>OW052239.1:46132211-56132211 GCA_932527175.1 Operophtera brumata | reverse complement strand
TGTGAGTGCAGGAGGTTCCTTGAGGGGCCCCAGGAACACCCCACCACAGACAGTTTTTTTCTTAGTAAACGCGAATTGAATTAGTTACAGTCACGTAAAGCCGTAATTTATGTAGGTAGTGATCTCGTATCTGTCAAAAAATCACCAAATATGATAAGTGACAGAACCGACGCGGAGCATTCCAACTTCACGTGGTCTTGTGCGTCACGCCCCTAGAGTGTAAATAAAAACGCTAAGCCAGTAGCTCGCGTGGGAGGTCCTGAGCGGAGCAAGGCCGTGAGGCCGAGCGGAGCGAAGGTCAAATGGGTGAAGCGACACTCAGGGTTAACCTCGCGAGAGTACTAGAGCCAAGCAATTTTGAGTAACGGCGATTTTTTCCCATTTAGCATAAAGTTCAGGTGGCAGGTTTTGTCCCTATGCAGCGCAAGGCCGTTTGACCTGAACCATGTCTCGAGATGCTGGACCACCGTATTCAGCCTGTGTTCCAGCTGGCCATCAGTGGGCGCGGTGAACACCGCGGCCACATCACACATCATATCGGAGTCCGACACTTCCAATTGTAAATATCTTTTGAACTATTCATTTCCTAAGAGGGGAATGGTTGTAGGGGACAGCCCCTCCCTCTCTTCCCCTTTCCCTCTCCCTCTCCCCCTTCACTTCCCCCAAAATCAGGTGTCGTTGTGCCAAGCTTTAACCAATAATTTTAATATTCAACTCACCTCTGAATATTCTTATCAGAAACATCCCTCAAATACATTTCTATCTCCTCCCTATCGATGTACATCTGGTCGCTATCGTCTTCTTCATCATACGCGAACATCAGTTTGTCTGTGACCTTCCTATCCGGGTACAGGTAGATTCTCAAGTCTTCCAGCAGCTTTTGAAGCTCGCTGTCGAGGCTGTGACAGAGCTTTTCTAGCGTGGGCGTGTAGCCGCGGTCTTGGCGGGACATACCTCAAAAATAAAGCACACTTTCAGTGAGCAAAGGGAACTTTCACAAGGCAAAGTCAAAGATAACTTTAAGTATGCAAAAGCGAACGTCTCAGGCACATGAGACTTTTCGTCTTTATGTCTCAGGGTGCCGGGCGCAATTCCTATAGGGCAAAAAGGCATTAATTGCATAGAATGCAATTACGACCTCTGTGGAGCGGCGGGCGAAGGTTCGCCTGCGACGCATGAGGTTGCGGTTTCGATTCCCGCCTCGGAAGAAATATTTGTACGATCTTCAGATAATTGTTCAGGGTGTTCTTGGTATTATCTATGTATAATAAAATAAAATAAAAAAACAGTCTATGTAATGCGAAATGTAATGTATCGTATTAAATATATCTGATATCTAGTAAGTACCCATAACGTATAGTATTATTTTATCTGTGCCATAACACAAGCTCTGCATAGCTTAGGGCTCGTTAATGTTGTGTGAACTGTCTAGCATTATTTATTTATTATTATAGGGCGTGTCCTAGGTGGACGTGACCTGTTAGGTAATACACTGTTCATAGGCAGAGGGTGCCGCTTAAGATCAGGTGGGCCATCAGCTTTTGCCGTCGTTTCTAATTGTATATAAGAAATAAAAACCGGCCAAGTGCGAGTCGGACTCGCACACGAAGGGTTCCGTACAATTATCTATAAAACGGCATAAAAATCACGTTGAACTATTGTTATATCTATTTTATTCTGTTTTTTAGTATCTGTTGTTATAGCGGCAACAGAAATACATCATCTGTGAAAATTTCAACTGTCTAACTATCAGGATTCATGAGATACAGCCTGGTGACAGACGGACGGACAGCGGAGCGGGTAATAGGGTCCTTTTTTACCCTTTGGGTACGGAACCCTAAAAATGACAGCAAGGCAAAGTGAAAGATACTTTTCAGCAGACAAAATGAAAGTTAACTTTTAGCCAATGACAGTTTCAAAGGAGGAAAACGAGTGACAAACTTTCTGGGCTGGTCCTACTCAACTGAGTCTGCTGACACACCCGTACTTTAGTCACACTTGGCACATCGTCGAGAACGCTTTTGTTCTAGTATAGCCCTAAAACGCATCAAAATGCGTTCTTGTGTATTTAAAATGTGCTTCAATCACACCGGGAAGAAAAATAAATCTCTCGGAGTTACTTTCCACTCGCAAGTATGGTTAAAAACGTTATTTAGCTGAAAAATATAGACTCTGTTGATTAAATACCGACCACGTCGCCATATTTGAGAGAGCGAGATAGACAATACAAGGACTACAGTCGACTACTATAATACAGTCGGGGAGTTCCGATCAAGACATTCGTGCTAGGAAGATGGACTAAAGGCATGGAACTAAGGCTAAAAACGAAACGGTATGAAAAAAAATGAAATGAAAAAAAATGAAATGAAATATATTTATTTGACAATCACACAAAAAACACAGAACAGACAGAATATAAAACGATAGCGTAGATACAACAAAAATATATGAAAACATAACAAAAGAAAACAAAACATTTATAATATCTACAGACTTAATTTAAAATTATAAACAATAAATAAATAGTCCGCTCTATGCGATAATGTGAGAAGCCAAAAAGGCCTGGTCTCAGCATAATGCTGCTCCATATGCAAAACATATGAAGCAGCGCTGGTTTTCAGACGGGGCCAAGAAAGAGTGACTTCACGGAAGGATAAAAAACAAAAACATATAAGTTAAGATTACAAAAATACAAATAAATATTGGTACTTAATAAAAAATAAAATTAAAAATAAAATAAAAAATAAAATTAAACAAGGATATAAATAAACAAATAAATAAATATGTGGTTTATATCATAACTAAGTTTATAAGAGATTGAGTGAAGCTCAAAGGGAAGTAGGTAAGTAGGTTAGCTTTAAAATTTCAAAAACATTACTGAGTACTACATACCCACATCCACCGGTATCGATTATACCAGTCTCATTCTTTTATATGAATGTATTCATGTGTTGGAATGAGACAAGCATATATCTATCTGTTCTTATTTGTGTAAGTCGTACCAGGCCAAATGTCAAACTACTACTACATTCATGGTAACAATCTAGGAAGATGTATATGCATGGTGCCAATATTCAGGGTACGGAACGGAAAAGCGACTGTCGTGTGACAGTCTCGGAATAAGAACTAAAGCATGGAACTAAGGCTAAAAACGAAACGGTATCGATTATACCAGTCTCATTCTTTTATATGAATGTATTAATGTGTTGGAATGAGACAAGCATAAATCTATCTGTTCTTATTTGTGTTAATCGTACCAAGCCAAATGTCAAATTACTAGTACATTCATGGTAACAATCTAGGGAGATGTATATGCATGATACCAAAATTCAGAGTACAGAACGGAAAAACGACTGTCGTGTGACAATATATTTGTTTCTCTCTAACATAGGATAGCAAGCTATCTTCTAGGATAGGAGTAATAAGGAACACTCTATGCTATTTTAGCACTCAATCCATGTACTACTACATTCATGGTGACAATATATTTGTTTCTCTCTAACATAGGATAGCAAGCTAACTTCTAGGATAGGAGTAAGAAGGAACACTCTATGCTATTTTAGCACTCACTCCATACTATTATACTCGTACCTCCATGCAGTCGTGCGACGGCGAGCCGGCCCGAGTCAACCGGAGCCAAAGTATAATAACTGCTATGTTAGAGCGTCACTCGTCTTCCTCTTTTAAAACTGTCATTGCTTTTAGCAGACAAAGCTAAAAACGTAAGAGAACGGGCTGAAACAAATTGTTCTTACCTTTCATAAGCGAGTTCATTACTTTGACCACATCACTTCTAGACTCAATAACCGTTTCTCCAATCAGATCTTTCCACACAAACCAGTTAACATCGGCCTCCTTCTCGACATCACTCTCGGAAGAGACCTTCGTGAGGTCTACCAGTATTTGTGTTTTGAATTCATCGTACAACCTCAGCCATCGGCTGTCGATGACGGCCTTGACGCGAGAGGTCAACAGTGGCTGGTAGTAGTAACACCACACGTGATTGTCCGGAATGTTCAGGGAACTGCATATTGAGCTCCAGTTTGAGGGTATATCTGGAAAATAAAATAAATAAATAACGCTGGACAGTTCACACAACATTGTCTAGCCCCAAGCTAAGCAGAGCTTGTATTATGGGTACTAGATAACGGATATACTTAAGTAATACAATATATTACATAGATAGATATTTTTTATTATACATAGAAAATAACCAGAACACCCTGACTGAACATATATCTGCAGATCGCACAAATATTTGTTCCGAGAAGGGAATCGAACCTGAAACCTCCTGCGTGGCAGGCGAACCGTCGACCGCCGCGCCACAGAGGTCGTTAAACAATATGTGTGCTAAGACAAGACAGACGCATCGATACAAGATATGGGAAAAAGTTTTTTTTCTCTGAATGACAGAACAAGTAGATGGCCCACCTGATGTTGAGCGGTAACCTCTGCCTTTAACAGTGCATTATCTCATAGGTCACATCCACCTAGGACGCACCCTATGTAGCATTGCACTGCGCCCGCCACCCTGAGACAAAAAGATGAAAAGTCTCATGTGTCTGTAATTTCACCGGCACCCGTACCCTTCAAACCGGAACACAGCAATGCGAGCACTACTGCTTTGCGGCAGAAATAGGTATGGTGGTAGTACTTACCCGGACGAACTCTTTCACAAAAAAGCTCTACTACTAACAATGTTTTCATGAACTGTAAATATTTGTCCCAGGCATAGACATAGTTTTTTTTTGCACTATATGTGAGGAAAAACCTAAGTTCTTACGCGACTCACGGGGATTTCGCTCATCAGACACGTAACCAGCACAAACTCGTGTCGTTGCCACGGACTCTCGTGAAGTCATCGAGATTAACTCATATTATGGGCCCAGCAGTGTGTGTGTGTGTGTGTGTGTGTGTGTGTGTGTGTGTGGATAAGCTGCCAGAGTCCATAAAAGATGCACCAAACTGTACCGTGTTCAAAACCAGACTAAATCGCTGGCTTATCGACAACACTTTTTATAGATATGATGACTTCATACAGTCGTAAAATAATTTATTTCAATTTGTGGTTAGTATTATTGGTATTTCTATTTTACCTACTTTTTGCTGTAGGTATGTTTGTACTTACGTAGGTGCCTATTTACCTATAAATGTTATTATCGACTTTTTATTGTTTTATACTATGTTTTTGATGTATAATGATAATTTATTAATAAATGACTATAAATGACTATACTATAAATGACTATAAACCAATTTACGCGTACATACTAGATCTATGGTCCCAGGTTTAGACATACAATTTTCGCTACGCTGGTCCCAGGTGTTCTGGGCGTGGCATTACCATGAATATTACCATTGTATATTATCCATAGTACCTATTCAATATGATTTGTCTGTTCTGCGAACATATACTGCATTACTAAACTTGTGGAGTTGTTTTACGTTCAGCTACCGAGCTTGACAATGGAACTGATTCGCTCGGTTTTATTGTTCGGTTTAACCGGACATTCAATAATAAGCCGTATTTGCATGGGACGAGAATCATTACCTCGCCGTAACACAGTTTATAACTAGCACGGGAGGTAATGGTCTCCTCGAACTGTATACTTTACTTATCTACCTTATTTTTTGTTTGCTTGTTAAATTCTAATCATATAATTTATAACACCTAAGTTGCATCTGTATTTCTAAGTTTCTAAGTATACAACTGGTTTTTAGTTTTTGTCAAATAAAATTATTCTTATTCTTATTCTTATGACAATAACTAAAAAATTCAAAATGGCGTCTACTTTTTTCAATTCTGACGACAAATTCAAGTTCGGTGATCACATGTACCCTCAAATTGGTATCGATTTTGAAAGCATTCGGTCCATTTCAAAATGGCAGCTTTTTTATATTCTGACAATATTCCTCATATCATTGTTGGGGAATAAAGCCTCTCGAGTGGCGAACAAGAACTGGATGACGCGGAGTTGGAAGTAACCCCTCTCGATAAACCGACAACATTTTACGGCTGCGTTTCCACCAGAGATGAGCGAGGATGCGTAGTGAGGTTTTTTTTTTTGTTAAGGACATTGGTTCTATTGAGAATCAGTTCATTTACCTAGCCTCGTTGTTTTTATACGTACAAAACAAGCGAGGGATGTGCGCGAGGGATGTGTGCGAGAGATGTGTGCGAGAGATGTGTGCGAGAGATGTGCGCGAGGGATGTGTGCGAGAGGTGTGCGCGAGGGGTGTGTGCGAGAGATGTGCGCGAGGGATGTGTGCAAAGGACGAACGCGAGCGAGAAACTCTAGCAGTCATTAGACGGAGCTTGTTAGAGGTAGATGTCTATTGTACGGAAGCCCGCTACACATCTTCGCACCGCTCATCTGCGCACCGTTTCACAGCGTGGCTACGCATCTTCGCACCGCTCATCTGCGCACCGTTTCACAGCGTGGCTACGCATCTTCGCACCGCTCAGCTGCCTAGCACATATCTGGTGGAAACGCAGCCTAAAGGTTTCAGGAAGTTGAAAGCTAATTCGACGACCTCAGAGGCGCGGCGGGCGAACGTTCGCCTGCGACGCCGGAGGTTGCGGGTTCGATTCCCGCCTCGGAACAAATATTTGTGCGATCTGCAGATATTTGTTCAGGGTGTTCTGGGTATTTTCTATGTATAATCAAAAAATATCTATCTTTATATGTTGTATTAAATATATCAGTTATCTAGTACCCATAACACAAGCTCTGCTTCCCCCTTATTCGCTATGACCAAACGTGACAAAGCGCGGGCTCGTTACGATATCTGCGTGGAATCATCGTTCAGAATACATTGTGACGTCACACGTTATTGTCAAGTAATCTCCTATGGTTATAGCGAATAACAGCCCTTAGCTTGGGACTAGATAATGTTGTAAACTGTCCAGCATTATTTATTTATTTATTATTTAATTTTATTGTTATAGGAAGTTGACAGGTATGAAAATTCTAAATCTATTGGGTGGAACTGTTCTAAAATTCAGTTGCAAGATGTGTCCCCTAAGACAGACAGGAAAGCAATTAAATTAAATTACCAATTTTAAAAGCCTCTTCTCGTATCTCGTGCAAGACTTTGACCCTCGTTATGTTCTGCAGCAGTGTCTGCACGTTCGTATCTATGAACGATTTCACCCATGTGTTCCAGTTCTGTACGCATTCCGTGATGTCCCTTTTGGCGAGCGGTTGGGGTTCGATGTTCGTCAACCTAGAATTAATGAATGACTAAAATTAGTAAATAAGGTAATATAAGACATAAGATCCCCCTCCGTCTCCTCCCGTGGATGTCGTAAAATCCGACTAAACAATTACGTCAGGGGTTTTTTTATACATCTTGTTTTGACGGATCAAGCCGATGGCCCACCTGATGTTAAGCGGTACCCTCTGCCTAAGAACAGTGCATTACCTCACAGGTAGGGATCCGCAAAAAGTATCGATACCTGAGTAGTATCGATACTTTCTCTTCAATACCTAGTATTTTTGTACTCGATACTTTGATTCCGATACTTTACTAGGTATCGATACTTTTGCACATACTCGATACTTTTGTCTACTCACTAGTGTAGTTTTACACAAAGCCACAATTTCTCTTTCTGACGTGTAACGGAATCAATCACGCTACTAGTTTTTTTTTTCTTTTTTTTTCTACTATACAAAAGAGTATACATGCACTCTTAATCAGTATTAAAACACTAATATTTTGGGCTGCTATCTGCTCTCCGACATAAAGTAATTTTGATTTGATTGATTTAAATATAAATATTAAGGTAATTTTGTATGTTTTTATAATCAATAATATTTAAGTACTTGAATTGTGCTTGTTTATTACTGCTTTTTTTGCGATTATTTGATTTTATACTGAGTAGTATCGATACTTTTGGATCGATACTTTTATCGGTATCGATACTTTCTTCTGCGATACCGGAATCGAGTAGGTATCGATACTTTTGATTTTTTGCGGATCCCTACTCACAGGTCACGTCCGCCTAGGACGCGCCCTATATGGCATTGCACCGCGCCCGCCACCCTGAGACATAAAGATGGAAAGTCTCATGTGCCTGTAATTTCACCGGCACCCTTACCCTTCAAACCGGAACACAGCATTGCGAGCACTATGCTTTGCGGCAGAAATAGGTATGGTGGTAGTACTTCCCCGGACGAACTCTTTCACAAAAAAGCTCTACTACTAACAAATGAATAGATCCCTCTCCGTCTCCTCCCGTGGATGTCGTAAAATCCGACTAAGGGATTACATCAGGGGATAGGAAGCAGCATCCACCTGAGTACTCAACACCAATACTGCGATCACCAATCCGCCTGCCATGGCAATGATTATGGTGAGCACGGACCTTTTTTGACGGCACTATACACACAGCAACACATATTTTATTTTTAGGACTGTGTGTATGCTGCTTTTCAAAATAAATTATTTCTATTCTTCTATTCTATTCTAAATCCCCCCCCATTGCATTACATGGGGGAGGCCTCGTCTAACCGTGGGCGTCCAAAGGCTGGTGGTGAAGATCCATAATAGTACATAGTTCTGTTTATTTAAGCTAGTGGTTCGCCCCGAACTGAGACCTCGCGAATACACGCGATGTTCACCACTTTATTTACACGAGCGTATCGAGTGATTCAAGTGTTAGAATCCTGAGCACCGCGAGTGATTCATGGCCCTCGATATAAATCCGTTTTATCTGCAGCGTTTTATTCAAGAGTTGCATACTATACTTTATACTATGACTACGAGAAAAATAAAGATTTAAGCGAAAATAGACATTTACAAGGAAGGTTAAATTAATTAAAACGCGCAAAGAGGATGGAGGTCGAATATATTGGTGTGTTCTAAATTCAAACACCAAAATAGTTAGCTTAGTTTTTTATTCACTAACCACCTTCAATAATAATATTTATCGAAGCTAACCACTATTCACTAACTATTAACCAAAATGACCAATCAATTTTCTTAATAACAATTAAACATGTTTTACCTGTAGTTAGCAATAACTGGTGGTAGTAATTTCAAAGCGGACGGATCACTGAACTTGACCAGTTCCACCAATGGCTGCGTATCTTTTTTGAAAAGATCTTTTAGTTTCCCCAGAACAGCGCCTCCATTGTTGTCTGAAAAAGGAACGTTAGACTTGTCATTATTATTTCCTTCGATCTAATATACCCTAGATTCCGCGTAAGCGCGCCAAAACTAACCAAACCAAACAGTGCTTATATTCACATTAAGCACTGTTTAAGTAATTTTGAGCGTTAGAGTTATGAAAGTGAATTTCACTATACGCACCGCGGACGGCAATACAATTTTATGAGTAATGCCACGGAGCAAAAACTCCATAAGGACGTTAGGTAATTGTTGAAAACTAAACCTTAGATTACTGCAATAAGGTTGATTTTAATTAAAATATTTAAATTGATAATTGAAAGAGATGATATCTCAATAGGTAGGAAGGTATAGTAAACTCAAGCCGTTTTCGTGCATTGTGTCATTATAAAAAGTTGCATCTAGGGTATATTTGATCGAAGATTATTTCAAATAACAATAGCTTTATTTTAGATCCTTCATCATCATCATTTTCCTCCTCCTCCTCATTTTTTGACGACCTCTGTGGCGCGGCGGGCGGAGGTTGGCCTGCGACGCAGGAGGTTGCGGGTTCGATTCCCGCCTCGGAATAAATATTTGTGCGATTGCAGATATTTGTTCAGGGTATTCTGGGTATTTTCTATGTATAATAAAAAATATCTAGGTATATGATATATTCCAATAACAGCCGGGACCGACAGCTTAACGTGCCCTCCGAAGCACAGAGCGATGGAAATCCACACATAACTTAGAAAAGTCATTGGTGCGGAGCCTAGGATCGAACCCGGTATCGTTGGATTCTGAGTTGCACTATTGAACCGTTAGGCTACCATCGCTTTTATAGTATTATCTGTGTTTATCTGTGTCACATAGTATTTATTTTTACTGTGTTATCACATACAAATTATTAGTTTGGCTATGAATGTGCTTTAAACAAAAAAACACTAAATACCATTGAAGCACAATCGTAGCTAAAACTAATGATATTTATGTGATACTATAAATTAAAACTTGTGTGTTAGGTCATATAATTACCGTCAAATTAGTTTACGCTATGTGAAGAAGTGTTGATGAGCTGTGATGAGCAAAAAATACGAAAAAAATTGAATTTCGCGCCACAAGCGAACTACCTTAGGGCCAGATGAATTATAATCTTACCAACAAAACAAGCGTAAACAAGCACGACAGTTTTCAGGACGATCTTGACTCCATTCACGATTTTCTCCCTGATCTTGCACTTTACATCTCCTTCTAGTATGTGCGCGAGGTCGAACTACAGCGTCGCCTTGAGGCTGGTGTTACTATGCAAGCCTATGAACGTGTCCAGTAGCTCCACCATCGTCGGCGAGTGAATTTCGCGCCACTAGCGAAAGCAACCTTACGGCCAGATGAATCATAATCTTACCAACAAAACAAGCGTAAACAAGCACGACAGTTTTCAAGACGATCTTGACTCCATTCACGATTTTCTCCCTGATCTTTGCCTTTACATCTCCTTCTAGTATGTTCGCGAGGTCGAACTGCAGCGTCGCCTTGAGACTGGTGTTGCTGTGCAAGGCTATGAAGGTGTCCAGTAGCTCCACCATCGTCGGCGAGTCGATAAGGTACAGACTCACAAGGCAGGAACACGCCACCTGGAAGTAGTTTATCTTTAATTTAGTGTAATTTTATTAGTCTTTTGAACTAGTACATCTTTATTTTTTTTAGGGTTCCATACCCAAAGGGTAAACGGGACCCTATTACTAAGACTCCGACTTTATGTCTCTGGGTGGCGGGCACAGTGCAATGCGACATAGGGTGCGTCCTAGGTGGACGTGACCTATGAGGTAATGCATTGTTAAAGGCAGAGGTTACCGCTTAACATCAGGTGGGCCATCTGCTTGTTCAGACAATACAGTATTAAAAAAAAATTAAGTGACTACTTACTTCGACGCTTATATCGACATCTTGAAGTTTCTGTCTGCAAACTCCAATGAGAGTTTCGTTGAAGTTCGATATTGAGCTCCATTGCTGGTGGACAAGCCTTTGCAGCGATAGCAATTCAGGCTTTGCATTCTTACCGCCTATTTGAAGTTGTAGACCTGGAATAATTATAATATGCAATGTTAGACACACACGAGAATTTACTCATCAATTCAATAACAAGTATTAATTTTGTAAAATTTTAAAAACCCTCAACGCAATGAAACGGCTGAACCGATTTTGATCAAACATAGCTAAGAAAACTCCCGAAAAATTCACCTTTCGAACAAAAAAAAACTAAATCTGTTCATCCGTCCGGGAGCTACGATGCCACAGACAGACACATGTGTGTCTGTGTTGTGTGTACACACACACACACACACACACACACGCACACACACACACACGCACACACACACGCACAGACACGTCAAACTTATAACACCCCGTCGTTTTTGCGTAGGGGCTTAAAAAGGATACATTTACAACATCTGTAGCGCGTAGGGCGAGTAGCCGGCTGAGATGCGAAAGATTGCGGGTTAAATTCTCGCTGCGGGACAAATGTTTGTATGATCTGCAAATATTTGTTCCAGGTCTGGGTGTTATGGTACCATAGAACTTGTAGTTTCTGATATCCACGACACAGGGAATCCTAGTGTGAGAACAGGACTATGTATGTGACTGTTGGGTGTTATGTTATAAGATAAGATAAGATAATTGGTTATATTCAGATTTCACACATTAAAAAATTTACATGTCATCCATTTTGTTATGTTGTTATGTATTTATGTTATTTGCTTATTTTTACTGACCAGCAGCGACTCAAAATCTCTCTAACTAATATCATAATTGTCAAAGTTACGATGTTTGGATGTTTGTGTGTTTGTACTTAATAACGCCGAAACGGCGGAACCAATTTTGATGAAATTTGGTACACAGATAGATGACTAGTTTTTATCCTGGTAAATAGCTAGCAAAGCCACGGGCGGACAAAATTATAAATGTAACTAGTATTTTTGTACCTGTATTAATATGCCTCGCCATAATAAATAACTGTGTGGCTTTTATAAAGTCTTCCACCTCAATGCAAGTCCATATCTTTTCTGGAATTTCCATCAATAGCTTAACTTGAACCGATAAGCTGTGTACCGGATTCATGTTATAATGAAAGCTGAAACAAATAATACATATAAGCAAGATATTTAACCGTGAATGAATGAATGAATGACTGCAAGAATTAATGAATGAATGAATGAAAATACATTACTGCACACCTTACAAACTAGTTAAAATAAACACACAATTAAACAAAAACTAAATGTACAATGGGCGGTCTTATCTCTAAGAAGCGCTCTCTTCCAGACAACCGTGGTGTGTCTGGCTTACGAATAGACCCCTGTCTCCTCCCGTGGATGTCGTAAAAGCCGACAAATTGATTACCCGGACTTGTTGATAAGTTTCGTTGGTATAAGATTTGTCCTGGCTGGAAAAATGAATTAAGGAATGTATTATTACTGGAAGAAAGCGTTAGCAGTAAGTCATAGGAAGCAATGGCGGCGATGAGCTCACCACTTGTCACGTCTATATTGAAGGATGGTGCAACCCATTGTGAAAAGAGGCCCATTGAGGCTCTGTCCTTCGGGCCTTCGGGGGAAAAGGCGTGTGTATATATATGTATACAATTCCGTTTAGTACAAGATCGTACTTAAGACATGACTGCGTGAAAACCAGTGGGTGAAATTACAGGAACATATTGCTTTAATAGACAGTTCATCACTTAGGTTCAATTCAAACCGAGATGGCAGTGGCCAGCAGCATAGTCTAAATATACACAGCATTTCAAACTTTATCCTAATTAATAACATACATAGTATCGCTTGACGCGCGACTGGTCAGAAAGGCGGTGTGCGAAAATGCTGCCACCATCTTGGTGTGACTCAAGCCTTGCTAAAATAAAATGAATTAACCTCTGAACGACTCTTCCCGCCATTTTCTAAAAGAGACGTCGTCTAATTTTATTTTATTTCATTTCCTTTGAGTTATTTTATTTTATTTTAGAGCACAAGTGTATTGGAATGAAATGGAAGTGAATTGCGTGAATTTTTAAATTAATGAAAATTGTCTACCATAGTTTTTTTTTTTAAACGGCCACCATTTTACCATAACATGTCTTGACTGTGACTTTAACGACTTGAAAGGATTGTAAAGTTGCAAATTATATAATACAATAATAAATTATACCTACTTGAAAATGGCAAATGCACAAGTCGTGCGACGACAATAATAAAGAAAAAAGAAAAAAACCACTGAACGACTCTTCCCGCCATTTTCGTAAAGAGAAGTTGCGTACTTTTTTTTTCTTTAGCTAGTTTTTCTTTTAGTTATTTTGGTGGAATTTTAACCAATGTAGGTTGTTTAATGAGCACAAGTGTAGTGAAATTAAATGGAAGTGAATAGCATGATTTTTCATATTGGTGGAAAATGTCTACCAAAGTTTTAGTAAACTGGCCACCGATTTACTAAAACATGACTTGAATTTGACTTTGACTACTTGGAAGGAGTGTAATGTTGCAAATCATATTGAAAATAAAATAATAAAAATGAAAAATTGAAAATAATTTGAAAATGGCAAACGGA
The DNA here is from genome assembly GCA_932527175.1 of Operophtera brumata. Lineage (NCBI taxonomy): Eukaryota > Metazoa > Arthropoda > Insecta > Lepidoptera > Geometridae > Operophtera > Operophtera brumata. The sequence continues at coordinate 56,118,501 of OW052239.1, read as the reverse complement.
AAGCCGTGCGATTATAAAGAAATAAAAATAACCTCTGAACATTGTTGGGCTTCTCATCAATTTTAAATCCAATCAAATGTGTATTGTGCAGGTTCCGACATGCTGCCATCATTTCACTGATGTGATTGAGGGTACTCGTGGTGGTGTCCCGCATTTCTTCTATGGTGTCGGCGGCGTGGATTAAGTCTCGATATCTTTCACTAGAAATTGAGAAAACAAAAATGAAAATGTGCTTATAGTAGCTAAATGTCTGGAAGGCGCACTACATTGCATGGAGTCTAACTTTGTGGCTGTTATAATTTACCTAATTTGAGGGGGAATTAATTTGAAGAGGTGATCTGCCTGAGCCTGAGTCTTTTATCAGTCTTTGTCGGAGATGTGTGGTTTTTTGGTACAGAACTTACTATTTTAGAGAAACATCTTGGGACTTTACACAAAAGTCTTGGGAGCACGAGAACGCAGTTAATCATGAGCCATAGTATAGTCTCTTAGTAGGTTTTTTAAAACTAATTTAGAGTCATTCTACACAGAGCGGCCATTGTATAGTACAGATAGAAAATTGGTAGGTTGGGTTTTTAACCACCGACACAAAAACGACGGGGTGTTATAAGTTTGACGTGTCTCTGTGTGTGTGTTTGTGTGTGTGTGTGGGTGGGTGTGGGTGTGTGGGTGTGGGTGTGGGTGTGGGTGTGTGGGTGGGTGTGGGTGTGGGTGTGGTTGTGGTTGTGGATGGATGTGTGGGTGTGTGGATGTGTGGGTGTGGGTGTGTGTGTGTGTGGGTGTGTGTGTCTGTTTGTCGCCTCGTAGCTCCCGAACGGATGAACCGATTTCGGTTTTTGTTTGTTTGAAAGGTGAATTTTTCGGGAGTGTTCTTAGCTATGTTTCATCAAAATCTTGTTCTACTGCGATAATTACATACAAAATATACCTATTCCCAATGTATAGGACGACAACCAAAAAATGTGACCCTAAGTTGGAGCAAAGATGAGGAGAGTAGGACTATGTAACTACAATTTAATTATATTATTATACCAGGAGTGGGACGTGGATACAAAACCAAAATTAACAGAAAACATGACAAAAACTTGTCTCGATTCTCAGAATGTCTTCTAAGCAGAGCATAGGACTATCTAGTCAACCTCTCTGGCGCAGCGGGCGAGGCTTCGCCTGCGACGCAGGGGGTTGCGGGTTCGATTCCCGCCTCGAAACAAATATTTGTGCGATACTTGTTCAGGGTGTTCTGGGTATTTTTCTATGTACCTATAATAAAAAAATAATAATAAAAAAAATGTAAACAAGTAAAAATTATTTATTCGGAGTAAATTTAAATTGTAAGCAAGATACACATTTAAACGTTGATGCTGCTTAATTAATAAAACTGTGTAGCAGCATCAGCGCCCAACTCCTTGACCTATGTACATAAGAATAAAATAATAAGAAAGAATAAAAGAATGAAACAGAGTAATATATAATATATTGTATATCTATCTAATATATTGGAGTCTATGTAATATATTTTATTAAGTATATCAGTTGTCTAGTACCCATAACACAAGCTCTGCCTAGCTTGGGGCTAGATAATGTTATTATTTATGATTTATACAAATATTATCTAGTTTCTGTAATCTGGCTGGACTTGCATACGTACCCGACCATAGCACGAAGTTCCTCTCTTTTTCTCTCGATTTCATATTGCAGCTTCTTCTGAACCTGGTCAATATCGCTAACGGAATGTGTTTGGAAGAGTTGCTCCGGATCTATTTCCAACAAGCTGGGTTGAGACATTTTTGCGAAGGAAGACTAACAACAAACTGTCTATAATCTTTTAGCCATTCATGTCTTTACTATAGCTTTTTTATTCTTCATGGCTGGCTAGCACCAGCATAGCAGACACTCGCTCACTAATGATTTTCCTTCTTCTTCTTATCTTAGGTAATGGCTTCTGTGCATTATTTGCAACAATTTAGCCAATGTCAAGTGATATAATTATTATAGTTTTATTTATAGTCAAGTCGTCAAGAGTCTCCGTCTAGTCCTAACCCAGTTTAAATTGTGGCAGAAAAACTGAGTTTTTACAGGAAAAAATCCACCATTTCGAAAAGACTCGCAATACACTCAAATTTCACTACATCACGCATGTGCCATTTATCCAAGTTTCACCGGTTAAAATGCCACTAAAATTACACGAAATAACTCGAAAAAACACATAAAAATGTAATAAAATAAAAATGACGACGTTTCTTTTAAAAATGGCAGATTTCAACCATGATTTTCCTTAATTTTCTTTCCCGATTTTACCAAAATCAAATCTTATTTTATTTTTCATAGCTTACGTCTCCGATAGGAGTATTATTGTTCTGTGGCTTACGTACGCCCACAGAATAATAATAGTACACCTAATTTTACTTTTAATAAACGTAGTGTTTTTTTTTTTTCATACACTACACGTATTTATATTGTAGTTTTTGGCGTACACCATCTGTTTTAAGAGTTGCCACCTTGCAGAAAACTTTTTCACTAGTTTTGGTCTGACATTTCACCAGATTTAGTGATATTTTGCAATAAAATATCCCCAGAATTCACTAAATAATAATAAATAACAAGGTAAGTCAAAAAATTATACCCATTTTAATTGTGAATACAATGAATAAAAATAAACATGACAAAACTAAAAATAAACATCAAATACCTACTTCTGCCATAGAAAAAAGAATCACTATTCACTATGACTTGGTGTTGACGGCTGAGATGTATCATCAGTTATATAAGACTTTTTTAATTTTTTACAGTAAATCACCGTCTAACTTCTAAAATTCACTAAATCTAGTGAAAAAATCACTAAAGGGGCAACACTACGTTTTCAGTTTTGCCCCGGTACGATATTTTAGTTTTTGATTAATATTTCGAAACGTAATAAACGCTCTGAGTAATAGAATAGTAATAGCATGATCCAAATTACAATTTTACATAACAAAACGAAGCAGCACTTATAAAATGTGCCACGAGTAAGCGAGAAAGTGAAACATGACGCGCATGACGCCCATGCCTTAGATAATCTATAGACTAGATTGTACTTCACGTCACAAATGCGTTGAAAAATATACCGGGGAACTATTTCCCTATAAGTCGCTCCCCGCCTCTCAGTGTCAATTGTCTCGTCAAGGCGAACGGTCACATTGTTAATTCTAATTTGTGTCTGCAATGAAGGGTTGCGCCATAAAAGTGTACAGAAATTACACAAGACGTCTAAAAACGATTGGTAAAGTCACCTACCATCAGCAAGTATCCAGAATTCAAAGTATTTTCGAAAGTATTTCATAATAACAATAAACTTATTAGCCCCGATTTGTCAACTCAAGCTTGGCTCTTTTGTCTATGTTGCCAGTTTTAAATGCTAAATTCCTCATGTTCAATGAATAAATGATTATAAAGTGAGAACGTCGATCGGGTTTTGAACTTTTTTGGTTGGTGATAATGATAATGATTATCATCATCACAATCACCACCAGAACCACCACCACCACTGCATACCTTAGATGATGATGACGATGATGTTGTTAATATTCATCATCACCATCATCATTATCTATGGTATTGGCATGCAGATGCTAATGATGATGGTGATGATGATGATAATGTTGTTAATGTTCATCACCACCACCATCTTCACACTATCACCACCACCATCATCATCATAATCATCATCATCTATGGTATTGGCGTACAGGTGATGATGATGATGATTATGATGGTCGCGGTAGTGACCATCATCATCACCTGCACGCCAATATCCTAGATGATGGTGATGATGGTGGTGGTGGTGATGAACATTAATAACATCATCGTCATCATCTAGGGTATTGGCGTTCAGGTGTCGGTTCTTGTTCGCTGTGGGCACTACTGGGCCACGCTTGCCTTCGGCTCGCTCGCAGCATTCGCGGTGATCACTGTTCTCTAGTGTTTTAAATCCATGTCGTACTGTCACTCATTTTGAAATGTAAGATTATTCAAAATTTGTAGAATTTAGTTATAGAATACAGTTTTTCCCAATAAATAGGGAAATGTGCCATTAGCTGTTATCTTTACGCACGCACACAGATACAATTACAATGACGTGCTCGTTTACAAGTGGTGAGCTCATCGCTTCCCACATCTGACTCGGTCGGAACATCGAGCAACACGGAAGGCCTGCGTTGCTCGATGGTCTGGAACGAACGCGGCTAACGCTTACTTCCTAGGCTAGCAGCCAGGACAAATCAACGGATCTTACTAACAAATCCGGGAATCCCTTAGTCGGTTTAGTCGGCTTTTACGACATACGCGGGAGAAGTCAGATGGGTCTATTCTTGGGCTTATAATAAACTCAGTTTTTTTGCCACCGTTTTAACTGGGTTAGGACTTGACGGAGACTCTTGACGACTTTACTAATTCAATTAAATGAGGGCTTTTCATTTTTGAATTTAAAAAAAAAAGTAGATCTGTTTGGCTCGATAGATGGCGCTGTCTCAAGTATACGTGTCAAAATTAACAAATGCATTATCTGTGCTTATATGTGAATACGACGAAAATGTATGACTACGTTGTTGACGTTGACATTTAACTTTATTTTGAGATGTATGTTTTGAGGTGGCGCCATCTATTTTCAAGGCTATAAGCATGATGTAAAACGACCGTGAAAACCCCTCATTTTTTATGAGTGGCTTGGAGTGGACGACTTGGCTATAAAACTATGATAAATAAATCACTTGACATTGGCTAAATTGTTGCAAATAATGCACAGAAGCCATTACCTAAGCTAAGAAGAAGTTTTCTGTAACGCACTGATTAAAATAGGAATTGCTGTCAAACAAAAATAAATGACTCAACATTTACTCTCTTTTGGTAGTAGGGTTGTATATTTGATGGTCCCAACATTATGTTTGCAAGCCCGCCTTCAAAAACTAGCATGAACAAAGATTATTATACCATGGAAACTAGGTTTTCAGTAAAACGGCCACTGTTTTACTTAAACATGACTTTACTTTGACGACTTGGAAGGAGTGTAATGATGCAAGTTATCCTAGAGCATTGCGGCCTCCGTACCGGAACAAAATATATCGAACATACGAAAAATTACAAATAACATTACTTGAAAATGGCAAATGCACAAGCCGTGCGGCGCCAATTATAAAAATAAAGAAAATAAGGGTAGCTCAGGGAACGCTCTACACTAGCTATAATAAAAGGTACTTGGGGTGTTTTCTGAATAATAAAACACATTGAAATAATAAATATAATCAAAGTACCTAATACAATTCAAATTTTCAGAGAAAATAACAATTTTTCAACTAAAATCTATAGTCAATAGGTACCTACCGAAAGAAAATATATTTTCAAAATCAATAGATAGTTTTGTCCCCTAGGCACTTCGGTACTCAAAATATTATTTATCAAGTACCTAGGGTAAAATAAGTCAGTAGCGTGCACTGTTAGAAATATATCAAACATTTTGCAGATTGATTATATTCGCTCAATTCCTACTGGTAAAAGCACATAGGTACCTAACTCCTATTTATTAAGAAGTTGTTTTTGTTTTGTACATTTATAACTAGGTAATGTTTATAAATCATAAAATTCTCGCCCGATATGTTTAATGTTTCCAAATACAACAATAATCCATGAAATCAAGGAAATATGGTTTACGGGCCATATTTCATATTTTTTTACAAAGTTATTGTCCCTTTAGATCATTATTGTTCATTTACTGCTTACAGATATAAACCAATACAATAAATAACACGAAATATCTGTACTTATCCCTAGCCCCTTCGTATACAGGCTAAGCAAGTCCCCGATACTCGACGACTTTAGTATCTAGGCGACTATTGCAATACAAGGTATGCAAATGTTGTCTGGAAGAGACCGCTCTCAGCGCTAAGGTCGTTGTTATTGCCTTTTAAGTGTACATTACTGCCGAGGCCTGCAAGTCAGGCGATGATGGTCGAACGCACATGCGTGAGTACAATCGCCTGGTTGTTGCCAAGGCGTGTATAGTTTTTATTTTCTCAAACATGGGTAGTAACTATTTTGTCTTCTTCCAATTAGTCACTGTCAACAGATTTTCATAAATTTTTCTTCTTTCTTTTAACTGCTGCTTTAAAAAGTGCATTATCACGGTCACCTAGGACGCGTTAGGACTCACCACATAGGTGTGGCACTGCACTCTGCCCGCCACCCTGAGACATAAAGATCAAATGTCTCGTGTGCCTGAAATTTCACCTGCATTCATACAGAAATGCGAGCACTACTGCTATGCGGCAGAAACAGGTATGGTGGTAGTCCTTCCCCAAACGAACTCTTTCACAAAAAAGCTACTACTCTTAGTACTCGTCTAGATACCAACTTGTATCGGTGTCGGAGACGTGCGTATCCTTGTGTACGAATGGGCTTAGTCTGTTCAGATCACGATGTTGGAAATAGCGTGGCGTTAGAATCTCAGGTCCTTATTATTGATAACTGGCTCGTCAAAAATGTTGAATAGACGATACAATATTTAGTAACAGTTTCGCCGCTCTCTGCCAAAAACTCAGTAAGCTCTACAACACGTGTTTCGCCTCTCTACAATGCATTCTCATGTTTTTTTTACTAATAACATAACACTAGCAAAAAGTACAGCTTTATAAGGTCTCGCAAGATTTTATACTTGTTTTTTAAGACATGTTAAAAATGTTCTAAAAAAAAAAAAAAAAAACTGCTATTCAATATTTTAGAACGAATTTCAGCAAAGCCACGCCTGAATCAAATAACCACGTCATTATAGCTTGATCCTTGTAACTAAGTTATGAAAACCTTATCTATCGTGTTAGTTCTGTTTTTGGCCACGCCTCTCTTTCCACCTTTACAATATTTTGAATAAAACAAGTGCAGCGGCTCTAAAGGTCAAACGAATATTATTTAAAGTCAAACTGCATCGATTCCCAACTTATATTATTTAAGCTCATATTTTACAATAGATTTATTATACAAAACAATAAGACAAAATAATACCAAGAAAAAATTACAAATGTTCAGACAAATTCAAACCTAAAATAGTAAAACAAAAAGAGATAATTATTGCCATAAGAAATGGCCTATTAAAAAACGCATACGTTTTTTAAACCATTTTCAACAATCATACCATTTGGAAATAATTTTTGAATAATCATACAATTTTTGAATAGGTACTTTTTAATTATCATTCAATTTTCAAAACAGTCGCTGCCAAATTCATAAGTCAACTAATAGGATAAACAATATTCAGTCAGGTTTATATGATCAACTTAATGGAATATTAGTCATTACTGCATTACGTTAATAATCATATTCGAATGAACTAAATACTTCAAAAACAAGAGATCTCTGAATTTATAAGCACCTAAACAATTTTGTAAAGATTTCTAAAATAAAATTTATTTTTCTAAAAGGATTATAGCACACTTTCGAATGTTGAGAGACTGTTTATTATTACACAACGCTCCCTCTAATAACTATCCACGCACATCGGGGACGGGTCAGGGCCGTGCTCTGACCGGAGCGAGTAAAATATCGGTATATTTTGTATGCGAGTTCATCCGCACAAGCCTGACGACGTCACTGATGTGTGTGGATTAAGGCGCTATAGGCTCACAAAATGCCTATAACAAGCTCTAGATTTTTTAAGTTTAACATTTTTTGATAGTAGTTCTTATAGTTTCCAAGAAGAAAAAAGTATATATAAATAAATAATAAATAAATAAATAATGCTGGACAGTTCACACAACATTGTCTAGCCCCAAGCTAAGCAGAGCTTGTGTTATGGGTACTAGACAACTGATATACTTAATACAATATATTACTTAGATAGGTATTCTTAAGCTTTTTATCTAGTGAAATCATAAATTTAATGCAATATTTGAATTAATTCACTCGATAAAAAAAAGTTACCATCTTTTTAAATTGAAACCCAATTTTAAACTTACTTCTTACACGTTTTAATTTTTGAAACATTTGGTAACTTATTAATTATTAATTGAGTTAGTGAATTATATACAAAATTTAACAAAACTTTAAAGGTCATTTTTATGTTATGTTTTATACACAAAAACACGGTATCAGATCGAAGGCTCGCCTTTAACGCCTCATACAACAATTGTCGTTGAACCTATAGCGCCTTAAGGCTTATTTATAAACTACGATCATTCAGCGAAGCAACTGCCTTCAAATAACTTGGTTAAAAATAAAAAAATACTATTCGAATATGTGTTCATATTTGTCCAAAAAGCCTCCTCTAGTTTTGTGTTAATATTTTTATCATCAACATTAAACTAATCAAGTCAAAGTCCAAAGTATTTTATTAATTGAATTCACATGGACCATTATGAACTAAATTTAGAATTCGAAGCCATAGAATGCCACAACATTCATTGAATATATTTAATGTAATTAATATGACAGTTTTTTTTGAATTCTGGCATTCTAAATCATTCTCGGATCGCATAGTCTAAATAATGGTCTAGAATGCCCAATAAACACATACTTCAGTGTAGAAAGCATTTCGTGTTACTATAACAAAACAACGTGAATCTAGTCCCTTCGAAACAAACAAGCTGTGCGTGATTCGACCAACATTCTATTGAAATAAAATCCCAATTCGTATGACAAATATAACTACGTCAGTCTGATAATATACAAATCATATCTATGAAACTTATAATACACATAAGAAACGGACCGTCCGAATAAACATATTCTTAGAAAATAATTAAAAAGGTATTTTTCATATTTAATTATAAAAATATTTATAATAACGCTAAAATATCCATGTTTAACGGTGCAACATTGACCTATCTGTTACATTAAACTTATGAAACACACAAGCTTTCTAGTTAGCTGTTTAAATCCGCATGTTTTGACATTTACAAAGTAACGCATTACTATAGCAGTTTAGTTGATATTGATGGTGTTTGGAGTGTTGATGGGATGCTGGGGGGGGGGGGGGGGGGGGGGGGGGGATGTACAGGGGAAAGGGCACAAAATGCGAAGCTGTGGGAAATAGGCTTATAAAATATAAACTCCGAAAGGTGAGAGACTCAAAATGTTGATCTTAATCTGTTAAATTAAATTTTATGTAGATAAAAAAAGGGATTGTAACACTACTTAACCTGTAACCTTTAACCCAACAAAGACACAGGTTTGTGCGTTCTCTTCTAAGAAGGCCCCGTTCGATGTGTCGCCGCGATTTCAAGACATTCCCTTATCCATCTCGGCCAGTATCGGGATTCTGGGGGTCGACATATCGAATGAGGTCCAATATGGGAGTCATCTCGAAGCAAAAGCTGCACTGACTTCTAAAAAACTTGGAGTGCTAAACCGTGCTAAGCAGTATTTTACGCCGAATCAACGGCTGTTGCTTTACAAAGCACAAGTTAGGCCGCACGTTGAATACTGTTCCCATCTATGGCACGGGGCACCCAAGTACCAGCTGCTTCGCTTTGACTCCCTACAGAGAAGAGCCATTAGAATCATCGGCGACCCTAAGCTCTCCAATACTCTAGAACCGCTTAGCCAGCGCAGAGCCATTGGATCGCTTTGCGTGTTCTACCGCCTGTACAACGGGGAATGTTCTGACGAGCTTTTCGATCTCATCCCCACATCGAGATTTTACCATCGCTCTTCCCGGCACCGTGACAAAGCTCATCCACACATAATAGATCCCTGGGTTTCTCGTACGACTCGTTTCTCGAGATCATTTCTTCCCCATACCTATAAACTTTGGAATGAGCTTCCATCTGAGGTTTTTCCGCTTGGTTACGACATGTGTCGCTTCAATAAAAATGTTCATAAATTCCTTCAGGGTAGGCAACGCATCGGCAATACCCCCGGTGTTGCCGGTGTCTATAAGCGACGGTGACCACTTTACATCAGGTGGGCCGTAAGCTAGTTTGACCATTAGTTTCATAAAAAAAAAAAAAAAAAAACTACTTATTTACAGCTGCTAACGGATGCTGCTGATGGCGATGACCTGTGGATCTACTACTACTCTGTCCACGGTTCTCTCTTGATAACCGGGTCTAGATTGAGCTATGGTAGCCTTGAAGGGCATAGTGCCCAATGGTAAAACAACCAGTGTAGTGAAAAGCTTCAGGCTCATTTCACCAGCGTCGGACTGTCGATAGTCGGACTGATATAGTCGAGGTGGCGGTTGCCAGCCGGGCCCTAACCTGCGCGGGCCCTAGCCCGCGCGTGTCCCACAGGCTCTAATTAGACGTGTACCATAATATCTTAGAATATAGAGTAAACCATAATACACGACATTTGACAGTTGAGATAATAAAACAAAAGGAAAATTAAATTGAAAAATTTTCTTGGTAGATTCGGTTCCAAATTTTATTCATTTACTAGCTGAATACCCGTGCTTTGCTACGCATCACATCACAAAAAAACTAAAACTTTGTCACCCCTTTTTAAGGGTTATTTTGAAAAATCCTAAAATATGTGTTCAATTATTCTGTATTTTATGTACCATACCATGTTTCAAGCAAAAGGCACCACGCGATAAAAAGTTCCCATACAAACTTTAACACCCCATAAGACCCCATTGCAACCACTTTTGGGGGTAGTTGGGGGGAAAAATATGTTAACCTTTTATGATTTGTATTGAAGCATACTTAGGCAAAGTTTCAAGACTGTAAGTTCAAGAAATACAGTTTTTCATACAATGGTGTTCACCCCTTTTCACTTACTTTATGTAAGTGACCCTTTTCACTTACTTAGTGGGTGGTTTGGCTATAAAATAAACCTACGCTCCAAGTTTCAGCTTTCTAGGTCCAGCAGTTTCGGCTCGGCGATGATGAATCAATAAGTCAGTCAGTCAGTCCGGTTAAGCTCTTATATAGGTATAGATTTCATTATTTTCTGATAGTATCCCATCTATCTACCACTATCCCGTCCCGGGCCCGGGCTTTTGAGAGCCACCAGGGTCCTTCCGACCCAGTCCGACCCTGCCTTTCACGCACAAGTCAAATAAAATGTATAAAAACCGTAGTAAGGTTAAGGTATACGTATATAAACAGCCAACCAGAAGCACAGTATAAAAGCACTCTCACTAAGTGGACCACAGTACTATGCTATGAGATTACTCAGTACATCACTTCGTACACCGTCGCCTTCTTGTCTCCGGAACCCGTCACTATGAACTTGTCGTCCGCGGATATATCACAGCTGAGCACCGATGATGATTCTTTAGACTGGAAAGTTCAATAATATTATGATTACTAGGTGATGATGATAAAGATATAGGATTATGGATATGACCCCTGACTAAAGAGGGGTGTTATAAGTATGAGGCCATATGACGGAACAAGTAGATGGCCCACCTGATGTTACCTCTGCCTTTATCAATGCATTAAATCGTAGGTCACGTCTACCTAGGACGCATCCTATGGCCCTATCCTGAGCCGGACACACCTTGGCAGGTGAGTAGTAGGTGAGTTTAGTAGTAGAGCTTTTTTGTGAAAGAGTACGTCCGGGGAAGTACTACCACCATACCTATTTCTGCCGCAAAACAGTAGTACTCGCATTGCTTAGTTCTGGATTGAAGGGTATGATTGCCGGTGAAATATATTATAAAATATCTTTTCATCTTTATGTCTCAGGGTGGCGGGTGTAGTGCACTGCCACATAGGGTGCGTCCTAGGTGGGCGTGACCTACGTGATAATGCACTGTTCATAGGCAGAGGGTACCACTTAACATCAGGTGGGCCATCTGCTTGATCTATCATTCCAAGTTGTTTAAAAAAAAGGTGGTATTGCTGATGATATAGTGATACTATATAGTGATGATATAGGACGAGCAGACGCACGGCTAGGTACCACCCTTACCTCATTAGTATACCCTATATTCGTACTAAACGTTTCAGTTGTACCTTTATAATGCGAACTGCTAAAGAGCGGAATACATTACCGTCGTCTGTTTTTCCTGAAAGATATAATCTAGGTATCTTCAAGGCTAGAGTGAGTAGGTGCCTTCTAGATCTTTGTGCTCCATCTTCGGCCACATCGTCACTTACCAACAGGTGAGATCGTTGTCAAACAAAGGTTTATCACTGCTAAAAAAATAGAAAACATAAAAACTCACTTGGAATATACTGGCGCCGTAGGGCACGCGTTGAGCAGGTTGTCCTTGCCCGTGGACACGAACCACTTGCCGCTCGCCGCTAAGCGCAGCGACAACACGCAGCTCTCGTGTAGTAGTTGTTGGTACCGGTCCGGCTTGGAAGGTGGTATTGTAGTGATACTCACTTGGAATATACTGGCGCCGTAGGGCGTGCGCCACGCGTTGAGCAGGTTGTCCTTGCCCGTGGACACGAACCACTTGCCGCTCGCCGCGAAGCGCAGCGACAACACGCAGCTCTCGTGTAGTAGTAGTTGGTACCGGTCCGGCTTGGAAGGTGGTATTGTAGTGATACTCACTTGGAATATACTGGCGCCGTAGGGCGTGCGCCACGCGTTGAGCAGGTTGTCCTTGCCCGTGGACACGAACCACTTGCCGCTCGCCGCGAAGCGCAGCGACAGCACGCAGCTCTCGTGTAGGAGCAGCTGGTACCGGTCCGGCTTGCCCGCGTGCAGCACCTCCACGTGAGAGTTCTCCATGCCCACTGCCAGCCAGGACCCTGCACAACACAACATTATTTAACAAATCAGCCGGCCTAGCCAAACGGCATTCGCTTCGAAGCGATTCCATTTCTACATACGCTTGGAATGACGGATCATGCAGGCCCACCTGATATTAAGTGGTACCCTCTGCCTATGAACAGTGCATTATCACATAGGTCACGTCCACCTAGGACGCACCCTATGTAGCATTGCACTGCGCCCGCCACCCTGAGATATAAAGATGAAAAGTCTCATGTGCCTGTAATTTCAGTGGCACCCTTACCCTTCAAACCGGAACACACACAACAATGCGAGCACTACAGCTTTGCGGCAGAAATAGGTATGGTGGTAGTACTTCCCCGGACGAACTCTTTCACTAAAAAGCTCTACTAAGTAATGATGATGATGATGTCACCCAGGCCGATTTCAGCCACGGCGACTGTTTATTTGCTTTATACGGAAGAGCTTCGCTGGTGTGCTCTTATATATGGCTTACGTACACTATTTTGGCTGTAAACGTGCGTTAGCAGTAGTTGCACGTGAGGGTATTATTTTCGTAATGGTACACTATGTTATGCGGTCTACTTTTCAGATCGTCGCGCTTTAAATCAAGATCGCGCGATCTGTCATCTTCAAATTCCCAGAATTCAATTTTTGCCTTTTACCATACAATCGTAATACAATACAATAGACCACGTGACATTTCGATAGCTTACGTCAATCTCATACATTGTTGGCTTTTCGACTAGCTTCATCTCTAATAGAATTTTACTTTGTCTAAGCCGCAGTTCCCAGCTGCGCACCGTGTTGTCGTTAGCTGGGACAGTATCCTAGCGAGTATCTCACCTGTGGGACAGTATCCGAGCGATAATATCTGGCTGGAGAAGTCGTGCTGGTGCAGCTGCCTGCCCTCGCGCAGGTCCCAGCTGCGCACCGTGTTGTTGTTAGCTGGGACAGTATCCTAGCGAGTATCTCACCTGTGGGACAGTATCCGAGCGAGAATATCTGGCTGGAGAAGTCGTGCTGGTGCAGCTGCCTGCCCTCGCGCAGGTCCCAGCTGCGCACCGTGTTGTCGTTAGCTGGGACAGTATCCTAGCGAGTATCTCACCTGTGGGACAGTATCCGAGCGAGAATATCTGGCTGGAGAAGTCGTGCTGGTGCAGCTGCCTGCCCTCGCGCAGGTCCCAGCTGCGCACCGTGTTGTCGAGCCCGCCCGTCCACAGCCGAGTGCCGTCGCCGCTTATGTCTATACACGAAGCACCATCCGTGTGACCTTCATGAAACAAAACAATATTGTTATACACACTTTACATAGAAGCCAATTTATGTAAAAATTACCTATAAATATACCATAAATATTAAATCGTTTCGTGACTGACCATCAATAAACAGCTTAAGCCGTAAGTCTTATGGACCTGAAATTTGGAGGGTACATTCCTTATGTAACTCCAAGTGTTTGTGTTTGTGGTCTAGGGGTGCACTGAGAAAAAGTTCACGAACGAGTCGAACGAAGTAATAAAGCCTGTATTGAATTGGACGAAGTCTTGGACATTGCGCTGGTAACTTGAAGTTTTATCGTTATTCTCGCAGGTTATTCTATTAAATAGTCCGTACTCGCTTGCATTTCCTTTTTTTACATGTAGGTGCATAAAAAGGTTTTAAGAAAATAAATGTAATAAGGAACCAACCCCATAATTTTAAGAAAGTAAGTTTGTTGCAAAATATATCTTTTTCCAAACAAGCTTTTATGAAATTAGCAATTGGAACCGTGAGACCAAACACTGCCACGCTACTATTTATCATCGAGGTTCCGTTACGCACCTTCCGTCTCCATCATCAGATCAGCTCGCTGTCACATAATATTATATTGTCATCAAAACTTGACAGGTATGCCAAATTTAAGCTCAATCGTTTGGATGGTTCTGGTTTTAAATTCAGTTGCAATATTTGACCCACACCACCCTTAAAAGCGAATGATACATTTTTTTTTTTTTTTACTTTTACATTTTTTAAGGTTTTGTTTAATAATATCTTTTTCAAAACAAGCTTTTAAACTTAGTAATCAGAGCCGTGTGCTGATCAAAATTAACCTAAACACAGCCAGTCTACAATTATCCATCGAGGAGTTCCTTTGTCCACCTTTCGTCTCCATCATCAGATCAGCTCGCTGTCACCGTAATATTGTATTGTCATTGGAACTTGACAGGTTTTAGTTAAATCAGTTGGGTGGCACAGGTTTGTAATTCAGTTGCACATACTAACAGGTGAAATAATAACATGTTTTATTTTATTTGTTTATTAGACATAGTAAATACCCAGAACACCCTGAACAAATATCCGCAGGTCGTACAAATATTTTTTCCGAGGCGGGAATCGAACCTGCAACCTCCTCCTCCAGCAACAATCGAATCGAACCGAAACTTCGCCGGCTGCGCCACAGGGGTCGTCAAATTCATGGTCGTGAAGTTAAATAAAAGCTCGTAAAAAAGAACTATATGCTTGTCCTTTTTTTCCCCTTGACCTATATTGTCCCACTGCTGGGCAAAAGTCCCCCCCAAACTCTTCCACTTGTCCCTGTCCCTGGCAGTCTCCCACCACTCCTTTTCAAAACCAACAAGATCGTCGCGCCAAAGCTTTCTCGGCCGACCCCGAGGTCGCCGTCCTTCAGAGGGGTGAGTCTGAGTTTTGCAAACACCATCGTAACGGTGAACGTAACACGATCGTACGTGTATAACATAATAACTAGCTATTAATCTGTGCCAAAAACGTCACAGATTAATGGCTAGTTACTACGCAATACACGTACACTCGCCGTTACGATCATCGTTACGATGGTGTGTGTAAACTCGGACTTGCCCCTCTGGTATCCAGGGTGTGCTGACGTTCACCCACCTGTTGGGAAGCACTTGACTGACGTGCCCCGCCCAATCCCATTTGAGCCTAGCTGTTTTGTTACCTACATCGGCAATACCAGTCAGGGAACGCAGCGTGGTGTTCCTAACTTGTCTGTTCTTTTATAACCCAAAATGCTGCGTTCCATTGCCATCTGACAAATCTTGAGTCTTGACTTCTGTAACTCGGTCAGCGACTAAGTCTGCGCACCGTAGGTTAGGGCGAGCAAGATACACATGTCGATGAGTTGGCGTTTTAGTGTTAGGGGTAAGTCGCCATTCATGTGTTCCTTCATGGACCAGTAGCTGTCCATACTGTACTTATATTCCATTGTTTTTTGGGAGCTACTATAATACCTACGTTACGTACCTTGGAATTGCCTAACTAATGTCTGATTATGCAGATCCCATACTGCTATATTGCCGTCTGAACAACAGCTGAAGCAAACCTGCGTAAAGGAAAAGGAATTATTTAGTACGTCATCATCGTCATAAGCCAGCATAGAAAGTAAAAAATATTTATTCTGAACAAATTTACATAATGATAAACAAATTAAAAAAATACGATGACACTGCACTTGTTGTAAAACTGTGTAGCGCCTTATCAATGCCCAACTCTTTAAGGTGGGGTATGCCGCAAAATGCCTGATCTTAGATTACATTTTTAACAGACTAAATCACGTACAATATTCAAATAAAAATATGCATGGATACTAGATGATTCCGAGGGATCACTGTACCAGAAACACGATGGTAAAATATTTTCACGATAGAAAACAAAAACAAAGTTACATCTATTTTTTGACTAGATTCGATTGTTTATTAAAATGGTGCATATTATTGAGTAAAAAATTGATAAATATAAATCAATACAACAAAGCCAATGGTTTACTGTAGGGGTTTTGTAAAATTATCTATATTTTACGAGATATTCAATGAATACCGCTATTTCGAGCGGCGCGAGCATGCCAATCATACAAAGAACATGGCCAACTCCCCATACATTGTTTGACCCACTTTTTTTGACCAACATACGGTCGGTTTTGGTTATTGATAAATATTTTAAGATAATGAAAAACCTAATTTAATTTCTTGTTTAGAATTAGTGGGAATGTAATGAAGCTTGTTGCGTTTTGTTTCACGCAAATGAAAATGAGTTGATTTATTTAATTATTTAGAAATACACCTTTTGCTTCCCAACTACTAAAAATATACAAGTTCTTTAGAAAAATTGGATAAAAAACAACATTTAGAACCGTACTAATTAGTTCCATGAAGGGGCCCTGGTTCATTTATTTTTGACCTGGGTCAGTGGTTGCCCACCTCCTTTACGTGTTTGCGGTGTCTATCTTAATATTATTGTCTGTGATTTTAGTCACAGGTACCACAGAGCCTCGAGGCGAAAAATCTATAATTAGTGCGTGTTTCCAGTAATGACTTACGGAACTTAGACGTGGTCGCTTATTAATGGCCTCATATAAGTAAGGTAAGTAGTAGTAGTAGAGCTTTTTTGTAGTTAGTAGTAGAGTTTTTTTGTGAAAGAGTTCGTCTGGGGTAGTACTACCACCATACCTATTTCTGCCGCAAAGCAAGTGCTCGCATTGCTGTGTTCCGGTTTGAAGGGTATGGTTGTCTCTGAAACATGAGACTTTTCATCTTTATGTCTCAAGGTAGCGGGCGCAGTGCAATGTCATATAGGGTGCATACTAGGCGGACGTGACCTATGTGATAATGCACTGTTCATAGACAGAGGGTACCGCTAATCATCAGGTGGGCCATATGCTTGTTCCATCATTCTAAGTAGTATAAAAAAAATAGTGCAAGACAGAAGAGTTACTTTTGAATTTATAATATTAGTGTTATTAAATTCGTGGTTAAAGATTTGTCATGGCTGCTATCTTATAATGGAATGTGTTATTACTGGAAGAAAGCGTTAGCCGAGTCAGCCGCGGGAGGCAATGGCGGCGATGAGCTCACCACTTGTCACGTCTATATTCCACAATGGTGCAACCCACTGTGAAATGAGGCCCATTGAGGTTCTGCCTACCCTTTCGGGGAATAAGGCGTGTGTCTATGTATGTATGTATGTTATTAAATTACTTAATTTTGAAGTCGGTGGAAGGAAGACAGATCGTCGTGGCTTTCTTTGGGGAGGCAAGTTGTGCAGCATTGGACTAACAGCTAATAGTTTTAGAGAGGTTTACCTTCGAGTCCGGGCTGATAGCGAGAGCGTAGCAAGCCGGCGCGGAGGACGTGAGTTCAGCCCGCATCCGCGGCGTGGGCGAAGCGAGGTCCCAGATAGAGAGGTTGGACGCCTCGCCGCCCACTATGAGCGTCCTGCCGTCCGGCAATAGCTTCACTGAGCGTATGTAGTTGTCGCGTTGCTGAAACAGAAAGCAACAGTTTTTGAGCCCCTAAACCATCAATTAATCCGATCGGGCCTATATCATGTATGAAAAGGTTCTAACCTACGTTACCAACATTCTCTACAACCTAGTCTGGCTGATAAACATGAAAATTATTCTTCAAAGTGTCACTGGGTCATTCCGGGTACTGGATTAGGGTGTGACCCTGAAAAGGGCCTTTAGTCTAGAACATATCATAACACCCAACAGTCACTCATAGCCTTAACCCCGCACTAGGATCCTCTGTGTCATGCGTATCAGGAACTACGAACACCATATAGCACAACCCACAGTCCCGGAAAAAATATTTGCCGAACGTACAAATGTTGTCCCGTAGCGGGCATGGAACCCACAACCACTCGCATCTCAGCTAGCTACTCGCCCGTCCGCCACAGAGGTCGCCACATGCAGAGTTCCTGCTATGATGATGACTTCTTCTGGTCCCCTCTAAACAGAGGTAAGGGTAAGGGCCTTCAAATCTATTTCTTTGCCCTGACTTCAACTCCAAGGGCAGCTGCCCCCGGGTCACGGGTCTTGCCACGATGTGGATGTACGCCTGCCCTCTTGGCTAGGCGTTGGCTTCAGTAGGTGGCGCTTCGCATCCTCCGCGCTATGCGGAGTCCGATGCACTCAATCACACTTACCAAGCAGTCCAACTGGCTGAGTGGCTCCAGCGAGCTGGGCGCGCCCGGGCTCGTGATGTCCCACAGCTTGACGCAGCCCTTCCCGCCGGTGTACGCGTGCCGCGCGCCGCCGAGCGACAGCGCGACTGCGCACACCACCTCGCCGTGCGGCAGCACCGCCACCTGGCGCGCGCCGCGCGGGATGCCTGGCCCGACCAGCGCGTCCGCGGGAAACGGCACGGGCTGCAGGGGGCCGCCGCATGTGTGGTAAGAGTATGCGCTGCAATATGAACAAGGCAAGCTTCAGGTTTGCAAGCGAGGAGGAAGGCTCTTTTTTTTTTGTATACTACTTGGTATGACGGATCAAGCAGATGGCCCACATTATGTTAAGCGGTACCATCTGCCTATGAACAGTGCATTATCACATAGGTCACGTCCACATAGGGCGCACCCTATGTGGCATTACACTGCGCCCGCCACCCTGAGACAAAAAGATGAAAAGTCTCATGTGCCTGTAATTTCACCGGCACCTTCAAACTGGAATACAGCAATGCGAGCACTACTGCTTTGCGGCAGAAATAGGTATGGTGGTAGAACTTTACAAATTCATTGAATTATTTCACAAAAAATATTTACTACTACTAATATCTTAGGTCTATTCTTAGGCCAGACACATCACGGCATTCTATACAGATAAAATATATATATAGTTGAACCATTGACACGAGAATGAAGACACCACATTCATCACAAGATGGATGCGGGGTGAAGGAGAGAAGCGGGCGGGGTGACGCACTGCAGCACACACCACATCTACGTCTGTGCGCCACACTTTGTTTGCTGTATTTACCCGGTCGTGTGTGTGGAGTAGTGCATCGTTTTGCCCGTGAAGCCCAATTATCTTAATAAAAAATAGTAAAATTAAAGGAGATGTCCAAAAAATATATGGAGGCCGGTATAAAAATAACTCGAAATTCTTATCAACATAATAGCTATTTACGGAGAAAGGGCATATTATTTGGCTATTTTTAAGCTAATGAAAAATAATAAAGGTACCTCCGTTTTTTTTTAAACCTGATTTAACTGTTGTGTTGTCCAAACAAAAGTTTAGAACTTGCAACACTCCCGAAAGGTGAACTTGATTCTCTTTGGCAGGCAGACTATTGACTTTTTTTTCCCTTTTTTATCTATCTGTCTATCTATCTACTCTCTAGCTAGCGAGACAGGCGGCTATGGACTTAGTATTCATACGTCAAGGCGTAGTATGCAGGCGGCAGCAAGAAGCTTGAATTTGGCGGCAGCATGGGCCATGAAGTTATAGGTAAAGAGGTAAATCTATAACTTCATGGCATGGGCAGACAGAAGACCACAGATAACTTTTCATACGGCTATCCTACCCCCCATATATTACTTTCCTCTATGATCCTACCTTCGTACCGTGTTGTCGCGTTATTATTAAATATCTTCCCGCGCTTTTTTACATTTGACCTTTGCTTATACTACGGACTCCGAACCCTCTATTGCGATCAACCTTGGCGCTTGTTTTACTGGACTCTGATTATATCTAACCATGGCTGTATGTGCTAACTGCCATATTATCTTGCGACCTTCCCACCAGCAACATGAATAACTAGCTCTGGACTTAGGGGATGATATTGAAAATGAAGAAGAATAGAGCAAAAAATATTTTATTTAAATCTTCATTTATGTTTTACTGTTCTCCATTATTAAATAAGTCTTATGTAAATGCAGGTACCTAATATACCCCCAGAGGTATGGCCAGGGGATAGATACAGAACATGTACAGATAATTAATTTCAGTTATTAGTTTATCATATTACCACCTGCCAGCTTTTTAGATGGCATATTCAAATATTTAAAATTAATATTTTCTGGCATATTCTTAGATGACGACCTCTGTGGCGCAGCGGGAGAAGATTCGCCTGCGACGCAGGAGGTTGTGGGTTCGATTCCCGCCTCGGAACAAATATTTGTACGATCTGCAGATATTTGTTCAGGGTGTTCTGGGTATTTTATATGCATAATAAAAAAAAGTAATGTTTTAAGTATATTACTTATCTAGTACCCATAACACAAGCTCTGCTTAGCTTGGGGCTAGATAATGTTGTGTGAATTGATCAGAGTTTTTTTTTTTTAATTTTTTTATTTATATAAGTAAGAGATGACATTGAAAATGACCCATCGGCCGTCGAGTCGAATGAGAAAAAATAATAAAGCAAAATTATTTTATTAAATATCTTTTATTTTTTA
Source organism: Operophtera brumata (assembly GCA_932527175.1). Classification (NCBI taxonomy): domain Eukaryota; kingdom Metazoa; phylum Arthropoda; class Insecta; order Lepidoptera; family Geometridae; genus Operophtera; species Operophtera brumata. The sequence goes on along the minus strand of OW052239.1, from coordinate 56,097,660 downwards.
ATGCTCTCCATTATTAAATAAGTTTTTTTGTAAATGTAGGTACGTACCTTCTACTGATAGATACACAACATGAACAGATAATTCACTTCACTTACTAGTTTATCCGTTATGTGTAGGTTCAGGAAACGTTCTGAGTAGGTACCTACCTACCTACACTGCTGGAGAGTTCACTAATAGATAGGAGCTGCCTATATTGATAATAGTAGGTACCTATAGAAATATGCATAAGTACCTACATTCCTCGCTTCCATAAAAACATGTGTAGTTGTCAGGTACCTCAGGGCACATTGTGCTAATTGTGTATTAGCACAGAAGAAGTAGTACTTTATTCATGTGTATTCCATTCAAGGAGAATATTTTAGTCATCATATCTTTGGGCACAGGCAGAAGAAGACAAAATGGCATATTTTCGTGTTGAATAATAGATAGGGATAGCACTATCAACTTGCTTCCGTGCCCATGAGATGGCGATGTATACATGTCCTCCTCTACATTTTACATACTTTCAATCTTGTTCTAAATAACATTTTATTTAAGGTATAAATAATAATTTTAAGTTCAGTTCAGTTCAGTTCTTAAACAAGTTTACAAGACAATATAACGTTACTGACACATGGATGATAGTTTTTTTTTTGTTTGAGTTTGTAGGTAAAGGATTTGAGCTACCTACTTCGTTTTAGTAAAACCTCCAAGTAGGTATGTTGGAAGTATTGCATAGACTACACAATTACACACGTGTGGTTGGGGCTGATCTTTGTTTCATTATGTTTTCCCTTCAAGATTTTTTTTATTATTTTCTCGGAAACGGAGGTTCTATAAAATATAAAATTAATACATTCGAGTAGCCCAATAAATAAGCTTTTTTTTGAGATATATTTCGATGGAATTTTCTCTGAATATTATACCACTTTTGACTTCTCCTTTCGGACCATGTTACGATCTAGTGTAGATATCACAAACTACAACGCAGAATGTGATTATATCGAAATGTTAGAGTACAACGGTGTGTGTGTCATGTTTCAAAGTTCAGAGAATTCTCTCGTTACAATTATTATATAGAAAGAAAAGAAAGAAAATATATTTATTTATATAACTACAAAAGCTACATACAAACACACAATAAACTTAGACAAGAGGCAACTATACTACTGTAATTATATGGTCGCAAGAATATAGTAGATTATATTGTTGTTATGAGGGAGCATAATATAAAGTCTCGGTTTGGTCATTTGTGCTTTTAAAATAACTAAGAGAATTGGGCTTCAGAGGGGCTAGTCTGTAAATTTGACAAGCAACTTACACGGATTTTAGTATGGAGAAATCGAAAAGCGCCCCTAGCGGGCACCTTGACAACTTACACAGGCGTGAGGTGTACACTACACGAATTTTAGTATAGTAGGTTCTCAACGTGCCCGCTAGGGGCGCTATTCGGATTCTCCATACTAACATCCGTGACTAAAATCCGTGTGGTGTACACAATACACCCGTGTAGTTTGCTTGTCAAATTTGCAGACTCGCTGGTATCGTTGACGATATCGTCAAACCGTGTAGTGTTGTTATCATCCAATGTGGAAGCGCCCCTTGTCTAGGCGGTGACTGATGATGACGAGACGACTCACGGTTTGGCCGGGGGGGCGATGCCGTTGGTTCTGTGATGCGACTCGTATGGCAGCGGGTGTCGGTACGACCCCACTGCACTCGAGGGGTAGCCGGGGAAGGGGTAGCCTCGACACGTCGCGTTCGTAGGGGTAGACGATCGGGGGAGTTTGCCGCTGGGGGTGCCAGGTTTCTCCTGAAATCAAATACATCAAAACTAAAAAATGTGCGCTGCATAGAAAATATATCATGTATGAACGAAGTGAGTTTATTGAGTTTGCATGTGTGTATGTTTGTACGAGGATAACTTCCGAACCATTATACCGACCAAACCGTAGATGGTTAGATAGTATTGGAATAATTTTTAGGTTCTTTTTGTTATGCAGGGTTAGAGGTAAGGTGCAGGAAAGAGGTGGTCCCATGAAAATGTTATCTTAAGACGTTTATATTCCACGATGGTGCTACCCACTGTGAAAAGAGGTCCATTGAGGCTCTGCCTACCCCCTTTCGGGGAAAAAGACGTGAGTCTAAGTATTTATTTATGTATGTATGTATGTACATCACATACAGTTTTACCAATACCGTTACAGGTATTAGTGTCCGTAGTACTGGCCGTGGTGTGTCCGGCCTAAGAATAGACCCCTCCATCTCCTCCCATGGAAGTCGTAAAAGCCGACTAAGGGATTTTCCGGACTTGTTAGTAAGATTTGTTGGCATAAGATTTGTCCTGGCTGCTAGCTTATTATGGAATGAGTTATTACTGGAAGAAAGCGTTAGTTGAGTCAGTCGTGGGAAGCAATGGCGGCGATGAGCTCACCACTTGTCACGTCTATATTCCACGATGGTGCAACCCACTGTGAAAAGCGGCCCATTGAGGCTCTGCCTACCCTTTCGGGGAAAAAGGCGTGTGTCTATGTATGTATGTATGTATTAGTGTCTGCTCATATTGTATGGAAAAATCGCCAATATCGTTGTCGTGTCGGCCGATGTGAAAATGCCCTTGCACTTACAACCCTTTACAAATGCCCTTGCACTTACAACCCTATACTTTCACTTCGTTAGTTCTTTAGGCCCAATGCGGAGACACACTGCTTATTTGTCTCGCTAGGTGGCGCATTATCACTGGTGTTGTTTCGTGGTCAAACAAAGGTCTATCAATGTTAAAAAAAAAACTGTGAAATATCAATGGATAATTTAAGTAAATAAACATTAAATAATAGTCTGGTTTAAAACATGCCTCTGTGTAGTGCATTTCAGTGTAAAAATAAAGGTACACACCGTTTTCCTTCTGATGAGAAAAAGACAAGACCACTAAATGACAAGCACCAGCGATGGTGGCGCCATCTGAGATTAGTTTTGCCTAAGGCTTCCCATTGTGCTGATCAGGATTATCATAACTAAAAACACCCACAAAATCTGAATGTACACAAAAAAAAAAACCACAAACGAGTGCATTACCTTACCTACCATTGCATTATCTTATATTTTTTTCTTTTAACGCACAGTACCAGAAAGTGTATGAGTATAACAGATTAGAAACTTACATCTTTGGAGCTCTTGGGCGTGGAGCGACTGGAGGAGGACCCGGATCTAGAGGGGGGACGTGGCCCGTTCTCCGCCCGCTCGCCGCCCTCCACCCGCACCGCGGGGGACCCTCGCTCCTCCTGCAACATACAATCAACACTACTTATCCAGTCAATCGATCGGAACATACTCTTTATTGACCTGCAAGTAAGGGCTTATTTTTCGATTTGAATATTATTAAAATTTCAATGTTATTCAATATGGCCGTCACACCATCCGCCATCTTGAAATGAGGGCCTTTCATTATTGAATTTAAAAAAAAGTAGTTCAATTTGGCTCGATAGATGGCGCTGACTCAACTGTGGTTGTCCAAATTAACAAATGCATTATCTGTGCGCTGTAGGCATACCTACAGACTGTACACCGTAAGTTGGTACCTGCCATGGGAGTATTTACGCTGCCATCTTACGGTGAACGAGCCGGACCGTTCACCGTAAATTGGCACCTGCCATGGAGTATTTACAGCTACCATCTTACGGTGAACGAGCCGGACCGTTCACCGTAAGTTGGCACCTGCCATGGAGTATTTACAGCTGCCATCTTACGGTGAACGAGCCGGACCGTTCACCGTAAGTTGGCACCTGCCATGGAGTATTTACAGCTACCATCTTACGGTGAACGAGCCGGACCGTACACCGTAAGTTGGCGCCTGCCATGGAGTATTTTCAGCTACCACCTTACGGTGAACGAGCCGGACCGTTCACCGTAAGTTGGCACCTGCCATTAAGTATTTACAGATGCCATATTACGGTGAACGAGCTGTATCTATACCTTACTTCGTAGTGATCCTATGTTAGGTAGTATACTCTGCTCGTAGACTTTATATAAACGATTTTATAGCGATTTTGTTTTGAGTGATAGTAACAAAATACCACGAAAATATATCTCTACGTTGTTGACATTTCACTTTATTTTGACAGTTAAGTACAGACCAGCGCCATCTATTTTCAAGGCTGTATGCATGATTTGAAAAGGCCGTGAAAACCCCTCATTCAAAAATCGAAAAACTATATTTTGCGCAAGTTCACTGGCTACATTCCTGCTCAATCTGAATTTAGCAAGGCAACTTTCGTTGAACTACATATTAATTGCCAAATGTCGAGTCGGACCCCTATTTAGCCTTCTTCTCTGGAAACTATGACGTTGTTGTGGTGCCTCAGAGATGTTTGTCAATAGTAGAAAAGATGGTTTTACTCCGGTACGGAGGCCTGCGTTGCTCGATGGTTTTACGACATCATTTGAACAAAAAAAGCAGAATCTCTGATGAGCAGAATATATCAGTCATAACAGTCACATTTTTTTTATAACTTTAGGCACAGGTATAATAATACTATACTAGTACTATAGGTGAGGGTCTTAAGTGAGCCGATGACGGTAATCATCAATACACACGTGTATCATACGAAGTTTTTCAACACACTTGTGAAGAAAATAATGATAAAACAGAAATGTAAATGTCCAACTGTCTCTGTAACTCGCTAGTGAATAATAGCAATGAAAAAGTCACAGTTTGATTACAGGTGTCATTATGTGCCTAATTGTGGTGAAATTAGAGCCACTTTATGAGCAAGTGTGTTGAAAAAAGTATTATACGTACCTCATTAGCTACATCCACAACGAGGTCTTGGTCGCTTTTCTCAGCATCACTATCCTAGAAAATAAAAACAGTACAATTGAAAACACCTTCGTATAAAATATAAATTCCAAGTGTCTGCCTCTACATCCTCAGGACACAAGCATGACTTCATGTATTTCAAAACACTTTCTCTAAACTATTCTCTAAACTTCACATTGTTTCACATGATCTTCTGCTATATCCACAATACTGAAGCATTCACTATGTAATAACTATAATGGTAAAGTTGAGGACTAATGCGAGGACTAGGCATTATGTTTAGCGAAAGCACAATTCAATAAAAAAACTCAATAGAAAAAGATTACAATATAATAAAGTGTTTTTATATGTATGTTAGTTTTTAAGGTATTTATGTTGCTATGGGCTTATTGTTTAGGTTTTGTACAGTTCCCAATAAGACTGAAAGATAATTGAACTAGATAATTGAACTAGACATAAAGACACATAAATAGATAAGAAGAATGCCCCCCTTTCGATGGACCAAAGACATTATAGAGGTGGCAGGAAGGCGGTAGATGGAAGCGGCATATGTCCAGTAGTGAACTTCTGTAGGCTGATGATGATGATGACTTATTTTTTATTTTTTAAAAACTTTATTTTTGCCCTGTTAAATAAAATCTACATTTTTGCGCACGACTCCCGCTGGAGCGAACGAGATTGCGCGCGGGCTACCGCGTGCGTTGAAGAGGGAGCCTAAATCGTTAACAGACAGTTTATACTTTTGCAATTTTCAGCGTTCATTTTTGTATACTGCTCTCGTGTAAAAGTTTGTTCCAAATAAATAAATTTCATTTTCAATTTTGCCGTAGTGTGCCCAGCCTAAAAGAACCCTCCATCTCTTCCCGTAGATGTGGTAGACGCCGCCTAAGGCACTATTGGGCTGCATGCAGCATACCCTGAGTTATCAACATCAATACCGCATTAAATTTAAATGCAACCCAAAAATTCCGTTCCAGCGGGTATTTTTGGGTTACATTTAAATTTAATGTTATCCACAAAGTGTGGTGTACACTTGAAAAATAATTAACCAATACTGCAATCACCAATCCACCTGCTTAAGGTGGATGCTCACCTTGTGCCGCGAAATTATTATTTTTTGGTGTTTTTTTGCTCATTACATCTCATGAACACTTCTTCAGATAGCGAAAGTTGATTTCGCGAGAACTAGGAGACTTAACACACATGTTTTAATTGATACATCATAAATATCACCAGTTCAGCTAAGATCCCCCTAAACAAAAAAAAAACACTGTAAAAATGCGTTTAGGGGGATCGTAGCTAAACTGATGATATTTATCTTGTATCTTTATCGCTTGTAGCTACGATCCCCCTAAACACATTTTTACAGTGTTTTTTTGTTTGTTTAGGGCGATCTTAGCTGAACTCATGATATTTTATTATTATCTCAATTATTTATTCTAAATCTCGTAAAAAAATATATATTTTTTACTATAAAGGAATACTATCTACAAAAAATAAATAGTATAAAAAACATTATAGTAAAAAATATAAATCTAACTTATTATTATTATTATTATAAAGCCTTTATTTACCCTTTGAATACAAAATTATCTTACAATAACAATTGGATTTTGTAACATAACTGTACGATAAAATTAATTAAAATTAATCATCATGCTTAATTTTACATACTTCCAAAATAAATACTCATGCCTTATTTATTTATTTAATTTTATACAAGATTAAGGAGATTAATTCGGCCACTCTAAAACATTATTATTTATTATATTTTTCTTAATAGCATTTACTAAGGTGTCGAAATATGCCCATTTTGTAATAGTAGGAAAACAATATTTTCTTACTAACATTGTACGTAAACAAAATTTAAGCATGTAGTATATTATTATTTTAAGTATAAATTATTTATTGTTATTGTTTAATTGTAAATTAGAATTTATTTATGTTTTTTTATAAATTATATAAATTATTGACAATGCATTCCATAAATATTGTCTTGTGCTATCTGCTATCTCTTGCCTAGTATTTTATAGTTACTGTTTTTATAAATTTTATTTTTTATATAAGTACTTACTAAGGTCAATATATAGATTGCATGGTAAATTATAGGTATGAATATTTTATATTATATTTAATTCAAGGATCTCTATCCGAGTACAGGCCTCCTCCAGATTGTGCCAAGTCTCCCTCTCTGTCGCTATGTTTATCGAGTCCGTTCCTGCAGTTTCCTTGAGTTCTTCTTCCCACTTTTCTAGTGGTCTACATATTTTTCGTTTAAACTCTCTGTTATTTTTATATTTTTATATTGGCCTTGAGTTTCACCATCGTGGCATAAAATATGTTTTTTGTGTACGATAATATTACATCCATTTTGTCTCACTACAGAGAGGACAATTGTATCGAATATAATGTTTGATATTTCTTGTTTGAATTCTATCAATCTTTGTGTAGACAGGAGGGATCTTGCATTGTAGGTGCAGATGTAGTACGATGTGAGTTGTTCTGGAGGGTTATGGTCTTCGGCCCCCGCGGTGACCGGCCGTATTGGGGTTAGTGGAGAGGTCGCTGCCACCGTTTCTAGTCATTTTGTTGTAGGTATTTGCTGAAGAGGGAGAAGTTGCTGCTGAGGTTTGATCTCGTTTTGAGAAGAATTTGCTAATTTCGACTTTGTTTTTCTTGATTGGTTGCACGGTTGGTTTTTTCGTTTGTTTTGGCTGTTTAATATCTTCACTTGAAGAGTCCCCCGTGTCTGGTTGATTTCTTTTATTCGAATATTTATTGTTTAGTATTATAATTTTATCGTATTTTAGCACAGCTCTACTTCCTTGTTCTCGCAGTTCTTTTAGCCTTTCTTGGAGGTCTCTACGTTTTTTTAGTATTTCTACTGGGAAATCTTCTTTAACGTAATATGATGTTTTTTCAAGTGTAGTTTTGTTTCTCAATATTTCTATTTTCTTTCCCAATGTGGTAAAAGTTACTACTACTGGTCTTACTTTTTCGTTTCTTCTGCCAAGTCTTCTCACTGATTCAATATCAATTAAATCACATTTTATTTGCATATTATTTCGTATTGTTTCTTTTATTTTTTTGTTCTAAGTCTTCGTATCGTCTTTCATGTTCTTCAATTCCAAAAAAAAGTAAATTTTTTCGTCTTATGTGTTTCTCAAATTGGTCTAGAGATTTATTTTGTTGTTCAACTTTTTCTTCTAAAATTTTATTTTTAATCTCCAAACTCCTAAATTTTTCATTTATGTTATTATTTATAGATACCGTAATTTCTTGTTTCATTTCCCGTTTTTCTTTTCGTTGTGTGTCCATGTCTTGTTGTAATTTTATAAAAAGCTTCGTTATTTCTTCCATTTTTTATTCATAAACCGTGCCATCTATTGGATCGCTCACAAAACAAGATGCCAACTATCTAGCCGTCCTCGTATGCGATATTAATCAGTTAGTGCCGCTTCCTCATAGATGGCGTTAGTTAGTAGGCAAGCACCATCGAGCAACACGGAATGGAGACGCCATCAAAGGCATTCCCCTCTGTAGTCCCCTCTGAATTTAATGCCCTCGAGGGCATACAGCTTATAAAAAACTAGCTGTCGCCGATCGCTCTGTTAGACTGAATCGACTCGCGTGGGAGATAGTGCTCCGAGAAAAATGCCGAAATGTTCAGTTTTATGCTGTAAAAAAATGATTGGATCATCAAATTTACAAAAAGATGGTGTTTCCTTTCACATGTACCTGAATTTCAATTAAATTATTAGAACTTATTGCATAAAAATTTACCAAGTAAAATTAAGCCGTATAAAAATAAAAGTGGCCATCTCAGATTTTGTAATATTTGAGTTAGTGTTCGGGGTAAAATAATAAAACTGAACGGTTTGACAAAACAAACCGTGAATGTTTTATTCAATAACACTGGTTCACTCTTCACTGCGACTGCACTTCAGTACACTGGTCATTGATTACTCTAAAATCACTGCCAAGTTACGTGATTTACGACTGCCCTGCTCGCTCTTCAATCGAGCTCCACTTAATCGTGTGACACAGGGGTGACATAAAAGTGACCAAAAGCGTAGATATAAATGTGTATAATACATCAATGTGCATGTCAGGATTTATTCTGCTGACGTAAACATGTATATAACGTGTAATGTCAGTAAGCCAAGATGTGGATGATTACTTAATATCCTTGATTACTAAATACCATTCGTTAAACACGTTCGACATCATGTGACATGTGGAATAACGTTTATTTGTATTTGATGGCTACGTAACCACTAACTAACCGGTAACTACTAACTACTACTACTTCGTGTCACGGGCTCTTTCTTGGTTCAGTGACCAGCTTGAGATATAGTGTCCCTGAAAGGGGCCTAGTGACCAATGGTGAAAGAACCAGTATGGTAAAAGGATTAATTGTGCCTCGCAGAGGTGTATGATGATATGTCAACGTAAATGTCATGTGCAACTATATTTAAAGAAATATAATTAAATCACACTACTATTAACAACAAGTGTAACATGAAAAAGTTTGTACATTTGGGAACTTTGATTACAAGAGATGGCAAGCATGAAGATGATATTTAAATGAGAGTAAATTCTGGAAACCAGGTGAACTTAACGCCTTATTATCAGCCGGAACGTATCCAAAAAGGCACGACTGGATGTGCATAGAGGAGTGTTAGTGCCAAAACTAATGTATGGTGGTAGCGAAAGTTGCTAAGGCAGAATAAACATGAAAGTAGAATAAATACACTGAAGATGAGAGGTTTGAGAAGTATGTATGGTGGACTTTGAGAGATAGAATAAGAAACTGTGTGTTAAGAAAGCATTGTAAAATGAAAGAGCACGTGTATAGTGACAAGGATTGAGAAAGATATGCTTGGATGGTTTGGGTTATTTATTGGTTAAAGGATGAATGATAGTAGATTGACGAAACTAGTTCATAAGATGAGCATGAATGGGACAGTTGGAAGGGGGAGAACCCGGTGAAGGTATTCAGACTAGATCAGGGTCGATCTGGAGAATGGCCAGGCCAAGATTGCTCTTAACCAATGAGCATATATGAAGAATGTGATGTGAGTGAATCAAGCAAAACAGGTATGCCAGGATCGTAGCAAGTAGAATGTCATGGTCTCTGCCTACTTCTCTGGGAAACAGGCATGAGTTTACGTATATATGTATGTATGTAATATTATAAATGCAAAATTTTCTAAGGGTTGGATGAAATTAAGAACGGCGATAGCTGGACCACTGGAATAGTTTTAAATGTTATTTAGATGTTCCCACAGGATCAAGACTTATACGAGTGAAACCGCGGGTTGCTTCTAGTTTATAATAAGAATAAAACTGCGTGGTTAATTTGATCAAAATCGGTTATATTGATCATACTTAAATAACTTTACTCTTTTCAGTTAAAAGTAAATAAAGAAGCTTTAAAAAAATCGTTGATCGCCAATTGTTAGGTTACTGTACAATCTTCGCACGTTGTGTTTGCCTATAATGAGGGGTTTTCAAGGCCATATCAAATCATCTATAAACCCTTGAAAATAGATGTCGCTGCTGTGTACTTAACTGTATAAATAAAGTGACATGTAAAAGTCAATATATTTTCGTGGTATTTTGTTACTATCACACAAAATAACAGACGATGCATTTGTTAATTTTGACAACCACAGTTGAGTCAGGGCCATCAATTTACCCAAATCAAACTACATTTTTTTTAATTTGAAAATGAAAGGCCCTTATTGGTTTCTCCTGTAGCTAAAGATAGGTATATAGTTTGTACCTCTTCATATATACATGTGTAGACTGTTGGTAACCATAATACAAAATAATTAAATAAGCAACTGCTAACAATAACAATAACGTTAGCTGAGTCAGTCGTGAGAAGCAATGGCAGGGATGAGCTCACTACTTGTCACGTCTATCTCCCACGATGGTGCAACCCACTGTGAAAAGTGGCCCATTAAGGCTCTGCCTACCCCTTCGGGGAAAGAGGCGTGTGTCTATGTATGTATGTATGTAAAAATAACAGCCTCAATGCACACTGAAATAGCTTTGTGCTCATTTAACAGTTTTTTTTATTTCTCAAAAATTCCTGAAAGTATGTTGCCCGTGTTTTCTTATGTACTACTAAATTAGTGATGTGCCTCAATAATAAAGTAGATTTTTTTATCGATAAAATAAATGCTCGTTTATTATGTTTTACAAACTATTGAAATTTGATTTATATTATTCGGGAGACGCCATAGCCTAACCTAACTTAACTTTCTAACCGTTAATCCAATCACCATGAAGGTATTGGTATGTAACAAGGTAGGTAACTGTTATGATTTTAATTTGAAATTATTCATTTTATGCCATAAATTGACGACCTCTGTGGCGCAGTGGACGAAGGTTCGCCTGGTAACGCAGGAGGTTGCGGGTTTGATTCCCGCCTCAGAACAAATATTTGTACGATCTGCAGATATTTGTTCAGGGTGTTCTGGATATTTTCTATGTTAATACAAAATAAATATCTATGTATTGTACTGTTGTACTATGTACTATGAATTGTACTAATGTTGTTGTACTGTATTATAGATATCAGTTATCTAGACCATAACACAAGCTCTGCTTGGCTTGGGGCTAGATAATAATGTGTAAACTGTGTCCAACATCAAAAAATAAAATAAAAATAAATATATATTATTGAGAACTGGTGAAAACCAAGGTGAAAAGAGGCCCATTTAAGGCTCTGTCTACCCTTTCGGGGAAAAAGGCGTGTGTCTATGTATGTATGTATGTAAATATATATATATATAATGAAATTCACTTAGGTACAATGTCAAAGAAAGCACCATCTTTACGTAAATTCGATGTTCCAGGCCTTGATTTACAGCAGAAAATGTAACGATTCGGCATTTTAGTATTTGTAGCACTGTCTGCGTCACACGATCGATTCAGTCTGACATAGCAATTGGCCCATCATGATACAATTTTATTACTAGCAAAAGCAAAACATGCTTGGTGAGGGCTAGCAAGCTTATTTTCCTTGATTTTTTATATTTAAACACAGAGATGAATTTAAATTACTATGTTAAATTACAACGGATAATTTTTAAAACAGTTAGTAAAACAGTTTTACTAACGCGTATGCCCAAATGAAATTGTGCATAGCCAGAGGGGAACGCCTTTGCTTGATGTCGCCCCCCGCCGCGACCTCCTCGTGTCTCTCTCGTGTGACCTCCAGCGGCAGCCTTATTGCTCCAAGATATTACTAGCTAGGCTTGCAAGGGCTTCCAAGTTATTTTTACTAGTTTTTTATGTGCGAACTTATCTAGACATGAATTTAAATTACTATGTGATATTACAAATCTAGAGGTGTGATAGTTTTTCGTAAAAAGTTGCATGCCTACCTAGGTTGTGGGATACGTGATCACGATAAATTAACAAAAGCATTTCCCAGTTTGAACTCGTTTACTCATTTTCAAGAAAAGTCGTGTCATGAGTGTCCGTCCTGTGTCGTAGGATTTTCCTATTCAAATCCTATTTGAATGACAAAAGAATGAAAAAAAAATATAGCGAGGTATTATTTTTTCAACGCGATATTCTGTTCACTATATATTACTAAGTATTACTTTACCTACCATCGTTTAGCATCAACATAACTTAACACACCCAACACATACCTACATAGTTCTGATCCCACACTAGGATCACCTGTGTCGTGGGATAATTATGCCTGAAATAAAAAAAAAACTATTTATACATTTTAATGACTAATCTAGTTTTTTGGCACTTAGGATCATGATTTTTGGTTTTTGACAATAACAGTGACTGACAGATATAATACATTGTATATTTCGAGGCCAGAACCGACATGGATTATGTAGGTTAGTAGGAAGACGGGAGCTAAGTAAAGTGTTTTTTCCTTTTCTTTCCTTTCGTCTCTTTTGACTTGCCAGCCCATAGTTTTATGAAATTATTGTAAGCTTTGAACAAAATTCTAATTCAATGTTCCCAAGAACTAATCATCTCATGAGCTAGTGGTTGTACCTGGAGTACTAAAAATTTTCTTGATTTTTTCTCTATACTCGTAAGTTTCCGCGTTTACCCCCTCTCTCTCCAGCCTACTACTACCTTTTACTAATCTAAAATATCATAGTTAGTTAATAAATATATAGTTATCCACAAAATTATCTCTATGCTATCCTCGAAAAGTGGGGCGGTTCCGCAACTCCCCCTTCACAGAGAGCGTTCAACCCCTCCCCTCATCTCTAGCCGCCCTTAAATCCCTTAAATGACCCTTGATGGTAGGCAAAGTAAATTCCTACCAAAAAGTTATCGATACTATTCATTTATCGACTTGAGTGCTGGAAGTCCCTAGAACGGGTGTTACTGTCAATTTTGTGACATAACATGATGTTTGTACACAGAAAGCATCTATGTGTGTATAAAGATTTTTGATGTGTTGCTGTTTATAGATGTTTGCGTTTATAGCGATAGAACGACTGGTTACAAAAGTGTGCATTAAAGTGTAAGTGAGTGCGTGAAGCCCCCCCCAAAAATTTCTGAATAAATATGTATCGGTTGACAGCTCTATGGCGCCTCCCCTCCGGGACGGAGGCCTGCGTTGCTCGATGGCAAGCACACACAAATATGTTCTGCCTCCGTTGTTTACTTCGATTTTGTGGTTATTTTTCGAAAATGATCTTGTGCTTACGTTTTTCGGGGCTGTAGAGGTCAGAAACTACACTGAGCATAAGGTCAACTCTGATTCCGGCTAAGATTTCATGTCCTGAGCCGGATTTAGGAACGAAACGAAAGTCAACCGTTATCACTTTTATTTAGAATTTTTTACATATATTGTCCGTAATTGCACTGAACTTTATATTTTGCACTGTTATTGCCTATTGTTTTATAATACTTTTCAATTTTTAACACTCACTGTTCGGTATTTGTATTTTTAAAATCAATTTATATGGGATCGTGATGTTGTCGCTAGGACTGCAGCGCCTGCTTTATGATATACTATTAATTAAAACATGTGTGTTAAAGTCTTCACCTTAAGCGTGGTAATTATAGCCAATCCCCCCATTGCATTCTATGACAGGAGCTTCGTCCAGTAGGAAGATATCTTTGTAATGTCTCCTATCTAGGTCATGCCACTTTATTCACAGTTTATTGTTTGGACAGATGTATCACAAACGCGACATTAATTGTACTAACAAATTTCTGAATGATTTTCAATTGCTTATGGCAGCTGTATCAACATTTGACGCTATTAAACAAATAAAAAGGTATATTCTGTTGCATCAATTTGTCACACCACATTTCAATATTTTTATAGGAAAATAAATTTTATAGTAGCTAGTAATAGTAGCAGGTATGCCAAATATCATCTCAATCGGTTGAGGATAACTGCTTTGAAATTCAGTTGCAAGATTCCACTCGGATTCCACCCAGCCAAACACACATTGCAAGTTAAATAAAAGCTTGTAATAACAGATGATGTAATACAATAATACGAGTATGGGTCTCTTTAAGGCAAGAGTGAATAGGAGCCTTCTAGACCTTCTTGCTCCAACGTCGGCCGCATTGTCACTTACCAACAGGTGAGACCGCGGTCAAACGAGGGACCAAAAAAAATGTAACGTACAATTAATACCTTGTCCTCTTTCCGTCTCTTGGCGTCCAGTGGCTCGGTCTCGACCGGCGAGCGCGGTGGCCGGTACTTCTGCTCTCTCTCGTGGGGCGATACTGAACGTCTCTGTAATGTAGGTAATCACACTCTTGAAACAAGCATCGTATGTCTGTACTGAAAATCTCAAAAAAGGTTGTCATAACTTCAATGCAAAACTGACTTAAACTATCTAGCTCAAGATCAACACAGACAACAACGAAATAAAACTATATTCATCGAAATACTAGTATATTTTAATTTAACTTTTTTTTTTACCATTATTATACCTTTGTTTTACCACTATCTCATCTGTTGGTAAGTGACGATGTGGCTGAAGATAAAGCACAAAGGTCTAGAAGGCACCTATTCAGTCTAGCCTTGAAGAGACCCAGATTATAGTTTCCAGGAAAAACAGACAACGGAATTGTATTCCACTCCTTAGCACTTCCTTTTCCGCTCCTATCTATACAATTTGTAGACTGTTCCCTCTCAAATTAGGGAAAAGTACTGTACAAGTATCGGCCTATATAACAATTAATGGCCTCGTTTAATAGAAATGAGCCTAAGCGCGACCAGTCTACTATTATCAATGGAGGAGCACGTTGTCCACCTTCCATCTTCATCATCATATCAGTGCACTGGCAACATAATACTACAGGTCTAGCGCTTGGCTGAGTCAGTCCCTGAGATATGGGAGCAGTACGGGAGGGGTGTTCCCGTCCCATTTTTTTTAAATCCAAAAATAGGCTTGCTTTTGGCTACTTCTCACCTGATGGGAAGCGACGATGAGGCCTATTTAAGCACGCTCGCCTAGAAGATGCCTATTCACTCTTTGTTTGAAGATGCCCCCAAGTTATGATAAAAGAAATAAACAATCCGGAAGAGAGTTCCAGGCCTTTGCTGTCCGCGTGATGAAAGAGCTCTCAAATTATCAGGTGACATGATGCCACGCTTCATTTTGACGTAACGAAAACACCCCTCCCGTACCGCTCCCATACCTCAGGGACTAACTCAGTTAAGCGCTAGACCTGTATATTGTCATCAGAACTTGACAGGTATGCATAGTTTCGGAACAATACATGCTAGAGTGAATAGGTGCCTTCTAGACCTTAGTTCTCCATCTTCGGCCACATCGTCACTTACCAACAGGTGAGATCATGGTAAAACAAAGGTTAAACAATGTTAATAAAAAAACAATCAGATAACGGGAACCAGGTCAAAGATTTGAACCAACAAGCAATGCAAGTTAAATAAAAGCTTGTAACATGCTGTGTAGTGATACAAACCTGTTGCATTCTAGAAGACGCTAGTCTATCGTCATCTCTTGGATCTCTGGGTGGGGGCTGGCCGGACAAATGAGAGGCGGGCGCTGGCCCTCCTGGTAAAAGGGGGGGTTTTATATCCGCTGGAGGGGGAAGTTCAACCTGCAACAAACAAGTTAAGTCAGCAATGAGATACACAGCATAATTTTGGTCCAGAAACCAGTGTTGTACCGGGGCTCCGCATCTTTTTCCGCAAAACATTCGGTTGCTGAAGAATAATGGAAGTTTGTTCGTCCAGTAATATTAAATAAATAAATAATACTGGACAGATCACACTACATTATCTAGCCCTTTAAGAGCAGTCAACTCCAGTACTTTCGATAAAAACGCTGGTGCTCAGCTCGTACGTGATTATAAAGTTGTAACAATTTTTTCGTCAGATGTTTTGTACAAATATGTATCTTGAAGAATATATCTACGTACGTGATCTTTTTTTGTTTTTTTTTGTTTACCTCTAAATTCTGTATAAGCCTTCAAAAATCAGCTTATTTGCACAATTTTAACTGAACTTTGTATGTTCATAATGTTCTAACAAACTGTAAAAGTAAAAAAAAAAAAGATCATGTATCTAGCCCATGTTGTGTAGAATCTAAATTACATTTTTTTTTTCACAAACTTGAAAGACTTTTTCAAAAAAACGTACGTGCTGGAACAAGTTTTAGAATATTTTGCGCGTTTATTGCCGTTTCGCAAGTAAGTAGCGGAATTTTCCGAATTCCAACCACAGGATCTGGCACTAGCTCTCATTTTACACAGTGCCTCTCTTTCAAAAATTGAATTGTACGAACCTACAAGATTTTAGTTCAAATCGAATTGGGGCCCCTTAAGTCATACTGCTTCATCGGGCACCTTCCGTTTAGGTTTTTTTTTTTTTTTATACTACTGGATGACGGAACAAGCAGATGGCCCACCTGATGATAAGCGGTAACCTCTGCCTATGAACAGTGCATAACCTCATAGGTCACGTCCACCTAGGACGCACCCTATGTGGCATTGCCCTGCGCCCGCCACCCTGAGACATAAAGATGAAAAGTCTCATGTGCCTGTAATTTCACCGGCACCCTTACCCTTCAAACCGGAACACAGCAATGCGAACACTACTACTTTGCGGCAGAAATAGGTATGGTGGTAGTACTTCCCCGGACGCAGCAAAGCAAAAATTTATAATATCTATTTTTATTTTCGTATTTAAAAAATAGTTTTAATCTTATTTCAACCTACTACCGACGGCGTAAGTCATTAACTTCAGTGCTCAGTGCTACGCTTCTTTGTTACTTTTCGGTTCTGGTGTTACGCGTCAACGCAGTTGCAGGCACCCCTCACACTTACCGCTGAAAAGAGACTGCCTCTGTTTTTGTGATTTTTTGCCCCGTTCTCGCATCGCTGCTAGCGCATCACTACACACAACGCAAATCATAATCGCAACAAACGCAGATCAACATGATTAGACATTCTCCTACTAGAAGTGACTCGAACATTGAACGAAGTGAATCCCAACCAAACTTATCCGCCACGAATGAGCAAATAGTCAGAGAGGCTGCTGGCACATCCACTATACATTTCCGTAACAAGCGCAAACATGGAGATGAAGGTGGAAATTAGCGGAAATCCAAATCCAAATGACGAAAATGATGGAACTACTGACAACATCTATAAATGCACAGAATGAGAGTGCAGCAAAGATTAGAGGTGACATTGCGGATATTAAAGATCAAATGCTTGATATTCAAAAAAGTGTGGGAATTACTGACCATAAAATATCGAGTTTAGCTACAGAGCAAAAAGTGATGAAAGCTGAAGTCCAAAACCTTGCCGGTGCTGTTCAAAAAACGGATGTGAAAATCGCATCCCTGGAGATAGATTTACAAAAACTTCATGTCACTTCGACTGGTTCGGTCCTGCGAGACTTGGCTCCATATGATGAGGTTTTGTCGGAAGTGAATGATCAAAACTATAGAAGAAAAAAAAAAAAATTTTTGGAGTTAAGGAATCTGAGTCAGTAAATTTTGATGAGCGGAAAAATTACGATAAAAGTGAGGTGCTCAAAACCGTGGAACTGATTACCGAAAATTGCCCTGAACCCACTCAAATTGCTCGAATCGGTAAATATAAATCTGATGGCAGCCGTCCTATTAAGGTCAGGTTTGAGTCTGAAGAAACAGCCAAACAAATTCTCAAAAACAAAAACAAGCTTAAAAGCACATCCATAAAGATCTTTGGTGACCAGACGCCTTACCAGCAAACAAGATTTAAGAAGCTAAAAGATGAACTTAATCACCGGACACTAGGCGGAGAGAATAATCTCCAGATAAAGTACGTTAAAGGTGTACTTCGAATCGTCACTGCTCCTGCAAAAAACTACACAACTTAAATGCTTGTTCTCGGAATGATAAAACAACTACATATCAAATCGTCAAAAATTACGGTGATCTCGCATAAACGACTGAGGAAAGATAAAAACCGCTTGCCATATCTAGTTATCGCCGATCTGCGTAGTTTTAAAACTTGTCAACAGTGCTCTGGGCTTGGTCTTGTAGCTCATACATTCATAATGTTTTTTTCAAATCTACCCACTAACTTTAAATGAAAGCATCTGTGATTATGAATATTAGTTATTTGTTTTGCATTTGTCATGTAGACCTAAGTTTATTTTAAAATGTTTTTCTTTGTTGGTATATGCACCTATAGCACGCTCGTATACGCGCATTAAATTTAGTTAAACATATAATAAGTAATTCTCATGTAAAGTGAATTTTAAATTCTTTGTGAGAATAAATTTCTTAAACCAGAAACCAGAAAATAACTTTAAATGAAAGCATCTGTGATTATGAATATTAGTTATTTGTTTTGCATTTGTCATGTAGACCTAAGTTTATTTTAAAATGTTTTTCTTTGTTGGTATATGCACCTATAGCACGCTCGTATACGCGCATTAAATTTAGTTAAACATATAATAAGTAATTCTCATGTAAAGTGAATTTTAAATTCTTTGTGAGAATAAATTTCTTAAACCAGAAACCAGAAAAGCTCTACTACTACTAAACAGCTTTTTAGGCAAATCTCATGTTTAGGTATAATGCCCTCATTGGCATCTCGCGTTTAATGTAACGCGATCAAAAGGGATATTTTTATCATAGATAGTAAAATACCCAGAACACCCTGAAACAAATATCTGCAGATCATACAAATATTTATTTCGAGGCGGAAATCGAACCTTTGCCCGCCGCGCCACAGAGGTCATCAAAAGTTAAAGTTGAAGTCTGACCCCAATGCTAACAGGAGCCCCCTGGTAACAAACAGCGCCTCTGCGCCTAGCATGCCGCTACTGTACCACCCTTTGTTGTAATTTTAGCACAGAACATGTATCAAGATAGACACCGCAAACACATAAATTTGTATGAAACCAAGCCGATTCATGATGCGCCTACTTTGCTACGAAATATTTCCATTCGCACGGTTAGCTGATTTCGAAGAACTTTTACAGTTCTATGGCACAATTAGGCATTTTACGTGCTATCGCTAAGACAGCCGAGAGCATCTTATTTAAGGTTTGCTAATAGGTACATTGCGCAAACTTTCGACAGGCAAAGAAGGTGCACTTGCAGTGTCTATCTTGATATTTATGGTCTGTGACTTTTACCTTATGCGCCGGTGGAGGCAAGTGTGGAGGGGGCAGGGGGCCAGCCCCCGGCGCGAACAGGAGCCCCCCAGCGCCAAGCAGGCCCCCCGCGCCTGGCACGCCACCGTGTAACCCCGAGGCGTGAATCTGTTGCTGCGGAAAAAAACTCGCTGTAGTTTACGTTTCTACAACGTTGTATGTTATCTATCTCCCAAGTAAATGTTGCAATGATCTGTTAATGATATTTTGGGGCTAACGATCGGCTTATTCCAGCAGGTCTACGTCCAGAAGTACCACACATATTATTCCTCACGGAGACGCAGATTCAATGTCCTCCCGATACAGCTTACCTTACATACCCAGGCTATGCCCTGGAGCACAACTTTAAACCCAAAGCTGGTATTTGTCTATTTGTCCGCGAGGACATTTGCTGTCTGCGTCTTCGTGACCTTGAAGAACCCGATTTTTCCGTTTTATGGACTTTGGTGGACACCGGCTTAGATAAAATTATCTATGCTGGTTTATATCGGTCTCACTCTGGAGACTACGAGACAACCAGGTTGTTCAACTACATCTGTGAAGCGGCGGATGTGGCCCAACAACGTTATCCTGGTGCCCAACTGGTGATTCTGGGGGACTTTAATGCCCACCACCAACAGTGGCTGTTCCCATACCAGTTCACCGACCATGCTGGGAGAGAGGCGTGTAAACTTGCACTCACGCTAAATCTCACTCAGCTGGTCAATGAGGCAACCAGAATTCCAGACGTTGAGGACCACACAGCCAACTGCTTGGACCTTCTGCTGACGAACGTGCCGGATCACCACTCAGTATCAGTGTTGCCTCCTTTGGGTACATCTGATCACTGTGTGGTGAGGTCTGTATCGTCATACTCGCCACCCGATTCCTCGCCCAGAGGTAGTAGACGAGTGTGGCGTTACAAGTCGGCAGATTGGGATGAGATGCGACATTTCTTCGCTTCTTATCCTTGGCGGCAAACCTGCTTTTCTTCTTGTGACCCGACGGTCTGTGCTGATGCCGTTTCGGAGGTGATTAAAAGAGCAATGGAGTATTTTATTCCATTCTCCGATGCTTCACCTTCAGGCAATGCTCGCCCATGGTTTAGTCCCGCATGTGCTAGCGCAGAAGCGCTTAAACATGCGGCTTACCTAGCCTGGGTCGAAGCAAGAAACGGTAAAACCTCGGATGCACGGATTAAGAAGAAAGCCTTTAACAAAGCCGCCAAGTCTTGCAAGAAGGTGATACGGAAGGCTCGCTTCGATCGGATTGGCCGTCTGGGGGCTAAGCTTGCCGCATACCCTGCGGGAAGTAAAGCTTTCTGGTCTCTGGCTAAGTCGGTGGAAGCGAACTTCAGCCGCCCTTCACTCCCTCCACTACTGAAACCGGACGGGTCCCTAGCTCACGCTGCGGTTGAGAAAGCAAATTTATTTGCCACTCAATTTGCGGAGGCTTCGCGTCTTGACACCTCTGGCGAAACTCCACCCAGCCTTCCTCGGTGCGAAGCTTCAATGCAGGAAATTCGCATCCAGCAAAAGGAAGTGCTCAGAACGCTACGTAGTCTCGACGTGAATAAAGCTAGCGGTCCGGATGGTATCTCGGCCATAGTGTTGAAAACCTGTGCCCCTGAGTTGTCTCCAGTATTAACGCGTCTTTTCCGCCTCTCTTTGAAAACTGGTGAAGTCCCTAAATCTTGGAAGCTCGCTAACGTGCAGCCTGTACCCAAGAAAGGCAGTCGTGCTGACCCTTCAAACTATCGCCCTATTTCAGTCACCTCCCTACTTTGTAAATGTATGGAGCGTGTACTGAATAGGAAGCTCCTTGCATACCTCGAAGGTAACGACCTCCTCAGTGATCGCCAATACGGGTTTCGCCAAAACCGGTCTACTGGGGACCTTCTTGTGTATGCCACGCACATTTGGAGCGAGGCCATCGAGAAATATGGTGAAGCACTGGCTGTTTCATTAGACGTCTCGAAGGCTTTTGATAGGGTTTGGCACGCTAGCCTTATTGGCAAGCTTCCTGCCTACGGACTGCCAGTTCAATTCTGCTCCTGGCTCGCAGACTTTCTGAGGGAAAGATCCATTCGAGTAGTTATTGACGGCTGCTCGTCGGATCAATTGGCTATTAACGCCGGGGTACCTCAGGGGTCAGTGCTATCTGCCACACTGTTTCTGCTGCACATTAATGATCTGCTAATGCCCGGTATCATTGGGTATGCAGACGACAGCACAGTTGTGGAGAGATATGTTTCCACTGCGCGAGCTAGGCAGAATGAAATTCAGGAGTTAAGAGTTGAGATGCTGCAGCGTCTGAATTTGACTCTCAAGGCTGTATCCGACTGGGGCGATGCCAATTTAGTCATGTTCAACGCCTCTAAAACGCAGGCTTGTCTCTTCTCGGCGAAAAAAAGTCCGTTTCTCCAAGTTCCTGTATTCCGAGATGTACCTGTTGCTATAGGAGATCACCTCGAGCTCTTAGGTGTTTCGCTCACGCCTACTCTCAACTTTGGCTCCTATATCGAGTCTAAGGCAAAAACAGCTGCCATGAAGCTAGGCATCCTGAATAAGGTAAAGCGTTACTTCACACCAGGACAGCTTCTCAGTTTATATAAAGCACAAGTCCGGGCTGGTATGGAGTACTGCTGCCATGTTTGGGATGGCTCGGCCAAACACCAGCTTGCTGCCTTGGACTCGATCGAACGTAGAGCTTTCAGGCTTATAGGTGAGCAACATATGGCGGAGACTAAGATCCAGAGTCTCGAGCACCGCCGTAAGGTTGCATGCCTTGCGATCTTCTATAGGTTACATTTCGGTGAATGCTCCCAGGAACTGCACGATCTGATCCCACCATCTCCTTTTCATCATAGGACGAGCAGGCGTACGGCTCAGTACCATCCTTACCTCATTGGTATACCTTCTATTCGCACAAAACGTTTCAGTTCTACCTTTATAATGCGAACTGCTAAGGAGTGGAATACACTACCGTCGTCTGTCTTTCCTGAAAACTATAATCTGGGTCTCTTCAAGTCAAGAGTGAATAGGTGCCTTCTAGACCTTTGTGCTTCATCTTCGGCCACATCGTCACTTACCAACAGGTGAGATCGTGGTCAAACAAAGGTCTATCAATGTTAAAAAAAAAAAAAAAAAAAGAAGTAGACGTCTACTGGCTGATGATAATAATGGGGTTAGAGGCCCTGCTTCACCCACCCTGCAATTGGTAATCACCAAATCCAAATTCAAACATTATTTAATAAAAATAAAAAATAAACTTTGACACGTCATTTTTTATAAAATAATTATAGTTTGCAATCTTAATATTAGATATACATTTGTTTAGGCTGTGTTGGAGCAAGTTCAGTCCCAAGCTTTATTATCATCTAAATAATCTGAGATTTTATGGTATGCTTTTTTAGAAAGTTTATATTTAATTTCGTTTTTAAATTTGTTTATCAACAACTTTAGCACGTCGCTTGTTACAGAAGCGTACACATTGTCCTGTAAACGATTTACTAACTTAATGAAGCCTGATAGTGGGAATAACGAGTTTATCTTTGTTCCTAGTATTTACAGTATGACCAATTTCTCTATCCAAGTTTACTTTGTTAAGTACTTTGTTGTTGTTGCTTTTGTTTAGATGGATGTGGATGCTCACGCTTGCGGCGCGAAATTCAAATTTTTGGAGTTTTTTGCCCATTACAGCTCAGGAACACTTCTTCAGATAGCGAAAGTTGATTTCGCGAGAACTAGGAGACTTAACACACATGTTTTAATTGATAGTATCTCATAAATATCATCAGTTCAGCTACGATCCCCCTAAACACATTTTTACAGTGTTTTTTTTTTGTTTAGGGTTATCTTTATATTTATGAGATACTAACAATTAAAACATGTGTGTTAAGTTTCCTAGTTCTCGCGAAATCAACTTTCGCTTTCTAAAGAAGTGTTGATGAGCTGTAATGGGCAAAAAACACCAAAAAAATATAATTTCGCGCCTCAAACGTGAGCATCCACCTTAATTGAAGAAGTTAATGGTCAAATTCTCGCCCAAACTACTTCCGAAAATTAGCTACATACTTGTAATTGTTGAAGAGAACTAATTAGCATTCGCGTACTTTAATGAAACGATATATGAACTGAAAACACATCTAACAGAGACACAAAGCCATATAACTACGCAGATAAACCAAAGTGCTTGCATACAATGAAATGTGAAGTTAGAACACGGAAATGCAGGGCTGTAGTCAGGTTAAGTAGTTTAGGAGGGCCAACGAATTTGTTTTATCCGCACTGACAAGTTGTATGGATGAGGTGTAATTGTATTGATAAGTATTTATAGTGCCACCATCATATCTGTAGAATGAAATGTATGAAGATGATAGAAAAATGTAGGTAAATGGTTCTAAAGATAAGTTGGTGGATCTGTAAATACATCTTGAAGTTTATTGACATATGTTACGCGGCTGGCGAGTACCCGGTTGAGACGCGAGGTGCATGTCCTACACATGCAACCACACACGCGCCATGTTCGGACATGCGCCATTTACAAAGGCTCTTCAGATAGTCTACGAATTATGTAAGGAAGACGATGTTGATTTATTTACAAATTTATAGTCGAAATTCACAATAGAAACTGTAAAATAACTCAGCAAGTAGGTTTATCATTGAGTTCTATTTTTCTTAATCGATTTGGTGTTTATTTACTGTAATGACATTGTAACAAAATTAATAAAATATTTGTTCCTGGTCTCCCTGCAGGCGTAGTACCATGGTACTTGTAGTTTGTGATACCCATAATTCAGGTAATCCTAGACTGAGATCAGGGCTATGTATGACACTGTTGGGTGTAATTTTATAGTTTACTAGTTGAAAACGGCTGAGAAGGAATGAGGAACTGGATAGAATTGAGAGCTTTGTCTTTTAAAGTTCGCAATTCTTCTTCCATCTCCCAGTTTACTGGTTGGACATGGTTGTGAAGAATAATGTTGATAGATTGAACCCCATTTGGCCCCCTCCTTCTACGGCCCTGCGTGGCAACATAAAATGTTAATCACAACATATAAATGTACGAAGCAAACTTCAACGAACTTACGAGCAACTGTTGGAGACCCTGTTGCTGTTGCTGCTGCGGATATTAAATTAATTAAAAAGGGCCTCTCTTACCAAGTCTTGTTAAGAGTCTGTGTGGAAAGAAAATGGTTGTGGGAGATGGATTAATACAGATTTTTATCGATAACAACAGTCTTATCAGTACAGCTAGACTACAAAATCTTGATACCTGGTAAACTGAAAAGTTAATATCAAAATAATACTCTGGTGGATCTATGGGTTGCCATGAGAAAATCTTATGCTAGTTTCATTTTACGCCACAACCATCCTATTTCTTAACAGACTATGCGTATTGACATGTCACTTTTTTTTTTTTTATACTACTTGAATGACGGAGCAAGCAGATGGCCCTCCTGATGTTAAGCGGTAACCTCTGCCTATGAACAGTGCATCACCTCATAGGTCACGTCCACCTAGGACGCGCCCTATGTGGCATTGCACTGCGCCCGCCAACCCTTAGACATAAAGATGAAAAGTCTCATGTGCCTGTAA
Source organism: Operophtera brumata (assembly GCA_932527175.1). Taxonomy (NCBI): domain Eukaryota; kingdom Metazoa; phylum Arthropoda; class Insecta; order Lepidoptera; family Geometridae; genus Operophtera; species Operophtera brumata. The sequence goes on along the minus strand of OW052239.1, from coordinate 56,072,639 downwards.
TTTCTCCTGTATTACTTAACTTATTTGTATTACTTAATAGGACATGGCGAGAAAGGTCCTCAATGATAAGCAAACTTCATACTTTATTGTATTTTGGATATTTTTTTTGCACATTATTAATTGTATATTTACTCGGCACTTTCTACTTCAAAAGCCGAAAAGTAATACGTATTATTGACAAGTTTGACTGATAAGTATAATTTCACAATACATAATGGTGATTGTCTTAATTACATCTTAAGAGTACATAAATTGAACTTGTACATTGTTCTCTACTAAATTCTAAGTACCGTAATTAAGGGTCACTTTAGCCCTGGGAGTTGACTTTAGCCCAAGCCGGGAAAAAGATTTAAACCAATGATTGGTATGAACTTGGGCACAGGTAGCAAAAATTACAGTGTAAACAAGCGGCTGTAGTGCCATTTATCAATCAGCGTTTGAATTAGGACGATAACTCGAGCCATATCCACGCGGCGGAAATAAAAAAAAAACCCGGGTTTTTTTTTATATACTACTTGAATGACGGAACAAGCTGAAGGCCCACCTGATGTTAACGGTAACCTCCGCCTATGAACAGTGCATTACCTCATAGGCCTCGACGGTGCGTCCTAGCACCCTATGTGGCATTGCACTGCGCCCGCCACCCTGAGACATAAAGATGAAAAGTCTCATGTGCCTGTAATTTCACCGGCACCCTTACCCTTCAAACCGGAACACAGCAATGCGAGCACAACTGCTTTGCGGCAGAAATAGTTATGTGGTAGTACTAAAGTCAACTCAAGTTAGTGATATCTTCAAAAGAATATGACGTACCCCAATAATAGAGTTAAGCTCCGACATAGTGACCTGCTTAGCTCGCTCGACAGCGGAGGCCACTTGTTGCTGGTGCTCTTGAGACAGGAACGGCAACACCTGCCCTATTATCGCACTGAGCCTTTTAGCTATCTCTGTCTGAAAGAAGAGCATTAGTACATTTAGTTTTAATAACCATAATTGTTTGTATATATAGTACAAGATCGATAATCTGGCACTTTCCTCCTTTCCTGGATTTTTTGATCAGGATTATTGGATGCCTTGTCTAAAAAGAGACATAATCCTAGTAAAATAACTACAATAATTATCAAAATGCCCGGTTACAGCAGGTATGTTATTTTTTACCCAATTATAGAGCTAAATAATAAATAAAATAACAAAAAATAATGCTGGTCAGTTCACACAACATTATCCAGCCCCAAGCTAAGCAGAGCTTGTGTTATGGGTACTAGATAACTGATATACTTAATACAATAAATTACATAAATATATTTTTTCATTATACATAGAAAACACCCAGAACACCCTGAACTGCAGATCGTACACATATTTGTTTAGAGGCGGGAATCGAACCCGCAACCTCCAGCGTCGCAGGCGAACCTTCACCCGCCGCGCCACAGAGGTCGTCACTTCTTTTATCTTTTATTCTATTATGCTATCTAACTTCTTTTTGATGGGTTGGATAAGTGTCAACTACCGACCGAAATGCCACACTATCGATCCTGTACATTGTACTATGGGTTGTTGCATACCTGTTTATGCATTTCTACATTCAGGCCGTAGGACATTTCATAGTACTGTAAAGAAAAAGTGTAATTAGACATTACATTGTCAAGTTAGTATTGCAAAACAATTCCCAGATTTTACTAAACTCGATCATCAAATCAAGAGTACACTTAACTTATTCTTACTCACTTACTTTATCTTTTGCAAACAATAATTATTTAACCAGATCTAATCTTGTTTTTTTACTTTTATCATTGTTTGCATGTATTCAACAGACTTATTCAATATTTGCATACAAATCAAGTTATGAGGGATTTTTAATGTATCTATGGCGATCATAAAAGTTTAATTACCATAACGTAATGCCTCTGCATTTCCGTCTTGTCGTTAGCCAGTTTCTCACATTCCAATTTCAAACTGAAAACATTAAGTTTTGTTAGTATAGAGGTAAAACGTGAATAGTACATCTACCATGCTACTGTAAACCATAAATTTTACCCTTGGAATAGTTACAATCATAATCATAATCATAAATCATTTATTTGACTAAATTAAAGTTACACAGACAAAGTGGTGTGTGGGTGTAGCGTGTGTGAAAAGTGAAGTTGAATGTGTGCGCAGGCTCTCCTGCTACCACCAGTCTCTTAAGAGTCTGGGTATCACAGGAGAACCCGCAGGGTGTGTGGGTGAGTGTGGATGTAGGTGTGTGTATGAGGTTGTGTTGAGAGGGTGTGTGCGCTAGTTAATTAAGTTCTCAGTTTGATAGTAGTCAAAGGACTCTAACCATTGAATTAAAATAGCTTTTAGTTGGTAGTTGCTACACTGATTGATACACAATCTGGAATCAATGTTTTTGTATAAGCGGGGTGCGTTATAAGAGTAGTGACACCGAGCTATATAACAACGAGTATGTGGAACCGGGTAAAGGTTTCTTCTTTTTTGATTTAGTATTAATGTTGGGACAGTAAGACGGTGATATCGGCGAATGCACTGGTAAATATACAATTTGCGAACACTAAATACCCTAACCTGGTTATATAGGATTTTCGTATAGTATTAGGATAGTCTTTTGCATTGTCAGGCAGCTTCACATTCATTTGAATGAGACATTACATGGTGTAACAATCCCAAGGATGATTTGTGTTTACTAATAGTAGCAATCTTGTAAAAGTACTTACGTATGATACTGAGCTTGTAAGAAGTTAAATTCTTCTTTGATGCGTTCTAATGTGTCTGCTATTGTAAACTTTGCAGGCTGTGGGCCCTGTACAACAATAAACAAACATTATTGAGTTCAATCTTTATACAAAGTACTGTTATGTAAATAATACCTACATGTATGAAGTAGATAGGTGTTCTTAATTTAAAAGTTATACCAACCCTTACTGCGCCTGCCGGGTGGCGCGCGGCTGTCGGATACATGTTCAAAAACCACTTCCAACAACGTAAATATAAAATCAAATAAAGTTCTCTTTTGATCCGTTAGCTAGCACAATCAGCACCATTTCATTTAATGCTGTGCCCCGCTGCTATAACGCTCCGAACACCGGGGAGCCCAACTTACGCGCTAACAATGATGTGCACAAACTTTGCCTCAAAACTTTTGAATCCACGCTCATTCTACTATCATATAAGAACTTTAACTACGAGTATGTTTATTCAGTCAACATGTAGATTATTTTAGTGTTAGATATTAACAGGTTTAAAGAATTAGTCAACTTTTAGAAAAACTGTAGCCATAAATCCACGCCGTAACTTTTGTTCGACTGTCAACATAACTGTCAGTCTCGGCTCGGATCTCAGTTCAGTCAATCTGTCATCTTCATGTCATGTTATTAATCATTACTCTATTATACTGTGGTCTACATGGTCTTCTCCGCAAAGGCACAGAATAAATATTAGTTGGTAGGGCCACTTGCTCAAGAACTGAACTGAACTGAAATACATCCTTCAGCTCTTTCCGCCATTTTCGAAAAGAGACGTCGTCTACTTTTGTTTTATTTCTTTTACTAGTGTATTTTCGTGTTATTTTGGTGGCCAATGTAGCTCGTTTATAGAGCACAAGTTTAGTGACATGAAACGGAAGTGAATTGCGTGGCTTTTCAAATTGGTCGAAATTGTCTACCAAAGCTTTAGTAAAACGGCCACCGTTTTACTAAAATATGACTTGACTGTGACTTTGATGACTTAGAAGGAGTGTAACATTGCAAATTATATTGAAAATACAATAAAATTATCTTAGAGCATTGCAAGCTTCCGTTGCTCAATGAAAATTATATGGAAAATACAAAAAACTTGAAGATGCACTAGCCGCGCGACGCCCATGAGGGGTTTTCACGGCCTTTCATTCATTCAACTGTCATTCCTGATATGTGAGCCTAGAGTCGAAATATCCTCCATAGGAGTGCCCTGTCTGATGCGATATCATCCTAGAACATAGTTTGTGCGGCCATTTCACATCATGCTTATAACCTTGAAAATAGATGGCACCAGCTCTGTACTTAACTGTCAAACTAAAGTGAAATTTCAACGTCAAGTCAACAACGTGGTGGTATATTTTCCTGGTATTCACACAAAAGCACAGACAGTGCATTTGTTAATTTTGACAACCACATTTGCGTCAGCTCCATCTATCGAGCCAAATTGAACTTCTTTTATTTTAAATGAAAATGAAAAGCCCTCATTATATAAAAAAAACGCATCCGTCATTTTAAATGCACCTCTGGCACCTACAAATATTCTAAAATCACATCACATGGCGGTTACATTAAAAAATAAGTACAATTATTATTTTTTAGTTATGGTTAGTAAAATATCTTATCACCTAAATATTCTTATGAGCTTGTATGAAATCATATCAATATTTTTACGTAATTATCAGTATATGTGTATTTACTGTTGAAAAAAATCAAAAAACAGCATGTAGGCACATTACAAAGGCGTTTTCAAAAAGCGCGGGTATGTTTTTTTCAAGTGTTTGAATTTTCCTGCGGCGTTGAGCAGTCGACTAGTTTTTTTTTTAAATGGGCAGTCGAGAGATTTTTAATTTTTTTTGGACGCGCCAGTGGATGAAGCAATATGTAAATAAGAATGCGCAACCCGGGAAAGCACAGCCATGAAATGGGCGACCATAGATGTATATGAATTCCATGGCTGTGTATTCCTTGGTTGTGCATTCCATGGTTGTGAAATGACGGCACCCTCTTTTGCGCACGCTATTGATGATGCATGATGCCCTATAGTAACGGAAACACTAAGAATAATACCTTGTTTTTATTTTTAGTGTTGTATAAATGTGTGTTGGATATCTCATTTAAATAAATAACACAAAGATTAAGACCTTGTTTTTTTTAATGTGTTGTGTATGTTTAGTCTTTATAAGCGAAACCACTACCTAGTGATATGTTGTACGTAACACAAAAGTGTTAACCTGTGTTGGGTGTTATTAAATCCATTAAATACCCCACTGCATTGAGACACGACTTATATAGGTAAGTAACTGCACTATTTAGTATTTGGCACTATTTAATGGATTAGAAGAAAACCCTGAATTCTGTGTGTGTGTGTGGGGTCGCTAGCTTGACGCACACCATGTAATATTCCCCACATGAGAGAAAGATTTGGTTGGGAATCAAGAAACTGAATCAAAAGTTGGCAACATTATATGTCACTGGCTGCTTGATGATTTTTGGGCTTGATGAAGGCTCTTTGGTTGGCTTGAAGTATGCTTGAAGTTTATTTCAGTTTATTTATTTTTCAAAGTTGGCAATTAGATTGGATTGGTTTTGGCTGCAGAACTGGTAGATCGTTTGAGGGCGGTGCAGCTGTTTTGCGAGATTTTCCTTGCAATTTTGAAGTGTTTTGAAATAAACTGACTGGTTGCTTTGTTGCATAGTGATTCAGTGAGTTTTCAATGATTATACATAGAAGAGAGTGTTGTTCTTGAAGTGATCATTTTGTTGTGATTATTTTTTGCGTAGCAGAGAGAACCATCATGGATTTCAAAACAGTCATTTACAATGCTGCTCGAGATGGGAATCTTACGCGGCTCAAAGTAAGTATCTAATGAACATGTCCTCAGGATATAATCCAGAGATGTGATTCAATGTAATGTAATCGCAAGGCCTGGTTCATAGTTCGCAAGGTTTGGTCATCTTTTCATCCCGTCTAGCTGTCGATAATTTGCACTACTCGCTCTACTTACGTTTTATCTCTCAATTCATTACAACTGAGCTATATAGTTGTTGAATTTACTTATGTATTACGAATACTCAACAAAATTATCTTGCTCCTTGATCCGAATCGTCTCACTAAAACGTGTGACTGAAAGTTCCGCCTAATTATTATGATATTGCCCTAGTGATAGGTTAAACATAGTAAAAACAGTAAAAAAATATACACCCCCATCTGAGACTACAATTATTGAGGTGAAAGGTGACTGAATGACCTACACAGAGAGTGCTGTAACATTTAGTTATGATATTGTTTTTGTAGAAGTATTTTCATTATAATTATAATCAAACGAAGGATATAGAAGATCGGTATCTCCTAACACAAGAATATTTTTTGCATAAAAGGAGACTCCACTCCCTGTAAAATTGTAGACCTTAAGTTAATGAAATAAACTTTATTTTATAACCTTTTTATTACAATAATAATAAGGCATTTATTCCAAACTTTGGGTTTACATGTTTTTGTAATATTGTGAATTCAGATTCGATTATAGGAAGTCCCCCAGTTGGGTGTGCCTTTTGACATAGGCCTCCTTTAACACTTTCTACTGGGTTCTTGTAGTGCTAACCTTCTCCAGTGTTGTCCGGCTGTAAGTTTAAGGTTGTCTTCCCATCTTGTTTGTTGACACCCTCTTTTGCGCTTACCATCTCTGGGTTACCAATCAGTGACCAATAAATGTTCAATATGGCCTCCCTCTTGCTGTATACAGGTACGGGGATGTTTCAGAACACCTCTAGTGGCCTTAGACAATATGCAACAAATGGCATTATGGGTAAATTCAAGAGAAATATCAATAGGGCTCTTAATGTTAGGTAGCACGTTTGCAATACCGTGGGTGTTGCAGATGTCTATAGGCGGCGGTGACTGCTTTACATCAGGCGGGTTGTCAGCTTGTTTGCCACCTTATTACATAAAAAAAAAGACAGTGATGTTATGAGTTTCGATACAATACCATACAAGAGTTAAAACACGAAGTCCTTTATCATTTAAACAACATTCACCACACATTTTTGTCTTAGGCCACTAGAGGTGTTCTGAAATGTGACCGTACCTGTGTACATATATAGGGAGGCCATATTGAACATTTATTGCAATAGTTTTGTTAACATATGTACAGATTACTTACAAAATGTATGAGTTTTTTTAAAATTAAATTTGACTATCTTCTACTGCTCAGTTTTATTTCTTCCAATACATTGAAACAATTCTTAAATGAAACCGAGTCGGTACGCATTAAAAAAAACTTGATCAAAACAACTAATTTTTATGGAGAACTCACGCCTGACCAAAAATTTAACTACACCAAAATCATTTTTAAACAAAATGAGTAAATGGTTCCAAAGACTGTTTTCCCGTAACTCTTAAGGATTTGGATAAGCCCAAACAGTCCAAGTTAAAAAAAAACATTCTGTATATAGATACAAACATAGATAGATATACACCGTTTTTTCTGTAGGTGTACGTGGACCCTCAATGAAGATAAAGAATAAATCTTATCACTAAGACAGAGTTCCGCTCAGTTCTTGAATATGTGGCCTTTGCAGAGTAGACCACAATTTTGCCAACGTCACGTAGGAAACACAAACAACTAAACAAGTTCAGCTTTTATATAAGGAGATTCCGGTATATCCAGAGTGGACAATGGAATAATTTTGATTTTCAGTTTTTTTTTAAACCATTGTTTTTTTTTTTGCAAAAAAACATGATTTTGCCCAACACTGTTGATAACTGATATACGTAATACAATACATTACACGTGACCCGAGTGGTGGCTCTTTTCTGGCTCAACGCGTTAGTATTGCCATTCAGCATGGCAATGCACCCATCATCTTATGGGATATTCAGTCTGGTAGTGATTTGGATCAGTTGAGCTACCTTTAGATCGTTAGCAGCGGTCTTCAGGTAGCACAGCAACTTCAAGTTTTTTAAAAAAAAAAATTTTACATACCTGCTTGTTTTAGTTTTATTAATCTTTCTATAAATAAATGTACATTACATAGATAGATATATTTTATTATACATAGAAAATACCCAGAACACACTGAACAATGATCTGCAGATCGTACAAATATTTGTTCCGAGGCGGGAATCGTACCAGCAACCTCATGCGTCGCAGGTGAACCTTCGCCCGCCGCGCCACAGAGGGCTGTTTTTTTTTTTAACTATGGTAGACCTCTTTTTGACCACGATCTCACCTGTTGGTATGTGACGATGTGGCCGAAGATAAAGCACAAAGGTCTAGAAGGCACCTATTCACTCATGCCTTGAAGAGACCCAGATTATAGTTTTCAGAAAAGGAAAGACAGACGACGTATCATATTGGGTTAAGGCGCGATAGGTTCTAAAATGTCTCTAGAATTTTAAAGTTTTTGATAAGAATTTTCATAGTTTTCTATGAAGAAAAAAATATATGATATTCTTGAGCTTTTTATCTAGTGAAATCAATAATTCAATACAATATTTGAATTACTTCACTCGATAAAAAAAAAAAAACAAAGATACCTCCTTTTTAAAATTGAAATGCTATTTTTCACTCACTTCTCTCACGTTTTAATTTTTGAATCATTTGGTTACATGTTAGTTATTATTTGAGTTAGTGAATTCATCAACAAAATTCAACAAAACTTTGAACGACATTTTTATATAAATTTTTTATACATAAAAGCACGGTATCAGAGCGTGCGCTCGCCTTCTTCGCCTCATACAAAAATGTTCGTTGAACCTATAGCGCCTTAAAACATACATAATGCTACTCACTTACATATCCCGGTATCGCGCAAGCGAAGCTGCGAGTGGTAGCTAGTTTTAAGTGAGCGTGTAATATAACAGAAGTAGGTATGTATGCAGGTACCTTAATACGTAACATTAAATAACATACATAACAATATAATATACAATATTCCGAGATCTGTGTTTTGTTGAACTCTGTTTCACATGGTGTTTGTCCTCATTACTCAGTTATCTATGTACCTACCGTGTTATTTACCTACAGCACAGAATAAATAATAGTACCTACTGTAACTTGTTATTATATATATAGCCTACAGTCGAAAATTCAAAGTTCGTAACTTAACTCCTTACATTGCCTCTATGCAAATGCAAATCCGCGTTTTATTAAGGTTGCGCCAACCCCAGGCAGAAATCTTCATACAAAAAAACGCTTCGCGCCGCACGAAATAGCGGTTTTTATTGAATATCTCGTAAAATATAGTCAATTTTATAAAACCCCTACAACCCTCTGCTTTGTTTTATTGATTTTATTTTAAATGTAGTTTTTTACCCAATAACATGCTCCATTTTAACAAAAAAACTAATCAAGCCAAAAGATAGAGGTAACTTTGTTTTTTTTTATATGGAGAAAATATTGTCCTATTATGTTTTTAACCCCCGACGAAAAACGAAGGGGTGTTATAAGTTTGACGTGTCTGTTTGTGTGTGTGTGTGTGTGTGTGTGTGTGTGTGTGTGTGGTGTGTTGTGGTGTGTTGTGGTGTGTGTGTGTGTGTGTGTGTGTGTGTGTGTGTGTGTGTCTGTCTGTCCCATCGTAGCTCCCTAACGGATGAACCGATTTAGTTTTTTTTTGTTTGAAAGGTGTATTTGTCGGGAGTGTTCTTAGCTTTGTTTGATCAAAATCGGTTCAGCCGTTCAGCGTTGGGGTTTTTTTTGAATTTTTACTAAATTAATTACTTGATGGTACAGTGATCCCTCGGTAATGTAGTGTCCATGCATATTTATAATTTGAATATTGTACTTGATTTGTTGTTGTTGTTTATTTATTCATCTCAAACATTTAATACAAATTGATTAATACTATTTAGTCAGGTAATAATCAAATCTAAGATTGGTAATTTTGCGTTATACCCCACCTTAATTGCGCTGCCTGATTAATGATGCTGACATGTTATTAAGCTTATGAAAGTATAGTTATGCACCGAATCACTTGCATGCCTTGAAACACTGTATCACACAAAACCTCACAACTTCAGCATCCCAAAAAACATAGATTGGAAGAAATTCAAACTACCAACAACTTTCCAGCTAGACACCCTTTTGGAAACAAATTGACTGTACTGGAATTATTAGCACGTGACGATTTTAAAGCGGGTATCGTTGTCTCTGACACTCTCAATCACTGTACCGCTAGGACGATTTTGTACGTCTTCGCTTGAACCCTCTGGATATAAACGAAGTTTGCTCCTATTTTGAATATCTATTTTGTATTCTCTCATCAAACTCATTGAAATTTGTATACATGATCAATACACTAATCTCTAGACCCGTAGTTTAGAGGTATAAGTCTCTAGATTGTATCTACAACATTTAGTTGACTTTGAATAATGTATATCCAAATGAGGAGGTAATGCGTTTTGTAAGGAAGGGGCTAGACCAAAAGACCAAGAAAGACGTCTAAATGCAATCGTAATTTGGGCAGTATCAACACTCTTAAAACTGTAAAATGTTCAATGTCCTTGAGTTGAGACTTCCTCAATAAGTTTATGCCCCACATGTGAGTGACATCTAAAAACAACACATAGCTCTGTCACTGATTAATCCAATTTATACGTAGAACTCGTAAGTTCCAAAGGGAAAGCAATCTGGAGAACGTTGACCTCATTGTATTTACGCAGGCATTGACACAATTCATGATCCAAGAGAAAAAAAATATGATGAACTCCACTCAAAAAGTGAACGGTGTAGAGAAATCTGTTTGCACTCTGGTTTCTATTCTCGGATGATTGAGTGCTCGATGCTCGAATTGACTGCATTTTTACACAGAATTTGTTGTTGGATCTTTTCGTCAACATGTCGTATCTCGCGCTTTTAATTTAATTACTGTGAATACAGTTTTAGAATTGTGTAGGAATTTTCGTCTGACCCATAAAGGTGTCTTAGAAAAAACATTGATAAATCGAATAAAACAAACACTCTGGTTTGAAAAATGGCATCAAAACAAAGGCTTGTATAAAATATTTTACGACTGATTTAGATGCTCACTTCCTTGATCTTTCCAAAGCCAATTAGATTATTGAGAACGTTAAATAACTAGTTGCACAATTAAAACCTTTGATGTTCCACATCCGCACGATAATTTGCGTACAAATTCACCTTCGCCCCTAGTTAGATACCGACTGGGATAGTTAAATGGTGCAATAAGCATAAACAGCGCGATGCCCTCTACAGATTTAAATTAAGCAGCGTTGGATTCGCCGCTTGCTTACTCATACACGCAGATGCGCAATTTGAGCTTGCGAACACAGAACAGTATCTCAAACCGTCGCGTTAAAATTAATACAGTTACCGTGAGCTGGTCCAAAACCAAACCGTCTAGAGGAAGTCGTAAATGAAAACAAATGATTTGGTACTTTGGTACGCACACGGATAGAATAGACAGGTAGAAGAAAGGATAGAGAAGCAAAACACTAACACAACAAAATATTTCCTAGCTAAAAATAGTGCTAATCACTCCTGCTTTGTGCTGTGTGTAGCCAAACAAACCCTATATTAGTACAAGTGCTGCTCCATGCAAGAACATAATGGAGCAGCACTGGTTTTCATGCAGAGCCAAGAAAGGGTGACTTACTACTAGCCGCCATTCGGCAAATGGGATGAACTTTGATAATACTAAAATTGTTACAATTATAAGGAAGAAGATACTAAGGAGGCATTAAAAGATTATCCCAGAATCACAACAATATAACGAAGAAATCCAACAAAGATAGGATTACTCATTATTTTATTCGAAACGTAAAAGGATATTAAGGAACAATACTTTTGTTCCTCATTTAATTGCCGTGAATCTGACTTTGTGCTCAACGCTGCCACGCCAAAATTAGACCACAGCAATTGAATGTCTTCTATTTTGTCGTTGGTCACTGCCGTTCCTTTGTCTTTAGTGACTCAGTAGTTCTTCAGTAGTTAGTACACCATCCACGACGCGTCTTTATAGGCCACGGAAGATATAACAAGGAAGCTGCAGGTTCCTTTTTGTGGCCTTTGTTAGAACATAAACAAGAGTTTTTGTCAGCTTCATAGTTGGGCGGATGCCAAAAGAACACGCATTGTTTATACGATTTTCCTTTAAACTGTCTTAATTCGATAATATTTGCTTTAAAATTCTCTATTCCTGACAGCAAATCATCTTTCTGTCAATCGCTAGGAAGTCGTGATCTTTTTTATTCAGTTTCAATATATTCAAAGCTTCATGAATTGAGATCATAGCCACAGATCATATAATAGTACAAGTACATAGCGTCCATTGTCCTCCCTTCCGGGACAATAAACTTCTCACCGTTGACAATTTTCCTTTATTTACTTACCTGTGGCGGTGTCCTCATTTTAGGTTTCCTCATTTCTAATCTTGTGTTTTAGTTTAAATCGTAAACTAAATTGTGAGATGACTAAATTAGAACGTTCCTGGGTTACTATACTTACAATTGTTTTTTCCTGTTTGTGTGAATTGTTTTGAGTTGTTAACCATAAGTAAGCCATATAGGTTTGTTTGCAGACCATAATAACTATTAATTTATTTCTGATACCCATTATAGTCTTCGGTTTTCCTGCTTATTCAAATGTCTAGTCTAATAGTAAAGTATTTCTATTGACACCACTACCGACCCCGTTTAGATAGATATATAGATAGATAACACTTTATTGTACACCAAAAAATAAAACCCAAAAAAGGATTAACTAAATCAAATTATATTACAATTCGCGGCCTTATAGTCAACGAAGAAATTCGTGTTCTATATATGGTGGGGTATAACCTCAGATAGGGAATGCAATCTTGGACCAAGATTGGCTATTCAAGATCTTGGCGTCTTTTTTCTGAATCAAGATTGGTCAGTTCGAGATCTTGTCGAGATTAGGGTCGAGATCTTGGTCGCGAATCAAGATTTTCGGGATTTTCAAGATTGAGCAGAATAATTGAAAAAAATGCGTTTTTTTTTTGTATCAAATACTGCAAATTGATATTAACTAGTATTTTAATATTATGTAATATAATTTAGTATATTTTTCAAATTAAACAACATTGTACCAACAATAATCAACGTTTATTTTTAAAATTAACAAGAAACAATCAACTTTTTAGTGACAATGAAATAAATGCAATAATGCAATGAGATCACAAATTATAACCTATAATTTACTTTTAATGAAGAACAAAAAGTTTAAACCTTTTGAAAATCCTTTTGAAAATGACTTCTTAAGAAACACAGTACGCTGAAAGTGTCATCACCTAATCGGCACCGTATATCAGTGGCTAAATAGCCCGCGGCTGAAAAGGCCCTTTCTGCCTCCACACTAGTAGGGACGAAAGTTCAAAGACTGTTAAAAGCTAATTTCAGGTATTGTCCTCTTTCTCCTCCGTACTCATAAAGGTTCATTTCTTTTTTCAAAATTGCGTCAATTTTATCAGAAATCAGCGCTTTGGGTTGCAGTTGATTACATGCTTTCAAGGCCTGTGCGAGTACACACGTATGACACTTTACGCGCGCTCAGTCTGAAAATCTCGAAATCTTGTTACAATCTTGGACAGATTTGTCAAGATCGTGACCAGGATTTCGAAATTCAAGATTGATGGCTTTCAAGATTGAATCTTGGAAAATCACTCAAGATCTTGGTGGAATCTTGATCTTGCAGGATCAAGATTGCATTCCCTAACCTCAGAATATATAATAGTACAAGTAGCAAAATTACCAATCTTAGATTTGACTAAATCAAGTACAATATTCAAATTATAAAGTTACCTCTAACTTTTGGCTAAATTCGATTGTTTATTAAAATGGAGCATATTATTGGGTAAAACATTAGATAAATAAAATAAATAACACAAAGCCGTGGATTCACTGTAGGGGCTTTACGAGATGTTTTATGGTATATTTTACGAGATTCAATAAAAACTGCTTTTTCGTGCGGCGCGAGCCGTTTTTTTTGTATGAAGATTTCTGCCTGGGTTTGGCTTAGTCTTAATTTCCCACATGTGTCGTTAGCAGACTCTTCAACTCCCAGACCAGTTTAAAAGTTGAATAATACACCTCCCAGATAGTTTATTATTTATTGATTACATTACTCATTTTGTAATTACATCGTCTCTCCTCAGATTCGAGATGTTAACTGTATTCGCAAGAATAACTGTTGTTACTAAACGGTATTACGTCCCTATTACCACACAACTCTTTAAGTTTAGGCTGAGGCTTATGCAAGTTTTACACGGACACAGTAACTGTGGCCAGTCAGTACCTTACCTACCGACTTCGTCTTGAGCAAAAGGGCAGCGTAAGCTGGAATAAATTAAACCGGCGCGATGGCTGGCGCGTTGTTGTCGAAGGTGTCACAGTAGAAAATCTGTCATGCTAAGTTAAGCTAATTTCAGACTACGCTATAATATAATAATAGCACAACAATATCGCGCACCATACATTGTTATGGACACGTTCACACTGTACTGTAAATATATAGGACAGTATAGCTATATACTATATGCTATTATATTATAGCGTAGTCTGACATTAGCTTAGCGGTCCGTTCACCGTAATATGTCCTTTGCCTTGGGAATAGTGCCAACCAAGGCAGGAGACATCTTACGGTGAACGGTCTGACAATACAAGCATGAAGCAATGCTTGGTTATAGCCAATTGGACAGTTAGCATTTCATTAGTTTTAGTCCAGAAGGTTGATTCTCGGGCGACTTGCGAGCCAGAGATACTGTCTGAACTGAAATTAAACCAGTGTTGACGTACACACGAATCACTCATTCCTTGACTGGCTTGCGGTATGCCTAGTTATTGGGTTCGTGTAAAACTTGCATCGTGCCATTTGGCTCTTTCACGTTGAAGCTAATTCCATTGGCAACGCAACAGTTAAGCAATGTTTAGCTGTAGATTACGGAAGTTTTGGACATGAGCGAATTTTTTGTTTGAACTTTATTCGATTCGCGTGTAACCGTTAATCGCGGCGTGTTTAATTTGTCAATAGGCGGACTGCGCACTCAGTTTTTCTGCTATTTCGTGGTTAGTTTGTTAATCGATCATTACTTTGGACCGTGTTCAAGAACCTTACTTAACTCTATTGCTGTTAGCGTCTCTTTTGTTTGTCATGCCAGGAGATAAAGGGATAACCAATACCCATTAGAGAGTACCTATATGATTTTTCTCGCCTCATGACACTGGCATATTGAGTGGGGTTTCCTACCGCTTGTCAATAGCAAAAACAGCTTCTACGATAGAAGCCGTCCAATCACTCATCTCATTCACTCGTTCTTTTTCTAGAATATCTTAACTCGTAGGGTATATTATCAATTGAAGAACATGAACGAATGTTAACTTATTTAACCTCGGCGAACAATATGTACCTACATTTGATTTTATAACTGCATAGGTTTATTGCATTCTACTTTCCATTCGCTATCGCAGGGAATTTTTGATAAGGGGAATAAATACTGATAACCCGTGTTATGTGCAAAACAACAGATACCTAGCTAATGTAGCTTTATGTTGTAATTTTACTTGTAGCGTGATTTTAGAGTCAAAACGCATCGTAGCAATTCAATTTGTGTCTTCAAAGCCTTTCGGGTCAAACTTCAACCTCAGTTCAGCTCTTTATTTCATATTAGCAACTTGCCCCGGCTTCAAGGATGAAAAACAGCCGCCCCCCCCCCCCCCCCCCCCCCCCCTCCCCCCCCTCCGCATCCATCCACACATGCCATAGTGGACAAATAACGCGAGCGGAGACGCGGGCGTTAGCTAATAAACCATATCCTATAGCACTCAGCGATAATGTAGTGAATTTTTTGTTTATTTATTATTATTTTATTCTATTATCAAAACTTTTCGCAGCGCACGCGATGTAAAGGATATTTTATGTAATTTTTTTACACCTTGGACTACATTATTGGAGTTTTAGTAAGAATCCCCATTTAAAAAAATAATAATATAGCCTATGTCACCCTGGGATAGAGTAGCTTACCAACAGTGAAATAATTTTTAAAATCGGTTCAGTAGTTTCGGAGCCTATTCAATGCAAACAAACAATCAAATCTTTCCTCTTTATAATAATAGTATAGATATTAACATTTATTTCATTTTTTTTTTGCATTTCATGTTGCCAAATGCTAATGAAAGGTGATCAAGTGATATTTAATGAAATACACTTTACGTTATACGATCAACATTGTTTTAAGTCTTCTACTGGTTTTACCTACAGGGACACGTCGACCGTACCCAATACTATTTTTACTCATTAAAAATACGATTGCATGTTAATAAATGTTCATTACCATCATTTCTATAACTAATTCGAAAACTGGTCTCAAAATATCTACTTTTGTAGCGCCTGGTTTCATCATAATGAGAGACTTCAAGCTGCAAGGCAATGCCGGTCACGACTAAGCAGTGCTGCCACCTCTCTGAGGCTAATCAGCGCTAAAAGCTTCAAAATAAGCTTCAAAATAGCGCTAGATTCCGCTACATTGCATAAACACAAGTAAATAACTTTGTAAAAATTTAAAAAACCCTCAAATCAATAAAACGACTCAACCGATTTTGATCAAACATAGCTAAGAACACTCCCGACAAATTCACCTTTCAAACAAAAAAAAACTAAATCGGTTCATCCGTTCGGGAGCTACCAGGCGACAGATAGACCCACACACACACACACACACACACACACACACACACACAGACACGTCAAACTTATAACACCCCGTCGTTTTTGCGTCGGGGGTTAATAAAATAGCGCTAGAATTCGTAAGCTTGCATAAACAAAAAAAAGGTATAGTAGTAAGAAGATTTTATTTGTTTCAATACAAATTGTATTTATCATCTAAAACGGTCTTAATATTAATAAGTATAATTACGCTAAACCTAAAGAACGAAACGGAAGCTAAACGAGTTGCGGTGTAGCTTCTTACTTCCTACTTTTTGCCGAAATTGCGGCGTGATTACTACTAAGTTTGGTCTGTCATAAAAAACCGCTATATTTTCCACTACGAGTTAATATTATAATGTCAGCGCTAATTGTCCCAAAAAAGCGCTAGGTCTAACTCCGAAAGCGCTAAGGTGGCAGCACTGCGACTAAGCTTAGAATTCTTGTCACTATAATCAGAGAATAAATATTAGTTGCTATAAATTAGTACTAGGAAGGCGAAGCTTACTAACGTTACTTTGTACCTTTGTTCGATCTACGTGTATCGAGCGTTTCTCTTCTTCCTTATTGCAGCAAAAAACAAATATTACAGAACATTCAAACATTAGACGGCACAAAATTGTTGCTGAGGCAATTTAGTCTTTATTCAACAACATTACAGCTTAATAATCATATTGTCATGCTTGTAATGTAAAGCAAGATCAAGATGTACACGCTATCGACCTTTAAATGCTACTTGTCCGAATTTGTTGCTATAGGCCTGAATTCATAGTTTAATCTAACAGCCATATAGAGAGACTAGGGAATGCAATCTCGATCTCGCGAGATCTCGTTTTTGCGACGTCTCGGCCTTTTTCAGCGAGATTGATCTCGGCCGAAAAATGGGCGAGATCTCGCGAGGTTAACGAGATTGAATTATACGAGTCCAGGGGGTCAAAAGGCGAACTTTTACAGTTCGCGGATGACTGCATGAGATCTGTGGTTCAAAAAGGACCTTCTCAGCGGCTGGTTATCTGGTCACCAAAATAAGAAGCCGTTTAGCAGATGATTCTTTGGACATTTTGTGCCCTTAAGAAGCTACTTTCAAAATAATTCGTAATAATGGCGTGTGATGTGAACTGAACAAGCCTTTCATTTGATTGGTATATTTTGTTAATTTCTAATAGATCTCTGAGTAGGTATAGTTTTCTTTAATTGATAATAATATCTCAGTTTAATAGTCAACTCAACTTAGTTAATGAGTTTCATTTTAGTTTTTGACGTCTTGTTGTTTTGTTATAAAATAACTGTTTTATTATTAAAATACTTTTGTTTGATATTAGAAGAGAAGTCTGGTTTCTTTATTTCATTTCTTATTTGATTATATACGTCAAAGTTTACTACTTAAAAGTTTATTAAAAAAAAATAGATTGATACGTCAAACAATGTTAAATAAATACAATTTTATAGAATAAAATCGTTAATTTAAAATTTTATTTCATAAATGTTACTTATAGTTCTTATTATTATTTTCCTAATTTATTCAAATATTGTGATTATTTGCAAGGATAAACACACAAAACTGCCAATCTCGCGAGATCTCGAAATTGGCGAGATCTCGGGGTATTGCTATTCTTAAACTCGCGAGATCTCGCCTGAGCCCCAATCTCGCGAGATTGCATTCCCTAAGAGAGACTGATTTGAATCTATTGTGTCGAGTATTATAAGCAAAAGATTAGTGGGCAAACCGTTAATTTGATGTTCAAAAGACCGGCCAAGTGCGACCAGGACTCGCGCACGAAGGGTTCCGTACCATTATCTATAAAATCGGCAAAAAAACACGTTTGTTGTATGGGAGCCCCTCTTAAATATTTATTTTGTTCTAGCGGTAACAGAAATATACATAATCTGTGAAAATTTCGACTGTCTATCACGGTTCATGAGATACAGCCTGGTGACAGACGGACAGACAGACAGACGGACGGACAGCGGAGTCTTAGTAATAGGTTCCCGTTTTACCTTTTGGGTATAGAACTTTAAAAAGCCAGCTCAAAGGACTAAATTGAAGAAAAAACCTATATAAAATAAACCCTTGATTAATGTAGCAGATTTTAACAATAATATAAAATTCCAGATTAAAAAAGGGTATCCCCAATGTATTCTCTGACCCCATAGATCGAGCCAAGGCAATTCTCGCTTTTAATATACTATGAATACACCATAAAATATATTTTTATCTTATATTGCTGTACAGGAAAACGCGAAAATACGTATACTGTATTAATTTGATAAAGCTTCTAGTTGACCTTGTTTAAGTTCATGATGTCTTTGGATACAGACGTATAAATTGTACAAAATATATGTTTTTTTTTTTTTTCTACTGGAATTACGGAACAAGCTAATGGCCCACCTGATGTTAAGCGGTAACCTCTGCCTATGAACAGTGCATTACCTCACAGGTCACGTCTACCTAGGACGCGCCCTATGTGGCATTGCAAAAAGATGAAAAGTCTCATGTGCCTGTAATTTCACCGGCACCCTTACCCTTCAAACCGGAACACAGCAATGTGAGCACTACTGCTTTGCGGCAGAAATAGGTATGGTGGTAGTACTTTCCCGGACGAACTCTTTCACATAAAAGCTCTACTACTGAACATCCCGTCATTTATGAATCTATTTGGTTGTTCCAGATTTGTCCCATTTTCATAAAAATCTGGTTCTGATGATAGGATCCATCAGGAATTAAGGGAACTCCTCAAATATTATAGACACACATACAGCGATTTCGGTATTTTCAGCAACATGTCAAGCACGTGCATTCAGAAAGTGCCATTTGGTGAAATGGAACTGAAGAAGACCAGAGATGGCCATTGGAACTACTCAATTATAAGTATTTCACGGATGGGCGATAAGAGTGACTTTCCGTTATCCGATTGAGCTGACATTTGACATACCTGTCTAGTTACGATGACAATACAATATGATGGTAACAGTAGGGAGCTGATCTGATATGGAGACGGTTTTTTTTTCGAAATCTATCTTCTGTACCTGAATTTTGCCTGGAATCGTCGAAATAAGTTCCTGTTTGCAGAAACGTTTAAAAATACCACTTTTATAATTACCTACATCCAACAGGAGCACCTTGCCAAAATGTTTGTAAATTTCACGGCAGCTGTTGAAATTTCCCGAGTCAAGGCCGATCAATTCTTGCCGTGGTGTGTCCGGCCTAAGAAAAGACCCCTCTGCCTCCCGTGGATGTTGTAAAAGCCCACTAAGGGATTACCCGGACTTGTTGAGAAGAAAGCGTTAGCAGTCAGTCGTGGGAAGCAATGGCAGCGATGAGCTCAACACTTGTCACGTCTCTATTCCACGATGGTGCGACCCACAGCGAAAAGAGGCCCGTTGAGGCTCTGCCTGCCCCTTTGGGGAAAAAGGTGTGTGTCTATGTATGTATGTATTTCTTTATACGGGTTACATTTGAGAGAATTAAAAGCTACCGACCTACTTCGTCATCAGCGACGATGCAGCATTTAGCTTAGACCAAGGTCTCGCATGTGGAGGTTTTGTTCAAACAGGTCTAAACATCTCGAAAGATGCCTGACTAGGTTACCTAGAACCGGCTAGAATAAAAATAAAGTGGAAATTTATGATGCCATTTAATTAATTACCTTGTTTACTTCTGCAGGATCTCGTACCAGTTTCATATTTAATTTTTACAATGTATAATCAAATAGCTTAGAGGAAACTTAATTAATTTTTATTAGTAGTAGGTATGAAAGGTGACCTTCCACTTACACTAAAGCGTCAACTCATTGATATGTGAATCCTGCTGCTGTGGAGACATGGTCGCTGATCGAGTTACAGAAGTCCAGGCTCAAGATTTGCCAGAGAGCAATAGAACGCAGCGTTCTCGGCCTTAAACGCATCGACCGAGTGCAGAACACCATGCTGCGTTCGATAACTGCCATTGCAGAACAGCAAAGCTCAAGTGGGAATGGACTGGCCACGTCAGTCGGATGCACCCCGAGAAGTGGGCGAACATAGTTACTCCTTGGGTGCCTGAAGACGGAAGGCGACGACGGGGCCGGCCGAGAAATAGTTTTTAGCGGGATGATCTCGAGGCTTACAAGAGTGGTGGGAAACTGCCAATAATCGGGATGAGTGGAAAATTTTGTGGAGACCTTTGCCCAGCAGCGGGACACAAAATAACAAAAAAAAAAATGTAGAGTTTTTTGTGAAGATTTTGTTCGGGGAATAACTAACCCTACCCATTTCAGCTGGAAAGCAGTAGTGCTCGTATTATTGTGTTCCGGTTTTCGGTGGCGGCGAAATTACAGGCACATGATAATTTCATCTATATGGCTCAGGGTGGTGGGCGTATCGCAATGCATAACCTCAGTGAGGTTATGCATTGTAGGACAGATCTCGCCATAAGCAAGTTCCTTTATACTCTAAGGCGATATGTTAAAATATCGAATGGGCGGAGGCTAGCAAGAAAACAATAGCTGTAAGATAGTGACAGCGCTATTAATCACTTGAACCCGGGAAGCGCTGAGGAATAGATTTCTGCCGCTCGGAAGTAACTGACGTAAGCGACAAATTGTAAAACTTAGTTTGTTTCTAAAGTAGCAAATATCAAAATAAATCCTTCTACTTTAATCTAAGTACCTATACCTAATCAAAGATTTCAATATCGTAGATATGCCCAGACCCCGAAAACTGTTGCATTGTATTTGAATGTGTGCGTTAACAAAGTGCTGATGCACTAGTAGACGCACACATACTTAAAAATCGTGATTTTGTCTATTAACTTAACTGTTGATATTACCATTTAATGTGCAATCATATTGCAAACACTTTTGAGAACAAATAAACGTCCTCTAAGTCCTGAAATTGAAAATATGTGTTGTTGTCTAGAAAGTGTGCAATCTATGTATGGTCAGCAAACTCATCAGATTACAAGCAAAATAATAGTAATTAAACTGTTAAAAGTTGTGGAGTGGTAAATAAATTAAAACACGTTATTTACAAATAATGCCTATTAATTGGCAGAGAGATGGCGCAGCCATACGTGTAAACATTGAGCTCCGTTATTTTCGTTACAAATAAATATAAAAAATGCCTTTTTTACCATTAAACTCATTATAATCGAGAAATAGTAACGTGTATCGAGTGTACAAACGTTATCTTATACTAACTTTACTGATAAACAAAGATTTTGTACAGATAAAGACAACAAAGTGATGTTGAACAATGAAAAAGTTATTTGATTACAGTCTTCTTAACACAAAAGACAGTGAACGTAGTAAATAGTGTGGTAAATATACATAAACTTTAAATCAGTGAAAAAGTGCATCAAATTAACAGATAACAATATTTTTGTTGTGCTTAAAAATACTTTAGACGGCGCGCAAATACCTACCTACATTAAAAAATAAATAATTGTATGTCGATCTTGGGCCCCTAGTTCCAATCTCTAAGAGGTTAAACTTTTTGCGCTCAAAGAAAAATATATAAATGAGAGAATAGCAGTAAGACACGCTACCTCCGTGCCTAAGTGGTGTCTTTGTGCTAGTTGCCCTATACTAACTATGTAGGTACCTGCAAAGATAGTAAAAAAAAAAATGCTCAAGCGCCTTCTGCGCTCACCAAAAGCCCGGTAACTCAGTCATGACCCCAGGAGGTCAACTGAATTTAAATCAATTCGAAAAAAAAGAAAAAAAGATACGCCGCCTTTAGTAAAATTATCTAGCGGAAATCTAAAATATTAAATTAAAACAAATGTATAAAATATTTAAATTACTTATCTTCTAAAATATGAGAAATATTTTTTTTTAAATGTATTACGCTTTTATTTAGTGGTTACCACTACCAATATTGCATGCAATAAATTAAAACTCAATGTCGCGGACGCGGACGCGGCGCAGGCGGTGACTACGCTCTTGAATCGGCTGACGCTACCGAGCATATCTCTATATCCATTGGTAGATGATCCCTTATAAAGCGCAGCCTCAGTACACCCGCGTGTCTGTATATATTGGTTTTATATCGCACTGTGTCTGTTTTAGAATGCACCGACAAAATAGTGTCGTATCTTTTTCTCCTGAAATGGTTGTTCATACTACTGTCTCTTTCATGCAATTTGCGTGCAATCGCCATATTAACTTGAATAATATACACACCGGAAAGAAAAAATAGTTATTTAATTAAATCACAATACTTAGAAGTGAAATTTTACACCTTTGGCTTTATTTGTGTTTTTGGAGTTGTTGTTGCACTTGCGAAATGCACACGATGGCATTTTGTGACACATCTCATAGAAAATCGTTAACATTACGACACGACCAGCTGGCACTGTGTCTAGATGTGCACTGAGTCCAAATGAGCGAGCTATCTTATTTAACGTGGAAACATTTCGGCGCGGTCACTCAACGGTAAGGGCATATCTACGGTATTGAAATCGTTGTACCTAATGTGATTATCTACTGAATAGTATACAAATTAACGCTTGAGTTAAATGTTGAATTACGTGTTTCCTCTAATCAAAGGTGGGACTAAAACGAGTTTTAGGAAGGCTAATTTCAAAAAAAATATCTTTCGAGAAAAGGTTTACCAATCGTGTTTCTGTTCCTGATTTATTTAGATTACATCCTCAAGTAATTCCTGTGTTAATATTAAGTTAGTAAGTAACCTTTACCGTTATTGAGTGAGCGTGTAACTCAACGACTCCAAAATGTTAACATAATATTTAAAAAAGCGAGACCAGTTTATTATTAATGTCACAGATTCTTATCATACCAGAAGGTGTTTAAAATGTATGTAATAGTTTCTTCATAATAACACATTCATTACGAAATACCTGATATAAATAGCTGTCTGTTGTTTATTGCTTTGAATGTTTGAATTAATTGAAAGCATATTGTTGCAGGTAAGTGGTCAGATGTTGATATAATCGTCAAGGGTAAGTAAAGATCCAGAGTATCGAGCACCGCCGTAAAGTAGCATGCCTTTAGATCTTCTATAGGTTACATTTCGGGGAATGCTCCCAGGAACTTCACGATCTGATTCCACCATCTCCTTCTCATCATAAGACGAGCAGACGCTCGGCTCGGTACCACCCTTACCTCATTAGTATACCCTCTATCCGTACTAAACTTTTCAGTTCTACCTTTATAATGCGAACTGCTAAGGAGTGGAATACCCTACCGTCGTCTGCCTTTCCTGAAAGCTCTAATCTGGGTCTTTTCAAGGCTAGAGTGAATAGGTGCCTTCTAGACCTTTGTGCTTCAACTTCGGCCACATCGTCACTTACCAACAGGTGAGTACGTGGTAAAACAAACGTCTATCACAGTAAAAAAAAGAAGTAGATTATTTAATTTGCTCATCAAAACCTTATAAAAATCCGGTTCAGTCTCAGTGGAGCTCCTAAAGGTCAGGACTATATGAGTCACCTGTGAACTCGAACAGCAGAATGACAGCGGAAGGTGAGCGTGTCGCCCGATCGCGGAAACACCAGGACTGAGGACATGTCGCAGGAAGAAGACAATACCTGATTTCACAATAATGATGACCGACATTTCTGATTGCAATTGCAAGCTTTTTGTGAAAAATATATTTTTCAATACAAGCTTTTATAAAATTTTAATTCGAGTCAAGGCTAAACACGGCCAGTCTACTATTAAACCTTGAGGAGTTTCGTTGTCCACCTTCCGTCTCCATCATCAGATCAGCTCGCTGTCACCATAATATTGCATTGTCATTGGAAATTGACAGGTATGCAAAATATCATCTCAATCTGTTGAGGGTAACTGCTTAAAATTCAGTTGCAAGATTCCAACCGGACAAACATTGCAAGTTAAATAAAAGCTTGTAATAAACTGATGCTTGTTTGAAATATTATAGTATATATTTAAATGCAATCTGAGTTTACGATTTCATCAAAGGTCTATGTCCCAAGTGAAATTGCTGTGTTGAATTTCTAAGTTGTTTACTGTCCGGTATAAAGAGAAATCTATACACACCAACATTTTATAACAGTAGATAGAAGAAACAAACAAAAGAGCGTCAAGTAAGTCGCGAAATGAGCCTATGCATCGTAAAATTCCCACACCACAACTCGTAACCGGTACATACTATGCTCAAGGTCTGGAGGTCAGTGTGCCGTGTAGGTCGCGGAAGAAACTGTACACGTGACTACCTAAAGGAGCGCCATTGTCGAGCTATAAGGCATTGCCACAGGTGCCCACTGGATCTGGCTTTTGTCAACTTTACTACTTTCGGAGTAGGTGGTGACTGAGTTAATAAACACATCAATCTTTTGAATTAATGTGTGGTTTCATGATGGTTCAATGAGTGATCGAATTAATGAGTGAATGGGACAGTGGGAAGTAGAAGACCTCGGCGAACGTGTTCAGACCAGATCGGAGACGTTCTGGAAAAAGGCCAGGTCACGAGCATGTATGAAGAATGTCATGAGAGTGAAGCAAAAGAGGTGTGTCAGGCAGGATCGTAGCAAGTGGAAATCTGTGGTCTCTGTGTACTCCTCCAGGAAACAGGAGTGAGTTTATGTATGTATTTATGTTTAATTAACTGAGCAATATTGTCTTTACCGTGGGTTCTCAGCTCAGATAGAATTGAATGTGTTCGTTTGACCAGCGTGTATTATTTGGGGTTTTCTCTGTATGATTGTGCTGTCATTGTCATTATTTATTGCATGTTTTTGTTCAGGAATGCCTCTTGTTTCCATACTAACGTGAACAATAGCTCAGCTGATATACACGCTTCCTCATGCCTGACATATACTGGGCCGTAACAACATAGACGTAAATGGAGGACAGCATAATTAGATTTTCCTTTTATAGGACTCGATTGAAATCCAGTTTTCCTAACGTTTGAATCATTGAGACACATACAAATACAACCTTTGACTCACATACTAGGGTTTCGAAATAGGTCTGATAGAGAGGTTAAATGCTACCACGGAAGAATCACCTATCGTTAAGATCCTTGGCTTTGCTGCTATGAATAATGGTCGCATAATGACCTTGTATGTTTATTTATTGATCCCAAACACAAAGAGCCGATCGAACCTGCACGATAACCTCGTTTGCTGGAAGCATTGTTCCTGAATTCGCAAGTGATTCTTCAATAAATTAAATAACAATGCAAAGACGTTGATAACGAAACCGCCGAGACGTGAAATGAAAAGTCCGTGAATTGATTCGTCTCGGTTTTAATAATTTCCGTCGTCGAAGCGAAAGCAGCAACACCTGAATGATTTCACTGGGTTTTATTCGCTTTTATTATATCAAAACTTATTCAAAATTGTTCAGAAATTTCTGTGAAATTGCAAACGGTCAAGGTTTTTACTAGAAAGCAGCGCGGCAGTCTCTGTTTTCAAAATTCTAGCTACGTTGGCAACACGAATGTTGCGGAAAACTAGAAAATACAGTCACATGGACAGTAAATAACTCTTCACCTTTTCCAAGACATCTCTTTGAAGTTCCCAAGAAATAATACTAAATTCGCTCTGACAATTTTGACCAAGGAATATGCGAACTTAGCTATTTACTTACCTATAATTTTGCCAGAATGGAAAATTCAGGAAACTCAAATCTAATAGCTTTACGTAAAGTAAATAATTTATTAACGATCTTCTTTACGGATGTGAATCAATGTGAGAATTAATTTTGTCAGCGCTCACGTTTCCAAGCACTCATTCTTGATCTCTGAGATAAAATAATCTCCTAGTCTTGACCTTCAAGTGTTGGAGTTCGTTTTCATCATCTGAACTGAACATCTCAAGTGGAATGAAGTGTTCCAGAGTGGAGGCCTTGCCCCGTTTAAGTATAAAATCGATTAGGTTCCAGATAAATGATCTTTTAAGGAATGCTTTGTTTATTTAGGTCAATTAGCAGAACTTCCTCTTTGTTTATTTTTCTTGTTTAGTTCCGCAATTAGTTGATGGACTAAATGCGGATGATGGCTTCTTGGCGTTCAGTCCTTCTTGCCTCATTATACTAGGCTGTCCAGGATATGGTTTCTGTTCTACCGCTTTGTGTCGCTTTTGTTTTCTTTTGCCAGCGGGTTAGTATGTGTTTTGAGACGGTCCAAGTTACAGATTCCTTTAAAGGAAAGTTTAATTTCCTGGTCCACTGTGGGGACTTCTAGGTACTCGTGGATTTCTCATTGTTGGTCGTGAACCATTGATTTTATTTTTAGGATGATCACGCAGTTGGTTTGTTTTTAATTAATGTTTGCACAAGCAGATGGCCCACCAGCCCTCATTCGCTATGACCAAACGTGACTTAACGCGGGCGCGTTACGATATCAGCGTAGAATCATAGTATAGAATACATTATGACGTTACACGTTATTGGCAAGGAATCTCCTATGGTCATAGCGAATAAGGGCCCTGGTGTTAATCGGTAACATCTGCCAATCTAAAACATTGCATGATCTCACAGGTCACACCTAGGACGCGCCCTAAGTGGCATTGCGCCCGCCAGTCTCTGACATAAAGATGTAATTTGCTGGTTGGTCTTTGAAATAAATAATAACATTTATGTTCAACTCATTTGATTTGAAACGTGACGAGCCTTGCGTGACCACCATTTTGTTTTTATGTTCATTCACAGAGAAACCTTAAGAAGTTTCTTCCTCGTGTGTGACGCACTATTGATCAGTCCGGTTTCTTATCTGACCGTGCCACCCACATAGGTGAAATTAAAATACTTCGTATTCGATCAATTATTCGGACAGTGTTGCTGCTTAAGGTCTACCCGAGATAATGAGCATTTTTCTTTGTTTGGGCTATTCAGGAAGCTCGCGGAGACACAGTTCGTTTTTGCGATCTTTTTGATTAGAGTCGTCGACCTAGTCACAGACGTTGTGGTATTATGTGTACGTTAGTACACAATACCTCAATGGTCACAGCCCATAAAGTTCATCAACCGTAATGCGAATAACCTTTAATTGCGGGAGCCGTAAAAACAGCAACATGGTACGGCTGACCCGCCCTCTATTGCTTATCAGTAACATGGTAATCGAGTTTGCAGTACATTGCGCCGTGTGCTTTAAATTATTTTCAAGAATATAAATATACCAAACATACAGCGCAATGTACTAAAAACTGGTAATCTGAAGCGATTACCAGTTTGATAGGCAATAGGGAGGCTGCACTCTATAGTGTCAGTCCATTCAACAGAGGGTTCGAATCCAACATTCATTCCTCAGTCTGTTTTTTTCACAGTGCAAGAGTACTTAGAAGAGGAATATTAAAAAATCTAACTAAAAATTGTATAGAAGTTGTCTAAAATAAGTATTGAAAAATGTTTTAGGCCATTTTCATCACAAGCATGCGGAACTCTAAAAGTGTAATGTAGTTAATGTTTATCTTAAACCACAGAATAAATAATAGTTAATATTACCGAGCAGCAGAATCAACCATTTTAATTTTTCAAAAGGACTTGATCTGTATCTGTATAAAGTAAATTATCGGCGTTTACGACTTCTTACAACGTACTGCAACAATCTGAAGGCAAAGTGTTATTTTTTTAACTGCACATATGACTGACCAAGCAGATGGCCCACCTGATTTTAAGCGGTAACCTCTGCCTTTAACAGTGCATTACCACATAGATCACGTCTACCTAGGACGCGCCTTATATGGCACTGCATTGTGCCCGCCATCCTGAGACATAAAATTAAAAGTCTCATGTGCCTGTAATTACAACGGCACACATACCCTTCAAACCGACACAAAGCAATGCGAGCACTACTGTTTTGAGGCAGAAATAGCTACGGTGGTAGTACTTCCCCGGACGAACTCTTTCACAAAAAACCTCTACACTATTCAAGCTCGATTAGGTACAATCAAAGCTAATTGATGCGGTTGTTGTAATAATTGCTACGGTCAATGTGTTCAATCTAACTGAGGAATGACGAGCTAAGGACATACACGTGAGCTCGGCACGTGCCAAACTTCTGCTCCGAGTGTGTATGTGTATGATAATTGCTGGACTTACTATAGCCGTCCCCATGACACTACATGTGTTCCAGAACATGTAAGGCGATACTCAACATAAGCAGAATAGTGTTTTTTTTTTAACTGTGATAGACCTTTGTTTGACCACGATCTCACCTGTTGGTAAGTGACGATGTGGCCGAAGATGAAGCACAAAGGTCCAGAAGGTACCTATTCACTTTAGCGTTGAAGAGACCCAGATTATAGTTTTTAGGAAAGACAGACGACGGTAGGGTATTCCACTCCTTAGCAGTACGCATTATAAAGGTAGAACTAAATTCATCATTGTCTTGCCTTTTTCCAAATTTATTTGGGGTCGGCGAATTACGTCTTTTTCTTCCACTCTCCCCTGTCAGCCGTCACCTCATCATTCACTCCCTTCTCATTCATATCATCTCTCATGCAATCCATCCATTTTTTCTTAGATCTTCCTCTTCCCTTCCATCCACAAACATTCATATTCATAACTTTCTTAGTTATATGCGTTTTATGAGGGGTTCATAGCATGCCTATACCAAGCTAAACGATTTCCTTTCATATTTTCTGTCACTGGTGCAATTTTCAAACTTCCTCTTATAAACTCATTCCTTATTTTATTCCATTTTGGCCATCTGCTTGAACCATCATACACAGATGTATATAAAAAAAAAACTTTTGACCTCAGAGAACTAGAAGAATATAAAAACAATAATATTTTTGGGCCAGACACCTCGGTATATATAGATGTATAAGGTAATACAGAGTTTTTTGTAGAATAACATGTCATGCACTACCCCGCAATGAATGGCTCTTGTTTCATCAGCTTGTGACATTTGCTTACGCTCTCGCTTACTGAAACAATGACATATCGTAAATGCTCCTTATACAACATTTACACTCTCGCCTCGTACCTCGCCTCTTGCTTGTCTCGTGTCTCGGCACCTCGCGTGATCGATGGTAAATGAGCTTCCTGTTTACACCCTCGTGGTGAGTTCAGGAAAACGCTCGCGTTTGTCGCGGTTTCCTTTGACTCGTGCGCATAAAATAGCTGCGGACGCGTGCGTTGCGAGTCGTTAGACGAGGCGCGAGGTGAGCCGTGAGCATCTATTCAAACTCTTGTCTCATCCCTCGCCTCGCTCTCGTACGCGAGTGTAAATGAGCTATAAAGGTTAGTTAGTACCTCCATATACATAATATGTATGTGCGCTACATACTGCGGGTCGGTCGGTGGCCGTGTTGCCCTAAGACTACGTTATGTTGACGAATGCCAGATTACCTTTTCTATGGAATTTAATTGAATATTATAATATTTCTAACGAAGTTTTTTTTTACTGAGTGAATGACAGATCAAGCAGATGACCCACCTGATGTTATGCGGAAACCTCTGCCTTTAACAATGTATTACCACATATTTCACGTCCACCTAGAATGCACCATATTCAAAAACTTTCCAGCTTTTATTTTCAAAAATGTCGGAATTTGTCTGGATTCATACATTTTTTTTTATCTATGATTGACTCTCGTTTGACCGCGATCTCACCTGTTGGTTTGTGAAGATGCGGCCGACCGACGTTGGAGCACGAAGGTCTAAAAGGCACCTATTCACTCTTGCCCATATTATAGTTTTCAGGAAAGAAAGACCCATATTATAGTTATTCTCTGCCGAGGGCTGCGTTATTTTTGGCACTTGTTTATTTGCTAAACCTCAATTATTGATACACAAAAAATGTACATGTTATCATGACGCGGTATCGCCAATTCGCTACATATCAATCATTAGTTATTTCCGCAGTAGATTGTTATGGTAAATATTTTTTTGCACGTGTAGATAGATACAGGTAGCGGATGATACGTTCTATAAGAACGTTTAGTGTATCCGATCCGATATCGTAGGTCCATACATTTTATCGGCCATATTTGATTATTATCAAAATAAATTAATCATAGTTTTTATTGGGATACCTATAGAGATTTATTATTTTTACGACGACTGTAATTCACTAACAAAATCAACAAGGGATCCAATATACATTTTAAGGGATCGAACAGGACGATCAAAGTCCACAAGATCATAGCCAAGGGATCGAAAAGGAACTACTCACCATTTCGGACACCGATCCAATGTATATAAATGTGATCATTACGATATCAGATCGGATAGTGTGAAAACTTAGGGTTCTGTACCGTAACAGGAAACAAACGGGACTCTTATAGGATCATTTTGTTGTCCATCTGTATGTCTGGTCTATATGGAGACACATACATAAAAGATGACTCGTATAATCGTATACATAATAAGTTTATGCTGCAATTAATAAATATACCTATACCAATATAATAAGATTGATTAAGATTGATTGTTTGTCTACGTACGGGAATTTCAGTTAAGGGCTGATTGGGCGCGACTAACCTTGTTCCACCAATATGAGCGCAGTCCAAGGTTCGATGCCCTGCTCGCACTGAGAATGTCCGCACTTCAAAGGTCCATAGGTCTGTCGATGCTGGATTCACAATAGGTGTCGTCTTCGAGGTAGGGGTAATATGGAACACGCGAGATGGTTCGGAGACGCGTCCGGCAGCGGTACGATATATGGAATTCGGCGGAACGCGCGCGTGACTGTCTCGTCTCGTGGATTGAGATGCAATGCCTTCTATTGGCTCCGTGAAGCCGCGTTGATGAGACGCGAAGATTATCACGTCACCAACAGCCAATAAGAAACGAGCAGAATATTTTTTTTGATATACCCTCTAAATTGTGTCTGCTTTTGGATTCTAAATATTATGCTACCCACATAAAGCAAACAAAATGAAAAACAAAATACAATGGAACGAAATCAATTCCTGTGCGGAACAGTCTATGATTTTAAAAAAAAAGCATAGACATATACACACGCCTTTATCCCCGTAGGGGTAGGCAGAGCCTCAATGGGCTTCTTTTCACAGTGGGTTACACCATCGTGGAATATAGGCGTGACAAGTGGTGAGCTCATCGCCGCCATTGCTTCCCACGACTGACTCGTCTAACACTTTCTTCCAGTAATAACACATTCCATAATAACCTAGCAGCCAGGACAAATCTTATCAACAAGTCCGGATAATCCTTTAGTCGGCTTTTACGACATCCACGGGAGGAGACAGAGGGGTCTATTCTTAGGCCGGACACACCACGGCCGGTCCGTGGCATATTTTTTTGTTTTAAATATGCCAAAATTTATGTGAATGCTGCTAGGTATTTATACGAAGGCTAAATATAAATGACCGTTTTTATAATTTTTGTCTATCTGTCTGAAAGTTATAAATGACAGTTTTTATAATTTTTGTCTGTCTGTCTGAAGTTTTGTCTCCAAACGGCTCAATGGATTTCGTGTAAGTATGTTCCATTTCGATATCTGGCTGGGGTTAGAAGCTATGAGTACATACATACAGTGGTGGCCATATAATTAAGAACGCTGATATAAAGGGAAGATTTTTTCCAACTAAGATGCAAAACTAATTGTATGCATTTGTTTTTATTTCTCTCGGTATCGTAAAACATTTCCAATATACCACTGTATTCATTGATACACATGATTGGCTAAAAATCAATAGGCAAACTTTTTACACTACTTTTAAACAAAGTATTCCTTATTACTGACTGGTCACGTAATTAAGAACGCTAAGTAGTTTATACCTTTATTCAAATTTAAATAGAGAACACTCAGTCGATTTGTTACTGTTTGCATAATTTTGGCGCCATTACGTGCTGTAAAAGATTAAAGGTGATTGCTTCTTTAGAAAAAACAATGGGAAAAAATAAAAGTTGTGATAAATCTACAAGGGAAGTAATAATAAAACTTCGCCGGAAGAATTGGTCTTATAAAAAGATAGCCGACCATCTGCAATGTTCAAAAACGATGGTTTTCCACGCTGTAAAGCATTTTGCTACGTATCAAACTACTTCGAATGTTCCACGTGTACCTAAACAGAGAAAAACAACTCCTCGAGATGACCGAAACATCGTTCGTATGGCAAAACAAAATCCTTTTAAAGGGTCCAATGAGCTTAGAAAAGAATATTTTGGTGAAAACAACCCTTCAGCAATCTCAGCACGCACTATTCGAAAACGTTTGGTAGAAGAAAAATTGCCCGGTAGGATAGCAAGAAAGGTACCCATGTTAAAACTTTGCCACATGCAAGCCCGGCTTGCATTTGCGAGAAAGTATGAAAACTGGACTGTGCAACAGCGGAAAAATGTACTTTTTTCTGACGAGACGAAAATAAACAGAGTATGTTCTGATGGAAAACGATATGTACGACGTCCCCCGAATACAGCATTCGACCCAAAGTACACGAAAGTTACATTAAAGCACGGTGGTGGAAATGTGAAAATTTGGGGTTGCTTTTCTGGACATGGTGTAGGACCTGTAAAGTTGATAGAAGGTAACATGGATCAGTTTCAATACAAAAATATACTGGAAGAAACAATGTTACCATACGCTGAAGACGTTCTACCGGTCATTTGGACATTCCAGCATGACAATGATCCAAAGCACACTGCACGCACCGTAAAGGAATTTCTTACAGCGCAATTAGTTTCTGTCTTAGACTGGCCTGCTAACAGTCCAGATCTAAACCCAATAGAAAATCTGTGGTTTGAAGTAAAGAAAATGGTTTCAAATACAAAGTGTGGAAATTTAAGAGAGCTGTATGACGTTTTTTTAGAAGAATGGAACTCTGTTTCTCTTGCGAAATGTCAAAAATTAATAGAGTCAATGCCTCGCCGGTGTAAAGCTGTAATTAAAAGCCGTGGATATGCTATTAACTATTAATTTTGGTTAAATATTTATTAAATTTATTTTTATGTTTCCTGTGCTACATAATATTGTGATTTTTTAAATCTAAGTGTCATACAAAACAATCCCCGAGCAGTTAAATAAATCGTTCTTAATTATTTGTCCAGTTTCAGTACTATTTGAATGTGTTACTTTGATAAAATCAATAAAATGTGCAAAAAATAGTTAGCGATTTCATACTTTATTCTTAAGTCAGGTTGCTCTATTAATGTGACTATTATATAACATAACTAGTTGCTTCTCAGAAGGTACACATCTCTGTGTATGATACGATTTAAATAAAAAAACTTCTAGAACTTCAAATCGTTCTTAATTATATGACCACAACTGTATCTTCTAACCCCAGCCGGATATCGAAATAACATGAACAACGTCGCGGGCGGCACAGCTAGTATTAATAAAACTTTTACTACAGGGCTATTTCATTTCCCTTTCATAATGTTAATGGAACATTTTTTTTAAACGGGTTTTTTTACTTTATTAGTAAACTAAGGAGGCCTTATTATAAAAAACGTAAATAGTCCTGGTTTAAACCCAAACTAAGTAGTCTAGGTTTGTCACGGTATTAAAGTTATATACAACTTTAACACAAAAGCATATGGTTTATTTTCTAAACTACACATATGTCCGACGTGTCGAACTGACGGATCCTGTCACATCACAATATGTCACA
Source organism: Operophtera brumata (assembly GCA_932527175.1). Taxonomy (NCBI): domain Eukaryota; kingdom Metazoa; phylum Arthropoda; class Insecta; order Lepidoptera; family Geometridae; genus Operophtera; species Operophtera brumata. The sequence continues at coordinate 56,038,734 of OW052239.1, read as the reverse complement.
TCTATCCAACAAGCAATCGTTTTTATAGTAAATATTTACACCATTGTAAAACTAGGGGGCTGCCTGGTTTAAGAAAAACCAGAGACTAACTTAGTTTTTTGTAATAAGGCCCCCTGGAGTTTTCTTATTAATTTATTTTAATTACCTACCTACCCATTATATTTCTTTTAAATGACAATGTACAATGCCACCTTTGCGTAGTAAGTAGGTAGGTACCCTGGTTACAGTAGTAGGTACTAGTACCTCTGCCTTCCACCTACTATGCGTAGACGAAGCCCTGACTGAGCGGGGGTCGTATTGCGTAGTAGACTGAAGTTTGATTTCGATGTCCATTGCGCTGCGTGTTTTAAATATTTATACTCTTGAAAAAAAAAACTAAAACACTCAGCGTAATGAAATGAACAGCAAACTGGTTAGACAATATGACAGGTCAGCTATGAACGCTATCGTAATAAAATAATAAAGATGCAAAAAATGTATCAATTGAAAATAATGTAAAAAATAATTAATTCTCTTTAAATATTCTCTTTCTTCAGTTCTCATTCAATTTGGATAAATGATTGGATAATGATGGGACCGCCTCGAGATCATTCTCCATTCTTATTAAATACTAGCCTTTTGCCCGCGGCTTTGCATGATTGGTATCAGGATTATAACATAGATAGATAGATTAACACCATAAGGCACATAAAAAAAAACACAATAAGGATTAAATAAATCAAATTACAGTACAATGGGCGGCCTTAAACCGAACTGCTAAGGAGTGGAAAACACTACCGTCATCTGTCTTTCCTGAGAACTACAATCTGGGTATCTTCAAGGCTAAGAGTGAATAGGTGCCTTCTAGACCTTTGTGCTCCATCTACGGCCACATCGTGATTTATCAACAGGTGAGATCGTGGTCAAACAAAGGTCTATCGATGTTAGAGAAGAACCCCTTCTTGCCCAACCCAGCATCCATCCACACACCAGATATAATCTCAAAATCAGATCAACCGTTACGGATTTGAGTGGAACTACGTATAAAGCGAGCGTAGCCGTGCGCGGAAGTTAATAATACATAACCTATAGCATTCAGGGATAATGTAGCTTCCTGTTAGTAAAATAATTTCCGGAATCGGATCAGTATTTCCGAAGATTATCCCCTTCATCCAAACTAACAAATTTGACCACTTTGTAATCTATACCCTACTGACTTATTGCTTCATAATCGCTGGGCCTAGAAAGCTGAAATTTGTAGGTTAGGTTCCTTTTACAGCAATACCACCCACTAAGAAGGGATTTTTGTAAATGTAAATAAGTGGATGAAAAGGGGTGAAAACCATTATACCTATGGAAAATCGTATTCCTTGAACTTACAAACTTGAAACATTGCATAAGTATGATTCACTTCAAATTATAAAAGGATAAGAAATCCCCGAACTTCCCCCAAAAGAGGGTGCAATGGGGTGTTAAAGTTTTTATGGGAACTTTTTAACGCGTGGTTGGTTTTGCTTGAAAGTTGGTATGGGTAGTTAAATTACAGAATAATTCAACAAATTCAACATTCAACCCTTAAAAGGGGTAAAGAGGGGTGTCAAAGTACTTGAGCTTCATCTTAGCGGAGCATGGGTATTCTGCAAGTATTAGTATAGAAATATAGTGGGCGATAGTAGATTGACGAAACGGGTACATAAGACGAGCGTGAAGGGGACAGTGGGAAGGGGAAGACCTCGGCGAACGTATTCAGACCAGATCGGAGACGTTCTGGAAAAAGGCCAGGTCATGAGTACCCTTAACCTGTATATATTCTGTGCCTTAACCGACGAGCATGTATGAAGAATATGATGAGAGTGAATGAAGCAAAAGAGGTGTGTCAGGACCGTAGCAAGTGGAAATCCGTGGTCTCTGCCTACCCCTCCGGGAAACAGGCGTGAGTTTTTGTATGTATGTATATAGTATAGAAAACTAAAAGGGAAATATGTACAATTAAATGCATAAACACTGTCTGTAGAATTCCATTGGTTACACACTAGCACTAAACATAATATTAATAAAGATACAGGATAAATAATAGTTTTTTTATTTGTTTTCCGATTGCAACTTACGTCTCTTGAGCAACATTTGTTTTGTATTACATCATGGTAATCAGCATAATTGGGCTGGCCACTTAATGGATGGAATAAATGTCGTTCTCTAGGCACAGAATGTATATGGTAACTACGTACAGAACTGTCACTCTCCGCCTCGCGCATTCCGCGTCTCCGTAGCCCACCCAGCAGTTCGGGAGACAGTCTGGGAGTTCAGTATCTAGGGCTGCGCCGCGCGTGCCGTGTGCTTTCGCGCAATCCCGACCTTTGGCTGGGTTGAAATATATATACAGTTACTGTTAATAACGTACTATTAAAAAAATACTTTTTTGTAATATTAAGGAAGGAGGTCCCCAAGACACAGGTTAACCTAGTTTGGGGACCAACGATGTCATGTTTTTGTAATTGTATTTTTACTGTTCAATAAACGTTAAACATTAAACCGTTAAAAACGTTAATTCGGACGGACGCGGGCTGTCAGCCAGTGAAACAAGTTCATAAGGAATACTTTGGTGAAAAGTTGCTATTTACATAGTTATCTGCACGTTGCAATGCAGCAACGGCGGCGATGAGCTCACCACTTGTCACGTCTATATCCCACGATGGTGTAACCCACTGTGAAGAGGCCCATTGAGGCTCTGCCTACCCCCCTTCGGGGAAAAAGGCGTGTGTCTATGTATGTACTTATATATATGTATCTGCACGTTGTTAGGCTCGATGAAGACAGTAATTTTTACGAGTTTATGTCTGAAGAGAATAGGGGTCCAATTCTACTATATTGAAAGAAAAACCATTTTATACTATGCAATTACAATTCAATTACAATTGTTATTAAAAATGGTAGTCTGTGCAATGGGGGAAGAATTTTGCAACTAAATTTAAAACTAGTTCTATCCAACCGATTGAGCTGAAATTTTGCATATACCTGTCAAGTTCCGATGACAATAAAATATTATGGTGATAGCGAGCTGATCTGACGATGGAGACGGAAGGTGGACAACGGAACTCGTCGATGGATAATAGTAGACTGGTCGTGTGTGAGCTCATTTTGATCAGCAACATCAGTCGAAAGTATACTTATTAAAATCTTGTTTTGAAAAATAGAATTTTCAACAAAAGAAAAATTGCATTTTATCCACAGATAAAGGCCAGCTAACAGGAGAGGCGATAGACAATATGAGTGAATTTTACATTACACAGTTATTTTCGCATAGGTACCATGTGAATTAAAATTTCAATGGGCCGTTAACGTCTTTTATAAAACCAACGAATGGTTGTGCTTGTGAATTAAAATCAAAATAATAAATAGATTGTCAAATAGAGGTCAAGGTTAATTCCCACGCCTACAAGTTGAGAATCTAATAGCTATGTTGAAATGCTATTTAATGTATAAATACGTATATTCAGAATGTACGTATTTATATGTAGGCGATATGTTGAAAAATTACTTCAAGAAAGTGATTGCGCGAACTTGAACCCGGGAAAAGATGAGGTATATATTTATGCCGTGGTGTGTCCGGCCTAAGATTAGACTCCTTCGTCTCCTCCCGTGGGTGTCGTAAAAGCCGACTAAGGACATTACCCGGACTTGTTCATTCGTTGGTATGATTTTTCCTGGCTGCTTAGCTTATTATGGAATGTGTTATTACTGGAAGAAAGCGTTAGCGGAGTCAGTTGTGGGAAGCAATGGCGGCAATGGGCTCACCACTTTTCACGTCTATATTCCACGATGGTGCAACCCACTGTGAAAAGAGGCCCACTGAGGCTCTGCCTACCCCTTCGGGGAAAAAGGCGTGTGTCTGTGTATGTATGTACATGTATGTATACTCAGAAGTAACTGACGTTAACGCGTAGTATCCGTAGTTGAACGAAACCATAAGTTTGGGGAAACTCTGTTATATTATATTTTCGTATTTTACAATGGTTTGCAATATGTCTTCCAGCTGACCTCTTTCTAGTTAGTGACTCCCACATGTGTCTCAAAACATTACTACTGCATCTTAAACGTCTGTACCACGATGCCGCTGTCAACCATCTTGTAGGTAGGTAGTTGAATCATTTCACGACTTCTGTACAACGTTCCACTACACGCATTTATATGCGTTCCAAAACACGTTTATGAATGAATGAATGAATGAAAATACTTGATTACAAGCGACAGTTGATAAAACATCGATTTGCTTAAAGAGCCGCTTAATTAAGCGTGGTGGTTATGGCAAATTAGTAGGCTATGAACTTACAAACAGTATTGTTTCCTATCACTTTCACTGATGAATAGTGATGAATAATCCAAGTGAAATCGCTTTACAATAGGCAGTTCCGCTGAGTGGGTTGTCATCACAACAACCATAAACAAAAGAACTGTAGGCCTCTATGGTATTGTAACATTTTCCCTTCACAAAATTAACAAGCAGTGAATCACTATAGGTCTGCATAAAATGGCAGTGTCAGGCTCATTTGCAGTACACTATTATGCTAAGAAAGTATGCGCTGGAAATACATAGATCGATAATTTAAAAGTCTCAGGTGTGGGAGGGATTTAAACAGAACGAAGATATTAGTATAATTATTGGTGTTTAGTGTTTATGAGTTCGTGGTTTGGTTATGCCTCAGGCGCCTAATCTTCATCATCATCAGCCGTTAGTCGTCTTCTGTTGGACAAAGGTTCCCCCATAAAATGGGGGGGAATTTGCCTTAATCAACACGCTTGGCAGGAGGATTGAGGATCGCAGTTTTGGTGGTGAGTACTCATGTGGAAGTTGCTCCCCTAGTGTGACCCTTAGTCGACTTTAACGACATCCATGGTAGGAGATAGAGGAGTATATTCTAAGGCTGGACATACTACGGCTAAGTAAGACACTTAATACCTAGTTAGTTTTTTTTTTCCCTGTAAGTGATACTAGAGTTTTTCCATATATACTTCAACAACCCGCTGCACCCCTTAGGGGGTGATTTTCAGACATTCCTTACTTATAGTGCCACACGCAGTACCTACTTATAGTGCGTACAGTGCCCTTAGACCAGAAATAGTAGATTGTATAATAAGGGAGCAACATAATATTTTTAAGGCGAGGGCGCTTTTTTGAATCCAGATCGAAGTGAGAGATTCTAGAGTAGAATCCTAAACGTAACGAGGGATTCAAAGTACGTCGCCCGAGCCAAAAATATATGGTGTGGATACACTCTGCTTTTCATCACCCACTATGAGAAAATAAAAGGCGCCTCATATGTTATTGTAATATTATTATTTAATAAAACATAGAGTAACAACTAAATTTGAATATAATAGTATCTAATAATAAAACGACTAAAAACTTATATTAAAAATTACCATAGACTTTCATATATTTCTCTCGGGATTTTGCAGGTAATAGAATATCCATCACATTTCTTGCGTTAGTTCTAATACTTTCAGGAGTTAATTCTTTACTTTCACTGTCACTTGAAGAACTCATTTTTCAAAACAAAACCATGAATTTCTAACAATCCGTGAAAATTTACGAAAACGCGGGCTGTTCTTTGCATATATTTTTTATTCAGCCGTCGGCGCTACTATGTGCCTACTTACCAGCCAGAATTTATTCAAAAAATAATTTGCGTTAGAATTATTATTTGGCCGCTGGTTCCAAATAGCCAGAATTTATTCAAAAAATAATTTGCGTTAGAATTATTATTTGGCGCTGGTTCCAAATTCAGAAAGTGCGCCGCAATTATCTTTGCCGCGCACTTTTTGAATTTTGAACTTTATAAGTGCGCCGCAATAGTAGATTGTATCATAAGGGAGCAACATAATATTTTTACGGCGAGGGCGCTTTTTTGAATGAAGAGTGAAGTGAGGGATTGTAGAGTAGAATCCCGAGCGTAGCGAGAGATTCTTTAGTAGAATCCTGAACGTAGTGAGGGATTCAAAGTACGTCGCCCGAGCCAAAAATATATGTTGCGCCCGTGTGATACACTCTGCTTTTCATAACCCACCATGAGAAAATAAAAGGCGCCGCATATGTTATTGTAATATTATTATTTAATAAAACAAATGGTTGTTTTTTTGTGTTTTTTTTGTTGTGTTTGTGTTTTTTTTGGGTGTTTTTTTGTGTTTTGTGTTTTTTGTGTTTTGTGCTTTTTTTCTTTTTTTGTGTTTTGTGTTTTTTGTGTGTATTGTGCTTATTTTGTGTTTTTTTGTGTTTTATGGTTTTTGTGTTTTTTTTTTTGTGTTTTGTGTTTTTTGTGTGTTTTGTATTTTTTGTTTTTTTTGTGTTTTTGTGTTTTTTTTTGTGTTTTGTGTTTTGTGTTTTTTGTGTGTATTGGTTTTTTTTTTGCGTTTTTGTGTTTTGTCTTTTTTTGTGTTTTTGTGTTTTTTTTTTGTGTTTTGTGTTTTTTGTGTATTTTGGCTTTTTTTGTTTTGGGTTTTGGGCCGTCGTACCAGCCAGTATTTATTCAAACAATATTTGCGTTCGAATTATTTGGCGCTGGTTCCAAATTCAATAAGTGCGCCGCAATTATCTTTGCCGCGCACTTTTTGAATTAGGAATTTAATAAGTGCGCCGCAAAACTCATTACTGCCCGCTAAAAGTTTCTCATAGAAAACACCACCGTTGGGTGCACTTAAAGGCGAACCCAGTCGTCCTTTTCGAATAGATGGGATGAAAAACTCATTACTGCCCGCTAAAAGTTTCTCATACAAAACACCACCGTTGGGTGCACTTAAAGGCGAACCAAGTCGTCCTTTTCAAATAGATAGGATGAAAAATTTCTCCGAATTTCAAGCCTCTAGGTCTTACGGTTTAGCCTGTGCGTTGATAGTTAGTCAGTGAGTCACTCAGTCTACTTACATACATACATACATACATAGACACGCCTTTTTCCCCGAAGGGGTAGGCAGAGCCTCAATGGGCCTCTTTTCACAGTGGGTTGCACCATCGTGGAATATAGACGTGACAAGTGGTGAGCTCATCACCGCCATGGCTTCCCACGACTGACTCGCCTAACGCTTTCTTCCAGTAATAACACATTCTGTTATAAGTTAGCAGCCAGGACAAATCTTATAACAACGACTCTTATCAACAAGTCCTATTTTACAAGCTTTATATTAACTTGCAATGTCAGGGTGGAATATGTTTTTTTCCGGGTGGAATCTTGCAACTGAATTTTAAAGCAGTTATCTTCAACCGATTGAGCTGAAATTTGGCATACCTGTCAAGTTCCGATGACAATACCTAAAATATGATGGTGACAGCGAGCTGATAGATGATAGAGATTCCGTCTCTGGTGGACAACGGAACTCCTCTATCGATAATAGTAGACTGGCCGTGTTTAGGCTCATTTGATCAGCACACGTTTATGATCACTAATTTTATAAAAGCGTGTGTTAAAAAAATATTTTTCACAAATACTTATTATGTCTTAATGCGTGAGAAATGTGCAACGGTTCTTTTAATTAGGTACCTAAAGGCAGGTGTGCAGGCTGTTGAACTTATGTTCTAAATTGCATTATCTTTGCCGTAATGAGCTTGCCTAGCGAAGCGTTAAACGCTTGGTCAATGCCCTTTATGAGTAGTCAACTGAAGCCGATAACAAGTTCAGAAAACAATAAGATTGCATATTCTTATAACGTCATCATCATCATCAGCAGCAGGCTTTAGACGTCCACAGGTGGACGAGGCCTCGCCGTAGCCTGCAATGGATTTGCCATGATCACCACGCTTGGCAGGCGGATTGGTGAGCACAGTATGGGTGTTGAATAATCAGATGGATGCTGCTGCCCATCCCTTCGTGTAATCCCTTAGTCGGCTCCTACGAAATCAACGGTAGGTGACGGATGGGTCTAATTTTAGGCCGGAAGAACCACGGCACTAAAATGTAGAATTCAAAAAAATCATTTTTTGTTGCTCTTGATCAGTAGTGCTAACGTGCTATTTTGAAATCCAACTTCAGCGATATTGATTTTGTTGATGAGTTACAAAATAGTTACATCCAAAATTAGGGTGGTAGTCGTCGGTTCTAGAGAAATTGCGGCAGGATGTTCTTACCCTCTAGTAGCAGTAGTCCGGTCGTTAGTCCGGTTGACCGAACTAGTGCAACTTTTCAGTAGCAGTAGTTCGGTTGAAATATATAGCACCGAACTACCGATACTCTTTAGTAGCAACAGTTCGGTTTGTATAATATTAAGAATTAAATTGTACAATACACTTTCTTACTTTATTGTTATTTTAAAATGAACACGTAAAGAGAGCCACTTTGTATATGTATAACTCAGTTGAAATATCACCACAAGTTAATTGCAGTTGGGCATCTCTAATGAAATCATCCCTTTCAGTATGCTTCAAATTTCTCGATGTCTCACGCTCTCGATGACTGGTGGACTGAATCGATTAGCGATTGCTTCAATGAAATAACAAAATATTATTTTCTACTTAACTTTTACATATTACACATTCGCTATCAGCATCCCCAAGCAATCACCGCCTCGAGATGGAATTATTCATGATGCACGGATTGAACACTATTGTTACATATAAGTTTGTTCTCGCGAGGGCTACTCGCAGAACTACTAGTAATATTAGTATAGATTATATTACCTATGTTCGCTTTAACCACTGTTGCTTTAACTTGCAATGATGTCTGGGTGGAATATGTTTGTCCGGGTGGAATCTAGCAACTGAATTTTAAAGCAGTTATCCTCTACCGACTGAGCTGAAATTTGGCATACCTGTCAAGTTCCGATGACAATACAATATGATGGTGAAAGCGAGCTGATCTGATGATGGAGACAACAGAACTCCTCGATGGATAATAGTAGACGGACCGTGTATAAGCTCATTTTGATAAGCACACGGTAACGATCACTAATTTTACTAAAGCTTGTATTGAAAAATATATTTTTCACAAAAAACTTATTTAAAACGATGTTATTTTGCAATGACTTTTAGTTACAAGACAACAGTAAATTTCAAATCTTGCTGAATCACGTCGCTGACACTTTACTGCAAAAACAGTGCAATAACTAAGTCACGACTTAGTTATTATCACGCAAAAAAAGCTATAAATTAAAACTGTCATTCCTTATTGGTATAATACTATAAATGGTTATTGACCAGAATTCGGTTTCGTAAATATTATGTCTGCAACTTGTAATGTATGTACCTAATTAAAATAAAACGTCGGAACGCGTAACTCTTGTTTCTTTCAATTTTAAAACTCTTTATAAAATTGTTTTTTACTATAAAAGAATACCTACTTACTATCTACAAAATTCACATGATTTATTAGGTATTATTGAAGCCTTTATTTATCCAGACGTGCACTACGTGGTATTACACTGCGCCTGCCATTTTAATGAAGTTAACCACTCGTAGTCAGTCAGTAAGTCAGACTTCAGTCGTATGTATTCACGCCAAATCAAATTGATGGACGATTCACGACTTCGCTCCCGCACGGACGGCTCTCTACGTTTTTGAACAGAATGAACACAAATGGATGTGAGTTCACACATTCACGGGCAGCGCGGCCGATGCAAAATTGTTATAAGGATTATGGCGTGCAAGAAATCTTCGTGGGTTGTCATTGCGTCAAATCGTTTGACGCACCAATTATATTTTGGTTGTATTCGCCATTTGACGCGATGGAGTGATCGTGAGTGGCCGGATTAAAAAAAAATATGTCATGTTCTTGTAATTTTACCGACGCCCAAATGCCAGCCATAGTCGAGCTATTTTCAGTCAATTTCTAAATAATACTATATTACTGTTGTCTGCGGTACCGGTATGTAATTTATTATTACACAACCTGTAACAAGCGTAATAAATCGTCCTATATTTCCCTCTTTCTCTTTGCAAAGTATATTGTATCAAACGAGTTGGTACTTACCAATTACTTAACTATTTTGTGACAGGCACACCCGTCCCGGTAGAAATGTGGCGAAAGTGGCTTTACGCAATTCAGCCAGCTATATTTAAATTCTCAAATCTATTCGTTTCTATCGTTTTTAGCAATGGAGTCAGATTGAAGCTCCCTATTAAAATTCTAGTCTAAGTATTTTTTTTATGCATCTTGGAATGACGTATCAAGCAGATGGCTCACCTGATGTTAAGCGGTACCCTCTGCATATGAACAGTGCATTATCATAATAGGTCACGTCCAAATAGGACGCACCCTTTGCGGCATTGCACTGCGCCCGCTACCCTGAGATAAAGATGCAAAGTCTCATGTTCCTGTAATTTAACCGGCGAACATACCCTTCAAACCGGAACACAGCAATGCGAGCACTACTGCTTTGCGGCAGAAATGGGTACGACCACCATGGTGCGACATATCCCCGGGCGAACTCTTTTACAAAAAAGCTCGGCAAAACTACGCCATAATATTCTCGTCATAGGATACCGAAGAACTTCAAGACTAAAGTCCAGTGCGTGTCACTAAGCACTGAGACGTGGTCGCTAACCATTGACCAGCGGGCTGTAGAGAGTGCTATATTCGGAGTTCCACTACGTGCAACTCTACGTAAGGTTGCATGCCTTTCGAACTTCTATAGGTTACATTTCGGGGAATACTCCCAGGAACTTCACGATCTGTAGGTCTACCATGAAGCGAAAATCCGAAGTTTTTACAGTACCATTTCAAGTTGTGCAATATAATGTTCGGCCTGCGTTGATCTGATATGAGCAGCTTGTTCGGGAAAGTGTACCGCGGAAGTTGACAACCGGGCTAGTAGGTTAGGGGCGCCTGCGAATCTGGGTAAATGGAATGGATTCTGTTTCGTTTACCAATGAACTCATCAATAATAATAAAAAAGCATTCGTTTAAGTGACTCATCGATTAAGAAATAAAAGCGGCCAAGTGCGAGTCGGACTCGCACACTAAGGGTTGCGTACCATCGCACAAGTTTTAACATTAAGTATCTACTTTTTTAATTGGTCCTAATAATCAAAAAGTAGGTACCTACATAGTGTTAAATCTTGTACGATGGTGGTCTGTTACGGTTCAAGAGATACAGCGATTGTTAAGGTCGAGCAAATAAGTTGACTTTGACGACGTCTCATGCCTTTGTTTTCCATTACTTTTAAAAACATTATTTATTGGACAGATTTTTTTCACGGGTCTTTTACTTGTAATCTTTCAATTTTGAACGGCTCTTTTAATTTTGAATTTGTTTTTATAGCGGCAATAGAAATATACACTCAGTGAAAATTTAAACTGTCTACCTGTTCATGAGACAACTCGCTTACAGACGGACGGATAGCGGAGGCTTAGTAATAGTGTAATACATGTGGTAATAGGGTCCCGTTAGCACGTTTTGTATAGAGAATACTAAAAAAAAAAATTTAGAAATCCAAAATTTTTTTTTTTAGATTTATTTAACAGCTTTTCATTTTAGGAAATTTAGGACTTGTAAGTCTATTTGTGTCTTACTTTTTAACTTATTTGAAAACTTGACTATAAAAATATAAATAAATCACTTTCACTTGACATTGGCTTTTTTTTTTTTTTTTTTAACATTGATTTTCTGCTTAATTGTTTTGAGCACTCCTCAGAAGCCATTATTATAAGAAGAGAAGAGGGGAAGTCATATTTTGTGTCCAAGGGTAATAAGCCTTCTTGTTGAAGGGATTTTTTTAGGGGCGGGGCGTTATGTTTATGCAGTCCCGCGGTAGTGGAGCGGTGCGTGGGAGTGTTTTTATATTGATGCGAAATTTCAGTCGCGGGCGTCGACATCGCCCTCAATACGAGCTATTTTTTTTATTTATTTTTAACTTTCGTAGACCTTTGTTTGACCACGATCTCACCTGATGGTAAGTGACGATGTGGCCGAAGATGTAGCACAAAGGTCTAGATGGCACCTATTCACTTGCCTTTGAAGAGTCCCAGATTATGTTTTCAGGAAAGACAGACGACGGTAGTGTATTCCACTCCTTGGCAGTTCGTATTATAAAGTTAGAACTGAAACGTTTAGTACGAATAGAGGGTATACTAATGAGGTAAGGATGGTACCGAGCCGTGCGCCTGCTCGTCCTATTATGAAAAGGAGATGGTGGGATCAGATCATGAAGTTCCTGGGAGCATTCCCCGAAATGTAACCTATAGAAGATCGAAAGGCACGCGACCTAACGGCGGTGCTCGAGACTCTGGACTATTGAACTAAATGACACCCCCCGTACCCGCACCGCTCCAACACCGCAGGAACCTACTTTAAGAGCTATCTATGCCTGTAGTCGCTTGCCTTTCAAAAATTGCACGAACACGTAACTGTTGGTACCACCGTCCTCCGCATTGCACTATCGCGATCAACATGCCTTCTGTGGTATATTAATCAACTGTTACGTACATTCACTCTAAACTTCGTGGTCTTACCGCTCATTATTTTGAAATTAGCCAAAATGTCGGTCACGTTCGAGATTAAACGGAATTGAGATTAGTGGTTGAATCTGTCTAGTGATGTTACGTGTTTGACAGGAAGCAGGCAAGACTAATAAAGGTTGTAATAACATCCCACTAATACACTCATCAACACGGTCTAGGGATATTTCATACTCAATTAAATAACTCGAAAAGTACTGGCCGCATTGGAATCTTTTATACACCGATTTGTTTGTAATTTATCTAAGACTAATTCCAAATTCAAATTTTTGAAAATTCTTTTGTTTCGGTTGCATAAAAATGTCCTGATGTGTAGGAGAGGGAATTTTCATTTGTGCGATATTTAGAAAACATTACGAATTACGTTTAGTTACAGTTTTTTTTTCATTTTTAAACGAAAGATTAATTTAAAATTGAGGTATTGTAGCCATGCGACGTTTGACGAGGGCGGAGATGTTACGAGCTGTGGGAATGCTGGAAGCTGGGTCTGTTCAGCGTAATGTTGCTGAGGCCATAGGGACCCACCAAAATGTAATTTCAAGATTGTGGACACGCTATCGTGCCACGGTGAAGTAGCGGAGAGGCACCGGGGGCCAAGTCGCATCACTACCCCCAGACAAGACCGATTTTTGCAAATTACTGCGCGAGCTCAACCAAATGCAACGGCGACTCAATTGGTCCAAAGCCTGCGAGTGGAAAACCAAGTTCTTGTGAGTGGCCAAACTGTAAGAAGGCGACTGCATGAAAGCAATCTACGCTCTCGTAGACCACTCCGGGTCCCACCTTTACGGAGAGGCAATCGTGGACGACGATTAGAATGGGTTCGAAACCACGTGGACTGGGGCCGTGAGCAATGGTCCAATGTGCTGTTCACGGATGAATCCAGGTTCGGCTTCCATCCAGATTCACGAAGGACGCGTGTTTGGCGAGTTCCTGGACGATGGAGCCGTCTTCAGAACCCTCAGGAAGTTCACCCATACCAAGGAGGAACAATTATGGTTTGGGCAGGAATTCGTCTTGGAGGACGGACGGATCTCGTTTGGGTGCGGGGCAATATGACGGCAGAACGATACGTCCAACAGGTGCTGGGGCCCGTAATCTTGCCCCACAGAACACAAATGGGGCAAGATTTCCTGCTCATGCACGACAATGCCCGGTCACACACGGCGAGAACGGTAGCAGCTTGGTTACATACACACAATGTTAGGGCCTTAGACTGGCCTGCTCAATCGCCAGATCTAAATCCCATTGAGCATGACATGGGATATGCTGTAAAGAAGAGCTCTGAAGGAAGTTCCTGAAAATCTGGCTACAGAAGATCAACTTTTGCGCACCTCAGAAGGACATGGGACAATATTCCGCAGCAAGACATTGACAACCTTGTTCTGAGCATGCCGAATCGTTACCGATGTGTTATGAACATCATGGGCGCTTTCTCAGACTACTAACTTCAAGTTTATAAACACAAATTAAATGATTTTTCTATTTTTTCAGTTTTTACTCATAAATTAAAAGTTAATTCATATACGGTTTCCGTCTATGCTTCATTTTTTTTCCATAAAATCCTGAAATTTTAATCGAACCTTGACTATTATTAAAAATTGGTAGAATATTAATATAACGTATCTTTTAAATATATACATGTCATATAAATAATTAACACATAGATAGTAATTCGCTTTTTTAAAAATATCCCTTGACCGTGTTGATGTGTGTATTATAAATGCGAAAGTTTGTGTGTGTGTTTGTAACTTCTTCACGCTGAAATGGCTGGACGGATTTGCATGAAATTTGGAATGGTGATAACTGGACTCCCGGAATAACACAGGCACATTTTTATCCCGATATTCCCACGGGATCGAGACTTACGCGGGAGAAACCGCGGGGTGCTGCTAGTTATTTATAAACGGTGTAACGCTTTAAACATGGGAGAGTGCCCAAAAAGACAACTTGGTAGAAATTCTGATTCCAAAAAGTAAGATTTTCTAATATGCTGTTGAAAGAAAAATAGGCCCTTGGCAATCCAATGATGAATTTGGATAAATATTTGACACACACACACACACACACGTCAAACTTATAACACCTCGTCGTTTTTGCGTCGGGGGTTAAAAAGAATCAACCAGAATACAAAAAAAACAAGATATGATATCTCTAAAAAAAGGAATGGTAATGCCAGTCCTAAAAAAATATCCCAAGTACAAATGTCACTGTCGGTTTTAAAGGTTGATTGTAGCAGAAATGATGATTCTGGAGAGTTAAAGGACTGAACGACACTTAAACAAAGAATAAATAATAGTACAAGTACTAAAAAACAAAAAGGGTTACAACGGGCTATAGATATATTCTTATCCTAGCAAACATAAAAATAAAAGAAAGTTGTAAACCACATTTTAAACATCTTAAGTTACTAACGTTGACGTCTATATACATTTTAGAAGTAAGTAAATTTGTACGTAAATATCCCCACTTATATACAAAACTTGATGATCTTCCTAGAAGATATGCACTGAGACCGGGTAAGAACAAAATCGTTCAACCACAATCACATCTAAAAATGCATAGCAACGGACCATACGCAATGTCAATAAAAATTTATAATAAGCTGCCGTTACAAATAAAAGACATAAAAAGGGATCAACTATTTATAAAAACACTCAAGTCCTTCTTATTGGATAAATGCTATTATAATATTAAAGATTTTTTAGAGTAGGCGGTCTAGACATATATTATGTAAATAAATATAAACCAACTGACGTTAAAAATTATAAAATGAATAAAAACAAATATTCAGCTGACATTAATAATACCAATAAATATAACTTGATACAAATAATAATAATAATACTTACCTACTTACTTACCTACGAAAGGGGCACGAGAACCTCGGTCTACCTCTCCATTGCTATACCCTAAAAACAGGGTTCATGTGCGAGTCTACCTAAGTATATGTAAGAACTATTATGTTAACCATGTGAAAGCAATAAATATATTGAGTATTGAGTATTGAGTATTGATAGATCCTCTCGCTGTTTGAAAAACCTTTGAAAAGCCTCGCCAAGTACAGTCGTTGAGTCCAACATTATACCACAATTCGTATGCCTCCCTTGCTCGGTAGTCGGTCACAAGATCAACCAAACCTATGTGATTATCTACTTCCTATGTTCCTAAACTAATCCAAGCTGTTTTCCGTATTTGAAGCATTGCTAGATTAAACTAGTTCATTGAAACTTTCCACTATTAGCACAAACCAGTTTTAGTTTGTCCTAGCTCATTAACTGTCATTCTAAAGTTATTTGTCTCATGTCCAAGAGTTAGTATCAATAAAAACTCTATGTAGGTAGTCTAAACCTTCTAAGTATTGAGCAGTCACTTCGATCCGCTTGTGGAACTCTCTTCCAGTAGAAGTCAGGAAAGCCGCGTCCATGGGAGTTTTCAAGTCCAAACTGTACCAACTATTTGTCATTACAAAATGTCCAACAAAATTGAGCGCTTATGTTATTTATTGTTTTTTTTCTATATTATATTATGGTATTAGGTATTTATATAGCTAGTTATTTAGAGTAGGTTTTTAATTTAATTATGTTAATCATTTAATCTCGACCTATAATGATTCACAATTACCACCCACTCTACATTACACAAAGGTTAGCTGGAAGAAAATGCTAATTATCATTAAGTTCGCCTATTACTGCTCTTTTGTCTTGTGCAATAAAGAATTTTTTATCTATCTATTGACAGAAAATTGCTGGGCAATCGGCCTTGCCCTTAACTGATCGTAATCAAGCGAACAGCGTTTATCTATGACCCAGACGCGATCGGTTTAATCCACTTCAGCTTTCTGTTATACCTCTCTGCTTTCTCAGCACTCTTAGTGTTTCATATCCAGCAGGTGTTTAGCTCAAGGTGCTACTTGACTTAAGTTACCTCGTTAGTATACCCTCTTTTCGTACTATGCATTTCGGTTCTACCTTTATAATGCCAACTGCTATGGTCTGACTGAAAACACTACTGTTATCGAAGTCTGTCTTTTCTAAAAACTATAATCTGGGTCTCTTTAAGGCAAAACTGTATAGGTATCTTATAGCCTTTGTGCTCCATCGTCGGCTGCGTCATCCGTCACCTAGCAACCGAGATCGAGGTAAAACGAATGTGTCTCAATGGTAAAAAAATGCCCTCTACTTTAGACCTACAATATTATTTCTTCTGATTATGTTTTTTCTCTATATTTTCCGGAACTTTTGTCGATTTTCGACGATGTCAGTTCCAGTTCCATAGTACCTACTCTCTCCCAAGTTACATATCAAGTTAACCAGCTCTTCAGACAAATATGAGTACAGAAAGTTAAGACGAAACTGCCCTATAGCAAACTGACGCTAGTTTTCTATAAGTGTTTACGTCACAGAAGGAGTGACGAGCTTAGTTTGGATGCAGTAGCTGTGTGAGTGCGTGTATGTACGTGTAGTACTATTAGTTATTCTAAGTATTAACGCAGAGCGTGATTTTCGGCTTCTCTTACTTCGTACGACGTGTTCTGTCTGAACTAGGTATCTCTATTTGACCAGCTCATATATTTTGGTCTGGTGGAAGTCCTTCTTGCCTTCGTAGTTCGCAAGCAAAACTGGCGGTTCATAACGCCTATCAAATAAAGCATTGCAATGCTGATACGTGTCAGGAGCTGTTCGGTAAAGACAAGGCATTGAGACTGACTACAAAAAAGTTGTTGGTTAAAACGACCCCAGAAAATAATGTCTGCTACCTACTCTGTGACACAAGTCACTCCACTGTCATCCAGTTTCCACTTTATTGCAACAATTACGGAATTACGAAAATATATTATGTGATCATTGTGTTACAATAATATTTAAATTGTCATTTTGTTTGTCTAATCAAGTGAACAAAAACAAGCTAAGATTGAGCCCAATTTTGAAGAAGATCTTCGTGGTTTTATGGGTTTCGGATGAGGTCAGGGAGTTAAATTACACACTACTCGTAGCACAGAAAAAGGCTGCCTTAACACTCATTAGCGATGACGTAGGCTGGTGTTTCCCAAGTGAGCACCGTGTCTCGGAAGAGCATACATAGCACAGTATTATACCACGGTGTTATTCACAGATCATAGGATCATAGAAAGAACTATGATCTGTGGTGGTATTCATTCATAGATTTTGTAATTATATAATCAGTATTCCATCATTTGATTACACATTTGCCGTCATGGCTGGTTCGATTTGAATGGTTTTGAATTTGCTGTGTAGAGAATGATCCCAGGGGTAGTCACATTAATAATTTATCCTAATCGGATAAGCAATTGGGAATTTGTCTATACGTTTTTTCGATGCTTCGTTCGACAAATTATTTGTGAAAACATCGTGAATACCGCGGGTGTTACAGATGTCCATAAGCGATGGTGACTGATCTGTCGGGTTTCGTTTTAGCTTTCTAATGAAATAACTATTTGAAAAGTAAACAATATTGATATGAAAATGAAAAAAATCTGTTGGATATCCTACAAAAATAAAACAAATATCATTACGCGATAGAATAAAAAAAGGGGTGTGGTTGACACGTCAAAGAACTTAACTTTTACGACTTTGGAAATTAATTATAGCTATTATACTTATATCATTGAGGGTATTTACATATGCATTAATAGCGCACTAGTATACTATTTCCAAAAAAAAAAACACTAATACTGGAACTGAACATTTTAATAGGTTCGCTAAACATGGACGCGGCAAAAACACTGGTTTTGCGAAACACCCATGTTATAAGCAACTAAACTAACAAGTCACTGTTCCGGATACTGAAGTCAAAATAAACAAAACTTATACTCACCTACTGAAACAGAATCAATTTTATAATGACGCATATTTTACGTATAACATTGCTCCATTCAGCGCATTAAATCTCATCACCGCACCGTTATTAATTTTGCCGTGTAAACATGTAAATTAGGTCTCGTAGCCCCTTATTAGTTTGAGTCACGCAATGTGTCTGCTGCGTTGCTTGTTCCAAAAACGCAGGCTTCGAGTCTTGACTGTTTAGTAGTAGTAGAGCTTTTTTGTGAAAAAATCCGTCCGGGGAAGTACTACCACCATACCTATTTCTGCCGCAGTAGTGCTCGCATTGCTGTGTTCCGGTTTGAAGAGCATGGGTGCCGGTGAAATTACAGGCACATGAGACTTTTCATCTTTATGTCTCAGGGTGGCGGGCGCGGTGCAATGCCACATAGGGCGCGTCCTAGGTGGACGTGACCTATGTGATAATGGGTTCACTGTTCATAGGCAGAGGGTACCGCTTATCATCAGGTGGACCATCTGCTCGTTCCGTTATCCTAAGTAGTAGTATAAAAAAAAAACAATTTCGATACATTCTGTTCCAGTTTTCTCAAATTATTTTATTTATTTTGAGCCAACGAAGATTCGCCAATATCTGTTAATACAATACCGTAGATGTTCCACAGGTCTCATTTCATCTTTTGTTCGATCCATTGCATTTGTCTGTAATGCAATTGGATAAGTCAAAAGAATGTCTGATTTCCGTAGCCTTCCTCCAGAAATAAGGAATTTTTGTGAAAAATATATTTTTCAATACAAGCTTTTCTGTAATCAGTGATCGTAACCGTGTGATGATCTGGTACCATCTGGTTATCCATCGAGGAGTTCCGTTGACCACCTTCCATCTACATCATCAGATCAGCTCGCTGTCACCATCATATTGTATTGTCATGGGAACTTGACATGTATGCCAAATTTCAGCTCAATCGGTTGTGCACGACTGCTTTAAAATTCAGTTGCAAGATTCCACCCGGACAAACATACATACATTGCAAGTTAAATAAAAGCTTGTAACATAGCTCCAGTATTAGTATTATGTAAATTGAACATGTTGTACATACTTTGCATTTTATTTCAAATTTCTTTAGAGTTTTCCGTCTCATCTACGAGGTTGCTTTGAGATTAGTTTACGAAACATAACATTGGCAATCTTGTACAAATTGCTATTCTCCTTACTTGGCGTTGCGTTTATTGCTCTTGAAAGGTCAAACACCAGTAGTGCAGTATTATGCAACAGTGAGAGCCTTTAAACGCCAAGTTACACAAGTGCATGTTTGCTTTTGTCTTGCCGTGCCATATTTATGCGCGAAATGTTTCGAAAAGTGCATGCGCCTGACGACCTACTTTACTTATTAATAAATCTTCGCAATCGAATTTCAGTGTGTGCAAATTATTGGATTTGCAATTATCATTTTGAAAGGTGTTTTGTACAAGATTGATTTATTCATTTCGATGTAGAAATATGTGATATTATCAAAGCTTTGCTATTATAATTTCACTAGTTATATTATTAAAACTTGACGTAAAACGCCAAGTTCGCAAAGAGATACCTAAGTCCTCCTATGCTTATACCTTGAACTCTCAAGGCCAACTTTATTGCAGTATTTGTGACAGTGTATTTAAGACTAAGTTCGGTCTAGTGAGCCATTTAGGGCTCACGCTAGGAAATAAAGTAATATTAATGTTTAAAAAAAATAGGGCTCACGCTAGATAACTAAAATAATAATATTGTTGAAAAAAAAATAGGGCTCACTCTAGGTAATTAAAATAATATTAATTTTGGAAAAAAAAAACGATTAGTTAGGGTCGCCGTCGTCGAAATCGATGAGGAGGACTATGTATTATTATATCCTGATCAATTTATCAGTTCATGTCATGCCATGACAAACCGTAGATGTTATGCCTCATTTCCATATGCTTACTTTGAACATGGACCGGTCATCCGATGCATATTAGTGACACGCTATCAACCATCTGTAAACTGATGTGTCCTCTACTCTAGTTCATTGACATCTGTCTGCCCACCCAGACAGCTTCACCTTGTATGCTTAAATGTTGCACAAGCTGGTTCCTCTTCGATGACGGGGTCATCCTCCCTTCATTATGGTCGAATTTTGAGTCTTGGAGTCTTGTATCGGTTTCCCCATACAATTATATTTTCTTTTCATTTTGCGTTCGGCGGAATGTGAAAAGAACATTATGTATTGCTTCCTAACTTCAATATTTAAAGTACTTGTCCTCGTGGGACACACTGTACAGGTAGTATTAACACCAAAATAATTTATTTCACAATAATTTAATGTAGGTAGTTATTACAGCGGTTATGGAATCGGAATACAAAATTAACAAAATCAATTACTAGTGCTCATTGTGAGGTGCAGCTGCCCGAAACTACATCGAAATCAAATAACTTGGCTATTTATGCCTTGTGCCACGAATACACATGCTAGTGACACGGATTATTGAGATGATGGTTTTTGACCTTAGCCAACCCAACACTACACCAGCGATTGCAACTCCAAGAAAGGTAGACATTTGTGGAGCGAAGACTCCATCAACGGATGCAACAAGTGGGGTGAATGTTGCATGTCGCATTTCACAAGCGCTTGATTATTCCTTCTTTTTCTTCTTCGGCGGATTTTAGTACTGGTAGTATTTGATACAGTTTTTGAAAGTCTTTGAAATTGGTGTCAGTAACCGCTTTTACTATTTCAAGGTTGTTTACTTTTTGGCTTCATTGTTTATTCAAGTTATATAAGTTTGTATAACCGTGGAACTGTTGCGTTGTGTATAACCAGTAACATAATAGTCAGTAGACGGCTCTTACTGTGGCACATAGTGGACATACGAGAAAAATATTCTGTGATTTGAAGCGCCATTTTTTATTTTTGCGGATGCTGTATGCTAGGCCCTAGACCTACAATTTTGCACAAAATTTTTATGGCGCAACCCTTGCATCCAAACGATCAAATATTAATGAAGTTAAATATTAACGATTAAATATATAATGTCAAAAAAATAACTGTAATAAATAAAATAAATAAATAATGCTGGACATAGTTCACACAGCATTATCTAGACCCTAGCTAAGCAGAGCTTGTGTTATGGGTACTAGATAACTGATATAGCTTCTTAATACAATATAATAAATACATTTATAAATAACAGTCACATACATAGTCCTGATCCCATACTAGTTATACTAGTATCCCCTGTGTCGCAGGTATCAGAAACTAAAAGTACCGTGGTATCACAACACCCAGACTAGGAACAAATAATTGCAGATCATACAAACATTTGTCCCGCGGCGGGGATCGAACCTGCAACCTCTCCCATCTCAGCCGGCTACTCACCCTCCACGCCACTGAGGTTTTCAATGTTTTCGCGAGCAATATCTGCCTAGAGTATGCTAAAAATATTGTGCAATATTCCAACGGTTGCCAGTCCTTCACGGGGCAATTAAAACGTATGGTGCAATAATATTTAAAGTTGCACAAACTTTTTGTTCAAACATCGCGTAGTTTTCAATACTAACCCTAAACACACACACATATTGGCATAATTTTTTTGTGTAATTCTATATTATAGTTGATACTAGTGTTTAGTTTTTATTTAGTTCTTATCTTGTTTGCTTTTTTGTTGATGTGACTTTTTTTTGGATAGTGCGACTATACAAACCTTTTCTTTGTTTCTTTGTTTCTTTCTAAACGGTCAAAAATATTGAGCAATTTGCAATATTATGCAATTTTATTGGTCGTTTGGTCAATATAGAAGAACACAGAGAACGCACTACAAAACTGAATGATTATATGCGAACATCTCTCTCTCTCTCTCTCTCTTCCACGGCGTGCCACAGTACTAGTCGATAACTGTGCATAGTATTCAATGTATTAACGGTTTTGATGCCTGTGCGTGATATTTGTTAGATGTATTGATTCGTCATGATTACGCGGCGTTTTATATAAATTCCAAAACGTATTAAGGAAATGTCTTTGATCAATGAAACTTTATGCATATACAATTTTTAAGTCGCTTATACGCAATTGATTCTAGCAATTGTGTGTATCACAATTGCCAGTCGTTAGTGGCTTAGTGGTATTTCTTTAGTAATCTGTGTCTATGTGCCCGTCGTATCCACATCACTCGGTATGTAGATCAAGATCATGGCTGCGTTAATTGTTTTTTAGAATAATAACTAGCTGAATACCCGCGGTTTGCTAAGCATCACATAAATAAAATAATAGGTCCGGCGGTTTCGGCTCGGCGATGATGAATCAGTCATTCAGATTAAGCTCTTATATAGGTATAGAATATAATAATAATCAAAATCATTTATTTCTCTTCACAAACGTCAAACTATGAGAAACCTTACAAACAATTTCAAGCCTGTGAACCTGTTTTGTGAGAGCTGGTGCCTGATATAGGTTTATAAAAATTCCAATCCACTGATTACATAAAAGAAATAAAATTGGTAAGAGAAGTGGACCTAATACAAATAAAGCTAAGAGAAAAGAAGAAACAGGCTATAACATAAAGATACAAATAAAATAACACAATTAATTAAGATGACGCATTGGACATTTTGGTAGCACGGATATAGATTTTTCGCAGCAATTACAAAACATATTAAATTTATATTTGGTTACCTGATTCTTCATATCACTGACTTTTTTGTTTTTGTGGTAGACTTTTCGATTGGTGAACTTTTATAGCATAGAAAAAATTATCAATGACACCTCCTACATAAGTAATTAATTTTGTAAAAAATAAAAAAACCCTCAACGCAATGAAACGGCTGAACCGATTTTGATCAACATAGCTAAGAAAACTGCCGACAAAATCACCATTCAAACAAAAAAAAAACGTAATCGTTTCATCCGTTCGGGAGCTACGATGCGACACACACACACACACACACATACACACATACACACACACATATACACATACACAAACACACACACACACACACACACAGATTCATCCAAGCACACCCTTAAATTTAATGTAGGATGTTTTAAAATTAATCGTCGTTTTTAATTTATAGGACAATAACGGATTTAGCGTATACGATCTTATACGAAATCCTATATGCGAAACCTTTCAAAATAATAGTTTATCAATGCGCAAGGAATGAAATGCGATTGGTAGGAAATGAGGGGGGAAGGTGGAGTGAAGAACTGAAGGTTATATTACCTACAAGGTAGAATAGTTGGCGCAAATAGCAATGCAGCTATAATGAGTTTTAAGTTATAAGTTAACTTAGATAGAGTCCTTCCTATTTGTACCGCTCGTCCGAAATTAAAGTCAGTACAAGTGGGAATTTCAGTAGGTACCTATTATTTTCATTCCCATCTGCGCACACATTTCCTTCCAATAACAACAAAAATATTTAACAAAATAACTTTAGGCAACAATATTGCGTAATATTCAATATACAATGACAAGTGGCCGATATTATAAAAAAATAATGAACTATCGATTGGTGTATATACTATATAGGACCACTATCAAACATTGTTTTTGACTTATACCAAGTTTTTTTTTAACTTGGTATAACGGAACAAGCTGATGGCCCACCTGAAGTTAAGCGGTAACCTCTGTCTTTAACAATGCATTACCTCACAGGGCACGTCCAGCTAGGACGCACCCTATGTGACATTGCACTGCGCCCGCCACCCTGGGGACATAAAGATGAAAAGTCTCATATGACTTTTCACCGTAGTTTTTAATTGATTTGACAATTGTCCTTAGAGTTATCATCATCATCAACAAAAGACACGAATGAAAAACTCTCGTACGAAAAATGTCGAATGAAAAATCTCTGTTTCTTCATCGTAATTATATTATTGTTATACATTCGTTTGACCCGATTGGCTTTATGATCGAATTCGCAACGTCTCAGACAGTGAACGGCTGAAAGTTACATAATGAAATTACAAATTAGTGGTTCTGCCGGCTAATGCGCCGCCGAACTGGTACTCTATTCCGCATCAATGGGTAATTGGGTGCACGTTAAATCACGTTGAAAATTATTGTGTACTCAAAACTAGACAAATGGTTGTAAAAAAATCCTGCTACAATTTTTATTATATTATATAAACTACAATATTGAAGTGTGTGTTTGGAAGAATCCACGAGTACCAAGAAAATGTAGAAGCTTATATCGGTCCTGTTTGCCTATTAGTGTAAACCTATGTTTTAAAAGAGATCTGTTCACCAATCGTGTAATGCTACTACAATAAATAATTCACCAAATATCACTTTCATATGTTTTGCTGAGAAAAATCTAGATACCTACCTCCAAAATTTCCATTAATATTTGAGATTACTATTGAACCTTTTATTGTGTATTCAGTGTCGAATGATTTATTTATGACGACGTTAATGCAGATTGTGATGAAAAGTTTGCAGTTTAGTTACACGCAATGTTATCATCCCACGTTTTCCACAAAGGAAGGTTCTTTTTCCTTTGACGAAAAACGTTCTGCTTCTTTTTCTCTTGACTTTTTAATGATGCATGTAGTATCTATTCCCACCGTATTTCTGATTCTTCTAGGTTTGATCGCATCGAAACAGGCGTAAATTCACCTCTTTTATGAGCCGAAGCAGTGGTCCTAAGGGCCAGGCCACAGCAATGCGTTGCGACGTCGCATCGCAAAAACGATGTCGCATCGCAATATGATGCAATATTATAATTTATCCGCGATTCGTACGGCGCGGCGTCGAGAGGCGAGCTTTTGATTTTTCATTTTATATTTCATTCGAGTTTGGACCCTCCACGAGCTGACGAGCCCTCGGGTAGGGCTGCGTGGAGGGTTTTAGGCCGCGATACACGGCGCATAAACCAAAACCACCACTTAGGTGGAACCAACGCTCTTTGCTACCAAATGTTCCATCCACGAGCTGACAAGCCCTCCGGTAGGGCTGCGTGGAGGGTTCAGGCCGCGTTACGCAGCCGTATATGCCCAAAACAACCACTTGGGTTGATCCGAACCCTAACTGTGGTAGTATTCTCAAATGTTAATAATGTGGTAGAAAGTTACTCACAGTTCTCCTCCGGCCAATGTCCAGGTGTTCGTCCAGCTAGCTACTTGGTACCGTTCGCAAAGCTAGAAACAAACGGGTTAGGGTGCACCAATAGCCTCAGTAGGCCTCGACGCGTGGTAATCGCCGGTAACCACAAAATCACACGAATATCACAAAATTATCCCATCCAAGGTGGTACCACAAACTACGCCTCCAGTGAGGCCAACAAAGGTCCAAATCTCTCACTAGATGAGGCGGATACGATCCGATTCCAATTATTTTCCAAATTCGAGATCCAACACGCAAATTATTTCGCGACCCAAGCCAAGATGAATACTAATACTACGTACTTTTTTTCTTACCAAAAACTCATAGAGAGTGTTTTTGTCAAAGGCAAAAACCACAGAGAACAAATCTCTCGGTTCCATAGTTACATGGAGGCGGCCCCATGGAATTTGACTCGAAATCAAACAGAGTTTTTATTAGAGATTTACCATTCGAGATTTTAAAATTCGAGATTATTTTTTCGGGATTTTCCATTCGTTCTGATTTCCGCGTATCATAATTTTACCGAGCTGACTGTATAAAAGCAAGCGATGACGAATTTACCCTACATTTTAAACCCCCTTCGCAAAAACGACGGGGTGTTATAAGTTTGACGTGTCTTTGTGTGTTTGTGTGTATGTGTGTGTGACTGTGTGCGTGTGTGTGTGTGTGTGTGTGTGTGTGTGTGTGTGTGTGTGTGTGTGTGTGTGTGTGTGTGTGTGTGTGTGTGTCTGTCTGTCTGTCTGTCGCATCGTAGCTCCCGAACGGATGAACCGTTTTTTTTTTTTTGTTGTTTGAAAGGTGAATTTGTCGGGAGTGTTCTTAGCTACGTTTGATCAAAATCGGTTCAGCCGTTTCATTGCGTTGAGGGTTTTTTAATTTTTACAGAATTAATTACTTGTTTCGGTGACGAATTTACCCAATGCGCACTATTAAATATTCTGTGCCAATGACGAAAGACCCCTAACCCATAGATTTGTACGATGCGACGCCGCATCGCAGTGTTGTGGCCTCTCCCTTATGATTGCAATGAATTAATTACTCTTGACTACACGTGTAGTTGACTTCTACTAGTTTATTTTATTATCCCATTTAGCTTCATAATTAACTATCTTAGTGCCATAAACTGCATACTGTGTTTGCAAAAGATGACGCCAATCATGGCTGTACAATACTTCGTTACTTGTTTACCGGTAACATTGCCTAGTTGCATTGCATTAACTATTTATTTGGTACAACAAACAGCAACACAAGCAAGTAATCTTAAATCTAGTACGTAATTCTAAAAGTGCAGCTATCACCGTTTTACACGGATTATGTAGGTATACAAACTAGGGCAGGTACCTAACAAAAAAGAACCCTAGGTATAAGTAATGCAAGTATAATTATAGGTAACAAAGTAGTTTTTATCTTAAAAAACGACAAAGTGTTAAGCAAACGACGTCGTCGCACAGTAATTGGAAGATTTCCTTATTTTATGATCGGAACCATTGATGGCTACCATTCATTGGAACTGGAAGCTCATCAGATAACTGATACAAGTTTTTTGTTGAAAAATATCTTTTTCAAACAAGCTTCTATGAAGTTAGTGATCGGAACGGTGTGCTGATCAAAATAAGCCCAAACACTGCCAGTCTACTATTATCCATCGAGGAGTGCCGTTTTCCACCTTCCGTGTCCATCATCAGATCAGCTCGCTGTCACTATAATATTGTATTGTCATCGGAACTTGAAAGGTATGCAAAATTTCAACCGGATGTCAAGATTTTTTTTACTGTGGTGTGTCCGGCCTATGAATATACCTCTCCGTCTCCTCCCGTGGATATGGTAAAAGCCGATTAAGGGATTACCCGGACTTGTTGATAAGATTCGTTGGTATAAGATTTGTCCTGGCTGCTAGCTTATTACGGAATGTGTTACTACTGGAAGAAAGCGTTAGCCGAGTCAGTCGTGGGAAGCAATGGCGGCGATGATCTCACCACTTGTCACATCTATATTCCACGATGATGCAATCCACCGTGAAAGGAGGCACATTGAGGCTCTGCCTACCCCTTCGGTGATAAAAGTGTGTGTCTATGTATATATGTACAACGACTTCTGTAGCTCGTCGGGCGAGTATTAGCCGGCTGAGATTCTAAAGGTGGCGGGTTCGATTCCTGCTGCGAGACAAATATTTGTATGATCTGCAAATGTTTGTGCTGGGTCTGGGTGTTGTGGTACCATAGTACTCGTAGTTCCTGATACCCACGACACAGGGAATCCTAGTGTGGGATCAGGACTATGTATGTGACTGTGTGGTATTATGCTATGTGTATATGTAGTCATTCTTTGCCTATCTTTTCAATTACTTAGAAGCTTGATGTTTTACAGCAAGATAAGCTCTCAGACCTATATAGGTACCTATTTGGTATAAATTCCAGGTTGATACCTTTAGCAGTTTCCAAGAAAAAGGGTCTTGACAGACGGACAATAAAGTGATAAGGGTCTCGTTTTATCCTGTTGAGGTACGATAAAACAACTTCAAACAACTCGCCTTCGTCAAACTAATTTTATAACAGGTAAAAAAAACGGCCAAGTGCGACTCGGAATCGCGCACGAAGGGTTCCGTACCATTATCTATAAAAATGCCTAAAAAATGACGTTTGTTGTATGGGAGCCTTAAATATTTTTTTTATTATGTTTTTTAGTATTTGTTGTTATAGCGGCAACACAAAAACATCATCTGTGAAATTTCAATTGTCTAACTATAACGGTTCATGAGATACAGCCTGGTGACAGACAGACAGCGAAGACTTAGTAATATGGTCCCATTTTAACCTCTGGGTACGGAACCCAAAAAAAAACGAATGACTGAACTAAAGGTCTGCAAAATTAGCTCAATCAATTTTATACCAATTAAGTGGGAATTGGTATTTATCACTAAAAGGGCTTATTCGATTTGGATGCAGTTTTTTGTCAACTATTATTACGACTTTAAAGAAGGTTCTGAGATGTAATATGACAGTCATATATTGGGCATGAAACGAAAAGGTATTTATTCCTTTTTTTTTTTTCAAAATTACCTTGTCTCTGTTATTATATACTTTTACCTAAAATTTACACATATTTAAAACTTTCCTCTTTATTTTGATATCTAATGTTTCAACATTGGCATAATACCATTTTTTTTAAGTCAGTTATTTTTGAGTTTGGTGTATAACAGATTTTTAATCTCATCGCACTGTTCTGGTCAAGACGATCCTAATGATACGAGTACCTCATACATCAAAATCCATCCAGCCGTTTGGGTGTAATGCGGTAATAATTTTTAGTCAACATGCATACAAAGAGAGAGCCCTTAAAAAAACATACCGCAAAAGAAATGAGTCTTTTTCAGCAAAACACATACCTGGGCTGAAATTTCGTTTCCTCCCATACATTTACTTGCAGCGCCCCTAGCGGAAACGAGGAGAAAACTAAGGATGCTCTCAGTAAATGTATTGAAGGAAACGAAACTTCATATAGTTTCGAATACTATTAAATTCTCGTACTAAGCCCCTGGACTGACCTGTCAGTCAGCCGGATAAAATGTTTCGGTATTTACGTCGCTCCGTGACGTAAATCGTAATAACTAAATTGTATAACAGACTTAAACTTAATATTGATCCTGTAACGCCCTTCGCTCGAAGGCTACGTTCAATGTCAGAAATTAGTAAATAATCCGAAGTATTTGAACCGAACTGTAGTATACACGCTTAAGTTGGTTTGTAGAGGCCAAGAAACCTTACATCGATGTTGTGGCTGTTGTGGATAAAATTTAAAATTAAAAACTGTTTTATTCATAAGGATTTTAAAATCACAATGATCATTTTGAAGAGTCACCATTTGTAAATTTACCTCCCATTCAATATAAATATCGCATTCATCATCATCATTATCAACATCATCAGCTGTTGGACACGGCCTCCCCCATAGAATTCAATGGGGGAGGGAATTCGCCATAATCACCACGCTTGGCACTGCCAAGTTGGCAATCACATTGGTGATCGCAGTATTGGTGTTTAGTACTGAGCTGGATGCTGCTGCCCATCCCCTAGTGTAAACTCAGTGTTAGCTTTTACAACATCCATGGGAGGAGATGGAGGGGTCTCTACACCATGGCCACTGGAGACACCACGGCTACCGGACACAACGGCTAGAATCTCAATGATATAAGTTGAACAGGGCTTAAATCAGACCTACAGAGCATCAAAACTACATTCCAAATATATCCAGAACTGCACAG
Organism: Operophtera brumata; assembly: GCA_932527175.1. Taxonomy (NCBI): domain Eukaryota; kingdom Metazoa; phylum Arthropoda; class Insecta; order Lepidoptera; family Geometridae; genus Operophtera; species Operophtera brumata. The sequence continues at coordinate 56,009,137 of OW052239.1, read as the reverse complement.
ACAGTCTAGGACCCCGACTTCCGAGTACATCTGACGCTGATCCAAACTTTTTCCACTTGTAAATAATCTATGAGCAATATTCCAATCTATTAAATCTCGTGAGGAAGACGGAATAACCCTAGAACCAAAAAGTCGAAGACATGTGGCCACCCTTCACCACACTGGTTCTTTCACCATACCTCAAGCTGGTCACTGACCTTACGTAGGAACATTAACATGGAAACCCGGTGACAAAAAAATGAAGCTTTTACTGAAATCGTTTCTCGTTGATTGGTCGGTGGCCGTGTTGATGTAAGCCTTACCACAGAATAAATAATAGTACAAGTAGCCTTACACAAACCACCAATAAACGATTATAATAAATTCGGTCTTATTTTGATAATTCGTTGTTATTAAGGCGTCGATGGACGTCAAATTTTGTCACTCATTAAAGTTCAGATAAGTTAGTAAGTGACAGAATAGCACTCGCGAAACGAAAAGTGAGCGAAAATCACGCGATTTTTAATTTTGTTTTCATTAGGAAAGTAATTTATAAAAATAAAACCAAGGTTCCTTCGGCGTTGTGTTATTTAATATACTGAAGGCAATAAAAACATCTTATGATTGATAATTTAGGAGAAAAATGGGATTAACTACGAAAAAGAGGCTACTTTGCAAATTTATTTCTTACATAATAAGTTACTTTTTATTTTTTTTAATCCTTGAGGACATGCCTTAAATATGATGTAGATTAACATATTTTTGTTTGTAGGGTTTTCTATAAATATCGTGGAGAAAAAAGGTTCTAATGCACCCCATTTCACATATATCCACGCCTTAAAGACAATACCTATCGGTACAATAACAACCGCATACATCTATAACGAACAGCAATTGCTACACGCAGTTGCAGCATTGGAAAGGCAAAAGCTCATTACGTAATTGTTGTGTAAGCGATTGGTGAAAGAGTTTAGCCGCGACCGCCGGCTGCAGTGCTGCATTGGCCATCACCTCGGTCGGACGGTCCCCCCACGCGATGTATGAACGGTATACTGTGTGTATGTGATTGTGCAACCGGGAGTTGACAGTGCAGTGATGAAAACCTATTTTATGCGAGGTCACGGCGAATATGGGCTCTTTATGCAGCATTAGACGTATTCGCTATGATTGTACCAGCTAGCTCAAGCGTGTATTGCTAGATTAGGTTGGTGCCGTTGTTTTGTGAATTTAAAGTTGTTTTTCTCGTATCATTTTCTTTTGCAATGTTCTCGCTTTGGAGTGCGGTGATGAAAACCTATTTTAATGCGAGGTCATGACAAATATGGGGCCTTTATACCGTATTAGGAGAATAATTCACCATGATAGTGCCAGCTAGCTCACGTGTCTATTCGCTAGATTGGTGTCGTGTTTTTGTTTATGTTGCGTTTATCGGTTTCAATCTGTTTTGTAAATTAAAAGTTGTTTTTCTTGTATAATTTTCTTATGTAGTGTTCTCGATTTGGAGTGCGGTGATGAAAACTTATTTTATGCGGGGTCATGGCGAACATGGGGCCTTTATACTGATATTAGGCGAATCATTCACCATGATTGTGCCAGCTAGCTCGTGTCTTTCAGCTAGATTAGGGTCATGCCGTTGTTTTGTAAATAAAAATTGTTTTTCTCGTATAATTTTATTTTGCAATGTTCTCGCTTTCGAGTTCAGTGATGAAAACCTATTTAATGCGTGGTCATGACGAATATGGGGCCTTTAATTATACTGATATCAGGCGAATAATTCCCAAGAGTTTTTGTTGATGTTGCGTTTATCGGTTTCAATCTGTTTTGTAAATTAAAAGTTGTTTTTCTTATATAATGTTCTTTTGCAATGTTCTCGTTTTGGACTTCCACGATTATCTTTTGCTTTGAATTAGCTTTGTTTGACTTCACTGCTACTGGATAAGATTTCTCGAGACTCACTTACAGTAACCCTTGTTGAGCGCGTCAGCATTGTGAAATCTCATTAGTTATGCTTTTGTCTCGTCCCACTCTCTCCAAGGCATTGTCCTAAAAAGCATCCTACTTACAGCATTGTCCATCACTCATACATCGTTAATGAACCATGCCATGACCTATACATACACACAATCATTTGTTGCTGTACATTTGACCCCTCTAACTCTTGTTTCGATTACAAAAGATATTGCAGCAAGGTTTTTTGATGTCATAACAAAACTGTGATTGTTGTAATGCAACAATAGCCCGGAACAGTGGCTATTACAATAAAATAAATGTCTTCGCCTGCAGAATGCAAAGTATCCTTATTATTTTCCTTGATTTACTTCCTAGCTTAAGGTGAGTTATAGCGCAAAATTACCAATGTTAGATTAGATTTTTAACTGACTAAATCAAGTACAATATTCAAATTAAAAATATGCATGGATACTAAAATATAATACCGAGGGATCACCCAGACAGAAACACGATAGGACAAAACTGTCTCGATAAAAAAAAAACACTTAGTTACCTCTAACTTTTGGCTTGGTTCGATTGTTTGTCAATATGGTACAGATTATTAGGTCAAAAATTGGATAAATAAGATGAATACAATAAAACAGAGGGTTCACCCACGGGGTTTTTTAAAATTATCTATATTTCACGAGATATTCAACAAAAACCGCTTTTTTGAGCGGCATGTGGTGTTTTTTTTTTGTATGAAGATTTCTGCCTGTCGGTGGCGCAGTCTTAAACCTTTTCCTTGACTTTGTCTCTTAAAATATTTACTCGTCCGCTTTAATGTTCGGATGAAGCCTTAATCCGTGTGTGGTTCAAACATCCGCTGTTGTCGCATTTAGTTTACCTAGCGGATAAACTCTACCATTGAACATGTCTGCTCACATAATATTTGACCAAGCAGGTAGGTTCACTGTAATTAGTACTCAAACCGTCAGATAACACGAATTCATCTGTACCTAAATCATAACACCAGATAAAAATAAATAAGTCAACTCTGAAAAAAGTAAGGTGCCTACCTAACCTTAACGTGCCTACCTACCTTATGGCGCTGAACCCAGTGAGAATTCTTCATATAAAAAGGAAGGTGCCTACCTAACCTTAACGTGCCTACCTACCTTATGGCGCTGAACCCAGTCAGAATTCTTCATATAAAAAGGAAGGTGCCTACCTAACCTTAACGTGCCTACCTACCTTATGGCGCTGAACCCAGTCAGAATTCTTCATATAAAAAGGAAGGTGCCTACCTAACCTTAACGTGCCTACCTACCTTATGGCGCTGAACCCAGTCAGAATTCTTCATATAAAAAGGAAGGTGCCTACCTAACCTTAACGTGCCTACCTACCTTATGGCGCTGAACCCAGTCAGAATTCTTCATATAAAAAGGAAGGTGCCTACCTAACCTTAACGTGCCTACCTACCTTATGGCGCTGAACCCAGTCAGAATTCTTCATATAAAAAGGAAGGTGCCTACTTAACCTTAACGTGCCTACCTACCTTATGGCGCTGAACCCAGTCAGAATTCTTCATATAAAAAACAGCGTTGCGCCGCTCGAAAAAGAAGTTTTTATTAAATATCTCGTAAAAAAATTGATAATTTCACAAACCCCTACAGTAAACCCAAGGTTTTGTTGAATTGATTTTATTTATCGAATTTTTCACCCGATAATATGCACCGTTTTTAAACAATCAAGTCTAGCCAGAAGTTAGAGGTAACTTTGGGTTTTTTTTCTATCGAGAAAATATTGTCCTTTTGTGTTTCTGGTACAGTGATTCCTCACAATTATGCTGTAGGTATACATGCTTATTTTTAATTTGAATATTGTACTTGATTTAGACAATTATAAATTAAATCTTAGCTTGGTAATTTTGCGTTATACCTCTTTAAGACCTCGGTCTGAGTTTACCCCTGATTTTTCGTTCGAGATTTTTAATTCGAGATTTTTCGTTCAACGTTATTCATTCTAGATTTTTCATTAAAAAAAATTCATTAAAGATTTTTCGTTCAAGATTTTTCATTCGAGATTAATCGTTCGACATTTTTCATTTAAGATTTTTCAATCGAGATATTTAATTCGGGATTTTTCAATCGAGAGTTTTCTTTCTTGAACAACTCATCAAAGTTTTTATTGGCCTACCTATAGATATTTATTATTTTTACGCCGACTGTACTTCACTAACAAAATCGACAAGGGATTCAACATGAATTTGAAAACTGACTACAAATGTTAATGGATCAAACAGGACGATCAAGCTCCAATGGATCAATCTCAATGGATCATACAGGAACTACTCGACAGGTTTGGCATGAGATGCTACCTACTATTTACGTTACCTGCCTATATCTACTAACTACTTGTAGTTGTACCCATGAAAGCAATGTGTTTAGTTATCTATGAGTCATATTCTGTCACAGTTCCTTTTGTCTTATTTATAGTTCGTCTGGCAGGATACAAATGGTAGTATTTATTATTTACAGTGAATCTACGCTTTAGTGTCGATTTAGGATTCGCCTGCGACGCAGGAGGTTGCTGGTTCGATTCTCGCCTCGGAACAAATATTTGTGCAATCTGCAGATATTTGTTCAGAGTGTTCTGGGTATTTTCTATGTATAATAAAACATATCTATATATGTAATGTATATTGTAGTTATCTAGTACCAATAACACAAGCTCTGCTTAGCTTGGGGCTAGATAATGTTGTGTGAACTGTCCAGCATTATTTATTTAGTTAATTTGAGTTTGTTCTCGAATACGGGTCTAAAGCTCGTTTTCACTAACTACACACATCAACACGGTCTAGGGATATTTTAAAAAAGCGAATTACTATCAATGTGTTAATTATTTATATGACATGTATATATTTAAAAGATACGTTATTTTATTCTACCATTTTTAATAACGGTTAAGGTACTTCGATTAAAATTTCAGGATTTTATGGAAAAAAATGAAGCATAGACGGAAACCGTATATGAATTAACTTTTAATTTATGAGTAAAATCTGAAAAAAATAGAAAAATCATTTAATTTGTGTTTTATAAACTTGAAGTTAGTAGTCTGAGAAAGCGCCCATGATGTTCATAACACATCGGTAACGATTCGGCATGCTCAGAACAAGGTTGTCAATGTCTTGCTGCGGAATATTGTCCCATGTCCTTCTGAGGTGCGCATAAACTTGATCTTCTGCAGCCAGATTTTCAGGAACTTCCTTCAGAGCTCTTCTTTGCAGCATATCCCACGCATGCTCAATGGGATTTAGATCTGGCGATTGAGCAGGCCAGTCTAAGGCCCTAACATTGTGTGTATGTAACCAAGCTGCTACCGTTCTCGCCGTGTGTGCCCGGGCATTGTCGTGCATGAGCAGGAAAAAGATTTCCTGCTCATGCACGACAATGCCCGGGAGACAATGCCGGCAAGAGCCCCATTTGTGTTCTGTGGGGCAAGATTACGGGCCCCAGCACCTGTTGGACGTATCGTTCTGCCGTCATATTGCCCCGCACCCAAACGAGATCCGTCCGTCCTCCAAGACGAATTCCTGCCCAAACCATAATTGTTCCTCCTTGTTATGGGTGAACTTCCTGAGGGTTCTGAAGACGGCTCCATCGTCCAGGAACTCGCCAAACACGCGTCCTTCGTGAATCTGGTAGAAGCCGAACCTGGATTCATCCGTGAACAGCACATTGGACCATTGCTCACGGCCCCAGTCCACGTGGTTCCGAACCCATTCTAATCGTCGTCCACGATTGCCTCTCCGTAAAGGTGGGACCCGGAGTGGTCTACGAGAGCGTAGATTGCTTTCATGCAGTCGCCTTCTTACAGTTTGGTCGCAGCCTTTGGACCAATTGAGTCGCCGTTGCATTTGGTTGAGCTCGCGCAGTAATTTGCAAAAATCGGTCTTGTCTGGGGGTAGTGATGCAACTTGGCCCCGGTGCCTCTCCGCTACTTCACCTGTGGCACGATAGCGTGTCCACAATCTTGAAATTACATTTTGGTGGGTCCCTATGGCCTCAGCAACATTACGCTGAACAGACCCAGCTTCCAGCATTCCCACAGCTCGTAACATCTCCGCCCTCGTCAAATGTTGGCGTTGCATGGCTACAATACCTCAATTTTAACTTTATCTTTCGTTTAAAAATGAAAAAAAAACTGTAACTAAACGTAATTCGTATTGTTTTCTAAATTTCGCACAAATGAAAATTCCCTCTCCTACACATCAAGGCATTTTTATGCCACCGAAACAAAAGAATTTGAAAAAATTTGAATTTGGAATTAGTCTGAGATAAATTACAAACAAATCGGTGTATAAAAGATTCCAATGCGGCCAGTACTTTTCGAGTTATTTAATTGAGTATGAAATATCCCTAGACCGTGTTGATGAGTGTGTATAGGTGACACCTAACGCTTAAGAGGCAATTATGTATGCCAAATCTGGCTTTCGTAGAAATATGTTAATTTGACGTGCGATAGATGTCCCGTAAAATAAGTAGAATGTGTCGTTGGGCATAACACATCTAAAAAAAAGCTACTTTTTTCCAAAATAAAAGTCACTAAAAAACTATATTGTGATCTCAGTACCTAAAGGTACAGTTCGTTTATCGTAAGATGTCCCCTGCCTTGTATGGCGTGCCAACCAAAGCCCCCTGCTTTGCAATCTTACTGTGAATGGTGTATAGTTATTATTATTCTCAAGATATCCATGAGTTATACCGACGCGATGTAATTGATTAATTTAAAATCTACTTTGTTATCATCTTTGTTTACATTCCACTAACGAGAATCTAATTCTATTCTATTCTATATAGCGATTCTTTGATCAAACGGAAAAATTCTTTACGTCAATATTGTTCCAGAAATATTTGATGATGATCATTAAAAGTAATCATCAGGGAATTGATGTTTCGTAATGGAATGTTCCAACTGACTGAGCCATCCGAGAGTCGGTGGTCTTATTGAATAATTGACTGTGAACGCGTGGTCCGAAAGCATAGTCCCCTCGATCAGCCGACGTGAACTTTTAATACTTTTTAACCGACTTCAAAAAAAGGAGGAGGTTCTCAAGTCGTGTGTCAAGCATGTGCATACGGAATGTGCCATTTGGTGAAGTAGAACGAATGAAGAAGACCAGAGAGGGCTATTGTTTTTTTTATTTTTTATATACTACTTGTATGACGTAACAAGCAGATGGCCCACCTGATGTTAAGCGGTAACCTCTGCCTATGAACAGTGCATTACCTCATAGGTCACGTCCACCTAGGACGCACCCTATATGGCATTGCACTGCGCCCGCCATCCTGAGACATAAAGATGAAAAGTCTCATGTGCCTGTAATTTCACCGTCACCCTTACCCTTCAAACCGGAACACAGCAATGCGAACACTACTGCTTTGCGACAGAAATAGGTATGGTGGTAGTACTTCCCCGGACGAACTCTTTCACAAAAAAGCTCTACTACTACTCAAGGATAAGTATTTCACGGGTGGCTTTCCGATATCCGATTGAGCTGAAATTTGGCATAATACCGTTTAAGTTCCGATGACAATACAATATGATGGTGACAGCGAGCTGATCTGATGATGGAGATGGAAGGTGGACAACGGAACTCCTCGATGGGTTATAGTAGACTGGCCGTGTTTAGGCTCATTGTGATCAGCACACGTTTCCGATCACTAATATTATAAAATCTTGTATTGGGGAAAAAATCCAAGCTCCGTCGTCGGTTTTTTTCGATAATAATTATGTATTATTAACTTGCACCTTGCACTCATGCGCAGTTTATACACGATAAGGATACACATTTGCAACCGGTTTACATAAACTGCAGATTTACATATATTGAGTTATGGAATTATTGTTGAAGTAAATTCACATAACCAATTTTGAAAAAGGTTTTCCTTAATCCTGTTGTTTCTCCGTTGATGCAATCATTATCTGGAATACCAGTTTGAGCCGTTTTTGAATGTTGTTTGCTTTTCCAATTTGGATGGCAAATGGCAACTACAAGATCCGCAACAGTCAACACTTTGGACCTTGTAACTCCATTCTATGATTTTTTTCTATTAGTAGTCAGGACGATCTAAGGATCAATAACTCGCCAAGGGGGGTGCACCCGTATTGATCCCATGGATTCATCCCACGAATATTTATTTTCGGATTCATACCAAAATTTAGGCCGTAAAAAAGGGATCAATCAGGAATTATTCGTAGTGGTCGCACACTTAATATCCCAAAATGATAAGTTATTATATGAATTCCAATCATGCTTTATGGCCATGATAATGTTGTAAGATTACTGTCGAAACTGAAGTATTTTTTTAGCAATGTTGAAATTTTAACCTAACTGTACATTTTCAACTTGAAGATTGTGATGTTAGTTGAATTCGATACCTTAATATAGTTTGTGTAAAGAACATAGGCAACTCCCGATACATTGTTTGACCCAACTTTTTTGACTAACGTAACGTACAGTTGAGATACTTTTGGTTATTGATAATGATAATATATGTTAAGATAATGACAAAGCTAATTTAATTTCATGCGTAGAAGTTGTGGGAAAGTAATGAAGCTTGATGCGTTTTGTTTCCTGCAAATGCAATGAGTTGATTTATCTAATTATTTAGAAATATAACTTTTGCTTCCCAAATTCTAAAAATATACAAGTTCTTTAGAAAAATTGGACAAAACACAACATTTAGAACCGTACTAATTACTTCCATGAACGCTGTTTCATTTATTTTTGACCTGCGCCAGCGGTGGCCCACCTCCTTTAACGTTTTCTTTGTTTTGTTATTATTCATTGTAGCTATGAAAAGAAGCTAGCTGAATTGAACCTATAATAGCTAGTGTTTGATTGTACGTGTGCATTTGAGTTCGCAATTCAATGCATGCATTCGCTCTCTAGTTACATTTCCTAGAGAAATCCAAGAGAAAACACGTTTTGTTGCATTCGCTAACTGCATCAGGTTTCTCCTTATTTATATTATTTTGAATTGTATTATTTACAAGGCCATTGCTATCGTTTACGGATTCAGTTTTAGCTTGCGGAAACTTCTCGACTTTTTGCTACCTGTTTTGTGTACTCAGTTGTTACAAAGTTATTTGCGTTTCAGATAAGTTACAATTGTCACTTCGTGTTTCGCTAGTGCGTAATACCCAGTTTACTCGCTCAATAAATCAGGGTATTATTATAATTGATATTCGTTTAAGTAGGCTGTGAGAATCAACGATGACGTCAGTGTGAATGTGGAAAATCTGTTTTTTTGATAACAAATACTCGTAGATCGACCACAAGTTGACACTGGAACATATAATAGTTCCCCTCTCGTTTAATGTGTTCTAGGAACTCTACATTTTAATTAATTAGTTATATAAATAAATAAATAATGCTGGACGATTCACACAACATTATCTAACCCCAAGCTAAGCAGAGCTTCTGTTATGGGTACTAGATAACTGATATACTTAATACAATACATTACATAGATAGTTTTTATTTATTTGATTATACATAGAAAAATACCCAGAACACCCTTAACAAATATCTGCAGATCGTACAAATATTTGTACCGAGGCGGGAATCGAACCCGTAACCTCCTGCGTCGCAGGCGAACCTTCTCCCACCGCGCCACAGAGGTCGTATATTTTTCCGAGTTGCGCCCGCTCATTCTCTTACCACTATAATACCGTGCTCTTAATGACCCAAAGTATCATTTAAATTTGTGCAGCCATCGCGGAGAGACAATACTTGAATATTAAAATTGTATTAATAATGTGTGCCAAATGACTGCATTTCCTGGTAAACATTAACTACAGTGTTGTGTGGACTCAGTGGTATTGAAATAAAGAGTGTTTGTGATGTTCTAAACCATGTCGTCTGGTGTTTGGGATCTGATGCCCGTCCGGTGTCGTTGGATTGAGACTTTGCGCTACTGTGGCAAAACGCTGCTGCGTCGACAACGCAGACTGCTCAGGCGACTCAAAAAGGTAGGTATTTTGGTGAATAACATTGGATTTTGTATAATAGTAGATTATGCACTATGGGAATAAAGCAGTGTCTAACGTCGCCGTCGTGGGCGGCATATTGAACCCTGAGCGTAACGTGGCACTCTACTTATATAGAGGTGCATACTCTACTTTTCACACCTTCTGCGAGACAATACAAATTCACTGAAAATCATAGCACCAAACACCGTCTTTTGTTTCACATTCTTTGTAGTACACCTTTGGTCTGTGTTCTTTGTAAACGTACTTTTTTGTTGTTGAGTTCTGCTTATGGGTAGCCAGTTCGATTTTCGAACAAACCTCTTTACAATGCCATAATGGGCTTCTTTTTACTTAGTTTTCCACGAGTTTCCACACGAATTTGACGTTCCAAATTCAAATCACTTTATTCCCTAGGGAATTTCATACAACTTTATATCCTTAAAGAGATAATGCTTTATTTTACGTTGAGGTTGCAAGATATGTTATTGGACATTGTCGAGCAGGTGGTGTGAAAAGTTGCTTATGTACCCGCGTACCAATTATATTCCTATGTATCGCATGCTACGCATCTTTTGATGGAGCAGTGATTGTAGGAAGTCGGTTTAGACATGAATGGAGAGTTCTGGCCGAAAGGTGTCAAGTTCAGGAGGTTCGATGCCTGACACGAGACACCGCGCAGTTGCGTCATACGTCGCCGTCTAAACGTGTGCACTAAAATGAAGTATTTTATATATGTACCAGTGAAATGCCCGCGACTTCGTCCACGTGTACTTTTCTATGCTTTTTTTACTTTTCTTTTTTTGCTTGATTATCGGGTCCTATCCTATATCTAACGGAACGTCTACCGATTAATGACGGTGATTCTTATTTATTTACAGATATAAGTCTATTTTTAACCCCCAACGCAATGAGGGGTGTTATAAGTTTGATCACTATTAGTGTGTGTCTGTAGATCTGTCTGTGGCACCGTAGCTCTTAAACGGGTGAACCGATTAAAATACGGTTTTTTTAATTTGAAAGCAGGTTTTCTAGCGTTGGTTCTTAGAAATGTTTTATCAAAATAGGTTCTGCCTTTTCATTGCGTTGGGCTATTTAAAATTAACTTATTAACTTATAAATAATACTGGACTGTTCACACAACATTATCTAGCCCCAAGCTAAGCAGAGCTTGTGTAATGGGTACTAGATAACTGATATACTTAATACAATACATTACATAGTTTTTTGTATTATAAATAAAAATACCCAGCCCACCCTGAACAAAATATTTGCAGGTAGTACAAATATTTGTTCGCAGGCGGGAATCGAGCCAGCAACCTCTTGCGTTGCAGGCAAACCTTCGCCCGCTGCGACACAGAGGTCGTCAACTTTAACTTATAACATAAACCAGGGTTCTGAAATACGTTTTTTTTGACCACGTTCTGTCTGTGGTTCAGATGACATTGAGTTGAACAATCAAGCCACAGAATAGTAGTAGCTACTGAGGTCTGCGTCCTCGGGACGCAACCCGACTTGCTTGAAACAATCACAAATTGTGACACGTCAGTTTGAACTTTATCCTTTGCACTCATTGAATTTAAATTAATTTCGTGTATTTATTTACTAAAGTAATCACACAGGTTCAGTACCACCTGGACCTTCCCAGGTATTAAACGTTCGGTAAAAAATTATTTATTTTCGTGGATTTACAAATAATTATTCCTGTGAGTAAATTATTGTATTGCAAATTATCCATACCCCATATAGTGATTGAACAATACTCTTTTGTACCATGATTTTTGAGTTTTAATTGTTCCCGATATTTCGGCACAGTTGCATGCGCCGTGATCAAAGTAAATCTCTCTTCCAATAACATCTACTCGCAAAGACTTTAGTTAGTTCTCCCGTGATCATGGCGCATGCAACTGTGCCGAAATATCGGGAATAATTAAAACTCAAAAATCATGGTAAATATCCCGTTTCTAGTGAAAAGTATGTACATAACCATGATAGTTTCAAAAGTACTCTTTTGATATCTATATCTATTTTCATCATGAAGTTATAGGTAAATCTATAGCTTCATGATTTTCATGCCTAAATGATATTTTTTTACGAATTAGCTCCGAATATTTTATGTTTACCGTCAGTTGGAATTGACTAATCTCACGAAATTGTTTCAATTGCAACATATGAATATCTTAAGCAAGCATCTTACAACATGTCTCTATCTATGATCATTTCTATGATCTGTCTATGTACCTATCTATCTATTTACCTATATAAGAGCTTAACCTGACTGACTAATTGACTGACTGACTTATTGATTCATCATCGCTCAGCAAAAATCGCTGGATCTAGGAAGCTAAAATTTTAAGGGTAGGTTCCTTTTATAGCAAGACCACCCATTAAGAAGGGATCTTTGCAAATTCAACCCCTAAGGGATTGAAAAGGGGTGAAAACCATGGTATGAAAAATCGTATTCCTTTGAACTTACAAACTTGAAACTTTGCATAAGTATGCTTCAATACAAATCATACAGGGATAAAAGTTTTTTTACTCAAAGTACACCCTAAAGAGAATGCAATGGGGTGTTATTTATGGGAACTTTTTAACGCGTGTTTCGTTTAGTTTTGAGACTTGCTGAATAATTCAACATATATTTTAGGATTGTTCAATATAACCCTTAAAAAGTGGCAAAGTCAAAGCATATGGGCTTCATCGTAGCGAAGCACGGGTTCTCATCTAGTATGTTTCGAGAAAAAAAAACATTGCATTTTGAGGTTAAGTACCTATGATATTTAAAAATTGGAAGAAAGCTGGCTAGAAAAGCTCGTGTTGAAAAACGTGGAGCCACAAGCTCGCGTGGGGGATAATGTGTGGAGCAAGCCCGCGAGGCCGAGCGTACGAAGGTCGAATGGGTGAAGCGACACTCATGGGCAACCTCGCGAGAGTACTGGCGAGATACGATACCGAAGACCGACACTTCTAATTATACCATTTTATACTAAAACTTTAAAAAATACTTTTTTTCTCGAAAACTATAAGTTTCCACGTTTCCCGCTTACACGGGAGGGGACCACTCCATCCCCCCCTTATCAGCTTTTTCAACACTTCCATTTATAAAATTTCATATTTTATCTCAAAATGTTGTTGATTTTTTTCCCATAAACTAATCGCGTCCCAGGTCCAAGGTTAGGTTAGCCCCCTCTCCACCCCCAAAACCGGGAGGCCCGTTTCTAAAGCCGACCCTAAGAAGTATTGACCCTGCTACCCCGTTGGTATATCAGTGATGTTTAATTGTGATTGTATAAATAAAATGCCGACTGTTAAGGAGTGGAATACGCTACCGTCGTCTGTCTTTCCTGAGAACTATAATCTGGGTCTCTTCAAGGCTAGAGTGGTCCTTCTAGACCTTTGTGCTCCATCTTCGGCCACATCGTCTCTTATCAACAGGTGAGATCGTGGTCAAACAAAGATCTATCAATGTTTAAAAATAATATTTTGATGTTGTTGCTGTCTATTAGGTAAGAGTTGAAATTACTGAGTCATTGTTTGTGATGCATGCGTGCATGACTCACGTTTAAGGCGCTACGCAATGTCTAGAATGTGCTCTAGAATTTTTAAGTTTTTGATAAGAGTTCGTTCTTATAGTTACTAAGAAAAAAATATAGGGTACCTATTCTGGATGATAGGTGGATGATGCTTGTGGCGCGAAATATTTTTTTTTGGTGTTTTTTGCTCATTACAACATTTAGTTTGAATTTCGCCCCTCAAGCGTGAGCAATCCACCTTAAGCTTTTTATGTAGTGAAATGATAAATACAATTCACTTTTTAAATTACTTCACTCGATAAATAAAGATACCACCTTATTAAAATTTAAATATAATTTAAGACTTACTTCTGACACGTTTAAATTTTTTGGTAAATTATGAATTGAGTTAATTCATCAACAAAACTTTAAAGGACATTTTTATATTAGAATCAGAATTAGAATAGTCTTTATTGTAAACTGTTTCAACATTATGATGGTTGGGTGTTTTTCATATAGTAAATAATAATAAATCACACTAATATTATAAATGCGAAAGTTTGTGAGTGTGTGTTTGTTACTTCTTCACGCTGAAACGGCTGAACGGATTTTGATGTAATTTGGAATGGAGATAACTGGACTCCTGGAATAAAACATAGGCACATTTTTATCCAGATATTCCCACGGGATCGAGACTTACGCGGGTAAAACCTCGGAGCGCTGCTAGTAATAAATAATGCTGGACAGTCCACACAACATTATATAGCCTCAAGCTAAGCAGAGCTTGTGTTATGGGTACAAAATAACTGATATACTTAAAACAACACATTAAATAGATAGATATTTTTTTATTACAAGAAAATACCCAGAACCCCCTGAACAAATATCTGCAGATCACACAAATATTTGTTCAGAGTCTGTTCGAGTACAAATAGTCTGCCCATTTCGGACATACAATATTAAATAAAGTTAATCATAGGCTGTGAGAATCAACTGAAAATGTGGAAAATTGTTTTTAAAGATCAAATAGATCGACTACAAGTTGACAATGGAGCATATAACAGTTTCCATATCTTTCTAGGAACACCACATTTTAATTTATTGCCATTGCCCAATCTACACTATCTACATCTACACTAATATTATAAAGAGGAAAGATTTGTATACTGTGCCGATTTAAAAAATTCTTACACCATTGTAAATCTACATTCTCCCTGAGTGACATTGGCTACCAGGAGGGGGGAGGATAGGAGGGGGGGCTGTTTTTCATCCTGAAACTACCCGTGCGAAGCCGGGACGAGTCGCTAGTAACCAATAAATTAATGACTTGCAACATTTGCATTATTCGGGAATATTTTCATGAAAGGTTATTTTTTATATGATATAGGTAATTCAATTGTTTGTAAATTAACTAGGTATATAACTGTGTATTGTGCATAAATGCATCGATTGAACCTCAATTTAAACTTAATATTGTAATCGTTACAAAGACGCAGTACTTTGTTGTCTGGTCTGTCACAACAAATCAAACTATGTCATTTTATGAATTCATTGAATCATCAGGTCACAAGGCCGTCTATTGGGTTTCTTACTACATGACGAATCATTTCCGTTACTCCACTTTCTATATACCTGACCTTCGTCATTTACCTATGTCTGAATCATCGGAATATTATTACATGTTACAATGTAATCTTTGCTGTTATATTTGGTGTGGTGTTTCCGGCCTAGGAATAGATCCCTCCATCTCCTCCCGTGGATGTCGTAAAAGCTGACTAAAGGATTACCCGGCCTGTTAGGAAGATTTGTTGGCATAATATTTGTCCTGGCTGCTAGCTTATTAGGGAATGTGTTATTACTGGAAGAAAGCGTTAACCGAGTCAGTCGTGGGAAGCAATGGCGGCGATGAGCTTACCCATTGTGACGTCTATATTCCACGATGGTGCAACCTACAGTGAAAAGGGGCCCATTGAGGCTCTGCCTACCTTTTCGGGGAAAAAGGGGCTCAGTCGCAAGACGCCCACTTCAGAAAACTTCCCCGGCGTTCTGTCTTTCGTCTTTCTTTCGCGTTTCAACCTTTGAAACGACACCACACTAAGGTTTTTCATATTAGGAGTCCCATTATAACCTAGAGGTCCTGAAAATGATTTAATCTTAACAACTATACCGTGAAACTAACTTCTACAACGTCGAAATACGTTGAAATCTGGCTAAACCATAAAGTGTATTCTATTTTTTTTAAACGGTCCCGTGCCCTTTTTCAGGAAAATTTCAGGTACCACTAAAACACGTGTCTGTTAATTTTATTTGAGGAAACTCCATGTAAAATTTCATGGTTCTACTATCAATGGTTTTCGAAATACGCAGCATTTTTGTTTTATGTAGAAACACCATCATAAACCCCAATTTTCAAAATTCCGTTCTTAGTACAAACCCTTCGCACCGAGACAAACACACCCTCCAAATTTCAAGTCTCTACGACCAGCGGTTTAGGCTGTGCGTTGTCACTCGGTCAGTCAGTCAGTCAGGACATTGCCTTATCGACAATCGACAATACTGCAGCATGTCCCGGCCATGTGTTCTTATTGTTATTTCACTTAACTGTATATACTTTCACCTATATATGTGACTTGAAGTTTGTCGTGAATGACGTTGTCTTCATGTTGCAATGCGTATTGTCTCTTCAGCCAGCGAGCTCAGACATTATTGCCTTGATTCTTACTCACGAAGGTGAAATATTATGGGCCATACTGTTGCAGTAGGAACAGATACATATTATACAGTTTTAGTAGTCATCATTATCATCATCATCATCATTGGCAGCTCAAATAATAGCCCACTGCTGGGCCTCATCAAACGCCACTCCAAACGGTTCTGTGCGATTCGCGTCCAGGTCTTTCCCTCTACGGCCTCTATATCATCCGCCCACCTGGCTGATGGTCTGCCACGGCCGCTAGTGCTCCCTCTCGTTTCAGTAGTAGAGCTTTTTTGTGAAACAGTTCGTCCGGGGAAGTACTACCACGATACCTATTTCTGCCGCAAAGCAGTAGTGCTCGCATTGCTGTGTTCCGGTTTGAAGGGTATGGGTGCCGGTGAAATTACAGGCACATGATACTTTTCATCTTTATGTCTCAGGGTGGCGGGCGCAGTGCAATGCCACATAGGGCACGTCCTAGGTGTACGTGGTCACGTCATAGGTAATGCATTGTTAAAGGCAGAGGTTACCGCTGAGCCATCTGCCAGTTCCGACATTCGCGCAGTTAAAAAAAAAAAGCAATGTCCTGCAACACAATATTTCTATGATGACGCGAAATTATTCAATCAATCACTGCTGGTGTATTCAAATTATTCAATCAATCACTGCTGGTGTATACAAATTATTCAATCAATCACTGCTGGTGTATTCAAATTATTCAATCAATCACTGCTGGTGTATTCAAATTATTCAATCAATCACTGCTGGTGTATACAAATTTTACAAAAGTTCGTCTCTATCTTTATTACATACATTTCTAGCTTCGAATACAAATAGATATTCCATAATAATCATTGTTTGCATCTAAATTACCCTCAAAACATATATGTCATTGTTTGTAAGATAATCATGTATGTGTCGCGTTGTCGATGTTTTGCAAGAGACTGGTGTGGCCGTGTATTTCGACACCGTGCGGCTGCTTGCCAAACTAAACGATCTTTTTATTATATTGTGTGAGATTTCACTTTTATTAGGTTACTGATTGATAAATAAATAAATGATTGGTTACTAGGTCAGTTCACAAACAGTTCGGATCCCTGGCAGAGCCTGGCAGATAGCATTTTTGTATTCTATTTTACAAGTTTTATATTACCTTGCAATGTATGTCCGGGTGGAATATGTTTGTCCGGGTGGAATCTTGTAACTGAATTTTAAAACAGATTGAGTTGAAATTTGGTATACCTGTCAAGTTCCGATGACAATGCAATATGATGGTGACAGCGAGCTGATCTGATGATGGAGACGGAAGGTGCACAACAGAACTCCTCGTTGGATAATAGTAGACTAGCCGTGTTTAGGCTCATTTCGATCAGCACACGGTTACAAAATGTATGATGATAATGGTTGAAATGTAAGCACTTCGCGATAGCTATAGCACCCAGACACATAAACATGAATGTTTCATGTGACAACGCGAGCTCTACTGCTTTGCGGCAGAAATAGGTCGGTGTGGGGAGTGCTTGAGGAACTATACAACTTCATACCCGCATCCAGGTTCTATCATCGCACTTCTCGACAACGCAAGGGAGCTCGTCCACACGTCATCGACACGTGGGTATCTCGTACTGCTCGTTTTACTACATCTTTTCTCCTCCATACGTGCAAGTTGTGGAATGAGCTCATCCTGAGGTATTTCCGCAAAATTACAGCAAGAGCCGCTTCAAAAAAAATGTAAAGTGTCCTTCAGGACAGGCAACGTATTGGCAAAGCCTCTGGTGTTGCAGATGTCAATAGGCGACGGTTACCGCTTACCATCAAGCGGGCCGTGTGCCGGTTTGAAGAGCCATTACATTAAAAAAACAAAAAAACAGTTCCTCGGCAAAATATTTTACAAAAAAGCTCTACTACTAACACAAAATTCAGTAGAAGTAGAGCTTTTTTGTGAGAGTTCGTCCGGAGAAGTACTACCACCATACCTATTTCTGCCACAATGCAGTAGTACTCGCATTGCTGTGTTCCGGTTTGAAGGGTAAGGGTCTCGGTGAAATTACAGGCACATGAGACTTCATCTTTTCGTCTCAGGGTGGCGGGCGCATTGCAATGCCACATAGGGCGCGTCCTAGGTGGACGTGACCTATGTGGTAATGCACTGTTCATAGGCAGAGGGTACGACTTAACATCAGGTGGGCCATCTGCTTGATCCGTCATTCTAAGTAGTATAAAATAATAATTAAAAAAAACCATTTGTAGGCTCAAGCGCCCTAGCAATAACTTCTCTTAAATGTTTTGTTTCGTTTCAGGCGTACCTGCACAGTTGGCGCTCTGTCGAGGAGTTGAACATGTTGGTGGGTGCCAAGGTGTGCGGCGCGACGCCGCTGGTCATCGCCTGCCGCAACGGACACTACGACGTCGCAGAGTACCTCATAGAGAGATGCAAAGCTGATATTGAACAGCCCGGATCAGGTACTCATTACTAACATAACACACCCAACAGTCACATACATAGCCCTGATCCCACACTAGAATAAGAATACATTTAAGAATAAATTTATCTTGGCAAAAACAACAAAAAACAACAACTTACAAACTTAGAATTACAGATGCAACTTAGGTGGTATAAATTATATGATTAGGATTTAACACGCAAACAAAAAAAATAAGGTAGGTAGATATGTAAAGTATACAGTTCGAGGAGACCATTACCTCCCGTGCTAGTTATAAACTGTGTTACGGCGAGGTAATGATCTAGGGTCCCCTGTCTCGTGGGTATCAGGAACTACGAGTTTTTTTTCTAATACAACTTGGTAGGACGGATCAAGCAGATGATGCACCTGATGTTAAGCGGTTACCTTCTGCCTATGAACATTGCATTACCACATAGGTCACGTCCACCTAGGACGCATCCTATGTGGCATTGCACTGCGTCCGCCACCCTGAGACATAAAGATGAACCCAACAGCCACATACATGGTCCTGATCCCACACTAGGATCCCCTGTGTCGTGGGTATCAGAAACTACGAGTACCATGCTACCACCCAGACTCGGAAAAAATATTTCCAGATCATACAAGCATTTTTCTTGCAGCGGGAATTGAAACTGCTACCTCTCGCAATTCTCGCATCTCGCTGTGCAACAGAGGTAGTCAAAATTGTACTGCTATATCATTTTCAGCCTATGCTTCTCTTGAAGCCCAATTCTTGTATTAAAAAATTGAGAAAACATCGATCTAGTGTCGATGTCATAAATGCCTCATCGAACACATGGTATTCTACTCAACTGGCTATACAATACGGTAGTGTGATTATAACGAAACGTGACGAAACTAGAACGCTTCAATGTTTTTCCGAGAATGTCGGCTAGAATTTTTACATAATAGATGAGACTCTCTTCACTCTTTCCTATGATATATATCTAACACTATCCTACTCTGTCTTCGTTCGCCGTGAATCGTTATCATCCCTCATAATATCAATTCAGTCTCTATTCAATAGTTTCGAGAGTTTCGATTCGGGCTTAAAAGAACTAGTGGTTCGCCCGGTTTATTGTAAAATTAAGAGGAAACTTTTGTGTTTTTTTTTCTGTAGATAAAATTGTATGGATTTGTATAATGGTGTTTTCGCCAAAACGTTTTTTATACTACTTGGAATGACGGATCAAGCAGATGACCCACCTGATGTTAAGTGGTACCCTCTGCTTATAAACAGTGCATTACCTCATAGGTCACGTCCACCTAGGACGCACCCTATGTGGCATTGCACTATGCCCGCCACCCTGAGACATAAAGATGAAAAGTCTCATGTGCCTGTAATTTTACCGGCACCCTTACCCTTCAAACTGGAACACAGCAATGCGAGCACTACTGCTTTACGGCAGAAATAGGTATGGTGGCAGTACTGCCCCGGACGAACTCTTTCACAAAAAAGCTCTACTACTGCTACTAAA
Organism: Operophtera brumata; assembly: GCA_932527175.1. NCBI lineage: Eukaryota > Metazoa > Arthropoda > Insecta > Lepidoptera > Geometridae > Operophtera > Operophtera brumata. The sequence goes on along the minus strand of OW052239.1, from coordinate 55,989,042 downwards.
GTTAACATAACTTTTACATAACTTTACATAATGCTTTACATAATGTTTTAGTCGTCGTTACCATATATTTATTACAAAGTGATAATTCTAGGCAATTTGAGGTAGTCTTATTAAATAAAACTAAATGTTTAATGCAATGAAGGAAATTAAATAATATAGACGGATAAACCGAACTCACAAATAATTTATTAAAAATAAGACAAAACTGAAAAGCGCGTTCTAAATACGCGTATCCAAGAATAAAGAAATTTTAATTGTGGGGGCATTGTTAGGCAGTGGTTTCATGATGATTATATTCCAAACGCAAGGTATAGTATGTCATGTTCTCGCGGCAAAAGGGACAAGTCTGCGTTATCGAGCTGCGGACTGCTTTCTCGAGGCAGCTTCGGCAGAATACATGTCCACATGTAGTGCTGACTGCGGCGGTCGCTTTCAAGTTGTCAAGGCATATTGGGCAAGCGATTAGCAAGTATGTATTTTTATCAAATTTTGTCTGAAAAAGAGATGAATTCTTATTTGGACAACACTAACTAGACACGAGTAAGAAAAATATGGTGAGGGTCCCTGCGGAAGATCTGAAGACCTACTTGAGCCCTGACTTCTGGCCGAAAGGGGTGAAGTTCCGGTGGTTCAAGGGCCGTCGGTCACGTGATCCCCCGGGCCGCGACGCGTCGGGGGCGTCCCAAGACTAAGCGACATGAATTGAAAGTACCTTAAATATTGTAGATAAGATATTTTGCTGAAAGGAGACTTTATTTTATTTTCTATCTTAAAACCCTTCTGGCACTATAAGTCTTATTACCGGAATGTAAAGTCGGTATTTTAGGTCTATTTACACGCGACGTCCACTGCCCTGAAAGTCCAGTTTTCTAAACGTTTATTCTGTTTACGTCCTACTTTTCTTAACGCCCACTTCCTTGAACTACCACCTTCCTAAATTGACCATTTCCCTGAAAGTCCACTAATTAAAAAGTTTGCGGCGAAATTGGTAAGTAAAGTAAAGTAAAGTATCAGCCTATACAATGTCCCACTGCAGGGCAAAGGCCTCCATCATAGAAATCAAGTCATCGCTACTATGATGGGATTAGGCTTAATCACCACGCTTGCCAAATGCGGATTAGTGATCACAAACCCAAGCTATGTACGAAAAATTCGAAACATACTTTTTTGCTCGACCCGGGAATTGAACCGAGGACCCCTGAGATCACGGCTCGGTACTTAAACCACTAACAGGGCGAAATTGGTAAAAATAACCATAAATCCCACATTCCATTGATTAATGATTTTAATACGATGATGATGATTTTAATAATTAATGATTTTAATTAAAACCATTTTCCCTCGAAGGTTGGCACCGTAGACTTAATTCCAGAATCCCTAAAACGCCAAATTTATATTTGGCTATCTATTGTTTGAAAAAGGAATCTATACATTATGATAGTATCATAACTAAAAGTTTATTTGAAACATTGAACCGGAAAAATATAAAAATGCAAGATATCCAGTTCGATAAAAAATACAATAAACTTTTAAACAACTTGAAAAATGGAAGCATAGACGGAAAATATTTTTTAAAAAGAATTATTTACTTTCGCCTTAAATTTAAAACGATGTTGAAAACATGTTAAAACCTTATGAATTGTTATTTTTTTTTTAGAAAAAATTTTTATTTTGTTACCTACGTAGAAGTTTATATTGAATTCAAAATGTTATGTAATAAAACATTATTATAAGTTCCACTACCGTCTTTTGTTTCTAAGATCTTCGGTACTTTTTTTTTCAAAGGTACATTTTGCAAAATCGGCTAATTACTGAAATGGACGCTCAGAAAAAGTGGCATTCAAGGAAAGGGAAGGACCGGGAAAGCGACATTCAAGGAAAGGGAAATACAGGGAAAATGACGTTCGCGGAATGTGACTTTCGGGCAATAGGACGTTCGGAGAAATACTGAGTTGACATTCCGGTAATAGGACGTATAGTGCCAGAAGGCTTAAAACAAAGGAACACCGTAATTTACATAATTTTAATTTTAAGTCGGGACGGTTCTGAAACGAATCAAGTAATTTTTAGAAAATCTTTGAATGCAGTATTACTTACTTTTAAAAACAAAATAAAGTCACCTTTCTGCAAACTATCCTATCTACAATATTTAAGGTACTTTCCATTCATGTCGCATGGTCTTGGGACGTCCTGTATATATGTTAGTTTCTAAGGTATTTAGGTATTTATGTTTATATGGGCTTATTGTTTAGGTTTAGTAGGTACAATCCTCAATAAGCCTGAAATAAAGATTTTGAATTTGAATTTTGAATTTGAATTTGAAAAAGTAAGAAACACAATGATCACGAAAATAACAAAAATAGAGAATGTCACATAATGCAATAAGAAAACAGAAATGGAGATGAACCGGACACACTCTGCGCGGAACGGAGAAGTGAAGCAAACACATTAAAAACTGGTACCCAAGAAACAGGAAAAGGAAACGCGGGAGACAATTCAAAAGATGGGAAGACGAAATAAAAGCAATAGCTGGACAGACATGGTCCAGAACAGCCAGAGCGAGAGAAGAGTGGATGAAGCTGGAGGAGGCCTTTGCCAAACTTGGGCAAACAGACTCTGTTGTCAATGTCTAAACTGTTTTTATTATTGTAAAGTTTTATGTAATTAAGGAATCTGAATAAAGGCTTTTTCAACACACTTGCTCATAAAGTGGCTTTAATTACACCGCAATTAGGCACATAATGACATATGTAAACAAACTGACTTTTTCATTGCTATTATTCACTAGTGAGTTATAAAGACAGTTGAACATTTACACAGAGTGTGTATTTCTGTTTTATCATTATTTTCTTCACAAGTGTGTTGAAAAACGTCGTATGATGCACGTGTGTGTGATTACCGTCTTCGGCTCTCTTAAGACCCTCACCTAAAATATTACACACTTGTACCATAAAGTACTATTATTATTAACTAAACACGAGAAATGCGCGCTTGCCTTCTGGCACTATACATCCTATTACCGGAATGTCAACTCAGTATTTCTCCGAACGTCCTATTGCCCGAAAGCCACATTCTGCGAACGTCATTTTCCCTGTATTTCCCTTTCCTTGAATGTCGCTTTCCCGGTCCTTCCCTTTCCTTGAATGCCACTTTTTCTGAGCGTCCATTTCAGTAATTAGCCGATTTTGCAAAATGTACCTTTGCAAAAAAAGTACTGAAGATCTTAGAAACAAAAGACGGTAGTGGAACTTTTAAAAATGTTTTATTACATAACATTTTGAACTCAATATTTTCTTCTAGGTAGGTAACCAAAAACGAATTTTTTTTTCTTTAAAAAATTAACAATTCATAAACGTTTTAACATGTTTTCAACTTCGTTTTAAATTTAAGGCGAAAGTAAATAATTCTTTTTAAAAAATATTTTCCGTCTATGCTTCCATTTTTCAAGTTGTTTAAAAGTTACCTTCTGGCACTATACGTCCTATTACCGGAATGTCAACTCAGTATTTCTCCGAACGTCCTATTGCCCGAAAGTCACATTCCGCGAATGTATTTTTTATCGAACTGGATATCTTGCATTTTTGTATTTTTCCGGTTCAATGTTTCAAATAAACTTTTAGTTATGATACTATCATAATGTATAGATTCCTTTTTCAAAGAATAGATAGCCAAATATAAATTTGGCGTTTTAGGGATTCTGGAATTAAGTCTACGGTGCCAACCTTCGAGGGAAAATGGTTTTAATTAAAATCATTAATTATTAAAATCATCATCATCGTATTATAATCATTAATCAATGGAATGTGGGATTTATGGTTATTTTTACCAATTGCGCCCTGTTAGTGGTTTAAGTACCGAGCCGTGATCTCAGGGGTCCTGGGTTCGATTCCCGGGTCGAGCAAAAAGTATGTTTCGAATTTTACCGAACATAGCTTGGGTTTGTGATCACTAATCCGCATTTGGCAAGCGTGGTGATTAAGCCTAATGCCATCATAGTAGCGATGACTTGATTTCTATGATGGAGGCCTTTGCCCTGCAGTGGGACATTGTGTAGGCTGATACTTTACTTTACTTTACTTACCAATTTCGCCGCAAACGTTTTAATTAGTGGACTTTCAGGGAAATGGTCAATTTAGGATGGTGGTAGTTCAAGGAAGTGGGCGTTAAGAAAAGTAGGACGTAAACAGAATAAACGTTTAGAAAACTGGACTTTCAGGGCAGTGGACGTCGAGTGTAAATAGACCTAAAATACCGACTTTACATTCCGGTAATAAGACGTATAGTGCCAGAAGGCGCGCTTGATTACGGGATAAATGTTTGTATGCTCTGTAAGGGGTACCAGTAGACCTTTTTTGTGTAAAGATTTTTTCCGTGGAAGTGCAACCACCATCTATTTCTGCCGGCATTAGTGCTCGCATTGCTGTGTTCCTGTTTGAAGGGTAAGGGTGCCGGTGAAATTACAGGCACATGGGACTGGGCCCACCTAGGACGCACCCTATGTGGCATTGCACTGCGCCCGCCACCCATAAAGATGAAAAGTCTCATGTGCCTGTAATTTCACCGACAACAACCCTTCAAACCGAAACACAGCAATGCGAGCACTATTGCTTTGCGGCAGAAATAGGTATGGTGGTAGTACTTCCCCGGGCGAACTTTAAAACAAAAAAGAATAGAAGAATAGAATAGAATAGAAATAGTTTATTTTGAACAGCAAATACACACAACTTGGGAACGCAATACAATAATAACACAGACAGAACACATATTTTTTGCTGCGTGGTAAAAGCTCTATCACTATAAAATTGATTAACAAAGACGGACATTTGAAGAATTTTTGCTAGTTCTATTCGTAGCTAAAGAGATGAACGAGCCGGGATCATACCTTTTTTGTAAGAATATTGACTCTTATATTTTTACTCTTCTCATTTCGTTTTTTTCTCGCCGCATTCGGATCTGAACACTTGGGCAGCATAATCCTCCCTATCCTGTGGTATCTAGCTCTTTATCAACGGGCATTTCCCTAAACTGGGGGATTTTATCTGGAGACGAGGTGGCGCAGTGAGGTGAATGTTTTTGGAAAAAAATATGGATAACTTTCAAAAATTTGACATACGCTTGACAGATTCGTCGGCCTAACTTCAGTCAAATACTCTTTCTATGTATCAGGCTGCACAAGGAGGTTTTATCTAAATCCATAAAAATTCAAATACCTTATGCTGGCTCCACACTATCGTCCAACACTCGAACCTCCAAATATCCTCCGATCCCGGGCAAACCCGATCGATCTCCAAACCGGCCCGCTACACATCGAGACGGAACTCCTAACTCATAATCATGGCAGACGTCGAAACGATAGCAGCAGCTTCACTGTATCTCATTCATGCAGGTATAATAGTAATGGAGTGAGTGCTAAAATAGCATAGAGTGTTCCTTCTTACTCCTATCCTAGAAGATAGCTTGCTATCCTATGTTAGAGAGAAACAAATATATTGTCACACGACAGTCGTTTTTCTTTTCCGTACCACTGAATATTGGTCATAGACAATTGAAGTTTTCGATAGTGAAGGGAACATATAGAGCGTCATCGTAAATATTCTTAGTCGATGAAATAATTGTCGATGATGAAGCATTTGTCACACTGGATGCATCTGCGGTCAGGTCAAAGCGAACGCAGCCCGCATCATGTATGAACAACGTTGTCGGTCAGGGCAGAGCAATCGGTCAGCGATCCGGGCAGGGCAACCCGTCAGCGGTCCGCGCAGGCTAAAAACCGGCCTTCTTATTTCAGTTTTTGTCTGCGTGTATCAGTAGTGATCAGTTCTTTTATTGGGTTTTGATCGAGGAAAATGATTACCGAGGAAGAAGAAAATATTGTGTTATTATGGTTGCATAGCAAAAGGCGCCCGTTGCCCTCCTGCCTGCACCCGTTGTCAGCCACCCGCTGCCCGTCTGCCCGCAGCCAACCGCAGGTGTGCGTTCTTTGCTTGTGCTCGCATGGGCAGATAGCATTCTATACAATATATATTGAGACCGACAATGTTGTTCATACATGATGCGGGCTGCGTTTGCTTAGACCTGTCAGCAGAACGCAGAACGCATCTAGTGTGACAAATCCTTAATGATTAGTGAAATCAATCGTACTGTATCAATCTTGTGCCTGGAGTAGATGTGCTCAATTTTCCTTGCACTGTCAACAGCTTGATTTATGTTGCATTCCTATAACATTTGTATAAGGTCAGCCACAAGAGTCTTATTAAAAAAAAAAAAAAAAACTTGATAGTTTTTCATCGTTGATGTTTTCCAACAGTCAGAGAAAACGGAGATGGCTACAATTTTTAATACAATATGTTTGCATATGTAAGACTAGGCAGGTATCAAATAAAACCATAATAATTAAAGATTTATTTACAGAAATAATAATACAAGTTATACAAGTAGGTATGTATGGTGATTCGAGAGGGATTAAAAATCTCCTCATATGTACAAAATAAAAAAAATACTAATGACGTAGTTGTGCTAACTGAAGACCGCTGCTAACGATCTAAAGGTAGCTCAGCTGATCCAAATCACTACCAGACGGAATCGTCCCTAAGATGCTGGCACTGGCTGCATTGCCACGCTGAATGGGTTACTAATGCGTTGAGCCAGATAAGAGTCAGCTCTTGGGTCACGCGTCGCTTCGACCAGAAACCCTGAAAGAAAGAATTAAAATAAATAAATAAATAATGCTGGACAGTTCACACAACATTATCTAGTCCCTAGCAAAGCAGAGCTTGTGGTATGGGTACTAGATAACTGATAAACTTAATACAATACATTACATAGATAGTTTTTTTTATTATACATCGTAAATACCCAGAACACCCTGAACAAATATCTGCAGATCGTAAAAATATTTGTTCCGAGGAGAGAACCCAACCCGCAACCTCCTGCGTCGCAGGCGAACCTACGCCCGCCGCGCCACAGAGGTCGCCGGAGAAAGAAAGACGATAAGCCGAGAGTATTATTTTGAAAGCAAAGCAAGGCAGGTATTCTGATAGCCGCGCGGATTCTAAGGAAAATCTTTCGATAGTCGATCGCATCAAGCTCATTGGTACATCACTATGATAACCTATACTGTTATTATTTTTTGGATTAAAATGTCTGTAAATCCATACAAAACAGGATTCTGTGATGGTATTTTGGTATAAAATAAGCCCCCAAACACATATTACCCTCACCCTTAAATCTACACTTGAATAAAATCACTTACCGATGGTAACTTACGTTGACAACATTGTTTTGTCTTCTGGGTGAATGAGATTTACATCCCGGCACTGCACAAGACATAATGTAGAACTTAGCTTGTTTTTTTAGCGAATTTGATCTAGAACTCGCAGTAATATTGTCTAAATTTAATATTTTTTCACTCATAACAAAGAGTCATTCGCATGTAAACATAACCCGAATACACAAAGATAACATATATCACAAGGAGAGTATTCTAGTTAACTGGACATCTATATTTTGGTGTTTAAAATGATACCAATGACGTCATGATACCAAGGTTGACATTTGGCCTGGTACGCGTTACACAAATAAAAACAGTTAGATTTATGCTTGTCTCATTCCAACACATGAATACATTCTTATAAAAGAATGAGATTGGTATAATCGATATCGTTTCGTTTTTAGCCTTACATCCATGTTTAGTTCTTAATCCGAGATCTCATTAGCGACTGACAGCTATGCGTGTTCTGATGTGTGGACGGCAGGTTTGTGCTAGTTCGCCAACTCATCCGAACTCCTTTGATTTGGGCAGAAATTACCGCTCCCGGAGCGATCTCGAACCAACTCGATCGAGCTCGACCGAAGTCACCCGAACCATCGATGGTTGGACGATCAGTTCGGATGTTGGACGATGGTGTGGAGGCGGCATAACAGAATTTAAAAAAATTGGTTGGATCTATAATCAAAGTCATATATTTTACAATTACAATCAAAGAGGTAGATCCTACAAACATAGTAATAATATAAGTCGTTATCATCAACCCTTAGAAATCCACAGGTGAACAGTCTTACGTCACGACGACTGGTCTGGAACCGGCCCCATTCACTAGGTCATGATGACTGACCTTAAAACTGTCATCGATGCATCGAATAATATAAATACACTACTTCTTCCTATAAGAGACACCTGGCCAGACGTGGTGACGGCCGGTGGAGTAAAGCCACTAGGACGTGCCCTATGTGGCATTGCAATTTGCACTGCGAACGACACTCTGAGACGTAAAAAAGTGCTTGTAATTTAAACGGTACCCATACCCTTCAAACCGGAACACAACAATGCGAGCCCTACTGCTTTGCAGCAGAAATAGTTATGGTTGTATTTCCCCGCACGAACACTTATCACAAAAAGCTGTTTCTACTTAACTACGATCACGAACTAGTAGTAGTAGTAGTAGTAGTAGAGCTATTTTGTGAAAGAGTTCGTCCGGGGAAGTACTACCACCATATGATAATGCACTGTTCATAGGCAGAGGGTACCGCTTATCATCAGGTGGGCCATCTGCTTGTTGCGTCATTCTAAGTAGTATAAAAAAATAAAAAAAACTTACTAATAATATCTTTTAATAATTTTCAGTGACGTTTGACGGCGAGACGATAGAAGGTGCCCCGCCGCTATGGTGCGCCGCCGCCGCTGGTCACCTCCCCCTAGTGAAGTTGCTTGTTCGCGCAGGCGCGAATGTCAACTCTACGACGCGGACGCACAGCACGCCTCTACGGGCTGCGTGCTTCGATGGACACTTCGATATCGTCAAGTTCCTAGTCGAGAATGGCGCCGGTAAGAACCCTGAGAGTCAGCGACCTCTACTGAAGTTGCTCCAACGTGCGGGCGCGAACTTCCATTCGATGACGCAGATGCACAGCTCTCATCTACGCTCCAAGTGATTTAGTCGAGTCTTCGATATCTTCAAGTTCCTAGTCGAGAATGGCACCGGTAAGAACCCTGGGAGTCGGGCGGTCATCCCCTCTACTGAAGTTGCTCGATCGTGCGGGCGTGAACTTCCATTCGACGACGCGGATGCACAGCCCTCATCTTTGCTCCAAGTTCTTTAGCCGTGTCTCCGACATCGTCAAGTTCCTTAGTCAGGAAAGGCAAGTGTTAGTATCGTATACGACTGGGAAACAAAACAGTCTGGGGGTCCGGGGGCCGAACTTAATGCTAGATAGCATTCTCTTCCAGCTAACCTTTGTGTAATGTGGAAAACAATAGTAGGTAGTGCACAACAATATGATTAAAGGATAGATTGTAGCAATGAAGATAAACTAAATAAAACATATGTACTATAATGATACAAAAATAATAAATAAATACATATTCACGTATTCGATAGGGGAATGTTTGTCTCACGTATTGTTTTCTGTATACTTAAACTTTTTGTCAATCTCAGTCCGTGTATCCGCGATACAGGCTTGTCCTAGTGTGGTGCCCATTGTAATGTTCTCATATAGCCAATAAATATTTAAATAAAAACATTTGTTTTTGTATTTGAATCTTGCAACAAAGTCCGTAACAAAAAACATATTTTCTAATTCCAGACATAGAAATAGCAAATCGTCACGGGCACACGTGTCTGATGATAGCGTGCTACAAGGGCCACATCAGGATCGCCAAGTACCTCCTTACTCTGAACGCAGACGTGAACAGGAAGAGTGTAAAGGGTAACACGGCGTTACACGACTGCGCCGAGAGCGGCTCGCTTGTGATACTGAAACTGTTGCTGGGACAGGGGGCGTCTATGGACGTAGACTCGTATGGTAAGTACCTCCTTACTCTGAACGCAGACGTGAACAGGAAGAGCGTCAAGGGCAACACGGCGTTACACGACTGTGCCGAGAGCGGCTCGCTTGTGATACTGAAACTGTTGCTGGGACAGGGGGCGTCTATGGACGTAGACTCGTATGGTAAGTACCTCCTTACTCTGAACGCAGACGTGAACAGGAAGAGCGTCAAGGGCAACACGGCGTTACACGACTGTGCCGAGAGCGGCTCGCTTGTGATACTGAAACTGTTGCTGGGACAGGGGGCGTCTATGGACGTAGACTCGTATGGTAAGTACCTCCTTACTCTGAACGCAGACGTGAACAGGAAGAGCGTCAAGGGCAACACGGCGTTACACGACTGTGCCGAGAGCGGCTCGCTTGTGATACTGAAACTGTTGCTGGGACAGGGGGCGTCTATGGACGTAGACTCGTATGGTAAGTACCTCCTTACTCTGAACGCAGACGTGAACAGGAAGAGCGTCAAGGGCAACACGGCGTTACACGACTGTGCCGAGAGCGGCTCGCTTGTGATACTGAAACTGTTGCTGGGACAGGGGGCGTCTATGGACGTAGACTCGTATGTTAAGTACCTCCTTACTCTGAACGCAGACGTGAACAGGAAGAGCGTCAAGGGCAACACGGCGTTACACGACTGCGCCGAGAGCGGCTCGCTTGTGATACTGAAACTGTTGCTGGGACAAGGGGCGTCTATGGACGTAGATTCGTATGGTAAGTACCTCCTTACTCTGAACGCAGACGTGAACAGGAAGAGCGTCAAGGGCAACACGGCGTTACACGACTGTGCCGAGAGCGGCTCGCTTGTGATACTGAAACTGTTGCTGGGACAGGGGGCGTCTATGGACGTAGACTCGTATGTTAAGTACCTTCTTACTCTGAACGCAGACGTGAACAGGAAGAGCGTCAAGGGCAACACGGCGTTACACGACTGCGCCGAGAGCGGCTCGCTTGTGATACTGAAACTGTTGCTGGGACAGGGGGCGTCTATGGACGTAGACTCGTATGGTAAGTACCTCCTTACTCTGAACGCAGACGTGAACAGGAAGAGCGTCAAGGGCAACACGGCGTTACACGACTGCGCCGAGAGCGGCTCGCTTGTGATACTGAAACTGTTGCTGGGACAGGGGGCGTCTATGGACGTAGACTCGTATGGTAAGTACCTCCTTACTCTGAACGCAGACGTGAACAGGAAGAGCGTCAAGGGCAACACGGCGTTACACGACTGCGCCGAGAGCGGCTCGCTTGTGATACTGAAACTGTTGCTGGGACAGGGGGCGTCTATGGACGTAGACTCGTATGGTAAGTACCTCCTTACTCTGAACGCAGACGTGAACAGGAAGAGCGTCAAGGGCAACACGGCGTTACACGACTGCGCCGAGAGCGGCTCGCTTGTGATACTGAAACTGTTGCTGGGACAGGGGGCGTCTATGGACGTAGACTCGTATGGTGAGCACATATCCTTGTATTCTCCCACCAAGTGAGCGATAGACTCGTCAGAGAAGCCAAGTTACTCCTTAGAAACGTTGGTGTGATTTGAACAGGAGTGGCGCACTCCGTTATTTTATGATACTGGACATTTCACACTATATTATCTAGCCCCAAGCTAAGTTGAGCTTGTGTTATGGGTACTAGATATACTCTAACAATACATTACATAGATAGATATCTTTATCATAGATAGAAAATACCCAGAACACCCTGAACAATTATCTGCAGATCGTACAAATATTTGTTCTGTGGCAGGAATATAACCCGCAACCTCCTGCGTATCAATTTTAAATTGAAATTCAAAATTGTTAGAAGGTTAACAACTTTGAAATTAACCTTTCTAACTGCCAATGCGAGAATCCCTTGGCAACATCAATTGCTATTAATTATGAAGTACAGACCGTTCACCATAAGTTGGCACCTGCCATGGAGTATTTACAAGTGCCATCTTACGGTAAACGAAATTCTGATGAATTCTGTCAATAAATACTGACGTCACCAGAGAGGGTAATAGTGCCAAAATATCTTGCTCTCTAACCGATATATCAATCAATAATTATTATCTCAATAAATAAACCTAGTTACTTTGACTTGTGATAATGTATTTATCGCTATTTATACTGCAATGTGATGTCAACTCTCCGTCCAGTCTTTGCTCCCAAGTTTGAAAGAACAAACATTTATTTTACAAGTTGTGTCAAGGCTGGTGTACCGTGTACTTGTACATACAAAAAGCGGCCAAGTACGAGTCGGACTCGCCCATGAAGGGTTCCGTAGCAGCAAGTAACATAATATAAAAGTTCTTGGATGGATTACGAATTATGACGTATTAAAAAAAACTACTTACTAGATCTCGTTCAAACCAATTTTGGTTGGAAGTTTACATGGTAATGTACATTTTTTTTTTTTTTAGTTTTATAATTCTCTTGTTTTAGATGTTATGGGGGGGGGCACACTTTTTAACACTTTGGAAGTGTCTCTCGCGCAGACTATTTAGTTTAGAAAAAAAATATATTAGAAACCTCAATATCATTTTTGAAGACCTATCCATAGATAACCCACACGTATGGGTTTGATGATTTTTTTTTGAGTTTTAGTTCTTAGTATGGGGAACCCCAAAAATAAAAAACTACTTACTAGATCTCGTTCAAACAAATTTTCAGTGGAAGTTTACATATTTTTTTTTTAGTTTTATCATTTACGGGGGGGGGGGGGGGGACACTTTTTACCACTTTGGAAGTGTATCTCGAGCAAACTATTCAGTTTAAAAAAAATAATAATTAGATACCTCAACATCATTTTTGAAGACCTATCCATAGTTATCCCACACGTATAGGTTAGATGAAAAAAATAATTATGAGTTTCATTTCTAAGTATGGGGTAACCCAAAAATAATTTTAAATTTTTGTGTAAAAATTTTAATGCGGTTCACAGAATACATCTACCTACCAAGTTTCAACAGTATAGCTCTTATAGTTTCGGAAAAAAAGGCTGTGACATACACGGACAGACAGACAGACAGACAGACAGACATGACGAATCCATAAGGGTTCCTTGTATTTGACTACGGAACCCTAAAAAGGGAAGTTTTGTTAGGATTTAGAGAGTGAAAAAAGTTTTACCAAGAAACGATTTTTTTATCAAATACATAAATAATAGATATTACATAGAAATAAGTATAATTATGGCGATAAGATAACATTTATTTCCTAAATACTTAAATAATATGTGTGCTATTGCAAATATTTGTTCAGGGTGTTCTGGGTATTTTGTATGTATAATAAAAAATATCTATCTATGTAATATATTGTATTAAGTATATCAGTTATCTAGTACCCATAACACAAGCTCTGCTTAGCTTGGGGCTAGATAATGTTGTGTGAACTGTCCAGCATTATTATTATTATTATTTATTATTTATTTCCTAAATACCTATTTCACAAAGATCGCGACAGTAGATTATCATATTGACTACCTTAGGTTTTGAATTTTTGATTTTAAGTTGACTTTAGGTTTTTATTGGTTGACTTTTGTGACTAAATTTCGAGCTAGCTCTTTTTAATTATTATGAGTTAATTTGAAATGTACCTATTTGTAGATACCCTTTAATTAGAGTAATTGATAACTTTCCCGTTCTAGTAAAAAAAAACCTCTTAACTTCGACTTGCATACTTTGTTGCTATTTATACTCAAATTTCCTATGATGTCATCTCTCCATGATTGAAAGACCAAATATTTGCTATCAGTATTGTACTTAATAACAATGTGTTCTGTTTCAGGCATGACGCCCTTATTAGCGGCTTCAGTGACCGGCCACACGCACATAGTACAGCATTTAATACACTCCGACTACGGACTAGTGACTAGACAACAACGCATCGACGCGCTCGAACTACTGGGCGCCACTTACGTCGACAAGAGGAGAGACATGGTCGGCGCTTGGGCGTTGTGGAAGCGCGCTATGGAAGACAGGTAATTTCCTTAGTAACCGACATAGCTCTCAGAATTAGTAAGTTGCATTGGCAATAGGTAGATGACATGATTAAAAACAGTTCAGTTTTACCCAAAATATAAGTCCGATCGACTTTTTCGTTTGCACAGAAAAGCGCAGACTGATATCCGAGAGTAGCCGAACGTAAGCTCTCTCCCGCTCACATCTAAGTGTCGACTGATGAACAAGATAGCACACGACCAGCCGCCAAATCGATTAACAGTGACAGCGCAAGATTTTAGCACGCGATTGCTATTGGTAGAAAGAAGGTTCCCGCGCTATATAAATTGGTCTACAGCGCAAGTACATCGGGGCTACTTGTATTTTGGGTAAAACTGTACTAACCAACCAAACTACCAAATGATCAGTAGAAGATCAGCGTTGTTGCCATGTAACAAATTCTTTCTATTTCTAACAAATCTACGATTATGGACAACATTAAAAAAAAATGTGTTGTCCATAAGTGTGGTTAACACACTTGAAAAAATAGCAGTGGTGTCATCTCTTGTCAATCGTTCGAACTAAATCTCGGAAATTGCACAGAAGGTTTCCAAATGAAGCACCTGTAGATGGCACCATCGGCGCTTAGCCGTTCACAGCTCGTTCCATGGCCAAACTGGTCAAGAAATCGCCGATTACAGGCGAAGATGTGGGTTCGAGTCCCGCTGGAACGGAATTTTTGAGTCACATTGAAATGTAACTCTACCATGGACTATCAACGCCAAAATATGGCACCTTTGAAAATTCGAACGAGGACAAATGTAACTAGGATTGAGAAGGGTATGCTTAGATGGTTTGGGCATTTAGAAAGGATGGACGATAGTAGATTGACGAAACGGGTACATTAAGACGAGCGCGAATGGGACAGTGGGAAGGGGAAGACCTCGGCGATTCAGACCAGATCGGAGACGTTATGGAAAAAGGCCAGGTCAAGAGTACCCTTAACCGACGAGCATGTATGAAGAATGTGATGAGAGTGAATGAAGCAAAAGAGGTGTGTCAGTATCATATCAAGTGGAAATCCGTAGTCTTTCTACCCCTCCGGGAAACAGGCGTGAGTCCGTGTATGTATGTATGTATGACAAATGAGTTTGATACACTGCCGGTTCACATTCTAGTCCTTCAAATGTGTTCAATAATCAAGCATCAATGGACGGATAAAACTTGACCTAATTGTTTTTTTATGCATTTTGTTTCCCGTTTGGTTCAGGCATTTTTTGAGCGCTGACCCTAAGTTCAATTGCTATGAGGTCAGCGCGTTAACATGCATTAATTTACTATGAATACCTATAAAGTTAAGTTAATTTGTTTTGTCAGATTCCCCGCAGACGGCAGCGACCCCATCCCGAAGCCTAAAGACATTCCTCGCATCGAGGCGTACGAGTACGCAGAGGAGCCGAGCGACTCGCAACAGCTCGAGGAGATCCTCGCAGACCCTGACGTGATGCGCATGCAGGCCCTCGTCATACGGGAGAGGATCTTAGGTGAGCCATCTTTCACGAACATTACATAACATAACACCCAACAGTCACATACATAGTCCTGATCCCACACTAGGATTCACTGTGTCGTGGGTATCAGGAACTACGAGAACTCTGGTACCATTACTAGTAGTAGTAGAGCTTTTTTGTGAAAAACTTCCCCGGACAAACGTCCGGGGAAGTTTTTTAGCACCATTGCAGATCATACAAACATTAGGAATGCAAGTTAAATAAAACGTTTTAATAATAGTAGTTTATGCAACTGTCATGCCTCATGCGATAATAGGTTGACTCGAGTGTTTTAATGCCTAAGTTATATGCAGTTTCATACACTACTTTATCTTCACTCATAGGAAAAATTGAAATTAAACAAAGAAAAACACGATCGGCAAAAAAAAGTACGGGAAGCGCGGGAAATAAAGTTCAAACTACGCATGCGTGCGCCATTTTTTCAGAGTTTGAACTGCGCATGCGTGCGCCTTTTTTTCATATTCAGGCTTTAACCATAGACTAGTTTAATGAATTAATTAAAAAAAAATAGCGGTTCTATAATGAGTTTTATGATAAAAGCTTTTATCTATACTCAAATCGAAAAATTCGAATTACCAATTCAAAGACGGTTCTATACAGACGCACTTTATAGACGCATATACATAAAATTATAAATAAAACTCATTATGCGTAAAAAAAAAAGATAGCGGTAGACCGCTATCTTTTTTTAAAATTAATTCATTAAGGTGAATGCTCACGTTTGCGGCGCGAGATTCAAATTTGTTGGTGTTTTTTGCCCTTTACAGGTCATCAACACTTCTTCAGATGACGAAAGTTGAGTTCGCGACAACTAGGAGACCTAATCTAACCTAACCTAACCTAACACACATGTTTTAATTGATTGTATATCATAAATATCATCAGTTTAGCTACGATACCCCTAAACAAACAAAAACACTGTAAAAATGTGTTTAGGGGTATCATAGCTAAACTGATGATATTTATGAGATACTATCAATAAAAACATGTGTGTTAAGTCTCCTAGTTGTCGCGAACTCAACTTTCGTTATCTGAAGAAGTGTTGATGAGCTGTAATGGGCAAAAAACACCAAAAAATTTGAATTTCGCGCCGCAAGCGTGCGCATCCACCTTAAACTAGTCTATCTTTATAGCCTGAATATGAAAAAAAGGCGCACGCATGCGCAGTTCAAACTCTGAAAAAATGGCGCACGCATGCGTAGTTTGAACTTTATTTCCCGCGCTTCCCGTACTTTTTTTTGCCGATCGTGTTTTTCTTTGTTTAATTTAAATTTTTCCTATGAGTGAAGATAAAGAAGTGTATGAAACTGCATATAACTTAGGTACTCGAGTCAACCTATTATCGCATTGACTCTCGTGTTTTAATACCCCTTCTTATATGACAGTTGAATAAACTACTATTAAAATTAGACCACTTAGTTCGGAGGATACGGCAGGGCATAAAGCTGCAGCTGCTTTTGAAATGTTCACTATACGCTGAGTGCTAACCAATGTATCGTTGTTCAGGTCCGGCGCACCCCGACACGTCGTACTACGTGCGGTACCGCGGCGCCGTGTACGCGGACGCGGGCCGCTTCCAGCGCTGCCGCCAGCTGTGGCACCACGCGCTCGACATGCAGCGCGCCGTACTGCCGCCGCTGTCGCCGCTCACGCAGTCCTCGCTCTACAGCTTCGCGGAGCTCTTCACGTACATGCTGGGGGAGCGCGCGCGCCCGCCCCTCAGAGGTGAGTCATCCAGCTGTGGCACCAAGCGCTCGAAATGTAGCGCGCCGTACTGCCGCCGCTGTCGCCGCTCACGCAGTCCTCGCTCTACAGCTTCGCGGAGCTCTTCACGTACATGCTAGGGGAGCGCGCGCGCCCGCCCCTCAGAGGGGAGTCATCCAGCTGTGGCACCACGCGCTCGACATGCAGCGCGCCGTGCTGCCGCCGCAGTCGCAGCTCACGCAGTCCTCGCTCTACAGCTTCTAAAACTTATTTAAATATGTTTTCTGGTTGTGTTTCAGGTCGCATCGTCCCGCCGGTGACGTTCGAGGACATCGAGCCCGTGTTCCAGAAGGCGCTCTCTGAGATGACCCGTGGCGTGGTGCTGCTCGACTCGAAGGTGATCGTGGAGCGCGAGCAGACGCTGGTGACGCTGCAGCGCGTGCTGGTGATCGCGCTGCAGCTGGCGGCGCTGCTGGCGCGGCTGCTGGACGAGCCCGAGTGCACGGACGAGGTCTCGCGGCAGATACACAAGGCTGTCTACACGCTCGTCAAGCTGGATATCAGGGTTAGTACATTTAGAAGCCGCACTGTACGGATCAAGTGCACTGCTCGTCAAGCTAGATATTAGGGTTAGTACATTTAGAAGCCACACTGCACGGATCAAGTGTACTGCTCGTCAAGCTAGATATTAGGGTTAGTACATTTAGAAGCCACACTGTACGGATCAAGTGTACTGCTCGTCAAGCTGGATATTAGGGTTAGTACATTTAGAAGCCACACTGCACGGATCAATATTTATTTTATTGAATTGATAAGGATCATTTGATGGTATATTATCATCGAAAAATGTGTCGTCATTGTTTTGTTGAACAATTCTCGAATGTAACTTGGCCAATTTTTGTCCTGTAGAATGTGTTCAACGTGTTGTAGTGTTATTGTCACAATACAGTGTACAATGTGTGCGTGTTGCAGGTGCGCGTGGGGCGCTCAGCGCTGCACGTGGCGTGCTCGGCGGAGGGCGGGCGCGCGCGCGCGGGCCGGCCGTGGCCCGGCGGCGTGCCGCCCGGCCCCGCGGAGCCCTGCAGCGCCACGCTCATCGCGCTCATGCTGCGGCTGGGCGCGGCGCCGGACGCGAGGGACGCCGCCGGGAACACGCCCCTACACCTCATCTGCAAGGTAACACGACACACATATTATCAGCGCTGCACGTGGCGTGCTCGGCGGAGGGCGGGCACGCGCGCGCGGGCCGGCCGTGGCCCGGTGGCGTGCCGCCCGGCCCTGCGGAGCCCTGCAGCGCCACGCTCATCGCGCTCATGCTGCGGCTGGGCGCGGCGCCGGACGCGAGGGACGCCGCCGGGAACACGCCCCTACACCTCATCTGCAAGGTAACACGACACACATATTATCAGCGCTGCACGTGGCGTGCTTGGCGGAGGGCAGGCGCTCGCGCGCGCGCCGGCCGTGGCCCGGCGGCGTGCCGCCCGGCCCTGCGGAGCCCTGCAGCGCCACGCTCATCGCGCTCATGCTGCGGCTGGGCGCGGCGCCGGACGCGAGGGACGCCGCCGGGAACACGCCCCTACACCTCATCTGCAAGGTAACACGACACACATATTATCAGCGCTGCACGTGGCGTGCTTGGCGGAGGGCAGGCGCTCACGCGCGCGCCGGCCGTGGCCCGGCGGCGTGCCGCCCGGCCCCGCGGAGCCCTGCAGCGAAAGCTGAAAGTTGGCCAAATCGAGGCTGTATTGGGAACTGACAAAAAAAATGGTATTCTGCTCGTGGTGTGTCCGGCCTAAGAATATACCCTCAATCTCCTCCTGTGGATGTCGTAAAAGCCGACTAAGGGATTACCCGGACTTGTTTGCATGATTAATTGGTACGAGTATAAGATTTGTCCTGGCTGTTAGCTTATTATGGAATGTTTTATTACTGGAAGAGAGCGTTAGCTGAGTAAGTCTGGTTAGTTTAGCCGTGGGAACCAATGGTGGCAATGAGCTCACCACTTGCTACGTCTATGTTCCACGATGGTGCAACCCACAGTGAAAAGAGGCCTATTTGAGGCTTTGCCTACCTTTCAGGGAAAAAGGCGTTTGTCTATGTATGTATGTATGTATGAGTACTAAACTCCAAGTAAACAAAATGTATCATTAATTTAGTCATCTAGGGTGTTGTATGCTTTCAATTAGATTATTGTTTATGTAGGTGTTCAAGCCTGAACATGCATTCGTAACAGCACGCGACCGAGGGCGGTGGTATCAGCAGTTACCGCACGTCCACCAGCAACCCTTAACCTAAGCAATACATAAAAATACATCAGACGTTACCGAGCAATTGGTTGTCTCATTCCACCGGCACGGTCAGGGCTACTCTCTGACGGCCGGACCTCATACCCTGCCGAAGCGCTGAGGCTCTGCCTTACTGCTGATGCATCCTGCCTCACCATACATCATACTCTCACGTGGCGAAGTCACCCTTTTAGCCCTTAATCAGTCTTTTGAGCCTGCCTGACTGGCGTGAGAAAACCATGTATCCATATACCTGGACCCTACCAGCCCTCCGTCTACTACCTTAGGTCTCATGGTACTGGACATCCCGCACTTATTATATCTATTTATGTACTATCACTCTATGGTTAGGGCTAGGGATACTAGGGGTCTAGGACGCTAGAAACTTGGTGTTCAGGCTGTAGGTGTACTGCCTTACCGTAGAGATATTGCATGTGCAGTCGGAGTTCCAAGGGTAACCTTCCTGACTGTACAGTAGGATTTAAGGCCGTAAGTGACTGCCCGCTTCAACCATCAATTCCCTGTTCCCAGCTAAACCCGTGCCCCTCCGAGGTGGTCCGTGAGCTGCTCTCGCACGGCGCGCACATAGACACTGTCAACTACGACGGCGAGACGCCCGAGGAGATCCTCAAACAGAGCCAGCAGAGCCTCAGCTCCATGGTCAACCCCCTCAGGTACACTAGCCTCAAGTGCCTCGCCGCCCGCACCGTCAAGAACTACCGGCTACCGTACCGGCACGTGCTGCCTCAGTGTCTGCACGCCACCGTCATCACGCATTGAACCTATGCCAAAAACAACAAGGAATTGTACAATATATATGCCAGAGGTTTTGATTACAATTAATAGTTAAGTTGCATTAGGCCGTTCATATCTTAGGAGTGATCAATTTTAATTACCCTGAGATACGCTTGCAAGAGCTCCTTTTTGGCAGGTTTTTGTTCTCCCGAGGTTTAGCTAACGGTGGATGAGTGCTATATATAGACGTAGTTATTGTATCCTCTTTGATATATATGTTTTTACAATAATTTCCTAAATATTGTTTTTTGGAGCTAGGATACCTCAATCCAGTCCTAGGTAATATCTGAAAGCCAATCAATAGGATTATTGTGGTTCAAAAATAATTATAACCTTTGCTGGTAGTAGAAATTGGGTGCAAAGTAGCGTTTTTTTTTTCTTTCTTTACATAATTTTCTTTCATTTTTTGGCCCATAATCTGCTAATTTGAGGCGTTCATTCTTTCATAAAAGATACGGGATTGGTTTGCGCTCTAAATGTTTCCATAAATCCTTATTTTTGTATCATTCTAAAAGGTGCTGCATGCGTGTTTTGTATATTAAACATCAGTTCTTTGTATTGTGTAAATAAATCATTTTAGTAACATTCTATTTCCATATCAACATTAGAATCACGGATATACCTTCCTTCCGGATATTATTACCTTGTTCTATTTTAAATTACAACTATATACACACACAGTACAAACAAACAATAGCAACCTTCTATCTCTATTTTCCTTGGTAACTGATTATGTCTAGTAGAAAAATCTATGAAACCAGACTCCGTGTATCGGGCTGTATAGTTGGTAATGAGTAGACTAGGTTTAGAAGCTTGTATGAAGCCATGAAAACGAAGACTTATACTCAAATCACTTGATTTGTTAAGACCAGAAATATTATTGAAATTATTTACTTATATAAATATTATTAACTTATGTATTTACTTACTTGATTAGACAAAAGTTTAAATTATTTGGAATTTTTTACTAAAATACTGCAATTTGGAATTATAAAAGTTCATATTATTTGCCATAAAATCGCTCTAAATACGGGTAGATTATGATTTAATCGTTTTATTGTCAAATAAGACTAATAGAAATATAACTATTCCAATTAATATATTTATAGCGAGTAGTAAATAATATGAACAAACTTATTGTATGAAAATTTGATTGTTATTGCGTCTAGATAAATCATTTAGTCTGTAAATAAATGCGTATTGCCATTTGTTTTCCGTGATCAATGTAAGATCTTTTTGCCGTGATCAATGTAAGATCTTTTTGCCGTGATCAATGTAAGATCTTTTTGCCGTGATCAATGTAAGATCTTTTTGCCGTGATCAATGTAAGATCTTTTTGCCGTGATCAATGTAAGATCTCTTTGCCGTGATCAATGTAAGATTTTTGTGCCGTGATCAATGTAAGATCTTTTTGTCGTGATCAATGTAAGATCTTTTTGCCGTGATCAATGTAAGATCTTTTTGCCGTGATCAATGTAAGATCTTTTCGAGGCTATGTATTTTTTTTCTAAAACCACCGTTTAATTTGTTTTATATTATTTTATTCTTAAATGCTCAATATATTGATTAATTTGATCTTTTTTATGTTTATTATCTGTAAATAAGTGTTTTATAAAATATATTGCATCCAGGAATATGAGATGAAAAGTATTTAAATTGTTATAGTTTTTTTTATTAATATTTTTGTCTAGATATTTGATGTATTTGAAATAACTATTGGAATAGATATTCATTGGTAGTTCATTTTAGAAATATTATACATTATAGTATATATCATAATAACTATGTATAAAATAAATTAAATTAAACTGTATGCTATTTTTTGTATAAAAAAAACTAAATCGATGTCGTCATTCTATCGTTTGCTCTGAATTGTCACAAGCTTATATTCAGTAATAGTGTTGCGATTCATCGACATCGTAATATATCGATAAAATCGTATTCAAGGCCACCAAGTGATATTCGCTTTTAACTTAGTATTTCTTAGGTTTACGCACGAGCGGACTAGATATCGCATAATGTTCGTGTGTCGCCACCTCTAGTCCACTATTATTAATTAGTACATTCTGGGAAGACAGAAGTTTTCTATTAAATATTAACAATAACTTGCGCTTCGTCTCATCTGAAGATGTGTAATGCTTGGTCGCCTACGCAGAAGTTGCTATGACAAATATTTTGTGTAACATCTGTCATGAAGCTTCGCATAGACAACCTGTCAATTTATCTATGGTGTAAAGTTGTCTATAAAGTAGGTATCGATAAATTTCTCAATGGATCATCACTAGTATAATAAAAATAATTTTTAAAACAAATTTGAAATAAGTAGGTATAATATAAATTGGTATTGTATATTAGTTGGGTAACCATTTAGAACTGAATTATTATATCTGTCTGTATAATCAATGGGCGTTGATAGTTCGTTGATGTGTGTATTTTTGTCATAGATTATATAAATTAGTAATATTGCGTGAAGATTACATGCTAGTTATTTTTTGAAATTAATAAAATGCTTTAAAAAATTTATTGTTGTGTCATTAACGTGTTATATACTAGCGAGTCGCCCCGGCTTCGAACGGGTAGTGTCAGGAGGAGTCTCAAGCCCCGTCACCCCCAAAGTCCTCACACCCACCCCCAATCCCCATCCATCCACTCACCAAATACCATACAAATCTGCTAAAGCAGTTCTCCCAACATCCCGCTGCCAGCCCCCCTACCCCGCAACCCCCTACCACCAACCTCCACCTAATAATTTTTAAAATCGGTTTCTATTTCTGAGTTTGTCCATTACAAACAAACAGTCAAAGTTTACCTCTATAATATTAGTGTAGATGTACATACATAAACACACACCTTTTTTCTCGAAAGGATAGGCAGACCCTCAAATGGGCCTCTTTTCATCAGCTCATCGAGCTCATCGCCGCGTTTGCTTCCCACGACCACAGAATAAATATGCCAAGACTGACTCTGCTAACGCTTTCTTCCAGTAATAACCATTGACCAAAGTAAAATGAAGTAATAACACATTCCATAATAAGCTAGCAGCCAGGACAAATCTTATACCAACGAATCTTATCAATCTTATCGTTGAAAAACCTCAAAATATCGGATTGCATATTATAAACCTGTCATTTAGCATACAACAAAGTGACCGCCTTTATTCCATGCAGGCGTTACATCACCATTTAGAACAAAACATGGGTAGATAACAACATGGAGCTCATAAAAATGTATGAGCCTTCAGATATGTTCAGCTAACAAGAAGGGGCATGTGCTAGTTATTCCGCGCCACCGGTAATTGTGACAAATGAATGTGTTTCGTTATACTTACAAAACAACACTCTTGCTTCCAGAGGTCGCTATTTACATAAACGAGACATAAATAAGGTCTAGGGGAGACTTTTTACAGACTATACGTTATTTCAAGGGGTAGGTTTACGTTATTAGTCAAAATGTGAGGTAATTTTTAAGTTTTGGGCAAAGGTATCTTCAAATGTCTAGAATGTGCGATCCTCTGTTGTTCGCCAGTATCGAAGTGCTTTACTTATAGCATCGATTCAGGAGAGCACTGATGGTTTAGTACAGGGGTTCCCAAACTTATTTTGTCTACTGCCCACTTTAAGAATAAATTATTTTTTACCGCCCCCTTTTTTCACCTACTTAAAAATCACTGTAACTTCAGAGATTAAACATGCACAAATCGCCTGCGGTCTATTTATCTATGAAAATTACCTATCTAGGAATACTAATAACTATTAAAATGCGAAAGTGTGTCTGATTTGACGCCCAATTTTTTTTTTCTAGGTCTCTTACCGCCCCCCCCCCCCCCTTTAGGCCTGCATCGCCCACAATGGGTCGTTATCGCCCAGTTTGGGAACACCTGGTCTTGTAGATCCGGCTCTGGAAGTAAGGTCGTGGGTTCAAATCTCGGCTACATAACGCCCTCGCCTGTCGGTTCGGGCTGCACTTAGCTGACTCGTATCATAATTTACTATTATGTAATGGTGTAGGTACACCTACTAATTTCTCTCGAGGAGTGCATACAAGCATTAATATAATGCGCGTCATGTAAAAATAACGCTGGTGGTCAAGCTTCTTCAGGCGTTACAGCGTTTTTAGGGTTCCGTACCCAAAGGGTAAAACGGGACCCTATTACTAAGACTCCGCCGTCCGTCCGTCAGTCTGTCGTCTGTATCACTACATGAACCGTGATAGTTAGACAGTTGAAATTTTCACATAATATGATGTATTTCTGTTGCCGCTGTAACAACAAATACTAAAAAAACAAAACAAAATAAATATTTAAGGGGGCTCCCATAAAACAGACATGATGTTTTTGCCGTTTTTATAGATAATGGTACGGAACCGTTCGTACGCAAGTCCGACTCGCACTTGGCCGGTTTTTAAAGTTAAGGCACATGGTTTGGGTACTAGTATAGTATTATTTTATCTGTGGTTTGGGCAAAGGTTTCTCAAAATTTTAGAATTTGTTACTCTAATTCCTTTAATTCTGTTGATGGTTGAAGGATATTGGATGGCCCTTGGCATAGTTCCTAGTATAGGTAGTATTATTTTATCTGTGGCTTAGTTAAGGCATTAATTATATCCAACAAGTAATCATAAGTTGTAGCCTAGGTACCTAGAGGTAAGTACCTAGGTAATAAAAGGATAAATTTAAATTCTTAAATATCAAGTTGTCTAGTTAGAAAGTTTTATAGAGACAGGTAAGGTGGATTAAGATCTCAAACACATTTAAACCCCTATAGAATTTAACCCTTGCCAGTCAACCATTACAACAACAAAATAAAATCCATCGGGTTAAATAGGCCCATTGAAAAAACACGGCACGCGTCGCCGATACGTAGAAAGACGTCGTTAACCGAACGGGCCATTGTGTCCCGGGACATAGTAGGTATCCCAGGCGGGTAGTTATTGCACAAAATTACGGGTGATTCGCGGAATTCCAGGGGGGTTGAAATTTGCGGGAAAAATTGCGCGCGTTGTACTTTCGACCGATTTTATCGGTGTGGGGTTGAGTATTTATATCGTTTTATTAGTTTAATTTTGTACTATTCTTTATTCTGTGGTTTAACCCAAAATATTTTGTCAAGACAAATTTGCTAACTGATAAGCATCGTATATGTGTGTACTATTGGAATACCCGCGACATCCTCCGCGTCGAGTTTTTTATATTAATATAGGAACTCGTCCGAGTTCTTGTACTGAATGAATTACACATCCAAATTAGTTCAGCCATTCTGGAGATTAGCGCAAACAAACGCACAGACAAACAGACAATCTAAATACTGTTATTTTAGGCTTGGTAGCGTGTCTTCAGTAGCACTAAATGTTAATTTAAAATTTGAAAAGTACAGACTTAGCTTTTTACAAGCTTTTATTTAACTTGCAATGTTGGTATGTATGTTTATCTGAGTGGAATCCGGCTGGAATCTTACAACTGAATTTTAAAGCAGTTATCCTCAAACGATTGAGCTGAAATTTGGCATACCAGTTAAGTTCCAATAACAATACAATATGATAGTGACAGCGAGCTGATCTAATGATGGAGACGGAAGGTGGACAACGGAACTCCTCGATGGATGATAGTAGACTGGCCGTACTTAGGCTCATTTTGATCAGCACACGGTTAAGATCACTAATTTTATAAAAGCTTGTATTGAATAATTATTGTCCCACTGCAGGGCAAAGGCCCCCTTCCCTTCTTCCACTCTTCGCTATTTAACGCAGTGACAGGTCATGAGCTTAGATGTGAGTCAAGCTCGTCCCGCCATCTCATTCTAGGCCTTCCGCGTCGTCCTAACTGAATGTTACAAAGTACAGACTCGGCTTTGTTACGAAGATATTAAATAAATAAATAAATAATGCTGGACAGTTCACACAAAATTATCTAGCCCCAAACTAAGCAAAGCTTGTATTATGAGTACTAGATAACTGATATACTTACCTAATACAAAAATATATTTATTTACAGAAAGAACTAATACTAATACAAGGTAAGTATGTACAAAATACATATGAAACAGTTGTGCTACCTGAAGACCGCTGCTAGCGATCTAAAGGTAGCTCATAACTGATCCAAATCACTACCAGACGGAAGCGTCCCTAAGATACTGGCTGCATTTCCACGCTGAATGGCAATACTAATGCGTTGAGCCAGATAAGAGCCAGCTCTCGGGTCACGCGTCGCTTCGACCAGATGCCCAGAAATAATTTTGAAAACGCTAAGGGCCACGGTACCCCACGAACCCAGAGTCTCGACCCCGAAAGGCTAAAATAAGTAAGCTCTGTCGAGACTTGCATATTTGCGTCTTTTGAGGTCCTCAGCGGAATCTGCCGTCGCACCGGCCCTAACTGATGTCCCGGACAGATGAGATGGCGCAAGGGTATCAACGCATGTAGCGTCCCACACCAAAGGCCTACCCTTCTCCCACGGAACAAGAGTCATGCTGTCAGGCCGCTTACCATCGTCACGTAGCTGATCACTCGGTTCTAGAATCGAATGGTCTACTACGTGACGATTGTAAGCGATTGGTATACTAGAATGGCTGGAATGTTAACGCTGGTAAGGGCCTGGCGAATGATATCATACAATACAATACATACAATACATAACATATAGATATTTTTTATTATACATTGTTATACCCAGAACACCCTGAAAAAATATCTGCAGCTCGTACAAATATTTGTTCCGAGGCGGGCATCGAACCCGCAACCTCCTGCGTCGCAGGCGAACCTTCGCCTGCCGCGCCACAGAATTCGTCTATTATATTATTTGTATACTTCGATTTTTTGTATGTAGCAGCCCTAGATGGTCTCCGTTGTTATTAATAGCGGTAGAATATTACAATTCAATTTGAGCCAGCGAGCCGGCCGGGCCTAATCCGCGTGTAAGCCCGATAACCTGAACAATTATATTAAAAGCAAACATGAATTTTCAAATCCGCAGTCGCTATTATTAAATCGAATATAATTGCATTGTCAGCTGAGCTGTAATAACGTGCTATTGGAGGCGCACGGGGCTTTAAAGTTGTTGGTGATGCGGTTTAGTATTATTGAATCAGTGCATTATGAGGATAAGGTTTTATAGCCAGTGCCAGCCAAAGGTATCTTTGTGCCTAATAGCAGTTTATGAAACTATCAGGGGTTGTTAAAACTCGAGTGTGAGTTGGCGAGGTTTTTAATAGTAACACACGCTTCGACCAAATTATACCTACTTTGGTCAAAGATCACACGAGTGTTTTAATACCAACGCGTGACCCGAGAGCTGGCTTTTATCTGGCTCAACGCATTAGTATTGCCATTCAGCGTGGCAATGCAGCCAGAAATTTAGGGATGCTTTTGTCTGGTAGTGATTTGGATCAGTTGAGCTACCTTTAGATCGCTATCAGCGGTCTTCAAGTAGCACAACTGTTTCATATGTGTATTGTACATATCTTGTATTAGTTGTATTATTCTTTCTTACCTATTTAATACCTATTTATGTGCTGTTTCATACACTACAATATCTTCACTCATGCAATAAAACTGTTACTTGACCAACAAAGAACATGGAAAACAATAACGTACAGACTGTTTACCGAAAGATGGCACCTGAATTGGTTAGCACGCCAACCAATGCAGGTGCCATTTTATGGTGAACGAGCTGTAAATAAAGGCGTCAAACGAATAAGCAAATTAAAAGACACGACTAGGTACAAGTAACGCGCGGCGCGTAACAAAAGACTAAATCAAAAAAAATATTCGGAAAGAATATGGATCCTCCTTGGTCTGGCAGTAGTGTTTTATAATGAAAAAAGTTATTTTTCAACACACTTAATTTCACCGCCATTAGGCACATAATGGTGTCGATTCTGTGGAGCATTCTCTAATTTTAAACCGCGTTAAAGTTGTCGCGCGTCCTTTCTAATAGACTGAAATAAAAGAGACCGCGACAACTTTAACGCGGTTTAAAATTAGAGAATGCTGCACAGAATCGACACCATTGACACCTGTTATCAAACTGTGACTTTTTCATTCCATTAGCAATGAAAAAGTCACAGTTAAACTGTCTTATAGAGATAGTTGGACATTTACACAGAGTGTGTATTTATTATTTTCTTCACACTTCACTTCGTATGATACAAGTGTGTATTGATGATTGCCGTCCGAGCGTAGGTGAGGGTCTCAATGGCGCCTCAGCGGTAATCACCAACATTACACACTAGAACCATAATGTACTATTATAACATTATTTAGTTAGAGAAAAAGTGTTACCTATAATATGATTCTATTTTTAAATTTCGGTATTGTGTAGGTATATAAAGTACAGTTTTATAAAGTAGGTACATCGCTTTGAGTCCCAAAATGCCAACAGCTAACTTTTTGCTTGAATATTATTCCTAGCGAAATATATTCGAAAGTTTTCCTACCTAAGTATAACAATAGCCTACCCCCAAATTGAAATAGTTGTAAGAAACATGCAATCTCATCATACTTACTCCATCGGTTTCACGCACCCACTGGTAGGAGAATCGAATCGTATGTAATCGGGTTAGACTAACTAATGCCATTTGACGGTCCAGTGGTCCGTTACTCCGGTCCAGGGCCCGATCTAGGGATATGGTAAAGTTTTGCGTCGGGAAAGATCTCAGACGGGTGGACACAGTGGTATTCTACAGAGAGAGAGATTCGCTTTGTTCAACGTTTTTAGCCAGCCAGGGTCTTTATTAAACCTAGAGCACAGATAAAATAATACTATACTAGTACCTAGAGTGACCTATTAGTATTTTTTTAGGGTTCCGTACACAAACGGGACCCTAGTACTATGGCTCCGCTGTCTGTCCGTCTGCCACCAGGCTGTATCTCATGAACCGTGATAGTTAGACAGTTGAAATTTTCACAGATGATGTATTTCTGTTGCCGCTATAACAACAAATACTAAAAAACAGAATAAAATAAATATTTATGGGTGCTCCCATACAATAGACATGATTTTTTTGCCGTTTTTATAGATAATGGTACGAAACCCTTCGTACGCGAGTCCGACTCGCACTTGGCTGGTTTTTTATTAATTAGCTCTACGATTATTACTGATTGTTTCGTTATAGCTATACCTATATTTACCGCCATGGTGGTTAACGTTACGTAGTAACTTAAACATCTTGATTTCATGTTTTTATCATGAATTAATCATAGTAGAACAACAGAAGAAAAATCTCCCTTTTGTTCTCAATTTGAAAAATATGCAGGATAAAAGTACTCGAATAAATCGATACACGGCAATCGTCAGTGATCTTGGGTACAAGTGCCCCAAATAAACCTACTAACGCCGGTCCTGGCGAGCTTACCGAAGTAAATAACCAGATGTAATTTACGCAAAAGCATCTCTATTTATCTCTTGTAGTCTAAACATAATAAAAAAGCAGTGTCAATAACATAAAAAGTTGTTGTGAATTCGATGCAAGAACGTTAGTATATTTTATCGATTAGTAGGTATATTTTATCAATTATCAATAGAAATCATGAAGCACCCACTACATAATTCTTATCGAAAAAAAAACAACTTCATAATTGTTTTTTTTTTCGAGTAGAATTATGTAGTGGGCGTGCATGGTTTCTATTGATAAAATATACTAACGTTCTTGCATCGAACTCACAAAAAAACTCGATAAATTCCTAGCTTTGAAGAAACAACGATACAAGATTTTATAATATTATTGATCACCGTGTGCTGATCACAATGAGCCTAAGCACGGCCAGTCTCCTATTATCCGTCGAGGAGTTCTCTTGTCCACCTTCTGTCTCCATCATCAGATCAGTTCGCTGTCACCATCATATTGTATTGTCATCGGAACTAGACCGGTATCCCTAAGTTAGGCACAATCAGATATCGGAAAGTCACCCCTACCGCCACCCGTGAATTACTTATCATTGAATCGTTCATATGGCCATCTCTGGTCTTCTTCATCAGTTTTACTTCACCAAATGGCACTTTCTGAATGCACATGCTTGACTTGTTGCTGAAAATATCAAAATCCCTATAATATTTGAGGAGTTCCCTCGATTCCTCATGGATCTCATCATCGGAAGCAGATTTAGATGAAAATGGAATCAATCTGGGAGTACATCGTGTCAACTAACAAAAACATTACAAATCGGTTCATAAATGACGGAGATTTATAAGGTACAAAACATAAAAAAACACTTTTTTATGAAGTCTGTTAAAGCAGTCAGCATGCATATACTAAGTTATTAGGTAATAAACCTGCAGACTTTCGAAGCCTCTGTAAAAGTAAAAATAACCTCTGATTTAAATTTAACCAACATAAAATATTCAAAATTAGTGTTGATAAAATTGCTTTCTTTTTAAATCTTTCCGTCCCAATTAGCATTTTATTTAAACTTCTTCCGTATTTTCAAAAGTCATAACAACGCGTTTAATTGAATTCTCCGAAAACGCTCGGCCGAGGAAAGCCCGGGGGGAGGGAGGAGAGGGGGGAGGCTTCTCGTTTTAACTTTCCGGACCGGTGACCGTGCCCTACCATTGTTGGTGTAATACTATTTGGAGTGGTGAGTTTTGTATGGACATTTGGATGAAATGCGTTTGCTATTTATCACCAAGTTTGGTAGTAAAAACCTTGCAAGATATTATTGATATGTTGTATTAGTTTATTTTTTATTTTAGGCAGTAATTTAAGTATTTATTATTATTATTATGATTTTTTGTTAATTTTCTTATTTTATTCAACTATTTGCCTTCTTGTGAACTACCGTACATCTTTTTTCCGCAATACACCAAGGTTATCTGGAAGAGAATGCTTTCTAGCATTAAGTTCGCCTTTGTACTCCTTTTTAATGTGAAATAAAGAATTGTCTATCTATCAAGTGCGAGTCCGACTTACATGGAGTACTGCACAACACAGTCCTGTGTGTAAAGGCACTGTGTGCAGGCGTTCTGCACAAGTAGGCTACCATAGTAACCAATCTATCAAGTGCGAGTCCGACTTACATGGAGTACTGCACAACACAGTCCTGTGTGTAAAGGCACTGTGTGCAGGCGTTCTGCACAAGTAGGCTACCATAGTAACCAATCTATCAAGTGCGAGTCCGACTTACATGGAGTACTGCACAACACAGTCCTGTGTGTAAAGGCACTGTGTGCAGGCGTTCTGCACAAGTAGGCTACCATAGTAACCAATCTATTAAGTGCGAGTCCGACTTACATGGAGTACTGCACAACACAGTCCTGTGTGTAAAGGCACTGTGTGCAGGCGTTCTGCACAAGTAGGCTACCATAGTAACTAATCTATCAAGTGCGAGTCCGACTTACATGGAGTACTGCACAACACAGTTCTGTGTGTAAAGGCACTGTGTGCAGGCGTTCTGCACAAGTAGGCTACCATAGTAACCAATCTATCAAGTGCGAGTCTGACTTACATGAAGTACTGCACAACACAGTCCTGTGTGTAAAGGCACTGTGTGCAGGCGTTCTGCACAAGTAGGCTACCATAGTAACCAATCTATCAAGTGCGAGTCCGACTTACATGGAGTACTGCACAACACAGTCCTGTGTGTAAAGGCACTGTGTGCAGGCGTTCTGCACAAGTAGGCTACCATAGTAACCACTAAACCAATTTAACTTATTATTCCTTGGAGATTTTACAGCACATTTCATATGCATTTTCTCTTTAGTAATATTTTTCGATTACCCGTGCAAATATTTATATTCTGTATTTTTCAAAACTTTAGGCTCAGGAGTAGTTGAGATAAGATCGACAATACCCCCCGGTGTTGCCGGTGTCTATAGGCGACGGTGACCACTTTACATCAGGTGGGCCGAAAGCTAGTTTGCCTGCTGGTTACATAAAAAAAAGAAAAAAACGGGATGTTCTGAAAAGTCAAAAGTATTTTATTCATTGAAATCACAAGAATCATTTAGAATCGTCTTATAAAGTAAATTTACTCCTGTTCCAACGCGACCAGACCTAGAAGAATCAGGCAACAAACACGGTTTTTTTTTTTATAACCCTTTACTAGGCGCGACGAAACGCGCTCTCGTAGACAGCACGTAGCACCTCTACGCGACGGCTACGTGAACTCGATGGGTAAGGCGTCGTAGTAATTTCACCGTATAAAAAATATAGATTAAATTGACCACAAGTCAAGTCACCACAATATTCAAATTTTAGATAATGTTTTGTATTATAATATATATGTTGTTTGTTATGTTTCAATAAAATAAAAGCTTGTAATTTTAAGGATAAACGTCATCGATTTGTTTCTTAAAGTCGGCTCTTATGGACGACGCTTTCACATTTTGAATGCGTCACATCACACGACACTCACATTATCCATGACGGCGTCTGAGCGCGGAATGTCAAGCCGAGCCGAGGTCTATCAATGTTAATGCATCCCGTCACTTTTAAATACAAACGTATTTATGTAAAATTTTGTATAAAACTGCATTGTTTTTATTAGCTATCTCAAAAGACGTATATATTATATATTTTGTATTATAATATTATCATACTGTCACAATATCATGAGACCATGAAAGACTTGAAGAATCTAGTTCGACGATGCAGAACCATGGTAGCGGCCAGTATTCAATTAACTAGAGCCTCTGCAGTGCCTCACACTTTTAGTTATGTTTGTATTATGTAAACACAATGTTCTGATGGAGTCTCCTTATCGCTTGTTTAAAAACAAATAGCTTTTAACGTTTAGGTACATTTGTCCTGCGATTAAAAATAGGATCTTATTTTTTCTACAGCGATATTCTTTCAAAATGCATGATTTTTCTTTGGTGTCATCGTGGTTTGGTTATGATATACTGCCTAGTAAATATAGATTTAAATATTTAAAATAATTACACAAGAGATTTATAATCTTTATGTCTCAGGGCGGGCGCAGTGGAATGCCAAATAGGGCGCGTCCTAGGTGGACATGACCTATGAGGTAATGTATTGTTAAAGGCAGAGGTTACCGCTTAACATCAGGTCCGCCATCTGCTTGTTCAGTCATTCAAGCAGCTTAAAAAAAAATTAATTTTAAGGTGTAGGTGGGTCGTAGAACTATGTATTTTTCGTCAACGCATTCACTTGTTTCTGAGCGAAGCTCCGTGGTAATTATATGAATAGACAAATTTGTTACCTACTAAATAAATCATTTAGCTAAATAATACCAAGATGGCTTACTATGAAGAGAGATATTTATTTGTTAATTAAGGTGGTTGCTTTCGCTTGTGGCACGAAATTCAATTTTTTCATGTTTTTTGCTCATCGCAGCTCATCAACACTTCTTCAGATAGCGACAACTAATTTGCCGGTACTTATATGACCTACCACACAAGTTTTAATTTAATTTATAGTATCACTAAAATATAATTAGTTTGGCTATGAATGCGCTAAAACAAAAATAACTGTAGCACAATCCTAGCAAATCTAATCATATTTATGTGATACTATAAATTAAAACTTGTGTGTTAGGTCATATAATTACCGGCAACATAGTTTTCGCTATCTGAAGAAGTGTTGATGAGCTGTGACGAGCAAAAAACACGAAACAAATTGAATTTCACGCCAAAAGCGAAAGCAACCACCTTAATTAACAAATAAATATCTCTCTTCATGGTAAGCCATCTTGGTATTATTTAGCTAAATGATTTATTTAGTAGGTAACAAATTTGTCTACTCATATAATTACCACGGAGCTTCGCTCAGAAACAAGTGGATGCGTTGACGAAAAATACATAATTCTACGACTACTCAGAGCCGTATTTTCCCGGATTCGGATCGGATTCGGATCGGACGTAGTGCGAAATCGCCCTTAGTGTAGATAACAATGAAACCCACCGTTGAAGAAACATTTTCAAATATATCTCGTGGATGCAATGGATTACCTGCACACGACCACAAATTATAAATTACTTTCAAAACCACGACAAAAAGCCTGTTTTGGCTACTATACGGATGTAATTCCCCTGTCAATCACAGCTTATTTTTTAAATGTTTATGACAGTAAAACCACTGTTGTATCGACCCTTGATCTTAGAGCGCCAATTAATGGAGGATTTTAGTCTGTTACTTACGTTTTAACGAACGATTATGATCTGTGCCTACGCTTATTGTGGGTTTATGGGAATAATTGGCTGCTGAAAAGTTTGTGGCGAAACACGAGAGATGTATGGCAAATGAGGACTTTCGAATCCATGTCCAAAAGAACAGTAACCAAAATCCGAGTTTTAACGACAATCGTAACGACGCCGCAAGTACGGGACATACTTGCGCTGTCCTGTTTTTTAAATTCTAATTCTTATTTTGCTAATTTATTTACTATTTGTGTTTTTTTTTGTCTAATAGTGCTCAGTAAACACGATTCCATGTAATATCTAGTTCTAGTAGAGCTTTTTTGTGAAAGAGTTCGTCCGGGGAATCTGCCTCCAAGTATTTCTGCCACAAAGCAGTAGGGCTCGCATTGCTGTGTTCCGGTTTAAAGGTTCCGGTAAAATTACAGGCACATGCGACATTTCATCTTTGTCGCAGGGTGGCGGGCGTAATGCAATGCCACATAGGGTGCGTCCTATTTGGACGTAACCTATGAGGTAATTAATTCATTGTTAAAGGCTGAGGTTACCGCTTAACATCAGGTGGGCCTTTTGCTAGCTCCGTCATTGAAGTAGTAAAAAAAAGGAAAAAAAAATGTATTGTTTTGCTGGCTCTCAGTCTAATAGTGGTCAGTAAACACGACTCCATGAAACATACGCTAGTACGTATATGTTTGTGCTAATCGTCAAAGGTTATGATAATAGTAATAATAAGATAATGACTGAATTGTTACGCTTGTGCTGTGTCCGGCCTAAGAATAGACACCTCCGACTCCTCCCGTGGATGTCGTAAAAGCCGACTAAGGGATTACCCGGACTTGTTGATAAGATTCGTTGGTATAAGATTTGTCTTGGCTGCTAGCTTATTATGGAATGTGTTATTACTGAAAGAAAGCGTTAGCCGAGTCAGTCGTGGGAAGCAATGGCGGCGATGAGCTCACCACTTGTCACTTCTATATTCTACGATGGTGCAACCCGTTGTGAAAAGAGGCCCATTGGGGCTCTGCCTACCCCTTTGGGAAAAGGCGTGTGTCTATTTATGTATGTTGCACTTGTCCGACGTTTCCGAAGATTCATTACATTCTCAGTTTGAAACAAAAATAAGTGTCTTCAGGTAACAGTTGTCCGTTCTAATTAAAATAAAATTCTACCAGCACCAGCCACATTAAGCTAATGTCTGGACTAACAGATTAGTAAATGAGCGGCCGAGCCTGCGGTCTCGCCTTACCAACAAACTCGACGGCAAAGTGATTAACCTGTTGGTTTCGGTCTTTTTAATTTATCCTGCATATGTAGCGTAGTTCATTTAACACAGAATTTAAAAGCAATATGTTTAAAATGTTTAAAGCTTGTCCTTGGAGGCTTCGACCAAAATTTTGGTCGAAGCTTGGAGGTCTTCACTTGTGAGAGCTTTTTTGTGAAAGAGTTTGTCCGGGGAAGTACTACCACCATACCTATTTCTGCCGCAAAGCAGTAGTGCTCGCATTGCTGTGTTCCGGTTTGAAGGGTAAGGGTGCCGGTGAAATTACAGGCACATGAGACTTTTCATCTTTATGTCTCAGGGTGGCGGGCGCAGTGCAATGCCACATAGGTTGCGTCGTAGGTGGACGTGACCTATGAGGTAATGCACTGTTCATAGGCAGAGGTTACCGCTTAACATCAGGTGGGCCTCTTGCTTGATCCGTCATCCAAGTAGTATAAAAAAAAAAAAAAAAAAACTAGAATACTTAATATAGCCATATTTCAAAAGGAATTACGAATTGATGAAAATGATTAGAATATACATACATACATACAAACAAACGCCCTTTTCCCCGAAAGGGTAAGCAGAGCCTCAAATGGGTTGGGATGTACATAAGGGGGCACTGAGGAAAAAATACTTATTTTTTTCCTTTTTTTTTAGCTTATCGTGTAGCCTTTTCTTAGGCATCTATTAATGTTAAATGCATTTTTTCTATAGGACTTACCGTTTTTGAGATATGAAGTCTGAAAAATTATCTGTTGTTAGTACCATGTTGACAGTCCGACATGGATTTAAAACACTAGAGAACAGTGGATCACAAGTGAGCTGCGAGCGAGCCGAAGGCGAGCGTGGCCCGGTAGGGCTCGCAGCGAACCAGAACCGACATATGCACGCCAATACCCAATAGCCTATGTAATATCATAGGACCCTGACAAACGAAAAATTTTCAGAGTTCATATCTCAGAAACGGTAAGTCGTATGGAAAAAAAGCTACACGATAGGTTAAAAAAAAAGAAACAAGTATTTTTTCCTATGTGCCCTCTTATGTAAACTCTGTCCCGTTCTATGGCCAAATTGGTAAAGGCATCGGCAATCACACGCAAGGATGCAGGTTCGAATCCCGCTGGAATGGAGTTTTTGGGTTACATTTAAATTTAAAGTTATCCATAAAGTGTGGTTAACACAAGAAAAATAATAAACTTTTAGTATGAGACAGTATAGGTACCCAGAAATTCCATAAGGTGCGACCTTCACCATAGGTTATTCCCGACTTTTCTGGAGCTTTTGAGAATTTTGAAAATTCAGATTTGAACCTACGACTTTTGAATCTGTGTTTACTGATAAGCATATCCAACTGCAACCAACGAATAAAGCGCCGCTTACAATGATTGAACGACACAAAGGTCACCGCACATTGCACTGCTACTCGACAACAAACGTGCGGCGTGACGACACTTCATTATGCCCGTATTGAACAACATGCACTAGGGATGTGCCGGTCGATAGAGATTATCGATGAAATTAGGACTGGAAGGAAGGTAACTTATAACACAGTTCCAATACTGTCATTGCAATGGTAAATGGACAATATAATATGTAATGAATATAATATCATATGTTTTTTTTTTCTATAAAATTTACATCGCTCGGCTTGTGCGTGTTGGCACACGTATAATCAAGTAATTAATATAGTAATTATAAGTATAATTGATATTGTATTTTGCAACGTTACAATCCTTCCAAGTTATCAAAGTCACAGTCAAGTCATGTTTTAGTAAAACGGTGGCCGTTTTACAAAAACTTTGGTAGACAATTTCCACCTATTTAAAAAGCAATACTTTTCCATTTCATTTTAGTACACTTGTGCTCTATAAACGAGCTTCATTGGTTTAAATGCCACCTAAATTGAACAAAATAACTCAAAAAAATACTAGGAAATGAACTAATATAATGGTAGACGACGTCTCTTTTCCGTAAGACTCCTAAGGTACGCTTGTTTTGTCAAGTGATACATAGAGAGGAACTAGGAAACTGACCAAATGCCTATGGGACGATACGCACAGTGGATTCTGTTTTCAAGTCACCATTTCCTTAACATAACACTAATAGTTGACAGCACGCAGGATACGTTTATTATTTGCTAAGGGTTCACGCTCAATTAACACATAATCTGTGAAAATTTCCACATGCTACCTCTTACGGCTAACAAGATGTACCCGTGTGTCAGAATATAGATAGATAGACAGACACATGGCAGAAAGGACGCCCGGCATAGGCTCAGGCCCGTTGGCACCCTTTGGGTACGGAACCCTAAACACGAGTTATACCGTAAACAAACTATATTACTAATAAATAAATACCGAACGTGTCGCGACGCGGAGAGGTATCCATTGAGGCCTTGTTGTACAGGGTAGAGTTGAGGGCACACGAGCACGGGGCAGATCACCCATGAGATGGACTGACCAAATCAAGGGCCACTGCATTAATTCACCAGGAAAGCTGCGGTGCGAGATGAGTGGCGAAGGATTGTAAAGTGAGCCACAGACAATAGTGACGACCACGACCACTCTACCAAGAGTTTAACGACGAAGAAGAGAACCTAAACCTAACATAAACATAAAACACCCTGACTTTGCCTACAGTTAAGCTGTCGATAAAATATTATCCTGTGAAAATACAAATATGCTACATCACTAATCAGTCAATTGATGTCTCTACAGGGGTGCGCGCAACCCTTCATCGGAGCTTAATTCTATAATTGAGGGTTAAATCTCCTCGGCGATGGGCCGTATGTTCATTATGACGCGTCTGTTTATTTCTATAAACCTCATCATTTTCGGTTGGAGCGAGGGTTGACTTATCTCGATGGCATTTTTCATAGGTTTTATTGCAACTATGATAAATCACAAGTTGTTGGCTCTTAGGGTTGTGATGATTAAATTTTAAAATCTTTTTAGTAGATTTTTTACTAGATTTTATGGATTTCGTTTATTAAGATACTTTAGATTTATAATAATTGAAAAACCGGTATTAACTCACGTAGGTACTTGTTTCGAGTAAACACACCCGACTCGAGCTTCTGGGATTTATTATCTCCGACGAGTGTTCGCGACGGCTTCCCAGTTTATCAATTATTATGAATATCACTCACAAAAGTTCTAATAGTACTTTATATTTAGTTTAAAATATTACTGTTATATAAATTTCCAGTTAAATTGATTAACATTTTAGTGTACAACAAAAACAAACATACAAGGACTAACTAAAAAAAATACAGTACTATGGGCGGCATAATAGCTGAAAGTGATTTCTTCCAGGCAATCTTTACCGAGTTGTTACTATCCAGAATATCTAGCTTGTAGTTTGTTGTAGTGTACCTGTAGTGTGTATTTAGGTGCAAACAATTCAAACCATCAGACCGAAAATCGCAATATTTCATAATTGAAACCCTCTAAAATCTTAGATAATTGAAAATCACATTTACAAGCGTAGCAACCAAGCATCTAGATCCGAGACAGAGCGCTCGAACACAAACCCGGCTATGGACCGAGGCCTTAGTATAGGCTTTTAGTAGCAGTAGAGCTTTTTTGTGAAAGTGTTCGTCTGGGGGAGGTACTTCCACTATACCTACTACTGCCGCAAAGCAATAGTGCTTGCATTACTGTGTTCTGGTTTGAAGGATAATGGTGAAATTACAGGAACATGAGACTTCATCTTTGTCTCAGGGTAGCGGGCGCAGTGAAATGCCACATAGGGTGCGTCTTAAGTGAAAGTGACCTAAGAGGTAATACATTGTTAAATTACCATTACCATTAAATTGGTTACCATTTAACATCAGGAGGTCCATTTGATAGTTCCTTAATACACGCAATTAAAAAAACCAGCCAAGTGCGAGTCGGACTCACGCACCATTTCCGTATCTATATAAATTACAAAAAAAACAAGTTTGTAAAAAAAAAAAAAATTGCAAGCAAAAAGTGGTCACCCATCCAAAAACTGACATCACAGATCATTGCTTAGCATTTGGAAAAATCGGTTTGTTGTATGGGAGCCCCCTTAAATATTTATTTTATTCTGTTTTTTAGTATTTGTTCTAATAGCGGCAAGAGAAATACATCATCTGTGAAAATTTCAACTGTCTAACTATCACGGTTCATGAGATACAGCCTGGTGACAGACGGGCAGACAGACGGACAGCCGAGCCTCAGTAATAGGGTCCCGTTTTACCCTTTGGGTACGGAACCCTAAAAAGACACTATGGAATAATTTCCCCCAAGAAACATGCTTTCTCAAGCGTAGCATTAAATATTTACTCTTGGAAATCAAAAATTATAACATTTCATTTCCATAATTTACAAATATCATTATAACTTTTCTTAAACCTAAACAAAACCACAGAACCGTAAATAACATAATACAATCACATAATAAACATACCTTCGCATCAGCGCCGTGTTTTAATCGAACAAACCGGCGAGAAACAATTAATACAGTAATACTTGTAATTTCAATCACAAAATTAATTCAGTTCTGCCGCCTTAAATAAGTTCAGGGCTTGTCCAATCGATATGAGGAGAGGTAGTAAGCGGGCGGACGATAGAGGTAAATAAGGTTTTGGTGGCAGCCCTATTGGCTAGTAGACAACGAGGGGCGGGTCGTAGAGAAAGGGGTGTGGCTTGTGCCCGTCAGTGAAACCCAGATTTTACTCGGCCAGTGTGCGCGCACCTTTACTAGCGAGAGGGCTAGTGTTTACGTTAGATAAATGATGTGTTGTGTGCTGTGAAGTGAAGCAGTTAAGGTAGGTTATAATTTAAAGGAACTGTTGAAAATTAAAATCTTTGCCTTTGTGGTGTAAAAAATAAATAAAACAACTATAAAATAATAATTTAGGTAAAGACAACATAGACTTTTGAAAACATTTATTTATGCAAACATTTTAATGGATTTATTGAGGTACGATAGTCCTCTGCAGAGGTACTGAGTGTTAGCCCTTATAAACCCCAACTCTGGGCAGGTGTACTGTATTTATTAGTTAATATATAAATAATTAATACAATATACTATGATATAATATATCATATAATAATAATAATAATAATATAATGATAATACTTAACATAATTATGTATGTGGGTATTTAGTTTTAAGTATTGTTTAATATTAATTAATTATAATTTTAATGATAGTATAAATTGGATCATGTTGTCTGAATAAATGAATTATTATAATAATAATAATAATTGACTAATTCTTAACAAAAACATAAAAATGCATAGGTATAAACTTTAGTCGACGCAGTCACATTATTACTTATTATTATTATTTATTTATTTCAGATCATATTAATCCATAGATCATTAGGTACATAACACATTATTACACACACTTAAATCTACTACATACAGCATAATTAATCAGAAGTACTTACCATAATCAAATAAATGAAAGTCACAGAAAATTTATAAATTAATATAAAATAAGTTTATGTGCAAAATATATTTTTCAATACAAACTTTTATAAAATTAGTGGTCGTAACCGTGTGCTGATCAAAATGAGCCTAAACACGGACAGTCTACTATTCATCCGTCGAGGAGTTCCGTTGTCCACCTTCCGTCTCCATCATCAGATCAGCTCGCTGTCACCATCATATTGTATTGTCATTGGAACTTTACAGGTATGCTAACTGATTTAAAATTTAGTAGTTAGGTTCCACCCGGATTCCACCCAAACAAACATACATACCTACATTGCAAGTTAAATAAAAGCTTGTAATATGAATTTAAATTGGATCAGATAGAGCCCATCATTATATTCATCCACCTGTTTTGAGTGGAATGGGGCACTCTGCCCGCGCTATAATATCTTTAGGATGCCGTTGCTGCTGCCTCGCGCACGCTGGAGTAAGGAAGCGACTCTCTGGCGAATAGTCGCTTGAGAGCCTTATTTGACTTATTATTTTATGCATCGCAACAGCGTTATACGAAAGGTTGTTTAATTATCTAAGGGTTTCTGGCTTTTCTAACAGAATTCTTAGGATTTTCTGGCCTCTACGAAAACCGTAGCACAGCGTAGCACTGCGTAGCATTCAAGAACTGTGTTAGAAAATAATTGTCTGAGGGAAGCGAGGCCTTTCAACCATATTTTTAGTCGCTCCTTGAATTTTTCTCAACACTACTTGGTATTTTAAGGAGGCAAAATTCACTCTACTCTAAGAACTCACTCAGTGGAGAGGTGGGGAAGTAACTGTGAACTCAAGATAGCTCATGACCTGATTCTGTTTCCTCAAGGCATTTTTATCAGCGTTTTATTTATTTTTGGCAAGGCTTTCTTTTGGGTTTCATAAAATGGCATAGAATCTCACTATTTTATGTGTTGTAGAGGCTGCAAGGTTATTATCATTATTATAGGGTATTTGGGCATCGTTAGGTGTTAAGAGGGGGAAAATACCTTATCCTAGACCCATTTGCAGACAATTTTCCATGAATTTACTATTATAATTATTCTACTTTTGTTTAGTTTTTTTTTCATTATAATTGGCGTCCCACGGCTTGCGCCTTTGCCATTTTCAGGTTTTTTGTATTTTCAATATGATTTTATTTTATTTTTCTTTGATGCCGTTGTAGAGGGAGAATTTCGGACAAATCGGTCGTCTTTTATTGCTAACTAGATAGCACTGCGTGCATACCGAAGACATTGGACAAAAAACTCTTACTGGTGTGTTTCTTTTTCAAGGACTTTTGTTAAACAGTTTTTTTTTTAACACAGATAAAATAATACTGCTTTCTAATAACTTTGGGGTGGATACATCAATATTTTTTATAGATACAATTTTTTTTCTGGTACTGCAGAGTTGAATATTTAAAAAGTACTTTAAATAAATAACCAAAAACACAGACTAAAAATATAAAATGGCATTGATGGGATGTTTGCTTTTACAGCGCCACCAACTTATCTGTTCAGGTGGTCTTAATTATAACTACAAACTATTACAGTTTATACACAAAAATAAAGGAACAAAAATTGGATAAAGTAATAATAATCAGCGCTATAGCCGAGTTGATAGTGCCCACAAATTTCGTCTCCAGCGTCATAGCTCGCTCGTTCTATGGCCGAACTGGTTAAAGAATCGCCGATCACAGACGAAGATGCGGGTTCGATTCCCGCAGGATCGGAATTTCCGGGTCATTTAAAATTTAAAATAATACGTATAATTTAAGACGAGTCTTACATGTTTAAGACACAGATTATAAAATTAGACATAACTAGTAAAGCAGTTATGAATAACGTATTTCTATAAATTGAGCTTTAAATAAAATAAGATAGGTATACGGAACAACAACTTGTTTGTTTGAATACCTACTTTTTCAACAAAACCTAGAATAAGGTTGCAAGGTAAAAAAAATACAAAATCGTCCGTGTGAACGCGTGGTCCGACTGTATATAGCCCGGTCAATCACGACGTGAACTGTTTTTAGTCCTAGATAAGCGGACCACGAGTAACCTAACGTTAAAAAAATAAATAAATAATGCTAAATAGTTCACACAACATTATCTAGCCCCAAGCTAAGCAGAACTTGTGTTATGGGTATACATAACTGATATACCTAATACAATACATAGATAGATATTTTTATTATACATAGAAAATACCCAGAACACCCTGATCAAATATCTGCAGATCGTACAAATATTTGTTCAAGGTCGGTAATCAAACTCGCAACCTCCTGCGTCGCAGGCGAACCTTCGCCCGCCGTGCCACAGAGGTCGTCATTATTTATTTATAACCAACGCTAACAAACTCGTCAAAAAGTCACTGTACTCGAAAATTACATTGCATACAATAAAGATAATCTGTAGATTAAAATTCGTGTCTTTCTAAGGCTGGGTTTTCTAAGAAGCGGTGACCGCCATAAAACGGGCATTATAATACTGGCCAGTGGCTTCAGATGTAAATTATTTCTTGTAAGTTAGGTTGAAGAGAGAAATAAATACGTCAAATGAAGATAGATAGATACGTTTATTAATAAAATGGTTCAATACATATTTAATTGTTTTGTTGTAACCGCGTAAACCAAGGTAGATTTGTGATGGTTACTCACATTCCCTTGACTCGCAATATTAACTAACTTAAGTTAAAAGATACATAAATAGATAAGTCTTATGCATACGATATGATAAGTCTTATGATAAGTCCTCGTACCTAATTACCAACATGTAGGTAACAACAGCAGGTACAATATAGGTATTTACTAGGTAGGCAGGTATAAGTAAGTTTAACACTTTGTATACTATGCATTTAAATACTAAGGTAGGTAGTTAGTGTAGTCATTAGATAAGTATTTTTTGAATAATTGTTTGTAATTTTTGTTGTTTATTCTTTTTACTAATTCTGGATGATGAATTCTGAATGAAGGATCTGAATGCTGAAAGTTCTTTTCAGACGATCTGCATTTGGATTGCCTGCTAGCTGCAAGCAGACTGCGCACTTCAAGGAACACTTACGGCCGCTATATATAACAGTCACTAGTTCTGATAAACCCTAGCTTATTGTTAAACAAGAGGCGCGGGAGGGTCCTGCGAGACCCCGTAATTGAAAGACAAACAGGGGGCGCCGATTCGCAGCGAATTCATTACAGCCACATTAACTTGATGCTATTTGAATGTGTCTGTTTTGATGGTCGCCAATTAT
Organism: Operophtera brumata; assembly: GCA_932527175.1. Classification (NCBI taxonomy): domain Eukaryota; kingdom Metazoa; phylum Arthropoda; class Insecta; order Lepidoptera; family Geometridae; genus Operophtera; species Operophtera brumata. The sequence continues at coordinate 55,944,906 of OW052239.1, read as the reverse complement.
GATGATGATACTAAATATAGTCGTCGGGTCAGTTTCAGATGAGTCTCTGGTCTCTAGGAGGGCTTACGATATCAACGATCAAAAATGTAGATTGAAATGATTGCTTTGAAAAACTTACAAAATTTAATAGATTATAATATTAAATTTCAGTGAAACTACGAATCAAAACCGCCTTTTTGGATAATGGTTTTGTTAAAGAGACGTTAAACCAACACTGAATGGTTAAAATTTCGCAGTATAATGGTATTCAATAACACAATTTCAGCTCTCCCATTGCAGTCTTTTGTATAGGCGTAGAGCGACGTAGCGCTTCCGTTAATAAGCTACGCAGCTACGCAGTCCGTTGGCCGTAGCGCAAGATGTATGTTTTTTTTTGTTAACATAACATATCACCCTACAGTCATACTTTACACTAGAAACGGGATATTTACCATGATTTTTGAGTTTTAATTGTTCCCGATATTTCGGCACAGACTCAAAAACCTTGGTATATATCCCGTTTCTAGTGAAAACTATGTGTATAGTACGTACCCAACAGTCACTTAAATATACATAGTCCTGATCGCACACTAGGATTCCCTGTGTCGTGGGTATCAGAAACTACGAGTACCATGGTACCATAACACCTAGGTGTTATGGTACCATGGTACTCGTAGTTTCTGATACGCACGATCATGATCACGACGCATGATCTACAAATATTTGTTCTTGGTCTAGACCAAGAACAAATATTTGTAGATCATACAAACATTTGTCCCGCAGCGGGAATAGAAAATGTTCTGCAATCTTCAAAAAACATTTTTGATATAAAATCTTTTCGTGGCAAAAAGAACAAGAAAATCTCATAAGGAGTTAACATACGAGTTTTGCCAATTTGATTGATTTTCAAATCAATAAAAGTTAGTACAGAACCAATAAATTAATTATAAAGAATAAAAAAAGTCTGTCAAAGAATTTGTATCTTGAGAAAGAAGAAAAAAATATATTTTCTTTTGAATCTACTTAATTTAGCCAGCCAGTTTTTTTTCTAATTTTCAGTCTCTCAATCATTTTTGGGCATGAAAGTGTTTCCTAGATTTTTTAATATTATTTATCGAATTAAAAAAAGACGAGGATCTAGTCGATATTTTAATATCTAAATAGCACGTTGAAAAGTTCATAATTGTTGGAAAACATCAAATAACCCTCGCATTTTCGAAATAGGTACATTTTTGGTAATTTAGTTTACAAAAAGCATTTTTTTCCGTGATCCCCTAACAGTGTTGGGGGAAGTTATAAAGTCTGCCATCGTTGCGTAATTCTCATCAAATCAAGTCAACAGATGTCATTTCGAGGCGCTACCAATTCAATTACTTTTATATTCACGGAGTTTTTATATATATTTGCGACAATTTGCATGTTTATTTCGGCATCTTCGTTGATGCGATGTTATTTAAACTCCGTCTTCGTCGCGTCGTGACGTGATATACATTTTTATAGCTGAATTGAATTGGTTAAGTTTTATGATAAGGAGATTTTGTTAATGTTTTAAAGATATTTGTTTTAAATCTGTGACATCAGTCACAGTTTATTAATAGTTATTACGGTTACGCTTTGGATAAACTAGGGTCCGCTTAGAGAATTAATCAGAGGGTCCGGGATGCGATTTTGACACATGATTTTACGTAAAGAATAGGTAAAATGATTTTGGCTTTCAACGAGTTGATTATTAGCGTTTTGGACTATTCCAACGTCACACTAGCGTAATCATATGAATTTTGGTTGTTCCTCATTTGGATATAAATGAGGAAATTGAGGAGAATTCCAAGTGTCATTCATTGTCAGTTTAGTTCTTTCATCGTCAAGAGATGGCACTTGCGTAACTATTGGTATTTACCTACTTTATAAATTGTATCATGGCAGTGGAGAACTTCGTTCAGCTAACGTAAATAGTTAAAAAAAGCGGCCAAGTGCGAGTCGGACTCGCCCATGAAGGATTCCATAGCACCAAGTAACATGGAATGAAAGGAAAATTGCGGTTTACGAATTATGACGTATTAAAAAAAAACTACTTACTAGATCTCGTTCAAACCAATTTTCGGTGGAAGTTTACATGGCTATGTACATCAAATTTTTTAGTTTTAAATTTTTTTTATTTAGGAAGTTACGGGGTGTGGTTGTGGGGGGGGGGGGGGGGGGGTCACATATTTTACTGGAAGTGTCTCTCGCGCAAACTATTCAGTTTAGAGAAAATATATATTAGAAACCTCAATATCATTTTTGAAGACCTATCCATACTCGTAGATGAGACCTAACCATATCTCAAAGTGAGCAGAATATCACCAATTTTCAAAGGTAAGGGTAAGCGGGAGGATGTAGATGGATACAGGCCGGTTTCCATTATACCTGCGATTGCTAAAGTGCTCGAGAATGGACTAAGCACCCGCTTAACTGAAAACCTTACGGCAACCGACGCGCTGTCCCCACGACAGTACGCCTATCGCGCGGGGCGCTCGACGACGTCGCAGGCCCGCGAGGTGGTGCGGCGCGTGCTGGCTACCCGCGAACGTAAGTGCATGCATCAAGTAGCCATGCTCTGCTGTGACCTCTCCAAGGCCTTCGACGTCGCCGACCATGCCGTGGTTGCTGCCAAACTCGAGCACTATGGGATCAATGGTGCCTCGTACACTGTACTAACGGATATGATGCACGATCGGACCCAGATGGTGGTGGGCGGGGGTGAAAGGTCCGACCCGTTATCCCCGACGATGGGAGTAGCGCAGGGATCGTCGGTCTCGAACATAATGTTCTCCCTCCTTTTGAATGATCTACCCGAGGCAGTGACGACCGCGGAGATACTAATGTACGCTGACGATGTGGCCGCGATCGTCACGGGAAAGTCACAAGACCAACTTGAGGTGAGGCTTAATGAGACGGCAGCTCAGTTAGCCGAGTGGTTCCAACTGAACGGGTTAGGACTCAACCTGAAAAAAACACATTTCATACATTTTTGTCTATCAGGACATGCGACTAGACCAATGACTGTAAAAGTGAACGGAAAGGACATTGAACAAACCGACAACACTACGTTCTTAGGTTTTGAGCTGGATAGAGGGTTGACGTGGGAAGGACACATCGACAAGCTGTGCCGTAGAATAGGGAGCGCGTGTTTCGCGCTCAGGCGAGTGACTCGTGTAGTGCCGGCGGCGGTTGCACGGACTTGTTATTTTGCGACTGTCCAATCTCAGCTACAATACGGCGCTGAGCTATGGGGACGTGCTGCCGATTGGGAGCGTGCCTTTCGGATGCAGAAGCTCGCAGTCCGTGCACTCGTTGGAATCCGACGCGACGTATCTGCTAGACCCCACTTTAGAGAACTAACACTGCCGTGCATAGTTGTTATGCAGGTGGCGGTATATGTTAGGGCTAATCTGAGTGAGTTCACGAGGCTAGGTGACATGCACACGCACAACACACGCAACAGAGATAAGCTTGCAGCCGTAACCCGCTCCTTGGCGAAGTCCTCGAAGCTGACCCACATTATGGGGCCGACAGTGTACAACAATCTGCCTGAAACTATTAAATCTGCCAATAATTTGCCGTATTTTAAGTCTAGGCTTAAGCGTTGGCTAGTCAAGCAGACTTTCTACAGTTTCGTAGAATTTTTAAATTTGTAATTTTTTAAATTAGCTTTGGACATTATTGTAATCTATTTGTATTTTTATTTTGTTAATGTTATTATTATTATTATTTTTATGTGAATGTGTTAGTCAATAGCACCTCTACGAGTACTAATCCAATAACCCTACTTAAGGTGAATGCTCACGCTTGTGGCGCGAGATTCATTTTTTTTAGTGTTTTTTGGCGATTACAGCTCGTCAACACTTCTTCAGATAGCGAAAGTTGAGTTCGCGAGAACTAAGAGACTACATGTTTTAATTGATAGTATCTCATAAATATCATCAGTTTAGCTACGATAAACACCATAAACAAAAAAAAAACACTAAATATGTGTTTAGGAGTATCATAGCTAAACAGATGATACTTATGAAATACTATCAATTAAAACATGTGTGTTAAGTCTCCTAGTTTTCGCGAACTCAACTTTTGCTATCTGAAAAAGTGTTGATGAGCTGTAAAGGGCAAAAAAACACCAAAATATTTGAATTTGGCGCCGCAAGCGTGCGCATCCACCTTAATGTAGAAAAAATTGTACCTGTTTGAAAAGTTGACGTGTAAAACTGAATTGTTTACAAATAAATACTATTGACTATTGATGTATGGATAGTGTGGGTAGTCTGTATGGCTTTAATTTAAAAAAATGAGTTTCAGTTCGAAGTATGGGGAACCCCAAAATTTATTGTTTTTTTTCTATTTCTGTGAAAATCTTATTGCGGTTCACAGAATACGTCTACTCAACGTCTTTTCAACAGCATAGTTCTTATAGTTTCGGATAAAAGTGTCTGTGACATAAGAACGGACAGACAGACAGACAGACATGACGAATCCATAAGGGTTCCGTTTTTTCCCATTTGGCTACGGAACCCTAAACATACAAATCCTGTAAAATTATGTTATAATCTTTGTGATAGTTACGTATTTTGATATATTTACTGTTACCAAAACTGTAATGCCTGGAGAACTCCTCATTGCACTGTAATTGAAATTGAAATTGAATCAGTGCGTCCAGCATTATTTATTTATCTTCTAATATATTATAAAAGGCTTCGTCCTGACTGACTGACCGAGGTCCAACGCACAGCCTAAACCGCAGGTCGTAGAGACTTGAAATTTGAAAATTGTGTTCGTCTCGATGCGTAGGGTTGTACTAAGAAAGGAATTTTGAAAATTCGCATGCTAAGGGGTTCAAAATGGGGTTCCAACGTAAAACAAAAATGCTCTGTATTTCAGAAACCGTTAGTAGTAGAACCATGAAATTTTACATGGAGATTCCTCAAATAAAATGAACAAATACGTATTTCAGCGATTCCTGAAATTTTCCTGAAAAATGGCAGGGGAACGTTTTCTTTGTAAAAAAAAAAAAAAAACTTTAGTTTTTACAACGCACAGCCTAAACCGCTGGTCGTAGAGACTTGAAATTTGAAGAGTGTAGTCCTTTTAGGGTGTAAAAGTGTATTTAAAAAGGAATTTGGAAAATTCGCTCGCTTAGGGGTCCATAAAGGGCTTTTAATTTAATACACTTTGCGTTTTGCAGCACACAGCCTAAACCGCTGGACCTAGATACATGAAATTTGGAGAATGTATTCATTTTTGGGTGTAGGGGTGTACTAAGAAAGAATTTTGGAAAATTCACCCTGTAAGGGGTCCAAATCGGCTTTTAATGTTAAACTATAATGCTTCGTATTTCGGAAACCGTTGATAGTAGATAATTGAAAATTCACAGGTAGATTCCTGATATAAAAATAGTAAAAATATGTTTCAGCAGTACTTGAAATTTTGCTAAAAAAAGCCACGGGAACGTTTTGTTTGTAAATAAATACACTTTACGTTTTAGCAAGATTTCAGCGTATTTTGACGATTTAAAAGTTAGTTTCACAGTGTAGTCATTGAGATCAAAATATTTTCAGGACCTCAAGGTTCAAATGGGACCCCTTAATTGAAAAACTTGAGTATTGTGTCGTTTCAGAGGTCGTTTCACGGTGTCGTTGTTGAAATAAAATTAATTTAAGGACCTCAGGGTTAAAATGGGACCACTAAGTAGAAAAACTTGAGTACGGTGTCATTTCAAAGGTCGTTTCACAGTGACGTTTTTAAGATTAAAATATTTTCAGTACCACAAGGTTAAAATGGGACTCCGAAATTTAAAAACTTGAGTATGTTTTTGTTTCAAAGGTCGTTTCACGGTGTCGTTGTTGAGATTCAAATATTTTAAGGACCTTAAGGTTAAATGGGACCCCTAAATTGAAAGACTTGAGTTCGGTGTCGTTTCAAAGGTCGTTTCACAGTGTCGTTGTTAAGATTAAAATATTTTCATGAAATAAAGGGTAAAGTGTGACCCCTAAATTAAAAAACTTGAGTGTGGTGTAGTTTCAAAAGTCGTTTCACGGGGTGGTTGTTGATGTTTAAGTTGTTGTCTGCACGCCGCTTCGGGGATGTTTTCAAACTACGCGTGGACGAAGTCGCGCGCGGGTCATCTAGTTTATTTATATATGCCGAAGAACCGACAACCGCTGGGGTAAACGTGTTCTTGAGTGGAGACCACCTCTTGGTAAACGTATTAGTATGGGGCGCCCCCTGGCTAGGTGGAGTGACGATCTGCCTAGGGCGGCTGGTAGAAAGTGGATGGGACGAGCTGGAAATCGGTCAAAATGGCGCGCATTGGGAGAGGCCTATGTCCAGCAGTGGACTGATGCAGGCTGATTATGATGATGACATCAAACAGAAACATTTAGTAGTATCCGTAGTACCCAGTCGTTCTACCAGGGGTACCACGAAGGCCTCATGTCAAGTATCAATATTTAACCACGCACAGAAGCAGCCGTTTCATAGAATCCAAGCAAATTAATTTTGTCATTTCAACAATGGATGGGTTAGTTAGGCATTCAATTGTGCTAAAAATCCGCAGAGATTGGACCGGCTGTCAACAGCGCTTTTGTTAGAACGGGAATGGGAGCAGCGCTTAATTTTATATGCTTTGCGAGAATGTGGAATTGTTTATCTTTTAAACAAACAGGTTTCATGGTTTAGTGAATCCGGTTTCTAAAGGATAGTTGTGTTTTTGGTTGAAATGATTATACGCTGAAACATAATGGTGTGAGTAACGAAAAACGATAAAGAGTTAATATATACCACGATTAATATCCCTATACGCTATTAATAGTCTGTACGATCGGTCTGTCTGTCTGTAGGACGGTGATTCCCTCTTCAACGCACACGGTAACGCGCGCCATCACAGCCTCAGGGATCTTCGTAAGCCTTCTATTTTAGTTCAATTATCATGGAACGTCTCAAGACCTTACTCAAAGTATTCATTGAATTCTAGTGGGTTATTGTACAATTTGGAGGCAAATATGCGATTTTAGTATAAGAAAAAAATATGGTATTGTGTTTTCGCTTAGTTTAATGCTTAGCATTAGTCCCAACTGTACAGTATATTTATTACAAAGTGAATGTTGCGGTATTGTTGGTGTGATATAGGATGTAAGGTACAATGTGAGGTAGTAAAGACTCTTTTCATCCCATCTATTCGAAAAGGACGACTGGGTTCGCCTTTAAGTGCACCCAACGGGGGTGTTTTCTATGAGAAACTTTTAGCGGGCAGTAATGAGTTTTCCGGCACACTTATTAAGTTCCTAATTCAAAAAGTGCGCGGCAAAGATAATTGCGGCGCACTTATTGAATTTGGAACCAGCGCCAAATAATTCGAACGCAAATATTGTTTGAATAAATAAAGGCTGGTACGACGACCCAAAACCCAAAAAAAAAAACCCAAAACACACAAAAAACACAAAACACAAAACCACAAAAAAAAACACAAAACACAAAAAACACAAAAAAAACACAAAAAAAACACAACAAATACAAAACACAAAAAACACAAAACACAAAAAAAACTCAAAAACACAAAAAAAAAACACAAATATCATAAAACACACAAAAAAACACAACACAAAAAACACAATACAAAAAAAACACAAAAAAAGCACAATACACACAAAATACACAAAACACAAAAAATAACACAAAAAAAAACACAAAAAAGCAGAAAACACATAACACAAAAAACACCCGAAAAGACACAAAAACACAAACACAACAAAAAAAACACAAAAAACAACTCGCTACGCTCGGGATTCTACTCTAGAATCTCTCACTTCGCTCTGGATTCAAAAAAGCGCCCTCGCCGTAAAAATATTATGTTGCTCCCTTATGATACAATCTACTATAACACGTCTCTTTTTCGTAGCTTTGGATTGTTTAACAAAATCGGGAAATTGGATATTTAAAATCTGAAAATAAATTAATTTATAACCACATTTTATAGCAGTATTTACTAAACTTACATTTATTACTGTTTTCTGGTCGTTTTAAAATTAACTTTACACAGAAAAAACAAGGGATTACTTAATCCTAGTATAAACATTTGAACCGTCTCTGAGACTACACTCCAGGGGGCGCTCGAGCGTCTATTAAATATTAATCGAGGAATTAACTCCGTGTCTTCACCCCTGACTCCAATTAAGCGCACAAAGTAGCAAAGTAAATAACGTCACTCCTCGCGAATTAATATTGTACAAACGAGCTATTTGTCACTCTCAAATTCAAAGTATGCAAGCTATTGTAATCAATGAAATTTTAAAGGATCGTTTTACATTCATGCATACATAAACACACGCCTATTTGCCTCAAATGGGCTTCTTTTCACAGTGGGTTGCATCGTGGGAAATAGACGTGACAAATGGTGAGCTCATCGCCGCAATGGCATCCCACGACTGACTCTGCTAACGCTTTCTTCCAGTAATAACACATTCCATAATAAGCTAGCAGCCAGGACAAATCTTATACCAACGAATCTTACAAACAAGTCGGGTAATCCCTAAGTCGGCTTTTACGACATCCACGGGAGGAGATGGAGGGGTCTATTCTTGGGCCGGACACACCACGGTATATATAGATGTTTTAAATCGTCCTAATAAGCTAGGTCCCTTCGTTTGTTCGTGGTTTTCTGTAAGTCAGTGTAAAATAACCTAACATAGGAACTAGTGTATCACTTAGTATATCAACATATCATTTTTGCGCAATAAAAACATTTTTACATATTTGTAAACATTAAAATAAAAACATTGTTTAACAACCTCTGTAGCGCGTCGGGCGAACAGCCGGCTGTGACACGATAGGTGGCGGGTTCGATTCTCGCTGCAGGACAAATGTTTGTATGATCTGCAAATATTTATTCCGGATCTGGGTATTATGGTACCATAGTACTCGTAGTTCCACCTACGATACAGGGAATCCTAGTGTGGGATCCTAATTTGTGATTTGCTGTCAAATCGTGCCATTTGGTACTCTTGAATCCAATCCTGCCACACGATTGGATGCGAACCTGGTGGAATTTTAAGGAACTAAACAAAATCGACTATACTCGAATCCAAGATATATGGGAAAATAAGTAATAATTAGGTGAAATGATAAGGATTATGCAAGTTATTTTCAAATGTAATGAATGGTAGTTTTATTGCGTTGTGTGTAGCCACACCTACGTCATGTTGTTCTTTCAGGAATCATCACAAGAAGTCGGTCGCGTACACGTTTTAAATTTTAATCTCGATTTTGATTGAAGAGTGCTAAATTTTGTGAAAACTGGATTGGGATTGGGATTGGATTGGGATTGAAACTGTTGTCAAGGGTAGCCCTGGGACTATGTATGTGACTGTTGGGTGTTGCTATGTTATTTATCATACATACACCACGACTCAGATACACGGCGATCATACATACATGATCTGCAGTGGAAATTGAACCCGTAACCTCTCTCACTTTCGTTAGCTACTCACCCACCGTGCCACAGAGGTTGTCAAATAGTGTGTGATAGTGACGTCATTGCAGTGAAACTTTGGTACGTTCAAGTTACTGTTATATCGTCTGTGTACCAGCTTTGTAATCTGAAACGTAGTTTGTTTAAAGGTACGAGCTCCCGCACTATTGTTCTCGCTCGCTATAGAAATTAAAATGAACTTTTGAGTGCACAGAGATAACATTAAATATGCTTGAATTAGTAATCTGTGTTTGTGTTGAATCTATTTGTTATATTATTGTTTACTTATGCAAACTCATAATAAAAGTAGAAAAACAAAATGAAGGTATATGATTTGTCCTGGCTGCTGGCCCACATTGCCAACGAAAATAATGCAAAATAGGGTCAGTAGTCTTGGGCCACAAAGTCAATATCCCCTATACTGAGTGATGTATTGCTGGGAGAAAGCGTTAAAAGAGTTGGGTGTGGGAAAGGAATGGCGGCGATTAGCTCACCACTGGTCACGTCTTATTAGTAGTAGTGCTTTTTTGTGAAAGAGTTCATCCGGGGATTACCTCTATTTCTGCCGCAAAGCAGTAGTGCTCGTATTGCTGCGTTCTGGTTTAAAAGGCTGTGGGTTCCGGTGAAATTACAGGCACATGAGACTTTTTATCTTTATGTCTCAGGGTGGCGCAGTGCAATGCCACATAGGGTGCGTCCTAGGTGGACGTGGCCTATGACGTAATGCATTGTTAAAGGCAGAGGTTACCGCTTAACATCAGGTGGGCCATCTGCTTGTTCAGTCATCCAAGCAGTTAAAGATAAACTGTGATTGATAGCCCATTATGAAAAGATGACTTTTGAAGTTCTGCCTACCCCTACTGGAAAAAAGTCATGTGACAATTGTCCATGTGCAGCTGCTTATTTTTTTTATAATCGTCAGCCCAAACTGAAAGTTTTATTTGACTAGTCTTTTTTTATGAAACCAGTAGACAATCTTGTTTACGACCACGGTGTAAAGTGGTCACCGTCGCTTATAGACACCGGCAACACTGGAGGTATTGTCGATGCGATGCCTACCCTGAAGGAATTTATGCTAATTTTTCTTGAAGCGGTACTTGTATTAACCAAGCGGTAACATTTAGTTTCCAGCCCCATCTCATTCACCTGATATCTACTGATTTAAAGGCCAGAGATTTACCTCTTTTCATAAGCCTAAAGGATATTCTTGAACAATTTTGTCCAATCCAATCAATAACACCGCTGGTTTTATAGTTGATTACCTACGCAACCGACTTAATCTGTCCTTTTCTGTTATCGTATAAATATAAACTGCATTGGTATTGGTAATTCAATGGCACCCTTTGAACTTACAGCGCTACATGTCGATACAACTGGTCTAGCCCGTAACAATTGAACCGGCGGGCCATTGGTTAAGGATTATTTCGACAAACGAACGACTAGTGGTTCTCAAAGGAGCACTTGTAAGAAATGTTTGGGACCAGATTTGATTTTGTTAGGGTGACTATGTCTGGTGATACTTTTAGATAGTATTATATTATTATTTCTAAACTTTCGACAACTTTTGTATATATTTCAAACTAGCAGCGCCCCGCGGTGTTACTCGCATAGGTCTCGATCCCGTGTGAATATCGAGATAAAAATGTGCCTATGTGTTATTCCAGGAGTCCGGTTATTTCCAATCCGTCCAGCCGTTTCAGCGTGAAGAAGTAACAAACACACTCACACACACACAAACTTTCGCATTTATAATATTAGTAGGATAGGATAGTAGGATAGATCTATCACGTGATCGTGGTTGTTGCAGTAAAGTCAAGGTGGTGTACCTATGCCGCAAAATTCCTAATCATAGATTTGATTTTTGACGACCTCTGTGGCGCAGCGTGCGACGGTACCCCTGAGACGCAGGAGGTTGTGGGTTCGATTCCCGCCTCGGAACAAATATTTGTGCGATCTGCAGATATTTTTTCAGAGTGTTCTGGGTATTTTCTATGTATAATAAAGAATATCTATCTATGTAATGTATTGTATTAAGTACTAGCGACTCGCCCCGGCTTCGCACGGGTAGCCCCCGGTGAAAAACAGCCCCCCCCCCCGATATTTTATTAATTATTCTGCTATTCGGAGCGGAGTAAAATCCACCAAAAAAGAGATAACTAACATCGGTCCAGCCGATCTTGAGTTATAAGTGGTGTAATTAATACGACTTTGTTTTATATATATAGATATCAGTTATCTAGTACCCATAACACATGCTCTGTTGTAGCTTGGCACTAGATAATGTTGTGTGGACTGTCGAGCATTATTTATTATTATTTATTTATTATCCAACTTGTAACCCAAGGACCTATTCCTAGTGATTTGCGAGGATTTAATGGTCACCCTAGTGACCCTTGCGCGACTCAAGTCCCTTCTAGTGGGGATTACGAGAAAATGCACAACATGCTGTCAATGCATCGATAGCTATCAGCTGTGGTTAGATTTCTTTATGTCGAGTATCAGAATGAATGGTCGAGGTCTGAAGTTACTGAATACTGAAAGTTTTTGTAGAAGTGCACCGTAGATTCTAACCCTGTTTTTAAATATGAACTAAAATTTTAGCAAGATATTCACACTATCACCTTCGATCAAAATAAAAAGTATAGACGGGCCGGGCCTTAGGTAAAGATAGTTTTGAAGCTTATAAAGTGAGTGAGCTCACTCACTACGCTTCAGTCGGTCTTTGTGACGGCAACGAGTGACGTAACGTACGTGTGTTATAAAATTATGACTCATTTTTCACGGACGTTTTGTATGCCCGTCCATACTTTTTATTTTGGTCGAAGTCTATCACACTAATATCATAAATATCAAAGTTACGATGTTTGGATATTTGTAATTCAATCACGCCAAACCGGCAGAACCGATTTTGATGAATTCGTACACTGATAGATAGATTATAATCTAGATTGAGTTATATTGGGCTACTTTTTATCCTGGTCTGTCAAGTGAGAATAGTATTGCAGTACAGTGGTTAATAAATAAAATATTCTGATTGGTATGCAAATGTTATTATAATAATGCAAATGTAATTGTCATTCAGCGTGGAAATGCAGTTAGAATCTAAAAGTAGTGATTTGGATCAGTTGGGCTACCTTAAGATCGTTAGCAGCGGTCTTCAGGAAATATATTCTGTGCTTCAGGTAGCACAGCTGTTTAATATGTATGTTTTTAATGTTGTACATACCTACTTGTATTATTAGTTGTATTATTATTTCTGTAAATAAATGTATTTTTATGCAAATTAACTATCGATTCTAGAAATATCATGAAAAATCAATAAGACCTCGCAACAATTCAAATTATTTTCTGTCTCATCATAATAACATAAAAAACATTAAATAAAAATAAACTAACATTAAACCAATCAAAATAATGCCGACAACCGTGGCAAAAGCACAGATTCTTATAAAGGCGATTAGTTCCGATACAAGTGGAACACATGTGGACCATCCTTGGGGATCACTATCCACGGGGCCCGTATATCATGGCAACACCATATGGCAAGAGGGATCCATAATTACAAGTGTGTTTCACTATTGTCTGCGAATTTTCGTAATTATGGTCCGCTGAAGCGTGAAATTTGCATTACTTACAAATTAATCCATTACGAAAATATATAAAAAAGCTTTGATTTATTTTACCCACTGACACAGAATAAATAATACTGCCACTGATTGACCCATTTTAAAAACAAAATAATAATAAAAGTTAAATAAATACCTAACTCTTTTTTCCGGCTATCTTTAATCAATCAAATATATAAAAACGTATCGCAAAATATCCTGGCCCGTGCTATTTTAATTAATTACATTCTTAAAAACATGTACATATAATTAAAAGTGATTAAGTGCAGCCAGCATCTTAGGGACGTTTCCGTCTGGTAGTGATTTGGATCAGTTGAGCTACCTTTAGATCGTAAGCAGCGATCTTTATGTAGCACAACTGTTTCATATTTATTTTGTACATACCTTGTATTAGTTGTATTATTCTTTTTGTAAATAAATGAAATTATTAAAGTGATGTAACGGGATTTTCTGTTGACACTAGCTTCGGCCACAGGAATACACTTTTTGACGGCATTGTACACAGCAAAAATTAATTTTATGTGTATGATTATTATATTGTATAGGTACCTAAGATAATATAAATAGTTTCTATTCATAATTTAAGAAAAACAATTGACATAAACTCACAAAAACTATGAAACAATCATATCAAACAGAAATTGGTGCAAAAGCTATCATGGAAAACTATTACAAATAATTACCTAATTTATTCGGAAATCACCGCAAAATAACGCACATTGTGTCCCTAGAAAAAAGTAACATATGCAGTCATTAACATAATGCAATGTCGTTTAGTTAATCAATTATTTGGCAGCCCTACTGCTATGGGTGGCACGAGTCTACTAATCACATCCCTAATGGCACAGCCAATATAGATAACAGCTACTTAACTTCACACAGCCTTTCTCCGAGCAAATGTCTTACTATATTTTTAGTAGTAGTAGAGCTTTTTTGTGAAAGAGTTCGTCTGGGGAAGTACTACCACCAATACCTTTTTTTGCCGCAAAGCACTAGTGTTTGCATTGCTGTGTTCTGGTTTGAAGGGTATGATGGGTGCCGGTAAAATTACAGGCACTTGAGACTTTTCATCTTTACGTCTCAGGGTGGCGGGCGCAGTGCAATGCCACATAGGGTGCGTCCTAGGTGGACGTGACCTATGTGATAATGCACTGTTCATAGGCAGAGGGTACCAATTAACATCAAGTGGGCCGTCTGCTTGACCCACCATTACAAGTTGCAATGATGTGAAAAAAAAAAATATAAATGCCACAAAATCTTCGGCCACCTCTATATTGGCTCTATATTTAGAATTCAGTTTGTGTGCTAGTTTCTTGAAGTGGTAGCTGATGGAAATACCCTTTAATTGTGATGGCTGCCACTATTTATAATCTGTGAAAATTATCGTTTCATCATCGCACCGCGATGGGCCTCCGGTGGCAACCCTATGTTGATTTTAACGTAGGGCTGGAGCGTTTAAAGTCGTCCATCATTTTACAGCGATGACATGTTTTGTTACACTGGATAAGGGAATTATAAAGTGGCTATTAAAATGATGATTTTGAGTGGGTCTTGAGGGGAGAGATCGCACGTTTGTTCCTTTAATTGGGATGGCATAAAATATTTGATATGTTATTCGTATAATCTGTGAATATATTTTCAGAAGATAACCTTATTTATTAATTAAGATGAAACAATTTACAACATAGTGCACATAATAATTATTGATTTTATTATCTTATCGTAAATTTATTTTATTTTACAGTAGTTATATGAACTGTATTTTTGTAATGTAATTATAGTAACATTCATAACATAACATTACAACCAATATTTACACACGTAATCCTGATCCCACACTAGAATTCCCCGTGTCGAATTCACTACAAGTTACCATGGTACCACCAAGACCCGGAAAAAATATTTGCAGATTATGCAAACATTGGTCCCGGAGCGGGAATCGAACCCACACCTCGCATCTCAGCCGGCTACTAGACCACCGCAAAAACACAAACATACACTCGTACTAAGTAGTAGGTACTTGGAGACAGTTGAAGATACCTTAGATAAATAGTTTACCTTGGTAATGCCTTGGTTTTTAGTTTAGTTATTAGATTTTCTTAATATTATGTAATTTGTTTGGTGTATGTTTCAATATATTTAGCCCCCTTTACTATCATTTGTATTTATGTATGTTTCAATATATTTAGCCCCCTTTACTATCATTTGTATTTATGTATTTCCTATCCATATCTAAGCCAACTTGTGCACTTAAAAACATTTCAAATGAATTTAAGTCAAGCATAAAAAAATCGCCTTGTCAAAACTTATTCAATAGATACTTTACAACATTTGTGCAACCAGCAACCCTAATACAGGGGTGACAGGGGCGTTATCCCATACATTATCACCACCCCTGGCCAATTGATATTCGATACACTGGATTCACACGCAAAATGCCTATTTGTAGAAACGATCACTTTTGTCCCAATTTATTGGTGGCTACCGTGCAGTTTTATGGAGTGAAAACGTTAATTATGTCATTTAGTGTTTTTTGTTTGATTTATGCAGTTTATAATATAATGCAACCTATTAATTGAATCTATATATGTAACAGAGAAGTCCACTCACTCACTGACCACTCATCACGAAAGCTCGGAAACTACTGGGCCGAGAGGTCTGAAATTTGGCACAAGCATTTATTAAGGGGTGTAGGCGCGCACTAAGAAACGATTTTTGAAAATTCGCACCCTAAGGGGTTGAAAAAGGGTGTTAAAGTTTGTATGAAAGTCTACGCGTCGACGAAGTCGCGAGCGGGTCAGCTAGTAATTTATAAACTGAAATATGAGAAACATTAATATCTTGAGAAAGTTTAAAAGTGGCTCAAACCACAACTCATCAAAACATCTTGAGAAAGCGAAAACTGATTTTGCGGAAACTAGGGGACCTAACACACTTATTTGAATTTCGCGCCACCTGTCTAACATTCCACGTTAAGTTAATATTCCTTCTTGCAACTTCTCAACTGCTAGCTTCAAGGTGATGTGCCCCTCATCAATGCAGGTGCGATACGGTGGTTGAACGGCTTGGCCACTACGGATTATCGTATCAAAGCTGACGGACGGATTTCCCACCATGCACGCTATGCGCAATGATATCAATCGCCAGGCCTTGTCAATCCAACAATGTTACAGCCGTTCTGGTTCGAAATGGTCTGATAAGTGACGACAGTAAGCGGCCCGTTGCTTTAATTCCCACCCATCATCTCATCTCTCCAGGACATCAGTTAGGGCCGGAGCAGCGTCCGATTCGGCTGAGGACATCAAGAGGAGCGCAAATATGCTAGTCTCGAGGTCTTGACAGAGCTTACGTATTAGCCTTGTATTGAGCCTTTCGGGGTCGAGACTCTGGGTCCGTGAGGGTCTATAGGGCCTTACGCGTTTTCAACATTCTTCGGCGTCTGGTCGAAACGACACGTGATTATTTTTCTGGCTCAACGCATTGGTATTGCCATTCAGTGTGGCAATGCAGCCAGCATCTTAGGGACGCTTCCTACTGTTAGTGATTTGGATCAGTTGAGCTATCTTTAGAATCGTTTGCTAAGGTCATTACAAAGTATAAATGCTAATTTAAAAAAAGAGTATACCTACTTGTATTATTCCTTCTGTAAATAACGTATTTTATAGTATTTGAATTACTCGAATGTTTTTTTGCAGGATGGAGGCGACAAACTTGGCTCTCTCTCCGAGAGAAACGCTGAAGCCTCGAGCAGAGAATAAAGGGTTACAGCTTATCAGTAAACCTAACCAAGTAAGCTCCACTAACATCATTTGTAATGAAACTGTATAAATATTTAAAGCCTAAGCGCGAACTTTTAAACACAGATGTTTTAATTGATCTCATAAATATCATAAGTTTAGCTATGATACATGATACACATTTATCAGTGTTTTTTTTTGTTTAGGGGTTTTGTAGCTAAACTGGTGATATGTATGACATACTATCAATTAAAACATGTGTGTAAGTCTCTTAGTTCTCGCGAACTCAACTTTCGCTATCTGAAGAAGTGTCGATGAGCTGTAATGGGCAAAAAACACTATAAAAATAAAACTCACGCCGCAAGCGTAAGCATTCACCTTAAATCCAATATTATCCATACCAGGTAAGCAATGTCCTTCTCTACGGCGTTCCCATCGTGTCACTGGTCATCGAGGGTAACGAGCGTCTCTGCCTCGCCCAGATCTCCAACACACTCCTCAAGCAGTTCTCATACAACGAGATCCACAACAGACGAGTGGCACTGGGCATCACATGCGTACAATGTACGCCAGTGCAGCTGGAGATACTGAGGAGGGCTGGTGCTATGCCCGTCTCCTCCAGACGATGTGGTAAGCTTGTTAGTAGTAGAGCTTTTTTGTTAAAGAGTTCGTCCGGGGAAGTACTACCACCATACTTATTTCTGCCAAGTAGTGCTCACATTGCTGTGTTCCGGTTTGAAGGGTATGGTTGCCGGTGAAATTACAGGCACATGAGACTTTTCATCTTTATGTCTCATAGATCAATGCCACATAGGGTGCGTCCTATGTGGACGTGACCTATGTGATAATGCACTGTTCATAGGCAGCAGGTACCACTTAACATCAGGTGGGCCATCTGCTTGACCCGTCATTCCAAGTAGTATAAAAAAATAATTAAAAAAACGGTTTATAGTCGTGCACTATATACCGAATTAGGCCTCTCCGTATAGGGGGATTTGCCAGTATGCATACCATGCATGTATACCATGCATAACAGATCGATTGGTGTTAAGTACTCAGATGGTTGTGGCTATCCATCCCCTAGCGTAATCCCTTATAGTCTCCTTTTACGAAATCCACGGGAGGAGACGGAGGAGTCCTTTTCCTTGGCTAAGACCACCACCCACGGCCCATTTCAGAAGGGACTTCAATTGATGACCTTCGTAGTCTTAGAGCATTGCTGGCCTCCGTACTTTCGTAGTTGACGATATAGTCAAAAGCTATCAAACAGACCAACTTTTATCAGTACCTATAGAAAAAGTCTCTATGACCCAATATCTTTGAGCCTATGTCACATGATAATGATCTTTTCCCGTCTGTCTAGGTATGATAACAAGACGAGAAGCAGAACGGCTCTGCAAATCCTTCTTAGGAGACAACGCACCGCCTAGATTGCCTGATGATTTTGCGTTCGCCGTGCATCATGAGTGCGCTTGGGGCTGCCGAGGTGCCTTCTTACCGGCCAGGTGAGAAGGTTTCAATGTAAAAGCATATTTTTATGTATTGTGTCTTGCTTTCACTTTGATAAAATATATCCAACTAATTTATTCTACATGAATCGATGTAGCTAACTAAGAAAATCCTTTCTAGGGTGCCGTATATAAAGACAAGGAACCATTATTAGGAGTTTCACCATGTCCGTCTGTCTGTCTGTCTCTGCAGTTTAGCTCAGAGACTCTTAGTACTAGAAAGCTGTAATTTGACATGGTTATACATATTAATTACGCAAACAAAGGGGTAATATAAACTTCCTATAAGCTCAAATTTCGGTCCATTGAGTTGGGATGTAATATTACAACCAGCGTATTCGCTGAGGTATTCCTCAGGGTAGCCACTCGACGTGTACTGTAATAGAGACCAATTTATTACGCCGCGCCACTTGATGAGAAAATATCCTCTAGATTATTTTCTTCTAGGCTTGGGTTGTACATATATACTATTGTTTCAAACAGGTACAACTCCTCGCGAGCAAAGTGCATAAAGTGCGCATTCTGTGGCCTCTTCTTCTCTCCCAACAAGTTCATCTTCCACTCCCACCGAGTGGGCCCTGGGGATAAGTACGTGCAGCCCGACGCAGCTAACTTCAACTCCTGGAGACGACACATGAAGCTGAGCGGTACTCCGCCGGACGAGGTGGTGCATGCGTGGGAGGATGTTAAGGCCATGTTCAATGGAGGAACCAGGAAGAGGATGCTTTCTGCTGCTAGGTACATCTTAGATACATACAGATTTTTGAAGCCTTGAATTCTGCAGTGACTTTTAAAAATAAAGGAAAATCTCCATTATGTAAAACTTCCTAACGTTAATCCTTCCAAACTTTTGCAGACACCAACTATTATACTGTGTGTCCCACAACCATGCTACATGGAGGACAAGTACTTTAAATATTGGAGTTAGGAAGTTTTACATAATTACATTTTTGAAAGTCAACGCTGAACAAGTATACCAAAAAAGTGTCATGCCTTAGCAGTACTCAAACCCACTAAATTAAAAAAAACAGCTTATGGAGGAGAAGACACTGAAGCTGAGTAGGTAGAAGTTGGCGGCAAAGCGAGTTTCTACAAGCGATGTGATGGTTGTTTGAGTGAGTTGGACATATTATGGTGCAGCAAGAACGACCCGTTTGTGGGACAAAAATTGGCGACCTAAGTTCGACAGCGTCTTCAGCAAATCAATAGTGGACGTTGACAAGGAAGGATTCCTGCCACGCAGTAACGAAAACCCTTCATTGCTTGTAGCATGGTGGTAGCATGGTAAATAGTCCTCTCAAAAAGTTCAGCTTTAATTTGTGCCACAGACGAGTCCCATTCCGCAGGCCTGAGCCAGAGCCCGAGGCGAAGCGACCGGCACCCAGCCCGCCAAGCGCGCACGCGCCCGTGCCGCGGCTTGCTGACTACGTGTGGGGCGCGCGGCTGCCGCTGCCGTATGCCATACCCTGGCTAAAACCCACGCTGTGGACTCCAGGTAAGACTCCCATAGAATGTATAGGGTATTTGCCTTAATCACCACCAGGCGGCTTGGTGATCGCAGTATTGGTGTTGAGTAAAGCTAAGGCCAAACCAACGCGTTCAGCCTGCGTCCGCAGTGGCGTGCACGGTGGCAATCCATTGTCTTACCACTGATTGCAACCGCATGCACGCCACTGAAGACGCGTTATGTACGTGTTAATTTGGCCTTAGCTTAATAGGTACTCAGGTGAATTGCTGTTGCCTATCCTATGGTGTAATCCCTTAGTCGGCTTTTATGACATCCACTGAGAAGGTGGAGGGGTCTTTATTCTTAGGCCACATACACCACGTGCACCAGGCCTTTTCAGACCATGGACTCCAGGTGTCTGCTGCGCACCCCGCTAAGTCAAGCGGGCGAAGCCTTTTCTCGAAGCAACTCAGGTAGTTTTCAGGCCCTTTAACCGCGTTATGGATACTTCTTTCTATCTGAATTTACCTCCAACAATCATCCACGATTTCGTTCTCTTTAAAGAATTCTACACCTTCCCTGAAGCCCATATTGTGGCATCCTAGTAATCCTTGTCTCTGTTGTCTTCTTGCAATCCCAAGAGATACCGCAATGCTTGCCTGCAGCAACAGATCAGAACACAGCAAAACGTCAAAATAGCCCAAATACCTATGAAATTAATATAGAATTTAAACTATCGTCCTGGGGAATCTAGTAGCCATTTATTCATTTTTAAATTAATATATTTGTTAGAATGAAAAACTTTATGAAGATTGACATAAGAAGGACATAAGTGTGTTAAGTTTATCGATCTCCTACGCAAAGCTGATGATAATAGCTTGCCTCGCCCGATGAAAAACCTTACTTATCAAGCCTTTCAAACTATGTAACTTAAAACCCTTAATGAATTTCTCACAGGTGCTCTATCAGCTCTAAGTGGAGTTGGATCAATGGAGGAGCCTCGTGCATTCCGGCCGGTGCGACGGATGGACTCACCGCTCTCCCCGGGGTCACCCACAAGGTCACCTAACGGGTAAGACAGATTTAAATTCTTTAGGGACTTCATTGACTAAATACAACGAGCTGGCACTAATTAGGTTGCGTGGCGTGTCTCAAGTATACCGCTATTCATCAGAGATCGGCGCTTGTCGGTGCATCCAATGCGATTCCATCCATTTATCTCATTAAAATGTGGTCTTTTTTACCTCCTTAAATGACATGATAACGACCTCCTACTTTATCTGGCTTATTTAATTTAATCGAGGTCTTTCTCTTCCTTGTTTTTCTTAAATCTTTCCTTAATTTAAGGCCAAACCAACGCGTTCAGCTCCCGTCCGCGGTGGCGATCAATTGTCTTACCATTGCACCGCACGCCACCGTGCACGCCCCTGCGGAAGCGGGCTGAACGTGTTGGTTTGGCCTTAGCTTTATAAGCTGGAATTTTATTTTTAAATTGTCATGACTAGAACGATCGAACCTCCTTCCTCTACTCTGAATATATATACTCGTAGTTCTCAGTAGAGCTATTTTTACGCTCACTCTTTTCAACATGTATTCCTTTGTAACCTTTTATGTCCAGCTTATCCACTTCGGTCTCCTCCAGCACCACATTTTAAATGCCTCCAACCTTTCTCGGTACACCGCTATATATGCTACAATAGCTTTACCTTCCACCAAACGTATAAGATTGAATTTAGTAAGTGGTAAGAATTAAATCATTTTGATTAATTATTTTAGCAGATCTCCCCTATCCGCATCATCGCGGCACAGTCGCTCGCCCCTCCAGTCTCCACTCCGCTCGCCAGTCCGCTCACCGCTCCGCTCGCCTGTCCGCTCTCCGCTCCGCTCACCGCCCAGTTCGCCAAAGAGCGACCGAGATAGCGATGAGAGTGTGGATATTGAAACTACAGAGGAAGACCAACCCAGGGAGGTGGTAAGACTCGTCCTGATGTTTACTCAACTCTAATTTCTGATCAGAAATACGACAAAACCGATACCGCATTAAACATTGGCCCTGAGTTTCAGTGCGTTGTCGGTAGCTAGAACATCTCGTTTGTAATACGATTCAAAATTATCCTTATGATAATACTTTTGACTTTGACTTCGAGTGCTAGAATTTTAAAAGAGACCATCTCTCTAATGTTCCTTCGTACGTACTTTATTCTCAAGAAACAAAAACTGCCTTTTTTAGCATTGATAGACCTTTGTTTAACTACGAACTCACCTATTGTTAAGCGACGATGTGGCCGAAGATGGAGCACAAAGGTCTAAAAGGCATCTATTCACTCTAGCCTTGAAGAAACCCAGATTATAGTTTTCAGGAAGGACAGACGACGGTAATGTATTCCACTCCTTAGCAGTTCGCATTATAAAGAGACTCTGGATCTTAGTGCCCGCCATATGTTGCTCACCAATAAGCCTGAAAGCTCTGCGTTCGATCGAGTCCAAGGCAGCAAGCTGGTGTTTGGTCGAGCCATCACAAACGTGGCAGCAGTACGCCATACCAGCCCGGACTTGTGCTTTATATAGACTTAGAAGCTGTCCTGGTGTGAAGTAATGCTTCACGTTATTCAGGATACCCAGCTTCATAGATGCAGTTTTTGCCTTAGATTCGATGTGGGAACTAAAGTTGAGAGTAGGCGTGTGTGAAACACCTAAGAGCTCAAGGTGATCTCCTATAGCTACAGGTACATCTTGGAAGACAGGAACTTGGAGAAACTGACTGTTTTCGCTAATAACCTTGGGGGTAAAGTAATTACATTGTAAAGCCATCGTACATATTTTGAAAGATTTTGAGTTATTTGAGGGTTGTTTCAATACTACTGAAACCCTCAGATAACTCGAAATCTTTTTATACCGTATAAGCGTTTCTCAAACATGCAACTTAATAAGTATTGAATCGTATTATCCACTCGAGTTTGCTTTCGAAGCAAACGGAGCTGAGTTCAGATCCAATTTAGAAAGTTGGAGAGAATTTTTCCAATCACCTCGGCGAAGTAATCGGGTGATTAGATTTTTCTTCGGGAGCTCAGATTTTATAGTAGACTGTGGTAGATGGAAATTGTTTTTTAGTTTAGTTTAATGAGTCAGGATTACAAATTCTACTTGCTTATTTATAAAGTCTAATTTAGATTCTGAGAGATACAAATATTACAAAATAAAATATCAAACTATGTACCTACACTTAACTTTTGTTGATTATATATGAACACCAGAATTAACAGATATTTGCCTGGCAGATTCAGATTATATTGTATTGTATAATATTTATTTATTGCTTACATGTACCTACTTACAATATTGTTAGTATAAGGTCTTATTTCTAATGTTAGTTATGTAGTAGGTATAAGAGCCCCGTTAGGGCGCTGCAATTTTTGAGATCACGATCATATAATAATAGTGAAATAATAATATTAATATGTAACTAGTAGATAAGTATAGAACACAAAACTATTTCAAAACAATGTCCTAACCCAAAACCCGTAAAATATTATACAATCATATATGCCAAAATTAAAATTAAAAGAGAGTAGGCGAGTCGAGTTGAGTTATATTATTTTAATAATTAATATATAAAAGATAACGGTATTTACGTAGGTATACGAAATTGGGCTCTGCTGCCCATGTGGTAATCCATCTGGATGCCATCTGCATCCCTGGTCTAATCCCTTAGCCGGCTTTAACGACATCCACGGGAGAAGACGGAGGGGTCGATTTTCTGGCCGTACACTCCACGATATGGGTTTTAATGCTGCAAGTGACCTTAAATTAATAAAACATAACAAGCTATGACAAGTCTTAAAATAACACCCAACAGTCATATACATACCTACATAGTCCTTATCTCACACTAGGATTCCCTGTGTCGTGGGTATCAGGAACTACGAGTACCATGGGACCATAATACCCAGACCCAGAACAAATATTTGCAGATTATACTAACATTTGTCCCGCAGCGGGAATCAAAGACGCAACATCTCACATCTCAGCCGGCTAATCGCCCGTCGCGCTACAGCATTCTCGTAGCTAAGTGCTACAATTCCGGCAACGCTTTCGTAGAACTCGCAACCTCAAGTTAAAGTTTCAACCTCAAGTTAAAGTTTCAAAATATTTTATAAGGAAGATAAAAAGTTTCCACCGCACTGTAAGCCATTAGCTACTTTAATTACACTATAATAAAATCAGCTTCGGTTATTTGCATAAAAATCACATCACAGAATGTAAACTTGGTTAATGAATGAATTGATTAATTTCAGTTTCAAACATTAGCTATTTAAGTTCAGAAAGCGCCGCGTTTTCCTCTAGAGATCGTCGCCATTTAAGCAAAATGGCCGCCAGATGAGGCACAGTACAGATATGAAGCAGTAGGAACACTATATTATATACCATCTTTTTTTGCAAGTTTAGGGCCAAATTAAAATTCTAATTCTAATTCAAAATCTGTATTTGAGGCTTATTGAGAATTGCACTAAACCTAAACAATAAGCCCATAGAAACCTAAACAATAAGCCCATAGAAACCTTAGAAACTAACATAAATATAAAAAACACTTTATTTTTTATAACGCATTCTTACACGAGTTTGAACATATTGAAATTTTTAATGACAGCCTTTATTGTATTGTTAACGCATTAAGAGTATTTTTAAGTTATAATTTAGGGTAGTTAGCATTTTGGTGTAAACTGTTAGCGTACTATCTTTATGAAAATAAATAAATCTAAATCTAAATCAAATAACATAATCTAACAACACACGTGTAATCGCCGACGCGTCGCGGCAAGGGGGATCACGTGACAGGCGGCCATAGAACTGCCGGAACCTCATCCCTTTCGGCCAGAAGTCAGGGATCAAGTAGGACTTCAGACTTTCCGTAATGATCCTCGCCATAAATAAACTACAGCTCACATTATGACGAAAGTAAAAAATACTAGGTTTTTATTTCGGTTTAAAGAATTTATTCTCATAAGAACAAATACAGTTCACTTAAATGAGATTGTACAAAATTAAATCTAGGTATTAAATCTAGGTATGTAATTTACTTAATTTGATGAGTAAGAACTAGTGATGAAGCTATGCATTACAATTAGAATAGGTATGTAAGTAGGTATTAATTACAAAATAAAAACTATTTAAAAACTAGGGACGCTACGTATCTAAAATTACAAATAAAAACTACGCAACACTCTCAAAATATAACCGATTAAGTAGGTAGATTTGTTGTTTCTCGAGAGGAAGCTACCTTCACTTTAGTCGCGATTTTTACGCTGTTGTTGACCGGGGCTAGAGTTTATGAGCATGGTATATTGTTGTTCACGTGCATGTACATGTATAAGTGCAGAGCGGATGACAGTGTGTGTGCCGGGTACGCAGCCTTGACAGTCAGCCAGCCGTAGTTGTATGCGAAGCGCAATGTGGTGCGCCTTAGTGTGTGTAAAGCTATCTTGAAGTGTCTAGGAGCTAACTTCCATTTTTATACTTTGTTTACTTTGAAGTTTTATTCACTCTAAGTTATTGTAAAACTCAATGTAATAATTCATAGACATACATAGATACACGCCTTTTTCCCCGAAGGGGTAGGCAGAGCATCTATAATAATAATAATAATAATTCACAATTTTGATTAAAATCATTGGCGCATAGTGTTGATATGTTAAATAAAGTTAAATAAAATAAAGTTAAATCTTAAATAAAATATCTAAATAATCTCTTAAATAAAGTTTTATTCAAGGGTAATGTATTGTTTTAATTTACTTTTGTAAATATTGATACTTATACATTCTTTAATTTCGTTTGGCAGTTTATTGTACATTTGAAGTCGGCATCTAACTTACAAGCGGAATGGAGCAAAAATAGCAAGATGTTTTTAGAATTTTTGGAATCTGAGAGTATTTTAGAAAATAATAGGTTAAACAAAATGTAATTATACTTTAAGGTGGGTATTTTAATGGTTCAATCAGGCGTAGAGGTCGAGGTCGAGATAAAACATCATGATTTCATTACCACCTCAATACTTTAAACACATTAGTTTTTCCTTTCAAAGAACAAAAACAAAAGAGAGAATACTCACTTACTCAAACCAACTACGGGACACTAACGTTTACGATATACGTAACTCATGACAGAGTTCTTACCATCAAACATATTTCTGCCACAAAGCAGCAGTTATAGCATTGCTATGTTCCTGTTTGAAGGAATGCCGGTGGAATTATAGTCACATGAGAACTTTCATCTTTATGCCTCAGGGTGACACATAACATTGTTTTAGGTAGAAGTTACTTAACATCATGTAGGTCATCTTGTTCCGTTATTCAAATATTAAAAACCCCCCAAGTGCGAGTCAGACTCGCGTACGAAGGGTTCCGTACCATTACCTATAAAAACGGCAAAAAAATCACGTTTGTAATAAAATAAAAATAAAAATAGCATGCAAAAAGTGGTCACCCATTCAAAAAATTACCTCGCAGTTCATTGCTTAACTTACATTTGGAAAAATCACGTTTGTTGTATGGGAGCCCCCTTAAATATTTATTTTATTCTATTTTTTAGTATTTGTTGTTATAGCGGAAACAGAAATACAGCATCTGTGAAAAGTTTAACTGTCTAACTACCACGGTTCATGAGATACAGCCTGGTTACAGACGGAGAGACAGACGGATGGACAGCGAAGTCTTAGTAATAGGGTTCTGTTTTGGGTGCGGAACCCTAAAAAACAAAACTGTAATTTTTTAAAAAAGATATGTGCTCCGCAATATAAGCATTAGTTAGCGAAATAGGCACAAGAATTTCCTGTGTTGAATGTCGCCAACTGCTTTATTCACACTGTGCTCGACTTTCGCACATCGTAAAATGTATAATTACGGCGCGCCGAATCCAAATGAACTTCATTTCGGTTTAAATAAGGGAAAATGTTTAATTTATTACCGATCGGCCCGTGCGACCAATTAATTGGGGATTTTCGATTTAGTCCGCTTTTTCAGACGTTTCTGTTATCAGCGTGACCGTAGAGTGAGCTGTTCTCGGTTCTGAGGAAATCAATACAAAACGCAATACTAGAACTAATTAGAAAGATAGTACCTACTAGTAGAGCTTTTTGGTGAAAGAGTTCGTCTCACAGAACTAAAAAAAAAGGTGTGTTTACAAAGAATGTGTACAAAAGACGGTGTTTGGTGCTGTGATTTTCAGTGAATTTTTATTGTCTCGCAAGACAAGTGCGTGACAAGTAGAGTATGTACCTCTGAAATAAAGCATGTCTCCATCTTGGGCAGCTTGGACCCCTCGCTTCACTCAGGACTCTATATAACTCGATACGCTCAAGGTTCAATATGCCGCCCGCGACGCTAGACACTGCTTTATTCCGTTAGAGCATAATCTACTATTATATGATGTGGCCTTGCGCCGCCCACACTCCGAGGCTCGCTCGACCGCACCCGGCTTGAATTCAGCTCGGACCCGGCTCAACCTAGCATTTATCTATATCTATACTAGCATTCATCTATATCTATACTATCTATATATCTTCTATACTAATTATAAAGAGGAAAGATTTCAGCATTTATCTATATCTATACTACATGGAGGTATAATAGTAATGGAGTGAGTGCTAAAAATAGCATAGAGTGTTCCTTCTTACTCCTATCCTATAAGATAGCTTGCTATCCTATGTTAGAGAGAAACAAATATATTGTCAAACGATAGTCGTCTTTCTGTTCCGTACCCTGAATTTTGTTATCATGCATATACATCTCCCTAGATTGTTACCATGAATGTACTAGTAATTTGACATTTGGCCTGGTACGACTATTACAAACAAGATCAGATAGATTTATGCTAGTCTCTTTCCAACACATGAATACATTCATATAAAAGAATGAGACTGGTATAATCGCTAACGTTTCGTTTTTAGCCTTAGTTCCATGCCTTTAGTCCATCTTCCTAGCTATACAAGCATTCATCTATATCTATACTATCTATATCTTCTATACTAATTATAAAGAGGAAAGATTTCATTGTTTATTTGTTTGCTTTGAATAGGCTCCGAAACCACAGAACCGATTTCAAAAATTCATTCACTGTTGGGAAGCTACACTATCCCCGGGTGACATAAGTTATATTAAATTTTCAATAAAATTAGGAATCCTTACAGAAACTCCAATAATGTAACCCAATGTGTAAAAAAAATACCTAATTTGTTTATATCTGGTGTGTGGATAGATGGTTGGCAAGGGGGGAGGGTTAGGGGGACAGGAGGGAGGGGGGATCCCTACACTACCCGTGCGAAGCCGGGTCGAGTTTCTAGTTGATCTATAAACCAGGTTTTCACGTTACGAGTGCACACGGACCGAGTGTGCTCGTAGTAGTAAGCTTGTGTCAGCAAACACTCGGAATGGTATTGAAAATTGTATTGGAATTGTATTCCGAGCGTTCTTTCTGGGTTCTTTCTTTGGCCAATAGTTTCTTTGTTTTTTTAATTCACATAATATAACAAGCAATTATAAAAAAATATAATCTAATTATTTACAATATCTACATCTACACTTCTACATCTACATCTACACTAATATTATAAAGAGGAAAGATTTGTATTTTTGTGTTTGTGTATGTTTGTAATGAATAAACTAAAAACTACTGTGCCGATTTCAAAAATCCAGGGTGGGGGGGGGGGGAAGGAGGGAGGGTGCTTTTTTTCATCCTGAAACTACTCGTGTGAAGCAGGGACGTGTCGCTAGTATTATATAAAAATACTGACCCGCTCGCGACTTTGTCGACCCGTAGACTTTCATACAAACTTTAACACCCTTTTTAAACCCCGAAGGGTGCGAATTTTCAAAAACCATTTGATAGTGCGCGCCTGCACCCCTTTAAGAATGCTTGTGCCAAATTTCAGACCTCTCGGCCCAGTAGTTTCCGAGATTTCGTAATGAGTGGTCAGTGAGTGAGTGAGTGTGTGGACTTTTCTTTTATTTATTATAGATTTATATAATATAGATAATAATATTAACGTTGTCTGCCTTGTTTGTAAGATAAAAGTGTAAATGTTGTGTTCGCCTGTAATTGGTTGTATCGGCTCTAGACTAAGAGAATGAGTTTTGTAAAGGTGTTTAATATATGCTATTAGCGTTCCTCTTATGAATAAATAAATAAATAAATTACGTTTTACATTAGAATGGCTTGTAATTCGTAGAGATTGGTTGCAGTATCTACAGTAAGTGCTAGACTTGTGTTGATATGATGCTTGTTTGATAAGTAAATGCTACTAAATTGTTTAATAATAAATAAATTACGTTTTACATTAGAATGGCTTGTAATTCGTAGAGATTGGTTGCAGTATCTACAGTAAGTGCTAGACTTGTGTTGATATGATGCTTGTTTGATAAGTAAATGCTACTAAATTGTTTAATAATTACTGTAAGTACCTGCCACAGATAACTCCGCACTTACTACTGAGTCCCTTTGAAGGGATTACCGAGAGGGCTTTGAACGCCCGTTAATTACTACCGCCTACGTCGTCGTTAAGGCTTCGACGCCTCCTTATTTACAACGTAAAGCCTATTGAACGCTGTTCAATGCGAACGTGTTAAATAAATAGCTCTGAGTTCGTCGTAAATACGACGAATTACAAATTCAGAACGAATTCCGTCTATATTTAAACAGACTATTATAAGAGTAATTGAAATCTAAAAAAACCGGCCAAGTGCTAGTGGGACTCGCGCACGAAGGGTTCCGTACCATTATCTATAAAAATGGCAAAAAAAACACGTTTTTTGTATGGGAGCCCCCTTAAATATTTATTTTATTCTGTTTTTAGGGTTCCGTAACCAAAAATTACGGAACCCTTATAGATTCGTCATGTCTGTCTGTCTGTCTGTCCGTGTATGTCATAGCCAGAAAAAAGTGACTTTTTTCCGAAACTATAAGATAAGAATTTCACAAAAAAATTGAAAAAAAAAGTATATTTTGTGGTTCCCCATACTTAGAAATTAAACTAAAAAAAAAAAACATTAAACCCATACGTGTGTGGTATCTATGGATAGGTCTTAAAAATGATATATTGAGGTTTCTAATATAATTTTTTTCTAAACTGAATAGTTTGCGCGAGAGACACTTCCAAAGTGGTAAAATGTGTCGTTTTTTTAGGGTTCCGTAGT
This sequence comes from Operophtera brumata, assembly GCA_932527175.1. NCBI lineage: Eukaryota > Metazoa > Arthropoda > Insecta > Lepidoptera > Geometridae > Operophtera > Operophtera brumata. The sequence continues at coordinate 55,914,929 of OW052239.1, read as the reverse complement.
CAAAAAGACTCGGAACCCTTATAGATTCGTCATGTCTGTTCTGTCTGTCTGTCTGTCCGTGTATGTCACAGCCACTTTATTCCGAAACTATAAGAGCTATGCTGTTGAAACTTGGTAAGTAAGTAGATGTATTCTGTGAACCGCATTAAGATTTTTACACAAAAATCTAAAAAAAACAAGAAGTTTTCGGGGTTCCCCATACATAGAGCTGAAACTCATTTTTTTTTTCATCAAAGCCATACGTGTGGTATTTCTATGGATAGGTCTTTAAAAATGATATTGTGGTTCCTAATATTTTTTTTTTCTAAACTGAATAGTTTGCGCGAGAGATACATTCAAAGTGGTAAAATGAGTGTCGTAACTTCCAAAATAAGAGAAAAAAAAAACTAAAAAAAAAAACATGTACCATGTAAACTTCCACTGAAAATTGGTTTGAATGAGATCTAGTAAGTAGTTTTTTTTTAATACACTGTTATTAAAACATTGATCAAAGTTACAACAAACTACAAGAACTTTTATATTATGTTACTTGCTGCTACGGAACCCTTCATGGGCGAGTCCGACTCGCACTTGGCTGCTTTTTTTGTATTTGTTGTTATAGCGGCAACAGAAATACATCATCTAACAGACGGACGGACATACAGCAGACAGACAGACGGACAGCCGAGCCTTAGTAATAGGGTCCCGTTTTACACTTCGGGTACGGAACCCAAAAAAAATTAGGCTGCTAGCTTATTTATAGAATGTGTTATTAAAGGCTTGTATTTATGTATGTATGTATGTATGTATGTGATGTTACTGTTTCACGCTTACTAAGCACATGCGATCTACAAATCTTTGACGACCTCTGTGGCGCGGCGGGTGAAGGTTCGCCTGCGACGCAGGAGGTTGCAGGTTCGATTTCCGCCTCGGAACAAATATTTGGGTGTTCTAGGTATTCTATGTACCTATAATCAAAAATATCTATCTATGTAATGTAGGTATTGAGTAGGTATATCAGTTATCTAGTACCCATAACACAAAGCTCTGCTTAGATTGGGGCTAGATAATGTTGTATGAACTGTCCAGCATTATTTGTATATTTATTTATTTACAAACCTTAGTTATGGCTATGTTCTATATGCCACTTTACATACATATATACTCGAACATAGCTCGGTCCAATATTCGTTTGATAGCGTCGTTAAATATCCCAGTGAAGCATCCAATCGCATCACAAACAATTTAATATCGCAGACGGATCAAACTGAACCGAGATTATATTGTAATCGCTAATCGGACTCGGATGTGCGCAGGCTAAATAGAACAGCTAAATCACTTCACTACTGGATTAAAACTGCCTAAGCGTAAGCAACCGTTGGATTAGTTCAAGATACTCTGGACATGAGTGAGTCTAAGTTTTGACAAGCAATTGGGCGTACGGTGTAGTGTATGTAACACGAATTTTGTATGGAATTTGATATTGGCTAAGTGTACGCTAGGAACGCTTATAGATAGATAGATATACACACATTACAGTCTACATTACACAAAGGTTTGCTGGAAGAAAATGCTAATTAGCATTAAGTTCGCCTGTGTACTGCTTTTTTGTCTTGTGCAATAAATAATTTTCTATCTATCTATCTATAGATAACTCTTTATTGTACTCACCTTAACCGGTCAAGTCGCGTATCTTATCCCTCGAGTCGCGGGGGAATCAGGGCGAACAAGGGGGGATGGGGACTCATCACTAAATCGTTAATTGTGGCCTATGAACGGTCATAAAACTAATACCACTACAAGAATCCTCTTGAAATTTCTTATTGGTTTCACGTTTTACATTTATAAGCAACTATTTTATAAAAACAATAATAAAAAATAACATACTTGCATTATCTTACAAACTAGTTCACGGTGGTACAATGGGTGGCCTTATCGCTTAGAGCGATCTCTTCCAGGCAACCTTTGGATGGACAGAATTGTAAAGAAAGTGAGGGGAAGTGAAGAAACAAAATGAGTAAAATAAAATAACAAAAATAATAATATAAACGTCTATAAATAAAATAATATATAAAAACAAATAGGTACTACAATATACTTAGTAGAATTGAAAGGAAAGAGAAAACGCATTCACTCTAGAGATGCTGCGAGATACATTTTGAAGATCTCATTTTAAAAAATGGATAAAGTTTTGACTTGTCTGATGTGAACAGACAAGCCATTCCACAGATGGACAGCAAAAATGCAATGCCATCAGCTTGTGCAGGTTATCAGTGTCACCAACCAAAATCCGCCTTACGCTACGCCATACGGGTTTTTCCCAGTAGACAGAGACCAAAGTCGGTGTTTTGAAAACTTTTTTTTAAAAATAATATCACTTGACATTGGCGATATTGTTCGGAGCATTAGAGGCCAGCAATGATCTAAGTTCCTAATAGACAGTACCAATAACGGCATCGTGGGTCGATGTTCTGATACCCAGCTCTTCTCTCAAAGCTGTGGTAGAACCGTATCAAGCTGTAGCGACCGACAATCCGCTTACCGTCGGCGCCGGAGGGCCTTTCAACTTATTGAATTGATTGTTTGGGCAGGCTGTGTGCTTAGCGATACTGTCATTGTTTTAGAGTATTGTAAATGTAGGGCTGGTACAATGGATTATTTAATACACGTTGGATATAAGTGAGTAAGTAAGTAAAGTTTATTAAAATTGGTACAAAATGTTGTTACAAGTGTTTTACAAACATTGTTTTCAGCTCGACAATGTCCAATTACATTATCATGCAACCTCAGAGTAAAGGGAGTAAAGTGATTTGAATTTAGAACGTCTAATTTGTGCGGAAACTTGTGAAAAATCTATGTAAAAATGCCTATATGGTGTTGTAAAGAGGTTTGTTCGAAAATCTAACAGGCCACCTTAGGCCATTGCATGCCTCTGTACTGGAGAGCAGAGGCCCTAGTCGGAGTTTTGCAAACACCATCGTAACGATAAACGTAACGACGATCGTACGTGTATAACATAATAACTAGCTATTAATCTGTGCCAAACACGTCACAGATTAATGGCTAGTTACTACGCAATACACGGACGTTCGTCGTTACGATCATCGTTACGATGGTGTGTGTAAACTCAGACTTGCCCCTCAGAGGGGCTAGTCTGCAAATTTGACAAGCAAAAACCGTGTAGTGTACACCACACGGCCGTGTAAGTTGCTTGTCTTTGCAGACTAGCCCCTCTGACCTCAATTACTAAGAATGTGAAACAAAAGACGGTGTTTGGTACTATGATTTTTAGTAAAGATGGTGTGAAAAGTAGAGTACCTATGCTCCTCTGCGATAAAACCTGTCTTCGTCTTGGGCAGCTTGCACCCCTCGTTCACTCAGAACTTCACGTTACTCTAGGAAAACCGGTATTGTGTTCTCTATATTACCTATATTAGTTATAGGTATAACTTATTTTCATGTATCAACTGTTGGTAGACCTAAATAAAAAATAGGTACTAGCCTACTAGGTTAGCGATAAAAATATGACTGTGTGAAACTATCAACCCAACACTATCGCGCCTTGTACAAATATGACTGTGTGAAACTATCAACCCAACACTATCGCGCCTTGTACAAATATGGCTGACACATAAACAAACACTCGATACAGTAATCCAACGAAGTGACATGGTTATTGAATACTTTTTTAATTACGTTAATTGGTAGGGTCGGGTGAACTGTTGCCTTAACGACTTCTGGATTGTGCACTAACTTTGAGTATCTATAAGCTTATGCTAGATTTCACTAATCTATACCTGAGTAATTGACACAGTTGACATGCGTAAGCGGGCCCCTAAGGGCCCGCTTACGCATGTCAACTGTAACGAAAGGTCGATGCACACATAACTAGGTACTTAGGTATCTACAGGTGGGATAAACTAGGAGTTAGTTGGTGGAAAGGGAATAGTCCTTGAAATTGAGACTCTTGGTCCGTGGGGTATCGGGCCCTTCGCGTTTTCATATTTTTTTCAGGATATCTGGTCGAAGCAACGCTGGTTCCGAACATTCTTATGTATTGCCATTCAGTGTGGCAATGCAGCCAGCATCTTATGGCGCCTTCCATCTGGCATTGATTTGGATCAGTTTAGCTCATTTTAGGTCAGTTACCTTCCATCGACATTCATTAATTCGAATGAATGAATGTTGATGAATTGAATGATAAAGTAATTTTTGGGATATTATAAAAAAATAGGATTTCCAAAAAGCATGGGTTTAAATATACAAATAACTAACCTAAGATCGTTTGCAACGGTCGTTAGATAGCTCATCTGTTTCATTTGTAATTGATTTTATTGTAAAATACCTTTTTTTTATAATATAGAATCTATTTTATAAATTCAACTTAGAGCTCACGCAAGAAGGTGGCATTAAACGAGGGCCTTGGAAACGGATGGTGCTAAATAATTATAATTAAAAATATTGTTTTATTTTTTGAAACGACTGGACGAGACTGTGATATAGACGTTTCAGTGCCTTAAGGTGGTTTCTTTCGCTTGTAGCACGAAATTCAATTTTTTTCGTGTTTTTTGTTCATCACAGCTCATCAACACTTCTTCAGATAGCGAAAACTATGTTGCCGGTAATTATATGACCTAACACACAAGTTTTAATTTATGGCTACGATTGTGCTTTAATGGTATTAGCAGTGTTTTTTTGTTTCAAGCACATAACTAAGGTTTAAAAACATGGCACATTTATTTAAATCAAGAATTCTAGAAGTGTTTTTATTTTGTCATCTGAATTGTTTTTGTCGTAATTCTACAAGCAGCCTATAAGTTGCAAACCAGCACTGACAAAAACACTGTCAAACACAATTAATAGCAAAGCAACATCATTGTCTGTCCGTCTGTGTGTGGAGCGTGTAATTAACTGCGCTGTTCAGCCCCTAGGGACCGCAGCGCGGGCCTACGGGACTTTGTGATTCCCATTTTATTACTTAACATTTATATAAATTGTTTTAGTGATGGTGTTTGTTTAAAAGTCAAGTTTCTTGGCGTTAGGACGATTTTTGCTTGTTTGAGGATGCAAACATAACAGTAGTGTTTTGGAGAATTTCCGACGGCAATATCGTGGCTATGGGGTCAGGTTATTTGAAATTAAATGACTCTTTAGCAGAGGTAAAGTCTTAATCAAGTGCAATAGAGAGCAAAAAAGTTTTTTTTTCTAACAACTATTTCAACGAGCTTATTTTAACTATGCTGTTTTTTAAATAACGAAGTCAGAGCTATCTTTCAGGTCAAGTAAAACCGTTTTATTTTAGTAAAACATTTTACTTAATAATAATATATTTTTCTAACAGAATACATATTCTTAAAGTGCAATAGGGGGAGCCTGAATTCCGAATATGTTATAATTTTTAATAAAAAAGCGCTAATGTAAATATCTAAATCGGTCCAATTCATTTTTTTACCTACATGTATTTGCAGATATTTATAAATACTTGCAAATACCGAGGGAGATCCAATCGGGGTTTTTTTTCTTTCTTTCTAAAATAGAGTTTACTAAGTGTATCGCTAGGTACCTTACAATTTCTAATGTACCTACCTACCTCTTCGTTCAAAATTCGAATTCAGATTAGCAGCGGGCGCGGAAAAATAAATTATTCAATATTCTGTATTGCAAATACAAACAAACAAACCCCTCCAAAACTCCCATTTAGAAAATTATATCGAAATAATTGGAGCCGTTTTCGAGACCGTGATTACAAATATATAAATATTGCCCGTTTAGGATAAGATAAAGAATAATTCAACTAATACAAGGTATGTACAAAATACATATGAAACAGTTGTGCTACCTGAAGACCGCTGCTAAGAGTATACTCGTATTTGTTATTTCGATCCATTTTATTACGTTACTTATTTTGTTTAGTTATTGTAAGACAATGATTATATTACCTACCTATGATTGATTATTATCAAACCTACTACAATTATGATTGCTTTAGCCACAGTACTGCTGATATTCGGTTTAGCAACAAATTGTCGCTCTAACTAACGCTAAAACACATTCCCGCAACAACGTGCAAACAAAAGAAAGGGGCCATACATTACAGCCCAAAAAGCCGGCAAAATTAATGTTCCGCACACTCTGCCACCAATAAAAATGGCTGCCAAATGCCATCTCACAAATGAGGTAAATAAAAAACTAAATGTCAGTTCGGCATTTAACTAAAGATAAGGGCGAAACATACTCAACACTACATTTAATTTCGTAGATAACATCTTTTTGTGAGTAAAGCTCTCGAAATTTGATTTGGATCGGTATTCCAATGAATTATGAAATAGTTTTCGTAATGGGCCGTTGTTTTAATGAAACTCAATGTTTTTTTGTTTGTTTAACGTTAGTCGATTGTTATTTGAGTGGTTTTTAATATCATTTGTTCGTGGCAGGTTTTACAAATAAAATACCTAAGGCCACAATTCTACGGCGCACATTTAAGAAAAAAATCACAACCAATTTGTACGTACAAATACGTTTACCCTGTTGTAAGTTCCCTGGCGTAAGTTCCCTGCGTCAATACCCTGGTCACGTACCTAATAGATACTTTACCGGGATGGCGTAGACGATTCAATTGTATCACTTGATGTTCCTATAAATCAGTGCGATTTTGTTATCTCGAAACTTTGTTTTAGTCACGTAAAGTGATTATGTTTGAGGATGGGATAACGTGCGTGGTTTCTTTTATTTTTATGGGAAATATTGCAGATTGCGTAGTATTATTACTTAATCTTTCATTTCCCACGATGGTGCCCCACCGTAAAAAGAGGCTTATTGAGCCATTACCTACCCTTTCGGGGAAAAAAGCGTGTGTCTTTGTACCTATGTATGTTATCTATTGGTTTATTCATTTAAAGAGGATTTTGAAACAAACCAGTAGTATTTTAAAGATGTTTGCAGCTAAGCTCTATTTATATTTGTGATTTTTGTTGAGATCTTGTGGCTTTTGCATTGATAATGGTGCATTGATAATGGTGGGTTTATTTTGTGTTTTCTGCTCTAGAACAGAGATATTAACAGTGTCTGAATGATACACTAGCTTTATTTGGGTCAAAAGCTGTTTGCCGGGTTTTTAAAATACACAATTCTTTTTTTACAAGCTTTTATTTAACTTGCAATGTAATGTTTGTCTGTGTGGAATCCGGGTGGAATCTTGCAACTGAATTTTAAAGCAGTTATCCTCAACCGATTGAGCTGAAATTTTGCATACCTGTCAAGTTCCGATGACAGTACAATATGATGGTAACAACGAGCTGATCTGATGATGGAGACGGAAGGTGGACAACGGAACTCCTTGATCGATAATAGTAGACTGGCCGTGTTTAGGCTCATTTTGATCAGCACACGTTTTCACTAATTGTATAATAGCTTGTATTGAAAAATATATTTTTCACAAAAATCTTATTTACTTTTAGCGCACTCTATATTCTAATTCGTCTTCTCCTAGCATAGCAATGATTTACCAGTTTACTATCTACACTATTTTGGAGTAAAATTAGGCCAGTCTGTGGCTTTGTTAAGGTTCTCCCTTGTGCAGGTGGTGGGACACAAGGAACAAGTGAGCAAGTGAGGCATGGACTGAATGGTAGCTCCGCAGTCACATTCAGTCCGGGAGGAGTCTCGCATTCCCCATTTGCAGAGGTTCTGTCTGCAGCGGCCAACTTGGGTCCGGAGTGTGTTCATTTATTTCCAGACCGGCCACGGCAGCTCATGACCTAGGGTTCCTGCAGGATTTACTAAATGTGGCAGTGGTCCTGTCTTTTTCATTGCTTTGACCTTCATTGCAGCCAGTTGACTCGCCTTCAATATTGCACAAGCGATATCCCGAAGGACGGAAGGTGGTGCAATACCCGCTAACGGGTAGATAATGCTTATTATATAGGGGTATACAGTTTCCATAAAGACCAATATAAAAGTCAGCAACAGTCATTTCAGCATTAAATTATACTCTCTTCGCCCATATAATGGAAAAATACGTTAGTATGAAATAGCAAATCTCTACATTGGTGGACTCAGGGTAAAACTAGTATAGTATTATTTTATCTGTGTACTTATTGTAAATATTTTATGTGTGGTAAAATGTTACTACGCCCGAGCACTGCTTTCCAATAATACCCATATTAAAAGCCAATATCCCACAATAAACACGAGAGCTTTCTTTGTTCCATACAATAGGAATTAATAAGTTACTCACGGAACTTTAATTTGAATAATAACAGTGGCACGCGATCGAAATGTGTGTTAATCGAACAAAACCTGTTTATTTATTAAACGTCATTGAGGCATTATGGCACGAGCCGAGGTTTCACGTAAATAATTGTACGGAACCAATGTTGAATTGTTTATGAGGAACCATAGAGTGAAAAAATTACGTAGAGCAGTTTATCTTCATTAATAATAACAATAACGTTTATTTTGCCTTCCCAAAGGTTTCTTAAGATTGCGCCAACTCCAGGCAGAAAAATATAAGTATTACTAAAAAACAACTCGCGCCGCTTGAAATAGTAGATTACATACGTGTTCGGAATGGCTTATATTTACGAACCGAGAGGTTTACGGCCCGAGCCGAAGGCGAGGGACGTAACGAGGTTTGTAAAGAAGCCTTTCCGAACGAGTTTTGTATACTATTTTTCCGCCTGAGAACCCGAAATCAAGCGGCGAAGGTGCTATTTTGAGGTTAGAAGGCGGAAAAAGCAGTTTTTATTGAATATCTATCTCGTAAAATATAGATAATTTTACAAAACCCCTACAGTAAACCCTCTGTTTTGTTGTATTGATTTTATTTATCTAGTTTTTACCTAATAATATGCATCATTTTAATAAACAATCGAATCTAGGCATAAAATAGACGTAACTTTATTTATTTTTTCTATAGATAAAATATTGTCCTGTCGTGTTTCTGGTACTGTGATCCCTCGGAACTATAACGTAGTAGGTATCCGTACATATTTTTGTAGCGAGCTGGATATATGACACTTCTGCATTTTGTAGCGCTACCTATTAAAAATGCAATCTATGGTATTCAATTCCATAAGCACTTTAAGCTGAATAACACAATGGTTCTCAACAATTAACAACGTCATTACCTATATATTATTTACGTCGATGCCTATATACCTAGTAACATTACCTATATATTATTTACGTCGATGCCTATATACCTAGTAACATTAAATTACAATTACATATTTAGGAGTTCGTTCGGAAGAAAGCGTTAGCTGAGTTGTTGGTCATCGGAAAGTAATGGCGGAGATGAGCTCACCACTTGTCACGTCTATATAAGGATAGTGCGTGTTACCCACGGTGAAAGGAGGCGTTCTAAGGCTCTGCCTACCCCTTCCGAGTAAAAGGGTCTGTATATTGGATCTAGACTAGGTTAGTGTACGTTAGCCACAAAACAATAGAAGGTAACAATAAAAATAACATCTCATCTGTCCGGGACATCAGTTAGGGCCGGTGCGGCGGCAGATTCCGCTGAGGACCTCAAAAGACGCAAATATGCAAGTCTCGACAGAGCTTACTTATTTGAGCCTTTCGCGGTCGAGACTCTGGGTTCGTGGGGTACCGGGGCCCTTCGCGTTTTCAAAATTATTTCAGGGCATTTGGTCGAAGCAACGATTGCTGGCTCTTATCTGGCCCAACGCATTAGTATTGCCATTCAGCGTGGCAATGCAGTCAGCATCTTAGGGACGCTTCCGTCTGGTAGTGATTTGGATCAGTTGAGCTACCTTTAGATCGCTAGCAGCGGTCTTCAGGTAGCACAACTGTTTCATACTGTATTTTGTACATACCTTGTATTAGTTGTATTATTATTTCTGTAAATAAATGTATTTGAAACAATAAAATCATCATCATCATCATAATAAGCCGTAAGACGTCCACTGCTGGACGAGGCCTTCCCATAGAACGCAATGAGAGGATTTATCATAATAAGCCGTAAGACGTCCACTGCTGGACGAGGCCTTCCCATAGAACGCAATGAGAGGATTTATCATAATAAGCCGTAAGACGTCCACTGCTGGACGAGGCCTTCCCATAGAACGCAATGAGAGGATTTATCATAATAAGCCGTAAGACGTCCACTGCTGGACGAGGCCTTCCCATAGAACGCAATGAGAGGATTTATCATAATAAGCCGTAAGACGTCCACTGCTGGACGAGGCCTTCCCATAGAACGCAATGAGAGGATTTATCATAATAAGCCGTAAGACGTCCACTGCTGGACGAGGCCTTCCCATAGAACGCAATGAGAGGATTTATCATAATAAGCCGTAAGACGTCCACTGCTGGACGAGGCCTTCCCATAGAACGCAATGAGAGGATTTATCATAATAAGCCGTAAGACGTCCACTGCTGGACGAGGCCTTCCCATAGAACGTAATGAGAGGATTTATCATAATAAGCCGTAAGACGTCCACTGCTGGACGAGGCCTTCCCATAGAACGCAATGAGAGGATTTATCATAATCACCACACTTGGCAGGCGGATGAGTGATCACAGTATTTGGTGTTGAGTACTCACCTGGATGCTACTGCCTATGCCCCAGGTATCCCTTATAGGCGTTTATTATATCCACGGGTAGAGATGGAGGGGTCTATTCTAAGGGAATAAAATCATATAGATTAATCATAACGACGACCTCAGTGGCGCGGCGGGCGAAGGTTGGCCTGCGACGCAGGAGGTTGCGGGTTCGATTCCCGACTCGGAACAAATATTTGTGTGATTTTAGATATTTGTTCAGGGTGTTCTGGGTATTTTTCTATGTATAATAAAAAATATCTATCTATGTATTATATTGTATTAATTATATCAATTATCTAGTACCCATAACACAAGCTCTGCTTAGCTTGGGGCTAGATAATGTTATGTGAACTGTCCAGCATTATTTATTTTATTTTATTTATAATAGATTTTTATTTTAACTTGCAGAACTATTCAAATTAAAATAGAGAAGAAGGTCGTCGCCGTAGATATAGGGGTTTCTCTGGTGGTGTATAAAATGTAGAATTTCTTGATAGTAGCGTAATAACATGAATAATAATAACCATCTTCGTGCGAGCACAGAAAGCCCAAACCTGAGCCATCTAAGATAGAAGATCCGTTTTTGAGAGAATTGCTGTACCTACAAGTACCAATTTAGTCTCAAATTAAAGTTAATTAAATTTACTACAACTTACCTGCAATAATATTTGACGTGGGATGCGTATTTTAGAAGATATTTCACAAAGTAAGTGAACATTTTGAAAAAAAAACACTTAGGTAAAAATTGCCTATTTTTGGAGAACTGTATCTTGAGAACCAATGGGTGTATAGAGCTCGCGCTAGTGTGAAATTGTAGCAAATTTAGTCTACTTTCAAAGTAATTGCAGTAACTGTACCGGTCAGACCCTTCCTTCACTAAGATATTGACCAAAAACTGAAAAAAACCCCCAAATTTCATGGTTTTTTGGGCACACTGCTGAACGCACAGCACTTGGAAAATTGCAAATCTGGTTTTTTTATGGTGGTTAAGGTCCTAACAACATACAAAAAAATCAGCGTGACCCGAACTTTTGCAAGCACGGATGTACATCTTGACTGGAATATTTCTTTAGTTTATGATTCAAAATGCTGCAAGTTGAAGTCATGAACTAAATAAATTGTTAAATAAACTAAAGAAAACGTTAGTTCACAATTTGGCTCTCATTCTGAACAGAATAAATAAGAAAAAAAAACAGCAAATTTCGAGAATAATTCTGGTTTGAAGGGTTCCGGTGAAATTACAGGCACATGAGACTTTCATCTTTATGTTTCAAGGTGGCGGGCGCAGTGCAATGCCACATAGGGTGCGTCCTAGGTGGACGTGGCCTATTATGTAATGTACTGTTCATAGGCAGAGGTTTGTTCCGTCATTCTAGTAGTATAAAAAAAAGACTACCTACACTTTGATAGCCACTTATAAAATCGCTGTCATTGCAGGGCAGTTATTAGTTAAGTGACAGTAAGGGTATTATTTAAACAGCCTAGCGTGTCCCATCTGATAACTTACCTAACAGATAAGAGCTCTCGTGCTTTTAATCGAAACTCGAACAAACACCATTGTATCACGGAACGCAAGTGTAAACGTTACCGGGCATGACACGAAGGTAATTCTTGACATACGAGTATATCATTACAAACAATACAACTAAGTCTGTAATTTCAAAATAACTATCAAAATCTAAGTGAAAACAGGTATTTAAGTAAATAAATAAATAAATTATGCTGGACAGTTCACACAACATTATCTAGCCCTAAGCTAAGCAGAGCTTGTGTTATGGGTATACTAGATAACTGATATACTTAAGGGCCTCGAGCCTCAAGTGAAAGCATCATGATTAGGTCATCATCATGATTAATATGCCTACCTTTTGGTAATAACTAAATTAATAAGAATATCGTTGTACATATTTATTACCTTAATTATCGTTTATTGAAAACTTTTCACATAGTAATTATGATCAAAGGAAACCGAAGTATGTGAATTAAACCATAATATGGTATTAATTAATACAATAATCTGGTATTATTTCAGAGTATTAGACATAATATGTATGATCGAGTGGATAAATTCCACTTAGGTATTTCCTCGAAATCTGAGTCACTGTCACCTATCGCAGTCAGAGCCACTGTCTAAATTGACAATAAAAGGCTTATCTAAATATCCGTCTTTTTGTCGATATTCCCCTTCAGTTTTGTGCACGTGTGCACAATATTTCTGTCATTCGGAGGTATCAATGGTAGGTATTGAACGTTTTGTGCACGTGTGCACAATATTTGTGTCATTCGGAGGCATCAATGGTAGGTAATGAACGTTTTGGTTACTATAGGTATACCAGAATCTCATGGCATAAAAAATAAAATACAAATAAAGATTTTCATATGGCAATAGCAAACTATCATCTGTCTTGGCAAAGTACGAGTTGTGTCAAATCTCTGAGCTCACGTGTCGTTTTGATGAAAATACTTAAAAATTTCGTATAAATGTCGAAAAAAACCACTTCGATCCCAAGCAAGAACTATTGTTTACAATGTTTATCAAAAAAATTGCGAAGAAACTGATGAAGATCAACCAGAATCTTCGATTTTAAAGCGCGTGCATATGTTGACTGGTGAGTAGGACAGACTAGTTTTGGTAGTTTATTATGACTATATATCTTTATAGTGTATGCTATAATACGCCGTGTTCACAGGGGTTTCTGTTACTACTATACGGCGAATTATTGAAGAAAGCCGATCTAATGGTGGTGTATTTTGTACGCCCGGGAAGAAGAGGAAAGGTGGAAAGAAAAAGATCAACAAGTGTGAAATGTGAATAGTACAAAATGTGAACCGACCTGCAAGTGACATAAAATCACTGACAGAAGAAGATTTTTCACAAATTGGTGCAGAAGAATGACAAAAATGTTGCCAACATGTCATAAAAGTTGAAAATGATTACATTGAACAAGCAGATTAGTTGAGATGCAAGAAGAACGGTTCATTATAAACACCTCCTTATCTTCATCGTCATCCTCTTCGTCTTATGAAGAACCAATGCAGATTGAGTACTTAGAGTCACTTTCTAGTTCTGGATGAGGATCTTTTCTGAGTAAAAAAATAAAATAAATGATTGATTGATTTTTTATTTTTCATGCGTAAAATTATAAATAGATGCAATATTCATTCAAATAAGATAGATAATAATATCATCATGTTTCATAATAAGCACTTGTTAAATGCCAAAGGCCGGTGGATGCAAGTTGCGCAGGACCGTTCACGGTGGAAACCTATGGGGGAGGCCTATGTTCAGCAGTGGACGTCTTCCGGCTGAAATAATGATGATGATGATAATGATGACTTTTTATATGATTGATATACTTATAGAAAAAATAAAGTATCAAGATCTTTTAATCTAATTTCCCCAGTGTTGCTTACCACACAATTTAATTTCCTATTTTGCCATCAGATTCTGGTATACCTATAGTTGCGGCATATTTTATTTTTATTGCTCTAATTTTACGTCCGCTACTTTCCTTTTCATGGAACTCCATATCATCTCTATGGGATTTAGGTCACAGTGATAATAATACAATGACACAACACAGGATAATACAATATAAAATATACAATGATTTCGGGAATATATTTAATAATAATCTGGTATCACTGATCTGTAGCGACTGACACTAACAGCGAAAATAGTTTCAGTGTTGGCCGTTGTACAGATAAGTTGGTCGCACTATACTCAAGGAATTTATATACTCCTTGTAAGAACTACGTTGTGCGTAGTACTTAGTACTTCCATGCTTGTTCGTCTTACGTAGTTAAAGGGTATGTATTCTGTCAAACGAGAGCTGTAAGATGTATTTTCACGCACTGCACTTGCACGCCCCAATATAAAATACACACCCACACAGACGAACACACACACACACACACACCCACACAGACGAACACACACACACACACAAATGTACACATACACGCACACACACAAACACACTCACGTAAACACGGACATATTTCAGGGAATTGTATAGTGGTAAATAGTTAATAATTATTAATAAGTTGAATGTCTTTATTTACGGAAAGAAAATAACTACAACTAATACAAGTAAATCTCGTAGCTATATCATCTTTCAAATTTATAAAAATTATAGAGAGTCCAAAGCGAGTCACCATGACCCTACAATTACAGGCTCAGTGGAGACCTAGTGTGGGGAATAGAGCTTAAATTGGTACAAACTTAATTTTTGTTAGTAACGCTGTATGAATTAATGTAAAGCTACTTAATTAAGCTATTTGTATTTGTGTTTATGTAAACCTTACTAATGTACCGCCAACTATAAGAGAAAATAAACATTACTTTACTTTACTTTACTTTAGTTATTGTATCCTCTTTGCTTGTCCGTTATTTTATAATGGAAGGTTAGCTACTGTCAAAATAATTATGAAATCAAAGGACACATATTGTAGTTTTTGAGGACACCACAGGATCACGGACATGACGATATTGAAAGAAAAGAAGAAAATATAATGTCAAACCACCAACACACCAACTTCGTAGCAAGTAGCTCTAGCTACGATTTATCGTAGACACTCTTTTCATACAAATGACATCAACGAGATTCGAAACAGAACATAATGTCAAACTACAAAAACACCATGTTCGTAGCTCGTAGCCAGAGCTACGAATCCTCGTAGACACAATTTTCATACAAAAGGCATCTAGAGTCCGCGCCACAACTCAATTCCGACTGCCTTTTCAGGAACTAACGGATAACAGAGGTAGATTTTCGCTTTTGCACTTTTGCGCACAAAAACTAGCGCTCCAGCCACCGGACTCTAAAGTCATCAAATAGAGTCAACTCATTTCCTTATTCAGCGTCGTAGAACTTAGAATTTTAGCATCTACGAAGAAGTATTCAAACGAATAGAACCCTTATTGAATCTTAACCAGCAATTTTTCCAATGGGCACCTTCAGTAACAATAAAAAGTTACAACAAACATATAATTTACCTACAGCCTTGTGCATGGCCGTGCCGGAGCGCGCCGACTCCCCGGCCTGAGGACTGCTGGGGCGCACTCGTGCCCAAGGTGGAGCGAGATGAGCCCATGGAGCCCTGGCGCTTGCCCGACCTGCGCCCTTCGCTGCACTACACTATGCACGACCGCGGTATGTCCCATCGATCATTACGTATCATGACCAACATCATTCACCATGAAAGGAGCCATCTTCACTGCTGTGAACCCTATCTAAATTAGGCAACGAGTGTGTCTAGATTAGGCACTAAGCCTGTCTATAGACCAGGCAATGAGATCTAGATTAGGCCTGTCTAGATTAGGCAGCGAGCATGTCTAAATTATACAACAAGCCTGTCCTAGACCAGGAAATGAGCCTGACTAGAGTAGGCAAAGAGTCTCTCTAAATTTGGCAATGAGTCTGTCTAGATGGTGTAACTAGCCTGTGTAGATTAGGCAACAAGCCTTTATAGATGAGTTAACGAGCCTGCATAGACTAGGCAGCGAGCCTTTAAATAGGAGTTACAGGCTAAGGCTTTTGTGGACCTATTACTTAGCCCCAAGATTAGCTGGGAACGAATTATCGGACGCGTCCGTCAGCCGCGACTGACAGACGCGGCTTATTGATATCTAGGCAGTGCATTTAATACTATACTCTGCAAACTATCGGTCGTAAGACGCGGACGTGATCTTGAGTCGCCCTTGAGCGTTCAGACGTTCGAACAGAATCTAGCCGGCTGGATGTGCAACTACCGTGCACACTGCTAAGCCGCGTCTGTCAGCCGCGGCTGATGGACGCGTCCGATAGTTTGTTATCAGCTAAAGAATGAACGAGTAACACGCAATAAAATCACCCTAACATAGATTGATCAGCGAATCTGGCCTGATGTCGAGGCTTTAGATCTTCGACAAAAAAGTATTGGGTCTGAGTTCTAACTTGCGATCAAGTCTCTCAAGTCGAAATTGGATGCTCTCAAGCTCTCAATATAATTTCAGTATCGCCGTACCTAGGGGACGTTCGCAGGTTTGATCCCTATGTAATAGCTAATATTTGGGATAGGTACAATAGAAATCTTACTATTTCTCATGTGTGTAAACTAAAAATAAATAAATATAAAATATCTGCTGCTCTACTGACTAAACTATACACTGTGCTGGTAGTAACACATTTTTCCAAGGGTAAACATTTCATACCTACCACGAATACACACCAATTATCAGAGCATTCTGCCGTTCGGTCGTTCAAGCTTCAAACGGCACGTGGAAAGACTGCTAGGTATCGATCAGGTAATCCCGATATAATTGCGGGAACTAACGGCCAATTACGAGCATATTTGCTTTAGATAATGGATCACAGACTTAATTATTGCACAGATAATACACACACATACGTACCTATTCATATTTTCAATAGATAGGTACCTAGTAAGTTAACTACGTATGTACTACAAGGTAACTGCGTACGTAAGATAATCAAATCACTAAATTATAAAGAGGCAAGATTTGATTGTTTGTTTGCATTGAATAGGCTCCGAAACTACTGAACCGATTTGAAAAAATATTTTTCTGTGGAAGTTACACTATTCCCGGGTGAAATAGGCTAGGTATATTAAATTTTCTAAAAAATAAGAGATTCTTACTAAAACTACAATAATGTAACCCAAGATGTAACAAAATTACCTAAAATATTATTTTACATCTGGTATGTGGATAGTGGGAAGTTGGGAAGGGGGGAGGGTTAGGAGGGTTAGGGTTTCCGGAGGGAGGGGGGGATTTCGACACTATCCGTGCGAGTTTCTAGTTGAAAATAAAGCCATACACCGTAGTTCGAAAAATTAATAAGTAGGTCATTGATTTATTTCTTTAACTTAAATAAATACATAACAGAGATCAATGACCAACTTATGTAGTTACGTACTTACCTACTTATTATTTTAGCAGAACATTTATTTTAAGTACCTAGGTACCTAGTTACCTATATTTTATAAAGTAGGAATCTACGTAAGGGGAGTAAAGGGAATGAGTTTTAGTTCAATATATAATTTTATACGAGGATAGTCTTCAAAATCCTAAAATCCTCCTTCAAAATCCTGTTTCAACAATTATGTAAACTAAAAACTTGTTTTTTTTTAGTTATATCTGCAAGAAACTCTGTCCTGCTATGTTAAATGCCTGCTACCTATTTAAAAAGTCATGTCAGATGGAATGTCAAAATCTAGGTTTTTTCCAGGTAGAGAAAGCTGTGTCGCCTGCGTCGCACCACTTCCATTGATCCAGCCTCCCGCGCCTGCGCCTCATTAGCTGTGTGTTTATTAACTGTCAAACATCGTACAGATTATAGAATTTAAACTATCGTGGTTGGGAATCATTTTAAATAAAGTCAGCAAAGCGACGAAATACAGTGGTAATAACCCGTTATTTATTGAAATCGTACAGATTCTCAACGTTCCGCATTCTAGACGAAAAAATATTTATGTAAAAAAGTACCCTTGATGACTCAATCCGCCATTTTTTAAAGATACGTCGTTTTTATATAATTACATGTCGTGTTTTATCGAGTAATTACGTGAAATTTTGGTAGTATTTTAACCGGTGAAACTAAGATGGGGCACATGTATGGAAGTTGAATCTATGTGTATTGCGTGAAAAACTTGGTTTTTCTGACACCACTATAAACTGGGTTACCTATGTATAACTTTACGAAGACTCTTGACGACTAGACTAATTTTATTTCTTTGGTGTATTCCTCAAAACCCATTAAACGAGAAGAAAAAGTAGAAGAACCCTTGATTTCGAACTTTGGCGCCTTCTGTACCATTTTCCGTTTTTTTAATTGGTGCGGCACAGCTTGCGCATTTTCAATTTATTTTTCATTTTCATTCGTTTATTTTCTATCTAATTTGCAACGTTACACTCCTTCCAAGTCGTCAAAGTCAAAGTCGAGTCATGTTTTAGTAAAACTTTGGTAGACAATTTCCACCATTTTGAAAAGTCACGCAATACACTTTCATTTAATTTCACAACACTTGTGTTCTTTAAACGAGCTTCATTAATTAAAATGCACCAAAATAACCTAAAAGAACTAAAAAAACAATAAAAAGAGATTTAAAAAAAAGTTGACGTCTCTTTTCGAAAATGGCGGGAAGAGTTTTTTTCTTCTTTATAATTGGCGCCGCACGGCTTGTGCATTTGCCATTTTCAAGTAAGTATGTGTATTTTCACTATATTGTATTTTCAATATATTTTGCAACGTTACACTCCTTTCAAGTCGTCAAAGTCACAGTCGAGTCATGTTTTAGTAAAACGGTGGCCAATTTTACTAAAACTTTGGTAGACGATTTCCACCAATTTCAAAAGTCACGCAATTCACTTCCATTTAATTTCACTACACTTGTGCTTTTTAAACGAACTACATTAGTTAAAATGCCACCAAAATAACACAAAATAACTCAAGAAAACACTAGGAAAAGAAATAAAATAAAAGTAGACAACGTCTCTTTTCGAAAATGGCGGGAAGAGTGGGCGAGAAGAGTTTTTTTTTTTGGCGTCTGGCGGGAAGAGTTCATTTTCCGTTTGTTGGAGCCATCGAGCAACAAGGCACAGAACAAGGCCGCATTGCTCTATGGTGAGATTAATTTGTTTTTCGGTACTTGATCCTTTTGCCACTACGTTATTCCAATAAAAAGATACGTAAGTCAATGTTGCCATGAGTTAAAAACTTAGATGAATGTAAGGTTTTTTTACAGTTACGGTGTTTACCTATGTAGTCGGGTACGTAGCTTGTAACAAGAGAACTGGCACCTAATATACTAGCAAAAAGCACAGCTTTCTGAGGACTCACAATATTTCAATCACTCGTTTTTTTTAAATATTTGAACACTTCTTGACATGAATTATAAATTTAGCGGTGTGATAGTTTTTACGCAAAGTGTAGGTACCAAAAAATGCTTCTGTAAATTGTGAGATACTCGCTTCGTTCGCCCTAATAACAGTTTTTTTAGTTCTCTGAGCGACTACATATTTTACGCTACTAACGAGATCAGTAGGTACAAATAAAACGTAGTGATTACTTCTTCAATGGGTAGAAACACAAAGACACCCTATCAATGCTATGTTAAGATTTTAATATTACGTAGATACATAAAATGTAGGGAATCGTAGTAGGTTTAACAATCTAAGTAAGCAAATAAAATTGTAAAAGCAATCTCTATAAATTCTTTTTTACATTATTAGTGAATAGGTTCATACCTATGTAGGTTTTTAGTAATTTATTTGCCAGATTTAAATAAGCAGGTATATAATCTTATGCTAGTTTTAGTTGTAAATATAATATATATTATATGTATATAAATGTATAAAAAGTTTGTAAATACAGGATGTAACATAATATCCCTATAAGGCCGGGGGGAGGGTATTCCGCATGTCATGGTGAACACCGTTTGTTCTACGAGTTTTCCAATTTCGAAGTTTTTCATTCATGAAATGCCTCGTAAACTTTCCTCCAGAAATGTACCTACCACAACATGAAGCATCCCTATTACAGCTGTTTATTTGACCTTTAGAAGTGAACTCTAGATGAAATAACAGAACTGGCACCTATTAGAAAAGTGCCTAACTATTGAGAGACATTGAGTGCCTCAGAGAGTAAATTATGTTTTTTTAAAGATCTTATTAAAATGTAGGTGACATTATTATTTTGTTATCCAAATAATTTTTAAGTTTGATTACGAGAAGTAAATTATTTATGTAAAAAAAGTACATTTAGGTAGTTTTGTATTTCTCGAAATTAAAACACGTAGGTTTACAACCAAGATTGTTTCACTGTAGTAATTTGACAAGAGTTAACAAATAAAATTATTAAAAATAATGAACTGTAATTTTGTAGGCACTAAACTCAAAATTTGACTTGTCTGTTAACTTATCTACAAATCAAACAGAATGACCTACTTTAATTGGGTGCAATAAACTAAGAAACAACCAATCATTACCAAATGGGGAAGTGTCTTTGATGGTCCTTGTGATATGATTGGCTGGCGGCATTTCTTTCATAGTGTCAAAAAGGCCCGCGTTCGCCGAAAGCCGGCGTTATCAAAGGAAGCCGCGCGCACCAGCGAACAACCATGAAGTTATTTGACATACCGCTTTTTTGTTTAGTGGTTCCGTCGTAATTTTTACACACAATTAAGGTACTTACCTAGTTAGTAAGACAGTGCCAAGCCAAGTGATTTAGTAGTTACCAAGTAAGTAAGTACCTAATCAGGTAGGTAAAGTAATAATGTTCGGTAGGTTCTAAACTACTTACTTAGGTAAGTAGGTACTTTTGATAAGAGTCAACATTGTGATTGTGCTCGAGTTGGTGTGATAGGTAGTAGGTAACATACCTATTCTATCAAACCTATGCATGGGAAGATGCACACGAAGTAGGTATGTTGTAGGTAGTTACTTATTTTATTGCAGGTACACTAGCTTGGTACTGAGCTACCTACTTTGAAGTTGGTAGGAAGGTGGAAGCAAGGTGATTTAATTAGGTAATTTATTGCTGGTTGGTTCATAAGTAGGTACCTATCTAATAAGACAGGTAAAGCATACCTAACTAAATTGCATACCTACATACTTTAACACCCTCGTATTAGATACCATGTAGGTACTTACCTCGTAGTACCTACCTCATCTCGTACTACTCGTGTCATCAGTACCTAGGTAAATGCCTACCTACCTAGTCGCGTTTTGCATTCACTCTCATGCACTGATGAACCCTCCTGACTTCGAACTGAAACCTAGTTGGCTATCGTGGGTTATCTAGGTAGTTACGGAACCCTAAAAATGTTTAATGCCTAAAGTATTTTTAACGAGATTTACTTTGATTTTCACGTCAGTTGCATCTAGCATTCGTTCGTGGCAAGTTCGCGAGTTTGACTATGTATTCAAACGCCGAATAGGTACTATGACATGATGTTGAGTGTTGGTGGAGCATCAAATACCTAACAGTTTAGTGGCAGCTCGGGAGATGTACAGAGAGCGTCATCCCGGGCGAAAAGTGCCTTCGTACGGCTGCTTCCTTGGGATGGTGAACCGTCTTCACTCGACGGGATCCTTCCACAGTGATAAAATCGTGTCAAATGCAGTTGTTAATTACCCAGTGATATCTACCTACAATCAATTAGGTATGTCAAAACCCATTTGTGATTGTAAACAACCAGTGTAAGTGATAATACCAGCTCAAGGATTTGCCGTTTACCTACTTACTGCCTAGGAGAGAAAAATGGTACGTACCTACTTAATTCATCATAAACCATAACTTATCTTCATACCTACCTAGGTAGGTAGGTACCTAGTTGCTTCTTTATGAGTGAAAACTTCAGTGATATTTTACTTCGACTTCGATAGGTTCCTTCATAGGTAGGTACCTACTTAGTGTGTATTATCAACCTAAAAATGATAGATTTGATCGTGATTTCTTACCACTAATACCTACTACTTCGTGTTAATGGTACTTTCCCGGTTACCCTGCATTAGGTCAGAAACCTGCTTGAAGTAGGTAATCCTAGTAAAGTAGGTGTCCCTGATAAGCAGTAGGTATTAGGTATTACCTGATTTAGCAGAGCTTTTTTGTATGAGTTCGTCCGGGGAAGACGACCACCTCCATACTTATTTCTGCCGCAAAGTAGAAGTGCTCGCATTGCTGTGTTCCGGTTTGAAGGGTATGGGTGCTGGTGAAATTACAGGCACATGAGACGTTTCGTCTTTATGTCTCAGGGTGGCGGGCGCAGTGCAATGCCACATAGGGCGCGTCCTATGTGGACATGACCTATGAGGTAATGCGTTGTTAAAGGCAGAGGTTAAAAAAAGGGTCTAGCCACCAATTGTGAAAGAACCAGTGTGGTGAAAGGATTGAAGTGCGTGTGGCATGTGGGTCCCATGCGATAGCAGTAAGCGTGTGTGAGTTACAGCTGGATATCTACGCAAATAGGTACCCACTCGTAGTAAACAAAGACTTAGGGTTGTCACAAACTTCCTAAGATAACAATAGTTTTACTTTTGTATGGGAATTTCAAATACGATGTATGGGACCTTTGCACACGTAAAAGTATTCAAATGTTTGGTCTAAATAAGCCCGCCCCGGGCTTATAGGGGAATTACGATACACCTTGTATAGGTTCTATTTTCTTTGTGTGTTGGTATGGTACTGTGGGCTAGCAAAATGATGTCTGCTAAAATAAACTCCAAAATATTTTCAAAACTTTTGTTCACAATGTATATAGGGTGGATGGACCGTTTTGCAAATGGCGCGAATTTCGATGTGAAATGCGAACTGTTGATGAGCTGTGATGAGCAAACACACAATAAAATTTGAATTTTCGAGACGAAACTTTCAGAAAGCTCTGCTACATAAAATAAATCTCATAAAATTGTATATACAAATGTTAGTTTTAATGAAAAATTGTTACACATATCATGATTAGATCTAGGTATTCTATGGAACTTCTTATTGTAAATTATTGTATTTTTACTAGCTAACTAAACATAGCTTGATATTACTTATATAATTACTATCTTGCGGCACTGTGAAATAAATAGGTATAAAAAGATTTGTTTTTTATTATCCCTGTCCTCATGGTGAAAACAAACAAAATAAACAAAACTGACGTGACACAACATTTTATCACAAAAAAAGTCTAAAAATATATAATAACGTTACTATACTTAGAAAAGTAAAACAAATTATTTTTAGGTACCTTGATAAATATACTTAGGTACCTACAAAATTATACAAATAATAATAATAATATATATATATATATATGGGATGTTAAAGTAATAACCTACTTACCTATAAAATTACTAGCGACCCACCCCGGCTTGGCATGGGTAAAAAAAACGTGAAGTAACTGCCCGTACGAGACGGGGTGGGTCGCTAGTTATACATTTATTTTATTTATTTTCTATTAACAGCTATCATTACAGGTATCTTTACTATGTTATCATTACATATAAACCTTGGTGAAAACCGTATCAAAATATTCAGACAAACGCGGAAAGCTACTTTGTTTTATACTATGTCAGGATAAGGTTATGGATGTACATAATCAGAATTTATATAATGTTTTATCTATACGACAAACATACATTTACAAAATCATTAAATACACCTACTTAGAATAGCATTAGCATTAGCATTTAGCTTATTTGCATTAGCATTTCAAATAGGTATACGACGATCAGCCACAAGGAACAGATGATAGGATTTAAAAAAAAAATAAGGGAAATAAAAAGGCTTTTTATTTATTTTATTATTTATACGATGATCTTATTTTTTTTTCTTAATTGTGGCCTCTGCTGAAAGACTTCTCAATTTTTCCAGTATCAAGTATGTAGGTAGGTACCTAAAATATTTTTATAAAATTAGGTCTTCGTCAAAGTCTCAGTCAAACCATGCCCTTACATTCCTATAACAGCCCCACGGAGATAACAACATCGCTATAAGTCCTGCCTACCTAGAAACAGACAGAATGCTGCGTGTCTACATACGCCACGGCTTTTTTTTTTCTTTGATTATTCTCGTCAGTTCATAATGATCTAGGTTATTGGCGTATCGTAATTACTTATTTCCTAGCAACACAAAGGCTTCCTTTAAATCAGAGATGGCAAAAGGATAAAGCTTCCAAAGCCAAAACAAAATTTAAAAAAAAAACAATGTCAGGTGTCAACATTAAACGTCAAAAGTCTATGTCAAATTATCAAAGTTTTTTGTCTATTCCTTTTCCTGACAGATTTTCTCCTGGGAGGTTGGTTTCGTGTTTGTAAAAATCTAATTTCATCCCGAAAAGTACAATGTTTTGAATGAAATCGCGCAATGGCGTTCCTAACAATAGTGTATTCTAGTCAAATACGTGTTTATTTCGGTGGATGTGCGAAATACCGCGATGTTATAAAATGATAACCTCTGTTGTTGTATCGTGATTGTGACGAGCCGCTCTGTGTTTCAGAAACAAAAATGGGTCGTTACTCGAAGGAACCGGATAATCCAGCGAAGTCATGCAAAGCGCGTGGCTCAAACCTTCGTGTTCATTTCAAGGTAAATAGTGAGAATTGTCACTTGTATACCAAACTTGTTACACATGTTGGAGCGCCCATGGAACTGTCGTTCTGTGCCGGAATTATAACCTACATCTATGGGGAACTCTGTCCTTAACGCAGTACTTGTTTCATCTCCCAGTATGAATGTACTTCTGAGGATATTGATTACATTTCCATGAGAAGATCAAAATGATCCTTGTGATTTCAATGAATAAAATACTTTTGCTTTGGAAGTATTCACCTTTGTAAATCTTGCTCTGGATTTCTTTATATATATATATCTAAAGACGATCAGCTTTCATCATAGTTTGGAATTAATTTTGGGTCACTTTTGTCAATACCGAAATGTCCTTTCATAGCCATTTAATGAGTTTAGATTATAAATGCATTGACAGAAGTGGTAGAAACAAAATTGTCTAGTAGACCACTCTGGTTACTGATAAAGTGATGTACAACAAGAGCGTTGGTAGAATCTCCTACTAATATGAGATGGACATTGATTGATTAGAGAGGGACTAAGAGGATAGCTTGTAGGACTGGCAGGTTTTATTGCCTAAGATTTATTCACAGCTTCCCTTCAATGAACTTTCACAAACCGCAAGAAAACTATTATTCTAAATTTATTTATCTAATATTTGACTTAATATCTTTTTAGAACACCTATGAGACTGCTATGGCTATTAGGAAACTGCCTCTGCGTCGTGCTGTCCGTTACCTCAAGAATGTGACTGAAAAGAAAGAATGCATTCCGTTCCGTCGTTTCAACGGTGGCGTAGGACGATGCGCACAGGCCAAGCAGTTTGGCACCACACAGGGTCGCTGGCCCAAGAAATCTGCCGAATTCCTGCTCCAGCTTTTGAGGAATGCGGAATCTAATGCTGACTACAAAGGCCTTGATGTTGACAGGCTGGTCATTGACCATATTCAGGTATGTTGTTTATATTTTGATCTGTTTTATATAACAGTGTTAGTGTAGTGAAGGTTAGTCCTGAAAGTTAATGAAAAAGAAGTTGTAGTCAATATTTGGTGTCATAGATTAGCATGGCCTGATGCTGTACCACAGTTGAGTATAGTGGAACATAATTTTGTATGAAAATTAAGCTTCACAAAGTGTCCACTAGAGGCACATCAGTGTCTCCATACAAAATCCAATGTCATATGTCTGCATCAGTAGTCTGTTTAAATTAGGGACTCACAGCTCACACTATGAATAAATAACGTCACCGAAATGCTAGGTAATTGCAATTGTCAAAGATTGGCCAATGATAGTGGGGTAGGTTAGAATCTTGTATATTTGATGTTTATGATTGTGTTGCTAGTTAATGTTAGTTAGGGGTATGCCACCCCCTATACTGTTGCCACACTGGGTGACTCCCCTGAATTCCCATCAAAAATACCAAAGACTAACAGCATTTTATAGTTATTCTTGTATGTCATTGATAAAGAATTAATCACTAGGGGGACACTCCAAGTCTGGCCCTTGTGCCCTTCCCTAAAACAAATCCTGGATCCATCCTTGGGTATTCCTGCTGTGCTTGGGTCAGTGGGTAGAGTGAACTGCTTGAAGTCAGTGTCCCTATTGGACTATTATTAAGAATATTGCCTTTTTAGCTTGCCAGTATGAATTGAACATGTTCAGACTGTTTTCAAAAGGCAAATAGTAACAAGTAACAAAAATATGAAGCAAGATTTGAAATCCAATCTTATTTCCTTTTTGTTACTGACATTTTATTAAAATACCATAATCCCCGCTAGTCTCAAATCTGTCATAGGAAAAATATGTTTAGTGGCATCTGGATTTTGATTGGATATGTGAGTGAAAAGTCAGTGAAAACTAGATAATATATACTTAGTGAAATGTACAATTTCTGGCAGTAAGGTATCAAGTTCAGACAGCAGGTACATCATACTTACCTAAGTCATAATGCTAATGAATTATTATATACTAGCAACCTGCCCTGGCTTTGTGTGAAAAGTTTATTATACAAACAAATATTCCAGCAGAAATACTTTAAATAAATAAATAATTCTGCACAGTTCACACAACATTATCTAGCCCCAAGCTAAGCAGAGCTTGTGTTATGGGTACCAGATAACTGATATACTTAAAACATTACATTACATAGATAGATATTTTTTATTATGCATAGAAAATACCCAGAACACCCTGAACAAATATCTGCAGATCGCACAGATATTTGTTCCGAGGCGGGAATCGAACCCGCAACATCCTGCGTCGCAGTCGAACCTTCGCCCGCCGCGCCACAGAGGTCGTAAATGATTGAGAAAACCATTGCATAGTTAAGAATAAAAAGCGGACAAACATACACCGACGCGGATTTCTACTCCTATGTATTGAATGCCTCACGTGTATACCACATAATGACAGATTTTAGGCTTGCTGGGATTATGGTATTTAAGTACATAGTATAATATTCTAGTAGGTATTTGTTTATTATTATTAGTAAGTATATAAGTAACCCCCTGCACATCAACATATCTACATTTAAATAAGTAGACCATTGATACCCCATGTTAATTTTATAGTCCTATCCATCCGAAGGTTGTCTAGTAGAAATCGCTACTAAGCAATAAGTCCGCCCATGATTGTACAAGATAGTTTTAGTTTTATTATTTGTAAATTGTTTTAATAATGGTGTGCATTCAAGTATTTTCTATCTTCTATCTACACAATGGAAAATGTGGCTGTTTTATTTTAGAAGTTGTACACCTTAAGCACAACCTTTGTTCTTTGCTGTTTTTTATTGCACTTTCTATTTACGCATTTATTGGTTTGTGCATGCAGCTAGCTAGATTGATGCATGTTGGTCCTGAAAAGAGCCTTGTGACCGGTCAAAGAAAAAGTGTGTTGAAAGGATACTGTGAGCCCTAAATTTTTTTTTTCTTTGC
The DNA here is from genome assembly GCA_932527175.1 of Operophtera brumata. Taxonomy (NCBI): domain Eukaryota; kingdom Metazoa; phylum Arthropoda; class Insecta; order Lepidoptera; family Geometridae; genus Operophtera; species Operophtera brumata. The sequence goes on along the minus strand of OW052239.1, from coordinate 55,887,397 downwards.
GAATGACTGAGCAAGTGGATGGCCCATCTGATGTTAAGCGGTAGCCTTTGCCTTTAACGATGCATTGCCTCATAGATCATGTCCACTTAGGATGCACCTTATGTGGCATTGCACAGCGCTCGCCACCCTGAGACAAAGATGAAAAGTCTCCTGTGCCTATAATTTCACCCTTTAAACCGGAACACAGCAATGCAAGCACTACAGCTTTGCGGCAGAAATAGGTATGGTGGTAGTACATCCGCACTTGAAGTCTTTCACAAAAAAGCTTTATTATTTACAAAATTCATGCACCAAGAGTGACCAAGACTCTCTTGGAACTTGCCAGTTTTCTTACAATGTTTTTGTTAACTGTAAGTTAACTTGTTGATTAACTGGGTGGAAGAATCCTTTTTTGCACGACTGCCCCAAAAAAAGGAGTGTATTATTTTCAGGGTTCATGTTTGTATGTATGTTTCTTTAATCCACCATGTCTTCTAAACGCCTTATCCGATTTAGATGATCGAGGTTTCATTAGAAGCGGCCCGTATCCCAAAACGCACTGAGAATGTGTAATTGAAAAAAAAATTGCGTGACCATGATGTCCAAATTAAAAAGACCAAACTTTAAATATTTATTTGAAGCTGATCATGTTTGTAGTCAATGTGGGTAGGTAGGAGAGCTGATGATGATGATGACCTATGAACCTGGTGTTCTTAGAGGTAACATAACATAACACTCAACAGTCACATACATAGTCCTGATCCCACACTAGGATTCCCTGTGTCGTAGGTAGCACTATGGTACCATAACACCCATACCCGGAACAAATATTTGCAGATCATACAAACATTTGTCCCGCAGCGGGAATCGAACTCGCAACCTCTCGCATTAGCCGGCTACTTGCCCGACGCGCTACAGAGGTCGTCGAAGGGAGGTGTATGAAGGCAACCATTAAATTCGACCTGTCTATTTCTTTCCAGGTAAACCGCGCACCCTGCCTGCGCAGACGCACATACCGTGCGCACGGTCGCATCAACCCCTACATGTCATCCCCCTGCCACATCGAGGTCTGCCTCAGGTAAGCAAGCCATCTATGAACATAAATCACGGGAATTTTCTCGAGTGGCGTCCACAAACCCAATACAGTTTAGTATGGCCCATACTCAATGGAAACACGAAGGTTACAAGGTTATGGAGGACGCAAGCGGCTTAAGAGCATTTGTCACGGTCCATGACCTCTTAAGCCGCCACGGTATTTTATGTCCAGCAGTGGATCTCAATCTGATGAGTTGTTGCTGATTGAAATAGACACGGCATGCATGGCATCTAAACCAAATTACCGGTGAAATTACAGGCACATGATACTTTGTCTCAGAGTGCCGGGCGCAGTGCAATGCCACGTAGGGCGTGTCCTAGGTGGACGTGACCTACGAAGTAATGCATTGTTAAAGGCAGAGGTTACCCCTCAACATCAGGTGGGCCATCAGGTTGAAACGTCATTCACACAGTTAAAAATTAACCACCAAAAACCCCAAAATCATGTAACCCAGAGAAATTTTAGAAACCATATGAAGTTTTGTTTCCTTCCATACATTTACTTACAGCGTCCCCTAGTTCCTCAAAGATGTCGATAGGAAGCCAAGGAACGAAACCAAACTTCTGGACTGTTATTTGCTATAGCCATAGCAGATTACTTGACAATAACGTGTGACGTCACGTATTCTCAACAATGATTCTACGCAGATATCGTAACGAGCCCGCGCTATGTCACGTTTGGTCATAGCGAATAAGGGGGGCAGGTAGTTTCGAAAACAGCGACGCTCATCCGCGCGGGTGGTAAGCGCCCGTAACGTATGCACGGCGCGGCCGCGCGTGTTGGTTAGTCTAATGATATAAGAGACGCACGCTCGTGGCTCGCGACGCTTACCAACCGCGCTGGCGAAAGCGTCACTGTAAAACCACACTTATACTCATACTAAACGTAAAGAGGTAGTCTCCTCTGTGAGTTGACTTCAAGGGAGCCTATAGAATTCCACCGCTGGACATAGGCCGCTCGTAGAATAGGTTCGCTCGTTCCGATGAATAGGCTATCGTCATCCAGCAACTTCCTGCTACAGATCTAGCGCTTAACTGAGGGAGTCCCTGAGGTATGGGAGCAGTACGGGAGGGGTGTTTGTCTCTCAAACTATCAGATGACATGTGGTAGATGTATGTGATGCTTCATTTTGACGTAACGAAAACACCCCTCCCGTACCGCTCCCATACCTCAGGGACTGACACAGTTACCTGTACCTTTATAAATGGCCTTCCTACACTGTGTCGCCCGGTTTGAGGTCGCCACTCGAGAACCACTATTCCCAATGGCTGTTGGTTAGATGGATAACTCTTTATTGATCACTACATGGAAATACATATTTACATAACCTAACTATGTGAATGACAGAACAAGCAGAACTGGAACACAGCAATGCGAGCACTACTGCTTTGCGGCACACCCTTAGACATAAAAATGAAAAGTCTTATGTGCCTGTAATTTCACCGGCACCCTTCAAACTGGAACACAGCAATGCGAGCACTACTGCTTTACGGCACACCCTTAGACATAAAGATGAAAAGTCTTATGTGCCTGTAATTTCACCGGCACCCTTCAAACTGGAACACAGCAATGCGAGCACTACTGCTTTGCGGCAGAAATAGGTACCTATGGTGGTAGTACTTCCCCGGACGAACTCTTTCACAAAAAAGCTCTACTACTAACTTAAGCTTCATCATGGATGGATCAACGGTTCTGCAGTTATCATCGGACAAACATACGCAACTGTTCAAATGCCACCACTGACATTTACCAGGGGGCTTAGTTTCGAATACTATCAAATTCTCGTACCGAGGCCCCCTGAGTTTATCGTAGTTTGTTGTGTGTAGTTGTTAAAAATTACCCTTGTTTTTTCCCAGTGAGCGGGAAGACACCGTGGCCCGCGCCGCGCCCTCAGACGACGCGCCTGCTAAGAAGAAGCTGTCCAAAAAGAAGCTCGCGCGCCAGAAGGAGAAGATGATGAGGGAATAGATATCTAAGGGTTAATAAACGACTTTACCATCAAATTTATTTATTTATTCACTCTATACTTACAGCATACGTCACAACGTTTCACAGAATAATATAGTAGAATAGAGTGGCAAGTGGTTAGCGAGACGCTAGCGAAACGATAGTCAATGTCAAATATTGGCCAATAACATCGGGGTGACTAAAAATCTTAATAACTTGATTGGTTAATATTTGACATTGACTATCGTCTCGCTAGGGATTAGATAACGTCAGAAACTTGTAAGGCAGAACGGTAGGTAGTGGCGGAATGAAAACGTCAGTTTTCAAAGAAATTTCCTTAGCATGTCGCGACCACTCATTACCTTTTCCAACTATCCTACCCTCCACAGAAGAAGAGAAACATGGAAGCCAGCCTATAAACAAACCTGATTCAATTATACTAGTCTCATTCTTTTATTATATCACAAAATGAACTCATGTGTTGGAATGAGACAAGCATAATATATTAATCTGTTCTTAATTGTGTGACTTACACCGGGCCAAATGTCAAACTTGGTTACATTACGTCATGGTTACCAATTTTAATCACCAAATTAAAGAGGTCCAGCTAGTTAGAATATAGAATGTTCTCCTTGTGATAAATGTCATCTTTGTGAATTCGGGTTATGTTTACATGCGAACGACTTTGTTATGAGTGAAAAAATATAAAATTTAGATGACTGAGTTCTAGATCAAACTCGCTAAAAAAACAAGCTAAGTTCTAAATATGTCTTATGCCGGGGTCCCTCGTCATAAGACAAAACATGGTGCGAATATAAGTTACCAACAATAAGTGATTTTATTCAAGTGTAGGTTAAGCCTACTTGAAATGTATGTTTGTGGGCTAATTTTATACTAAAATACCATCATCCTGTTTTGTATGGATTTTGTCTTTTTAATGCCCTCTAGCTTCACGGGATTCAACAAAAAATTTACTCCTCTCGCACGTGAGATGGCGCTGTCCTGAAAGCAGTGGTGCCCTTTTAGCTAACTTGGATTGAACTAAAATGTTACTCCTCCTGCACAAGAGATGGCGCTGTCCTGAAAGCAATGGTACCCTCTAGCTTCATTGGAATGAATTAAAATGTTTACCCTCTTGCACGAGAGATGGCGCTGTCCTGAAAGCAGAGGTGCCCTCTAGCTTATTTGGATTGAACTGAAATGTTACTCCTCTCGCACGAGAGATGGCGCTGTCCTGAAAGAAGTTGTGCCCTCTAGCTTACCTGGATTGAACTAAAATGTTTACCCTCTTGCACGAGAGATGGCGCAGTCCTAAAAGCAGTGGTGCCCTCTAGCTTCACTGGAAGTAACTAAAATATTACTCCTCTTGCATGAGAGATGGCGCTGTCCTGCAAGCAGTGGTGCCATCTAGCTTTACTGGAATGATTTAAAATGTTACCCCTCTCGCACAAGAGATGGCGCTGTCCTGAAAGCAATGGTGCCCTCTAGCTTCATTGGAATGAATTAAAATGTTTACCCTCTTTCACGAGAGATTATACTACTGAATGACGGAACAAGCAGATGGCCCACCTGATGTTAAGCGGTAACCTCTGCCTATGAACACTGCAATTACCTTATAGGACACGTTCACCTAGGACGCATCCTATGTGGCATTGCAATGCGCCCGCCACCCTGAGACATAAAGATGAAAAGTCTCATGTGCCTGTAATTTCACCGGCACCCTTACCCTACAAACCGGAACACAGCAATGCGAGGACTACTGCTTTGCGGCAGAAATAGGTATGGTGACAGTACTTCCCCGGACGAACTCTTTCACAAAAAAGCTCTACTTTTAGTAAATGGCGCTGCCCTGCAAGTAGTGGTGCCCTCTAGCTTCACCGAAATGAACTAAAATGTTACTCATCTTGCACGAGAGATGGCGCTGTCCTAAAAGCAGTTGTGCCCTCTAGCTTCACCGGATTGAACTAAAATGTTTACCCTATTGCACGAGAGATGGCGCTGTCCTAAAAGCAGTGGTGCCATCTAGCTTTACTGGAATGAACTAAAATGTTACCCCTCTCGCGCAAGAGATGGCGCTGTCCTCAAAGCAGTGGTGCCCTCTAGCTTCACTGGAATGAACTAAAATGTTATCCTCTTGAATGAGAGATGGCGCTGTCCTTAAAGCATTGGTGCCCTCTAGCGTCACCGGATTGAACTAAAATGTTTACCCTATTGCACGAGAGATGGGGCTGTCCTGCAAGTAGTGGAGCCCTCTAGATTCACCGAAATGAACTAAAATGTTACACATCTTGCACGAGAGATGACGCTGTCCTAAAAGCAGTGTCGCCCTCTATGTTTACCGGACTGAACTAAAATGTTTACTCTATTGCACGAGAGATGGCGCTGCCCTGAAAGCAGTGGTGCCCTCTTTGCTTCACCGTATAAAACTAAATTGTTTCTCCTCTTGCACGAGAGTGGGCACTGTCCTGAAAGCAGTGATCCCCTCTAGCTTCACTCGAATGGACTAATATGTTACTACTCGTTAACGAGATGGCGCTGTCCTGAAAGCAGTGGTGTCCACTAGCTTCACTGGAATTAACTAAAATGTTTACCCTATTGCACGAGAGATGGCCCTGTCCTCAAAGCAGTGTCGCCCTCTAGGTTCACCGGATTGAACCAAAATGTTTACCCTATTGCATGTGAGATGGCGCTGTCTTAAAAGCAGTGTAGACCTCTAGTTTTACTGAAATGAACTAAAATATTACTCATCTTGCACGAGAGATGGCGCTGTTTAAATGTTTACCCTATTGTTAACTAAAAGCAGTGGTGCCCTCTACCTTCACCGGATTGAACTAAAATGTTAATCCTCTTGCATGAGAGATGGCGCTGTCCTGCAAGTAGTGGTGCCCTCTAGCTTCACCGAAATGAACAAAAATGTTACTCCTCGTGCATGAGAGATGGTGCTGTCCTGAAAGCAGTGGTGCCCTTCAGCTTCACCGGGTTGAACTAAAATGTTTACCCTATTGCACGAGAGATGGCGCTTTCCTAAAAGCAGTGTCGCCCTCTAGCGTCACCGGATTGAACTAAATTGTTTCTCCTCTTGCACGAGAGAGGGCACTTTCCTGAAAGCAGTGATCCCCTCTAGCTTCACTGGAATGGACTAATATGTTACTACTCGTTAAAGAGAGATGGCGCTGTCCTGAAAGCAGTTGTGCTGTGCTACTGTATGTAGATATTTTTTTAAGGTGGGGTATAACTATCGTGACTATTTCTTTATTTTTTCAGACCGGGACACAACTGCGGAAATATAGGTTATTTTTTTGTTTTACAAGTATTTTATTATCGAAGATAGAATAACACAAAATAGTTAATTTGGCATGACTTACTAACTAAGCCCCCAGTAGTGGCATGACTTCTAAGTCGTATTTTTTGTAATAGCCGGCTGAACAATTAATAAAAAAAAACTAGTCTTGTTTTTAGGTACGTGTGTACTCAGTACATGATTTATTTATATTTATTTTCGTAATCAGAATAGCTTTCAGTACTGCGGACACTTTAATGTGTTTTATTACTGGTCCATATTTTGTTAATTTGGGAAAAAACTCTTTCGACTGGTGCGTTACACTTACTACCACTAGACACAACATACTCAATAATTTTTGAAATTTTAAACTATCGTTGGGTCAGCTTTCAAAACCGGGACTATGTTAGCTTCGCTGGGGACACCGGGACAGACTGCCTGAAACCGGGACGTATGGTACGTTAGGTATAACGCAAATTTACCAATCTTAGATTTGATTTTTTACTGACTAAATAAAGTACAATATTGAAATAAAAAATATGCATGGATACTACATTATAATACCGAGGGATCACCCAGACAAAACCTCGACAGTACAAAATTTTCTCGATAAAAAAAAACACAAAGTAACCTCTAACTTTTGGCTAGATTTGATTGTTTGTCAATATGGCACAGATTATTGGGTCAAAAATAGGATAAATAAAATCAATACAATAAAACGGAGGGTTCACCCACGGGGTTTTTTTAATATTATCTATATTTCACGAGATATTCAATAAAAACCGCTTTTTCGAGCGGCGCGTGGCGATTTTTTTGTATGAAGATTTGTGCCTGGCTCCCGCAGTCTTAATATAAATTTTATAAGAGTTGTGCTATCATAATTAATAAAGGACGCCTTGGATTTTTTAATGTGTTTTGTTGCTCTATTCATAGGAAAAAAAAAACTTTCACAGAAAAAGCTCTACTACTACTACTACAACCTACTCCTAAAAGAATATAGGTACCTATCTAGTCTGAATATGAGCTGAGATTCAAGAAAATAAACTAGGTACTTATGTCTGGAACCAATGTTTATTGATAAAAACCATTTTTAGTAGAGAACCATAGGACATTTAAAATAACTAAATAAGTACGTCTAACACACGTTGGGAGAGATATCCTAACACAAGATTAAATAAAATGTCATTTGTTTTATAAAATATCTACGAATGTAAGACAGGACACCATACTAATATAATTATTATATCTTAAATAAAGCTAGGTTTACAAAGTGCGAGCTCGCATGCGAGATAGAAGGGTTAGCTACTCGCACTCTCATCGTGAGAGTCGATCATTCTAGCTAACATTCAAGTAACTACAACAGTTTTTGTTTTACTTGTCAGTCGCCTCTGGGCACGTCACACCCCAGTAGCTGGCATTTCACCGGCAATGTTTGAATGCTGTCAGTAGCAAACACAACGGAGTGGCTATTAGCCACTCATTACCTTGTGAACAGCTAAGGCGAGCCGAGCTGGCGCAATAGCGGACACTCACACTGGTGTAAGCTCAGCTTTACAATTATGTATGTGAAGCTATATACGATTGTTTTAGTAAGTATGTATCTTAGATACTAAAATCTTCACTCCATCCATGGGTTGTTCAATACTGAAAACAGAGAATACAATTAGAATTTGTTATTTCCTATTATAATCAATTTTGTTAAAAATAAGGTGGTACGCCAGCTATCCCGTGCCAGATGCTCCCCCGATGTTGATTCGTTTCGGAGTGGATCATATCCTGTAGCAGATAAGCCAGTAGGAGCACCACGAGACTGCTGAAATAAGTTCGCTCCTTCAGCAATGTAGGTAGATATGCAAACTGGATTAGCACCCTGGCAGTGTTGATTGTAAGTCCTGACTCTGAATTCACTTTGCTATTAATTATTAGCAAAGTTGGTTGCTGTGGGAGTAATTGGGAGAAAGAATATTCCTCCAATACATTCTTCCTGAAAGAACAAGCGCCTTCCGGCCATCTCAATCCAAGATATGGATTTTTAACAACAACACATTGTTGTAACTTTGCAGAGCACTGTTTTCATTTTAAATGATCAACAGCTTTTCATTGGCTATCACAGATACCATCTCTCATTGTGAAATCAACACAAAGAGGCTCATTTAAAAAAAGTTCTTTGTTTCTCATGTTTTCACGCCAAAACACGACGATTTATATGAAATATGGTGGACAGATATATCAACATCTGAATTAAAACATAGGATACTTTCTATCCCAAAATTCAGTTCCCTCGGGAGATCAACTAGGACAACTGCAAGACCACAACAAATGCCATGGAACAGCATATTCTGTAGTTACTCGTAGATAGTAATGTTATGGCAGTATCAACACCTAGCATTCACAAGTCTTAAGACTATACATGTGGGAGCACACTTCCATAACAATTGAACCCTTCGTAAAAATCAAGGAATTGCTCAACAATTATTTGCATATCTCTGAGTAGCACACGTGGTTAGTTAGCCAGAGTAGTAGGTAACTAATCAAATCACGCCAATGCTTCAGGCACCTAGATACAAACAAAGCATTCTCAACAGCAGTGTGAGAACACTTTTAGTTTCTCAGATGGTAATTATTCGTTATTCACACCCATCTAGTCACTTACAGGCGGAACACAGCAATAGGTAGCACAGACCTAAACCCACGAAGACCTTGAACAGGCTTAACATTTTAGGAATGTAACGCATTCTGGTTATATTTTGCATGCAAATTTGCCCAAAGACACATGATTGCAGCATTTTCGAGTCGACTGGTGACTGCTGAGTAATAACAAGTCTTGCTCCACTTAATTACAGGTGTATCCGCTGCGCCGGTGGTTCCGCAATTTGCGACGGCGTATAGCGGCATAGTTTATTGTCCTGTTTATCTCTTTCTGTGTTTCGTCCTTGCGCTTCCATACCAACCCGCGTCCAACTTTTTTGTATAGCTGTGGTAACAGTTATCTGAAAAGGACTTCGATAGTTTCACGGTACTTACTTACCATCTAGTCGACTGTGGTAATACTTCCACTTACTCTACTTAGCCCATTTCACTTCGATGGTTTGATTGTCAACCTTTGCTTTATGGTACATGTCTGGGAAACATTGAGGAAATTATTTGGCAAAGAAGATTAATAATGGTATTGACGCCTCCATCCAAATTGATGCAATGATTCTTCAAGAGAAACCCCAAATTGAGTTGAATGCGTTTTATCTGACGTTTCGACATTCATTTTGAGTCCACTCATCTATGTTACAATGACTGCCGTATTTACTATCAAATGGAGGGTAATTGGCGAGAGATGGTGTTACCAAACTATACGATTATCAAGTATCAAGTTTCTAATCTAACTAACGCAGTTGCAAGCATTATATAGTGTGACAGTTGAAGTAACCCAGCGTTACGGTAATAGTCGGTCCTTTTTTGGATGTTAAAGTTAAACTAGATGGCTTAAGGGTTTATCTCTGAGGTACAACAACTGCTAGCTAGCAGACAAGGCCTGTCTGGAGTCGACAGCTCTGAATAAAGGTAAGTACCCACTTTTTGACCCAAAACCGACGAGTAGGTATGTGAGAGGGAATGAAACAGTAACAGAATCAACGCTTTAAAATCATTTTTCCTTTGGTCTATCTACCATATCACTAGGCAGGTTACCAGGGTAACCAAGAAAGAACCGGTGACATGGATCAGTAATAGGAGCAAAGATAGTGAAAATCAATACTGTCGCCTTCCTTTCCGAGAAATCAGCGAGAGTTTATATTTATAAATCTACCACAACATTACGCAACTTTATGTAAGAAACTGTTATACTAAGATCCATCTAACTTCTAGCTATCATCAAGAAATCAAAGGAATTTTGGATCACGCAAGTCAAGTTATCGCAACTACTCGCGAAAACATTTGTTGTTCAGTCAGGCCAGTTGGCAATGGAGGAATATCCTCCACTTTGACTGGAAGACACACTTCCAACCATTGTTCTCCTTATTGGAGAGACCGACGTCAGACGTGTTCTTTAAAAGGATACCGATGCAGGTCTCGGCGTCCTGCCGGTGCCGGAAGCTGACGAAGGCGCGCCCCTTGCCCGTCGACGTCGCCTCGACCAGCTTGCCGATCTCACACATCTTTTCCCGGAGGTCATCAGTGGTCACACTTGAAGGTAACTGGAAATAAAATAGAGAAATTGATTTAGGTTGCAGACCACTTGGGGGGGGGGGGGGGGGGGGGGGGGGCTGCTTTTTGTCCTAGCAATACGCGTGCGAAGCTGCGGATAAAAGGATAGTTTTTTTTAAATATTTGGATTGATATATTCTTTTTTTAAGTAACCTTTAGTGCAGTAGGAAAATAAAATAAATGTGTGCTTACATAGTTAAAGGTAACTGTATTCGGTAGTATGCGCTCTCTCTCCGTCTCCCGTTCTCTTTCTCTGCTGTATTCTCTCTCACTACTGCGTCTGCCATCTATAACATATAACACAAATTTATTAAATCACCGATCCGGTAATACTGTAAACTGCCACTTAACATGACCATATTTGATCCATCTACGATCTAAGATAGTTACCATGGCAACTTTATTATTTTCTATACAAAACCCAGTTGTTTGCATTATAATGGAATCGGGCCTTGCTCAAAAAGTGTCCGAATCAAAAGAGAAACAAAACGCATAATAAGAAACAATTCTGTCAAGTTTTATCCGTCCATTGCTGCTTGATTGTTCAACACATTTGAAGGACTACAGTGTGAACCGGTAGTTTATTGTATTTTCAAAGGTGGTATTCATATTTTGGCTTTGAGTGTATAGAATGTTAGTCCATCGTAGTTATTAGAAAGTCTTTGCCTAATACTACATACAAAATGGCTAGCCGCTATAGGTAAAACGGCGAATTAAGACTGCGCCAACTCCAGGCAGAAATCTTCATACAAAAAAAACGCCACGCATCGCCTGAAAGAGATAGATAGATAGATAGAAAATTCTTTATTGCACATAAAACAAAGAAGTACAAAGGCGAACTTAATGCTAGAAAGCATTTTTTTTAACGTTGATAGACCTTTGTTTGACCACGATCTCACCCGTTGGTAAGAGACGATGTGGCCGAAGATGGAGCACAAAGATTTAGAAGGCACCTATTCACTCTAGCCTTGAAGAGACCCAGATTATAGTTTTCAGGAAAGACAGACGACGGTAGTTTGTTCCACTCCTTAGGAGTTTTCGCAAACGTTTAGTACGAATAGAGGGTATACTAATGAGGTAAGGATGGTATCGAAACGTGAGTCTGCTCGTCCTATGATGAAAAGGAGATGGTGGGATCAGATCATGAAGTTCCTGGGAGCATTCCCCGAAATGTAACCTATAGAAGATCGAAAGGCACGCGACCTTATGGCGGTGCTCGAGACTCTGGATCTTAGTCTCCGCCATATGTTGCTCACCTATAACCCTGAAAGCTCTGCGATCGATCGAGTCCAAGGCAGCAAGCTGGTGTTTGGCCGAGCCTTCCCGAACGTGGCAGCAGTACACCATACCAGCCCGGACTTGTGCTTTGTACAGACTTAGAAGCTGTCCTGGTGTGAAGTAACGCTTTGCTTTATTCAGGATACCCAGCTTCATAGAAGCAGTTTTTGCCTTAGACTCGATGTAGGAGCCATAGTTGAGAGTAGGTGTGAGAGGCCCTCGGGCGGCTTGACAAACTCTGACACTAGAGGCCAGCACTACCTCAAACGAAACGACGACGACGACGACGGTGTGAGTTAAACGCCTAAGAGCTCGAGGTGATCTCCTATAGCTACAGGTACATCTCGGAAGACAGGCACTTGGAGAAACTGACTTTTTTCGCCGAGAAGAGACAAGCCTGCGTTTTAGAAGCATTCCCTTCCAGATAACCTTTAAAGAGCGGTTTTTATCTCGTAAAATATAGATAATTTAACAAAACCCCTACAGCCCCTCGTTTTTGTTGTATTGATTTTATTTGTCTAATTTTTACCCCATAATATCTACGCACCATTTTATTAAACAATCTAATCTAGGAAAAAAATAGACGTAATTTTGTTATTTTTTCCGTCGTTATAATTTTGTCATATCGTGTTTCTGTTATGCATGCATATTTTTAATTTGAATATTGTACTTAATTTAGTCTGTCAAAAATAAAAACTAAGATTACAAATTTTGCGGCATACGTCACCTTAACGTTAAGCCGGAAAGTAATCCATTGGTAAATAATGAATGGAGAGCCGTATTATGATACCATGCAGAAAATAAGGGCAATAAGGTTAGCGCATCGCGCAAGTTAACAGCTTGGTTTGAGAATACGGCTTAAGCTTACCCTTGAGTTTTTCGTGAGACTCTTTCGGGGTCCTGGCTTTTTCAGGAGACTTGCTGTTACGCCTCATAGCTGCAAAAATACACATTGTTGAAACAAGACAAGAGATAAAATAATAGTACTACGAACAAAAGGCTCGGACATGGCGTGAAATCCAAAATGAAACTTAAAGTCAAACTATATTTAGATGTAGTTATTGAAAGCGTGGTCATTGACTAGCTTAAGGCATGAAGACGAAGAAACGGGCAATAAGATCCATTAGAAAACAGCCAGTGTAGTGTAAGAATGAAATTAATGGCAATTTTAGGGGTTAATCATAATTACAAGCCAACTGCTGGACATGTCGCCCTCATAGAATGCCAGGAGGAACGGTCTTCAGCAACACCCTCAGCCTCTTCGCAACTTTTAGCGACCTTGAAAATGTCGTCGGTCTATCATGAGGAGGGCCTTCCTACACGTCCGGTTCGCGATTGCCGTGGTTATTCCCCAACGGTTGCCAATTCTGCGAACTATATAGCCTGCCCATTGTCAAATCAATTTGCTAACTCTATCGCTATGTCGGATTTATCAACAACTGCAACTCCGAACATAGTTTCCCCATAGCCCGCTGGGGATGAAAGACATACACATTTTTTAAGAGTATTTAGTAATCGCTTACCTTTAATTTGTTTGTTAATCCAAGGTTTTTCAGGTGCCCTTGCCTTCGACGAAGTAGACGGTTGCACTTTAGAGTACGCTGATTGTTTAGCCGCGACCTGACCGGACTGCTCTTGTTTCTGAGGCTTCGAAACCGACGGAGCTATCGAATCTACAGCGACCGCTGGCACAGGTTTGGTCGGTAGTGTTTGGAGAGAGGGAATCTTGAACTTTATTCCTACTGACTTAGGGACTTTCTTCATTGACCCGGTTGTTATATTTGGATTCTGCACTTTGAACGCGGTTTTGACGGCTGGTACGCGATTTTGCGGCTTTGCTACAGGGAGCGGAATGTCCAACTGGTAGCTGGTCACAGGAGGTATAGGTTGGGCAATAACAGGTCGTGAGTTCGGTGGTTTTTGCCCCCTGTTCTGTGGTTTTGCTACAACAGGGGGTATATCAAACCGGGTCACAGCTTTTTGTTCATTTTTGTTTTTGTTCATAGAATCATATAGAACTCGTCCAGCGTTAGGCGCTGGAAGGGGAGGATACATTTCAAATGGATTCAAAGCGGGTTGGACGTTACTGAAGCCAGACGTAACGCTTGCTACGCTCTGATACTGTGCTGGTGGTATACTAGGGGGTATATTCATAGGTTGCATTGAAGGCCCTGGTTGCATATTTGAAAACCCAGATTGTAAATTTCGAGGAACAGATTGCATATTTGAAGGCCCAGGTTGCATATTCGGAGCACCAGAACGCATATTTGACGGCTTAGATTGTATATTTGAGGGCCAATGCACATCAGAACAGCCGGATTGTGTGTATCCTTGCTGCACATTGCCATAACTAGATTGATTTGGTAGGGGCTGCGGAATGGGAACCCCCTGTTCCATATTAGGATTATATTGCGAATTTGCCGGGCTGAGTTGCACGTTCGTTACAGTTTGTATATTTGGGGTAAAGTTTGGCTGAGTCCAACTTATTGTCTCCGTATTTAGGGCTGACCAATTTGGTGCAGCAGGATTCTGGTTTTGCTGCATAGAGCCTTGGAAAAGGTTAGGTTGAACACCCAGCATGCCCAGTATATTGCTCTGGATAGAGCTTGCAATAGCTGTAGTTAGAGCAGTCATAGCATTTTGAGGGTTTTGTTGTGAATCAACTGTGGTATTTTGAGGATTTTGTTGTGTAGCAGTGATATCTTGTGGTTTACTGGTCATTTGTTCGTTTCGTAGAGATTGCGATTCTAGTGCAATAGCAAGCTTTGCTTTGACTTCTGCGAACTTGTGATTCAGTGCTCTTATTTTTTTTTCAAATTTTGTTTTTAATTGTCCTACTTCAATACTTGTGCGGACCCCTACTATGGGTAACCCTGTGGGGCCTAATCCCCGTCCTATTTGAGTGAATCCTTCGGGCAATTCATTCTTTAAGAAGTATTTAAATGTCATCCTATGCGGTTTAGTCAAGGTCGTACTGACCAACATTACCCGGCCATATAAAACTTGCTGGTTAAACATTGATAGCGCCTGAAATAGTTTAAACTTATATAGTAAGGAAGAGGCAGAGAATTTTAGATACTCATTACAAAAAAAAAACAAATCGAAGGGCAAGTAACGGTTTAAATAACTTATGCAATCTAGTATATTCCCCTGTATATTTGCAAAAACAAACTTTTATTTTATTTTTTTATACCACTTGGTTTGACGGATCAAGCACATGGCTCACCTGATGTTAAGTGGTACCTTCTGCCTATGAACAGTGCATTACCTCATAGGTCACGTCCACCTAGGACGCGCCCTATGTGGCATTGCACTGCGCCCGCCACCCAAAGACATAAAGATGAAAAGTCTCATGTGCCTTTAATTTCACCGGCCCCCTTACCCTTCAAACCGGAACACAGCAATGCGAGCAGAAATAGGTACGGTGGTAGTACTTCCCCGGACGAACTCTTTCACAAAAAAGCTCTACTACTACTATTACCTACTACTATAATTACCTGAATAGCTTCTAGAGGATGGTCATACTGGATTCGTATGTTTTGACTTGTCGCATTAAGATACCGTCTAATACGGTGAATAGTTCCCGCAATGCCGAAAATTCGATGCAGTCTCCCTTCATCCAATTCCTTGTCCAGCTGAAAGTGGACAACAGGACTATTACATGCATTTAAAAATGTACAGCGCCATGCGCATCTGATGTTAAGCGGTAACGATGCATTACATCATAAACCATCGACAAAAACTTCGATCAAAAACAAAACTAGATGTCAGGTCGGCGCAAAAAATACGTCTCGGTGTCTCACTTAAAGTGAGCTGTTATTTTTTATTTATATTTGTGAGAACTTTATTTGTAGCTCTTTAAGGTTGATATCACACTAAATGTAGGTGTGATCAGATCATATATTCATATTCCCCAAAACCTATAGAAGATCGATAGGCATGCAACTTTATGTCGGTGCTTGAGTCGAGACTCTGGATTAGCCAAGTGCTCGGCCACAATATTTTAGTTAATTTGTGATTGGCTGGCCTTTTTACTGGCGATTAAATAGAAATACTCTATGAAATAATTCAAAAAATCTTACGTTTTTTACCATAACTTCAGTTGATACCGGCTTTGTTATGTTCAAGCTATCCAAAAACTCCTTATTTAGTCCATACATTTGTGTGTCTTCAAAGTTCACCTCTCCATTGGTAAAAGGATTAATTATTGGTCTGTAACAATAAAATAAGACTAACAATAGTATATAACTACCGCGGCCGGCAAGTCAGGCGATGACGGACAAACGTGTGGGCTGAGGCACTTATATACGTGAGCCCATCATCGCCCAGTTGCGGCCAAGGCTTCAATATTATTGTCTCAAACAATGCAAGGATGTTTATTGAACCTCCTCCGCTCCATCTGGTGAGACATTCAGGCTGGATTTAGTCCTCGACCAACGGTGAGCACTGAACGTTGGTCGACTGACGCGCTATTGCGATATATAGGTACGCGCGTTTAGTGTGACGCTGACCGAGCGACGCGCGTTTAGAAGGATTCGTCAGAATCCTGAGCGACGTGAGTGATCATGGCCCTCGATATAAATCCGTTTTATTCAAGAGTTGCATACTATACTTTATACCATGACTACGAGAAAAAGAAAGATTGAAGCGAAAATATACATCTACTTCATCAGTTGAATACATTTTCAATCGATTTATTAATAAGTACCACTAACTTTGTGTACGGTGCAGTATTCACAATACTGCTAATTTACTAATCACAGCAAAGAACGCAAAACAGTTTTTATTCTAATTAGTACAGGCAAATTAGGTGATTTTTAGCAAAAGTGTGGAAGTAATTAGATGTAGTCACAAAACCTTTTCTAATTGTTTTTTTTGGCTTGAAAATCACCTCTAATATAACTTTCAGCAAATTCACTCCCCCGGAACAGGGTGAAAACCTTATAATACCTGTAACTTAATGGGGAAAATAGATGTAGTAGGTGCAATTTGGCATACACTTAAGACCGTTATGATCTACATTTGCACCAAGTATTTTTTTAATCCGACTTACGGAACATACAAAAAAAATTTTTTTCTAAAAAAAAACTTTTTTTGAGTATTGCGGCTCGGGGGAAATTGAAGTAGTCGGTGCAAATTGACAGAATTACCAGAAAAATGGGCCAAATAAATTACCAGGTTTGCACCTGGGTAACTCACACAGAAGTCACTTTTTCCATATTTTATTGTCGCTCTTCTTCGGGGAAATTTCAGGCAATTCTGGAATTTCACTTAAACTTATTCATTTGATTAGTACTACATTCGCCGGCCATTTAATACTGGAATTTATATACGGAACATGCATTTTTTAAGTATTATATATGTAAGTTCAGTGCGGTGCTAAGTAACTAATATATATACTGTGGCGCTGCACTGCTTACACTGGCCCCCGACCGCGGGGTGCATCCGTATTGATCCCAGAAAATCATCCCACGAGCTAAAAGTAATAATAATTATTCCGGATTCATACCATTAATATTAATGTCATTTTAGAGTCCGTATTTATCCCACCTAGAAATACCTACATCTAAAACGACTGAAAGTAACGTCAGCAAAAAAATATGTTATTATGGAACATCTATTTATTTCATGAAATTGTTGGTATAAAATAATCAACAAAGTAATAATATATACAGTGTGTCCCAAAAAGTAGTGTCAAGCCGAAGTCCAAAGAAAGGTTACCCCCAGAGGTACCCGAATCACCCCTATGTATGTTCCGCGATTTTTAGTAGTTTTCGAGTTATGTGTTTTTAAGACAATCGGAGCTCTTACACTTTTTTGGTCATTGCCTGTTTTTTTTGTTGTAAATAAGCTAAATACTAGGGCTACCTTGTCTAATAGCATTTAAATCAACAGCATCTACTATTGCATTAAAATAAAAATAATAATATGAGATATATTTTGTAATGTTTAATCTCTTACTTCAATGAACGTTTAAAAAAAGATTCACATAATCTTTTTCATCCAAACCTATCTTAAAAACATGGCTGATGTGTCAGCTATTATTCATGTAACTTTGTTCCAGATTATTGCACAGGATCATATAAAACACTCAATTTAATAAAAGTTAGTTCAAAAACGAGTTTTTGAAAATGTTCTGCAAGTCGGGATTAAAAAGAAATCTGGCAGTCTGAAGATTGTGTTACACATAAGCATTAGTAAAATAACCCATCTTTGTTGTTCAAGGACATTATTTTCTACCTACGAGGCAGAAACCTGCGACAGATGGTGGACCACGCCCTCCTAGGACGCGCCCTATGTGACATAAAGATTAAAAGTCTCATGTGACTGTAATTTCACCGGCACCCATACCCTTCAAACCGGAACACAGCAATGCGAGCACTACTGCTTTGCGGCAGAAATAGGTATGGTGGTAGTACTTCCCCGGACGAAGTATTTCACAAAAAAAAGCAACCAAGTGCTTGTCGGACTCGCCCATGAAGGGTTCCGTAGCAGCAAGTAACATAATATAAAAGTTCTTGGATGGATTACGATTAATGACGTATTAAAAAAAAACTACTTACTAGATCTGGTTCAAACCAATTTTAAGTGAAAGTTTATATGGTAATGTACATCATATATTTTTTTTAGTTTTATCATTCTCTTATTTTAGAAGTTACGGGGGGGGACACTTTTTACCACTTTGGAAGTGTCTCTCGCGCAAACTATTCAGTTTAGAAAAAAATTATATTAGAAACCTCATCATCATTTTTGAAGACCTATCCATAGATAAACCCACACGTATAGGTTTGATGAAAAAAAAAAATTGAGTTTCAGTTCTAAGTATCCCCTAAATAAGAAACCATAAAAATAATTGTTTTATTTTTTTATTTTTGTGTAAAAATCTTAATGCGGTTCACAGAATACATCTACCTACAGTTTCAACAGTATAGCTCTTATAGTTTCGGAAAAAAAAGGCTGTGACACGGACGGACAGACAGACAGACAGACAGACAGACAGACAGACATGACGAATCCATAAGGGTTCCTTGTCTTTGACTACGGAACCCTAAAAAGCTCTACTAAATGTGATACTTGGTGATAAATGGATTGGCCGAGGCGGGCCTATCGCATGGCCCCCACGATCTCTCGACTTAAACCCCATTGACTTTTTTGTTTGAGGAATTGAGGGGAATAAAGAGATTGTTTACTCTCGAGAGTGCCGAAATGTGCAAGAATTGCGAAGAAGGTTGACCCAGGCAGAAGCAACAATCAAAAGCAACAGAATCGCTTTCCTACGCTTTAAAGATAATTTTTTTAGACGATGCTGATTATGTATTGAGTAAGAAGGTCGCCATTTCGAAAATTTATTGTGATGATTCACTGAATACATGCAATGTTGAAAGTTATTATTTAGTTTTATTTACGATTTCACTTAATCTTAAAAACTAGAATTTCACATTCAACTGTTTAAATTGAATATCATGAATGATCCCGTAAAAGATTTTCAATAAAATTTACATGATAAATAGCTGACATAATGACCAAGTTTTTAAGATAGGTTTGGATGAAAAAGTTTATGTGACTTTATTTTTAAAATGTCCTTAGAATGTAAGGGACTAAACAGATTTTTTAATTTTACAATATTTTTCATTTTATTTCAATGCAATGTTCGTGCTGTGGATGTAAATGCATTTTTTTTTGTTACTGTTTCGATTACTTTTAAAATCGATATCTGAGGTTTACTGTCATCACAGAACAAAAATAAGTATACAACATATAAAAAGAAAGTGGAAGCCATTTTTAAAATATTTTTTCCGGAAAATCGCGCACTAGTGTAGAAATCGTTTCAGAGAATCAGAATTTTACAATTATTTATAACACAAGCTTTTAGATAACATCAATATCCTATACTTCGAGCAAAGATTCGTATATTATATAAATATTTGTAATGGCACAAGAGGCAATTGAGATTACTAAATACATAATTTTCAATAGAGAAGATGTTTTTAAATTATCTGGAGTATGGAAGCCTGTGGTGAGAATGTGTAAGAATCACAAAAGTGTGGTACCTGCTACGCGACCGGATACCGATAGTGTTGTGTGTCAAGTTAGGGTGAAGTGTGACAATGAAACCGATGATAGTAGTATCGTTCATAATAAAAGAGTGAGAAAGAGGGTAGATCGATATATCTGCCAATAACATCTACTCGCAAAGACATTAGTTAGCTGTCCCATGATCAGATACGATAAGAATACGATTTAAAAATATTTTTTATTGCACTTAATCCAACCTCATACCGAATTTGTGCAATTTATAAATAAAATGTGCAATTACTAAATAAATAACGAAATTCCGATATTAATATCGGAATTACAATATTTAATATCGGAAATCAGTATAGGAATTGAAAACTTTCCGATATTACATGCCCTAAACGGGACAAACAAGCAGACCTGATGTAAAGCAGTCACCGCCACCTATGGACAACACCCACGGTATTGCAAACGCGCTGCCTACCATTAAGAGCCCTATTGATATTTCTCTTGAATTTACCCATATTGTATAATTTATAAATATTTGTACTTTCTGCAGATATTTGTTCAGGATGTTATTTATGTTATGTTATATGTTTTCGTTGGGTATTTTCTATGTATAATAAAAAATATCTATCTATGTAATGTATTTTACTAAAGTATATCAGTTATCTAGAACCTATAACACAAGCTCTGCTTAGCTTGGGGCTAGATAATGTTGTGTGAACTCTCCAGCATTATTTATTTATTAAATATTTATTTATGATGGTGACAGCGAGCTGATCTGATGATGGAGACGGAAGGTGGACAACGGAACTCCTCGATGGATGATAGTAGATTACTGGAAAAACTCTAGAGGTTACTTATTTTTACTTCTTTGCTTGTATCCCAAAAGTTACACAGTCTAAAATAAAATTAAAACTAGTTTTGAAACGCCTATGATTGTTTCACTTTTTTACCCTATCTTTGGCCCCAATATCTTCTACAACCCCCGAACCAATTTAGCTCATAACCTTACACAAATTGTAGTTCTAATACTATATACCCATCTACCAAATTGTATAAAGAATATATCAACAGTTCGCAAGTTATCTTCGGACAAACATACATACATACGAACGCCAATTATTAGTAATTTGCATCCAACAAAAATATATGAAAATGATAGTAAGGATCTTGCATTTTTCTGTCTGACCGTACTAATATCCATTGTTAAAGGCCGTGGCGTGGTATGAATCCGGACTAAATTTTGCGATTAATACGGACAAATATACAATTTTATTATTCGTGGGATGAATACGGCCTACATTTTGGTATGAATCTACACCCCACCCACGCCGTTGATTTCTTATTGAGATTTATTATTAAGAAGTACTTCCGGTACGAAATTTGTGTTTTTTTTACGTGCGAATGTGGTAAACTGATAGTATATACCATAGTAAAATTTGCACGACTACATAAATTTCCCCCGAAGTACAATTTACAAAAAAAGAAAAAAACTATGTTCCGTAATTCGCTGAGGTGTGCAAAACTAATATAGTGTTTATAATACTTATAGAAACCTTATGTAAGTTTGCACCGAGTACATAAATTTCTCCCGAGCCACAAACTAAAAAAAACAAATTCTCAGTGTTTCCCACTATGCACATAGTTTTAATTAAAATCTATAACGCACTAAGACTGTCTCTATAAGTAATTGAACTTGCACTTAACACTTTTTTGTTTATTCAAAAGTTATAATTTTTCAAAGTTTGTACCTAATATTTAAAAGCCTTCCGTATGCGCCAGAAACGGTGCAAACCTGGGATAAGCTTCTATTCGTGTCATCTATAGATTCCATAAGATTCCACGACTACTCGACTTAGGGCCATACTTTTTGCTAATTTGCCTGTACTAAATGCTAAACTCCTTGTCGAAAATGTCGACCAATCAAATCTCGAGGATATATTTGCTCAAAAAGTTTGTATGTCGAGTTTTCTTTGCACGAGGATTTTGTATCGAGTATTTTTTGCGCAAAATAAAAAGGTTTTTGTTTAGGATTTGTTATTGGAGGGTGTTGCATTGAGTTGGAGGCTCGAGTATATTGGTGTGTTCTAAATTGAAATATCAAAATCGTGATTAAGTGCTTTTTATTCACTTTTTTCAGTGAATAAAATAAACTTTTTAGAGGGGGAATGGTATAAAATATATTTATGCCAGCCAAGGTACTCTGTAAGTTAAACTGATAAGACTTCGTCAAAATAAATGTACGTATTGAGGCTAGTTTTATGCATTGTGATCATAGCGCTCCACAAAGCGATGCAAGGCTTACCAGCACAAAATTACAGCTTGAAATTACAGGCACATGAGACTTTTCATCTTTATGTCTCAGGCTGGCGGCGCAGTGCAATGCCTCATAGGGTGCGCCCTATGTGGACGTGACCTATGAGGTAATGCACTGTTCATAGGCAGAGGTTACCACTTAACATCAGGTGGGCCATATGCTTGTTGCGTCATTCAAGTAGTATAAAAAAAAACCTCGGTGCGGCTGCGCCAGGCTGCAAAGACGAACGTTTGTTTTCCTCCCAATTCAATTTATATTTACTTTTGATAATTGGCCTCTCTTTTTCGTCCCATTCGACTTCGGATCCTGAAAAATACAGAAGAAGATCACCACTATTCCAAATCAACCAAAAAAAAAAACACTGTATATTAAGTATTCAGTACAAATTTAATCTGCATAATGTTTTTTTTAATGGAATTAAAAAAATATTAACATTTGTTTTCTTAACAAAATCCGAATAAATTTATGGACATAATACTCGTGCTTGAGTTTGTGGGGTACGCGTGCCGCGTCGAAATATTAATTTGGTAGTAATCTATGGCGCATGCACTATTAAATAGAGTTGACCAATTGTTCCCATTTTTTATAAATATTCCTCGAAATTGTTATTTGGTAACTATTTTTGCGTAGATCCAGGTTTTTTTATGGTATATTTGGAATAGTGGTGTATATATTTTGTAATGATATCTTAATTGGAATTTGCAACGTCGAGTAGGTGTGTACATTCTGTAACCATATTGATACATAGTTAAAGAAAAAAAAAATGGCGAATGTTCGTAAGGTCAGAATGTCTTGTGCTTGTGCCTGAAGATTTTTGTAACTATGTTCATGTGAATACATTTATTTACAGAAATAATAATACAAGTAGACATGTACAACATTTTAAAAATACAAACTTATTAGTTGGGCTTTCTGAAGACTATTGCAAACGGTCTAAAGGTAGCTCAACTGATGGGCATACCACCTCACATGGTACCTTGAACATGAGTATATTAATGTAGCCTCATACAGGGTTATACTATCACAACATCTTTTCACTAGAAACGGGATATTTACCCCGATTTTTGAGTTTTGATTGTTCCCGATATTTCGGCACAGTTGCATGCGCCATCATTGGATCGAGCTACACAATCTGCAGATAATCTCAACAGAGCAACATTACATACCAAGAAAGGTGCAAGAGGCAATTGATCAAGCACAGAAATGTCAATAGAAAAGATACATACACACGCCTTTTTCCCAGAAAGGAGAGAGCCTAAAATGGGCTTCTTCTCACGTGGGTTGCACCATCGTGGGAAATAGACGTGACAAGTGGTGAGCTCATCGCCGCCATTGCTTCCCACGACTGACTCTCGCTTTCAACGCTTTCTTCCCGTAATAACAGAATCCATAATAAGCTAGCAACCAGGACAAATCTTATACCAACGAATCTTACAAACAAGTCCGGGTATTAGACTATAGGTAATTGAGGTATTAGAGAAGATGGTTTTCAATTGTCTGGAGTATGGAAGCCTGTGGTGAGAATGTGTAAGAATCATAAAAGTAAGGTACCTGCTACGCGTCCGGATACCGTTAGTGTTGTGTGTCGAGTTGGTGTGAAGTGTTACAATGAAACCGATGGTAGTGGTATCGTTCGTAATAAAAGAGTGAGATAGTTAAGAGTTGTAAAATTATCAAAATGGAAGAGACGCGCTATTGTATTGCTCGCTTAGCAAAAAAGATAAATAAGCACAGCTGCGCCCTCCAATCCCACGACGGAACTCTTTTTGAACAGACTCTAGTTCTCCCGTGATTACGGCGCATTCAACTGTGCCGAAAAATCGGGAACAAACAAAACTCAAAAATCTAGGTAATTATCCCGTTTCTAGTGAAAAGTATGTACATAACCATGATAGTTTCAAAAGTTATATCTCAGACTACGTTGTTTGCGCTGCAGCCCAACGGCCAACCTCTAAGCAGCGTAATACAGGCAATACAATACATACAAATTCTTTGCCGTGTCAAGGTTTTCCAAGTTCAATCCATAATAATATTCTTTTACTCACTATCGTCATATTCAAATGTAAGTTTGAATCCATCCATTGTCGGTTTAGCCCTATTTAGAAGCTCATATGCCTTAATGACGCAGATCAGGTGTTGCCCTCTCCACTTTATGTAAGCCGTGTTGTATTCAGATTTTGTTGTTTTGTCCAAGTAAATGAAAGCTATTTTCTTCAAAATATCCTGAAATAAATAAATCTTTATTGAATCTGCTTACAAAATACTAGAAGAGCGACCCGCGCGTTATTCTTCAAACTGAATTTAGCACAGTTAAGAGGCTTTCAACAAACATTTTAAATCTTTGGCTTTCAAGAGTCATATAGGCTTTTTTAAACGTATTTTTAGCAAAATCTACACAGTTTAAGAAAAAAAAATATGTTAATCTTCATCATATTTCCAAAGGCATGACCGAGCCCAAAACACGACAGCGAGAAATTTTCTTGATAAAAAAAACGTGAACTTACATCTACACTGCGCTTATAACGTAAATATCTCTATTAACTATCAGTGTACATTGATAAAATTAATAAGAGTAACAAATAATATTATTTTAAAGGGCATGGGCGATTTATATTTTCTATTGCAGGAAATATTTGCTTAAATAGGTACCGTTTTTCGTGATTTTCGTTCACTTTTCGTAGCTCGAGCGCGTTTCTGTCACTTTTCTAACTTACCTGAACTTTACTGAGATAGATAGTGACGGAGTTTAGCTGTTGTCTGCCTCTTACGGTGGGGTATAACGCAAAATTACCAATCTTAGATTAGACTTTTAGCTTCCTAAATCAAGTACAATATTCAAATTAAAAATATGCATGGATACTACATTAAAGATCCGATCTGTTCCACAACACGATAGGACAATATTTTGACTAGATTCGATTGTTTATTAAAATGGTGCATATTATTGGGTAATAAATTAGATAAATAATATCAATACAATAAAACCTAGGGTTTACTGTAGGGGTTTTGTAAAGTTATCAATATTTAAAGAGATATTAAATATAGATAATAGATTTAAGAGATACGCCACGAGTGGCGTTCTAGAGAAGAGGCCTTTACTCAGCAGTGGGTGTTACCGGCTGAATCGATAGATAGATAGAGAGATATTAAACAAAAACCGCTTTTCGAGCGGCACGTTTTTTGTTTTTTTTGTTTATGATCCTTTTTATCTGCAATCGGCTGTTTAGCCATAATCAGATGTTTTCTGGGTTGATGTGGTTTAGGTGCAATTCCAATGAATAACACCATTTAATTTGAAGAACACTGGTTAGGTTCTCTGGTCTAAGTCAAGCATTTGCCATTTCTTTAGGCGTTTAACATTTTCTTGTGCGTTTAACAGGTTCTTAGCAAGTTAATTTGAGTGGTTTTCAAGTATTTCCTTGTATTTTATGCAGTATATGCTAACTTCCTCCTTGACGGTCGGCATTTCCAGGTATTCATGTACTTCTGTGTTCCTCACAAACCAGTGTGCGTTTGAGACAGTTCCGAGCGGGACGTGGCGTTTTTTTGTGTGAACATTTGGTGTGGTTGGCGCAGACTTAAAACAATCCCATTACGTAGCACGAGCCCTCCCTCTCCCCCCTGACAACCTATATGAGCAGCCGGTTGAGATGCGAGATACGGGTTCAATTTCCAGTACAGGACAACTGTTTGCATGATCTGCAAATATTTGTTCCGGGTCTGTGTGTATGGTGGTACTCGAAAGAGACACGGGAGCCTAGTGTGGGATGTATGTTACTTTTTCGTGTAATGTATAAGCGTTATTTAAAGGAATTATTTTTGGCCTCTTTACTTCATGTACTTTTTTTTAATTTTTGTTTATACTACTTGAATGACGGATCAAGCAGATGGCCCACCTGATGTTAAGTGGTACCCTCTGCTTATGAACAGTGCATTACCTCATAGGTCACGTCTACCTAGGACGCACCCTGTGTGGCATTGCACTGCGCCCGCCACCCTGAGACATAAAGATGAAAGTCTCATATGCCTGTAATTTTACCTGCACCCATACCCTTCAAACCGTAACACAGCAATGCGAGCACTACTGCTAATAGGTATGGTGGTAGTACTTACCCGGACGAAATCTTTCACAAAAAACCACTACTAAAACAAAAAAATAAAAATAAAACTCGCCTGGGAACGACCTGCTCGCAAAACAATCGCTCCTAAAGAGCTTTTGGATTATCGTGACATTCATGGTTTCGTGATATTTCTCAGAATTCCCGTAATAGTCCAGGAACTTTAGACGAAAAATGGGCCAAACTTCGGAAAAACTCCAACCAAGCTGAAAATTTGTGTACACGTACCTTTTAGCTCCCCAAGTAACCTCTGAAAAGTCCCACGAGTCCAGAGGTGTGCATAACTTTTGTCAGCTAAAAAACGGTGTTTTTTTTCTTCCTTTTTTCGGTTTTTTGCCAATATCTTCGTTCCTGTCAGTCTAACCGCGATGAAATACTTATAAAAAAGAAAGAATGGAAAATTCTCTACAAAAACGGTTATATACGGTTTCTTGACAACTCTAATAGTTTTTTCGTAATCGGGCATTGAAACACCGATAAAAAAATTAAATTAATTAATTAATTATTAATTTTAAAGCTTTTACTGGCTCCAATAAACCGTTTTTTAATACCCATCCCCAATCTTGAGGGGAAACACAGCTGCTATTGGCGCCGCCACACAAAACGTTACAGGCAATGGCGTAAACCTACAAAACTCAATCCGATGTTTCTCATTGTTTTCCGTGGAATTACTAATTTTATCGATGAACTTTATATAACTTTTTTTGTAGAGAATTTTTCATTCTTTCTTTTTTATAAGTATACCTTATAGCGGTAAGATCGACAGGAACGAAGATATTGGCAAAAAACCGAAAAAAGCAACCGTTTTTTAGCTGTCAAAAGTTATGCACACCTCTGGACTCGTGATTGGCAAAAACCCGAAAAAAGGAACCGATTTTAGCTGTCAAAAGTTATGCACACCTCTGGACTCGTGGGACTTTTCAGAGGTTATTTGGGGAGCTAAAAGGTATACAAATTTTCAGCTTGGTTGGAATTTTTCCGAAGTGAAATGCTAAGTTATTGGCAAAAAACCGAAAAAAGGAACCGTTTTTTAGCTGTCAAAAGTTATGCACACCTCTGGACTCGTGGGACTTTTCAGAGGTTATTTGGGGAGCTAAAAGGTATACAAATTTTCAGCTTGGTTGGAATTTTTCCGAAGTGAAATGCTAAAGTTACTGGACTATAAGACGAAGTAGGTATAGGTAATCGCTACGACAATGCAGTAGATATGATACGTACATCAGCCGCAGAGCATGTATGTTTCTTGATAAGTTGATAAACATCAGCTTGATTGTAGCCTTTGGGTATTTGAGAAATACGTAAAACTCCTGTATTCTTTAAGGCAGTCTTTAGTGGTTCTAAGAAGCGATTAGTTCTTGGGGTCAGGTTTACTTTACATATATCTGGAACATCAAAATTAAGGTTTAAATTAAAGTAACACATTCTTTTCGATGGGTGAGGACCATAGAAATCAAAAATAAGGAGAATGGTAAGGTGAGGCGCGTGTCGCCATACGTTTGAGCAAATTGTACACTCTTGTGGATTTTTGTCTAGTGAAAACTCGCGGTCTAGACAAAAATCCAAGTCAAAAGATAAAGTACAGGGCACATGGAATTACATTCCACACGTAATTAAAATTATTAAAGTATCTTTGGAAGTAGGCGGGGTATAAATTGGATCATTTTTCTTTGGCCAAAATTCTTAGGAGATCGCTAGACGTATCCAGCCAGGGTGGGCTGCCTTCAGAAAGCTGGAAGACGTCTTCAAGTCAAAAACTCCACAAAGCCGAAGACAAAGGTTTATTACCAATGTGTCCTTCCTGCCCATACTAACATACGCAACCGAAACGTGACCACTCACTAAGGAAAAGAGGCCGGAGAGAGTGGTGTATTAGAGAGGAGGCCTATACCCAGCAGTGGGTGTAGATAGGCTAAATAGGAAGTGTCCTTGAGTACGTAAGTGTAAAAAGGTGACAGCGGTTTCAATACAAAACGGCCTGGATAACACTTCTCTTTGGCTGATTTATATGGTTCTGAGTTCGGACCCACCGTATGGACCTCCGCAGGTGGTCTGGTGGGTATCAAACGATACCACCCTTCCTGAAATAAACAAAACCACGCACACTGGAATTTGTAAAACGTATGTAACCAACCTCCCCAAATAATCTTGTTTATGTAGGTAGGTTGCTATGTTTTACTTTTATTTAAACTATTAATCTCCAGTATTAGTTACTAGGACTACCTAGTAACTAATACTAGTGGGATGGGACCTCTGGTCTGGATGTCGTCACGAAAGACTTATTCTTAAAAAAAAGTCGACAGTTCAAAATGCTTATTCCTTATGGTTCTTCTCCGGATCTCTTTAATTCGGGTTTTCCTCCAAGCATAAGTCTCTCCATAGCCCGCTGCGCGACTTATAGCTTTTAGACTTTTATACTACGTAGTTATATACTTTATCTGTGGACATACCGTTTTCAGCACACCATCTCATTATTTCATTATAGTCTTCGTAGTATTGGACCACATCTGAAATAGATCGATTCACCACTTCAAATTAATATTTAAACTGCAAAGATAAATCAATCTAAAAACTAAACGCTCTTCCGCCGCCTTTACTTGGCACTTGACGTTGCAAAATGATCCTTGCGTATACGGAATAAGAAATATTTTATTTTGACGTAATTAAATTGTCACTTTTACATTGGTTTATCTCTAGTGGAGACCGTGTCTTGGCAAACGTAGCGTGGGGAGAAAGTGGATGGGAAGATCCGAGCGCAAGGCTCAGTCTCGTTATGTCCAGGAGTAAAGTAATATGCTATCACCGCTATGGACTTAAGCTAAGGCCAGACCAACGCGTTCAGCCCGCGTCATCAGTGACTATGGATCGCCACCGTGCACGCCACCGCGGACGCGGGCTGAACGCGTTGGTCTGACCTTAGCCTTAGGGTTCAGGCTGTAGGTCCGCTGCCTTACCGTAGATATATTTCTTCTATAGATGGTATTCTAAGGGTAAACCTTCCCGACAATACATTTAGGTAGGTATAAGTGAGTATTAGATACCAATGTATCTAGAGCTCAGTTTGTATCTAATGCTCACTTTCACCAAGAACTTATGGGCCACCTAACGAGAATGAAACTAATGGTTAGTGGAATTTCTTCTTTCTTAGGTTACTAGTATAGTATTATCTTATCTGTGCTTAGGTTGTTCCTTAATTCCCCTATTATATTTTTGAATGGTTCTCTGCCCCCTTTATTATGTACTATGGGTTGTCATATTATGGATTCTGTGGAATATTCCCAACGATTTAGCTAATGTTAAGTAATAATAAATTCAAGTGATAAAACTAAGTCAATTCGTCAAGAGTCTCCATCAAGGTTGAAATGGTGGCAGAGAAACCAAGGTTTTGGAGGAAAAAACCACCATTCCGAAAAGACACGCAATATTCTTCTATCTACACCACACATGTGCTCTCTGTATATGTTACACCGGTTAAAATGCCACCAGTTGAAATGTCTGAAGTTAAGCCGTGACCCCGCCGTCTCACTTGCCGCTCATCACTTCTTCAGCAATAGAGTGGTTTACAATTGGAACGCGCTATCAGATGACGTCGTTACTGCTACTTCCGTCAATGCATTCAAAAATAAACTCTGGCATCGAACAAATAAATCAGTGCCCAAAAATTGTTACCAAAACTAACAGAGAATATTTCAACTAAATTTTAATTCTGTGTGACGTAGACACATCAGCGAAAGCTGCTCGTCTATAAATAAATAATAATAATCCTATTAATATTATAAACGCGAAAGTTTGTAAGGATGGATGGATGTATCTTTGTTAATCTTTCACGTAAATACTACTAGATGGATTTGGATGAAATTTGGAATGGAGATAACTGGACTCCCGGAATAACACATAGGCACATTTTTATCCCGATATTCCCACGGGATCGCGACTTACGCGGGTGAAACCGCGGGGCGCTGCTTGTAATAAATAAATAAATAAAATATAAATCGTTGTTAATAATAATCTCGCTAAATGGTTGGATCAAGGGTCAGATTCAGAAGGCGGTACTCCTGGACTCCACGCATAGTCAGGAGGTTCCTCTCTCTGCAGCCCTAGCCCCCGACCGTTTGGGCTTTGCTCCGCGGTCGGTGGTTCCCCGTTTAGTTTTTTTTTTTTACTATATTGTTTTTATACTATATATTTTTTGTAGATAGTATTCCTTTATAGTGATTTTTTTTACGAGATTTTGAATAAATGAGTGAAATAATAATAATAACAATTTGTGAAGTTTGTACTCTTACCTGTGGGCGTTTGACAATCTTTGTCGTCAGAGTCTATATCCATTGGTGTGTCTTCGATCGGGGAACATGGTGACTGCGACATGTCTGATGCTGCAAATAAATAAAATAAAAATAATGTTAGTTCAAATTACTACTTCACACATTTTATCTGGTATTAGGTAGCATTTCAGCATCATCATCAGAGTGTAGAAGTCTGCTAGGCCTCTAGAATACCACGAGAAACAGTCTTGAGGCGCCTCCGTCCATCGTCAATGCAAAAGAACGCAAACTTCATGGCAATTCAAATATTTAATAATCTTCCTGAAGACATGAAAGCGCTGACATTATATAAAACACTATTCCAAATAAACCTTTAAAAAAAAACTGGATATAGTATTAGGTACAAATTCAATCTGTGTAATTTATATTGTTTTATTAAAATTTGATGTCTTGACAAAATCCGAATTTTATGGGCATAATTCTCGTGCTTGAGTTAGAGTCAGCGCCACGACTGAAATCAGGTGACTGGAGCGCTAGTTTCTATGCGCTAAAGTGCAAAAGCGAAAATCTGCCTCTGTTATTCGTTAGCACCTCAAAAGGCCGTCGGACTGCAGTCGTGGCGCTGACTCTACATAGGCACCTCTCTGACAATCGTGTGTAAGAGAGTAAGAGATAATAACTTGGTAGTAATCTAACGCATGCACTATTAATCATTCACATTTTTTATGGATATTCCTGGAAATTGTTATTTGGTTACTTTTTTTGCGTAGATTGAATCTTTATCGAATACTGACTATCCAGGGTTTTTTAATGGTATATTTGGAATAGTGGTATATATTTTTAAATTTAAAATTCATAATTGGCTAGTACATAAATGCGACACTACGGAATATTTTTTAAATAGGAATAATATACCTAATTAGTAATTATAAGACTTAGCGAATTATTTTTTATTATGAAATTAGGAATTATGATTATTTTTATTCTTTATGACAAATTTATATAGGTACCTATAGTAATCGTACAGGTATTATTCATATTATTAAAACAGTAACTTTTCACCGTTATATCGGACTCGGCAAGGCACCGACAGTTTTTCAAGGTGAGTGAATGCGACACACTCCCTCCGCGTCCCGTTTAGCTCGCTAGCACGTTTAGTTTGGAGTGCTAAAGGAGACGCGGAGGAACTGACAAGTGTATGCGCACAATATTAGACACTCTCAAATTGTGACAAAATCATCGTGAGGAAACCAGCATGCCCTACAAACAAACAATCTAAGACATGTGACGATTGCATGAAAGGAGCCTCTGTTAGGCACGCTGAATCCTTTCACCACGCTGGTTTTTTCACCATCGGTCACTGACATAAAGTAGGGTGACCAAGAAAGAACCACTAGCACGACAAACATGCAATTATGTTGATAATGTGTTTAGTACCTGATTCCCACAGGGCTGACACTTCGGAAGGGGCAGGACAACCAACATTACTTTTATCACTGGATGCATTATTCAAAGCCCATTTGTGGGTTTCTAAAAAAAACAATAAGGTATTATAGCAAACTATACTACAACACTACTGCTAATTTACCGAGACGCAACGAGGGTCTCAATCGACGCAAAGAGTCTCAATGGACGCAAAGAGAGTTTCAATGGACGCAAAGAGAGTCTCAATGGACGCAAAGAGGGTCTCCAGTGTCTGATTGGATGCAACGAGGGTCGCCGTGTATAAATGGGCGCAACAAGCTATTACCTACTTAGTATTGAAGTACTTTGTGCCGTTAATCACATATCACACTGATATTGTAAATGGAAAGTTTGAATGTTTGTAATGGCGGCCACTCACGCTCAAGTTCACCGTCAAGGTTGGAGCGGACTTGATGCGGCGTCCTGTAAACGTGACGGTGTGTGTGGTTATGGGTGTGCATGACACATGGTATGCAAACTGGACGCGGATTCAAGTCCGCTGCAAACTTGACGATGAAGTTGATCGTGTATTGCTTGCATTACTCAATCATGCCAAAACGTCTCAACCGATTTCAATAAAATTTGGCTCACATAAAGCTTATGACGCTGATTGTGCACCTACTTAATATCCGGAAAAACAATGCCTAGGAGTGCAAAATGGCGGGTGACCGCTATTCAGTTCAGTATCTGGAATACCGGTGAAATAGGGGCAACCGCTATCCGGTATTCATAAAACAGGTGCCACGAATTTATACAATGTACCAGGCGCAGAGCAGGCTGCAAGTGTAGTCGGGTTATCAGATACCTACTGGATAGCCTCAATACTGTAATCTATCCACAAGAGCTATTGGAGCAAGTTGAGCTGTATTCGATGACAGCCACAAAGTGTGATGTGGTAAAAAACCTAGTCTTCCAAGCGAGCAACATTTTAATAGCAATGCCAGCAAGCTTGGCCCGAAATGTTATGGCAATATTGAGGCATTACGACCATATTTTCACAATATTACCGCCATCTTGACGCCGTTGGTTGACAATACGAAATGTCAGCAATCTATGGTTCTTTCTCGCTCGCGTATGAGTGTTTGTTTTGTTTTGTTTGCTATTTGATTGCTGAAATCAAAGTGACTTGCGAGAACAATGCATGTGATGCTGGACAATGTTGCTGGGCATTCCCAGCAATTGCCGTGAAAATATTGCTCGTTTAGAAGTCAGAAAAGTTGCTTGTATAAAATAATAATTTTACCTGGTGAAGTAGTTTTTTTGACAGTTTTCTGTAAACTTGATGCTATGTCAGTATTTTTACTCGACGTAGACCTTTGTGGTTCTGTTTTGGCGCGTTTTGCCGGAGGGCACTCAGTTAAATCTCGAGTGGGAACTACTTTCAAAGACCCGAAATGGGCGCTGTTGGCATTGTATATGAAATTTTCAACCATGTTTTGGGTTTGTGGTGGTGCCTTATCTATACCACTATCTTGTATGGACACTGCCTTCAATGGCCCACAGTTCACATTGTTTTTATTTTTTGTGATATTTTCAGTAACTTTTTCTGCCAGGTTTTGGTTCCCTTGTATGATCTTTTTGACACTTTGCTGTACACTTGTTGCTTTGTCAGTATTTTTACTCGTCGTAGACCGTTGTGGTTCTGTTCTGGCGCATTTTGCCGGAGGGTTTTTGTCAGGCATTTTGTCAGTGAAATCTCGAGTGGGAACTACTTTCAAAGACCCGAAATGGGCGCTATTGGTATTGTATGTGAAATTTTCAACCATGTTTTGGGTTTGTGGTGGTGCCTTATCTATACCACTATCATGTATGGACACTGCCTTCAATGGCCCACAATTCACATTGCTTTTGTTTTTTGTGATATTTTCAGTAAGTTTTTCTGCAAGGTTTTCGTTCCCTTCTATGGGTATAGCTGTCAATGCGCCGGAATGAGAGTTTTTTGTATGATAAACAAGATTTGCATTGTTTTTTTTAGGCACTTTCGTTTCTGATGTTATTGGACTTTCCCAGACACTTTGTTGCTTGGGGGTTATCTGCGTCGGTTTTTTATCAACATTGGAGACAAGTTTTTTAGGATCTTTTTCCTGCTCAGATAATATTGGACTTTGTTTAGCAACTTCTTGTTGAGATGGTTCTAAATTATCATTCGTTATTTCGGAATTTTTAATTTCTTCATCGTTTTCTGACAAGGCCGTTATTTCGTCAACATTTGCAGTATTTTCATTCATAATTTCAGAATCTTTTATAGGTTTTACATGTTCTGTGGATGTTGAACTTTTCTCATATTTTTGTTGTATATTACCAATCTGTAATGGTTCTACATGAATTTTGTCTATATCTTCATCCATTCTTTCAACATTGGTTTCTATTTGGATGTTGTTTGATAGAGTTGAACATTCACAAACACTTTCATTAAGAGTTATTTGTGATTGTCCAATGTTAATCATATTATTTTGAATAATGGAATCATTTCCTTCCTTTTCTTGTTGTGTGGTTATAAGAGATTCTTCAATATTTTCTTGTTTGTGGACAATCTGTGACGATTCTAAATGAACATTGGCAATACTTTCATTTTTATTATCAGATTTTATGACTTCTTTTTCTATTTTCGATGGGATTGGACTTTCTTGAACATCTGCTTTATTGGGCGCAATCTCTGATGGCGAATAAAAAGTTTTATCCTTAACATCCATATTTTCACTTAAATTTGTTCCTTTTTGTATAATATCTAATGAAATACTTTCTTCAATACTTTCTTGTGTAGAGGTAGTCATTGAAGCTTCTAAAGTAGTATTGTCGCCTACAATTTCAACGATTACAGTAAACGATGAGTCTTTTTGGGAATTTTCCAGTGAAGGACTATTTGTAACATCTTCTGGTAATAACACTAGAATATTACTTCCTATCTTTTCAGGAACATCTATTACTTTAACTTCTTCGCAAGATATTTTACTTTCTTGAACACTTTCTTCTGCAGGTGTACTCGAACATAGGGGAAACGATTTAACAATTTCATCTTTTTTATCTAATACTTCGTCCTTTTCTTTTTGTGCACCAGCCAATGGTAGACCATCACCATTTTCTTGTGTAACCTGTGGTAGTTCTTCGTGCACAATGTTGTCAAAATTTTCATCCAATTTTAATGAAACTTCATTTATTTCTTTTTGTGTGTTACCCATTTGTAGACTTTCATCAACAGTTTTTTGTACGATGGCCATGTATTCACCCATTTTTTTAGGTGCTTGTGTTTCTGTTCTAGCTAGTTCTAGTGATAATGGACTATCCCAGATACATTCTTGAATGGGGACAACATCACCATTGTTATTTTCTGGATTTTCTATATTTTCAAGGGTTGTTTTTTCATCAATCTGAGATGGATTTAAATAACCATTGTCTTGTTCATCTTCATCCATTTTTTCAGGAGCATATGTCATTTTCTGGTCGTTTTGTGTTGATATTAGAGTTTTTTCAATACTTTCTTGTATGGAAGCATTGTGTGATGGTTCCAAATGGACATTGTTTTCTATATCTTCATCCATTTTTTCAGGAACTCCTGTTGTATTTAGAGATTGCTCTATTTTGTTTGAATTTTCTTCATTACTTTCTTGTACAGAGCCTGATGGTCCTAAATTACCTTCGTTTTCTACATCTTCACCCATTTTCGCAGGAATATCTGCTGCAGTTTGAGGTTTTTCTTTTGATACTGGAGTTTCTTTAACACTTTCATGTATGGGAAGTTCAAAATGAGCATCGTCATCGGTGTTTTCACCAACTTCGTTTGTATTTTTTTGTGCATTATCTAATGGTAGACTTTCAGCACCAGTTTTCTGAATGAAATCAATTTGTGCATCCATTTTTTCAGGAACTTCTATTTCATATACGGTTATCATGATTAGGGAAAACAAAAAATATGTTATTTATTTTACCACAAATTCACAATTTACAAATACAAAGAGCACAGAATATTTGTAACCATAGTACTACATATAGATGGGACACTCTCCTCCCCGTGCGATCCGCGTCCCCGCAGCCCACCCCGCCGTGCGGAAGTGAGTCTGGAGGTTAATTATCGAAGGCCAACACGTGCCTAGTATGCGCGCAATGTAGATCAACCATGCAAGACCAACAATTATGGTGAAAAGTTGTGCTATTTACGTGTGTCTATCACCATCAAGCACGACATCAAAGCCAAACATTTAAACATGGTATCCATCTGATGAAAACAGGTACTTAAACTAAAAATGTAAACAAATCTTAGATCAATAGATAATTAGAATAATCTGATAAAGCCTAACTTCCTTAATATTGTGTTTTTTTATTTGTTTCTTAGATCTTAAATACCTATGTTTCACACTAAATTAAATTAAATTTGATTTGATACGAGTAAGAGTAGTAGGTACCTAAATATCAAAAATGTTGTATGCAGTGGCTAGGGATGTGGTGGTAAATAATGGATGATTTGAGTAGTAGTAGAGCTTTTTTGTGAAAGAGTTTGTACGGGGCAGTAATACCACCATACCTATTTCTGCCACAAAGCAGTAATGCAAGCATTGCTGTGTTCCGGTTTGAAGGGTAAGGTTTCCGGTGAAATTACAGTCACATGGGAATTTCCACCTTTGTCTCAAGTTGGTGGGCGCAGTGCAATGCCACATAGGGTGCGTCGTAGGTGACCTATGTGATAATGCACTGTTCATAGGCAGAGGGTACATTAACATGACTTGGGCCATATGCTTGAAACGTCACTCCAAAGTAAAAAAAAATGCTAGGCTGAGCCAGGTCTGAGCCGTGGCACGTTCGACACGCGGACGAGACACGGATAAAATGGTGTGAACATTTTATATCCTTTAGTTAGATTACCAAACATCCATTCAATATGGAAAACAAAACAAACAAAACTACACTACTACTTCTTTGATATTTAAGTAACTACTACTCTTACATAAATCATCCTTTATCAGAATATATAATAATAAAAAATAAAAAAAAATGCTGGACAGTTCACACAACATTATCTAGCCCCAAGCTAAGCAGAGCTTGTGTTATGAGTACTAAGATAACTGATATACTTAATACAATATATTACATTACATAGATATATATTTTTTATTATACATAGAAAATACCCAGATCACCCTGAACAAATATCTGCGATTTCACAAATATTTGTTCCGAGGCAGGAATCGAACCCGCAACCTCCTGCGTCACAGGCCAAGCTTCGCCCGCCGCGCCACAGAGGTCGTCAATAATTGTAATGTTCGTAGTAACTATGGTAACTATTTTTAACAGACTTCAAAATAGGAGGAGGTTCTATGTTCATACATACATACATAGACACACGCCTCTTTCCCCGAAGGGGTAGCCAGAGCCTCAATGGGCCTCTTTTAACAGTGGGTTATAGACGTGACAAGTGGTGAGCTCATCGCCGCCATTGCTTCCCACGGCTGACTCTCAGCTAACACTTTCTTCCAGTAATAACACATTCCATAATAAGCTAGCAACCAGGACAAATCTTATACCAACTAATCTTATCAACAAGTGCGGGTAACGTCTGTAAGTATGTAATTGTTTTTTATGTACTTATTTTCACAAACGCAAACTAATTTGAAAAAAACTTTTTGTTCTTGTGGTGGGTATACTCCCAAGTGGTATTTTGATAATACTGTTGATAATACTAAACTTGAGACTTAATTAAACAGACAAAAATGCGCCTCTTGATTGAAAGCCTTTTTTTTAATAGTCTAAAAAAAATATTGCTTGCAATATGGTACAAGAGGATGAAAAAAATATATAAGATTATTTAATCTTAGGACCAGCATATTTCGCCATTAGTTAGCATGCAATTGCAAAGCTACTGTGATCAGAAGCCCAATTCTCTTATTTATTTTATAACCACACTGCAAGTTGACCGAAACGAGATTGTATTGTAAATTGACTGAAAAATTGGTATTCTGCTCCCTCATAACAACAATATAATCTACTTTCGGTTCTTGCGACCATATATTAGAGTAGGATAGTGCTATATAATAATTGTAAAGAGTGAAAGAGAGAATTCTCAGAACTTTGAAACATTCAAGTTACAGTCACATTTCGATATAATCACATCCCGCGTTGTAATGGCAGGTGAGCAGAATACCATTTTTGACGTTTGTGACATCGACACTAGATCGTAACATGATCCGAACTTTATTTTGACTATTTTTTATTACGAGAATTGGGCTTCAGAGCCCAAGATCCGTCAGTAAAAACCCAGTTAATGTACCCAATCTTTCATACGTACAATTAGGTGATCAAAATAAATAAATAATAAATAAATAAATAATGCTGGACAGTTCACACAACATTATCTAGCCCCAAGCTAAGCAGAGCTTGTGTTATGGGTACTAGATAACTGATATACTTAATATAATATTATACATAGATAGATATTTTTTATAGCAGTATAAACCTTTTTTTTTCTTAACTTTTTTGTACCACTGCTGGGCAAAGGTCTCCCCCAAATTCCCCCACTTGTCCATGTCCCTAGCAGTCTCCCACTACTCCATTTCAAAACCAACAAGATCGTCCCGCCAACGCTATGACCCCGAGGTCGCCGTCCTACAAGTATCCAGGGTGTGCTGATGTTCGCCCACCTGTTGGGAAGCATTCGACTTACGTGCACCGCCCAATCCCATTTGAGCCATTTTATCACCTACGTCGGCAATACCAGTCAGGGAACGCAGCGTGTTGTTCCTATCATGATTGGTTCTCTTGTAACCCAAAATGCTGCATTCCATTTGCCCTCCGTATAAACATTAATAATATAATTTACCTGATGGTTGGTTCATGGATGGTTCATTATTTTTAGGGTCTATAGCCTCTATAGCCACAGGTAGCTTTTCAACTTCCTCGTTGATTAATGGTCCATCTGGTTCTATACCGATTGGCTCAGTAGGCGAGGGTTCAGTATCTTCTGTTTGTTCCAGGATCTCTTCAGTGGGACTCTCTTGACCAGAATCATCTTTTATTGAAGACATTGGTTTAGATATGCTGAGCAATTCTGTAAAAAACAACAATGAACTACAGTTTCTCTCTTCATTGTACTGGTTTTTTCTTGGTAACCTAAAGCGGGGAGCTCAGGTTAGCCAGTCAGCTTGGGGTCTGGTGACACGAGAAATGGGTTTGATGACCAATGATAAAAGAACCAGTGTGGTAAAATAATTAAGTCTGCTTCATATGGAAGATTATTGCTTTTTGGTTCTAGAATTCTTCAATGTTTTTCCTGACTTTCTGGGATATGCAGATTTTTTTACATAAATCTTTACCAGTATTCAAATCCAGATCCCTAAGGATCGTAATACACCTTGGAAGTCCATAGTTACTACACCACCAACACTCTCAGCATGATATTCATAACCACAGAATATTATATAGTACCTAGTACAGTATGGACTATCTGCCCCGCACTATCCACATCCCCATGCCCCGTTCTGCCGATCTGTGGCTGAATGTTGGGTTAATACTAGCCAAGTCATCTTTTGTTTAGGCAGCGCACAGTTTACAGTTATTTATTTATTCAACGAAGACCAACAGCTTAATTTAGATACAAAATATTCACACAAAAATACGTATCATTAAAGCCAATTAACGGTCCTAACGGCTACTACACCAAGTAAGTTATGTAAGTTATGTTTATGTAAGGCTAGGTTCAGACGTACCACTTTCCGACCACATTACTAAAAAAATTGGCCAAGTGCGAGTCGGACTCGCCCATGAAGGGTTCCGTAGCAGCAAGTAGCATAATATAAAAGTTCTTGGATGGTTTACGATTTATGACGTATTCAAAAAAAACTACATACCTACTAGATCTCGTTCAAGCCAATTTTCGTTGGAAGTTTACATGGTAAGCGTACATCATATTTTTTTTTAGTTTTATCATTCTCTTATTCTAGAATTTACGTGGGGACATACACACATTTTACCACTTTGGAAGTGTATCTCGCGCAAACAATTCAATTTAGAAAAAAATTATATTAGAAACCTCAATATCATTTTTAAAGACCTATCCATAGATACCGCAAACATATGGGTTTGATGACAAAAAAAAATGAGTTTCAGTTCTAAGTATGGGGAACCCCAAAAATGTATTGTTTGTTTTCTATTTTTTGTTTAAAATCTTAATGCGGTTTACAGAATACATCTACTTACCAAGTTCCAAAAGCATAGCTCTTATAGTCTCGGAAAAAAGTGGCTGCGACATACACGGACAGACAGACATGACAAATCTATAAGGGTTCCGTAAGTTATGACGACCTCTGTGGCGCGGCGGGCGAAGCTTGGCCTG
The DNA here is from genome assembly GCA_932527175.1 of Operophtera brumata. NCBI lineage: Eukaryota > Metazoa > Arthropoda > Insecta > Lepidoptera > Geometridae > Operophtera > Operophtera brumata. Next base: position 55,847,117 of record OW052239.1, on the reverse strand, counting down.
CGACGCAGGAGGTTGCGGGTTCGATTCCCGCCTCGGAACAAATATTTGTTGGATCGCAGATATTTGTTCAGGGTGTTCTGGGTATTTTCTATGTATAATAAAAAATATATATCTATGTAATATATTGTATAAAGTATATCAGTTATCTAGTACCCATAACACAAGCTCTGCTTAGCTTGGGGCTAGATAATGTTGTGTGAACTGTGTCCAGCATTATTTATTTATTTATTCATTATTTTAATTTTGTTACGGAACCCTAAAAAGTGGTTGAGAGTACTGGTAAAGTATGGAATGAAGTGACAGCCCTCAGGCTCAGATGGACGACAAACTGTTCACATAATGTTGTGACTTGTGTTTACTTTAACAGTACTCTCAACATATGACCCACTTTTTTGTGGTTCTAATGTGGGCGGAAAGTGGTACGTCTGAGCCTAGCCTAAGAGTACACATTTGAATGAGTTGTATGAGTGATCAGGGCGTGCCATAAGTAATATAGACGTCAATGGCAATAACAGAGTACCATTTCTTATACAGACAAGAACATTACACAGAAGTATTGTTAAATAATTGATATATCAACTATTTAACAATTCCTGGAGACCTAATAGAGACCTACAATATCCTAAACAGCCACTACAGTATACCAGATTTATCACAGACACTATATACCATGAACAATAATATAGGACTCAGAGGACACTCGCTGAAGCTGCAACGCAGGCCAAGTACCAGCAATCCGAGGATGCACATATTGCCTAATCGCGTCGTGCGCAATTGGAACCGGCTACCAGACTCATTGAACAGTGCCCCCACAGTGAATTCTTTCAAAAATAGACTTGACAAACATTTAAAGTGCACTGATAAGGACTAATATATACACGCATCAGCTCCGAGAGCTGCCTGTATTATAAATAAATAAATAAACAAATAAATAAATTTACCTTCATAAATAGTCACTTCAGAGTGTGAGTTCAAAAAAATCTACCAAAACTAAATAACACAATAACAATATTAACAATACGACAATATTTCGACTAAATTTTAAATTTTAGTACTGTGATGTTAGACTCATCAACGAAAGCTGCTCGTCTATAAATAAATACTCAAAGTAAAAACTGACATGCCTAAGTCAATGCACCATGGTTCATGCCAACAATTAAATCCATGAGAAGGTTTTTTTTATAAACTACAGATTACATTACAGATTTTATAAACTACAGATACTAAAATTGACAGATCAAGCAGATGGCTACCTGATGTTAAGCGGTACCCTCTGCCTATGAACAGTGCATTACCTCATAGGTCACATCCACCTAGGACGCACCCTATGTGGCATTGCACTGCACCCGCCACCCTGAGAGATACAGATGAAAAGTCTCATATGCCTGTAATTTCACTGGCACCCATACCCTTCGAACACAGCAATGCGAGCACTGTAGCTTTGCGGCAGAAATAGGTATGGCGGTAGTACTTCCCCGGACGAACTCTTTCACAAAAAAGCTCTACTGCTACAAAAGCCTGCTAGAAGGTACCTAGAAGTCCCCATAGTGGACCACGAAATAGAGGAAACAGTTACTTGGACCTCCTCAAGATACTAAACCGCTGGCATGAGTGACACAATGCAGTTGAAGAGAAGCCATATCCTGGATAATCCAGTCTAATGTGGGAGCCCGGATCCTATAAACGCTAAGAAACCAACGAGCCAACTCTCATATTTATGTCATTCGAAGATTGTTTCAAACTATGATGGTAGAAGTCTTTCGAAGAATATACAAAACTTATATAAGGCCCTTGATGGAGTATGGTTTTCAAGTCTGGAGCCCCTACTTACAGAGAGATAGGTATAGACTTAAGAGCGTACAACGAAAAACCACGAAGTTTCCACAAGCCCTGCGTCGTATGTCCTACACAGAGAGACTCTGCGTATTATGCCTAACTACCCTAGAGGAAAGACGTCTGCGTGGCGACCTCATTGAGACCTACAAGATCCTCTCTGGCACTTACAATTTGCCTGAATTTCATGAAATCTATATTTTAAAAGAAAGCTCATATTCGTTGAGAGGGCATAGTCGTAAAATATGCCGTGGACCATCCACCACAAACACTTCACAGCACTTCCTTAGTAACAGAGTGGTCCATAATTGGAATGATGTTGTTAATGCCACAACAATAAACGCTTTCAAAAACAAATTGGATAACTGGTTGCGATTGAACAAACTGTTAACAATTAAGGACATTAAAGTGTAATCAGTGCAGCAAGTGGAACTAAGACTTTTTAACACTCTAAAATAGGCACATCAGGGAAAGCTGCTCATCTATAATTTTAAATAATAACAATAATAAACCATCCACTCATCGCCTTTAGTCCGCCACTGATTGCGACTACAAAATAAAACTTTTTTACCTGTTTTTGTACCACCTTTATCATCAAGATTTGAACGATATTCGCAATATCTTCATCTGTTAGGATTGTGACTTCCACATCATTATCAGTCTTATAGAGTTGGGGATCCTTGTAAATGAAGAGTAGATACCTATTTGTACTGACAATATCATGATCCAAGCAAAGAACATCGGATCAATTCGGATCCAAGAAAACAAAGTAAGAGGCGAATTATATTATTATATTACCTATTAATTACCCATTCAGTCAAAAATGTGTTAATGGCTGATGTGATGCCGATGCCGATATAAAGCAAAGGTACTTTGTGATGCCGATAGGCGATAAAACCGAAACCGTCCGTATTACTATAATCATAGAGAAATTTGTTTGATTATAATTATATATTGTAGTTTTTGGTGGAACGAACTCTACATAGTATTTAAATCAGCAGTGTTGTCACTTCCAATTTTGGCAAAATGGTAGAACAGGGTGCAAAAATTAGTAGAAATTGGTAGAATTTGAAATGAAAAATAGGTAGATCTACCAATCAAGTTTAACTTCTCTAGCTGCGAGAAATCGCAATGTCGCGTACTGGGCTTATCTTTAGAACACGTATTGCAAAAATAAAAATGGCGGCAGGAGATGTCTCTTCAATTAATTGTAAAATTCGAACTAATTACTAAAGCTAGCATAAAACTGAGATTACCAATAGAATCAATGTGAAATTTCCCTTAGGAACCTTGTAATCACAAGTTGTAATCTATTTAGAACTTTTGAGATTACTATTGGAAAAAAACGATCAATTTGTTACCGCAGAGCAAATCTCGACATAGGGAGAGTGAACTCCCATAGTAAAATCAAACTACGTTAGCACAGAGCAAATATTATTGTCAATGGGTAACTTGATTCAGGGAGACCAGACTAGAAAAATACGGTTAGATTTGGCGTAATAATTAGTACGTTAGATCCATTTTTCTAGCGCAATATATATTAAGCCCGATCGGACTTGGTTATTATAGATAGCACAGCTATGTTAAAAGTCGCCGAGCCCGATCGGACTCCTGATGATTTTGTACTTTGTACTAGCCGTAAAAATTTGTTGGATGCTGTTACTGTTACTCAGGATGCATTGTTGTTATTTAATCGTATGATAACAGAGTTGGGGTTAAGTATTTCTCAAAGGAAAACTAAAGTGTGCGTATTTACAAGACCGTACACTAGGAGGTTGGATACTTATAATGTAACTTTGAGTATAGATAATGGGTTTGTTCAACAAGTTGATAGTGTTAAATATTTAGGAATATGGTTCGATAGAAACCTAAGGTGGGGTAGATATATTAATGAAACGGTTGAGAAAATATTAAAATTCCTAAATATTTTTAAGGTTTTAGCTGGGGCAAAATGGGGCATTCACCCTAAGCATTTAAGACACCTTTACATCTCATTGATTAGAAGTCGAATAGACTACGGTTGTTTTTTATATGACGTTAGTGTAAAAAGTCATTTATACAAGCTGGATAAAGTACAGAATCAAGCGATGAGAATAATTGGTGGGTTTATAAGAAGCACGCCTATCCACGTAATGGAGAGTGAACTATGCCTCCAACCATTGTTCGTTCGTAGGAGATACCTAGCAGCAAAATTTTGGTTTAGGTCTAAATCAATTATGAATAATATAAATCTAAATGTTATAGAAGAACTAAACAGTCTATGTCAAGATGAATACTGGAGGAGAAAGAAATTACCTTTGCTAGTCGAAACACATAGACAGTATTTAAATTTACCTATGCATTCGGACCCCAAGCTGTTGATTTATTCTCTCAGTGATTGGATTAGTAACTTTGATATGTCTAGGAATATTGAGACAACAATTGAGGGGCTGACGGGTGCTAAGAGACATGTTGGCGATAATGTGTTACGTAATGTACATGTACTGAATACTTGCATGACAAATATAGCTCATTCTATAAGGTTTACACAGATGGATCAAAGGATAAATAAATAAATAAATAAATAATGCTGGACAGTTCACACAACATTATCTAGCCCCAAGCTAAGCAAAGCTTGTGTTATGGATGTATTTGGATGTGGATCAGCGTTTGTTGATCCACAGATGGATATCTGTATTGGATTCAATATCAGTGCCGATATTTCTATAATGCACTGCGAACTTATCGCGATATCAGAAGCGTTGGCGTATGTTAGATCAGTCGATCACAATAAATTTATTATCTTATCCGATTCAAAAAGCGCCCTTTTACATTTGGCTCGGCTGACCTCGAGTATTCGAGGACTGCCGATAGCCTACAGTATCCTTGATACCATCAGTAAGCTTTATGTGAATAATATAGAGGTAATTATACAATGGATACCATCCCATGTAGGTATCACGGGTAATGAGGAGGCCGACCGCGCGGCGAGAGAAGCGATAAGCGACGGTATTTTGTATAGTTGTCTACCAGTACATAGCGAACTATTAAGTGGAGCTAAAATAAGCTGTAGACAGCTGTGGCATGAGTATTTTGATGAGCGGTCACTAATTAAAGGTATAAAACCATACAGTATCAACCTCCTCTATACCCGTGGTTTGACCAACAAGAAAGAAATAGGAGATACATTGTAGCACTGGTGAGACTTCGTTCCGGACACATTCCGACAAACAAGTTTAGATTTTTGATGGGATTATCAGATTCTCCAAATTGCTCAGAGTGTAATGTTGTAGAAGACGTTCATCATGTGCTGGCGGAGTGTGTTCGGAATGAAGCCCAACGACATGACATGAGATTCATGTTTGATTTCAATGTAGGTATATGTAACGGTGTCTTGGCTTCCCCGCTTTCCGAGGAAGCCGAGATGCTCGTTAAGCTATATTTTAGAGTAGTTTGAATAGTATGTAAATATAATTATTGTATAAATTTCCTGTACGGGAGTGACGTTGTCACAAAGTGACAAAACTCCTTCAAAATAATAAAGAAAAAAAAAAAAAAAAACAATCAATTCAATTTTTTATGAGTGGCTTGGAGTGGTGTTGCCACTAGTTCGCCAATGTCACGTAGTAAGTAAGGCTTGCAAACGATGGAGAATGACCGGTGATTAAAAAGATAGTCGGTGAAAGATATGAAAACTCCGAGACATTCTAAGCATTTGTTTTATAAATCTGAAAATCTAAAACCAATGTAACAACACAATACTAACTACACGAGGTACAGAGTATAGAGCTACGGAGTGACATTGACAATGACATCTGTCACAACTGACTGACGCTTGCTTGACACTGACAGTCGCGCGATCCCGATGTTTCCGCGATTCTAATTGATTAAAGGACTCTTCCCGCCATTTTCGAAAAGAGACGTTTACTTATATTTTATTTCTTTTCCTAGTGTTTTCTTGAGTTATTTTGGTGGCATTTTAACTAATGTAGCTCGTTTAATAAGCACAAGTGTAGTGAAATGAAATGGAAGTGAATTGCGTGACTTTTTAAATTGGTGGAAATTGTCTACCAAAGTTTTAGTAAAATTGGCCACCGTTTTACTAAAACATGACTTGACTGTGACTTTGACGACTTGGAAGGAGTGTTACGTTGCAAAATATATTGAAAATACAATATAGTGAAAATACAGATACTTGAAAATGGCAAAAGCACAAGCCGTGCGGCGCCAATTATAAATAAAATAAAATAAAAAAAAAGAGAACTTGGAGCTGTATCTGACTGTTTGATTGTATTAGTTAGCTCCTGTACCGAAACCGGTGAAGATAGATGTATATTTTCACTAGTAAATACAGGACTAGAAGGACTCACATAATCAGGCGCTAGGCTAGATAGTAAAGATTCTGCTGTCTCACGGGTGATACTATTTCTTACTCGTCTACATCCCTTGAGCCATCTCATTTTAGACAACATTTCACTTGGAGATGTTACACTATCAACACCATCACAAAAACTACGCCACGATCTACATTTACCACTGCGAATCACTCTTTGTGCCGCACTGATCTTGTTTTTTAGAACTTCTGAGTTAGCAGGAGTCGGGTTTCTCCTAAAGGCAGCGAGCGCTCGGCGTCTCTCGGCTACTGCTCTTGACATATCCTGATTCCAGTATGGTCTCGGCGTAAATCGTTGTTGGTGCAGAGGATTGGTACAGAGGAAGCTCAACAGAAACTGAGATTGAAGGTACGTGAATTAAAAGATAAGTGGTGGATGGAGAAAGCTGCTGAATTACAGCACTGTGCTGATACTCATCAAACTGGCAAATTTTTCGAAGGCATACAAACGATCTTTGGCCCGCGAGTAAGAAAAACAGCACCAATATTCTCGAAGGATAGACAACACCGAGTTACGAATAAAAGTGACGTACTAATGCGATGGGCAGAGCATTTTAGCGATGTACTGAACCCTGATGCGCTCAGCGCTGATCTGTCTTATGTTAATTCACTTGAAAAATTGCCAGTTTGCCAAACTTTAGACGATCCACCAACTTTCGAAGAGTTTGTGAACGCAGTCAAGCGTCTCAAAAACTCAAAGACCTCTGGTATGGACTAACTTCCTGCTGAAGTATATAAATACAGTGGAAAGCACATTATAAATAGGCTGTATCATCTTGCCAAAAGAGTATGGGAAATTGAAGAAGTTCCACAGGACTGGAGAGATGCGGTGATTTGTAAGTTGTTTAAGGGGAAAGGAGATGTCTCCGATTGCAGTTCTTACCGAGGAATATCACTTCTCGCTAGTGTCGGAAAGATCCTTGCCCACATTTTGAAGACTCGCCTCAGCGAACTTGCTGAGAAGTACTTACCTGAAAGCCAATGTGGTTTCCGTCCCAGCCGAGGCACTATCGATGCAATATCAGTAGTAAGGCAACTCCAGGAAAAAAGCCTAGAACATCAACAACCTCTCTACATGTGTTTTGTAGATTTAGAAAAAGCATTTGATAGAGTTCCTCGGGACGCCCTATGGCTCATCCTCCAAAAGTCAGGATATCCAAAGAAGTTCATCTACATTATACGACAATTTCATGTTGGTATGAAAGCGCAGGTTCAGCATGAAAATGAACTTTCTAAAGAGATCCAAATTACAAGTGGAGTAAAGCAAGGTTGTATGAAGGCACCCACTCTCTTCGCCATATACTTTGCATTTGTTATGAGAGATGCGCTGCAGTATTGTAGCGATCAAATCCAACTTAATTTCCGGACTGAAAAAGGCGTGTTTAACATATCAAGGTTTAAGGCCAAGTCGAAAGTGCAAAATATCTCTATATTGGAGATAGTTTACGCTGACGACGTATGCCTCATGTCCGACAGTATGGCGCATCTCCAAAGTTATGTTGACGCTCTACCACAGAATAAATATTAGTACAAGTACAGAAGACGCACTTAGCGAAAAAAATTATATAAATAGCGACTCTTGCTGGGACGCAACAAAGTGCAATTCAGCTCGCATTAGCGCTCAATGCCTATCGCGATATTCACCTAAACATTTGCTCTCTCTTCTAACGCGTAACTCTGTCGCTGTCTGGCGCGGAGTGATGCGCATAGAAAGGGTTGTCGACATATCTAATAAAAAATTAAATTAACCTTCCGTTATGTAGGTAGGTAGAGTACGCGTCATGTAAAAAGAACGCTGGAACGTATGAAGAAGTATGACCGCCAGCGTTCTTTTTACATTACGCGCATTATAGTCAGCATTGTAGCACAGATAATGTATTAGTTACTTCGTAACGCGCAAGACAGCTAGAAGAGGCCGTAACATAGGGTCGGAGCTTTATATCTCAGGGTGGCGGGCGCAGTGCAATGCCACATAGGGTGCGTCCTAGATGGACGTGACCTGTGAGGTAATGCACTGTTCATAGGCAGAGGTTACCGCTTAACATCAGGTGGGCCATCCGCTTGTTCCGTCATTCAAGTAGTATTAAAAAAAAAAGATCGAAAGCAGGTAGGTATTTTTAACAGCCGACGGAAAAACGACGGGGTGTTATAAGTTTGAGGTGTCTGTGCGTGCGTGTGTGTGTGTGTGTGTGTAGTTGTGTGTGTGTATGTGTCTGTGTGTGTGTCTGTCTGTGGCATCGTAGCTCCCGAACGGATGAATCGAATTAGTTTTTTTGTTTGTTTGAAAGGTGAATTTGTCGGGTGTTTTCTTAGCTATGTTTGATCAAAATCGGTTCAGCCGTTTCATTGCGTTGAGGATTTTTTTTAATTTTTATAAAGTTAATTACTTGTAGGTAAATGAAATAGTTACAAAGTTATATGGATATTATAACGATGAGATATTAAGTTGGTAGGTAAGTATAGTTTTTCTCTGCTTATGAAGTTAACAAGCTACGATTTAATTTAAAAACATCAGTAGGTTTACCAAAACCATCGATGACCAAAATATATTATTATTATGAACTGAACTCACTCTAAATTACCTAACCTACATAAAGTACCTCGCGAGTACCTATATTCATTTTCAAATAGGTACATATTATTATGTACCTACGAATTACGTAAGTACCACTGTATGTTATTATCAATATTGTTATTATGAAGAAATAAAGACTTATTTATGTTTATTTTTATTTTTATAAGTACTAAGAATGACGGAACAAGCAGGTAGCCCACCTGATGATAAGCGGTAACCTCTGCCTATGAACAGTGCATTATCACATAGGTCACGTCCACCTAGGACGCGCCCTATGTGGCATTGCACTGCACCCGCCACCATGAGACATAAAGATGAAAAGTCTATGTGCCTGTAATTTCACCGGCAACCTTACACTTCCAACCGGAACACAGCAATGCGAGCACTACTGCTTTGCGGCAGAAATAGGTATGGTGGTAACTAGTAGGTACTTCCCCGGACGAACTCTTTCACAAAAAAGCTCTTCTACTACTAATTTAGAGCGATTCAGAAGTAAAGTCTAATTAAGCACGTAAGTAGATCGGTACCTAAATTCAAGTAATTACTTATACCTATATTACAACCTAGATCTTTGTGATCTATGCTATATGCACACGAAATCATACCTATAAAAGGCATTACTTCGATATGTATCTACAGAAAATAACTAATGTACATCAATCAAATAACTTAAATTTCTTCGTCCTTCGGCAATGCAAAAAATTATATTTCTTTATTTGTTTTTTGACTATTGCATCCATATACAGCACAATATGTACGCGTCGGCATATTTGCGCGGGAAACGTGTTGCGCGAGCGCTCAGGTGTGCGTCCGACAACCGACTGTCACTTGTCCCGAATGAGGGACGGCCGGGCTGTAGGTATATAACGCACGACCTTGAGCGAGTGGTGATGCCCTGGCTCTACATCAATCTTGTCAACGATTCGGCCTGGTCATTAGCGCCTCCAAGACCCAAATTCTTAAACAATCGCCTTGGGGTTGCGAAGCTGATAAAGCTACATTGAAACTAGATGGGAAACCACTAGAGGAGGTATCGCACTTCAAATATCTGGGAAGCAATATTTGGAATGATAACACCCTGGCTTCGGAGATACCATCACGCATTGCAAACGCCGCTGCCAATTTCGGACGACTCGCTGATCGTGTCTGGAATACCCATGATCTTAAGTTAGAGACGAAGATTAGCGTCTACAAGGCGCTAATCATACCTGTCGTTTTATATGGCGCCGAGACATGGTGCCTCTACAAACCAGACATCAAAAAACTTGATACCTACCATCTCAGGTGTCTAAGATCTATTTTAAAGATTAAGTGGCAGGACTGCGTGCCTAATACTGAGGTTCTGCGTCGCTCCGGAATGTATGGCATGGAAGCTCTCCTGATGCAACGACAACTTAGGTGGTGTGGACATGTCCTTCGCATGGAAGACCACCGTTTACCCAAAGCTGTCTTTTACTCAGAGATGGCAGAAGGTAAGCGGAAGCACGGTGGCCAGCATCTGCGTTACAAGGATGTGTTCAAAAGACATCTCAAAGCCTGCGCTATTGATCCCACAGGTTGGGAGGAGCTCGCTTCACACAGGTCGTCTTGGCACTCTACCATCTATAATAATATTAAGACGTTCGAGGAAAATAGACTCGAAACACTTGACGTAAAACGCCAAATTCGCAAAGAGAGACCTAAGCCCTCCTATACTTACACCATGAACTATCAAGGCCAACTTTATTGCAGTATTTGTAACAGGGTATTTAAGACTAAGTTTGGTCTAGCGAGCCATATTAGGGCTCACGCTAGGAAATAAAATAATATAAAAAAAAAAAAAACTAGTGTCGCCGTCGTCGAAATCGACGAGGAGGACTATATATATACTACATCCTGGGGTGCATCACCATCAGTCCTTCGGACTACAGTGCTACTAGTTCTGCGCTACTAGTGCTAGTAGTACTAGTTCTGCTCCGACAATGCCGTGGGTGTGGCAACCTAATGGTCAAAACGGCTTTGAGTGAGACATCGACCCGAAAGAAGAAGTCTATATACTTAATTGTTGTTGCTTGACCACAGATTACTATCAGGTAACTATCTGATGATTAGATTCTATAGAAAATTTACAATACCTACTGCTATAGTAACCTCAAAAGTAACCTACTCTTTCGAGTCGCTAGACGCTGCAAGCAAAAATGAACGTACGTTTTGCTCTGTAGATGCGTGCCGCCACTTGATTAGCTTGGGCACAGAATATATACGCGTGGGGCTGCCTCTTTCGATATTATATCAGTAGGTATTTTGTCTACCTGCTGCATAAGTAGGTAGGTACTTAGGAATCAAGGGAACTCTTCTACTTAGATAGAGCTAGGTAGGTAGGTAGTTAGGTACCTACCTACCAGCCATCGAATTAGGTATTCAAAATATACAAAACACGAGCATACATTGGAACAATGAACATTTCTTAAAAATTATGAAAAAAATATGACGTCTCGGGAATGCACAACCATGGAAAACAAAGCCAAGGAATTGGATGCCTATTCCATGGCAGTGTATTCCAAGGATGTACATTATTTGGCACAGCTAGAAATGCACAGCCATGGAATTGGCGACCATTGATGTACATGAATTCCATGGCTGTGTATTCCCACGGCTCCTCTTTAGTCCTTCTTCTGAGGGTCTGAACCTCGTAACAACAGAGGGGCAAGTCCGAGTTTACACACACCATCGTAACGATGATCGTAACGGCGAGTGTACGTGTATTGCGTAGTAACTAGCCATTAATCTGTGACGTTTTTGGCACAGATTAATAGCTAGTTATTATGTTATACACGTACGATCGTGTTACGTTCACCGTTACGATGGTGTTTGCAAAACTCAAACTCACCCCTCAGTTTGTACTAATTCATATACTGTGCTAATTCTTACTTTACCTGTTAGGTAAAGAGCTACAAGGATCATTTGGCGCCGTAGTGGTGCTGTTTGACATTAGGTTACAAGATAGCGGTGTTCGTTTGATATTTTCAGCAAAATCAGTTTTCTTTAATGGCTTTTATGCATTATTATTCATCTTCCATAGCAACCTTAGGCCTACTGTCCACGCACACGTCATTTGACGTACCTATGCATGTAACCTACAAATGAAGATAGGCGTATTTTGCATTTTTGTTATGTTCACGCTGCTTCACATAATATTCAGTCACGCTACAAAACTTCTCAGTTTTAACAAAATCCACCGCCGAGGCCGCTATTATGTAACACAAAAAGCAAGCGTCAATGGGCCTTAGAGAATTAAAAATTTCGCTATATGAAGTGATTGTACCTATTGTAGCATGTTTTTTTTATGGAAACACGATACGCACTCCTTGCATACACTTTTTTGAGAACTTTAATCAGAGGGGTGAGTCTGAGTTTTGAAAACACCATCGTAACGGTGAACGTAACACGATCGTACGTGTATAACATAATAACTAGCTATTAATCTGTGCCAAAAACGTCACAGATTAATGGCTAGTTACTACGCAATACACGTACACTCGCCGTTACGATCATCGTTACGATGGTGTGTGTAAACTCGGACTTGCCCCTCAGGGGTTTTCACATCATGTCTATAGCCTTGAAAATAGATGGCGCCAGCTCTGTATAAAGTAGCTCTGTCAAAATAAAGTGAAATGTCAACTTCAATAACGTAGTGATATATTTTCGAGATATTCACACAAAAGCACAGACAATGCATAATGCTATTTTGACAAGTATACTTGAGTCAGCCCATCTATCGAGCCAAATTTAACTACTTTTTTTTTAAATTCTCTAATGAAAAAACCTACTACCACCATCACACTCCCACGATTCGAGACGCACGCAACCCCGGGCCAATTTTTTTTCCTAACTATTATAGCTAGTGAAATCGGTTCAGCCGTTTCGGCGTGATTGAGTAAACATCCAAACATCGTAACTTAGACAGTTAAGATATTAGTGGGATTTGCATATTGCTATTGCGGGACACCGGTCACGTTTATATTAGAACAAGCAGCGCCCCGCGGTTTCACCCGCGTAAGTCTCGATCCCGTGGGAATATCGGGATAAAAATGTGTTATATCGGGAGTTCAGTTATCTCCATTCCAAATTTTATCCAAATCCATCCAGTAGTTTTTACGTGAAAGAGTAACAAACATCCGTCCATCCATACTTACAAACTTTCGCGTTTATAATATTAGTAGGATAGGATTATTTATCACCAGACCACAGAATAAATAATAGTAAGTACAAGTACTATACTACCTACATAGTTACTTGGTTTTAAATTGTAACTCCTAATAATTAATAATAAATAATGCTGGACAGTTCACACAACATTATCTAGCCCCAAGCTAAGCAGCGCTTGTGTTATGGGTAGGTACTAGATAACTGATATACCTACATTACATAGATAGATATTTTTGATTACCTATAGTACATAGAAAATACCTAGAACACCCAAATATATGCAGAACGCACAAATATTTGTTCCGAGACGGGAATCAAACCTGCAACCTCCTGCGTCGCAGGCGAACCTTCGCCCGCCGCGCCACGAGTTCGTCAATCCTTCCTATGGAATAAAAAAATCGTGATCAACGTCCCGCAATAATAAATAAACAAATAAATAATGCTGGACAGTTCACACACCATTATCTAGCCCCAAGCTAAGCATAGCTTGTGTTATGGGTACTAGATAACTGATATACTCAATACAACATATTACATGTTTTTTTTTATACATAGAAAATACCCAGAACACCCTGAGCAAATATCTGCGATCGCTCGCACAAATATTTGTTCAGAGGCGGGAATCGAACCCGCAACCTCCTGGGTCGCAGGCCAACCTTCGCCCGCCGCGCCACAGAGGTCGTCTAATAGCAATAGGTATGTACCTAAATTAGGCAAAGTATGAATAAAACGTGACATTGTTCTCGCTAGGAGTCATGGTGTTGCTGGGGCTGAAGTTGTAGCGATGAGTAGTATAGGTAGGTATTTCAGAATGGTTCATAACTTTAGGTTTTATTCTAATGCTAGGTTTGATGCAGAAATAAAACAACATTTCTAGAATATGTCAATGTTTAATGTTCACGATGCGATAAGCTACGTAACCTAACTTATCTACCAATAACCAAAGTAATGTCACCCATATATAATATACCTAAGTACCTACCTACTTGTAGGTACCTATAATATTTTTTTTATTAGGTAGCTTCCTACATACCTACTCATTACATTAGGTAGGATATCAAAACCAAATCAAGATTACCTAACGTCAAGATTATCTACCAATTACCAATGGAATATCAACCATATATAATAAACCTAAGAACTTAGGTAGGTACCTACCTATAATATTTATTTTTTATTAGGTAGGTTAGGTTCCTACTTACTCATTACATTAGGTTATCAAACCCAAATCAAATAACCTACCTTACTTATCTATCAATAATCAATTAAATGTCACCCATATATCATAAACCAAGTAGGTACTTGTAGGTACCTATAATATATTTTTTATTTGGTAGGTTAGGTTCCTACATACCTGCTCATTACATTAGTTAAGATATCAAAACCAAATCAAGATTACTTAACGTCAAGATTATCTACCAATAACCAATGAAATGTCAACCATATATAATAAACCTAAGTAGGTACTTGTAGGTACCTATAATATATTTTTTATTAGGTAGGTAAGGTTCCTACATACCTGCCCATTACATTAGTTAAAATATCAAAACCAAATCAAGATTACCTAACGTCAAGATTATCTACCAATTACCAATGGAATATCAACCATATATAATAAACCTAAGAACTTAGGTAGGTAAGGTCAGAGCGGCGAAGACCGTCTGGGAGGCAAGACCATACAGGCAACAAAAAATAGCTTTCTGTATTAGTTACTCTATATCTCACATCAGTCGATAAAACACTATTCCATTATGATTCTAACTCTATTAGATAGATGTCGCTATGAGGCATATACAACGTAACAACGTCCTTGAAATTTTAGTCGCCATTTTTACTTACGAACGAAGTTAGGGGACGCTACCAAATGTAATTCAATTCAATCAAGTGTAATTTTTAAATGAAAAAAAGTCAGTTTTGCTATGAGAAGTACATGAAAGTAGATACTAGCCTTATGTTTTAAGCTTGTTACATTATTATATTTTAAATTTTCTTAGTAGTTTTAAATTTATTTAGCCGTATAATTTTCGAACCTCAAAGTATAAGATCGGGGAAGTCCGGCTGGGTTACATGAGGCAAGTCCGTCATATAACAAATAAGTTGTATAAAAATGAGCGGACATCCTTCCATGGGGTATTTAGTATACATGATATAATAAGGGGTATTTGCTTCTGGAGGTATTCAATAAACTTACAAAACAAATTTGACCCACTTTCGATTTTTTTCCCAAGCTAAGCAGAGCTTGTGTTATGGGTACTAGATAACTGATATACTTAATACAATACATTACATAGATAGATATTTTTTATTATACATAGAATATACCCCAAACACCCTGAACAATATCTGCTAATCGCACAAATATTTGTTCCGAGGCGGGAATCGAACCCGCAGCCTCATGCGTCGCAGGTGAACCTTCGCCCGACACGCCACAGAGGTCGTCATATTATGGTGAAAGCCAGCTGATCTGATGGTGGAGACGGAAGGTGGGCAACGGAACTTCTCCATAGATAATGGTAGACTTGTTTGGGCTTAAATTGATCAGCTCACGATTATGATCAAAATCTTGTAAGTACCCATCGTCTGGACTCTACTAAATGGGTCGCCTATAGTTTTACCAACTTTGTTCTTGATGGACTCCACTTAAAATGTTTACAACCCCACAACTGACATCTATGCCGGTCTTGCCCTTTGAAAGTTTTTTATTGCAATATATTCTAAACTATACCTTATTTTAAATGAGTTATGGTATAAATCTGAACGTCTTCTTTTACTGAAAATCGGCTTATCATGCAAATACGTATAGCTTTATTATTATTGGTAATATCACTACCAGACGGTCTTACCTCGAACTGTTGGGGAAGACCGTCTACCTGCAATGTTTTGAAAAAACTCTTGTTTTGTATTGAAATCTTTATACAACACTGTGTATTCAAGGTTTTCTCAATAGTCCATAAAATTTACTATTTTCTTACATATTTCAATGAATTCAGGCTTTGGTAACAAGGGAGATAAAAACAAGGCAAGTCGATTTATCAAAAAGTATGCCGGTCTTCGCCGCTCTGACCTTACCTACCATTAATATTTATTTTTTATTAGGTAGGTTAGGTTCCGACTTACTCATTACATTAGGTTATCAAACCCAAATCAAATAACCTACCAATGATTACTTATCTATCAATAACCAATGAAATGTCACCCATATATACCATAAACCAAGTAGGTACTTAGATACCTTCAATATAAATTATTTTTGTTAGGTAGGTTAGGTTCCTACACACTTATTACATTAGGCTATGAAAACCAAATCAATTAACTAACCAATTATAAACTCTTAAATTAGGTTATGAAAACCAAATCAATTAACTTAGCAATTATATACTTATCGGTAGCCACTACCAAAAAAAGAAGCGTCACCAATATAAAACAAGGCAGTTCAAGGTGTTCAGTTGTTGAACATCATTGCATTAGGTAGGTATGAAAAATGTAATCAATTAACCTAAAAGATACCAAGTACCTACCTATGTATCAATAACCAATTAGAATCAAAGGTACACATACATTGGTACCTATAAGTACCTCTACTTATAATTATAACCAAAATTCATCTTCTAAGACTATATTAAACTAGAATCATAGTTCTCTAAGGTCAACATCTTATCTTCGCTCCATCCAAAGTCAGTTTTCAACTGAAAATAGAGATTTCAAAATTTTATTCAACAAATACCTAAAGTACTACTTAATTCCTACATAATCAGTGATTTCCTTCAGCACAGTAAGGGCATAAAACATCCGAACTTTTCAATCAACCGTCTTGAGACAATTACTCAGGTATAACCAGTCCACATAAACAAACTGCTGCTGCTAAGAAAAATAATATTTTATTTGCAGCCAGTCATCCCGCCAGATGCCACTGATGATGTTCTAATCCCGACGAGCGACTGTTAACCGTGACATATTTATGACTACAACTATTCAATACTTAATGTAATGTTTCCTAATAATTTTATGCGTCATAATGTGTTGATTGAGTTCTTATCTATATTTACTTGAACGACCTAAACTATTTTTACTATGTATAAGTGATAGTAATTATCTTTTTGAGAATAAATGATTATTAAAATAGAATTCGTGAAACGAAGACGATTTTATAGATTCTCTACAATAATATTGGTCCAATCATACCAATAGGTACAATCTTATACATCCTCTACAATAATAACAGCGTTACATGTTTGCCCAGTCAGCCATCCATATTTTTTAATCAAGATAAAGGGCTTTGGCTTGTTCGGAAATCCTAGAATAGCTGGCTTGTAAAATGTTCTAGCTGGGTCCGAAACAGGCTCAGAACGCATACAGAAAACTATTTGTTAAACATAGGTAAACACTGATTAAATTTATATGAAATGCAAACACAAAAAAATATCAACTGTACAGGATAAACATGTCAACTGGCAGAAAAGTAACCTCTCAGCTCAGGGGCTTTTCAAGACCGTTCAGGTAGTAGTGGCACGCAACTCTGTTTCGGAGTTTCCGAACAAAACTCGTGTATGTAATGTAACACGTTGACGAATATGACTGTAGGCAGTGGTGCAATGCAAAACTCCTCAGGCGGGAGTTGCCGCAGGAGGTTGGTCTATCTCCTACATCTCTATGTATGTGTGTATTTTCTCTATGACCTCCTATTTCTCTTATACATTTTAGCGTAAGTTCTCAGCAGCACAGAGTAAATAATAGTTGTCAGCAGTAACATCTTCCTTCCACCTCATAAACATATTTGGAGAACAGTTTCACCATACAGCTCGCCGTAAACGTTCGATTGGTAGGCAAACTATAAAATCAGGAGGGCCATTTGCTTGCTTCGACAAAAAAATAACTCAAAATATCAACCGACAGGGTGGCATATTAAGGAAACTTTGGCACCACTAGCATACAAATTTAACTACTTAATTTAGGCAATTCGGATGCCTTGTGGTGCTGTCCTCTACAAACACATTTCCGTAATGTCGCGTATAATTTACACTAAATGTATGGGTACCACAAACAGTGAAGGTTTGGCGTGGATCTCAGTCCTTCGTCTGTGTTCCCGTTTTATACAGCTAAAAATCCCTGTACACCCAGTTACCATGAGGTGGAAAACGGGAAGAAAAAAAATTGCCTCTAGTAAAACCAGGTGACATGTAGGTGGACCACAGGCAAGTAGCGAAATAAGAGTTCAAGAAACTTGGTGAAACCATTGACCTAGATTAAAGGCAAATTCTAGTATTTTCGATTCATTTAATAAAGAAACCTTCATAGTAAATAACTTAGGGTACACATCGATATCCAAAACGGAAGTTATAATGATCTTGTCACTGAGAACGAGGTAGGTATGTGGTGTATTGGTTACAGACATTTTCGGGTGCACCCCGCCCCGGCAGGCTAAGGGTTCTTTTTAGAACTCACTAGACAAGAGTCTAAAGAACATAACAACATTTCTTAGAGAATCGTCCTAATCCAGTAGTGTATAATCTTCAGGTTTGCGTTACGATGTTTCCTGGCCTAACCTTATAATTACTAACACCAACGTCATCAGAATTTTAGAATTTACCGTTTGACCAAGAGCAATAAAATTATGTATAACAACTAGCTCCACCTATATATACTTATCCATCTATCCATATATACCCTAGAGCGCAAACTATGTTGTGGATAGATGGCGTTACTTGTTTGATCATAAAAATAGGGTTGAGAGTACGTACTTTACTGTCTTAGGATACAAGCTACCTTTTCATAAAAGTATATCTATGTTCAAAGTTCAATCAAACACTGTTAGAGCGAATAAGGTAACACAATCATAGAGCTATGATTTTGTTACCTAAAACCTATCCTACAGAAAAAAAATACTCTGATTGATTTTGGGACACAGGAATGTTCCAAATAACAAGAAAACACCGCACTGAAGAAAAATTCAAAGCACACGACGATATGAGCCAACCTTGAGCCAACTTAACGAGCGGATTAGTCATTTGACGACTACACTCATTATAGTAGTCTAGTTCTCTATACCCTGGTTCAGAATTCGAGATATTTTTTTTAAACAAACAAAATGTCACCGTCAAAGAGAAAAGCCACTGGTTAAATCTTTTTTTTGCGTGGATCATGTTTTACTGGTACTGACTCGCGGCTTTTCCTACGGCATTAAATTTTTGTAATATCCTCCAGCGGGTTCGCTCGCGCGGTATGTACCTTCAATTTGCGGCAAATAAACACAAACCCACTACCAGCCTAAGTATATCTGACGAGTCAATGTGTAAACGGCAAAATGTTATATACTTACCTATAACTCTTACCTATTGATACAGTATGACCATTCCATTGTAAAACTGTGCTGAAAAGCACATTCGTATTCGGCAAATGAGCAGAAACGAATGAAATTAACAAAATGGGGACTTCAAAACAAAGCCCATTGTTTAGAATATCTGCAGTGTTCCAAGTAACATAAAATATTTTCTACTAACAAACATATTTTTGCTTGTTAGCTTTGTTAATAACCGAAATAACTCAAAAATACATACGACAAAATATTGATTACTTTATAGTTTATCAGATCTGAGTTAGAATAACATGCCTAGCCTGTTTATTGGCCTAATTTAATAAACTACCATAGAGCACCAATTTTTTTGCTATGGTATCCCCTTTGTTAACAATAAATATCTCGAATCTAGTCTCCCCTGTCTTACAACTACAAGGTACGAACTAACATAATCATACTCTAAATCAGTGTTTTTCAAACCATATCGTATACGTGACTCATTTACGAGAACAGATAATCTGGTGATACCACGACCGAAATGACACTTTACCAGTGGTTTCAAAGATGACGTATTTAATTTTCTTTATATTGCCAACACATTATCAGGGCGCTTAGTACCTATGAGAATTTTATGGTAGGTATTCGAAACTATATGAAGTTTAGTTTCCTTCAATGGGGAGCCACAAATAAATAAAAGCTTTATTCAGACCTTGCACAACAGAAATTAACTTAAATGTTATAAATTTTTATAATTTCAATATTTGGTTTGTTTGTTAGTAGTTTTAGGTAGAGTTTCTTAAATTAAGTGTTATTTTTATTTTGTAGGATTATTTAATGTTACTAGTTTTCTGTGCACGGACCGCTTTTAGCGGTAAAAGCCTCCTCCAGCTCTTTCCACCTCTCTCTGTCTCTAGCGGCTCTACTCCATTCATTGCCTGCTACTTCTACTATGTCGTCGCTCCATCTCTTGTAAGGCCTACCTGGCTTACGTTTCTTGTGGATTGGGTACCAGTTTGTTACGGTTTTGGACCATCTTTCACCTTTAACTCGCTGGATGTGTCCAGCCCATTTCCACTTCAATTGCAAAACTCTTTTCACTGCGTCTTTAGCCTTGGTCTTCTTCCTTATTAAACTGTTCTTAACCCTATCTTTCAATTTTAGGCCTAGGTAGCTCCTTTCCATACCTCTCTGACATACTTTGATACTTTCCAGATTATGCACAGTCAGAGGCCATGTTTGGCAGGCGTATGTGAGACACGGAAGCAGACAGGTTTCCATGGCTTTAGTTTTAAGTTTTGTAGGCAGGTAGCTTTTGAAAATCTCTTTCATTGCCCAGTACTTGTTCCAGGTGTTTTTCGTTCTTCGTTCTATCTCTTGTTCCGTACAGGCTTTGAAAGAGATCAGGTGTCCTAAATATATATAGTCTTCCACGTATTCAAGATCTGCAGATAGTAGAGTCATAGGTACCATTTGTCTATTTGTCATTATCTTCGTCTTGTCTTTGTTAACTTCCAGACCAACCTTTCTACTTTCTTTGCACAATGATTCTATCATTGATTGCATTTCGTATGGGTCTTCCGAAAGCAACACAATATCATCAGCAAATCTCAGATGTGATAAGTATCTGCCGTGTATTTTCAGGCCTTTCTTTTCCCAGTTTAGTGCACAGAAAATTTGTTCAAGCACGGCAATAAAAATCTTTGGTGAGAGGGGATCTCCTTGCTTTACTCCTCTTTCGATTCTGAAACTCGGTCCTGGATGTTCTAGAGCGATTCTTGAAGTACTGTATTTGTATATTTGTTTTATGAGGTTAATATACTCTTTGTTTATGCCTTGTAAAGATAGAGCTTGCCATATAGAACTGTGGGATATTGAATCAAAGGCTTTGCTGTAATCTATGAAGCATAGGTACAAAGGCTCATCGTATTCTCTATATTTTTCTAGTATGGTTTTAAGAGTGTGAATGTGGTCCACGGTAGAAAAACTGCGCACAAACCCTGCCTGCTCTACTTGTTGACTTTCGTCAATAACTCTGGTAAGACGTCGTAGTAGAGTCGTAGCGAATACTTTATACAGACAGGACATAAGACTGATAGGTCTATAGTTGGATATGAGCTTAGGGTTTCCCTTTTTGAAGAGCGGTACTATATCAGAGCATGTCCACTGTTTAGGTAATTCTTTCTTTGCAAGTATCAGATTAAATAGGTTTACAAATGGTGTCACTAGAGTGTCTCTGCCGGTAATGAGCATCTCATTTGTTATGCCATCTGGCCCTGGGCTTTTTTCAGGCTTTAATTTATTTATTGAGGGAAACGGTGTGTACCTTTATTTTTACACTGAAATGCACTACACAGAGGCATGTTTTATAACAGACTATTATTTAATGTTTATTTACTAAAATTATCCATTGATATTTGACACTTATCAAACATACTTTGACAGTTTTTTTAAACATTTATAGACCCTTGTTTGCTACGAAACAACACCAGCGATTATGCGCCACCTAGCGTGATAAATAAGCAGTGTGTCTCCCCATTCATTTTCTGACAGCGTCCTTAGTTTTCTCCTCGTTTCCGCAAGGGGCGTTGCAAGTAAGTGTATGGAAGGAAACGAAACTTCATACAGTTTCGAAAACTATCAAAACTTGTGCTAAGCCCCCAGGCACTACCTTCTCACTGAAATTACAGTAGGTAAGCATTTTGATTGGAGTGTAGATAGGACCAACAACCCTTGATTTTTACCTTTACTTTGCTTTCAACAGCGACCTTGCTTTTGTGACCGCCATGTTGAAAAACAATAATTTATATCATCGACAAATACGTGATCTTTCGACGAATTTTACTTACCACGTTTACTTGCGACTTATATACCATACGTGCAAGTTGTGGAATGGGCTCCCTCCTGAGGTGTTTCCGCTAAACAATAACATGAGCCGCTTCAAAAAAGGTGTAAAAAGAGTCCTTCAGGGCTGGCAACGCATTGGCAATGCCCCTGGTGTTGCAGATGTCAATAGGCGATGGTAACCGCTTACCATCAGGCGGGCCGTATGCCAGTTTGTCGAGCCATTACATTAAAAAAAAAAACTATTAACTTCACCACTTACTCGTTTATACTTTTCTGACTTCAATGGTTTGCCCGTCGACTTTCGACTGATTGAACAATCCTGAACGAACGCTAAGGAAACTAATACATAGACACACGCGTTTTTCCCCGAAGGGGGGCAGGCAGAGCCTCAATGAGGCTCTTTTCACAGTGGGTTGCACCATCGTGGAATATGTGACAAGTGGTGAGCTCATCGCCGCCATTGCTTTTTTGACTGACTGAAGCTTTCTTCCAGAAATAACACATTCTTTGACGCGCGAAATTCAAAGTTTTTTCCTTTTTTTTTTGCTGATCACAGCTCATAACACTTATTCAAACAGCGAAAAATTATTTGCCGGTAATTATATGACCTAACACAAAGTTTTAATTTATGGTATCACATAAATATAATTAGTTTAGCTACGATTGTCCTTCATTGGTTTTTACAGTGTTTTTTGTTTCAAGCACATTCATAGCCAAACTAATGATATTTATTTGATACTATAAATTAAAACTTGTGTGTTAAATCATATAATTATCGGAAAATCAGTTTCCGCTATCTGAATAAGTGTTGACGAGCTGTGATTGGCAAAAAAACACGGAAAAAAATGGATTTCAAGCCGCATGTGAAAGCAACCACCTTAAGTAGAATACCTGAGCGAAGCGAGCTGCCTGCAATACTTCGTTAGCGAGCACATCGAGCCGCTAAACTTAGTATATCTATACCGGCGTTGAAATGTTGTATTTTGTTGTAGCATACATACTTACATAGACACACGCCTTTTTCCACGAAGGGGTAGGCAGAGCCTCCATGGGCCTCTTTTCACAGTGGGTTGCACCATCGTGGGATGAGTGGTGAGCTCATCGCCGCCATTGCTTCCCACGACTGACTCAGCTAACGCATTCTTCCAGTAATATCACATTCCATAAATAAGCTAGTAGCCAGGAAAAATCTTATACCAACGAATCTTACAAACAAGTCCGGGTAATCCCTTAGTCGGCTTTTACGACATCCACGGGAGGGGATGGAGGGGGTCTATTCTTGGGCCGGAGACACCACGGCTGATTTTGTTGTAGCGTTGTCTATAAAAGGATACTGATGCATTTGTCTGCGTCAAACTCTGAATGGAATCTGACGAGGGCGCGACCTTGACCCGTCATCTCGACTAGCTTGATCTCCCCCACCTCGTGCATCTTACCCTGCAGGGCCTGCAGTGTCACTGATGGCGGCAGCTGAGAACAATACACATACAAACACAAGACATAGACTGAAAGTAGACTTAGTAGAGCTTTTTTGTGAAAGAGTTCGTCGGGGAAGTACTACCCCCATACCTATTTCTGCCGTAAAGCAGCAGTGCTTGTGCTGTGTTCCGGTTTGAAGGGTATGGGTGTCGGTGAAATTACAGGCACATGAGACTTTTCATCTTTATGTCGCAGGGTGGCGGGCGCGGTGCAATGCCACATAGGTCACGTCCATAATGCACTGATTATAGGCAGAGGGTACCGCTTAATATAAAATGAGCCTCACAAAAAAACAAGTACAATACAATACAATGGCAATACTAGCCAAATACAAAAATATTTTATTCATTTTTGACGACTTCTGTGGCGCGGCAGGCGAAGGTTCATCTGAGACACCGGAGGTTGCGGATTCGATTCCCGCCTAGGAACAAATATTCGTACGATCTGCAGATATTTGTTCAGGGTGTTCTGGGCATTTTCTATGTATCCTAATAAAAAATATCTATATATTTAATACATACATACATACATAGGCCTTTTTCCCCGAAGGGGGGTAGGCAGAGCCTCAATGGGCCTCTTTTCAAAGTGGGTTGCACCATCGTGGAAAATAGACGTGACAAGTGGTGAGCTCATCGCCACCATTGCTTTCCACGACTGACTCGGCTAACGCTTTCTTCCAGTAATAACACATTCCATAATAAGCTAGCAGCCAGGACAAATCTTATACCAACGAATCTTATCAGCAAGTCCGGGTAATCCCTTAGTCGGCTTTTACGACATCCACGGGAGGAGACGGAGGGGTCTATTCTTAGGCCGGACATACCACAGTATTAAAGTAGCAAATCAGCAGCATTATTTATTAGTAGTATTATTATTATTAGCAGTAGCAACTAAAGTATTTTATTCATTGAAATCACAAGGATAAAGAAACGTCGTAACTTATATACAATATACATGCACCAAATTCATACATACATAGGGCAAACACATACATAAATAGGTTGTACACATACATAACACAAGGTCTTTTTTTGGTCAGCAGCTTGGGGCTCATGTGATCAGGCTCTATGGTCTGAAATCTATACACAGAATAAATAATAGTACAAGCTATAGGTAATCAACAAACCGTAAAAAATAATCTATAATCTGGGTCTCTTCAAGGCTAGAGTGAATAGGTGCCTTCTAGACCTTTGTGCTTCATCTTCGGCTACATCGTCACTTACCAACACGTGAGATTGTGGTCAAACAGAGGTAAATCATAATTAAAAAAAAAAACAACGGAAAAATAAATTACCGTATTCCAGTAGCTAAAAGGTCTACTTTGGTTTGATCAGTCGGTCTACTTACATTTATAAACAGAAGCATGTTCGAAGATGATCCCGCAGACTCCGGTCTGTCCATATTATCTAAAATTATAAACATTGTCACCATTATTACAAGAACCCACGAAGCGGAACACGCAGCAGAAAATGAAAAACAAACGATAGACCGGAGGCATAGTAAAGGTCGTAGCAAATCGGTGGACAAAGCCGGCTCAAAACGGCACATCACGTGACCGGCGCCATTATACGATCAGCTGATCGTTTGGCTAAATAAGTTCTTTGTGAAACATATATTTTTCAATACTATTTACTATATATATATATATATTTTAGTAGTAGTAGAGCTTTTTTGTGAGAGTTCATCCGGGGAAGTACTACCACCATACCTATTTCTGCCGCAAAGCAGTAGTGCTCGCATTGCTGTGTTCCGGTTTGAAGAGTAAGAGTGTCGGTGAAATTACAGGCACATGAGACTTTTCATCTTAGTCTCAGGGTGGCGGGCGCAGTGCAATGCCACATAGGGCGCCTCCTAGGTGGACGTGACCTATGAGGTAATGCACTGTTCATAGGCAGAGGTTACCGCTTAACATCAGGTGGGTCATCTGCATGTCACGTCATTAAAGTAGTATAAAAAAAATAGCTTTTATAAAATTAGTGATCGTAACCGTGTGCTGATCAAAATGAGCCTAAACACGGCCAGTTTACTATTATCCCTCGAGGAATTCCGCTGTCCACCTTCCGTCTCCATCATCAGATCAGCTCGCTGTCACCATAATATTGCATTATTTTCACTAGAAACGGGATATTTACGATGATTTTTGAGTTTTAATTGTTCCCGATATTTCGGCACAGTTGCATGCGCCATGATCACGGGAGAACTGTGCCGAAATATCGGGAACAATTAAAACTCAAAAATCATAGTAAATGTCCCGTTTCTAGTGAAAAGTATGTAAATAACCATGATAGTTTCAAAAGTTATAATATTGCATTGTCATTGGAACTTGACAGGTATGCAAAATATCATCTCAATCGGTTGAGGAGGATAACTGCTTTAAAATTCAGTTGCAAGATTCCACTCGGACATACATTGCAAGTTAGTTAAAAGTTTGTAAAATGAATGAAAAAATCTTGTAATAACCGGTGCATTATTTTGCATGCATTCCTAACTCATAATTTTTGACCAAACAAGTCATTTTGATGTTATTTTCGCGATTTATTTGTTAATCCAGTGTTTTCTTCAACCAAATATGATTTGCGGCAAATATTAACCAATACAAAAGCCAACAACAGTCATTTCAGTGTAAAATTATACTCTGAATCGCCCACATTTGGTAAAATACGTTAGTTTGAAAAAGCAACCACCTTAAGTCGATAAATTTGTCGAGTCTGAATGGTACGAATTTACTTTTTCAGTGTTGCTCGATGGATATCTCTAAATAATAATGTAATGATAGTTACTGTTGTATTGTGGTCCTTGGAAACCGGTGTCCATTTGCTGATTTGGTCCGGGGCCCGAATGCGGTTGCATATTATAGGGCCCTGGTTGCATATTGGAGAAACCCGATTGCTGATTCGGCTGGCCGTTGTGACCGGGGTTATGTTGCCCTTGATTATACGGGCGAGGATTCTGATTGCCATGCTGCATATTTTGAGGGCCAGATTGCATATTATTAGGTCCACCTTGCGCGTTGTATGGCCGTGTCTGCATATTGTTAGGTCCTCTTTGCATATTAATAGGTTCACTTTGCATATGATTAGGCCCACTTTGAATGTGATTAGGTCCACTTTGCATATTATTAGGGCCACCATGGGCGTTGAAATGCCCTGGTTGCATATTATTGGGTCCTCTATGCATGTTATTAGGACCAGGTTGCATATTGTTAGCAGGTCCACTTTGCATATTGAAAGAATCAGACGGCGTATTGTTAGAAGGCCCTCTTTGCATATTGTTAGGACCACTTTGCATATTATGGGGGGGTCCACTTTGCATATTATTAGAAGGGCCTTGCATGTTAGGACCGCCTTGCATATTAGGACCTCTTTGCATATTAGGGCCGCCTTGCATATTAGGGCCACCCTGCATATTAGGGCCACCCTGCATATTAGTGCCACCTTGCATATTAGGACCTCTTTGCATATTAGGGCTATCGTGCAGAGGGCCACTTTGATTTGACTGGCCCTGTTGAATCAAGCTATTTAAATCCATATTAGAACCAGTCAAACTATGTAGTACATTCCCCAATGCCCCCGCGGCCCCTGTGTTGGGTTGGATGAGAGTTTGCAGTAGTTGCATAGGCTGGAGTTGGGTGGCCAAGAGGTTGCCCAAAGCCGATAAAGGGTTAGTCACGTTTGGTACATTTTGTACGACTGCAGTCGGGGTCTGTTGGACTTGGCTATTAGCATTAGAAGGCATCGACACTTGAGAAGAAGAATTGATTTCCATTAGGTTATTCACTTGTGCTTTAAGCTCTTCGAGGGCATAGTCTAGTCTTTGAATTTCGTTCATTATTTCTGTTTTGGCTTTGTTTATTTCCACGGTCACGCGGACCCCTCTCATTGGTGTTCCATTCGGGCCGAGACCGGATCCTTGCACGTGCATACCGTCGAACCAAACTGTCTTTTTTAAATCATCCATTTCGCATCTAATACACTTCTCGTGCAACTCTTTATTGTTGAACATTGCTACCGCCTGGAAAATAGGGAATAGTATATTATGGTACGAGTGTGTAATGTTGGTGATTACCGCTGAGGCGCCATTGAGACCCGAGCCGACAGGTGAGGGTCTTAAGAGAGCCGGGGACGATAATCATCAATACACACGTGTATCATACGACGTTTTTCAACACACTAGTGAAGAAAATAATAATAAAACAGATATACACACTCTGCGTAAATGTTCAACTGTCTTTATAACTCACTAGTGAATAATAGCAATGAAAAAGTCACTGTTTGATTACACGTGTAAAACAGAAATAAATGTTCAACTGTCTCTATAACTCACTAGTGAATAAAAGCAATGAAAAAGTCAGTTTGATTACAGTAGGCCTAGTGTGGGCATACCAGTTAAAAGGCGCTTACGCGACCACCGAGTTGGTTGAGTAAACGGCAAAATTAAGGTATACAACAAGTATACTTTACAACAATACGTGACGTGAACTGCCAAAAATGTCACTTACACTCGCAAAACACTCACACAAAATGATTCATTAACTCGCCGCTAGGGGCTCTGTACATTTCTTGATACAAACTGCGCGTAAAACGCGGTCTTGGTAGTGCGCGTAAACTTGTAGCAAAAAGTCGCACTACGGCTACAGGTGTCATTATGTGCCTAATTGCGGTGAAATTAGAGCCACTTTATGAGCAAGTGTGTTGAAAAGTACATTACATACAAACATAAACTCACACCAGTTTCATGGAGGGTTAGGCAGAAAACCCGGATTTTCACTTGCTACAATCCTTACATACTCCTCTTTTGCTTTATTCACAACTAGCTGCGCCCCGCGGTGTTACCCGCTAAGTGTCGAACCCGTGGGAATATCGGGATAAAAATAGCCTATGTGTTATTCCAGGAGTCCAGCTATCTCTATTCCAAGCTAAGCAGAGCTTGTGTTATGGGTACTAGATAACTGATATACTTAATACAATATACATTACATACATAGATATTTTTTAATATACATAGGAAATACCCAGAACACCCTGAACAAATATCTGCAGATTGCACAAATATTTGGTCCGAGGCGGGAATCGAACCCGCAACCACCTGCGTCGCAGGCGAATTTTCGCCCGCCGCGCCACAGAGGTCGTAGTGAAGCTAATAAAAGAGCATTAAAAAATAAATAACTATTACCTGGACAGCTTCAACTGGGTGATCATATTCAATTCTGGCGCTGAATTGCTGGTTCTCTCTTATGGGCAGTAAATGCACCGATACAATTGTACCAGCTAGGCCGAATAGGCCGCGCACTTTCGCCTCGTCATAGTATTGCTCGGGTAGCTGAAAGTAAATGTTACTATAATAGGAATACGTTAATCAATCAATCAATCAATCAATCAATACTTTTATTTCAGGCTTAATGGAAAATGTATTAAACCTAAACAATAAGCTCATAGCAATAAATACCTTAAAACTAACATACATATATAAAATACTTTATTTTAGTGCACACGTTTAGACGGCGACGTATGACGCAACTGCGCGGTGTCTCGTGGCAGGCGTCGGAAGAGCCTCCTGAACTTTGACACCTTTCGGCCCGAACTCTCCATTCATGAAGGTCGACAGACGGTCAGTCGGCTCGGCACCCTCACCATAAAGGAAATAAAATTGACATCATGGCGAGATTCCAACTGTTACTGAAGTGAACACGGGACACGTACAGTGGAGTTGTGGGAACCTCCCTCCGCACGCAGCAAGCACGGCTGGTTCAGCGGGGTGTCACACGGTATAACTGCAACGCCATCAGGCGACACATTATTTGCACCGCCCCGCTGAGCGTTAACGTGACATACTTCGGGTGACCTAGTATTATCACGCAATGACACAATCTCGGTACGAAGTTCACTAATGGTGTTCTGTGATGCTTCAAACTTCAACTGCAGCTTAGCCAGTCTTGCTTTAAAAGCCAACATCTCCTCCAAAATCCTGCTGACATCCACGTGATCCATGCCAGCGGTGGAATTCGATGGAGTAGCTTGGCGACGAAATCAGGCAAAGGTGAGGTGAAGATCAGGGGTATTATTGCGTAATAGACTGAAGTTCGATTTCGATGTCCAGTTTGCAATTAATTGCGCTGCGTGTTTTAAATATTTCTGCTCTTGAAAAAAAGCTAAAACATGCACCGCAATGAACAGCAAACTGGTAATCGACATCGATTAGACAATATGACAGCAGGTTAAGGTGGATGCTCTCGCTTGTGGTGCGAAATTCTTTTTTTGTTTGTTATTTTTTGCCCATTACAGCTCATGAACACTTCTTTAGATAGCGAAAGTTGATTTCGCGAGAACTAGGAGACTTAACACATATGTTTTAATTGACCTATCTCATAAATATCACTAGTTTAGATACGATACCCCTATAAAAAAACAATGGAAAAATTTGTTTAAGAGGTGTATCGTAGCTAAACTGATGATATTATGAGATACTATGAATTAAAACATACATGTACATGTATTATTCTTTCTGTATATAAGAGAATAAATACATACATACATAGACACACACATCTTTCCCCGAAAGGGTAGGCAAGGCCTCAGTGGGCTTCCTTTCACAGAGTGTTATATAATAACCAAAAAATGCTTACATATCGTACAAAAACTTTCCTTGTCAAAGGCCGACACATTATGCCGAGGTCTTTTAAGTACTGAACACTCAATCCAAAGGTCTCGTTCTCATCTTCATCAGGATCATAAACATTGTTCATAGAATCGTGGTTGTTTCCTTGAAACATGTCTGTTGGATGCTGGTCAATTTTTTGAAATGGGTTGCATCTTCTGCTGTAATAAAATAAATAAATAATGCTGGGCAGTTCACACAACATTTTTTTTATACTTCTAGGAATGACGGGTCAAGCAGATGGCCCATGTTAAGCAGTATCCTCTGCCTATGAACATCATATAGGCCACGTCCACCTAGTCCACATTATCTAGCACCAAGCTAAGCAGAGCTTGTGTTATGGGTACTAGATAACTGATATACTTAATACAATACATTACATATTTTTTTTTTGGGTCATCCATCACAGCTCATTTCTTCTTGAGATAGCGATAATAGTTTTTTTTAGATATCTTTATAATATGTATGTTAGTTGTAAGGTATATATTACTATGGGCCTTTGTCTAGGTACAATGTACATTTTTCACTGTTGCCTGAAATAAATGTACTAGGAGACCAGTGACACATGTTTTCATTGTTAGTACAGGTCGCGCAACCAGTTATGAGCGCTCGGCGAAAGTGGCGGAGTTGATTGCGCATGTGTACATTCGCGCATTCGCTATACAGACTCAATAAATGACTACTGCGCATTGAAGGTCAGCGCTCATAACTCGTTGCGCGACCTATATCAATAGTTTGGCTACGAAGATCTTATCAATCAATGATTTTGGTGTACTTTTGGTACAGGGACATTCGTAGGTAGCTAAACTATAGAACAGGGTAGGCGAACCTTTATGCATCAACGTGCCATTTTTTCTGAAAAATGTTTAATGTTGTTGGGGTCATTGACGTAATAATTCAATAATTCGGACTTAATTCAATAAGACGGTCAATAATGTTGACTTTCTGTTTATTTGGAAAATAATAATAATATATACTATCTATCAAAACTCTTTATGAAATAAAGTATTTTTACACATGTTTTATGATCGGCGACGTGCCCAAAATATTGTGTCGCGTGCCATCAATGGCACGCGTGCCATTGGTTCGCCTACCCTGCTATAGAACATTAACGCAAAGGCCGTGAAATAGGCAATTGCAGGTCGAGTATGAGTTTGAAGGCCAAGCCGTAGGCGAGAAATTCACTAATACGAGACAGGCAATTGTTATATCCACCGAGGCATATATAGTGCTTTTCTCAAAAGAATGCAGGGAAATAAAACATACTTTTGATATACATTTAATTTAATTATTATTATAAGTTACATTTCCCTTTGTCGTTAAATATATATCATCTGGTGCTTCAATTTAAAATTGCTTTATGTTTTCGCCAGTATTTTTTTTCGATATTTTGCTTTTGAATCCGGTCGTAGTTAAATTTCCATATTTTTCAAGTTAGGTAATGCCGTTTTTATTTTGAACTAGATTTAAGTATGGAATAAATTTCCTATAATATAGATGGCTTTTTAGTATTATTAATCTCATTAAAATACGCCTAAAATACTGTTTCAGAGAAACTATTCACTTTTTTCTCGTTTTTCAACTCATAAAATTTTCATATAGGTACTTTCATGTATTTTTTTTTTTATTTCGCTGGAAGCAGGTATTCCATTGTCAATTTAGCTTCTGATCTTAAATCTGGTGGAGTACAATCAATCTCCATCTCACTCTCCGAACAGTTGGAACTCATTTTAATTATTAAATTTATATTGATTATGTATGTAAATAACAAATCAAGATGAATTTTCAGCTCTGCCACCAATTTTTTTAATTATGACCTTAGTCGAAAGGCAAACACATTTATCCACGTGAACGCAATTTGTACTAAGCAAAGAGACTTTATTTTAGCGTTTACAGCCTGCTTAACCCTACTTTGGTATGCCGATCAAAGAGTATGCACGACGTTTCAGACAACATAGCAAGAGCAGTGTAATGTTCCAAATTAAAAAAACGCTCCTGCAATGGATTTGATTTTCTTTGTCCGTAAATTCGATACTTCGTGTTTTTTTCTCTCGAAAATAATGACAATATTATTATGCATGTTTGAGAAAATGATATTTATGTGATTCTATCTATTAAAAACATGTGTGTTAGGGTCTCCTAGCTCCAGCAAAATCAGTATTCGCTATCTCAATAAGTATTAATTATGAGTGGTGATGAGCAAAAACACAATAAACATCAACATCGTCAGCCTGTAGAAGTCCACTGCTGGACATCCACATCATTTAGGCCATCCCATTTTTTTTATACAACTTGGCATGACTGTTCTAGCAGATGGCCTTATATAAGCAGCTTAGATAAGCGGATTACCTCATAAGTCACGTCCACCTAGGACGCACCCTATGTGGCATTGCACTGCGCCCGCCACCCTGAGACATAAAGATGAGAAGTCTCATGTGCCTGTAATTTCACCGGCACCCTTACCTTTACCCTTACCCATTTCAGCTTTGCTACGGAGACTTAGAGATTAATTAACTTACAATGCGCCGGTTTGGTTGAATTCAGTCTTCACGCCCTTAGGCTTGTGTCCTGAAAAAATAAATACGCAATCGAAGATAAATTAACTGATCCACCACTTACTTGGCACTTAACACAAGCTTGACGTTTCAAAATGATCCTAGTGTTTTTGGAATGAGGAATATTTTATATTAACGTAATTAAATAGTGGCGTGTGTTACTAAATAGGATATTACAGTCGTAGTTATTTTTCCATATATTTTCTTTTTAAAAATATCTAAAACAAGCGTTTCTTAATGTAATAGTATATTATGTATTCGAGTTACGTAAACGTTTTTTTTAATTATTCCTCATTATTATTGTTGTTATTATTTATTTATTTTACTCTGTGCACCGCCGTTCGTTATTACTTCGCTCATTACTGTCCATCCAAAGGCTGCCTGTAAGAAATCGCTTTCAGCGATAAGGCCGCCCATTGTACTGTAATTTGATTTAGTTAATCCTTTTTTTTTTTTTTTACTAAAAACTGTTTATCTGTCTATCTTAATTAGTGATCAGGACCGTGAGGTGATCAAAATGAGTCCAAGTACTGCCTACTTAATCATCGAGAGAGTGTCTACCTTCCATCTCCACCATCAGAGCAGCTCGCTGTCACATTGTATTGTCTTCGAAACTTGTCAAGTTCCGATGACGGTAAGCTCGATTACAGTTCTCCTGTCACACAGGGAGACTAAAAGTATTTGTGTAATTCAGAGACAAACCGTATTTTCACTACAATGATGATGATGTCATCCAGGCCGATTTCGGCCACGGCGACTGTTTACCTGCTTTATATGGAAGAGCTTCGCTGGTGCGCTCTTATGTGACTTACATACTCTATCTTGGCTGTAAACGTGCGTTTGCAGGGGTACACTACAATACTACAATACAATAGGTCACTAGTCACTATACAATAGGGGTCACTACAATAGCTCTCAACTGACATACTCGTAAGCGGCCGTCCATTAATCACGTGATTTTTTTTAGCATTTTTAACACCCCCCTCCCCCTTGGTGATGTCTATGACTAAGCCCCCAAAAACATCACGTGTATTTTTTAGTACATATTAAGAATAAATAATAATAAATAATGCTGGAAAGTTCATTATATAGCCCCAAGCTAAGCAGAGCTTGTGTTATGGGTACTAGATAACTGATATACTTATTACATAGATAGATATTTTTTATTATACATAGAGAATACCCAGCACACCCTGAACAAATATCTACAGACCGCACAAATATTTGTTCCGAGGCGGGAATCGAACCCGCAACCTCCTGCGTCACAGGCGAACCATCACCCGCCGTGCCACAGGGTGTCGCCAAAAATTATCTTAAAATACAGGTATTAAAAGATAATGCAACGGCAACGGCAAGTCAAGGTCACACTACACGCCGCTTTTCGGTTTAGAAATCGCGCGTTTGACGAAAAAATAAATATACGTGATATCTTACTATACCCCCCCTCCACCCTTGTATATTTCGTGGATTTTTCCAACCCCCTCCCCCCCCCCCCTTTCAAGCCTCACGTGATTAATGGAAGGCTCCTAAGGGAGGTCTTACGAGTATGTCAGCTGAGAACTATCGTAGTGAAACTCCGATTTGTCAGATAATCTTCCTCATTTGACTTGTAAAATAAAATTTTACCAATAAATTATCTGTATCTATATTATTTTACAATTGTACACATTACCTTCAACTAACTTCTGAACAAAAAGCTTTTTTCCATCAACTTTATCATGAGTTGCTTTTAATTTCTCAAATGCTTTGTGTCTTCCTTGTTCGGTTTTGAAATTTATGAAACCATCTTGATAATATGAGTTCGCAGGATTCTTTTTCAACGTACAAAAGGACAAATCTCCAGCAATAGTCTGAAAATAAATAACATATATTAATAACCAACAGTGAAATACATAGTCCTGACACTAGTCTAGAAATGTAACAAGCAAACGGGCGTTTGGTACAAGGATTTTTGTATGGCAATTGAGGTTGTCAAGGTGTTCGCTAAAGACGCTTTTCTGTTGTTAGGGTTCCAAAAGGTAAAACGGGACCCTATTACTAAGACTCCGTTGTCCACCCGCCTGTCTGTCTGTCCGTCTGTCACCAGGCTGTATCTCATGAACCGTGATAGTTAGACAGTTGAAGTTTTCAAAGATGATGTATTTCTCTGTAGCTAATATAACAACAAATACTAAAAAATAGAATGAAATAAATATTTAGGGTTTTACCATACAACAAACGTCTTTTTTTTTGCTCGATATTGATAACGGCAACAGGTAGACGCTTAAAACATTCACAGAGTATTTAGTTATATATTCACTTATTTAAGGAGGGCTTCCACACAACAGTATTTTTTTTTTGCCGTTTTTGTAGATAATCCCATATTGTAGATAGAACCCTTCTTGCGCGAGTCCGACTCACACTTAACCGGTTTTTTCATACTACTCGCACATTTAGTTGCTTGTTAAATTTCTCAGATCCCACACAAGCATTCTCTGTCGTGCCCTGGTACCACAACACCCAGACACGGAAAAAATATTTACAGATCATCCCAAACATTTGTCCCGTTGCCGGAATCGAACCCGTACCTCTCACAACTCAGTGGCGGCTGGCTATACTTGCTCGTCGCGCCACAGAGATTATTTTAGCTGGAGAGCTAGTTTTTCAGTGGCCAGTTTCATTTGTATTAAAGTTCTAAATGTGCTTTCTTATACAAATAAATATAATATTAACAGATAAAAAACATCGCTACACAAAATATTTATAAAAGACAACAGTGTGTCAGACTGTTTTTTTTAAATACTAGAAAAAAACAGGTTTGCCAGCTTCTACTGAATACGTCTACGACAAAATTTAAATACAAGCTTTTATAAAATTGGAACTGTCTGCAAATCGAAATGAGCCTAAACACAGCCAGTCTACTATTATTCATCGAGGTGTTCCATTGTCCACTTTTCGTCTCCATCATCAGATCAGCTCGTAGTCATGTCACCATAAAATTGTATTGTCATCGGAACTTGACAGGTGTGCAAAATTGAATCTCCATCAATTGAGGATAACTGCTTTAATATACAGTAGCAAGATTTGACCCGAACATACTTACACACAAACATTGCAAGGTAAATAAAACCTTGTGAACACAATACATTCATCAAAATTTTGGGAACAATGATGAAGTTAACTTTCTTTTAGAAATACATATTGACAAGTTTTATTTTATTTTTTTATACTACTTGGAATGACGTGTATGGCAGATGACCCACCTGATATTAAGGCGGTACCCTCTGCCTATGAACAGTGCATTAACTCATAGGTCACATCCACCTAGGACGCGCCCTATGTGGCATTGCACTGCGCCACCCTGAGACATAAAGATGAAAAGTCTCATGTGCCTGTAATGGGGAGACACACTGCTTATTTATCACGCTAGGTGGCGCATAATCGCTGGTGTTATTTCGTAGCCAAACAAAGGACTATCAACGTTAAAAAAAAAACTGTCAAAAGTGGACAGTATTAGTTTTGTCAAAAATGGATAATTTTAGTATGAGAAAAAGACAAGACCACTAAATGACAAGCACCAGCGATGGTGGCGCCATCTAAGATTAGTTTTGCCTGTGGCTCCCCATTTCACCGGCAACCATACCCTTCAAACACAGCAATGCGAGCACTACTGCTTTGCGGCAGAAATAGGTATGGCGTAGTACTTCCACAGAGTAAGGAATAATACTAACGTACAAGTACTTCCCAGGACGAGCTCTCTCACAAAAAAGCTCTTACGGTCGGTCGGTAGGTGTGTAACTCGTGACCAAGCTGATTTAATTGAATTCCGGCTTAAGAATAGACCCCTCCGTCTCCTCCCGTGGATGTCGTAAAAGCCGACTAAGGACTTGTTGATAAGATTCGCTGGTATAAGATCTGTCCTGGCTGCTAGCTTATTTTGGAATGTGGTATGGTCAGTCGTGGGAAGCAATGGCGGCGATGAGCTCACCACTTATCACGTCTATATTCCATGATGGTGCAACCCACTGTGAAGAGGCCCATTCAGGCTCTGCCTACCCCTCCGGGGAAAAAGGCGTGTGTCTATGTATGTATGTATGTAATGCACTTTATACAAGAACTCTTTGATTATTCAGTAATAATCAATCATGTAAGAAGTGCTGTGGTGCGTCTGGCCTACGTGTGGGAATAAATGTTCTCGTTTGGCGACAGTGAGCAGGACGATACAGTATGGATGATGGTCCTCTTTTGATGGACCAACACCATTTGTAAGGTCGAAGGAATTTGGTGAATGGAGTTGGCTTAATAGTGAACAACGAACAAACCTTGTCTGTAGAAGTATTTTTTTTAACATAATCTGTTAAATTACGCCACGTCCAGTACAAAGGCAGACTTGTTATTTTAATACAAAATTTTCCCTTGTTCCTGTTGGATTTATTAGAAGTTGAAGACGTTCTGGATGCATTTGATGGTGAGGGACTATCTCGACCTCTGGTGATCACTGGAAGAGACCCATGGCTTTTTTGCAACGGTGACCGAGATCTACTGCGTGATGCTGGAAACCAGATAATGAATACAAATAAATAATTACAAAATATATGTATTTTTTAAACATGCTTATACTTATTTGCATGCTTACTTATTTTTTTTATAAAAAAGCTTGTAATTTTTTAAAGGTTTATCACACCCAACAGTCACACACATAGCCCTGACCCACACTAAGATTCCCTGTGACATGGGTACCAGAAACTATGAGTACCATGGTACCATAACACCCAGACCCGGCTCAAATATTTGCAGATCTTACAAACATTTGTCCCGCTGCGGGAAACAAAGCCGCAACCTCTCGCATCTCAGCTGCTACTCGCCCGACGTGCTACAGAGGTAATCATCTTATCTAATAAAGTTCCACATGGCCTCTGGATGGATGGAAAGAAATTAGAAAAAAAAACAAAGAAGGAAAATGAATGGTAGAAATGTTAGATATACAAAATTACAATAATTTAAAAAATAGAGGTAAAATTAGGGTATCATCATACATCAGAATAATGGTACAAAATATAGGTAAGCAAGCATTTATGTGAGCATTGCTGTATTCCAGTTTGATGGGTGCTGGTGACATTACAGGCACATGAGGTTTCTCATCTCTATGTCTCAGGATGACAGGAGCAGTGCAATACTATCAGAGGTAGCGGGATCATTGATTGACACTGGCGAAACAGTTTGGAGCACTCCTCAGAAGCCATTCTATGAAGAAGAGAAGAACTTTTGACATCAAAATGCT
This sequence comes from Operophtera brumata, assembly GCA_932527175.1. Lineage (NCBI taxonomy): Eukaryota > Metazoa > Arthropoda > Insecta > Lepidoptera > Geometridae > Operophtera > Operophtera brumata. The sequence goes on along the minus strand of OW052239.1, from coordinate 55,809,065 downwards.
TATCAAAGCCAAGATAAGCATTAGATAGTCATTTCTAATGAAATAATATGCAAATGCGGGCACCTAAAGTATTTACGATGGTACACTCTGTGGACAAGAGTGGCTTGGAATTAGAGAATTGAACGCTATGTGCTATGGAAGGCACACAAGAATTAGAGATGTCCCCAACATTTCTGTGACTGGACCTGTACCTGATTGGATACATATCCGACGGAGCGTTCCTATGCTTGCCAGGGCTTTGCAAGAGTGAACAAGCCCCACGAGTTCACAAATGTAGCTTGGCATTTGTAAGTCGTTTACACGCTTGTGAATGCGTCAGTGTGCTACGTACATCCAAGCATGGGGGACACCAAACTTGATAGATAGATAGATTAACACTTTATTGAACACCAAAAAATAATAATAAAAAAAAACGCAATAATAAAAGGATCGGCTCTTGCGTTTGGTTTAACCTACTTTTATTTATTTATAATACAAGCAAAGCATTGTATTGTACTGTAGTAGTTTCTGCCGCAAAGCTGTAGTGCTCGTATTGCTGTGTTCCGGTTTGAAGGGTAAGGGTGCCGGTGAAATTACAGGCACATGAGACTTTTTATCTTTATGTCTTAGCAGGGTGGCGGGCGCAGTGCAATGCCACATGGGGTGCATCCTAGGTGGCCGTGACCTATGAGGTAATGCAGTGTTCATAGGCAGAGGGTAGGTACCACTTAACAGATGGGCCATCTGCTTGATCCGTCATTCCAAGTAGCATACAAAAATTAAATAAAACAAAAGCAATGAAAGCCCGTCGACCATGCATAATATTTACCACATGGTGGTAAAGACCAGCCACACATTTTGAAGAAAGAACTAGACGTGCGTTCGTCGCGAGATCACAGCGGCTGCTTAAGCGCGCGCCAACGTGTGAACGCGTCGCAAGCGCTTGCCGCAAGCGCCTTTTGATCTGTGTTCAAAAACCGACAATAGACCGGATCGGCGACAAGTACCACAAGCGCACGCAAGCCAAGCCAAACGCCCTCTTTCTTTACACGCTTGTGCTTGTGGACGCTTGACGAGCCTTGCCAAGCATGGAAAGGCACCATGATAGGTACATGGATGTATAATCTTTGGATGAAAATGTGACTTACCCATTGTTTTGCACGAGTTAACCGGGTGCAAAATATGATTTTTCTCAGATCGATCGCAGTTATTGCAGAGCGAGATTTGATAATTGTACGGGCGGCGCCGGCGTTCGGAAGTTCGGCCGGCAAAGTATGTATTTTAAATTAACTTCAATTCACTTAGGTAAACAACAAAAACGAAGACTTATTTTTTTTTTTTTTCCTTTCGCCCTTTCGGGCAGGCTATAGTCTTACAAATACCACAAATCCACAAAAACTTCTTCTTTTTTTTTTGGCTTCGCGCCGTCGCGCGGCTTGTGTGTGTTTGCCATAGATTTAGTATATTTTTAGCGTAGCGAAAAAATTCTACGTCTATGGTGTTTGCATTAGTCTCATAGAGAAATTTTTATTTATTGAAAATGAATATTCTCTTCTTCTTCATCTTCTTTTATGGCGAGTTCAGCGGACCCAGATATTACGGAGGCCTGCAATGCTCTAAGCAGATAGTGGCCCAGAGTTTCTAAAATGTTTTCTAGGACCAAGTTTTTTTCTATGAATTCAATGAGGGGTTTTCACGGACGTTTCCAATCATGCGCTAATAATAGATGGCGCTGCTTTGAACCTAGCTTTCAAAATATAGTGAAATGTCAAAGTCAACAACGCAGTGATATATTTTTTCATAGTATTTTTTACACAAAAGCACAGACAATAAATTTGTTATTTTTTTCAAGCATACTCATGGAGCATACTTGAGTCAGCGCCGTCTATCGAGCCAAATTGAACTACTTTTTTTTTAAATTCGAAAATGAAATGCCCTCATTCTTTTCTATTTCATAGAGAAAAAGAAATACGTATTACTACTTTGCTCAAGGAGTTATGAGCAATGCGCAGTACCTAGACATTTTTTGGGTCTGGATAGCCAATGTGCGAATGCGCAATCAACCCCACCACTTTCACCGAGCGCTCATAACTCGTTGCGCAACTTATATGCTATTAAATACATACACGTATAAGAGAGCCAAATAAGGCAGGTACCATCTTACGGTGATGAACAGTCTGTAGGTTATTTATGTACGTTCCAAGCATTTTCAAGATCTCTGTGATGTTTATTCCCGTAGACAGAGAAGAGAGGGGTCACACATTTTACCACTTTGGAAGTGTCTCTCGCGCACACTATTCAGTTTAGAAAAAAATTATATTACAAACCTCAATATCATTTATTTGACCTATCCATAGATAACATTTATTTTTGTTCTGTAAGTTCAACCCTAGGAAGATGGACTAAAGCCTAGGAAGATGGACTATATTAATGACCAAAGCCAAAAATTTATTGTTTTTTTTTTAAATTTTGTTTGAAAATCTCTTGGACTTAGTATACAAAAGGACTGAGCGCTCTAATAAATTATAATACCTAAACAACACCTATTTTTTTCAATTTTTTTTCTTTATATTTGGCTCCGCACGGCTTGTGGTTTTGCCATTTTCAAGTAAGTATCTGTATTTTTACTATATTGTATTTTCAATATATTTTGCAACGTTACAGTCCTTCCAAGTCGTCAAAGTCACAGTCGAGTCATGTCTTAGTAAAACAGTGGCCAATTTTACCAAAATTTTGGATGTCAATTTCCATAAATTTCAAAAGTCACGCAATTCACTTCCATTTCATTTCACTACACTTGTGCTTTCTAAACGAGCTACATTAGTTAAAAGGCCACCAAAATAACACAAAATAACTCAAGAAAACACTAGGAAAAGAAATAAAATAAAAATAGACAACGTCTCTTTTCGAAAATGGCGGGAAGAGTCCAAGACAACACCTTATTCCATTAAGTTAAGACTCAATTTAGATTACCGTCATAGATAGAGGAAAAACGAGCCAAGAGAGATAGTTAGAATAGAGTCAGTTTGTCCCTTTCTAACACTTGAAATAATAGCTTTATGATAGCAAGGGTGACCATGACTATTGTATAGGTACCTAAATACTAAGAGGTCATCGGAACTACAAATTTAAAAGTTGGCCGATGCGGGACGCCCGGCAGACGAGGAACATCACGGCATGGCTGCGTCACGAGTCACGCCGTTTGCCGACACTGAACACTCGGTAAGCTTTTTATGAAATACGCAATTTTTTTTTTATCGTGTTTCCTACAAACGGAAGCTCAGCCCGAGTCATCTACTACCTATGGGAGGTTGGGAGGTCAACATTTTGTTTTACGAAATTAACAAAAAGTGTCATAGATCCGTGAAAAAAAATATATATACTATATATAATATTATGTTTGTTCCACTCCATGTACCTACCTACCTACATAGGTGTATCTGGAAAAAGTTACCTGGACATTTTTTTTTATGGTTACCGTATTAGAAAGAGACACACTGTCTCTATCATAGATTTAGTTTTAGCGTAGCGAAAAAATTCTACGTCTATGGTCTCTATAGTACATAATTTATCTTGCTCGGCTCGTTTTTCAGCTGCGAGCGCTCAGTCCTTTTGTATACTACGTCCATGGAAAATCTTAATGCGGTATGCCCACACTACAGATAAAATAATACTATACCCCACACTAAGGCCTCTGTTCACTGAATTTATTTATTTTATTTATTTTATTAAATAGGACACCCAACACAGGTTTACACTAACACATTTAAAAAACAAAACAAAACAAGGTCTTAATCTTAGTGTTCCCGTAATTATAGGGTATCACAGCGTGCGCAAGAAATACAACAATTAACAGCTTATTACAGGGATACATAGTAAAATATAGGATAAGAAATATAAAATACTTATTACATAATACAAAGACAAAGGATAATAATTTATATAAATAATACTTAGTTTAGGCTAGAATTTTAATTAAATTATAGATATCGAATGTTGCGGTATAAAATTGAACTATTTGTCAAACAAGAAGGTTACAAAAATGTGTTAAAAATTTCACAAATTAATCAAGACATGAGTTCTTTTAAATGTTTCCTAAATTTAGGTAATGGGTCAGATAATATGTCCAAATCACTTGTTTTTGAAATAGTATTATACTGCTTACTGAATACATCTAGGTACTTACCAAGTTTCAAAAGCTTAGCTCTTACAGTTTCGGAAAAAAGTGGCTGTGACATACACGGACAGACAGACAGATGACGAATCCATAAGGGTTCCGTAATTTGGTTATGGAACCCTAAAAAACTCCAACTCCAAAACTTCTTTGTCTGTTCTCCAAAGCTTCAAAATTTTTCAATCAAATAATTTAAAAAATGAAACGGCACAAAACTTTTCCAGCATTAATAGGCGCTCATAATTTTAAAATCATCGTTGAAGAGAACCGCAGGTTGCATGAACAACTGTTAGAAGCGATAGATAAGCAGCACCAGGAGATGAGCAGGGCTTTACAGTTGAAGGAACTGAACAGCATCCTGAAACGGGAACTCCATGAAGCTAAAATAGAGGCATGCCAGTTGAGGGAAAACATTAGACTCGACAGTAACTGGGGAGAAAAAGCGTAAAATGAGCTTTACCCATAAATATAGGATACAAAACATAGAACACGAGAATGAGTTATTGAAGAAACAAATCGCTGAAGCCAAGCAGAAGAGAATTGAAGCTAGTTTCTACGCCGCGAAACTGGCAGAGGCAAATTTCTATCTGCAAAACTGCTATAGTGAAGTCCTTCTTCAGATACAACATTTGCGCGAGAATGAGCGACTGGGAAGTCATGTTAGTACCTACCTATCTACATACACACATTGGTACACGCCTATTCCCCCGAAGGGCTAGGCAGAGCCTCAAAAGCCCTCTTCACCGTGGGTTGCACCATTGTGGGAATATAGACCTGACAAGTTGCTTCCCATGACTGACTCGGCACAACACTTTCTTCCAGTAAATTATAAGCTAGCAGCCGGGATTTTAAAATACATAGTCCTGATCCCACACTTGGATTCCCTGTGTTGTGGGTATCAGAAACTATGAGTAGGTTACCTTGTTACCATTACATCCAGACCCGGAACAAATATTTGCAGATAATACAAATATTTGTCTCGCAGCGGGAATCGAACCCGCAACCTTTCGGTTGTAAGAATATAACTTTGATCTACCTACTCTCATCATCTGCCTGTTCCTAATGCTGGCATTGAGCGCTCGGGCCTGGTAAGTTTTGGAATCGTGGGCCATTAATTTGGGAGGGGGCCGGGGTGGGGGTTGGGGGGATGGCACCTAACCCCTGGTATGAACCTACTGTCATCTCCGTGATCCAACTCCGTTCTGTCACGGGAAGGGATTCCAAGTAGGTAGTTATAAAAATAAAACTGAATCTACTTCTCAACCTGTCCATGTCCCAACGTCGCCCCACTCGTCCACAATTGCGTTTCGTTGACAAGAACTTTCCAATTTCCATCTTCGATTTTCACAAATATACACATTTACGCAGAAAAATAAACTCACTTTGGAAAGAAAACTAACTGTACGCTATAGATTCTTCATCTCATTAAAATGAAATTCGTGGCACACGGTATAAAAACCAACCCCTTTGATTTTCTAATGTTTTCTTTTACCAATTCGTTCTTCATTGTAAGTAATCCTCAACATCCCAAAGTCACTTTGCGAAGACTGCAAAAACCCCCGGAAACTTCTGTGAGTCTGGACAGTGTAAGGCTAGCTTTCTGTTTAGACAGACAACTGCCACGCTTAGAGAGTTCTAAAGCGGAAATAGGATTTAATTTCCACTCAGTTACATTCATCCTACTTACCTATAAATGTAGAGTATAACGTTTACGCCACACGTACACGTATATAGCTACGTTGTTGACTATTTATTGTAGGGTGTCTATGCCGCGTAGAGGTTCTACGGAGAAGTAGCCGTTATAAATAATCAAGTACAACATAGTACCCTGCATAAAGTACCTACTTATGCAGTGTCATAATAATAAAAGTTCGTAGAGGCTACTGTAGAGGCATAGTCTACGACGCGTAGAAGTTCTAGGGCAGTGGGTAGGCATACTTTTTCCAAGGGGGCCAGTAAGTTTAAAAAAATTCAGAGGAGGGCCAGAATTATAGCAACAATGCATTTTGTATTGAAATCTTTTAATCATAAAAATGAACATTACACACAATATATGTGCAACGAATTACAATTTATTTTTTATTGTAGGTTTGTTTGACACATGAAATTGTTTTTGGTTTGCCATAATATAAATTTAATTGCCATCTATTATTCTACTTCATACCGCTGCACCGTCGAAATATAATAATCTCGGTCCATATATATTAATTTTGAAGGACCGTCGGTGGCCGGATTAAATTCTTTTGTGGGCCGGAGCTGGCCCGCGGGCCGTGCTTTGCCCATCACTGCTCTCGGGTAATTCTGTCGCGCAGTTACTGTTGATATTGCAGAAGATTTCTGGCCAATAACTACGGGGCATTGAAGAAACTACTGTTGGTAATAAATATCGCCTGGTGGTTTCCCGCCTCCTTCCTTGTTTTCCCGCCAGTCTGCCGTCTCCTGCCACCGACCGAGTACACATGTCCCGCGCAGCGATGTTTATTTCAATGGCAACAGCGCTCGTGTTCCTTGTCGCGTTGCTTGCCATTGTGGGCTCAGTGCCGGCGCCGCCGAAGAGGCCTGCAGCTAAAGGTAGGCAGCTAAGGAAACCTTAGAATGATTATTCATCAATAACTTTAATTTATCCGCTGAGAAATCTATAAATCTGGTATTTCTAATAATTCACAGCTATGTATCACCTATTTATAAAGCAAGTCTAAGAATTTTAACAACTCTATATTTTCTCATGTGAGTGACATTTGTCTCTTTGAGAAGAAATATCTTTAAACCGATATACATTATGTAAAATAATACTACGTACGTTTTTACGTGAGCATGGAACACCAGATTTTTGAGATGTACGATTACAACTGGTAGCGAATAAAAAAAATAAGTATCAACGGAAAAATCATACTTAGTTCCACAATAAAAATGTGGTCCACACTGAAATAACTCAACAAAACCGTACGCGAAACCATCCTCTACACGTAACAATATAATGAAAATAACAATAACTAATTTATATTATAAAAAAAAGCGGCCAAGTGCGAGTCGGACTCGCCCATGAAGGGTTCCGTAGCAGCAAGTAACATATAACATAACATAAAAGTTCTTGGATGGTGTACGATTTATGACGTATTAAAAAAAACTACTTACTAGATCTCGAACAAACCAATTTTTGTTGGAAGTTTACATGGTAATGTACATCATATTTTTTTTTAGTTTTATCATTCTCTTATTTTAGAAGTTACGGGGGGGTGGGACACACATTTTACCACTTTGGATGTATCTCTCGCGCATACTATTCAGTTTAGAAAAAAATATATATTAGGAACCACAATATCATTTTTAAAGACCTATCCATAGACAGACAACACCTATGGCTTTGATGAAAAAAAAATTGAGTTTCAGTTCTATGTATGGGGAACCCCGAAAACTTCTTGTTTTTTTTCGATTTTTATGTAAAAATCTTAATGCGGTTCACAGAATACATTTACTTACTTACCAAGTTTCAACAGCATAGCTCTTATAGTTTCGGAATAAAGTGGGTGTGACATACACGGACAGACAGACAGACAGACAGAACAGACATGACGAATCTATAAGGGTTCCATGTCTTTTTGACTACGGAACCCTAAAAAAAACGATATTTATCGAACGATTTTTTTTTTTCGACTACACGTTTTATTTTATTTTAATTTAATTTTGTTCTTTTTGGAAAATTTACAGCTAGGTACTCAAATAAACAAGTAAATATAATATTGCTATAAAATACGAGTATCTAAATAAAGACGGACGATGCGTGAGCGCAAGTCATGTTGAAATAAAAGTTCGCAGACTTTTTGAATAAATAGTCGAAATATTGAAAAAAAAATTATAAATTATATAAAAATATGGGTCTCCACCTAAAGTCTGTGAAAAGTGTTTTAAACTGTTTTTTTCTCATCGGTGTAGGGTGTCGTTGGATAAGTCGTAAAAAGGTTGGGTATGTGAAAATCATTTTTAGGGTTCCGTAACCAAATTACGGAATTCTTATAGATTCGTCATGTCTGTCTGTCTGTCTGTCCGTGTATGTCACAGCCACTTTTTTCCGAAACTATAATAGCTAGGTTGTTGAAACTTGGTAAGTAGATGTATTCTGTGAACCGCATTAAGATTTTCACACAAAAATAAAATAAAACAGGAAATTTTTGGGGTAAATACATGAACTGAAACTAAAAATAAAATAAAAAACTAACCCATACTTGTGGGGTATCTATGGATAGGTCTTCAAAAATGATATTGAGGTTTCTAATATCATTTTTTTCTAAACAGTTAATAGTTGAATAGAATAGCAAATAGAATAACTGAATAGTACTTATTAATTTATACTTATTTATTTATTTTTATCTAAATTCAACTCAACAATGTAACTATGTAAGTATTATTATTGTTTAATATCTGTGTAAGTATTTATTATTGTTTAATATCTTTATGGTTTATTTTTCTTTTGTCGTCTACTGATTTTTAGTTCTAGTTTATCCATTTAGTAGTTTATTTGTAGAAACTTATAATTAGCCTTCTGGTTTTTAACATGTTTAAACATGTTATTTTATATATATATACCATAGTTTGTGTTTAGCTGTTAGTTTCTCTAAAATTGTAAAAATAAAATAAAATAAAATAAAATAGTTTGCGCGAGAGACAATTCTAAAGTGGTAAAATGTGTGTACCCCTCCACCCCGTAACTTCTAAAATAAGAGAACGATAAAACTAAAAAAAAAAAATTACGTTCATTACCATGTAAACTTCCAACGAAAATTGCTTTTAACGAGATCTAGTAAGTAGTTTTTTTTAATACGTCAAATCGTAATCCATCCAAGAACTTTTATATTATGTTACTTGCTGCTACGGAACCCTTCGGCGGATGGGCGAGTCCGACTCGCACTTGGCCGCTTTTTATATTCAGGGATTCGTTTGCGAAATAAAGGTGTTGCTTTAAAGGGCTAATTTTTCTTAGAGTGAAGTGTTTGAGTCTGCCAGTAACACAGATAACGTTGATTAAAAAGAAAAAAAAAAAACTGTCACTGCTATGCAGGCTTTACAAGTTAACGAGTAAAAGTTGAACAACTTGTAATTAATTTTGTAAAAATTTAAAAAAACTCTCAACGCAATGAAACGGCTTGATCAAACATAGCTAAGAACAATCCCGACAAATCCACCATTCCAACAAAAAAAAAAACTGTTCATCCGTTCGGGAGCCACGATACCACAGACACACACATACACACACACACAGAGACACTTCAAACTTATAATACCCCGTCGTTTTTGCGTACGGGGTTAAAAACGAAAATTTCGTACAAATTCCATTGAAAATTACTTAGATAAAGTTGTTATCTGTGTAAAACAGGAAAGCTCCCTTAGTCCAGTAACTTTGTCGTCTGAATGTATGGGGTAGTATGCGTTTAATCCGGTAGTTCTGATTTATTGCAGACTTGTTTATGATGTTGGCCTAATGAATAATCCAAGCTTTTGACCTCGAGCGCAGAACGCAACTTTGTCAAAAATCTAAAAAATAATATTTTTTCAAGTTTTGGCGATTATAACCCGATTATAATCGATCGAGAGGTGTTGTGGGGCTGCATCTCTGGTCATCATTTTGGGGTTCACTTCATCCCACTAATTAAGTTATTCGAGTAACGTCTAAAATATTGTAAAAAATTGCGTAGTTCAAAAAAAATTATAAACTTTGAAAGGCTTAAGAAACTATTGGGTCTACAGATACAGTTCTAGTATCATATTGTAGCAAATTTAGTCAACTTTAAAAACGTCCTTATAAAGTTTTCTCAAAAACTAGTCCTTTAGGGTTATAATCGCCAAAACTTGAAAAAAAACATTTTTTCGATTTTTGACAAGGTTGCGTTCGGTGCTCGAGGTCAAAAACTTGGATTATTCACTAGGTCAACATCATAAACAAGTCTGCAAAAAATCAGAACTACCGGATTTGACGCATACTGTGATGTATAAAGTTACTGGACTACCTTTTAAGTCCGCATATTTTAACGAGCAACTACAGAACCTTACAATGCGCCTGGCCCGTCAAGCACTTGGCCGCTTTTATTAAAGTCACGTCTAAAAATACACAATCAAAAAACAAACTTATAATACAATACTCTTCACCCTCTAATTTTGACAAAAGGCTATAAAATAAAATGAGGAACGCTTGGAATTGATCTTGACAGTGTAATGTAGATGCCGGCTGAAATGGGGTCATTGGTACAGTAGGGAGACAGGCATGGACCACTGACCCACCGTGTTGGAACAGTCGGCCGTACATTTTACAAGCTTTTATTTAACTTGCAATGTATGTATTTGTATGGACCATTTGTTCGCCACATGTTATGAGGAGGGATGAAACGCATGTAACTAAGAAAGTTATGAATATGAATGTTAGTGGATGGAAAGGAAGAGGAAGACCTGAGAAAAGATGGATGGATTGCGTGAGAGATGATATGAATGAGAAGGGAGTGATTGATGAGGTGACGGCTGACAGGGGAGAGTGGAAGAAAAAGACGTACTGCACCGACGCCAAATAAATTTGGAAAAGGGCAAGACAATGATGATGATGATGATGATGTATGTATTTGTTTGGGTGGAATCCGGTTGGAATCATGCAAACTGAATTTTAAAGAAGTTATCCTCAACCGATTGAGCTGAAATTTGGCATACCTGCCAAGTTCCGATGACAATACAATATGATGGTGACAGCGAGCTGATCTGATGATCGAGACGGAAGGTGGACTATGGAAATCCTCGATGGATAATAGTAGACTGGCCGTGTTTAGGCTCATTTTGATAGCACACGGTTACGATCACTTATTTTATAAAAGCTTGTATTGAAAAATATATTTTTCATTAAATACTTATTTACCCCCAACTGAATTGAGCAGGTACCTATATCCGTTTAGGGCGAGAGGTGTGTATTTGTGTGTGTAATCGACTATTCCCAATTATCTCCAAAACGGTATGAGTGAATTAGATATGGTTTTCTTTATATGAAAGATAGTGTTTGCGAGATGGTTCTTAGCTATACATACATAGATATTCGCCTTTTTCCCCGAAAGGGTAAGCAGAGCCTCAATGGACCTCTTTTAACTGTGGGTTGCACCATCGTGGGTATTATATATAGACGTGTGACGTGACAAGTGGTAAGCTCATCTCCGCCATTGCTTCCCATGAATGACTCTGCTAACACTTTCTTCCAGTACCTAAATAGCTAGCAGCCAGGACAAATCTTATAACAACAAATCTTTCTAATAAGTCCGGGTAAACTCTTAGTCGGCTTTTACAACATCCATGGGAGGAGACGGAAGGGTCTATTCTTAGGCCTGACACCACGACAGGGTGGAAATTGGTGCAGCTGCCATTCCAGGATAAAAAGATCCAAAAAAATATTTTCGAAGACAATTGCAAGGAATGTAGGTAGGTGATAGTATGTAGTAGGTAGCTGTAATGTATCTACAGGCAGAGCTACGGGCAAATGCCAGTTTCAGAACTTTTAATACACTCTTGACTAGTCAAGGAAGTCAAGTCTAACTAGGTAGACAAATAACACTATTGGTATCTATATAACAATATACAAATAATCTATAAAATACCAGGATATGCATGATGTCATTATTTTTATTTTTATTTTTAGATATTTGGAAAACAAACAGCACTTATATAAGATAATGGAATAAATATTATAGAAAAATATTAGCCTTGAACAGTTTTCACATATGGATTCAACCAAAAAATAAAAAAAAAGTTGGATAAAAGTAAAGTTGTCTTAATTAGATATAAACGAATACTTAAGAATAAATAAGTTCCAACACACATATATATATATAAATAGTAAATAACTAAACCATATCAAACATAAATTATTGAAATACATTTGTTGTTGCTACACAATGTTCTGCCTTGCCTCGAACAGAAAAACACGATAATAGGATAGATTTTAAATTCATTTAAAAGTAAATTCAAACACATAGTAGGTATGTAACTAACTAACCAAAGACGATTAATAGGTAAGATCGAATAAAGAAAGGGTTCCTTGTTGACTACGGAACCCTAAAAAACCGCCTGTCTAAATATAAGCTCCCGCTTTTTTTCAGAAAAAAACAGCCTATAATATATTCTGACGAAAAAGGAATCTGATCAGAAAAAAACAAAAAAAAAAAAAAAAAAAAAACAGAACTTTTTCCTTTTCGTTAGGAAAAAAACAGCCTATAACTTATTCGGGCTAAAAAGGAATCTGACCAGAACTCCGTTTTCGTCTGGAAAAAAACAGCCTATTTATTCTGACGAAAAAGGAATCTGACGAATGTGTCCGAGATCATTATAATTAGGTAGTTACAGAAATAATTTGCGGTTTGTTAGTGTTCACAATTTTAATCGTTTCTCTTGATTATATCCGAACCATCTTTAAGTTGTTCAACTGCTAAACACGTCGTAATTCACCCTTGCCACTCCCACGCATCCTGGCAACAATGTGGGTCATTCCGCCGCGATCAAAGGCGCCGAAGGTACGTTGACACACGGTAATCGGCCGATTGATGGCACCGTGTCAACGCTCCAAATAGATCAGAGGTGTGAGTTGTACTAACTAGGACTGTCGACTTGTTGGTGATCAAAACCGAGTGCGCTACCGTGTAGCGCACTACGCTTAAGGTGGGGCTTGCCGCTAAATTCCTAATCTTAGATTTGATTTATAAAATACTAAATCACATAAATAGTCAAATAAAAAATATGCATATTTTCTACATTATAATTCAGAGGGACCACTGTTTTTACTATTATTTATTCTGTGACTGTACCAGAAACACGATAGGAGAAAATTTTCTCAATAGAAAAATAAAACAAAGTTACGTCTATTTTTTGCTTAGATTCTATTGTTTATTTATATAGTGTACCTATATAATTAGGTAAAAAATATATATAAGTAAATAAAATAAATACAAAAAACCGAGGGTTTACTGGTAGGGGTTTTGTAAAATTATCTATATTTTACGAGATATTCAATAAAACCGGCTGTTTTGAGCGGTGCGAGACGTTTTTTTTGTATGAAAATTTCTGCCTGAGGTTGTCGCAGTCTTAAGATGTCGACAACACCAAAACTCTGTCAGTATCCAACTCATTAAGGTTCAGGTACTGACAGAATAGTGCTCGCTCTTGGGAACTGTTTTTCTACCCGTGCGAAGCCGGGGCGAGTCGCTAGTATAATATAAATTATTATTATTTTGGTGCCTAAGTGTAATGCTACCTACGAGTATATGTCCATTTATAAACTTAAGTTTTGTGCACTACCTCTAAATTGTTTTCCTCAATACACAAAAGTGTCCTGGAGGATAATGCTATATAGCATTAAATTCGCCTATTTACGCCTATTTTATCTTTTTCTTTCTATCCTCGGCATTTTATGCAATTTGAATTCAATTACCTATGAGCCTCTATAATTTAAATTAAATACCTATATACATAGGAACACACGCGCCTGTTACTCCGAAAGGGTAGGCAGAGCTTCAATGGGGGTTCACCATTCACCGTGGGTTGCACCATCGTGGGAATAAAGACGTGACAAGTGTTGAGCTCATCGACGCCATTGCTTCCCACGAATGACTCGGCTAACACATTCTTCCAGTAATACATTCTGTAGAAGCCAGGAAAAATCTTATAGGTACCAACCAACGTAGGTATCTTACTAACAAGTCCGGGTAAATAATCAAATCTTATAGGTACCAACCAACGTAGGTATCTTACTAACAAGTCCGGGTAAATAATCAAATCTTATAGGTACCAACCAACGTAGGTATCTTACTAACACAAGTCCGGGTAAATAATCAAATCTTATAGGTACCAACCAACGTAGGTATCTTACTAACAAGTCCGGGTAAATAATCAAATCTTATAGGTACCAACCAACGTAGGTATCTTACTAACAAGTCCGGGTAAATAATCAAATCTTATAGGTACCAACCAACGTAGGTATCTTACTAACAAGTCCGGGTAAATAATCAAATCTTATAGGTACCAACCAACGTAGGTATCTTACTAACAAGTCCGGGTAAATAATCAAAACTATTGATTTGTAAATCTGTATGCTTATGTAATTTACTGAGTCACTGCGTCGGTAGGCAGATGAGTATATTTATTTCTTGATTTTCTGTGCAATGACTGTTGAACATTATTAAGTCAACCCTCATTCTACGTGTAGGTATAGAATTGTTAATCGTGTTGCATAAGCCACACGTTATCAGATACTAGAATTGGATCTAAAATTCCACTTGCGTAGGTTAGGTACCTACGTAAGCGGAATTGCTAAAATTTACTAATTTTACAAGCTTTTATTTAACTTGCAATGCATGTTTGTCTGGGTGGAATCCGGGCGGAATCTTGCAACTGAATTTTAAAGCAGTTATCCTCAACTGATTGAGATTATATTTTGTATACCTGTCAAGGTCCGATGACAATGCAATATTATGGTGACAGCGAGTTGATCTAATGATGGAGACGGAAGGTGGACAACGGAACTCTTCGAGGGATAATAGTAGACTGGCCGTGTTGATCAGGACAAATATATTATTCACAATAAACTTATTTTTATAGTTACTGCGACAAAATATTGTTTTTTGTTTCACATAACGTTTATTCACGTACCATTTTCTTTGTTTTCTAAGAGTAGGAAACTGCACACTCTGACCACTTTCTGATGGTGTCAGTAAACACCTACGCCGGCAGAGCATATGCCCATAGCGAACTATTTATAAAATGTGATCTACCTACTTTGGACTTCCTCAACAAAGAACATGACCAACTCCCCATACATTGTTTGACCCAACTTTTTTGCCCAACGTAACGTATAGTTGAGATACTTTTAGTTATTGATAATGTTATGTTACGATAATGAAAAAGCTAATTTATTTTCTTGCGTAGAAGTTGTGGGAAAGTAATGAAGCTTATTTCGTTTTGTTTCACGCAAATGTAATGAGTTGATTTATCGAATTATTTACAAATACAACTTTAGCTCCCCAACTTAAACCTAAACTTTAACTTCTAAAAATATAAAAAGTTGTTTAGAAAAATTGGGCAAAAAACAATAATTCGAACCGTACTAATTACTTCCATGAAGGAGCCCGGTTCATTTATTTTTGACCTGGGTCAGCGGTTGCTCACCTCCTTTTACAACTATATTTTCCGCATACCTACTAATCTGATGTATGCCAAAATTGAGCGTAGGAGCGCATTATTGCAAACTTTATGGTTTTGTGGGCACAATCTTAAAAATATAGGTCAGCGGTAATCTTTCGAGTTGAGCTGACTTGTTGTCTCACTGTGTGTAATGTGCTCAATTCGATAAGTAAACACGAGGGAGTGTTTTTTTATTCTGCGGTTTTATTGGGCTGACCCAGACCGTTCTAGTTGCTTCTGAAGATGCCTTGCTTAACCTTTTTTAGGGTTCCGTACCCAAAGGGTAAAACGGGACCCTATTACTAAGGCTCGGCTGTCCGTCTGTCTGTCTGTCTGTCTGTCTATCCGTCCGTCTGTCACCAGGCTGTATCTCATGCATGAACGGTGATAGTTCGACTGTTGAAATTTTCACAGATGATGTATTTCTGTTGCCGCTATAGGTAACAATAAATACTAAAAAACAGAATATAATAAATATTTAAGGGGACTCCCATACAACAAACGTTTTATTCTTTATTATTTTTATTTTTTTGCCGTTTTTGGACATAACTGTATGGAACCCTTTGTGCGCGAGTCCGAAACGCACTTGGCCGATTTTATTTTATTCGCTTTCATTTATCAGCCCGTATCCACCAATCATAACGTACATCTGCTAATTTCAATCACAAGAATCAGTCCACCGTCAAATATCTGCAATCGGGTATTTGAGCAGATTCATACATACATAGACACACGCCTTTTCCCCCGAAAGGATAGGCACAGCCTCAAATGGAACTCTTTTCACCGTGGGTTACACCATCGTGGGAAATAGACGTGACAAGTGGTGAGCTTATCGCCGCCATTGCATCCCACGAATGACTCGGCGAATAACGCTTTATTCCAGTAACACATTCCAGCCAGGACAAATCATATACCAACGAATCTTACAAACAACCCGGACTTGTTTGTAAGATTCGTTGGTACATGATTGGTCCTGGCTGAGGAATCTCAATTCAGTTTATTCCTGTACAAACTTTATACCTACTTTATTTACGAGGACCAGTATCAAGTTCGAAATTAACTCACGCCAATATGAGAGGTTAGATAGGTATATATAACTACCTATTTCTGCCGCAAAAAGTAGTGCGCGCAAGCGCAGTGCTGGTGAAATTACAGGCACATGAGCCTTTTATCTTTGTCTCAGGGTGTCGGGCGCAGTGCAATGCCACATAGGGCGCGTCCTACGTGGATGTAACTATCACAACCGGTTGAGGATAACTGCTTTTAAATTCAGTTGCAAGATTTGATCCAAACATACCTACATACAAACATTGCAGGTTAAAATTAAAAGCTTCAAATAGTATCTACATCATTAGTCATCTAGTCATCATTCCATCTATAACATTTTGAACTTACTTCGAGAATAAGCCCGAGCGTGAAGGCCCCAAATGATTATCGCGAACTTGATTCTATGGAAATATTTTTTATGTAGTTAGCCTTCCAAAGTAGGTCACAATATGGGTAAATTCAAGAGAAATATCAATAGGGCTCTTAATGGTAGGCAGCGCGTTTGCAATACCGTGGGTGTTGCAGATGTCCATAGGCGGCGGTGACTGCTTTACATCAGGCGGGCCGTCACCTTATAATATATTTAAAAAAAACTTGGAAAAACTTTGGAACACATGTTTTTTTTTGTTCTTTTTAATCATTATATTTGGTACATACCGCGAACTTAACTTACTTAAGGTGGATGCTCTCGCTTGATACGCGAAATTCTTTTTTTTTGGTGTTTTTTGCTCAGTACAGTTCATGCACACTTCTTCAGATAGCGAAAGTTGATTTCGCGAGAACTAGGAGACTTAACATTCATGTTTTAATTATCTATCTCTATCTCTATCTATCTCTATCTCTATATAGTATCTCATAAATATCACCAGTTTAGCTACGATACTCTAAATAAAAAAAACAAGTAAAAAAGTGTTTAAGGGGATCGTAAACTGATGATATATATGAGATACTATCAATTAAAACATATTTTGTTAAGTCTCTTTGTTCTCGCGAAATCAACTTTCGCTATCTGAAGAAGTGTCAATGAGCTGTAATGATCAAATTTAAAAAAAATAAAAGATTTTCGTTCCTCAAGCGAGAGTATCCACCTTAATTTTGTCTCATAGGTACTCGGCCCTATTTCAGCGGCCATCACATAACTATCACTAGTTGATTAAAGATCCTACGCAGTACTTTATTTAAAGAATGGTAATTCCAAACCATGTGCATTATATCGTTAATATCCATAAATTTGTTGCGCAGTCCCATGCATATTGTCTTAAGTGAAAAATGGTTCACTTGCCGACACGGAAATAACTGCTGGTGGGAATTAATAGGACGATGTCGTTTATGTAGGTAGGTACAGATATAGTACGATATCATGGTCCACCCTTTTTTAGGGTTCCGTACCCAAAGGGTGCAAACGGGACGTCCATCTACGCCTAGTTGCAACCCTACGCCTAGTTGCAACCCTACGCCTAGTTGCAACCCTACGCCTAGTTTGTTTTTAACCCCCGACGCAAAAACGACGGAGTGTTATAAGTTTGACGTGTCTGTGTGTGTGTGTGTGTGTGTGTGTGTCTGTCTGTCGCATCGTAGCTCCCGAACGGATGAAGCGATTTAGTTTTTTTTGTTTTGTTTGAAAGGTTAATTTGTCGTTACCGGCAACATAGTTTTCGTTATCTGAAGGAGTGTTGATGAGTTGTGAAGAGCAATACAAAAAAAAAAGATTTTCTAGTCACTAGCGCATGCAACTGAGGACCTATATTTTGTTTTATTTTTATTTTAAGCTCCGTAGTTTCAGAGGTAATGGGATGAAAGGTCGATTTTCATATATTTTTCATCCCATCTATTCGAAAAGGACGACTGGGTTCGCCTTTAAGTGCACCCAACGGTGGTGTTTTCTATGAGAAACTTTTAGCGGGCAGTAATGAGTTTTCCGGCGCACTTATTAAGTTCCTAATTCAAAAAGTGCGCGGCAAAGATAATTGCGGCGCACTTATTGAATTTGGAACCAGCGCCAAATAATTCGAATGCAAATATTGTTTGAATAAATACTGGCTGGTACGACGGCCCAAAACCCAAAACACACAAAAAACACAAAAAAACACACAACACAAAAAAAACACAAAAACAAAAAAAAACATACAAAAAAAAACACAAAAAAGCACAATACACACAAAAAACACAAAACAAAAAAAAACACAAAAAAACACAAAAAAGCACAACACACAAAAAACACAAAAAAACACAATACACACAAAAAACACAAAACACAAAAAAAACACAAAAACAAAAAAAAAACACAAAAAACACAACACAAAAAAAAAATACAAAAAAAACACAAAAAAGCACAATACACACAAAAAACACAAAACAAAAAAAAACAAAAAAAACACAAAAAAGCACAAAACACAAAAAACACAAAAAAACACAATACACACAAAAAACACAAAACACAAAACACAAAAAAAACACAAAAACAAAAAAAACACAAAAAAAACAAAACACACAAAACACAAAAAAACACAAAAACACAAAAAAAAACACAAAAAAACACAAAACACAAAAACACAAAACACAAAACACAAAAATACACAAAACACAAAAAAAAACACAAAAAACCACAAAACAAAAAAAACACAAAAACGAAAAAAAACAAAAAACACAACACAAAAAAAAAATACAAAAAAAACACAAAAAAACAACCATTTGTAAATAATAATATTACAATAACATATGAGGCGCCTTTTATTTTCTCATAGTGGGTGATGAAAAGCAGAGTGTATCACACGGGCGCAACATATATTTTTGGCTCGGGCGACGTACTTTGAATCCCTCGCTACGTTCAGGATTCTACTAAAGAATCCCTCACTTCGCTCTGGATTCAAAAAAGCGCCCTCGCCGTAAAAATATTATGTTGCTCCCTTATGATACAATCTACTATTCTTTAATATGGTGCGCCCATGGTGAAAAGAGGCTCATTGCGGCTTACTGCGTATCCCTTATGGGAAAAGGCGTATATCTATGTATGTATGTAATCGAAAGAAATGTATTTTAGAAGTATATACAAAATATATTTGTATTCCTTAAAGTAAAACCCTTTTTTTTTGAGATGCCATACGCAGCAATGAAACTAAACTAAACCCGGCTTAACCAATCTAATAATTAATCTAAAAATAACAAAAAATACAACAATCCTCTATTTGTCACTTCAGAAAATCAAAAGTGGATTTTAATAGTCCATGGCCAATAAAATTAATGATGAATGAAGATAATAGTAACTAACGGATGCTTGCAAAACCCGGCAGTCAACTGATTGCTTACACGGAAGACGCATGCTATGCTAATGCTATCCTATACGATTACAATTCTTCCTGGATATTATACACCAGAAACAGCCTGGATGACAACTAGTTTTCCAATGCCAAAGTTTTTATGAACTGCGTATCTAGATTCAGTCATAACAAGTTAAGATACATACTGAAAACTATAATCTGGGTCTCTTCAAGGCTAGAGTGAATAGGTGCCTTCTAGACCTTTGTGCTCTATCGTCGGCCACATCGTCACTTACCAAGAGGTGATACCGTGGTCAAACGAATGTAAAAAAAGTGGCCAAATGCGAGTTGGTTTCGCCCATGAAGGGTTCCGTAGCAGCAAGTAACATAATATAAAAGTTCTTGGATGGTTTACGACGTATGGCGTATTAAAAAAAACTACTTACTAGATCTCGTTCAAACCAATTTTCGGAGAAAGTTTAAAATCACAATTTTTTTTTAGTTTTATCAATCTCTTATTTTATAAAATCTGCAACGAAGTTATCTGACAGAGAACTAAGATTAAATTAGCAAGCTGAAATGGCAATGGAATACCAAAGAACTGACAACCGTCAGATCACGTCATGGTCTTAGCATTGATCGCCACCGTGCATGCCACTGAGGAAGCGGACTGCACGCGTTGGTTTGGCCCTAGCTTTACCCATGCATACCCCATTATAAGGCACGCTATAATTACCAATCCAATGAGTTGGAATTTCTAGATTAAAATCATAAATAAAATAAATTGCGTTTTGAAAATTATTTGGTTTTTATTTTTAACGGTAACACAGATTAAATATTTTTTCTTTGCCTTTTTATTGCTTAAATATTTTGGAAGAATTTACAAAACATTTACGGAAATTATGCTTGCCTTTTTACAAGCTTTTAATTAACTTCCAATGTATGTCCGGGTGGAATCTTGCAATTGAGTTTTAAAGCAATTACTATCAACCGATTAAGATTAAATTTGGCATACATGTCAAGTTCCAATGATAATACAATATTATGTTGACAACAAGCTGATCTGATGATGGAGACGGAAGGTGGACAACGGAACTCCTCGATGGATAACAGTAGACTGGCCGTGTTTACGCTCATTTTGATCAGCACACGGTTACGATCACTAATTTTATATAAGCTTGTATAGAAAAATATATTTTTCACAATAAACGTATTTATTTAGACGTTGTTTATTTGACTCAAGTTTTTCTTTTTCAGAATCCAAAATAGTATTAGAGAAGACAATAGTTGTGAGGAGGATGCCGAATGCATATTTCTACCCATTTAGTCTATGGCCGCTGCCAAAATTCCAATCAAGAGGTACGTGCTTTATTGATAAATAATTATATTACACCTTAATGCCTGTTTTTACTAACGCCTTCAACTGTAGTGGGAATGCGTTCCCAGGAACTTCATGATCTTATCCCACCATCTTCTTTTCATCATAGGACGAGCAGGCGCACGGCTCGGTACCACCCTTACCTATTAGCATACCGTCTATTCGCACTAAAAGTTTCAGTTCAACCTTTATAATGCGAACTGCTAAGGAGTGGAAACCACTACCGTCGTCTGTCTTTCCTGAAAACTATATTCTGGGTCTCTTCAAGGCAAGAGTGAATAGGTGCTTTCTAGACCTCTCCATCTTCGGCCACATCTTCGGTGAGATGTGGCAAAACAAAAGTCTATCAATGAAAAAAATCGTAACAGCTGAAGACGGTTACAGGTGAAGTGGCAGTGGGCCGGTCATGTCTGCAAAAGAACCGATAACCGGTGGAGTAAACGAGTTCTTAAGTGAAGACTGCGTCTTGGCAAACGTAGTGTAGGGCACCCTCTGGCTAGATGGAGCGACGACTTGCGCTGGGTGGCTGGCAGAAACTGGATGAGGAGAGCCAAAAACCGGGCTTAGTGGCGCGCCGTGTGAGAGACCTAGCAGCAGTCCAGCAGTGGACTGCAGTAGGTTGATGATGTATCACAATACTCTTTTGCCGTGGTATGTTTGCGGCCTAAGAATATAACCCTCCGTCTCCTCCAGAGGATGTCGTAAAACCCGAGAGATTTCACCAGGCGATAGCAGCTCCATTCGCACCTGATTACTTAGCGTCAATTGCAATCCGCCTGCCAAGCGTGACCATTAAGGAAAATCGTCGTTGCATTCGACGATGAGGCCTTGTCTAGCTAGCCATCAACCGGATGATGATGATGATGATGATGATCATCATCATCTTTAAACATCTCAAAATTGAATACCTAGTTTTGTGATACGTTTTCATACATACATAAATACATAGACACACGCCTTTTTCCCCGAAGGGATAGGCAGAGCCTCAATGGGCCTCTTTTCTCAGTGGGTTGCACCATCGTGGAATATAGACGTGACAAGTGGTTAGCTCCTAGCCGCCATTGCACCACGACTGACTCGGCTAACGCTTTCTTCCAGTAATAACACATTCCATTATAAGCTAGCAGCCATGACAAATCTTATAGGTACCTAAAAACGAATCTTATCAACAAGTCTGGGTAATCCCTTAGTTGGTTTTCACGACATCCACGGGAGGAGCCAGAGGGGTCCATTCTTAGGCCAGACACACCACAGCATACACATTTTCATAGTCATTGGTAAAAACAGGCATTGTTCATATATTATTATTATTTCCATCAGAAAGTAACACGTTTTTTTAATATTGTAGATAATGAAGATGGTTTCCAAACTTTACCGTACAGAAGTTTACAAAATTCACAGAGAAGGTGGACTGAAAGATGAATTTTAAAAAGATTATGGTGTTAAATGTGTAAATTATAAAAGTAGTCTTATTTATTATTATTTTACGCAATAAAATATTTTTATCACCTATTTATTGACCAAAATCTTGTAATTATATCTATTACTTAAAGATTTTATACGTAAAGCTTCTCTACAGTGATCAAAGAACAAACTGATGTTAGCGCCATCTATGAGCTAAGTTGTGTCAGCAAAACCGGAGTTTCATAGGTTGTAACGCTACGGCGTAGCACTCTGCTACGAAAAGGCGTAACTTTCAAGTTATGGGGTATTGATTACGCATGCGCTATTCAGTTTAGGTTCAATTCGAAGTTCTAAAAATGTTTCTGTCTGTATAAAATATTATTTTAGTGAAAATAAAGTCTTCCAGTATGAAAGTGCGTGTTTTATTTTTGTTGATCACCTTCGCCGGGAATAGTTTGGGTAAGTAATTACTTTTGTGTATTTCTAATAGTTATTGATATGCAACTTATCTACGTGTACCTATTTATATACTTGTTTAGTTTTTACCTATGCCTTTATTTAACGTATCTAAACAAAAATAATAACACAATTTCAGGAGTGAAACTTCTTGAAGCGAATCCAGATGTAAAGCGACTCTATGACGATCTCCTTAGCAACTATAATCGCTTGATCCGTCCCGTGACCAATGTGACCGATATCCTGACTGTACGTCTTGGCTTGAAGCTGTCTCAGCTGATGGAAGTCAACTTAAAGAACCAGGTTATGACGACCAATTTATGGGTTGAACAGGTCAGTTTTAAACATACATACATTTATAGCTACTTGAATGACGGAACAAGCTGATAGCCCACCTGATGTTAAGTGGTAACCTCTGCCTTAAACAATACATAACCTCATAGGTTACGTCCACCTAGGACGCACCCTATGTGGCACTGCACTGCACCCGCCAGCCTGAGACATAAAGATGAAAAGTCCCATGTGCCTGTAATTTCACCGGCACCCATACCCTTCAAACCGGAACACAGCAATGCGAGCATTACTGCTTTGTGGCAGAAATAGGTATGGCGGTAGTATTTCCCCGGACGAACTCTTTCACAAAAAAGCTTTACTACTATAAACTACTATATACATATATATATACATAAATTGACACAAACCTTTTTCCCCGAAAGGGTTGGCAGAGCCTCAAATGGGTCTCTTTTCATGGTGGGTTCTACCATCGTAGGAAATTGACATAGACAAGTGGTGAGCTCATCGCCGCCATTGCTTCCCACGACTGACTGCTAACGCTTTCTTCCAGTAATAACACACTCCTTAAATAAGCTAGCAGCCAGGAAAATCTTATACTAAAGAATCTTACAAACAAGTCTGGGTAATCCCTTAGTAGGCTTTTACGACATCCACTGGAGGAGAGGATACGCCACGGCTAACACCACATACACAACCCACCAGTTTTAAACAATCACCTTTATTAGCGAAATGTTGAACGCCTTACACAATGCTCGAGATTTTTAGATTTTTCATCAGTTTTCGGATTTGATCTAAATGAAACATAATGTTGCGAATCCAAATTAATATCTGACAACAAATCGAGTGATACGACATTTGCGGGAGGAGACGGAGGGATCTATTCTTAGGCCGGACATACCACGGCTCACATGTGATCTGATCATTTGGGAGAAGAAAAAACCTCTCCCGTACCACTCCCATACCTCAGGGACTGACTCAGTTAAGCGCTACACGCTACACGCTAACGCTACAGTAAAGGTTATGAAATAGGATTGTGAGAATAAAATAATTAATTATGTAAAAAAAATAAGGTTACCATTCGTACCTTTATATGTATCAACGGACCATTGTCTGTCTATCAGTATTTTTTTTACTTTGTGAATGACGGTACAAGTTGTTGGCCCACGTGATGTTAAGCGTTAACCTCTGCCTTTAACAATGCATTACCACAAGTCACGTCCACCTAGGACGCACCCTATGTGGCATAGCACTGCCCCCTGTCTCATGTACCTGTAATTTCACCGGCACTTACCCCTTACAAGTACCCTTCAAACTGGAACACAAGTCACAATAATGCGAGTATTTCAGCTTTGCTCCAGAAATAGCAAAGAAAAAAGCAGAAAGTGGTGTAGTAAAAAGTAAGGTGGTAGTACTTCCCCGGACGAACTCTTTCACTAAACAGTAATTTGTTATGCTCTGTGGTTTCAGAAATGGTTCGACTACAAACTGCAGTGGAACCCCGATGAGTATGGAGGAGTTGAAATGCTTTATGTGCCGTCGGAACACATTTGGCTGCCCGATATAGTGCTGTACAACAACTGGGACGGAAATTATGAGGTATTATTACATTGTTTTATTTAGGTGTAATTTACATCCAAACTATTTGCCCTCACAGCTAATTATCATCAACTACCCGAAGAGGCTTATAAGACAACATATCATGGAACTCGGTGGAACATGACACATAAGAAAAGGAGAGGTGGTTGCTGGACTATTTCTACTAGAAGCCCGACTACCCACACCAAATCTGCTCATAGTCTGAAGACAGATCGCTGATGCTAATAGAACAAAAAAAGATGTGTAATACCACCCAATCCTTACATCACCACCGTCCTGTGGGGTAATTGCGCAATTCCATTGAACTCCACTGAACATCGGTAAAACTTCAAATTTGACATTTATAGCCCAGTCTGGACACTTTTCTGTCAGTTTCTTATTGCAAATTTGTGACGTCCCACTATGAGCCAGTTTCAAGCCCAGTGATTAGTGTCATTTGTACCAAAGCCAAAGCTCAGTCTGACGTCTCTGGACATCGAAAAAATCCTCCTGCAATTCCTCGAGATGGTAGTCTGGCATGAACACTGGTGTTCGATGATTTGAGTACTCTGACAGTAGGTTTGGAATTACGCAATAAAGGGGCTGATCACAGACTAGGAATTATTGCCATATTACCACACCTAGACCCGGAAGCAAATATTTTTCCCGAACCATAATTCCATAATATGTGTGTATTTTGTCCGATTTGTTATATTTGTCCGCAAGAGCCGAACCCGCGTCTCCAGTAGTTGTTACCTCTGTAATAATGTAACACCTCGGTTTTCACTATCTTAACATAATTTATCAATAACCAAAGGTATGTCAACTGTACGTTACATTAGTCTAAAAAGTTGGGTAAAACAATGTATGGGGAGTTGCCCATGTTCTTTCGCACTATCAACTCTGCTAAGACTAGCATAAATAAGACACTCATGTTATTATCTGTACATTTTTCAGGTGACACTTATGACTAAAGCCACTCTCAAGTACACGGGCGAGGTGAACTGGAAGCCACCAGCTATCTACAAGTCCTCCTGTGAGATTAACGTGGAGTACTTCCCATTTGACGAACAAACCTGCTTCATGAAATTTGGCTCGTGGACCTATAATGGCGCTCAGGTAAAGTTATCTTACGGGATTTTGACATAGATTAGCGGTGTATTAGATCGATGTTTAAAATACAAATGACTGATAGCTGTGTGCCACTATTCCTAATGTATAACATTTCTTACACTTCCATCGCTGTATAATTATGAAATAACATTGTTTGTAAGAAAAAAACCTCGTCTATTTCCACGTATGGCTGACGTTTTTTTTTCTTTATAATTGCCATCTTCATGTAGGTATAAATCGATAATCGGTATAATTTTGTATTGTACTAAATTTGCAACGTTACAATCCTTCCAAGTCGTTAAAGTCACAGTCAAGTCATGTTTTATTAAACTGGTGGCCGTGTTTCAAAAAACTTTCGTAGACAATTTTCACCAATTTGAAAAGTCACGCAATTCCCTTCCACTTCATTTTACTTCACGTGTGCTCTAAAAACGAGCTACATTGGTTAAAATTACACAAAAACACAAAAAACACTAGGAAATAAAATAAAATAAAAGTATACGACGTCTCTCTTCGAATATGATGGGAAGAGCCTCATGGCTGAGGTTGCAGTGCGAATCAGACGAGATGGCAACAGACTATTTATACCCGGCTACAAAACAGCATTGTTACACAAGAGTGTAGTCTGCATGCCAACACGTATTTACAATAAAATATCAAACACGTTTAAAATCCTAAATGAGAATTTATTTTAATCTTAGTTGTAACAATTATTAATAACCAAATGTTATTACAATATTCGTGAATTTATGGAGGACACTTTGTGATTTTAGGGCTACTTATGACTTTATGACTTTAATTTTAATTTGATGTATTTAATTATGACATTCTATTGTATTTGCGAAATTTGTTTGCTAGATAAGGTAACATAATTGGAACTTACTTTCTTATTTTAAGGTGGATGCTCACGCTTGTGAACTTTCGCTATCTGAAGAAGTGTTTATAGATAGATAGATAGAAAATTCTTTATTGCACAAGACAAAAAGCAGTACATAGGCGAACTTAATGCTAATTAGCATTTTCTTCCAGCTAACCTTTGTGTAATGTAGAGTGGGTGGTAGTGCTATTAAAATTAATTATAGGTTGAGATTAAATGATAAACATAATTATATACCTACTCTAAATAACTAGCTATATAAATACCTAACATAATATAATATAAATAAATAATTCAATAAATAACATAAGCTCAATTTATGACCATAAAAAACAAAACAAAATAATTACGCGCCTCAAGCGTGAGCATCCACCTCAAATATATGACATTATGTTCAAGCAAATTATAACTTTATGTTTATAGACGCTTTTTTCCTCTAAAGTATAGCCGGACCCGGAGGCTCTAAGTATAGGTCGGCGAGGTGGATTAGTGTACTGATTATTTACTTTCATTAATTTTATTCATTTAATTTCATGGTCTTTGTTTGTATTATAGCCAAATTACTTCGTTCGCATGTAAATGGGCGTAAGCGCCCTAACGGTAGACTTGCTTTAAGGCGATATGTTAAAATATCGAATGGACGGAGTCCATCAAGAAAACAATTGAACCCGGGAAGAGATGAGGTATAGATTTCAGCCGCTCGGAAGTAACTGACGTAAGCGACAAATGATAAAACCGTTTTGTTTCTAAAGTAGGAAATATTAAAATAAATTATGTGTTATTTAATTATTATTAATTATTCTAAGTAATGTGATTACCAACTGAATAGTATACAAATATACTCTTAATATTTTCCCTAGTCGAAGGAGGGACCTAAAACGGGGTTTAGGAGGGCCAATTTAAAAATAAAGCAATCGTGATAAGTTTCACCAATCGTGTTTCTAGACTATGATTTATTTAGATAAAATCTTCAAATAAGTACTGTCTTAACATCAAGTTTGTAGCTTTTATTGTTAGTGAGTGAGCACTCCAAAATTAGCGTTTTAAATCCAGTTTTTCTTCTTTTTTTTTTACCTTCTACCATGGTGTAGAACAAGCATACGACTCACCTAAGTGGTTACCTTAGCCTATCGACGCCTGCAATAAAAAAATAAAGCTATCGAGAAATGTTTCACCAATCGTGTTTATAGTCTATGATTTGTTTGTATGATTTTATTGATTTTGTATTTGTGTCAGGTGGATTTAAAACACATGGACCAGTCTCCGGGCAGTAGTTTAGTGCATGTCGGCATTGACTTGAGCGAGTTCTACCTCTCAGTGGAGTGGGACATCCTCGAGGTGCCGGCTACCAGGAACGAGGAGTACTACCCTTGCTGTACTGAACCTTTCTCAGGTAACAATATAAAATAACTATTTAAAACACATGGACCAGTCTCCGGGCAGTAGTTTAGTGCATGTCGGCATTGACTTGAGCGAGTTCTACCTCTCAGTGGAGTGAGACATCCTCGAGGTGCCGGCTACCAGGAACGAGGATAACCCTTGCTGTACTGAACCTTTTTCAGGTAACAATATAAAATAACTATTTTATAAAAAAAATACAATACAAGCTTTTATAAAATTAGTGATCGTAACCATGTGCTGATCATAATGAGCCTAAACACGGTCAGTCTACTGTAATCCATCGAACATACATACATTTCAAGTTAAATAAAAGCTTGTAATA
The DNA here is from genome assembly GCA_932527175.1 of Operophtera brumata. Classification (NCBI taxonomy): domain Eukaryota; kingdom Metazoa; phylum Arthropoda; class Insecta; order Lepidoptera; family Geometridae; genus Operophtera; species Operophtera brumata. The sequence continues at coordinate 55,780,595 of OW052239.1, read as the reverse complement.
AGTTGTAATAAAAAAACCGCCCAAGTACGAGTCGGGCTCGCGCACAAAGGGTTCCGTACAATCTATAAAAACGGCAAAAAAAAAAGTATGTAAAAAAAAAAATGCACGCAATAAGTGGTCACCATCCAAAAACTGACCCCGCAGAGCATTGCTTAACCTAAATTTGGAATAATCACGTTTGTTGTATGGGAGTCCCCTTAAATATTTATTTTATCCTGTTTTTTAGAATTTGTTGTTATAGCGGCAACAGAAAATACATCATTTGTGAAAATTTCAAAGAGTAAAAAAAGTAAAGTAAAGTAAAGTAAAAGTATATTTTGATAAAAACCAACCATTCAACTGCCTCACTATCACGGTTCATGAGATACAGCCTGGCGACAGACGGACAGACACACAGACGGATGGATACATTTATTTTGTAGTTTAAGGGTGCACTAAGAAAGGAATTTCCGGATTTGAACTCCTAAGGGGGTGCCGTGGGTTGCTGAAGTTTGTATGGACAAATCTCCACGTAGAAGTCATAGGCGTTCCACTAGTACATATTGACCACCTCTGCGGCGCGGCGGGCGAAGGTTTGCCTGCGACGCAGGAGGTTGCGGGTTCGCAAATATTTGTGCGATATCAGCAGATAATTGTTCAGGGTGTTCTGGGTATTTTATAAGTATAACATCAAATATCTATCTATGTAATGTATTATATTAAGTATATCAGATATCTAGTACCCATAACACAAGCTCTGCTTAGCTTGGGGCTATATAATGTTGTGCGAACTGTACAGAAATATTAATTATTCATTCATTCATATTAACGTTCACTATATTGTTCCAGATATAACATTCAAGCTGACGATGCGGCGGAAGACGCTCTTCTACACAGTAAACCTTATAATCCCGTGCGTTGGACTCACGTTTCTGACCGTGCTGGTGTTTTACTTACCGTCTGACTCGGGCGAGAAGGTGGGCTTTGGTTTTACTTACCGTCTGACTCGGGCGAGAAGGTAGGTTTTGGTTTTACTTACCGTCTGACTCGGGCGAGAAGGTAGGCTTTGGTTTTACTTACCGTCTGACTCGGGCGAGAAGGTAGGCTTTGGTTTTACTTACCGTCTGACTCGGGCGAGAAGGTAGGCTTTGGTTTTACTTACCGTCTGACTTGAGCGAGAAGGTAAGCTTTGGTTTTACTTACCGTCTGACTCGGGCGAGAAGATAGGCTTTGGTTTTACTTACCGTCTGACTCGGGCGAGAAGGTAAGCTTTGGTTTTACTTACCGTCTGACTCGGGCGAGAAGGTAAGCTTTGGTTTTACTTACCGTCTGACTCGGGCGAGAAGGTAAGCTTTGGTTTTACTTACCGTCTGACTCGGACAAGAAGGTAGGCTTTGGTTTTACTTACTGTCTGACTCAGGCGAAAAGGTAGGCTTTGGTTTTACTTACCGTCTGACTCGGGCGAGTAGGTAGGCTTTGGTTTTTATTGTGCGAACTGTATCACAGAATACATAATAGTACTAAGGGCCTAGTACAGGTTTGTCTTATACCCCGGTTCAGAATTCGAGATATTTTTTGTAAATAAAGGGGTTACCATAGCAAAAAAAATATGTGCTCTATGGTAGTTTATTAAATTAGGCCAATAAACAGGCTAGGGCATATTATTCTAACTCAGATCTGATAAACTATAAAGTAATCAATATTTTGTCGTATATATTTTCGAGTTATTTCGGTTATTAACAAAGTTATAAAGCAAAAATATATTTGTTAGCAGAAAATATTTCATGTTACTTGGAACACTGCGGAGATTCTAAACAATGGGCTTTGTTTTGAAAGCCGGTCCCCATTTTGTTTATTTCATTCGTTTCTCCTCATTTGCCGAATACGAATGTGCTTTTCGCACAGTTTTACAATGGAATGGTCATACTGTATCAATATAAGAGTTGTATATAACATTTTGCCGTTTACACATTGACTCGTCAGATAAACTTAGGTAGGTAGTGGGTTTGTGTTTATTTGCCGCAAATTTAAGGTATATACCGCGCGAGCGAACCCGCTGGCAGATATTACAAAAATTTAATACCCTAGGAAAAGCCGCGGGTCAGTACTAGTAAAACATGATCCACGCAAAAAAATGTTTTTACCACTGGCTTGTCTCTTTGACGGAGAAATTTGTTTGTTTACAAGAAAAAACTTGAATTCTGAACCAGGGTATAGTTTTGCATTCGGTATCCCGACTATCGAATTCCGAGTCGATATTTGTTTTTATGTATGGTTTTATAATAAGTTTCTCAACAAGTCCGCTATCATTTTCTCCATACAAAAACGACATTTCAACTCGCAATTCGCATAAAATAAGTCAGTTTCTGAAACTTATCTATGAAAACTATCCAGTGTTCTACTTTTTTTTTTGACTTCGGGTATAACGGATCAAGCAGATGGTCCACCTGATGTTAAGCATTAAAATATGCCTTTAACAAAGCATTACCACATAAGTCACGTCCACCTAGGACGCACCCTATGTGACATTGCACTGCGCCCGCCACCCTGAGACCTTAAGATGAAAAGTCTCATGTGCCTGTAATTTCAACGGCACCCATACCCTTCAAACCCACACAGCAATGCGAGCACTACTGCTTTGCAGCAGAAATAGGTAGGGTGGTTCCCCGGACGGACTCTAACAAAAAAGCTCTACTACTACAAAATTCATAGACCTTCGTTTGACCACGATCTCGCCTGTTGGTAAGTGACGATGTGGCCGAAGATGGAGCACAAAGGTCTAGAAGGCACCTCTTCAGTCTAGCCTTGAAGATAACCAGATTATAGTTTTCAAGAAAGACAGACGACGGTAGTTTATTCCACTCCTTAGCAGTTCGCATTATAAAGGTAGAACTGAAACGTTTAGTACGAATAGAGGGTATACTAATGAGGTAACGATGGTACCGATTGATACGGATGAAGGAAGGATTTGGAAGGTGGTATTGATGATGATTTAGATAGATAGATAAATAGACAGATAAAACGTTTATTTGTATCTCCAATCACAAACGTACATTCAAAACAAATTAAAGACAGTGCACTTAAAACTAGATAATAAAAACAGTATACGCAAAAATAAAAATAAAAACTAACACTAAAATAAACATTTAAACCATACAAAAGCTATAACTAAAAGTACGTATGTGTTGCAGCATCACAAATGGGTCATAACTCAGCTAATTAACTTGCTCAAAGAGCAAGGGTGCGTTCAGTGGGTACACACTGAGTGTTGGTTGTCACCAGAGTGTACGGTTGTTCCCTTCACAGGCTCGGTTAGAGCGTTTGGTTAGCGTCACGTGACCCTAACCGAACAACCACCTCTGACAATTCTGACATCTGTCAAAGTCAAATCATGTGCTTGTCGCCTAAGCATACGGGTTGTTCTGTTCGGAGGCTCGGATAGAGCGTTCGGTTAGCGTCACGTGACCCTAACTGAACAACCACCGTTTTGGGTGGGTGTTCGGTTGTTACGATTTTGACGTAAGATTGCTGTCAAAGTCAAGTCAATCCAACCCTTCCCCCCCCCAAAAATCCTGTTCCATCCATAGATGGAGAAATATTTTATGTAAGACTTTGTTAACCAATCCTGCCGTAACAGATGAACCGATATTGATGAAATTACATCCACAGATAATGTTCAGATGTCCAGTAACGGTTTATGTGAGATGATGATGTTGCAAAAATCGCCAATATTTTTTTCTGAGAAATATCATGGCTAGCTTTTGTCAAATTTGTCAGTAGGTAGGTACCTATCAACGCTGGAAGGATCTTTGTTGGGGGTATCTTTAGCCTGCCTAAAAGGGTAAAAAAAAACTATAGGTTCACGTCGGATCACGCACATTCAGGATTCCGTACCAAATGTACCAGAAAATTCTCGAAATGTTTCAAGTTTTTCCTAAGTGTGTATTTATAGTGATTTTTATTTCAGCGATAATGCCGCCCATTTTACTGTATTTTTTTAGTTGATCTTATTACGTTTATTTTTTGGTGTACAATAGGGTGTTAGTATATCGATCGAAATACATAACAAGTAGCATATTTACAAAACAAGTTCCTAGGTCACATGGAAAATAAAAACACTTGTTAACAAAAATTCGGAAAAAAAACTGACTTTGACGGCCTCGTGACTTTATTTTCCATTACTATTGAAAATAAAAATAAAAACAGTCTTACAAAAAAATGGGAAAAAAAAGAGTTAAAAATAAGACCAATTGTTTCAGTAAAAAGGAGCTAAACAAACAATGCAGGTCAACAAATCATTCTACTTCGCTACACAGCAACAATAACAATAACTTTGGTTTTGTCGTTCATTCATACATACTATCTACTAACTTCTTTGGAAAAAAGTGGAGCTGATAATGTTGAAATAGAGCTGAATTTAACTCTAAAAGAGCTAAATTGGTATTATTGGGTGAAGAAAGCGTTTGTTTACATCAAAAATTGACAATGACATTGTCATTACGAGTCAATCCAAGTCGTTCAGAGCCTCACGCCCGAATACTGAAACGCTACTCATCTGATCAAATTAGCTAAAGGCTATTTAATTATGACGTACACTTAAATATAAGTGGCATACTCAACTGCCTTTTATTAGCATTGAGACCATGATTCGCTGAGAGCCCGTTAAATTTTCTTTAAATGGCAATATTATTTCAAAAAGTTTGTTTCCTATTACATTTCTTGTTATTATGGACTGAGAGTTTCGTTTTACGCAGTGAACATGATAATTTTTAATAAAATGTATCTACTAAATGGAGGAAAAAGGCGGGAACCGTTAAAACGACAAGGCGCGTTTTTCAGATTATTTCTAAAAAATACCCAAACTACCTTTTTTAGAAGCTTGGGACTTGTCGTAAACACTTATAAATACCATTGGTTAGCGGTGTAGCAAGATGGGAGGAAAGAAAAGACGGCGGAAGGAGGAACCGCCTCCCCCGGATGAATCCAATTTTATGACTCCGACGGCGACGGCTTCGCATTCCGAGGTTTCGTCGGACTCAGAATCTATGAAGTCAGAGTTATCGAAAGGCAATAGCGTAACACCGGAAAGGTCTGATAAGTATGCTATATTTAAAGTTCCAGGGTATTCACGCAGATACCCCGAAAACTCAAACAAAAATGACTATATTGTCTTTTTAAATCATAATAAGGAAAACACGGCATTCACTGATAAAGATCGTATGGCCCTCTCGAAGGGACTGAGAGAGCATGGCGTCTCGGGTGTAATGCACCTGCGATCATTAAACAAGTTTAAGGTGGGGATTACCTTTGATCTCCCCAACAACGCCAACATGTTCCTCCAAAACAAAAAACTCTTGGACCAGCTCTCCCTTAGGGCCAGCATTCCAGCTGGAGATACAGAGGTGACTGGGGTGCTTACCTCGGTTCCAGTTGACATGTCTAATAAGCAGATCTTCTCTTTGATCGGAAGTTCCAGCAAGGTGATCACAGTAAGGCGCTTCATGCGCAGGATGAGAGGCGATGGCGGTGCAGCTGTTCAATTCCAACCCACGCAGGCAGTTGCAGTGACATTCGCTTCAACCAACCTCCCAGAACATGTATACCTAGACTCATGGAGGCATGAGGTGAATGTGTACATACCTCCTGTGAAACAATGTTTAAAGTGTATGAGGTATGGACATATAGCTAAATTTTGTCGAAATTCAGAGGTGTGCTCTATCTGTACTGAAGGCCACAATTTCCGTCAATGCAATGTTGACCCAAAAAATGCTAAATGTCTGAATTGTAATGGTAATCACATAGCCATTTCATCATCATGTCCCATGAAAAAACAAAAAGTTGAAGAAAACAAAATTAAGTCCCGCACAGCAACTTTTTCTGACTTATTTGACTCTAAATCATTCCCACAGCTCACAGCAAGAACACTCGATGTACAAGTAAACAACTTAATGAAATCTGAAGTTTTTATTAACATTTTAATAGAAACAATCACCAAAATTATCAGTAACAAAGATGTCCCCATTAATTCAGGGTCCATAAGAGAGACCTTAAAAAAAACTCTCAGCAATAAACTCCCTCCTTCCTCATAATGGATTTTTTAAAAATAATACAATGGAATGCACAAAGTTTGAATAGTAATAAGCACTTATTTACAAATTTTCTTTACACACATAAAGTTCATATCGCAATCATATCAGAAACATGGTTTAAAGTTAATCAAACATTTAAAATTAAAAATTACAACATTGAGCGCAATGATTGTGGAAACAATCATAACGGAGTAGCCATATTCATTCATAATAGTATTACATATTCAAAAATTAACACTTATTTTGATAATTCATTACAAAACATCTGTGTCAGAATTACCATTAACAAAAAAGACATGAGTATTGTCAGTTTTTACAGTCCCTCAAATAGTGACCCAGCTTTTAATAAGAGTAAATTTGATGCATTGGTAAAATCAATTCCTGGTCCAATTATATTTGCAGGGGACTTTAATGCCCACCACACTTCCTGGGGTTGTGGGTCTGACTCCCCTCGTGGTAGGGATGTTTTAGATGTAATTGATGATAATAATTTGGTTTTACTTAATGATGGTCAAGCCACGACAATTGGTTCGTTGACATGGCGTCCAAACGCACTAGATTTGTCTTTGGTTTCGCCATCGTTGGCACTTCATTGTGAATGGTCTGTTCATGATAGCCCTCTTGGTACTAGTTATCATCTTCCTGTAATCATAGAAGTATTGGTTAGTAATAATAATATTGATTCAGATAGTAGTTGTCTTAATAAGAAACATTTGCCCATCTACCCAAATTATAAACATGTCGATTGGAAAATGTTTCGAAGTTGCATGGATGCATCGCTAGTTGATTTTCAAATCGATATTTTATGTCCTCAGGATACATATTCACATTTTTGTGACATTTTGCGCACAGCCACTGCGAAATCTGTTCCTAATTTCAATAATTCAAGTTGCTCTACCATCAGTCATCAATCTTGTCCTAAGAATCCTAGTAAAAAACCTTACCTTCCATGGTGGAATCAAAAGTGCTCAGAGGCTGTTTTGAATTTCAAAGAAGCCTATTTAAAGTTCAAATATAACCCAACTGAGGAAAGCTATCTAGAATTCAAGAGACTTCGGGCTCTTAAAAAACTCACTATTAAAATTGAAAGACAAAATTGTTGGGTCTTGCTTTGTGAAACTTTCAATCGCTGTACTCCGTTATCTGTTATATGGAAATTTATGCGTAAATTTAATAAAACATATACTCCTAATAATAATGAAGATGACACATGGATTTTAGATTTTTTAATGAAATATACTCCTGATTTTGTAATAAACACACCTAACGCAGTTGATACTAGTAGCTTAAATCCCAGCAATAGTTTTTTGCTTAATCCATTCTCAATTAATGAACTAAATTCCGCCGTTTTCTCTAGAAGAGATACAGCCTTTGGTCTTGACGGAATACCCTATATTCTTTTTAAAAAAATGAGTAGTAATAGTTTAGAATTTTTTCTGAAGGTTTTAAATTTATTATGGGATTATAATGATATACCTCCAGACTGGAAAATAGATTGTTTGGTACCAATTTTAAAACCTAATAAACCCAAATTATCTCCTGATTCCTATCGTCCTATCACACTTACTTCATGTGTTGGTAAGATATTTGAACAATTGCTGAAACATCGCTTAGAATTTTATGTGGAACAAAACAATATCTTACCTTCCAATCAGTTTGGTTTTCGTAGAAATCGTTCAGCTCGTGAAAGTATTTGTCAATTACAGCTTGATATTCATAATTCTTTGGCATCAAATAGTCTTTTGATAGCTGTTTTTTTTGACATTGCGGGCGCTTTTAATAGTGTCAACATTGAATTCCTTTGTCGAGAGTTGTTAACAATAGGAATTCCTGGAAAAATTATAAATTGGATTCAAACCTTTTTAAACAATAGAGAAGTTTTCGTCAAATACAATAGGCACCTTTATGGACCTAGACTCTCTTCTGTGGGTGTTTGTCAGGGTGGCATCTTGTCACCTTTAATTTTCATATTGTATATACGTCGCTTAAATCTAATATTAAGTTCGCATGTCAAAAATTTACAGTTTGCAGATGATTTAGTTGTTTATGCGTCAGGAACTGATTTAGCTCAAGTTGCTGAAATTGTTAATGATGCTTTAGCAAAGCTTAACAAATATTTTTCTTACCTAGACCTTAATGTTAATCCTTCGAAGACGAAGGTTGTTGTTTTTGGAAAAAGATATAATAATATGCCCATTATTTACTACAATAATTCTCCTTTACCTGTATCACTCGAGGTTAAATTCTTGGGGATATTATTCTCCAATAATTTATCCTGGAATAATTATACTAAACATATCTTCAATAAAGCTAACAAAGCTTACAACATATTAAAGTCTTTGGCTGGCTCTTACTGGGGAGCAGACCCAAAGATTTTATTAACATTGTACAAATCATTAGTTCGTAGTCATTTTGAATATGGTTTCTATTGTTTTGCGTCTGATGTTAAAATTGTAAATAAGATTGATGTTTTTCAAAACAAGTGTCTTCGCTTGATTACTGGGGCATTTAGAAGTACTCCTATAAATTCTATGCAGATTGAATGTAATCTTCCACCAATAATCATCCGTTCTAACTATTTAAGAGAAAGATTTATCCTCAAACTTTATAGTGTTTATGGCAATAGTCTTTTAGTCAATCTGGCTAGCGCTCAACCTGTTTTAAAACCAATTTTTATGCTACAAGATTTCCAAAGTTTCTTCTACTCTCTTCAAAATTTAAACATATATCAATCAAGTCATATTTTACCTTGCTATGAAGGATCTTTCATTAGCAAATTCCCAGCAATGAAAATTATTATCAACAATAATCTGTCTACTAAAGAAGAAGTATATGTGATGTTGTCAGAGTGGATAGATCATAAATTTATTTACACGGATGGATCAAAAAATGATAATGCTGTGTCTTTTGCTATATTTGAACCATCTTTGAATATTGGTGTTGGTCATAAAATAGATAAACATGCTAGCATTTTTACAGCTGAGGCTGTCGCTATCTTGAGTGCTTTGAAACATATTAGAAATCGTAACTTAGGGCACAAAAAATGGGTTGTAGTAAGTGATAGCATGAGTGTTTTACAAAACTTAACAAATAACAAATTACATGCTAGCACTAACTACTTAATTTATTCTATAAAACAGTTATGGGTTGAGTTAGCGGATTTAAATATTCATGTTAGTTTTGTTTGGGTGCCTTCACATAAAGGCGTAGAAGGAAATGAAAAAGCAGATTATCTTGCCAATACTATAGTTAAATTTGCAGATACTCTCTCTAACCTTGAGAGCAACGATGCAGATGTTTCTTTACCATACACAGATGTTATAAGCCTTTTAAAACAACGGATGTGTCAAACATGGGGGAGACATTCATATCATTGTACACAAATCGAGAACAAAGGTAGTTGGTATGCTGCTTTGGATATTCAGATTAATGCTACACCATGGTTCTGAAAAAGTAAATTTTTCATAAATAGAAAGTTTTACTCAACTATTTGCCGACTACGTTTTGGTCATTGCCGCTTGAATTTTCATCTTCATCGTTTAAAAATGGTTGGTTCTTCTTCTTGTAATCATTGTCAATCACAGGAGGTTCAATCATTGAGCCATATTTTCTTCGAGTGTCCATCTTTCAGTATCCAGCGCCTTATGCTGATAGATGGGCTTCTTCAAATATATGGTGAGCCCAATCTGGTCCCGCGGTGCATTCAGGAGTTACTTATGAATGCCTCAACTTTTAATTATTTGTACAAATTTATAATTAGTACTGTAATTGAGATTTAGATATATAATTAATAATTTAATAATTGTAATTATTTGTTGTGTTGTATTTATCGTCAAATTTCTCTATGTTATCGTCTTATCGAAAACAAAAAAGGAATCTTCCTTCCTCTTCTTTATTTGTATGAACTATGAATGTTAGTGACTTGCCTGACAGATATTTCGTTGCTTTTTTTACTTTGAAATAAAAAGAAGAAGACATCTTACCTAACTACGAAGAAGACATCATTGAAGATTAAATCAAATGATATTTAACCTGGATTTGACTATTTTAAGAATTTGAATAACAATTTATACGAAAGACATAAACATAAACAACTTACGGAAGAAAAAATACGTTACGTATGACTAGGCGGTATGGTCTTAGACTATAGCCTGCCCAAAAGGGCGAAATAAAAAAAAAAAAAAAAAAAAAAAAATATCTACTAAATGGTAACGAAACGTAAAATGTGTCTTGTCATTGTCAGTCAAGAAAAGCAAAGTTTGTTTTGTTGTGAAAATTATCCCAAACAAAAGTAGTGCTTCGTACGTTCATTTCATTATTTTCTGAAAATATGAATGAGATAACTAATACAAAGAAGAGAGATTATTGGGGTGTATTTAATACCCTCAGAAAAAGAAATACTTGTAGATATTGTAAAAGGGTAAGAATTCGCAAAGACAAAAATAGGAATGAGAGCTACTAAAACTTAGAATTAATAGAATGCTTCAAAGAAAATAAAGGGTTGGGTTTAGAATCGTTTGGCAAGAGGAGGAGGGTGGGAGTAGGGGGAGAGGAAGGGGAGGGGTACCCCTTTGCCCCTGGTACCAGTCCCATAACAATGTAACTTATAGTTTTCGAGAAAAAAAATAAAGAAATTTTTGAGGTTAAGTATGAAATTTTTGAATTGGAAGTGTCAGATGTTACGGGAGTCATCGCCAACTTGCAGGGAGGGTGCAGGAAATTCCAGCCTCGGCCCCCTTGTCCAGGAAACTTGTGCTTTTAAAGAAAAATAATAAAGAAAATTTTACAAAATCGGAACGTAAAATAATAATATTAATGATTTAATTTATGAGTAGGTACCTCTATCTGTAGAGAAGGGATGTTGAAAGAAATAAGAGAGATCCTTTTGAGGAATTAATTAATGTTATAAATTATGGATTTTTTATTGTTGACTGACTGTGTGACTCGACACAGAGCACCCCGACAATAGTTGGTTAGGTCCGAAAAGAGTGGCAGACCCGATACGGAGCACCCCGACTCCACGTGGTACTGTGCGTCGCGCCCCTAGAGTGTATATAAAAACGCGGAGCCAGTAGCTCGCGTGGGAGATCTTGAGTGGAGCAAGCCCGCGAGGCCGAGCGGAGTGAAGGGGGGAGCTGGCGAGCGAAGCGAGCCGGTGACCTCCGTAGCGTAGCAAAGGTCGAGTGGGTGAAGCGACACTCAAGGGCGACCTCGCGAGAGTACTGGCGGGAGCACATACCGGAGTCCGACATTTAAAATATCCATACTTAACAAAAAAAAAAAACTTTATTTTTTTTTCGAAAACTGTAGTTACCTTTGCATATTAGTGGTACCAGGGGCGAGGGGGTACGAATCCCCCACTCCCCCCCCCCTCTCCCATCCTCCTCCTGCCAAACGATTGTAAAGTTTTACCAAAATCTCATACTTAACCTCAAAATTTTCTTTATTTTTTTTCTCGAAAACTGTAAGTTACCTTGTTATGGGATTGGTACCAGGGGTGAGGGGGTACCCCTCCCCCTCCACCACCTCCCATCTCCCCCTCCTCCTCCTGCCAAACGATTCTAAATTTTTACCAAAATAAATGTTAGCTGATAATATACAGTTGTTTGATTTGAACAGTTACCATTTAGTTAGGAATAAATAATACCAAGTTATAGGCTGTAAAATATGTATTTACTATAGTGTTTCGGATACCCGGGTACCCGGGCTGGTCGCTAGTTACATAGACTTATAAATAATACCTACCAGGTGACTTGATTTTTATATGAATGCAGTCCACAACTACATCCTTGGAGTGTACCCATTGAACGCACCCCAAACACTGATTTTCAGCTAGTACCCACGAGGTGACAAGTCAAGACGAGCGCTATACGTGTACATTTCAGCTAGTACCCACGAGGTGACAAGTCGAGACGTGCGCTATACGAGTACATTTCAGCTAGTACCCACGAGGTGACAAGTCGAGACGAGCGCTATACGAGTACATTTCAGCTAGTACCCTCGAGGTGACAAGTCGAGACGAGCGCTATACGTGTACATTTCAGTGTGGGTATTCCTCCGATTGTAGAGTAGTGAATAGTGTAGCGATGTAGTGATACTCACTTGGTCCGCGGACAAGAATAACTTGCCGCTTGGTATTTACTGTTCTACAAAAGATTGATGTCCCCAGATCTCACTGTGCATCTCGATCCTGGTGTCGCTGACCGTGTTCTTCCTGGGTCTGGCCGAGATCATCCCCCCGACCTCGCTGGCCATCCCACTGCTGGGCAAGTACCTGCTGTTCACCATGATCCTCGTCTCGCTCAGCGTGCTGGTCACCGTCTGCATTGTGAACGTGCATTTCAGGTATTTACCGCGCTAAAGCTACACAGCAGCACTAGAGCTACAATATTATACAACTAGCGACTCGCCCCGGCTTCGCACAGGTAGCCTCCGGTGACCCCCCCTCTTACCCCTCCCCCTATGTCAATCTCCTGGTTCTAAGCTACCTCCCCACCAGTTTTCACCCAAATCGGTTAACCCGGTCTCGAGTTATAAGTGGTGTAACTAACACGACTTTGTTTTATATATATAGATAGGGCTACATGTTAAATAAATAAAAAAAATTGCTAGACAGTTCACACAACATTTTTGATTTTATTTTGTTATACTACCATGGTAGCAAACAAGTATACGGCCCACCTGTTGGTAAGCGGTTACCGTAGCCTAGGACGGCTGCAATACCAAAGGGATCACAAGCGTGAAGCCGACCCTTTCAAAAAAATTCAACCCCTTTTGAAGAACCCCATACTGTAGTCACTTGGGAAAACATCAGCATCGAGATAATTCTACAACCTGAGTGTTCGCGGAAGGAAGTTCCTCTGAAACCGAACAGTCCGGGACCACCCTGGCTCTAAGGTGTGCGGATCAATCCTCTGCCGATGGCGAGCGGTGCGGTGAAAAAAGGTTGCAAATAATTCCTCAGAACAAAACCCATTATACAAACGGTAGAACACGCAGAGAGAAGCAAAGTCTCTCCTCAGACCACCGTTCGCGAGCTTGGGATTGTTGACAATTCTCTTTGCCCCGCAGTGAAGTACAGCTTCGCTCTGTTAAGTACACCCAGCTTTTTGGCAGCCAGCTAGCCCCAAGCTAAGCAGAGCTTGTGTTATGGGCACCTACTATAGATAACTGATACGAGTGTACTTAATACAATACATTAAATAGATAGATATTTTTTTATTATACATAGAAAATACTCAGAACACAATGAACAAATATCTGCAGATCGTACAAATATTTGTTCCGAGGCGGGAATCGAACCCGCAACCTCCTGCCTCGCAGGCGAACCTTCGCCAACCAAATCACAGAGGTCGTCAAACAAATAATAATCTACAGTTGAAAATAAAAAATAAAAAACATCTTTGTAATATCAGTTATCTAGTATCCATAACACAAGCTCTGCTAGCATGGGGCTAGTTAATGTTGTGTGAACTGTCGAGCATTATTTATTTATTTGTTTATGCATTGAATATCAAACCATACTAACATTTAATAAAATCTATGTAGATTTTATTAAATGTTAGAACGAATGTTAGTAGATTAAAATGAATGTTCATTTTAATCTCAGCGTTTATTTTTCATTCAAAGTTTTTTGTTTCGTTTTGCCGTTTACAAACGTACATTTTCAGCTTCGTAACATTTAACGATTCAATTTCATACATCCTATGCATTCAATACAAGCATCCTCTAGTTTAGAGTGCGACATCGCTCATATATCACGCACTATTGTCCCGTTATCGAAGTGTCGGCGATACAATGAACACAGCGGATTTATAGCCGGCGCGCCTTTATTTAGCGCGCTATTTTACAGGTCAGCTATCGAATATTGCACATGGTTTATGATTTTGAGATAGGAGTTTTGGAAAGTTATAAGACCCCAGGGGGTTAATGTTAATGTTAAAGAACTCCCTTCTCCGCATTCGAACTCTATGGGCGGTCCATTATGCGTGAGAGTTGTCTGACTAGGTAGTTAGCCTAACTCCGTCCAGGAGCACAGAAATTTCCTGGGGTCTTCGCAGGCTTGGCGGAGTGACCTCGGGTTGTTGAGGATTTGTTTTCGTTGAGCTGCTACACACATTCCCACACATTCCAGGACTACGTGGGTAGCCGATTCTTCTTCGGTCAGACACCCTCTGCAGAGTGGGCTGTCTGTGGCTCCGACCCCAGACCCCAGGGGGTATTTAACCCCCCACCAAAAAGAGGGTTGTTTTAAATTTGACGTGTGTGTATCTGTCTGTGGTATTGTAACTCCGAAATGGATGAACCGATTTTGATTGTGTTTTTTGTTTGAAAGTTGACTTTATCGTGAGTGTTCTTAATTTTGAAATGGTCGGGGTTATGACATATTTATTAATTTAACTTGTACCAAGTTTTGTGCTTAAAATATTTGAGAATTGAGCTTTTGACGTAAGTATTTAATAAATAAATAATGCTGGACCGCTCACAAAACATTAACTAACCCAAAGCTAAGCAGAGCTTGTGTTATTAATACATTACATAGATAGTTTTTTTTATTATACATAGAAAATACCCAGAATACCTTGAACAAATATCTGCATATCGCACAATTATTTGTTCCGAGCCAGGAATCGAACCAGCAACCTCATGCGTCGCAGGCAAACCTACGCCCGCCGCGCTACAGAGGTCAACTTCAAGGTCACGCAACACGCTATGGAGAGAGCTCAATAGATTTGTTGCTTTCACATGGCTACAACTAATTGTTACATAAATATATTATCTGATATATCCGTCCCGTGGATGTCGTAACAGTCGACTAAGGGATTACCCGATGTTTTTGTTGATAAGATTCGTTGGAATAAGATTTGTTCTGGCTGCTAGCTTATTAAGGAATGTGTTATTTACTGGAAGAAAGTGCCGGATCAGTCATGGGAAGCAATGGCGGCGATAAGCTCACCACTTGTCACTTCTATAAATCATAAATCATAAATCATTTATTTGTTTATGAATCTAGGTACAATACAAAATGCATTAGATGTTAGGTTTAGGTAAGATCGCTAGATTCTGCTTTCTATATTCCCACGATGGTGCAACCCACTGTGAAAAGAGGCCCATTGAGGCTCAGCCCGTATTTTTTGCGTGTATCTTTGTATGCATATACCCAATTTGTAATTATGCGGCATTATCTTTGGTTTTTGGTTGGCGGTTGCTTTTGCTTTTGGCGCGATATTCAATTTTTTTCGTGTATTTTCTCATCACAGCTCATCAACAATTCTTCAGATGGCGAAAACTAATTTGCCGGTAATTATATGGCCTAACACACAAGTTTTAATTTATAGTTTCACATAAATATCATTACTTTGGCTATGAATGTGCTTGAAACAAAAAACAACACTGTAAATACCATTAAAGCACAATCATAACTAAACTAATCATATTTATCTACACTCAAATCGAAAAATTCGAATTACGAATTCAAAGACGGTTCTATACAGACGCACTTTATAGACGCATATACATAAAATTAAGAATAAAACTGTACCGCCAACTGTATCATAAAACTCACTATAGTACCGCTATCTTTTTTTTAATTAATTCATTAAACTAGTCTATGGTTATAGCCTGAATATGAAAAAAAGGCAGTTCGAACTGTGAAAAGTTGGCGCACGCATGCGTAGTTTGAACTTGATTTCCCGCGCTTCCCATACATTTTTTTGTTGTAACCTACCTACTTTGTTTAATTTCAGTTTTTCCTATGAGTGAAGATAAAGTAGTGTATGAAACTGCATATAACTTAGGTATTAAAACACTCGAGTCCACCTATTACCGAACCCGTTACACCCATTACCCGTTACCCGATACAGACTATCGTGTTTTAATACCCCTTCTTATATGACTGTTGCATAAACGACTAATTATGTGATACTATAAATTAAAACTATTGTGTTAGGTCATATTATTATAGGCAAATTATTTTTCACTATCTGAAGAAGTGTTGATGAGCTGTGATGAGCAAAAAACACGAACAAATTTGAATTTCGCGCCACAAGCGAAAGCAACCACCTCAACCTGAAATAATTCGATCACAAAATTATAGGAGTACATCAAACCACTCTTAGTTATCTCTATTAATTAATAGGCCTATGAAACAGTCACACGAGGAGACTACTAACGCTACTAATTACAAAGCTATGGCATTGGCGTCTCGAGACTAGGGTTACCATCTGACCGGATAAATCGACCGGATTTTATGAGTATAGACCGGACTCCGCCCGGATTTCATTCGAGACCGGATTTTTAGTCATGTCAATAAATAATAGGGTTTTTTCACTTATGACTTCACAGTGGACGAAGGAGAGGAACAGATTGTCTGTTGATTCAATAAGAGCAATACTACTCACACAATTAATTGATTTTTTCTTTGAGTGTGGTTTTGTCATTTCTCTTTGGTTTACTTACCTACTGAGATTTATATAATTAATCATCTGACAGACTCTAGCTTCATCTTTTTGTAATCATGTTTAAAACTAACTTGTGCAGAACGTTGTGGGCTACATTATTAATAAGTCTTACATAATTCAATTTATGTATTAATAATGATTGTACCTATATATATAATGTAGTTGTTTGTTTTTCCTTCAAAAATAAAATAAAATATAATTTCAAACATGTGACATGTGAAGAATTTTACAATTAAATTAATATAAAAAAGATTTTTTAAAAGCTGATGCTAGTGGAGAGAGACTGGGTAAATGGGTTTAAGTACTAACTGTACAAATAATATAACAATAAATGATAATAAAACGTAGTTATAATCTACCAAGTTTTATTTTCGGTCAAAGACTGATTTTTTTACAGAAATCATGATTTTTTAACACTTGCAACCGGCTTTTCGATTTAAACCCCTGGTAACCCTACTCAAGACTCTTATCATTTGGAACTCGGTTGCTAACGATTCCCAATCTTAAGATAATTGGTTCGTAATAACACTTATTTGTCTATTGATTTATGGAAACAGTAGGCTTATTGTATTCACAAAGAGAATCTTTATGTTTTAGTAATTAAATGATCTAGAATTTTGTGAAATTTTCCACACTTCTTAGTTCTTTTTAATACTTTCTTGGCATTTAAACACAAGAAGAAATTCAAAAAACCCATAACGCGATGAAACGGCTTAACCGACTTTGATAAAACGTGTCTAAGAAACATCGCTAGAAAACCTGCTTTAAAAAAAACACATCACCCATTTAAGGTGGAACTTTTAGCTTGAGGCACGAAAATAAAAGTTTTGTTTTATTTTTTGCTAATCACAGCTTATCAAACACATCTTGAGATAGCGAAACCTGATTTTGCGAAAAACATGAGGACAAAAAAATCACTGTAAAAATCGTTAATGACATTCGCAGCTAAACTAATGATATTTATGAGACACTGTAAACTAAAACATGTGTGTTATTTCTCATGTTTTTCGAAAAATCAGGTTTTGCCATGTTAAGATGTGTTGATGAGAAGCGATGAGCAAAAAAACACAATAAAATTTTAATTTCGTGCTACTAGTGAAACGTTGCACCATAATAGCTTCGCTGCCACAGACAGACAAACACACTCACCCACAAAGCGGTCAAACTTATAATACCCCTCTTTTTGCGTCGGGGGTTAAACATTTTAAATACTCAAACGCATAAACAACTCGCACACAGTACTCAAGTCATTACTAAAAGCGCTAATGGCACATCATAAACAACTCGCACACAGTACTCAAGTCATTACTAAAAGCGCTAATGGCACATCATAAACAACTCGCACACAGTACTCAAGTCATTACTAAAAGCGCTAATGGCACATCATTTCCGACAAATTTTACACTCGCCGAGTATTATTCACATTGCAATAGGTTTAATCGCGCGATCTCACTGTTATAAGCTATAACTCACATTCTCGTGTATTTTGAAAGGGCGCTATTCAAATTAAAGGTAGATTGATTTATATTACTGTAATATAATTTTAACTATATAAGCTATGAAATTCGTGAGCTTTTATGAAATACCCAAGATTACATGGCAAAATGCTGCTCCCGAATTTTCGGATAAATCTCGTCTACGAGATGACGAATATCACGCCCATACACACGATTTTCATGCGAAATATGACGTCATATATTGCACGAGACTTTTCTGAGAATCACACCTGTTGTGTTGTAGTGCAGGAGTACGTCTCGACTAGGCTACTGCAACAAAGATTTTTACTTGCACAAAAAAACGATGGGCATTTTTGGATTATAGAAATGACTATTTTTGTAAGTAATATTGTTGTGATTTAAATGACGGAACCAGCATGGCCCACCTGATGTTAAGCGCTAACCTCTGCCTACAATGCATTACCTCATAAGTCACGGCTACCTATATAATATGAAGCGCTCTATGCGGCATTGCACTGCACCTGCGATCCTGAGACGTAAAGATGAAAAAGTCTCTTGTGCCTGTAATTTCACCGGCACAAACACCCTTTAAACTGGAACACAGTAATACGAGCACTATTGCTTTGCGACATAAATATGTATGGTGGTAGTACTTCCCCGGACGAACTCTTTCACAATAAAACTCTACATACATACAAAGGCACACGCCTTTTTCCCCGAAGGGATAGGCAGTGCCTTAATAGACGTATTTTCACGGTGGGTGAAAATACGTCACGTCACTTGTCACGTTTATTTTCCACGATGGTGCACAGGAAAATAAACGTGACAAATGGTGAGCTCATCGCCGCCATTGTTTCCCATGACTGACTCGGCTAACGCTTTCTTCCAGCAATAACACATTCCGTAATAAGCTAGCAGCCAGGACAAATCTTGTAGGTACTAACGAATCTACTACTAACAAGTTCTGTAGAATTTGGTTTTAATTGAGTTCATCATTATCTCCTCTTAGTTTGTATTCTTGACTAGGAGCCCGGGGTTCTTGCAAATAAGATTCCAAAAGCGGAACCCATAAAAAATCTGTCATAAATTGAACAGCTTTCGGGTTGAATGCACTTTTTTACCTAGGCACCATACAGGGGGTATCTTTGCCTTCAGTTTTCTGTAGTAATCTTTCAAACTACAAGGTTTAAACTCAACCAATGCATATAGTATTTGTGCAACATGAGAGCAGCGAGTGATTCTAGAAGTAAATACTCGTATCTTTGGTCTCGTGTGACACATACAGCTTTTCACCTCAGCAGCGAGAAATTTAAGCTAAAATAATGCTTCCTTCACTCACTTCTTCTTCTTTTATTTGTGGCTTATGTACCTTCACTTCTTTATGTCATCTGTGGCGTGTTAGTGTCCGTATCATGAAAGATTCATAAACCTTCATCATCATCATCATCCACAGCCTGACTTCACCTACTGCTGAGTGTAGGCCTCTCTTTGCCTGTGCCATTCCTTACGGTCCCGTGCCAGTCTCATCCAGGTTCGGCCTGTAAAATCACTAAAATACGTTATGCAATACAACGCAGGTCCCCATCAACCCACACGATGTCTCCCTGGATGCGCAAGTTATTCCTCCAGCTGATGCCGAAGATCCTGATGATGCGGCGCACTAAGTACTCGCTCCCTGACTACGATGACACCTTCGTCTCCAACGGGTACACCAACGAGCTGGAGATGAGGTACGAGTAAGTAGTTTTTCATATCATACCTACATTATTCTGTGCCTACGCTTACAAGATTTTAATTGATTATTTCTCACCTTTGTATAGTTATATGTGGTTCATAGAAGTCATGCGTTAAAAGTACCTTAGTACTAGTATGATTTAAGTGTACAGTTATGTGTGTGTGTGCATGCGTGTGTATGTTTGTGTGTGTGTTTAATTGTGTGTGTGTGTGTGTCTACTACCTAGCATCTATATGCATTAAAACAGTCTCATTATAGGAACTGTCTCATATCAAAAGGCAATTTTTGTTTGAGTAGGCAGGACCCTACTTGCGGTGCAATAACATGACAACAGCCACAAAAATGCCTGACTTCAGTCTGTCAGTAAGATGCTCATAGTTTTTCGTACATCCATTTTCTGAACGTTATTGGGTTGAAACAAGAATCACTTATAACTTTTATTAGCACCAAATATAAAATGTAGCAATTTTTTATTTCTGTACCAAATTTTATCGAAACCGAATAGTTACGAATAGTTACGAATAGTTAGTTAGTTGAATAGTTACGGTGTGGGTTACAAATGAGCTACAAAAATTCAATCTTTCGCATTAAAAAATTCGTCAATAGGATTAAAAAGAATACGATAAAAGCATGTTGCATATGCTTACCCGAAAACCAATTTCCATTAATAAAGCGGTTCTATCCGGTTTCCCAGCCGCTTTACGCGACCACATGCATCGGCATGCTGTTGTCCGGCATTACGTGGATATCATACAGCGACAAATTAATAGCCGTTCCGGTATTAACGGGATTTCGCCGATTCCTACCGCTTTCGAGCGGTTTTCGCACGTTTTAACAGCTCCGTATAAGCCAGTTAGATCGGAAACTCGTAGTAATTTGCTCACGTCATAAAGCTGAAGGGTTATTTGAGTGCTCGGGATATATATTTTTGAAATCGTTTACCTATTTTGTTAAAGGCTCATAATTATGTCAGGGTACTTCATCTTAGCCCCAACTGGTGGCGACTTTGGCCCACTAGTGTGGAAGATTCCACTCGTCAAAAAGGTTTATCAATTTTGGACCACGATTCCACGATGGCTAGCCCGAGCAAATTCTGAGATTATCAGGCATTTTTAATAGGACTAAAAATTCATTAAATAATACTTTATTGCACACTTTTCAAACTAGCAAGAATTAAATAAAGACTAAATGTATTATAGCCGGTCTTATCGCTAAAAAGCGATATCTTCCAGACAACCATAAAAACCCGTACCCGTAAAAAACATAAATTCCACGTGTAGTATCATTAAAATATAACCGTGTAAAATACATATTACTGATAAACATTGTTATTACTTTTCAAAAAGATTGAATTCAGTGGTCCTTCCACTACAGTAAAACTGGTTAACAAAGTCAAATGTTAAGTGTCAAATATTTTGTCAAATTTAACGTATATAAATGATGTAAAACCTGACATCAAAATATGTTTTACATCTGTTAATAGTTTTTTTTACGTAATAAAGTTTATTATTGGTAGTTCGGCATATCTATGGCACTACCAAATTCTACATCCAAAATCCAACACACACACACAAACCACGCTGGAGCAAAATGATGCACAAAAACCGTCACTGACTCTCAAACTATTAACCCAATAAATAGTGTACTGAACAGAAATGTTCGAGATCATAATTTGTGTTGTTTTGTTGGTAATTAATTGCACGCCATCATCGGGCTAAACTATTCGGAATTTGCATGTGCTGATGTTGGTAAATGATTTTATATTTGTAACTGGTTACGTGAATATTAAACAGTTATGCTAGGGCCAAGCCGGCGCGATACCTATTTCTGCCGCAAAGCAGTAGTGCTCGCATTGCTGTGTTCCGGTTTGAAGGGTAAGTGTGCCGGTGAAATTACAGGCACATGAGACTTTTCATCTTTATGTCTCAGGGGCGCAGTGCAATGCCACGTAGGGTGCGTCCTAGGTGGACGTGACCTATGTGATAATGCACTGTTCATAGGCAGAGGGGTACCACTTAACAACATGTGAGCCGTGTCAGTCGTATAAAAAAATGTGTTTGGCGATTGTAAAGTTTTTCACAATTCACAATGTTACGAGTAGTTCCATTCCTTGTGGATGAAACATCTATGACCTTCTCCTCGCGTCGTATTCCTCAATGCTGAGGGTCGTGACCTCCTCCATGGATCACTTTCTGCCGGACGATGTTGCGCCATTGAGATCTGTTGCCATCGACCTCGGTCTATGGTGGTCTATAGTCGGGTATGCTCTATGGTCTCTCGGTGTGACCTCTATGACACACTTCCGTTATTACAGCAGTTACACATGTCACTTTTAAGACAGAAATAACAATAACAATAACAGGCTAGGTATTGTTTGTTGACTTTAAATAAGGCTCTTGAGGCTTGAGATATTATGATTCGGGCCGGTATCCACCAAAACATATCGGAGCAAAGTTAAATCTACAGAATAATGTATGTGGAAGTTGCTTTACACAATTCCCCTCCGCAGTGGTTTGTTGGAGTACAAGATCATACTTTTCATACAAATGGTCGTTCATTATTAAGGCGTTGTAACAATTGATGCCAGTTTATGTGACTGATGACGTAATCTATGTTTAAGAGTCATCTCTCAAACGAATGTTTATTTGTTAAAAATAGATACCTATTGATTGCAGAGTTATAAAAATTGCAAAGTACTTATACATTTCATTTCACTCTTTTGTCTCTCGTTGGTCCTTCTTCATGAGTACCGACCGCGACCACGCTCGAAAGTCGTGAAACGGGAACGCACGTAAAGTAGAGTGTTAAGTATAAGTACGTGGTGTCAAGTCGTAATTTTTCTAAAATGATACCAAGCCACGATAAGTATTAGGAAGAGCGAAGCGAGTACCCTACTATCTCACAACGTATGCATTCTGTGGTATACTTTACTAAAAAAAAACGATCTCACCTCTAGATTTGTAATTTAACATAGCAATTTAAACTCAGAAGTGTTATCTATTAAAAAAAACAAGTAACAACTAGCAAAGCTGTTCTGTTTGCTAGTTCTAGCAAGTGTATTGGTTGATTTTACCCCCTCCGATTTGGTGGACAGGCACCCTTATCTTTGCTGCGATATTATCATTAGGAGGTATGTTTGTTTGTTTCCGGCTTTGTAAAGCTCTTGTCATATTCATTGTGTGTGGTTGTGTTTCTGATAGGCGATTAAAGTTGTGTGGTTTGTTTGAAATCGATGTTAGTTAGAACGCAAAGTACGTTATGTTAAATCTATCGGCATAAAATTATATCTCAACAGTGAAGTAGGTATTATGTAAGAATTTGCTACAATTAAATGTAATCTATAACTTATTAACTGGGAAACTGCACTAAAACCAGAGTAGACGTCTACAGTCTTAAAAATATAATGAGGGGTTTTCACGGCCGTTTCACATCATGCTTAAAGCCTTGGAAATAGATGGCGCCTGCTCTGTACTTAACTCATGGATAAAGTACTACATGGATTGAGTGCTAAAATAGCATAGAGTATTCCTTCTTACTCCTATCCTAGAAGATAGCTTGCTATCCTATGTTAGAGAGAAACAAATATATTGTCACACGACAGTCGTTTTTCCGTTCCGTACCCTGAATATTGGTAACATGAATGTACATCTCCCTAGATTGGTACCATGAATGTAGTAGTAATTGGTACCTAGTTTGACATTTGGCCTGGTACGGGTTACACAAATAAAAACAGATAGATATATGCTTGTCTCATTCCAACACATGAATACATTCATATAAAAGAATGAGACTGGTATAATCGATACCGGTTCGTTTTTAGCCTTAGTTCCATGCTTTAGTCCTTCTTCTGAGACTTAACTGTAAAAATAAAGTGAAATGTTAAAGTGAACGACGTATTGATATATATTCGTGGTATTTTCTTACTATCACACCGTAGAGCGTACCTACTATACTCTGTCTACGTATCACACAGAAGCACAGACAATGCATTTGTTAATTTTGACAACTATAGTCGAGTCAGCGCCGTCTATCGAGCCAAATCGAACTACTTTTTTTAAATTCGAAAATGAAAAGCCCTCATTGAATAAAATACCTAATACAGATATCGCAATGAAACAAGTGTATCTGTCAAGGTTCTTACATACATACATAGACACACGCCTTTTTCCCCGAGGGTATAGGCAGAGCCTCAATGTGCCTCTATTCACAGTGAGTTGCACCATCGTGGAATATAGACGTAGTGGTGAGCTCATGGCCGCCAAAGCTTCCCTCGAGTGCCTCAGCTAACGCTTTTTTCCAGTAATAACACATTCCTTAGATAAGCTAACATCCAGGACAAATCTTATAACTACGAATCTTACAAACAAGTCCGGTTAAAACAAAACAAAAAAGTACCCTCTGCCTATAAAAAAATAATATTAATGCTGGACACAGTTCACACAACATTATCTAGCCCTAAGCTAAGAAGAGCTTGTGTTATGGGTGCGAACAGGCTATGAACAGTATATAGGCTTAGAATAGAGCCCTCCATCTCCTCCCGTGGATGTTGTAAAAGCCGACTAAGGGAGTACACCAGGGGATGGGTAGCAGCATCCACCTGAGTACTGAACACCAGTACTGTGATCACCTATCCGCCTGTCAATAATATTAATTAATTATGTTTCTTCAGCAGGGACAGCTTGACCGATGCGTTCGGCGATTCAAAGTGCGAGAATGGGGACTACCGCAAATCCCCAGGGCTTGAAGAGGATATCCTCAGTGCTAGCGCGCACCAGAGACCATCAGGTAAGGGTTAAGCAATATCCTCATGGCTTTATTCTATTTCTTGCTGTTGCCCGCAGAACAAAACTGATAAAAAAAAAACTATGTTTAAACTAAGGTTTTAATCTGTCATTGAACCAAGTTTTATCAAAATTGGCCAAGCTGTTTCGGCGTAATGACACGACAAACATACAACATTATCAGCAGCCTTTGGATGTCTCCTGCTACCCGGGGTATTATTTTTTTTTGTTCAAATTGGTTCACAATTGACGGAGATATCGGTGAACATACATAAAAAATAAATACAGACCGACATAGAACCTCCTTCTTTTCTGAAGTCGGTTAAAAATACGGAAACATAAAACCCTGAACTCAAGGGTGTCAAATATTCTAAAGCACTAAAACTTCGACAAACTTGCAAATTCTATACCTAGTAGGTATGTTGTTTTTTCATACTGATGTAAATGTAAAACAATAATAAATAAATAATGCTGGACAGAACACACAGCATTATCTAGCCCCAAGCTAAGCATGAACTTATGTTATGGGTACTAAATAACAGAGATACTTAATAGAATACATTACATAGATAGATATTTTTTATTATGCATAGAAAATACCCAGAACACCCTGAACAAATATCTGCAGATCGTACAAATATTTGTAGGTACCGAAGTGGGACTCGAACTCTCGACCTCCTGTGTCGCAGACGAACCTTTGCCCGCCGCGCCACAGAGGTCGTTAATACATCAGACAAACATAGAACCTCCTTATTTTCTCAAATAGGTTAAAAAATAACACTAGCCTGGTCATATATTCTGAAGAACCGACAACCGTTGGGGTACGCGAGTTCTTGAGTGGAGACCGCGTCTTGGCAAACGTAGCGTGGGGCGCGCTCTGGCTAGGTGGAGCGATGACCTACGAAAGGCGGCGGCAGAAAGTGGATGAGAAGAGCCGAACACCGGGCTCAGTGGCGCGTATTGAGAGAAGCCTATGTCCAGCAGTGGACTAGTGTGGGCTGATGATGATAATGGTTAAAAAATACGGAAATATAAAACCCTGAACACAAGGGTGTCAAATATTCTAGGGCCTAGAGCTTTAAAACTTCGGCTTATAACAAATTCTATAGTATGTTTTGTTTCTGTGTGTTCATTTTGTGTGTGTTTTGCTGATGTGTTCACTTTGTGTGCATCAGTGACAGAGTCCGAGAACATGCTGCCTCGCCACCTGTCGCCTGAAGTGGCCGCTGCATTGCAGAGTGTCAGGTTCATTGCACAGCACATCAAGGATGCTGATAAGGACAACGAGGTATGTGACGCTTATACACTCTCCCACATTGTGTGTGCATCAGTGACTGAGTCTGAGAACATGCTGCCTCGCCACCTGTCGCCTGAAGTGGCCGCTGCATTGCAGAGTGTCAGATTCATTGCACAGCACATCAAGGATGCTGATAAGGACAACGAGGTATGTGACGCTTATACACTCTCCCACATTGTGTGTGCATCAGTGACAGAGTCCGAGAACATGCTGCCTCGCCACCTGTCGCCTGAAGTGGCCGCTGCATTGCAGAGTGTCAGGTTCATTGCACAGCACATCAAGGATGCTGATAAGGACAACGAGGTATGTGACGCTTATACACTCTCCCACATTGTGTGTGCATCAGTGACTGAGTCTGAGAACATGCTGCCTCGCCACCTGTCGCCTGAAGTGGCCGCTGCATTGCAGAGTGTCAGATTCATTGCACAGCACATCAAGGATGCTGATAAGGACAATGAGGTATGTGACACTTATACACTCTCTTACATTGTGTGTGCATCAGTGACTGACTCTGAGAACATGCTGCCTCGCCACCCGTCGCCTGAAGTGGCCGCTGCATTGCAGAGTGTCAGGTTCATCGCACAGCACATAAAGGACGCTGATAAGAATAACGAGGTATGTGACGCTTATACACACTCCCATTTTATTACAAGCTTTTCATTAACTTGCAATGTATGTCCGGGTTGAATCTTGCAACTGAATTTTAAAGCAGTTATCCTCAACCGATTGAGATGATATTTGGTATACCGGTCATGTTCCGGTGACAATGCAATATTATGGTGACAGCGAGCTAATCTGATGATGGAGACGGAAGGTGGACAACGGAACTCCTCGATGGATAATAGTAGACTAGCCGTGTTTAGGCCCATTTTGATCAGCACACGGTGACGAACACTTATTTTATAAAAGCTTGTGTTTAAAAATATAATTTTCACAAAAAACTTATTACGCATATTAAGTCAGAAGGTAAAGCTCTTTAGTTACCCCTACCTCCTCCTATACCTGTACTCCTCTGACGACAGAACTGTAATATTATGAACTGGTGACGGGATTATTATGTTAATAAACGAATTCTGATTTCAAGGCAAATTTTGAGGCAAAATAGAATATTCAAACAACACTTTTGTTACGTGCTTTGTGACATACCAAATGAAAGGGCTCAAGAGAAATAATTCCAATATATTTTTGCACAAGTGTCCATCCGCGGCTTCACTCGTGATTTATCAGGATAAAAAGTAGCCTATAGCTCAATCCAGGTTGCAATCTATCTGTGTACCAAATTTCATCGAAATCGGCTCAGCAGATTTGGCGTGATTGTAACAAACATCCACACATCGTAACTTTTAAAATGCTCTGTTTGAAATCTTTCAAACATCATCATCTTTCTTTCATCTTTTTATTTTTTACTTTCTTTAACATCTGTTAAAGAAAACATGAAAATGGAGTATTTCCTCCTTATCTTAGAAACAGCTAACATTTTGAAAAAAATATGGACTTCACTAATCGGTGATAGGAACATCTAACCAAAAATTAAAACTAAGCCCCGTACTCCCACGGTAAACGGAGAATATTCGTAAGTAGAGAATATGTTCCCAGGAGTCAGTACAAAATGCTTTCACACAGTTTGTCGAGTCTAGATCCCCAGAGTTCTATCGTAAAGGCATAAATGAAATTTGATATTTGATATTTATTTATTAACCATCTCGTTACATTTCATAACATTGGCATGTCAAATTGGTACATTTTAAGTTTAATACTATTTTTATAACAATATAAAATATAATACGCACAATTACATACAGAAAATACAGAGCAATATAGGACAGCATAACATAAAACTAAAATTTAAAATAGGTAAGGTTGTCAGCAGACACGTCACTACACGTCATGCAAATCAGAAAATGAACAACTCATGTACTCATCAATATGGTAATATGGATTACATTCAAAAAATAATTTTAGTTTATGTTTGAATTGGATTAAAGGTAGCCGTGTTATTTGTAGGGGTAGTTTATTATACATAATGCCTTGTTTATACGTCTTAACAAGTCTGGTTTTAGGAACACATAACTTTTCTTTGTTTCGGGTGTTAAAATTATGTACATGCATTTTGATGGGAAAATCTCAAATTCCGTTTAGATGGCAGCAATGTGTAGATAAAGAGCGTAAATATTTTGATTTAATATTTTACAACTTAGTTAAACGATTTTCAATTTTTCAGTACAAATCGGCTATTTCGTACTTTAACCCCTATTATGTTATTTCAGCGAGGACTATCAAATTCAATTAGTTACTATGGTAGCCTACTAGTACGGGCACCATGCGAGTTCAACTTACAAATGATCGGTTTTTCTCTGACCTAATTTATAACGACGGAGTCTACGAGTATTTAAGTAAAAATATTTATACAAATATGACTGCCCAAATACTAATATTTCGGTAAATATTCATACCGGAATCGCCGTGCTCTTAATTATCATCGGATAATAAAAGGGAGCAAAAGTTGTATTCAGTGTCTTTAATATTCATGCGTCCATAGCCTTAATGGTTTTGTGTAGCAGGAAAAGTAATGGTGAGGGAGTGACGGGGAATGTTTTTTTGGTGTGTTTCGGTAGATGATAGTTATCTTAATTTGGCAAAAAATAAGCCTATATTTTTTTGCGAATATCCTCAAATTAAGCTTAGGCTGCGTCCCAAGTAGGCAGACTATTCGCCGCCGACTGAGTTAGCGGCATATCGGTTTAGCCCTTCCATATTTGTTCACAGTTTGCTGTTCTGCGCTAAGCCAATACGCCACTAACTCAGTCGGAGGCGAACAGTTTGCCTACTAAAAGAAAAAAAAGTGCGAGTCGGACTCGCGCACCGAGGGTACAAACCTGGGGTGCGTTCAATGGGTACACTCCAAGGATGAAGTTATTTTTTTTCCACGCTCTGAGGCTCTGAACGACTTGGATTGACACGTAATGTCAATGTCATTGTCAATTTTTGATGTAAACAATCGCTTTCTTCAGCCAGTGTTGCCAATTTTGCTCTTTTAGAGCTAAATTCAGCTCCACTTTTTTCCAAAAGAAGTTAGTAGATAGTATGAATGAATGAACGACAAAACCAAAGCATAAAGTTGTTATTGTTGAATCACTTAACCTGCATTGTTTCCTCCTTTTTACTGAAACAATTAGCCTTATTTTTAACTCTTTTTTTTCCCATTCATTTTTTTTTCTTTTATGTGGGGTATAATTTTTTGATCTCATGAAGTAGAGTGAGACAATTTTTTTTCTATAGTAATGGAAAATAAAGTCATGAAACCGTCAAAACCAGTTTTGATTTCCAAAATTTTGTTACGAATTTTTTTTTTCCATTTGACGTAGTAACTTGTTTTTTAAATATGCAACTTGTTATACATTTAGATCGATATATTAACACGATTATTGTACACCAAAAAATAAATGTAATAGGATTAACTACAAAAATACAGTAAAATGGGCGGCATTATCGCTGCAAGCATATTAAGTGTGTATTTATATTTTACCATTAAATACTAAAAACTTGAAACATTTCGTGAATTTTGTACGGAACCCTGAATGCGCGTGGTCCGACGTCCACTTGGCCGTTTGTTTTACCCTTTTAGGCAGGCTAAAGATAACCCCAACAAAGATCCTCCCAGCCTTGATAGCCTTGAACCTATCTAGTGACAAATATGACAAAAACTAGCCATGATATTTCACCGAAAAAAATATTGGGGATGTTTTCATCATTATCATCATCCCTACATAAACCGCTACTGGACATCTGACCATATCTGTGGATTTAATTACATCAATATCGGTTCAGTTGTCACGGCGTGTTTGATTATCAAAGTCTTAAAGCATATAATAGCAAAGTAATCCAGGAGATGATAACAAGTCCTGTTTCACTTTATAAAAAAAATACTCTCGTGGAAACTGCAACTTTTGCAGTTACTATATTACTCGTTGGGCTTGCATAAAATATTTCTCCATCTATGTATGGAAAAGGTTTTTTGTGGGGAAGGGTGGGATTGACTTGACTTTGAAAGCAATCTTACGTCAAAATCGTAACAACCGAACACCCACCCAAAACGGTGGTTGTTCAGTTAGGGTCACGTGACGCTAACCGAACGCTCTAACCGAGCCTCCGAACGGAACAACCCATACGCTTTGGCGACAAGCACATGATTTGACTTTGACAGACGTCAGAATTGTCATAGGTGGTTGTTCGGTTAGGGTCACGTGACGCTAACTGAACGCTCTAACCGAGCCTGTGAACGGAACAACCGCACACTCTGGTGACAACCAACACTCAGACCACTGAACGCACCCATGTAGGTATATAAGTAAAAGTTATGGTATTTTTATTGCTAAATGAAATCATCACGAGGAAAGGGCTAGTAAGTTTAAAATTAATAAAAATATTATTATATGATGTTATTAAAAATTTATGATTTACGCAATTTTTCCTTTATCTGTGCTATAAGACGTTGCTTCGTACCAAATTTCAAGATTGTGAGTTCACGGGAAGTACCCTGTAAGTTTTGATTCCCTTGCGATTGTCGAAAATTTGCAGCATAAACGGCTGTATCTTTTGATTGCATTGGCTTAGAAGTTTGATTTTTTCACAGTTCCAAGGGACAGACTTGAGTATTTGATATTAATTTTAGCTTGATATCTCCACACGTTCATGAGAAAAAGAGTCTTCACAGACATAAAAGACGGACAATAAAGTGATCCTATAATGGTTCCGTTTTACCTTTTGAGGTACGGAACCCTAAAAATCATATAATTCAGTACAGTCAGTACAGTATCCGGTAATTCTAACTGAATCCAGCTAACGTATAACGTACACAGATTATCACAATGAGAACGCTCGCTATGCAACATTCCAGTTTATGCCTCACATTCCCGATACGTTCCCGCTAAGCACTCCGTATTTCGACGCGATATTTACGATTGCAGCCTTGCACACGCGAGATTGCAATGAAGCAAGCACTAAAGGTAAATTCAATTCTACACGAGAACAGGGCTGTATGCAGGCGGGGGCATTCCTGAAGGTGGGCGAGGTCTCATCGTCAGGGAAATAAGGCTATTACACTGCTTACTGGTCGAGACAATAATTGACCGGAAACTCAATAATGACCTGTATTTGTATGGGACGACCATTACCTCGCCGTAACACAGTTTATACCTAACTGTTGTTAAAGCACGGTTGGTAAAGGTTTCGAACTGTAACTTAACTACCTCAATTTTTTGTAAAAATTCTATTCTTTTGATTATAAACAATTAATTAACAAATAATGGACCTGTCTATCAGAATGTCTGATTTAATAAATGAATTATCATTATTATTATTATTTACCTCTTGTCGAACCATTTTGCATGTGCAATTTTTGTTAACAAAAAATCCATATTTAACCTAAAAATCAATCGCTTAAATTAAAAAGTAAAGAGCTACAATATTATTGGTTTTTTGTCACTAACTCGTATAATCATAAATCAATATTGATATATGTTTATAAATAAAACAGTTTTATCACAATCATTTAGAATGCAGGATGGTTTATTTACATTTTGTCTGCTTCGAGTTTAGCTAGAGTTTGAGTTTGAGTAAGTATACAACTGTTTTAGAGTTTTTTGACAAAATACATTTATTCGTAATCTATTCTTCAATATTCGTGTAATCGTTAAGCCCAGATTAGGCCTTCAGATCTTTGGTAAATTGGTTTATGTGTGTGTCGGACTAGTGCACTTATTCTTCTTCGTATCGTGGACAAAAATAGATAAATATACTATGATATGAGCACTATCCAATTTAATATCGAATATCTGGTGCGACTGAGTTTCACTCGACGTTTTTTTTGTAAAATCGTGATTACTAAGGTTATCGCTACACTTACAATCTCTAATGCTTTTCTTCAGATTGTCTATTTGCATTCAGAATAAGCCTGTTCGAAATTTGAATTCGGGCGCTCGGGTGCGTATTAGCGAACCATTAGATATTCTGTGACTGACACAGATAAGCGAGTCCAAAGTACTAAGTTTTTGGGGAAATTGCGTTTTCCCAGAGATCAGACCTAAATAGATTGATTTTCTGCAGCCAAAAATCCCCATATATTTAAAATTCCATCGAAGTCCTTTCAGCCGTTTTTAAGATCACAAAGATATTGCTCGTTTAAAAGTATTGGATGGATTGGATAGTATAATATTTAATTAAATTAATATTCATTAATTTAATACTACTGCCTACTGCGTTGCCCGTGCATTGCATATATTCGTTTGAAGTGTAGGTGCCGGACAGGGGCCCAAATCTACTACTTAAACCAATTGTATTACAATTGTTAATGAATTGTCTCATACTTGTCACTTTTGACACTTTTGGTATTCTACTAACATCAATGGTTTTTCAATTGCATTATAATTGTGACCATTTAGAAACAATCGTAAAATCTTTCTAAGTAAAAATTCGTAAAATCATAAATTTAGCTGACTACCACTTTTAATGACAATTGTAATTGAATTATAATTGCATAGTACAACAAAGTGTTTTCTTAAAAAAAATAGTAGAAATAGGCCACTGGATGTAGGTATAAGCTGTCAGCTAATGCAGCGACGTACGTCGTTCCGTACCTCGCGAAACTTCATAAGAATAAGATGGTACAGATATAAAGCCACCCCAAAATACCGCTTTAATAACTTATGAGCCCCCAAATAATCCTAAGTACGAGTCTGGCATGAAATACTCGGGACGGCATCCACAAAGAAATCGCTATTGCTTTCAAACATACTTTGGTAGACTTTATTTGTGCAATGCAGAGAATGGACATCTGAGGTTTAAATGGATCAAAGGGGAATTGGCTTGCTTCACTAATAGTAATGTGTGGGAAAATAAGCTTTTAAGCCTGTTGAGAAAAATCTAACAGTAGTATTGGAAATATTTATTTCTAAAGCTGATTTGAACCCCCTACTAATAAGAGGGATGTTATAAGTTTGAGGCCATAGTGTGTCTATCTGTCTGTCTGTATCACATGTTTCGTATGCAAAATCCTTAGGCACAACTAGTAAGCACTGCACTGCGTATTGTTAGGACACAATCGGTGTCCTTGCGGTAGGTCGCAAGCGAGCGTTGCTTGCGTCCCGTGAACGTTCTGTCTTGTCGGCGCACCAATGACTGCGGAATTGTAGGGAAAATGATTGGAAAGGAGTTTTTAATATGACACCAATAGATGGCGTTACTAGAAGTATAAATATTGATATAGTATTGAGTACTAGAGGGTTTTTTTTGTTTATTTGTTTGTTTTTTAAGCCTAGTTATTTTTAGTTTACTTCAATTACTTCCTATGTTTTATTTAGTATTAATTTTCTCTTTTTTGTGTTAGGTGTAAGATACCTTTTGATTCTTGTCTACCTTTTGTAGCCCCGTGTTTTTTGTAGCAAATACATATAAATATTTTTATCTTTATTTTTATCTACAAGTTTATTGATAAAACAGTACAGAACTGACCTTAGCTGTATGGCTCAACACCAACAGCTGACATTGGCCCAGCAAAAAGTACGTCAGAGATCGTTTACAGTTTGTACTTATAACAACAAAAATACATTAAAAGACCGTTACAAAACCATTTCAGTTGATTGATATCCGGCAGAATAAAAGTATTACCAATAAATAAAAGTTATTTGCACCCTCGTTTAATTAGTAGGCGCTACTTCGGCGAGAATTAATTAATTGCTTTGACTAACGTATTTATCATTTGGAAAGGTAAACAACCTTTACTTGACAGGTAGAAGTAGGTATATCTGGCTGTTGCCACGTTTTGCCCGAATTTATGAATTTATTCCAGCCAGGTATTCAACAAGGCGATAACAGACCCCAAACAGCAGTAGAGACCTCCCTTTGAAAGCGTACTTTTTATAAACGAATTAACCAAATAGGTACTTTGTATATACTGTGGTGTTTTCGGCCTAAGAATAGACCTCTCCGTCTACTACGGTGGATGTCGTAAAAGCTGACTAAGGGTTTACACCAGCAGAAGGGCAGCAGAACCAACCTGAATACATAAATATTGCGTTCACCAATCTGCCTGCCAAGCGTGGTGATTTGCCAGAAGCACCACGCTTGGCACTCTTTAGGCGTCCAGCAGTGGACGTCTAAAGGCCACGTCATAGGTATTCGTGTAAGTCTGCGTACCTATAAGAATCGTCCTATCTACAACGAGTTAGTGGTTCATCATCATCATCATCTCAGCCCGGAATCACCCACTGCTGGGTATAGGCCTCCTTTCTCTTTTGCCAGCCTCCTCTGTCCTGTGCATCTCTCAACCATGTGTTGCCCGCGACGGATACAATGTCGTCGACCCATCTCGCTTTCGGACGACCCGGATTTCTTCGGCCCGACTTCGGCCACCACTCCTTTGAGGCTTTACTCCACTGGTTGTCACCACGTCTGGCCAGGTGTCATGCCCAGCTCCACTTGAGGTTGATAGCTCTGTCTCCGACGTCATAGACTTTCGTCCGACGACGGATCTCAGTGTTGCGGACTCGGTCTAAAAGTGTAATGCCAAGTATAGCTCGCTCCATGGCCCGTTGTGCAACACGTACTCGGTGCACAGTCTCCTTAGTGAGCGTTCATGTCTCGGCACCGTAAGTCATAGTTGGCAGGACACACTGATTATAGAGACGGGTCTTCAGGCACTGTGGGATCTTTTTTGACCGGAAGACATCTTCAAGTTTGCCGAATGCTGCCCACCCAAGCTGTATTCTCCTGGAGATTTCTTTGTTCAGATGCTCCTTGCTAAAAGATAGAACATGACCTAAGTACACGTAATTATCAACTATCTCTAGCTTCTCGCTTCCTATCTGAATTGTTGAAGTCGAGACGCTAGAGACACTTGTCAACACTTTTGTCTTGGACATGTTCATCTTCAAGCCCACTTCCAAGGAGGCGTTGAATAGTTCTTTGAGCATTTGCTGCAGATCTTTCAGGGATTCCGCAAACAGAACTAAATCGTCTGCAAACCTGAGATGCGACAGATACACACCATTGACGTTTATTCCACTTTGGTCCCACTCAAGTGTTTTCACCAGTTCTTCAAGAACAGCGGTAAAAAGTTTTGAGGAAATGGTGTCTCCCTGCCGCACACCCCTTTTGATGGATATAGGGTTAGCGAGATCATGCATTTTGACCTGCATTGTTGCTGCGCAATAAAGGTCCCGGAGCACATCTACATACTGAGCGTCGATCTGGCAGCGATGGAGAGAGTTGAACACGGCCCAGTGTTAGACACTGTCGAATGCCTTCTCATAATCGACGTAAGCTAAACACAAGGGCCGGTTGTATTCGGAACTCTTCTTTATCAACTGCTTCACACTGTGAATGTGGTCGATTGTCGAGAAACCACTCCGGAAGCCGGCTTGCTCAACTGATTGGCAGTCGTCTAGTTGGCGAGTCAGACGGTTACATAGGATTTTGGCAACAGCTTGTAAACCTGGGAGAGTAGGGATATAGATCGGTAGTTACTAAGGTTCGAACAGTCACCTTTTTTATGAAGAATGGTGCCTATCGCATTTTTACAAACATTTGGAGCACGAGCACCTAGGAGGACGTCATTGAAAAGTTTTACAAGTATTTTTAGTACCGGTTGGCCACCTGCACGCAGCATCTCAACCGTTATGCCGTCCTTTAGCATTAAGTTCACCTATGAACTGTTTTTTGTCTAGTGCAATAAATATTTTTCTATCTATCTACCTCACCAGGGGATTTTTCATTTTTCATCTGGGATAGAGCTTTTTCTACTTCACAAGTTGTTGACAAGTTGTTGATATTTGGTAGAATTTCTTAGGTTCGACGTTCTGTGGGTTCTATTAAGTCGTTGCCTGGTGATTTTGGTTCCGCCGATCTTGTAGCGTAAAGTTCCCCGTAAAACTCTTCTACAATTTTTAACATTTGTTACAATTTTTAACAGTTAGTGGTTAGTCTAAATAATCCTTATTACTAGGGACAGTCCTGGTAAATTAACCAAATTGAATTCCCGGAAAATATCCAAATGAACGTGGTAGATAATAATATTTTGTGCTTCTGATCCACAGACGGAGTGAGGGCGATATTCTGAATGTCTTTGAAATTGCGCTAAATCCAATTTAAATATTCAGCAGGTTTTAGTTGATGGAGCTCTGGGATATTTCACTTTTATCACAGCTTATGAGAGAATAGCTCCGTTACGACGTCCTCTTTGACGACCTCTGTGGTGCGGCGGGCGAAGGTGCACCTGCGACCCAGGAGGTTGCGGTTTCAATTCCCGCCTCGGAACAAATATTTGTGCGATCCGTTGATATGTGTTCAGGGTGTTCTGGGTATTTTCTAAATATAATAAAAAATATCTATCTATGTAATGTATTGTATTAAGTATATCAGTTGTCTAGTACCCATAACACAAGCTCTGCTTAGCTTGGGGCTAGATAAAGTTGTGTGAACTGTCCAGAAATTATTATTTATTTTAATTTTATTTAATTGTTACGTTTATTAACTTTCTGAAACCTTATATTAGAAACAGCTACAATAAATTATCTGTCAACAAGCAGGCGCACAGCTCAGTACCATCCTTACCTCATCAGTATACCCACAATTTGCACTAAGGGTTTCAGTCCCACCTTTGTAATGCGAACAGCTAAGGAATGGAACCCACTGCCGTCGTCTGTCTTTCCTGAAAACTCATAATATGGGTATCTTTAAGGCAAGAGTGAATAGGTGCGTTCTAGATCTTTGTGCTCCAACGTCGGCCTCATCGTCATTTACCAACAGGTGATATCGCAGTAATTCGAGGGTATATCATAGTTAAAAAAAAACAGTGTTTCTAGTATTATACATTATATCATTGTCACTTTTTTGTCAAACAATATATTTTTGCGAACATACATATCAGGATTTCATAAAGTGTACTGATATTACTTATAGCATTATTTATTCAGTGCTGATATGGAAATCTCGTGATGTTTATTTCTTTAAACTTGTTTTGAAGTGATCGAACCGATCTGAATCCATGAAAATAATGACGCAGTGCACGCACAACCGCTCTAAGGCGCGGTTTATACAGAAGTGACGTCGGGCGGGACGTGGCTTGGACGGACAGTCAAATAAACCTTTTTTTTATACTACTTAGAATGGCGGATCAAGCAGATGGCCCACCTGATGTTAAGCGGTACCCCATGCCTATGAACAGTGCATTATCACATAGGTAACGTACACCTAGGTCGCACCCTATGTGGCATTGCACTGCGCCTGCCACCAAGAGACATAAAGATGAAAAGTCTCATGTGACTGTAATTTAACCGGCAACCATAGAACCCTGGGTTTCTCATACGACTCGTTTCTCGAGATTATTTCTTTCCCATATCTACAAAAAATAGAATGAGCTTCCATCTGAGGTTTTGCCGCTTGGTAACGACATGGTCGCTTCAAGTTTTTTTTAAAATAAATTCCTTTAGATTAGGCAGCGCGACGACAATACCCTTGATGTTGCCGGTGTCAATAAGCGACGGTGATCACTTTACATAAGCTGGGCCGTATACTAGTTTGCCTATTTGTTTCATATATTGAAAAAACAAACCTTCAAACCGGAACACAGCAATGCGAGCACTAGTGATTTCGGCAGAAATAATAGTTAACCTAATAGTTATGATGAATACGGTAGTTTTTGCCGAAGGAGGAGCATGGGTCCGCGCCTCCAGACGGCGCCACCGCCGCCAGTCGACGCGCGCCTCTTGACCTATATCTTGGCATGACGTCGCGACGTGACGTAATGTTTTCGTCACGTCACCGCCATGTCACTTCTGTGTAAACCGCGCCTAAGCGACGTGCTGAACTGCACCAGCTGTTCTTTTACTAACTGTTACTTTACACAACATTCCGTGAAATCGTTGATAATACAATAATTCTGTAAATGTAAACATAATAAAGCCTTTTGAAATATTTCAGGGCACGAACCTAGTAACGTTCAAAGCCTAGTAGACGATGCAGCATTACTCAACTTTAGCAATCCGTAGACCCTCTATTGATCGTAAACTAATCATATTTATGTGATACTATAAATTAAAACTTGTGTGTTAGGTCATATAATAACTGGCAACATAGTTTTCGCTATCTGAAGAAGTGTTGATGAGCTGTGATGGATGAGCAAAAAACACGTTTTTTTTTATTTCGCGCCACAAGTGATAGCAACCACCTTAACATTGTAACTTTTACCAGTTTTAAATTTGTTTCCTAAAACGCAGTATCTTCTGAAGTTGTATCTCTGTGTAAATTGAACCAAACTTACAATATTATTTCAAACAGACAAAATACCAAACACTGCAAAATGGCTTCAAAACTTTCAAGTAATTGGACCAACAAAGTGGGGTGAGACGGCAGTCAAATAAATCCTTGTGCAGTAAATACCGCTCTAAAAATATACCAGCCAGAGAAAAGAGTAACGTTGTTGGGGATTGAAGAGTTAGTGGGAATCTCCAGGATAAACACTTTTACCTGGGTTAAGAAAAGATGAAATTCTTAAACAGTTTGAGTTGTTTGCATTTATTGTTTCCATAGTACCCATGCGATGAATAATAATATAATAATAATAATAACAACACCTATTTCTGCCGCAAAGCAGTAAACCTCGCATTGCTGTGTTCCGTTTTGAAGGGTATGGGTGCCGGTGAAATTACAGGCACATGAGACTTTTCATATTTATGTTTCGGGTGGCGGGCGCAGTGCAATGCCACATATAGGGTGCTTACTTGGTGGACGTGACCTATGAGGTAATGCGTTGTTAAAGGCAGAGGTTACGGTTTAAAATCAGGTGGGCCATCAGTGGGCATCCAGTCATGCACGTAGTTAAAAAAAAGGCGTGCTTTTTTCCCCGAAACGGTAGGCAGAGCCTCAAATGGGCCTCTTTTGACTGTGGGTTGCACCATCGTGAGAAATAGACTGTACTGTATTTTGTCTTTTGAGTTTGATTTTTTCCTTGATAAATAAAGGAAGTGGAAAGTAACTGAAAAGTCTCCACGTACCTGTCACATTTGATCATCAAATCTGTGTTTGATTTATTGATTCAACGTCGTTAATTCTTTACTACAAACCCTATATCGCGAGTGAAAGAGTTTGAGCAACTTGCTCATACTGTAGCGACACGCGCCCCGCCACCATACCAATTCCTCTGTGGCGCGGCGGGCGAAGGTTGGCCTGCGACGCAGGAGGTTGCGGGTTCGATTTTCGCCTCGGAACAAATATTTGTGCGATCGCAGATATTGGTTCAGGGTGTTCTGGGTATTTTCTATGTGTAATAAAAAATATCTATCTATGTTATATATTGTATTAATAAGTATAACAGTTATCTAGTACCCATAACACAAGCTCTGCTTAGCTTGGGGCTAGATAATGTTGTGTGAACTGTCTAGCATTATTTGTTATTTATTTATTTATTATTTCTCCAAACTTCAGATTTCGGTGCACCAAACCACAGATAAAATAATAGGCGAAATGAAACATTAGCACAGAAAAAACCCTTAACATAAATCCTCTTGTCCTACCACATCACTCATTTTATCTAAATTAGCAAAAAAGCCCTGTAATTAATAGGTATTATTATAAAACACGAACGCGTCGGGAGAATAAGAAATTACGCAGAGATATGCTCGATAATTAAAAGTCACCAAGTCTCCTTAATTTGAATATACATTGTGATAATTTTCATGGCTTGTTCGTCTCATTATGTGCCATTAACTTTTTCACCCGACTGTGAATGGTGTAACTCAATTACTTTAAATGCCAAGGCTTTTCGACTGATTAAAATGAAGTTATGAAAGATGAAATTTTTGAATAATAAATTCTCATACAGGGCTTATACAGCAACCATAGCCACAATTAAAAAAACCACAAGAAGCATAATTACATCTGTGGTGCTATTAGCCGGCTTTTTTTGTATTGATTTTATTTATCTAATTTAGACACTCTTTTTTAAAAAGAAATTCAGCTTTGTTACGGTTTTATTGTATGTTTATATTATTACAAGCTTTATTTACGGAAATAATAATACAACTAATACAAGTAAATATAAGTAGGTGTATAAATGGAACAGCTGTGCTACCTGAAGACCGCTGCTATCGATCTAAAGGTAGTTCAACTGGTTTTGTAACCAATAATATGCACTATTTTAATAAACAATCGAATCAAAAATAGACGTAGGTACCTTTGTTTATTTTGTCTATCGAAAAAATATTGTCCTATCGTATTTCTTGTACAGTGATCCCTCGGAATTATAATGTAGTATCCATACATATTTTTTAATTTGAATATTGTACTAGATTTAGTCTATTAAAAATTTGATCCAAAATTAGGAATTTTGCGGCATACCCATAATTATATATTATATACCGGCATACCTTAAATACTAATTTTACTTTACCATGACTCTTGTTCGCGATATGACATAGGATATTTACAGTGGGCTGAAGTTATTCCACGAATTTAAACGTAGGCACTATCTTTAACTCAGGAAATAATTTTTGCTGAACCCATAGCACCTGGGCAGATGTTTCTCGTACCGTACGACTATAATGAAACTATTATTTCATCTATTTCCCACACTCTCACGCCCTCGTCCCCCTAGGCCGATTCGTTGCTACAATGACCCACCTCCATTACAGTATTAATCCTGCGTTACCTCAATTATTCGCGAGCTTGATCGATTGTGGATAATTTGGTGAGTGCTTTTCGAATTATTTTGGTAGTGCGCTTGTTATATTGATTAATGTTCAATCACCACCTTCATTAGCTCACATTAGTACATAGTTGGACATAGGTCTCTCTATAACGCGAAACTTCCAATCTTTGATTTTATTTTTAACTGACTAAATCAAGTACAATATTCAAATTACAAATATGCATGGAAACTACATTATTACTATTATGACTATTATGACTATTATAATTCCGAGGGATCACATTACCAGAAACACGATAGGACAATATTTTCTCGATACAAAAAAAACCCAAAGTTACCTCTAACTTTTGGCTAGATTCGATTGTTTATTAAAATGGTGCATATTATTAGGAAAAAAATTGAGAAATAAAACAATACAACAAAGCCGAGGGTTTGTTATAGGGGGTTAGTAAAATTATCTATATTTTACGAGATATTCAGTAAAAACTGCTTTTTCGCGCGGCGCGACGCGTTTTTGTTGTATGAAGATTTCTGCCTCCACTGAGCTCGGTGTTTGGCCTCCAAGGTCTCCAGAACAGAAGAACAGTACGGCACCGAGCTGTGAACGCGTGCTGCGTGATGTGCGAATCCCGAGCGGCATTTCTGCGAGGCCTCACAGGAGTCTAGGTATTCTCACGTTGCCATGTATAGTGATATAACTAGTGGCAATTTACGTGATGATAAACCTGGACATGTGAGGCTTACTTAGCTGACAAAGCCCCTTACGGCTGCATCTCTCATTTGAAATTGTTCCTATTAAAAATTGCTATTGGCGCTACAGTCGGGTCACCGGGACCACACGAACGAAGTCGCGAGTGGGCCGCCAGTTATCAATATTTACTTTGATCGAAGTCAATAAATACCTATTATGACTTTATGAACTCGTTTACCCCCAACGGATGTCCGTACTTCAGCGCATAAAAAACAAAAATAATTGATCATAATACCAACGTGCATTAATCAAATACAAAATCATTATTACCCACATACCCGATTTGAAGAGCGTATAACCACAGAATCCCTTCAAGGATTATCCCCGTCTTCAGAACTAAATCTAATTGCGCCTCATTAAACGTTACGATCGAAGAAATCAGCACAATTTAAATTGCTATTGATCGTACTCCCTTAGGAAATACATTCTCTCTGAAGTAACAAGGGGAGACCACGCGCGCTGACAGAAATCCGTACATTGCTTTGTCTCGCCTCGCACGTTTATCCTGCATTGCATTACTTATTGCCTGTACTGGCTACGTTTAAATGTAGCTTGTCTTACTTGAACGTTTTTAAACGGGTTATTGACTTGACGGGTTATTATGAAATCGACTTCTGTTTAAATTGTATAAGAATGGTGTTAGCCTTTATAGGCACTTATTATCCCAATGGATACGGTTTTACCAATAAAGAATCCCGTCTTAAACCCTTCCGATGAATAAAGACTCTGATAAAGTCAGAGGTGTGTTAGAAAAAAAAAAAAAAAACGGGTTATTGAACGAGCGAAGGTAGTTCTCTGAGTCAACTTGAAAGGATCGGCTTTTGTATGTATGTATGTTTGACCGAGCATAACTTCCGAACCGTTAATGCGATCTTGGTGAAATTTGATTTGGGGGTTGATTAGTATTAGCAGTATTAGTACAATTTGTTGGTCCCCAAGAGGGGATACATAATTTAAAAGTGAGAATATCAGATCAAATGGGGTGTCATATGAAAGCCCTTTGCTTCGACATTTCAAAACTGTTTTTTATAATTTTTTAACTTATGTAGTTTTTGAGATATTAGAGTAAATCGAAAATGTAAAAAAACAAAACCTCTACGGTACTTCCACTAATCCTACAACGCTGAAATTTGGTATGTTTATAGCTTTTATGACACAAATACTGGAAAAAGTCTTAAATTGAGAATTTAGAAACTTGTACTCTATAAAACGATAACCAGAATAACATCCATTGTTGAACTCCCGTTTCTAGGAATTTGAACGACATTGTAGGTCTAACTTTTCGAACCGACAAGAACGTTCATTTTATGTGGATGTACTCACGTACATAGATATTTTATCGAGAGAAATAAGGTAACCTTGCAAAGGTAAATCGCGTGTATTCCCGGGGTCTCAGTTCGGGGCGAACCACTAGTTTTAAAGGCTTGTCTGAAGTCATAATACAGTTTTACTAATACTTTTCATACCTCAGCTTTGAATATATTTATAGCGCATACTCCTTGAAAGTTATGGAATCCTGACTTAATTCAACTGCCTTGTTGGGTTTTCAAGGCTGTTTGAAATGCAAACTCAATCCCACCAAAAAACGGAACGTCAAAACTGACGTTTAGTTCCTCATGCCTGCCGCCAACGGACGGAGGCACCACTGTCTTCGAACTTGAGAGCTACTGCGCGTACGTGCTTATCAAAAATAAATCAAAAAACCCTTAAAAACTGTTCAAAAGTCAAAATATCGAACTGTGTTTGTGTCCTATTGCAATAGTGTGGTGTGAGACAGTTTTCCATCAAAATATCATGGACTCCTACAGAAACCTGCGGCGGTGAGTTTTTTATGCTTTCGTGAAACAGCCGAAAAATAAGTATTTAGCTATCGATCACACATTTTGGTCATTCGAACCGGGATTATCCAGTTACGAAATCAATACAACTAAATATCTATTCATTTACACGTATTTATTGGTATAATTCTTACTAACTTATCATTACGGCCACGGCCTGTAGGTAGGATTCAGAAAATGAAATAACTTATATCTCAGTAAGTACACAAGATCCAAGTTCCAAACCTATTCACCTACTCAGTTTTATAAGTGCTAGTACCTAATCCAACGTTTATTTCAATTCAATACTCCATATTTCGAGTCTTCAATTTCACAATTTCTTTACGAAAAAGTTGCATTTATCGGCGAAGTTCGGCCGCCATTGTGTTTACCAAGTTTGCCTTGCATTAGAATGCCTCCCAAGCAAGATGTCAAAGGTCAAGAGGATGAGTACGATGAGTTGGTACGACCACATATTGCTACGAAAGAAATGTGTTTTTTGAGATTGCAAGCTTTGTATAAGGTTTCTAAGAATGTTCGCGACCAACCAGAGTTGCTAAGCGAATTCAATGTCCGTTTTAGTGAATTGCCGATATGGCGGGAAAAGTTTGAGCAAAGTATTCTCAATATTACGACCCTAAAACAAACTTTTTATTCGGATTATGTTCCCTCGTACAAAGAGATCGAAAGTTTTGACGAAATTTATTATTTAATACGAGGTGTCTCGGCCAGTTTAAACATAGACATGAAACCAAATAATACCGAATCAAAGTTACAATCACAGGGCAGCTGCGTAAAACCAAGGCTACCTAAATTGGAACTGTTTCCATTTGACAGTAAACTTGAAAACTGGCCTACGTTTCGTGATACCTTTTCTAGCTTGATTCACAATAACAAACAGATTGCGGATATTGAGAAATTTTACTATCTTTTATCGGCGGTAAGCGGGTCCGCACTGACGATTGTTAAGTCAATGCCAGTTACATCGGCTAACTATCAGATCGTTTGGAGCGCTTTGGTAAAACGGTATGATAATAAGCGAGCATTAGCGACTACCTATCTCGACAAGTTGTATAACTTCAAACCTTTGTTGACTGAGTCAGTCTCTGGACTTAATGGATTCTTACAGACATTTCAAGAAAACATTAAAGCGCTCCAGCTGCTAGATATCAAAGATTTGTCCGGGTTTTTGTTGTTCTATGTCG
The DNA here is from genome assembly GCA_932527175.1 of Operophtera brumata. Lineage (NCBI taxonomy): Eukaryota > Metazoa > Arthropoda > Insecta > Lepidoptera > Geometridae > Operophtera > Operophtera brumata. The sequence continues at coordinate 55,736,323 of OW052239.1, read as the reverse complement.
CTTTGCGTAACCTTGACCCCGTAACTAGGCGAGAGTTGGAACGTGGATTGGGGCAAGATGAGCTACCTACTTATGACGAGTTGATAACTTTTATTGAAAAACATGTGCGCGCTCTCGAGATGTCAGAGTGTACGACTAATTCCACTACTACTAAAAGTGTACCGTACACTCGAAGTCAGTCAAAGGTCAACCAGCCTTCTGGTTCAAAATCAAATAATTCAAACTCACAGCGGCCAACCTTGTCGTCAGCTGTTGTCAATACAGACCAACCTGTAAAATCTAATAAATCCATGGAGTGTCTGTATTGCAAAAAGATGCATTCTATATATCGATGTATCGACTACACCGACCTGACGCCGGCACAACGTCTTGACAGAATCAAACAATTGAAGTTGTGTGAAAATTGTTTACGTGAACATTCTGTCAACGACTGCCCGTCCAAGGTACTTTGTACGATCTGCAAAAAAAAGCATCACCATACACTGCACATAGATTCTTTTGCAAATTCGAGTTCTAGTGCTATTGCGTTGACGTGCTCAGCTAATTTGACAGTCTTGCTCGGCACCGCAGTTATACACGTCGCAGATTGTTGGGGCCAGTACCAAACCGTGCGTGCTATAATTGATAGCGGCGCTATGTCAAGCTACATAACTCAAGACTGCGCAAAACGTCTAGGGCTGACGCGACGTAAATGTAATTTTGACCCCATCGGTTTAGGTGGCAATCCAGTGCGGGAGTTCGGTTTAACTACTTGCAATGTTAAGCCGCGACACCGCGCCGGTCCTATCTTGTCAACTGATGCGGTTATCGTTTCAAACATAGCAGGTAATTTACCTACAATGCCCCTCTCTGACAAGACTATTGTTGAGTTTCAACAGCTGATGTTGGCTGACCCAAACTACTATAAGCCCGCGCCCGTTGACCTATTGATAGCAGGTGACTTGTTTCCGTACATATATGATGGCGAAAAAATACTTCCGCGCAAATGTGGCATACCTGTTGCCATGAGCTCAGTATTTGGGTACGTCATTGTGGGTCAGACCGAACTCGGTCGTTCTGAGCACGGCAGCTCTAGCACACTACTAGCTAACACTGGTCAGGATGGTCCATTCTGTGGTTTTGCCATGAACCTAGACCAAAGGGAGATCGAAAATGTACCATCTGAAGTACGTCGTAGCACATACGATGAGTTAGCTGAGTGCCTATTTACAAAGGAGCATCGACGTGACGATACGGGTAGGTATGTGGTCAAATATCCATTTCGACCATCGGTTGAACTCGGCGACTCGAGTCATATGGCAACTCGTCGACTACTCAACTTAGAGTCAAAGTTAGAGCGGGAGCCTGAGTTAAAAATTCAATATCATAAATTCATGCGCGAATATGAGGACCTCGGTCATATGACTTGTCTTGGTGATGTCCAGAACGTGGATTCGAAATTTATCATCCCGCATTTCTCCATCATCAAACCAACAAATACCACAACGTCTCATCGCGTGGTGTCTGATGCTTCTGAAAAGACATCAAACGATATGTCGCTCAACTCATTGGTGCTAACGGGTCCCAAACTTCAAGCTGATATTAATCAACTTTCAATCAACTTTCGTTTGCCGTCAGATCTCGAAATTCAGTGGCAGACATATGTCAATGAACTCCTATTATTGTCAAACTTAAGACACGACCGCCATGTCAAGGTAGTGCGCCATACCTATTGTCAGATTCTAGGTTACTGTGACGCCTCAACTCTTGGCTATGCGGCGGTTGTCTATCTCCGATCTAAAAACGCGGATGGTAAGACTAAAGTCAGTCTAGTCATTTCTAAATCTAAGGTCGCGCCCTTAAAGACTGTCACCATTCCCCGTTTCGAACTCATGGCTGCTCATTTGCTAGCGAAACTTGTCAAATACGTTCAATCAATTTTCCATAGTCGACTTGAAGTCGATGAAACTTTGTTGTTCACTGATTCATCCGTCGTGTTAGCCTGGCTCAATACTCCCAGCTACACACTCAAAACATTTGTGTCCACTAGGGTGTCCAAAATCAATGACAGCGTGCCCAGTGAATGCTGGTATCATGTTAGCGGTGTGTCTAATCCCGCTGATGTCTGCTCTCGTGGCGCATTGCCATCCGTATTGTTAGCGACGCACGAATGGCTCAACGGACCTGACTGGCTCAACTTAGACCAGTCACAGTGGCCGATCAAGACCATGGATGAATTCCGCGACTGCAATCCACCTGAACTCAAGTGTCCTAAGACAGTCCTCGTTTCGACTGAGACGGACTCGCCTGAGCTACTTAACCATCTGACAGAAAAGTATTCAAGTTTCAATAAATTACTCAATGTCGTAGCTCGATGCTTTCAGTTCATCCATAATTGCAGATCAGCTGCTCATGAACGTAGGTCACTCTCGGTTGCTGACATCAGAAAGGCACATGACGTTTTATTAAAATCGGTCCAAAAACATCACTTTTCAAGTGACATAGGAATGTTATCAAAGGACGGTAAATGCAGTCAATCCTTGAGAAAGCTCAACCCCTTCATAGATTCCTACAGTTTCCTCAGGGTGGGGGGTCGACTTTCCCAATCGGATTTAACTTACGAAAAGAAGCATCCGATACTTCTTCCAAAGAAATGTAATTTCACCAATATCTTAATTGATTATTTCCACAAACTTCATTTGCATGTAGGTCCACGCACACTTCAAAGTTTAATCAATCAAAAATATTGGATAATTTCAGCACGCAGTGCCATTCGTTCACGTACAATCAAATGTATATCTTGCTTTAGGACATCTCCTACAAATCGACAACCTATAATGGGCGAGCTGCCTAAGTTCCGCTCTCAAGATGTACATGTCTTCCACACTGTTGGTGTTGACATCGGCGGACCTTTTCCTACCAAGGAGTCAACTCGTAGAAATGCTCACGTGTCCAAATCTTATTTGTGCGTCTTTGTGTGTTGTGCCACACGAGCGGTACACTTAGAAGTCCTGTCTTCTCTGAGTACAGAGTGTTTTCTCGCATGTTTCGACCGTTTTACGGCACGAAGAGGTCTATGCCATTCCATTGTGTCCGATAATGGCACCAATTTTGTCTCAGCTGGTAAACAGCTGAAGGAAGTAACCGAATTTCTGAACACAGATTCGGACAACCTATTTAACGGGTTCGTCTTTCGCGGAGTGAAATGGAGACACAATCCGCCGACAAGAAGTAATTTCGGCGGCCTCTACGAATCTGTAATAAAATCCGCTAAACTCCACTTGAAACGTACCATTGGTACAAGAGCTCTATCGTTTGAGGAACTCGGGACACTCTTCTCGCGTGTTGAAGCTGTGCTCAACTCAAGGCCCCTCTGTGCTTTATCCAGCGATCCTAACGAGTTTGAGGTGCTGACTCCCTCTCATTTCCTCATAGGTAGAGAACTCTTATCGGTGCCAGAATACAATTTAACTGATATTTCCAGTTCTAGACTGAATCGGTGGCAGTCCGTTCAACAGATGTCGCAACAATTTTGGAAACTTTGGAAGCAAGATTACTTGCATACGTTGCAACAACGTCAAAAGTGGTTTGCCAACTGTCGTAATCTCAAAATCGGTGATCTTGTACTCATAAATTCTGATGCTGCCCCATCGCTAAAATGGGTTCTCGCTCGCGTTTCCAAATTGCACAGTGGCCCGGACGGCGTCGTACGAGTAATCAGTGTACGAACAGCGAAAAACCACGAGTTTACTCGTCCGGTCTCAAAAGTGAGTCCTCTTCCGTTGGATCAGGACTCGGACTAGTAATTTATATATTTACTCTTTTTAGCAGTTATATGTATATCAACTTTTATTATGTATAACTCACAATTACAGGTAGAATTTATTTTTATATTATTTTATACAGTCCACTAGCTACATTTATAAATATTTTCAACTTCCTTCAACACACATTTAACTACATAATTCAAGGTTCAACTAATTCAAGTTCCACTTGTCCTGTTCTCGTAACTGGGAAATCCTTGCGGATTTCGGTGGGGGGAATGTTGGGTTTTCAAGGCTGTTTGAAATGCAAACTCAATCCCACCAAAAAACGGAACGTCAAAACTGACGTTTAGTTCCTCATGCCTGCCGCCAACGGACGGAGGCACCACTGTCTTCGAACTTGAGAGCTACTGCGCGTACGTGCTTATCAAAAATAAATCAAAAAACCCTTAAAAACTGTTCAAAAGTCAAAATATCGAACTGTGTTTGTGTCCTATTGCAATAGTGTGGTGTGAGACAGTTTTCCATCAAAATATCATGGACTCCTACAGAAACCTGCGGCGGTGAGTTTTTTATGCTTTCGTGAAACAGCCGAAAAATAAGTATTTAGCTATCGATCACACATGCCTATTTGGTAATCTTTTTTGGGGTTAGAGGAACCTTACCCTCATTAGCGGCATATGGTTTCACTGAATCTCTCCACACGCCCTTTTTCCCAATACCACGGCTAATAAGTACCTTAAGCAACTAAGGCGCATTAAGGCTCTTCCTACCCTTTCCGGGACAAAGGCGTGGCTATGTAGGTTGGTCATCATCCGCAGCCTGACTTCACCCACTGCTGAGTATAGGCCTCTCTTTGCCAGTGCCATTTCTCACGGTCCCGTGCCAGTCTCATCCAGGTTCGGCCGCGACGCATGCGATATCGTCTGCCCATCTCGCTGCTGGATGACCAAAGTTTCTGTATCCAGATCTTGGGCGCTATTCAGTTAGCGCCTTACTCCACTTATGGTCACCTCGTCTTGCCAGGTGTGCCCAACTCCATTTTAGTTCCGTTATATGATTCCCAACATCTTTGAGCTTCGTTCGACTTCGTATCTCGACGTTGGGAACACGGCGGTCTATAAGCTTGATACCGATGTAGGTTGGTATGTATACAGGGCGTCCCAAGACTATGCGACATGAAGGGAAAGTACCTTAAATATTGTAGATAGGATATTTTGGTGAAAGGAGACTTTATTTTATTTTTAAAAGTTAGGCCTATTGTCCACGTAACTGCTCGTCTTCTTCTTCTTCTTCTTTTTTTTGGCGTAATACGCACGCTTTCGTCAAGTGACGTTTGAAAGACGAATGCTTGCATCTTGCTTAGAAACAATTAAATCTGTGTCCACGAAGCAGCAACGTCGCGTCAGCCGCTCGTCATGCGTTCGTCATGACTTGTTGCCGCTTCGTGGACACAGATATCATTGTTTCTAAGCAAGATGCAATCATTCGTCTTTCAGACGTCAATTGACAAAAGCTTGCGTATGACGTGCGGTTACGTGGACAATGGGCCTTAGTAATACTGTATTCAATGATTTTCTAAAAACTACTTGCTTCGACCGGGAATCAAACCGACTTAAATTAAAATTTAAATGATTAATTTTACGTTATTCCTTTATTTCAAGATACTATGTTTTTTAAGAGGAATTATTATTTTTTGTCCATTCTTTCGATTGGCATCATAAAAATACGGGATGTTTTTTTCACATTTAAATAGGTTCGATTCCCAGACGAAACATGTAATTTTTAGAAATTTTTTGAATGTAGTATGACTAAGTTTAAAAAAAATCCCTCCTTTCAGCAAAATATCCTATCTACAATATTTAAGGTACATTCTCTTCATGTCGTTGGTCTTGGGACGTCCTGTATAGTATTATTTGCTAACATCTTATTTGAGTTTCTGTATTGGTTCGAAGTCAGGAGGGGAATATGCGCCCCATTGTACAAAATCGCGTAAACTGTGACCCACATCCATTCACCTTTTCAATATAAGAAGTAGGTACAACAGAAAATGTAGCTCATATACCCGGAATTCCCCTATGTAGGTCGCTTTGTTCAATTAAGTGGTTACTAGCACAATTAAATTTATCTCATTGGGCTCACTTTTCATGTTCAAAGTATCATTTGAAATCGGCTCACAATGAGCTGTTTACTTCACCTATTCAAAAATGACTACTTGCCGGTCTCTGGGTAAAAAATGCGTTATTTAAATTTCAAACTGAACAACAATACTGATTTTTCACTCTCTTTCACTTTTGATTTGCATATTGTCTTCTTAGGCCCGTATTAATAAATCAAAAGGTGCCTCACTGGCGCGTTTTTTTCTTCATCTTGCGTTTTCCTGAAACGCCATAGCGCATACAAACTTGCATAGCATGCATCCGTAATGAAACGAATGAAACGCCATAGCGCATACAAACTTGCATAGCATGCATCCGTAATGAAACGAATGAAACGCCATAGCGCATACAAACTTGCATAGCATGCATCCGTAATGAAACAAATGAAACGCCATAGCGCATACAAACTTGCATAGCATGCATCCGTAATGAAACGAATGAAACGCCATAGCGCATACAAACTTGCATAGCATGCATCCGTAATGAAACGAATGAAACGCCATAGCGCATACAAACTTGCATAGCATGCATCCGTAATGAAACGAATGAAACGCCATAGCGCATACAAACTTGCATAGCATGCATCCGTAATGAAACGAATGAAACGCCATAGCGCATACAAACTTGCATAGCATGCATCCGTAATGAAACGAATGAAACGCCATAGCGCATACAAACCTGCATAGCATGCATCCGTAATGAAACGAATGAAACGGAACAGACAAAAGCGCATAAGTGTAAACGATTAGCGGCATGCGTCATAAGGCATTCAAAGAATGCATGCGCTGGACGTAAGATTAAGGTGGGGTATGCCGCAAAAATCTAATTTTTGATTTGTTTTTTTGTGCAACTCTCTGTGATAAGATGCCCATTAAAGCTCAGCCTACCCCTTTGGGGAAAAAGGCGTGTGTCTATGTATGTATTTATTCCCAAATTAATTCAATATTTTCGTCGAAAAAATTCGAGATATCGGGTCGCAGTTGTCGAAAAGAATTAGGTCAAATGCTTTATTTATCGGAGTCATAGACAGCGGCTGATTTGGGAGTTTTGTATTCATTTTAGGAGGTCAGTTGTCTGTTGGATTTGGGTCATGTAATAGAGTTGTTCAGAGCTGTTTGTCGATAATATGCATACATTCTACCCCCAGCAGGGTAGCCCGAGAGTAAGGGTTTCTAATAGCTACGATTCCCACATAGATACCAGTCAATACCTTCCATGTTGTGATTCGCATTGTGCACGAGGTATTTTTTGAGATGTAGCTTTGCAAGTTTCGTTTATATACCAACCGACAATGCTGTCCACATAGTTGGACGGTTATCTAGACATCATCAAAAATTGTATCTTCCTCTCCTATAGAACGGAGGCATTTGCCATAATCACCACGCTTGGCAGTGTGGTGGTAATATTCAATTGTAATTATTCTTACTAACCATAGTGTAGATTGACCCTTGTTGATTGAATGAATAAATGAAATACTTATATATATTGATGTTGAGCACTCAAACGGATGCTGCTGCAAAACCTGGTGCAAAACCTTTAGTCAGCGTTTACCATATCCACGGGAGGAGACAGGGATCTATTCATAGGCTGGACACACCACGCCATAGTATTGCAAAATTTTTAGTTGGTAACACATTTACATAACATAACACCCAACAGTCACATACATAGTCCTGGGGCCTTATTCTCGAAATCATGAGATCGATCAAAACGGCGTGATGACGTCATATCTCGCTTAAAAAACTTACTTTGCTATTCTCAGCATCTCGCAGACAAACTTGTGGTATTTACCATGTGGGATAGGTTTTATCATTCGAGATGCGTCGAGTCAAAATTGCTTCTTTCGATTTGGTGTATCTAACAAAATAAAATTAGCACTAAACCAATCAATTACAATTTATAACAATCTCATAATTTCGATCTCGCATGTTTCTTGCCCATCTCAAATGCAAAAATCTCGCTCATTCGGATAAATCTCGTTACTTGTCGTGAAAGAATGTCAAGCGATTACATAATTTGTACATAAGTTCTAACACCACACAAAATCAAAACACAATATTGTCACATCACATCACAATGCTATTTACAAATCTATCTATGTTTTTTGTGAAAAGTTTACGGCTCATATCACAAATCTGTGTTATTGTCATTTCACTTCACACCACACGTTAACTTTATTTCGCACACAACACAACACACTAATTTCAGTTGATTGACTGACGGAGTAAGTACGGACTTTGAATGACAGACAGAACTCGCATGATTTTTAGATCTCACATGCTAAAGACCACACGTTGTATCTCGTACGAATTTCGTTCGAGATATAAAACTGTGAGATGCCGAGAATATATGTGACGTCATCAAGTCGATTAGGTTGATCTCGCGATTTCGAGAATGAGGTGATTAGTGGTTGATTTAGTCAGGAAACTAGCACTTGAATAAAACTATGAATTTATTTATGCTGTTAAACCTTATTTTCAAAATAATTATGCCCTATTTTTGAAAAAACAAATTTTTAATCGCGAATAGTCGAATAGTTATCTCCCGATAAATCGATGATCGTAGCCATCTTGCTTGAACAAACGTCTGAATGGAATGAGCGAGATTTTGCACTCGAGATTTCCAAGAATCAAGAGAGATGAAAACTGCGAGACGTTAAACATCTCGCTTGAAACGAGAATTAGGCCCCTGGTCCCATACTAGGATTCCCTGTGTCGTGGTACTACGAGTACCATGGTACCATAACACCCAAACCCGGAACAAATATCTGAAAATACAAAATTTGGACCGCAGCGGACGTACTACAGACTCAGAGGTCATCAATAAGCTTATATGGTCGCCTCTAGCCGAGAAGGAAGACTACCTTCTATGCTCTGCGCATAATATTATAATTTTGGTCTGAATTACTTAATACAAAGTAGTCCAATGCATACCACACAGGGAGACTTACAAAGATTGCTTACTGATGCCAATGCGTTGCCAGTTTTTACTTATTTACATAAAAAGTACAATGTACTTGGCAGAAGCAGTAGCCAAGTCCGATAATACAAACCAAAGTAAGGCCTAGTATCTAGATGTGAATTGGGGTATATTTAAAAACTTTTTTTTCTGTAACCTTAACCGAAAAATCTTGAAAAAAATATATGTGTATCTACGTTATGTAAAGCATGTATTTTTTTTATACTACTTTAATGACGGAACAAGCAGATGGCCCACCTGATGTTAAGCGGTAACCTCTGCCTATGAACAGTGCATTCTCACATAGGACACGTCCACCTAGGACGCGCCCTATGTGGCATTGCACTGCGCCCGCCACCCTGAGACATAAAGATGAAAAGTCTCATGTGCCTGTAATTTCACCGGCACCCATACCCACAAAAATTTGGTTTTGATTTCTAAAAGAGAAAATAATAACTTTTCTAAAAATAAAACGGACAAGTGCGTGTGAGACTCGTGCCCTGAGGGTTTGGATCGGTAAATTATTGTGAAATCGTCAGAGCCCTTTTGGGAGTTTCAGCCACATTATCTTACAAATTTCACCAAGTTATTTTAGGGGGATATTCTGCAATTTTGACTTTTTATGTTTATTGTTATTACAAAGCCTCCTAGGTAAAGTATATTTTTTTCGATTTCCATACAAAAACAAGACATTCGTAGCCATATTTTTTAAATGCGTTGATTAAATAAATAAACAAATAATGCTGGACAGTGCCTCTACCAGTTCGGCCATAGAACACTATGACGCTGAAGACGAAATTTGTGGGCACTATCAACTCGGCTATAGCGCCGACAAATTTCGTCTTCAGCGTCATAGTGTTCTATGGCCGAACTGGTAAAGGCATTGCCGATCACAGGCAAGGTTGCGGGTTCGAGTCCCGCTGGAACGGAATTTTCGGGTTACATTTCAATTTAATGTTATCCATAAGTGTGGTTTTACACTTGAAAAATAATAAACTATAATGCTGGACAGTTCACACAACATTATCTAGCGCCAAGCTAAGCAGAGCTTGTGTTATGGGTACTATCACTTGGTACTTATCAGCTTGTTCCGTCAATCACGTAGTTAAAAAAAACAGCTCTGCCTGCCTTACTGTAGGTACTTTAGTTTCCTCTCGCTATAGTGGATATTGGCCCTAAGCGTAGCATCAAAATTATTCTGTCCACGTTTATACGTCTCCGCGATAACCGCACTTCATTTTGGAAGAGGATGTATAAATAGCACCCTGAGGCCGAATAAATTTTAAAGCCATCCCCCAACATCCCCCGGATTACGATGGCAGTCCATTTCTCATTTCATGGTTTATTAAAAGCGATTTAATATCGATTTCCATAGATGATTTAAAATTTATCATGTTTTTAGTAGGGCCTACGGTTTTCAGCTGTGAAGCCGTACCGAAAAGACTCCTCCGTCTCCTCCCGTGGATGTAGTAATGACTAACGGATTACTCTAGGGGATGGGCACTAGCATCCACCTGAGCGCTCTATACCTGCTATCACCAATCCATCTGCCAACCGTAGTGATTATGGGCCATAATTTATGGCAAATTCCCCCATCGCATTCTTTGGGTGAGGCATCGTCCAGCAGTGGACGTCTAAAGACTGATGATGATGATGATGATGATGATAAAAATTAAGTACTTCGGGGGATATTACAGAACATGCACCCTGGTATGTAAGAAACGGCGATCTCCACGGCAACCTTGGTATAAAGTTCGTCATAAAAGTTATTACAAAATATGCAGAAGCTCTCGAACCTAGACTTCATCATCATCATCATCATCATCATCATCTTATTACCGTGGAGGCAGATCCAGTCGAGACAACACGGACATAGTGAGAAGACAAAACGGAATTACATGCACATGTGACTTTTCATCTTTATGTCTCAGGGTGGTGGTGGCGGGCGCAGTGCAATGCCACATAGGGTGCGTCCTAGGTGGACGTGACCTATGAGGTAATGCATTGTTATAGGCAGGGGTACAGCTTGACATTCAGTACAGTTCAGTTCAGTATTATATATAATTATTAATAATTATTATCATTTATAAGAAAAACTCTTACACGTTCATTAGGTGGCCCACCGGCTTGTTCCGTCACTAAAGAAGTTAAAAAAAAATGTGTATAGCGTAAATAAAAGTAATGTACTAAATAAACTAGTAGTTCTGCGAACAGTAGATCTTGCGGTCTTGGCAACCTATTGATTTGGCTCATAATCGAAATTCTTTAGATTTGAGTACCGAATGTTTCTGCCACATATTATCAAAATCGGCCAGTTAATGGCGCCGGCCGCAGCAAACATTTTGGGGAAAATACATATCAACAAAAAAGGCCGACGACAAAAAAAAAAACTATGAGATTTTAGAATCTGTATATATCACGCAATCATTATTTAGTACCACAAAACAATGCTTTTCTTGACAGATATAGATATATGTTATGTATTAGTTTATTTTATATTTTAGGCAGTAGTAATTTAAGTATTTATTATAATTTTTTGTTATTTTTATTAAACTAATTCACTATTTCCCTTCTTGTGCACTACCGATACATCTTTTCGCAATAAACCAAGGTTATCTGGAAGAGCATTAAGTTTGGCTTTGTACTTATTTTTTATGTGCAATTAAGAATTTTCTATCTATAATGAAAATTCTAGCTATAATATCATATCGAGCGCGTTTTCTGAGAATCAGCGTGTAATCGTTACAGTACCAAAAGTCCTGAAATTATTCTGCCTAAAAACATAAATGTAAAACTGATTTTTCGTGTTTCAATTACCCCTGTAAAAAATATTAAATTCACCGTCAGGCGTCACCATCGATCAACTTTCGATTGGGCCACTCCATCAAAAGTCAAAGGTCAGAAAACGGTAGCATTATTTCAACGGCTGCATTCATGTAGGAAACTGGTGTCACTGTTACTGGGGCGCCGGTGCTTAGTAATACAAACGCCTTATTCCCACTTGTTCTGTTTTAGAGAACTACCAGCATTATAACAAGTGGGAATAAGGTGCATGTATTACTATGTATCACTATCAAATCGCATGCATCACTAGTCCGATGCACAGAAGTACATCGAACTGGTGAGACTTTTGGTCCCATTAGTTCTGCACGTAATAACACTAGCTTTAGACCCCGGGCCGGGTCGTCGTTTGTTGTAATTATTCTCAGTAGTTGGTATCAATCTAGTTGGTAGTACCTAGGTACTACCTAAATACTATCTGACATATCTGACGGATTCTACTGCTACTGACTACCTATAGGTAGTACCCCCGATCAGACGACGTCAACTTTTTTGGGATTTATTGATGTTTAAATTAAATCAAGCGTTAACAAAAAGTGAAGTCCTACCTATAACTGATACTTTACCAGTTTGAAAATAATATAAACATTTAAAAAAAAATTGTATGTAGGATATTTGAATCCGTAAGATATGTCAGGTATGTCGTCATTCAGAGTAAACTCCAGTCGCGCGTGACACTCACGTTTTTTTTCCCTATTGGTCCTATTCATGGGACAAAGCGGAGATCCTCATTGGATTATAAGGGAAAATGGGTATCCATTGTTAGACTCTGGAGCCATTTTGCTATGGAAAAAAACAGAGTTAATACAGGATAGAGTCATGTAGAATTATAGAAAAGGTGTACAGTATACAGTTTTGTCCAGTAATTTTTGAGTATTTATTGTAATCAGCTTTAGTTCCAATTTGGTCTACCCAATCAAAAGATGGGTTGTCGTTGAGCGCTGATTGCCGGCTTTGTACGTAAAAGCGGAGATAGCCCTATTAATATTCCCAATGAAGAGTAGGCGTAAAAATGTTCAGTTCACTTTGTTTGCCATCTGGACGGTATTAATGGTAGTGCCCTATCTCGACGTTGCGGACAGCCCTTGAATGCCAAACAGACTCAAGACCATAATACTGTATAGAAACGGAACTCCTATAAGCGACTCATTCAGTACACTCCACGTGCCCGCAATCTCCTATGTGATACGTCAAATAATGCTAACGTGCAATATATGTACATTACCTAATACGACTTTTTAACTGGCTGCAGCAAGAATTTCGATATATTTTTCAAAGTAAAAAGAAGTAGGATCTTTTTTTAAATCGGAGGGCCATTTCTCTTAATTTTTTTTAAACCTCTGTTAAACTCAACTTTAACAGATGTTTTAAAAAAATTGGTCAACCAAATCGAGGCTATTGTGAATTGACTGTGAATTGGTATCTTACTCCCTCATAATTAAAAATAATCTACTTTGGATTTATGGTGGCCATAGCTTAGAGTAGGATAGTATTGTAAAAGTACATTAATTATCTATCCTATTTCTTAGAACGAGTTGAACTGAGCACTGCCTAAAAGTTTAGTTTTGTCAAATGTAATACAGGGGAAGTGTGTATGTGTTGTACAAATAGAAAAATTGAGAAGTAAATTGCTGTTTTTTCATAAAATAAAATTTGAGCATGATCCGAGTCAGAGATACCTAGTTGTTAGAGTATCACTTCTTCGTAGTATAAGTTAATTAATTTCAGGACATTGCCAATTTTTCTGTAGCATAATTATCTTTACGCACCAGTTATTTGTGGTGACGTTAACGTACCTTGAGTTGTGTCTGCCGTGCTTTTGTTAAAAAATTCGACTAAGTATTATTTTGTAGAATAGACAAAGTAATGACGTTCTTTTTCGTAGTATTTTATTTTACAAGCTTTATATTAACTTGCAATGTATGTCCAGGTGGAATTTTGCAACTGAATTTTTAAGCAGTTATCCTCAACCGATTGAGCTGAAATTTGGCATACCTGTCAAGTTCCAATGACAATGCAATATTATGGTGACAGCGAGCCGATCTGATGATGGAGACGGAAGGCGGACATCGAAACTCGTCGAGGGATAATAGTAGACTGGTCGTGTTTAGGCTCAGTTTCACACGGTTACGATCACTAATTTTATAAAAGCTTGTGTTGAAAAATATATTTATCACCAAAAACTTATTTATTACAATATTTTCCTACAAGTAAGCCAACGGTACTAAGCCCAAATCAGGCTCAATGGATCGAAATATAACTGTCACTTTAAAAGTTTGCAAATAAACAAAACATGTAGTAGAGCGTCTAGCATAGACTCCTAACATCGAGCAACACGGAATGGAGATGCCATCAAAGGCATTCCGCTCTGTAGTTTCCCTCTGAATTTAATGCCCTCGAGGGCATACAGCTTATAAAAAACTAGCTGTCACCGATCGCTCTGTTAGACTGAATCGACTCGCGTGGGAGATAGTGCTCCGAGAAAAACGCCGAATTGTTCAGTTTTATGCTGTAAAAAAATGATTGGATCATTAAATTTACAAAGAGATGGTGTTTCCTTTCACATGTACCTGAATTTCAATTAAATTATTATAACTTATTGCATAAAAATTGACCAAGTAAAATAAAGCCGTATAAAAACAAAAGTGGCCATCTCAGATTTTGTAATTTTTGAGTTAGTTTTCGGGGTAAAATAATAAAACTGAACGGTTTAACAAAACAAACCGTGAATGTTTTATTCAATAACACTGGTTCACTCTTCACTGCGAATGCACTTCAGTACACTGGTCATTCATTACTCTAAAATCACTGCCAAGTTACGTGATTTATTCGCAATGAAAGCCAATTCCCTCACGACTGCCCTGCTCGCTCTTTAATCGAGCTCCACTTAATCGTGTGACACAGGGGCGACATAAAAGTGACCAAAAGCGTAGATATAAATGTGTATAATACATCAATGTGCATGTCAGGATTTATTCTGCTGACGTAAACATGTATATAACGTGTAATGTCAGTAAGCCAAGATGTGGATGATTACTTAATATCCTTGATTACTAAATACCATTCGTTAAACACGTTCGACATCATGTGACATGTGGAATAACGTGTATTTGTATTTGATGGCTATGTAACCACTAACTAACCGGTAACTACTAACTACTACTACTTCGTGTCACGGGCTCTTTCTTGGTTCAGTGACCAGCTTGAGATATAGTGTCCCTGAAAGGGGCCTAGTGACCAATGGTGAAAGAACCAGTATGGTAAAAGGATTAATTGTGCCTCGCAGAGGTGTATGATGATATGTCAACGTAAATGTCATGTGCAACTATATTTAAAGAAATATAATTAAATCACACTACTATTAACAACAAGTGTAACATGAAAAAGTTTGTACATTTGGGAACTTTGATTACAAGAGATGGCAAGCATGAAGATGATATTTAAATGAGAGTAAATTCTGGAAACCAGGTGATTTTAACGCCTTATTATCAGCCAGAAAGTATCCAAAAAGGCACGACTGGATGTGCATAGAGGAGTGTTAGTGCCAAAACTAATGTATGGTGGTAGCGAAAGTTGCTAAGGCAGAATAAACATGAAAGTAGAATAAATGCACTGAAGATGAGAGGTTTGAGAAGTATGTATGGTGGACTTTGAGTGATAGAATAAGAAACTGTGTGTTAAGAAAGCATTGTAAAATGAAAGAGCACGTGTATAGTGACAAGGATTGAGAAAGATATGCTTGGATGGTTTGGGTTATTCGTTAAAGGATGAATGATAGTAGATTGATGAAACTAGTTCATAAGATGAGCATGAATGGGACAGTTGGAAGGGGGAGAACCCGGTGAAGGTATTCAGACTAGATCAGGGTCGATCTGGAGAATGGCCAGGCCAAGATTGCCCTTAACCAATGAGCATATATGAAGAATGTGATGTGAGTGAATCAAGCAAAACAGGTATGCCAGGATCGTAGCAAGTGGAAATTCATGGTCTCTGCCTACTTCTCTGGGAAACAGGCGTGAGTTTACGTATGTGTGTATGTATGTTATATTATAAATGCAAAATTTTCTAAGGGTTGGATGAAATTTAGAACGGCGATAGCTGGACCACTGGAATAGTTTTAAATTTTATTTAGATGGTCCCACAGGATCAAGACTTATGCGAGTGAAACCGCGGGTTGTTTCTAGTTTATAATAAGAATAAAACTGCGTGGTTAATTTGATCAAAATCGGTTATATTGATCATACTTAAATAACTTTACTCTTTTCAGTTAAAAGTAAATAAAGATGCTTTAAAAAAAATCGTTGATCGCCAATTGTTAGGTTACTGTACAATCTTCGCACGTTGTGTTTGCCTATAATTAGGGGTATTCACAGCCATATCAAATCATCTATAAACCCTTGAAAATAGATGTCGCTGCTGTGTACTTAACTGTATAAATAAAGTGACATGTAAAAGTCAACAACGTAGTGATATATTTTCGTGGTGTTTTGTTACTATCACACAAAATAACAGACGATGCATTTGTTAATTTTGACAACCACAGTTGAGTCAGGGCCATCAATTGACCCAAATCTAACTACATTTTTTTTATTTGAAAATGAAAGGCCCTTATTGGTTTTTCCTGTAGCTAAAGATAGGTATATAGTTTGTACCTCTTCATATATACATGTATAGACTGTTGGTAACCATAATAAAAAATAATTAAATAAGCAACTGCTAACAATAACAATAACATTAGCTGAGTCAGTCGTGGGAAGCAATGGCAGGGATGAGCTCACTACTTGTCACGTCTATCTCCCACGATGGTGCAACCCACTGTGAAAAGAGGCCCATTAAGGCTCTGCCTACCCCTTCGGGGAAAGAGGCGTGTGTCTATGTATGTATGTATGTAACAATAACAGCCTCAATGCACACTGAAATAGCTTTGTGCTCATTTAACAGTTTTTTTTATTTCTCAAAAATTCCTGAAAGTAAGTTGCCCGTGTTTTCTTATATACTACTAAATTAGTGATGTGCCTCAATAATAAAGTAGATTTTTTTATCGATAAAATAAATGCTCGTTTATTATGTTTTACAAACTATTGAAATTTGATTTATATTATTCGGGAGACGCCATAGCCTAACCTAACCTAACTTTCTAACCGTTAATCCAATCACCGTGAAGGTATTGGTATGTAACAAGGTAGGTAACTGTTATCGATTTTAATTTGAAATTATTCATTTTATGCCATAAATTGACGACCTCTGTGGCGCAGTGGACGAAGGTTCGCCTGTAACGCAGGAGATTGCGGGTTTGATTTCCGCCTCAGAACAAATATTTGTACGATCTGCAGATATTTGTTCAGGGTGTTCTGGATATTTTCTATGTTAATACAAAATAAATATCTATGTATTGTACTGTTGTACTATGTACTATGTATTGTACTGTATGTTGTTGTACTGTATTAGGGATATCAGTTACCTAGTCCATAACACAAGCTCTGCTTGACTTGGGGCTAGATAATAATGTGTAAACTGTGTCCAAAATCAAAAAATAAAATAAAAATAAAAATATATTATTGAGAACTGGTGAAAACCAAGGTGAAAAGAGGCCCATTTAAGGCTCTGTCTACCCTTTCGGGGAAAAAGACGTGTGTCTATGTATGTATGTATGTAAATATATATATATATATATATATATAATGAAATTCACTCAGGTACAATGTGAAAGAAAGCACCATGAAAAGCAGATGATGAGATGAGATGAGAGCATGTTGATTTACAGCAGAAAATGTAACGATTCGGCATCTTTTATTTGCAAGCACTGTCACAATTTTTGTAGGTACTCTATGCGTCACACGATCGATTCAGTCTGACAGAGCAATCGGCTCCCATCGTGATACAATTTTATTACTGGCAAAAGCAAAAAATGCTTGGAGACGGCTAGCAAGTTTTTTTTTCCTTGATTTTTTATATATTTAAACACATCTAGACATTCATTTAAATTACTATGTTATATTACAACGGATAGTTTTTTCGTCAATTGTACCACAAAATTGCATACGTTGTGGGTTAGTAGAGGACTCGCTTCGCTCGCCCTAATGATCGGATGAAAACAGTTTTACTAACGCGTATGCCCAAACCTAGGTTGTGGGATATGTGATCACGATAAATTAACAAAAGCATTTCCCAGTTTGAACTACTTTTACTCGTTTTCAAGAAAAGTCGTGTCATGAGAGTGTCCGCCCTATGTCGTGTGATTTTCATATTCAAATCCTATTTTTCGACTGACCAAAGAATTAAAAAAAAAATTATGCTAGGTATAATTTTTTCAACGCGTTTTTCTGTTCACTATGTAAAGCGCTAAGTATTACTTTACCTACCATCGTTTAACATTAACAAACTTAACACACCCAACACATAATAGTTGTGATCCCACACTAGGATCCCCTGTGTCGTGGCATATGTGTGTTTTTAGGCCAGTTTAAAAAAAAAACGTTTTTTTTTACATTTTAATGACTAATGTAGTTTTTTGACAGTTAGGATCATGATTTAGCTTTTGAAAATGACAGTATATTTCGAGGCCAGAACCGATATGAATTATGTAGGTTAGAAGGAAGACGGGAGATAAGTAAAGCGTTTTTCCTTTTCTTTCTTTTCGTCTCTTTTGACTTGCCAGCCCATAATTTTATGAAATTATTGTAAATTTGAACAAAATTCTATTTCAATTTTCTCAAGAACTAATCATCTCATGAGCTAGTGGTTGTACCTGGGGTACTCAAAATTTTCTTGATTTATTCTCTATACTCTAAGTTTCCACGTTTACCCCCTCTCTCTCCAGCCTACTACTACCTTTTACTAATCTAAAATTTCATAGTTATCCAAAAAATGATCTATAGGTTACCCTCGGAAAGTGGGGCGGTTCCACAACTCCCCCTTCACAGAGAGCGTTCAACCCCTCCCCCCATCCCTAGCCGCCCTTAAATCCCTTAAATGACCCTTGATAGTAGGCAAAGTAAGTTCCTACCAAAAAGTTATCGATACTATTAATTTATCGACTTGAGTGCTGGAAGTCCCTAGAACGGGTGTTACTGTCAATTTTGTGACATAACATGATGTTTGTACACAGAAAGCAACTATGTGTGTATAAAGATTTTTGATGTGTTGCTGTTTATAGATGTGTGCGTTTATAGCGATAGAACGACTGGTTACAAAAGTGTGCATTAAAGTGTTAGTGAGTGCGTGAAGCCCCCCCCCAAAAATTTCTTAATAAATATGTATCGGATGACAGCTCTATGGCGTCTCCCCTCCGGTACGGAGGCCTGCGTTGCTCGATGACTCCTAATAACACAAACCTTATTGGGAACCAACCTACCACGTCTATCCCCTAGAGTTCAAGATGGAAATCCTATTCTAAGATCTTTCGATACACTCGCACCACTTCTCCAGCGGATTTTTATTCATGCTCAATACACATTGCGAGTTTACACCCTCATGTGAGCTGCGGATACTAGGATAAGGAAGCAAAGTGTTGCTGGGAAAGTGCAAGCCACTGGAGTAAGCTCGCACAGTGTGTTTTCGTGCGAGTTACCGCGCATGCGAGTCGATTAGTAGCTTGTGTACGAATAGCTACAACTTTTTGATGTCTTGGTGGTTGCTCTCGCTCGTGGCGCGAAATTAAATTTTTTTCGTGTTTTTTGCTCATTACTGCTCATCAGCACTTCTTCAGATAGCTAAAACTATGTTGCCGCATTTGATGTGACCTAACACACAAGTTTTAATTTATAGTATCACATAAATATCATTAGTTTGGCTATGAATGTGCTTGAAACAAAAAAATACTGTAAATATCGTAGAAGCACAATCGTACCTAAACTAATGATATTTATGTAATACTATAAATTAAAACTTGTGTGTTAGGTCATATCATTTGCGGCAACATAGTTTTAGCTATCTGAAGAAGTGTTGATGAGCTGTAATGAGCAACCAAACACGAAATAATTTAAATTTCGCGCCACGAGCGAAAGCAACCACCTTAATTTATTAATTCAGTACTTAGATCACATTTCAATATCAAACTTAAAAAGTACTGTATATAGGCGAACTTAGTGCTAGATAGCATTGTCTTCCTTAATGTATTGCAGAAAACAATTTACAGGTAGTGCACGAAAATTGATTCATGATAGATTATTAGTAGCATTCAAGATAAACTAAAACAATAAATATAACATATTTACGACCTCTGTGGCGCGGCGGGTGAAGTTTCGCCTGCAACGCAGGAGGTTGCGGGTTCGATTACCACCTCGAAACAAATATTTCTACGACCTGCAGATATTTGTTCAGGGTGTTCTGGGTATTTTCTATGAATAATAAAAAATATCTATCCATGTATTGTATTAAGTATATCAGTTATCTAGTACCCATAACACAAGCTCTGCTTAGCTTGGGGCTAAATAATGTTGTGTAAACTGTCCAGCATTATTTATTTATTTATTATTATTTGCTTAGTAGCAGCAATATGTTGAGCTTCTAGAGACTGGCATTCCCTACTGGTATTCGCGTAACGCGAGTAACTGTCTACTGGCAAGCTAGCTCGCACACGTGTAAACCCAGCATCAATGTATGTTGTATCAAGAGGATATAGAGGTCTCGTGTGTGAAGGGAATTTTAAATTTTCGTGTTGCCAGGTGCAGTTGTAAGTGCATTCAGTTTATTGTCCGTTGTACTTGTTTTAGATGGATATTGTGCAGTAACTTCTCTGTTTTATATTATGGGTCGAGTACACTTCGGTCACGAGAACTATATTTGCTACTGAATTTTATGTAAGCCTTAAAGCATGATATAGTGGTTCTGTTCTTTACAATCTCTGTAGTCACAATACAATCTATCTAGTAAGGTGGCTTCTGGGTAAGGCGGCTCAAAGAAAGTGGGTGAAATCGGGCTAAATGGCGCACGTAGGACATTTCTTTTCGGGCGGGTGCAGTGCAATGCCGCATAGGGCGCATCCTAGGTGGAATAATAATATACCGTTCATAGGTAGAGTGGGCCATTTGCTTGTTCAGTAATTACATAGTAGTTTAACAATAAATGATTTTTAAAAAACTGACTTCCAATTTAGAAATTTATCCCCAATACAAGATTTTATAATATTAGTGATCGGAACCGTGTGCTGATCACAATGAGCCCTAAACACGGCCACCTAAACACGGCCAGTCTACTATTATCCATCGAGGAGTTCCGTTATTCACCGTCTGTCTCCATCATCAGATTAGCTCGCTGTCAGCATCATATAAAGTAAGTCCTTACTTACCTCGCCTAACACTACTATGAACTATGAAATTGCAGATCCTGTACCTATATCAAGTTTCGTCAAGATTCGATGAAAAATACGACATGTATGTACCTACGCGAGTACCTATATACATATATAAATCCGGACAGATTAAAGCAAATTTTGCCAGTTGTTGCAAGGATTTCGCTCGATCAGTCAACTACTCGTAGGTATATTATAGTTGGATCATGGACTTAGTATACAAACAGGACTGAGCGCTGGCAGCTGAAAAACGAGCCGAGCAAGATATGAACTATAGAGTTAGTGTGTCTACTTCTAATACGGTGACCATAAAATAAAGTCATATCCAGGAGACTTTTTCCATAGACACTAAAGAACGTGGAGAACAAACATTATTTAAATCAAATTATTTATCACAGTTATTTATGCAGCCAGATTCATACTGGAGGCTTGGTAAGTGATCAGTATCACGAATCGATAACACTTTTTGTTAATTTCGTAAAATAAAATGTTGACCTCCCCTAATAGATGACCCGGGACTGGACTTGCGTTTCTAGGAAACACGTTTTTTTTTCTTATATCATAGAAAGTGTTATCGAATCTTATAACTGATTACTTACCGAGTGTTCAGTGTCGGCAAACGGCGTGACTCGTGACGCAGCCATGCCGTGATGTTTCTCGTCTGCCGGGCGTCCCGCGACGGCCAACTTTTAGATTTGTAGTATCGATGACCTCTTAGTATTTACCTATACAATGGTCATGGTCACCCTTGCTATCATAAAGCTATCATTTCAAGTGTTAGAAAGGGATAAACTGACTCTATCCTACCTATCTCTCTTGGCTCGTTTTTCCTCTATCTATGACGGTAATCTAAATTGAGTCTTAACCTTATGAAATAAGGTCTTGATTCAGTATTATATTTTTTTAGAGCGCTCAGTCTTTTTGTATACAAAGTCCATGAGTTGGACAAACCAGAAATGTTTTGTAAAAAATATGACATAACCGCTCAAAAGTTTGAGAACCTGGATAATTTGTAATTTGTGAAATATTTAAACTCGAGTCTTTGTTCTAAAATGACGGACTAAAACAACAAAGGCAGCCCTTAGCTCATAAACTAAAACAATAAAACAAAACCCTTGAATTCATTACGTAACATCGATCCGTCCTTAGAAGTTCTCTGAAGAAAATAGCGACCAATTATGCTAAGCAGCCCATTCAGCAGCGCGAGACTTGTTTACTTGTTCAGAGACGTTGTTAATTGGACCCCAAGAGTCTTGGAAACTACAAATTCAAAGCATTGATAAAAATCTGTAATGCTTATAGGTGAGCAACAATATGGCGGAGACTAAGATCCAGAGTCTCGAGCACCAACGCAACGTTGCATGCCTTTCGATCTTCCATAGGTTACATTTCGGGGAATGCTCCCAGGAACTGCACGATCCTGATCCCACTATATCCTTTTCATCAAAGGACGAGCAGGCGTAGGTATGGTGCAGTACCATCCTTACCTCATTAGTATACCTTCTATTCGCACAAAACGTTTCGGTTCTACCTTTATAATGCGAACTGCTAAGGAGTGGAATACAATACCGTCGTCTGTTTTTCCTGAAATCTATAATCTGGGTCTCTTCAAGTCTAGAGTGAATAGTTGCCTTCTAGACCTTTGTGCTCCATCTTCGGCCACATCGTCACTTACCAACAGGTGATATCGTGGTTAAACAAAGGTCTACCAATGTAAAAAAAAAAAAACTAAGGCCTAACCATAACGCGGTCAACTCACGTCCTCAGTGGCATACACGGTGGCGATCAATGGTAAGACATCTGGACAAGCGCTTACGCGCGATTTGACTCGATAGAGAAAACGAAGAGCGCCTCTAGAGGGCACCTTGAGAACCTCAAATCCCGTACAAAAATCCATGTGTACACCACACGGCCGTGTAAGTTGCTTGTCTTTGCAGACTAGCCCCTCGATACGCGCGTGATTGTTGCCGCGAGTGGACTTACGCAGAGTCACAGAATAAATACAAAAAAAAGCACGCGTCAGAAAGCACGCGCGTAACTCGCGCCATAAACGCGTCATCTGGGCGCATCAATAAATTCACACACGCGAGTCGAATCGCGCGTAAATCGCCTCGTCCGGACAAGCTCCTATGTGTAGGTACTCGCTCTTAGAAGTAAGAAGATTTGACTACATTGTCTGCAGTTTTTTAGTTTCAAGTGAAGCTAACAAAAGCGTGTTAAAAAGATAAACGCTGCAGCAATTTCCAACCGTTTCTCTTAACGTGATGTGCTTCTTCCCCTTTGTTTAATCTCAACCCTTTTAAGAACGTCTAAAAGTTTCCAAGTGATATTTTTTCATTATTCTTTTGAAGTGGTTCGGTAGCAGCGGAAGTATATAAAGAGACAATTTCCTCTCTGGGATTAGCGTTTAACCGCTGGGCAATATGTCAGTGATGAGGACGGTCTTGTTGGGGATATCATTTTGAAGATGTCGCAACAAGTGGTGAGACTGAGGTCGATTTTCGTATACTTTACAACAACAACTACAACGAAAACAAATACAACGAAGTTTGTATTTATGGATATTTACATACATACTTACATAGACACGCGCCTTTTTCCCCAAAGGGTAAATGATCCATTGGAGACAGCATCGATCAGGAACAAAATTATAGGTATAATGGATCGAACAGGAAGCTCAAAGATGGCTCAAGCAGAGCCTCAATGGACCACTTTTTACAGTGGGTTGCACTTGCACCATAGTGGAATATAGATGTGTCAAGTGGTGAGCTCATCGCCGCCATTGCTTTCCACGACTGACTCGGCTAACGCTTTCTTCCAGTAATAACACATTCCATAATTAGCTAGCAGCCAGGACAAATCTTATACCAACGAACCTTATCAACAAGTCCGGGTAATCCCTTAGTCGGCTTTTACTTCATCCACGGGAGGACACGGAGGGGTCTATTCTTAGGCCGGATACACCACGTTTATATAAATAGATTATATCTATGATAGTCTCTGGATTGTGTCTTCAAAATGTTATTGACTTGAACAATGAGTGAGGATCAATCTTCGTTTTTAACTCCCGACGCAAAAACGACGGGGTGTTATAAGTTTGACGTGTCGGTCTGTGGCATCGTAGCTCCCGAACGGATGAACCGATTTAGATTTTGTTTATGTTTGAAAGGTGAATTAGTCGGGAGTGTTCTTAGCTATGTTTGATCAAAATCGGTTCAGCCGTTTCATTGCGTTGAGGGTTTTTTTAATATTTACAAAATTAATTACTTTTATATGGAGCGGGCTAGTTCACTTCCCTTAACTATGGAAACGATTCAAGGCCTGTAGCGAATCCGTAGAGCTTATATATAGAATACACAATCTCCTTGATACAGACAACAGTTCGCATAAATCTACCAACTAATCATTTACCATGGAGGGGTATTCCCCTTGGAAGCAGACAATATATCAGTTTGCATAGTACCGGCGAATCCCGAGGCGGCCCTCCGGGAAGATAGCTATTTATTCAAAAAACAAATACCTATTACACAAAATTTACATGTATCATATATTTTATATACATGTAACACAGTTTACAACTAGCACGGGAGGTAAAGATTTCTAACTGTATAAACTTACACATACCTTCACTTTTATTATAAAATTCTAATTGTTTGACTGTTTAGCTGTGTAAGTATACAACTGTTTTATGTTTTTTGTTGAAAATAAATTTATTCTTATTCTTATTCTTATTTTTACTGGCGAAATAAAATGGTTTAACACTGGATTTGTTTGTTAATTTCTGACTAGGAACTCGTCAGTCTGGGATATGATGAAAATTGGAGGGCAAAAGTATTATAAAAAAACTGACCAAGTGCGAGTCGGACTCGCTGATTAAAGGTACCGCACCATTATATATAAAAACGGCAAAAAAACACGATTGCAAACAATAAATAAAAAAATTGCACTCTAAAAGTTGGCAGCCATCCAAAAACTGACCTCGCAGTTTTTTTTTCCAAATGTAGGATTAAGTTTGTTGTATGGGAGCCCCCTTACATATTTATTTTATTCTGTTTTTTATAGCATTTTTATATTTGTTGTTATAGCGGCAACAGAAATACATCATTTGTGAAAATTTCAACTGTCTAGCTATCAAGGTTCATGAGATACAGCCTGGTGACAGACAGACAGACAGACAGACAGACATACAGACAGACGGACAGACGGACAGACGGACAGCCGCATCTTAGTAATAGGGTCCCGTTTTACCCTTTGGATATGGAACCCTAAAAATGCAGTCAAACTTAAAACAGCTAACCAAGGACTTTAAATAATACAACAACACAATTTAACATTTTCTTGATCTGCGAGTTTAGTATGTGACCATACTTCGCGTGTATTTTCTAACCCCCGACGCAAAAACGACGGGGTGTTATAAGTTTGACGTGTGTGTGTGTGTGTGTTTGTGTGTGTGTCTGTCTGTCGCATCGTAGCTCCCGAACGGATGAACCGATTTCTTTTTTTTCGTTTGGTAGGTGAATTTGTCGGGAGTGTTCTTAGCTATGTTTGATCAAAATCGGTTCAGCCGTTTCATTGCGTTGAGGTTTTTTTAATTTTTACAAAATTAATAAAATGTTGTTTTAGAGCAATTTATTCTACTTTTTGTGAATCAGAGTATAGAAGTATTTTTGTCCACAGGTGGTTGAAGACTGGAAATTCATGTCTATGGTGCTGGACCGTTTCTTCCTCTGGCTATTCACCATCGCCTGCTTTGTGGGCACCTTTGGCATCATCTTCCAATCACCCTCGCTATACGACACCAGGGTACCTGTTGACCAACAGATCTCTTCTATACCTATGCGGAAGAATAACTTCTTCTATCCAAAGGATATTGAGACTATTGGTATTGTTAGTTAAATTGATTATGTCAGATGAGATGTAGTTTTAGCGTCAACTTATCGTAGTTCCTGGATATTGATATCTTACCGCGTGGAGACTGCGACTAGGAAAACATAGCGCAGGGCTAGATGAAGCAACCACTTGCGCAGCGTGGCTGGCTGAAACTGGGTGAGAAGAGCCAAAGACCGGGCTCAGTAACGCGCCAAGGGAGAGACCTATATCCAGCAGTTGACTGAATAGGTTGATGATGAGTAATCCCTTCCAAAATTCATAAACACTAGGTAAGTATTATCAGTTCTTTTTAGAAAATGTATTAGTCTTGTGACATTAGGGAATTATATAATAACCTATAAATAATGAAAAAGTTTATTATTATTTTTTAAGTTTTCTAACACCCTAGTATTATAGATCCTAACGGATATGAGTGAGACCTAAAGATATCCCCCATGGTTTTTATTTTTATTTTTTAACATGGGTTACTGTCATTTGACCGCGATCTCAATTGACACCGACGAGTCAAGTGACGATGCGGCCGACGTTGGAGCACGAAGGTCTAGAAGGCACCTATTCACTCTTGCCTTAAAGAGACCCATATTTTTTCCCATAAGTTTTCAGGAAAGACAGACTACGACAACTTGTTCCATTCCTTAGCAGTTCGACTTACATAGGTGGAACCGAAACGATTTGTGCGATATTATACCCGTTTCTTCTCGATGTTTTCCTACACTATTTGGAACACGTAATGTTGAGCACATAATTGTTTCGAGTTGGGTTGGATCCCAAGACGTTAGGATTGAAAACCGGCATCCCTCCCACTAGACCATCAGTACTCTCAGTATATGCTGCAATACGCATATCTAGATTTGGTTCACTTATGTCAGATTCTGCTTTCGTCAGTTTTTTTTCCTTAACCTATATTGTCACACTACTGGGAAAAGGTCTCCCCCAAATTCTTCCACTTGTCTTTGGCATTCTCCCACCACTCCTCAAAATTCACAAGATCGTCCCGCCAACGCTTCCTCGGCCGACCCCGAGGTTGCCGTCCTTCAGGTATCCAGGGTGTGCTAATGTTCGCCCACCTGTTGGGAAGCATTCGACTGACGTGCCCCGCTCAGTCCCATTTAAGCCTGGCTGTTTGTTCACTTACGTCAGCAATACCAGTCAGCGAACGCAGCGTGGTGTTTCTAACATGGTTGGTTCTCTTGTAACCCAAATGGCTGCGTTCCATTGCATTGAATAAATAATATACTGTTATTATTCTGACGAATGAGAATTGTGTTTTTTTTCTTTCTACACATATGTTACAGTAGCTGGTGTATCGAGTATATCGACGGCAGCTGTTTGCTTGTGACATCTATACTATTAATTTCAAAAAACTTCCTCTCATCAATCTTCCTCTCATATAATTCATCGTTTCCAATTAATTGAGTCATGTTGGAGACACATTATCACAACTTTCTCAATATTCTCTACTCGTTAGTATGTCAAAGTTACCTAAAGTTCTTAGCTATTTCATACGTTTAACTAAAATTGTTTGTAGCCAAATTAGGATAAGGATTTTGTGTCAAATATAATAATCGGCTGTGAATTTCTTAAGTTTTAACAATTTTATAAATTGTAGTTGTATTATTTACTTGATCTTACTTTTGTCTAATAAAGCACAAAGTTATTATTCAAATAACTAATTTATTTTTGACTTGTCCTTATAATTACCTCTGACCTTAGACCAAAATAAAAAAGTATGGACCTTAGGGAACGATAGTTTTGAAGCTTATAAAGTGAGTGAGCTCACTCACTTCGCTTCAGTCGGTCTTTGTGACGGCAACGAGCGACGTAACGTACGTGTGTTGTAATGTGACTTATTTTTCACGGACCTTTTGTATGGGCACAGATAAAAAAATACTATGGTATGGGTAAGGCCCGTCCATACTTTTTTATTTTGGTCGAACCCTCTGACGATCTCTGTAACGCGTCGGGCGAGTAGCCGGCTGAGAAGTGAGAGGTTGCGGGATCGATTCCCGCTGCAGGACAAATGTTTGTTTGATCTGAAAATATTGGTTCCGTGTTTGGGTGTTATGGTACCATGGTACTCGTAGTTTCTGGTACCCACGACATCCTATTCTGGTATCCTAGTGTGGGATCAGAACTATGTATGTGACTGTTGGGTGTTATGTTATGTTATTACCCAAAGGGCGTCAGTTTTGCGAGCTATATAGCCTGCTAATTGGCACTTCAACTTGCTAATTCTGAGAGCTATGTCGGTGATCTAGGTTCTTCTACAGACCCTGAGCATAGCTCTGTACATAGCCCGCTGCGGGACTTGCATTGGGAAATAAAGGTCCTAGAGAGGCGACCACAAACCAAACGACATAGTGCAGGAAGGCGAAAATCTCGATGGATCACAAATAAGGGTGGCAGAAAGTCTATGTTCGGCGGCAATTCTATGGGGGAGGTCTCTATGTCCAGGCAGTGGACTTTTAAAGGCTGAAGAATGATGATGAATTAATATGATAGGTAGGTGTTTATAATCACATTCTTGGTTTGTTTATTAATAATATTAATAATATTTATAATTAAAGTTATTTTGAAATTACAGACACATGAGACTTTTCATCTTTGTCTCATGGTGGCGGGTGCAGTGCAATGCCACATAAGGTGCGTCCTAGGTGGATGTGACCTATGTGATAATACACTGTTCATAGGCAGAGGGTACCTACCGCTTAATATCTACTTGTTCCGTCATTCATGCAGTTAAAAAACCCCTCATAGCAGAGCTGGGGCACAGATTTATTATGGCATTATTCTATTATGAACAGTATAGAAAACTCCTCCAATCTCGTGTTCTGACATTTTCCTTTACGGAATGCGTGGAATAATTATCGTGGGTATAAAAATAACTTTCCTGGACTAAATCAAAACATAAGTAAAACTAACATCTATGTAACATTCCTTTATTCAATTCCAAGTGTTCTTTCTATCCCGATTTAATTTCAACCAGTCGTGTGATCAAATCGAAGAGGCTGTAGGGACAGTCTTCCAAGTATCTATCGCAGTCCCCTCTCTGGCCATCTGCTTCAGCTATGTAGTACTCTTCGTCTAGACCTTCTTCTTGGGATGATGAGGGACTGGAATGAGAAAGGGGTTCACCATTACTGACCATCATCGGTGCAAGTCATCCTATCATAACAACATAATTGTTAATATAGAACCACCCCTTCTTATCTTATCTGAATATACCTACTTGTCTAAATACCTATAACTTACCATTTTGTATTTGAATATAAGTTTGTGTGGGTACCTAAGCTTATTAGGTACCTAGGATGTATCTGTAACAAGTTCTCGGTGGTTGTCCTCCTGTTCCTTGTTTTTTCAATCATTATTACATAGTTTCACTTTTGTTTGGGAACAGCGGATAGCTACTGAGTATCATGGCTGCTGTGACGACAGCAGCATTCTAAGGCGAGGCTGAAAAACAGCGTGGCTGAGCCCTCGACCTTTTCTCGTATCTACACTAGACTAAATATGTTATTAATTTTTATACTTATATACATATATATATCCATTTTTTAGTATAGTGTAACGAATAAAAGTTTTTTTTTTAGTTTCAGAATGCAGGTATTCCCTTTTTCCGCCGAAAAAAACGAGTCGTTTACCAAGGTGTAGTTTTTCAACGTTCAACGTTGACGTAGATGTTTGTGCTCGTAAAAGATAAACGATTCCTCATCGGTAAACAACTTGTTTATATCTAATTGGACCAGGAGTTAGTGCTATCAATTTATCAGTACTTATACATCCTCGCAATTTCATTGCAAATGGGCAGAAAGCTATCTGGAAAAACACTTGATTAAGTAAGTAGCTGACTAAAAACTTTATGAGGTGAACCTACATCGTTGGGATAAACAAACTTTAGTTGCCTTAGGTTGTCGGAGAGAGCAAGAATCTAGAACATCCTAAAAGGTATGAATTGGTAATGTCTCATTATCATTCTCTGGGGGATAACATCCGAAACGAGGTTATGTGATAAAGAACCAAGTTTCTCGACGTGCCTGTCAGCTAGCTAATTAGTGATTAGTGGCAGTGAAGCTGATTAGTGGCAGTGGGCCGGTCATGTCTGCCGAAGAAGCTGTAACTGTTGGAGTAAACCAGTTCTGGAGGAAACCGCGTCAAAGAAGGCGTGGTGTAGGGCACCCTCCGTCTAGATAAAGCGAGGACTTGCGCAGGGTTACTGACAGCAACTGGATGGGTAGAGCTAAAGACCGGCTTAGTGCCGTGCCTTGTGAAGCCGCGTACGGACTGCGCGTTCCAATGTACGCGTAATCAAGGTACGTTGAACGTTGTCGTGTAGGTACAAAATAGAAACACGTACAGCACCAGTATGGACTGCAGCGAGTATGAACGCGAGGTGAATTGATCCATTCCAACTCGCGCGTCGCCTAGTATTGCGTGAAATTGACATTATTTAAAGTCGGCGGGAACGCGTGTTTCATTTTGCCGTCCAAATAGAGCTTACACGTCCCCTTTGACGCGCATCATAAAACCGGCTGCCGATGGATCGTCGCGATCCCGACTCGCGGGACACACGTAGTCTAAATGTATACTCGTGCTGGCTGCATGTACAGATTACGCGTTCCAGTATTCGCGTACCTGAATACGCGTACATTGGAATGCGCAATCCGTACGCGGCTTAAGAGACCATGATAATGATAAATATTGAAAACTGACATAAGGTTCATTTGCTGAAGAAACTAGACTAATAGAGACTTGTTGAGTAGAGAAGTAGTAAAAACCTACGTGAAAATGATATGCATGATGTGACCCAGAAGACCGTTGTGGTGTAGCGGCGTTTCAGCTGCTTCGCAAATATTCCTCAGCATACAATCTCTGCCATTCATGCCATGCCTGAAACTCAGAAAAGTAAGATTCAGTCAAAATTGGGATACTGCAGATCTAATAAATGCGAGGCTATAAGTATTGTATTGTTTTGCTTATCAATGGTATCAAAGTAAACTCACTCTTTGAATCTGGTCTCCAAGACAGTGTATGCCAGTTCTCTGGTGATACTTCGACTTTGCCGGGAACTGATGACCTGAAATAAGAACGGATTTGAAAACAAGTATTTAGCACCAAGAGGAGGTACCATCAACATAATTTGATAAATTACATATCTAGTGTAGATTCAAAGCTATGATTACTGTATGCAGTGGTAAAGTAATATTACATACAACTCCACAGATATTTTATTTATTTAATTAGGTCTACCAACAGCTGATAATACCACCAATCCATTGAGTGGAAAGCTAAGGCCAAACCAACGCGTTCAGCCCGCGTTCTCAGTGGCGTGCACGGTGGCGATCAATGGTAAGACGATGGATCGCCATCGTGCACGCCACCACGGGTGCGGGCTGAACGCGTTGGTTTAGCCTTAGCTGAAGGCCATCCCACGCTGTTTCTTTTGGTTCGTGATTACATCGGATTATATGCATTAGCATGTTTGCATATGCAAATGCATGTAATGCTATTTTTATAGCGTTATTGCATATTTTGGTACTTTTTCATTGATAGTGCTTGTTTCAGTAGTTATGCGAGTACGTTGGCAGAGTAAGGCATGTTGTATTACGCCGTCAACACATCCGACTCGCGCACACTCGGCGAGCGCACTGAATCCGACCGACTGGCTCGCATAGTGGTAGGCCGGCGCTCGGTATACGTCGCCGGGTTGCGCCGTGCGTGCGGGAGAGGGACATGCCTACTGCACTCGCTGCTTCACTCACGCGCCTAACGCAATTCAATTGTTTTTGTCTCACTGTGTTTGTTTATTTTTGTTGAAATTATACCACCAGTGAAAAAAAATGCCCATATTTTAATGGAATCCTGGATAAAAAAATACCCAGGTCAAATTACGACTGATGGCACTGTGATTTTTTGCAAAGATTGTGAAAAGCGAATATCTTCTTAAAAAAAAAAACAAATCGAACAACATGTGAGTACTGCTTCCCATTTGCATGCAAAATAACGTAAAGTTCTTATTATAATTGTATTTTTGATTGTGCATATTTTAAGTGCATATTTGCATGAATATTTTGGCATTTTGATAGTGCATATAATCCGATGTCTATGATTACCAATGAAGAACTTTGTTACGAGAAGATTAATGTGAAGGATACTTACAGGCAGATTAGGGAACAAGACTTCATCGATCTCGGTAATGTTGGAGAGCGTGCTGTAGTTTGATTCGAAGTTGTAGGAGACAAAGACGTTCTTATCAGGAATGTCGATCGGGACAGCAATGGCGAGGAACGTCTGAAATCCGGTTTAGAACAAGGTTATCACAGTCCGAAGAGTACAGGAGACAGAGCAATGCAGCATGCAAGGCAACGAACCACGACAGGAACGTGAAGAAATATACCTCTGTAGTCGGTGGTTGTGGACAAATCAATAAATTTCGTGAATTCTCTCACTAAGGTGGTTGCTTTCGCTTGTGGCGCGAAATTATTTTTTTTTCGTGTTTTTTGCTCTTCACAGCTCATTAACACTTCTTCAGAGGGGTGATTCTGAGTTTTGCATACACCATCGTAACGGTGAACGTAACACGATCGTACGTGTATAACATAATAACTAGCTATTAATCTGTGCCAAAAACGTCACAGATTAATGGCTAGTTACTACGCAATACACGTACACTCGCCGTTACGATCATCGTTACGATGGTGTGTGTAAACTCGGACTTGCCCCTCAGATAGCAAAAACTCCCTTCACCTGTACTCTCGCTCATGACTCGCGTTACAGGTGAGCTGACTACCAGATACACGTGGGCATTTTCGAGCCAGTGAGGGTATTACGGAGTCGTAAGAGGAGCTAAGACAGCCCCTACAAGTGTTTATTCACGAAAGTTATTTTGTCTTTGAGCACTACTCTCGTGCAAATTGCAATTGCAAACCGAACATCACCTTTGAGAAGACTCTTAAGTTAGGGTTCAAAGCTGTTGGTACCTCCACCAACAAATCCAGGAAGTGTCCATTATTACGGAGTACTGAGACCCCCATGGGGCTGCTATGGCTTTACTTTTAATTTTGTTTTCAACATAAAATTATCTTTTGGTAATTTTCCTTTGAAATGTTAATTCTTTTAAATCTAAGGCCGAACATATTTTTGATGTGAAAGATAATATAACGTACCCATCAGGAACATATCCAGAGAAATTTAAACATTTGTATGAATTCCTTATTAGCCTGAACCCATAGGTATTAAGTACAATGTCACAGATTAAACATCAATTTCTACGCACAGAAGTTTCACTTCGAAAGTACCTACACCTTGTATTGTGGCTATCTGCTCATACATTTACATACATTTTTTTTATCATACAATTTGTAACAGGGACGTAATACCTAAGTAAAATAAGATACATGGAAATAAATGTGAACTCTGTGAAATTAAGTTACATGACTAAGTGAAAGTCAGGTTTTAGACAGCCCAGTCAAATAAGATCTGCAGTGTGTTTTACAGAATTTAAATCGCTCGCATACAGCCATCATGATCACCTGTTAGGCCTCCACTGCTGGACGAGGCCTCTCCCATAGAGTGTGGAATGTGGAAGATTTGCCGTAATCACAATGCATGGCAGGCGGATAGATACCTTCTGGTGTTAAATACTTAGATGAATGCTGAGCTGAAATTAGTCCGCTTTTACGAAATCCACGGGAGGAGACGGGGCTTACTCACAGGCTGGATACAATACAGCATGCTCCCAGCCATATTGAATCTAAAGCCAGCGTGATAAAGCTCATTAACAATGTGAGCCGTTTTGGGGTGAGTCAGGTCTGCCTTCACGAAGGAAATTAATTAAAATTCTCACCCCGTAAAGACTTGTCGGTGGGAATATTAGCGATCTTTTTTGCTCGCTTCTCCCTGAAGTAAACGCAAAGACGAGGCACCTGGAATGTTCAATGGAGAAATTCAATATGATTATAACAAAATAACCAATAATATTTTAAATTACAAAATTGTCTGTTAAGGTTGTTGCTTTTCCATACTAATATTTTACCAAATATGAGCGAAAAGAGTATATTTTTACACTGAAATAATAAATAAATAAATAAATAATGCTGGACAGTTCACACAACATTATCTAGCCCCAAGCTAAGCAGAGCTTGTGTTATGGGTACTCTAGTACCCATAACACAAGCTCTGCTGATATACTTAATACAATGTATTACATAGATAGATATTTTTTATTATACATAGAAAATACCCAGAACACCCTGAACAAATATCTGCGATCGCACAAATATTTGTTCCGAGGCGGGAATCGAACCCTCAACCTCCTGCGTCGCAGGCCAAGCTTCGCCCACCGCGCCACAGAGGTCGTCAAATGACTGTTGTTGGCTTTTAGATTGGTCATTATTTGCGGCAAATCATATAAGGTTGAAGAAAACAGTGGATTCATAGGGAAAATATCATCGAAATTTTAGTCCATCACTGTTTTGATAACCCCAATTTGATTTGCCCAATTACTGCAATACCTCGTAGATCACGCCTACCTAGGACGCGCCCTACGTGGTATTTCACTGAGTATGCCAACCTGAGACATAAAGTAAGTATCATGTGCTGTAATTTCAACGACATCAAAAGATTCAAAGGTATATCAATGTTAAAAAAAAAAAAACATCACACCATTCAAACCAGCAATGCGTTGTGAAAATATGGTGGTAGTACTTTCCTTGATGAATTCCTTCACAAAGAGCTCTAATACTACTAAGTAGTATGCTAGTGCTGAGAATATTAATTATTTGAAGTCAATGACACTTTGTAGACACAATTAAGAGACTACTATATCTGTTGTCGTATGCCAGTTTCGAATTGAATTGGTAATAATCCAACTAGCAAGGGTTTTAGATAAGGTTTCTATACAAATCTTTGTTGGTGTGATTTGAAAACCATATTATGTTATAAAAAAGCGGCCAAGTGCGTGTCGGACTCGCCCATGAAGGGTTCCGTAGCAGCAAGTAACATAATATAAAAGTTCTTGGATGGATTACGATTAATGACGTATTAAAAAAAAACTACTTACTAGATCTCGTTCAAACCAATTTTGAGTCAAAGTTTACATGGTAATGTACATTATATTTTTTTTTTTTAGTTTTGTCATTCTCTTATTTTAGAAGCGATGGGGGGGCACAC
This sequence comes from Operophtera brumata, assembly GCA_932527175.1. Lineage (NCBI taxonomy): Eukaryota > Metazoa > Arthropoda > Insecta > Lepidoptera > Geometridae > Operophtera > Operophtera brumata. The sequence goes on along the minus strand of OW052239.1, from coordinate 55,701,272 downwards.
TTTTTACCACTTTGGAAGCGTCTCTCGCGCAAACTATTCAGTTTAGAAAAAAATGATATTAGAAACCTCAATATCATTTCTGAAGACCTATCCACAGATAGCACACGTATATAGGTTTGATGAAAAAAAAAATTTTGTGTTTCAATTCTAAGTATGGGGAACCCCAAAAATAAAAAAACTACTTACTAGATCTCGTTCAAACCAATTTTGAGTGAAAGTTTACATGGTAATGTACGTCATATATTTTTTTAGTTTTATCATTCTCTTATTTTAGAAGTTACGGGGGGGAGGGGGGGGGGGGGGGGGGGGACACACTTTTTACCACTTTGGAAGTGTCTCTCGCGCAAACTATTCAGTTTAGAAAAAAATGATATTAGAAACTTCGACATCATTTTTAAAGACCTATCCATAGGTACCCCACACGTATAGGTTTGATGAAAAAAAATTTTTTGAGGATCAGATCTAAGTATGGGGAACCCCAAAAATAATTGTTTTTTTTAAATTTTTGTGTAAAAATCTTAATGCGGTTCACAGAATACATCTACCTACCAAGTTTCAACAGTATAGCTCTTATAGTTTCGGAAAAAAAAGGCTGTGACATACACGGACAGACAGACAGACATGACGAATCTATAAGGGTTCCGTAAGTTTTTTTTACGGAACCCTAATAAACGGTTAAACCACATGTTTAGATAATAGTGTATTGATCATGTTGTACAACATTTACTGGAGTTTAATGAGATAATATCCAAAATAGAAGTAAACTTCTGTGGCGCGGCGGGCGAAAGTTTGCCTGCGACGCAGGAGGTTGCGGGTTTGATTACCGCCTCGGAAAAAATATTTGTACGATCTGCAGATATTTGTTCAGGGTGTTCTGTGTTCAGCACTACCTCATACGAAACGACGACGACGAGGGTGTTCTGGGTATTTTATATGTATAATACAAAATATCTATCTATGTAATGTAATGCATTAAGTATCTACAGTATATCAGTTATCTAGTACCCATAACACAAGCTCTGCTTAGCTTGGGGCTAGGTAATTTTGTGTGAACTGTCCAGCATTATTTATAATTATTATTATTTATTATTCAGAGGGATAAAGCGGTTTAGCAGTACAGTCATCCTACTAATATTATAAATGCAAAAGTTTGTGAGCGTGTGAGTGTGTGTGTGTTTGTCATTTCTTCACGCTGAAACGGCTTGATGGATTTGGATGAAATTTGGAATGGAGATAGCTTGGCTCCGGAATACCACATACCTAGGCACATTTTAATCCCGATATTCCCACGGGATCGATACCTATACGGGCAATACCGCGGGGCGCTGCTAATAAAATGTACTGAAGAAAAGACAGGTACCTAAGACGAGGTACTCTGTTATGTATGCTACAAATTGAAGGCACTTAGAACAGTTAAATACTTACAGAGTAATTAACAATGTTTTCCATTTCATTTTGATCACAAAATCCCTTCACAGATCAAATAACAAACAAACACCGAACTATACGTATAGACACCAACTAACATACGATGCGCAAGCGACGTCGTGTGATCTAGATTTCCTTTATTCTGAAAATTATCATCCATTCGCTAACCAAGAGAAAGACAGCTTCTGGAAAGACGCCATTTTGTTTTTAGACAAATATGGCTGTGTAAATTAGACATTCATGAAAATGCATTCGGTTGTCATGAAACTGGTTCTTGGTCTGCTTTTGGTCTGTGACCAGTTTGGGGAATGGTGGCCTTAATTTCTGGACTCCGATTCTATACAATAACGAGGAATAAAATTGTACCTATTCTTTATAAAAATGTAAGTATTTAGTTATTGCGAAAACAGCTCTAACCATTTTGAAGAAATTTGCTATAGGTATGGAGGTTTTGGGGGCGACAAACCGATCTAGCTAGGTCGCATGTCTGGAAAAACGCGATTTGACCCAAAAAATGCTACTATTCGATATTTGCTAAACTGTGTCAGTCAATACAGAATATTTAATTAATAGTTAACGAATAAATAAACCATTACGTCCATGAAATAAACAAACAAGTAAATTCAAATTTCTAACAGGCTTATTTTTAATTAATATAGACAATACTGGCAGAAAAGGAAATTTAACAGTTATTAAACACGATTTTACAAAAAAAGCCGAGAGTAGCTCGGTCGCTCCGGATGTTAGATACAATATTATTGTGACAGAGAGTTGATCTGATTATGGAGATGGAAGATATACAGCGGAACTCCTCAGTGATATTACACCATACATTCAAAAATATATACGCATCATTTTTGACCTACATTACATCACCTACATTGACAACTTATTAAAATATTAGAGTAGGGTATGTACGTTAGTAGTAGAGATTTTATGTGAAAGAGTTCGTCCGGGGAAGCACTACCACCATACCTATTTCTGCCGCAAAGCAGTAGTGCTTGCATTACTGTGTTCCGGATTGAAGGGTTTGGGTGCCGGTGAAATTACAGGCACATGAGACTTTTCATCTTTATATCTAAGGGTGGCGGGCGCAGTGCAATGCCACATGGGCGCGTACTTAGTGGACGTGACCTGAGATAATGCACTGTAACAAAAAAGATTCTTAGTACCTACTCGTACAATAACAGCCTTAAGTTATAAGATAAAGAAATAACTTAGTATATAGGGTGCTTGGCGGATCGTGTGCCACACGGCAGATCTGCCCAATTCACGAATCTGTCGAGTAAAGAATCTGCCGAGTAACGAATCTGCCGAATTTCGAATCTGTCCAATCCAGAATCTGTCCTACACCGAACAAGCGAGGGGAGCACTACTGAAGGAGGTAGGATCACTTGCAACACTTTCGCAGTCCCACCTGCCTTAAGGCCAATCAAGAATCTTACAAAAATAGAACTTTCTGAATGCCTACTTATTTTTGAACCTAAATTTTTTCCTTGACTAAGTGGCCCAAAACACTTTTAACTTGTTCCACCATGATTCCTTGTAATACATACATACATAGATACACGCCTTTTTCCCCGAAATGGTAGGCAGAGCCTCAAATGGGCCTGTTTTCACCATGGGTTGCACCATCGTGGGATATAGACGTGACAAGCGGTGAGCTCGTCGCTGCCATTGCTTCCCACGACTGACTCTGCTATCGCTTTCTTTAAATAATAATACATTACTTAAATAAGCTAGCAGCTAGAGGATTATATGCATGAGATTGGAAGAACATACGTAACTGGTGTACATTTGAGCCAATCTACACACAAAATCCAAAATCTATAATAATAAGTTTAAAAAAACTACTATTTGCACTCTAAGCTATCGTATTATACAGACTGTATTATATCCAGTTAGACTGACGTGTCAATTGGACACCAGTCGGCGTGATTGAGTTCACTACGATACGATAATTGCCCCAGAACTTATGGAAAGTGACGAACACGTTTGTGTCAAGAATTTGTTTCTAACTCGAGTAAAAGTCCGTGGATGAGAAAAAATACCAAACCAAGTTAGCAACAAGCAAATATTCTGGAAGTTTCTTAAGAGTTTTTCGAGGATTTCGCAGAAGTAAACTCCATGTTTTGATAATTATACGGACCAATGGATGTATATGTAATTTGTGTTTGCTCTCAATACTTTGGAAAAGTTGCTCTAGTCTCGATCTAGGCATTAAGGTCATTATCATCATCAGTTGGGTGACGTCCGTCGATAGACGAGGCCTCCCCATAGAATGCAATGATGGGATTCATATTCCCATAGTCACCATACCAGGTGTTGGGCTATGCCTTCCCTTTCGGGGAAAAAGGTGTGTGTCTATGTATGTATATATGTATAACATTGAATCATGGCAGATGTTTCTTCATTGTCGTCAAGGAGACATTTATTTATTTTCTCTCTATTGTATTTACTTAAATTATCTTGTTATATTTTTACTTTTATTTATGTAAGTAAATAATATTTGTTACAATTTTTATTTATTTATTGTTTGTATAGATCTTGTTTTCTATCCATTTATTTCTTCAACTAAGACCAAAGTATATTTAGTTTTTACTCTCCAGTCCATCCCAAGGTTGCCACGAGGAGATCTCTCACAGCAATAAGGCCGTCCATTGTATGCCAGTGTTATTTTTAGTTTATTTGTCTTTTATTTGTAATTGTTTTATGTGTGGTGTGCAATAAAGTTTTTTCTATCTATCTAACTACAGGTGGTATTTTTTAAAATTGTATTATGTATATGAACTGGTCTCCTTCGTGTTCCTACTAGTAGGACAAAATAGTAGGACTACGAGAAAACGGTGAAAAAAATAAGGTTAAAAATGTGTTTCAGATAGTTTTTTAAGATTCTTGTTTGGCCTTGCGGCAGGTGCGGGTTAATTAGTCTGTTGGTCTGTAAACCAGGATGCTGAGAGGATTCAGTACATTACAAAGGCTTATTTCATGCACAGCAGGTCAGCCGAGCTCGATCCGTATTTAAAGATTCACAGACTGATTTTCAACATTTTAAAACCATCAATCTTCCGTCTTATTGAAAACCAATATTAAATATTCTCAATCTAAAGCAGCGGTATAAATTTTGAGCTATCAAAATCAAATCATTCTTTATTTCGAGAGATTTTCGGCGATAACTCACAATTCGCTTTCGATGGTATATTATGCATTAGCTCTGGCGAAATTTATCTTTGGTCTCGTAGTCGAGGATAGTATTGTGCCAGTTTTCCGTAAGTGTTCGATAAATCGGTTGAAAGATTGAGTTACGGTAACATTGCTGGTCACTTTTTATGCTAATCAATTCCTGCACTATTCTCTTCTTCATACGTTTTGCTTTTTTATTTAAAAATAAGTTTTTATGAAATTAGTGATCCAAAATTAAAACGTGTCCAAAACCCTGCCAAGATACTATGGATGCTACCATACCGGGGCTACCCCTCTGTTTGCGTCGGGGATTAAATAATACTTTCTACATCACAAAAGTTGTAGTCGTCCATGGATTGCGTTTTTAATCGATCCTTACAGTAGTTGCATACGATGTAATATATGGTACCTCACCTTTTTTTTTCTTTTTTATTCTACTTTAATGACGGAACAAGCAGATGGCCCACCTGATGTTAAGCGGTAACCTCTGCCTATGAACAGTGCATTACCTCATAGGTCACGTTCACCTAGGACGCGCCCTATGTGGCATTGCACTGCGCCCGCCACCCTGAGACATAAAGATGAAAAGTCTCATGAGACTTTGAAGGTTAAGGGTGCCGCGGCACCCTTACCCTTCAAACCGGAACACAGCAATACGAGCACTACTGCTTTGCGGCAGAAATAGGTATGGTGGTAGTACTTCCCCGGACGAACTCTTTCACAAAAAAGCTCTACTACTACTACCTCTTATTTATCTCAGCTTATTTTATCTCTTAATTTGCTTATACCTCTTTGGTAATAAGCAACATGGCTGATAGAAACAACCTCTCGGAAAAATGAGCACTACCCACCCTTAGAAAAAAGCGCGCTCTTTTCACGAAATCACTACCACAGATTGCAGGAAAGCGAGAGGAAAGATGTTACACATCAAAAACGATCACGTAAAAGGTTTCAGCTACATATATCACTTTATTTTGACTACAATATTCCGTATCCGTATTTCGCTTCTGGCGATCCGGCAATCCCTCGCCAAGCGTCTCTACCACGCTACAGTCCCACAAATTGGCTTTACGTCGTCTTGACAAATGTAATCGCGGAATTTACGTGACAAAAGCCCTTCAACACGAAGCGTGTTTACATGTAGCAACTCGCTCTACATGTCGATTAATTACGTGTTAATTATATTCAGCGCTGTCTTTGTGACTCTTGATTCGCTTGAGGAGATTGGTTTTCGACTGATTGTTCAAGACAGGGTAGCTAATTACAAAAAAACCGGCGAAGTGCGAGTCGGACTTGCGCACGAGGCAAAAAAATCGTTTGTAAAAAAAAACAAAAAAATTGCACGCAAAAAGTGGTCATCCATCCAAAAACTGACCTCGCAGATCATTGCTTAACCTATATTTGGAAAAACCACGTTTGATGTACGGGGAGCTACCTAATTTTTTTTTTTTTTGGTATTTGTTGTTATAGCGTCATCAGAAATACATCATCTGTCAATATTTCAACTGTCTATCACGGTTCATGAGATACAGCCTTATGACAGACGGACAGACATACAGACAGACGGACAGCCGAGCTTTAGTAATAGGGTCCCGTTTTACCCTTTGTATACGGAACCCTTAAAACAAAAACTCATGCTTCAGTGGGACAAGCACGAATAATTAACGTTAGCGATAGTCAATCTCTAATATTGGCCAGTGACATCGGGGTGACTAGAAAACTTAATAAATTGATTGGTTAATATTTGACATTTGCTATAGTCTCGCTAGGGTCTCACTGACGTTAATTACTCGTGCTTGTCCCACCGAACTCATTCTCGAAACGTCAGCAAAACGAAGAAAAACAGTGGCAATAAGCCGTTTATTCATTTCAAAATGATTCCCAACCACGATAGTTTCAATTATATAGGGTACTTAGCTAATATTTTTACCGTGCACTTGCCTCCTAACTATGTCTGATTTGTATGGTTCTCAAGGTTTCAATGAGCCCTTATAGTTTCGGCACGTCCATCTGTCCATCCACCTGAGTGCTGTCCGTTCGTAGACCGGGCCGTTTTACTCGTAGACCCCTAGTACTACCATGTTGATGCATGGTAACACAAAGAGTGCGTATACTTATAACGACATATAATAATTTAGTCGAAGGCTAAAAATAGATAATTTTATAAAAAACTACAAAGCAGTTGGGGGCTGTTTTAAATGTTCAATTAACATTGGAAATAGGAACACTTATAAAAGCACATCGGTGTCTAGCACGTATATTGCAGGCCTTTAAAGCTGTACTCTATTCACGACTAGATGTCGCCACAGGACCAGCTTGCCCCTTGGACCCGATCGAACACAGTGTTTTCAGGCTTATAGGTGAGCAACATATGGCGGAGACTATAAGATCCAGAGTCTCGAGCACCGCCGTAAAGTCTTCCGCCTTTCGATCTTCTATAGGTTACATTTCGTGGAAAGATCCCACAAGAACTTCACGATCTGATCCCACCATCTCCATTTCATCATAGGACGAGCAGACGCACTGCTCGGTACCATCTTTAATTCATTATTATGCCATTATTCATTCGTTTCGTTATAATTCGTACTAAACGTTACAGTTCTACCTTTAAAATGCGAACTGATAAGTAGTGGAATACACTACCGTCATCTGTCTTTCCTGAACAGGTCAGATCGTGGTCAAACAAAGGTCTATCAATGTTAAAAACAGGAAAACATAGAACGCGCTAATATTTTGTAATTCCTTGCGATTTTCTTCCAAAAGCATTTTTAGGGGCTGATGTCCTGGAAACAAGATGCACCAACAGCTAAGAACCATCTCGCATACACCATCTTTCATAATAAAGAAATACGTATGTAAATCGACCAAACCGTTTTGGATATAAATGGGAATATTCGTTTTTGCGAGCTTATGATCTTTGAATGAACGGCTGCACCAATTTCCACCAAACATAGATCTCACAAACACCATCTTTCAAAAATAGAATACCGTATCTAGATCAGTCAAACCACTTTGGAGATAAATGGGAACATTCCTTTGCACACACAACCTCTCAACCTAAACGCTTATAACGCTCTGCTCGGTCTGGGCAAAAAGGTCTTATGCAACAACGACAAAAAAATGTTTAATTTAGATTATATTTCATGTCTCAATTCAAAGAAGGATTACGAAAACAATCTTCATGAGCGTCAAACGAAAATCTATTACTCGTATTGGTTGGCAGATGTTTGTAAATAATTCTCAAACATCCAACCTCAATCTCCTCTAGCTTCATAAACACCGCATGCATTTATTGCACATACATTCTACATCTGTTCCTGCAGGTAAGCTAGACCACATCAAAGCATACACACCCAAGTTAATTCGCAGTCTCCCGTCTAGTTTATTGGAACGAAAGGTAAATGGAAGTGTACGGTCACGCAGTCAAATGCACTGGTTTTCAATAAACCTTGTGGTTCTTTATCGACATACGACTAAGGTTAATCAATTAGTCGCTAACATGAATATCTAAGGCGCATACAACAGCCAAGTTTCGTCACTCTCTAACTCATTAAAGTTCAGGTAAGTTAGAAAGTGACAGAATAGCGCTTGCGGTACGAAAAGTAAGCGAACATCACGAAAAACAATCATTAGCCAAGTAAAACCGTCGTAACACAGAATCATACGTTCAACTTGAAGATAGTATATGCCGACATTTAGGTGAAAGAAAAAATAGGTGATATTTTGCATAGGTATGCAAAAAAACAGACAGTTTGACAGGTGTCAAGTTCCGATGACAATGCAATATTATGGTGACAGCGAGCTGATCTGATGATGGAGACGGAAGGTGGACAACGGAACTCCTCGAGGGATGATAGTAGACTGGCCGTGTTTAGGCTCATTTTGATCAGCACATGGTTAAAATCACTAAATTTATAAAATATTAAATTGAATATTTTTAAAAATAAAAACGTATTTTTCACTTGGTTAATGAACAGGCAGAACATTTTTGTACGTTCTTGTTACAGATAAAAAGTCGATGAATGACATATATTTTTTTCAGCAATGTCTCCTTGACTCCATTATGGGGAGAAAGCCTCCAAATAAGAGCAATCAGCTGCTGTATGCGCCTTATTACTATAACTAGTGGTCCGCCCCGAACTGAGAACTCGCGACTGCTATACCGACAACTACACTACTACACTACTACAAGCCATGAGGCAGCCCTACTTAAGGTACCTTAACATATCGTAACATCCTCTTGTTCTGTTACGTACATTTTTGGAGGAATTTCAGGATTTTTACGAGGCATTTCATGAGTGTAGAACTTAAGTTCGCCATGATAACCCCTACGCGGGCTTATAGGGATATTATGTTACACCCTGTAATATCTAACTACACCATCAGCTGCTCAAAGCAGGTCATGAAAATACTTTATTATAACTGCAAACATTTACAAATCCGTACATTCCAGCCGCATCAAAGCGCACCCCGTCGTTTGAATGTATTGAAATGAAGGGTTAACTGCGAGTGTGGTCGGACCGCAGTTGCAGCTTGTGTGTTTTACATCTAGAGTGTTATGAACAGTGTAGGTTGAGCTTTTAATAGAAATCTTTGTTTTTGTTGGACTAAATAATTTTAATTCAGATAAATTTTAACCCCCGACCCAAAAACGACGGTGTGTTATAAGTTTGACGTGTCTGTGTATGTGTGTGTGTGTGTGTGTGTGTGTGTGTGTGTCTGTGTGTGTGTGTCTGTGTGTCTGTGTGTATGTCTGTGTGTGTGTCTGTATGTATGTCTGTGTGTGTGTCTGTGTGTGTGTCTGTATGTGTGTATGTCTGTGGCACCGTAGCTCCCGAGTGGATGATCAGCAGTTTCATAGCGTTGAGGGTTTTTTAAATTGTTACAAAATTAATTACTTGTTAGTTAAAGTTTTCTACTCCCAGGGGGGTTTACTATGAGCTCTTATATCCATTCAGTTCAAAAACTATTCAGTACACAATATTGGTTCATCGTTGACATTTTTCATCGTTGAATAACTTTAATCGCAGAAGTCTGTAGACCCTCTGCGATTGTGCCTTTAAATATAGTTGCGGACATCACGGAACCAATATTTTGTACTGAATAGTTTAACAACTGCATGGCAATAAGAGCTCATAGTAACCCACCTGTTGTTATTGCTAGCGGCGTCACCGTGGCAGCAATCGAAAAAAGAATCATTTGTTTCAAGCACGTTGTGGACCTCTGTGGCGCGGCGGGTGAGGTTCGCCTGCGATGCAGGAGGTTGCGGGTTCGATTTCCGGAAAATTTGTGCGATCGGCATATATTTGTTCAGGGTGTTCTGAGTATTTTCTATGTATAGTAAAAATAATCTGTCTATGTTATGTATTATATTAAGTATATCAGTTATCTAGTACCCAGTTTTGCTTAGCTTGGGGCTAGATAATGTTGTCTGAACTGTGTGTTTTTCATAAAGAATTTTCAACTTAACATTATTCATTCCAAACCCCATCGCACTAATCATCAGGACCGAATTAAACTGTAACTTAAAACCAGTTCAAGCTCGAAGACGGTACCTTCAGTTGATTAGCACAACAAGACTGTACACATTCACTCAGGAAACAGATAGTCAGCGTCTGCCTACCAGCGTTTATCGGTTAGGCACACGACGACTACTCGAAAACTGCAGTTGCAAAAACATTAGTACTTAGAGCTTTTTTGTGAAAGAGTTCGTCTGGGGACACAAAGCTTTCACAAAAAAGCTTACTACCTTAGTTAGTTGAAGTACTTACTACCTCCATACCTATTTCTGCCGCAAAGCAGTAGTGCTCGCATTGCTGTGTTCCGGTTTGAAGGGTACTCGTACCTACGTGTGCCGGTGAAAGTACAGGCACATGAGACTTTTCATCTTTATGTCTCAGGGTGGCGGGTGCGGTGCAATGCCACATAGGGTGCGTCCTAGGTGGGCGTGACCTATTAGGTAATGCATTGTTAAAGGCAGAGGTTACCGCTTAACATCAGGTGGGTCATATGCTTGTTCCGTTATTTAAGTAGATAAAAAAAAAGCAGCCAGGTGCGAGTCGGACTCGCCCATGAAGGGTTCCGTAGCAGCAAGCAACATAATATAAAAGTTCTTGGATGGTTTACGATTTATGACGTAATAAAAAAAAACTACTTACTAGATCTCGTTCAAACCAATTTTCGTTGGAAGTTTACGTGGTAATGTACAGTGATGGTATGAAAATCTTCGTCACCTATTTTTGATTGTTCAATGCAAAAAGCATAGGTACTGTTTTACCGACATAGTATTTCATATGGTCTGTTTTACCGACATAGTACTGTATCGGAACTGCCAATGTATCAATATTACGAAAATAACCTTCAGTTACCATGGCAACGGATATTAGCAGCAATCCACCAAACAAACAAATTTTCTGTGTTGCCGATAGACTGTAATGATTTTTAGGGTTCCGTACCCAAAGCGTGCTAACATCGCCAACCCTATCGCTAACCCTACGCTGTCGTCGGTCGGCCTGACTGTCCGTCTGTTCATCAGATTACAGATAATATACTGCAGATAATAAAAAAAACAACTAAGTATTTAATATTTTTAATAACGGGTATAACCTCCGTTAGCGTTAATTACACTGCAATCGCTCCCGCATTGAACCCACAAGCCGAGAGCATGGGTCCGTTCCTCTTGTCTCTTCCCAAATGGTTTGGCTATGGCCTCTTTTGTCCTTTCATTGTTGTTAACTCACCGCTGGACCATTAAACCCCATAGATTCTCTATGGGGTTTAAATCTGCAGATCTTGCTGGCCAGGGAATAACCTCTACCTCCCGATGTCGATTGAACCACTCATTCACAATACGAGTAGTGTGTATGCAGGCATTGTCGTGGATATAATTGAACTGCGGCAATTCGTCTGCTGGAAATACGTTACGGACAGTTGGTAGCATACTATCTTCCAGAACCGATAGATAATTTTCCGCGTTTGCCTTCGATAGAAGGAGAACGAGCTCGCCTACACCATGTAATGACATCCATCCCCACATGTTGGCAGAGATCCGTCCAGAATTGAAATTGGGCACTACATGTTCTTCCGTATATCTTGTGCCGTTATATCTCCACAAATTAAGTCTTCCATGTTGGCTAGATTTAAAGCATTTTTCATCCGTAAATATAGTGGTACTCCAATCGAAGTTTAAATACTTGTGAGCAAATCTTAAGCGTGCCTCCTTATGAGCTCTCGTCAGAGCAACTTTTTGGACGTGTCGTCTGTGATGAAGGCCCATAGAGTGTAACGCATTTCTGATCACTCTGGGACAAACTTCAAACATTTGAGCAAACCTATTTGTTGATATGAAACCGTTTTCTTCATATTGTTGTCTCATAAAATCTTTTTGTGCACCGGTAAGAAGCGGGCGGCGTCCAGAATTGGTATGACGATGATCTGTTAAAACCCCCTCCTCGCCATGTCTCCTGATGCAGAACCTTACACTGTCTCTAGTAATATTAAGGCGAGCCGATATGTTGCTAATATTGTAGCCAGATTCATGTTCAGCAATAATTTCTGCCCTTTGCTCTATTGTTAAACTTCTGGGCATTACGACAAATAGAGATTGAGAATAATTACCTAGATATTTTGATATTTTTGAAAATAACAATGGAGACAAAAGACAGACACTGTCAATGAATAATACTAAAAAAGTTCTCTGTGCAATTAAATTTCAAAACTTCTGGCCAACTCAACAAAAAAGGTTTCGTATCAAAACATAAACAAGCAACTGATTAAAGGTTTGCAATTTTGATCTTTGTTAATAAACAATTAAATTATGATTTTCCATACAGCAGTCTGCCAGTAGTATAGTTGGAAAAGGTAATATGTGCTCGCGACAAGCTAAGGGGATTTCTTTGAAAACTGACGAACATTTTCGTTCCGCCACTGTACATCATATTTTTTTTTAGTTTTATCATTCTTTTATTTTAGAACTTACGGGGGGGGGGGGGGGGGGGGGGACACATTTTACCACTTTGGAAGTGACTCTCGCGCAAACTATTCAGTTTAGAAAAAAAAAATATTAGAAACCTCAATATCATTTTTGAAGACCTATCCATAGATACCCCATTGCACACGTATAGGCTCGATGTTTTTTTTGTTTTTGTGTTTCAGTTCTAAGTATGGGGGGAACCCCAATTTTTTTTTGTTTTTTTTTCTATTTTTGTGTGAAAATCTTAATGCAGTTTACAGAATACATCAACTTACCAAGTTTCAACAGCATAGCTCTTATAGTTTCGGAAAAAAGTGGATGTGACGTACACGGGCAGGCAGACAGACAGACAGACATGACGAATCCATAAGGGTTCCTTGTCTTTGACTACGTACTAAAAACGTTAAACGACGCACTCGAATAAAAGAGCATCACAAGAAATCATCATCATCATTATCATCATCATGATCAACCTACTGCAGTCCACTGCTGGACATGGTTCTCTCCAATGGCGCGCTACTGAGCCCGGTCTTCGTCTCTCCTCATCCAATTTCTGCCAGCCACCCCGCGCAAGTCGTCCCTCCACCTAGCCAAAGGGTGCCTTACATTACGTTTGACGCGGTCTCCACTCAAAGAACTCGTTTACTCCACCGGTGATCGGTTCTGCTGCAGACATGACCGGCCCACTTGCACGTCATCCTCTGGGCTATGTCGAGCACTTTAGTTCTCTGTCAGATACCCTCGGATACAACAATACTAAATACTTAAAAACCTATCTTTCAAACTCCTTCTTCAAACTTAGTTTAGTATGTACATTTTAGTTTAGTATTCTGCCGATAAATTTTGGCCAAGTTGAAGTTAGCTGTTTACAGAATTGAAATTATCGTAGCCAGGTAGCATTTAATATTTTCATGGGGAACTTCAAAGCAAAGCTAGTCCCCGTCTCACGACCTTCGAGCGTGGTATCTCTATGAGCGTGGTCTCGGTTAGGGTTAGGGCTCAAGAAGAAGGATCTTTAACTGGTCCATGAAACGTCAGAAAGAATAGATAGTGGTATTTTTTGTAAAACGTTTAGCTTCGCAATATATTTTTTTCCGGAATTAATTTGGCTCTGCGCTTTGCAAAGGCCACTTTCAACTCAGCCAAGGTCAATCAGCAGAAGTGGTAGGCTGTGCTATAGGTACAATTTCGCGCCCTGAGTCAATGTAGTGCGCAGCTTCGAAGTGGCTCAGTCAGACACACTGGTCTAGATTACCTACCACGTGCTCATAACAGTGAGTAATATCATCATTATAGAAGACCTATGCCTCAGAACAAATAAATCAGACATTAGTTTTAATTCAAATTCAATTTCAAATTCAATATCTTTATTTCAGGCTTGAGAAATTCTAAACCTAAACAATAAGTCCATAGCAACATAAATTCATTAGAAACTAACATATATATAAAAACACTATATTAATAACTTAATCTAACACACGTGTGATCGCCGACGCGTCGCGGCCCGGGGGATCACGTGATAGGCGGCCCTTGAACCGCCAAAACTTTACCCCTTTCGGCCAGAAGTCAGGGCTCAAGTAGGCCTTCATGCTTTCTGTTTAAGCTGATTGGTATCTTTAAGGCCGAAGAAACGACAATTGTTGGGTTATATAAGTTCTTGAGTGGAGACGGCGTTGCAAACGTAGTTGCAGCCGCTAGCTGAAGTTGCTAAGCTTAAAGACAATTTAAAAATAAATAAAAATAACAAAATCCCGACTGACTGAACTACACATTTGTCCAAAATGGCTCAACCAATTTTTATTACTTATACATTTAACTTAACTGACTTGGATGCTAGTTATTTGTAAACGATCTCAAAGACGGTTCCCAGAAGTTTAAATTAATTGAGCAGGAAAGCAACGTTTTTTTTAGTGAATATATATTTGAAATTTCGTTATCAATCCGTGTCTGCCGGCCACACTTAATCGACCTGCTTAAAATGTGAATGCGCTCGTTGTCCCGACTTCGAGGAAGGTAATGAAATTGTTGTAGCTCGTAATTTACCGAGTTGCGTAATTCGAATTTGAAGTTCGTTCGCAAATAAGGGGAGAATTTGATTTGTTATCGAAAGAGTTGTGTGATAGACATCAAGATAAATTCTTGGAAGGATAGTCCGCGCTCGATTGATCAACCCTTTGATGAACCTGTGACACCAAGTGGATCAAATCCAGGGCGTGTGGTTTTTGATTGCTTTTTATTACTAATTAGGCTAAAGTTCCCCAATACATTAACACCAAGGCCACCCCAGGGAGCAATCTGACTCATAAGCTCCCTTTATGTTGGTGCTTCAAAATAGTTAATTTTATGCATTTTGATTTCAATAACAGCTAGATATAAGGTATAGAATCATTGTTTTATAATAAACTCTAAACGTGTTACCATAAAATAAATAGTTACACAGTGTTTTGTCTTTTGCATTCACAGACAGTTTCAAATTTGATCGAAAGAGAGAAAACTTCCAAGGGGTGCTTATTAGTAGTATTAGTAGTACACATAAAATAATACTATACTAGTAACTACGGTAAGAGAGTTTGGTAATAGGGGTGAATGTTTGCGACCGCACACCAGCACTTTACACCAGGGATAGATGCTAAGCATATATCTAATCTGGCGCCCAATAATTGCCAATGAATTGTCTCATAACTGTTACTTTTGAAACTTTTAGTATTCTACTAAATTCAATGGTTTTTCAATTGCATTATATTGTAACCATTTATCGTAAAATCTACATACAATTTATAATACAGTCATCAGTTTTGCAAAATACCATTTTTCTTTTAAAAATAGTAGAATTGGGCCCCTGAGATAGAACTTGTAAACACTGGAATTGATGTTTTGGATGAATATTTAATTGGCTACATGTCGAACTTCTCATAGCATATCTTTGGGTTCATCGACTTATCAAAAGCATTTTTCTTACCCAAAGGAGAAGGAATATGCGTTAGGGGTGAGAGATTGTTTGTGTGTCCAAACGAATGTTCCCATTTATCTCCAAAACGGTTTGACCGATTCAGATACTATTTTCGTTATAGAAAGATAATATTTGCGAGATGTTTTTTTTATGTTTGTCTTAGCTTAGGTCACAGATAAAATAATACTATACGTTTGGTGGAAATTTTTGCAACTGCTTCCAGGATCATCTTTGCTTTTGGAAGGCACGGAATAACAGCTGAAAGCGCGTTCCATTTTTCTTGTGGCGACTTCTAGCCGTGAATACAGTAATTAGCTATGAAGTATTGCACTGTTCATAGGCAGAGGGAACACATCAGGGCATTACATCAGGTGGGTCACCTGATTGAAAAGACACACAAAGACGTATAAAAAAAAAAACTGCTGGCCCTACATTATGCGTGGAGACACCGAAGTGCGCACATAAGTGTACCTTTACAAAAAAAACGGAATACTTTATATAGCCAGGGTTTTTTTATATAAATTAACTTGTTGTTAAACAGGGGGCCCTCTTGAAAAGGTGTACTCACGCATGTCTAAGTGTGACTTCAGATTTCAGACTACTCTACGAAAGTAGTTTATATTTATTATCTAACCAATATCTGTTATCAGAAAAATATCCACCTTCGTAGCATAGTTCTCATGTCGTAGACCTGATTTTTTGTTCATGGAAGGTCGGTGAATGAAGGCAGCTTAACAGCGTTCGTTGATAATGATAGTAAAGCTACAGACTATAAAGTCTTAGGAGTACATACAAACAGTACGATGACACCGGTGCAGGCAAATATTCACGAACCATTCCATCCTACTTCGTACAGTGCTCGGCTGCTGTAATAGCACATAGGTTTTGTACAGCATGCTCTGTCGTAAGTGTCCTGGACATACTATTGTAAGCTAGTTGATGCCCATATAGCTCCCAGGACTAATAACTGCCTTAACCTTAACCCAAACTGTCTAGCTAGGTATATCCATTCCAACCACAGCCAAAACCATCTCTATCCCTGTAAAAGCCTGCAGTTACTATATCTTTCTGTTTATAATCGGAAAGACAAAGATAGCGATATCGACAATGTGTCATAATACCAGCCAGGACTGTACGTAGAGACGATTTAACAAATTCTTTGTGCAAATAAAGCTGGCAACGTTCGTTAAGCTACGAGTGTAGGCTACGTTATGTAGGTCTATTTGGTTTGCCTTAATTTATTTTAGCTTATTCATAGTGTAGCTAAGCCGAGAAAATGCTGTTAAAGTTTATACTGTTGGTACTTCTATCAGTTTTTGAATTATTTACTTTCGAGCTTGTTCTAAAGTTTTTTTCGTTTACAGGTTGATTGTATCTTTAGAGCTGGTTGGGAGCGACGTTGTGAAAAAGATCGTGAAAGAGAGACAGAAGAGGTATCTTGTCTTTACTCCTAGTACTCAGTATGGTGTAAGTATTGGACACATTCACCTTCACCTTTCACACACGCCACACACACACACTACACTAACATAATACACCCTAACTTTTACACTCACTCACTTAGTAACATACTACCACCCATTTTCATCAAATTTCAAATGTAAAAATTGTGTTTTTATAATTGGGAGCGACCTGTTTCCTAAGCCACAGCTTACGCTTTTCCAGGAGACAGGGCTTCAACTTTATCTGCGTAACTTTATTTGGTCAAATAAATGATTATGGCGGCTTGACAAACTCCGACACCAGAGGTCAGCACTACCTCATACGAAACAAAACGAAATGATTATGATTATGATTATGATTATGATTATGATTATTAGACGTGGTTAAATTTTCCCATCGTTCGATGAAATCTTATCATCTTTACCACAGAAACTGTCTCCATAGAATGTCGCGATGACCGGTCTTTTAATCAACGGCATCTGTCTAACGTGGCCAGCATTCACTCGACGGACCACCGTGCAATGAATATTAACATTTTCAAAGCCGTGAAAGATCCACAGATCGTGACTGGGCCTGGTATATGATGGGTTATGAGCTGTTCATCCACGCTAGTTAGGAATATGTCTGTATCCTAGTTAGTTTACTAATGAGTTTACTTTAATTTGGTGTTTCCATTTAAAAATTAGGGAGGGTCAAAGCCTGGTATCAGCAGAAGGAAAGCTGCTCTATGAATTGTTAGTGCTTCTGCATGGTAGCTTTATGTTTGACTTAGTGAGAGAACCCTAAGTGAAGGCTCTAGTGTTTATCTACTAGGCGTTATTGAAATGTTTTGTTATTTTCAGGCCTTCGTCACGGTATCAATACCGCTTCCAGAGCCAGATAATTTAGTGAATGTAGCATGGTTTTTCGAGGCGAGTTACTACAACGTGGATAATTCTACCTGGTTTGAGCCTTTACTCGGTGATGTTCCGGTAAGTTTCTCAATAATTATTAACAGCTGCTTAATATCACCATAGCTGTTGGAATATTAAGGTGGTGGTACCTGCCAACGGCCTTGACGACCTAGGCGGAGTCAGATATTTTCCCCGCACCAGCCACATTTCCTCGTAACACGCGCAGAGCTCTGCCCGCGCTCACTTACTGCAGCAGGTTGCGACGCGCCGCACCGGGCCGAATAACTTGATTGACAAATAGAGGTGCGCTGGTTTCCCCACGTATGAACTAAGTTGTCTACAAAAATATGCTTACACGATGCAATGCTTCTTTATTAGTATGATTGGAGTGATGGTATCTAGGGTACCTACATCATAAATCAAACTGTTTTGTGCGTATAGGATATGTATTATAGTAGACTGTACACCAAGTGCATAACAAGACATTTTAACCAAAACATTCATCTGCCCTAGCCGAAGGCGAGGAAAAAATGAGTTTTATGTACATGCCTTTTACTTCGATTGGAAGGAAATAGTAATTTTAACAGATATATCATTATTATCTACCGTTATACTTTTTTACCTAGGTGCAATGTGTGGAATTTTGTTTGCTTTAGTGGTGGCCAAGCCTCGAGCGGTAGGTAGATGCTCTGGTTTTGAACTCCATATTATGGCCACATTTTGAAGGCCATTCTCTGTTTGCATGTATGTTTGTCTATGGCCTCATAGCTTCGGAACGCATGCATTCGTCTTTTTTCTCGAAATGGTAAGCAGAGCCTCAATGCCAGAGGCATCTTTTCACTGTGTTTGTGTTGCACCATCGTGGGACTATAGATTTGACTAATGGTGAGCTCATAGCCGCTATTGCTTCCCACGACTGACTTGGCTAACGCTTTCTTCCACACACACTTACACTTGCAGTGACCCCAAAATTTTAACATGCATCTTAATCTTGTTGTAGATATCAAGGCGCCGAGAGAAGCGAGCAACGAAAGAAAAGGAACTTATAACCCGCAGCTTGCTTTACTCGCTAATAGAATCTATGCTGGAAAAGTATGTATTGAACTCGAGATAAAATAGAATAGAGCGCGTAGATACGTATGAACCATAGCCTTAGATTAATGTTCAATATATCTCTCACTTGCAAACATAGATCAAAAAGCGTCGTACAATGTTAAGGTGACCTAGGTTTACTACGGTAACTACCACGCGTTTTTCATTCTTCAGTATTAAAAACAGTAAAAAATTAAAACCCCTGATTAATTTTAGTGTTCCATTACAAGGCTGTCAAGAGTCGGATAGGCTTTTTATACGTATTTTGGCAAAATGTACACAGTTTAAGATAACAAAAAAAATATATGTTAATCTTCATCATATTTCCAAAGACATGATCGAACCTAAAACAAGATTTCGATAATTTTTCTCGATAAAAAAACTTGGACAATGCGCTCTACATTGCGTTTATAACGTAAATATCTCATTTACCTATCAGTGCACATTGATAAAATTAATAAGATTAACAAATAATATTATTTTAGAATTCATGGTCGATATATATATTCAATTACGCAGCAAGTCTTTGTTTAAATAGATTTAATTTGTTTTTTTCGTGATTTTCGTTCACTTTTCGTAGCGCGACCGCTGTTCTGTCACTTTTTAGGGTTCCGTAGTCAAAGACCCTTATGGATTCGTCATGTCTGTCTGTCTGTCTGTCTGTCTGTCCGTGTATGTCACAGCCTTTTTTTTCCGAAACTATAAGAGCTATACTGTTTAAACTTGGTAGGTAGATGTATTCTGTGAACCGCATTAAGATTTTTACACAAAAATTAAAAAAAAACAATTATTTTTGGGGTTCCCCATACTTAGATCTGATCCTCAAAAATTTTTTTTTCATCAAACCTATACGTGTGGGGTATCTATGGATAGGTCTTTAAAAATGATGTCGAAGTTTCTAATATAATTTTTTTCTAAACTGAATAGTTTGCGCGAGAGACACTTCCAAAGTGGTAAAAAGTGTGTCCCCCCCCCATAACTTCTAAAATAAGAGAATGATAAAACTAAAAAATACATAATGTACATTACCATGTAAACTTTCACTCAAAATTGGTTTGAACGAGATCTAGTAAGTTCTTTTTTTTTAATACGTCATTAATCGTATTCCATCCAAGAACTTTTATATTATGTTACTTGCTGCTACGGAACCCTTCATGGGCGAGTCCGACACGCACTTGGGCAATTTTTTTAACTTACTTGAACCTTACTGAGTTAGATGGTGAAGGGATTTAGCTGTTGTTTGCCTCTTAAACTTAGAAAAAGGAATTTTTACGGAACAATATCGGTGTCTAGGACGCATTATATAGGGCAGCATTAGCTATTCTGTGGTAGGGTTAGCTTGCTCTTTTATCGACCAGATGTCGCCACAGGAAAAAATAGAACGCGCTATCATCTGTCATTGTTAATAATTGTCTTCCAAAGACATTTTTGCGAGCTGGTGATCCTGGAATGGAAACAGCTGCACCTATTTTCGCCAAACACAGCTTAGAGGTCGGGAAAGTTAACGCGCATAATAGGACCAACAGTTTACAACAGACTTCCTTTAATTGTAACGAAGGCAACTATCCTGACATCATTTAAGAGCAAGCTAAAGCACTGGCTCGACTGACAACAGCTTTTACAGCTACGAGGAGTTCCTAGCCTGTAAAAGTGATGCATTACCTATTAATGTATAGGTAGATTACTCATTTATCTTATTTAGATTAGGTTATGCTTGACATTGTGATTATATTTATTGAAGCTGTTTATTCTTAAATTACGATAAACTATTGTTTTTTTGAAATTTATTATGGTAGTACCTACATACTAACCGATGTATAAAAAAGTTCTAGCACTGTATGAAATAAATGATTATTGATTATTATTGAACCATCGCGCAAACACCAACTATCATAAAGAAACCCGGCAACCGATTTGGAGATAAATAGGAATATTATTTTGCACAAACTGTGTGTTTGTGTGTGCAAACACCTAAACTTACCTCTCACCCCAAACGCATATGCCGTTCCGTTCCGATGGGGATACAAATTGTATTTACGCTCAGCTGGAACTAAACCATCAATATACACATTTCAATGGGAGCCTGATTAACAGCAGAGGCATAACTAGATTAGAAAGTGTAGAAAAGGTAAACGGCACCACTGACATGGAAATGAACAGATTTTGCCACTAGACACTTATTTTTTTCTTAGCTGAATCTATCCCCTAACTTCTTCCAAAGAAATAGGTCTTACTATAAGTTACCTAGTGTAGCAATAATTGATCCTCTAATTAAACTAAATATATTATAATCTGTGGCCATCCCAGGAGAGCATAACACCTCGGCAAATTAGTAAGTTCACCGTAATATATCGGAGGAGCTTAGCGAGTTTTGTTTACCGGTGGAATTACAGGATTATGGCTCGCCTATATCACTCGGAATGAGCTGTAACACATTATTTGCCAGTGGCTTCACTTGCGTGGTCTCAGTATAACAAGTAATTAATAAAATAAAAATAAAAAAAACCTCCACGCAATGAAAAGGCTGGACCATTTTTTTTTGTTTTTATCAAACGTAGCTAGGATCTCTCCTGAAGAACTCACATTAAATAATTTAAAAAAAACGTTCGTCCGTTCGGGAGCTACGATGCCACAGACAGACACACACATACGCACCCCCCCCCCCCCACACACACACACACACACACACACACAAACACACACACACATACAGACACTTCAAACTTATACACCCCGTCGTTTTTGCGTCGGGGGTTAAAAAACTACTATTACTACTATTTTTACTATTCTGATCGTCTGCCCTGGACGCGGGCTAACATATATTGGAGGTACTCAACAAGATATCCCCCTATATGTTAATCTGACGCGCTCGAGTGAAACCCAAAATCCCCTCTTTGGCTCCCCTACTATTAGAGAACAGCTTGAGGTATGGTGACCGGGAAGGAACCAGTGACACGAAGTAGGCAGTAGTATCTAGTGCCTCAGTCTTCAGTGAACTTTTTGATGTGTTACTTCTTTCCTCTTGCCTTCTTACAACCTGTGGGAGTGATCTCTCGCATCTAAGCCGGCTACTCGCACGCCGCGCCACCGAGGTCGTCAAAAATAATGCCTGTTTCCCTTATGGATAGGCATAGCCTATGGCTTTCCATTGTCTTCCTCATCTTGCCACATCTCTGTCGCTACAATCACCTTTAATCTCAAACAATACTATTCTAGATCGAACGCTACAGCTTTCGATCATAGCACATCAGCACAGTTTAATCTACATCCACTTAATTTATTTAATTTACAGGCATGGATATGCAGGGCGATCTTGTCTTTTAAGGTCTATTTGCGAGACTTCTACGTCACACTTCAGCCACAACGGGCTTTTTGGAGACCTTCTTCATTTAATACTTACGTAAGTCATTCTAAAACCAGAAATTATTTAGCACATGATATACATTGATATAAATTGGGTCTGCGAGGTGGTTTTTGGCCTTTCGTTCTTGGTAGGCTAGGGTCTTCTTTTTCTGTTATTTTAATGGCTTCTGAGGAGTGCTCCAAACAATTTCGCCAATGTCAAGTAGTTGTTATCAAATTAGTCAAGTCTTCAAGAGTCTCGGTCAAGTTCATCGAGCAACACGGAATGGAGACGCCATCAAAGGCATTCCCCGCTGTAGTTCCCCTCTAAATTGAATGCCCTCGAGGGCATACAGCTTATAAAAAACTAGCTGTCGCCGATCGCTCTGTCAGACTGAATCGACTCGCGTGGGAGATAAAGCTCTAAGAAAAATGCCGAATTGTTCAGTTTTATGCTGTAAAAAAATGATTGGATCATCAAATTTACAAAAAGATAGTGTTTCCTTTCACATGTACCTGAATTTCAATTAAATTATTATAACTTATTGCATAAAAATTGACCAAGTAAAATTAAGCCGTATAAAAACAAAAGTGGCCATCTCAGATTTTGTAATTTTTGAGTTCGTGTTCGGGGTAAAATAATAAAACTGAACGGTTTAACAAAACAAACCGTGAATATTTTATTCAATAACACTGGTTCACTCTTCACTGCGACTGCACTTCAGTACACTGGTCATTCATTACTCTAAAATCACTGCCAAGTTACGTGATTTATTCGCAATGAAAGCCAATTCCCTTACGACTGCCCTGCTCGCTCTTCAATCGAGCTCCACTTAATCGTGTGACACAGGGGCGACATAAAAGTGACCAAAAGCGTAGATATAAATGTGTATAATACATCAATGTGCATTTCAGGATTTATTCTGCTGACGTAAACATGTATATAACGTGTAATGTCAGTAAGCCAAGATGTGGATGATTACTTAATATCCTTGATTACTAAATACTATTCATTAAACACGTTCGACATCATGTGACATGTGGAATAACGTGTATTTGTATTTGATGGCTATGTAACCACTAACTAACCGGTAACTACTAACTACTACTACTTCGTGTCACGGGCTTTTTCTTGGTTCAGTGACCAGCTTGAGATATAGTGTCCCTGAAAGGGGCCTAGTGACCAATGGTGAAAGAACCAGTATGGTAAAAGGATTAATTGTGCCTCGCAGAGGTGTATGATGATATGTCAACGTAAATGTCATGTGCAACTATATTTAAAGAAATATAATTAAATCACACTACTATTAACAACAAGTGAAACATGAAAAAGTTTGTACATTTGGGAACTTTGATTACAAGAGATGGCAAGCATGAAGATGATATTTAAATGAGAGTAAATTCTGGAAACCAGGTGAACTTAACGCCTTATTATCAGCCGGAACGTATCCAAAAAGGCACGACTGTATGTGCATCGAGGAGTGTTAGTGCCAAAACTAATGTATGGTGGTAGCGAAAGTTGCTAAGGCAGAATAAACATGAAAGTATAATAAATGCACTGAAGATGAGAGGTTTGAGAAGTATGTATGGTGGACTTTGAGAGATAGAATAAGAAACTGTGTGTTAAGAAAGCATTGTAAAATGAAAGAGCATTTAGATGTTCCCACAGGATCAAGACTTATGCGAGTGAAACCGCGGGTTGCTTTTAGTTTATAATAAGAATAAAACTGCGTGGTTAATTTGATCAAAATCGGTTATATTGATCATACTTAAATAACTTTACTCTTTTAGAATAGAATAGAATAGAATAGAAATAGTTTATTTTGAATAGCAAATACACACACAATAATGGAATACAATACAATAATAACACAAACAGAACACGTTATATGCTGCGTGTATACTGCCGTCAAAAAAGGCCCGTGCTCAGCATAATGCTGCAGTAAACTGCAGCGCTGATTTTCAGCACGGACCTCGGTTGACGCACGGACACGGCACACACACTGTAAAATACATCAATAGGTAATAGGTTGATATAAAAATTGAAAAATTGAAAAATTGAATTGCTTTTCAGTTAAAAGTAAATAAAGAAGCTTTAAAAAAATCGTTGATAGCCAATTGTTAGGTTACTGTACAATCTTCGCACGTTGTGTTTAACGTTAGCTGAGTCAGTCGTGGGAAGCAATGGCAGGGATAAGCTCACTACTTGTCACGTCTATCTCCCACGATGGTGCAACCCACTGTGAAAAGAGGTCCATTAAGGCTCTGCCTACCCCTACGGGGAAAGAGGCGTGTGTCTATGTATGTATGTATGTAACAATAACAGCCTCAATGCACACTGAAATAGCTTTAAGCTCATTTAACAGTTTTTTTTATTTCTCAAAAATTCCTGAAAGTAAGTTGCCCGTGTTTTCTTATGTACTACAAAATTAGTGATGTGCCTCAATAATAAAGTAGATTTTTTTATCGATAAAATAAGTGCTCGTTTATTATGTTTTACAAACTATTGAAATTTGATTTATATTATTCGGGAGACGCCATAGCCTAACCTAACCTAACTTTCTAACCGTTAATCCAATCACCATGAAGGTATTGGTATGTAACAAGGTAGGTAACTGTTATGATTTTAATTTGAAATTATTCATTTTATGCCATAAATTGACGACCTCTGTGGTGCAGAGGACGAAGGTTCGCCTGTAACGCAGGAGGTTGCGGGTTTGATTCCCGCCTCAGAACAAATATTTGTACGATCTGCAGATATTGGTTCAGGGTGTTCTGGATATTTTCTATGTTAATACAAAATAAATATTTATGTATTGTACTGTTGTACTATGTACTATCTATTGTACTAATGTTGTTGTACTGTATTAGGGATATCAGTTATCTAGTCCATAACACAAGCTCTGCTTGGCTTGGGGCTAGATAATAATGTGTAAAATGTGTCGAAAATAAAAAAAAAAAAAAACAATATATATTATTGAGAACTGTTGAAAACCAAGGTGAAAAGAGGCCCATTTAAGGCTCTGTCTACCCTTTCGGGGAAAAAGGCGTGTGTCTATGTATGTATGTATGTAAATATATATATATATAATGAAATTCACTCAGGTACACACCTTGATTTACAGCAGAAAATGTAACGATTCGGCATTTTAGTATTTGTAGCACTGTTACACTGTTTTACTCTATGCGTCACACGATCGATTCAGTCTGACAGAGCAATTGGCCCATCATGATGCAATTTTATTACTAGCAAAAGCAAAACATGCTTGGTGAGGACTAGCAAGCTTCTTTTCCTTGATTGTTTATATTTAAACACAGAGATGAATTTAAATTACTATGTTAAATTACAACGGATAGTTTTTAAAACAGTTAGTAAAACAGTTTTACTAACGCGTATGCCCAAATGAAATTGTGCATAGCCAGAGGGGAACGCCTTTACTTGATGTAAAGCGCCGCGACCTCCTCGTGTCTCTCTCGTGTGACCTCCAGCGGCGGCCGTGTTGCTCCAAGATATTACTAGCTAGGCTTGCAAGGGCTTCCAAGTTATTTTTACTAGTGTTTTCATGAGTGAACTTATCTAGACATGAATTTAAATTACTATGTGATATTACAAATCTAGAGGTGTGATAGTTTTTCGTAAAAAGTTGCATGCCTACCTAGGTTGTGGGATACGTGATCACGATAAATTAACAAAAGCATTTCCCAGTTTGAACTCGTTTACTCCTTTTCAAGAAAAGTCGTGTCATGAGTGTCCGTCCTGTGTCGTGGGATTGTCCTATTCAAATCCTATTTGATTGACAAAAGAATGAAAAAAATAATATAGCTAGGTATAATTTTTTCAACGCGATTTTCTGTTCACTATATATAGCGCTAAATATTACTTTACCTACCATCGTTTAGCATCAACATAACTTAACACACCCAACACATACCTACATAGTTCTGATCCCACACTAGGATCCCCTGTGTCGTGGAATAATCATGCCTGAAATAAAAAAAAAAACTATTTATAAATTTTAATGACTAATCTAGTTTTTTGATCATGGTTTTTGGTTTTTGACAATAACAGTGAATGACAGATATGTATAATACATTGTATATTTCGAGGCCAGAACCGTCATGGATTATGTAGGTTAGTAGGAAGACGGGAGCTAAGTAAAGCGTTTTTTCCTTTTCTTTCCTTTCGTCTCTTTTGACTTGCCAGCCCATAGTTTTATAAAATTATTGTAAGCTTTGAACAAAATTCTAATTCAATTTTCCCAAGAACTAATCATCTCATGAGTTGTTGTAAAGTAAGGTTGTACCTGGGGTACTCAAAATTTTCTTGATTTTTCTCTATACTCTAAGTTTCCGCGTTAACCCCCTCTCTCTCCAGCCTACTACTACCTTTTACTAATCTAAAATATCATAGTTATCCACAAAATGATCTCTATGCTATCCTCGAAAAGTGGGGCGGTTCAGCAACTCCCCCTTCACAGAGAGCGTTCAACCCCTCCCCTCATCCCTAGCCGCCCTTAAATCCTTTAAATGACCCTTGGTGGTAGGCAAAGTAAGTTCTTACCAAAAAGTTATCGATACTATTCATTTATCGACTTGAGTGCTGGAAGTCCCTAGAACGGATGTTACTGTCAATTTTGTGACATAACATGATGTTTGTACACAGAAAGCATCTATGTGTGTATAAAGATTTTTGATGTGTTGCTGTTTATAGATGTGTGCGTTTATAGCGATAGAACGACTGGTTACAAAAGTGTGCATTAAAGTGTAAGTGAGTGCGTGAAGCCCCCCCCAAATATTTCTGAATAAATATGTATCGGTTGACAGCTCTATGGCGTCTCCCCTCCGGTACGGAGGCCTGCGTTGCTCGATGGTCAAGTTACACCCAGTTTAAATGTTGGCAGAATAATAAAAAACCTACCAAAACAATAGTGGAACCAGTTGCCATTACTAAAAAAAACAAGCGCAAAATTTAAATCCGTTACGTTTCCCCCTGCGCTAAATATTAGCTCATTTAATATTGAACTGGAATGGAGTGTTAACCAGTAAACACCAGTTTTACAGTCACGCGTCGGAGCTGAAACACAATTTTATATTACATGAATTGTTCTGTGGCATAGTGGTCATCTATCAGAATTACATACACGTCTTCCAACTTTCATACGCATGCCCAAAATCAATGAGTCTGATGATTTATAAGGTCATTTATCACTTGCTCGACGTACCAGGAAAATATAACAAGGAAACTGGCCGGCAGAACTAAAAATTGGAGAACGTGCGTGATATCATCAATTATTGAATACCGTTGAAAGTTATGTGAAGCCACCGAATAAACCTCTTAGAATTTGTAGTCAGTTCAGAATACCTACAATGGTTCTCAATACGTCTATTTTTATTTTATTTTTTAATGTTAATAGAGGCCAGCACTACCTCATACGAATGGATGAATACGTCTATTTTTTGTAATATACATACCCAACTCGCTTCAAGTGTGTATATAAAATTTTAAAAGTTCCCTCAATTTCTCCAGGATCCAGGTTCATCAAATCCTGACTTAATGACCATGGACTACATAGGAAGTAAACCGATAAAAAAAATTTTTTTTTTTTAAATCTGTGAATTGGTCTTCGAGGAACAGGGGAACATAGATAAAAAAAGATTTCGACGAATTGAGTACCTCCTCCTTTTTATTTTTTTAAGTCTTTATGTTTCCCTCTTTCCAACTATTCGCACAATAAACTGAACTGGACTAGAGTAAACTCCAGTCGATTTTTATTGTTTTTTTATTATTAAGTTTTCAATGTTTGCAATTTTTTTTGAATATTATAGCAACAAATAGACTTTACATTTGTTTGCAGGCCCTCATCATCGCTTGACGAAGACCACCTAGAAGACCGGTACTACGAGGCTGAATACCACGGCCTGGATGATGACTGTGGACGATATAAGAACTGCCTTATAAGTCCTTTGGACGACGTCTCTATGTTCATTGATCATCTGTTATGAATTATTAAATTTGGCTGAGCTATGAACTAGGTTACTCTTTTGTGCAGCCCACGTGAAAAGAGGCCAATTGAGGCTCTGCCTACCCTGACGGGGAAAAAAGAGTGTGGCTATGTATGGAGAAGGAGTATGTATGTGCCTAGGATCCAGAGTCTCGAGCACCGCAGTAAAGTCGAATACCATTCGATCATCTATAGGTTACATTTAGGGGAATGTGCCCAGGAGCTACACGATCTGATCCCACCATCACCTTTTCATCATAAGACAAGCAGGCGCACGGCTCAGTACCATCCTTACCTCATCAGTATACCCGCAATTCGCACTAAGCGTTTCGGTTCTACCTTTGTAATGCGAACTGCTAAGGAATGGAACAAGTTGCCGTCGTCTGTCTTTCCTGAAAACTATAATACGTGTCTCTTTAAAGCAAGAGTGAATAGATGCCTTCTAGACCTTCATGCTCCAACGTCGGCCGCATCATCACTTACCAGCAGGTGAGATCGCGGTCAAACGAGGGTATAACATAGTTAAAAAAAAAAAAGATATTTTATTAACGAGGTTTTGCTTTTAACGTGATTTTGTCTGTCTTGCAACTGAATTAAAAACCAGTTTCACCCAATCGATTGAGCTGAAATTTTGCACACCTGTCTAATGATAATATAATATGGTCATAACAGCGAGCTGATCTGATGATGGAGTCGGAAGGTGCCAACGGAACTCCTCGATGATCAAAGTGATCAAGCACCTAGCAGTGTTTGGGCTCATTTTGATCAGCTCAAGGTTCCGATCAATAATTTCAGTACTCAAAGGTTCAAATCATTAACTAAAATATGAAACTGACTAACCACGGTTATAGGTATTATTGGACTGATCATGACTACAAAATCTCGTTGAAATATTAACCAAAATAGGAGCAAAATTTGTTAGCCTACAAAAAAACTACCTAATAGGATTTTTTTTATTTAACCGGCTATTTTTTGTTTATTTTGAATTTAAAAATGTACATAATTTTCAAAAATATGGAGAAATTTGAAATCTGGGTGTCTGGGCGTTGTCTTATTTAATATACTGAAGGCAACAAAAACGTCTTAGTTTAGGAGAAAAATCAATGGTTGTAATACAAAAACAGAGGCTACTTTCAAATTTTATTTGCAAGGTACATTTTTAGTTGTTATTTAAAATATTTGAAAACAAGAAGACATGCTTTATATAATGTAGATTAACATATATATTTTTTTGTAGATTTTTACGAAAAATATTGTGGAGAAAAAGTAATTAAACGGCTGAACCGATTTTGATCAAACATAGCTAAAAACACACACTTTCAAACAAACAAAAAAAAACATATCGATTCATACGCTCGGGAGCTACGATTCCACAGGCAAACACACACACACACACACACACACACATACACAGACACTTCAAACTTATAACACCCCTTTGTTTTTACGCCGGGGGTTAAAAAAGGTTTTATTGCACTACATATTACATAATATCCACGCCTTAACTCGATGCTGGTTGCGCTGTAATGACGCACAAACATTCTCCATTCATCACCCACAGTCAAAATTCAATCGGCATCTTACCTAACATCACTAACCAAGCAATTTCGTCTCGATATAGCCAAAACATCGGTCTATCTATGGGTTGCCGGAGTGTAAATATTAGCACGCCACTAAATTGCCGACCGGACGGTGTAATAAACGGATGGACAGACTGTTCAGCAAACAATTTTACGAGAAAAATTTATGTAGCACAGGTTAATGTGAGAATAACATTAGTGATTACTAGCTTCTCATGCGTAGCGTCGGGATACAAAGCAGCCCCTCCCCCCCCTCCAGTCCCTTCCACCCAAGCTTCTGTGGGGGATGGACGTTACGGAGTAGAGTGAGGCTACACACAAAGTGAGCGTAGCCGGGGCAGAAGCTAATAAAACATAGCCTTTATAGCACTCAGGAATAATGTAGCTTCCTGTTTATAAAAAAAAAACGGAATCGGATCAGTAGTTGAATATAGGGAGATTACCCTCTATATTCAAACTCACAAACAACCTATATCTCATTATAATTTAGCATAGAACACAGACCATATATTAAGATAGACACCGCAAGCACGTAAGTTTGTATGAAACCAAGTGTGCTGTTTTATTTTGCGCCTACTTTGCTACGAAATATCTCCTTTCGCACGGCTAGCTGATTTTCGAATTTGTACAGTTCAATATGGCGCAATTAGGCGTTTTTCTATTACTTTTGAAACTATCAAGGTTATGTACCTACATACTTTTCATTAGAAACGTGATCATGGCGCATGCAATTGTGCTGAAATATCGGGAACAATCAAAATACCCGTTTCTAGTGAAAATTATTTTTCTATTAGTTAACAACGTGCTATCGCGATGATAGCTGATAAGTAGGTGCACATGCGGTGTCTATCTTGATATATGGTCTGGTGGTATAGAGTAGATATGGATGTAGCTAGTGGTGGTTATGTTACGAGCTAGAGTTCCAGATAAAATAAACAGACTGTACTGAATTCTAACCAAAATTAGGTACCACATTTAATAAAATTATCAAAAACACTAATTCACCGTTCTGTACGACTGTACTTCACAAACACTGTTCACGAATTTTCCCAAAATCACTCTAAATCCACTTGATTGATTCGTACGGAAAGCCAATTTACAAGTGGCTGCTCTTCGAGCAATAGCAGTCATTCATTTATTCATTCACTTATTTATTCACTAACAATTTAATAACCGTGTTTGAAATTAGGTGAAATTAAAAAATACACAAGAACATACATTTACAAAAATTAATGATGTCAGCTGAAACAAAATTTATATAATATACCCTATTTAAAATTATCACATGTCATGAATTCATCAACCGTGTAGAAACACCCTTTCAACAGTAGCTTTGGAGCCATGCTTTACAACATTCAACCTCGTGTGCAAAGGTGCCTCAAGATCTTGTAATTAACCTATTTTCCCTTTGTTCTATCGTTCCATATTTGAAGGGTTTTTTTACTATGTCCATAAGAAGTACCAAAATGTACAGACTTGGAACGGTCAAAATGGTAATATTCTGGAAATATTCTTTGCATGATTCCCTTTATGGAATGCGCATTAGGGTACGAATGGCTCTTTTTTGCATAACAAACGCTTTGTGCATATTATATTCATAACTCCTTCCCCAAAACTTCACACTTTATCTTATTTTAGATTCTACAAGACCATAGTAAACCATTTTAACCTGTGATATAGTCACCTCTTCTATGACTTCTAATCGCGTAACAAGCTGAACTAATATGATTTTCAATCGACTCCAACTCATTTTTATAGTTCAAGAACTGGTCGATATGAACTCCAAGAAATTAGACACTCTCTGCAAAATCAATCCTCATACCATCACGTAGTATCTTAACTGGTTCATACGTATGCGCTGTCGATCTGAACAGAACAGCTTGTGTCTTCTTTACGTTTAGCTTTATAGTTATAGTTTATTTATTTATAACGGATTATTGTTACATATCAAGTAGGTTTATAAAGCATTTAGGTCATAGGTATAGGTGCATACTGACAAATTAATACAAATAAATACCATTAGTACTTAGCTCACAAGTTCGTCAATTATAAAATGACGAAATGATTTACCTCAAACCATTGTTTGAAAACATCAAGAGCATTCTCAGTTTTAATTTGAAATCATATAAGGACGATGCCGGGATGACTGCGTTAGTATCGTCTGCATACACTACTAATTTTATATCAACAATTGAGGTGCTTACATAATTAATAAGATCATTAAGGGAAATAACAAAATATATGGGCCCAAGAATGGGGCCTTGTGGAACTCCTCGTCTAACGTTGATTACTTTAGACTTCGCTACCACTTCCTGCCCTTTTACAATATTGCCTTTTATAACTTCCACAAATTGTTTTCTATTACTAAGGTACGATGTGATAAGACTCACATCAACAAAAATGTACTAATCAAATCAGCCGAAGTTTCTATGCTTAGGTACCTACGAAGGTTCAAGTTTCTATGCTTAGGTACCTACGAAGGTTCAAGATGTTTGCAGAATGAACAAAGAAATATGAATGTTCTGAATCACCGTAGATCATTCCACACTTTTAGAGCTGAAATCGAATGAATCGAGAATGTTCTAAATTCGAGAAAGCTTCTCGCTCAAAGCTACGTTTACTCGACAGCAGATGGCGCTAGCGATTATATATCCTATAGCGCGTCCACTCGTCAAGAGATGGCACTAAGGGGCTATAAATGCGTTTACGTCAATTACTCGGTGCAACAGTAGGTACCTAGGTATTATAGTAAAGTAAGCAAACCATATTTTAATAGAGTATACAGTGCTACAAGGACAAATTGGCACTCGATACTTTTGAGGAACTAAATCTTTATTCATCATGATCTGTATGAAACAGCGCCACAACGCACAAGTCGCGCCAAGTTATACTGGTCGGACTGTTCTAGCGCACGTCCGGCTATGAAGAGAGATATGCTTGGAGTATATAATACGTGATATAATCTGAAAGGAAATCCGTTTTTTTGTATACTACTTGGTATGACGGATCAAGCAGATGGCCCGTCTGATGTTAAGTGGTACCCTCTGCCTATGAACAGTGCATTATCACATATTTATAGGTCACGTCCACCTAGGACGCACCCTATGTGGCATTGAATTGCGCCCGCCACCCTCAGAAATAAAGATGAAAATCTCATGTGCCTGTAATTTCACCAGCACCCATACCCTTCCAACCGGAACACAGCAATGCGAGCACTACTGATTTGCGGCAGAAATAGGTATAATGGTAGAACTTCCCCGGACGAACTGTTTCACAAAAAAGCTCTACTACTACTAAACTACTCCGTAGAAGAACACTGTAATTTTTTGTCAGTAGTATACCTACACAGCAGCCATCATAGCCTTCGGGAATCTGATACAATATAAACAATTCATTAAGAATAGTTTCCGCTGAATCCGGACCAAAACTGACCTGATTACTCGGATCGAGATGCCTCGCCGCGTTGGCATTGCGATTGTAAACAGCAGCGACATAGCGGCTTCAATACAGTGATTCACCTTTATGAGTCTGTACGGAAAAACAACGGATTTCCTTTCAGATTATATCACGTAGTTATACTCCAAGCATAGCTCTCTTCATAGCCGAACGTGCACTACTACAGTCCGACCAGTGTATGGTGTTAGTAGTAGCAGAGCTTTTATGTGAAACAGTTTTTCTTTCGAACTACTACCTCCATACCTATTTTGCAACAGGTTGTCTGGAAGAAATCGCTATTATGTTTATTTTTTGACGTACAATAATGAGTTAGAGTGGACGTGACTAATGTGATAATGCACTGTTCATAGGCAGAGGGTACCGCTTATCATCAGGTGGGCCATCTGCTTGTTCTGTTATGTCAAGTAGTAGCTTCTCTTAAGTATATTTTTATTATATATGCAAATGTTTTAAATTTCAAATGGTCTCACCACCGTTTGTGCACTTTTTTAAAGTAAATATTTCCGGTGTCATTTTTTATTTCTTTTATCTTGTGTATTTTGTTTAATTTATTACAATACTGAGTGCTCGCAACTGGAGAGCGAGACAATGTTGCGTTACTGGCTTTATTAGTAGTACTATGGCATCGCCTGAACTGCTGAAACGTTTATAAAGCATTCCGTGTTTGTCTTGAATTTCGGGAACAATACAAACTTTAATTATTGGCTTTTATAAGTAAACAATACTCTTATAATAATCACAGATATCCTTACTCAGGAGATTTCTGATTAATATAGGTAGGTAGATAATTGCACATTATGGTTAGTGTGTAATGTTGGTGATTAGGTACCGCTGAGGCGCCATTAGGTGAGGGTCTTAAGAGAGCCGAGGACGGTAATCATCTATACACACGTGTATCATACGACGTTTTTCAACACACTTGTAAATAAAATAATAATAAAACAGAAATACGCACTCTGTGTAATTAACTGTCTCTATAACTCACTTGTGAATAATAGCAATGAAAAAGTCACAGTTTGATTACAGCCGGCCTAGCCAAGTGGCATTCGCTTCGAAGCGATTCCATTTTTACAGTCGTAATTCAATACAAAAGACGACGTGGCATTTCGATAGCATACGTCAATCTCATACATTTTTGGCTTTTCTACAAGCGACATCGCTATTCGATTGTTACTTTGTCTACGGCCTCAGGTGTCATTATGTGCCAAATTATTATTGCGGTGAAATTAGAGCCACTTTATGAGCAAGTGTGTTGAAAAACAATATATATATATATATATATAACATAACATCCAAAGTTAGTCCTGAAGCCCAATTCACGTAATAAAAAATAGTCAAATTAAAGTTCGGATCATGTTCCGATCTAGCGTCGTTGTCACAAACGTCAAAAATGGTATTCTGCTCACCTGACAATACAACGCGGAATGTGATTATATCGAAATGTGACTGTAACTTGAATGTTTCAAAGTTCTGAGAATTCTCTCTTTCACTCTTTACAATAGTTATATATCACTAACCTACTCTAATATATGGTCGCAAGAACCGAAAGTAGATTATGAGGGAGCAGAATACCAATTTCTCAGTCAATTTACAATACAATCTCGTTTCGGTCAACTTGCAGTCTGGTTATAAAATAAATAAGAGAATTGGGCTTCAGATCCCACACTAGGACCCCTGTGTCGTGGGTATCAGGAACTACGAGTACCATGCTACCACAACACTCAGACTAAAAATGAGAGGCAAGTATACGCACTTTAAGTAATAATTGAATTCCCAAAAAGGACACAAGCATAATGTTATTGTATTGTCTCATCTGTTACGTCCGGGACATCAGTTAGGGCCGGTGCGGCGGCAGATTCCGCTGAGCTGGCTCTTATCTGGCTCAACGCATTAGTATTGCCATTCAGCGTGGCAATGCAGCCAGCATCTTAGGGACGCTTCCGTCTGGTAGTGATTTGGATCAGTTGAGCTACCTTTAGATCACTAGCAGCGGTCTTCAGGTAGCACAACTGTTTCATATGTATTTAGTTAGTATACAAAGTTACAATTATTAAAATTAATTCAAATTCAGTCATCATAAAAGGTCTATATATAAAGTCAAGTAGGTACTTATTGAGTCACAAGCTGGGCGACCGGCTGGTGTTTTTAAACCCAGTGTGCTATGATGCCGGAATTAAAATTAAAATGGTCTGACAGTCACGGACGCGACTCATCAGGGAAGCAGTTCTGTTGCGTATGATCTAGTAGAAATCATCAACGCGCGCATAGATCTGAAAGCATGCCTGATGCACTGCAGAACCGCGGCAGCCCAACAGCACCCTGGACCCGTTTTTGTAGGTACTGGACACGTCGAGCGTTGTAGGCCAGATGACAAAACTCTGTAAAGTGAACATACAAAAATTATCTACCTGTTCATTAACATGTGAAAAGAAATAACAAAGTGCAGCTGTTTTCGACTGAAAAATTTATTCACGACTTAAAAGTTTGTACTTTTTCTATCACCTAAATTTCGGCAGACTTTATCTTCAAGTAGAACGTATGTTTTTATGATGCGACGGTTTTTCACGCGGCAAATAATTGTTTTTCGTGATTTTCATTTACTTTTCGTTCCGCGAGGGCTATTCTGTCACTTTTAACTTACATGAACTTTAATGAGTTAGAAAGTGACAGAATTTGACAGTTGTATGCGCCTTAAATATTGAAACTGATCAATGGCATAAGCCATTGAACAAAAAGTAAGTGAAAATCACAAAAACCAATAATAAAAACCGTCGCATCACAAAATCATACGCTCAACTTGCGACATAAGTCGCATAAATGTAATTTTATGCATTTTATAAATTGAGCAGTTTTTTCAGTTCGAGTTAATTTCAATGAAATTTAAATAACCACATTTAAATAAAATTTATTTTGAAATTATATATTGTACGACAAATTTTAATACCCACAGAATTATTTTCCTAGGCGGCTGTAGTTTGTATTAATATTTCTCGTTACATGCGTTGTTTTGTTAAGCGAAAATGTAGTCCTTCGAAACGGGGTCGAGCAAATCACTGAGAAAACATAACGGTTCATTAGTTAGCTGCCGTAGGCTTCGGCAAACATCCACTTTATCTACAGTATTTACACATCGACGACGCCGCCGCGCCGTGTGGATCGAAAAAAAGCTACGATGCTTCTTCCAATAATTTTGCTCAATTTGCTTCTGATTGTGAGCGCGAATCGACAGCGCCGGTACCTCGTGTATCCCGACGGTGGCCCAGCTAGAGCTCAGGTACCTATTCCTTATTAAACCGTAAAATACGATGAATTACATTACCCCGATTCGAATGTTTTCTTTACGAGTCGGCTAACGAAGCACTTTTTGTTCGGGAATTTGAATGCAATTAGGATTCTGCCTTTTGAAGTACAGAATGAGTTTTTGTTCTACGTTCCGTTTTGTTTGACTTGCTCGCTCGTTCTGTGTTGATTTCGTACCAAAATCCTTGTGTTTACGGATTTGGATGTTTACTTATTCACTTGGAATTTAACTTTGTACTACCTAAGATTGATATAAATGAATTTACTTTACGATACACTTCAAACGTTGTTGTTTTAAAACTTAATAGAAAATGACCCAATGATTGTGTATTCAATCTTGACCCGTTTTTGGCAAGAAGCTGTAAAGAACCCTCCACTATCCTTTGGATATTATACCTAACTCTCCCACAGAGCGTTAGTGCTCACATTGCTGTATTCCGGTTTGAGGTGGTGATGAAATTACAGACACATTAAACTTTTCATCTTTATGACGACCTTTGTGGCTGGTCGGGCGAGTAGCCGACTGAAATGCGAGAGGTTGTGAGTTGATTCCCGCTGCGGAACAAATGTTTGTATTGATCTGCAAATAATTGTTCCGGAATCTGAGTGTTGTGTTATACCAAGGTAATCGTAGTTCCTGGTACCCACGGCATAGGGAATCCTAGTGATCGATCAGAACTAATGTACGTGACTGTTGGGTGTACCGGATGGGTGCATCCTAGATTGACGTGACCTTTGAGATAATGCATTGTTATTAGGCAACAATTGGAGCTTTTTTGTGAAAGAGTTCGTCCGGGGAAGTACTACCACCATACCTATTTCTGCCGCATAGCAGTAGTGCTCGCATTGCTGTGTTCCTGTTTTAATAGTATGGTTGCCGGTGAAATTACAGGCATATGAGACTCAGGATGGTGGGTGCAGTGCAATGCCAAATAAGGCGCGTCCTAGGTGGTCGTGACCTATGTGATAATGCACTGTTCATAGGCAGAGGGGCTTCATAGGCTTATAATCAGGAGGGCTATCTGCTTGTTCCGTCATTGAAATCAAATAAAAAACAACCAAAAATGTATTAACATAAACTTTTAATGCTTGACCTTCTTTCCCTTTGCAGTTCATCATAGGTCTCGGTGTTCCCGTGGACTTAAAAGAGGCTTCCGTAACAGTTGGAGCCGTCATCAAGTTCCAGTATGACTTACCGACAAACAGTACCGAATACACCAGCAGAATCTACGGTTTCGCCAACACTGTCTCAAGAGACATGAATGGAGACACATCTGATGACGTGGCCAACGATATAGACTCAGATCAAGACTCAGATTCTAGAAAATTGAGTGAGACAGAAATCACCATTGACAATGAGGAAGAAAGGGACAATGATACATTAGTCGATATCACTTTTGATAGAAGAAGAAGGTCCTTGGCTTACTCTGAAGGCGGAATGATAATGACTGGCAATGATGATGAAAACACTGAAGTACCCTTGCAAGAAGCTATCAGGAGACAGGAGCAGATTGATGAGAATAAAGTAGAGGAGCAGGAACCGCAGAGGATGAATCGATGGGACTTTTATAAAATACTTGAACACATGGCAGAACGGTGAGTTTTTTTTATCTTATAACATGTAGAAACGCGGGGGATGGGCCTCGTCAGCATTGGTCTGCCATTTAGGAGACGGAAAGCTTCAAAATTAAGGTGGATGCTCACGCTAATGGCGCGGAATTCATTTTTTTTTTGGTGTTTTTGCCCATTACAGCTCATCAACACTTCTTCAGATAGCGAAAGTTGATTTCACGAGAACTAGGAGACTTAACACACATGGTTTAATTGATAGTATCTCATAAATATTATCAGTTTAGCTACCCCTTAACAAATTTTTACAGTGTTTTTTTGTTTACGGGGTATCGTATCTAAACTGATGATATTTATGAGATACTAACAATTAAAACATTTGTGATGTGTGTTAAGTCTCCTAGTTCTCGCAAAATCAACTTTCGCTATCTGAAGAAGTGGTCATGAGCTGTAATGAGCAAAAAACACCTAAAAATAATAATTTCGCGCGGCTAGCGTGAGCATTCCCAAAGAGGGCTAGGCAGGCGGCCGGTAGTAAAACACCAAGCCAAATCCTTTAACAATATGGTTTCAGGAAGAAAACATGTTGTGACGACTCCAATATTAATGGGATTAGATCAAGGAAATGCTGGTGGTGTGGTGATGTATAAACACAGAGTTCCCGTAAAAATTCCATAGGTTTTTGTTCCAAACTAATTAAAGTTTTCTTCGTCATGTTGTTCGTATTTGTTCCGGGTCTGGGTGTTGTCACTCACCACATCCTTTTCACCATTGCATCTTGGGAAAACCACAGCTACGTCACAACTATGCTGCGCTGTGATTGGGCTCCTCGCTCCGTAAGCTGGAACTCTCGCAAATTCACTACTCCGTTTTTTGTACTATGGCAAAAACATACATAGTACAAAAAAAAACGTTTAAGATTTTTACGTTGTCTTTTATGACATCCATGGGAGGAGACGGAGGTGTCTATTGTTAGGCCGGAAACACCACGATATTGAACGCTGGATAAAATCCAACATTATAATGCGGATAAAAGAAGAGATATTTAAAACGCTTTTATACACTGAATGTTTTGCTAACTTACTGCGGGTCTTTCCCAACTTAAGAATATTTTATTAATGCTTGCATTGAAAACTTAGGTACGGCTATTCAGGGCGGCCCTGCTTGCTGCGAACAATCTGCGAGGCCGCAGAGGTCCCATTCACTCACGAGCATGGCTTGCTGGGAGAAATTGGACATGTACTATTCACGTAAGTATGAATTATGCATTTTAAAACTTCAGTTCTTAGGAATCCGTACCCGGAGGGTGCCAACTAGGATCCTATTACTAAGCCTACGCAGTCCGTCTGTATTCTGTCACAGGTGCAGCCAGTTAAAATAATAATAATAATAATAGGACTCGGTACGCATAGTGAGGAGGTTCCTCTCTCTGCAGCCCTAGCCCCCGACCATTTGGGCCTCGCTCCGCGGTCGGTGGTTCCCCATTTTGATTTATATTTTTTACTATATTGTTTTTTTACTATTTATTTTTTGTAGATAGTATTCCTTTATAGTGAAAAATATATTTTTTACGAGATTTTGAATAAATGAGTGAAATAATAATAATAAGAGGGTTTTGTCTGTGCGATTATGGATGAGGTTATCAAGACGAACAACTATCGAAAGTACATCATGAAGGATGGGACGGTTGATATCTGTAGAGCATTTCACCGTCCCGGAGAGTCCCTCAGGCATGTGCTTTCGGGTTGTTCGCATCTTGCTAACTCTGAGTATCTGCACAGACACAACCAAGTCGCCAGGATCATCCACCAGCAACTTGCTCTCCGATACGACCTTGTGGGACCCGAGGTGCCGTACAATAAGTACGTGCCTCAGCCGGTTCTTGAAAATGGCCGTGCCACGCTCTACTGAGTCCGATCTATCATCACAAATAGGACCATTGTTACCAATAAGCCTGATATCGTGCTGGTAGACTGGTCGGAACGCCGGGCGTTACTTGTTGATGTCACTATCCCGCATGAGGCTAATCTTTTGAAGGCCGAGAAAGACAAGTTAAGCAAGTACCTTGACTTGGCTCACGAGATTACCGCCATGTGGGATGTGGATTCAACGATTATCGTCCCAATAGTCGTTTTAGTGAATTGACTGATAGCGAAGAGCTTCGACCAATACCTTAAGAAGATCTCGCTGAATGGTTTGATCAGGGGTCAGATTCAGAAGGCGGTAGGTACTCCTGGACTCGGCACGCATAGTCAGAAGGTTCCTCTTAGTGCTGCCACCACTCTGAGGTCAACCAGCGCTAAAAGCACTTGAAAATAGCGCTAGAATCTGCAAGCTTGCATGAACAAAAAAAGGCGTAGAAGTAAGAAGTTTTTATTTATTTCAATACAAATTGTATTTATCATCTTAGATCTAAAATGGTCTTAATATTTGACCCTAGGAACGGCACGGAAGCTAAACGAATTGCGGTGTTGCTGCTTACTTCCTACTTTTAGTCGAAATTGCGACTTGATTACTACTAAGTTTGGTCTGTCATAAAAACGCGCTATATTTTTCTAGGAGTTAATATTAAAATTAGCGCTAAGTGTCCCAAAAAAGCGCTAGATCTAAATCCGAAAGCGCTAAGGTGGCAGCACTGACTTCCTCTCTCTGCAGCCCTAGCCTCTGAACGATTGGGCATTGACGAACGGTCTTGAGTCGCCTCCATCCACCGTTTTCTTGCGACCTTAATGCCTTTGGTCCATCGAGAGATGCACTTCCCGCATTTGTTCGCCCTGTTCTTGATGGCTACTCAATAACTCTTATTTATAACTTTTACATGTTCTGTGTTTAATTTCTAAATAATTGATTCCAGGCCATCATCAACAAGAGATGAGCTGTCCCACCACACTGACAACGAGTACCATGCAGCGGAGCGGCTCGGGCGGGACGTGGGCATCGACTGTGAGACCTTATTCCCAGACTGCGAAAGCTCAATTTTGAGTACCTTCACAGAAATCGGACAGGATACTTTACATAAGTTTGGACTTTTTTGAAGCGCCCTTAGAAGTTTGGAGTTCTGAGGCTGAAATTGATGAGGTGGAGTATGGTCCAAAGAGTAGGTACTTCCATGTGTCGACCGTATTCGCTTGACATTTGGAATACCGAATAGTATTATTAAAACTATCCAATGATTTATTTATTATAATAAAAGGTTTGAAAAATTTGGGCCTCTATTTCTGTATCAACAAATAATTCGTTAGATGACTTACTGACTATCAACATTTAGCCTAAACTGTGAGTTTTAGAGACCTGAAATTTGTACAGTATATTCTTTGTGTAGTCTTGGGCTGCACTGAGAAAGGAATTTCCGAAATTCACTCCCTAGGGGGTATAGCGAGGTGTTAAAGTTTCTTCTTCACGCGGACTTAAATGAATGCCATGAATGTAAAAGTTTGGATGTTTGTATCTTTTTTACCCAATCACGCCGAAACGGCTAAACCAATTTCTATGAAATTCGCTAAACAGAGAGATTATGACCTGGATTGGGCAAATCATATAACTAAATGATTTTGTGATTAAATTAATTAAATACTTTTAAATTTGAATTTATGCTTGGTAAAAATATTGCGACGCAATTTAAACGCTGTTCCATTAAGTTGAAATGAGTAGGTAGTTGCCTTTACTTAATAATACTTAATACTCATGTAAAGGATCTGATCATTCTAGTATGGTTCCGTGTTTGAGTTAGGTTCCGCTGAAGTCAAATGAACTAATTTTATAAAATCTTGGACGAAAAAATATATTTTTCACAAAAAAAACTTGTTTACTACATTATCAGCATTTGGTGGGAGGCACTTAATAAGCTAACGGTATGACACGTTCATACCTAATTATGAAATTTACTAAACATATCCACTAGTGAAAATTTACATTTGTCAAAGAGATGAAGGCAGTTCTGGGAGTCCTGTCCGTGTCTGAACGCCGTGACGTAGGGGTAAGCCTCGTGGTCCTCTGTCATGTGGCTGTCGACATCATTGATAGGACTGAAACGGGATGAATTCAATATTAAGGTGGCTGCTTTTTCATACCAACGTATTTTACCAAATATGGGCGAACAGAGTATAATTTTACACTGAAATGGCCTTGTTGGCCTTTATATTGGTAATTATTTGCGGCAAACGAATGATATGTACATTAAAAAAAAAAAGTAATTATAGTAGGTTCTCGATTGACCGCTCACCCGTTGGTAAGTGACGATGTTGCCGACGACGTTGCAAGTCAGTCTTTGGTTTCAGTTACAAAAACTCGATACATTATACTCGTACCAAAATGTTACAAGTCAGTCTTTAGCTTATGGTTGCAAATAATCTAATGATAGCTCAACTGATCCACTCAAGCACTACCAGACAAACCATCCCTAAGATGCTGAAGATGATGAATTCTAGTTATTATGAATTAGCAGCTGAAATAAATAAATAAATAATGCTGTACAGTTCACACAACATAAGCAGAGCTTGTGTTATGGGTTCTAGATAACTGATATACTTAATACAATACATTACATAGATAGATATTATATATTATACATTGAAAATACCCAGAACACCCTGAACAAAT
This sequence comes from Operophtera brumata, assembly GCA_932527175.1. Classification (NCBI taxonomy): domain Eukaryota; kingdom Metazoa; phylum Arthropoda; class Insecta; order Lepidoptera; family Geometridae; genus Operophtera; species Operophtera brumata. The sequence goes on along the minus strand of OW052239.1, from coordinate 55,658,463 downwards.
ATTTGCAGATCGCACAAATATATGTTCCGAGGCGGGAATCGAACCCGCAATCTCCTGCGTCGCAGGCGAACCTACGCCCGCCGCGCTATAGAGGTCGTCAATGGTCGGAAATGGCAATGGGCTGGGTATATTATGCCGAAGAACTGACAATAGCTGAGGTAAACGTGTTCTACAGTGGAGACCACGTCTTGGTAGACGTAGTGTGGGGTGCCCCCTGGCTAGGTGGAGCAACGATCTGCGGAGCGTAAGGCGGCTGGTAGAAAGTGGATGAGAAGAGCTGGAAATTGGTTTAAATTTCGCGCATTGGGAAAGGCCTATGTCCAGCAGTGGACTGATATAGTCTGATGATGATGATATAATTACTAATTAAGCGGGTATATCTTAGTACTCACTTGAGCACGAAAGAAGCTAGTTCATGCAGTAGATCCTCTTCATCCTCAGAGTGCAGAGGCTGCGATGCGATCTGGCACAGCGCCTGCTTCACGCACGAGCTACCATCATGTCCAAAACTGAAAAACATAATTAATTGAATTAGCCGAGTCACTCGTGGGAAGCAATGGCGGCGATGAGCTCACTACTCGACACGTCTATATTCCACGATGGTGCAACCCACTGTGAAAAGAGGCCTATTGAGGCTCTGCCTACCCCTTCGGGGAAAGGGGCGTGTGGCTATGTATGTATGTAATAGAATCAGTGCTAGAAATAGGTAACCTACAAGGTTATTATTATATCATTATTTTATCTTCTGCTTATTATGAGCCTCAGCGAGGTGCACCAAATTCTTTCACCACACTGGTCTTTTAAAACTTACTCTGAAGCATATCTTGGCGTGTTTTCATTCAAATCTCTGTTAACCATCGTCCATTGCAGCAAACCCCAAACTCCGGAATCTACTACCTTTTAAAATAAATACACAGACCCTACAAACTTTGTACCTCACGGGTAAAAACAAAATAAACGAACTCTTTCCCACTTCGAATCAAATTATAAAACACATGAATGGAAATGCACTTATTCGATGTTCAAATAACGCCCTAAAGCCATGGTTTTATAAATATCGCTGAACGTCATATGACGGCCGTAATGCAATGCAGACGCAAAAATCATAAATGAGAGCATTCTGAAACCGTGGTATATTAAGTCTCTCCAACTTAATGCTGTTAGCATTAAGCCCACCTTTTTTTAACATTATTTTATGTGCAATAAGGTATAAATAATAATAATAAAAACTACTTGGACTAGGACCACCCGTGATCCAACTCGACATTAGTGCGTATTTGTCAGGCTTTTTATGCCATAGAACACTGGGAGTCGCCACTTAAATAATTAAAAAAAACATCAGATGCCTCTCTCTATTCAAACTATGGTTATATGTGGAGAGTAAAGAAACCATTGCCATTCTCAAAAAAAAATATGCATAATAGATATGTAGCCAAAATGTCACCCGGTTTTCATATTTTCCTGGTTTCCTGGGTATTTTCTATGTATAATAAAAATACTATGTATGTAATGTATTGTATTAAGTATATCAGTTATCTAGTACCTATAACACAAGCTCTGATTAACTTGGGGCTAGATAATGTTGTGTGAACTGTACAGCAATATTTTTTTTTTTTTTTTTTATGCTGCGCACATACATTTATTCGTCTGGAAAAATCTGTTGGTGCACGACCGGGAATTGAACCGACGATCTTCAGATTGGTAGAGGTACCTCCCACTAGACATCAGTGCTCTCAAACAGTGTTCTCAAGTGTGTCAAGTGTTCAAAAATGCAATCTCTCATAAATACAATGTAGGCAACAACGACGTACAATGACGGTAGGTTGTGATTCGAGCTATTATTCAGCCGTCATATGATTGGCACCACGTTTTACTAACCCAGAGCTTAACACAAGGCAACATTTTCGTATTTACCGAACTGTGTACTCATTCAGGTGAATATTGTCGTAGGGATTTTGAATCTTTTACGCTTATGGAAAATATTTTGTAGGTATGTATTGAAGTCTCCAGTAGGTATCCGAAATCAGATTACCTATATACGTTTAATGGCAAGATGCTCGCCAGATAAGCATTTCAAACCGTAATTACAAGGAAAGGTTTTAAGGGACATCCTAAAGCTAATGGAGCCCGCATTGCAGCGGGCTATAGAAAGAGCTATACTCGTAAATTGACAACGTGATAGAATCCGAAATGAGGATATCCGTAAAAGAACCAAAGATCACCGACATAGCTATCAGAATAACCAAGCTGAAGTGGCAATGGGTAAGCCATATAGCTCGCAAAACTGACATCCGTTGAATCTTACCTTGTCTCTAGTGGAATAAAGTTTTTTTTAATCCCCGATCCAAAAACGACGATGTGTTATAAGTTTGACGTGTCTATGTGTGTGTTAGTGTGTGTGTGTGTGTGTCTGTCTGTGTGTGTGTCTGTCTGTGGCATCATAGCTCCCGAACAGATGAACCGATATCGTTTTTTTTTGTTTGAAAGGTGTTTTTTCGGGAGTGTTCTTAGCTATGTTTGATCAAAATCGGTTCAGCCGTTTCATTGCGTTGAGGGTTTTTTAATTTTTACCAAATTAATTACTTGTATACTACGAAAGTATGTAAGCATGTAGTCTTTATGTAAGTATATTTTACTTTTAATATTTAGTAGTGTATTTTAAAAGTTAGCTTGGTATTATTATATGTATGTTTATAAGTTGTTTTATTTTTTTCTGTTTTTTCCTGTGTTTGTACATTCTTCCTGCCATATTTATCACCTCTCTCTTGCCTCAAAGGTTTGCTGTCAGAAAACTATCTAGGGTTAAGCTCGCCTTTGTACATATCTTTTGTTTTTATTTTATTTGTAATGTGTTTTTCTGTGTACAATAAGAATTATAAAGTAGCAAACAAGCATACGGTCCACCTGTTGGTAAGCGGTTACCGTAGCATAGGGATGCCTGCACTACCAGAGGCATCACAAGCGCGTTGCCGACCCTGTATAAACCCTATAAAGACCCTTTATTTTGGAAGAAAGCCGGAGTGGGGATTGAGGGTCATGAAGTTGGACTCTCATCATAATGTGAGCTTTAGCCCATATTTTATGGTGAGGGTCCCCACGGAATCTGTGAAGACTTACTCGAGCCCTGACTTCTGGCCGAAAGGAGTGAAGTTCCGGCGGTTCAAGGGTCGCCTGTCACGTGATCCCTGGGCCGCGACGCGTCGGCGTTCAGACATGTGTTAGATTAAGTTATAAATAAAGTGTTTTTATGTGTATGTTAGTTCATAAGTTATTTATATTACTACTAGGTACTACTACTACCTACTCTTTAGGTTTAGTGCATATCTCAGTAAGCCTGAAATAAAGATTTTGAATTTGAATTTGAATTTTGAATTTAAAAAAATCCAATCACCCCTTTAGAAGAACCCCATACTGTAGTCACTTGGGAAAACATCGGCAGGGAGATCATTCCACACCCTGAGCGTTCTCGAGTGGCGACAAAAACCGGACGTTTGACATTTTAAAGCAACTGAATTAACTAGACAGTATTATATGAAGCACTGTATTATCAGTTTTAAGTGTTGGTGTAACTTGGAGTACTCTAACACTGACTTCCTATAATGCCAAACAATATTTTAACTCTTTTTTAGGGTTCTGTACCCAAAGTGTAAAACGGGACTCTATTACTCAGACTCCGCTGTCTATCCGTCTCTCTGTCCGTCTGTCACCGGGCTGTAACTCATGAACCGTGATAGTTACACAGTTGAAATTTTCACAGATGATGTATCTCTGTTGCCGCTATAACAAAAAATTCTAAGAAGTAGAATAAAATAAATATTTAAGGGGGCTACCATACAACAGACATGTTTTTTTTGCCGTTTTTATAGATAATTGTACGGAACCCTACTTGCGCGAGTACGACTCGCACTTGGCCGTCTTTTTTATTTTTATTTTTTTATTCAGGCATATCCAGGTTATTTTTGTTATTTGCCACCTGTAGTGAGTGAGATACGACTCAAGAAGGTTAGATAAATTACCTCTTAGGTGCTCAGTATGAGGATTAAGTTTACTTATTCAAATGCCGCCCCCATCCACCGTCTTCCTGCAAGCTTTTTAATTTCGTCGGTCGAATTAATAATTACCTGTTTTAATTTGGTTCAACTTTAAAACAAAGTAAACAATAATAAACAACACTGACGCGCACAAAATGGAAATTGATAAAGTCAATTTTCGTGAAAATTGCCAAAGGTAAAGAATTGGAAGTGGACTTGGAGCAATAAAATGCGGTGCGGCCGATACAGTTATGACACAGGTATGAACGCGTAATTCCGGTTCAGCTAGAACTGATATATATGGTAAAATCATAAAGACGCAAAAAGAAGGTAAAAGGCCAATTGTATAACATTTTTTATTTATTTTTGCCTAAATCCAAAGAGATTCAAATAACTCTACGATGGAATACCATTCCATATACTATGAGCCCCAAAATATGGCACCATTAAAAATTTTAAATATGATAAATGAATTAGATGGACTGCCGGTTCACACTCTAGTCGGTGTGGAAAGTAATTATAATAATAACACAGCATTTCGTCTCTCTCAAAAAGGATTCTTCAATTTGTTATCTGAAAAAAGAAAGTTACCTTGGCCTGACCTTACGACCTTAATTCTTTGTTCGATAACATATCTATGTATTTAAAATTATCTTTAATATCCCTCAGCTACATATTTAAGAGAGTGGTCTGTGAAAATGACACATCGAGTTTTGACACTATTCCATTACCTGTGACCTCCACCTTGCGGTGGGATTTGGAACTAATTAGGTAAACAAACCTCTCAACCGTACAATTGTGTAGAAAACACATTACTTGTTTTGTCAATTACTTCATTGAATTTTTGTTCTGTACGTAATCAGATAAATGTGAAAATAAAATCAATGTATACCACCTATACAATCGTTGCGTGACTGACTGGCTCAGTCACTGACTATCAACGCGAAGTCTAAACCCTAGGTCATAGGACCTGAAATTCACATAGGTACATTTCTTTTGTGGTATAGCGGTGCACTAAGAAAGGAATTTCCTAAATACACACCCTAAAGTGGTGCAGCGGGATGTTGAAGTTTGTATAGCAAAAACTGCACGCGGGCGAAGTCCCAGGCGTTCCACTACTGGATACTTGAGAAATCTCTGTGCACATGTTGTGTTTTACATATTATGCTGTGTGCTTCAGGTTTCGTTATATTTTATAACAGTTTTATTCGTTTTATTTTACCCCAAATAGACAAAGTGGTCAACAACTTCAATAACTGTACCAATATGGGTGCAAAGTTAGTATATAAAAACCATCATAACCGAATCGCAAATGAACATGGGCAAGAAATGAACAAACCCACAAAAATAACCAAAAAATACAGGACCAAAAAAAACAAAATTAAATCAAAAACGCCCTAAAAACTCTCACAACCTAAGAAGCCCTACAAACCTTTAAAAAAACCCTTCCAACTCCTAAAAACAGAGGGTTTAGCCTACCCTACCTCCCTAGAGTTCATACAAGTCTTAAACTTTAAGAATCAATTAAAACCTCGTACAAACTCATACAACCCAATTTAAACCGGTATTGAACGACGGACCTTGCTCAGAAAAATATCTTGGGAATCAGGATTTTTCCCAGCAGGGCCCAAATTAGATCATTTTCTCCGCCTCAAAACTCACTATTCTGCCAAACTTCCTGCTGATGTTTTTTTTTCCATTAACTTTCATCCACCAATATACCTACCTTGTTTGTTTATATTAATTTGAATGTGTATGTGCGCCTACTTTTTCGCGATTGTACCTAGTCAACCTTTGGAGGTTTTTAAGGTACAATATTATACCTAATTAAATGTGTAAAATATATTGTGTATGAAATAAATAAAAAACAAAAAAAACCTACACGTGTAGGGCTGTTTAAAAAAACGCTCATACAGTGATTTTATTATTTAAAACTATTAATTTAATCCTATTTCGTCAAAATAGTAACAGTTTTTCGAGTTATTTTGTACAGAAAGACGGATAAAGAAACAAATAAATTATATAGGTACCTACAAACTATGTTGGAAGAAATTCACGTAATTGAAACATACTGACCACAAATTGGCATAAAAAAACGGCGCGGCGAGGACGTTGCATTTGACATGACTAGTAAGACATTTTCATACATTTATCGGCTTCTAAATTCTAATTTCCATGTACAACCACAGAATAAATAATAGTACCTACTTCTTGAAACATGCCATGAATTGGTTTGGCGTCTTTATGAAAGGATTATAGGAAATTCAAACCCTAAAATCAATTGTGTTGAAGACCTCTGTAGCGCGGCGGGCGAAGGTTGGCCTGCGACGCAGGAGGTTGCGGGTTCGATTCCCGCCTCGGAACAAATATTTGTGCGATCGCAGATATTTGTTCAGGTGTTCTGGGTATTTTCTGTGTATAATAAAAAATATCTATCTATGTATTATATTGTATTAAGTATATCAATTATCTAGTACCCATAACACAAGCTCTGCTTAGCTTGGGGCTAGATAATGAAATGTCCAACGTTATTATTATTATTTATTATTAATAAGGGTCATAAAGTTTGGAAGTATTGTTTGTTATTCTATTAATATTAAAAATTAAAGCGGGCCCCCATACAAAAAAAGTGATTTTGACAAACGCTGTATCTCTTGATCCGCAATAGCTAGACACAACAAAAAATAAAAAAAGTGAGTTATAAGTAGGTATGTACCTACCTAGGGGAAAACAAACATGTTTATATTTACTTGCCTTATTTTTATTAATTATCATTATCCGCCCAGCTGGAAATATAACATTTCCATAGAATGCCACGACGACTGGTCTTGAGCCGCCTCCGTCCATAGACTTCCCGCGACCTTTATAAAGTTTGGTACATTGGAAGTTCCCCTCCCACACTGCGTCGTCCGGTTGTTGGTCGCCACTCGAGGACTTTATTTCAGTCATCTTAATAAGTGCGAGTTGCCAGAGATGACTTACGTGACTGAGACGTGATCGCTAACTATCACACACACAAAAGCTCAAAGTATCACAGCGGGCTATGCATGGAGAGAGCTATGCTATTACCATCAGTGTACAAATACGTAGTCTGCGACAACCGTAACTACAAGAAATATTGTTACGAGATATTCGCGCCTAAAGTTTTTTATCTTATATTAGTGATCAATGTCTTTGTAAATATTTATCTGTTATGATTTTGATCTGTACGATCGCTACGATCATTCCCTTTAAAACTGTGTTTATTATATCGTGATAACATTAATGCTTTTTTATTATTTAGTAAATAATACTTGTTTAGTGTAACATTATTTTAGAACGTGCTTTACCTAAGCATGTGCGCCGTATGTAACATAGTTACTGTTCGCATGTCTAGGGATTTTGTTATGGTGTTCAACAAACGGAATATGCTCAAGATTTACTAATCTTATGTGCGGTAACATAACTACTAACTCAGTTATACACTTTATTGAGCTGGGAGAAAAAAAAAAAACTGTATGTAAGACCACAGAATAAATAATAGCAAGAACAAAAGGCTCACATCGTGAAAAAAAAATAACGAACCTTGCTGGGACGCAACAAAGTGCATTTCAGTTCGCATAAGTGCTTAGTGCCTAGCGCCAAAACCACCTTAACACCCTAAACACCCACCACCCTTATTCACCTAAACATTGGCGCTCTCTTGTAAATGTTTGAATCTTTTTATTTGTGTATTATATTTTTGTTTAGTACTCAATTTATAATTTTACTAGCTGTAACCTGCGACTTCGTCTGCGCAGGATTATTAAGTAGCGGAGTATTATAAAGCTAGTATTATTAGACTTACGCTGGTGAAGTAAGTTTCACCCGCGTAAGTCTCGATCCCGTGGGAATATCGGGATAAAAATGTGCCTGTGTTATTCCGCGAGTCTAGTTATCTTTATTCCAAATTTCATCCAAATCCATCCCGTAGTTTTTACGTGAAAGAGTAATTAGGATAGGATATTCGGTTACCAAATTACTCCTGCATTCTGCTGCTCGCCTGGTACATTGAAAAGAAAGAAAGAAAGAAAGAAAAACATTTATTTGTGTCACCAACATGGATGTAGTAGTAACAGTCAACAAACAATATTCCACACAAAAATACACACACACACACACACAGAAACAAAGATAAATAAAACATTGGATGAAAAGTATTCGCATTGCTGCTGCGCCCTGTGGTGTTTTCCGCATAGGTCTCGATTCCGTGGGAATATCGGGATAAAAATGTGCCTATATGTTATTCCGGGAGTCCAGTTATCTCCGTTCCAAGATTCATCCAAATCCATCAAGCAATTTTTACGTGAAAGAGTAACAAAGATACATCCATCCATCCATCCATCCTTCCATCCATCCATACTTACAAACTTTCACGTTTATAATATTAGTAAGATACCTTTTTACATTCTTTGTATTTTTGAATTTTAAACACAAATTAAATTTAAATTAAATGACTATTCCAAGTATATTCGGCACAAATTTAATCTGCGTAGTGTTTTTTTTTCGAATGGAATTAAAAAGATTTAAACTTTTGTTTTCTTGACAAAATCCGAATAAATTTATGGATATAATACTTGTTTTTGACTTTGTACGATGACACGTGACGCGTCGAAATAATAACTTGGTAGCTTTCCATGGCGCATGCACTATTAAATTGTTTTGACCAAATGTTCCCATTTTTAGGGTTCCATACTCAAAGACAAGGAACCCTTATGGATTCCCTTTGGATTTTCATATTGTGTCCTACTAATATTTATACCATCAATTTGTACATATGTTTAAGCAAATAAATTATCTTTATCTTTATCTTTTATCTTTCGTCATGTCTGTCTGTCTGTCTGTCTGTCCGTGTATGTCACAGCCTTTTTTTTCCGAAACTATAAGAGCTATACTGTTGAAACTTGGTAGGTAGATGTATTCTGTGAACCGCATTTAGAATTTTACACAAAAATTAAAAAAAAACAATTATTTTTGGGGTTCCCCATACTTAGAACTGAAACTCAAATTTATTTTTTCATCAATGTGGGTTATCTGTGGATAGGTCTTCAAAAATGATGTTGAGGTTTCTAATATAATTTTTTTCTAAACTGAATAGTTTGCGCGAGAGACACTTCCAAAGTGGTAAAAAGTGTGCCCCCCCCCCCCCCCCATAACTTCTAAATTAAGAGAATTATAAAACTAAAGAAAATATATGATGTACATTACCATGTAAACATTCACTCAAAATTGGTTTGAATGAGATCTAGTAAGTAGTTTTTTTTTAATACGTCATTAATCGTAATCCATCCAAGAACTTTTATATTATGTTACTTGCTGCTACGGAACCCTTCATGGGCGAGTCCGACTCGCACTTGGCCGCTTTTTTTATGGTTATTTTTGGAAATTGTTTTTTGTACCTTTTTTTTGCATAGAGTCAATCTTTATAGAATACTGACTATCCATGTTTTTTTTGTTGTATTTGGAATAGTGGTGTATACCTTATTTTATACCAGTCAGTTAAATCATCCTAACGATGAAGTTATAAGTTGGTAAATATTGCTACAAGTATCTCCTATTTTTTTTTTTTTTTTTTTTATACTAATGAATGACGGAACAAGCAGATAGCCCACCTGATGTTAAGCGGTAACCTCTGCCTATGAACAGTGCATTACCTCATAGGACACGTTCACCTAGGACGCACCCTATGTGGCATTGCAATGCGCCCGCCACCCTGCGACATAAAGATGAAAAGTCTCATGTGCCTGTAATTTCACCGGCACCTTCAAACCGGAACACAGCAATGCGAGCACTACTACTTTGCGGCAGAAATAGGTATGGTGGTAGTACTTCCCCGGACGAACTCTTTCACAAAAAAGCTCTACTACTACTACTTTCTGGTATAAATAGCACTAATTATGATTTCTTCTTTTATTTCTGCAGTTATACATCTTGCCATAACTTTTGGCACGGCTTCTAGAAAACAATGTGTTAAAGAAAACTAGTTAATATATTGTGATTTTAACTCAACACCGTGACTAGTTTATATTTTGGGGTTCAATCCTCCCTATCTACTTTTACAGCAAAATCTCTCTCAGGTACGTTTGATGTAAAAAAACTGGAGCATGTGTGTGATTCGTGATCTCGATAATTATAAAAATCCCATGTTTCCAGAACCTTTACACAGGTATTGTTTGAATTGACACAATTTATAAAATCCTGAAAATCATAGATTTGATTTGCTGATTTTGTTATCTTGTAGGCAACCAGTCCTTTTTTTCAGAATCCCCTTCAGTCTTGGTAGGCCAGTCACCATAGACACTAAAATCGTGTAAGATCGCAAAAAGTTGCAAGGTTCTGTTTTTTTGGGATGTTGTTAGGATAAATACCAATTGTGTAAAACCAAGTTTGCAACTTCGATAGCGCTGTGCGAACTTTGCAATTTTTTTACGACCTGGAATGTTTAAGATGACTGGCCTATGTGTCGTTTGTAGATTAACAGCTAATATTTGTAAGGAAAAAGGTTATACACACCTCAGTTTGTTCAAAATTACTAGTTATAACTAAGTAGTTGGAAGAAACTTTTCTTTTGGGTACTTATTTACTTTGTATTAGCCATTTTGCATTTTCTAGAGCGTTCACATGCGTACTTTTCGTCGCGAGTATCGCCTTTGCATAACTCGCCACACACGACCTACCCACTTTTCAGCTTTGGTGAGTCACTGTTTGTTGAGCTCCCACTGACTGACTGGCACCAATCCCCCACTTTTTATCTTCGTGAATGACGTGGAACAATCAGATGGCCCACCTGATCTTGAGCGGTAACGTCTGCCTTTAATAATCCATTACCTCATATGTCACGTCCACCCCTTGTGGCATTGCACTGCATTCACCGGCAACTATACCTTTCATACTAAAACACAGTAATACAAGCACTAGTGCTTTGCGGCAGAAATACTACTGGTAGTAGTTGTGGTTGGTAGTACATTCCCGAACGAACTCTTTCACAAAAAAAAACTCTACTACTACTAAACTACGATATAATGCGATTGTAATGTCTACAATTACTTTTTCGTACAGTTTTAGTTTACTAAGCAAGACGATGACACAGAATAAATAATAGTACAAGCACGACGATAAGAAGCGACGATGATAAGATTCGATTCCTTTGTTTTCAGAAGTAGTTAAGTGCAATAAAGAATATCAACACTAGTCTTAAGCACCGTATATGTAATGTATGATGTTACTATTCATAGGTGTAGTATTTAGTACCACATAATAAAAAAAAAATTGTTCAGATATCCACCGTATAATATGTTACGGTGATTATATTTAGGATACATTTTTGTTACATGATCAAGCTCATACAAACACGTCAACCTCATACCTCATACCTAACTTACAATAAAATTAATATTGATCAACTGGATTATCTATGAGGAACTAGTATGTCACAGATAACCCAGTTATTATAGTTGTACCTACTACAAATAATATAACGCGTCCAAATTAAGTCGCGGGTGACAGTAGGTACCTATACCTAGCTTGTATTTTATATTATAAATTTCGTCCAAAATTAGTAGGTACCCAAAATCTGAATTCGTTTATTTTTAACCCCTGACGAAAAACGAAGAGGGTGTTATAAGTTTGGCGTGTCTGTGTGTCTGTCCCATCGTAGCTCCCGAAAGGATCAACCGTTTTTTTTTTTTTTTAATTGTTTTTGTGGGGAGTTTTCTTAGCTTTGTTTGATCAAAATCAGTCCAGCCGTTCAACGTTGGAGGTTATTTAAATTTTTACAAAATTAATTACTTTGTGCTATACGTTTTTAAATTCCGACGGGAAACGAAAATATTCGTGAAGAGAAAATATGTACAAAATGTGTGGCTACGTTTCACCGAGGACTTATCGAGGACTATACTAAGTTCCATTGGTCTAGTTGTTACTATGTTGACAGAGTTATTTATATGGTAGCATACTTGTACGGAGCACTCTACACGCGAGTCCGACTCGCACTTGACCAGTTTATTCATCTTCCGCCTCCAATAAAGCATGGACTTTAATGGAGATTTTTTGAATAGCAGCATTGTATCAGCAAAGTATCTATCTATGTAATATATTGTATTTAGTATATCAGTTATCTAGTACCCATAACACAAGCTCTGCTTAGCTTGGGGCTAGATAATGTTGTGCGAACTGTCCAGAATTATTTATTTATTTATTGTTTCGATATCAAAATTTGAAGTACCAGTATTATTATTAGTAACAAACAGTCAAACATAGATAAAAATTGAATGATAGTATAAATAAAAAAAAAAAAACATACCGTTTCTCACTAGTAAGTCGGGAAATAAGCAAGTACATTTTTGTAAAAAAACGATAATCACTTAGTATAAAGAGCTAGGCATATTCTAAGGAAAATCGCTAAGCGAAACTCTTTTGGTCACAATATAAACTCCTTCGTGAGTATGCTACCGTAGAATTGCATCGAGCGACTACGGAGGCCTGCAATGTTATAAGTATAGATCCACCAACTTATCTCTAGAACCATTTACCTACATTTTTCTATCAGCTACATACATTTCATTCTGCAGATAAGTTGGTGGATCTCTAGAATTGGTTTGTGTTCACGACTGTATGATTAAACTGTCAAACCATGTCAGTCCGGTAAATTTTCACAAACCTCAAATAAATAAGAATTTGCATTGGTTTCTTATTACCCAAATTACAATTATAACAACGAAAACCAACAATTTTCAGTAAAATAATACAAGTTTTTGTAATGATATATCGAAGTAACCGGTTGTCCGTTTTCACCTGTGAATAAAAAAGTGAACGAGGGCCTTCCTTCCAGCGCCGTGGATAACCACGGAATGACAGAAAATGGCGTAGAAATCGTGTAGATACGGCGAATTGAAAATGTTTTCGTGTTTTTACACATCTTTTATATGAAAAGATTAAAAACCCCAACATACTTTTAAAACTATGTGTATAGACATGATACTAAAGTGTTTTATTTCTCAGAAATAGCTGTAATTCCGTAGATTTAGGCTCATATGTAGATGCTCTATTTTGATCAATTTCGTGAAAATGGGTAGGTAGTTTTTCAATTTACACAAAATCTAGAAATAACTTTAGAAAACCCCAACATATTTTTATTCAGCCTGAAGTGTTCTTTCTTCTGATCTAAATATTGTTAAGAATAAAGCTAAATTTGGAAAGTTCTAGGCTTTTCAAAACACCACTTTTCAAGGGTTTTCACAGACTAGCCCCTTAAGTAAATTTACATATACGTATCAGTATAATTTTTAAAGTTTTGTTTTGTATCTGTATATTAGTTTGATGTTGTAGTGAATTTTTAACCCCGACGCAAAAACGACGGGGTGTTATAAGTTTGACGTGTCTGTGTGTGTGTGTGTCTATCTGTCCCATTGTAGCTCCCGAACGGATGAACCGATTTCGTTTTATTTTTGTTTGAAAGGTCAATTTGTCGGGAGTGTTCTTAGCTATGTTTGATCAAAGTCGGTTCAACCGTTTCATTGTGCTGAGGGTTTTTTAATTTTTGCAAAATTAATTACTTGTTAAGTAGTTTGTTTTCTATGTTGCACAATAAAGTGTTTTATATTTTTCTATCTATTTTTCCTTTAGGACAAATAACCACATAGCATTGGCCGGTAGCCCAGTGTTAGCATCAGGTTTGACATCTACTACAGCTCATTCACCGTAAGGTGGCACTTGCCTTGGTTGGCCTATATGAGACCCTATATCTTACGGTGAACGAACTCTATATTGTATGTAATGTAATTTGGCCGTCATGGGTCAAGAGTCAAGCATTGTCTAGCTGTATTTTAAATGTAAGTCTGTAAGTTAAATGTATTTAAGTGATTGATAATGCAGGTACAGTGTTTTATATTGTCTGCATGTTTTCAGTATATTATAAAGAGTTGTTTGTTTTTGTCATGTCTAAGTGCAGTTAGTAGTAGAGATTTTTTGTGAAAGAGTTCGTCCGGGGCAGTAATACCACCATAATTATTTCTGCCGCAAAGCAGTAGTGCTCGCATTACTGTATTGTGATTTGAAGGTTATGGGTGCCGGTGGAATTACAGGCACATGATACTTTCCATCATTATGCCTCAGGGGGACGGGCGTATGTAATGCCACATAGAGAGCGTACTTGGTGGACGTTACATATGAGATAATGCACTGTTCATAGGCAGAGGGTACCACTTAACATCAGGTGGGACATCTGCACGTTCCGTCATCTAAAGCTGTATAATAAAAAATTGTGCCTAAAGCTAAATAAATAAATGAAATGATATTGGAAAGAAAGTAATGACCTTAACTCTTGTTCATGCTCCGTGCTGTTATTACTCTGCTCCGCCGATAAATCACAAACTGTTTATTTTCAACAAAATCGTTGCGAATAAATAAACAAACGGATGTCAAATGCTTGGGTTTTTTTAAAATGTTATTTTTTGGGATGCTCTCGAACTTAAGTAAACAAGCATGGAGATTGGAGAGCCGCTATGTTTTTTGTTATGGTAAAATCCACCATGTTGGGCAATTTTATAAAGTGCTTACTTAAAATTCCCATGAATGTATCGCGATTTCACAATTCAGGATATATTTTGTAAAAAGTTTTTCTAGATATTCCTAACAATAAATCGAAATAAAATCTGGGAGTGATCTCGAGTGCGTTCTTATTTCGAATATCAATTTATAAATTGTATGAGTTACCTTGTTTCATTTGTATTTTTAAATTGTTGTACATGTATTTTTAACCCCCGACGTAAAAACGAAGGTGTGTTATAAGTTTGACGTGTCTGTGTGGGTGTGGGTGTGTGTGTGTGTGTGTGTGTGTGTGTGTGTGTGTGTGTGTCTGTCTGTCTGTCCCATCGTAGCTCCCGAACGGATGAACCGATTTCGTTTTTTTTTGTTTGAATGGTGAATTTGTCGGGAGTCCTCTTAGCTATTTTTGATCCAAATCGGTACAGCCGATTCATTGCGTCGGGGGTTTTTTTAATTTTTACAAAATTAATTACTTGTTTAAATACAATTGAATCAAAGTGAATGACCTCGTACTGTACACATTTTTCTTTGTTCGTATTAATAAGGAGATAACCAATAGACAAATGTGAACAGTACGGTGTCATTCACCTTTCTTCTCATTTTCTTTGAACAAGATTTTCAGGTTGTTGTCGCAACAAACGCTACATCACGACGACTTCCCAATATATTCAGCAAATACTCGTGATCCTCTCATATAGAGCACAGAACCATTCATTATGGAGATTGCTTCAAGCATACTGTTGAGCGAATAGGCACAAATTGCTGGTTAATTAATTCGTTCGTTCAGATCGCGGGTACCTACATACGTCGTTTAAGACGATGTTAAAATTTTGGAGTCGTTGCGTTACACGGTCTCTCAGTAACAGTAAAGGTTACAAACTTGATGTTAATACAGTAATTACTTGAGGGTATAATCTAAATAAATCATAGACTAGAAACACGATTGGTGAAACTTTTCTCAATAGCTTTATTTTTTTGAAATTGGGCCTCCTGAAACCCGTTTTAGGTCCCCCCTTCGACTAGAGAAAATATTAAGTGTAAATTTGTATACTATTCAGTAGGCTATCATATTACTCAGATTAATTAAAGATAATTTGTTTTTATATTTGCAACTTTAGAAGCAAAACGAAGTTTTATCATTTGTCGCTTACGTCAGTTACTTCCGAGCGGCAGATATCTATAATACCTCGTCTCTTCCCGGGTTCAAGTGAGTTATAGCGCTGTCACTGTCTTGCAGCTATTGTTTTGTTGATAGACTCCGCCCATTCGGTTTTTTAACATATTGCCTTAACTAGTTCTTTCTTGGTCACCCTGCGATATTTAGGAAGCGGGTTGAAGTGGGCGTGGTAATTAATATCTTTACGCTCGGAACCAGAAATGATCGAATGACGTTAGATCAGGAGGTAGGTAATTCAAACCCAAAACCATAGTTTGGGTGGCAAACTATGGAATGAGCTTCCATCTGAGGTTTTCCCGCTTGGTAACGACAAGTATCGCTTCAAGAATATTGTTCATAAAATTATTTCAGGGTAGGCAGCGCATCGACAATACCCCCCGGAGTTGCTTGTGTATATAAGGGACGGTGACCACTTTACATCAGGTGGGCCGTAAGCAAGATTGCATATTATTAAGTTCATTAAAAAAAAAAAACTGAGCCATCGACGCATTGATGTCTAGTGGGAGGAACACACACTTCCGATCCTAAGATTGTGGGTTACAGCACCGGTCGTGCATCAATAAATTTTTCCAACATGAAAAACGCATGTGCGCAATGTTACGTGCTCTCTAACGGTGAAGGAAAACATCGAGAGGAAATCGGCATGGCCTAGTATCTAAAAAAATAAGACTGCATCATGTGCATTGCTGTGTTCCGGTTTGACGGGTAACCTCTGTTTATGGGTGCCGGTGAAATTAAAGACACATGAGACTTTTCATCTTTATAACTCAGGGTGGCGGGTGTACTGCAATGCCACATAGGGCGCGTCCTAGATAGACGTGACCTATGAGGTAATGCATTGTTAAAGGCAGCGTTTACCGCATAACATCAGGTTATATCATGTACCGTCATTCACGCAGTTAAAAAAAAATGTGCATGAAAGGATCTTCTACGAGGCGCACTGAATCCTTTCACCACACTCGTGTACTGTAGTCCCTTGGGAAAACCTCAGCAGGGAGAGTTCATTCCACAACCTGAGTGTTCGTGTGAAGTTCCTCTGAAACCGCACAGTCCGGGACCACCCTGGCTCTAAGGTGGTTGACCTAGAATTCACCGGTGAGACGAAGTAGTGGACCGCTACTGATAATAAGCACAAAATCTTCAGCAAACACTCGTGATCCGCTCATGTAGAGACGGAACCATTTATTATGAAGATTTAGCGCTATTAGGGCAGTTACCCCGCTTAGTGTTAATTCTAAGATATTTCACAAATATTTAGGCATTTATTAGCACGATGTGCACGTGGTGATTGGATGGACTTATCACGAATGTAGTCACGGAACAAAGTTAGCGGAATTTCTCTATGCTGTAATCTATCAGGTGAGATCGTGTTGAAAAAAAAAATAAAAAAAAAAAAAAAAAAAATATTAAGTTTCTAGTGTCTGCCTGCGGCTACGCTCGCGTTTTACCAGGATAAAAAGCCATGGCTTAATTCAGGTCAAAATGTCTGTGTACCAAATTTCACCAAATTAACTGCCCGCGACTTCGTCCGCGTGTACTTCCATACAAACTTCAACACCCCACTGCCTCCCCTTTGGGAATGCAAATATGTGTTCCTTTTATGTGGTTGAATTTCTGGAAATCCATTCTTAGTGCACCCCAAGACTACAAAAAGAACGTACCTACCCTCCAAACTTCAGGTTGTTAGGACTTTACGGTTTATGCTGTGCGTTGATAGTCAGTCAAGTCAATTAGCCAGTCAGTCAGTCAGGTAAAGTTTTTTTTTTGTGTTTATTTGTGCCTACATTTTGACGATTCTGAGTACCCAGTCAAACCTTTAGAGGTTTTCAAGGTACAATATTATAATTAACTTTGTAAGGTATATTGTGTATGAAATAAATAAAAATAAATTAAAAATTGATGATGATATAAATTCACGATAGTTTTTGTAGCAGAATGTAAAAAATTGTAGGTTTGTGCGAAGCGTGGTAAGATGAAATCCACATTAAATGGAAATGGTGGGATAGGAACGATACCGGGTTCGATCCTAGGCTCCGCACCAATGACTTTTCTAAGTTATGTGCGGATTTCCATCGCTCTGTGCTTCGGAGGGCACGTTAAGCTGTCGGTCCCGGCTGTTATTGATTAATAGCAGTCGATAAGCCATGTCAGAGGCCCTCGGGCGGCTTGACAAACTCCGACACCAGAGGCCAGCACTACCTCATACGAAACGAAACGAAACGAATGGAAATGGTGGTACCGTAAAGGGATAAACCAGTTTATAGGGTTCTGTGGCGTGTATTAAATGATTTCAGAATGGACGCAGTCGTATCCTCCCTTATAATTCGACTAAGGAATTGTGACACCAGGGGATAAGCAGCAGCATCCACAGGAGCACTCGACAGCAAAACCGCAAAAACCAATCCACCTGGTCATTATGGAAAATTCCCTAATTGCATTCTATAGCAGAGGCCTCGTCCAAAAGGCTGTTTATAATGATGATGATGACGATGATGATGATGACGATGATGATGATGATCAAATAAAGTTAAACCAGTACGTACCTGTTCAAAACATCCTCCACGTATTTATAAAAGTGGAACAGTTTAGCATCGTTCTCGTAACCACTCTCGCGCTTCTTCCTCGAGTCTCCATCATACCCTGAGTACACGTGCAGGATATCTGTCGGGATCTGTGTTCTGTTCCAGGGTAGCTGGAAGTTGGCTTGGAAGGCGAAGTTTACGTTGATGTTCTTGGCTGGGCTTGGCGTGCCGATGCCGGCGTTGAACTAAAAACGTAAGGTAGACAATAAGGCCAGTCATATCGTACAAAAAAAAAACAATGAAATTGCAATAATTGCGGTAAACTTGCTTTTTTGGTATTTTGTTTGGGTCCATCTAGATAGTATTTAATTTATCCATTGCAGCATTCTAAGATGTAAGTGCGCTGTAAGTGTAGGCTGAGTTATTGCTGAAAAACCGTTTTTTTTTTCGCTTCTTTTAGTTTTGTGCAAAAAAACGACATAGGAAGGCTCTGACGAGAAAGGTCACTGGAACTTTTTTAAAGTAATCAAAATTCCTGACAGTTGAGCCCTAATTCAATTTTCTAGGTCTAATAGCTCTCAAGATACAGGGTTCCCAAAGGTCCCTATTTTTATACAAAACCCAAACCTCGTTCATCAGCTGGAAGTGTTCTTGCAGCCAGATTCCCATCCAGAAGAGATCGAGAGTGCAGGCGAGGCATTTTTAATTGCTCTGTATGGTAGAGATGGCCAAGAAGCCATCTCAGAACTGGTAATCGTGATAGTCAGAGCTCATTCACATTTCTACCTCATTTTCTTTAAACTAAATATTCAGGTTGTTAACGTCAACACTTCTCAATGCATTTAGCAAATACTTATGATTCTCTCTTGTACCTAACCATTCATTATGAAGATTGCTTCAAGCATAATCTCGAGCGAACAGGCACAAATTAATTGCTCGTTTATTAATTCGTTCATTGAGTCCACGGATATTCGTCGTTTAACTTGTACTTTCTTGGTCACCGTGCGTTATATCAGTGGACTGTTTGAGTTAGTCGTTTTGAAAAGGACCTTGAGACTGATGATTAATTTACTAGTTTGCTGAAATTATTCGTTGCGCATCGTGGAAGGTTCCTTCATGCATTTGTCAGGTCTTCGAATTTTTGAGTGTAATATTTAGATTTTTGGTTGCCTCAAGATACATTTCCTCCGTGGTATTGCGCACATAATTCTTTTTAGTGAAAAAACCATTACATTTTGTGGTTATATAGCTCGAAGAACTGACAACCCATGTGGCGTAACGTAAGGTTCTTATGTGGCAACCAGGAACCGGCCGACGAAGTGTAGGAAGGACCCTCTCTCGATGCACCAACGTAAAGATCGCAGGAAGTCAGTGAATGGAGGCAGCTCAAGATCATTCGACACGTCAAAATATCTGATAGACCGATGCCCAGTAGTGGCCTAGATAATGATGATTTACAGAAATAATGACATTAAACAATTAATTAACAAAACACAAAATGAAACAGCTAAGCTATCTAAAGACCGTTATAAATAATCTATAGATGGCTTAACTGTTCCAGATATGGAGGCGACCCTAAGACGCTGGCTGCATTGCCATGCTCAATGGTAACGCAAATGAATCGAGTCAAATAAGAACCAGCTCTCGGGTCACGCTAGTTTGGGCTATAAAGTATGGAAATCGACTGTAATGGACTAGACCAGAGTCAATATTTTATTGTTTTTTCATAATCATAGTGTAGATTAGCTTACCTGAAGTAACGTGCTATTCGGAAAAAGCAGCTGCCTTTTACTTCTATGCAACACATCATCTACTTCCGTCGCACAAACACAGTAAAAATAAATAGATAAAAAAACAACAATGTCACTCCAAAAATGCATAGTTACTATGAGCTCTTTACGAAAGAGTGATAGTTATTTCCAAAACTGACCAAATAAGTATAGGTCTTCGAGAGATTGAAAAGGAAGACCGACTTTAAATAATTACTTCTGTTGATAGGAAACGGAACAACCAAAGGCATTAAGCGATTTCAGAGATGATAGATCTAATTTAAAAGATCATTTGAGCCCTAATTTCTTCTAAGATAGCAAAAAAATCGGCTACTGTTTACAACCAAAACCATGCCACTTTATGAAATAATTAGCTAAATGAGTCCAGACTAATTTTATAGGTTATCTAAAGTAGATTAACGCGGAATTTTGGTAGTATGCCCATTCAAGCGTCCATTTCTAACTCGTTAGAAAGCAAATCATCGCTGTCACTATCAAATTTACTAGAAAATTTAGCTCTGTACTAGATATTTGGATAATCGTTATTTTAAAAACAAAAAACTATCATAAAACTACAGATTGTGAACAGATTGGATATAAAGTGAAGGCAACAAAAAGACTCAAGGCAAGTGATAGCGACCCAATGACTCGGAATAGAGCCCCAACACGTGACAAGATGTTGTTGGATAAACATATTAGTGTCCGGCAGTCATGTGACTCCAGATTTACGGTAAGGCCTCATGCATACTGGAGTGATTTATGAGGTCGTTTGCTTGATGTTATAGCATCCATTTTAGGGAATATTTTGAAAGGTTTAAATTATGTAGGATTTGTGAAAAAGACCTGAATTGGCACTTATTGTTTGTAGTTTTATTGTATATGTTGAGCGACATAATGGAAGACTTTCCTACTTTTGTTTTTTAGTTATTGGCCGTGCGGTACTTATGTACCAGGGTACCAGGGTACTTACCTACGTCCATTGATATAATACTTTGTCCAACCATAAGTGTTATCAATATGTAAGTAAACCACCTAAAATATGTATAATTATTGTGAATGTGACGTCACTATTATTGTACTTCCATGCATTTGATAATACATGTTACTAACACAACAAAGCCATTTTTGTGCTGTTGCTCTGTACTCTGACTTAGTAGTAAATTGAAACACCTGGTTTTGACACTTCAAAGTTATTTAAACTAAACTATTTTAACTTAACATAGGTCACCTGGTTTGCCAAAAAAATAAAGATTAAAATAGAAAAGGCATTTAAAAAAAAAATAGAAAGATACAAGCTCAGAAAATTGAAAAAATAAAATTATAACACTTGTGTTATTAAGTTTACCGATTGAGTTATTAAAGATGCAAGTTCTTGTAATGACAAACAAGCCTTTAGTTTTATAATCTTAGCAGCCCCAAACACTCTTCACACCTTGAAGTAATGGTTTGACTTATCGTGAGAGCATTTTATTATTTGGAAACTACCAGAATGTGACAAATTCAAAAATAATTTAGCTGAATAAATTTATATAAAATTAATATGGCGTGAGTATCCTTTAAAGATTGATCACAGTTATATTTCGTTAAACGATTTAGTTACTTTGGATTTTAGTTATTATTTAATAATTTGCATCACACCGCAGTTTCTGAAAAATGGTTGAAAATTACGTAATCAAAGTATTTTTTTTTTGTGAACTAATTACGAAAACTATCACAAAACTGTCAGTACCACAATAAACTCGGTGAAATTTTCTATAGTTATATTGTACCTTCAACCCAATCAGAATTTTCAGAAAGAAAAATAACAAATAAAATGCGAGAAAAACTGTGAAAAAATTGCGACTTTTTGTTTTCGAGTAATTTTAAGTTCACATTTGAGATTTATATAATTTATGTCAAATACTGATTAAGAAGCAATTTTCTAGTAAAAAACTGGTCTTTTGAAAAACCTTTTTTAATTTCAGAATTAACGAAATCATTTTGACCGTTATCCTACTGGGTATAGCTACGTGTGGGAAACCAGAAGTTTCTGAAAGCAGTGAAGAGTTCCTGAGGGCAAAGCGACAGATCAACAGTTTACCATTAGTATATCCTTATGGAGGAACATACAAGGTAGGTACCGTACCTACATAATATCTCAACGCTCACCCTAATTAAGTAGTTTTGTTTTTAATATGTTTTTCAAAACGTATTAAAAATAGGGCATAGGGCATCTGGTCGAAGCGACGCGTGACCCGAGAGCTGGCTCTTATCTGGCTCAACGCATTGGTATTGCCATTCAGCGTGGCAATGCAGTCAGCATCTTAGGGACGCTTCCGTCTGGTAGTGATTTGGATCAGTTGAGCTACCTTTAGATCGCTTGCAGCGGTCTTCAGGTAGCACAACTGTTTCATATGTATTTTGTACATACCTTGTATTATTCTTTCTGTAAATAAATGTATATTTAAATTTGTTTTATATAAATTAGTGATCGGAATCAAAATACCACGAAACACTGTCTGGCTGTTATTAACTATCGAAGATTTCAGTTATTAACCTTCCGTCTCCATCATTAGATCAGCTTGCTGTCACCATAATCAAAAACTACAATACCCATAATATTGCATTGTCGTCGAAACTTCACAGGTAGGTACACCAAATTACAGCTAAATAGGATGCCAGTACGTGCTCATAGTTATTATTAAAAACATATTAAAATTATGAACTGGAATAAGCCGTAACGACGCAAAGACGGCAAAACAGCCAAGTGCGAAAGCAACGCGGCAGACCAAAACGGGGATGGCGAGACGAAATTAATTAGTTTCTGACTGACTGGACAAACATAGCTCAGAATCGTGATGTCTAGAAGGAGTAGGGTGAGGCCTTTGCCCAGCAGTGGGAGACAAAGGGCTAGAAATAGAATAATGATATAATATAATAAAATATGGAATAGAAATAGAATAATGTACCGAAACTTTATAATTTTCAGCTCATCATCGGTCTCTCAGCACCCATCCACAACAGTGATCAGGTAGCTCTGCTCTTTGCAGCCAACATGCAGTATCAATACGTCCAGTTTACCAACATATCCGAGCTGTCTCAGTACTACTTTATCAAGCAGGTGTCGAGGGAAGAGAGAGAAGCGGATCTTTTCATGAGGAGAGATGAGAGACTGGTTTTTTATAGATCTATGTCGCAGATGTTGACCACGTTAGTAACTGTAACCTATATAACAGCAATAACATACATACTCTTGATCCTGCAATAGGATTCCCTGGGTCGTGGGTATCAGGAACTACCTTATCTACAAGGAGTACCGTGGTACTACAAAAACCAGACCCGGAGTAAATAAGATAAGATAAATTTATTATTTAACTAAACACGTTTATAAAAGACATCAATAAACACAGTTATACATAGAAAAATTACAACTATACACCCACGTACTTTACTATTCTCCTGCCGACGTTTCGTTGACCATTTAGAGGTCCTTCTTCATGAGCACCGACCGCGACCACGCTCGAAGGCCGTAAGGCGGGAACAGTTCCCGTCTCAACGAAACGTGGTCAACGAAACGTCAGCAGGAGAATAGTAAAGTATATATAGATATATGGATATAGTCGTAATTTTTCTAAAATGATACCAAGCCACTGTAATTTCAATTCTATATGTTAAACAAAGATATTACAATGAGTAGGCATGTACTAAATCTACTGTTTACAATAATTAATGTTTAATAACATCTACTACCTAACGACATGCCATCGGGTCCCAAACTAGGCGTAGCCTGTATCTTGGTGGCCCAGGGGTTTTGTAATCTTGGAACCGAGATGGTCAAGTTAACAAAGAAATATTTGCAGATCATGCAAACATTTGTGTCGCAACGGGAATCGGACTCGCAACCTATTGCGTCTCAGCTCTACTCACCCACCGTGCCAAAAATGTCATCAAGATCAAACTGCAGTTCATGTTTGTAATGCATACAAGTCTACAAGCGACACGTTGTAGATGAGCAGATTTGGCAGCAGAAGTAATAGATTCCTTAGCTTTTTATTGGGCAGGTAAAGCATCCATTGCCGTGGTGTGTCTGGCCTAAGAAAAGACCAATCCGTCTCCTCTCGTGAATATAGTAAAAGCTGACTTAAAGATTACACCAGGGTATGGGCAGCAGCATCCACCTGTGTACACAACACCAATACTGCGATCACCAATCCACCTGCCAAGCGTGGTGTATATAAAAAACCCCCCATTAGATTCTATGGAGGTCTCGCCAAGCAGTGAACTGCTTATATTGATGATGATGATGATGATGATGATGATGATGATGATGAAAGCATCCATTACCATAGTGTGTTTTGCCTAAGAATAGAGCATGTCCTCCCGTCTTCCCGGTTCAGCCTAAAAGCTTGTTGGTTCGTGTAAGAGAGGAACAATAAAAAAAAAGAGAGCGCTAATAGAAGTCGATTGAATTCCCAAAAATTCAGCTCCTACGAGCACTTGTACAGCGCATAACGGGAATAACGGTCCCTTTTTTTAACTGTGGGAATGATCAAACAAACAGATTATCCGCCTGATGTTAAGCGGTAACCTCTGCCTTTAACAATACATTACCTCATAGGTCGCGTCCTAAAAATAAAAACAGCATACACACGACTTGAGAACTTCCTCCTTTTTTGAAGTCGGTTAAAAAAGCTCTACTTCTAAAAAAATTGATGTTCTGTACGCATGTCGATATTTGCTACCTCCGCACTTGCTTAAGTGTACCGACTGCGATCATTTGGTCTATCGACTGAATATATCTTCCATGTGTGTATTTTGATGGTTTCCTCATAATTTCAGCAAAGGTATGAATGGCCCTGATTGCGTGCTTCGAGCGATCTGCGAAGCCGCCCAATATCCTGTCGAAGAAGAAGGATTTGTAGGTGAAATTATACACGTCCTGTTAACGTAAGAACTTTGATTAAAATTTGCTAATAATTTAGAGAAAATAATTAATTTGCCTTCTCATCTGTCCGGGACATCAGTTAGAGCACCGGTGCTGCGGCAAATTCCGCTGAGGACCTCAAAAGACGCAAATATGTAAGTATCTTCAGAGCTTACTTATTTGAGCCATTCGGGGTCGAGACTCTGTGTCCGAGGGGTACCGGGCCCTTCGCGTTTTCAAAAGTCTTTCAGGGCATCTGGTCGAAGCGACGCCTGACCCGAGAGCTGACTCTTATCTCTTAGTATTGCCATTCAGCGTGGCAACACAGCCAGCATATCAGGGACGCTTCCGTCTGGTAGTGATTTGGATCAGTTGAGCTACCTTTAGATCGCTAGCAACGGTCTTCAGGTAACACAACTGTTTCATATGTATTTTGTACATACCTTGTATTAGTTGTATTATTCTTTCTGTAAATAAATGTATATTCATTTGATACTTCTTCGTAAGATCTTGAATATGAAAGGTGCTTCATTGCGGGATTGCAAGTCTGCTTTTTTCTGATTTAGGATTTTTTCCATTTATCGTTGAATTTGAATATATCGCTGTCCACTTCCATTTCATTTCACTACACTTGTGCTCTATGAATAAGCTGCACTGCAATGCTACCAAAATTAAACAATAAACCTCAAAACACAATAGAACATATAAGTTATAAGTAACAAATAAGTTTTTTGTGAAAAATATTTTTTTCAATACAAGCTTTTATGAAATTAGTGGTCGTAACCGTGTGCTGATCAAAATGAGCCTAAATACGGCCAGTCTACTATTATCCATCGAGGAGTTCCGTTGTCCACCTTCCATCTCCACCAACAGATTAGCTCGCTGTCACCATCATATTGTATTGTCATCGGAACTTGACAGATATGTCAAATTTCAAATCAATCGTTAGAGGATAACTGCTTGAAAATTCAGTTGCAAGATTCCACCCGGATAAAAGCTTGTAAAAACGTAAAAACATCTATATCGAGACTAATATCGAGTGAAGTAATTCAAATATTGTATTGAATTTATGATTTCACTAGATAAAAATACCACATATTTTTTTCTTTTTGAAAACTGTAAGAACTCTTATAAAAAACTTAAAAGTGCTGTGAACCTATTGCGCCTCAACGGTATGTCTACGTTTACGTTTAATATACACTTTAGGTGCGCTGAATTTGTTCAGTGGATCCCTGTTCAGTCCTATCCTATTTCCGTGATCATAATATTAAGATAATGAAACCGTCGACCCCTTATATTGCGCGCGTGCACCAATTTCGACAATATATTTGGACAATTTATAGGTAGACTGGTACATTTTTGGCACGTTCTCATTTGAGGTGGTGATTCCGGCCTAAGAATAGAATCTCCATGGATGTCGTAAAAACCGGCTAAGCAGATAAGCAGCAGCATACACCTGGGCCCAATTGCCTTAATTTTGAACGCTCCGTTTGGACCCTTTTGGTACAGAACCCTAAAACATTATCAAAAACGGAAACTTTGTTGGTTAGCCTCAGTGGTGTAACTATAACGTTTGAGGCCCGGGGAAAATTCATCAAATAAGGCCCTCCGTCAATGTAAAGTAGCTCTTTGTAACGTAGTTCAACCGAAGTTATAGTTTTTGTTTCAAGTCGGTATTTATTATTTATTTATGTATATAACAATTTCACACAAAATAATAGTGATAGAAGGACTAAATATGCAGGCATGGAGGCATTATTATAGTGATTCAAGATCTTCCTGCCAGCCTTGCGAACGCTTTGAGAGATTTAAAAGATCGATGGCTTTAGAATGAAGTGCTTTAGAGGCCGCATTGATGGGATGGATTGTAAAATTTTAAATGGAAAACCTTTTTTTAATAAATAAAGATTTGTTTCGAAGGCAACCTGAAAAAAATTACAAAATTAATACATTTTATGTGCTAAATGCTCACGGCCTTATCAGGCCGGGCCCCTGGGCCCCCTCAAACTGGGGGCCCGTTGGTGTTTTGCCCGTCCTGTAACCATGTTATTACGCCACTGGTTATCCTATTATTTTATTTTTATTTTACCTTCTTACTGATTATTTTTGTTGTTATTAGTATAATTTCGTTTATTCAGATATCATGATCCAATTTACAATGTCATTAAATTATATTATACTAGTGACTCGTCCCGGCTTCGCACGGGTAGTTTAAGGATGAAAAACAGCCCCCCCCTCCTATCCCCCCCCTGGTAGCCTATGTCACTCAGGGTGAATGTAGCTTTCCAATGGTGAAAGAATTTTTTAAAACGGCACTGTATTTTTTGAGTTTATTCATTACAAACATACACACACGCGAAAATACAAATGTTTCCTCTTTATAATATTAGTGTAGATGTAGATTAATCAATAAATATAATTAATTAAAATAATATACCTGCCTAGAGTTGGGGTTTATAAGAGCCGACACCCAGTACCTCTTCAGAGGACTGTCGTACCTAACAGCCAGTGCTCCAAGTATACTGTTGCGTTTTTAGCCACCATGTATGTCATGATATTGGCTAAATTTGACCACTGGTAAAAATTACCACTGCATTTTACGGATGCACAGTGATTCAGTGTGATACTTACTAAATCCTTTCACTTCTCCAAGCCATTCAAGCGTTAACCTCACAATGAAGATCTTAGATCACTTTATAGGTGGTTTAAGAATTTACGGGCGTTTCAAACGTTTAAAAGTCGTTAATTCTTAAGGTGGATGCTGACGCTTGTGCCACGAAATTCAAAGATTTTGGTGTTTTTTGTTTTTTTGCACATAAACACTTCTTCAGATAGCGAAAGTTGATTTCACGAGTACTATAGGAGACTTAACACACATGTTTTAATTTATACTTTCTCATAAATATCATCAGCTTAGCTACGATCCCCCTAAACACATTTTTACAGTGTTTTTTTGGAGGATCTTAGCTAAACTGATGATATTTATGAGATACTATCAATTAAAACAGTCTCCTAGTTCTCGCGAAATCCACTTTTGCTATCTGAAGTGTTGATGAGCTGTAATGGGCAAAAAACACCAAAAAATTCTAATTTCGCGCCTCAAGCGAGATCATCCACCTTAAAAGTACAACTGTATAGCCGATTTACGGAATGTAAAGGTACATTTAAATCTTATCAGCCCCAGTATAAAGTTGGAAAGTAAATTCTTGAAACGCGGAGAAAATTTCGACTTAGAATGCGAATATAAGAGAACTTTTGAAATATTTTCAGTGCCTGTTGGAGTTTGGTAACTATCTTGATATTTTATACCTGAATGCCTTTTCCAGAGTATTTTTTTGATATCCAGATTCCTTTGTGTAATTTCTGAAAAAAGGGATGGAACAAACTGAAGAGCTTACGTATTTGGGATGGGGTACCGGGCCCATCGCGTTTTCAAAACTCTTTCTAGTAGTTTGGTTGAAGCTACGCTACGCGTGGCCCGAGAGCTGGCTTTTATCTGTCTCAACGCATTAGTATTGCCATTTGGCGTGGCAATGCAGCCAGCATCTTAGGCACGCTTCCAGCTGGTAGTAATTTGGGTTAGTTGAGCTATCGTTAGATCGTTTGGTCTTAAGATGGCTATATTGGATAATTTGTATTTAAAAATGTTGTATGTACTTGTATTCGTTTTATGTTACTTATTTATTTATAGGAATATTATCTACAAACACAAATAGTACAAAAACATTATAGTAACAAATATATATCTAAACAGAAAACCACCGACAGCGGAGCAAGGCCTTCACCACGCTCATAAAATATTTATAAAATTATTATTATAAATATTTTTGTCTTTATCTTTATCTCATCCAGTTACCCTCCGTGTGTTAGACGGGCGCAGACCAGATGCCTCGCCATAGTTATTCGCGGCTTCACCATCCGGCACACGCCCGTCAAGCACACTTTGGTCGGGTTTCTCCCAACTTCGGTACACTTTCCTATGGTCACTTTGGAAGTTGCGATTCTGCCATTATCTATCCATACGCTCTCTATGGCGACGAATACGGCTAGCCCACGCAGAGACTTTCTGCTGCAGAAAGTTGATGCGCTCCGTGACAGATTGTGTAGTCCTGGAGGCCAATTCTCAGATTGTAGAGATTATCTCTAAATTAGAGATAATATCGAAGCATGTATGTCTACAAAAAAAGTCACGAAAATGTCACAATAACCATCAAATCGTATTCGATTTGAATGATTTTGGTCGACTTATGTCTATTTGTGACGTCACGAGAATAGCAAATTAAGATTTTATTCGACATTCGCCATCTTTTTTCGACATATGTCGAATTCGACTTAATCTCTAAATCACGAGAATTGCCCTACTGGGGCCATGTTAAAGCTTGAGTCACGAAACGCAACATTTGGGTGCGATGTTTGCTCCATAGAATGCCACGATGAACGGTCTGAGCCGTCTCCATCCAGCGAATTCCTGCGTCCTTCAAAATGTCTTCGGTCTATCGAGACCACCTACGAGTACCTACATTGCGCCTTCCGATTTGTGTTCGCCACTCGATAAACTTTTCTCCTACGGGTGTAAATTCTGCGGCCTTCATGGCCTGTCTATTGCCATTTCAATTTGTTAATTCTAAGAGCGATAATATCGGTGATCTTGGTTCTAATACAGAAAGTCAGCTCACTACAACGAGCGATAATAGGCGCACCTTCCTATATACGCGTATACACGACGATCTCGGTGAAACTCTGTCAAACGCCAGTCGCGAGTGCCCGCGGTTTAGCGATAGGGGTGATAATTTAGGTACCTATGTATTTTGTGCCTTGTCACTCAGGTATTGTTATTGTTTTGTGAGTGAATTGTGCAATGCATAAACGATCGTACATGAATTGCTTTGTGTTTGGTTGTCTAAACATAACACTGAACACAAAATAATTAACTTTTTTTAGCCAGCCCTAGTACTACGGTTGACCGTAGGTAATTAAAATCATAATCGGCAGGAGCTCTATGTCTTTAATTGACGTTCTGAAATATAAACTTTAGCCTTTGCCAGCCCTAGCGCTACGGCTGAGCGTAGGTACCAAATTAAAATCAAATTCGGCCGGAACTGACGTTCTGTACTATGTATTTTGTGCTTCTTCTATAATCGGATTCTATCACGGAAACTCCAAGAATAGTTAAAGAAAATCCAAACATTCATATTTAAAGGATTTTGTTATTTTCCTTTCAGACCTGACTACGGACGCACACCATTTGATGAGCAGGATCCAGAGTGGGAGGAGACCATGTCTCCGTACAAGGATGCTGCAGTGGCTGGTCGACAGATGTTCAGCTGTGCTTCTATTTATAGCGGGTGTCCTGAGGGTCAGGGGGTGTTGGAACTCATCAGCACTCTTAGGGATGAGTAGTATAAAAGTGCAAATAAATTATATCCAAAAAATCTTTCTTATTTGCCCGAATAATATCGAGGGAAGAAAAATTTGGCTACTTTATTGATTTACCAAATACATATTTCACAAAGGCAGTCTATCCTCCATGTATATAGGCGCTATAGGTTTAAATAATTTTTTTGTATGAGTTGAAGAAGGCGAGCGTACACTCTTATACTTATGTCTGATAGTTGGATTTCTATTTAAATAAGTTTTTTGTGAAAAATATATCTTTCAATACAAGCTTTTATAAAATTAGTGATCGTAACCATGTGCTGATCAAAATGAGCCTAAACACGGCCAGTCTACTATTATCCATCGAGTAGTTCCGTTGTCCACCTTCCATCTCCATCATCAGATTAGCTCGCTGTCACCATCATATTGTATTGTCATCGGAACTTGCCAGGTATGCCAAATTCCAGCTCAATCGGTTGAGGATAACTGCTTTAAAATTCAGTTGCGAGATTCTGCACGGATAAACACTGCAGGTTAAATAAAATCTTGTGAAAAGGTGATATCTTTGGTTTTTATTATCAAGTGATTTACAAATAGGGTATTGAATTTATAATTTGTCTAGAAAAAAAGCTTAAGAAAACTTAATTATATTTTTTCTTCTTGGAAACTATAAGAAAAATATATCAAAAACAAACATTATAGACATTTTGTGAACCAAAAGCGCTTTCAGAACACCTATGTAGTATACAATATAGCATAAAGTAATTATATACATAGCATATATACCGGAAAACAGTACTACAAACATATCACGGCTATGTTGCTTCGGTGTTGTGCTACGGGCTAGTACTTTGGGGGAATGGTACAGACATAAATAGAGCGTTTGTTGCACAAAAAAAATGTGTCAGGGCAATTGTTGGTATACCACCATGGGAATCATGCAAACCGGTGTTCGTGGATCTGAAATTGCTTACTCTGCCATGTATGTATATCTTTGAGTCTGCTTTATTTGTGAGGAAACATAGTCATTTGTTTATAAAAGCAAGTGAAATGTATGCACGTAGCACCAGGGATTCTGACAGAATTGTTCTACCTAGGGTTCCGCGGACAAAGCTTTACTTAAATAATTGCTATGCTATGTGTGGGAAGATTTATAACGCCTTACCCAGTCATATTAAAAACCTTCCACTGAACAAGTTTACCAAAGAATTAAGACTCTGGCTACTAAGCAATAGGTTTTACAATTTGAATGACTTTCTAGTTAAGTAGTATATCTGTATGATCTTGACATAAAAGTATATTCATGACATGTTTAATTTGAAATTGTTGAAATTTGTAATTTATTAGGTATCTTATCTGTTTGATCTTGACATAAAAGTATATTGTTGACATGTATTATTTGAAATTGTTGACATTTGTAATTTATTAGGTTTTTATTTTTTTAATTTTATTATATGCATGTTGAAATTTAGCATTTATTTAGCTCATGCATGAAGTAATATTTGTATCCCAGACATGGGAAATGTGAGACATCCTAATTAATTTTAAGAACTTTTATACTACCACATTTAAACAAATAAATGATTTATGATTTATGATTATGATTATAATTAAGGTATAATAATTTACAGCAGCGAGCTTTAACTTCGATATACCAGATACGAAGTCTGTTCTTCGCTTACAATATTCGAACAGGTATTTAGAGCAACAAGTTTGCTCATGGAGAACTAAGTGTTCCTTAACAATTAGGTTGTAGGTACAGGAATCTAGCGGCTCTAGATTTGCAAACATAAGGCTTAATTCACATTAGTTATGAATAGAATATCTTCTGAAAATAAGCGTTTGAAAACTTCTGTTTAATAAGACAACTTTAAATATGATTATCATAATCTCTTGACGATCGTCGGATGCAAATAATATACTACTTATTTAATTGTGCATTTGCCATTTTCAAGTATATTGTATTTTCACTACAATTTGATACGTTACACTCCTTCCAAGCCGTCAAAGTAGTAAAGCGTTAGTTAGTAAAACGGTGGCTGTTTTACTATAAGCATCCGAAACGTCAGGAATAACAAATTAAATCTATTTTACGCGATTAATCCTTTCATGTTAGTTCTATGTTTAACACTCGCAAAAACTTTTTTTCTATGATTGTTTGGTATTTAATAAAATCTTTTAACAAACCGCTTGGAGGTTACCTCAACAATTAATTTTCTATAGATCTACTAAAATAAGTGGAAAAAAAACTTTGTAAATAAAAGTACAATGAGCATCTTTCACACTCAGATTTTTCATACATAAATAATTTGGCGGCGAAAAAATTGGCATAAACAGTGATAAAACTTTAGCCGTCAACGTAATGTCATATACCTACCTACGCCAATTTGAAGCGCTTATTTAGTAACGATATAACTTGTACGAGTATGACGCGTGTGCTAATTGGTGCCAAAATGGATGCTTAAAATGTTGTTTTATAAGGTTTGACGCAATCATATAGCGAAAATTATTAAGTCTATAGATGATCTCAATTATTAAACAAGTCCGAGCTGAGCCTTTGGCTTCATCGTAACAGCGCGTAGCTATGAAAAATCAGGAGATTGTGTGATTGGGATTGTACAAATTATGTTAAATAATTCTACCAGCATCGTATCAATTTAATTAGCAGGTACCTACCTATCACAGTACTACCTAATACTTAAAATATATCTAATGGAAGTCCATGAAATTTTGTACACAAGATCAGCAGTTTTTTTAATAATTCTAAAAAAAAAACTTGTCCCTTGGCACATATTAAATAATAGTTGCCCGCGATGAATATTTTTTTTATTATACAAGCTTTGCATCCGAATAGATTAATAATAAGAAGGTAAGTAACCACTTACTAAGTAGTCCGCTCGTGAACGACATCCAAGCACAATTTCAGAGCCCCCAAAGACCCCTAAAAATTGTACCGCCACCCGCCGTCGATGGCGCGCATGCGCATTCGCTTTTTTGTGCGGACATCGTAGCATCGAATTATTTACAATATTCTTAAAAAATCAGTGTGTTAGCAGCAAACTTCGTTCGCGTGTAAAAGTGCGTAAGCCCAAACCAGCGGACATCGTAGCATATAACTATATACAATATTCTTAAAAAACAGCGTGTGAGCAGCAATTTTAGTTCGCATGAAAAAGTGCGTAAGCGCCCAACCGATACACACCTCAATAAAACAATAAGCAGTACCAACACTGTTTAAGGAACAGGTTTGTACTGGCAACTAACGTAACTACGTATGTACATCCATAGCTCATTCTACAAAGCTGTGAACAACTGCTTACTCGTCAGCATGAGGTAAGTCTATTCAGCAAATTCTATTCAATAACCTAACATACACACACAGACGTGACAAGTATTAATCTTACATTTATTACAAAAATATAGGTAAAATTCCGTCCAATTAATTTCGAATCAATCAATTACTTCGGGGATTGTTTACCTGCATTTTAGATAAGCAGCTTACACGACCCTTCCGTATTGGATAGCTTAATTAATCAGTATGCTTATCTTGTATCGGTTTTACGAAATATTCTGTGTTATGTTGAAGGAATATGGAAAATAGTTACATAATACGTAAGCACACGGCTGTTTCTCGGAGGGGTAGGCAGAGGTCACGGATTTCCACTTACTACGAGCCGGACATCTCAGACAAGTAAAGAAGTAATAAAATACATTCCATAATAAGCTAGTAGCTAGGAAAAATCTTATACCAACGAATCTTATCAACAAGTACGGGTAATCCCTTAGTCGGCTTTTACGATATCCATGGGAGGAGACAAATCAAAGAAATTAAATCAAATTAAAATCTTTACTTCAGGCTTATTGAGTACTAAACCTAAACAATAAGCCCATAGAGACATAAATATACCTTAGAAAATAACTATATACAAAAATACTTTATTTAAAACTTAATCTAACACACGTGTGAACACCGCCGCGTCGCGGCCCGGGGGATCACGTGTCAGACGGCCCATGAACCGCCGGAACTTCACCCCTTTCGGCCAGAAGTCAGGGCTCAAGTAGGTCTTCAGATCTTCCGTAGGGACCCTCACCATACGGAGACGGAGTGGTATATATTCTTAGGCCGGACACACCAATCATAATGAAAATCAAACTTTAGTTTGTAGGGAAGGACCGGTTTTCAAACACAAGTCTAAATTTATTTCTTTATTTTTTAAGCCCTTTTTTTTTTAAATTGGCGATTATTAAAGTTTATTTTTCATTTTACAATTTCGAAAATTTTCGGATTTTATTTTACAGTTCGCAATGGATAGTATTTTGTGTGGCGTCCATAATGATGAAATCAGCCGAAGCTCATGACGACACACGTTATAGGACAGAAAGACAAATCAACAGCATCCCTTTAGTATATCCCTATGGAGGGACGTACAAGGTTAGTATATCCCTATGGAGGGACGGTACAAGGTTAGTACTACTTATCTATAAAAAATTTAATGCGAGCTTTTTCCACAAGTGCATTCCTCTTTTGCGTCGGCCGGTGTGTGGTCTAAATGTGAATCTGCTGTATTAAAGGACGTGGGCAACCGCTGAACCAGTTCAAAAATAAATTAACCTACGGTTCTACATGTTGTTTTTTGTTAAATTTTTCTGAAGAATTTGTAAATTTTTAGATGTTGGGAAGTAAAAGTTTTATTTCTTCATAATTTCAAAAATCAACTCATTGCATTTGCGTGAAATAAAACGCAACAAGCTTCCTTACATTCCTATAACTTCTACGTACGAAATTAAATTCGCTTTTACATTATCTTAACATATATTATCAATAACTAAAAGTATCTCAACTGCACATGTTCTTTGATTTCAGATTTAATGTATGTCACAGTCCTTTATCGTACATAATAATTCCAGTCCATCCCAACCTTGTCTTGCAGAGATCGCTTATAGCAATAAGACCGCCCATTGTACTTCCGTAATTAGTTTATTTTTGTTTACAAGAAGTTATTTTCGATGACCTCTGTAGCGCGGCGGGCGTAGGTTCGACTGCGGCGCAGGAGGTTGAGGGATTCCCACTTTAGAACAAATATTTGTACGATCTGCAGATATTTGTTCAGGGTGTTTTGGGTATTTTCTATGTATAATACAAAATATCTATCTACGTTATGTATTATATGATATCAGTTATCTAGCTAGTACCATTAACACAAGCTCTGCAAGTACAAGGTCTAGATAATGTTGTGTGAACTGTCCTGCATAATTTATTTATTTATTTTAGGTTGCACAATAAAGTGTTTTCTATATAACTATCTTGTTTTATGACTATAATAATAATAATAATAATTCCAATTCCAATTATACGATATTCCATTTTTAGAGTTCCTTAGCCAAACGGTAAAGAACCCTTATGGATTCGTCATGTCTGTCTGTGTGTCCGTCCGTATGTCACAGCCACTTTTTTCCGAAACTATAAAAGCTACTATACTGTTGAAAGTTGGTAAGTAGATGTATTCTGTAAACCGTATTAAGATTTTTACCCAAAAATACAAAAAAAAAACAATACATTTTTGGGGTTTTCCATACATAGAACTGAAACTCATTTTTTTTCATCAAACCCATGCGTTTATAGTTCTTCAAAAATTATATTGAGGTTTTTCATATTATTATTTTCTAAACTGAATAGTTTGCGCGAGAGACACTTCTAAAGTGGTAAAATATGCCCCCCTGTAACTTCTAAAATAAGAAAATTATAAAAGTAAAAAAATATGATATACAATACCATGTAAACTTCCACCGAAAACTGGTATGAACGAGATCTTGTGAGTAGTTTTTTTTAATACACTATTATTAAAACATCGATCAAAAATACAACGAACTACAAGAACTTAATTATGTTACTTGCTGCTACGGAACCCTTCATGGGCGGGTCCGACTCGCACTTTGCCGCTTTTTGTTTATTGTCGTGATTGGTGTAGGTACATCTATATCTAAGTACCGATAATTTTTAATAATTACGTATAGTAAAATAATACATTTAATATTTAAAATAATTAGTGTTAAAATAAGACAAATAATCCAAAATTAAATTTAAAACCTGCCAACCAGATCAACAAGCCGTCACCCGACGGCAGCGTGCCCAGAATGCTGGCTGCATGGCCAGGCTGAATGGCAATGCTTATTCATTGACCAAAATTGTTATCATTATTAAAGTAATAAAAAAACAGAAATAGTAAAAATAAATTATGTTATTATGACTTGCCTGCAAAAAATGCTATAAGGTCAAATAAATGAATATGACTATCTTGTTTGAATTTGCAGCTTCTCATTGGATTCGCAAGCCCAGTTCCAAACAA
Source organism: Operophtera brumata (assembly GCA_932527175.1). Lineage (NCBI taxonomy): Eukaryota > Metazoa > Arthropoda > Insecta > Lepidoptera > Geometridae > Operophtera > Operophtera brumata. The sequence goes on along the minus strand of OW052239.1, from coordinate 55,621,775 downwards.
AGATAAGATTGGTCTCCTTTTCGGCGTAAACTTCCAGTACCAATACGCGCAGTTTACCAACATCTCACAACTCTCCCAGTACTACTTCATCAAGAGGGTCACGAGGGAATTACAGAATAATTTAGGAAGAGATGAGCAGCCTTTGTGGGGACAGATGAACACGGAGGGGAGGGGTGATGAGCGGCTAGTTTTCTACAAGTCAATAGCTGATATGATGACCGCGTAAGTATCGTCTTTACTAAGTTAAGAACTGAAATATATATGGGGAAATAAAAAACTTTGATGTGATTTCCACTATCATAGAGAATTTCTGCGGAAGGATTTTCTTGTATTTATGGTGACTGGAGAGATATTGAACTCTAACGTAAGGCTTATAGTAATTGGACAATGTCCAATTACATAACATGCAACCTAAAAATGAAGTAAATAGGTAAAGTTTCATGAAACTCCCAAGGGAGGAAAGTGATTTGAATTTGGAGCGTCAAATTCACGTGGAAACCCTTAGAAACCTCTGAGTAAAAAAATACCCATATGGCATTGTAGAGGTTTGATCGAAAATCGAACTGACCACCATTTAAATCTGACTTTCAAAAATGTGAAAAAAAAAGCTTGTTTGGTACTTCGTTTTTCAGTGAATTTTTATTGTCTCGCAGAAGGTGTGAAAAGTAGAGTATGCTCCTCTGGAATAAAGCCTGTCTTAGTATTGGGCAGTTTAACCCCTCGCTTCACTCCTAGGGTCCTAACCCTACATGAGTCCCTCGTTACGCTCAGGGTTCAATATGCCGCCCGCGATGTAAGACACTGCTTTATCCCCTCAGTGCATAATCTACTATTGTTTTATTTTAGTAAAGGCATGAACGGTCCCTCGTGTGTTCTGCGAGCTATTTGCGAAGCCGCTCAATACCCAGTAGAAGAGGAGGGGTTTGTGGGAGAGATCTTACACGTTCTACTTACGTGAGTACCTGCTAATTAGTAACCATCCCATCATCATAATAGAGTACACTGCTGGGCTAAGGTTTGCAATTACTCATTTACAAACCTACAAAGAACATGGGCAACTCCCCATACATTGTGCGACCCAACTCTTTTGACTAACGTAACGTACAGTTGAGATACTTTTGGTTATTTATAACATATGTTAATATTATGAAAAAGCTAATTTAATTTATTTTGTAGAAGTTGTGAGAAAGTAATGAAGCTTGTTGCGTTTTGTTTCATGCAAATGCAATGAGTTGATTTATCTAATTATTTATAAATACAACTTTTGCTTTCCAACTTCTAAAAATATACAAGTTCTTCTACGCAATAAATTAAATTAGCTTTTTCAGTATCTTAACATTTTATTAATAACCAAAAGTATCCCAACTGTACGTTAAGTTAGTCAAAAAAGTTGGGTCAAAAAATATATGGGGAGTTGCCCATGTACTTTAGAATGGGTAACAAACACGGGTTGTAATTTTTTGATGATCCTTCTTGCTACTACTTTTTACGAGTACCATTGGTACCACAACACACAGACCCGGAACAAATATTTTGAGATCATACAAACATTGCGGTGTTGCGGGAATCGAACCCGCAACCTTTCGCATCTCAGTATTGCTAGTTTTTAACCCCCGACGCAAAAACGACGGGGTGTTATAAGTTTGACGTATCTGTGTGTGTGTCTGTGTGTGTCTGTGTGTGTGTGTGTGTGTGTCTGTGTGTGTCTGTGTGTGTGTGTGTGTGTGTGTGTGTGTCTGTGTGTGTGCCTGTGTATGTGTATGTGTGTCTGTGGCATCGTAGCTCCCGAACGGAAGAACAGTTTTTTTTTTTGTTTGAAAGTTGAATTAGCCGGGAGTGTTCTTAGCTATGATTGATAAAAATCGGTTCAGCTGTTTCATTGCGTTGAGTTTTTTTTTAATTATTATAAAATTATATTACTTGGCCAAAATCACCACGGCATGGAGCCCTGATACAGCCAGGCGGCGTCGCGGCAGACCACGCATGAGGTGGCGGGATGAACTGGACGCCTATGAGAGGGAATGGGAAACAGTTGCAAAGGACCGTGGTGACTGGCGGAAGTGGGGGGAGGCCTTTGCGCAACAATGGGACAGTATGGGCTAATAGTTGGTAATAGTAATAATATTACTTGGTAGTAAATCCTATTATGTATTCCTAGTCTTCCTGGTCTGATAAGTCTTAATTTATCTATCTTAAAGCTGATCTGTATTTTAGCCCGGACTACGGAAGAACACCGTTTGATGAAGAGGACCCAGATTGGGCAGAAATTTCGGAAGAAATGTCTCCATACATAGACGCGGCGGTCGCTGGTAGGCAAATGTTCAGCTGCCAAGCGGTATACGGAGGCTGTCCCGAGGGAGAGGGGCTGATGGAGCTCATCAGTACTTTGAGAGATGATTGAATACCTGTCAAATATATATGATGAAAATTATTGAATTTTCTCTTCTTCATCGATAGTACTAACAGACCCGGGAATTGGATGAAAACAAAAGTTAGGAAAAATGTGTACAATATTTGTTTATTTATTATATTATTTTTAATTAACATACATACATACATAGTAGGCTGGTACGTAGGCAGCAATGCTCTAAGGCTGGAAACTACGGCTTAAGGCCCCATGCACACGAGACGGTTTCTCGCCGGAGCTAAGCCCGGTGTCAAACATATATATTATGTTTTTAATTTGAATATTGTCCTTTATTTAGTCAGTTAAAAATCAAATCTAAGATAAGGAATTTTGCGGCATACCCCACCTTAACATTCCTTTCTGTTTCCTCACGTGGATGTCATAAAAGCTGACTAAGGGAGTATACCAGGGGTTGGGCAGCAACATCCATTTGAGTACTATGGGTATATTTTGTGTTTTTTTTTGTTTACAATCTTTTATTTGTTATTACTAGTAAGTGTGTATGTGTGCTAAAAAATTAATCTTTCTTTCTTTCTTACTCAACACCAATACCGTGATCACCAATCTACCTGCTACGCGTGGTGATTATGGCAAATCTCCCATTCCATCGGGACGGCCTCGTCCAGCAGTGGACGTCTAAAGACTGAAAAGGTGATGATGATGATGATTGATTAAAATAGAAGTTGGAAAATATCTACGAGTAGTTCTCTTCGAACCCTATTAACCACCCAACTTTCAAAGTCTAATTACGTCCTTAAAGCGCTCCCCAGCGAGTTATAAAACGTCTCGAAACCACCGATGTTTGCAGGGACAAATTAAGTATCTCATGTAGGTTGCCGGTCACGCGCGTGCTATCATTCCCTCGGAATATTTGCTAAGAGTTTGAACTTGCTACCATGGAAACTCGATTACGTAAGTTTTTTTTTATTTTTTTTATGAAAAACGGCTAATTACCAAGATTTTTCATCACTTTGATGGCGTTTCGAGACTATGTTCAGAAGCTTTGGTGCATCATGAGCACCGCCAGCGACCGCGTTTGACGGTGGACCAGCGAATACTCGCCGGTCCACCGTTGAACCGTCAGCAAGGCGACGAAAAATTGTGGTAATTAGCCGTTTTTTATTTAAGATGATTCCCAAAGATTCAATTCTATTTTTTTTTTACGATTATCAAATTTCCTGGTGGCCAGTGCCCTGTGACCGGCTGGGCTCAAACGACTCTCCTTAAGGTGTATTTTAGTGACGCTACGCCACGAAAAGCCCAGAAGATCACCTTTGCAAGACCAATAAATTGCCCAACGTACTGCTAATGCGCGGCTATAGTACGCGTCATGTAAAAAGAACGCTGGAACGCCTGAGGCAGCTTGACCGCCAGCGTTCTTTTTACATGACGCGCATTATACTGCAACGGCACTCATATGCAACCTGCCAGACCTACATAATATCTTTGTGAAGAAAGAAAGATCATCTCGTGGCCACCAATTTAAACTGGCTCTAGATCCTGCCAACGCACTTGTTGCACATCACTTCTTCAGTAATAGCACAGAGTAAGGAATAATACTAACGTACAACAGAGAGACAATCTTAGTACTACGATCGTTGCCACGATAAGTCGCGCAAGAGCAGCGCCCGTGGCGCGCGCTCGGTACTAACGTACTAATATGCATTCTTACTTGTTTTCTTAACAGCGTACTAGATGGCGCTTCTCTCTTGCCTTCTTTACAGCGCACTAGATGATACTTGAGAAATCAAGCGTATTTCATCACATCATATCATAGAGTAACACGTTAGTATTTTTACTACTCTGTGGAGTAACTATCGAAATATTATCGAATAATACACTGCTCCGAAACATGGTTTTATTTCAACGCCATCTATGTGTTTCTTGACCAAACTTAGAACCTTAGAACCCAATCAAAATGTTTCGGTTAGAAATTGCTAGATGTCAGTAAAAACATTGAAAAAAAAAACTATTTTATAACGATTTTTGTTATTTTATTAGTTAAAATCACAAAAAAAGTCTTCTAGAGGTACTATTTACGCAATGCCGTCAAAAAAAGTGAAAAAATAATCTAATTAATGTGTTCAATATTCCTAGCGATACCAGTACTGCCATCTATCGATATTTTGTGTGAACTAATTCTAAAATGTATGGAATTAACCAGACCTGGTAATAGTCAACAATTTTAACATACTACCAGACAATGTTGTTTCAGCCACGTCTGTAAATGCATTCAAAAACGAGCTCGACAACTGGCTACAAAAGGACAATTCAGAACTTAAGGCGCTATAGGTTCAACGAGCATTTTTGTATGAGGCGAAGAAGGCGAGCGCACGCTCGAATACCGTGTTTTTATGTATAAAAAAATTATATAAAAATGTCGTTCAAAGTTTTGTTTAATTTTGTTGATGAATTCACTAACTCAAATAATAACTAACATGTAACCAAATGTTTCAAAAATTAAAACGTGAGAGAAGTGAGTGAAAAATAGCATTTAAATTTTAAAAAGGAGGTATCTTTGTTAATTTTTTTTATCGAGTGAAGTAATTCAAATATTGTATTGAATTATTGATTTCACTAGATAAAAAGCTCAAGAATATCATATATTTTTTTCTTCATAGAAAACTATGAGAATTCTTATCAAAAAATTTAAAATTCTAGAGACATTTGAGAACCTATCGCGCCTTAAAATGGTAACCCAAAACTAGACATTCCACACTGTTTTGATGTAGACGTATCAGCGAAAGCTGCTCGTCTATAATAAATAAGTAAATAGTCGATATCAAGAGAGTTTTTTTCGAAGTTGCAACAGCTAGAAGCTAGAGACTGTAATAGGTAGGTACTCTAAGATATGTTTGATGGAAATTGGTGCGGCTATTTCTACCTAAAACAAAGTTTTTTGAACGGAACTCAGCATCTTTATTTACAGACTAGCCTTTTGCCTGTGGTTTTGCACGTGTGGATACTGCCCACTCCCCCCAACATCCATCCACACACCAAATATCATCCTAATCCGACCCCAACTCCGATCTCAACTGTTACGGAGTGAAGTGGAACAGCACATAATGCAAGCGAAGCTGCGGGCGGACGCTAACAAAACATAGTCTATAGTACTCAGGGATAATGTAGCTTCCTGTTAGTGAAAGCATTTTCTGAATTGTATCAGTAGTTACGGAGTTTACCCCCTCATAGGTACAAACTCACAATCAGTGTTTGCCTCACAATCTATGGTATTAGCAAACGTAAAAACTATAGACTGGTACAATTAGTTTGAAAAGCATTTGTACAATACTACAATCTGAAAGAGTCTGGAAACTTTTTTTTTTTTGAAAATGGATCTCTCTAGTAGTACGTTTTAATTTGAGTGATTGCCATTTGTTTTTTATTAACAGTATCGTTTTGAAAATTGTGTGTCGGAATTATAATGGATTTAACTTGAGTGAATATTCCAGCCATGTTTCTTTAATATTTTGCCCTTTGCGTTTTCAAAATAATTTCAGGGTTTCTGGTTGAAGCGACGGGTGACTACGAGAGCTGGTTCTCTTTAGCTCAACGCATTGATAATACCATTCAGCGTGGCAATGCAGCCAGCATCTTTGGGACGCTTCCGTCTGGCCGTTATTTAGATCAGTTTTGCTATTTTTAGTTCGTTTGCAATAATCTTTAGATAGCTCAGCTGTTTAATTTACTACCAAACCAAAGTTTAACGAACAACTTCAACGGTGTCTTTATAGAAAATGAGAAAATATATCAAGAACTCGTCGTTATGTTCCTGCCCCACTAAGCAATCAGTCCACTAGCCGCCGATTTAGCCGCTCGGGGAATACATTGACGGCTAGTAACTAACTGGATTTACTTTCTGCTTAGTTCGCGCCGAAGTCTTAATGCAGACGCGGCGACAAGGACGGGAGTAAGGGTGAGTTTACACTATAACAGCTGCTGGTTCCAGCCGAGATAGCTTCCATCAGTCCACTAGCCGCCGATTTAGCCGCTCGGGGAATACATTGAAGGCTAGTAACTAACTGGATTTACTTTCTGCTTAGTCCGCGCCGAAGTCTTAATGCAGACGCGGCGACAAGGACGGGAGTAAGGGTGAGTTTACACTATAACAGCTGCTGGTTCCAGCCGAGATAGCTTCAATCAGTCCACTAGCCGCCGATTTAGCCGCTTGGGGAATACATTGACAGCTAGTAACTAACTGGATTTACTTTCTGCTTAGTTCGCGCTGAAGTCTTAATGCAGACGCGGCGACAAGGACGGAAGTAAGGGTGAGTTTACACTGTAACAGCTGCTGGTTCCAGTCGAGATAGCTTCAACCACGAAAATCAAAAGGTGCTTACCTACTCTGTTGGGTGCTGGTGTGTTCGTGCATCTACTAGAAATAACTGTGGGTACAAAGTGAAGACCGTAGATATGTACAAAGAATGAAGCCTGGGGACCGAATAACATAAATAATATAACATCTATATTTACTTTGGATTTGATAGATAGACGTACGATATTTGAATAAGATTTCATACAAGAAACGAAACAATTTAGATTGATGTCGTGCTGACATTTGGTTTTATGATGAAAGCAACGACCATTCTGGCATTTTTATTAATGTTTTTATTTTTTTGTTTTACTTTTTCTTTTGTTTTATAACAATAATATCGTGCTATCGGATAGAGTTTTTAGAAAAAGGCAAGGAGATGCCTACTCTGAAATTAAAGAAAACAAAGCTGGGGTACCACAAGGAAGTGTATTGGGTCCGGTCCTATACCTACTGTATACCTGTGATATCCTGGAACTAGAAAATAATACCGTCGCGACATTTGCTGATGACACTGCCATAATGGCTGTTGGAAGAACTCATGCTGAAGCAGCAGATAAGGTTCAAGTGGCGGTATATCAAATCTATTACTGGACGAATAGAAATAGTCAGAGGAATAGTAAACGCACCCTGGTACGTAAGAAACGACGATCTCTACCGGGACCTTAATATAGAGTTCGTCAATAAAGTCATTCAAAAATATGGAAATATATGCCTGGACGTTCACATGATGATGAAGTCTTCTGCTTCATCATCATGTGAACGTCCAGGCACTCCAGCTTCTCGACAACACGGACATAGTGAGAAGAACCTTATGAGTTAGTGTAGTGTAAACTATAATTAGTGAAATGTAGTGCAAACTAGTGCTTGCTAATAAGAACACAAGAACGAAGTGTGATCCCCTTAAATAGAGACAGTAAGAAAAGTGTCAATGGACACATTCTTTGGTATAATTTATGTTATAAGTCTAGGTCAATGTTAAATAACTTATAAACCTGCTTTATGGCTAGATTGTAATGATATTGTACATTTATTATGTTTCCCCGTACAGTTATGCGTCCCTGTACAGTTTTCTCGTCGCCCATCCCACAATGCCTAGAGACAAAAGTCTTTAACCAGTGCGTCCTACCAGTTATGACTTACGGAGCTGAAACGTGGACACTCACTGTAGGACGGGTCCATAAACTTAAAGTCGCGCAGCGAGCTATGGAGAGGGCTATGCTTGGAGTCTCCCTGAGGGATAAGATCCGAAACGAGGTTATCCGACAGAGAACCAAAGTTCTGGACATAGCCCAGAGGATTAGCAAGCTGAAGTGGCAGTGGGCCGGTCATGTCTGCAGAAGAACCGATAATCGGTGGAGTAAACGAGTTCTTGAGTGGAGACCGCGTCTGGGCAAACGTAGTGTAGGACACCCTCTGGCTAGGTGGAGCGACGACTTGCGCGGGGTGGCTGGCAGAAACTGGATGAGGAGAGCCGAAAACCGGGCTCAGTGGCATGCCATGGGAGAGACCTATGTCCAGCAGTGGACTGCAGTAGGTTGATGATGATGATGATGATGATTTATTATGTACACAAATTAAAAAAAAAAAATGTGTGGAGGCAACTTAATAACTTATAGCACATGCAATACACTTAGGAACATCCGTACACGGAAGTAACTAGCCATTAATCTGTGCCGTTTCTGCCACAGATTAATGGCTAGTTACTTCCGTGTACGGATGTTCCTAAGTGTACACGGAAGTAACTAGCCATTAATCTGTGCCGTTTCTGCCACAGATTAATGGCTAGTTACTTCCGTGTACGGATGTTCCTAAGTGTATTGCATGTGCTATAAGTTATTAAGTTGCCTCCACACATTTTTTCACTACGGACGATCGTAGTTACGATCGCTGCAATACTTGGACTTGGGGTAGTAGTATCGTCGTCGATATCGTATCGTGTCGTTATCGCCCACTGTGTAATCCATAGATTTATTATATGTACTAGATCTACAATCAGAGATCGAAGATGGAACCAAAAAAAATATGTGCACGTGTTGGTGAAAGTCTATGTCTGAGTTAAAAATAGTGTTGTCCTCGACCAACACTTTTACATTGTCGATAGAATTCATCATCCGTCCGTGATGTGTATGGTAGATAAATACATCTTAATGCAGATTAAGTCTTTCATGAAGAACACAGTTTGGCAGATTTGACGTCATAAAGAGAATAAGGTTCTTATTCCAATTTTGAATACAGTTAATAAATAAACCTTTATTATTTATTGACCCCTAAATATTACGGGTTTATTTATAGGTGGGATCTTAGAGTTTCCCTTTTAAATTTAAACTTAAAATGTTTGCTGCATATACCTAGTGGAGTTCTTATTTGAGTCCATCCCACTCTTCTTATAACCGATAACCATTTTTCTCGTAGCAAAGAATTACTCGGAAATCTGAAAGCACAAAAACATTTTATATAAGCCGTGCTACGCCCATATAATTTTTCACTCTGTTACTTTACCTATAGACAATTTGTTACCCCAAAGTTTATTATTTTTCAAGTGTAAACCACGCTTTATGGATAACATTAAATTTAAATGTAACCCAAAAATTCCGTTCTAGCGGGACTCGAACCCGCACCCTCGCCTGTCATCGGCGATGCCTTAAACAATTTAGCCATAGATCGAGCTATGACGCTGGAGACGAAATTTGTGGGCACTATCAACTCGGCTATAGCGCCAAGTTGATAGTGCTACAGGTGTTTCATTGGAAACCTTCTATTCAAAGTTCGAAAGTAAAGGCATCGCTGATCACAGGCGAGGGTGCAGGTTCGAGTCCCGCTGGAACGGAATTTTTGGGGTATATTTAAATTTAATTTGTTACCTATTATTTTATTAAGCAGAAATAAACAATATTTATTTATAAAAATAAAAAATAAATATACCCTTTCGGGGAAAAAGGCGTGTGTAATAATCAACAACGTAAATATTTACTCCAAAATATCTACTACACAAACTGCAATAAAAACACCCGTGGTGCTTTAAAGTTAACTTTTCAATAGTCAATACAAAAACACACACCTCAATGTCCACCTGGTTATTATAGATTTAAAAAAATCGGTAAAATGTTAACAGAGCACACAAATTTACTCCAAACAAAGTAAACCTCCATTCCAGGATGGACAAAAATTTAATTTATAGGTAGGTATAGTGCGCGTCATGTAAAAAGAACGCTGGTGGTCAAGCTTCTACAGGCGTTCCAGCGTTCTTTTTAAATGACGCGTACTATAATTGTACATTATTTGTAGTAAACTAGATAGGCACTCATTCAATGCATAGTTATACATCTCTCAAATAAGTAGAAAAGTAAGTTATCTCTTAAAAAGAACGCTGGAACGCCTGAAGAAGCTTGACCGCCAGCGTTCTTTTTACACGATGCGCATTATACAACGATATAGACTGCAACAGGACTATCGATATTTCTGACGTCATCACTTGGTCAAGCCCTATCGTAATCAAACATTTTTATATTTTACATAAAATATTGTTTATTTCTAGGTGCAGCAACGAAATATTATTAAAAAATATAAGGGAAACTCCTAATCTACGAATGAAACTGGTTTTTAGGCCATTTACTAAAGCAGAATTGATAAAATAAGCAATACAATCGAACTACCAATAATCTCTTATTTACCTGTGAAACGTGTATTTTCCCGGATAATTACGTCTTGTATCTTCACAGTCACAAACTGAACACGACACCATTGTCATACAAAGTAATATTTGTTATTTAATAGTAAGATTACTAAAATAATTACAAAATTAGTTAAACTGCACAAGAGACCGTCCGGTATGCGCATGTACTCAAGCAAAACATGTCACATTCAATACATTGTTGCTGTCACTTTTCTTCTTGCACGGGGTACATTTAAAAATGACTTCTCTCTCCCACGCTTCGTTTGTCTATTTAGCGTAGCGAAAAAATTCTACGTCTATGGTTTAATCGCCCAATCACCACCATATACGAGACTTGACAGTGTAAACGAGTCATAACTTGCAGTGGGACGGAAGGGGCGAGATGTGGTTTGATGAGATGTTTGTTTTGTAAATTGATTAACAGCTGGATAAAGTAGTTGGCAACTTTTATTGTTTCCCTACTGTACAACTGTTTTTCTTTCATCATAGAGGCGCGTGGGATAGCTCATTTTGTTATGTGGGTAGTTTGAGAACATTTGAACTTACCTAACTACGTACCAAATTATTTTTTTCTTTGTCGTTCCCAATAATTTTTTGATAGGTAATAGAAAAAAAGGGTTTAGTCGTGTTTGAGTTGATCGGTGACATCCTACGGGTATATTATTCATGTAACTAATTCGGAATAATCTCATTGCATCGGAAATGTTGACCAGGCGTAAAAGACTGAAGTTCGATTTCGATGTCCAGTTTGCTATTCATTGCGAAGCGCGTTTTAAATAATTCTGCTCTTGAAAAAAAGCTAAAATACGCAGCGCAATGAACAGCAAACTGGTAATCGACATCGATTAGACAATGGCATCGCCGCTACCGAACGGAATTTATTGTCGTTTTTGACATTAAAAATATCATGGTCTGAAAACGTACCAATCGAAAAATCAGCTACCATTGTGAATAAATTTTACGGTTATCCTGCTGTTTCTTCTACAAAAAAAAATAAAAAAAATTAAAAGCCCCCTACTCAGTGAATCGGCTGAACCGATTTTGATTTAATAAAACATGTCTAAAAACCATCGCTAGAAAACTTGCTTTCAAATAACAAAAAACGCATTCAAATCGGGTCACCGAGCTACGGTGCCACACACAAAAAGCGGTCACACAATATTTTGGTCACTTGAATATTGTTATTCCTATAATATTATGTTTAGCTTAAGAAGTAATATCACAAATCATTACAAACATCCTAAACCTTTCCATGAATAAAATCACAATAAGGCAGCGAAGTTTGAGGACATAATTTAATTAAATATGTCTTAGCATATTTCTTTCAGAACTGCTTGCTAGCTGGTTAAGTTAATCAAAAACAGCTGACCAACTGCGGTGTTCAAATATTCAATTCACCGACAGTCCATCATTGCCACCTTGGTGATTGAGTAAGAAACATACAAACATCAAAAATCGTAACTTTGACATATATGTACATTTTGGTATGACGGTGAATTTTGTTGAATGGTAAAGGAAAAAATCGTTAGAGAAAATATCATTTTCTAGTTATTTTGCTTCGTAGCAGCATCTGCTTGTAATAAGTATGTTCATCTAGTGGTGATAAGTGTCACCCCTTGGAGGGATGAAGTTCTCTACACTAAAATTTGTACACTTTTGTCAACCACCAACCCGTGTCAGACTTGTAGTTGAAGCCTATGGAGATAGCGCTTTACATAACGTGGACAACGGGAAGGCATTTAGTGACTTCCCGCTGTCCACGTTGACGCGGACATGATAACGTGGACATCGGGAATAAACCAGACTAGCGTCCGTCGTTAGGCCCCAAGTTCCAGCAATAGGAACATTAAGGGCTGATTATGCTAGGAGTGTGGCTTGTACTGCGCTGGGTGCTCAGAAGATTTTGTTCATGGCTGTGTATTTGGTTAAAACAACTGTTGCTCAGCTACTTTTGATGTTGACTGTAGGTATGTTTCTCACAGTGCAGCTTATTAGCAGGTAATTATGTATTGTGTATGTCTTCATTATACGATACGAGGTCGGTGGATGTGGTGGAATATGCATTCGGAAGCATTGAGCATGCTAGTATAATGACGAGAAATTTACATTTAATTTTTGTAAAATTAGGATTATGTACACCTTCTCATAGATTTCAGCAACTAAATACCTACTGAGCCTACCTACCTAATAGCCTACTGAGGCTGGGGGCTTAGTACGAGAATTTGATAGTATTCAAAACTATAATACCACAGATTACTTAATAGTTCCTTCGTTATACAAAGTTTCGTTTCTTTCAATACATTTACTGACAGCGTCCATAGTTTTCTCCTCGTTGTCGCTAGGGGCACTGCTAGTAAATGTATGGAAGGAAACGAAACTTCATTGTAGTTTCGAGAACTATCAAAACTCGTACTAACCCGCCAGGTAGATTTTCAACTTGAGTCTTGGAAGTATAGGTAGTAGTAGTTCTGCGAAATACTAGACATTTGTTTAGTAAAAGTCTAGTGGTCTAGTGGCCAACATATTGCCTTGGTATTGACAACCTCTTGACCGATTTTTCTGATATTCGAAATTCTATGTTTCTGCCCAATATTATCAGAATCTGCCAGTTAGTGGACCTGCAGAAAGCTTTTTGGGGGAAATACCAGTCCAATTGAAAATAGTCGACGATACAAAATGCTAATAAAATTTGGAACCTGTATCTAGTTTCGCTTAAGATTAGTTGAAAAATACGACCCGTGCCAACATACAGACAGATGAAAGCAAGTTTTGCCAGTTGTTGCATAGATTTCGCTCGCTCTGTCAATAAGCTGGTCGAAGTGACGCGTGACCCAAGAGCTGGCTCTTATCTGGCTCAACGCATTAGTATTGCCATTCAGCGTGGCAACGCAGCCAGCATCTTAGGGACGCTTCCGTCTGGTAGTGATTTGGATCAGTTGAGCTACCTTTAGATCGCTTGCAGCGGTCTTCAGGTAGCACAACTGTTTCATATGTATTTTGTACATACCTTGTATTATTCTTTCTGTAAATAAATAATAAGCTGGTAAAAACAAGAAACGAAATAAAATAAAATGGGTTGCACCTATTGGAATGTATCATATGTACATACGTGGGTTGAAACAAAAAGCACGTAACAGGGGGTTTACACGGGTCGATTTCCGCCGTGGGGCTAGTCGCTTCACAAATTGCCTCACCAAGCCGCATCGCTAGCCCATTTACACAGGTTACTAAAATCGCATGCGGCTCGGTCATTTCGGTCGAAAATGTTGAGCAGAATAGCTGTTTGTGCCGGAATTGAAACAGCTATTCAAATGAGTAATTAGTAATAATAACTAGTTAAATTAATTTATTAATTAAATAATTAATAATAATTAATAATAATTAATTATTAATAGTTATTATTATTAATAATTATTAATATTAATTTATTATTTTTTATAAAAATGATTATTAATTAATTAATATTAATTATTATTAATAATTAATTAATTAAATTTAATTAATAATTAGTTCCATAAGCATGGATGCCTTTCATAGCATTCCTAAAACTGTATATGGTATTATTTTTATTCATGTTTTTTAACCAAACGATAAATAAGTATAATCGCTGTAGTGGATACAACGTGCGCAAAACACTCGGTCATGCGGCGGGCGATCGCCTGCAACTGATCTTTTACACGGTCGATTTTAGTCACCAGTCGCATGTGGCCGAACGCCGCGCGGCCAAAGTCGGATACTACACAACTTTGGGGCTTGCGGCTTTAGTCACTTACGACCGAGCCGAATTGCCATTTAGAAAGTCGATTTACGCCGCGCGGCAAAAATCGTGCGGCTTTAGTCACCCATGTAAACCCCGCATAACTCTCAACGCAATGAAACGGCTGAACCGATTTTGATCAAACATCACACTCCCGACAAATTCACCTTTCAAAGAAAAAAAAAACTAAAAACTAAATTGGTTCATCCTTTCGGGAGCTACGATGCCACAGACAGACACACAGACACAGACACACACACAGACACGTCAAACTTATAACACCCCGTCGTTTTTCCGTCGGGTGTTAAAAATAAAATCAGTCAGCATATTCAATGTGAGTTGGTAACAACCACTTGATTCTTGGCACCTGATAACCTTTGGAATCTTGATTTCATTTCAGAAAGTGGCTTTTTGTGCCAACAGCCTCGTTTGTTATGTCCACTGCGGTTTTTTAACAACTAGTTCTTTGTAGTAAACTAGTTAACGGCAAATGGGCAGCATCGCAATACTGAAAACCGTTGGGGAATAGGCAAGCACAAACTAGATGATAGGACGGCCTACCAATCGGCAGACCGGCAGTGTATTCGTCATTTTCTTGTCAGGTTTTGGGAGTCCGGTTGGGTCCGACCTTCGTTCCCATAGCTTTTGGTGCTCCATTTCTGAATGCAATCTTAGCTTGTTTTTGATTTCCACTGTTGGTGGTTTCGATAGGCTGATGTCAGCTTGAGTTGGGATAAGTTTAGCCCCTTCGCTAGCTAGGGAGTCAGCCCTGTCATTTCCAAGACAATGGCCATGGCTTTCCGTCCATTTGATTGTGACATTATACTTCTCAGTCAGTCTCTGAAGTGCAGTGTTACACTCTGCGACCAATTTTGACCTGGTGTCCGGTCTCTTCAGCGCATTTGTGAGTGCTGCACTGTCTGTTACGAAAATAAGTTTTATTTGTCTATCAATGGTCCCTATACTGGTGGACACTATTGATGATGATATATCAGTTGCCGCTAGCTGAAGCCCCAGAGTTTCTGCTTGAAAAGCGGTGGTGGATTTATTCAGAGGTTGTGCCCTTGAGAGTCCAGTTTCAGGGCAGTAAAAACCGCAGCCCGCACCTTCACTCTGTTTGGCTCCATCTGTATATATGTGGTAGACGGGCGGGGCGGAAGGAAGAGTCACCTCCGTGTCTTCAGTGGCCACTTCGTACCCTTTGTTGTTAAGATATGTGCATGGTGGCTATTCTATCCGGATAGATCCAAGGCTTCTGGGATTATGTTGGTCGCCTTTTCCAGTATCTTACAGTGATTTGTTATTCTGTTGTGTCCCTTCCACTGGTCCGTGGATTTTATTCTCAGTGCTGCCGCCATTGCCTCCTGCTGTATGTGTTTATGGAGTGGCGTCAGGCTTAATAGGATGTCTAGCGCTGCTGATGGTGTAGATTTTGTGCATCCACTTATGAGTGAGCATGCCAGTCTTTGAACCTGTTGTAGCCTGTTTATTGCTGTCACTAGGTTTGTTCTCGGCCACCAAACTACGGCACCATAAGTTAGCACAGGTCGAACCATGACTTTATACATCCATAGGCATAACTTGGGTTTTAGAACCCAGTCTTTAACCACGGCTCGTGTACACTGCCATAACACATTTGTGGCTTTTGTCGTTATATGGTCTAATTGCTTACCCCATATGAGTTTGCTATCCAACCATATTCCAAGATATTTTACCTCTTTACTCAGAGTCAGAGTCCTTCCAAATAAGCATGGGAGTTCCAGTTTTGGCATCTTCGTCTTGCGAGTGAAGAGCACCAGTTCTGTTTTGTTAGAATTCACAGACAGGCTATGTCTATGGCACCATGCTTCCACGACCTTGAGTGCTTTTTGCATCTTCTCACACAGAGTTGATTCAAAAAGTCCCGATATCATGATTGCAAGATCATCAGCATATCCAATTGTGTTCATTCCATCTTTGTTGAGTGATTCTAGAAGTTCATTAGCTACTAGTACCCAGAAAAGTGGATACAGTACTCCTCCCTGTGGGCAGCCTTTCGTAACCAGACAGCGTGTCACCTCTGAATTATCTATGAGAGCCGCCCTGTTGGCCAGCATTTTCGTTATCCATTCGTTTAGGTTCTCATCGACCCCTTGATTTCTTAAGCCCATTTCAATGCTTAGAAAGGTCGTTTTGTCAAATGCGCCTTCAATGTCTATGAATGTGACTAGACATGACTACTTGTCCAGTAAAGCACTTTCAATCTTATGAACCACCTGATGTAGTGCTGTTTCGGTTGATTTTCCTCATTGATAGGCGTGTTGGTTTTTGTTCATAGGATTTTCGACTAGTGGCCCACTGCGTATGTGTCTGTCACAAAGTCTTTCCAGAGTTTTGAGCAAAAAGGAGCTCAAACTGATTGGTCTGAATGACTTTGGTTGAGTGTAGTCCGACTTAGCTGGCTTAGGAAGAAAAACTACCTTTACCTCTCTCCACGTAGGTGGTATATATTTCCAGTCAATGCAGCCCCTGTAGATCTCAATTAGCATGGCCTCGATTTTCGTGAGATGCCACTGTAGTAGGGCAGGAAATATTCCATTAGCGCCCGCCGCTTTAAATGGCTGAAAAGTTCTCACTGACCAAACCAATGCTTCTTCTGAGACTATAGAGTCTGCTAGTTCCCAGTCAGCTTTCTGAGGTGTGTGACCTTCATTGGTTTCCTAGCTGATGTGATCACTCAGAGTGCAGTCCGGGAAGTGCGTGTTTAGTAGCAGTTCGCATTGTTCACGCTCTGTTATTGTGTAGGTCCCATCTGGCTTCTTAAGACAGCCTAGTTTTATTTTCTTGTCCTATGACAGTATTTTGTTGAGACGCGCCGTTTCGCTCTGAGATGCAATGGAGCTGCTGTATTTTCTCCAAGAGTTACTGCGACTGCTTTATCTCACGTTTGAAGTTCTGTCTTGCTACATTGTAGTCAATCCAGTCTTCATCGCGCTTTGTGTTCATCGATCTATTAAAGTGATGTCGTGTTATCTTCCTCAGTTTCGCAAGTTCCTTTTTCCACCATCTGTCCTTGCGATGTGCAATCTGATTTTATTCTTTTTTTTTCTTTTTGGACACGATTTTTCATAACTGGATTTGAGACTGTTGACCAGTAACGCGAGTGTCCTTTCTATTTCTGGTGGCGAAAGCTCCGCTGTGCATTCCACACCCGGAAACCCACTCAATTCAATGTCAAGGGTTTCTACAAACAGTTCCCTGTTGGTTTTCTTCGGATTTCGGTATGTGCGCGGTTTGATTTCACCTGACTCCAGGCCGAATCTTATCCTCCTGTGGTCTGCACAGGATACTTCATTGCAAGCGACGTGCCAGTTGTCTATGTATTCCGCAATAGTGTCCGTAGCTATTGTGATGTCTACTATGGTCTGGGCCCAAGATGTTACAAAAGTGGGTTCCGATCCTCTATTCAGAATGTTAAGGTTGTGTCTCAGTATGAATTCCAGTAGGTTCTTACCTCTTTCGTTCGTATCGGGACACCCCCAAACAGTACTGTGAGCATTGGCATCATAGCCAACTATACATTCCATTTTGTGCATTTCACAGTATAGTAGCAGCTCCTCAAGTGCTTGGGGAGGTGCGTCAGCTGCGCCGTCCATATATGCCGAGGCTAAAAGAATGGTTTTAGTTTACCTTCCAGTCCCGTTTCTAGCTTCACCACGGTGAGGTCATCTGTGCATAGATGAGTAACCAGTGATGCTGTAAATGAATTCAGCACATAAATCAATGACCGTGTTTTGTTTTGCACCGGTGGTGTAAATACATTGCCTCGGAGAGCAGTAAAACTTACTCTTCCTTGGGCGATGTAGGGCTCTTGGACCAGTGCTATAGTGTTCGGTTGCTCTTCCAGAGCTCTTCTCAGGGCAGCAAATCCTGTGATGCTGTGTTGGATGTTGGTCTGAATGATATCAATTTTACTACGCGTTTGTGCAAAAGGCCTTGTTGAATTTCCGCTCTGCTTGGGAGTATTGGAATTATGTTTACTTGCCCGAGATTCCATATGGACTATCATGATGAAAAGTTAAGGAAAGGGGGGGGGGGGGGCTTTGTGGGACATACGTTACCGACTGTCCTAATGCGACTGTGAATGGAAGCTGCGGGGTGACGCCACAGAGCTCTCCACGTCCATGGACGGTGCAGGCGAAGAGAGATTGAGGACTGAAAGTCCTCCAGCAATCTCAACACCCTCGTCATCCACGTACAGAAGTCGGTCTATGTCGTCCTGCGACACCTCCCACTCACCATCGCCTTTTCCCAGAGTAGGAACGTCCACAACGCTGGACTCCGGGCCTTTGGCCGCCGCCCGGACGTCTCCTGTCCTGGGCTTGCGTATGTCGACGTGGACTGACGCCGTTTTGTAACCGAGGTGACAGTCCACGTTTTTCAATAAATCTACCTCTTCCACCGGTATCCCAAACACAATGGAATGGTCGGTCTTTTACTCTTTTATGCCGTGCGACGTCTCGTTTGCGAAAATAGGCCAATTTCCAACACTTATGCCGATGCGTTTATTGGTGTGTCCCAAGTAGGCCTTTAGCGTGTTTGCATCCCCGCTCCAGTCCGGTGCAAACACCCTCCCTGTCACATACCGTGGCATCTGGCTTACAGGGACCACCATGTAACCCGCAGATCCAGGCCAAAAGGGTGGGAGGCTCTCAACGGTCGAGGTGAGCCACGACAGAGAGAAATCGTCACTAGGCTCCATTCTGAGTCCTCCACGATCCACCCTAGGCATAGATCTGAATACTGGTCCACAACTATCAGGATCATCTTTATTCTCCAAAAAGTGCCGCATAAGGCAGTCCTCTAAGGCCTTTCTTAGGGCAATGCCACGGATTTCATCCATGTTTGGGCCAGACCTATCCAAAACGATCACCCTTAGGTGCAATTTGGCAGCTCCAGCATACGACGCATGTCTTTCCTCCGCTCC
Source organism: Operophtera brumata (assembly GCA_932527175.1). NCBI lineage: Eukaryota > Metazoa > Arthropoda > Insecta > Lepidoptera > Geometridae > Operophtera > Operophtera brumata. Next base: position 55,602,657 of record OW052239.1, on the reverse strand, counting down.
ATTGCCCGCTGTGTTTATGTGGCCCGCGCTCGTTCCCACGCAAGTGGCCGCAGTTCCAGTGCCCAGGCATACCTTTTTCTCCGCAGCTGCAGTAGACGGTGACACCTGATCAGTGCTCCGCTGCCGCTTGGCGTTTCTAACGCTTTCACCCCCTGCCACATTTTGCGTTCCTTGGGCCACCTTCGGGGCTGCAGGAGCGGTACCGTGCTCCTCAACTTTACGGCCTTTCCCAATACCCTTCCCTCTAGAGGTACTGGGACGGAGATTGGCCTTAGTCCCCGGCGCAATAGGAGCCTTTCCTGCAGCTCCTTCGGATTTGCCTATTTTGGTTTCTGGCGCGTTAGCGCCAGCTTTAGAATGGGTCCCGCCCCTGCACACAGTCATCCAGCCGTCTTCACAGTGCTCCGACAGACGAGAGCTCCCTTGTCCAGGGACGTCTCGGCCGCGTGCCGCCGTGGGTACTTCTCGACACACCTGTGCGGGTGGAGTCACACCCCCAACTGGGTCCGAGGGCCTAGCGACCGTGGGGGACGGGATCGCGTAGTGTGTAGGGCGTGCCATGACCGCACCAGTGGCCGGTGCGATGGCCGCTATATCGGGTGGATAAATCACGCCGTCCAGGAGTCGCTGCTTGTACAAGTGTACAAGCTCAGCGGTACGTCGCCTGCGCTCCTGTTGGGATTTCTTAGTACGGCCCGGGCCGCCTTTAGGAAGATAACCTACCGACGAGGTGCCAGAGAGCGCGGGCCCGCCGGCAGCTCGCTTTACACCAGCTTCCAACACAGCACCACATGCCAGCCCTGCCGTGTCGTTGTTTTGTGCCGCCCTCACAGCCGCCGCCTTCCTCCTCCTGTTCGCCGAGTTCTTCCGGCGTCTCGGCACTGGCCCAGCTGCCAGGTTTCGTGCCGAGGAGAAGTTTGGAGCCACGTCGGTCGTTGTTGGCGTCGTTGTCTTCCCAGTAACAGCTGCAGTAGACGGGGCCTGGGGTCCCACCCCGCCGCCGCCTTCGGTAGCCAACTTCACACCCCCCGGCCCGGGAACCAGAGGGCGCCGGTCGCTGGCCGGATCGCATGGCAAATCTGTTTCCATTTGTGACTTGTCCATTGTTTTCATTTTATTTTTATTTTGTTACACTTCTATTACAGAATCTGAATGAGTTAGCGGGCACAGAAAAATAATAGCAGATGCAGTTGCCCAAACTGCATCTCCCCGTCTTTCACGTGGTGGAGGGGAGCTGGGAAGAAAAGTGACAACCCATGTCACCACCATCGCAACGTCCCACCACGCAGGCGCCGAGTAGCCCCTAGTGCCCTCCCTGCTTTATCCTTTATTTATATATCTGCTATTTGAGACCGGCTCCATACTAGCTATTTTAATCATACAATCCCTACTATAGAGGCGAGGGATCGAGTGAGGAAAGCTATCCAACATCTATCCATTGATGGTGAACCCGCAAAGCCCCTCCAGCCCTGCAGTGTTCGTCTGGTGGTTTTAGTTACGTCTATTTCCTATGGAAGACCAATAACAGGGGGCAACCACGTGAAGGCTTCCACACCAGGCTTGCCTTAGGGGGTCCGGGCAACTGTTGTACCTATCTCCCCCAAGATCATTTGCTCCTTACTTGTCATATGAAGGCAAATAAGGTAGGCTTGTATCTATACTAGGCAAGCGGCTAAACTAGAGACACTAGAAAAGCAAAGAATGCAAGCTAGGCAGTGCAACTATTAAAGCATGGACACAACCCCCCCCCCCCCCCCCCCCCCCCCCCCCGGACGGATCCTTATCCTTATCCTTATATTGCTTGAATTGATCTAATGTTTTGTTGTTTTTTGCTCATTAACACTTCTTCAGACAGCGAAACTTGATTTCGCGAAAACTAAGAAACTTTAACACATGTTATAATTTATGGTACTTATCTCATAAATATCATGATTTTTACAGTGTTTTTTTAGGGATATTCGTAGCTAAACTAATGATATTAATGAGATGAACGGTTTAGTTTTTTGGTAATAATGTTAAGTGTGGTTTGGGCCCTGGTGTAGAGGTTTTAATAAAAAGACGTTGTTTCATACAGTATCCGTATATCGTGATACTTCCAGGGCCGATAGGGGGCAGGACGATATTGATATATTGCAGTCTTCATTTGTAACGTCATGCCATCGTGCTGTAGCGGATGATTGTTTTCTGAAACGTGAAGGTATTTTAAATAAATGTACTAAAAGTTCAAGGAGATTTGTTAAAATACCGAATGGACGGAGTCTAGCAAGAAAACAATAGCTGCAAGAAAAAGACAGCGCTATTGCTCACTTGAACCTGGGAAGAGATGAGGTAGTTGTTCAGCTCGGAAGTAACTGACGTAGCGACACATGATAAAACTTCGTTGGGCTTCTAAATTAGCAAATAAAAAAAATATGATCTATAATTATTCTAATGAATGTGATTTACCTAGTAAATAGTATTAAAATTTGCGCTTAACGAAGGAGGGACCTAAAACGGGTTTTAGCAGGGCTAATTTCAAAAAATAAAGCTATCTAGAAAAGTTTCACTTAACGTGTTTCTAGTCTATGATTTATTTAGATTACATCCTCAAGTAACTACTGTATTAACATCAAGTTTGTAAACTTTACTGTTAGTTGTTACTGAGTGAGCAAGTAACGCAACAACTCCAAAATGTTAACATATCGTCTATTACTACAATACACGCGTAGGTACACTAGGTACTGAACTACTTTAACTACCCCTAAGAAGCATTTAAAAAATTATTCACAGAATATACATAGATCAGCAAACAAAATAAGCACTTATCGTACCTTGCACCAAAGTTCATATTGACCTAAAAATATTTTATTGCTCACCGAAACACCATTTTCAGAACTTTGTGGTATATCTCATTCGGTTCAGGTATCGCTTCCATCTCGCAAATGGCTCGCCGAACGCAGTGGAACCCATTCAGGCCGTTCCTGAAAGCATTTTTGTGAATTTTAACTTTCTGTCAATTTATCGTTTATCCGAATGTTATGACTTATGAATGTTGGATAATAGGGTGTGGGGGATGTTTGGATACATTTTGTTTTCATTACAGATTAGTAGGTATGTATCTAAATAGTGTTTTGTATTAGGTTTTGTTCTGAGGAATTGTTTGACAATGTCTACAGCAGCCTTCTTTCACCGCACCGCTCGCCTTCGGCAGAGCATTCTAGAGCCAGGGTAGTCCTGGGCTGTGCGGTTTCATAGGAACTTCCTCCCGCAATCACTCAGGCTGTGGAATGATCCAAGTTTACTCAGAGACGCGTGACCCGAGAGCAGGCTCTTATCTGGCTCGACGCGTTAGTATTGCCATTCAGCGTGGCAATGCAACCAACATCTTAGGGACGCTTCCGTCCGGTAGTGATTTGGATCAGTTGAGCTACCATTAGATAGTTAGCAGCGGTCTTCAGGTAGCACAGCTGTTTCTTGTGTTTTTTTGTATGTTTATTACATATCTAATTGTATTAATTGTATTATTCTTTCTGTAAATAAAAGAACTCTCGCCGTTCGTTGAACTTTTGAAATAGTAGTTTTTTTATACAACATTAGATGACAGAACAAGCAGTGTGGTACCCTGCCTATGAACAGTGCATTATCTCATTAGGTCCAGCAAGTACGCGCCCTATGTGGCATTGCACTGCGCCCATCACCCTGAGACATAAGATAATAAGATAAGATAAGATAATATTTATTTATGTAACTTAATGTAACATAGAAATATCCGTAGTTGAGACCACCTTTTAAGTATAAAATACCTGTGCTAGGTGGTCACGCTCTTCCGTATCATAGATTTAGTTTTGTTACAAATAAAACATTCTTTATTCTTTATTGCACGCAAGAAAAAACAAAAATACAGTAAGAGGTATCGAACATGTACAGAGGCGAGCTTAACCCTTAAAAGAGTTTTCTACCAGCAAACCTTTGAGGCTAGAGAGAGGTGATTATAGAGGTAAGTTGGTGCAAAAAGTAAATTAAAATAGGAAACAGATCTAGAAATAAAATCAGTTTCCCAGAGAAATAATAATTAAATCATAATAACAATAAATACAAATTTATATATATAAACATATATACCTATTTATATATAATATATACACAATCTATAAAATAAACCTAACGTGATACATAAATTATTAGAATTAAATATTACATATATAAATATAAAATACATACTTTAATAAAGTTAAAGAGATAAATAGTGCTCTTTTGTTTTTCCTTTAAAGATAGAAACTGAAGGGCTGTTGCGAATCTCATGGGGAAGGGCATTCCAGAGCCTTACCGCATGAACGGTAAAAGAGCCACCGTAGCGACTCGACCTGTGAGACGGTGTTTTGAGGAGAAGGGACTTAGCGGACCTACAGGGCACACCACGAGGGACAAGGAAATCAAAGCGCTCACGGAGGTAAGGGGGAGAGAGTGGACTATAAAGAACTTTGAAGAGAAGTGTCAGAACGTGAAGATCACGACGACGACGAATTGGCAGCCATTTAAGTTTGAATCTAAACTCGGATACGTGATCAAACTTGCGCAGTCCGAATATAAATCGGATAGACAAGTTTTGAAGACGTTCGAGTTTGTCAAGAAGTTCCTCCGTGGCATCGAGAAAACAGACATCGGCATAGTCGAGAAGGGGCAACATTAAGGATTGGGCAAGAGTAATTTTAGTTTCAATAGGAAGAAATTTCTGGAAGCGTTTGAGAGACTGAAACGAAAAATGCACCCTTTTGCTAATTTCGTTTACATGGCTTCCCCAAGATAGCCGATTGTCGAAAATTACACCGAGGTTCTTGGCTTTGATAGAATAAGGTATCGGCACACCATCATATAAAACTAAGGGTGTTACTGACTGGCTCACATCATTTAACATATAATGGCTACCTAAAATCAAAGCCTGGGACTTAGAGGGATTAACCAGAAGACCAAAGGTTTTTGCCCACCTATTAATGCAGCCGAGGTCAGCGTTAATTTGGTCAATTCCTTCGGAAATCTCATCGGCTATGAAGTGGTGATAGAGTTGTAGATCGTCAGCATACAAATGGCAGTGTGAAGAAATAACCTGAGTTATAGAGTTGATGAACACTGAAAAGAGGAGAGGTGACAGAACGCCACCTTGAGGAACGTCAGCAGTAATGTCACACCAGTCAGAGCAGGACTCATCCAAGCGCACACACTGCGAACGACCAGAAAGATAAGATTTGAACCAAGTGGTTACAGGGTGAGAAACATTGAGGAAAGAAAGGATGGATAGAAGGATGTCATAGTCAACCGAATTAAAGGCACTGCTGAAGTCCAATAGTACAAGGATAGTAAGGCACTTATTGTCCATGGCCCAGCGTATGTCGTCGGATACTTTCGTAAGAGCACTCACGGTGCTGTGACCAGGACGAAAACCAGACTGAAGAGGACTCAGCAGACTATATTGAGTGAGAAAGAGCGATAGTTGCCTATAGACAACATTTTCTAGGATTTTAGATAAAACTAATATGTAATATGGAGATAGGACGAAATTGAGAAACAATGGTGGGATTGGACGTTTTAGGAAGAGGTAGCACAAATGCTTTTTTCCAGGCAAAAGGAAACAAGCTTGTAGAAAGAGAATGATTAAGGACATGGGAAATAGCAGGAGCAAGCTCAGAGGAAATAAGTTGTAGCATCTGAACGTAAATTCCATCCGAGCCTACAGCTTTAGTAGAGATGGATTTAAGAAATAGCATAACTTCCCTCTCAGTAACCTCTGTGAAGATAAAGGGAGGGCACTCGGGCAAGGGTAAGCGAGAAAGTTTGTCGAGAGTAGCTAGCTTAATATGATTGTCTAAACAGAAAGGAGCTTTAGAAAAGTGAGTGTTAATTGAGTTTAAATCAAACGAGATGGTATTGGAGTCACTAGACAATTTACCCAGCCAAAGCGATTTAAGAAATTTCCACATTTGAGAAGAATTACAATTTTGTATAGAATTATGTATGTGGCGTCTCTTAGCATCCCTGCACATCTTAGTACAACGATTACGCAATTTCTTATACAAGGCTAAATTCTCATCAGTGGGAAATTTCTTGTAGAAACGCTTAGCCTTGTCACGCTTAGACATAGCCTTCTTTAATGGCTGCGTAAGCCAGGGCGCCGGGGGGTGCTTTACTTTAACTAGTTTAAGGGGTGCGTGAGTGTCGTAGAGGGTAGTGAGGATAAGGTTGAAAGCTGCCACCTTGTCATCAACACTATTAGCATTGATGACAGGAAACCAATCGATGCTATACGCGTCAACCCTCAATCGCTCCAGGTCAATATCCTTGAAACTGCGAAGGAGAATAGATTTGGGCTTACGCCTAGGGCAACGGATCTTATACGAAAGGAATAGAAGATCATGGTAAGAGAAAGGGGCAGTAAGTTGTCCATGTGTAGCCACACGATCTACATCAGAAACCAGAATAAGGTCAAGAAGTGAAGGAACAGAGTTAGGGGCGTGGTGAGTCGCAGAGAGAGGAAGGATGTGCATACTTACGGAAGAGACCAAAGACTTAAGCTTTAGGGCACGCACGTCATTCTTAAGGTGGCATGTATTAAAGTCCCCTAGAATAATAGAATGATCATAAATGGGAGTTAGGGATTCTAATTTAGATTCAAGAGAGGAGAAGTAATCTACATTAAGAGAGGGAGGATAATAAACGCCAAGGAGAATTTTCGAGTGATTAACAATAATTTCAATAAATAGGTGTTCAGCAAAGTTACTGTACTCACCAGGAGATTGGTCAATAACTTTACAAGGAATATCGCCGCGTAAGTAGATCGCTACTCCGCCACACCCTTTGCCGATCCTATCATTCCTAATCAACCTAAAGCCAGGTAGAGGGTATTGAGTAGATGGTAAACCAGGCTTCAGAAAAGATTCAGATACAAGTATAGCATCAATGAAATTGCAATCAAAGGACGAGTGAATATCGGCAAAATGAGCAGGGATACTTTGAGCATTAATGTGAATTATATTAAGGTTTTTGAACTGCCCAAAAAATTTAGCTTCGAGTTGATCGACTAAAAGAGTTGAGTCATCATCGAACGCACTAGCAAAATCAATATCAGATGAACACGAGGAAGAGCATGAGAAAAAACTATCTTCAAAAACAATATTACTATCCATAAATAAAATAAATATACTTAAGTACTTATATAATAATTAAAATATACTAAAAATATAATAGATTTTAAACAAAATTACCTATAAATAAGCCTACTATACTATACTATCAATCACTGGCCTCCTAGACACTCGCTAGTTTGCCAGAGAGGTAAAACAACACTTGCAAAATACACAACAAACATCGTCAATAAAAATAAATTAAAAACACTGCCTGCTCAAACAAAAATAAAAAGAAACCTCTAATATATCAATCAAACAAATAAAAATGGAAAAAACACTTTGTTACGTTATGCACAAAAAGGGCCAAAAACCTGTATCCAGAACATTACGTTTCTGAACGAAAGGATTGACATTGACACTGACTGACATTAAAATGATTGATCAAACAATCCATCAGTTTTCAACAAAAACATTGCATGAAAAAACACCACAAACAAGTTTAGATTTCCTATTCCTACCTTACTTAATTATACAAAAATAAAGAAAGAGATTTGTAAGTAGTTCAGCGTAGGTAGGTATCTACCTAATATGCTGCAAAGTTGCAAAGTTATGCAGGATCGTAACTAGGTATGATAAGCAGTGAATGAAGAAAAAACAAATATAGCATGACCGTCCAACCACTGATTCACTTCACGGCGCGCCTAGCCCTGGGTTCGGCCGCAGCTTTGGGGGCCTTAGCTGCCAGAACGGAGGAGGCATTGCCTTTGTCCTGGGATGTCCCCGGGGCCTTCTTATCAGGAGCGGCTTGCACAGCAGGAAACTCGGCGAGAAGCGGCTTCAGTTCAGCAAGAGTTTCAATGCGACGGCGTTTATTATCGGGCAGTAGGATGACGATTTTGCCTTCCGAAGTCCAGCAGTGCCTCATCCCGAAGTGTTTACGCGCAGCAGTGAAAACATCATGTCTAGACTTAGTCAGGAACTCAGAAACTGTAATCCCCGTGTTCTTAAGGGACGTCTTCGAATTCCAAACCAAGTTCCGGATCTTGTAGTTAGCGAACCGCACCATAACAGGTCTAGGTTTGCTTGTGTTTGTCCCTAGACGATGGCACGCAGCTAGTTGCTCCGGAGAAATGTTTGACAACTTAACTTGGTTGGTTAGTAGGTGAATAATCGAGTCTTCAACAACGGATTCAGTAGACTCCACTAAACCATGAAAGAGCAGTACCTTTCTACGCGACGCAGTCTCCTGACGGTCTAATCCTTGGACTAGAAGCTCCAATTGGGTCCGCATCATAGTCATTGATTTCCATACAAGGTTTTTGAAGTCAATGAATTCCCGTGACAAGGCTTCAAGATCCTTATGAGGGACCTGCTCACCACCAGAAAGCTTCTTTAGGTCACTCTCCATAAGCTTCATTCTGGCATCAAACGTACCAGCCATCTCTTCCATATTGGAGGCCAGTTTCCCATAGAGGTCCATGTTGACACTTTTGCAATGTTGAAAGTGAGTGCAGAGGCAAAGTTAATTAACTAGCGAGTGTGGGAGGGAATTGTGCTCAATTACTACACACCAGTAACATCAAAAAATACTTTAGACTTCTAAAAAAATATAAATAAACAGGAGCCCTTTTCAAGATATGTTTACACTTCGCCTACCCACTTTTTTTTTTTCTTACATCTACCTTAAAAAGTAAATGCAAGAAAAATTACATTAAAACAAAACAAAAACAACAAGAAAAATTTGGTATGCGTGTGTGAGTGTGTGTGTGTGTGTGTGTGTGTGTTTGTGTGGGTGTGTGTGTACACATGTAGGCGTGATTGTGTTGTAAAGTCTCATGTGCCTGTAATTTCACCCTTCAAACTGGAACATGGTAATGCGAGCACTACTGTTTTGCTGCAGAAATAGGTATGGTGGTAGTAATTCCCCGGACGAACTGTTTCACAAAAAAGCTCTACTACTAACAAAAGCAGTATTTTACAAATAGCATTTTACCTGTCTAGTAGAGTCTCCAAGTGGCTATACACAGTCCTCCTGTGTATGTGGTGGTAAGGATGGAACGAGTCCGGAGGATCGTCCCAATTGATACGGAACCCTACTGCCTGCGCGAATATCTGGTTCCATGGGACCATGTTCGCTTTGAAGTTCAGTCGTAGCTGAAAATGGCATCAACATTTTTATGGGATTCAGAAACATTTTATGTAGACTACTATTGATTTTAATAAAGCGTATGGAGTTTTGCTGAATGGCTGCGACAATTTAAGACTGCGCCAACCCCAGGCAGAAAACTTCATACAAAAACAACACCACGCGCCTCTCGAAAAACCGGTTTTTATTGAATATCTCGTGAAATAAAGATTATTTTAAAAAACCCCTAAGTCGATCCCTCTGTTTTATTGTATTGATCTTATTTATCCAATTTTTGATGCAATAATCTGTACCATATTGACAAAAAATCAAATCTAGCCAAAAGTTAGAGGTAACTTTGTGTTTTTTTTTATCGATAAAATTTTGTCGTATCGTGTTTATGTTTAGGTGATCCCTCGGTATTATAATGTAGTTAGTATCCATGCATATTTTTAATATGAATATTATACTTGATTTAGTTAGTTAAAAATTGAATCTAAGATTGTTAATTTTGCGTTATACCACACCGAACTGGACTGTCCACACATATCCGCGACTGGGCTCAGCCAGTGCCGGATGCGTGTATCCATAGCCAGTGATAAACCAGCGCTGAAAGAGTTGAGCCGCAAGTCGCAACATATTGCGGACGGATCCGCTTCTAATACAATGTTTATACATACATACATACATAAACTCACGCCTGTTTCCCGGAGGGGTGGCAGAGACCACAGATTTCCACTTACTACGATCCTGACACACCTTTTTTGTTTCATTCACTCTTATCACATTATTCATAAGTGCTTAGATACTCGTTGACCTGGCCTTTTTCCAGAACGTCTCCGATCTGGTCTGAATACGTTCGCCGAGGTCTTCCCCTTCCCACTGTCCCATTCACGCTCGTCTTATACCCGTTTCGTCAATCTACTATCGTTCATCCTTTCTAAATGCCCAAATCGTCTAAGCAATGTTTATATACAGATAAATCTGTTAAGGCACGACAAACCTACAATTAAAAAAGTATAAAACCTGACAAACCCCCCTTTCGATCTTCTATAAATTACATTTTGGGGAATGCTCCCCTGGAACTTCACGATCTGATCCCACTATCTCCTTTTCATCACAGGAACGAGCTGGCGCACGGCTCGGTACCATCCTTACCTCATTAGTACCTATACCTTCTATTCGTACTAAACTTTTCTGTTCTACCTTTATAATACGTACTGGAGGCTATATTCAGCGCCTCAGTATTTACCTAGCTGTAAGTTTTATCAGCAACTGATTATTAATAAAATTAAAATAAAGTCTTAGATAAGTGTGGTCAAACCTTTAGTCCGTACAAAATCCATTGCGCAACTTCACGGTTGCCACTATAGGCTGTACTGTAAGCATGAAACGATTAATCAGAAAGAACGTCAGACATTTTTATTATTATTCCCTTTTTTAAAAGCTAGTCTGATTATTTCCTTCATGATGTTTGAAGCGGAATCTGAGGCGGAAAATGCGCGTAAAGAAAAAGGCATAACAAACAGATTAAAAGCAAATGTAAGTGCTTTTGTGGATCGCAATTTCGCCATTGAATCGATGAGAGAAGGTATTCACGTTAAATGGTAAAGAAATGCTGGATGTCTCTCGTGGGGATTTCGTAAAACGAGTGTGAAGATTAATAATTTAGTTTCCAAGGTGTCTTTTGTTTATTGTACTCTTACACGCTTTGGGTACAAGGACCTAACAAGACTTTAAAGAGGGAAACTTGATTCCGCGTAAGCTTAAAAATTAAGTATGCAAGGTGTATTTTGATTCTTTTAGGTACTCTCATATTATGCTCACGGAGGGTACATGTATCTGACTTTGTAAAAACTTCTACTATTGTTATTTGCGCAAAATAAGATCCTATTTTTAATCTGTGACACGCATTATAGTTTCCTACTTAATTATAAAGATAGAAGATAATATATACATAGATAAAGTTACACAAAATACACCCCCACAACACAATCAATAAAAAATTAAAATAAAAGGACGTTTTCAATTTGATTGTTTTTATTTCATGTTCTAACGATGTGAACCATGAGGAATTGATGGAAATTCTCAAATATTATACCAGTCATGCATTTGCATTCAGTAAGTATTTATATCATTTGATGAAGTGGAACTGATTAAGAAGACCACAGATAACCACCGGAACTCCTCAATGATAGGTACTTCAAGTATGGCTATAAGATATCTCGATTAACGTAGTAAAGATTAAGAAATTTTAAATAAATGGTTCTGATGAAAATGCTATCGGACTAATCTGATGATGAAACTGGTAGGGACTGGAAATCCATCATAAATCAATGTATCCTAGCCGTGTTTGGGCTTACTGGAATTGTCATGAGATGCACTCTGGCCATAAATGATTTTAATGGTAATATCCCGCGTTCAAATTGCGCTACTTGAGTCGTATGTTAGGTGTAGTCTTTATTATCAGAAGATAGATTTCAAAGCCTTGTTATTGTGCACAATAACCCCATATTGTAATATTGTTGATGATATCTTCACCAATTGTATACTAATTTTAATAGTATTTTTAAAAATTAATAGGTTGTTATAACCATTTAAATTTAAAGAAAAATATTCAAAAATACTAGTAAAATTAGGGGATGATTCCCGTTTATTAAAAGCTTAGAAAGTTGTTTTGTGAAGAATTATTTTAGAGATATGAAATACTCGCATCTATCGGCATACACCTCATTTTACATTGTAAATTCTTCTTCGTCATGCCATTTCTCAAATTTTGGTCATCCTACTTGGGTGGTGATCAGTTTGGGGTATAGTGACTATGATAATCGGGTTTTATTGAAAGCTAATTAAAATGTAGATAGATAGATAGATAGATAGATGGATAGATTAACACTTTATTGCACACCAAATATAAAAGATAAAAAAGATAAAATAACCAAAACAATAACAGTAATGTACAATAATGTAATTTGATTAGTCTTGGTCACCCTGCTTGGTCAGTGGTCGGTTGGGTATCGTAGCACTGAGAAGGGTTCTGTTGCAAGCTGATTTAAACTGACACACGCCTAAGTACACAAACTACATAATTAATCCTTCATTATATAAAATCGGTAATTGTTCAGGTACCGGTTTACACATCGTTAACTTTGACATTATACTAAGTAGGTAGGTTATTATTGTTAGGTTTATTAAATACAAGAACAACATAATTGCTTTGCAGTCTAAATGTTGCAATGAAAACGTTGTAACTTCAGAGATGCACGTGAAAGTTTTATGACAACAACCAAACTTATAACAATACACGTATTCGATACATAGTTACCAGCACTAAGCGTACTTAAGTACTAGTGGTATTAAACCGAATACTACTCAGTATCTAAAGGTGGATTTATAGGAACCTAGACGCGCGACTTTTGTGATTGCGTGTACTTAGTTGTATGTACTGAATCTGTTACTTTATTTAATAACTAGCGACTCGTTCCGGCTTCGCACGGGTAGTTTCAGGATGAAAAACAGCCCCCCCCTCCTATCCCCCCTCCTATCCCCCCCTCCTACCCCCTCCTATCCTCCACCCCTGGTAGCCTATGTCACTCAGGGTTAATGTAGCTTTCCAAAGGTGAAAGAATTTTTTAAATCGGCACAGTAGTTTTTGAGTTTATTCATTACAAACATAAAGACACACAAAAATACAAATCTTTCCTATTTATAATATTAGTATAGATAACAATAACATCAGTTCTCTCGTGATCTTGGCTCATGCAACTATGCCGGAGTATAGAGACCCAACAAAACTCAATAATCATGGTAAATATCCCGAGCCTTGGCGAGGTTTTGAATAGTATCACACGAGTGTTTTAATACCTAGTTATGTGCAGTTTCATACACTGCTTTATCTACACTCATACAATAAATAAATAAATAAATAAATAATGCCGGACAGTTCACACAACATTACAATAAAACTATTACTTGAACAACAAAGAACATGAAAAACAATAACGTGTATAAAGGCGGCAAATTAATAAGCAAATGAAAAGACACGATTCTACCGCGCATACCATGTAGTGCGCGTAATCACAGAGTATTAAAAATAAAAACGGAAATGAGTATGAATCCTCCTTGGTCTGGCCGTAGTGTATTATAATGGAAAATAGTACATTATGGTACTAGTGTGTAATGTTGGTGATTACCGCTGAGGCGCCATTGAGATCCGAGCCGTTAGGTGAGGGTCTTAAGAGAGCCGAGGACGGTAATCATCAATACACACGTGTTTCATACGACGTTTTTCAACACACTTGGGAAGAAAATAATAATAAAATAGAAATTCACAGTCCGTGTAAATGTTCAACTGTCTCTATAACTCACTTGTGAATAATAGCAGTGACAAAGTCACAGTTTGATTACAGGTGTTATACATACTCTGTGTAAATGTTCAACTGTCTCTATAACTCACTAGTGAATAATAGCAAGTAAAAAGTCTTAGATTGATTACAGGTGTCAGTATGTGGCTAAATCCAGTGAAATTAGAGCCACTTTTTGAGCAAGTGTGTTGAAAAGTAATTCTATTTATAAATTTCGGTGTTGTGCATATAAAGTTTGTCAATATAAACTCGTTTCGAAGTCTATAATTCGAAAGATTTGAGAGTTTTCTATATTTTCAGCTTTACGCCATACACATTATGAACTTTGCTACATTTAGGTACGGCTGTCATAAAATAGTCTCCACTTTGTAGGAAATAAAGCTTTTATCATACGGTAAAGACCACTAAGACCAAAGTAGAGGTACTACCGACGATCATGGGTCGCGCGTCTCCTGTATCTAACATCTCCTTAACTCAGTAACTAATAACACAGGCATTAGCAATACTCACGAAGAAATGCGTTATATTCCTGAAGCTCAAGTATCTTCTCTCCCTGTGTAATTGCGATCCATTATTGGCCTCACCCACATCAATTAGGACAAATGCCACCAAACACATGTAGGTTATAAGGAAGGCTTGATATAATTTGTTCATTGTGGTATTTTCTCTCTTTTCGAGTTAATAGGTTTGATCTTTGCCTTAAATTGGAAAGGGGAAAGACATATTAATATTGGTAAATATTAAAGCATTATAAAAATCTGTCGCAAGTTGAACAATGCCTATAATATTGCGATCTCTTACATCATAATTTATTTATACTTAACGGTAGATACCTATCAGAAATATAACCACCTTCATTTGCCGCTTGAAGAGTTCAACTAGCCAGCATAACAAAACATAACATAAAATAACATAACACCCAACAGTCACATACACACATAGTCCTAATCCCACTCAAGGATTACCTGTGTCATGGGTATTAGGAACTACGAGTACCATGGTACCATAACACCAGACCCGGAACAAATATTTGTACATGCAAATCTCTATATATAAAAAAATTAACCCCTATTTCTCCTGGTCACGCTATAACTCGAGATTGGCCGGACCGATTTGGCTAATTCTATTTTTGTTGTGATTGTTATAGTTACCAGAAGGTTCTTAAAAAAAATATTTAAAAACCCGGTAGGTGGCGCTGCTGTCGGGTCACCGGGACCACGCGAATGGATGTCGCGAGCGGGCCGCCAGTATTAAGTAAATTAATTTAAAAAAAAAAAACGCTACGGGAGTCGAACCTCTCGCAACCCACCCAGCTACTCACCTGCCGCACCATAGACGTCGTCAGATATCAAAAAACAAATAGGTATCAATTAACGTAAAATATGCTGAACTCTATGATATAATTTTTCACCTAATTTTGTTATTAACTATTTTAAAACGAATCAGGTAACTTTGTAATACTTGTTGTAAGATACGCAACTGACTGGTGGCAAAAAGCAGGTATGTTAACTATAATTAAGGCTACGAAGTAGGTGACAACGGTGATAGAGAACTAGGTCCTATTTGAACGTTTATTTATCGACGGCACTGCGTGTGTGGTTAGCCTCATCTAGTTTTAAGTAGGTGAGTCTATGGAATGCTGAGAATCGTGTGTGACGTAACTAAGGAAGTTAGGGGTGCTCTTAAAGTTAAGGTTTGAATTTTAGTAGCGTTGCTTGTTCATAAATACATACATAATAACGGGCCATCCTTCCAAATTCAAAAAGGAGTCAAGCAGGGCGACCCGCTGTCTCCAAAGCTATTCACATCCACTCTCGAAGAAGTTTTCCAAAGCTTAGCAGCCAGCTGGGAAAGTAAGGGCATTATCGTCGGCGAAAAGAGGTTAACTAATCTTCGATTCGCCGATGATATTATCTTATTTTCCTCAACAGCAGCTGAGCTAGAGACGATGCTCCAAGATCTGAGCAGAGCAAGCCTCGAGGTGGGACTTTCAATGAATATGAATAAAACGAAGGCGATGACGAACGGCACAGAGAGGAAGATTGAGGTTGAGGGTGTTGAGATTGAATATGTCCATGAGTACATATACTTAGGCCAATTAGTCTCTTTCCAGGCGAGACAAGAACAAGAGGTTGCTCGACGCACAGAAAACGCCTGGAAGAGCTATTGGTCCATGAAAGATCTAATGAAGGGACCGCTTCCACTCTCTTTAAAGCGGAAACTCATGGACATGTGCATTCTCCCCATCCTTACCTACGGTGCGCAAACTTGGTCGCTAACGAATATTCAAAAGTCCTCTCTCGGGGTATGCCAACGAGCTATGGAGCGTAGTATCCTAGGAGTGAAACTCACGGACCGAATAAGGAACTCGAAAATACGCTCCCAAACACAGATAGCTGACGTCGCTCAAAAAGCTGCTAAACTTAAATGGGACTGGGCTGGACATGTGTGCCGTATGTCAGAAGAACTATGGGCAAAAACCACGACAGATTGGATCCCAAACGGACGACGGCCACGTGGAAGGCCCAGACGGAGATGGCGGGATGAGCTAGACTCCTACTTGAAGGATTGGTCCCAAATAGCCAACAATAGAGACGAATGGAAGGAAGGAAGGGAGGCCTTTGCCCTGCAGTGGGACACCACAGGCTCATAATAATAATAATAATTGCTTGTTCAGATCGTCCAGGAAGTTCTACCACCGTACCTATTACTCAAATCAAGAAGTAATGCACCCATTTTTGAGTGTCTGGATCACTGACTTGCTGATTACATGAGACTTTTCAATTATTATGTTTCAGGGTGTAGGGTTCAGTTTAATGTCGTGTACCATATATGGCACATCATAAAGGTAGATTTTATTTGAGAAACAATACAGCTTGCAATGCAGTGTCGATGCAGTTATTATTTTTCAGGGTGTCGGGCGCAGTGTAATATCATGTATCATATATGGCTCATCATAAAGGTAGACTTGATCTTAGATAATAATACAGGTTTTAATGCAGTGTGGATGCAGTTATTATGCTTCAGGGTGTCGGGCGCAGTGTAATATCATGTATCATATATGGCTCATCATAAAGGTAGACTTGATCTTAGATAATAATACAGGTTTTAATGCAGTGTGGATGCAGTTATTATGCTTCAGGGTGTCGGGTGCAGTGTAATGTCATTTATCATAAAGGTAGACTTGATCTTAGATAATAATACAGGTTTAATTGCAGTGTGGATGCAGTTATTATGCTTCAGGGTGTCGGGTGCAGTGTAATGTCATTTATCATAAAGGTAGACCTGATCTTAGATAATAATACAGGTTTAATTGCAGTGTGGATGCAGTTATTATGCTTCAGGGTGTCGGGTGCAGTGTAATGTCATTTATCATAAAGGTAGACCTGATCTTAGATAATAATACAGGTTTTAATGCAGTGTGGATGCAGTTATTATGCTTCAGGGTGTCGGGTGCAGTGTAATGTCATTTATCATAAAGGTAGACCTGATCTTAGATAATAATACAGGTTTTAATGCAGTGTGGATGCAGTTATTATGCTTCAGGGTGTCGGGTGCAGTGTAATGTCATTTATCATAAAGGTAGACCTGATCTTAGATAATAATACAGGTTTTAATGCAGTGTGGATGCAGTTATTATGCTTCAGGGTGTCGGGTGCAGTGTAATGTCATTTATCACAAAGGTAGACTTGATCTTAGATAATAATACAGGTTTTAATGCAGTGTGGATGCAGTTATTATGCTTCAGGGTGTCGGGTGCAGTGTAATGTCATTTATCATAAAGGTAGACTTGATCTTAGATAATAATACAGGTTTTAATGCAGTGTGGATGCAGTTATTATGCTTCAGGGTGTCGGGCGCAGTGTAATATCATGTATCATATATGGCTCATCATAAAGGTAGACTTGATCTTAGATAATAATACAGGTTTTAATGCAGTGTGGATGCAGTTATTATGCTTCAGGGTGTCGGGTGCAGTGTAATGTCATTTATCATAAAGGTAGACTTGATCTTAGATAATAATACAGGTTTAATTGCAGTGTGGATGCAGTTATTATGCTTCAGGGTGTCGGGTGCAGTGTAATGTCATTTATCATAAAGGTAGACCTGATCTTAGATAATAATACAGGTTTAATTGCAGTGTGGATGCAGTTATTATGCTTCAGGGTGTCGGGTGCAGTGTAATGTCATTTATCATAAAGGTAGACCTGATCTTAGATAATAATACAGGTTTAATTGCAGTGTGGATGCAGTTATTATGCTTCAGGGTGTCGGGTGCAGTGTAATGTCATTTATCATAAAGGTAGACCTGATCTTAGATAATAATACAGGTTTAATTGCAGTGTGGATGCAGTTATTATGCTTCAGGGTGTCGGGTGCAGTGTAATGTCATTTATCATAAAGGTAGACCTGATCTTAGATAATAATACAGGTTTTAATGCAGTGTGGATGCAGTTATTATGCTTCAGGGTGTCGGGTGCAGTGTAATGTCATTTATCATAAAGGTAGACCTGATCTTAGATAATAATACAGGTTTTAATGCAGTGTGGATGCAGTTATTATGCTTCAGGGTGTCGGGTGCAGTGTAATGTCATTTATCACAAAGGTAGACCTGATCTTAGATAATAATACAGGTTTTAATGCAGTGTGGATGCAGTTATTATGCTTCAGGGTGTCGGGTGCAGTGTAATGTCATTTATCATAAAGGTAGACCTGATCTTAGATAATAATACAGGTTTTAATGCAGTGTGGATGCAGTTATTATGCTTCAGGGTGTCGGGTGCAGTGTAATGTCATTTATCACTAAGGTAGACCTGATCTTAGATAATAATACAGGTTTTAATGCAGTGTGGATGCAGTTATTATGCTTCAGGGTGTCGGGTGCAGTGTAATGTCATTTATCATAAAGGTAGACCTGATCTTAGATAATAATACAGGTTTTAATGCAGTGTGGATGCAGTTATTATGCTTCAGGGTGTCGGGTGCAGTGTAATGTCATTTATCATAAAGGTAGACCTGATCTTAGATAATAATACAGGTTTTAATGCAGTGTGGATGCAGTTATTATGCTTCAGGGTGTCGGGTGCAGTGTAATGTCATTTATCACAAAGGTAGACTTGATCTTAGATAATAATACAGGTTTTAATGCAGTGTGGATGCAGTTATTATGCTTCAGGGTGTCGGGTGCAGTGTAATGTCATTTATCATAAAGGTAGACCTGATCTTAGATAATAATACAGGTTTTAATGCAGTGTGGATGCAGTTATTATGCTTCAGGGTGTCGGGTGCAGTGTAATGTCATTTATCACTAAGGTAGACCTGATCTTAGATAATAATACAGGTTTTAATGCAGTGTGGATGCAGTTATTATGCTTCAGGGTGTCGGGTGCAGTGTAATGTCATTTATCATAAAGGTAGACCTGATCTTAGATAATAATACAGGTTTTAATGCAGTGTGGATGCAGTTATTATGCTTCAGGGTGTCGGGTGCAGTGTAATGTCATTTATCATAAAGGTAGACCTGATCTTAGATAATAATACAGGTTTTAATGCAGTGTGGATGCAGTTATTATGCTTCAGGGTGTCGGGTGCAGTGTAATGTCATTTATCATAAAGGTAGACCTGATCTTAGATAATAATACAGGTTTTAATGCAGTGTGGATGCAGTTATTATGCTTCAGGGTGTCGGGTGCAGTGTAATGTCATTTATCATAAAGGTAGACCTGATCTTAGATAATAATACAGGTTTTAATGCAGTGTGGATGCAGTTATTATGCTTCAGGGTGTCGGGTGCAGTGTAATGTCATTTATCACAAAGGTAGACTTGATCTTAGATAATAATACAGGTTTTAATGCAGTGTGGATGCAGTTATTATGCTTCAGGGTGTCGGGTGCAGTGTAATGTCATTTATCATAAAGGTAGACTTGATCTTAGATAATAATACAGGTTTTAATGCAGTGTGGATGCAGTTATTATGCTTCAGGGTGTCGGGTGCAGTGTAATGTCATTTATCATAAAGGTAGACCTGATCTTAGATAATAATACAGGTTTTAATGCAGTGTGGATGCAGTTATTATGCTTCAGGGTGTCGGGTGCAGTGTAATGTCATTTATCATAAAGGTAGACTTGATCTTAGATAATAATACAGGTTTTAATGCAGTGTGGATGCAGTTATTATGCTTCAGGGTGTCGGGTGCAGTGTAATGTCATTTATCATAAAGGTAGACTTGATCTTAACAACCCCCAGACGAACTTTTTTACAAAAAAGCTCTACTACTACTAAAACTACTAGGTACTACTACTGGCTCTATGCCTATACTCTTCTCTAGTCTGCTCTTTTCTGAGTAATACTACTCTACTGGTGGTCAGCTTAGTTTTCAATGTCATCGCTCCATTGTGCCTTCAGCCTGCCTGGTCTTTCGTCTTCTGTCCTAGGTCTCCACTTTGCTATCCTGCGGCTCAGGGCATGCGGTATCCTAAACATAACTACTTCGGATGCGTTTTACAATATTGTTCTTTGCTAACGTACATCGTGAACAAAAGAAAAGAAAGAAAGAAAAGGAAAGAACAATTCTATATTTGGAATTTTAGAGGCAAAAACTAAGTATATCTAACTTAACTACAATTAATTAAGTGCCTCTCAGCGCCATCCACGCAGTGACTTCACAAATTGGAGTCAGACTCAGCATGATGTTGCGTATAGAATTACACAACGCTGATCTTCCGCCGGATCCAGGTGGTCAAAGAAGACCCACGAGAAGAAGAGAAGAGAGAGATTGTTCTCAAAGATTGCCTTGTTTTGTAGAGCTCTTTCTCAGTCACACTTCACGCGAGCTCTAGATGACAATACCCATCAAAATCAAAGACCTGGATTATGGAATACTCTCTTAGCTCACGATGTGGCACAGTTACAGTTAAAAATTCTTGAAAGGGATTTTTAAACTTCCGTACAAAGAAATAATGGAAGAAACTAGCACAATAATTAATGGAACGAGAAGGCAATGTTAAGAGTTTCCTGAGGCATTTAGTTTGTTTTTGTTTAGTAACGTTATAGGTATTCAATGTAACTCTTAAAACTATCGTGTTTATGTAAATACCTTTCACTAGAAATGGGATATTTACCCTGATTTTTGAGTTTTGTTTGTTCCCGATATTTCGGCACAGTTGCATGCGCCGTGATCACGGGAGAACTAACTGAAGTCTTTGCGAGTAGATGTTATTGGCAGATATCTTCTAGAAAAGGCTTTAGTTAGTTCTTCTGTTAGTTCCTATATTAAGGGCTTATATTAGTGGAGGTACCTACTCAACAGGTGCAAGATATCCCCCATATGATAATCTGACGCGCTCGAGTGAATCCCAAAATCCCCTCTTGGGCTCCCCTACTATTATGTCACGTTTGGTCATAGCGAATAAGGGGGCTGGTTATGTACGTCGCTGCTACTCTCGGAGTGGCCCTTGCTTTCTTGGATCTTGGATGCCGCTTTTTCGAAATCCAGAACCTATTCACACGCTATCACGTATGACTGTGAGTACGCGCTGACGTAGTGGCGAGCGGGCCGCTAGTGACATATCTAATCAAAGGATTATTATCGTTATGTCTCGATGCTCCTACTTAGCGTTTTACAATTTTCTTTTGCAGTAGGAGCATAAGGACATTGGTGTCCCGGTACTCCTATCAGTATTTAGTATCAGGTCAGTAGTAGGAGTATTTAGTAGTAGCACGAGGAGGAAGCTGAATAAAATCTGGGGCCCAATTCTACTATTTTTAAAAGAAAAACCATTCTTATCCTATGCAATTACAATTACATTCTAATTGTCATTAAAATGGTATTCTGCTAAATTTATGATTGTATCATAAATTGTATGTATATTTTACGATTGTTTATCATAAACGTTGATGATTGTTTGGTCATAATTATAATGCAATTGAAAAACCATTGAAGTTAGTAGAATACAAAAGTGTCAAGTGACAGGTATGAGACAATTTATTAACTATTTAAATACAATTAGTTTAGTAGAATTGGGCCCCTCGGCTTCTGCATAACCTTCTGTGCACTACTACTAAATATTATTGTGTTTTTCTATCAATGGTGATACTCTAGCAACCCCACGCCTTTTGTACATTTCCATGATGTGAAAATGTCTGAATATTTCACAGAATAGTGAAGCATCCTGTACATAATCCGTAACGGTATGCAACTTATTTGTATATCGTGATCAACGGTAATCTTTACCCAGAAGATAACTGACATTATCTTTCTACATCTGAACCGTATACTTACACCAAAAAAATATTCATATCGTTGATAGTTCAAATCAAATAATGTTCATAGAATTTTTGATAAAAGTACAGTGAATAAAATGCCTAACTTGAAATGCCTAATTACTTTAATATTGGTAAATTCTGTGCTAAGTCAAGTAAATGAGACTGATACTAGTACGATTTTCACTCATGATAAAAGTGAAATATTGTCAAGAAAGAAGAGGTTTTTAGTTTTTCCTGAAGGCAGCTCGTTTCAACTGGGTAAGAACTCACAAGTCATCGATAATCCTAACAATATTGTTAAGGAGAAAGTTAGAACGTATGTTAATTAATCGTACTCTTGATCGTAATCTTAATCGTAATCGTACTCTGGTTGAACCGGTTTCCATGAAATTTTAGATGACTTAAACATTTCTAATCGTGACTACAAAATTAAATATGAGGAATCAAGCGTTTGCCGAGATTGACAAAATTTCTAAAAATATTAATTATATATTTAAGGTTTCATTTTATATAGTTTTTAATAATGATTAAAAACTTATACATAACAAATATAAAACGCCGCCGCTTTTCGTACTTTGTGGCTCAACTGATCCAAGTTACTACCAGACGGAAGAGTCCTATTAAGGACTGCCATTCAGCGTATGAATACATTCATACGCCGAATGGCAGTTCCAATGCGTTCGACTCGCAATTTTTTATACTAGGCCATGTATTGTCACTAATAAAATCAACCTAATCTTTTCAGTATTTTGCACAACCTATCCAGCAGTTTTTGAAATTGGAGACATATTCCTCTGGGGAGTGACGGCGGCCTTAGCATGGGAGCTACCGCAGGATCCCTACTCTCCTTTCAACCACAAAGCAGACCCGTTACACAGACGAATGGACTCTAAAATGATAAAGTATATAGATGAAAAAGGAAAGATAATTTATAAAAGACCCTACAGTATTAGGTAAGTTATTTTGTGAAGTTAGAATTTTTATTCACTAGAATAATTTACATCACTGTTTAGTTGTGATACTTTCGAACCTTTACTTAATAACAATTATGTACGTACACACTTAGTTAGGTACCTATGTTAGTTACGTATGTACTATATTAGCTACGTACACACGTACGCACGTACGTTCGCTTCCATTACGAAGGGTCTAGTTTTACGTTTATGTTTAAAATCTTATGGGTATAATTTTTTTTTTTGTGTTTTATTCTTTTTTCTATGTAATATTTCTTTGTTTTTTTGTTTACGTGCTATTATTATTTTTTATTTGTTATTTCTCTTAAGTGTGTGTGCTACAAATAAATCTTTCTTTCTTTCTTTTCTTTCTTTACGCTACCCACAATTAGTTACCTATATTCAAGTAAACTAGCTTACGGCTTACTTGATGTTAAGTGGTGATATCGTCGATGCGTTGCCTACCCTGAATAATTTTTTAAACCTTGAAGCGACCCATATCGTAACTAAGCGGGGAAACCTTAGAATGTAGCTCATCCTACAGCTTACGATTTACCTTTCTTTATTCTGTAAAGTAAGTAAAATCACTAAACAACCAACTAAAATTACGAATCATTTTGTAGGTAACTACTAGTTTCTTTTTGACTTCATCCAATAACAACTCAATCTGTTAACCTTCAGTTCCAACCACATGAAAATCCACTCACAAATACAATCCTCCAGTATACACACGAACAAAACCACTCGAATTAACAGCTGACCAGCTAAAAACTTTTCAGAAAGCTTATCGTGAATCCAGCATTCGCGAAGCGCAGCGTGGATGGGCACACGGAAAAAAAGGAAGAGTGTAATATAGACAGGAAGCAGATGCACGCCTCGAAAAACAACCGGCAGTTATCAGGCCGGCTGGAATTTCACAGGAGTACCCGCGCCTCTTTGTATCAGAAAATAGAGACTATGTTACAAGGGTTTGTACTGGCTTTTCATAATTATATAGCACTTCGTCTTCTGAGATTAGGATAATTCGTAGTAACACGCTTCGACCAAAGTAATTTTACGTCGATGGTAACACGTATATAATCAAGCCGTTCATTGCAACAACCGTGGAGTAGGTTGCTTATTCGCACCGCATATTAGGTTCAATTCCAGCATCAAGTGTTGAAGAGCTCTTTGAGTAATTATTTGATAAACGAGAAATGGATGAGCTTCAAATATACGAGTAAAGCAAGTGGCAACCACGAACAGGACGACGCAGTCAAAGGTCTCGATCGTAGGTCTCGATAAACCAATGTCATTTTACGGGTTGCGAGGTTTTTTTTTATACATCGTTAGATGACGGAACAAGCAGATGGCCCAACTGATGTTAAGCGGTACCCTCTGCCTATGAACAGTACATTATACCATAGGTCACGTCCACCAAGTACGCGCCCTATGTGGCATTGCACTGCCCCCGTCACCCTGAGACATAAAGATGGAAAGTCTCATGTGCCTGTAATTTCACTGTAATTTACCCTTCAAACTGGAACACAGTAATGCAAGCACAACTGCTTTGCGGCAGAAAAAGGTATGGTGGTAGTACTTCCCCGGACGAACTCTTTCACAAAAGAGCTGTACCACTAACACACAGGAAGTTCTAGACCATTCGTCATGGCATTCTATGAGGCTTATGGTATTTTCCAGGCTCGTGATGATGTTGATAATGAAATGAGAATGCGCCGGTTTGATCCGGCAGTAGAACCTAATCTTCATGTAATAAAACTTGGCGTTTGATGGACTCAGGTCTTCGTATTTCATGGCAGGGTCAACCACGGTACAGAGCAGTTTAGTGCGAGATTTGCGCTATTGGTGTGACTGTTGGGCAATAAAATGTAGTCTTTGTATATATAAAAATATTACAAAAAATAAGATACATAGATAGGAACCAGATACAAGCCTCTAAAAAACAACGGGGAGTTTCCGGACTGGCAGGAATTGCACAGGAGCACGCGCGAATATCTAAAAATAAAGGCTATATGACAAGGGTTGGTTGGTTGGTTAGTTTTGTAGGAAACTGGACCATTTTGTCAATCACTTTATTTTTAAAAGTTTTTTCCATGCTGTATAGTATTGTATATCTAGAAGTAGATATCGTTGATTTGCATCAGAAGAGTAAGTATCATAATTTTTGCTGCTGATCGATATAAATTTTCTTATTGTCTGTACCTTCCTAAGTGGATGACTTTAAATTGAGCCTATAGGATGCATAGACGTTGGGGTAAATGTGTTCTTATTGGAGACTGTGTCATTTAGCCTTAGTGCAGAGCACCCACCAGCTAAGATTTAGAAGCTGATACTCACTGAAACTGGATGAGTAGATCCGAAGACCGGGCACAGTGGGTCGCTATGGGAGAGACCTTTGTTCAGTAGTTAACATCTATCTTCAATAAATAGACGATGAAGTAATTATGGTTTGAAATGAAAACACAAGCAAGTTCTTTTAAGTTTTGACTATTTTTTCCTGGCAAGTTCATCCGTTTTATATTGTACTTTTGACAAAACTAATGGTCTCAGGTTCTTTACATTCAATAGGATGTCCTTAACATGTTTCAGGTTGGGAGGCAATGGGAGGGAGTGTATGCTGAAAACCCTATGTATAGTGGGCAAGACTCACAATGATCCTCAAGGAAGCTTCCTGCAAGAGATACTCAGAGCCACTTTCACGTGAGCATACTCATATTGTGTATTTTATATACAAAGTAGAACTTTCTATGGTGCAACCCACTGTGAAAAGAGGCCCATTGAGGCTATGCCTACCCCCCCTTCGGGGAAAGAGGCATAATGTGTCTATGTATGTATGTAATTTATGTTTGAAAAGTGAAACTAATCATATTTTGAGACTGGTTAGGAAACATGTTATATGATTCTTAAGATTAGAGGAATATTTATAAACTAGTGTCAAAAGTAAGTACTTACTAGTTTTACTGCTGTGGTTTGTCTGGCTTGAGAATAGACCCTTCCGTCTCCTCCTGCGGATATTTTAAAAGCCGACTATGAGATTACACCAGGGGATGGGCAGCAGCATTTACCTGAGTACCCATCACCAATCCGACTACCAAGCTTGGTGATTATGGCAAATCCCCTATTGCGTTCTATGAAAGTGAGTGAATGACATAAGCCTGCTGATGATGATGGTGATGATATACTTACATCAAAAAAAGCATAAGCTTAAGTGGTCCTAGCAGGAAGTAGAAGTTCCATAATGTGGGATGCCCTGTATAAATTAGACAAGCCATGACCCAAGCCCAATCCCTCAAGTATAGCGTGTACCGACTGCTTTCACATTTGGATCAAACTCAAATACTAATTGCTGAAATTTCCTTATATTTACAAATATTTCTGGAGTAACCAAGAACCAGACGACGTTAAATGAAATGAAATAAAAATTTATTTGCTTGAATACAGGTAGTTTGGATCAAATTCTATTATTGGTAATATAGGAAGGCTTTCTTCATGATGGCTCCAGGACATTATTAAGATTGAGGAAGTCGGTGGACGGAGGCAGCTCAAGGTTGTTTGTTGTGGTATTCTATGGGGGATATATGTCCAGCAAGACTATGGACTTCTACAGGCAGTGATGATGAATATACAAACTTTTAATTTACCATGTCTAATTTCAGGCTGCCGCAAGGTTTTACAAGCGATGAACTCGAAGACTACGACAAAGCGTTTTCAGCTACGGAATCCTGTGACGAGTTGTACCCTGAATGCAATGATCCATTATCAGGACCTGTCATGTTCTGACAAGCAAATACAGCCAAAAATGGTTCAGAATAAAATATATATCAATTAAAATGTTTACTTGAGAACTATTTTAATCTAACTGATGTTACCGTCAATGTGCTAGAATTACAAATAAATTATAGAAGTTTTTGTAAAGGTTATTATAATTAAAAGCTTAAGATAAGCTACACAGAATAATTTAAGTAGATCTCAATGTAGATAATTAATTGCTGTTTTGTACTAGACGAACATAATATTCGATAATGTTCTTAATACCATCAACTTTGTTACCTACCTTAGTTTATAATATCTCATTAATGATATTTTTTTTATTTAAAAGATTAAATAGTTAAGTTGTCTGAGATACGGGTGCCTAAATCAGTAGAATTTTATTGATCAACCTCTTAAAAACCGCTACGATAAATTCAGAACGTGAGCAAGAATCACGCATTCCTAATTTACCTCTAAGAATTCCCAATTTTCCTTTTTGTCTTTTGACTTACTTTACAACATTTTTGTCACATGAATTACAGTTATATTGACACTTTGTGTGTTAATTGGTGCTTCATTTATACAATTTACACGACAAATGGTTTCAAGTATAGGACAGTGTGTGTAAGGTTTTGGAACTGGAAGCTTTACGTTCTACAATATTTCAAATTGAGAACTATTTTCTAATACGCCAGTGATATAAAATATAAATACCTACTTAGATTTTCTCTGTGGCCAGTAATCCTCAAGTTCAAATTTAGAACGTTTTACTTTCTTTGCCAGTTTCAAAAACAGTTTAATTATCTCAGTGGAAGTGAAAAAGTTTGTGCATACTTAAAAATGTTTAAACTTCGAACCTCTTTGTTAGCCGTAACAATTGTTTTGTTATTTGAAGCAGTAATTAGTGAAAACGTTAAAGGCTCGAACGATACAAATGAATTCCCAGAGAATGAGAGATCAAGAGTGCTGTCAAGACGAAAGAGGTTCATAATATTTCCAGATGGGAGCTCGCTACAGCTAGGTAGGTGAATAGTTATGTGTATGGTATTTGGAGCGAAAACGGGACGAACATTCAAGTCCTTTGAGCTTTGGTTTGGCTGAAAATACCTTCTAATATATTCCATTAAAATAATGCCTTTGAATTATTAAGTGGATTGACTTTAGGTTACAGTTTTGATACTAGTTCAGCAGGTGAGGTTTTTGATATAACTTATTTTTTTTGTATAACCTTATAAAGCTCGATACGCAAAAAGATGGTAAGTAAAATCGTTATTTTGTGTTACGAATAAAGTGTTACATTACATACATACACACGTTTTTTCCAGAGAGCGGTAGCAGAGCCTCAATGGGCCTCATTTTACCATGAGTTGTACCATCGTGGGAAAATCAGTGGCAGCTCATCGTTGCCATAGCTACCCACGACTATAGGGTTACCAGATACAAAAATGAGATTTCCTGATAAAATCCCTAACTTTTCACTAGATTTGAAAATACCCAGAACACCCTGGACAAATATCTGCAGATAGTACAAATATTCGTACGTTCTTTCGCCCGTGGCTTCACTAGCGTGGTACCCGTAATCCCGTGGTGATACTAGTCTCAATTGAAAGACGGTGGACTTTCTGAACAAACTAATCATCTGCTAAAACACCGACGCCACTAATAGTGATGTTTTTAGAGCCCAATTTTCAACAACTTCCAGTATTCTGCTGCCAGACCGCGGCACTGATCCCGATTGGAGACATCTTCCTCTTCGGCAACACTGCTGCTCTGGCGTGGAACCTACCTTCGGACCCCATGTTCCTGACCTCGCTGAAGCAGAAAGAAGCTCATAGAAGGGGGGATACTAAGGCCATTGGATACTTAGATGAAAAGGGACGAGTAATCGCAAAAATTCCTTATAAGAGGTATGTAAAAAGCAATACTTATGTTCTATTACGTCCTGTAGTCCTGTACGATCGATATTAGGCGCGGTTTATACAGAAGTGACGTGACGTGGCGGTGGCGTTTTCAGTATTCAGTATTCATAATTTATTCACATTTGGGACACATGGAACACTTGGTTTTGTTGATACATTATACACTTTAGCGGCTGTACATAGGCATTGCCAGTTTTTTAGTACAAATTTTGGTCTAAAACAATTGAATTATCTATGGGAACCAACGACATGAAGAAGAAGATCAACCAAATTGTACTGTAGGGTAAGAAACTCTATATTAGGTACCTGCAATACTTACCAAGAAAGAATGTTTTAGGATGTTTTAAATGAACCTGTTATCTATGCTCAATACATACCAGGTGAACTGTAAAATGAAGTGACCTCAGGCATCAAGATACGCCATCTTCCAATTCCTAAGCAATAACAAAACTACATATTCTCCTGCTGACGTTTCGTGGACCATTAGCGGTCGGTGCTCGCTCATGAAGAAAGACCTTGTAAATGGTCAACGAAACGTCAGCAGGAAAACAGTGAGGTACGTGGTGTATAGTCTAAAATGATACCAAGCTATGGTAACTTCAATTCTATAATAACAAAACGTCTACCATCTTTTTCAGGAGACCAATCGTGAATCCAGCATTTGCCAAGAGAAGCGTTGACGACCAAATGTCTTTCAAAGAGAAATTGAAGGTCAGACTTGACATAACGAAGATGCACCAGGATCAGACTGATAGAGGCTATTTGAAGAGGGACGGACTGGATGCAAATAGTATAGAGTTCCATCGAGATAGTAGGCTGGAGCTGTTTGGCAAGTTGGAGAAATTGATAAAAGCGTAAGTATTCTTACAAATTGTTAGTTTCACACTTGTCTTACTATTTGTAAGTAGTAGAGCTAGTTGGTGAAAGGGTTCATCCGGGATAGTACTGCCACTATGCCTATTTCTGCCGCAAAGCAGTAGTGCTCGCATTGTTGTGTTCCGGTTCGGTGAAATAACAGGCACATTAGACTTTTCATCTTTTTGTCTCAGGATGGCGGGTGCAGTGCCATGCCACATAGGGTATGTTCTAGGCGAACGTGAACGAAGTTTTACATGCAGAGGTTACTTTAGGCAATCGGAGGCACACCGTGGGGCCATCTGCATTTTCCAACATTAAAATAACAAAAAACTTATTTATTAAGTGAAATGTTTTGAAATTTTTTACCGGCCTTAATTCAGGTTAAAACAAACGGTGATATTAATAAATAAATAATAAATAATGCTTGACAGTCCACACACCATTATCTAGCCCCAAGCTAAGCAGAGCTTGTGTACTAGATAACTGTTATAACTTAATACAATACCTTACGTAGATAGATATCTTATATTATACATAGAAAATACCTAGAACACTCTGAACGTATATCTGCAGATCGTACAAATATTTGTTCCGAGGCGGGAATCGAACCAGCAACTTCCTGCGTCACAGGTGAACCTACGCCCGCCACGCTACAGTGGTTGTCGAGGATATTACATTTTATACAATCGCGTTGCCATAATACCGACTGGTAGGTATTTCGCAACTGTTAGTAAGATCGTATGCTGATACAACTACTAAGAACAGATTTCGTTTGCGATAATACCGGACATATCGCCCCTGAGTGATAGTCTAAAGCTAAAAGTTAGTATTGGAGCTCTAAAATCAGATTTTAGAGAACTAGTACAGTCACATTCATATGGAGTCATAGTTTTAAAAGACGATAGAGCGTAGACTGCTTGTTGATATAAGATAAGATAAGATAAGTTTATTTCACTTAGAATAGGTACAACAAAACATAAAGATGTTCGTAAATATATGGAAATAAGAGAACTTTGCCTTCCGCGCTAGTTAAGAAACTGTGTTACGGCAAGGTAACGCTTCTCATCCCATATAGAATGGTCCATACTGGACATTTAGTAAAATTATACATAAACATTTAGCCCATATGCCTTATAAGCTAACATACATATTTTATACTTAATACTTTCACAGAGGGATTTATTTTCGATAACGCTTCCCTATAGCGTCGGTAAATTATTACCGGCTGGCCAGAAATCCAGATCAAGGAGCACATGCTTATACTTTGCCTGGACCTGGGGAGCATATGACTTGAATAACAGTGTAGTCAGTGACTATTATAACAGATATGACTTCATATAGACTTCATTGGACAGATTCGGTTTCAGATACAGATTCTTATTCTCAAGATTTTGCAGCATTCTGAGGCAAGATTATTTACAACTTTTCATTTTTACTTTACGGAACCATTCATTAGACGATTCATATATAGAAAATTAAACCAAACCGATAGACAGCACCCATAGCACAGATATCTAAGACCGTAATCAAAACAATATATATGTCAATTTTATAAATTTTTAACAATATTCATTCATTTGTTTATTAACTAGCTAGAATAATCAGAAGAACACAAGAAGAAGACAAGATTCACAAGAAGAATCGCTTATGAGGTTGCCGAGGTATTGCAGCAATCGAGCATGTTTTCTGAGGCGGGGGTTCCCGACTTCTTTGCAATAATAAGGTCACGTATAGCTTCATTTTGGGGTCGGATGCGTCGATCCAATAATAGCATTCTGAGGGCTGTCTCTGATGATTTGGCTAATCCCATATATAAACACTGGATTTCCGTCCACATGGACGGAAACAAGAAATGACGAGTCACAGTAGGTACTTTACATACCTAGTCTTGTGACATATAATTATTAGTGTTATAATTGTATTTTATTTTTAAATTTTGTATCTTCTGTGTGATATGGGTCTTTTGTGCCTGAAATAAATGGATTTTATTTTATTTATTTATTTATAATATCCAGATTAACTCAAAACCACAATGCACTCTTATCGCTAGCTCAAGTTGTGTGTGTGTATGCACTCGCTGCATACCATTCTGACCCGAGAGCTATGACTGTTACGAACGTGACTGTACATACAAACAGCCTCCCAGTTCCCGAAAGATACAAATAAACTATACCAGGCGTAGCGCACTCCGCACTTTAGGTATGATGCTACAACTACCCAGCAGGTTTCGACTTGTCGGACTATTCAGTGGGGCTACCGCGCGCCAGCTGGATTGCACGCGCCGCGTCGCGTCTTCCGTTCCGTAATGAATTGAAAACGAGCCCTTACGAGCCGCGTCACTCCGCGCCAGACAGCAACATAGTAATGCGTTAGACGAAAGCGAAAATGTTTAGGTGAATATCGAGATAGGCACTAAGCGCTTATGCGAGCTGAATTGCACTTTGTTGCGTCCCAGCAAGAGTCGCTATTTGTATAAAGTTCGCGAAGTTGGCCTTCTGACACATGTACTATAATTTATTCTGTGACTATAGCTACGTTACGTACGTATTTGTTACGTTCCAGGCTAGGCCGAGACGGGAGACAGTGCGTTCTCTATAAGCTATGCGAGGCGGCGCAGCGGAGCCAGCAAGGCACGTTCCTGCAGGAATTCCTTAGGGTTGTGTTCACGTGAGTAACATTATAGCAATAGGTTGCATTCTGAAACAAATGGTATTTGATTTATAGCTTATAGTTTAGTTTTATTTATATGAATTAATTTTTGAACATAAAAAGGCCGTCCCAAGACTATGCGACATGATGGGAAAGTACCTAAAATATTGTAGATAGGATATTTTGCTGAAAAGAGACTTTACTTTATTTTTAAAACTTAGTAATACTATTTTCTATCAATTACTTGCTTCGTCTGGGAATCGAACTTAAGGCAAAGATAAAAAAATACTATACCCTAAGGTAAGATATATGGCCGTAAATTTTGAAAACCATTGACACGGAGGTAAAACTTTACAAGGAATTTTATATGGAAATTGAGGTGTCCGCTAGAGGGCGCTCATCGTAGTGTCTCTATACAAAACCGTGTTGCTCAACCCCATAAGGTAAGAGCTGGCAATATTTAAAGCATAACGAAAAGTTGCAGTACCCTTTAGAGTACGGCACCGCTATCGTGCGAGTCTCGCTCACACTTGTACAATTATTTAATAGGAAAAAGACATTTTCTATTAAAATAGTTATAGTTTTTATTTCATATAGTGACCTTTGTTTCAGATTACCAAAGGGAATTGAATTTGATGAAGAATATCACAGAGAGTACGACAAGGCTCACACAGCCACTGAAGACTGCGCGGCCAAATACCCCGGCTGTGAGGATTTCATTCTGTAAACAGGCGATAATGGAATAAAATATTTAAAATTTAATTATTTTGTTGTCTTTTCCTTTGGTACCGGATATTTATTGAAATGATGTTATTCACTGTGATACACAAAGCTTTGATTACTAGCGTTTACACAAATTTAGTTTCTGTTTAACTTCACGATTATGAGATTAATAACATCTCTATAAAAAAAGCCGCCAAGTGCGAGTCAGACTCGCGCACGAAGGGTTGCCTACCATTAACTCCAAAAACGGTAAAAAAACAGGTATATACAAAAAAAAATTAACCCAAAAAATGGTCACCCATCCAAAAACTGACCCCGCAGAGCATCGCTTAACCTACATTTGGAGAAATCACGTTTGTTGTATGGGAGCCCCCTTAAACATTTATTTAATTCTGTTTTTTAGTGTTTTTTGTTATAGCGGCAACAGAAATACATCATCAGTAAAAATTTCAACTGTCTAACTATCACGGTTCATGAGATAACAGCCTGACGACACCATTATCTATAAAAACGACAAAAAGATCAAGTTTTTTGTATGGGAGCTCCCTAAGTATTTATTTTATTCTGTTTTTTAGTATTCGTTGTAATACTGGCAACAAAAATACATCATCTGTGAACATTTCAACTGTCTATCTATCACGGTTCATGAGATACAGCCTGGTGACAAATGGACGGACGGACAGCCGCGCCTCAGTAATAAAGTCTCGTTATACCCTTTGGGTACGGAACTCTAATAAAAATGAATACTGTGCGTTGGTAAGCGCATTACTTGAGAAAGGCTGGATTGTATTGTTTTTTTTAAATGTTCGTTATAGTTCGAATATGTTTTTTATGGTAAGGCTTTGTTTCACAATCAATATGTAAATTTCTAAGTAAGCAACTTTGAATATAACTGCGTAGCAAATAAGTAGGTATTAGTAGGTATAACCAACCAAAGTTGGTTGAAGACTAAAACTGTATTTTTTCGCCAGCTTATTGTAATAAAATATATTTCATTCTTTCTTTTAATCAGTCTGACAAATATAATGAAATATTATTCGTATAGTTAAATGCAAAGTGACCAGTAGTTATTTGACTTGTCATTCAAAAACTCACAATAAAAGAAACTATGAAAAAGCTTGATGTTCCTAATAAAGTGGGTAAAGTTAGACTGAGAAGTTGTGCAACACAAATCTTGTGTCAACTGATGTGGTTGTTCCTAACTTTTATACACGTAAAGGGAAAGCTAAATAGGATGATCTAAAATAGTTTTATATAGAAACAATGTTTTAATACATATGTACCTACTTTATTTTAGACGATAAGAAAAACCAAACCAAAGATGGAAGTCTTGAAAGTATTTCTATGACTTTAACACATTCCAACCTTAGTCATAAAACCACCAATAACGATTCCTACACTGCGTTATAGATTGAAGTTTGATTTTGATGTCCAGTTTGCTATTCATTGCGCTGCGTGTTTTAAATATTTCTGCTCTTGAAAAATAAGCGCACACGCAGCGCAATGAACATCAAACTGGTAATTGATATCGATTAGACAATATGACAGGATCCATCATTTAAGCTATGTTTACGTCAAACATTAAATTGCCAGGCAATATGATATTTGACACAAGCTGAATATCAGTGCCTTGCTATGATGAAGCCAAAATACATC
Source organism: Operophtera brumata (assembly GCA_932527175.1). Classification (NCBI taxonomy): domain Eukaryota; kingdom Metazoa; phylum Arthropoda; class Insecta; order Lepidoptera; family Geometridae; genus Operophtera; species Operophtera brumata. The sequence goes on along the minus strand of OW052239.1, from coordinate 55,568,296 downwards.
ACGAAAAAATAAAACTTTGGCACCCCTTTTTACCCCTTTCCGGGATTAATATTCGTTGGTGTTATTACTGGAAAAAAGCGTTAGTCGAGTTAGTCATGGGAAGCGATGGTGGCGATGAGCTCACCAATTGTCACGTCTATATTCCCACGATGGTGCACCTTCCCTTTCGGGGAAAAAGGGATGTGCATTATATTAAGGCTTATTTTATAAAATCCTGAAATGTGTTCAGTCATTCTTTATTTTAAGTACCGAAACCCAGTTTCAAGCAAAACGCACCACGCATTAAAAAGTTCCCATACAAACTACAAGGTTTAAAGTTTTCAAGTTTTTTCATACAATGGTTTTCACCCCTTCTCATCCCTTGGGGGTTGAAATTACAGAAATCTCTTCTTAGTGGGCGGATTTGCTCTATAAGGAACCTACCCTCAAAATTAGGTCCAGCTGGTTTTAAATTGTAACCAGATACCGACCATAAAATATAAGGTAATGAAATGGTAAATTAAAAAGATTTGCTTTCTTTACAATGGTCTCGGGCCCGCTTATAGAATTTTAAGATAAAGGTAAGAATTAGCCTCCTTGCCTGTTAAATTAGGAAGCTTAGGTATTCGTAAAATTTCAAGTGTAGCCCTACCAGCGTTCTTGTCTTCCGTCTATAGCACTTGTTCTTTGGTTAACAAAATTCTATCTCCTTCTCTTGTGGCTCTTTCTGGCAACACACTCAAAATTTCATACTTAGACGAGGCTCGAAATGCTTGGCATAGTCTTGCCCCAATACTACTCCCCCCAAATCTCTTTCGTCTCAACGGCAATGGGACGGGCCTCTGTGCGAGCTGACGCGGAATTGTCTGTTACAAACGTGCTCAAGCTCCACAAATCGTGCTCGTCTCCTGGCCGTTTCCAAATGGGAGTCAGGGTTTTGGTTGCAAGCACTTCCATCACACAATACTGGTACTTTAATGGATCCAGTTTCTTTCCGTATTGCAACTTCTTTACGGTTGGGTGCAGGGTGCTATGCCCCTCATCACTGCCAGTGCGGTACTGCTGTAATGTTGATCAGCTTGGTCACCACGGATTATCGTGCACCAGGGCTGCCGGTAGGATTTCCCGCCACGCTAGCCTTAATGATATCATTCACCGGGCCCTTACCAGCGTTAACATTCCAGCCATTCTAGAACCCAATGGTCTGCTACGTGACGATGGTAAGCGGCCTGACGGCATGACTCTTGTTCCGTGGGAGAAGGGTAGGCCTTTGGTGTGGGACGCTACATGCGTTGATACCCTTGCGCCATCTCATCTGTCCGGGACTTCAGTTAGGGCCGGTGCGGCGGCAGATTCCACTGAGGACCTCAAAAGACGCAAATATGCAAGTCTCGACAGAGCTTACTTATTTGAGCCTTTCGGGGTCGAGACTCTGGGTCCGTGGGGTACCGGGGCCCTTCACGTTTTCAAAATTCTTTCAGGGCATCTGGTCGAAGCGACGCGTGATCCGAGAACTGGCTCTTATCTGGCTCAACGCATTAGTATTACCATTCAGCGTGGCAATGCAGCCAGCATCTTAGGGACGCTTCCGTCTGGTAGTGATTTGGATCAGTTGAGCTACCTTTAGATCACTTGCAGCGGTCTTCAGGTAGCACAACTGTTTCATATGTATTTTGTACATACCTTGTATTATTCTTTCTGTAAATAAATGTAAGAATTAGGTACATACCTACATACATACAAAGACACACGCCTTTTTCCCTGAAAGGGTAGACAGAGCATCAAATGGGCCTCTTTTCACTGTGGGTTGCACAATCGTGGGAAATAGACGTGAAAAGGGTGAGCTCATCGCCACCATTGCTTCCCACAACTGACTCTGCTAACTCTTTCTTCCAGTAATTACTCATTCCTTAAATAAGATAGCAGCCAGGACAAATCTTATACCAACGAATCTCATCAACCAGTCCAGGTAATCCCTTATTTGGCTTTTACGACATCCACAGGAGGAGACGGAGGGACATATGCTTAGGCCGGATACAACCACGGCAGTTTTAATATAAAAAAATAATGATCTGAAAAGAAGTGATTATGAAAATCCCACAGGTACCTATGTGTTACCAATCACTAGACTAGACAGCAGAACGGCATTTCTCATTAGCACCAACCTGAGACACTGAAACCGTTGGAACCTTAATTATATACAAACATGTGTCCAATATTTTATATTATATTTGCTAAATATTTCCCGTGGCCAGTTGTTTGCGGCTAGTCTTACCCTGTGGTTTGTTTTGTTTAAGATTACCAGGAATATTCGTATTTAGTTGTTTGTTGAGGACTTGCACTGTTTTTTATGTTAAAAAATAAAGCTCTTTTTGAACAGAAGTGCCATTTTAAGAGGTAGGTAAGTCATTTGAATTTTTGTAGGTTACTTTTTACATCAAGTTATTTTAGAAAAAATAAACTTTGAAATGAAGTATTTACAGTAGCGGCCATTTCGATAACTGGATTTTTTGAAGGAGCTTGTCTATTAGCGCCACCGCCAGGCAGAAATCTTCATACAAAAAAACGCCACGCGCCGCTCGAAAAAGCTTTTTATTGAATATCTCGTGAAATATAGATAATTTTAAAAAACCCTGTGGGTGACCCCTCCGTTTTATTGTATTGATCTTATTTATCCAATTTGTACCATATTGACAAACAATCGAATACAGCCAAAAGTTAGAGGTAACTTTGTGTTTTTTTATCGAGAAAATTTTGTCCTATCTTAATTCTGTTCTGTCTGTGTGATCCCTCGGTATTTATAATAAATATTCAATTTTAAATCCATGCATATTTTTAATTTGAATATTGTTCTTGATTTAGTTAGTTCAAAATCTAATCTAAGATTGGTAATTTTGCGTTATACGGTATAACGCAAAATTAGATTAGATTTTTAACTGACTCAAGAACAATATTCAAATTAAAAATATGTGTCTTATAGTAAGGTATAACTTCTTTTTATTTTTTTATTATACCTACTACTTGGATGACGGAACAAGCAAGAGGCCCACCTAATGTTAAGCGGTAACCTTCGCCTATAGTGCATTACCTTATAGGTCACGTCCACCTAGGACGCACCCTATGTGGCATTGCACAAGTTCACACACAACTTATACCCCACCTTAAGAAACAGCTTGATGCATTCTATATAAGAAGTGTGTGAACATACATGAGCACTTATTAACTATTTAACTAAATATATATTCAGAAATATGTATAAACGGAAAATTTATTTCGAAAAAAGTTCCCAACATTGTTTCTATATCAATTTCGCTCAACAGGTCCAAAGTGTGAATTTAGAACAACTAGTGTGAAATTAGAAGTAACAAACAATAATAAACATCCATTTTGTTTCTATTACGCTACAAGACATTAATCAAAAGATTAACTTTCAGGAAAAATGAACTTCGCAACTTTTGAGCTCGTCTTAGCTTTAATAACTTTTTGTAACTGCTATAAAGAACATTATGAAAATGTAACATCAGAAATCAGCGTTACCGAAGATTTATCGAATACTGTCTTGTCGAGGAGGAAGAGATTTGTGATATTTCCTGATGGCAGTTCGTTTCAATTAGGTAAGTACTTGATCATTATTTTCTAAATTATTTGTATATCAACCCAGAGAGTAGACAACATCCGAGACTACGTCTCGTCCCGTGGATGTCACCACAGGTTAGCACCAAGGACTCACATCGGAGGATAGACAGCAGAATCTATCTCAGAACTTATCACTAATACTGCGAAAACCAATCCGCCCGCCAAGCGTGGTTATTATGGCAAATAATAATAAGGCGAGGCCTCTGAGTCTACCTGCCGATGATGACTGAATATCCAAACGTCCAATTAAAGATTCCATTGTCCTGACTTACCTTTGAAAAATGGCTTGAGTTTGGAGTAGATTGACTATGATAATTCATAAGCTACATTTTTTACTACTCTTTCTCTTTTCATGACACTGGGATAGCTTTAAGTCAGTGTACAAAATAAGCCTCTGCAAGCCGGTTCACGTTGTCCTCTAACCACACTGGTTCTTTCACCATTCAGGCCCTTTTCAGTGCCAACGTACCTTGTCCTGGTCACGTAAAACAGTGTGACCCAAAAATAACTAGAGACACAACGAACGAACAGTCAGTCACAAGCTTGAGGTATGGAAGCCTTGGACAAGGCATTGTGAGCGATGCTGAAAGAACCAGTATCGTGAAAGGCTTCAGTTGAATGTAAGGTCCTTTCAGGCACAGTTTTACCAGAATAACATAACATAACTCCCAACAGTCATATATAATACATAGTCCTAATCCCACACTAAGAACCCTTGTGTCGTGGGTATCAGGAACTACTAGTACATGGTACCATAACACCCAGACCCGGAACAGATATATTCAGAGCATACAAACATTTGCCCCACAGCGGGAATCAAACCCGCAACCTCTCGCATCTCCGGCTAATCTCTCGACGCGCCACCGAGGTCGTCATCATTAGCTTCATCATGCCTTTAGACGCCTTGCTGGACGTTCCAATCCCCTGTTAATCAGAATAAATATTTTTTTAAATGTACTTTTTCAGTTTTCTGTACCCAAACCCACGGCTATCTCCAAGTAGGAGACATCGTCTGGTTCGGGAGCACAGCAGCTTTAGCATGGGAGCTTCCCTCTGACCCTTCGGTGTTCAACATGTTCAAGGAGCAGTCCAAGGTTTACGGAGGGAATAGGAGGATTGACAAGAACATATACTATTTGGATGAGGCCGGAAAGGTCATTGGAAAAGTACCGTATCGGAGGTAAACACACTAATCTGATGACTCATTACCCGGACTTGTTTGTTAGATTCGTTGGAATAAGATTTTTCCGGCTTGCTAGCTTACTGAACAATGTGTTATTACTGGAAAAAGATTACTCTGCCCGTTTCCACTTTTACCTAGTCCATGGTTATGTAATGCTTAGTACAATTTTTCTTACTTTTTGTAGACAGTTTTGAATATGATCATATGTTAAGCGGTAACTTCTGCCTATAACAATGCATTACAGTTTTACCCAAAATAGGTATAATGCCCGATGTACTTGCGCCGTAGACCAATTTCTATAGCACGGGAACCTTCTTTCTACTAATAGTAATCGCGCACTAAAATCTTGCGCTGTTATTTGGTTAATCGATTTCGCGGCAAAATTGCGGCTGGTCGTGCGTCATCTTGTGCATCAGTCGACTCTTAAATGTGAGCGGGACAGAGCTATACAGCGGGACAGATCTATACTATACGTTCGGCTAATGTCGGATATCAGTCTGCGCTTTTCTGCGCAAACGAAAACAGTCGATCGGACTTATATTTTGGGTAACTGCTGTACCTCTAATTTTACCGATACACATACTCTTCAAACCTTGATTGATTCACCTCACCATCATTTTTTGGCTTTCAGGAGGCCCATAGTAAATCCAGCGTTTGCCAAACGGAGCGTGGACTTTCCACACACACCACCCCTATCTATAAAGAAAATGCACGATATGCAAAAGAGCACCAATTATTTAAACGACCTACACGAAAATAGCATTGAGTTCCACAGGACTGGAAGAAAGAGCCTTTATGCAAAAGTCGAAAAGGTTTTGCAAGCGTGAGTAAAATTTATATTTGAAATTATATGCCAAGTCGGGAATTTCGCTAATGCGATGGGATGTAGCGATAGCTTTGAGATAAAGGAGGCTAAGAATAACGTTAGAGCTTGCTAAAAAGAAGTTACATCGTTACATAATTATTCAAAATTTGTGGTATCTCACTGCAGGGAAGAAATTTCTTCTCTCCTTTTTTTCCCAATGTCGGCTACATTGGGACCGATCCTTTGAATTAGGCATTCATTTCGTTTTCTTCGCCGCGGTCTGCTACGAAGTCGTTTCCCATTCTGAAGCATCCATTCTATCGTGGATTAAGGTGCTGGGGCATTTCGCAAAACTACAAATCGTAGATATGATTTTTCACTGACTAAATTAAGTTAAATATTCAGATTAAAAATATGCATGGATACTACATTGTAAATCCAAGGAATCATACATACATAGACACACGCCTTTTTCCCCGAAGGGGTAGGCAGAGCCCCAATAGGCCTCTTTTCACAGTGGGTTGCACGTGCATCGTGGAATATAGACGTGACAAGTGGTGAGCTCATCGCCGCCATTGCTTTCCACGACTGACTCAGCTAATCCAAGGAATCAATTAAAAAAAATACGAAAGGACAATATTTTCTTCATATAACAATCAAAAAATTACCTCTAACTTTTGGCTAGAATCCATTGTATGTTTTGTTGTATTAATTGTATTCTCAATATGGTGCATTTCGAGCGGCAGTAGGTTTTTTTTTGTATGGAGTATTCTGCCTGGGGTTGTCGCGCTGGTTGGTTGCTAATTCATACTACTGTTTTTTCACATAGAAAACAAAAAAAAAAATATTTATTTTATTTTATTAATAAAAACGCATAATTTTACACTGAAATGACAGTTGTTGGCTTTATATTGGTCTTTATTTGCGGTAAATCATAATTGGTTGAAAGAACGAAAAAAACATTAACATTATAGTTCATAATTATAATTAATTTTGATGTTATTTTCACTATTAGTCCACTGTTTTCTTCAACCAATTATGATAAACCGCAAATAAAGACCAATATAAAAGCCAAACTCAGTTATTTCAGTGTAAAATTATGCTCCCTTCGCCCATATTTGTGAAAATACATTAGTATGAAAAAGCAACGACATTCAGCCTCTAACGCATCCAACATGCGGCAAGACGTGGCCCACTCACTTCAATTTACCCGCTGCTATACAATATCCGTGATTTGCATTTTGGATTAAGTACCAGTTTAGGAAAAATACGGATGGCATTTACCAAAGTGGAGTAGAATGATATACATGTTAAACAAGCCTTTTGCCTATGGCTTTGCACGCATTATGTTAAAAGTACTCCCGCTCACCTCTACCCTACCTTTCTACCCCCACACCATCCATCTATACATCAAATACCAACAAAAATCGCTTGCGTTGACCTGACAGACGTTGTACAACCGTCTTGAGTTTTTACGAAAATACCATTAAAGACATCACTTTCAGCTTTTCAAATTTTCCAGACAACTTTTCCATTTTTTTCCATAATAACTTTATTTGGACAATTACGATAAACATTTTAATAAAATGCTGAACCTCTTCAGCCGTTCTGAAGTGATAGATAGATAGATAACTCCTTATTGTATTCACCGTAGTGTGTCCGGAATAGACCCCTCCTTCTCCTCCCGTGGATGTCGTAAAAGCTGACTAAGGGATTACCCTGACCTGTTGATACGATTCATTGGTATAAGATTTGTCCTGGCTGGCTTACTATGGAATGTTTTATTACTTGAAGAAAGCGTTAGCAGAGTCAGTCGTCCCACGACTGACTCTGCTAACGCTAAGCAATGGCGGCGATGAGCTCACCACTTGTTAGGTCTATTTCCCGCGATGGTGCAACACACTGTCAAAAGAGGCCCATTGAGGCTATGCCTACCCTCTTCGGGGGGAAAAAGGCGTGTCTATGTATGTATATGTATGTGTGTATTCACCTTAAAATAAAATAACAGCATACCTAAATTATCTTACAAACTAGTTCACGGTGGTACAATGAGCGGCCGTAGTGATGCACTTTCAAACGAACGACATTTAATTTTAATCTATATACACGAAAACTATCTTACATAATTCCTTGTAGACCTATCTAGGTATTCATTACACTCAATTTCCAAGGAAATAAGAGCGGAGAAGATATGTTTTCTTTTATACTACTTGGGATGACGGGTCAACCAGCTGGCCCACCTGATGTTAAGTGGTACCCTCTGCATATGAACAGTGCATCTCACATGTAACGCACATTTTTTTTTTTTTAGTGTACCTAATAAATGTACAATTGCTTTACAATCTAGCCATAAAGCAGGCTATTCAGTAATTTTACATTGACCTAGATTTATAACATAAATTATACATAAGAATGTGTCCATTGACACTTTTCTTACTGTCTCTATTTAAGGGGAGAACAAGGAGGGCGGATCAAGCAGATGGCACACCCTGATGACCTCGTCCTTTAACAATGCATTACCTCACAGGTCACGTCCACCTAGGACGCATCCTATGCGGCATTGCACTGCGCCCGCCACCCTGAGACATAAAGATAAATAGTCTCATGTGCCTGTAATTTCACTGGCACCCTTACCCTTCAAACCGGAACATAGCAATGCGAGCATTACTGCTTTGCGGCAGAAATAGGTATTGTGGTAGTACTTCCCCGGACGAACTCTTTCACAAAGAACCTCTACTACTCTCTATGTTACAGAAACTCACTACTAATGTAAAAAAAACCTATTTTCAGATTAGGATGGAATGGAACAGAGTGTGTTCTAAGAATGCTGTGTGAATCTGGCAAGGAGAAAAAAGATCAAGGAACATTTTTGGGTGAAATCGTCAGGGCTACCTTTACGTAAGTAATTCATAGCGAAACCGCTGCCAATCCCTTAAGGGTTTAGGGTGCACTTAAATGTTTTTGTGTGTGCGTCAAACTTCTCAAAGAAATATTGAGCTAAGCCAATTTCTAACGTTTTTACCCTACATTGAACATGCATTAACTTAATCTACTTCATTTGCAGTGGGCAGTTATCTGGCCAAGTTCGGTCACATTGAAACAGGAGTTGATAGTTGCAAATTCAAAAGATCCTTGTATGCTTATACAAGCTCTGCTTAGCTTGGGGTTTGATAATGTCTTGTCCAGCATTTTTTTTCTTAACCTTTATAGTCCCACAGCTGGGCAAAGGTCTTCCCTAATTCTTCCAATTGTCCCTGTCCTTGGCAGTCTACCACCACTCCTTTTCCAAATTAACAAGATCGTCCCGCCAACGCATTAATTTATTTATTAGTATTATTTATTTCAATGTATTAAATAATTTTGAATTTCAATTTGTCACAGATTGTTTTTGAATAATTATGTTACCATTTGATTTTATATCACAATTAACAAGAGTTCTAAATAAATGAATATAAATAAATAGAAACAATTAATTACGTAAAACCCGCGGCCGTCGAAAATGGCGAACGTGATAATGTAGACCGAATCTAATTATTGTCCATCTAGCCGTGGTGTGTCCGGCCCAAGAATAGTCCTCTCCATCACCTCCCGTGGATGTCGTAAAAGGCTACTAGGGGATTACCCGGACTTGTTTGTAAGATTCGATGGTATAAGATTTGTCCTGGCTGCTAGCTTATTTAAGGAATGAGTTATTATTACTAGAAGAAAGCGTTAGCAGAGTTAGTTGTGGAAAGCAAGACTATGTATGTATGTGTTGTATTATAGACCATCTAACCTTTGAATACAATCTTGTAGTGTTATTAATAGAATACTTTTACAGTTCGTTTCTCCTTTACAAGTACAACTTTTATGTTACCTTTTTTATATCTGTCTTTTATTGTCCATTGCGGTCGACCCCAAAAACCCAGTTACCAACTCATCCTGCCCATAAAACTATCCCAATAATAATTTCAGATTACCGCAAGGCCGCGAGTTCGAGGCGGGGTACAAGCGGTATGATGCGGCCCAGGGGGGCCGTGACTGCGCGAGCTTGTACCCTGGATGTGAGGATCTTCATGGGCTGAGTTTGTACGACCAGATCCAGGAAACTCCATAAAATGTTTCGAGTTTTATGGGCCATGGGTTTTACGCCATTCGACTTTTATAGTCACAAAATAAATTATTGGAGAAAATAAACGAAGTCCTTAAAAATACTTAGTTTTTATCTTTTTGTGTATGAAAAGAACCTCTGCGAAGTACACTGAATCCTTTCTCCACAGTGGTTCTCTCAACATAGAGCACTGGGCTCTTTTTACGACCAATATATAATTCGAGCTACGCCAACGCCAAACGGGCGACTACTACCTACCTTACTATGAAACCTATTAAAATATTTTTTGACTATTACAATTAATTACTTATTAACATAATAGATATTATAACATTTTGGTAGTAGTAGAGCTTTTTAGTGAAAAAGTTCGTACGGAGAAGTACTACCACTATACCTATTCCTGCCGCAAAGCAATAGTACTCGCATTGCTGTGTTCCGGTTTGAAGGGTATTAGGTGCCGGTGAAATTACAGGCCCATATGAGACTCTTATTTATGTCTCAGGGTGGCGGGCGCAGTACAATGCCACATAGGGCGCGTCCTAGGTGGACGTGACTTATGAGGTTATGGCAGAGGTTACTGCTTAACATCAGGTGCGCCACCTGCTTGTTCCATCATCCACGTTGTTATTTTTTTTAATTAAATACATGTAACTGTAATTTATGAGTAAGTTTCTTGAAAACAATATGATATTTTTCTTTAAATGATTAATACTGGTTAATTACAAGGTTCAACGAATCTTAATTAATAATCAACGTAGAATTCGAAGAAAATAAAATAAAACAAGAAATGCGAACTCTTGAAGAACTATTCTTCAAAAGTTTAAGAATTGTACACAATAAAAACAGAAGTTCCCGTAGCATGAATTGCTACAAGTACAAGCAACAACAAAAGCTGAAGTTATTGTTTATGTTTGTCTCGCTGGGGAGAGAAAGATAAAGGGCTGTCTCGACGTCTTTACTTGATAGTGTCACTTATTTGGCACAGTCTTTAGTTTGGTACAGTCGTGTGCAGTCTGAAAAACTAGATTTATCTGAGTTTATCAATGAATTTTATAATTCAGACAACCTCTGTGGCGCGGCGGGTGAAGGTTCGCCTGCGACGCAGGAGGTTGCCGGTTTGATTCCCGCCTCGGAACAAATATTTGTACGATCTGCAGATATTTGTTCAGGATGTTCTGGGTATTTTCTGTATATAATAAAAAATATCTATCTATGTAATATATTGTAGTATATCAGTTATCTAGTACCCATAACACAAGCTCTGCTAAGTTTGTGGCTTGATAATGTTGTGTGAACTGTCCAGCATTATTTATTTATTTATTTATTTATTATTAAACCAGCTCATCTCGTAACCATTATAAAGTAGACAAGCACAAAAGTAGCTTCTCTTAAGCTTAGTAGATTTCAGATTAAACTAATAGCTATAGAAAATTTCTCGATAAAATGAATGGGGCTCTGCGTGCCCTTTCATTGAAAAAAGGGGGCTATTTTAGGTATGTTTGTGTCTCTATGATGCAGTGGACGAGTAGTCGGCTGAGATGCAAGAGTGCGGGTTCGATTGCCGATGTTAGGACAAATACAGCTGACACCTAGACTTTACAGGGATGTGCCACCCATAATTATAATAGATATTCCTCCCTTGCGCATCAAGCGAATCCAATCTACCTTCTTATGAAGCAGATAACAGTTAAATTCCGTTACTATCAAACTCAGTAAAGTTCAGGTAAGTTAGAAAATGACAGAACAGCGCCCGCGTTATGAAAAGTGAACGAAAATCACGAAAAACAGTACTTAAACATATATTTGCTGCGTAATCGAAATTATAAATCGACCCTCTAAAATAATATTATTTGTTACTATTATTTATTTTATCAATTTAAACTGATAGGTAATAGAGATATTAGACGTTATAAGCGCATTGTAGAGATAAGTTCATAATTTTCTTTATCGAGAAAGTTTATCGAAATCGTGTTTTGGGTTCGATCAAGCCGTTGAAAATATGATGAAGATAAACAAATATAATTTTTTTGTTGTCTATGAAAACTGAAGATTTTGCTAAAACGAAGATTTTTGTCTATTTGACTTTTGACAGCCTCTTAATGCGCACTGCTAATGGAGTGGAACTCATTGCCAGCACCTTTGCGGATCTGTATAGTTTAGGATGTTTTAAGACAAGAGAGAATAGGTTATTTCGTTAGCTTGAGTAGTACCTAGAGGGATTCAATTTCTTTAATGCATCTAAAGTTTACAGCTGTAGAGTTGAACTCTACCAATATCAGTGAGTTTTTTTACGTTGAAGTTCCCCGACACATAAATTACCTGTCAGTTGTAAGCCCTAGACTATAAATAAGTATGAAAAACTTGTCAAAAATAATTATTTATGCTAAAAAACCGTTTTACTTTTCAACTTAAATGCTGATACTTTTTACTAGAACCGGGTTTACCAGGATTGTTTTGATTGTTTAGTTCTCCCGTGCTCATGGCGCATGCAACTGTTCTGAAATATCAGGAACAATCAAAACTAAAAAATCATGGTAAATATCCCGTTTCTATAGTAAAAAGTATGTACATAAACATGACAGTTTCAAAAGTTAAAAGCTGATTATAGTCAAACCGAAATCAGCGATCTTTTCCTGTTTTTTTTTTATTTAGAAGTATTGCAATGTTTTTAAATGAATTTAAATTATTGGCCAGGTAGGTAGGTCAATAATTGCCCTTTCCCTAGAGGAAGTCGTTATCGAGGGCGAATGGAAATAACCCAAAATTTACCTCTACCTATGGGTAATAATCCTAAAATCACTTTATTAGTGCCCGGTTATTTAAATAATGCTGTCTGCTTGAGAATACCCAAAGCATGCTAATTCGGATGCAGACGGCAGCTGATCTTCAAATTACTTGTCCAAACAGACATGCTGCATAGTTCAGGTTAAGATACTAGCGCTGTTTGTGCCCATTGTAGAGTTGGCTTATTGTGGAATAGTATTACCATGTTGTGTTTGGCCTAAGAGTAAACCAATCCGCTTTTGCCCGTGAATTTCATAAAAGCCAGATATGGGATTACAACAAGCCTGAATAATCAAGGTTTACAAAACCCTTACAGTAAACTTTGGCAGTAGGCTTTGTTATATTGATTTTATTTATCAAATTGTTTCCTTTATTATGCACCATTTTAATAAACAATCGAAACTAGCCAAAAGTTTGAGGTAACTTTGAGGTTTTTTGTCTATCAAGAAAATATTGTCCTATCGTGTTTCTGGTTCAGTGATCCCTTGAAATTATAATGTAGTTTCCATGCATAATTCGAATATTGTACTTGATTTAGTCAGTGAAAAATAAAATCTTAAATTAGGGATTTTGCGGCATGAGCCACCGTAACTTCAATATTGAAATCACCAATCCGCCTGCCAAGCGTGGTGATTATTGCAAAACACCCCATTGCATTCTACAGCCCTCAATCAGCGTGTGTTTGTGTGTGTGTGTGTGTGTGTGTGTACGTCTATCGGGGATAATGATGATAATTATTACTTGTAAAATAAAGTCCAAGAAAGTTGATTTTTAATCGTTGTTGTATTTTTGACGCCTTGTAAATCGGAAGTTTTTTCTGGTATTTGGATTTTTGGATAATTGATTGATGATTCAAACAATTTGTTTTTAAAGTGTTTTCTGAAAAGTAGATCTAATAATTTCAACATACATCTTATTTTTGTGTATGTACCTATAATGTAGCTACTGACACCAAGACTATTAGAGTCTCTGATTAGTTTTTGATCACCCTTCGTGGACTCCACATACACACACATCCACAGTTCATAATCCCCACCGCCATCGGTGAAGGTTAGAACCTTCTAATGTAGGTACCGTGATCTATTCTTCTGATTTAAAGTTATGGTTGATAGAAATACACAGTATAGTATAGTAATTCAGTGCGCCTTCCCTTCGACAAACGCCGATGTCAACTTTTGTAAGTAAATAAATATTTGAATCAAATAGCATATTATTCCAAAGTCTGTTCCATACTAAGGCCAACATAGACCAACAGCGGTATGTACACTCAACCATGTAAACAGTCACGTGCATGTGTAATAACGTACACTGTTTCGAGCCCATGTCAATACAAAATATACCTTAGTCTTACACTCGGAACCAAAGGCTTACTAACATTTTTGTCCGCAAATGTACTTAATGTCATTTTCTTATTAATTAGAGTTTTGTGTAATTAATATGATGACTCCTCATAATTTATTATGCACTTTTTAAGACTGTTATAAAAGAAATGTGTCCAAAATTCCTGAAATTTAATCGCTGGGTTTCTTTGGCCGTTGTGAAGTGGGTTTTGAAAATGCATTGGCCATACGTACTGGTCTTTGCATTGGTGCATTGTGAGTGTTTTGCGAATATCACAGATAAAGATTGTGCGAATGTGAAAACACATATCGGAGCAGTGAGAAAGCGGAGACACATGACTTTTCCTGAGAGTAGTAATATGGTGGTAAGTTTTCTTTATGTTATACCTCCTCTGCTAAATAAACTGACGTCAAAGCTTACCCTTAAAAATAATTAATATTAAGACTCACGGTACGCAATATATGGGAAGTAAAATCGTAAAACCGAGCGTTAACAAAAAGTGAAGTCTGTTATGTCTTTCCTCTGCGCAACATGTTTGTGCATCTTATACTAAACTGGACTGAAGTAAACTCCAGTCGCGCGAAGGAGCTGACACAGCCTGAACCGATTTGGATGAAAATTGGTGGGGAGGTAGCTTAGAACCAGGAGATTGACATAGGGGGGAGGGGTAGGAGAGGGGGGGGGGGGGTCACCGGGGGCTACCCGTGCGAAGCCGGGGCGAGTCGCTAGTGTTTTATAATAGTTGAAATACAACGTGATTTAAGCCAATAACGACTATAATTAATTTCCAACGAACAGCTTGGCCTTATTTTAATAATGAATCCTTTCAACTCATCATAATAATCATCATCGTCATTCTGTAGAAGTCCACTGCCAGACATAAGCCTGTCCCGTAGAATTCTATTACAAACGGTCTTGGTCAACCTCCATCCACCGACTTCCTACAACCTGTATAATTTTAATGATCCTAGGTCCAACGAGGCCTTTTGCATTGCGTCATCCGGTTCGTGGGTGCCATTCAAGAACCTTTATTCCCCAGCTATATGACCTGCCCATTGATAAATTACACTGTTCCGTGCATTTTGTACCTCTACACTTGTAGCCTCTGGACCAAATATAGGAAAATATCTGTGAGCGCCCTACGGGTTCAATTCAACCACGCGTTCAGGGCGCTGTTGTGGCTGCCGCGCTGGTGCAGTGCGTCGGGCATGTTCGCTGACGCACACGTAGACAGCTTCCCGGCGATCCTGCGCGTGCGCGCTGCCGCCACGCTGCGCAGAGTGCGCGCCAGCCGCCACAGCCTCCAGGCTGTAGCCGACAGGCCAGATTCCCACCTCACTCAGCACTGGGCCAAGATGCATTCAGTTATGGCCAATTACATAGATTATTGCATACATTTTGGCCTAGTAGTTAGATTAAAAATTAAACTGTGTCTAGTTGTATAGGTATTAATTATATTTTCATAAGTGATGTGTTTGTTACTAACCAAATTATGTATCCGTGGGTCTGAAATAAAGTATTTATTTTATTTATTGTCACTTCAACTTGCTAATTCTGAGAGTGATATTATCCTGGTTCTTCATTGGATTTCTTAATTGTTCTAATTCTTTCAGCTCACAATATCCCTAGTAAAAGCTTTCATGACCCATGCGCCGTCAGGATGGAACATAGCCCTGGAGATCGACGTGATGTTCCCGCTGCCAGACGAGAAGTTTACGAACCGGTTCTTCAGGAAAAAGCAGCACCATCGACAGAAGAGAGAGTTTTGGGAGAGACTGCAGAATGCCATATATTTGTAAGTAAACAAAAATAATGCTGGACTGTTTACACAACCTTATCTAGCCCCAAGCTAAGTTAAACAGAGCTTGTGTTATGGGTAATAGATAACTGATATACTTAATACAAATTAAATAGATAGATATTTTTCATTATACATAAAAAATACACAAAACACCCTGAACTATCAGTAGATCGTACAAAAATTTATTCCGAGGCGGGAATCGAACCCGCAACCTCCTGCGTCACAGGCGAACCTTCGCCCGCCACGCTACAGAGGTCGTCATAGTACGTAAGTCGTCGTGTAAGTATCTGCTATCATATTTTATGTTTCTGTTTATTTTATACTGCGGTGGTTTATCTTAAGAACAGACCCCTCCATCTCCTCCCGTGGATGTAGTAAACCCTTACTGAGAGATTTGACCAGAGGATGGGCAGCAACCACCTGAGTACTTGACACCAAACTGCGATCACCAAGCCGCCTGGAAAACTTGGTGATTATGAAATCCCCCCATTGAAATCAATGGGGGAGATCCTTGTCCAGCAGTGGATGTATCACGCTGGTGATGATGATGATGAGTCTGCAGTTTAACGACTACTCTGTAAGTTGCTACGTGTATGTATGTGTGTGTATGTATGAGGGTGTGTGTGAATGTATGTAGTGTGTCACTCAATTGTGTTTGTTGCTCTAGTATGTCACTCAAATATGTTTACTGTTCTAGTCACTAGAGTTTAGTGTGTCACTCTAATGTGTATGTTGCTGTAGTGTGTCTGTGTGTCACTCAAATGTGTATGTTGCTGTAGTGTGTCACTCAAATGCGTTTGTTGTTCTTAGTTTGTCACTATAGTGTGTTCATCTTGAGTGTTTTTCTCACTACTATCATACTAGTGTGTCGTTTTTGTTAGTTATAGGTACTAAGTTGTCTCTATATTACTCGTATGTCACACGCTTTTATGACACTCTGGTATTTAGCTTTAGTGTGTCGCTATAGTGTCACCTATATGTGTCGCTCTAGTGACCTTTTTAATAATGTTTCGAGCGAAACGCCTCAATTTCTCAATTCTTAGGCCGGACACACCACGGTATATTCAAAATATGTGCACAATCGTAGAAAAGGCGTTCAGTAGAAACAACATTTTTAATAACAAATACAAACTACGAGGGTGTGACAGAAAGGGCGGATGGACGGACAGACATGAATAATTTATAGGGGTTGCGTTTTTGCAATTTTGATTCGGAATCCTAAATACCGAAAATAATAATGTATTAAACAAGCTTTTATTTAATATGCCTTTCTATGTATGTCACATTTTGTTTATCCTCTATACAAAGGGTATCTATCTATCTAAGGGTGTCAAGGGACCCTAATAAATACTTTTATTCTGTCAAAGGGTTAGATCATATAATTTTAGTAGTAGTAGAGCTTTTTTGTGAAAGACTTCATCTGGGGAAGTTCTACCACCCTACCTATTTCAGCCGCAAAGCAGTAGTGCTCGCATTGCTGTGTTCCGGTTTGAAGGATATGGTTGCTGGTGAAATAACAGGTACATGAGCCTTTACATATTTATGTCTCAGGGTGGCAGGCGCAGTGCAATGTCACATAGGGTGCATCCTAGGTGGACGTGACCTATGTGGTAATGCGTTGTTAAAGGCAGAGATTACTGATTAACATCACGTGGGCCACATGCTTGTACCGTAAATAAAAGAGTAAAAAAAAATGTGGGTGGAAGGTTTGGGCACGAGGAGGTGGCAGGAGAGGGGCGGAAGGTGGAACTCCATTTTACCCCAATACCACACGAGTGAAGCTACGGACAAAAGGCTAGTTTGATATAAAATGTTAGGGACGTATATGTGTGGGTATGTCCGGCCTAAGAATATATCTCTCCGTCTCCTCCCTTGGATGTCGTAAAAGCCGACTAAGGGATTACCTGGACTTGCTGATAAGATTCGTTGTTACTCGTATAAGGTTTGTCCTGGCTGTTAGCTTCATATGGAATGTGTTATTACTAAGCGTTAGCCGAGTCAGTCGTGGGAAGCAATTGCAGCGATGAGCTCACCACTTGTCACGTCTATATTCCACGGTGCAACCCACTGTGAAAAGAAGCCCACTGAGGCTCTGCTGACCCCCCTTCGGGGCAAAGGCGTGTGTCTAGGTGTGTGTGTGTGTGGACGTATGAGTCAATCAGCTGTGTATTACTTAGATATATTTTTATAACAATCCATAATCCTTTCTCTTTCAGCCATAACATGAACGGTAGATCCTGCATTCTCCGCAGCATCTGCGAAGCCAGGACACACCTGGCATCTCCAGGCAAGTCTCTCGTGCACGACATACTGAGAGTTATATTTACGTAAGTGGTTTTCCATTTTAGATCCATGATCATCACCACTAGTCTACTACGGGACAAAAGTCTCCCCATATAATAGGTTCCTATTTTCCTAGAAATATTAGGAACGTCTGTCCGCATTGGTATCTTGGTTGGAGGCCTCGCCCAGTATTGGATATCTACCGGCTGATAAAGTGTTTTTTTTTTCATCACTATCTCACCTGTTGTTAAGTGACGATGTGGCCGAAGATGGAGCACAAAGGTCTAGAAGGCACCTATTCACTCTAGCCTTGAAGAGACCCAGATTTTGGTTTTCAGGAAAGACAGACGACGGTAGTGTGTTCCACTCCTAAAGAAAACGAAAAGATTACGAAGGTTTACTAGATTTTTGCTGAAAAATTGATTCTAATATGTTTATTTCTCATGTTAAATAATTATGATGTAGTTCGACGCTAGAACAGGATCATTATCAAACTTATAACAATTAATCATCATAATCGGCCACTAGAAGTCCACTACTGGAATAAAAAATCTGCCCCATATTATGCCAAAACAATGTTTACACAAAGACCTCCCCAATAGCCATAACATTGTAAAAACAAAGGCCTCCGCAAATACCATAACAATGTAAGAACAAAGGCCTCCCCAAATGCTCCAACCATGTAAGAACAAATGCCTCCGCAAATGCCACAACAATGTAAGAACAAAGGCCTCCCCAAAGAATGCCACAAGAATGTAAAAACAAAGACCTCCCCAAATAATGCCTTGACAATGTAAAAACAAAGGCCCCCCAAAGAATGCCACGACAATGTTAAAACAAATGCCACTCCAAAGAATGCCACGGCAATGGTAAAACAAATGCCACTCCAAAGAATGCCACGACAATGTTAAAACAAATGCCACTCCAAAGAATGCCACGACAATGTTAAAACAAATGCCACTCCAAAGAATGCCATGACAATGTTAAAACAAATGCCACTCCAAAGAATGCCACGACAATGTTAAAACAAATGCCACTCCAAAGAATGCCACGACAATGTTACAACAAATGCCACTCCAAAGAATGCCACGACAATTTAAAAACAAAGACCTCTCTAAATAATGCTACGAAAATGTTAAAACAATTACGATACGTATGAACTGCAGCAAACATGTCGATACGTATGAACTGCAGCAAACATGTCGATACGTATGAACTGCAGCAAACATGTCGATACGTATGAACTGCAGCAAACATGTCGAAACATTACTCACAGTAAATGAAATACGAGAAACTTATATCTGTGAAACGTTTCGTTGGAGCAAAGTGCACGATCTTAAATAAAATTGATTTCGTAATGGTTTCATTCAATAGTGTCGTGGTTTTATTTCGATACCCGGGACAACGGGACGATGGACCAAACTCGATTGAGATCTCGTGCAGCGTATAAAATTCTATCGTTGAATTTTCTGTTGAAGATATTGGAGTAGAAAATTACTACTTGCAAATATGATAATTTTTTACTTTTTTGTCATAATTCTGATCGATTAACCGTGCAACAATAAAATGTGAAAATATCCTTTGACCAGGTACACAGTGTTTTGTACATAGACTTTTTCACTATCTATGGTTTTGTCTTATGACAAGCAGTTTCGAATTCGGTCGAATTAGACAAAACACGGTGTTCGCGATTATTAGTCAAAATTAGTCACGATTAGATTAGTGATTATTAGCACAGTAAGTTTAAAATCATAAAACTAATATTATATGAAAGTTTGTTACTTTTTAAAGTAAAAACTACTTCTTTTTTTTTTTATACTACTTGAATGACGGAACTAGCAGATGGCCCACCTGATGTTAAGCGGTAACCTCTGCCTATGAACAATGCATTACCTCATAGGTCACGTCCACCTAGGACGCGCCCTATATGGCATTGCTCTGCGCCCGCCACCCTGAGACATAAAGATGGAAAGTCTCATGTGCCTGTAATTTCACCGGCACCCTTACCCTTTAAACCGGAACACAGCAATGCGAGCACTACTGCTTTGCGGCAGAAATAGGTATGATGGTAGTATTTCCCCGGACGAACTCTTTCACAAAAAAAGCTCTACTACTACTAAAAAAACTTAATCAACTGCGAAGAAAAATGGTGTGAAGATAGATGAACCGCTGGAATAACACAGGCAATTTTTTATTCCGATATTCCTACGGGATCAAATCTTATGCGGGTGAAGCCGCAGGGCGCTGCTAGTATAAGATATTTCGGAAAAACCCTAGAAGATTTTTGAATCGCACTTTTCTTTCTGATTTTGGATTAGACATAATATGTTTTACTATAATAATACCGTCTTATTCCTAGATATTTACGACGAATATATCTGTTTATTTTGAGCAACATATTGCAATGTGGACGAATGGAAATTTATTGGTTTATCGATCACTAACATTTAAAATTTTCAAAAATTGCCATTTAAAAAAAAAGATTTAGTTGTAATTTTAATATTTTTCTTTAGTGAAGATATTTACTTTTTTCAGGGCTCCACTCCAAGATGAGGACTTCAGAGAAGAAATGAGGGACTATAAAGAATTTTTGGACCCTGAATTTTGTGAAAACTCTAATGATTGCCCTTTCTCACTTCTGGATCTTGTTTTATCCCTGAATAAACAATAACAATTGTTAACAATTTGTTAAATTACTGAGTATTTGAACAAACCTTAATTCACAACTGAAATAATTTTAGCCCCCGAGTGAGTTGTTTTAAATTTAGTCGAAAGTTAGGTCAGTATCATAATATCAGTAAACAGAGTAAATAAAAAAACAATAAACATAATAGTTAACTTGTTTAGAATACAAATTAAATCGCGTGACACGATCGAACTAAATCTTAACATCAGGAGGGCCATATGCTAGTTCCGTCACTCAAGTAAAAAAAAAAAAAAACTGCTGTACATGACGGTTGATGAATCCTATTTAATCGACAAAAATTCGGTAAAGATTTACATTTGTAATCAGATTAAGTTGAAGAAGGGAACTAAGGATCTAGTTAGTAGCTATGTGATCTACGAGAGGACCAGCAAGCATCTGACAACCAACCGGTGGTTTTTGTACCTTATTTCCCTGGTAGGTAATAAATTGATCAAATCATATACATTTACCTAGATCATAAGATGATGCAGTGTCTGTTCCCTCAAGCGATCTAAAGCCTTAAAATCTAATGCGTAAGGTTGGTTTTTGTACAGTATTGTAAGGGATTATATAAAGGTGTAACTCGTGACTAAGCTAATGAGTAGATTCAGCATTCCTGTTCTAATTCTTTGACACAACATCCCGGGTCACTGAACTCGGCGACGTTCATGAATTCAAACGTTTGCTTAGTGAGGATACGACTTTTTCGATTTACCTGTTTTGTTATTACACCCATTACACCCACTATTCCAAATATAACATTAAAAAAAATTACTGGATAATAATTAATTCGTTAAATTTAATCTACGTAAAGTTTTTTTTTCGAATAGAGTTTTAAAAGATATTTACATTTGTTTACTTGACAAAATCCGAATAAAATGGACATAAATACTCATACTCATGCTAGAGTTTGTAAGGTGACGCGTGACGCGTCGAAAATCTATGGCGCATGAACTATTAAATCGTTTTGACGAATTGGTCCCATTTTTTATGGATATTCCTAGAAATTGTTAATTGGTAACTTTTTTTTGTGTAGATTCAATATTTATCGAATACTGATTATCGTTTTTTTATGGTATATTTGGAATAGTGGTGTAGACCTTCGTTGGCCACTTGATTGACTTGGCCTGTGGAATGTGGATTCAACGATTATCATCCTGATGGTAGTGACAGTGAATGGACTGATAGCCAGAGCCTCGACCAATAAAGGGTTGGATCAAGAGTCAGATTCAGAAGGCGGTACTCCTGGACTAGGCATGCATAGTCAGGAGGTTCCTCTCTCTGCAGCTCTAGCCACCGACCATATGGACCTTGCTCTGCGGTCGGTGATTCACAATTTTTTTCTTACTGTAATGTTTTTATACTACTTGCATATTAAGATGGCATTCCTTTATGGTAAAAAATGTAGTTTGAACGAGATTTTAAAAAAGTTAGTGTCATAACTATAATATCTAAGAATTAGTGCAGGAATATAAAACGTGAGTACTCATTTACCTACATACTAGTATAGTATTATTTTGTCTGTGCCTACATATAAGTTTGACAGAGAATTTCCTGAAAGGTTCCCAAATCAATACACCGCATCGTGAATACGGTTGTCCGGCTATTTGATCAAAATGTTAGGTCAGTTCTTATTAGTTTATTAAAATATTTAAACCAGTAGGTACAGATTCAATTTCACACTTTACTGTTAATAATGTCAACATTTCGGAAACGAATGTGCAATTATTACTGTTTATTGTTTTTGTGTCCTATAAACTTGTACTAATATTTATTTTGTGCCTATAATGCGAATCTGTTCAAATATTGATAGTATACATTTTTGAAATTATCAACGTTATGAAGTAATGATTACTAAAAACGGGATACCTATTTACTACGACTTTTGAGTTAAAGGTATTGGTTCCCGATATTTCTGCAAAATTGCGGGAGAACTGACGTCTTTGCGAGTAGATGTTATGGGTATATATTGATCTATCCTCTTTATGATTGTTTTATTAGTATTTTTATTATTATGAGCCGGTGGTGTCCCAATGCAGGGCAAAGGCCTCCCTTCCATCCTTCCATTCGTCTCTATTGTTGGCTAATTGAGACCAATCATTCAAGTAAGAGTCTAGCTCAACCCGCTCATTTGCCCATAGTTCTTCTAGATTTATTAGTCACCCTAGTACCTATACGAAAAAAAACATAGTACATAGTATCCCGTTTTTATAAAACAGTTGTCCTACCTAAAGACCGCTGCTTGCGATCTAAAAGTAGCTCAAATGATCCAAATCCCTACCAGACGGAAGCGTCCCTAAGATGCTTAATTAATTATATTGAAGTTTTATAATAATAATTATTTTAAAAGTTCTAAATTGGTTCTGGCTATTGAAATAGCACTTTAATGGAGATGACCGGGAATTTCAGATCAATTGTCTCTTACACCATTTTGTTTTTTAAACAACACGTCCTTTTTCATTTTATTTTTTCTATGTTATTCGAATAGTTATTCCATACTAATATCCATCAATAATAGAGCGACTCATGACGTGTGCTCTATTTATCGGTGGGGTGTAAAGGTACGCTTACATGTAACTATAACTAAGTGAAGAACTCTATGTATTTCTACTAGCAGTCGCCCTTGGTTTTAGCCGCGTTTTTCGGGATTGTTTTTCATCTGAATGAGGGTTTTTCATATACGAATAATAATAAAAAAGTAGTACGATTTGGATCGATAGATGGCTCTGACTCAACAGTGGTTGTCAAAATTAACAAATGCATTGTCTGTGCTTTTATGTGATTGTAACAAAACATCACGAAAATATATCACTACGTTGTTGACGTTGACATTTCACTTTATATTGACAGTTAAGTACACGTGTGAAACGGCCGTGAAAACTCCTCATTAGACTAGCCGTTTTGGCTTCAAAGCAAACATCTGAAAATCGACATTATTCATTTCACTTTTATAGACTCATAATTGTACATCTCTATTGTAGGGATGACCGTTTTCGCAGAAAAAGATCACAGACATGTTCCTGATATACAGGGAAATAAATTTATTTATATTTCCTTAAAGATCAAAAGAAACCGTTTGGGATTATTCGACATCATCATCATCACCGATTAATATATTATTAGCCTTAAAAATTAATAATGAAGTTATTTCACTCATTTTCACTGCTATGATCACGTATCACAAATTTACTAGGGTCAGAGCTCAGTGTCCGGACCAAATGAGAAAAAAAAACGCATAAAAATAAACAATTCTGTCAAGTTATAACCGTCCATTGCTCCGTGATTATTGAACTCATTTGAAGGTTTAGAGAGGGCACATTTTTTATGCAAATTTTTCATCGTTCGAATATTCAAAGGTGCCATATTTTGGCGTTTATAGTGTATGAGACAGACTACCGCTCGTTCACCGTAAGATTGGCACGCCAACCAAGGCAGGTGCCATCTTACGGTGAACGAGCTGTAATAGGATACGTGTATGGAATGCTAAGTCCATCGTAGAGTAATAGAATATCTTTGCAAGAAGGTTTATATCCAGTCGTTTGTGTCGTGACTGGTTCATTCAAGTCTAATTATTACAATGTTTTATTTAACAATTATATCTTAACCTATACGAGCTGTAATTTTTTATAAGCTGTATTATCATATTTTTTACAGAAGATCATCAAAGATTAACTTCTCGAACTCTTTAGTGAGTACACCTCCTTACTCAAAAATCCAAGTCACACACTCAAATCATGCGAACAGAGGTGACCTGTAACAACACCTCATAAACACCCAACATGTCTATCCAACACACACGAAGAATGATCTACTTCAGAAAGAGCTACCTTCTAGCTGTAATAGTTTTTTTAACTACGGTAGAACGCGGTTTAACATTGAACAAGACGGACTTTTGTCCCAACGTAAAGAGTCCGATTGGATCGGTGAGGAAACGGAGGCATATCGCGTTTCCAGATGGAAGTACTATATCGGTAAGTTTAGTTTCTTACCTAGAACAGGACTATCCTGGCTTTTATTATTCTGAAGATATATTAAGAAGACAGTAAGAATGATGTAGTATTAGGCTTATAGGTGAGCAACATATGGCGGAGACTAAGATCCAGAGTCTCGAGCACCGCCGTAAGGTCACGTGCCTTTCGATCTTCTAAAGGTTACATTTCGGGGAATGCTCCCAGGAACTTCATGATCTGATCCCACCATCTCCTTTTCATCATAGGACGAGCAGGCGCACGGCTCGGTACCACCCTTACCTCATTAGTATACCCTCTATTCGTACTAAACGTTTCAGTTCCACCTTTATAATGCGAACTGCTAAGGAGTGGAATACACTACCGTCGTCTGTCTTTCCTGAAAACTATAATCTGGGTCTCTTCAAGGCTAGAGTGAATAGGTGCCGTCTAGACCTATATGTGTAACAAAGGTCTATAGAAGTTAAAAAAAAAGAAGAAAGTTTTATGCTGACATTCTATTTTTTAACCCCCGACGTATTTATTTTATCGACGCCCCCGACGCAAAAACGACGGGGTGTTATAAGTTTGACGTGTCTGTGTGTATGTCTGTGGCATCGTAGCTCCCGAACAGATGAACCGATTTTGATTTTGATTTTTTGTTTGAAAGGTGAATTAGTCGGGAGTGTTCCTAGCTATGTTTGATCAAAATTTGTTCAGTCGTTTCATTGCGATTTACTGGGTTTAATAATTTTTACAAAATTAAATTATTGTCTATTGTGAGATAGCTATCTTTAGTGAAACAAAATTGTAATCGCGCGTGAAGGACAAACCCAGCCCGCTCATTGTATATCGAACTGATTATTGCTTTCGATTACGATTTTAAACTTCTGAGGGGTAGTCCAATGGGATTTGCCACATAATTCTAACCTTACCTAACTGAAGCCAGGTTCATATTGCTGTGTCGGGGTGCATGAACCTACTAAAGTGAATCTAGTCATAGGTAATAAACGTAACTGATTGCGTTTTGGCGCGCCACGACACACCCCGACACAACAATATGAACCTAGAATGAGTCAGATTTGCCAGAAATAGTGAAAACTAAAGTCTCTTGTTTGCGGGAGTTAGTGAGAGTATAAGAAAAAGTGTTGGGGTCACATCTACCGCGTTATTGGCACTCTCTCATCAAAATCTACGTGAACAAAAAGTGTGTGTGTACCACAGATAAAAGAATACTATACGTGTGTACATAGGGTAAATTGGTTATCATCTGAAGGGTTTTGATGCAAAACTATCTTAGGATTATTTACTACGATTAGCTACATAACATAAGAGGGTCCAAGCTAGGTTTGACACAGAATTTTAACTTAACATAACTGAGTCAGATCTGTCCTGTATAGTGAAAAAAACCACGATGCGGCAGTTAGAAATGGGAAGCAATTTCATTAAAATCGATGGATACTAATAGTTTGTGAATATTGAGTAAACGTATAAAAAAAGAATGAAAAAAATATTTATTTGGAACGGCACACATGCTTAGAGAAAATTACACTCGACAAATAAAAATAAAAAAGCTGAAACGTAATAGGTAATACAAAAGGAAAAAACTAAGTTTATCTTACTTAACTACAATTAATTGAGTGTCTCTCAGTGCCATCCCCGCAAAGACGTCACAAATTGGAGTCCGACTCAGCATGATGTTGCGAATGCTATGTAGTTACCCAACGCTGATCTCCCGCCGGATCCAGGTGGGTAAGTCACGGAGTCACAAGTCAAAACAAAATATATAATAAGCCTTAAACAAAACAAAGATTTATATAAAGTAAGTGTGCCATGAAAATAGGCGCTTGAAGGAGATAAAGTTTATCTTCTAAAGGGATTTGATGCAAAACCATTTTAGAACTATTTAACACGGTAAGTATTATAACTACCTTACCTGAAGATCTAACACTGGTAAAAATTTCCAAGTAATCTCATTTCCTAACTGGATTTGCTTCCTATAAGATTCGGAGAAATCGCCAAGAAGAGTCACTTGATAAATAAATCGTAACTACAATCCCGCCGAGGTATATTTTTTGCCGCGCAATATTACATTACGTATTCATTCTGGATTTTTATTGTAATTTCCCGTCTTTAAAACGGAAGACTCACTTTGATTTCATTATTTTTAGAAACAGGACTAAATACATATGGCATTTTGTTCTTAATTTAATTTAAATTATTTATACTGTCTAAAAATTGCTAATTAGTACGGCTTTGTATTGCGCTATGTCCACTGCTGGATAAAGACCTGTGGACATAGGCCTCCCCCAAAGAATGTCACGAGTAACGATCACCACCACCACCTCCTCCACCTCTATCCACCGACTTCCTAAATAATAATGTCTTCGGTCCACCTTGCTACGCCACCGTCCGTCTTCCTTCGTCCGGTTTGTCGTTGCCATTTGAGAACCTTTATTCCCCAACAGTTATTAGTTCTGCGAGCTAAATGGCCTGCTCGTTGCCACTTCAACTTGCTAATTCTGACAGCTATATCAGTGATTGGTCTCTTTTCTACGGATCTCCTCATTTAGGATCATCACGTAGTGAAACTATAAGCATAGCTCGGATGCTGCGTGAGTTTGTGCTAGTATATGAGACCAATAGAGCCAAGGCCAAACCAACGTATTCAGCCCGCGTCCTTGGTGGCGGTCCATTGTCTTACCATTAATTGCCACCGTGCACGGCACTGAGGACGCGGGCTGAACGCGTTGGTTAAGCCTTGCCTTAATAGTTAGCAACCCATTTAAACTCAGTGGCGTAAGGGCAACATGCAGTGATTAGTATATAATATATACTATATATATATATATATATATATATATACAGTGGTGGCCATATAATTAAGAACGCTGATATAAAGGGAAGATTTTTTCCAACTAAGATGCAAAACTAATTGTATGCATTTGTTTTTATTTCTCACGGTATCGTAAAACATTTCCATATTACCACTGTATTCATTGATACACATGATTGGCTAAAAATCAATAGGCAAACTTTTTACACTACTTTTAAACAAAGTATTCCTTATTACTGGCTGGTCACGTAATTAAGAACGCTAAGTAGTTTATACCTTTATTCAAATTTAAATAGAGAACACTCAGTCGATTTGTTACTGTTTGTATAATTTTGGCGCCATTACGTGCTGTAAAAGATTAAAGGTGGATTGCTTCTTTAGAAAAAACAATGGGAAAAAATAAAAGTTGTGATAAATCTACAAGGGAAGTAATAATATAACTTCGCCGGAAGAATTGGTTTATAAAATGATAGCCGACCATCTGCATTGTTCAAAAACGATGGTTTTCCACGCTGTAAAGCATTTTGCTACGTATCAAACTACTTCGAATGTTCCACGTGTACCTAAACAGAGAAAAACAACTCCTCGAGATGACCGAAACATCGTTCGTATGGCAAAACAAAATCCTTTTAAAGGGTCCAATGAGCTTAGAAAAGAATATTTTGGTGAAAAAAACCCTTCAGCAATATCAGCACGCACTATTCGAAGACGTTTGGTAGAAGAAAAACTGCACGGTAGGATAGCAAGAAAGGTACCCATGTTAAAACTTTGCCACAGGCAAGCTCGGCTTGCATTTGCGAGAAAGTATGTAAACTGGACTGTGCAACAGTGGAAAAATTTACTTTTTTCTGACGAGACGAAAATAAATAGAGTATGTTCTGATGGAAAACGATATGTACGACGTCCCCCGAATACAGCATTCGATCCAAAGTACACGAAAGTTACATTAAAGCACGGTGGTGGAAATGTGAAAATTTGGGGTTGCTTTTCTGGACATGGTGTAGGACCTGTAAAGTTGATAGAAGGTAACATGGATCAGTTCCAATACAAAAATATACTGGAAGAAACAATGTTACCATACGCTGAAGACGTTCTACCGGTCATTTGGACATTCCAGCATGACAATGATCCAAAGCACACTGCACGCACCGTAAAGGAATTTCTTACAGCGCAATTAGTTTCTGTCTTAGACTGGCCTGCTAACAGTCCAGATCTAAACCCAATAGAGAATCTGTGGTTTGAAGTAAAGAAAAAGGTTTCAAATACAAAGTGTGGAAATTTAAGAGAGCTGTATGAAGTTTTTTTAGAAGAATGGAACTCTATTTCTCTTGCGAAATGTCAAAAATTAATAGAGTCAATGCCTCGCCGGTGTAAAGCTGTAATTAAAAGCCGTGGATATGCTATAAACTATTAATTTTAGTTAAATATTTATTACATTTCTTTTTATGTTTCCTGTGCTACATAATATTGTGATTTTTTAAATCTAAGTGTCATACAAAACAATTCCCGAGCAGTTAAATAAATCGTTCTTAATTATTTGTCCAGTTTCAGTACTATTTGAATGTGTTACTTTGATAAAATCAATAAAATGTGCAAAAAATAGTTAGCGATTTCATACTTTATTCTTAAGTCAAGTTGCTCTATTAATGTGACTATTATATAACATAACTAGTTGCTTCTCAGAAGGTACACATCTCTGTGTATGATACGATTTAAATAAAAAACTTCTAGAACTTCAAATCGTTCTTAATTATATGACCACAACTGTATATACAGTTGTGGTGTGTATGATACGATTTAAATAAAAAACTTCTAGAACTTCAAATCGTTCTTAATTATATGACCACAACTGTATATACAGTTGTGGTCATATAATTAAGAACGATTTGAAGTTCTAGAAGTTTTTTATTTAAATCGTATCATACACAGAGATGTGTACCTTCTGAGAAGCAACTAGTTATGTTATATAATAGTCACATTAATAGAGCAACCTGACTTAAGAATAAAGTATGAAATCGCTAACTATTTTTTGCACATTTTATTGATTTTATCAAAGTAACACATTCAAATAGTACTGAAACTGGACAAATAATTAAGAACGATTTATTTAACTGCTCGGGAATTGTTTTGTATGACACTTAGATTTAAAAAATCACAATATTATGTAGCACAGAAAACATAAAAAGAAATTTAATAAATATTTAACTAAAATTAATAGTTAATAGCATATCCACGGCTTTTAATTACAGCTTTACACCGGCGAGGCATTGACTCTATTAATTTTTGACATTACGCAAGAGAAATAGAGTTCCATTCTTCTAAAAAAACGTCATACAGCTCTCTTAACTTTCCACACTTTGTATTTGAAACCTTTTTCTTTACTTCAAACCACAGATTCTCTATTGGGTTTAGATCTGGACTGTTAGCAGGCCAGTCTAAGACAGAAACTAATTGCGCTGTAAGAAATTCCTTTACGGTGCGTGCAGTGTGCTTTGGATCATTGTCATGCTGGAATGTCCAAATGACCGGTAGAACGTCTTTAGCGTATGGTAACATTGTTTCTTCCAGTATATTTTTGTATTGGAACTGATCCATGTTACCTTCTATCAACTTTACAGGTCCTACACCATGTCCAGAAAAGCAACCCCAAATTTTCACATTTCCACCACCGTGCTTTAATGTAACTTTCGTGTACTTTGGGTCGAATGCTGTATTCGGGGGACGTCGTACATATCGTTTTCCATCAGAACATACTCTGTTTATTTTCGTCTCGTCAGAAAAGAGTACATTTTTCCACTGTTGCACAGTCCAGTTTTCATACTTTCTCGCAAATGCTAGCCGGGGTTGCCTGTGGCAAAGTTTTAACATGGGTACCTTTCTTGCTATCCTACCGTGCAATTTTTCTTCTACCAAACGTCTTCGAATAGTGCGTGCTGAGATTGCTGAAGGGTTGTTTTCACCAAAATATTCTTTTCTAAGCTCATTGGACCCTTTAAAAGGATTTTGTTTTGCCATACGAACGATGTTTCGGTCATCTCGAGGAGTTGTTTTTCTCTGTTTAGGTACACGTGGAACATTCGAAGTAGTTTGATACGTAGCAAAATGCTTTACAGCGTGGAAAACCATCGTTTTTGAACATTGCAGATGGTCGGCTATCTTTTTATAAGACCAATTCTTCCGGCGAAGTTTTATTATTACTTCCCTTGTAGATTTATCACAACTTTTATTTTTTCACATTGTTTTTTCTAAAGAAGCAATCACCTTTAATCTTTTACAGCACGTAATGGCGCCAAAATTATACAAACAGTAACAAATCGACTGAGTGTTCTCTATTTAAATTTGAATAAAGGTATAAACTACTTAGCGTTCTTAATTACGTGACCAGCCAGTAATAAGGAATACTTTGTTTAAAAGTAGTGTAAAAAGTTTGCCTATAGATTTTTAGCCAATCATGTGTATCAATGAATACAGTGGTAATATGGAAATGTTTTACGATACCGAGAGAAATAAAAACAAATGCATACAATTAGTTTTGCATCTTAGTTGGAAAAAATCTTCCCTTTATATCAGCGTTCTTAATTATATGGCCACCACTGTATATATATATAGTATATATTGTACAATAATATGAAAATCTTTTTAAATCTACAGCAATAAAAAAACATCCGTGGAACTCTCCCAGGAACACACCTATTGTTGTAAATAAAAAGACTGTTTAGTTAGTTCTGTTTTCCTATAGAGCTTAATAGAGCCAAGTTTTGCTCTCGTGGGAGATTTGTTTGGACGGTGGGCTGGAAAAATATGGCTGATTCCTTACTTCTGTAATATGCTATCATTAATAAATTATACGTAGGTTTATCGATGAAGTACAAGTCCACAATCAGATACCAACCTAACAGACAAGGGTGATCACTTGCAGATGACCACATCAGTAGTAAAAACCTTCATGACTCACGCACCCTCGGGCTGGTACCTAGTCGTTGAGGCTGATCTGGCGTACCACCTTCCAGATGCGAAGTTCGTGGCTGCTCAGACGAGGAGAAAGCTGCATCATCGGCAGAAAAGGGAGTTTTGGGATACCCTGCAGGGTGCGATGGAATTGTGAGTACGACTGCTGGCCAGTCTATTTTATTGGCTAAGATCGGCTTGTTCAGCTTAAATGTTTGGCTGACTCAAGAACTATTTTTTTTTATACTACTTGAATGACGGTACAAGCAGATGGCCCACCTAATGTTTAGCGGTAACCTCTGCCTATGAACAGTGCATTACCTCATAGGTTACGTCCACCTAGGACGCACCCTATGTGGCATTGCACTACGCCCGCCACCCTGAGACATAAAGGTGAAAAGTCTCATGTGCCTGTAATTTCACCGGCACCCTTGCCTTTCAAACCGGAATACAGCAATGCGAGCACTACTGCTTTGCAGCAGAAATAGGTATGGTGGTAGTACTTTCCCGGACGAACTCTTTTACAAAAAAGCTCTACTAATAATAAAATTACATGATTACATTATATAATTAAATTATTACCGGACTCATGTTATCGTACTGCTGACCAACCTACTATTTTATTGGCTAAGAAACCACAATGAAAAGAGGACCCTTGAGGCTCTGCCTAGCCTTTCGGGGAAATAGGCGTATATCTATGTATGTCTCAGCTTGTTCACCCAACAAACTATTACGGGATCCATGTAATTGCAATGCTGGTCAGCTTTTTTTTATGAGCTAAAGACAGTTTGTACACCTGACGTGATAAACTTGACCCAATAAGGGCCTATTCAATTTTGTGCTTGTTCATATTTTGGTATCCAAAAAGTAAACAAGATAACACTTTATTAAACAAAGCAGGAATAAAAAGACTAAGTATAAGAAAATGGTAAATAAATTAATCTCATATGCAATTTTCAAATGTTTCAGACGGAATATGAACGGGCGAGCTTGTGTAATTCGGAGCATCTGTGAAGCAAAAACGCACCTTGCACCACCTGGGAGGTCTCTGGTTCACGATATACTGCGAATTGTGTTCACGTGAGTACCATATACCTTTCACTAAATATGTTATCTCCCCTAGGTGAGGTACAGGATATCCACAGCTATTTTACAAGCTTTTATTTAACTTCACCTGTTTGTTAGTATTTGTAAGACAAACCAGGCGAGCTAATTTTCGACCACATCCCGATATCCGATTGAGTTGAAATTTTTCAAACCTGTCTAGTTCCGATGATAATACAATATTATGGTAACAGCAGATTTGTTGATAAAGATGTGGACAGCGGATCTCCTCGATGGATAAAAGTAGACTTGCCGTATTTAGACACATTTTGATCAGCGGCTCCGATCACTAATTCTATAAAAGCTTGTATTTAAAAATTATATTTTTCACAAAATACTTATATGCTAATCATCTGTAGCTTAACACGCTCAAGACCACATGTGTGAGCAATAGGTCTGTGTCCAAAGTGTACGCCTGTGGAACGCTTTGTCAGTTGAAATCAGACGGGCAACTTCACTTAAGCTTAAGCTAAAACATATGCAGAATTACCTTATTTCAGTCTAATTTGGTGTCTCTACTTTGATTTATTTATTTAGTATTTTTGATAATAGTACTTAGTATATATAGGTATATATTGATATGTATTCGTTTATTTTTGTTAAATTATTAGGTATATGTATTCGGATTAAGGTGGTCGCTTTCGCTTGTGGCGCTAAATTAATTTTTTGCGTGTTTTTTGCTCATCACAGCTCATCAATCCTTCTTCAGGTAGCGAAAACTATGTTGCCGGTAATTATATGACCTAACACACAAGTTTTAATTTATAGTATTACATAAATATCATTAGTTTGGCTATGTTATAATATGTAACACTATAAATTAAAACTTGTGTTTTAGGTCATATAATTACCGGCAACATAGTTTTCGCTACCTGAAGAAGTGTTGATGAGCTGTTATGAGCAAAAAACACGAAACAATTTGAATTTCGCGCCACAAGCGAAAGCAACCACCTTAACATAATTGGTCCATTTCATTTATTTTGTTTCTAGAAAACTTTGTGCACTGCCTTCTGTTTCTGCTTAGCTAATTTCTGTCCATGCAAAGGTTGTCTGGGAGAAATCGCTGTCAGCGATAAGGCCGCCCATTGTACTGTACCTACTAATTGTTTATGTTTATTTTGTTATATTTTCGTTGTGTACAATAGTGTGTGCATCTCTCTATTTATCTATCAATAGGCAGGCATGGCATACTCCGTAGTGTCTTAACTGCTTGTATAGCCTGCATCTGTGCTCGCTATCTCGCTAACGGCTTGTATAGCCTGCATCTGTGCTCGCTATCTCGCTAACTGCTTGTATAGCCTGCATCTGTGCTCGCTATCTCGCTAACTGCTTGTATAGCCTGCATCAGTGCTCGCTATCTCGCTAACTGCTTGTATAGCCTGCATCTGTGCTCGCTATCTCGCTAACTGCTTGTATAGCCTGCATCTGTGCTCGCTATCTCGCTAACTGCTTGTATAGCCTGCATCTGTGCTCGCTATCTCGCTAATTGCCCTGTAATCCTTGCACGATATGTCGATGCACGGATTGATCCCACTAATATCATAAACATAGTTGCGATGTTTGGGGATTTCTGGATGTTTGGATATGTGCTTGTTTGTTACACAATCACGTCGAAACGGCTCAAACCGATTTTAATGATATTTGGTACACAGAGAGATTATAACCTGGATTGAATTATACTCGTAGGACACTTTTTATCCTGGTTAACATGAGTGAAGACATACACAAGAAACATAACAAAGATACACAAGAAGCGTTAACACTAGTTATTTATACTTGGTGAGCATCATTGAGGTATTATGTAATAAAGAAAGAAATAAATAAATAAAATTTATGTCTTTACAACACACACATATTAATAACAAATAAAAAACAGTAGTAGTAGGTATACAAAAATAAAAAAATAATTGTAGTTGGTAAGTTGAAATGAATGGCATGACTATTAGAATAAAAGGCATCGATATGGGTTGTGCGAGGTCAAACAGGTCCCTGTCTCAGGATATGCTGCACCAGACAGTGCAGCGCTGATTTTCAGACAGGGCTTAGTGATGCCACGAACACCAACAGAGGGACGTCACGTAATAACGTACGTGAGCGTACAACATGATTCAAATCAGTATTCAAATACCAGGTGCTGTAGTCTGGATGAATATCACGAATAGCGGTCATAATATAGGGACAGTATTTAGCCAGAGTCTCCTAGGAGGTTTAAATTTATTTTGTAACTATAACTATTGTTAAAATGTATGAGGCTTAATTATGTCGGCACCTCAACTTGACGAGCTCTGTGACGCAGCGGGCGAAGGTTCGCCTGCAACATAGGAGGTTGCGGGGTCGATTCCCGCCTCAGAACAAATATTTGTACGATCTGCAGATATTTGTTCAGGTTGTTCTGGGTATTTTCTATATACACTCATCAACACGGTCTTGGGATATTTCATACTCAATTAAATAACTCGAAAAGTACTGGCCGCATTGGAATCTTTTATACACCGATTTGTTTGTAATTTATCTCAGAAAATTCCAAATTCAAATTTTTGAAAATTCTTTTGTTTCGGTGGCATAAGAATGTCTTGATGTGTAGGAGAGGGAATTTTAATTTGTGCGAAATTTAGAAAACAATACGAATTACGTTTAGTTACAGTTTTTTTCATTTTTAAACGAAAAATTTAATTGAAAATTAAAATTGAGGTATTGTAGCCATGCAACGCCAACATTTGACGAGGGCGGAGATGTTACGAGCTGTAGGAATGCTGGAAGCTGGGTCTGTTCAGCGTAATGTTGCTGAGGCCATAGGGACCCACCAAAATGTAATTTCAAGATTGTGGACACGCTATCGTGCCACAGGTGAAGTAGCGGAGAGGCACCGGAGGCCAAATCGCATCACTACCCACAAACAAGACCGATTTTTGCAAATTACTGCGCGAGCTCAACCAAATGCAACGGCGACTCAATTGGTCCAAAGGCTGCGAGTGGAACACCAAGTGCTTGTGAGTGGCCAAACTGTAAGAAGGCGACTGCATGAAAGCAATCTACGCTCTCGTAGACCACTCCGGGTCCCACCTTTACGGAGAGGCCATCGTGGACGACGATTAGAATGGGTTCGGAACCACGTGGAATGGTCCAATGTGCTGTTCACGGATGAATCCAGGTTCGGCTTCCATCCAGATTCACGAAGGACGCGTGTTTGGCGAGTTCCTGGATGATGGAGCCGTCTTCAGAACCCTCAGGAAGTTCACCCATACCAAGGAGGAACAATTATGGTTTGGGCAGGAATTCCTCTTGGAGGACGGACGGATCTCGTTTGGGTGCGGGGCAATATGACGGCAGAACGATACGTCTAACAGGTGCTGGGGCCCGTAATCTTGCCCCACAGAACACAAATGGGGCAAGATTTCCTGCTCATGCACGACAATGCCCGGGCACACACGGCGAGAACGGTAGCAGCTTGGTTACATACACACAATGTTAGGGCCTTAGACTGGTCTGCTCAATCGCCAGATCTAAATCCCATTGAGCATGCGTGGGATATGCTGCAAAGAAGAGCTCTGAAGGAAGTTCCTGAAAATCTGGCTACTTTTTGCGCACCTCAGAAGGACATGGGACAATATTCCGCAGCAAGACATTGACAACCTTGTTCTGAGCATGCCGAATCGTTGCCGATGTGTTATGAACATCATGAGCGCTTTCTCAGACTACTAACTTCAAGTTTATAAACACAAATTAAATGATTTTTCTATTTTTTTCAGTTTTTACTCATTAATTAAAAGTTAATTCATATACGGTTTCCGTCTATGCTTCATTTTTTTTCCATAAAATCCTGAAATTTTAATCGAAGCTTAACCATTATTAAAAAATGGTAGAATATTAATATAACGTATCTTTTAAATATATTACATGTCTTATAAATAATTAACACATTGATAGTAATTCGCTTTTTTAAAAATATCCCTAGACCGTGTTGATGTGTGTATAATAAAAAATACTAGCGACTCGCCCCGGCTTCGCACGGGTAGCCCCTGGTGAAAAACAGCCCCTTCCTATCTCCCCCTCTATGTGCATTTCTTGGTTCTAAGGTACCTCCCCACCAATTTTCAGCCAAATCGGTTCAGCCGTTCTTGAGTTATAAGTGGTGTAACCAACACGACTTTGTTTTATATATATAGATATATCTATGTAATGTATTTTATTAAGTATATCGGTTATCGAGTACCCATAAGACAAGCTCTGCTTAGCTAAGGGCTAGATAATGTTGTGTGAACTGTCCAGCATTATTTATTTATTTTATTTTGATTTTATAGACGTAACAAGTGGTTAGCTCATCGCCTCCATTGCTTCCCATGACTGACTCGGCTAACATAAGGTAAGAACACATTCTATAATTAGAATGTGTTCTTACTGGAAGAAAGCGTTAGCCAATAGCTAATAGCAGCCAGGACATATTAGGCATATGTACCAAAAAATCTTATCAACGTCAATTTTAGTTTATTCATATATTTTATCGGGGAATAAAAAAGTTAGAAAGTAGAAAGCTTTCAGTGCCAAAGGATTTATAAACAACAGTGCTTACTGCAGCCAAAACATGCATCGTAAAGAGTAACTATAGTCAAAATCTACCCAGATTTTAGTGGTGCTTATGCGGGGAGGTACGTGCAAAGCTTTTGTTCTGGGTTGCATCACGAGTCAACAAAGAAGTTGCGTCGACAAATTTCGCAAAACCGATACACTTCCGAGACTAGCCCAGCTGAGTAACGTTCTATCTACATAGATTTAAATACGAGTTTTAGTAGTAGTAGAGCTTTCTAGTCAAAGAGTTCCTCCGTGGAAGTACTACCTCCATATTCTGCCGCACAACAGTAGTAGGTACTTGCATTGCTGTGTTCCGGTTTGAAGGGAAGGTGCCAGTGAAATTGCAAGCACATGACACTTTTCATCTTTATGTCTCAGGGTGGCGGGCGCAGTGCAATGCCACATAGGGTGCGTCCTAGGTGGACGTGACCTATGAGGTAATGCATTGTTAAAGGCAGAGGTTACCGCTTAACATCAGGTGGGCAACCTGCTTATTGTGTTATTCACGTAGTTAAAAAAATTGATAGTTAAAGCTATATATAGCTGATACAGCTATGGGCGGCGACGCGGCAGACCACGCATGAGGTGGCGGGATGAACTGGATGCCTATGAGAGGAAATGGCAAACGGTTGCAGAAAACCGTAGTGACAGACGGAAATGGGAGGCCTTTGCCCACCAATGGGACAGTATGGGCTAATAGTAGTAGTAGGAGATAGATAAAGCACATCACGCTAACGAGAACACGATAAGCTAGGTACAGCACGTCACAATATACACAGAATGTACGTAGGCGGTACGCTAGTTTGTGATAAAGAAGACAATGCGACTTTTTGTTATATCGTGGTGGATTAAGAAGCCTATTAAATGGCAAGAAATTTTACAAACAAAGATCAAAATTTTACGACCTTTGTGGCGTGGTGGGCGAAGGTTCGCTTGCAACGCAGGAGGTTGCGGGTTCGATTCCCACCTCGGAACAAATATTTGTTCGATCTGCAGATATTTGTTCAGGGTGTTCTGGGTATTTTCTATGTATAAAAAAATATATCTATCTATGTAATGTATTGTATTAAGTATATCAGTTATCTAGTACCCATAACACAAGCTCTGCTTAGCTTGGGGCTAATGTTGTGTGAACTTTACAGTTTTTTTTTGTTAATAAGGATTTTAGAACAGGCGCACAAAAAGTCTTTCCCTTTGCCATTGAAACCAAAGCACAACTCAAGAAGTTTTTCCCAAAAGTCATCTAACAAGACTCATTGGCATACTGGTGCTGTTTCCACGAATAAATTCAGCGAGACGAATTTCTTCGAACAAACATTGAAACACGTAAATTCCCTCACATTACCCGCAGACGTAGGTAACATAACGGTCGCACACATTAGTGTGGAAAAGCGACGTTTTCAAAGAATGATTCCTTTGCGTGCCTTTAGCGTTGACTTCATGAGTCAAAATCATGATTCTTTGTCCAAAATTAATGGATGAGGCCCATCGGAATTGTCCCCGATTTACCGTTTTCCCTTTTAAAGCATAAATCAATCAAAAACCGTCGAAGCGGCCCATATCGCGGTGATCTTTACTGTCAGCAAAAATTGTCTTACTATAAATAGCTTAGAAGGATAATCATTAAGGCGCTATAGGTTCAACGAACATTTTTGTATGAGGCGAAGAAGGCGAGCGCACGCTCTGATACCGTGTTTTTATGTATAAAAAATTATATAAAAATGTCGTTCAAAGTTTTGTTTAATTTTGTTGATGAATTCACTAACTCAAATAATAACTAACATGTAACCAAATGTTTCAAAAATTAAAACATGAGAGAAGTGAGTGAAAAATAGCATTTAAATTTTAAAAACGAGGTATCTTTGTAATTTTTTTTTATCGAGTGAAGTATTTCGAATATTGTATTGAATTATTGATTTCACTAGATAAAAAGCTCAAGAATATCATATATTTTTTTGATAAAACTATGAAAATATATATTGTATTACATAATATGTATTGCGAAATCTCAACTAGTTTGTTTAATGTACAATGAAGTATTTTCCATCAATCAACTTGAACATTACGGTATGATTTCATTATAAATTATAGGTTGTTTGAAAAATTTAAAGGTACTCGTATAAACAACATCAGATATGTTCCGAAGTACTGAGCATTTTATTATATTACAAAACATAGTTACTTTATCTCCTGATTTTGCTACATAAACTATCGTTAATGATTTACAACATTTAGTTATAGTAAAACTGGGAGGTTTTTATTGAAGGAATGAACGCGGAAGTATTTTGACGACCAAAAAAGAAAAACTGAAGAAAACTGTCTAAAAGATTCAATTTTTTTAATTTGATTGAATTATGCAACAGGAGCTAGGTTATCTGATGTTATGCAGTAACCTCTGCCTATAGCAATGCATTACATCATAGGTCACATCCACCTAAAATGCGCTCTACGTGGCATTGCCCTGCGCCCGCCACCCTGAGACATAAAGGTGATAAATATAAAATAAAATCATTTATTGCGTAATATGGGTTTGTTACAGAAAGAATAGGTAGTGCAACAGTTTATGTACAGCCAATCAGCGTTTCACGCATGCAATATTTAGTAGGTGACATTCAGGTGACATTATAGTTAATTTTATACATCAGATTTAACTAATCAATTACTTTACATTAGGAAATTAAATTAGTCCAAGTTCTTATCATCTAAATATTCTTTCGAGCGAAATATTAATATCGCACGTGGCTTGCTATTTCACCATCCTTCAAACCGGAACATAGCAATGCGAGAACTATTGCTTTGTGGCAGAAATAGGTATAGTGGTAGAACTACCGTGGACAAATACTTTCACAAAAAAAAAACTACTACTACAAAACTTTTCTGTGCCTTCACTGCCTAGTGGACTCTACGCCTTATATCTCCGTACCGATGCCATATTTCCACCCCGCCTACTAATACATCCTCTCCCTTATCGTCCTCATGATGGCTCTAATAAATAATCTTTATTTCCAGTGCCCCACTACACGAAGAAGAGTTCCACAAAGAAATAGGACTGACTCTCAATGAGTTATTGGAGCCGAACTTTTGTGACAGACCCAACGACTGCCCGTTTTCGTTGCTCAATTTTGTTTTAGAACTGAATAAACCACCCAATTGAAATTATTTAATGAATTAAATAAATAGAAAAGGTTTATTTCAAACTCTTCTTGATACAGCAACCAATTTAGTGTAAATATTACACGCCACTTCCGTCTAATAATTTAGTAAGTTTTGTAGAACAGTGTTTACATACTATAAGTAGGTAGGTATTCCAATTTAAAATAATTATAACTATTAACACCAACAACTCACTTGTTTTATTTCGAAACTGAAGCTATATATACCATTGGATCCAAAGATTTAAAATCTTTGATTGTATCAGCTTTTTTGCTAGGATTGACTTCTGTTTTATTGAAAATTACTCAATGGCGGGTTGCACCATCGCAGAATATAGACGTGGCGAGTGGTGAGCTCATCGCCGCCATTGATTCCCACGACCGACTCAGCTAACGCTTTCTTCCAGTAAAAGGCCCATTGACGTTCTGCCTAACCCTTCGGGGAAAAAGGCGTGTGTCTATGTATGTATGCACTCTAAATTACTCAAAGGTTAGCTGGAAGAAAATGCTAATTAGCATTTAGTTCGCCTATGTACTGCATTTTTGTGTTCTGCAATAAATAATCTTTCTATCTATGTATGTGTGTACTCATTGGTGCTTGCTTTTTCATACTAATGTATGTTTCCATATAATGGGCAAAGAAAGTAAAATTTTACACTGAAATAACTGTTTTTGCCTCTTATATTTGTCTTTATTTGCAGTAAATCATATTTGGTTGAAGAAAACAGTGGATTAATGCAAACATAACATGAACATTTGTAGGAACAAACATTTTGATGATACTCTCTATATAATCCAGTGTTTTCTTCAACGAAATGTAATTTACCGCAAATAAAGACAAATATAAAAACCAACAACAATCATTGTAGTCTCTCTTTGCCCATATTAGAAAAAATACATTGATATGAAAAAGCAACCGCCTTAAGAAATCGATTTTTAGATAAGACCCACGGTAATTGAATAGATGGGGAGTAAAATAGTAGCAAACAATTAAGACCGTTATGTTTTCCTTCTGCACAACATAATTATTCGCGCATCTTAAACTTACCTGAACTGGAGTAAACTCCAGTCGTACGTTGAAGTGAGACACACCATTTTTTTCATATCTGTTTCAATAAATATTGAAAAGCGGAAGCCCAGTTTCCGAAAAAACAAAAAAACATGTACTTGCTACTATAATGGCTACATCATAAGAACTTGATTCTAACGAAGCCACTTTCCTTAAAAGTATGTCAAAAATGGTGTACAAAATGAGCCATTACTTCAATAAGGGATAATTCAGTTACCACTGGGGTTTGCTCTAACTCTAACACCCTGCAAATATATTAACTTGCAATGTATGTCCAGGTAGAATTAGTTTCTCCGGGTGGAATCTTGCAACTGAATTTTAAAGCAGTTATCCTCAACCGATTGAGCTGAAATTTGGCATACCTGGTCAAGTTCCGATGACAATACAATATAATGGTGACAGCGAGCTGATCTGATGATGGAGACGGAAAGTGGACAATGGAACTCCTCGATGGATAAGTAGACTGGCTGTGAACTAATTTTGATCAGCACACGTTTACGATCACTAATTTTATGAAAGCTTGTATTTAAAAAAATATTTTTCACAAAAAAACTTAAAGTTCCTTGCAGTTGATTTTTGCACGAATCATTTTCAGCTCACAACGCTTAGTGTGAATGTAGGTAATATGTTATGTAGGTAAACGTGTACGGAAAGCGATCGATTCTAATGGATGACCCGTTTGCTAGAGAGCAGCCCGCTTTGCTGTGCCTTTGCTCTGGTCTCATGTTAGGAGAGTTTAACGAAAATATGTTTAAAGTTTCGTTTATTTTAACCACGTTACTGTTTTTTGAAAGAGCTCGTCCGGGGAAGTACTAAAACCAGTAGTAGAAGAGTTTTTTTTGGGAAAAAGTTCATCCGGGGAAGTACTACCACCAGTAGTAGAAGAGTTTTTCGTGAAAGAGTTCATCCGGGGAAGTACTACCACCTTACCTATTTCTGCCGCAAAACAGTAGTACTAGCATTGCTGTGTTCCGGTTTGAAGGGTATGGGTGCCGGTGAAATTACAGGCACATGAGTGTTTTCATCTATATGTCTCAGGGTGGCGGGCGCATTGCAATGACACATAGGGCGCGTCCCTAATGCATTGTTCATAGGCAGAGAGTAACGCTTAACATCAGGTGGGCCATCTGCTTGAACCGTCATAGGTACCAAGTTGTATACATATAAAAAAAAACCTACATTTTCATTGAAGTTTTGCGTGTGAAGACTATAAAGGTTTTCTAAGGGGTCCATTTTCCTTGCCGTTAATTTGCTACATTTCGTTTGTAACGCGAAATACAAATAATAATTTATTGTGTTTTTTTGCTCATTACAGCTCTTCTAGTCAGTTATCCGCTATGATCGGTCGCCAGAGCCTCGTTCGTTGTTCAGCAGGGGGCACCGCGGTGACTCGAGAGTCGCCACTGTCGTGCAGGTGAGGTTGGCTAGGGCGGGTGAGATGCTAGTTTCGCCCGTTACCGCTATGAGCTAGACTCCTACTTGAAGGATTGGTCCCAAAAAGCCAACAATAGAGAAGAATGGAACAAGAGAAGGGAGGCCTTTGCCCTGCAGTGGGACACCACAGGCTCATAATATAGCTACGAATGTAATTCAATGATTTTTACAGAGGTTATTATGTGTATTTATTAGTTGAAAACAATAATCAATGCGGTCCAATGACATTGGTATACTCAAGTAATATAATTAAAAAAGAATCTACATAAAACTATTGCAAAATATCAAAAGTGGTTTCGGAATAAATCTTTGAAACCATAAAAGTAAATTATAAACAAAAATTCATCCCTTACACCACACCCTCTTTCCACGGGGAGTAATGGAATAATATCCTTATTATAAACCGGCTAACCGAGACTTAACTTAATCCCTTACAATTACTATGCGTATGGAAATTGGGTTACCGAGGAGTAGTAAAGGGTTAAGGCGCAATATGTTCACAGCATGTCTATAATGAGCTCTAGAACTTTTATTCATTCATTTTAGTCATTGTTTTTCATGGTAGGTCATGGGATAAAGTGAAAATAATCGCTGAAAAGGGAGTGGCTAAAATTGTTAAATGGTTGGACCTCAATCTGCTTACACTGAACCTAGAAAAAACGAAGTATATCACATTTACAATGAAAAATAAGACCCAGCCAAACAGTACATTCCATCTCCAAGCTCATTCAATACTTTGCACCAGAGTCAACACATGTGGATGCTATACTCTTACTAAAACTTGCAACATTAAATATTTAGGTATATTAATTGACCAAAATCTAACGTGGGATGATCATTTGGTGCAATTGAAAAGTCGTGTTCGCAAACTCATCTATATTTTTAAGCATTTAAGACATATAGGTGATCCGGACATTTTAAAAACTGTCTACTACAGTCTAGGTCAGTCAATAATATCATATGGTATTATTGCTTGGGGTGGAGCCGCTAAAACCCGAATGCTGGCTCTTGAAAGAGCTCAAAGAGTAATTTTAAAAGTAATGCTTTCCAAACCCTACTTATATCCGACGACTGATTTATACCAAATTGCAAAAGTCCTAACAGTTCGGCAATTATTCATAAGATCCCTTATTTCATATCAGCACAAGTTGCCCAGTAATTCGAACCAATTAAATAGAAGACGCAGTGATATTATCTATAAAACGTTAAAATGTAGAACTTCTTTTGCGCGAAGATTCTCCACTTACCTTGGACCGCTGGTTTACAATAAAATCAACAGAACTATAAGTATTGATAGTGAGACCGCCCACTCCTGTAAAATTAAAGTGGATAACTATTTGAAAGCACTCAACTATGATGACACAGAAAAACTTATCAAAACAATAGTATAATTATGCTTATGTTATGTTATTTTCTATAGCCGTATTACATAGGCACCGTCAATCGATGTTAATTGAATCACTAATATTATAGTTTATTTATTGTATTTAATTTTTCTTTTTGGTTTATCTTATCTTAAATATACTTAAACTTTGTCTTAGTATATCTGTTAAGAATTTGTTTAACTTTAATTAATTGCTTATAAGTATATCTTTTAATTTTGTTTTTCTACGTAATAGTTTTTCATAGTTTGTTTTAAATGTTATAGTTTTCTTCTTTTTACTCATGTTAAAGTATTGTCTACTTTATTTATACCCACATTTCTTATTTTGTTGTTTTCCTTTCTATTCTAATGTTTAATTTAAATTAGTTGGGTCTAAGATCCTGCACTCTTTAGTGTTAATTATTTACAATCTAGTCTTTGAACAACCCTTTAACAGGTTAACAACTATGTGTTTCGTCTACTAACTAACACAATTTGTGCAATTCGTTTGGAAGAGTACTG
The DNA here is from genome assembly GCA_932527175.1 of Operophtera brumata. NCBI lineage: Eukaryota > Metazoa > Arthropoda > Insecta > Lepidoptera > Geometridae > Operophtera > Operophtera brumata. The sequence goes on along the minus strand of OW052239.1, from coordinate 55,523,764 downwards.
CCCTGCTGTCATACAGTTTACACTAGTACAGAGGGCTGTCACTCGTCTAAATATTTTGTAACTAAATATTTTTTTGTGTACCTGTTTCTGAATAAATAATTACTTACTTACTTAGATAAAACATGTCTAAGTAAGATCCATCACTAGAAAAAAAAAAAAAAAAAAAAAGTTTTTGATACGAGTTCTAATAGTTTTCGAGAAGAAAAAAAACTGAAAATACCCAGTGACCATTAGTAAAAGTACCAGTAATACAAAATCCCCTATTCTTGAGACACCTCCATCCACCCACTTACTGCGATGTCGTCAGACCATGTTGTATCCCTAAACCACAACGCGCGGTTCGTGGTACGAGGTCGCCACTGGAGAACATTTATTGTAAGGTTTCCAAATGGGCCTCTTTACACATAGGTTACACGTGGGAAATACACGTGACAAGTGATGAGCTCATCGCCGCCATTGCTTCCCACACTGAATCTGCTGACGCTTTCTTTCAGTAATAATACATTCCTTAAATAAGCTATAGCAGCCAGGGCAAATCTTATACCAACGAATCTTGCAAACAAGTCTGGGTAAATTGATTTATAATAATGGTTTTTATATGTGCTAACGGTTCATACCTGAATAAATGCGAGAACTAGTTAGGCTCGAATTGCTCTGTGGTTTTCTCCTCTGTTTGTGTACGCAATTTAGTGAAAACGTTTGTATGAAAGGGCTTTGACCTTTTAGTACGGATTAAAGTGGAGGAAGGATGTAGAGGAATGTCAAGTCATCATACGCTTTGCTCTTAGCAAACTCAAAAATTAAATAAAAAACGTGACCTCATCATCATCGAAACGGCTACATAAGGGTCGACTGCTAGACGAGGCGTGCCACTCATAGAAATGATTACACCATGTTTTCTAGCGATTGGTGATGAATAGGTACCTACCTACTCAGGTCGATGCTGCTCCCATCCCCTTGTGTAATCCCTTAGTCTGCTTTTAGGGCATTTACAGAGGGGATTCACCATGACTATAAACGTAGTAACTAGGATTGAGAAAGGTATGCTTAGATGGTTTGGGCATTTAGAAAGGATAGACGATAACAGATTGACGAAACGACTACATAAGACGAGCGTGAATGGGGCGACGGCGAACGTATTCAGACCAGAAAAAAAAATTGCAAAGTAGCTTCTGTTTTATTAATATCAACCATTTTTCTCCTAAACTGTCAATTATAAGATTGTTTTATTGCCTACGGTATATTAAATAAAACAACGGGAAAAAGAGCTTGTTTTATTTTTGAAAATTACAGTATTCATGATTTCTATGTTAAAAAAACATGATTTTCGCTCACTTTTAGTTTCGCGAGCGCTATTCTGTCACGAACTAATTTATCTGAACTTTAATGAGTAAGAAAGTGACAGAATATGACGTCCATTACAGGGCGTCCCAAGACTATGCGACATGAAGGGAAGGTACCTTAAATACTGTAGATAGGATATTTTGCTGAAAGGGGACTTTATTTTATTTTTAAAACAAAGTAATACTGGAATCAAATATTTTCCAAAAAATTACATGCTTTGTTTGGGAACCGAAACGACTTAAAATTAAAATGATTAATTTTACGTTAATCTTTTGTTTCAAGATACTATGTTACTCAAAAGGAATTATTATTTATTGTCCATTCTTTTGATTGGCATCATAAAAATACAGGTTTTTTTTACATTTAGGTCGGTTCGATTCCCTGACGAAACAAGTAATTTTTAGATAATCTTTGAATGCAGTATTACTAACTTTTAAAAATAAAATAAAGTCTCCTTTCCGCAAAATATCCTATCTACAAAATATAAGGTATTTTCCCTTAATGTCGCATAGTCTTGGGACGCCCTGTATATTGCTTGGACGTGTAGATTTCTGCAACTTGATTTCCAGAAACAGATGTGCGTCAGAAACCTCTGCAAATGAATTTATACTCGAGTTAGGACATAAAACTTGTGTTCAGTTTAAAACTCGTTATAAACCAATTGCGAGCCGTTAGTGCGCGGGGAATTTTACTACAAATCCCTAAAATAGTTATCGCCTTACACACCGATGAGTTAGCAGACTACTAGGTGTTACTCGAATGCAATTCACTTCTTCATCTCATCTTTTAATGGTTTCTGAGGAATCATCATTGGCAGCTCAAATAATAGCTCACTGCTGGGTATAAGCCGCTTCCCTCATAACATACAAAAACAAACATGTAAACTTCCACCGAAAATTGGTTTCAACGAGATCTGGTAAGTAGTTTTTTTAATACACTACTATTAAAACATCGATCAAAGTTACAACGAACAACAAGAACTTTTATATTATGTTACTTGCTGCTACGGAACCCTTCATGGGCGAGTCCGACTCGCGCTTGGTCGATTTTTAGTTATCCAAAACGCTTGTGCTCGGGCAAAGAGCTAGGTATCAGAATGTGAAGTGCTTGGGTGAATATTTTTATAAGGGAAAATATCAATCAAATGCTTTACCAAATTCCTGAGAAAAGGTTGATAAGTAAAAGTTTTTTTTAGGGTTCCTTACCCAAGAGCGGGACCCTATTACTAAGGCTCCGCTGTCCATCTGTCTGTCTGTCTGTCTGTCCGCCTATCACAAGGCTGTATCTCATGAACCGTGATAGTTAGACCGTTGAAATTTTCACAGATGATGTATTTCTGTTGCCGCTATAACAACAAATACTAAAAAACATAATAAAATATTTTTTTAAGGGGGCACCATAACAAAAAACTTGTTTTTTTTGGCGTTGTTAAAGATAATGGTGCGTAACCCGTCGTACGCGAGTACGACTCGCACTTGGCTGGTTTTTTCATCTTTGTATAAACACGTTTAGTGTAGTTGGCGCCACGTTATCTAAATCCGTATCCCTACTACTACAAGTTCCCGACAAATCGACTGTTTTAACTAAGAAGAAAACGATTTAACTTTTAGTTTACGTGGGCACCGGCTTTAACTGACCGAACACTAGCCGTGTATATATTTATGATTTGATAATCCAATTTACTCTAGCGTTGAACGAGAGTAGGGTCTTAACTCGACGCGAGTGATATATGTATTTCATAAATCTCTGGTTTGCTAAAACTGTGAGGATAAAAGGATATTTCTGGGGTCGATAACCTGCTGATGTTGCAATTTATGCAGATCTAATACCAAAACTTATATATTTCCACTTATTTATACCCAGCAGACTAATATTTCACAAAGAAAACGGTGCTTTTATATAACTATTATTTTTTGTTAAAAATGAGCTCTCGACGCTTACCCTGGTACTTTGTGTGGGTACGATTAAATATTTTACGAGTGGAACATGTTTTATCCATATAAATTAAAACTGCACATTATCAAGGGATGAATTTCGGAAATTCCTTGATATGCACAAAAAGGATTCGCCGTCCAAATTTCAGGTCTCTAGGCACAACAGGAATTGACCCTCCAAATTTCAAGTATCTAGGCACAGCAGGAATTCACCCTCCAAATTTCAAGTATCTAGGCACAACAGGACTTCACCCTCTAAATTTCAGGTCTCTAGGCACAACAGGAATTCACCCTCCAAATTTCAATTATTTGGGCACAGCAGGAATTCACCCTCCAAATTTCAAGTATATAGGCACAGCAGGAATTCACCCTCCAAATTTCAAGTATCTAGGCACAACAGAAATACACCTTTCAAATTTCAGATGTCTAGAAACAACAGGAATTCACCCTCCAAATTTCAGGTCTCTAGACACAACAGGAATTCACCCTCCAAATTTCAAGTATCTGGGCACAACAGGAATTCACGGTCCAAATTTTAAGTATCTGGGCACAACACGAATTCACCCTCCAAATTTCAAGTATCTGGGCACAGCAGAAATTCACCTTTAAAATTTCAGGTTTCTAGAAACAACAGGAATTCACCCTCCAAATTTCAGGTCTCTAAACACAACAGGAATTCACCCTCCGAATTTCAGGTCTCTAGACACAACAGGAATTCACCCTCCAAATTTCAGGTCTCTAGACACAACAGGAATTCACCCTCCAAATTTCAGGTCTCTAGACATGATAGTAAGACAACGATATTATAAATAAAAAAAATGTTAGTAAGTAAGTAAGTACTACCTTTCTGATTACAGTCAAAAGTCCTATGTTATGTGTTCTATTCTGACTCATACGAAATTTAATTGAAGAGTTGAATACGGTCAACCTATCATGAGCTAATAATGAAAGCAATTCATTAGTTAACGATTAAGGTCAACTAACCATCGGCTAATGAAAAAAGTTTGATAAGTTTTTACCTGAATGATATGATAAATTAAACTTAAATCAGATGGGAATGTCACGAATCAATCCATTTCAAAGATTTGAAAGTAAGTGACGATTGCAGACATTGTTTCTGTGTTAAAAACTGACCAATTTGAGTCATTTAGCATCAGTATGAAACAGTTATGACCTTATTATTCGGAACTTGGAACAATCACTTCATTTTTTATTTGACTTTAGACAGTCTCCCAGGCTAGTGACAAAATACTCTGTTTTTAAAATAGAACTAGTACCTAATTGAAATAACTAATATCTGAACTTCTTTGCCAGTTTATTTTTTTATTGATTCGATATTCGAAAATGTTTAGAAATAGTTTCGCTGTGTTGCTACTGTCATGTGTTTGTGTACAGCTTACGTTTAGTTTTTCAACAGAAGTTGAAAGCGTCACATCGAAGTTATTGTCGCGTAAGAAGCGGTATGTCGCTTTTCCTGAAGGATCTAGTTTTTCGGTAAGTTGTATTTCGTTTTAATTACTTTTCTTGTACTTAAATATTTTTAATTTATCATAGATTGTTACTCCAAAAACATGTGAATAGGAACAAAGTTTTTTTTAACTCCTGTCGCTAAAAGAGTGGTTTTATAAGTTTGACCGCAATGTGTGTCTGTCTGTCTGTATGCGGCACCTAAGCTCTTAAACGGGTGAACCGATTTGAATGCCTTTTTTATACGAAAGCATTATTTGTACAAATAATGCTCGTAGCACAGGATTCTAACACAACAAGTATTTAATTTTGTAAAAAAATAAAAAAACCCTCAACGCAATGAAACGGTTGAACCGATTTTGATCAAACATAGCTAAGAACACTCCCGACTAATTCACCTTTCAAACAAAAAAAAAACAAAATCGGTTCATCCGTACGAGAGCTACGATGCCACAGACAGACAGACACACACACACACACACACACACACACACACACACAGACACGTCAAACTTATAACAACCCGTCGTTTTAGCGTCTAGGGGGTTCTTTTTTTGTTTTAATTATCTTATTGCTTATTTCAGGTAGCCGGATGTATGACAGTAGGTCTGATCGGCCAGCCGGCTCCAACGTCGTCTCCTGGCACCTTCACCTTTGGCCTCAACTGGGCCATAGCCTACGAGTTACCTAATGTAACCGAAACCGCTGCGTTCTACACATCCAAGAAATTGAAGAAACAAGTCCAGCAGAGAAGGAGTAGGAGAGAACTTTATGGGAAATTGGAGAGCATTTTAGATAAGTAAGTAGAAACATCAAATTCAATTCTGACCTAAAAATTCCAACCTCTAAGGCTGTGATTAAGGTGGATGCACTCGCTTGTGGCGCGAAATATTTATTTTTTGGTGTTTTTTGGCCACTAAAGGTCATGAACACTTATTCAGATAGCGAAAGTTGATTTCGCGAGAACTAGGAGATTTAACACACATGTTTTATTGATATTGATAGTATCTCATAAATATCATCAGTTCAGCTACGATCCCCCTAAACAAAACAAAAAACACTAGAAATGTGTTTAGGGGTATTGAAGCTATATTGATGATATTTATGAGATAAGAACTATCAATTAAAACATGTGGGTTAAGTGCTGATAAGCTGTAATGAGCTGTAATGTGCAAAAACACGAAAAAAAATGAATTTCGCGCAGCAAGCGAAAGCAACCACCTTAACTAGACGTAACTTAGCACGTATTAATGCTTAGCATTGTCGCTGTCCCTCTCTAGCACGGGTGATTTGACATGTGTGTGAAAGTGACAGGGATAGTGCTATGCATTAATACGTGCTAAGTAAGATCTATTTATCTCGGCCTAAGTCCCCGAGGGACTCTAACCCACCCATGGATTATTTTTGACAGATTTAAATTTAAGTTGTATTCAAAAATCAGTTCAGTATAAGTTTCAGTTGTTTTCCAGACTTATTGCAAAAACTATAATATTTTCACATAAAAATGTAAAATGCAAGCTAAAAAAAGTACACGAAGCGGTGGGTCCACATTTATTTTGTTATATTTTTTCCTCATTGTCTACAATGTCTACTATTCCCAGGATGTGCAGCCACGGTGAAATGAGGCCCATTGAGGCTCTGCCTATCCCTTTGGGGAAATAGGTGTGTGTTTATGTATGTATTACTACTATTTCCACACCAAGCTAAGGCTTTGTAAAGATCTGAAAGAAAAATAATGGTAACTTAAAAAGGGCGTAAACGCTCTACTGGTCACTATAACAGTGTAACTCACAGGTCATGTCCATCTAGGACGCGCCCTACGTGGTATTGGAATGCGTCCGACACCCTGAGACACAAATATGAAAGTCTCATGTGCCTATAATTTTCACTCCACACTATTTCCAACGACCTCTGTGGCGCCGGCGGACGATGGTTCGCCTGCAACGCAGGAGGTTTCGGGTTCGATTCCCACCTTGAAACAAATATTTTACGATCTGCAGATATTTGTTAAGGCTGTTCTGGGTATTTTCTATGCATCAAAAATATCTATAGAAGTAATGTATTGTATTATGTATATCAGATATCTAATACCCATAACCACAAGCTCTGCTTAGCTTGGGGCTAGATGATGTTGTGTGAATTGTCCAGCATTATTTTATTATTTATTTATTTTGTTTTTTCATTTTCCGTTCGGTGCATCAATCTACTATTGTCACAGAATAAATAATAGTACAAGAACAAGTTCAAAGTTTTGGTTGCTTATCACTACAGTATGGGCTACAATGGAAGGCAGTGCATCCTCAAGACCCTCTGCGAGACCACACAGCGTATCGTGCCCCACGGGACGAGCATGGTTGAAGAAATCTTCAGAACTTTATTTACGTGAGTGTTCTCTTTGATAACTTACAAAACTCGACAAACTGGAATTTCAAATTCTAGTACTACTAGTATTTCTTTCTACATCAATAATTATTGTTCTAAACATATTCAAACACACTCAGACTCGTAGTTATCATGTTGTTGCCGTGGTGTGTCCGGCCGGCCTACGAAGAAACATCTCCGTCTCCTCCCACGGATGTCGTAAAATTCATAGGCATAATCATAGTCAAAGTTTTCCATAGTTACCGCTTAACATCAGGAGGGCCATCTGCTTGTTCCGTCATTCAAGTAGTATAAAAAAAAGTCATGTGAGAAATTACAGTATCCACCTCAATACTGCGATCACCTGCCCGCCTGCAAAGCGTAGTGGTTATGCAAATCCCCCCATTGCATTCTATGTCTTCGAACTTGTCCAGACGAGGCGAATTACGCGCGACTTCATGTGGACGGAATGTAGAAAGGTCTATAGTATCTCAAAATCGCGCATAAATCGCCTCGCCAGGACAAACTCTTCGTCAAATAATTGAAGTCTAACGGCTGATATTGATGATGACCCACATGGCACTTGTTGATTTCTGGTATACATATATAATGACCACGGAAGTAGTAATACATGTTCCGAGCATATGACATTTTGAATCTTGTCACAGGCGTCATCAAAACAAAAGATTACTTAACAGAAATTACTACACCTCGATGACTACTGCGAATGTAATGCGCCTCGGCAATCTTCCTGACCGATTGTCACTTTTTTACTCACTAACAATCATATTTCTGTTTCGCAAAAACGAAGATCTGTGTCGTCGTAGTGTGGTCGTAGTAGGTACTCGTTTCTCTTGATACGTCAATTCCACTGAGACCCATGAGAATGCAATTTCAATTGCTAATCCTGCTCTCGAGAGCGATACATCTGTTTTACGTTTAATGCCTCAATAAAACAATTCAATTCCACAAAGAACATGTACGGGAGATGAAGATCTTCAGGGCTTTAATTCCATACGTGTCCTCAAAGTGGATAGATGTATATCATCAAAAAACCAGTTTGGTTATCCAATAACCAGCAATTCCAAGCAAACAAGCAAACCCCCAATAAAACCCCTTTTATCAGTTTTCATCGAAATCGTTAGAACCATTTTCGAGATCTCGTACAATTGATCTCACAAAACGGTTGTAACGATTTCGATGAAGTTTGCTTTATAGAGTGTTTTTAACATTGATAGACCTTTGTTTGACCACGATCTCACGTGTTGGTAAGTGACAATGTGGCCAAAGATGGAGCACAAAGGTCTAGAACGCACCTATTCACTCTAGCCTTGAAGAGATCCAGATTATAGTTTTCAGGAAAGACAGACGACGGTTGTGCATTCCACTCCGTAGAAATTCGCATTATAAAGGTAGAACTGAAACGTTTAGTACGAATAGAGGTAAGGATGGTGTTGAACCGTGTGCCTGCTCGTCCTGTTATGAAAAGGAGATGGTGGGATCAGATCGTGAAGTTCCTGGGAGCATTCCCCGAAATGTGCCTACATAAGATCGAAAGGCATGCTACTTTACGGCGTTGCTCGAGACTCTGGATCTTAGTCTCCGCCATATGTTGCTCACCTATAAGCCCGAAAAACTCTGCGTTCGATCGACTTGCTTGGGCTTGCTTGTTTGTTGGATTGTTTGATTGATTTGATATTGTTACAGCAGAGTCCGATCCAACCCCGGTGTCGCAGTATACCGAGGTGAAAAGTATCATCCCTCAATCCAGGTATATTTGTCTCATAATTTAAATGAGAATCGATTTTCATCAAAATATGTTTAGTATTTACGTGAATGCGTTCAATACATCCAACCTTTGGAATTTATTAATAAAAATACGATATGATAGAGTTACCAAGTTTTTAAGGAGTTGTGTTGTATGCAGTAAACAATTTCGACGCTGCTTTCTTCTAAAGAATCTCTGAAGAATCTTGTACAAAAGAAACACGATCTCTGTAGCGCGGGGGACCAGCTGAGATGCATGAGATTGCGAGTTTCGATTCCCAATGCGAGACAAATGACTACCAGTAGGGGATCCTAGTGTGGGACTACTTATCTGACTGTTGGGTGTTATGGTATGTTATTTTTTGTTACAGGATGCCCCTCACCAAAATAGTTTCATCAGAGCCCCTGGAACACGCCATATACGACTCTGCTCATCGCCTCGGTGTGCTGCTAGAAAACTGCGACTCCATGTTCTCATGTCCCGTATCTCTCGTAGATTGGGCTAAGGGGTACTATAACGCACCGGCGCCTACCGTGGACACGGCTAGGAGCCCTTGGGCACTCTTCAGCAGTACTTTTGGATAATAAAACAGTTCACGTCAATAGTGTTTTACTAATTTGTTAAAGCTTTTTTAACCTCCGACGCAAAAACGACGGGGTGTTATAAGTTTGTGTGGCTGTGTGTGTATGTGTGTGTGTGTGTGTGTGTGTGTCTGTCCCATCGTAGCTCCCGAACGGATGAAACGATTTTTTTTTTTTTATTTGAAAGGTTAATTTTATCGGAAGTGTTCTTAGCTATTTTTTATCAAAATCGGTTCAGCCGTTTTATTGCATTGAGGGTTTTTTAATTTTTACAAAATATTACTTACAATTACTTGTTGTGAAAGAGTTCGTCTGGGGAAGCCCGTGTTTGGAATAACCTTTACTTCCCTGTATCATACGACGAAAACAGTTAGGTAAATAATATCATAAGCTATCCCAAATACCAATCCCGAGTTTCATTTTTCTTCGTCTATAGTCGACATCATATTATTCTAATTTTATAAAACTCCTTGCTAGAAAACTTTTATATTGGACTTTTTTATGTTATTATAATATCAATCATTTGTGTAAATAAATAAATAAATCAAGGCAAAAACAGCTGCCATGAAGCTAGGCATCCTGAATAAGGTAAAGCGTTACTTCACACCAGGACAGCTTCTCAGTTTATATAAAGCACAAGTCCGGGCTGGTATGGAGTACTGCTGCCATGTTTGGGATGGTTCGGCCAAATACCAGCTTGCTGCCTTGGACTCGATCGAACGTAGAGCTTTCAGGCTTATAGGTGAGCAACATATGGCGGTGACTAAGATCCAGAGTCTCGAGCACCGTCGTAAGGTTGCATGCCTTTCAATCTTCTATAGGTTACATTTCGGGGAATGCTCCCAGGAACTGCACGATCTGATCCCACCATCTCCTTTTCATCATAGGACGAGCAGGCGTACGGCTCAGTACCATCCTTACCTCATTAGTATACCTTCTATTCGCACAAAACGTTTCGGTTCTACCTTTATAATGCGAACTGCTAAGGAGTGGAATACACTGCCGTCGTCTGTCTTTCCTGAAAACTATAATCTGGGTCTCTTCAAGTCTAGAGTAAATAGGTGCCTTCTAGACCTTTGTGCTCCATCTTCGGCCACATCGTCACTTACCAACAGGTGAGATCGTGGTCAAACAAAGGTCTATCAATGTTAAAAAAAAAAAAAAAAAAAAAAAAAAAAACTGGACAGTTCATGCAAGATTACCTAGCCCCAAGCTAGGCAGAGCTTGTCTTACGGGTACTAGATAACTAATATACCTACCTAAAATATACATTAAATACATTGATATTTTTTATTATAAGTACATAGAAAATACCCGGAACACCCTGAACAAATATCTGCAGATCGTACCAATATTTGTTAGGTTTTCGGAATCGATCCCGCAACCTTCTGTGTCGTAGGTGAACTATCGCCCGCCACGCCACAGAGGTCGTCGAGATGGCTTAGTTTAATTTGCAATTTTTTTTTCGTATATGGTCAACATCATTTTATTCTTATTTTTTATAGTCTATATATAAAACTCCTTGATAGAAAACTTTTTATTGGTTTAGAATAAAGAAAATATTGTATAGAAATTGCACTAGTTTGGTAAAATTACCTTTTACCTTTTATGCTACGTTTACTGGTCTTGTAAGTACACTTTTAACGAGCAACTGTATTGAAAAATATACTATGTCAATTGCACTACAAGACTTACAAGAAATCGTGTTAAGAATTCATTAGCAGTGCTTTGTCAACGTGAAAATTGCTTCCGTTACCCGACATGGTTCACTTTCTTATCCCATTTTAGCTTACCACAAGGCTTAATCTATGCTTATCTTTGGGAGATGACACTCGAAATTCAAAACACGAAAATTCTATTCTTCTTTTCACAAAAAAGTTTAAAATTACATGCAAACTCGATCAGATTCTTTTACGTTTGAAAGTTGAAAAGTAATGTAAAATGTTTCGAAATTCAAACATTCTTGCTTTGTTGTTGGCCAGTAGCATTCTTGTTGTGTGTGCGTTTGAAGACCCAGTGAAATCAAGAATTCTCTCAAGGAGAAAGCGGTACGTCGCTTTTCCCGAAGGGTCCAGTTTTTCAGTAAGTCACATTTTGTACTAAGTGAGGAATTTCATATCTTTGTGTACTGAGGCATATTTGATACAATACTATGCAAATATCATGCAAACATAATACAACCGATCTAATCTCGGGACTTACTGAATCTACTGGGATTTACAAGGTTTGTTTAGTTTAGAGTTATGTCATGAAAGTCTTAAAAGTTGTGTTTCTATACCTAACTATTGAATAGAAGCTACCAAAGCTGGGTATGGGATTTTTTGCAGTAACTATTCATTGCATGTAACTACATTATCTATAATTGTAGGTATCTTCAAACATGTCTCTAGAATTATATAATTCACACTGAACCCACAATCGCAAAGTTATTTGACTCGTACTGTCACCTTGTAGGTTAAGGTAAGGTATACCTACTTGTGGTAGAGTTCAGTTCAAGTTGTTCCGTACAGGCAAATTAGCAAAAAGTGAGGACGTATGTCGAGTAGTCGTGGATTCTTATGGAATTGTTATATGACACGAATGGGAGCTTATCCTAGGTTTGCACCAAATAACTTCCACACATTTGCTAAAAATCACCTTATTTGCCTGAACTATTAGCAGATTCAAAACATTTCTCTAAACAATACCACCGTTTCTTCTTCTAATTCTCTTCTTTATTGGTTTCGGACGAATATTCCTTCAATTACACCAATGTCAAAATGTCAAGTCGTCAAAGCCTCAGTCAAGTCATAACTTACAGCTCGTTCACCGTAAGAAGGCACCTGCGGTATACTCTTGATCTGTGTCCCCCTACCATGAAGTTATAGATTTACCTATAACTTCATGCCCCCTGCCTTGGAAATAGTGGTAACCATATAAAAATAAATACTCCTTGGCAGGTGCCATCTCACGGTGAACGGTCTATAGTTTAAATAGCAGCAGTTTCGGTAGCAGAAATAAGTAGGTAAGTTTTTGAAAGACAAAATCAACCTATTCAAAAAAAAAACCCGTAAAATTAAATTAAATAAAAATGACGACGATTCTTTTATAAAACGGCGGTTTGAGTTGCCATATCAACCTCTTCTTCTTCTTTTAATTCTGACTTTCTTTTCTTGACTTCTGTGGCTTAGTTTCCACCATGCTTCCAATCCTGTTGTTTTGACAAAGTTCACCATCTTTCACCAGTGTGCTGGCTGTATGACAGTTGGCGTGATCGGCCAGCCAGCGCCTACTTCAAGTCCTGGCACCTTCACTTTTGGTCTCAACTGGGGCGTAGCGTACGAGTTACCCAACAGCACGGAAACCGCCAGGTATTTATTACATACAATAAAAAGATAAAAATTAAAATAGGTAGTAACTATCATCAGTACCTATCAGGCTTTAGAAGTTTGTCGATCTCTGTGGCACGGCGGGCGAAGGTTTGCCTGGGACACAGGCGGTTGCGGGTTCGATTCCCGCTTCGACACAAATATTTGTATGATCTGCAGATATTTATTCAGGAATTTCTGGGTATTTTCTAAGTATAGTAAAAATATATATATCTATGTAATGTATTGTAGGGACCGTGAGTGAGTATCAGGTACAACGAGTACCATGGTACCACAACAACCAGACCGAGAACAAGTATTTGCAGGTCATACAAACATTTTTCCCGCAGCGGGAATGAAAACCGCAACCTCTCACATCATAGCAGGCTACGCGCCACTAGGGTCGTTTAACTTAATAACTTGCTGCTTTCTTAACCCCTGTATGTGTGGGACAAATTTGATCATCGATTTTTCGACCACTTTCCGATATCCGATTGAGCTGTAACTTGGGTTAGGTACCTGTCAAGTACCGATGATAATACAATATTATGGTATTGTCATCAGCTGTTCTGGTAATGGGGCCAGAAGGTGGGCAATGGAACTCTTCGATAATTAATAGTAGCCTGGCAGATTTTGGTCTTATTTTGATCAGCTCAAGACTCAAATCATAAATTTTTAAAATATTTTATAAAATTAAATTTTCAACAGTAAACGTATTTATCTAACAGGTTTTACAGAAGATTTAATAGACATAGAAAGCCAATGGAGCAGCGACGCAGTCGCCGGCAGCTATATGAGAAGGTTGAGATTATTATGGACAAGTAAGTACCAATATCAATAGATTTTACCGATTCCATTTCTAGCCCTTTGTGCTCCCACTACTGGGCAAAAGCCTCCTCCCACTCCTACCAGACATCACGATCCTGAGCTATGTTTGCCCAGTCAGCCAGAAACTTATCAATGTCATCTCGCCATCTCCGTTTTGGTGCCGCGTCGCCTTCTCGCTGGGTCAGGACGCCACTCGGTGGCTACCTTCGCCCACAGCTCGCTCGGCGTGCGGCAGACGTGACCAGCCCAAACCTAGTTCAGCTTAGCAGCTTTCGAAGCTACATACACAATTTGACTACAATCTCAAGATGATAATTATTATCGTCGTGAGATTATAGTCCCCCGATAGGTTAGTGTATATTTTAGCCTTTCTACTTACGTACTTTTAGCTATTTTCTCGAGGTCCCATGATTTGTTTATGTAATGAATGGCTTGTTCAATGAAAGGGCCATACAATTAGACGGGTGATTCAACGAGTTGGATGCGACATATCCTACTAATATTATAAAACGTGAAAGTTTGTAAGTATGGATGGATGGATGGATGTATGTTTGTTACTCTTTCACGTAAAATCTACTAGATGGATTTGGATGAAATTTGTAATGGAGATAACTGGACTCCCGGAATAACATATAGGCATATTTTTATCCCGATATTCCCACGGGATCGAGACTTACGCGGGTGAAACCGCGGGGCACTGCTTATTTAATTAATTAATTAATTTAATCAATTAAGTAATTAATATTAATCTTGATGTAAAATATAAAAACTACTAAATGGATTTGGATGAAATTTGGAATGGAGATAATTGAACTCCCGGAATAACACATAGGCACATTTTTATCTTGATATTCCCACGGGATCGAGACTTACGTGGGTGTAACCGCGGGGCGCTGCTTGTACCTACATAACTGACAAAAAATAACTTCGCTTGTCCAATAATAATAAAATGCTATTTTTCAGAATGGGCTACAACGGCAGGCAGTGCATACTGAAGACGTTATGTGAGACCACGCAAAGGCTGGTGCCACATGGCGGAAACATGGTCGAGGAAATGTTTCGTATTCTATTCACGTAAGTTCATCTCACCCATGCCGTGGTGTATCCAGCCTGAGAATAGACCCCTCTATATCCTCCCGTAGATGTTGTAAAAGTCAACTAAGGGACTACACCAAGGGATGGGTAGCATCTACGTCTACTATCCACGGTAGAAATATGTGTATGTAAGTCTATGTCTGCGGTAGGGATGCGTCTACGGTAGGGATACGTCTACTTGAGTACTTGACATGAAAAGGGTATGTAAGTTATATAAGAGCACACCAGCGAAGCTCTACCGTATAAAGCAGATAAACAGTCACCGTGGCCAAAATTGGTCTGGATGACATCGTCACTTGACATGAATAAATAAAATAAATAATGCTGGTCAGTTCACACAACATTATCTAGCCCCAAGCCAAGCAGAGCTTGTGTTAGGGGTACTAGATAACTGGTATACTTAATACATTACATAGATAGATATTTTTATTATACATAGAAAATACCCAAACACCCTGAACAAATTTCTGCAGATCGTACAAATATTTGTCCCGCAGGCGGGGATCGAACCCGCCACCTCCTGCGTCTCTGATATATTTGCAACATAAAGAGGAACAGTCTCATGTGCCTGTAATTTCACCGGCACCCATTCCCTTCAAACTGTAACAAACCAATGCGACCACAGCTATGCGGTGGAAACAGGAACTCTCACGTACAAACGTAAGAACGTAAGTATGTGTAATTCAATGTATTTACAGGCTTTATAACTTCCAATGTATGTATGTTTGCTGGGTGGAACCGAGTGGAATCTTGCAACTGAATTTTAAAGCAGTTATCCTCAACTGATTGGGCTGAAATTTGGCAAACCTGTCAAGTTCCGATGACAATACCATATGATGGTGACAACGAGCTAATCTGATGCTGGAGACAAAAGGTGGACAACGGAACTCTTCGATGGATAATAGTAGACTGGCCGTGTTTAAGCTTATTTTGATCAGGACACGGTTGCGATCACAAATTTTATAAAAGCTTTTTTCTTATAAAAAATATTTTCTTTTCTAGGATGCCAATTACTAAAGTCTTGCCAATAGAGCCTTTAGAGCACACGATATACGACTCAGCTCATCGCCTCGGCACCATGCTGGACAACTGCGATGCTTTCAACTGTCCCGTATCTCTGGTAGACCTGGCTCAGGGGTACTATAACGCACCAGCACCAAGTGTCGACACCGCTTTGAACCCTTGGGCTTTGTATAGCAGTAGCTTTGGATAGAGATCCTCAAGGTGGAACGTATCGCTTGAGGTGTTAAATTCGAATTTCATTGTTTTTTGCTCATTATAGCTCATCAACACATTTTGAGATTGCAAAACATGATTTTGCGGAAACTCGGAGATCTAACACGCATATTTTGATTGAAAGTGTGTCATATGTATTATCATTAGTTTACCTACGAATGTCAATGAACAAAAAACTGTTGTTAACTAACTGTAACTAATCGTTGAATGATATTCGCTGCTATACTAATGATATTTATGAGACACTTTCAATCAAAATGTGCATGTTAGGTCTCCCAGTTTTCGTATGAATTCCGTGTGAAAGCTTATGTACATTTAGTCGTGATAAGATTGTTTTTGTTGTAGAATCAGGTACTTAACTACTTGTCCGCGATACTTTCATCTAGATATTGTATATTTTCTGCACGATTTCAGAGTATCCTATCATGAAAAAATGCGCTGTGTAAATTAGAACCGTGTTTAGTATAAAACATTATGTACTTTGTAAAACTTGCATGCAATTTACTTGTGGTTTTTGTTTAAGGTGTGTAAATGAAACGCATCATTATTATTAACGCATAACATTTAATATTTATAGTTCATATTTATAATACATTTCAATATTAGCAATAAGAGTCATGAGTGTAATCATAGTAGTAATGGTAGTGCTTGATTTTGAGTTTAAATTAACTTTAACATTACAAAATGGGACTTACACCCTACAACTTACAGTCTATATTATTTTATAATAATCATCTTAAATTTTACTTCCATAGGTACCTTACACCTATTCATTCATAATATCTTACTCTATTTATTACATTTTATATGACGTTAATTTTGAGCCTATTATGACTTATTATACGAACATATTATTATAATAATATGTTAGAGACTGAAGTGCATACACTTTATGGTACATAAGTGACATGACTTATTGAAATTGAGTTTTTCAACTATCTCTAAATTATCATAAGGAGAGCTATTGATTTTCATAAAGTCTATTATTGTGTTTATTATAGTACCTTATTATAATGAAATTCAGGATTTCATTAAGTATCTAATTTCTACTTTTGTAACGTGGTGTTCATTGCTTTCATAGCGCCATTTTCACTTGTTGATTAGTTTGTGTTGAAAATCAAGACAACAAAATTGTACCTACTGCGTACTAACTAAGGGTTATTTTGCAATACCTATTTTAAACATAATGATGTAATAGTACTTTTTAAGTAACATTTATCTTTTATATTAAAATCAATCAGTTAAATTATGGTATGGTTTTTAAGGTACAATATTATAATTAACTGTGTAAAATATATTGTGTATAAATAAATAAAATAAAAAAGTACTTGTTTGTTATAAAACCTGAGTAATAATGTTTAACACCTAATATAAATTGTTTCAAGAAGAGTGTTACATAAATTTACAAATATAAAAAAATAAGCTAACAGAAATAGAAACTGAAGAAGAATTAAGGAAACAATGTAGGTAGGTTAATAAATAAAGAGAAATAATATAGGAAATATAGCAGACTAGTAACAAATAGTAATTTGTCAAATCTTCAGTTTCAACTCAAACAACCACCGTTACTCCTGACTAAAAGATGAAAATTATTCAAAAACCAACTAAAATATTACAACACTAGAAGAGGACATTTATTTATAATTATTATAACAATAGAATACGAAACATACAATCTTACCTATACACAATGCCGTTCTGACAGAATTATTATTAAGTAACCGTAACCTGACATTATTAATAAAATACCATATTGGTGCTTGCTTTCGTAGTAAAACAAACACGTAAAAAGTTACTTTTACCGAAGTTTCTAAGTAACCATATCATGGGTTACTATTCTAGTAAATCAAATGTGAATCCATCACGGGTTACAAATTATAGACGGCAGAACCCCTGAGAGATCGTTCTTGAAATCTTAATTAATTGAATAGACATGATTTGACATTTGAGACTATTCCCAAGCGCGATGATGCATTAAACATGATCACATGCAATTGCTTACATGATCAATAATACCATTGGCATTATTGCGATGACGCAATTTTGCCATTGGTACCTACTGATCAAGTAATCAAACGTGAAAAAAACACGCACGTGTATTAAGGTATTATTTTTGTTTATAATAACTATAGCAGTCCATTGCATTCCATGTTAAAACAATACCCATTAAAGATTAAGAATTTACTATTAAAACTTCCGTGAGTGATATTCACAATTGAAAAAACCGGTAATTAAAGGATTTGGGAAAAAAAACTAAATGTTCTGTTATTGGCACATTTGGATATTTATCAGACACTTGATAGTCTCAAACCTCAAGTCTCACAATATTTATACGTTATAAATCATGTATTTTGTAAACTTAAATTAATTCAAAAGCAATATTTTACCTACAGTAAGGTTTTAGTGTGTATCAATATTTAGTGTGAAGTTGGGTGACTTTTATTTATATTCCATAAATTTTGACGTATCTATCAAATTTAGCAGGAAAACATTTATTTTTCACTTTCAAAGAATTCTAGAGATTTTATAAAACAAGAATATCAGAGATTATAAAAAAATAACTTCAACATCATCAAAAAATAACAATACCCTAAATATATAAACAGTCTACATAAAATACTGATCTAAGAATAAAAAGTAACATTCAAAATAAAGACAGAAGGAAGTAACAAGTATTTAAAGGTTATTTTTACGTATATTTACATCTAATCGTGTTGGAAGCTCAACGCAAATTTTGTGTGATTTCGTCTTCTTAACCATTACTTATTAAATCTATCATGTTGAGTATATTATTCGATGAATTCGTAACTAGACGTGAAATAAACATAAGCTTGGTGGAATTTCAATTAGGATTTTGAACATATATCATAAGATTTTAATAATAATTTTTAGTTATTGCGTTAAGTACGGTCTAAATGGAACCTTTGGACAATATGGAAAAGGCGTTTCCTTTAACGGTAACTTATCTACCAGGCCCCAATCGCTTATTTTGAATGTAATAACCAAAACAAAACCAGCCCCCCTTATTCGCTGTGACCAAACTTGACATTACGCGGTCTCGTTATGCTATCTGCGTGGAATCATCCCTTTCATCGTATATAATACATTGTGACATCACACGTTATTGGCAAAGAATCTCTTCTTGTCATAGCGAATAAGGGTCCAGAACCGTTCACGTTATTCCGAACGTGTGAATTTAGGGATCCTTGCTTGAATCGAGGTGTAATTTCCGCTGAGTTTCAGCATATATTAATCAATAGTAGGTTGCAGGTCAATTAAAGCAAGGATGGCTCAATCCAGACGAAATTATGTGAATGCTTCTGGTTTTGCATTGGTAATAAAGTTCAAAATAAACGCGATCGGGGCTCTAGTCAGAAATTATTTGCAAGTGCTCCATACTATGACCAAATCAAGAATTAAAAAAAAAAAAAAAAAACCTTATTATTCAAACAACCAATATTTGGAAAATAAAGATTCAAAGTAGGCAAAGTTCTGAATTATAGCTTTAAAAAAAATAAGAAGCAAAACAGAAGAAATAAAAACTCCTTACGTCACTTTGGAAGACGTTTGATTAAACACGCAGTACGCCTAGCTTACATTATAAGATAAAGAGTATTGAAAGAGTTACATAATTATGTAAGATTTTTTTGGATAACGGATTTTTTTTAAGTACTTGTACTTGTTGAAGGTACCCACAGGTTTTAACATTATCAAAGTTCTTCTTCATCTCCTTCAGATCCACTCAATCTTTTTCTGTGCATCTTGTAACAGTGTTGTTGATTATAACCGTCTGGCTCTTTCTTCCACCATTGTACCGTCAGGGGAAACTTTCCCGTTAGACAAAATGAATGAATAAAAGGTATAATATTAAAACATGCAATATAAATTAAACGTGCGATAAAGCAAGTATACAAATGTATATAGAAAAAATGACTATACGGAATATCTATTCCGATGAACCTAATTATAAAGCGTTACGGATTACACTTTTATTGACTTCCTTCCAAAACATATATCTTAGAATCAATCAAACGCAAAAAATAAACTAAATTGGCAAAGCACTATCAAAAGTTCTTATTTCTTCAAGTATTCAATGGACAAAGCAATCGTATCTTTACAAACCAACTTTTCTACAATTCTACGTTATCCCAGAGTAACGAGAATGGAACGTAGAAAATATAACTTGTCAATTACAATTAGATTAAAATTCTATGTTGATCAGCTATATGTACATGTCAACATTTCAGTTTCTTATAATTATTGACAGCCATGTGATAGCTGACTATGAGTTTGCAACTCCATAACTCGATGTAGACAAAAGTGCTGTCAACAAATCAACAAGGCTCACAACATAGAACATACCTAATAATAACAAAGTCCAAAGCCCATTTTAATATATTATTGTATTCCAGAAATGCACCCAAGCGTGAATCAAGACTCTGGCAAAAAGGTGATTTTTCAATGAAATCTTTAAAAAAATCTATGCTTGAGTCTCGATTTAGTTTGAGTTTAGTTCTAGAATACGGATTTTAAGGTAACAGAAAATAACAAGTATCACATAACACTATCAATTAGGATCTAAATCCTTTATTAATTGCTTTGGGAATTATTCTATTAAAAATAATGGAAGGTAACAAAATTGCTAACGACTAGATAACAAACAATATAAAACATATTTATCTAGCATCGGGCTTTCGAGTTGACCCATTCGTCGACTAACTCTAAAACACTGAAAAGCTAATTTATTAGGTTACCTTACGACTAATCTTAGTCAAAATATGGTTGTGTCTAGCATTTTAAGTTACAATTTACCTATCTAAAGATACACTGACTACTCTTATATACCCGTTTATCACCCGAAACCCATTTTCTGACCACTTTCATGACACAATGCTATGCAATGCGATATTTATTAAATATTGGTGATATTATCCCAAATATATTGCTTTCTACGACTTATATTGCCTGTCGTATATTACCGATATTTTCAATTTACATAAACGCTCGCAAAGGCTTTAATTCGCTTTGCATACCACCGTGCCTTACTAAGGGCTATTTCAGACAATGTCTGTCAATGATAACAATAAAACAAATAATAATGAAAATGAGAATACATGATTCGCAACAGCAACAAGTCTAAGACCTCGCCTTAGAGACAATAACACTTATAAGTACAACCAATTTTTCAAATCACAGGACCGAAATTCAAAATGAGCGGTGCTATGCTAGTAAAGAGAAATATAATAAAAATAGTCACACATTGATCTAGATACAGTTTAATTTATTTATTTTCGTAAAGATCAAGTGAACTGGGGAAAAAAAAGTTGTCAATAGCCATTAATATTTGCTCATACGTATTAAGTACTTACTTAAAAAGGTTCAAAGTAGTCAGGCATCCTAAATTTGGTAGGGCCTATGTATAATCATATGTTACAAGATCAATGTGGTAGACATAAAATTGAGCAATGTATTTTCGCTCTAAAAGCCACAGTGTTCAAACAAACAAATTGTTGATTAAAATAGTCTTTAGCTGGACGTGGCAGGATAACATAATGCTTACGATTCATCATCCGGACCGCGAACCCACAGGGCCATTATTCGTTGTATTGGATTAGCTCATCCAGTTTTAACAAATCTACGAGACCTTAGAGAGAATAAAACTTCACTGTCACCATTAAAACTTCACTATGTTTTAGAAATGACAGCAGAGTAACGTTCTCTAAAATCGCCCATTAAGACCCAATACTACTCTAAGCTCCCATATTCTCGTTAGCACGTTATTATTTACAACATATATTATGAACCTTATTAATAAGACATTCTTTACCATTCAGTACAATAATAGCTCCTGTTTCTAAATTTTTAACCCTATGGTGTTATAGAAAATCTATCTATATTTTATTTGCAGTCATATAAAAATAACAACAGATCGTTTTATTTCTAGCAATTATCTACAATAAAACTTTCGGATATTCTCGGGTTAGTGAGTAAGCCTGTGAGATTTAATAGTATTTTATTTGATAAATAGTTTAACTCTATTTGGTGTTCGGTGTGTGCAATAGCACAATCCTAATTTCTTTATCCAAGTGACTTAGAAAATAAATTTTAGAATAAGTGACGTTACAATTCCATCGAGAAATTCCTTTAAACAATCAAGACAAGTAGAAAACGATGTTTTCTTTCTAATCATTCAACCTTTAGCGAGCTCGTCATGACTTCCATGTACATGAGACAAGTAGACAACATGCCATTAAGCTATGTTACTTTAATCTACGCTAGCTCAGTGTAATACATCCGACACAAACAGCTATTCACATTCAATAACGCTTATAACTACAAGACGAACCACACAAAACACTGTTTTATTACATTATCCATCCCTGTTTTCCTAACTGTTCGCTGTGGATTTAATTACTCTGAGTTATCTAAATTACCTAATATTTTTTATCATGTTTTACTTTGACATATCAATAACGCGGCTCGAAATACTTTTATTTTATTAAGATAAGTTGCTACAATACCCTACACGATGGGTAAAAGTGAGGTAAAACGCGAAGGTGAAAATAAAAGAATCAATGAAAGTGAGGAAGAAAATAAATGACTAATTTTAACCCCTAATCTAGAAAGTGAACATAAAGGTAACGTTATCTAAGACAAAGACTAGGTCACAAACCTCAACAATGATTATTATCTAGCTAGATATAGGTAAAGTGCCAATAAGTGTGTTCAAAGATTTTACTTTCAGTGAAAAGTGTGTGAATTAGAAATCAGAAGAAGATAGGTAAACAAGTTCTAATTTTACCCTGTACTCTAAGTTTTATTAAAGAAGATACTGTAAACATTATACTCACGGTAGCACGGAGTAACGCCAGTACTTTTTGTAAGACGCAATAAACTTAAGTTTTAATGAGTAATTCAGTCATTAATATTTGGGCAAGCATTCGTTTTTTTTAATTATTTCAGAATTAAATATACTCTCAAGCGATACGAAATAAGATTTCGAAAATTAGTTATTAATGTAGCACACTAGAAAACTTAAGTTACCATTGACAAATACTATGATTTTACTGATTGCAGATTTGGCACACCATTTTATAAATCTAATAAAACAAGTTTGTCGATCTATCTATGTTACAAAAATGTACAATTGGCAGTCAATTGTTTTATTTCCCAAATATTATCTAAGGAAGTAATATCACCATCGAGATGACTATACCATGTTGTGATAGTGTAATTTTAAATTATGTTACGTTGTGTCTAGAATTAATGACTATCTATCGATATCTACAATTCCTTAACATCATTATGACTACATTGAAATTTTACAATTCATCAATACAATCGATATTGTCCATATTATGATCATTACGCAAACACGTTACGATCTAAATGTATAATTCAAATTACATCATCTTACCTCAAAGTCCAGTTCTCATCGAGGACGTTTGCACAAAACTAGTAATTACAATAATATTGGATGCTAATCGACTTTGATTAATTACTTTTACATTACTTATCTATAACGTTACATACCATTGAGCTCGATATTATTCGAAATAAACCTTACAATAATACACCACATTTCGTATCCAACAGTACAATTTATGCCTTATACCTAAACAATTAACTAATGTATTACGTAAGAAAGGAAATATAATCAAACTAGATTTTTACTGTACAATGTTTGTGCGCTCGTATCAAATTATCCCAGAAAAAGAAACTATTAATTTGTATAAATACAAAAGAACACAGTCGCTAACATTGCGGCGATTCTAATATAAAAATAGTAGTGGCAGATCCGCTCGGGTGTCAAATTGTCAACACAACAACGCGGGTCCTTCGACTATCGACGGAAACAGTCTCGATTCGAGCTTAATAACTTTGTGTATAAAAAGACGGCTTTGGCAACGCGTAAGGCGTAAACACGTCCGTTAGCGCACCGGGCGCTTGGCACCACACTGAGCACATAAGTTCTCGCCTGTCAGTTCCCAACTGGGGCTTAAATCGGTCACCCGTGCCACCACATGACGATCAGCTCCCAGAACGTCTTCGGCGGCGAGTGGCCGAAGACGTGAGACGAATTTCAGAGACCCGGGTCCCCTTCCGAGCCCATCTTTAGCAGCTCTAGCTTCTTCTTCGCGATTTTCGAGTATAGAATATCTATAGGCTTAGAATAGTCGTAGAAGGTTGGCGCTCGGAATATGATGAGCGCCGTGCCTAGTACGCACGCTATCGTGAATAGGAACAGGAAGATTCTATCCATCACCATTGCGATGTATTTCCAGTCATCCTCCACCTATGGAAAGAACTAATTTGTAAAATCAACACGTATTTCATTAGATATCACCAAAACAGAATAAAACGATACTTACATTATCAAATTTGTCCTTATTCCTCAAGTGTTGTGCTATGAACCTGGAGCCTTCTATAGTCTTTTCCATCTCTCTCACGTAAGGTTTCTCTAGAGATGGGGAGCTGTCGTCTAAGTCTAGTCGGCAGGGGGAACCTGGAGGAGGGGAGAATAGTTCATCGTCACCCCCAGGGGGAGGTGGGGGTGACGGTGGCATTCCGGGCAGCTCATATTCTTCACAGCCCCATTCCTTGAACTTGCCGTCCATTTCATCCGGACCGAACACGTCTGTTAGGACCTGGAACATTTTCTGGATTAGTTGATGTCGAATAGATTGCAGTTGAACATAATGTTCCTTCTAAAAAATTCTCTCAACCAGGGGCCCAATTCTACTAAATCAATTGTTTTTAAATTTTTAGTTAATTGTCTCAAAATTGTCACTTTTGACACTTTTGGTATTCTACTAACTTCAATGGTGAACATTTATAAACAATCGTAAAATCTAAATACAATTTATGATACAATCATAAAAGCAGAATACCATTTTTAATGTCAATAATTATAATTGAATTGTAATTGCATAGTATAATGGTTTTTCTTTTAAAAATAGTAGAATTGGGTCCCAGGTTAACATAATCATTTTCTTTGCATTTTACATTGCGTATTCGTACAGAGGTGTGATTATTGAATGTGCCGACAAAATATTTTATCACCCTATTGCAAACATTATTTTTAGTAAGGCCTTGCCTACTTACTTAAAAAAAGCTTAAAATTTATAACTGATTGTAGAAAGCATGCGCTTGCTAAAGATGAAACCAGAAACTGGATAAGCTAGCATTATTTTGATCTGAGAATTTGGTGTTGCAAGAGATGAAACGAGGATTACGTCGTCAGTGGGAGCCAGAGCTAGCGGGCAGTGTATCAGCCCGGCTTAAGCCAGCGCACAATTAGACCCGAGTAGATTTCGGTTTCGTGTCTGCCCTCGTATATATCTCGCCATCATCCGTTCGCAGCCACTAGGGGCACATAAATAACCCCAGCCGCGCGATCGTTAAGCCCGCTAGTAATAAAGGAAAATCGAAATGGAATAAAATTGGCCTAGCGATATTTCAACAATAGATTTAAAATATTGTAAGAAAAAGTTACGGCCAAACAATTAAAACAGTTATTCATATAGATTCAAGTACCTAATAGCTGTCGGTTGGTATTGAATCCATACCGATGGAAAATACTCTGAATGGAGGGAACTCGATGAGAAAAGGCGTTCGTGTTGTTTTTTCGCGCTGAAAGAGATTCCCTCTGAAGAACTTCATTTGTGAGAGCTTTTATTATACAAATTTAATTAAAACGTTTCGAGGTTGCGGGGTTTATTTCGAGTGTTGAGCTTCTATGCCTCGGATGATTTATGTTTCGTCTCGTTTTATTTTGTATTTTGCGTGTCGGTAATTTATAAAAGTCGACATCTTACCTCTGTGGGTTTATCATTTTCATCGTCTTCTTCTTTCCCCGGCCTCTTTATACACAAAAAGGGCGGTAAAAAGTCTATAAAAATCCTCCGTACAATCGGATGCAGCGTGTGAGTTACAGGCGACCTAAAATTTATGTTTAGCACCATAATAGTGACCACTACTGATAGCGTGACTAGCATCATAGTAAAAAGTAAATATTTTCCTAGTAACGGGACTGTTAGTGAGGTAGGAGGGATAATTTCTGCTAGCAGTAAGAAGAACACGGTGAGCGAGAGAAGAATTGAGATGCAAAGAGAGATTTTTTCTCCTGAATCTGAAGGGAGATAGAATACTAGAACTGAGAGGAATGAGATCCCAACACAAGGGATGATGAGATTCACAGTGTAGAAAAGTGTTTTTCTTCTGAGAGTGATGTTGAAAATTATATCTGGGTACGGTTCTTCACAGCAAGAGTAGAATTTTTCATTTCTAGTGGCCGGGACCTTCATGATGTCCCACTCTACTGAAATGTAATACTCCGAAAGGTCGATCCCCATCCCTATTTTGTCCGAATCCGGCGATTGCTTCAAGTGCCTCAAATCGACCTGAAACAATTAAAATAAAATTACAAAGTGAGAACATTTCTTACCAACGAGTGGCAAGCAAAAGGTGATGTTGATATTTTTATTGTTTGCTCATTTATAAAAATTCACTCAAAGAAGATTTTGGAGGAAAACAAAGTATGAACAAGTCCCCAAGTCCCTTTTAGAATAAACTCCACTTAAACATAATTGAAAATTCAGTTATGTCAAACATAAATTTACTTAAGTATCAGGTTTTTTGATTTTTCTTTAACTGTTTCAAGAAGTTGAGAGATCACAATTACCTCAACAGAAAAAGCCTTCCTAAAAAGGCAGTAACAAAACATCCAAAGTACTGCTATCCGTTATTAAGGAATCAAACCATTCACAGGAATCCTTACAAATAGGTGTTGTCGCTATCTCAAACAACTATTTAAGGCGCGAGAGGGACAGGTGAGGGTGAATTCCCAATTGAACCTTACCATGAGTGGTATAAGGTATAACGTAAGCCGCAGGTTTATTTATGTGAATGTGGGATCGGTAGATTTATTGGCTTCCTTACTTTCGATGGATAGCGTCGCTCCCAGCCTATTGGAGTAAACTCGACTCAAAAGTTTGGCACCATCTCGTTTTTCATCAGAAACATGGCTCATGTATCACGGGTAATCTTTGCTAATGATACGACATAAGAAGTTTGGAAATAAATTCCAACCTCGAGGTTTACGTCTGACTGAACATGCGTAAAACACAAACATTGCGCTCAGCATCACATGAGAGAATACTCAGATACTTATCCTCAACCGATTGAGATGAAATTTTGCATACCTGTGAGTTTCGATGACAATACAATATTATCACGACAGCGAGCTGATCTGATGATGGAAAAGGAAGGTGGACAACGGAACTCCTCGATGGATACAATAAGACTAGACTAGGCTCATTTCCATCAGTACACGGTTCTGATCAATAATTTTATAAAAGCTTGTATTGTAGTTTATATTATTCACTGAAAACTTATTTTAAACAGTAAAAGGTAGGTACTCTTATTTAGCCCGCACAATAACAAGAGGAGAAACTATTAGTTCCTCTTGTCATTCCGTGTCACGTCTCATTCTAGTTATTGTTATTATACACAGCGACCCCAATATAAATATTTTTCCTGACAGTAAGTATTGGAAAAGGCTTTCATGCTGAGGAATTCGATTACATTCCCTATAAGCGTTCGCTACAATTTTCTTTTAAGGCAGATTCGTTTTTTCATACAATTTTATTAGGGCTCGAGACTTTGTGAAAATTCACTGCTTTTATTTTTAAGAAAATTCCGATGACAATGTTTCGTATGAAATTCATAATATATTTTTTGCTCACATTCTTCATCACTTTTTTATAAAAACGGGTCAGAAACGTACATATTTTTATCTTAGAACATAATATCATTATCATTATCATTATACCTATTATTATAATTTCTTTATGAACTGTATTGGATATGTTGGTTTTGAATGAAACTAACACCAACTCTTGTAACTGTTTGCCTGAGTGATAGATAACAGCGTTTTTGAATTGTCATATTTACACACACACACACACAAACATGGTCTACTTTCTAACAGTAAAACCACAATGCGACTGTGGTGCCCAATCCCAAACCATGCAATACGCCCTTGTATGCCCATCCTGCCCTTAGTTCTGCATGATGGCATATTTAAGGCGCTATAGGGCCAACGAAAATTTTTATGTCAGGGTGTGAAGCACGCGGGGTCGCCCCGCCCACTGAGCGGGACGCAGGATGCGCCGAGTTCAATGACCCGAATTCTATCGGCGGGTAAGAGCGTTTTCACACTTTCCGATCCGATATCCTTATCGGAACACGTTTCCATACATTTTGTCGGTATCTGATATTGGAGACCGATAAAATGTATGAAAATTACGGCCGATAACGGTATCGCATCGGATAGTGTGGAAACTCTCTAAGGCGCCTTGCTATTATTTTCGCACATACGGTCATAAAGTAGTACAATATGCGCACAAAAAATAATAAGTTTTAGTGCTAGTAATAAATAAATAATAAAGAATTTTTACGTAAGTTTTTTTATTATTTCTGTTGGATATTTGGATAATCACATTACCTATAAAAATGGATCGTAAGGAAGGTATCTAATTGTGGCAGAAAATCAGATGTTCCATAAACAAAATAAGTACCTCATGATTCGATCCTAAGAAATTACCTCTCCGTCTCCTCCAGTGGATGTGTGCAGTGGTCTGTCCGACCTAAGACTAGGCCCTCCGACTCTTTCTGAAGAAGAGTGCAGAGGTGTGTGTCCGGCCTAAGAAATTACCTCTCCGTCTACTCCAGTGGATGTGTGCAGTGGTCTGTCCGACCTAAGAGTAGGCCCTCCGTCTCTTTCTGAGGAAGAGTGCAGAGGTGTGTGTCCAGCCTAAGAAATTACCTCTCCGTCTCCTCCAGTGGATGTGTGCAGTGGTCTGTCCGACCTAAGAGTAGGCCCTCCGTCTCTTTCTGAGGAAGAGTGCAGAGGTGTGTGTCCGGCCTAAGAAATTACCTCTACGTCTACTCCAGTGGATGTGTGCAGTGGTCTGTCCGACCTAAGAGTAGGCCCTCCGTCTCTTTCTGAGGAAGAGTGCAGAGGTGTGTGTCCAGCCTAAGAAATTACCTCTCCGTCTCCTCCAGTGGATGTGTGCAGTGGTCTGTCCGATCTAACAGTATACCCTCCGTCTCTTCCCGTGGAAGAGTGTCGTGGTGTGTGTCTAGCTTAAAAAATTACCTCTCCGTCTCCTCCAGTGGATGTTTACAGTGGTCTGTCCGAACAAAGAGTAGCCCCTCCGTCTCTTCCCGTGGAAGAGTGTCGTGGTGTGTCTGGCCTAAAAAATTACCTCTCCGTCTCCTCCAGTGGATGTTTACAGTGGTCTGTCCGACCTAACAGTATACCCTCTATCTCTTCCCGTGGAAGAGTGTCGTGGTGTCTGGCCTAAAAAATTACCTCTCCGTCTCCTCCAGTGGATGTTTACAGTGGTCTGTCCGAACAAAGAGTAGCACCTACGTCTCTTCCTGTGAATGAATGCCGTGATGTGTTTCCGGCCTCAGAAAATACTTCTCCGTCTCCTCACGTGGATGTGTGAAGTGGTATGTCCGGCCTAAGAGTTACCCTCCGGTTTTTCCTATGGAAGAGTGCTGTGGTGTTTGTCGGGCCTAAGAAGATACCTGTGCGTCACCTCACGTGGATGTGTGCTATGGTCTGTCTGGCCTAAGAGTAGACCCTCCATTAGTTCCCGTGGAAGAGTGCCGTGATGTGTGTCCGCCCTAAGAAAATACCTGTCCGTCTCCTCAAGTGGATGTGTGAAGTGGTATGTCCGGCCTAAGAGTAACCCTCCGTTTTTTCCTATGGAAGAGTGCTGTGGTGTTTGTCCGGCCTAAGAAAATACCTGTGCGTCACCTCACGTGGATGTGTGCAGTGATCTGTCTGGCCTAAGGGAAGACCCTTCGTGTCTTCCCGTGGAAGAGTGTCGTGGTGTGTGTCCGACCTAAGAAAATACCTGTGCGTCACCTCACGTGGATGTGTGCAGTGGTCTGTCTTGCCTAAGAGTAGACCCTCCGTCTGTTCCCGTGGAATAGTGCCGTGATGTGTGTCCGGCCTAAGAAAATACCTGTCCGTCTCCTTCCGTGGATGCATTGAGCATCACATCAATCTACAAATTCTACCTATATCATTCTACAATTTTCAATGTAATAACTACTCATTTTGATTTCTAGCACAGATAATGTATGGTAGTAAATGTGTTACTACCATACATAACATACATACCATACCACCATCCAAAGGGCGTCGACGATTTTGGCATAGTCGTCAGCCGCCATTTACTTTTATTTTTAAGTTAGAGGCGCACTTTAAAAAAATTACATTTTCTAGAGGGTACGGGTCATTCGCAAAACATCCACTTCTCATAATGTACACCACACTTTTCAAACTATTTTTTTTTGACTCATTCACATCATTTCACTGACTCATTGACATCGTTATTCTCCTAGAAGGAGTCGTTTTAGTGATGGGTCATGTTCTAGAAAAGTGTTTAGTCCGTCTGTAAAATCTGTCATTTCAAAAATCCAAGCTGACCAAAACCTTTCTTCGAAATGGTGACCGATCGGATCCGTTCAAACGACGCATCCTACTGTTTTTTGGGAAAGATAGAAGAAAAAAATAAAAAAAATAAAAAAATAGATTACTGCTCTAAAATGGGTTTTTCAAACAGACTTGTCCGACTAGACTTTGGTGAATTAAAGTTTTTTACTAAAGTTAACACTCGAAAATTTGGTTTATATTGAAATGTTGTAAGCATCTTGGTGTATATAGGGTGCAAAATCACAACTTTTTTAAAAACCATGATGGCGCATGGCGGATTGTTTGGTGGTCATTTTGTAGAATCGTAAAGTTTTCAATTTTCAAATTGAAAAAAGAGACTGCGGGCAACACCGGAGCTTGATGACTAGTAAAGGGCTATCGTGTGGGAGAACAAGTGGTGTTGCCTGGTGGAAATTGCAATTTTTTTACTTTTCGTTACATTTTACTTGTATTTATATTTTACTTTTAAAACCAAGAAGTAAAAATGTAATCATATGAAAAAAGTAAAAAGTCTAAAATAAAAAAACTCAAAAAAAAAAAAATTGAAGTCATTTTATGAAAAGTCCAGTGTACATATTGCGAATAAAGGAGATGTCCAGAAGTGGTATAATATTCTGAGAAAATTTCAGAAGTTATGAAATATATCTAAAAAAAGCTTATTTATTGGGCTACTCGATTATATAAATTTTATATATTATAAAACCTCCGTTTCCGAGAAAATAATAAAATTGTTCTTGAAGGGAAAACATAATGAAACAAACATGCCAAAACCACACGTGTGTAATAAATAAATAAATAAATAATGCTGGACAGTTCACATAACACATTTCACATTTTTTATCTAGCCCCAAGCTAAGCAGAGCTTGTGTTATGTGTACAAGATAACTGATATACTTAATACAATATATTACATAGATAGATATTTTTTATTATACATAAAAATACCCAGAACACCCTAAACAAATATCTGCGATCGCACATAAAATAAATATGCTATTTCGTCTTCTTCTGCCTGTGCCCAAAGATATGATGACTAAAATATTCTTCTTGAATGGAATACGTGCTAACACACAATTTACAATAAATTTATCTGTGCCCTGAGCTACCTGAAAAATACATATGTTTATAAGGATGCGAGGAATGTAGGTACCTATGCATATTGCTAAAGGTACTATTATCATTACAGGCAGCTCCTATCTATTAGTGAACTCTACAACAGTGTAGGTAGGTATCTACTTAGAATGTATCCTGAACCTACACAGAACAGATAAACAGATAAGTGAAGTATTAGTAATAACGCGACAACATGGAACGAAGGCAGGTTAGTCGTATGAAAAGTTCTTTGTGGTTGTCTGTCTGCGGCCTGTCTCGCTAGCTAGAGAGTATCAAAATTCCTTAGTCTGCCTGCCAAAGAGCGTCAAGTTCACCTTTTGGGAGTGTTACAAGTTCTAACTTTATTTTGAAAAAAAACAACATTTGAATCAAGTTTAAAAAAACTGAGGTACATTTATTATTTTTCATTAGCTGCAAAAGAGCCAAATAATTAATGCCCTTTCTCCGTTATTAACTATTATGTTGCTTAGAATTTCTAGTTATTTTTATACCGGCCTTCATATATATTTTTTGGACATCTCCTTTAGTCTATTTGAGCAAAAAAATTGAGTGTATATTTTGCGAAGTGGAGGTTATGCGAAGTGGAATAAGTGCGATGTACATTACAAGAAGTGGACGTTTTGCGAATGAGTTGTATCCTCTAGCCATAGCACAATAACTAGTGGGTCGGTGGTGCGTGAGGTGCTGCAGCTGGCGTACAGTTTTCCTTTGCCGCTTACTCGCGTGTATGCACAAACCTCTACAAACCCCTGCAAACCCTACCAACACTACAAACCCCTACAAAATCCTACAAACCCTACAAACTCCTTCCAACGCCTACGAACCTCTATAAATCTACTTTGATTTTGACCCTTAACCTTGACCTTGACCTGTACCTGTACCTGTACCTGTACCTGTACCTGTACCTGTACCTGTACCTGTACCTGTAATTATACCTGTACCTGTACATGCTCCTGCACTAATTAATACGAATGTCGCCTCTTCGTTTATCTCACCCACTCGACCATCGTTCCACTCAGTGGAATCGTTCCACTTCGTGTCACGCTGGTCTCGTTAGCTCGATAAGCTACAGCAAAGTTAATTTGAAGAGAGAAAACTAACGTAATATTCGTAATCAGCACCCACAAATTACTTGAAAACGACACCCATATTAGTTTTTTCTTATATTACCTTTACGCAGGGTTGCCAGGTTACCTTCCTACTCACTTACATACGTACCTGACTGCAAATTTGATGATTTATTCGCAATCGAACGTTACTATCGTTTTTTTCAGTCTCTCGATTATACAAGCACCGTTTCCTCCCAGGGTTACCAACAATATACAAATTTATATAGTCAAAGGTTATTTTTAAGGGCTTCCTTCATAATACCACATACATTTTATTATCAAAAACTTAATTATTTATATATATTTGGAGAAAATCTAAGAAATTGCCCTAAAAACGGGGAAAATATTTCCACCTGGCAACACCACTTGTCCTCCCACACAACAGCCCTATACAAGTCATCAAGCTAAGTGTTGCACACAGTCTCTTTTTTTCAATTTGTAAATTTTATATTCCACCATTTAACAAAATGGCCGCCACACCATCTGCCATCTTGGTTTTGAAAAAAGTTAGGATTTTCGTATATTCACCGAGATGCTGGCAACATTTCTGGATAAACAAAATTTTCGAGTGTTAACTTTGGTAAAAGACTTTAATTAACCAAAGTCTAGTCGGACAAGTCTGTTTAAAAAAGCCATTATAGAGCAGCCTTCTATTTTTTTTTGTTTGTAACATTTTTCTTTAATCTTTCCCATAAAACAGTTGGACGCGTCGTTTGAACGGATCCGATCGGTAACCGTTTCAAAGAACTGTTTTGGTCAGGACCAAAAGTGCGGTGTACATTATGAAAAGTGGACGTTTTGCAAATAAGCCGTATCCTCTAGCCATTTATGTACAGTTTTCAAAGTGCGCCACTAACTTGAAAATAAAACTAAATGGTGGCTGACGAATATGCCAAAATCGTCGACGCCCTTTGGATGGTGGTAGCCGGTAACACATTTACTACCATACATTTTCTGTCCTAGTAATCAAAATGTAGTTAACATTGAAAATCGTATCCTAATGCAATAGGTGGAATTAGTACATTGATGTGATGCTCATTGCATCCACGGGAGGAGACGTAGAGGTTTTTTTTTGGCTGGACACACACCACAGCCCTCTTCCATGGGAAAAAACGGAGGGTTAATCTTAGGCTGGACATACCACTTCACACATCCACTTGAGGAGACGGAGAGGTTATTTCTTAGGCCAGACAAACACCACAACACTCTTCCATTGGAAAAAACGGAGGGTTACTCTTAGGCCAGACATACCAGTTCACACATCCACTTGAGGAGACGGAGAGGTATTTTCTTAGGCCAGACAAACACCACAGCTCTCTTCCACGGGAAGAAACGGAGGGTCAACTCTTTGGTCAGACAGACCACAGCACATCCCACATCCACTAGAGGGGACGGAGAGGTAATTTCTCTGGCCAGATCTCTACTCCTACTAGGTATGTAGCTATCTAAAGTAACAGTATGAAGTCAGAGTTTATTTGCAAAACAAATCGGATAATGTATTTGTTTACCTAGGTTTACTTTTACTTACCTTTGTCACAGAATAAATAATAGTACAAGTACCTATGTTGGCTCTTTTCATAATTATGATTTGCGAGTAGCCTGACTTGATAGTTTCCATTTCATCCGTAGTCACGTGACCGATGGCGGGAAAATTGACACAGATCCTGCCTCGATGCGGTCTGCGACCGGTCTGAGCAAGCCGAGCGCACGCTCTGGTAATTATATTTGTGTTTAAAAAATTATATAAAAAAATCCCTTTTAGTTTTGCTAAATTTTGTTATTGACTTCACTAATTTAAATAAAAATGAACATGACACCAAGTGTTTCATAAGTTAAAACGTGAAAGAAGTAAGTCAAAAACATGATTTCAATTTTAAAAAGGTGGTATCTTTGTGTTTTTTTTTTATTGAGTGAAATAATTCAAATAGTGTATTGAATTAATGATTTCACTAGATAAAATGATCAAGAATATCATATATTTTTTTCTTCATAGAAAACTATAAGAATTCTTATCAAAAACTTTAAAATTCTAGACACATTTGAGAACCTATGGCGTCTTAATGACCAGTTTCAACAATGCTTTGGGTGTGGCAACCTATTGGTCAAAATGGATTTGAATGAGACATCGACAGGAAAGAAGATAAACGGTAAAACCGAATAGAAACTATTGTTTTTTTCATACAGTAGAAAGCTGTAGCTCCCGTCAATGTTATTAGCTACTTGATTGGCGTAGTATGTGGAAGAGACCCTAATCAAATTGATGGTGGACTGCTGATAAATTTTGAAGCGGTTTGATCTGATACCACTTTTAAGACATGCTCTACGTAGTGCAGATGTCGTAGGATGTTGTGAAAGATGTGTTCTTTTAATTTTACTAGTCACGTCCACGTAGGACGCTCCCTATGAGGCATTTCACCGCACCCGCCACCCTGAGACATAAAGTTGAAAAGTCTCATGTGCCTGTAATTTCACCGACCATCATACTCTTCAAACCGGAACACAGCAATGCGAGCACTACTGCTTTGCGGCTGAAATAGGTATGGTGGTAGTACTTCCCCGGTCGAAATTTTCACAAAAAAGCTGTACTACATAAAGACATAAAGATGAAAAGTCTCATGTGCCTGTAATTTCATTATTGCTTTGTGGCAGAAATAGGTATGTGGTAGTACTTCGCCGGACGAACTTTTTCACAAAAAAGCTGTACTACATAAAGACATAAAGATGAAAAGTCTCACGTGCCTGTAATTACACTACTGCTCTGCGGCAGAAATATTTATGATTTATGTGGTAGTACTTCGCCGGACGAAAATTTTCACAAAAAAGTTGTACTACTTCTAAAAAAGCTGTAAAGCTGTTTGGATTGTATCTTTGCTTAATATGTGGGAAGCTTACCATATAGCCATCGTAGCTCCAACTCCCGAATTTCATAAAACATGTCTGTTCGTCGAAAGGGAAGTACTCCACGTCGATCTCGCAGAAGGACTTGTAGATAGCTGGGGGCTTCCATACGACCTTTCCGTCGTGGTGTAGTATCGCCTTCGTCATAATGGTCACTTCGTAGTTACCGTCGGCGCTGAGGACAACATAAAATGAATGAAAGAATAGAAAGGAATGAGTCAGCAAATGAAAGAATGGAAAGTTATTGCTCCCGGACTTTGTATAATCATCAATATATATCAAATCTTTGCGTGACTGACTGACTGACTGACTGACTGACTGACTGACTGACTGACTGACCGACTGACTGACTGACTGACTATCAACGCACAGCCTAAACCATAAGTCCTAGAGACCTACAATTTGGAAGGTAATGCATAATGACAGGAATTCCAGAAATTCAACCCAAAGTTAAAAATAAAAAAGTTAAAATTGTTAAAAATAAAACTTTGATTCAGGGTTTCAATGCAGCTAGCATCTTGGGGACGATTCTGCTTGGTAGTGATTTTTATCAGTTGAGCTATCTTCAGATCTTTGCAACGGTCTTTAGATAGCTCTTTTTCTTAACTTTTTTTTTAAAATGTTGTTTTTATTTATTTTTATTAGTTTTATTATTATTTCTGAAAGCATAAAACTATGATATACAATCGGTAAAAAGTGATCTATTCTAGTAATTTTCTGGGGACCATTTTTCTTTTCTCGACATTCATACAAGTTTATTATCACATTAAGGATTTTATTCTTAAGGTTAGTAAATATGAACTTTATAAAACTATACATTATAAGCTTTTATTTAATTCTCTGTGATAGTATGTAAGAACGTCTATGACATATCTTGTTATCTGATTGAGTTGAAATAAAATATTGCAATTAGGCAGAGTATAATGAACCAATGCGCACCCAAATAGACCAACATCTACTCAGAACATCTCCTGAAAAAGCGTAGTTCTAATTAACTTGCCACATTTATGAAAATTGTTCTATAAAATAGGTCACGCTGTCTTCCATTAGGCTAACGTGGCCCCATTAAAAATAAAGTTAACACTGAATTTTCGCGGGAGAGCTTTTAGGGAAGTCACAGGTGCACAAAAGTGTTTCTAACATATCTGCTTAAATTTAAAATATTTTGGCTGTGTTAGCTCTTTTACTAAGTAAAGTACTGTAGTTGTGTTTATAAGTGTTAAGTCTCTGAGTACTGATAATGGTTTTGCGTAGATACCACCGGGGATTGGTTTATATTTGAACAAATATTTGTGCGATCGCAGATATTTGTTCAGGGTGTTCTGGGTGTTTTCTATATATTATAATAAAAAATATCTATCTGAGTAATATATTGTATTAAGTATATCAGTTATCCCATAACCCAAGCTCTGCTAATCTTGGAGCTAGATGTGTGTGAACTGTCCAGCATTATTTATTTATATATTTATATAACTATCGTGAACGGTGACTACCTATTTAAAGCTTTAAATAGGTTATCGTATCGTTGGGGTATCGTTGAAATAGTTCGGCCAAAAGTAACAGTCATATTATTTACATATTAAAAAAAATGTTTCACGGTACCTGAAATGCAGCTGTCAAATGAGAACAACATATTATTGGTGTATTTGAGAAATGGAAATTTATAAATTACCGCCTCTCTCATGCTTTTCCGCTCAGATTATAAACAAAATGGCGGCCACTCTCATGCTGTCCCGCTCAGATTATATACAAAATGACAACCACTCTTATGCTGTCCCACTTAGATTATATACAAAATGACGGCCACTCTTATGCTGTCACACTTAGATTATAAACAAAACAGCGGCAACTTTCATGCTGTCACGCTCAGATTATATACAAAATGGCGGCCACTCTCATGCTATCCCGCTCAGATTATATACAAAATGGCGGCCACTCTTAAGCTGTCCAGCTCAGTTTATACATAAAATGGCGGCTACTCTTATGATGTCCCGCTCAGATGATATACAAAATGACGACCACTCTCATGCTATCCTGCTCAGATTATATACAAAATGGCGGGCACTCTCATGCTACCCCGCTCAGATTGTATACAAAATGGCGGGCACTCTCATGCTGTCCCGCTCAGATTATATACAAAATGGCGGGCACTCTCATGCTGTTCCGCTCAGATTATATACAAAATGACGGCCACTCTCATGCTGTTCCGCTCAGATTATATACAAAATGGCGGGCACTCTCATGCTGTTCCGCTCAGATTATATACAAAATGACGGCCACTCTCATGCTGTTCTGCTCAGATTATATACAAAATGGCGGGAACTCTCATGCTGTCCCACTCAGATTATATACAAAATGGCGGCCACTCTCATGCTGTACTGCTCAGATTATATACAAAATGGCAGGCACTCTCATGCTGTCCCGCTCAGATTATATACAGAAGCCGCCATTTACACCCCATTCCTTAACTACGCGTGTTATAAAGGTTTTGCTATGATTTTCATACAAATATTGAAGGTATTTTACTGAAAGGCTTATCTCCATAGTAGCTATTATAGAGATAGCTCTTACATAAACGAGGGCGCTTTTGCTAGACTTGCCTTCAAATCTTTATGAATAATGGCTCAATAGTAGGATATTCCTGTAGCCAGATAACCAATCTAACCTGCGTTTTAGCGTCCGCAAGATAGATGGCAGGATTATCGCCACCGCTAAATTTAACAAGAACCCTCTACCAGACTTTCCACATGTAAGCTTGAGTAACTTAATTTTAAGGGACCCAGTGACAAGCTGATATTGCAAGCACAAGTGCGTGTGAATCAGTTATAGGTATCTAGTATCTGTTATAGGGATGGGTCGTATTTGCAAAATCAAGAACCAGGGAGAAGTTCGTCGCCAAAAACCAGGGCTCATAAAACCTTCAAGGTATTTTTGTACATAGGAAATTGATCCGTGCAGTAATATATACAGAAAACAAAATCGCGTTTGAAACAAAAAAAACTGGCAAGTGGAAAAATACTTGCATAGGAAATTGGACCAAACAGTCCTATAAATAAGGAGCATAATTGCATCTAAAAGTACTACGAAACCTTGCAAGTAATTCGACTGCACAGGGCGATAAAGTTTCTGCGTGCGGAACAAGCGACTTTACTTGCAAGTTGCAAGTATTTTTTTACTTTCAAGTCTTTAGGGTCGGCGTACTTGCACGCAAAAACCTGGTGGAAAACCATGGTCGCGTAAATACTCTCCTTCCCTAATCTGTTACATAAATTGGACACCAATAAACAAACTAATCAAAAACAACACGATACAATCGTATAGCACTGAAGACCCAAACAGGAAGATAACTTACGCTTTAGTTCCCTATATCAAGTTGGATAATCCAAAATTAAACTAATTCCAAACTTGTGTCAAGCGGGAATCGAACTCAATTCACGCAATTACTAAACTTTGATAAATATTGGTTAAAGTGCTACAAAATGAAGAGGCACTTGACGGCAATTTTTTTGCTCCCCTGGGCACCCTTACTAAGTGCTGCCAAGTGACATTTAGCCACTTGAGAGGTTGCATAAGCTGATTCCATTGAAAATAAAAAATTGCGACTGCCCACAATAATTGTAACCAGCCAGTTTATTCTCAATATGAAAGGTTTTCTGTAATTTTGTTAGCAGGACAGGTTGTAATCAAAATTTTGTGACGATGGAAAAAATACTTAAATGAGCGGCCAAGAAAGAAGATAAGGTTGCGGTGTAGGCATACGTTTTTCGTATAAAAAAAAGTATTTTTCATACTTCTACCAATTTTTGTACCTACTGGTCTCAGCTTTGACATCATGTTTTCCGTCACCGATAATTTCGTTTTTATTCTGAAATGCTATTAAAAGTCTATAGGTAGACCATTTAGGCTCCCTCTTTAACGCACGCGGTAACCCGCGTGCCTACTCGCTCACTCTAGCGAGTCGTGCGTTAAAATGTAGTCTTTTATTTCTCCTGTTAAGGAACTACTCACATTTTCGACTAACGTCCCTGAATCTGTCCCCGTTCGGGTATAAGCAGGAAGAGACTGTTTAAACAAATTTAAAAGCATAGTTTTTTTATGTGTAGTTCTGGTCTAAAGATCTTATTTAGAGTAGTTATTTGAATACTAGCACATTATTGTACAGTTTGTAGGTACCTAAGTTAGTAGTTTTTTCTATCGAGAAAATCTAAGGAATCGTGTTTTCGCTAAACATAATGCTTAGAATTAGTTGTTTGCTATCTCGCACTCTTCAACAAACTATGCACAATATTCGATAGTTAATAGACTACATAAAGTTTATAACGAGGAATTCAACTTATGTGATATATTTCATAGTAGCAAGGGAACTTTTAAAAGAGAAATGTTGAAAATAATGGATGGTGATCATGCAATGTGAATGCGACTCTCTTAAACCCCATGTAATTTTTCCACATAGATAATTTTATATTTTATATTTATACTTTATTTTTATATATTCCTATTAAATATTATATGTACTTACCTACATTTAATTGTATTTAATACTATGTTACTATGTTAGGTTAATGTTACTTTTCACGCTTTGCCTGTTTGTTCAACATTTATATTGTATAAAATGTAAATCCGTTATTGGCCTTAAGATTAGCTTAGTAAAAGTTACTGTTTTTATATTAAGGGCTGTGGATTTTGTTCAATAAATAAAATAAAAATAAAATAAAATTAGTCTTCACTTTTACTGTATATTTATTAAAAAGTGAATGCTGCGTATACCACATGTTCATGCTATGCAAACTAAATACTCAATAGTGCGATTTGTGATCTCTAAATTGTGTCATACTGCACTAAACAATGATAAATAGAGATGGAAGCGTTATGTTCTGGTTACGATAGTTTGAAACTATAGGCGGTAAATCCGTAGGTTAGGTAGATAATAGGTATCGAAACAGCATCCTTGGATCTAGATTAGAAACTTTACTGGAA
The DNA here is from genome assembly GCA_932527175.1 of Operophtera brumata. NCBI lineage: Eukaryota > Metazoa > Arthropoda > Insecta > Lepidoptera > Geometridae > Operophtera > Operophtera brumata. Next base: position 55,483,191 of record OW052239.1, on the reverse strand, counting down.
GATCCAGCTTGTAGTATATTGATAGTGCCTTATCGTGTAGGCACCACGGTGACACGTGAGCTCACCACTTGTCACGTCTATACTCCCACGATGATGTAACCCACTGTGAAAAGTGGCCCATTGAGGCTCTGCCTACCTCTTCGGGGAAAAAGGCGTGTGTATGTATGGTTTTGATTTTCCAAGACATTACTTGGTTCCGAAGATTTCAATAATATGCCAAATTAAAATATGTTTTGTAAAATCGCTATGTCCGTACCGGAGGCCGGCAGACACTTGAAATATAAAACAAATAGAAAAAACAAATTGGGCCATCACACCACTTTTAGAAATAGGCCAAACGTCATTAATAATTGAATTCGGACATGCAGCTGTTTTCGAGTTGGTAGTATATTTGTGAAAACTTTTAATTAGCATTCGATACCCTGGTGCTTTTTATGTAAATAGCTTTTAGTTTTCTTAAGAGAATAAAGTAAAATGGTATTTATAGTATTTAAAAGGATCCCTGAATGAAAATAAACGCTATAAACGACACCCATATGAGGGTCCCGTACGGAGATGCATGCCTCGAATATCCTAAGTTTATGATTGAATGTCTGTCCAAACTTTCGATGAGAGTTCTTATTTAATTCTAAAATAACAGCTTGAAGATACATTCCATTGGCTACCCATAAAGTGCTACGATGGTGCATGTGAGCCGCCTAAATACACCGACTTACTGCGACTTGTAAATGTCATCGGTACATCAAGGTTGCAGTCCTAGTAAAAGCGTCGTCTGGTTTGTAGTCTAGAACCTTTATTCCCTATTGGTTGTCAATTGGTTTCTAGGACCATCAGCTAGCAACACCATTTTTTAAGGGAATATTTTAGATTCTAGTTGCAATAGCTATAGCAAGTATTATCGTATCAAGAACCTTCAAAATTTTCGTTTTTGACGACTTCAGGATACTACATTAAAATTATGGCTCGTCGAGAAGGCGTTCTATAATGTCGAAGATTTTGTGTGTAAAATTAAATAATTTAAAATAAGATTTGATTGAATAAAATCTTACGTAATTGCTACTTAGTATAACTATTTAGTTTTAACATGACATCTGCAATGAATTATAATTAATAAGTTTATGTTTACAATTTGAATTTTTATTGTTTAGAATGTTTTTTATCATAATTTTTCGTAAGAAATTTTATTTAATTTATTTGTTTTAAAATTATCTGACCTGTAAATTTGTATTTACTAATAAATTGATTATTCCTTGATTATTTGATTACAGGCTCCAGAGTCTAATGATGATCAGCATAGAATGAACAAGATCTAGGGTGCAACGGGTGCTCCGTTTTCTATCCGGTTTTATATCCATGAGAACGTGTTGGAACACCGAAAATTGGTCAGGACTTTATTATTTTTTATAAAATTTACTTTATATACCGTTAAGAAATCTAATTAGTGAGAAATCACACCACGTTTGGCTATGTTCCCAACACAAGTCTTAAAAGTCTGCGTGATCTTGAGCTTATGAAAAAGGCCAATAGGTAGCGACCATGTCAAACTTCCATGTGTGTTACTGGCAAGACTAAAAATCTGTGTCAGTAAAGTATAAGTTCACTAAGATCAGATGCAAAAGCAAGAAATTTTACGGCCGTAGTGTCCTCAATCGATATCCTTTTGGCATCGCATCAAGACGCTAATCGAAACTGCCGTCTCAAATCCCATAACGAGACCATTTTTAACTTGGTACTTTCAACGTCACATTATCACATGCAGTTCACCGCATTATACAAGACTCAGTCGAGTTTGAAGCTTGTGTATTAGCTTGATAGAGTAGAAATTCGGGTGGGGTTTGTATTAAGGTGAAGCAGAGATTGCGCTCAGAGTCACCGACGTGGAAGCTTCGATAAGTGCGCGTTTTAATCTAAACAGCATCGAGGTTGGCAAGCTCACATTCATTAAGTCAAGTGGCCTGTGTCACTCCAAATCGAGCCTTATCGCTTGCTTTTATGTGTTTATGTGTTATTATGAAATTGTGATGACTTATTAAATGAACTAACAAACTGACAAGGCCTATGTACAGCCGCTAAAATGATATTCTGAATGACTTACCTTATAATTTGACAAAGCCTCTATACAGCTGCATCTTTATTGTGTACCAGACTATTTTTTTTTAAATTGAATGCTTTCCTTTATATTGACGTGACTTAGTGTTTCCTGTGATCCTAAGGTATAAATATATGAATATGAATATGTTTTTCATTCTTCATGTCACCGGTTATTTTTTGGTAATCTTTGCTGTGGTGTGTCCGGCCTAAGAATAGGGTGTTCAGGTTTTAACCGAACACAGCAAATGTGTATTAAGCAACGTCTGCATTTAATACGCATTTGCCAAAACCGACCCAGTTCGCGAACACCAGCCCTTCAGGCATCGCGTGCTCACATAAAACCATACCATTAATATACCTACCATAAGCCATATACCATTAAAATACAATAAAACCATAGTTATACAATTATTAGTGAGTTAAGTAATATTGTGACTATTAATACGAACCATTTACCATCTTATACAAGACTTTTAAATACCACAAATACCACCAAACTATATATAGCTAGAAAGAGTGTCCTAGGGTCACCATACCAACCCCAAAAGGACCCCTCTTTTTACATAGGGTCTATTCCGACTCCTTCCGTGGATGTTGTTAAAGCCGTTTAAGGAAAAAACCCGTTAAACCCGGACTTGTTGATAAGATTCGTTGGTATAAGATTTATCCTGGTTGCTAGCTTATTATGGAATGTGATATTACTGCAAGAAAGCATTAGCGAGTCACTCGTGAGAAGCAATGGCGGCGATGACCTCACTACTTGTCACGTCTATATTCTGCGATGGTGTAAGCCACTGTGAAAAGAGGCCCATTGTGGCTCTGCTTACCCTCTTGGGGAAAAAGGTGTGTGTCTATGTATGTATGTATTTATGTATGTGCGTTTGTTCATTACCCAAGTTGTGATTGGTGGCGATGAAATGGGCCTTGCAACCGATGGTGAAAAAGTTGAATGAATGAATGAATGAATGAAAATACTTTATTGCACACCTTACAAACTAGTTAAAATAAACACACAACAATTAAACAAAAACTAAAAGTATAATGGGTGGTCTTATCGCTAAGAAGCGATCTCTTCCAGATAACCGTTTTGGTGAAAAAGTTTGTATTATCGGACTGATTTTGTGGGTAGTGAACATCGATATAATATACGTTGTGAACAATACAATTCTCGGGCTTTATAGAGCGAGCTGCTAACCTGACAGTAGACAGCAACTCAACCGGTCACACAATGCCAGTAGCTGATATTGGGAGAAACTGGGAAGCACAGTAAAAACAAAAAATAAGCGAGCCTTACAGCGGTCGCATAGGATGAGTAACATCTGACATCTCACTTTGGGAATAAGCAACATGGGTTAAAACTATGTTAAAAGTACCGCACCGTAGTTTTAATTTATAGTATTACATAAATATCATTAGTTTGGCTACGATTGTGCTTCAATGGTATATCAGTGTTTTTTTGTTTCAAGCACTTTCATAGCCAAACTAATGATATTTAGATAAATTAAAACTTGTGTGTTAGGTCATGTAATTACCGGCAACATAGTTTTCGCTATCTGAAGAAGTGTTGATGAGCTGTGATGAGCAAAAACACGAAAAAAAAAAAACGCGCTACAAGCGAAAGCAACCACCTTAACGAAATCCTTCCCGCAGATTGCAAAAAAGTGAGCGATGTTACACATCAAAAAATATTTGGTAAATCGGATACGAGCCACTGATTAACCCGTATATGAACTCGTATAATGTAATTTTATAATAGCTAACAAGGCCCCTTTGCAGCCGCAAAATAAAACCATGAGAATTAATGGTTGAAATTATATTTTTGACACGGCAAATATATAGATATGATATAGGCCCTATAGATAGCCACAAATTGTTTGTAGTGATTTTTTTCTTTGTTATTGTTTATTTGTATTGTATGAAAGTTTGTTTGTTTTTTGTGTATCGTTGCTTGTGTTTTGTGTTGAGACGTGAATCTTATTTCGACCGATTATTATTTACACTTATTTCTTAAACAAGGCCCATGTACAGCCGCCACTCAACATATGTAATTCGACTAATCCAAGTGTACGTATGTGTTCCAAAGGAAATAATTGAATTGAATTGAATGCGGTCACACGATGCGAGTCGCTGCACTGCAGTAACTGACAAAGCCAGCTCGCACGGTACTTACCATGGTGCGGATGACAGCTGTCAGTATCATATGACTAGGGAAGTGACAATATTTAATCAAATATGATCGATAACTATTATTGTGACTTATCTAAAGCTTTCGACTGTTTGCGACATGACATCTTAATTTATAAACTTAGCTTCTGCGGTTTTGAAGGTGCTGAACTCGATATTTTAAGGTCTCATTTAAATAGCAGAGTTCAAATAACTAGAGTTAATAATATGAGATCAGATAAGGAACACAGTACTATAGGTGTGCCACAAGGTTCCATACTCGGGCCACTACTGTTTCTGATCTACGTTAATGACTTGGCAAACTGCCTACCAGATAGGGCATTGATTACCCTGTTTGCAGATGATACACATGTAGGGATTAAAGACAGAAAACTCGAAATAGTTGAAGCTCAAACTAATATGGTTATACTAAAATTTAAACAGTGGTTTGAAACAAATGGTATTATTCTAAATGCGGATAAAATCAGTGTTTTAAACTGCATTAGTAAAAGAAAAAAGAAAAATGATACCATCCGGGAAGTTACATTTTTGGGATGCCCTCTAGATTCTCATCTATGCTATGATAGCCATATAGACAAAATATGCAAAAGGCTTGCAAGCGCTAATTATGCGTTGTTTAGGCTGAAACCCTTAGTTGATAAAAAAACTCTTTTATCAGTTTACTATGCTTACGGCCAATCCATTATAAGCTATGCAATATCAGTCTGTGGAATCGCTTCTCAAATTGAAAGAGTTCTCATTTGCCAGAAGAGATTATTAAGAATTATATATGGCTTACAGAGATTAACTTCTGTCAGAGCTTACTTCTACGTGGTATCTTTATTCATATATAACTCTCTTATAGAAGTACATTTGAAAAAAGATCACTTACCCACGAAAATGCATGTACATAATTTTAACACCCGAAACAAAGAAAAGTTATGTGTACCAAAAACCAGACTTGAAACATGGCATCTGCCTAAAACTAGTTATGTATAATAAATTACCCCTACAAATAACACGGCTACCTCTAATCCAATTCAAACATAAACTAAAAATATTTTTTGAATGTAATCCATATTACCATATTGATGAGTACATGAGATGTTCATTTTCTGATTTGCTTGACGTGTAGACTGTAGTGACGTGTCTGCTGACGAACCTAACTATTTTACATTTTATTTTTAAGTTATGCTGTTTTATATTGCTCTGTATTTTCTGTATGTACTTAATTGTGCATATTATATTTGATATTGTTATTTATGTAGTATTAAAATTAAAATGTACCAATTTGACATGCCAGTGTTATGAAATGTAACGAGATGGTTAATAAATAAATATCTATCTAATATCTCAGAGCAAAAGTCTCGATGATTTTATTTAAAAATATCGTTTGTACAAATCATGTTTAATTATCAATTTAGCTACAAAAATGCCTTTAAACATAAAGGGTCTTATCGAAATACTATAAAACTAGTAGTTCTGCGAACTTGGACCTCGCGAACACAAACTTGTTAAACCTACGCATCATATCGATCCATACATACATACATAGACACACGCCTTTTCCCCGAAAGGGTAGGCAGAGCTTCAAATGGGCCTACTTTCATCGTGGGTTGCACCATCGTGGGAAATAAATGTGACAAGTGGTGAGCTCATCGCCACCATTGCTTCCCAAGACTGACTCTGCTAACGCTTTTTTTCAAGTAATAACACATTCCTTATTAAGCTAGCAGTCAGGACAAATCTTTTACCAACGAATCTTACAAATATGTCCGGGTAAATCATATCGATCCATAATGATTTCGCTCTATTCTTAGAGAGACCCAGACTATACCTATAGTTTTTAGGAAAAACAGTTGTCTTACCTTTACCGTTCGGTAAAGGACACAAGTGCTGGCCCAAATATTACGGGTGTGATTTATAAGGTCTCAGTCGGTTTTAGTCTGAGTGAAACTTCTATACCTATGTGGCTGTACTGTTATTTAAACTGTGAGTCATTCGCACATTTACATGCTTCAGTATGAATCGGGTCTATTAATTGAATTCACGGCTCAACTGAACTAATAGTCGCAATAACATTAAACTGTGATCAAAATCGCTCACGGAATTGACGCTATTGAGTTATACTGCTTTCAATCAAACACAATGTAACTTGTTATTGAACATTATTATAATGCACGGTGTTGGTTAAACAAATTGTTATTAATTTCCCACTGCAGCAAGTTGAAGTGACAATAACCAGGCCATATAGCTAGCAGAATTGAGAACCAATGGGTTATCAATGTTCTCAAATGACGACGGACAGGATGACGCAGAGAAGTCGATTATCTAGATGGTCTGACTTTTTTAACGTTTAAATCAAATTCGGTGGATGGAGATGGCTCAAATATTTATGTTGTGGTAGTATTTTATAGGGGCTGTCTATATTCAGCAGTGGATATCTACAAGCCTGAATGACGGAACAAGCAGATAGCCCAGTATAACCTCTGCCTATTAACAATGCATTAGCTCACAGGTCACGTTCACCTAAGACGCGCCCTACGTGGAATTGCACTGCGCCCTGTGCAAAAAAAATACAAATGTATTTCACTAGGTTCGGTCAAACTCCGGGTCGCAAAACTTGCAACCAAAACACTAGTTTAACCTCAGAGACTTGGCTTTAGATAAATTCATCAGATGTCTTGATAATAAAGTAATGGGGTTTTGTCTGCGAACCGGAAATGAGGAGATAAGGCTCTTACAGAGAAGAATTTATACGACAGACTAAGAATTTACTAAAGTTTTCCTTCATTGAAAGAAATGGGCAGTCGGGGTCAGGCAGGAAAACTACGAGACTTTCGCTTAACTTAAAATCAATGTTAGCTAACTTTTGTAAAGGCGCGTTATATTATGCAAGTGTCTTGCATGAAAGGTGCAAGTGGATGCAGATTGAGTAGTGGAAACGTAAACCTGCATGCAAGTTGCAGCTTGTGCCCTTACCACAAGTTTCTGACGTTATCGAGTCGCTAGCGAGACGATAGTCAATGTCAAATATTAACCAATCAAGTTATTAAGATTTCTAGTCACCCCGATGTCATTGGCCAATGTTTGACACTGAGTATCGTTTCGCTAGCGATTCGATAACGTCAGAAACTTGTGGTAAGGGTACGCTTTGAACTTGTTACAAAAAACGCAACTGTCACTTGCGTGTAACTAGTGATATGTAAGTACATGCAAACCGCGCGAGCACACGTCAGATAAAATGACTCGGAAAGCAGCACCAAGCACTTTTCCCGCCATCGATGTACAACTGTAACCTGCTTCAGTATGCTCTGAAGTCTTGCAAAAAGATACAAGTTTTTTTTTATGAAAATGAAAAACAAGTAAATCCTTGCATGTGAGGTGCAACCTCGTGCATGTTTTCAATGCAAGTTACATGCATGTAAATGTGACGTCATACCTGCATGCAAGAGCTTGCATAATTGAATAGCGGCTTTAAAGCCAGCATACTCTCGGACACCGGTGCTATTGATCCTGCCTATCTTTTAATTACTCCTTTTTTAACGTGGTGTGTCCGGCCCAATAATAGACCATCTCCTCCCGTGGATCTCTTAGAAGCCGACTAAAGGATAACCCGGACTTGTTTGTAAGATTCGTTGGTATAAGATTTGTCCTGACTGCTAGCTTATTTAAGGAATGTGGTATTACTGGAAGAAAGCGTTAGCAGAGTCAGTCGTGGTAAGCAATGGCTGCAATGAGCTCACCACTTGTCACGTCTATTTTCCACCATGGTGCAACCCACAGTGAAAAGAGGCCCATTTGAGGCTCTGCCTACCCTTTCGGGGAAAAAGGCGTGTGTCTATGTACCTATGTATGTATATTGAAGTTTGTATTACGTCTCAAGTTCCGACGACAAAGTAATTATGAGGGAAGCAAGCTGATCTAATGATTAAGACGAAAGGTATAACTGAACTCCTCGGTGATAAATAGTAGCCATAGTGGTGGCTGGTTTTGATCAGCTCACGCTTCCTATCACAAAATTCTTATAACATGTTTAGAAAAATATTTTTTTAGTAATTTATTTGGTTTAGTTCACTAGTGTATCGTTTCTTAATCCTCCAAGTTTGGGTCACAGGTTTCTCTAGTTAAATTGATTTGCCAGTAAACAGTTCCAGAGTGAGATTAATGTTCTGACCAGCTTTTTATGTCGCCCTAGAAATTGCTTACATTGCATTTGTAAAGAACAATGAGTTTTATAAACGGTACGAATAACCTTTCTTTTTGTAAAATGTATTGTTGGGAATTAAATTGTTTGATAATAAATTTACTGTTTTAATTTTGTGTACATCTAGGTACTTATTTTCTAAATATTACGTTATTTTATTAATCGCTTGCTTGCTTTGATAGTGTTTTGTATTATCGCTTGAGGCAATTTTGGATACAAACAAGACAAAATCGAAATCTGAGACCTGAATTGTTTTTAAGTGTTTTCTTCAATACTATTTGGATGGGTTTTTGGGGTTCCGTACCTAAAACGGTACCAACGGAGCTATTATACGATTACTTAGTTGACCGTCTGTTCGTCTGTTTGTCTGTCAAGAACATTTTTCGCAGCAATAGCTTATGGTATCACCTTAAAATGTATACTTTACATGTGTGTGTGTGCCTAAATTGTGTAAAATAAAAAACTTGATTGTGTAAATCAAGCTAGCTTCTAACACAATTTATTAAAATATATGGTTATACCATGATACTTAGATGTCTAATTGTATGGAAATTACAATTAAATAACCTTCAGTAAACTCACAATTCTGAAATTTGTAATGCTATAGGAGACACAACTAAAGGAAAAAGTCTAAAATTGAGGAATTTCAACTTTTTAACATGGCGTAGTGAAGTTTGTAGGAAAAAGTGCTTGAAACTTGCTAAGGGCTCTGAATATTTGGAAATAATTTACAGATCTGAACCCTCAGGGCGCGAGTCTCACTCGCACTGGTCCGTTTTATTTTATATTCAATTAATTTTTCCGTGATATATTCTAGATAATCCTATTAATTTTGTTAGACGGCAACTTTGTGGTTTCTCTCAATAAATATTTCGTAATATTCACAGAAAACAGTTGTGTTCATCTTCACTAGTAGGTAGTATGTTTATACTCACTTATTGTATAGGACGATGTCTGGCAGCCAAATGTGTTCTGAAGGCACATGCAATGTGTCGACACCGCCGTAGTCATCTGGGTTCCATTTCAGTTTGTAATCGTTCCATTCCTGTGGACAAAACATTTTCCTTTTATATTTCAGCAGTTAGAAAAGTTTATCCATTCGTCGCCTCTTTGTTTAAAATGCCAATTTAAATAATTCAATACTGAATAATATATCAAATGAAAAGTAAAAACTGCTATTTATACGATGCCTAATCATACTTAAATACGTACATACTTAAAATCACGCCTGTTTCTTCGAGGGGTAGGCAGAGACCACGGATTTCCACTTGCTATGATCCTGACACACCTCTTCGGCTTCATTCACTCTCATCACATTTTTCATACATGCTCGTCGGTTAATGGTACTCTTAACGACCTTTTTTCAGAACATCTAGTCTGAATACGTTCGCCGAAGTCTTCCCCTTCCCACTGTCCCATTCACGCTCATCTTATGTACCCGTTTCGTCAATCTACTATCGTCCATCCTTTCTAAATGCCCAAACCATCTAAGCATACCTTTCTCAATCCTAATCACTACGTCTTCTTTAATTTCATAACGCCTTATCATAAATAACCGTTTTTAACGGATGCATAGAATCGATTAAATTATATGTATACAGAAAAATTACTTGTTTCATATTTGGGTTTGTATGACTCCTATTTTAGACTGTAATATTTAATCGGAAATAATTATTTAAATAGGACCATACAAACCAAAATATGAAACAAAAAAAAACAAGACTCTGGAGTACTACGACTCGGAGACTTCAGAGTAGCAAAACTAATCAACGGAACAGATATAAATTATATGTTTCCACTGCTAGAATATAGTCTCCAAGCAAGACTCTGCAGTAGGTACTTTAACTCTGAGACTTTGGAGTAGCAAGACTTATCAATGGAACAGCGATCGTTTATATGCTTTCACTGCTACAATATAGTCTCCAAGCAAGACTCTGGAATAGGTACTTTGACTCTGAGACTTCGGAGTAGCAAGACTAATCAACAGAACAGAGATCATTTATATGCTTTCATTGCTAGAATATGGTCTCCAAGCAAGACTCTGGAATAGGTACTTTGACTCTGAGACTTCGGAGTAGCAAGACTAATCAACAGAACAGAGATCATTTATATGCTTTCATTGCTAGAATATGGTCTCCAAGCAAGACTCTGGAATAGGTACTTTGACTCTGAGATTTCGGAGTAGCAAGACTAATCAACAGAACAGAGATCATTTATATGCTTTCATTGCTAGAATATGGTCTCCAAGCAAGACTCTGGAATAGGTACTTTGACTCTGAGACTTCGGAGTAGCAAGACTAATCAACAGAACAGAGTTCATTCATGTGTTTTCATTGCTAGAATATGGTCTCCAAGCAAGACTCTGGAGTAGGTACTTCGACTCTGTTGGCCGAGATAAATAGACCTTACTTAGCAAGTACTAATGTTTAACATTATCCCTGTCACTTTCACACACATTTGAAATAACGCGAGCTAGAGAGGGACAGAGACAATGCTAAGCATGAGTACGTGCTGAGTAACGTGTTTTTATCTCAGCCTGAGGCTTTGGAGTAGCAAGACTAATCAAAGCGTACTCTTGGCATTGTCGGCCTCACTTTGCGGAGCCGGTCTTAAAACGTAGTTCCACGTTTGCACCGTAAAATTAGGTCGTAGCTTAGAATATTACTCGATTCTGGAGGGCAATTCTCGGATTGTAGAGATTATCTCTAATGTCTACAAAAAATGTCACGAAAATGTCACAATAACCATCAAATCGTATTCAATTTGAATGATTTTGGTCGACTTATGTCTATTTATGACATCACGAGAATAGCAAATTAAGATTTTATTCGACATTCGCCATAGTTTTCAGTAAATAAATAAATAGATAAATAATGCTGGACATTCCACACAACATTATCTAGCACCAAGCTAAACGGAGCTTGTGTTATGGGAAAATGTATAGATAAAATGTCTAATTGTTAGTTTATTCTTAGAAAACGCACTTATGGCGAATGGACATGTTTTCGACGGCTTCGTAAAGTCGAACGATTCAATTTAATCAGCGTCTACTGGCCTTCGAAATATTTAAACTTATCCTACACTCTCGACAAAATATACGACCAAGACCAAACGAAAGCGCTGAACTTCTTAAAATCCGGTCGTTTCCCAATTCAGCGTCCAATTTAAGATGTAGGTCTTTCCAAAAGTATTTCTCAGGAGGACGCAGAGTTGTTGACTCACCAGTGGTCGACGAACAAGCTAGGTAGTAATCTGTGGTGGGGGTCGGAAATTGCGGCGCCTTATTAAGTTCCGGCCAAAGGCTCCGATTGAAAATCCATCGAAAATGGACTTGACCAGTTCAGTAAAGCTCATTGGATAGTTTCGTTGAAAATGTTATCAAGGCGGATTTTTTAGGTACTCTCTTAGACGTAATAATACTTTAAATTATTTTGAAATACATCAAAATCTTTTATTACCACCACAACCTAAATCAACAGAATGGTGCATTGGCTTATTTTCTGTTTTAAAATAAGCATTAAAATTACCCATTATGGAATATTTTAAGCTAAGTGACGATTGCGAAATATCCTATAATTTATTACCGTATTTGTTTTTATGGCAAAATGAAAATATCAAAAGCAAAATAATATCAGTTTAGTAGTAGAGAGGTTTTTTGAGAAAGAGTTCGTCCGGGGAAGTACTATCTTCATATTTATTTCTGCCCCAAAGCAGTAGTGCTCGCATTGCTGTGTTCCGGTTTGTAGGTGCCGGTGAAATTACTGGCACATGTGACTTTTGATCTTTATGTCGGGCGCAGCGCAGTGCAATGCCACATAGGGTGTGTCCTAAGTGGACGTGACCTATGTGGTAAAGTTTGTGTGCGTGTGTGGTGTGCGTTGTTAAAGGCAGAGGTTACTGCTTATCATCAGGTGGGCCATCTGCAGGATCAGACTTTCACTTAGTTAAATAAAAAAAAAACAATATTCTGCTCGACATAGGCCTCCCCAAAATTATGCCATGACGAACGGTCTTGAGCCACCTCCATCCACCAACTATGGATTTATAATGTCATTATGGTTCGCTCCACCAAAATCCAGAAATTCTGTAATGTTGATTTTATCGTATTTCTGGCACTATTTTTATATTTTGGCGAATGTCTATTAGCCCAACGTGGCAGATGAGACTCTCTAGGGACTCAGCAACGTTTCAGTGTTATTTCTTGAATATAAATTGAATTAATCAAGATTTATGAGATCAAAACATAATGTTTATTAAAATATTGCTTTTGCGCGGAAACACTTTTGTTACGACGAAGTTTTGTTACGACGAAGTTTTTGATACAATGTTTCCACCTCAATTTTTATTGGCGAATTCTTTGTTGAATTTGATTTTATATTTTTTTTTTGTATTTTATGTATTTATATAATGTAATACTTAAATATTTATTTATGTGGGTACTAATTCTAATAATTTATGTAACACGTTATGTAGAAAAAGATCTAATTTCTAAATCCGTTTCTTATTTTATTTTTAATTTTCCACCAAACTTTCTTTATAATCACCTCTCTCTAGCCTCAAAGGTTTGCTGGAAGAAAACTCTATTTAGGGTTTAGCTCGCCTCTGTACATGCCCGCTAACTCTTACTGTATTTTATGTGTTTTTTTGTGTGCAATTAAATAAAGGAATGCAGGAAGTTTATCTACAGATAATAATGAATACCTATTGAAGATGAAACAATTCTATGTCATTTGGTAGTTGTTATAGTCAAAATAGTTTATGAGTTTTCGAACTATAATATCCTTAAAATATTATTTTGTTATGGAAGTTTCCACAATAATTTTCCCCGATCTGCTTCTCAGAAATAACATCAAGCAAAGAACTATTACATATCGGAAATTTCTTTATCTTTTTCCTCTGAGCCAAAATACTGATGCCATCTTTTCCTTGACACGTTTGAAACGATTACTTTAATTACACGTGACAAAAATACCATATAAGAACTTTTTGAAAAAAATTCTAAATTTGTCACTTGATAACTCTTCCTGGACCCAAGCATGTTTACCCGTTCTTTTCGGCGGCATCGGCATTCGGAAAATTTCTAGTGTAGCTCTTCCAGCTTTCTTGTCCTCCGTACATAGCGTGGTACATCTCTGTGGGAAAATACTCAAATGCCCTTCACCAGAGACATACTGCGCTTCGGAGGCAATTACAGCTTGGAAGTCACTCTGCCCCAATGATAACGTCCCACAGGAAGAAAACCAACAAAAGCAGTGGGACACTCCATTGGTGCAGAAGGCCTATGTCTGTTTGGTTCAAAATTTATTGAGTGATCGCGACAAAGCCCGCCTTCTAGCTGTCTCGCAACATGAATCTGGACAATGGCTCAATGCCATTCCATCGAAATCCATCGGAACACTGCTTGATAATAGGACTTTTCGGGTAGCATTGGGGCTCAGACTAGGTGCCCCTATATGTGAGCCCCATCGTTGTTCATGTGGCAGCGACGTCGATAAGTATGGGACCCATGGTCTCTCCTGCCAAAAGAGTGCTGGCAGGTTTTTTTTTCACGGCTCTTTAAATGATATCGTGAGACGGGCCCTTGACACTGTCAATTTACCCAGTGTCCTTGAACCTGTGGGCTTAGCCCGTAATGATGGCAAAAGGCCCGACGGTATGACCTTGGTTCCCTGGGAGTGGGGGCGAGCCCTAGTGTGGGACGTCACTTGCGTTGACACATTGGCCCCCTCTCATCTCAGTGGAACAATCACCAAGGCTGGAGCCGCGGCGGAGGCAGCAGAAAATGCTAAGCGGCGCAAATATGTAGTCCTCTCCGATGACTACATTTTTGCCCCGCTTGGTGTAGAGACTTTGGGACCGTGGGGCCTTAGTACTAAGACCTTTATTAAAAAAATATCACCGTTGCTCATCGACGCCGCTGGTGACAAGAGGGCTGGCTCCTTCCTGGCGGAAAGAATTTCTTTGGCCATTCAACGTGGGAATGCAGCCAGTGCTCTTGCCACCTTGCCCTATGAACCAAATGTATTGTGTACTTAGCTTCTTTTTTTTCTTTTCTATATTTAAGTATTTTTGTACATACCTTGTATTAGTTCTATTATTCTTTCTATGTTAATTAAATTCAGTGCAATATTTCGGTTCCATAATAAATATATCTAAGTAAGAACTTACATAGACACTCGCCTTTCAATCTAACGGATAGGCAGAACCTCAATGGGGCTCTTTTCACCGTAGCAATTATTTTTAAAAACCTATTGAATACAAAATCCTTTTCTTATTATGAAGCAGTCATAGGCATTGCAAAAGTATTTCAAACGAATCGACCTACCACTCAAGGAAACAAGCTCTTATAAACTTAACTACGTCGTAATATGGTTTAGTATCTTCCCGCAGCCACCACCCGTGTTACCAACCAGTGTCTCAATACAAAATCAAATTATAGGCAAGCATACTCAGAGACGAAACACCCACTCCCACATTCGGTGACTTTACTTTGTGCAATCTTGTAGCAGTAATGCCGCTGGACCGGATGCGTCACGAAAGCTTTTATTTATGTTAATGAAGAATTTAATTGGCCAACCAAATGAATATGAGGGTGGCAAGCGGCATAAATAGATACCTATTTAAGGTGGGGTAAGCCGCAAAAGGCCTAATCTTAGATTTTTTTTTTAGAGACCAAATCAAGTTCAATATGCAAATTAAAAATATATATGGATACTAACATTATAATTCCGAGGGATCACAGTACAAGAAACATGATAAGACAATATATTATAGATAGAAAAAAAATTACGTCTATTTTTTGCCTAGATTCGATTGTTTATTAAAGCAGTGCATATTATTTGGTTACTTTAGATAAATAAAATCAATACAACAAAGCCGAGGGTTTACTGTAGGGGTTTTGTAAAATTATCTATATTTTACGAGTTATTTAATAACAAGTAATTAATTTTCTAAAACAAAAAAAAACCCTCAACGAAATGAAACGGCTGAACCGATTTTGATCAAACATAGCTAAGAACACTCACACTACCTTTCAAGCAAAAAATAAAATCGAAATCGGTTCATCCGTTCGGGAGCTACGATGCCACAGACGAACACATACACACACACACAGAGACACGACAAACTTATAACATCCCGTCGTTTTTGCGTCGGGGGTTAAAAACAGCTTTTTCGACAGGCGCAAGAAGTTTTTTTTACGAAGATTTCTGCCCGGGGTTGGCGCAGTCTTAGTGGGAAATTGACTTTGAGGTTGTGTTTCCATACGCCAGTTTCAACTTTATTCCGTGACAAAACACAATTAATATTTTCGCGAGCTGTGTTCTATATTACGGAATTACTGTAGCTGAAACTCAATTTAAATTTGTCTACGTACAGTAATTCGGCGTCTTTGCTGTTACGTAGCGAAAATGTTTAATTGAATCTGAAAGGGAATGTTACATTAGACGTAACCGTTAAAGTAACAGCTACAGTATGCAGAGCTCCTTATAATTAAACGGAATAGCAGGCCATCAGGTGGCGACATTGTCGAGTGCAAGCAATAAAAGCAGTCGCGCGCAATGAACGCATCTTACGACGGCGACACGATTTTGTACGATGCAGTATCGCATCGTGAACAAGGAGTTTAACAAAATTATAAGGTTACTGTATTTTACACAAAAATACGTATAAAGGTAATGCAATAAATATTATTTTGCAACATATTTCGAGTTATCAAAGTAGTATCTATTTCTGCCGCAAAACAGTAGTACCTATTTGCCAAAAGTGAAGTGAAATTAAAGGTACCAGACTTTTCATCTTTGTCTTTGGGTGGCGGGCGCAGTGCAGTGCACATATTAGGTGCGTCCGGACGTGCCCTATGAGGTAATGCATTGTTAAAGGCAGAGGTTACCACTTAACATCAGGTGGGCCAGCTGCTTGACACGTCATTTACGAAGATGAACAAATAAAAAATTTGGAGCGCCATGATGGGGCCATAGTGAAAACACTGATAACATCGTGGTGGAAATGTAATAGACCATCTGCATCCATTTGTTCAGAGTGTTCTAGGTAATTGATATGTATAATAAAAAAACTATCTATGTAATTTTACAATAAAAACTTTCGTGAATCATATCAATTATTTTATAAAAACGGGAAATATTCACGTACCGTTAAATCGATGTAAGCACCGGCATTGTTTCGACCCGTTTCGAGAGCCTTTTTCAAGGTGAGTGAACGCGACGCACTCCACCCGCGTCTCGCTTAGCTTAGCGCGTTAGCTTAGGTGCTAAGCGAGACGCGGGTGGAGTGCGTCGCGTTCACTCACCTTGAAAAAGGCTCTCGAAACGGGTCGAAACAATGTCGGTGCTTACATCGATTTAACGGTACGTGAAAATTTACCGTTTTTATAAAATAATATCTATGTATTGTATTGTATTAAGTATATCAGTTATCTTGTACTCATAATACAAGCTCTGCTTAGCTTGGGGCTAGACAATGCTGTGTGAACTGTCAGAACATTCTTTTTTTTTAATCCATCACGTTGCTACTATAATGAGTAAAATAATGTGTACAGGTTTTTTTTAATGCAAAGCCATTACAAATCGTATGAGTATCTGTCTTTTTAGACCATTACCCAAATCGTTATGGAACGAGCTGTCTCTCGTATACCCTTGCTACGATCGATATCCCTCGTAGACCTACACTCGTAGACACTCGTAGATACTCGTAGACGGATCTAAGATTTGTCCTGGCTAGCTTATTTAAGGAATGTGTTATTACTGGAAGAAAGCGTTAGCAGTATCAGTAGTGGGAAGCAATGGCGGCGATGAGCGCACCACTTGTCACGTCTATTTCTTACGATAGACGAACCACGTGAAAAGAGGACCATTTGAGGTTATGCCTACCCTTCCGGGGAAAAAGGCGTGTGTCTTTGTATGTATGTGTGTATGTACTCATAGATCCTCGTGGACGTAGCATGAAGCTATTCATTGTTGTTTACAATAAAAAAATAGGATCTTTTTATCACATCGCATCGTGTGTTCTTGCCCTAAAAAGGACATTTTATGAGTTCTGGTTGAGAGAAATCACTTTAGCGAAATGGGAAACTCTAAACTAATTTCACTTCTATTCTCAACAATTATTCAACAAGCTTCTGAGTAACTTTAGCTATCTTGATAATAAAAGTGATAGCTACCTTAAATGACACAATTTTTAACATACTGCACCTAATTTTTTCGAGTTATTGAAATTAAGCAACATTTTTTGATAGCAAAATAATAATTCATCTTATACAGGTAGATATAGCAAACAATTTAAAAAGTTCAATTAAAACAGTTGTGCTTGACAAATATCGTTGCAAATGATCTAAAGATAGCTCAACTGATCCAAAGCAAGGGTCCCCACGGAGTATTCCTATAATAAGGTGCTGGCTGTACTAGCCTTGCTTAATGGCAACTAGGTTTGAGGCAGAAGCACTAAATAACCGGCCAAGTGCGAGTCGGACTCGCGCATGAAGGGTTCCGTACCATTATCTATAAAAACGGCAAAAAAACACGTTTGTTGTATGGGAGCCCCCTTTAATATTTATTTCATTCTGTTTTTTAGTATTTTTAGTTATAGCGGCAACAGAAATATAAACTGAAAATTTCAATTGTCTAACTGTCCCGGTTCATGAGACAGACGGACAGACAGACAGACAGACAGACGGACAGCGGAGTCTCAGGGTCCCGTTTTATCCTCTAAAAACGATCAAAATATGAGTATTATTATCGTTTCAGTTTCAAAGATGAATAAAATATTAATATGAATAAGTACTTACAACAGAAATTTCAAGTTTGATAATTTACTGCGTACTTACTCGCGCCATGACTTTCAAACTCTTAATAACATTCTATATTCAAAATGGGCGTAAATTAAATTACATTTTAATTTATAATAAACTGAATGTATTTTGGTTGAATCTCGTTGCGAAAACACGAGCCTTTCGTAGAACAAACACGGCCGGTCCGGAGTGCTTAGAATATAAAACGAGCTATAATAATAATAGGTAGGTACCTATACCAGGCGTGCAGAGTGTGTTTCTAAGATGTTATTTAGATAAAAGAAACAGATATCGTTTAAATTTTCACGATCTTTATTTTTATTCTACGTGAAAAGGCTTAGCAGATCTATTTCCATAACTATTTTGAAGCTTTATAATAACATACCTGTTTAAGAATAAAAATTAACTCATACTTTTTTCTAATCAGGTGAAAAGTAGATGAAAAGATGAAAAACTAAAAATTCATGCCCTGCACAATAACAAATAAATTTTATTTAGGTTTAAAAAATTCGGTTTTAAGAGCAAATAAATTATAAACATAACAAGCACAAAGAAAATAGCATAATAAATTATGCTGATGTGCAGCGAGTTTTAAAAATGACTAAGTTAACAAGAATTAAAAAAAAACCCATACGCATGAAACAGTTAAACCGATTTTGATAAAACTTGTCTAATAAACATCGTTATAAAACATGCTTTCAAATAAAAAAAACGCAATCAAATGGATTCATCCGTTTAAGAGCTACGGTGCCACATACAGACACACACACACACACACACTTAGCGGTCAAACTTATAAAACCCCTCTTTTTGCGTTGGGGGTTAAGAAGGACACTCAGTTCGCTAGCAGTTGAGATAGAATCGCACAGCAAAATAAATAAACGAAAATATCTGTTCAATTTTGAGAATTCCCGACTAACAATCGGAGAGGAACGAGGGCCAAGAGAAGTTGTTTACAAAAACAATTCGGTAACGAAGTAACGAAATAACTTCAAATGCGAAATACTAAACCAAAATATCACGAACAAAGAGAAACAAACGGAAGATTATTCAAAACAAAAATACTCGAGATTGCAGTTGGCCCTTCCGGCAAGAATCCAAGGCATGCCCCAAAATGTTTTTAAACATTAAGTACATAATAAAAGGAATTAATTCTTGGACAGGAATCCGCAAGACGTTCACAATGACGCGCCAGCCGATATAACAAAGCGAAAGACGAAGGGAAATTTTTGAACAACTTTTAATTATAGATCTGCCGTCTACCTTCTAGGCGGCCGCGAACTTTAACAGAATTCTATTTAAAAACTTCCAGCAAAGCCGTAATCTAACAATGATTTATTATTGTCGAATTCTAAAAGGGGCTCGAATGCGAGGTAAGTAGATAATCCTTGACAGTGCGAGAAAAGGTTCTACAATACTTTGGCCACAAATTCAGAACAGAGCATTAACCGTTCATCTGGTTCTTCGTCGCTCGTGTCACTGATACTGTGGCTCTAAAAATAAACCAATTGTGAGATTAATTGGTAACAAAAAAAAAAAAATAAAGCGAAAATTTCAAAGAAATGATTATAATGCTGTGAAAAAAACACTGACTCATATTTAGGGTGGGATGAAACAGGGTATAACTACGTGATATAATCTGAAAGGAAATCCGTTTTTTTTATACAACTTGGAATAACGTATCATTCAGATGGCCCACCTGATGTTGAGGGGTACCCTCTGCCTATGAACAGTGCATTATCACATAGGTCACGCCCACGTAGGACGCACCCTATGTGGCATTGCACCGCGCCCGCCACCCTGAGACATAAATATGAAAGTCTAATGTGCCTGTAATTTCACCGGCAACCATACCCTTCAATCCGGAACACAGCAATGCGAGTACTACTGCTTTGCGGCAGAAATAGGTATGGTGGTAGTACTTCCCCGGACGAACTATTTCATTAGAAAGCTCTACTACTAATAAAATTAATTGGGTTGAACCAAGATAAATACCTATTGAGATGAACATTCTTGGGTTGAACAAGAAGCACTCCAAATTTGCGGCCTTATTTAATAGCGTTGAAGGATGTAGGGACTGTAATGGTCACAATAGATAAAGGTCTTATGAAGCAATTGCCTAGCGAATACCTTTTTGTAACAGTTTAATGGGTTATTCGTGAAATACTAGCAGCCTTCGCAGTTTAGCCTTTGAGTTTATAGCCGGGTCTAATTTATTAACTTCCTCTATACTGTCAAGTGGACAGTATAAAAGGCGTCCAAGATGAAGTAGTTTGGAACCATTTACGAGAATGATTCTCGTAGATCGTAGAACTCTGATTTTTTGTAGGCCCGATAATCATCTACAGATTGGGGTAAAACTGTTTGAGGTTTAAGTCTTAAATTTTTACAAGCTTTTTTTTGTACTAACTAAATTATGGATTCCACTTTGAGTAAAAAAAAGTGTGAAATAGTATTTTTATTTTATTTTTAATTTACTAGCAAAGTATGTATGTTTGTCTGGGTGGAATCCGGGTGGAATCTTGCAACTGAATTTTAAACCATTTATCCTCCAACCTTAATCTTAATACTTAATCTTTTAGTAGTAGTAGAGCTTTTTTGTTAAAGAGTTCATCCGGGGAAGTACTACCAACATACCTATTTCTGCCGCAAAACAGTAGTGCTCGCATTGCTGTGTTCCGGTTTGAAGGGTAAATTGCGCCGGTGAAATTACAGGCACATGAGAGTTTTCATCTTTATGTCTCAGGGTCGCGGGCGCAGTGCAATGCCACATAGGGTACATCCTAGGCGACAATGTCCTATGAGGTAATGCACTGTTTATAGGCAGAGGTTACCGCTTAACATCAGGTGAGCCACCTGCTTATTCCGTCATTCAGTAGTATAAAAAAAAACCGTTTGAGCTGAAATTTGGGATACCTGTCAAGTTCCGATGACAATACAATATGATGGTGACAGCGAGCTGATCTGATGATTGAGACTGAAGGTGCACTACGGAACTCCTCGATGGATAATAGTAGACTGGCCGTGCTTAGGCTCATTTTGATCAGCACTCGGTTACAATCAGTAATTTTATAAAAGCTTGTATTGAAAAACATATTTTTCACAAAAATCTTGTTGGAAAACGTTTATCCTGAAAGATAGACCTTCACTTTTATACAGCTTTGTACGTTCACTTAATTTGAATACCACAATATGTATAAGTGGACTACAGTAAATGATAATTTACTTACTTATGTTTAACACACTTACTAAATGTATTTTAATACCACATTGACTGAATTACATCTACCTCTGAACCTTTAATGCCTAGACATAACTAACTGAAGATCAAAAAAACCTTGTTTGTCGTAAGTTTTATCAAAACGTATAATGACGACCTCTGTGGCGCCGCGGGCAAAGGTTCGCCTGCGACGCAGGAGGTTGCGGGTTCAATTCCCGCCTCGGAACAAATAATTTTACGATCTGCAGATATTTGTTCAGGGGTATATTCCATCTATAATAAAAAAAACAACTAATTGTAATGTATTGTATTAAGTATAGCAGTTATGTAGTATCCATAACACAAGCTCTGCTTAACTTGGGGCTAGATAATGTTGTGTGAACTGTCCAGCATTATTTATTTATTATTTTTTAAACTCTTCCACATAAATAACTTAATAAATTTGTTTTCTATGTTCTTATGTTTTACACATATTCTTGGTTTATAAATCAATAAATTTATTTTTCATTTTGATTTGTTCCTTTCCATAAAAGTTCAAGTCTCTCAAACGGCTTACCAGCAGGTCTGAATACACAATATACCTACATAAAATTATATCAGATAGGTATAAAGAGGGATGTTCAAAACTGTGTTAACGGGAAAGCGACCCCGATCATGGGATGATTTATGGACTCGTGAAAGGGACAGTTTGGGGAAAAAACACTTCGGAGTTATGGAATGCTCCGATACACATTTTTGGCGGGTGGTTTATAGTTTTCGAGATATTGAGCCGTTATCGCCGTGTTCGCTAAGCTCAGCTATCTTACTCATGTAATACTGTTGAAAGTTTGATTTAACTTCTAATCGTACGAGTATGTAGCCTTTGAAGCAATAACAAAAACGTGGAAATAGTGAGTTTAGTTAATGATTTTTTTATACTACAGGTCTCAGTCCACCTTTCTGCACGTCCTGGATGACTGGCAGATAATGCTGTTAGCATAAAGTCCTCCTAGAACTATTGTTTTGTGTGAAAGTTTTAAATAAATAAATGTATGGGAGCGGTACGGGAGGGGTGTTTTCGTCTCTAAAATTATCAGATGGCATGAAGCGATGCTTCATTTTGAAGTTACGAAAACACCCCTCCCGTACAGCTCCCATACCTCAGGGACTGACTCAGTTAAGCGCTAGACCTGTACTTTGAATGACGGAGCAAGCAGATGGCCCACTTGATGTTATGCGGTACCCTCTGCCTATGATCAGTGGATTATCTAATAGGTCACGTTCACTTAGGACGTGCACTATTCGGTATTGTAATGAGCCCGCCACCCTGAGACATAAATATGAAAGTCTCATGTGGCTGTAATTTCACTAGCACCCGTATCTTTCAAACCGGACCTCAGTAATTCAAATTCAAATTCATTTATTTCAGGCTGATAGCTCATAATTACACACAGACATAATAAGTACATTAATAAATTTTCAATACACACAATTGACAAATTATTATTATTAGTAATGCGAGCACAACAGCTTTTCAGCAGAAATAGGTATACGGTGTTAGAACTTCCCCAGAAGAGCTCTTTCACAGAAAAGTTCTACTATCTTCAAAATGTAATAGATTACAGGGAAAATAAGGGTTTCCGTCGTTCCGTGAAGACAAGACTTTAGATTATTATAATCTATACCCCAGTATAGATTATACTAAGATATATAATGTAAACAGAAATGTAACAGTTTGTCATCAAAAGAAAGTAGACACACACTCCTAGACGAGGCCTAACCCATTATAATGCAACTATTTGCCATAATATCCGCATTGGGCAGGCGAATTGTGTTCAATCTTCAGACGGATGCTGCTACCAATCTCCTGATTTAATCCGTATACGATGTGGTTTAGGTTTACGACGTCCACGGGAGGAGACGGAGGGGTCTACTTCTTAGTAAACCACGGTAAAGATAGTAGTTACATACGCATAAACTATAACTTAATTTGGATATCATATCCTCGATTGATGTTTAAAATTAAGCAATTGTAAAACTTTTTCTATTTAAAATGCAGGAACTTGTCACAAACAAAACACGAGCGCCAATAAGAACTGAAAAATGTCCTGAAAGCCTCGAGGACAAACAGGACATGTCTCATTCCCTGCAGTTAAACCGTGACAAATGGCCGCGTCCTTTCCGGAGGCGTGACGACGGAGCGGGCCCTCAATGCCCTCCTACGGCCAACTATTCTACGGCCTTTGTCGGCGTGTCAATCCTAACGTGACTTATACAATTTACGGGTTCGTTTTGTTCGTTTATTGATTGAAAAAGATTCAGGATTTGTTATTGACGAGGATTAACAATAGGGTGAAATATTGTTCTATAGGTTCTAATCTATCTATCTAATAATAATTTATTAATAATAATATAGCCTTTTTTATTTCCTTAATAATAAATATTACAATTCATTTAGTAACTAATTATATAGTTGATTGAAAATTAAATTAAATAAATGAATGCATTCATTAAACATTTTTTATAAATTCATGCATTTTAAATCATAACATGTTTCCATAATTATTTTGTTTAGTTTTAGTTATTAGGGACCTCTCTACGAGTAAAGGCCTCCTCCATTTTGCTCCAAACCTCTATCTTTCGCCTTGTTAATCCAGTCCGTGCCAGCTGGTTTGTTTATTTCGTCTAATCATCTCTCTTTTGGTCTGCCCCTGTTCCTTTTACCATGTGCTCCTGTAATCTATCTATCTATCTATCTTCTATCTTCTATATATATAAAAATGAACCCCTATTTCTCCTGGTCACGCTATAACTCGAGAATGGCCGGGCCGATTTCGCTAACTCTTTTTTTGTCGTGTTTGTTATTGTCAGGAAAAGGTTCTTATAAAGCAAAATAAAAAAAATACCGGTAGGTGGTGCTGCAGTCGGGTCAACATGACCACGCGAATGAAGTCGCGAGCGGGCCACTATTAAGAAATATTTGTCGACATCCAGCAAGATAAATTTGATACGATAAATGGCTAGATAACAATGTATTGCACACCACATTAAAATAATCAAAATATAGGGATGTATGTATAATGGGTGGTCTTATCGCTGAGAGCGAACCTCTCAAACAACCTTGTGATGGACTGGGATTGACGAGAATGATAAAGGACAGTGGTGTAGATCCAACAAAAAAGCAGTGTACCTTATAATATATGAATGTAAAGGTTGTAGAAAAACGGTGGACAGATGCGGCTCAAGACCATTCGTCGTGGAATTTTATAGGAGAGGCCTGTGTCCAGCATTGAACTTGTGGACTTGTGGGCTAATTTTAATGATGAATCATTTTAAAACAATTTATATCATAATAAATACATTTATTTCCTTCACTGATAACGTGAAATCTGGATATGTTCTTGTGACTATAACAACAGTCATAAGATCAACACAAATACACATTGATCCAAACTATCAGGCGTTGTACAAATAAATCGTAAACTTCGTTTCTCATAACATTTTTATCACTGGAGTTACATGTTTGGGCGAAAATCTCAGAAAGGGATAGAAAATATTTGTCCGCAGAAGTAGGAAGGAGATAAGAATAATGTCTTCAAAGTTTTGAGAGTGCCCATCAATGTGTTAATAGGGTAATATTGCTACGGTGTTACAAAATGTTAGTGGGATAATTGAGAACAAATTACTTCAGAGAAGTTTGTTCGAGATCTCTGCTAGTGAGATATCTGCATTTATCTATATTTTGATGACACGTTGCACAGAGAGCCATGGAACGCGCCATGCTCGGCATCAAGCTTATAGACCGTATTCCCAACGTCGAGATACGAAGTCGAACGAAGCTCAAAGATGTTGGGATGTATAACGGAACTAAAATGGAGTTGGGCACACCTGGCAAGACGAGGTTACGACGGGTGGAGTAAGGCGCTAACTGAATGGCGCCCAAGAACTGGGTACAGAAACATTGTTCGTCCAGCAGCGGGATGGGCAGACGATAATCGCATACGTCGCGGCCGAACCTGGATGAGACTGGCACGGGACCGTGATGAATGGCACAGGCAAAGAGAGGCCTGTTTGACCGTGTTTTATCATTATGAGTAAAAGGGGCTACTGAGAAGAGACAGCGACAACTTGTCCTTGCGAAACCGATCCTAAAACAATGGCACACTTGAAGACTCGCCTAATATGCCCCAACACCTGTACCTTGAGTGTCACTTACTATGTATGCACCTTATAACACCGTAGAAAATGTTTGCAAACCAAGACATGAAAAAAAAAACAATGATGAACCATCGACACGACAAAGAAGAAACGTGTTTTCGAAAATGAAACTGTTTGTTGATACTAAAGACAAAACACTGCGTTAATTCCAAGGACAATTCAAGATGCGACAACTACTTGCTTTTACTTGAAATCTACCAGTTGCTCAAGCGATAGTACCCAATGCGTGGTCAGCTTGAGAACGCGTCACTTGATGCGCGGCGTTGCACCAACTGGCAGCACCACTTCCTAAAATGACCGCTCCCTAAAGTGATTACTTCCCAAAATCACCACTTCCTAAAGTAATTACCAAAATTACCATTCCTAAAACGACCATCTTATCATAATGACTCACTTCCCGAGTTGACCACTTCGCAAAATAACCACTTCACCATTTTTTGATTACTACTTTTTAGTAATCACCTTTTATTGTTTATCCTTTAAAAAATTATTAATCCAAATCAGTATACTATGTAGTTTTAACAACAATAATTATTTGGAATTATTTCTGAAAATTTATTTGACAAATTTGGCATTTTAAGTCGTTGTCACCGTATTGGAAAGTGGCCATAGTAGAGAAGTGGTAATTTTGCAAAGTGGTCAACTTGGGAAGTGGTAGTTTTGGGAATGGACATTATGGGAAGTGGTAATTTTACGGGGTGAAAGGGTGGTAAGTACCATGCGTTACCTGCTGCATGACGCTCACAATTTTATCGCGTAGATAATAAATACTTCTCTCTTCACATCTCATCAGAAATAGATTAGTGTACCCATCTTATAAGCCAGATCTTGAGTACTGCAGTTTTAACAATTACGGTTATTCTACTCAATAAGTAATATGTATTTAAAGGACTTACCTGTTCTACCCATACGTTCGTTGTCATGATTTGATTCTTAAGATTCTGAAACAAAGAGAAAGATAATGTTAGTCAAATTATTTGCCTAGCAAGAGAAGCGAGCTACGAAGTCCTTGCAACAACCGGCAAAACTTGCTTTCATCTGTCCGGATGTATGTATGTATGTATGTTGGTACTCACATACAGGTCGTATTTTTCAACTAATCTTGACGAAACTTTATAATAGATTCATAGTTTATTTTTTGTCGTCGTTAATTTTTATTGGTGCGGTATTTCCACCAAAAAGGGAGAAAATTTGCAGCCGGCCGAGTTTGGTAATATTTGGTACTCAATTCTAATCAAGAACTTCAAATATTAGCAAAATCGGTAAAGATATACAGACTTTTATTAATTATGTAATAAGGTAGAATAGAATAGAAAATTATTTATTGTTCACCTTATAATTACAAACTAAAAACTTCCTATACAAATTGCCTAGAAGCGATTTCTTCTAGACAACATTTAGATGTAGATAAACGTATAACGTTGGAATATTAGCCGAGGTTGTATGTAAGCAAATGTTAATAGGTAAGCAACAATTAATATCCTAACTTTAACATTATAATTGCGAAAGTGAGTTGTTACGCATTCACGCCTATTCATCGATCATCATGAATCCTGGAATGGAAAAGGATGTAACAATTTCCAAAAAATATAGCTAACACTGCCGAGTATAGGCCTTTCTTTGCCTATGCCATTCCTCACGATCCCGTGCCAGTCTCGTCCAGGTTCAGCCTGCGATGCTTGCGATATCGTCTGCCCATCTCGCTGCTGGATGACCAACGGTTCTGTACCCAGTTCTTAGGCGCCTTACTCCACATTTTTTGTCTCCTCGCCTTGCCAAAAAGTAAAACTTATAACACCCCTCCTAATACCTGGGGTTTAAAAATAACCATCAACTGTAGTAAGTACTTCTGATAATTCTATTCATAAGTCAATAAGTACGCTAAAGGTTGGGTGATCGGTGGAGCGCAAATACTTAAAACCCTTAAATCGAGTTCATAAACTTTCACAGTCTGCTAGTTAAAGGTTTTCACGGTTGTAGAACTTGATCGGTTAGGCGTAGCCATGTTGCCACGTCAAAAACATGTTAGTATGCTACTCTGCTTGGGAAAACATTTTATGATATACTAGTTGGAAGCCCGCTACTCCGTCCATGTGGAGTTTTTTCTAAGCAAACTTCAACATCCTTTGCACCCTTTAGAGGATGATTTACGAGAATTCCTTTCTTAGCGCACCCCTAAACCACAAAAGTAATGTAACCCGGTTTCTAGGACATATGGTTGAGGCTCTGCGTTGATAATCAGTTGTTTGAGTGAGTTAGTCACGCAACGATTTTATAAAAGTATAGCCTCGCAAATTACATTGATTTTGGGTCAGCGCTGTGTGAGAACCAAAAGAGAGACAAAACGCGTAAAGAGGGACAATTCTGACAAGTTTTATTCGTCCATTGCTACTTGAATATTGAACACAATTGAAGGACTAGAGTGAACCGGATGTGTACCAAACACAGTTGTCGTCGTTCGAATTTTCAGACGTGCCATATTTTGGCGTTCATAGTGTATGTAATGCTAAGTCCACCGTAGAGTTATTAGAAAGTACAATACCTATTGAGTTGTTTTCAAAATAATACGTCTTATTTTGGCAGCTTATGAGTCTTTGCAGTAGCTTATGAACTCTCCCACTATTGACGTAGGAATAAGTAAATCTTAAATTGCCCAACAAGTTAGGGCACTTCATGATCATCATCATTAGTAGCTCAAATAATAGCCCACGCTGGGTATAAGCCTCCACCCTTAAACGCCACTCCAAACGGTTCTGTGCTACTCGCAACCAGGTCTTTCCATCTACGGCCTCTATATCATCCGCCCACCTGTCTGATGGTCTGCCACAACCACTATAGTGCTTCCTCTCGGCCACCACTCGGTCATGGCCTTACACCACCTGCCGTCACCAAATCTGGCCAAGTGTCCTGCCCAGCGCCGCTTTAGTTTCGCAATACGGTCTCCAATATCTGCCACTTTTGTCCTCCTTCGGATTTTCATGTTGCGGATACGGTCTAGTAAAGATATTCCATGCATGGCACACTCCATACCCCTTTTGGCGACTCTCATTCTATGCACAGCTTCCTTAGTGAGCATCCATGCATCGGCGCCGTACGTCATTGCGGGCAGGACATATTGGTTATACGAGTACAGTTTGGTTTTCAGGCACTTACTTTATTATTTTTCTAGTATTACTTGTGTAATTTACGTCACATCACGTAAGCCTAGAAAACACTTGAAAATCCCGATCTTCCACTCAATTACTCCACAAAAACAAACACTCACTTTTATTCTCTTTTTTATATTTACGACACTGTCACAACAGCATAATAATCATTCGCAAATCCTCGGGACCTGTTAAGCGACCATTATTTTATATTGGCTGTAAAATGATACGGTACTTGGACATTGATAGAAGACAGTATGTGTGGTAATGGTGATTGAAACCGTTATATTAATGAAGGTTATCTTTGTTTTAATGTGTTGGTACGAGAATTTTCAGGAATGATAATGAACAGACGTGAACCGTAAACTTCAAAGCGCTAATAATCTCTGCTTCTGTGCTATAAGAGTTGAAATTAATAAATTTAAATTATGTATTTAATTATGGAGATCGAAGTTACCCGCGTCCGTAGGAAAATACCCTTGCGTCCCTACACGTGATCTCTGGGTGGTGCCAAACGGGTAACAACATTTCTGGTGGTAGGCTTCGGCCGTGGCTTGTCACCACCCACTGGACAAAGCCAGTCCGTGAAGCGACATTGTCGTGTTTCGGACTGATGTCCAGTGTAGCCATCGTGGAAGTGACGGGCTTGAGCAGTTCGTGCACTGGATTCAGCATGTGCGTTTTAGAGACCGCAGCGGTGCAAGTGTGCCGGGTGGCTAGGCTTGGAGGGTAGCGGGATCCGAAGCACGGTTCTCCGCTGGCCGACCGCAGGTTGTAGGGGGCCCAACTAGTGAGTTAGCCACTCATGAAAGGCTGCCCCGCCGCCTCGCGAAAAATCCCAGAATGCTCCATCGTGCCGGTTGGCGACCGGATGAGAGGACCCGATGGCCATTCCTGGGGGGGTTCGGGCGTCCCCGCAGTCTCCAGTCTAGTCTCCCACTGGCGCAGGAGCCTGCTGTTTGTCTCTTGGTTTTCGCTGACCAGTGCCTCGCTCAACAGCCGTTTTTCCCACTAACCTAAACACTCATAACAACCATGAAAAAGTTCAAAAATAATAAGTCGTTTCTACAGCGGAAGCACTTCCTCTCGCTTCAAGTGCACCTCTCGAATATTCGAGGGCTGCACTCCAATCTCGATCCGGTCCACCACCACCTAGAGACCGCTAAGCCTCACTTATTATTCCTCACGGAGACGCAGATTCTATGTCCTGCCGATACAGCATACCTCACATACCCAGGCTATGCTCTGGAGCACAACTTTAAACCCAAAGCTGGTATCTGTCTATTTGTCCGGGAAGACATTTGCTGTCTGCGTCTTCGTGACCTTGAAGAACCCAATTTTTCAGTTTTATGGACTTTGGTGGACACCGGCTTAGATAAAATTATCTATGCTGGCTTATATCGGTCTCACTCTGGAGACTACGAGACAACCAGGTTGTTCAACTACATATGTGAAGCGGCGGATGTGGCCCAACAACGTTATCCTGATGCCCAACTGGTGATTCTGGGGGACTTTAATGCCCACCATCAACAGTGGCTGTTCCCATACCAGCTCACCGACCATGCTGGGAGAGAGGCGTGCAAACTTGCACTCACGCTAAATCTCACTCAGCTGGTCCATGAGGCAACCAGAATTCCAGACGTTGAGGACCACACAGCCAACTGCTTGGACCTTCTGCTGACGAACGAGCCGGATCACCACTCAGTATCAGTTTTGCCTCCTTTGGGTACATCAGATCACTGTGTGGTGAGGTCTGTATCGTCATACTCGCCACCCGATCCCTCACCCAGAGGAAGTAGGCGAGTGTGGCGTTACAAGTCAGCAGATTGGGATGAGATGCGACATTTCTTCGCTTCTTATCCTTGGCGGCAAACCTGCTTTTCTTCTTGTGACCCGACGGTCTGTGCTGATGCCGTTTCGGAGGTGATCAAAAGAGCAATGGAGTATTTTATTCCATTCTCCGATGCTTCACCTTCAGGCAATGCTCGCCCATGGTTCAGTCCCGCGTGTGCTAGTGCAGAAGCGCTAAAACATGTGGCTTACCTAGCCTGGGTTGACGCAAGAAACGGTAAAACCTCGGATGCACGGCTTAAGAAGAAAGCCTTTAACAAAGCCGCCAAGTCTTGCAAGAAGGTGATACGGAAGGCTCGCTTCGATCGGATTGGCCGTCTGGGTGCTAAGCTTGCCGCATACCCTGCGGGAAGTAAAGCTTTCTGGTCTCTGGCTAAGTCCGTGGAAGCGAACTTCAGCCGCCCTTCACTCCCTCCACTACTGAAACCGGACGGGTCCCTAGCTCACGCTGCGGTTGAGAAAGCAAATTTATTTGCTACTCAATTTGCGGAGGCTTCACGTCTTGAAACTTCTGGCGAAATTCCACCCAGCCTTCCTCGGTGCGAAGCTTCAATGCAGGAAATTCGCATCCAGCAAAAGGAAGTGCTCAGAACGCTACGTGGTCTCGACGTGAATAAAGCTAGCGGTCCGGATGGTATCTCGGCTATAGTGTTGAAAACCTGTGCCCCTGAGTTGTCTCCAGTATTAACGCGACTTTTCCGCCTCTCTTTTAAAACTGGTGAAGTCCCTAAATCTTGGAAGCTCGCAAACGTGCAGCCTGTACCCAAGAAAGGCAGTCGTGCTGACCCTTCAAACTACCGCCCTATTTCGGTCACCTCCCTACTTTGTAAATGTATGGAGCGTGTACTGAATAGGAAGCTCCTTGCATACCTCGAAGGTAACGACCTCCTCAGTGATCGCCAATACGGATTTCGCCGAAACCGGTCTACTGGGGACCTTCTTGTGTATGCCACGCACATTTGGAGCGAGGCCATCGAGAAATACGGTGAAGCACTAGCTGTTTCATTAGACGTCTCGAAGGCCTTTGATAGGGTTTGGCACGCTAGCCTTATTGGCAAGCTTCCTGCCTACGGACTGCCAGTTCAACTCTGCTCCTGGCTCGCAGACTTTCTGAGGGAAAGATCCATTCGAGTAGTTATTGACGGCTGCTCGTCGGATCAATTGGCTATTAACGCCGGGGTACCTCAGGGGTCAGTGCTATCTGCCACACTGTTTCTGTTGCACATTAACGATCTGCTAATGCCCGGTATCATTGGGTATGCAGACGACAGCACAGTTGTGGAGAGATATGTTTCTACTGCGCGAGCTAGGAAGAATGAAATTCAGGAGTTAAGAGATGAGATGCTGCAGCGTCTGAATTTGACTCTCAAGGCTGTATCCGACTGGGGTGATGCCAATCTAGTCAAGTTCAATGCCTCTAAAACGCAGGCTTGTCTCTTCTCAGCGAAAAAAAGTCCGTTTCTCCAAGTTCCTGTATTCCGCGATGTACCTGTAGCTATAGGAGATCACCTCGAGCTCTTAGGTGTTTCGCTCACGCCTACTCTCAACTTTGGCTCTTACATCGAGACTAAGGCAAAAACAGCTGCCATGAAGCTAGGCATCCTGAATAAGGTAAAGCGTTACTTCACACCAGGACAGCTTCTCAGTTTGTATAAAGCACAAGTCCGGGCTGGTATGGAGTACTGCTGCCATGTTTGGGATGGTTCGGCCAAATACCAGCTTGCTGCCTTGGACTCGATCGAACGTAGAGCTTTCAGGCTTATAGGTGAGCAACATATGGCGGAGACTAAGATCCAGAGTCTCGAGCACCGCCGTAAGGTTGCATGCCTTTCAATCTTCTATAGGTTACATTTCGGGGAATGCTCCCAGGAACTGCACGATCTGATCCCACCATCTCCTTTTCATCATAGGACGAGCAGGCGTACGGCTCAGTACCATCCTTACCTCATTAGTATACCTTCTATTCGCACAAAACGTTTCGGTTCTACCTTTATAATGCGAACTGCTAAGGAGTGGAATACACTGCCGTCGTCTGTCTTTCCTGAAAACTATAATCTGGGTCTCTTCAAGTCTAGAGTGAATAGGTGCCTTCTAGACCTTTGTGCTCCATCTTCGGCCACATCGTCACTTACCAACAGGTGAGATCGTGGTCAAACAAAGGTCTATCAATGTTAAAAAAAAAAAAAAAAAAAAAAAATTAAAACGGTAAGAAGAATGCGGCGATGAGCTCACCACTTGTCACGTCTATTTCCTACGATGGTGCAAACTACGGTGAAAAGAGGTCCATTTGAGGCTCTGCCTATCCTTTCGGGGAAAAAGGCGTGTGTATGTATGGTATGTTAAGAAGAAGAAAAAATGGTATATGTTATGGATGTATGGAGTTTATTCCAGTCTTGTTCAGTATAAGATACGCGAACATGTTGTGCAGAGGGAAACATAACAGACTTCACTTTTTGTTAACGCTCGGTTTAACGATTTTAAGATTTTACTCCCCATTTAATATTTGAGTACCTTGGGCTTTATATGAAAATCAATTTCATGTAAAACTGTCTTATAGATTTAGTACAGTATTTTATTCATAATAATGGTGTAAAAACCTAATAAAACAAAATAATATAAGATATTTGCTCCTGGATGTTCCACTCAGCCCCAAGTTTACGAACAAATAAGTGGGCGGTTACCGTAACCAATTTTCAGTGACAGATAATGTATGAAAACATCTGTCAAAAAGAGTTGTTAGGTAAACAGCCGTTAAGGCGATATGTCAAAATACCGAATGGGCGGAGTCTAGCAAGAAAACAATAGCTGTACGACAGTGACAGCGTTATTGCTCACTTGAACCCGGGAAAAGGTGAGGTATAGAGTTTAGCCGCCCGGAAGTAACTGACGTAAGCGACAAGTGATAAAACTTCGTTTAGATTCTAAAGTAGCAAATATAAAAATAAATTATCTATAATTAATGTAAGTAATGTGATTACCTACCGAATAGTATAAAAAAATATGCATAATACTTTCTCTAGTCGAAGGAGGGACCTAAAAAGGGCTTTAGAAGCGCCAATTTCAAAAAATAAAGCTATCGAGAAAAGTTTCGCGAATCGTGTTTCTAGTCTATAATTTATTTAGATTACATCCTCAAGTAATTACTGTATTAACATCAAGTTTGTAACCTTTACTGATAGTGAGTGAGCATGTAACGAAACGACTTCAAAATTTTAACATAGCGTCTTAAAAGAACTTTGAATTGAATTAAATTGTAGAGGTAATTTTGGGCTCGATCATACGTACATACATAGACACACGTCTCTTTCCCGAAAGGGGTAGGCAGAGCCTCAATGGGCCTCCTTTCACAGTGGGCTCGATCATGCCCTTGGAAATATTATGAAGATTAAGATATCTATATTTTGTTGTCTTTAATGGGGAGACACACTGCTTATTTATCACGCTAGGTGGCGCATAATCTCTGGTGTTGTTTCGTAGCCAAACAAAGGTCTATCAATGTTAAAAAAAAAACTGTCAAAAGTGGCCAGTAATAGTTATGTCAAAAATGAATAATTTTAGTATGGGAAATAGACAAGACCACTAAATGTCAAGCACCAGCGATGGTGGCGCCATCTGAGATTAGTTTTGGCTGAAGCTCCCCATTCTGTAGTTTATGCTAAAATTACATTTAAAAAGCCTATTTGACTCTTAAGTGTAAGTCCTTAGATGCTTTACTATCGCAAATGTTTGTGTAAACTATTGAAAGTGCATCACAATGGGTACTTACATCCTGAAACTGAAACTACAAGTATGTTAATTTTCATAGCCCTGAAGGGTAGTAGCACCAACATGTCAAAACAAACTTCTTGCAGTCGACACGCTCTGCGAGTATTCCTAAACTTACATTGTTCGAACTTCCTTCAGACTCCTATAAGTTTAATTACCACCTTCACAGTCGAGGTCGGATAAAATTGCATTCCGCTGTTGGTAGTATCACAGACAACTAGAAACCGCAAGTTCACTTTGAACTTAGAGGTATTGTTTACAAGCAAAAATCCCTCGCTTTGTTGCTTAAATAATAATAATATAATAATAATGCTAGACAGTTCACGCAACATTATCTAGCTCCGAGCTAAGCAGAGCTTGTGTTATGGGTACTAGATAACTGATATACTTAATACAATTTATTAAATTTACCTTTAGATCGCTTGCAGCGGTCTTCAGGTAGCACAACTGTTTCATATGTATTTTGTACATACCTTGTATTATTCTTTTTGTAAATAAATATATATATATATATATTTATGAAATAGATAGATATTTTGTATTATACATAGAAAATACACAGAACACCGTGAACAAATATCTGCAGATTGGAAAAATACTTGTTCCGAGGCGGGAATCGAACCCGCAACCTCCTGCGTCGCAGGCGAACCTTCGCCCGCTGCGCCACAGAGGTCGTCAAAGATGAAAAGTCTCATGTGCCTGTAATTTTACCGGCACCCATACACTTCAAACTGGAATACAGCAATGCGAGCCCCATTGATTTGCGGCAGAAGTATGTATGGAGGTAGTACTTCTCCGGACGAACTTTTTCACAATAAAGCTCTACTACTACTGGTTTTCCAGCAGAAGCGGAAACAGTTCATAGAGGAAGATAATAAATTTTATTTTGTACCATAACATTACACAGACGGCTGCATGCCTGAGTTTTATACGCGTGTAGCGATTTACACTGCTACGCACACGCTACGAGCTCGTAGAGGGTGGATCTACGAGATACCGTAACGTGAATCGGCTGCTTATCTTTAAGCTGTGGTTATGTTTTCGGTTCCACTCTGATGCTCAGATTCAAGTATCAGGTCTAGGTATGTTTGTGGCGCGTCTGCTGGAAGAATGTTGTTTTACTTCTTAGATTTGTTCTCTGCGCTGCTTGATTTAATATCCTCCGACTGTTAATGGACTGTGTAAGTGTATTTTTATCCACTCCACACAAAAGAAGAAAATGCTAACTAGAATTAAGTTCACAAAACGCAGTTCTTTGTATTGTGCAAAAAAAAACTATGTATAAATTGTGTACTCCTTAATTATACTGCACCTTGTATCCTTTGACATTTATAATAAATAAATAATGCTGGACAATTCACACAACATTATCTAGCCCCGAGCTAAGAAAAGCTTGTGTTATAGGTACTAGATAACTGATATACTTAATACAATACATGATATAGGTTGTTTTTTTTATTATACTTAGAAAATACCCAACACCCTGAACAAATATCAGCAGATCGCACAAATATTTGTTCCGAGGCGGGAATCGAACCCGCAACCTCCAGCGTCGTAGGCGAAACTTCGCCCGCCTCGCCACTGAGGTCGTCATAAGAAAGGTAAATATTCACTAAGTAGTCGGCTCGTATGTACGGGACACCAAGCACCTTTCTTAATATAAATGTGTTCGGATGCAAGGTGCAGTATATTTATGATTAAACGGCACATGGTTAGTTTGTTTAACCATCAATAATACTCAAAATAAAAATGTATGGACGGGCTTTAGGGTAGGACAGTTTTAAAGGTTATAAGTGAGTAAGCTCACTCAATTCACTTCAGTCAGTCTTTGTGACGGCAACGAGTGACGTAACGTTCGTGTTTTGTAATTATTACTTATTTTTCACGGACGTTTTATATGGGTAAGGCCCGTCCATACTTTATTTTATTTTATTTTTTATTTTGGTCGAAGTTAATACAATGTAATGGCAATGTCAAGGTATATGCATATGTAGAAGTATCTACACGGAAAAATTTTGTTAAATGTTTCGCAATTTTTATCTTTTAACTTAATCAGCCAATAAGTGCATTACAGTGACATCCACAACGAGGTTTTCCATGATCGAAACTGTCGCATAACCTTGGATTAGGGATCAAGTAGGATTCCGTATTATGTATGGGGCCCTTTCAACGTACGGACACCTGAATTTATGATGGCGCTCCGTTATTTGACAGCTCTGGAAAGTGATAAAATTTCCGGGATCAGTCACAGTATGCCACTATTTGGAAATTGCGAATGTAGAGAGATATTGCTTTACATTTTTATATTAAGGGAGGGGCATGGAGCGCGGGAAGAGTTGTTGCTAACTCTATATATCTATGGATATTAAAATAGGTTTTTTGTGAAAAATATTATTTTCCATATATATTTTTATAAGTAAACTTGACAGGTATGCCCATAGACGTAGAATTTTTTCGCTACGCTAAATAGACAAACGAAGCGTGGGAGAGAGAAGTAATTTTTAAATGTACCCCGTGCAAGAAGAAAAGTGAAAGCAACAATGTATTGAATGTGACATGTTTTGCTTGAGTACATGCGCATACCGGACGGTCTCTTGTGCAGTTTAACTAATTTTGTAATTATTTTAGTAATCTTACTATTAAATAACAAATATTACTTTGAATGACAACGGTGTCGTGTTCAGTTTGTGACTGTGAAGATAAAAGACGTAATTATCCGGGAAAATACACGTTTCACAGGTAAATAAGAGATTATTGGTAGTTCGATTGTATTGCTTATTTTATCAATTCTGCTTTTGTAAATGGCCTAAAAACCAGTTTCATTCGTAGATTAGGAATTTCCCTTATATTTTGTAATAATATTTCGTTGCTGCACCTAGAAATAAACAATATTTTATGTAAAATATAAAAATGTTTGATTACGATGGGGCTTGACCAAGTGATGACGTCAGAAATATCGATAGTCCTGTTGCAGTCTATATCGTTGTATGATGCGCATCATGTAAAAAGAACGCTGGCGGTCAAGCTTCTTCAGGCGTTCCAGCGTTCTTTTTAAGAGATTACTTACTTTTCTACTTATTTAAGAGATGTATACCTATGCATTGAATGAGTGCCTACCTAGTTTACTACAAATAATGTACAATTATAGTACGCGTCATGTAAAAAGAACGCTGGAACACCTGTAGAAGCTTGACCACCAGCGTTCTTTTTACATGACGCGCACTATACCTACCTATAAATTAAATTTTTGTTCATCCTAGAATGGAGGTTTACTTTGTTTGGAGTAAATATGTGTGCTCTGTTAACATTTTACAGTTTTTTTTTAAATCTATAATAACCAGGTGGACATTGAGGTGTTTGTTTTTGTATTGACTATTGAAAAGGTAACTTTAAAGCACCACGGGTGTTTTTATTGCAGTTTGTGTAGTAGATATTTTGGAGTAAATATTTACGTTGTTGATTATTACACACGCCTTTTTCCCGAAAGGGTATATTTCTTTTTTATTTTTATAAATAAATATTGTTTATTTCTGCTTAATAAAATAATAGGTAACAAATTAAATTTAAATATACCCCAAAAATTCCGTTCCAGCGGGACGCGAACCTGCACCCTCGCCTGTGATCAGCGATGCCTTTACTTTCGAACTTTGAACAGAAGGTTTCCAATGAAACACCTGTATATACAGCACTATCAACTTGGCGCTATAGCCGAGTTGATAGTGCCCACAAATTTCGTCTCCAGCGTCATAGCTCGATCTATGGCTAAATTGTTTAAGGCATCGCCGATGACAGGCGAAGGTGCGGGTTCGAGTCCCGCTAGAACGGAATTTTTGGGTTACATTTAAATTTAATGCTATCCATAAAGCGTGGTTTACACTTGAAAAATAATAAACTTTGGGGTAACAAATTGTCTATAGATAAAGTAACAGAGTGAAAAAATATATGGGCGTAGCACGGCTGATATAAAATGTTTTTGTGCTTTCAAATTTCCAAGTAATCCTTTGCTACGAGAAAAATGGTTATCGGTTATAAGAAGAGTGGGATGGACTCAAATAATAACTCCACTAGGTATATGCAGCAAACATTTTAAGTTTAAATTTAAAAGGGAAACTCTAAGATTCCACCTATAAATAAAACCGTAATATTTAGGGGTCAATAAATAATAAAGGTTTATTTATTAACGTATTCAAAATTGGAATAAGAACCTTATTCTTTTTATGACGTCAAATCTGCCAAACTGTGTTATTCATGAAAGACTTAATCTGCATTATCTACCATACACATCACGGACGGATGATGAATTCTATCGACAATGTAAAAGTGTTGGTCGAGGACAACACTATTTTTAACTCAGACATAGACTTTCACCAACACGTGCACATATTTTTTTTGGTTCCATCTTCGATCTCTGATTGTAGATCTAGTACATATACTAAATCTATGGGTATGCCAAATTTCAGCTCAATCGGTTTAGAATAACTGCTTTAAAATTCAGTTGCAAGATTCCACAGAGACAAACACACATACATTGCAAGTTAAATAAAAGCTTGTAATAATGACCAACATTCTTGAATATCACACGATGTATTTTTTCCATTCCACAAAAAGTACATGCACAGCTGAGAGGATGAACAATGAGTTCTTAAATTAAAATAGTACGTATTCTGTGGCACGTTAACAATCTTTACCATAACAAAACGAGCTATTTATGAAGTCGACTATAAAATAAAGCATTCAAAGACAAAAGGTTACAACAGAACATTTACCAAATTATTTAAAACTCATCCCTATTCACTTTGAAAGGGATACCAAAACATACACCCCCAATATTAGTTAGTCTTTGTTAAAACCACCGTAAAAAATCTCACACAAAACGTAATTATAATAGCCTTTCAGGTTTTTTCTGTAATTAAACCCTCGTTCCAGGTGCCGTGTAAATAAATGTATGATCCAGAACGGAATTATGTATGCCACACACCACCTTTTCTCGTTGCGGTTAGGTTGGTTATTCCGTAGCATGGATGGGTTGTAGTTGGTTGTGTGATAGGGACAGTGAGGCTGGCTCATTAAACTTTATAATTGGCTACCAAGCAAGGCGGCCAACTAGAAAATATTTTCGCGCAAACTCTACGTTTTCACGTCGCGTGCAGATAATTCTAGCTATAATAAGTTATTCCGAGTTCAATTACTTGGTGGAAGTTTTATTGTCGATGTTTAATCAGGATGCTTCACTTTTATTAAAATGTTTTTTCGCTGAAAAATTAAAACTTCGGATTGATAATTTTAATAACATAAATACATAATTGACACACGCCTTTTTCCCTGAAAGAATAGACGGAGCCTCAATGAGCCTCTTTTCACAGTAGGTTGCACCATCGTGGGAATATAGATGTGAGAAGTGGTGGGCTGATCGCCGCCATTGCTTCCCACGACTGACTCAGACTCTTTCATTCAGTAATAACACATTCCTTAAATAAGCTAGCAGCCAGGCCAAATCTTATACCAACGAATTTTAAAAACAAGTCCGGGTTATTTTAATATCAAACAGTGTAAGTTTCCATAGCAGCAGATTTCGCAAGTCATCCTTGGAAGACGGGTGAAAAATGAGCTCCACTTCAAAATGTAATTATAGTTTGTGTATGCGACAAACTGGGATCTATGGAGTTGATAAATTGTTTCGCTAATGATGTTAGTTATAAACAAGGGTCTTTCGTCATTGTGAGAATTAAATAAATTGGAAGCATTGCCATTGGGAAGTGCTCCAATTGAGGCTCTGCCTACCCTTTGGGGATAAAAACGTGTGTCTATGTATGGATGTTTACTCCTTCAGATCAATTTTCATATAAAGTTTCATGTAAAAATCTTAAACCGAGTGTTATAAACCAAATGAAGTCGTTATGTTTGCCCTCCGCGAATTATATTCGCGCATCTTAATACTGAACTGGACTGGAGTAAACTCCCGTGGCACGTTGGAGCTGAGACACAACCTTTTTATAAGGAAGCTTAGTAACTACGTATGACCAAAATGTGGTGACGTCAAAACGTCAAGTCACGAGACTAAGTCAGCCAACCACCATATTCTGGAAACTATCTTCTCGCTGGGGAACTAGCGCTCCCGAGTGATGCGTAATTAAAGTTTATAATTAGATGTTGGGGTCACCGACGAAGTTATAACGAAAGTAATTTTACAAGCATTTATTGTGCCCTAATGGAACGCGGCATTTCGGTGACAAGTTTGTGTTCTTCATATTGTCAATTCAATCAAATGCAAGTGGTGGTGGTTTACACAGCTGTACACTATTCACACGTTCACGTGTGCATCTACACTACAGGTCTAGCGCTTAACTGAGTCAGTCGCTGAGGTATGGGAGCGGCACGGGAGGGGTGTTTTCGTCTCTCAAATTATCAGATGACATGAAGCCTCGCTTCATTTTGAGGTAACAAAAACATATCTCCCGTACCGCTCCCATACCTCAGGGACTGACTCAGATAAGCGCTAGACCTGTAACATAGTCCTTTTCCACATACGCTGTGCGGATTTAGGCGGCTCTTAGCCGCGCCGGGTGTTGGATGTAGTTTTGGGGCGGACTGTTGTGGTATGCGCCGTGTCATGCGTGTCGGATGAGTTCACGGTGCGTACCCGACCAATCGCTGCTTTTTGGTGTTTTTAGGGTTCCATACCTCAAAAGGTAAAACGGAACCATTATAGGATCAATTTGTTGTCCGTCTGTCTATCTGTCAAGACCCTTTTTCTCAGGAACGCCCCAAGATGCCAGATAACTACTCGTATATCTTGTATCCTGATTCATGATAAAAAGATTGGTATGTGTGTTTGATATTGACGGATTAGCAAAAGTATGAGCACACTGATGTTTGTACTACCTCGTGAGCGGGCCGGCAGCCACGCTCACTAATACAGCCCGGAGCCGGGTGCCGCTAGCGTTGGGGCATGGAATTGTACTGAAGCGTTCACACGTGGCAGGCTGGCAGACAGCCGGCGACAGTCTTCGTAGTGAGTGTATTTTATTTTATTTTGCGCTTGAGTTTGCGTAAACAATTAAAGTTGATATAGATACCTTTTATTTATTTTTAGGGTTCCGTATCCAAAAGGTAAAACGGCACCCAATTACTTAAGACTTCGCAGTCCGTCCGTCTGTCACCAGGCTGTATCTCATGAACCGTGATAGTTAGACAGTTGAAATTTTCACAGATGATGTATTTCAGTTGCCGCTATAACAACAAATACTAAAAAACAGCATAAAATAAACATTTAAGAGGGCAATACAACATAACCTACTTTTTTGTCGTTTTTATAGATAATGGTACGGAACCCTTCGTGCGCGAGTCCGACTCGCACTTGGCTGGTTTTATTTGTATTTTGAATACTTGGTTGTCATTCCTATATACCTATAACCATACATATTATTCCACGTAAGGGAAAACAGGGTTGTGTTCAAAGTCAAACATATTTTATTCATTGAAATCACAAGGTTAAGTTTGAATAGTCTTATAAACTAAATTTGCTTCTGTTCTAACGCACCCAAACCAAGAAGAATCAGGCAACGGCTTGACTTTATTTGATGTTCCTTCTTACTGCTATGTGGAAAGCGCCTGTATGGTGACTGAAGTTCACCGGCTATTGTAACAGTTTTTTCTTTTTTTTAATGCGGTACAGTTCACATAGCTTTATCTAGCCCCAAGCTAAGCAGAGCTTGTGTTATGGGTACTAGATAACTGATTTTAATACAATACATTACAGAGATAGATATTTTTTCTTATACATAGAAAATACCCAGAACACCCTGAACAAGTATTTGCAGATCGCACAAATATTTGTTCCGAGGCGGGAATCGAACCCGCAACCTCCTGCGTCGCAGGCGAACCGTCACCTGCCGCGTAACAGAGGTCATCAAAAAGTCTTAAAGTTAGTTCTTACCGATGGCTAATAGTAGGACACAAAATGTACAGCTCTCTATTTATAGTTATCTAGATACAGTGGTTATCCTAAATATATAGGTACTAACGGATAGGGTCGCACTTCAAGGCTGTAAGTTGTCAGTCCCGTAGGAACCATTTAGATTTTGCGAAACTCAAAACTAGGTTGTGTTAACTGACCGTAGCAACCGATCGAAGCCTCGTGGAATAGGTATGAGAAGTCAGAACTGAGGCTTATTGACAGTTAGAAACTAAAGAAGATATATAAGTTTTTTGTGAAAAATATATTTAACAATACAAGCTTTTATAAAATTAGTGAGCAACCATGTGCTGCAAAATGAGCCTAAACACGGCCAGCCTACTATTATCCATCGATGAGTTACGATGTCCACCTTCTGTCTCCATCATCAGATCAGCTCGCTGCTACTATTTTATTGTATTGTCATGGGAACTTGACAGGTATGCCAAATTTCAGCTCAATCGGTTGAGGAAAACTGCTTTAAAATTCAATTGTAAGTTTCCACCCGGATTCCACACAAACATACCTAAATTGCAAGTTAAACAGAAGCTTGTAATAAAAAAAGTGACAACTTTTAATTAATAGGTTCTAGGGATAAGTGGTCACCTTAAAATATATACTAAGAATTAGGGTATTAATCGCACTTCAAGGCTGTCAGTCGAGACTGAACACGAGGGCTGGACACAAGAAGTGACAGGCCTTAATTGATTAGGCGTATCTAGGATATACGTTGTAACAGTCTTAGTCATGGACTTAGTATACAAACAGGACTGAGCGCTCTAAAAAAATATAATACCGAAACAAGACCTTATTCCATTAGGTTAAGACTCAATTTAGATTACTGTCATAGATAGAGGAAAAACGAGCCAAGAGAGATGGGTAGAATAGAGTAAGTTTGTCCCTTTCTAGCACTTGAAATTATAGCTTTATGATAGCAAGGGTGACCATGACCATTGTATAGGTATATAGTTATAGGTATTTGGTAGGGTTGTAGGTATCGTAGGTCATCGATATTACAAATCGAAAAGTTGGCCG
This sequence comes from Operophtera brumata, assembly GCA_932527175.1. Lineage (NCBI taxonomy): Eukaryota > Metazoa > Arthropoda > Insecta > Lepidoptera > Geometridae > Operophtera > Operophtera brumata. The sequence goes on along the minus strand of OW052239.1, from coordinate 55,439,757 downwards.
TCGCGGGACGCCCGGCTCACGAGAAACATCACGGCATGGCTGCGTTACGCCGTTTGCCTACACTAAACACTCGGTAAGTAATCAGTAACAAGGTTCGGTAACACTTTTTGTGATATTAGAAAAAAAGCGTGTTTCCTACAAACGCAAGCCCAGTCCCGATTCGAGAAGTAGACACACTAACTCTGTAGTTCATATCTTGCTCAGTTCGTTTTTCAGCTGCGAGCGCTCAGTCCTAATTGTATACTAAGTCCATGGTCTTAGTATTACAACAGATAAAATAATACTATACTAGTATTTTTAAGTAACAATTGGATACTCCAGTGTTAGAGGTTCTTCACTTATGTCCATTGTTGTGAATATTTGAATTGGGTTTTGGTTGAAGCGATTCTGTTATAAGTTTTAGCAGAAAATATATTTTTAATCTTTTTATTAAGTTAGTGATCAGAACCGTGTGCTGGTCAAAATGGGCCTAAGCACGGCATCTATCACGGAGTTTCGTTGTCCACCCTCCGTCTCCATCATTAGATCAGCTCGCAAGTATGCCAAATTTCAGTTCAATCGGATGTCGAGAAATAGTTCTAATTTAGCTAGCAAGATTTGACCTAACCAAATAACCATTGCAAGTTAAACTAGAATTTCGAATATGTATAAAATCGGTCAAGAGTTTGTCAAGACATAGGTTATGGATCGACATGATGCATTGAATAGTTATACATTCACTGTCAGTATATTCAAGCAGTCATCGTCCTGAGATTGAATTATACATGATGGAAAAAAAACGGTCATGTTTTAAATAAACGTCATCATTTTTATTTAATTACATTTTAATGTATTTTTTTGAGTTATGTCGTGTAACTTTGGTGGCATTTTTAACCGGTGTAACTTGGATAAATAGAACATGTGTGATGTAGTTAAATTTAAATGTGTCTTTTCGAAATGGTGTAATTTTCTCTGTAAAAACTCGCTTTATCTGCCAATATTTAAACTGGGTTATAACGTGACGGAGACTTGACTATACAATATAATTAATTATATCCGTTTACATTGGCGAAATTGTTGAAAGCACTCCTCAGAAGCCATTATATGAAGAAGAAGAAGAAGAAGACATCATGCACAGACTGAACACAAATGTTGCAAAAAAGATTGTGCTGGCGAGGTCTACTGTTCGCAGAACTACTAGTTATTCTGAGTACAAAATGAAGGTAGATACGGACTACAAACAGTTGTTTATTTTTATTCGTATTTTTTATGAGCCTTCATAACAAAGCAAAGTAGTGGGGCCATGAGGACGAACAATATAGGCTGGTAAAAAATAAATAAATAAATAAATAAATAAGAGTTAATTCTACACGCCACATTACTAAAGAAAGCTGGTGGATACCGGCTGTCTTCTCAGCAAACACGCACGAAAAACAGTATTTAAGACGCTATGTTAAAATTTTGGAGTCGTTGCGTTACATGCGCACTCAGTTACAGTAAAGGTTACAAACTTGATGTTAATACCTTCGACCAAAGTAAAATACTTTGGTCGAAGGTAAATACAGTAATTACTTGAGGATGTAATCTAAATAAACCATAGTCTAGAAACACGATTAGTGTTTTTTTTCTTGAAAGCTTTATTTTTTGAAATTGGCCCTGCTAAAACCAGTTTTAGGTTCTTCCTTCGATTAGAGAAAATATTAAGCGTATATTTTTATACTATTCAGTAGGTTATCACATTAGTTAGATTAATTATAGATAATTTATTTTTATATTTGTTACTTTAGAAGCAAACCTAAGTTTTATCATTTGTCGCTTACGTCAGTTACTTCCGAGCAGAAGAAATCTATACCTAATCTCTTCCCGGGTTCAAGTGAGTAATCGCGCTGTCACTTTCTTGCAGCTATTGGTTGCTAGACTCCCATTCGGTATTTTAACATATTTTAAAGCAGGCAGCACTGGTAAACTTGACCTGCTTGCTACCTGAATGAGACCGATAGAGCATGTTGAATCAACGGAGCATGTAGCCAGAGTAATCTCCATACATCGGGCACAATAGACCTTAATTTAACCTACTTGGTTATCTATGGTAACCTATTGGTTATAACTCGTATGGTAATCCATGAGGCTGGACGTGTATAGCTACATGTATTGATAGAGGATTTTATAATTCTAAACAGTTCATTATTAGCAATTTTGGTCGTAATTTTTAATAAGTATGAATTAGTTTTATGTATAAAGCTGTGGTGCGTATGGCCTAAGCATATACCTCTCCATCTCCTCCCGTGGATGACGTAATAGACTAAGGGATTACTCGGACTTGTTAGTAAGTTTTGTTAGTATATGGATTTGAACTGGCTGCTAGCTTATTTAAGGAATGTGTAATTACTGGAAGAGAGCGTTAGCCAAGTCAGTCGTGGGAAGCAACGGCGGTGGTGAGCTCATCCCTTGTCACGTCTAAATCCGTACGATGGTGCAACGAGGAAAAAAAGAGTGAAAAGTGTAAAGTGAAAAGAGGGAGGGTTTTGAATGGGGGCGATTCCTTTTTTGTGTCGTCTGGTTTGTGGTTGCCACTCGAGAACCATAATTATGTAATGTAAGTTTTATGTTACCTATACTTTTCAGAATCTTATCTTTTCATAACAAGTTTTTTATAAAAAATGATCATAACCGTATGAGCTGATAAAAATTAGCTCAAACATTGCTACTCATCATCGAGGAGTTCCGTTGTTCACTTTCTGTCGCCATCACCAGATCAGCTTGTTCTCGCCATAATATTGTATTATCATCAGAACTTTGCAATATACAAAAAAAAACACCTTAATCGATTGAGAGGTAACATAACTTTGAAACTAAAAGGGTTATGCACATACATTACACTAAAAAAAATAAAAAAATCCATGAAAAAATAAATATCAAATAAATAAATATTATGGTAAATATCCCGTTTCTAGTAAAACTTATGAGAGATAATGGTTTAAAATTCAGTTGCAACATTTCACCACATAGTAATAGTGAAGTTATTTAAGGTTTATATTAACAAACACATAAGGGTATTTTGAGTGTATAATACAATTTTGGTATTAATTTTAAATGATTAATAAAAAAAACTTTTTGCCTGAAAATTATAGCAAGAGCAATTTCCCCACGCTTCACTGAAAATGTGACACAATTTACTAACCATGCCAGCCTGATAGGCACTTTATTTAAAACACATTGTATCAAAAACGTAACAGGTATTGAAATATAATTTCCGTTAGAATTTTATCCCGTAAAGCGAAAATTCGCTTCTCATGGAATTTATGAGCGCGAATGAAAGTAGGTATTTTCTTTCGCCCGGGGCAGACAAGGTTTTTAAGGATGTAACAGAATAAATTACCTTTATAAATATTTCAACAATTGGCTAGAATCTGCAAGTGAATTCTCTCACTTGGAATTAACATTATAATAAAGGAAAATGAGGAAACTCATATATTTTATTGCAAACAGGACAAAAACTGGGAAGGCAGCGCCCACACCATGTTGAGCATCTAAACATCCCAAAATTAGATGTTCTCGTGAGAAACTTTTATTATGTACTTAATTATGTTCAGTTTCTCTATAAACATCGTAAGCGCGATTTACTTACATACATACATACATAAACTCTTGCCTGTTTCCCGGTGGGGTAGGCAGAGACCACGGATTTCCACTTGCTACGATCCTGACACACCTCTTTTGCTTCATTCACTCTCATCACATTCTTCATAATGTTCGTCGGTTAAGTGTACTTTCTTGACCTGGCCTTTTTTCAGAGCGTCTCCGATCTGGTCTGATTACGTTCGCCGAGGTCTTCCCCTTCCCACTGTCCCATTCACGATCGTCTTATATACCCGTTTCGTCAATCTACTATCGTCCATCCTTTCTAAATGCCCAAAACATCTAAGCATAACTTTTGTCAATCGTAGTCACTACGTCTTCTTTAATTTCACTACCATCTTGTATGTCTCTTATCACACTATTCCTTATTCTATCTCTCAAAGTCACACCACACGTACTTCTCAAAGCTCTCATCGCGATTTAGCATTTGAATTTCAGTCGCAGTGTATATCTACCTATCCATGTTTGTTTTGCTCATTATCTTTACAAATAAGAAGAAAACTGGGGCAAAGTAAACTAAGATCTTGTTATTGATAAAACAAAGCCACTTCCTATCTGAGCATTGGCTTCTTCTCAAGTAGTGTTTCACTGCGTTGAAATAATAGCCTAATTTTAGTCGACAAATAAGCCATAAAGCTAAGTTTATAAGGTCAGTTGTAAGTAAATTTATACTTGTATCGAATATGAGAGCCATAAAAGATTTTTCATGGTACGTAGAATTGGCTTGGCACTGGTCCAGATTCATTCGTCATCGGAGAGCCGATGCGGAAACTGGCATTGGACCCCTGATTCCGTCCTACAGAGTACGTGTTAAATAACGGGTTTCAACTGTTCGTATATTCCAATTAATTCGCTTGTTTTTAGGCCATGGATTAAAAGCCGCTATAAAAATAAACAACGCACAGCGCTGCTTCTTGAACGGATGTGGCGTCCAAGCTTAACACTTTCCCAGTAATGTACAGTGTGCAGTGTTTTTTTTATATTACTTTGAATAACGGGTAAAGTTAATGGCCCACCTGATGTTAAGTGGTACCCTCTGCCTAGGAACAGTGCATTACCTCGATAGGTCACGTCCACCTAGGACGCAACCTATGTGTAATTGCACTGCGCCCGCCATCCGGAGATATAAAGATGAAGTCTCATGTGCCTGTAATTTCACCAGCACCCTTACCCTTCAAACCGAAACACAGCAATGCGAGCACTAATGCTTTGCGACAGAAGTAGGTATGGTGGTAGTACTTCCCCGGACGGAACTCTCTCACAAAAAAGCTCTACTACTACTAAATCCCTAAGTATCGTCACTGGGTCCCGGACCCATATAATGTGGAACTCAGCTAGAATGAGGAATCCCGTTTGCCTGTAAAATGAAAATCTCTGTTTTAGACGAGGTGTCTTTGATATTTTTTTGTCTCTGCTATAAAAGTTAACCAATAGTGAAATGCTTCTATTAAAAATAGACAGTGATATAAAAAATCATGCATACTTAACATACATACATAACCACACGCCTTTTTCCCCGAAGGGGTGGGCAGAGCCTCAATGGGCCTCTTTCGCCGTGGGTTGCACCATCGTGAGATATAGACGTGACAAGTGGTGAACTCATCGCCGCCATTGCTTCCCACGACTGACTCGGCTAACGCTTTCTTCCAGTAATAACACAATCCAAAATAAGCTAGCAGCCAGGACAAATCTTATAGGTACCAACAAATCTTATCTGAATCTTGTCTTAGGCTGAATCTTATCAACAAGTCCGGGCAAAACCTTAGTCGGCTTTTACGACATACATGGGAGGAGACGGAGGGTTTCTCAAAATTGGGAGTTCGGACACACCACGGATATAAACATGTAAACACTGATATAAAGAATCAGGTTACCAAATATCACTTTGATATGTTTTGTAACGAAAAAGAAAAATCCCTGCCACCTAAATGCATCATCTTCAGCCACGCATCTACATTTAATTTCCTGATTGCACTCAGAGAAAAGTAAATAACAAACAAACTTTCGTTAACATGCCACAAATAACATACATAGCTAAGTTCACTTTACCCATTGAATACTCACTGTGATCATATCTTTGGGAGTTCCTATAGTTGCTAATGTCATGATAACCGCACCACCGCTTCCTTACATTGAATTTAATTAGGGTCTCTCTTGACAGAGGGTAGTTACGTATTGTATCTACCCATGGAGACCTCAACATAGGTTATGTAGTAGCTACAGCTGAGTATAACCTCAACACTGATAACATAATTCTGGTGAAGGCGCAATAGGTTCAAAGCATGTCTATAATGGGCTCTAGAGTTTATAAGTTTTAGATAAGAGTTCTTATAGTTCTTATAGTTAAAATATATATGGTATTCCTAAGCTTTTTATCTAGTGAAATCATAAATTCAATACACTATTTGAATTACTTCATTCGATAAAAATATATCAAAGATACCACCTTTTTTAGGGTTCCGTAACAAAAATTACGGAACCCTTATGGATTCGTCATGTCTGTCTGTCTGTTTGTCGGTCCGTGTATGTCACAGTAATGTTTTTCCGAAACGTTAAGAGCTATGCTGTTGAAACTTGGTAAGTAGATGTATTCTGTGAACCGCAATAAGATTTTCACACAAAAATAGTCATAAACAATACATTTTTATGGTTCCTTATACTTAGAACAGAAACTCACAAAAAATACATCATACCCATACGTGTGGTAGGTATTCAAAAATAATATTGACATTTCTAATATATATTTTTTCTAAACTGAATAGTTTGCGCGAGATACACTTCTAAAGTGGTAAAAAATGTGTCCCCCCCACCGTAACTGCTAAAATAAGAGAATGATAAAACTAAAAACAAAACTATGATGTACATTACCATGTAAACTTCTTATGAAAATTGGTTTAAACGAGATCTATGTAGTAGTTTTTTTTATACGTCATAAATCGTAAACCATCCAAGAACTTTTATATTATGTTACTTGCTGCTACGGAACCCTTCATGGGCGAGTCCGACTCGTACTTGGCCGCTTTTTTAATTGAAATACCATTTTAGACTAACTCCTCACACATTTTTATTTTTGAAAGATTTGGTATATTGTTAATTATTATTTGAGTTAGAGGAAAAATTCTAAAGGTCATTTTTTTATAATTTTTTATACCTACACAAAAACACGGTATCAGTACCCTTAGTACGAGAATTTGTCAGTATTCGAAACTATATGAAGTTTCGTTTCCATCAATACATTTTGTGACAGTGTCCTTAGTTTTCTACTCGTTTTCGCTAGGGGCGCTGCTAGTAAATGTATGGAAGGAAACGAAACTTCATGTAGTTTCGAATACTGTCAAATTCTCGTACTAACCCCCCAGAGCGTGCGCTCACCTTCTTCGCCTCATACAAAAAGGTTCGTTAAAACTGGTTGAACGTATAGCGCCAGAATCTACCTTTATAGAGAGCCACCACTTAAGTGTTTCCTATTAGAAAGAAGCGTCATCAAATTTCCAAGCAGTCTTGTTGCCTGATACCTATTTGTCAGGTTTTTACATGGAACTTTTAGTATAAAACTACTGTCGTGCTATACGGCTTAGTGTGTTACTACGGTCACAGATAAAATACGTACTTGACTACGGTATAAAACCCTTACGTCTGATTCTAATACGAGTACGTAAACAAGCTGAGCGTAGTTCCTGATTAAAATAATATATTTAGATTTCTATTTGATAAACTAAACTAGACAATAACAGCCGGCAAGCACCCTTCAGTCAATAGCGTTCTAAGCATCTAAGACATTTTGTATTTTAAGCGTGGCGCATACAGCTCAATTTCTATTGAAAACCAATCTTATTGATACAGTCGACAACAAACTCGAGTTGGCGTGGTGTCGGGTCCCGTGTGCATTCATGTTATTCAGAAATGTACGAATTGATTTTAGAATGAGACGTTTTGAGATGTTTGGAAAATATTGATCAGTAAAAGGGTAAAGAGGTTTGTTGAAACTTTTGTGATGAATTCTCGAATTCAAACGATAAAGAGCAGATATTATATCGGTAATAGTTCCTATTAAAAAAAAACGCCTGGCGCCGCTCGAAAAAGCGGTTATTATTGAATATCTTGAAAAATATAGATAATAATTTTCCCCCTCGGTTTTGTTGTATTGATTTTATTTATCTAATTTTTTACGCAGTAATATGCACCATTTTAATAAACAATCGAATCTAGGAAAAAATAGACGTTTACTTTTGTTTTTTTTCTATCGAGAAAATATTGTCCTATCATGTTTCTATTACGGTGATCCCTCAGAATTATAATGTAGTAATTTTATAATATGAGTAATGTATTTGATTTAGTCTGTTAAAAATCAAATCTAAAATTAGCAATTATGCGGCATACCCCACCTTAACTCTTGCCAAAGAACAAAGCTACCAAATAGATAATACATTGAAATCTTTTCAGTTGATCGGACAAGATTCAATTTAACCATAGGTACCTACCACTCAAAAAATTATAAATTATAATTTAATTTTGCCATTCAAGTGTTCACATAAATATTTATTTATACTTAAAATACCGTAACATATGACTTTTCATATACTGACAAGCTTATAAAGTGGTTCTACATAGATACATATATACACACATATATATATATAATTTTTTTATTCAATCAACAAGGATCATTGGGTTAGTAAAATACATTTGTCTATCTACACTATGGTGAGTAACAGTAATTAGAATAGAATACTACAAACTAACTAACATTGAAAGATATATGACATTATCATCATCCGCCTGTGGAAGTCCACTGCTGGACATATCAAATCATTATCAAAACATAGACACACGCCTTTGTCCCCGAAAGGGTAGGCAGAGCCTCAATGGGCCTCTTTTTACAGTGGGTTGCACCATCGTGGAATATAGACGTGACAAGTGGTGAGCTCATCGCCGCCATTGCTTCCCACGACTGTTTCAGCTAACGCTTTCTTCCAGTAATAACACATTCCATAATAAGCTAGCAGCCAGGACAAATCTTATACCAACGAAACTTATCAACAGGTCTGGGTAAGTCAAAAACTGGTTCTAGCATCAATATATAATATCTAGTCTCATCAAGAAACGTAGACAACGTTTCTAGCTTCAACAAATATAGCCTAGTCTCGTAATATTAATTTCAAAACGGAGCTAGCGTTATTGATATAAGGGTGCTGCGCCGTGGGCGTACATTGCAATGTATGTTTTTAGTTCTTGGCTTATTGTATACCGTGCTTTAATACATACTGTATTTTACTTAGCCATATAGTTAATTGAGTCAGCCATTTTTATACATTCATAGTTGATTTATTAATAACAAATTATTGTTACATCTATATATATGAAACAAAGTCGTGTTAGTTACACCACTTATAGATAGATAGATAGATTAACACTTTATTGATTACCAAACAGAAACAATACAATAAATAATAATAAAAACATTTTGTCATCATATTTTTTTATTTTATTTTTTCGATCTTATAACTCAATAACGGGTGAAGCGATTGAAAAAAAATTAAAAAATTGAGATATGAAAATTGGTGGAGAGGTAGCTTAGAACCAGGAGATTGACATAGGGCGGAGGGATAGGAGGGGGGGGGGGGGGGGGGGTCACCTGGGGCTACCCGTGCGAAGCCGGGACGAGTCGCTAGTGTCATATAATTTAACTTATCTATAATTAGTTTTACCTACATGAAAAATAATAATAATTATTATTATTAAACGCATCGTCAGAAGGTTCCTCTCTTTGCAGCCCTAGCCTTCTACCGTTTGGGCCTTGTTCCGCGGTCTGTGGTTCCCTGTTTTGATTTATATTTTTTACCATAATGTTTTTAAACTTTTAATATTTTTGTAGATAGTATTGCTTTATAGTGAAAAATAAAAAAAGCAGCTTAGCCACGCTGTTTTTAGCCTCGCCTTAGAATGCTGCTGTCGTCACAGCAGCCATGAAATGTATTTTTAACGAGAATTTAAATAAATTAGTTAGGTAATAATTCCAGTCCAGTTGACGAAGTAGCTAAATAATAAACTAGCTTACATATAATCTGTAGAATGAAATACATGTAGTTTTCTATCATATATACTTACATACATTTCATTCTACACATGAGTTTGTGAATTTGTACGGTGGATTCAATCTGCCATTTTTTAAAGAAATATCGTACTTTTTAGGGTTCCGTATTTTGCCATTTGGCTACGGAACCCTAAAAATTACGATATTTATTGGATTATGGATATATTATAGGCTATTATGGATTCGTCATCTGTCTGTCTGTCTCTCTGCCTGTCTGTATGTCTGTCTGTCTGTCCGTCCGTATGTCACAGCCACTTTTTTCCGAAACTATAAGTCAAGAGCTATGCTAACCATGATAGTTTCAAAAGTTATAAGAGCTATGCTGTTGAAACTTGGTAAGTAGATGTATTTATGTGAACCACATTAAGATTTTCACACAAAAACAGAAAAAAAAAAAAACCTTTAATATAGTAAATAAATCACTGATCGCTGATGCTAACAGTAGCTAGTCTGCATGGGCCCGTACATGGCAAAGGGAACGTACGCAGGTTAAAAGTAAATCACCTATACCGTTATTTACTATATTACAACTATACTATATTATATCTAACTACACGTATATTACAAGCTTTCCTTTTTTACGTATTTACAAGGAACTCCTCGAGGGATAAAAGTAGACTGAGTGTAGTGTAGGCTTAGGCTCATTTTGATCAGCACACGGTTACGATCACAAATTTTATAAAAGCTTGTATTTAAAAATATATTACAACAAACTTATTTCAGTTAGTTTCCCGTATACCACAAACATTTATAAGAGCTGTATTCCTCATTTTACTGTTGACACTATGGAAATTAGGACTTCTGCGGGTTTTAATAAAGACGACGGTAACGGCGTGTTTATTAATAGTGACATTTGCATCGGGGAAATGAGTTTTGGGTCGGAATTTTTAAGGGTGGATGCAAATTTGAATGCCTAATGGTGGCGGTATTAAAAGTTTTGCTCGGAATGAATCACCAGTTTTTGTGTAACGCGGTTTTAGTATTTCAAAGAATATTATGCACGGGTTAAATTATGTTATTTCTTAATCATATATATTCGTGCCGTGGTGTGTCCGGCCCAAGAATAGACCCCTCCCGTGGATCTCGTAAAAGCCGACTAAGGGATTACCCAGACTTGTTAGTAAGATTCGTTGGTATAAGATTTGTCCTGGCTGCTGGCTTATTATGAAATGTGTTATTACTGGAAGAAAGCGTTAGCCGAGTCAGTCGTGGGAAGCAATGGCGGCGTTGAGCTCACCACTTGTCACGTCCATATCCCACGATGGTGCGAAAAGACTGTGAAAAGAGGCCCATTGAGGCTCTGCCTAACCTTTCGGGGAAAAAGGCGTGTGTCTATGTATGTATGTATATTCTACTATAATATAATAAATGCGTAAGTTTGTGTGTGTGTTTGTTACTTCTTCACGCTGAAACGGCTGGACGGATTTGCATGAAATTTGGAATGGAGAGAACTGGACTCCCGGAATAACACATAGGCACATTTTTATCCAGATATTCTCACGGGATTGAGACTTACGCGGGTGAAACCGCGGGGCACTGCTGGTATTCTATAAAACTTGGAAGGCAGTGGATGGAGGTAGCTCAAGACCGTTCGCCATGGCATTCTATGGGGAGGGCTATGTCCAAAAGTCGACTTCTGTAGGCTGCTGATGATGATCACAAATTATCAATTAACAATTAACAAATTATCCTCTCTTAAACGGTGAAGAAAAGCATCGTGTGTAAATGCAGGACCTGCATGAAAAAACTAAAAGAACAAACGTTGAATTTGAAGACAAGAGAAATGTGCTGAATTAGCTTCTAGAACGTGCACTGAAACCTTTCACCACACTGGTAATTTCAATATTAGGTCACTCCATGTCTGTCTGGTGACGCAGAAAGACCAGTGACACGTTTTTTTTTTGTAACTGTAGTATGATAGACCCTCGTTTGAACGCGATCTCACCTGTTGGTAAGTGACGATGCGGCCGACGTTGACGCACGAAGGTCTAGAAGGCACCTATTCACTCTTGCCTTAAAGAGACCCAAATTATAGTTTTCAGGAAAGACAGACGACGGCAACTTGTTTCACTCCTTAGCTGTTCGCATTACAAAGATGGAACCGAAACGCTTACTGCGAATTACAGGTGTACTGATGAGGTAAGGATGGTACTGATGGTAGGTGCAATGCTAAACGCTTTTATATAACACAAACTTTTTATCTGAGCAAAGAGCACAGAACACTTGTACAAAAACTATTACGCCTTCACATTTATCTTGATTACAAAGGCTAAGTAAAGTAGATAGGTCGTTTGAAACTATAAAGTAGGTAGCGGAGTAAAGAACTTAGCAGGAGGCTCACATTTTCTCATTATGCTTGGAACTAGAAGCTACAGTGACGTCACGTTGAAAGATAGCAACAGAAAGTTCTACATTACGTAGAGAAAGGCTGTTTTGGATGCTAAAGTTAAAACAGGTTAAATAAATTAAGAAATAAACATCTAAGAATAAATATATATAATCTCTAATTTAATGCATGCAGTATCAGCAATAACTATGCTATAATACTTTTTTTTTATAAAACTAGTATTGACGGAACAAGCAGATGCCCAACTGATGTTACGCGGTACCCTCTGCCTATGAACAGTGCATAATCACATAGGTCACGTCCGCCTAGGACAAACCCTATGTGGTTTTGCACTGCACCGGCCACCCTGAGTAATAAAAGACGAAAGGTTTCATGTGCCAATGACACAACACAGCAATGCGAGCACTACTGCTTTGCGGCAGAAATAGGTATGATGGTAGTACTTCCCCGGACGTTTGTCTTTCACAAAAAAGCTATTACTTTTGCAACCAAAGAACCGCTTCCAACATTATGACGCCGCTTTATGTAGCCCCATTATACACCGCATCAGCATATATCATCCCCACACGTGCACAAATCTTGCCTTCCATAAAACAAATCACATTTACCTACTTAAGTAGGCAAGTGCGTGCGCTCTCACGAATGTCTCTTATAACTAATCATATCATACGGGTTTCCTTGTTTTTACTTACGACGAATGTATAGAAATGTGAAGTAAGGAGAATTGGTATAGAGGCGTGGCGTATGAGCAAATAGCTCATCCTCTTTCACTTGCAGTTCAGTGGGTTTATTGACAAGTATTTACTATACTACTGCACTATGTTCTATGTATGGACTATAGTTAGCTATAGGTATATATTTATGCAGGTATGCTGTACTTGTGCACCGCCGTCTTTTGATTTTGTATTATCCTGTCCATACAAAGGTTGTCTGGAAGAGATCGCTTTTAGCGATAAGACCGCCCATTGTGCATTACTGTTATTGTTTTTTGTTCTTTTATCATTTTATTTTTCTATTTGGTGTGCAATAAAGTGTTTATCTATCTATCTATTTACGACGATAAATCATTAAAAAACACAGAATTTGATGATAAATATCAAAGATGCTGGTGACTTTTCAGTTATTTTCCACTTCCTTTATTTAACCAAGAGAAAGCAGCTTGCCGCCACGATATCTCCGGTTAGCGGCTTAATGCCTTGTTTTGTATTGAAACCTTGCAAAAGTCTAAGTCAAAAGGTAAAATACAGGGCACAGTAAATCACATAATACATGTAAGTAAATGAATTCAGGTGTTTAAGTTTGTTAGTATAAAAAGCAGTGGGCAAGAAACGGTGTCATCATTTGCAATAAAAGTAATATAAACAGCCTGGATAAGACTTCTTACTTCAAATTTCTATGGATGACTGCCTGGACATGTTAGAAAACTTTGGAATAGGAACGTGTGGTGATTTTCTGGAGCGTATGAGTAAGTTTTGGTTCATATAGTTTGAGTTCCATGTAGGATTTTATCTAAGGGTAAACTTTTATGAGTATAATTGTAATAGAGTTAGAGGCTTCTTTCTGTAATGTGAACAATGCTTGATGCCTATTTGAAATCAATAATATAGATACGTATATTTGGATATTACTTATGGTGGATGCTCTCGCTTCAGGCAACTCATGAACACTTCTTCAGATAGCGAAAGTTGATTTCGCGAGAACGCGAGAACTAGGATACTTAACGTAACGTAACGCTATCTCTGTTACTGTTACTGTACTGTTACCCTGTTACTGTTGTTACGATATCTGCGTGGAATCATCGTTTAGAATACATTATGACGTAGGTTATTGGCAAGGAAGCTCTTATGGTAATAGCGAATAAGGGTCCTGGCAGCTACTACAGATCGTTCACTGTAAGATGCCCCTTACGGTGCCTTGGTTGAGTGCCAACCTAGGCAGGCGACATTTTACGGTGAAAGTAGTGTACTCTAAAACTACGCATTTGTTTCGAAGTTTACTTTAGTCACATTTAGATGACGCGACTGGAAAAATTAGAACGCGCGTGCGCTATCGCTGACTTTCCTTGGTTGGATAACTCTCGAGCACCCTCGCAGGGATTTGCTTTTTTGGTATTATTTACACGAGGTTTATTACCAAACAATACTTTATCTGTAAAATTGTAATTAGCCTTACGGCTGATATAGGCCTGTAGAAGGATCCAGACGGACGGACAAACGCCGTAGGGTTAGTACTTATTGGGGTTTCGTTAGGCATTATTTTGATACAAAACCCTAAAAAGTGTATCTTGTACTTGCAACGTCCATGCAGTGATTTTGCTAAATATCAAAAAGTACGAGCGAACCTTACAGTAGCGTGAGCGTAATTTTTCATGAAATCACTCCCATAAATTGCAGAAAAGCGTACTGTATGCAAAACAACGAAATTTAAAAAGCTTTGTAGTCTAACTTTTATTTTTAACTCACTGCAGATTTACCACGAAAGAAAACTGCAAGAAAGCTCTGAAGATACTAATAATGGTCGCTGTAAGCCCCGGCACGGTCGAACAGAGCAATTTTATGTATTTCCTCCGTATCGCCTCTGTCACTTTACAAAGCTTTTAATGCATATGTAAACTTAGCTAAATTGCGCTGGTTTAAGGTCCAAAACGGCTTTTATGCAAGGTTTTTCATTGAGATGGGTCAGTGGTCAATCCTGAACGATAAGAGATATCAAAACACTCTGAAACATCGAGCAACAATGGAGGCCTGCGTTGCTCGATGCTCTGAAAGGACTCACAACACTGATTTAATTAAAAATAAAACTGCATTTTTTAAAATATTTTGGTATTTTTTACTACGGGAATCGGCAGCGTATGCTATAAAATACAGGTACTTAACTATTTACATGTGTTTTCCTTAATTTTTCAAATAGTATCATGCCAAGAAATACTTTTTCTCTACACTATCGATTCTCGTAATTAAACAAACATTTTTTTTGGAAAAAATTTAAAGTTACAGATGACAATTTCAAGGAAAGACAGCGATTCTATTATTTCCTGTGGCGACATCTAGCCGTGAATAGAGTAATTGGCTTTGGGCTCACTGCGTGCTAGACACCGATGTGCTTCCTTTAGGGTTCCGTACCCAAAGGGTAAAACGGAACCCTATTACTAAGGCTAGGCAGTCGGTCTGTCTGTCCGTCTGTCACCAGGCTGAATCTCATGAACCGTGATAGTTAGACAGTTGAAATTTTCACAGATGATGTATTTCTGTAACCGCTATAACAACAAGTACTAAAAATATAATACAATAAATATTTTAGGGCCTCTCTAAATACATCAAATGTGATTTTTCCAAATGTAGGTGAACAATGCTTTGCGAGGTCAGTTTTTGGATGGGTGAGCACTTTTTGAGTGCAATTTCAATTTTTTAATTTTTTTAAAACGTGTTTTTATGCCGTTTTTTAAGATAATGGTACGGAACCCCTCGTGCGCAACTCCGGCTCGCACTTGGCCGTTTTTTCCAATTTTAATGGATCACTAAAAATAGTCGGTGTTTCAAAATTAATCTTGTATGTAGTAATAGTATAAGTCTAGGTACTGAGCACCGGTTCTTATAGCTGGTTCCTTAGTGAGCAGTTTTACTGCAACGTGGCACTACTGTGTAATTAGAGGTGTAGATTCATTAAAACGTAGCGCAGTCGGAGGAGAAATGAGCTCAATCTGGTTTTATGTGTCGCATTAATCGTACCACGAGCTGAAATGATAACTCTTTAGTCATTTCATGATGAATTTTGTACAGTAATGAGGCTGACTCACATTCAGATACCTTGTTGGCGGTTGATTATAATACCATTGTCAATTCAGTCCGGCACTGTACCCATGCTTAGGTACCTAACTGTTTCCTTAAAGTCTTGTCCATTGGTGGTGGAATACACTACAGTCGTCTGTCTTTCCTGAAAACTAAAATGTGGGTCTCTTCAAGGCTGGAGTGAATAGGTGCCTTTTAGACCTTTGTGCTCCATCTTCGGCCACATCGTCGCTGACCAACAGGTGAGATGTGGTCAAACAAAAACTATCAATGTAAAAAAAATAAAAAAGGTAACTACTTGTGCTGTGTTTGTTTATGTGCTGTAGTATGTCTATCCTAAGAATACACCCCTCCCTCTCCTAAATTATAATATGGTCTAATATGTGTTCTTGTTAGTAATTCAATATGTAAGAATACATTGTTACATGCATAATTAAAAGTGAATTTATTATATAAAATAAGTGGGTTTGGTAAGATTTTAGGGATTAAGGTATGCGAGATAACCAACCATAGTGTGTCTGGCCTAAGGATAAATCCCTCCGTCTGCTCCCACGGATGTCCTAAAAGCCGACTAAGGGATTACACCAGGGGATATACAGAAGCATCCACCTGAGTACTCAACACCAATACTGCGATCACCAATCCGCCTGTCAAGCGTGGTGATTACAGCAAATCCCCCCCATTGCGTTCTATGGGGGAGGCCTCGTCCAGCAGTGGATAAAGGCTGATGATGATGATGATGTCATAAAGCCGGAAATGACAGAGCGTGACAAGCAATAAAATCAGTTTTAACCATAGATTTAGTATATGTACTAGATCTACAATCAGAGATCGAAGATGGAACCAAAAAAATATGTGCACGTGTTGGTGAAAGTCTATGTCTGAGTTAAAAATAGTGTTGTCCTCGACCAACACTTTTACATTGTCGATAGAATTCATCATCCGTCCGTGATGTGTATGGTAGATAAATACATCTTAATGCAGATTAAGTCTTTCATGATTAACACAGTTTGGCAGATTTGACGTCATAAAGAGAATAAGGTTCTTATTCCAATTTTGAATACAGTTAATAAATAAACCTTTATTATTTATTGACCCCTAAATATTACGGTTTTATTTACAGGTGGGATCTTACAGTTTCCCTTTTAAATTTAAAATTAAAATGTTTGCTGCATATACCTAGTGGAGTTCAAATTTGAGTCCATCCCACTCTTCTTATAACCGATAACCATTTTTCTCGTAGCAAAGGATTACTTGGAAATCTGAAAGCACAAAAACATTTTATATCAGCCGTGCTACGCCCATATAATTTTTCACTCTGTTACTTTATCTATATACAATTTGTTACCCCAAAGTTTATTATTTTTCAAGTGTAAACCACGCTTTATGGATAACATTAAATTTAAATGTAACCCAAAAATTCCGTTCTAGCGGGACTCGAACCCGCACCATCGCCTGTCATCGGCGATGCCTTAAACAATTTACCCATAGATCGAGCTATGACGCTGGAGACGAAATTTGTGGGCACTATCAACTCGGCTATAGCGCCAAGTTGATAGTGCTGTATATACAGGTGTTTCATTGAAAACCTTCTGTTCAAAGTTCGAAAGTAAAGGCATCGCTGATCACAGGCGAGGGTGCAGGTTTGAGTCCCGCTGGAACGGAATTTTTGGGGTATATTTAAATTTAATTTGTTACCTATTATTTTATTAAGCAGAAATAAACAATATTTATTTATAAAAATAAAAAAGAAATATACCCTTTCGGGGAAAAAGGCGTGTGTAATAATCAACAACGTAAATATTTACTCCAAAATATCTACTACACAAACTGCAATAAAAACACCCGTGGTGCTTTAAAGTTACCTTTTCAATAGTCAATACAAAAACACACACCTCAATGTCCACCTGGTTATTATAGATTTAAAAAAAAACAATAAAATGTTAACAGAGCACACATATTTACTCCAAACAAAGTAAACCTCCATTCTAGGATGGACAAAAATTTAATTTATAGGTAGGTATAGTGCGCGTCATGTAAAAAGAACGCTGGTGGTCAAGCTTCTACAGGCGTTCTAGCGTTCTTTTTATACGTCTGTACCGGATAATTACGTCTTGTATCTTCACAGTCACAAACTGAACACGACACCATTGTCATACAAAGTAATATTTCTTATTTAATAGTAAGATTACTAAAATAATTACAAAATTAGTTAAACTGCACAAGAGACCGTCCGGTATGCGCATCTACTCAAGCAAAACATGTCACATTCAATACATTGTTGCTGTCACTTTTCTTCTTGCACGGGGTACATTTAAAAATGACTTCTCTCTCCCACGCTTCGTTGGTCTATTTAGCGTAGCGAAAAAATTCTACGTCTGTGGTTTTAACAAGCTTTGTATGTTTGTTTGTCTGGGTGGAATCCGGGTGGAATATTGCAACTGAATTTTATAGCAGTTATCCATAACCGATTGAGCTGAAATTTGGCATACCTGTCAAGTTCCAATGAAAATACAATATGATGGTGACAGCGAGCTGATCTGATGATGGAGACGATAGGTGGACAACGGAACTCCTCGATGGAAAATAGTAGACTGGCCGTGTTTAGGCTCATTTTCATCAGCACACGGTTACAATCACTAATTTTATAAGAGCTTGTTTTGAAAAATATTTTTTTCACAAAAAACTTAAAGCATCACTAGTTACGCTCAATTTACGATATGTCTGAGTTTCCGATGAGTACACGCTTTATACTGAAAAGTTTAATTTTTTTCATGACTCGTACACTCAGCAAGATAGTATTTTTATTGACTATTATTTATCAGTTTATTAACTCTGACGGTTTTATGGGGGTATTTTTATGTACAAGTTTAGTTACTGCTTTAGGATCTATTTGTGGGACTACTACTATCTAATACCATGGCATAGTCATATGCCAAGTCATATTATGACATATGACATATTATGTCATGGCCAAGATAACCGTGGTGTGTCCGGACCATAAAAGACCCCTCCATCTCCTCCCGTGGATGTCGTAAAAGCCGACTAAGGCATTACCCGGACTTGTTTGTAAGGTTCGTTGGTACCTATAAGATTTGTCCTGACTGCTAGCTTATTTAAGGAAAGTGTTATTATTGGAAGAAAGCGTTAGCAGTCAGTCGTGGGAAGCAATGGAGGCGATGAGCTCACCACTCGTCACGTCTATTTCCTCCGATGGTGCAACCCACGGTGAAAAGAGTCCCATTTGAGGCTCTGCCTACTCGTTCGGGAAAAAAGGAAAGAAAGAAAGAAAGAAAGAAATAAAATTTATTTTGACCGAAACTGCACACAGAATCAGTAAAAACGACCTAAAACAAATGTAAGTACAGAGCTGTGTGTGTGTGTGTGCTGTGCTGTGCAAAGGCGTGTGTATATGTATGTATGTATGTCTAGCATAGTGCTGATTTAAGTACGTACAAGTTTTTTGTTTCTATAAGTGTTCGCGAGGTCTAAATCAATCGAACAAAAAAGTAATTCAGTTGAGTTTTTTTTTAAACAAGTAATTAATTTAGTAAAAATTTAAAAAAATCCTCAACGCAATGAACCGATTTTGATCAAACACAGCTAAGAACACTCCCGACAAATTCACCTTTCAAACAAACAAAAAAACTAAATCGGTTCATCTGTTCGGGAGCTACGATGCCACAGACACACACACACACACACACACACATACATATACACACAAATACACACAGACACGTCAAACTTATAACAACTCTTTGTTTTTGCGTCGGGGGTTAAAAAAACAATCCTAACAAAACCTTTATGTATTAATCTTTTTACTATGCAACGTGTATCAAAATAAATATTTGTGCCATAGTGTTTGCGTAGCCGTGGTGTGTCCGATCTGACTAAGCATCTCCATCTCCTCCCGTGGATGTCGTAAACGTTACGATGTTTGGATGTTTATTACTCGATCACGCCGAAACGGCTGAACCGACTTCGATTGGTACACAATTTTTTTTCTTTATATTTTCAATTATGAGTTGGTAGACAAGCATTCGGCTCGCCTGATGTAAAGCAGTTACCGCTGCCTATGGACATCTACAACACCCACGGTATTGCAAACAGCCTACCATTAAGAGCCCTATTATTATTTCTCTTGAATGTACCCAAATTGTAGCCCTGTGGGAAGACATCCCACAATAGACAATAGACAGACATATTTTGGTAAAACTCGATCGAAGCCGCGGCCGAGCACTGATAAATAAAACAAATCAGTAATTATCATCTATGACGAAGTCGTAAAATCAAAATGGCAGAAGTTTCCTCGCCTTTTACATTTCTACATTAAAATCATGGATTTCAATATTTGACGTCGTGTTCGCAACGACAATCGCGACGTGGGTAAATGAAGTAATTTCAAATGATGGTTACATATTCGGCTTTTGAGGAGTCCCCTACGCGTTGTGAATAATGAGAGTCAGGGTTCAGGATTTCACAGACTGTCCAATTTTATACACAATTTTTAGGATGGCTTATTCGACCCCTGCAGTTTGGAGACATGGAGTAATTTCACATAGCCAAATAATATTTAATGATAATGCTAGATAATGTTGTGTAAACTGTCCAGCATTATTTATTTATTTATTTAATAGGGTGTCCCTTATTTTTCAAAGTTTATATTTCTTAACGCATAGGTCTTAGTTTTGTTCATTAGTACCTAAAACACTCGGGAATTAATTTTTACCTTATTTGGAGAACGGAAACCCGTGCCGACTTGCATCGAATCATGTTCATGCAAGTTACGCGGAAATAGCGGCGCGTACTCGCCGTGTTTGTCATTTGTTATTAGTTAATCTCGTGATGAACACATATTGTTTTACGTTAAAAAATGGCAGTGGAATTAAGAAGCAATAAAAAAAGTATTTTCTTAGTAGGCGACTTGAACTATCAAATAACTGGGGCAAAGTTACCGTCTAACCGTCAAGTTCTTGCAGTCCTCTTTTTTAATATTCGTGAAGTTAAATTGAGTGTTAGTGAAAGCGCAAATCTCGTCGTTCGAGAGTGTATTATATTCTGTATATAGACAGGGAATTATTACTCTTTGCTTGCCGCCATCACGTTTACGAACTGGTTTTAAAGTGTGTATTTGAAACAAAAATCCACCAAATAACAAATAGCCCTGATATCCCGATGTTTAAAAAGTTTAGAGACAGCTGGAATACTATTAATTCTGCAGCTATTGAAACACACAGCCACATCGTCACACAACATTTTTGTAATACAAAAATTAAAGAACTGTTGACATTTTATAATGAAGAACTGCAAAAATCTATTGTACGTGACGATTATCGAGAACTGATTGAACTGTCTATTATTTTCTTAGGAGGCGATAGTGAGAAAAAAATTAAAATAAGACCTCCTGGAGCAATGCATCAAGCAAGGTGGATGGCAAGAGCTATTTACTGTTTGAAAATATGTTTGCTGCAATCTCAATTCAAAATTAGCGCCAAAGATAAACGAGCACTCCAAGCCATTTGTTTATTCATTGCAGTTGTATATGTGAAATCATGGCTGGGATGTAGTCTGGCGGTGAAGGCACCAAATCAAGATTTGTCCTTTTTAAAAAGGCTTAAGGAATACGAAACTATTAACAAAGAGATCTCCCAAGCAGCTTTGAAAAAGTTTAGTCAACATCTTTGGTACTTGTCAGAAGAAATTACTGTTTTGTCACTCTTTGATGATGAAGTTGATGAAGCAACCAAGATAAGTATCGTAGAGAACTTACAAAGAGAGAGTTTGTATGATTCTGGGAAGAGATACATTCCATCGAAGGAAGATATGTCTGATTATTTGCATGGTAAGTGGGAATACTTACTATACTTATATTACTTTTTTTGAATCGACATTTCATCTTGAAAATGAAGCATCGTCGCAAATTGCACCTTGCGTGTCTTATGTTTGGAGTTATGAAGTATAAATCTCCGTCTTATCTCTACGAGAAGTTGTCATGGATATCCAGCGCCAGATATTGTGGCACTCGCCAGTGTTCGAAGCAGCTCGAGACGCAGCGGCACAGCTCTGCCTGCTTCAGAGGCAGCTTTCGCTATGCAGCCTCAAAGTGCTGGAACAATATCCCGCCACCGATAAGGGACCTGCAAAGCTTATATTGTTTTAGATCTAAATTAAAGAAATTTTTGTTTGACCATCAAAAGGATCAGGAAAGTTTAAGACACGACACAAGTGCTCTGTAAAAGTTTCCTTTTCGGAACGTTAATTTTTTTTTTTTTCATTGGTATGATTATTGTAAAAAAAAACTTTCTTACCTTTTCTAAAAGTATGTCAGTGGTTTTTTGAAATTTGAGCATACCTTACTTTTCTTTACCTTATTCTTATTATTAGTTTTCTTTATGTTAGTTGTGTGTATAGTCGTTGCGAATGGTTAGCCGTAACGCCAACAAGTGGTTCTGCCGGAAGACCAGCGTTGGTTGCTAGCTTGCTGTCAACCAACTCATGCTGAGGCAGAACCATTTTGTTACTTGAGTTACACCTAGTACCTTCATATCTGTTTCTTCTTAGTGTGTTCTGTGTTTCTGTGTAGCTCTTGTATACAAATAAATATATATTCTTTCTTCTTTCTTCTTTATGTTAAAGTTAGCTATTAATCATTAATTTAAAAAAAAAACATGTAATAGGATCTAACGCTAAGCTTACTTTACTATGTCTTAAATTGTTTTAATAAACTGATAATAATACTGTCTTGTCTATTGTTACAGGAAAATCATTGAGTGATTTTGTGTCTATCAAGAGCAGAAAATTATTTTCTCGTTTAAAAATTGATGATAACTTCTTGGAGAAACCTGTTTCTACGTGGGAAGAAGATGTTGCCTATTTACAGGCAAAAAGAAAGGTTTTTTCTTTAAGGGCAGTGAATGATACAGCTGATAGAGCTGTAAAACTTATGCAAGATTTTCATGGTTTAATTACTGCAAAGGAAGAACAGAAACAATTTTTACTACGCTGTGTACAAGAGCACAGAAATCTTTATCCAGACTGTAACAAAGAAACCCTTAAAATAAAATATCCTTGCTAATCTGTAATTTTATGTTCTTTTAATAAATAAATACCTATTTTCTTACTAAATTTTTATTATTGTTTTTATAAAATATAAATATTTCATTTTGTTTAGTTGAATATCGAAAAGGATCAAAGGCAGCTATTTTCAAAATCTTTACGGCCTTGTCGGCACGGGTTAATGTTGACATAGGAAGATAACATTTTGTATTTAAGTAGATCTGGGTAGTTTAAAAAGAATTACGGGGTATGCATTTCGAAATCCGAAAAAAAAAAAACACGTATATAAGGGACACCCTTATATATATATATATATATATATATATAAATATATATATATATATTGCAGTGATTTTTGGTAATGATTTTTCGCCTCATTATAGTTTTACCGTGCTACTGTAAAATTATAATTATATCCTTGGAATTGTTACACAGTATTTGTCTTTTGCAATGACAGACAGTATCAAATTCGAACGAAAGAGAGAGTGATGACCAGCGTTTATTCGTAGCCAAAGGTAGGGTATATTAGGGCTAGATTTAGCGTTCGACCGACGGTAAGAGCTTGGCCAGACGAGGCGATTTACGCGCGATTCGACTCGCGCGTCTGAATCTATGTTGCGTCCAGATGACGCGTTTTAGGCGCTAGTTATGCGCCAGCGTTCTACACTCTGTTTTATTTATTCGGTGACTCTGCGTAAGTCCACTCGCGGCAACTATCGCGCGCATACTGGACGGATCAATGGGGTTCCCTAGTATCTCGAGTCGCGCGTCGAACGCGCTTCAGACGCGTGAGTAGAGTCTCGCGTATTGCACGCGATTTATACGCGTGCAGCAAAAGGCGCGACTGCATGTGGACGGAATGTATACAGGGTGGGGCAAATTTTTGGCCCCTTAAGGGTAGCTACTTTTTGTTTTGTAGTTAGAAGGTTTTGTTATTAAGAATACTCTGTTTTATTTTGAAAAAAATATATTGCCATTTTTAGATTTTTGAAAAAAAGTACGGTTCGCCCTAAAAATTACATTTGTCAAAAAAAAAACAAGTTGGTCTTAATCGACTCTATTTCCAACCAGTACCACTTTTCCCAAAGTAGCATACCAAAACATATCGTAAGTTTTGGCAATAATTAAAAAATAAACATTCCCATACATTTTCTATGAAAAAACGAGTAAGTGAAAACAACAATGTCACTCATTCAATGGTTCTTAATTTAAATTCGTATGTAACTACTTTTTTAAGTTGGTAGGCTAATTTTGAAGGCTTATATCCCTACCTATGTTCGCTCTAACGACGATGGTTTATAAGTAAAAATGACTCGAGACCAAAATTAGAAACATACCTACCTAGTTACTTGTTAGTAGCAAAACACACCCATTTTATTGAGTTTTTATAAATAAAAAACTTGTTTGGTAATACTTGTTTTTTAACTAAATAAATTGCTTAATTATAATAAAAATAAAAAAATAAGTAAAAATTTAATTCCAGATATGTTCAAAGTGTAGACCATTTACTTGACTACACAGATTGGCACGCGTTAACACTTTGCGTAGCAGCCCTTCATGTAATGCATATTTTGCTATATATGCACTTAGAATGCCGTCAGTTCGGCGGGACTTTCATAATGCCCAGCGTATACCTTATCTTTCAGGTAACCCCATAGAAAAAATCGCAAGGGGGGTCGGGAGGTTTTTAATAACTTTCTTGTCTGGTAGTGGTATTTCTTCATTTTCTCTATGCTTCTGAACTGCTGAAATGCTTCTAACGCTGGTTGAACACGACAGTTATTTTGAAAATAAGGTTTTAAATTAAGCTTAGCCGCTGTTAGAGACATTTTGGATTTAAAATTTAAACAAAATATTTCCTGCCAATTTTTTCTAGCGGTATTGTCATTCTACCAATAAGGTTTAATAAAAAATATTAATAAATAATTTGAAGTTAGAACAAATTGCTTTCCGTGTTCGAATGGTATGCATGAGGTTGATGCGGCGAATGGCGCTTCTTAGAAATGTAAAGGAATTGTTTTTTTATTATTGTTAAAACTTACGATTTGATTTGGTAACTTACTTTGGGAAAAGTGTTCCTGGTTGAAAATATAGTCGATTAAGATAAACTTTTTTTTTTACAAATGTAATTTTTTGGGCAAACCGTTCTTTTTTCAAAAATCTAAATATGGCAATATTTTTTTCTTCAAAATAAAACAGGAAGTTCCTAAGAACAAAACCTTCTAACTACAAAAGAAAAGGTAGCTTAAGGGGCCAAAAATTTGCCCCAACGTGTATATATGAAGCTCTAGTATCTCACAATCGCGCAGCTCGAATCACGCTAGTCAAATCGCGCGTAAATCGCCGCATATGGACAAGCTCTAAGCGCTGACGTTAGTCGAGCGTTGCTGTTGTACGGAGGACTATCGACGCAGAATTGTAGGCATTGCAGGTATGGTACGTTTCATTTATATAGCTACGGTCGACCGACGCGACGCATTCTCAGCGCTCACCGAACTCGTCGAGCACGAACATTTTTCATAGTTTACGTGTCGTACTCCTACAACTTCATGGCAACGTAAAAGCATTAGTGTACTCCCAATCAAATTGTCTCTAGATATTGTGTACAATTCAGACGTACCTAAAACACGTAGGCAGTAACAAGGTCAGGAAAGTTCACAGACGACGTAATAGGAGGGTACGTATTTTATTTAAATCAAAAAAATCCATTTATTTTATTGTAACGTTGGATATGAATTTATTTTGGCTCCTTCCCAATTTGGAGGCGATAGACCTTACGTTAGAAGTGTTAGGCTGGAAATGTTTTTGAGACAACTTTCATAGCTTTAAATATAAATTAACACAGCAATGCGAGCACTACGGCAGAAATAGTACTTTCCTTCACGAACTTTTTCACAAATAAGCTCTGCTACTATTGATTGCATTATATAGAGCCGACGTCTTCCAGCAGTGGACATGTATAAAATTATTGTTTATATTTTAGTTTCTGTCCAGATTTCTATACTTCTCTGTAAGCCACGTATCAGATCGTACTATTTATATTGCTACAAACTGAGTTCAAGTTTTTTTTTCTTTTTTTTATGCTACTTAGAATGACAGAACAAGCAGATGGCCCTCCTGATGTCATAGTCATAGTCATAGTCATATCATTTATTCACCATAGGAACACTGGGAGCACTTGGTTTTGTTTAGGTACATACATATAAGCGGACCGAACATAGGCCTTGTCAGATTTCATTTGATTGAGTTAATTCTAAGTAGGTATACCTATCTAAAAATTATACTAATTACACAAACAAAATACAATACAATACAATCTGTTTGTCTGTGATACAGGCAATTTTGTACCAAACAAACACAAACAAAAGGAAACAAACAAAAAGTAAATCTCGTAGCATGGTAAGCAAGTACCCTCTGCCTATTAGGACGCGCCCTATGTGGCATTGCACGTCGCCCGCCACCCTGAGACATAAGGATGAATAGTCTCATGTGCCTGTAGTTTCACAGGCAACCACACCCTTCAAACCGGAACACAGCAATGCGAGCACTGGCTTTGCGGCAGAAATATAGGTATGGTGATAGTACTTCCCGGGAAGAACTCATTCACAAAAAAGCTCTACTACTAAAAGTCTATTTCGTTATTGAATATGGCGGTCAGACATCGGTCATTTCTCCAGGGAGTAGGTAATGCAAGCCGTAAATTAACATTGAACGTGCTCAGTATGATCAACCTGTTATTTGCCAGACTATCATAACCATAGGTAAAGACACATCCCGCCATTTTCGAAATAGTCGACTATTTCGAAAACTTTTATATTATTTAAATTTTCTAGTGTTTTTTTCAAGTTATTTTGTGTATTTTTGGTGAAATTTTAACCAATGTAGCTCGTGAAAGTGCTAGTATAGTGTACCAATGTAGCTAGTGTAGTGAAATGCAATGGAAGTGAATTGCGTGAAAATTCTTTACCAAAGTTTCAGTAAAACAGCCACCATTTTATTAAAACATAACTCGTTTTTGTCTTTGACGACTTGGAAGGAGTTTAACGTTGCAAATTATAATGAAAATACACTAATGTAAATAACTTGAAAATGGCAAATGCAAAAGCCGTGCGGCGCAAATTATAAAGGAAAAATAAATCCGTAGGGGTATGGTATATGATTTCTAAGATTCTATCAATCGGTATTGAACCGGCATTGAACATGCTCAGTATGATAAGGCCAGAACCACCACAGCAATTATCTTCTTAGATATAATAAGCCATGGACAATTTTGTACAACCGATAATTGAAACAAGCTACAAGCCCCAACGTTTGTCTATAAAGTTTATCTAACACAACGTTGTCGAATCTGAATACGCTCCGAGCGTGTTCCTCTGCAGTTACATCACTCTTGAGAGACACGTCTGATGTGCAAGCTCCATTCAGTGCCTTATTCAGTAACTGAATGGACTGCGGTCAAACGGTATAGACTGACTGGGTAGTCTCATGACAATGGATATTATTATAGGTACCTACGTACGGTCACACTTTTTTTACACAACTTGGAATGACGGATCAAGTAGATGGCCCTTCTGATGTTAAGCTGCCTATGAAAAGTGCATTATCACATAGGTCACGTCTATCTAGGACGCGCCCTATGCGGCATTGCTCTGCGACCGCCACCCTGAGACATAAAGATGAAAAATCTCATGTGCCTGTTATTTCGCCGGCAACCATACCCTTCAAACCGGAACACAGTAATGTGAGCACTACTGCTTTGCGGCAGAAATAGGTATGGTGGTAGTACGTCCCCGGACGAACTCTTTCACAAAAAAACACTACTACTACAACTACTACTTGTTTTCCGAAAGAGTAGACAATGCTAACGGATTGCCTTATAAATAGTGACTACAATTGCGATCGAAGGTTCGTCAGTTCGAATCCTGGACGTGTACCAATCGGTTTTTCTTCTCGATAAATTAATATGCTGGAATCAGCAGGAAAATCGCGAAAAAACACATGACTTAGAATCACAGTTTCGAAAACTTTATATCTACGTCTTCGATAAAAGATACAGAACTCTCTGATCACAGATCTACGTACATAAATGCAGACTTAGAGAGGCAACTTAATCCTTTTGCCACACTGGTGCTTTCTTCATTATTGTTGAAAGCCCCTGTTCAAATAAGACTCCTCCTACACTACCTCAGCTAAGTACTTAACTAATTATATAAATAAATAAATAAATAAACAATGCTGGACAGTGTTCACACAACATTATCTAGCCCCGAACTGAGCAGAACTTGTGTTATTGGTACTAGATAAGTGATATACAGACAATACATTACATGGATAGATATGTTTTTATTATACACAGAAAATACCCAGAACACCTTGATAACAATAAACATTAAAATAAAATGTTACTCAAACCACAACCACAGCATAAATTAAATAATGGGTGCATCTGTATTGATCCCAGAAATTCACCCCCCAAGCTAAAAGTACTAATAATTATTACGGATTCAGTATCACAGTCTCCAAACTACAATGTAGATAAGGTTTTTAATTATCCTTTTCATAAAACAACAAAACCTTTTATTCAACAGCAGTAGGTACGTAAGTATATTGGCAAAAAACGCATGGCTGGCCAGATTCAAAGGAACCAAATAAAAACAGATTAGAGACATCAATGGTACGCTGACCAGAATTAACTTCAGTCATTAAACAGATGAGTGGATTTGTCACAGTCAATTTACCATGGACCTAACATAGGGTTGCCACACTTTCTGATAATCCTGTTCGATGCATTTTCTAAGGTCGTCTTCTGGGGTTAGGATAGCGGATGTAAGTGAAAGAGATGTAACTATTTTAGGACTATACTTGTCTCATCTTCAAATCATGTCATAATACATACCTACAAACATATATAAACTCACGCCTGTTTCCCTGAGGGGTAGAATAGAATAGAATATTCTTTGCACAAAACAAACAATGTACACAGGCGAACTTATTGCTAAGAAGCATTCTCTACCAGCTAACCTTTGTGTATTGTGGATACATATATGAAGGTGGTGCAAAAAACGTATATGGAGTAAAAAAGTACTTTACATAAGAAAAAAGTATTTTATATCAGAAGAAAGTATTTTATATAAGAAAAAAGTATTTAACATAGACATAAGCAATACAAGATATGTAACATAATATAATATTATAAAAAAAAGAGGTAGGGGTAGCAGAGACCACGGATTTCCACTTGCTTCGATCCTGACACACCTCTTTTGCTTCATTCACTCTCGTCACATTCGTCATACATAATTAAAATCATAATGATCATGTCATAATTTGTTTGAAAAACTGATGAACGAATAGAAAATAGACAAATTTATGCTCGTTCATATCATTTGGCACCGTTCATGACACGATGCTGTTTGATCATAGTCAATATCAACTAGTATATTTTTCTTCGTCTCATAGATTAATGCGGATCGTGACATAAACTAAATAAGTGAAATGCATCGTTAACCAGCGTGACCACAGTTTTATTTTCATGATAAATAAGAAATGCAAACAAAAATATCCTGAATGGCCCCGAATGAACTCATCATTTCATCTTTCCAATTTTCAAACAATGTTTTTCTTCTAAATTTTTTGAATGTTCATTATTAGAAAACAAAAAAAGAATTGTGACTAAATTATGTTTTTTTGACTCCAATGTTTTTTGTACCAGTTTGTATGTTTTTGTTGTTTTTTATTATTAAATATTTTTCTACTTTTGTCATACTGTTTTTCATGTCTTCTGTTTTTCTTCTCGTATGTATTTCATACGATTTTGTATGGATTTTGTATGGATACGATTTTGTATGGAGTCGTGGTATTTGTGTGCCAAATAAATGTTTTTCATTTCATTTTTATTTTATCCCTTAAACAAAGATCAGATCTGAAAAAACCTTGCATCTCACTACTAAACAGGTTAGACGACGTCCCAGTACTTTCAAATGTATGGCAACCCTGCTGCCATATAAGGGTTAGCAGGAAATTAAACGAATTCGACGCATGGTTTCGAGGAACCTGATTTTACAATGGGATAAAATTAAATTAATGCGAAGGGTGCTTAGTGATTTTTCACGACGGGTCGTTTGTTGACAGCGCTTGGTAATCTGTGGTGTAAGCTAACTTAGTATTTTCTGAATTCATGTTTTTTTATTTGCTTAGTATGAATATAGAGTGGGTACATAACAACCATGATATACAGAGCGTCCAAAGACTATGCGACATGAAGGGAAATTACCTTAAATATTGTAGATAGGATGTTTCGCTGAAAGGAGACTTTATTTTATTATTAAAACTTAGTAAACTGCATTCAAAGATTTTCTTAAAATTACTTGCTTTGTCTGAGAATTAAACCGAATTAAATGTGAAAAAAAACATCCCGTTTTTTTATGATGCCAATTGAAAGGATGGATAAAACATAATAATTCCTCTTAAGAATCATAGTATCTTATAACAAAAGCATAATGTAAAATATTTGATTCCATTAAATGTTCGGATAAATTCTCTAAGATTACTAACTTTTAAAAATTTAAACAAATGGAATAAAAAAGTGTTTATTCCATTGAAACCAAAAGTATCATGTTGGGAGTTTATATCATGCATTTAATTCTTTTGCCGAGAGCTGTATCAAAAGCTTTCTCTAAAATAAACAATAACCCAAAGTTTATTTAAAACCACGCGGTGAGACCGCATGACATAGGTTCAAGCTAACTTTCGCGGCTTTCATTTATTAATAAACTAACTTCCCTTTTAGATATATTTAGTTTTGAAATTTAAGTAGTTTTGCAACAATATATAAATAGAAAGCTAATTAATTTTCGCTAACACACAAATACGAAACTGAAGATGTAGATGTAGCATTTGCATGGTTATTTTTTGCTGCCTATAAAGAATACCTTCCGGATTGAAGGGTATGGTTGCCGGTGAATTTACAGGCACATGAGACTTTTCATCTTTATGTCTCAGGGTGTGGCGGGAGCGGTGCAATACCACATAGGGTGCGTCTTAGGTGGGCGTGACCCATGAGGTAATGCACTGTTCATAGGCAGAGGGTAGGTACCGCTTAACATCAGCTAGGCCATCTACTTGATCCGTCATTCAAAGTTGTATAATAAAAAATAGAGCAAAATTAAATCTAGTCTGTAAAATTTACTCTGCTGTTACTAAGTTTTTATTTGTGTATGCGAGATGACTTGCGAGCAATTTGAATGAAACACGTATACGACATCATTCGTATTGCAAAAAAGGAACCGAACTCAGATTTACAATGCGCTCTTTAGATATGTGATATGAAGAAAATAAATAAAAAAGATATGTTAATTTTGTAGGTATTGCTGCAGTGTTCAAAACAAATACATACATACTTACATACAAAGACATACGCCTTTTTCCCGAAAGGGTAGTCAGATTCTCAAACGGGCCTCTGTTATTGATAAATTAATGTATAAGTGCGCTACTCCTGCGGACCCTAGAAAAACCCGGTACTATTATTTATTCTGTGTTTGCGGGTAGCTAGACTCCTTCTTCATCATGATCTTCATGAGCCTACAGAAGTCAACTGCTGCACATAGACCTCCCCATAGAAAACCATGGCGAACGGTCTTGAGCTGCCTCCATCCACAGACTTCCTGGAACCATTATTATAATGTCTGAGATCGAGAGGGAGGCCTTAAATTTTTGCACCGTCCCGTTTTTGGTTACCACTCGAAAACCTTCATTCTACGACGGGTATCATAAACATCGCAAAAACGAACTAACAGAACATTTTACTCGTAGGCGAGATGACCTTTGAGCAATTTTTTTGAATCTCACTTACGACATCTTTCTCAAATTTGAAATGAAGTTTTGTATATACTTACCTACTAGAAATTAGACTTACAATTTTCTTATTTTTTTCCTAAACCTATATTGTCCCACTGCTGGGCAAAGGTCTCCCCCAAATTCTTCCACTGGTCCATGTTTTTGGCAATTTCCCACCACTCCTTCTTAAAATTCACAAGATCTTCCCGCCAACGCTTTCTCGGCCGACCCCGAGGTTGCCGTCCTTTAGGTTCAGATTTACAATATAAAATATAAAATACTGCTCATGAAATTCTAAAGTGTACCATGAAACCGACCAACTTCAAAACTCGACATGACGGTAACCCCCGTAGGCCAATAACTTTATTAAAATGTAATACGGAACGTTCAGAGCTAAGATAATACACGGCACGTCAGGCAGGTAACTTTGCTTACATCGCACCCGCGAGGACTGGGCTAATGGTGCTAGTACACGGCGCTGGTAACTCGCGCATGTTGAGGCACTTGCAGGTTACGTGCATCGTGTAAACTACCGTGTGAAGAAGAGCGCGGGTCCAGTGACTAGCGCGAGTAACACGCGCATGTTACATGCGCCACGCGCAGGCCAGCGGTACGCTAAGGCTGCGTTTCCACCAGAGATGCGTAGCGAAGGATGTGTTTGTTAAGAACCAATAGAATGACTTCATTTACCCAGCCTCGCTCAGCGCAGCTCTGGTGGAAACAGCGTAACAGAGTGAGGTTTTATTACGCAGAAAACAAGCAAGGGATGTGTGCGAGGGATGTGTGCGAGGGATGTGTGCGAGGGATGTGTGCGAGGGATGTGTGCAAGAAATGTGCACTAGGGCTGTGTGCAAGAGATGGATGCGAGTCAGAAACTACTCGCTTGCATCTGAAAAGAGCCCGCTACACATCCTCGCACCGCTCATCTGCGCACCGTTTCACAGCGTCGCTACACATCTTCGCGCGGCTCAGCTGATTTTATAATATTCACCAATCGAGTCATTTTACGTGCTGCGACTCGTAAAGCCTGCCTACTTGGACTGGGGCAAAACTAAAACGAGCAAGTAACCCGTGCGTAGCACAGGCCAGTAGCTTGCGCATGTAGCCCGCAACAATTAGAACAAAATGAGCAAGCAATCCGGGCAAGTGTCCCGCGCGAGCAGCTTGCTCATGTAGCCGGCATGTTACCCGCGCCGTGTACAAGCACCATAAAAGTTTGTGTAACAAGGCAAGTTACTGGAGCAAGAAACGCCTTGAACCTTGTATAGTTTAATCTCAAATTAGTATACTGATAATCGTGTGATGTATAGAAAATTAAGTTAGAACTTATTTGTTTGTACAAGCTTTTTATTAACTTGCAATTTATGTATGTTTGTCTGGGTGGAATCCGGGTGGAATCATGCAATTATGCTATCATGCGCGTCCTAGGTTGACGTGACCTATGACGTAATGTACTGTTCATAGGCAGAGGTTACCGCTTAACATTAGGTGGGCCATCTGTTTGTACCGTCATTCAAGTAGTATTAAAAAAAAACATGCAACTGAATTTTAATTTTTAATTGAGTAATTCTGATTGCACTATAATTTGGCATACCTGTCAACTTCCGATGACAATACAATATGATGGTGACAGCGAGCTGATCTGATGATGGAGAAGGAAGGTGGACAAAGGATCTCCTCGATGGATAATAGTAGACTGGCCGTGTTTAGGCTCATTTTGATCAGGACACGGTTACGATCACTAATTTTATAAAAGCTTGTATATTTCCCCAAAAACTTATGTTGTTTATCTTTCCGGTGAGCTAACTAAAATCTTTAATTGTTTTTTAAGCATTTAGGTGATTTTTGTGTTTTCATTGTTTTTGTGTGTGTTTCATTGTTGGACTTATTGAGAAACTCATTAAAATCATACATAAAGACAAATATGACTCGCAATTCGATAGTCAGGATAGCGATTGCAGAACTGAGACAAACCTTGCACACTGCTTAGAATGCACGTGATGGACAATGTGTATATATAGCTTTACTACTGTCCGTCCGAGCAAGTTTCGAGTAAGCTAGAAAATCGATCCTGGATTTGAAACTCACTGGCAAGTTGAGAACTGTGCAATATCTCGAAGCCTCGCTACCTTTGACTCAACTGTGTTCACAGTTTTAAACCGGACAACTGCTAATATTATGCTGTTGGTGGATGATCTTGATTGAGGCGCAAAATTTTTTTTTTTGTGGTCTTTGCTCAATACAGCTCATCAAAACTTATTCAGATAGCTAAAGTTGATTTCGCGAGAACTAGGAAACTTAACACGCATGTTTTAATTGATAGTATCTCATAAAAATCATCAGCTACAATAGCCCAAACAAAAAAAACACTGTAAAAATGTGTATCGTTGCTAAAGTGGAATATTGAGTTAATATTAATAATAATTAATAATAATAATATTAATTAATATTAATAATTTATGAGATACTTACTATCAATTAAAACATGCGTGTTAAGTCTCCTAGTTCCCGTGAAATCAACTTTCGCTATCTGAAGAAGCGGTAACCTCTGCCTTGCCTCATAGATCACGCCCATCTAGGACGCGCCCTATGCGGTATTGCACTGCGCCCGCCACCCTGAGACATATAGATGAAAAGTTTCATGTGCCTGTAATTTCACCGGCACCCATAACCCTTCAAACGGGAGCACCGCAATGCAAGCACTACTGCTTTGTGGCTGAAATAGGTATGGTGGTAGTACTTCCCCAGACGAACTCTTTTACAAAAATGCTCTTCTACTAACAAGAAAACGGCCAAGTGCGAGTCGGACTCGCGCACGATAGGTTCCGTACCATTATGTACAAAAAGTGCATTATGTGCAAAACAATTATTTCTGTTGTGTATCCCCCTTAAATATTTATTTTATTCTGTTTTTTAGTATTTGTTGTTAAAGCGGCAACAGAAATACATCATCTGTGAAAATTTAATTTGTCTAGCTATCACGGTTCATGCGATACCGCATGGTGACAGACGGACGGATAGCGAAGTCTTAGTAATAGGGTGCCATTTTACTCTTTAGGTACGGAATCCTAAAAATAGAATATTACCAAAGTAAGTATTTAAATCCGTAATACACCGAAACAGATCTCTGTTTAAAATGGATGCCATATTTAGCCATTATTCACGCGCGCCACTCAGTCGCATCGTTGTACAACGTTGTGTATCGAAATGAAAAATTCCCCAGTGCACCCGCACATTTTTCCTACGAGCTTGTAATGAAACCATTACAGCGCAACTGTTGCACTCACAATAATGTTTTCTGTTAATTATTTGCGCTTCTCTGGAAGCAGATTAATCGTGATTATTTTACAGTTCTTTTTGAACCAGATGGCACAAAGATTTATATATTATTACCTTTAACGACTTATGTAATGTTATGTAATTTAAACTGAACTCTGTGGCGTGTCGGACGAGTGGCCGGCTGAGATGCGAGATGTTAAGAGTTTTATTCCCGCTGCGGGACAAATGTTCGTATGATCTGCAAATGTTTGTTTTGGGTCTAGGTGTTGTGGTACCATGGTACTCGTTGTTCCTGATTCCCACGATACAGGGGATCCTGATCCTACGATGGACTTAGCATTCTATACATTAATAACGCCAAAAATATGGCATCATTGAAAATACGGCCGATGATGATACGAACTCATTTAGAGTTCGATACACTGCCGGTTCACACTCTAGTCCTTCAGTTTTGTCCAATAATCAAGCAGCGATGGATGGAAAAAATATTTGCAGATCATACAAACATTTGTCCAGTAGCGGGAGTCGTACCCGCAACCTCTCGCATCTCAGCTGCTTGCCCGCCACGCCTCAGTTATCATCAACATTTACAAGAGCGAAAATCATCTTTAAATTGTCTCTACGAAAACTCCCAAAAGTGACAAAGCTTTGCTCATACGAGACGCGTACATTTTGCGCTCACTCATTTGCAAGTCATCTCATTCAACACCCTCACCTTTGCGAGACTTTTACGAAGATAGGTACCTTATCACAGGAACTCGTGTTAAGGAAGGGTCGCAAAATTCCTAATTTTAGATTTGATTTTTAACTGACTAAATCAAGTACAATATTCAAATTATAAATATAGTAAGTATAGGTTTTAATGCATCATATTTCATATATATACACCGGTACGGAGGCCTGGAATGCTCTAAGTATACACGCCTAAATTTGAACACTCACAACTCTTCACTACGCTGCCGGTTCCTGCTATTTCGGTGTGAGTTGAGCCTAAGGAATCCCGGCTTGGAAAATCTATATCAGCATAATGTCGCATTGCCATGCGCCAGATGCTTGTAATACTCTACCTAATACAGCTTTACAATGCATGTATTCATATTTACGCAGTTTCAGTATTCAGTTATGAGTACTTGATACTTAGTACGTGACTTGGTCCTATTGTTTATGTGCATGGTAAAGTATTGTACGACCTTGTCAATGAGGGGTTTTCACGGCCATTTCACATCATACTTATAGCCTCGAAAATAGATCGCCAGCTCTGTATTTAACTGTCAAAATAAAGTGAGATGTCAAAGTCAACATAGTGATATGTTTTCGTGGTATTTTGTTACTATTACACAAAAGCATAGACAATGCATTTGTTAATTTTGACGACCATAGTTGAGTCAGCGCTATCTATCGAGCCAAAACGAACTACTTTTTTTAAAAATTCTAAAATGAT
Source organism: Operophtera brumata (assembly GCA_932527175.1). NCBI lineage: Eukaryota > Metazoa > Arthropoda > Insecta > Lepidoptera > Geometridae > Operophtera > Operophtera brumata. The sequence goes on along the minus strand of OW052239.1, from coordinate 55,403,299 downwards.
AAGCCCTCATTGTGAATTCAAAATACAAAAAAGAAATCGTTGAATTATTAAATCTAGCTCAACAAGTTTTTTTTTTAAGTACGTTTTTGACGGGACTTGCAGATGGCCCACCTGTTGTTAAGCGGTAACCTCTGCCTTTAACAATGCATTACCTCATACATCCCGTCCATCTTTCTATATTCTAAGCATCCCTCATTTTATTGGACAAAGTCCTAAACGAATTTCGAAGTTTCAAGTGGCTCATTGTAAAAGAAACTAAAAAGGCGTTTAGAAGGCAAAAGAAAAACCGTCCCCATTTCCCTAAAAGCATAATCCAATTCAATAGTTTATGTAAAAAGGTTTCCTATACCCTAAGCATGAGGTTCTACGCTATCAAATCGACTACGAAACTATTACAAATGTCAAAAAGCACTAGCCAGGCCTTCTACGCGCACTCGCGTCGTTCTGACAGCTGGCTGTGTTTCGTTGGTTCTTGTAAAGTTTTGCGTTGCGTTAGCCATTAAGAGGAGTGTACCTACTAGTAGGGTGCTTATGACCTTTTGTATGTGAATAAAGTTTGCTTCTATTTTGGGCTATGATCTCATTAAGCTCCACAAAATTTTGAACAATCTAGACCCTTGATGCGTCAGTTTCTGTGTAACATCTTTCCTCTCGCTTTCCTGCAATCTGTGGTAGTAATTTCGTGAAAAGGCACGGAAGGGTGTAACAGGAAGTGCGCATTTTTCCTATAAGTCTGTACTATCAGCCATGTTGCTTATTACCAAGGAGGTGAGATGTCAGATGTTACACATCATATGCGACTAAAGCAAGGGTCGCTCGTTGTTTTATGATTTGGTAACTATATAATTTTATAAGAGACGAACGCACCACGGGTTAGTACTACCTAGCACCACATAGCCACCACAAAACTGCATAGAATTTGACAAGATAATAGAATAGAAGGAAACTTCGTAAAAGGAAAAGGGCGTAAGTGCGCACCTGACAACACCTCATACAACATTATATGGGCAAATTAGTAAGCTTTCAAAAAACGCCTCAATTTCCAGAGGTGATTGGACAAAATCAGTTCGATCGCGCAACAAATTTGTGCTAAGGGTAAAGTAAACTTTTTCGCGGCGACAATATTTATCTACTGAAGCGTACCTAAGTAATTTGTAACTTCTCAGAGGCAAGACGAGTGTCTCCTATCAACGATCCTTGCTAAAAGCTAAGAGTAAATAATGAAGACGAATCCTTAGTTATTTGCGATCAAACAATTTTGTTTTAACATTTCCTTTCTAAATACGCGTGAAATTCAAATTCACATTTTACAGTGTTTTTTTTTGTTTAGGGGTTTTGTAGCTATACTGGTGATATTTATGCGATACTATCAGTTAAAACATGTGTGTTAAGTATCCTAGTTTTCACGAAATCAACTATCGCTATCTGAAGAAGTGTTCATGAGCTGTAATGAGCAAAAAACACAAAAAAAAAACACGCCTCAGGCGTCAGCATCCACCTTAAAACAAGAACTTCTAATCAAGGCGGGTCCACACAGAGCGAGCAACCTCGCGAGGAATTTGCCGCGCAAGGCAGCTCGGTCCGTGTGGACGTCCCTCGGCCGAGGCACAGAATATATAATTGTACGCCGAGGCAAACGCGCACGCCGCCGCGGGCGAGCGACGACCGAGCGTCCGAGCTACCTAGTGTCGGCTTTTTGTTTTGCTCAAAGGCACCTCAGCCGTTTGCCGCGCGCATTCTGGCCACACGCGTACCTATTTGTAATCTGAACGAACGAATAAATTGGGTCGCCAGCGTATGGAGTGCAGCAACGTGGCGTTCCAGAGGAAAACATACCTCGGGACACCAAAGACGCCCAGGAAGACCTGTGCCAGCATTGGCGAACTGCTAGCCTTCCTGGAGGACATCGGGTGGCTGGACTAGCAGCCTCCACCCATCACGCAAAAAGGGCCCATTTGTGGCCTAGTTGCGGAGAAGAGTCTGTGCTACAAGTATTGGTCGGGCTTGCTGCACGCAGTAGCCTCGCGATGATACAGAGGCTGCAGCGCTCGTTCGGGGACGCTTACCTACGTAAGGCTTTTAAGTTGGTTTTCCATTTTTCTTTGAATCAGCTTCCACTTGTTCTCGAGGCACCACACAGGCGATCCCCACCTAGTAGTAAGAAGGATCATAAAAAAAAACAGACCGTGTTTGTTGCTTGATTCTTCTAGGTCTGGTTGCGTTGGAACAGGAATAAATGTATTTTTTTAAGACGATTCAAAATGATCCTTGTGATTTCAATGGATAAATAGTAGATTGTATCATAAGGGAGCAACATAATATTTTTACGGCGAGGGCGCTTTTTTGAATCCAGAGCGAAGTGAGGGATTCTAGAGTAAAATCCCGAGCGTAGCGAGAGATTCTTTAGTAGAATCCTGAACGTAGCGAGGGATTCAAAGTACGTCGCCCGAGCCAAAAATATATGTTGCGCCCGTGTGATACACTCTGCTTTTCATCACCCAGTGTGAGAAAATAAGAGGCGCCTCATATGTTATTGTAATATTATTATTTAATAAAACAAATGGTTGTTTTTTAGTGTTTTTTTTGTGTTTTGTGTTTATTGTGTTTTGTGCTTTTTTGTGTTTTTTTGTGTTTTTTTTTGTGTTTTGTGTTTTTTGTGTGTATTGTGCTTTTTTTGTGTTTTTTTTGTATTGTGTTTTTTGTGTTGTGTTTTTTGTGTTTATGATTTTTGTGTTTTTTTTGTGTTTTTGTGTTTTTTTTGTGTTTTGTGTTTTTTGTGTGTTATGTATTTTTTTTTTTTTTGTGTTTTTTTTTTTTTTTTTTTTTGTGTTTTTGTGTTTTGTGTTTTTTGTGTTGTGTTTTTTTGTGTGTTTTATGTTTTGTGTTTTTTTTGTGTTTTTTTGTGTTTTGTGTTTTTTGTATGTTTTGTATTCTTTGTGTTTTTTTTGTGTTTTTGTGTTTTTTTTTGTGTTTTTTGTGTGTATTGTGCTTTTTTTTTTGTTTTTGTGTTTTTGTGTTTTTTTTTGTGTTTTGTGTTTTTTGTGTGTTTTGGGTTTTTTTGTTTTGGGTTTTGGGCCGTCGTACCAGCCAGTATTTATTCAAAACAATATTTGCGTTCGAATTATTTGGCGCTGGTTCCAAATTCAATAAGTGCGCCGCAATTATCTTTGCCGCGCACTTTTTGAATTAAGAACTTAATAAGTGCGCCGCAAAACTCATTACTGCCCGCTAAAAGTTTCTCATAGAAAACACCACCGTTGGGTGCACTTAAAGGCGAACCCAGTCGTCCTTTTCGAATAGATGGGATGAAAATACTTTTTGACTTCGACTTTCATCGCGCGGAAAATGCCTCACGAGTCAGCTCACTCTGTGTGGACCCGCCAGGATTTATTTTGAATGGAGATGTTTGAGGTATCCACCTCCACGGTCTAAAACCGTTCACCATACAAAACTTTGAGGAACCAATGTCAAAGATAGAATAGAAAAGCAAGTAGAAATGCTTGTAAAAAACCTCAAAATAGCTTAGCGCCACTAAAGATATACCTAGCATGAAAGTGGCGAAAATTGAACGCAAAAAGATGGCGAGAAAAAGGGTAACGACAGACCATTAGCATCTAAATATTTAGAGTAGGTACCCGAGAGACAACACTTGAAATAATATGATAATTTACGACGGAGTATTGAAAGTAGGGGAGTGTTTTTTTCTTAGTTTAAGTTTTTGCGTATAAAGTACATACATACGTACATAGACACACGCCTTTTTCCCCGAAGGGATAGGCAGAGCCTCATAATAAGGCATCTGCACCGTAGGTTGCAACATCGTGGGAATATAGACGCGACAAGTGGTGAGTTAATCCGGCCATTGCTTCGCACAACTGACTCGGCTAACATTTTCTTCCAGTAATAACATACGTAGTAGCCAGGACATATCAAACGTCTAGAGGAGAGCTTGAAAATACGAGAGTTTGGAACACATAAGTAAGCTAGAACTTATATCTACTAGTACAGACATACACACTATTCCTTGAGGGGTTTGAAGATACCAGGTATACTGGCTAAGGCTAACCTCTTTCACCTCATCCACTCCGTTTATGGTACTACTCTTGACCTGAAAATTCTCTAGTTTCTCTGATTCGAGGTCTCACTCGCTTTCACACTGCTCCATGTGAGTTGAAAAATAAACCTCGACATTATTTGACAGTAAAACATCTGCGTAAAAGTCCCTTACCAGTTATTAAGTCTTATATTTAAGTCTGGTACTTGTCACCGACCACTTAAGCGTCGCAAATTCATTAAACCAATTTGTAAGTAAATTATCTAAATTTTCTAACGGATCTCCAAGTGAGTAAGGCTATGTTCTGACACGCGTTTTTAAATCGGGCGTCTTGGGCAAGCTGCCGCCAAGTACAGACAAAAAAAAACTCTAGACGCCTGAAAACGCGCAGTGACGTGCGTCAAGAAATACGGGCAAAGTCAATTGTCAGTGTAGAATTCTTTTTTTTTTATACAATTTGGAATGACGGATCAAGCAGATGGCCCACCTGATGTTAAGCGGCACCATCTGCCTATGAACAGTGCATTATTACATAGGTCACGTCACCTAGAACGCGCCCTATATAGCACTGCACTGCGCCTGCCACCCTGAGACAGTTGATGTTTGATAATAGTGTTCAGTTCAAAAATAACAAATATTCTTCTGTTGACCGCGCGTTTCCATCGCAATGGGATATGTTTCTTTTTGTTCTTACTATAGTCACATTCTACCTAGAGGTACCTTGCTATTTTGAAAAAAAATACGGAATCCAAAATTCGATCATTTCCTATGCTCGACCGTGGACTGAGCTATGACGAGCTTCTGCAAGGGATTGCGTGCGCACGTTATCGCTCATCACTTATGAACTCCTTTAAATTTGAATCAAGCATTTACGTAGGTCACCACGCGAAGCTAAGGTCAAACCAACGCGTTCAGACCGCGTCCGCGGTGGCGTGCACGGTGGCGATCCATTGTCTTACCATTGATAGCCACCGTGCACGCCACTGAAGACGCGAGCTGGACGCTTTGGTTTGGCCTTAGCTTTACTTGTGAACGTAGCCTTATACTTCCGCTAAAAATATGCGTGACTGTAATCGAATGACTGTCACTTTACGAAATTCTGAGCGCAAAAACAAAGGATTTGGCGACGCTACGAGTAGGGTTGAACCAAGGAAAATCAATTAAATTTTCGTGTAAAGTTATTTTATGTTTTAAGGAATTTTAAAAGCCAGTTTTGTTGCATCATCTTGCCTCTAGAAGTCCACTGCTGGAAGCTGGACATATACCTCCCCGTAGAATGCAACGAATAACAATCTTGGGCCGCCTCATTCCACCTATTTCCTACGCCCTAAAGGGACTGGGCCGCCTGTTCGGTGTGTTTATCTTAATAGGTGTATATCTTACCCAAGATTTATGTGAATTTCATAGAAATACATAAAATCATGGTGTAAACCATTGATCAAGCATTATTTTCACTTCTGACTAAAAAACCTTAAAATAAACATGCCATAATAATTGTCATTCCGACCGAAAGTTAATTACACAAATGGAAGTAATAATAATTTCATTTATTTCTATCAACAATTAGATCATAATTTTGTTAGTTGTTTTCTTATCCTAGGTTAGTCACTCTAAACATTCTGATACAAAGAAGAAATAATCAAGAAATAATTAATATGCCCAACCTTAAAAAAATAAATAGAATGATAATGATGAATTTAATAGTAAAGACAACCCTAACTACGTGGCAAGAAAATGGAGTGATGAATTTAAAATCGGAATATAGAATCGCTTTTTATCGTTAGGTATTCAAATTGACGAATGATGTGGATTTTCAGATGATGCATTTGTAAAACGTCGTCCGGAATAAATCAATTTTAGCATGAAATAAGACTCAACGAAGAAAAAGAACGAAGAAAGCCTTGAATTCAATTAGGTTTAGTACGTATCTAATACCGAGATAAACATTATCGAACGAATCTAACAAATCGCTCAGAACGTACTAATGCTTAGCATTGCCCCTGTCTCTATGTAGCACGCGTGATTTAACATTTGTGTGACGGTGACGGGACAGTGCTAAGCATTAGTACCTACGGGCTAAGTAACGTCTATTTATCTAGGCCTAAGGCGCGAGCCAGATAGAAAAGACGTAAGGCGAGGACGCTTCGCAGACATTTGTCTCTTCCGCGTCCCTTTCGTACAAAATTTATAGAAGTGCCACGACGCAAAACATACAGAATAGATGCGGCATGAGCGCAACTCTTTTACGTCCGCGCCTTTTGTTCAAAACACACAGGAGAGACGGGGCGTTGACGTGGCGGGGGTGAGAACGGGACGCGGAGTGGCATGCCTGCCAGGCGGGTCTCGCTCGCTCGCACAGTCAACATGTACCGTCGCGTCTGCGCCCCGTCTCTCTTCTATATAATTTAAAAAGTCGCGTCCATGTCTCGTCTCGTCCACGACGCGTCCTCGCCTTACGTCTCTTATATCTGGCTCGCGCCCAAGTTTTGTACCTATTATACAACGCTAACATTATACCGTTTCGGGACGTATCAAAAGAATGTGGTTATAGCGAGTCTGGATTTTAGCGAATAAACCTCGAAATAAATATGAATATACTTCAAATTGGCCATAGGTACCAACAAATAAACTTTAAACAATAGAACTGAATATTTCAGCTTCTGCTCATTAACCAAATCCCATGTGAACCTGCTGAAATGTTAGGCTGAACAAGCCGCACTCAGTATTTACAAAGGCATTAGCAAACTTTTAATTATTGTTCAGAGTTTTAGGCTAATAGCAAAGTTTAGACGTCCGTTTGTTTATCAATATTGCAACATTTTCGATCCACATACGGGAGGGGTAATTTAAGTGCTGTAAATCTTTTTTACATGCTGTCCTTTAATAATACACATTTAGAATATGCTAATCAAGACCTTTCTTTTCTTAACAAACGTGTTTTTTTTTAACATTCATTTTAACTTGTAGAGTGATTGGTGAAGAGTTCGTCCGGGGAAGTACTACCACCATACCTATTTCTGCTGCAACGCAGTAGTACTCGCATTACTGTGTTCCGGTTTGAAGGGTATAGGTGCCGGTGTAATTACAGGCACATGAGACTTTCCATCTTTACGTCTCATGGTGACGGGCGCAGCGCAATACCACATAGGGCGCGTACTTGATGGACGTGCCCCATGAGATAATGCACAGTTCATAGGCAGAGGGTACCGCTTAAGATCAGGAGGGCGATATGATTGTTCCGTCATCTAAGAAATATAAATAAAATTCTAGGTTTTTTATGATTTCATTGTAACCAGTAATACTCGCACGATAAAGACAAAAGTAACGACATACCACTCATCAAAATCGGTTCAGCCGTTTAGTAGATACAAGGGTACATAGGGACGGCCATACCTACATACATAAAGGTCAAACTCATAACTCTAATTTTTCGGCTTCGCCACAGTCGGGTTAAAAATAAACATTCACACCCTGTTTAATAAGAGATTAATTCTTTGAAGCTGTTGAACCCGTTAGTTGAGTGAGTTACGCTTGTATGTACTGCAGTTGGCTATTTGAAAGTTTAATAGGTTTCATATGATTGAAAACGGATTGCAGAGTTTCAATTGCATTGAAACTAGTTGAGCCAAGCGTCACGGGGGATAAACTTTCAAACCTATATAAATTGCCTATTATAATGTTGTGTTATTGTACTTTAGTAAATTATTACGTTTTATTTTTAATTTGGTGTTATTAATACGATAAGATAATTTAAGATAATAATGCTTTGTTGGTTATTAAATTTTTCGTGTTAAATTACGTTGGTATTATTCGCATAAACGAGGTTGTGGTTGAGGTTTCCAGCAATTAAGGTGGATGCTCACACTTGTGGCGCGAAATTCAATAAAAAACACTGTAAAAATGTGTTTCCGGGTATTATAGCTAAACTGATGATATTTATGAGATAGCATCAATTAAAACATGTGTTTTAAGTCTCCTAGTTCTCGCGAACTTAACTTTCGCTAACAGAAGAAGTGTTGATGAGCTATATTTGAAAAAAAAAAGTACCAAACCAATTGAATTTCGCGCCGCAAGCGTGAGCATTCACCTTAACATTAGGTACTATGTAAATCATAATGTTTATTTACGGAAAGAATAATACATCTAATTTAAGTATTTTTTAAATTAATCCGAGCCTGTCCAACTGTTGTGAGCAGGGCCGCGGCCGTATAGGTATGTACAAATGAAACAGTTGTGCTACCTGAAGACCGCTGCCACCGATCTAAAAGTAGCTCAACTGATCCAAATCACTACAAGATGGAAGCGTCCCTAAGATGTTGGCTGCATTGCTACGCAGAATGGCAAGCATTGGCCACTTTGGGTCAGCGGGCAAACGAAGCCCTTCGCGTTTTCAAAGTTATTTCAGGTAATTATTTATAATTGGCGACATGAACTTTGAATACGATAGTGCGATCAATTCCAAGAAACTGCATCAAAATCGTGCGGCTCTAGGTATGTATAATAAATACACTTACTTTAGTAAAAATTTGAAATTTCTAATAAATTATTTGAATTAATAAGTAGTTAATTCTTTCATGTGCAGAAGAGATTAGTTTTAATTAAAGGATTTGAAGATACGTCGGCATAAGCCTTTCCTATTCGGAGCACTGCTTAAAGTTGCACACGAGCGATTCAAATTGAGCAACACTTTTCACTACACGGACACTTAACAAACATAAACAATCTCCTGTTTGGAGATACCTATAGAAGTAATATTGATAAAGCTATTAAACTATTAATTGTAGCCTTGTATAATATGGATACCTGAACGGCTCAGTCGCAAAACGTCCACTTCTCATAATGTACATCGCACTTTTTCTCAATACGACCACTTCGCAAAACGTCCGCTTCGCTAAATGTAGGTACACTCGAATTTCCACAAAATGTACACTTAACTTTTTGAACCAGTTTCTAGTGATATTGAACAACTATAAGTAACTTATAAGTATTTTTTTGTTTAGTTGATAATTACGAACTTTGAGAAAAATCTGCGGTGTCAGGCTTCGACCAAAATAAAAAATCCTTTTACTTTGGTGTCAGGTCTATCTTCTGAACGAATATTCAGACATTGAGCAGGAAGGTTTTTGATATTGAACAAAATAAATCCTTCGCCGCTTAGCAGATTCGATGCTCATTAATATTCGATTAGGGATCAAGGTTCGAGTCTCGCTGAATCGTAAATTTAGAATTCGAACCTTAGTGGCATCGCTTCCAGTGGCCATATAAAAAAGTTCGAACCCCTTTACTGAGCAATTAGTATTGTGAATGGTGTTTGTGCTGAGATGTGGTGTTGGAGACGGATGCTGCGGATCCCCTGGACAGCCCGTAGGACGAACGTGTTAATACTCAAGGAACTGAAGATAACTACTAGGCTTTTTTCCATCTGCCTCCAGCGAGTCCATCAGTATTTTGGGTATAATAGCACAGGAAGGCTGTGACAGCTTAGATAAGCTGACTATCACTGGCAAAATCGAAGGAAAGAGGCCACGAGGCCGTAGCCCGTTACGTTGGTCAGACCAGATCCGCACTACTCTCTATTCACAATTCCACGAAATCCGTGCAGCTCGCTGGCATCAAATCTCATTGGCGCAACATCGTCCGGCACAAAGTTATCCATGAACGGGGCCACGACCTTCAGCATTGAGGATTACGGCGCAAGGAGGGAGGAGTATTGTGAAGGTATTGAAAGGTGATATTAATTTTATTTTCTGAGACAGACGCAGCTCGCGCTACAATGTTTATGTGGTTGACCTAATGCTTCCTTAAGTTCGACGACTGTCGCCAGGGAGTGATCTACCTCGAAATTGCCAGTTTATGAGAACCTTCAGAACGGACGAACCACGAATTAAATTAAACTCAAATCGGGTCAGGTAAGTAATGGATAATACGTGATTTTCCTAAATTGGTTTTTGAATCGGGTTTAATTTATGTGAATATTCATAAACCTTTATCATAGGAAAATGTTATGGCTTATTGGATATTTTCGAACGTTAGCTTGGTTGTTGAATAAATTATAAGGTTGATTAAGCCTTGTAGATTGAGACTTTAGGTTCTTGCCAGATGTTATTCAGAGAATATCGTATCATTTAAATAACAAAAAAACCATTTTCATTTATTTTTACAAGGGAAAAAAATAGGCTCAGGAATTCATCACAATTATCAGATTTATACTTGGTAGATTCATTAGGATATCCTACTAGGGGGTAGTTAGATGCAAGTCCAATCATTACATTTGGCACTTAAGCACTTTTTCTACCTCAAAGTAAGCATTCTATAGGTAACAGTTTGCAAAACCATCGCTGCCTATTAGATAGTATTATTTTATCTGTGCTATTAGTAATAGGCAGAAATAATGGATGTAAATTATCCACCAAAATCTTAGTAGAATTGCCACTGCTCTACAAACGCCATTTTTTTAATTTACTCACTGATTTGCATTTACCATTTTCAAGTAGGAAATACATTTATTTACATAAAGAATAAAACAAGGTATGTACAAAATAATTAAGTAATAAATAATTAATTTCCAAGTATAATTTATTATTTAATTTTCATATAATTATAAATCATATAGTTTGCAACGTTATAATCCTTCCATGTAGTCAAAGTCACAGTCAAGTCATGTTTTGTAAAATGGTGGCAGTTTTACAAACACATTGGTAGACAATTTCCACCAATTTGAAAAGTCACGCAATACACATCCATTTCATTTCACTACACTTGTGCTCATTGTTAGCGTCACATGGCTTGTACATATGCTATTTTTCATGTGTAATTGTATTTTCAATATGATTGAGTTGATAGAATAGTATAAAAAAACTTGCCGCGTGTTACCGGATGTAAAACCTGATGCAGCAAAACTTGTAGAGGCACAGAATTAATAATATTCAACGTAGAGGTTACGGGATTGCGGTCCCAGTAACAGGCTATCTAGCAGCAACTGTGAGAATAATATTCACCGTGATCAGCAAAGTGGGTATTATATTACATTACTTACAACGTCTATGAGCTGACTCAGCCTAAGCCCCATCTTGACGGTGAGTCGATCGGAGTTATTGCCCACAGGCCTGATAAGTCTGTTGTAGTTCAAGAGTAGATCGTCGTATAGCAAAGTGGGTATTATGTTATATTACTTACAACGTCTATGAGCTGACTCAGCCTAAGCCCCATCTTGACGGTGATCGATCGGAGTTATTGCCCACGGGCCTGATAAGTCGGTTGTAGTTCGAGAGTAGATCGTCGTATAGCAAAGTGGGTATTATGTTATATTACTTACAACGTCTATGAGCTGACTCAGCCTAAGCCCCATCTTGACGGTGAGTCGATCGGAGTTATTGCCCACAGGCCTGATAAGTCTGTTGTAGTTCGAGAGTAGATCGTCGTATAGCAAAGTGGGTATTATGTTATATTACTTACAACGTCTATGAGCTGACTCAGCCTAAGCCCCATCTTGACGGTGAGTCGATCGGAGTTATTGCCCACAGGCCTGATAAGTCTGTTGTAGTTCGAGAGTAGATCGTCGTAAAGCAAAGTGGGTATTATATTACATTACTTACAACGTCTATGAGCTGACTCAGCCTAAGCCCCATCTTGACGGTGAGTCGATCGGAGTTATTGCCCACAGGCCTGATAAGTCTGCTGTAGTTCGAGAGTAGATCGTCGTATAGCAAAGTGGGTATTATGTTATATTACTTACAACGTCTATGAGCTGACTCAGCCTAAGCCCCATCTTGACGGTGAGTCGATCGGAGTTATTGCCCACAGGCCTGATAAGTCTGTTGTAGTTCGAGAGTAGATCGTCGTATAGCCGCTTCGCTTCTGGGTTTGCGACGCTCAGGCGACCCCACACGCACAACACTCCGACCACCAGCGCCAACACCATCTTAGGCTAACACCTCCCCTGTGGACAAGGAAATTAATCAATGTCAATAAAACGGTAGGTGCGACTAAGAAGAAATTTAAAAGTTCAAAAACTCTATGAATCAGCTGAACCGATTTTGATAAAACATGTCTAGGAACCAACGCTAGAAAACCAGCAAGCGGATTACGTAACTGTGTCTGTTAACAGTTTCAATGCTGTTTCTATCCGAAAGGACGCTTATGCAATTATCCAATTTACGCAGTTTACATCAAAGCTTGATTGCATCTAGACTGCATAAATTAGGTATAATGACAAAGACTTCATTTCAAATAGAAACAACATTGAAATCGATCGAAACCGATAGCAACAGAGTAACTTAATCGCCCAGCTGGTATCAAATAAAAACGCAATCATATTGGTTCATGCGTTTAAGAGCTAAGATGCCACAGACAGACACAGACAGACAGACAGAGAGATACACAAACAGCTGTCAAACTTATAAAACCCCTTTCTGAACAGGAATAACAACATAGACAACATAACATAGGGTGCGTCCTAGGTGGACGTGACCTATGTGGTAATGCACTGTTCCATAGGCAGAGGTTACCGCTTAACATCAGGTGGGCCATCTGCTTGTTCCATAATTCAAATAGTATAAAAAAAAGGAATCTTGTGGGTACTTAGTTATAAGTAAAGTACCCCTGAAACTGTATACGTATTTAGGTTAACATTTTATTATTTGTCTTATATCTGACTACCCGTGCTTCGTTACGTTGTAAAGTTATTTTCTTTGTAACTTCTAACTTCTAACAGTAGAAAAGTAACAGATTTTCATGTAGTTTTCGCATGTGGAACAGAGCTTAAATTTAGAGCAGAATATAAGGTAGCTAAATTTAGTTAGAGATAAAAACTAAATACTCTACACACGCCTTTTTCCCCGAACATGTAGGCAGATCCTCAAAATGCATTTTTTTTATACTAAGTATGACGGAACAAGCATATGGCCTACCTGATGATAAGCGTTAACCTCTGCCTATGAATAGTGCATTATCACATAGTTCAAGTCCACCTAGGACGCGCCCTATTTGGCACTGCACTGCGCCCGCCACCCTGAGACATAAAGATGAAAAGACTCATGTGCCTGTAATTTCACCGGCAACCATACCCTTCAAACCGGAACACAACAATGAGAGCACTACTGCTTTGCGGCAGAAATAGGTATGGTGGTAGTACTTCCCAGGACGAACTCTTTCACAATAAAGCTCTTCTACTACTAATGCATCTTATCATCGTGGGAATATAGACATGACAGGTGGTGAGCTCATCGCCGCCATTGCTTCCCATTAAAATAATCAGCACAACGTGAAAGAACTTTAAACTACCTCCGTTTGAAGGTCACTACATAATAGACTCAGGTTGACCCTCTAAGCCTCGGATTACGAACGAACTCGGACTTAATTACCGGATAAAACCGGATAAGCCACAATAAAACGCACCCTTATAAATCAATCCAACGAGATAAAATTAAAGAGAGTGGATAGCGAACTTAATATATTACGAAATCTATTGGTAAACAAGTCTTATAACCGATGTTTACTGAGTTTAATGGGCTAATGGAAAATATATTTTTAATGTTTGTGCATGATTTTAATTTAACAACCTCTGTGGCGCGGCTGGCTAAGGTTGGCCCGCACGCAGGAGGTTGCGGTTTCGATTCCCGCCTCGGAACAAATATTGGTACGATCTGCAGATAATTGTTCAGGGTGTTCTGGGTATTTTCTATGTATAATAAAAAATATCTAGCCCCAAGCTTAGCAGATCTTGTGTTATGGGTACTATATAACTGATATACTTAAGACAATACATTACATAGATAGATATTTTAAACTAGACATATAAAATAAAAGATAGACGGAGGGATAATGTAGCTTCATGTTAGTGAAAGAATTTTCAAAAAAGGATTATTTTTTCTACCATCTACTTACTAACTCACAAACACACCTTGCCTCTTTAATAGACAGTAAGAAATACCTACTATGAAGGTGCATTACCTTTTACTGCTATTTATATTACTATAGTATTTAAACAAACCTAACATCCGGTGGGCCATCTGCTGGTTCCGTAAATAACAAAAAAAATGGTTTTAAGATATACCATCTTTTATATAAATCAGTTTGTTTGATAATAATACATTTATTTACAGAAATATTAATACAACTGTAGCAGTGTGCGTTGCTACAGAAATGCTGAATTGTGATTTGCATTACGAGTGGGCGCACACAAGCAAGCTTCAGTCACCTTCAGCCATTCACATTGATAACTTGTACAGATATATAATCGTGGAATATATTCGGTTCACGTAAAGGCTCGTATTATTTGAACTTCTACATATAGGGAAATATATTCCTTAAAGTGGTGACCCCGACGTGATTTTTGAACGCGTGTTTGTGGGCCAGAGGTGACTCCCTCCCGACGAAAGCCACGCCTCGGGAGGTAAAAAGACAAGATTCAAAATTGCATCCCGATGACGTAACGCCACATGAACAACGGAAGCGCATGGAAGGTGCGATAAAATGATCCACTCAAAGCTGCCATTTAGAAGACCTGATTAAGAGTGCGTATTTTTGTGAAGAGTATTGGCGGTTCAGGAGCGGAACGAGATGATCCGGCTGCACTCTATGGATTATGCCCAGTTGAAGGATGCTCACCGGAGGGATTATGCCCGGTTGAAGGATGCTCACCGGAGGACCAGTGCTGGACTTCGAGGAGGCTCAGTCCCACTGCTGCGAGTGACTGGCATCGAGTTTACGCTATTTAGAGGCCAAGAGAGTTTAACGCAGAAGAGAAGGTGCTATGGTGCTGTGGTGTAGAAGAAGATATAATCGTCGGCGTATGAGAAGAAAGATTTCGTCGTAGAATCAGTGAATCGTAGAATCAGTGAATCAGTGTTAATTTTAATTTGATAGCGTTGCGATACTATGCACGTAGCAATTAGTTTACAATGCATCTCGCAGCATTTGGTAAACGAAACGTAGCATTGCATCGCATCGCGTCAAACATATTCGAGAAGGTATTTTATTTTGTGGTAAATGAATTGTAAGTTTTTATTTTTGGAACATTATTTATAGTTTTTGAGATATATTTTTTTGTAAAATATTTTTTTTTAATACCCAATGTCAGTAACATGTCTTATTTTATTTTCATATGTGGATTAGTCTAAGTCTTATCAATTCAGATAAAAGTAGGTCAGTTTGTAATGACAGCTCATGTTACGGCGCCGGGGCATAGCTGTCGCGTCGTGCACGATCTTGCAACTATGCACATTCCTGTGTGCCTTTTTCACACGATTAATGTAAATAAGTAAGTTAAGTAAAAGTATTCTTTTTATTTTCGAAATATATTTAATGTATCAAGTAAATTCAAGTAACTATCATCATGTGTACAGTAAAAATGTATGAATTAAATGTATGAACGTAGAGGATAGCTCATGTCATATGGACATTACTCTTAGTAACGTAATTTTTGTATAAGATATATTTTATTTTGAAGAATTCTTTTTCGTATTTCATTACAGTTTTTTTTTTCAGTGATTTGAGTAATGTTATTTTGTATGTTTGGATTATTCGGGGGATTCAATTACAGTTCTAATGAGTTCATAAATTGTAGTTAGAACTGTTCTTTTATTGTTTGGGTTACGGTACGAAGCGCTTAATCTGATCTGCTAATAAAACACACACATCGTAAGGTAGCAATGTTGCGAAAATACGATTGTGCTTAGAACGCAGTGTAAGCTAAGTGGTTATTTAGCCAACTTTGTAACAGGAAGGTTATGTTTTATGCTAAGACTTTTATGTTCTAGACCTAAGTTTTTTTTTTTTTTAAAAAATTTGTAAGTGGGAGATTCCTGTAGCAGTGTGCGTTGCTACAGAAATGCTGAATTGTGATTTGCATTACGAGTGGGCGCACACAAGCAAGCTTCAGTCACCTTCAGCCATTCACATTGATAACTTGTACAGAAATATAATCGTGGAATATATTCGGTTCACGTATTCACGATCGTATTATTTGACCTTCTACATATAGGGAAATATATTCCTTAAACAACTAATACAAGTTACGTACAAATTTAAAAAAAAACATATGGTACAATTGTGCAACCTCGAAGACCGCTGCTAACGATCTAAATGTAGGTCAACTGATCCAAATCACTACCAGACCGAAGCATCCCTAAGATGTTGGCTGCATTGCCACGCTGAATAGCAATACCAATGCGTTGAGCCAGATAAGAGCCAGCTCTCGGGTCACGCGTCACTTCAACCAGACGCCCTAATAGTATTTTGAAAACGCGAAGGGTCCCGGTACTCCACGGACCCTGAGTCTCGACCCCGAAAGGCTCAAATGAGTAAGCTCTGTCGAAACTTGCATATTTGCGTCTTTTGAGGCCCTCAGCGGAATCTGCCGCCGCACCGGCCCTAACTGATGTCCCGGACAGATAAGATGGCACAAGGGTATCAACGCATGTAGCGTCCACACCAAAGTCCTACCCTTCTCCCACGGAACAAGAGTCATGCCGTCAGGCCGCTTACCATCGTCACGTAGCAGACCATTCGGTTCTAGAATGGCTGGAATGTTAAGGTAAAGGCCATTATTTGTTCATTTGTTAAATAAATAAATAATGAGTGCATATTAGCTGTTAATAATCTCCGCACGGTAAACCAGACGAGCACTTTTAAATAAAATACTCTTTGAGATTATGATGTGACTGTTGTGTCTTAAAAACCCCTTACACACGTAATGTTGTTCATGACAAAAACAGCACAAAAAATATTTCCCAAATTATATTTCCGCCAAACATTATAGCCGGAACCATTCATTTCACTTCCTTCAAATATATCGCGCGGAAACATCTTAACGACTACACGTCACCATTATACCATGTGACGTATCTCCAAATATATATCATTTTCTTCAACTACCTTCTTTTGACTTTCATTCTTGGCATGTGGGAACATGGGAGCTTGTTTTTATCGCACGTTAAGTTAAGAACCTGAAGTTAAGTTTATTAAAAAATTCACAGCTGTAGTAGAAAGTATTTCATTAAATTTATTTACAGAAAGAACTAATACTAATACAACGTATGTAAAAAATACATATGAAACAGTTGTGCTACCTGAAGACCGCTGCTAGCGATCTAAAGGTAGCTCAACTGATCCAAATTACTACCAGACGGAAGCGTCCCTAAGATTCGGCAATACTAATGCGTTGAGCTAGATAAGAGCCAGCTCTCGGGTCACGCGTCGTTTCGACCATACGCCAAAAAGAATTTTAAAAACGCGAAGGGCCCCGGTACCCCACGAACCCACAGTCTCGACCCCGAAAGGCTCAAATAAGTAAGCTCTGTCGAGACTTGCATATTTGCGTCTTTCATAAAATATATCTCAAATTGCAATACAAAAAAGGGTTCTTCCTGAATTCTAGAAGAATTCGCCCTGGCTTCGTACTGGTGGTGATGGGAATTCAGCTTGGCAATGTAGCCAGCACTGATCACGCTGTCATCGGGTGATGGCTTGGTGATCTGGTAGGTATTGTTTGTACATACATTTAGGGTTTTTCATGCACGGCACAACTAAGAACAAAAGATAACAAAGAAAACATAACGTTTGAAGGACTCGATTGAAACTCACCAAAAGATCAAGCGTAAAAATATGTAGTTGGAGTCGAAAACATGTATGCGCAAAATTCTTATTGACACATAGTTTCAAATTAGTAGTTGTAAACTTTGATTATATATTGGCGTCAGACAATTTTTTTTAATTCTCTTATGTTGTAAACAATGCCTAGAGGAATGATATAGCGGCCAAAATGGCTCCGTCATTTGGTAACATAGAGCAAACCGAACAACTCCGTGTAGCCAGGAGACCATATATTCTAGGTTTGCCGCTATAACAATGAATATTTAAGACAAAATAAAGTTAATAATTAAAGGATAATGAACTTCTTTTTTTGTACGGAACCTTTCGATTGCAAGTCCACTCGCACTTTGGCGTTTTTTTTAGATTTAGTTTGTGTCTTGTACTCTTTTTGAAATTTCATTTTTAACCCCCGACTCAAAAACGACTGGGTGTTATAAATTTGACGTGTCTCTGTGTGTGTGTATGTGTGTCTGTATGTGTCGCTGTGTGTGTGTGTGTGTGTCTGTGTGTGTATCTGTGTGTGTGTGTCTGTCTGTAGCATCGTAGCTCCCGAACGGATGAACCGATCTTGTTTTTTATTTGGTTTAAAAGTTGAATTTGTCGGGAGTATTCTTAGCTATGTTTGATCAAAATCGGTTCAGCCGTTTCATTGCACTGAGGTTTTTTTATTTTGACAAAATTAATTACCTACTTGTCTTTTTATATTATTATGTTTCTGTAAATAAATATTAAATAGCAATATGATTCGTTCAGCTCCGTACCATGTCACACGGCTCGCGCTGAATATCATTTTAAGTCCATAAAACGAAGGCTTGTTTGCGATTTGCAGGAAAGTACCTCTCCAGCCATCGCGTTAAATTGGATCTCCTCCCAGCAAACAACTTTGAATTTTAATGCAATAACCCAAGGTTTATTTTACGGAGGCATGATGGAAGAAAATCTCGCCAAATCCTGATTTTAAAGTGACTTGATTTATTTTTACGAGACGAACCAAACACCAAATTCTATTTGGGATGTGGTCCTCTGCCTATACCTCACCTATATAGTATTCTTTTATAATTGACCTCACAAATAAATGATTTTAAAAAAATATAAGAATATGTGCATAAGAAAATGCGGATTTAAATAAATTTACAAGTCTAAGTTAATTATATAAAAAAATAAAAAACCTTTTGATAAAACATGTCTTAGGACCATCGCTAGAAAACCAGCTTTTAAATAAAAAACCGCATTTAAATCGGTTCACCCGTTTAAGAGATACAGTGCCACAGACAGACACACATACTCACATAGCGGTCAAACTTATATTCGTAACACAGCATTTAATTTTTATTTATTTATTTATAGATTTATGGCATATATCTGACTCATGGTACCAAGGTACTCGTAGTTTCTGATACCCACGACACAGGGAATCCTAGTGTGGGGTCAGGACTATGTGTGTAACTGTTGAGTGTTATGTCATGTCATGAATTGAAATTCAATTCCTATTCACGTAATGAACGACTTCAAATTGACCTCGTTACAAAATTTTTTTCGTGTTATCTCAGTTTTGACTCGACAACGGAACACCAGAATAGCAAGAAAAATTAAAGAGGCCATTTCGTTTCCATCAAAGTGTTTTCTGATGAATACGTTTTCATTTTAATGCTGTTTATATTAGCTTTTTTGACGGAAAAGCTTTGAAATGCTTAAGCTCTGAGATTCGTTGTTTTTATTGGACTATTTAATTTTTATGGAGGACGCCTGGATAGTAAAAACTCTGGTAATATTAATGTTTGTTTCTAACATTGTGATTCATACAATCGTGTTATAATTGCATCAATAAATATTGCAGTAAAATAACGTACCCAAATAATTGTTGTCCTTATATATCGTGTAACTAACTACACGAAACATAAAAATATTATGAGAATTGGGCTACGAAAAACCTTTCAAATTCCGAAAGCAGCTTTTAACAGCTTTATAAGTTTAATCAGTGTCTCTGACACTTGATGGTAATTTCACGGACACTGGAGAAGGTTTTGAAATGTGATTTTGAAATGCTGAGCTTGGCGCTACTTTCTGTCAATTATGCGTGGATGCTGCTAAGAGACACATTTTTTCATGTTATTAATCTGCTGAAGGAAGATCAAGACTGAATAATAAATGAATAAATAATATTTCACATTTTTCTTCAAACGTTCTTTGTTTTGTGCGTGTCTATGTGTCCCACGTTTGTCAGAGCTTTATATTTTTTTATACATCTAGTTTGAAAGATATGTCATACATTTATGGGTTTGGAGTTTTGATTATACATATATTGGCAGCAGACAATAAATTTTAATTCTCCAAGGTTTGGAGCATTGGAGCTTGTTCGATGAAACGCGTTGCTTGATCGTCTTCCGACGCGTTTGAACAAACACGGCTTAGTTTACACTGGATTTTGTTTTAGCAGTCTTTGCACCAAATTATTTTTCTTTGTTTTCTTTCACATTTTAAACAGAAGTCACAAGGAAATTGCGATCCTTGTTCAGGTGCATTTCTCAATTTATCTGCGTTAAAAGTCTGATTACGGTGGCGTACAGAACAACAACTTCGCAGTACCGTTTGATGAACCTTCAACCCGGCATCAAACGATTTTATCAAACACGTAAGGTGTGAATCAAACCGTTTGAACATCTTGGGGGCACTTTAAAAGCAATTATAGTACCTAATGATAAAAATCTAACGTTACATAGAATTCTATGTCTACGGATATATGCAATTGCCAGTAGACCTGGGTTGACTCACTGGGGCCTCTGGTAAATGCCGATTTTATGTTGACCCGTCCGGCGTATTTCGTAGAAAACAAACACTTATCAATATCACAATCTAAAACCGGGAATGCCCCGATATTTCATTGTAAAAGCTTTCAGTACAGCATGACATTAATTTATAGCCAGTAAATTGAATTTCGTTCGAGCAATGGACCATGTAAACTGTAATTCATTTTGTTTTTCCTTATTTTATTTAACGTTATCGATGTATTGTTTTGATGTGGGAAGTGTTATGCTTGGGTTTTGATTTAAGAGGGATAAAATGAACACTTTCATTAAAAAACAGTTAGTTCTTCGAAACCACATATTTGTCCAATAAGTTAGATAAAATCAATGGAAGATGGGAAGGAAAGCCTTTGCCGAGCAGTCCGCAAAAAAGCAGCCAAAAAACTGTGAACTAAGAGACCCTACAAGACCAACCTATTTTTTTTTAAATTTAAGTTTCTGCATTTTTGAAAATAATAATAATAATATGATAAAAGAATGCTCAATTTTCACATATTTTTATTTAATATCTTGTATGCTATGAATTTTAAAATTACAAAAAAAATACATTAATTTAATGCGTCACATTATGCAATTAACAAGGTTTATTTTTAATTTTCTTATTTGCTTCCCAGAAACTGAATTCGTTTTGTCCGTTATTGGGTCACCTAAAGCTAAGGCCAAACCAACGCGGTCAGCCCGCGTCATCAGTGGTGTGCACGGTGGCGATCAATGGTAAGACAATGGATCGCCACCGTGCACGCCACCGCAAACGCGGTCTGAACGCGTTGGTTTGGCCTAAGCTTAACTCTGTTTGTAGTAAATTTCAAAATTTTTGACATTTTAGATACGGAGAAAATAACCTGTGATACTATTATAGTATTATTTAATCTGTGCCTGTGATGGACTTACGGACAGACGACATAGTGATCCTATAATGTTTCCGTTGTTACCTTTTGATGAATGGAACCCTGATTTAGATACAGTTTCAATAAAATAAAATATATGCATGCAAACTCGTAAAAGCTAATCGTCCAATACATTATTCTGCATATACATATACTGTTGAGTAAGTTTTTCCCTATCTATAATGCGACATAGCCGCCTCTTTATTGGATGCTACGCCCCAAATACCCGCCAAGGAATTAATCGGGAACACATTAAGATACTCTTTAAGGAGACTGGACGTAAGAAAATTGGATAATGAACCAAATTACATGATATTTTTACTGCCTGATGTAATTTTTTGATTTATATTTGACCAGTCCTCGTCATTTTAGTAGTAGTAGAGCTTTTTTGTGAAAGAGTTCGCCCGGGGAAGTACTAACACTATACCTATTTCTGCGGCAAAGCAGTAGTGCTCGCATTGCTGTGCTCTGGTTTGAAGGGTATGGTTGCTGATGAAATTACAGGCACATGATACTTTATGTCTTTATGTATCAGGGTCGCGGGCGCAGTGCAATGCCACATAGGTTGCGTCCTAGGTGGTCGTGACCTCGTAATGAACTGTTCATAGGCAGAGGATACCGCTTAACATCAGGTGAGACATCAGCTTGATCCATCACTCCAAGTATAAAAAAAAATGTTAAATGCAAACTATGTCCATAAAACAACTGGAATACCACCTAAGATTTAAATATATAAACGGGATACATTTTTTTACAGAAAGAATCATACAAGTAATAAAACTATAGGTAAGTCCAATTTAAAAAAAAAACAAATGAATCAGTTGTGCTACCTGAAGACCGCTGCTAACGATCTAAAGGTAGCTCAACTGATCCAAATCAGATGTGATTTGATCATTTGATTTGATAACCGTTGATCCAAATAAATAAAATACTACAAAAAAATATTATTCTGTATCAATAATGTTAACAAATATTCATCACAAGGTACCATCGTGTCTTCAAACCCGACAGAGAGCGTTCCGATTAAAAATTCAAAATCTCACGTACCCTCCATGGCAACTGGATATCTCTGAATGGTACAGCATTTGCGAAATTTATAGCTGCGGAGAACTGAGATTGCAATTTCAAATAGTAAACTCGTATTTTGGACTAGATTATTTTATATTTGCTCTGGAAACCAATTTCGGGATTAGGTACTACTTTATATAAATTGTACCAATGGAAGCGTAACTACTTTGGCGAACAACTTACCTTAGCATTCAATACATAGTTGTATTCAAAGCGTTCTGGACTCAGCCAAGTATAACTTCTTTGCAGCCCACATTTCAACAATATCAACAGAGGTAAACCTAAGTAACTAAGAAAAATCACTTCCTTTATCGTCAGGTTAAGAAAATGTTGCTTGTGGACAAAACTGTTAGAAGTTATGGCGTCTGATAATGAAGAATGCTTTTAAGGGTCAAGATACTCAGAACACTTTGAACATTTTTTGACGACTCTGTGACACGGCGGGCGAAGGTTCGCCTGCGGCCAAAAGCTTAATTTTCGAACGGTTGAACCGTTCCAAGTAGCATGATTGGGGCCCACATTGCAACTTATACGTACAACATACATAAATACAAACACAGACGCACGCCTATTCTTTCGAAAGGGTGGGTCAGAGCCTCATATTTGCTTCCTTTCACCGTGGGTTGCACCATCGTAGGAAATAGACGTGATAGGTGGTGAGCTCATTGCCGCCATTGCTTCTCACAACTGACTCTGACATTCTTCCAGTAATAACACATTCCTTAAATAAGCTAGCAGCCAGGACTGATCTTATACCAACGATCTTACAAACAAGTCCGGGAGTCCTGTATAATTAATGCACTAGCAACTCCCTGGACGTAGCTCCTGTTATGTTTGGAATTGCAGCTTAATGTACGCTTCTCAGTTGTTATATGCTTGAGCTGCCATGTTATAACCAAGTTAGTATCGACCAACCGTCCAACTAGTAAAATTATACCGTCATCGACGAACATCGTCCGAGAATCGCCTGCAGTATGTATAGAGTACATTTCGGAGAGTGTATAGGAACTACTCACACCCCGTCCTTTCCACCAGCTGAGAACTAAATGTAAAGGAGATGCCTATCTATGCTAAATATCCCTTGCAAAGAAGCCATTCTTATCTACCTTCTTAATTCGCACTGCTAAAGGAGTCGAACTCATTGCTGGCGATACATTTTTATTATTTTTAATAAACACAATATTATATTAATATATGTCGATTTTATTCAAGAACATCAAATAATTTTGACCGGATTTTCTATGGAAATAGGTACTCATAAGTCCGATGTATGATATTTAACCTTCCAGGCGTAGGATAGGGATAGGTGGTCAATGAAATACATATTAGAGGTTACGGATCAGATATATTGCCTAAAAAGTCTTGCCTCCACACGCGCACGGTATGAGCTACTAAAGGGATCACTGGCCTGAGTGGCGGCGTCTCTAGGTCCGGGACTTATTATGGTCTTCCACCAAGGGCATGGAAATCCAGCTGTAGATGGTAGCAGTTCAAGCCGGTTGCATCTAGATGTTTGTACTCGCAACAGCCGTCCTCGGCAGCTCAGCCTTAGCCTAGACAGCTAAGGGTAGGTAGTGGATCCCTGGAACCCCAGAATGCGAGCATTAGTGAAGTTGAAGCTAGACTTGTTCTGTGTAAAGTCCAGTAACCCCCTTTTAGCTAATTTAACTCCACAGCAGCTCCCCCAGCGTTAAGGACATGAAGAACAGTTACATGTTTAGGCATTAGTATTTTAAGAAACATAGGAACTCACCCAGCGGGATATAAATTGCACACACTAAGTTTGTATTTAAATCCGAAGGATTCGCAGATTTAGCGCAGAGCGACACAGGTTGTCCTTAGTTAAGCTTACAAGCGTCTGCTCGTGAGAAAACCGATGCCTGCCGAACTCCAGGACGATAACAGGTTTTTGGCCGATTCGGAAGCGCTCGGCCTCCGTCGCTAGGATCCGGTAAGCTCAGCACAATGTAAATAGCCCATACTGATAGATTGCTTACATTAGAGGTTCCGTAGGCTAGTTTTATTAATTTTTAAGGTCCATTTCAGATGGAACGCTACAGATACAAAATAAAAAATAAATGCTGGATAGTTCTCAACATTACCTAGCCCCAAACAAAGCTGAGCTTGTGTTATAGTTACTAGATAATTAATACAATACATTACGTAGATAGATATATTTTTATTATACACAGAAAATACCCAGAACACCTATACGATAACCTACCCTGAACAATATTTGCAGATCGTACAAATAATTGTTCAGAGGCGGGAATCGAACCCGCAACCTCCGGCGTTGTATGAACGAGACCCGATCCTCCTAAATACTCAAATACCTTCTATCAGTCTTCTGTTCTATTTATTCACTCATTTATAACGTATAGAGTATTGTATTTCGGTCTGTATTAGTTCTTGAATATTTGCAAACAATTCCCGAGTATGATTGGCTGCATTGTTCTCGATCCAGCATCCAGTTGAACTATCTTGATTGAATGAACTATCCACGGAGACTTTAACAGAGATTTATTTACTCGTCGGATGGACAAGCGCTGTTATTGAAATTCTATTATATATGAAGCTAGCATTTTCATTTATTGTTCTGATTCTACGAAGCTGTGTGAGCTTATTGATCATACATTCATACATTCATACATTCAATCATACATACATACATACATAAACACGTTTGTACGCCTTTTTTCCCAAAAGGGTAGGCAGAGCCACAATTTTTTAATTAATTTTTATTTTTATGAATCTAAGAGGCGAACTAGCTTATGGCGAACCTGATGTAAAGTGGTCACCGTCGCTTATAGAAACCGGCAACAACGGGGGTATTGTCGATGCGAACCCTTAAGGAATTTATAAAAAAAATACTTGAAGCGACACATGTCGTAACCAAGCGGGAAAACCTCAGATGGAAGCTCATTCCATAGTTTGTAGGTATGGGGCAGAAATGATCTCAAGAAACGAGTCGTACGAGAAAGCTAGGGATCTATGATGTGTGGATGAGCTTTGTCACGGTGCCGGGAAGAGCGATGGTAAAATCTCGGATGGTAAAATTGGTAAATGGGCCTCTTTTCACCGTGGGTTACACCATCGAGGGATATAGACGTGACAAGTAGTGAGCTCATCGCCGCCATTGCTTCCCACGACTGACTCTGCTAAAGCTTTGGGATATAGACGTAATAAGTGGTGAGCTCATCACCGCCATTGCTTCCCACGACTGACTCTGCTAACGCTTTCTTTTAGTAATAATACATTCCTTGTAAGCTAGCAGCCAGGACAAATCTTATACCATCGAATCTTACAAACAAGTCCGGGTAATCCCTTAGTCGGCTTTTACGACATTCACAGGAGGGGTCTATTCTTGGGCCGGACACCACAGCATATAGAATTTAATTTAATATTGGACTTATTTATGTATTTATATAATACTTTTAAATAAAATAATAAAGCTAGCATTATCTTAGTCATTCATTCATTTACGTTACCTATGAAGTTTATGAAACTGTCACATAACAATTATTGAAAGAAGGCTCGGTTTTTTATAGTATCACACGAGTGTTTAATACCTAGTTTTTTTTTTCTTTATAATTGGCTCCGCACGGCTTGTGCATTTGCCATTTTCAAGTATCTGTATTTTCACTAATTGTATTTTCAATATATTTTGCAACGTTACACACCTTCCAAGTCGTCAAAGTCACAGTCGAGTCATGTTTTAGTATAACGGTGGCCAATTTTACTAAAACTTTGGTAGACAATTTCCACCAATTTCAAAAGTCACGCAATTCACTTCCATTTCATTTCACTACACTTGTGCTTTTTAAACGAGCTACATTAGTAAAAATGCCACCAAAATAACACAAAATAACTCAAGAAAACACTAGGAAATGAAATAAAATAAAACTAGCCAACGTCTCTTTTCGAAAATGGCGGGAAATGTGCAGTTTCATACACTACTATATCTACACTCATGCAATACAAATTTTACTTGGCCAACAAAGAACATGAAAATCAATAACGTAAATATAAAGCGTCAAATTAATAGGTAAGCAAAAGAAAAGACACGATTCTACCGCGCATATATAGGTATCTACCAACTTATCTGTAGAACCATTTACCTACATAATTTTCACTAGAAACGGGATATTTACCATGATTTTTGAGTTTTATATAAAACATAACATATAAAACTCAAAAATCATGGTAAATATCCCGTTTCTAGTGAAAATTATGTACATAACCATGATAGTTTCAAAAGTCATTTACCTACATATTTCTATCATCTACATACATTTCATTCTACAGATAAGTTGGTGCTGAAGTAGCGCGCGTAACCACAGAATATTAAAAAAACGGAAAAGAGTACGAATCCTCCTTGGTCTGGCCGTAGTGAATTATAAAGAAAAAAAAGTTTTAGTCAGAGCAAAAGTGCTATAACATGATTCCGTTTTTTAATTTTCGGTACTTATTGTGTTTATAAAGTATGTCAACTCGTTTTGAAGTTTATAATGCGAATTTTACGATTTGAGAGTAGATAAACATGTTTATTAACTTATCATCAATAATGTTATTGCTATAGTTTCGCATCGAAAGTTGCGTCCAAATGCCAGTTTATCAATTTCAATTAATAAATTCCCGGCGTCAAATAATATGGCGCTGCAATCTGGCTGCTTTACAACGCAATCGTCCCAATTACGCTATTTGTCATTGTGTTGAAATAATGGTATTTACTTCATTGAAAATCGCAATATAATAAGTGTTTTGTCAAAAATATATTTTTCAATACAAGCTTTTATAAAATTAGTGATCGTAACCTTGTGCTGATCAAAATGAGCTTAAACACGGCCAGTCTAATGTTATCCATCGAGAATTTCCATATCCACCTTCCGTCTTCATCATCAAATCAGTTCGCTGTCTCCATCATATTATATTGTCATCGGAACTTGACAGGTATGCCAAATTTCAGCTCAATCGGTTGAGGGCTTTATATTTCAGAGAGCAGCTTTAAAATTCAGTTGCAAGATTCCACCCCTGGATTCTACCCAGATAGACATACATACATTGTAAGTTAAATAAAAGCTTGTAATAATAAAGGTACAATCAGCATCAAAACTAGCTGACTAAGGTGTCTGAATAGTTACACTGCACTTAAAATAATATGAGAAGATTTAACTTTGAAACCAAAGAATTTATAGCTTACTTACTGAGTAATTAGCTTACTAAAGCATTTTAAATCTCACAATGTTATAGGTACCAATGCAGGAATTTTATAAGCACGTATTTAACTGTAACTTAAATAAACAATAATTGAGTAAGCTACTTATAATTTTAGATTTAGCTGTTACTTCTTTTTATCAAAACAATTTGATACGCTGGCAACATAAAATAATCAGGAAAGGAGACTGTCGTATAAAAAAACAAACTCTGCTAACTCCGAGTTAGTTGAAGGTTTAAATTTGTGGGTTGCCCCATCGTGAGAATATAGACGTGAAAAGTGGCGAGCTCATCGCTGTCATTGCTTCACACGACTGACTCGGCTAAAAGTTTCTTCCAGTAATAACAAACTCCATAATAAGGTAGCAGCCAAATCTTATACCAATCACCATACTTGGCAGACGGGTTGGTGATCGTAGTGTTATTTTTGAGTACCTACTCAGGTAGATGCTCCTTCCCATCCTCTGGTGTAATCCCTTAGTCGGTTTTTACGCCATCCACGGGAGGAGATGACGAAGGAGTCTATTCTTAGGCTGGACATAATACAGTCATTCAAAGAACAAAGTTACACTTACATTTCTTCTTTCAACTTGTCTTCAAAGCAAGACATCAATAAATGTTTTCACTCGCAACGTCTCACAAATATCCTTTCGCATTCACAACGCTTCTAGAACGGAAGTAAGCCAACGACATCATCTGCAGACGTCCGGTGTGGACTAGGATCGCATCATTTTGATTTCCGGCCGATCGCTCTTTGGCGCTTTACGGGGCACTTTATAGAGGGAATGTATAACTGGTTTAAGGCATGTCTGAGCAGGCATACGATAAAGGGTTTCTTAAAGGCTGTCAGGAAAGTTCTGTGTGGCTTGAGGGGAACGTTCCATTGTGTTTTTTTTTATATATTTAAACCCATCCCCCTTATGACCCAACATGGTGCCGGTGACATTAAAGGCATATGAGACTTTTCATCTTTATGTCTCAGGGTGGCGGGCGCAGTGCGATGCCACATAGTGTGCGTTCTAGGTGGACGTGACCTATATGAGGTATGAAATAATACATTGTTAAAGGCAGAGGTTACCGCTTAACAACAGATGGGCCATCTACTATGTAGTTCTGTCATCCACGCACATACAAAGAAAAATCCACGCAAATCAAAATAAAATGTATAATGACTTCTTAAATTTTGAATTTTAGTCGCGGGCTTTCCACTAGTTATCAATTAAGCTAAGTCCAAACCAATGCGTTCAGCCCGCGTCCTCAGTGGCGTGCACGGTGGCAATCAATGGTAAGACAATGGATCGCCACCGTGCACGCCACCGCGGGCTGAACGCGTTGGTTTGACCTTAGCTTAAGAAGCTACCTTTATGCCCTTCTCCATTGACATTGGTCTTCCTGTGATTAGGTTGTCGGCAGGGTTAGGTGTTCATCCAAATGAAAAACACTTCTTTTTTGGTTTTGTCTCTCTCTCTCTCTCTTCCTATATTTTTAACAGTCTTTATAAATCGAAACAATGTTAAAGGCAGAAAATATTTGCCATTCTTCCACGCCGTCTACATTCTTAAATATTTAATTTACTTTCGGCGAGAAGGGCAGAAACAAATATTTTCGAATATCTAAGAAAAACCCTTAATAACGCTATTTCCATGGCATTCAATGAAAGAAAAAGGTCGTGTCGAATGTCACGGGTCGAAAGCACCATTTAACCCTAAAGCCTTATTGAAACGTTTCAGCTTGTGGTGCGGGTTCTATGGACCCTTTATATCTGTTCTGACCTCTGGACCTCTAAAACTCGATAATAAAGAATCCTTAATAAGCGAGGGCAGTCCAACTGCTTGATCTTTTCTGATTGATCTACACATACAAATTAATCGACCGAATTGAAGAAGAAGAATTGACCGAAGGAAGCGAGTTCTCAGAGTCTAATTGCTAGATGTGGCGTTTGTATGTACGTATGTTTGCAAGTATTATGTCTCCGGGTGGCGGGCGCAGTGCAATGCCACACAGGGCGCATCCTAGGTGGACGTGACCCATGAGGTATTGCACTGTTCATAGGCAGACGGTACCGCTTTACAACAGGTGGGCCTTTGCCTCTGCCGGATCGGCTTGTTCCGTCATTTCATGTCGTATAAAAAAAAAGTATGTGGCGTGTGCTTGTCCAACGATAGCTGCAGATCCGTTGATCCAATCCTGGTAAAACTTGGCAGGTAGGCAGGTTATGCTAATATAATTTTATGTTAAAACATAAGCTTGATTGATGTTGGGGTTTTTGAGCTACCGCTTAACATCATGTGGGACACCTGTACGTTCCATAACTCACAAATTAAAAAAAAAATGAGGCCATTGCTCTATGGTATCCAGTAGTCCCCACTATGGGGGAGGCCTCATCCAATAGTGGACGTCCAACGTCTGATGATGATGACGATGCTGACACATAAAGTACTGAAAACAC
This sequence comes from Operophtera brumata, assembly GCA_932527175.1. NCBI lineage: Eukaryota > Metazoa > Arthropoda > Insecta > Lepidoptera > Geometridae > Operophtera > Operophtera brumata. The sequence goes on along the minus strand of OW052239.1, from coordinate 55,373,230 downwards.
AGCGCTCGCAGCTGCAGCTGACGTGGAGGACGATTTGTCAGCACTTGGCCCACTTGCGATTTATATTAAACGTCATTTTGGTAAATGGTAAATTACCCTTCACTTATTTAGGTAAGTTTGCATCACAAGCTTCCAGTTTGTCTATTTACTAAAACCACGATAAAACCAAGTGTGTTGCGATAATATCGTAAATACGAGCACCTCTATTATAACAGTCAAAGTAAATTAAAAAAAATATGAGTAACATTAGTAGATTATGCGCTATGAACGAACATCACGAAAAACAGTACATATTTAAACAAATATTCGCTGCGTAATCGAAAATATAAATCTAATATGCCCTCTTAAATAATATTATTTGTTACTATTTTTAATTTTACCAAGGTACGTTGATAGGGATAGGTGATAGATATATTTACATTTCTTAGTTTTACAGTAAATAAAATACATAAATAAATAATGCTGGACAGTTCACACAACATTATCTAGCCCCAAGCTAAGCAGAGCTTGTGTTATGGGTACTAGATAACTGATATACTTTATATAATATATTACATAGATAGATATTTTTTATTATGCATAGAAAAATAACCAGAACACCCTGAACAAATATCTGCGATCGCACAAATATTTGTTCTGAGGCGGGAATCGAACCCGCAACCTCCTGCGTCGCAGGCCAACCTTCGCCCGCTGCGTCACAGAGGTCGTCAGAGATGTAACCGTTATTTAGGGTTAACATGGCTAAGACGTTGTTTAAATTAACACTTGCTTATGCAGTGTTTATCCCTTAGACCCTGTTTAACTAAACACGTGTTTAAACGGTGTTATTTATTTTTTGTTGTAAGTCAGTGAATACCTGCTTGTACCATCAGATAACCATACAAAATTCTTAAACTGTCTGTATACTGGACTCATTTATAAACACAAAGCGCAAAAGCAAACTCTGCCAATGACATCTAATATTTACGGACAGCTCTCAAGAGACAAGACAACTTCCTTAGCTAAGTAAACTTTTCCAATTAATTCACAGTCAAAATACGTCCAATATTAAACGTTAACGTGTCAAAATTCCATAAGGATCTTGTCAAACATAAAGCGAGGTGCGTCGCTTGTGTAAAAGTCGCAGCATCAAATATTAAGTTTTTTTTATACTACTTGAATGACGGAACATGCAGATGGCCCACCTGATGTTAAGCAGTAACCTCTGCCCATGAACAGTGCATTCTCACATAGATCACGTCCACGTAGGACGCGCCCTATGTGGCATTGCACTGCGTCCGCCAGTCTTTTTATCTCTATATCCACCCTGTCCTTACGCTAGTAATACCTATACTCTGCGCCTAGCCAAACCTGAACCGCACAGCACCCGCATCGCTTTCAGTATAACAAATTGACGACCTCTGTAGCGCGGCGGGCGAAGATTGGCCTGCAACGCAGGAGGTTGCGGGTTCGATTCCTGCCTCGGAAAAAATATTTGTGCGATCGCAGATATTTGTTCAGGGTGTTCTGAGTATTTTATATGCATAATAAAAAATATCTATGTATGTATTATATTGTATTAAGTATATCAGTAATCTAGTACCCATAACATAAGCGAAAATCGTATAGTACTATAAGGGTGCAATACAATGACGCTTATCGCATCCTTATGAAAACGCCACGATTCTGTAGCGCGTCGAGCATATTCGCTGATGGGTTCCGGATTTCTTCTCCATCATAAGATCACGAATAGCGTCCTTCTGGAGTAGGTTGAAAAGTTCCAAAAACGGCATTCTGCATTGTATGGCTGAAGGCTTATATAGCCCCATGTACAGATTTTGGATCTCTGTGCACCAGAGTGGGAACAGGAAATAATAGGTATTTTTATTGTTTTTTTTTATTTGTTTATGTATTACCTATTTTAATTTTAATTTGACTGCGTTGTAATTTAACTTTTTTTGTATTTTTTTGTAATTTATGTTTATTTTTGCCTGAAATAAAGAATATATATATATATAACACAACCTCTGCTTAGCTTGGGGCTAAATAATGTTGTGTGATCTGTCTAGAATTATTTATTTGCAAGCAGCGCCCCGCGGTTTCACCCGCGTTTGTCGCGATCCCGTGGGAATATCGGAATAAAAATGTGCCTATGTGTTATTCCGGGAGTCCAGTTATCTCCACTCCAAATTTCATCCAAATCCATCCAGTATTTTTTACGTGAAAGAGTAACAAAGATACATCCATCCATACAAACTTTCGCGTTTATAATATTAGTAGGATAGTAGGATTTATTTTATTCAATTACGCAGTCTAATACAGATCACTCAGAGGTCAAACTGGGCCCACAGTCTGACTAACTGGGCTCAGTTGACTACATGTTGAGTACCGATCCACCAAGTTATCTGTAGAGTGAAATGTATGTAGATAATATAAAACGACATACATTTCATTCTACAGATAAGTCAGTGGATCTGTACTTCGGTATTTGGTGAATGATAATTCAATAAATACTTTTTAAATTTTAAATTGTGTTCGATACTTCAGCTGGCGTTCCCGCGTTTAATTTGCATAGTGGATCCTTTTATTCTAAATGCGTAGGTATTTAAAACGTATTCGCTGTTTGAAATTCATTTATTTACGAAATGGCACTAAAAGACTCGTGTGCTCTTCCATTGAAAGAGTTACAAATATACAAACATACAAACATTCAATAATCGTAACTTTCACATATTTCTTTTGTTTTAATTACTTTGATGATATTAGTGGGATACCTACCATAAATACTTAAACACACGCCTATTTCCCCAAAGGGGTAGGAAGAGCTCCAATGGGCCCCCCTTCATCGTGGGCTGCACCATCGTGGAATAAAGACGTGACAAGTGGTGAGCCCATCGTCGCCATTGCTTCCCACGACTGACTCTGCTAACGCTTTCTTCCAGTAATAACACATTCCATAATAACTAGCAGCCAGGACAAATCTTATCAACACAACAAGTCCGGGTAACCCCTTAGTAGGCTATTAAAACATCAACGGGAGGAGACGGGGGGGTCTATTCTTTGGCCGAATACACCACAGTTTATTTTAAAAGGAGAGTGAGCAATAAGTTGTGCAATATCGTTTCGTCTATTATAAAAAATAAAAAAAGTCGAATTCAGAAATGGCTAAAGAAGTCATAGTATCAGTGGAATGCAAAAAATCGTTCAAAAGTTGTCCATATGTCATTTTTATTGTATTGCTCGATTGAGAAACATCCTGGCATAGGTAAAAAACCGTCCACAGTCATTACTCCCATCGTTGAAAATCGAGTCTGGAGCAGGCTACCGTGATAGATAGGCAGATGCAGTACCAAGTAAAATGAAACAATGAAAAATCGTTCTTATAGTCCTAGAAATAAGGCTAGTATGATAGTGACTGCACATAGGTAAAGCCTACTGCGGTCAAGCAATTATAAAACGAACTGGCCAGTTACAAAATGCCATTTGGATAAATTTTTTGAAATAGAACGCGGTCTGTGTGCGTGGCCATCGAGCAACGCAGGCCTCCGGATGTGCATGACAAATATTTTATTAAAAAACTTGCAACTTTTTGCGTGAATATATTGTACCCATAAGGTTGTCTATCAAAAATGCCAATATATTCAAGGGCCGCTTGATTTTTGTTGGTAAAATTTAACTGCGTTTGTTTTTATCGTTGGTTGTTTTATCCATCCATCCAATTACTAATAAACAAGCAATATTTCTATATAAATTGTGATCTTGAAAATAGCTCAAATGATTTCGATATAATTTGCTATATATGGGGCTTTTTGGGGACGAAATATCGATCTAGCTAGGTCTCATCTCTGTGAAACCGATTATTTTTCGCTATTTGCTAATCTGTGTCAGTCAAATAATATTGAATAGTAAGCTTTACGATCCCGAACGCACGTCATCTTACAAACATAACCCGATCGCCCGAATTTGAATTTTGAACGGTTCCTGAAGAGGAACGTTAGTGATTTTAAGGGTAGCGATACACTTAGTAAACAAGTTTTAACAACAAAAAAGGCCGATCAAAGCTCGTTTAAACCAGATATGAGCATTTATAAAACCATGAATACCACAAATTGTTTCCCTTTTTAGTATTTTTTATAGGAAAGGAGTAACCTGCAAAAGAATAAAACAATTTGAGTTCTTACATCAATCCAAAAAGCTACAACACCTACCTACCTATATAGCCATTTCTTTTCACGCATCAACTTTAAGACTTAAATGTTTAAAGCGATAGCTCTCTCAGGAGTTAAGATGTACAGAATTGGATAACATGCCCAGTGGATCAACTTGCATGTTTCGTAAGTTGCTAAAGTTTAACAGGCTGATTCTGTAAGCAAATTTAGTTAAATTTTAGTATACTAACAGTGCCCCGTAGTTTCACATGCATAAGTCTCAATCCCGTGGGAATATCGGGATAAAAATGTGCCTATATTTTATTCCCCGAGAGTCCAGTTATATCCATTCAAAATTTCATTCAAATCCGTCCAGCCGTTTCAGCGTTAAGAAGTAAAAAACACACGCACACACTCACACACAAGTAAATAAGCTCTTCTACCGATTTTTTTATACCTATCATTAACAACATAATACCCAATAGTCACATACATATTCCTGATCCCACACCAGGATCCCCTATGTCGTGGTTTTCAGGAACTACGAGTACAATGGTACCATATCACCCAGACCCATATCAAATATTTGCAGACCATACTAACATTATTTGTCCCGCAAGGGGAATGGAATCCGCAACCTCTCATATCTCAACTGGCTACTCGCCCCCCCGCATCGCACAGATCGTAAGTAACTTAAGTTTATTTATTTCATAACTAGATGGCGCTGCAAATATTTTCCGCATTCTAGCTCGCGCTAACGAAAACCCACGGCGATGTTATGGCTTTATTGGCGAAGTTTGATTCGGATGAACTTATTACTCTCTAATATAAAGCTGAATACAATGGATTTCCATACAACATTCCTGCACTGTTTTTACAAGAGCATAAAAATTCTGCTTTATGCATAGATTTAATAATCTAGATGCGATCGTTCTCTGCTAAATCTGCAATTAGTAATAACACCAAACACGCGACCAATCGCGTGTGAACTAAGGCATATACCTACTAGTCATCGAGCAACACGGAATGGAGACGCCATCAAAGGCATTCCCCGCTGTAGTTCCCCTCTAAATTTAATGCCCTCGAGGGCATACAGCTTATAAAAAACTAGCTGTCGCCGATTGCTCTGTCAGACTGAATCGACTCGCGTGGGAGATAGTGCTCCAAGAAAAATGCCGAGTTGTTCAGTTTTATGCTGTAAAAAAATGATTGGATCATCAAATTTACAAGAAGATGGTGTTTCCTTTCACATGTACCTGAATTTCAATTAAATTATTATAATTTATTGCATAAAAATTGACCAAGTCAAATTAAGCCGTATAAAAACAAAAGTGGCCATCTTAGATTTTGTAATTTTTGAGTTAGTGTTCGGGGTAAAATAATAAAACTGAACGGTTTAACAAAAAAAACCGTGAATATTTTATTCAACAACACTGATTCACTCTTCACTACGACTGCACTTCAGTACACTAGTCATTCATTACTCTAAAATCACTCCCAAGTTACTTGATTTATTCGTACTGAAAGCCAATTCCCTTACGACTACCATGCCCACTCTTAAACCGAGCTCCACCTAAGCGTGTGATAGAGGGGTGACATAAAAGTGACCAAAAGAATAGATATAAATGTGTATAATACATCAATGTGCATGTCAGGATGTATTCTGCTGACGTAAACATGTATATAACGTGTAATGTCAGTAAGCCAAGAGGTGGATGATTACTTAATATCCTTGATTACTAAATACCATTTATTAAACACGTTCGACATCATGTGACATGTGGCATTAACGAGTATCGTATTTGACGGCTATGTAACCACTAACTAACCGTTAACTACTAACTACTACTACTACGTGTCACAGGCTCTTTCTTGGTTCAGTGACCAACTTCAGATATAGTGTCCCTGAAAGTGGCCTGTGACCAATGGTGAAAGAACCAGTGTGGTAAAAGGATTAAATGTACCTCGCAGAGGTGTATTATATGATATGTCAACGTAAGTGTCATGTGAAACTATATTTAAAGAAATAAAATTAAATCACACTACAATTAACAACAAGTGTAACATCAAAAAGTTTGTACATTTGAGAACTTTGATTACAAGAGATGGCAAGCATGAAGATGATATTTAAATGAGTGTAAATTCTGGAAATCAAGTGAACTTAACGCCTTATTATCAGCCGGAACGTATCCAAAAAGGCACGACGACTGGATGTGCATAGAGGGGTGTTAGTGCCAACACTAATGTATCTGGTGGTAGCGAAAGTTGCTAAGGCAGAATAAACATGAAAGTAGAATAAATGCAGTGAAGATGAGGTTTGAGAAGAATGTATGGTGGACTTTGAGAGAGAATAAGAAACAGTGTGTTAACAGAGCATTGTAAAATGAAAGAGCACGTGTATAGTGACAAGGATTGAGAAAGGTATGCTTGGATGGTTTGGGTGTATATAAAGGATGAATGATAGTAGATTAACGAAACTAGTTCATAAGATGAGCATGAATGGGACAGTTGGAAGGGGGAGACCTCGGTGAAGGTATTCAGAATAGATCAGGGTCGATCTGGAGAATGGCCAGGCTAAGAGCGCCCTTAACCAATGAGCATATATGAAGAATGTGATGTGAGTGAATGAAGCGAAACAGGTATGCCAAGATCGTAGCAAGAGAAATTCATGGTCTCTGCCTACTTCTCTGGGAAACAGGCGTGAGTATGTGTGTATGTTTGTAATATTATAAATGCTAAATTTTCTAAATTTAGAACGGCGATAGCTGGACCACTGGAATAGTTTTAAATTTTATTTAGATGTTCCCATAGGATCAAAACTTATGCGAGTGAAATCGCGGGTTGCTTCTAGTTTATAATAAGAATAAAACTACTTGGTTAATTTTATCAAAATCGGCAATATTGATCATACTTAAATAACTTTACTCTTTTCAGGTAAAAGTAAATAAAGATGCTTTAAAAAAATCGTTGATCGCCCATTGTGAGGTTACTGTAAAATCTTTGCACGTTGTGTTTGCCTATAATGAGGGGTTTTCACAGCCATACCAAATCATCTATAAACCCTTGAAAATAGATGTCGCTGCTGTGTACTTAACTGTAAAAATAAAGTGAAATGTAAAAGTCAACAACGAAGTGATATATTTTCGTGGTATTTTGTTACTATCACACAAAATAACATAGGTACGATGCATTTGTTGATTTTGACAACCACAGTTGAGTCAGGGCCATCAATTGAGCCAAAATGAATTTAAAAAAAAAAGAAAATGAAAAGCCCCCATTGGTTTCTTCTGTAGCTAAAGATAGGTATATAGTTTGTACCTCTTCATATATGCATGTCGGATCCTCAAGATCCCTCCGAGCGGCAAAAGGCAACTTAGGGGCTTTCCAGTGGGTCTCGTGCAAATGAGGAAAATTCAAAAGTGGTTTCACTAAGATTTTATTCAAACTGACTTTGAACTTGATTTTATATTTTGTTGATTAAATCGTGTGCACTCTGCCAACGCCGATGTAATAATGAGCTCTGGCGCTTTCGTACGCTCCTTTTATATCCGAGCGTCGATCGCTTTGCGTCTTTGCGTAAACAAGACTCGGGCGCATTCGTTTGGGTGGCGCGACACAACAGAATACGATTGTTCGCAGCCGTACACGTGGTGTTTATAAGCCTTCAATCTCAGTAGATCTATTCTCCAGATTCATCATATGACTTCTCTCTCCGACATACATGTGTAGACTGTTGGTAAACCTAATATTTTTTTTCATTAAATAAGCAACTGCTAACAATAACAGCCTCAATGCACACTGAAATAGCTTTGTGCTCATTTAACAGTTTTTTTTATTTCTCAAAAATTCCTGTATGTGAGTTGCCCGTGTATTCTTTTATACTACTAAATTAGTGATGTGCCTATTGAGGCAAAAGAATAAAGTAGATTTTTTATCGATAAAATAAATGCTCGTTTAATATGTTTTACAAGCTATTGAAATTTGATTTATATTATTCGGGAGCCATAGCCTAGCCTAACCTAACTTTCTAACCGTTAATCCAATCACCATGAAGGTATTGGTATGTAACAAGGTAGGTAACTGTTATGATTTTAATTTGAAATTATTCATTTTATGCCATAAGTTGACGACCTCTGTGGCGCGGTGGACGAAGGTTCGCCTGTGACGCAGGAGGTTGCGGGTTTGATTCCTGCCTCAGAACAAATATTTGTACGATCTTCAGATATTTGTTCAGGGTGTTCTGGGTATTTTCTATGTTAATGCAAAATAAATATCTATGTAATGTACTGTACTAGGGATATCAGTTATCTAGTCCATATCACAAGCTGTGCTAACCTTGTGTGAACTGTGTCCAGCATCAAAAAATAAAATTATAATAAATATATATATATAATGAAATTCACTTAGGTACAATGTGAAAGAAAACACCATCTTTTCGTAAATTCGATGTTCCAGACCTTGATTTACAGCTGAAAATGTAACGATTCGGCATTTCAGTATTTGTAGCACTGTCACACTGTTTTACTCTATGCGTCACACGATCGGTTCAGTCTGACAGAGCAATCGGCCCATCATGATACAATTTTATTACTAGCAAAAGCAAAACATGCTTGGTGAGGGCTAGCAAGCTATTTTTTCCGTGATTATTTATATTTAAACAAAGACATAAATTTAAATTACTATGCTAAATTACAACGGATAGTTTTTTCGTTAAGTGTACCACAAAATTGCATGGGATAGTAGAGGACTCGCTTCGCTCGCCCTAATGATCGGGCGAAAACAGTGTTACTAACGCGTATGCCCAAATGAAATTGTGCATAGCCAGAGGGGAACGACATCTTGACATGAATTTAAATTACTATGTGATATTACAAATCTAGAGGTGTGATAGTTTTTCGTAAAAAGTTGCATGCCTACCTAGGTTGTGGGATACGTGATCACTATAAATTAACAAAAGCATTTCCCAGTTTGAACTCATTTACTCATTTTCAAGAAAAGTCGTGTCATGAGTGTCCGTCCTGTGTCGTGGGATTTTCCTATTCAAATCCTATTCTTTGATTGACCAAAGAATTTAAAAAAAAATTGCTAGGTATAATTTTTTCAACGCGATTTTCTGTTCACTAGATAAAGCGCTAAGTATTACTTTACCTACCATTGTTTAACATTAACATAACTTAACACACCCAACACATACCTACATAGTTGTGATCCCACACTAGGATCCCATGTGACGTGGGATAATTATGCCTGAAATTTTTTTAAAAAACTATTTTACATTTTAATGACTAATGTAGTTTTTTGGCACTTAGGACCATGATTTTTGGTTTTTGACAATAACAGTGACTGACAGATATAATACATCGTATATTTCGTGACCAGAACCGACATGGATTATGTATTGATCATATCTTATTTTCATGCCCGCGGCTTCAGCTATCTCTGTTTGATGTCTCTCCCCGAGAAATCCCTCGTCCTTTTTCCTCTAAATCCCTTTTATCCCTTGTATATACTCGCTTTATATGTATATTGTGTAAATTTATCAGTAGAAACAACATAAAATTGTAAGATCATGTACAATATAAATGTATATTATGTGTATAGTTTTGTATGTATATTGATTGTGTGAATATTTTGTTTTGTTGTTATGTGTATTAGTTTTTTTTTCAGTTAAGTGTGAATCAATTTGTATTACTTAATCTCGTACGATTCTCCCTTTAAACCGTACCTTTATCTTTCCTCAAACTCCCAGCACTTTTTTGGTTTTATGTCAAGTTAATCACCTGTCATTGGCAAACTCTTGTGGCACCACTACCGGTCCGCTGAACACGCCAAAAAAAGAAGAAGAAGAAGACATGGATTATGTAGGTTAGAAGGATGACGGCAGCTAAGTAAAGCGTTTTTTCCTTTCCTTTCCTTTCGTCTCTTTTGACTTGCCGACCCATAGTTTTATGAAATTATTGTATGCTTTGAACAAAATTATAATTAAATTTTCCCAAGAACTAATCATCTCATGAGCTAGTGGTTGTATCTGGGGTACTCAAAATTTTCTTGATTTTTTCTCTATACTCTAAGTTTCCGCGTTTACCCCCTCTCTCTCCAGCCTAGTACTACCTTTTACTAATCTAAAATTTCATAGTGATCCACAAAATGATCTGTATGTTATCCTCGATAACTACTCCGGAACTCCTCCTTCACAGAGAGCGTTCAACCCTTCCCCCTATACCTAGCCGCCCTTAAATCCCTTCAATGACCCTTGATGGTAGCACAGAATATATACAGTAGGCAAAGTAAGTTCCTACCAAAAAGTTATCGATACTATTAATTTATCGACTTGAGTGCTGGAAGTCCCTAGAACGGGTGTTACTGTCAATTTTGTGACATAACATGATGTTTGTACACAGAAAGCATCTATGTGTGTATAAAGATTTTTGATGTGTTGCTGTTTATAGATGTGTGCGTTTATAGCGATAGAACGACTGGTTACAAAAGTGTGCATCAAACTGTAATTGAGTGCGTGAAGCCCCCCCCCAAAAATTTCTGAATAAATATGTATCGGTTGACAGCTCTAAGGCGTCTCCCCTCCGGTACGGAGGCCTGCGTTGCTCGATGCTACTAGTAGTCGATGTTATGTATATGATTTTGACACAAAAAAATGGCCGTCATTTTACATGTCCATGTACATGTGTTCATAAGCTAGTAAATTCAATATTATGACTATGACTTTGTGCTTGTGTTTTACGTGAAAAAATAATATTGCTAGAAATCAATCAATAGTGACAACATCAAACAGATGATTCTAAGTATGTTTTATTACTTTGTAAAAATGGAATAAGCAAAAGCTTTTTAAATTACTATCTTATAATTTTTGTTTAATGAAAAATATATTTCACTCTATATTCAACCGCTGGAAAGGGATAGGTAGAAGAACCATTGAGTTTTCTAAATACTTCATGGAGGTATAAATACTTACACTGACGTCATCAAAAAGAGATCAGTTTAGTAATGGTCTAAACTAAGGCTCGTTATCTTAACATGTTCAAAACAAAATATAACGGGACATAACAGTTACTGTCTAAAAGTAGAATTTACAATCCACATACCGTAGATTAGAAAAATATACTACACATAAAAACAAAACAAACCAAAGGTAGATTTTATCTTCTAAATTACATTTTTGCTTTTGACTCGCAAGGTAGGTTTTTGGTAGGACAGCACCTACAGATGCATGCTTATGACAGATCTTGAAGCAAAAAGGTTCACCTTTCATGCGACCTTTTTAGAAATAAGTTATGTAAATACAACAGAAGGACTCGTTTTTCAAACGAATACAAAAATACGGATAGTAAGATCTGATACTAGTCTGATGGTTTTGTTTGAAATGGCGTTGACTAGACAGATCTACCGGGCTAGTCAAGTGGCATTTGCTTCTAGCGATTCCATTTCTACAGTCGTACTAATACAATACAATTGACCACGTGACATTTCGATATCTTACGTCAATTTCACACATAGTTGGCTTTTTTACTACAGGTATAGTGTTCACCTTAATAGCCTCCTGAGGTATGGGAGCGGCACGGGAAGGTGGTGATTTTCTTATGTCAAATGTCGCGAGACGTCACTTGACGTCAGTCGGGCGGCGATCTCGCTGCCGTCAATACGTGTTATTTGGACCGGCCGCTTTAGAAAAGACGCACACGAGATTAGCAACCGAAGATGGGTCCTCGTATTAGAGCTCAAACTAAAGATGTTGTTTATTATGTATATATTTTTTTCAAGGTTAGGAAATCTGATCCAAGTTGAAAGTTCAGTTTAAAATATTGATATTAGTATTAAATATAATAATTATTTAAACAAGTATTTTATTCTCTTTCGCAATGACTTAGGTACTTATTTGTAAATATCTTAAGATCTATCTTCACTAATTTTCATCACGTGTGTAGCCCGACAGTTCTTTACGTCACATGTCACCCCTTCCGTGCCGCTCCCATACCTCACGAGGCTACTGAGTTAAGCGCTAGGCCTATAGCGACATCGCTATTAGAATGTTACTTTGTCTAAGGGCTCGGGTCACAGGTATTGTAATAAGGGGGGATTGACTCTGTGACGTAAGAAATTAGCTCATTTACACTCGCGTACGAGTCGCGAAGCGAGGCGCGAGGCGAGGCATGTGACATGAGTGTGAATAGACGCTCACGGCTCGCCTCGCGCCTCGTCTCGCGACTCGCAACGCTCGCGTCCGTAGTGGTTTTTTGGGCGGACCTCTCGAAAAACGCGAGTGTGTAAACATGAAGTTCATTTACCATCGACCACGTGAGTTACGGGCCGAGACACAAGACGAAGCACGAGGCGAGAGTATAAATGTTGTATAAGCATAGATAATACAGGTCTAGCGCTTAACTGAGTCAGCCCCTGAGGTAAGGGAGCGGTACGGGAGCGGTGTATTCGTCTCTCAAAAATTATCAGATGACATGAAGCCATGCTTTATTTTGACGTAACGAAAACACCCCTCCCGTACCTCTCCCATACCTCAAGGACACGCTCAGTCAAGCGCTAGACCTGTAATTACTAGCGTAAGGACAGGGTGGATGACGAGATAGAAACGTGACGGTGACCATGAAATAAATGGTGATATGAAAACAGTAAGTAGTATTTTAAATTTTAACTGTATGTTTGACAGTTAATCACAGAGCTTAATTTTCTCTTGAGCTTATTAGTTTTTTAATTCAATTCAATTCAATCCTTTTTATTTCAGACTACATACAAATAATACAAAACATATGAGGAATAGTCCATAGTTTGATTAAATAAAAATGATTAATTTATATAATATTTTAGTATTAAGTTAGTGTACTACTAACTTAATACTAAAATATGTAAATACATCATATAAATAAACGCGAAAGTTTGTAAGTATGGATGGATGGATGGATGGATTTTTGTTACTCTTTCACGTAAAAACTACTTGATGGATTTGGATGAAATTTTGAATGGAGATAACTAGACTCCCGGAATAACACATAGGCATATTTTTATCCCAATATTCTCTCGGGATCGAGACTTACGCAGGTGAAACCGCGGGGCGCTGCTTGTATAAAATATATATTTTTTTGGTTTTGATCAAGTAAAACAATTGAACAAAGAAACCTTCAAGTGATTTTCTCGTGGCTCTGACATAATACAAAGCATACGCATTCTAAAATTACCACAAAAACTCATTTAAAACTCGCGCAAACACTTCACACATCAATAATTCAATCGACATACCTGACAGCCTCTTTATTAATTCAACACATCGCCTTACATCTCGGTGTAGATAAAGTTTTTCAATTAAGACCCTTGGGTCGATAGCATTAAAATTCCGACTTAATTTCCCAAAGGTAGGGTGATTACGAGAATTCCTCGTCGAACTCGATTAGAAGTCACGTTAATTATTTCTGATGTAAACTTTACTAGGTAAATAAAGCAGCTGGCTTAGGCTCACTTCACACCATCAGGGATGCAGCGCAGCTAGGGTTGCCACGTCGGAAAACCGTAATTTTTTGACACATTCCCAAATGTCGGGGGTCTGGACATAAGTTTTTTGTGAAAAATATATTTTTCAATACAAGCTTTTATAAAATTAGTGATTGTAATCTTGTGCTGATCAAAATGAGCCTAAACACGGCTTGTCTACTACTATCCCTCGAGGAGTTCCGTTGTCCACCTGCGGTTTCCATCATCAGATAAGCTCGTTGTCACCATCATATTGTATTGTCATCGAAACTTGACAGGTATGCCAAATATCAGCTCAATCGGTTGCTTTAAAATTCATTTTCAAGATTCCACCCGGATTCCACCAGACAAACATACCTACATACATTGCCAGTTAAATAAAAGCTTGTGTAAAATGAATAAATTACGTATAAAATAGTAGTGTGAAAGTTTAGTGATTTTTAGGATAAACGAGCTGTTTGTGCAACAAAAGTATGGTTTTCAGCAATTTCAATAATGCTTAGTAATAGGCTTATAATTTTGTAAAAATTAAAAAAACCCTCAACGCAATGAAACGGCTAAACCGATTTTGATCGAACATAGCTAAGAACACTCCCGACAAATTCACCAATCAAAAAAAAAAAAAAAGAAATGGGTTCTCGCGTTCGGGCGCTACGATGCGACAGACAGACACACACACTAACAGGCACATCAAACTTATAACACCACGTTGTTTTTGCGTCGGGGGTTTAAAATAAATTATTGAAAATAATCATTTACTTGAGACTTACTATTTTCCTTTCTGTTATTTTCGCTCTTTATCTGTTTCGCGAGCGCTATTCTGTTACTGAGATAGATAGTGACAGAATTTGAAGTAATTGTGAAGTCTTCGATCGCAACTGGTTTCGTACAGTGACGAAAAAATCTTCCATCTCAACTGGTTACGAATCTCCGGTTTCGTACACGGTGAAGCGATGTAATCACCATAAGAACATAAATATTGGAATTGCAGAGGAAGCTATCACTTTAGTAATCTGCACAATTTTCAGCGCAATTTTCATTCCAATTACAAAGTCTCTACCAAGATAATGTTCGTTCATTTATGAAGTCTAATTAACGCAGTCGTAACAAATCAGTGTAAATGAGCTTCTCCATTCATAAACTCAGTAATAATTTCACTCGTATTGTACGTGAATTTGTTAGGAAAATTGCATAATTCGCGGCAAAAGTTTTTGAGGTAACTTTGTAAAGCGGATGGGAAGGACATGCGTTGTGATAATGTTATTATTTTGGAAATGTGGAAGTTAATACTTTTGTGATGTAATTTTTGAAGTTAACTGTCTGGTGGAGCAATAAAGATTATTAAAAAGCGTAAACATATATATGCTTCTATTCAAGAACTTCAGGCACTTTGCGCCTACAATACCTACGCTCCGCTCGTGACTAAATCTGCGGCAAGCACGTTTGTAGGGCATACAAACATTTAATTTAGGTATTGGATTTTTTTAAATTCACATTATAACCACCGCTTTATCTCACATTTTCTACAACATTTATTTTGGTATATAAGTTTTATCGTCAAAACTAAATGTAACTCAAATAAAACACCAATTAAATCGAAATATTCGTGTTTTTTTTTTGGTGCAGCAAAATATAATTAGTTGTGCTATTTTTACCTAGTAGAGCGCTTTTTTACAAGCTTTTATTTAACTTGCAATGTATGTATGTTTGTCCTGGTGGAACCTTGCAACTGAATTTTAAATCAGTTATCCTCAACCGATTGTGATGATATTTCGTATACCTGTCAAGTTCCGATGACAATGCAATATTATGGTGACAGCGAGCTGATCTGATGATGGAGATGGAAGGTGGACAACAGAACTCCTCGAAGCTTAATAGAAGACTAGCCGTGTTTAGGCTCATTTTGATCAGCACACGGTTACAATTACAAATTTTATAAAAGCTTGTATTGAAAAATATATTTTTCACAAAAAACTTATCCAGACTTCATGTTTGTAGGATTCTAATAACACTCAAAGATATCAAAATAATGTTCTTAAGACAAAACTATTGTAAGCTCAAATCCAAACACAATTCGTCAATCCACCAATTTATTTGTTGACTACAAATTGATACGAATCCCTCTGCGGCTTGCCGCTTCAGACACTGATATCTGAACACTAGCTATTACTGTTTAATGTATGTATGTCTCTACGAAACCACATACAGCCTTCATTACTACAACACTGATTACAAGCTGACTTTAAGGTTACTGAGCCCTAAATTATACAGGGCGTCCCAAGACTATGCGACATGAAGGGAAAGTACCTTAAATATTGTAGGTAGGATATTTTGCTAAAAGGAGACTTTATTTTCTTTTTAAAAGTGAGTATTTTTATTTTTATATGTATAATAAATATATCAATCTATGTAATATATTGTATTACTTAGACACATCGTGCACCAGGGCTGCCGATAGGATTTCCCGCCACGCTAGCCTTAATGATATCATTCGCCGGGCCCTTACCAGCGTTAATATTCCAGCCATTCTAGAACCGAATGGTCTGCTACGTAACGATGGTAAGCGGCCTGACGGCATGACTCTTGATCCGTGGGAGAAGGGTAGGCCTTTGGTGTGGGACGCTACATGCGTTGATACCCTTGCGCCATCTCATCTGTCCGGGACATCAGTTAGGGCCGGTGCGGCGGCAGATTCCGCTGAGGACCTCAAAAGACGCAAATATGCAAGTCTCGACAGAGCTTACTTATTTGAGCCTTTCGGGGTCGAGAATCTGGGTCCGTGGGGTTCCGGGGCCCTTCGCGTTTTCAAAATTCTTTCAGGGTATCTGGTCGAAGAGACGCGTGACCCGAGAGCTGGCTCTTATCTGGCTCAACGCATTAGTATTGCCATTCAGCGTGGCAATGCAGCCAGCATCTTAGGGACGCTTCCGTCTGGTAGTGATTTGGTTCATTTGAGCTACCTTTAGATCGCTTGCAGCGGTCTTCAGGTAGCACAACTGTTTCATATGTATTTATATTCTTTCTGTAAATAAATGTACTAATATATTTTATTAAGTAGGTATATAAATTATCTAGTACCCATAACACGAGCTCTGCTGAGCTTGGGGCTTGATAATGTTGTGTAAACTGTCCAGCATTATTTATTTATTTATTTAATTTTGCATTCAAAGATTTTTAAAGAATTACTTGCTTCGTCTGGGAATCGAACTGAACATTTAATGGAATCAAACATGTTACCATAAAGTTAAAGGTAAATCTATTTGCACAAATATGGGCGAACAGAGTATAATTTTACACTGAAATGTCTGTTGTTGGCTTCTATTTTAGTTACCAGCGGCAAATCATTTTTGGTTAAAGAAAACAGTGGACTGATAGCGAAAATAACATCTGTTACGTTATTCTGTTGTTATTAGATACTATGTTACTTGAGAGGTTTCATTCGATTGGCACCGTAAAAATACGTTGTGTTTTTTTTTCACATTTTAGTCGATTCGATTCCCAGACGAAGCAAGTAATTTTTAGAAAATAATTAAATAGAGTATTACTACGTTTTAAAAATAAAATAAAGTCTCCTTTCAGCAAAATATCCTACCTACAATATTTAAGTTGCTTTCCCTTCATGTCGCATAGGCTTGGGCCTGTGTATTTTGACAACTGTTTCCACGAAATAATTTTTGCATATTTTATCGAAGACTTTCGAAGAATATTTATTACTTATACAAGAGTATACAGGCAAGTTTTCTTGGAAACAGATTCTCGGCTAAAGAAACTGTATGAAGTAAAATAATGGTTTTGGATATTACTAGAATTTGATTCTTGTTTGAATATCTTTATATAATAAAAAAACCATATAAAGAAATTAGAAGTTTTCCTTTTCTTATTCCTCTTTATGAAAAGAGTACTACAAAGAAGTACCAGTGACATAACTGGTTATTTAATTTATTTTATTTGTATAGTAAACTAGCTACTCGCCCCGGCTTCGCACGGGTAGCCCCCGGTGAACCCCTTCCACCCCTCCTACCCCTCCCCCCTATGTCAATCTCCTGGTTCTAAGCTACCTCCCCACCAATATTCAGACAAATCGGTTCACCCGTTCTTGAGTTATAAGTGGTGTAACTAACACGACTTTGTTTTATACATATAGATATTACATACTAGCTGTCGCCGATGGTTTCACCCACGTTATTCTCCTTTTAGAGCAGGTTTTAATCTAAGTATATACATACCAAATTTCATCTAAATTAGACCAGTCGTTTTAGCGTGAATGCAAAACTAACAACCAAAACTACTCCTGCAGCCTGCTGCTTGCTTGGTGTTGGTATGGATAAATTCCAGTATTGATGATATCCAGTAGGTATCCGATATCTCGACTCTGCAGCCTGCTGTTTGCCTGGTATATTGGATAAATTAATTTTCCAATATAATAATTCCCTGCTGAGGTTTTCCCAAGCGACTTCAATATGAGGTAATGCACTGTTCATAGGCAGAGGTTACCGCTTAACATCAGGTGAGCCATCAGCTTGTTCCGTCATTCAAGTAGTAAAAAAATAAAAATAAAAAGTATGGGGTTCTTCAAAAGGGGTGTTTGAATTTTTTTAAAGGGTCAACAACGCGTTTGTGATGCCTCTAGTATTTCAGGCGTCCATAGGCTACGGTAACCGCTTACCAAGAGGTGGGGCCGTATGCTTGTTTGCTAACTTGGTAGCATACAAAAAAAACGGTATTTAGTACAATGAATACCGGATAGCGGTCGCCCCCATTTCACCGGTATTCCAGATATCCAGTAACCGGATTACACTTGAAGTCTGCTGCTAGCCTGGTACATTGGACAAATTCCGAAGACTTCCGGAGACCCGAAAAAAAATTATTAGTGGTCGCCTATATTTCACTTTACTATGGATTGATTTTCAGATATATACCTAACTTAATCCAGATCAATCAATCAATCATCTCAATCCCTCTAATCTCAATCTATCTCTATAATTTCACCACTAATACTTTGGCGAGATTGAGAAAGAAAGAGACAAACGAGACTCTTCCCGGCAATTTCGAAAAGAGACGTCTTGTACTTTTGTTTTATTTCTATTAGTAGTGTTTTTGTTTTGTTTTTTGTGTGTTATTTTGGTCTAATTTTAACCAATCTAGCTCGTTTAAAGAGCACAAGTGTAGTGAAATGAAATGGAAGTGAATTGCGTGACTTTTCAAATAGGTTGAAATAGTCTACCAAAGTTTTAGTAAAACGGCCACCGTTCCCCAGCCGTGCGGCGCCAATCATAAAGATAATAAAAAAAGAGGCATACATCCAAACATTTAAAAATCCAAACTTTGTCATTTTATAGTAGTGGGATGCACACCCTGTTAGGCTCTAAAAAGAGCATTTGTTTGTAACCGTTATTAGAAAGATAAAAGTGAATCCAGAAATATTTAAAATACCGCAGTACAATTCCCATGGACAAAAAGAGACGGCCTGGAAGACCGCATAAACGTTGGAGCGTTGACATCGCTAAAACGGCAGGCATTACCTGGAGCAGAGCAGCTAGAGATAGAGAGAGATAGAGGCAGATGCAGGAGGCTTTTACCGCTCAAAGAGGTACATACACTGGTGGAGATACCCGAAAAACGGAATAACTAATTATTTATAAGATACTAGCGACTCGCCCCGGCTTCGCATGGGTA
The DNA here is from genome assembly GCA_932527175.1 of Operophtera brumata. Classification (NCBI taxonomy): domain Eukaryota; kingdom Metazoa; phylum Arthropoda; class Insecta; order Lepidoptera; family Geometridae; genus Operophtera; species Operophtera brumata. Next base: position 55,353,935 of record OW052239.1, on the reverse strand, counting down.
GCCCCCGGTGAAAAACAGACCCCCCTACCCCCTACAATGTTTTCCTGGTTCTAAGCTACCTCCCCACCAATTTTCAGCCAAATCGGTTCAGCCGTTCTTGAGTTATAAGTGGTGTTACCAACACGACTTTGCTTTATAATATAGATTAGCATAAGTCAATAAATTGTTAATTTTTAAATATTAGAGTGTAAGAGTAATAAAAGCTTATGTTATTATATTATTACAAGTCCTGATACAACGTTCTGGCAAATCATATCAAATTATCTTATAAATGCGTAGTAATTTTCAGGTAAAATTTGTGTATCGACTCAGGAAGCTGTATTCACTCGGAATACTTTCACAGATCAATGAATTTTCCACCACACAGCATTCTCGAATAATATTCTCGATGGAAACAATAACAGAAACGGTTGCGATAGCTAATAGCAAGCGGAACTTTATCTTCAGAACGCTTACTCCGATCAAGTTTCGAATTACACACAATCCTGAACACAGGGTACTAGAAACAAGACATTAGCTAGAAACAATTTAGTTTTTTTTTTCTTTAGAAGTGGCATCGCACGGCTTGTGCATTTGCCTTTTTCAAGTAAAATTGTGTTTTCAATGAGGGGTTATCACGGCCGTTTCACATCATGCTTAAAGTGGATGCTCACACTTGCGGCGCAAAATTCATTTTTTTTGGTGTTTATGCCCATTACAGCTTATGAACGAATAAGCTTCTTCTGATAGCGAATGTTGAGTTCGCGAGAACTAGGAAACTTAACAAACATGTTTTAATTGATAGTATCTCATAAATATCATCAGTTTAGCTATGATTAACCATGCTATGTTATGAACCCCTAAACACATTTTTACAGTGTTTTTTTTATTTAGGGGTATCGTAGATAAACTGGTGATATTTATGAGACACTATCAATTAAAACACGTGTGTTAAGTCTCCTAGTTCTCGCGAAGTCAACTTTCGCTATCTGAAGAAGTGTTGATGAGCTGTAATGGGCAAAAAACACCTAAAAATTTGAATCTCGCGCCGCAAGCGTGAGCATTCACCTTAATGCCTTGAAAATAGATTGCGCCAGCTAACTTAACCATCAAAATAAAGTCAAATGTCAACGTCATCAACGTAGTGATATATTTTCGTGGTATTCACACAAAAGCACAGACACACATTTGTAAATTTGGCAACCACACTTGATTCAGCGCCATCTATCGAGCCAAATCGATCTACTTTTTTTCTTTAATTTGCAACGTTGCGCTCCTTCCAAGTCTTCAAAGCCACAGTCAAGTCATGTTTTAGTAAAACGGTGGCCGTTTACTCCTTTTCCACCTTTCCCCCAAATAAATTACCCAAATAATTCCCCTAAATGGTAAGCAGAGTCTCTTTTCACCATGGGTTGTATCATCGTGGGAATATAAACGACACAAGTAGTGAGCTCATCATTTTATTAGAGACTAGTGACTCGTCCCGGCTTCGCACGGGTAGTTTCAGGATGAAAAACAGCCCCCCCCCCCGTCCTATCCCTTCCATCCTATCCCTCCTGGTAGCCTTTGTCACTCAGGGAGAATGTAGCTTAGCAATGGTGAAATAATTTTTGAAATCGGCACTGTAGTTTTTGAGTTTAAACATTACAAACATACACACACACGAAAATACAAATCTTTCCTCTTAAATTAGTGTAGATGTAGATGTAGATTAACAAACCATAGTTTAATATTATTATAGTGATCATGGATGGATACAACATTTCTTGGAGTTTGATGAAATAATGACCCCTAAACCCCTTAGAGGAACCTTAAAAAATACCAAAATATGATCTATAGCGCACTTGGATTCGTTATTTTTCATTTAGTTGAATGAGCGAAGCGAGTTCTCTGAGTCAACTTGGAAGAATCGGCATTTGTGTGTATGTTTGTCTGATGAAAACTTCCGTACCGTTTATCCGATCTTAATGATATTTGGTTAGGTTAGGTTAAGGGTAAGGATATGAGCTATATTGGTCAGGGGGTTGATGAGACATCAGGGTCCAAGAGTTGGTAAAAAAAGTCAGTCTGTCAGATCAAGTGGGGATTCATATGAAAGCGCTTTGCTTGGACATTTCAAAGCTATTTTTAATTATTTTTTAGACTATGTAGTTGTTGAGATATTAGGGAAAATATAAAATGTAGAAAACATAACCCCTGATGGGTAATTTCAGCAATTCCACAATGCTGAAATTTGGTACGCTTGTAGTTATGTGATTAAAATACAGGGAAAAGTCTAAAATTGAAGAATTTCGAAACTTGTACTTGTACTTGTTGGTTATAAAACGATAACCAATATAAGATCCATTGTTGAACTCCTATTTCAAGGAATTTTAACGACGGTGTAATTTCGGTGTGATTTTCTTCCAATAATGCCGCCATGACAGACTTCCTAGATTATTTTGAGATGATAACTGACTTCACAAAAGGTTTTTTTTTATACAACTTGGTATGACGGATCAAGCAGATGGCCTGGCCCACCTGATGATAAGCGGTACCCTCGGCCTATGAACAGTGCATTATCACATAGGTCACGCCCACCTAGGACGCACCCTATGTGGCATTGCACTGCACCCGCCACCCTCAGACATAAAGATAAAAAGTCTCATGTGCCTGTAGTTTCACCGGCAACGATATCGTTCAAACCGGAACACAGCAATGCGAGCACTACTGCATTGCGGAAGAAATAAGTATGGGCGTTGTTTTTCCACGGGCGAACTCTTTCACAAAAAAAGCTCTACTTTTACTAAAATGTGTTTAATCTGTATCCTAAAACACGAATCGGCTACAACAATATACGTAGCGTGAAACATTAATCTCGACCATTTCAAATGTCGTGAACTGCGAGGTTCAGTCTGAGTCGAACTCGTTGCATTTACTGCGCACTTTGCATGCTGAGCGTCTTTGTCAAGGTCCGGCAGAGGAAATGTCGATTTTACATTGTATCAATAACAGAGCTCAACCTGAGATTTACTCTTCAAATAGTGATTTGATTTCAAAGATTCACTCAATAAAATAATTGTGTTCAATTCAGCAGTCACTCTGACTGTGTTAAGACTGCGCCAACCCAAAGCAGAAATCTTCATACAAAAAAAAAACGCCACGCGCCGCTCGAAATAGCGGTTTTTATTCAATATATCGAGAATATATTTCGTGATAATTAAAAATAAACCTCAGGGTGATCCCTCCATTTTATTGTATTTATCTTATTTATCCAATTGTTGACCCAATAATCTGTACCATATTGACAAACAATCGAATCTAGCGTAAAGTTAGAGGTATAGTGTAGAGAGTATAGTGGTATCGTTCGTAATAAAAGAGTGAGAAAGAGAATTGATCGATTTATCTGCAAATAACATCTACTCGCAAAGACTTTAGTTAGTTCTCCCGTGATCATTGCGCATGCAACTGTGCCGAAATATCGGGTACAATTAAAACTCTAAAATCATGGTATATATCCCGTTTCTAGTGAAAAGTATAACTTTGTGTTATTTTATTGAGAAATTTTTGTACTATCGTGTTTCTGCCTGGGTGATCCCTCGGCATTATAATGTAGTAGCCGTGCACATTTTTAATTTGAATATTGTACTTAATTTAGTCAGCAAAAAATCTAATCTAAGATTGGTAATTTTGCGTTATACCCCACCTTAAATTGATAGGGTTAGCGCAGAAAGGGTTAACGCAGTCGGTCTATAAGGGTAACCAAGTTAGTTCTTATACACAGCCCTACATAATATTATAACTTTGAAACCAGACCCACATCCACCCAAACAAACATACATACATTGCAAGTTACATAAAAGCTTGTGTAAAAATTACATGATCTAGCGATTGGATCAAGTTGCTATGCTAACTCCAATAGGTATTCGTCGACTGCTTAAGAATTCACACTAAGACAAAGAGAGTTGATTGACTGAACGTACATCCTGCTGAATTTCAGAAACCTGTGTCCATTCTATTCACTACCCACTTTGAGCTGCTGTTTCGACAAAGGTATGTGTACTGTGTACTAGGTACTATAAATTTACCGATCAATTGGTCAAAGCTTTACCAATTAGAGGCAAAGATGCGGGTTCGAGTACCTCAGGATCGGAATTCCTGGTTCCTATTTTTAGAACGAACTATGTTTAGGGTTCTTTATCTCAGAAAGACCCTTAAAAAGGTTCTAATATTACGTAAAATAACATAACAACCAACCGTCACATACATAGTCCGGATCCTACACTAGAATCCCCTATGTCGCGGGTAACAGGAACTACGCCAGTACCATGGTACCAAAACGCTTAGTCCCGGAACAAATATTCTCGTAACCACTTTCTTGTCTATCTGTCTACCATACCATATTTACTACGAAACTATTGTACGATTTTTTTAACATTGATACATATACTGGCATGAATGTCTTTGTGTACAGGATTAGGTGTGCCAATCACGGATGTACAGCATATATAAATACCTAAAAACGGCCAGTCTACTATTATCCCTCCAGTCTACTATTAGTTTCGTTGTCCACCGTTGTCTTCATCATCAGATCAGCTCGCTGTCACCATAATATTGCATTGTCATCGGAACTTGGCAGGTATGCCAAATTTCAGCTCAATCGGTTTAGAATAACTGCTTTAAAATTCAGTTGCAAGATTCCACCTGGAAAAACATACATACATTGCAAGTTAAGTATAAGGTTTAAATAAAATGTGTTCCTTATATCACCGAGAACAAATTCCAATTGGTCTAGTGGTTAACCAATTCTAGTGGTTGGTCTATAGTAGTCAACTTACACGGAACTCTCTCCACGGGAGTGCAACTCACACTTGACTATTTTTTCGTATTAATAAAACCATAAGGTTGGTAAAAATACACTTTACCGCTTCTCACTATCGATCAACTACAGCAACCCGACAAAAGACCAGCATGAACTTTTGCGACAATTCTTACAAAACAAAAAATGGAGTAACAATAAGTATTTACATGTTATTACATCATAAATTACATAGACCTAAAGTCAAGCCCGGAATAATACCAAGCCTGGCTTCAAATTATACCATTATCACGAAAGTAGCATAATAGCTTAAGTGTCTGAACGGATGTGCAAGGGAGATAGTAGGCGTATTACAGCTAGGATTTAAGGCTCAGATTGGCCTGGGCTTGGAGGCGTATATAGGAAATAGTAGTGCGATAGCGTAGAAAAATTCTTAGCTACGGTGCTTCGAAGTTTATTGAACAATCGTATACATTTTTAGAGCCTCTACGAGTGTCTCGTAGCAAACGTGAGAGAAGCCTGTGCCAACGCATGCATTTCCGCACTGTGACTTTATTTTTTGTTAACTTTGTTAATGACAGAACTAGCAGATGGCCCACCTGATGTTAAGCGGTAACCTCTGCCTTTAACAATGCATTATCTCATAGGTCACGTCCACCTAGGAAAATCCAATCGTCAATGCCGCATAGGGTGCGCCCTTCGCGGCATTGCACCGCACCCGCCACCCTGAGACATAAAGATACAAAGTCTCATGTACCTTTAGTCACCTGTAATTTAACCTTAAGCAACCTTAACCTCCAAACCGGAACACAGCAATGCGAACACTATATACTGCGTTGCGGCAGAAATTGGTATGGTGGTAGAACTATGAGGTAATGCACTGTTCATAGGCACAGGTTACCGCTTAACATCAGGTGGGCCATTTGCTTGATCCGTCATTCTAGTAGAATAAAAAAAAAACTTCTCGGATGAACTATTTCACAAAAAAGCTCTACTACTACTAAAAACGTATCTTTTCAGTTAACGTCATGTTTTTCTGTTCGAAAGTTTTTTTTTTCGCTTGTATTTAAATGCTTTTGACCTCCTGGATTCATGACAGCGTTACCGGGCTTTTGGTGAGCACAGATGGCGCTCAACCTGCAAAGTTAGGCGACAAGCACAAGGGCACCACTTAGGTACGGACCTTGGCTTGGGCTGTTGCCAGGTTGGGGAGGAACGGCAAAACGCCCCGGTACATGCTTGTACCGGTTTAGGCGTAAGGTGTACTTAGAAGGTTCGTTGACCTCGCCGGCGAGGTCAGTGTAAAGGTGGAGTGTTATCTTTGACTTGACTGGATAACGTCACTGTTATTAACGTCACGTTGGCGGTACTGTTTGCATCAGCGGTTTATGCAGTTTGCGGTTCATACCCGGCATATGCGTTATTCATATGCGTGGTCTATAGTCTGCTAGTTATTACCTGAAAGGTTCGAGTATCTGTAATCTAGGGCTGTCGGAGAACTCGATCAATGTTATTACATCTCTCGGTTCATTGTGTATCCTTCTGTAATTGGGACTTAGATTTTTATTGAAATGTCCACCGTCCTACAAGAGAAAATAAATGGAGACGTGCTCTAAAATACATTTATTGGCACTTTCTTTAAAATGTATTTTGATAGTTACAAACCAAGGTCTTCTTCCCTCTTCTTTGTACTTTCCAGGAAAAATGGGCAGGTTGCTCAAGAAAAAACAAATGACACGATTGATTCGATGACCCCTGTGGCGCGACGGGTGAAGGTTCGCCTGCGACGCAGGAAGTTGCGGGTTCAATTCCCGCCTCGGAACAAATATTTGTACGATCTGCAGATATTAATTGTTCAGGGTGTTCTGGGTATTTTCTATGCATTATCAAAAATATCTATCTATGTAATGTATTGTAATAAGTATATCAGTTATCTAGTACCCATAACACAAACCCTGCTTAGCTTGGGGCTAGACAATGTTGTCTGAACTGTCCAGCATTATTTATTTTATTTATTTCATTCCATACCAAAAATCTCATTATTGGACGCTTAGCCAAAAAAACAGGCCTAGTTTCATCCCGGCTGGGCTGAACACGCCTCGAATTATTAAATTGTATACTTAACCAAGTTTGTAATTATTATTTCAGTTTTTTAGTTATTTTCAGACCGTAGTTCGTGGTGGATTCAGCTTAACTGTCTGCAAACAAGCTAAATTATTTTGTTTTCAACAGAATAAACAATGTTTCATTTACAACAAGAACTTAAACCTATCCGTCCACGTCCCATGTAAAAACTATTCGTTCGGAGTCAGTAAAATAAATCTGTTTCTGTGTGGATATCCGTGCTCCGTAAATATCGCTGCCCGATAAAGTAAGCTCAAAATGTTTAAACCGTTAGATAAATTAAAAGCTTGATAAAAAGTTCAGTGACTTTTTTTTTACATCTTTGTTTAACTGATCAAGCATATGGCCCACCTGATGTTAAAGCGGTACCCTCTGCCTATGAACAGTGCATTATCACATAGGTCACGTCCACCTAGGATGCACCCTATGTGGCATTGCACTACTCCCGCTACCCTGAGACATAAAGATGAAAAGTCTCATGTGCCTGTAACCATACCCGCCGGTTACAGGAAGGAACCATACCCTTCAAACTGGAAAAAAACAATGCGTGCACTACTGCTTTGCGGTAGAAGTAATAGATAGATAGATAGATAGATACGTTTATTAATAAAAAGGTTCAATACGTCATGTTTAATTGTTTTCTTGTAACCGCGTGAACCAAGGTAGGTTTGTGATGGTTACTCACATTCGCTTGACTCGCACTATTAACTAACTTAATTTAAAAGATACATAAATAGGTAAGTACTTATGCATAAAATATACCTCCTCTTATCTATTTACCAACATGTAGGTTACAACAGCAGGTACCATATAGGTATTTACTAGGTAGGCAGTTATGAGTGAGCTTAACACTCTTGGCTTTTCACTCGCTTTATTACAATTAAGCGAGGGTAACTCTAGTATACTTCCCCGGACGAACTCTTTCATAATAAAGCTCTACTACTAGCATCTTACAACATCTCGTTGGTGTATTCAATAAAATCTTATAAAATTCTAATTCCCATTTGAAAATGGCTAAGCATTTTTTAACGTGCATGGAAATTCCACGATATATTCAATGACTTGATTAATTTGCTATTAATCCCACTATTCAAAGTTCGATGTTTCAATATTTGTATGCCTGTTACTCAATCACGCCGTCGGCTGAAACAATTTCGATGAAATTTAGTATATATAGATAGATTATGACCTGAATTAACCTAAAGACTACTTTTTGTCCTGGTAAAACACGAGCGAAACCACTTACGTGCACTAGTTTTACAAAAAAATACAATTTACACAATTACTGAAAATTTTAGAATTGCTGGAATTCTGATTTATAGAATAGCTTGAGCTTAAATCTAAGTACCTCACTTCGGAGAACATTTAAAAAAAAACCACGTAAATGTTTTTAAAAAAATCCCAAAATTAACAGGAAGATTTAAAATGGAAATCATACGCTTACACATCCTTTTTTAAAGGCGAAACTAATTCTTTTTCGCGCCAAAACTTAAACAGCTCCGGAAATTCTTATTTTACATGCTCAAACATACGGACGTGTCGCAAGCCGGGAAAAGTGGAAACACTTCGTATTTTACATGCTCAAACATACGGACGTGGCGCAAGCCGGGAAAAGTGGAAACACTTCGTATTTTACATGCTCAAACATACGGACGTGGCGCAAGCCGGGAAAAGTGGAAACACTTCGTATTTTACATGCTCAAACATACGGACGTGGCGCAAGCCGGGAAAAGTCGAAACACTTTTTATTTTACATGCTCAAACATACGGACGTGGCGCAAGCCGGGAAAAGTCGAAACACTTCGTATTTTACATGCTCAAACATACGGACGTGGCGCAAGCCGGGAAAAGTCGAAACACTTCGTATTTTACATGCTCAAACATACGGACGTGGCGCAAGCCGGGAAAAGTCGAAATACTTCAAATTTATATTCTAAGCGTGAAACGATCGAGTGTGTCCAAATTTCTAAATTCAATTCAATTTCTAAAACAATACGTGAAAATGAATTCAGTAAATTCAATTTTTTAGATCGCTTGTAGCGGTCTTCAGGTAGCACAACTTATATTATTCTTTCCGTAAATAAATGTATATTTTAATTTATAATCTTGATAAATTCTACACTGTGGATCGTAAGTATCCTAAAATATAAAGCTTGTGATCAAAACATATAATATTATGTACAGACTTTGAAAGGTTTTATGTAACAACCAAACGTTTAAAATCTGAATATCAAATAGTACCAATAGTAGTAATAGTAGTTGTTATATACATTTTACGCAATTAAATAAATATTTATTTAAATATTGTTACTTTTGAAAAACCTTGAGAAAGATGAGGAAAGTTCCTTTCCGAGTCCAAACTTTATGCTTACCTGAAACAAGAAAAACAATTCTATAAAATACAATTTAATAACAATTACCGTCTAAATAACTTACATTGTAATAAATTAACCTATATTTATGCCAAAATGAGGTTTTAACCGTGCCATTAAAACATTGGATTTAAAAACCAGCCAAGTGCAAGTCAGACTCGCGCACGAAGGGCTCCGTACCATTATCTGTAAAAACGAAAAAAAGCACGTTTGTTGCATGGGAGCCCCCTTAAATATTTATTTTATTATGTTTTTTTGTATTTTTTAATAGAGCTGCAACTGAAATACATCATCTGTGAAAATTTCAACTGTCTAACTATCACAGTTTATGAGGTACAGGCTGGTCTATAAAAACGGCAAAAAAACAGGTTTATGGGAGCCCCCTTAAATATTTATTTTATTCTTTTTTTTTACCACGGTTCATGAGATAAAGCCTGGTGACAGATGGACAGCCGAGCCTTAGTAATAGGGTCCCGTTTTACCTTTTGGGTACGGAACCCTAAAAAGAGAACACACGAAAAAACAACACGCAAAAAAAAGAAGTCCGTATTACATTATCTGACAGATAACTCACTGGGAACATAATCTGGCGTCTGACAAAGGTCTTTAAAAATATTTTTAATGGAGGCCGCAGCTTGGCAAAGCTCAGGTGCGTTCCAACCCAGCCTAAATGATTTTAGCCCTTTCCAAGCTTTTAAGCCGATGTGAATTTGGATTGAGGCGTTTATCTTTGGTCTGCACTGATTTAGAGGGATTTGAAAGGAACCTACAATTAATGGGGCACTTTAGAGGGTGTGTGGTTTTAGAATTTCATCACGCTTTTTACTCAGATGTAAATCTTTTGTCCATGTTAGGTTGAATAGATTTTTATTTAATTAAGTAGGCATTAAACTTTTTTTAATTTATTTAGATAGAATGTTAAAATTTACCTGATGATTGTTTTTATTTCTATCACCTGACTTGTTGGTAAGTTTCGTTGGTACAGATAAAATAATACAATTACTAGGTATAAGATTTGTCTTAAATGCTAGTTTATTTAAGGAATGTGTTATTACTGGAAGAAAGCGTTAGCATAGTCAGTCGTGGGAAACAATGGTGGCGATGAGCTCACCACTTGTCGCGTCTATTTCCCACTATGGTGCAACCTACGTAAAAGGACGCGAAAAGACGCACATTATTTTTTAATGAAATAAATAGGCAAACTAGCATAGGTCCACCTGATGTGAAGTGGTCCCCGTCGCTTATAGACACCAGCAACACCCGGGGTGTTGTCGATGCACTGCCTACCCTGAAGGAGTTTATGATAATTTTTCTTGAAGCGACACATGTCGTAACCAAGCGGGAAAACCTCAGATGGAAGCTCATTCCATAGTCCCATTTGAGGCTCTGTATACTTTTTCGGGGAAAAAGGCGTTTGTCTATGTATGTATGTATGATGACTATATCAGCTAACCAAAGATCAAAATTTTAAAGGAACCCTACAACTCCTTGATGTTCCAACATACTTCTTCATAAAACATTTAGGGTATCAATAAATTTGAAATAATCACAAATAATTGAATATCATAAATATTATAAAAGATAAACGGCTAATAACCAACATAAATAAATATTTTTCGTGACTTTTAAAATGATTCCCAACCACGATAGTTTCAATTCTGTCATAAATATTGGCAAGATTATGACACAAAAACAAATCTTCTGTACTAAATGAAAATAAATAAAATAATGGTATTGAAATACAAGGAAAATTATCACCGCTATAGGCTTCACTAGTTTATAGTCTTGTTTGTATCTTCATCCCAACCAACTACGTTTAGATATGTGGATGTTTGCTACTCACCAATCACGGGTAAACCTATTTGAAATGAAGTACACATACAGAATACACCTGTATTAAGCTAAAGGATACTTTTTATCCACTAAAATAACCCTTGAAGGGGCGAAATAGGGAACGTATACAAGAAAAGCGGTTTGGATTAAGCTGGATACGGTAAACCCGATTGAAATTTCTCCAATCGATTAGAACTTTTCAGGTGTTCGTGACTTGACTTCAAAGCCCTACACTGCATGGTCTGACACGCAATTGACTAGTAATTTAATGAAATTTTTGTGTTTTTTTTTTTTTTTTTTTTTTTTTATACTACTTGGATGACGGATCAAGCAAGAGGCCCACCTGATGTTAAGCGGTAACCTCTGCCTATGAACAGTGCATCACCTCATAGATCACGTCCACCTAGGACGCAACCTATGTGGCATTGCACTGCGCCCGCCACCCTGAGACATAAAGATGAAAAGTCTCATGTGCCTGTAATTCCACCGGCACCCTTACCCTTCAAACCGGAACACAGCAATGCGAGCACTACTGCTTTGCGGCAGAAATAGGTATGGTGGTAGTACTTCCCTGGACGAACTCTTTCACAAAAAAGCTCTACTACTACTCAAAAAACAACACAAAAATACACAATACATTTTTTGGTATGCACAAAAATACAATTTGCTTCAATTAAGGTGGGATATAACCTAATATCTATTCTGTGGTATAACGCAAAATAACCTTAATTTTGATTTTTAACTGACTAAATCAAGTACTTTACTCAAATTATAAATATGCGTGGATACTACATTATAATTTCGAGGGATCACTGTACCAGAAACACGATAGAACAATATTTTGTCGATATAAAATATTTATAGTCTATTTTTGCCTGGATTCGATAGTAGAAGTATTAAAATGGGGCCTATAATAGGGTTTAAAATTAGGTAAATAAAATCAATACAACAAAGACGAGGGTTTACAGTAGGCGTTTTGTAAAATTATCTATATTTTACGAGATATTCAATAAAATCCGCTTTTTCGAGCGACAAGAGGCTTTTTTTTGTATAATGAGATAACAAATGAGATATTTGCCTGGTGTTGGCGCAGTCTTAAGCAATCACAAGCTTGTGTTAAACGCCCTGCTTTACCTTCTGCAAAGTTCTGCAAGTAATTGGGATTTCGAATAATTCGTGTTCCAAAACCAAGCATCCAACCGAAACTCAGTGTAGCGAGTCAAGTCGGCCACCGTAAATTAAACATGGGAACTATTCAGTTATTTCCCTGGGGCGGGCGGGATCGTACGATTTCAATCAGCTGACATAAGATTACTCGTGTACTCTCAGTTGTTTAATAGAAACTCTTTTTCAGCTTGGTTTTCTGACCGTGAAATAAGTGAAACTTTATACGAATACAAAATACAAGTTAAATATAAATAGAATGAAAGGAATTATACCAACTAATCTTATTAACACGTCCAGGTTATCCCTTAGTCAGCTTTTACGACATCCACAGGAGGAGACGGAGGGGTCTATTCTTAGGCCGGACACACCAAGGCAAAATTGTACCAATACTATCTAACCCCCTACCAAATTTCATAAAGATCGGATTAATGGTTCGGAAATTTTCATCGGCAAACAAACAAACATACTTACATACACACGCCGAATCTTCCAATTTCGCATTGCTCGGTAAAATATTACGTTAATATTTATGTGAGCCCAAAAAATATGTGGATAACAATTTTTAAACGTTATTTGAACGAGAATTTTCCATCCAATTTGCGGCTAGCACATATGGAGGACATCCGGACAAAATGTGGTATTTTATACGTGTGCAATATTTCAGTACGAGGGTGAGTGCTCCAAACTAATGTTGTATAGTGCAGCTTGAGAACTTTCTAGTATGGATATCAGCTGAGAGTTTGGAGCAGACTTTGGTATTAGTAGAGTTTTTGTGAAAGAGTTCGTCTGGGGAAGTACTAACCATACCTATTTCTTCCACAAAGCAGTGGTGCTCGCATTGCTGTGTTCTGATTTCAAGGGTTTAAGTGCTGGTGAAATTACAGGAACATGAGATTTTTCATCTTTATGCCGCATAGTACGCGTCCTAGGTCGACGTGAGATAATGTACTGTTCATAGGCAGAGGGCTTCGACCAAAGTAATTTACGTCGACGGCAGAGGGTACCGCTTAACATCAAGTGGGCCATCGGCTTCTTCTTACATTTCAAGTTGTATTAATAAAAAATAAAAAAAACTGGCCTCGTAGTGAGCTATGGAGAGAACTATATGCTCGGAATTTCGCGACGTGATATAATCTTTTTGTTTTAATGTTATCGTTCTTTACTGTTACCCGGAACAAATCATGCAAACATTTTTTTCCGATGCGAGAATCGAACCCGCAACCTCTAGCATCTCAGCCGGCTATTCGCCGTAGTGGAGTAGGTAGCTTAGCAGCAGCGGGTACGCAATCGGACTGATCCAAGTACTTTTTTTCGGTACGTAAAGATGCGTTGATGCCATGAGAGTAATTAAGGTTCAGATGCATAGGGTTTTTTTATAACATAAATATCTTAAAAGCTACATCAGCAGCACAGAAACAGCAATCATGATCATCGTCATTCAATCCTTTGATATTTTTCTCTTTTCCTGAAACAGGGACCTGTTTGACCCCACAACACACATCGATGCCTTTCATTCACTTATCAACTTACCAACCAGTTTATATTATTTTAGAAACGTACGTCTATATACACCACGTACTTTTTCTAAAATGATACCAAGCCCCGGTAATTTCAATTCAGTTTATAAACTTTTTTTTTTGTATAAAATTACCTTGTTACTAGATTTTTATTTATTGTTTTTGTGTTATATATATATATATTATATGTGTGTGTTGGGGGAAACAAATAAATTTTCTTTCTTTCTTTCTTTCTTTCTCTTCATTTCTTCTATTATAAAATATCCCACCCCCTAAGATTATCCCGTTGTTGTTAAAACGTAAGCCTCAAATCCCCGAAAACCACGAAACTGAATTGGTTTAAACCCGAAACGCTGTCCGGCCGATTGGAGGCAGATTCGATATGACAGTGGCGTGTAAATTGGTCCGATGAGATTGCCTTAATATAGGTAGGTAGGTACATACACTACATTCAGCCACAAGGCAAGCAACAGCAAAATCTACCTGCCAGTGGAAAGAGCTCAACCACCAAAATCTTGTTTTTTCTGCATTATTTTAAACTGGGTTATGACTTGACGGAATCTTGACGAATTGACTCAATTTTTGTCAAAGCACGACAAATAAACAAACTTAGGGTGAACGCTCACGCTTGCGGCGCGAGATTCTTTTTTTTTGTGTTTTTTGCTCATTACAGCTCGTGAACACTTCTTCAGATAGCGAAAGTTGAGTTCGCGAGAACTAGGAGACTTAACACACATGTTTTAATTGATGGTATCTCATAAATATCATCAGTTTAGCTACGATACCCCTAAACAAAAAAATAACACTGTAAAAATTTGTTTAGGGGTTCATAACATAGCTCGGTTAATCATAGCTAAACTGATGATATTTATGAGATACTATCAATTAAAACATGTGTGTTAAGTCTCCTACTTCTCGCGAACTCAACTTTCGCCATCTGAAGAAGTGTCCATGAGCTGTAATGGGCAAAAAACACCAAAAAATAATAATTTCGCACCACAAGCGTGAGCATCCGCCTTAACAACAAAATGCTCCATCCAACCCAGTGTGAAAAGAGACCCATTGAGGCTCTGTGTACCCCTTCGCGGAAATAGGCGTGTGTTGTATGTTAACAACAAAATGTTTTCATACAATATTTCACTTTGATATAATAATATATATTAGTAAAGATAATTTTTTATTTCCTATCGCATTGACACTTTTTTTTAAATGTTATTGAAAAAGATTAGTAATAAATACGCTTTTTGCAAAGATTTTGATGAGTTATTGCTCTGGTTAAATAAAATCGATTGTAGATATGTCAGTAAAAACCACATTGACACGGTTTTGCGAAAATACTTGTGTTTTGACATCGGTTAATAATTAAAACGCTTTTTGCAAAGAATTTGATGAGATTTATGGATCTGGTAAAATAAAATTGAGCGTAGGTATGCGTTTAATATCAATTTATTCTGTACAAAGTTACAAGTTTTCTCATTATAAGTTTAAGGCATAATACTGTAATCCAGATAATATTTAACTCAACAAAATAATTTGAGGTATATTTAATATTGTTTATTAATTTATAAGTTATAATTTCAATGACTTTTGTGCTGAGATAAGCCGAGTACCTCAATAAAATAAAACCAACATGTGAATTGTAAAACCTCAGCAGTAAACTCATAAACATCAGATCGCATCTAAATGAATCCGCAACGTAAACAATTACTTACAGGATTAATAAACATAAAAGTATTTGCGGAATGGATCGTAAAACCGGAAGTGATCACAAAGGCTGCACAAAGGAGGTTACAGACTATATTCTCACAAGTAGCCATAACAATGGTAGTAAAGCGGACGATATTCACCGTCGCTTTGGTAAGACTTGTGATAAGGACAACCAAAGAGTTTTTAATATTTGTAATTTAACAAGCTATTTATTATTTATTTATTTTAGTTGAAACCAGCTAATGGGATGTGTCTAAATAGAATATTAAAATATACAATACGAGTAATATTTTGTTAGCTGTAGCTACCATCGCAGGATGATTGATGAAGGAAAGGAACCTTTGCAGTGAGCATACATACATACATACATAGACACACGCCTTTTTCCCCGAAAGGGTAGGCAGAGCCTCAATTGGCCTCTTTTCACAGTGGGTTGCACCGTCGTGGAATATAGACGTGACAAGTGGTGAGCTTATCGCCGCCATTGCCTCCCACAACTGACCCGGCTAACGCTTTCTTAAAGTAATAACACATTATACAATAAGCTAGCAGCCAGGACAAATCTTATACCAACGAATCTTATCAACAAATCTGGGTATTCTCTTAGTCGGCTTTTACGATATCCACGGGAGTAGACGGAGGGGTCTATTCTTAGGCCGGAAACACCACAACTCGTAATAATAATAATTGCTACTCATCTATAGATGTTTACTACATTTGCACTATGTTTCGACGAAAAGCCTAGCTGGCAAAAAGGTCAGAAATTGTCCAACAAGCAACATTTTATTTGTTCTGTCCTGCCTGTTGACTTCACAGGCAGTTAATTCGAGCTCACGTCAGCGTAGTCAGCTATAATGGCCGTCCCGAAAAATTGTTCTTTTTCACGTACATCCTTTTATTCCTCATTTGTGTTTATAGTTCCGATGAATGTTTGGATTATTCTGGCATGGGTGTTGTTTTTACAAACTTTTATTTTTAAGTTGCCATATATGTGGGTGAAATCCAGTTGGAATCTTACAACTGAATTTTAAATCCTCAACCGATTGAGTTGAAATTTAGCATACCTGTCAAGTTCGATGTCAATACGATATGATGGTAACAGCGAGCTGGATCTGATGATGGAGACGGAAGGTGGACAATGGAACTCCTCGATGTATAATAGTAGACTGGCCGTGTTTAGGCTCATTTTAATAACCACACGGTTAAGTTCACTAATTTTATAAAAGTTGTATTGTAAAATATATTTTACACAAAAAACTTATTTGATTTTTTAAACGTCTGTAAGATGGCTAATTTGTTCAATATATTCTTAAATTACTAAACTTGCTTCGAAGCAAACCAATGCAAGCTTATACAATAGTTTGACATTGCAGTTCATGTAAGAGCTAAAGCTATGCATACTCTAGCACTGCCGTAGTCTTTCGTAGTGCCTTTCGATCTTCTATGGGTAAAATTTCGTTGCATGCTCCCAGGATCTTCTCGATCTGATCCCACTATCTCCTATTCATCATAGGACGAGCAGACGCACGGCTCGGTACCATCCTTACCTCATTAGTATACCCTCTATTCATACTAAACGTTTCAGTTCTACCTTTATAATGCATGGAATGCAAAACAATACCATCGTCTGTCTTTCCTGAAAACTATAAGCAGGGTCTCTTCAAGGCTAGAGTGAATAGGTGCCTTCTAGACCTTTGTGCTTCATCTTCGGCCACATCGTCACTTACCAAAATAGGTGAGATCGGTCAAACAAAGGTCTATCAAAGTTAACTTCAAAATACATTATTATTCCAACTGTACTTCAAAGGATTGTTACAACCCACTAGTAATTATTCTGTGGTAAAACAAACTTCGCTCCTAGTCGGATATGCAAACTCATTAATTATGCATTAGATATGAGGCAATACGTCATCTCTCTCACTCTCTACGTGGAGTGAATGGAGTACCTACTATTGATTTAAAGTATATTATTATATTCTCACAGATCCTCACAATGACGTCACTGTATGGATGGCACTGAGAGACACTCAATTAATTACATTTAATAGTTTTTACCTTTTGATTGTAATATTTTATATTTTATATTTTTTATTTGTCTTGTGTCATTTTCTCTTTCAGGTATATTATTTTGCTGTTCAAAATAAAGAATTGTTCTTTCTTTCTTTCTTTTAATATTTTAATAGTGATGCTGATGTGACCATCTTGCTAGATATACTCACAGTGACAAAATTGGAAAAAGACTAAAGTGTAAGTGCGGACCATGTTCAATCTACTAATACAGGCTCGCTTAATAACTTTCCCTCCCTAAAATAATGTGGAGATAGAAACCGTCACAGTAACACTATAGATATAGAGGATGTGCATTTGTCTGTTTGGAGAGCCTTTGCTTTCAACTGAAATTGTTTTGTTTGACAGTCTATTTGATTTGTCATTTGATCAAAATTAAACTGCTAAGACAAATTTAGTTGGGACACTAAAACCGACGTAACTCAACCATTGATGTCTATATTACTAAAGGGTTTTACACAGTGTCATTTTTGAACAAATGATATTTGATCTCCTTTTACGGGCAACAAGAAAAAACAATTTATAAAACTTTTGAAACTATCATGGTTATGTATACATACTTTTCACGAGAAACGGGATATTAACGATGATTTTGGAGTTTTGATTGTTTTTGATATTTTGGCACAGTTGCATAAGATGTAAGAATCAAAAAAGTGTGGTACCTGCTACGCGCCCGGATACCGTTAGTGTTGTGTGTCGAGGTGTAGTGAAGTGTGACAATGAAACCGATGGTAGTGGTATCGTTTGTGATAAAAGAGTGAGAAAGAGTGAGAAAGAGGGTTGATCTATATATATCTGCCAATAACATCTATACAAAGACTTTAGTTAGTTCTCCCGTGGTCATGGTGCATGCAACTGTGCCGAAATATCGGGAACAATCAAAACTCCAAAATCATGGTAAATATCCCGTTTCTAGGAAAATCCTACTTTAATTTTTTGTTTGTAAAATGTAGCGCTATTTTTGGATATAGACATCTGATTATTTTAGCGTAGTATCACTAAAATAATCCACATGCCATCCGCAGTACAAGTGGATCTTCAAAAAACTCATCGAAATGAAAGCTTACACAAATTGGGGCGATGCGAACTCCGCTGTAAAACTCTTGAGTAAATTGGCTGGATCCATGAAAATTTAATTGAGAACAATTGTGAGTTCATTGCGAGCAATTGTGTATTTTCAGCCAACCGCGTTTTTATTATCATCGTTATGAATGATTTTCAATACCTTACGTATTTTATTTGTTTAACTGATTTTTATATAAAGGATTGTGAGAATTTAATGTAAATCATTAAATTCTCACAATCCTTATAAGCTATCTTTAGATTGTTCGTAATGGTTTTTTGATAGCTTACCCATTTTGATGGTTTTCTATATTAAAACGCTTAAAACATTTTTCAAAAACCTATTTCATTCAAAGTTTTTATTCCAATACAATGTAAAAACAATTACAATATCATCATCATCATCAACCTATCACTATCTACTGCTGGTCATAGGTCTGTTCCTTGGCGCGACACTGAGCCTGGTCATCGGCTCTCCTCATCCAGTTTCTGCCAGCCACCCCGCGCCAGTCGTCCCTCCATCTACCATAATATTATTTGTGTTACAATAGGCGGTCTTATCGATGAAATGATTTCTTCCAGATGACCTGATTTTCAACATCAATGGCTAAGGCAAAATACAACAAACCTGAAGTACTATAGCTATTATTGATTTATCATTTTAGAATAAATCTTCTTAAAAATAAAAAAGGCAAAGGCCCCGACGCTATAAACATTTTTATGAACGTACCGCGATCAAACCAATTTAATTTAATTGAAAAACTTTTCGTATCTAACTCGAAAAAAACTGTGTGTTCGAGAATCACAAATTGTTTTTGTTTGTCGAGGTGCTCCAATGATTCGCAAGATACTTACATAAGGCCAGGTCCAACCACGAAATCAGAAAAAGGAGAATATTAGAATGTCTGAACTCTAGTTTGACCTAGTTGGTAAATTGTGGGGAAATAAAGCAGCGTATACGGTAAAATACTTCTAAAACTAGTTTGTAATTTCAAAAATAATAATTAATCAATTTCAATTACCTAAGTAATCTCTCTCGTTGTATGCCAATGAGCTATGGAGCGTAGTATCCTAGGAGTGAAACTCACGGACCGAATAAGGAACTCGAGTATACGCTCCCAAACACAGATAGTTGACGTCACTCAAAAAGCTGCTAAACAGTGGAACTGGGCTGGACATGTGTGCCGTATGTCAGAAGAACTATGGGCAAAGACCACGACATATTGGATCCCAAACAGACGACGGCTACGTGGAAGGCCCAGACGGAGATGGCGGGATGAACTAGACTCCTAATTGAAGGATTGGTCCCAAATAGCCAACAATAGAGACGAATGGAAGGAAGGAAGGGAGGCCTTTGCCCTGCAGTGGGACACCATAGGCTCATAATAATAAATAATAATAAGGAATATATTGAACAATAAAGTTTAATTATGTAGTTAAATATTTAATACCGAAACTTTTCCGGTTATACCTAGGCTTTTAAAAATAGATTAAAAAGTGGCTATTAAAACACGTTTTTTTTTGTGTTATTGAATTTAATTCAATACCAGAATTTTAATATGTATACTGTGGTGTCAGCGCAATCTCAGCACTTTAGCCGTAGCTTACTGTATAGTACTTTGAATTAGACTAAGGAGTTAGTACTCATTACGCCATTAAACAATATACACGTAACACCATCATGAAGATATATAATTTCACGCACCCACCAAATCATGCAGAAGACCTCACATTACATGGCGATCCTACCACATTACAATTGAACTATTTTGAGTGTATGTACTTATATTACGTACTTTATCTTATTGTACCTGACCTGTAACAAAAGTTGTCAATACATGATCCGTATCTGAATACGAAGACTAAAATATTTTTCGTAACTGGTTTAGATATTTTCCTAACGATACACTTAAAGGTCCCAGGTGAAGGCTGCAATGCAAGACGTTTTAAAGGTGCATCGTGATTTTATTTTAAAGCCATGTTCGTCTGGACAAGGATCTCTGAAATTTAAATTGGACATGGCGACGGCACGTGGCATCATGCTCAACCGACGACGTATAAATTGAATTCTCGGAGTAGGTGCTGAAGACCTGCGTCACTTCAAATCGGTTTTCGACCATTCAAGGTGGATGGTTCCAAACTGTTTCCCATAAAAATACATTTGAATATTAATTAATATTGAGGCTCTGCGTTTAGTAGTAGTAGAGCTTTTATGTGAAAGGGTTCGTCCTATGAAGTACTACTACCTTACCTATTTCTGTCGCAAAGTAGTAGTGAAGCTGATAGAGACACAGTGAGTGCTGCCTGTCTCTCTGGAATGCAATACGGTGAAGAAGATGGCAGCAGTAGTGACAGCGATGAGGCACCACAATCCACTGCGCCGACGACGATGACGAAACGAACACAAGCTATATTCCTACCCGCGCGCCCCACTACACGAGCTAAGAGGGCAGCAACTCGCACTGATCGGATTAGTGCTAAACGGGACGCGGAGGGAGTGCGTCACGTCCACTCACCTTGAAAAAGACTCTCGAAACGGGTCGAAACAATGTCGGTGCTTCAACGATATAACCGTACGTGAAAAATTCCCGTTTTTATAAAATTAAAGCAGTAGTGCTTGCATTGCTGTGTTCCGATTTGAAGGGTAAGTAAGGGTGCTGCTGAAATTACAGGCACATGAGACTTTTTATCTTTATATCACAGGGTGGCGGGCGCAGTGCAATGCCACATAGATAGATAGATAGATAGAAAATTCTTTATCGCACAAGACAAAAAGCAGTACATAGGCGAACTTAATGCTAATTAACATTTTTTTTTTTTTTTTTTTCATTTTCATTTTCATTTTTTTCATTTTTTTATTTTATACTTTCCACATAGGGTGCGGCCTAGGTGGAGTGACCTATGAGGTAATGCACTGTTCATAGGCAGAGGGTACCACTTAACATAAGGTGGGCCACCTGCTTGATCAGTGATTTAAAGTAGTATAAAAAAACCTTTTGGGGATAAGGGCGTGTGTCTATGTATGTATGAATTTGATTAATATGTTTTTTGTAATAAAACTGTGATTGCCATTTTGTAATTGGTTTTTCTTAAAATAAAACACTATGGCTTAATTTATTATCTATTGTATCACAGATATTGGTTCCTCAAAGATTGTATGGGCAAAGACTAGCTGGTCTGTGGAATAAGAAACAGTTTTAAACCATCCACCTTAATGGATGGGAGCAATTCTCAAGTCAGTTTTAGGTAACTGGTATGATTGTACAATGTACAAAATGTCCAGCTAGAAATAGTTTCGGAATACATATACTTCAGACAATCCATCGGTATGGAGAATTACATTAAAACTATGATTGAACGACAAGTAAAGCTTGGGTGGGTTAGTTTTGGCAATATGAAGTACATATATCAATCAAGTATGCCGCAACACTTAAAACAGCGAAACTTTGACCAGTGCATACTGCCAAAGTTAACATACGGTTGCGAAACGCGGGCGATTACTAATACGAACATGTATAGGTTAAGAGTAGCGCAGAGAACAATGGAGAGGTCGATGCTACGGCTATCCCTGCGGGATGAAGTGCAAAATCAGGAGATTCGCAGAAGTTCCAAAGTCACGGACATTGGGAAACGCATCTCACAATTGAAATGACAATGGGCAGGACACCTCATACCCTGCACGGATATCAGATGGAGTCGCAGGACAACCGAGTGGAGACCTCGGGTAGGAGGCCGAAGACCAGTCAGGTCGAAGGCACGATGGATCGATGACATTAAAAACGAAGCTGGCCGCCAGTGGAGTCATGATACTGGGAATCGAGCCGACTGGAAGGAATTAGGGGGGGAATATATCCTATATTGGAAGGAAAGATGCTGATTAATGATGATGATTATGATGATTGTACATTACTGTCTCAAGAGCATGTTCGCGGGCGGTGCTCATGAGGAAGGACTCGGCTTGTTCTTTCGTCGTTACCTTGATCTTTCTTGGTCACCCGGAGTTCGATCAGCAATTAAATTGAGGTAGTGGCCTGATAGTGGAAGAACCAGTGTCGTCAAAGGATTCAAGATGACAATAATACTGTGAAGTAGTTGGAGTGAACCTCTGAACGTTAAAACTATGATTTCTTCTGCGCTCGGAGTACGCTGATAAATATGTAAGTCTGTATGAGACTTTCTTTTGACACGTTCTAGCAAATTTATGAATATTTCGAATTGGGTGTCGCGCCTCCACCCTTTATGAAATAGTGATATGAAATACAATTTATGTTTTATTCAAGACGTACTACTATGTCGTCGAACTCACCAAGTAAAAACTTTTCAAATTGGTGGAAATTGTCTATCAAAGTTTTAGTAAAACGGCTTGCGTTTTACACAGTATATGAATCGGCTACTCGCCCGCCGCGTCATAGACCCACACTGCCTATACTACGTCTGGTCAGTACATGGTCGCCAATTAAAGACCTTTATTCCCCGGAGAATAAATAACATCTAATAAAAAAGTTAAACTACTCGCACAATAAAGAATTTCGTTTCAATTTTATCCACAACATCGAGCTTGTTTTGCATATTTCATATTATCATTTTTTCTCTTCTATGCTCTCTAACGGAGCGGCAGACAAGTGACATTAATACCCAAACCCAATTGAAATTCCGGTTCACCATTTCCCAATACCCATTCGAGACGTGTTGCGCGAGCCGTGTCGCATATCCGTGCCCAAGCGGGTACCTACCCGGATATATTATGTTTGCACAGAGACAAACCGGGTGCAGTGAAATCGTTGGGAGGTCCATGTTTGTTTTGAAGATTTTTTCAACTGATATTTTTGACACGGGATTCCGATACAGTGACTCTTGGAAGTAGCATGCAGTATTTAGTTTGAACATGACATACATTTGACTGCCTCAAAAAAGTATTGTGTGTATTGATTGTAGTATTATTTATTCAGTGGTATTGATTTCAGGGTTCGTGGGCATATTTCTTTATTCCACCATTTTTACTATACGCCTTAACCGATTTAGAACATGGTATCATTAGAATATGCACGTTATCCCAATACGCACTGGAGATTTAAAATATTTAAAAAACAACTAGGGTGACCATGATGTCCAAATTGAAGAATCCAAAATTTAAAAAAAAAACTGATTGTGATCGTGTTTCTATTCAATGCGTTAAACTTGGGGAGTATCTTCTTAAGGTGCATACAGACTGGTGAAACGTAACATGAAATGAATCATCCTGCCTTTCATTGCATGTTCACTGCAAGCGTGGACGCGTAGCGCGCTCTTACCGCGCATTCACTACGAACTACCGCATACGTTTGTTTCCACTCTGCACGCCCCTTGTTGTGCACGCACGTGTTCGTTCGAAAAACCAACATATCACGGATTCACGGATCGCTTCACACGCGGCTTGTAATGCTCGTAGCGTGCGCGCGGTGCGCGTGAAATTCACATATCGCGCGCGAAAAGCGTCCAAACTATGAGAAATTGTTACAAAGTGATATATTGCATACTTGCATGAAAGTGATACTTTCATGATACATTGCAGCAATGTGTACGGCAAATACTTTCATTACAAGATACATTTCATGTTACGTATCACCAGTCTAAACGAGCCTTTAAAATACTGCGTTCTCAAAAAAAAAAGTTTTCTTTTTCTCTTTTTAGTTGACTTTAGAATCATGGCAGTCGTGTCTTTTAATATTATATTTTTTTTTTTTTTTTTTTTATACTTTTTGGATGACCGGACAAGCAAGAGGCCCACTTGATGTTAAGCGGTAACCTCTGCCTATGAACAGTGCATTACCTCATAGGTCACGTCCACCTAGGACGCACCCTATGTGGCATTGCACTGCGCCCGCCACCCAGAGAAATAGATGAAAAGTCTCATGTGCCTGTAATTTCACCGGCACCCTTACCCTTCAAACCGGAACACAGCAATGCGAGCACTACTGCTTTGCGGCAGAAATAGGTATAGTGGTAGTACTTCCCCGGATGAAAGATAATAGATAGACGGAATATAAGTAGATACCACATGAATACCCGGATATACATCGCACATGGTGCTGCTATCAGCTTGCTTACTGACGCTCTATCCTTGTAATCTTTCTCAAAATAATTACATGCAACTTTAACGAGAAAATGATTAAATAGTCTGACTGGAACCAGGAACTGGTATGAGGCACTATGAGTACCAGATACCACAACACCCACACTAGGAAAAAATATTATCAGATCATTTAAATATTTGATACACAGCGGGAATCGAACCCGCAAGGACTTGCGTCTCGGGCGGCTACTATGCTCACCGCGCCTTGGAGGTCGTGAAAATTAAAACGGTAAAGCAAAACTACGTGAATGACGGAACAAGCAGTTGGCCCACCCATTACCTCATAGGTCACGTCCACCTACGACGCGCCCTATGTGGCCCCTGTGGCACTGCGCCCGCCACCCTGATACGTAAAGACGAAAAGTCTCATGTGCCTGTAATTTCACCGGCACCCATACCTTTCAACCGGAACAAAGCAATGCGAGCATTACTGCTTTGCGGCAGAAATTGGTATGGAGGTAGGTAGAACTTCCCCGCACGAACACTCTCACAAAAAAGTTCTACTACTACTAAAGAACACACGACAAATACTGTTATATTATAAATGTGTTCTTATTATTATTCCGTGTTCTCTTAAACCCAAAATACGAAGAGAATAATATAAAACAGAGCTATTAAGAGCGTCGCTTTCAAAATATTAGCTCAACATTTCACTCGAATCGCTGCTTAGCTACGCAAATAGAACCAAAAATCTCTCTCAGTTCTTCCCTGTACATATCAGCAACCAGAATTCCCTTAATCGCTATTTACACAGCCCTCTGCTCAGCGAACCATGTTAGAATAATTTTACTAAGGAAATAGTTTTACCATTCCTCGTTTTAAAAATAAATGCGATTTGCGGGAGTTTTAAAATAGGTTGTGCTACTGAATATTCATATTATTTGCTTAATTTTTTGAGTGGAAATAGATTAAATATTAGGAAATTAATATGATGTTGGCTGCAATTACAAATGATATCGTGATAACCAAGTCCGAATATTCAATGAAAAACGACTTTAATTCATAAATTAATGCGTTTATTTAGAGTAACGTGGGTTGCACCATCGTGGGAAATGGTGCTACCCACGATGGTGCGACCCACGATGGTACAAACCACATGAAAAGAGGCCCATTTGAGTCTCTGCCTACCTTTTTAGGGGAAAAGGCGTGTGTGTATGTATGTACCATATATGTATTTACAGTAACATAAGAGTTTGACCAAAAAACCCATATAGCTAGCCTAAAGCACAGAATAAATAATAGTACAAACTAAAGCTAGGTTCATATTGTTATGTCGGTGTGTGCTGGGGCGCCTTCTGTTGTGTCGCGGAGTGTTTATACTGATGTGTAGTGTTGTGGCGCAATATGGCGCATTTTCAGATCATTCATCGTGTGGGAGTTGTGGTGTGAATAGAATACGTGTATACATTTATTACTTTATATTCTTTACTTTTAGTGTCATAGAGTATTGTATATTGCCGTACTAACTCGATACGTTCATCAGACATTTATATAAAGAAGAACAAACCAAAAAATTCAATATCTAGTTACGGAATTAACTGCATCCCTCGCAGTTACGTGTCGTTATGACAGTTTCACATTGATGTGGCGTGTTGTGGCGCGACCATGGACGTAGTATACAAAAGGACTGAGCGCTTTAAAAAATTATAATACGAACACAAGACCTTATTCCATTAGGTTAAGACTCAATTTAGATTACCGTCATAGATAGAGGAAAAACGAGCCCAGAGATATAGTTAGAACAGAGGCAGTTTGTCCCTTTCTAACACTTGAAATGATAGCTTTATGATAGCAAAGGTGACCATGACCATTATACAGGTAAATACTAAGAGGTCATCGATACTACAAATTTAAAAGTTGGCCGTCGCGGGACGCCCGGTAGACGAGAAACATCACGGCATAGCTGCGTCACGAGTCACGCCGTTTGCCGACACTGAACGCTCGGTAAGTAATCAGTAACAAGGTTCCGATAACACTTTCTGTGATATTGAAAAAAAAAAACGTGTTTCCTACAAACGCAAGCCCAGTCCCGAGTCATCTATTAGGGGTCAACATTTTATTTTACGAAATTAACAAAAAGTGTTATTGATTCGTGATACTGATCACTTACCAAGCCTCCAGTATGAGTCTGGCTGAATAAATAACGGTGATAAATAATTAGCTTTAAATAATGTTTGCTTTAAATAGTGTCTATGGAAAAAGTCTCCTGGACATGATTTCCGACACGATACACCCCGACACAACAATATGAACCTAGCTGAACTTTGCTAAGGAATTAATGATAACAAATATAGAAAAAAAACTGTTAGGCCTTTATACACGATTCATAATCATCATCATCATCAACAGCCTATAAGACGTCCACTGCTGAACGAGGCTTCCTCTAGGTATAGAATCCAATGGGGTGATTTGCTATAATCACAAAGCTTGGCGGGTGAATTGGTGATCGCAGTGTTGGTTTTCAGTACTCAGGTGGATGCTGCTGCCTTTCTCCTGGTGTAATCTGTTAGCCAGATTTTACAACAGGCAGAACTAGACGGAGGGGTATATTCTTACCTAAGCCAGACACGCCGTGGCCGAAATATTACCACTTTTTTCATGAGTCCGGTGCCTAATTACAGTGGTTTCGGGTATTTTCTTAAAGCATTTCCAAAGTATATCTAAATTTAAATAAACAGCTCTTTTTAACATATAAAAAGTTTAACTGAAAAACATACAAATTATACTCATTACCACTGACCACAAAGTTCGGGTCAGCACCCCAAATGTGTCCGAACCAAAGGAGAAACAAAACGCATAAAAATACATAATTCTGTCAAATTTGGTCCGTCCATTGCTGCTTGGTAATTGAACACATTTTAAGGACTAGAGTGTGAACCGGCAGTGTATCAAATTCATTTTTATCGTTCAAATTTTCAAAGTTGCAATGTGGTTGTAGTTGATAGTATATGGAATGCTAAATTCATCTTAGGCCGAGATAAAACGAAGTTAGCACGTGCTAATGCTTAGCACTGTTGCTGTCCCTTTCACACAAATGTTAAAACACGCGTGGTAGACAGTGACAGGGACAATGTTAAGCATTAATATGTGCTAAGTAACGTTTATTTATCTCTGTCAGAGTTATTAGAACTACTTTGCTTAGTACATTAAAATAAAACCGGCCAAGTGAGAGTCAGACTCGCGCACGAAGGGTTCCATACCAATATCTTTATATGTATGTTAGTTGTAAGGTATATATTACTATGGGCCTTTGTCTAGGTACAATGTACATTTTTTTACTGTTGCCTGAAATAAATGTATTGAATATTGAATATTATCTATAAAAACATCTAAAAAAACATGTCTGTTGTATTAAATATTTATTTCATTCTGTTTTTTAGTATTTTTTGTAATAGCGGCAACAGAAATACATCGTCTGTGAAAATTTCAACTGTCTAACTATCACGGTTTTTGAGATACAGCCTCGTGACAGACGGACGGACAGCGAAGTGTTATAGGGTGCCGTATGGAACCCTAAAAATGAGTATAAGGTATCTGTATCAACTTCCATTGTTTAAGCAAACTCAAGCGAAAAATAAAATAAAATGGGAGTGTCATAGTAACAGCGAACTCATAGTAATAGTGTGCCGTTTTACACTTTGGGTACGGAACCCTAAAAAACATATACATTTACATCGAACAAAGAAGGTTACCGAAAAAGCTATTTTATTCAGAAAAACAACATCGGATTCGCATTTACGAAGTCTCCTGTCAACGTATTGATGAATTCGCTAACACCTGTTGGTTGGAACTTGTTCCAAACAATTGATTGTTTGTTCAGTAATACTCGAATATTCGAAGTGGAAGAATATATTCGGAGTTGAAGAATATATTTCGAAATGATAAGCTGTTATTATTTGTAATTATTATTTAATGAGTGGAATATATCGTTAGTCAATTTGTGTCAGTGATGCGTGGCTGGTACTAAGAACAACCAGACAATCTTTGGATGAACAGGATAATACAAATTTAAAAGACGGCGGTGCACAACTACCTAAAACATACCTACATAAATATACACCTACACCTAACTACAAAAGAAAAGAAAAAAAAGAGAAAAACGTGGTACTAAAGAAGTACGTGGTGTATAGACATTATATTTCAAAAACAAATGATATATAGAAATATCTTCTAATAGATATATTTACCTAGGTATATGGATATAGACGTCTATGGTGTGTCCGGCCTAGGAATAGACCACTCCGTCTCTTCCCGTAGATTTCGTAAAAGCTGACCGAAGGACAGCAGAGAATGGACAGAGCATCCACCTGAGTACTCAAAACCAATACAGCGATCATCAAAACGTCTGCAAAGCGTGTTGATTATGGCAAACAGCAACATTTAATTTTCACAGATGCTGAGCTGGACGCCAATTTGTGTCAGTGATGCGTGGCTGGTACTAAGAGGCACACATTAGTTTTATTTTTCTATATTTCTCTGTGCGCGTGTGATTTTACTTTGGTCGAAGCGTGTGTGCCATTTTGTGTGGAATATTGTTTGTTGGCACATATAAATGATCTTGCTTTCTTTCTTTATTTTAGCTATAGTTTTAATGAGTTTTATTTAGTGGATGAGAAGAGCCGAACACGGGGCTCAGAGGCGCGTATTGGGAGAGGCCTATGTCCAGCTGTGGACTAGTATGGGCTGATGATGATGATGATGATGATTTTAAAATTACAAAAATAATAGACGAAGAGACCCCTCCGTCTCCTCCCGTGGATGTCAAGACCCGACTAAGGGATTACCCGGACTTGTTTGTAAGATTCGTTGGTTAAGATTTGTCCTGGCTTCTAGCTTATTTGAGTAATGTGTTATTACTGGAAGAAAGCGTTAGCCAAGTCAGTCGTGGGAAGCAATGGTGGCGTTGACCTCACCACTTGTCACGTCTATTTCCCACGATGGTGCAAACCTCGTAAAAGAGGCCAGCTTAACCTAGCCTGTATGTAGCAGCTACATACACACACGCCTTTTTTGGGGAAAAAGGCGTGTGTGTATGTATGTATTAAAGGTTATATTTTGGGAGTTTATCTCTGCTCCGTGTTGCGGACCAAATAAAACAGCTCCAACTTCTCCTACAAAAGGCTGAAAGTTTTTTTTTTTTTTTTTTTCAAAATATAACAACATCGAGCAACAGAGGCCTGCATTGCTCTAAGCATCACAAAAAGAACCAATTTTCAACCCCCAGCGCAAAAACGACGGGGTTTTATAAGTTTGACGTGTCTGTGTGTGTCTGTGTGAGTGTGTGTGTCTGTGTGAGTGTGTGTGTGTGTGTGTGTCTGTTTGTGTCTGTGAGTGTATCTGTGTGTATGTGTGTGTGTCTGTCTGTGGCATCGTAGCTCCCGAACGGATGAACCGATTTTGTTTTTTTTTTTGTTTGAAAGAGGAATTTGTCTGGAGTGTTCTTAGCTATGTTTGCTTAAAATCGGTTCAGACGTTTCATTGCGTTGAGGGTTTATTTAATTTTTAAGAAATAAATGATTTGCACGACCAATGTCAAAAAATAAAAATGCCCAAAGCCAATGTCCAAAAGTATTAATGGCCAATTATAAAAATGACTAATTATTTAATTGTCCAGTACTAAAAATTACTAATAACAAATATGTCCAATTATAATAATGTCCAATAATAAAAAGTGTCATAATTAAAATGTACAAAAATAAATAATGTCCAATTTAAAAAATGACGGAAACTCATAATTATTGTTTACTTGTTAAATATATTATACTACATTGGTCACCAGCCAGCCTCTGTCCTGGTTGGTGCGGAAGTTTGGTCACCAACACTCCGTAATGCTCAATATTCTGGTTTTATGTAGGTAGAGGTTGAAGTAAAAACTGTCATCTATTGAGTCAACCGCGCCAAGATAGGAACAGCGGTTCTTGCTACAAATGACTATAGTTTTAATTGAGTTCGAGAATTGAAAGCGATTTCGGCTGATTGGGAATTTGAGTTAGGTAATTGGGTTGTAAGATTGCAACTCTGTGAATGGTTAAATTTAACGGTTCTATTCGAATTGCGGCAGATTGATGATCATACTACAGATATAGATTTCAGAGTTAGATGGCCGCACTGTCGGTTTTAGGTTACCCATAGAGCAAGTTTATCCTTTCGTTTCTTTTGGTCCTGTTACTTCTTTTCTATGCTATTTTAATTTGAAATAGATACGTCTTCGTGAACCCAGAAACATATTCAATTCAATAGAGTTTATTTTAGATCATACTATACGCGCTATATATGGGAAATTTTACCGGGTTGACCATGATGTCCAAATTAAAAAAGCCAAATTGAAAAAATCACTGATCATGTTTCTAATCAACGTCATGGGTTTTTTTTTGGTGTTTTTTGCCCATTACAGCTCATCAACACTTCTTCAGATAGCGAAAGTTGATTTCGAGAGAACTAAGAGACTTAACACACATGTTTTAATTGATAGTAATTCATAAATATAATCATTTTATATTATGGCAGCCGTTTTTAGGGTTCCGTATCCAAAGGGTAAAACGGGACCCTATTACTAAGGCTCCACTGTCCGTCTGTCTGTCCGCCTGTCACCAGGCTGTATCTCATGAACCGTGATAGTTAGACAGTTAAAATTTTCACCGATGATGTATTTCTGTTGCCACTTTAACAAAAAATACAAAAAACCAGAATAAAATAAATATTTAAGGGGGCTCCCATACAACAAATGTGTTTTTTTTTGCCGTTTTTATATAATAGTGTCACCAGGCTATATCTCTTCTTCTTCTTCTTCTTAGCTATGAACCGTGATAGTTAGACAGTTGACATTTTCACAGATGATGTATTTTTATTGCCGCTATAACAGCAAATACTAAAATAACAGAATAAAGTAAATATTTAAGGGGGCTCCCATACAACAAACGTGTTTTTTTGCCGTTTTTGTAGATAATGGTACATAAACCTTTGTGTGCCAAACCGACTCGCAGTTGGCCTTTTTTTTTTAATATTTTTTGTATATGTACAACTTGTGTTCGATTTGAAGATGAAAGCAGCGATGTGTGAACTAAGAGAATTGCACTCCAGGAATTAATGTGCCCAACACATATCTTGGCCGGCCACAGTTCCACAACTGGTATGCATTAGACAGCCGTGTACGGAACGGCTTTGCGGTCTGTGTCGACGATTTGTGCTTGCTGGCGGCTCTCATATCTCCACCCATTCATTTACCATATTCAAGTAGAATTTAATTAGTCTGTGGTTTTCTCAGACAGCGAGACTTACAGCTCGTTCACCGTAAGATGGCACCTGCGTTATCCTCTTACTCTGTGTCTGTGCCTTGGGAATAGTGTCAATCATAGAAAAATAAATACTACATTGCAGGTGCCACCTTACGCTGAACGGTCTGTAATTTTATTTTGACACTTCAGAGGAAATTTAATTTATTATTATTTATTAGGCAACACCTAATAAATAAATAAGCATGCATTAGCATTACTCCACACTTTGGACAAAGACCTAATGTTCGTCATTGCATCCACTGTTTGCTGTTTTCTACGTCTTTCTCGTTTTTTTTGTGCTTCATCATCTGCCTCTTCGTCACTTAGGTACCAACAGGTGAGATCGTGGTCAAACAAAGGTAAATCAATGTTAAAACAAAGCCATTAATGTCCCTTTTCTAAGCCCACTTTTTAATTAACCTATGCAAAAAAATTACTGTGAGCATCTCTCTTGTATGCGGCTATTGGGTGTTACGTTAATACGAATGAATGAGGGCTTTTTCATTTACGAATTAAAAAAAAGTAGTTCAATTTGGCTCGATAGATGGCGCTAACTCAAGTATGCTTGTCAAAATTAACAAATGCATTGTCTGTGCTTTTGTGTAATAGTAACAAAATACCACGAAAATATATCACTACGTTGTTGACTTTGACATTTCACTTTATTTTGAAAGCTAGGTTCAAAGCAGCGCTATCTATTAGTGCATGATTTGAAACGTCCGTCAAAACCCCTCATTGTATTCGGAGTGAAAGTTACGATGTAGGGGAGAACTTTTGTTTATTCTGTGCCAATACGAATAGTTCAATACAATAAATCCCGAAACAAAGGGTATTTGGACGTTTAAATCGTAGATGTCACGATTCACGAAATGCGTTGTCATTTATCAATAAAGGCAGTCGCATAGTGAGCGTGCCAGGCATGGTTTTTGACAGCAATACATACTCGCTTTTGTTCTGCATGTCATGCTATGTCGATGCTTGAATGGCATACCATGATATGCATGCGTGTATGAAAATTAAAGGTTGGTATTTGCCATAATCAACACGCTTAGCAGATGGTTTGATGATCGCAGTATTAGTTTTGAGGACTCAGGTGGATGATTTTCCCATTCCCTGATCCCCATTTATAAGAGGTGTTTTTTTTTAAATTTATTTACAAACATTTCCTATACATAACTTAAACATCTATACAACCTTAGAGGCTTGTCTTAGATGTTCTGAAACGTGCCCTTACCTGTGTACAGCAAGTGGGAGGCCATATATTGAACATTTATTGCGATAGTTTTATAGCAACAACCAGAAAAAGTAGAGTACAATAACAGTAGAGTGCCTAACAAATTTCACTTTGGAAACAA
Organism: Operophtera brumata; assembly: GCA_932527175.1. Classification (NCBI taxonomy): domain Eukaryota; kingdom Metazoa; phylum Arthropoda; class Insecta; order Lepidoptera; family Geometridae; genus Operophtera; species Operophtera brumata. Next base: position 55,320,568 of record OW052239.1, on the reverse strand, counting down.
CAGAAGATGAAGATCTGTTTCTGAAGAATCTAATAGAAAGACTACAAAAGATCGATGTAATGACATGCGCAAATATAGAGTTATATTATTCAAATATATACAAGGCTATCACTGACTTTATCAATTCCATAAATAAAACAAGCATTAAATCAAGTAATATCTTATCTGAAAACACAAGACTACTATTAAATAGGAGGATGGAGCTAAAAAATAAAAATCGCCAACTAAAGAAGAAAAACATGAATTTAATAGCCTATATAAAAGTATACACAAAAGGATCAAGAAAGAGTATGAAACCCACAGACTGAAGATAATAGAAAAACATCTATCCAACACTGGAAGCCTGAAAAAAGGATACAAGGAGCTAAATTTGGCAAAAACATGGATACCGACTGTGAAAGAAAAATCGTCTAATAGAGATATATCCTCGAGATCAAAAATAATAGATACAGCCACTAACTTCTACAATGAATTATACTCTAGAAAAAACAACTCTTTAAATAAACATCTAAGTGAAATCACAAAAAACAGAACGACTTCTCATTCACCACCACTTCAAAAATACACAAAAAACTAAATTCTTAAGATTATAGAAGCTTTAAAGAAAGGAAAAAGCAGTGGCCCTGACAACATAACCAATTAAATAATCATAGTGGGAAGATATCTTCTGACACCTTATTTAACAACACTTTTTAATGAAGCACTGGACTCTAGGAAAATTCCAAAGGAATGGGCAAAATCTGACAACATTTTTCTTTATAAAAAGGGAGATCCTGCAAACATTGCCAATTATCGACCTATAAGCTTACAACTATGCCTCTACAAGTTATTTACCTCGTGTTTAGAACGACGCATATCTGATATCGCTGAAAAATTCCAACCAGTAGGACAGGCGGGGTTCAGGAAATCTTTCTCAACAACGGATCATATTCACGTTCTAGAGCAAGTAATAGAAAAATACGAAGAACAAAGACACCCTCTATACTTGGCATTCATTGACTACAGGGATAGTATATAAAAAGCTCTACACGAATGTAAAATACCAACCGAAACAACTGAACTAATCCAAGATATCTACAAGAAAAGCGTTAGCCGAGTGAAATTAGACAAAGTCAGCCCCGAAATAGACATTAGCAGAGGTGTATGACAAGGCGACCCTTTGTCCCCTACATTATTTATAACTGTTTTACAAGACATTATGAAACAACTTAACTGGTCAAAGAAAGGGATAATCATTAAAAGAAGTTACCTTAATAACCTACGTTTCGCCGATGACATTGTATTCTTCGACCAAAGATTTTACTTTGGTCGAAGATTGTATTGTTCTCAGAAACCGCATCACACCTTGAAGAAATGATCAACGAACTTAACCACGTCAGTCGCAATATTGGTCTAGAATAAACATTGAAAAAACTAAAATCATGTCCAACAAAGCTCGAAGACCAATATTCGTAGAGAGTCGGCAGTTGGAATATGTCCAGGAATATATTTATTTAGGTAAACAAATATCTTTCTCAAAATCCAGACACCGTAACGAACTAAAGAGACTCCATCTTCCTAGGTCTAACCCTCGGATGAAGAACATTATACCTCCATGGTCTAACCACATCCTCTGAAAATCGTAGATGCCACTAACTGCTGTCATTTATCAATAATGCAGATGCTGTCCAATAAATTACCATTTGAGCGCAATATGGTACAAACGCAAACACCAGCCTACCAAATTACAAGTGGAAAAACGTACGGTACATTTTACTATGTATGGTGCTATGTGTGTACGCGACAGAGAATAATTGCCGACCGACTGTCGACGGGTACTTAATTCTGCTTATTTGTACTGTCTCGTTTTGTTAACGTTTGGGGTCTTCTTTCTGGTGGAAACTCAAACGCAAATTGAAAAGTTTCGGGCATTCAGTAGAATGCGTGTCGGCACGCCCGCGTCAGTACAAGTCGGTTTTCATTGTAATCTGACATTTGTTGAGCTGTCTTTAGACTTAATATTGAATGCGAGTGATTCGAATGCAGAGAGGCATGTAGTGTAATTTTTGAAATGGAATTCTGGACTCTCTAAAAGCATGCACGCACGTTTTTAACCCCCGACGTGTGTGTGTTTGTGTGTGTGTGTGTGTGTGTGTGTGTCTGTCCCATTGTAGCTCCCGAACGGATGAACTGATTTAGTTTTTTTTTTGTTTCGAAGGTAAATTTGTCGGGAGTATTCTTAGCTATATTTGATCAAAATCGGTTCAGCCGTTTCATTGCGTTGGGGTTTTTTTTAATTTTTACAAAATTATTTACTTGTTGAAACATAACGTCAGCAGCTGATAGGTAGTTCATAATTCGTAAAACAGCCCGCGTCCTCAATAGCGTGCACGGTGGCGATCAGTGGTAAGACAATGGATCGCCACCGTGCACGCCACCGCGGACGCGTGCTGATCGCGTCGGTTTGGCCTTAGCTTTAGGTGATAACACTTATATAAAAAAACACGCAATTAAAAAACTCGTCATGAGGATGCCATAATATTAGGCTAATCATTTGTTCTAATAGAAATAAAGGCTGTTGTAAAACCACCCGATTGCTGGATTCGGACGGGAACGTCCCTTTCGCAAAATGTCCCGAATGCTCAAAACGGCCCGTTCTCGAAATGTCCCTTAAAACGGCCCTTTCTTAAAATGTCCCTTTCATTTTAGCACCGGAAATTTTCTGATTTGAATCGCTCGCGTGCAATCCATAATGAATCTTAAGTCTGTGCCAATAACCTGGTTTTTCATTCATCCGACATGTAAAACGTCGTCAGTCTATTGAGAGGGGACCTCCCTGAGGAACCTAGAGAACCATTACCCTTTTATATATTTTTTGACGACCTCTGTAGCGCGGCGGCCGTCGGTTTGCCTGCGACGCAGGAGGTTGCGGGTTCGATTGCCGCCTCGGAACAAATATTTGTGCGATATGCAGATATTTGTTCAGGGTGTTCTGGGTATTTTCTATGTATAATCAAAAATATCTAACTATGTAATGTATTGTATCAAGTATATCAGTTATCTAGTACCCATAACACAAGCTCTGCTTAGCTTAGGGCTAGTTAATATTGTGTGAACTGCCAGCATCTTTTTTTTTATAACTTAGTGAAATTGCGTGCATACGCATGATACGTTGATGGCCAATTCATCGCTGGTTCCAATAATTTACGCAATGAATCTTTTATAGACGACGACTCGTTTCTGAGTTTCGTATCCAAAGGGTGCCAACGGGACTCTATTACTAAGCCTCCGTCGTCCGTCCGTCAGTCAGTCTATATGTCAGCGGGCTGCATCTCATTAACTTTAATAGGTAGACAGTTGAAATTTTCACAGAGTGTGTATTTCTATAGCCCCTATAACAACAAATAATAAAATAAAATAAGTAATAAAATGAGGCCAGGATCGTAAAACGTATACATACTGTTTTAAATCTTGGTATGGGCATGTTATGAGGTGGGATGAAACGCATGTAACTAAGAAAATTATGAAAATGAATGTTAGTGGATGGAAGGGAAGAGGAAGACCTAAGAAAAGATGGATGGATTGCGTAAGAGATGAAATGAATGAGAAGGGATTGAATGATGAGGTGACGGCTGACAGGGGAGTGAGGAAGAAAAAGACGTACTGCGCCGACCCCAAATAAATTGGGAAAAGTTAACAATGATGATGATACTGTTAAATCTTGTACGATGGTGCGGAACCCTATGTGTGCGAGTCTGTTTCGCACTTGGCTGGTTTTTGTGGTCTTGGATTCCATACCCAATGGGTGCTAAACGGAACTATATTACTAAGTGTACGCCATTCAAATAATAACACCGTTATCGCGTTCTATTCTACTAGTGGTGACATATAGCTTTGACTTGAGTAAACTTTGAAATGCATGGTTTAAGAGGAGCTACGCATGTCTCGTTTATTAATATAAAAATTGTATATTATTAAAACCTTCTATCTATTTCTTCTTCTTATTTGTTTGCTAGATGTTTTAAGCGGACTCTCGTAACTAAAATCGGGCCTTAGTGAAATAGCGTTACGTGCACTTTATGAGCGCTGGAAGTTTAGGGTTGTCCTTTTAAATTATCTTTCCTTTCAACATCAATGAATCCTTTTAATTTGTAAAGTTTTATGCAAAGTAACCGTTTGAAACCCGCGGTAGCCCAGGCCATGCCTTCTGATCGTGATTGATGGTCGTAAGTTTTAATTGGTGGCGCAAATGAGTTTATTCACAAAATTTAATATTATTATACTTATTTAACACATCCCTGTTTAATGCCGTTTACCGGGGAAGCCCACCATACCTATTTCTGTCACTATAGTTTGCTGTGTTCCAGTTTGAGTCCGATTGATCGAACTATCAGGAGTCTCAAAAATACATGGTTCGATTAAATGGAAATTAAGTTCACGTAGATCGATTGCGGTCGAACCACGTGGCCAGAAGCAGTATGAAAGGTATGGGTACCTAAGGTAAGGTATGACTTTTAATCTTATAGAATATAATATTTTTATTGATCTTTTTATGTTTTTATATGAGAGCTCATAAAAAAAAATTAGGAGCACGAGTTTATGTCTGGCGGGTGCAGTTAAATGCTGCACAGAGCGAGCTATACTCGACTACGTCATAGAACCCGAAACGAGGAGATCCGTAGGCGATCACCAAGGTCACTGACATAGCTCTCAGAATTAGCAAGTTAAAGTGGAAATGGGCAGGACATATAGCACGCTGAACCGATAACCGTTGGGGAATAATGGTTATGTAGCGGCCAACACCGGACGATGCAAAATAGGTAGGCTCGATGAACCAAAGACATTATATTAAAGATGGCAGGAAAACTGTTGATGGAGGCGGCTGAAGACCGCTGGTCGTGGCGTTGTATGGGGAGGCCTATGTCAGGCAATGGTTTATTTTTATTTTCAGGCCCACCTGCTTTTAAGAGGTGCCCTCTGCCTATGAACAGTGCATTATCACATAGTTCACGTCCACCTAGGACGCACCCTATGTGGCATTGCAATGCGTTCGCCACCCGGAGACATAAAGATGAAAAGTCTCATGTGCCTGTAATTTCACCGGCACCCTTTCCCTTCAAACCGGAACACAGCAATGCCAGTACTACTGCTTTTCGGCAGAAATGGTGGTAGTACTTCCCCGGACGAACTCTTTCACAAAAAAGCTCTACTACTACTGAACTTGTACTGGACTTATGAAGAGAGCCTTGGTAAATCTCACGTGTCCTTTAGTTCAAATTTCAAAGTTGTAAAATCCATAACCCGAAATGGCCTCGCGCAGTGATCTCACTGTCGAGACGAAAGGTGGGCTTTTCCCCATCAATGAGAACAAGGCCACAAGGTAAATCTTTGTTATTTTAAAGGCTTTCTACGAAGCCCTTCTACTTTTAATATCTGTATTTACTTTCGCGCTCCGCCTACCCGGTACGCCTATCTTGTTTGTGAAAGTTTATCAAAGTAGCTCTGTCTAAAGAATATTCAGGATGTTATACTCTAAACTTTATAGGTATGCGGTTAAAATAATCAATTATATGTAAAACTTTTGGTTATTGGTGACCTTGATTGCAGGTTTCAGTGTTCCTTTAAATTAGAAAAAGGAACACTCTGGGAAGCACATAGGTGTCTAGCACGCATAAAATAGGGCCCCGAAGCACATAGGTGTCTAGCACGCATAATATAGGGCCCCGAAGCACATAGGTGTCTAGCACGCATAGTATAGGGCCCCGAAGCACATAGGTGTCTAGCACGCATAGTATAGGGCCCCGAAGCACATAGGTGTCTAGCACGCATAATATAGGGCCCCGAAGCACATAGGTGTCTAGCACGCATAGTATAGGGCCCCGAAGCACATAGGTGTCTAGCACGCATAATATAGGGCCCCGAAGCTAATTTCTCTATTCTTGAACACTCTGGGAAGCACATAGGTGTCTAGCACGCATAGTATAGGGCCCCGAAGCACATAGGTGTCTAGCACGCATAGTATAGGGCCCCGAAGCACATAGGTGTCTAGCACGCATAATATAGGGCCCCGAAGCTAATTTCTCTATTCTTGAACACTCTGGGAAGCACATAGGTGTCTAGCACGCATAGTATAGGGCCCCGAAGCTAATTTCTCTATTCTTGAACACTCTGGGAAGCACATAGGTGTCTAGCACGCATAATATAGGGCCCCGAAGCTAATTTCTCTATTCTTGAACACTCTGGGAAGCACATAGGTGTCTAGCACGCATAGTATAGGGCCCCGAAGCTAATTTCTCTATTCTTGAACACTCTGGGAAGCACATAGGTGTCTAGCACGCATAATATAGGGCCCCGAAGCTAATTTCTCTATTCTTGAACACTCTGGGAAGCACATAGGTGTCTAGCACGCATAGTATAGGGCCCCGAAGCACATAGGTGTCTAGCACGCATAATATAGGGCCCCGAAGCACATAGGTGTCTAGCACGCATAGTATAGGGCCCCGAAGCACATAGGTGTCTAGCACGCATAATATAGGGCCCCGAAGCACATAGGTGTCTAGCACGCATAGTATAGGGCCCCGAAGCTAATTTCTCTATTCTTGATGTCGCCACAGGAAAAACTAAAACGCGCTATCAGCAGTCACTCCAGGCAATTGTCGACCAAAATCAATTTTGCGAGCTGACTATTCTGGAATGGAAAAGGTCACACCAACATCCACCAAACGTTTCTATGTTACGGCCTGTTTGAAGGTTACGGATGCCGGTGAAATTACAGGCACGTGAGACTTTATCTTTATTTCTCAAGATGGCAGGCACAGTGCAATGCCATATATAGGGCGCGTCCTAGGTGGTCTTTTTTTAAACGGTATGAATGACTAAACATGCAGATGTCCCACCTGATGTAAAGCGGTAACCTCTGCCTTTAACAACGCATTACCACATAGGTCATTGCATTAGTTAGTTAGTTAATCCAGTTGCATGCATTGTTGAAGGCAGAGGTTACGGCTTCTGCTTGTTCAGTCATTCATAAAGTTTAAAGAAAAGTTACTACTAGATCAGAACAACTTGTAATCACAAAGACTAGGCTTAAAATAAGGATAGGAGAAGATCGTTCGTAATAACAGAGTGAGAAAGAGGGTAGACCGATATGAAAAAAATAATGTTTTGAATACAGCAAAATACATTGCATCCAACAAACAATATTCACAATTTAACACAGTTATATAAGAGGTAGGTTAATACATTAATACATCAATTGAACACAAGTATTTCGCAGACAACTAATTAATCCTAGGTGGTAATATCTATCGGTTTCCTCACTAGGCGAGGTCTGTATCGAGGAAACCTGATATCTGCCGATAACATCTACTCGCAAAGACTTTAGTTAGTTCTCCCGTGATCATGGCGCATGCAACTGTGCCGAAATATCAGGAATGTGAAATGTCCCGTTTCTAGTGAAAAGTAAAGACAGGATCTTCAAATATATAATAGCTATTTGAGATATATTTATTTTCAGTTTTACAAAACATTTATTTACTGAAAGAATAATACAACAGGTATGAATAAAATATATATGAAACATTTGTGCTACCTGAATATCGCTGCGAACGATCTAAAGGTAGCTCATCTGATCCAAATCACTACCAGACGGAAGCGTTCCTAATATGCTGGCTGCATTGCCACGCTGAATGGCAATACTAATGCCTTTTTTATGTTCAGTAGTGTTTTCTCATGATTGGTGGTCAGTCAATGTCCGAAGTCAACCAAGGCTGTACATATCAAACATTTTACAACAGAACTATTCGCCACAGGCCTGCAAATTATGGCACCAAAAAATTATATCCAGGTTTTCTCTGGGGCTGTAAAGCTTTATCTCAAGGGGTCTGGCTGTTAAATCTAACGCCAACTTTACGATAGAGAATGTTAGTAACACTAAAGTGTATCAACGACTTTATACCTCTATCATGTTTCTAAGCAATATTTTATATGTATTTTAAATGTTGATATTTTATATTCTTCGACTAAACTTTGATGCTCATTTTAACCCCCGACGCAAAAACGACGGGTTGTTGTAAGTTTGACGTGTCTGTGTGTGTGTGTGTGTGCGTGTGTGTGTCTGTCTGTGGCATCGTAGCTACCGAACGGATGAACCGATTTCTTCTTTTTTTTTATAGGTATATTTGTCGGGAGTGTTCTTAGCTATGTTTGATCAAAATCGGTTCAGCTGTTTCATTGCGTTGAGGTTTTTTTAAAGTTTTACAAAATTAATTACTTGTTTATTGTAATGCTTGGGTTCTAGACAGTGACGGCTATTGACGACAGTAGCAATACATACATACATGCATTTCGCTTCTGAGTCTATAAATAGCACAAGTTCGGGCTGGTATGGAGTACAGCTCCCACGTTTGCGATGGCTTGGCCAAACACCAGCTTGCTACCTTAGACTCAATCGAACGCAGAGCTTCCAGCTTAAAGGTGAGCAACATATGGCGGAGACTAAGATCCAGAGTCTCGAGCACCGCCGTAAAGTCGCATGCCTTTCGATCTTCTGTAAGGTACATTTCATGGAATGTGCCCTGGAACTTCACGATCTGATCCCACCATGAAAACACTTTGTTTCATGCATTTTATAAGCTGACTTCAGATAAGTCAGAACTGAGTTATATTCAGCTGCTTCGCATATCTTAAAATCCCATAGTCAAAAGGTTTTATTCCTTAGAACTCTTGATTACTTTACTTTTGTCAATATTAATTAATTAATTTAATTGCATTTAAAAATTCCATTCTCTTGTGCCGCCTATGATTGGCAATCAGGTGAAATTATTTTTTTATTATATTTTGTCTCATAAATCCCTCGATTTTAATTTATCTGAAATCACGAGGTATAATGGCATAATTTTGGATATCAATGCAATAATATGCCTCACAAATATGTATAAATAAATAATAAATAATGCTGACATTTAACACAACATTATCTAGCCCCAAGCTAAGCAAAGCTTATGTTATGGGTACTAAATAACTGATATACTTAATGCAATACATTACATATAGATAGATGTTTTTATTATACATATAAAATACATTAAAAATAGGTGTAGTTAGGCTCACAAGAACGAAGGTTTGCTACATTTGCACTATTTAGGTACTTGAATTTCCAATAATTGCGTGGCCCTATTTACCAGCCTATTGATTTAATATTGCTTACACAGTTGGGAGCAAATACTAAGCATTAGGTATCTAAGTTTGTCAAACTGTTTTTATATATATATACAGTGGTGGCCATATAATTAAGAACGCTGATATAAAGGGAAGATTTTTTCCAACTAAGATGCAAAACTATTTGTATGCATTTGTTTTTATTTCTCTCGGTATCGTAAAACATTTCCATATTACCACTGTATTCATTGATACACATGATTGGCTAAAAATCAATAGGCAAACTTTTTACACTACTTTTAAACAAATTATTCCTTATTACTGGCTGGTCACGTAATTAAGAACGCTAAGTAGTTTATACCTTTATTCAAATTTAAATAGAGAACACTCAGTCGATTTGTTACTGTTTGTATAATTTTGGCGCCATTACGTGTTGTAAAAGATTAAAGGTGATTGCTTCTTTAGAAAAAACAATGGGAAAAAATAAAAGTTGTGATAAATTTACAAGGGAAGTAATAATAAAACTTCGCCGGAAGAATTGGTCTTATAAAAAGATAGCCGACCATCTGCAATGTTCAAAAACGATGGTTTTCCACGCTGTAAAGCATTTTGCTACGTATCAAACTACTTCGAATGTTCCACGTGTACCTAAACAGAGAAAAACAACTCCTCGAGATGACCGAAACATCGTTCGTATGGCAAAACAAAATCCTTTTAAAGGGTCCAATGAGCTTAGAAAAGAATATTTTGGTGAAAACAACCCTTCAGCAATCTCAGCACGCACTATTCTAAGACGTTTGGTAGAAGAAAAATTGCACGGTAGGATAGCAAGAAAGGTACCCATGTTAAAACTTTGCCACAGGCAAGCCCGGCTTGCATTTGCGAGAAAGTATGAAAACTGGACTATGCAACAGTGGAAAAATTTACTTTTTTCTGACGAGACGAAAATAAACAGAGTATGTTCTGATGGAAAACGATATGTACGACGTCCCCCGAATACAGCATTCGACCCAAAGTACACGAAAGTTACATTAAAGCACGGTGGTGGAAATGTGAAAATTTGGGGTTGCTTTTCTGGACATGGTGTAGGACCTGTAAAGTTGATAGAAGGTAACATGGATCAGTTCCAATACAAAAATATACTGGAAGAAACAATGTTACCATACGCTGAAGACGTTCTACCGGTCATTTGGACATTCCAGCATGACAATGATCCAAAGCACACTGCACGCACCGTAAAGGAATTTCTTACAGCGCAATTAGTTTCTGTCTTAGACTGGCCTGCTAACAGTCCAGATCTAAACCCAATAGAGAATCTGTGGTTTGAAGTAAAGAAAAAGGTTTCAAATACAAAGTGTGGAAATTTAAGAGAGCTGTATGACGTTTTTTTATAAGAATGGAACTCTATTTCTCTTGCGAAATGTCAAAAATTAATAGAGTCAATGCCTCGCCGGTGTAAAGCTGTAATTAAAAGCCGTGGATATGCTATTAACTATTAATTTTAGTTAAATATTTATTAAATTTCTTTTTATGTTTCCTGTGCTACATAATATTGTGATTTTTTAAATCTAAGTGTCATACAAAACAATTCCCGAGCAGTTAAATAAATCGTTCTTAATTATTTGTCCAGTTTCAGTACTATTTGAATGTGTTACTTTGATAAAATCAATAAAATGTGCAAAAAATAGTTAGCAATTTCATACTTTATTCTTAAGTCAGGTTGCTCCATTAATGTGACTATTATATAACATAACTAGTTGCTTCTCAGAAGGTACACATCTCTGTGTATGATAAGATTTAAATAAAAAACTTCTAGAACTTCAAATCGTTCTTAATTATATGACCACAACTGTATATATATTTTTCTCAAACGGAACCGACACCTAATAAACTGTTGTTTACCTTAAATAAATAAATAAATAATTATTGTAGGATTTCTGTTAATCTCTTCTGTAGTTTTTTTGTTTTTGTATATATTTCTCATATATTTTTATTTGTTTTTTTCTTGTTTTGCAACTAGTTTGCATGTTAGTTTAATCTATTTTTGTCTAAACAAATGGCCTATCCTATAACTTATAACACTTGTTTACTCTGGTTGTGTGCTACATTAAGTTACCCACTAAGTTATTATTGCATCTATCTATTGTACCTACTCAATAATGTCCAATATGGACCTTTCTATATGGGGTGTGAAGCGTTGCCTTGCCGTAACACAGTTTTTAAACTAGCACGGAAGGCAAAGTTCTCTTAATTTCATATATACTTATGACCATCTTTAAAAATTAATGCAATAAATACTGTAACACATTTTGCTTTTCATATAATAGTAAGTTGCATCTGTTTTGTTAATTATTATTTGTTGTACCTATTCTAAGTGAATAAATAAACTTATCTTATCTTATCTTATCTAATACTCAAGACCAAATTTTCTAATCAACAATACAAACCTAGTAGGTGGATGATCACAATTTTATGCTTGTTGAACAATTATAACAGTTTCGTGGTTTCCATTTGATTAAATATCTATGGCTTTGACTAATAAATTATTTCGGTCTCGCATTAATTAAGACTTACCGTGGCGAAGAAGGATTCCCTTGATGTTTATTTTTTTCTTAAACTAGAAGGATTAATATCTCGACCCAAATTCCTTCTTTTTCGTAAATTTAATTGAATAGTTAGAGCCGTCTTTGAAAAGCTAAAAAAATCTGAACAAGATTTTATCAAACTTACTCATAGAAACGTCTCAAGTTACAAAAAAACCTTTATAAAACTGTTTATTTTTCAATGGGAATCAATCCAATACCAGGCCACACAGAAAGTTTTGCGAAAAAAGATTTTATCTACGCTCAAATAGTAAAATTCGATTTATAAACTTCAAACGATTTTATATTGACATACTCGTACTTTATAAACACAATACCGAAATTTAAAAATAGAATCATATTATAACACTTTTTCTCTAACAAAATAATGTTATAAAATACCTTTTCAACACACTTGTATGTAGCTCTAATTTCACCGCAATTAGGCACATAATGACACCTGTAAGAAAACTGTGACTTTTCATTGCTATTATTCACAAATGAGTAATAGAAACAGTTGAACATTTACACAGTGTGTATTTCTGTTTTATTATTATGTTCTTCACAAGTGTGTTGAAAAACAATTATTTTAAAAAAACTTGCAATTTTCACGTACCGTTTTGTTGAAAAACGTCGTATGATACACGTGTGTATTGATGATTACCGTCTTCGGCTTTCTTAAGACCCTCACCTGATGGCTCGGGTCTCAATGCCTCCTCAGCGGTAACCACCAACATTACACATTTGTACCATAATGTACTATTTTTCCCTTTATAATACAAGTACAATGCTATTATTAATCAAAATTCGATTCCATTTCATCAGTGTCAGTCGCAATCCTCATTACATCATCATTAATATTATTAGGGTGTCTCAATTCTCTGTTGACAGTCATCTCGGGCAAATAGCAATCTCGGCACCTACCTGTGTGTCTCAACTCGTCTAATAATAGAATATTAGATAGCTCCTAGGCTTGCATATAACTTTCCCTAAGTTAAGTGTACTTAACCATATTTAGCGACAGAGAAATAAGACACTACTACTTCATATCACCGGTCCTTTCTTAGTAACAAACCTAGATAAAGTTGTTGTGTTAGTACCTAGACAATTTCCATCAATTTGAAAAGCCACACAAATGACTTCCATTTCATTGCATTACAATAGTGCTCTTAAACGAGCTTCATTGGTTAAAATTCCACCAAAATAATACAAATAACTCGAAAAAACAATATAAAAAGATATAAAATAAAAGTAAACGACATCTCTTTTAGAAAATTAACTTTAAGATTATATGTAGACGATACTATTACTGATATGATACTATACTGTACAGATGTTACTGACATTTAAATCTATGCGATTATACCAGCATCCGTAGTAGCACTAGCAAATCATTTAAAGAACAATATTTAAAATGAACAGTAAATAAAAGAAATAAAATAAAAATTGGACAGTTCACACAACATTATCTAGCCCCAAGCTAAGCAGAGCTTGTGCTCTGGGTACTAGACAACTGATATACTTAATACAATATATAACATAGATATTTTTTTATTATATATAGAAAATACACAGAACACCCTGAACAAATATCTGCAGATCGCACAAATATTTGTTCCGAGGCGGGAATCGAACCCGCAACCTCCTGCGTCGCAGGTGAACGTTCGCCCGCCGCGCCACAGAGGTCGTCAAACAAATGTTATGCTTACTAGGCAACGTTAAGTACTTTTTAGTTAGCTATTTCAATCACTGATTGATAGATATAAAACTCATACCATACTCGTGTTTTAATGTAGATTACAACAAAAATAAACGAGACGAGACGCGGTAAACCAAAAATACGGTGCAATCAATCTCACATTTTCTAAAGCCAAAATACACCCCCAGCTATAAATAACATAAAAATGCGCGCACAGCGAAACATCCCTGAGCTTAAAAGATTTTGAGTATGGAAGCTCACATGAAGGAAAGTTTAAAAAAGCTTCCGCACGAGGGCGCAAGACGCGAAACATGAATCGCAAATTGTCTAGAGCTCCAGTTTCTTATATTATACCAAAAATAAAAATAAAATATAAGGTAAAATTCAAATGCAAATCAAAAGTCCAATGCATGAAAAAAAATACAGTTCGACAGGAAGCTTAGAGACCTGAAAAATACTTGTTCATACATACATAGATAAACACCTTTTTCCCCGCAGGGTTAGGCAGAGCCTCAAAAGGCCTCTTTTCACCGTGGGTTGATAATCCTATAAAGATCTATAGGATATCATAATATTTTCTATGACGAAAACATTTTTCTTTTTTATAACTTTTACTATGGTCCCAGATAATGCTGCTTAGCATTAAGTCCTCCGTTTGTATAATTTCCTTGTGTTTTTTGTGCAATAAAGAATTGAATAAATTATATGGTCTCAGAGAATCTTATTTTTGTTCCACCTGGGATGCTGTTGGCATAGATCCGAGAAAACCAGCCAATAAAACAGAATAGCGATCTAGTTAGTGATGTATGGATACATACCAAATTATATGTATCAAAACACCTCTTTCTTCCACGAAACTTTATGATAAGTACCTTATCAGACAAAACATAGGAAACATTCACTTTACACGCATAGGTACACTAATTCGTAAAAACCAACTAATTCAATTAAGTGCAGGAGGGGACAAAAACGCCTTCTATCATGGTCTATACTAACCCCGTAGCACAATGAATATTTTTTTCTCGTTTTTTTTGCTGGGTCTTAAGACCTCTAATAACCTCTAATTTTGTTGGCCTTGCTGAGTCACGCTTCAAGATACCAACACAAACTAATATGTGTCTGTTCCTCACACATATATCCCCAAATTATGAGCTCCGCACCAGAAGGAACCGGCAGATTTTGTCACGCACTGCGCTTAAAGACACACAGGTCTCTAATGCAGCGGGCGTATCAGTGGTTTTCTCACAGACTAACTAAACAACCAGTTGTGCTGACCTAAATATTAGTTCCATAAGAGAACTAACCACAACTAGGTGTGCTATAACTAACCGTGTTCGTGACACAAACTGCGCTCAAGTTCTAAAACAGTTTCCATTTATTTTGATACAAATTCTAGAGTCTGCTCTGCTAGATTGTTTTATCAATAAGTTTACATACATACATACAAAGACACACACCTTTATCCCCGAAGGGATAGACAGAGCCTCAATAATGGGCCTCTTTTCACGGTAGGTTGCACCATCGTGGAATATAGACGTGACAAGTGGTGAGCTGATCGCCGCCATTGCTTCTTACGACTGACTAGGCTAACGTTTTCTTCCAGTAATAACACATTCCATAATAAGCTAGCAGTCAGGACAAATCTTATACTAACGAATCTTATCAACAAGTCCGGGTTATCACTTAGTCTGCTTTTACAACACCGTGGGAGGAGACGGAGGGGTATATTCTTAGGTCGGACGCACCAAGAAGCTATTATTATAATTTTTTTCATAGGCTATGTTGTCGAAAAAAGTGCTTAGAGGAAGGATTATCATCATCATCACCAGCCTATAGACATCCTCTGCTGGACGTGGCTCCATTGTGTCCAATGGGAGATTTGACATAATCACCACGCTTCAGACGGATTGGTGATAGCAATATTGGTGTTGAATACTCGGGTGAATGCTGTGGCCCATACTCTGCTATAATCCTACTGGTGTACGGCTTTTATACATCATTAAGAGGAGACGGAGGGGTATATTCTTAAGTTGGCACATCACGGTAAGAGGAAGGAAATTGAATAATTATCCAAAATAACGCAACTAGAGGTCTAGCACTTAACTGAGTCAGTCCCTGAGGTATGGGAGCGATACGGGAGGGGTGCTTTCGTCTCTCAGATTATCAGATGACATGAAGCCACGCTTCATTATGACGTAAAGAAAACCGTACTGCTCCCATACCTCAGGGACTGACTCAGTTGAGCGCTAGACCTGTAGTTGCGCATTAGTTGGTCTGTTAGGAAAACATTGCTTCAATAGAGGTTTTAATAGCCGGCAAAAGTCAGGACACAACTGTATATATTCTGTGCCAATAGTGCATTATGGTACTAGTGTGTAATGTTGGCAGATGAGGGTCAAGGGAGCCGAGGACGGTAATCATCAATACACACGTGTATCATACGACGTTTTTCAACACAATAGTGAAGAAAATAATAATAAAACAGAAATACACACTCTGTGTAAATGTTTGTATAACTCACTACTGAATGTCGTGCAACTCAATAATAGCAATAAAAAAGTCATAGTTTGATTACAGGTATCATTATGTGCCTAATTGCGGTGAAATTAGAGCCAATTTATGAACAAGTGTGTTGAAAAATATATAATCATGCCTAGTGAGGGCGAATCTTTACGAATGTTACACATAAACAGCTATGTTTTACATAAATAACGGGAGCGTTTAGTAAATAAAAGAAGAGCTTAATGTTTTATAAACAGGGGACGGTATTCAAATAAAATGTTGGTTGATAAAGGAAATTTTACGGAAGGTGTAATCTGAGCAGTGTTTAAATACAAGAAAACGTCTGTGCATAAAAAGAGCCTGTGCGAGGCGAATGTAATCTTTTCAACACTGGTTCTTTTACCATTGATCACTTGGTCCTTTCCAGGGCCAACACCCATCAAGGTAGTCACTGACCTAACACAGGGTAACCAATAAAGAACAAATAACAAAAGTTGTGAGTTTAAATATTGGAAGTATCTTCTTCTTTATCGTTTTCTTTATTACAAGGTCGTCTCGTCTTGAAATGCTTAGGTAGAGGGATTGACGAGGTACTTCCATGCCAGCCTGTCTTCGGCTCGCATTAGGGCGGTAGTGACAGGGAGGCTTGTTAATGCATTGACTTGGTCAGACTTCGGCTAGGTGATCGGCCACGCGATCTTTTCCCTTCTATTTTCCTCTTCTTAATAGTGGAGAGTCTGGTTTTGATCTGCAGTTGGTCGATAATGGACTTGTTAGTTCTTTTTGCAGTCCATGGTATACGCAACATTTTCCTCTAACACCAAAACTCTAATTCGTCGAAATTTTTCCTATTTGTTTTTTATTGGTAGTTTAAGGAAATGTAATATGTTTTGAAAATATAGAAAACAAGGATTGATAATGACTGTGAAATATATCTTTATTACTTACAAGCTTTATATTAACTTACAATGTATGCCCGGGTGGAATAGGTTTATCCGGGTGGAATCTTGCAAGTGAATTTTAAAGTAGATATCCTCAACCGATTGAGATGATATTTTGCATAGCTGTCAAGTTCCGATGACAATGCAATATTATGGTGACAGCGAGCTGATCTGATGATGGAGACGGAAAATGGACAACGGAACTCCTCGAGGGATAATAGTAGACTGGGCGTGTTTTAGGCTCATTTTGATCAGCACACGGTTACGATCACTAATTTAATAAAAGCTTGTATTGAAAAAAATATTTATCACAAAAAACATATTTATTGGTAGCATAGGGAAATGTAATATGTTTTGTAAATAAACAAAACAAGGATTGATAATGATGGTTATTATATCTTTATTATATCTTTATTATATCTTTATTATATCTTTATTATATCTTTATTATATCTTTATTATATCTTTATTACATCTTTATTATATCTTTATTATATCTTTATTATATCTTTATTTTTTACCCCAAAGTTCTCCTATTCTGAAAAATAAATTGTAGAAATGAGAATTGTAAACTTCCGTAATTGAAAAGTCGGATGAACGGATCTTTGAAGATAAACTTTTAGTTCGAAAAATTTAATCAATGGTTCATTTGATCAAATTAAATCTAGCGTTGGATCAAGTTCCGGCTTCCTGCGCCAAAAATAGCAAATGTAGTTACCGCGGGCAAATGAATTGAAATCTGATTTGGGAGGAAGCTCCTGTACCTATCCCAAACCTTTTCAGCTATCATTCAAAAAACACCCTTCGCCGTTCAATAAAAAACAGCCAAGTGCGAGTCAGACTCGCGCACGTAGGGTTTCGTACCATTATGTATAAAACGGCAAAAAAATCACGTATGTTGTATGGGAGCCCCTAAAATATTTATTTTATTCTGTTTTTTAGTATTCAATACTAAAAAACAGAATAAAATAAATATATTTTAACAACAAATTTTGTTGTTATATCGGCAACAGAATTACATAATCTGTGAATATTTCAACCATCTAACTACCACGGTTCATGAGATACAGCCTGGTGACACCATTATCTATAAAAACGGCAAAAAATACACGTTTTTTGTATGGGAGCACCCTTAATTTTTTTTTAATTATTTTATTAGTAGTTTTTGTTTCCGAAATACATCATCTGTTAAAATTTCAACTGTCTGACTATCCACGGTTCATGAGATACAGCCTGGTGACCTTCGATCAGTTGTATTCATGATCGAAGCTGGTGACAGACGAACAGACAGACAGACGGACAGCAGAGCCTTAGTAATAGGGTCCCGTTTTACCCTTTGGGTACGGAACCCTAAAAAAACCATTGATTGATAACGAAATCTAAAGCGGCAATATTGAATATTCCAATTACTATCGCCTCTACGTTCAGACCACACTTTCAGAAGCAAACATCTTTTGGCAATTCCCCCCCTAACGGTGTTTACGTCAGCAAACACAGTCAGAACACCACCAGCATAACCAGACCTGGCCATTTCCCCGCTGAGTTTTATTAATAAGACACCAGGGGGAATTTTAGAGGCCAAAATTGAATGGTCTCGTTGTCATGACCGGGTTTATGACGGAATCTAATATTCCATTACAAACGGAAAGGGGCTGCGACAAGGACTATAATGGAGTGTACCTTAGTCTCCAAGAGCTAACTTTTAGTAAGATTCCGATTATTTACCCAGTTTATAAACTTTCTATGCAACCATTCAAGAGTTGCGAATAACATGGTATATTGTTTTTTAAGTATTCTCTCGGCTTTTTATGCATGTGTTGAATAATACATGAGCAGGCGTAAAATTCTGTATTAGATGACTCAAATATGAATTTGAGGCGTTGAAAAAAAGAAATATGAACTCGGGGAGCGGGAGGTTATTTCGTGACTGAAATAGATTTGGGCTATGGATGGCTATGACTTCGTAGACTCGTAAGAGAATACCTAATGAAGTCTTTGTGAAATCTAACATTCTGAAATTAGAAATCATGGCATGAAAATGGTTATCGTTGATATGTTTCCACTGCCAGAGCTAGGCAGATTGAAATTCAGGAGCTAAGAGATGAGATGCTGCAGCGCCTGAATTTGACTCTCAAGGCCGTATCCGACTGGGGCGATGCCAATCTTGTCAAGTTCAACGCCTCTAAACGCAGCCTTGTCACTTCTCGGCGAAAAAAAGTCAGTTTCTCAAAGTTCCTGTATTCCGAGATGTACCTGTAGCTATAGGGGATCACCTCGAGCTCTTGGGTGTTTCACTTACGCCTACTCTCAACTTTGGCTCCTTCATCGAGTCTGAGGCAAAAACAGCTGCCATGAAGCTAGACATCCTGAATAAGGTAAAGCGTTACTTCACGCCAGGACAGCTTTTTAGTCTACATAAAGCTCAAGTCCGGGCTGGTATGGAGTACTGCTGCCATGTTTGGGATGGCTCTGCCAAGTGCCAGCTTGCTGCCTTGGACTCGATTGAACACAGTGCTTTCAGGCTTATTGGTGAACAACATATGGCGGAGACTAAGATCCAGAGTCTTTAGCACCGCCGTAAAGTCGCATGCCTTTCGATCTTCTATAGGTTACATTTCGGGGAATGCTCCCAGGAACTTCACGATCTGATCCCACCATCTCCTTTTCATCATAAGACGAGCAGACGCACGGCTCGGTACCATCCTTACCTCATTAGTATACCCTCTATTCGTACTAAACGATTCAGTTCCTTTATAATGCAAACTGCTAAGGAGTAGAATGCCATACCGTCGTCTGTCTTTCCTGAAAACTATAATCTGGGTATCTTCAAGGCTAGAGTGAATAGGTGCCTTCTAGACCTTTGTGCTTCATCTTCGGCTGCATCGTCACTTACCAACAGAAGAGATAGTGGTCAAACAAAGGTCAATCATAGATTTAAAAAAAAAAAACATAGGTTCCCTAGGTAAAGGGCTAGCGAACAGCTCAGCTTTTTCGCACAGCTATGGCACAGAATAAATATGAATATGGAGTAATAACTTTTTTGTGAAAAATATGTTGTTCAATACAATACCTTATAATTATTACAAAATTAGTGAACATAACCATATGCTGTACGAAATAAGCCTAAACACGGCCAGTCTACTATCGAGGAGTTCCGTTGTCCAGCTTCCGTCTACATCATCAGATCAGCTCGCTGTCACCATAATATTGTATTGTCATCGGAACTTGACACACTTGACATTTGTAGCTATAACTTAACATCAACTTAACAAACAGCTCGTTCACCGTAAGATGGCAACTGTAAATACTCCATGGCAGGTACCAACTTACGGTGACGGTCCGGTTCGTTCATCGTAAGATGTCCCCTGTAAATACTCCATGGCAGGTGCCAACTTACGGTGAATGGTCCGGCTCGTTCACCGTAAGATGGCCCCTGTAAATACTCCATGGCAGGTACCAACTTACGGTGAACGGTCCGGCTCGTTCACCGTAAGATGGCCCTTGTAAATACTTCTCAAAAATCAGTACTCAATCAGTACTTCTCAAATAGTCTGTAGTCACAGCCCGTAAACCTCTGACATCGTGAACTGCAGAGTCGAACAAAGCAAGCTGAAGTTCCGTACATTTTCCAATCAGATGGAGGCGCAAGCCGACGTTCATTTAGTACCGTCGCCTGTCCTCGACTCACAATAAAATGTTGACGTTTGATTTCAATGCTCTATCAAGCTCTGTGACAAGCAGGGCACAGTTTCGTTTAACTTTATTTTGCTCACACTCAGCTGTAGAAAGATTATAATTAAGGCTTAATTTACTTATGCAGCATTAACTTAATATGTATCATGAAGAATATATCTAGGTTAATGGAAAAATTACATTTTATTTACTTTACCACTAAATTCAGAATACGCCTTCAAAAATCAGCTTATTTGCTCAATTTTATCCTGAAATTTGTATGTTAATTATGTACCTGTAAAAGTAAAAAAAAGACGTCCGAGGGATCTCGCCCATGTTATGTAGGTTCTAAATGACAATTACTTTTGTCACAAACTAGTAAGGCTTTCTCTAACACACGTACGTCCTGGAACAAGTTTTATGAATATTTTGCACATGTATTGCCGTTTCGCAAGTAGTGCAATTTTCGGAATTCCAACCAAATGATCTGGCACTGGCTCTCATTGTTCACAGCGCCTCTCTTTCAAGAATTGAATTGGACGAACTTGCAAGATTTTAGTTCAAAGTTACTGTAACACAAACAACCATCACCATCTTCATCATCTTCCTACCCTTAACCCAATAAGTGGGGTCGGCACAACATGTTCTTTTCTTACATTTGCCCCTATATCGCGTCATATCAGTAGGTACTCACACCTTTCCTGCACATGTCACCTTTCACGCATTCCATGGATCTCTTTTTAGGCCTTCCTCTACTCATGTATCCATCCACATTCATGTTCATCACTCTTCTTGTAACATGGCTTTCTTCCATCTTCATAACATGCCCGTACCATGCTAACCTATGAATCCTCATCTTTTAAGTAACTGGCGCTTTTTCAAACTTCTTCTGATACACTCATTTTTAGTCTTATCTGTTCCTGTCACTTCACATAAAGATAAATAGTTATAAGCTTTATGTTTTTTTTCCAAAAGTAGCTTTTATAAAGTTAGTTATCGTAACCGAGTGCTGATCAAAATGAGCCTAAACATGGCCAGTCTACTATTATCCCTCGAGGAGTTCTGTTTTCCACCTTCCGTCTCCATCATCATATCAGCTCGCTGTTACCTTCATATTGTATTGTCATCGGAACTTGAAAGGTATGCTAAATTTCAGCTCAATCGGTTGAGTATAACTGCTTTAAAATTCAGTTGCAAGATTCTACACGGATTCCACCCAACAAACATACATACATTGCAAGATAAATAAAAGCTTGTAATAAGTACTTTTTAAACTTAGTATACAAATAAGTAAATATAAAGTAAGTATGTTTTTGTGGATAAATTAGGTGACAATACGTCCGGGTTTTAAACCTACAACCATTGGTGCCATATTGCCCCTGAGTACATCGAAGTATTTCAACCCCATTTCAACATCAACCCCTTAATTTTCGGTGTCAGCACATATTCGATCGACGATCACGTTAATTAACATTCTATAGACAGGCATCTATGCCCGCATGCTCCCCTAACTGTCACCTTTGTATGTGCCTCTCATTTATCTTGATATTGACATTTCTAAAGGGAACATTAAATATTAAACATTTCATGATTTCGATTATAATTAAAATTTACTCCAGGCCTTTCATCTCAAATAATACTGTCTTATTTGTATTTAATGTGAACGGTTGTTACCAATGATATTATATAGTAAGATTGTTCCTAACTGAAATATTTGTGATTACTAAAATAAACAAATATAAATACTTAATCTTAATCATACTTTTTTTGTTGTATATACTACTAAGAATGACGGAACGAGCAGATGGCCCACCCGATGAAAAGTGGTAACCTCTGCCTCACCTAGGACGCGCCCTATGTGGCATTGCACTGCACCCACCACCAACCGCGCCGCCTCATAAAGATGAAAAGTTACATGTGCCTGTAATTTCAATTTCAACACAGCAATGCGAGCACTACTGCTTTGCGACTGAAATAGGTATGGTGGTAGGACTTCCCCGGACGAACACTTTCACAAAAATTTGTTACAAATAATGATCCTTAGCTTGATGATATATTGAATGATCTTATCGCTAAGAACCGATCTCTACCAGACATAACTTTGAAATAACAATACTGACTGAATGTAGTTGACGGCAGGAAATAGCTCCAGTAAAACAAAACAATTCCCTATTGTCTATCGAAAAAATAACACTGCTTATTTCGCTCCAAAGCACAAAGCTCTTTGTGCGAAACTTGTGAAACAAATTTAGGAAACTATTTTACTTTGTATCTCTGGGATCTAAGGAACGCTTGCTAATGATAAAGAAACCGGATGGAGACCGCAAATAAATAGCAGCGAGAAAGTACCGCGATTAACTCACACCCAAGTCTTTGTCTCCATCTTTAATATCTTTAAGTGGACGTAGGCAATTTTACAAAAAGCCAAAAAAAGGAAAATCCTCGGTAATTTGCGGAATCCACTCGACTATAAATGAAAACAAAAGGAGGCTGCGCACAATGTATGTTCGGCTGGCCCACAGTTCCACCAGATACGTGACTTAGATAGATCGATAGAAAAATATTTATTGCACAAGACAAAAAACAGTACATAGGCGAACTTTATGCTAACTAATGCTATTTTTGACATAAGTACCTCATTTAACCTCATTTCAAAGTGCTTTTTAATTTGATTTTTAATTATTGCATTAAATTAAAATAGCTTCAGGAGAAAAACAAATTGGATAGAAACTATGGAAAATGTTTCTATCCAAGCAATCATAATAAGTAACGAATGAAAAAAAAAACCATGATCGTTCGTTATCACCAGGTTAAGGTTATCTACCCTATGTAAGAATGAGAAATGTGGTGAGAAAGAATAAAGGCTTTTAACTTCAAGTTTTAAATCGATTAGGTAATCCATTGTATGCTAACCAAGAAATAGGCATAATAATATGTTATATGTTTGTACACATCGCTCTTTATCAAATAATGCTAAGAAGGATAACATTGTTTGGTGATAGGTGCTGTAGCATATTTGAGATAACATTCTAACTCAGAGCAAAAGATCTATGCATTTTCCCGTACAAAATTTGTTTTAGGTAAATAATTTGCCTCCTAGAAGATAGACTAGGACTATAAAATAGGAAGAGGACTACACTCTTCTGTAACATTGCTGTGTTTACCTGTGTTTAGATAATCTGTTGCCATCTCATCTGTTTTGAACAGCAACACTCTCTGCTGCCACAATAAGAAATGGTCAAAACAAGCCCTTAAGCTTTATCCCATCTATGGTGGCTCATTTTGCCTTGGGCCACTGTACCTCATCTCCTTTTTGAAGAGAACAAATAATGGAGTAAAATTTCCCACTCGTCTCAAAGCTCTTTCTAGATGAGATTTTGAGAATTATTACACTAATTTTCAAGAGTTTTGATAACTAGGTGCAATTTTCTTGACAATGAGAGATAATGAATTTTCCGGGAACAGCTTCTGTTTTTTTTAATTTTTACTAGAATCACGTGATAAGTATTAATTTTCAACACCAGCGAATATTTATGATACTAGACGAACTGCTTTCGCTGATACGTCTAATCAGTGTGGAATGTCTATTAGTTTTTGGTCATAATTTTTAAGTACTAAAGTGTCTATTCTACGTTTTTTTATATACAAAAAAATAGCACCAAAAGCAGTAAGTTGTGACTTTCGATAGGAATAATATTTTCAGCGAGTACCTAGTGGTTTGTCTCGCATCACGGCGGTTCTGTGTTTAGAAAAACCTAACAACCGGCAGATCTAAATATACTATAACTACGCACTTTCCGTAAATTACGTAGTACGAGTAACTATCAACTGTACGGTCGGATGAAAGCAAATTTTGCCAGTTTTTGCAAATACGCGCTTGCTTCGATCGCTCGGTCTCAAAATATTACCTTATAGATGGCTTTGTATGCAAGCGCTCTTCATAAATTTCTTCACGTGAAATCCCATTAATATGATAATGTGAAATACAAACCTAATCTGTCAAACATTAAATATGTCGAGGGTCTGCATCCCAGAGGCGCCATATAATCAACTATGAAATATTAATTTATTTACATACGAACTCCCACTTTCATTATGGAGTCAAATGCGAATTAGGAAGACCAGGCGAAAAAGTTTTCATTACTTACTCCAAAAATATATTTATGACACTCAAATTGTACTCAATGTGTTAGTACGAGGTCGACTTAGTGGTTTGTTCGTCACTGAGTAACATAACATAACATAATAAATAAATAAATAATATCCAACAGTCTCATACATAGTCCTGATCCCACGCTAGGATTCCCTGTATTTTAAGTATCAGGAACTATGACGAGTACCATGGTACCATAACACCCAGACCCGAGTTTTTTTTTTGCAGATTTTACAAATAATTGCTCCGCAGCAGGAATCGAACCCGCAACCTCTCGCATCTCAGCCGGCTACTGGGCCGACATGCTACAGAGTTTATCGACATGGAGAGATGGTACACTGAGATTGGACCAGTTTGGTGTAGTGTAGCATAAAATAATAGATCGGAACAAGCAGATGGCTAGCCTGATGTAGCAGTAACTTCTGCCTTTAAAAATTCATTACCTCATAGGCCCCGTCCACCTAGGTCACACCCTATGTGGCATTGCACTGCGCCCGCCAACCTGAGACATAAAAATAAAAATCTCTATGTTATAGAATTGAAACTATCGTGGTTGGGAATCATATTAAAAGATAAACGGCTAATTACCACTATTATTCGTCACTTTGCTGACGTTTCGAGACTGAGTTCAGAAGCCTCTTCATCATGAGCACCGCCCGCGACCGCGTTCGACGGTGGACCAGCGAATACTGCGTGCAACCGCGCGCTCGTCTCGCTGGGACAGCGGCGGCGGCGGCGGCGGCGGTAGGTTCGTTGCGCGCGCGTCGAGAATTAGAAAAACTACTCAGTTTTACTCAGTCTCGAAACGTCAGCAAAGTGACGAATAATAGTGGTAATTAGCCGTTTATCTTTTAATATCTCTATGTTAGTTTAGTTTTCGGTCTGTAACTCGCATAAAAATCAAAGTCTCATTTGCCTAATCTTAACCGGAAATTTTGTATACACGTGCTAATTGTAACAGTTGTGTAGGTTGTGCGTGCCAGTAATGACCTATGGTGCCGAGACGTGGACACTCACGTTAGGGCTAATCCACTAGTTCGAGATTGCACAGCGAGCTATGGAACGGGCTATGCTCAGAGTTTCTCTGAAAGATAAAATCCGAAATGAAATTATCCGACAGAGAACTAAAGTCATTGCCATAGCCCACCGGATAAGCAAGCTGAAGTGGCAATAGGCTGGTCATATATGCCGAAGAACCGACAACCGTTGGGGTAAGCGAGTTCTTGAGTGGAGTCCGCGTCTTGGCAAACGTAGCGTCCCTCAGGCTAGGCGGAGCGATGACCTACGAAAGGCGACGGGCAGAAAGTGGATGAGAAGAGCCGAACACCGGGCTCAATGGCTCGTATTAGGAGAGATCTATGTCCAGCAGTGGACTAGTGTGGGCTGATGATGATGATGATGTGCTAATTGTATGCTGATAAGTAGCATCTGTTCAAAAGTAGTAAGCTTCTTGTAGTGTATACAAGCCTTTATTACGAAATTAATTGGATAACAGCTTTGTCATGCAAAACCAGCAATATGCTTCTGCTCCCTGATGTAGTATATAGATACTCAACTTTAATGTAACCTTTTTGGAGTCATTTTTTGTAATTAGTTCAGCGTAGGACACGCAAATGCTAGATTTGCATTTTTATTCGAAGCGGCTCAAAGGGACGCGTTTTTGAGCGCCAATAAAAACATGGCAAAGGTTTTATGTTGGTGGTCAAAAAGATATCGTGTCGTTGGACGTTAATTGTGAAATCCTGAATAGTGGAACTAACAACAACAGTATCTTTTAAATTCTTAGAGTTTTTTTTGTTGTCGAATAATCAAATCACCAATTTGCTTTCTTTTTTTTTACCTGACATCCGTTTGGAATACCTAACGGTCGGTGGCTGGCGACGGTTTGCCTGCGACGCAGGAGGTTGCGGGTTCGATTCCCGCCTCGGAACAAATATTTGTGCGATCTGCAGATATTTGTTAAGGGTGTTCTGGGTGTTTTCTATGTATAATAAAAAATATCTATCTATGTAATGTATTGTATTAAGCATATCAGTTATCTAGTACCCATAACAAAAGCTCTGCTTAGCTTCGGGCTAGATAATGTTGTGTGAACTATCCAGCATTATTTATATATTTATTTTTAATGGTTCTCGAGTATTGACCACGAACCTGACACAGATCCCCTCCCTACCTCCCCCTCTCTCTCGACGGACCAAATACATTTTAAAGATCTCCGAGGGCCTACCTCAGGTTTATCTAAGTTTTGCATTCGGTATCCCGACTATATCGAATTGCGAGTCGATATTTGTTTTTATGTATAGTTTTAATGAGTGTCTCAACTAGTTCGCTAGGGGCGCTTATCATTTTCTGCATACAAAAATAACATTTCGAGCAATTCGGTTTTATTATTATTATTAGCCTTATTCCGAGTAGTTCCAAATTACAAACCTGTACTAATCCCTCAGGACATTTTAGAGATCGTATCGTTCGGAAAATACTACAAACAACAAGTAATTAATTTTGTAAAAATTTAAAAAACCATCAACGTAATGAAACGGCTGAACAGATTTTGATCAAACATTATAGCTAGGAACAATCCCGACAAATTCACCTTTCAAACAAAAACAAATTTAATCGGTTCATCCGTTCGGGAGCTACGTTGCCACAGACAGACACACACCCACACACTCACTCACACAGTCATATCAAACTTATAACACCCCGTCGTTTTTGCGTCGGGGGTTAAAAAGTAAGATAGTCAAGATTTTGTATCACACACAAGTCTTTTTTTTTGTGATTGTTAAGTATAAATACAAAATTATATAAAAATGGCAGCCTCTCCCCCCTCCCCCACCTGTGAGTTTGAAGATTCAAATAAAAAGACGTGGGGTAACCAATTCGTGCTACTGACCGTAAATACATACGACATTGTCATGAAAGTTACGTCCGGTGAAGCGATGTATTAGGAAAATAAGTCTCTTTTACAGCGTATTAGGAAATTCAACAGCAATAATCCGAAAATAACATGCTATCAAATTAAGAAGATGGTATCTTAGACAATATGAAAAACGTATTACTTTTAATGCTATTTGTTTACTTAAGACCGCCGTAAAATTATGCAGATGACTGCAGGTGACTGGCGGTGACAGTGGACAACGGACAGAGCCTCGAGCATGAAGTTATAGGTAAATCTGGAGGCCATAACTTCATGGCCTCGAGTCTGCAAATTTGACAAGCAAACTACACGGGCGTGTTTTGTACACTACACGGATTTTAGTATACAGAATCCGAATAGCGCCCCTTGAGAACTTCAAATTCCATGCTAAAATTCGTGTAGTGTACACCTCACGCCCGTTTAAGTTGCTTGTTACATTTGCAAACTAGCCCCTCAGATAGCCTGAGCAATAGTGTCACAGTGCTGTTCACTTGAAGAACGCTAAATATTAAACCATTATTTATTCTATTGGTTTCAGACTGAACTTTGACATTAATTCTCAACTACTTCGAGCAAAAACTTTACCAGTATTTTGTTTATTTCTTTTCGTGTGTTTCTATTAAATGAATATGAATTACATATAATGTAAAAAAGTTACTCCAAATCCAGCCAAAGAGAAGGTACTTTATTAAGATAAAACAAACACACACAAACACAACGTAAATCCATTAATCACAGGCTTTCTTCGCTAAAACCTTAAATTGATTGCTTTTTAAGAAACCGCGCTGAAACCAATACAAGTTCATTTATTTCAAGTTTTTGTCCATGCTCAGTAAATCTCCCAGAATTAACAGTGAGACACTGTCAAGGGAAACAGCTAGTCCATTTTCAAACCTAACATTTGTATGTTCGTCGTGCATGTAAAATAATTAACATACATTGACATTTCTTTTGACAGGTGATATAAAACTGTTAATTAGCTAGAAATATAAATAAAAGTTAAAGTTTATTACATTTCATGTGGGTTTAAGCCCCGCTGGAACGGAATGGGTCACATTAAAATTTAATGATTAAAAGTTCTTACAAGAATGTTTTGTTTCATATGTCTCATAGTTTTGTTTCTTATCACAAACATTGCCATGCGAATTTTAAAATACTGTTAAAAAAAAATTAACATTTATTTAGGTATCATTGAATTTTTAGACCATTTTATCAAATTAATTAAATAATAATAAACACAAAAACACAATATACAAAGTAATCATTTAAGATATCCCTTTCTTTTGTCATGTTCAAGGCTAGAGTGAATAGGTGCCTTCAAGACATTTGTGCTCCATCTTCGGCCACATCGTCACTTACCAACAGGTGAGATCGTGGTCAAACAAAGATCTATCAATGTTAAAAATAAAAGTCTTTTTACGGAACTCTACAAAAATATTGTGGGTGTAGTGAGCCAGCTGTTCCTTTTAAGTTGAACAGTACGGTCCATGCAATTTACTCTAAGCAACGCGCCAACTTCGCACATTAGCATATTTTCATCATATTCCGCGGTCACTAAGCGAATTAACGTTGCTTAATGATTTTATTATATTTGCAGAGGACGGGCCTTTATGTAATAAAAGAGGTGTTTGGGTATTGTTTAAGGGAGTTGAATATATCTAAATAACAAGGAACTTGAAACAAGCCACACTTTTGTACAGTACCTAATTATAACCAACTTAAAAAAAGAGGAAGTTCTCAATTCGGATGTATTTATTATGATTAGTATTCATTATTATTATTTTTATGATGTGAAGCCACCCACAGTGAAAAGAGGCCCATTTGGGGCTCTGCCTACCATTTCGGGGAAAAAGGCGTATGTATCTATATGTATGTATGTATCACGCGTTTAAATTGCGCTACTCGAGTCGAATGTTATTTGTGTCATTGATTGTCAGAAGACAGATTTTGTAGCCTCGTTATTGTGTGTATCTATGTTACGTGTTTTTCATTTTTTATATATTATTTATTTATTCACAAACATTTATTTATTCCTATAAATAACTTAAACATCTATAAAAACCTTAGAGGCTTGTCTGAGATGCAAAAAATATTCCTTATGCTTAAATTAGATCCTTAATTACATATACATAAACACAAACATATCAACGAATCGTACCTACTCAACGCAAAAAATAAATAATAAAACAGCGAGAGTGAGAAAAATAAACACACACAACAATTAAACACACACAAACGTGCTTGGTGGCCGTTCGATGGCTTGTAAACCATATTCGCCAATTGTAAACAAATTTTAATAATTATTTTTTAATTGAATAGTTTTAATATATACCCCATGGGTGATCATATTTTTTTTTTTTTTGTTTTTTTTTTTTTTGTTTTTTTATTTATTTGTTGAGTAGGTACGATTCGATGATATGTTTGTTTTTATGTATATGTAATTAAGGATCTAATTTAAGGATGAGGAATATTTTTTCATCTCAAATCAAAGAATAGAAGTCATAAAAATCAAATATTGTAAACCCAGTTGCAAACTTCACACGCAGAAAACAACAGTGTAAGGAATAAATATAATTGCGCCAAAAATAATATCTGCATTTTTCAAGCTTTGCTGAAAAAAGATATACACTTCTTATCTGTAGGTGCAGAATACTTTTTTATTCAAAGCCCAACAACGCTCCTTTGAACAACATTAACACAAAGTACATAAAAGGTGTTCCAAATAGGTCGTGTCAGGTACGGGACGTGCCAGGAACTTGGGACTTGGGCGGCATGTCAAAGAGGTCTGTCGCACGAAAGTTTCCGAGACACCCCTTTCGTAGCAACATTTAATTCAGAACTAGTAAAACACCGACGACTTTTTACACGTTATTTATTCAAAAACTTCATCTTTACCAACGTAAAGTTGAAGTTTTTGGTCAATAACAGTTCAAGGTTACAAAATTCTTATCTGGTATGTACGCTATTTTCTAAGACCTTCAGTTACTAACTTGTTACTTATGTTCTTGTTCTTTAATTTGCGGTAGTACTTCCCCGGGCGAACTCTTTCACAAAAAAGCGCTACTACTACTAACCTATTGCTGAAACAGCTTTAGTTTTGTAGAGAGAATCAGAATAGAAATCCAAACGCATAGGCGGGCAACCTGCACAACATGTTGAGGAACCGTTTTGAAGGCTTTTATTTAAACTTGCTTCGTTTTTATATATCTTTCCGGTTCATAAGTGCAAAATTTGGCATACCTGCTAAATTCCAATGACAGTATAATATTGTGATAATAGAAAGCTGGTCTTATGATGGAGACGGAAGATAAACAATGGAACTCCTATGGCAGTGTTTGGGCTCATTTTGATCAGCTCACGATTCTTGGTCACAAATTGAATAAAAGCATGTAACAAAATTTACAACAAAAAAATATATCCCTCCCCTTAGTTCACATTTGAAACACCAATAATTTTAAGCTCTTTACTGAATTGCAACATTGCAAAAATGACATTTCAAATGACATTTTACGGTTTCACAGCGAATTTATGATCATTGACATGTGCGGTCGTAAAAGGCAGCTGTCTCCCTCATTCTGGGTCTAAAGTTTGAAGTGTATTGGAGAGTTTTATGTCCACTTTATTTAAGTAGGTATGTATTGTATATAGATGACATTCTTTATATTGCTTCTTATTTACCTAGTTATAAAAGAAAATAATATGTTTGAGAAATAAGTTCACTGAAAACAGTGAATAATAAGCACTTTTAATCACTATTTCGGTGTTTGAATTTAGAACACACTAATATACTCGAGCCTCCATCTCAATGTAACTCTCTCAAATAACAACTCCTATGCAACCTCCTTGCACAAGATATACTCGATACAAAATCCATGGTGCAAACAAAACTCGACTTACAAACATCTTGTGCCTTTCTTGTGCAAATAACTCCTCGAAATTTGATTGGTCGACATATTTGACAAGGAGTTTATAGCATTAGAATAAAAACTGTTTTGTGTTCTTTGCTGTGATTAGTAAATTGGCGCTATTATTGAATACTGTAAGTTGTACGAACACAAAATTTACTGTTACTTAATAATAAATCGATTGAAAATGTATTCAACTGATGATTTTGAAGAGCATAGCTGCTCAAAGATTTCAATACTTTTTTTTTCGTTTTTGATATTTTTATTTTTTATACTACTTTAATGACGGAACAAGCAGATGGCCCACCTGATGTTAAGCGGTAACCTCTGCCTATGAACAGTGCATTACCTCATAGGTCACGTCCACCTAGGACGCGCCCTATGTGGCATTGCACTGCGCCCGCTATCCTGAGACATGAAGACGAAAAGTCTCGTGTGCCTGTAATTTCACCGGCGCCGTTACCCTTCAAACCATAACACAGCAATGCGAGCACTACCGCTTTGCGGCTGAAATAGGTATGGTGGTCGTACTTCCCCGGACGAACTTTTTCACCAAAAAGCTCTACTACTACTACGTGACAGAATCCGGAATGAGGAGACATGTAGAAGAACCAAGATCACCGACATAGCTCTCAAAATTAACAAGTTAAAGTGGCAATGTAGGCCATATCTCGCGAACTTCAAAAGTCAGCAGTACCCATTAATTCGATCGTTTCGTTTCGCTATAAAAATATTTGCTTCTGTAAATTCAACAAACAATACAGGCAATAAATATCACTTGCAGTCAAAATATATGGTTCTTTATAAGTTTAAAGGTTAAACCTGTGTAACCCAGCCATTTTATTTCACAATAAAACAAGTTGGGCCGTAAGAATGAGGGCCCTGTTAAAATTTGATGACCTCTTGGATGTAAATTAAGTGATGATGGAACTAATCAAAACAACGAAGTTAAACAAATAAGTTTTACAACTCTATGAATATTCCTTTTGGACAGATCCGATTTCAGGTCAGAATATTAACACAATTCTGGGCCTACTTTTAGTTCAAATAAATTTTTAGTTCGAAAACTAAAAGTTTTGGGTAAATTAGTTCATTCGGTTGATTTATGTAGGTGTACGTGTCTTATATAGGTTACTAGCGACTCGCCCCGGCTTCGCAAGGGTAGCCCCCGGTGAAAAACATCCCCGCCGATATTTTATTACTTATACTGCTATTCGGAGCGGAGAAGAATCCATCAAAAAAGAGATAACTAACATCGGTACAGCCGATCTTGAGTTATAAGTTATGATAATAACACGACTTTGTTTTATATTATTTAAGATTAGCAAAACCTATTTTTATTTTTTTATTTTATAACATTGATAGACCTTTGTTTGACCGCGATCTCACCTTTTGGTAAGTGACGATGTGGCCGCAGATGGAGGACAAAGGTCTAGAAAGCACCTATTCACTCTAGCCTTGAAGAGACCCAGATTATTGTAATTATATAACTAAAGCGATATCTGTTTGTGTGCGTTTGTTTGTCCGTATTTAACGTGAATCATGAATGCCGTGGGGGTTTGGCCTAAGAATAGACCCCCTCTTTCTCTTCCCGTGGATTTCGTAAAAACCGAGTAAGGTACCTGGACTTGTTGGTAAGATTCCTGGGTAGGTATAATATTTGACCCGGTTGCTGGCTAATCACGGGTTGTGTTATTCCTGGAAGAAAGTGTTAGCCTGTCGTGGGAAGTAATGGCAGCGATGAGCTTACCACTTGTCATGTTTTCCCACGGACGGTCTTTATTCCTGTAATAACACACTCCAGGCAGGACAAATCTTAATCTTATAAAGCGTAAGAATATTAGCTGGGTAAGCCATTATCGGTCCAAGATAACGATTATCCACTATACCGATTAGTGTCGTTTGGAAAAGGACCCTCAATCGACACTAATCGGTAATCGCATCCTTGTTCTCTCTACGGCTGTTTGGCCCTTATTTTTTACGCTTTGTAATTATTTAATTAGATAAACCTATAATCCGTCAATCTGGAACTTAATAAGTTTTCTGCGATATTTTTTTTTTTTTTCAATACAAGCTTTTATAAATTTAGTGATCGTAACTACTATTAAACATCGCGGAGTTCCGTTGTCCACCTTCCGTTGTCTCCATCATCAGATCAGCTCGCTCTCACCATCATATTGTATTGTCATCGGAACTTATGCCAAATTTCAGCTTAATCGGTTGAGGATAACTGCTTTAAAATTCAGTTGCAAGATTCCACCCGGACAAACATATTCCGCCCGAACATACATTGCAAGTTAAAATAAAGCTTTTTTTACCAAACTTCATTGTGATGTTGCCACACTGCATGCTCGCTGCATCTGTCGTCACGTAAAACATTACTCTGCAACGCTATGCCCTAAGCTTAGTATTGGAAATTCACATAAGTACTTCATTACATAGTAAATAGAACACGTAAGTACTTGTACTAATATTTATTCTGTGACGTAAGATTCGTTGGTATAAGATTTGTCCTGGCAGCTAGCTTTTTAAAGAATGTGTTATTACTGGCAGAAAGAGTTAGCCAAGGCAGTCGTGGGAAGCAATGGCAGCGATGAGATCACCACTTGTCTCGTCTTTATTCTACGATGGTGCAACCTACTGTGAAGAGGCCCACTGAGGCTCTGCCTACCACTGCGGGGAAAAAGGCGTGTATCTATGTATATATGTACTTCACATTCTCTTAACATATTACATAATCTAATATTGCTAGATATACATATAAATCAATATATACAAAATCGTTACTACCACACAGCCTAAAGTGAAATCTGAAAACTGAAATCTGGAGGGTATGTTCCTTTTGTAGTCTAGGGGTACACTAAGAGAGGGACTCCCGAAATGTAACCTAGTTAGTTGTAAAATATTCCATGTCATTTGTAATCGCTTGTGTGTTGTTTTGTTAGAGAACCTAGTATTTAGACAAACCTAACATAGGTTTTAAGATACCATTACCCGAAATATAATTGGAGCAGTTGGTAGGATAAATTAAAAAAAAACGGTGAGGTACAGCGGGTTGTTCAAGTTGGTATGAAAAACACTCCACGCAGTCGAAGTAGCAGCCATTCCACTAGTATTAGAATAATAGGAAAACACCCCGGGATGAAATAAAAGCTCACATACACATTAAGGTGTTCGTTGCATCTGTCGTCGCGTAAAATATGACACTGCAACGTT
This sequence comes from Operophtera brumata, assembly GCA_932527175.1. Classification (NCBI taxonomy): domain Eukaryota; kingdom Metazoa; phylum Arthropoda; class Insecta; order Lepidoptera; family Geometridae; genus Operophtera; species Operophtera brumata. The sequence continues at coordinate 55,285,843 of OW052239.1, read as the reverse complement.
ATGAACTAAGCTGACACAGCATTGTCATGATTATGCATTGTTATGCTGAGCTTAGTATTGGATATATACAAGCTTCACAATCCATGTACAGCTCGTTCACAGTAACATGGCACCTGCCTTGGTTGGCTGCCAACCAAGGCAGGTGCCATCTTATGGGGGTGAACCATTGGCGAGTTAAACCGCTGGTACGCCAGCGAGCCTGCGAGCCAGAGGTATAGGCCGTCAATGGAGCACCTACAAAACCGTGGTTTTAAAATACCGCGGTTTGGCTCGTTGGCTCTTTCTGCATGCTTGAAATCCTGAGACTGCGGTATAATAACAGGTGTAATATACTAAATTATGCCAATGGATCACTAACGCGAGTCGACAACTCAACGAGCCAACAGTTTATACTGTTAACTCGCCGGCTCGCCAATGGATCACCCCCTTAACGGTGAACGGGTGTACGCTACACTGCGCTGTATACTACATCTCACATGTTCTACAGGTACAAGCTCGATTATACACCACTATTTCAAATATACCATAAAAATGGGAACAACTATTGGTCAACACTATATATTTAACAGTGCATGCGCCATTATTACTACCAAGTTATTATTACACCGCTCTGACACACGATTGGCACGAGTATTATGTCCATAAATTTATTCGGATTTTGTCAAGAAATCAAATGTTAACAATTTTTTTAAATCCATTTAAAAAAAACAAAATTACGTGGATTGTATTTGTACCGAATATTTAACATGCAGTTTTTTTATGGTATATTTGGAATATTGGTGTAGATTATAAAAAATATAAGAGTATAAGAGACAAGTGGTACTTATATAATATAATTTTGTTCAACTAGGGAGTAAAACGTGCTATTTCATACGAGATGTCTAGAATCGAGTATGAATGACAATAGCAACTTTTTTTTTAAAACTTCTTTTTGACAAAAGCTCTGACGTAGACCTCCAAAAAAAAAGCCAAGAAATTCTAGTGCAGCAGTGTAGGTTGCTTTCAGTTTAATGTTGTAGGCTGTTAAAAATAACGATAAAAGATAATAAAAAAATACTTCGGTCCCTAGAGGCTAACTAATACCTTTTAGTTCGCCTACGCTTACACACAGAGCAGGAGAAGTGAACACAATAAAAAAAAGCGGCCAAGTGCGTGTCGGACTCGCCCATGAAGGGTTCCGTAGCAGCAAGTATCATAATATAAAAGTTCTTGGACGGATTACGATTTATGACGTATTAAAAAAAAACTACTTACTAGATCTCGTTCAAACCAATTTTCGTTGGAAGTTTACATGGTAATGTACATCATATATATATATTTTTTTATCTTTCTATTATTTTAGAAGTTACGGGCGGGTGGACACACACTTTTTACCACTTTGGAAGTGTCCCTCGCGCAAACTATTCAGTTTAGAAAAAAATGATATTAGAAACCTCAATATTATTTTTGAAGACCTATCCATAAATACCCCACACGTATGGGTATAATGAAAAATTTTTTTTTGCGTTTCAGTTCTAAGTATGGCGAACCCCAAAAAATTATTGTTTTTTTTCTATTTTTATTTGAAAATCTTATTGTGGTTCACAAAATACGTCTACTTACCAAGTTTCAACAGCATAGCTCTCATAGTTTCGGAAAAAAGTGGCTGTGACATACACGGACAGACAGACAGACAGACATGACGAATCCATAAGGGTTCCGTAATTTTTGTTACGGAACCCTAAAAACACGACTGTCCAATGATACCTCAATCATCTTAATCGGTTAAGGCGTCTAAAAGATATGGTCGAGCAAAGTAAAATACTACATAATGAACCCTGAAAATAATACATTCCTTTTTTGGGGTAGTCGTGTAGAAAACAGTCCCAGAGGAAATAAAAGGTTACAAGCACATTGCGGTGTTGTCACACCGAGCGCACGTCCGCTGCATGTGTCGTCGTAAAATATGACACTGCAGCTTGGCACTAAGCCGATAGCATTGGGAATATCTAGATATTTTTAACACCATTTTGCCGGTTTAGACATTTTTGCTCACTGAATCTTCCTGCAGTCGAGTGTAATCGGGTTTACTTGCGAGAATGTTGTGTTTTTGTTTGCAAGTTTTTACGCTATGTAGGATTTGAGATGGAGATAAACTAATATGTTATGCCGCAAAATTCCTAATATTACATTTGTTTTTTAACTGACTAAATCGAGTACAATATTCCAATCAAAAAATATGTATAGATACAATACATTATAATTCCGACGGATCACTGTACCAGAAACACGATGGAACAATATTTTCTCGATAGAAACATAAACTAAAGTTACATCTATTATTTGCCTAGATTCTATTGTTTATTAAAATGGTGCATATTATTGGGTAAAACATTAGATAAATAAAATCAATACAACAAACCCGAGGGTTTACTGTAAGGGTTTTGTAAAATTAGCTATATTTTACGAGATATTCAATAAAAACCGCTTTTTCGAGCGGCGCGTGGCGTTTTTTTGTATGAAGATTTCTGCCTGGGGTTGGCGCAGTTTTAACTCTGATTCAAAAACAAAAAAGCTTTATTCTTTTATAATAGTACATTATGGTACAAGTGTTTAATGTTGGTGAATACCGCTGAGGCGCCATTTAGATGAGGGTCTTAAGAGAGCCGAAGACGGTAGTCAACAATACACATGTGTATCATGGGACGTTGTTCAACACACTTGTGAAGAAAATAATAATAAAACAAAAATACACACTCTGTGTAAATAATCAACTGTCTCTATAACTCACTAGTGAATAATAGCAATGAAAAATTCAAAGTTTGATTACAGGCGTCATTATGTGCCTAATTGGGGTGAAATTAGGGCCACTTTATGGGGAAGTGTGTTGAAACTAAATAAATCAGTGTGTAGCCTATTTCTACAATGCGGAATGTTTCACGCCATTGCAGTCGTCGCTTGCACAGTAAATAGACAAGCTGTCCAGTGTAGTCCACAAATACATTTTTCTACTAAGAAATCTAAGTCCACGTTAAGTGCAGCAAATAGCACAGACAAAATGCACTCCATTTATTTTCATGACAATTCATTTATCATTTAACATGATGTGTTGGATTTTCCAGTGCTAAAGCAATGCTGGAAGACTCGACGCTTTTATAATAAAACTAGAGAGCTAACCGACAAATTCTGCCCTTCCAATTCGAAACCTTTGATCTAACATGGTTGCCCCCTTTTAGGATCAATATAAAAACTCCTGTCTAGACAGATAGTGTTATTACTGGAAGAAAGCTTTAGTCTTTACAGTCGTGGGAAGCAATGGCGACGTTAGAAGGTTTTTTTATTTATTTTTTATTTATACTGCGTGAATGACACAACATGCAGATGGCCCCCTCTGAACTTAACAACGCATTACCACATAGGTCACCTCACGTCCACCTTGGACGCACCCTATGTGGCACTGCACTGCGCCCGTCACCCTAAGAGATAATGATGAAAAGTATCATGTGCCTATAATTTCACCGGCACCCTTACCCTTCAAACCGGAACACAGCAATGCGAGCACTACTGCTTTGCGGCAGAAATAGGTATGGAGGTAGTAGGTACTTCCCCGGATGAACTCCTTCACAAAATCTACTAAGGATCTATTAGTAATTACTCGATGAGTTCACCTCTTGTCACTTTTATAAACGCACAGTGAAAAGAGAGACATTGAGGTACTGCCTACCATTTAAAAGAGTAAGAAAAAGCCCTGGGTCTATAATGAATGTAAGTATAGCAACTTATTATCAGTTAAGCTACCCTGTATATCCTAAACATTATAGACTAACACAGTCAAAGCTGTCGTCTTTGTCACCACCAGCCGACGTCTACTGCCGTATTAGACCTCCCTCTCCAATTAATGCGATGGGGTGTTTTTGAATTTTCCATAATTACCAGGGTGGACAGTAAATCGCAGTACCGCAGGTGTTAAGTACTCAAATTGATGCTACTACTACTCGAGCCCATCCCCTGATGTTAGCTTAGCTGATGTTAGTTAGCTTTTAATGAATCCACATGAGGAGACTGAGGCCGGACATACCACAGCAAACTACCGATATAAAATTGTAGGTATATATACCTATGATAGTGATATATATATATTTTTCAATTTCCGAGTTTCCCAATTCAATTTACAGAAATATAGAACTCTCAAAGAAATTTTCATTTCTATCTCACATTTGTGAAAGCGTACAAAAAGCCAATGTTCATACATTAGTGCCGACATACGGTGCAGTTTCACAACCATTTTCGAAGTTGAATCTCTCCCAAGGGACTACGAACTGATGTAATGCATATTGTTGACCATGTATAAATAGCGCCATTATGCATTCGGTTAGGTTAATGTAATTACATTTATTTACAGAGAGAATAATACAATTAATGCAAGTAGGTACGAGTATGTACATAATTTAAAAATACAAATTAAACAACTGAGCTGTTACAAACGTTCTAAAGGTAGCTCAACTAATCCTTATCTCTGTTTTCTGCCCCAAAGCAGTAGTGCTCGCATTCCTGTATTCCGGATTGAAAGGTATGGGTGGGGGGTCAAAATAAATGACAGGCATGAGAGTTTTAATTTTTATGTCTCAGGGTGGCGGGCGCAGTGAATTCCACATAGGGTGCGTCCTAGGTGGGTGTGACCTATAAGGTAAATGCATTGATAAAGGCAGAGATTACCCCTTAATATCAGGTGGGCCACCTGTTTGATACCCACGTCATTAACGTAGCTAAAAAATAAGTTAATATAACTGCCAGATGGAGGCGTTCTTATGATGCTGGCTGCATTACTATGCTGGCTGCATTACCACACTGGATGGCAATACTAATGCGTTGAGGCAGATAAGAGCCAATTCTCGGATCACGCGTCGCTTTGACCAGACGCCCTGAAAGAATTCGTTTGAAGATTGCCGGAAATATTTATTATTACCTATACAATAGGCACCTACTATATATTGGTATGTATTATATATAGGTAGTTAAGATGTTACCTACTATGCATGTTATTAAGTTACAGCAATTAAGGCATAGAGGCTTATTGTAATGGGTATCTTAATCCAAAGGTTCTCAAGTGGCAACCAAGAACCAGACGTTGCAGTGTAGGAAGGCTATGGACCGATTACATTTTAAAGGTCGCAGGGAGTCGGTGGTTGTTGGTGGCTCATGACTGTTTATCGAGGCATCCAAAAGGGAAGCCTATGCCCGGCAGTGGACTTCTACATGCTGTTAATGATGATTGTAATGAGGTATCTGAAAAATAAAATGTAAATAAAAATAAATAAATAATGCTGGACAGTTCACACAACATTATCTAGCCCCAAGCTAAGCAGAGCTTGTGTTATGGATACTACTATAGATAACTGATATACTTAAAACAATATATTACATAGATAGATATTTTTATTATAAATAGAAAATACCCAGAACACCCTGATTAAATATCTGCAGATCGCACAAATATTTGTTCTGAGAAGGGAATCGAACCCGCAACCTCCTGCGTCGCAGGCAAACCTTCGCCCGCCGCGCCATAGAGGTCGTTAATAATTCTAAATTAATGCTAAAGACTGATTATAACAATAAAGCAAACATGGATTTAATTTGAGAAGTCATAGACAATAATTAGGTCTCATATATTACTTCAATTCGAAGATGGACCAATAATGTTCAACATCTTTTCTACCAAATGTCATATCGATTCTTAAACGCTGAGCGCACGGTTGTAATATCTACCCATATGTTTTCTTTATTGCTCAGATTTTTCATGTTCACTACACGTCATAAATGGTAAAAAATTGTTACTTCTGGCTCAGGCCTTTTTAGCAAGAATTATGATTGCTGTTATCAGTCCTGACTTGGAAACGCGAATAAAGCTTACTCAATTATTTTATAAAAACGGGAAATTTTCACGTACCGTTAAATCGATGTGAGCACCGACATTGTTCTGATTGTTTTGAGTTCTGCAATAGCAGAACATTCGTTGATTGCCGGCTCGACACACTACATTCGGTTCGACAAGGCCCGGGTCTTGGCCAGAGAGAAGTTTTACGGTCCTCGCAAGATCCGTGAGGCAATCGAGATTGGTCGTCTGCCGAATTTCAACAGGGACCGGGGATGGGCTCTACCACCTGCCTGGAAATCATGTCTGCATGGTGCTCACGTTAGTACGAGAGACGAAGCTGATAGAGACACAGTGAGTGTTGCCTGTCTCTCTGGAATGCCATACGGTGGTGATGGTAGTAGTAGTGACAGCGATGAGACACCACAATCCACTGCGCAGACGACGATGACGAAACGAACACAAGCTATATTCCTACCCGCGCGCCCCACTACACGAGCCGAGCGGGCTGCAGCTCGCACTGAGCGGATTAGTGCTAAGCGAGACGCGGATGGAGTGCGTCGCGTTCACTCACCTTGAAAAAGGCTCTCGAAACGGGTCGAAACAATGTCGGTGCTTAGATCGATTTAACGGTACGTGACAATTTCCCGTTTCTGTAAAATAATTGATATGATTCACGAAAGTTTTTGTAGTAAAGCTTACTCATTCCAGGGGTCAATGAACTACTGAAACTTATAGCATTTTTTCATATGGAATAGTGTTTTTTTTGTACTACTTGAATGACTGAAAAAGCAGATAACCCACCTGATGTTAAGCGGTAACCTCTGTCTATGAACAGTGCATTACCTCAGGTCATGTCCACCTAGGACGCACCCTATGTGGCATTGCACTGCGCCCGCCACCCTGAGACATAAAGATGAAAAATCTCATGTGCCTGTATTATCACCGGCACCCTTATCCTTCAAACCGGAACACCAATCAGGTGGGCCATCTGCTTGATCCGTCATTCAAGTAGTATAAAAAAACAGCAGTGCGAGCACTACTGCTTTGCGGCAGAAATAGGTATGGTGGTAGTACTTCCCCGGACGAACTCTTTCACAAAAAAAACTCTAGCTCTACTACTACTAATAGTACTACTACTAGTGTAAATTTAGAGCACATTACTAAAGGACATTGCCAGAGTTTGGTCCAAATGCTGGCCAGACATGAAAGTATGCAGAAATGAAGTGTAATAAATAAATAAATAAATATTTAGTACTGGAAAGTTCACACAACATTATCTAGCACTAAGTTAAGCATAGCTTGTGTTATGGGTACTAGATAACTGATATACTTAATACAACACTTTACATAGATAGATATTTTAATGAATTATAATTTGTATTTTTTGTAATGAATGACCTTGCATAATTTTATATCATCGTCCAAATATTTCAAAAATCTATTTCATTGTTTACTAAAAATAAACATATTTATTTATATGAATTATTTCGATAATATTTGTATTTATTCAGTCTTTTTAGTTAATTATACGTTACTGCTTGACGTGTTAAAGGTGTTTAAGCCTATAACGTCTAGACTGTCCGCCCGGGCCCGGGCCGAACCCGTTAACTGTCCAGCCTAGTGACGTAGGTACGCGTGTTAGTACGCCGCGCCTCGCGCGCATGCCAAAATCGTCCTATTTAGGAGGATGTTGGACAGTTAGAGGATAAATGGTATTTGATTATACTTTAATGTGATCAATCAACAACATCATCAGCTAAAAGTAAATCAATTCGTATGAGCTAATGGCGAACTCTGGTATCAGAGTTTACAGGCCGCCGGAAACATTTTGATTTCTGGGCAGCATTTGGACAAAATTCCTTGCAAAGACTGGCAATATCCTTTATAACCGAGTATGAAAAATGGCAGATTATGTTTTCAACAGTCTTTGTATGTTCATCTGTTCCCTCGTATCTCCTAAACCACTTAACCAATTTTGAAGATTTTGGATTCAAACCATCAAGTCACTTGGCTTGTTAGAAGGGTTTTTTTTTGTCTACAGCTCTGACTTAAAACAGACATTGTATGACTGTTTCGTGAAGAGTTACCCAATCAATACAAAACCAATATATTACCAGATCGCGTTTAGTTTGATAATTTGTTTTTAGTTCTAATATGAGCCAAAACTAAGTTGTACCATAAATTGTATTTCGTGTGAAAAAGAGAGAAAGAAACTAAAAGAATAGTTTAAAGATAAATTATAGCTATGAAAAATGTTTGCAAAGAACCAACTGTTGGTCGTTAGAGCTTTACGCGTTTTCCTTTTCTTTTTAGAATGTACGTAATGTAGAATTCTTGAAACTTGTGGATTTAATTATTAAAATTCTTTAAGTTTTTGAGATTCCTTGCCTGGAATTACGTTTCATCTTTGTTTGCTTTGCTGGAGCTCTTATATTTAAGCTGTAAGTTTTGCATAATAATGCAAATAACTTGCCTGGATTCTATAGGGCGCTTTAACTGCGGGCTTTCTACGCTTGGTCTAAACATGCTAGTCATATAATTAATTATCATTTATCCCTTTTGTTTTGTATATAATGGCTCGACAAACTGGCATGCGGAACGCTTGATGATAAGCGGTTACCGTTGCCTATTGACATCTACAATACCAGAGGCATTGTCAATGCGTTGCCTGCGCTGAAAGATCCTTTATTTATGCGGCTCATGTTGTATTTTAGCCGAAACACCTTAGGAGGGAGCTAATTCCACAACTTGCACATCTGACGGAGAAAAGATCTCGTAAAGCGAGCTGTACGAGATACATACGTATCGATGATGTGTGGATGAGCTCCCTTGCGTTGTCGAGAAGTGCGATGATAGAACAACAAAAGCTACAACAAGCTTTATTACAAGTAAAGAGTTACAAAAGCTAAAAGCCCTACTACAGTGAACCACAACATTAGGTAATTATGTATAAGTACTATCTTTTAATATTATAAAGAAGTAAAATTTGTTTGTTTGTAATGAATAAACTAAAAAACTGCATAACCGATTTTAAAAACTCTTTCATGTGTTGAAAGCTAGTACATTATCTTGTGGAATAGAATTATAGTCTCATGTGCGATTGTGCAATGCCATACGAATAAATAAATATTTTATCTTAAAAGGTGCACAACAAATCGTTCGGACAAAGAGCCATGTAAAGTTTAAAATCCCTATTTACACGTGTCAAGCGTAGCGACAAAATTTCCAAACTTGTATACAGTCGACATAGCGCTGAAAGCTGTTTGGAGCAAGTGAGTTTTTGATATTGGCAATTATATTGGTATTTTTTGCTTTACATCTAACTTTTAAATTGGATTAAAAGGACACGCCAAATATACTTTTGTATATCCGCGAATTACCATAGATTTTCCTCAAAGGACATTTTTTTAATCTATTTTATGAGTCGTTTTTTTTTTTACATGCGAAGGTAATATAATATATGTCATAAAAATACTATTTCTGAGATTTAGTAGGAGTGTAGATATTTGTATGTAATTAGAGAATAAAGGACGGATTTAAAGCGAGGGCCATATATGAATCACGAGCAAGTGAATAGAGAATTATTCATGATGATGAAGAAGTGTTAGAATCCTGAGCGACACGAGTGATTCATGGCCCTCGATATAAATCCTTTTTATTCAAGAGTTGCATACTATACTCATGACGTCGTGAAAAAGTACGAAACAGTACATTACACTATTCAAAATAGAACTAAACTCTAATAAAAAAATAAAAAAAATGTTCAGATAATGTTTGCTTTATAAAGAAGTTTTGCTGTTATTAGTAAATTAGCAGTTTTGCATCCTTATCTCCTTGTCGAAAATGTCGAGCAAACAAATCTCGAGGAGTTACTTGCACAAGGAGTTTGTGTGTCGAGTATTCTTTGCACAAAAAGTTTGTATCGAGTATATTTTCCGTATGGAGGTTGTATAGCATTGAGATGGAGGTCGAATATATTGGTTTGTTCTAAATTCAAACACCAAAATAGTAATTAAAAGTGCTTTTCATTACTGTTTTCAGTGAATAAGATAAGCTATTTAGAGGGGGAATGGTATAATAGTAGATTATGCACTATGGGAATAACGCACTGCCTTACGTCGCGGGCGGCATACTGAACCCTGAGCGTAACGAGGGATCTAGAGTTATATAGAGTCCTGAGTGAAGCGAGAAGTTCAAGCTGTCCAAGACGAAGGCAGGCTTTATTCCAGAGGAGCATTCTCTACTTTTTACACCTTCTGAGAGACAATCAAAATTCACTGAAAACCACAGCACCAAACACCATCTTTTGGTTCACGCACCTTTGTATATTTTTTGAGTTCTGCTTATGGTGGCCAGTTCGATTTTCGAACAAACCTCTAAAATATGGTCATTTTTTATTTCCACAAGTTTCCACACGAATTTGACGTTCAAATTCAAATCACTTTATTCCCTAGGGAGTTTCATACAACTTTATATCCCTTAAAAGATAATGCTTTACTTTACGTTCAGATTGCATGATATGTAATTGGACATTGTCGAGCAGGTGGTGTGAAATAGTAGATTTCGACTGTTATTTTAAAAGACAGGTTGTATTAATAATCGTAAAACTAAGTTATGGCATTAGTCAATGCTATAGAAAGCTTTTTGTTTACTACTTGGAATGACGGATCAAGCAGATGGCCCACCTGATATTAAATGGTACCGTCTACCTATATGAACAGTGCATTACCTTATAGGTCACGTCCCCGTAGGACGCACCCTATGTGGCATTGCATTGCGCCCGCCACCCTGAGACATAAAGATGAAGTCTCATGTGCCTGTAATTTTACCGGCAACCATACCCTCCAAACCAAAACACAGCAATGCGAGCACTACTGTTTTGCGGCAGAAAAAGGTATGGTAGTAGTACTTCCCCGGACGAACTCTTTCACAAAAAAGCTCTACTACTACTATATATTAGCTCCGCTAGGTTTCAAAACTTGTCCCACAACACAAGTTGACATTGTTAAAGTCCTCCGACGTGGAGGCTACATTGTTTGTGGAAATTGAAATTTTCACGGTTCTGCACAAAGTATAAGGAAATATCACTCAAGCTGAATGTACTGGGAGACGTTTGAACCCAGCTTAGCGGGTACAGCCGACACACTTTTTAGGTAACCGAGGAAAAGTCCACATAAAAAACAGGAAAAATACATGGGTTCATTGACATTTTTCCGTCACTGGTATGATAAGACTGCGCCAACCCCAGGAAAAAATCTTTATACAAAAAAAACGCCACGCGCCGCTCGAAAAAAGCGGTTTTTATTGAATAAAAATTATTTTAAAAAACCCCTAGGGTGATCCTTCTTTTTTATCCAATTTTTGACCCAATAAAATTTGCCATATTGACAAACAATCGAATCTAGCCAAAGTTAAAGGTAACTTTGTGTTTTTTTTTCGATAAATTTTTGTCCTATCGTGTTTCTGTCTGGGTGATTCCTCGGTATTATAATGTATTATCCATGCATATTTTTAATTTGAATATTGTACTTGAATTATTCAGTTAAAAATTAATCTAAGATTGGTAATTTTGCGTTATACCCCACCTTAATAATTAAACAGGAACAAACGATTATACAGGTTGTAAATTGCATTTATGACCGAGCGAGGGAGTTCTCAGTCTCATCGCAGAATGCGGCGTTTGTATTTACGAATGTATGTATGTAAGAATGTGTTTTTGTCCAACGATAACCATAGAACCGTTAATCCCATCTTGGTAGGTCATGTGGTAAAACATGAGCTTGATCGATACCTGCAGGGGTTTTTGAGCTACGGGGGTCCAAGAGATCCCCCAATATAGATATCTTAACTATTATAAGTCATGTTATGTATTAATTGAAAAAAAAAAGAATGCAAATTCATCGCAAGGTCACGTTCAAGGCAAACTAGTAGTTAGATTAAAGTTCAGTACATGATTGGTTTTTATTTGAATTCCTGCGGTGGTACATGAATACAAATTTTATAACGCGAGATCACGTTCGAGGCGAACTATTACGAGTTATAAAAGTTCAATACCTTATTACCTGCTTTTGGCTTGAGGTAGGTATAGGTACTAACTAGCTTTTGGTGTATTTGCAGAAGTCCAATTTTCCGAGAGGTGGGCCTATCAGCCATGTACCAAGGAGGTGAGAAGTCAGATTGTACTATCAGCCATGTTGCTTATTACCAAAGATGTGAGATATCAGATGTTACACATCATATGCTACTACTGTCTCACTCGTTTTTTTAAACTCTTTTCAGTGTAATAGTTACTTTTTTCTCCTATTTCGTTTTATCTTTTAAAGATAATAGACCAAGAATCTTTCAGCATTTTTCGAAAAGAGACATCTTCTACTTTTGTTTTATTAAATTTTCAAGTGTTTTTTGAGTTATTTTGTGTAATTTTGTTGGCATTTTAACCAATGTAGCTCGTCTATAGAGCACAAGTGTAGTGAAATGAAATGGAAGTGTATTGCGTGACTCTTCAAATTGGTAGGAATTGTCTACCAAAGTTATTGTAAAATGGCCACCGTTTTACTAAAATATGACTTGCCTGTGACTTTGACGACTTGGAAGGATTGTAACGTTGCAATTTATATTGAAAATACAATAATTATACTTGAAAATGGCAAATGCACGAGAATAACAATTTAATTTAATTTTAATACGAAATTTTATTTTTTTATTATTTTATTATGTACCTATATAATTATTTGTGTTTGTAGTGTACGTTTTAATTTATAATTTATTAATAGTATGAATATTTTGATTTTTAGATTTAAGATTGATTGATTATTTCCACACACAATATATTTTGTTTAAGGATGAAATCAAATGAAATGAAACAGCGACGCCAATTAAAAAAAAAAATATTATACAAAATATACTGTGAGCTAGCTGATTGTTCTGCTATGTCTGTACTGGGATGTCGCGTACTCACGTGGGGGGAAATGTTAGTTGTTGAAATTAATATTTTGCACTGCGTTAAACTTCACAATGTTTTATTGTGAAACTGTAATGAGTTTTGTTTCGGTTCAGAATAACGTCTTTTGTTGAATGTCACTCATATGATATTAAGTTTATTGTGAAAAATATCTTTTTCTACACACTTGCTCATAAAGTGGCTCTAATTTCACCGCAATTAGGCACATAATGACACCTGTAATCAAACTGTGACTTTTTCATTGCTATTATTTACTAGTGAGTTATAGAGACAGTTGAACATTTACACAGCGCCTCAGCGGTAATCACCAACATTACACACTACTACCATAATGTACTATTTCAATACAAGCTTTTATAAAATTAGTGATCGTAACCGTGTGCAGATCAAAATAAGCCTAAACACGGCCAGTCTACTTATCCCTCGAGGATTTCCGTTGTCCACCTTCTGCCTCCATCACCAAATCTGCTCGCGTTCACCCTCATATTGTATTGTCATCGGAACTCGAGAGGTTTGATAAATTTCAGATCAATCGGTGGACGATAATTGCTTTAAAATTCAGTTGAATTGCATGATTCCACCCAAATTCCACTCAGACAAACATACAAATACATTGCAAGTTAAATTAAAGCTTGTAATTAGCAAAAGTTGGTTGTTACATGTGGACATTATTCAACCCATCGACGTAAATAAAATGAATGGACGGGCCTTAGGGAACGATAGTTTTGAAGCTTCTACACAGACCTAGCTAGTATACTTCGCTTCAGTCAGTCTTTGTCACGGCAACGAGTGACAGCTATGCTGAAAAATACCAAAATTAGATACCTTGGTGATACAATGCCTTCCTGTGCTTTTCTGCAAGTGCAAACAACACAAGAAATACAAATAAAGCTTCAGGCATCGCATTTCATTCGTAAGTAAAGGTTTTGTAATATAATTTACATCAATTGATAAAAAACTTATAAATCGTCGTGTAGTAGGAAAACTACATAAGTAACACATTTTGCGAAATCGACTTTATTGCATGGTTATGATGGCCCATACATGTCGATGGACACGTCTTGCTCTAGAGGACGAGCGACAAGGAGGACTACGCCCCAGGACATTATCTCAATGTTCCCCACTCTGAATGAAAGTTAACAGACACAAGTTTATACTCGTAGATAGTTTTAATTTTAGTCGACATACCTTTTTCTTTTTGATACTTAGAATTATTGTGTTCCACAAATTGATTTCATTTTGTTGATTTTATAAGCATTAGTCGTATGATAAGTTTGTTATGTCACTTACTTTGAATTTATAAGTCTGCTAAAATAATGTAGGTGTTTCAGTAGTTTTCTAATATTCAGTCTTGATAAAAATAAATGATTATGAAGACGATCTCTGTGGCGCGGCGGGTGAACGTTCGCCTGCGACGCAGGAGGTTGCGGGTTCGATTCCCGCCTCGGAACAAATACTTGTGCGATCCGCAGATATTTGTTCAGGGTGTTCTGGGTATTTTCTATGTATAATAAAAAATATCTATCTATGTTAATGTTGTATTAAGTGTATCAGTTGTCTAGTACCCATAACACAAGCTCTGCTTAGCTTGGGGCTAGATAATGTTGTGTGAACTGTCCAGACAGATTTAATTATTTATTTATTTATTATAAGTTGGTTTTATTTTAAAATGTATTTTAATATTATTTAAATCTATAACCATGGATAGGATTGTCATATTCAAATAAGTAAATAATAGATCATTTCATGATTTCACTATTATGGGAAAATTTAATAATGGCACTTATCATTAGCTTTTTGAACCTCAGTGGAGATCATTGACGAAGGAAAACTAAACAATTGACATGCAAAAATAAATAACTGCATCAATTAATCAAAACTTTGGCGAGGGAAAAATACATAGTCGTTTTTTTATATTTTCTCTTAATCAAAAGAACTAAAATGTATTATCATTAAATTCAAAAATAGATACAGTACCAATCTATAACATATCAAAACACGGACTACAAAATTAGTTACGATAAAAAAGTTATTGCCATTTTTGACGCAATAAAACAGTAAATCGCGTTTTTCTCGCGATTTTGGTTTTGTTGTTGTTATTAGTTATTTAGTTTTCCAACTACAGCGACGAAATATTTGACAAGACTTCACGCATGACGGATGGTCCGGTACAGACTGCAAAAAAATCTGATGCCTATCGATGGGTATCGTATTGATTTAGAATTGTAATTTGCATTATTTACGTCAAAACATTGCTAAGCACGTCGCTTTAGGTAATTGCATATAATATGTAATGGCATGTTAATTAACCTTATAGCTTTCCAAAAGAAATCTAAGGTAAACAAAAATGGATAGAAGTCATAATAGACGAGCAAGAACAGACGACTTTTGGAAGTGGAATACATTTTCCCGTATTTGCTCTGATAATTTTCTACACAATGAATTTTATACGCCAAAAAACGGTTAGTAGTAGTAGAGCTTTTTTGTGAAAGAGTTCTTCCGGGGAAGTACTACCACCATACCTGTTTCTGCCGCAAAGCAGTAGTGCTCGCATTGCTGTGTTCCGGTTTGAAGGGTAAGGGTGCCGATGAAATTACGGCCACATGGGACTTTTCATCTTTATGTTTCAGGGTGGCGGGCGCAGTGGAATGCCACATAGGGCGCGTCCTAGGTGGACGTGACCCGAGGTAATGCACTGTTCATAGGCAGAGGGTGCCACTTTACATCAGGTGGGCCATCTTCTTGATCTGTCATTCCAAGAAGTATAAAAAAACTCATTGTGCAAAAGTCTTAAAACTGCACTTTGCAGTTTCTTAAATACTGGAATTTTTATACATTTATGTTTCCGTACAATTTTTATGATATTTTCTTAGTTTATTGAGTGATGAAAAATATATTTTTCACAAATTGATTGAGTTGAAGACCTTAGGTGGACTTGCTTTTCTATTGATTTATATTGTGTATGTTTGAGAGCTGAAAAATAGATACGTAACTACATAAAACAGAAGGGAACCATGTATTTTTGTAAAAGCTTCATTCAATAATTGAATTTTTTTCGGCGATTTTTTGTACTATAAACCTATTGAAATAACTTTAGAAAACACATTGCATCTGTTAAAGTATTAAGTATTAAAAAAATACAGTTTTAAAGAAGTTCAATAATATAATTTCACCTAGTTTATTTACAAGACCGCCAGGAGTGGCGCTATAGAGAAGAGGCCTTTACTCAGCAGTGGCTGGATAGATAGATAGATAGATAGATAGTTTATTTGTTGACCGTACCCTAAATCCGAATTGTCTTATTTTTCACGGACGTTTTGTATGGGTAAGGCCAGTCCATTTATTTTACTTTGGTCGAAGATTCAACCATATATTCATCAACAGTATAAAAACACTTTTGGATTAGGAATGTTTTTAGCTTTCTTTTTAGGGTTCCGTAGTCAAAGACAAGGAAACCTTATGGATTCGTCATGTCTGTCTGTCTGTCTGTCTGTCCGTGTATGTTACAGCCTTTTTTTCCCGAAACTATAAGATATATACTGCTGAAACTTAGTAGGTAAATGTATTCTGTGAACCGCATTAAGATTTTTACAAAAAAAAAAAAAATTGGGGTTCCCCATACATAGAACTGAAACTCAAATTTTTTCATCATTTCTATACGTATTGGGTATCTATGGATAGGTCTTTAAAAATGATGTTGAGGTTTCTATGATATTTTTTTTCTAAACTGAATAGTTTGCGCGATAGACACTTCCAAAATGGTAAAAAGTGTGTCCCCCACTCCGTTACTTCTAAAATAAGAGAATGATAACACAAAAAAAAAATATGATGTACATTACCATGTAAACTTCAACTTTAAATTAGTTTGAACGAGATGTAGTAAGTAGTGTTTTATTTTTGGGGTTTCCCATACTTAGAACCGAAACTAAAAAAAAAAAAAACATCAAACCCATCTATGGATAGGTCTTCAAAATGATATTGAAGTTTCTAATATTATCTTTTTCTAAACTGAATAGTTTGCGCGAGAGACACTTCCAAAGTGGTAAAAAGTGTGTGTCCCCCCATAACTTCTAAAACAAGAGAATTAACAAACCAAAAAAAAAATATGATGTACATTACCATGTAAACTTCCAACCAAAATTGGTTTGAACGAGATCTAGTAAGTAGTTTTTTTTTAATACGTCATAAATCGTAATCCATCCAAGAACTTTTATATTATGTTACTTGCTGCTACGGAATCCTTCATGGGCGAGTCCGACTCGCACTTGGCCATTTTGAAAAGTCTATTTCTATTTCACTGGAGGTGAATGAGGTGAACATTTATTGTGATACTTTTATTAATGTGTAGGTACCAGATAACTTACAAATTGTATGAGATTATTTTTTATAAAAATTGACTAACTTATACTGCTCCGTTTTTTTATTCTGATACAATGAAACAATCCTTACACGAAACTGAGTAGATACGCATTAAAACAAAACTTGATCAAAACAACAAATTTTTTTTGGAGAATTCACGTTGACCAAAAAAATTACTAAGCCAAAATCTAAGTACTTAAATGGTTCCAAAGACAGCTTTCCTGTATCTCGGAAAGGATTCGGAAATGCCCATACTGTCAAAGTTAAAAAAAACCTGTATATGAGGAAAAAAATAGTGCATAGAATAAAATTTGTTATAAATAAAAATCAAAAACCCATATCAATTTGGCCTTGTCCCATACAGGATAGGTATAATAAAAAGCAAGCTATGATGGCCATATACAACTATAATAAATAAACGTTATATCGTTTGAAACCAGCAAGATCTCATTTAGAGCCATTTTCGCGATATCGCGTAAATATTACCCGCCCGGAAATAGGACACGTATAAAACTAATATATTGTCCCATTTTTGTCCCCTATTAACTATAGCCCTATTTTAGAAGGACTTGTAAATGAAATGATGAAATTACCTACTACATTAAATTACTATAAATTTGATGAAATATGGGCAAATTCAACAGAAATATCCAATAGGCAGCGCGTTTGCAATACCGTGGGTGTTGCAGATGTCCATAGGCGGCCGTGACTGCTTTACATCAGGCGGGCCGGACCGTCTGCTTGTACGTAACATAATAATAATATATAAAAAAAATAAAAAAAAACAATATAATGCCGTTTAAATAGTTTAAACAAAAAAAAAGCGGCCAAGTGCGAGTCGGACTCGCCCATGAAGGGTTCCGTAGCAGCAAGTAACATAATATAAAAGTTTTTGGATGGATAACGATTTATGACGTATTAAAAAAAACTACTTATTAGATCTCGTTCAAACCAATTTTCGTTGGAAGTTTACATGAATGTACATCATAGTTATATTTTTTTTAGTTTTATCTTTCTCTTATTTCAGAAGTGATTCTCGCGCAAACTATTCACTTTAGAAAAAATATATATTAGAAACCTCAATATCATTTTTGAAGACCTGGGTTGAATGGTTGTTGGTATGGGTTGAATGTTTTTTTTGGGTATCAGTTCTATGTATGGGGAACCCCAAAAATTTATTGCTTTTTTTCTATTTTTGTGTGAAAATCTTAATGCGGTTCACAGAATACATCTACTTACCAAGTTTCAACAGAATAGCTCTTATAGTTTCGGAAATAAGTGGCTGTGACATACACGGACAGACAGACAGACAGACAGACAGACAGACAGACATGACGAATCTATAAGGGTTCCGTAATTTGGTGACGGAACCCTAAAAAGGTAAACCGTTGATACGATAGAAGAAGAAGTATGCCGTGACCTCTGTGGCGCAGCGGGCGAAGATTCGCCTGCGACGCAGGAGGTGCGGGTTCGATTCCCGCTTCGAAACAAATACTTGTAAGAACTGCTGATATTTATTCGGGGTGTGCTGGGTCTTTTCTATGCATAATATAAAAAAAACTATCTACGTAATGTACACAAGCTCTGCTTAGCTTGGGGCTTGATAATGTTGTTGTGAACTGTCCAGCATTATTTATTTATTATTTATTTATAATTAAACGTCCACAGCTGGGTATGGTATGGATATAATGCTACATCGACCGGCCTTGAGCCGGCAACAAATAGATAGAGATAGGAATAATACCTGGTCCGGTTAAAATAATAGGGTTTTTGAAAAACGATGATTATTTTGCAAATATTCCCATTTTTATCGTTTCTAATCTTTAACTCAAGGGATAAAGGGACGAAATAGCGTTCACTCTTAAATTATTTCTCGTATTTGGCTAAGATTTTCCTCAACTAAACATCTTTATAAGCATAACATGTCGTTATTTGTTCTAGTACGCGGAAAATAACTCCAAAAATAATGGAAAATGTTGGGAGATACCGCGCATAGAAGAAATGTAATGTGTTGTAAAAGTATGTATAAAATGTGTGGCATCCAAACAGAGAGTACAATACAATAAAACGGCCAAGTGCGAGCAAAGCAGATACTTTTTTCTACAAACTTCGTCAAGCCATTTTAGGGGTAAAATACAAAAATAAATACAATTTCCTTTATTTATGTCACAAAGCCTCGTAACATTCAAATATAATTGTGAGGTTAGTAAGTAAGTAAGTAAGTAAGTAAGTAAAACTTTGATTTGGTCAAAAACCATACATAACACAAATAAATTAGTAAAACAGATAATAATATAATAGGATAGCGTTTGTGCTGTGTACAGTGCTGTCAAAAAAGGTCCAAAAAAGGATACCTACAAGAAGTAACCAAAAGTTCTTTCATTTTCGCTATTTCTATAGATAGTTTAGATATTCATTGACATATATATTTTATGCGTTGACTTAAAAGTTTGATTTTGGGGCACTATAAGCTCACAGACTTTACTCAGAGATATTTGGTATACATTTCAAGTTGATACCTTTACTTGTTCGTGCGAAAACAGGTCTTGACAGACAGACAGACAGACGGACAGCAAATTATCCAAAAATGCTTTCATTAGTATCTCTTGAATTACTAGTATTAGTATTAGTACAGAAAAATTGTTTCAAAGTCGAAGAGAAAGCATCGTTGAGTTTTGTCTCTGGGCTAAAGTCTTGAGCTTGCTTCGTCTGCGATGATATCTGTCTAATTAAGGTTTTTTTTTCGTAAATATACGGAAAATAATCAAAAGGCTTATAAAAAGTCTTCACTCTTAAAAAAACAGTATTAACAAAGCAAGTTTGGTACCAGATCAACATAAACATAAAACGAGGCTAGCAAGAAAAATTCAAAATATTTACAGATGAATATTATACAAAACATACAAAACAAGAAACAAAAAAGAACAGCAAAACTAATGACCGACAAACGGTACACAATTATCTTAAACCAATGAACTCAGAGCTCAACAAACATATCAACATATATTATTACAATATTATGATATTTATACAATATGTACTCATCCAGTTACGTATCCAGTTAGGTATTTTTATGTTTTATGTTTTATGCTTCTTAGCATTCAGTTCGCATGTGTACATTGTACATTATTTGTTTTGTGCAATAAAGAACATTCTATTCTCTTCTATCCAGAGTTTGGCTTGCATGATAAATGCGACATGATATTGGGAAGATTCACTCGTCACAGTCACTCGAAAATGAGGTATACTTTCTTCGATCATTTTGTTCTTTTAATGTGTATCACATTATCGCTTAAACAAACATACAAAGACTTACGAAGATGTACTCCTAGTTTATGCCAATTGGAACTTACCTGTAACAAAAAATATATTACATAAGTTTTTTGTGAAAACTATATTTTTCAATAAAAGCTTTTATAAAATTAATGGTCGTAACCGTGTGCTGATCAAAATGAGCCTTAACACGGCCAGTCAACTATTACCCATCGATGAGTTTTGTTGTCCACCTTCCGTCTCCATCATCAGATCAGCTCGTTGTCGCCATCATATTGTATTGTCATCGGAACTTGACAGGTATGCCAAGTTTCAGCTCAATCAGCTGAGGATAACTGCTTTAAAATTCAGTTGCAAGATTCCACCCAAACAAACATACATGCATTGCAAGTTAAATAAAAGCTTGTAAAAAGGTAAACATATCACATTCCTATTAGTAAAGTTATAACACCCAACAGTCACATACATAGTCCTGACACTAAGGTCCCCTGTGTCATGAGTACCAGGAACGAGTAAGTACCTACCATAAACAATTTTATACATACTTGGTAAAAGTTTTTATTTTTAATTTTTAAATGTCACTCTCACACCCGTTTGCACTAAACATAAGGATCGCCTAAGTTCTTTCCTAACATTTTTAGTCTACTCCTAACGATAAATTTGCTTGCACTAACCCTAAGCCTTTCCTTAGTCCACTTAGGAGATTCTTAACTTTATGAGCCCGATTATGAAGCGACTAGAGCGTAGGCAATACCTAAGTTGTATTTTTTGTAATCTGTGGATCATTTGTTTGTTAATAAACGTAGTGATTATTTTTTCTATGAAATTTAAATTGTTATAAAACTTGGTGAAATTGTGGTCTATTCCGCAAGGGCCTGTTCAACTAAACTGAACCTCAATTTCTCCTCCGCCGTAAAGTTTCTTTTTCGTTTTAGCTTAATTTCCATGTTAACATATAACAGACAAATGAATAGATTATACGTTAAGAACACTTTTTTTTTTTTTAATATTATAAGGTGACAGACAAGCAGACGGCCCGCCTGATGTAAAGCAGTCACCGCCGCCTATGGACATTTGCAACACCCACGGTATTGCAAACGGGACGGAGCTCCAACGGGAGCTCATTACACGCCCTGCAGGTACGCGGGAGACACGAGCGCGTGAAACGCACTGTGCGAGACCTCCACGCATCCAAAATGTGCGGGTGAGCTCTCTAACGTTGGCGGGATGTGCGGTTATAAAAGTGCGAAGCTGGGATTAGTTCACTCAGCACCTCTGAGCATTCCCCGAGACGCTAAGCGCGCCAATATCTCGGCGCACGCTCAACGGTTCTAGATACCTGGTAACTTTGGGTGCGTCGACAATCCTAACAGCTCTGCGTTGTAGGGAGTCCAGAGGTTGCAGTTGGTAGGTACTTCGGTGCACCATTCCAGATGTGAGAACAATACTCCGAGTATTTGTTTGTTTACAATCACAATCTGAGTTTTTTTCTATGAATTGTAATAGGTATATTTGACATTGATTTTCCGTTAATTACCTAACCAAACAAAATAAAGCAACGCCACATCTTTTGTCTTCTTTTAACTTATAAAGAAAAGAAAAAAAAGAAAGAATATATATTTATTTGTATACAAGAGCTACACAGAAACACAGAACACACTAAGAAGAAACAGATATGAAGGTACTAGGTGTAACTCAAGTAACAAAATGGTTCTGCCTCAGCATGAGTTGGTTGACAGCAAGCTAGCAACCAACGCTGGTCTTCCGGCAGAACCACTTGTTGGCGTTACGGCTAACCACTCGCAACGACTATACACACAACTAACATAAAGAAAAATAATAATAAGAATAAGGTAAAGAAAAGTAAGGTATGCTCAAATTTCTAAAAAAAACCACTGACATACTTTTAGAAAAGGTAAGAAAGTTTTTTTTTACAATAATCATACCAATAAAAAAAAAATTACGTTCCGAAAAGGAAACTTTTACAAAGCACTTGTGTCGTGTCTTAGACTTTCCTGATCCTTTTGATGGTCAAACAAAAATTTCTTTAATTTAGTTCTAAAACAATATAAGCTTTGCAGGTCCCTTATCGGTGGCGGGATATTGTTCCAGCACTTTGAGGCTGCATAGCGAAAGCTGCCTCTGAAGCAAGCAGAGCTGTGCCGCTGCGTCTCGAGCTGCTTCGAACACTGGCGAGAGCCACAATATCTGGCGCTGGATATCCATGACAACTTCTCGTAGAGATAAGACGGAGATTTATACTTCATAACTCCAAACATAAGACACGCAAGGTGCAATTTGCGACGATGCTTCATTTTCAAGATGAAATGTCGATTCAAAAACGGCGTGATATGAGCCACTTATCACTAAACTAATGTGAAGATAATGATACAAAATATTCTGTGGTCTACATTACTTGGCCGGTTTAAAAAAACAATCGTTACATTCATTCAATCATTCTCTTAGCTAGGCAATGCCCAAGTTACGACGTAGTTATGAGAAGTCTGTTACTGCAAACATTTTTTTAGCTATGCTGTTCCTATGCTTAGGTGTATCATAACTAGGACAAGCCTAACTTGTGTTTAGTGCAAATGGGCATCAGACGTTCAATTTGTTCAAATAATTAGATTAAATTGTAAAAGTTACACAAAATAAGTTTAACATTCGGCATTATAAAAAAATAACGCACTTTGAAGCTATAGGAATTATAGGTACATTAAATTATTCATTCAACAAGGTTCGGCCGATTGTAACGTTTTTTCGTCCCTGGGGAGACAGCCGTCGGCGCTTCTTTACCCTTAAAAAATTAAAAATGAAGACAACCTTTTGCAAATCATTTAAATTATGGATAACGAGTAGGTACCTAGGTACATCGACGTAAATAAAATGAATGGACGGGCCTTAGGGTACGATAGTTTTGAAGCTTCTAAACAGACCTAGCTAGTACACTTCGCTTCAGTCAGTCTTTGTCACGGCAACGAGTGACAGCTATGCTGAAAAATACCAAAATTAGATACCTTGGTGATACAATGCCTTCCTGTGCTTTTCTGCAAGTGCAAACAACACAAGAAATACAAATAAAGCTTCAGGCATCGCATTTCATTCGTAAGTAAAGGTTTTGTAATATAATTTTCATCAATTGATAAAAAACTTATAAATCGTCGTGTAGTAGGAAAACTACATAACTAACACATTTTGCGAAATCGACTTTATTGCATGGTTATGATGGCCCATACATGTCGATAGACACGTCTTGCTCTAGAGGACGAGTGACAAGGAGGACTACGCCCCAGGACATTATCTCAATGTTCCCCACTCTGAATTAAAGTTAACAGACACAAGTTTATACTCGTAGATAGTTTTAATTTTAGTTGACATACCTTTTTCTTTTTGATACTTTGAATTATTGTGTTCCACAAATTGATTTCATTTTATTGATTTTATAAGCATTAGTCGTATGATAAGTTTGTTGTCACTTACTTTGAATTTATAAGTCTGCTAAAATAATGTAGGTGTTTCAGTAGTTTTCTAATATTCAGTCTTGATAAAAAGAAATGATTATGAAGACGACCTCTGTGGCGCGGCGGGCGAACGTTCGCCTGCGACGCAGGAGGTTGCGGGTTCGATTCCCGCCTCGGAACAAATACTTGTGCGATCCGCAGATATTTGTTCAGGGTGTTCTGGGTATTTTCTATATATAATAAAAAATATCTATCTATGTTAATATTGTATTAAGTGTATCAGTTGTCTAGTACCCATAACACAAGCTCTGCTTAGCTTGGGGCTAGATAATGTTGTGTGAACTGTCCAGAAATATTTATTTATTTATTTATTTATTATAAGTTGGTTTTATTTTTAAATGTATTTTAATATTATTTAAATCTATACACATGGATAGGATTGTCATATTCAAATAAGTAAATAATAGATCATTTCATGATTTCACTATTATGGGAAAATTAAATAATGGCACTTATCATTAGCTTTTTGAACCTCAGTGGAGATCATTGACGAAGGACAACTTTGACATGCAAAAATAAATAACTGCATCAATTATTCAAAACTTTGGCGAGGGAAAATTACATAGTCGTTTTTTTATTTTTTTCTCTTAATCAAAAGAACTAATATGTATTATCATTAAATTCAAAAATAGATACAGTACCAATCTAATACATATTAAAACACGGACTGCAAAATTAGTTACGAT
This sequence comes from Operophtera brumata, assembly GCA_932527175.1. Classification (NCBI taxonomy): domain Eukaryota; kingdom Metazoa; phylum Arthropoda; class Insecta; order Lepidoptera; family Geometridae; genus Operophtera; species Operophtera brumata. The sequence goes on along the minus strand of OW052239.1, from coordinate 55,261,189 downwards.
AAAAAAGTTATTGCCATTTTCGACGCAATAAAACAGTAAATCGCGTTTTTCTCGCGATTTTGGTTTTGTTGATGTTATTAGTTATTTAGTTTTCCAACTAAAGCGACGAAATATTTGACAAGACTTCACGCATGACGGATGGTCCGGTACAGACTGCAAAAAATCTGATGCCTAAGGGGTATCTTATTGATTTAGAATTGTAATTTGCATTATTTACGTCAAAACATTGCTAAGCACGTCGCTTTAGGTAATTGCATATAATATGTAATGGCATGTTAATTAACCTTATAGCTTTCCAAAAGAAATCTAAGATAAACAAAAATGGAGAGAAGTCATAAGACGAGCAAGAACAGACGACTTTTGGAAGTGGAATACATTTTCCCGTATTTGCTCTGATCATTTTCTACACAATGTATTTTATACGCCAAAAAACGGTTAGTAGTAGTAGAGCTTTTCTGTGAAAGAGTTCGTCCGGGGAAGTACTACCACCATACCTGTTTCTGCCGCAAAGCAGTAGTGCTCGCATTGCTGTGTTCCGGTTTGAAGGGTAAGGGTGCCGATTAAATTACGGCCACATGGGACTTTTCATCTTTATGTTTCAGGGTGGCGTGCGCAGTGGAATGCCACATAGGGCGCGTCCTAGGTGGACTTGACCTGAGGTAATGCACTGTTCATAGGCAGAGGGTACCACTTAACATCAGGTGGGCCATCTTCTTGATCTGTCATTCCAAGTAGTATAAAAAAACTCATTGTGCAAAATTCTTAAAACTGCACTCTGCAGTTTCTTAAATACTGGAATTTTTATACATTTATGTTTCCGTACGTTTTTATGATATTTTCTTAGTTTATTAAGTGATGAAAAATATATTTTTCACAAATTGATTGAGCTGAAGACTTTAGGTGGACTTGCTTTTCTATTGATTTATATTGTGTATGTTTGAGAGCTGAAAAATAGATACGTAAATACATAAAAAAGAAGGGAACCATGTATTTTTGTAAAAGTTTCATTCAATAATTGTTTTTTTTTTTGCGATTTTTTGTACTATAAACCTACTGAAATAACTTTAGAAAACACATTACATCTGTTAAAGTATTAAGTATTAAAAAAATACAGTCTTTAAGAAGTTCAATAATTTAATTTCACCTAGTTTACTTACAAGACCGCCAGGAGTGGCGCTATAGAGAAGAGGTCTTTACTCAGCAGTGGCTGGATAGATAGATAGATAGATAGATAGTTTATTTGTTGACCGTACCCTAAATCCGAATTGTCTTATTTTTCACGGACGTTTTGTATGGGTAAGGCCAGTCCATTTATTTTACTTTGGTCGAAGCCTAGGTACATATTTCAGGTTCTTATAATTTGTAACACATCTTACTAAACATAACGCGTGTCCATAGCATGAATGGTAGCTAATGAATGGGGTGTAATGGTAGATCAAAATTACCTGATTTTTTACATTAAGGTAATACGTAACTACCACGTAACGTAATATGTACGTAGTACATAGATAGATAGATAGATAGATTACATATTACCTCAATGACTTTTACAAGCTTTTATTTAACTTGTAATGTATATCCGGGCACAGAATATATAATAGTATGGTCCGGGTGGAATATGTTTGTCCCGGTGGAATCTTGCAACTGAATTTTAAAGCAGTTATCCTCAACCCATTGAGCTGAAATTTGGCATAACTGTCAAGTTCCGATGACAATACAATAATGATGGTGACAGCGAGCTGATGTGATGATGGAGACGGAAGGTGGACAGCGGAACTCCACGAGTGGTAATAGTAGACTTGCCGTGTTTAGGCTCATTTTGATCAGCACACGGTTACAATCACTAATTTAATAAAAGCTTGTATTGAAAAAAATATTTTTCACAAAAAACTTATTTTTAACCCCCGACGCAAAAACGACGGGGTGTTATAAGTATTACGTGTCTGTGTGTGTGTGTGTGTGTCTGTCTGTGGCATCGTAGCTCCCGAACGGATGAACCGATTTCGATTTATTTTTTTGTTTGAAAGGTTAATTTGTCGGGATTGTTCTTAGCTATGTTTTATCAAAATCGGTTCAGCCGTTTCATTGCGTTGGGGGTTTTTAATTTTTACAAAATTAATTACTTACATGTTATTTTTGTTTTTTATTTAACCGTCCTACTTTACAAAGCTAATAGAAAGTAGCACTACACGGTGTTCAATTAATGTCGATAAAACAATTCCACGCTGTATACTATACATACCTACACACAAACGCCGATTCGTCCAAGTGGACTCGACGAATTCGCTTCACTCGTTCAACATATAAATATTGGTAGCTTTCCATCCAAGAAAAAAATATTGATCGATTATCGATTATTTGATTTGATCATTATCGAAATGGTGATCTAAGTGTTAATTAGAAGGGTCGGCCTTTCGTAAGCATGGTAGGTAATATGTTTTATAAAACTTTGTTCTGGGATAACTTTCAAACTGTTAATCGAATCATCATTAAATTTGGTAAGTAGGTTAGTGGTATCAATATAATTAGCATGTTTTTAAATAAGCTTGAGTATTGAGGTGAATGGTTCAAAACAGTTTCCCATACTTTACTTAGCGGAATAAATGACGGTGGTAGCATAGATATAATTTAATCTAAGGTGTTTTATTTAAAATAAAAACTAATTATAAAACCTTTGTTCGGTGTAGACAGGTTCTGGATGGACGGATACGTAATTTGGCAGATTCGCTACTCGACAGAAGTAGGTTGGTGTAAATAAAATAGCAAGTGCAACCAAAATGTATATAGATTAATGCTATATAACAAAGCTGGGTAATAACCATTTTGAAGTTAGTTAAAATAAAAAACTAGTAGTCAAATTAAATCTATTCTATCACCAACATGATTGGATCCTACGAGTATAAGTACATATCCTATAAGTACTAACACCATACCTATTTCTGCCGCAAAGCAGTAGTGTTCGCATTGCTGTGTTCCGGTTTGAAGGGTAAGGGTGCCGGTGAAATTACAGGCACATGAGACTTTTCATCTTTATGTCTCAGGGTGGCGGGCGCAGTGCAATGCCACATAGGTTGCGTCCTAAGTGGATGTGACCTATGAGGTAATGCACTGTTCATAGGCAGAGGTTACCGCTTAATATCAGGTGGGCCTCTTGCTTGACCCGTCATCCAAGTAGTATAATTTATAAAAAAAAAAAAAAAAAACCTCAAACTTTGGATGGGAAAAGTTTTTGGACCACCCATCCTAAATAAACCTTTGTTTATGGCAAGGTTCGGGGCGAACTACTACATTTAATTTATGCTATATTTTATTTGTTTATTGCTATTGAGTTAGTAAGTATGTAGTGCGTTTATTATCTGATCTCTTATTCAGATCTCTACAAAAACTTTTCAGAGTTAATCTCATACGTTCATGAAACAGACATGAGTGAGCTCGTGAGATAGTTCCGAACCGCCTACGTCTCGCGAATGACAAAAGCGACTCTCAAAGTGCTTCGCGAATCTTACAAAGTTATGTGATGAGCCTCTCTTCAAATACTTCAAAGAGTTTGCGACCCGCTTTTTCGCAGCTCGTTTGCAATATTTTTTTGTAACTTATCGAGTGTCGTCTCTCTTGATTTATTTGTTTACTCTTTGACAGATTTGCGTTGATCCTTAAACTTTTCCGCCTTGGAAATGATATCTTGAGTTGTTTATTTAAATATTGGGTTGCTGTTTTTGATTTACGCGATTGATGTCCTGTGCCTACTTATATTTTCCTATATATTTTAGCAATCTAAAGTTTATGTAAGGTTATTTAAAATATTTTTGGTACTTAAGCCTGAATGAAGAATTCACGAGGGTAATGAAGTATGTTTTTAGGAGGTCCCTTATGACGTCACATAAAGTAACTTGACGTTAAATGCGATTTAAATTTAAGATTGAGACTAAATAAGTTTTTTGTTGAAAGATGATTTTTACAATACAATACAAGCATTTATACAATTTGTGATTGAAACCTAACCTGTGTGCTGATCAAAATAAGCCTAATCACGGTCAGTCTATTATTATCTATCAAGGAGTCCGTTGTCCACGTTCCTGGTTGTCTGCATAATCAGATCAGCTCGCTGTCTCCATAATATTGTATTGTCATCGGATTGACAGGTCTGCCAAATTTCAGCTCAATCGAATACCGGGAAGTAGGTCAAATTTCATTTGTAAGATTTCATTACACCGATACAGGTGAAACTAAATAAAAATGAGCAAGTGCGAGTAGGACTCGCGAATTCTAATAAATTCTCCTCACACTCGTAAGCATAGTAAACGTACCTGTGGCTGGCGACATCTAGTCGTGAATGGAGTAATTAGCTTCAGGGCTCTACATTATGCGTGCTAGATATACACCGATTTGCTTCCATAAGTATTTCTTTTTCCAATTTTGATGTAACACTTCAAATAATCGGATGTCCGGTGGAATCTTGTAACTGAATTTTAAAGCAGTTATCTTCAACCAATTGAGCTGAAATGTGGCATACCTGTCAAGTTCTGATGACAATACAATATGATGGTGACAGCGAGCTGATCCGATGATGAAGACGGAAGTTGGACAAAGGAACTCCTCGATGGATAATAGTAGACAGGCCGTGTTTGGGCTCATTTTGATTAGCACACGGCTAAGATCACTAATTTTATAAAAGCTAGTATTGAAAAATATATTTTTCCCAAAAACTTATTATAAAATTAAGTTATAATAACTTGTAAGGCGCTGGCCAAGCTAGGCAGACGCTTCAACTGATAGCCTCAACACATGTTCCTGGGGCGTTAAAATTGCAGCATTATGAGAACATAACATAACATGAGAATTAGATGTAGCAGGATTTTTACGAGCTGGAGTGGAGCATTTAGAGATAGTTAATCTTTATTATTGCGGTGAACTGATTCTGAAATTGGAGTTCAATTTGTTTTAAAAGCTTTTATTTGCCTTGCTTCATTCGAATGTCTATCTATCCGGTTTAAAATGTTGATTCATATTAACCTGGTCCAGTTATCTATTTTTGCATACTTACCTATAAAAATTTAATGACAATACAATACAAGAAGTTCCCCCAAACTGACCTCGCGCTTATCTTTTACTGATAAATTGCGGAACTTCAAATTTTTCTAAGGCAATTGGGGGACTTGAAACTGAAAACCTGAACCCCATGAAAACCCATGTACTGATCAAGCTCATGTTCGAACATAAACATTATATTCACATATCCTACCTACCTACACAGTTTCATCAAGATTGGATAAACGGTTCTGTGGTTATCGTTGGACAAACACACACACTTACAAAAATACATATATACAAACGCCGCATCCTGCATACAGACTCTGAGACCCCGCTTTTCTCGGTCATTTATGGTGATATTGAGCAGCACTGAATTAAATTTATATTAGAGCTGCAGGCTGCGTTTGGGCCAGTATTTTAGTACGTTTTACACGTGGGCCACGCTATCGCATCAAGAATTTGGGCCAGGAATTTGTGTTTCAGACTGTCAACATCCCAGCTGGGATCCCCATAGTTGAATGCCATAAATCCAAACCGCTTTAGAACAGTTCTGTATCTTTTTATAGACTTAAAGAGTTGTAAGTGTCTCGCAAGGACCCAGAAGATTCCTCTGTATTTTATGCCATCTCAGATTTCTCAAAATTATCTTCATAACTACGCACATTAAATCTTATTTAACGACCCTTACCTGTTGATCGAGTAATTCAGCCCTCTCATCCAAAACGCAGACCTTTAATGAAAATCAACATCCAATATAGCTAGGTAGACGTAAACAGACGCAATTTCAACTAAATTACACCAGTTAATACTGTAAGAAAGCGTAGGAACGGCGGGGGTCGTACTTAACGGCGCTAACGGTCAATAACGGCTGTAAATAACGGAGCGTGGCTGGACCGGGCTTAGTCCTGGACTACTGAGAAAGCACTGGCGATATTGGTAACGCTTATTGGGAATGCTACTTCCTACTTACATTACTCAACTACAGCCAGTAATTGGATGTGAACTTACCTTCTCAAACCCTAACTTTCATCTAGATATTGAAAAAGATAATGCATTGTTGTACGCAAAGGTTACTGCTTATCAACAGCTGGGCAATCTACTTGTTCCGAATCGAATGAATTCAAATAAAAATAAAAAATCCATAGACGTAGAATTTTTTCGCTACGCTAAATAGACAAACGAAGCGTGGGAGAGAGAAGTCATTTTTAAATGTACCCCGTGCAAGAAGAAAAGTGACAGCAACAATGTATTGAATGTGACATGTTTTGCTTGAGTACATGCGCATACCGGACGGTCTCTTGTGCAGTTTAACTAATTTTGTAATTATTTTAGTAATCTTACTATTAAATAACAAATATTACTTTGTATGACAATGGTGTCGTGTTCAGTTTGTGACTGTGAAGATACAAGACGTAATTATCCGGGAAAATACACGTTTCACAGGTAAATAAGAGATTATTGGTAGTTCGATTGTATTGCTTATTTTATCAATTCTGCTTTAGTAAATGGCCTAAAAACCAGTTTCATTCGTAGATTAGGACTTTCCCTTATATTTTTTAATAATATTTCGTTGCTGCACCTAGAAATAAACAATATTTTATGTAAAATATAAAAATGTTTGATTACGATAGGGCTTGACCAAGTGATGACGTCAGAAATATCGATAGTCCTGGGGTGCGTTCAATGGGTACACTCCAAGGGTGTCGTTGTTTTTTTAACCACGCTCTGAGGCTCTGAACGACTTGGATTGACACGGAATGTCAATGCCACTGTAAATTTTTGATGTAAACAAACGCTTTTTCACCCGGTGTTGCCAATTTAGCTCTTTTAGAGCTAAATTCAGCTCTATTTCAACATTGTCAGCTCCACTTATTTTCAAAGAAGTTAGTAGATAGTATGAATGAATGAACGACAAAACCAAAGAATTAGAATGATTTGTTGAATCTTATTACCTGCATTGTTTATTTAGCTCCTCTTTACTGAAACAATTAGCCTCGTTTGAAATCTTTTTTTCCCATTGGCTTTTAATTTTTTTTTCCATGTGGTTTATCATTTTTAGATCTCATGAAGTAGAGTTTATTTTTATTTTCAATAGTTATAGAAAATAAAGCCGCCAAAGTCAGTTTTTTTTTCCAAAATTTTGTTACCAAGTTTTTTTATTTTGCATTTGACCTAGGAACTTGTTTTGTAAATATGGTACTTGTTATGTATTTAGATCGATATAACTACTAACACCCTATTGTACCTACACCAAGAATTAAACGTAATATCAAAAAAAAAACAGTAAAATGTGCGGCATTATCGCTGAAAGCATATTTAAGTGTGTATTTATATTTTACCAATATATACAAAAAACTTTCGAAACATTTCGAGAATTTTCTGGTACGTTTGGTACGGAACCCTGAATGCGTGTGATGCGACGAGCACTTGACAACAAAGATCCTTCCAGCCTTGATAGGTACTGACAAATTTGACAAATGCTAGCCTTTGATATTTCACAGAAAAAATATTGGCGATGTTTGCAACATCATCATCAATCAGCCATTATAAACCGCTACTGGACATCTGAACATATCTGTGGATGTAATTTCATTAATATCGGTACAGCGTGATTGATTAACAAAGTCTTAGAGCATTTAATAGCAAAGTAATTCAGGAGCTGATAACAAGTCCTGTATCACTTTATAAAAAAATCCTCTCGTGGAATCTGGAACTTTCGCAGTTACTATATTACTTGTTGGGCTTACATAAAATATTTCTCCATCTATGGATGGAACAGGATTTTTGGGGAGGAAGGGTGGGATCGACTTGACTTTGACAGCAATCTAACGTCAAAATCGTAACAACCGAACACCCACCCAAAACGGTGGTTGTTCAGTTAGGGTCACGTGACGCTAACCGAACGCTCTAACCGAGCCTCCGAACGGAACAACCCATACGCTTTGGTGACAAGCACATGATTTGACTTTGACAGACGTCAGAATTGTCAGAGGTGGTTGTTTGGTTAGGGTCACGTGACGCTAACCGAACGCTCTAACCGAGCCTGTGAACGGAACAACCGTACACTCTGGTGACAACCAACACTCAGAGTGTACCCACTGAACGCACCCCAGTCTATATCGTTGTATAATGCGCATCATGTAAAAAGAACGCTGGCGGTCAAGCTTCTTCAGGCGTTCCAGCGTTCTTTTTAAGAGATTACTTACTTTTCTACTTATTTGAGAGATGTATAACTATGCATTGAATGAGTGCCTATCTAGTTTACTACAAATAATGTACAATTATAGTACGCGTCATGTAAAAAGAACGCTAGAACGCCTGTAGAAGCTTGACCACCAGCGTTCTTTTTACATGACGCGCACTATACCTACCCATAAATTAAATTTTTGTCCATCCTAGAATGGAGGTTTACTTTGTTTGGAGTAAATTTGTGTGCTCTGTTAACATTTTACCGTTTTTTTTTAAATCTATAATAACCAGGTGGACATTGAGGTGTGTGTTTTTGTATTGACTATTGAAAAGGTAACTTTAAAGCGCCACGGGTGTTTTTATTGCAGTTTGTGTAGTAGATATTTTGGAGTAAATATTTACGTTGTTGATTATTACACACGCCTTTTTCCCCGAAAGGGTATATTTATTTTTTATTTTTTATAAATAAATATTGTTTATTTCTGCTTAATAAAATAATAGGTAACAAATTAAATTTAAATATACCCCAAAAATTCCGTTCCAGCGGGACTCGAACCTGCACCCTCGCCTGTGATCAGCGATGCCTTTACTTTCGAACTTTGAATAGAAGGTTTCCAATGAAACACCTGTAGATACAGCACTATCAACTTGGCGCTATAGCCGAGTTGATAGTGCCCACAAATTTCGTCTCCAGCGTCATAGCTCGATCTATGGCTAAATTGTTTAAGGCATCGCCGATGACAGGCGAGGGTGCGGGTTCGAGTCCCGCTAGAACGGATTTTTTGGGTTACATTTAACTTTGGGGTAACAAATTGTCTATAGATAAAGTAACAGAGTGAAAAATTATATGGGCGTAGCACGGCTGATATAAAATGTTTTTGTGCTTTCAGATTTCCAAGTAATCCTTTGCTACGAGAAAAATGGTTATCGGTTATAAGAAGAGTGGGATGGACTCAAATAAGAACTCTAAAAGGGAAACTCTAAGATCCCACCTATAAATAAAACCGTAATATTTAGGGATCAATAAATAATAAAGGTTTATATATTAACTGTATTCAAAATTGGAATAAGAACCTTATTCTCTTTATGACGTCAAATCTGCCAAACAATGTTCTTCATGAAAGACTTAATCTGCATTAAGATGTATTTATCTACCACCATACACATCACGGACGGATGATGAATTCTATCGACAATGTAAAAGTGTTGGTCGAGGACAACACTATTTTTAACTCAGACATAGACTTTCACCAACACGTGCACATATTTTTTTTGGTTACATCTTCGATCTCTGATTGTAGATCTAGTACATATACTAAATCTATGAAAAAATCCCAATATCATAAATGTCAAAGTTACGGAGTTTGGATGTTTGTTACTCAATTACAACGAAACGGCTGAGCCAATTTCGATGAAATTAAATACACGGCTAGACTATGACCTGAATTGAGCTATAGGCTACTTTTTATCCTGGAAAAAACGTGAGCAAAGCAGCGGACCAACACTGTTTTATATGTCAGTAAAAGTGAATGCGCGGTCTCATCCAGAAAATCTGAGGAAGGATAAGATTCTATGAGATTGTAAGAACGGCCAGGGGTGTACGAAATACAGCTGGGAGAGCCTCGTAGCTGACGGATTAGTAGCCCAAGATGATCTGGTTAGACGTTTTGTCTTATAAAGGAGCATGAGCGCAGACCAAACTATAATCTGGCTGGGTCTCTTCAAGGCTAGAGTGAATTAGAGTGAATTGTGCCTTCTAGGCCTTTGTGCTCCATCTTCGGCCACATCGTCACTTACCAACAGGTGAGATGGTGGTAAAAAAATGGACAATCAATCTTAAAAAAAAAAGAAAAAAAAGAGGAGCGCAGCGAGACGTTATTTTTATGACACTCGAAAATAAACTTTAAACTATTTAGTTTGGAGTTACTGAACATAATTGACATCTATTAGCAATAAACTTTCGCTGCAAACTGGCAATAGGTATATACGTTTATGAACTTCAAACTAAATAGATTTAAAGTTTATTTTAGAGTGTCATAAAAAAAACAACTCCGCTGCGCTTATCTTGGTCTGAGCTGGCCCTAACAAGAGCCTGAATTAGAGCAAGCAACACCCAACGAGACTCCATTTGTGTACCAAAAGTGCGGCCGTAGCTAACGACCCCAGTTAGGCATATTTAGTCACGAACGCAAATGCCTACAAACCCTGAAGCTAACCAACTGACGCTGCTAAAATGTTATCCCGTAGTTGATACTATTCAACCAACATCATAAGATTGATGTCCACTGAAGGAGTCTTTCGAATACATACATACATACATAAACACACGCCTGTTTCCCGGAGGGATAGGCAAAGACCACTGATTTCCACTTGCTATGATCCTGACACACCTCTATTGCTTCATTCACTCTCATCACATTCTTCATACATGCTCATCGGTTAATGGTACTCTAAGACCTTGCCTTTTCCAGAACGTCTCCGATCTGGTCTGAATACCTACGTTTCCTGAGGTCTTCCCCTTCCCACTATCCCATTCACGCTCGTCTTATGTACCCGTTTCTTCAATCTACTATCTTTCATCCTTTCCTTTGCCAAACCACTGTATGACTACACCAGATGTAGTGACTAGGATTGAGAAAGGTATGCCACCTTTCTCAATCCTAGTCACTACATCTTCTTTAATTTCACAACGCTCTCTTATCACAGTATTCTTCATTTTATCTCTCAAAGTCACACCACACTTATTTCTCGAAGCTCTAAATTTATTCTGCTTTCATGTTTCTTCTGCCATACCCAACTTTCGCTACCATACATTAGTGTACAATAGAATACAATGGTGGGATATTCTATCAACACGCATTTGGCAGGCGGATTGGTGATCGCAGTATTGGTGTTAAGATGGGCGCTGCTACCTATCCACTGGTGTAATCCCTTCGTCGGCTATTACTACATTCATGGCTATGATAGACCCTCAATTGACGCGATCTCACCTATTGGTAAGTGACAATGCGGCCGACGTTGGAGCACGAAGGTCTAGAAGGCACTTATTCACTATTGCCTTAAAGATACCCATTTTATTAACACGCTTTTATTAGCTTGGGTTGTATCTATGTATGTATGTATGTATGTATGTATGTATGTATGTAACGGAATCTTTGAGCATAATTTTCACCAATTTCCACAAGTCTAATTAATTTGAAACTTTGAATACGTATCAGGGACCGATGACAATGCAATAATTTGATAACAGTTTCCCGTTATCCTTATTAGGACAGCCAGGATTAATAAATTCTTTGATAGATCCTCTGTAGTAAATGATGAGATTGCGAAATGATTTGTGAGAAATTTCAATACCACATGTCAACAAATAACTAATTGATAAATCAAACTAAAAAATGAAAAATAAATAAAAGTTTAAAAAAACTAAAAAAAACACGCTTTTATAGCTAACCGAACTAAAAAATAGAAAATAATTTTCAATTTCAAAGAGTTTATATTACAGTAGTAGAAGATCGAATAACCAATCTTTTTTTTTTTTAAACGCGTGAGGTGCTTGATAATGTAAATGTAATAATAATTCTGTTGGCAACTATCTATGAGAGGAGAGTTATGAAAAGAAGTAAAATGCAACCCACGCTCTTAAAAAAAAACTGATTGATTGTTCGATCTTCTACTACTGTAATATAAACTCTTTGAAATTGAAAATTATTTTCTATTTTTTAGTTCGGTTAGCTATAAAAGCGTGTTTCTTTTTTAGTTTTTTTTAACTATTATGTATAGTTTTTAGGAAAGACAGATGACGGCAACTTGTTCCATTCCTTAGCTGTTTGCATTACAAAGGTGGAACCGAAACGCTCAGTGCGAATTGCTGGTATAGGTACTGATGAGGTAAGGATGGTGCTGAGTAGTGTTGGGTAACTCGTCTATTTTAAATGAGGATGAGGGAGGATCTCTTTTTGCATCGCCAGTTACTCTCATTTGACGTGAGGTGATGTGGTGATTGTGACAGAGTATCGTCTAGCGAAACTACTCAAAGCGAAACTATTGGCGTTGGGAGTTGGTGCGAGTCAATAACTCTCATTCATAAGTTCACTCATTCATCAGTTTTGCATAATTTGCATCAGTCACTCAGTCAGAACCCGGATGGGACGGACTCGAGCACAGAAAAGCGACGAATTAAATGAGTTGGTTCAAAGTTGAAAAACAAGGGTAAGGGTGCCGGTGAAATTGCAGGCACATGAGACTATTCATCTTTATGTCTCAGGGTGGCGGGCGCAGTGCAATGCCACATAGGGTGCGTCCTAGGTGGACGTGACCTATAAGGTAATGCACTGTTCATAGGCAGAGATTACCGCTTAACATCAGGTGGGCCATCTGCTTGTTCCGTCATTAAGAAGTATACAAAAAAAACAAGCGTCTCTTTCATTTTAAATTTTAAGGTACTCAAACGAGGTACCTCACGAGTGAGGGACTCATCACTAGTACTGAACCGTGCGCCTTATACCTAAGCCGGGCACACCACAGCAGGTATTGAAATTCCGACCTTGAAATTCAGGATCAGTTTTATCCATTATCTATTATCCATCCATTATCCGCATTATTGCTGCTTGATTTTAAATAACGTTTCCACAAAATAACTACTGAACACTAACGGTTATTACCGGTTGTCAAAAGATATCATAAATAACATAGTGTGGACCAGGCTTAGTTCAGGACTACCAAGAACCACTAGCTATATTGCCATCACTTTATGAGAAAATCTATCAGAAAAACAGTAAAAATAAAGTACTACCTATTGCAAAGCAAACGCTCATTTTAAGTACGCTCAGTTAATTGTGACGGGTTTTGTAAGTGCAAAACCGATAATAATTGCACAAAAATAATAATGGTTGGTAATATTGAACAGAGCGGGTGTCAATAAAAGACATAAAATAAAGGGGTTCGGTCAAACTGGGCAAACTCAGGTGGTACTGTGAAAGTACCAAAAATATTGCCATTGTTTTAGAGAAGATTTGTTAATATAATGTAACTTCAAATGGAGTTGTGTTTTTTGTTTTAAGGTGGATGCTCTCGCTTGAATGTGTTCGTAACTGATGATATTTATGAGATACTGTCAATTAAAACATGTGTGTTAGTCTCCTAGTCCTCGCGAAATCAACTTTCGCTATCAGAAGAAGTGTCGATGGGCAAAAAAGAAAAAAAAAAAGGAATTCGCGCCTCAAGCGAGAGCGTTCACCTTAAAACAAAAGATTAAAAAACTATTAAAAAATTAAAATAAAATACATTAAGTTTGCCATCAAAAACACGAATGCGTAAAACGTTATTACGTAAGTAGCTGATATGTAAAGTTTGTCTTTGCTTGTTACAAACCAATTAACCCCATAAAATTGTTTCTCAGTGGAACCAATAAGACATGGGTGGGTTTTACGACTGCCACATGTGACTGACTCAGCTCTCGAATTATTGAAGGTGACATTTTACTTTATGAACCTTGTTTTTCTGTCGACAGACTTATTTGGTTGTTAGGAATATCACTGGTAATGAAGAAAGTTGACGAGTTGTTTTATAAATCTTGATTGTATTTTGGTACTGACTTGTTTTTATCTAAAAAAAATACTGTTCTCATTAATAAGTAAAGACCCAGCTTTGATACAACCAGCCAAGTCCTTTATTTGGATGCTGAACTATGGAAATAATTTGGAGGCTGGACTATAATGTATTTATAGTTTAAAACCGTTTAAACTATAAATACATTAATACACTTAGGGGTCGAACAGGAAATTATATAACCTATTAGCGGAAGGACCGTGACTTTATCCGCGTGGAGTTTTGTCCATATCAACTTCAACACCCCGCTACACCCGCTTAGGGGGGAATTTCGGAAATTATTGCCGATGGCTAAAAAAAGGAATAATACCCTACAAATAAAAACTTTCGTGAATCATATCAATTATTTTATAAAAACGGGAAATTTTCACGTATCGTTAAATCATAAAAAAAAAACAATAATAGTCCGTTAAATTTCCCGTTTTTATAAAATAATTTACCCTACAAATATACGGTTTAGGCTGTGCATTGATAGTCAGACAGTCACTGACGCAATGATTTTATATATATATATATATATATCGATTTTTATATGAAAACTAAGTGAAACCTAAAGGATTCTGTAATGATTTCTGTTTGGACTTCGTTTGTTTCATATAAAATCGATGTTCAAGAGAGGTCATCTTACTTATTTATGTACGCAAGCTTTTAGCCTGTCCTTTGTATAAGTAGTAAAAATATTGTACACAAAAGTTTTGTTTTATTCAGCAGTCTTTATCAAAGACTTTATTACCAAAGGGCCTTTCATGTTGATGGTCTCTTATAAACCAAATATTGCTTACTATGTGATCTAAAGTTATGGTACAATTATGCCTCATAGCCTCGAATAGTACCAATCTCACTGACATAGCGCTCAGTACATAGGTATCAGAGAAAGTTGAAGTGGCTATGGGCAGGCCATTAAACTATTAAAACTGACAACTGTTGTGGTATAAAGATTCTTGAGTGGTGACCACGAACGGTACGTGAACTGTAGGTACCTAGTGCTCTTGGGTAGACCAGAGTCATTTTAATGGTTGCAGGAAATCGGTGTATGGACGCAGCTCTAAAACGTTGGTCGTGAAAATCTACGGGGGATATGTTCATGTGGCATGTAGTGAACTTCTACAGGCTCATGATGATGAACGCTGTTTATTTTTTATTTTTTTTAACATTGATAGACCTTTGTTTGATCACGATCTCACCTGTTGGTAAGTGACGATGTGGCCAAAGATGGAGCACAAAGGTCTAGAAGGCACCTATTCACTCTAGACCTGAAGAGACCCAGATTATAGTTTTCAGGAAAGACGACGGTAGTGTATCCATGTGTTGTGTATCTGAAGGATATAAAAAGCACAATACACACGATGTTAAATAATTTCAAGATAATAGCTTTCTCCATATAGACAGATGAGTGATCATGAGCTTTTTAAAAAATATTAATGATGTGTCCTGCCTAGGAACAGTAGACCCCTGCATCTCCTCTCATGGATGTCATTAAAGCCGACTAAAGGATTACCCAGACTTGTTGATAAGATTCGTTGGTATAGGTTGGTCCTGTCTGCTAGCTTATTATAGAATGTGTTATTACTGCCGAGTCAGTCGTGGGAAGAAATGGCGGGATGAGCTCACCACTCGTCACGTCTATATTCCACGATGGTATGTTATATTTAATTTTAATTTTAATTTCACTGAGTAATAATAGTACGAGTAGCTCCAGACGCTTGACAGATATTTGATCTACGGTCTGCTAAGTCTGCAGAGCGCAGTAAACACAGCGTTACACAGCACTTTTAAAGCTAACTCTAAAAGGTCCCCGATTCTTGATGAGAAAACTCAATTATTTCATTCACTCCGTAAATTGCTAGCTCTTATTCCATTACAATAAAGTCCATTTCATAACCGTAAAACTTCATTACCGCGCTTCGCTGAGTCAAGGCGTAAGTCATGTTTCGTGACACAAATTGTGAGGTCAACTTGTAGAAGTAATTTCTTTGAAGTAAATTATAGGGGGGGGGGGGGGGGGGGGGGGGGGTATTTGGTTTTATGTTAAATTGGATTTTGGATTGGATTACACTCTAGGGGCAAAGCAAATTAAAATACAATTGGTTTAAAAATAATTGTGGAAAAAGTGACTTGCAGTGGTTCTATGACCGTTTATTTATCAAAAACGAAATGCGAAGTTTTTATTTCGTTCCAGCAATTCATGTTTGCTATGAGTTTCAAAATATTTTCCACGATGCACAGTGACCATTACCCGCCAAAAGCATCGATCAAAAGTGCATCTCCCAAAATAAACCGTCTATGTATAAACTCACATTTGTCGCGCTCACTGTTGCGACTTTACGCTGCTGTCGTTTCCCATGCTTCTCAACTACGAGTGAAGTTGGCATGCCCTCTCATAAAAGTGCCAAGGTATTTCAAAGGCTTAGAAAGTAACGTTATTATTTTGCTAAGTGTTGCAGCGATTTCAGTTGGCGCGTGACGTTTCAAAGAGGATCTGCTGTTTGTTTTTTAAAAAATATCATGTACCTAATTTTGGTGGCACTTTAACAGGTGTAGCTAATATTAAGACCACTTAAATAAAGTGAAATAAAACATAAGGGCATTGCGTGTCTTTTAAAATGGATGGGAATTGAAAATCCTTGTAAATTCCAACTTTGACGACCTCTGTGGCGCCGCATGCTATCGTTCGCCTGCGACGCAGGAGGTTGCAGGTTTGATTCTCGCCTCAGAACAATTATTTGTGCGTTCTGCAGATATTTGTTCAGGGTGTTCTGGGTGTTTTCTATGTATAATAAAAAATCTATGTAATATATTGTATTAAGTATATCAGTTGTCTAGTACCCATAACCACAAGCTCTGCTTAGCTTGGGGCTAGACAATGTTGTGTGAACTGTCCAGCATTATTTATTTATTTATTATTTATATTATGATAAAAATATCTTTATATGTAATGTATTGTGTATTAAGTACATCAGTTGTCTAGTACCCATAACACAAGTTCTGCTTAGCTTGGGGCTAGATCATGTTGTGAACTGTGAGACTGATAAGCGGTGGATCCGGCTGGCACAAGACCGCCAGGAGTGGCGTTGTAGAGAAGAGGCCTTTACTCAGCAGTGGGTGTTACCGGCTGGGTAGATATACATAGATATGTGTTTGTTAAGCTTAACTTTTACCAAAATGTGTAAACCGTAACATAAATCAGTCTTTAAGTGATAGATACGCATTAAATACAAATCCCGTTTAAAACTCCCAAGATTCGATAAATCCAAGTTAACTTTATTGACGTTTTTATATGAGTGCCGAAAGAGGGCTAATGAAACTTAACTCGTGGCTGGAAACTTTGTTATTGGGCCATACTTCATGATTAGCTCGGCCCAGATCGGGATCTACGCTGTCACAATAACGATAAGATTTCATCAATTGCGCGGAAAACGGGGATTATCCCCTTTCTTCGGAGGTTTTTGGGAATTTTGCGAAGGCTTTTTCAAGATTTTCTAGCTTCGAAGGGGTTTTATTGCAGAATTGTGGTTGGTATTACAATTGCAATCAGATGGCCTCTTATCCATCAATCAGCTTCGTCTCGAGCTACGTTACCAATTACGTACAAAGTCATTTTATTTTACAAGCTACTAATTAACATGCAATGTTTGTATGTTAGATTGTTTGCTTAGGTCAAATCTTGCAAGCTGAACTATTACTTATTCGTCATTCGATTGAGCTGAAATTTCGTTAAACTGTCAGGTTTAAATGACAATACCGGCGAATGCTACACGCTCGATATTTATCGTGATATTTGTATTGTAATCCAGGATCGAGTGTGTAGTATAGCGTATCACGTATCGTGATACGGATAGCTAGATTTCTAGAAATCCAAAAATCCACGATCTGTATATAGTATCGTAGATAAATATCGAGCGTCTAGTTTCTAATCGATATTTATCACGTCAGTATTCATTTTGTCAGCGATCGAAGAGGACGCGCATATTGAGGCGGCGCCCGCCGTACTTCAAACGAACGATCAAAAACACTTGAAAGAATTTATACATGTGTTAGAAACACTAGGTACCTGAGGTATGGGACAGCTGAAATGCGAACAGTCTTAATAAAGTGAAAAGGGTCTTAATATAGAATTTAAATTACCGTGGCTTGGTATCATTTTAGAAAAATTACGACTATACACCACGTACTTTACTATTAAAGAATAGAATATTAGAAAAGTGAAGTACGTGCGTGTTGTACAGTCGTAATTTATCTATTAGGGTCTTTATAGTCTTAATAAAGTATTAATACTATCGCTAATATAATAGCAACGCAAGCTTTATTTATATTGTCACTCATAGCTTTATTTATTGTAATACGAAACGTACGAGTGTACTCAATTAAATTTACCGTCGTACTGACTCGATTCGTATCGTATGTGTAGTATAACAAAATATCACGTTAAATATCGCGATACATATCGAGCGTGTAGCATTCGCTAATAGGTATGCAATCTGATCTGATGATGGAGACGGAAGGGTGACAACGGAATGCCTAGATGAATACTAGTAGCTAAACTGACCGTGTTCATGCTCGTTTTGATCAGCACCGAACACAAATTTAAAAAAAAACTGCCATGAAAAAAATAGTTTCGAGAAAAAAAAATCATACCTAGTTAGTCCATAGATCAGTTGCTAAGTTGTTACATAAACTATTTTAGGAGCCTCAACTCAAAAACCTTACTTACCTAGGGACTAGAGCTGGCTAGTTTAGGTTTTTTACTGTTATGAGCCTGGTTGCGTTGCTAGTTTCGTACGAATAATAAAATGTAGGTATCTATTTGTACGAATCTTAGAAAGAAAATTGAATCTTTGTACGATACTGCTTACATAACATTGTTTTAGTAGGAAGGCAATCAGTCACATATGAGTTCCTTTACCATAGAAACAACAAACAGTGGTTTATAACTTATTTTCTGGTTTTTAGATAACAATTATCTGGAAACAATGCAATTGCCAGTCGAGGTAAAGTATTTTTAAAACAAATTAAACAAAACGTCCAGTCATTCCCAGCATCGGAACTCGAGCCCTCAACCACGACCCCCCATATTTTACTTTTATAGATGGGAATGGCCCAATGTTTGTCAAGGTTCCTTGTAACCGTCTCAGTCTCTAATCCCTTCGGAGGGACTGACCTAAAATTGAAATCAGCCCTTTCTAAGTGGCAATGTTTCACGGACATTAAAGTTTAAATAACGGGTTGGTCCGGGTGTAAGTTTATTGCGGTCAATCTTGTATGGAGGGAGGTCTCTGGGGATTTTTGTGTGTGATATGTAGGTAGGATTGATTGTATTGTCATAATGATGACACTATTATTACATAGATGGCGCTATTTTCAATTGCAAGAAAAATGGTACAAAGGCGACGCATTGATAAACTACATTTATTTCTTGTACGTATTTAATTAAGGGAATTATTAGGCCTAAAACTGTATTCTTTAAATAAAAAACGAAGATTCATTTATATGAATTCTACTATAATACTGAAAAGTTTGTTTGGATTAATCTACCTAAATAAGTAAAAAGCTTAGGTAAATCGGTCCCGTTTTCCTGTAAAATGGAAATCTCTGTTTTAAAAGAGGTTTCTTCGATTTAGTTTTTACTAGATGGTCCAATGACACTCTGTCGCAGGAAGTCGGTGGCTAAAAGGAGCTCAATACAGTCATGGCATCACAGTGTTCAATGTGCAGCATTAGTCATCAACATACTGGTAATGACTCTATTCTCCTCCTAACATCGTATTCCTCAATGCTGAGGGTCGTGCTTCATTCACCATGGATCACTTTCTGCCGGAAGATATTGCACCAATGAGATCTGCAGTTGCCAGCGAGCTGCACGGCTTCGTGGAATTTTGAATCAAGAGTGGTGTTATGGACCCGTGTCCCAAAACATCTGTTTAAAAACTTTTTTTTTTATATATCACAGTAGGATTTCGTTTCTTATTGTCCGAAGTGAAACAAGGGGCGTTGATTGCTTCCTGTATATTCAATAGAATTTAAAGTTCCCAGGATATTTAAATTCTATGTGTCCAATATAATTAACGACTTTTAAATGGACTTTAGAAAGCTGTTATGTTAGGATTCTTGGATGAGAGACAATGCTTTTAGGATTTGTTCACAGTCAGAGATGTGGCAAGCAGATGTCCTGACACTGGGTGGTGGAAAAAAACCTTCCTTGCATAAAATGCGTGTGCTTGGGGAATTTTGGTGGTTTGGTTATAACTGATCTGAAATAATAATATGGAGTAGAAATCTCGAGTAATTAGTTGAGATAAGTTATTTCGTCATGAAAGGAGACGTCTGGACATGACTGTATTTCATTGATTTGTGTGTGTGCTTGAATGATAAAAATATTCCAATACTGAATTTAATATCACACGGTTTGATTTTGCTCAGATAAAACCCTAAATACTTAGGCAGGCTTATCAAATACATTTACCACTCAGATAGTGCGTACAACAGCTAAGAATATGTAATTTTAGCCTGGATCCCGAGAGAGCAGATGCTGAACGTAAGTCATGAATATGCTAATTAATTAACAATATATTTAATCCTTAAATAAGCTCTGATTGTTTGCACAACGAATTCCCGCTATAAGCGAAGGTGGTTATTAGCGCTATATAAATATCTTAGCGATCTAATATCGGAGGCCTCCGTTTTACAACAACATCAAGATCAGCTACTGCAGACACGAGTTGTCTTAACCACGCATAGGACCAGGAACAAGCTTGTCCTGAAGAATCCACAGATGCTGACTTAGGACCTCGTGCCATATCAAACCGTTCACCATAGGGGTCATCAGGCGGAGGAGACGGTTACACAGAACTAATAGCGGTCCAACGAAACCTGGCTGAGGTACGGCTTGAGAATCACCAGCAAGTATCCATAAAAGTCAAGTCTAGAACCCTGGGAGCCCGATATTGATCGATCTAGCTCTTAAAGGTTTATAGACTTTCGTAAGAGTGCATATACAGCAGAAGTCCGGTTTTAATCTCTAGAAGGATGGGTTTTTTATAAAGATCAACAATTCACAAAACCAATTACGGACCCAAAAAGACTCAATCCGGACAGAATTGAACCTTGTTACTAAATACATGACTAGCGGACACACACTGCTTTAAACATATCAATTTCCAGTAATACCAGACTGGTCCAAATACAGAGAAATATATATCCGTTTCTATTCTAAGCTAAAAAGCAAGTTGTAAGTAAACCGTTCTGTTCAGGCCAATTCATGATCAGCTCTGTTCTGGTGAGCTAAGGTCAGCAGTCTACTGAGAGAGAAGGGAGGAACGTTCAATTGCTCCACTAGGGTATAGATGGTATCTAGACCGATACTAGGTAAGGAGGGGGAAACGTCACATTGGATCGTAACATGCTACGGCCTCGTGGTCTCTTTCCCCTTCTTTCCCTCTTCTTTCCTTTTCTTTTTTCGTGGTTTAATCTTTAATGGGTGATAATGAGTCTATAAAACGCGTTATTTTATTAGCACTATCAAAAGTACGGTTATTAAAAAACAGATCATATAAAGTAATCCCCATTAAAGAGTACACACCCGGCTATGGCAAATCAGGGCGTTTACGACTACCCAGCGAGTTACCAAGCTATAAAGACTTCCATTTAATTGAATGTAACTTATTTCTACTCTATTGTAAAGGCGTTTTACTACTCGTAAAGTTTCCAGTCTCAATTTTGATGTGTTTTCAGTTGACATTACTGACATTCACTTCTGAAAGGTCTATAAGTAGAATAAATGCAGTGGAGATGAGAGCTATAATAAATAAATAAAATAAAGGTGGTTTGGACATTTAGAAAGGATGGACGATAGTAGATTGACGAAACGGGTACATAAGACGAGCGTGAATGGGAAGGGGAAGACCTCAGCAAACGTAGGTATTCAGACAAGATCGGAGAAGTTCTGAAAAAGGCAAGGTCTAGAGTACCATTAACCGATCAGCATGTATGAAGAATGTGATGAGAGTGAATGAAGCAACAGAGGTGTGTCAGTATCGTAGAAAGTTGAAATCCGTGATCTCTGCCTACCCCTCTGGGAAACAGGCGTGAGTTTATTGTATGACCTAGCCTGAGATTTAAGTATGGTTTCCAAATGGCAACCGTGATAAAGCGGACGTAATTTAACAAAAACGCAAATAACTTCAATTATATGTTTGAAGAGGTCAACTGAATACGCTGATTTTGAAAATCATGCCAGTTACTCCTTAACTAAGCTTATCTAAATCTGTCAAACTGTTTAGGAGATAAATAGGAACATTTTCTCAAAAGGCCACCAAAAGTCAGATGACAGATCTTCATAAAAATTTGAAGCACCATTACACATTTGGAAATCATTAGTCTCCTTTGATGGCAAATGATTTTTTCAACCAGTTTCCAGATTTTTAAATCATCAAAGCCTCTGCACTTAATTATGTTAATTAAGATGTAAAATTAAGTGAATCTAGCTCCAAAAGCTTGATTCATTTAATTTTCCATTATCAAAACAAAGATTTAATAAATCTTTAAAAACAAAGCCATTATAAGCCCTTCGCTTATCCTTTCAGCTCCTTGTACTAATTAAGCAGAAATCTGTTTGAATTTGGGTCAATTATTTTATAAGGGAGTTACAAACAAAGTAATTATGTACATTCGGTTCATTTATTTAGAACCTCTTGGATACGACGGAGAAGTAATTTGAATCATGCTATATTTGATTTGATTAAATTACTTACCATAAGCACAAATAAAATAATAGTACCAAAAGGTTAACGTTATATTTTTACTCAAGTAAATACGTACATACATAGCCACACGCCTTTTCCCCGAAGGGGGGTAGGCAGAGCCTCAATGGGCCTCTTTTCACAGTTTGTTGAAAACGTGGAATATAGACGTAACAAGTGGTGAGCTCATCGCCGCCATTGTTTCCCACGACTGACTCGGCTAACGCTTTCTTCCAGTAATAACACATTCCATAATAAGCTAGCAGTCAGGGCAAATCTTATACCAACGATTCTTATCAACAAGGCCTGGTAATCCCTTAGTTGGCTTTCACGACATCCTCGGAAGGAGACGGAGGGGTCTATTCTTAGACCGGACACACCACAGCAGATTCAAGTAAATGCTATAGTAAAATTGTATTATACCATCCGTGCTACGTCCGTTGTCGGTCGAGGGTCATAGAATGCAATGAGATTGGATGTATTCACCACACCTGGTAGGCAGAGGACTGTTCGCGGTATAGGTATTAGAGGCTGTCAAAAGTCAACTAAGGTTCGCTTAAACGTATTTTTAGCAAAATCTCCACAGTTATGGATAACAAAAAAAAACTTCATCATGTTTCCAAGCGCATTAATAGATGTTTAGTTTTATTCATGTTTTGTTTTGTTTTGCTGCGTATTTGTTGTATTTGTTTTGTTGTTTCATGTCTGCGTGTTTTGTCTGTATAATTTGACATTTTGATTTATTATCTAATATTATTATCTTGATTATTAATGTGTACCTACTGAATTAAAAATGTATCAATGTGTCTCCTTTTATAAGCTATATGCTAGAAATTATTAAAAAATTAAAATTAATTTGAAGTATAGAACCCAAAACACGATTTTGATAAATTTTAAAACTTTGCGTGAACTAAGGGCACTCTACGTGAAACGCACTTGACATGCGCTGGTAAAACACGCCTTGTGCTCTGGCTCTAAAAGCTTTTTTTTATCTAATCACATTTACTCGTCCACCATCCTTAGAGGCTTATTTGGCCAAACTGACGTACCTAATTACATCATCCGATGGCCATAGGCAAAGCCCAGCGGTGCGTTATCTTCGGCCAATTCCATCGCACGGTCCAGTGCCCCAGCTTTTATTCCGTCGACGTGTGTAGAATAACAAATAATTCCCAGCGTGTTGGGAAACTAAAGGTTTTATTGAAAAAAGGTTTTTCTGATAGACGTTAGGGCGCAAATTGACGGAATGGCCAGATTGTAGACGTTCTATACGTGGAGCTGAAAGGCTTTTTATTGCCTGCTTCGAGGACGAAGACAGGCATAACTCAATAAATAAAATGTCTCACATGTATACCTTCTTCACAATCCGAATGAACAGAAGTCGGAACAGGCAGGTGAATAATTGTTAGGGCAAAGTCCTGACTGACCGAGTGGCAACGCACAGCCTAAACCGCTGGTCCCAGAGACATGTAATTTGGAGGGTGTGTTTGTCTCGAAACGAAGGGTTGTGCTAAGAAAGGAATGAAGGACGGAAGGAAAGGAAAATTCGCATCCTGAGGCGTATAAAATGGGGCTCCAATGTAAAACAAAAATGCTCTGTATTTCAGAAACCTCTGTACTTAGTAGAACCTTGAAATTGTGCATGGACATTCTTCAAATAAAATTAACTTACACAAGTTTCAGCAGTACATAAAAATTTTCTGACATTTAGTACAGGCAAATTAGCAAAAAGTGTTGCCCTAAGTCGAGTAGTCGTGGATTCTTATGGAATCGATAGATGACACGAAAAGAAGCTTATCCCAGGTTTGCACCGTTTCTGGCGAATACGGAAGGCTTTTAAATATTAGGTACAAACTTTGAAAAATTGTAACTTTTGAAAAAACAAAAAAGTGTTAAGTGCAAGTTCAATTACTTATAGAAACAGTCTTAGTGCGTTATGGATTTTAATTTAAACTACGTGCATAGTGGGAAACACTGTGAATTTGTTTTTTGTAGTTTGCGGCTCGGGGGAAATTTATGTACTCGGTGCAAACTTACATAAGGTTTCTATAAGTATTATAAACACTATATTAGTTTTGCACACCTCAGCGAATTACGGAACATAGTTTTTTTTCTTTTTTTGTAAATAGTACTTCGAGGGAAACTTATGTAGTCGTGCAAATTTTATTATGGTATATACTATCAGTTTACCACATTCGCACGTAAAAAAAAACACAAATTTCGTACCGGAAGTACTTCTTAATAATATATCTTAATAAGAAATCAACGGCGTGGGTGGGGTGCAGATTCATACCAAAATGTAGCCCGTATTCATCCCACGAATAATAAAATTGTATATTTGTCCATATTAATCGCAAAATGTAGTCCGGATTCATACCAAGCCACGACCTTTAACAATGGATATTAGTACGGTCAGACACAAAAATGCCTTACTATCATTTTCATATATTTTTGTTGGATGCAAATTATTAATAATTGGCGTTCGTATGTTTGTATGTTTGTCTGAAGATAACTTGCGAACTGTTGATATATTCTTTATAAAACTAGTATTCTTTATAAAATTTGGTAGATGGGTATATAGTATTAGTAAAATTTGTGTAAGGTTATGAGCTAAATTGGTTCGGGGGTTGTAGAAGATATTGGGGCCAAAGAAATGGTAAAAAAGTGAAACAATCATAGACGTTTCAAAACTAGTTTTAATTTTATTTTAGACTGTGTAACTTTTGGGATACAAGCAAAGAAGTCAAAATAAATAACCTCTACAGTTTTTCCAGTGATCTACTATCATCCATCGAGGAGTTCCGTTGTCCACCTTTAGTCACCATCATCAGATCAGCTCGCTGTCACCATCATAAATAAATATTTAATAAATAAATAATGCTGGACAGTTCACACAACATTATCTAGCCCCAAGCTAAGCAGAGCTTGTGTTATAGGTTCTAGATAACTGATATACTTTAATACAATACATTACATAGATAGATATTTTTTATTATACATAGAAAATAACCAACGAAAACATATAACATAACATTAATAACATACTGAACAAATATCTGCAGATGGGTAAGTTCAAGAGAAATATCAATAGGGCTCTTAATGGTAGGCAACGCGTTTGCAATACCGTGGGTGTTGTCCATAGGCGGCGGTGACTGCTTTACATCAGGCGGGCGGTCTGCTTGTTTGTCACGTTTAGGGCATGTTATATCGGAAGGTTTTCAATTCCTATACTGATTTCCGATATTAAATATCAATATTGGCATTCCGATATTAATATCGGAATTTCGTTATTTATTTAGAAATTGCACATTTTATTTATAAATTGCACAAATTTGGTATTAGGTTGGATTAAGTGCAATAAAAACTATTTTTAAATCATATTCTAATCGTATCTGATCACGGGAGAACTAACTAATGTCTTTGCGAGTAGATGTTACTGGCAGATATATCAATCTACCCTCTTTCTCACTCTATTATTATGAACGATACCACTACCATCGGTTTCATTGTCACACTTCACACCAACTCGACACACAACACTATCGGTATCCGGTCGCGTAGCAGGTACCACACTTTTTTGATTTTTACACATTCTCACCACAGGCTTCCATACTCCAGATAATTGAAAACCATCTTCTCTATTGAAATTTCTGTATATAGTAATCTCAATTGCCTCTCGTGCCATTAAAAATATTTATATAATATACGAATCTTTGCTCGTTGTATAGGATATTGATGTTACCTAAAAGCTTATGTTATAAATAATTGTATAATTCTGATTCTCTGAAACGATTCCTACACTAGTCCGTGATTTTCCTTAAAAATATTTTAAAAATGGCTTCCACTTTTTTTTAAACGTTTTATACTTATTTTTGTTTGTGATGACAGTAAACCTCAGATATCGGTTTTTAAAGTAATCGAAACAGTAACAAAAAAAAAAGCATTTACATCCACAGTACGAACCATTGCATTGAAATAAAATTAAAAATATGGAAAAATTAAAAATTCTGTTTAGTCCCTTACATTCTAAGGACATTTTAAAAGTAAAGTCACATAAACTTTTTCTTCCAAACCTATCTTAAAAACTTGGTCATTATGTCAGCTATTTATCATGTAAATTTGATTGAGATTCTTTTACGGGATCATTCATGATATTCAATTTAAACAGTTGAATGTGAAATTCTGGTTTTTAAGATTAAGTTAAATCTTAAATAAAACTAAATAATAACTTTCAGCATTGCATGTATTCAGTGAATCATCACAGTAAATTTTCGAAATGGCGACCTTCTTGCACAATACATAATCAGCATCGTCTAAAAAAATTATCTTTAAAGCGTAGAAAAGCGATTCTGTTGCTTTTGAATTGTTGCTTCTGCCTGGGTCAACCTTTTTCGCAATTCTTCTACATTTCGGCACTCTCGAGAGTAAACAATCTCTTTATAATATCCCCAAACAAAAAAGTCAATGGGGTTTAAGTCGAGAGATCGTGGGGGCCATGCGATATGCCCGCCTCGGCCAATCCATTTATCACCAAGTATCGCATTTTGTTAGTAGTAGTAGAGCTTTTTTGTGAAATACTTCGTCCGGGAAAGCACTACCACCATACCTATTTCTGCCGCAAAGCAGTAGTGCTCGCATTGCTGTGTTCCAGTTTGAAGGGTATGGGTGCGTGCCAGTGAAGTTACAGTCACATGAGACTTTTCATCTTTATGTCTCAGGGTGGCGGGCGCAGTGCAATGTCACATAGGGCGCGTCCTAGGAGGGCGTGACCTATGTGATAATGCACTGTTCATAGGAAGAGAGTACCGCTTATCATCAGGTGGACCATCTGCTTGTTCAGTAATTCTTAGTAGTATTAATAAAAACCTGTCATTAAGATATTGTCTAACTTTTGAAGCAAAGTGACATGGTGCGCCGTCGTTTTAAAAAGTAATGTTTCGGCGTGTTAGTAAAATGATGTCTGTGGATTATCCATTTAAATCTTCTCTTAAAAAGTTCAAGTATGACTCGCCATTTAGGCGATCTGGCAGTTGGAATGCGCCCACCATCTGTCGCAGGTTTCTGCCTCGTATGTAGAAAATAATGTCCTTGAACATCAAAGATGGGTTGTTTTACTATTGCTTATGTGCAATACAATCTTTAGACTGTCACATTTCTTTTTAATTCCAACTTGCAGTATATTTTCTTAAATTGAACTAACTTTTATTAAATTGAGTGTTTTTATGATCCTGTGCAAGAATCTGGAACAAGGTTACATGACTAATAGCTGTCACATCAGCCATGTTTTAAAGATAGGTTTGGATGAAAAAGATTATGTGACTTTTTTTTTAAACGTTCATTGAAAGTAAGCGTTTAGGCAAAAAAAAAATATATCTTCATATTATTATTTTTATTTTAATGCAATAGTAGGTGCTATTGATGTAAATGCTATCAGACAAGGTAGCCCTAGTATTTAGCTTATTTACAACAAAAAAACAGGACTCTGCCTCAACGAATCGAGTCCCAATGGCCAAAAAAGTGTAAGAGCTCCGATTGTCTTAAAAACACATAACTCGAAAACTACTAAAAATCGCGAAATGGGGGTGATTCGGTTATCTCTGGGTGTAAGGACTTCGGCTTGAGACTACTTTTTGGGACACACTGTATATATTATTACTTTGTTGATTATTTTATACCAACAATTTTATGAAATAAATAGATGTTCCATAATAACATATATTTTTGCTGACGTTACTTTTCTCGTTTTAGGTGTAGGTATTTGTATGTGGGATAAATACGGACTCTAAAAATGAAATGAATATTAATTGTATGAATCCGGAATAATTATTATTACTTTCAGCTCGTGGGATGATTTTCTGGGATCAATACGGATGCACCCCGCGGTCGGGGGACAGTGTTAGCAGTGTAGCGCCACAGTATATATATTAGTTTCTTAGCACCGCACTGAACTTACATATATAATACTTAAAAAATGCATGTTCCGTATATAAATTCCAGTATTAAATGGCTGGCGAATGTAGTACTAATCAAATGAATAAGTTTAAGTGAAATTCCAGAATTGCCTGAAATTTCCCCGAAGTAGAGCGACAATAAAATATGGAAAAAATGACTTCCGTGTGAGGTACCCAGGTGCAAACCTGGTAATTTATTCGGCCCATTTTTCTGGTAATTCTGTCAATTTGCACCGACTACTTCAATTTCCCCCGAGCCAAAATACAGAAAAAAAGATTTTTTTAGAAATGTTTTTTTTTTCGTATGTTCCGTAAGTCAGATTAAAAAAATACATGGTGCAAATGTAGATCATAACGGTCTTAAGTGTATGCCAAATTGCACCGACTACATCTATTTTCCCCATTAAGTTACGGCTATTATAAGGTTTTCACCCTATTTCACCCTGTTCCGGGGGGGTGAATTTGCTGAAAGTTATATTAGAGGTGATTTTCAAGCCAAACAAAACAATTAGAAAAGGTTTTGTGACTACATCTAATTACTTCCACACTTTTGCTAAAAATCACCTAATTTGCCTGTACTAATTTTACGTCTGTACGTTTTGGCCAGATTTTAGTGTTATACCAGACATGCTATAGCCATTGGGAAATTGGCCCTGAATAAAGTACTATTTTCCATATTTATTTAATCTAAGAATTTTTTATTAACTCAAAATAAATAAAATTACCATAAACTATAACAAAATTAAGTATAATCAAAATCATTTGGTTATTATTCAATACTTTGATTATCCTAATATTATTTATCAGTAATTAACTATTCTAAAAAAGAAATAACATATTGAAAATGAGAGAATTATAAATCAAAATTCAACATTACAATTCAACATACCTACATCATAACAAAACCTTAACTCCATCGAGTCAAGGCTCTAATACAACTAGTGCACATTCAAAATTATTGGGCGATAAATTCAAAACACTCCGCATAAAATACGACATGAAATTATACGAAGTCTCGAGTATATGAAGTTATTTGTAGCCTATAAACTTTTATATGGCAGAGCGGTGGCCATATCATTTGATTGTATTGAACGACGTATATTAATGCGAGTTGTTTACTTACTTTGCTGTTATGTGATGACACGATATTTTTATATCTAACTAGCTGCACCCCGCGGCTCGACCCCGTAGAAATATCTGGATAAAAGACGGCCAAGTGCGAGTCGGACTCGCGCACGAAGGGTTCGATACCATTATCTATAAAAACGACAAAAAAAAACAAGTTTGTTGTATGGGAGCCCCCGTTATTCTATTTTTTAGTATTAGTTGTTATAGCTGCCATAGAAATACATCATCTGTGAAAATTTCAACTATCTATCTATCAAGGTTCATGAGATACAGCCTGGTGACACCATTTTATATAAAATCGGCATAAAACAACGCGTTTTTTGTATTAAATATTTAATTTATTCTGTTTTTTAGTATTTTGTTGATATAGCGGCAACAGAAATACTACATCTTTGAAATATTCAACTGTCTGTATCACGGTTCATGAGATACAGCCTGGTGACAGCCGGACTGACAGACAGACAGCCAAGCCTTAGTAATAGGGTTCCGTACCCAGCCTATGTGTTATTCCAGGGGTCCAGCTATCTCCATTCCAAATTTCCAAATGCCCTCGGCTTGGTCTAGCTAGTGCTTACATTCCTCTACTCGTTTGTAATAACTAACTTTTCACACTAGTATCATAAATAACTATTATTCTAAAATTGATGTCGTTGAATAATACCCTTAAACTAGAAGAAAGATCACACAAATTTCAAAGTGAATAAAAAACTCGGCTATCTTGTAAAATCATCGACCAGCCTTACATCTCTACAAATATGACAGGAACGGGCTACATTGAAAACGACACTTTAGACGTCATTCTGAAAAATAGAAAAGACAAGATAGCAACTCCATACCCTTCCGAAAACGTGCTATGAATATTCAATCTCTGTATTGTATACCTAATATATGTGTATGTAAGGTAGGTTGTATCAAATATTCGAAGTGCTCTGATACAAAATGAAAGAGAAAACATTTGAAACAAAATATAGTAATTTTAAGCTAACATAAAGGTTTTTTTAAGCGCTAAACACAACCAAACAAACAAATACAACTTTTGACACACGGGATGTAAAGGAGGTTTTAAACATTTTGTTTATTTAAGGTTGAACCAAGCAATTAATTTTTAAATTTAAATGTGACCCATAAATTCCGTTCCATCGGGACTCAAACCCGCATCTTAGCCTTTAATCGGCCACAATTTAATTAATATTTTGTAACTATTGGGAAAAAGGAACTCGAAAATACGCTCCCAAACACAGATAGCTGACGTCGCACAAAAAGCTGCAAAGCTTAATAGTGTGACTGAGCTGGACACGAGTGCCGTATGTCAGAAGAACTATGGACGAAGACCACGACTGAATGGATCCCACGACAGACGACGGCCACGTGGAAGGCCCAGACGGAGATGGCGGGATGAGCTAGACTCCTACTTAAAGGATTGGTCCCAACTAGCCAACAATAGAGACGAATGGAAGGAGGGAAGGGAGGCCTTTGCCCTGCAGTGGGACACCACAGGCTCATAATAAATAAATAACTATTGGGTCACTTTTAAACTTAATGCTATCCATAAAGTGTGGTTTACACTTGAAAAATATTAAACAGTTAATTTTTGTTTGAGAAGTACTACTTGTATCTCGTTTGCGTTATTCAATAATTATTTTAAAGTATAGTGACGAAAAAAACATTTAAATATTAGCTAGGGCGCTTACATTAGAATATTCTAGTAACTTGTAATGAAATGCTTTATTTTATATCAGTTAAAATATAAATCACTCCTTCTAAGGACTCGTCTTACAAGCTGCGAGCTAATTACAGCAGCTCCGGGCGAGTCTTTAATAAGTAATACGAGCAACGCCTACGGCTTAGCCACCCTAACACTGTAGTGTAACAAGGGTGAATGATTTAACAATCGATATCTAAGGCTCACCACATAAACGAGCTTTTAAATGCAAAACATCTCTGATGGGACATGAAGACGCATATTATTATTAAACAGAGCAACAATGAGGGCTTTTTTACTTTCTTTATAATTGGCGTTGCACGGCTTGTGCATTTGCCATTTTCAAGTATAATTTTAATATTGTTGCTGCCTGCTGAGATTTTCCCATGCGACTACATTATGGAGTTCTCCAAAAGGGGTGTTTGGAAATTTTTAAAGGGTCAGCAACGCGCGCGTGTGTTGCCTCTAGTATTGCAGGCGTCCATAGGCTACGGTAACCGCTTACCAGCAGGTGGGCCCGTACGATCGTTTGTAACCTTGGAAGTAAAAAAAAAAGAAAAGGATTTTGCAACGTTATAATACTTCAAAGTCGTCAAAGTCACAGTCAAGTCATGTTTTAGTAAAACAGTGGCCGTTTTACAAAAACTTTGGCAGACAATTTCCACCCAATTTGAAATCTGTCTGTCAGTCACTGTACAGCGACAACAGTAATTAATTCATTATTTGTCGGTGTAAACTTGCCCAGCAACGGTGCTTTTCATGAAATATTGAGCGAATAAGCGTTTTTGAGTTTGATCTCCGTTAACAGTGTAAGTTTCGTTATAAACTGGTAAACAGCCGAAAAAGAAAATATAAATTAATAATATACGAAAGAATTAAAAATTAATAAATGAACTTTTAACAGGCGTGTAAAGATTTACAACTTAGTAAGTGACCCCTTGAAAGTACCTGTATCCTCCCGTGGATGTCGTAAAAGCTGACTAAGGGATTACACAAAGGGATGTACAGCAGCATCCACCTGAGTACTTACCAATACTGCGATCACCAATGAGCCTGCCAAGCGTGGTGATGATGGCAAAAGGTGGGTGATCAAAAAAAATGTATGACTTCTACAAATAATGACAACATTTTTACCCAAACAATGTTGTGTTTATCTGTACCAATTCTGTCTTTTTGCGAATCTACCTTTTTTAGAATGTCCTAATTCGAATCTGTCTTTTTGAGAATCTATCCTTATGCGAACAAACCATCTATTTTCCATGTTTGGTAGTTAGTTAATGCCACAGTAGTGACCTAATTTTGCCAAAACACGATATCAAAAAATATGATAGTAAATAAATAATAAAAAATGCTGGACAGTTCACACAACATCTAGCCCCAAGCTTAGCAGAGCCTGTGTTATGGGTTCTAGATAACTGATATACTTAATACAATACATTACATTGATAGATATTTTTTATTATAAATATAAAATACCTAGAACATCCTAAACAAATATCTGCAGATCGTACAAATATTTGTTCCGAGGCGGGAATCGAACCCACAACCTCCTGCATCGAAGGCGAACCTTCGCGCGCCTTACCAAATTACCACAGTGGTCATCAAAATGATCCATCATCCAAGAAGCGAAGAAGAAGGTTGTAAATTTATCATTCGAAAGTGATGCGGAGCAGGACACAGTCAGATTTCGTGAAACAGATGGTATGAGGCTCTGACGGAGTGGTGGAAAGGTAATACAAGAAGCAGTGGCAGATAACCAGCATCAGTCTGGTGGACGGAATATATAAGGGGTCGAGGACGGAAAGACCTGGATGCGAATATCATAGGATATGTATAGGACCTTTTGGGATAGTGTTTGAAGGAGAAGGCTTCTATGCAGCAATGGATAATTTTAGCTGTCGTTGATGATCATGATTCATCAATTTGCAAAAACCTGTCACCCTAATTGAGTTACAACATCAAAATTGAAACAGAAAATATTGCCGTCACTCTCGCTGAAAAGATAAAATATTAATTATCTACCCTCACTTCCTGACTGAAATCGACTCCGCAGCACAATAGATAAATCGCACTCATTTATCAAAGCCAAATAACCTAAAAAAGGCGAAAAACAATAGGCTCCCATCAACTCCGATGAATTAATCACGATAGTCACGATATAGTCACATAAATAGTCACGATCGCAAGTAACGATCGCACGAACCTAAGGATAACTTGTACGAAAGAAGTTTGTTACAAACTTCAGAGGCGAGTCTGCTAAATGATACCGGAATATCGATGTTTTATATAACTTTTTATGTATTACGCTATAGAGTATAGTCATGATTGGATTTGTTTTAGTGGATGGCTGAAGTTTCGTCTATCGAGATGAATCTTAATATTATTATCAACTCTTCTTATGTGGTTTTTATGGGAGGAATGGCTAAGTTTTTTGAGTTATTGTGTTATCTTTGTAGAATAGGTAGGTACTATTGATAGCACTAATTTACGAACCTTGTTTGCGCCGGACGCAACGTTAATATAGGTATCACGGAGCCCCTTGACATGCATCGAGGCCGGCCACCGGGGTGTTTTTAGTGAGTCTACGAGTCCGTGAACCTCACATAACCCTACCACACTCTCACACCATCGTGTCAAGTATATCAAGTCAAGCTATAAACGTTCCTCTCGTCTTTTACCCTTTTCACCCTTATGGAAAGTAAAACTAGCATTTTCAATTCCTTCTTTGAGCAAAGCAAAAAAATTAATAAATAAAAAAAAAAATAGCCATTGCAGGGGACTTGTGACGTTAAAACAAATCAGAACATATACAAATCGAAAGCAAAAAAACAGATTACAAATGGATAGGTAAACAATTCAATTTTTCTTTTTTACGAGAAACTTAACTCCTAAAAGCAAAGTATCAAAGAAACAGCCTAATGTCTAATGCCTAATATAATGTATATGTCGCAACCAACTGGTTGAATCAGCCTTTTAATTCGACGGCTAGCCATGCTATTAAACAACGCCATTTCAGTCCTAAAAAATTTCAATCGTGCTTGGTAGATCGTCTTAAATATTTCTAATTGTAAGTAAATCGTTCCTAGTAAATCGTTTCAAGTAAATCGTTCATAGTAAATCGTTTCAAGTAAATCGTTCCTAGTAAATCGTTTCAAGTAAATCGTTCATAGTAAATCTTTCCTAGTAAACCGTTCCTAGTAAATCTTTCCAAGTAAATAGTTCCAAGTAAGTCGTTCCAAGTAAATCGTTCCAAGTAAATCGTTCCAAGTAAATCGTTTCAAGTTAATCGTTCCAAGTAAACCGTTCCTAGTAAATCGTTCCTAGTAAATCATTCCAACTAAATAGTTCCAAGTAAATCGTTCCAAGTACATCGTTCCAAGTAAATCGTTTCAAGTAAATCGTTCCAAGTAAACCGTTCCTAGTAAATCGTTCCTAGTAAATCATTCCAACTAAATAGTTCCAAGTAAATCGTTCCAAGTAAATCGTTCCAATTAAATCGTTTCAAGTAAATCGTTCCAAATTAACCGTTCCTAGTAAATCGTTCCTAGTAAATCATTCCCAGTAAATCGTTCCAAGTAACTCGTTTCAAGTAAATCGTTCCTAGTAAATCGTTTCATGTAAATAGTTCCAAGTAAATCATCCAAAGTTATAAGCAACAAGTAAATCATGCTACAACATACAGTGGTGTCGATTCTGCGCAGTATTCTCTAATTTAAACCACGTTAAAGTTGTCGCGCGCCCTTTCTAATAGACTGAAATAAAAGAGACCGCGATAATTTTAATGCGGTTTAAAATTAGAGAATGCTGCACAGAATCGACATCAGTGTGTCTCATTGTATTTATAAGGCCGTCCAGAACTATAGGCCTGTCTTTTAACGTGATCTATGAGATCTATCGTGACCTATAACGTAAGCTACATTGATACTAGATATATCCTCCCTTCCTTGGATATCGATATCGTCACTAAAACACGTGCTTCACCTGACAACGAGCAGAATACAAAGTTTCTTCAACTCCTATTTGTATCGCGATCTTCAGGAACATTTGTATTCAAATACAGTCCCCGTTGAATGACTATCGCACCAAACTATGTAGTCAGGTGAATGGATGATTATGTTTGTTCGTTCATGTTTGTGTTTGAGTTCTTTAGAGTTCTTTTTAATCTGAGTACTTTATGCTTCCTTTCTTCTGCTTTCTTTGCTTCCACTTGCCGTCGGTCGAGCGTAGCTATATCAATAAAAACATACTAACGACTAAAAGTGAAGCTCCGATAGTCGTGCGTTAGTTTTTATGATACAGTTTTTTTTTTATACTACTTGAATGATGGAACAAGCAGATGGCCCACCTGATGTTAAGCGGTAACCTCTGCCTATGAACAGTGCATTACCTCATAGGTCACGTCCACCTAGGACGTGCCCTATGTGGCATTGCACTGCGCCGGCCACCCTGAGACATAAAGATGAAAAGTCTCATGTGCCTGTAATTTCACCGGCACCCTTACCGTTCAAACCGGAACACAGCAATGCGAGCACTACGGCTTTGCGGCAGATATAGGTATGGTGGTAGTACTTCCCCGGACGAACACTTTTACAAAAAAGCTCTACTACTACTACTAGCTACGCACACAAACCATAATTATATCAAGACAAACACAGCAAATACAAAATCTGTATGAAATCAAACGTGCTGTTCTATTTTGTCGACCTCTGTGGTGCGGTGGGCTAAGGTTCGTCTGCGACGCAGGAGGTTGTGGGTTCGATTCCCGCCTTGGAACAAATATTTGTGCGATCGCAGATAAATATCTGTTCAGGGTGTTCTGGGTATTTTATGTGTATAATAAAAAAATATCTCTATCTATGTAATGTAATGTATAAAGTATATCAGTTACCTAGTACCCATAACACAAGCTCTGCTTAGCTTGGGGCAAGATAATGTTGAGTGGACTGTCCAGCATTATTTATTTATTTTGCGCCTACTTTGCTACGAAATATCTACATTCGAGCTAGCTGCGAATGCTAATTTCAAAGAATTGTGCAAACATAACTAACCAGTTACGTCTGCACCATTAATGGGGCAAATCAATGGTGCAAACGTAACCGGGGAATTTTTACAGTTCATTGTGGCGCAACTGGCGCAAGTAGGCATTTCTATGACGTGCTATCGTGAAGACTGCCGACAGTTAACTGATTTGAGGTTTGATAATTGATAATAGGTGCATTGCGCAAAGGTGTGTGTCTATGATGTACCTTTGTGTATTATGTAGCTATGTATTATATATTCTCTCCATCTCCATGAAAATGCACTGTTTTTCTCCTTCTTTACCTACAAAATAAACATACTCAAAACTAAAATAACTAAAATTTTACTTAAACCCAAACAGCCAAAGTGCGCTTTGAACTTATACAACTTTCTATATCTATATGAATGTACGGAGTTTGCGGTGCGTGGGCGAGTGACGTCATTCCTCTTATAATAACTACGTGAATTCTGTGGCGCTGGCTTAGTGAATATGTGGTATTCTGGAATGCTACTGTAGCTTAGTACAATATAGATAAGTTGCGTAATAAGTCTTGCAAGTTTTGTTTTATGGAATGTTCTCTTTGCGCAAAGAAACCATAATACAAGGTACTTATGACTATCTTAGAGGTTTCCGTCAGTTAATTTAGAAAATTGATTGATGTTAGTAGAACGGGGACCGATGGCATCTATTAATAATTTGTGTCGGAAGCCAAGACATTGATCAGAATTAGTAGGTACTTACCTAGAAGTAATTAATTTTAGTATTTGCACAGTATTTCAAAACATTTATTTACACAAAGAATAATATAACTAATACAAGGTATGTACAAAATACATATGTGCTACAGTTCAGGTAGCACAACAGTGTACAGTTGTGCTACCTGAAGACCGCTGCTAACGATCAAAATACTTTCAGGGCATCTGGTCGAAGCTACGCGTGACCCGAGAGCTGGCTCTTATCTGGCTCAACGCATTAGTATTGCCATTCAGCGAGGCAATGCAGCCAGTATCTTAGGGACGCTTCCGTCTGTTAGTGATTTGGATAGTGGATCAGTTGAGCTACCTTTACAGTATTTTAGTAGAAGTACGTTCATAATTAGTAACTACGAGTAGGATCTTACCAAGGCAACCATACATACCTCTAGTTAGGTGGTTTCTCATTGAAGGTTAAGTGACCAAGAATGAACCAGTGACACAATAGCAAAGAGTGAGAGAGCGAGTGATTGATTGATTGTTTTTCAATGTCACAGTAAAAGTTCAGCACTACATGAAAATAATGCTATTAGTATTATACAATATGTTAGCGTGTAAATAATTTTGTGGTGCTGCAAAACAGGAGCCAAATTAGCTCGGCCACCGAAGATTATTGGCAGCAGTGCTGGGTTGTAGCATAGAATACGTAAACCATAAAGAATACATAATAAATAAACTCAAGTACAATATACAAATTATAAACATGCATTGTTAGGTTAGGTTAAACATGATAGGGCAATATTTTCTCGATAGAAAATACCCAAAGTTACCTCTAACATTTGGCGAGAGTCGATTTTTTATTTAAAAGGATTATATTATTGAGTAAACAATTAGGTAAATAAAATCAATACAATAAAGCCGAGGGTTTTTAGTTAGACGTTTTGTAAAATTATTTATATACTTTACGAGATATTTAATAAAAAAGGGCTTTTTCGATGGCTCGCCAGCGGTTGGCGTAGCCTAAAAGAAAAAGCCAACAGGTTACCGTAGCTATTCTAACAATACTTTTCACTAGAAACGGGATATTTACCATGATTTTTAAGTTTTGGTTCTCCCGTGATCACGGCGCATGCAACTGTGCCGAAATATCGGGAAAAATCAAAACTCAGATAAAAGTTTTTTGTCAAAAAAAAAAACAATTCAATCTTTTATAAAATTAGTGATCGTAACCGTGTGTTGATCAAAATGAACCTAAACACGGCTAGTCTACTATTATCCATCGAGGAGTTCCGTTGTCCAACTTATCCGTCTCCATCATAAGATTATAGCTTGCGGTCACCATAATATTGTATTGTCATCGCAACTTGACAGATATTCTAAATTTTAGCTCAATTGGTTGAGGATAACTTCTTTAAAATTCAGTTGCAAGATTCCATCCGGATTCCACCCAGACAAACATAGGTACTTACATAGGTACCTACATTGCTAATTAAATAAAAGCTTGTAAAATCAATGTAAATATCCCGTTTCTAGTGTAAAGTGTAAATAACCATAATAGTTTTAAAAGTTATATTCTAACAATGTTTAAAACAACACTACCAACTAATTCATCCCTTAATTTTGATCACCGCAAATCCATGTAACTAGCGGTAAACTTTGCAATGTTGCCAACTTGACTCGCGTGAACCAGCCCTCGGGTGCAACGACCCCGATACCTGTAAACATCCACGGCAGGCTATTGTCTGCCTTACCTGACTGTGGTTGTACAATTGTAACACACTAAACTTAGCCTGGGCATTGTTTATTTGTAATCTAGGCTCACTAGGATTGTACAGTCGCCATTCGACGAAGTTTTACAACTTCAGTGATAACAATTAATTACTAGTTTGATAATTATTAATTTTGCTCTCAGTTTTAAGAGTCGATTCTACCTCACATTACTTAGTATTAGCAAAAAGCACGGCTTCGTAATGGCTTACATGATTTTTTTAATAGATAACTCATATACCTACGTCATCTCTCTCTTGACGACAAATATTGGGTGATCTGGAGATTTGTTCAGGGTGCCCAGAATGTATTTTCTATGTATAATCAAAAATATTTAACTATGTGATGTATAATTACATTTAATTACAGAAAGAATAATACAACTAATACAAGGTATGTACAAAATAAAAAAAACTTTTGAAATAGTTGTGCAACTTGAAGACCGTTGTTAACGATCTAAAGGTAGCCCAACT
This sequence comes from Operophtera brumata, assembly GCA_932527175.1. Lineage (NCBI taxonomy): Eukaryota > Metazoa > Arthropoda > Insecta > Lepidoptera > Geometridae > Operophtera > Operophtera brumata. The sequence goes on along the minus strand of OW052239.1, from coordinate 55,221,894 downwards.
GATCTAAATCACTACCAGACAGAAGCGTCCCTAAGACGCTAGCTGCATTGCCACGCTGAATGGCAATACTAATGCGTTGAGCCATAGATAAGAGCCAGCTCTCGGGTCAAGCGTCGCTTCGAACAGACGCCCTGAAAGAATTTTGAAAACGCGAAGGCCCACGGTACCCCTCCGACCCAGAGTCTCGACCTCGAAAGGCTGAGACAAAACTCTGTCGAGACTTATGCAATGTAATGTATTGTAATGAATTGTATTGTAAAATAAAAATGATAAAACATAATATGTAGGTAAAGGCAAAAACTATGTATATCTATCTTAACTACAATGAAAAACGTAAAACTTATGGAAGCAGTCTATCGGTGTCTAGCATGCATGGCAGAAGTAGGTTGCGGGTTCGTTTTCCATCTTGGAACAAATATTTGTACGATCTGCAGATATTTCATTCAGTTCAGGGTGTTCTGGGTACCTATTTTCTATGTATAATAAAAAATATCTATCTATGTAATATTTTGTATTATGTATATCAGTTATCTAGTACCCATAACACAAGCTCTGCTTAGCTTGGGGCTCGATAATGTTGTGTGAATTGTCCAGCATTATTTTTATTTATATTTTATATTGCATTTTGGAAACACCAGACGGGTTTATTTTTATAAAAATAAGTAATATATTTGAATAGAATAAGTCATCATCATCACCATCATCAGCGGACTTCAGACGTCCACAGCTGGACAAAGCCATAGAATGCTATGACTTGCCGTAATCACCACGCTTGGCAGGCGGATTGGTGATCGCAGGTATTGGTATTGGTGATGATTACTCTGGTAGATGCTGCTGCCGACTCAAAAGTCCAAGTCAAAGTCAAAAGTTTTTTATTCATTGAAATTAGAAGGATCATTTTAAGTCGTGTTATAAAATAAATTTGCTCCTGTTCCAACGCGACCAAACCTAGAAGAATCCGAGACCGACTCATCTTCACACCGCTCTTTCACACTGGTGTGATGGTTAGGAAGAAAACTTCCTCCACGTAACACTGGTATTAAAGATAGGAAAACGCATTCCTAACCTCAACACTGTCGCTTCTCTGTCACACTGGTGTGGTGGTGGGGAAGCAAATTTCTTCTACGTACCATTAGTATTAAAGATTGGAAAAGGTTTAACCAGACAACAAACACGGCTCGGCTTTATTTGTTGATCCTCCTTACTACTAGGTAGGGAGCGCCTGTGTGGTGCCTCGTGAACACTGGTGTAATCTGTCCACTTTTACGGCATCCATGAGAGGAGACGGAGGGGGTCTATTCTTAGGTCGTAAATACTAAGGCACACTGAATAAGTACGGAGCACACGTAAATTTTTAATCTATCGCCGTTATTCGCGGAATTTGAATATGGCAACATTAAACTCCCGCTGACCTACTTTAGAAGGGTGCATAAATGGTTCAAGGTAACCTCAGGTTAAGTTGAATGGTTAAATAGGTAAGCGGATACAGGTTATTAGTTAATTTTAACCCCCTTGTTTCATAAATGGTTTGAGTTGGTATTGTTCAGTCTTACTGCGGGCTTACATACATACATACCTACATACATAGACACATGCCTATTTCTCCGAAGGGGGGTATAGGCAGAGCCGCAATGGGCCTCTTTTCACAGTGGGATGCACCATCGTGGAATATAGACGTGACAAGCGGTGAGCTCATCGCCTGACTGCTAACGCTTTCTTCGAGTAATAACACATTCCATATAAAGCTAGCAGCCAGGGCAAATCTTATACCAACGAATCTTATCAACAAGTCCGGGTAATTCCTTAGTCAGCTTTTACAATATCCACGGGAGGAGACGGAGGGGTCTGTTCTTAGGCAGGCCACACCACGGTTCTAAATTGATTCAAACGAGTCCAGTTGGAACTGTGGTGAGCCGGGCCGCGGCCTAATTTTTTCAAAAAATATTTTCACATTCTATATATAAAAATAATAAAGAAGCCTACCAGTAAGACATGGGTCCTCCTTGGCTGCGTCATCGAAGGATCGAGACTTACCTGTAAGTCAAAAAAATACATTAAAACATTTGGACAGTAGTGTACAAGTCTTTATAAAAACATAAAAAATAAAAAAGCAAATGTTTCTTCATGGTGAGGTGTTTTCACGGCCATCTCGAAACAAGATTTCATTGTTCAAAATAAATGGCGCTGTACTGTAGACAAACTGTCAGAAGAAAGTAGTGACTTTAAGGTGGTCGCTTTTCCATACAAACGTATTAGCACAAATATGGGCGAACAGGGTATAATTTTATACTGAAATGACTCTTGTTGGCTTTTATATTGGTCCTTATTTGCGTCAACACATATTTGGTTGAAGAAAACACTGGATTAATAGCGAAAATAACATCGAAATTTTAGTTAATTTATGTCAGTGTGTGAGTGTACACTGACAGTGTGACACACATAGCCGCAGATTAGATAACAGTTACATGTCACTTACACGCGACGTTGTCAGCTCGTGACTTACGCCGGCTAAGCGCTGTTGCCGCTTTGATCTGTCATCTCATAATTAGCTCGAATATAAATTTTTAGAAAACCAAACATTTAGGATTGGTCATGTGTATGCGAATCAGCCAGACAGCCGGAGGCCGCAATGCATTGCAAGGTCTCTACATATGAACTTTGTATAAATAATGGGAGAAAATTAAATTACAAACAACTAGACAGAAATTACAGACAAATATAATATTATCTTAATTACGTAAAAATTAAATTAAATACTACTAGCTGATCATAATTACCTATATATTTACGCACAAGGTTTTTTGAACTGAGACCTCACGAATACACACGGTTTAGGTAGGTTACCTTATTTATTTCGAAAAAATATCTATGTACATCCACATGTGGTTCGAAAAGTTAGACCTTCAACGTCGTTAAAATTCCTAGAAACGGGAGGTCAACAAAGAATGTTATACACTGGTTGTTATTTTATAGAGTAGGTACCTACAAGTTTCAAGATTCATAAATTTTAGACTTTTCCCAGTATTTGTATCATAAAAGCTACAAACGTAAAAAAAACAGCGTTGTAGGATTAGTGGAAGTACCCTAGAGGTTTTGTTTTTTTACATTTTTGATTTACCCTAACATCTCAGAAACTAAAATAGTTTTGAAATGTCGAAGCGAGGAACTTTCATATGACACCACATTTGATCTGATATTCTCACTTTTTTTTACCTCCTCTTGGACCCCAATATCTCAACAACCCCCCGACCGATATAGCTCATAACCTTACCAACAAATTGTACCAATACTATCACCTCCCAATCAAATTTCATGAAGATCGGATTAACGGTTCGGAAGTTATGCTCGGACAAACATACATACATACATACATACAAATGCCAATTCTTCCAAGTTGAATCAGAGAACTCGCTTCGCTCATTCAATATTTAAAAAAAAAAACATAGTATTGCCTTGTTTCAGTCGAAGTCAGTTCTGTGTAGGTAGGTGAAACTACAATCTTCAAACAAATTCGTTGAAATGATTCCTAGGGGTCTTATTCATTATAATTGCGAGTTTGGGTCTTCGGAAGGTTCAGATATGCAGGCCCAGGGTGGGTATTGAACATTTTGCCTCCTGCTTAGAAGACAAGAGTTCATCTTACTATGACATGTTATGTCTGTTCGTGTATGTCACAGCCACTTTTTTCCGAAACTATAGGATCTATGCTGTTGAAACTTGGTAAGTAGGTGTATTCTGTGAACCGCATTCAGATTTTCACAAAAAAATAGAAAAAAACAAAAAAAAAATGGGGGTTCAGTTCTAAGTATTAGTACTTAGAACTGAAACTCAATTTTTTTTTTCATCAAACCCGTTGGTGTGGGGTATCTATGTATAGGTCTTCAAAAATGATATTGAGGTTTATAATATAACTTTTTTCTAAACTGAATAGTTTGCACGACAGACACTTCCAAAGTGGTAAAAAGTCCCCCCCCCCCAACCCCGTAACTTCTAAAATAAGAGAATGATAAAACTAAAAAAAAAATGTACATTACCATGTAAACTTCCAACGAAAATTGGTTTGAACGAGATCTAGTTAGTAGTTTTTTTTTAATACGTCATAAATCGTAAACCATCCAAGAACTTTGATATTATGTTACTTGCTGCTACGGAACCCTTCATGGGCGACTCCGACTCGCACTTGGCCACTTTTTTTTTTAATTTCCATAATATTATTTGCATGCAATGCATATCAGCCGGCCTAGCCAAAAGACATTCGCTTCGAAGCGATTCCATTCCTTTCTAGGCGCTAGTCCAGATGGTACGTTCCTAAGCACTAATTTATTACTAGTAGGTAATTGTGTTTATACTGTACTAGCCATTTCACCGCAGCTTGGCAAACAAACAAACAAACAAAACAACAAAGTTTACATATTTACAGGGAATTAATTTTGTAAAACTTTAAAAAAAACCGAACGAAATAAAACGGCTGAACCGATTTTGATCCAACAAAGCTAAGAACACTCCCGACAAATACACCTATCAAACAAAAACAAAAAACGATTTCGGTTCATCCGTTCGGGAGCCACGTTGGGACATACAGACACACACACACACACACAGACACGTCAAACTTATAACACCCCTTCGTTTTTCGTCGGGGGTTAAAAAATACAAAATAATAGTGAAGATAAATAAAAAAGCATAAAAAAGATAAATATTTTATACATAGTGTAATACAAATTAACAATCTTTTTTTTTAAGGAGAATTAGCCTTTTTGAAATGCAATCCTTTCCCTCATTGTCTCGCAAGTCGCAAAGGCCTCGAAATTAAAAATAATATAATTAATTTTTATTGAATGGGTTATCCTCTCTTTTAACCCCCGACGAAAAACGAAGGGGTATTATAAGTTTGACGTGTCTGTGTGTGTGTGTGTCTGTCTGTCCCATCGCAGCTCCCAAACGGATGAACCGAAATCGTTTTTTTTTGTTTGAAAGGTTTATTTTTCGGGAGTGTTCTTAGCTTTGTTTGATCAAAATCGGTTCAGCCGTTCAGCGTTGGGGTTTTTTTTTAATTTTTACAAAATTAATTACTAACTCAACTATAATCTGGACCTCTTCAAGGCTAGAGTGAATAGGTGCCTTCTAGACCTTTGTGCTCCATCTTCGGCCGCATCGTCACTTACCAACAGGTGAGATCGTGCACAAACAAAGGTCTATCAATGTTAAAAAAAAAAAAAAAAAAAACTTGTTGAAAATAGGGTCAACTGCGGATTTCCTCAATGAAGAATTGTTACTTCGTCGGCTTTATTTCTCAAACTCAAGACATCACAATAATGGAAATGGAGCGCGACGAATTATTCCCATTTGTCACACTGATCTGTCCCCCCTAAGGTGACAGTTAGAACAAAAAAGTTGGATCTGTCCCCCTGTTGCGTGATTGGGTGATGGCTGGTACATTTGCGTGTAATTTTAATTTTAATTTTAGATTATTGTATGGAACCCTTCGTGCTAGAGTCCGACTAGCACTTGGCAGTTTATTTTTTATTTTTTATGATACAAATTGGCAAACTAGCATACGGCCTGATGTGAAGTGGTCACCGTCGCTTATAGACACCGGCAACACCGGGGGTAATTGTCGATGCGCTGCCTACCCTGAAGGAATTTATGACCATTTTTCATGAAATAAAACATGGTTACGTACGACATGTACGACACGGGAAAACCTCAGATGGAAGCTCATTCCATAGTTTATAGGCACAGAATAAATAATAGTACTTTATGGGGAAGAAATGATCTCGAGAAACGAGTCGTTCGAGAAACCCAGGGTTCTATGATGTGCGGATGAGCTTTGTCACGGTGCCGGGAAGAGCGATGGTAAAATCTCGATGCGAGGATGAGATCGGAAAGCTCGTCAGAACATTCCCCGTTGTAGAGGCGGTAGATCACGCAAAGAGATCCGATAGCTCTGCGTTGGCTAAGCGGTTCTAGAGTATCGGAGAGCTTGGGGTCACCGATGATGCTAATGGCTCTTCTCTGTAAGGAGTCAAAACGAAGCAGCTGGTACTTGGGTGCCCCGTGCCATAGATGGGAACAGTTTCTACGTGCGGCCTTACTTGTGCTTTGTAAAGCAATAGCCATTTATGCGGCGTAAAATAAAGTTTCTATGTGCATTATATTATGGGGGAGGCCTATGCCCAGCCGTGGACTTCAGTTGATCTAAACTGAATGATCTATCAATAAAAGCTGAAAGTAAATAAATCTTTAGAAAAAAAAGCGGCCAAGTGCGAGTCGGACTCGCCCATGAAGAGTTCCGTAGCAGCAAGTAACATAACATAAAAGTTCTTGGATGGTTTACAACTTATGATATATTAAAAAAAACTACGTACTAGATCTCTTTCAAAACAATTTTCGTTGGAAGTTTACATGGTAATGTTCACCATTTTTTTTTGTTTAGTTTTATCATTCTCTCTCTCGCAAACTATTCAGTTTAGAAAAAAATGATATTAGAAACCTCAATATCATTTTCGAAGACCTATCCATTGATACCCCACACAGGTTTGATGAAAAAAAAATGTGTTTCAGTTTTAAGTATGGGGAACCCCAAAAACTTATTGTTTTTTTCTATTTTTGTGTGAAAATTAGTTTCGGAAAAAAGTGGCTGTGACATACACGGACAGACAGACATACATGACGAATCCATAAGGGTTCCGTATTTTTTTTTTTCGGAACCCTGAAAAACTACTTCATAGCTAGGAATTTATACCCAATACAACATAAATACATACATAGACACACGCCTTTTTCCCCGAAAGAGTAAGCAGAGCCTCTCATGTGCCTCTTTTCACTGTGGGTTGCACCATCGTGGGAAATACACGTGACAAGTGGTGAGCTCATCGCCGCCATTGCTTCCCACGACTGACTCTGCTAATGCTTTCTTCCAGTATAATACATTCCTGAAATAAGCTAGCAGTCAGGAACTACAAGCTAACTACAAGTCCAGGTATAAGACTTAATAAAATTAGTGTGCTGATGAAAATGAGCCTAAGCACGGCCAGTTTACTATTATCCATCGAGGAGTTCCGCTGTCCACGTTCCGTCTCCATCATCAGATCAGCTCGCTTTCACCATAGTATTGTACTGTCATCGGAACTAGATAGGTACGAGTATGCCAAATTTCAGCTCAATCGGATATCGCAGGAGACACCATTGTTGCCACCCGTGAAATATAGTAGTAGTAGAGCTTTTTTGTGTAAGAGTTCGTCCGGGGAAGTACTACCACCATACCTATTTCTGCCGCAAAGCAGTAGTCCTCGCATTGCTGTGTTCCGGTTTGAAGGGTAAGGGTGCCGGTGAAATTACAGGCACATGAGACGTTTCACCTTTATGTCTCAGGGTGGCGGGCGCAGTGCAATGCCACATAGGGCGCGTCCTAGGTGGACGTGACCTATGAGGTAATGCACTGTTCATAGGCAGAGGTTACCGCTTAACATCAGGTGGGCCATCAGCATGTTCCGTCATTCTAGTAGTATAAAAAACAAAAAACATTCTGAATGCAATGCTTGACTTGTTGCTGAAAATACCGAAATTGATATATGTGTGCCTATAATATTTGAGGAGTTCCCTCAATCTTCATGAATTCCATCATCAGAAAAACATTTTAATGAAAATGGCACCAATCTGGAAGTATATCATGTAATTTTTTTTCCTAATCGTTACGTAAATGGTATGAGGTAACAAACATAATAAAAAACTCTGGAATTGATAACCTCCTCCATTTTTTGAGGTCGGTTAAGAATCGAGTACCTACTTTTTATTTGAAATAAGGACACACCACAACACTCACTTCACAAACATAATATTGGCTGAAGCAGAATCAGTGTATTTTGTAGATCATTACAAAAACATTTATAAAAAAAAAATAGTCTGGTATCGAACCCAGTACTGTGGGTTTAGTGTCGAGAGATCTAGTCACTGGTTCACAAAAAAAAAGTAAAAAAAAAATACAAAAAATATAGGCAGTATAGAATCGAACGCAGTAACGTGGGTTCAGAAGTTCTGAGTCGACAGTCCAAGCCGCTAGTCCAACTATTTTGAAATTCGCGCGCCGAAATTAGCTTATAGTTCTAATACAATAATATCCTTGACTGTGTGCGTGAGTAGGCTTTCATATTGCTCGGAATTTGCTCGGCACAAGTATGTTAAAACTAGAGACTAAAATAACCTGAAATATAGCTAGGTACATAGCAAATAAACCACCATTTGCGTGAACGTTAGTGTTATGACATAATATGCACATTTTAATTCATAAATACATAAAATACTTCAAAATTTGGCAACAGCGCCATCTATTGACGCTGTCGTGCCTAGCTGACCACGAGGAACAACCTTAACATACAACAAAAATAAATCCTAAGAATTTTCGACAGAGGATTTTGAGTCAGCTCCATCTATCGAGCCAGTTGGAACTACTTTTTTACTTTAAATGTAATCTAAAACGAGAAGCCCTCATTGGCACCGCACGGCTCGTGCATTTGCCATTTTCAAGATATTTTCCATTTTAATAAATGTATATTTTATTTTGGTGTTCCTGAGAAGCACCTAAAAGCATACACGGCAACTTGAAAGACCTCCTATAACTTGACAACCGAACATTTCAAAAGGAGGCCTGCAATGCTCTAAGTTTCAAAAAAAATACTCTCTACCTACTAAAGTCTCCACTTTGGACTCCAAAATATTCAAAATAACGTTATAAAAAGTAGGTAATCCAACATTTATAAAAATGCGCTGTTCAAGGTGAGTCCAAATCAATAGAAAAAGCCTATATTTGGCGTGCCTTGGCGTCGCCATAAATCTACCAGAAGACATTTAATGTTCCTAAAATCTGCCTCCACTTTTTGTACAATATTTTGTACCACAAAGAGGCTGATTGACAGCCCATCCATTACAGCACCCAAACTCTGTGAAACAACAGTTCACGACATCAAAACAAAGTTCTAAAGTTGATCTCGTGAGGCTCCGATTTTTTTAGGGTTCTTTAGGTGGTGATATCTGAACGGAAAGTGGGGCATGCCGCAAAAATCCAAATGGATCTGATTTTTAGGGTTCCGTACCCAAAGGGTAACACGGGACGCTATTACTAAGGCTCGGCTGTCCGTCTGTCTGTCTGTTCGTCTGTCATCAGGCGCTGTATTTCATGAACCGTGATAGTTAGACAGTTGAAATTTTCACAGATGATGTATTTATGTTACCGCTATAACAACAAATACTAAATAAAATAAGCGGCCAAGTGCGAATCGGACTCGCCCATGAAGGGTTCCGTAGCAGCAAGTAACATAATATAAAAGTTCTGGATGGTTTACGATTTATGACGAATTACAAAAAAATACTTAGGTACTAGATCTCGTTCAAACCAATTTTCGTTGGAAGTTTACATGGTGTACATCATATATATTTTTTGTAGTTTTATCTTTCTCTTATTTTAGAAGTTACGGGGGGGGGGGGGGGAGGGACACACACACACACACATTTTACCACTTTGGAAATGTCTCTCGCGCAAACTATTCAGTTTAGAAAAAAAAAATAGCAACTTCAATATAATTTTTGAAGACATCCATAGATACGTACCTACGGGTTTGATACTAAAAAAGATAGTTTTTCAGTTCTAAGTATGGGGAAACCCCCAACATTTATTTTCTTTTTCTATTTTTGTGTGAAAATCTTAATGCGGTTTACAGAATACATCTACTTACCAAGTTTCAACAGCATAGCTCTTATAGTTTCGGAAAAAAGTGGCTGTGACATACACGGATAGACAGACAGACAGACAGACAGACATGACGAATCCATAAGGGTTCAGTTTTTTGCCATTTGGCACCCATAAAACAAACGTGTTTTTTTGCCGTTTTATAATAATGATAATGGTACCCTTCGAGTCTGACTCGCACTTTTCTTTCTTTCTTTTATACAGGGTGGGGCAAATTTTTGGCTCCTTAAGGTTTTGTAGTAAGAAGGTTTTGTTCTTTGGAACCTTGTGTTTGATTTTGAAGTAAAAAATATTGGCTTTTTTAGATTTTTGAAAAAAATAACGGTTCTCCCAAAAAATGACATTTGTCCAAAAAAATAAGTTGGTCTTAATCGACTCTATTTCCAACCAGGAACATTTTTCACAAAGTAACATACCATATCAAATCGTAAGTTTTGGCAATAATAAAAAAAAAACATTCCTATACTTTTTCTATGAAAACACGAGTAAGTGAAACCAACAATGTCACTCATTCAATGGTTTTTAATTTAAATTCGTATGTAACTACTTTTTTAAGTTGGTAGGCTAATTTTGAAGGCTTATGTCCCTACCCATGTTCGCTCTAACGACGGTGGTTTGTACGTAAAAATGTCTCCAGACCAAAATAAGAAACATACCTACCTAGTTACTTGTTAGTAGCAAAACAAACCCATATTATTGAGTTTAAATAAAAAAAAATGTTTAGAAAGTAAATAAATTGATTTTAAATAAAAAAAAATAGAAGTAAAAATTTTATTCATGAGATGTTCAAAGTGTAGACCATTTACTTGACTACACAGATTGGCACACGTTAACACACTTTGCCTAGCAGCCCTTACCTTCATGTAATGCATATTTTGCATCGCACTTAGAATGCCGTCTTTCAGTTCGGCGGGGCTTTCGAAATGCCCAGCGTATACCTTATCTTTCAGTTAACCCCATAGAAAAAATCGCAAGGTCTAGGTCTAACTAATACAATTTGGGTTTTTTTTGTAAGATTTTCGAAAGCTCCCATGCTCAACCAAATTATAAATCCAATTAATATTATAAACGCGATAGTTTGTAAGGATGTATCTTTGTTACTCTTTCACGTAAGAACTACTCAATGGATTTGGATGAAATTTGGAATGGAGATAACTGGACTCCCGGAATAACACATAGGCAGATTTTTATCCCGATATTCCCACGGGATCGAGACTTACGCGGGTGAAACCGCGGGGCAGTGCTTGTCAATAAATAATTTGAATTTAGAACAAATTGCTCTCCGTGTTCGAATGTTTTGTATGAATTTGAATGTTTGAATGCATGACTTTGTTGCGGCGAATGGCTCTTCTTAGAAAAATGTATGGGAATTGTTATTTGAATTATTGCCAAAACTTACGATTTGATATGGTATGTTACTTTGGGAAAAGTATTCCTGGTTGGAAATAGAGTCGATTAAGATAAACATGTTTTTTTGACAAATGTATCTTTTTGGGCGAACCGTACTTTTTTTCAGAAATCTAAAAATTGCAATATTTTTTTCTTCAAATAAAATATAAGGTTCCTGAGAACAAAACCTTCTAACTACAAAAGAAAAGGTAGCTACCCTTAAGGGGCCAAAAATTTGCCCCACCTGTATATAATTGGGCATTATAATAAGCTGATGGCGCAAACACTTAAAATAACAAACCAATATCCAATTACCACTGTGACAAGTCTGAACACGACCAAAAGATTTAATTAGTAATTCGGATATATACTGTATCCTCATGTTACATGCGGTGGTGGTCGCACAGTCAGAACAGAATTAGATGAGCAGCTCAGGTGGAAAAATAAACCTACATAATTATGCACTCTCGCCAGCTCAAAGCGTGTGCACCCCAAGAAGCTTGAATTTCCTATAACTTCATGGTGCACCCAGTTTTTTTTTTAACTTCGTGAATGACGTAGTAAGCATATGGACCCCACCTGATGTTAACCGGTAATCAATTACCACATAGGTCACGTCCACCTAGGACGCACCCAATGCGGCATTGCACTGCGCCCGCCACCCTGACACATTAAGATGAAAAGTCTCATGTGCCACCGCTTCCTATGCATTTTTTCACACTCAAATTGTCATAATACTTCGTATTATACAAACTGACGAGCTTGAACTTTGATAAAATAATAGATGTTTAGCTGGATTTAGTCGACAGACGGTGAGCACTTATGTCTATCAAGCAAGCGTAGTAGGTTTTTTTTTAATTGAATGGCTCGACAAACTGGCATACTGTCCACCTGATGGTAAGTTTATGAATATAAAGATGCGAACGGCTACAACCAGTGAAGCGCCGATAGTTGTCCATACGTTTTTAGGGTTCCGTAACAAATTACGGAACCCTACGTACGGATTTGTCGTGTCTGTCTGTCTGTCTGTCCGTGTATGTTACAGCCACTTTTTTCCGAAACTATTAGAGCTATGCTATTGAAACTTAGTAAGTAGATGTATTCTGTAAACCGCATTAAGATTTTCACACAAAAAAGAAAAAAAAATGGGTTTCCCCATACCACAGATAAAATAATACTATACTATTACCCATACTTAGAACTGTTTTTTTTTTGTTTTTTTCATCAAACCCATACTTTTGGAGTTCTATGCATCGACGTAAATAAAATGAATGGACGGGCCTTAGGGAACGATAGTTTTGAAGCTTCTAAACAGACCTAGCTAGTATACGTCGCTTTAGTCAGTCTTTGTCACGGCAACGAGTGACAGCTATGCTGAAAAATACCAAAATTAGATACCTTGGTGATACAATGCCTTCCTGTGCTTTTCTGCAAGTGCAAACAACACAAGAAATACAAATAAAGCTTCAGGCATCGCATTTCATTCGTAAGTAAAGGTTTTGTAATATAATTTTCATCAATTGATAAAAAACTTATAAATCGTCGTGTAGTAGGAAAACTACATAAGTAACACATTTTGCGAAATTGACTTTATTGCATGGTTATGATGGCCCATACATGTCGATGAACACGTCTTGCTCTAGAGGACGAGCGACAAGGAGGACGCCCCAGGACATTATCTCAATGTTCCCCACTCTGAATGAAAGTTAACAGACACAAGTTTATACTCGTAGATAGTTTTAATTTTAGTCGACATACCATTTTCTTTTTGATACTTAGAATTATTGTGTTCCACAAATTGATTTCATTTTGTTGATTTTATAAGCAATAGTCGTGTGATAAGTTTGTTATGTCACTTACTTTGAATTTAAAAGTCTGCTAAAATAATGTAGGTGTTTCAGTATTTTTCTGATATTCAGTCTTGATAAAAAGAAATGATTATGAAGACGACCTCTGTGGCGCGGCGGGCGAACGTTCGCCTGCGACGCAGGAGGTTGCGAGTTCGATTCCCGCCTCGGAACAAATACTTGTGCGATCCGCAGATATTTGTTCAGGGTGTTCTGGGTATTTTCTATATATAATAAAAAATATCTATCTATGTTAATATTGTATTAAGTGTATCAGTTGTCTAGTACCCATAACACAAGCTCTGCTTAGCTTGGGGCTAGATAATGTTGTGTGAACTGTCCAGATATATTTATTTATTTATTTATTATTATAAGTTGGTTTTATTTTAAAATGTATTTTAATATTATTTTTAATCTATACCCATGGATAGGATTGTCATATTCAAATAAGTAAATAATAGATCATTTCATGATTTCACTATTATGGGAAAATTAAATAATGGCACTTATCATTAGCTTTTTGAACCTCAGTGGAGATCATTGACGAAGGAAAACTAAACAATTGACATGCAAAAATAAATAACTGCATCAATTATTCAAAACTTTGGCGAGGGAAAAATACATAGTCGTTTTTTTTTCTCTTAATCAAAAGAACTAAAATGTATTATCATTAAATTCAAAAATAGATACAGTACCAATCTATAAAATATCAAAACACGGACTGCAAAATTAGTTACTATAAAAAAGTTATTGCCATTTTTGACGCAATAAAACAGTAAATCGTGTTTTTCTCGCGATTTTGGTTCTGTTGTTGTTATTACTTATTTAGTTTTCCAACTACAGCGACGAAATATTTGACAAGACTTCACGCATGACGGATGGTCCGGTACAGACTGCAAAAAAATCTGATGCCTAAGGGGTATCGTATTGATTTAGAATTGTAATTTGCATTATTTACGTCAAAACATTGCTAAGCACGTCGCTTTAGGTAATTGCATATAATATGTAATGGCATGTTAATTAACCTTATAGCTTTCCAAAAGAAATCTAAGGTAAACAAAAATGGATAGAAGTCATAAGACGAGCAAGAACAGACGACTTTTGGAAGTGGAATACATTTTCCCGTATTTGCTCTGATAATTTTCTACACAATGAATTTAATACGCCCAAAAAACGGTTAGTAGTAGTAGAGCTTTTTTGTGAAAGAGTTCGTCCGGGGAAGTACTACCACCATACCTATTTCTGCCGCAAAGCAGTAGTGCTCGCATTGCTGTGTTCCGGTTTGAAGGGTAAGGGTGCCGATGAAATTACGGCCACATGGGACTTTTCATCTTTATGTTTCAGGGTGGCGGGCGCAGTGGAATGCCATATAGGGCGCGTCCTAGGTGGACGTGACCTGAGGTAATGCACTGTTCATAGGCAGAGAGTACCACTTAACATCAGGTGGGCCATCTTCTTGATCTGTCATTCCAAGTAGTATAAAAAAACTCATTGTGCAAAAGTCTTGAAACTGCACTCTGCAGTTTCTTAAATACTGGAATTTTTATACATTTATGTTTCCGTACGATTTTTATGATATTTTCTTAGTTTATTGAGTGATGAAAAATATGTTTTTCACAAATTGATTGAGCTGAAGACCTTAGGTGGACTTGCTTTTCTATTGATTTATATTGTGTATGTTTGAGAGCTGAAAAATAGATACGTAACTACATAAAACAGAAGGGAACCATGTATTTTTGTAAAAGCTTCATTCAATAATTGCATTTTTTCGGCAATTTTTTGTACTATAAACCTACTGAAATAACTTTAGAAAACACATTGCATCTGTTAAGGTATTAAGTATTAAAAAAAATACAGTTTTTAAGAAGTTTAATAATTTAATTTCACCTAGTTTATTTACAAGACCGCCAGGAGTGGCGCTATAGAGAAGAGGCCTTTACTCAGCAGTGGCTGGATAGATAGATAGATAGATAGATAGTTTATTTGTTGACCGTACCCTAAATCCGAATTGTCTTATTTTTCACGGACGTTTTGTATGGGTAAGGCCAGTCCATTTATTTTACTTTGGTCGAAGGTTCTATGGATAGGTCTTCAAAAATGATATTGGGGTGAAGTCCAAAATATTGACGCATGTGGCACAATAGTGACACATAATGTTGTGCGATAGTGACACAAAAGTAGTACAACAATTTACACCACAGTGACACAATAGTGGCACATAATGGTAGCATACAACTATAAAGTTTAGGTTACATCAGGAGATAAAATAAAAGACAATAATGGTATTCGTTTAAAAAAATGTATCAATAATGGATATATTTTTGGGGGAATTTCGGCTTTTGGTATTTTTTCATACATACATTCATAGACACACGCCTTTTTCCCCGAAGGGGTTGGCAGAGCCTCAATGGGCCGCTTTTCACAGTGGGTTGCACCATCGATGAATATAGACGTGATAAGTAGTAGCGAGGTATTTTTTCAGTAAGCCTTTATAGGAGGCTATTGTCTATTTTTTATAAACTAAAGTATATTTAAAAAGAAATAGTCAATTTGACCAATAACTCGAAAACCGTGAGACTTTTAATATGTTTATATTTTTATTTTCGGAACAGTTATGATGCTTTCTACCTGTAGGTAAAGGATTATCAACTATTTACGCCACACCTTTTATAGATTCAACCACTTTTTCCTACAAACTTCATCGAGTCATTTTAGGGGTACAAAAGTAGAAATTCCTCAATTTTAGACCTTTTTAATTATTTGTGGTTTAGAACATCTTTGCATTCCAAAAAAAATCAGCCATATGTTTTAAATGTATTGAGTTCAGCTGCTAAGTAATTTTTTGGTTAAAGTCAAGTTTTTCAAACTCAAATTAGCTAGATTGAATACCGTCAAGCCTATAAAAAAAAGAGCCTTTTTTGTTAAGAATTTAATAAGGATTGTTTTTGTATTTAACACTGTTTCTGTGTATATTATAGTTTTCAAATACTTAAAAAAGTAAAAAAACAGGCAACAGGGACAAACTTCACGGTAAGGGGGTGTAGCGTCAGGTGGGGGGAGAGAGAGTTGTGTACTTTGACCCCAAAGTATCATAATACGTAAGTTTCAAAACTTTATAAATTTGTTTGTTTTCCCCATACATTGATTATTTACATAGAATGACCGAATTATGAATAAACTACTATTCCTTTGTGTATCCCAACCTTATAATGGTAGCACAATAGTGGTGACATTGTACAACTGGTGATACAAAAGTATCACAGTTGTGCGGTAGCACAGTGATTAAACGTTCATAGCTGCGAAACTACGCTGTGAATCGCATTGAAATGAACACTACACAAAAGCCCCTGCGCTTGTGTACCTAGAGCACTATAAATCATGGTTAAAACACAAAAAATACCCTAGATATCGTCGAAAAACCTGTCGAAAAATTCCTGACCACGCTGTTGACTAGAGAGTTTGATGTCGCGACTGATTCATTATGGCAGCTAAGCTCTAGTTACCATAGACAATTAAGCGTTTAGAACTGCTAGTTCATGGAAATAAAATCCTACCTTGTTTCAGGTCTATACTGCTACTGAAAATGGTTGCACAAAATAAGTAGCACAATTGTTTAAAATCACTTACATAAATAAAAACAGTAAATAAGCATATTAACTGCGGTTATTTCTTTACATCGTCTATATGAAAGGAGTTGCCAATCATACGCTTTTGCCGTGGAATTCGATATTCAGCCTGTATGTTATATAGAACTTGTTCAAAAATACCCCCAAAGTTCACCCTCCAAAATTATTATGCCGTTTTTTACATCATTAGTTCCCGTTTTTGGAGAAATTATTTAATTTACTCTGCTATCGAGTATTATTCCCTTACTTTGATTCTATGGCATGCTTGACAAATAACTATTTAATTTAGTATAAAAAACCGTAAAATTATATCTCACATAGTTTTTAAGAAAACTGGTTGGGAAATTTTACACAGGACAATGCGTCAAAATTTTGGTGTTTACCCATTGAGGTTTCTATTATTATTATTTACTAAACTGAATAGTTTGCGCGAGAGACACTTCCAAAGTGGTACGGAACCCTTCATGGGTGAGTCTGACTCGCACTTAGCCGCTTTTTTTTTTCTTTAATACAGCTCGAACGACATAAGCGCTTACCATTGATCGAGCACTAAATCCAGCCCGATACTTTTGTAGGTAGGTCTGTTTTGAGTATAGAGCTGTATTTGGTACTTCGATTTGTAAAGGTTCTTATGATGGGAGCCACAGTAAAACAAAGTAAATTAATGTATTTCCGACCAACAACCAAAATTGGTAATCGGAACTCTGTTCATACATTTTATTATATCTATCATTTTTGTTTCAGTAAAAAGACGTTAAAATTAATTATTTTTTCAATTTTACGTAGCGATCACTGACCTCAAAAAGTAATTGCTAACGATCATTGTTAAGGAAATGTATGATAATTTTCCTTGTAAGTAATGTCATATATATAGTCTTTAATTGTTGGGCGTTTACTCCTTAAAAACCGATTTCCATATAAGGTTCATGGTACACAAATACCATCTATTTTTGGAGTACAATTTTAAAAGCCAGCGTTATCAAAAAGTGAAGTACGTTATGTTTTTCCTCGTGCACAACGTATTCGCGCTCCAGTAAACTCCAGTTGCGCGTCAAAACTGACACACCTTTTTTTTATTTTAAATAACTATAAACAAAAAATTTAAATCTCCCTAAAATTTATCCAAATCACATACATACATACATAGACACACGCCTTTTTCCCGAAGGGGTAGGCAGAGCCTCAATGGGCCTCTTTTCACAGGGGCTTACACACCGCGACCATTTAAATAATTTTCGTAGCACTATTTGTGTGAAAGTATTTACATAATTAAATAGAAGTGGGGGAAATATTTTTAACAAGCTACTAATGATACAGACAACATATATGAACATATAAACAGAATTTTCATCTGACAATGTAAAAGAACAAAACTTACAAACTTTGTCGAACAAAACTACGAAACTGCGCAAATATACAAAACCAGCAACCATTGTGAGCGTAAAATCTCCTCAGTTTGAACGACAAAGAAAGTACTTCATCCCATTGGATTCAGTCGTCAATAAAACTGGACTATAACTCCGAAATATAAGAAAAGCCCAGTGACTGTTTTCTGAATTATTTCCATAATTGAAGGAAAAAAGGTTGGAAACTAACCGTACCCAAAAAGGCAATCCCACTCGCAATCACAAGAAATAACGACATTACGTCATAAACTTTCAACTCGGGGCCTAAATACATCTAAGGACGCAGTTACACTGATGTTAATGGAACTTTATCCTAGAAAATTGGTACGTACTTGGCTGATGAATTGATTACCTCGTCATACCTACTATTAAGTTTTCTAAGTTCGCGCTGGAAAATGAATAAAAATTAAACCATCACGAGGAAGGGATAGTAAGTTTAAAATTATTAAAAATATTTGTGTTAATGATGTCACTCAAAATATATGCTATTCAGAAATTTTTCCTTTATCTTTACTATAAGACGTTCCTTCATACCAAATTTCAAGATCCTGAGTTTACGGGAAGTACCCTGTAGATTTTGATTGCCTTGCGAGTGTTGAAAATTTGCAGCGTAAACGGCTGTATCTTTTGATTGCGTTGGCTTAGAAGTTTGATTTTTTCATAGCTCCTATAGACAGTAGATTTAAGTATTTGATATGATATTTAAGCTTGATACCTTTACGCGTTCCTGAGAAAAAGGGTCTTGACTTGACAGACGGACAACACAGTGATCCTATAATGGGTCCGTTTAACCTTTTGAGGTACGGAACCCTTAAAAACACAAGGAAATGCTTTTTAACATTGGCTTGCTTTTAGACTTTTATGTGACGAACCTATTAAGATAAAGAAGCTAGTAATTGTTATAAGGCCATAATATTTATTTCGTAGAATTAATTATTAGCAATGCTTTATCAAGTTAACTGATAATGTTATTTACGAATTATTCTCCTTTAGTTCCTATATTTATAAAAAAAACAGTATTTCAATAAGTTTTTTGTAAACTCATTCAAAAGAAAAACTGGGGCTGCCCTCCAGGAAAGGCCGATTTTAAATTGATACAAAGCGAAATAACTAAGCGGAGGAGGGACCTTGGTACTATTACATATTCAGTGCCGTGATACATATTATGTACACAGGATCTTTCCCAGCCAAATCCTTCTAACTATACAATGTAAATAAACACTGCGACAAACAGAACTTACAAGGAAATATGAAAAATACCCATCCCCATACTTACCCGAATGTTGCCGCATCTATTCTGTCCTCCGAATGTTGCTACATATATTTTGTAAGATGGATTTGGCATAATCCAATTTCCCGTTTGATGTTGAATCTGGTGAATTATAGCGAAAGTTTTTATGCATTATACATGACGGCTTCGTAAGACTTCCTCGTCACGCTGTTTATGTTCATAATGGTAGCGTTGCTAGGCTTTAATGTAGAAGGCGGGGTAAGTATTAGGTACCTACAGTGTCAATGAGTAAAACACTCATTATAAGTGCTAAGGAGTGGAATACACTACCGTCGTCTGTCTTTCCTGGAAACTATAATCTGGGTCTCTTCAAGGCTAGAATAGGTGCAGGTGCCTTCTAGACCTTTGTGCTCCATCTTCGGCCACATCGTCACTTACCAACAGGTGAGATCGTGGTCAAACAAAGGTCAAACATTCTACCAAAGGGTCAATAAATGTAAAAAAAAAAAAAAAAAAATAGGATATGTTTTGCTGGACTTGCTACAGACTATTCCAAGATAGGATAGGAAACTCAGTTACGAGACTATGACCGTATTTATTTGTTGGTTAAAACCGGTTCTACGGAATAGTTCAATGCATAGCATAACATAACACCCAAAAGTATACCTACATAGTCTTGATCCCACACTAGGATCTCCTATATCTTGGGTATCAGGAACTACGAGACGATGGTACCACACAAAACTACGAGACGATGGTACCACATAGAACTACGAGACGATGGTACCACACAAAACTACGAGACGATGGTACCACATAGAACTACGAGACGATGGTACCACACAAAACTACGAGACGATGGTACCACATAGAACTACGAGACGATGGTACCACATAGAACTACGAGACGATGGTACCACATAGAACTACGAGACGATGGTACCACATAGAACTACGAGACGATGGTACCACATAGAACTACGAGACGATGGTACCACATAGAACTACGAGACGATGGTACCACATAGAACTACGAGACGATGGTACCACATAGAACTACGAGACGAGGGTACCACATAGAACTACGAGACGATGGTACCACATAGAACTACGAGACGATGGTACCACATAGAACTACGATACGATGGTACCACACAAAACCCAGACTCGGAAAAAATACTTGCCGATCAAGCAAACACTTATTCCGCATCGGGAATTAAACCCGTAACCTCTTGCGTCTCAGCAAGCTACTCGCCCGCCTCGCCACAGAGGTATTTGCACATACTATCGATGTGTACATGACGGTGCCGAGTACATGGGGTGTAAACGGGGTGATCCCTTGGCGAGCCGGCGAGTTAACAGTATAAACTGTTGGCGCGTTGGGTTGTCGACTCGCGTTGGTGATCCATTGGCATCCCAAAGAGTTTATTATAACGGTTATTATACCGCAGTCTTAATTTTCCAATTTCCATGCGCAGTAGGTAGGTAAACGTATCTACTGTATCTACAGTGTGAGATTATTATATGTGATTATTATGTGTGAATATGTATCTTACTTATTTTGGACATACCAATGTTATGCAATATAACGAAATGGTTAAATGTTTTTATTTTCAATTTGGTTATGATGGTCACCTAAAAAGATTTTAAAGTAAATAAATACATAATGCTGGACAGTTCACACAACATTATCTAGCCCCAAGCTAAGCAGAGCTTGTGTTATGGGTACTAGATAACTGATATACTTAATACAATATATTACAATACTTGTATTATTTAACATTAAATGTTATACTAAAACTAAGACAATAAAGCAAAACTAAAATAAAATAAAAACCTACCTATCAGATCAGCAAGCCGTCACCCGATGGCAGCGTGCCCCGAATGCTGGCTGCATTGCCACGCTGAATGGCAACGCTTATTCGTTGACCAAAATAAAAGCCAGCATTCCGGTCACGCGTGGACTCAAAAAGACGCTCCGCAAGGTCCTTGAAAATTGTATGTGGCCCTGTTCCCCACGGGCCTAGAGTCTCCTCGCCAAACGGCTCAATATGTACCCTCTGTCGAGTAGTGCATACTTGCGCCGTTTGACGGACTCCGCTGTTGTTGCTGCGGGGCCAGCCCGCACTGATGTACCCGGAAGATGGGACGGCGCCAGAGTATCGACACAGGTAGCGTCCCACACCAGAGATCGTACCATTCTCCAGGGGATCAGTGTCATATCGTCAGGTCTCAAGCCACCAAGCCATACGGTTCAAGGGTAGCCGTCACTGAGGCGCTGGATAAAGCCCGATGGTTAAACTTATGTATATCAAAATATCTGTGTTTTGGTCTCCACTAGACATAAATTTAATCAAAACAATGTATTAAAAGCGTTGCATCTATCTTCAATTATTTAAAAAACAGATAATTTAAGAAAAAAGTAATGTATTAGAAAAGGCAGAAATGGTACAAGCAGCCTCTCGACCGCGATAAGAGTTAGCGCGTAAAAATCCCTAGAGAACCGTTTAACATTTCAATAACAACACAAGTTGGCCAAGGGCGATGCTGTAATTTATTTGACTGTCTAGGAGCTAAGTCAATCTTCTTCGTTACCAAGCTTTGGGTCCAATACCAGCTTGAAGTACAGTGAAGTGGGACTTTATTGCCGATGGTAAAATTATTTGTGCGCCTTGCAGAGAGCTTACTTTCATTCATGAACCATCGAGACTCAGCGACTTCGGTACATCACAGCCGCACACCATGGTGTGCGGCTGTGATGTACCATAAGTTCATGAACTTATGGTACAGGGCGTTCGATTGGCTGTTCAAAGGTTGCAGTGTTTGTACCAGGATTAAATAAAGAAGTTTCAACTTGGGATATAGAACTGATAAATTTTGGTAGTCAGCTGGAAGGTTTTGTGATGTAAATAAATTTTATGATAACTATGCAATATTTTATTGAACTTTGTGATGGATTTTTCTTGAGTCCTTCTCCATATAACATAACATAACATAATATAAGACCCAACAGTCACATAGTCCTGATCCCACACTAGCATTCCCTGTGGTTATCAGAAACTACGAGTACCATGGTACCATTTACACCCAGAACCGGAACAAATATTTGCAGATCATACAAACATTTGTCCCGCAGCGGGAATCGAACCAGCAATCTTTCGCGTCTCAGCCGGCTACTCGCCCGGCGCGCTACAGCGGTCGTCGTCTTAAAGAAAACAATTGTCAGCCTGTGACTTTGCTTGCATTTT
This sequence comes from Operophtera brumata, assembly GCA_932527175.1. Classification (NCBI taxonomy): domain Eukaryota; kingdom Metazoa; phylum Arthropoda; class Insecta; order Lepidoptera; family Geometridae; genus Operophtera; species Operophtera brumata. The sequence continues at coordinate 55,199,402 of OW052239.1, read as the reverse complement.
ACATGGACAAAAAGTAACCCATCGCTTTATCCAGGTCATAATCTATCTGTGTACAAAATTTAATCGAAATCGGTTAACCGTTTCGGTGCGTGATTGAGTAAAGCTAAGGCCAAACCAACGCGTTCAGGCCGCGTCTGTGGTGGCGTGCACGTTGGCGATCCATTGTCTTACCATTGATCGCCACCGTGCACGCCACTGAGAACGCGGGCTGAACGCGTTGGTTTGCATAACAAACATAACTTTTACTTTATGATATTAGATTCACAAACTCGCATTAATCACTTAGGAATAAGATAATTAAAACTTGTCTACAATACAACTCTCTGGTACCTATCTACAAAGTTAATTAACAATTCAAACTTTAAGATTGCTCAGTACGGATTAAAACTAGTTCTTATTGAAAAACCACACTTAATTAAAAGTCTGCGTAAGTTCACTCGCGTGAAGATAGTTGCAAAAGCACATGCATGAAACAGAGATAGGTATGCATAGTAGGTAGAAAGAGACAAAAGTGTGGATTCAGGAGCATATTTACGTCAGTCTCGTCCTTGCACACGCAGAGCTAACGGTAAGCACCATGCATGTAACCAGGAGCGTAGCGATATGAGGAGCGGATATAATATTCTGCTATCATTGCAACCAGTAGCCAGCCTGCTAAACCCTCTAATTAAATTTATTTAAATAAAGTAATTTATTTTAAAAAACTATTTGCCAATGATTTTCGGGGTATCAGTAATTATGGGATACATAACTGGATATCCTCAATACTGGAATTATAATATTCAATAACAACACCAGAAAAGCAGCAGGCTGCAGGAGTATTTTTGTTTCTTATTCTTGCTTTCGCGCTATAACGACTGAACCAATTTTGATGAAATTTGAGAGGTTAATAGATAAATCAAAACCTACTCTATAAAGCGAAGAACGCGGGTAAAACAGCAGGCACAAACATAAATCAATCGAACAGAAATGACCAATCCAAAGGCTAAGGTGTTTTTTATTGTACTCATTCGCTCCTGCTAGTAAAGAAGACTTGAATTTCAATAGCGATAAAAGAAAATGCGTCTTTATGTTTGGCACGGTTTCAAATAATCAGCCAGCATCCGCCTCTAGATGGTCCACTGCTGGACATAAGTCTCCCTGTAGACAGCCATGATGTTCGACCCGCTTTCATCCACCGACTTCCCAAGATCTTTAAAGTGTCGTTGGTCCATCGAGATAAGTGTAACTCCCGATGCAAAATGAGTGGTGTTATAAGTTTGACCGCTATGTATGTCTGTCTGTCTGTCTGTAGCACCATAGCCCTTAAACAAGTGAACCGATTTGAATGCGTTTTTTTTAAAGCCGGTTTTCTAGCCTTAGTTCTTACACATATTTTATTGAAATCGGTTCAGCCGTTTCAACGTGATGGGGGTTTCTAAAATGTTTAAATTTCTTCTCGTTATAACTAAAAAATACACTATAGACTTATCAGCCATTTTCTTGCTCTCCGCTTCCGCTCATCGCTAAGCCCGAGCAAGGTAGCCCCTAAGGGTAAGTTTGAATGGGTCGCTACAATCGATTTAGCCTGTGGGCGACGGAACGTGTTCTAGTGGCTTGATTTGGGATTTGTACAAGTTAAGCAATATCGGAGAGCGACGAAGGCTGTGACGTCAGACTACGTATTAGAATAAAGAACACTTTGTTTTGAGATACATTTGGTAAAGCTCCAAGTAGACCTATTTTTTTATGGTTGTGCATGTTTCAGGTATAGGCCACGTTTTACAGAGACCATTATCCAAGTTATTCCATTTAAAAAATATTTACTACTATGGCTTATGTCATCAGCTAGGAAGTTTCACGTAGACCTAGTTTCACGTAGACTTAGTTTCACGTAGACCTAGTTTTACGTCAGCCTAGTTTCACGTAGGCCTATTTTCACGTAGACCTAGTTTCACGCAGGCCTAGTTTCAGTAAGTTGTTCACACGTTATTTTGCTATTTACTCGTACAATATCATAAAAGTGCGGCAATGACAACCTGTCATGACTGATACTCTACGAAAGCAAAAAGTGGTACATTGCATTCTCTAAAAACGGGATATTTACCATGATATCTATAACTCAAATAACTATGGTAAATATCTGACTTACTGACTGCCTGACTGACTGACTGAATGACTGACTGACTGACGGACTTACTGACTGATTGAATGACAATCAACCGCCCATTGTGCATTTCTATTATTTTTTGTTATTAAGTTATGTTTTGTATTTCTGTGTGTTATTTGTGAACAATAAACCTATCTATCTGTCAAAGTTCAGCTTGTACTATTATTTATTCTGTGGTTCAGCCTAAACCGTAAGACTTATATAGAGACCTGAAATTTGGAGGGTACACTCCTTTTGTGGTCTGGGGGTGCTTTAAGAAACGAAATTCCGAAATTCACCCCCTAAAGTGTAAGCGGTGTTGAAGTTTGTATGGAACAAAATACACTCAGACGTAATCGCGGGCGTTCGACTAGTACAACCAAAAGATTAATGATCAGCCCACACTAGTCCACTGCTGAACATAGGCTTCTCCCTATACGCGCCACTGAGCCCAGTGTTCGGCTCTTCACATCCACTTTCTGCCCGTCGCCTTTCGTAGGTCATCGCTCCAGCTATTAGCTAGAGGGCGCCCTACGCTACGTCTTCACTCAAGAACTCGCTTACCCCAACGGTTGTCGGTTCTTCGGCATATATGACCAGCCCAATGCCACTTCAGGTTGCTAATCCAGTGGGCTATGTCAGACTTTAGTTTCAATAGATAGCCAGTAATAGCCAAAAGATTATGTGGTCTTAAATTTTTCAAGTTGCCCATCACATTGTTTTGTAGGTTACTTCCGCTTTTACGTCTTTGCACTTGTAAGCTGCTTATCAACCATTAACCCAGATTTTAATTCATAAAAATTCAACTGGAACATTAAAAAGGCACTTCTAAAGATATATTTCTTTAAAACCTCAGACTGAGGCTGTTTTGCGCGTCAATTCTAACGAATTCATTTCACGACAAAGCGACCGACCCTTGCCATTTAATCTCCTTTAAAATGGTATTGAGAATGAATTCATCATGATTTCTAAGGATGCGAATAGGAGGGATCAGATTAAGCTTTCTAGCGATAAAGCGTAAAATGTATTCCATGCTGTTATTTTGGCCTAATTAGTACGTGCCATGCAAAGTTGTAGCATTTTGTTTAGATTTTTGTATATTATCAAAAATCATCCTTTATGATCCTTTATATCCTTTTGTCGTTTTCTTCAAAGTTAAAAGTGTTTTAATCAATGAAATCACAAGGATAATTTTGAACCTTCTTATTAAATAAATTTACTCCCGTACCAACGCGACCAAAAGTAGAAGAATAAAAACAAGTTTGCCTAGGCAGGTTTAGTTTGGTAGGTTTTGTACCTAAGTAATGTAAAAACAAATCAAAATAAATAAATTTAAGTCTTTTAACTTATTTAATTGAATACGCTAAGTGACAAGATTTGCTCTTGTGGTTTTTCAATTAGGTAATTTCAGTACTCATCCACAAGTACCCACTCGATGGACCGATGGAGTTATAACCGTCACAGGAAGTCAGTGGATGGAGGCGTTTCAAGACAGTTCGTCGTATTATTTTGGAGCCATATGCCCTGTGACAGAGTACAGATAAAAAGACAAAGTCCCGTTAGCATCCTTTAGGTACGGAATCCTAAAAATGGACAGACGGACGATTTAGAACTATGTTCAGTTTTTTAAATTAACTTTCACGTCTGCTTGTTTGTTTGTCTAATCAAATTTGAGAAGCACTATTTGAGACACTATAAGTATATGAAAAATTTTGAAACTCGGTTTTGGATGACATTAAAATATTACGGTAACATCAAGCATCAGATCGATTATGAAGACGGAAAGTGGATAACGGAAATTCTCGGTGGTCAATAGCTATGGCTATTTGGGCCATATTTGGGATCATTTTGATCAGCTCATGGTTCAGGCAACTATTTTAATCTTTTTAGTGTATTTTTGGGTAAATTTTATAGAAAAATGTGTTTTTATAATAAAATAAAAATATTAAATGATTCTTCTATATATGAAACTCATTACTTTATTCCAATTCAAGGAATATTGGCGCCGACGCTCATTCCTTTCAATAGTGTTACCAATATTGGCCTTCCACCTGACCATCGTCAGCCGATCTCAAGATCCATTAAGGCGAGGGCTCTCACACGGGCCATTACAATGCCTTTTGTCCTCCCTGACGGGAATCTGACAAGTATTAATTGACAAGTTCGCCTTTTAATTGATGGCGGCTCAAATGCGCGTGACACACAGCGCGGTCGATTGACTGATTTTGATGACTGAGTGATTGATAGTGATGGCAGATTTGTGGGGTTTTTGATGCGTGTATTTCGTATGAATTTGTAGTTTAATTTATCTGCGTGACATGTAAATCATACTGAGGATTTCAGATTTTACTCGTATTTAGTTTCATGTTACCTACATTATCCAATTATATCGCACAATTATGTCAAAGATACGATGTTTGAAACTCAATCCCGCCAAAACAGGTGAACCAATTTCAATTAAATTTGATACACAGATTAATTATGTCACTGATAATGATCCCGTGGATGTCGTAAAAGCCGACTAAAGGACTTGTTAGTAAGACTTGTTGGTATAAGATTTATCCTGGCTGCTAGCTTATTATGGAATGTGTTGTTACTGGAAGAAAGCGTTAGCCGAGTCAGTCGTGGGAAGAAATGGCGGCGATGAGCTCACCACTTTGTAGCATTGTCCCTCTGTAGTCTCAATCTCACCTAGTGAGTACAGTGGAGACTAGCAAATGAAACAAAAGCTAAAATGTTTACAGTTTTATAATCTTAGTAAGTAGGTATTTATATAAGAGCGAGATAAATCAGGGTAGGGTTTTACTCATATCCGAAACACGTTGCAGAGCTTAATAGTATGCCACTGGCCTTAGAGAGGAGATGCCGCTAGTGCAGGCCACTGTATAGGGACAGCAGCAGTGAAGTCAATCATTGATAGGGTGTCGTCCGGATGATCCCTCGGAACGTATATAAAACAGGTGGCGGCGGCGTAGTTCGGTAGGTCGCGTCAGTGTAGGACAGATCGACGATCACGGCGGTAGTAGGAAAACCCCAATTTGGGGTTTTACACAACACAGATTTTAATTATAAATTACCAGCACAAGTAGTAGGTATGTATAATTTAAGGAATAGCGTTCGTATTCATATTTTGTAGCACAAGGAAGTACGTGCATGCGCTAGGATGGACAAGCGACGCGTCGCCTGTCACCAGTCTCATACCATACCTCGCAGACCGGTTTCGTTGCCGGCCGCCCGCCGTCCCCCCGCATACGTCTCATGAGCCCAGCGGTGCAAAATAATGCAATTTAGACAAATAAGGTTTTGCGAACCGTTACAACTTGTCACGTCTGTACCCCACGTTGGTGCAACTCACTGTGAAAAGAGGCCCATTGAGCCATTGACCACCTTCATAAATGTATTTACAATACACAAAGGTTAGCTGGTAGAGAATGCTTCTTAGGATTAAGTTCGCCTATGTACATTGTTTGTTTTGTGCAATTAAGAATATTCTATTATATTCTATTGAGGCTCTGCCTACCCCATCAGGAAAAAGGCGTGTTTCATGCGGATTGTATGTATGTATGTATGTATGTACAGATTGATTATGACCTGGATTGAGCTTTACGCTACTTTATATCCGGACAAAATGCGAGTGAAAATCGAAACTTTACCAAATAAATTTTTACAAGCTTATAATATTTAATTTGCTTTCATGTCTGTCTGTGTGTCTCTGGGGACCAATCCTGCAACTGATTTTGAAACAAGTTCCACCAAACAGATTAAGCTGGAATTTGGAATACCTGTCAAGTTCCGATGACAATACAATATTATGGTGACAGCAAGCTGATCTGATGATAGTAGATAATCAAAATTAGCCCAAGCACTGGCAGGCCTTTAATCATTGCGAAGGTCCGTTTTATAAGACACAGTCCGTGTTAACAGATTAAGCCGGAATTTGGAATACCTGTCAAGTTCCGATGACAATACAATATTATGGTGACAGCGAGCTGATCTGATAATAGTAGAAAACGGACCTTCGCAATTATTAAAGGCCTGCCAGTGCTTGGGCTAATTTTAATTATCTACTATCATCACATCAGCTTGCTGTACAGATTAAGCTGGAATTTGGAATACCTGTCAAGTTCCGATGACAATACAATATTATGGTGACAGCGAGGTGATCTGATGATAGTAGAAAACGGACCTTCGCAATGATTAAAGGCCTGCCAGTGCTTGGGCTAATTTTGATTAGCTCACGGTTCTGATCACTAGTTTCAGAATTTAAGTCAATAGCTATTTCTGACATCTTCTGCTGCGTTTCTGTGTCTGGGTGTCAACAGTTTAAACAGATTCAATGTGTACCTGCTTTAAGTTATTTTTTGGGTTCCGTCCCTAAAAAGGTAAAACGGAACCATTATAGGATCACTTTGTTGTCCGTCGGTCAGTATGTCCAGACCCTTTTTCTCAGGAACCCGTTGAGGTATCAAACTGAAATTCATATTAAATACTCAAGTCTACTGTCCCTTAGAGCTGTGGAAAAATATAACTTCTAAGCCAACGAAATCAAAAGATACGGCCGTTTATGCTGCAAATTTTCGACACTCGTAAGGGAGTCAAAACCTACAGGGTACCTACTTCCCGTGAACTCAGAATCTTGAAATTTAGTGAAAAGCAACGTCTTATAGCACAGATAAAGAAAAATTGCGAAAAGCATACATTTTTAGTTACATAACATAATAAAAATATATTTAAGAATTTTAAACTTACTACCTCTTTCAATGATTTCATTTAGCAATAGAAATATCATAACTTTACTCATACACCTACAGGTTTGTAAGGAACCCTCGGTGCGCGAATCCTACTCGCACTTGGCTGGTTTTTTATGCCTGTTTTGGAAGAATTTTAGTGTTACGAGTATACTTAACATAAGACCTCTCATGTACTTACTAAAATTCTGACGAAATAAAAATATTTTCATTTCAAAAACTTGTTTTGAAAAAATCGACAAAATTTATCTTATTAATAATATAACGACTGAACTGTACCCAGTAATTTTAAATGTCACCGCGTACCAAAAAACGTCACTCACAGTGAAATGCGGCAAACATGGCTCCGCATAAAAACGCCGCCTAAAACGAGCCCCATAAAGAAACGTATAAAATTATATGACGACAGAAGTTTGAATCGCAAATTTCCTCCTCCAACATTCGTTACTGCATTATTCAAGTTATTCTTTAGATGTAAAGAGTGAAATAGAATTTGCGGAGTGCTCGCGAAGTTTTACGGCAGTGTGTCGCGAGTTTTTTCGTGTAAGGTATCGTTAGTACTTATCTTAAAGCCGATCGCCCACCGCCAGCTTAACTAAATTAGTTTAGTTTACCTCGCATAGTTGATCCAGTTTTTCATACATATGCATCCACCTCATACTATGTCAGCTAACCTAACTAAAATAGCTCAACTAAGTCAAACTAACTTAGTTGTTACCTTAGACACTCCAGCACAAACTGATGATCACTAACGTAGTTTCTATTTATTTTTCAGTGGACGGACAACATGCAGGTCGCAAAAATGCGTAGCTACGCTTAGTACGCGATTTTAAATGCGAATATTTTGAAGGTTGTATGTTTGTAACGCATGAATCTGTTTAATTTTTGTACAGAGATAGATTCTGTATTTTTTTTTGTTCATTCACTCTTTCGGGCAGGTTATTATCTTAGACCATACTGCCGTAGGGTTGATTCGGATTGATTGTAATAATAAATAATAATAAATAAATAATGCTGGACAGCTCAGACAACACAAACACCACTGTACACCACATTTTTACCTTTTTTCACGCTGGATACATAAAAACAGATTTTTCAACTAATATTTTATCAAATTATTTGTTTTCAGTTTTTTTTCGCAGTTTGGTTCTTTTATTTTGTGTAATTTAATTTTTTTTAATGAAATAATCGTGGACGTTGGAAGTTTGGGAAGGGGTTAATGTCGTGTGATTGTATATTATTCAGGTCTAACGCTTAACTGAATCAGTCCTTGAGGTATGGGAGCGGTACAGGAGGGGTGTTTTCGTTAAGTCAGAACTTAGAGCATTGCAGGCCTCAGAATGAAGTGACTGAACATTATGTCACATGACACCTGATAATTTGAGAGACAAAAACACCCTTCCCGTACCACTCCCGTACCTCAGGGACTGACTCAGTTAAGCGCTAGACTTGTAATTAAATATATATATATGTATAAAGTCAAAGTCAGTATTTTATTAATTGAAATCACAAAGATCATTTTGAATCGTCTTATAAAATAAATTTACTCCTGGTCCAACGCGACCAATCCTAGAAGAATCAGGCAACAAACACAAGTGGGCTTTATTTGATGATCCTTCTTACTACTAGGTGTTCAGGTCTAGCGCCTGTGTGTTGCCTCGAAAACATGGAGAAACTGATTCAAAGAAAAGAGGAAAACCAACTTTATTAAGTTAGTTTTCAAATCAGCAAAAAAGCAGAGAATCAGCAAAAGTTTATAAGACAGCAGACGCAATAAATACTACAAAAAAAAACATGTAAAAGACAACACAGATAAATCCGCCAATAACATGAACCTCGGGAATCATTCACTCACCACATCCAATATTTATCGACTAGAAACGTCCTGGAAACAGATTAAAGGAAAAACAGAGGTGCCACTTGCTGAACACAAGATTTATGTTGGAGACTCTTGACTGCATTTAAATGGTGAATGTTTTGGTAGAAAGTCGGTCTATTGCGTAAGGACAGAAAATGCAAAGAAATTAGAGTAACTAATAATGTTTTTGTTTTATTAAGATATCGTGAAATCATGACTGAATAAGAAATCATCCTGAAATTGGAACAAATTTCACACTTTAGCCAGAAATCTAACTTATCCAGTAATGTTCAGTATGTCCAGTAATATTGAATAATTAACGAATTTAATTGGTTCATCAAAGCTAATTAAGGAGGCAAAAAATATGTTTGACGAATCCTGTTTAAGACATATTTAACGCATAAATTAATGTTTTTTTTTTTTTTTTTTAACTTTATCTTAACATTTTTAACACCATTCAAAAATTACTTCTGATGCAATGTAATGTAAACAAAAGCGCTGTGATCAACAAACCAAACAGAGCGAAAATATATTCAACGGAGCTTCCCAAAAAATTCACAAAGTTGACCTAAAATATAGAAGTAGGTACACATGCGGAAACTGACAAAAAAGAGACAAAAAGTGGCGAAATGCCCGAGCCAATGTATTCCCCTTACGCCCCACTAGTTATATTCTGATAAATGATAGCTGATGTACCTACAGTTACTGTTTTGTGCGGATACCCGCGTTTTTGTTTCGGTCGACGCTGATTTTCTGTCGGAAATGTGGAGTTCCGTAATTTTATAAATGGTTGGAGTCGTTGGGCAGAAAAACTGAAGAATATTGCCTAATTGATAGAAACATTGTTAGTAAAACGATTCGTAGCGTAGCACATGTCTACACCAAATGCTACAGCGTAGCGCGTAGCCAATGTCTACACGAAACGCAACAGCGTAGCACGTAGCCACCATAGCAAATTAAAAGTCTCTATAAACAGTCGATACAGCAAAAACTTCGTGACTAATTTAAAAAAACAAAGATATTGATATTGGTGCCTACATCTACTAGCGACTCGCCCCAGCTTCGCACGGGTAGCCCCCGGAGAAACCCCCCCCCCCCTCCCCCTTTCCCTCCTCCTATGTCAATCTCCTGGTTCTAAGCTACCTCCGCACCAATTTTCAGCCAAATCGGTTCACCCGTTCTTGAGTTATAAGTGGTGCACCTAACACGACTTTGTTTGAATATAGATATTTTATTGATAGTACGTATGAGTATCTAACATAAATGTGTTATTTTCCGTAAATATTAATGTTTCTCGACCTTTGTGGTGTAATTGACGGAATCTCATAAAAAAAGAGGTTAAGAATTAGTAACAAGTCAAGTTCTAACATAGCCTCTCATGAATAGATGAGATCTTCCTTTACTTTGGATATAACATGCAAGTATTTTTATGAAAATCATAATAAAAGAAAAGAGAAAAGCACTCAAGGCTCTGCGAAAGTTTTTGTGGGACCCTATGATCCTTGGAATACAAATGTGGAATGAAAATGTTATCCTGCTATGCTTTTTCTGTCTGATCTGTTTTTGTGGGTGGATCCACATAGTTGTACAGTACAGTTCTGTCTAAATCGCCACTAAAAAACACGAAAATTAAAACATGGTGACTTTGTAATTCAAACTTCGAGGAACGATATTCGTTGTGTACCTGGACAATAAATTCTGTACTATTTCAATCCAACGTTCTAAGTGAAAAACCAACTACAATTTGCATACAATGTTGTGGTTACAATGTAAACATACTTTTTGTAATATAGTCTATGGGAAGGTGTATTTATTGGGGATGAATATTGGATTGAAATAGGATTATTTTTCAGTATCATGTTCATTCAGCAAGTCAATAACCTTGTAGATTAAATTAATTTTTAGGGTTCCGTACCCAAAGGGTAAAACCGCACCCAATTGATAAGACATCGCTGTCCATCCGTCTGTTTGTCAGTCTGTCCGTCTGTCACCAGGCTGTCACAACCCTGATAGTAAGACAGTTGAAATTTTCACAGATTGTGTATTTCTGTTGCCGCTATATTAATAAATACTAAAAACAGAATAAAATAAATATTTAAGGGGGCTCCCATAAAACAAACGTGTTTTTTTGCCGTTTTTATAGATAATAGTACGGAACCCTTCGTGCTTGAGTGCGACTCGCACTTGGCCAGGTTTTTGATAACTAGTTTCAAAGGTGAGATGGTATAATTAAGAAGTGGAAATGGGCCAGCCATATAGCTCTGATAACCACGTTGGGTACTAAGGATTCTCGAGTAGCAAACACAAACTGGCAAAAGAAGAAAGTCTTCCTCTCGACGGACCAAATACCACATCAACACGGTCTAGGGATATTTTTAAAACAGCGAATTACTATCAATGTGTTAATTATTTATATGACATGTATATATTTAAAAGATACGTTTTATTAATATTCTACCATTTTTTAATAATAGTCATAATAGTCATAATAGTCATAATAGTCATAATAGTCATAATAGTCATTTATTCACAATATTCATTGTACGTCAATATGGCTGGTACGATATTGTACCAAGAGCTAGCTTTGCCATAACAAGCTAAAATGTCCTACAAACATATTATAATTATGCTATTCACAGCTTATTAAATAATAAATAAAAGAATTATAATAATAAATTAATAAAAATGATACAATTATCATTAATAAAATTATAAAAGTCACAATACAAAATTAATACATTTAGTTACGATGATTATAGCCTATGAACTCATCATAGCTATAAAAGGTCTGCTCGACAAGCCACCGTTTCAATTTTTGTTTGTATGAAAACATACTCAGAGTATCGGTGATACTGGCAGGGAGATTATTGTAGACTGTCGGTCCCATTACGTGCGTCAATTTAGAAGACTTCGTTAACGAACGTGGTACTTGCATTAACTTATGCCGGTTTCGAGTATTGTGCGTATGTACGTCTCCGTGCCTCTGGTACAAGTTCAGATTCATCCTCACGTACACCGCTACCTGATATAACAACAATGGTAATAATGGTGCTAATAATGGTTAAGCTTCGATTAAAATTTCATGATCATATGGAAAAAAAATGAAGCATATATAAACGGAAACTGTATATGAATTAACTTTTAATTTATGAGTAAAAACTGAAAAAAATAGAAAAATCATTTAATTTGTGTTTATAAACTTGAAGTTAGTAGTCTGAGAAAGCGTCCATGATGTTCATAAGACATCAGCAACGATTCGGCATGCTCAGAACAAGGTTGTCAATGTCTTGCTGCGGAATATTGTCCCATGTCCTTCTGAGGTGCGCAAAAAGTTGATCTTCTATAGCCAAATTTTCAGGAACTTCCTTCAGAGCTCTTCTTTGCAGCATATCCCACCCATGCTCAATGGGATTTAGATCTGGCGATTGAGCAGGCCAGTCTAAGGCCCTAACATTGTGTGTATGTAACCAAGCTGTTACCCTTCTCGCCGTGTGTGCCCAGGCATTGTCGTGCATGAGCAGGATATCTTGCCCCATTTGTGTTCTGTGGGGCAAGATTACGGGCCCCAGCACCTGTTGGATGTATCGTTCTGCCGTCATATTGCCCCGCACCCAAACGAGATCCGTCCGTCCTCCAAGACGAATTCCTGCCCAAACCATAATTGTTCCTCCTTGTTATGGGTGAACTTCCTGAGGGTTCTGAAGACGGCTCCATCGTGCAGGAACTCGCCAAACACGCGTCCTTCGTGAATCTGGATGAAAGCCGAACCTGGATTCATCCGTGAACAGCACATTGGACTATTGCTCGCGGCCCCAGTCCACGTGGTTCCGAACCCATTCTAATCGTCGTCCACGATTGCCTCTCCGTAAAGGTGGGACCCGGAGTAGTCTACGAGAGCGTAGATTGCTTTCATGCAGTCGCCTTCTTACAGTTTGGCCACTCACAAGCACTTGGTGTTCCACTCGCAGCCTGTGGACCAATTGAGTCGCCCTTGCATTTGGTTGAGCTCGCGCAGTAATTTGCAAAAATCGGTCTTGTCTGGGGGTAGTGATGCGACTTGGCCCCCGGTGCCTCTCCGCTACTTCACCTGTGGCACGATAGCTTGTCCACAATCTTGAAATTACATTTTGGTGGGTCCCTATGGCCTCAGCAACATTACGCTGAACAGACCCAGCTTCCAGCATTCCCACAGCTCGTAACATCTCCGCCCTCGTCAAATGTTGGCGTTGCATGGCTAAAATACCTCAATTTTAACTTTATCTTTCGTTTAAAAATGAAAAAAACTGTAACTAAACGTAATTTGTATTGTTTTCTAAATTTCGCACAAATGAAAATTCCCTCTCCTACACATCAATACATTTTTATGCCACCGAAACAAAAGAATTTTCAAAAATTTGAATTTGGAATTAGTCTGAGATAAATTACAAACGGTGTATAAAATATTCCAATGCGGCCAGTACTTTTCGAGTTATTTAATTGAGTATGAAATATCCCTAGACCGTGTTGATGAGTGTAGTAGTTTTAGTAGTAGTAGAGCTTTTTTGTAAAAGAATTCGTCCAGGGAAGTACTACCACCATACCTATTTCTGCCACAAAGCAGTAGTGCTTGCATTGCTGTGTTCCGGTTTGAAGTGTAAGGGTGCCGGTGAAATTACAGGCACATGAGACTTTTCATATTTATGTCTCAGGGTGGCGGGCGCAGTGCAGTGCCACATAGGGTGCTTCCTAGGTGGACGTAACCTATGTGGTAATGCACTGTTCATAGGCGGAGGTTACCGTTTAACATCAGGTGGGCCATCTGCTCGTTCCGTCATTCAAGTAGCATAAAAAAAAAGTTTTGTAACGGTCGCAGGAATACGGTGGATGGTGGCGACTCAAGACCGTTCGTCGTGGCATTCTATGGGGAAGCCAATGCCCAGCAGAGGACTTCTTTAGGCTGATGATGTCACAATTCATCATTCGCTACAAAGTAGGTGATTCGGTTTATTAAATTAAATAAAGGTATTCCTTGGTTGAGGCAAGATGATTGGCCTATACTCAAATTGTGATTACGAATTTTAAGATTTTAGTCACAAAATTCATTTTACCACACGCTTTTCTTTATTTTGTGATCTTCCTTTATCAATATGGAAATACCTTGGTCCGGGTCGATTACGGATATATTGTTTCGAAGACTTTGCGGTTCTATCTGGGTTCGATGAAATGAAAGTAGTTTTTCGGTACGATATTGGCCGTTTCGGGAAACAGTCCCAAAATTGGATAGTTGGCAAATAATTTTTTTATTTTATGTTTAGAAGAGTACAGTGTTCAATAAATATCTGAGCCTACGTTATTTTTATGATTATACCAAAACTCATATTATGTACAAATTGTGATGCAAACGACATTTTTGAAACATAACTAAATATTTCGTTCCATCTAATTTACAGAAAAAATAATAAATAAATATATAAAAAATAAATAATGCTAGACATTTTACACAACATTATCTTGCCCCAAGCTAAGCAGAGCTTGTGTTATGGGTATTAGATCATTTATATACTTAATTCAATACATTATAGATAGATATATTTTTTATACATAGAAAATACCCAGAACACCCTGAACAAATACCTGTAGATCGTGCAAATCTTTGTTCCGAGGCGGGAATTGAACCCGCAACCTCCTGCATCGCAGCAATAATGCAGATAATAGAAGAATAAAAAACATTTTAAAGCTACAAATAAAATAGTATAGCCATTTAATTACCGTTGCAAAAGATCTAAAGATAGTTCATCGCATTCAAAACACTGAAGCGTCCATAAGATGTAAATACTAACTATGCATAACCAAAAATATATCATTACGTACATACATATACGCCCCCGAAAGGGCAAGCAGAGCCTCAATGAGGCTCTTTTCACCGTGAGTTGCACCATATCCTGGGAATATAGACGTGACAAGTGGTGAGCTCATCGCCGCCATTGTTTCCCACGACTGACTCTATTATTATTATTGTTACTCTATTATTATATAGTCATTATTGACACACTGCCAACATCAAAAGAAAAAAAATCACCTCCCTACCGTTCCATGGAAAATCCAAAAAATGGGCATGCCAAATACAATGTTTGTACATGCCTCTAACAACCATGTGAAAAAAGTTTGTATTCCAATAGTGAAACCACCCTGTACCTACAGGATATCAGCAACGAGCCTGTCAATCCTGCCCTTATTTAGATCTGCCTTCAAGATATTCTAAAATATAATCTAACGCCGTTACCACCTAATTAACGTCTTACAGCGGGTATTCTGTTATTCATTGGCGTAAACGACCTCACCTCGAAATTGGGATCTTTGCATACATTACCAGCGTTACTAGTTGATGTCTCTCATTAAAGTAGATTGGCAGGTGACTAACATAAGAGGCGAAAGACGGAGATATAAGAGAGTAAAGTTACGTCACTACAATTAACCTAGCTACCTTCTAAGTTCTAAATAATATATTAATTAAAGTAAAGAAAGAAAGAAAGAAAGAACATTTGTTTATTTTCCCCCAAGAGGACACAACACATACATAATACATGAAAACAAAAAACATATATTTATTCTAAGGACAATGTGTATACAAAAATAAAATAAAAAATTCAAGCTAAAATTAAATTAAAAACTGGTATACATTGCGCAACGAGTTATGAGCCCTGACCTTCAATGCGCAGTAGTAATTTTTGGGGTCTGTATAGCGAATGCGTGAATGTACACATGCGCAATCAACCTCATCACTTTCGCCAATTGCTCATTACTCATTGCGCGACCTATAAGTATAAGTATAAAGTTTATTTAGCTCTTCACAAAAGGTTTCATTGTCATCAAGTAACATAACTCGTGCATAAAATTACATTGTAGGTAAGTGTGATGAACCAAGAAAACCTGTTTTGCGAGAGCCTGGTGCCTGAGATAGGTTTAGAAAAAACCTGTATTACAGGTCACCAGTGCCCCTACTACTATAGTAGTAGGTAGGTTGTTATGTAGGATGGTATCGATGTGTGTTGTGTGAGGTCAAATAGGTCCTTGTCTTAGAATAAGCTGCACCAGAAATGCAGATTTTATTAAATTTTATATTAAACAGGGTGACCTAATTGAAAGCAATAACGATGTCCTCAGAAGATGCTCAATTATTATTATTTGAAGATGATTACTGTAATCTATAGTAAACAAGTGTTCGCCCACGACTTTGATCGCGTTTAACACAGATACACAGAAGTTTTAGCTCAATCCAGGTAGGTACAATCTGTGTACAAATTTTATCGAAATTGGTTCAGCCGTTTGGGTGTGATTGAGTTCCACCCAAATATCCAAATATCGCAAATCAGTAGTGCTCACATTGCTGTGTTCCGGTTTAAAGGTAGGTGCCGGTGAAATTACAGAAAACTTTTCATCATTATGTCTCAGGGTGGTGGGCGCAGTGCAATACTGCATAGGGCGCGTCCTATGGAAGTAATGCATTGTTGTATTCAGCAGTTAAACTTAAGCTGGTTATTCTATCATTAAAAAAACTATTTGTGAAGAATTTATAGTAAAAGGACTTTGTTGAACTAAAAATACGATGCACACTTTTTTTCACTATCACACGGTCACCGATAGGAGTTCATTGGAATACGAGCTATGTCACCTAGACCAAAGTTTCAAAATCGCTTGTCCAAATACCCATACATACTTAGTGTAAGAGGGTAGAAATATGTTCACTGGTTCAGAAGGAAGACCATTCCGTACTGGCGATTTTTTTACCCTCTTGACGCCAGTTTTGTTGGATTTCACCTCCGGTACGGAGGCCTGCGTTGCTCGATGGATTTCACACCTGTTGGGATCTGACGGGTTTTTAAGGGGAGTGAACAGGATCCGATATATTGACACGTGAAGCGCTTAATAGGTTTTCCTTATATAGCTTGCACAAAACAAGACCTTAGTGCTTGGTTGACAAGGTTCACCAAGTAATGTTACCTTTTTCCATAAAAGTATACTACAGCTAGGCCGAGGAGGTTTTATTTTTAAATTGTGTTCGAAAGTTGGAATGTTTCGCTAGAGGCGTGAAATTCAAATTTTATTGTTTTTTTGCTAATCATAGCTCATCAACATTGGTAGCGAAACCTGATTTTGAGAAAAATAGACTTCTCACATTTTTTTTTATACAACTTGTTTTGACGGAACAAGCATTTGGCCCACCTGATGTTAAGCAGTACCCTCTGCCTATGAAAAAGCATCACCTCATAGGTCACGTCCACCTAGGACGCGCCCTATGTAGCATTGCACTGCGCCCTCCACCCTGAGACACAGGTAAAGATGAAAAGTCTCATGAGCCTGTAATTTTACCGGCACCCATACTCTTCAAACCGAAACACAGCAATGCCAGCACTACTGCTTTGCGGCTGGAATAGTACGTACGTAGTAGTAGTAGAAGTAGGAGAGGTGGTAGTACGAACTCTTTAAAAAAAAATCTCTTCTACTAACACAGATTTATTGACTTGACTGTCAGTCTCATAATATCATTAGTTTAGCTACTGGAGTGGCTCCCTGGATGGTTTAGATTCACAACTGGACCCAGTAGGTGGCGCTGCAGTTGAGTCACTGGGACTACACCAACGAAGTCGCGAGCGGGTTGCTTATAGGTATAGTTGTATAAAAGTCAATAGTATTTTATTGGTAAAAACTGTAGATTTTACAAGTAATACATAATCAGTAGTAATCATAGGTACCTACGAATAAATAAATTCTTCGAAACTGTAGTTTATGCGTGTGATCGACTAGCCAAGCCTTGATTTAAAAAGGTAAATTATTGGCAGGTGTAATGGTTTCAGGCAGATAGTTGTATAATGGGCGGTCTTGTAGTTAAAAAGCTATCTATTCCAGACAACCTTTGCCAGTTTGATGCCGAGTTCAGAATTGGACTGATTGGTGGTGGTAGTTACTATTATGCTAAGTAGCTGCACCAAATTGCATTCGTTACAGACTCTTTTTAGTCGGACACTAAATAAAAAATAAATAAATAATGCTGGACAGTTCACACAAAATTATCTAGCCCCAAGCTAAGCAGAGCTTGTGTTATAGTCATAGTCATAGTAATTTATTAGTAACAAAAACGGTTACAAGTCAAATATACATAAATCCATAAATCGTACATAAGTACATCACAAAATTTACATCACAATACAATACATTATAACAATTTGAAATTTAATATGTCAATACCATTACAATTAATAATCGTATAAAAAATTATAATTAGTGTAAAAATTATAATAATAATAGGTAATATCAAATAATTAATTAATGTCAGAAAAATAATAAAATATTAATTTACATTAATTTTAAATAAATCTTGATATTGATAGATCGTCTGCGCTACAAGCCATGTTTTTAATTGATTTTTGAAAGATAGCGTCGAACTTGAGCTTCTGACACTTTCAGGCAGTGCGTTGTAGACCGCGGGAGCCATCACATGCACTAACTTGGACGACTTAGTGAGTCGCCTGCGTACGCACTCAGCTTGTGTGCGTTCCGTATGTTGTACCTGTGCCCATCCCCAAGTTTCACAAACGACGCCAGGTTGTTCCTGGCATACATAGCTGTATGAAGAATCATCAGAGCGGGAACGGTAGGTATCCTCAGTGCAATGAAATATGGTCTGGCAGATGTGTCCCGAGAAACCCGAACTATGGCCCTCACTGCTCTTTCTTGCATGTTATGGGTACTAGATAACTGATATGCTTAATACAATATATTACATAGATAGATATTTTTTATTATACATAGATAATACACAGAACACCCTGAACAAATATCTGCGATCACACAAATATTTGTTCCGAGGCGGGAATCAAACTCGCAACCTCCTGCGTCGCAGGCCAAGATTTGCCCGCCGCGCCACAGAGGTCGTCAAATTACACTGTTGATAGAAACGTAGTAATTTTGCAGGTCTTGCTTGGGTGGCTCTTGCGATGCTCACTCGGCTTTATTAGCAGCATCGCGAAAACATTCGGTCATGGTTGATTGCGTGATGGACTTAATTCAGTCTGACCATCGCGTGGGAAGCGGCCACGTGGTTTCTGGCCATACATGTGTCTATAATTAGGGAATAGTACATTTTAGTACTAGTGTGTAATGTTGGTGATTACCGCTGAGGCACCAGGTGAGGGTCTTAAGAGAGCCGAGGACGGTAATGTGTATCATACGACGTTTTTCAACACACTCGTGAAGATAATAATAATAAAACAGAAATACACACTCTGTGTAAATGTTCAACCGTCTCTATAACTCACTAGTGAATTATAGCAATAAAAAAGTCACACTTTGATTAGGTACAGGTGTAAAACAGAAATACATACTCTGTGTAAATGTTCAAATGTCTCTGTAACTTACTTGTGAATAATAGTTTGATTACAGGTGTAATTATGTGCCTAATTGCCGTGAAATTAGAGCCACTTTATGAGCACGTGTGTTGAAAAATGCTTTAACCAGTTCCTCCCGATCTCTCATAAAACATGCCTGCCTATATAGCTACCACTAAGAAGCTCTAGGCCTTTATCACCGAACACATCCACAAGTTTATGCGCGTCACGTCTTAGTAGAATTTCATTGGGTTTATAGCCTAAAGTAGCTAATTCGGTGCGAACCCCTCAGTGCCATTCAGGTCATGTGCCGCTTAGTCAGTTTACAAGTTCTGCTGTTTTATAGCCAGTTTTTGTGGTATTTAATATACTTTTTAACTAGTCATCCATTCGTATACCTAACCTACGTATTATATATCAAACAACAAAGACTTGCTTATTAAGTTTTATGTGAAAAAAATATTTTTCAAAACAAACTTTTATAAAATTTGTGGTCGTAACCGTGAGCAGACGTTCGCTGATCAAAATGAGACTAAACACATTTTGTTTTTTTTTAAATATTTATTTTAGAAAAATGGCGACTGAATTTATTCTTAGTACATATTTCAAAACCTTCAAAAATTCAAAAACTTGGAAATTGGTACTGAAAACTAACATTAAATTCCGACGCCACTTTTCTCAAATAAATAATTTAAAATATATTTTTCTTGTAACTTCAATAACTTAAACAATTAATTCCACCACTTCATCATAAAAACGTGATTCTACATAAACCCTTTTCCATAGGATTTGGTCAAAATCTGAGCACAAATATAGTAATTACTCCTAAACTATCCAAAATCGTAGAACATACACGGGGGTGATTCAGATGTGCCATGAGGTCCCCCATCCATCTGCCACCGATAATCCAACTCTCTTGTTACATTCTGTACAATATAACTTTTGAAACTATCATGGTAATGTACATAATACAACATCACATGTAACATCTATTAGCAAAGACATCAGTTAAATCTCCCGTGATCATGGCGCTAGAAACTGTGCCGAAATATCGAGGACAAAAAAAACTCAATTATCATGTCAAATATACCGTTTTTAGTGAAAAGTATATCTATATATAAAAAACAAAGTCGTGTTAGTAACACCAAGAACGGATGAACCGATTTGGCTGAAAATTGGTGAGGAGGTAGCTTAGAACCAGGAGATTGACATAAAAGGGAGGGGTAGGAAGGGGGGGGGGGGGGTTCACCGGGGGCTACCCATGCGAAGCCGAGGCGAGTCGCTAGTATAACATAAATTATTTATGTAATGCCTTTGAATTCGGAATAAACAATTTCTCAGCACAAAGATTTATTGAAAAAGCGTAATAGAACATCCTCAACTTTCCCATCTTGAAAGTACATACAAAGCAAACAATCAAAATAACCCTTCATATCGAAGAGCTCCCAGCAATTTACGAAACAACAAAATTCTTACTCAGACCACAGATAAAAGAATACTATACCTCAGACCAAGCCCTTGTCACTCCGGATAGGCTTTCTATGTATAAAATGAGTTTTCACGCAGTAAATTTATCCGTGCTACTATTTGGTCGAAAATACTTGTCTCCTTATCTTTTCATAGCATAACGACGACTTCTGTGGTGCGGCAGGCGAAGGTTGGCCTGCGACGCAAGAGGTTGCGGGTTCGATTCCCGCCTTGAACAAATATTTGTGCAATCGCAGATATTTGTTCAGGGTGTTTTCTATGTAAAATAAAAAAACTATCTATGTTAATTATTGTGTTAGGTATATCAGTTATCTAGTACCCATAACACAAGCTCTGCTTAGCTTGAGGCTAGATAATGTTGTGTGAACTGTCCAGCATTAGTTATTGATTTTATTTATTTATAATAGACTGGCACATTCTTACTTTAACTTTCAATATCTCATAACCACACTAAGGCTTCCTTGTGGTGGTTTCACATCAAATATGCTGGAGAGTTCATTCATATTTAGCCCCAAGCTAAGCACAGCTTGTGTTTTGGGTACTAGATAACTGATATACTAAACACAATACATTACATAGGTAGATATTTTTTATTATACATATAAAATACCCAGAACATCCTGAACAAATATCTGCAGATCGTACAAATATTTGTTCCGAGACGGGAATCGAAGTCGCAACCTCCTGCTTTGCAGGCGAACCGTCGCCGCGCCACAGAGGTCGTCAATGTCGACATGTTTGCTGTTTATAGCAAACTCAAATCTCTGAAAAGTTTTGATAAACGAAGTAAGATGGCACCACACTTTTTTTTTATTGCATACGCAAACCTTTTGCGTTATGTCCTTCGAATTCCAAATGCAGGGTTCTCCTTTGATTATTCCAAAAATGCCATCGCTTGACCAGTTTCTGCTTTGCGGCAGAAATATGTATGGCGTAGAACTTCCCCGGATGAACTCTTTCACAAAATAGCTCTACTACTACTAATGTGAACATGTGGAGGCATCATTAGTGGCATTATAGTGAAATTTATTTACAGCAGTAGTATTATATAATCTGTGCTCGAACCCTTTACCCAAATCCATGGCCGGCACAAGAAAATCCAAACTTTTCGATAATCACAAACGACAAAAAAAAACGAATAAAATCCGAATATACTACGAACTTTGACAGAATACAATACGGAGGGGTGTCGTTTAAATCTGACGACATCCGGCATAAAAACTGTGTCCGGCCGAGTTGTATAAAAGTGTGGACAGTCGGGCAGACTCTGGTAAGTTAATCAATCAATTGTCATTTAACTCTGATTTTCCTAGAACGATCACACTTTAATTATTTCTAGGAAGGTGGAGCCGAATAACAAAGCCAATGGGATCCGACTACTAAACCTACGCCGTTTGTCCGTCCGTCTGTCTTTCTGTGTGTTTGTCTGTCTATCTATATTCCGTTGCAGAGGTATATCTTTACAGCCGTAAGACTACCAGTTCAATTTTATACATATTATAATATACATACATGCATGCATAAACGCACGCCTGTTTCCCGGTAGGGTAGGTAGAGACCACCGTTTTCTACTTGCTTCAATCCTGACATAACTCTTTTGCTTTATTCACTCTCATCACATTATTCATACATGCTCGTTGGATTAGGTACTCTTGACCGGCCTTTTTTCCAGAAAGTCTCCGATCTGACCTGAATACGTTTGCTGAGGTCTTCCCTTTCCCACAGTCCCATTCACGCTCGTCTTATGTAACTGTTTCGTCAATCTATTATCATCCATCATTTCTAAATGTACAAACCATTTAAGATAATCTAAGATAACCTAATAATATATTGCTTGATAATGCAAAAATCCAAATCGCAAGGGGATCCTCGTTCAGTGAGTTCTCCGACCAATGAACACACAGCATTTAGTAAAAAACCTACAAAAAGTAATTCATAGAAAAAAACTCTACAAAATACTCGTTCTCTGTTGCATTTAAAAATAGTCTTCAAACATCAAAACACTGAAAAATACCTACTGGAAAAATTGAAAACAACTCTATAGCCTTTACGACTCGAATTGAGATTCCTTCGCAAAGTTTTTGTGCAATTTATGTAGTATCTGGGATGAAAAGGTTTATAAAACTCAAGTTGTTTTATAACGATTTCATACATAAACAACTTTGTTAAAAAATTATAATGATTCTAAACAATGCCAAAAGGTCTGTGTTCGAGTTATAAGCATATAAACGAACACGCTGCAAATGTGTGTTTCAGCATCATATGCACAAAATACGCATTTGCTCGGATTACCCCAAATTGAGCGCAGTTCGCGAACACCAGCCTTACAGGCATCGCGTACTCTCATAAAACCATACCAATAATATACCATAGATTCATAGTCATACCGATTCAGTGTAATTGTATAGACTTTCTTAATACAAACCATTTACCATCATAAACAAGACTTTTTAACACCACCAAGCCATATACTACCGAAAGAAGGAGGAGTGGGTCTAGATTCACCATAGCAGTCCTAAGACAAGCTTCTCCCTTCTTTCTACATGGTCCTTCGAAAAACTACCTACCAGTGCCTACCATGTGATACAGTGACACCATAACCAGAGGATTGCAGTGTTTTAAATTAAGTTGGACTGCAGAGGTCGTCTTGGAGCATACCAGGTCAGAACGAACCATTTATTATCTATAAATAACCATATACCAACACCTAACATGGCTACCAGCGTTAGCCAACGTAGGTTAGAAGCAGGGGCTACGCAACCACAACCAGGCCCAGCATTTGCCCCGCAGCGAGATGATTTTTTACCATCAGCGGCAGGGTCCAGCAAGCTAGACGAGTTGATGAAAAAGCAGAACATCAATTTTAAAGCGCTCATGCGAACTATGAGTAAAACACAAGTCGACAAGTTTGAGAACCAGTGGCAATTTGAGAATGCTTTAAGATCACTGGACAGCCGCTGGAGAGAGATTGACAAACTTCATTGGGAAATTGAAGGCGAAAATGGAAGTGAAGATATCAACTACCAAGAACTATTCTGCGAGCACGAGGAAACGTACATCGAGTTGACAGAGACCATCAACACTAAAATGTGGTCGGTGAAGCATCGAGAGAGGTCAGCTCCTCAGATGGATATCCCCGTGTTCCATGGAACCTATGACCATTGGGTTTCGTTTAAGGATTTGTTCAGCGAGGCTATTGACAAAAACCCTTCGATATCCAATGCGCAAAAAATGCAATTTCTGAAGAGTAAGGTAGCAGGAGAGGCAGAGCGCCTCATTCACCATTTACAGATAAGCTCTGATAACTATAAGGTATGTTGGGAGATTCTTAACCATCGGTATGGAAACAAGAAACTAATTTTTACATCCCATATCAGCATTTTACTAGATCTTCCCAACATACAGCACCAATCGCTGATCATGATTAAAAAGCTGCATGACGTAGCGAAAGAGACGCTTTACGCTATACAAAACCTGGGAGTCGATATTTCAACATGGGATCCACTCTTAGTGCACTTACTAGCGCAAAAGCTCGATAAGGAGATTTTTACTGAATATATAGAATCCGTCAAGAAGCCCAGAGAGCTACCCTCTCTACAGGAGTTTCTGGAATACTTAGAGAAAAAAATTACAGCATTAGAAGCGTCCCGGCGTAAACAAGAACCAAATAACCAGAAAACCATGCTACCTCAACCATCAAAATCTAAGCAATACAACCAAAACCAAAAGAAAAGTTTTCAACGAAATAACCAATTATTTAACAAAGATTATTCGAAGCCTAACATGAGTGCATATCATGTTTCGCAGTCGATAACCTGTGCATTGTGCAATACTGAGCATGCATTGTGGCGATGCCCTACATTTTCAGAAATGACGCCTTTGCTAAAATCAAAAAAGATTGAGCAATTAAACTTTTGTCAAAACTGTTTATGCAATCATTTCAAGAAACCGTGCATATCGGTCAAACGATGTCGTAAATGCTTAGGCAAACATAATACTTTACTTCATGACGCTTTAGTGGATCAAAGTACAACTACTTCTGCAAAACCAAACGCTAAGCAAACCAATAGCGAAGCAACAAAAGAAAATACATTCAGGTCATCACACGTGTCCTGGGATGACAGGTCAGAGATACTTTTAGCTACTGCCGTAGTCAAGGTCACGGGGTCTGATGGCACTCAGCACACCATGAGAGCTTTGGTCGACCAGGGTTCTCAACTGTCGTTGATCAATGAGAATGCGGCCCAGATCTTAGGATTGAAGAGGGCTCATTTTAAGGGTCAAATTTACGGCGTAGGAGAGAAAGAAAACAGTTCTAAAGGCATTATAGAGATAGCTATACAATCAACGCATAGCAAGTTTTCCTTCGCGACCAACGTTATTATTATAAATAATCTAATTAAACGCCTGCCGAACAACACATTTACCAAACCATCATCATGGGATCACATCCAAGGTATTAACCTGGCTGATCCGGAATTTAACGTAAGCCGACCAGTAGACTTGCTCCTCGGGGCGGATGTTTATAGCAAGATAATGTTAGGAGGTATCTTGAGAGGAGACAAGGATGAGCAGCCCATCGCGCAGCAGACGCAATTAGGGTGGCTGCTCGTTGGATCTATGAAACCATACTACCATTGTAACGTTGTTCTCAACAACACAGAAGAGTTACTAAAATTTTGGGAAAACGAAGACATAAACCAGAAAATAGAGATGTCTAACGATGACCATGAGTGTCTTCAATACTTCCTAGAAACTACTAAAAGACTTGATAGCGGCCGGTACCAGGTGCGGCTACCGTTTAAGCCGGCCCTCAAAGAAAAATTGGGTGCCACCAAACCCCAAGCTCTAGCTCAATTCAGAAACTTGGAGAAAAAGTTGGAGAAGAACAGTGAATTTAAAGTAGATTACCAAAAGTTCATGAATGAATATATAACTTTAAATCATATGATACCATCAACCAATAACCAGACGCCTGAGTGCTATCCACCCCACCATTCAGTCACTCGAGCTGAATCAACTACCACCAAACTGAGAGTGGGGACTGAGAACGAAAAAACAACCATAACATTAGTAGCGGGTAAAGCAAGGTTAGGGCCACTAAACAAGGTCATATCGATACCTAGACTTGAGTTAATGGGCGCTCATCTTTTAGCTCAACTAATGCAAAAAGTTCAAGGTTGCTTGTCAGATTACCACACGGACGTGTACTGCTGGACCGATTCAACTGCAGTGCTAGGATGGATTCAAGGAGATCCAGCCCGATGGAAACCATTTGTATCAAATCGGGTTACAACAATTACCAAAACTACACCATCAAAGCATTGGCAATATGTGAAGACCACAGATAATCCAGCTGATTGCGCAAGCCGTGGATAGACCGTCAAACAACTCAAAGACCACAAATTGTGGTGGCAGGGGCCGTCATGGCTGCCATCATACACAAACCAAAAAACTGAACAAACCATATTATATGAAACCAATCTCGAAATAAAACCTTCTATTTTGAGACACGCAAACGCAGTATTAACAGAGCAAAAAGAATCAACCACGACGAGTATAGTTAATTACTTATTACAAAAATTTAGCTCTATTACGAAAATCATACGTATTATGGCATGGATACTGCGATTACCTACCAAGAAACAAGTTCGCCGACCTTACCTCGAATTACATGAACTACGCCGTGCAAAACTGCTGATAATCAAAACCATTCAACAAACAGAATTTGCAAACGACTTAGATTCTATAAATAGACATGGAAAGGTGCATTGTAAAAGTAAAATATTGAATTTAAATCCAATCATAGACGAGCATGGCATTTTACGTGTGGGTGGAAGACTGAGAAATGCCCACATAAGTTTTGAAATGAAGCATCCCATCATCTTGTCTCATGATCATCGGATCACGCCGGAGCTATTCATAGACCAAGCACATGCATTGACTTTCCACGGTGGAGTACGTCTCACTTTAGCGAATCTTCGGCAACAGTATTGGATTATCGGCGGATACATGGCTACCAAAAAGTTTATTAGAAAATGCGTCGTATGTAGAAGACAGGATCCTATTAAGCAGTACCAGCTCATGGGAGACTTACCATCATCGAGGGTGAATCCAGAAAATGCATTTCACCACTGTGGTGTAGACTACACGGGTTTCGTCGAGGTTAAAGCAAACAAAGGGCGTGGAATTAAAACCACAAAGGGCTATATAGCTGTTTTTGTATGCATGGTGACAAAGGCTGTTCATCTAGAGCTCGTGTCAGACTTGACCAGTTCAGCCTTTCTGGCAGCGCTTACCAGGATGGCAGCCCGAAGGGGAGCTCCACGACACATGTATAGCGATAACGGAACTAACTTTGTGGGAGCGAATAGAATGTTACAAGAAGAATTTCACCAACTTCAGCAAGTATTCAGTGAAGGCTTCATAACTGAGATAACGGAGATGGGGCTGGAATGGCACTATACAGTACCAAAATGGGCTAGTTCCGGGGGATTATGGGAACGAGCAGTACGCAGCCTTAAACATCATCTTAAGAGAGTCATTGGCCAACAGAAACTGACCTTCGAGGAGTATACCACACTATTGACCAGACTGGAAGCATGTCTGAACTCTCGTCCGCTTTGCGCGTTATCAGAGGATCCTGATGATCTCAATTTTCTCACACCAGCTCATTTCTTATCAGGAAGACCAGGAGCAACTATAATAGAAACGGAGCAAGATGCTCGAACCAGATGGCATCTAACATCTAAACTATTTCAAGATTTATGGAAAAGGTGGAAGTCTGAATACCTTGTACAACTGTCATCCAGAACCAAGTGGATGCAGACACAGAAAAACATCGATATTGGGGATCTAGTGGTGATCCATGATGATAATCTACCTCCAGGAAAGTGGGCTCTTGGGCGGGTAATCGACACGCATCCAGGGGATGAAGGCCTTACCAGAGCGGTCTCATTAAAAACCAGGAACGGTGTCCTAAAGCGCCCGATTGTAAAGCTCTCAGTGTTGCCCGTTAACAAGGTCAACGAATCCGCACCAGACCAGACATTACCAAAACCAGAACCAGAAAAATAACCATGAACATATTACCAAGACAGAATTAAAGATTAATACTGGAGAAGAAATATAAGATCGAAAATATAAACAGTATTATTTAGTTTCAAGATGCCGTTGTTACCTACTTACCTACGGCTTGAACGATATAAAACAGTTATCAAGACAACCGACATTCTACTTTGATCCTATAAACAAAATACAACTTATCAGGGACAAATAGACTTTAGTCATGTACCATATGGCAGACACTGGACAGGTATAGGTACCTACCTATGACAAAATATCTACCTATTTTGATAAACTGTGTTCAACCATTGACAAATGATACGATTGCAATACGATCGTGCAGCAAGGCCGGCACGATTACCAGGAACTAGAATACTACAATGAACTCTTGTTAACGCTGCATTTTAACGTTGACGATAGGCGCACTGTGGAGCAGACAGCGCGGCGCCGAAGGGGACTCGCAAATGATATCGGATACCTAGCAGATGACTTGTTCAGAGTATTAGACTCACGTTTCGCAGATCACTATGTCAAGGACATTGAAACCATACACCACACCAACCATACAAATGAAAAACATCTGTCTAATTTATGGAAATACTAAACTTCCATAATTGAAGCAGAGTTCAAAAAAAAAATGATGACGAGCCATGATCAGCTATGTGCTGGCAGCAGGCGCACTGTGTGCAGCAGCAGCTTAGGCATGGAGGAGCGGACAATGCTGTCTACACCAGGGAGCTGCTCCTGCGCGCCGCGGCGAGGGTCGCCGCCGTCAGAGATCTGTGGCGACCCCGCCGCGAGAGCCACCGCCGGCAGGAGTCGGTGATGGCTCCGCCGCCGCTGAGGTCAACCAGTGAACCAGACCATAGTGAAGTGCTTAGTGCAAGTGAATTAAACAATAAACAATAAAAGTGAGATCTGTTTTCGAGAAAATAATTATGCCAAACGTTGGCCTAGCGCGAACTACAGTGCGGTTAAACGAGGCAAAAAGACGGACCCGGGTGTACCAAATGACAATATGGCTCTCGCAAACTCGATAGTTTAGTTAAGTTTAGAAACATTTACACGTTTTTATTAGATATTTTATGCTACCATGTGCTTTTATATTTTGCTTAATTTATCTTATGTTTATAATGTTTTATAAGTAACGTCAACCATTAACCAGTAAGATTTATTGTTTGCTTTTACTGTTTCGCTTGAATTGATTTTATAATTGTACCATCATTTCATTTCATGCGATTTCATCTTCATCTCGCTCTCGGGAATATGTTCGAGTTATAAGCATATAAACGAACACGCTGCAAATGTGTGTTTCAGCATTGTATGCACAAAATACGCATTTGCTCGGATTACCCCAAATTGAGCGCAGTTCGCGAACACCAGCCTTACAGGCATCGCGTACTCTCATAAAACCATACCAATAATATACCATAGATTCATAGTCATACCGATTCAGTGTAATTGTATAGACTTTCTTAATACAAACCATTTACCATCATAAACAAGACTTTTTAACACCACCAAGCCATATACTACCGAAAGAAGGAGGAGTGGGTCTAGATTCACCATAGCAGTCCTAAGACAAGCTTCTCCCTTCTTTCTACAGTCTGCCTTTTGTTTTTTAAAATTAAAATACATACATTGGTAATTTGCTAACAAAATATAGACTAATTGGACTGATAAGTGTAATAAAAGACATTGAAAACAATCAATTTAAACATATAGTGTTTAAATTAATCAATCTTTAATACTGCCCCTATTATACGGATACCTTTCTTACGAGTTGGGCAGAATGAGCCCCTTTAAACGCACAAATCTCAGACAAAGTCACGGGCATAAACAGGTTCATAAATTGGCAAGGACGAGCGCGGCGTGAGTCGGACCGTGTTATTTTTTAATTAAATTTATCATCTCTCATTTATGAAAACGGAGGTACTGATATTTAGTAACAGCGTTTTAATGTAACACAGTATTTTATGAGCTCATGTTTTTTTGTAAAATTGCCTAATCATGTTACCGGCAAGTAACCCAGTTATTTTGTTTGTTTGTTGTTGTCCAGAGAAAAACTAGTTTTTAAGGTTCACAGAGGGCGCACAAGGTAGCCTATCACAACAGAGTATTACTAATCTTACGCTAATATAGGGATGCTGTCTGTCTGTCTGTCTGTTTAGATTCTGTCACAGAAGTATATATATCTCGCCAGCCATGAGGTGTCAGTTAAAATTTTCTCAGATTAGTGATAAAAAATGCCATTTATTCCTGATATTAATAACAAAGGCTATAAATATAGTTATAATATTTAGGGTAGGGTACGAGAAAAGGTGGAGGGCTCAGCCACGCTGTTTTTCAGCCTCGCCTTAGAATGCTGCTGTAGTCACAGCAGCCATGATACTCTGTAGCTATCCGCTGTTCCCAAACAAAAGTACAAATTATGTATCAATTATTGAAAAAAACAAGGAACAGCAGTACAACCACCGAGATTATGTTGTGGTATGAACTTTAACAAGTAATAAAATATGCATAAAACTTAATCCAAAAAAGGGGGGAGGGACACTATATAAAAAGAAGGGAATACCTGCTTTCCTTACTGAGACCGGGAGCAGTAAAAAGGTATTAATTGCTGATCGTATTAAACAGGTAAACAAGTTTTACTATCGAGAGTTGATTATATCGCCTTTTTGTTTCGCCATAATAATTTATGGCGCTAGTTTCAGAGATATCTCTCGTAGTTTTATACGAGATTTATATTCGTATAATTGAAAGAGCGCAGCGAGTTCTCTTAGTCAACTTGGAAGAATCGGCGTTTGTATGTATGTACATACTTTTCACTGCAAACGGGATATTTACCATGATTTTTCGAGTTTTGATGGCCGTTTTCTCGTTGTCCCACTGTTCAACTATATTTAATGATATAAAAGAATAATGCGCAAATTTCATAATAAACTCTATAATTACCTATCTAAGTTTTTCCAAGAGCACTATTGAGATCTCGATTGTTCCCGATATTTCAGCACAGTTGCATGCACCATGATCATGTTTCTAGTGAAAAGTATGTGCATAACCATAAGTTTCAAAAGTTGTAAGTATGTATGTTTGTACGATGAAAACTTCCGCATCGCTAATCCGATTTTCATGAAATTTTGTAGGTGATAGATAGTATTAGTACAATTTGTATGTCATATGAGCTATATCGGTCGGGGGTTGTTGAGAGCGGGGAACAAGAGGGGATAAAAAAATAAAAAAAAATAACTGACTGACTTTTATTTTCTAGACCTAGTGGGATCTCTTAAGAAAGCGCTTTGCTTTGACATTTCAAAGCTATTGTTTTATTTATTTTTAGACCACATACTTAATGTACCTAAACGAGAAAAGGTTTACCAATCGTGTTTCTGTTCTTGATTTATTTAGATTACATTCTCAAGTAATTACATACATACATGAGTAGACACACGCCTTTTTCCCCAAAGGTGGGTAGACAGAGCCTCAATGGGCCTCTTTTCACAGTGGGTTCCACCATCGTGGTATATAGGCGTGACAAGTGGTAAGCTCATCGCCGTCATGATGACGGCTGATGATATAATAATTAATGTATTAAAATCAAGTTTGTAATCTTTACCGTTATTGATTGAGCGCGTCACGCAACGACTCCAAAATGTTAACATATTGCCTTAATAATGAATTCCGACTGATTTTAAAAATTGCTACAGATCTATCAATAAATTCCCTGATTACAAATAGAGAGTATCGATATTACTTACGACGTACCAACATAATAAAGCTTAACACAATGATCGTGTTAGAACAAAAGAAACCTTACATTATCCTAGGCAAGAAAAATTACATTTTCCCAACAAAAACTGCGCTGAGTGAGTCAACGGAACAGAGGTGTAATTAGCTGCCTATGTCAGAGGACGGACAATGTGTATCGCGTTACAAAGGTATATAATACAGCGTAACTATCCGAATAAAGTAGTAAAGTTTATGGTTTCCTACTAATCATATATATATAAATAAATAATGCTGGACAGTTCACACAACATTATCTAGCCCCAAGCTAAGCAGAGCTTGTGTTTTGGGAACTACATAACTGATATACTTAATACAATACATTACATAGAGTGTCTTTTTGACTCCACGCGTGACCGGAATGCTGGCTTTTTTTTTGGTCAACGAATAAGCATTGCCATTCAGCATGGCAATGCAGCAAGCATTCTGGGCACGCAGCAATCGGGTGACGGCTTGCTGATCTGATAGGTAAGTTTTTTTTTTATTTTTTTTTTTATTGTCTTAGTTGTAATTGAATAAATTACATAGATATATATGTTTTATTATACATAGTAAATACTCAGAACACCATGAACAATTATTTACAGATCGTACAAATATTTATTCAGAGGCGGGAATCGAACACGCCATCTCCTGCGTCGCAGGCGAACCACAAACGCTGCGCCACGAGGTCGTCAAAAAAATACAAATGTGGGCTGTTCTGGGAGCCATGATGTTTCGCAAAAAACCGATTTCACCATCAGTTAGGTAATTATTTACGGAAGGTTTAAGGAATATTTTTAATGAATATGCTTGTTGACTGGTGGCCTCCGTGTTACTAGAACATAACTTACTAACTAAACTAAGGCTTTGTTTCACAATCAATAAGTGAAGTTTTAAGTAAGCTACTATGCTCAGTAAACAAGTATTTACGTTTCACAATCCTTCAGTAGTGTTAATCACCACTTTATCTGCTCAGTCAGTTAAATGTTAACGAAAGGATTTAACCTCAGTCATTAACTCACTGAGTAACTACTTAAACCTTTACTTATCGATTGTGAAACGAAGTCTAATATACTTGAACCTGTAAAAATCTGGAAAATTGTAATAATACTCGGAAAAAAAATACCGTCTGTATTAACGGCCCACTTTAGGTCTTTAAATAGTCGTGAGCTCTGAATCGATTTGACCCGGATGTGGGAACTGTGCCTGAGCGGAATCACATCATCAGGGAAATATTATCGATATGGTGGCGAATGTCATTACATTTCGTGAAAAGCGATGATTAATGTGTGTTATGTAAAATCAAAATTAGTGTACGCCAGCTTTATAATCGTCAGTTTAGTATATTTATTGGTGGATGCTCACGCTTTTAGCGCGTTTTTTTTGGTGTTTTTTGCCAATTACAGCTCATCAAAACTTCTTCCAAAAATACCAAAAAAAAAAAAAAATCGCGGCTAACTTAATTATAAATTATTTGAGTTTTTTTTTTTTTAATATTATCTTTTATAAAATTAGTGATCGTAACCGTGCTGTGCTGATCAAAATGAGCCTAAACACGGGCAGTCTACTATTATCCCGCGAGGAGTTCCGTTTTTCACCTTCAGTCTCCACCATCAGATCAGCTCACTGTCACCATAATATTGCATTGTCATCGGAACTTGACATGTATGCAAAATAACATCTCAATCGGTTGAGGATAACTGCTTTAAAATTCGATTGCGAGATTCCACCCGGACAAACATTGCAAGCTAGATGCAAGAACATTGCATGTAAACAAGTAATTAATTTTGTAAATTTTTTTGATAAAATAAAGCTAAGAACAATCCCGACAATAAAACATAACAAACAAAAAAAACAAAAAAAAAAAGGTTCATCCGTTCGGGAGCTACGAGGGGACAGACAGACATACACACGCACACACACACACACACACACACACACAGACACGTCAAACTTATAACACCCCTTCGTTTTTCGTCGGGGGTTAAAAAGAGCATGATGCATCTGTACCGTGTAACTATTATTTAATCTATGGTGATACTCGATAACAGTTGTTGCGCGCTAGTGGCCCATCCATCGCCATATTAAAGTTCTAATGCTTCAACTGACCTTTTTCATACAAATTACTTAGCACCGAAGGGTTGTACGTGTTTACAAGTTACGTAAACGACCCGAAGCTTCTCGTCCCGTTGCTAAATAGTTTTCGGAGCAAGTATTTAAGGGTAACTTAGTCGGGTAACTCATAAGAATTAGGTTGCCCATTCGCAAGCGGCGTCCTTGCTAAATTAGTAAGTGCTGACTCATAGAAGAAAAGGTTAACTAAATTAACATAGAGGCATCTAGACAGTTTGTATTTTGAGCGTACCTAATCCAATTTTAATGAAAACTAGGGGTGTTCCGCTGTGGAGTGTATTGTGCATTTTGCCATCGTGTGAACCCAACCATAGTTAGTCCAGCTCCTTAGGGCGCAATAGGTTCACAGTATGTCTATAATGAGCTTTAGAATTTTTAAGTTTTTGATAAGATTTCTTACAGTTTTCAAGAAGATTGTATCTATGGTACCTAAGCTAAGCTTAAGATTGTATTCTTAAGGTTTTTATCTAGTGAAATCATTAATTCAATACACTTTTTGAATTACATCACTCGATAAAATAAACAAAGAAAACAAAGACAAAGAAAAAACCACCTTTATATTAAAATTGAACTACTATTTTAAACTTACTTCTTACACGTTTTAAGTCATCAACAAAATTTAACAAAACTTAAAGGGCATTTTGGCCTAAATTATTTTTTATACATACAAATACGGTATCAGAGGCTCAGACCGTGCGCTCGCCTTCTTAGCCTCATACAAAAATGTTCGTTGAAACTGGTTGAACCTAATAGCGCCTTAAAGTAACGGAGGAGGACTTTGGGTTGATGGCATCGATGATCTAACTAGCTCCTGCAAACCCATCTTTGGGGTTGGCTTTAGAAACGGCCTTCCAATTTTTGGGGCATGGACGGAGTGAAAGGAGGGGAGGGTAAGGGTACCCCCGGTACCTCTCCCCACCTAGGAAGCGTTTAGATTTTGAGGAAAAAAATAGAATATTTTGAGGTTAAGTATGAAATTTTAAAATTGGAAGTGTTAAAATCTGTTGATGGGAAGGGGAGCGGTTCGAGAGGAGGAGATCCTGTGAGCTGAGAAACGTAGAATCTTATAGATTTCGATATTTTTTTTCGATATTTTTGAGGTAAAGTATTAAATTTTAAAAAGGAAGTTTTAAAAAAGCTTTTGAGGGAAACGGATGGTTTAAGGGGAGGGAGCTAAAAAGGAACTCAATAAAGGAATCGTGTGTGTTTTGTGTAAGAAATCATACCTACCTAACACTAACCTTGTTTCTAAGCACGCTACGTGTTCGCATTGCCACCGAGTTCTAAATTTCCATTATTCTCATTATCAATTCCCAAGAGAATACCTAAAACCGTCTTCAATAAGCCGTCTATATTCCAAAATGGAACACAATATCCTCGCACCGGTGCGTGTTACGTTTTATTACCAAAGATCGGAGCTCCAGTATCAATGTCCGCAAACTCACAGTTCAGCTTAATTGAATCGACATAGGTAATGGTTTTGATAAGGTGGCGACCTACTTGTCAAAGGGGGACCAAGTGGAAGCCCGAGCAAGTGAGGCAGGAGATACACTACCTACTAGGACACATCTCTTTCCCACGAATGCGAGGGTGCACTGATCGCATCTCCAGCTCGTTCACCGTAAGATGGCACCTGTAAATACTCCATGGTAGGCCGCCAACTTACGATGAACGGTATGTAAGGTGAAAATGCTGGTTCTCTTGTTTACGGTAAAGTCCAGAGCACACCGGCTCCGTATGCAGCACGTACCTAGGTATATGTAGACATCGCGTCACTACGCGAACCCCATACCGGGTTAGAGATACGTCCACGCTTACGCTTACCGTCCGTTGCAAGCTACTGTGGCAGCCATATTAAATAAATAAATGAAAAGTGAATAAATACGCACCGCCGAAACCATAATTCCTAGAGACCAGAAATTTGGAAGATACCTTTTATGACCTAGGGGTGCTGAAGCTTGTATGGAAAAACAGTTTTCTGTGATATCATTATTCATAATTAAAACAATTTTAACGCAAGCACCACTGCTGGTACCTATATTTGTAAACTAATAGGTACAACTGTCACCCGCTACTTATATTGGGTAAATCTATATATATAAAAATCAACCCCTAGTTTTTCTGGTCACGCTATAACTCGAGAATGGCCGGACCGTTTTGGCTAATTTTGGTTTTCAAATATTTGTGGAAGTTCAGGGAAGGTTTTAAAGGTGAGAAAATATGGAAAAATTGCGAGAAAAATACTTAAATTGCAATTTAATTTATTTTATTTTATTCCATAGTTCCGACATTTTGACATGCAAACAATTCCATAGTTACGCCATTTTGACATGCAAACATGTCAAGTGTTCAGGATTCACGTACTTCTTCTTCTCTTCTTATAATGGCTTACGAGGAGTGCTCCAAACAATTTTGTCAATGTACCGTTCGTCTTCTTCTTCATCATATAATGGCTTAGTGCATTAAATGGTGGCAGAAAAACCGAGTTTTAATCCACCATATCGAAAAGACACGCAATACTCTTCTTCTTCTTCTTTTTCTTTCCTTATGATGGCTTCTGAGTGTCTTTATTTTCCAATACTAACTGTTCCATAGTTACGCTTTTTTTGTTATATATATTATGAGGTGACAAGCAAACAGACGGCCCGCCTGATGTAAAGCAGTCACCGCCGCCTATGGACATCTGCAACACCCACGGTATTGCAAACGCGCTGCCTAACATTAAGATAAATCCATATTGTAGCCCTGTGGAAAGATATCCAACGCGAGCTCATTCCACGCCCAGCATCAGGTGCGCGGGAGAAACGAGCGCGTGGAACGCAATGTGCGAAACCTCCACGCGTGCGCAATGTGTGGGTGAGCTCGCTCACGATGGCGGGATGTGTGGTCATAAAAGTGCGAAGCTGGGATTATTTCAAACAGCTCCTCAAAGCATTCCCCGTTAAAAATCTTATAAAGACAGTACGCGCGCCAATATCTCGGCGCACGCTCAACAGCTCTAGATCCCTGGAAACTTTGGGTGCGTCGACAATCCTAACTTACTTTACTTTATTTAATAAGTTACGAGAGTTCTGAAAATTTTGATAGGTTGGTGATATATTGATAAATCTGATGGAGAAGGCAAACCAAGCGTGCTGTTAGAAGGACTTGCATATTTTACATCGAAATTAAAAATTTATTTTACTAACAAAGTGTTTTAAAAAGTTCAATGCGTTCGAGCAACGTTGGTACTTATATAATTTATTTGTTTCTTTGTCTGTCTGTCTGTATCCATCCTTACCTCATTGGTATACCTTCTATTCGCACAAAACGTTTCGGTTCTACCTTTATAATGCGAACTGCTAAGGAGTGGAATACACTGCCGTCGTCTGTCTTTCCTGAAAACTATAATCTGGGTCTCTTCAAGTCTAGAGTGAATAGGTGCCTTCTAGACCTTTGTGCTCCATCTTCGGCCACATCGTCACTTACCAGCAGGTGAGATCGTGGTCAAACAAAGGTCTATCAAAAAAAAAAAAAAAACTTGAAATACTGCTCTTACAATTTTGACGAAATAGGATAGGGTAGGATAGGGAGTTTAGATGACGAGAAAACCGTTCAACCTTAGTCAAACACTAGGAAAAATAAAAATCTCAAATCATGAGAAAAGTCCAGTGTTATTACGTCTAAAATGGGGTCGTATGGGTTTGTGAGGGTTTCTAGGGTTCGTAGGTGTTGTAAAAAAAATGAGTTTAAAAAACGTTCTATATTGGTTCCTGCCTCAGCTGTTAAAAATTCAGACTCCTTAAGAAGATTCCTGGCCTGAGCAAGGTCCGTCGTAATGGGGTTGTATGGGTTTGTACGAGGTTTTAAAGGTTTCTCAGAGTTTAAGGCATTGTATAAAATCTAAGGAGTTAGGGTAGGGTACCCTGTGTTACTCTGTGTTTTTTTGAGTCAGAATGGCTATTTAGAGGTTTGTAAGGCTTCTTAGGTTGTGAGAGTTTTAAGGGGGAATAATTAGTTTATTTTTGAGGATCTGTATTAATTGGCTGTTTTTGGAGGTTTGTTAGTATCTTGCCAATGTTCATTTGGGATTGTGCTATGATGCTTAAGACCACTATGTCTACTTGGGAAAATGATTCAACTAGGTTACCCGACGAATCACAGTCACTGGAGAGCATCAAGATGAAAGTCTGTTATCGGTGCATGTTGCCAGTGATGACTTACTGTAGTGAGATGTGATTATCCACTATAAGCATGATAAAAGCTCAAAATCGTGCAGCGGGCTATGGAGAGACCTGTGTTCGGATATTCCGTAACATGTACCTGAATCCAAAACGAAGAGATGCTTCGAAGAATCGGGACCACTGACATGCTCTCAAAATTATCAAGTTGAAGTGGCAATGGGCAGATCGTATAGCTCGCAGAACATTATTTATTTTGTGGCAAAACCAACAACCGCTTGAGGAATAATTGCTCTCGAGTGGCAACCTTGAACCGGTTGAGTAGAAAGCCCCCTGGATGGGCCGACGACATGTTAAAAGTCGTCGGAAGTCGTTGCATGGGCCTCCATGCAACGACTTCCGACGGCTCTCGGCGGCTCAGGACGTTCATTATGGCATTCCACAGGGGTGGCCTATGGCCAGCAGTGGATTTATACCTACAGGCAGATATTTGTACCAGCAACTATTTAAAGAATGCATAGTACTAGTAGGTAGGTACTACTTAATCTACGCGCGGACAAAGTCGCGAGCAGGTCAGCTAGTAACTAGTGGTTCGCCCCGAACTGAGAACTCGCGAATACACGCGATTTAGGTAGGTTACCTTATTTATTTCGAAAAAATATCTATGTTATGCTTCGACCAAAGTAAAATGTTATGTACCTACGTGAGTATATCCACATAAAATGAACGTACTTATCACGGTACTTCATTTCCCAGCTTCAATACGCATTGATAGCGCGATCTAACTTTTAGACATAATTAGCAGTGCCATCTAGTTGTGTTTTTTTTTTACATTGATAGACCTTTGTTTGACCACGATCTTACCTGTTGGTAAGTGACAATGTGGCACAAAGGTCTAGAAGGCACCTATTCACTCTAGCCTTGAAGAGACCCAGATTATAGTTCTCAAGAAAGACAGACGACGGTAGTGTATTCCACTCCTTAGTAGTTCACATTATAAAGGGAGAACTGAAACGTTTAGTACGAATAGAGGGTATACCTACTAATGAGGTAAGGGTGGTATCGAGCCGTGCGTCCTATGATGAAAAGGAGATGGTGGGATCAGATCATGAAGTTCCTGGGAACATTCCCCGAAATGTAACCTTTAGAAGATCGAAAGGCACGCGACCTTACGGCGGTGCTCGAGACTCTGCATCTTAATCTCCGCCATATGTTGCTCACCTATAAGCCTGAAAGCTCTGCGTTCGATCGTGTCTGAGGCAGCAAGCTGGTGTTTGGCCAAGCCATCCCAAACGTGGCAGCAGTACTCCATACCAGCCCGGACTTGGGCTTTGTACAGACTTAGAAGCTGTCCTGGTGTGAAGTAACGCTTTGTAAAGCGTTAAATAAGGTAAACCTTATTCAGGATACCCAGCTTCATGGAAGCAGTTTTTGCCTTAGACTCGATGTAGGAGCCAAAGTTGAGAGTGGGCGTGAGTGAAACGCCTAAAAGCTCGAGGTGATCTCCTATAGCTACAGGTACATCTCAAAAGACAAGAACTTGGAAAAACTGACTTTTTTACTACTGGATTTGCTACTTAACTACCAAAAATTACGTTTTTCATCGCAACAAATTAGTATTACAAGGATAATCCTCAATTTTTGACTTTTCCCTGTAGTTTTGCACAAAATATACAAATACTTTTCTAACCAACTTCTAAAAACATTTATCTACTCACATGAAATAAATAGTTAAGTAGTTCGAAAAGTTAGATCTACAACGTCTATCAAATTCCTAGAAACGGGAGGCCAACAATATTAGTTATTGTTTTTTAGAGTACATGTTTCGAAATTCTTTCAATTTTAGACTTTTCCCAGTATTTGTGTCATAAAAGCTACACACATACCAAATTTCAGCGTTGTTGGATTAGTGAAAGTACCCTAGAGGTTTTGGTTTTTTTCATTTTTTGATTTACCCTAATATCTCAAAAACTAAATAAGTTAAAAAAAATATAAAAAAAATGTTTTGTAATGTCGAAGCAAGGGGCTTTCATATGACACCCTTTTTGATCTGATATTCTAACTTTTATTTTTTTACCCAATCTTTTACCCCAATATCTCAACTACCCCCCTCGAAATTCTTCAATTTTAGACTTTTTCTCAGTACGAGTATTTGTGTCATAACAGCTACAAACATACCAAATTAAAGTGATGTAGGATTAGTGGAAGTACCCTTGTGGTGGTTTTGTTTTTTTTTACATTTTCGATTTACCCTAATATCTCAAAAACTACAAAAGTTTTTTTTTTATAAAAAGTTACAAAATTTCGAAGCAAGTAGCTTTCATATGACACATAATTTGATCTGATATTCTCACTTTTATTTTTTTTACCCCCTCTTGGTCCCCAATATCTCAACTGTAAAGTATTTATGTTTAGGAATAGGCTATTGAAACAACACGAGCTACATGCATAGACTAAACTTTATTGCCAACCTCTACCCACAGATACACATCTCTCTTCTTTAACAATAGACATAAATTAAGTTAAATTCAATTAACATAAGTTGCCAGTTTAAACAAAATGTATAAGTTAGAAATAATAAGTAAATTTCGAGTAACCTCTACCCACTTACACACATCTCTCTTCTTTAATAGTAGGTAGACATAAGTTACAAGTTTAAACAGAATTTATTAACAAATTATCAATAAGTAAATTTCGAGTATTGGAGTAATTGCTTAATTAAGCTTTTATTTTACACAGGTATTTATCATAATATATCATTATTATTCTACTTTCATATAGAATAGGCAGATATATTATAATAATAAGTAATTATTTTGCAGAGAGTTTAAATAAAAATAGTACAAAAGGAAAACGATATAACTCAATTAACTTATGTTTTAACTAATGTAAACTTAATGTAACATTACTTATTAAATATCTAGTACATAATGAGGTAAATATGAAAAATAACAAAACATAAAAAAAATGCGCTTTTTTGTCTTCGCGCTATAGGTAAGAAACGTAAGGTACATAAATAGAACACTAAAATTCGTAGTTCATGCACAAATTATAGTTAATCACTGACGGAACGTCCTTTGAAATGTATGCGCTGGTCTGCTGGTAAGTAAGTACATTCAGGAATGGCCCCACCGATCAGGAGGCCTCACCGTCCTGCCAAAACGATTAACATGCAGATTAGCAGTGTTTGGAACCGAATTGGTGGATGCGGATATGGAGTGGTGTGGCGCACCGGAGCTGGAGTCGGACTCATCAAAATCATATGAGTCACAATCGTATGGGCATTGTTCTTGTCGCAAGGGACTATCGAGAATGATCTGCCTACGATTGCGCCGAATGAACCTACCTGTTGTACCTAGTTTCAGAGTATATGACCTTGACCCGAACTGACCAATAACTACACCATTTATCCATTTCCCACCCATGCGTATTTTAACTTTTTCACCTATTTCGAACGGCTTTAAATATTTACTACCCTTATCATAGTATTCCTTTTGTGTAAATTGTCTTAGGTGCAATTCCCTACTGACATCTTCTGTACTATGTAGCTTTGGTTCAAGTAGTTTCGGAGAACATGGAACTATGCTACGAAATTTCCTACTATTTAGTAACTCAGCTGGAGATGGCAAAGTATTACTAATCGGCGTATTTAAAAATTCTAATAATGCTAGCCTGAAATCGGTTTTGTCATAAGTTGTCTTTTTGAGCATAGATTTTACTGTCTGGATTGCCCTCTCAATTTGGCCATTTGATTGGGGGTACCTAGGTGAAGACGTTTTGTGCTCAAACTTCCAAACAGATCTAAATTCTTTAAAATATCTACTTGAAAATTCAGGTCCATTATCCGACATGACTACATCAGGAACTCCTTGCCTGCTGAAAATATTTTTTAACTTATCTATGACGAGATTAGAAGTTAAATTATCTAAACGTTCCAATTCTAAAAATTTACTAAAGTAGTCAACAACAAGTATATAAGATTTCCCATTATAATGAAAAATATCAGTGCCTACTTTAGACCATGCTCGCTGCGGTATCTCGTGAGGTATTAGGGGTTGTTTACTATTTTCTTTGCGATGCGTTAGGCACGCTTGACAATGTGATACCATGTCCTGTATTTGCGAGTTCAGATTCGGCCAATACATAATTTCCCTAGCTCTTAGTTTGGTTTTAGCTACACCGAAATGTCCAATATGTATTTTTTTAAGCATGTCACGACGCATGCACTTTGGTATCACAATCTTTTCACCCTTCCATACTAACTCGTACATTACAGTCAATTCATCCCTGCAATCCCAATACGGTTTCAGCACATCCATTAAACTATTTTTATCCATCGGCCACCCATTGTTTATGACCCTAATGAGTTCCTGCATTTCTTCATCCAACTTAGTGTATTTTTGCAATTCCATAAAATGTGAATCAGATAAGGGATTACTGGCTGCTATCGCGCATACCTGCGCCCGCACGTCCAGGTCATCGCGGGGCTCGCTCTCAGTGCCACTGCTCGGCGCGACGGCGCGGGACAGAGTGTCAGCTATGTATAGGTACTTGCCTGGTTTATACACCAACTTAAATGTATATGGCTGCAATCTTATC
This sequence comes from Operophtera brumata, assembly GCA_932527175.1. NCBI lineage: Eukaryota > Metazoa > Arthropoda > Insecta > Lepidoptera > Geometridae > Operophtera > Operophtera brumata. The sequence continues at coordinate 55,157,091 of OW052239.1, read as the reverse complement.
AACATTCTTTGCAATCTAGCCGGCGCTCCTGCTAAAGGTTTATTTATAATGCTAACCAGCGGCTTGTGATCAGTCTCAATCGTTACATCATTTCTACCATAAATATATGTATAAAATTTTTCACAAGCAAACACACACGCATACAATTCCTTTTCGATTTGTGCATAAGCTTGCTCTGTTTTCGTCAAGGACTTAGAAGCAAAACATACCGGCAAACCATTTTGCATCAAACAAGCCCCCAATCCATGCTTACTAGCATCTACTGATAAGGTTACAGGTTTATCCAAAGTATAATACTGCAAGACTGGTGGGCTAGTCATGCAACGTTTTAATTCATCAAGACACTTGTCATGAACTTCATTCCAGTGCCAAGCAATGTCTTTTCTCAAAAGTTCCCGTAACACATGAGTCCTATCCGACAAATTAGGTATGAAGCTTCCTACATATGTAACTAGCCCTAAAAATCGTTCCAAATCTTTAGTATTTTCTGGTTTTGGCATGTCAAGTATAGGTAGTATGTGGGAAGTATCTGGTCGTATACCATTCTGAGTAATTATGTGTCCTAGGTACTTAATTTCTGTTAATCCAACTTTACATTTATCTCTGTTTAATTTTACATTTATTTGCTTGCACCTTTCCAAAACTTGACGTAACCGTATATCATGCTCAACTCTTGACGGGGCATAAACCAATAAATCATCAATGAACAACTCAACACCCTGTATATCATCAAAACATTCAAATAATCTCTTATGAAATACTTCTGACGCTGACGAAATGCCGAATGGTAACCTCAAAAATTTAAATCTACCGAAAATACTATTAAAAGTGCATAGATCAGTACACCCATTGTGTAATTTCGTCTGCCAAAATGATTGTTTACAATCTAGGGTACTAAAATACCTAGCTCCCGAGAGTTTGGAAGTTATATCATCTAATGTAGGCAATTTAAAATGTTCACGTTTTATGTACATATTTAAATCTCGCGGATCCAAACAAATACGTATCTCTCCGTTGGGCTTTTTAACCACAGTCATGCTGTTAACCCAGTCCGTGGGTCCTTCGACCTTCTCAATCACTCCCAGCTCTAGCATCTCATCCAGCTTCCTCTTTACATCATCACGGAGCGCCACCGGCAACTTTCGAGGCGCGTGTACTACGGGTCGCGCATCGTTTGATAACTGGATTTTGTACTCGCCCGGCAAACACCCCATTCCTTCAAAAACTTCCGGATATTCATCTAAAATACAAAATGGTTTCTTTTGTTTATTTATAGCTAAAATTCGCCTAACTAGGTTCATTTCCTCACATGATGTTTTGCCTAGGATCGGTGGTGAGTCCACTTCAACGACAATAAAAGCAACTATATAGGGTTTATTTTTACATTGCACTGTCATATGACATTTGCCTAAAACTTTTAATTTTTCACCCGAGTAACTTATTAACCTAGTAGTTGTTGATGAAAGATCATTCTCACTGAGTCCCGTCTGTGACAAAAACCGATATGGCAACACATTCACATCCGCTCCGGTGTCCAACTTGAAACGAATACTACTATTATTTATTTGTAAATCAACTAACCACTCATCACTGATCCTCGCACTATTAATCAGATTACATACCTGATCTGTGGAGACATCCTGAACTGCATAAGCGCGGCAGACCTTCGCAAAATGATTTAATCTACTGCACTTTGCACATCTCTGCCCATACGCCGGGCACTGACCCCTTTCATGAGATCTTCCACAATAACTGCACAAATATCCACTGGCACGGGTCTGCCCGCCCGCTTCACGCGAAGTAGCTACATTCTGCCGAGGCGCGGGCGCCGCTCGCGTCGCTGGCGCCGCCTGGCCGGCTCGACTAGCGCTGGCGGCGGCAGGCTGCCGGCTTGCCCCGAACGCCTGCTGTCCCGTCCAAGTCTGCTGGCGCTGTCCGCCTGCTCGTCGCGTACCACATCTGCACACAGCACTATCATTTCGCCGCACCCAATGCAAAGCACACTCGTGACTGTCTCGCTCCTCCACGGCATGTATAGTCGCTTCATTCTGATCCGTTTTTACTGTACTCGCCTGTGCACGTGATATTTCGGCAACGGTGCATATGTCTAATGTTTTCTTGAGTGTTAAATCAGACACCCTTAGTAATCTTTCCTTCAACCCATCCTCTCTCAAACCACAAATCAATCTGTCTCTAATAAGATCATCTCTTAGGTCTTTGAACTCGCATGACGTCGCAAGCTTATTTAATTCAAACGCATATTGATCCACGGTCTCATGTTCCTGTTGATTCCGAATGAAGAATTTGTGGCGTTCAATAGTGATATTTTTCTTTGGCGTAAAAAAGTCGTCAAACTTCTTTAGTAACAATTCAATAGTAATAGCTGTGTCCTCTGGAAACTGTTCATACACGTCACGGCACTTTTCACCAATAACGTGAAGAAGAATACTTGTCTGGACGGCACTTTCTTTTTTGTCTAATTGGCACGCTTTGTAGTAAATCATAAAAGACTTCTTCCATCTTTCCCATTCTCGGCATAAATTTCCTGACGTGACATTCGTCAAATCCTTTTCGAAGCAAAATGGCGGCGGTGGCTGTAGAATCGTGTCCATTTTTGCGATCGATTTATACACTTTTCAATTGATTTCCAAAACTGTTCTACACGAACCACATGATATTTGTCCATTTAACTTTCTTTTTATGATATTTTCACAAAATTTAGAAACAGCTGCGCCATGTAAAGTATTTATGTTTAGGAATAGGCTATTGAAACAACACGAGCTACATGCATAGACTAAACTTTATTGCCAACCTCTACCCACAGATACACATAACCATAACACATAACCCCCCGACTGATATAGCTCATAACCTTACCAACAAATTGTACCAATACTATCTACCCACCAATAAAATTTCATGAAGATCGGATTAACGGTTCGCAAGTTATGCTCGGACAAACATACATACATACATACATACATACATACATACAAACGTCGATTCTTCCAAGTTGACTCTGAGAACTCGCTTCGCTCGTTCAATTAGATAAATAAAATGAATACAATAAAGCCGAGGGTTTAGGTTTTGTAAAATTATCTATATTTTACGAGATATACCTTAGATACTAGTATAGTATTATTTTATCTGTGCCTTAGATATAAATAAATAAATAAATAAATAAATAATGCTGGACAGTTCACACAACATTATCTAGCCCCAAGCTAAGCAGAGCTTGTGTTATGGGTACTAGATAACTGATATACTTAATACAATATATTACATAGATAGATATTTTTTATTATACATAGAAAATACCCAGAACACCCTAAACAAATATCTGCGATCGCACAAATATTTGTTCAGAGTGCGGGAATCGAACCCGCAACCTCCTGCGTCGCAGGCCGAGCTTCGCCCGCCGCGCCACAGAGGTCGTCACGTATACGGCTTTTTCGAGTGGTGCGAGGCGTTATTTTTGTAGTTATTATGATTTCTACTTGGGGTTAGCGCAGTCGATGCTGACCGAGCTTCACGCGTAGGATCAGGGCTGAACGAATACGCTGACCGTCCGTCGATCACTAAATCTATCTTAACTTTCTTGTATTCCTGGTTCAAAAGGCTTGGCTATGGACGTTCTCTGAACTCATCTAACGTGTATGCAAACCGAAGAAGCTGACGAAAGCGCAGGGCGTTATTCTGAGCTGATGAGCATGTTGAGTGTACTACTTGTACTGTTATTTATACTGTGGTATAACTATGACACGACAGGCGGTCTACGGCTTGTACTTCCCCGAGTAGCTTGTCTCGGTCTCATGGGCACGCACACACAAACACCAACCCCAAAACCGAATAGATATAGGTACAACGATGATAAAGTATTCAATAAGTAAAACCTATTTTGACGACCTCTGTGGCGCGGCGGGCAAAGGTTGGCCTGCAACGCAGGAGGTTGCGGGTTCGATTCCCACCTCGGAACAAATATTTGTGCGATCGCAGATATTTGTTCAGGGTGTTCTGGGTATTTTTCTATGTATAATAAAAAATATCTATCTATGTAATATATTGTATTAAGTATATCAGTTATCTAGTACCCATAACACAAGCTCTGCTTAGCTTGGGGCTAGATAATGTTGTGTGAACTGTCCAGCATTATTTATTTATTTATTTCACGCCTCGGCGGTCGTAAAACCGTAACCATACAGTATATCAACGATGCATGTTTTATCTTTGCCAGAAAATAATAATTTCCTATGCTTAAATCATGAAAGAAAATATACCTCAAGATATAGGTCCATTGGTAAATTCCACGATAGTTTTATGATCCATATATTGTAGTCTTTGTTATGATCTCTCTATAGTACAATCATGGTATTTTATATTATTTTACCATGAGTATAAGAACTTTTTGATATAATAGAAAGTAGGTAAAGAATTGTCTTTGTTAGTATAAACAAACTATAATTATATTACCGGGTTAATATGTCAAATCGAAGGTCAGATCAATGTCACCGCAATAACTCTGAAAAATTATGCAAACTTGATGATAAATTCTAGTGGAAACTCTTATGATTGGTAAGAACAATATCATGTTTGATTTATCAGCTATTATTTTGATTTTGTTCAATATCGCCCAAATGATAGTAATATTTCTCGTATTGCTTCCCATAGTCGATATCATAACCCTCTCGAAAAACATCAAAAGATACTTCGATTATGTGAAAAACAGTCCTTTATTCGTTGGGATTATCGTAATGTACATTATGGTAATCGCTGGCTACGGTATTTTAGGCCCCATAAGAACACTGAACAGTTTGAAGAAGTTATCTACGAACGAATCTTCTCGAGAAAAGTTGATACGAATTATCAATACCACAGACGCTTCAAGAAACACCTTGCTCGCTGGACTCTCGCTATTCTACATTCTAGTTGCTTGGAGACTATACGATTACATAATTTTTTCAGCCAAACTTCATGAATTCTCCAATTTGATGGGGAGTTACGATCTGGTCGATATTAAATTCAATGAGGTTGAATTCGAAGACACTGAAACTACTTTTATTATAAACGAAGCGACTGATGACGTGGATTCTGTACACTGGCCCTCGCTCGTTGAATTGAGTAAGAAGGAGCACAAGAAATTGGAAACATTTTTCAAGGATACAAGGGTCTCTGCAAGTTCTTCTAAGGAAAATAAGCTTAAACCTGAATGAAGCTTTAGAAATAGGAAACAGAAGTAGCATAACTGTAAAGTTAAATTATTTTGATAAAAAATCTCATGGAAATGATAAACTTGTTCAGTGCCTTTATCGGAATATTTCTCTTCGTGGAATTAGTTATTGTGGTCACTATGCTAAAGCCTTACAAAGAACCGTATGTTATAAGAAATTTCTGGTGCAATTTTCTAGAAAGACACTGCGAACCATCCAAAATAGCCGTTGTCGCTTTTTTGTCAATGTTCCTGAATTTATTTTTAGAGCTATCTTCGGAGAAAAAATATTATGAAACAAACTTAAAACAAGTAGACGATCCTACATTAGAGTTTGAATTTTATTTGAGTAAAACATCAATGAGTTACACATGTTACTTAACGGCGGTGTTCCTATTGATATTGATAGAAAGGCTAGCTCAATTTCTCATTAGAATTGCTCATTTGCTGGAATTTGAAATGAAGTGCCGACATGCAGTATTGATAAAAGAAGATAAGACTCCTTCTAATTCGACAGTTTATCTTATTTTGCAAAAGATCAAACATGCGTACAACCGCGGAATTTTAAGTATAAAGTGAATTGTATTATTTTGAGTCATTCAATTAAATGTGGTGATGCAAAAATTTACTATAATACTATATTTATTTCAGTCTTACTAAAGTGAAATTATAGATTGAACCGCCTTTGAGGACAGAAAGTTACAAACACAACTCTTTACTTCACTTTGTCAATGACTAAATCATTGGTTTATGCCATAAAAAATAGCATAGAGTGTTCCTTCTTACTCCTATCCTAGAAGGATAGCTTGCTATCCTATGTTAGAGAGAAACAAATATATTGTCACACGCATGAAGATATAGGTAAATCTATCCTATAACTTCATGATGCACACGTCTTCAAAATGACGTGACATTATTTTACTGCACCCGTGCAGTACTACTATTCATCTGTGAGTACTACAAACCGTTCTTCTAAGTTGGCACCTGCCATAGAGTATTTACAGGTGCCATCTTACGTTGAACGAGCTGTGAAAGGGTACGTATTGTATGCTCTGACGAAGAGAACTTTTTTAAAACATTTGTTGTCAGCCTCCGGTACGGAGGCCTGCATGGTCTAAGGTGTTGTCTATTTTTTGAATAGATATTTCCCCGTTATATTCATAGATCTATTCAGCGCAATGACTAAAGAATCCTAATTTACATTAACCATGGCACCAACTTCCAGACTAGTAGCCAAATTTTAACCCACACTATACGTGTTTCAACCAGTCGCTTGCTTCGCTAGAAAGGTACAATGAAATAGTTCAGTAGTAGTAGAGCTTTTTTGTGAAAAAGTTCGTCCGGGGAAGTACGACCACCATACCTATTTCTGCTGTAGTGCTCGCATTGCTGTGTTCCGGTTTGAAGGGTAAGGGTGCCGGTGAAATTACAGGCACATGAGACTTTTCATCTTTATGTCTCAGGGTGGCGGGCGCAGTGCAATGCCACATACGGCGCGTCCTAGGTGGACGTGACCTATGAGGTAATCCACTGTTCATAGGCAGAGGTTACCGCTTAACATCAGGTGGGTCATCTGCTTGTTCCGTCATTCAACTAGAATAAAAAAAAAAGTTCAAATTCCCAAAAAATATCGATATTTTTCATATTTTTTCAATCTCTAGCTGTCATAACAACAAGCGCTAAACATGGCCGCCCGGCCGCAAGTGGGCACCAGCGTGACGTCCCAACGTGCCAAGTCCATTGGTTTCTTTAGTCATTGATTCAGCGTAGCGAAAATTCTACGTCTATGGTTATATTCATAGATCTAGTATGGAAAAATCTAAGTGTGTGGTTATATTACTGTACTATAAGGGTTGTATATTCTTTGTCTGTCAGGCTCGGGCAGTCAAAAACTCAAAAACTACAGGGGTGCGTTCAGTGGGTACACTCTGAGTGTTGGTTGTCACCAGAGTGTACGGTTGTTCCGTTCACAGGCTCGGTTAGAGCGTTCGGTTAGCGTCACGTGACCCTAACCGAACAACTACCTCTGACAATTCTGACGTCTGTCAAAGTCAAATCATGTGCTTGTCACCAAAGCGTATGGGTTGTTCCGTTCGGAGGCTCGGTTAGAGCGTTCGGTTAGCTTCACGTGACCCTAACTGAACAACCACCGTTTTGGGTGGGTGTTCGGTTGTTACGATTTTGACGTTAGATTGCTGTCAAAGTCAAGTCGATCCCACCCTTCCTCCCCAAAAATCCTGTTCCATCCATAGATGGATAAATATTTTATGTAAAGTAATATAGTAACTGCGAAAGTTCCAGATTCCACGAGAGGATTTTTTTTTAAAAGTGAAACAGGACTTGTTATCAGCTCCTGAATTACTTTGCTATTAAATGCTCTAAATCAATCACGCTGTAACGATATTAATGAAATTACATCCACAGATATGTTCAGATGTCCAGTAGCGGTTTATGTTGGCTGATTGATGATGATGTTGCAAACATCGCCAATATTTTTTCTGTGAAATATCAAGGCTAGCTTTTGTCAAATTTGTCAGTACCTATCAAGGCTGGAAGGATCTTTGTTGTCAAGTGCACGTCGGATCACACGCATTCAGGGTTCCGGACCAAATGTACCAGAAAATTCTCGAAATGTTTTGAAAGTTTTTTGTATATATTGGTAAAATATAAATACACACTTAAATATGCTTTCAGCGATAATGCCGCACATTTTACTGTTTTTTTTTTTATATTACGTTTAATTCTTGGTGTAGGTACAATAGGGTGTTAGTAGTTATATCGATCTAAATACATAACAAGTACCATATTTACAAAACAAGTTCCTAGGTCAAATGCAAAATAAAAAACATGGTAACAAAATTTTGGAAAAAAACTGACTTCCGCGGCTTTATTTTCGATAACTACTGAAAATAAAAATAAACTCTACTTCATGAGATCTAAAAATGATAAACCACATGAAAAAATAAATGAAAAGCTAATGGGAAAAAAAGAGTTCAAATAAGGCAGGTAATAAGATTCAACAAATCATTCTAATTCACTACACAGATACAATAACAATAAGGCTTTGGTTTTGTCGTTCATTAATTCATACTATCTACTAACTTCTTTGAAAAAAAGTGGAGCTGACAATGTTGAAATAGAGCTGAATTTAGCTCTAGAGCTAAATTGGCAACACCGGGTGAAAAAGCGTTTGTTTACATCAAAAATTTACAGTGGCATTGACATTCCGTGTCAATCCAAGTCGTTCAGAGCCTCAGAGCGTGGTTAAAAAAGCAACTACACCCTTGGAGTGTACCCATTGAACGCACCCCAGCAGTAATGTCACTATCATAGATTTTTTTTTGTCGCTATGCTTCTGAATAAAATACATTGTATTTGTTCCATCCAAGACCGCTAAGAAGACGCTATGTGCCTTGATTCCCAGTAACTTACCATCCAAAAATGCCACAGTAAAAACCAGTTAAAACAACAAAGAAAATGGATAGCAGCTGTATATTTCTCACGTGCCTACTCCTGCTTCAGATGATCATGGCATTGAGTATGCTAAACTCAGCTTATGATATCTGCAATCTCAACAACTCCGTCGTCTACAGTATCAGAAAATTCAAGAGAACGTATTTTCTACTCGTAGCAGCTTATTTCAGCTTCGTCATTTACTTGGGCATGTTTATTCCACTCCAGCAGATACAAGCACTGATATTCTGTAATAACTTGTCAGAATACGAAAAAGTGGTTCTACTGAGTCGCGTTGAGAAGAACTACATTGTTGCTGGATTCTCTCTTTTCCTGGTAGTGGTTCTGTATGGACTCAAAGCTCTTCTATCTTACACTGCAAATCTGGCGCTACTAGCCAATAAATGCAATCCCCGGTCGGTCCCAAACCCAAGGTCTAAGAATCCTATAGATATCTTACCGGATTTGCTAAAAATGAAACGTTCTGTTTCATACGAAGCTATATCGTGTTCCAATGAGTTAAAAGAGCAACTAAGGATTATAATGAAGAATTTAAATCTCCCACCCAATCGATATGTATACAGTATTCGAGATATATAATATAATATAATACTAATGAATATAGCTATCTTCTTATAAAATAGTGTGTTGTAAATTATACGGCTAGTAGTTGAGTCCACCTTTTGAGAATAAAACACCTGTATTAGGTGGTCTCGCTCTTCTGTACCTTAGTTTTAGTTTCAATAAGGGCGTTACAAATAATGTTTTAGTAAAACGTAAGATAAATAAAAAACAAACGCAATAGTTGGGTGTTTGTGGGTAAGTAGTAGGGTAAGGGTGCCGGTGAAATTACAGGCACATGAGACTTTTCATCTTTATGTCTCAGGGTGGCGGGCGCAGTGCAATGCCACATAGGGCGCGTCCTAGGTGGACGTGACCTATGAGGTAATGCACTGTTCATAGGCAGAGGTTACCGCTTAACATCAGGTGGGCCTCTAGCTTGTTCCGTCACACAAGTAGTCAAAAAAAAAAAAAGTCGGTGTGAGTATGAATTGCGAGTGAGCATGTTGCGAGTGTAATATGTATTTACATACATACATAGACACACGCCTTTTTCCCCGAAAAAGAAGGCAGAGGCTCATTTCAGCGTGGGCTGCACCATCGTGGGATATAGACGTGAAGAGTGATGAGCTCATCGCTGCCATTGCTTCCCACGACTTACTCTGCTAACGCTTTCTTCCAGTATTAATACATTCCTAAATAAGCTAGCAGCAAGGATAAATCTTATACCAACGAATCTTACTAACAAGTCCAGGTGTGAGTGTAATGTAAATGTGGGGGGGTACAAATGCGTATCTAGGAAGGTTTGGAGTGCAAGAATGAGTGCACGTGTACATTATACCTAAAACTTCTGTTTTTATAGGAAAATTATCATTTAGGTTCACAATACGTGAATTATGAATAATATTGAAGAAACTACATTATAATGTCTTATTGGACTACACTCAGAATCTTGCACCAAGAAGATAATAAGATAATAACCTGGACAATTGTGAGTCAGACTTGCGTGGAGAAGGTTTCACACTAAGTGGGATTGCTCCGTGATCATAGAACCACTAGGCCAATTTAACTTATTATTCTTTGGTGAAATTATACAACCCATTACACGCATTTTCTCATCTATTATATCGATTTTTTTCCGTCACCCAAGGTTAAATTCCCAGGTTCTGGATTTTAGTTTAGGTTTGAGGCCAAAGGTTCTTTTTTTGGCTATATTTACGATGGGGGATGGAGTTTATGCTTGATTTGTATTTATTTTTGTTATGTTATTCGAATAATATGTTATAGGAATAATATCATACGTTGTATATAATATATAATATGTTATCGAGTAATATGAATCAGTATTTCGAATAAAATAAGCTGTGACAGACAGACAAACAGACAAGATTGTGATCCTATAATGTTTCCTCTTGAGGTATCGGTACGTTAAAACCTAAAAATAAAAACTAGACATAATATAAACCTTGATCAAAACTTAACTAGGTCAAGCTACACATACAAATATGTCCCGTGACCGTCCCACGGTGTCCCATGTCACAAATCCGCAACTGTAACTAAGATTAACAATACATCGATCAACCACGCCCGAGCTTACTCCCAATGCTTGTTTTTGTCACGGGTTCAAAGTTGCTCTCTGGCGCCGATGTTAGAGACAGGCAATGGTTTAAAGGTACTAATATAAAGTAGTTTAATGAAAAGTTCACAATTATATAAAGTTATTTAATACCAATGTTTTTGTGATCTAATTTTATAATGTTTGCGATTGCTTAGAGTAATTTTAATTATGTTTTATTTGTATTTTTGACACATGAGCATATACATTTCCATCATCGATATAATATAGTAGTAGTATATTATATCGATGATTTCCATGTAAAATTAGCGAAAGTACTATTACTACTATTGATTGCATGTTGTGTTCACTAGTATTAGAATTTACACCGGGAATGCCAGTTAAACAAAGTACTGTAAAAAGTTGTTATGTGTATAATTCGAGTTGTGAACCAAATAAAAAATAAAAAAAAATACAAAATAGGAGAAATAAAAATTTGAAATTTGAATTCTCAAAATGTATATTTTTGGCAAACGGCTGGACAAAATTTTCGGAATTAATATCAAAACTTTGAATTCAAAATGTTAGTTCCACATTATAATGTGTAAGGTAACGGTTTTTTTAATTTTCTCAAAATCAAAAAGTTGCTGTGGGCAAGGTATTCCTGGTGAGAAATAGATTCAATTGAACAAACAAGTTTTTTTTTAAAGTGTTTTTTCAGGTTGACTATAATTTTTCAAATAACCAAAAATTTAGATTTGTTTTCATAAAAAAATCACCAAATATTTCCTGTGAGCAAACCTCTCTAACTACAATATAAAAGGTACTTGCCCTCAGAGTAGGTACCATTATCTTGCTACAATCTGTATAAATCAAATATTTCCTGTGAGCAAACCTCTCTAACTACAATATAAAAGGTACTTGCGCTCAGAGTAGGTACCATTATCTTGCTACAATCTGTATAAATCAAATATTTCCTGTGAGCAAACCTCTCTAACTACAATATAAAAGGTACTTGCCCTCAGAGTATGTACCATTATCTTGCTACAATCTGTATACATCAAATATTTCCTGTGAGCAAACCTCTCTAACTACAATATAAAAGGTACTTGCCCTCAGAGTAGGTACCATTATCTTGCTACAATCTGTATAAATCAAAATTCAATAAAATTCAGTCGTCAAATTAAATTCAATAAAATACTTACATCAAAATTCATCACATTTTGACAAAGTTTCTTGATTCAGTCGATCGCTCAGGATTTTTCTCTAAAACGTGAGCGACATAACAATTCAGTTACAGCGATTATATGTGTGCATTGATCTTGATAGTGCGATTGTAGCGAGGTCAGTGAGGGTAGGCAATGTCGATTCATCATATCAATATGGGTAGCAAAATCGAAACTACTTATTAGTAGTTTAAACATACTCAATAGGTACATTTATTGGTTTCACATGGTTACAATTAGTTGTTACACTTAATAGGTAGCAACTCACATGAACTCTGTGTTTAGGGTGTAGCAACAGAGAAGGAGACCGAGGTTCTCGGGCCCCTTTCAATGATAGGCCACAATCTCATTTGGTTTTCAGTAGGTATCCTTAGCAGGTAGGTAGGTACTATGTAGGCATTACATAATGGCTACACAATGGGTACGTCTAAAGTAAACTAACATTTTCATTTAAAAAAGCGGCTAAGTGCGAATCGGACTCGCCCATGAAGGGTTCCTTAGCAGCAAGTAACATAATATAAAAGTTCTTGGATGGTTTACGATTTATGACGTATTAAAAAAAACTACTTACTAGATCTAGTTCAAACCAATTTTCGTTTGAAGTTTAAATGGTAAAGTACATCATATTTTTGTTTTGTTTTATCATTCTCTTATTTTAGAAGTTAATGGGGGAGGACACTTTTTACCACTTCGGAAGTGCCTCTCGCGCAAACTATTCAGTTTAGTTTTTTTTTATTAGAAACCTCAATATCATTTTTGAAGACCTATCAACAGATACCAACCCACACGTATGATATGATGAAAAAAAAAGAGTTTCAGTTCTAAGTATGGGGAACCCCAAAAATTTACTGTTTTTATTCTATTTTTGTGTGAAAATCTTAATGCGGTTCACAGAATACATATACTTACCAAGTTTCAACAGCATAGCACTTATTGTTTCGGAAAAAGTGGCTGTGACATACACGGACAGACAGACAGACAGACAGATATGACGAATCCATAACGGTTCCGTAGTTCGGCTAAGGAACCCTAAAAACGATCTACTCTGCTCGAAAAGGGCATTTCAATTGAATACCTTTAAATACATAGATGAATATTTCGTAAAAATAACCTTTTTAAAATTATCTCGAGGTGGTCCCGTGTAAATTATATCATAGAAAATGTATACAAGTCGAATAGAAAGGTAAATAGAGGAAGTAACCTACATCGCGTGTACTTGCGAGGTCTCCGAATCGAAACACTAGTTATTTTGTTCGTACGCGTGTTCTCTCTGAACTTTCTTCTCTACTTGTCTGAGGCATAGGGTTAGCTAGCGTCCCGCAGTACCAAGCTACACTCCTCGCACTCTACCTGGCATTAAACTACGCCCGCTACCCTCAGAGCCTCGACTCTGCAAATGTAACAAGCAACTACACGGCGTGTGGTGCACTACACGGATCTTAGTATGGGAAAATCGAAAAGCGCCCCTAGCGGACACCTTGAGAACCACAATTTAAATACAAAAATTCGTGTAGTGTAGTGTACACCACACGCCCGTGTAGTTTCCTGTCACATTAGTAGACTCAAGGTTCAGATTAAGTGTGCTTTCACACGTACCACAACCACACCACAACCACAACTACAACACGTGGGCGGGCGTTGATTTGTGTGAAAATAAATAGCTTATTTCACACGGACCACATTTTGCCATCAAACGCAACCGTGTGGTCTATACCGACGACATCGCAACCACAACGCGACCACCAGCGACACCGCGCACTAGCTGCGCCACCCACATTACCACAACGCGACCACCAGCGACACCGCGCACTAGCCGCGCCACCCACATTACCACAACGCGACCACCAGCGACACCGCGCACTAGCCGCGCCACCCACATTACCACAACGCAACCACCAGCGACACCGCGCACTAGCCGCGCCACCCACATTACCACAACGCAACCACCAGCGACACCGCGCACTAGCTGCACCACCCACATTACCAAAACGCAACCACCAGCGACACCGCGCACTAGCCGCGCCACCCACATTACCACAACGCAACCACCAGAGACACTGCGCACTAGCCGTGCCACCCACATTACCACAACGCAACCACCAGAGACACCGCGCACTAGCCGCGCCACCCACATTACCACAACGCAACTGCAAAGAAGGTGCTGCGACACTATCCACACGTAACCACTGCTTCACCACTTTTTGTCGCTACAATGTGTTGTGGTCGTGGTAAGTGTGAATAGTCCCAAAATGTTTAAGGTCTTATGTGTCTGTATTTTTTAGTCGTAAACCAGTAGGTTCCTAATAAAACCAATAAAAAAAATGTGTATCCTTGCTAATTGAAAGTATTCAATTAGCAAGGATAACAATACTTCTAATTTGAATTTAAATCGTGCAATCAAAACAACTCATTACCGATCTAAAATGATAAAGCTCTCTTCCTTTCACACAATCGTTTCTAACTTCATGAATTATTTTCCAACTTTAACAAAGCCAGCGTTCTACTAACGAATACAATTGAATGTTATCAACCGATACTATCTCCTGGGAGGGCGACGCTCATACGTACGAATGGACGTGACATTCTAAATAGAATTGAGATATTCATTAAATATCACGCTTAGAACTTGTTAATTTTCATTAGGTTTCTCTAAAGTGCTAGTTTTTAGAAATGTGTCTGAGATAAACCTTTTTGAGGTGACCATACCTATTTCAGCCGCAAAGCAGTAGTGCTCGCATTGCTGTGTTCCGGTTTGAAGGGTCTGGTTACCGGTGAAATTACAGGCACATGAGACTTTTCATCCAGGTTGGCGGGCGCGGTGAAATGCCACATAGGGAGCGTCCTAGGTGGACGTGACCTGTGTGATAATGCATTTTACATAGGCAGAGGGTACCACTTAACATCAGTTGGGCCATATGCTTGATCCTTTTTTTTTTTTTTTATATAACTTAAAATAACGGCACAGCAGATGGCCCACCTGATATTAAGCGTTACCCCTCTGCCTATGAACAATGCATTATCTCATAGGTCATGTCCACCTTAGGCGCGTCCTATGCGGCATTGAACTTCGCCCGCCACCCTGGAGACATAACGATGAATTAGCAGAGTTACCCATGTTAAAGCAATGGCAGCGATGAGATCACCACTGGTCAAACTAGACACCAAATACTGGGCAGGCCTTTATTTTACAGTAAAACATCTATGCGAAAAACAAAAGAAAACCATATTAGCATAAGCAAACTTATATTAAACAATAAATGATTTTGATTTGATTAAATTTGATTTGAAAAGTTATAATAAATAAAGAAAATGTAAACTAAAGTATGTAGAGTCTGTTCAAAAAGAGAAGCGTCGTGGCCAAATTGTGAACTAACTATTTATTTAGCCTAGGATTCGAACTGTCGGCATTATGAATTTTATACTAAATAAATAGTTACAGTTGTAAAATGATTGACGCGCTATTGTATTGCCCGCTAAACAAAAAAGGTAAATAAGCACGGCTGCGCCCTCCAATCCCACGACGCTTCTCTTTTTAACAGACTGTATAAGCATTCTGCTCTACACGCAATGTTAGTTTTTACCTTCAATCTTTATCATAAATGAATAAAAATTTGATTATAAGAGCACATTTTATACCTAAACTAGTATTATTTTATCTGTGCCCAAACTAAAAGAAGTCAAGACAAGAATAGAGCTAACATACCTAATTGAAGTTAACGCCTCATCAAATATACCAAAAGTTTGTACATTTCAACCATCACGCGTCCGTAATAAAACTGCATACTTACCGCAAAAACTTTGTTCTTCAAACGTGGCTAGAGCCAAGTTTTAGCCGGAAAAGTACAGACGCATTTCATAGTCCGACCAAACCAGCTCACTATCAAATACTTAAAACAAAAGTTTTTATGAAAATATTTTTCGGGCCCGTGAGCTGAACATACCTTGTAGATACAATAGTGATCAGAAATTGACAGAATGCAAAATTTCAGCTCAATCGGTTTGTTGGGTGAAACTTCTTACTTTAATGGAAAAAAAGTTGCTATGATTTTTCCTAACAAAAACAGAACATTAATGTTTTTATTTTATTTCTTGACGCTCTCCTTACCGGCTAAAGGGGATACCTATTCAATTTTTTTTTAAATAATCTTATCTTTAAAATCCAATAGGTTCCTACGACGCTCGAGTAAATCCCCATTTAGTATTCTGGGCTCCCCCTACTAAGAAGCAGGTAAATAAAACATGTAATTAAAACACTATTTTTGCGATCTTATCAGGATTTTTCGAAGTGTTTTTTTAAACATATACTACTTGAATGACAGAACAAGCATATGGCCCACTTGATGTTAAGCGGTAACCTCTGCCTATGAGTGTAGATAAAAGCTTTTAAAATAAAGTTCAAGCTATATGTACGTGCTATGTACGTACACACCGTAGCGCCGAAAAACAACTCATCCGATTTCGATGAATGAGGTACTGTCAATCTATTAGTTATTATAGTCCTGATGACATAGGCTACATTTTATACGAACTAAATCAATGTGATGTTAATCCAAAAAAGGGAGTTTTTTGCTGAAGGATGTCGAATGAAAAACTAACTGGTACTCATAATTATTGTGGTAGTTTTAGGGCTACTGTAGCTGTTGTCAATAAGCAATGTATATATGGAAATAAATTGCTGATTTTTCCGTCCATTTTGTTCAGGCAATTCAGACATCTCTACCTGCGCATTGCGTGCTGGACCACTCCCTGAGGGAGTCGGGTCTTCGGTCTCGGGTCACCGCAGAATCGGTACTTCGGGTTTCTTTACAAAGTCCTCTGTACTTTGGTAATTATAAATGGGCTCATGTTGCCGTGAATATTTAATGTAGGTCTTGTTTATTGTTGGGATGAAGCGTGAGTTATACGAAAACCTTTTTCGAAAGGACGATCTGTGGAAGGGTTTGAATGGATTTGTACGTCGATAAATGTTTTAGCCGGGGTGTGTTTGGCCCAAGAGACCCCTCCGTCTCCTCCCGAGGATGTCGTAAAAGCTGAGTTGGGGATTAAACCAGCAAATGTGCAGTGACATCCACCTGAGAACTCAACACCCATACTGCTAACACCAATCCACCTGCCAAGCGTGATGAGTATGGCAAATCTCATCATTGCATTCTATAGCTTTGTCCAACATTGGTTATCATACGGCTGATGATGATGATGATGATGATGAAAGTTTAGAACGACTTTATAATGTCTTTTAGCTTGTCCTAGTGATCTTTTTAATTATAAATCTATGTTTTCGTTAAGACTTCGTAAGTCATCAAGTTCGTAAGTTAACGTTTTAGCAACTTTGTCTGAATCGGGATTATTTTCGAAAATCGCTGTTATTTACCTACCTACTTAAGTCGTTTAGTTATTTTTCTTTAAAATATTTAAATCCATACTCATGTTTGGTAGTTGAATAAGTTTACGTTTCAGTCACACTAGACTGACTGCATTCAATAGATTCCTAAGTTGTTAAAATATTTAAAACGTTTTGTAAAAACTTTTAGTTCTTCCCGTAATATTGATATTATACTGTTTGAAAGTTTGCTAGTTCAGGTTTCATCTACCCTAGACGGTTGTGTAGATAAGGTTGGCTTTGTGCGCCTGCTGGTAGACTATGACAGCGATTTCAACAAAACTATTGATTCCTAGCTGCGAACTCGGCTTACCTCGGGTAAATACATTATATTGAACATGCTTCAATTAATGAATACATGAATGAATTAATGAATGAATGAATGAATGAATGAATGGATGGATGGATGGATGGATGAATGAATGAATGAATGAATGAATGAATGAATGAATGAATGAATGAATGAATGAATGAATGAATGAATGAATGAATGAATGAATGAATGAATGAATGTTTTTTTTTCGAATGTTTTAATGAATGAATTAATGAATGAAATAAAACGAAAGGTTCAACGAATGAATGAACGATTGAATTAATGATTGAATAATTCTTACAACGCTCTTCCCGCCGTTTTCGAAAAGAGACGTTGTCTACTGTTATTTTATTTCTTTTCCTAGTGTTTTCTTGAGTTATTTTGTGTTATTTTGGTGGCATTTTAACTAATGTAGCTCGTTTAATAAGCCCAAGTGTAGTGAAAAGAAATGGAAGTGAATTGCGCGACTTTTGAAATTGGTGGAAATTGTCTACCAAAGTTTTAGTAAAATTGGCCACCGTTTTACTATAACATGACTTGACTGTGACTTTGATGACTTGGAAGGAGTGTAACGTTGCAAAATATATTGAAAATACAATATAGTGAAAATACAGATATTTGAAAATGGCACATGCACAAGCCGTGCGGCGCCAATTATAAAGAAAAAAAAATAAAAAAAAACTAACAACAGGGCTGTAATCACCCACACACTTACCCAACAGTCACATAGGTACAAAGTCCTGATCCCAGACTAGGATTCCCTTTGTTTGAGTACTGAAGTGACAAAATAAGAAGAGAAGAAGAAGATAGATAAGAAGGTAGTTGAATTCGAGCAAATAACCAAAAGAAGACATTCAAGGGATTTAATAACGTAGATAAGTAAGTGGTACCACACTAGGATACCCAGTGTTGTGGGAGCTAGATCCGTTACAACCAAAAATAAAAAAAACTCGAATTTTCACAAACAAATACACACAATTTGTTGGATTAGATTTTACCTACATAAGTAACTCGAGATAAGTACAAAAACAAGTCCCAGAAAATTCTAGAAAATTAATTTACTTTCAAACTATTACTAACTCTCGTTCGAAGTTTCAAAGTCACAAACAGATCCATTGTAGGCACAAAGAAGTTAAAGGTACTTTACTATAATGTAATTACGTTGGATATCGAGTATTTTGGTATAAGATTTATTTTATCCAAGGATTCCCGCGGGCCCCGGGGCGGTCGCGGCTGACGCAGGAAGAACCGCGGACTAGATAAGGCGGCGGCCCAAGATACTGAACTCTTGAAACACAAATTACGTTAGGTTATGTTACGTAACATAAGTTTGGTTAGTTAGTTTATAAAGGCGAATTTTGGAGTGAATTTTAGCGTGAATAATAGTTTTTTTTTTTCGTAATCTGAAAACCGTCTTTTTCGTCGTGTAGACGGGCATTCGACATTGCTACATTTATAACTGTACATTTGAAAGCTACTCCTAAAGTTACAAAAAATAAAGTTATTATCGTTATACATTGTAAGGGTATAATGCGTGTTACGATATTCAGGGTAGGTAACCCTGAATATCGTAACCAAGCGGGAAAACCTCTGATTGCAACCTCTGATCTCAGGCAATAAGGCTAAAAAATAAATACTTATTACGTTAGACACTACAAAATACAACCTTTAATCAAAGTGAGAGAATAAACATGCAACTTTTCATATTGAAAAAACTCGTTTTTTATGTTTCGTTCTCGATAAAGTCACGAAAAGTTATTTATTGATAGAAAGTCTCAACCGCTTGTCGCTTCTTCCGCGAACAACATTTTCCGTTTGCTCCTTTTTATCATGATAAAACTTAGATATATTCTTTTCATCGAAATCCCTTGATCTGACCTCCTCCATAATACTTTCTCGAGGGTACTTATACAATATACATTCTTAGCGATTGTCTAGCCTTTATACGCGAGTGATTTATAATATTGACGCCTACAGTCACTTTTAAGATGAAATATGGATGTTGCACGATCCTGTTTTTCACGCTTCGTCAGCGATAAAGCAAAAAAGATATTTCATATTAATGCATTTGCTATAATATTCGTTTTATTCATGGTTATGGGTACATTTATTTGTTTTTCTTGTAAACGTAGAAAAGTATCTCAATATATCGATTTGTGAAAGAAGGTAATAAAATTATCCATATGGTTTAGAAGAAAAGATTTAACAGTTTTAATTTCGTTACTCGATTTTAATTGATTAGTTTATTTAATACTAGCTATCAGATGCGGCTTCACTCGCGTCGATTACCTTAAAAAATATCCTTTGTTCATGCCTATAGGTACTCTTAAAAATGTGTACAAAATTTCATGATGATCGTTTGAATTGTTAAGGCGTGAAAGCGTAGCAAACAAACAAACTCACTTTCACATTTATAGGTAATATTCAAAAAAATAAGTTTTTCGTGAAAAACATATTTTTAAATACAAGCTTTTATAAAATTTGTGATCTTAGCCGTATGCTGATCAAAATGAGCCTAAACACGGGCAGTCTACTATTATCCATTGAGGATTTCCGTTGTCCACATTTTGTCTCCATCATCAGATCAGCTTGCTGTCACAATCATATTGTACTATCATCTGAACTTGACATTTATGGCAAATTTCTGCTCAATTGGTTGAGGATAACTGTTTTACAATTCAGTTGCAAGGTTCCACCCGGACAAACATGCATTGCAAGTTAAATAAAAGCTTGTAAAAAGAAAAGTAAGTATTATATTTTTATATTTGTCCTAAAACATAACTGTACATATAGGTAACTAATTTAGATACCTACGGAAAATTTTTATAGTTGGGCCTTTAACCCCGTGAAATTGAGCAACTCATTTTGAAATCGATGAAAGAAACATGTCCACTTTCAGTTCAAAATGTTTCGCCAAAGAGTAATAGAGCTGGAAATCTGTAAGAGATAGCCTTATACAAGATCTGCTGGGGGAAAAAGGATGGATGCAGTCCCGCTAATGGCCAAGACATAGTGGGAGGTAAACACATGGTACAGTCACAAACGTAGTCCAATTATTTTAAAATTGTTTCAATTATAACAACAGGAGGCGACGACGGGGCCGGCCGAGAAGGCATTGGCGAGACGATCTCGAGGCTTATGAGAAGGAGTGGTGAGAAACTGCAAAAGGCCGGGATGACTAAAAATTTTTCACCTTTGCCCAGCTTGGAATACAAAAGGTTAAAAATAATAATAAAAATAATGATTTTTATACTATAAATTTTTTGTAGATAGTATTCCTTTATATGTGAAAAATATATTTTTTACAAGATTTTGAATAAATGAGTGAGATAACAATATAACAATAATTGTAACTCTTATTGTTCTGACGATAAGAAAAAAATCGTGATCAGTGCCATCACAATATGCTATTATTTATCAGTTTCATTCGTGATGTAGATTTGGTGTTAGTCATTCGTGACTGACAACACATTTTTATTCACTCTGTGGTGATTAGAGAAAATACAAGTAACGCAGTAACCCACGCCCGCCCACAATAACCATCTGCGGGTTGTGAAATTATTTGTCCTGCAGCGGGAATCAAACTCTCGTGTCTCAAGTGGTTCGCGTAGTTCCTGATATCCACGGCACAGGGGATCCTAGTGTGGGATCCGGGCTATGTATGTGACTGTTGGGTAATATGTTATGTCTTCTGAAATGTTAACCAAGTCTTGTAGTTTTTAAATTATAGTTAAACTAATATGTTTCATTTCCAGGTGGCTCTATAGTTTCTGTTTAATTTTGTTAGGTCACAGCGTCAGCAAATTTTGTAATACATTTGGTTATGACCTATGAAGTACGAAATTAAGGCGACGTATTCATAAACTTTTATGTCGAACTATTATTAACTATTTAAGGTCGTTTACTATAAAAACGGTTTTTTGTCTTTAAATTCAAAACTTCTATTAAAATCTTAAAGATTAAAAAAACAACTACAATATTGATGTGTGTGTTTGGATAAATCTACCTAGAAAATTTAAAGGCTTAAATTGTCCCGTTTGCTTGTAAAATGCAAATCTCTGGTTTTGAAGGTGTCTTTGGCAATTATTTCTCTGCTATAAGGCGCTGTCAACACGAGTGAGAGAATCGCGGCGATATTAACGTCGTGCCATGTATTTCTAAGAACGCGTCTCCACACGGCGATGTTATCGCGGCGATAATTTGTATGGGCGAGCGCGGACTCGTCGCGATTCTCTAGCTTATGGAGACAGCGCCTTAAAGTTAACCAATCGTGAATTGCTAATGTATAAAAACGACAGTGGTATGAAGAATCGGGTACATAAATATCACTTTTATAATTATGTTTTGTACTTGGTAGTTTTTTTTTAGATTCCTGCCACCAAAATTTCCAATGATCTTAACATGGTTTTGAAAAATGACCAACAATTTATTTTGGGGGAGTTAAAGCAGGATTCATCCCAAAAGTTTGATGACCCCAAGCCACTGTCGGCACCGTTATAAATGAACTAGCTGTTTTCCCGCGACTATGGCCTGAGGCAAGCCAAAGGCGCTCTCGTAAATAAATGAACGACCATGTATTTTTCTTCTTTTTCTATTACCTACCTACAAGCGGAGAGTGGTACGTTATCCTATGAAATAGTTTTATTTGGTTCTCAGAAGGCTTAATTTGAAAGCAACATGAATAAAAAATCTGAGAATTACGTATTTATTCTTTGTCGTGTCTTCTCTGGTTTAGTTATGATACCAGCTTGAGCTACGGCGAACTAGAAAATGTCCATGTGACCGATGGTGAAGGAACCATTGTGGTGAAATTATTCAGTGCATCTAGCTCCTTTTATATACGACACATTTTTTTTTTCTAAGACAGCGACTTCGTCGCGCTGTTTTTCTTCATTGTTTAAACTTCACTACAACAAAAATTCAATTTCAAAAGTATTTAATAAATTGAATTAAGTATGGGGTTCTTTCAAAAAGGTATAAGGAATTTTTTAAAAGGTCTGCATCGCGCGTGTGATCCCTCTGATATTGCAGGCGTCCATAGGCTACGGTAACCGCTTACCAACAGGTGGGCCGTTTGCTTGTTTGCTACCTTTGTAGTATAAAAAAAAAGTATACTAACACCCGATTGATAGACCTTTGTTTTGACCACGATCTCACCTGTTCGTAAGTGATGATGTGGCCGAAGATGGAGCACAAAGGTCTAGAAGGCACCTATGCACTCTAGCCCTGAAGATACCCGGTTTATAGTTTTCAGGAAAGACAGACGACGGTAGTGTATTCCACTCTTTAGCAATTCGTATTATAAAGGTAGAACTGAAAAGATCTGAAACCTTACCGTGCAATACCAGAGGCATTACACGCGCGTTGCCTACTCTTTAAAATTTTCCAAACACCCTATACTGTAGTCACTTGGTGATGAACTTAGGTGGATGCTTCTTCCTATCCCCTGGTGTAATCCCTTAGGTGACTTTTAATAGATCCACGGGAGGAAATGGAGGGTCTATTCTTAGGTCGGACAGACCAAAGTCGTAATAATAGCAGCAGGATCAGGAAAAATGGGGTGAGTTGATACTTGTATATATATAATATAAAATAATAAGCCTTCATTGCTGTTTGTTTCACAGTATAACTTAGGTACCTACCTAATTATAATCTAAAATAAACACTTTATAAATTACGTATTGGCAACCGGTTTTATCGCATTCGCTTCAACAGCTTGTCCTTCGAGAAAGGCCTCCTCTAAAGATTTCCACCCTGTCCTATCCTTTGCTACTCTTACATACGAGTACCTACGTAATTTGTAAGGGCGTAGTAAAATACCATTTTCATCCCATCTATTCGAAAAGGACGACTGGGTTCGCGTTTAAGTGCACCCAACGGTGGTGTTTTCTATGAGAAACTTTTAGCGGGCAGTAAAGAGTTTTGCGGCGCACTTATTAAGTTCCTAATTCAAAAAGTGCGCGGCAAAGATAATTGCGGCGCACTTATTGAATTTGGAACCAGCGCCAAATAATTCGAACGCAAATATTGTTTGAATAAATACTGGCTGGTACGACGGCCCAAAACCCAAAACAAAAAAACCCAAAACACACAAAAAACACAAAACACAAAAACACAAAAAAACACAAAACACAAAAAAACAAAAAAAAAACACAATACACACAAAAAACACAAAACACAAAACACAAAAAAACACACAAACAAAAAAAAACACAAAAATACAAAACACACAAAAAACACAAAACACAAAAAAAACACAAAAACACAAAAAAAACACAAAAAACATAAAACACACAAAAAAACACAACACAAAAAACACAATACAAAAAAAACACAAAAAAGCACAATACACACAAAAAACACAAAACACAAAAAAAACACAAAAAAGCTCAAAACACAAAAAAACACCAAAAAAAAAACACAAAAAACAAACACAACAAAAAAAACACAAAAACAAAAAACAACCATTTGTTTTATTAAATAATAATATTACAATAACATATGAGGCGCCTTTTATTTTCTCATAGTGGGTGATGAAAAGCAGAGTGTATCACACGGGCGCAACATATATTTTTTGGCTCGGGCGACGTACTTTGAATCCCTCGCTACGTTCGGGATTCTACTAAAGAATCCCTCGCTACGCTCGGGAATCTACTCTAGAATCCCTCACTTCGCTCTGGATTCAAAAAAGCGCCCTCGCCGTAAAAATATTATGTTGCTCCCTTATGATACAATCTACTATTTCACTACTCTACATAGTTTTTCTTGGCGCTGCTGAGTTAGGGGCGGATAGAATTGTTTATTACCTCTCACTCCGTTAGTGAGAAAGACTGGGGGTATGTGTACTTAGCACCCGTGTAGTATTGTTTTAAATAGGCCGTAGGTACGGCTCGTTTCCACTCTAGGATAGATCGATCTGGGGTTGCTAAACCGGAAAATAGAAATGTCTGGAAAAAATTCCAAAATTTCGGAATTTTATATAATTAGTTGCAACGACCACAAAAGTTGGTGGTTACCGCTGAACCGCAATTTTCCGTTCCCAACCACCACCAAGCATTACAAGTAGTAAAGTTGTTATGCAGGTAAGTATAGGGGCCACCAACCAGGGGCTAAGCAAAGTAGGTATTCTGTTTTATTATCTCTCTCTTTGGTTAGTTCTTGGTCACCCTAACGTATTACCTGGCTCTCTGTAGTGTAACAAGTAATTAATTTTGTAAAAATTAAAAAAACCCTCAACGCAATGAAACGGCTGAACCGATTTTGATCAAACAGCTCAGAACAATCCCGACCAATTCACATTTCAATAAAAAAAAACGTTTCATCTGTTCGGGAGCTACGATGGGACAGACAGACACGCACACACATACACACACACACACACAGACACGTCAAACTTATAACACCCCTTCGTTTTTCGTCGGGGTTCAAAAGTCATTGCCATCAAAAATGGCCCCATCTTGATGGACCAAAGTCATTCTAGAGGTCGCAAGAACTCGGTGGATGGAGGCGGCTCAAGATAATTCGTTTTGGCATTCTATTGGGGAGGCCCGTGTCCAGCAGTGTACTTCTAAATGCCTATACTGATGATGATGATGAAGGAAGGAACACAAATGTTCTAAAAACATTTTATCCGACGGCAATTTTCCGCAACATTATTTTGAATTTTATTTATAAGCATTCGACCAGACTTCGTTCCTTAATTCAGGGATCCCATGCGAATCCTTAGCAGCAACCCCCCAATCAGATTTGAAACGTACGCTTTGGGAATACAGTCCAAAATAATTTCGCTCCCGCCGTAATTTTCAGTTATATGAGAAGTGGTGCTTAATGGTGTTGGAAGTTTTGGGTTCTGAATGTAAAAGTTTCGCTTTTGGTACGCGCGCATTACTGTTTAGCGTTATTTTTGGATAGATCAGAAATTGTTTTATAAATTTAATTTCTCTTGAACACTTTTCAATAGTTCAGTTAGGTATTATTAGCGAAAATTTTATTAATTCCACTGTAAGATATAGTCCCGTAATAGTTTTAAAAATGTTCTCTTTTTTAGGGTTCCGTACCCAAAGGGTAAAACGGGACCCATTACGCATAGCCTCATGAGTAGCATTACGCGATTGGTAAACTTTTATAGCAGAGAAAAATTATCAAAGAAACCTCTTTTAAAACAGAGATTTACATTTTACAGGCAAATGTCTTCTTTACTTTCTAGGTAGATTCATCACAACACACACATCAATATTGTAGCAGGTTTTTTTATATTAATCATCGTTTTTACAATCTTTTATTTAACTTACAATGTATGTAGGTATGTTTGTCTGGGTGGATTTCGGGTAGAATCTTGCAACTGAATTTTAAAGCAGTTATCTCAACCGATTGAGCTGAAATTTAGCACACCTGTCAAGTTCCGATGATAATACAATTTAATGGTGACAACGATCTGATCAGATAATGGAGACGGAAGGTGGACAACGGAACTCCTCGATGGATAATTGTAAACTGGATGTGTTTAGGCTCATTTTGATCAGCACACGGTTACGATCACAAATTTTACAAAAGCTTGCATAGAAAAAAAACTTATCCTTTGTTATTTTAGAAAAATAACAAACGAAACAAGATGTGTATTTCTCCTAAACATGCTCCAGTTGTTCATTACTGACGTCAGATCCTTAAAAGTAACAAACTGAAAGACAAATTTATTCTTCCCGGTTTTATTGTTGCTTTCTGGCACCCATTGTAGTGGGAGGGGGGACAGTTCGTGACTCAACATTGTGGTCCAAGTACGAGAGGAAAGAGTCGAAAAAGGATTTTTCAAGTTTTTTCTGTTTGTGTTAAAAGGTTATTTCTCTTCATCAAATTTATGCGTTAAATAAACTCTTATTGCTTAAGCTTACAAAATGTATAATGGTACGTCACTTAACACAGTACGAGATAAAAAGACTGGACTTAAAAAGTGATGAATTAAGATCAATCCAATTCGATACAAATAAACGAAATCCTTTAATACTATCTGCTATTTTTGCGTATGTTCTCAATGTCAGTAGATTTTTGATCATAAATTTAAATTGTGTAATTGTGTTAATAAATTTTACTTATTTTTCAAAACACTTTTTCATAAAGTGGCTCTAATTTCACTGCAATTAGGCAGATAATGATACCTGTAATCAAACTATGACTTTTTCATTGCTATTATTCACTAGTGAGTTATAGAGACCGTTGAACATTTACACAGAGTGTGTATTTCGGTTTTACACCTGTAATCAAACTGTGACTTTTTCATTGCTTTTATTCACTAGTGGGTTAAAATACAGTTGAACATTTACACAGAGTGTGTATTTCTGTTTTATTATTATTTTCTTCACAAGTGTGTTGAAAAACGTCGTGTGATACACGTGTTTATTGATGTTTACCGTCCTCAGAAAGGGGGGGGGTTAGGGGCTAGTCTGCAAATTTTACAAGCAACTTACACGGACACTACACGGATATTAGTATGGGATTTAAGGTTCTTAAAGTGCCTACTAGGGGCGCTCTTCGATTTCTCCATACTAAAATCCGTGTAGTGTACACCACACGGCCGTGTAAGTTGCTTGTCAAATTTGCAGACTAGCCCCTCAGCTCTCTTAAAACCGTCACCTGACGGCTCTGGTCTCACTGGCGCCTCAGCGGTAATCAACAACATTACACACTAGTACCATAATGTTCTATTAATAGTAGTATGATCTTCTGTTGGTAATCGCTACAGCTTACAACTTTCTTCGCACAGTATCACAAAACGCACGAGGTCCGATATATCTGATACATCCCTAAATTATTAATGTTTATTTTTGTGTGTTTCGTTCAAGGAGTGTATTAACACGAAAAGCAGGTTGCCACTGATTACCGCTAAAGAATGATTTATACTAGGCCGAGCCGGGCCCGAGCCGTGGCACGTACGAGGCACGGATGTGAAACGCGGGGTTGAGCACCAAATCGTTTATACACCAGTGGTTCTGTCACTGACTTTACAATTAAAAGTTTTTTTGAACTGCATAGTTACTAACGAAAAAACAAGTAACTAAGCTAAAACCGTCGTTAACCGCGTACCATCAAGCAAGTCGTAAACCTGTTTGTAAACGTTACATTTAAAAAGAGCACGATACCGCGCATGGCTCGGAAATTGTGCTCGGATTTGTAGGTACTGGTGAGTTCCGAGTTCCGATAGAGAGGTATCGGTGCCACAGAATACATAATAGTACAGGTACAGAAGTTTGACCCCGCAAAATCTTTTAAATAAATAGTGACACATGACCCCACACAGTAAAGTGCAAATCAGGTCACACAGCGCTAATTACCTGCAGCTAACTTCACCTAGTAGTTACCTCTCTATCTATCGCGTTCGCGTAACTCTTACCTTGTTTAACTCACTGACATGACTCGACAAGTCAAGCCCACCGCGTATTTGTAATTCTCTCTTCTCTTCTTATAATATGGCTTCTGATTAGTTTTCCAAACAATTTCGCCAATTTCATACCTAAAGTGCGGAGTGCGCCATGTCTGCCGGCGCCGACAATCTGCTTTCTACATAAATGAGACTTAAGTCTGAGTTTTTTCGCGTACATTTCCCTGTTTTGAGATCGGCCTCAAGTTTTTCACACACAATAAAGTATCCATGTTTATATGTTTGTAAGTTGTGCTTACATTAGGATGTGTTGTTTGTGTATTTACTGTTGACGTTAGGACGATGTCTAAAAGGACTTAGATACCAAATATTTTTACGTAGGCGGGTCTCAAAAAATTAAGGTAATAACTGTTCGTAGACATGAATTTTATTATCCGTAGGTATTGCATATTTATTTAACACTGAAATGAGTTTTTGGGAATAAAGCACCCCATTGTAGTTAAATAAGTTCATTGTTTTTTTTTAAATAGCTCGTGATTATGTAATGGATGCTGTTCGAGGAGTTCTGAGGAGTTTGAGGAGTTCCAGAGTCCGCCTTCCGTCTACATCATCAGATCAACTCGCCAACAGGTCAACATAATATTTTATAGTGATTAGAACTAAAGGTTTGCGCAAAATTGTAACTCAACCGGCTAGCGGAAAGTTATAAAAATTTCGTTTACAAAATTTGCTTGTCAGTCTCAACCAACAAAATTGACAATAGTTCGAATCATACGATCTAGTGTCAATGTCATAAATTTTCACAAATGGTATTCTTCTCAACGCAGAAATGTAATTATAAGTTAACACTTTAAATTTTCCAAGTTTTTCCGTTGTTCTTTCTCTCTTTCCGATTATAAGATTACACTATCCTATTCTTATTTATAGTCGCCATAAATTGAAAGTATCTATATTACTTAGACAGATAGATAAACTCCTTATTGTTTACCCAAGAAAATGTAAAAAAACAAAGTGACAAACAACAAACTAATTATAACGACAGCGCAAATATACCAATTGTCAGTCAGTTCCGTCAGTCTTGCTTCAGTCAACTTTTTTGTGCCATTTTTGAAAGAAACGTCGTATTTTTTTTGAAAGAAACAAATTATTTCGTGTAATTTTGGGGGCATTTTAACCGGTGTAACTTGGATAAATAGCACATGCGTGATGTAGTGAAATTTAAGAGTATTGCGTGTCTTTTCGAAATGATGGACATTTCCCTGTAAAAACTCGGTTTTCCTGCCACGATTTAAACTGGGTTATGACTTAACGGAGACTTTGACGACTTGACTAGACTTGACTATAAAAATATAATTAATAATATCACTTGACATTGGCGAAATTGTTTGGAGCACTCCTCAGAAGCCATTATATGAAGAAGAAGATGAAGAGTTGGCCTTCAGGTTACCTACCTGTCTACATACCTACCATTAGGCATGTGTTATGTATATTTTTATTGTTTATTCCGTCTTTTCTTGTCGTTCTAATGTGTCGGTCTAAATAGTTGTATTTATCACAAAACGTAACAAGATACCTTGTTAAAAATTATTTAATCTTTAATGATCAGCAGATGCCACATTCTGTTTATGTTAATTTTTGAGGGTTGAAACAGAATATTTTGCAAGGGCAACACCACATTTGTTTTTACGATACGACCTGTGTTTAAGCTTATTTTTGGGATTACCCGCCTCTGCACTTTGCGGCGTTCGAAAATGTCGGCTTTATTGTATGGAGATTAAATATTATCATGGTAGTAGGTATACATAATACTATGAGATTGATAGAAAAAGCTCAAAAAATATAGTATAATTGGATCCAAAGCTTTACCAGAGTATAAATTACACGTATTATCAGCAGTTAGAGTTTTTTTTGTCAGAGAATTCGTCCGGGGAAGTACTACCCCATAAATAGCGCCATAGGGTGCGCGGCGTCCTAGGTGGGCGTGACCTTTGTAATAATGCATTGTTCATAAGCGGAGGGTACCGCTTAACATCAGATCGGCCATCTGCTTGATCCGTCATACCAAATACTATTAAAAAAAAATATTGGCGCAAAGGTATTAAAAAAATATTTATTTAATTATTTATTTTAAAATAAAATAAATTATAAAATAAATAATGCTGGACAGTTCACACAACATTATCTAGCCCCAAGCTAAGCAAAGCTTGTGTTATGGGTACTAGTTAACAGTAGTGCTCACATTGCTGTGTTGCTATGTCACATTGCTGTTGAAGTTACAGGCACATGAGGCTTTTCATCTTTGCGCATTGCTTACTACTAGGTGGAAAGCGCCTGTGTGGTGCCTCGAGAACAAGAAGAAGCTAATTAAAAGAAAAATAGAGAACTAACTTATAAACCTTAGCTAGGTAGTCAAAAGTATTATTGTTCACCGCCTTATAAAGTTGCATGCCCTGCGATCTGCTAAGGAGTGGAATACCCTACCGTCGTCTGTCTTTCCTGAGAACAATAATCTGGATCTCTTCAAGGCTTGAGTGAATAGGGGCCTTCTAGACCTTTGTGCTTCATCTTCAGCTACATCTTCACTTACAAACAGGTGAGATCGTGGTCAAACAAAGGTCAATCATAGTTAAAAAAAAAAACATTTCAGTCAGTTAAGTTATTGTAAGCAGATTTGAATTGGGGTTATTCAATAACTACCACCTGTTTGATATCACTGGACTTCGAAATGGCTTTGTGGGACTGACAAAAGATGATAAGGGCCGTAACTTTGTAGGAGCAAATTCAATGTTATCATGTAAATAATTAGGGATTTGTGTGATGGTGTTTGGTGCTGTTGTGTGGCATAACATATACGACAATTATATGATACTAATATTATGAAGAGGAAAGATTTGATTGTTTATTTGTTGGCATTGAATAGGCTCCGAAACTACTGAACCGATTTGAAAAACTATTTCACTGTTGGGAAGCTACACTATTCCCTGGTCACATAGGCTATATTATATTTTCAAAAAGCTAGGGATCCTTTCTAAAACTCTAATAATATAACCCAAGGTGTAAAAAAATTACCTAAAATATTATTTACATCGCGTGCTCTGCGAAAAGTATTGATGATAGAATAAAATAATGTACTACGACTTTGCAGAACACATAATCATTTACAGAAAGTGTTGCGACAGTATATGTCTAACTATTATAGTAATGCCACAATAAGTGTTCTTCACTTTGTTTGTTTATAATGGATAAACTCCAAAACTATCGAACTGACTTAAAAAACTGTTTCACTTATATAAAACTAAATTATCAGCAACTAACATAGGGGGTTGGTGGAAAACTGCTTTAGCTGATTTTAATGGTATTTGGTGTCTGTATAGATGGGAGGGTTGGGAAGGGGGTTTGACTGCTTTTTATCCCAACACTACCCGTGCGAAGCCGGGGCGAGTTGCTACTATGATATAACTAAGTGGAATGCCTGAAACTTGTGCGTACTTGGCTGACACTCTGCCGTGGTTACCTTATTTCGTTGACTGATCTCCATGTTTCTGATTCTTCGACATTCTGCCCTTGTAATAAATCCACCAAATGTAACATTTGATATTGAGCTAATAAATCAATTAGGGCTGTCGCTAATGACTGGTTTCATGGTAAGAGATTGATGGGAGCGGGATTGATTCCCGAAACTCTTAGTATCGTTGTGTGTTTAGGCTATCAATTATCTTTGGGATGAATATCCGTCGATACAAGAGGGAAAGTAAGGAAATTTATACTCATGTCAGCCTGTTCCCTTGGATATAGATGAAAATCTTGTTTGATTGTTTAGCAAAAGTTATTGGAAGGTTTCTAGCAAGTATGCTAATAATTCGACATGTGACATTCACCCCCCCCTTATTGCAAAATGTCTACCTTTCGTCACAGAATAAATAATAGTACAAAATCGTCAAACATCTTGGATCCACCATCGATGACCGCTCAAAACCACAAGCTTGGAAAGGCTTGTGAGGTTAATATATTGAACGCCCAAACCACCAACAGAGTAGGTATTTCTTTCGTCCCTTGGTAGAACCACCATCTCACCAACATCAGTGCAAATCAACAAAGATTCTATGTTCACTCACAAGTGGTAGCGTTGTGCGCTGCGTTTTAAGGAACGCCACCACGGTTCTGCAAAAAGATTAAATTTCGCACGATTCTTGTTGTAAAATGATAAATTTGGTGTTACTGCAACTTTGCGTTTTGCGAACATGTTTCGTAGCTCGGGTGTTTAATTGCGTATTGAAGAAAACTGGTTTTAGGCGCTTTAATATATTAGAAACAGTGTTTTTGTTTTAGGGTTCGTTTTCATGCAAAGCTTATTAAAGGGCATTGAGTTCTTTTTTTGTACCTATTTGTTTTTAATGTTGTGTATATGTGATATAAAATATTTTAAGCCGTGGCCTGCCCAGCCTAAGGACATACTCCTCCAAACAAAAACTGAACTCGTCTAAATAATGATATAATAAGACTTACAACTATAATATAAATAAAGATAGTTTATTTATTATCTAGTTCTGCAAGATTTTTAATGTCAAAGGTCCATAAGTTTGAGAACAAAAAGTTGAGTTGCAATTTAATATTCGATTTCGTAGTCCTACTAGCAATTAATTACAAAACGAGTAGTCTAGTAATGTTCAATATTGTTACATTTATTTCTTTGCTTTTATTTGTGGTATAAAAAGAATTCGTCAGTAATCGGCTTTGCGTCATCGTTTGATGTATTGAGTAAATTGCTGGTAGAAAGGGAATAAGCTTTATTTCAAAACTTTGCCCAAAGTATAAAATAGTAAATAAAATGTGTATAAAATCAATGAGGATTAGAATTCCAAAAATATTTTCATATTATTTATAATCCCACTAATAATATAAATGCGAAAGTTTGTGTTTGTTACTTCTTCACGCTGAAACAGCTGGACGGATTTGGATGAAATTTAAAATAGAGATAGGTAGCTGGTCTCCTGAAATAACAAATAAACCAGTTTTTGTTGTTTTCATGGCGTTATTCTCACGGGTTCGAGACTTATGCGGGTAACACCGCGGGGCGCAGCTAGTGATAATATTAAATATAATTTATTTGTTAATAATCTTTTTTCTCGTGAGGTCGCATGCATACTGTTGGGATTAAAAACAGTCCCACTGCTTTATTTTAACCCCACTCCCCATAATAATATTGCTCAGTGTAATAATGTGTCTCCCATAATGACGTACGGTGCGGAGGCCAAGGAGATTTTAATTTCAAGCGGCTCAAGACCATCCATAGAGGCCTTTGTACAGCAGTGGGCTTCTACAGCCTGATGATGATAATGACTAATCTACCAGTGGTGTATCCGGCTTTAGAAACTACCCCTCCGTCTCCTTCCATGGATTTCGTAAAAGCTGACTAAGGTATTACACCGAAGGATGGGCAGCAGCATCTACCTGAGTACTTGACACCAATACTACGATCACCAATCCACCTGCCAAGTATGGTGATTTTAGCAAATCCTTTCATTGCGTTCTATAATGGGGGTTGCCTCGTCCAGCAGTGGAAGTCTAAAGCTAGGTTCATATTGTTTTGTCGGGGTGTGTTGGGGCGCCTTCTGTTGTGTCGCGGAGTGTTCATACTGATATGTTGTGGCGTGGCATTTTCAGATCATTCATCGTGTGAGATTTGTGGTGTGAATACGTCTAGGAAGATGTACTTCTACATTCATGGAATACGTGTATATATTTATTACATTATATTCTTGACATTTAGTGTCATAGAGTACTCTATATTGCCGTACTAACTCGATTAGTTCATCGGACATTTTTATAAAGTAGAACGAACCAAAAACTTCAATATCTAGTTACGGAATGAACTGCATCACATTGATGTGGCGTTTTGTGGCGCGTCAGATCCCCCACCACCTCTCTGGCGCAATCGAGCACTGACCGATTATCACAGCGACAGAACGCGCCACAAATGTGAATCTAGTCATAGGTAATAAACGTAACCGATTGCGTTCTGGCGCGCCACGACACACCCCGACACAACAATATGAACCTAGCTTTATGCTATTGTTGATGAAACAACGAGCTGTTGTTGACAACATCCTAAGTCGGTGCAAACTAATTCATATGATCATCAAACTCCACTCAGCCACTTGCCGTCCTTCATACTAACTTTCTGTACAAGCTGTTGCGGGACAGTTTTCGATAAATCTCCAACACAGAAGAAATGATAGCACTAGAGCACAGAAGATACACTTGGACGACACAAACTAGGTTAGGCATATCTACTCGCATTCAAGCTTTTTTAGAATGTGTTATTACTGGAAGTACATGTATCGCGACGCGGAGAATTTTCCATTGAACGCCTTGTTGTACAGGATAGAGTTGAGGGCACACGAGCATGGGGCAGATCGCCCATGAGATGGACTGACCAAATCAAGGCAGCTTTGGACGGTCCACTGCATGAATGCACCAGGAAAGCTGCGGTGCGAGATGAGTGGCGAAATATTGTGAAGCGAGCCACAGACCCTGAAGTGACGACCACGACCATTCTGCCAAGAGTGTAACAACTAAGAAGAATTACTGGAAAAAAGTATAAGCTGAGTCAGTCGTGGGAAGCAATGTTGGCGATCGGCTCACCAATTGTCACGTCTTTATTACCTCGTTGGTGCAATCCACGGTGAAAAGAGACAGATTGTGGCTCTGCCTACCCTTTCAGGGGAAAAGGCGTGAATCTGTGTATGTAGGTATGTAAGCAATTTTGGAAGCAGCAATCTCTTTTCTATGCTGAACTATTGCTTGGATATCATCATCATAATCGTCAGCCTATAAAAGTCAGCTTTTAAATGTATTCTAGAGCCTTCCTACACTCTTTTTTCCGGTTCATGTTCGCAACTCTATAACTTATTCTGCTGAGCGATATTCAATCGAATATTAACATGATAAAACTCATTTTGCATTGAAGTCTGATTTGGACGTTTATTTTCTGTTCTTGGACCCTTCGACCAAATTTATTTTGGTCGAAATAGCACAGATAACTGATATACTTAATACAATACATTGCATAGATATATATTTTTTACTTTACATAGAAAATACCCAGAACACCCTGAACAAATATAGGCAGAACATACAAATATTTGTTCCGAGGCGGGAATAGAACCCGCAACCATCTCCGTTGAAGGTGAACCTTCGCCCACCCCGCCACAGTGGTCGTCAAAACTATTCGACCCAAGTTCACAAAAAAACAAATGGGCGGTTACCGTAACCATTCGTCAAAGTAGCAGATAATGTATGAAAACATCTGCCAAAAAGAGTTGTTTAAGCAAAACAGCCGCTTAAACGCCCGTTAATGTGTTGATGAACAGTGGCCTTAATCATCTTCAACTGTCAGTCAATTACAGTAATACTCGCACTAACCAATCGGCTGTAATCTGTAATCCAGGTATTGAATAACACCACTCATTGACAAGCGAGACACGTGTTCGACTAATGTCATTAGATCGCTTGTTGGAGCTAATCAAATAGATCGACCGCTGGGATATTCATTCAATGTTTGTTGTGGGTTAGTTTACTAAGTATGAGTTTCAATTTGCGTAGGTCTTTTTGAACACAGATCAATGGTTATCGGGATGTGGACTTTTTGTTTAGGACCTTCTTATGTTGCAATTTGTGTTAACGATTTCATTGTAAGAAAGTACCTTTTATGAAATTAAAAAAAAACCGGCCAAGTAGGAGTCGGACTCGCGCACGAAGGTTTCCGTACCATTATCTATAAAAATGACAAAAAAATGATGATGATGATGATGAATGATGGTGTTAAGACAGAAATATGTTATTCAAAATGCAGGTCAAGTTGGATGTAGCATTCCTCCAAATATTTGTTTAAACGACATATCAGAACACTTTTAAAAAGCATTTCCGGATAAGCGTTCGTCTTAGTCGTTCACTGGTTTTTTTCTGGTCACCTTGCTTTTTTTCATTTACCAGTGAAGAATGGTGTTTGTATCACATATTACTCAGTGCGCTAACAATGTTTTGATGGAAAAAATCGTACGTTTTTGACCCCACGACCCTTTTAACGGAAGTGAGGGATAATTTCGTCTACACCACCAGTGCTCCAACCACACTTGTAATCTTAGTGAGTAAGGATGCAATAATAGGTTAATTATTTATTTTGTAAACCATAAAACAGCCGTTTAAAACGTTGCGGTTAAACATTCATAAGGTTTCATTTCATTTCAGTTGAAAATATCCATTCATGACGTCTTTGAACAGGCGACATATCATAATTCGAATAGCTAAGAAATAGGAACCGAGAGCTGGCTCTTATCTGGCTCAACGCATTAGTATTGCCATTCGGCGTGGCAATGCAGCCATCTCAGGGAAGCTTATGTCTGGTAGTGATTTAGATCATTTGAGCTATCTTTAGATCGTTAGCAGCGGTATACAGGTAGCACAACTGTTTAATGATGTATTTTTTAAATTTATTACATTCCTTGTATCAATTGTATTATTCTTTCTGTAAATAAATGGATATTTTTTTATTAGGAATAGAACGTATGTCGACTTCTGTTTTTACTGAAAATTATAATCTATATATCTCTTTGTTTAAGAGTGAACAGGCGCTTTTTAGATCTTCTTTCTCCATCGTCGGCCACATCCTTACCTACCAACCAATATCGCGGCTGATCAAAGTTCGTTCAATGTTAAAAAATAAATTGAAATAGCCCTTTGAAACCGAAAACTGTTCAAACTCCAGCATAAAATGTCAAATTTTATCTGTTCTACGGATACAAGTCAAAAACAAAATTAAAATTAAATCCTTTGTAGATTCTAAACATCTCAATTTCTGCGAAAACATACACGCGATTACTGAATTTATTTGATCTACCTTCGTTTACTTATTGATTAATTTCGTGAATTAAATTTTTAAAAAATAGTATTAAATTCAGGGCCTGGTAGCAAAGGAGTGTTATGTTATGTTATACCAATTTAAGTACCTGGGCGACTACACTCAGAGTATGTTTTTGTAAAATCGTGTTTACTAAGTGTGTCGCTACCCTTGCAACCTGTTCCGCTTCATTCAGTGCTGTCTGTTTGAATTCAGTAAGCCTGTTCGAAATTCAAATTCAGGCGCTCGGGCGCGCGGAATAGCAATCGATGCTTATTCTGTGACTGACGCAGATTAGCGAATAGTAGCATATTTGTGGAAAGCACGGGGTCTCATCCCAAAGAAAAAACTAATACTACTTATACTAGTATAGTATTATTTTATTTGTGGTGGAAAGTGAAGAAATTTCCTAGTGTCATGTTAGCATTATTTATCTCTCGCTAGATGGCGTTTTTGGCGCGCGATGGTGACAGTTTTGTCAATATTTCAAAATACGTAACTATCACAAATATATGATTAATTGCTTAATTTTACAGGATTTTGTGTTTTTTTAAACTATCTATACGTTGGCTGTAAGAAGTTCTCCACTGCCATGTTCAATTTTAAAAAGTATGTAAAACTAACACACGAATGTGTAACTACTAATGTCTAATACCAATAGTTACGCGAGTGCCGCACTCATGGCGATGAAAGAACTAAACTGTCAATGACACTTGGAAAACTCCTCTTTTAACGCCAATTCAATTTTGAACCCCCAAAAAAAACATATTTTATTGTATTATGAGCCGTTACTAAGATCACAAAATATCCCATTTTTATCCCATATTTTATGTAACCTATATACAAATATTGCTCGTTTAATAGTATATACGATTCGCTAATAACTAACTTTGTTCGTTTAATAGTTTGACGACCTCTGTGGCGCGGCGGGCGAAGGTTCGCCTGCGACGCAGGAGGTTGCGGGTTCAATTTCCGCCTCGTAACAAATATTTGTACGATTTGCAGATATTTGTTCAGGGTATTCTGGGTTTACTATGTATAATAAAAAAATATCTATAAATGTAATGTATTGTATTAAGTATATCGGTTATCTAGCACTGAACTGCTAAGCTTGGGGCTAGATAATTTTGTTTGAGCTGTCCAGCATTATTATTTATTAATGTTTCCAAAAACTGTGTCTAACAGTCTCAATAAACGCATTTTATAAATTCTCGCTATGATATTTATTTCGCATCAAAGTCGCGATCAACTGGAATCGATGTCGCCCTACCGATTGCATTTCTTATTCAGTTATAGCATCCAATCACTCGGTCCATAATTGGAGTTCAGTCGCGAACGAACGAAACTTCCGTCGAAGGTTCCCGATATCCTGACGCTTCCGTTTCGTTTCCGGAATTGGGAAAGACTTATCCGTTATTAATTTGAATGTTATATGCTATGGTTATGGTTTGAGCGTCTTCCTAATTTCTGAACTATGAAAAGGAGCTAGATGAATAGTTTATATTGTAGCTGAAAAAAGAACCGATTGAGATAGTTTCGTAAGGTGGTTGATTTCGCTTGTGGCGCAAAAAAAAAAATGGGGTTTTTTGCTCATCACAGCTCATCAACACTTCTTCAGATAGCGAAAACTATGTTGCCGGTAATTTATATGACCTACCGCACAAGTTTTAATTTATAGTATCACATAAATATCATTAGTTTAGCTACCATTGTGCTTCAATGGTTTTTACGGTGTTTTTTTTGTTTCAAGCACATTCATAGCCAAACTAATGATATTTTTATGTGATTTTTTAATTTAAACTTGTGTGCATAAAAACTATAAATAGTTTTCGCTATCTGAAGGCTATTTTTAACACAAAAGGTGCTGATCGGAACCCGATTACTAACTACTATCCATCCGTCCGTCCCTAAGTCCATCTGGACTCTATCACTGGCCTATAAAAGGCCTAGTAAAGGCAGTCATAAGAGTTACCCAGTGGAAATTTTCCCAAATTATGTTAAGATTCAACACTATGCAAAATATACCAAAATAAAACCCTAATCCCTGGGGGGGTCCTGTATGAAGAGTTCAACTACCAAGAAAATACAGCAATAGCGCGTTAAATTTTTTCCAGTTGCGTCATCTTTTTGTGACTTGTTTAACGTTGGAAACATTAGTTTGAGAGAAGCTACGCATTTCGGGGTTATTTACTGAACTTTAGGCTCATTGCGTACACATTAGTATTTTACAAGCTTTATATTAACTTGCAATGTATGTCCGGGTGGAATTTGTTAACCTAGGTGAATTAGCTCAGGTGAATTAAGTTTACGAAACCGTTTGTCCGGGTGAAATCTTGCAACTGAATTTTAAATCATCCTCAACCGATTGAGCTGAAATTCGGCATACTTGTCAAGTTCCAATGACAATACAATATGATAGTGACAGCGATCTGATCTGATGATGGAGACGGAAGGTGGAACTCCGGAACTCCTCGATGGATAATAGTAGACTGTCGGTATTTATGATCATTTTGATCAGCACACGGTTACGATCACTAATTTTATAATAGCTTCTATTGAAAAATCTATTTTTACAAAAAACGTATAACTAGTGCTGTTAAAACATAAATAAAAATACTTAATAACTAAAATCGGGATATTTACCATGATTTTGAGTTTTGTTTGTTCCCGATATTATTTAAAATAGTTCGTTTAACCGTTTTTGGTGAAAATTATGTACATAATCATGATAGTTTCAAAAGTTATACTTTGTAACTGTTTTTTTAATAAAACATTATGATATACAAAGGCACTGACAGTGATACAAAGTAGCAGTGTCCTATTTACAGATAAGAAACAAATAAACAAGTGGGGTCATGATCAACATAGCTACATCTAAAAACACAAATTCATATCACCCCACGATAAGGCAAATGAAACTCCAAGGAAAACTCGTTGTCACAGCACTAAGGGGAGGGGATGATTTAATAAATATTCAAATAAAGGAAGAGGTCCGTTCTGACCGCGTGCTCCAAACTCTACGTTTAGCTAAAAGTATCCTTAATTGAAGCGCGTTAAGGTCTTGTTTACCAAGTTGAGTGGGTATTGATGGAGGGTATTTCGGGCATTAGACGTGGATTGACGCAATGTCGATGTTGAAATTTGTTTTTATTATTTCGGTAGTGAATCCTGAATAATGTGTTCAAATTCTCGTGAGGAAATCAAAGCAATCAAGTAATATGTATGTACTCGTAGAAACCGTGGCATTAAAACTTGACTAATATACATATACATTATAATTGCCAGGGTCGGAGAAAGAAAGCGTTGGCGGGACGATCTTGTGAATTTTGAGAAGGAGTGGTGGGAGACTGCCGAAGACAGGGACAAGTGGAAGAATCAGAGGGAGAACTTTGCCCTTTGTCTTTGAAAAAAAAATTTCAATGAGTTTTGTCAATCGTAAAATACCACGGGTCTATAATAGCTGTATCCTCGTGGTCCCAAGATTGTTTGAGTAGAATGGCTCTAAATATAGTTTTAAAAAAATAAGGATTTCCAGAGAGATTATATATGGCCCTAAATATAAAATAAAAAT
The DNA here is from genome assembly GCA_932527175.1 of Operophtera brumata. Taxonomy (NCBI): domain Eukaryota; kingdom Metazoa; phylum Arthropoda; class Insecta; order Lepidoptera; family Geometridae; genus Operophtera; species Operophtera brumata. Next base: position 55,116,555 of record OW052239.1, on the reverse strand, counting down.
GGCGGAGATTGTCAAAATTATAGATCTAGAATGTACATAGCGAAAATTGTATGTCTATGGTCAAAATTCCGTGGAAAAATATCACTTGTAAAATTATAATACCACACCAGGCTTCGGAAATAATATATTATCATATTATAAGTTTTTTTTTAAATCAACTGAGCAAACGTTGTTGCAAACCACGAAAGGCCGATTGTAGCTCTGCCAATCCTTTTAGCGGAAAAGGCTAAATATACTAAGGATACTCGTATATGTATTTATAACGTAAAAATTTAATGAATAACTATTTAAATAAAACTTTAAAATCAACTCCTCTACTGAAAATAACTGCTCCCCGATTACAGAAAACTATTATTTACACTTCTTAAAACATTACTAAGTACACAGGATCGAAGAGAGGTATCCAACGGTCTGTTTTACGATCACAATAAGCCCCAGGAAACGCTGACTAAACAATATACCAGCAGATAAGGAGCCCTCAAAAAACCTCATATTTGACACCAGGCCGTGCTTCCCACAATAACCCGCAGTTTATAGTGCGTGATAAAATTTATGCTAGCCCAAAAGATGGGTAATTTTTTTGTGTAAAAAAACTGGCCAAGTGCGAGTCGGGCTCGCGCACCAATATTCCGTACAAACCTGTAGGTATATAAGTACAAGTTATGGTATATTTATTGCTAAATGAAATCATCGTGAGGAAAGAGGTAGTAAGTTTAAAATTATTTAAATTATTTTTATTAAATGATGTAAGATGATGTCAAATGATGATATCAAAAATTTTCCTTTATTTGTGCTATAACACATTGCTTCGTACCAAATTTCAAGATTCTGAGTTCACGGGAAGTACCCTGTAGGTTTTGATTCCCTTGCGAGTGTCGAAAATTTGCAGAATAAACGGCTGTATCTTTTGATTGCGTTGGCTTAGAAGTTTGATTGTTTCACAGCTCCAAGTGACAGTAGATTTGAGTATTTGATATGAATTTCAGCTTGATACCTCCACGCGTTCCTGAGAAAAAGGGTCTTGACAGACAGACGGACGGACAACAAATTGATAATATAATGGTTCCGTTGTTCCCTAAAATGTACTTGGTTCATCGAAATCGAAGCAAAAGTTTTAAATACTTTTGTGTTTTTTAAAAATAAACTTATTTAGAACAATACTACCCAGTTCTAGAAAAGCGAAATTTATCACTAATAGAAAATAAACAAACTTTCCAATTGTTTCCTCGCAGAAAAGTGAATCTAGGCGCTACGGATTACGTAGACCGCGTCGACGCGACGTTGCGTATTCACCCCGCCTGCGTAGCATATTACGTAGACCGCGTCGACGCGACGTTGCGTATTCACCCCGCCTGCGTAGCATATTACGTAGACCGCGTCGACGCGACGTTGCGTATTCACCCCGCCTGCGTAGCATATTACGTAGACCGCGTCGACGCGACGTTGCGTATTCACCCCGCCTGCGTAGCATATTACGTAGACCGCGTCGACGCGACGTTGCGTATTCACCCCGCCTGCGTAGCATATTCGTAGCAGCTCTACGCAATGCTACGTTTTGCATTTTTGTAATAATAAAGATTTTGTTGGAATTTTTCACACACAACACAGAAAAATTATTACTTATAACAGTTTTTGCCAATATTAAATAATAATTGTACGTATGTTTTAATCTGTTTTTTAATATATCCTTTTTTACTTAATTATTTCTTTTGCCAATGTTCACTAGGACCACAAGGCCACCATAACTCAGGTTATTCCATGATTTAATATTGGGTGCCCAAAAAGAACCGGTGACACGAAGTAGAAGTATAAAAATCTCAATGCAGTATTCTAATAAAGTTTAATATCCAATTTATTAGGCAGAATCTAAATAAAAGAACAAATGTTCCCACAAACCATTGTCTACGCTCTCAAGTTTCGCATACCAAGGCTTCGATTAACCAGCTAAGATAGAACCTCTCCAATAAAAATAGTAGAAGCCAATATAAGCCCTCAATACCTTAGCACAAACAAGCACTCGAGTCCGGCATATCGAATTCAAATAACGGCGTGATTGGCTTGGCATTGGAGCTTGTGTTTTAATATGGGTGAAATTGATTTTGAAATCTTATATATGGATTTCATGTGTTCGGAAACAGGCTAAATGCAATTTGAATAACAAAAAACCGACCAAGTGCGAGTCGGACTCGCGTACGAAAGGTTCCATTCCATTAACTATAAAAAGGGCAAAAAAAAACACGTATGTATTTTTAAAAAAAATGCACGCAAAAAGTGGTCGCCCATCGAAAAACTGACATCGCAGATCATTGCTTAACCTACATTTGAAAAAATCACGTTTGTTGTTTTGGAGCCCCTTTAAATATTTATTTTATTCTATTTTTTTGTATTTGTTGTTATAGAGGCAACAAAAATATATCATCTGTGAAAATTTAAACTGTCTAACTATCACAGTTCATGAGATACAGCCTGGTGATAGACAAACAGACGGACAGCGGAGTCTTAGCCGTTTTAAGATAAGATAATATAAGATCATTTATTTGTCCGAAACACAGGTTTACATAAAGATGTCATAATAGCTATAGTATCACCATGTTTCGCCTTGTCAAGGCATACAAATTTTAAAATAAAATAAAAAACAACAATGAATTTTAACATAGTGAATAGGTCTGGTAGTAACATAGTAATTAATTAATTGATTAATGAGAATTGTAACTGTTATAAAAATCAAACAATTATTAAAATACCGTAGAGCGAGAAATAATTCACCTACCTACTCTGTCTTAAATACAGTCGTCTAGAAATTCGTCCACAGAGTAGTAAGCCTTTTCCACCAGTAGTTTCGTCAGGGAGTTTTTAAATATATTTAAATTATTAATGGTTCGTATAGACGATGGAATTTTACGATAGATAATCGGCGCCATACAAAACACACTTACACGCAACAGCTTCGTCCTACATGGCAGATGGCGTAGGGTACCAGCTCGTCGATTCCCGATAGGATAGGGTACGAATAGATGCATGTTATTTCTTACAAATACTGTAACTTCATGTATGTATAATGACGGCAAAGTAAGAATTTTACACTCTCTAAAAATATTACCCTTTGGGTAGGTACGGAACCCTAAAAATCATTGTAAATCATCATCATGTAAACTGGCATTTTTGACCCCATTACCTAGTTAGGAAATTGGGTCCCATTTCGCGTGATCATGTCACCCTCTGACCCTTTTACGTGATCTATCAATGTCAGGCGAATGAATATGATCGCAATAATTTATATCAGTGGGTACGTTCCTACCACATGACTAAATTACTTTTAGGTATCTACTATGTCGAGCGTATAGTATCGTAGTTTTTATTAAATAAGGGAATTGTGCATTGGGCTGTCTTTGAGTCTGAAATCATTAAAAATAAATAGCGATCTTTGAGTCAGAGCTAGTCCATCACCAACATTGATGAAGGTTTCTATTTTAAGGCGTGGATATTTGTAAAATGAGGTGCATTAAAACTTTTTTTTTCTCCACGATCTTTATCTAAATACCTAAAAACATATACATGTTAATCTACATCATATAAAGAATATCCTCTTGTACTTAAAAGATTAAAAAAAAACTTAAAATGTAAGAAATAAATTTGCAAAGTAGCCTCTGTTTTCGTAGTTACAACCATTTTTCTCCTAATCTATCAATCATTAGATGTATTGCATTTGATAATTACTTTCCTAATGATTTTTTTTTAAAAACTTGATTTTCGCTCACATTTTGTTTCTCGAGTGCTATTCTGTCACTTTCTAACTTACCTGAACTTAAATGAGTAAGATAAGTGCTTTGGTCATAAAAAAATATTGTTTTCTTGCAGAACTGACAATTCATATATTATAACATGTTTAAAATCTAGGTATCAAAGATGTAGGTTACATTATATGCACTTGTTTATATGTGCATAGTGGTGTATCAGAAAAAATATTTTTAGAAATACTGAAATTCAATCTCCAAATCAAAATATTTATGTTACAGTATTTTGCAAATAAATTATAATTCGTGAGTTCCTAATTAATTGGACAGACTATTTATTTCATTTTACTAAGAAAAACATTAAAAGTAGGTACTTACAGTGTAGCGCAAGGGGGGCACATAGCCGAGAGCGAGTGCCCGCCCGCCACTCGGCCGCGCCGCGCTACCGCATCGCGGCACGCGACATGCCGCGCGCGACACTGTTCCGATCGCACTGACCGCCCGCGCGCACGTCGGCCGAACAGTCCACGAAACGCCACGCTGAACAGTCCGACTGTTGAAAAGAAAAACAAACACTTTGTTTTTAGCTACATGTATAAGATGAAAATGAGGCCCAATAAACTAAGGATAAAGCAGTTATCCTCAACCGATTGAGCTGAAATTTGGCATAATTGTCATGTTCCGATGACAATACAATATAATGGTGACAGCGAGCTGATCTGATGATGGAGACGAAAGGTGGACAACGGAACTGCTCGATGGATAATAGTAGACTGGTCTTGTGGATTGTAACCGTATGCTGATCAAAATGAGCCTAAGCTCATTTTGATCAGCATACGGTTACAATCACTTTTTTTTTTAATGTATTGAAAATAAAACGCAAAAAAAAAAAATTTTATTGAGTTCCTGAGTGGAAATTTAGAGAAAAGTTGACGTGAAGGAATGAAGGAAATCTACTCCTTTGGTAGTTTTTCATTACTGAACAGCAGTAATTCTTTTAGTTTTCACCTTATCCAGCATCGATATAATATACTGTACGCGTATATTATATCGATGTTATCCAGGGTATAAATAAATCAATTCTCAATAAATCGTCCATGTTCTGAGTGCCTGTCCATGCATATAGCCAATAATTTATTGTCCACAATGAATCATCAACATATCACACTATATAAATATAAATATATAAATATAAATATAAAAATATATAATATATAATATTACCAAAGTTTGTGATTGTGTGCATGTATATATGTTTGTTACTTTCTCACGTTGAAACGGCTAATTGAACTTGGATTAAATTTAGAATGATGATAGCTGGACCATTTAAATAACACACAGGCAATTTTTTATCCCGATATTCCAACGGAATCCAATGTTATGCGGGTAAAACCGCGAGGCGCCGCTAGTAAGCTATAACGATCAGAAGATGCTTGCACTGCAAACGTGTGACAATTAAAAGGTTTTTAATTACTAGTGGGTGTACTTGGGTTTATTTTAAAAGTGTTTTCGTGGGAAGTAGGCACAATTAAACTGCCATAAAATTACTGTTGCCGACCAACCTTCCACACCAACCACGCCAGCTTCCTTCAAGATTTGAGGGAGGCTGGCTGGTGAGAAAATATAGAAAATAGTAATGTATTTTAAAATTAGTTCTGTTTTGTAAAATTTTAAAATGATTTTGTTTTTGAAGACTGTCTGAAATATACCCTTGATTAAAATGGTCCAGCAGTTTGATTTGGTCCGCAACAATTACTACAGAACTTTATGCTGAGCGGTCCGATTTTTGACAAAAGTCTATTCCTAACGATTTTTAGTTTAAAGTAGAATATATTCGTACACAACTAAGTGGTGCTTTGCAATAAACTTGACTCAGAGAAGCTAACTTAGCGAGAAACTACGCAGTCAGATGAGAAAGTCCAATTTGCTCTCTACTAAACATTTATCTCAAGAACTAGCTTAAATTACTGTAAATTTCTTAAATAGTAAAAACGCTATACATACTTTTGTTTTATTTATACCATTACATTTACGTTTTTTTTATATAATGGCTTTGATTGCGGCTCAGAACAGCTCAGTTTCTCTAAATTTCCTGTATTTATAATTCAGGGAGTGTCTAGCTAAATAACTCTGAATTCTAATTTATCCTGTGCAGGCATTTCATGTATTTATATTTGATTATACTAGGTATGTCGTACTGTTTCCATTGAGTTGGTTTACCAATTAGTTATGCTGTACTCAGAGTGGCAAGATGAATCTAGAATCCTAGAAAATCTCCTCATCATCCTCAAATCATTTTCCTACTAAACAAGCACCGAGTCATCTAGCAGACTGAAATTTTAACAGCACATTTGCTGATCCAAATTTTTAAACTTGGCTATAGTAATATTTATAGTGAACTTGCTTTCGATCCCGTGACTTCATCTGTGAGCTATTCTCGATTGCGCTTCAATTTTCATTTTCTTATTTTCATTCTTTCCACACTTAATGGTGCCACCCAGTATAAAGAAAACTATTTAGATTCAGATAAACAAAATATTACTTTTCGAAATTGCATTGGCTTCCTTACTAAATTTCAATGTAAAATATGCTATAACGACGACTTTAGATTCAATTTGACTCTATAACTTTTTTCATACAAATATTAAACCCCTTTTATTCCCTTTGGGGTTAAATTTCGTAAAATCAATTGTAAGTGAGCACGTAGAAGCTAAAAGGAATATTCGAATACCTAATTTAAAGTTGCCTTGTAGTTTTAATGATCTGACGATGAGTCACCCTTTGTTATCGATATTATAGACATTCCACTAACATCATAAATACTAAATTTTGGATATTTGTATGTTTGGTACTCAATCACATTTTAACGACCTAACCGATTTCGGAAAAATTTGGGACTTAAAAAGAGTATGACCTAGATAAGGATATAGGCTACTTTTACACTGGTATAGGGTGAGCAAAGACGCGGCTGGACACTAGCAGAAAGTAAAGCAGTATTGCATTTTTATTTATTTATTCTTCCATAGATGTTGTAACATGTAGATAGAGAAGTCATCAAAACAAATAACAGTAATAGAGTATGTCCTAAAGTCTAAATCACATTTGATAACTATAATGACTTTAAATTTTTCAACTAAATCATCGTCGTATTTTGTATATAAATCATAAAACATATCATTATATAGTTATTAAAAAAAAAAAAAACAAGATCTATAGAGACTACTCATAAATTAAAATTAAACATTAAAAAGCACCATCAATAAATAAAACTCATTCATTAATATTAGATTTAGTTATAAATATTTCTATATTCCCAAAAGCTTCATCAATTTTGTAATGCGTTTATCTTTTTATTGATTTATTACACAAGGTTTGAAATTAGAGTCTGACATGTTCTTAATATCTACAGGTATTTTATTACATAACTTAACTGCTGTACAATAACAGCTTTTTGAATATTTTGTGAGCCGTTTTATGGTGATATTTATTCCCGGTGTGAACCAGTCAGTGAACTCCATGTCTAGAACCTATATAGCTAGTTCTAAAGCTGGCGTAGCGTCTGCATGGAAAAGCTACACCGTGTGGCGAGCGATGGATGTACCAACGACTGGAATGTTTGCCTCAGTGCCGGTACAATGGTACATTGGTGTTATACATTTTATTGGTATACTAGCTGTGCCCCGTGGTGTTAAACGCATAATTATCGAACCCGTAAGAATATCGGGATAAAAATTACATATGTGTTATTCCAGGAGTCCAGCTAGCTCTATTCCAAATTGTATCGTAATCAGTTTAGTCGATTCAGCGTGAACAAGTAACAACCACACTCACAAACTTTCGCATTTATAATATTAGTGTGATTCTGAGTTCACAGTCCAACTATTTAGGGCAATTGCATACTTTGCTGGTTAATTGAAGAATATACCCTTCATCTCCTTCCGCAGATGTCGTAAAAGCCGACTAAGGGATTACCCCGACTTGTAGGAAAGATTCGTTTGCATAATATTTGTCTTAGCTGCTAGTTTATTTAGGTATATAATATGTTATTACTGGAAGGAAACATTAGCTCAATTAGTAGTCAGAAACAATAGCGACGATGAGCTCCCCCCACGGTGAAAAAAGTCCTATTTGGGCTCTGCCTACTCTTTTTGGGAAGGTGGGTACATACATATCATATTCTATGTAAACATGTTAATTGTACAAATATTTGTAAAAATCTTTTTGAACAGTCTTGACTTGGAGCTCACGAATCGCCACGCGGAGCGTACCAACTGTTGCAAACAATTTCTTCTTTCAGAAAAGCTCTATCTAGTTTCTTATATTCCTTTACGTCTGTGTTTTTGGAGGCTACTTGAAAAACTCCGTTCATGCTTTTGACTACGAAAATTGTTGTGGTTTCGTGGTGTATTGAATTTGAGACTTACCTACTAGCAATAAGGTTTACACACGCAATTAAACAACACGTAGGTTAAATCCCAGGTACCAGGCATTGGAAAAGGAATTCCAATAAATTAGGATTAACGAGTTGGATTTTCACTTGTTTTCACTAAATATTAAAGAAAATTGGTGTTTGATTTGGGACAGCTCGCGCACACGTCAACGGATCAAACTTCGAGTAACCACACGCGATCCGAATGTTGGTAACAATTAATTCCACCGTTTCGTTTAGAGTTACACTTTAATAATGAATGAAAAACTGTTTTGGAGGTTGTCGCATTGCAGGAGAGCGTAGACGTGCGAGCGAATCTGTGGCCTACGCTTTCGTATCGCATGAGGCTCAGTTGGCCTGGTGGGATTGGTACTCACATTAGCATACCAGCGTCGCTTCCCGGTAACCAACTATCGTTAACGTAAACAATCGAATACACAATGATTTCGCGTCATGGCGCGGCGCGGATCACATGCCGGCGAGTCGGTCGGGCTCGCGGCCGCGGATCGAAGCAGGTTGGGCCCCCGCCCGGCCGCGCTGGCTCGGCCCCAGGGGCTCGCCGCAACCTGCCACCGCCACCACACCGTATGCGGCGTTTGCAAGCTAAATGAGCGGATTAGGTGCGCGGGGCGGAAGTGTCTGTAGCGACACGCGCGTCGGTGACACTGCAGGCCGCCACTGAGGCGGGGCGGCCCGGGAGAGCCTCCCCGCGCGCCCCCGCACCCCGCTCGCGGGGCGAGGGGGGCGCCCCGCCAGCGCCATGTGCCCGGAGCGCGTTCGGCCTCTCGCCTCGCAAAGGGTTGTCGGCAAAGGGAAATTGCTACTATCGTCTTTTTGTCGTGACGACAATTGGCCACGCTTTAAGAGTCGCTTTCACTTTGACCGTTTGGACGATTCATCTTTCATCTGATATTTAAAAGTATTATTTTAAGTCATGTATCGGGGTCGGCGGGTTATGTAATTCCGTGCGGGTGCCATGGCTTGCTCTGTAGACGCAGCGCGCCTGTCGGGATACCCGTAATGCTGCCCTTAAATTTGTAGTGAGTGTGCGAGCAGGCGAAGGCTGTCGAGGAATGCCGAATAATACCGAGTGCGATAGAGCGAGAGCAGCGCGCCTGACAGAGCGCGATGGCGCCGCCCAGTCGATAAGGCCGTCTCCACTAGCCGAACAAAGACACTAACCTATAATAATTACATTTAATTAAGGATAGCTCTACTATTTTGTATCATATGCATATCGCAGTGTAGGGTTAACATACACGATTTTCATTCATCATTTATCTCTTTAATATTTTTGTCTAACTTTCACATTTCGATATAAACTACGAATACTTTTTACTCACACCTTGTCCAGACCCTATTGATGTAATGTTCACTTGGAGTCAAGTAGGCTTAGAGTAAGCATTTTAAGTGAAAGAACACGAAATATGGCAATTTGAATCAAGAATTCTTAAATGTTCAACACCTCAACTAAACAGATTAAAACTTGGACTTATGCAACACAAACTTGTGATTGCCTTCAGTATTTTGCCACCTTTATGGGACTTTTACTAATGTCAATTTAATTTCTGCGTCATTTTCGTCTAATGAGTTGAATTGTGATTATACAGTTTAATTTAAGTGCGTTTTTACGATGAAACAGAAACGTTTTTAACTTAAAACCACAGAAAAATGATGTACAGCTGAAAATCGAAATACGTTAATAATTTGACCTGTCATCAAATTAAATGTTGTAAGCTCGGTTCGTGAACTCCAACAACAGTCAGCGTCTTTATCCATGCCAACTGTTCATACTTAAACAGGTGCGTTTTATAGCTTAATTAATATTCCTCTAATAAATCTAGATGGAATTATCCAGCAAAATTCCTTTAAAAGTGCATACTTCACTCTTTTTTGACAAATTCCTTGCAAATTAATGACTATGCCCTTTTTGGGTCCACATCCCGAGCTGGTGCCTGACCTAATGCAGAGTGACCAAGAAAGGACCAGTGACATGAAGTACTAGCAGTAATAATCTGAAAATTCAATTATATATTTATATTAGAAAAATTACGACTGCACACCACGTACTTTACTATTCTCCTGCTAACGTTTCGTTGACCAAAGGCCGAACGGACGGCGAAAAAGACCTCCTACGGGAACAGACGGGAACCCGTCTCATGGCCTTCGGTGTGGTCTCGGTCGGTGCTCATGAAGAAGGACCTCTAAATGGTCAACGAAACGTCAGCAGGAGAATAGTAAAAGTACGTGGTGTAGTACGTGTAGTAATTTCAATTCTATTTTTTATTATTTATTTATAATACACAGGCAGCTCTCGGAGCGGATGCGTGTATATCTTAGTCCTTATTAGTGCACTTTAAATTATTTTCAAGTCTACTTTTGAAAGAATTATCTGAGGGGGCACTTATCACTGAATCAGGTAACCGGTTCCAAGTGCGCACGCTAAGTGTGCAATATGTGCTTCCTCGGATTGCTGGTACTTGGCCCGCGTTGCAACTTCAGTGAGAGTACTCTGAGCCCTATATTTTTTTCATGGTATATAGTGTTTGTGATAAATCTGGTATTCTGTAGTGGTTGTTTAGGATCTTGTAGGTCTCTATTCAGTCTCCACCTCTCTACGTTGCTGAAGGGTAGTTAATCCAAGTTCGTGAAGTGGTTCCTCATAATATAAGTGCATTAAGACTAGGCACCGTTTCCGTAGCCCTACGTTGCACTCGTTCGAGAATAACATAATGAACATTATTTATCTGTTATATGCCTGGATTGTAGAGTAAAATAGATATACAGGGCGTCCCACGGATATGCCACATGGAGGGAAAGTACCTTGAATATTGTAGAAGGAACATTTTACTGAAAGAAGACATTATTTGAATTTAAAAAACAATTTAAACTGCATTCATAGATATTTAAATAATTACATGGTTGAACCGAGAATCGAACCCGTCACACGAGAAAAATAATCAGCCTGTAGCTTTATCCTATCGATCGAAAGGCTTCATCATAAGGATTATTTTTTGCAAAATAACATAGTGTCAGAAATAAAAGAAAGACCAAGAATTTTAACATTTGCTGTGAAATTTTGTTCAGAAAAATGAAAAGCTGACATTGCCGTAAGGACATACAACTGACATTGTCATAAGTACCTATTACTAATAAATGTTCCCACTTGAGAAGTATGCATATGAAATAGAGAATATTTATAAATAAATATTTATAAATATTTCATCGGGACATATGGACAAATAAGATGGCCGTCAAGATCCCCAGATCTAACCCCGTTAGATTTTTTTATATGGGGCTATGTAAAAAAATTAGTTTACAAGAACCAGTATGAAAGTATCCACGAGCTACAAGCAGAAGTTAAACGTATTATTCTAAATATCCACCACAACAAGATCAAAAAATCGACAGGGAGCGAAATAATCAAAAGAGTGCGACTTTGTATTCAACAGGAAGGGACTCATTTTGAGCATTTGATAAATTGATTAATTTTGTATTAAAAATGTTAAATTTCATGTTCTTCCTTTTATTTCTGACACTATGTTATTTAGCAAAAAATAATCCTTATGATGAAGCCTTTCGATCGGTATGATAAAGCTACAGGCTGATTATTTTTCTCGTGTAACGGGTTAGATTCCCGGTTCAACCATGTAATTATTTAAATATCTATGAATGCAGTTTAAATTGTTTTTAAATTCAAATAATGTTTTTTTTTCAGTAAAATGTTCCTTCTACAATATTCAAGGTACTTTCCCTCCATGTGGCATATCCGTGGGACGCCCTGTATAGTAATTCAATGCAAGGCTGCTGCATTTTACAAGCTTTTATTTTTTTTCACCTGTCCTGGTGTTTGAAATAAAATCTATACAAGTTAAATTTGACCCACTTCCCGGTGTAGGACTGAGCTGAAATTTGGCATATTTTTCAAGTTGATGTGATGATGGAAGCGGAAAGTGCAAAATGGAACTCCTCGATGGATAATAGTAGACGGGCAGTGTTTGGGCTCACTTCGATCAGTACACCGTTCCGATTACTAATTTGTTGTTTTTAAATGGTTGGTTTTACACAAAAAACTTGTTTTGAATAGTTTTTGATAGACAGATGGGCTCGCAGTTAATATTCCAATAAATCACAATGGGCTTGCCTATCAACTATGGAATGCTAAGTAATAAGAAAATATGAGCAAGTCCCAAATAAATAGTATCGACTTGCCTCAGACTACTTCAAGCCGTTGTACTCACAGATCTGAAAGTGATTCATTTAAAAAACTTTTTTATTTAATTATATTATATTTTTCTTTATTTACAGAATGATAACTACAACGTATGCACAAAACTAAAAAATGCAAACGCTAATCAATTAAATAACGCCTTAATGCACCCATGTCCTTCATATTTCATGTTTTGACGACCTCTGTGGTAAGGCGGGCGAGTTACTGGCTGAGATGCGGGAGGTTCAGCGGTTAAGCGGTACCCCCTACCTATGAACAGTGCATTACCTCATAGGTCACGTCCACCTAGTACGCGCCCTATGTGGCATTGCACTGCGCCCGCCACCTTGAGACATAAAGATGAAAAGTCTCATGTGCCTGTAATTTCACCGGCACCCTTACCCTTCAAACCGGAACACAGCAATACGAGCACTACTGCTTTGCGGCAGAAATAGGTATGGTGGTAGTACTTCCTCGGACGAGCTCTTTCACAAAAAAGCTCTACTGGTACTACCCGTACTCGTGGTACTCGTAGTTCCCGATATACACGACACAGGGGATCCTAGTGTGGGGTCAGGACTATGTATGTGATTGTTGGGTGTGTTAAGTGTTATGTTATGTCACCCGGGTAATCATGGGTGCAATATGTATACCTCAAGTGCACTTATTGACGACCTCTGTGGTGCGGCGGGCGAAGGTTCGAGGTTGCGGGTTCAATTACCGTCTCGGAACAAATATTTATTCGATCTTCAGTTATTTGTCCAGTGTGTTTTGGGTATTTTCTATGTATGATAAAAAAACATATATCTCTGGTACCCATAACACAAGCTCTGCTTTTACTTTGGGCTAGATAATACTGTGTGAACGGTCCAGGATTTTTTTTTAAATTATTATTATTGAACCCATGTTATTAAACTCAAGTTAATTACATTACAGTACATTATGGTACAAGTATGTAATGTTGGTGATTACCGCTGAGGCGCCATTGAGACCCGAGCCGTTAGGTGAGGGTCTTAAGAGAGCCGAGGATGGTAAACATCAATACACACGTGTATCATACGGCGTTTTTCAACACACTTGTGTAGAAAATAATAATAAAACAGAAATACAGACTTTGTGTAAATGTTCAACTGTCTCAATAATTCACTAGTGAATAATAGCAATTAAAAAATCACAGTTTAATTACAGGTATAATGTGTAATTATGTGCCTAATTGCGGTGAAATTATAGCCCCTTTATGAGCAAGTGTGTTGAAAAGTATAATATACTACACCATTATTTTCTGCTTTTAAGTTAATAGTTGTATTGCTATCCAGTTGTGAACTATTTATGTATAAAGTTTGGATTCTCCAGCTCATCCGGAAGTTATTTAAAAACATGGTTAAATAAAAATATTATCTAAAAAAGGTTCCGTTATTAACAAGGAAAGTACTGAAAAAACAAGATCTTACCTCTAAGACTATCCAATTACTAGAAACTACCAACAAAGATAACTTTATTTCGCAAATTTTATTCAAATTGAGATTACACAATCTCGAGAAAACGCGTCTTAACTATATTAATTTAAGAGCGAAAGGCTCCTATTGTTCGATTATTCTCAATTTCAGCTTAATTAAGAATCAAATTCTCATTGGGATGGACCACTTGAGGTAAATCGTTATTTCTTAGGAGAAATAAGAAAATTGGTTCGCTTTAATAGGGTTGACGACGATTTGATACAAACATACTCAGTTAATTTCAGAAATAAGGAAGGTATACCCGGACTTGATTGTAAGATTCGTTGGTAAAGATTGGTAAGATCTTTTTGGTATAAGATTTGTCATGGCTGCAAGCTTATCTAAGGAATGTGTTATTACTGAAAGAAAGCTTTAGTAGAGTCAAAGCTTTTTGAAAAGTATTTTTACCAAAATATACACAGTTTTGGACAAAAAAAATATATATGTTAATCTTTTTCACATTTCTAAGGGCATGATCGAGCCCAAATACGATTTCGATAAAATTTCTCGATACAAAAAACGTGAACTAACCTCTGCAATGCGTTTCTAACGTAAATATCTCTATTGCCTATCAGCGTACATTGATAAAATTAATATGAGTAACAAATAATATTATTCTAGAGGGCATGGTCGATTTATATTTTCGATTACGCAACAAATACAATTTTTCGTGATTTTCGTTAATTTTTCGTAGCGCGAGCGCTGTTTCGTCTCTTTCTAACTTACTTGAACTTTACTGAGTTAGATAGTGACGGAGTTTAGCTGTTGTCTGCGTCTTAAGTGGCATCTGCACGTGGCTTCGTTCGCGTAGTAGCAGGATGAACATTTTTCTAGGCAGCCCTATAGCTGAGGAATCAATATCCTCTCTTGTTTCGAGTTCTCGACTAAATTACAGCGGGAATTTATATTCAAAACTTCCAGACTTGTTTACAGTGCATTTCCATTTAATAGTTACTTGCCGCAATGTATCGGGTTACTACCATGATAATTCTGTTTATAAATTTATTTTTACGGATTACACGTAAAAAGAAATAAAATAACTTATTAACAAAAAAAAATACAACTAGTAGGTATACAACATTTTAAAAATATAAGTGGAACAGTGGGGTTATCGGAGAAACGTAGCAAAAGATCTAAAGATAGCACAATTGATCCAATGCAATACCTGACTAGCGTTCCTATGATGCCTTGCCTTGCTGAATGGCAACCCGCGTCTTCAGTGGCGTGCACGCCACCGCGGACGCGGACTAAACGCGTTGGTTCGGCATTAGCTTTAGGTAGGTACATACTAAAACACATACATATTTAGAAAACAACAAATAGCCGAAGCTTCACGTATCTTAATCTTCTTCTAGTTTTCTAGTTTCTGAGTTCATAGCGTTGCTTACCTTCTTATACCCTGATCTCCAATTCTTCTATCCCAGCTACGTAACGTAAATCAGCGGTCCACCTTGTATTGTAATCTCATTTCAAAATAATAATCCTAATGTATAGTCTCAGAGTTTTGCAAAGAAATATAAAACGAATACCAATATTTACTATTCATGGAACATCAGGTGGGCAATCATGCACTTTATGTATTCACTTTAAAATATTACATTTGAAAAAGAAACGCAGTATATGCATTTGGCATGCTAGCCCAAAGCTAAATTCATCTAAGATAAGATAAGATAATTTTATTTTCTAAGAGATGTGACATGTTTCATTCGTAAAGGATTTGTAAGCCCTTTATATGGATACTAGTGGAGTGCCCGCCACTTCGTCCGCGTAATGTTGTTACATACAAACTTCAACACCCGCTGCATCGATTTTAAAACTTGAATTGCCATGAAAAAATTTAAAGCTTTTAGAAATAAATACTTTTTATTGGTATATTTATTATTATTAATTCCCAAGATTCAACCCCTGAGGGGTAGAATCTCGGGAATTCACACCACTGAGGACGCGGGCTGAACGCGTAGGTCTGGCCTAAGCTTAAGACCTCTGTGTAAGCACGTAGACTTTACGTAAATTTATACATACAAACATACATAGACACACGCCTTTTTCCCCGAAGGGGTAGGCAGAGCCTCAATGTCCCTCTTTTGACAGTGGGTTTTGAATTTAGAATAGAATAGAATGAATAGAAAAACGTTTATTTGACACAAAATAACACATGAATACAAAAACACATAGCCAAAAATACAAAATAAGGAAATATAACATAAAAAAAAGAAAATCAAGCACCTAAAAACAAGTAATACCTAAAGTAGGCAGTATAAATCGGCTCATGTGTATGTGTGCCAAAATGGCGTTCAGCTCAGCATATGTCGGGTGTATCACCGCCCAACGCTGATTTTCAGCTGAAACCAGAGTGGAGAGGGTAACGAAGTAGCGTAAAAAAAACATACGTTACATACATAGTTAGATTAAAACAAATGATTACAACAGACGCCAAGGTACCCTTAATTTGATTATTTGCTAATTATTGTTTCTAGCTAAAAATATTTTTTTATCCTAGTGTGTTATTTTTGCTGTTATAATACGAAACGATAGGCTTAAATATCTAAAAGAGGTGATCTAAATCTCTAGCATCGCTTTGTGTCAATCGCCGATACATTTTGCGCGACCTCCTTTCATTCGCTAAAACATTCAGTGTCGTCAAATGAAAACTATTTTTCATCGCATTGTTTACTTATTCATGAAGCCAATACATTGATGGATTTGTTAGTGTTGCTGCAGATGGGCCCCGAATGCAATGCCAATAGAATGTCAATAAGTTTTGTGTTTTATTTTGTTAGTGTTGCTGCAGATGGGCCCCGAATGCAATGCCAATAGAATGTCAATAAGTTTTGTGTTTTATTTTGTTAGTGTTGCTGCAGATGGGCCCCGAATGCAATGCCAATAGAATGTCAATAAGTTTTGTGTTTTATTTTGTTAGTGTTGCTGCAGATGGGCCCCGAATGCAATGCCAATAGAATGTCAATAAGTTTTGTGTTTTATTTTGTTAGTGTTGCTGCAGATGGGCCCCGAATGCAATGCCAATAGAATGTCAATAAGTTTTGTGTTTTATTTTGTTAGTGTTGCTGCAGATGGACCCCGAATGCAATGCCAATAGAATGTCAATAAGTTTTGTGTTTTATTTTGTTAGTGTTGCTGCAAATGGACCCCGAATGCAATGCCAATAGAATGTCAATAAGTTTTGTGTTTTATTTTGTTAGTGTTGCTGCAGATGGGCCCCGAATGCAATGCCAATAGAATGTCAATAAGTTTTGTGTTTTATTTTGTTAGTGTTGCTGCAGATGGACCCCGAATGCAATGCCAATAGAATGTCGATAAGTTTTGTGTTTTATTTTGTTAGTGTTGCTGCAGATGGGCCCCGAATGCAATGCCAATAGAATGTCAATAAGTTTTGTGTTTTATTTTGTTAGTGTTGCTGCAGATGCACCCCGAATGCAATGCCAATAGAATGTCAATAAGTTTTGTGTTTTATTTTGTTAGTGTTGCTGCAGATGGACCCCGAATGCAATGCCAATAGAATGTCAATAAGTTTTGTGTCTTATTTTGTTAGTGTTGCTGCAGATGGGCCCCGAATGCAATGCCAATAGAATGTCAATAAGTTTTGTGTTTTATTTTGTTAGTGTTGCTGCAGATGGGCCCCGAATGCAATGCCAATAGAATGCCAATAAGTTTTGTGTTTTATTTTGTTAGTGTTGCTGCAGATGGGCCCCGAATGCAATGCCAATAGAATGTCAATAAGTTTTGTGTTTTATTTTGTTAGTGTTGCTGCAGATGGGCCCCGAATGCAATGCCAATAGAATGTCAATAAGTTTTGTGTTTTATTTTGTTAGTGTTGCTGCAGATGGGCCCCGAATGCAATGCCAATAGAATGTCAATAAGTTTTGTGTTTTATTTTGTTAGTGTTGCTGCAGATGGGCCCCGAATGCAATGCCAATAGAATGTCAATAAGTTTTGTGTTTTATTTTGTTAGTGTTGCTGCAGATGGACCCCGAATGCAATGCCAATAGAATGTCAATAAGTTTTGTGTTTTATTTTGTTAGTGTTGCTGCAAATGGACCCCGAATGCAATGCCAATAGAATGTCAATAAGTTTTGTGTTTTATTTTGTTAGTGTTGCTGCAGATGGGCCCCGAATGCAATGCCAATAGAATGTCAATAAGTTTTGTGTTTTATTTTGTTAGTGTTGCTGCAGATGGACCCCGAATGCAATGCCAATAGAATGTCGATAAGTTTTGTGTTTTATTTTGTTAGTGTTGCTGCAGATGGGCCCCGAATGCAATGCCAATAGAATGTCAATAAGTTTTGTGTTTTATTTTGTTAGTGTTGCTGCAGATGCACCCCGAATGCAATGCCAATAGAATGTCAATAAGTTTTGTGTTTTATTTTGTTAGTGTTGCTGCAGATGGACCCCGAATGCAATGCCAATAGAATGTCAATAAGTTTTGTGTTTTATTTTGTTAGTGTTGCTGCAGATGGGCCCCGAATGCAATGCCAATAGAATGTCAATAAGTTTTGTGTTTTATTTTGTTAGTGTTGCTGCAGATGGGCCCCGAATGCAATGCCAATAGAATGCCAATAAGTTTTGTGTTTTATTTTCCTGACTGCATCATATAGTGTGTGGTACGTATTTTTGTAAATATTGGGTAAGTTTTTTACTTGATATTATAATAATATACATACACACACGCCTTTTTACCCAAGGCAAAGACTCAAATTGGCCTCGTTTCACCGTGGGTTGCACCATCGTGACAAGTGGTGAGCTCATTGCCGCCTACGACTTACTGCTAACGCTTTCGTTCAGTAATAATACATTCCTAAAGTAAGATACCAGCCAGGACAAATCTTATACCATCGAATCTTACTCACAAGTTCGGGTAATCCCTTAGTCGGCTTTTACAACATACACGGGAGGAGATCGAGGGGTCTATTCTTGGGCCAGACATTCTACGGATGTTTGTCAAAAGGCAAGAAACAAGCTATAATTGCCTGCCAAAAACCATTCTTCATCCTTCTACAACATGGGGTTACAATTATCAACAAAATATTTTACGCCGTATATAATTCTTAGAAACAAGAACTATGATACCCTTCAAGGATTATCTTGAGTATGATATCTTAATACTCAGAAATTAAAATACAAACATACATAGACACACGCATTTTTCCTCGAAGCTAGGCATAGCCTCAATGGGTCTCTTTTAACCGTGGGTTGCACCGTCGTGGGAATATAGACGTGACAAGTGGTGAGCTCATCGCCGCTATTGCTTCCCCCGACTAACTAAATTAAAATCTTTAAGTGAATATGTCCCTTGTAGACTTTCGTGCTCCAACGTCGACCGCATCGTCACTTACCAACAGGTGAGATCAAAGTCAAACGAGGGTTCATCAAAGTTAAAAAAAAAGCTGAATTCGTGAATCATATCAATTATTTTACAAAAACGGGGAACCTGTTACCTCGTTTTTCGATTTAACGGTACGTGAAAATTTCCGTTTTTATAAAATAATTAAAACAAAACCTTGACTGAGTAAGTATTTGTAAGCCAAAGCAACTATTCGTATCAATTTTATAAAAGTAACTTTTAATAAAATAATAATTTCCATATATTTTTTTTGCTGGGGCTGTCCTACGATCCTCTTTTCACCTTATTATTGTTTATATTTTTTTATTTGGATATCTAGTGTAAGGTGTCCTATAAAGTATTTTCACTCATTCATTCATTCATTCATATCAACAATTGTATGCGTTCCCTGTGCTCACTCTGTATAAACAACCACAGCTAAGTTAGTAATCAGTTGATGAATGGTATTTTGCTTTCCCAGGAAATTAGATTTGTCTGAAAAACACATACATTAACACATAAATACATCTATACATACAGTTACGATAACACTCAGTTCAGTTCTCAGTTGTTAGTAGTAGAGCTTTTTCGTGAAAGAGTTCGTCCGGGGAAGTACTACCACCATACCTATTTCTGCCGCAAAGCAGTAGTGCTCGCATTACTGTGTTCCGGTTTGAAGGGTTTGGGTGCCGGTGAAATTTCAGGCACTTTCCATCTTTATGTCTCAGGGTGACGGGCGCAGTGCAATGCTACATAGGGCGCGTACTTGGTGGACGTGACCTATGTGATAATGCACTGTTCATAGGCAAAGTTTAACATCAGGTGGGCCATCAGATTGTTCCGTCAACTAAAGTTGTATGAAAAAAAAACACTCACTTTCAACTATCTCAGATATTACTAAATGCTGACTGATTGAAACTTAAACCTCAGATCCAGCTTCGATATAACGGCTGTAACTCGCTTAAAGGTTCTATAACGGAGTTCAATGGAGCTCATGTGTGGCAGTCAAATCTCATCAACCTCAACAATGTCAAACATTAACGGATTTTGGTAGGGTAGCCATGCTCTGTAAGGGAACCAAGAATACAATTTTAGTAAAGAAAGAAAGAAATGAAAGATTTATTTTTTTAGCAAACACACATACTTAATAGAAATAACAAATAAAAATAATAGAAAGTAAACAAAAAAAAAGAAATGTAAAACACAAAATATCGATAAAGTTTTAAACTTAAACATAAAACAAGACCCTACGTGAAGGAATGGGTAACAATTGGTCTTTCCCTACGTGTGCGGCTAAACAGGTCCAGCCTCAGGACCTCAGGACCTCAGGACCGAGGACGATATCGACGCTAGTTTTCAGCCTGAACCTAGACTGGGTGACGTCGCGTTACGAGTAACAGTCTACAGGTAAACAAATTAACAATACATAAACCTCATGACCCTTGTGGCGTGGCGGGCGAAGCTTGGCCTTCGACGCAGGAGGTTGCTGGTTCGATTCCCGCCTCGGAACAAATATTTGTGCGATCGCAGATATTTGTTCAGGGTGTTCTGGGTATTTTCTATGTATAATAAAAAAATATCTATATATGTAAAATATAGTATTAAGTATATCAGTTATCTAGTACCCATAACACAAGCTCTGCTTAGCTTGGGGCTAGATAATGTTGTGTGAACTGTCCAACTTTTTTTAAAATTATTTATTAATACATAAGAAACAACTCGGTTTAACACGATTTAACCCGAACAATAAAGATCAACAATAATTATATCTTTCATAGAAGTGCTACACTTATGCTACGGCGTAGAGTAACGCTACGTACCGTCACAGACAAAATAATACTATACTGTAGCGTTAAGTTTCTTCATGAATAAGATGTCTGCATGTGACAGAAACTAGAGTAGAATAAAGCTAAGGCCAAACCAATGCGTTCAGCCCGCGTCCTCAGTGGCATGCATGGAGGCGATCAATGGTAAGACAATGGATCGCCAGCGTGAACGCCACCGCGGACGCGGGCTGAACGCATTGGTTTGGCCTTAGCTTAACTTCAAGGTATAATTTGAGGCCATACACTACTTGTATGGTGATGTTTAGTAAAAAATTTAAAAAAAAAACTGGATAATTCACGCAACATTATCTAGCCCCGAGCTAAGCAGAGCTTGTGTTATGGGTACTAGATAACTGATATACTTAATACAATCTATTATATGGATAGATATTTTTTTTATACATAGGAAATACCCAGAACACCCTGAAAAAATATCTGCGATCGCACAAACATTTGTTCCGAGCCGGGAATCGAACCCGCAACCTCCTGCGTCACAGGGCAACCATCGCCCGCCGCGCCACAGAGGTCGTCAATAAAAAGTAATAAAAAAGATTTTGTTTTTAAAAATGATGTTTCTTCTTAATCTGGAAACATAGTCAATGTAGCGTTAACTGACGCGACACTAGATTGGATTCTGTCACTGATAGGGCTTTTAGCTCATTTACTTGTATCCTGGCTTTCGAACTATCGAGTGACAGTTTGCCGGTAGTGATATGGGTAGTTCATATTGAATTATTTAAAACTGCGCTATTTGTTTCACCTCTTGTTCACGTTGAGGGAAGTTAAAAGCTTTTATTAACTTTATTTGTTGAAACTTGACAACGCTATTGCATATTTTGTAAGTAGTATATATAGCTTTTTGGTCCGGGGAAATATTGCCTGCCATTTCTGCTGCAAAGCAGTAGTGATCGCATTGCGTTTGGTCTTATTTGGAGGCTTTCTCCTCATATAGGAGTCAATGATAGGTCCTGTTTTTTTTTTATGACATTCTTGACTTTCTGTAGAGAGAACGTGGAAAATAACTGTTTAACGTGATTTTTACTTACTTTTCAATCCGCGAGCGCTATTGTCACTCTCTAAGTTACCTGAACTTTATTGAGTTAGAAAATGTCGGAATTTGGCTTTGTTACGCGCCTTAATATATATTTTTCAGCACTAAATTCAACTATAATCTAATGGTATTCATAATTTTAGTACGTATAATCCAAACGCGACTCATTCAGACCTCCGCGAGTACTTCTGGCGACAACGTTGACAGACGACAGCTATCTCGGAGGGCCCAACGGGATACAGATAAGATTAAAAAGGGCTTCTTTGGAGACGGATTATTTTGTTTCAATTTGGTACGCTATTCCGAGATTATTTTTGAATATCGAAAATGGCTGTTTGAAAGAAAGAAGATAAGAAAGAAAGAAATACATTTATCCAAAGATCAGTCAGTTAAATAAAGTTATACACATTTTTTTTTTAAACATGATCGCACAAAACAGGTAAAATAAAATAAGGTTGGTCTATACCTGTTTGGTGAAAGGGCAACGACTCAGTTTTTATGCCTAATCCGAAAACCAGACGCTGTTTTTCAGTCATGCCAAGGAAGGATGGAGTTGAAAATTAATTTAAAATTAATGTGATGATATTGTACACGTACAAATTTAATTTAAAAAAAAGTACATATGCATTATTTTGTAAATATGTAAATTGCATGCGTGAACATGCAAGTGTTTGTGGAATTGATAAATTTTATTTTTCAGGTAACGGGTAGATAACAGGGAAATATATAACTATGGTATAACTATGGAGTTGACTTATAACAAAATTCTTAAAATAGTATCACTCGGATTCTTGTTGGTTTAGTCGCGTTAAAATAGGACTACGAGTAAATTCAATTTTTGACTTTTGTCTTTGAGTACTAATATCAAACCATGGATGAAATATGGTACCTATTTTGTCTCCTTCGGTATTAATTTTTATTTTAAATTTTGGTGACTAAATATACTGTGTAACTATTCCATGCCTAGGTTATACACTAATTTATGTACTAGTCCAAATAATCATCATACCTTTATGAGCCGCAAAATGTCCTATTTCAAAACAAGTGTCTACAAAATAAACATTAAAAGGCATTATAGAAAGTACTGCGGTAATGGAAATATCAAATTACCGCTTGCAGGCGAGCAAATTGATTCCGCAAATCAAATAACCCTGGATACTGAGGCTTCCTCCCAGGTGACTTGCCTGGCAGTGATAGCTCTGTGTCTTTTAAATTCACCCTTCAATGTAAACTAAGCTTTATTGCGGTGACTTAACAGCAAGAATAGCTCGTAGAGGCGTGTATATCCTCGTAGAGCCCCGTAGAGGCTCAGAATCTTGAGCGCGCGGGGGGGTCTCATACCTAAGTTCAATCGGACTTGAGTGGACTGCTCATCGTAGTTTTATAATGTGCCGTTGACTCGTAGTTAGTCCGATTGGACTATCAATTTAATTTATCAAAACTTTACAGAACTTTACAAGTAAATACTAAGGAAAGCATCGAATATGTTATGTTAGTTACTCTTACGCGGCGTAAATACATTTAGTGCCATCTGTTGACAAATAGACGCGATATGAGCGCGTCCTAGGTGGACGTGTCCTATTAGGTAATGCACCGTTCATAGGCAGAGGTTACCGCTTAACATCAGGTGGGCCTCTTGCTTGTTCCGTCATCCAAGTAGAATAAAAAAAAAAAAAAAAAAAAAAAAAAAATAGTAAATGTAGAGTTACGAGCGCCATCTGTTGTTAGAGCGGGACGCATGTATCAGCTGTAATCTTTAGATTTTGCTCGATATTTCTACTGTTTGTTTTAAAAGGTATTTAGTACTTATAAAATAATTCAAATTATTAGAACTAACCACAGTTTAGTAAGATAAAGCTTAAAATTAAAAGTAACTCGGCAGGCTAAGGCGCCTTTATAAGCTTTTTAACAAAATTAGGTACTATTTATGTAAATATTGGGCACTTGATAAATCTAAATTTTGAGATACGCAATTAACATAAAAGGTAAGATAAACCATTTTAGTTACTTAAATACAGGTACATACTACCTATGATTATTTCTTACAAACATTCGCTCGTAACTAACATACCTAATCATGAAATACATACATACATACATAGACACACGCATTTTCCCCCGAAAGGGTAGGCAGAGCCTCAATGGTCCTCTTTTCACCGTGGGTTGCACCATCGTGGGAATATAGACGGGACAAGTCGTAAGCTTATCGCCGCCATTGCTTCTCACGACTGACTCGGCTAACACTCTTTCAGTATTAACACACTCCTTAATAAGCTAGCAGCCAGGCCAAATCTTATAGCAACGAATCTTATCAACATGTCCGGGTAATCCCTTAGTTGGCTTTTGCGACATCACTGGAGGAGATGGAGGGGTCTATTCTTGGGCGAGACACACTACAGTAATCATGAAATATGTAAATTTAATTCTAAATTTTACCTAAGTGCCAGTAATTCCCATCTTGGGATGCCTTTGCTCTAGTTTTGAGTGCTGAATCTTGATATCACATTAGTGCGTGTCACAGATTCATACAAGTGTCGCTTTTATGTTATCACTGTGAAACATCTGTACGTTTTTCTGCGGCGGCGGCTTCCTTCCAAGTGGCTTGATTGGTAGCGACGGCAGTCTTTGAACTTTGCTTTCTAATATAAAAAGCCTATTTCATGTAAGTAGGTAACTAGATGCCTACTTCATGAAATAAAAATAAAAAGTGTTATGTGGAAAGAATATGTTGAATCCCAAGGATATTTGAATTTCATGAAATTTGTTGTTTTTATCCACCTCAGATATGGAGATCTAAGGGATCCAAAGGATTAGATAGGTACCTACTTGATATCAATATATTTTTCAACACCCTTGCTTATAATGTGGCTCTAATTTCACCGCAATTAGGAACATAATGGCACCTGTAATCGAACTGTGACTTTTTCATTCCTATTATTCATTAGTGAGTTATAGAGACAGTTGAACATTTACACAGAGTGTGTATTTCTGTTTTATTATTATTTTCTCCACAAGTGTGTTGAAAAACGTCGTATGATACACGTGTGTATTGATGATTACCGTCCTCGGCTCTCGCCTCAGCGGTAATCACCAACATTACACACTTGTACCATAATTTACTATTATTGAGTATAGCGGCCTGCTCGCGTTTTCGTTCACGTAGTCCTGGTGACCCGAATGCAGTGCCACCTACCGGATCCAGTTTTTTTTTATCTTGGATAGACGGTTGTTTGACCACGATTTCACCTGTTGGTAAGTGACGCTGTGCCGAAGATGGATCACAAAGGTCTAGAAGGCAGCTATTCACTCTAGCCTTGAAGAGACCCAGGTTATAGTTTTCAGGGAATCTAAACTATCCAGGGACTCACTCAAATACACACATAAAACACTCAAAATCAGTTAAGCCGTTTCTGAGTTTAAGCGAGACTAACGAACAGGAATTCATTTTTATATATTTACTTATGTTTATTATTTACTCTTAAAATAAAGCAAAATGTGAAGCTTTATTTTATGAAAAAGAACAGAAAGATTTATAACACTAATACATACATAGACATATAAATACTATAAATAAACAAGTAAACCTTTGCCTTTTTAGGCCGAATCTGAATGGGTTTCTTCCCACTATCATAATGTCATAAAGTAAGTAATGTATGTACCTACTTTATTTTCTCCATATACGTTTTTTGCACCACCTACCTACATAAATGTATCCACAATACACAAAATTTTGCTCCTATGTACATAGGTGAACTTAATAATACTAAGAAGCATTTTCTACCACCAAAATTTTGTGTATTGTGGATACAATGTACATTGTTTGTTTTGGGCAATAAAGAATATTTTATCTATCTATGAGCATATGGACGTGACATGTGGTGGGTGGTGAGTATTGGTGTATAGGGGGTAAGGGGTTAGAAGAGATTTATTTTAAAGGGGGTAAGGGGGCGCTGTTTTTTCCTTAACCTATTGTGTCCCACTGCTGGGCAAAGGTCTCCCCCAAAATTTTCCAGGCATCCCGGCCTTTGGCAGTTTCCCACCACTCCTTCTCGTGAGCTTCGAGATCGTCCCGCCAACGCCTTCTCGGTCGGCCCCGTCGTCGCCTTCCGTCTTCAGGCACCCAAGGAGTTACTACGTTTGCCCACTTCTCGGGGTGCATCCGACTGACGTGGCCAGCCCATTCCCACTTGAGCTTCACTGTTCTGCTCCCCACATCGGCAATGCCAGTTATCGAACGCAGCATGGTGTTCCGCACTCGGTCGATGCGTTTAAGACCGAGAATGCTGCGTTCCATTGCTCTCTGGCAAATCTTGAGCCTGGATTTCTGTAACGTAAGAGGGGGGCTGTTATCAAATTCAAATTCAAAATCTTTATTTCAGGCTTACTGAGAAATGCACTAAACCTAAACAGAAGCCCATATCAACAAAAATACCTTAGAAACTAGCATACACATAAAAACACTTTATTTATAACTTAATCTAACACGTTACTTATCCCGGCCCTACCCGAGCGAAGCCGGAGCCAGTAGCTAGTATAAAAATATACAAATGAAACCACCAATCGATCATTAGATAGCTCAACTGAGGATATTGCGTTTGAAAAACAGGCAAATAGAAAACAATGGCGTTAAATATTTAAAACAATACTTTCACTACACCAAACTAGTCGTTTTGCATATTTATACATAGTAAACAATATATTTACAAAACTAGCTGAATCGTACTTCGCTACTTGGGGATAGTTTTTTGGATATCGAAGTTACCCGCGTCCGTAGGAAAATACCCTTGCGTCCCTACACGTGATCTCTGGGTGGTGCCAAACGGGTAACAACATTTCTGGTGGTAGGCTTCGGCCGTGGCTTGTCACCACCCACTGGACAAAGCCAGTCCGTGAAGCGACATTGTCGTGTTTCGGACTGATGTCCAGTGTAGCCATCGTGGAAGTGACGGGTTTGAGCAGTTCATGCACTTGATTCAGCATGTGCGGTTTAGAGACCGCAGTGGTGCAAGTGTGCCGGAAGGCTAGGCTTGGAGGGTAGCGGGATCCGAAGCACGGTTCTCCGCTGGCCGACCGCAGGTTGTAGGGGGCCCAACTAGTGAGTTAGCCACTCATGAAAGGCTGCCCCGCCGCCTCGCGAAAAATCCCAGAATGCTCCATCGTGCCGGTTGGCGACCGGATGAGAGGACCCGATGGCCATTCCTGGGGGGGTTCGGGCGTCCCCGCAGTATCCAGTCTAGTCTCCCACTGGCGCAGGAGCCTGCTGTAAGTCTCTAAGTTTTCGCTGGTCAGTGCCTCGCTCAACAGCCGTTTTTCCCACAAACCTAACACTCAAAAACCTATATGAAAAAGTCCAGAAATAATAAGTTGTCTTTACAGCGGAAGCACTTCCTCTCGCTTCAAGTGCACTCCTCCAATATTCGAGGACTGCACTCCAATCTCGATCCGGTCCACCACCACCTAGAGACCACTAAGCCACACTTATTATTCCTCACGAAGACGCAGATTCAATGTCCTCCCGATACAGCTTACCTTACATACCCAGGCTATGCCCTGGAGCACAACTTTAAACCCAAAGCTGGTATTTGTCTATTTGTCCGCGAGGACATTTGCTGTCTGCGTCTTCGTGACCTTGAAGAACCCGATTTTTCCGTTTTATGGACTTTGGTGGACACCGGCTTAGATAAAATTATCTATGCTGGTTTATATCGGTCTCACTCTGGAGACTACGAGACAACCAGGTTGTTCAACTACATCTGTGAAGCGGCGGATGTGGCCCAACAACGTTATCCTGGTGCCCAACTGGTGATTCTGGGGGACTTTAATGCCCACCACCAACAGTGGCTGTTCCCATACCAGTTCACCGACCATGCTGGGAGAGAGGCGTGTAAACTTGCACTCACGCTAAATCTCACTCAGCTGGTCAATGAGGCAACCAGAATTCCAGACGTTGAGGTCCACACAGCCAACTGCTTGGACCTTCTGCTGACGAACGTGCCGGATCACCACTCAGTATCAGTGTTGCCTCCTTTGGGTACATCTGATCACTGTGTGGTGAGGTCTGTATCGTCATACTCGCCACCCGATCCCTCGCCCAGAGGTAGTAGACGAGTGTGGCGTTACAAGTCGGCAGATTGGGATGAGATGCGACATTTCTTCGCTTCTTATCCTTGGCGGCAAACCTGCTTTTCTTCTTGTGACCCGACGGTCTGTGCTGATGCCGTTTCGGAGGTGATCAAAAGAGCAATGGAGTATTTTATTCCATTCTCCGATGCTTCACCTTCAGGCAATGCTCGCCCATGGTTTAGTCCCGCGTGTGCTAGCGCAGAAGCGCTTAAACATGCGGCTTAACTAGCCTGGGTCGAAGCAAGAAACGGTAAAACCTCGGATGCACGGATTAAGAAGAAAGCCTTTAACAAAGCCGCCAAGTCTTGCAAGAAGGTGATACGGAAGGCTCGCTTCGATCGGATTGGCCGTCTGGGGGCTAAGCTTGCCGCATACCCTGCGGGAAGTAAAGCTTTCTGGTCTCTGGCTAAGTCGGTGGAAGCGAACTTCAGCCGCCCTTCACTCCCTCCACTACTGAAACCGGACGGGTCCCTAGCTCACGCTGCGGTTGAGAAAGCAAATTTATTTGCCACTCAATTTGCGGAGGCTTCGCGTCTTGACACCTCTGGCGAAACTCCACCCAGCCTTCCTCGGTGCGAAGCTTCAATGCAGGAAATTCGCATCCAGCAAAAGGAAGTGCTCAGAACGCTACGTAGTCTCGACGTGAATAAAGCTAGCGGTCCGGATGGTATCTCGGCCATAGTGTTGAAAACCTGTGCCCCTGAGTTGTCTCCAGTATTAACGCGTCTTTTCCGCCTCTCTTTGAAAACTGGTGAAGTCCCTAAATCTTGGAAGCTCGCTAACGTGCAGCCTGTACCCAAGAAAGGCAGTCGTGCTGACCCTTCAAACTATCGCCCTATTTCAGTCACCTCCCTACTTTGTAAATGTATGGAGCGTGTACTGAATAGGAAGCTCCTTGCATACCTCGAAGGTAACGACCTCCTCAGTGATCGCCAATACGGGTTTCGCCAAAACCGGTCTACTGGGGATTTTCTTGTGTATGCCACGCAAATTTGGAGCGAGGCCATCGAGAAATATGGTGAAGCACTGGCTGTTTCATTAGACGTCTCGAAGGCTTTTGATATGGTTTGGCACGCTAGCCTTATTGGCAAGCTTCCTGCCTACGGACTGCCAGTTCAATTCTGCTCCTGGCTCGCAGACTTTCTGAGGGAAAGATCCATTCGAGTAGTTATTGACGGCTGCTCGTCGGACCAATTGGCTATTAACGCCGGGGTACCTCAGGGGTCAGTGCTATCTGCCACACTGTTTCTGCTGCACATTAATGATCTGCTAATGCCCGGTATCATTGGGTATGCAGACGACAGCACAGTTGTGGAGAGATATGTTTCCACTGCGCGAGCTAGGCAGAATGAAATTCAGGAGTTAAGAGATGAGATGCTGCAGCGTCTGAATTTGACTCTCAAGGCTGTATCCGACTGGAGCGATGCCAATTTAGTCATGTTCAACGCCTCTAAAACGCAGGCTTGTCTCTTCTCGGCGAAAAAAAGACCGTTTCTCCAAGTTCCTGTATTCCGAGATGTACCTGTTGCTATAGGAGATCACCTCGAGCTCTTAGGTGTTTCGCTCACGCCTACTCTCAACTTTGGCTCCTACATCGAGTCTAAGGCAAAAACAGCTGCCATGAAGCTAGGCATCCTGAATAAGGTAAAGCGTTACTTCACACCAGGACAGCTTCTCAGTTTATATAAAGCACAAGTCCGGGCTGGTATGGAGTACTGCTGCCATGTTTGGGATGGCTCGGCCAAACACCAGCTTGCTGCCTTGGACTCGATCGAACGTAGAGCTTTCAGGCTTATAGGTGAGCAACATATGGCGGAGACTAAGATCCAGAGTCTCGAGCACCGCCGTAAGGTTGCATGCCTTGCGATCTTCTATCGGTTACATTTCGGTGAATGCTCCCAGGAACTGCACGATCTGATCCCACTATCTCCTTTTCATCATAGGACGAGCAGGCGTACGGCTCAGTACCATCCTTACCTCATTGGTATACCTTCTATTCGCACAAAACGATTCAGTTCTACCTTTATAATGCGAACTGCTAAGGAGTGGAATACACTACGGTCGTCTGTCTTTCCTGAAAACTATAATCTGGGTCTCTTCAAGTCAAGAGTGAATAGGTGCCTTCTAGACCTTTGTGCTTCATCTTCGGCCACATCGTCACTTACCAACAGGTAAGATCGTCAAACAAAGGTCTATCAATGTTAAAAAAAAAAAAAAAAAAAAAAAAAAAAAAAAGTTTAGGGAAAAAATATTTTTTCCTAACATTATTTGTATTGATGCAACTTGTGCAAAATTTAAGGTGTGTAAATTCAAGAAATACGATCTTTCATACAATGTGTTTCACCCATTTTCACCCTCTTAGGGGTTGAATTAACAAAAAACCATTCTTAGTGGGTGGTTTTGCTATAAAAGGAACCTACTCGCAAAATTTCAGCTTTCTAGGTCCCGCCGTTTTGGCTTAGCGATGATGAATCAATAAGTCAGTCAGTCAGGTTAAGCTCTTATTTATATAGTTATACATAGATTAACAACAATTATTACAAGCTTTTATTTAACTTGCAATGTATGTATGTTTGTCCGGGTGGAATCTTGCAACTGTTACGATCACTAATTTTATAAAAGCTTGTACTGAAAAATTCATTTTTTACTAACATCTTATAATCAATAGTAACTTTGAAACATCTTTGTTATTATTTTTAGTATTCAGTGTTATAAGAGAATAAAGAGAAAGCTCTTTCTGTGTTCATAGTTTGTTCCTGTAGAACAGTTTTCCAACGGATTAGTATTCTCTCCATTTCTCACCGCGGAGTTGCCATTTTACTGTATGTTTCAACAAAAACGGAAATGCAACACCAACAATGCATTAACATAACTTGGAAAGTTTCGGGAAAGACAGTTTTTGTCGGAATTTTTTATAGTTCATCTCGCCACGTCAGAAATAATAGTGGGTCCATAATTTGAAGGATTAGTACGAAATACTTCTTTATAGTCATTGACCTCAAAGTAAATTTGGCTCTCGAGTGGCACGAATAAACGACTGGGATTGTAGCAGTGCGTTCTACTATGGACTATAGGATAGCATAAGTATCTCATACAGTGATATTTGTTATACTCGTAGCATAAGTCATGCACTTGTAAGATTCGGTATAAGAGTTGTCCTGGCTGCCAGCTTATTATGGAATGTGTTATTACTGGAAGAAAGTGTTAGCCAAGTCAGTCGTGGGAAGTAATGGCGGCGATGAGCTCACGATACGTCTATATTCCACGATGGTGCAACCCTACTGTGAAAAGAGAATCATTGAGCCTCTGCCTACCCTTTCGAGGAAAAAGGCATGTGTCTATTTATGTATAAGTCATGCATATAGTAACACTGTTTGGAGTTATTAAGGTGGATGGTCCAATATGAGCCCTTTTTTTTTGGTGTTGTTGGTCATAACAGCTCGTCAACACTAGTTTAGATACCAAACACTGAATATTTGCAAAACGGGTATTATCAGTTTATTCTGTGGGAGTATCACAATATCATTAATACATAACGAAGTTTCTTCATTGATTTTTATCGTGATTTTTTGGTTTAGTTCACATTTATTAATTTTATTAATTACCTATAATCTTCAGCCTGTAGATAACACTGGAAATAGGCTATCTATCCATAAAGTGAACGTAAAAACTACTTTCGAAGACCCGTCAGAACAAAATTTAAGGTCCTCTACCAAATATCGGATGGACTCACAGAGATAAGAACATTTTTTTGTGTTCTAAACAATTATTGACAACGTGAAAAACCGTCGCATTACAGAATCATAAGTTCAAATTGAAGATAAAGTCTTTGCCGACATTTAGGTGAAAGAAAAAATTCAAAATTGTTAGTCGTTTATAAGTTGAATCAAATTTTCAGTCGAAAATAGTTTCACTTTTTATTTTTTATCATATGGTTAATGAAACCATGTAACGTACAAAAATGTAGAACATTTTTGTACGTTCACTTTACAGATAAATCATTACCTCGCCGTAACACAGTTTATAACTAGCACGGGAGGCAATGGTCTTCTCGAACTGTATACTTTACTTATCTACCATATTTTTTTTAGTTTGCTTGTTAAATCCTAATCCTATAATTTATACCACATACGTCGCATCTGTAATTATAAGTTTGTAAGTATACAACAGTTTTTTAGTTTTTGCCAAAATTACATTAATTCTTATTCATATAAAACGTCAGTGAATGACATATTTTTTTCAGCACATAATATTGACTCCGCTTTGAGTAGAAAGTCAGAAAATCAACTTTTGCTATCTGAAGAAGTGTTGATGAGCTGTAATGAACAAAAAACATTAAAAAAAACGCGCCTCAAGCATGAGATGCCTTAAGTCTCGGTCTCTATCAGAGCGTTTCATGAAATTCGTGTTACTCAATCGCTGGAATAGACCAAGCCAATTGCTTTTCATTCCGCTGGATATCCAACGCTATTATATTTATTGGTTTTTATAAAAGTAGCCTCCAGGCTGTAATATCGTGAACAAAATTAAGATATCCCCGGTTATAGTTTCACCGTCCCTTCAATATAGTTGAGTAATGGACGTCGTGTGCAATAGAAATAAATTGCCTCAGGCAATAAGTGTTCGGTCGTTGTAATGGAATCTCATAGCTTTTTGTAGAAATTGAAGTAAATAAATATCCTTTGTGTTAAGACACATACTCATGCTCAAATACCGGTGAAATTACAAGCACATGAGACTTTTCATCTTTATGTCTCAGGGTGGAAGGCGCAGTGCAATGCCACATAGGGTGCGTCCTAGGTGGACGTGACCTATGAGGTAATGCACTGTTAAAGGCAGAGGTTACCGCTCAACGTCAGGTGGGCCATCTGCTTGTACTGCCAATCACATAGTATAAAAAAACAGTGTTCGTCGCGGGAACTGCTACCACCAAACTACTATTTCTGCTACAAATCAGTAATGCTCGCTTTTTATAATAAAATTATATATTATAGATAAGTAGGTACTTACCTGAGTAACACGGTCTTTAGATCCTTTCATTGAAACAAAACATGTTAATGAAATTAGCCTCCCTACAAATAACGCCCTAAATCGTATTTCACTGGTTCTGTCTTCTAACAGTCAAACCAAAGTTTCTTTACTTGACCCCTCCGTATCCTCTCTTGGATGTCGTAAAAACCGAATTAAAGCCTGCAAAATATCCATCCTGAGTACACAATAAACGGCGTGATCAGAAAAACTTATGTGACCTATGTGGTTAATGCATTGTTTTAGGCAGAGGTTACCGCTTAACATCAGGTGGGCAACCTGCTTGTACAGTCATTGATTCAAATAATGAAAACAAATAGCAGACGTCTACTGCTAAACAAGACCTCTTGAAATTAATGCAATGTAATCCGCCATAATCACCTCGCTTGGCAGGCGGGCTGGTGATCGTAGTAAAGCTAGGGCCAAACCAGCGCGATCAGCTCGCGTCCGCGGTGGTGTGCACGGTGGCGATCCATTGATCGCTTTACTACGATCACCAGTCCGCCTGTCAAGCGAGGTGATTATGGCGAATTACATTGCATTCATTTCGAGATTTCTTGTTCAGCAGTAGACGACTGCTATTTTTTATATTATTTAAATGAATTCCTGTACAAGCAGGTTGCCCACCTGATTTTAAGCGGTAACCTCTGCCTAAAACAATGCATTAACCTCATAGGTCACGTTAG
The DNA here is from genome assembly GCA_932527175.1 of Operophtera brumata. Lineage (NCBI taxonomy): Eukaryota > Metazoa > Arthropoda > Insecta > Lepidoptera > Geometridae > Operophtera > Operophtera brumata. The sequence continues at coordinate 55,082,634 of OW052239.1, read as the reverse complement.
GTTTTTTTACATTTGCTTTGTCGTAGTCGGGTAAAAAGCTCTACTCCATCACAAGGTGTCAAGAAGCAACAGTGAAACTAGTAAAGAAGAGTACAAAAGTTAAACTTCGTGACACGAGCACCATGTTTGCCCATTATGTTTCGAGTAGGTACTCCGCTGTTTCATAGCTCACTTCACGGTCGGTACCTATCAAAATTTCCGCTCTTACAAGCTGTTGGCTCTCAAGGCGCTCGACTAACACAATTTTCTGTACTTGCTGTTACTAAACAGTTTATTGGAAACTTTAAGCTGCATTTACAATGCAAGCCGATTGTCAGCGCCTTTTTGCATTAACTTACCCGCATACATTTATGCTTCAAAGCAGTAGTGCTCGCATTGCTGTGTTCCAGTTTGAAGGGTAAGGGTGCCGGTGAAACTACAGGCACAGGAGACTTTTCATCTTTATGTCTTAGTGTGGCGGGCGCAGTGCAATGCCACATAGGGCGCGTCCTAGGTGGACGAGACCTATGAGGTAATGTACTGTTCATAGGCAAAGGTTACCGGTTAACATCACGTGGGCCATCTTCTTGTTCCTTCATTCAAGTATAAGTATGAAAAAAAACATGAACAGTAACATTAGTTTGCTGGTAAGCACTGTTTCATGAGCTTACAGGCCACAATTACAAGTGTGAAACATGTACAGTAACATTAGTTTGCTGGTAAGCACTGTTTCATGAGCTTACAGGCCACAAATACAAGTGTGAAACATGAACAGTAACTTTAGTTTGCTGGTAAGCACTGTTTCATGAGCTTACAGGCCACAAATACAAGTGTGAAACATGAACAGTAACATTAGTTTGCTGGTAAGCACTATTTCATGAGCTTACAGGCCACAAATACAAGTGTGAAACATGAACAGTAACATTAGTTTGCTGGTAAGCACTGTTTCATGAGCTTACAGGCCACAAATACAAGTGTGAAACATGAACAGTAACATTAGTTTGCTGGTAAGCACTGTTTCATGAGCTTACAGGCCACAAATACAAGTGTGAAACCGCTTTAGAAAGTTGGGCTATCTAACCGACCTCAGAAAAGGAGGTGGTTCTGTGTTCGTCTGTAAGTCATCGTCATCATCAGCCCACACTAGTTGCTGGACATAGTCCTCTCCCAATATGCGCCACTGAGCCAGAAGTTCAGCTCTTCTCATCCACTTTCTGCCAGCCGCCTTTCGTAGGTGATCGCTCCACCCACCTATCCACCCAGCTAGAGGGTGCCCCACGCTCCCTCTGTATGTATTTTTCATGTATGTTCATAAGTATCTCCATTACTTGTGAAACAATTTGTATTATACTTATTTTGTTTGAATGGTATACTCTCGAGGTGATTCTATTTCCACCAAGTCAGGATCTGATGATGGAATCTCAGAAAAATCGAGGGAAATCTTCAAAATTTTATGACATGGTAGCTGTGGGTTCGTGCCTTTGTGAACCGGTAACAGAAGCCGGTAGCCAACTTTTTACATAAATGCGTCCTTTATCGGAAACTTTCAAAGCATGCTACACGACTTTCAACAGTTTGAGGCAAATTGACAGCGGATATTTTTATACGTCGTGAAGTTCTGATGACGATGAACTTTGTTGCCTGATTTACAATGTGTTGGTTGATAAGTCTATATAGACTTAACTTAGCACGTACTAATGCTTAGCATTGTCTCTGCCCCTCTCCAGCACGCGTGATTTAACATGTGTGTGAAAGTAACAGGATAAGCATTAGTACGTGCTAAGTAAGATATATTTATCTCGGCCTCAGTCTCAACAGAGCTTACTTATTTGAGCCTTTCGGGGTCGTGACTCTGGGTCCGTTGGGTACAGTCGTACTGACGCGTGACCCCAGCTGGCTCTGATCTGGCTCAACGAAGTATTGCCATTCAGCGTGGCAATGCAGCCAGCATCTTGGGGACACTTCCGTCTGGTAATGATTTAGATCAGTTGAGCTACCTTTAGATCGTTAGCAGTGGTCGGTTAGCACTGTTTCATATGTATTTTTTTTATTTTTTACGTTCCTACTTGTTGTATTATTTTTTCTGTCAAATAAATGTATTTTCCTCCTATAAGTTGGTTTATTTTTATATTTTTTGTAGTTTTCTTTCTATATTGCGCATCTTTTAAATGCCGCTCAATTATTTGACCGGACAGACCTCCTGTCCAATGGTCTTGGTACCAATGGTGTCTTGTACTCAAACAACATACATAAATCCAATAAAAAAATTGGGGTGTAACTTTGTCGGATTTAGACTGTGTTTTCCGTGAATACGAGCAACAGAGCATCCGGCATCAGGTATCAGGCATCAGGTATTATGCGTCAGGCGTCAGTCTTCAGGCGTCAGGCATCATTCGTCAGTCGTCAGGCATCAGGCAGCTGTTACACATGGTTCTAAACTCTAAATTCAGAAGAAAAACGTTCAGCAATCAATAAAGTTGTACAGAAATAAGTAAACTCGTGTAGATCTATCTGCTTTAAAATCTTAATGTAGTACACCGAATTTCAGTAATGGCTGCTAGTCGATCCAACTCATGCATTATGTACAAAATCTATCTGCAAAGTTGAGACAGAAGTGGGGTCAGCCCTGCCGGTAGGGGTGTGTAAAATTAGATATTATAAAATACTATTGGGTAAATATTAAACTCTAACATTATTGAGCTAACATTTTACGATACTAAGCTTAGCGATATTTTAGGATTTATATAAGCCACGAACCGGGTGACGCCGCAGTCATTTAATTTCATTATTAATTCTTAAGAAAATTCTTATAAGTCAAACAGTCAAGCACATTAAGTAGTAAACTACATGGTAACAAACTATACAAAATGCATTCTAATTCTTATATAATACGTTACGTCATTATGTACCAAATGGTATCATTATTACCTTGTAATTATACATGAAGCTGGCAAATGCACAAGCCGTGCGAAACCAATTATAAAAATAAAAAACAAATACCCTCGTGATGACCGTGGTGATAATAGGATTTCATTTTATTCCGACTGAATTATAGAGGTCAAAGGAAGTCGGTGAATGGAGTCGGCTTAAGACCGTTCGTCTCAACACTCTATGGGGGAGGTTTGTATCTACCAATGGACTTCAACAGACTGATGATGATGATCATGTATGGCTTCCTATGATAACTTATCATTTTGAGATGAGGCAGCAAAATTTTCGCTTCAAAGAGCTTCTTAGAACAATACTGGAGGCTAATATTTATGCATAATTTTCTGTTGCCGGTGTGTGTCTTGCCTAAGAATAGATACCTCAGTCTCCTCCCGTGGTTTTTTTTTCTTTTATACTACTTGAATGACACGAGCAGATGGCCCACCTGATGTTAAGCGGTAACCTCTGCCTATGAACAGTGCATTACCTCATAGGTCACGTCCACCTAGGACGCGCCCTATGTGGCATTGCACTGCGCCCGCCACCCTGAGACACAAAGATGAAAAGTCTCATGTGCTTGTAATTTCACCGGCACCCTTACCCTTCAAACCGGAACACAGCAATGAGAGCAATACTGCTTTGCGGCAGAAATAGGTATGGTGGTAGTACTTCCCCGGACGAACTCTTTCACAAAAAATCTCTACTACTACTTGGATGTCGTAAAAGCAGACTAAGGGGTTACCCGGACTGTTAGTACTATTCGTTGGGTATAAGATTTGTCCTGGCTGCTAGCTGTTATTACTGGAGGAGAGCGTTAGCTCAGTCGGTCGTGGGAAGCAATGGCGGCGATGAGATCACAACTTTTCACGTCTATTTCGCACGATGGTGCAACCCACTGTGAAAAGAGGCCCAATGAGGCTCTGCCTACCCTTTCGGGGAAAAAGGCGTGTGTCTATATATGCATGTCATTTTCTGTAATCAGTGTACAAAATAGGATGAATCTAAACTTGAAACTTCTAGAAATTGACAGGTCTCTCGATTCTCAGTCTGTGATAAAGCGTAGGGTTGGTCAAAATTTGGTTTATGGTTTTACTACAAAGGTATGTTGACAACGATGGGAAAATTAAGTGCTACAAAACAAAGTGTAGGTATATCGGATATTTTTTCGATATTCCCCCACTTTTAATCCTAAAGAATTTCGAGCATCAAAGGGTTTTTTCCTACAAAAAAATAGGTGCGCTACAGGTAGATATTTGTTGCTTGACTGTACCAAACTTCTTTGAAAAAACCTTAAGGGATCCATAGGAACAAAAAACTAATTAAATAATCATTTTAAATGATCCCTTGGAGACAGAATCGAACAGGAACAAAATTATAGGTATAAGGGATCGAACAGGACAAGAGATCTATCTCAAGGGATCGAGCAGGAACTTTCCTAATATTATTTGATTTTTAACCAACTAAATCAAGTACAATATTCAAATTCTAAATATGCATAGATACTACATTATAATTCGGAATTACATTATAATCACTGTACCAGAAACACGATATGATAATATTTTCTCGATGGAAAAAACCCCAAAGTTACCTCTGTTTTTTGGCTAGATTCGATTGTTTACTAAATTTGAGCTTTTATTAGTTAAACAATTAGATAAATAAAATCAAAACAATAAAGCTTATGGTTTAGTATGGGGCTTTTGCAAAATTATCTATATTTTACGAGATATTCAATAAAAACTTTTTCGTGCGGTGGAAGGCTTTTTTTGTATGAAGATTTCTGCCTGTTGTTGGTGCAACCTTAACGTGCTTCCTAACGGTGAATAAATAGTAGGAGAGCAAGCCTAGGAAGTTCTAGGATCTAGTTTAAATACATATAATATGCACTTGGTGCTCTTAAACCTTTAACCACACTGGTTCTTTGAAAATCAGTCACCATATCTCAACCTGAAGGCCAATTCTCTTATTTATTTATAAATCACACTGAAAATTCAGCACTACCTCATACGAAACGACGACGACTGAAAATTCAGTGTGATTTTTAGTAGTCGGTTTTTTGTTTAAGAACAGATTTTTTTATTGAAATTCCCAAACTTATGATATTTATGTGATAATATAAATTAAAACCTTTGTGTTAGGTCATATAATTACCGGCAACATAGTTTTCGCTATCTGAAGAAGTATTGGTTAAGAAAAAAAAACGAAAAAAAAAAATGCGCCACAAGCAAAAGGAACCACCTTAAGAGAATTTGGCTGTAGGTCACTGGCATTTACCCCATGAACGACCCGGTGACACGACGAACGAGTAAACGGTCTTATAAGGAAAACAGCATTTTGTCTGTATAACAAGCTTATTTTCTTTGAAATGTATAAAAATTTAGGCACAAATTACATCGCTGTTCGTGGATAGTATTATTGGAGTCTAGCCAGCTTTAAGTCATAGAAAAACAAATAGTATAGGAGAGCACTTCCTAAGCTCTCAGTCCAATTTAAAAATAAAACTAATATATAGGTTTGAATACAAAGATACTTATAAAAACAGCCAATACGCGCTAATTACAAAATGAAGAATCCTTGAGGGAGCGTTTTAGAAAATACATTCTCATTGGCAATAAATCTATGAAACCTTATTATATACACATAATAAGACCTTTTTGCTCCATCTTCGGCCACATCGTCACTTACCAACAGGTTAGATCGTGGACAAAAAAAGGCCTATCAAAGTTAAAAAAATAAAAAAATGTAGGTGGGTCTTTTATGGGGAATTCTGTAAGGTTTTATATGATAAACTTCCAGAACGTACATTTAAACTTCCTATTCGAAGGTTAAATCCTATTTAAATAATAATCTAATTCAGAAAGCATATTACAGTCTAGATAAATTTATAAATGATAAAGCCACGTGGCCTGATGTCGCTCTGCATCTCGAAAGCTAACATGGCAATTTGCAATATATATTCCTACATATATTATCTGATTGTAATTTATAAGTACTTATATCAAGTGCAGCTGTCTTATGAACTTTTGCTGATTCTCTTTGCATCTTTTTCTTGGTTTTGAAGTTGGTTCTCTTTTTTCTTTGAATCAGCTTCTCCTTTTTCTCGAGGCACTACACAGGCGCTTCCTACCTAGTAGTAAGAAGGATCATCAAATAAAACCAAGCCGTGTTTTTTGCCTGACTCTTCTAGGTTTGGTCGCTTTAGAACAGGAGTAAATTCAGTTTATAAGACGATTGAAAATGATCCTTTTGAAATCAATGAATAAAATTATTGACTTTGTGATATTTGGTATCAAAATAAAGGTCTTGATGAGCACATTCTGAGTATATACGTATACATAAATATATATATTACACAAATGTTTTGTTTCTAAAAAGCGTTTTCATTCTTTTCAGTAAAGATTTCCGTTTTTAGTCGGGTTAGCTTTCAATGCTTTTATCTTTTTTATTTGTTTAAATTACGTGTTGGTATGTGGCCCACCTGATTTTAGGCAGTAAGTCCTGTCTATTACAACTGCAACACCTTAAGACACTTACCCTACGTGACATTGCACTGTTATCGCCACTCTGAGATTGAGATGAAATTAAACCGTTACTGTTCTGTGACAAATATAGTAAAAATAAATATGTAGCACTGTATCTTACTACACTGTGGCTAGTCTGCTTTGGCAAGCCTCACAGTAATGCGGGTAGGTCGATGTACTTATGGACGTGAGAGTTAAATAGTTTAAATTTTGCAATCGTGTTCAATTTTTAACCCCTGACGCAAAGAGGTCTGTTATAAGTTTGACCGCTATTTGTGTGTCTGTTTATCTGTCTGTGGCACCGTAGCTATTAAACGAGTGAACCATTTTTTAGTAGTAGAGCTTTTTGTGAAAGAGTTCGTCCGGGGAAGTACTATCACCATACCTATTTCTGCCGCAAAGCAGGTATGCTCGCATTGCTGTGTTCCGGTTTGAAGGGTATATGGCCGGTGAAATTACAGGCACATGAGACTTTCATCTTTATGTCTTAGGTTGGAGGGCGCAGTGCAATTCTAAATAGGGTGAGCGTCCTAGGTAGAAGTGACATATGTGATAATGCACTGTTCATAGGCAGAGGGTACTGCTTAACATCAGGTGGGCCATCTGCTTGATCCGTCATACCAAGTTGTATAAAAACACGATAGGGCATAATACAACTGAGCAGCAAATAAGAAGGTGAAACACCTCTGAACAATCTTATTTTCTTGTAACGTTTACAAGTGGCTCCTTAAATAATAAAGCGCGTCTAGTGAAGTACATATTTAGGAGTTCTTTGAATGAAAACACAGTCAATAAGGTTTTACGGTTGTATTTTGAAAGTGAGATAAATAGGTTTGAAGAGTGTCATAAAATAAGTTTCTTTATAAATTACATGTTAAAACAATGATATGTCCTTGAAATCATTATATATATATATATATAATTTATTTCCTTAATAATAAATAATATTGTACATCTTAATATTACGGATCTCGTTACTTTTTGATGTAGGTTAGTTTTTTAAAATTATTTTTATATTTCTGTTCACTCTTAATTATTAAGGACCTCTCTTCGAATATAGAGCTCATCTATCTTTCTCTACATTTCCCTGTCTTGGGCTGTTCTCATCCAGTGGTTACTTGGTTTTTTTTTCCATCTATCCAGGTGGCGCCCTCTTTTCCTTTTTCCGGGATACAACGACATAGCAAAATAAGAGAAAGGACAAAAGTTATTGATGCGTTAACCACTGCAAGAAACTTATGTGGAAGTGGGCTGGTCACGATGCACGTCAGGATATAGAGAGATGGACTAGAAAAATTACTACATGGGCTGGCCCTCCCGGAAGATAACATGATGATAACACACAAAAACATGGTATCAGAGGGCCTACCATAGGTTTGTAATTTGTTACAACTCGAAATAACGAAAACCGATTTGCGATTCCAAAAATTTATGTCGTTAATGGAGAAAATGATGAGCGGACTGGTTGAGAAAGTCATTAAAATCATGCATAAAAACAAATATCGACTTGGAATTCGATGGTCGGGATAACGAATGCAAAACTAAGACAAATCTGTGCTAGGCCCTCTGAGCGCACGCTTGCCTTCTTCGTCTCATACAAAAATGTTTGATTAAACAAATTTAACCTATAGCGCCTTAAAAATTAAATTCAGCAATGACTGGTAGCTAATCCATCTTCTTAACTTTATGCAATATCTCTTCAATAGAGTGGCCGTCACTCGTATCTCGTTAACGCTAAGCGTGCAGCGAGCCGTGCTAGTAGTGATTTCACTAAAATCCATGAAAACCGGATTTCTTATTCATTTTGCAGGTTATTTTAAAATCCGAAATTTATGGTGGATTACATAAACTTTATAACGCCTTTTTGCTTCAGATATTTATGTTTCTCTCATACCAACTTAGTCCGGCTCCATTCAGCCGGCATGCTTTTAAATTTATAGACAGAATTTAGAGACAGAATTTAAAACAGAATGAAACCAAAACGGCCAGAATTGCATGTTACTTACTCGGCACACATTCAGTTTTTTTCCCATTATGATTTTTCCCGAATGTCTCTGTCAAGCGTTGACAAGTATTTGAAAGGTATTGACTATTTTTAGGGTTCCGTACCCAAAGGGTAAAACGGGACCCTATTACTAAGACTCCGCTGTCCGTACGTCTGTCCGTCTGTCACCAGGCTGTATCTCATGAACCATGATAGTTAGACAGTTTAAATTTTCACAGATGATGTATTTCAGTTGCCGCTATAACAAAAAATACTAAAAAATAGAATAAAATAAATATTTAAGGTGGCTCCTATACAACAAACATGTTTTTTTTGTCTTTTTTATAGATAATGGTACGGAACCCTTCGTGCGCGAGTCCGACTTGCACTTGGCCGGATTTTTAAGATTATGAATTCCGTCTCTAATATCAGAGCGGCGCCGGGGCATTCCAGCTGTAAAGGCCGGCCTTTATGCTGTGCTTGTCATGTTTGTAACGTCATTTGATAATTCAATGTGTTCCATAAAAGTGGTTTAAAAATTAAAGAGTCGGATAATTCCAGGTTTTATCCTTCCTCCGGCCAGCTAGCTGCACTGATTACACCTTGCAAATCACGGGTCCATGTTGTGTAAAAAGGATAAGAAGACGGTAAACAAATAAAAAGCTATTCACCAACAACACCATTTCCGTAACACTGGATATGAGCCGGACTGACAAGTCTAATGGCGGCACTTCATTTGGTGTATTGGCGCAAATTTTTGTGTTGACAAAATAAATCAAATGTTTGCGCAAATATACCAAGTGAAATGCTAGCATAAGACTAAAGGTGGCTGTATGACTTCAATTGATTTGGAGATGTGACTATGAGCCGGACAAATCAGGCACAAGCTAGTTATTAGCCGGCCACTTAACATCCCTGATAGCAAGCCTTGCAAGCACGTGTCCGGCCATGTGTAGAGCTGATCAGCTGAAGGCTGAAATTACGATGGGAGTTATCTTACACTCATCTCATTTAAAAGTTCGATTAGGTGGTAATAATAGTGGTATTTTAAATATAAACTCACCATAATTATGAGGTTATACTCGTAGTTAGGTATTATGGTACGCCACCTTTCATACACCGTGACTTTCATATATAAAACCGCATTCAAATGTTTAAATGGTGGGCCCAGCCTAAGAATATACCCCTCCGTCTCCTCTCGTGGATGTCGTAAAAGCCAACTAAGGCATCAGCCGGACTTGTTGATAAGATTCGTTGGTATAAGATTTGGCTGCTAGCTTATTAAGGAATGTGTTATTACTGGAAGAAAGTGTTAGCCGAGTCAGTCGTGGGAGACAATGGCGGCGATGAGCTCAGATATTCAAATATTCATTTATTTAACCATGTCGTTACATTACATAACATTGGCTTGTCAACACTTAATATACATAATTAACACACAAATAATATAAAATAAAAATAAACATCACACTACGACACAAAAAATATAACATGAAAATACCTAACTATATAATACTTAATTAATCACTTATTTATAAAATAAGTGATCGGAAACGTATGTGTGTATTTTAATATTGGTATGAAAATACATTATAATGCATTGACCTCGACCAATTGTATGTAACCTCGGATTATTTTGTTTACACATTTCCGAACTAGATGGAGCCACTAGAAAAGTTAGAACGCGCTATCGATGCGTTTTGAGTTTTGTATGACATCAACTAAGCAACCTTATCTGTTATGTTTATGGTAGTCCTATAACTGCCTATAACAATGCATTATCACTTTTTATGAAGTGCTACTATTGTAACAACAATAGATTAGCATTCTATTAAACCTTGACTTGACTCTTGCTTGACTGATTGATACATATTACATACAGTGTGTGTGAAATGTGTGATTTGTATCATTATTATGAAATATTGCATGTTTCATTCTTCCATATATGTACCATCAATCAATCAGTCTTGCTTGCTTGTCCATGTCCATCCGGCTGGTTCATCTCAAAACTGGGCATGTAATTTGTTGTAATAATTTTGTTACTTGAAATTTCATGAGATAATAATTAAATAATAATAAGTTTATAGTGGGCAGGCAAGTACCAAAGTTCTCCAAATCAATAAAACTACATATTTTTGAACATTGATTACCCTACCTACCTTTGTTAGACCACGATCTCACCTGTCGATATACGAGTGAGATCACTGTTGCGAAGCGGTACGGTAAATATTATTTTGCAAAGGCCGTAAAATTAAGCTTTTGGTTTGAAAAATTGAACTTTGAAACCTGGAAAATGCCCATGCCAGGCTGTTATAAAACCAATGGATACCAGATTCCGTCAGCAAATATCTATGTACTTATAAGTACATTATATATAGTAGTACGCTGACGGAATCCGTCAGCGTCGTAGCTAGGGTCTTATCGCGCGGGCGGGTGTAACTTCTATTAAAATATCGGCTGTTCTGAAATTTCATATGAATTCGTGTTACGTTCGTATAAATTTTTGGTATGAAAATACATTGTATGTATGCACTAACCTCAAAGTAGTGTATGTAATCTCGGAATAATTAGTTTACACTTTTCTGAACTAGATGGCGCCACTAGAAAAGTTAGAACGCGCTATCGATGCGTCTTGAGCTTTGTATGAGATCAACTAAACAAGTTATTAGGTTCGTTAATGGGCCTCAATAGTCCTATAACAATGCATTATCACTTTTTATGAAGTGCTACCTATTATTACGATAGATTAGCATTCTTTTAAATTCTTTTGAACATGGAGTATCAATCAAATTAAACCGGCCAAGTGCGAGTCGGACTCGAGCACGAACGAAGGGTGTCTTACCATGAAAATGGCAATTAAATTACGTTTGTTGTACCTATTTATTGGAGCAAAAAAATTACTAAATATTCATATTTCAAGCGTCTACCTGTTGCCGTTATCAATATCGAGCAAAAAAATCACGTTTGTTGTATAACATTACAAACTGCCCTCTTTTTTTTGTAGTATTTGTTGTTATAGCGGCAACAGAAATACGTCATCTGTGAAAATTTCAACTGTCTAACTATCACGGTTCATAAGATACAGCCTGGTGACAGACGGACAGACGGACAGCCGAGCCTTAGTAATAGGGTCCCGTTTTACCCTTTGGGTACGGAACCCTAAAAAAAGAAAGGAATGAAGGAATAGTTTCTTTTTTTCTTTTATGGTAATTTATTTGGAAAGGAAAATTTAAATGGATAGGAAATTGATGGCGTCTTAACCGTGGTCCGGTTGTGTAGTCCGGCCAGCCGCACCGAGGAAAATTTCTTTTTTCGATTGTCCGGTGGCGATACTGTTTGGTTGGTTGTACATCTGTACACTGTACCTTGGTCCGGTAATATCGCCACCGAACAATAGAAAAATACAAATTTTCCATAGTCCGGCTGGCGAACAAATCCCCCGTTAAATTGTCTCGAGGCCTAAACGACACAATACACATATAAATATGTCTCTATCTATCTATATATATTATACTTACACATCTCACACTATTCACACATTTCACACTCCAAAAATAATCACACACACCCATATACACTACAGACACCCTTATGCGATTATGAATACCTACCTTATATATATTTTACCTATGTTTTTGTTTGTTTTTTTGTTTTAATGTTTTTGTATTTTCTCAGATTTATGTACCTACTTAAGTACTTATATTGTTTTTGTAAGAATAATTGCTGCTTTATTCAAATTAATGTAGGTACTTAACTTAATTTACTTAATTTACCTGTGTAACTGATATACCTTATCCGGCTTTCCTGCCGTTTTTGTTTTTTGTTGACCTTGATGCGTACCTACCCGCTTTTTAAACAAACTGTATACAAAATGTGGATTTAAATTGGTTCAGAATAGCATATAGTGTATAGCTTATAACTAACTATAAGATAACTGTAAATCCTGGATTAATAAAATAAAAAAAAAATATGTATGTTTCGTATTTTATCTTTGAATAACTATACATACTTAACAAAAGATTAAATTCTGCATTTATTACAAGTGTAAGTTATTCAAAGATAAAAGACGAAACATACATATTTTTTTAAGATATGATATTTTTTTTGGTTAAGCTTTTCCATGGTCCGGTTGACCGGACAGCTGAATTTTTTTTTCTTTCCTTGGTGCGGTTAACCGTATCACAGAAAAAATAAATTTTCCACAGTCCGGCTGGCTGGACTACACAACCGGACCACGGTTAAGAAGGGAAATTGATCAGTGCGACAACAAAAATAGGGCACAAAATCGCTTTTAAAAAAAATATACTTGGAAGTCGAATTCCAAATACGAATTCAATGGGGAGCCACAGGCAAAACTAATCTCAGATGGCACCACCATCGCTGGTGCTTGTCATTTAGTGGTCTTGTCATTTGCTCATCAGAAGGGGAACGCTGTCTACCTTTATTTTTACACTGAAATGCACTAAACAGAGGCATGTTTTATACCAGACTATTATTTAATGTTTATTTACTAAAATAATCCATTGATATTTGACACTTTTGACAGTTTTTTTTTAACATTGATAGACCTTTGTTTGGCTACGAAACTCTACGAAACAACACCAGCAATTATGCGCCACCTAGATTGATAAATAAGCAGTGTGTCTCCCCATTGGAAGCGGGTTCAAATCTCGGCTTTGGCAAGTGTCTTTTTTAATATCGGTTGTTATTGAATATCTCATAAAATATAGTTAATTTTACAAAACCCCTACACCCTTCGGCTTTGTTTTATTGTTTTTTTTTTTATGTAATTTTTTAACCAATTATGTGCACTATTTTAATAAACAACCGAATCTAGGCAAAAAATAGACGTAACTTTGTATTTTTTTTCTATCGAGAAAATATTGTTCTATCATGTTTCTGGTACAGTAATTATCGGAATTATAATGTATTATCCGTGCATATTTTTAATTTGAATATTGTAAGTACTTGATTTAGTCAGTTAAAAATCTTTTTTTTATACAATTTGTTTTGACGGATCCTGCAGATGGCCCACCAGATGTTAAGCGGTACCCTCTGCCTATGAACAGTGCATTACCTCATAGGTCAAGTCCACCTAGGACGCGCCTGTGGCATTGCACTGCGCCCGCCACCCTGAGACATAAAGATGAAAAGTCTCATGTGCCTGTAATTTCACCGGCACCAATACCCTTCAAACCGGAACACAGCAATACGGTACTACTTTACGGCAGAAACAGGAATGGTAGATTGGTAATTTTGCATTATAATCCTTGTGTAACATTCGAAAACAAGAAGAGTAGAGCGGTATAACTTTTGAAACTATCATGGTTATGTACATAATTTTCACTAGAAACGGGATATTTACCATGATTTTTGAGTTTTAAATGTTCCCGATATTTCGGCACAGTTGCATGCGCCATTATCACGGGAGAACTAACTAAAGTCTTTGCAAGTAGATGTTATTGGCAGATATGTTGATCTACCCTCTTTCTCACTCTTTTATTACGAACGATACCACTACCATCGGTTTCATTGTCACAATTCACACCAACTCGACACACAACACTAACGGTGTCCGGACGCGTAGCAGGTACCACACTTTTTTGATTCTTACACATTCTCACCACAGGCTTCCATACTCCAGATAATTGAAAACCATCTTCTCTATTGAAATTTCTGTACTTAGTAATCACAATGCCTCTTGTACCATTCTTGGACAAGCAAAGCAAGCTTGGTTTCTTTAGTAGAGCGGTACCTACATACATGTACCTACATAAGTCCAGCGCTGTGGATGTCACATAATTTATTGTCACACCGACCAACATAAACATTGAACAACAGAAAAATCCACTTCAATATTTGTTGAGATACCTACTCGTAGCTGCCCGAAGCAGAATTTCTCCGAAAATTGTCATCGTAATTCGAGAAAATTCAATTTAAAAGTCGAGGCTGGCCGGTCTCGGCCCTCTCGGCTCCATCCACGGCCAACGGTAATTGATGCAGTTCCAATGCAGTCACATTCAAAAACCATTCGAGATACGGTAATACCTATCGGACTGGGACGTGAAATGTGGACAAGACTTTAAGAGGCAGACAAAAGCCAAATTTAATCAGTATCTAACTCAGGAAAGTTCAGGTAGGTTAGAAAGTGACCGAATAGCGATCACGAAACGAAAACTGAACGTAAATAACGAAATAACGAATTATTAGTTATTCTTCTCAGTTTTATCGATATACGTTGATAGGTAATAGAGATATTTACGAGAACAAATAATAGTACATAGATTAGTTCATTATTTTAATAATCGCGAAGTTTTTTCAAAATCTTGTTAAGGCTCTATGCCCTTGGAAGCATTGGCAGCGTGGGTTTTTTTAACTACTGAATGACGGAACAAGTGTATGGCCCACCTGTTGTTAATGTGGGGTATAACGAAAAATTACCAATCTTAGATTAGATTTTTAACTGACTAAATGAAGTACAATATTCAAATTAAAAATATGCAAATATACTACATTATACCGACCACATTACCGAGGGATCACCCAGACAGAAACACAATAACACAAAATTTTCTCGATAAAAAAAACACAAAGTTACCTCTAACTTTTGGCTAGATTCAATTGTTTGTCAATATGGTACAGATTATTGGGTCAAAAATTGGATAAATAAGATCAATACAATAAAACAGAGGGTTCACACACGGGGTTTTTTTAAATTATCTCTATTTCACGAAATATAAAAACTGCTTTTACGCGCGTGACGTTTTTTTGTATTGTTCTCGTCATAGGACCTCATAGGTCACGTCCACCTAGGACGCACCCTATGTAGCATTGCACTGCGCCCGCCACCCTGAGACAGATGAAAAGTCTCATGTGGCGTAATTTCACCGGCAGCAAACCGGAACACAGCAATGCGAGCACTACTGCTTTACGGCAGAAATAGGTATGGAGGTAGTACTTCCACGGACGAAGCTTTTTCACAAAAAAACTCAACTACTACTAAAGCACCATCGAGGGAATATAAACGAATCTTATTAACAAGTCCGGGTAATCCCTTAGTCGGCTTTTACAACATCCACAGGAGGAGACGGAGGAGACTATTCTTAGGCCGGATACACCACGGCAATGACTATTTCCCAACAAAAAAAACCAGAATCCAACAAAAACCAACACCAGTGAATATAAAAGCGAAGGCCTGCACACTCACACAGAGGGGAGGCAATTAGTTAAAATAATACACAAAGCGTATAGAGGACGATATGATAGGAGTACTTCCGCGCACGCGCGTGTTAGATTGTGATTGCATTTCAACATGATTAAATGTGAAATGTCATATTTAAAAGTACCACCACGTTGGATGTCTGTCAAGTAAGATACTCTTACATTAAATTATACCTACCAATAAATGTATTTTGAAGTTGTAAGAATCATCTCTGAAATGTACATGTTGGTATGTACATTTCAATCATGTTTTATAATTGAAAACAGTTTGTTTACAAGTAACACGTGGTCGGGCGTCTGCTCGTTTACTTGTAGGTATAAATAATTGAAGACCGGTTTAGATATTATGATAATAATTGATGATTTAATTTATAATTTATACCTACAATATTAGATCGTATAGTTTCCATTGCAATTAAGCAGAGGACGTGATTTGATTATTGTTTAAACTTGAACTTGAATAATCTTAATCTCTAAAATCATACGTAAATTCAATAGTAATTATTTGAAACGTATATCACTATAGTAATTAGTTTTCCAACGATCGATTACCAGAATTGTACATAATTAAAGACGGAACATTGATTCCCGTACTTGTCCGACTGTGGGCTTTATAAAGAGCTGCTATTCGTTGCAATGGGCAGTCTTGTATCGACAGCGCTGGCCGTAACACGTGAAACTGGTATGTTGTTATTTCATTTTATTTGTGTAACTATGTAGGTAACTTGATGTGTGTATATTATATTGACCAGTAAATACGAACCAAGCAGTGTTTCTATTTAAATATGATCAATGGTAAGTAAAATGGAAAATACAAAGCCAAAACGAATTCTTATCTTTTATTTGATTTGACAAACCCATTAATTGATTGGATCCGGCACCGTGATACTCTTGCCAAGAGTCTCTTGGTCATTTACCTGGTGCTTATGCTGTTACGCGTATTGTGCGAATATAAAAAGTTATTGTAAAGATAAAATTGTTTTTTCTTGGTCACCCTGCGTTTGGTCAGTGACCGAGTTTTGATAGTTTTCGAAGTTCAATGAATGAAGTTATACGAAGTTTTGTTTCCTAAAATACAGTTAGTTCCAGCGCCCCTAGCGGAAACTAGGAGGAAACTAAGGACGCTGCCAGTAAATGTATGGAAACAAAACTTCATATATTTTCGAATAATATCAAATTCTCATACTAAGCCCCCAGGTTTGTCTACGTTTTGCATTCAGTATCCCCACTATGAATTGAGAGTCGATATTTGTTTGTATGTATGGTTTAAATGAGTTTCTCAATAATTCCGCTAGGGGCGCTTATAATTTTCTGGATACAAAAACGACATACTCGCAGTCTGTTTTTGGTTCAGAGTGGTTCCAAATTACAAACCTGTAATAAGCCTATGGAAATGGATCGCAGCTTAACCTGGTTTCTCAGAAACCAGAAATCGTGTTTTTTACAAATTTTATTTTTTTCCTGAGTTCATCTATAAGTTTTCTAAGTTAAGTAGTTTTTAATAAATGTACCTATTGTTTTGGCTTTCTGCACGCTTTGGTATAAAATTTAAATGCAGAAAGCAGTTGAATTTAACAAAAAAAATAATCGAAGAATATATACCTAATAGTAGTACCTAGTAGTACCTAGTAGTACCTATTATCTCAGAAGTATTTTAGGTACTCCACGAAAACTGATTTACATGAATCATTGGCACGCACAAAATATGTGAATTCAATATTGAACCTTAAGACTGCTTGCTTGCTAAACTATTATTTCGCATGGTTTTGTATAGGGTTTCGTATCTTAGGATTTCGTATAAGGTCGTACGCTCAAAACTTTTTTCTTTTAAATTAATAGGAAGTTAAATTTAAAAAATCCTACTACAATATTGAAGTGCACTTAGATGAATGTACCTAGAAAATTTAAAGCCATATATCGGTCACATTTGCCTGTAAATTGCAAATCTCTGTTTTTAAACCCCCGACGCAAAAACGACGGGGTGTTATAAGTTTGACGTGTCTGTGTGTGTGTGTGTGTGTGTGTGTGCGTGTGTGTGTGTGGCTGTGGCATCGTAGCTCCCAATCGGATGAACCCATTTTGATTTTGTTTTTCTTGTTTGAAAGGTGAATTAGTCGGGAGTGTTCTTAGCTATGTTTGATCAAAATCGGTTGAGCCGTTTCATAGCGGTGAGGGTATTTAAATTTTTTCAAAATTAATAACTTGTATAACAGGTGTCTTTGGTAATTATTTATCTGCTATATAAAAGATAACCAATAGTGAAATGCTAATATAAAAAAAACTCATTGATATGAAGAATCCGGTCACCAAATATAACTTTTATAATACCTATACGTTCTGTTTTGTTATTGGTGAAAAAAATCTAGATGTCACACCAAAGTTTCCAATGCGTCATCTTAAGGTGGGGTATAACGCAAAATTACCAATCTTAGATTAGATTTTTAACTGACTAAATCAACTACAATAATAATGCATGGATTGCATTTTTATCCATGCATTAAAAATATGCATGGATACTACATTATAAAACCGAGGGATCACCCAGACAAAAATAAAATAGGACAACATTTTCTCGATAAAAAAAAACGCAAAATTACCTCTAACTTTTGGCTAGATTCGATTGTTTGTCAATATGGCACAGATTATTAGGTCAAAAATTGGATAAATAAAATCAATACAATAAAAAGCGGCCAAGTGCGTGTCGGACTCGCCCATGAAGGGTTCCGTAGCAGCAAGTAACATAATATAAAAGTTCTTGGATGGATTACGATTAATGACGTATTAAAAAAAACTACTTACTAAATCTCGTTCAAACCAATGTTGAGTGAAAGTTTACATGGTAATGTACATTATATATATTTTTTAGTTTTATCATTCTCTTATTTTAGAAGTTATGGGGACACTCTTTTTACCACTTTGGAAGTGTCTCTCGCGCAAACTATTCAGTTTAGAAAAAAAAGATATTATAAACCTCAATGTCATTTTTGAAGACCTATCCATAGATACACCAAACGTATAGGTTTGATGAAAAAAAAAATTTGAGTTTCAGTTCTAAGTATGGGGAACCCCAAAAATAAAAAACTAGTTACTAGATCTCGTTCAAACCAATTTTGAGTGAAAGTTTATATGGTAATGTACATCATATATTTTTTTAGTTTTATCATTCTCTTATTTTAGAAGTTACGGGGGGGGGGGGGGACACTTTTTACCACTTTGGAAGTGTCTCTCGCGCAAACTATTAAGTTTAGAAAAAAATTATGTTAAAAACCTCAACTACATTTTTGAAGACCTATCCATAGATACCCCACAAGTATAGGTTTGACGAAAAAAAAAATTGAGTTTCAGTTCTTAGTATGGGGAACCCCAAAAATAATTGTTATTTTAAATTTTTGGGTAAAAATCTTAATGCGGTTCACAGAATACATCTACCTACCAAGTTTCAACAGTATGATATGAGTATCTTATAGTTTTGGAAAAAAAAGGCTGTGACATACACGGACAGACAGACAGACAGACAGACAGACAGAAAGACATGACGAATGCATAAGGGTTCCTTGTCTTTGACTACGGAACCCTAATAAAAAGGAGGGTTCAGCCAGGGGGTTTTTTAAAATTATCTATATTGCACGAGATATTCAATAAATAACCGTTTTTTTTTTTTTTTTATTATTTTGTTCACAACTCGAATTATACGCATAACAACTTTTTACAGTACTTTTACAGTACAGTAACTTTTTCGCGCGTGGCGTGGCGTTTTTTTTTGTATGAAGATTTCTGCCTGGCAGGAGCTCTGTATTAAATTGAAATAGCTTTTAAAAATCCAACAAAGGCCTATCCTCTTTCTTTCCTCCGACTTTCAGTTCCATGGCAAATCAGTCGATTGTTTTGCGATTGAGTTTCGCTGAGTTTGAAATACTGCTGATATTCTCTACGTCGGTCGATAGCTGATTTTAAAATGGCGCGAATTGTCTCCAATTTATACATAAACACCCCGTCGACGCAAAAACACCCCGTCTTTTTTTGCGTCGGGGGTTAATAAAAGGGTAGGCGGACAAAATAATGTTATATAATAAATATAATTAGTTGTAACGAATTTGATAAAGAACCCAAAGTTGGCGTCCAGTTAGTGTAAAGTCCGGCATGCGGTCAGTTGGGGCCGGATCTTGTGTGTTTTAATGCAGGAAATATTATCAGAATATGGTTAGAATTAGATAACAAATAAAACCTAGTGTATAGGCAGTCTAAATTGTAGCAACCTTTATTAGGTTTTTGTTGTTTCATAAAATTAGGCTGAAAAGTGAAACCAAGTAGCTATTAGTACAAGTAACTATATACCTAATTGTTTTTTTTTAACTTCGTGAATGACGGTTCTGGCAAATGGCCCACCTGATGTGAAGTGGTAACCTCAGCCTTTAAAAATGCATTACCTCATAGGTCACGTCCGCCTAGGACGCACCCTATGTGGTATTGCATTGCGCGCGCCAACCTGAGACATAAAGATAAAAGTCCCTTAAAACCGGAACACAGCAATGCAAGCACTACTGCTTTGCGGCAGAAATAGTATGGTAGTAGTACTTCCCCGGACGAACATTTTCACCAAAAAGCTCTACTACTACTATAATTCATATTGATATTTCATAGATACATACATAGACACACGCCTTCACACGCATCGTGGGAGTATAGACGTGACAAGTGTTGAGCTCATCGCCACTATTACTACCCACGACTCGGCTAACAATTTCTTCATAGCATCCAGAACATATTATATACCAACGAATCCTACTATAAATTCCGGGTAATCCCTTAGTCTGCTTTTATGAAATCCACGGGAGGGGACGGAATGGTTCATTCTTAGGCCGGACACAAAGAATTATAGCACAAAAAATACACGCATAGGTATTCTACAACAGACTTCTCCATTAAAATTGCGGCTATGTACACTTCAGGCCAATCAAAAGTAACCAACAACTCACACGCCTATAATAATATTGTCCACATTATCGAGGCAGTAATAAGTTCTAACTTCTCATTCGTAGCCCTCGTACCTATATTTTCACATAACCTTTGTCTGAGATCATTTCAATAATATTCCAAGTTTAATAGCAGTACGCAGGCGAGCTCGAGGCATTGGGTAATAAAATTTAACGTGTCGTTGCAGAGTTTTGTGACTTTACCTAAATTTATTGCTGGAAGTTTTTCGCGCGATCCATTTGTTAATCTCTAGCGACGCGTATTACGCATTTTGAAAAGTATGACGATCTCTCATTGTCGTTGATGGAACCTGTTTTTGTGGTCGTGAGTGTAGCATTGTTTGAGCTTGATCTATACGAAAATATAAGATTTTTGTGAAAAATATATTTTTCAATACAAGCTTCTATAAAATTAGTGATCGTAACCGTGTGCTGATCAAAATGAGCCTAAACATGGCCAGTCTACTATTATCCATCGAGGAGTTCCTTTGTCTACCTTTCGTGTCCATCATCAGATCAGCTCACTGTCACCATCATATTGTATTGTCCTCGGAACTTGACAGGTATGCCAAATTTCAGCTCAATCGGTTGAGGATAACTGCTTTAAAATTCTGTTGCAAGATTCCACCCGGACAAACATATTCCACCCGGACATACATTGCAAGTTAATATAAAGCTTGTAAAAGTAGTGTCTTCCAGCCATTTTCAAAAACAGACGTTGTCTACTTTTATTTTATTTCATTTCTTAGTGTTTTTTTTAGTTATTTTTGTAATTTTGGAGACATTTTAACCAATGTAGTAAGTGTAGTGAAATGAAATGGAAGTGTATTGCGTGACTCTTTAAATTGGTGGTAATTGTCTATCAAAATTATTGTAAAATAACCACCGTTTTACTAAAATATGACTTGCCTGTGACTTTGACGACTTGGAAGGATTATAACGTTGCAATTTATATTGAAAATACAATATCTATATATATAAAACAAAGTCGTGTTAGTTACACCACTTATAACTCAAGAACGGGTGAACCGATTTGCCTGAAAATTGGTGGGGAGCCAGCTTAAAACCAGGAGATTGACATAGGGGGGAGGGTAGGAGGGGGGGTTCACCGGGGGCTACCCTTGCGAAGCCGGGGCGAGTCGCTAGTTAATTATAATTGAAAATTTACAAGCCGAGCGACGCCATATAAAGAAAAACCAGGTTGGTACTTAAATCACAAAATAATAAACGCAACCAAGTGCGAGTCTGGGAGCTGCCTCTAACAAAAATTAGCACTTTAAGGTGAATGCTTTTGCTTGTGGCGTGAAATTCATTTATTTGGTGTTTTTTGCTCATTACAGCTCATCAACACCTCTTCAGCTAGCGAAAGTTCATTTCGCGAAAACTAGGGTACATATGTTTTAATTGATAGTAACTCATATATACTATCATCAGTTGAGCTACAAATACCCTAAACAAATTTTCTATAAACTAAAACATGTGTTTTAACTATCCTATCCTATATAGCGACCAACACAAGATTAATAAAAATATTTAAATTTTAAAGAACCATCCTACTAATATTATAAATGCGAAATTTTGTGTGTGTGTTTGTTACTTCTTCACGCTGAAAGGGCCGGACGGATTTGCATGAAATTTGGAATGGAGATAACTGGTCACCCGGAATAACACATAGGCACATTTTTATCCCGATATACCCACGGGATCGAGAATTACGCGGGTGAAACCGCGGGGCGCTGCTAGTAAGAAATAAAAGCAGCACAAAGGTACGCCCAATTTTAATTAAAACCAACAACTTACTTAGCATACGATTTAAATGTGTGTCATGAACTCATAAACTTTGGCAAATTTGATGAGTTTTAAACTCCTAAGATTTTAGATTTTCACATGGATTAATAAAGCGTTTCATATTTAAATTGGCGAAACTTTAGTAATCAACTTTGGCGACCTCTGTGTCGTGGCGGGCAAGTAGTCGGCTGAGATGCAAAATGTTGTGGGTACGATTCCCGCTGCGGGGGAAATGTTTGTTTGATCTTCAATTATTTGATCCGGATCTGGGTATTGTGGTATGGTACTCGTAGTTCCTGTTACACAGGGTATGCTAGTGTGGGAACAGGACTATGTATGTGACTGATGGGTGTTATGTTATGGGTGTTAAATCTGTTAAAGACTTAAATAAAAGTAAAAATAAAATTGAGTTTTTACGAAAAAAAATGCATGCAAAAATGCAAAAAAAAAAACATAATCAATCAATTTTTTCAAGTTCATTCGTAAATAACTTATGTCATGTAAAAATTGTTCAAATACTTGACAAAACACGGTGTTACTATTCCATCGATATTTCGCGTTTATTCTGTACTAGCGCGCCCGCGGTATTACCCGCATAGGTCTCGATCCCGTGGGAATATCGGGATAAAAATGAGCCAATGTGTTATTCCGGGAGTCAAGCTATCTCCTTTACAAATTTTATCCAAGTCCATCGAGCCGTTTCAGCGTGAAGAAGTAACAAACACACACACACTCACAAACTTTTGCATTTATAATATTACAAGCAGCGCCCCGTGGTTTCACCCGCGTAAGTCTCGATCCTGTGGTAATATCGAGATAAAAATGTGCCACTGTGTTATTCCGGGAGTCCAGTTATCTCTTTTCCAAGTTTCATCCAAATCCATCCAGTATTTTTTACGTGAAAGAGTAACAAACATCCATCCATCCATACTTACAAACTTTCGCGTTTATAATATTAGTAGGAGTAGGATGGATAGGATAGGATAGGATAGTAGGATTAGTAGCACGGTAGTGAAATACTAAAGAGCAGGTCAATTTTTACCTGTTGTCTTTGTTTAACACCACCACGTGATTTATTTTTAACATTTTTCGAAGGTCGATTGGCCATCGCATTGGATTGGCATTTGAATGCCGACTGAATTCTTTATTTAAGAGGCTGTCTAGAGTCAAGTAGGCTTCTACGTATTTTTAGCAAAATCGTATTAGTTTATGACAACAAAAATATACCTATGTTAATCTTTATCATATTTTCAAGAGCATAAGAGCCCAAAATACTATTGAAAAACATGATTTAACTTCTACAATGCGCTTATAACGTAAATATCTCTATACCTATCAACTTACATTGATAAAATTAATAAGAGTAACAAATACCAATATGTTAGACAGCAGAGTAGATTTATATTTTTGATTACGCAGCAAATATTTGTTTTTCATGATTTTCGTTCACTTTTCATTAAGCGAGCGCTATTATGTCACTCTTTAACTAACCTGAACTTTACAGAGTTTAATAGCGACTGAAATTGGCTGTAGTCTGCCTCCTAATAAAATAAAATGTGCCGTTTTTAATGTAGTTTAAAATCTTTAAGGCGCTATGGTTTCAACCAGTTACAACGATCATTTTTGTATGAGGCAAAGAAGGCGAGCGCACGCTCTGATGCCGTGTTTTGTGTATAACAATAATTATAATATCAACTAACTATTATTAGTAACTTGTTATTAGTAAATTATTAAATAAATTTAATAAATCTCTAAAGGGCATTATTATAATATATAATAATACACCCTTTAGAGTTATGTTAAATTTTGTTGATGACTTCACTAACTCAAATAATAATTAAATAATAACAAGTTACCCCATGTTTCAAAATTAAAACGTGTAAGAAGTAAGTCTTAAAATAGTTTTCTAAAAAATAAATAGTTCAATACTTAATAGGTAAATAGTTTTTCAATTTTAAAAAAGTGGTATCTTTGATAATTTTTTTATCGAGTGAAGTATTGAATTGTATTGAATTTATGATTTAACTGGATAAAAAGCATAAGAATACCATATATTTTTTTCTTCTTGAAAACAGTTAGAACACTCAACAAAACTTAAAAATTCTAGAGCTCATGCTGTGAACCTATTGAGCCTTATATACGCAGGGGGAAATTAAACATCCTGCTAACTGTAGGTACTGTCTCTATATAACCACATAAACATTATTATTGTTGCTTCCTGGTATGTACACATAACAGACAATTTTACCTCTTACACAGGAATTACATAAGAATTATCCATTAAATTATACCCTCACATTCTGTACGTTCAACATTTTCGATGAAATTTCAAAAGTTTTCGCTTATTATCATAATGATGTCTAATACAGACATTTATAATGCGTGTCGGGTGGAGAAGGTACGTATCGCTTACCGTGTAATTGTCTTAGAATAATTTGAAACTCAAGTACAAAACCTACCTATTACTGCTTACATTATTATCTACCGAGAACCGTTCCAAATTAGAAACATTGTTTTTATTATAGAATACTAATAACTTCGCACGGATATGTTGTTGTTATTAGTATGTTTTTGTTGGTAGTAGAGCTTTATTGTGAAAGAGTTTGTCCGGGGAAGTACTTCCTATTTCTACCGCTATTACTGTGTTCCGGTTTGAAGGGTATGGGTGCCGATGAAATTACAGGCACATGAGACTTTTCATCTTTATGTTTCAGGGTGGCGGGCGCAGTGCAATGCCACATAGGGTGCTTCCTAGGTGGACGTGACCTATGAGGTAACGCACTGTAAAGCCAGAGTTTACCGCTCAACATCAGGTGGGCCATCTGCTTGATCTGTCATAAACATAGTTTAAAAAAAAACATAAAAACCTCCCCTCCTTATCCCCGTCTATTTACACACCAAATAACCATCAAAATCTGCTTAAGCAGGTTGAGAGGTTGAGTTGCTTAAGCAGTTTCTTATCAAACTGATCGAGTATGTTCCTGTTCGATCCATTGAGATCGATCCATTGTCCTTTTCGATCCATTGAGATCGATCCTTTGTCCAGTTCGATCCATTATACCTACCTATAATCTTGTACTATTATTTATTCTGTGCTATAATTTGATCGCCTTGTTTATTTTCGTAATTTACAAATTACCTACTCATATCACATATGCTTTTGGTTTTCCTAGAAGCAAATATTCAGCTGGTATCTCAGTGATACCAGAATTTTAACTCAGTTGGAGAGGTTTTTCTGTAGCCGCTAAAAGTTGGGCCGATTGACTACTTAATGCATTTTTTTCTCTATGATTGACCTTTGTTTGACCACGAGCTCACCTATTGGTAAGTGACGATGCGGCCGAAGATGAAGCACAAAGGTCCCTTTTTCGGGTTCAAGTTAATAATAGCGCTATCACTTTCTTGAAGTTATTGTTTTCTTGCTATCTTGTTGTTTTATCGCCTGAAGGCAACCAAACTACATTTTCTTAGTTATATAATGTAACTAAGTTTGTAATAAAACGATATTTTAATATTTTCTAAAGCACTAACAACATGAAATGATGCTATGGATACAAAGTACGAAGTCTTGGACTTGGATACGTTTTCGCTTGGTACAAGTCAAAACCTTTTGTTAAGTTTTTTTAACAGAATAATCATATATCGTACCTACCACAT
The DNA here is from genome assembly GCA_932527175.1 of Operophtera brumata. Lineage (NCBI taxonomy): Eukaryota > Metazoa > Arthropoda > Insecta > Lepidoptera > Geometridae > Operophtera > Operophtera brumata. Next base: position 55,056,583 of record OW052239.1, on the reverse strand, counting down.
CAATATTTATGTATGTTAAGATGGTTTGGGCATTTAGAAAGGATGGACGATAGTAGATTGACAAAACGGATACATAAGACGAGCGTGAATGGGACAGTGGGAAGAGGAAGACCTCGGCGAACGTATTCAGACCAGATAGGAGACGTTCTGGAAAAAGGTTAAGTCAAGAGTACCCTGAACCGACGAGCATGTTTGAAGATTGTGATGAGAGTGAATGAAGAAAAAGAGGTGTGTCAGGATCGTAGCAAGTGGAAATCCGTGGTCACTGCCTACCCCTCCGGAAAACAGGCGTGAGTTTATGGATGTATGTACATCAATATTTATGTTTGAGCCAGTTCAGCTTGTTGGACCATGGAGGAATGAATCTACCTACCTATGCAACGACTACCGTTATCTTCAAGGCAGTTATCATTACGAGAGAGCTACCTACTTCATAAAACGGACAGGTTGCTAAGGAGTGGAATACACTACCGCCGTCTGTCTTTCCTGAAAATTATAATCTGTGTCGCTTCAAGGCTAGGGTGAATAGGTGCCTTCTAGACCTTTGTGCTTCATCTTCGGCCACATCGTCCTTACCAACAGGTGAGGTCGTGGTCAAAAAAAGATCTATGTCAAAAAAAGGCCTTTGAACTTACATGTCATTGTTTACTTTTCGTGTAGATTCGTTTGAATCAGCATACATTTTAATACAATTTATAAGAATCAAAATAAAGTATCTTCAGAACATGAGCTCAGTTTCAATTTAAGATTCTCATGCATTCTAGAGGCGCCGTTGAGCTACCTTTAGATCGCTTGCAGAGGTCTTCAGGTAGCACAACTGTTTCATATGTATTTTGTACATACCTTGTATTATTCTTTCTGTAAATAAATCTATATATAACATTGTTGCGTGATTGATATATTGACTGACTGACTTAATAACTGATTAAAGCGGTAACCTCAAATGGGCTGTTTGGAAATTTGTAAAGGGTCAGCAACGCGCGTGTGATGCCTCTGGATTTGCTGGCGTCCATAGGCTACCGTAACTGCTTACCAGCAGGTGGGCCGTATGCTTCTTTGCTACCTTGGTAGTATAAACAAAAAAAAACCTTTGTCGGTACGGGGGCCTGCAATGCTCTAAGCTGATTACCAACACACAGACTAAACCGTAAATCCTAGAGACCTGGAATTCAGAGGGTAAGTTAATAAGAAAGGATGACGTAAAAACTGACCATTTTGGGCACTTGAGTCTGTTTTCTTTTCGCGATCTCCTTTAACTGAGCCCAGTAGCCCAAAGTTCCGCGGTGTATTCATGCCAGTTCACTGGCAACTTTTAACTGGCCAGATGTGGCTCAGCCTCGGGGGTATGAATCTGATTTGCTTTTAGATTAATATGGAACAGCCCAACTTTTTATTTTATAACAGATGGGATGAGTTCTTACCGTTTGAGGTTTTCCGGCGAAGTTTTGGGAGATTTTTAAAGTGCATCTATTTGGGATTAGACTGCCCATTACTATTTTAGCATGAACTTTTTGTTTTTTAACTATGTTATGACGAGTCCAAACTTGGGGTTTGCCAGCGAGCCATGGAGCGCAGTATTTGTGTCAGTGATGCATGGCTAGTACTAAGAGGCACAAATTAGTTTTATTTTTCTTTGTTTCTGTGTGTGTGTGTGTGTTTTTTAGTGTGCAATATTGTTTGTTAACTCATGTTGTTGACACCATAGACGTAGAATTTTTTCGCTACGCTAAATAGACAAACGAAGCGTGGGAGAGAGAAGTCATTTTTAAATGTATCCCGTGCAAGAAGAAAAGTGACAGCAACAATGTATTGAATGTGACATGTTTTGCTTGAGTACATGCGCAATCCGGACGGTCTCTTGTGCAGTTTAACTAATTTTGTAATTATTTTAGTAATCTTACTATTAAATAACAAATATTACTTTGTATGACAATGGTGTCGTGTTCAGTTTGTGACTGTGAAGATACAAGACGTAATTATCCGGGAAAATACACGTTTCACAGGTAAATAAGAGATTATTGGTAGTTCGATTGTATTGCTTATTTTATCAATTCTGCTTTAGTAAATGGCCTAAAAACCTGTTTAATTCGTAGATTAGGACTTTCCCTTATGTTTTTTAATAATATTTCGTTGCTGCACCTAGAAATAAACAATATTTTATGTAAAATATAAAAATTTTTGATTACGATAGGGCTTGACCAAGTGATGACGTCAGAAATATCGATAGTCCTGTTGCAGTCTATATCGTTGTATAGTGCGCATCATGTAAAAAGAACGCTGGCGGTCAAGCTTCTTCAGGCGTTCCAGCGTTCTTTTTAAGAGATTACTTACTTTTCTACTTATTTGAGAGATGTATACCTATGCATTGAATGAGTGCCTATCTAGTTTACTACAAATAATGTACAATTATAGTACGCGTCATGTAAAAAGAACGCTGGAACGCCTGTAGAAGCTTGACCACCAGCGTTCTTTTTACATGACGCGCACTATACCTACCTATAAATTAAATTTTTGTCCATCCTAGAATGGAGGTTTACTTTGTTTGGAGTAAATTTGTGTGCTCTGTTAACATTTTACCGTTTTTTTTAAATCTATAATAACCAGGTGGACATTGAGGTGTGTGTTTTTGTATTGACTATTGAAAAGGTAACTTTAAAGCACCACGGGTGTTTTTATTGCAGTTTGTGTAGTAGATATTTTGGAGTAAATATTTACGTTGTTGATTATTACACACGCCTTTTTCCCCGAAAGGGTATATTTATTTTTTATTTTTTATAAATAAATATTGTTTATTTCTGCTTAATAAAATAATAGGTAACAAATTAAATTTAAATATACCCCAAAAATTCCGTTCCAGCGGGACTCGAACCTGCACCCTCGCCTGTGATCAGCGATGCCTTTACTTTCGAACTTTGAATAGAAGGTTTCCAATGAAACACCTGTAGATACAGCACTATCAACTTGGCGCTATAGCCGAGTTGATAGTGCCCACAAATTTCGTCTCCAGCGTCATAGCTCGATCTATGGTTAAATTGTTTAAGGCATCGCCGATGACAGGCGAGGGTGCGGGTTCGAGTCCCGCTAGAACGGAATTTTTGGGTTACATTTAAATTTAATGTTATCCATAAAGCGTGGTTTACACTTGAAAAATAATAAACTTTGGGGTAACAAATTGTCTATAGATAAAGTAACAGAGTGAAAAATTATATGGGCGTAGCACGGCTGATATAAAATGTTTTTGTGCTTTCAGATTTCCAAGTAATCCTTTACTACAAGAAAAATGGTTATCGGTTATAAGAAGAGTGGGATGGACTCAAATAAGAACTCCACTAGGTATATGCAGCAAACATTTTAAGTTAAAATTTAAAAGGGAAACTCTAAGATCCCACCTATAAATAAAACCGTAATATTTAGGGGTCAATAAATAATAAAGGTTTATTTATTTACTGTATTCAAAATTGGAATAAGAACCTTATTCTCTTTATGACGTCAAATCTGCCAAACTGTGTTCTTCATGAAAGACTTAATCTGCATTAAGATGTATTTATCTACCATACACATCACGGACGGATGATGAATTCTATCGACAATGTAAAAGTGTTGGTCGAGGACAACACTATTTTTAACTCAGACATAGACTTTCACCAACACGTGCACATATTTTTTTTGGTTCCATTTTCGATCTCTGATTGTAGATCTAGTACATATACTAAATCTATGGTTGACACAAATAAATGCTATTTCTTTCTTTCTTTCTTTCATTATTCTAGGAGTCAGACTGATAGACCGCGTTCGTAACCGCTCCAAAACTCAAATCGCGGATGTTGGACAGAAAGCGGGAAAATTGAAGTGGGATTGGGCGGGCCACGTCTGCCGCATGCATGGACTTAGTTTGTATACTAAGTCCATGGCCGCATGTCAGTCGGGTTATGGGCTAAAGCCCTAGATCTAGTATAGCGAAAATTCTACGTCTATCACTAAAGCCATAACAGAGTGGACGCCTCTGAACGGAAACCGATCTCATGGCAGACCGCGGCGAAGATGGAGAGACGAAATAGATACCTATTTAAAGGATTGGTCTACAGTGGCCCAAAATAGAGAGGACTGGAGAGAAGGAGGGGAGGCCTTTGCCCTGCAGTGGGACACCACAGGCTCTTAATAATAATAATGACAAAGAAGGCTACAGATGACCATCCCATCCATCATTTCATTTTTATGAATCTAAATCCCATAAATCTAGTTTTGATGATGGAATCCATAAGGAATTGAGGGAACTCCTCAAATAATAGAGGCATACCTCTGTTGTCACATTTAGCGATTTTGGTATTTTCAGCAACAAGTCATGCATTTGCATTCAGAACATAGAAGTTGGTGAAGTGGAACTGATGAAGATGGCCATCGGAACTGGTCTATGACAATTAAGATGATTAAACTGTTTTTTTTTATCATTGATATACCATTGTTTGACCACGATCTCACCTGTTGGTAAGTGACGATGTGGCCGAAGATGAAGCACAAAGGTCTAGAAGGTACCTATTCACCCTAGCCTTGAAGAGACCCAGATTATAGTTTCAGGAAAGACAGATGACGGTAGTGTATTCCACTCCTTAACAGTTCGCATTATAAAGGTAGAACTGAAACGTTTAGTACGAATAGAGGGTATACTAATGAGGTAAGGATGGTACAAAGCCGTGCGTCTGCTCATCCTATGACTTAAGTTAACATAAGTAATGTTACTTATTTCTGCCACAAAGCAGTAATGCTCGCATTGCTGTTTTCTGGTCTGAAGGGTATGGGTGCCCGGTGAAGATACAGGCATATGAGACTTTTCATGTTTGTGTATCAGGGTGGAGGGCGCAGTGCAATGCCACATAGGGCGTGTGGTGGACGTGACCTATGAGATAATGCACTGTTCATAGGCAGAAGATACTGCTTACGTGGACCATCTGCTTGTTTCGTCATTTCAAGATGTATAAAAAACCTGAAGAGAGCTCTGTATCAAGATGGGGTTACAAATAAAAATAAAACAATAGTAGTCTATGACATTGTTGCATAATAGGGGTTATTAAAACATTTAAACAGTTTCACGCGAGTGTTTTTATACATAGTTATGAGCAGTTTCATAATATATCTACACTCATGCAATAAAACTGTTAGGTATTTGACCAACAAAGCGCATGAGATATAATAACGTAAATAAATGACGTCAAACGAATGAACAACATAAAATACACGAACTCTTATAAAACGGGTTCATTTCATTTCATTTATTCAGTTCATCATCATCATCATCATCATCATCATCTTCAGTCTGTATCAGTTCACTGCTGGACATAGGCCTCTCCCAATGCTCGTCATTTAGACCGATTTCCAGCTCTTCCCATCCACTTTCTACCATAGGTACCACCATACATTACACTACATACTATACCAAACCATTTATTTAGTAAACTTTTTTTTTTAGTCATGGTTTTAATATGTCTTATTTAAAATTAATAAATGTCACATAGAATCATACTAATATTATGAATGCGAAAGTTTGTGAGTGTGTGTGTTTGTTACTTCTTCACGCTGAAACGGCTGAATGGATTTGGGTGTAATTTGGAATGGAGATAACTGGACTCCTGGAATAACACATAGGCGCATTTTTATCCCGATTCTCCCACGGGATCGAGACTAGCACGGGTGAAACCGCGGGGCGCTGCTAGTTTAGAATACCAAACAAATTATATATTAAAAAATATATATTAAAATTACACAAAACAATAACGACTACAATACATTTAGTGTCACAAATGGCTTAGATAATATTGTGTCATAAATTCGTCCACAGAGTAAAAACAACCCTCAAACAAAAGTTTTCTTAATTCATTTTTAAATATGGGAACCGATATAAATACTTAAATGGGATGAAAGAAGAAGCACTCGATTCTGCCACGTATACCAACAAGCCCGCGTAACCACTGACTTCAAAAAATAATTCGAAAAAGAGTAAAAATCATCCTTGGTCTAGAAATAAACCTTGACGGGTACAAACATTAGTATTCTCATATGCAGCAAGGTCCATCGTAGGGTCCATTTTATCATAATTTCTTTGTATACAGAGCTTCTGTCAAATAATACACAATATTATTGGGTTCGGAGTCCCACATGTATTATGTATGAAGATTCGAAACACACTTGCACGGGTGTTCTGGCGGTGTTATGTATAATGTGACCATTTATACTTGTTTATGAGGATAGTCTATTATACCTGGCGGCATGTGGAAGGTTTTTATGGAAATGTCATATACCCTACCCCGCGTTACATTTGAAATAAAAGTAAGTAGATACCTACATCTGCATAGATATGTGATTTTGATTTTGTTCAGTAAATAAAAATGCCGTAAAAACATTGATACGATCACAGGCTATTAGCAATATCGATCTATAGTAAAAACAAAGTAGCTTACTGCGTCTGTCTGTCTGTCCACTCAGTTCTTCTTAACTACGCAACGGATTTTGATGCGGTATTCACCTACAAAATTTATTCCGGATGGTTTATAATGTATAATCCTTTTCGTACGAAGCCGGGGCAGGGCGGGTTGCTAGTTCTCAATAAATGTAAACAAATAACTACAAATTTGGATTCCGTTAAAATATGTATATGTCCAAAAGTAAAAACACTTTTTAGCATCTCCGCCAAATCGCTCTAGACTACATTTTTATTATGAGTAGTAGACAATTTTCAGTCAATTCAGAATGAGGCCTTTACAGTTTAAATAAAAATAATAAAAGTAGTTCTAATTGGCTCGATAGATGGCGCTGACACAAAATCCAAAGTCAAAAAATATTATCAGGCTGTTTTTATTGTTTGTCAAAGTCACTATGTCACAAAGTCAAACTTTCTTGTGTCAGTTTAAACAAGTGATCTGCCCCGTGCTCATGTGCCGTCAACTCTACAGATCGTTCACAAAAGCAAGGCACTTATTTTGTGTATTGGCAGCATTGCCTGGGTGCTGCCAACAATATATGTAGAATTTACCCCACTTGGTGATTGGTGGTCGCCGACAACATTTTCTAAACTAGTATGTACCTACCACCGATTAATATGTTTTACTTGCCTATTTTTAAATAATATACAGTTATAAGACTAGTAAGGTTGTAAATGATGACACTATTTAAATTATAAACTATTCTTTTTTTCTGTCTGTAATTATGGTCGAAAGGAACGATTCCAGACATATCACTGTCACTTGCATAAACGTCATCATCATCGGGGTCGTATTCGAATCCGTGCTGCTGTCATTTCCTAGTTCAATTATCAGTAATATAATTCATGCAGACATCAAGTTCATCATATTTGTCTACTAAATTTTTTGTTCACACTGTTTTTTTTTGCCAATCCTGAGGGGTTATTGATAAAAAAGCTTCTTCTGTAAACTTCACGATATTCCCAGCTTCTTGGCCGACATTATTGCTAGCTACTCGTCTCTTTAGAAGACTCCACATATAAACTCAATTGCATTTAAGTCGCAGTGGTAGGGGTAAGAGTAGAGTGGTAGAGGCAGCAACTTCACCTTCTCACGCTTCTCTCCGAAATGCCTGAAATAGACACAAAATTTGTATAATTTTATAAAATTAAATATTTATAAAAACACAAACAAGGACAATATCATAAAGAAATAAATTAAGTTCACTGAGATTATGTACTTCTTTATTTTAATTCGTTATGTTAGTAAGTTCCAATTACCCATACTAAAGACATTGTCTCGGAAGCTGGTATCCCTATTTTACTAACCTGTCATTATGATTGAGTGGAATTAACGGGGCTTTGTTTCCCTTTTCTCTATTACAAAAGGCACGCACCTTCAACACAATCTCTCTTGCATTGCTTTCGAATGGCTTTGGCATGGTTAATGCGAAAAATATTAAATATTATCACAAAAACGACCGGAGCAGTTTATGACAATCTGCCCATCTGACAATAACAGATTGACAAGCTATAAGCCAACATCACGGCAAAAAAGTGCCTTGCTTTTGTGAACGATATGTACCCGCATAGAGATTTTTTTTATTGTCTACCCTGTAGAATAAGGCGTTCAATGGACATGTTCGTGTCGCGATACGTGCAATGTCCGAATAAAGTGAGGATGCGAGATTGCGCAGTAGCTGATAGTCGCCAAAAATACCATTACATAATAATATTGGTCAATATTTGTGGGTATCATGAACGTGGCAAAGACCATGGTCACCTCAATATTACTTCTTGTTACGGATCAGGAGTTGTCTTCAGGCAATCGTCGGAATCGTACAAACTGGACAATTTATTCCAACCATCGACCACCTTAACTGCTTGCGATAACGACTATTTTGGTTTAGCCGGTTGTGTTTGCGGTGAACTTTATGGCTGCCAAACTTCTAATGGGATCAGACGGATGAAAGTTTTCGAACACAACGCTTGTAGTTTAATGACTTCACGATTTATGAGTGGATTTTACATTGGATAATAATAAAGCCTCCGAAAAACAAATTAAATCCCAGCGAACTGCTTCGGCACTTTAATACTATCTGAGCTGCGGTAGAACTGCTTCGGCACTTTAATACTATCTGAGCTGCGGTAGAACTGCTTCGGCACTTTAATACTATCTGAGCTGCGGTAGAACTGCTTCGGCACTTTAATACTATCTGAGCTGCGGTAGAACTGCTTCGGCACTTTAATACTATCTGAGCTGCGGTAGAACTGCTTCGGCACTTTAATACTATCTGAGCTGCGGTCGAACTGCTTCGGCACTTTAATACTATCTGAGCTGCGGTAGAACTGCTTCGGCACTTTAATACTATCTGAGCTGCGGTAGAACTGCTTCGGCACTTTAATACTATCTGAGCTGCGGTAGAACTGCTTCGGCACTTTAATACTATCTGAGCTGCGGTAGAACTGCTTCGGCACTTTAATACTATCTGAGCTGCGGTAGAACTGCTTCGGCACTTTAATACTATCTGAGCTGCGGTAGAACTGCTTCGGCACTTTAATACTATCTGAGCTGCGGTAGAACTGCTTCGGCACTTTAATACTATATGAGCTGCGGTAGAACTACTTCGGCACTTTAATACTATCTGAGCTGCGGTAGAACTGCTTCGGCACTTTAATACTATCTGAGCTGCGGTAGAACTGCTTCGGCACTTTAATACTATCTGAGCTGCGGTACAACTGCTTCGGAACTTTAATACTATCTGAGCTGCGGTAGAACTGCTTCGGCACTTTAATACTATCTGAGCTACGGTAGAACTGCTTCGGCACTTTAATACTATCTGAGATGCGGTAGAACTGCTTCGGCACTTTAATACTATCTGAGCTGCGGTAACATTAGTTACCGAAAAAAATACTAAATTAACTGTGTAATATCTACCGACAAAATTAATCGAAAATAGCATACTAAAATGTATCACGACCACCTGGTTTAAATAATGAACCTCCGACGGGCGAATTGGTGTTCGCAGTGTAGTTGGTGTTGAGTACTCAGGTGGGTGCTGCTGCCCATGCCCTGGTGTAATCCATTAGTCTGCCCTTATAACATCCATGGGAGGATATGTAGGATTTAATTCATAGGATGGAAGTACCACGGCAGTTATTTATAAGGCAATTATACATACATATACCACACGCCTTTTTCCCCGAACGGGGGTAGGCAGAGCCTCAATGGGCCTCTTTTCACAGTGGGTTGCACTGTCGTGGAATATAGACGTGACAAATGCTGATCTCATCACCGCCATTGCTTCCCACGACTGACTCGGCTAACGCTTTCTTCCAGTAATAACACATTCCATAATAAGCTAGCAGCCAGGACAAATCTTATAACAACGAATCAATTATAATAATAAAATATTTAAAATCTTGATATTTTGTTATATTTGAGCCTTGATTTGATCCACATTTAAGGATTTTTACAGTATTTAATGAACGAAAGTTCCGCAAAATGCCTTAAACTTTAAGCAGTGCTTTATATTCAGTCTGCGCATTGCAAACTGGTGAAATCATTTGGATACTTCCCAAGTTTTGGGAAAAAACTGCGTATGAATAATTTTTATTCATTTTTGCAAAGGAAACTCGCAACTATAAACAAAAAGGAAATTAAAATAATAAATGTTAATTAAAAAAACTATTACAAACCCCGAATATTTTCAGTAGTAGTTGAGCTTTTTTGTGAAGGAGTTCGTCCGCGGAAGTACTACCACCATATACTTATTTCTGCCGCAAAGCAGTAGTGCTCGCATTGCTGTGTTCCGGTTTGAAGAGTAAGGGTGCCGGTGAAATTACAGGCACATGAGACTTTTCATCTTTTTGTCTCAGGGTGGCGGATGCAGATCAATGCGGCATAGGATGCGTCCTAGGTGGACGTGACCTATGACGTAATGCACTGTTCATAGGCAGAGGTTACCACTTAATATCAGGTGGGCCATCTGCTTGACCCGCCATTCCAAGTACCTAGTATAAAAAAAAGTTTAACAACACCACTTTTCAGACATATAAAACCGCATTAATATATTTAAATGGTGTGTCCAGCCTAAGAATATACCATAAAGAGTATATAAAACAAGTAATTAATTTTGTAAAAATTAAAAAAAAATCCCAACGCAATGAAACGGCTGAACCGATTTTGATCAAACATAGCTAAGAACACAACCTACAAATTCAACTTCAAAAAAAAAAATGTTTCATCCGTTCGGGAGCTATGAGGTGACAGACACACACACACACACACACACACAGACACGTCAAACTTATAACACCCCGTCGTTTTTGCGTTTTGCGTCGGGGGTTAATAAGAAGGCATAATGTGTTTGTGTATTTGTAACTAGGTCTGTGGCCTCATAAACTCTGAACAGGTGCTCCTTTTTTCATTGCGATTTTATTGCTATGAAAACTGGTGTTGTTTTTTTTTATTTAACTTATAATTCAAACTATTTTACGGATCACCTAATGTAAAGTGGTCACCGTCGCTTATAGACACCGGCCACACTGAGGGTATTGTCGATGCACTGCCTACCCTGAAGGAATTTATGAACTTTATTATTTATTAACTTGAAACCCAAAAACATAGTAGTTTTTTTTCGTTCTAAAATGACTTGTAATCTACAATAGGTATAGTTTTTTGCCCTTTTGCTCTATCTGTAAAAGCGCAGCTTTAATTTCTAATAAAAATGCATCTATCAGTAAATGGGTATTTCAAGTTTAGTCTCGAACCCTGCAGCACAAAATACACAGAAACACAAATACAGAAAAGTACAGAAGGTCAGTTCCGGCCGAATTTGATTTTAATTACCTACGCTCGGCCGTAGCCCTTGGGCTATCAAAGGCTAAAGTTTACATTTCGGAACGTCAATTTAAGACATTTCAGCTCCGGCCGATTATGTTTTTAATTACCTACGGTCAACCGTAGCACTATAGGATTGCCTAAAAAAATACAATTATTTTGTGTTCAGTGTTGTGTTTAGACAACCAAATACAGAACAATTAATGTACAATCGTGCATTGCACAATTCACAGTCACAAAACGACAACACGACAAAACACAAAATATATAGGGACTTAAATAATCACGTCTATTTGTTAAAGCGCGGGGACTCGCGACTGGTGTTTGACCGAGTTTCACAGAGATCGTCGTGTATACGCGTATATAGGTAAGTGCACCTGTTATCGCTCGTTGTACTGAGCTGACCTTCTGTACTATGTATATCGTGCGTGCGGAGTTAGTAGTGCACGAAATGGCCTCTTCCGAGCAAGGTGGTGTCTCGATATAGCTCGCTTTTGAGACTACCTTGCAATCCAAACGATAATGTTTTTTTTACTCAGGTGCTGTCAGGCATGTCAATCTATTAACTCATTAGAGTTTAAGTAAGTTAGAAAGTGACATAATAGCGCTCATGACAGGAATAGTAACCGAAAATCAGAAAAAAAACAATATTAGAGAGAAATGGGCCTCTTTTGCACTTGTCGCACCATCGTGGAATATAGACGTGACAAGTGGTGAGTTCATCGCTGCCATTGCTTCCCATGACTGACTCCACGATTCCCACGACTGTTTGGTATCAAAAGAAAGGTCTTCATGAGGACATTCTAAATGTTATTACATATGCAAATGTTTACATTTATATACAAATTTTTTCAAGCATTATTATGTGATAGCTCAATATACGCGCGCTACAATCAAACGACACTACAAGCGGATGATTTTCCGTGGTCGAGTTTTAGTTTTATTTTGTGAAAGTTAAATGCTTAGTACAGTTAAATTAGCAAAAATTGTGGACCTAAGTCGAGTAGTCGTGGATTCTTATGGAATCGTTAGATGACACGAATAGGAGCTTATCCCAGGTTTGCACCGTTTCTGGCGCATACGGAAGGCTTTTAAATATTAGGTACAAACTTAGAATTTTTTAATTTTTTTTTTCTTAGAAACTTTTAAAATTTAAAATTATGAATAAATAAAAAAGTGTTAATTGATGCAAGTTCAATTACATAAAGAGACAGTCTTAGTGCGTTATGAATTTTAATTAAAACTACGTGCATAGTGGGAAACACTGTGAATTTGTTTTTTTAGTTTGCGGCTCGGGGGAAATTTATGTACTCTGTGCAAACTTACATAAGGTTTCTATAAGTATTATAAACACTATATTAGTTTGGCACCCCTCAGCGAATTACGGAACATAGTGTTTTTTTTTGTAAATTGTACTTCGGGGGAAAATTATATGGTCGTGCAAATTTTGTTAAGGTATACAGGGCGTCCCACGGATATGCCACATGGAGGGAAAGTACCTCGAATATTGTAGATGGAACATTTTACTGAAAGAAGACATTATTTGATTTTTAAAAACAATTTAAACTGCATTAATAGATATTTAAATAACTACATGGTTGAACCGGGAATCGAACCCGTTACACGAGAAAAATAATCACCCTGTAGCTTTATCATACCGATAAAAAGGCTTCATCATAAGGATTATTTTTTGCTAAATAACATAGTGTCAGAAATAAAAGGAAGAACATGAAATTTAACATTTTTAATACAAAATTAATCAATTTATCAAATGTTCAATATGAGTCCTGTTGAATACAAAGTCGCACTCTTTTGATTATTTCGCTCCCTGGCGATTTTTTGATCTTGTTGTGGTGGATATTTAGAATAATACGTTTAACTTCTGTCGTGGACACTTTTATACTGGTTCTTGTAAACTAAATTATTCACATAAATGTCGAGTTCATCGTCAGGTTTTTTCATTTGGTGCCGTGGTTGTGGTTAGCGATGATCGAAACATCCAAAACTTTGCAGATTATCCACCAACCGTTTCATTATAAATCGAGATGGTGTATCTCTATCAGGATATCTTTCGCGGTGCCATTGAAGGCTAACGTTATGTTTTTGTGGTTCAAAAAGTATGCTTCCATTAAATCAAAATTATTTTGATACGCCATGGTTATGTAAAAAATTCACAATACAATGCAAAAATCCTACAATGAAAATCACAGATACAAAAGAATAAAAGTTTGAAAATGGAACACATTTTTGAATTATTTCTTTATAATCAGCCAGCCGCATTGCGATGGACAAAATAATTTACGCGTCTTTCGGCTCACGACATGGCTATATTTGTTGCATACAACCAGGTACCTACTAATTACGTATCTCTTTATCATTTTATCATGAACTTAAATTATAAATAGCGAAATGATGCGTACTTCTCAAGTGGGTACATTTATTAGTAATAGGTACTTATGACAATGTCAGTTGTATGTCCTTACGGCAATGTCGGCTTTTCATTTATCTGAACAAAATTTCACAGCAAATGTTAAAATTCTTGGTCTTTCTTTTATTTCTGACACTATGTTATGTAGCAAAAAATAATCCTTATGATGAAGCCTTTCGATCGGTATGATAAAGCTACAGGCTGATTATTTTTCTCGTGTAACGGGTTCGATTCCCGGTTTAACCATGTAATTATTTAAATATCTATGAATGCAGTTTAATTTTTTTTTTAATTTCAAATAATGTCTTCTTTCAGTAAAATGTTCCATCTACAATATTCAAGGTACTTTCCCTCCATGTGGCATATCCGTGGGACGCCCTGTATACACTATCAGTTTACCACATTCAAACGTTTAAAAAATACTCAATAAGAAATCAACGGCGCCGGTGGGGTGTAGATTCATACCAAAATGTAAAAAAAATAGTGACTGTTTGTTACGTAAAAAGCATTTATAAGACTAAAATAAAAAAGATTAATTAATAAGTCTAGAACAATGCAAGCAATGTGATTTTTCGAGTTTAATTCCTTAGTTTATATATATGATTACTTTGTTGATTATTTTATACCGACAATTTTATGAAATAAATTGATGTTCCATAATAACATATTTTTTTGCTGACGTTACTTTCACTCGTTTTAGATGTAGGTACTTATAGGTGGGATAAATATGGTCTCTAAAAATGAAAAGAATATGAATGGTATGAATCCGGAATCATATGGGATGATTTTCTGGGATCAATACGAATGCACCCCGCGGGCGGGGGCCAGTCTCGGAAGAAGAACTAAAGACGAAACGGTATCGATTATACCAGTCTCATTCTTTTATATGAATGTATTCATGTGTTGGAATGAGACAAGCATATATCTATCTGTTTTTATTTGTGTAACTCGTACCAGGCCAAATGTCAAGTTACTACTACATTCATGGTAACAATCTAGGAAAATGTATATGCATGGTGCCAATATTCAGGGTACGGAACGGAAAAACGACTGTCGTGTGACAATATATTTGTTTCTCTCTAACATAGGATAGCAAGCTATCTTCTAGGATAGGAGTAAGAAGGAACACTCTATGCTATTTTAGCACTCACTCCATACTATTATACCTCCATGGGGCCAGTGTAAGCAGCGCAGCGCCACTTTATATATATTAGTTACTTGGCACCGCACCGAACTTACATATATAATACTTAAAAAATGCATGTTCCGTATATAAATTCCAGTATTAAATGGCCGGCGAATGTAGTACTAATTAAATGAATAAGTTTAAGTGAAGTTCCAGAATTGCCTGAAATTTCCCCGAAGTAGAGCGACAATAAAATATAGAAAAGTGACTTCCGTGTGAGGTACCCAGGTGCAAACATAGGTATAATTTATTTGGCCCATTTTTCTGGTAATTCTGTAAATTTGCACAGACTACTTCAATTTCCCCCGAGCCGCAATTCCGAAAAAAATATTTTTTTAGAAATGTTTTATTTTTTGTTTGTTCCGTAAGTTGGATTAAAAAAATACTTGGTGCAAATGTAGATCATAACGGTCTAAAGTGTATGCCAAATTGCACCGACTACATCTATTTTACCCATTAAGTTAAATAAAATAAATAAATAAAATAAAATTCATGCTCGAAGAACTAAGCAATGCAAGCCTTGAGGTTGGATTGAAGATGAATATGTCAAAGACCAAGGTAATGACCATCAACATTGAATATCGAATAACAGTCAACGGTGAAGCGATGCACTATGTCCAAGATTACATCTACCTCCGCCAAATAGTTTCCCTCCAGGCAGGCGTTCGGGCAAACGTACAGCGGCAAAACAGTAATGCTCGCATTGCTTTATTCCAGATTGAAGAGTATGAAATTGCAGCCACATGAGACTTTTCATCTTTGTGCCTCAGGGTGGAGGACGCATTGCAATACCACTTAGGACATGTCCTAGGTGGGCATGGTCGATGAGCGAAACCCAGGCAGAAACCCCCATCTTCATAAAAAAACGCATCGCACCTCACGAAAAAATGATTTTTTATTGAATATCTTGTAAAATATACTTATAGATAATTCGTGAAAATAGACGAAGTCTGTGGCGAAGGTTCGACGCAAGAGGTTGCTGGTTTGATTCCCGCTTCGGAACAAATATTTGTACGATCTGCAGATATTTATTCAGGGTGTTCTGGGTATGTTCTAAGTATAATAAAAAAAAATATGTATCGTATTATGTATTATCAGCTATCTAGCACCTACCCATAACACAAGCTTTACTGCTTAGCTTGCGGCTAGATAATGTTGTGTGAACTTGTGTTGCATTATTTATTTATATTTATTTATTTAATTTTACAAAACTGTTACAGTAAACCCTTGGCTCTGTTGTATTGATTTTATTTATCTAATTGTATACACAATAATATGCACCATTTTTATAAACAATCGAATCTAGGTAAAACCAGACGAAACTTTGTTTTCTATCGAGAAAATATTGTCCTATTGTGTTTCTTGTAAGTACAGTGATTATCCCTCGGAATTATAATGCATATTTTTAATTTGAATATTGTACTATCAAGTAAGTTAAAAAACAAATCTAAGATTAGTTATTTTTCGGCAATCCCCACCTCAATGTATTAACATCTGCTGCTTCCTCTCATTCAATCAAATTAAAATAAAAAACAAAGTAGCCGTCTGCCTGCTGATGATGCATGCCCAAATTAAAATTATTAGCGTTCGAGGAATCGACGCTTTCAGTCAATTAAATTCGTTAATTAACATTTGCTCCCAGCAGTGTGTCGTTACTTCAACATTTTGGAATCAGCCCTCGGCGTTTAATTCCATTTTCTGCAAAGTTTACCGCAAATAGTATAAAATTTACCGCAGCGTTCATTTGTGAGTGACGAATGTGAATTATACTCTCAAGCCCAGCGAGCGTGATTCAATTTATAATATTTTTATAATCTTGGCATCTTACGCCACCCGTCCTATTTAGTGAGGTTATAATATTTAATTCTATGATTGAGAAATGGACCTTAAAACAATACACGTCTGTAAAACGTGTGGAGAATGCGTGTAATTTTGTTTATTTTTTGACTTGTATCATTGTTAAAACCCTAAAATTCTTAAAACTGATTTACAGCAAAGTCAGCAAAGTAATATCCTGTTCAGTTTTCCCGTGCATATGGGCTTTTGTGAATTTGTTATTAAAATTTTATATCAAGTTTAAGCCAAACTTGGGGGAAAACAAACCATATGGTAGGAAACACAGCCATGTTAATGACATTGCTATCTCTATTTAATCGACATACGTCATGCGGGAAGTAGTATAAAGGAGTAAAAGAGGTAAACACACGTTTACTTCAAAACGCCTGCTAGTTTCAAAGCTGCGCGTCAATGGGGAGACACACTGCTTATTTATCACGCTAGGTGGCGTATAATCGCTGGTGTTGTTTCGTAGCCAAACTAAGGTCTATCAATGTTAAAAAAACAACTGCCAAAAGTGGACAGTTTTAGTTATATCAAAAATGGATAATTTTAGTATAAGAAAAATCACCAGCGATGGTGGCGCCATCTGAGATAAGTTTTGCCTGTGGCTCCCCATTGTATACAACATTTTATTACTCATGATGTCGAGACCGTCTTTTTTTTTATGCTTCTTGAATGACGGAACAAGCCGATGGCCCACCTGATGTTAAGCGGTAACCCCTGCTAATGAACAGTGCATTACCTCATAGGGCACGTCCACCTAGGACGCGCCCTATGTGGCATTGCACTGCGCCCGCCACCCTGAGACATAAAGATGAAAAGTCTCATGTGCCTGTAATTTCACCGGCACCCTTACCCTTCAAACCGGAACACAGCAATGCGAGCACTACTGCTTTGCGGCAGAAATAGGTATGGTGGTAGTACTTCCCCGGACGAACTCTTTCACAAAAAAGCTCTACTACTACTAAAACTACGTCTTAAACTATGGGGCCCTTGGGCACACAAGAATTAGGGGCCCTTTTAAAAAGTAAAGAAAGCTATAATTATACTCGTACTATCATTTTTCTACTATGATATTCTATTTATTATGGATAATCAATCAAATATATAAATAACCAAAATCAAGTCAAATGTCAAAATCAAGTCAAATGTCAAAATCAAGTCCAAAAAGAAAAAAAGAAAAGTTTGATTTTGTATAAACTTGGTTAAATAAAATCGACATAATTTGGACGGCAAATGTGAGTTTTATTTTCGACCCGGGTGCTCACTGCTTTACGTAACCAACAAAAATTGTTTGGAGAATAAATGAGAGAGAAATTGTCTTGGGGCACAGGCCCTGTGTGCCCTTATGCTAAAGACGGTATTGCGTGATGTAAGTGGTCTACTCTCCAGTCATTAGTTTAGCTATTAAAGAAGCCACAGATAGGTTGCATTTTTTATGTGAATAAATGACGCAACAAGCAGATGGCCCAACTGGCCTTAAACAATACATTACCTCACAGGACTGAAAACAGCAATTCGAACACTACTGCTTTGCGGCAGAATTAAGTATGGTTGTAGTACTTCCCCCGGACGAACTATATCACAAAAAACCTCAACACACAAGAGTATGAAATATGGCGACACCTGTCCAAAACTTACGTCTTCGGTGTACTATAAGTTGCATTCTCTTAATAATGTACGTGGTACTGACATGTGCAATTTAAGCTACGAAGCCGCATTGCGGGACGTACTTACAGTACTTAAAACTCGGAGATTGTACTGCTCTGATTTATGAACGCCAGCGGTTTCATACTATTATTCTGTTTGGGAACGGCTGTTATTTCACGTAACGCTGCTGCTAACTACAACGGGGGAATAAGTGTTTTGTACATACAAGTTAATTTTATTTAAAATATTACTTGTTTCCGTGTTCAAAAATAAATAAAAAAGAACACTAAATTCCATTCCAAATTTAAAGTTGATCATTATCATCATCATAAGTGTCATAACATCAAATTCCTAATCTTAGATTTAAATAAATAAAATAAATAATGCTGGACAGTTCACACAACATTATCTATCCACAAGCTAAGCAGAGCTTGTGTTATGGGTACTAGATAACTGATATACTTAATAAATAAATTAATTCATTCATTTATTTCAATCAACAATTGGATCATAATTGTGTTAGTTGTTTTCTTATCCTAGGTTAGTCACTCTAAACATTCTGATACAAAGAAGAAATAATCAAGAAATAATTAATATGCCCAATCTTACAAAATTAAATATAAATTGAATTGAATAATAGAAAATTAGAAATGTCATTGCGGCTAGAATAAATAATTTAGTTTATTATTCAAATGGATCACACAGCAGTGGCTGAGATACTCACTGTCAAACCTGTTTGAGAAAACCTTCAGAATTCTGTTGGAGCTGGCCTGGACCCTGCGCACCAAGGACGTGCACCGCTTACGCATGGTGGTGTAGAGGCAGTCCACTCGCGCCTCAGCGAACATCCCCGATTCGCTACAAAACCGGAGTAGCCCCACCAGCACCCTAAACCCGTTATTGTACTGCACACGTAGTGCATTGTACTGTTTTTGTGTGCAATCAACTCACAGGCTGCTCGTGTAGAAGCTAGTACAAAACCGCTTTAAAAAGACAGATTTCACATCTGTTGAGCAACGAGCAAACCTGCGGGCAATCATGTTTGCTCTCACAGACAACGCCCTACGCTCTCTTTCTATGTCTGCATCATCCTACAGGTCAGAGGCTATCCAATGCCCAAGGTGCTTAAACTTTTCCACTCTATTTAGAGGTGTACCATATATTTTTACTGGAGGTATAGAAGATGGACACTGACGACCCCTGGCCCGAAAGACCATGCATTCGCTTTTCTTCACATTGTATTTTAAACCATGGACTTGGGCATATTTTTCACAAATATCTAGCAGCCTTGCTAGACTACAGGCAGTGGCACTCAGCATCGCCATATCGTCTGCATAGCTGATATTATTGACGCAAACTCCGTCAATATGGCAGCCAACACGAACACTGCTGAGCTCCAATTGAGCATCAATGCATTTATGTACAGATTGAAAAGCTTCAGCGAAGTCAACCCCCCCTGCCTAACTCCACTCTCCAACCTGTACGGCTCAGAATAGATTCCCGACCACCTCACGACATTGACGTGGTGTTTATACCAGAACTTGAAGATATTTTTCACTTCTGTAGGTAACTTTATAGCTTCTAATTTCTGCCACAAGATGTCGTAACTAACCAGGTCAAATGCCTTGGTGAGGTCGAGGAAACAGGCATACACTGGTGTTCGTCTTTCAGTGTAGTATTTGACAGTCTGCTTCAAGCTCAAGATAGCTGCGTTCGTAGATAAACCAGATCGGAAACCAAACTTGTTATCATGCAATTCAAGATGTTTATCTAACTGAGCATTCAGCAAACTGTCAAAGACTTTCGCTACTATGGTGGCCAGCGAGATCGGTCTGTAGTTGGACTTGTCACTTGTGTCACCCGTTTTATTTTTCACCATTGGCACCACCACCGTTTTCATCATATCGGCAGGTAAGTAAGAGTGTCCTACACATAGGGTATAGAACATTGCCAGCACTCGAGGTAAGTGGAGGCCCGCATTCTTCAGGTGTTCAACACTGAGTCCGTCGTGGCCTGGAGATTTACCACGTGACATAGTTTTTACAGCCTTCCTCACTTCTTTAGCTGTAAATCTAGTACCAAACTATTACATTATACTAGTACATTATATAACATAGATAGATACTTTTTATTATCCATAGAAAATACCCAGATCACCCTAAACAAATATCTGCAGATCGCACAAATATTTGTTCCGAGGCGGGAATCGAACTCGCTACCTCCTGCGTCGCAGGTGAACCATCTCCCGCCGCGCCACAGAGATTTCATTTTTCACAGACTAAATCAATTACAATATTCAAATTTCGAGAAACAAGATAGGACAATATTTTCTTGATAGAAATAAAAACAAAGTTACGTCTATTTTTTGCCTAGATTCGATTGTTTATGTTAAAATAGTGCATATTATTGCGTAAAAATTAGATTAATAAAATCAATACAACAACGCCGATGGTAGGGTTTTTTTCAGTAAAGATTTTCGTTCAAGTTTTTTCATTTGAGGTATTTCATTCGAGATTTTTTAATCGAGATATATCATTCGCGATTTTTCATTTGAAATTTTTCATTCTAGATTTATAATTAGAGATTTTTCATTAGAGATTTTACGTACGAGGACAGGACGATCAAAGTCCAATGGATCGAGTTACGTACTGTAGGGGTTTTGTAAAATTATCTATATTTTACGAGATATTCAATAAAACCACTTTTCCAAGCGGCGCGTGGCGTTTTTTTTTTTGTATGAAGATTTCTGCCTGGTGTTGGCGCGCAGTCTTAAATGAATTAACTTATATACCCTAATCAGCCATTTAAATAAGCTTTCTCGATATCAAAGCCTTAAAACTCAACAAAAAGTAATACAAACGCACCAAAGTACACTGACGTGCAAAACTTTCTCCAATTTACTGAGTCAGAATTTCGGCAAACTCGAATCTGCAAGTGTAAGATCGAACTCGTGTAATTAGGGAGAGCTTTGGATCGTGCGTTATTCATGAGCAGGTGCCTCGGATTTTTGTGTAGGTAATTTATTTTTTATTGCTCGCGAGTGTAATGTTTGAAAGTAGAATAAACGTTTTTCAATAACTCTATGAATAAAGTCATGAAAATAAACAATAACAATAACAAGATGAAAATAATCGTTCGTAATAAACGATTGAGAAAGTGGGTAGATCGATATATCTGCCAATAACATCAACTCGCAAAGAGTTTAGTTGGTTCAAAACTCAAAACAATCAAAACTCGAAAATCATGGTAAACATCTTCGACCAAAGTGGTCGAAGGTAAATATACCGTTTCTAGTGAAAAGTATTTAATCATGAAGTTGTAGCTTTTAAGGTTCCGTGCTTTAATGAATAAAAAGGAATCCTTCTTCTTGTCTGACATTATGACTGGTTCCTTTTTGGTTATCCTGGCCTGATATTGTTAATAATGGAGTCTCGTAAATTATAAAAACTTAACAAAACCCCTACACTAAACCCTCGGTTTTCTTGTATTGATTTTATTTACATAATTACTTACCTGATAATATGCACCATTTATAATAAATAAAAGCGGCCAAGGGCGAGTCGGACTCGCCCATGAAGGGTTCCGTAGCAGCAAGTAACATAATATAAAAGTTCTTGGATGGATTACGATTTATGACGTAATAAAAAAAACTACTTACTAGATCTCGTTCAAACTAATTTTCGTTGGAAGTTTACATGGTAATGTACATCATATTTTTTTTTTAGTTTTATCTTTCTCTTATTTTAGATGTTATGGGGGGAGGACACTTTTTACCACTTTGGAAGTGTCTCTCGCGCAAACTATTCAGTTTAGAAAAAAAATATATTACAAACCTCAATATAATTTTTGAAGACCTATCCATAGATATCCCACACGTATGGGTTTTTTTTTTTTTTTTAGTTTTATTTCTAAGTATGGGGAACCCCAAAAATTTACTGTTTTTTTCTATTTTTTTGTGAAATTCTTAATGCGGTTTACAGAATACATCTACTTACCAAGTTTCAATAGCCTAGCTCTTATAGTTTCGGAAAAAAGTGGCTGTGACATACACGGACAGACAGACAGACATGACGAATCTATAAGGGTTCCGTAATTTTTTGTTACGAAACCCTAAAAATTTAACCTAGGCAAAACATTGACGTATCTTTGTTATTTTTTTACTATCGAGAAAATATTGTCTTATTGTGTTTCTGGTATTACATTGATCCCTCGGAATTATAATGTAGTAACCATGCATCTTTTTAATTTGAATATTTTACTTGATTTAGTGAGGCAAAAATCTAATCTAAGATTATAAATTTACATGCGGCATACGCATACCCCACCTTAATAAATATTATATGAAGCGCTCTGTAGGTTGGCCTATTTTATGCAGTTTTTTGAAGTATAGCCGCCATTTCTATTATGTATTTTGGAGGGAGGAGAGTTTATCCCCCCCCCCCCCCACCCTTTAATATTATTTAAGAACATCATAAATAATAAATAAATAATGCTGGACAGTTCAAACAACATTATCTAGCCCCAAGCTAAGCAGAGCTTGTGTTATGGGTACTAGATAACTGATATACTTAATACAATATTTATTACATAGATAGATATTTTGTATTATACAAAGACAATACCCAGGACACCCTGAACAAATATCTGCGATCGCACAAATATTTGTTCCGAGGCGGGAATCGAACCCGCAACCTCCTGCGTCGCAGGCCATGCTTGGCCCGCCGCGCCACAGAGGTCGGACGATAATAGTAACCATCATGCGGCCAGCCTTTAACTCACACTGAAGTGAGTACCTACCTACCTAACGGGATATGAATCTCGCAGGCAATTTTCCATAACCGTGCGTTCAATAAATCTTTTTGCAAATACTTATCCCAAAAACATTACACAAAATTGTTCCCGAAATATCGATACAAGAGCTTAGTTTATTACTCGATTCGTTCATGCATAACACAGGGGTCCAAAAACTAATAAGAGTTGGCCGTACCTTGACAAGATGGTGTGTCAACAGTAGTTAGCTCTACAAACAGTAGCATAGCTAAATCAGCGCTACCCAAGTCCCACGGTATAGCACTGTATATTTATAGCAGCATGTTGGATTGAAACTATCGTGGTCGGGAATAAATGGCTTATTACAACTGTATTTTGTCGTTTTGCTGACGTTTCGAGACTGGGTTCAGAAGCCTCTTCATCATGAGCACCGCCCGCGACCGCTTTCGACGGTGGACCGGCGAATACTGCGTTCAGAAAAGCGTCGAAAAACAGTGGTAGTAAGCCGTTTATTCATTTATAAAAAGCATGATGGATGCTTAGATATTTAGATGATGTATCTACATTTAGATATTTGGATCTACACCATCTAAACATCTATATCATCCATATTAACAATGTTTACTTTGTATTTGGTTATTTGCACCTAAATATTACAAGGGCGGTTGCACTTATCACGCGGCCAGATAAATATATGCTACAAGCCTTGCCAACCCTTACGAGCCGCGTCACTCCGCGCCAGACAGCGACAGAGTTACGCGTTAGAAGAGAGCGACAATGTTTAGGTGAATATCGCGTTAGGCACTAAGCGCTAATGCGAGCTGAATTGCACTTGGTGCGTCCCAGCAAGAGTCGCTATTTTTATAAATTTTCTCGCAAAGTTTGCCTTTTTACTTGTACTATTATTTATTCTGTGAAATTACTAAGATTTTTGCTGGTGCTATCGAATCTTAATCTACTGTTTGTAGAGGTATAATATGTTTACTGTGAGCGCACCTTGACACGACGGCGTGATATTATGATAAATAGCAGACCCTCGTCAGGACGTGCCAGAAAATAAACCTGAATTACTTGTTGGTGTGGTTAAATATGGTATCGCTCCTGTATGACGTCACGACTGTGAAAAGTTGCTGAGAAACTTCTTCTTCTTCATATAATGGCTTTTGAGGAGTGCACAAAAACAATTTCGCGAATGTCAAGTGATATTAATTTGTAATAAAATTGACGAATAATTGTCAAATTGATCAAATATAGAAAAAAAAATTGTTAATAAAAAGAGGTAATTGATTTGGCCCACGAGATCACCTCCATTTGGGATATGGAATCAACGATTATCGTCCCAATAGTCGTTTCAGAGCTCTCGCTAAATGGTTGGATTAAGGTTAAGATTCAGAAGACGGTACTCCTGGGCTCGGCACGCATCAGGAGGTTCCTCTCTCTGCAGCCCTACCCTTTCAACCGTTTGGGTCTTGCTCCGCGATCGGTGGTTTTCCGTTATATTTTTTACTATAATGTTTAAATACTATTTGTTTTTTTTAGATAGGTAGTATTACGAGTAGTAGTCGTAGTAGTACGTACGAGTTTTAAGAATATATCAGTAAAAGAGGTAAAATTTGTTTGTTTGATTGTGTGTTTGTTTTTTGTAAAGCATAAACCCAAAAACAAGTAAACCACTTTAAAAAATTCTATCACCTATAGAAAGCTACTTTATCAGCAAGTAACACAGGGGGGAGTGGATGTTTACCTTTTCATCCCGACACTACACGTGCGAACCCAGGGCGAGTGGCTAGTTAATAATAGTTACAATAAAATACAAGTGCGTGTTATTGCAATCTCACTAGATTTATAATAAACTTTCGGTGATTACAATTTTCCTGTAATAGAAATAACCCTGGCAATGAATAGTATCGCGCCCCGGTACGTTGGTTTCAAATAACCCTGGCAATGAGTAGTATCGCGCCCCGGTACGTAGGTTTCAAATAACCCTGGCAATGAGTAGTATCGCGCCCCGGTACGTTGGTTTCAAATAACCCTGGCAATGAGTAGTATCGCGCCCCGGTACGTTGGTTTCAAATAACCCTGGCAATGAGTAGTATCGCGCCCCGGTACGTTGGTTTCAAATAACCCTGGCAATGAGTAGTATCGCGCCCCGGTACGTTGGTTTCAAATAACCCTGGCAATGAGTTGTATCGCGCCCCGGTACGTTAGTTTCAAATAACCCTGGCAATGAGTAGTATCGCGCCCCGGTACGTTGGTTACAAATAACCCTGGCAATGAGTAGTATCGCGCCCCGGTACGTTGGTTTCAAATAACCCTGGCAATGAGTAGTATCGCGCCCCGGTACGTTGGTTTCAAATAACCCTGGCAATGAGTAGTATCGCGCCCCGGTACGTTGGTTTCAAATAACCCTGGCAATGAGTAGTATCGCGCCCCGGTACGTTGGTTTCAAATAACCCTGGCAATGAGTAGTATCGCGCCCCGGTACGTTGGTTTCAAATTATTCAAATGATATGTCGATGCTTTGCCTTTATATATATATAAAGGCAAAGCATCGACATATTAAACGAATTCAAACAGAAGCTAAAAATATTCCTTGAATAAGTTTTTGTGAAAAATATATTTTTCAATACAAGCTTTTATAAAATTAGTGATCATAATTCGTAACCGTGTGCTGATCAAAATGAGCCTAAACATGGCCAGTCTACTATTATCCCTCGAGGAGTTTCGTTGTCCACCTTCCGTCTCCATTATCAGATCAGCTCGCTGACACAATCATATTGTATTGTCATTGGAACTTAATACGTATATGCCAAATTTCAGGAACATCATGGGCAGCTTGATGCCCATGATGTTCCTCTTTATAGCACGTTGGCACGTTTGAATTTTGTTTTTAATATTATCATTAAAAATCCAAGTTTGTGCGCCGTAAGACAGGCAACGAGGAGGCAGGAATCCATAACTTTTTTCTTAAGTTTTGGTGGCAGCTTGGGTTTTAATACTTCTTTAAAACTCCAATACTTTCTCCATGACATATTTATTCTTCGTTCCATTTCATATTGGTGTCTAGAGTTATTAAATGATATTTGTTTCCCGAGATAACTGATATACTTAATACAATATATAACAGGTACATAACATATTTATTCTTCGTTCCATTTCATCTTGGTGTCTAGAGTTATTAAATGATATTTGTTTCCCGAGATAACTGATATACTTAATACAATATATAACAGGTAGATAACATATTTATTCATCGTTCCATTTCATATTGGTGTCTAGAGTTATTAAATGATATTTGTTTCCCGAGATAACTGATATACTTAATACAATATATAAGAGGTAGATAACATATTTATTCTTCGTTCCATTTCATATTGGTGTCTAGAGTTATTAAATGATATTTGTTTCCCGAGATAACTGATATACTTAATACAATATATAACAGGTAGATAACATATTTATTCTTCGTTCCATTTCATATTGGTGTCTAGAGTTATTAAATGATATTTGTTTCCCGAGATAACTGATATACTTAATACAATATATAACAGGTAGATAACATATTTATTCTTCGTTCCATTTCATCTTGGTGTCTAGAGTTATTAAATGATATTTGTTTCCCGAGAAAACTTATAAACTTAATACAATATATAACAGGTAGATAACATATTTATTCATCGTTCCATTTCATATTGGTGTCTAAAATTCTTAAATGATATTTGTTTCCCGAGAAAACTTATATACTTAATACAATATATAACAGGTAGATAACATATTTATTCTTCGTTCCATTTCATCTTGGTGTCTAGAGTTATTAAATGATATTTGTTTCCCGAGATAACTGATATACTTAATACAATATATAACAGGTAGATAACATATTTATTCTTCGTTCCATTTCATATTGGTGTCTAGAGTTATTAAATGATATTTGTTTCCCGAGATAACTGATATACTTAATACAATATATAACAGGTAGATAACATATTTATTCTTCGTTCCATTTCATATTGGTGTCTAGAGTTATTAAATGATATTTGTTTCCCGAGATAACTGATATACTTAATACAATATATAACAGGTAGATAACATATTTATTCATCGTTCCATTTCATATTGGTGTCTAGAGTTATTAAATGATATTTGTTTCCCGAGATAACTGATATACTTAATACAATATATAACAGGTAGATAACATATTTATTCTTCGTTCCATTTCATATTGGTGTCTAGAGTTATTAAATGATATTTGTTTCCCGAGATAACTGATATACTTAATACAATATATAACAGGTAGATAACATATTTATTCTTCGTTCAATTTCATATTGGTGTCTAGAGTTATTAAATGATATTTGTTTCCCGAGATAACTGATATACTTAATACAATATATAATAGGTAGATAACATATTTATTCTTCGTTCCATTTCATCTTGGTGTCTAGAGTTATTAAATGATATTTGTTTCCCGAGAAAACTTATATACTTAATACAATATATAACAGGTAGATAACATATTTATTCTTCGTTCCATTTCATCTTGGTGTCTAGAGTTATTAAATGATATTTGTTTCCCGAGATAACTGATATACTTAATACAATATATAACAGGTAGATAACATATTTATTCATCGTTCCATTTCATATTGGTGTCTAAAATTCTTAAATGATATTTGTTTCCCGAGAAAACTTATATACTTAATACAATATATAACATAGGTAGATATTTTTTATTATACATAGAAAATACCCAGAACTCCCTGAACAAATATTTGTTCCAAGGCGGGAATCGAACCCGCAACTTCCGGCTTCCCAGGCGAACGTTCGCCCGCCGCGCCACAGAGGTCGTCAAAATACAAAGCAAGTTAAATAAAAGCTTTGTAAAAAAAACAGATGTCATCCGTATTTATCATACGTATACCAACGAGTACTTAAATGAGTTGTTCATTGTCTGATTTAAATGGGCATGTTTGCTGGCCTTCAGATGTGGACTGATGTGGGATTATAAGTCAGTGATTTGGTTCGTTGGTTCGTCGAGTTATTAGTTATTTTTTGGGCAAGGAATACTAACTATCGGGGCTGATACACTTATCAGTCATAAGCGTATTGTTGACTCCGATGTCATAATAAAAGCCTAAAACGGCGTAATTGAGAATGAGACTAATGGTATACCTAGTACTTAGTATAGAAAAAATTGAGAAGCCAAGATTATCTAACAGTTATTATTAAAACCGCTAATCGAAAACGTGCAGTATCAAATTTTGACCTCAATTTTAGCATCATATTCTCACCTCTAGAGCGGGTCGACATGATACCCTCTCAGGGACTGAAATGTTAAACTTCAGCTCAAATGTGAAGCTGATGGAAGCATTTTAAAGTGGAATGTCGAATAATTATTATGGAATCGATCTGGTGTAGAAAAGCACATCAGGGTTAGAAACTGTGAATGGTGAAAAGTTAATTTTAATCAATATATACGTATAAAATCTTTGCGGTACTGACTAACTGACTATCAACGCACAGCCTAAACCGTAAGTTCTAGAGACCTGAAATTTGGAGGGTACGTTCCTCTTGTGGTGTAGGGTTGCACTAAGAAAGGAATTCCAGAAATTCAACCCCTAAGGGGGGCAGCGGGGTGTTGAAATTTGTATGGAAAAGTACATGTGGACGAAGTCGCGGGCATTCCACTAGTTAAATATAAAAACCCCCCGAATATTTACAGTGTTCCATTAACCTCTCTAAAGTTTCTAGTTTAACCTGCACTCCTAAAACTAAAATCATTAATGATTATGAAAAAGCGATGCAAGGACTTAACATCATAGAACTTCTGCAATTAAACGATCCAAACATCCTATCTAAACTTTTAATTAATAAAATACAGAAAGGCCTTAAGGAAAACACACAAATCACTTACATATCTAGAAGCAGGCGTATTCTCAAACCATGGATCACTCTTGGGGTTCTGCGTTGCATAAAAAATAGAAATAGCATGCAGCTAAAATTACGTTCTAATCCTTATGATCTAGTGCTTAAAATAACGTTTAGAAGATATCGTAATTTTTGTACCAACCTTATCAAAAAACTAAAGAGAAAATATGAAAATGATCAACTAACTAAATCAGCAAAAAATAGCAAAGCTCTCTGGAAAACTATTAATAACATAACTCACTAGAAGGCTGCCAAAATACCAAATATACAATTACTCAACATAGAGACTACTTCAATTCTTTCAGTTAACTATGTTAATAAATACTTTGCAAATATTGGGCAACATCTCTCAGAAAATATTATGTAATACATGTACATGACTTTTCTAATGCACGCTTAACACCAGCTGTCAACCAAGCCTCATCTTTTGTGCTATTTGAATCTGACCATGAAGAAGTGCTTAATGTGATTCTAAACCCGAAACCTAATAGTGCCCCCGGATGGGACAACATCTCTAACTACTTCTTAAAACTAGCCAAACCTATTTTGATTCCTATTATTTGTCATTTGGTCAACTTGTGTTTCAGTACAGGAACTTTTTCTGATGTTCTCAAACAATGAATCATAACCCCTGTGCACAAGGGTGGAGACAGAGACGACATCAACAATTACAGGCCTATCTCAGTTTTGACTTCAATCTCGAAAATTTTAGAAAAACTTGTAAACAAAAGACTTCTAAATTATTTAAGCAAATACAACCTTATTTCAAAATCACAGTTTGGTTTCAGACAAGGTCTGTTAACTGAGGATGCAGTTATAGCGTTAAGTACTATCGTTGCAAAAGAAGTAGATAAAGGACGGAAATGTGTTACTGTGTTTCTGGATTTCAAAAAGGCTTTCGATACTGTATCCATCCCTATTCTTCTGCAAAATCTAGAGCTGCATGGTATAAGGGGCTCCCCACTGGCTCTACTTACGGACTACCTCTATGACCGTAAGCAAAGGTTCAAGATTGGGGAAGTATTTAGTGAGGATATCTCTGTTACATATGGTGTCCCACAAGGGAGCGTTTTGGGTCCTACTTTATTTTTATTGTATATAAACGACCTATGTAATATGACTGTAGATGATGGGCAAATATTTTCCTACGCAGACGATACTGCCATAGTATTCTCTGGCAACTCCTGGAATGAAGTAAAATGCAAAGCAGAGAAAGGCCTTGCAATGATAGATGTCTGGCTAAAAAATAACTTACTAACTCTTAATATAGATAAAACAAACTATATCTGCTTCACGATGTACAATCGAACTTAATCTGATCCTTTCTTTAATATAAAAATTCACAAATGTGACCTGATTAGTCAATACTGTGACTGTTCAGAGATCAAAAAAGTAGAAAATACCAAATACCTTGGGGTCATCATTGATCAACGCTTGACCTGGCATGGACAATTAGAACAACTCATGAGTAGATTAAGAAAACTGATTTGGATTTTTAAAAATTTGAGACATGTGGCTCATCGTACTCTTTTAAAGCAAATATATGTTGCACTTGTACAATCTACAATAAACTATTGTATACCTATTTGGGGAGGAGCTACTAAAACACATTTCTTGGACCTCGAAAGAGCACAAAGGTCTCTCTTAAAAGTAATGTACTTCAAACCCTATAGGTATTCCACCGAAATATTGTACTCTGACGCGGATATACTTTCTGTTCGAAAATTGTATGTTCTTAACTCTCTACTTAAACAACATAAAAGCCTTGAATATGACCCAACCAAATTAAATAAAAGAAGAAAATATATCATCTTAATAAAAACTAATGTAAAATCAATTTATGCATCACGACAGTACTTTAGACAATCTTCTCGTTTATACAATAAAATAAATAAACTTTTAAACATATACGCCTTAAACAATCATAAATGTAAAATCGTTTTAACCAAGTTATAACGTAACGTTGTGTTATCGTCTTTAAGCTACTATGATGTTGAAGCACTTTTGGAGGTTATAAAATAAAAATTAATAACAAACAACGAATAATAGGACGTCTAGTGGCACCACTCAATCCCACTAACACACACTCTTCCACACATACGCCATATTCATATGAGGGCTACTCCTGTGATACTCAGACTCTTAAGAGACTGGTGGTAACAGGAGAGCCCTCCCACTGATAGGGATACACACCCACCAAAACACACACACACACACACACACACACACACACACATACCCCCCCCCCCCCACACACACACACACACACACACAACATCCACTACACACCATTTCATAGTTATATTATATTATATTATATTATATTACACACCTATACATATAGTACACCTAGGTATATTTTATGTTCTTTTCAAATCTTTATTAGTATTATATCACCATGTAAAAGTAGTTGGTAACTATACAATTAGACCTAAGCAAGAGCGAGATCTCCTATGACAAGTATTTTTTACTTAAAAGGAGATTTCATCGTTGTTTTTAAATTAAGTATCTTTTGGAAACGCAATAAACATTTGTATTTGTATTTGTATTTGTATTTGTATAAATATAAAAACCCCCCGAATATTTACAGTGTTCCATTAACATTTGTTTCAAAGAGAAAATTTTGAAAAATAAAGCTGTTTTTTTTTCTTTTTTTAGGGTTCCGTAGTCAAAGACAAGGAACTCTTATAGATTCGTCATGTCTGTCTGTCTGTCTGTCTGTCTGTCTGTCCGTGTATGTCACAGCCTTTTTTTTCCGAAACTATAGAAGCTATACTGTTGAAACTTGGTAGCTAGATGTATTCTGTAAACCGCATTAAGATTTTTACACAAAAATTAAAAAAACACTATTATTTTTGGGGTTCCCCATACTTAGAACTGAAACTCAAAATTTTATTTTTCATCAAACCTATACGTGTGGTGTATCTATGAATAGGTCTTTAAAAATGATGTTGAGGTTTCTAATATCATTTTTTTCTAAACTGAATAGTTTGCGCGAGAGACACTTCCAAAGTGGTAAAATGTGTGCCCCCCCCCCCCCCCCCCCGTAACTTCTAAAATAAGAGAATGATAAATCTGAAAAAAATATATGATGTACATTAACCAAATAAACTTTCACTCAAAATTGGTTTTAACGAGATCTAGTAAGTAGTTTTTTATTTTTGGGGTTCCCCATACTTAGAACTGAAACTCAAAAAATTTTTTTTCATCAAACCTATACGTGTGGGATATCTATGGATAGGTCTTTAAAAATGATATTAAGGTTTCTACTATAAATTTTTTCTAAACTGAATAGTTCGCGCGAGAGACACTTCCAAAGTGGTAAAAAGTGAGCCCCCCCCCCCCCCCCCCCCATAACTTCTAAAATAAGAGAATGATAAAACTAAAAAAAATATATAATGTACATTACCATGTAAACTTTCACTCAAAATTGGTTTCAACGAGATCTAGTAAGTAGTTTTTTTTAATACGTCATTAATCGTAACCCTTCCAAGAACTTTTATATTATGTTACTTGCTGCTACGGAACCCTTCATGGGCGAGTCCGACACGCACTTGGCCGCTTTTTTTTAACTATGATAGGTCCTAGATTGACCGCGATCTATTGGTAAGTGACGATGCGGCCGACGTTGGAGCGCGAAGGACTATTAAAAAAACATAAATCATAAATCATTTATTTGTTTAAATTTGGTAGGTATACACTTCGACCAAAGTAAAATTTACGTCGATGGGTATACAGGTTCTTATAGTTAATTAGGATGGCTCACATTTCCCATGTCTGGGATACAAATATTATCAAAAAAAAACAATTTAAAAAAAAACTTCATGCATTAGTAAGAGACCCATATTATAGTTTTCAGGAAAGACAGAAGACGGCAACTTGTTCTATTCCTTAGCTGTTCGTATTACAAAGGTGGAACCGAAACGTTTAGTGCGAATTGCGAGTATACTGATGATGTGTTTTTATTAATTTTTGTTTAACCAAAGATTGACGTTTGTATGTAATGACTTTTCTAAGTGCAATATTAATATGTGCCTCTTGAAATTAATTGAATTGAATTGAATTGAATTGGTCAAGATGGTACAGAGCCGTGCGCCTGCGTGACGTATGATGAAATATTGACGTATTGATGGTGGGATCAGATTATGAAGCTCCAGGCCGCATTCCCAATATTCCCACATTCCCCATTCTCCATGCCATTCCCCATTTCCCATTACATTCCCCATTCCCCAGGGCCCTATAAACTAAAACCTGCGCCGAGCCTAAATGCGGATGATGATTATGATGATGAATCACCAACTCGCACTTCCCTTTTTTTTCTTTTTTCTTTTTTTCGTGAGGAAATCCATCGTTGATTTCCCATCGCCCGGGGGCGACGTAGGGATTATGTCGGACTCCTACCGGCTTAAACCTCACGGTGTCCTTCGTTCGCCATTTGTCGTGACTGCGGGTACGACAAGTTCCGCTGAAACGACGGCGTTGATCTTAAATCTCACTGGCTTTGATGTTTCCGTCTTAGAGAGGCACGCGTGACACCGCACGCACCGTCTCTAGGCCATGTTAGGGCAGTTAACACCCCCGTGTTCACCGCCCAGACCTATGGAGGTTGGTGGAGAGCATGGAGCCTCCTCCGATGCCCAGTTCTCCTGCTGCGGATCAGGTCAGTAGAGGTTATCTCCCTTTCCCTTTCCGCCGCTTCTTTCTGCAAGATGACACTCTCGCAGAATGATTCGATTGCTTCCCATTTCTCCTCCCCGTCGACCATAAAATATCCCCCATCAGCATCGAATGAAAACTATTTTCAATGATTCAAAAAAATCTCCTTATAAATGTTGCTCTCTTACTACAAATAGCATAACTTCTTCCAAATTATTCCCATAATATAGGTTAGTATACATTATTCAATAGGTATCCCAGCCAGCGTATAGCCAGCGTATCCCGCATTGCAGTTGGCGACCGCTAAACTTGTGCTTTACCCTAGGGATGGTCCACACGGTGCACACGAAGCATTGTAGGCTTGTTACTAAAGTCAGAAATATGTGGCTATTATTTGTTATTATTATTGAACGAGCGAAGCGAGTTCTCTGAGTTAACTTGGAAGAATTGGCGTTTGTATGTATGTATGTATGTATGTTTGTCCTAGTATAACTTCCGAACCGTTAATCCGATCTTCATGAAATTTGGTTGGGGGGGGTAGATAGTATTGGTACAATTTGTTGGTAAGGTTATGAGCTACATCGGTCGGGGGGTTGCTGAGATATTGGGGTCCAAAGGGGTTAAAAAAAACTGAATATCAGGTCAAATGGGGTGTCATAATATGAAAGCCCCTCGCATCGTCATTTTAAATCTATTTTTATAATTTTTTAACTTATGGTAGTGTTTTAGATATTGGGGTAAATCAAAAATGTAAAAAACCAAATCCTCTAGGGCACTCCCACTAATCCTACAACGCTGAAATTTGGTATGTTTTTTTTTTTTTTTTTTTTTTTTTTTTTTTTTTAACATTGATAGACCTTTGTTTGACCACGATCTCACCTGTTGGTAAGTGACGATGTGGCCGAAGATGAAGCACAAAGATCTAGAAGGCACCTATTCACTCTTGACTTGAAGATACCCAGATTATAGTTTTCAGGAAAGACAGACGACGATGTTTATAGCTTTTATGAACAAATACTATGAAAAGTCTAAAACTGAAGAATTTCAAAACTTGTACTCAATAAAACAATAACCAGTATAACATCCGCATTGTTGACTTCCCGCTTCTAGGAATTTGAACGACGTTGTAGGTCTAACGTTTCGAACCGACAAGAACGTTCATTTAGTGTGGATGTACTCACGTACATAGATATTTTTATTGAAAGAAATAAGGTAACCTACCTAAATCGCGTGTATTCGCGAGGTGTCAGTTCGGGGCAAACCACTAGTTGATGTTGTCTTTTTAAGAGTGTTGAAATGTCTTTGTTTCACTTGCTGCACTGATTATACTTTAATTAATGTCTTTTAATGTTAACAGATTGTTCGTTCGCAACCAGTTATCCAATTTGTTTTTTGAAAGCATTTATTGATGTGGCAGTAACAACATCTTCTGGTAAATCATTCCAATTATGGAACACTCTGTTAACTAAGGAAGTGCTGTGCAGTGTTTTTATTGGATGGTCCACGGGATATTTTACAAATACGCCCTCTCAACGACATTGAACTTTCTTCTAAAATATAGATTTCATGAAATTCAGGCAAATTATTACTGAGTAATCATCTGGAAAGTTCAGGAAACAACCTACTTGATGAAGACCTTCTAAAATTGAAAACATCTTATCAAAATTAATCTATGATTAATCTCATTTCTCATTTCACACTTCGCCTGATATATTTATTATGATCTGCTAAATTCGTTCGGGTCTGGGTTTTGCCGTACCATGGTACTTGTAGTTCCTGATACCCACGATACAGGGGATCCTATAGTATGGGATCAGGACTATGTATGTGACAGAGGAGTTATGCTCTATAACAACTTATCTATAAATGTGCGCGACTAAAAAATAAGACAATCCCGCTGAGGAACTAACAGATTACCTTGAACTACGGTGGAAGGTTGCGGGGACGAGGATAGCGTGGGACGGAAACATTGTCTTTTTATAACTTTGTTTGACCACGATCTCACCTGTGACGTGTAAGTGACGATGTGGCCGAAGATGGAGCACAAAGGTCTAGAAGGGCACTTACTCTAGCCTTGAAGAGACCCAGATTATAGTTTTCAGGATAGAGAGACGACGGTAGTGTATTCCCCTCCAGCATATCTGTTATCTTGTACCCGCAACAACAAAAAGTGGTTCTGCCGGAAGACCAGCATTGGTTGCTAGCTTGCTGTCAACCAACTCATGCTGAGGACAGAGCCATTTTGTTACTTGAGTTACACCTCGTACCTTCATATCTGTTTCTTCTTAGTTTAATACGTGTTTCTGTGTAGCTCATGTATTTATACAAATAAATATATATTCTTTATTTTCTTCTTTCTTTCTAACACAAGCTCTGCCTAGCTTCGGGCTAGGTAATGTTCTGTGAACTGTCCAGCATTTTTTATTTTTTATATGTATTGCTCCTTAGCAGTTCTCATTATAAAGGTAGAACTGAAACGTTTAGTACGAATAGTGGGTATACTAATGATGTAAGGATGGTACCGAGCCGTGCGTCAGCTCGTATTATGATGAAACGGAGATGGCAAAGGAGATGGCGTACAAGTGGTCATTTTGTACGTCAGTACTATTATAATATTCTGTGACACTGCTGCACTATTCACTTTAGAGCCTAGTTTCGTTGCGCTTCAGCGAATTATCCGTTAGTGACTTATTTGGCCAGTGTTCCTTATTCGGCCCGCTCTAGGGAGCCGTATTAATTGCCAGGGAAATAATCAAATTGAGATAAATTGGTTCCTAGTTGTGTTACTCAGCTAAATTGTTGCAAAATTTACGGCTGGACTTTAATGAGCAGCGAAGTTATGGTAGAGGCGTTGATAACCGTTGGTTTATCCATTTTAATGAGCAGCGAAGTTATGGTAGAGGCGTTGATAACCGTTGGTTTATCCATTTTAATGAGCAGCGAAGTTATGGTAGAGGCGTTGATAACCGTTGGTTTATCCATTTTAATGAGCAGCGAAGTTATGGTAGAGGTGTTGATAACCGTTGGTTTATCCATTTTAATGAGCAGCGAAGTTATGGTAGAGGTGTTGATAACCGTTGGTTTATCCATTTTAATGAGCAGCGAAGTTATGGTAGAGGCGTTGATAACCGTTGGTTTATCCATTTTAATGAGCAGCGAAGTTATGGTAGAGGTGTTGATAACCGTTGGTTTATCCATTTTAATGAGCAGCGAAGTTATGGTAGAGGCGTTGATAACCGTTGGTTTATCCATTTTAATGAGCAGCGAAGTTATGGTAGAGGCGTTGATAACCGTTGGTTTATCCATTTTAATGAGCAGCGAAGTTATGGTAGAGGTGTTGATAACCGTTGGTTTATCCATTTTAATGAGCAGCGAAGTTATGGTAGAGGTGTTGATAACCGTTGGTTTATCCATTTTAATGAGCAGCGAAGTTATGGTAGAGGTGTTGATAACCGTTGGTTTATCCATTTTAATGAGCAGCGAAGTTATGGTAGAGGCGTTGATAACCGTTGGTTTATCCATTTTAATGAGCAGCGAAGTTATGGTAGAGGTGTTGATAACCGTTGGTTTATCCATTTTGTGTGAAATTATTGCTTATTATTGCATTTTTTTCCCTATGGAACTGATGTTAGGTTAGGTTTAGGTTTATGCGCTTAGGGTGAAAGGTTGTTTACCGACATCCGCCAGCTTGGTTTCTTTTTAGGGTTCCGTACCTAAAGGGTAAAACGGGACCCTCTTACTAAGACCCTGCTGTCCGTCCGTCCGTCCGTCTGTCAACAGGCTTTATATCACGAACCATGACAGTTAGTCAATTGAAATTTTCACAGATGATGTATTTCTGTTGGCGCTATAACATCAAATACTAAAAAACAGAATATAATAAATATTTAAGTTGGCTCCCATACAACAAACGTGGTTTTTTTGCCGTTTTTGTAGAAAATGGTACGGAACCCTTCGTGCGTGAGACCGACTCGCACTTAGCTGGTCTTTTTTTTGGGCCACTTCACCGTTGTGTGCACCCACGGTGATGTGGCCTATGATTACATACATACCTACATAAGTATATAGACACACGCCTTTTCCCCCGAAAGGGTAGGCAGAGCCTCAATAGGTCTCTTCACCGTGGGTTGCACCGTCGTGGAAAATAGACGTGACAAGTGGTGAGCTCATCGCCGCCATTGCTTCCCACAACTGACTCTGCTAATAACGCTTTCTTCCAGCCAGGACAATTATACTAACTAATCTTACAAACAAGTCCGGGTAATCCCTTAGTCGGCTTTTACGATATCCACGGGAGGAGATGGAGGGGTCTATTCTTGGGCCGGACACGCCAGGGCAGTACACACTAAAATAAATTATTTAATTATTGTAATGCATACTTACTTACATTACCAACACGGTGGTCACCGCGGTGCCGCGAAGGAAATACGACCAAAACCCTCCAGTTTACCAAAAATACAGGCAGAGAAACCCTAACAATCTATAAAATCATCAGAAAGAAGAAAAATATTGAACTGGGAAACCACAACACTGAAAAAAGAAATTGTAACAAAAACTCAAAACAGAAAGAAGTCAGACAGTTTAGTAAACCGGAGGAGGCCTATACCAGCACAGGGGTTTCTAACCAACAAATTAAAATAAAGAATAAAAACTATGAAGAAGCAAAGGAAAGAAAACTAATGTGAATTTTGTTACATGTTTTTTTTTTAATTAGTTGGTAATAGAAATAAAAAAAGGCTTTATTATAATTATTATTAATATACATACATTATACATACCTTTTTCCCCGAAAGTGTAGGCAGAGGTACTTAAAATTTAAGTAGGTACTTAACATAAAGTTAGTAGAACTTAATTGATGATCCTTCAAAGTTCAACAAACGGCATTTTGAAGTACCCAATGAAATCGAAACAAAAAGGTTTGTCAGTAATTCGAACATAAAACGCAAGGGCACACGGACTTAAACGAAAAACTTTTCGCGTTTTTCAAACGTGAATTGCCTTTAAGTTTTTGTCGCGATTAGAATATATGAATGTTTTGAACTATTAAGGCGCAATAAGTTCACAGTATGTCTGTAATGAGCTCTAGCAGTAGTAGTAGTAGAGATTTTTAGTACTACTAGTAGAGCTTTTTTGTGAAAGAGTTCAACCGGAAAAATAAATTTAAAAAAAACACAATAATAAAAAGCAATGCGAGCACTACTGCTTTGCAGCAGAAATAGGTATGGTGGTAGTAAGTAACTATCACCATACCTATTTCTGCTTACTACCACCATACTTATTTCTGCTGCAAAGCAGTAGTGCTCGCATTGCTGTGTTCTGGTTTGAAGGGTATGGCTGCCGGTAAAATGACAGGCACATGAGACTTTTTATCTCAGGGTGGCGGGCGCAGTGCAGTGCCACATAGGGCGCGTCCTGAGTGGGCGTGACTTATGTGATAATGCAGTGTTCATATGCACAGGGTACCACTTATCATCAGGTGGGCCTATGCTTGCCATTCTAAGTAGAGTAAAAAAAAGAATTTTAAAGTTTTTGATGAGAGTTCTTACAGTTTTCAAGAAGAAAAAATATATGGTATTCTTAAGCTTTTGATCTAGTGAAATCAATAATTCAATACAATATTTGAATTACTTCACTCGAAAACAAAAAATATCAAAGATTATTAAAAAAAAAAAAAAAAAAAAAAATTATATAACATTTTAGACTTGCTTCTTACATGTTATAATTTTTATAAACATATGATAACTTATTAATTATTATATGAGTTAGTGAAGTAAACAACAAAATTAAACAAAACTCTAATGGACATTTTTTTTTTGACATAAACACGGTATCTGAGCGTGCGTTCGCCTTCTCCTCATACAAAAATGTTCGTTGAAACTGGGTGAACCTATAGCACCTTAAGGCTACGCTCCCGCCAGGCAGAAATCTTTATACAAAAAAAAATGCGCCGCTCGAAAAAGCGGTTTTTATTGAAAATCTCGTGAAATTTAGATCATTTTTAAAAAAACCCCGTCTGTAAGCCTTCCGTTTTATTGTACTGATTTTATTTATCCAATTTTTGACCCAATAATCTGTACTATATTGACAAACAATCGAATCTAGCCAAAAGTTAGAGGTAACTTTGTGATTTTATTTATCGAGAAAATTTTGTGATCCCTCTGTATTATAATGAAATATCCATGCATATTTTTAATTTGAATATTGTACTTGATTTAGTCCGTTAAAAATCTAATCTAAGATTGGTAAATTATACCCGACCTTAAATGAATTGAAGAAAAGAATGACGGATTTAAACACTAAAGTTAAAAACTTCAGCAGTAACTATGGTGAGATTAAACGAATGCGTAACCACTTCGTGTCAGTCTGCGTTAGGTCAGAGAGTAGCTTTGGTTATGGTGGCCCAGAAAAGAGCCTAGTGTCTGATAAGAAAAGATAAAATAAGATGAGACAGTGATTATTTATTTAACTTAATGTAACATAGTATTATCTGTAGTTGAGACCACCTTTTAAGTTTAAAATACCTGTGCTAGGAGGTCTCGCTCTTCCGTATCATAGATTTAGCTTAGTTACAAATAAAACAAATTTAATTAAAACAAAAACAAGAAAAATTTGGTTTGTGTGTACGTATGACAGCTGATAACACGTTCTATAGATCTTTGGCATTTTCATGGAATGACAGCTGATAACACGTTCTATAGATCTTTGGCATTTTCATGGAATGACAGCTGATAACACGTTCTATAGATCTTTGGCATTTTCATAGAATGACAGCTGATAACACGTTCTATAGATCTTTGGCATTTTCATGGAATGACAGCTGATAACACGTTCTATAGATCTTTGGCATTTTCATGGAATGACAGCTGATAACACGTTCTATAGATCTTTGGCATTTTCATGGAATGACAGCTGATAACACGTTCTATAGATCTTTGGCATTTTCATCGAATGACAGCTGATAACACGTTCTATAGATCTCTGGCATTTTCATGGAATGACAGCTGATAACACGTTCTATAGATCTTTGGCATTTTCATGGAATGACAGCTGATAACACGTTCTATAGATCTTTGGCATTTTCATAGAATGACAGCTGATAACACGTTCTATAGATCTTTGGCATTTTCATGGAATGACAGCTGATAACACGTTCTATAGATCTTTGGCATTTTCATGGAATGACAGCTGATAACACGTTCTATAGATCTTTGGCATTTTCATAGAATGACAGCTGATAACACGTTCTATAGATCTTCATCATTTTCATGGAATGACAGCTGATAACACGTTCTATAGATCTTTGGCATTTTCATCGAATGACAGCTGATAACACGTTCTATAGATCTTTGGCATTTTCATCGAATGACAGCTGATAACACGTTCTATAGATCTTTGGCATTTTCATGGAATGACAGCTGATAACACGTTCTATAGATCTTTGGCATTTTCATGGAATGACAGCTGATAACACGTTCTATAGATCTTTGGCATTTTCATGGAATGACAGCTGATAACACGTTCTATAGATCTTTGGCATTTTCATGGAATGACAGCTGATAACACGTTCTATAGATCTTTGGCATTTTCATGGAATGACAGCTGATAACACGTTCTATAGATCTTTGGCATTTTCATGGAATGACTGCTGATAACACGTTCTATAGATCTTTGGCATTTTCATGGAATGACAGCTGACAACACGTTCTATAGATCTTTGGCATTTTCATGGAATGACAGCTGATAACACGTTATATTTTTCTTGTGGTGACATCTATTTGCTTCGGGTCCCCACATTACGCATGCTAGAAACCGATGTGTTCCTAACTTAGAATATAGAGCCAACCAGAAGGTGCGTACCATGCTTTTAGTACGGGGTGCTGTGTCGCCAAAACACAATGCCTCCCCCGCGCCTATTATACTTCCCACCAGTACTAATATTTTGGTGATGTGATGATTTGGCAACGATAACAATATGGACGCTTGACTTTTTTCCAAAGAATGTATTATGGTAAACAAAACTCAATATTTAAACCAAAAAGATATTTAAATGTAATACTTACGTACCTTTGAAATGTGATTCTATCCTTTTTCTTTTTACGCCTAGCAGAATTTGGAAACTATACACGGCAGCATATTTACAAGAAAATCTTTCTATTTCGACACGACTAGCCGCACGGCCGACTACAAACAGACTGGGTGAAACTATTCTCATTGAGACTAGTTAACATGGTAATCAGTTTTTACGCGTGACACGATTTCTGGGTTTATTCTATATTCTAAGGTTCCTAAGTGTACAGTTTTTAAATTTTAATTGGTCACTGAATACAGCCGTTGTTTACTTTTTATAAACCCATCTAAAAATAACTTGTGACATAGGTATCCGTTTAAAAGCAATTCAGGATTAATAATAAACATTATTCCTTCTGGAGCAGTTGGGGAAAATACAAAGATTATATACAAAGCAAAATAAAGCAAGATCTTTTGTACACAACACGTTAAAAGAAGAAAATAAATAAGAGTCCTTTGATATCCTTTCAAAGCGTTCCACTTAATCTATTCCAAATACTACCGAATCCTGATTAAAATGCCAATGTAAACATTTTCCTTTCGACACCAGTTAAACCCAACCCTTCCTATTTGCCAAACAGTTATAAAATCAAAATTACATTGCGACCGACCTTGTCTTTTCAAACAGCCTTCGAAGTCACAAGCCACATACCTACTTAATCTTATTAGAATAATAAAAGGCAAATATAAAGGTACCTAAATAAAAATAAACTTTTCAATATAAGCTTTATGTGAAAAATATATTTTTCAATACGAGCTTTTCTAAAATTAGTGATCGTAACAGTGTGCTGATCAAAATGAGCGGCCAGTCTACTATTATCCATCGAGGAGTTCCGTTGTCCACCTTCCGTTTCCATCATTAGATCGGCTCACTGTCGCCATTATATTGTATTGTTATCGGTTCTTGACAGGTATTCCAAATTTCAGCTCAAATCGGTTGAGGATAACTGCTTCAAAATTCAGTTGCAAGTTTCCACCCGGAAAAACATACATACATTGCAAGTTAAATAAAAGCTTGTAAAAAGACGAGAAAATCCTGCATTTTCTCGGCGGCGATGGAAAAAATCTGAAGAAACTCCTAAAACCAAGAAAATAACGGCTTTAGTGTGCGTGGTCTTACTGTGTTGGTCCAAAAGACAGGACAGTGATAAAAAAATATATCATTTGTATATCATAATTGAATAAATTATATGCCGATTTACAATTATTCAAACATTGCATAACTGTGTAACCATTTATTAACGAAATAAAAAACTCAAAAAGTTTGTTAAGTCTAACGCCATCTGTATTTACGTTTCACGCACCAAGCGTGACCAAGCGGGTATGAATGGTAGAATGGACTAACGCGCGTGCGTACTCAAGATCGATCCGAGTGGGACCCGCGTAAATAATGTATTTGACACAAATTTTTGCGTGTGCAAATATTTTTCGACGGAATCCTGCGTCTGACGTCAGAGCGTTCAAATTGTTAATTTGCATTTGGAACGCCAGTTACTTGAATTTCGAACTTTGTCCACAGTCCAGAACTTTCTTCAAATAATTTTAACTACTTCAGTAGAAATAACTGCTCTACTTTTTAAACTAATTAAAATGATTGTATAACTTTCATAGATATTTAATTCGCTACTAAAAAATATTTGGAGTCTGCGCAGAGGAGACTACATATCCGCCATTTTTGTTTCGGCGCCACTATCGCTGCTGCCGCTCGGGCGTAGCTGTCAAACGTATATTATAACAAATATCTCGATATTTTGACTCAATAGAACTAACCTTTTACTCAAAGACTACTCGAATTTTAAGTTTTATAAATAGACATGTAGTTTCTTCCGTCTAAAACTTTCTTAACTCAATTGTTTCCGATGTGTATAGAGTGACAATAACTTCGATCGAAAATGTTGTTTCGCAAGATTTGGAGTGTGTTTTTGTTTATAATCGGCTTGTGTAATGGGAACCCTGATGCAAAGAGACTGTATGACGATCTACTGAGCAACTATAACAGGCTTATTCGACCTGTTGACAAGAACAACAATACGGTGCTGGTGAAGCTCGGTCTTCGGCTGTCACAGCTCATTGATTTGGTAAGTACCTACCAATTTGTTTTTTCATGTTAAGAATGTA
This sequence comes from Operophtera brumata, assembly GCA_932527175.1. Taxonomy (NCBI): domain Eukaryota; kingdom Metazoa; phylum Arthropoda; class Insecta; order Lepidoptera; family Geometridae; genus Operophtera; species Operophtera brumata. The sequence continues at coordinate 55,012,647 of OW052239.1, read as the reverse complement.
CATAATTCTAGGCTGATTAATAGCAAGCAGAGTTATGCAGAACTAATCCTTCAACTGCTAACACAAGGAAAATTCCCCGCGTGTTGTTTGTGGTCGATGCGTGAGGTAGAGCTGTTCTGTGGTGTAGAGAGAGAGAGAGAGAGAGAGAGAGAGAGAGAGAGAGAGAGAGAGAGAGAGAGAGAGAGAGAGAGAGAGAGAGGGGGGGAGATAGTTGCCTACTACATCCATACTGTACACTTTATAGTTTTTATTTTTTTTATTTTATTCTTTTTCTAAACCACCTATTTGAGCAAGTAATCAATACCTACTTTTAAAACCGCCCACTAGGACAATCAAACCAAAAAGTCATCAAGAACCTTGTTCTGTAAAAAGCACAAGCAGCAATATTTGTAGGTAGACTTACCTACTTGTGTTATTTTCATAAGCATTATTTACATAGATGATAAAGTATATATTCATACTAGCAAACTTGAGTTAAGGTGGTTGCTTTCGCTTGAGGCGCGAAACTCAAATGTTGTATTTTTTGCTAATCAAATCTCATCTACACATCTTGAGATAGAGAAACCTGATTTTGCTGAAACTATGAGGCGTAAGACGCATGTTTTGCTTGAAATTATCTCATAAATATCATAAATGTAGCTACGAATGTCAATGAACAAAAAAACACATTCATTGAATGACATTCGTAGCTGTTTTAAGGGTTCCGTAGTCAAAGACAAGGAACCCTTATGGATTCGACATGTCTGTCTGTCTGTCTGTCCGTGTATGTCACACCCTTTTTTTCCCGAAACTATAAGAGCTATACTGTTGAAACTTGGTAGTTAGATGTATTCTGTGAACCGCATTAAGATTTTTACACAAAAATTAAAAAAGAATACAATTATTGTTGGGGTTCACCATACTTAGAACTGAAACTCAAAAAAAAAAAAACATCAAACCTATACGTGTGGGGTATCTATGGATAGGTCTTCAAAAATGATGTTGAGGTTTCTAATATCATTTTTTTCTAAACTGAATAGTTTGCGCGAGAGACACTTCCAAAGTGGTAAAAAGTGTGTCACCCCCCCCCCCCCCCCCCCGTAACTTCTAAAATAAGAGAATGATAAAACTAAAAAAAATATATGATGTACATTACCATATAAACTTTCACACAAAATTGGTTTGAACGAGATCTAGTAAATAGTTTTTTATTTTTGGGGTTCCACATACTTAGAACTGAAACTCAAAAAAAAAACATCAAATCTATACGTGTGGGGTATTTATGGATAGGTCTTCAAAAATGATATTGAGGTTTTTAATATCATTTTTTTCTAAACTGAATAGTTTGCGCGAGAGACACTTCCAAAGTGGTAAAAAGTGTGTCCCCCCCCCCCCCCCCCATAACTTCTAAAATAAGAGAATGATAAAACTAAAAAAAATACATAATGTACATTACCATGTAAACTTTCACTCAAAATTGGTTTGAACGAGATCTAGTAAGTAGTTTTTTTTTTTAATACGTCATTAATCGTAATCCATCCGAGAACTTTTATATTATGTTACTTGCTGCTACGGAACCCTTCATGGGCGAGTCCGAAACGCACTTGGCCGCTTTTTTTAATATTATTGTTTGACATCTATTAATTAATTTTGTATTTTACTTGTATAAAATGTTTTAGGCCAGACATGGCAGACTAGATATGCACACTAAGACCTTAATACCAACAAATTTTACCACCTAAATCTAACAGAAATAAATCATTAATCATTTTAAACTTATGACATTTTTTTTAGTTTTTAGTTTAAAACCAAAACATCTCTGTAAGTAAGTTCTCTTAATTTCCTCAAAATAAGGTTTCGCTATCTCCAGATGTGTTGATGAGATGTGATGAGCAAAAAACACAAAAAAAAAAATTGCGTCTCAAGTTAAACGATTCACCTTAAGTGACTATAGAGGCACTTTAACATCCAGGTAAGCCGACGTATTTGTGTAGTTCCAGGTGTATTTGTTTCATAATATGTAATTTATCTAATTAAACCCAAAATAGGTTGAGTCTTCGACCAAAGTATATTTTTTACTTTGGTCGAAGGGTTGAGTCATCTTCAGATCTTAAAACCTATAAAGCCTACAAACCTGAATGTTCCTTTACGCTTGTAGGTGCTCGCTAAGAAAGTTTTTTTTACTTAGGGGATAAATAAACGTAATATCATCAGATATGTAGTTTTTTTTACTGGGTAATACTTTAAAAACTTTACTTTGACTTTGAAGTGCTTGTGTTTTGGCATAGAATATTATAATAGTACTGACATACCGAATGGCCACTCTTTGCACCGCACCGTCCACGTCCTTGACACCCTCTACCCCTCGACCCTCCCACAATAAGAATTGTGTATGACAGGTCCAAGGCACAACTGGAGATTACTCCTGTCCAGTATAAGTTGCACGGATTCGTTGAACACAGGGAAGCATAACGCACTTCACTTTTTGTAACGCTCGATTTTAAGATTTTACTCACTGACTGATTTTACTATTTGCTTACCATGGGCCTTAGTTATATGAAACTCGATTCATATCATAAGGTCTAAACTACAAAAAAACAAGGTTAATAGACACACGCCTTTTCCCCGAATAGATAGCCAGGGCCTCTTTTCACCGTGGGTCTATGTCGTGGAAATATACCTAGACGTGACAAGTGGTGAATTCATCGCTGCCATTGCTTCCCACGACTGACTCGGCTAACACTTTCTTCCAGTAATACCTAATACATTCCTTAATAAGCACGCAGCTAGAACAGATCTTATACCAACGAATCTTACCAACAAGTCCGGGTAATCCCTTAGTTTGCTTTACAACATCCATGGGAAGAGACGGAGAGGACAGCCTCACCAAGGCAAATAAATATCAACAGAGTTATTGAGAGACTGATTAAAGCAAGTGGAGCGTATTTGAACAAACTGTCTCTTAATAAGGTGATTATATTTACGTGACCTAATTTAAGGACCCTTGGTGCCAAGGTTTGGTACTTTCTAACTCTGCTCACGTAAGAACAATCTAATGAGTCTCTCACTCGACTTATCTTACTCCCGCAAGCCCTCAGGCCGAGGTCCTTCAAATACTTGTTCAACAGATCCTTTCTCAAACATTTGAGAAAGGATTTGTTGAACAAGTGTTTCAAGGACCTGTTTATCATGGATTTCAGATGTTTTGACCGGTTCTGGTAGGTGACCCGGATTAGTTCCTTAATTGGGATAGTTACTGGCATACATAAAAAAGAGCATTCATTCCTTACACTGCCATTACCACAGATATAAGATTACTATACTAGTAGCCATTACTAACAAACAAGGGATAAAAGTATAAAAATAATATTTAGGCTCGTGTAAGAGAAAAGGTCGAGGGCTCAGCCACGCTTTAGAATGCTCGGAAGCTATCCGCTGTTACCAAACAAAAGTGCAAACTATGTAATAATGATTGAAAAAACAAGAAATAGTAGGAAAACCAACGAGAACTCGTTACAGATAGTACTAGTTATTGTACTAATATTTATTCTGTGGTACTAGGAACCTAATAAGATTAGGTACCCACACAAGATTATATTCAAATACAAAATGGTAAGTTGTAGGTATTTAGGCAAGTATATTCAGATAGATAAGGGGACATCTTGTATAGCAATTCAAACCAAAGCTTCAATAAATAAATAAATAAATAATGCTGGACAGTTCACACAACATTGTCTAGCCCCAAGCTAAGCAGAGCTTGTGGTTATGTGAATAATAATATTATTTATTTGTATTTATTTTTCTGCCATGGTTCTCCCACTGCGGGGCAAATACCATCCTTCCACTCCTCGCGATTTAACACTTCTACAGGTCAAGATCTTAATGCGCTTCAAGCTGGTCCTGCCATCTCCTTCTGGGCCTACCAATCTGTGGTGGTCTTTGCCTAAAAGTCGCTGGACATACGGCAGACATGTCCAGCCCAGTTCCACTTCTGGTTGGCGACTTTATGACCAACGTCGGCGATTTGTGTTGTGGATCTCAGTATGCTGTTCCAAACGGTCTACCAGTTTGACTCCTTCCACTGGTCCATTATCTTCAATTTATCGAAACTTTTTCTTGTACGCTTACTATGAATTTTCACTTTTGATTAGTGAGTAAAGGTTACGAGGGAGATTTGCGTAATTGTATCGTTGCGAAGGATTAATAAATTAGTGACAATGAGCGTTTAATTTTTCTTTCTTATTATTGGCCGATTTAAAATAAAGGATGATGTTCAAACTAGTTTTTTTAAATATATTTTTTTATGGGAATACCAGATGATTCTTATAATATATGTAATTTCTTTAAAAATACAAAGCCTAAATTAGCGACAATTAATCCGCTCTGTACCATACGTGTTTAAATTGAAACAGACCTTGTCTCAGCATAATCACATATATGATACAGCTCCATAATGTCTAAACATTATGCACTTCGTACGCTTTAGAATATCGAAGAAAATCAGGCTAAACAGGCACTTCAACATTACAATTCCAATTTTCAAATCTAAGACCCATTTTCCGCCAACCGCCAAAATCCTACCTATCTAATGGCTGGTTTACACGGGCTTAGTAGCTAAGTGCTTAGTACTTGTCACTAATACTAAGTCCCAATGTGTAAACTGTGAGAAGAGTGCTTAGTATAAGTGTTTGTGGATAGTGCAAGTGAATAGAAATCAATCCTATTTACTAAGCGACAAGTTGATACCTAACCGCGTGTTGTCGCTTGCTGACCTTGTGTAAACAGCTCGACAAGTTAGTTAGTGACAAGTTTAAACAAACTGTGCAAAAACAGGCGGCATCGTTCCATTTCGAATGTCCTGGTCACTAATACCTTCTACTATATCCAACGTCTAAACGGTTAAATCTCACATCTCACATGTCATATTGGGGCTTAGTGTTGTGACAAGTACCAAGGCTTTTTTTTCTTTTTTTTTAACTTTTTTCGACCTTTGTTTGACAACGATCTCACCTGTTGGTAAGTGACGATGTGGCCGAAGATGGAGCACAGAGGTCTAGAAGGCACCTATTCACTCTAGTCTTGAAGAGACCCAGATTATAGCTTTCAGGAAAGGTCTATTGTATTCCACTCCTTAGCAGTTCGCATTATAAAGGTAGAACTGAAACGTTTAGTACGAATAGAGGGTATACTAATGAGGTAAGGGTGGTACCGAGCCGTGCGCCTGCTCGTCCTATGATGAAAAGGAGATGGTGGGATCAGATCATGAAGTTCCTGGGAGCATTCCCCGAAATACTTTGAAATAAACTTAGCTACTAAACCCGTGTAAACCAGCCATGTCATACATAACGACGTCTAACCTTAGCAAATTCAGCAGTCTTTGACAATTCTACAAACTATGTTCACTTTGATATAAGCCTTTGTCGCATAAATAACATTCCTGTAATTCTCGCTATGCCTCGCTATGGCTCACTGTGGCCTGAAAGCCAGCGGATGGTGTTTTATTGCGATGCTTAGTGCCGTCTGCGATACTTTATGTGATGCGTTATTTAGTAGTAGTAGAGATTTTTTGTGAAAGAGTTCGTCCGGAAAAGTTCTGTCACCATAGGTACCTATTTTTGCCGCAAAGCAGTAGTGCTCGCATTGCTGTGTTCCGGTTTGAAGGGTATGGTTGCCGGTGAAATTACTGGCACATGAGACTTTTCATATTTGTCTTTTCATCGTTGTAGATTCATCCGAACACACACTACAATATTGTAGTAAAATTAAAAAAAAAATTGTCTCTTAAATTTAGAGTAAAAAACGTTTTTAGCGTATACGACCTTATTGCCTATACGAAAATAATCGAAATAATAGTTTATCGCGTCTCATAAAAGCTTGTTAAAATATTCGTCTCATTGAATCTAAAATTTAAATCCAAAAGATTTATATGAGCTTTTTCTCATCTTATAATAAACTCATGACTACACATTCAGAGTAACTCGGCACCGTCACTAGAACTCGCCTTATTTGTGTTTGACCTGCTAACGAACTGACACAGCCGGTAAATATAACAATAGTATAGTTATTCGTGAGTGAAGACCGAGTGCCAGAATAATCCAGACGGATTCAAGAATAGTGGATATAATAAATAAAATAAATAAATAAATAATGCTGGACAGTTCATACAACATTATCTAGCCCCAAGCTAAGCAGAGCTTGTGTTATGGGTACTAGATAAATGATATACAGAATATTACAAGATATTTTTTTATTATACATAGAAAATAACCAGAACACCCGGAACAAATATTTGCGATCACACAAATATTTTTTCCGAGGCGGGAATCGAACCCGCAACCTCCTGCGTCGCAGGCCAACCTTTGCCCACCGTGCCACAGAGGTCGTCAATCTAATACTTATACCTAATACTTGTCTAATAATATCTAGGTACTTATACCGAAAGTTGATTTGACTTATAGAGTCACTGTGCACTGTGAAACAATTTAAATCCTTACCATGAGGTTAGAATTAATCCGCATTATTCATAATCATAATCATTTATTTCCATACAAGTACATGTAAAAAAAAAATATAGCTGTTGAATTAGTGTCGAGACACACTATGCCGAACTTGTATCGCGTAGTTTTGTCAAGAACGCTTTTTTACTAAATAATAAAGTCGTGACAATTGTTTTTTAATTAGTTTACATAATAAATGTACTATATCGTTACAATTTAGCCATAAAGCAGGCTTATAAGTTATTCAACATTGACCTAGATTTACAACATAAATTAAACCTAAGAATGTGTCTATTGACACCTTTCTTACTGTCTCTATTTAAGGGGAGGACACTTTGTTCTTGTGTTCTTATTAGCAAGCACTAGTTAACTCCGACACCAGAGGCCAGCACTACCTCATACGAAACGAAACGAAGCACTAGTTTACACTAGATTTCACTATAGTTTACACTACACTAACTCATAAGGTTTAATTCTTTTGAGTCAGTTAATTTTAAATAATAACGTTCAAAATTGGGGTCCAGCTCTTCTATGGCACATGCTATAAATTTCGTTGCGTGTTAGCGTACAATTTAATATCAGCAGATAATCGATAATCGGTAACAACGCATTTAATGCATTTTGTATTGGAAGCGAGCGACACATAATTATTGTGTGGAGAGTTTGGCGGCGGTGCGGCCGCCCTGCCACTGTCCCTTGTGCATCTTGTCGACGAAGTGTCTGGCCGGCGGGACGGCGCGGCGCGGCGGTAGTCTCGGCAATTGCTATTACCGTAAATATATACATTTTATCGGGTTTTTTTCGACACACCACGAACTACGTCCATTCGGTAGAAGCGTAGATTACGTCGCGCGTAATTTTTGCTTTGATGTGTCATGTCAAGCGAATTAGCTGTAACATAAGTTCTGCCACGGAACTTCAACCACGCAATTTCAGCATAGTGTGTCCTTGCACTTAGGCTAAGGTCAGACCAACGCGATCAGCCCGCATCCTCAGTGGCGTGCACGGTGGCGATCAATAGTAAGACAATAGATCGCCACCGTGCACGCCACCGCAGACGCGGGCTGAACGCGTTGGTTTGGCCTTAGCTTAAGTGCAAGGACACACTATGCTGAAATTGCGTGTATTAGTTTCTGTCTGTTTTCAATAACCAAACCAAATAAAACTAAATTTTACTTCAGCATAGCCAGTGACTCAACTGAAAGGCTCTATGAAAGCCTTTATGATTGCAATGCAGTTCACGACGTAGTGCAAGAACACTCTAGAAAGTTCTAGTGTACTCGAATGGTGCTGCTCGAATTTATACCATTTTTATGAGTCACAGTTTACCGTGATCAGGTTTGTAATGTTTTGTTCCAAATTTATAGCTCAGAAGAACTAAAGCTAGGGTTTTCTAAAAGTTTTACCACCATAGCAGTGAATATTTAATACGATTATAGTAAACTAGTCTGCGGTATGTTTGGGCCAGATTGTCAGTACGTTTTACACATGGCCACGCTGTCTCATCAAGTATGTGGTACAGGAATTAATGGGCCAGGCTGTCAACATCCCTGTTACGGTGGCTATAATGACGGCATGGCCATTGCTGTTTAAATAACTTTTTAACTCGTTTAGACGAGCTATATTTGCCTAGACTTCACAAAAATACAGACTAATACAAAATGTTCATCGTACGTTCATGAGTTGAATTCAATAAGATTCAATTTTTTTTTATAGCATTGATATGCAATCTCTATTTTCGATTTATATACGTACTTCGACTACGACCCAGGCCTTGTAAAAGCTTTCTCGTCAAAAAGTAACTTAAAACCATCTCAAACCATCAAGCATTAGTAAAAATAGAAAACTCCATTGAAATCTGTTCAACAGTTTGAGAGATTGCCAAGAATGTTTTAATTGAGTATTACCTATACCTACATTTTGTCAACATCGTTGTCTTGCCCTTTTCCCAATTTATTTGGGGTCGGCACATAATAATATTAGGTACGTATTACGTACAGAGGTTTTTTTTTTAACTACGTCAATGACGGGACAAGCAGATGGCCACCTGATGTTAAGCCGTAGGCCGTAACCTCTGCCTTTAGCAAGGCATTACCTTGGTTTGTCAAATAATATGTGAAGGCACAATTTACACATTTTTTTTAAGTCTTCCTATACGTGGTCCCATTTAAGTCCTTCATTCCCCAGTTGTGTGTGTTTTTTTTTTTTTTTTTAACTTTGTGATTACGCATAAAGCGTATGGCCCACCTGATGTTGAGCGGTAACCTTTGCCTTTAACAGCGCATTACCACATAGGTCACTTCCACCTAAGACGCACCCTATGTGGCATTGCACTGCGCCCGCCACCCTGAGACATAAAGATGAAGTCTCAAAAAAGGTGCACGGAGAAGCTCCCTGTTTTGAAGTCGAGTTTCGTTTTCATTGTAGTCCCCAGATAATTTTTACTTCCCAGTTAATTTTAGTGTTCTTTTTACTACACCGTTACAATTTGCTGTCGTGGAAGCTCACAAAGTAAACTTGGAACACGTCCTCTGGTAATTCGTTTGATAACTAGCCATTTTACAGAGCACAGTCACTCGGTGATGGCTGTCGTTCGCATAAAACGTGTCTTGCTTACGGGATGAAGTTGTCGTGTCAGCATAATTGTCGCCGACAGCGTCTGTCTAGATTAGATAAGAATAGAGACGTGTCTTACTTTAAAATGGTGTCTAGATTTGTATCTATTAGTTAGAACTAACAGTTCGAAGAAATGTTATACTTCATATAGGTACCGAAAGTTTATTTGACTTCTAGGGTCACTGTGAAACAATCTTCACCGTAAAAGTTTTTAATGGCTAATACCTATAGAGATTTATTATTTTTACGCCGACTGTACTTCACTATAACAAAATCGACAAGGGATCAGGAATTTGAAAGTTGCCTACATTATGTTAATAGATCGAGCAGGACGATCAAAGTCCAATGGATCATTCTCAATGGATCGAACAGGATTAATACGAATAATTACAAGGAATAATTACGAGCAGTCGTAATATTTACAGTGAAGTTATGATTAATCCGCATTATTCATAATCTTTTTCATTCATTTCCATACACATGTAAAAAATATATTTCATAGCTGTTGAATCGAGACACACTATGCCGAATTTTCATAAATTCGGCAGGAACGCTTTTTATACGAAATCATAAAATATCTCCAATTTAAAATGATAACGATCTTATTTAGCGCTATTCAAGTTCTTCTATTGGGATTTGCAATATATTAGTTAGAACCAACAGTTCGAAGAAATGTTGCAATATGATAAACTCACATTGCACATGTATTTATTTATTTAATTCAAGTAACTTAGACTCAAAATAGGTACATACACATTCAATAAGAATAATAAAACATGTCACGCTTACACAACAACACATATAATCAATAAAACACAAGAATACAAAATGAATGAAAAAAGTCAAGTTAGTATTAATGCGCATTATTCATTGATAATGAGTAAATAAAGTTCTATTTAGCTTAAATATCGGTTTGATTTCCTGAGCCTTAAACTTATCAAACTCAAAAGGATAACAAGAAAAATACGTTACCTCACGCCTAAAGGGGTCTTTTAAGTGTCGCTTAAACGGAACCCAGAACCCTTGCTTTAGAGATTCATGTTTACCGGAATCCGGGAATTTACTTAGAAAGGCCATTTCAACACCTATTTTATGTGGGACCCGCTTGGAAATCGAGAGGTGTTTCTCCATTTATACCTGGGGTTTATTCTGCCACGATTTAATTTAAAACGACACCGAACTGTGAAAAGTATTGGAAAATCACTGATCCAAATATTTAATATATTATTTACGAAGACTTTAGGTACTTTTGTTTGGTATAATCAACGTATAAACCAATTTGTTTTTCGACTTGAACAGTAATAATATCTAAACGTTCGCACAGGGATCCATCAGGAATTTGAAAGTTGCCTAAAAATTTTAAGGGATCGAACAGGACGATCAAAGTCCACAGGATCATAGCCAAGGGGTCGAACAGGAATTATTTACTCCCTTTTCCCCGTTGAAATAGACAGAGTCGTAATAATAGGCTACTTTTTTTCAAGTTTTATTTAACTTGCAATGTTTCTATGTCCGGGTTCCTCAACCGATTGAGATTAAATTTTGCATATCTATCAAGTTCCGATGACAATACACATTATGGTGGTGATTATGGTGACAGCGAGCTGATCTGATGATGGAGACAGAAGGTGGATAGCGGAACTCCTCAATGGATAATAATAGACAGCCGTGTTTAGGCTCATTTCGATCAGCACACGGTTCCGATCACTAATTTTATAAAAGCTTATACTAGAAAAATATATTTATCGCAAAAAACGTATATCTCTGTAATTACGACGCTAAAAAGTCACCCAACCCTTCAAAATTGGCCCCTAAACAAGCATCAGCGCTAAGCTATCCTTTTAACAGTCCGATCCAGGGCCGTAACTAAGGCTTACACAAATTCCTATTCATAGCTTACCTAAGTCAAATTGGCTGCTGAATATTCCGTAGTTACTTGCCTTGTTCGGGATCATGCATGAACGACAGCATCATCTATGGATAGACCAGTGTGAAGGAGACTGAGCAAACGTCAAAATATGGTCCAACTCTTCAATGTGTACATTCTCTCGATAAATAGGTATATAGTACTGAATAAAATACTTCTAAGCATTGATGTCTTTAAACGTAGAGGTACATTAACACACAGGTAGAGAAACTTGTCATTAGGTAACCATATATTTTTTACCAAAAAGTAAACAATTTGTTGTCACACTGTAAGTGAGCGCTACTTCACTAACCTTTCGGCCTGAGCATGCTAAGGGTGAATTTGGTGTGAAAAGTAGCTAGTCATAGTGACGACATCCTAATGCCTTTTTAACACCAATAGAAGCTTAGTATTTCAAGACACTACCAAAAAGTTTTTTTGGACAAAGGCGACCCAATAATAAGCAGCAATAAAAATCAGAAATCAGGCGCAGTGCCTTTGTCGCAAGCGCCACACTGAAGTTTGAACTGATTGGTTTTTAAATGATTCATAAAATAAAGGACTTTCTTATACAAAAGATATCATGTCTCATTGGTAAACAAAAAAATGGGCGGACCTAGTTTACGGTCATTGCTGCAAGCGAAAAGGTTTTGAAACTGTTCAGGGACTTACGTTGGTGATAGTAGGTAGTACGTGCTTCGAAAGGTTACGCCGCACGCTCACAGTCACAGTACTATATCCTTTGACGGGGAATCACATCCATAGAGAAAAATCACATCACATGACAAACACGGGGTGGTTGGGTAGGTGATAACGACGTTACCTACCTAGTACCTGTAGGTACCTGTAGGTATTAAAATCAAATTACACCATTTCGCTTCACCGTCCTTCTAATCCAACTACCTACGGGAAACTTTATTAACATCGCCAATTAAATTTTTAGATTTTCAAAATGGCCGCCGCCTCTTCGCACACAAAGGTGTAATTGGCGCTGGATATTTGTCATCACTGTTGATAGCATATGTCCAGTCATTGCCCTCAATTTATCAAAGGCGTTAGTTATTCGGAGGCATAGTTCTTCCACCGAGCCAATCTCTTTCGCATAAGCGTCGGAAGTACATAATTAACCACGACGACCTCTGTGGCGCGGCGGGCGAAGGTTGGCCTGCGACGCAGGAGGTTGCGGGTTCGATTCCCGCCTCGGAACAAATATTTGTGCGATCGCAGATTATTATTTATGTTCAAGGTGTTCTGGGTATTTTCTATGTATAAAAAAAATCTATCTATGTAATATATTGTATTAAGTATATCAGTTATCTAGAACCCATAACACAAGCTCTGCTTAGCTTGGGGCTGGATAATGTTGTGTGAGCTGTTGTGTGTATTTATATAATAAGAGCCGTGAGTTGAACGAAAAAACCCAATCACGACCACTGAATAGTTTACATCCATCGAGGAGTTCCGTTGTCCACCTAAGGTACTATTATCTACTCTGTGACCTTACATCTCCATCATCAGATCAGCTCACTGTCATTAATAAGGTATTTTGTTTCCATTGATTATTGTTAGGGAGATAGTAGTTATTAGGTATATTATGCGGACTACCTAGCTATATAGGCTATTCGATAAATACAAAAACGTTCAAACATTGTGCATTGAAGCACTGATTTGTTTAATTGAGTGTGGTTCCCCCCCGTTAGAGTTATTTTATAGTCAATTAATTCCCAGACATACTGAAATCCAAATATTAGCCTTACATAACACAAAAAATCTAGCAAAACTGAGATAACATGTGCGTTCAATCCTCGTGTTCCGAGGTTCATACATACATATTGTATTAAGTATATCAGTTATCTAGTACCCATAACACAAGCTCTGCTTAGCTTGGGGCTAGATAATGCTGTGTGAACTGTCCAGCATTATTTATTTATTTATTTTATTTATTACATACAAACATAGACACACGCCTTTTTCCCCGAAGGGGTAGGCATAGTCTCAATGGGCCTCTTTTCACAGTGAGTTTCACCATCGTGGAATATAGACGTGTCAAGTGGTGAGCTCATTGCCGCCATTGCTTCCCACGACTGACTCTGCTAAGGCTTTCTTCCAGTAATAACGCATTCCATAATAAGCTAGCAGTCAGGACAAATCTTATACCAACTAATTTTATCAACAAGTCCGGGTAATCCCTTCGTCGGTTTTTACTACATCCACGGGAGGAGACGGAAGAGTCTATTCTTAGGCCGGACTCACCAAATCGACATTTTATGTTAAGCTCAACGCCTTTCCTTACTGAACGTTTTCATAGACAACATGACTACGCCTATAAATACAAGTACGAATAATTAATTTTGTAAAAATTAAATAACCCTCGACGCAATGAAATAGCTGAACCGATTTTGTTCAAACATAGCTAAGAAGACTCCCGACAAATTCAGCTAAGTATCAAACAAAAAAAAAACTAAATCGGTGCATCCGTTCGGGAGCTACGATGCCACAGAGAGATACACACACACACACACACATACACATACACACACACATACACACAGACACGTCAAACTAATAACACCCTGTCGTTTTTGCGCGGCGATTAAAAATAATAAAGTGATCATACAGTCACTATAGAATCTCATAACATAAAACTATTATTGGGAACTAGACACCCAGTTCATTCTACCGTATGGGTATACACGGGCTGAATGCACAAACCATGCCTAGCCAAGCCTGTTTGAAACTTCATGCATGGATCTCATTCACGGTATATTGGTATTCAAGCCTGGTTCTTGACGCCGCTTCCATAGACACATTTATTTTGATGAGGCAAGGGAATCCCTTGGCATTCTGCCAGATTTCGACAATCGATTGCCTTGTACAGTCAAATGCTGCGGAGATAGTCACCTAATCTAATATAGCTTCTATTATCTTCAATGTAGGTGTGAAATTGGTAATTTGGTTGACTGTAATGGTGACTAGTTTTTTTATGGAGCGGAATTTGTAAAGGTGGCAGCTTCGTGGTCTTTGAATTATTGTTTTTAAACACGCCTTAAATTAATAATATATCACCATTATGGATGAAGATATAGACTACTCGTTTTTAGGGTTCCGTACCCAAAGGGTAAACGGCACCCTATTACTAAGACTTCGCTGTCCATCTGTCTGCCTTTCTGTCCGTCTGTCACCAGGCTGTATCTCATGAATCGTGATGAAATTTTCACACATGATTTATTTTTGTTGCCGCTATAAAAACAAATACAAACAAAAACAGAATAAATAAAATTTAAGGGGGCTCCCATACAACAAATGTGTTTTTTGCCGTTTTATAGATAATGGTACGGAACCTTTCGTGCGCTAGTCTGACTCGCACTTGGACGGTTTTATTTTCATTACGTACCTAATTCTTCGTTTGGAGTAATATAATTAGCAATCTTGCACCAGATATTGGCATCAAACAAGATATCAGAGGCTTGCCTCTTGATAGCATCTTCGACTTAATCGTTTTAATCAAATATATCAAACTCATCACCATAACTCAAAAGACCCGCCTCCGTTTATTAGGTTCCTTGTATTTACATTAGGTGCGTTATGTTGTTGACTTGTTGTTATTTTTATTTGAAGTTCCAGTTAGGTACATAATGCACTTAGGGAATAAAGCAGTGTAAGACGCGCGGCATGTTGAACCCTGAGCGTAACGAGGAACTAGAGTTATATAGAGTCCTGAGTGAAGCGAGGGGTCAAGCTGTCCAAGACGAATACAAGCTTTATTCCAGAGTAGAATACTCTACTATTCACACCTTCTGCGAGACAATTAAAATTCACTGAAAAACACAGCACCAAACACCGTCCTTTGTTTCACATTCTTTGTAAACGCACTTTTTTTTTTATTTCTGCTAATGTTGGCTTTTTGATTTTCGAACAAACCTCTTTACAATGCTATATGTGCATTTTTTACTTAAAGTTTTCCACGAGTATCCATACGAATTTGAAGTTACAAATTCAAATCACTTTATTCCCTAGGTAGTTTCATACAACTTTATATCCTTTAAGAGATAATGATTTACTTTACGTTGAGGTTGCATGATATATAATTGGACATTGTCGGGCAGGTGGTGTGAAACAGCCTTTTTTTTATCAGTGGATGGAGGCGTATCAATACGGTTCGTTGTTGCACACTATGGGAGAAAAACATAGTTCATGTCTAGCAGTGGGGTATCAACCAACTGATGAAGAAGACTAAAATAATCTGCTTTTTAACCCCCGACGCAAAAACGACGGGGTGTTATAAGTTTGACGTGTCTGTGTGTGTGTTTGTGTGTGTGGTGTGTGTGTGTGCCTGTCTGTGGCATCGTCGCTCCCGAACGGATGAACAGATTTAGTTTTTTTTTTATTTGAAGATGAATTTGTCGTTAGTGTTCTTAGCTATGTTTGATCAAAATTGGTTCAGCCGTTTCATAGCGTTGAGGGTATTTTTTATTTTTACAAAATAAAAAAATGACTTCGTGTTGTTACAGAATCTGAAGGATCAGATCCTGACTACAAACGTCTGGCTGGAGCACGTAAGTTTATAGCTCCAATAAATTTAGAGAAGTGAAGTAAATTGCGGGCTTCCTCCATTTTGGAACAATGGTGAAATCCCAAATAATGTTATAGCATGCATTTGTTTGTGACCTGGGTGTGACTGGGTTGCGATTTTGAAAGTCATTTAGTCAATAAATATCAGCAAAATGGCTGCAAGCATTGATGTCTATACAACACTATTCTAGTGGATTTTGCCCATAGATCTTCCGACATGGGGCAGACGTAGCCAGCCCAATTGTTAAAAGCTCATCATCATCATCATCATCAGCCTGTATCAGTCCACTGCTGGACATAGGCCTCTCCTAATGTTTGCCATTTAGACCGATTTCCAGCTCTTCCCATAAACTTTCTACCAGCCACCAGCAGATCATCGCTCCACCTAGCCAGGAGGCGCCCCACACTAAGTTTACCAAGACGCGGTCTCCACTCTAGAACACGTTTACCCCAGCGGTTGTCAGTTCTTCGGTATATATGCCTTTATAGGCTCCTCATTCATTAATGAGTTTCAAAAATTCTATATTTTGGAAACCGGTGATTAAGGCCAACGATTTAAAAAAAACGCAACCCATGTGCATTACTCTAACTAACGTATTGGTAACTTTATTATAGATGTGAAAATGTATTACTTCTAAAAATCTTGATAATAGTGTTAACTACCGAAAACTGAATCGTTGTATTCCAACACATTTGATGTTTGTATTTGGTACTCGACGTTTTTACCCAGTACGAGTATGAGCAAATCATTAAACATACATTCATACATAGACACACGCCTTTTTCCCCGAAGGGGTAGGCAGAGCCTCATTTGACCTCTTTTCACAGTATGCTGCACTATCGTGGAATATAGAGGTGACAAGTGGTGAGCTCATCGTTGCCATTGCTTTCCACGGCTGACTCGGCTAAACATTATAAACTCCGTATATTTAGAAATTTAGGGTTCAAATGTTGAGTATTTCGTAATATGAATAGGCCCTTGAATGCCACTGAAACCCTGATAGGACAGACCAGTTCCAAAAAAAATGGCGGCCATTTCTTTCAGTTCAGAGGGCACCACAATAACTCAATACAAGTAAACAATGCGTTGATAAAAAAATGAGCCCTAGTTGATATTGACTGTGTGAATTCAATCTGTGCGACTTCGAATAAATTAAACTCAGCCTTTAACTCGACTATGCACCCTGTCCTTTAAGAATAACGTCCTTAATCCTTCACGAAAGTCAGCAATAAATAAAAGCAACGCCACACTATCTTCCGCTTTAATATTAATATTGTTACCAGGAATGGGAGGACCACAAGTTTAAATGGGATCCCCTCGAGTACGGCGGCGTGAAGGAGCTGTATGTACCGTCTGAACATATCTGGCTGCCTGACATTGTGCTGTATAATAAGTGAGTATTTTATATCAAGCTGTATCATAGACATCGTCACTACTACTTTGTCCCACTGGTTCTTTCTTGGTCCCCTTCAGTCAGTGACTTGAATGGTAGACCTGAAAAGAGCCTAGTGAATAAATGTTGAAAGAACCTGTATAGTGCAAGGATTCACAGTCCATAGAATGTTCTTTCATCCATCATCGGCTATTTTTAACCCCGTCGCAAAAAAGGGGTGCAGCCTTATTGATCCCATGGATTCATCCCATGAATATTTATTTCCAGATTCATAGCAAAATGTAGGCCGTATTCATCCCAAAAATAATAAAATTGTATTTTGTCCGTATTAATCCCAAAATGTAGTCCGGATTCATACCACGGCCTATAACAATGGATATTGGTACGGTCAGACCAGAGAAAAATGCAAGATCCTTACTATCATTTTCATATATTTATGTTGGATGCAAATTATTAACAATTGGCGTTTGTAAGTATGTATGTTTGTCCGAGGATAACTTGCGAACTGTTGAAATATTTTTTTATAAAACTAGTATTCTTTATAAAATTTGGTAGATGGGTACATAGTATTAGTACAATTTGTGTAAGGTTATGAGCTAAATTGGTTCGGGGGTTGTAGAAGAAATTGGGGCCAAAGAAAGGGTAAAAAAGTGAAACTATCATAGACGTTTCAAAACTAGTTTTAATTTTAATTTAGACTGTAACTTTTGGGATAAAAGCAAAGAACTAAAAATAAATAACCTCTAGGGTTCTTCCAGTAATTTAGTATCATCCATGGAGGAGTTCAGTTGTCCACCTTCCGTCTCCATCATCAGATCAGCTCGATGTAAAATTAGTGATCGAAACCGTATGCTGATCAAAATGAGCCTAAACACGGCCAGTCTACTATTATCCGTCACGGAGTTCCGTTGTCCGCCTTCCGTCTCCATCATCAGATCAGCTCGCTGTCCACATCATAAAAAAATATTTAATATATAAATAATGCTGGACAGTTCACACAACATTATTGTCATCGGAACTTGACTGGTATGCCTAATTTCACAGCTCAATCGGATATTGGAATGTCACCCTTATCTCTCCACCCGTAAAATACTTATATCATTGAGTAGTTACAAAGAAGTTCCAATCATCTATCTAATATCTTCTATACATATCTACATCTATAAAAGAACTTAACCTGACTGACTGACTGACTGATTCATCATCGCAGAGCAAAAACTGCTGGAGGTAGACTTGCAGGGTGTAATCTTTTTAGGGCATAGGGACGCACTAAGAAAGGAATTTGAAAAATTCTTTCTTAAAGGGGTCAAAAAAAGGGTTTTAAAGTAAAACAAAATAGCTCTGTACCTCGGAAACCGTTAGTAGCAGACAATTGAAAATTGATATGTAGATTCCTCAAAAAAAAACAGCATTTCCTGAAATTTTCCTAAAAAAGCGGCCAAGTGCGAGTTGGACTCGCCCATGAAGGGTTCCGTAGCAGCAAGTAACATAATATAAACGTTCTTGGATGGATTACGATTAATGACGTATTTAAAAAAAACTACTTACTAGATCTCGTTCAAACCAATTTCGAGTGAAAGTTTACATGGTAATGTATATCATATTTTTTTTTTAGTTTTATCATTCTCTTATTTTAGAAGTTATGGGCGGGGACACACACTTTTTACCACTTTGGAAGTGTCTCTCGTGCAAACTATTCAGTTTAGAAAAAAATGACATAACAAACCTCAAACTCATTTTTGAAGACCTATCCATAGATACCCCACACGTATGTGTTTTTTTTTTTTTTTTTTTTTTTTTTTTTTATATACTACTTGGATGACGGATCCAGCAAGAGGCCCACCTGATGTTAAGCGGTAACCTCTGCCTATGAACAGTGCATTACCTCATAGATCACGTCCACCTAGGACGCAACCTATGTGGCATTGCACTGCGCCCGCCACCCTGAGACATAAAGATGAAAAGTCTCATGTGCCTGTAATTTCACCGGCACCCTTATCCTTCAAACCGGAACACAGCAATGCGAGCACTACTGCTTTGCGGCAGAAATAGGTATGGTGGTAGTACTTCCCCGGACGAACTCTTTCACAAAAAAGCTATACTACTACAAAAAAATGATGAAAAAAAAAATGGGTATGATGAAAAAAAAAAAATTCAGTTACAGTTCTAAGTATGGGGAACCCCAAAAATAAAAAACTACTTACAAGATCTCGTTCAAACCAATTTTGAGTGAAAGTTTACATAGTACATCATATATTTCTTTTAGTTTTATCATTGTCTTATTTTAGAAGTTACGGGGGGGGGGGGGGGGGGGGGGACACTTTTTACCACTTTGGAAGTGTCTCTCGCGCAAACTATTAAGTTTAGAAAAAAATTATACTAAAAACCTCAACATCATTTTTGAAGACCTATCCATAGATACCTCACACGTATAGGTATAATGTAAAAAAAAAAATGAGTTTCAGTTCTAAGTATGGGGAACCCCAAAAATAATTGTTTTTTTTTCAATTTTTGTGTAAAAATCTTAATGCGGTTCACAGAATACATCTACCTACTAAGTTTCAACAGTATAGCTCTTATAGTTTCGGAAAAAAAAGACTGACAGACATGACGAATCTATAAGGGTTCCTGGTCTTTGACTACGGAACCCTAAAAAGGAACAGGTATGTTTTGACTGGGTTTTTAAAGTAAAACAAAACAGCTCTGTATTTCGGATACCCTTGGTAGTAGACACTTAAAATGTGACATGTAGATTCCTCAAATAAAGTAAACAAAACATGTTTCAGCATTTCCTTAAATTTTCCTGCAATAAGGCAAAGGAATGTTTTGATTGTAATAAACTTCCGAGCCGAAACCGCTGGGCGCAGAGACTTGTAATTTGGAAGGTGTATTCTTTTTAGGACGTAACGGGGTACCTACTAAGAAATATATTTGGAAAATTGATCGTGTAAGGGGTTCAAAAAAGCTTTTAAACTAAATCAAAATAGCTCTGCATCTCGGAAACCATTGGTAGTAGATACTTGAAATTGTACAAGTAGATTTCTGAAATAAATATTACAAAACACGTATCAGCATTTCTTGAAATGTTACTAAATGTTACTAAAAAAAGCGGCCAAGTGCGAGTCGGACTCGCCCATGAAGGGTTCCGTAGCAGCAAGTAACATAATATAAAACTTCTTGGATGGTTTACGATATATGATGTATTAAAAAAAACTACTTACTAATCTCGTTCAAACCAATTTTCGGTGGAAGTTTAAATGTTTTTTTTTTTAGTTTTTTTATTCTCTTATTTTAGAAGTTACGGGGAGGCACACATTTTACCACTTTGAAAGTGTCTCTGGCGCAAACTATACAGTTTCGAAAAAAAACTGTTAGAAACCTCAATATCATTTTTGAAGGACCTATATTCATAGATAACCACACGTACAGGTTTGATGAAAAAAATAATATTTGAGTTTCAGTTCTAAGTATGGGGAAAACCCATTTTTTTTATTTTCTATTTTTGTGTCAAAATCTTAATGCGGTGCACAGAACACATCTAACCAAGTTTCAACAGCATAGTTCTTATAGTTTCGGAAAAAAGTGGCTGTGACATACGGACGGACAGACAGACAGACATGACGAATCTACCGTAATTTGGTTACGGAACCATAAAAAGGCACAGGAATGTTTTGATTTAAAAAAACTACCGAGCTAAAACCGCCGGACCCAGAGACTTGAAATATGGAGGAACTGCCGAGGAATAGAAAACTATTCAATATTCTGTGACTGACATAGATAAGCGAATTTTTAATCGTAAAAAAACAATCAATCGCATTTTCCTAGAGATGAGGACCTAATTAGATTTTTCAAAATAAACTTTCATCAAAATAGTTAGAGCTGTTTTCAAGAACGTGATTACAAATATTTATTACGAATCTTTGCTCGTTGTATAGGATATTAATGTTATTTAAAAGCTTATGTTATAAATAATTTAAAATTCTGATTCCCTGAAACGATTTATACACTAGTCCGTGATTTTCCGTTATTTTTTTTAAATAATGGCTTCACCTTTTTTTTCAATTTTGTATACATATTTTTTTCTGTGATGACAGTAAACCTCAGATATCGATTATTAAAGTAATCGATACAGTAACAAAAAAAACTGCTATTATTAAAAATAATTTAAATTTAGTTACCGTTTGTTAGGTAAAAAGCATTTATAAGACTAGAATAAAAAAAGCGGCTAAGTGCGTGTCGGACTCGCCCATGAAGGGTTCCGTAGCAGCAAGTAACATAATATAAAAGTTCTTGGATGGATTACGATTAATGACGTATTAAAAAAAAAACTACTTACTAGATTACTAAATTTTTTTTGAGTTTCAGTTCTAAGTATGGGGAACCTTAAAAATAAAAAACTACTTACGATCTCGTTCAAACCAATTTTGAGTGAAAGTTTACATGGTAATGTACATTATATATTTTTTTAGTTTTATCATTCTCTTAATTTAGAAGTTATGGGGGGGGGGGGGACACTTTTTACCACTTTGGAAGCGTCTCTCGCGCAAACTATTCAGTTTAGAAAAAAAAATATTAGAAACCTCAATATCATTTTTGAAGACCTATCCATAGATAACCCACACGTATAGGTTTGATGAAAAAAAAAAATTGAGTTACAATTCTAAGTATGGGGAACCACAAAAATAAAAAACTACTTACTAGATCTCGTTCAAACCAATTTTGAGTGAAAGTTTACATGGTAATGTATATCATATATTTTTTTTAGTTTTATCATTCTCTTATTTTAGAAGTTACGGGGGGGGGGGGGGGGGGGGATACACTTTTTACCACTTTGGAAGTGTCTCTCGCGCAAACTATTCAGTTTAGAAAAAAATTATATTAGAAATCTCAACATCATTTTTGAAGACCTATCCATAGATAGGTATAGGTTTGATGAAAAAATTTTTTTTGAGGATCAGTTATAAGTATGGGGAACCCCAAAAATAATTTTATTTTTTTATTTTTGTGTAAAAATCTTAATGCAGTTCACAGAATACATCTACCTACCAAGTTTCAACAGTATAGCTCTTATAGTTTCGGAAAAAAAAGGCTGTGACATACACGGACAGACAGACAGACATGACGAATCTATAAGGGTTCCGTAGTTTTTTTACGGAACCCTAAAAAGGTTAATTAACAAGCCTGAAATAATGCAACCAATTTGATTTTTCGAGTTTAATTCCATAGTTTATATATATGATTACCTTGTTGATTATTTTATACCGACAATTTTGTGAAATAAATAGATGGTCCATAATAACATATTTTTTTGCTGACGTTTACTTCTACTCGTTTTAGATGTAGGTACTTCTAGGTGGGATAAATACGGACTCCAAAAATGAAATGAATATGAATGGTATGAATCCGGAATAATTATTATTACTTTTTGCTCGTGGGATGAATTTCTGGGATCAAAACGGATGCACCCCAAAAAAGGGGTGTTATAAGTTTGACCGCTATAATGTGTGTCTATCTATGGCACCGTAGCTCCGATTAGAATGAGTTTTTTTTGTTTGAAAGCAGGTTTTCTAGCGATTGTTCTTATACATGTTTTATCAAAATCGGTTTAGACGTTTCAAAGGTTTGTGGGCTTTTGAAATTTTTACAAAATTATCATATTACCCTTAATTTCTCCAAATTGTTGCACTGCTTCAATACATTTTAAAATGATTTTCGATCTTTCTTCATTCGTCGTTATATTTCTGTTTATTGAACCTGACTGACTAGTTTGAGGTATAAGGCCTTAAAACAGGCGTTGTGACCGATGGTGAACCAATCAGTTTGGTGAAAGAATTATGACGTACTCATCTTCTCGAAAATAGACTCACTTATCCACGTATCTTCGATTTTTTGGTTTTAGTACATGCTGCTTTCTGTGCTATGTTTTTTTTCACCGGTTTTCTTCAACATTAACTCAAATACATTTTTCAAGTCAAAAATTGACCACTGCGTCACTATGTGCTTTTAATTGCTTTATAAAATGCTCACGACGTTAAAAATTACCATGTGGTCTGTTTTTAAATTAAATGCATGCGCCTTTTCCTGTAAAATAATAATCAAAATACTATCAAACCAAATAACCTAAAACGGGCAAGTAGATACATACATAGACACATACTTTTTTCCCCGAAAGGGTAGACAGAGCCTTAATGGGCCTCTTTTCACCGTGGGTTGCACCATCCTGGGAATAAAGACGTGATAAATGGTGAGCTCATCGCCGCCATTGCTTCCTACAAATTGGCTAACACTTTCTTCCAGTAATAACACTCTCAAGCAGCCAGGATAAATCTTATACCAACGAATCTTACTACAAGTATCATTGAACAACTAAAAATATAACTTTATTCGCACTAACCGTTTCAGTTCTACCTTTATAATGCGAAAACTGATAAGGAGTAGCTTTGCTGAAAACTATAACTGGGTCTCTTCAAGGCTAGAGTGAATAAGTGCCTTCTAGACCTTTGTCATTTGTTTGTGTTGTTTTGTTCATCTTCGGTGAACTTTTCTAAAATAATGCAAGAGTTGCGAAAATGTTGACATAATCATTCCGAAAATGTCACCCATCAATTTCCTAATGCTCACAGCCACAGGAAATACGATTAAAATGCTAAGTAGGCTGCCGAATCGGAATTGCGTTTACAAATATCATTTCGCGTAATCCATCATCCAAACATCACTATAGAGTCGCGCAAATATTTTAATCACACTCATTTTCGCAAACTTCATGCCAACAAGTTGGACGTTGTGGCTAAGGATGTGAACTAGGTTTAGTTCGAGCCGAAGAATAATTCGACATAGATCTAGATCTATAAGGGATCTTAAGACTAACAAAGATTCAACAACAAACAAAGATTTAACATAGAAGTTTTTCGAATTTTATTTGTCGTACTTTTATAAGACCTTATTCTACTTAAGGTGATTAGTCACCTAAACGTTCATATTAAAAACTTATTTTTTTACGAAAATAGAGACTTAAATATTAAAAAATAAAAAATGCATAGAAGTTATAAAGATATTATATAATTCTTGTACGCGTTGTAAACACGATTCATTATTTCGCTCTATAAAATAAAATCTTAAACATGGGTCATTTTGTTGGTTTATGCAGATTCTATTTGAATATAAAACCTACTGTTGCGGTATGAAAAATTAATTTGGCACCAATGAATCAATGTGACACATTTTATTTTTGTTCATTGGAAGCGAAATAAATATTAAGACCAATAGAAATAGAAAAATAAATTCTGGACAGTTCACTCAAAATTAACTAGCCCCAAGACAGGAAAAAAAAGAAAGAAAAACCCCCAAATCAATTTATCCCCCAATTGCCCCAAATCTGTGCCTTAGTCGCAAGCGCCTCACTGAAGTTCGAACTGAATTTGTCTTTAAATCTTCGTTGTTCAGATCGATGTTTCTTTTTAAACGCATTGACCTGCTAATTTTGAGTTACTTATCGCCTTAAATTACTTTTCCTTAGATACAAGTTCAAAGATTCTGTTTAAAATATGGAACACTGAACAAAATCTACTTTTTGTTACACCAGACTGAATAATTAAATTCTATTCTAGTGTGTTTTTTTTTTTTTTTTTTTTAGCTTTGATAGACCTTTGTTTGACCACGATCTCACCTGTTGGAAAGTGACGATGTGCGATGTGTGATGTGATTAGTGTCTTTTCGGCTTAGGAGAACTCCCAGCACGATGGACATCCCTAGTTATAACAATGCAATTTGGTGCGAGCTAATGTCCAAATGTTCACAAACTAAGTCCGTCGGCGGCGTTATGCCGAAATTAATTTGAGTATTACATGCATAACTTATATCGGACGCTGTTGAATTGTAATTTGTTGGGGTAATTGTTAAGCTGGTGCAACGAGCTTGAGGGTATTGTTCTGAGAGACCTTATTGAAGTTCGCAAAGACGGGATGATAATTTTGTGTCTGCGAATCTGACAATTGAGTTTGGAGCAATATTACAATCTGTCGTGGCTAGTCCGGCCTAAGAATAGACCCCTCCATCTCCTTCCTTTACATGGTAAAGCATGGCTGGATCTACCATACTATTTGGTCACCTGTTTGATATGTATCCATGTTTGTAAATTAATAAACGATTATGATTATGATTCCGTGGATATGTCGTAAAACTGGATTAAGTTGGGGTATAACGCAAAATTAACAATCTAAGATTTGATATTTAACTGACTAAATCAAGTACAATATTCAAATTAATAATATGCATGGATTCTGCATTATAATTCCATGGGACAACTTTACCATATTTTCTCGATAAAAAAAAACATGTAACGACTTTTTGCCTAGATTCGATTGTTTATAAAAATGGTGCATAAAATTGTGGAATAAATAAGATAAATAAAATCAATACAACAAAACCGAGGGTTTACTATAGGGGTTTTGTAAAATTATCTCTATTTTACTACATATTCAATAATAACCAATTTATCGAGCGGCGCGAGGCGTTTTTTTTTTGTTGAAGATTTCTGCCTAGGTTTGGCGCAGTCTACATCAGGAACTGGGTAGGCATCGACCTGAAGATACAGCACAACCACTGCGACTCATTCGCCCAAAATTCTCTTGTAAATGGTGAACTCATTGCATTCTGTGAAGAATCACTAATTGCGCAGTAGTACCTATATAATATTCTTGCTAATGTCCAAAGAATATACTAATGTCATGACTTAACATGTTATAGCTTGTCAAAAATTAGGACGGAAATAAATTGGGTATTCGTAGTTTAACTTCTAAATAATCGAGTTTTCCAAATAAATTATAACTGGCCAGTATTCATAAAAAAAAATACCAAAACTTTCTGCGTGGCCAGGTATTGTTTTATCATAGGGTTGTTGTTTAATTTGTTTAAGAGTAGATAACATTAGTTGCACTCACACTAAAATCCATCTAAATATATCGTGTGTGTATACGGTCGAAGTAGGTAGAGATCGTAGTAGTAAGAAGGAGGGTTAGTAGTAGTAGAACTTTTTTATGAAAGATTTCGTCCGGAGAAGTACTACCACCATACCTCTTTCTGCCGCTAAGCAGTAGGTAGTGCTCGTATTGCTCTGTTCCGGTTTGAAGGGTATGGTTGCCGGTGAAATTACAGGCACAGGAGACTTTTCAACTTTATATCTCAGGGTGGCGGGCGCAGTGCAATGCCACATAGAGTGCGTCCTAGGTGGGATGACCGATGTGATAATGCACTGTTCATAAGCAGAGTATAGGCAAGTATACTTGGAATGACGGATCAAGCCGATGACCACCTGATGTTAAACGTAACCTTAGTATAAAAAAAACATTAAAAAGGTACCAGTAACTTAGTCCTTAATTTTCTAAATATTTAATCTAAATTCACCAAACGTTTTTAAATGATGATAAAACCCTTAAACTGCCAAAAAAATTGCTGTCCTTTATAAAACTAGGATAAATATATCCATTTCGTGCGTGCTGTCAAAATGCTGCATCTCACTCTCACGGCTCACACAAAACGGATCTCGGGCAGATTAACCGAGTCACTTGCCACTTCCTCGTCCCATCTCGTCCCGTCTCGTCCCATGATACATAGTGCTGCAGACACCACATTAATCACGGCAACGTAGGGTTGCCTTATCAACAGATATGAAGGGAATTCATAGCCATGATACGAACGTTTTGAAAATTATTTCACAGATAAATATACAGACGAACAAATTAATTTTGTAAAATTAATATAAACAAATTTCAGTGTTCCATTAAAATTGAAATATTTTTATTGTGAAAAATATTTTTTTTAGTACAAGCTTTTATAAAATTAGTAATTGTAACCGTGTGCTGATCAAAATGAGGCTAAACACGGCCAGTCTACCATTATCCATCGAGGAGTTCCGTCTCCATCATCAGATCAGCTCAAAGTCACCATCATCTTGTATAGTCATTGGAACTTGACACGTATGCCAAATTTCAGCTCAATCGGTTGAGGATAACTGCTTTAAAATTCAGTTCCAAGATTCCACCCGGACAAACATTTGCAAGATTAAACATACATACATTGCAAGTTAAATAAAAGCTTGTATAAACGGAACACCTATGGGAACCACTACTTGTATGCATAATGTAGTGCCCCGAAGCTTGTATTCCCCGGGACTTCGAGTTCGCGAGGTGTTTATGTTTTTTTCTTTTAATTAATATTTTGTGTCACACTGCTGGGTGAAGGTCTCCCCAAAAATTGTCCAATCATCCCGGTTTGATTTAGAGGTGCAAATTTTCGGCGCAAATTATTCCCACGGAGACAAAGCCTAGAGCCGAAAGAAGTCAGTTGTTAAAATTCTCAGTAGGTACTATTTTTGAAAGGTAGAGCTTTTTCGTGAAAGAGTTCGTCCGGGGAAGTACTACCACCATACCTATTTCTGCCGCAAAGCAGTAGTGCTCGCATTGCTGTAGTAGAGTTTTTTTGGAAAGAGTTCGTCCGGGGAAGTACTACCACCATACCTATTTCTGCCGCAAAGCAGTAGTGCTCGCATTGCTGTTTTCCGGTTTGAAGGGTAAGGGTGCCGGTGAAATTACAGGCACATGAGACTTTTCATCTTTATGTCTCAGAGTGGCGGGCGCAGTGCAATTCCACATAGGGCGTGCCCTAGGTGGACGTGACCTATGTGATAATGCGCTGTTTATAGGCAGAGGATACCGCTTATCATCAGGTGGGTCATCTGTTTGTTCCGTCATTCAAAGACGTTTTAAAAAAAAACAAGTAACACAATCACCTGACATCGTGAGATAGTGGTATAAAAACAAGTAACACAATCACCTGACATCGTGAGATAGTGGTATAAAAACAAGTAACACAATCACCTGACATCGTGAGATAGTGGTATAAAAACAAGTAACACAATCACCTGACATCGTGAGATAGTGGTATAAAAACAAGTAACACAATCACCTGACATCGTGAGATAGTGGTATAAAAACAAGTAACACAATCACCTGACATCGTGAGATAGTGGTATAAAAACAAGTAACACAATCACCTGACATCGTGAGATAGTGGTATAAAAACAAGTAACACAATCACCTGACATCGTGAGATAGTGGTATAAAAACAAGTAACACAATCACCTGACATCGTGAGATAGTGGTATAAAAACAAGTAACACAATCACCTGACATCGTGAGATAGTGGTATAAAAACAAGTAACACAATCACCTGACATCGTGAGATAGTGATATAAAAACAAGTAACACAATCACCTGACATCGTGAGATAGTGGTATAAAAACAAGTAACACAATCACCTGACATCGTGAGATAGTGGTATAAAAACAAGTAACACAATCACCTGACATCGTGAGATAGTGGTATAAAAACACGCTAAATTGTATGAATTATATTATCCAACATGGTTTTTTACTTTTTGTTTATTGCACAATACAAACACAGAAACACAGATCTTGATAGCTCTTTTCTCTTATTTGTTTTGAGGCTGCACCCATAGATGGTGCCAAAAGCGTTGCCAAGATTTTAAGGAAGATAGAAATCTATGTGGCATGTATTTATGGGAACTGAAGTTTATGTACCAATGAACTTTTTTAAAATAATAATAATATATAAATATATAATGCTGGAAAGTCCACACAACATTATTTAGCCGCAAGCTAAGCGGAGCTTGTGTTAAAATATGCATCACAATTAAAAGTATAGATTCGAAAGGAAAAGGAAGGAATGGCTGCTAGTGAAATTACAGGCACATGAAACTTTTCATCGTTGTATCCAGATTGTATCAGTGTGGTGACTGCAATGCCATGTAGGGCGCGCCCTAGGTGGACGTAAACTGTGAAGTAATGCATTGTAACAGGCGGAGGTTACCGCATAACATCAGGTGAGCCTAATGCTTGTTTCGCCATTCATTCAAATAAAAATAAAAGGTAACACCCAACACCCACCACTCATACAAAATAGTCCTGATCCCACACTAAGATTCCCTGTAGGTGTCAGGAACTAACTAAGTACCATACAACACCAGACCCGGAAAAAATATTTGCAGATCATACAAATATTTGTGCCGCAGCGGGAGTAGAACACGCAAGCACTCGCATCTCAGTGGGCTACTCGCCCAACGCGCTACACAGGTCATCAATACACTACAGGTTAGGTCAGGTCACTCGTTTTACACTAGTCGCAAACTCTCTCTTATGTCTAGGAAGGATGTAGATGATAAATATTTTGTACTAGATTATGGACATAATGGTAACATTGAGGGTTTATATCAGAAGACTGATAATGATGGTGATATTTACTATGATCATGTGCATGACATCAAGCCACTAAATTGTACTGAAACTAAAATTAAATAAAAAATTATACCATCTCTGAATTTCCATTTCTTTTTTTTTATACAATTTGGTATGACGGAGCAAGCAGATGGTCCGCCTGGTGTTAAGCGGTACCCTCTGCCTATGAACAGCGTATTATCACATATGTCAAGTCCACCTAGGACGCGCCTATGTGGCATTGTACTGCGCCCGCCACTCTGAGACATAAATATGAAAAGTCTCATGTGCACGTAATTTCACCAGCAACCATACCTTTCATACCGGAACACAGCAATGCGAGCACTACTGCTTTTGCAGCAGAAATAGGTATGGCGGTAGTACACCCCCGGACGAACTCTTTCACAAAAAAGCTCTACTACTACTAACTAAAAATAAACTTTAAATTATACCATCTCTGAATTCCCAATTCACTTCACTTCCCACATAATACGTACACAGTATCAGAAAGCTAATTGATTGCAGTGTATATTGACAAGAAAGCGTTCGGAAATGATACATCATGTCGTGTCAAAACGGGCTGTTAGCTATTAATCATGAACGCTGAATGAACGACCCACGTGCTAGTCTTACGTTAAGCTATTTATGAGCGTTTTAGGAAACTGTTTCGTATGAGTTTTGGAGCTATTTATTAATAAAGTTCGCTTCAAGGGAAGGAGCGTATTTACGCGACCAAGGTTTGCCACAAGGTTTTTTCTTGCAAGTACGCCGACCAGGTGTGGACTGACTGTGGACCATAAAGACTTTAAAGTAAAAAAATACTTGCAACTAGCAAGTAAAGTCGCTAGTTCCGCACGCAGAAACTTTATCGCCCTGTGCAATCGAATTACTTGCAAGGCTTTGTAGTAGATGCAATTATGCTCCTTATTTATAAGATAGTTTGGTCCAATTTCCTATGTAATTAATTTGCCACTTTTCCAATTTTCCTATGCAAAAAAATAGCTTGAAGGTTTTATGTGCCCTGGTTTTAGGCGCTGGACAAACTTGGAAGCCCTGGTTCTAGATTTTGCAAGTATTACCCATCTGTAGGTTCATCAATATCCAGTGTATTGTGGGATTTATGCTTCTTATGTTCTTGCAAATAAACATCTTATTTTTTGTTCTTTGAACCATCAAATACTCTGGTTCTATTCCATAATTGATTATGGATAAGACTACATAAATCTTAAATAAAAAAAATAGTTTCTTCCTTATGTCACTGTTTCTTTCTTGGTCACCCTTGTTAGGTCAGTAACCAGTTGAAGTATGGTGTCCTGAAAAGGACCTTTTGATCTATAGGAAAAGGATTAAGCGTGCCTCGCAGACGCTATTTCATGCAAACCTTTCGTTTTTAGGATATTTTGTTCTGAGATACCTATTTCATCACAATGTTTTCTTTCAAACTCAAAGCCGAAAAGTATTTTATTCATTGAAATCACAAGGATCATTTTGAATCGTCTTATAAAACAAATTTACTCCTGATTCAACAAGACCAAACCTAGAAGAATCAGGCAACAAACACGGCTTGGCTTTATTTGATGATCCTTCTAACTACTAGGTGGGGAGCGCCTGTGTGGTGCCCGGAGAACAAGGAGAAGATGAATTTAAAAAAAAAAAAAACAACTCTAAAGCCTTAGGTAGGTAGCCAAAAGCTTACTTTTGACTAAATACCTTAAGTCGGAAAATGTTCATTAAGACAGCACACACTACGTGCACACACGCTTCAACGTGGAAGCAGGTACATAATTGCATCATCATGGTAATGTTAAATGCTCTCCACGAGCTTTTCAATATCATTCCAGCATTGAGATTTACCATCGCTCTACCCGGCACTGTGAAATATAATTAAGTTCATCTATACATCATACAACCTTTGTTTCTCGCAGTTTTTTATTACAGAAAATTTTATAATTTTCTTCAGGGTAGGCAACGCCTCTACAATTGCCACTTCCTGGTCCTTAAGCTAGTTTGTCTATCTGTTTCATAAAAAAAATTTTGAATAACTATTGTTTATCTGTAAAATATCAGAAGAACGTAATCTTTAAGATCTCAGCATTGGGCCCCTCTCCCCCTAAGTTCGATCACATCCTGTACCTAATGAGTGAGTTCCCTTGTGATAGGTTTATGCTGCCATAAACCGGTAACATTGCCTGTATAATATTACTATTAAAACTTCCGTGAGTAATATTCCGTGGGTTTTTTCAATTCTGTATAATATTGTTATAATCTGATTATGTATGTGCGTAAATGTTACGTTATTTCCGATGTACTGTAATGAGGGTAATTTGGAATTTATGGAGTGTAAAAAAGTGTAGCCTATCTGTATTTTAAACAGTCATTAACACTTCAATATTGCTTGAATATGTGTGGGGCGGGAAAATACATTGTTAACTTTATAGATCTAAAAGGTGACAGAACTGTATTTTAAACAGTCATTAACACTTCAATATTGCTTGAATATGTGTGGGGCGGGAAAATACATTGTTAACTTTATAGATCTAAAAGGTGACAGAACTGTATTTTAAACAGTCATTAACACTTCAATATTGCTTGAATATGTGTGGGGCGGGAAAATACATTGTTAACTTTATAGATCTAAAAGGTGACAGAACTGGCCCTTTGAGTGTAGGCAACTTCAACTGCAATAAGTCCTGCAAGGTCACGTTAATCTAGGACGCGACCTACATCCTGAGACACCGTCAGCATCATTAGCAGTTAGTTCCATTCTTTTATTTTTTAACCCCCGACGCGAAATGAGGGTTGTTAAGTGTGTGTATCTGTTTGAAGCACCGTAGCTCTCAAACGGGTGAACCGACTTGAATGCTTTTTTTAATTTGAGTGCAGGTTTTCTGGCGGTAGTTAATAGATACGTTTTATCAAAATCGGATCAGCCTTTTTTTTATACAACTTGGAATAACGGATCTAGCAGATGGCCCACCTGATGTTAAGCGGTGCCCTCAGCCTATGAACAGTGCCATTATCACATAGGTCACGCCCACCTAGAACGATCCTATGTGGCATAGCACCGCGCCAGCATTCTTCAATATTAATAAAAATAGCCACCCTGAGACATAAAGATGAAAAGTCTCATATGCCTGTAATTTCACCGGCACCCTTACCCTTCAATGCGGAACACAGCAATTAGCATCAATGAGTTGGGGTTTTTAAAAAAAAACTTCTTGTTCGAAGCTAAACTTTGAGACAATAATTACATGTTATTTTTATTTTGTTATCAGTGCCGATGGAGAGTATGTAGTAACTACGATGACGAAGGCAGTGCTCCACCACACTGGGAAGGTCATGTGGACGCCACCAGCTATCTTCAAGTCTTCGTGTGAGATCGACGTGCGCTACTTTCCTTTCGATCAGCAGACGTGCTTCTTGAAGTTTGGTTCCTGGAGTTACGATGGAGATCAGGTACTAAATTACTAGCATCCCCACGATATTACAGAGACTTGACGCTTGCAAGATACCGTTATAAAAAGTAGACTATAAATGTAAATGCAAAGACCTTATTTTCGGATTTTAAACAAGTCAAACTGTACATTTTCATACAAGATAACAAGTAATTAAAATTGTAAAAATAAAAAAATCCTCAACTCAATAGGTTCAGCCGTTTCATTGCGTTGAGGATTTATTATAATTTTTTCAAAATTAATTACTTGTTGATGAACAGTTTCCCATCTTCGAACAGCCTCCTTGGATCAAGAAGCTGTTCTCTCTGAAGCTAACTTTGTGTACTAACTAACAAGTTCTTTTACAGATTGACTTAAAACACATAAACCAGAAGAAAGGCGACAACATGGTGGAAGTTGGTATCGACCTTCGGGAGTACTATCCCTCAGTTGAGTGGGACATCCTGGGAGTGCCTGCCGAGAGACATGAGAGATACTATCCCTGCTGCCAAGAACCTTATCCCGGTGAGTTGAGTTTTAAATGAACACGACATGTTTAAAAACCCAACATTTCAAATTCAGCGCTTGCTCATTACACTAAGGCAAGGGGTTCGCACCTTAGTGGCAATATTATCACCTCAATTTTATTCCCTCATAAAGGATCCATATTTACAAAAAATACTATAATGTAGTGCCTTATAGCGTCACGATTCCGAGTTAGTTGGAGGATATTGTACTAAGGCAAGGGGTTCGCACCTTAGTGGCAATATTATCACCTCAATTTTATTCCCTCATAAAGGATCCATATTTACAAAAAATACTATAATGTAGTGCCTTATAGCGTCACGATTCCGAGTTATTTGGAGGATATTGTACTAAGGCAAGGGGTTCGCACCTTGGTGGCAATATTATCACCTCAATTTTATTCCCTCATAAAGGATCCATATTTACAAAAAATACTATAATGTAGTGCCTTATAGCGTCACGATTCCGAGTTAGTTGGAGGATATTGTACTAAGGCAAGGGGTTCGCACCTTAGTGGCAATATTATCACCTCAATTTTATTCCCTCATAAAGGATCCATATTTACAAAAAATACTATAATGTAGTGCCTTATAGCGTCACGATTCCGAGTTATTTGGAGGATATTGTACTAAGGCAAGGGGTTCGCACCTAAGTGGCAATATTATCACCCCAATTTTATTCCCTCATAAAGGATCCATATTTACAAAAAATACCATAATGTAGTGCCTTATAGCGTCACGATTCCGAGTTATTTGGAGGATATTGTACTAAGGCAAGGGGTTCGCACCTAAGTGGCAATATTATCACCCCAATTTTATTCCCTCATAAAGGATCCATATTTACAAAAAATACTATAATGTAGTGCCTTATAGCGTCACGATTCAGAGTTATTTGGAGGATATTGTACTAAGGCAAGGGGTTCGCACCTAAGTGGCAATATTATCACCCCAATTTTATTCCCTCATAAAGGATCCATATTTACAAAAAATACCATAATGTAGTGCCTTATAGCGTCACGATTCCGAGTTATTTGGAGGATATTGTACTAAGGCAAGGGGTTCGCACCTAAGTGGCAATATTATCACCCCAATTTTATTCCCTCATAAAGGATCCATATTTACAAAAAATACCATAATGTAGTGCCTTATAGCGTCACGTTTCCGAGTTATTTGGAGGATATTGTAACTAATAAAAACTACAAAAGACTTTTAGTTTACTTTACATAGCGCGATGCTCATTCGAAAATAAAAAAATCCCGTTGATAGCGTATATGAAAAATAAAGACGGCGCTGACTCAAAATCCTCCGTCAAAAATTCTTAGCTGGTTTTTGTTGTTGTTTGTCATATTCAATATGTCACAAAGTTAACCTTTGACTGTCTATCCATGGTGCAGTGCGGCCGTGAAAACCCCTTATTTAGGAGTTCAATTTCAACTACACAAAAGACGGCAATTGAACGATACAATATTTTACACATCAATAATAATTATATTACGCTTCCGTATTCCTCAACCCCTTACAGTTTTAGGGAGCACTCGGTAATCCGTTACTGCGTCACGAAACCACTTTTCTGAAGCTCCACATGATAAATTACTCAAATAATTAGGTACACAAGGTATCGCCTCAATCAGCATTCCGGGCCTCTCGGCGAACATTAGCCAACACAAGCGTTTAACCTGTTCAAGTTGGCAGTAAAACGCGGTAAAACGCAGTAATTTAGCATAGATAAGCGCCTTCTACGCTTCACTGTAATTTACAACCAACGGATTGAGATTAGACTCAAGTGTGCTGATATATTTATTTATTTAGATCTGTGTTTCTTTTTACAAGCTTTAACTCGGTTTCTCACCTATCGCGGTGTCTGTTAGTAATCAAATCTTACAAGTTAAATTTGACCCACTTCGCAGTGTTCGATCGAGCTAAAGTTTTGCATACCTGTCAAGTTCCGATGACGATACAATATTATGGTGACAGCGAGCTAATCTAATGATGGAGATAGATATATGGCACGAAAATAAAATAAAAACCGAACAAACTAATTTTACGGCGCTTAATTATAAATGGTAATTTTGCGGCAGGGTGCGAATGAAAACAATAATTTTGTATAGTTTTCGTCAATAAAAGTTGTGATTTCATCACGCGGACGAGATATATCCCAGTTTACGAGCCCTCAGTCAAGATTTAACAAAATTAATAGAAAAACCTTTATCCTCCGAGAGTAAACAATTTTCGAAACTTAAACCAATATATTAAAAGTTTGTTTGCATTATTATCCAATCCAAGTTTGCAACAAGTTATTTGTTTAGTTGTTTTCAAACTTTGATTAGAT
This sequence comes from Operophtera brumata, assembly GCA_932527175.1. NCBI lineage: Eukaryota > Metazoa > Arthropoda > Insecta > Lepidoptera > Geometridae > Operophtera > Operophtera brumata. The sequence continues at coordinate 54,977,107 of OW052239.1, read as the reverse complement.
TTATATACCTGGGATATATGAGCACTTAGCCAAACACAATTTTCTGCTCTCAGGATTACAGAAAAACTAGCTTCACCCGTGTTATTCAGGTGGTTGCTTTTTCATACCAATAATAACGTATTTTACCAAATATGGGCGACAGAGTATATTTTACACCGAAATTACTGTTGTTGGCTTCTATAATTTGCGTCATTATTTTAATTTGCGTTTTAATTTGTCATTATTTGCGACAAATCATATTTGGTTGAAGAAAACACTTGATTAATAGCGAAAATAACATCGAAATTACTTGTATGGACTAAAATTTCGATGATATTTTCGCTATTAATCGAGTGATGGATTCAGTGGTCCTGAGATTACCGCAGATTAAGGCAGGGGTTACCGCTTAACATCAGCCCCATCTGCTTGTTCCATAAAAAACAAATAAAAAAAAAAAAACCTTAACACTTTTGCGTATTTAACCGAAGGCTTATTTTGGTAGCTAAACTTTGTTAAATTGTCATGCATTTACCTTTGTCTACACCCTTTTTTATGTTTTTTAACACATTTGTGGCATACATAATTTGTGCTGGCTAAGTACGTGCCATTTCACAAACAACCGTATATTTTCACGTTTAGATAAACACATTTTGAGTTCATAATGACACCCTTTTCATTCCGCGGAACGGCTCTCGTGAGATTTTCCGTTAAAACGTTTTTACGGTTGTTATTTTTATAATTTACGCGTATTTTGTTTTTGTTTATTGGCATTTACTTTAAACGTGTAAAGCAAGAATAAAACTCTATACAAAAAAAACCCGCTCCACTAAAATAAATGCATTTTAATGTGCAACTTTTGCTAGAGGCGCGAATTGATGGTGTTTAAAACTTGTAATATTTTATGAAATTCTAAAATAGACAGTTTTGGTTGAGGCGCAAAAGTCAAATTTTATCATGTTTTCGTTAATCACTGCTCATCAACACATCTTGAGATAGCGAAACCTGAATTTGCGGAAACTAGGTGACACTTGTTTTGATTAATAGTGTCTCAAAAATAGAATTAGTTTAGCTACAAATGTTACTTAATGATTGTTACAGTGATTTTTGTGGTTTGTTGATGATATTTATGAGACACTATCAATAAAAAGGAGTGTGTTAGTTTTCAAAATTTCCGCAAAATCAGGTTTCGCTATCTCAAGATATGTCGATGAGCTGTGATCAGCAAAAAATACAATAACGTGCTAATTTCGCGCCTCAAGCGAATAGTTACAATAATTATAAATTAATGATATCAATATATTAATATAATATGAACAGCCTCTTAATATAAATTCGTTAAATTTAACAAGTTTTATAGAATCCCTGGTGGTGTGACCCCATGGATTATGTTGGGATCCTCGAATCATTTCTTATTTTTCTCAAAATTTGTTAAATTTACAATTTATTTTAATTTTCCACGCTTACATTCATACATACATAGACACACGCCTTTTTCCCCTAAATGTCATGCAGAGCCTCAATTGGCCTCTTTTCACCGTGGGTTGCACCACATAGACGTGACAAGGGGTGAGCTCATCGCCGCCATTGCTTCCCACGACTAAAAGAGGTGTCTGCTAACGCTTTTTTCCAGTAATAACACATTCCTTAATAAACTAGCAGCTATATAGGATAAATCTTATATCAACGAATCTTACGAACAAGACCAGGCTTTCCACACTTATTAAGAGCATTTTTATGTAGCCCAAAAAGTCCGTTCCAGCTAGAATCGAACCAGCAATGCCTTGACCAATTTACACATGGAACATGCTTAATATTAGAGGCAAAGTTACGGTTCGAGTTACTTTTTTTAGACAAATTAGATTTTTAGATCACAGTTTTAGGGATTCGTACCCAAAGGGTAAAACGGGACCATATTACTAAGGCTTCGCTGTCCGTCTTTCTGTCCGCCTATCACCAGGCTGTATCTCCCCTTACGGCACGGAACCCTTCGTACGCGATTCCAATTCGCACTTGGCCAGATTTTAAATAATTTATGTGGTTTATTTTTCAAACAATTAATTGTAGCTATTTGCGGACCTACATGACCAATCATCTCAAATCTATAAAAACAGAATTCACACAACATCAAACGCACTTCTGAAGGCAAACAGCTGAAAATTCGCGTAAATTTAGTTCATAATTGTGTCATCTTCAGTAATCGTGAAAATCTAAGCAATTTGCCTGAAGTATCTCTCAACGACCGCTCGTAATTACTGTCTGAGTCCTCTTACTTCCTGAGGGCTTTACTGGCACTAAATTAGAATTCTCTTTTTGACTCTCTGACGGAAAACGTTTGCTTCCGAGGATATTTGCATTGAATTACAGCTCTATTTGATTTACACTTGAATTAGTATTTGTGTGTCACTTAAGGCTGATAACAGCCAAAGCAGCAGCCAGCAGTCTGCCTAACTTATTAAGGGTCGGGCACAGAATAAATAGTAGTAGCTAGGCTGAGGCTGGACCTGTTTAGCCGCACACGTTGTGAAAGACCAATTTTTACCCATTCCATCACGTAGGGTCTTGTTTTGTGTTTAAGTTTAAAACCCTATGGGTATTTTTCGTGTTTTATATTTCTTTTTTTTATTTACAATCTATTATTTTTTATTTCTATTAAGCTCTGCTTAGCTTGGGGCTAGATAATGTTGTTTGAACTGTCCACCATTATTTATTTATTTTTATTTTCATTTTATTAAGTGTGTGTGTGCGGGTGTGCTAAAAATAAATCTTTCTTTCTTTCTATATAGGTCACCGGTTATGACTTGGTGTCAGTGACCAGGAGGGCTAATCTCACATTTGCATTATACATTCTCACCACAGGCTTCCTTCCATACTACAGGTCGGGAACAATTAAAACTCAAAAGTCATGGTAAATATCCCGTTTCTAGTGAAAATATTTATTATAGTGTCACTGAACCAACGGTAAATGAACCAGTATGATGAGAGGATTCACAGTGCACCTCGCGCCATGTCGTTTCTATGATGAGAGGATTCACAGTGCACCTCGCGCCATGTCGTTTGTATGATGAGAGGATTCACAGTGCACCTCGCGCCATGTCGTTTGTATGATGAGAGGATTCACAGTGCACCTTGCGCCAGTCGTTTGTATGATGAGAGGATTCACAGTGCACCTCGCGCCATGTCGTTTGTATGATGAGAGGATTCACAGTGCACCTCGCGCCATGTCGATTGTATGATGAGAGGATTCACAGTGCACCTCGTGCCATGTCGATTGTATGATGAGAGGATTCACAGTGCACCTCGCGCCATGTCGTTTGTATGATGAGAGGATTCACAGTGCACCTCGCGCCATGTCGTTTGTATGATGAGAGGATTCACAGTGCACCTCGCGCCATGTCGTTTGTATGATGAGAGGATTTACAGTGCACCTCGCGCCATGTCGTTTGTATGATGAGAGGATTCACAGTGCACCTCGCGCCATGTCGTTTGTATGATGAGAGGATTCACAGTGCACCTAACGCCATGTCGTTTGTATGATGAGAGGATTCACAGTGCACCTCGCGCCATGTCGTTTGTATGATGAGAGGATTCACAGTTCACGTCGCGTCATGTCGTTTGTATGATGAGAAGATTCACAGTTCACCTCGCGCCATGTCGTTTGTATGATGAGAGGATTCACAGTGCACCTCGCGCCATGTCGTTTGTATGATGAGAGGATTCACAGTGCACCTCGCGCCATGTCGTTTGTATGATGAGAGGATTTACAGTGCACCTCGCGCCATGTCGTTTGTATGATGAGAGGATTCACAGTGCACCTCGCGCCATGTCGTTTGTATGATGAGAGGATTCACAGTGCACCTCGCGCCATGTTGTTTGTATGATGAGAGGATTCACAGTGCACCTCGCGCCATGTCGTTTGTATGATGAGAGGATTCACAGTGCACCTCGCGCCATGTCGTTTGTATGATGAGAGGATTTACAGTGCACCTCGCGCCATGTCGTTTGTATGATGAGAGGATTCACAGTGCACCTCGCGCCATGTCGTTTGTATGATGAGAGGATTCACAGTGCACCTAACGCCATGTCGTTTGTATGATGAGAGGATTCACAGTGCACCTCGCGCCATGTCGTTTGTATGATGAGAGGATTCACAGTTCACGTCGCGTCATGTCGTTTGTATGATGAGAAGATTCACAGTTCACCTCGCGCCATGTCGTTTGTATGATGAGAGGATTCACAGTTCACGTCGCGTCATGTCGTTTGTATGATGAGAAGATTCACAGTGCACCTCGCGCCATGTCGTTTGTATGATGAGAGGATTCACAGTTCACGTCGCGTCATGTCGTTTGTATGATGAGAAGATTCACAGTTCACCTCGCGCCATGTCGTTTTCCTCACGATGTTTTCCTTACCCGTTTGAGAGCACATCATAATATGGATTAATTTTTCGAGTATTGCGCTGAAAACAATATGTAAACTAATATTGCTATGTACTGGAAATAGAGATATTTACGTTAGAAGCGCATTTTAAGTAAAGGTTAGTTTACATTTTTTATCTACAAAATGTATCTAGGTAAATCTTGTTTTGGACGCTGGTAACCCTTTGAGGTATGACAAAAATTAAAGTTTTTTTTTCCCTCCTTAAAATCATTATATTACTAAACTAGTAATTCGCCCCGGCTTCTCACGGGTAGTGTCGGGTAGTTTACTATTAGATTCTCCACGTACCAGCTTATCTATAAATAATCAAAGCGTACCAGCTGTTTGTTCACACTTTTATTAGTGCTAGTGCGAGTGTAGGTGCGAGTGCGAGTATTTAGGTAGATATATAGATAGATAAATTCTTTATTGTACACCTAAGAAAAGTAAAAAATAAAGTGACAAACAACAAGCTAATTAACAACGTACATGAGCAAACTTATCGCTAAAAGCGATCTCTTCCAGACAACCTTTGGATGCACAGGATAAAACAAGATCATAAGACCGGGGTGTACAGGTAACAAAATACATAATATAACATACATATACATAGTGATCACATGTTTAGTGATTAGTGTATACAAAAAGTGTATTGCGAGTGGTGTCCAATACTGTTTAGTACTAATCACTCGTAGATTATGGTGACATTGATGACCATTCAATTGGTCTATATAGTTACAATATCTTCTTTTTTTTACAATATGCTGCTATTTTATTTTTATGTGAGTACAATAACGAGTTATCTATCTATCTATCTTTTTATCTATCTTTCAAAACAAGGAATGAATGGAAACGGTGATAAAATAGAGTTCATCAAATTGATATAGCACCAAAGCAAACCGCAGTCTTTTACACGGAACCCTTACTTAAATAGCAATTAGTCGTATCGCCAGTAAACTCCAATTGCTCTCAATTTGCGCCCGGCATTCTAGCCACAGCCACATGAAACAGCTCGTTCACCGTAAGATGGCACCTGTAAATACTCAATGGCAGGTGGCAACTTACGGTGAACGGTCCGGCTCCTTCACCGTAAGATGGCACCTGTAAATACTCCATGGCAGGTGCCAACTTACGGTGAACGGTCTGTAAGTTATTAAATTAGCTTCCATCTTGTGTGTATTTCCACAGAATAAATAATTTTAGTACTAGTAGAGGGTTTCAAAGGTATGGTTGCCAGTGAAATTACAGGCACATGAGACTTTTCATCTTCATGTCTCTGGGTAGCGGCTGTGCAATGCCACATAGGGTGCGTCCTAGGTGAACTTGACCTATGAGGCAATGCATTGTTTAAGGCAGAGGTTACCGCTTAACATCAGGTGGGCCATCAGCTTGTTACGTTATTCACACAGTAAAAAAAAACATACTGACAAGTCCACAACAACTGGGGAATAAAGGGCTCAAATGGAATCACGTGTTGAAATTAACCTTCACATATTTCACAAACCAAGATAAACGTCTGCAAACACAATGACCCCTCAAACCGGTACACTGCAATGCGAGCACTACTGATTTGCGGCAGAAGTAGGTATGGTGGTAGGACTTCCCCGGACGAACTCTTTCACAAAATTATATTTTTCAACACACTTGCTCATAAAGTGGCTCTAATTTCACCGCAATTAGGCACATAATGACACCTGTAATCAAACTGTGACTTTTAATTGATATCATTCACAAGTGAGTTATAAAGACAGTTTAACATTTACACAGTGTGTATTTCTGTTTTATTATTACTTTCTTTTCAAGTGTGTTGAAAAACGTCGTATGATACACGTGTGTATTGATGATAACCGTCCTCGGCTCTCTTAAGACCCTCACCTGACGGCTCGGGTCTCAATGGCGCCTCAGCGATAATCACCAACATTACACACTTGTACCATAATGTACTATTATGTGACAGTAAACAAGCTGTTCACTTATTATTGGCTTGAGTGTTTGTGGATGCGTCGTCTACGTACGCAATTTGTAAGTTTCGACAAGTCACTCGTTACTGTTGAGTCTCTCGTCTCGACTGCAGATGGGTTTGTATTTCAATTAGAAAACAGTGCTGCAGAAGCGGAATATTCTATTTCCTGCAAGTATATCGTAAACTTGAGGAACGCCGGCGACTTCTTCCGAAATAATAATGGTTCTAAGATCAAAGTCCACAGGATTATAGCCAAGGGATATAATTAGGAAGTACTCAATAATTTAGCCTTAATATTCAGCGCTTCTGCAGCGCATCGGGAATGTTTGCTGATGCACGAGTAGACCGATTCGCGGCGATAATGCGCAAAAAATCTGCGTCCCTGATGCGCCGCCGGGTGCGCGACAGCTCCAACAGCCACCTACACCTGATCGCACAGAGGCTGGACACTGACTGTCTATTTATGGAACACTGGACAAGAGCGTATATTGTGCTTTCTTGACTGGTGTTTGATTAGTACTTTGAATGAGGATTTTAATTCTAATCTTAATTTTGATTTTTGAATTTAAATTTAGTTTGGAATTTTATTTTTCATTCTGATTTTTCTCAAAATATGGACACCTTATTTTATTTTTATTATAATGTATTGTTGTCTTCAATAAATACATTTAATTGAATTGAATTGAATATTGTATCATTTTTAATTACTTAATTTAATAGGTGTATAAATTATTGCAAGAAATTTTAAATAGTTAAATAAATAAATAAATGAGTCAATCACGCCACAATTTTATATATATTGATTGATTGATGCGAATGTTTGTTACTCAACTCTACTCAACTACAGCTCTTTCACCGCATGGACGTAGTATACAAATGGACTGAGCGCTCGCAGCTGAAAAACAAGCCGAGCAAGATATGTACTATAGAGACAGTGTCTCTTTCTAATACGGTGACCATACAAAAAAATCATGTCCAGGAGACTTTTTCCACAGACACTTATGAACGTGGAGTGGAACATTTTTTTTTAAATCTAATTATTTATCACAGTTGTTTATGCAGCCAGATTCATACTGGAGGCTTGGTAAGTGATCAGTATCACGAATCGATAACACTTTTTGTTAAATTCGTAAAATAAAATGTTGACCTCCCCTAATAGATGACTCGGGACTGGACTTGCGTTTGTAGGAAACACGTTTTTTTCCAATATCACAGAAAATGTTATCGAACCTTGTTACTGATTACTTAGCGTGTGTTCAGTGTCGGCAAACGGCGTGACTCGTGACGCAGCCATGCCGTGATATTTCTCGTCTGGCGGGCGCCCGCAACGGCCAACTTTTAAATTTGTAGTATTGATGACCTCTTAGTATTTACAAACCTATACAATGGTCATGGTCAGCCTTGCTATCATAAAGCTATCATTTCAAGGGACAAACTGCCTCTATTCTAGCTATCTCTCTTGGCTCGTTTTTCCTCTATCTGTGACGGTAATCTAAATTGAGTCTTAACCTAATGGAATAAGGTCTTGTTTCGGTATTATAATTTTTTAGAGCGCTCAGCCCTTTTGTATACTAAGTCCATGGTTCACCGTAACATGGCAACTGTAAATACTCCATGGCTGGTGCCAACTTACGGTGAACGGTCTGTACAAAACTGCAACATGCTTGATTCGTCATTCAAGTAGTTTAAAAAAAACAAGTTCATTATAAAAAAATTGTTCATTTTATTGCAATGAGTATAATATGGCACGTAGTAAGGTATACTATGGTATACTATTAATGTTCTACATAAGGCTCTCCTAATGTAAGGTATTTCCTATGTGTAAGGTTCCATATCGCGATTACCGCTATATTACGTAAGTCTTAAAGCCACAGCAACTCTTTAAATTAAAATTACAAAACATATCGAATTCCCTGGTTTCCATTAGAAATGTACATCATCGCTCGCCAGCCTGTAAAAGTCCACAATAAGCCAAAATGATTGGCTTTGTGATTATTGGCATTCAAACTTTGTGAAGCTCTTGAAAACGATTATTTCTTAGAGCATTCTTCAAAACTCATTTTCTTTATTTCGAAGTAAGCGACCGGAAACTGTTCGTAACCAAAACAATACTTGAAAATTCTTGACAAAGAATAAAAGGCCTTCCTTTATTTCCTTATTTTCGCTTTTAACGCAAAGAAATAAGTTTTCTATTACGCTGCCAAAATATTCTCTTTGAACTAGTATACCTAATAGGCATTTTTATTCCGTTTGCAACCAATTTCTCGCTTGCCGGCTTGTACTTGGCTGTTATACAATCAGATTAGGAGTTCTCTTTTTATAAATAAATTGTAATAAAACTGTGATCATATTTTTTTTGTATACCAATGTTGCAAACAGCATAGGCCCACCTGTTGGTAAGCGGTTACCGTAACCTATGGACGCCTGCAATACCAAAGGCACCACACACGGCGTTGCCGACCCTTTAAAATTTTCCAAACACCCATTTTAAGAACCCCATACCGTAGTCACTTGGGAAAATCTCTGGGAAGATCATTCCACAACCTGAGTGTTCACGGGAGGAAGTTCCTCTGAAACCGCACAGTCCGGGACCACCCTGGCTGGTAAGGTTAATCTTATCAATAAAGCCAGGAATACCTACTTAAATTGTTGCTTGATTTCAAATACTTCTCCTCCATCAATTACCGTAGGCCGAAGGCCCCTTTTAAATCTTTTCTTATTTTTAATTACAAAACTTTTTAATACTCTTTTGATTTTCAATTACCCCAGAACAAACTTTTTTAGACCCAAATTTTGTTTCAGATATTTTCTTCAACATCACCCTGAGGCGAAAAACTTTGTTCTACACCGTCAACTTAATCGTTCCTTGTGTCGGAATATCATACCTTTCAGTCCTTGTATTCTATCTACCAGCTGATTCAGGAGAGAAGATAGCCTTGAGCATTTCTATCCTTCTTTCCCAAACCATGTTCTTCTTGCTGATATCCGAAATCATACCCTCAACATCTCTAGCGTTACCATTGCTGGGAAAGTATCTGTTATTCACGATGTTACTAGTCGGCTTATCAGTTGTGATAACTATTGTTATTCTGAATGTCCACTACAGAAAGCCTAGTACTCACAAAATGATGAATTGGGTTCGAACGTTCTTTATAACGAAGCTGCCTAAGTTGCTCCTGATGCGAGTTCCCAAGGATTTGCTGAGAGACCTGGCTGCTGAGAAGATACTTGGACGGAGTGCGAAGAAGAATAAATTCCAGGATGCTCTGGCTGCGGCTGAGCAGACGAACTCTAACTCTTCGAGTCCGGACTCGTTCCGTCATGTTCTACCTGATGGCTGCAACGGTCTGCACTCTACTACGGCGACTAATAGGTACGTTCATAATTTGTTCAGCTATCTTTGCATATGGTGAAGATGTCACCACCGGTCTCCCGGTTGTCAAAGAGCTCTGGCATCCTTATTCACCACGGGAACACTACACTATTCCAAACAAATAGCGTTATTCAATATTCAAACTCGAAATTGCACCTTCTAACTAATATACTTATTTTTTTCCTGATATAGTATTTGTATTTTATTATCCGTACTTCCACAGCTGTTTGTTAAATATTGTTAATTTTGTTAACCCAGTCTAGGTTCAGATTGAAAATCAGCGTCGATATCGTCCTCGGTCGGTAGCGACATTGACCTGTTTAGCCGCGCACGTAGGGAAAGACCAATTTTTACCCATACCTACACGTAGGGTCTGTTTTTTTTATACTACTTAGAATGACGGAAAGCAGATGGCCCACCTGATGACAAGCGGTACCCTCTGCTTATGAACAGTGCATTATCACATAGGTCACGTCCACCAAGGACGCGCCCTATGTGGTATTGCACTGCGCCCGCCACCCTGAGACATAAAGATAAAAAGTCTCATGTGCCTGCAATTTCACCGGCAACCATACCCTTTAAACCGGAACACAGCAATGCGAGCACTACTGCTTTTCGGCAGAAATAGGTATGGTGGTAGTACTTCCCCGGACGAACTCATTCACAAAAAAGCTCTACTGCTACTAATTTTAAAACCCAATGGGTATTTTATGTCTTATATTTATTTTCTCTTTTTAACCCCCGACGCAAATACGACGGTGTGTTATAAGTTTGACGTGTCTGCTTGGGTGTGTCTGTCTGTGGCATCGTAGCTCCCGAATAGATGAAACGATTTGTTTTTTTTTGTTTGAGAGTTGAAGTTGTCGGTATTGTTCTTAGCTATGTTTGATCAAAATCGGTTCAGCCGTTTCATTGCGTTAAGGGTTTTTTTGATTTTTACAAAATTAATTGCTTGTTTTTCTTTCTATTATTTGTTTTCTCTATTACGTGTTTGTGCTACAAAATATTCTTCTTTATTTGGCTACGATCTTCTGTACGGTTCTTCCACGAGCGGACTGCTCCAATTTTTAACGAGAAAATCCCGCTATGCGCTCTCTCTTAACCTGTGCCTGTAATTTCTCTGGCACATTCTTCAAACAGAACTCAACATTTTGGATGACAAGAAGTATGTTTTCTGGGGAAGTATGGTGCGGTGATATGGTAATATCATAGCAACACAAACTTTATCTCTCTGTGATAGTAAATAAGTGACCTTTTTTGACGCAGGTTCAGTGGCCTAGTGGCGACGCTGGGCGCGGGGTACAACGGGCTGCCCTCAGTGATGTCAGGGCTCGATGATTCTCTCAGCGATGTGGCTCCAAGGAAGAAGTATCCGTTCGAACTGGAGAAGGCCATCCACAACGTCAAATTTATACAGCACCATATTCAAAGACAGGATGAGTTCAATGCGGTAAAAATATTCATTTACTAGAAACTCGCCCCGGCTTCGCATGGGTAGTGTCGGGATCCCCCCTCCCTCCCGTCCCCCCTAACCCTCCCCTCTTCCCAACCCCTCATCTATCCACACACCACATACAAAAACCTGCTAAAGTAATTCCCTCTATGTTATTTTTTTTACAACTTGGGTTACATTACTGGAGTTTTAGTAAGGATCCCTAACATTTTGAAAATATAATGTTGCCTATTTCACCCGGGGATAGTGTAAGAATTTTTAAAATCGGTTTAGTAGTTTCGGAGCCCATATTCAATGCAAACAAACAATCAAGTCTTTCCTCTTTATTATTAGTACAGATTGATAGATTATGTTTATTTGGAAGCTCGTCCAGAGGACTAAATCATTGTTAATTATTAAGTACTAACCTAGTTTTAAGTTGTTTTACTAACGAGTTGGACTAAGTTGTCTGAATAAATAAACATTACTTATATTATATTCTATTCTGTAACATTCATAAGTTCATAACGTAAGTACGTATCAAAATGCATAATTTCATATACATTTGTTTAGAATACACAAGTTCAAAATACATAAATTTAAATAACCTAATGGTGAAAATAAATAAAGAAATCCTAAAAGATGTTTATTTTTAATGGTCGAAATTCCTAAAACCGTAATCTAAAACAAATATGAATGCCTTTCAATTTTGTGGCTGGGGCCTTCAAAACTACATTTTTTATGTATTTGAAACATTGTAAAAACCGGTCAATATATCATTTATTTATTTGAGCTTTTGGAACGTACCCTTCCGCCGTTAGCTATTGCTTCGCTTATTACTGTCCATCCAAAGGTTACCTGGAAGAAATCGCTTTCAGCAATAAGGCCACCCATTGTACTGTAATTTGATTTAGTTAATGCTATTGAGTTTTTTATTTTTGGTGTACAATAAAGTGTTCATCAAACTAATCTATAAAACTATCTTTAAAAAAACTTTATTTTTTATTTTTTTTATTTAAATGGAACTCCCATTTGTCCCACAGGAGGACCAAGACTGGGGCTTCGTGGCCATGGTGCTGGACCGGCTGTTCCTCTGGATCTTCACCATCGCCTCTATCGTGGGCACGTTTGCCATCCTCTGCGAGGCTCCGTCTCTATACGATGACACCAAGCCTATCGACATGATGCTGTCTTCCGTGGCTCAGCAGCAGTTCTTGCCTGTGGACAGTGGCGGGCCGAACCCATTCCCGGATACCCCTATCAACTAACTGGTCCCTTGTTTATCCCCGACGGAATGGAGCTTTAAGGTGGATGCTCTGGCATAAGGCGCGTTTTTTTTTTGTTTTTTGCTCATAAATACTTCTTCAGATAGCGAAAGTTGAACTAGGAGACGTAACACACATGTTTTAATTGATGTATTTTAATGTATCTCATAAATATCAACAGTATAGCTACGATCCCCCTAAACAAAAAAAAACACTGTAAAAATGTAGGTACCCAAACTGATGATATTTATGAGATAACATCAATTAAAACATGTGTTAAGTCTCCTAATTTTTGCGAAATCAACTTTTGTGTAAACTAGAACGAAGTTTTCATGCGCTGTTTTGGGCAAAAAACACCAAAAAACATGAATTTCGCGCCTCAAGCGAGAGCATACACCTTTTGGTGATTGTTTCTTCATACTAACGTATTTTTTCCAAATACGAAGAGATTTTACATAGTTGTTGGCTTTTATATTGTTCATTATTTGCGGTAAATCATATTTGGCTGAAAAAAAGACCGGATTAATTGCGAAAATACCATCGAAATGACTTGTATGGACTAAAATTTCGATGTTATTTTCGCTATTATCCATAGTTTTTTTCAACCAAATATAATTTTCCGCAAATAATGACCAATATAAAAGCCAACAACAGTCATTTAGTGTAAAATTATACTCTGTTCACCCATATTTGGTTACAATACGTTAGTATGAAAAAGCAACCACCTTAACTTACAGGTTATGGATGTAGACATTAGGTCCCCTTCACCTTTTATCTTTCCACAATCTTCACATTAAATAAATAAAATAAATAGGTGCATAACACCAATTTATCTCAGCAGTACATGTAAGTGAAGCAAAAATTTTAATATTTTTTATTGAGTCGAATAGAAAGACATAAAGACTAATTAAATAAAGAATAAATAGCTTTCAAATACTACACATTACAGTTTTACCCAAAACATACCTAAGTCTGGTCGACTGTTTTCGTTTGCGCAGAAAAGCGCAAACTGAAAGTAGCCGAACGTAAAGTATAGCTCTGACGCGCTGTATAGCTCTGTCCCGCTCACATCTAAAGTCGACCGGTCGCGATTTAGCTAGGAAATCGATTAACCAATAACAGGGCAAGATTTTAGCGCGCAATTGCTGTTGGTAGAAAGAATTTAAGGTTCCCGCGCTGTAGAAATTGGTCTAAGGCGCAGGTACATCGGGGCGACTTATATTATGGGTAAAAACTTACATTACTTTAGTTAGATCATTATGTAAGTCTTCAAATCTGATTTCCCTCACTTTTGGGTGAGATGCAGACCTACTCTCAACTGGCAAGAGTGAATCGTGAATGTTTACTGTATTCGGTAGGTATAATAAAGCCAAAATATAGGCTGTGAATCTACGTGTAGAATTACGATTTTAGACTATATAGATAAAAAATATTATAACTTGTGCATTCTGTGGCAGCTATCTAACTTTCGTATTATGTAACACTAGCAACTCGTCCGGCTTTGCACGGGTAGTGTCGAGATCCCCCCTCTCCCCTTCCTGATCCCTCCATCTATCCACACACCAAATACCATCTAAAGCAGTTCAGCACCTATAAAATACAAATTGTATGCCTATAAATATAAAAGGCTATTTCTTGACTGACTGACCGAGTTACAACGCACAGCCTAAACCTCTGGTCGTAGAGTCTTGAAATTTGAAGGGTGTGTTTGTCTCTATGCGAAGGGTTCTACGAGTAACAAGAACTAATATTTTTAAAATTCGCGTCCTGGGTGGTTCAAAATGGGGTTTTAACGTTAAATAAAAATGCTCTGTGTTTCGCAATCCGTTGTTAGTAGAACCTTTATTGAACTGTACCTTCTTGTGCTTCGAACAATTAAACGTACTTTTAATAGTATTATATTTATGTGTAGCTTATTTAATATATTTAACATTAGTAATTGTAGTTATTAGTGCAGTGCTTATGAGGTTTAAGTAAATACAACTTAGTATAATTTAACTCATAGTTTACATAGCATTTCAAAGGTGTTTTTTTAAGTAAAATGAAAACGCCTCGTGCCATGTCATTTTCATATCCCCAGGGTTTTTTTTAAAATAATTTTTGTATCACTTGGGCCATATAGTATCCTTCGAAAACAGGCAAGACAGAGAAATCTGTCGTCGTATCGAAAATGCCTGGAAGAGCTACTGGTCCATGAAGGAACACATGAAAGGCGATCTACCCCTAACACTAAAACGCCAATTCATCGACATGTGTATCTGCCCGTCCTAACCTACGGTGCGCAGACATGGTCGCTGACCGAGTTACAGAAGTCCAGACTCAAGATTTGTCAAAGGGCAATGGAACGCAGTATTTTGGGTTATAAAAGAACCTACCATGTTAGGAACACCACGCTGCGTTCCCTAACTGGTATTGCCGACGTAGGTGAAAAAACAGCCAGGCTCAAATTGGATTGGGCGGGACACGTGAGTCGAATGCTTCCCAACAGGTGGGCGAACATCCGCACACCCTGGATACCTGAAGGACGGCGACCTCGGGGTCGGCCGAGAAAGCGTTGGCGGGACGATCTTGTTGGTTTTGAGAAGGAGTGGTGGAAGACTGCCAGAGACAGGGACAAGTGGAGGAATTTGGGGGAGACCTTTGCCCAGCAGAGGGACAATATAGGTTAAAAAAAAAAAAAAAATATCCCCTGTGATATGAAAATGATTTGGAATAAGTACCTAGCGGAATTTGAAAAATATCTTAAGCGTATTAAGGTCCGGTATTAAGAAAAACAATAATTTCGATTTTATAGATATAGATCTGTTGTTACACTTTAAAAAACGAACTAGGTATACAATAGGCATCTTTGTAACTTCTTTGAAATATCATTCAAACTTATTCTTGTGATTTAAATTAATAAAGTAGGTAAGTACTTTTAAATTTGACGATCCACAAAATATGGCTGTGTTAGGTCTTTGTACTTATTACTAGAGTAGTTAAATAACTTAAGTACCTAATATTAATATCAGTAAGTTTTTGGTAGTTTTTTTTAGATTAGACCTAAGGAATTTTAAGCTTTCCTAAATGTTTAAAGTATGTAGGGCTCTTCTACGTTATCACGGCTCATGAAATATTCTCGTGAGGAACAAACCTGTGACGATTGAATCTCAACTCTAACATCCTTGATAAACATTTGATATTGGAGCTACGGGCCAGTGTAGTAGAAAATCTCTACTCATCAATGTTTCCATCAATAAAAGTTGATCAATTAAAAACGTTTGTTTTACTTACCGTCAAATCGTATAACAATAATATTAAAATTATCATTGGAACAGTTGCACAGTGTTTCGTCGTTTGCATTGAAAAGCTGATTAAAATTTTCTCTGTGGCGCGGTTGGCGAAGGTTCGCCTGCGACGCAGGAGGTTGCGGGTTCGATCCCCGCCTCTGAACAAATATTTGTACGATCTGCAGATGTTTTTTCAGGGTGTTCTGGGTTTTTTCTATGCATAATAAAAAAAAAACGATGTAATGTATTGTATTAAAGCGGTGAAGCGGTATATCAGTTATCTAGTACCCATAACACAAGCTCTGCTTAGCTTGGGACTAGATAATGTTGAGTAAACAGTCAAGCATTTTATTTTTTATTTATTATTTCGATCGAATGAGACAAAGCTCGGTGTAACTACTTGAATTTTTATTCATCTTCGTCGTATTCTTCATTACTGAATGTCGTGCCCGTCTTGAAATGATTTAGTAGAGATGCTCACAGCAAATTATGTTTCCGACATCGTATATCCGTTTAGAAGTTCAGTGAACTATACAAAACACTAAACATCACCTGACTACGTTTCATGGCAGTTTTCCACGCTGTCAATACATATTACCCAAGACTGCAGAGTTTGTCGTCATGCCAGTAAACAGCTAGCACACTCCATATAGACTGTCTGAACTAGTTGGTTTTCCTGAACTGAGACCACACCTAACTCAACCGTAGAGCAAAAGAAGAACGTATTACAAATCCAATGAAAAAAAAATGCTTGACAGTTCACACAACATTATCTAGCCCCAAGATAAGCAGAGCTTGTGTTATGGTTACTAGATAACTGATATACTTAATACAATACATTACGTAGATAAATATTTTTTATCATACAAATAAAATACCCAGAACACCCTGAACAATTATCTGCAGATCATACAAAAAATTGGTCCGAGGCGGGAATCGAACCAGCAACCTCATGCGTCGCAAGCCAAACCTTCGCCCGCCGCGCCACAGAGGTCGTCAATACAAAGACTGCCTGCAGGAAAGCAGTTACAGACGTTACTATCGGCTAAGTATTATGTTATCTGTGCTATCGGTCTGTTGAGTGAAAGACCGACCCTGGATGAATGGATTTGATCAACTGATATTCATTTCATGTTTTTTTTACGTTTTAAATGTTTGTAACTAAATTCGTTTAATAGCCAGACTAAATAATTTGATGCAATAGTGAATGCAACGGTGAACGAAGAAGCATTTGCAACTAAGTATACAACAAGTAATACATTTTGTAAAAATTAAAAAACCCTCAACGCAATGAAACGGCTGAACCGATTTTGATCAAACATAGCTAAGAACACTCCCGACTAATTCACCATTCAAACAAACAAAAACAAAATCAAAATCGGTTCATCAGTTCAGACACACACACAGACACGTCAAACTAATAACCGCCCGTCGTTTTAGCGTCGGGGGTTAAAAAGACACATATCAACAAAAAAGCAAGCAAGATACTCGTAAGAACGAAATAAAAACTTATTAAAATTTGTGTGTGTGCCTGACGCAAGCCACAAAAGGGTCCCTAACTCAGCGTTTGCTAGGCCATAATAGTAACCCAGCGCTGATCTTCCGTGGAAGCCCAGAGTGGACCACGGATATCCGCACGACAGGGATGACGATTCAAACGAAAAATCCTACGGCTAGGACACGACTGAGCTCATTTGTTTCTCCTTTTGTAAATATTTTTTTTACGTGAACTAGCTGCAACTTTCCTATGCTGAATCCATTATGAATAATTCATCACAAGCTGACCGATCGCCAAACGGTGTACTTTGAAACTGATTTAGCAATTCAATTAGCTACAGTTTAAAAAAAGTCCAAATAACAGTTTCAAAGTGCTCTTTAGAGTTTGTTGTGAGCGATTTGCATTTAAAAGGCTTCGTTTGGATATTATTAAATGCTAATTTGAAACTGAACTCCTCATTTTAAATTTATTGTTTGCTAGCACGGGTGAAGTCTCATGAGCCTGTTTTTTCGCCATCGAAAATTTAACTTTCACTGTTCATAGTTATTTACTCTAAGAACAAAATACTCTTTTTTTTAATACTTAGAATGACGGAACACCCACCTGATGATACGCGGTACCCTCTGCCTATGAACAGAGCATTATCACATAGGTCACGTACTCACGTGCACCTAAGACGCGCCCTATGTGGCATTGCACTGCGCCCGCCACCCTGAGACATAACGAAGAAAAGTCTCATGTGCCTGTAATTTCACTGGCAACCATACCCTTTAAACCGGAACACAGCAATGTGAGCACTACTGTTTTGCGGCAGAAATAGGAATGGTGGTAGTACTTCTGCGGACGAACTCTTTCACAAACAAGCTCTACTACTACTTCATTCTAAAATAATAATTTATTCTTTTAATAATTGAACCATTAGTAACCTACACACACAAAATTAGAGAAGATTATAAGAAGTTCACTTACTTTTTTTTAAATTAGTTTCCCTTAATTTGAGCCTCAACAGTACAGCGCTGCCCACGTTAGGATGTTAAACGGCCATAAGCCACAACAGGACAAAAAAAACTGATCCGCTTGTGTCCTGCCCCTCTATTAGCTAACAAACTGATCCGCTTGTGTCCTGCCCCTCTATTAGCTAACAAACTGGTAATTGCATTCGATTACCATTAGTCATCTTAATAAAAAAAAAACAAATTAAAGTTCGTATCATGTTACAATCTTGTGTCGATGTCACAAACGTCAAAAATGGTATTTAGTCCAGACACGTTAGCATAAAAATGGGGTCAATCTCGAAATTAGAGATAAAAGATGAATTTTCGTATATAAGTACCTTCATTTTGGGCGGTCTAAAAGTAGTCTCAAAAGTCTCATAAATTCACGTGTCTGCGTCGTAAGTTATTCAAGGTTAAAAGTAACAAAAAAAACATTATTTCACGATTATCTTGGTTTCTATTGCTCCAATGATGTTAACATCTAAAATGACATTTTTGAGCATACAATTTGCGAAACTTTTATTTGAAACATTAAGTAGGAAACTGGTAAGTGGTAGTCGAAAGCGATTACCAGTTTGATATGCAATTCCTATTGCATATCAAACTGGTAATCGCTTTCGACTGATCATAAGTTAAGTAATTTATACGCATATGAGATCAAACAGAACCTATAAAGGATCATAAAAAAAATGCCAGACAGTTCAAACAACATTATCTAGCTCCAACCTAAGCACAGCTCGTATTATGGGTACTAGATAACTACAATAACTACAATACTTACGTAGATAGATATTTTTTATTATACATAGAAAATACACAGAACACCCTGAACAAATATCTGCAGATCGTACAAATATTTTCTCCGAGGCGGGAATCGAACCCGCAACCTCCTGCGTCGCAAGCGAACCTTCGCCCGCCGCGCCACAGAGGTCATCATAGTTCAAAGTTACCGGATACTTCATTAACTACTCGCTTCCTCACCTAAGCAACCTACGATTTATTTTTATGGAGTAGTTCAATAAAACGCCACCAAATCACATGTCACAAGCAGCGGTGATTAAAAAGCCGGGATTCGAACCCGTTACATGGAACTGGCGACAGTCCAAATCGTTGCGGTAACTGTTCGGCGTTTTTGTCAGTCATATGGGGGAGAGAATGCTTTTTAACGAGATGGCTGGGTTTAAAAAGGGGACAATCACATAGATTAATGGTAACGGAGTCGGCGATTAAGTATTATAAATCAATCCGTAACGGCATCTAAGTGCACATTTAGAACCTACCTCAATACTATCTAATGATTCTAAACACGTGCAGCGTGGATATTAATGGACTCTGCTTGGCAAATATTTAATCTATACCTAGGAACACTTCAGATAACTCGAAACTCTGCATCAGGTACATGCCCTAATTGTTTTAAAAGCCTATTTTAGTCCAGTCAAGTTAAACATGAAAATTACTAAAATTAAATTAAATTTACTACACCTTCATTTCGTATAATATGTGACGTGGGATGCGTATTTATGAAGATATTTCACAAAATAAATGAACATTTCGGGAAAAAAAACGCTTTTAGGAAAAAGTTACCTATTTTCGAAGAACTGTATCTTGGGAACCAATGGCTGTTTGGAGCTCGCGCTAGTGTCAAATTGTAGCAAATTTAGTCAACTTTAAAAGTATTTTCAGTGACTATGCTGGTCAGACCCTTCCTTCACTAAAATATTGAAAAAAAAACTGATAAAATACCCAACATTTCATGGTTTTTTGGGCACACCGCCGAACGCACAGCACTTGGAAAATTGCAAATCTGTTTTTTTAATATTAGTTAAGTTCCTAACAACATATACAAAAAACAGTGTGGCCCGAACTTTTGCAAGCACGAATGTACATCTTGACTGGACTATTACTACATCAAACCCGGACTTGTTGCTAAGATTCGTTGGAATAAGATTTGTCCTGGTTTCTAGATTATTATTCAATAAAGCGGTAACCGAGTCAGATGTGGGAAGCAATGGCTGCGATGAGCTCATCACTCGTCTCGTCTATATTTGAGCCCATTGAGGCTCATATATTTATTTATTTATTATGGAAAATCAACATACTTTACATGGTTGGGTGCTTACTGTTTCTAGTTTAAGATCTAAATTATATACAATTCCAATTACAGATGAACACATCTTGCACTAAATATTTTGCATAAACATAGGTAATTCAAAAAGACGACATACTAAGGCTGATGATGGCAGACACTACATTCTTACATAATTACAATCAAAGGCTAAACAAGACTTGTTGCACTAATGGACTAATTTTTTGACTAATGGAAAAAAATTGACGCATTTTAAAACGACGTTCCGTCATTCTTCTTTGTAACAAAATCTGTTTTTACGAAACAGTTGGGTATAAATTTTAACACAACTAAAACGCCAGTCGACACATAAACACTAGACCATAATCTAAGGACACCAGGCGCTGAGAGCGGGGCCAATTTTATGTACTCTTTGAAGGCTTTTTACCAACCACCGCAGCGGACACGGCTCGAGACAGAGGGCGTAGATAGTACATTGTGATACAAGGGTCGTAAATAGGCTGTTACAAACGATTTGACGTTTTGTAAACCCGAGTAGTATTATTTTATCTGTGCCCGAGCTGACTGGCGAGGGCTTACCATCGTCACATGTTTGTAATAACCGCCGCGTCCGTGCCGAGGCAGTCGTGGGAAGCAATGGCGGCGATGAGCTCATCACTCGTCACGTCTATACCTATTCCAAGAAGACCCACTGTGAAAAGAGGCTAACTGAAGCTCTGTCTCAAAAAGGCGTGTGTTTATGTATATATGTATGTGTGTATGTATGTAATTATACCTACGACGTTTTTCAATACAGTTGCTAAAAGACGACGCAAAAGAGGAACACGCTCTCGATGGACCAAAGACATTCTCTGTGGCGCGGCTGGCGATGGTTCGCCTGCGTCACAGGAGGTTGCGGGTTCGATTCCCGCCTCGGAACAAATAATTTTTGTGATCTGCAGATATTTGTTCCGGGTGTTCTGGGTGTTGTCTATGTATAATAAAAAATATCTATCTATTTAATGTATTGTATTATGTATATCAGTTACCTAGTACCCATAACACAAGCTCTGGCTTAGCTTGGGGCTAGATAATGTTGTGTGAACTTGTCCAGCATTATTTATTATATTATTATTATTATTCTAAAGGTCGTAGAAAGTTGGTGGATGAAGGCGGCTCAAGACCACAATCATCATCCAACTCGTAAACTTACACTTCAATTTTATGATGTTGGTATTAGATTAACGGATTCTCAACGTAATTCATAACCTTTCCTTTGCGAGTTTCACTATTATGTACTTACTGTAAGTAATCCCTACCCCTCCTCTAACTCGTTCCTATACGTGAGCTAATCTAAACCTACTTTAGTTGGCCATTCTAATGTGATCGTCTAGATTAATTAAATACCCCTGACGTTATGTGAGAAATTAAATAGTGTAGTATTTAGATAGTAGGTACTTTAATATAGGAAAGTGTAGTTGAACAAATATTGAGTTTTAAGTAAGCGATTCAATTTTCTAACTCGAATGAGACAAATTCTAAATAGTCTTAACAATTTTATTATTTCGTAAGTTCCGCATAATTAAGGTAAAATTATAACTGGATACATCGCCTCCAGGGACGGCTCGACTGAACTGGAAGAGAAACAATTATTCGATTATTCAGTCACCACAAACATTTTGGTTTTACATGCAAAAATCCTCGACTCAACACTTGCGTCTAACATGCTCTAGGTAGTGTACTGAAAATATCTTGTCCAGTGACTTAGAGATGAGGCAAATTCTCAGATTTTCTAACTACAAGCATGGATGGCCAAAGGCAGGAAGGGAAGGGTGGATATTCTATTGATCTCCCATAAAAACCCCGACATGTCCGAAAGCCTAAGGATTTCGAATATGCCTATTTGCGACAGATCTATTCAACTCCCAGTAACACACAACGCAAAGGGTCATTTACATTGAACGTTACAAAGAATATAAATAAATCCCTAATTCGACTACCCCCCGGGATATACGCTGAACTCTCTACCTATCTAAATATGTATTCGTGCATCCGGGACTGCGTCAAAACATATACAATCCTACCAGCGTCTAGAAACCTTGCTCCGGGTAAAACGTGCAGCGACCGGGATCTTCAAACAGGCGGGCCCGGATCAGCCACTCAAGGCCAGTGTCGATCACGTGGTTCGGAAGCTGTCCATCCAACCCAGATCAAGACACAACACTGTTAAGACTATGCTAAATAGCCTATCATGCTCCGATGATAAGAGTTCTACCGCCTGGCTTCTAAACACGCGGATCGTTATGGCCTCTCTCACGGCGAGTTTTCACCATGTATTGACAGTTGACCCCCCATAAATTAAAAATGTTATATCAAATCGTATTCTAGTCATTAATTGCATTGATTGTTGAAATTAATTGTACACCCGTATAACTAACATCCGCTGTAACTGAGGATAGGATAGCATTTCTGACACTTGAATATAAATTATCACTCGTTCCAGCTTTCTGTAATAAACTTAATTTAATATCATGCTTCCATCGATTCGCCCGTTTATCAATCGATCGTCGTCGGCAGATTATCTATGATGGGTTCGCGTCGAACCTGTTAAAATCTATAACGTAATAGCGTATTCAAAAATTCGTTGTAAAAGACGAATTCAGCACGAATATTTGTAAGTCACACGGGCGCACGCCTGCATCAGGAATCCAGCTCCCTGTTCGCTTTCCGCCACCCGACTCGAACACCACGTCACGCAAGCCTCGCCTTGCTCACTACACAAATAATATAGAAGTCACAGATTCGAAACATCATGCCCAGTCTCAGGAGTCGAACCTAGACCTGGGGCTCTCGCCCAGTTCGATTCGTCCGCCACGCCACTGAAGTCGTCTTTGTCCCGCTCCAGATTCGAACCCACGACTCCACACATTCTGCCAGATGTCTCGATCGCTGCGTCGCTGATTCCTCGACATTTAGGCGCTATGTTATTTAGAATTTGAAATTACGAACGCCTTCGCTGTATGTTAAAGCCTTAATCTAAATTTACTTACCGAATCAAACACTATTTTGAGGACTATTTTATTATACAAACTTAGACGCGCCGTTCGCCACACTCCCTCCCTTGCAACACCCGAAAAGGCTTAATTTTCTACACTTTTCTCACAATCACCTCCGCGCTCCCTGGTCATCCGTCGACTGTCTCGAGCCCCCGTCCGCTCTCTCTCATCATCGTCCACGTCGGACCGTTATGCCCCGCCTACCCCCGTCATCATCAACCAATCGCAAAACTCCGTTTCCTAAATTCAAATTATCTGCTCAATTCCCACGATATTTTCAGACACACAAAAAATAAATACTGGCGCCTTGGCCCCTTTAGCAACACGTAAAATATCCAATTTATGAGTTACCGATAAGCATTTCAAAGTTTAAATTATCGACAGACTTGTCTCGAAATGTGTCACCGAAACCATATTTATGATTCTAAGTATTTGGTCTAAAAATAATAACTATAATCGGTGTGCCTTCACAATATGCTTTAAGAATTGGTGTTAGTAATGGTTCGTTACATTACCCAGATGCCCAGATGACGATTTTTTAAGTTGATTGACTTATCTGGTCGCGTTTGAATACCTCTCATCTTTAGTATTACAGACATCAATGCATGTAAGAGATATACTTTGCACTAGAAACGGGATCATGGGGCCACCATGATTTTTGAGTTTAGATTATTCCCGATATTTCATTGTAAATATCCGGTTTCTAGTGAAAAGTATGTGCATAACTATGATAGTTTTAAAAGTTATATGTAAGAGATGGTTTTTTAAGTAAAGTTTTTGTTAGTTATTGCTCTCGATTTCTTCCCGCCCCGGCACTCGTTACTTTGGAATATAAACGGACCTTTATTTATTATTAAATTTGTCAGTCCGAGGGCGAATTAGCCAGGCCAGTTGACGTTAATAAACATCTTGTAACACCAGGCAAACTTGAACTTGCAATTTTAGTATAATCCCTAAGCTATGAAGTACCGCAATGAGTGTGCAAGGGGTCTTAGTATTCTGGCGACAATTTTCAACTAGTTTCCTGAATCGCGCGATCTTCTTATAACTTTTATCGCTGCTAAGTTTGACTGGCTTGACGCGAAGTTCAAAAACTAAAGTAGATTATATGACAGTACAGTGAACTTGTTACGGCAAGATTTTCGAAATAATGCTCTGACTTCAGAAGTTTTTTTTATTTTTTATTTGCGTCTCTCGAGTTATGCATTTGCCATTTTCAAGTATAATTAATGTATTTTCAATATAATTTGGAAACGTTACAATCCTTCCAAGTCTTCTTCTTCTTTTCTTCCTAAAATGACTTCTGAGAAGTGCTCCAAACAAATTCGCCAAAATCAAGTGATTGATATAATTATATTTGTTTATGTCAAGTCGTCAATGGGGAGCCACAGGCAAAACTAATCTCAGATGGCGCCACCATCGCTGGTGCTTGTCATTTAGGGGTCTTGTCTTTTTCTCATCAGAAGGGAAACGGTTGTAGGTACCTTTATTTTTACACTGAAATGCACTACACAGAGGCATGTTTTATACCAGACTATTATTTAATGTTTATTTCTCGGATGAAGTATGTTTATTTACTAGAATTATCCATTGATATTTGACACTTTTGACTGTTTTTTTTTTGACATTTTGTTTGGCTATGAAACATCACCAGCGATTATGCGCCACCTAGCGAGATAAATAAGCAGTGTGTCTCCCCATTGTCTCCGTCAAGTAAAAAAACCGAGTTTTTACAGAAAATCAACCATTTCGAAAAGACTCGCAATACGATTATTTATTCTGTGGTAAAACACAATACACTTAAATTCACTACATCTCACAGGTGCTATTCATCCAAGTTACACCGGTTAAAATGGAACGAAAATTAAACGAAATAACTTTAAAAAACACATTAAAAAGTATACAAATAAAAATAGCCTCGTTTCTTTCAAAATTGGTAGATTGAATCCCCTTCCAAGTCGTCAAAGTCACAGTCAAGAAGTCTCTTGAATTTCTTTTGGCTAATAGTTCAAAGTGTAATTTGGAACATAATGAAAGGATTCAATCTACCATTTTTGAAAGAATCGTCGTCATTTTTATTTATTACATTTTAATGTGTCTTTTCGAGTTATTTCTTGGTAATTTTAGTGGCATTTTAACCCATGTAACTTAGATAAATGGCACATGTGTGATGTAGTGTAATTTAAGTGTATTGCGTGTCTTTTCGAAATGGTGGATTTTTTCTTGTAAAAACTCAGTTTTTCTGCCACTATTTAAACTGGGTATGACTTGACGGAGACTCTTCACGACTTGACTAGGTATAAAAATATAACTAATTATATCACTTGACATTGGCTCAATTGTTGCAAATAATGCAAATAATGCCTAATAAGAAGCATATAAAGAAGAGATTTGCAGAACAGTTTTATAGATATACATAGTTCACAGTACTAAGAGTACATAGCACGACAGCGGGTGCGCTATCGCAACTAAACGATAAACTGCGAACTTGTTCTGACAGACGGGCATAATCTGAGGAGTTAGTTCAACGCCTTCCGCGCACTTGTGGAAGGGAGAAATTGTTGCAACTTGCACCAATAAATATGAATACTTGAACTTTTATTTAATCTGTGGCCGAGATAAAAAGACGTTACATAGCACGTACTAATGCTTAGCACTGCCCCGTCACTGTCACACTAATGTTAAATCACGCGTGATATATAGAGACAGGGACAATGCTAAGCATTAGTACGTTCTAAGTCGCGCCTATTTATCTCGATACTTATTAGATTTCGGGATTGTCACTGAGTCATTATTAAAATTTCTAGTTTTTAATAACAGCTGAAATTAAGCCGTGAAAGGTACGGGTGCCCCAAAATATTATGAAGTTTTTTTTTTTGGAAAACAAAATGAAAAAATTCAGTTCGTTTCCCTTTTGTATCTACATGATAGAATCCGAAATGAGGAAATAATTCAAGATCACTGCCATAGCTTTCAGAATCAGTTTTAGTCAAAGTCTGACGACCGCTGTGGCGCGGTGAGCGAAGGTTCGCCTGCAATGCTGGAGGTTGCGGGTTCGATTCCCGCCTTGGTACAAATATTTGTACGATCTGCAGATATTTGTTCAGGGTATTCTGGGTCTTTTTTATGCATAATAAAAAATATCTATCAATGTAATGTATTGTATTGAGTATATCGCAGTTATTTAGTACCCATAACATAAGCTCTACTTAGCTTGGGGCTAGATAATGTTGTGTACTGTCCAGCATTATTTATTTATTACTTACCATGTTTCTGAACATTTGTCTGTTGGCTATTTTCTATTATCTTTAATTAGGTACCACATTTATGCAACTCCAAATTTAATTTCCACACATCTGTTTGAAATAGAAGCGCTAAAAACAGCTGTAATTAATTCGTAGTCGCAAACATGGCAGCAACATCTGCAATTCAATTTGGAGTTAAATTGCTCCAGCTGTAGCTACCTACTGGCTACAGGATTATTCACCGTCTGCCATAGACTGCCCATAAATAATAACATGATAGATTTATTTAGCTACTTACTTACAAAATTGGTTCCGTTTAGGCTTGAGATTGAAAACTCATGTGATATTCACTCACGGATTTGTTACGAACTTTTTTTCTATTTATACTTATTACTTATTACTTACTTATTATACTTATTTATAATTAGTAGCGACTCGCCCCGGCTTCGCACGGGTAGCCCCCGGGAACCCCCTCCCTCCTGCCCCTCCCCCCCTATGTCAATCTCCTGGTTCTAAGCTACCTCCCCACCAATTTTCAGCCAAATCGGTTCACCCATTCTTGAGTTATAAGTGGTGTAACTAACACGACTTTGTTTTATATATAGATTACATAGAAAAAAACATACTTTGTCCAGAGTTTGAAAAATTACCTACGTACTGAAAATTCATTGTGTCAATAAATAAATAAATAAATAAATAAATAAATAAATAATGCTGGACAGTTCACACAACATTATCTAGCCCCACGCTAAGCAGAGCTTGTGTTATGGGTACTAGATAACTGATATACTTAATACAATATATTACATAGATAATATAATATATTAATTGCTTGGTTTCATATTTCTAACTAATACTATGCTAACAAAAAGCTCAGCCATTGTGATAACAAAGGAGAAGTCTAAAAGTGGTAGGTTTATACCTACCACTTTTAGACTTCCGAGAAAATTCCAACAGTTATGAAATATATCTAAAAAAAACTTATTTATTGGGCTACTCGACCGTTTCCGAGAAAAATAATAAAAATGTACTTGGAGGAATAAAATATCGAAATAACATGCCCCTCATAAACACTCAATCTTATTAACAATTATTATTATAAATGTGATGTTTAATAAAACTTACTCACCAGTTAAAAAGTATGTAAGTATTATAAGTAAATATTTTTAGGTAAGTAATAAACTATGTTTTCGTTTCATTTCGTATGAGGTAGTGCTGGCCTCTGATGTCGGAGTTTTATTTTTAACTAAGTTTTTAAATCCATTTTTTTTATTAGCTATTGTTTTGCTATACCTAATCGGAAAGGCATGGTATTCTTTTTTTTTTTTTTTTTTTTTTATACTACTTGGATGGCGGAACAAGCAAGATGCCCACCTGATGTTAAGCGGTAACCTCTGCCTATGAACAGTGCATTACCTCAAAGGTCACGTCCACCTAGGACGCACCCTATGTGGCATTGCGCTGCGCCCGCCACCCTGAGACATAAAGATGAAAAGTCTCATGTGCCTGTAATTTCACCCTTCAAACCGGAACACAGAAATGCGAGCACTACTGCTTTGCGGCAGAAATAGGTATGGTGGTAGTACTTCCCCGGACGAGCTCTTTCACAAAAAAGCTCTACTAGTACTAAATGTAACTATTCGTAATGATACTGAACACACGTGTTTATGAAATTAATGATCGTAAGGGTGTACTGATCAAATTAAGCCCATTCACAGCCAGTTTCCTATTATCCATCGAATAGTGCCGTTTTTCACCTACCCACATCATCATATCAGCTCGCTGTCACCATAATATTGTCATCAGAACTTGACAGGTATGCCAAATTTCAGCTCAATAAAACACCGGAAAGTGGGTAAAATTTACAGACACCGGGGTAGGTATACGGAAAGGCATACATACATAATAAGATAAGTATATATCACTTAATACATACATAGATACATGCCTTTTTCCCCGAAAGAGTAGGCAGAGCCTCAAAAGGCCTCTTTTCTCCTCTTTTCTTTCCACCATTTATCTCAGCCTAAGTAAAAGCTAGAAAGTATTATACATCAAACAATGTCACGCAATTTGCACGCCTTGGTGTTCTAGTGTGCGACTGCGCCTTCTATTATAACAGCCGCAAACTTATTATACATCAAACAATGTCACGCAATTTGCACGCCTTGGTGTTCTAGTGTGCGACTGCGCCTTCTATTATAACAGCCGCAAACTTATTATACATCAAACAATGCCACGCAATTTGCACGCCTTGGTGTTCTAGTGTGCGACTGCGCCTTCAATTATAACAGCCGCAAACTTATTTTGTGAGTATTGTAACTATATTCAACGGATGAAACACACACACAGGCACACAATAGCGGTGTTTAAACCCAATTAACCTCTGTATTCTCGTCTCACCGCGCGTGAATGATAGCGGCGCGCGCGATTATCCGCCTATCAGCCGGTGAAAAGAAGTGGCAACCTTTTATAAGGTTGTTTTTTTTAATATTGACGTTCGTTTTATCATAACAATAACTAAATAACAAGTATACCTACATAAAAACAAACAACCAAAGTTTTCGATAACGAGTTAATATACAAAAAAATACCCAAATCTCTTAAAGTGTGCCTATAAAATTTGAATAGTTCCCTCGTTTTCTCCAGGATTCCATAATCAGATCCTGACCTGTTGACCATGGGACAACCTGGGAAGTTATACCCTTTCAAACAAAAAAAATAATTATTCAAATCTTCGGCGTCTTTGTGTAATCATAATCATAATCATAATCATTTATTCACAAGAATGTAGGTATAAAATAGATGTTATATAATGTTAATAATAAATAATATTTTTAAAAATTAAAAAAACACGCTTTCATATCAACCGAACTAAAAAATCTAACTCTAACTCTAACTCTCTCTCTCTCTCTCTTAATCATACTTCTGGAAATTGGTGAAAATTATGCTCAAAGATTCAGTTACATACATACATAGATACAACCCAAGCTAATAAAAGCGAGTTAAAAATAGAAATGTTCCTTTACACTCTGCCTCAATAAAGGCGAGCAAAATTAAAAACGAATGTCACTATTGTAGCTAATCTAATAAATAAAATAAATCACAATGTCAAATCTTAACAGCTACGAGATAATTAAAATGGTGTAGTAGTAGGTATGTATACAAAAATAATGTCAAAAAAAAGGAAATAACCAGGAACATACTTAAAAAAAAGATTCCGACGAATTGAGAACCTCCTCTTTTTTTGAATTCAGTTAAAAATAACTGGCCAAGTGCGTGTCGGACCACGCAGTATCGGATTTCTAAATAAATTCACAACAACCTTACGACAACCCAAAAAGTTTTAATTTATGTGGAAGTTTCAATCGAAATACCCAGCTTTGACGAAACCACTCTAAATATTACTTTTCACCCATTTAAGGATTGTTTTTTTTGTATTAAAAAACCCTATTAAGTATCCTATATCTCAATACAGGTCAAAATCATGTTTGTTTTGTTACTACATTTAACGAAATCGGTTCAGCCATGATTGACACATCCAAATATCTAAACATAGTGGGATGGGATTACAAACCCTACTATATTACTTGACTCTAGTAAATCCTACTTGGTTCCGATAATTTTCCTTGTAATAAGAAACCATAAGCGAACCAACCGAATAAGGAACTCGAGAATACGCTCCCAAATTCAGATAGCTGACGTCGCTCAAAAAGCTGCTAAACTTAAGTGGGACTGGGCTGGACATATGTGCCGTATGGCAGAAGAACTATGGGCGAAGACCACGACAAACTGGATCCCAAACAGACGACGGCCACTTGGAAGGCCCAGATGGAGATGGCTAATAGATTCCTACCTGAAGGATTTGTGCCAAATATCCAACAATAGAGACGAATGGAAGGACAGAAGGGAGGCCTTTGCCCTGCAGTGGAACAACACAGTCTCATAATAATAAAATAAAACTTCTGCTATTTATTAAATACATACATGCATAGACACACGCCGTTTTTCCCCAAAGTGTAGGCACAGCCTCAAATTGGCCTATTCACTGTGGGTTGCACCATCGTCGGAATATAGACTTGATAAGTGGTTCCTTGCTTCCCACGACATACTCTGCTAACGCTTTCTTCCAGTAACACATTTCTTAAATAAGCTAGCAGCCAGGACAAATCTTATACCAACAAATGTTCCAAATAAGTCCGGGTAATCCCTTAACCTTATAAAGTATGCTAACATGGCTGATCTTGACCTAACATGAGGAGAATTTAGTCTCCTTTAAATAGTTTACTGTAAAATAAGTTACGAACTATTTCAAATAGGTCTGTTAAGTTTAGCTGCTTCTAAAAAAACATGAATTTTCAGCTTATCAAGGTTTCATAGTTCATAATCTTCATAATAATAATAACATTTTTGACATGAATCTAAACCCATATAAATTCAAGACGCTCCCTGGCAATTAAAATGCAAATTATCAAAAAGATTCTATCTGACTACAAATTAAAATCTAGGGCGACCCTATTCAAGCTTATCTCGCGTTCCGAACCGCACGATGTTGATAATAGTCGCTTAGAGGAACTATTTCAACATAATTTCCTCTAAAATTCAGGGCACGCTGAAAATTCGTCGTGAGTTTACATCAAAGAATACAGCCAGCACAGTAAATTTACAAACCAGTAACCGCATAGGTACTTATTGTAGGAAATGCTTTGCTTCGTCTCACGGACGCTATAGGTTCAACGAACATTTTTGTATGAGGCGAAGAAGACGAGCGCACGCTCTGATTCCGTGTTTTTTTATACTACCAAGATAGCAAACAAGCATACGGCCCACCTGTTGGTAACAGGGTTACGGTAACATATGTACTCTTACAATACCAGAGGCATCACACGCGTCCTTTAAAAATTTCCAAACACCCCTTTTGAAGAACCCCGAACTGTAGTCACTTGGGAAAACCTCAGCAGGGAGATCATTCCACAACCTGAGTGTGGAAGGAACATTCTCTGAAACTGCACAGTCCGGGACCAGGTGTGAGGATGAATCCTATGGCGAGCGGTGCGGTGGAAAAAGGTTGCTGTAATCATCATGTCAAACAATTCCTCGAAACAAAACCCATTATACAAACGGTAGAACACGCAGAGAGAGGCAAAGAAAGAGGCAGGTAAAGTCTCTACTACCAGTTACTCAGTGATCATACTGCTAGTTACCTGTATTGTGAAGTCGCGGAGAAACTTGCCCCGTTTGTAATATTGTTGCTGGAGGAAAGGACCTGTTTGCCCCAAGGTTTAGACAAAATTTCTGGAATAAAGAGCTATTCTTGATGCGAGCTTTCGACGTTATAATGCGCGTCATGTAAGAAGAACGCTGGCGGTCATACTTCTTCATACGTTCCAGCGTTCTTTTTACATGACGAGTACTCTAGTCTGATTAAAAAGTCAAAGACACGGCAAATAGTGTGTTTAAACCTCGACTAAAGCCGCGTTGACACGATCAGAGCCAGCTCGGACCAAGCTCGGACCGAGTGGACTCGTAGGAGTAGCTTCATAAGAGTGTACTAGGATAGCTGTTGATATTATCATAATTCACTCGGATCATTTTCGTCATTGTTCCAATTATTTTTATCAGTCAACATCGAAAAATGACGGATTTAGTGCGAAGTGGCATCGGAATTGTCGCAGACTTGCTGATAGAGGAGCTAAGACGGGAAAGAGATAAGGCATCTCGCAAAAGGAAAAGAATTTGGACTCGCTCTTGGATTCTACGCCGCCGACAACAGGGAGCGTTCCTGGCATCTTTATTTTTGTAGTCCTTCAACCGTACGTTCCAGAGAACCTCTTCTGATTCGTACAGTTCAACAAATATACTTGTTTCACGCTCAGACTACTTTTTTTTCGCACTAGACTGTTGGTTGTTGTTATTAGCCGCCATGTTGTTTTCTAACTCGTATACGAGCTAGCTCGGATGAGTAGAACACGGTCCGAGTCTACTTAGATCGGACGCCGTCGTCCGAGTGGGCTCGGATTAGAGGTTGCTACAATCCGAGTTGCGTCCGAGTAGGTATCCGAGTTCACTCGGTCCGAGCTGGCTCTGATCGTGTCAACGCGGCTTAAGAAGAGGGTAATAGTTTGAGGCTAGTGTGTCTGTCTGTCTGCATGTTTCTTTGTTGCCACGTAGCTCCGGAACGTGTTATCAGATTTAAATGTGTTTTTTTTATGAAATGTTGTGTTTGCCATTTTATTTTTATTTTATTTTATTGACGTAAACCAACAGCGTTACAATATATATAGTCCGTATAACAAAATACACAACAATAAGGCCAAAAAATGGTTACACAAATATTACAAAAAAATACGGATACTAACAAAAATGCTTATGCTAATTTTAAAGAAAGGAAAAATAAGACTGACTATGTAAAAGTAAATATTAAAAAACTATGAGAATATAAATTTCGCTTGCATGGCTTTGATGAGGTGAATAAGTGGGTGTGCGGGTGTGGGTGAGTGAGTGGGTGAGCGGGCACTCCTGCTACCACCAGTCTCTTAAGAGTCTGGGTATCACAGGAGTTACCCTCACACTTATGGGTGTGTGTATGTGTAGGTGTGTGTGTGTGTGTGTATGTGTGTGTGTGTTTCTTTATACTTACATAAAATTATAGTTCAAAATATTGATTTTGCGTTTTCGGTCAATTTTAATGCAATTACATAAAGTTCTTAGCTATGTTTGGTGGAAATTGGTGCACACGTTTCCAGGATTATACGCTTTCAATATACACTCATCAACACGGTCTAGGGATATTTCATACTCAATTAAATAACTCGAAAAGTACTGGCCACATTGGAATCTTTTATACACCGATTTGTTTGTAATTTATCTTAGACTAATTACACATTCAAATTTTTGAAAATTCTTTTGTTTCGGTGGCATAAAAATGTCTTGATGTGTAGGAGAGGGAATTTTCATTTGTGCGAAATTTAGAAAACAATACGAATTACGTTTAGTTACAGTTTTTTTTAATTTTTAAACAAAAGATAAAATTACAATTGAGGTATTGTAGCCATGCAACGCCAACATTTGACGAGGGCGGAGATGTTACGAGCTGTGGGAATGCTGGAAGCTGGGTCTGTTCAGCGTAATGTTGCTGAGGCCATAGGGACCCACCAAAATGTAATTTCAAGATTGTGGACACGCTATCGTGCCACAGGTGAAGTAGCGGAGAGGCACCGGGGGCCAAGTCGCATCACTACCCCCAGACAAGACCGATTTTTGCAAATTACTGCGCGAGCTCAACCAAATGCAAGGGCGACTCAATTGGTCCAAAGGCTGTGAGTGGAACACCAAGTGCTTGTGAGTGGCCAAACTGTAAGAAGGCGACTGCATGAAAACAATCTACGCTCTCGTAGACCACTCCAGGTCCCACCTTTACGGAGAGGCAATCGTGGACGACGATTAGAATGGGTTCGGAACCACGTGGACTGGGGCCGTGAGCAATGGTCCAATGTGCTGTTCACGGATGAATCCAGGTTCGGCTTCCATCCAGATTCACGAAGGACGCGTGTTTGGCGAGTTCCTGGACGATGGAGCCGTTTTCAGAACCCTCAGGAAGTTCACCCATACCAAGGAGGAACAATTATGGTTTGGGCAGGAATTCGTCTTGGGGGACGGACGGATCTCGTTTGGGTGCGGGGCAATATGACGGCAGAACGATACGTCCAACAGGTGCTGGGGCCCGTAATCTTGCCCCACAGAACACAAATGGGGCAACATTTCCTGCTCATGCACGACAATGCCCGGGCACACACGGCGAGAACGGTAGCAGCTTGGTTACATACACACAATGTTAGGGCCTTAGACTGGCCTGCTCAATCGCCAGATCTAAATCCCATTGAGTATGAGTGGGATATGCTGCAAAGAAGAGCTCTGAAGGAAGATCCTGAAAATCTGGCTACAGAAGATCAACTTTTTGCGCACCTCAGAAGGACATGGGACAATATTCCGCAGTAAGACATTGACAACCTTGTTCTGAGCATGCCGAATCATTGCCGATGTGTTATGAACATCATGGGCGCTTTCTCAGACTACTAACTTCAAGTTTATAAACACAAATTAAATGATTTTTCTATTTTTTTCAGTTTTTACTCATAAATTAAAAGTTAATTCATATACGGTTTCCGTCTATGCTTCATTTTTTTTCCATAAAATCCTGAAATTTTAATCGAATTTTAACCGTTATTAAAAAATGGTAGAATATTAATATAACGTATCTTTTAAATATATACATGTCATATAAATAATTAACACATTGATAGTAATTCGCTTTTTTAAAAATATCCCTAGACCGTGTTGATGTGTGTATTTTTATTGAATGACAACTGACATAAGACGGAGTCTTCATTTAAATTTTCAACTTATCACGAGGTCCTCATTTGATTTAAATAAATTGATTTATATCTAGGAAATGTCAAAAATAATGAACAACAAACTACAGGTCTAGCGCTTAGCTAAGTCAGTCCCTGAGGTATGGGAGCGGTACGGGAGGGGTGTTTACGTTACGCCAAAATGAAGCGTTTCTTCTTTTCATCTGATAATTTGACCCCTCCCGTACCGCTCCTATGCTTCAAAATAATAGAAAATAATAAATGTCAAAGATAAACATTTAATTGTGATTTCAGGTTATGTATCCATCACGAATTAATAATTTTCATAATTAATGATTTTAAAGTTTTAAAAACTATTTCGAAAGCTCCTATAATATTTTGTTTGTTGGTAACCCTGCTTTAGGTTGGTACTTAAGTAACCGGTTTGGTATCCATGACAAACACTTTATAACCGGTGGGGCAAGAATGAAAAGATGCTGTGCATCTCTCAATGCTCATGCTATGCTCAGTGATTGTATTGTATCTTTAAGATAATTTTGTTTATTAATACACCAATTGTTACAATTTGCTGATAATTAAATAGACCCAATTAAATGGATTCACGGTGTTCCCATAAATAGTATTTGGCTTCCACAAGAACACTATCAAATAAAGTTCAAATTAATCAACCCAAACGTCAAAAGTGACAGGTCGGATTTGAGGTCATGTTGACGAGACTCGTGACGTTACAAACCGAGCGTATCGAATCCCAGGGCTAATATATATTCCAATGATTTGCTATCCAATTCAACCGACTGCCAGAATCTTTCCGATGGGAACCCTGCATTAGCATACGGACTCACAAACTTTACTCTGTCACGCTCAAACACCTTGCCACGGAAACTTAGCCTTTACTACCCATGAGATAAAATATCTAAAAACCAACTGAACAACTTAAACCTTACAGAGGTTTTGAGGTTCAATAGAACAATCCTTCAAAAGAGCCCACCTCTTTGAATGAAAGTTTCGCAGGAAGTTTGTCTAACTGTTCTTAATTTATGCGTCTCCACGTTAATTTCGCTCGGGTCCGGACGGAGCGAATTTGATTTTGAATAGGAGACAATCGGTCCTGTGCAAACGGAAGATGGACAATAGTAACTCCTCTGTTGTTCTGCGGACTTTAATCAGATTGTAACAGTTTTGTTTGGTCAATTTGGAGCGGTCTATGTAATTGGGAAGTGTTTATTTTGACAGGTAAAATCAAAGCTTTGTCGAGAATGTTGATTCAATCATTGTACAATGCTTTGGTAAATTCAGCTACAGTTTTTTATATACTACTTGAATGACGGAACAAGCAAGAGGCCCACCTGATGTTAAGCGGTAACCTCTGCCTATGAACAGTGCATTACCTCATAAGTCACGTCCACCTAGGACGCATCCTATGTGGCATTGCACTGCGCCCGCCACCCTGAGACATAGATGAAAAGTCTCATGTGCGTGTAATTTAACCGGCAGTAGTATTAATACAGTACCAATCTGAGAAAAGTGAGTAAGATTCTATACATTACTAGCAGCGCCCCGCGGCTTCACCCGCGTAAGTCTCGATCCCGTAAGAATATCGGGATAAAAATGTACCTTTGTGTTATTCCGGGAGCCCAGTTATCTCTATTCCAAATTTCATCCAAATCCATCCAGTAGTTTTTACGTGAAAGAGTAACAAACATACATCCATCCATCCATCCATACTTACAAACTTTCGCGTTTATAATATTAGTAGCACTAGCAGCGCCCCGCGGCTTAACCCGCGTAGATTTCGATCCCGTGGGAATATCGGGATAAAAATGTGCCTATGAGTTATTCCGGGAGTCCAGTTATCTTCATTCCAAATTTCAACCCAATCTGTCCAGCCGTTTCAGCGTGAAGAGGTAACAAACACACTAACACACAAACAATCGCATTTATAATATTAGTGTGATTAGTAGGATTTAGGATGCCAAACACTTAATCGAATTTTAAGCCTTTGATAACTGAAATAGCATTTGTCTTTTTTTGACGTATGCCATTTTACATCAGGATGGGGGTGACAATTAAACAAGTCTACATGTCCGACCTCTGTGGCGCGGTGGGCTAGTAGCCGGCTGAGATGGCAGATGTTGCTGGTTCGTATCCCGCTGCGTATGATCTGCAAATATCCCTAATATAGCACATCAAAATCGTTTCAACGTTTTTGAGATATAGAAACATAATACTTATATAATATGTCTACACAAATATTGCTCGTTAATAGTATTAGATAAAGGCAGAAGAGTTTTTCAAGGAATTTAGCCCAGGTTATCTCTTAATCAGTCATCAAAATCATTTAGCCCCTTCAGTTTGAAATTAAACTGAATATATTCTCCTGAAAATTCAGATTGTTAATTTCGTGATCAACAATATAGCAAGAAGCTTATGCGGCATCCACACTGGAAGAGTTATAAGACGTAAGACGCAAGACAAACGTCGCGAAAGGGGTGCGACGTGGCGTAATCTACTCAGGGAAGGGCTAAGATGTAAGACACAAAGTTGTTACAGCGTGATTACTGGTGCTAGCATGTCTTCCTCGGAAGATGAAGATGACTTGACTTTGCTACAGCTTGTTAATGTAGGAACTAAGACAACGAAGATAGTGTGTGCATACCGTATGGCACGTGTCACAAGAACATAGTTTTTTTAACCGTACTCATGTAGTGAAGTGCAAAAAATTACACTAAAATGCTTAAATACGGACAGAAAGTATCTAACTAAGGACTAAATACTTTTAATAGCACAGTTACTATCTTGCTAACTAACTAACTATGTTGCTATCGGTTTCAATCTATTTCAATGCTGTTTCTATTTGAAATGACGTTCTTGCGATTGTATAATTTATGCAGTCTGGTAGCAATAAAGCATTGTAGGATACTACATTACTTGGGTCATCACAAGAGGGTCCTTTCAGATAAAAACAGCATTGAAACTGATTGAAACTGATACCAACAGCGTTACGTAATCCACTAGCTGAGGTAAGATAATACATTCTACAGGTCCCAGTAAGTAGGTGGATGGAGATGGCCCGTGATCATTCGTCGTGGCATTCTATGGTGGAGGCCTATGTCCAGCAGTGAATCTCGATAGGCTGATGATGGTCGCGAATTATTAATAGACACTGTACTCGTAGCTGGCTGAAAGGAGGCTGTAGGACGTAGACGCTTGGCTTGCGGCTGCTCCAAACAAAGGACGTGCGTTGTGACGCTGATTCTGTGTAGATCTGGCCATACAAAATACATGCAGGCGACATTTGTCTTCGTCCTCGCCCTACGTCTTAAGTGTTACGTCTCTCCCTGTGCGGATGATGCCTTAAGTTTACACCTCATCCCTCAGTACGTGTGTGTAATGACATGTATGAAAGCTGTATATGTACTGTATGTTTCTCATTATATCCCGGTTTCCCTTTGTCGATTCCATAAATAGGATTTTTATAGTATTTCCTTTGTAGTGTTGTATCGTACCGCCGCGCACGTTGTTTGGGATTATTACAGTTCGTTTACTGGTTTTTGCGAGGAATTTGGGAATAGACCTAAGGCATCGTAACTTACTTGGCAAATATATTTCTCTTTTATAAAAAAGGGATAAATAGTTCTGAAAAAATGCTAGCTTGTATAAAACGTGGTCTTTTGTCACAACGTATATACGTAAGTAAATACTTTTCACTAGAAACATGATTTTTCAGTTTTAATTGTTTCCGATATCTCGGCACAGTTGCATGCGCCATGATCACGGGAGATCTAACTAAAGTAAGTGAATAAGTTTAATTGTTTCCGATATCTCGGCACAGTTGTATGCGCCATGACCACGGGAGATCTAACTAAAGTAAGTAAATAAGTTTAATTGTTTCCGATATCTCGGCAGTTGCATGCGCCATGATCACGGGAGATCTAACTAAAGTAAGTAAATAAGTTTAATTGTTTCCGATATCTCGGCACAGTTGCATGCGCCATGATCACGGGAGATCTAACTAAAGTAAGTAAATAAGTTTAATTGTTTCCGATATCTCGGCACAGTTGCATGCGCCATGATCACGGGAGATCTAACTAAAGTAAGTAAATAAGTTTAATTGTTTCCGATATCTCGGCACAGTTGCATGCGCCATGATCACGGGAGATCTACCTAAAGTAAGTAAATAAGTTTTTAATTACCATTTTAAAGCCGTGGTGTGTCCAGCCTTGGAATAGACCCCGCCGTCTCCTCCCGTGGATGTCGTAAAAGCCGACTAAGGGATTACCCGGACTTTTTGATAAGATTCGTTGGTATAAGATTTGTCCTGGCTGCTAGCTTATTATAGAATGTGTTACTACTCGAAGAGTAAGTCGCGGGAAGCAATGGCACCGACGAGCTCACCATTTGTCACGTCTTATTCCACGATGGTGCAACCCACTGTGAAAAGAGGCCCATTGAGACTCTGCCTACATACATGCGCCTATGTATGTATGTATACGGACCCCCGCTTCATAAAAAGGCGCGTGTCTATGTATGTATGTATGTATGTATGTATGTATGTATTGTTGATATATCCAACAACAATTAGTAACAATTGTAATTTCACAGTTACGCGGCTGGCAACTTTCCCCGGGTCCCCCCCCCCCCCCCCCATATTTCCTCACACCATCAAAATCTGGTAAAGTATGTAGTTACCCCAAACCAACGTGTTTAAGTTTACCTAAAATAAATAACCATTGCTCATTTCTAGTAGCTGTTAGTTTATCTTTATTGTGTTGTTTTTTATTATCACAAAGAAAAATACCTCCAATATACTTCAGTGATTCTCGCTCCAAGATTATTGAGGCATATTTCCTACATCGAAGTTCATTAGTAGCTCCGGTGAATATCTGTCATTTTGTCAGCATTCGCCCGGGGGATGATGCGGTCTTGTTTGTAGAGGGTAGATTATTATATTTATGGGAATATCTGTGATCTACTTGCGTGGTATTGATTGTAATGATATAACTATATTAGGTTGTCGTGGTACTAGCCTCATCCGTATTCTTATATTCACTATTATTTATACTAGTATAGTAGTAAAGCTTTTTTGTGAAAGAGTTCGTCCAGGGAAGTACTACCACCATACCTATTTCTGCCACAAAGCAGTAGTGCTCGCATTGTTGTGTTCCGGTTTGAAAGGTATGGTTGCTGGTGAAATTATAGGCACATGAGACTTTTCATCTTTATGTCTAAGGGTGGCGGGCGCAGTGCAATGCCCATAGGGTTGACGTGACCTATGTGATAATGCACTGTTCATAGGCAGAGGGTACCACTTAACATCAGGTGGGCCAACTGCAAGACCCGTCAATACAAGTTGAAAAAAAAACTTTTGGATCAGTAATGACGGAAGCTGGACACGGCTATAACGGAATGGTGGCCAAGTGATGTTCGGCGACCTTGAGGCAGACCACCCGCCCGATGTTCGGATGACATCGTTAAAGTAGTTGGACGAGAATGGATGAGAACAGCACAGGACCGGAGAGAGTGGCGTATTAGAGAGGAGGCCTATACCCAGCAGTGAGTACACACAGGCTA
Organism: Operophtera brumata; assembly: GCA_932527175.1. Lineage (NCBI taxonomy): Eukaryota > Metazoa > Arthropoda > Insecta > Lepidoptera > Geometridae > Operophtera > Operophtera brumata. The sequence goes on along the minus strand of OW052239.1, from coordinate 54,936,611 downwards.
AATAGATACAGATAGATTGGATCAGTTGAGCTACCTTTAGATCGTTAGCAGTGGCCTTCAGTAAGCATAACAGTTTCATGTGTGTTTATGTATTATTCTTTCTGTAAAGAAATTGATATACCAAAGACTGTGATGATGAAGAACTATATAAATTATGGTAGTGGATTAAATATTTAGGGTTCCGCCTTAAGAAAGGTACCCATAAAGTTTTGCCATGTCCATCTATCTGTGTGTCACAGCTATTTTTCTTGTGACTCAGAATTACATACATTCATAGATACACGCCTTTTTCCCCGAAACGATAGGCAGAGTTTTGACGGCTAGCAGCCAACTCAAATCTTATACCAACGAATGTCACTAACAAGTCCGGGAAAATTAGGTTTATTGAGCTGAATTTTGGAAAAATAATCGATATTTGTAACCGCAACAAAAATGACTAAATTAGTCTAGCGTAGTACTTACCGCTACATAAAGGACGGCAAAAAAACTGTTTATGCACTTAACAATAAAGGTTGCCTGGGAGAAATCGCTCTCAGCGATAAGGCCGCCCATTGTACTGGACTAGCTGTTAATGTTTATTTTGTTATATTTTTGTTGTACAATAAAGTTTTCATCTATCTATCTATCTAAGAACCCCTCTTCTATATCTAAGAATCATTGAAAACAAGGACGTCATTACTTTGGTCGAAGATTTAAAAGGTATTTTAAATGACAAAAGAGGTTTAAAGGCAGTTTAAAAAAAAAACAGTCTTGATTGAATATTCACTCCTAACCAAAGCCTAACTGTATTATTGAGGTATTTGACTCTAACCATTTGATTTAACTGACTTCTTTGAGTTTTAATATAGCCAAAGTAGGTATGTCAAACAATATTATGATTTTCATCATCATCATCTTCATCATCCACGGCCTGACTTCACCCACTGCTGAGGATAAGCCTCTCTTTGCCTGTGCCATTCCTCACGGACCACGGTCCCGTGTCAGTCTCATCAAGATTCGGCGCGCGACACATGCGATATCGTCTGCCCATCTCGCTGCTGACGACCAACGTTTCTGTACCCAGATCTTGGGCGCCATTCAGTTATCGCCTTACTCGACTTATCGTCACCTCGCTTTGCCAGGTGTCCTGCCCAACTCCATTATGATTTTATTGGGTAACTAGCGGCCCGCTCGCGACTTCGTTCGCTTAGTCCCGGTGACCCGAAAGTAGCGCCGCGCCACCTACCGGGTTTTTTATAATTTTTCTTTTATAAGAAACTTCTCCTGACAGTAACAAACACAACAAAAAAATCATTAGCGAAATCGGTGCAGCCGTTCTCGAGTTATAGCGTGACCAGGAGAAATAATGGTTAATTTTTATATAAATAGAAATAGATATATAGATAGAAGATAGATTGATCTTTAAGTATATATAAAAATGCATCCCTATTTCTCCTGGCCACGCTTTAACTCTAATAGAAATAGAATATGTAGAAAATATTTATTCTGAATAATTTTCTTTATTTTATAATAGACACCATACCTAAATAATAATAATAATAATAATAAATATAATAATAAATATTGCTGGACAGTTCACACAACATTATCTAGCCCCAAGCTAAGCAGTGCTTGTAGAAGAAATAAATAGAAGGCAGAATGAAAGGGCTTGTAAAATTGTATGTGTTATAATGATTATACTCCTCTAAAATGCAAGTCCGACTACATCCATTAAAATACTCAACTAAACTAGGTAATTTGAAAGTGGTTGGTCCTAATTGAGTTCACTATTAGCCACATCCATTATGAAGTTAAGAAATTAATCTTAACTTTGAATAGCTTTTGTATCAGAGTGGTCGAGACTTTATGGCATTACGACGAATCGTTACTGCGGAAGTAATTAGTGCCAGTTCTGGGACTAGGTACTGATTTTGTAGTGTATCCAAGTATTTGGAGGGCGTCAAGGTTATTATCGCCCGCGGTTTCACGCACTTAGCTGCGTCTATTTTTTGCCAAGTATCGATTGTTTATTAAAACGGTGCATATTATTGGTTAAAAAATTAGATAAATAAAATAAATACAACAAAGCCGAGGGGTTTTGTAAAATTATCTATATTTTACGCGATATTCAATAAAAACAGATTTTTCGAGCGGTACGAGGCGTTTTTTTTTGTATGAAGTTTTCTGCCTGGTGTTGGCGCACTCTTAATATAGTGCGTTCCGGTTTTTAATTAAAAATCGTAGAGTTATTTGAAAGTCTTTGAAAATAATGCATAAAAAACATGATGACATGCGGTACTAGTTGATAAACAAGAGCCACCATCAGTTTTTTCATCACAAATGACTGTTGACACTCCTTATGGGTTTAGTTCTTGAGACACCCTTGGGCTAAGTATGTGGCTTTAAAACATTTGAATGGACTGTTGTAAAAATTAACCGTGGTATAGTATTATTTTATCTGTGCCGTGGTGAACTTTACCGTACTACTTGTTGAAAGACGTTTTTAAATCGAAAATCCCTCAATATCCTAAGACCCAAGATATTAAACCAATGTGTTCTGCTCATTCTCACTTATGGAGCTGAAACATGGCCACTCACAAATGAGCACGTATATACATACTATAAGAGTTGCTCAAAGAGCCATGGAGCGGGCCATGCTAGGTATCCACCTCGTGGACCGTATACCAAATGTCGAGATTCGACGCCGAACTAAGTTCGAGGATGTAGGTATACAAATTGTGAGGCTCAAGTGGAGATGGGCGGGACACTTGGCAAGGCGAGAGGATTATCGATGGACCAAAGCAGTCACCGAATGGAGGTCGAGAGATATGCGGCAGCCTCGAGGCAGACCACCTGCCCGAAGGTCAGACGATATTGTGCAGGCAGTAGGAGAGCAGTGGATCCAACTGGCACAAGACCGCCAGGAGTGGCGTTATAGAGAAGAGCCTTTACTAAGCAGTGGGTTTTACCGGCTACATAGATAGATAGATAGGTATTCATTGAATTATTATACTAACCTAAATCATTAATTTACTGTTAAATAAATGTTTAAATACAAAAGTTGAAACACAAAAGCAGCGATGGACTTTTAATAAGTCAGGTACTAATTGTTAAGATTCTGTAAATAAAAGTATGTGAAAGCGTTTTGATTAGTCTCTAATTACCCCTTATGGGAAATCATGCATGCGTACTGAAAAAAAAACTGAGAAATCCGTGGATGCAGAGCTGTAGATATAAAATAAGTGAGCTCCGTTTAAATACTAAGCAAGACAAAAAGCAAAGCATTTTCTCTTAATTACTTGTCACTTGTCATAAAACAATTAAGAAAAGAAAGGCTCCAACAGTAGTTAATTAACTCTTATCATCTCGAGAACAAGCGTTCAGAACCCGACATTTTGACAAAAAACCACTTCCAAAACTGATATCGCGAATAAAAGAAGGTAATCTTTAGTGAGAGTGCGGTCAAAAGCGAAGAAAACGAATAAACAACAAAAGGCGTAGATAAGCCGCAAGAGAAAACAAAATTCTAATAGAGAAGAAGCCAAAGGCTGTTTTAGATGCAAAAAAAAAAAACTATAATCTTCTGACCCAGTGCAGCTAACCCCAATAGCACCGAATCTGTGCAGCGTTTATTTCTTACGACATAAACACAAACATACACGTACCTTGCAGATTAATTTGAGCAATGTACGTTGATAGATAATTGTTATTTGTTATATAAGAGTGCAAAGTTGCTTTTTAACCGCGTGCTCATTTTTAATGACCGAGCAAGCGAAGGATTCAAAAATTAGAATCCTGAGCGTTAGCGTGGGAATCAAAGGAGCACGAGGTGAACAACCTTTGCACTCGAGTGCAATACGTAACTTTTCATCCCACCTTAGCAAAGAAATGACAAAAAGTTAATACACCAAGAAGGTTCCGAGTCTGAGTTTTTAAAAATTAAAAAAGGTTGTATGATAAATTCGGCACCATGGAGGTTATCATAGATATTTAACATCATTAAATAGGTTTAATGATGTTTTGAATTCACAAACTTAGTGCACACGATGTTCTAAATTCAATTTTACTTTATTTTCTAGCGCTTAAAAAAGGCCTGATATCGAAGGTCAAAAATACTCTTTCCGAGATGGGGGGATGAAAAGATTTTTACGTTATAAGCTCTACAATGCAGAGGTTCAGTCACAATTTTTCTTATCGGGATAATTTCTAGAATTCATATTTTGGGCCCTTGGAAATATGATGAAAATAAACATACTTATATATTTTGTATTGTCATAACATGTAGATTTTGATAATATACGTATTAAGAGAACCCTATTTTACTCTTGACAGCCTCTTAAATGAAGTACAATCGAACCAACTGAATCATGACCCACCGTAAGCTTATTTTGCTAAACCCCTTAAATGCAAGTAGGTCGAAATTCGCTTGAAGATTTATTTCCTTGGTAAAGAACTTGTTATCATTTGATTAGACACTGACATTTACTGAGTGCACTGTTAAATAAATCGGACAGTATCGACTAAGCTCGTATATGAAAAAGAAGAGATGATGTTACTGTCTTTTATCTGTATTACGTAGGTAAGTATAGGAAGTTTTCTACGAACGTAATGGTGCCACTTCACTTGACCGTATTAAATTTGCTCAACTATTAGTCGCATTTATTTCTCTAGAATATAAAATCAAAAATAATGCAGTCATGTTTGGGCAAATATACAGCCAAGTGAAGTGCCAGCATAAACTTTAGATTAATTCATTAACAGGTTTAAATCACGTCATTCCTATAAGTATTTTAAGGACAGAAACATGCCATTGTTGGTCTTTCAAGCTATATAAGTTAAAAAAGTAATCAAATTTGTGAAATGAAAAAAAACTTTATCTAATCTTTAACAGAACTAATTTAAATTATAAGATTCAGTATCTAAAACCTAGTGTGTGCACCATCGTTATCGATAACGGCTTGTAATCGGTCACGCATTGACCCTATTAGACGACTGCAAATGTCGCTGTCTCTCAAGTAATCCCAAATTTCGTTACAATGTTGCTCAATTGCTTCCTTTGTTCTCTCGTTTCTGTTATCCCACATTCGGACCATCAAACCCCACAAATTTTCTATTTGGTTGAGGTCTGGGGATCTACTCGGCCATGGAATCAAAGTAACTTCATCATTATGCAGATCAAACCAATTTGAGACTACCCTGGCAGTATGCACTCGACAGTTGTCATGAATGTAGGAAAATACTGGCACATCTTCACGCGGGTAAACTGTTCGCACTGTCGGTAACATAGATTCTTCTAATAGATCGACATACTTCATTGCGTTTTGCCGAGAAGAAATATGGACAAGCTCACCTACTCCTCCGACAGCCATCCACGCCCACATGTTCGCTGAAATTCGACCGGATAACTGATTAGGCACGACGTGATCTTCTGTGTACCGCGTGTTATCGTAACGCCACGAAGTTAAGCGACCGTGTTGAGAAGATCGAAATTTTTTTTCGTCTGTAAATATAGTGTTAGTCCGTCCAGTCGTAGTCTAAATAAGCGTTTGCAAAATTCGTTCTCGCTGTTTTATGATCATCCGTTAAGGCTACTTTCTCAGCATAATGTCTGTAATGCAGTCCAGTGCCGTGCAAATAATTTCTAATAGTTTGTAGTCAGACGTCATGACGTCAAAATATCGCGTGGGAGTAAAAGGATGTTCTTCGTAATGGTGTTGCATGTCCACTCTTTGTTTGTTCGTGAGTCGGCGAACGCCGTGGTTATGACGTCGTCTGTCCTCGAGGATGCCCTCTCCGGCGTGCCGTCTGATCCAGGTCCTCACTGTATTCCGAGAAATATTCAATTCGCGTGATATTTCCCGTATGCCATAGTCTTCCTCACTTAAGACTACAATCTGAGCTCTTTGTTCTTCTAAATTAGCCATTATTAAAAATTATTAAGCATTTTACTATTTAGTTTCTATTTTTTCACATTGACTGACAACTTGACATAATATGACACACTTGTAGAACACCCCATTTTTTAAATATATTTTTTCCATCATCAAAAAGTTTAGGTTAAATAAGCGAGAACTAGCTTGAGATTCAAACAATGACTGTATATGTGTGAAATGTGGTTTTATGGCAATGATAACAAAGGTTAAAATTGCATAGGTCTGCGACCTGTATTGACGTAATTTTATTAGTACCTAAAACGTCGTAAGTTCATTATACGCGATATATCTTACAAGTTTGAAAGTTTCAAACGAATTATCAGGCAAGTGGGTCATGATTCAGTTGGTTCGATGGTACATATTTCAAGCAAACTGATTTAAAGATGCCACGTTACAACTTCAGAAAGCCCTGTCCATATCGATGGATAAATAGGATCTCGTAAAATAAGGTATTACACGAGATATCCACGTGTCGTTGATATGTGAAACTGTCCTCTGTCCTCTGCATTGGAGCAATCTGTAATCAGTTTATCACATTATCTTCTTTAGTTAAACTAAATAAACCAAGTTCTCCCTTGGCGCCTGTACTAAGATGCGGAACAGATAAGTTGCTCTGGTTTTTGTCGAGATTTCCGTCTAGCGAGCGGCGCGGCGGTGATCGCTTAGGATTATGTCCGATGCAATTTTAAGAATGGGTTTTTATTTCAAATTACTATCTTCAAAGAGTTCTTAACTAGTGGATCGCCCTCTACTTTGTCCGCTTGAAGCTTTATAAAGCTACTAGAGACTCGTCCCGGCTTCGCACGGGTAGTTTCAGGATGAAAAACACCGTTTATTTATTCATACGTGCAAAGGCTGCTATAGTTTTTGCTCTACTATAGGTACTGAGTGCTGACTTAATTTAAGGTAGGTAACACGTTTTTTTTTTAACATTGATAGACCTTTGTTTTACCACGATCTCACCTGTTGGTAAGTAACGATGTGGCCGAAGATGGAGCACAAAGGTCTAGAAGGCACCTATTCACCTACACGCTTTTCACTCTAGCCTTGAAAATACCCAGATTATAGTTTTCAGGAAAAACAGACGACGGTAGTTTATTCCACTCCTTAGTAGTTCGCATAAAAAGGTAGAACTGAAACGTTTTGTGCGAATAGAAGGTATAATAATGAAGTAAGGATGGTACTGAGCCGCACGCCTGCTCGACCTATGATGAAAAGGAGATGGTGGGATCAGATCGTGCAGTTCTTGGGAGCATTCCCCGAAATGCAACCTATAGAAGATCGAAAGGCATGAAACCTTAAGCAGAGACTATAGTCTCCGCCGTATGTTGCTCACCTATAAGCCTGAAAGCTCTACATACGATCGAGTCCAAGGCAGCAAGCTGGTGTTTGGCCAAGCCATCCCAAACATGGCAGCAGTACTCCATACCAGCCCGGACTTGTGCTTTATATAAACTGAGAAGCTGTCCTGGTGTGAAGTAACGCTTTACCTTATTCAGACCTTATACCTAAACTTCAAAATATTATTACTTCGAGATATTATGAGGAAAAGAAGGTCCAGTTAAAAGTTCATCCTTGCACTGTAGAGCCTTAACAAGAAAAGTTTCAAGCCGCCTTCACAGAGATACAAGTATGGGAAACTTGGAAAGTTGCATTTAAACATTTATAAGGCGGTTTTTGAACAAGTTCTATCAAGGCAAAAAGTAAAAAAAAAACACGTTTGAGTGACATCCCAAAATTCAACGAAAAACCTTTACGAAGGGTAAATATAATGGAATAATAGATTTTAGATTGAGAATAGTAGACTATGCACTATGCGAAAAAAGCAGTGTCTTACGTCGCGGGTGGCATATTGAACCCTGAGCGAGGGACTCTGCTCGGGAGTTATATAGAGTCCTGAGTGAATCGAGGGGTCAGCTGGCCAAGACGAAGACAGGCTTTATTCCAGAGTAGAATACTCTACTTTTCACACATTCTGCGAGACAATAAAATATAACTGAAAATCACAGCAGCAAACACCGTCTTTTGTTACACATTCTTTGGCCTGCAAAGATTCATTCTTTGCTTTGTAGAGCCATCCATTTAAACCAGGCCATTTTAATAGGTAATATTTGACGTCTGTCAGTTTTATCTTCATAGTGAGGTGACCTGCTTAAATACATCGATTAAAGTGAATGAATCGATACGGACTTGAAACATATGTGAATTTTAAAAATCATCAGGCGAATCCCTGTCCCATTATTATTTTTTCTTTCGTAAATTTAAGGAGCAAAATAAGACAAGTACATAATTTAACAAAATAATTGCATTTATTCAGTTGAACTTTCAGAACTGTTATTAATATTGTCATCTTCATCACTGCTGTCAGCACTCGAGAATATTGTCTATTCCCACATCTCGTTCAAAATCTTGTAAAATTATTTTCTTTGTTTTCTCCATGACTTTTCTCCCGTCTTCTGTAGTGACTTCTGCACACGCAGTTTTTAGCCGAGTCATCATTTTAGCAGTACTGAAGGGTGTTTCAGTATTGTTCCGGGCTGCATAACCCTATATTTGTGCCCAAATAAGCTCGATGGCATTATACTGGCAATGGTAGGGAGACAATCGAATAACTTCGTGTCCATGCTCTAGGGCTAGTTAATCGATCACATAGCGGAGCTTGGACGGCTTAGTTGCTTTTACCAGATTTAACAACTCAGGTTTTAATAAATTTGGACTTACATGCACTCTATTTCTTACCAGCCACGAGACAATTTCTTGCTTTTTATTTGCTTGAGTTGGTGGTTTATCAACTTGTACAGAATGATACGGTGCATTGTCCATTATAATTTTTTATGGGTTTTCTAAGCTGACTAGCAGCTTCTCAAACCACTCTTTAAAAACCTCAATGTTCATTTCTTCATGGTAATCACTTATAGTTTTAGAGGCGAATGCGAGGATGCAGTCTAGAATAAAACCTTGAGAAGCTGATCCCGCGTGACATATAATAAGACGGGCTCCTTTTCCCGATAGAACTTTTGAGGCGGAGGCCTCTGTATCATCGGTCCATGTCTGCGAAACCGTATAGTTCGCATTCAACCATGTTTCGTCAATAAATACGACATTGTCCCAATCTGTAATTTTATTTACTTGAACTAAGAATGTTACCCTCTTCAATATCAATATCTTCAATATCTTCTCTTCTAGCAGAATTTTCCGCTTGTCCGTTTTTTAAGTATAAAGCCAATCGATCTCAAAACCTTTGATAGACATGATTTACCGCCAAAAAATAAGCCAGGGTCTTTTAACGAACTCAATAGCTTTTTTCGTGTAGGATATTCTTTTCTCGAGTAGTATCCATAAATGTGGTTGTAAATTGCAGCAGCATCAAAATTATCAACGCCAACAATTTTCTTGTCCCTCTTTCTTTTTTTCGGTGTACTTAAAGTATTATCTTCTGAGCCTGATGGTCCATATTTCTGTTTCAGAATTTGAGTTACTGTCCTCTTCCCTATTCCTAATGGTTCGGCAACGCGTTTTTTCAGTTGTGTCAATGGTAAAAGAGGCCCATCGTTAACTGATTTACGTTCAAAATAATTGTACAATTTCACCACTAGTTCGCGAGATTGACTGTTTAGTGTTTTTCCCCGTTTCGACATGGTAAGACTGTAATGTTGTTCTTGTTTAATAATCGTTAAGCAATCGGAGTCCAATTTATAGCCAGGTAAACGTAGCCAGTAAGACCAGTCCAATAAAAAAGCCGGATCAGAACAAAATAACAGAGAGCACACCAAAAACGCACAATCACTTCGCACAACGTCAAAAGACTGCGTCATTGTAACGTATGGCGACATGACATGGCGTCATCGACAGGCACTGGTGTTGCCAGCAACATCCCAACATCAACATCAATGATTTTTCTATTTAGTTATTTAATGTATTTTTATAGTTAGTTAAAATAATAATAATAATAATTATGTTGTATTATAATCACAACGTGGTTATTAATTTATGGTGATATTTCTTCACAAGTAATTATTGCATTCGATTCAACTTATCAGCTTTCGATTTTTAGAGTAACATCCCTAGTGTTTACTAAGAAAAAGGGTTAACTGACGCAACATTGTAACGACGTTCAGTTCTTTAGATCAGAAATTGTTTATTATGTTTAGAATGGTTTATTAGTGAAAGCAGATCGTAAAATTACTCGTATCGGTCATTATTACAGTAAATATGTAATCGTAATTGAAAAAAGTTTAGCAATTGACCAGTTCTTATTTTATGCCCGCCGTTACAAGGTTACGTTGTTGAATTTTGATGAAATGTCAAATGTTACATATTAAAATGGCCTGAGTGTAAGTTTGCACTCCCCATATTTTTTTTCTTTGCAAACGTACCTTTTTATTTTTATGAGTTCTGTTTATGGTGGCCAGTTAGATTTTCAAAAAAACCTCTTTACAATGCCGTATTATGGGCTTCTTTTTACTTAGAGTTTTCCACGAGTTTCCACACGAGTTTAACGTTCCAAATTCAAATCACTTTATTCTCTAGGGAGTTTCATACAACTTTATATCCCTTAAGAGATAATGCTTTACTTTACGTTGAGGTTGCATGATATATGTATTTGGACATTGTCGAGCAGGTGGTGTGAAATGTTTTTTTTTTAGTATGTGACTACTGTACCTAAGACTCGCTCGTTTTTTTGTCATGCACAACTTATTTCGTCATACGAACTAAATCTGTAAGCTAAGAACACGTAAGTTTGTAGTAGTAGAGCATTTTTGTGAAAGAGTTCGTCCGGGGAAGTACTACCACCATACCTATTTCTGCCGCAAAGCAGTAGTGCTCGCATTGCTGTGTTCCAGATTAAAGGGTATGGTTGACGGTGAAATTACAGGCACATGAGACTTTACATCTTTATGTCTCAGGGTGGCGGGCGCGGTGTAATGCCACATAGGGTGCGTCCTAAGTGGACGTGACCTTTATGATAATGCACTGTTCATAGGCAGAGGGTACCGCTTAATATCAGGTGGGCGATCAGATAGATCCGTCATTCCAAGTTGTATAAAAAAAAACACGCGTGCCTCTCCATGAAACATAATCACAAGGCCGCGAGCTAAAACTCACCGTAACTACGGCCTCAACTATTCAGTATTCAGTCGATAGTTGGTGAGTTCGTGTTTTATGACAACAATTTATTGTGCTTGCGAGTTGTTAGACTCCTCATAGTTGAGTTGACGTCAAACTTTGTAATCGCCTGCTGTGAATTTAGGCGTTATAATATCCGAAACTTAACGAGCAGGGACGTGGATCGAAGAAAGAAATGGATAAGGCACTATTTCAGAATACTGTTTTGCAGTAATGCTATGAAAACTTTCGTGAGCTATGTCATTCGTTTTACAATAAGTTTTTTGTTGTTTTTTTTTTCAATACAAGTTTTTATAAAATTAGTTATCGTAACCGTGTGCTTATCAAAATAAGCCTAAACACGGCCAGTCTTCCGAGTCTATCCATCGAGGAGTTCCGTTAACCACCTTCTGTCTCCACCAGCTCGCTGTCACTATCATATTGTATTGCCATTGGATCTGGAAAGGTATGCCAAATTTCAGCTCAATCGGTTAAGGATAACTGCTTTAAAATTCAGTTGGAAGATTCCACCCGGGTTCCACCTAGACAAACATACATACACCATAAAAGCTTGTAAAAACGGTAAGCATCCGACAGGTTTCGACTCAATTTACAGTCTTTTTCAAGGTGGATGAACGCGACACACTCCCTCAAGGCTCAAGACTTAGTGCGTGTTGACTTACGGCACTGAGACGTGGCGCTAATTTACGTTATACACAAGCTCAATGTAGCGCGGCGGACTATGTAGTGAGCTTGAATTTTCACTACGTCATAGAATCTGACGAACCAAGGTGACGAGGTGGGAATCTGCTTACAGATACCGTATTCCATTGTGGGTGCAATACCGTTATGTGAGTTTCACGGACTCGTGGACTCACTACAACCACCCCGGTGGCCTCCTCTGCGCATGACGATGGGCTCCGGGATCTGCTACAGAACGCACCGGTGCCCATCTCGCGCGGCGCCCAACAGGGCCCATACCGTGGTTGGCCAAAAAGCCAAACACAAACGCTCCCTCCAAATGTGGCAGCACAGGGTCCACTGTGTGTTGCCACCAACCATAGGCTCGTAGCTGACCACCACGCGAGCCCTGTGACCTGGTCTTAGACAGGGTGACTAAGACAGAACTAGTAACGCGAAGTAGTAGTAAAATAAATACCACATCCAAAGAGCTTTCTCTCTCGAGTCTCGAGGCAAAGCGACTACTATCCAGAGTACAAACTTTATTCCGTCTGTATCTACTATCTACAATACAGTTTCATAAGTTTACCTGCTGCTTTCTACTGAATTCGGGTAATATGATGACGCACATTATCATCATCCATTGGGGTAAGCGAGTTCTTGAGTGGAGACCGTGTCTTGGCAAACGTAGCGTGGGGCGCCCTCTGGATAGGTGGAGCGATGACCTTTGAAAGGCCGCGGGCAGAAAGTGGATGAAAAGAGCCAAACACTGGGCTCAGTGGCGAGTATTGGGAGAGGTCTATGTCCAGCAGTGGACTAGTGTGAGCTGATAATATCCATATTACATATAGGTATAGGTCTCTTCAAACTGTTATGAGTGGCGATCGATTGCCTTCACGGCCCTCACGCGAATTGATATCGTCTTCCATCGCTTTGGCGGCTGCCCTCATGGCCGACACATAAGGTAGTAGAAATCGCAGTGGCAAGTACTGAAATGATTCTAAATCCGGAAACCTGCATAATACATTACAAGCGGTCCTCTGTATATGATAACCAGTTGTAATTAATTGTGTTCACCTTATAGTTCTATCTGTATTCTCTGACCACTATACACTTCAAACCGAGACATCGCAATAACATTTGTTTTGCAATTCAATATAAATACTATTATAGTCCAGGAACTTTAGACAAAAAATAGGCCAAACTTCGGAAAAAATCTAACCAAGCTGAAAGTTTGTGTACACGTACCTTATAGCTCCCCAATTATTTAGGAAGCTAAAAGGTACATGTACACAAATTTTCAGCTTGGTTGGAATTTTTCCGAAGTGAAATGCAAAAGTTCCTGGACTATTATACGAATGAAGTAAAAGGAAATTATCATTTGATTATAACGTTCGAATTAATGAGTTCTATATAATCTAATAAAATTAGACTCCAGTAGTATTGATGCTCCAGTTTGAAAATACAGTTTTATTTATAAATTTGATATTTATTTGTTTGTAAAGTTTTTGATTAACCTTCAAAATGGTTTGTATTTATTAATAACTTTATATACTTCTGTTATCCAGATCTATCTCAGAAAATATTCATTCAGCTACATTATAACACCCAGCTTAAAAATTCAAATCCAATCTTGAAGTATTGATTGGCCCGACACGTATACCAGGGCTGTATGTGCTCAAAGAGCTAACTCCGACATCGGCTGCATTATGAAGGGTTTACAAGCCAAGTTCCACACTTAGCTCCGTCCACTCAGTTTCATGGGCGCGCAACAAGTGCTTTCATAATTGAGCACACCTGCTCGATACACCTTCTTCAGTGGTATGCGCGCCTGGTAGGTTTAGTATGATCATTTATTCACATCGTTTCGTGTATGTAACGTGACCTAGTTCTACCTATGCATTTGGGGATAGCATGAATCTGGTTGCAGTAATAATTGTTTGTTAGCAAAATAAAGTACCTAGCAGATCTTTGTAAAAGTGATCTTGTGTGTGTGGGTTTGTTGTTGTAGGTAATAATAGATTATTAACCAGAGGGCGATCATTTCATAGGCGGATAGCTTTAGTACGTCGAACTAACTTACGATGATATATATACTCGTATTTCTGTCCCTAATTTTGAACAAATATGTATCATGTGTACTTTACCCAGATTAGTATGAAATCAAGAATACAAAAAACCGCCTAAGTGCAAGTTGGATTCCTGTATCGAGGGTTCCGTACAAACCTGTAGGAGAAAACAATTCAGTAAACCTCCGAAAATTAACTCTTCTGCACAATTTTATCACAAATGTGATAATGCATTGTTAAAGGCAGAGGTTACTGCTTAACATAAAGTAGAACATTTGTTGCAGTTAAAAAAATAGGATTGTAGGATGGTATATAATATGATCACGATCTGTGATCACAATCCACCTGCCAAGCGTGGTGATTATGACGAGTTGTGCATTCTATTGCATCGTCCAGCAGTGAACATCTAACGGATAATGTTGATGATATAAAAAAACCGGTGTAACTTGGATAAATATGTGTTATGTAGTTAAATTTAAGTGTATTGCGTTTCTTTTCTAAATGGTAGTTTTTTATTGCAAAAACTTGTTTTTTGTTAACTTTGTTCAAGTGTTGATCCTTAGGTCAATGATCCCTGCAAGAAGGTCAATAAAAACATGTATCTGCTTATTTAGTTTGTTTTATTTAAGTAATAAGGTCGGATCTTTTCGTTTTATTAACATGCTCCCATACGCTTGTTTTGTAAGACATGACAAACACCAGCTTACTGCCTTGGACTCGATCGAACTCAGAGCTTTCAGGCTTATAGGTGAGCAACATATGGTCGAGACTAAGATCCTGAGTCTCGAGCACCTCCGAAAGTCGCATGCCTTTCGATCTTCTGTATGTTACATTTCGGGGAATGCTCCCAGGAACTTCACGATTTGTTCCCACCACTTTTCATTATAGGACGAGCAGACGCACGGCTCGGTATTATCCTTACCTCATTAGTACACCCTCTATTCGTACTAAACGTTTCAGTACTACCTTAATAATGCGAACTGTTTAGGAGTGGAATACACTACCTTGGTCTGTCTGTCTTTGCTTACTATATTCTAGGTCTCGTCAAGCCTAGAGTGAATAGGTGCCTTCTAGACCTTTGTGCTCCATCTTCGGCCACATCGTCACCAACAGGTGAGATCGCGGGTAAACAAAGGTCTAACGAAGAAAACAAAGAAAAAAAACATCTCATCAAAAAAAAATATAAATGAAGTGTTTCGACGTTTTTGATGCGAAGTATATTATGGTAGGTGGATGTACTACTCCGTACAAAACACCGTAGAGGAACTCGTTTTAAGTATGATGACTTCATACAGTCATTATGTTCAAGTCCACAATAAAACGGGCTCATTTCGAAACAAGTATTCATAGAGTCATCACACAAAACGTAAATTCGTTGTAATCAATAACATATAATTTAATTATTTAAGTATGAAGTGCAGAATAATGATATTACTTATTTGTTGTGCAGGTTGGTGATATTTTTGTGATGTAGGATTTCTTCTTCTCTTCTTATAATGGCTTCTGAGGGGTGCTCCTAACAATTTCGCCTTGCTAAATAACATAATGGGGCTGTGAAGGAAGCCATCACACTATTACAGTTTATGAGTGGTTTGCGAGGAGTTGCGGTTTGAGCTTCATACGGGAGATGCAATCTGCCATTTTTGAAAGAAACGTCGTCTTATTTATTTAACTATATTTTTTTATGAGTTATTTCGTATAAATTTGGTGGCATTTTAACTGGTGTAACTTAGATAAATAGCACATGTGTGGTGTAGTTAATTAGAAGTGTATTGCGTGTCCTTTCGAAATGGTGGATTGTTTTCGGCAAATACTTTAATTTTATCCATTTACGTTGATAGGTAATTAACATATTTATAGAAGATGCTACCATCTATTATGCGCACGAATCAGGATCGAACAAAGTTATAGAAATTGTGTGTTGGGCTCTACGTACCATTGGAAATATGACGAAGATTACCAAAAAAAAAAATGTTGTCATTAATTATGTAGAATTTGCAAAAATACGTTTAAGAGAAGCCTATTTGACTCTTGAGAGCCTCTTAATTGTTATATGAATCAACTATGACGTCAATTGAGGTGTACTCAACTATTTGGAGCTAATTGCCAGTGGACTTATGGAATGAATTCAAATGTTAAATAAAGTAATATTTTATTACAGTGTCACTATCACAGGACACCAAAAAACAATATGTAAGTTCAATAGTAATAATAATTAGTTACATAGTAATATAGTTCGATGGTTATCAAAAAAATCGAAAACTGCTCAATTTTATGTTTTTAATGTATTATTAGAAAAATATTGTACTATACAGAAAAATAAAATGTCTTATAACAGTAGGTAAAATAATTAAATCCTCTTATTTTGGTTATTTGTCGCCATCAGAAAGAAAATCTTGCTAGTGTTTCTATTTTTTTGATGAGAATTATATTTGGTATTGGTATTTCAAAGTTAACACGTGACAAATTCTTGTTCACAATCAATCGCGTATTTTGATACATTTCAAATGATGGAACGGAATGTTTTTGTTTTTGTTTGTCATTTATTTGCCGATGATGTTATAAATAGTGGGTATCGTGCGTGTACCACGAACTACAAGTACTATGAGTGCCACTACACCCAGACCCGGAACAAATATTTGCAGATCATACAAACATTTGTTCCGCAGCGGGAATCGAACCCGCAACCTCTCGCATCAGCCGGCTACTCACCACAGATGACGTCAAAATGGCAATGGATGGGCATATAGCTGGCAGACCTGATAACCTTTGGCCAATTTATAAAGGTTCTAGAGTGGCGACCACAAACCGGTCGACGTTGGGTAGGAAGCCCCCTCTCAATGGGTCGACGACATTTGAAAGGTCGCAGGAAGTCGTTGAATGGAGGTGGCTTTGGACGGTCATTCTGGCATTCTATGAGGGAAGCCTATGTCTTTTAACTTCTACCTACAGTTAAATATTTGTATGTATGTTGTATTGATCTCAATGGACCAAAGTCACGTTAAGGTTCGCAGGAACTCGGTGGATGGAGGTGGCTCAAACCCGTACGTCATTGCACTATATAATATTGCCTATAATAGCCAGCATTGGACTTTTGTAGGCTGATGATGATGAGACCTCCCCTTATATCTTCAATGTCGAGGTTTTGTGCCAATTTGATACATTTATTATATTATGGCCTATTATACACTGTAGTGTAAACTTTAATGTAATGTAATGCAAACTAGTTCTTGATAACAGAGACAGTAAGAAAAGTGTCAATGGACACATTCGTAGGTATAGTTTATGTTATAAATCTAGTTCAATGTTAAATTTCTGGTTGAATATTGATTACGCTCTGTCAAAGATCATCTGATATAGGTACAGAATGGAAGTATCAGTATCTACTAGTAAGAGATACCTACTTATAAAATAATGCAATTTATTCCAGGATAATGATAGGTGGATTTGGGGATTCGTCGATGAACCTGTTAAAGTAAGTAGTTATTGAATATTTATATTTATTTTATTTATTTATTGAACAAAATCCACAGCCCTTAGTATAAAAACAGTAACTTTTACTAAGCTAATCTTAAGGCCAATAACGGATTTACATTTTATACAATATAAATGTTGAACAAACAAACAGACAAATAGTATAGACAGAATAGTTACTATAAACCATAAAGTTAGGAGATAATAGCCGTGGTGTGTCCGGTCCAAGAATAGAACCCTCCGTCTCCTCCCGTGGATGTTGTGAAAGCCGATTAAGGATTACCCGGACTTGTTGATAAGATTCGTTGGTATTTAAGATTTGTCCTGGGTGCTAGTTTAATTAAGGAATGTGTTATTACTGGAAGAAAGCGTTAGCAGAGTCAGTCGTGGGAAGCAATGGCGCCGATGAACTCACATCTTGTCACGTCTATATCCCACGATGTTGCAATCCACGCTGAATAAAAGGCCCATCTGAGGCTTTGCATACCCATTCTGGGAAAAAGGCGTGTCTATGTATGTATGTTTGTATGTATGTATGTATAAATAGATAAAACTGTAGTGTACTGGCAGGCTAAAAGATAAATTTGATAAGAGCCCTATAAAATGAAATAATCTTCAAATTGATTAATAAAATAACTCTTCAACCCTGGATTACCCCTGGTTTGTTGCGGTGCATGAGGTTTAGAGATAAACTGCATCAGCGCCACAATAAGTCACCCAATGATAAACACCTTGAGACTACTTACAAGCGATATAGGAATCATTGCAACAATATCCTTCATAATCTGAAACATAAGTTTGATCAAGCAGATCTCCTTGATGCTAAAGGTGACATTAAGAAAACTTGGAATGTCATTAAACGTGTATGTAACCTTAACAATAACATTACTGATCAATCAAGTGAGCTATTAAAGCTTAAAGCCACTCCCTCAGAATCGACCAATCACATTAATGATTTTTTTGCGACCGTGGGATCTGGGCTTGCTGCAGATATTCTTCATAGACTAAACGTAAACGAAGAAATTCTGGCACAAAGATATAAGCCCAAAATCACCCAGATAAATTCATTAATGCTTCTGGAAACTGACATCATTGAAGTTAGAAACATAGTCAATTCACTCAAGAATACTTCATCAGCAGGATGGGATGGCATGTCATCGATCTTCCTGAAGAAGTGTATTGCTGTCCTAGACTTGCCTATAACTCACCTATGCAATCTCTGTCTGACAACAGGAGTATTTCCTAAATTATTAAAGGTGTCCGTTGTAGTTCCAGTTTTTAAAGCGGGAGCAAGTGATAATATTACTAACTATCGTCCCATATCTCTATTACCATCTTTGGCCAAGATACTTGAGAAACTCATCAATGTTCGACTTGTAGGATACTTGGAAAATAATAATATCCTTTCAAATAATCAATATGGGTTCAGAGGTAAAAAATCTACGATTGACGCTATCGAAGGCCTTGTGACGCAAATCGCAGATAATATTGACAAAAAATATAAATGCATTGGAGTGTTCCTTGATTTGGCCAAGGCCTTTGATACCGTCTCTATTCCGCTGCTACTCTGTAGACTGGAGTCCGTAGGTGTTCGAGGTGTTCCATTGGATCTTCTCAAGGATTATCTGTGTGACCGATTCCAGACTGTGAAGGTAGGCGAACACTACAGTTCTAAGCAAATTCTGAATTTTGGGGTGCCGCAAGGATCTGTTCTAGGGCCGACTCTCTTCCTCATATATATAAACAACTTATGCGATATTTATTTACCTAACACAAAAATCATAACGTTTGCTGACGATACCGCCGTAGTTTTTAGGGGGAAAAATTGGGAGGATGTCCGATTAGAAGCTGAATCCGGGATGCGTACAATAATAAACTGGCTTGATACTAGTCTATTGACGCTTAATTTAAGTAAGACAAAATATGTAACTTTCTCCATTTACAAAAATAATCAGCCATGTTCAGACTTCAATCTAAAAGCTCATAACTGCCCTGTTGATAGTAACGATACTTGCGATTGCTATACTCTCACTGCTGCGGATACTGTCAAATACCTTGGAATAACTTTAGATAAAAACTTAAACTGGAAACCGCATATTGAAACCCTCAAGTCTCGTATACGCAAGCTCATTTTGGCACAGTGAGCAATTGAGTACATTTATTAATAACCCCGGACACAGTATGAAAAAAAAAGTTCTGTTGCTTTATTAGGGTCCAACTCCATCAAGATAGTGTCCCAGTTTACTTTTAACAGCAAATCAAATGCTTTTTTATGGTTAACTTTATTAAATGACCTTTGTCTTTTAATCAGTGGTTGCACAGGAGATATTGCAAGGTAAATACATTTATGGTCAGTAACAGACGAGTCACACACAGCAGTAATAACTTTAGTATTTGATTTTACAAAACAGTGGTCATAACACTTTATTAATCGAGTAGGATAAACATGGCTAGGCAATAAACCATGCGTTGCAAGTAAGTCCAAATATTCATCTGATCTATTGTCGGTGTTATTTTTACATATATCTATATTCAAATCACCAAGACCGTAAACATTTGGTACAGTTTCAAGACTAAACAATAAGATACTCAGAGAGTTTAGAAATTTGGCAATGGAACTAAATGAAGGGGATCTGTAGACACAGATAAATGCATGATCACTCCCAATTCTGACTACAAGGCAGTCGGCTTCATCCACAATAGGTTCGTACACAGATACATCAGCAACATTATTACGGATATAAGCGATGACACCGCTGTTCTGATTTATATGTTTGCATGTCTGGTAGGCGTTGAAATAGTCTAGTGGTGGTAAAGAACCACTGCCCTGCAGCCAGCATTCGGTTAAAAATATAAGGTCAAAATCCAATTTAGTCCTCGATATAAACACCCCGAAGTCATCCAGATTTTTATGTACACTACGAATATTCTGTGAAATAATCCTAAAAGAACCCTTAGTTTTTTGATCAAGATCATTTAAAGCAACCGGATCATCAATTAGGAATGAATCACCAGCATTTATAGTAAGATCAACTTCGGTGGTAATAACTTCATGATCATGAAACATTTTTACAATATGACGAACAAAATATATCAGTTACTCGAGAAAGGAAAACAAGATAACATCAACACGGTACTATAGTAACATACATCGGAATAAGTTGTTAATAGCATTTAAACATATAGAACCTTCCTATATCCATACAACAAAGTTAATCGATTCTTTTAGTCTTAAGTTTTTCCAAGTCGCCCTCACACGAAATTCTTATGTGTGGAGATCCCTCTGATTTGCGAATGAATATCCTTCCAAAGGATATCCAACAGAAGGCGTAATCACAGGCCTTCGTAAACTCCCGCGCGATAAAATATAACCTCCGATCCCGCTGAGTTAAGTTTTCAGAGATGTAAATTAGTTTACTCGTTCCAGTGATACTAAGGCTCTCCGTACACAGCTTAACTGTTGAAGGCTGCTTATTCAATTTCTTAAAGGAGCGTATGAATTCGTCTCTTTTTAAAACGGTAGTAAAGTCAGCTATTATAGGCTTAACACTCGATTTTGCGCCAATGCGGTAGATGTCTTTTATCTCAGCACTGTCCAGAGTGACGTTGAGAACGTCAGCGGTTTTACTTAAGATGGATTTAAGGTCCTCTTTTCTCTCCTTGGGGTCCTGTGGTATATTACGTATTTCGATACTGGTTCCTCGAGTGAGACACTCCAATGTCTCGACCTTGTCTTCTAAAAATTGTATCTTACTGTCGTAGCCTTTTTTTTCCTCTTCTAGGTGGTCTAATCTTTGTAGGACTTCTTCGTATTTTTGGGACATGGTATTCATAGATAACTTAACATCATTGATGGAGTTCAAGATAGCTGAAAACTTAGCATCCTGATCATCTCTCAATTTACTGAACAGGTCAAGAATTTCGCTTTTACTAATGTCATCAGTGTCATCACGTTTTCTCTTGATACAGCGATTTGCCACACTTATTAAAGACGAGGCAGCATTTATAGACTCCACAATGTTCGGATCAGAGAAAGAATGCTGAAGCGGTGATTTAGAAACGCCAGTATAAATGCCAAAGTAACTGACACTCTGTTTTCTAAGCCGCTAAACATATATCAATAAATTTGGCAAGGAGAAAGATGGCTTCCTGAGGACGGAAATAGGCTAGGTACCTTAGTCAAAATAAAATTCGGAATCCAATGAGACCCAAGCTCTGTTCAATGCGAAGACTTTATGATAACTCTATGAACTTATTACCAATACGCCAAAACCTGGGTAAATTCGAGCGATGTAAATTTTTTCGATACACTGCTGGTTCACCCTCTTTTCTTTCAAATTTGTCAATAATCAAGCAGCGATGGACTGATAAAACTTAGCAGAATTGTTTATTTTTATGCGATTTGTATCTCATTTGGCGTACCAAATGCAACACAAAACGCATAAAAATAAACAATTCTGCTAAGTTTTATCAGTCTTATTTGTATCAGTCCATCGCTGCTTGATTCAACATGCGTACTTTTTGAGCGCTTACTCGAAGTCTATTTACTTTGAGGACAGTTACACATATATGATATATATGATTATATATAATATGATTATTTTTGCAATTATTCCAGGAAGATGAGAGATGGATATGGGGATTCGTAGACGAACCAGTCAAAGTAAGTAGTTTTATTTAAGAAAGTGTTCGTCCGTGGAAGCTCTACCACAATTCCTATTTCTGCCGTAAAGCAGTAGTGTTCACATTGCTGGTCCGGTTTGAAGGTGCCGTTGAAATTACAGGCACATGAAACTTTTCAACATCTTTAAGTCAGTGTCAGGGTAGCGGATGCGGCAGTATAATGCCATATAGGGCTTGTTCAAGGTAAACGTGACCTATGAGGTAATACATTGTTATAGGCAGAGGTTACCAATTAACATCAGGTAGGCCAAATGCATGTACGGCCATTCAATTAAAAAAAAAGTTTAAGAATCACTATAAAACATACGTAGGTGCATATGATGTTCACATAGATTCTTTAAAATTATGACATCAAAAGAAAATGAAAATGATCAGGAAATGTATTATGGGCCGGAAGCAACAGAGAGAAGAAAATATGATAATGTAAGGATGCGTCTTTTTGATTATTTCCTGATGGAGATAATTTATCGACTCTGATACTGAGAACGATTATATTTTCTTATAGAACAAAGATAATCTGCTAAGTACCACGGAGGCATCTCTTTATGATCCGTGTGCAAAATACGATCCACCAAAACCCAGCTTCAAAGCCCCAGGCCGACGGATCAATGAGGAAAGTAAGTCTTCTCGTCTAGATAAGTTTCCTTGCATCTATACAGTCTGTGGCACCTCTAACAGCCTTCTGATCGTTGTTGTTGAAGACATGTATTAATGTTTCATGAGACACTGGATGGAAGTGCTTGGGTCAATCTCTAAATTAGTGTCCAAGTAGGTTTTAATAAAATTTTGTTTTTAGAGTATTATTTATCAGAAATTTATTTTACTAACATAATTTTAAGTAATCTTTCTGTTACTAACCCAGGATCATCGGTCTGAAATATATATTATATTATTGTTTTTATGCTAGATAGCTCTATATCTCTATTAGATTTTTGGTTTGTAGAAAAAACAAGTAATAAATATTTATATAAAAAATGAAGAAGCCCCCTTAAATATTTATTTTATTATATTTTTTTGTATTTGTTGTTATAGCGGCAACAGAAATACATCATCTGTGAAAATTTCAACTGTTTTACTATCACGGTTCATGAGATACAGCCTGGTGACAGACGGATAGACGGACAGCGTAGCCTTAGTAATAGGGTCCCGTTTTACCCTTTGGGTACGGAACCCTAAAAATGTATTTTCTTTGATTACAAAATCGTGACATCACAAGTAGGCATCGTGAGACCTACGAGCGTTTTTACGCGAAATTCCTAAGTTGGTTTAAAAATGCAACAATTTGCTATTAAACGTTAGTTTTATACGTAAATAAGATTTGTTTAGCAATTGTAATTAAATAAGCACCTACATTATATAATAGTTTTTCAAAATCCGTCATTATGCCTATTAATTGGTGACATGCACTTTTGAATGGTAAACCCTCAATTGCTGCCCAGTGCCTGATCGTTACCCATAAACCTAGTTGTAGTTAGAAGTAGAGCTTTTTTGTGAAAGAGTTCGTCCGGGGAAGTACTACCACCATACCTATTCCTGCCGCAAAGCAGTAGTGCTCGCATTACTGTGTTCCGGTTTGAAGGGTATGGGTGCCGGTGAAATTACAGGCACATGAGACTTTCCATCTTTATGTCTCAGGGTGACGGGCGCAGAGCAATGCCACTTAGGGTGCGTCCTAGGTGGACGTGACCTATGAGGTAATGCACTGTTCATAGGCAGAGGGTACCGCTTAACATCAGGTGGGCCATTTACTTGTCCTATAATCCAAAGTTGAATTAAATAAAAAAAACTAACCTGGTACAAATATTAGTAGACCGGTTTTTCTTAATTGCTTACTAATAACAAAAATCTTCATCATTATCATGTTTTTAATTTGTTTTCAGAGTGCGAGGAATATGTTAACGACATAAAATTACTCGATGAACAAATTAAAAGAAAAACAGAACGTAAGTAGTCTTGCTATAGTGTTGGTGCAGGCGTTTGCATGAAGTGAACCCATCTCTCCGCCTTCATCAGCCTGAAGTGTCACTAATAGCTGGGACACCTAGAATGTTTCCAAGTCAAAGTCAAAGTATATTTATTTCTGAATTAAAAGATATTATAGTTATAATGTTGGATTCAATATAATCTACCCTTTAAGGGCGTGCAATGTTTCTTATTTTATTTACAATTCAAATTCAAATTCAAAATCTTTATTTCAGGCTTACTGAGAAATGCACTAAAGCTAAACAGTAAGCCCATATCAACATAAATACCCTAGAAACTAACATACACATGAAAAACACTTTAATATCTAACACACGTGTGATCGCCGACGCGTCGCGGCCCGGGGGATCACGTGAAAGGCGTCCCTTGAACCTCCGGAACTTCACCCCTTTCGGCCAGAAGTCAGGGCTCAAGTAAGCCTTCACATTTTCCGTAGGGACCCTCACCATAAATGAGCTAAAGCTCACATTATGACGAGAGTCCAACTTCATGACCCTCAAACCCACTCCGGCTTTCTTCCTGATGTACTCCACCACCTCCGCGACCTTCACGACGAAGTAGACGCGAATACAATAACAATAATAATATGAATAACTAATAATTGTAGTAATTACACAACAACTCAAAAAATTCAATTAATTAAACATGTCATATAAATTACAAAAACGAGAATTAAATACAAAAATTTCATCACTTGTTGAGAAAGTTATCGGTCATAAATTAATTACCCTTAAATAACATTTATAAATTAATATGGTTCTCAGCTTTCTCTGAAACATAGAAGTTGGCAACTCTCGTGATTGGGGTATTTTGTTACCAATAAATAAATGGAGCCATACTAAAGAAACGTATGCGCATCAGTTTTGTCTTAGAGCTACAGGCACAAACTTAACCTAATAAGTAGTTTAACCTTCTCAGGACACAATCATGCTAATTTTGAAAGATTAAGCCGGGGTGTGTCCGGCCTAAGAATAGACCCCTCAGTCTCCTCCCGTGGATGTCATAAAAGACGATTACGGGATTACCCGGACTTGTTGATAAGATTCGTTGGTATAAGATTTGTCCTGGCTGCTAGCTTATTATTAGTATGTGTTATTATTGTAAGACAGCGTTAGGTAGGTCAATCATGGGAAGCAATGCCGGCGATGAGCTCACCACTTGTCACGTCTATATCCCACGATGGTGCAACCCACTGTGAAAAGAGGCCCATTAAGGCTATGCCTACCCCATCGGGGAAAGAGGCTTGTGTCTATGTATGTATGTATGTATGTAATACTAAATCAAAACCGCAATAAAAACCGTTTCGTTATGCACATTTCCACAGACCATTATCAAGATAGATACCGTACCCAAGTGCATCTACTTTGTGTATCACTTTGCCTGTCCGGATTTTGGCGCAATGTACTTATCAGGCTAATAGATACATTGCCCCCTCGGCATTCGATACGCAGGTAGTTTCCCATCGTTCATGGTCGCCCAGTGAGAACGTGGCTATACAGAATGTTGAGTTTCATGATAAATAGTACACTACAGTTTTTTTTAAACTATCATGGTTGTAAGCGTTCTTTCCACTAGAAACGGGATATTTACCATGATTTTTGAGTTTCAATTGCTCCCGATACTTCGGCACAGTTGCATGCGCCATGATCACGGGAGAACTAACTAAAGTCTTTGCGAGTAGATGTTATTGGCAGATATATCGATCTACCCTCTTTCTCACTCTTTTATTACGAACGATAACACTACCATCGAAAGAGGGTAGATCGATATATCTGCCAATAACATCTACTCGCAGAGACTTTAGTTAGTGCTCCCGTGATCATGGCGCATGCAACTGTGCTGAAATATCGGGAACAATTTTAAAACTCATAAATCATTGTAAATATCCCGTTTCTAGTGAAAAATACCCAACAGATTGTTTTATTATGAAAATTTATAATTACAGGTGAAAAGAACAAGCCCGATGAGGGGGGGATATCTTTAGCTCTCGGCGGCCGCAACGCTCTGCCAGGAGAGTTCCCCCATATGGTTATTACATACATATTATACTCATACATACACCCCCCATACATTGTGGTACAAGGGTCGAAAATAGGTCATTACAAAAGAGTAGACGTTTTTTAAATCTGAGCCCAATGCGAGGTTTTACCATCGTCACGAGTTTGTAATAATCGTTACATCCGTGTATCACACGACGTTTTTCAATAGAGTTCGGAAAAACAGATAAAAAATAACTTAAGCCACCAAATACCTATCTCGAGATTATTTTTTCTTCGCCTTATAGGTAGTCGAAATCATATTTAAAAGACAGTCTCGAACTTTCAGCTTGAACGACTTTTTTATAGTAGTTTACTGCGATCAGAAGGTAGTTTATGAAATTATGACATAACAGGGTACTTAGTGTGAGTTCAAAAACCAAGCCTTGG
This sequence comes from Operophtera brumata, assembly GCA_932527175.1. Taxonomy (NCBI): domain Eukaryota; kingdom Metazoa; phylum Arthropoda; class Insecta; order Lepidoptera; family Geometridae; genus Operophtera; species Operophtera brumata. The sequence goes on along the minus strand of OW052239.1, from coordinate 54,910,277 downwards.
CAAGGTTCTTCATAGTTTCACAGTGTTTTAATACATGGTTATGTGCAGTTTCATACACTACCTAAACCATCGACGTAAATTTTATTTTACTTTGGTCGAAGACCTAAACTCATGCAATAAAACTTTTGTTGAACCAACAAGCACAAAAAATAATAACGTAAATGTCGTCAAATTAATAAGCTTAAGGAAACAAACACCATTCTACCGCGCATGTCCATAGACCATTAATTATATTTAAAAAAAAAACATTAAAAATTTAACTAAACAACCTTGGTCTGGCCGTAATGTAATTTAATGGTAAAAAAGTTACATTAATACATTTTTCCCTACCAAAACCTGTACATTTTTTTTTCTTCTTTCAATCCAGGGTGCCATAGGTTGGAAGGCGGTGTTAGGCGGATACATCTTCAAATGCGGCAGTACGCTCATCAGCCCCAAGTTCGTGATGACGGCAGCGCACTGCATCAGGGCTCCACCAGATACCACAATTGAAGACCCGGACCCGAAGATCGTCAGGCTCAATGACCTGAATTTGGTAAAAATTTAGAATCGTTTGGCAGGAGGAGGAGGGGGAGAGGGGTAGTGGAGTTGGGGGAGGGGTACCCCCTCACCCCTGGTACCACTCCCATAACAAGGTAACTTATAGTTTTCGAGAAAAAAAATAAAGAAAATTTTGAGGTTAAGTATGATATTTTGGTAAAAATTTACAATCGTTTGGCAGGAGGAGGATGGGAGAGGGGGGGGGGAGTGGGTTATTTGTAACCCCTCACCCCTGGTACCACTCCTATGCAAAGGTAACCTTCAGTTTTCAAGAAAAAAATAAAGTAATTTTTTTGGTTAAGTATGATATTTTAAATGTCGGACTCCGGTATGTGCTCCGGCCAGTACTCTCGCGAGGTCGCCCTTGGGTGTCGCTTCACCCACTCGACTTTTGCTACGCTACGGAGGTCACCGGCTCGCTTCGCTCGCCGGCTCCCCCCTTCACTCCGCTCGGCCTCGCGGGCTTGCTCCACTCAAGATCTCCCACGCGAGCTACTGGCTCCGCGTTTTTATATACGCTCTAGGGGCGTGCCGCACAGTACCACGTGGAGTCGGGGTGCTCCGTATCGGGTCTGCCACTCTTTTCGGACCTAACCAACTATTGTCGGGGTGCTCTGTGTCAAGTCACATAGTCAGTCAACAATAAAAAAACTCAGGTAGGTAGTTACATTCATTTTTCATTTATAAAATCCATAATTTATAACATTAATTAATTAATTAAATTAAAAGCACAAGTTTCCTGGACAAGGGGGCCGAGGCTGGAATTTCCTGCACCCTCCCTGCAAGTTGGCGTTGACTCCCGTAACATTCGACACTTCCAATTCAAAAATTTCATACTTAACCTCAAAAATTTCTTTATTTTTTTCTCGAAAACTATAAGTTACCTTGTTATGGGACTGATACCAGGGGCAAAGGGGTACCCCTCCCCTTCCTCTCCCCCTACTCCCACCCTCCTCCTCCTGCCAAACGATTCTAAATCCAACCCCTGAATTTATTTACACGTTCTGTAAGATATCAAAAAAAGTTACTGTTTATTTTAGTTTTTATAAAATTAATTCTTTATTATTCCAGTGAAGTCCACTTGAGCACCATTAAAAGGATTGCCATGGTAGTCCTCATTTAAATTTCCATACTGCCTTAATAGTTCATACTAATACTAATTTGATTTAGTTAATCCTTGTATTATTGTGTTTTTTATTATTATTTTTTGGTGTACAATAAGGTGTTAATCTATCTAATCTATCTATCTATCTAATACTCCTAAACATAAAATCACTACACCTGTTTACAGCTGTTCCTAATAGGACCGTTTTCCACCCCGGAGGGAAGAAAACGATTATTTCAGGTCTTGCCGAGGCTTGACCTTCGGAGATAGCCTACCTTACCTATACGTACTCACATGTCTCTACTCACCATCCTTTCATCTCTGTGTGTGTTCCCGGTGCAGTGCGGAGCGTAGCGACGCGCTTGCGCGAGGGCGACGGCTGACGTGTCACAAGAGGGCGCGTAATTTCCTCAGTACCTTACTCCGAAGAAGAGCCGGCAAGGGCTTACTCCGGTCAAGCCTCGGCAAGACCTGAAATAATCGTTTTCTTCCCTCCGGGGTGGAAAACGGTCCTATTTCAGCTCTGTGCCTTCGGCTTGACCTTCGGAGACGTGTCTATCCTCTGCCGGCGCCCTATTAATAGCGTACTGTGACAGAGGTTGTTGAAAAACAGCCATGAAAATAAACCATGAAATAAAATCAAGTTATGTTGAACTCTATTATGAAAATAATACTAGAGTAAAACTCTTTCACTCAAAAACTAAACAGTTTTTAAACAAAACTATTAAATGAGCAATAATATCAACTAATTGTCCGGACAACTATGCAGTTGCACATAATATATACATAGATTAGGAATCACTATGAGCTTTTTAAACTAGTAAGTTCATAGGGCACTACCTCAGTCCATCAAATATAGGTTAAAACACTAACAGAATCATCCCAAAAATCTAGGAACTTAATCAAACTGCAGTGAATGAATGTTTGAGAACATTGAAGTTTTCAGTTCTAGGACACTCTACCAAACTGCAGTAGTGTTTGAAGAAATTGACTGAACCTCTCCAGTTAAAATATAATCTAAAGGCACGCTACTTTGATAAATATTTGACGCCACAGCTGATCTGATCGATCCTGGACTACAATTTATGCCTTAATCACGAAAAGGAATCTTAAACTAACCAGCAATTACCGGTCTTGAGCGGCCTTGACCTCATTACTTGAAGTGATAAAGATAATATACATTTATTTACAGAAAGAATAATACAAGGTATGTACAAAATACATATGAAACAGTTGTGCTACCTGAAGACCGCTGCAAGCGATCTAAAGGTAGCTCAACTGATCCAAATCACTACCAGACGGAAGCGTCCCTAAGATGCTGGCTGCATTGCCACGCTAGTGATAAATAAACTACGCAAATTAAGTCGCGCACTCCTTCTAGCCGCTGACAACTCTATCAAGCAATTCAATCAATTGACCAAACTTAAATCAGGGTATCCCAAACAAGATACCTGCTATCCCGACTGCCGGACCTAGATATTATCAGTCTTAGAGCCAAAGCTAGGCCAAAACATCATAGAGGAACTTGATCATCCCTGGCAGTTGGAATCTCGCCATAATGTTATTTTTATTTCCTTTATGGTGAGAGTGCCGACTGACCGACTATCGACCTTTATGAATGGAATTCTGACCGAAAGGTGACAGGTTTAGGAGGTTCTTCGGACGCTTGACACGGGTCACCGTACAATTGTGTCATACGGCGCCATATACACTTGAGTTTTTCAGGTATTTATGCTGCTATTGGCTTATTGTTTAGGTTTTGTACATTCATTTCCCAATAAGCCTAAAATAAATAGGTATATTGATTGATTTATTGATTGATCTATCGTAAAGTTGATCGTCAAAGTTTAACAGTGTAAGGTTGTGGATACGCCGACCTAAAGCCAGTTATAAAAGCAAAGCTACATGCCGAGAAACTTGAAATATGCTACTTTGTATTTTGTTCTATGTTGGGCTGTTAGATTTTAACAATCGTAACAGATCCTCAACAAACCTGATCAGTGCCTTGGAAGATGAGGAAGTACACTGTCTAATGCATAGGGATTATTGCGCAAACTAAAGGGTGAATAGTCAACCGTTTCTTCCTCGTGGGATCAGCCAAAGTCAAAACCACTGACTTGTGAACTAAAATCGTTGAAGCTGCGAGTTTTCTAACTAGGAATAGAAACCCCAAACAGAAAGCAACATCCTGAGGGCAAGGACTACCAGGAGTTTTCCCATTTTGTCTGTACTACGAGACCTATTACTTTCAGGCTGACTCATAGGCGTGCCACGTGGAATCACGCCATGCTGACTGAACAAGATCGAAACCGCCACTATCCAAAACTCCAGGATCCAGGAACCATCACAAGATAGGTTCCTGAAGACTAGTTGGTGCTGAAGTACTCTGGGTATCAGAGGAGGAGGCGGAAAGATCCACGCTAGATTATAACGCCAAGTCTGGTTGAATGCATTGATGAACGCTGCCTGAGAGTCCCACGCTTCTATCGACGCATACGCTGGAACTACTTTCGATCGACTGGTCTCAAACATATCAATCTGAGGGATGCCCCAGTTTAAGAAAATTGTCGTCGTGACCTCATCTAAGACGTGCCAATCTGGAAGAATCTTCCCCCTCGATAAACAATCGACTATGGAATTGTAGCAACTCGGTAGATAAAAAAGGATGAATGGTTAATCCTAAACTCTCCGCTATAGTAATTGGGTCTTTCTGGTCCCGTCTAACAGTGCCACAGACCTTGATCCTCCCTGATTCCTCAGGTACGAAACAACCGCCCAGTTATCGGATTTAAACATAATTGATTGACATGCCACAACGCTCTGGCACTCCTTCAGAGCTATGTAAACGGTGGACAACTCTTTCCTGTTAATGCGCCAAACAGCTTGCTCTTTTGACCATTTCCCCGACAGAAGACAATCTCCGATCCAAACACCTCAGCCTACGTCGAAAGCATCTGTCGTAACAAAAATCATGGGCTCCGGAACGAAGACCTTCATTGACTTTTTCGCGTTGAGAGTCCACCAACGACAATCGCTGGCCCCCCCAGGTGGCATGACGAGCAACTGGTTGGGCTGATTCTGCAGAAGATTTAGACCGGCGAGATAAATCTGCCTGGTGTGCAAGTGACCTAGAGGAACCACCATGGCTGCAAACGCCAGTCGACCTATAAGCGAAGCTCCTAACAGCCACGAACATCGACCTTTCTGCAGAACATTTTCTAAATCTGCCAGTAATCAAGCTATGTCCTCTTCCGGAAGCTTCTTTTATTTGTGTTCGTATCTCACACTATTCCTAGAAACTCTAAGCCTCTTGTAAGCTGCATCACTGATCTTTCCAAATCCACGCACCAACCCAGACTTTGCAGAAGACCTACTGCATAACTCAACTGGCCTCTCAGCACACCAGGGTCTTGATGGCTGCCTTTATGAGAAAATTGGGGATCTGAGCCTAGTTTATGTGGTGAAACTTTCGAGGGTTGAGATAAAAATGTAGGCGACGTAGATCGAAGACCTGCCTTAGTTTTCCGTTGACTTTGGAATTAGAAACAACCGAGACAAGAAACCGGTCTTGGACCAGCATTTCTCAACTACTCCTTAGATTAGAAGTTTTTTGACTCCTTAGACATTACATCAGACCGTCTTGTCGCGAATCTTTAAAAATTTTCTTGTAGGGGGATGGATAAAGATAAAGATAAAGATAAGATAAAGATAATTTATTTGCTTAAACATATGTACAAATTGATGGTTTAAATATTAGTAGGACACAATATGTTTGGCCGCTGCCGGCGTGCAAATGGAGAGGATGGCATGCTAATTTAGTTAGTTTAAATTAATTATTTTTACATAGAAAATTTAAAAACACAACCAATGGAAGGCGGCTGTTTCACAAAAGGTATTGTATAACCTGTTTTTTTTTTTTTTTTTAGATCACGAATTGTGCCCCTTATCTTTTCCACTGTGCCCGGAACTCGAGCTAGTGTCCCCCTCAAAAATTGACAATATGAACCGCGGCACCACCCCTACCCTTGCGTAGATCGAAGTTAGATGATGGTTTAACAGCTGGGCTACGGGACGATGAGCGGAAGTTGGATGAATGTTGGGCAGACAGGCGGGAGCGCCAAGTAGGATTTCTGGCTTTGATTCCAGTGGGTGGTAAGAAGGCGAAAGGCATTCGCGGCGACTCTTACTGCTCGAAATAAAAACAGCTGATCCTCCACCGTCATCTCTAACCAAAGAAGACAGATGCATTTCTTCAAATCGGTGCGTCGGAGACGGAGGAATGCCGTGGAGTGCACCATTGAGGAACTCATTTCTAGTCTCAAAAATCCTACGACGGAAATCAATCGTCTCAGACCGACGAGCACAAACAAACTGCAGTAGTTAGTCAGACATAAATTTGAATTTGGAGTCTTCTGCCGCTAACCGGCTTAATAGTGCTGGCACTCGGACACTTTTCAATTGTGGGGTTTTCAATAGTACCTAACAACCCCTCTTATTTCGTTAAACATGGAGGAGGTTGAGGAGCTAGGGTCCCAATCTCAAGAGTTTACTTTAAACGCGCTAAAGACTGAAGCCGCGTACAAGTGATTCTCCACGTCCTTATATCCCACAATCTGGTTCCAGCCTACAGCGTGGACCGACGGCTCAGGTACGAGGGGGCTAGCTTCCTTAGTTGCGGGCAAGAATTCAAACTCTTTCGCGCTTCCCTCGTCTTGCCAGTCTGAATATGGATCCAAAGCAGGCGCCTTCCATGAAGGGGAGAAGTCACATTCGAAGCCGTCTCTACACAACCATCCGAATAAACATTTTGCTTGTCGGATTCTTAGCAAAATAGTTCCCGCTGTTCAAGTTTTTCCAGCAGTGAGGAAAAATGCAAAATGCAAAATGCTTCCATTAATGCATCAATTCAATTCCAATTCTTGCATCTTGCCACGTAGATGAAGGTCTACGCCTACCTGCGGGGGGCTCTTGGATTCGAGAAGTTGAAGAAGAAACACTCCTCCTCTTCCGGTTGGGTTCTTCTGTTTCGGAAAGGCAACCTGATAGGATTCTATCAGCCTCAGATCTACGTATGTAACAGTGGTCGCAGTGCCTCGACTGATTGTCTAAAGAGCTGAGTGCGCACTGCACCTCGGAAGTGAATTGCTAAGGCCGGTGGGCCAAGGATAAGCGTCCGCGTGAACGCCCAATCAAGCAGCTTGCATCTTATCTCCCGATATCCCTTCTCCGAAAGGTGATCTGCCTATGGTACAAACGCGCGGGCTAGGCCCACGTTAGGCAAGGCGTAGACAAGTCTATTAAGCACACTCGACTCGATGCTCTCCCCAAAAACTTCTTCTTTCGTAGCGGTCGTAACTACCCATTGAGTCCAACCGTCCGGGAGATGCTCCTGCGCCAAAATCTTCACACGCTCCAAAATCTCTTCATCCTGGTCTTTCTTAGCATGCTCATCTAAATGCTCACCAAGGGTTATCGGGCTTCCTTGTTGAGTCATCTGAATCAAAAGGAAAAGTGGCCACCAGATAGTCTGAAGCAAGCAAGTCTACCCGCGCCGCCCAACCTTCGAGCGGCACCTCCCGAATTTCGAGCCGCGCCGCCCGAACTTTGAGCGGCGCGGCCCGAATTTTGAGCGGCGCCGCCCGAATTTTGAGCGGCGCCGCCTGAATTCTGAGCCGCGACGCCCAAATTTTGAGCCGCGCCGCTCACTGTTCGAGCGGCGCCGTCTGATTTTTGAGCTGCGCAACCATACTCGGGCCTTGAATGACAGGTGGTTGCCTGGCCGACCTGTCATACGACCGCAAATGCAGCGTCATGCTCGAGTAGGAAGATAGGTAGGTAGACTAATTGTGGATGGAATGTCCGACAAATATAGTAGCTACCTACAGGTACATGGTTTGTGGATGGGATGTCCGACAAACTCTATACACAGGCAATAATTGCATTACGCAGTCAAAAACATCTCCCCATACTAATCCGCACCTTTGAACACACAGAAACAAAAAAAAGCAATTTTATGACTTACCACCAACGGTAGGTAAATCCAATACCACTTTACATCACCAAACGTGCTCAGAGCTGAAATAACGGTTTTTCTTCCTCAGGATGTTGACACTGCGAGCGATTACGTCTCGTCTGACGTAAATATTTCCCAGATCATCGTTCACCCTCTATACAAGCCTCCAAAGAAGTACTTCGACATAGCACTGATGGAGCTGGCCGATGAAGTCCACTTCACGTATTGGATGAAGCCAGCATGCTTGTGGAATAGGCCAGACAATGGTGACTTCGGGAAAGAAGTTTCTTTGACTGGTTGGGGAGTTTTAGCTCAAGGTAAGCAGTGCCAATTTAGATCAGAGTCTTCGTGAAATCCACATAAACTGGTACTTTACAGTCTGATTTGTGTGTTCTACAGGCAGTCTCGACATATCACCTCATCTCCAAGCAGCGGACGTGGACATCATAGACTCTACACAATGCGATGAACTTCTGGAGAACACCCACAACAGGCACTGGACAGGACTGATGGAGAACCAGCTCTGTGCTGGCAGATTAGAAGGAGGCGTGGATGCTTGTCAGGTTTGGAAACTATTTCATCAGGTTTTTGTAATGTCTGTCTGAGAAAGTTCCTCCTACTTTATTTTTGATTCACTCATAAGCACAGGAGCACAATAAGTCATAGCATATCATGCAATGCACCTTTATACTGACTTAAGACTGTGAGTGCGGTATATCTGGTGGGTTACCATGAGCTCTTATAGCCATTCAGTTCAAAACTTATTCAGCACAAAATATCGGCTCCGTGATGTCCGCAACTATATTTAAGGCGCTATAGGTTCAACGAACATTTTTGTATGAGGCGAAGAAGGCGAGCGCACGCTCTGATACCGTGTTTTTATGTATAAAAAAATTATATAAAAATGTAGTTCAAAGTTTTGTTTAATTTTGTTGATGAATTCACTAACTCAAATAATAACTAACATGAAACCAAATGTCTCAAAAATTAAAACGTGAGAGAAATGAGTGAAAAATAGCATTTACATTTAAAAAGGAGGTATCTTTGTTATTTTTTTTTATCGAGTGAAGTAATTCAAGTATTGTATTGAATTATTGATTTCACTAGATAAAAAGCTCAAGAATATCATATATTTTTTTCTTCATAGAAAACTATGAAAATTCTTATCAAAAACTTTAAAATTCTAAAGACATTTGAGAACCTATCGCGCCTTAAATGCACAGTCGGAGAGGGTCTATAGACTTCGGCAATTCAAGTCATGGAACGATGAGGATGGTCAACGATGAACCGATATTTATAACTGAATATTTTTTTAACTGTATGGCTATAAGAGCTCATGGTAACACCCCAGATCTAGATTCCAGGCGACGGAAACCAAATGATATTTACAAGCTTTTATTTCGTTAGAACTCTGTGTTAATAATCCAGGTACTTTATGATCAGTCCGCTTCTAGTAACTTATTAGAGTTCCGTACCCAAAGGGTCAAAACGGAGCCCTTATTGCTCTCGCTCATCCGTCCTACTGTCTGTAACTCTGTCACAAGAGTCTAGCGGCTAAGCACTTGAAGCTACAGTCTTCATATTTGCATAATTTATGATCCAAAGCCAAAAACTAAAACTTATTTGGATTTTTTTGTGACGTAGCTCCCGTGCATGTAAAAGGGTCCGGGAAAGAAAAATTGTGCTATCCCAGCATGTGTGGTATAATTTCGTAGAGCTCGTTAAGTACATTAAGACAGGGTATTTCATACAAAAGTAATGCACCGAAGTTTCCAATTGTTACCAAGCTTTATTTTTAATTTCATTATTTATTCATAAGAAAAAATATTATAAGCTATACAGTCAACTACATAATTATAGTTAATTAAATTAGTTACTTATAAACTATACAAATGTGTTCTAGTTCTAATAAATATTACGTCATATAATGTACAAACACTTGACAAACTCCGACACCAGAGACCAGCACTACCTCATACGAAACGAAACGAAACGAAACGAATGTACAAAATGGAAACATTATTGCATCGTTTGGGCCTAAGAAAGAGTGGGATCAATGCTGTCAGCGTCACCACTTTAACTTGAATTTGAGCTAAGAACTAGAAAATTTGTAAATATGCTACATAATTATGTATATTTTAACAATAAATAATAGTATTTAGAAAACATTTATAGAAATTTTTCGTACATTTGGTACGGAACCCTGAATGCGCGAGGTCCGACGCGCACTTGACTGGGTTTTTTATAATCATCTCTCAAATATGCGCCAGTGAGCAATAATTTCTATTGTTTTCATAATGCTTTTTCTTTCAGGGAGACTCTGGAGGTCCCTTGCAGTTCAGGAAGCCTCTGTTTTCGTCCGGTCAGGAGAAAATCTACTACGTCATCGGCGTGACGTCATTCGGCATCGGCTGTGCGTTACCGAACCATCCCGGGATCTACACGAGGGTCTCCAGCTTCATAGAATGGATTGAAGGCCACGTTTGGAAATAACTGATGTTATTTGAAAAATAAATTGTGTTTTTCTGCTTGCTTACAATTAATTGCCCTTCTCTACTACTTACCTACGTACTCATAAAACAGAAGCCCCGTAATAAAAAAGTTCGGATCATGTTACGATCTGATAGTGTAATTTAAGAGTGAAAATCATCTTCAAACTTTCATGGAAAACCATGTGATCGCTCGTCAATGAATAAAAACTCATTGTTTGAGAAAAATATATTACAAGCCTGGGCCAAAACTATACTATGATGCATGCACTCACGAATGTGTACGGCTCACATTATCAACAGAAAAAAATATGCACCACTATTCAAAATATTAACATTAAAACAAACCTGGATAATCAAAATTCGATAAAGATGCAATATCCAGGAATATCCATAAAAAATTGGAAAACTTGGTCAAAACTATTTAATAGTGCATGCACCATAGATTACTACCAAGTAATTGTTATACCGCTCTGACACTGATTGTCAGAGCGGTGCGTATAGTGCGACCTACTTATCTGTTGAACGGCCAAAATGGAAACTATTGAAAACGTCACTTCGCTGTCAGTGGTTGTAGTGAGTTGCCGCCATGGACTTAGTATACAAACTAAGTCCATGGTTGCCGCTGCAGATCAGTGTCACAAGATTATTATTAAATCGATTCCCGAAAATGGTTGCCGCTACAGACCAGTGTTACAAGATTATTATTAAATAAATTCCCGAAATCGTTGTTTTCTAACTCCATGGTTGCCGCTACAGATCAGTGTTACAAGATTATTATTAAATAAATTCCCGAAATCGTTGTTTTTTTCTGATCCTGTGTATGATGTTGATACTTTATTTGCACAAGATGGTCACAAATGCTTACGACTGCCAGCGTGTCACTGTGACCTAAGATGATATGGAGTTCCATGAAAAGGAAAGTAGCGGACGAAAACATGGAGCACAAAAATTAAAATATGCCGCAACTAGTAACGAAAGCTTTCTGTTCTATTGATGTCTCAGATTTCGAGGAATAAGTGGAATTTATCCACTCGATCATACATATGGTATCAATTCACATACTTCAGTTTTCTTTGATCATAATTACTTTGTGAAAAGTTTTTTTTATACTACTTGAACGACGGAACAACCAGATGGCCCACCTGTTGTTAAGCGGTAACCTCTGCCTATGAACAGTGCATTACCTCATAGGTCACGTCCAACTAGGACGCGCCCTATGTGGCATTGCACTGCACCCGCCACCCTGAGACATAAAGATGAAAAGTCTCATGTGCCTGTAATTTCACCGGCACCCTTACCCTTCAAACCGGAACACAGCAATGCGAGCACTACTGCTTTGTGCCAGAAATAGGTATGATGATAGTACTTCCCCGGAACAACTCTTTCACAAAAAATCTCTACTACTACTAATAGGTTTGAAGGTTACGAAAAATATTGTTTAAGTGTTTTTTTATATGTACCTAATTGTTAGTTTTAAGGTATTAATGTTGCTATGGGCTTATTGTTTGCGAAAAATAATGTTTAAGTGTTTTTTTATATGAACCTAAGTGCTAGTTTTAAGGTATTTATGTTATTTTGGGGCTTATTGTTTACGAAAAATAATGTTTAAGTGTTTTTTTATATGAACCTAAGTTCTAGTTTTAAGGTATTTATGTTGTTTTGGGCTTATTGTTTACGAAAAATAATGTTTAAGTGTTTTTTTATATGAACCTAAGTGCTAGTTTTAAGGTATTTATGTTGTTTTGGGCTTATTGTTTAGGTGTAAGTACAGTTCCCAATAAGCCTGAAATAATAAAATATTGATTGATTGATTAAAAAAGGTATATTAGTCATCATGAAAGTATTTAAAAAAAATTGACTCAGATAACAGATTATTACATTATTGTTATGTTTATAGACTATACTTCAAAGCATAAAAGCACTTTGAACTTAACATAAATATATAATGTAACCTATGTATCAGATTACCTGTTACCGAAACATATATCCATGTATCAATCATATAAATAAAAAAAAATAAAAAAACTGGACAGTTCACACAACATTATCTAGCCTCAAGCTACGCAGAGCTTGTGTTGTGGGTACTAGACAACTGATACACTTAATACAATATATAACATAGATAGATATTTTTTATAATACATAGAAAATACCCAGAACACCCTGAACAAATATCTGCGGATCGCACAAATATTTTTACTGAGGCGGGATTTGAACCCGCAACCTCCTGCGTCACAGGCGAACGTTCATCCGCCGCGCCACAGAGGTCTTCGTATATAGTAATGAATAACAAATAAAAATAAAAAAACTTAAAATTTTGTCAGGTCCGTGTACAACCATGTTTATACCGATTGTTGCAGCAAAATATTTAATAGGTGGCCACCGTATTCGATGGTGGCGCCCTCGAATCATTCTACAGATAAGTTGGTGGCACTGTAACTCAAGCACGAGTATTAATATCCATTTTATTCGGATTATGTCACGAAATCAAATGTTAATAACTATTTTAATTCCATTTGAAAAAAAACACACAGATTGAATTTGTACGGAAGTCCAAATAAGTTTGTTTTTTTATGGTATATTTGGAATAATGGTGCATAGAAATGTGACTGTAACTTAAATGTTCCAAAATTCTGAGAATTCTCTCTTTTACTCTTTACAATTATTATAAATAGAACTATCCTACTCTAATAATATGGTCGCAAGAATCGAAAGTACATTATATTTTTGTTGAGGCAGCAGAATACCTATTTTTCAGTTCAATTATCAATACAACACAATAGCTTGAATCATAAACTAAAGATCCTACTATCTAAATGCGAAAGTTTGTGAGTGTGTGAATGTGTGCGTGTGTTTGTTACTTCTTGACGCTCAAAAGGCTTGACGAATTTGGATGAAATTTGGAATGAAGATAGCTTGACTCCCGAAATAACACATAGGTACATTTTTATCCCGATATTCCTACGGTATCAAGACCTATGCAGGTAACACCACGGGGCGCTGCTAGTAGTTAAATAAACTAAAAAAATCGTTAGTTCACAATTTGGCCACGACGGCTCTCTTTCCGAACAGGGTCTACTCGTTTTTTTAGGGGATAAGCAGCGACTACAGATTACCACGTGCTTCCTCGCTTCTGCGGTGCATCAGCGATATTTGCGGAGGCTCGGGTTGATGGTTTTCACGCCATCATCCGTAAGAAAACAGCCTCATTGCTCAGCAGAGTGCGGAACAGTTCCAACGGCATCCTGCAGTTCATTCCCGATCGCTATGACCTGCCAGTAATGATGACTTTTATCCGGGTCCTGATCAGGTAGGTAGTCTCGCTGGAGTCTGTTTGGTCGGGGTTCGGATGGGATTTTTCACTTAAACTTATAGTTTTAACTGATGTATTTAACATAGTTTTTAAGAATATATACTAACAAATAATGGACCTATAATGTCTGATTTAATAAATGAATTATATTATTTTTATAATCCTGACATACTTTTTTGCTTCATTCATGTCATCAGATTCTACATGGATGCTCATCGGCTTAGTTACTCAAAACCTGGCCATTCTCCAGAACACCTATGAGCTGGTCAAAATTCGTTCACCAAGGCGTTTCGCTATGTTATGTCTGTATTATGTCGTTAGAGTCTGTTCAGAAATAGAACCGTCATGGCTAAATTGTGAACTAATGTTTTCTTAGTTTTCATAAATATATATTTAGTTTAAGATTCTAACTGTCGGCGTTTTGAATCATTAAAGAAATAGTTACACTTGTAAAAATATTAAAACGGAACAGACGCGCTATTCCCCGCTAAACAAAAAAGGCAAATAAGCACATCTGCGCCGTCAAATCCCACGACGGTTCTCTTTTTGAATAGACTCTATGTCCAATTCATACTTACCATGACCACTACTAGATAAGTTATTGCCAATTGTTTATAAATAATCGTATACCTAATGTTTGATTTATTATAAACAGCTAGTTTGATAGGAACTACTGTTTTCTGTTTACAATAATAAAGTTATCGACAAGGTCTTTGTACCCAATTATAGAGTGCGAAAAAGATTCACTCAACGTTTTTTTTTAATTCGCATATACTAAGTGTATCGCTACCCTTATCGTGTTTAGTAAGTGTCTACCCTTACAATCTCTCATGTCTGTCTTCAGCCAGTTTGAATGTTCGAAATTAGAATTCGTTCGCTTCGCTGATGAATAGCTAGTAGCTATTAAATATTCTGACACAAGTTAGCGAAAAGGGGATCGTGTTTTTTTTGTGGAAAACCGATTTTTCACAGAGAAGCCCTAGTTAGAGCCGTTTTTGAGAACGTGGTTTCAAATATTATAATATACAAATCCTATCCTACTAATATTATAAACGCGAAATTTTGTATGTATGGATGGATGGGGGGATGGATGTTTGTTACTCTTTCACGTAAAATTTGGAATGGAGATAACTGGACTCCCGGAATAACACATAGGCACTATTTTATCCCGATATTCCCACGGGATCGAGACTTACGCGGGTGAAACCGCGGGGCGCTGCTTGTATACATATATACAAGTATTGCTTGTTTATTAGTAAAGGACTTATGACGGAGGCTGCAATGTTCTAAAGGTCTATACGACATTGGTTGCATTTACAAGCCGAGCGACGCCATTATAATAAGTTTTAAGTGAATAAAATATATTTTGATACAAGCTTTTATAAAATTTGTGATCGTAACCGTGTGCTGATATTGATCAAGGAGATCTGTTGTCCACCTTCTGTCTCCATCATTAGATCAGCTGGCTGTTACCATCATATTGTATCGTCATCGGAACTTGACACGTATGCCAAATTTCATCTCAATCGGTTGAGGATAACTGCTTTAAAATTCAGTTGCAAGATTCCACCCGGACAAACATATTCCTCACGGACATTACGTTGCAAGTTATTATAAAGCTTTAAAAAAAGGCTAATTCTGCTCCTGCGTGCTTACGTAGGCTCCATCCGTTCATTTTCTTGAGTGTATAAGAAGTGTTTTCCATGATTCGGCACACCTGCTCGACTGACCTTCTTCTGACCTTCTTCTGATAGCTATGAGGAAACGCTGCTTGACCTTCTGTTGTGATATGCGCGCCTGGTCATGCATGACCTTTATGACCATCTGTATAGCATCTGCCTGTAGGATTGTTGTAGGGCTTGAAGATAAAGATAAAGATAAAATTTGCTTGAACATAATGTCATCTATGTAAGGTCTTAAAATAAGTACCCAAGTTCCAATTATGTTCAACCTTATCCAGCACGCTTTCAATTATACAAAACAATTCCAAAATTAAATACATAAAAACATTAAATGCATTTTTTTAATGTTATTTTTTTTTCAAAAATTACTTGAACAATTTTAATTCAAGTCAAAGTATTTGATTTATTGAAATCGCAACGATCATTTTGAATCGCATTATAAAAGAAATTTACTCCTGTTCCAACGTGTCCAAACCTAGAAGAATCAGTATAGTTCCGAGTTAGGTATACATATATAGTTCAAAAGAACATCTTTTGAGTAATAACGAGTGAAGTCGCGGCTGATAGCTAGCACAAAACAAATCGTTAAAAATATCTAAGACAAATACTTGAAAATTACAACTAATCTTTTTAATTTTCTGTGTAAATAAATTATTTATTAAGTTTATTTATCATGCAAAAAACGTTTCAACTGGACCTCTGTTGATCCTTTCAAGTGTTTATTTTAGTCTTAAAACCCGTTTAGTAAATTTTTTTTCGGGACATGTTTAAGTCATATAAAAATAGTCATACAAATAAAGAATAACACTTTATTCAAATATCATTAGATCAATGACCTATTGTTTGGTTGAATGACGGAGCAACCCGACCTCACAAAGAATACTTGTACCCTTAGAGCATTGCAGGCCTCCGTGTACCTGATTTATTTATACTACGTATTGATTATAAATTTTAGTGTTTCGAATAAAGCAATTATTTTATTAATTAATGAATTCCATTATATGTACTACAGTCTTTGACCAAAGTAACTACAGTAATATCCTTATAAGTTATATAAAATAAAATAAAAAACAAAAGGGCATAATTTATTCCTTACACAAAGTATATAATTTTAACAAACATGTATTTTGTACATACCTTGTATTTGTTGTATTAGTATTTCTGTAAATAAATGTACAAAGGATATAAGCATAAAAATAACATATTTAGTCTAGTGTAAGAGAAAAGGTGGAGGACTCAGCCACGCTATTTTTCAGGCTCTCCTTAGAACGCTACTGTCGTCACAGTAGCCATGATACTCGGTAGCTATCCGCTGTTCCCAAACAAAAGTGAAAATGATGTAACAATGATTGAAAAAACAAGGAACAGCCGGACAACCACCGAAAACTCGTCACAGATATGTGTAAAGTAGACTGCATTGAGTTCGATAAAGTAGACTAGCGTTATTTGGACTAATTTAGATTGACTCGCAGTTCCAAATATTAATTTTATCTGCATTATCATCATCACTAGCTCAGCCTTTATACATCCAGTGTAATCCACCCACTTCCGGTCCTTCCTGCCTTTACAGTGCATCGTTGTTTGTGCTTGCCTCTGGCCAAGTTATTCCATAAAACCATCATAATTATGTCAAAGAACTTCTTATCATGTCGCCTGTAGATGTAGGGTAATATGTACTTAATACTCAGTACAAAGCACAATATTTAAGTTCGGTGACTTCATGCAGTCTTATGTCCACGTTCGCGGATAAAAAAGGCTCATTTCTAAAGTAATTGTCTTAAAGATATCACAGAAAATGGAAATAAGTGTAATATTGACAATTTGAAAACATGAAGTGCTTAACAGTAATTTTACTTATATCTTGTGCTGGTTAGTGATTAATTTTTACCTGTGACGTATGCTGTATCCTATTCAGCTAGTAGACATCAACCGCGGGGAGAGGCCTTCCCCAAAGAATGGAAGAATTTGTCATGATTAGAGATCATGGCAAATCTTACGCTTGACAGGCGGATTGGGGATAGTTGTATTGGTTTTAAGTACCTACTCCGGTGGATACTGCTGCCATTATGATGGATTATTATTATTTGCTATTATTTTACCTTGTTTTGTTGCCATTATTATTGAATTATATTGTAAGAAGAAATACTATTAAACTTTAGGCTAGAGACTAACATTATTATTCAAATTGCATGCTAATTCATGGCGAAATATGCTGGTCCTAAGATTATTTAATATAAAATACATTATTTTCATCCTGTTGTACTTAACATATTTCATTCAAAAAATTATTATTTCATTTCATTTATTTCATACCCTGGTGTAATCCGTTAGATGGCTTTTATGACATCCACAGGATGAGACTGAGTGGTCTATTCCGTGGCTGGACACAGCATAAAGTTCTGTATAATTCTCGCCAAATAAGTTTTTAGCCTTGACCGAAACTGGTAGTGATGGAAGGCATTATAGTGATAGTTCTGAAGTAACTTGCGAGGAGTTGACATGGCTTGCAACTCATTTAACAATCGCAAAGTTATTCGGTGACATTTGTTTTGTTGAGAAGCTTTTAATAAGTAATTCATATTTCATTACAGAGTCGCTAACACTGGACACCAACAAAGAAGTGGTAAGTTCATGGATTTTGAATTGGCTATTGAATTAACAACTATAATTTAATAGTTAATGTAATCATCTTTAGACCAAAATCTGGCAGATACGGTCTCTTGTCAGACACTCTTAGCGGAGTGGTCGTGGTTATGCTTGAGTGGTGGCTCTTGTGTCTCCACTCGACTCTATTAGCAGCATATCGAGAACATTCAGTCATAGTAGATTATGTGCTTAGATAATCTATAGACATTATGTGATGGGACTTGATCAGCCGGCCTAGCCAAGTGGCATTCGCTTCGAAGCGATTCCATTTCTACAGTCGTAATACAATACAATAGACCACGTGATATCATCTGTATCTGTAGCGCATCAGGTATATCGTAGAGGCACACACTGACGGATTCCACGCCATCATGCCTTTCTATATATAAAAAAAATATCTATGGTAAGAGTGTGGCCTCCCTGATGCGGCGGGTGCGCGGCAGCGCCAACAGCTTCCTGAGCACAGTCGCCGAGCGGGTGGATGGTCCGAGCCTCAGTCACTGGATAAAAACGCATGTGCTGCCATGCCACTCAATGCGGTGTGCCAAATAATTTAATTTAATAATAGTGATTTGTAATTTTAGAAATACTATTTGATAATATTATCATTTATTTACTAACATAATATGGTGTAAAAAAGCGAAATAAATGATATAATAATAATATTTCGACAGCTTACCTCGAAGCTTACCAGCTTAGCTTCAATTCATTGTTGACTTTTCTACTAGCGACATCGCTATTTACCTTCTTCTTCTTTTATTTGTGGCTACTGTGGCTTTAGTTTCCACAATTTTGCCAATGTCAATGTCGACAGGATATTCGCCCAGAACCTTGCCACGTCGATGGCTTTGTCATTGCCATTGCACAGATCCTTAATTGTGCGTGTGTTTAGGCATCGCGAGCAAGAAAGTAAATGAGGCATTGTCTGATGCGTTGCCCACAGTCATTGACTGATCTATGCAATGGCAATGACAAAGCCATTGACGTAGCAAGGTTCCTCAGTTCAATTCAGTTCTTGAACAAAATTTTAAATCTCAATTGTTGAACCATCGACACGATGAAGAAGAAGTCAACGATAAACTTTCTTTTATTTTAGTTTATTTTCGCGAGTGCTATTGTCACTTTCTAACTTATCTGAACTTGAATGAGTATGATAGTTACAGAATTTGGCTGATACACCTTCGACCAAAGTAAATTTACTTTCGTCGAAGGATAACACCGACTAAAAAAGATTATCAACACAATCTTATTTGTAATTTCAGGACGAAGATAGATGGGTATGGGGTTTCGTAGATGAACCTGTAAAAGTAAGTTATAACGCAAGCTTAGATGTAAGTTGAAAAACAAAACTTTTTACTACACAGGTCTAACGCTTTACTGAGTCGGTCCCTGATTTATGGGAGCGGTACGGGAGGGGTGTTTTCGTTTACATTATAACACATGTCATCTGATAATTTGAGAGACGAATACACCCTTCCCGTACCGCTCCCATACCTCAGGGACTGACTCAGTTAAGCGCTAGACCTGTAAGATAACTTTGATATTTGTTTTAAAGGATACAAGCAAAAATCAGAACATGCAAAGCACCACGGAGTCTGCCGCCTATGATCCGTGTAAATTTTACGATCCACCAAAACCTAGCTTCATAGCTCCCGGCCGAAGGATCAATGAAGAAAGTAAGTCTTCTTTTAAAAATCCCTTAAGTTCTTTCTTGATTCATCATCATTGTTATCAGGATATAGGCCTCTACTAGGGGGTGCATTAGAACCGGGCCTCCTGATTTTGGGGATTCTTTGTTGACAGGGAAGGGGCCCCTTCCCCTCGAACTACCGTACTACGTTATCAACTACCTCACTAGCTTTTTTAACTCTTCCATTTTTACAATTGCAATACCACGACAAACAGTTTTGAGCTGCATCTATCCATCGACTTCACCTACCTTTAAAAATAATCACTTTCTTGGTTGTTACAAAATTAAAACTATTGTGGTAAAAACAGTGGTAATTAGCAGTATATTAATTTATAAAATTCTCGGTTATTGTTTATAATGTTCCCTAGGTAGCTCTAATTTAACCCTGACCCACTGATCGGGTTTTATCCCACAGGGATGCATGTATATGAATATACCTACCATCACATTCACATTTATTTACTGTTTTTTTTTTGTGTATTTAGGAGAAAACATTTTTTATTTTTTTATTTTAGAAATGGGTTCCAGTCAGCCTATAAAGTAACATTTCTAAAAAACTAGTGGGACTCAATCGATTCCATTTCTCATCAGGAAAACTTTAATATATTAAGTTACTTAGAAAATTGAATTGGAAGATTTTAAGAAAACATGAAAAAACCGTTGTCCTTAAATTTTCTGACCTTGATACTCCCATTATCTTGCCACACTCTGTATTATTTCAAAAGCCTTCGATTTTTTGTTATTTAGTAAATATTGGTTTCTTCCTTCGCCGTTTTGAGGAATTGGCAATACATAGATAAATAAATGGTCTGGTCCTTTATCATAATTGATGCCCTAATGCCCACCCATTTTTCACATTTAATACCTATTCATCTAATCGAGATTTTCTCGATTGGTTATATTGTTCGAAAACGCTCATCAATATCATTGTTTTTTTTTTCAGAATGCGAAGAATATATTTACGACATAAAATTAATCGAAGAGCGAAAAAAAAGAAGTGAAGAATGTGAGTAGGTCTACACTATCCACGTTAATAATAAATGTTTATCCCTCGACGCAAAACCGACGTGGTGTTATAAGTTTGACGTGTCTGTGTGTGTGTGTGTGTGTGTGTGTGTGTGTGTGTGTGTGTTTGTGTGTGTGCTCTCCATCTCCACCCGTGGAGATGATGAGATGTGGAGGTCTATTCTTAGGCCGGACACACCACAGCACACCGGGCACACGACGCCTAGAATGTTCTACTACTTATTAATCGGGCAGAAACTATGTCCGACTATTTTAATTGTTTGATGAAGATATACACAGTATGTAGGTTGTTATGTTATGACGACCTCTGTGGCGCGGCGGGCAAAGGTTCGCCTGCGACGCAGAAGGTTGCGCGTTCGGTTCCCGCCTTTGAACAATATTTTTCTATGTATAATAAAAAATATCTATATAAGTAATGTAATGTATATTAAGTATATCAGTTATCAAGACCATAACACAAGCTCTGCTTAGCTTGGGGCTAGATAATGTTGCATGAACTGTCCAGCATTATTTATTTATTTTATTTTTATTTATTTTATTTTGTTAATAAATTAACCATTACAGGTGATGCCATTAAGTACAAAAACACCAAAATCAGACCTTTTGTCGTTGGCGGCTACTCTGCTAAGCCAGGAGAAATCCCGCATATGGTAATAATGATAAAATTATATTGATATAGGTTTCACTATAAGGGGTGAGGACAAGCCTTGCAAGAGGAGCTAGGAGAATTACATTTATTAAATTATTTTGCCTCGTCCAAAAGTGGACACCAACAGCTTGAATTTAAACTGCATTATAAACTTTAATCTTTATTATTTAAGAGTGTACCGGTAGGGCTCTTTCACCCTTTTGCACGCGAACAAAGTTTTCTTCTGTTCTAACTATTCATCAAACGCCATGAAATTGTATACAAATAATGTAATATATTTATAAGAAACTGACGTGCCATTATGAGCAGTCGGAATGGGTCCAAAAAGGCACGACTGGCCATGCATAAAGGGGTACTAGTACCGACACTAATGTATGGTAGCGAAAGTTGGGTATGGCAGAAGAAACATGCAAGTAGAATAAATGCAGTGGAGATGAGAACTTTGAGAAGTATGTGTGGGTGTGGCTTATGATAGAATGAGGAATAGTGTGATAAGAGAGCGTTGTGAAATTAAAGAAGACGTAGTGACTATGATTGAGAAAGGTATGGTTAGATAATTTGACATTTAGAAAGGATGGACGATAGTAGATTGACGAAACGGGTACATAAGACGAGCGTGAACGGGACAGCGGGGACGGGAAGACCTCGACGAACGTATTCAGACCAGATTGGAGACGTTCTGGAAAAAGGTCAGGTCAAGAGTACCCATAACCGACGAGCATGTATGAAGAATGTGATGAGAGTGAATGAAGCAAAAGAGGTGTGTCAGGATCGTAGCGAGTGGAAATACGTGGTCTCTGCCTACCCCACCGGGAAACAGGTGTGAGTTTATGTTTTTATGTATGTATGACGCGCCACGCCATTAGTGTTCTGATCATGTGTCCAACATTTCATGTAGTTTTGTGAGTTAATAGCCAAAATGGAAGCAAACGTCGTTTACGTGTAAAGCGGTACACTCCTCTTAGGTACAGTAGTATAGCTTGAGACGCTCAGGGGTCTCCTCAAAGGGTAGATATTCCACGCGGGGCCTCGCGCCAGCCTTACCGCGCGCCTGCCGCGTGTTGCCTGCAATGCTGACCGCTACCGTTTGCTGCCATCTTGATATGAATTAAGCTATTTTAATCGAGGGCTAAAATCTATTACTAGTAATTGTTAGTAGAGCTTTTTTGTGAAATAATTCATCCGGGGAAGTACTACTCCCATACCTATTTATGCCACAAAGCAGTAGTGCTCGCATTGCTGTGTTCCGGTTTGAAGGGTATGGGTGCCGGTGAAATTACAGGCACATGAGACTTTTCATCTTTGTCTCAGGGTGGCGGGCGCAGTGCAATGCCACATAGGGCGCGATCTAGGTGGACGTGACCTATGTGATGATGCACTGTTCATAGGCATCAGTTACCGCTTAATATCAGGTGGGCCATCTGCTTGATCCGTCATACCAAGTTGTATAACAGAAAAAAAAAGAAAAAAGTATACCTGCCTATTTGTACCAGGGTGCCATAGGGTGGAAGGCGGTGTTGGGTGGATACATCTTCAAATGCGGCAGCACGCTCATCAGCCCCAAGTTCGTGCTAACGGCGGCGCACTGCTTCAGGGCTCCACCTGATACCACAATTGAAGACCTTGAACCGAAGATCGTCAGGCTCACAGATCATGTTATATTTAGGAGTCCGGTAAGTATAAAGCTGGAACTTATGGTTATTTACATTTCAACCTAATTGTTACTTATTTAGACAACCTCTGCGGCGCAGAGGGCGAAGGTTCACCTGCGACTGTACTCGACCTTCGCGGGCTTACTCCACTCAAGATCTCCTACGCGAGCTACTGGCTCCGCGTTTTTATATACACTCTAGGGGCGTGACGCACAAGACCACGTGGAGTCGGGGTGCTCCGTGTCTGTTCTGCCTATGATTTAGAGTGCAAGTTAGTATATTTGATGTACGAACCACATTTTTGGTGTGAATTCGATAAAAAAGGTCATCTCGTTTTGTGTGACTTTTTAGTTTTTTTTTGTAGGACATGTTTAGTTAATCAATTGGTTTTTATGCACTGCATTCATTTTTCTGGTATGCATTCAGTAAATTAGTGGAGTTACCTGGTGTTCTGAAAAATTATACAGATGTGCATTTAAAAATATCCCATTTTTAAATCGCTTGCTTATTTCTTTACCATGCGCGATATCATAATTCCAACTTGATTCCAACATAACCAGCGGGTCATGTGGCAAATAATAAGGCACGAAAGTTTTTTTTTTGTCTGGTCCCAATTTATAATCAGAGGACACGACACAAGATCAGAAGGAGACCTTAAGGTGGTTGCTTTCGCTTGTGGCGCGAAATAATAAATCATTAGTTTGGCTACGATTGTGCTTCAATGGTTTTTACAGTGTTTTTTTGTTTCAAGCACAATCGTAGCCAATCTAATGATATTTCTATGATGTTCTGGGTATTTTCTATGTATAATAAAAAATATCTATCTATGTAATATATTGTATTAAGTATATCAGTTATCTAGTACCCATAACACAAGCTCTGCTTAGCTTGGGGCTTCATAATGTTGTGTGAACTGTCCAGCATTATTTATTTATTTATGTGACACTATAAATTAAAACTTGTGTGTTAGGTCATATAATTACCGGCAACATAGTTTTCACTATCTGAAGTAGTGCTGATGAGCTGTGATGAGCAAAAAACACGAAAAAATAATAATTTCGCGCCACAAGCGAAAGCAACCACCTTAAAAGGCTGTCAACAGCGAAATTCCGTCACTATCTAACTCAGAAAACTTCAGGTTAGTTAGAAAGTGATAAAATAGCATAACGAAAAGAGAACTAAAATCACAAAAAAAATATAAACAAATATTTGCGGCGTAATCGAAAATATAAATCTACTATGTCCTCTAAAATAATATTATTGGTTACGTTTATATGTTTTTTTTACAGAACTTTGATGGTTCATAGATGTAATTTATTTATTAGTATTCACGATTACTTTATAAGCACATTGTAAAGGTGATTAGTATTCACGATTACTTTATAAGCACATTGTAAAGGTGATTAGTATTCACGATTACTTTATAAGCACATTGTAAAGGTGATTAGTATTCACGATTACTTTATAAGCACATTGTAAAGGTGATTAGTATTCACGATTACTTTATCGAGAAAATTTATCAAAATCGTGTTCTGCTGGGCTCTGTCATGCCTTTGAAAATATGATGAAGATTAACGTAAAAAAAAATGTTGTCATTAACTGTGTAGATTTTGCTAAAAAAGCCTATTTGACTTTTGACAGCCTCTTGATAGCCTTGGACCAGATAAAGAAACCACAGGTCTTACCCGTACCACAGATTATATATCTGTTACTACGTAACCCTTTACCTTCAATATATTGTGCGCGTCATGTAAAAAGAACGCTGGCGGTCAAGGGCCACACAGGCCCTACAGGCGTTCCAGCGTTCTTTTTACATGACGCGTACTAATTTGTACATTATTTGTGGTAAGCTAGGTAGGCACTCATTCAATGGATAGGTATACATCTCTTAAATAAGTAGAAAAGTAAGCAATCTCTTAAAAAGAACGCTGGAACGCCTGAAGAAGCTTGACCGCCAGCGTTCTTTTTACATGACGCGCATTATACCACATATTTAATTGATGTTTGTCATCCCCAGAACGCAAACAATAACATATTATCGACTGACGTGAACATTTCCAAAATCATCGCTTACCCTGGATATAAGCCTCCGAAGAAGTACTTCGATATAGCCCTAATAGAGCTGGCATATGAAGTCCATTTCACGAATAGAATGAAGCCAGCTTGCTTGTGGAATAGGCCAGACAACGGTGACTTTGGAAAGGAGGCTTCGCTGGCTGGTTGGGGAGTTCTAGCTCAAGGTAATCAATTGCTTAATTCTTACCTATGTGATTTAATTACCACATATTTTTTTATACTACCATGGTAGCAAACTAGCATACGGCCCACCTGTTGGTAAGTGGTTACTGTAGCCTATGGACGCCTGCAATACCAGAGGCATAACACGGTCGTTGCCAACTCTTTAAAAATTTACAAACACCCCTTTTGAAGAACCCCATACTGTAATCACTTGGGAAAACCTCTGCAGGGAGATCATTCCACTCTGAGTGTTCGCGGGAGTAAGTTCCTCTGAAACCGCACAGTCCGGGATCACCCTGGCTCTAAGGTGTGCGGATGAATCCTCTGCCGATGCATCATTAATTATAATCTTCGGAGATCCTTGTGGCTACAGTTCATGAAAATCGTGATGCCGCTGGGTATTTGTTTTTATGCCTGATTGAGCTTTTAAGGTATCTGCATGATAAGCCCATGATGTTCTCACTCCTGGAACTCTGGGCCTACTTTTGGCTTTAATCTACCAAGCTAACCCAATGTGCGTTTGAAATATCTTTCATTTGGTGTACCAGTTTGTAATTTTTTTTAAAGTCTTACCCCAAACTTATCAGATGGGAAAATAGTAAGATTTTAATATTATCCCAAAAGTTACCAACCATAAGGGATTCTAGTCTTTTTGGGATTGATTTTGGAGTTGAGGAATTTTTGGGATATACTAAAATCTTAGTAGGTAACATCGGTAGGTTATATCTCAGTTAGTATCTCAGTTATCTTAGTATGTCGTCCAGAAACTCACCAAAATGTTATATTTTTTACATCACTGGTCACATCACTCAAAATTAGGGTAAGAATATGAGAACAAAAAAAAATTGGACACCCAACAACTCAATAAGTCATCAATTTTTCTGTTCTACAGACAGTCTCAAAATGTCAGCAAACCTTCAAGTAGCTGACGTGGATATCATGGGCTCTAAGCAATGCGATGAACTTCTGGAGAACACCCACAACAGGCACTGGACGGGACTGATGGAGAACCAGCTCTGTGCTGGCAGATTAGAAGGAGGGGTGGATGCTTGTCAGGTTTGGAAATTATTTAATTAAGTAGAATTCATTGCATGGTGACTGGATGGAAAAGTTCCTTGTATTATCCTACCTTTTTCTGCCACCAAGCAGAATGCAACATAGCAATGCAAGCAGTTGCTATGTTGCATTCTAAAGGGTAAAAATAATCATATTTTTACATCACAGTGTTTCTTTTAGGGAGACTCGGGAGGTCCTTTGCAATTCAGGAAGCCCGTTATTGCTTCCAGTGAAGGAAACATCTACTACGTCATCGGCGTGACGTCATTCGGCATCGGCTGTGCGTTACCGAACCATCCCGGGATCTACACGAGGGTCTCCAGCTTCATAGAATGGATTGAAGGCCATGTTTGGAAATAAATGATGTTATTTGGAAAAATATATTAAACAAAGCGTTTTGTAACTCATAGTTTACAAGATTATTTAATTCCAATCCAATTCTGCCTGATAAATAAAACATGCAGCTATATAGCCTGCACATAATATACAATATATAATAAAACATGCAGCTATATAGCCTGCACATAATATACAATATATAATAAAACATGCAGCTATATAGCCTGCACATAATTATACAATATATAATAAAACATGCAGCTATATAGCCTGCACATAATTATACAATATATAATAAAACATGCAGCTATATAGCCTGCACATAATATACAATATATAATGTACCTAAACTATATAACTTAAGTAATATAGGAAGGAATATAGCAGGAATATTAAAAAAACTGGCTAAGTGCGAGTCGGACTCGTGCACGAAGGGTTCCGTACCATAAACTACAAAACCGGCAAAAAAAACAGCTATTAAAGAAAACAAAAAAAGACACGCAAAAAGTGGTCACCCTTCCAAAAACTGATCTCGCAGATCATTGCTGAACCTACATTTGGAAAAATCACGTTTGTTGTATGGGAGCCCCCTTAAATATTTATTTAGTTCTATTTTTTTAGTATTTGTTGTTATAGCGGCAACAGAAATACATCATCTGTGAAAATTTCAACTGTCTAACTATCACGGCTCATTAGATACAGCCTGGTGACAGACGGACAGACAGACAGACAGACGAAAAGCCGAGCCTTAGTAATAGGGTCCTGTTTTACCCTTTGGGTACGGAATCCTAAACAGTGGTATCCAAGAGGTATAATTTAAATAAAGATCATGAACAATGCATTTATAGGTAAGTTTAGTAAATGACTTTTTAATAGGAGAGAGAGCCACAGGCCATCTGTCACTACTTCGAAAGAGACACCACAAAAGGCAGAGGTTGGTATGTACAGGAGTTACGAGGTGGAGTGTATTAGTAATCCTCAGATATATATTTATTTACAGAAAGAATAATACAAGGTATGTACAAAATACATACGAAACAGTTGTGCTACCTGAAGACCGCTTACAAGCGATCTAAAGGTAGCTCAACTGATCCAAATCACTACCAGACGGAAGCGTCCCTAAGATGCTGGCTGCATTGCCACGCTGAATGGCAATACTAATGCGTTGAGCCAGATAAGAGCCAGCTCTCGGGTCACGCGTCGCTTCGACCAGATGCCCTGAAAGAATTTTGAAAACGCGATGGGCCTCGGAATCCCACGGACCCAGAGTCTCGACCCCGAAAGGCTCAAATAAGTAAGCTCTGTCGAGACTTGCATATTTGCGTCTTTTGAGGTCCTCAGCGGAATCTGCCGCCGCACCGGCCCTAACTGATGTACCGGACAGATGAGATGGCGCAAGGGTATCAACGCATGTAGCGTCCCACACCAAAGGCCTACCCTTCTCCCACGGAACAAGAGTCATGCCGTCAGGCCGCTTACCATCGTCACGAAACAGACCATTCGGTTCTAGAATGGCTGGAATGTTAACGCTGGTAAGGGCCCGGCGAATGATATCATTAAGGCTAGCGTGGCGGGAAATCCTACCGGCAGCCCTGGTGCACGATAATCCGTGGTGACCAAGCTGATCAACAGCAGTACCGCACTGGCAGTGATGAGGGGCACAGCACCCTACACCCAACCGTAAAGAAGTTGCAATACGGAAAGAAACTGGATCCATTAAAGTACCAGTATTTTGTGATGGAAGTGCTTGCAACCAAAACCCTGACTCCCATTTGGAAACGGCCAGGAGACGAGCACGATCTGTGGAGCTTGAGCACGTTTGTAACAGACAATTCCGCGTCAGCTCGCACAGAGGCCCGTCCCATTGCCGTTGAGACGAAAGAGATTTGGGGGGAGTAGTATTGGGGCAAGCACTATGCCAAGCATTTCGAGCCTCGTCTAAGTATGAAATTTTGAGTGTGTTGCCAGAAAGAGCCACAAAAAAAGGTGATAGAATTTTATTAACCAAAGAACAAGTGCTATAGACGGAAGACAAGAACACTGGTAGGGCTACACTTGAAATTTTACGAATACCTAAGCCTCCTAATTTAACAGGCAAGGAGGCTTGCGAACAAGCCCTGTCATCTAAATCGATATTCAAAACCGACGATAACGTGTTCTTTATTATGTTGTCCAAGCCTTCCACCAGCTCACTGTGTTTCCACAGTTGACAACATCTTAAAGCATATGTAAATTTTGGCACAAAAAGGCAAAACTTTATAATTGTAAAAGCCATATGGGCGTTAATTTTGAGCAATCGGTCGGAAGTTCTCATAAAATTTTGAATTTTCTCGTCTACAAAAGCCGGAAAATACTCGTCAAGAATAGGTGAACCAAGGAGGCGAAGCGAACATTCATCTACAACTGTAATGTTTGAGGCCAAACTTTGAAATTTTTCAATGGCTGAATTTATATCTATACAAGTGTCGGAAACAAAAAGTTCGCACTTAGAAAATTTTTAATCTAAACCTATTTGCCGAAATTCATCAATGATGAGTTTTAGATCGCCAAGAACAGTGTCCACGTCGCCACCTAAGGTTCCGTCATCCAAATACCAAACGTTTAGTTTGGATTGGATACGTTGAATAATCGGATGGATGGCAAGGCTAAAAATGGCCGGACCTAGAGGGTCACCCTGCTGACAGCCAACAGCAGACCAAATAATATTGTTCTGATAGATTAATTTAGAAGGTGAGTCGTAACACTGCCAGAGAAATGGGTAAATTTCAGGGATTTTGTCTTTAATTTCTTCAGATTAAATTCGTGTGTATCAGTTAGGTATGTAGACTTTGGTACTGAGGGTTATATGGGTCATCCAGAATTGAGAAGAGGATACACAATTCTAAAATTTCTTCTTTCCCTGACTGAAAGCCACATCAGTTTCCGACGATACTCAGACACATAGTCGTATTTACCTACGCAACCCGTTACGTAACAGTTGAGCAGGCGATCTAACTTTTTTTTATACTGCTTGGAATGACTGGTCAAGCCGGTGGCCCACCTGATGTTAAGTTGTACCCTCTGCCTATGAACAGTGCATTATTTATCACACTCGCCACCCTGAGACATAATGATTAAACTTGTATAAGGTACGTTTTGGGAAAAAAAAGTTTTATAGAACGAGCGAATTGAGTTCTCTGAGTCTACTTGGAAGAATCGGAGTTTTTATGTGTATGTTTGTCTGGTGAAGACTTCCGAACCCGTTAATCCGATCTTCATGAGATTTGGTAGGGAGGTAGATAGTATTACTAAAATTTGTAGGTAATGTTATAAGCTATATCCGTCGCGGGGTTGTTGAGATATTGGGGTCCAGGTGGGGTAAATAAATAAAAGCGAGACAGTCTGATCAAGTGGGGTGAATATTAAAGTAGAAATTTAAAAATAAAAATTTTAGAATTTTTTAGGCTCGTTAGTTTTTGAGATCTTAGGGAAACGCAAAAATGTAAAAAAACAAAACCTCTAGGGTACTTCTAGGAATCCCACAATGCTGAAGTTTGGTATGCTTGTAGCTTTTGTCACACAAATACAGGGAAAAGTTAAAAATTGAAGAATTTAGAAACTTGTACCCCATTAACCAATATAACATCTATTGTTGACCTCCCATTTCTAGAGTTTTCTAGGTAATGATAATTGCGATGAAATGAAGAATGATGTAATCAGGTAAGGTACGCAAACGGATCCAAGTGAGTCCATCATTTTCCGTTTATCCAAATTTGGTAGGTCCTAAGTGTTAGTCGAGGTTTCGGACACAGACCATGGTCTATGGTTCCAGAGTGCGGTATGTTTTTTTAATTATTCTTTAGCTCAAAGTGAGCTGGACGAACATATTTTAGGTTCTTGAACATAAAATGGCAGCTTGTATGGTTTTTTGTGCTCATGCAAGTTTGAAACAGTACGAGAACCTTTAATAGCACATTAATAGCATTAATATTAATAGCAGCTTGCCCAGCCATTCCATATGGTATTGTATATTATACTAAAATATTTTAAACGGGAAAATATTTGGCCTTGATGCACCATCACAACAGCTGGCTGGTCAGAAAGCTCACTGACCTTTGCAAAGCTTTTTAACTTGCCTGTATACCCAGGAAAACAACAACAGTAATGGTTTTGTTCAGTCTGTTTTCAACTTATGCTAGCATACCTAACTTATTATAACAATCTTAGTGTTATCAATAAAAAGAAGAAAAAAACCCAGTCATTTATGTAAAACAGATCTCATCTGATAGAAAATATATTTCTTAAGTAGCAGTAAAAACGCAGGACTTTGTTATAATTGTATTAAGCACAGTTATTATAATTAGCTGTTGTACTTAATAGTTAACTTAAGAATTTCATGATTACCCTGTAAGGTAGCTAGCAAGAGTGCTAAACCATTATATGCTGCATTTGAATGAACAAAACAACATTAAGTTTCATGCTTTAATAACGCAAACTTAACAACATTGTAAATTAACACATAACTTACAGCTGGTTATGCCTAACAATACCCATTAGGCACGTAACAACTACACTGTCAATTTATATTTCAGATCAACGTGAAATAAAATTGATAATTGGACCAACTTACCTAAGTGAAGTCCAATTGTAATTTTGTGAACGTTGATCTGAAATATAAACACCCACCCAACCCAGTATCAGCCTGAAGCTGATCCCAAGCCTAATGGGTAGGTAATTTACCCGGGCTCAGCTCTGAATCAGTGACATTGGGGGTTGTTACAAACAAAACTTCTTTTTTTATTATTCTCTAAATAATATCGCGATGCCAAAGAGTAGCTACAGAAAGACTACTTCACTTCCGTCTGGTAGTGATTTGGATCAGTTGAGCTTGCAGCGGTCTTCAGGTAGAATAACTGTTTCATATGTATTTTGTACATACCTTGTATTATTCTTTATGTAAATAAATGTATGTTTAATTATTCTTTTCTTTTTCTTTTTTATTCTACTTGAATGACGGACACACGGAAACAAGCAGATGGCCCACCTGATGTTAAGCGGTAACCTCTGCCTATGAACAGTGCATTACCTCACAGGTCACGTCCACCTAGGACGCACCCTATGTGGCATTGCACTGCGCTCGCCACCCTGAGACATAAGATGAAAAGTCTCATGTGCCTGTGATTTCACCGGCACCCTTATCCTTCAAACCGGAACACAGCAATGTGAGCACTACTGCAGAAATAGGTATGGTGGTAATACTTCCCCGGAAGAACTCTTTCACAAAAAAGCTCTACTACTACTATTCTAACACAGTTTAACTTTTTTATTTTATTGTATTTTTCATATTGTGTATTAATTTGTTAAGTCCTCGAAACCTTATCAATACATAACTGGTTCCCAGCCAAACTGCATAAAAACTCCTTGTCTTATCCACGTACCTATCTGTTTGTGGCCCTGAACATGGCCTTTTTAATACACAAACTAAAATTATCATTAAGTGTCATAAACAACCTTATTTGTATGAAACTGTATGTACCACTTGAAACGTGGAGACAATTTGTTCTGATAAGATCTTTGGATGGTCTTTCATTTGCAAACGCTTATCCTGACACACATAACAGACTAACAGGACTTCACGTTTTTCTTAGAAAATGCTTACAGTATTAACTTCCGTACGATTCAAAAAGGTTTTTATACCACAGCGTGATGGCAACGGTACGGACCGTCATTACAGTAACATAAGTAAGGAGAGTTATCCGGGCTGATTTGTATTGAGACAGATTTTGCCATTATTTGCCCCACTATTTTTTACACTTACTGACTTAAACACTTGAATTATTTTAGTTACCTACGTGTGTTATGTGATTCAATGTGTCCTGTATGTTATCTTTTGACTCACATATTTGCAATGTTACATGTCACAAGACGGCATTTAGCCGCTAACCGGAGAAATCGTGGCGCCAAACAGTTTTTTCCTGTTTTTAACTACTTTCTCCTATGTTAAATGAGTTAGGAGGTGGATAATAAATTAAAATTCACCACGTATCTTCAGAATTGTATTAATAATATCTGAGTTATATTTATTGATTAATCGTAGTAAATACTTGACAATATGGACTCCATCCACTTGACCGGAACCACTAGACCCACTAGAGAGGAAGAGTGAGTTGTTGTCCTTAATAGTTCAGATTTATATGCATAGTAACGTATGGACAAAATCACCCAACCACCTGCCAAGTGTGCTATGGAAATATGAAAAAATATTTTTCACACCACATGTTCGACAATGTCCAATTATATATCACGTAACCTCTCATCATCGTAACGCATTATCTCTTAAGAGATATAAAATTGTATGATACTACCTAGGAAATATAGTGATTAGAATTTGAAACGTCGTGTGTAAACTTGTGGAAAACTATGCCCATATGGCATTGTAAAGAGGTTTGTTCGAAAATCGAAATATCTAAAAAAATAAGATTCGTTTACAAAGAATGTGAAACAAAAGACGGTGTTTGGTGCTGTGACTTTCAGTGAGTTTTTATTGTCTCGCAGAAGGTGTGAAAACTAGAGTATGTTCGTCTACAATAAAGCCTGCCTTCTTCTTAGGCAGCTTGAACCCCTCGCTTCACTCAAAACTCTATATACCTCGTCACTCGTTACGCTCAGGGTTCAATATGCTGCCCACGACGTAAGAAACTGCTTTATTCCCGTAGTGCATAATCTAATTTTTTTACTCGCTAAGTTGCAAGAGGCACTTGTTCACGTTGTGTCCGTTCTGTTGTAAATATACCTTCTCTCGGGATTCCCCAAACGGGTGCACTGCTGCTTATAAATACCGCGTACACACCGCATTTGCGTAATAATTGTCACGAAGGGCAAACGTGTTTGAACTAATCGTTAAAATAACTTTAGCTAAAACTGATTTGCGTCGAACTCAAATGAATAAGCAATTGATTAGGTATTTATTAGTGTGCCGTATATAAAGTGATCATTATTTAACGATTCATTGACCGTGAGGTAAAGTGATTGACACTGTGAATCATCCACTTGGATTATTATATTCGATTTACAAAGAAAAAGTTTGTAGATAAAATACATTAAAAAAAAAAAAAAAAAAAAAATATATTGTGTAGGTAAACGATTTAAATACAAAATGAAAATACATCTTCTGATTGTAGCTCTATGTTGCACAGGTACGTTAATTAGTTTTTACAAGCAGTTTCACCATTTTAGGGCTTCGTACCCAAAGGGTAAAACGGGACCCCGCTCTCCATCCGTACGTCTGTCACCAGGCTGTATATCTCATGAATATTATGGTGACAGCGAGCTGATCTGATGATGGAGACGGCACTTCTCGATGGATAATATAGTAGACTGGCACTGTTTGGGCACATTTTGATCAGTACACTGTTCCGATCATAAATCCATAAGATCTTGTTAAGTATTTTTCGACAAAAAACTTGTTTACATACTTTTCTTTCACGTCTGTTTGTTTGTTTGAAATCAAATCTGGGATGCTCTATTGACAGCTCTGAGACAGTTTTTGTCAATTAAATATTCAGGAACTTTACACAGACCCTTGTTTTGGATGACAATACAATATTTTGGTGACAGCGAGCTGGTCTGATGATGGAGACGGAAGATGCACAATGGAACTTTTTGATGGATAAACATAAACATTTATTTACAGAAAGTAAATATAATACAAGGTATGTACAAAATACATATGAAACAGTTGTGCTACCTGAAGACCGCTGCTAGCGATCTAAAGGTAGCTCAACTCATCCAAATCACCAGACGGAAGCGTCCTTAAGATGCTGGCTGCATTGCCACGCTGAACGGCAATACTAATTAATGCGTTGAGCCAGATAAGAGCCAGCTTTCGAGTCACGCGTCACATCGACCAGATGACCTGAAAGAATTTTAAAAAACGCGAAGAGCCCCGGTACCCCACGAACCCAGAGTCTCGAGCCCGAAAGGCTCAAATAAGTAAGCTCTGTCGAGACTGGCCGTGTTTGAACTAAATGTGATCAGGTTCTGGTATTTTTTTTATCACAAGTGTTTTTTTTATGGTAAATTATGATTATAGGTACTTAATTATAGGTGGTTATTAATACACTTCATTACCTTCAAAAAACTTATTGATTGTAGGTACTTCAATGCAATTCCATTCCGGTTCTGACGTAAGAGAAGACTTGAACAACTCAAAAAGTATTAAAAGAGCTAAGCGAGTGAGTAAGAATTAATTATGATGTTCTTATCGTAAACGCTTACTTAGATTACTGGGTGACCGAGCTTCGTTAAGTTTTTTTTTGTAACATTTATGTAACCGCTTTTACCCAGAGTTTTTTTTTAACTTTGTTAATGACGGTACAAGCATATGACCCACCTGATGTTAAGATAAGATAAGATAAGATAATTCTTTATTTCAGATTTCACACATTAAAAAATTAACATGTCCATCCATTTTGTTAATAAATAAAATCTTAAGCGGTAACCTCTGCCTTTTATAATGCATTGCCACATAGTGACATGACCTATGTGGCATTGCACTGCGCCCGCCAGCCACCCTGAGACAAAGATGAAAAGTCTCATATGCCTGTAATGTCACTATAATTTGACTTATAATCAAACAAACATACAAAGTTTATCTCTTTATATTATTATTGTAGATATTACAAATATTGCTCGTTAGTATATCTGTATTGGCGGTTCTAGGATGTATTTCCTTGTAAAAGGTGATGCCCCATACCAATGCTATTATGACTCAGTACTTACTCACATAACTAGGTAGGTTTCTACTTTGACCGAGAACTTACGCAGTGACGATTATGTATGGTTACCTACTTATATAACTTCATCCAAGTACTGTGAAATATGGACCTGATTTATATCGAAATTCCTTCCATTTTCAGCAAGATGACCGATGGAACTGGGGTTACGTCGTAATACCTGAATCAACACCATCTGTAAGTGTCCTAGACTATTATATACTAGCCTTTTGCCCGTGTCTTCGCAGGCGTGGTTTTGGGATAAAAAACTATCCCACTTCATCCACCTCCGTCTAGGAAAGGTTACCAGTCGAATCACCAAATGGGCCATGTGATTGTTAAGTCATTCAAGAAGTTACATTAAAAAAAACACGGCTTTGTTTGATTTGATGATCCTTCTTGCTACTAGTTGGGAAGCGCCTGTGTGTGATGAAAAAAATATAATGTACATTACTATGTAAACTTTCACTCAAAATTGGTTTGAACGAGATCTAGTAAGTAGTTTTTTATTTTTGGGGAACAAGGAGAAGCACCAGCTTCTCCTTGTTCGAAATGATAATAATCAATATTATTTGTATATCCAGAATGCTTCGAGTACATCTGGGAAGTAAAGCACAGGGATGAAATGGACAATCGAATCATCGAAGAACAAGAGAACCTACTTAAAAAGCTTCTAAGGCAGACATTTTTAGGGTTCCGTAAAAAAACTACGGAACCCTTATAGATTCGTCGTGTCTGTCTGTCTGTCTGTCTGTCTGTCCGTGTATGTCACAGCCTTTTTTTTCCGAAACTATAAGAGCTAAACTGTTGAAACTTGGTAGGTAGATGTATTCTGTGAACCGCATTAAGATTTTTACACAAAAATTTAAAAAAAACAATTATTTTTGGGGTTCCCCATACTTAGAACTGATCCTCAAAAATTTTTATTTCATCAAACCTATACGTGTGGGGTATCTATGGATAGGTCTTCAAAAATGATGTTGAGGTTTCTAATATAATTTTTTTTCTAAACTAAATAGTTTGCGCGAGTGACACTTCCAAAGTGGTAAAAAGTGTGACCCCCCCCCCCCCCCCCCCCGTAACTTCTAAAATAAGAGAATGATAAAACTAAAAAAAATATATGATGTACATTACCATGTAAACTTTCACTCAAAATTGGTTTGAACGAGATCTAGTAAGTAGTTTTTTTATTTTTGGGGTTCCCCATACTTAGAATTGAAACTCAAAAATTTTTTTTTCATCAAACTATGCGTGTGGGATGTATATGGATAGGTCTTCAAAATGATATTGAGGTTTCTCATATAATTTTTTTCTAAACTGAATAGTCTGCGCGAGAGACGCTTCCAAATTGGTAAAAAGTGTGTGTCCCCCCCCCCCCCCCCATAACTTCTAAATTAAGAGAATGATAAAACTAAAAAAAAATATAATGTACATTACTATGTAAACTTTCACTCAAAATTGGTTTGAACGAGATCTAGTAAGTAGTTTTTTATTTTTGGGGTTCCCCATACTTAGAACTGAAACTCAAAAAATTTTTTTTCATCAAACCTATACGTGTGGGGTATCTATGGATAGGTCTTCAAAAATGATATTGAGGTTTCTAATATCATTTTTTTCTAAACTGAATAGTTTGCGCGAGAGACGCTTCCAAAGTGGTAAAAAGTCCCCCCCCCCCCCCCCCCCCCCCCCATAACTTCTAAAATAAGAGAATGATAAAACTAAAAAAACAATATAATGTACATTACCATGTAAACTTTCACTCAAAATTGGTTTGAACGAGTTTTTTTTTAATACGTCATTAATCGTAATCCATCCAAGAACTTTTATATTATGTTACTTGCTGCTACGGAACCCTTCATGGGCGAGTCCGACACGCACTTGGTCGCTTTTTTTATTTTATTTTTTAACTTAGATAGACCTTTGTTAGACCACGATCTCACCTGTTGGTATGGTCTGAAATGGTAAGTGACGATGTGGCCGAAGATGGAGCACAAAGGTCTAGAATGCACCTATTTACTCTAAGCATTGAAGAGACCCAGATTATAGTTTTCAGGAAAGACAGACGACGGCAGCGTATTCCACTCCGTAGCAGTTCGCATTATAAAGGTAGAACTGAAACGTTTAGTATGAATAGAAGGTATACTAACGAGGTAAGGATGGTACCGAGCCGTGCGTCTGCTCGTCCTATGATGAAAAGGA
Organism: Operophtera brumata; assembly: GCA_932527175.1. Taxonomy (NCBI): domain Eukaryota; kingdom Metazoa; phylum Arthropoda; class Insecta; order Lepidoptera; family Geometridae; genus Operophtera; species Operophtera brumata. The sequence continues at coordinate 54,872,884 of OW052239.1, read as the reverse complement.
GATGGTGGGATCAGATCGTGAAGTTCCTGGGAGCATTCCCCGAAATGTAACCTATGAATTAATGAATGAATGATGTATGAACTATAATTTAAAAAATACAAATGAAACAGTTGTGCAGGCCCGTCCCATTGCCATTGAGACGAAAGAGATTTTGGGGAAGCAGTATCGGGGCAAGCACTATGCCATTTTTTATTTTTTTTTACTACTTGAATAACTGTTCAAGCAGATGGCCCACCTGATGTTAAGCGGTAACCTCTGCCTATGAACAGTGCATTCTCACATAGGTCACGTCCACCTTGGACGCATCCTATGTGGCATAGCACTGCGCCCGCCACCCTGAGACCTAAAGATGAAAAGTCACATGTGTCTGTAATTTCACCGGCACCCATACCCTTCAAACCGGAACACAGCAATGCAAGCACTACTGCGTTGCGGCAGAAATGGGCATGGTGGTAGTACTTCCCCGGACGAAATCTTTCACAAAAAAGCTCTACTACTACTAGAACATAAATAAATCCCGAAATAAATAGATCAGACTAAAAGTGATGCTGTTGTTTCTTGTAATATTTAGTTATATATTTGTTTCAGAGTGAACCGACCACACCGCAAACCTCGGCAATGTTTCAAGGCAACGCAAATCCTTGTTTAAATCAAACCTTTTCTCGTATGCCCGACTTTAATAAGCTGGGTAAACGAATAAGTGAGACAAGTAAGTCCAAATTTTTTTGTTTGTTAGCGTTTACAAGAGTTTACTCCATTGTCATAAGGCCGGTACCCAAATAGATGAGGAGTAGAATAGTAAAAAAAAACAAGAACTTACATTCAATTATCTATGGTGATAAACTCATATTTGTGATTGGTTAGCAAGGAGTTTGTCCTAAATATTATTAATATTAATAAATATAGTTTTCATCCCATCTATTCGAAAAGGACGACTGGGTTCGCCTTTAAGTGCACCCAACGGTGGTGTTTTCTATGAGAAACTTTTAGCGGGCAGTAATGAGTTTTCCGGCGCACTTATTAAGTTCCTAATTCAAAAAGTGCGCAGCAAAGATAATTGCGGCGCACTTATTGAATTTGGAACCAGCGCCAAATAATTCTAATGCAAATATTGTTTGAATAAATACTGGCTGGTACGACGGCCCAAAACCCAAAACAAAAAAACACAAAACACACAAAAAACACAAAACACAAAAAAAAACACAAAAAAACACAAAACACAATTAAACACAATACACACAAAAAACACAAAACACAAAACACAAAAAAAAACACAAAAACACAAAAATAACAAAACACAAAAAACACAAAACACAAAAAAAACACAAAAAACACAAAAAAAAACACAAAAAAACACAAAACACAAAAACACAAAACACAAAACACAAAAAATCACAAAACACAAAAAAAACACAAAAAACACAAAACACAAAAAAAACACAAAAAAAACACAAAAACCCAAAAAAAAACACAAAAAACACAACACAAAAAAAAATTACAAAAAAAACACAAAAAAGCACAATACACACAAAAAACACAAAACAAAAAAAACACAAAAAACACAACAAAAAAAACACAAAAACAAAAAAACAACCATTTGTTTTATTAAATAATAATATTACAATAACATATGAGGCGCCTTTTATTTTCTAATAGTGGGTGATGAAAAGCAGAGTGTATCACACGGGCGCAACATATATTTTTGGCTCGGGCGACGTACTTTGAATCCCTCGCTACGTTCAGGATTCTACTAAAGAATCCCTCGCTACGCTCGGGATTCTACTCTAGAATCCCTCACTTCGCTCTGGATTCAAAAAAGCGCCCTCGCCGTAAAAATATTATGTTGCTCCCTTATGATACAATCTACTATTGCCCTCTTTGTTGATTAGCATGTGAAGTTAACCAAAGAGAGAACGCATATAAAGCATGAAGAAGTTACTGGCCGGCTAGGCTTTGGCGGCAATGCGCGCTGTATGGTACTGGTAGCTTTTTCTTTTTCTCATAGGTAGTAATGAAAAATAGTGTGTGTGATACACAATATTTTGCTATCGGGTAGTGTATATTAAATTCCTCGCTACGCTCAGGATACTAATTTAGAATCCTTCGCTTCGCTCTGAATTTAAAATAACGCCCTTGAAGAACAAAACATTTCTTTGTCCCCATGTAATTAACAACAAATAACTATTTGCTGCATGCGCCCTTTTAACTTTTCGAGTATTAAATTTTATTTGGTGCACGACCGGGGTCGTACCAGCTACCTGGCATACGCGAGTACAGTTTTACCCAAAAAAAAGTCCGATAGACTGTTTTCGTTTGCGCAGAAAAGCGCAGAAAGATATCCGACAGTAGCCGAACGTATAGTATAGCTTTGTCCCGCTGTATAGCTCTGTCACGCTCACATCTAACAGTCGGCTGGATGAACAAGATGCCGCGATTTTGCCGCGAAATCGATTAACCAATAAAAGCGCAAGATTTAAGCGCGAGATTGCTGTTGGTATAAAGAAGGTTCCCGCGCTATATAAATTGGTCTACGGCCCAAGTACATCGGGCGACTTATATTTTGGGTAAAACAGTAAAATAAAGTGAAATAATGATAATAATCAATATTATTTGTACATCCAGAATGCTTCGAGTACATCTGGGAAGTAAAGCACAGGGATGAAATGGACAAAAGAGCCTCTGAATGTAAGTACCAGTAGTTTCTTTTTAAATAAAAATTCAAGATCATTAAATAATGAGCCTTAAATATCTTGAATTAGGAATGCGTTATGACTGTTCAAAAGGCTCAGTACGAATCTTCGAAAGGACCCTGGGCAAGTGGATATCTTATAATGATAACATAGCATAACACCCAACAGTCACATACATAGTCCTGACCCCACATAGGATTCCTTGTGTCGTGGGTATAAGAAACTTCGTGGACTATGGTACCATAACACCCAGATGCGGAACAAATATTTGCAGATCATACCAACATTTGTCCCGCAGCGGGAGTCGATCCCGGAACCTCTCGCATATCAGCCGGCTACTCGCCCAACGCGCTACAGAGGTCGTCAAATTATTATTCAGGATGAATTTTTGAGACGGGACAGTAAGTACAGGTACCTTAACCGTTATAGTTACAGGAAAACGTTCCTAGCAGACTATCCATAACTTTTTGAGATATTTTGATATGCCTCCACAAATTTTGGAAAAAAAACAGTCTTCAAGAAAATGGTAATTTTACACAAAATCTTTTTTGATGCCAATCGATCCTGTTTCTTATATGGATCAAGTCGCTACTGGACCGACTATGATAGCAAGGTTTTTCTTCTTTTTTTTTGCGTTTCGTGAATATCGACTTTATAATCACAGGTATACGGTACAGAATGAAACATCGCAGTAAGTCTGGACCACATTTTGCTATTGGAGGTCGCAACACGGAGCCTGGGGAGTTCCCTCATATGGTGAGTACCTAAATATCATCTAAATATCTAAATATCATATCATACATTGTGTCGTCCACGACACAATGTATTTTTGTATGAACTCCAGTTCATGAACAAAACAAAAAAAAAGGTATTAATGTTTGAAAAAAAACGTCTCGTGTTGCACCATTTTACCACAGGATACCATTTTACTCGCCGTAACACAGTTTTAAACTAGCATGGGAGGTAGGTTCCTAAACCTCATAGTGCCTACCCTAGTTCTCAATAGTTGTTTTAACCTTAAGTACCTATATAAGCACTATGTAAAGTATCCTTAAGTTATGAAATAAAGACTATTCTATTATATTCTATCTCTAAATAGATTACTTGGAATATAGAATAAACCAGACCCGTGTCATGCGTAAAAACTGTCACCACGCAAACTTGTCTCAATGAGAACAGTTTCACCCAGTCTGTTTGTGCTCGGCCGTGCGGCTATAGTGGTGTTGAAATTGAAAGATTTTCTTGTGAATATGCCGTAGAGTGTTGTTCCCACAGGAAAAAATTCTTCTAGGCGTAAAAAGAAAAAGGATAGAATCACATTTCATTCGTCTAATTATTACATTAAATATATTTTTTGTTTAAATAATGAATTTTTGTTTACCATTCATTCTTTGGAATAAATCCAAGCGTCCATTTTGTCATTGTTGCCAACATCACGAAAATATTATTCCTACTGTAGGAAGTATGATAGGCGCGGGGGAGGCATTGTGTTTTGGCGACGCAGCGCCCCGTACTAATAGCATCGTACGCACCTTCTGGTTTATTCTATATTCTAAGGTAGATTATTTTACCATGGGTTTACCTAGGTATATCCAACTAGCAGCGCCCCGCGGTGTTACCCGCATATGTCTTGATCCCGTGGGAATATCGGGATAAAAATATGCATATGTGTTATTCCGGGAGTCAAGCTAATCTCCATTCCAAATTTCATCCAAATTCGTCGAGCCGTTTCAGCGTGAAGAAGTAACAAACACACGCACACACTCACAAACTTTCTCATATATAATAATATATATTTATATAGTATTACATTTTTATGTTCTTTCACACAACATTTTCCAACTAGGGTGCCATTGGCTGGAAGGCTGCAGTAGGCACGTGGGTCTTCAAATGCGGCAGCTCCCTCATCAGCTCCAAGTTCATGCTGACCGCGGCTCACTGCACCAGCGCCTCGTCCAGAGACACCACTATAACGGACCCCATACCGAAAATAGTCCGGCTTGGAGACAAAAATATTCTAGACACGGTACATTAAGGTGGATCCACACGCACGAGGCGCGAAATTATTTTTTTTGGTGTTTTTTGCTCATTACAGCTCTTGAACACTTCTTCAGATAGTGAAAGTTGGTCATGGTTACATGATTTTCACTAAATACGGCTACTTACTTTGATTTTTGAGTTTTGGTTCCCAATATTTCAGCGCATGCGACAATGCCGATATATCGGGCTAGAAATCATGTTAAATATTTTTTGTGAAACTTATAGTAATAGTTAGGCTAAGGCCAAACAGACGCGATCAGCCCGCGTCCGCGGTGGCGCGGCGGTGGTGGCGATCAATGGTAAGACAATGCATCGCTACCGTGCACGCCATCACGGACGTGGGCTAATCGCGTCGGTTTGGCCTTAGCTTAATTCCATATTTATATTATTTATTTTTATTTTTCATATTTTAAGAAATTTTACAGCTATGAATTTATAATAAGGTCTTTGCTTAAGATAACATGCATTATACATGCATGATATGCTATTGGGGGCTAAATTCAAGTTCCCACATTCATCATCAACATCCACAGCCTGACTCCACCCACTGCTGAGTAAAGGCCTCTCTTTGCCTGTGCCATTCCTTCCGGTCCCGTGCCAGTCTCATCCAGGTTTGGCGCGCGACGCATGCGATATCGTCTGCCCATCTCGCTCCTGGACGACCAATGTTTCTGTACCCAGTTCTTGGGCGCCATTCAGTTAGCGCCTTACTCCAACTATTGTCACCTCGTCTTGCCAGGTGTCCTGCCCAACTCCATTTTAGTTCCGTTATACGATTCCCAACATCTTTGAGCTTCGTTCCCAATTTATTAAAGAACCTTAGGTAAAAATCAATACACGACGAATAAGGAAATACACACAAAATGATAAATACACAAAATGTTAAATTAAATTTAGAAAAAGGATACTAAAACAAAACAATATATTTAATACACAGGTAATAGGCTAATTAGAGAATATAACGCATAGTTTAATATTAGTTTATTACGAGGTATGTACAAAATACATATGAAACAGTTGTGCTACCTGAAGACCGCTGCAAGCGATCTAAAGGTAGCTCAACTGATCCAAATCACTACCAGTTATTACGCTCCTTATTTCACAGTTTTCCAACGGCTTCACACCTACAGACGCGATGATCGCCAAGATCATAGTCCACCCAAAGTACACGTCTCCAAAGAAGTACTTCGATATAGCCCTGATGGAGCTGGATAGAGTAGTGGATTTTAGCCGTTACATCCAGCCGGCCTGCTTGTGGGGGCAGTTCGATACCAGCAGCCTTGGAAAGAAGGCAACAGTGACAGGATGGGGCGTCATTGACTCAGGTACCTACTTTAACATTGTATTTTTTTTTCTTTATATAGATTTCGCAGTAACACGTATAGTCTCGCCATCAAAGATTTCAATATCGCTCGCCATTCAAACGAAGCCTCCATATAATTATGATAGAACATCACAACGTATGTTCGTTTAATCATTAATTTTAAACTAGTAGAATCTAAATTATCTCCAATTTTGTTTAATTTTGTTTGTTCTGACTATTCATATGCAGTGCTGCTTGAACAAAGTTTGCCTTTTTTAGGTAATTTAAAAATCCACGACTATTTTTATTGTACCATTTTTTTATTTTATTTGTTTCCTTATTACATACATAGGGCAGGCAGAGCCTCAATGGGCCTCTTTTCGTCGTGGGAATATAGACGTGAAAAGTGGTGAGCTTATCGCTGTCATTAGTGCTAACGCTTTCTTTCTTTCTTCTTCTTTCTTTCTTTCTTTAACAAATTCGTTAATAAGCCAGCAACCAGGACATATATCATACCAACGAATCTTACTAACAAGTCCGGGTAACCCCTTAGTCGGCTTTTACGGCATCCAGGGGAGGGGACGGCGTGGTATATTCTTAAGCTAAACACATTTCGCCTTATTGATTGTTAATATTCAGGTACACGCAAAACTTCTCCAGAACTTCAAGCTGCTGAAGTTGACATTATACACAACAAGCAATGCGACAGTCTCTTAAGACCCTCCTGCAGCAGACACTGGTGTGGCATCCAGAAGACACAGATGTGTGCCGGGAAGCTGGCTGGAGGAGTTGATGCTTGTCAGGTATAGATATTATAATAATAAAATAATAATACATACAAAGTTGCAAGTATGTATGTTATAGGTATGTATTTATATTTAGGGCAAATTAGTTTCTAAGCAATGTTATTGTTCTTATCATTCTTTTGTAATTAGTTTAGAGCACGTCAACCTTTATGTATCATCCTCTTGGATGACTGGCAGAAAATGCTGCTTAGCATTAAGTCCTCCGTTTGTACAATTTCCTTATTAGTTTTGTGCAATAAATAATCAAATAAATGATAAGTTACCCAGGGTTGATAAGATTCATTGGTATAAGTTTTTTTTTTGTATGCTACTTGAATGACGGAACAAACAGATGGCCCACCTGATGTTAAGCGGTAACTTCTGTCTATGAACAGTGCATTACCTCATAGGTCACGTCCACCTAGGACGCGCCCTGTGTGGCATTGCACTGCGCCCACCACCCTGAGAAATAAAGATGAAAAGTCTCATGTGCCTGTAATTTCACCGGCACCCTTACCCTTCAAACCGGAACACAGCAATGCGAGCACTACTGCTTTGCGGCAGAAATAGGTATGGTGGTAGTACTTCCCCGGACGAACTCTTTCACAAAAAAGCTCTACTACTACTCGGATTTGTCCTGGCTGCTAGCTTATGGAATGTGTTATTACTGGAAGAAAGCGTTAGCCGAGTCAGTCGTAGGAAGCAATGACAGCGATGAACTCACCACTTGTCACGTCTATATTTTATTTTATTTTTTTATTTTTATTTTATTAAATAAGACACCCAACACAGGTTTACACTAACACATTCAAAAAACAAAACAAAACAAGGTCTTAATGTTAGTGTTCCCGTAATTATAGGGTATCACAGCGTGCGCAAGAAATACAACAATTAACAGCTTATTACAGGGATACATAGTAAATTAAACGATAAGAAAAATAAAAATACTTATTACATAATACTAAGACAAAGGATAATAATTTATAGAAATAATACTTAGTTTAGGCTAGAATTTTACTTAAATTATAGATTTCGAATGTTGCGGTATAAAATTGAACTATTTGTCAAACAAGAAGGTTACAAAAATGTGTTAAAAATTTCACAAATTAATCAAGACATGAGTTCTTTTAAATGTTTCCTAAATTTAGGTAATGGGTCAGATATGTCCAAATCACTTGTTTTTGAAATAGTATTATACTGCTTACAGAGCCTTGGCATAACGGAATGCTGACCGAGATTCGTTCTAGAGTACGGCAAACTAAACAAGTTATATGCTCTTATCCTAGGTAATCGAGATGGTGCGGTAATACTTAAGGTATTTGTTAGATCAATACAGTCTACGTTACTATTAAAAATGTTATGTAAGAAAACCAGATCGATCTCTTTTCCACGGTTATATAGTGTGGTCATCTTATAATGTTTTAGTCTGTTACTGTAGCTAGGTATATTCTTGGCTAGGTGATCTTTATAAGTTAAATGGTAAATAAATCGCCGTTGAATGATTTCTATTCTTTTTGAGTAAACTTCATATTGGGGGTTCCAAACGACAGAGCAGTATTCTATTGTAGGTCGGACTAATGTTTCAAATAGTTTTATTCTGGTAGCAGGATGTTTGAAATCCTTGCTGTTGCGTATAACGAATCCTAGAAGCCTGAGACATTTTGACACTGTAATTAAAATATGTGTATCGAAACAAATTTTTGGATCTATAGTAACTCCTAAATCCTTAACTTTATCTACATTTTGCAATATCTGTCCATTTATAGAATAACTGTTGGGTAGTTTACTGACAGTACTTCGAGTGAAATGTATGTGATGGCATTTACTAATATTTAATGACATGTTATTACGGTGACACCAAGATGATAATCTATTTAGATCGTCCTGTAAGAGTTCAAATATATTCCACGATCGTGCAAACCAGGGTGAAAAGCAGCCCATTCAGGCTTTGGCGACCCCCCTTCGGGGAAAAAGGCGTGTGTCTATGTATGTATGCATGTAAGCGGTACGGAGGACTGCAATGCTCTAAGTATGTAAGTAAGTATTGGTAAGGTATCATTTTTCTGGGCACCCAAGCAGATATTGCATAATACTCTGATTATAGTCTCTTTGTAAAATCAATACAATTGCAGGATGACTCCGGCGGTCCTCTCCAGGTGAAGATTCCTCTGCCAATCACAACGCAGGGCTCCATGCACTACGTGATCGGAGTGACGTCATTCGGCATCGAGTGCGCCCTGCCTAATCTACCTGGCGTCTACACCAGGGTTTCAAGTTTTATTGACTGGATAGAGAATAATGTTTGGCGATGAACATGTACATACTACCTTTCTCAAAATGGAAATTAGAAGGATCAAAACTACAAAAAGGTTTCGCTACTATCGCTATAGTACGCTCTAGGTTGGCTTTATTGTTGCTCTAATGTGACATTAGGGTAGCTTTAGCGGTAGAGTAGCTCTAGTGTCACACTAGTGTAACTTTAGTGTCACAGTAGTGTTACTTTAGTGTCACACTAAAATTACTTTAGTGTCACAGTAATGAAGCTTTAGTCTAGCTCTAATGTGGCTCTAATGTCAATCTAGTGTCACTCTAGTGTCACTCTAGTGTCGCTCTAGTGTCACTCTAGGTCACCATAGAGTCACTCTAGTGACTTAAGTTCAAGTGACCAGTCTCAAGTTTTGTAGACGCCTTCTTGGAGAAAAGGTGTGTTTGTACTGTATGTATGTTGCGGATGTAAGAAAGAAATTAAAACATGTTTTTAAATGAAAATAAAACTCAAAATAGGCTTTGCCAGCAAAGTATATTATTATTTTAGTATAGAACATCTAAGATAGGTATTCAACTATTAATTAATAAGCAAAACTTAGTTCTAGTTCGAAAAACTTATTTCCAGACTCTCTCAGATCTTTGAATAAATCATAATGTTTTCTGAGGTCGGAGTACCAGACATCGTGGCCATTAAGTATTCGACACCTCCTTTCTCAGTAATCCAAAGCAAATTACTCATGAATTCCTCGTAAAATGAAACTACAAACAATAAAACTAGCCTCAGTCTTCCAGAGGATATCTGAGGACGCAGGCTTAGGGTGGCATCACGTCACACCGTGCTGTAACCAATTAATTTGACAGGTTTATTTCATTATCTTTATTTTCAAGAAGAAGGCATTAATTGCACAAGCTCACTTACTATTGACCTCCTCCAAAAAATAGATGAATGGTCTGGAGATTAACGACGACACAGCGAGATTGTGCGGACACCCTTGAGTCTGGAGCTTTTGCCATTCTATTTAGTCCTACTTAGATTGCCATCAGCAAGTTCTTCGGGCCGTTAAGCCCGAAGTGGTGATGGAGTACCTCAAGCAGAAGACAGGGTTAACCATGAGGGTCGAGCAGTTGGAATGTTGCCATGATGTCAATTTTGTTTCCTTTATGGTGAGGGTGCCGACTGACCGTTTATCTACCTTCATGAATGGATAGTTCTGGCTGAAAGGTATCAAGTTTAGGAGGTTCTTTGGACGCCTGACACGAGACACCACGCAGTTGCGTCATACGTCACCGTCTAAACGTGTGCACTAAAATAAAGTGTTTTATTTATGTATTGCTATGGGCTTATTGTTTAGGTTTAGTACATTTTCCATTAAGCCTGAAATAAATATATTGATTGATTGATTGATTGATTGAGTTAGCACTACCACTATAGCACCATAATTTGCATGCAAAGTGAAATCAGATTCAAGACTCTTGCAAAAGAAACATTCTACAATAGCCAATGTAAAGTTGAATCATAAAAATGAATGCTATATTTTTCTACAAGCTTTATATTAACTTGCAATGTATGTCTGGGTGGATTATGTTTGTCTGGGTGGAATCTTGCAACTGAATTTTAAAGCAGTTCTCCTCAACCGTTTGAGCTGAAATTTGGCATACCTGTCAATTTTCAATGACAACAATATTATGGTGACAGCGAGCTGATCTGATGATGGAGACGGAAGGTGGACAACGGAACTCCTCGATGGATATTTTTTTTTTTTTTATTAGCTGATTATGGCTGTTATATCACTGCGACCAGTTAGGCCTATTGTGATCGCCACTTGTTACATACCGCCCCTGGAGAGGGCGTTTACAGTTCACCGCTAAGACCTACAGTTGCTAGGAACTTTAGGATTTTCTTACGGGTGATTTCTTTCAGTTCATCCGGGCAGAGGATGTGTTTGCCCAGATGAATGCTGCGTTTGTGCATTAGTGGTCCACACTCACCTAGCAGATGAAGAGGCGTTTCATCCGCCTCATCACAGAATCTGCAGGATTGCGTTTCGCATAACCTTAACTTGAACATGATAATAATAGACTGGCCGTGTTTAGCCTCATTTTCATCAGCACAAGGCTACGATCACTAATTTTATAAAAGCTAGTATTAAAATATAAATATAAAAAAAATGAATGCTATATTTTTTTTATCTTATATCCTCAAATTCATTAGAACCACCATTGCAAAACGAAAATGATCAGCAGTGTCACTACTCGTTCTATTTTACGTGTCGGTGTGAGAGCTCGCCAGCTTTACAGTAATCTTCCATTTGAGAGGGCGATTTGTCTACTAGACGGATAGCTGGTATGGAACCCGAGTGTAGCCTGATCCGAGCCCATTTGAGACGTAACCCTTATTGCAAGCGTACGTATGCTGGATTCACTGCTTATGCTGAACCGTTGCGTGCTCAGATTTTCGAATTGCTATGAGCAATGAGGAAAATTACGTAATTTATTTGTGAAACTCAGATTTTCAGCTGACATGCCACTCACCTCAGCCAAACATAAGCTTCACATGACTGAATTAATTTATTCATTTGGCTTGATATACTTAAGCATTTAAAGATTAAAAGTAAATACATTTGTTTGCAGACAGAATAATTTAACAAGTACAAAAAGATACGTACAATATTAAAAAAAATACATATGAAACAGTTGTGCTACTTGAAGACCACTGCTAACGATCTAAAGGTAACTCAACTAATCCAAATCACTACCAGACGGAAGCGTCCCTAAAATGCTGGCAATTAATTTGATACGCATTTTAATTAAGCTTTGTTAGCAGGTCACAGTAAGGACTAGTAGATTTTATAAAAATATATTTATGAAATCTCCCCTTCTATTTTCAATGTTCCATGCAAAATGAAAAAACGGAACATTAAAATGGTAACACATCGGTGTCAACAATTATATTTTTTGGGCAAAATTCAATAGTTAGGAAGTTGAACCAGCACCTCCGGAGTAACCATCTCCCGGTACCTTAAACAACATTGATACCGGAGCATCCTTTGTACCCTAGATCCTATTCTTCTTATGCTGGTCATGATCAGACCCTGGACGAAAGAATGAAATGTAATTTCGTCTTCATTTGAAATTTGAACTCAAACTTGAAGATTCATCTTCGGTAGAAGCTAGATCCTTTCCATCCTATGCTGGTCATCATCAGACCTTGATACCTAAAATATAGCGTCATGTCGTCAAGAAATGAACATTTGGAGCTCATCCTGGAGAATCGAAATACAAAAACCTTCAAAAAAGTGAAACGAGCTGCTGATATTGGAAACGGCTGCACCAATTTCCACCAATCTAGTTAGGGACTATCTTGCAAACACCATCTTTCATATAAAGAGCACCCGTTTCGGAGCTATAAAGCCACAGACAAACAGACCTACAAGCATACCAGCAATGACACTATGCCTCAAACCTCTCTTTTTAGTAGGGGAGTTAAATATGAGTAAAATAAAACATCATTGTGGTAGCAAAACAAATTTCGGTCATTAGAATATAAATTGTGTTAGCTATAAAAGTGAGTATCGCTTTGGATGAGAAATGGCTATGCTTAAGTCTGGTGCTAAAAATATATTTTAACAAATTTCCTATCGATTTGACGAATAATATTAGATTTGGTGGAAAAGGAAAAACTTGGTTATCAATCCTACTACCCAAATCAAGCAATAATGCACTGAAGACGAAAGCGTCTATAGAGGCTAGCTGCATTACCACTGAATGGCAACTGTATATTTGAAGTCTCCATCTTTGGTAGAAACAACTGTATTAACAAGCATCACATCACCGGAGGCCTGCAATGCTCTAAGCATCAAACATATGGTTCTATAGAAAACCATATACATATAATATGCCATACAAAGCAAAAATTATGACGAATAAAAGAGCAATAGATCAGTGACGCCACAAATTTGTGACCGTAACACTGGTGCCGGGCCACGAAACCAAGTCCTCACTCGAAAGAGCGAACTCGTTCGGGCTGCCAGTCAGTGTCATTATAAAAGATCTCGCAGCCTAGTTTTGCTTCGAATTCTTACGAGCAATTCGGCCTTCTGGCAACCCTTAAAAAAGTGGTGAGATTCAAACGAAGATACCTATTATTATTTTGGCAGAAGATCGTTTAGGGCAAGCGCATTGTAACTTGTTGTCACGTAATTTGTATTTGTCCCAAGAAAAGCGACAACATCACTCGTGATTGAATCCGAAATGAAGAGATCCCTAGAAGAACCAACATAGCTCGCAGAATTATCAAGTTGAAAAGGCGCCTCGCAGAACTGACAACCTATGGGAAATAAAGTTCTCGAGTGGTGACCACAAACCGGACCACGCAGTGTAGGAAAACATCGATGAACTGATGACATTTTAAATGTCGCAGAATTCAGTGGATGGACGCTGGGCAGGACCGCTTGGCGTAATCTATGGGGGAGGCCAATGTCCAGCAGTTGACTTCTACAGGCGGATTATATGACGACCGCAGTCAAGCTCTACTTATTCAGGCCAAAGTCTAGTCCGACAGTATTGTAAAGACATATATACATTAACTCACGCCTGGTTTCTGGAGGGGTTGGCAGAGACCATGGATTTCCACTTGTTACGATCCTGACATACCTCTTTTGCTTCATTCACTCTCATCACATTCTTCATTCATGCTCGTCGATTAAAGGTACTCTGGATCTGGCCTTTTTCCAGAACGTCTCCGATCTGGTCTGAATACTTTCACCGAGGTTTCCCGACTGTCCCATACACGCTCGTCTTATGTACCCGTTTCTTCCATCTACTATCGTCCATCCTTTCTAAATGCCCAAGCCATCTAAGGTATGCCCTTTCTCAATCCTAGTCACTACGTGTTCTTATACGTAACAACGCTCTCCTATCACACTATTCCTCATCCTATCTCTCGAAGACCTAGTAGTATTGTAAATACCTAGTTTCAAAATGAGTGAATTTCCTAATCTCAACGATTTGTACGCATTGTGGAGTTTTCGTAGCCATAATTCGGCCGGGGCCATCAAATAAGCGTATAAACAGGAATTATGGGACGAAAAGGGCTAAAATTTGTTTGTTAGCCATTTTATCGGCCATTTTATCGTGCTCACGGGCAGACAGAACAAGCATTAGTTTTCATATCCGAGTCATTTACGAGTAGGTATGATGTGGGGTGAACTTTTTATGGGGTATTTTTCCATGGTAGTTTTGGACATTGGCTGAAAATTAAACATGGATTTTCTCCATAGAATACCATCATTAAAAAACTTGAGCTGCTTCTATCCACCAACTTCACGGGACCCTTACATGTCTTCGGTTTATCGAGTCGATACGTCTACCCACACTTGGTCGCCCAGTTCATGATACATACCTTCATAATATTATAAACCTACCATAGGCAACGAGGCCGAAGCCCGTTACGTTGGTCAGACCAGATTCGCACCATTCTCGACTCGAAGCTCCACGAAGCAGTGCATTCATTCATTCATTTTGTGTCAATGACTGTATGCATTGTACTCAATGTTGATTTTTCTATTCAATTCAATTCAATATATTTATTTCAGACAACAATACATTATAATAAAAATAAGTTAAAGTGTCCATATTTCGAGTAAAATCATAATTTAAAATAAATTTCAAAATAAATTGAAAGTCAAAAATTAAAATAAATCAGATTTTTTTTAATTAAGAATTTAAATTCAATTTTGCCCACCTCCACGGCCTTTCAGTTACCTTGTTTAGTTCCTCATTAGGCCTAGTAACGCAGGTTTTAAGCTGACTAATCTCTTAAACACAATGACTCAACCATCATCGAAGCAGTGCAGCTCGCTGGCAACAGATCTCAATGGCGAAATATCGTCCGGCAAAAAGTGGTCCATGGAAGAGGTCACCACCCTCAGCATTGAGGAATACGACGCGAGGTGAAGGAGATTCTTATTTGGGGTAGTTTTGGTGTTGAAGCTTTTTTGGCAACGATAGTTTCTGCTTGAAATACGGGTTTTAATGATGTTAAAAAAAGTACTTATTAAAGTTGGTAGTAGGTAATCATCAGGCTAGGTTTTGCTATTTCATAAATTAATTAGAATATTTTCGAAGTAAATTATTCAAATAAATCCACAGGCAAAATAAAAAACTCAATGGAAAGAAAATAAAACTTTCAGGATTTAATATTCAAACACAACATGTGTTTTAAAAGAAAACATGCAAATCATGGGGCTGTGTTTTGGACGAGCCTTTATGGGACCCCATAAATTACCAGCTAGGGTCAAAACCGTGGAGAATAAATTATATAGAGCGCGTAAAACGTAAGCTGTTCATCGTTATTGTCATCAGCCTGTCGAAATCTACTGCTGAACATAGCCGTCCCTATAGAATGCCAAGACGAACGGTTTGAGCCACCTCCAACAACCAACTTTCTGCTACAATCTCGCTGGTCCGTCGAGACCACAACAGCTGGGCTGAGCTTTCTACACAGCGTCGTCCGACTTTGGTCGCCACCCAAAAACCTCTATCCTTAAACGATTGGCAGTTCTGCGAGCTGTTTAAGGCATACCTTTTTTTTTTTTTTTTTTTACGATTGGAAAATGCATTACGCATGTCCATCAGCTCGGGGAGAGCTGAGGGGGTCTGTCGGGCTCTCCGTTGGCTAGCACCCAACGGCATACTGACTAAAAACCCATCGATATTCCTTCCTTCACCTTAATGCTAGTGCATCATCAAACCACTCATCATCTGACGAGTGGTTTAGAGATGCACTAACACTTGACAGGGTCACGGGGTCCCGGTTGGATTCTACCGCGGCCCTGTCGGTGATTGTTCGCATAAAGCGAACCCCTCGGTCCCCCCCATGTGGGGGAGGGGAATATCCTGGAATACGAAGGACATTCCCCGGTGTAGGAGACCTGTGCAATGTCAGATTGGGGCTCCCCGCACCCGAAACTGGCTGGCCACCATCGAGCAGAAGAAGGCGGTTGAATTGCCGCCGCCTTCTTCCGGTCCTCTTACGGCGGAGTATGTCAGATTGAGGGTCTTCCTCCCTGATCCGCTCCGCAGCCTCCTTCAGCGACATGACCTCCTCGCAGAAGGAGACCATAGCCTCCCAGGATCTATCACTGTCAAGCATGGATTTAACCACGCTCGAGAGCGAGAGATCCTGGCCTATCACTGCTTCCAGCAATTGCCGCTGCGACGCCCAGGCGCTGCACACTTCAAGTGTGTGATGCGCCGTATCCTCAACGTCACTGCAGTGATGGCAGATTGGGCTTACCTCCCTGCGAGCTATTTTGTGCAGATACCGTCCAAAACATCCATGTCCGGATAGCATCTGCACAAGTCTGTAAGTTAGGACGCCGTGCTTCCGGTGTACCCACTCATCTAACACCGGAAGTACAGCGTCAATAGTCCACCGACCAAACTGGGCAGACTCCAATTCTTCAGCCCAATGCTGTAGGGCAACATCGTGGGCCTGTTTTCTAATGAGGCGTACTTCTTGTGGCGCCAGGTGATCTCCTTGCGCCTGCCAATCCTTTTTTCGAAAATACATTTCCGCTAATACCTCCGCTTCTTTGTCCCATGGAGGGGACCCTGCAATCACACACGCGGCTCCATGTGACACGGTGCGGTATCCACGTATTGCCCTGACTGCCATAATTTTCTGCGGCCTCCGCAGAAGGGCCTTATTCTTGGCTGTCAGAGCGTCCACCCACACTGGTGAACCATACAGGGCCATTGACCTTATGATCCCTGCATACAAGTGGCGACAGGGCGCACTAGGTCCACCCAAGTTGGGCAGGAGACGTGCGCGAGACCCAGCTGCCCCCTGTACCTTTGGGCTCAAAAGCTGGAAGTGCTCGGAAAAATTCCAGGCACTATCCAGCGTGAGACCCAAGTATTTAATGTGGGTTCCAACTTTGACCCTCTCACCGTCCACCCGAACATAGGCACCAGCTGGCAGCCTACCACCTCTACCATGAAAAGAGATGGCCTCAGTTTTGTTGAGAGCCACCTTCAGGCCCAGTAATCTTATTCGGCTAACTAGAAGGGTGGAGCCCACTGAAGTCAGGTGCGCAACCTCCTCGTAGCTGCTTCCCCGCGCGATAAACAGGGTATCATCTGCATAACAAATAACATGCGTCCGGGGAAGCAATGCACCTTGTAACACCCAGTTGTATCCGATGTTCCACAGCAGGGGGCCCATCACTGAGCCCTGTGGAACACCGGATGTCATTCGCCTAGTGCAGATCCTGCCGTTGTCGTCCAGATAGAGCACATCCCGCTCTCTGAGGTAGTGCTCAACCAATTTTTCGGAGATAGAATGGCACTCCATGATATCTGAGTGCCTCTTCGATGCACTCATAGGGGAGGCTGTTAAATGCGTTAGCAATATCTAATGATACTGCCAAAACACGTTCCCCCTGCGCAACAGCCTCTTGTGAGATACGCTTTAAACGAAGCAGTGCATCAATAGTGGAGCGTCCAGATCTGAAACCATACTGTTCCTCCGCCAGATCAGGACCCTCAGATGACAGATGCTCTTGAATGCGGCCTACAACTATCCGTTCGAGCATTTTCCCAACCTCATCTAGCAGAATTATGGGTCTGTAACCAGAGGGAGAGTCATGAGGGCGCCCTTCTTTCCGGAGGAGGCAGAGGCGACCATCCTTCCAAACCTTGGGGAACTGACCTGACACCAAGCATGAGTCAAACAACTCCACAAGACGACTTCCCAAGTGCTTTAAGGCAAGTGCTAGGACACGTCCGGGTACACCATCCGGCCCTGGGGCTGTTTTTTTTGCTCGCAGGTGCAGGACCGCACTACCAAACTCCCCCTCGGTGATGGGGGGCACCCCTTCAGCGGAGCGCTCGAAAACGGGATCAGGCGGAGCCATACGAGGAGGGTCGTAAGGTGGGCAAGCGGGAAACAACCCTGTTAAAATGACCGCAAGTAGTTGAGGCTGAAACGATTCGGTGGGTGGCGCCTGATTGCACAGTTTCTTCCGCACAGTCCGGTAAGGACGCCCCCAGGGGTCTCTGTCAAGGTCCTCTATGAACTCCTGCCAGGCGTCAGACTTGGCCTTGAAGATAGCCACTTGCAGGGCCTTTTTAGCTTGACGGTAGTTTTCATAGAGGTTGTTCTCTTCGTCATCGGTATGGGTCCGCCTTCTGCGACAACGTGTATATGTACGGCGAGTGCATATGCAAGCGGACCGGAGAGATCTGATTTCGTCTGACCACCAGTACACTTGCTTTCTACCTGGTAACCTCCTCGCACGGGGCATAGCGGCGTCACACACTGCCGTAAGGGCCTATTCCCACTAAATTTCTTCACTAGATATCAGACCCACTATTGTCAAGTGATGTCTCACTTGGCATTTCAGGTTGGCTCTTAGACATAGCTCGCTTGGAGGGCGAAGCTGTTAGCAAGCACACGAATTTCATTTCACTAGTCTTGTTTCAAACCCACAACCTTATAGTCTTTTTGCACTTGGTGCCAATAGGTCAGGTAGGTCAGTCTTGTCTTGACAATGTTGTTTGACGTTCCTCATACCTACAAGTTGTGGAATGAGCAGGTTTATCCAGGTTTATCCACCGAAATAAAACAAGAATCGCTTTAACAAAAGTACTTCTTGCAGGAACCACACCAGTAGCGTGGGTAAATGTTTTGTTTTGTTTGTGGGTCTGTTTAGGACCAAGATTCTCAGAACCTCGACCTTTCAGAATTAGTAAGATGAAGTGGCAATCGGCAGTCAAAAGGCCACTGACCGATGACATTTTATAGGTCGCAGGAAGTCGGTGGATGGAAGCGGCTGAAGACAGTTCGTCGTAGCATTCCATCAATGGACTTGATTGGACAGGCGGATTGCTACGATGAACTGTTCACCGTCAGGCGGGTTTTTGCCTCCAAACAATAAAAAAACTGTTCATATACTTACGATTTACAGGGCACGTCCTTTAGTTATTTTACTCTGGGATCAAAGCAGAGAATTTCAAACAATGTTATAAATAGGGTCCACGGTTAAAAGTTCGGGCAACATTTGTGCGTTAACATTTTTTTATGAGCTTCACTGGGTATATTTTCTATGGTAATAAGTATGACGTCATAGCACCCGTAGTTAGGTACACCACAAGTGGCCCTAATACACGGTGAGATGCCCTTTCGATAAATTACTTTCTTTAACATGTTCTATCTCATGAATTCCGGTCTTATTCCCTTTTTTGTTTTTTTATACCACTTGAATGACGGAACAAGCAGATGGCCCACCTGATGTTAAGCGGCAACCTCTGCCTATGAACAATGCATTACCTCATAGGTCACGTTCACTTAGGACGCGCCCTATGTGGCATTGCACTGCGCCTGCCACCCTGAGACATAAAGATGAAAAGTCGTTTGTGCCTGTAATTTCACCGGCACCCTTACCCTTCAAACCGGAACACAGCAATGCGAGCACTATGTCTTACTTTACTTTATGTCTCAGAGTGGCGGGCGTAGTGCAATTCCACATAGGGTGCGTCCTAGGTGGACGTGACCTATGAGGTAATGCACTGTTCATAGGCAGAGGCTAGCGCTTAACATCAGGTGGGCCACCTGCTTGTTCCGTCATTCCTGTAGCATAAAAAAAAACTACTGCTTTGCGGCAGAAATAGGTATGGTTTGCTTTCTTTGCGCTTAGTTGCTGCCAAATCTGACACAATAAATAAATAAAAATAAATAAATAAATAAATAATGCTGGACAGTTTACACAACATTATCTAGCCCCAAGCTAAGCAGAGCTTGTGTTATGGGTACTAGATAACTGATATACTTAATACAATATATAACATAGATAGATATTTTTTATTATACATAGAAAATACCCAGAACACCCTGAACAAATACCTGCATATCGCACAAATATTTGTTCCGAGGCGGGAATCGAACCCGCAACCTCCGGCGTCGCAGGCGAACGTTCGCCCGCCCCGCCACAGAGTTCGAAGCACTAGTGACTCAGACCGCGTCACGGTCGAGACTAATTACTCCTGAGCTTACGTTCACTAAAACAAAGTGCATGTGCATGCGCTATGACAAACAGCCAAACTTGATTGTATAGGTGTTTCTTTTAATATATTTTATTCAACCGAAATTAGGATCATATAGTCTACCAAGTAATGTACCATTGACATACAATTTCGTATAAATGAAGTCGCATACATCAAAAACTTTTTTTTTCCTTTACGACGATAATTTACGAATATCCATTTTTCCATTTTTTTTTTTTTAATTAAATATCCATCTACAATATTGAAGTGCTTTTGGATGATTAGCTTCCTAAATTTATAAGTTCAGTTGAGAACAATCTAGATCCCTTCCACAAAAGACTTTCTAATAACTCTACGATGGAAGTATTCCATATAATTTCCATGGCATTAAAATATAGTCAATTTTACAAACCCCTTGTAAGCCTTCGGGTTTATTGTATTGATTTTATGTATGTAATTTTATACCCAATAATCTGCACCATATTGAGAAACAATCCAATCTTGATAAAAGTTAGAGGTAACTTTGTGATTTTTACTATCGAGAAAATATTGTCATATGTCTTGCTTTTGGCAGAGTGATCCCTCGGAATTATAAGATAATAAGATAAGATAAGATAATATTTATTTCTGTAACTTAATGTAACATAGAAATATCCGTAGTTGAGACCACCTTTTAAGTATAAAATACCTGTGCTAGGTGGTCTCGCTCTTCCGTATCATAGATTTAGTTTTGTTACAAATAAAACATTTTTACATCTACCTTAAAAAGTAAATGCAAGAAAAATTACATTAAAACAAAACAAAAACAAGAAAATTTTTGTATGTGTGTATACGTTTGTGTGAGTGTGTGTGTGTGAGTAGGTTTGTGTGAGTGTGTGTGTGTGTGTGAGTAGGTGTGTGTGTGTGTGTGTGTAGGTGTGTGTGTGTGTGTGAGTAGGTGTGTGTGTGTGTTTGTGTGGGTGTGTGTGTACACATGTAGGCGTGATTGTGTTTTATTTTAGACGGGTATGCGTACAATAGTTGAGTGTTCGTTGGTATGTTGGTGTGAGAATATATATTGCGAGTGAGTGTAGTGTTTGTGTGCGAGCGTAATATGTATTTGTGTGAGTGTAATGAGTGTTCATGTGATTGTAACGCGTATTCGATTGAGTGTAGTGTATGTTTATGGGTGGATTGATCCTGCAAAAACGTCAGTCTCGTATAACTGGCTATTGCAGAATAAACACAACGAGTGAGAATGTACACATCGAGCACGGAGGCTACAATGCTCAAAAGGATGAAAGTAAGGGTGTTTAAGTTTAAACCAGTTAAATAATTTTCCCTAAATTATAATGTAGTATCCATGTATATTCTATAGCTGAATATTGTACTTGATTTAAGCAGTTAAAAATCAAATCTACGACTTGGGGTTTTAAGCATAACTTATCCAAGTAGAAACTTATCAAAGTAAAGGGTTAGTTTGGAATACTTCTCCCACTGGAATATTCTACTACAGGTCTTTTATATCTCAAGTCGTTTGAACCATAAATCTGTTGAGAGTCGAGACTAAGATAAATGTTAAACCAAACTTTATATAAAACAATCTGTCAAATTCATTTTTTCTCATGAAATATAATTTATACTATGAAGGAACAGATTCATAAATTAATCAAAGTTATAACTTAGATGAAGTTCCGCTAGCCCTCTCCATACAACGAAGTTTTATTTCATTAGTTTTTATTTTTTTTTTCATTGGGATATCAATTAAGATCACTGTAAGCCACTTTTCCCATGAACTCAAAGTTCTAACCTATTCTATATTCTATGTACGTTAACCTAGCCCTGTGGTTTGTCAATTTCCCATTATAGTCCAGTAACTTTGTCGTTTGAATGTATGGGGTAGCATATGCGTCAAATCCGGTAGTTCTGATTTTTTGCAGACTTGTTTATGATGTTGGCCTAATGAATAATCCAAGTTTTTGACCTCGAGCACCGAACGCAGTCTTGTCAAAAATATAAAAAACCGCGTTAAGACATTTAGACTTTTATATAGTTTTTTTTTATTCAGATTTTTTAGACTTTTTCACATTTTTTATTTACAAATTTTATGTTAAAACTGTCATCGCAATGTATATAAATAGAATAACAGATAGAGCGCCAGCAAAAAAAACAAGTGGTACTGTTTGTACCTATGATTCAAATCTGCTGAAGAAATCTATACCTCATCTCTTCCCGTGTTCAAGTGAGCAATAGCGCTGTCACTTTCTTGCAGCTATTGTTTTCTTTCTAGACTCCGCCCATTCGGTATTTTAACATATCGTCTTAAGGTCAGAGTCTAACTCAACACTCAACCTAGTGCCTAAAACCCTCATTTTAAGAATCCATTGATAAATATGTATGTCAGATGTAAGTGTAAAATACTCTGCCCATAAAGTTCAATACCGTTCAAGGTTTAATACGAGCAGGTCCTTTACCGGCACCGAGCGTAATAAAGAGATGTAACGAGCCACGTTAAGTCCGCTTCGATTAACCTTAGTAACGACTAACCTAACTTCCGATTACGACATGAACTGAACTTTTTGAACAAGTTTTTCATTGACAATGACTTTTTCAAAACAATCTTTTGAAATTAGTGATCGGAACAGTGTGCTGATCAAACTGAGCCCAAACACTGCAAGTCTACTATTATCCATCGAGTGCCATTGTCCACCTTCCGTGTCCATCAACAGATCAGCTCGCTGTCACCATAATATTGTATTGTCATAATATTGTTGACCATATGGCGTACCTGATGTTAAGTGGTAACCTCTGACTATAACAATGCATTACTTCACAGATCACGTCCAACTAGGACGCGCCCTACGAGGCCGTGTTGCGACGTCTTTTTTTGTAGCATTTGGAGACCTTTCTGCATGGATATGAGTGAGTTTACTCAAGCCTTGGCCACATTTGTAATTGGGGACGTATTATGTATCCATCATGGTACGGCGGGTGAGTAGCCGGCAGGGATGCGAAAGGTTGCGGATTCGATTCCCACTGCGGGACAAATGTTTGTATTATCGCCAAATATTTTTCCGGGTCTGGGTGTTGTGGTGTCACGGTACTCATAGGTACATTGCTGTATTCCGGTTTGAAGGTCACAGACACGTGAGATCTTTACCTATGTTGCAGAGTGATGGGCGTATCCAATTAGATACATATACGAAACGGTTTTTTTTTTTTTTTATACGGCTTGAACGACTGAACAAGGCCTCCGTAGCAAGTGGACAGATTCGCAACTGGACAGATTCTCAACTGGACAGATTCTCAGGTGGACGGATTAGCAACTGGACAGAGTACAGACGTGAACAATGAAATATAATTAATACATTGAAAGACTTTTTTAAGGAAAATAAAACTAAACTAATTTAAGTAAAAAAAAGCCGAATAAAAGCCAAGCCAAGTCTTCTTTTAAGTAGCTGGCCCACATGATGTAAAGAGGTAAAAAAAACTGTCTTTAAAAATGCATTACCATATAGGTGGCATCCCTAGGTCGCGCCCTATGTGGCATTGCACTGCACCCGTTACCCTGGGACATAAAGATGAAATGTCTCACGTGCCTGTAATTTCACCGGCAAAACTGCTCTTCAAACTGGAGCACAGCAATGCGAGCACTACTGCTTTACGACAGAAATAGTAGTAGTACTTCCCCAGATGAACTCTTTCACAAAAAAGCTCTACTACTACTTGGTACTACTGTTTGGTCTGTAATACACAACAAAGTTATAATCTATTCCAAAACTAGATCAAAGCAATAAAACATAGTAGTGTTTCCATCTATGCAGCTATATTTGGAGGCACATTGATTGGCTGTCAGCTTCGAGCACAATACATCGGGGCAATAACGGGGGAAGTCCTTTATTGTGGTGGGACAAGGAAAGACGTGTCGTTTGTGTATGTACAAGATAGAGGCGATAAGCGGTTCTTCATGGGAAGCATCGGTACCTACGGAGGCTTGCTCTAAGTGCGAATGAATGAATGAATGAATGAATGAAAGAATGAATGAATTACTATTTTCGAAAAGAGACGTCTTCCTCTTTTATTTTATTAATTTTCCTAGTGTTTTAAGAGTTCCGTACCCAGAGGGTAAAACGGGGCCCTATTACTAAGGCTCCGCTGTCTGTCACCACTCATGCACCGTGATGGTTAGATAGACAAATAAAAAAAATAGATTAATATTTATTTTTAAGGGGTACAACAACAAACAAAAAACTTGTTTTTTTTGGCGTTTTGGTGTCATCAGGCTGTATCTCATGAACCATCTTCGATAAAGGAACAGTATAATATATCGATGTGAACCATACAACAAACGTGATTTTTCCAAATGTAGGTTAAGCAATGATCTGCGAGATCAGTTATTGGATGGGTGACCACTTTTTGCGTGCAATTTTTTTATTTTTTTTATTACTATCGTGATTTTTTAGGTTTTTTTATAGTTAATGGTACGGAACCGTTCGTGCGCGAGTCTGACTCGCACTTGGCCGGTTTTTTTGTGGATAATATAGGTGACTGTTATGTGTTATGTGACGTTATGCTTCGATCAAAGTATTTTACTTTGGTCGAAGATGTTATGAAGCATATTCTTATGTCTTGAACCCCACAATGGGGTAGTTTGTTTTCCCGCCGCGAAAATTAATATATTTTTGCCGTGCGACAATGAAAGCGTACTTGACAAATAAAACCTGCGGGTGCACGATGGATGCACGAGATTGAATCCCGGAATTTCAATTCCAAACTGTTTGACAAAGTGAACGTGGGGTTTGTATTCCGGATTTTAGCGAAGCCGAGATTCTTTTGTAGGTTGAGAATTCAGTGATTTCGAGTCGAGCACTGATGGTCTAGTGATTTGATTTTAGATCCCTGGTCGTGGGTTCAAATCCCAGTCATGCACTAATGGATTTTTCCACTCGTATTTACGTAACAATGTTTTTTTTTTGTATACTGCCAAGGTTTCAATCAAGCATACGGCCCACCTGTTGGTAAGCGGTTACCGTAGCCTATGGACGCCTGCAATACCAGAGTCAAAACAAGCGCGTTGCCAACCCTTTAAAAATTTCCAAACACCCCTTCTGAAGAACCCCATACTGTAGTCGCTTGGAAAAACCTCAGCAGGGAGCACAACCTGAGCGTACGCGGGAGGAAGTTCCCCTGAAACCGTACAGTCTGGGCCCACCGGGTCCTCATCAGGTGGGGCGTAAGCTAGTTTCCCTAATTGTTTCATAAAAAAAAGCTCTCAAACGATGAACTAGGCCCTTTTCAAGGTCACTGTACCTGGGCTGTTCTCTGATCTAACGCTAGGTGACGAGACAGAACTGGTGATACGAAGCAGTAGTATTTCTAAACTTTTATAAGAACCTAATTGTTAGTGTGGAAACCTTGCAGATCCTAGTAGTAGTAGAGCTTTTTTGTGAAAGAGTTCGTCCGGGGAAGTACTACCACCATACCTATTTCAGCCACAAAGCAGTAGTGCTCGTATTGCTGTGTTCCGGATTGAAGGATATGGTTGCCAGTGAAATTACAGGCATATGAGACTTTTCATCTTTATGTCTCAGGGTTGCGAGCGCAGTGCAATTCCGCTTAGGGCGCGTCCTAGGTGGACGTGACCTATGTAGTACATTGTTAAAGGCAGAGGTTTCCGCTTAACAGGTGCGCCATCTGCTTGTTCCTTCATCAACACAGTTTAAAAAAACACTACAAACCACCACCTAAACCTAACTTCAACAGCTAGCTTCGCGTGTTGTGGCGCGACAGATCCCCCACCACCTCTGGCGCGACCGAGCGTCGACCGATTGTCACCGCGACAGAACGCGCCACAACACAACACAACCTAGTAAAGTCGGCGCCACGACTAAAGTCCGACGGCCTTTTGAAGAACTAACGGATAACAGATGTAGATTTTCGCTTTTGTACTTTTGCGCATAGAAACTAGCGCTCCAGTCACCGGACTTCAGTCGTAGCGCGGATTCTAAGTACTGACCAACGTAACGAGGTGTAATGTAAAATTCGCATCGAGCATGTTACGTATTGAGCATGTACGCTGTGTTCTAAAAAGCGGCTCGTTGCTCGCTGGTTTCCCCGTAACACTACATACTGACTTCATGAATGCTCGCTGTGTAACATTTTACATTACACCTCGTAACGTTGGTCAGTTCCCAGCATTATGTTAATCTAGTCATCTACACACACCGGCAAAATTAGGGGGACCCGTAAGAAAAATGATTTAATTTTATTTACTTGGGTATTTCTGCAAGTGGTTTTAGTTTTTTGTATTGCTAAACTCTTAGGAAATAACATTAATAAATAATGGTGTTCTCTTATGTTTAAATAAAAGTTATACTCTCTTATGTGTTTGTTAACATTTTTGCGATCTTAATTGTTTTCACTAAGAGTATTGTTTAAATGGTTTTTGTGACTCCTGGATCAATCTACTGTTAACTTTTGAGGAGTTCACATTGTACTACGTACAAAATGAGTGATTTACCTGAAACTGAAGTTGCCAGAGCTGTTACAATGATTGAGGAAGGTCACACCTACCGTACAGTGAGTATTGCATTGGGTGTGTCGGTATCTTTGATCTATCGGAATGTGCAACGATACAGGCAGACGTCATTTTTACGTGCGAAGAGAGGGACAAGGCAGAAAGCGGGCAACAAACGCCGTAGATAAACGTGCAAACTCTGAGAAACCGACGCCAAACTGCTGTTCAGATCCGAAATGTCTTAGAAGAAGTGCGTAACGTGCGTGTAAGTGAACGAACAGTGAGACGACGACTAAATGAAGTCGGTCTCAAGTCATACGTACCAGCCAAGGCACCGAAACTCGAGGTATGTCATCAAGTAGCCAGATTAGAGTTTGCTCTACAGCACCGTGAGTGCACAGAAGAGTGGAGGCGAGTTTTATTCACAGATGAAAGCCGCTTTTGCGTAAATTTTAATAGATGGGAGGGAGAGGATGTGGAGGTATCGAGGGGAACGCTACAACCAAGCGAACTTTACCGAAACAGTGGCATATGGTGGAGGCTCAGTAATGGTGTGGGGCGGCATATGTTTGGGAGCACGTACGGAGCTGGTTGTTATTGAAAATGGATCTCTGACTGCACTCCGATACATCTCAGAGATCCTGGAGCCTCACGTAATGCCTTTGCCCCTTTTATAGGCAACGATTTTGTGTTTATGCACGAAAACGCTCGGCCCCACACAGCGCGCGTGGTGCGCGATTACTGTAATGAAGTTGCTATTACGCAAATGGATTGGCCAGCACGTTCTCCTGACATGAACGCTATTGAACACGTTTGGGACGCCATCGGAAGAAGGGTACATCAAAAAATCCCAACTCCCAGGAACGTTGAAGAGTTAAAATTGGCCTTAGTCGAAGAGTGGGAGAATTTGCCCCAAGAAATGATTGATGGCATCATTGGGAGCATGGGAAAACGCATCCAGGCTCTCATAAGAGCCCGTGGCAGCAATACGCATTATTAATGTGTCGTTGTTGTTCTGCAAACTTTATAAAAACTGTATAAAACTTGTAAGCTTTTAATTTCAACATTTGCATTTATTGGTTTTGGATTTTTTATACCAGAAATTAAGGTTTACAAAACCGTAATCTTATTTTGTATTAACCTCTTATTAATAATATTAATAATAAAATCCAAAAAACCCCAAAAATATACAAATTTCTTAAAAAATTTCTCATTTTTTCTTTGTTCCCCTAATTCTGCCGGCGTGTGTATATATATAAAACAAAGTCGTGTTAGTTACACCACTTCAATATAACACACTTACACACCATAACTCAAGATCGGCTGGACCGATGTTAGTTACTTATTTTTTTGTGGATTCTTCTCCGCTCCGAATAGCAGAATAAGTAATAAAATATCGGGGGGGGGGGCTGTTTTTCACCGGGGGCTACGCGTGCGAAGCCAGGGCGAGTTGCTAGGGGCGAGTCACTAGTAGGTAATAAATGTAACCAATTGCGTTCTGGCGCGCCACGACACACCCCAACACAACAATATGAACCCCAGATCATAACAAATTCAAACACTGCTAGCATCACAAAACTTAAAGTACTAAATAGATTGCAGTGTTCCTAAATTAAACAATCCTGTTCTTGGCTTATTAAAGTGTAATTTATGCGTCGTCACGCCCGTACTGGGGGATAAATACCGGCTTTAAGTGGTAGGAATTACAGACGATAAGTATAAGATGTAACAATATGTGATGCGCCAATATAAGTAGGTAAAACTCATTAATAAAGGTTTTAGAAATGTCCTCAGTAATCTTAATATATCCTACTTATTAGTTACACTCTTATTTTCCTCACTTCCCTAAAGTCTACATTCCAGATTAACTTATAGGGGACATCCCATTGACTAAAACCATGGAATTTAGCATGAAGCAAGGTCTCACAGCCCAAAGGAATAAATAAAAAAATTGGAGATTTGTAGTTGTTCTACAGTTAAGTTTGTATAGAACCCTCAGGGCGCAAGTCTACTCGCACTTATCCAGCGTTTCTCACTAAAGTGACGTATATAAATAACATCCTCTGCAAGATACGTGAGTGTATTCACGGGTATATTTATGCACGCATGCGCAACACATGCATAAAGTAGATATAAGATATATAGAATATACGAGTATAAGTAGGTACGATGGATGACAGAAACACCAACCAAAAGAAATTGCACCCTAATGCAATGAAACTCCAACTGATTTTGATAAAACATGTCTAAGAAGCATCGCTAGGAAAACGGCTTACAAATAAAATAAAAACCAGCCAAGTGCGAGTCGGTATCGCGCACGAAGGGTTCCGTACCATTATATATAAAAATGAAGAGAAAAAAACACGTTTGTTGTATGGGAGCCCTCTTAAATATTTATTTTATTCTATTTTTTAATATTTGTTGTTATAGTGGCAACAGAAATACATCATCTGTGAAAATTTCAACTGCCTAACTATTACGGTTCATGAGTTACAGTCTGGTGACAGACGGACAGACGGACAGCGGACCCTTCGTAATAGGGTCCCATTTTACCCTTTGGGTACGGAACCCCAAAAACCATAATCAAATCGGTTCACCCGTCGCGACAGACAGACACACAGCGATCAAACTTCTAACACCTTTCTTTTTGCGTCGGGAGTTAAACCCAAATAAAATGTCCTGTTGATACGTTCCCATTGCCAGTGTGACGTCACATCCGGCGGTCACGGCGCGTCCGACGGTCACGTAGCCCGCAATTTGCCCGGATGGAAGAGCGCGCTCCCGGTTACGTGTCGCGCACTTTATTACCGGCTTTATTTTTAAGGAAACACATTTATCTTACTGAAACTGGGAGTCTGTGCCCTTTGTGGATAGTATGTTGCTTGAAATTGGTCAATTTGGGATTTTTCTATATTTAAATCTTATATTTCCGTCTCCTCCCGTGTATGTCGTAAAAGCCGACTAAGGGATTACCCGGACTTGTAATTCCGGATAAGATTCAGTAGTGTAAGATTTGTTCTGGCTGCTATCTTATTATAGAATGTGTTATTACAGGAAGAAAGCGTTATTTAAGTCAGTCGTGGGACGCAATGGCGGTGATAAGCTCACCATTTGTTCTTTTTCCAAGTTCTGAGTGATTTACAAGTTTCACACAGACTGAAGGCATGTACGAGGTGTTGTTTAATGCTACGGCTCATTAACCTCGTCAATGATGTGTTTAAACTGGTAAGCTGTCGTTAATTGCAAGCTCAATTATGAGCCATGAATGTGCCATACGACTGTGCTTAGCGCTTTCGTGGTGTGCCCGTTAAACTCTGTGTTTTTGAGTACCAGGCATATTGCGAACCAGGCAGAAGAATAAATACAAAGTTTTTTTTAATGTAAGTACAACTTGTAATGACGAATCAAGCAGATGGCCCACCATCACATAGGTCACGTCCACCTAGGACGCACCCTATGTGGCATTGCACCGCGCCCACCACCCTGAGACATAAAGATGAAAAGTCTCATGCACCTGTAGTTTCACCGGCAACCATAACCCTTCAATCCTGAACACAAAAATGTGAGCACTATTATTACTGCTTTGCGGCAGAAATAGGTATAGTGGTAGTACTTTTGTAGGTAGGCTAGGGGCTTAAGAACTTATACACCTAGGCTATTAAATAAGTCAGGTGGACACCCTAGGAATCTAATTAGGCAAAATAATGTACCTAGGCTGATCGTAGCGAGCCTATGATCTACGACCAACCTACTATTACGTACGTAGGCGGGGTCATAATTACTTTTACACACCACCTACTCGACAATGTCGAATTACATATAATGCAACCTCAACGTAAAGTAAAGGATTAAGTATATAACGTTGTATAAAACTCCCTAGGCCCTAGGGAATAAAGTGATTTGAATTTGGAACGTCAAATTCATGTGGAAACTTGTGAAACTCTAAGTAAAAATAGTAGATTGTATCATAAGGGAGCATCATTAGTAGATTGTATCATAAGGGAGCAACATAATATTTTTACGGCGAGGGCGCTTTTTTGAATCCAGAGCGAAGTGTCCCTCACTTACACTTTAATCCAGAGCGAAGTGAGGGACACTTCGCTCTGGATTCAAAAAAGCGCCCTCGCCGTAAAAATATTATGTTGCTCCCTTATGATACAATCTACTAATGATGCTCCCTTATGATACAATCAATCGCTCTGGATTCAAAAAAGCGCCCTATTCTAGAGTAGAATCCCGAGCGTAGCGAGGGATCCTTTAGTAGAATCCTGAACGTAGCGAGGGATTCAAAGTACGTCGCCCGAGCCAAAAATATATGTTGCGCCCGTGTGATACACTCTGCTTTTCATCACCCACTATGAGAAAATAAAAGGCGCCTCATATGTTATTGTAATATTATTATTTAATAAAACAAATGGTTGTTTTTTTGTGTTTTTGTGTTTTTTTTGTGTTTTTTTGTGTTTTTTTTTTGTTTTGTGTTTTTTGTGTGTATTGTGCTTTTTTGTGTTTTTTTGGATTTTTTTTTTGTGTTGTGTTTTTTGTGTTTTTTTTGTGTTTTTGTGTTTTTTTTGTGTTTTGTGTTTTTTGTGTATTTTGTGTTTGTTTTTGTGTTTTGTGATTTTTTGTGTTTTGTGTTTTGTGTTTTGTGTTTTTGTGTTTTTTTTTGTTTTTTTTTGTTTTGTGTTTTTTGTGTGTATTGTGCTTTTTTGTGTTTTTTTTGTATTTTTTTTTTGTGTTGTGTTTTTTGTGTTTTTTGTGTTTTGTTTTTTTTGTGTTTTTTTTGTTTTTGTGTTTTTTTGTGTTGTTTGTGTTTTGTGTTTTTTTGTGTTTTGTGTTTTTTGTGTGTTTTGGGTTTTTTTGTTTTGGGTTTTGGGCCGTCGTACCAGCCAGTATTTATTCAAACAATATTTGCATTCGAATTATTTGGTGCTGGTTCCAAATTCAATAAGTGCGCCGCAATTATCTTTGCCGCGCACTTTTTGAATTAGGAACTTAATAAGTGCGCCGGAAAACTCATTACTGCCCGCTAAAAGTTTCTCATAGAAAACACCACCGTTGGGTGCACTTAAAGGCGAACCCAGTCGTCCTTTTCGAATAGATGGGATGAAAAATATTTTTACGGCGAGGGCGCTTGAATCCAGAGCGAAGTGAGAGATTCTAGAGTAGAATGCCGAGCGTAGCTAGGGATTCTTTAGTAGAATCCTGAACGTAGCGAGGGGTTCAAAGTACGTCGCCCGAGCCAAAAATATATGTTGCGCCCGTGTGATACACTCTGCTTTTCATCACCCACTATGAGAAAATAAAAGGCGCCTCATATGTTATTGTAATATTATTATTTAATAAAACAAATGGTTGTTTTTTTGTGTTTTTTTTTGTTGTGTTTGTGTTTTTGTGTTTTTTTGGGTGTTTTTTTGTGTTTTGTGTTTTTTGTGTTTTGTGCTTTTTTGTGTTCTTTTTTATGTTTTTTTTTGTGTTTTGTGTTTTTTGTGTTTTTTGGTGTGTTTTATGTTTTTTTTTTTTGTTTTTTTTGTTTTTTTTTTATAGTGTATATTGTGCTCTTTTTTGTGTTTTTGTGTTTTGTGTTTTTTTGTGTTTTTGTGTTTTGTGTTTTTTGGGTTTTTTGGGTTTTTTGTTTTGGGTTTTGGGCCGTCGTACCAGGCAGTATTTATTCAAAACAATATTTGCGTTCGAATTATTTGGCGCTGGTTCCAAATTCAATAAGTGCGCCGCAATTATCTTTGCCGCGCACTTTTTGAATTAGGAACTTAATAAGTGCGCCGCAAAACTCATTACTGCCCGCTAAAAGTTTCTCATAGAAAACACCACCGTTGGGTGCACTTAAAGGCGACCCCAGTCGTCCTTTTCGAATAGATGGGATGAAAAAACATATGGTAAACCATTGTAAAGAGGTTTGTTCGAAAATCGAACTGGCCACCTCAGGCAGAACTCAAAAAAAAATACAAAGGAGCGATTACAAAGAATGTGAAACAGTAGACGGTGTTTGGTCCTGTGGTTTTCAGCCCTTAATACTTTCCTCTATGGTTTTCAGTGAATTATAATTGTCTCGCAGAAGGTGTGAAAAGTAGAGTATGCTCCTCTGGAATAAAGCCTGTCTTCGTCTTGGGCAGGTTCACCCCTCGCTTCACGCAGGACTCTATATAACATAGACTCCCTCGTTACGCTCAGGGTTCAACATGCCGCCCGCGACGAGACACTGCTTTATTCCCATAGTGCATTATCTACTTATTACCCACCTCATGATGAGCCTTCTCCAATATAATAACAGTCATAAAATGTAGGTCAAACTACCAGGGCCGCATAACCATGTAGAAGTTACCTGTCTTCAATATTACACTTGTATAGTTCGCTTTCCCCGCGGCACCTGTTGCCCACTTTTCGCGGCAACTCGTTAAATACTTGATGGGGACCGGGGACTGACAACTCGGACAGTGTGCCGACAAGCTATTGCGGAGTTTGTACCGCGAATAAGACAGTTTGTTTTTAAAAGTTGGCACTGCTGGACTGTTGGAAGTATTTACAGTCAGCTGCTTTGGTTGCTTTTGAATTTATAAGTTTGTAAGTAGCTCTGTTAGGAAATCTGAGCACAATATCCTGAGGGGACATTACTTTTGCCCATAAGTTCAATTACATTAGAAGGAAAACGAAAAATAATGATATCTATGGAATGAGCTTCCATCTGAGGTTTTCCAGCTTGGTTACGACATGTGTCGCTTCAAGAATTTTTTTTATAAATTCCTTCAGTGTAGGCAACGCATCGACAATAATACCCTTGGTGTGGCCGAGGTCCATAAGCGACTTTAAATAAGGTGAGCCGTATGTATGCTAAAAAAAACTAGCCAAGTGCAAGTCGGACTCGCACTCGTATCATTATCTATAAAAACGGCAAAAGAACACGTTTGTTGTATAAACCCCCTTAAATATTTGATGTATTTTATTTTAATTAGTTATTTTTAAAATGAATATATATATAAATATTATGTGAATATTTCAAGCGACTTCCTGTTGCCGTCATCAATATTGAGCAAAAACGAGCAAAAAAAACACGTTTTAGTATGGGAGCCCCTTAAATATTTATCTTATTCCGCTTTTTAGTATTTGTTGTTATAGCGGCAACAGAAATAAATCATCCTTAATTAATAAATTTCAACTATCTAACTATCACGGTTCATCAGATACAGACTGGTGACAGATGGACAGACAGACAGACAGGCAGACAGACATACAGATGGACAGCGGAGTCTTTGTAATAGGGTCCCGTTTTACACTTTGAGAAAGGAATCAAAAATACAAAAAAAAGAAGGGATTGCTAATCATCACCACTGTAGAATTAATTGTACTATTATTTATTCTGTGGTTACGAGTATCAAGTCTATTACGGGATCTTTTTGGATGGCGCTGAGGACCCCTGATACCGCGAGCAATGTGTTCATCGAATTCACGTCAAAGCGTGTACAAAAAAAACATTGGTCTTGGGAATCAAAATAAAAAAGAAAAAAGCCACAAGGGGACACCCGGGTTTGAACCGGGGACCTACCGATCTGCAGTCGGTTGCTCTACCACTGAGCTATATCCCCGACGAACTCGCTTACGAAATAATCATATACGCGGCGCCGACTCCAAATCAATAAACAAACAGTTACATATTTTCACCCACTTCTTTTTCCCAGACTAATACGAGGAACAACAGCAATTTGAAAATGTAAACTTATTTTTCTATTCTTGACTATATTATTATAGCAGAGCTTTTTTTGTGAAAGAGTTCGTCCGGGGTAGTACTACCACCATACCTATTTCTGCCGCAAAGCAGTCTGTATAGTGCTCGTATTGCTGTGTTCCGGTTTGAAGGGAATGGTTACCGGTGAAATGACAGGCACATGAGACTTTTCATCCTTATGTCTCAGGGTGGCGGCGGGTGCAGTGCAATGCCACATAGGATGCGTCCTAATTGGACGTGACCTATGTGGTAATGCACTGTTCATAGGCAGAGGGTACCGCCTAACATCTGTTGGGCTATCTGCTTGATTAATCAAATAAAGTAGTATAAAAAAAAATGTGATTGAAAAAAAGATTTCTAATAGGTCTATAATGCAGTTCTAATAGGTCTATAATGCAGTTCGGGGAAACTAATCTCCTTAAAGATGTTGAAAAGTCTCATGTGATCAATTTATTGAATCCTTCATCCAAAGAGAGTCCGGTGGTATCCCATACAATTATATAACTCATATATCAACTAAATAAACGGCCAAAGAAATTTTGTGGTGGCCATTAAACCGTTATCTGCTGTAACTGCGCGCTCGAGTGGATTATATAATCTATGGTAATTCGTTTTATGTAGATACATTTGTACAATCGCTGGCAGATAGCATAATGGCTATGGCTATTGCTACGACCAGCGTTGGCCTGCAGTAGATCGTTTTTGGGCTTAGGATTTGGTGGTCAAAATGATATGTAGGTAATTGTTAGAATCGGTATTTTAGGCGCCATCCAAGTGTCTCCTGATGGACGTTTTCTGGGTTTTTTATTATACAACTTTGAATGACGGTTCAATCTGATGGCCCACCTGATCTTAAGCGGTACCCTCTGCCTATGAACAGTGCATTATCACATAGGTCACGTCCACCTAGGACGCACCCTATGTGCCATTGCACTGCACCCGCCACCCGGAGACATAAAAATAAAAAGTCTCATTTGCCTGTAATTTCACCGGCAACTATCCCTTCAATCCGGAACACAACAATGCGAGCACTACTGCTTCGCGGCAGAAATAGGTATGGTGGTAGTGGTAGTACTTCCCTGGACGAACTCTTTCACAAAAAAGAATTTCACAAAAACGGGATATTTACCATGATTTTTGAGTTTTGATTGTTTCTTGTAATATTATTTAATCTGTGCCGCTATTTCAAAAAATCATGTTTCTAGTGAAAAGTATGTACATTACCATGATAGTTTCAAAAGTTATAATAAAAAGCCGCCAAGTGCGAGTCGGACTCGCCCATGAAGGGTTCCGTAACAGCAAGTAACATAATACAAAAGTTCTTGGATGGTTTACGATTTATGACGTATTAAAAAAAACTACTCACTAGATCTCATTCATACCAATTTTTGGTTGAAGTTTACATGGTACATCATATTTTTTTTAGTTTTACCATCTCTTATTTTAGAAGTTACAGTGGGGGGGACACATTTTACCACTTTGGAGGTGTCACTAGCGCAAACTATTCAATTTAGAAAAAAAATATATTAGAAATCTCAATATCATTTTTGAAGACCTATCAATAGATACCCTACACAACAAAAAAAATTAATGGTTTGATGAAAAAAAAAATGAGTTTCAGTTATAAGTATGGGGGACCCCAAAAATGTATTGTTTTTTTCTGTTTTTGTGTGAAAATCTTAATGCGGTTCAAAGAATACATCTACTTACCAAATTTCAACAGCATACCTCTTATAGTTTCGGAAAAAAGTGGCTGTGACTTACACGGACAGACAGACAGACATGACGAATCTATAAGGGTTCCGTATTTTGCCATTTGGCTACGGAACCCTAAAAATGGATACCTTTTGGAAGGATAAAGATAGGTTACACTAAAGATAGGTTAAAGATAGGACTTACATTTCTCAATAATTTTAACCTTCTTCAGAAAAAGGGAGGTTCTCTATTACTAAAGCCCATACTGTCACATTGTTGGGCAAAGGCCTCCCCCCATTTCCGCCAATCACTACGGTTTTGGTTCACTACGGAGGTTCTCAATTTAACTATTTTTTGTGTTATGTTACGCGATGTCTTCGCCGATTGAGACCCGATAATCCGAGGGTAATTTTCATTTAAATTTTAAGAAAATATACCACTGCTTTCAAATTGTTTCCAATTCAACAAAAAACCGGCCAAGAGCGAGTCGGATTTGCGTACGAAGGGTTCCGTACCATTAAAAAACAGCAAAAAATCACGTTTGTTGTATGGGAGCTCCCTTAAAATATTTATTCTTAATAGTTTATTCTGTTTTTTGTATTTGTTGTTATACAACAGAAATACATCATCTATGAAAATTTAAACTGACTTACTGACACGGTTCATGAGATACAGCCTGGTGACAGGCGGACAACAGACAGACAGACATACAGACGGACAGCCGAGAGTAATAGGGTCCCGTTTTACCCTTTGGGTACGGAACCCTAAAAAACAACTCTCAATTTTTCTCTCAACATCGCATATTATCATCTTTTATCGAACAAAAACCATAGCACGGTCACTAATGAGCTCTTTGATAATATATTCTCTTCTCAATATCTCGTTTAGTCAGAAGTTATAAAATATGCTTTAACCTTGTTTCACGAGGAGAGTAAGGAAATCGTTAGAGAACTGCTCCTTTCCTTTCCTGTGAAAATGTTGGAGCCATTAATGATAGTCTCCAACTGTTGGCGATGTAATTAGCTCCTAAGTCTTACATGGGTTAGCTGGGTTTAAAGGCAAGGTGGTAATTTTGTAAGATGGCTAGAAAGCTAGAAGAAAAGAAAGCTACTGAATGACTTAAGAAATAAGAATCAAGCATTGAGGTATTATGTACTAAGTTAGTACATAATACCTCAATAAGTACCTATACAAGCAGGCATTGATGTGTTGCATACAAATTCCTAAATGGAGAACTTCTATCAAAAGTTTAGTAACAGGTATTGGGTTTTTCACAATTTACTTACATACACACGCCTTTTGCCCCAAAAGGGTAGGCAGATAAAATGAAGATGAAAAACAAAAGTATGATTATGTTTTATCCTAAAATTCAGATCTCTTGGGGAAAACGCGGATGATAGTTATACCTACCTACCCATAAATAAGAAGATCTGCCCACTGCTCCAACCAAAAAGCTGTCTTTTTATACTCAGTGCGCAGTTCAAATCACATCTTTTATTTATAGAAAGCAAGCTCTCGGCTCGAGTACGGATTCAGGAAGACATAATGATTGTTTGTCCAGTATTAGCTGAGCAAGCAGGCGGGCAAACACCGGGGTTATTGTTTGCTACCTAATGCACCTACAAATACGCCAGCTCCATCAATAAATCAAGTGTTTATAAACACCTATGTTTGTACCTATTCAACAGCAATGAACTAGTTCTTTTTTTTACTATGATAGACCCTCGTTTGACCGCGATCTCACCTGTTGGCCCGTTGGTAAGTGACGATGCGGCCGATCGCGACGTTGGTAAGTGACGATGCGGCCGACCGCGACGTTGGAGCACGAACGTCTAGAAGGCACCTATTCACAGAGACCAATATTATAGTTTTCAGGAAAGACAGACGACGGCAACTTGTTTTATTCCTTAGCTGTTCGCATTACTAAGGTGGAACCGAAACGCTTAGCAAGTAGACCGTGTTGCCGAACGAAACTACGGTTATCGCCAATATGGGACCATGAACAATCACCAATTTTACTGACAAAAAGGCATCGATGGACGTCAAATTATGTCACTATCTAACTGTTAGTTAGACTCACTCATTAAAGTTCAGGTAAGTTACAAAGTGACATAATAGCGCTCGCAAAACGAAAACTGAGCGAAAATCACGTTTTTTTATAGTAAACATAATTAGGGAAGTAATTTAAAAAAATAAAAACAATGTTCCCTCTGCGGTGTATTATTTATACACTGAAGACAATAAAAACATCTTATGATTGTTAGTTTCGGAGTAAAATTGTTGTAACTACGAAAACAGATGCTACTTTGCAAATTATTTCTTACATTTAAAGTAGTAGAGAACATTTTTTTATAATAGATGACATACATATTTTTTTGTAGAATTTTCGATAAAGACTGGAGAATTTGTCCACGCCTTAACACAATTTTTTCATCTGAAAAAACTTTACCGATTTCCTCCTTGGAAGGTACTTATTATTATGTTAAAAATGCTTATACCTGCAGTCGGCCGGTGGGGGCGTACATCTATTAAATACCTAATCTATTTCAGGTGCTACCAAGTTAGGGGGCAACCAACAGGAAGATGATCTTGGAAACCAAAGACACCATATACGAAGAAGAATATAAACGCTTGCTTAAAAGAGGTTCATAGTACCTATAACACAAGCTCTTCTTAGCTTGGGGCTAGATAATATTGTGCGAACAGTCCAGCAAAAAAAAATTATGTAAAATATGAGTTTTCGACAGTTTTTGCTAGTAGTAGAGTTTTTTTTGTGAAAGAGTTCGTCCGGGAAAGTACTACCACCATACCTATTTCTGCCGCTAATCAGTAGTGCTCGAAGGGTATGGGTGCCGGTGAAATTACAGGCACATGAGACTTTTCACCTTTATGTCTCAGGGTGACGGGCGCAGTGCAATGCCACATCATAGGGCGTCACGTCCACCTAGGGACGCGCCCTATGTGATTAGGCATGTGGGTACCGCTTACCATCAGGTGGGTCGTCTGCTTGTTCCGTCATATCAAGTCGTTAGTTTAAAAAAAAACCTTATGAAACTTTCCATTTTACAACAGGACTAAAGTATTCTAGTACTAGGGCAGAAGAACATGTAAGGAGGTAGGATAGCTCATAAAATGTGTACACGTGGAGTGATGCAACGCTGCGACCCAAACTTTGCTCTCTGCACTTAGCAAGACACATTGCTTTAGTGCATGTGACACACTGTGCTCGCGATCTTCACACACACGGTTATAGAAGTTTAAAGAAAATAAACCTTCAATCATAATCAAATTTTTTGGAACACATCGAGCTCGTGGTTTTAGAACATAGCCCTTAGCGACTGCATCATTTTAGGTCATTATGTTTTGATACTATATAGTAGTTCGCCCCGAACGTGACTTCGCGTAGACCTGCGTAGCTCAAAAATCCTGTACCGATCAAAGTCAAAGTCAAAAGGGTCCCGCAGTTATCATTGGACACGACTTGACATAAAAAATATAATTATATCACTTGACATTGGCGAAATAGTTTGAAGCACTAGTCCAGTCGTCAGGTCGCAAAAAATGGGGTTAGGTGGAATGGGGTCAAAAGTTAATGAAGCTTTGGGAGGTTGTTTAGGGATAGTTAGTTAACATTTTCCCAAGTTTTGCACCTCGAGGACCCTGTGCGAAAAGAGGAGGGGGGTTAAAACTGCACCTTCCTCCGGTTTTTTCTCAATAACTTTTTTCTCTTAGATCCTAAAGCAAAAACACCAACTACTTTTTTGCAGAACGTTAAATTTAATATAATTTTGACTACTCAAACATGCCTACAAACGCCTCACTGAGACTCTTGAGACCCCGCTTCGCTCAGTCAACTAAATTGTATCAAAAGTTACAAAAACTGGGTCAAATATCGTTCCTGCAATGAATTCTCATTAAAAAATAATAATTTTTCAACAAATGGGGCTCTGTTTAGCACCCTCTACTACTAGAACAATGTCTTCTGGTTGCCCGTTGATTCAGAAAGTTCATTATTGTCCTGAGTGAAATGTACGCAATATTTAATTACATGGTTACATAATTTAGCAAGTATGACGGTTCTGCTAGAATTAGTGATTTCTCGCTGTCCGATGAATAGGACCAACAGGAAAATAAAGTTGACGTCGTCCGATCGAGCGGACTATGCTGTCGGACCACGCGTTCACAGCCTATTTTACCAGCCCATATTTTAAAACCTGTTCTAACGATATCAAGTAGCACTCTAAGTTTAAACTTTTATAATAACTAGGTAGGTACATACCTACCTAGTTATTATAAAAGTTTACTTACTGTTGCTGTATACAGTTTCGTAAATGGAGTATGTTTAATTCTTATCTACTCTAGTATACCTAGGTATTCCTGCTGTTCGCCATCCACGAAGCCCGTTTATCAGCCAAGAAAGGTCTCATATTTTGCCGGTATTATACCGCACCTCCTAAAAGCTTTGCATACAAAAGTTGGTTGCATCGCCACACTGAACCAACGTAATGGTATCCTTAGCCAGAAGCTAGTTTTATGTCTCAGGGTTAATTATGCTCTTAAGAGTTATAATCTCCTGGTACAAAGGGAGTTCGGAAATATATGCTTCGGATAAATTTTAGCGGAAATTACTCTTTGCAGATGATTTTTTTGCAACATTTGCATACCGTTTGGTGCCCTTGCAGCTTTCTGATTCAGCTGAGGATCACAAAAGGTGGCAATATGCAAATCGTGTCAGAGCTTCCAATAACACAAGCAATACAAGCTCTGCTAAGCTTGGGGCTAGATAATGTTGTGTGGACTGTCCAGCTTTTTTTTTACAACAGAGTCTAGCCGCATGCTAAGCAGTGCTTGTGTTATGGGTACTAGATAACTGATAAACTTAATACAATACATTAAATTATTTTTTATTATACATCAAAAATAGCCAGAACACCCTGAACAAATATCTGCAGATCGCACATATATTTGTTCCGAGGCGGGAATCGAATCCGCAACATCCTGCGTCGCAGGCGAACCTTCGACCCGCCACGCCACAGAGGTTATTCTATTATAAGGATAAAATTTTAGAATAGTAAGTTTCCGTAGTTCAAAAATCCATCTTCACTAAAAACCCGTAAAAACCTCGTTAAAAGATAAAACTTATGCTCGACTAAAACCACGACCTTCCCATTTAGGTTCTCTGAAGTTATATAAAGCTGTATTTCTTCAGCAATGTTATATTTAAAAGGGTGACTTATCTAATCTAAATCTTCCAACAAAACAGGCATATGTCTTAAGAAAGCAATCTAAAACCCGTCACAAACTTTAATCTTCCATTCCGCGCCATTAGGAACTAATCGAGAGAACTGTGGTCGAAATGCCCATTATACTCAGACCTCTTTAATTAGCACTTTCTGACCCGCTAACCTACAAAATTCTTCACCTTAGGGGGTTGAGGAAGGTCTGGTTTGGTTGGACGTGGGGGTCAGTGTAGGCTCTTCTGCGTTATAAGTTACAGATTGCGTTATCTGTGTGATTCATATAAGCTGTCAAATGAGAAGTAAATCATCACGCACAGGGGTTCATAGTTTTTCTCATGCATCTCATGACGTCAGAATGGTGTCCAGAGAGCTTTATACACCGGTTTTTAGGGTTCCGTACCCAAAAGGTAGTAAAACGGGACCATATTACTAAGGCTTGGCTGTCGGTCGGTCTGTCTGTCTGTCTGTCTGTCTATCTGTCTGTCCGTCCGTCTGTCACATGAACCATGATATTTTAAATTTACTGTTTGAATTTTCACAGATGATGTATTTCTGTTGCCGCTATAGCAACAAATACTAAAAACAGAATTAAATAAATATTTAATTTAAATTTTTATTACTAATTTATAAAATACAAGTTTTTAGTTATATTTTATAAATTAGTGATCGTAACCGTGTGCTGATCAAAATGAGCCTTAACACGGCCAGTCTACTATTATCCATTGAGGAGGTCCGTTGTCCACCTGCCATCTCTATCATCAGATCAGCTGGCTGTCACCATCATATTGTATTGTCATCGGAACTTGACAGGTATGCCAAATTTCAGCTCAATCGGTTGAGGATAACAACTTTAAAATTCAGTTGCAAGATTCCACCCGGACTTACATTGCAAGTAAATAAAAGCTTCTAAAATATCAGTAGGTACATGATAGTGAGCGCGCAGTCAAGTTGGAATGGCCTGTCAGATTATTACGTGAGTTCATCTCTCGTTGTTTGGTCGACAAACGAAATTAACAGCGGGTATGTCCGACCCTTGTCACCGGTCACACAATCCGGCCAATATTGCTGCTGGCAATTCATTTATACTGTTCGCACCATGTCGGCTGAACAACTAATTGCGTGGAGAGCTCACTTCTTTGACTGTTCTGATCGCCTGGTAGTTGTGTAGTGCGGGATTTCAATACCTGAGATGGTTTAACTTTAAGGTTTAACCCTGATGGACTTCCATGTATGTCTATAACCATAGTTTGTGTTTCTCAGCAAGTGCGAACGTTGCTAATGAGTTGAGAGTTATGTCTTATTTCAAATGTTATATATAATTATCGTGTAGACTATACAGTTTATGATTTGGAATTAGGTTACTTGTGTCATATTTGCCACTTGACGAATAAATAATAAATGATTAAAGGCAGAGGTTACCGATTAATATTAGGCGGGGCCATCCGCTTGCTACGTTTTTTACACAATTGCAGTGTCCTAGCAGGGTTCATGTTGAATCCATACCTAAAGTTTAAGACTTTGTTAAACCAAAAGTTCGCAATAAACTCTTGACTCATGGAATTTTGGCAAAGATGAACGTATTTGTTAATTTAATTTTGGTTCAAAAAGCGTTTATAAAAATGCACAATTGAAGAACCATTTCTTGGAAATTTTCAAAACTACTTATATTTAAATTTAAGCAGGC
Organism: Operophtera brumata; assembly: GCA_932527175.1. NCBI lineage: Eukaryota > Metazoa > Arthropoda > Insecta > Lepidoptera > Geometridae > Operophtera > Operophtera brumata. The sequence continues at coordinate 54,829,902 of OW052239.1, read as the reverse complement.
TATGTTTTTTAACCGTCATCAAAAAAAGCAGCCAAGTGCGAGTCGGACTCGCCCATGAAGGGTTCCGTAGCAGCAAGTAACATAATATAAAAGTTCTAGGATGGTTTACGATTTATGACGTATTAAAAAAAAACTACTTACTAGATCTCGTTCAAACTAATTTTCGTTGGAAGTTTACATGGTATTGTATATCATATATTTTTTGTAGTTTTATCATTCTCCTATTTTAAAGTAACGGGGGACACACTTTTTACCACTTTGGAAGTGTCTCTCGCGCAAACTATTCAGTTTAGAAAATAATTATATTAGAAACCTCAATATCATTTTTGAAGACCTATCCACAGATACCACACACGAATAGGTTTGATGGAAAAAAAAAGAGTTTCTGTTCTAAGTCCAAAAAATAATTGTTTTTTTTTCTATTTTTGTGTAAAAATCTTAATGCGGTTCACAGAATACATCTACATACCAAGTTTCAATAGTACCAGCTCTTATAGTTTCGGATAAAAGTGGCTGTGACATACACGGACAGACAGACAGACAGACATGACGAATCCATAAGGGTTCCTTGTCTTTGACTACGGAACCCTAAAAAGGAGAAGATTCTGATCACTAATTTTAGAAAAGCTTGTATTATTTTTTTACATTTTTTTTGTGGCCTTCATTTTCAGAACACAGATTTCATAGCCTCATCTTTGTGTATGTTCCGCGATATCTTCGCCGATTGTGAACATCATCATCATCATCATCAGCCTGCATCAGACTAGTGCTGGACCTATGTCCAGCACCCATCACTATACAGGGCGTCTCACGGATATGCCACGTGGAGGGAAAGTACCTTGAATATTGTAGATGGAACATTTTACTGAAAAAACACATTATTTGAATTTAAAAAACAATTTAAACTGCATTCATAGATATTTAAATAATTACATGGTTGAACCGGGAATCAAACCCGTTACACGAGAAAAATAATCAGCCTGTAGCCTCAGCCTGATCTTACCGATCAAAAGGCTTTATCAAAAGGATAATTTTTTGCTAAATAACATAGTGTCAGAAATAAAAGGAACAACATGAAATTTAACATTTTTAAAACAAAATTAATCAATTTATCAAATGCTCAAAATGAGTCCCTTCCTGTTGAATACAAAGTCGCACTCTTTTGATTATTTTGCTCCCTGTCGATTTTTTGATCTTGTTGTGGTCGATATTTAGAATAATACGTTTAACTTCTGCTTGTAGCTCGTGGACACTTTCATACTGGTTCTTGTAAACTAATTTTTTTACACAACCCCTATAAAAAAATCTAACGGGGTTATATCTGGGGATCTCGGCGGCCATCATCATATTTGTCCATATGTCCAGATCCAGGGATGAAAGTGTTCATTGAGATAGTTCCTTGTTCTGTGACTGTTATGAGCCGGAGCCCCATCTTGCTGAAAAGTTAGGTTTTGTCGTTCAGCAACCGGAACCAGCTTTTCATTTTTCTGAACAAAATTTCACAGCAAATGTTAAAATTCTTGGTCTTTCTTTTATTTCTGACACTATGTTATTTAGCAAAAAATTATCCTTATGATGAAGCCTTTCGATCGGTATGATAAAGCTACAGGGTGATTATTTTTCTCGTGTATCGGGTTCGATTCCTGGTTTAACCATGTAATTATTTAAATATCTATGAATGCAGTTTAAATTGTTTTTTAAATTCATATAATGTCTTCTTTCAGTAAAATGTTCCATCTACAATATTCAAGGTACTTTCCCTGCATGTGGCATATCCGTGGGACGCCCTGTATATGCCTCTCCCAATGCGCGCCATTTAGACCGATTTCCAGCTCTTCACTTACTACCAACCGCCTGTTCGCCAGCCGATTGTGAACGAATTTGAATAATGATTTTTGCTAAAGGATTAAAATTATTACACTTTTCATTATGAAGAAAATATTCTTTATTACTAGGAAAATTTGGTGATGAATCTCGTTTATTGAAAGGCTTGTAGTCAGCCAGTTTTTTTTTTAAGTTATGTAAAAAACAAACATCTACATGTTATGACCTATTCATATACACACTGAGTCAAAGTTAACAACACAAGACAGTATTCTCTGTTTTTGTAGAAGCCAAGAGCTTCCTAGATCCAAAAGCTATCCCACAACTGATAAACTAATTAATATACCCTGCCCAGTCACGCGTGTCCCATTAAATGGAAGGTAAGTCTAAAATATAACATCATTTTGTTCTATGGACATTATCAATACCTGTAATGGGAGCAAAATGGGGGTAAGTTTTTCCCTTTATTGCCACGTTTGAATTATAGGCCGCAGGTGTCGTGAGGATTGAGTGTAACCATCTGGACGTCTTTTTGAAGCGAGTTTTTGTAGGAAATTGTATTTTATTAATGGTAGAGTTTGCGATATCAAGTCAGTAAAGAAAAGTATTTAAATAAATAAAATAAATAAATAATGCTAGACAGTTCACACAACATTATCTAGCCCCAAGCTAGGCAGAGCTTGTGTTATGGGTACTAGACAACTGATATACCTAATACAATATATATTACATAAATATATATTTTTTATTATAAGTACATAGAAAAAACCCAGAACACGCTGTACAAATATCTGCAGATAGCACAAATATTTGTTACGAGGCGGAAATCGAACCCGCAACCTCCTGCGTCGCAGGCGAACCGTCGCCCGCCGCGCCACAGAGGTCGTCAAATAATTATTATTACAACAGGTATGATTATAACAGTATGATGATTAAAGGTTGGCTGGAAGAGATCGCTTTTAGCGATAAGACCGGCCATTGTACGTTACTGTTATTGTTTTTTGTTCCTTTATCTTTTATTTTTTTATGTTTGGTGTTCAATAATTTGTTAATCTATCTATCTATCTATCTAAAACAAACAGTAAGGCAGAAACGCATCTATATATATAAAACAAAGTCGTGTTAGAAGAACAAGAACGGGTGAACCGATTTGGCTGAAAATTCTTGGGGAGGTAGCTTAGAACCAGGAGATTGACATAGGGGCGAGGGGTAGGAGGGGGGGTTCACCTGGGGCTACCCGTGCGAAGACGGGGCGAGTCGCTAGTTATATAATAATTCCCAAGTTCCCAAAATTAATTAAATGTTTGAGAAAAGAGAAATTGAAAAGAAGGCCATTGAGGATCTGCCTGTCCTTTTGGGGATAAAGGCATGTTCTATGTATGTATGTATGAATATACATTATAAAATTGCTATCTGAACTACGTAGAATACCTACTATTATAAAATTATAAACTTGTGTCAGGAATTAAAACATTTACTTACTAAATGTTACTCTATCCAATAACTTAGTATTATCAACTTAGACTTCAAGAATATGAAAACAATTTACCAAGACTGCACCACAATTTATAAGTTACAAAATCCGAAGAGAAACTTCCCAAAATTATCGTTCAACTTTTCGTGCGAAACTTTTGAATGAGAATTAAGTAGAACTTGGCTTGAAAAATATGTGTTCCTCCTGGGATTCCTGGACTAACTTGTAATGACCGTTTTTATTATGCTTTTTGTTTTAATTGGTGCGTGACATAGGCTTAGCTTGATATTCATTAAAAGCCCTTCGACATGTTTCAGCAAAACTTTTCAAATATTAGTCGAAGTTATTATAAAACTAGATACATATACAGTGTGACCCACGGCCATGCTACATGGAGTACAAGTACTTAGGAAGTCTTATATAATGGAGACTTTCGTTTATTTTTCTAAATCAGTAATACTGCATTCAAGGATATTAAAAAACACGCTTTCCTAGCTTTTCCGAGAGATTCAACCCGCTTAAATATAAAAAATGTATGATATCGATCGAAAATGTAAATTACAAGGATCAATTCCTTCTCAATAACATACATACATACATAAACTCATGCCTGTTTCCCGGAGGGGTAGGCAGAGACCACGGATTTCTACTTACTACGATCCTGACGCACCTCTTTTGCTTCATTCACTCTCATGACATTCTTCATAATATGCCCGTCGGTTTAGGGTACTCTTGACCTGGGTTTTTCCATAACTTCTCCGATGGTCTGAATACATTCCTCGATGTCTTCCCCTTCCCACTGTCCCATTCGCTCGTCTTCTGTACCCGTTTCGTCAATCTAGTATCGTCTATCCTTTCTAAATAACCAAACCATCAGCATACCTTTCTCAAACCTAGTCACTACGTCTTCTTTAATTTCACAACGGTCTCTTATCACACTATTTCTCATTCTATCTCTCAAAGTCACATTACACATACTTCTCAAAGTTCTCGTCTCCACTGCAATTATTTCTTTTTTTTTTAACTTTCATGTTTCTTCTGCCATACCCAACTTTCGCTACCCTACATTAGTGTCGGTACTAACATCGCTCTATGCAGGGCCAGTCGTGCCTTTTTGGACACGTTCCGACTGCTCATAAAGGCGTGAAGTGCCCCATTCACTAGGTTTCCAGCATTTACTCTCCTTTCAATATCATCTTCATGCTTGCCGTCTCTTGTAAACAATAACATAGTATCTCAAATTAAAGAAACACAATGATATTATGAAATAAGATACAGAAACTGAGTAAAGTATAGTATTATTTATAAAGTTAAATTACACAACTCTTTTTTCATTGCAAAAGTGAACCATATTGAAGCAGTGTTGTATGATATTTCATTATTTTTTTATGGCAATTTAATCTGTCTCTTGTACCAGTTGGAGATAACTCGTAATTGTTTACTGTTTACCCTTCGTTTACGTTTTTTTTCCGTGAACTTGTGAATAGACTATATGTGCTTTTAATACAGGCAATTCGAAGCCAAAAATTAAATATTTTTCTACGATAATAATAAAATACCAAAAGATATTCTTAGAAGTAAATTCATTTTAAAGTAACAAGACCCTAATTATGCGATGAGCTTTTATCTCAACATCTTTTGCAAGTCACTGAAAGTAACTCAGCGTTTGATACATCCATCTATGGTTGTGCACGGGCAATTTGCATAGCAACTTGTTGCAAGAATTGCCGTTGATTGGGTGTTTAAGGGCACAAACACAAAACTGCGATGCGACGCCGCATCGTAAAAACTTGCGAATCGATTCACATCATTGATTTTGCGTCATACTTGGTGATGCCAAATTAGTTAGCTTAGGGACATCGTATAGGCGATGCTCATTCTAAAATAATAATAAAAAACATCCTCGTTTTTCAAAGCATCGTATTTTTATGGGGGCATCCCCCAGTGTAGTCCTTAGTCGGTTTTAACCGACAGACCGAGAGTTTCAATTATTTTAATCATATAGTTGATTGGTTTTATTAGATTGTTATTTATGTAAAGTTTATTTTCATGTAAAAAAAAAATTTTTATTTTTGTTATATATTATGTACCTTTAGAAATTTATTTGTGTTTGTAAATATGGGCTGTCATGAACATTATGTCCAAAACCAACTTAATAAAGACAAAAAATTATAATTTGACGTTGGGTTGAATCGCGGCAATTAGATGGCCCAGCAAAAGTCTCTCATCCACCAGAAGAGTGTGAAATCACTATCTTAATTGTAAAATTGTAGAGTTCCTCCACATTTAATCACTCGTCTGCAAGCTCGTCTTCTTTACCTACCTATAATACGTTGTTATATGCCTCAGAGGATCAAATAGCCTCATTTAGCGCGAGGGAGAATTAACGAGCCTTCTGAGAAAAAAATGAATTATGACGTCACTTGACGCCTGGCGATAATCATCCCTCTGTACTTTATAGCGCTTTGAAGGATATTCGGGCATTGTTTTTGTTGTTAGATATTCTTCCTGTGATGCTTGGCTATTGATGTGTTCTTAAAATATTGTTTGTGTCATAATTATTAAGTAATTATTAATAATGATGCGTGACCGACTATTGTTTATATTTGTACCGTATTTATTTGTTCCACTTTATTTTTAATAATTAGTCAACACAGTTTCAAATCAAAATATACGGAGGTATTCGTATTATACAGTCAGTTTAGAGGCTGGTGGTCTGTACCCAAGTAAACGGTGGCGCGCACAGTGTAATGCCACATAGGGCGGTCCTACGTAGACGTGACCTATCCTAGGTAGACGTGACCTATCCTAGGTAGACGTGACCTATGAGGTAATGCATTGATAAAGGCAGAGGTTACCGTTTAACATCAGGTGGCCCATGTGCTTGTTCTGTCATTAACGTAGATAAAAACAAAATAGTTCCTGTTTGATCCATTGAGATTGATCCATTCTCCAATGGATCAACCTAGACTTTGGTGGTCTGTAGGTACCAAAGTAAACCTACACGTTGAGTCTATTTCCGATCAAAAGTTACCATGGCCGGTAGGTAAGATACATGTGTACAGATACTGAAGCATTTCTTGAGCGTCTTTCTCAGAAACATTACCAGCATAAGACTAAAATCTAAAGCGCCCATAAACCACTACGCAAGCTTAGGAACATGAATAATGCGCTGTCATTTTTATTTCCACGGGTTTTCCTTCATACAGAAGCTACAAACATTATGTTACTCCTACGATACTTTATATTATAAAGCTGGTCCACAGTCTACGTTATTTACTCGCATCATATAGATATAAACCACAAACACGTAAAGGACATGGGTAACTCCCCCTACACCCCCTCCCCTACTACCCATACATTGTTTGACCCAACTTTTTTGCCTAACGTAACGTACAGTTGAGATACTTTTGGTTATTGATCATATATGTTAAGATAATGAAAAAGCTAATTTAATTGTGTAGAAGTTGTGGGAAAGTAATGAAGCTTGTTGCGTTATGTTTCACGCAAATGCATTGATTTGATTTATCAATATTAATCCAATCCAATATACATATTATTTATTGATTTATTTATCACTAGCGACTCGTTCCGGCTTCGCACGGGTAGTTTCAGGGTGAAAAACAGACTCCCCCCCCCGCCTCCTATCCCCCTCCCCCTGGTAGCCTATGTCACTCAGGGTGAGTGTAGCTTTCCAACGGTGATTACAAACATACACACACACAAAAATACAAATCTTTCCTCTTTATAATATTAGTGTAAATTAGTGTAGATAAAACTGATCTAAATATATTTTGGTTAATAGTATCTTAAAACCTATGTTAGGTTTGTCTAAATACTAGGTTCTCTTATAATACAATACACCGAGTTATAACAAATGACATGGAATACTTTACAACTACTTCGGTGAGCAAGCGCCCATCGTAATAACAGAATTGACGGTAGTGTCCCAGAATAACTAGATAGTAGGTATTGTTACGGGTGTTTATTACCTACATAACTAAAACATGCACCATTTTCAATAAATCTTCATCAAACAGGTTCCAAAAAGTCAAAGTCCAAGCGCATCCCGAAATTAACGATTCCCGCCTAAAATATGACGTCACCTGCCAACCAGCCAATCACGGAAAGCAGAGAAAAATGGTCGCCGTCAAAACACGGCAACTTCCTTTTAAATGTGATGGATGAGGACAGGATCAAAGAGGAATTAGAAACGAATATTAGAAAGAAGGTAAATAAAGCCGCGTATTCATTAGGCGACTTTTGTTTCGCAACCTCCCAACTCCCATGTCTCCCAACCAGTGTAGCGAAACATGAAACCAAATCCCTCTAATGGTTTTAAGTATAAATTACGTACGTTATTTTATAAGGTACTAGCGACTCGCCCCGGCTACGCACGGGTAGCCCCCGGTGAAAAACAGCCCCCCAGATATATTATTACTTATTCTGCTATTCGCAGAGGAGAAGAATCCACCAAAATAGAGATAACTAATATCGGTCTAGACGATCTTGAGTTATAAGTGGTGTAACTAACACGACTTTGTTTTATATATAGTAAAGATATAGATATAGGTATAATTTTACTTAATTATATCCAAAGGAACATTATTTATGGGGTGAGAAGCGTTACCTTGCCGTAACAGCTTTTTAACTAGGACGGAAGGCAAAGTTCTCCTATTTCATATACTTACGAACATCTTTGAAATTAATGCAAATGTTAATTATGACTTGTTGTTGAAATAAACTTATCTTTATCTTTATCCTGGAATCGTGCGAGATATGTTTACACAATCTCTATTGTCCAAATGACCTTGTATCAGCTATTTAAAAAAATGAAGACATTTCACAGTAAAAGGTAAAGACTTTCTAATAACTAACTCTACGTGGGCATAGCATTATATACACTATCAACGCAAAATGCATCTTGGAAAATTCTTATGATGACAAATGAGTACGATACACGGCCGGTTCTCACTCTTACCATTCAAATGTGTTCAATAATTAAGCAGCAATGGACGGATAATACTTGATAAAATTACCGTAGAACTAACATCGTGTGTCTTTCTTGGAAACCATAATCTGGGTCTCTTCAACGCTAGAGTGTATTCTAGCCTTCTAGACATTTGTGCTCCATCTTCGGCCACATCGTCACCAACAGATCGTGGTCAAGCAAAGGCATATAAACGTTTTAAAAAAAAGATTATTTTTATGCTTTTTGTTTTTCTTTGTTTCGGACACTTTTTAATCGCTGACCATAAATCCTTTTACTTTAAGATCAGTGTTAAAAGAGGATATTTTTTAACCTTGGTTTTGCATAAGCCAGCGCACGTAATCAAGGTGAATGTCTCGCATCTCCAGGGGCCCACTACTATTTTTTAAAGAAAACCAATTCTTATACTATGCAAATACTATTCAATTACAATCAGTGCAATGCCACATAGGGCGCGTCCTAGGTGGACGTGACCTATGTGAGAATGCACTGTTCATAGGCAGAGGTTACCGCTTAACATCAGGTGGGCCATCTGCTTGTTCAGTCATTCAAGTAGTAAACAAAAATAAAAACAATTGTCGTTAAAAATGGTAGTCTGCTAAATGTATGATTACGATTGTTTGTAATTGTTCACAATTATAATGGAATTGAAAAACCGTAGAAGTTAGTAGTATACCAAAAGTGTAAATGTGACAAGTATGAGATACCATTTGTTAGTAGAATTGGGCCCCAGACATCGGGCGATGTCTCGGCGACCCACGTAGCAGAACAAATGTCGTCAAGTATAAAACCGGCTTTATGCACAAAGCACATTTTAATTTTAGAAAGATATTTTAATTTGACTTGGACCTCAGGTGTCACAGAGATGGATTGAGATATATATTAATACGTTTGATATGAAAATGGAAATAAAATTTAAAAAAAATTGTAGCGAAGCCGCGCGCGTATACCTTCTGCATATTCAAGTCCAGGTTGAAGCGCTGGCTTATTGAGCAGACCTTCACCTTTAATGATTTCACTAGCCTAAAAGTAATCTAAGTACCTAGGTAATCCTAGATGTGACATGTTTTTTTGTATGTTTGTTATTTTTATTATAGTTACCAAAGCCTTGGTATGTCCGGTATAAGAATATACCAGAATGATTAGTAGTAGTAGTTGTAGTTTTTTTGTGAAAGTCTTCGTCCGGGGAAGTACTACCACCATAACTTTTTCTGCCGCAAAGCAGTAGTGCTCGTATTGCTGTGTTCCGATTTGAAGGGTATGGTTGCCGGTGAAATTACAGGCACATGAAACTTTTCATCTTTATGTCTCAGGGTGGCGGGCGCAATGCAATGCCACATAGGGTGCGTCCAAGGTGGATGTGATAATGCACTATTCTTAGGCAGAGGGTACCACTTAACAGCAGGTGGGCCATCTGCTTGATACGTCATTCCATTTAGTATAAAAAAGACCCCTCTGTCTCCTCCCGTGGATGTCGTAAAAGCCGACTAAGGACCGGACTTTTTGATAAGATTCGTTGGTATAAGATTTGTCCTGGTTGCTAGCCTATTATAGAATGTGTTATTACTGGAAGAAAGCGTTAGCTGACTCAGTCGTGGGAAGCAATGGCGGCGATGAGCTCACCACTTGTCACGTCTATATTCCACGATAGTGCAACCCACTGTGAAAAGAGGCACATTGAGGCTCTGCTTACCCCTTCGGGGAAAGAGGCGTGTGTCCTATGTATGTATGCATTATTGTGTAAGTACGATGTGTAGAGTACGTTTTGACACATTTTGTGTTTTTTTGACGTGTACCTAATGTATGAGTAAATGACTGACTATCGGAAACTATTATATTCTATTTTGTGCTCTCTGTTGTAGTTCTGAGCCATATTAAATCAATTTCTAAAGTCAGTCCTACAAAGCTCATTTTAGTTTGAAAGCCGATTTGATCACAGGCCTGGTTATGTACAGTCCTGTGCGAGAATCGGTCAAAATTCAATTATTCGTCTCCATTATTCCCTCAAAGTTTCAAGCAGGGCCTTACGCACTTACGCCCCGTTGAAGCCATTCACAGAGACCACCTACAACTAGATATGAAACTCTTAACTCCAGATCGAAAATAATCGCGTAATATTTGGTGCCAGTCAGAATTAACGGTTAGCTACATCGCTAAATATTATTTTCTCGAGATACCATAATTCGAAAAACACAAGTGTTATAATTAAAAAAAAAAACAATCTTGTTATTAACTTTGTTAGTTTGATAGTATGTTTGGGTCAAATCATGCAACTGCATTTTTTATTATTTAGTTCCATCGTATCTATTGAGCTAAATGCATACCTGTCAAGATCTAATGACAAATACAACGATATAGTAACAGTGAGCAGATTCGATGACGGATACAAAGTGGAAAACGGAACTCGTCGATGATTTAATAGAGTATTGGACTTATGTCATTTTTGGCATTCGTTTCAGACTACTGATTTTTTAATTACATAGATAGATAGAAAATTCTTTATTGCACAAATTAAAAAGGATTATACATAGGCGAACTTAATGCTAGATAGCATTCTCTTCAAGCTAACCTTTGTATATTGTAGAAAGCAATATAGAGGTAGTGCACAACAATTTGATTCAAGGATTGATTATGTAGCTTTAAAGAAATATAACATATTTACTACAATAGGTACAGAATTAATAAATAAACACATACACACATATAACTAATATCATAGGTATATAATTATAGGTACTTACTTAGGGACACATATTGGGCGATAAATTATCTATAGTTGTGTATAATTGCTTTAGAAAACAATATTATTTGCCGAAATTTTCAATTTTGGTCATAACGGAATACAGAGGTGTTACCTATTCTATGAGCGGACCTTAACTCGGTTTAATTCAACTTTGATACAAGCTTTTATGTTACAAGTCTGATAACTCAATTGGTTTATGAAGAAAAGAGTCTGAAGGGAAAGGCTATAGGTACCTAGGGCCTCAACAGAAAAACATTATTGTTTCAGAAAACATACCGAAATACATTATATTAGGTACTACTGTCCCATCGTAGCTTCGCTCGTGTACCTTATTACCGTATGGTAAATCCCATTGGTCTTACAGAGTAGTCTTACCAGTAGAACTACTGGAGATTTCCTTCCCAATAGACTTACTAGTAAGACCACTGCGAACTTTGTGCCCAGTAGACTTACCAGTAAAACAAAACTCCCATAATAGTCCTACTCTGATGTAGACCTATGTTATATACTCGTATAGGTATAGACAACCTACATAGTGAACTTGACTCATGACCCCTTAAGCTAAGGCCAAACCAACGCGCTCAGCCCGCGTCCGCGGTGGCGTGCACGGTGTCGACCCATTGTCTTAACAATGATCGCCACCGCGGACGCGGGCTGAGCGCGTTGGTTTGGCCTTAGCTTTAGAGCATTGCAGGCCTCCGTACCGCATGCTCCAATACTAGTATAGTATTATTTTATCAGTGCCCAAGATAAAATATTTGCTTGTCTAACATCTTGTCACAATTATCAAATCGCGTCGGAAGGAGAATATCGTAGAAATACAGATCCACCAACTTATCTGTAGAATGAAATGTACCAAGGTACATTATATTCTACAGATAAGTAGGTGGATCTGTACATAAAAAATACATACTAACGAACATAGAACCTTCTTTTCAGAAGTTGATGAAAAATTAGCCTCCTGAAAATTAAAATCGCATAAGATTTGCCATGAACTTTGAAAACCGTCGCCGTTGTAACTTATAATACAGGTTCGGTAACTGCCCAAATCCCCCCAGAGCCTGAATCAACCAAGTCTTAGCTAGATAGCTCAGGCACAGAATAAATATTAGTACAAGTAAATATTAGTACAAGTACAGAAGACTCACTTAGCGAAAATAATTATATAAATAGCGACTCTTGCTGGGACGCAACAAAGTGCAATTCAGCTCGCATTAGCGCTCAATGCCTATCGCGATATTCACCTAAACATTTGCTCTCTCTTCTAACGCGTAACTCTGTCGCTGTCTGGCGCGAAGTGATACGCATCGAAAGGGTTGTCGACAAATCTAATAAAAAAAAAATTAACCTTCCGTTATGTAGGCAGGTAGTCAAAATTGTAGCACAGATTATGTATTAGTTACTTAGTTAACTAACGAACTACGTCTACTTCGTTCGTGTTGCCTGTTAACTATCTTGTGTGTATTTACTTTTTTCGGTGTATACTATGTTGGTGACTCTAGTAAATAAATATAAATATAAATATGTAACGCGCAAGACAGCTAAAAGAGGCCGTAACATAGGGTCGGAGCTTTATGTCTCAGGGTGGCGGGCGCAGTGCAATGCCACATAGGGCGCGTCCTAGGTGGACGTGACCTATGAGGTAATGCACTGTTCATAGGCAGAGGTTACCGCTTAACATCAGGTGGGCCATCGGCTTGTTCCGTCATTCAAGTAGTATAAAAAAATGATCGAAAGCAGGTAGGTATATTTTTAACCCCCGACGGAAAAACGACGGGGTGTTATAAGTTTGAGGTGTCTGTGCCCGCGTGTGTGCGTGTGTGTGTGTGTGTGTGGTTGTGTGTGTGTATGTGTTTGTGTGTATGTGTCTGTGTGTGTGTGTCTGTCTGTGGCATCGTAGCTCCCGAACGGATGAATCGAATTAGTTTTTTTTTGTTTGAAAGGTGAATTTGTTGGGAGTGTTCTTAGCTATGTTTGATCAAAATCGGTTCAGCCGTTTCATTGCGTTGAGGGTTTTTATTAATTTTTACTAAATTAATTACTTGTAGGTAAATGAAATAGTTACAAAGTTATATGGATATTATAACGATGAGATATTAAGAGAGTGGTCTGTGAAAATGACACATCGAGTTTTGACACTATTCCATTACCTGTGACCTCCACCTTGCGGTGGGATTTGGAACTAATTAGGTAAACAAACCTCTCAACCGTACAATTGTGTAGAAAACACATTACTTGTTTTGTCAATTACTTCATTGAATTTTTGTTCTGTACGTAATCAGATAAATGTGAAAATAAAATCAATGTATACCACCTATACAATCGTTGCGTGACTGACTGACTCAGTCACTGACTATCAACGCGAAGTCTAAACCCTAGGTCATAGGACCTGAAATTCACATAGGTACATTTCTTTTGTGGTATAGCGGTGCACTAAGAAAGGAATTTCCTAAATACACACCCTAAAGTGGTGCAGCGGGATGTTGAAGTTTGTATAGCAAAAACTGCACGCGGGCGAAGTCCCAGGCGTTCCACTACTGGATACTTGAGAAATCTCTGTGCACATGTTGTGTTTTACATATTATGCTGTGTGCTTCAGGTTTCGTTATATTTTATAACAGTTTTATTCGTTTTATTTTACCCCAAAAAGACAAAGTGGTCAACAACTTCAATAACTGTACGAATATGGGTGCAAAGTTAGTATATAAAAACCATCATAACCGAATCGCAAATGAACATGGGCAAGAAATGAACAAACCCACAAAAATAACCAAAAAATACTTGACCAAAAAAAACAAAATTAAATCAAAAACGCCCTAAAAACTCTCACAACCTAAGAAGCCCTACAAACCTTTAAAAAAACCCTTCCAACTCCTAAAAACAGAGGGTTTAGCCTACCCTACCTCCCTAGAGTTCATACAAGTCTTAAACTTTAAGAATCAATTAAAACCTCGTACAAACCCATACAACCCAATTTAAACCGGTATTGAACGACGGACCTTGCTCAGAAAAATATCTTGGGAATCAGGATTTTTCCCAGCAGGGCCCAAATTAGATCATTTTCTCCGCCTCAAAACTCACTATTCTGCCAAACTTCCTGCTGATGTTTTTTTTTCCATTAACTTTCATACACTAATATACCTACCTTGTTTGTTTATATTAATTTGAATGTGTATGTGCGCCTACTTTTTGGCGATTGTACCTAGTCAACCTTTGGAGGTTTTTAAGGTACAATATTATACCTAATTAAATGTGTAAAATATATTGTGTATGAAATAAATAAAAAACAAAAAAAACCTACACGTGTAGGGCTGTTTAAAAAAACGCTCATACAGTGATTTTATTATTTAAAACTATTAATTTAATCCTATTTCGTCAAAATAGTAACAGTTTTTCGAGTTATTTTGTACAGTAAGACGGATAAAGAAACAAATAAATTATATAGGTACCTACAAACTATGTTGGAAGAAATTCACGTAATTGAAACATACTGACCACAAATTGGCATAAAAAAACGGCGCGGCGAGGACGTTGCATTTGACATGACTAGTAAGACATTTTCAAACATTTATCGGCTTCTAAATTCTAATTTCCATGTACAACCACAGAATAAATAATAGTACCTACTTCTTGAAACATGCCATGAATTGGTTTGGCGTCTTTATGAAAGGATTATAGGAAATTCAAACCCTAAAATCAATTGTGTTGAAGACCTCTGTAGCGCGGCGGGCGAAGGTTGGCCTGCGACGCAGGAGGTTGCGGGTTCGATTCCCGCCTCGGAACAAATATTTGTGCGATCGCAGATATTTGTTCAGGTGTTCTGGGTATTTTCTGTGTATAATAAAAAATATCTATCTATGTATTATATTGTATTAAGTATATCAATTATCTAGTACCCATAACACAAGCTCTGCTTAGCTTGGGGCTAGATAATGAAATGTCCAACGTTATTATTATTATTTATTATTAATTAGGGTCATAAAGTTTGGAAGTATTGTTTGTTATTCTATTAATATTAAAAATTAAAGCGGGCCCCCATACAAAAAAAGTGATTTTGACAAACGCTGTATCTCTTGATCCGCAATAGCTAGACACAACAAAAAATAAAAAAAGTGAGTTATAAGTAGGTATGTACCTACCTAGGGGAAAACAAACATGTTTATATTTACTTGCCTTATTTTTATTAATTATCATCATCCGCCCAGCTGGAAATATAACATTTCCATAGAATGCCACGACGACTGGTCTTGAGCCGCCTCCGTCCACAGACTTCCCGCGACCTTTATAAAGTTTGGTACATTGGAAGTTCCCCTCCCACACTGCGTCGTCCGGTTGTTGGTCGCCACTCGAGGACTTTATTTCAGTCATCTTAATAAGTGCGTGTTGCCAGAGATGACTTACGTGACTGAGACGTGATCGCTAACTATCACACACACAAAAGCTCAAAGTATCACAGCGGGCTATGCATGGAGAGAGCTATGCTATTACCATCAGTGTACAAATACGTAGTCTGCGACAACCGTAACTACAAGAAATATTGTTACGAGATATTCGCGCCTAAAGTTTTTTATCTTATATTAGTGATCAATGTCTTTGTAAATATTTATCTGTTATGATTTTGATCTGTACGATCGCTACGATCATTCCCTTTAAAACTGTGTTTATTATATCGTGATAACATTAATGCTTTTTTATTATTTAGTAAATAATACTTGTTTAGTGTAACATTATTTTTGAACGTGCTTTACCTAAGCATGTGCGCCGTATGTAACATAGTTACTGTTCGCATGTCTAGGGATTTTGTTATGGTGTTCAACAAACGGAATATGCTCAAGATTTACTAATCTTATGTGCGGTAACATAACTACTAACTCAGTTATACACTTTATTGAGCTGGGAGAAAAAAAAAAACTGTAAGTAAGACCACAGAATAAATAATAGCAAGAACAAAAGGCTCACATCGTGAAAAAAAAATAACGAACCTTGCTGGGATGCAACAAAGTGCATTTCAGTTCGCATAAGTGCTTAGTGCCTAGCGCCAAAACCACCTTAACACCCTAAACACCCACCACCCTTATTCACCTAAACATTGGCGCTCTCTTGTAAATGTTTGAATCTTTTTATTTGTGTATTATATTTTTGTTTAGTACTCAATTTATAATTTTACTAGCTGTAACCTGCGACTTCGTCTGCGCAGGATTATTAAGTAGCGGAGTATTATAAAGCTAGTATTATTAGACTTACGCTGGTGAAGTAAGTTTCACCCGCGTAAGTCTCGATCCCGTGGGAATATCGGGATAAAAATGTGCCTGTGTTATTCCGCGAGTCTAGTTATCTTTATTCCAAATTTCATCCAAATCCATCCCGTAGTTTTTACGTGAAAGAGTAATTAGGATAGGATATTCGGTTACCAAATTACTCCTGCATTCTGCTGCTCGCCTGGTACATTGAAAAGAAAGAAAGAAAGAAAGAAAAATATTTATTTGTGTCACCAACATGGATGTAGTAGTAACAGTCAACAAACAATATTCCACACAAAAATACACACACACACACACACACACACGCACACAGAAACAAAGATAAATAAAACATTGGATGAAAAGTATTCGCATTGCTGCTGCGCCCTGCGGTGTTTTCCGCATAGGTCTCGATTCCGTGGGAATATCGGGATAAAAATGTGCCTATATGTTATTCCGGGAGTCCAGTTATTTCCGTTCCAAGATTCATCCAAATCCATCAAGCAATTTTTACGTGAAAGAGTAACAAAGATACATCCATCCATCCATCCATCCTTCCATCCATCCATCCTTCCATCCATCCATACTTACAAACTTTCACGTTTATAATATTAGTAAGATACCTTTTTACATTCTTTGTATTTTTGAATTTTAAACACAAATTAAATTTAAATTATAGACTATTCCAAGTATATTCGGTACAAATTTAATCTGCGTAGTGTTTTTTTTTTCGAATGGAATTAAAAAGATTTAAACTTTTGTTTTCTTGACAAAATCCGAATAAATTTATGGATATAATACTTGTTTTTGACTTTGTACGATGACACGTGACGCGTCGAAATAATAACTTGGTAGCTTTCCATGGCGCATGCACTATTAAATTGTTTTGACCAAATGTTCCCATTTTTAGGGTTCCATACTCAAAGACAAGGAACCCTTATGGATTCCCTTTGGATTTTCATATTGTGTCCTACTAATATTTATACCATCAATTTGTACATATGTTTAAGCAAATAAATTATCTTTATCTTTATCTTTATCTTTTATCTTTCGTCATGTCTGTCTGTCTGTCTGTCTGTCCGTGTATGTCGCAACCTTTTTTTTCCGAAACTATAAGAGCTATACTGTTGAAACTTGGTAGGTAGATGTATTCTGTGAACCGCATTTAGAATTTTACATAAAAATTTAAAAAAAACAATTATTTTTGGGTTTCCCCATACTTAGAACTGAAACTCAAATTTATTTTTTCATCAATGTGGGTTATCTGTGGATAGGTCTTCAAAAATGATGTTGAGGTTTCTAATATAATTTTTTTCTAAACTGAATAGTTTGCGCGAGAGACACTTCCAAAGTGGTAAAAAGTGTGCCCCCCCCCCCCCCCCCATAACTTCTAAAATAAGAGAATTATAAAACTAAAGAAAATATATGATGTACATTACCATGTAAACATTCACTCAAAATTGGTTTGAATGAGATCTAGTAAGTAGTATTTTTTTAATACGTCATTAATCGTAATCCATCCAAGAACTTTTATATTATGTTACTTGCTGCTACGGAACCCTTCATGGGCGAGTCCGACTCGCACTTGGCCGCTTTTTTTATGGTTATTTTTGGAAATTGTTATTTTGTACCTTTTTTTTGCATAGAGTCAATCTTTATAGAATACTGACTATCCATGTTTTTTTTGTTGTATTTGGAATAGTGGTGTATACCTTATTTTATACCAGTCAGTTAAATCATCCTAACGATGAAGTTATAAGTTGGTAAATATTGCTACAAGTATCTCCTATTTTTTTTTTTTTTTTTTTTTTATACTAATGAATGACGGAACAAGCAGATAGCCCACCTGATGTTAAGCGGTAACCTCTGCCTATGAACAGTGCATTACCTCATAGGACACGTTCACCTAGGACGCACCCTATGTGGCATTGCAATGCGCCCGCCACCCTGCGACATAAAGATGAAAAGTCTCATGTGCCTGTAATTTCACCGGCACCTTCAAACCGGAACACAGCAATGCGAGCACTACTACTTTGCGGCAGAAATAGGTATGGTGGTAGTACTTCCCCGGACAAACTCTTTCACAAAAAAGCTCTACTACTACTACTTTCTGGTATAAATAGCACTAATTATGATTTCTTCTTTTATTTCTGCAGTTATACATCTTGCCATAACTTTTGGTACGGCTTCTAGAAAACAATGTGTTAAAAAAAACTAGTTAATATATTGTGATTTTAACTCAACACCGTGACTAGTTTATATTTTGGGGTTCAATCCTCCCTATCTACTTTTACAGCAAAATCTCTCTCAGGTACGTTTGATGTAAAAAAACTGGAGCATGTGTGTGATTCGTGATCTCGATAATTATAAAAATCCCATGTTTCCAGAACCTTTACACAGGTATTGTTTGAATTGACACAATTTATAAAATCCTGAAAATCATAGATTTGATTTGCTGATTTTGTTATCTTGTAGGCAACCAGTCCTTTTTTTCAGAATCCCCTTCAGTCTTGTTAGGCCAGTCACCGTAGACACTAAAATCGTGTAAGATCACAAAAAGTTGCAAGGTTCTGTTTTTTTGGGATGTTGTTAGGATAAATACCAATTGTGTAAAACCAAGTTTGCAACTTCGATAGAGCTGTGCGAACTTTGCAATTTTTTTACGACCTGGAATGTTTAAGATGACTGGCCTATGTGTCGTTTGTAGGTTAACAGCTAATATTTTTAAGGAAAAAGGTTATACACACCTCAGTTTGTTCAAAATTACTAGTTATAACTAAGTAGTTGGAAGAAACTTTTCTTTTGGGTACTTATTTACTTTGTATTAGCCATTTTGCATTTTCTAGAGGGTTCACATGCGTACTTTTCGTCGCGAGTATCGCCTTTGCATAACTCGCCACACACGACCTACCCACTTTTCAGCTTTGGTGAGTCACTGTTTGTTGAGCTCCCACTGACTGACTGGCACCAATCCCCCACTTTTTATCTTCGTGAATGACGTGGAACAATCAGATGGCCCACCTGATCTTGAGCGGTAACGTCTGCCTTTAATAATCCATTACCTCATATGTCACGCTACCCCTTGTGGCATTGCACTGCATTCACCGGCAACTATACCTTTCATACTAAAACACAGTAATACAAGCACTAGTGCTTTGCGGCAAAAATACTACTGGTAGTAGTTGTGGTTGATAGTACATTCCCGAACGAACTCTTTCACAAAAAAAAACTCTACTACTACTAAACTACGATATAATGCGATTGTAATGTCTACGATTACTTTTTCGTACAGTTTTCGTTTACTAAGCAAGACGATGACACAGAATAAATAATAGTACAAGCACGACGATAAGAAGCGACGATGATAAGATTCGATTCCTTTGTTTTCAGAAGTAGTTAAGTGCAATAAAGAATATCAACACTAGTCTTAAGCACCGTATATGTAATGTATGATGTTACTATTCATATGTGTAGTATTTAGTACCACATAATAAAAAAAAATTGTTCAGATATCCACCGTATAATATGTTACGGTGATTATATTTAGGATACATTTTTGTTACATGATCAAGCTCATACAAACACGTCAACCTCATACCTCATACCTAACTTACAATAAAATTAATATTGATCAACTGGATTATCTATGAGGAACTAGTATGTCACAGATAACCCAGTTATTATAGTTGTAACTACTACAAATAATATAACGCGTCCAAATTAAGTCGCGGGTGACAGGAGGTACCTATACCTAGCTTGTATTTTATATTATAAATTTCGTCCAAAATTAGTAGGTACCCAAAATCTGAATTCGTTTATTTTTAACCCCTGACGAAAAACGAAGAGGGTGTTATAAGTTTGGCGTGTCTGTGTGTCTGTCCCATCGTAGCTCCCGAAAGGATCAACCGTTTTTTTTTTTTTTTAATTGTTTTTGTGGGTAGTTTTCTTAGCTTTGTTTGATCAAAATCAGTCCAGCCGTTCAACGTTGGAGGTTATTTAAATTTTTACAAAATTAATTACTTTGTGCTATACGTTTTTAAATTCCGACGGGAAACGAAAATATTCGTGAAGAGAAAATATGTACAAAATGTGTGGCTACGTTTCACCGAGGACTTATCGAGGACTATACTAAGTTCCATTGGTCTAGTTGTTACTATGTTGACAGAGTTATTTATATGGTAGCATACTTGTACGGAGCACTCTACACGCGAGTCCGACTCGCACTTGACCAGTTTATTCATCTTCCGCCTCCAATAAAGCATGGACTTTAATGGAGATTTTTTGAATAGCAGCATTGTATCAGCAAAGTATCTATCTATGTAATATATTGTATTTAGTATATCAGTTATCTAGTACCCATAACACAAGCTCTGCTTAGCTTGGGGCTAGATAATGTTGTGCGAACTGTCCAGCATTATTTATTTATTTATTGTTTCGATATCAAAATTTGAAGTACCAGTATTATTATTAGTAACAAACAGTCAAACATAGATAAAAATTGAATGATAGTATAAATAAAAAAAAAAAAAACATACTTACCGTTTCTCACTAGTAAGTCGGGAAATAAGCAAGTACATTTTTGACATTAAAAAAACGATAATCACTTAGTATAAAGAGCTAGGCATATTCTAAGGAAAATCGCTAAGCGAAACTCTTTTGGTCACAATATAAACTCCTTCGTGAGTATGCTACCGTAGAATTGAATCGAGCGACTACGGAGGCCTGCAATGTTATAAGTATAGATCCACCAACTTATCTCTAGAACCATTTACCTACATTTTTCTATCAGCTACATACATTTCATTCTGCAGATAAGTTGGTGGATCTCTAGAATTGGTTTGTGTTCACGACTGTATGATTAAACTGTCAAACCATGTCAGTCCGGTAAATTTTCACAAACCTCAAATAAATAAGAATTTGCATTGGTTTCTTATTACCCGAATTACAATTATAACAACGAAAACCAACAATTTTCAGTAAAATAATACAAGTTTTTGTAATGATATATCGAAGTAACCGGTTGTCCGTTTTCACCTGTGAATAAAAAAGTGAACGAGGGCCTTCCTTCCAGCGCCGTGGATAACCACGGAATGACAGAAAATGGCGTAGAAATCGTGTAG
Source organism: Operophtera brumata (assembly GCA_932527175.1). Lineage (NCBI taxonomy): Eukaryota > Metazoa > Arthropoda > Insecta > Lepidoptera > Geometridae > Operophtera > Operophtera brumata. The sequence goes on along the minus strand of OW052239.1, from coordinate 54,808,511 downwards.
ATACGGCGAATTGAAAATGTTTTCGTGTTTTTACACATCTTTTATATGAAAAGATTAAAAACCCCAACATACTTTTAAAACTATGTGTATAGACATGATACTAAAGTGTTTTATTTCTCAGAAATAGCTGTAATTCCGTAGATTTAGGCTCATATGTAGATGCTCTATTTTGATCAATTTCGTGAAAATGGGTAGGTAGTTTTTCAATTTACACAAAATCTAGAAATAACTTTAGAAAACCCCAACATATTTTTATTCAGCCTGAAGTGTTATTTCTTCTGATCTAAATATTGTTAAGAATAAAGCTAAATTTGGAAAGTTCTAGGCTTTTCAAAACACCACTTTTCAAGGGTTTTCACAGACTAGCCCCTTAAGTTGGTAGGTAAGTATAGTTTTTCTCTGCTTGTGAAGTTAACAAGCTACGATTTAATATAAAAACATCAGTAGGTTTACCAAAACCATCGATGACCAAAACATATTATTATTATGAACTGAACTCGCTCTAAATTACCTAACCTACATAAAGTACCTCGCGAGTACCTATTTTCATTTTCAAATAGGTACATATTAGGTACATATTATTTACCTACGAATTACGTAAGTACCACATGTTATTATCAATATTGTTATTATATAGAAATAAAGACTTATTTATCTTTTTTATTTTTTTAAGAAATTATCATCATGAATGACGGAACAAGCATGTAGCCCACCTGATGATAAGCGGTAACCTCTGCCTATGAACAGTGCATTATCACATAGGTCACGTCTACCTAGGACGCGCCTTATGTGGCATTGCACTGCACCCGCCACCCTGAGACATAAAGATGAAAAATCTATGTGTCTGTAATTTCACCGGCAACCACTTCCAACCGGAACACAGCAATGCGCGCACTACTGCTTTGCGGCAGAAATAGGTATGTTGGTAGTAGGTACTTCCCCGGACGAACTCTTTCACAAAAAAGCTCTTCTACTGCTAATTTAGAGCGATTCAGAAGTAAAGTCTAATTAAGCACGTAAGTAGATCGGTAAGTAGGTAGGTACCTAAATTCAAGTAATTACTTATACCTATATTACAACCTAGATCTTTGAAATCTATGCTGTATGCACAAGAAATCACACCTATGAAAGGCATTACTTCGATATGTACCTATACAGAAAATAACTAATGTACCTACATCAATCATAACTTAAATTTCTTCGTCCTTCGGCAATGCAAAAAATGATAATTCTTTATTTGTTTTTTGACTATTGCATCCATCCATATACAGCACAATATGTACGCGACGGCATATTTGCGCGGGAAACGTGTTGCGCGAGCGCTCAGGCGTGCGTCCGACGACCGACTGTCACTTGTTACGTCTGAGGAACGGCCGGGCTGTAGGTATATATCGCGCGACCTTGAGCGAGTGATGATGCCCTGGCTCAGGACGAATATACACAGAAGTTGACAGCTTTCGACATGAAGCCAAAGTCACGTCGCTTTCAGTAGAAAATTCCTAGTTATGTCGCGGGTTGCCTCTTTATTTATATTTATAAAAAAGAAAGAAGTGTTAGTTACACCACTTATAACTCAAGAACGGGTGAACCGATTTGGCTGAAAATTGGTGAAGAGGTAGCTTAGAATCAGGAGATTGACAAAGCGGGGAGGAGTAGGAGTGGGGGGATCACCGGGGGCTACCCGTGCGAAGCCGGGGCGAGTCGCTAGACGAACATGACTTTGAAAGATACAGGGGCGTTGAAGTCTTAGTACTTATAGGTTGAAATCTATTGCAGTTATAATAGGCAGTGGACATAGACAGTAAGTTTAATTCAATATGTAGCGATAATGACGTGGAAGTCTTTCTCCGTCTTAATTCAGTCCGTCTTTTCTGAAAACTATAATGTGGGTCTCTTCAAGACATGAGGGCTGCTCTAGGCCTTTGTACTCCAACGTCTGCCGCATCAACACTCCATGCTCCACCATCGTAACTATTTATCGTACGTAACCAGCAATGATTACTATTGATTCTCCTTTTTTAATTAGTTACGAAATATGAAAAATTAATCCAATTACGGTAAGATTATAGTCTAACGAAGGACATTAAGGAAACTACTGCACCAACATATGAAAACATTTTTTTTTTTAAGTTCGTGAATAACGATACAAGCAGATTGCTCTTGCCTTGCGGTTCTTGAACGTGACGGACGTGTTTCTCGTATTTATTTTACTTGTGGACTGCGCCTCGAGACTTCGCCCCGAGAACGGCTGCCTGGTGCTCCGCCCCGTGTCTTCAGGAAAGGCCGTAGCGCCGTGAGTGATCCGAACCATATTTTTGCTTTCCTTGGAGTTTGAACTCGCAGCTGTTTGCGTGTCAGTCCAAGCGTGGATCGACTACACCAGCGAGACAGTGAGCAATCGCGTCGAAATTATCAACCCGTTCGTATACAGCAACGCAACTGTGTGCTACGAACCAGTCTACGCGCTGCTACGAGAAAGCTACGAGAAATTTTTTACTGCCGCATTTTTCGTCATACTGTAGCCATGTCTGTTCATCGCTCCCCTACCGATATGAACTTGAAGACTCCTCCAATGACTCATTATGGATCGGACTCTGCTATAAATACCTCTGCGACTACAGACTGTTTAGCTACCTACTTGAATAGTAATAAGCGTCAAAAACGCAACTTCAATGACTACACGGACGATTCCGTATCTGATTTAGGCGAAATTAGAAATATGTTTTCTGAGATAAAAGCTCAGCAGGACCAAAAATTCGAGACCTTAAGTAATGCTATGAGCACAATCATAAGCCAAAACCAGGAAATTAAAAAAAATGTCGAACTGATGAATTGCCAGTACGAAGAACTTATTTCAAAGATGAATACCATAGAAACAGAAAATAATAATTACAGGAGCCGAATTTCCGCTTTGGAAAGCCAGGTTGAGTTTCTTGAGAACCAAGCACGAAGCTCAACTATTGAGATCCGTAATGTAGCAAAACAGGATCACGAAGATAAGCAACAAATTGTAGATATTGTCATGAATGTTGGTTCGGCATTAGGCTTGGACTCACCAATCCAAAAAGATGAAATAAGGAATGTTTACCGTTTAAAAAATGAGGCAATTGTGGTGGAGTTTACCACAATTCCCAGGAAAGAAGCAGTGATTACGCAATATAAAAAACAGTACAAAAGCAGGTCTGGAAATAATCTACCTCAATTGAACTCATCTCAGATTAATCTGCCGGGAATCCCTCGTACTATATTCATATCGGAGTCCCTCACAATGAAAGCTCGCCACCTCTACTACATTGCTCGGGAAAACGTCAAAAGCAAAAAACTCATGGCAGCTTGGTCATCATTTGGAAAGATTTACGTGAAGAAGGAAGAAGGGCAGGCGTCAACACGCATTAACTCTGAAGAGGACATTCATAGAATAATTTCTCAATGACTATTAGTTTTATGTGCTGAATTTAGTTTCACTATTTACATCTATCTAGAATGTTCGCACTATCTATCAACCAACTACTACAAGCACTTTATCCTTTTTCTTTTTATGTATATTAATTATTCCGTTTACAGACTTTCACACAAAACACTAACGCAAGCACATACACGTACACTTACACATAAAACTCACACACCTATAACTACCGACACTTTACATAACAATTTGTCTTTAATGTCTCCAAAACTACTTCTTGTCGTTATACGTAATACCCATTTTGTCATTCATACAACCACGAGGCCTAGGAAACCTAGTATTACTTCAAACCCTCCCTCATTATCCCTGTTTATAGGGACTCAAAGGTTTAAAAAAAATGATGGACACAACTAATATTGAATATGTTAACCTAAGCTTGGACTCTGTATCAGTGGCAAAATCGTTAAAATGTGACATAGAAGACATTCAAAAGTACGTGACAAGCACCCCTTCGTTTACATTGAATATCATCTCTCAAAACATCAGAAGCATTAATTGTAACTTAAATAGCTTTATATCATTAATTCAAAGATCAAAAATGAACTGGGACGTCATTGTTCTTTCGGAATGTTGGCTGCCATCTTCTAAATTTATTCCAGATCTTGACGGTTTCAACTACATTCATACTACCAACCCAACCGAACCCAAAACGAGGGGGTTGTAATCTATTATAACAAATTCTTAGATATATCTCTTATGAAGAACCTCGAGTCAGTGACACTAACTGTATTCTACTGAAAATAAATAGTGATACCTGCGTTTTGGGAATTTATCGTCCACCTAGCGAAACCAACACAACTAATTTCGTCAACAGTCTTGATATGCTTTTGACAAAACTAAGGAAATTTAGAAATACAATATTATGTGGTGATGTAAATATTGACATAATCGAGGCTACTAAAGACAAACGTTCGTTTGAATACTTAAACATCCTAGCAAGTCACAGCCTGCTCCCTGCACATGATCTGCCCACCCATGGTCTTACATGTATGGACCACATGATGCTGAAAACCAAGCTAGATGCCACTTGCTTCGTCGTCGAATCTTCCATAACAGACCACGAATGTGTAGCTTTAACTCTTGTGACTCTAACTAAGTTTGAGTATTCAAATAAACCTAGTTCTAGTATTGATTATGATGGTTTGGACGTTTCATTTCAAGATACTGACTTTAAAACAATTTTAAATTACAATGACGTTAACGTTGCCACAGATGTTCTCATTCAATTGTTAGTAACAGCGGTTAGGAAAAACACTAAAGTAGTTAACACTCCCAAACGAAAGAGAATCAGCAAACCCTGGATCACCAAAGCGTTACTACGCTGTATGAGGAATAGAGATAACTTACATAAAAGATCCTGAAAATGAAGTCCTTAAAGTCACGTACAAGAGATATAGGAATTTTTGTAATGCCCTTCTAAAAAAGGCTAAAAGAAGTTATGGAAAACAGGAGATCGAAAATGTAAGAGACAATCGGAAGCAACTCTGGGAAGTTATAAAAACAATCAGTGGTCAAAAAAAAGCCGTTGAACACTCACCCAAATTGCTATTGCCAGGTGCCAAAGGTAGCAGCATCAACGAAATCAATCACTATTTTGCTAACATTGGTAAGAAATTAGCTGAGACCTTAGATAACACAAACCTAAATTCTGAACCAAATTTATTACCTAATGGTGAAACTCCTCCATGTAAATCATTTGTTCTGCTTCCGACTGATGAGCTTGAGGTTAATAATTTGATAATGGGACTTAAAAACAGGTGTGCAGTAGGTGTTGATCAGATATCTGGCACTATCATTAAGAGATACATACACTTCCTAACTAAGCCTATAACGCATATTTGTAATCTCGCGTTCTCTAGCGGAGAATTTCCAAATGCATTCAAGATTGCACTCATCAAACCTATTCATAAAGGAGGTGAGAGGGACCGAGTCGAAAACTTTAGGCCAATATCTCTTTTGCCAACACTGTCTAAGATCTTGGAAAAACTACTGAACAGTCGCTTGATAAACTATCTTGAATCCAACAACCTTTTGTCGGCTTCTCAATTTGGTTTCCGTTCTAAAAAGTCTACTAACGACGCCATCCAGGAGTTAACTCACTCCGTAATAACGGCTCTTGATGGAAAAAGAAAGTGCATGGTTGTATTCCTGGACCTGGCAAAGGCTTTCGACACGGTCTCAATCCCTATTCTTCTTGAGAAACTTGATGCTATAGGAGTGAGAGGGCTCCCACTAAAACTTTTCAAAGACTACTTAACCAACAGGAAACAAAGAGTCAAAATTGATCAATTTACCAGCGAAGATCAAGCCGTTACCTATGGGGTTCCCCAAGGAAGTATCCTTGGGCCTTCATTGTTCCTCGTCTACGTCAACAGACTCTGCGATATGAATCTTTTAAATGGCAAAATACTTACTTTTGCAGATGATACAGCGCTCTTCTTTAGCGGCAACAACTGGGATGAGACTTTTGCTAGTGCTCAGAATGGTGTAACAAAGGTTTGCTCATGGCTAAGGAGAAACGTGCTTACACTTAATGTTACCAAAACCAACTTTATGGTATTTGCTCTAAGGTCAAATAGTCTCCCTCCGCTGACGTTTACAATCACTGCACACAACTGTTTTGCAGCGCTGCCCACCTGTTCTTGCTCAACTATACAACGGACTGATAGCACAAAATACTTAGGCGTAGTAATAGACCAGACACTGTCATTTAAACATCACATTGACACGCTTGTTTCTAGGTTGCGTAAATTGATTTACATCTTCAAAGAATTAAAGCATGTGGCTGACCGCAATACAATCAAAATGGTCTATCTGGCTCTGTGTCAAGCTATATTCGGCTACTGCATCACCTCTTGGGGTGGTGCAGCTAAAACACACCTCTTGGAACTGGAAAGAGCCCAGAGAGCAATCTTAAAGGTAAGCGCAGGGCTTCCCTGGCTTTTTCCAACTACAAAGCTTTACCGAGAATGGGATGTTCTGACTGTCCGACAGTATTTTATTCTCCAAATCATCCTTCTACAACACTCCCAACTAACTTATGACCACAATCTATTAAAAAATAAACGCAGGAAAGGTTCTGTTTGCCCAACCAAATCATTTTTCACAAGTCGTTCGCACAATTTTAGCTGTTTTTTGGGCCCCTATATTTACAATAAGGTAAATAGTGCCCTATCTATCTATCCTTTACCTAAATATCAATGTAAGGCAGAAACAACTAAATGGCTAAAATCCTTGGATTACCAAGGAACGGAAAATATACTTTCCTCCCAGAAATAGATAATGCGCCTATAACTACTAAAATTTAACTACCCAGATGGTTTTCAAACACACTATATAAATAAATATATATATATATATATATATATATATATACAAACAAATTCACAACTCAAACACACACGCACACAAACACACATACACACATCACTAATCACATACATGCTTTCACACCCATCCCACTCTCACACTCTCAACACTCTTGTTACCGTCCACCTTCCTCCCGCCCCACCTCTGCATAACTTAACTCATCGCCTGTAAACGTGGAAATTAACATTAATATTAATTTTAATATTTACCTACCTACTTATTTTATTTTTTATTTTTCTTTATTGATTGGTTTTTTTGTACACTGTCATGTTCAATCCGTGGCGCGAGAGCACTGGTGACCTGTAATACAGGTTTTTCAAACCTACGTCAGGCACCAGTCTCTCACAAAATAGGTTAACAATTGCTGTAACATAATTTTAAGTCAAAAATAATGTATCATGAAACCTTTGTGAGAGAAATAAATGCTTTATATTATTATTATTATTATTATTGCACACTTGATGTTAAGCGGTAACCTCTGCCTTTAACAATGCTTAACCTTATAGGTCACGTCCAGCTAGGACACACCCTATGTGGCATTGCACTGCGCCCGCCACCCTGAGACATAAAGATGAAAAGTCTCCTATAACTTCACCGGCACCCATACACATCAAACCAGAACACATCAATACGAACACTACTACTCCAGTATTATGTATTTAAGAATGCGTCATACATGGCTGTAAATAAACCAGCGTACATAGAAATGATTGAGAGTTTTATCATAATAAATTCTGCATGTTCTAAACGGACATCATGAATCAGGGCTGACCCAAAACATCTGTCAGCCCAGCTCATCTAACCGCGATTTAAAATTACAGCGCAGACCAGACTCACAGAAAAGGAATACTCTGTGAGCAGTATCAAAAGATTCAAGTGGATTTAGTACAGATCCGCTTTCCGAACCAAGCAGCGATGTTTTCACTAATAATAAAAGCACAGTTTTGTCAGGGCTCGTAAGCTTTTTTTTACTTCTTTTTTTAATAGTTAATTACGTGTAGACATGAATTTAAATTACGATGTTAAATTACAAATCTAGAGGTGTGATAGTTTTTTCGTAAAGTGTACCACAAAATGCATACGTTGTAGAGGACTCACTTTGCTCGCCTTAATAAAATGTTTAAGGCTTTAAGTTGGTGTTCTTTTTTCTTTGAATCAGCTTCCAGTTGTGCTCGAGGCACCACACAGACGCTCCATACCTAGTAGTAAGAAGGATCGTCAAATAAAGCAGAGCCGTGTTTGTTGCCTGATTCTTCTAGGTTTGGTCGCGTTGGAACAGGAGTAAATTTATTTTGTACGACGATTCAAAATAATCCTTGTGTTTTCAAAGAATAAAATAAAATATTATTGAAACGTGAAAGTCTGTATATTTAGATGTTTGTTTGTTAATTAAATTACCAATATCGATGAAACGAGCCACTAATCTTTAATAAATAATTAAATAGTGGAAAACCACCAACGAGTATTTGGGCTCTAAAAATGTATCACTCACTGCGCCACACCATGTCCTTAAAACGGCAAAGTCAAACATCGTGAGCAAAAAGGCGATTCCTATCTTTTGGTCATTGGACTTGATTTCACAGTTTATTATCATCATTTAATATTGAGGATATACCAACTCAGTGGAAACTTTAACCTCTTACTAAGAAATCGTTCTACTGAATAAATACACGACGTACCACGGAACAACACCTAACTTATATTCATATATTCTGTGACCAAGACCTAACTAAAAAAAAAATTTAAATAGTGAGGATTTCTATATTTACACCGGAAATATACATTCTATAGTGTTGTGCACTGGTGTCGACGAGTGTACGAGCGTTTGCTCGCCGGGGCGTAGCCCTGAACTTTACTAAAAACAGATTTCCTGCCTCACAATATTTTGACGACCCGCTGTGACTTTTTTCGCCGTGTAGTTTCTATAGAAACACCACTGTCATAACAAATTTACATTGGAAATTTCTGCGCACGCACGGAATGACATCCAGATATAAACAAGAAAACTTTTCAATCAAAACAACAATTTGTGTTATCAGTTTTGTTATCATTGCTGTAATTGTGTACATATGTTTTTGGTATTTATTAGTGTAGTGTTTATATTTTCAATCCTTTTCTATAAGTTTAGTTTTTATGACAAAATGTTAAGTGTATCCTCATCATATGTTTCACATACCTGCGAGCAGTGTTCAGATGGAAGGATTTTCAAGAGTACAAGAGGATTAAACATTCACAAATCCAGGTGCCACAAAAATACCAATAACACTATCCAGACGGTTTCCTCTCAATCACCAAATCACACTGTAGGAACCCTTACATTTGACCCAACTCTCTCAACAACCTTCACACCAATATTCCAATAGTAAAAAGGATTCCTAGAGGAGCAAGGTTATCATTAGCTAAATCTTTAACATCTAAAATACACAGTATTACTTCTACCAACCACTCGACCAATATCAAGGAGTGGCAAGGCCTTTTTACCTTTTCATGCACCCATTTTCACGCAAACCGAACTTGTGACAAATCTTTAACCGCCCAACTAAAACTAAACTCCACAATAAATCCCAGTTTCCACAGCATACAAATACACCCCCGTTCTAAAAAATACACACCGAACGTAAAAAAGACAGTAGAAAACAAGGCGATGGACGGAGATATCAAAAATGCCGCTAGAATTCTCTTCTCCGATGATACCCTAGCTCCCCATAACGACGAGACGCTAGAAGGCCTACGAATTAAACATCCATTTTTTTTTTATTTTTTTTTATGAAACCAATAGGCAAACTAGCTTACGGCCCACCTGATGTAAAGCGGTTACCGTCGCTTATAGACACCGGCAACACCGGGGGTATTGTCGATGCGTTGCCTACCCTGAAGGAGTTTATGAACATTTTTCTTGAAGCGACACATGTCGTAACCAAGCGGGAAAACTTTAGATGGAAGCTCATTCCAAAGTTTATAGGTATGGGGAAGAAATGATCTCGAGAAACGAGTCGTACGAGAAACCCAGGGATCTATGATGTGTGGATGAGCTTTGTCACGGTGCCGGGAAGAGCGATGGTAAAATCTCGATGCAGGGATGAGATCGAAAAGCTCGTCAGAACATTCCCCGTTGTACAGGCGGTAGAACACGCAGAGCGATCCAATGGCTCTGCGCTGGCTAAGCGGTTCTAGAGTATTGGAGAGCTGAGGGTCGCCGATGATTCTAATGGCTCTTCTCTGTAGGGAGTCAAAGCGAAGCAGCTGGTACTTGGGTGCCCCGTGCCATAGATGGGAACAGTATTCAACGTGCGGCCTAACTTGTGCTTTGTAAAGCAACAGCCGTTGATTCGGCGTAAAATACTGCTTAGCACGGTTTAGCACTCCAAGTTTTTTAGAAGTCAGTACAGCTTTTGCTTCGAGATGACTCCCATATTGGACATCATTAGATATCTCGACCCCCAGAATCCCGATACTTGCCGAGATGGATATGGGAATGTCTTGAAATCGCGGCGACACATCGAACGGGGCCTTCTTAGAAGAGAACGCACAAACCTGTGTCTTTGTTGGGTTAAAGGTAACCAAGTTCCGGTCACCCCAATCGGAAACATGCTGTAAGGTGCTCTCAACATCAGACACAAGTTTACGCCTGTTCTCAGCAACTTCAGAACGAGAGGCGTTAGCACGGCCAGAATAAAAGGTGTCACCCGTACTATCATCTGCATAACAATGAAGATCACTAATTTGCAGCATATCATTGATATGCAGAATGAATAGCGTAGGTGACAACACTGATCCTTGCGGAACACCGGCATTGATAGGCTTCGGGTCTGAGCATGACCCATCAACAACAGCCTTGATGCTCCGCCCGGATAAGAAGCTGGCAACCCATTTGCATAGCCCCACTGGAAGCCCGTACGATGGTAATTTCGTAAGAAGTGCCCCGTGCCAAACCCGATCAAAAGCCTTAGCGATATCTAGGCTAACTGCCAGGGCTTCCCCTCTACTCTCGACGGCTACAGCCCAACGGTGAGTGAGATAGACCAAAAGATCACCAGCCGATCGCCCATGACGGAAGCCGTATTGATGGTCACTGATCAGTTGGTGCTCCTCCAGGTATCCCAGAAGCCGAGTGTTTATCACTCGCTCCATCACCTTACAGAGTAGAGAGGTTATCGCAATGGGCCTGTAGTTGGAAGGGTTGGTTCGATCGCCTTTTTTGGGGACCGGATGCACATGGGCTATTTTCCACGAAGTCGGCACGATACCCGAGGTGTACGACAGATCAAAGAGGTGCGATAGAACGGAACACAGCTCAGGAGCACACTTTTTCAGCACAACAGCCGGAATGCCATCTGGCCCACTCGACTTTCTCACATCAAGGGCTGCGAGTTCCTTCCGTACCACTTTATGAAAAAAATGTACTTCCGGCATGGAACTCGAACACTGGGGTATTGACGGAGGTGTGGCTCCCCCATCATGGAGAGTCGAGTTGGAGGCAAAGAGATATCCAAGAAGGTCGGCTTTCTCCTTTGCACTATTGGCCATAGAGCCGTCCAGCTGCAGAAGAGGTGGCAGAGAAGACTGACAAAAGTTACCCTCGGCAGCTTTGGCGAGAGACCAGAATGCCCTACTTCCAGAAGGATACTCCGCCAGTTGGTCCCCTATTCTGCTTACGTGTTGCTTCTTTGCTGTGGCTATAACTTTTTTGCTGTGTCTGGAGGCAGCATTAAACTTTTTCTTCAAAACGGAAGCATTTGAGTCCTTGCACTCACGCGCCTTGGTCCAAATCCTGAATGCAGCAAGTTTGCTACCAACAGAATCAGCGCAAGACCTGTTGAACCAAGGTTGACTCGGACCGCCAACTCGTACCACAGAGTTAGGAATAAAACATTCCATTCCCTGAAGTATAACGTCAGCCACGGAGTCAGCACAAGTGCTAGGATCATCCGTTGAAAAACAGAACTGCCCCCATTGGTAGGAAGCGTAGAACTCACGCAATCCGTCCCAATCGGCTGACCGGAAGTGCCACACCATTCGTTTACCAGGAAGAGTGACCAAACCGGGACGAACAATTGGCACAGAAGTTGATACCAGGCAATGATCGGAGGAACCAAGAGGAGCCTTTACTATTACCTGGTAATGGTCCGGATGAGTGGTCAGCACGAGATCTAGCAAAGATGGTTCATGACCCGCAATATCAGGTATCCGGGTTGGACTGGACACTAACTGAGTGAGGCCATGTGTAAGTACAAGGTCTTGAACAGTTCTCCCAGCATGATCAGTACATTGGGAACCCAACCAATCAACGTGGTGAGCGTTAAAGTCCCCAAGAATGACCAACTCTGCTTTAGGGTACTGCCCAAGCGCCCACTCGACCCCCTCAGCAATCAGCTGAAACAGGCTTGTAGTTTCCGCATCCCCTTTGTGAGGCCGATAGAGACAAGCGTAAATGCGAGTTTGACCACCGTAATCCACACGCGCCCAGAGACACGACTGATCTTTTGCTTCAAGGCCATTTAGACGACGACAACAAACATCCTCACGAACATACAGGCAGACTCCAGCTTTCGGCAGAAATACTTTTTCGAGTTTGTAGCCAGGATAGTGAAGATACGATGTCTCGGCCGGACAAGATATCTGAGTCTCCGTAAGGAAAAGCAGGGCAGGCTTCTCTGTCTCAAGGTGGTGGTGGACAGTATTTAAGTTTGAGTGAATCCCGCGAATGTTGCAGAGGTCTACATTAAGTGTGGATTGTGAAGCCGCTGATGAAAACTTACTTCTTTTAGTTGTAATTGTCATTGTCCCTGCGCAAACCCTACCCTTTTGCTACCAAATCCTCCCATCTTTGATAATCCCAATATTCAAGTTACCGAGGAAGATACATTATCCGCTATCATGTCGTTTGCTAGTGGCTCTGCTGGTGGCATAGATGGAATGACTCCTCAACATCTTAAAGATCTAGTGAGCATTTCTACCGGTGATGCCGGTAGAGCCTTACTAGTTGAGCTAACGAAATTATGTAATCAAATGCTAGCAGGAAAAGTATGTCCAGATTTGACTAGATACCTATATGGAGCTCGGCTATGTGCATTCAAAAAAAAGGATGGTGGCATCCGTCCAATCGCAGTTGGCTGCACACTCCGAAGGTTGGTTTCAAAGTTAGTATGTAGGCACATAGCCACCCAACTAAATTCTTTTTTTCAACCCACACAATTAGGGTTTGGTTGCAGAACTGGGTGTGAGGCAGCAGTACACTCCGTCCGCACCTTTCTACATAAAGATACGGATGCTGATGTACTCCTTAAGGTTGATGTCAAAAACGCGTTTAATTCTCTCGATAGGTCTTCCTTGCTGAACGAAGCATCCATTCACTTGCCAGAAGCTTACCAATACATCTGACAGTGTTACAGTTCTTCGTCAAACCTAATATACGAAGACAATATAATTTCTTCTGATGTCGGCGTTCAGCAAGGAGATCCTCTAGGTCCAGCACTCTTTAGTTTAGGCATCCACCCTATCATCACAAATCTAAATTCAAAACTGAATGTCTGGTACCTAGATGATGGAACCCTAGGAGGTAAGGCGGATACTGTCATGAAAGATTTACTTAGAATTATTCAAAATTTTCAGAAAATAAGTTTAGAATTGAATTTTTCGAAATGTGACCGTTTTATTTCTGACCATATCACTGATTTGGAACGATCACAAATTATTTAAAAAAATCTGGCTATTGCACCGAACATTAAAGTCATGGACAAAAATTCACTTAATCTTCTAGGGGCCCCAATTTTTAACGAAAGTATTCGGCCACTTTTACAGAGAAATATCGAAACTTTTAAGGAAAATGTCATCAGATTAGGCATTCTAAATTCTCATATAGCGTACACCATTCTTAAATTTTGCCTTTTTGTCCCAAAATTTACTTATGTTTTAAGATCAAGCCCAATATGGACACATCAGGATTTTTTAGATAACACATCTAGAAGAACATCTAAAACGTTAATAAAACGTTAATAAAAATAATAATCTAAACGTTTTGAAAGACACCTTTGAAAAAATTCTAAATTTGTCACTTGATAACTCTTCCTGGACCCAAGCATGTTTACCCGTTCGTTTCGGCGGCATCGGCATTCGGAAAATTTCTAGTGTAGCTCTTCCAGCTTTCTTGTCCCCGTACATAGCGTGGCACATCTCTGTGGGAAAATACTCAAATGCCCTTCACCAGAGATACACTACGCTTCGGAGGCAATTACAGCATGGAAGTCACTCTGCCCCAATAATAACGTCCCACAGGAAGAAAACCAACAAAAACAGTGGGACGCTCCATTGGTGCAGAAGGCCTATGACTGTTTGGTTCAAAATGTATTCAGTGATTGCGACAAAGCCCGCCTTCTAGCTGTATCGCAACATGAATCTGGACAATGGCTCAATGCCATTCCATCGAAATCCATCGGAACACTGCTTGATAATAGGACTTTTCGGGTAGCGTTGGGGCTCAGACTAGGTGCCCCTATATGTGAGCCCCATCGTTGTTCATGTGGCAGCGACGTCGATAAGTATGGGACCCATGGTCTCTCCTGTCAAAAGAGTGCTGGCAGGTTTTTCCGTCACGGCTCCTTAAATGATATCGTGAGACGGGCCCTTGACACTGTCAATTTACCCAGTGTCCTTGAACCAGTGGGCTTAGCCCGTAATGATGGTAAAAGGCCCGACGGTATGAGCTTGGTTCCCTGGGAGCGGGGGCGAGCCCTAGTGTGGGACGTCACTTGCGTTGACACATTGGCCCCCTCTCATCTCAGTGGAACAATCATCAAGGCTGGAGCCGCGGCGGAGGCAGCAGAAAATGCTAAGCGGCGCAAATATGTAGTCCTCTCCGATGACTACATTTTTGCGCCGCTTGGTGTAGAGACTTTGGGACCATAGGGCCCTAGTACTAAGACCTTTTAAAAAAAAATATCACCGTTGCCCATCGACGCCGCTGGTGACAAGAGGGCTGGCTCCTTCCTGGCGCAAAGAATTTCTTTGGCCATTCAACGTGGGAATGCAGCCAGTGCTCTTGCCACCTTGCCCCATGAACCAAATTAGCTTATTATTAATGTTAGCTTCTATTTTTTTTTTTTTTTTCTATATTTAAATATTTTTGTACATACCTTGTATTAGTTCTATTATTCATTCTGTAAATAATAAATAAGTAAATAATAAATAACTAAAATGTTATAGGTAGAAATCATACTAGTTTCACTTCTGCATGTTATATTAATAATGTGTCAGGGAGGATAAACACGCCGCACACAAAAAAAACACAAAATAAAAAAAAAACAAACACAAAGTAGTTAGTTTCTATACTGCTTCTCATATCAATAATGTGTCGGATTCCTTCGGTCTGAATTCTGAATATTTTACGACGAATAACCAGCTTAGCAAAGCTTACCCGCAATTTTTCTTTAGTTCAGACTAGTTTTTGCGTGTGGATTCACTCGAGAATATAATATCCCATTTCAAGAATGTATTTGTGGAGTTTACTCCATAAGAGTCTATTTTCATAATAATTCCTACGCTTTATAGACGGGAAGTAAAATCGAAAAATCGAGCGTTAGCAAAAAGTGAGGTCGTTATGTTTTCCCTCTGCGCAACATATTCGCGCATCTTATACTGAACTGGGCTGGAGTAAACTCCAGTCGCGCGTCGGAGCTAACACACACAATATTTTTTTTGCTATTACACTGCGCTCACTTCCCTGAGACACAAAGATGAAAAGTCTTATGTGCCTATAATTACACCGGCACCCTTCAAACTGGAACACATCAATACGAGCACTATTGCTTTGCGACAGAAATAGGTATGGAGGTAGTACTTCCCCGGACGAACTCTTCAAGAAAAAGCGTAAGTCTCCCCCATAGAATGCTACGACGAACTGTCTTAAGGGGCCCCATTTCTATTTGAACTAAAATCTTGTAGGTTCATACAATTCAATTATTGAAAGAGAGGCACTGTGTAAGATGATAGCTAGTGCCAGATCCTTTGGTTGGAATTCGGAAAATTCCGCTACTTACTTGCGAAACGGCAATAAACGCGCAAAATATTCTAAAACTTGTTCCAGCTCATACGTTTTTTTGAGAAAGTCTTACAAGTTTGTGAATAAAATGTTTGTAATTTAGATTCTAGACAACATGGGCGAGATACCTGATACGCCTTTTTTTTACTTTTACAGTTTATAAGTACATTATTAACATCCAAAGTTCAGGTAACATTGTGCAAATAAGCTGATATTTGAAGGCTGATACAGAAAGAAGTAATTAAAAAAAAGTTTCATCATGTATATATTCTTCAAGATACATATTTGTACAAAACTTGTGACGAAAAAATTGTTACAGCTTCATAATCACGTACGAGCTGAGCACCAGCGTTTTTATCGAAAGTACTGGAATTGACTGGTCTTAAGGTGGGGTATGCATCGTAGATTTGATTTTTAACTGACTAAATCATGTACAATATTCAAATTATAAATATGCATGGATGCTACATTATAATTCCGAGGGATCACTGTACCAGAAAAAAGACAGGATAATGTTTTCTCGATAGAAAAAAACACTTAATTTATCTCTTTCTTTTTATTTATTATTTATTTATTTATTTATTAAGAAACAAGTACAACACCATAACAGAAATCCAGAGCGATGTTGGCTAATTTCGATTGATTATTAAAATGGTGCATATTATATTATATCGGGTAAAAAATTAGATAAATAAAATCAATACAACTAAGAAGAGGGTTTACTGTAGGGGTTTTCTAAAATTATCCATATTTTATGAGATAAATAAAAACTGCTTTTTCGTTCGACGTGTTTAGTTTTTTTGTATGAAGATTTCTGCCTGGTTTGGTGCAGCCTTAGCCGAAATTTCGGTTGTCCTGTACCGAATTCCTTCGACCTTTATAATATCGTCGGTCCATTGAGAGCCTTGGGGATCGTAGTGGAATAGCAAGTGATTTTTGATCCCCTTGGGGATTTAAATAAAGGATCCTATTGGAACACGCGCTTCCTAACCCTGCCGTGGGTCGCAGCTCATAAAATGACATAACGAACCGACAATTACGGCAACGGAGCCTCAGTGGTGATAGTGGTCTTGCCTTTTTACTCCTCCAGGAAAGGAGAAGGGATATGCGTTTAGGGGAGAGGTTATTAGGGTGTTCGCATTTATCTCCGATACTGTTTCACCGATTAAGGGCCAGCGCAGGCAAGAGGAGAAAAAATAACTAAATTAATTAAATTGTCCAATTATACCGAGTAGAAACAGCCAAAAAATGCATAACATGATCTGTCCAATCTTACTTGAGCAGTCTTTACCATACTTGTAGCCTTCGACCAAAATAAAAAGTATGGACGGGCCTTACCATGAATGTAGTACGTAGTGGCCTTACCATGGCCTTACCCATACCACAGATAAAATAAAAAAACATCCGTCAAAAATATGTCACGATGGGGAGCCACAGGCAAAACTAATCTCAGATGGCGCCACCATCGCTGGTGCTTGTCATTTAATGGTCTTGTCTTTTTCTCATACTAAAATTATAAATTTTTGACATAACTAATACTGTCCACTTTTGCCAGTTTTTTTTTTTAACATTGATAGACCTTTGTTTGGCTTCGAAACAACACCAGCGATTATGCGCCACCTAGCGTGAAAATAAGCAGTGTGTCTCCTCATTACACATTTGCCGTCACAAAGACAGACTGAAGCAAAGCAAAGCAAAACTCACTTTATAAGTTTCAAAACTATCGTTCTCTACGGCCCGGCCTGTCCATACTTTTTTATTTTGGTCGAAGCTTGCTAGCAAGGGAATGTAGGTACTTTTCACCATCTCTTTTAGGAAAGTACAAAATTGTGTAAAGATAAATAAAGCATGTATAGCCTGGCCGGGCACGACGGTTCCTCGAGTCGGCCGCGTATGAAAACAAACGGGCTGTACGTGATAGCGAGATTCAGGACGAAGAAGGTAGCGTTGGATGTGGCACTTATCATCTAAGATCGTCCGCTTAACAGAAATAGCTAATGTGTTAGATCTGCAAAGAGGCATAGGTTAACTTCTAGTATATGCCACACTGCTGATCTTATACCTCTAGATATTATATTTCTACCCGCCGAATTTGTAATGTACACTTTCCGACAAAGATTTCACTCGTATTTCAGACTGCTATTTCACAAAATTATCGTTACATCAAAGTCTTGGCTGTCGTGTTTAAAATATTTTTTCAATAGGTATAGTTGCTCGAAAATTTTACTTACAAGGCCTTTAAACATACCCTCTGTTCATGTAATCACTTTGTTTTAATCATACCTGACGACGTCTGAGGCGTGGCGGGCGTAGGTTGGCCTGCGACTCAGGAGGTTGCGGGTTCGATTCCGGCCTTGGAACAAATATTTGTGCGATCGCTGATATTTGTTCAGGGTGTTTTGGGTATTTTCTATGTATAATAAAAAATATCTATCTATGTACTTACCTAATATATTGTAATAAGTATATCAGTTATTTAGTACACATAACACAAGCTCTGCTTAGCTTGGGGCTAGATAATGTTGTGTGAACTGTCCAGCATTATTTATTTATTTTATTTATTTATACCTCGAAGGTAAGTTTCCCTGAACTAGTGCGATTTCTTTGCAATTATTTAATTTTTCTATTCCAATAAAAACTTTACTAGTTTAGTTTTAAAAAAAATGAGAATAAAATGATGTCGACTTTATTCGAGGAAAAATTAAATTTTAATTGAAACTCAGCATTAAAACAAAATTGATTTAAATTATTATAATCAGTTTTTAACTACAGCAGAATTTAAGACATTACGTCTTATTTATTTAAAAAACTCGTTAATGCTTATTTTTATTGAATCTCTTTGGAATTATTTGAGTACAATAAAAGCAAGGAGTTTTTAGAACGAGAATATAAAAAAAGACGAAGAAAAACTCATTTCGAGACAGGTACTTAGGTACTTGGCGACTTAAGATATTATTAAACTGTTATTTCACAACTTGTATTGAAAACCGTCGTAGGTATGATACACGGACGGTTATTTCAAACTCGTGACGATGGTAAACACTCGCCGGTCAGCTCGGGCTTACAGCACGTCAACACGTTTGCAATAACCTATTTATGACCCTAGTATCACAATGTACTATTATAAGTTGCACTTTTTAGGCATTGTAAAACGTTACCCGTTCACATACAATTTAAATATATGTTATTAAAAGAAACTTTTTTAATGAAACATTTATGAAAGTGGTCGGACAAGCTGTATACACGAGGGCAGTAGCTCAAAACCGGTTATGCACGTCGCGCGCTAAGAATGCGTACCGCGAAATAACAGCTGGCTACTTGATTCCTCGGTTTATTAATGAACTACCTACCGACTTACGCGATAAAATTACGCAAAAAACATCAAGCATAAATTAAAATCCTTTTTTCTAGCTAACATGGAGAGCTACCAACAATAATAATAATGCATCTACCTAGTTCCAGAAATAAGATATATTTAATGTATATTATATATATAATATTTGTACGTATTTACTAATATAATTATTTCTAAACGTATCTTACGTACGTACGTTGTTTACTTTACTCGTTTGATTGTATCGATTTCAATAAGATTATTTTTTACAAACCTTTGTGGTTTTTGGTGTACTATATCTATGTAATATGTTTTATTAGTAAGTTTAAATGAAACAAAAAAAAAATGTGTTGAAGCCACTATCTATGTCACGTCCAAACATTCGTAGCTCACAAAACAACAACGCTCGCGAGTTGGTCTCACGCAAAGCCGCGCGTCTTGTTTAGTATATTCAAGTCTATTGTATGTCCCTCAAAAACAACGACCCTGTGTTTTATAACCTCACAAGAAACGTACCTTTACTTTCTCTGAGTAATAAAAGGTCTTTGTCATCAATATCATCTGCAACCAGACGTCAACCGCTTTTTAGAATACCGTACCTCATTGGCACCCAACGGAAATAATCAATATATATTATAAAAGAAAGTTGATGTTGGTATGTTCCGATAAAACTCAAAAACTAACCAATGCAGCCCATTAAAGTAGGGTGTAGCCCCAACCCTCCCATCCATGAAGAAGGTTCGGGTTTTGGGCTGCGCGGTTAAGGTTTAGAGAAAAACGGTTTAGAAGGTTTGGGCGTAGTAACTATTAAGTAATCTGTGGTTTGTGTTTTGGACTGCGCGGTTAGAGACCGTTAGAGAAAAACGGTTTAGAATGAGGTCAACTTGACCTGAAACTCAACCAAAACTTCTAGAAGGTTCGAGGAAGTTCGAAAACTTCGGGGAGGTTCTGGAAAGTTCAAGGCATTTCTATAAGGTTCGAGAATCTCCAGAAAGGTTAGAAAAAGTTTGAGAACTTTCGAGAAATTTCCAAAAGTTGTAGAACCATTGAGAAATTTCCAAAAATTCAAAAACCTCCAGAAATGCTTGAAAAAGATCGAGAACTTTCGAGATATTTCTGAAAGTTCTAGAACCTTCGAGAAAGTTCAAAAATTTCAAAAACCTCGAAAAATGTTTGAAAAAGATCGAGATTCATCGACAAATTTCTGAAATTTCTAGAACCTGCGCGAAGCGCGGGGCCCCAGCTAGTATTAAATAAAGCTGGACAGTTCACATAAGCTAAGCAGAGCTTGTGTTATAATAAGGTACTACATATATGACATAGATAGATATTATTTATTATACATAGAAAATACTCAGAACAGAAAGTGTTAGCAGATTCAGTCACATTATAGAGAACACATGTTTAGGGTAGACATTAGTTTCCTAGGAACTTCAAGAGCTTTTTGGGCCAACAACATTCAGCTCCAGTAACTCACAAAATAGCATTTCTTATGTCCCATTTCTGGTAACTTGCACCATGCTGATGATAATGATGATATAAGTCTTCTTATGAAAACTTATCCTTCTGAGATGAGGATGCAAAATGTAACAAATCAAAAATGATACAGATCGTTAACATTACACAACCGATCCAATACAACATTTTAATTAGGAGACGGCATACGATACAGCTTCGTGGTGTGAGTAATAAGTACTAAAGTTTTCGCGACCGACCACGCGGCCTCAGCTGGGCTCCACAAAACAATTTTTTACCAGACCTCTTTCCACTTCGTCGCGTACAAAGTCAACCTTTCGGTCACACAAACGATTTGACGATAATCGAGGTATTCAATTCTGGCGCACAAGAACAAAATAGGTTAATTAACATGACGTACGAGTTAACTAAATTGAGTTCGCCGACCGCTGGATAGATATTGCGCAGGCTCTACGTTCTTATTTTAAAATTTAAAAAGCTCCCACATTAGCGTTCGATTTATTGACAGGTTCGTAATTTGAATACGTAACACTGGCCTAGTGGAGACGTAAGATAAACAGTGCTTTCATATTTATTCGTCCTCGCATTCTATTCAGGTTTTGAGGATTTGGTCAATATTGATTACATTCTTGGTATGCTTCAGTTACTCACAAAATTGCATTTCTTATCTTCCATTTCTGGTAGCTTGCACCATGTTCCGCTTTACGACTTAAGTTTGGTGGTTTGGCTTATACTGCAAATACCTTTAGTAAAACAGCGGTGGAAGCGGAAATGTTTGAATGCAACAAATCAAAACGAATTGTGCCTCATACGTTAAGAGCCAGCTATTTATAGGGCTAAGAGCACAAATTTAATATGCGAACTGCTATGGAGTGGAATACACTACCGTCTTCTGTGTTTCCTGAAAACTATAACCTGGGTCTCTTCAAGGCTAGAGTGAATAGGTGCTTTCTAGACCTTTGTGCTCCGCCGAAGGCCTCATCGTCACTTACCAACAGGTGAGATCGTGGTCAAACAAAATATATCAGTATTCAAAAAACCTCAGAGTCATCCATGCGGATCAAATGAATGAATCTGAGTAGTTTTAGGGCTTTTTAAAATCTTTCAACTTGTTTGATTGTTAGTACTCATGAGTTTTATTAGCGATAGCTTTAACAAGTTTTCAGGTGATTGACAAATTAGAAAATTAATTGGTCCTAGCAAAACACTATCCGTTCCCTAAACAGATCACCAGATTTCAATATCTCCACTATTAGTTGGATAATATCAACCAAGATTGAGCACCTATTGGAGTCTGTATTAATATTATTGGTCCTAATATTACCAGGGTTTAAATGCTCAAGCTAAGCTATAATCCCCCTCAATTCGATTGGATCCCGGCAAATCTCGATAAACGAGGACCAAAGAAACTATTTGGAGTTCCACCATCGAGCGCCAAGGAGGACTTATTCAAATACGTTAAAAGCTCAGATATTTACCGCGCGGGGGAGCGGTGGGGCGAACTCAAGGATGAAAAGGGGGGTTTTTTATACTACTTGGAATGACGGGTCAAGCAGATGGCCCACCTGATGTTAAGTGGTACCCTCTGCCTATGAAGAGTGCATTACCTCACAGGTCACGCCCACCTAGGACGCCCCCTATGTGGCATTGCACTGCGCCCGCCACCCTGAGACATAAAGATGAAAAGTCTCATGTGCCTGTAATTTCACCGGCACCCTTACCCTTCAAACCGGAACACAGCAATGCGAGCACTACTGCTTTGCGGCAGAAAAAGGTATGGTGGTAGTACCAGGTTTGTGGGAAAAAACGTGCATTGTAAGTACAGTCAGAGCAAAAAGTTAATGCATTTGAAATTAATTTAATATTATAGCTTCTATTTTATTTTTTATATACAACTTGGCATGACGGACAGGCTGTCAACATCCCAACACAAGCTCTGCTTTATTTAATATTAATTTATTAAACATTTCTAAAACAAACGACGCCCACCTATTAGTGTATTTTCACTAGTTGCTTGACCAGACGTTTAAAGTAATTCAGCCCCGCCGGTTACTCCCGCTCATCCTGAGTACGTTCCTGTGCTCGTGTATTTGCCTACACTCCGCTGCTATTACGCGAGACGAGGCCCAAATAAGGCGCTATATACGCCTATTGCACGCAGGGTTCGTGGAAACCTTACCCCGATTGAAAACGGTTCAAGGATATGAAAATACTGAATTTTGTAATATAAGATACTAGTTCAGTCTTATCGTTCTACATGGGACTTTCATACAAACTTTAACACCCTTTTTCAACCAATTACGGTGCGAATTTTCAATAATCGTTTATTAGTGCGCGCCTACACCCCTTAAAGAATGCTTGTGCCAAATTTCAGATCTCTCGGCCGAGTAGTTTCCGAGATTTCGTGATGAGTGGTCAGTCAGTGAGTGGACTTCTCCTTTATATATTTAGATTTAGGCTTTGTTCCACAATCAATAAATAAAGTTCTAATTAAGCTACTTCAAATATAACTGCTCAGTAAACAAGTATTTCGTTTCACAATCCCTCAGTAGTGTTAATCACCACTTTATGTGCTCAGTAAGCTAAAAGTTAACAAAAGGATTTAACCTCTAAGTAGTTAACTAGTAACTACTTAAATCTTTAATTATTAATTTTGAATCAAAGCCTTATTAAAGTTTGATTTACCTACTCATAGGTTGCCAACTTTCTATTAAATATAACAGCATCCGAAATCCAAAAATATGAGTAATAGAGCATAGAAACCAAAAAGTTCATCATTGTCTGTGATTACTCTCAGTAGGCCCAAGTGTTGGATAACAGTCCATGCACTCTCAATAGAGAGTAGTTCTCTAGAGTAATTTCAGCAGCATATTACATGATAATTGTAATGAAACAAGTCCGCGTCCACGCATTATATGTTTGAACTTATAGGAACTCATTTGAAAGACTATAATTATAAGTAATAACTCTTTGCTAATTGGTAATTTTTGAATTTGAAGGGGAAAAGAGCTGTCATCTGGGCTTTTGGTTAGTTATAACTTTTGAAACTATCATGGTTATGTACATAATTTTCACTAGAAACGGGATATTTACCATGATTTTTGAGTTTTATAAGTTCCCGATATTTCGGCACAGTTGCATGCGCCATGATCACGGGAGAACTGACTAAAGACTAATCTTAATGGAGTACATATGAAGATGAGGTTTACGTATGAGATGGAATGTGATCGACGTTTGGCTTTCCTAGACGTATTGGTACAGGTCCGAGAAGATGGTGGGTTAGGCCACTCTGTTTACAGAAAACCTACACACACGGACCGATATCTTCATGCTGATTCGCACCACCACCCTCGGCAGCTCAATTCAGTGGTAACATCTCTCACCAACCGAGCAGTTGACCTGTGTGATGAGAATCACATTGAAAGTGAGCTAACTCATGTCCAGCATGTGTTGCGTAAGAATGGATATAAGCTTCGGTCATTACCATCCCGACCTAGGCCAAGACCCCACAGATGCAGAGTAGAACGTAGGCCAGCGTTTCTGCCATATGTTAAGGGGGTGACGGACAAAATTGCGAAAGTCCTGCAAAAGTTTTCCGTAAAGACCATCTTCACTCCCTTAAAGAAGATATCGCACTACTTGCGTTCACCAAAAGACAGTTTTCCACTTGAAAAGCCAGGGGTGTATAAAATTGATTGTAGCTGTGGGAGTTCGTACATTGGCCAAACGAAACGTACGATAGCGTGTCGGGTTAAGGAGCACATACGAGCGGTCAAGAACAGGGACATACATAAGTCAGCCATAGCAGAACACCTTTTGGAATCTGGCTCAAATCATTGGATCGAGCTACACAGTCCGCAGGTAATCTCGACAGAGCGACATTACATACCGAGAATGGTACAAGAGGCAATTGAGATTACTAAGTACAGAAACTTCAATAGAGAAGATGGTTTTCAATTATCTGGAGTATGGAAGCCTGTGGTAAGAATGTGTAAGAATCAAAAAAGTGTGGTACCTGCTACGCGTCCGGACACCGTTAGTGTTGTGTGTCGAGTTGGTGTGAATTGTGACAATGAAACCGATGGTAGTGGTATCGTTCGTAATAAAAGAGTGAGAAAGAGGGTAGATCGATATATCTGCCAATAACATCTACTCGCAAAGACTTTAGTCAGTTCTCCCGTGATCATGGCGCATGCAACTGTGCCGAAATATCAGGAACTTATAAAACTCAAAAATCATGGTAAATATCCCGTTTCTAGTGAAAATTTTGGTTAGTTGCTTATAGTTGGAGAAAATCTAAAAGAAGTCGTAAAAATTTAGTAATTTCATATATTCAGGAACTCATTTGAAAGACTATAATTATAAGTAATAACTCTTTGCTAATTGGTAATTTTTGAATTTGAAGGGGAAAAGAGCTGTCATCTGGGCTTTTGGTTAGTTGCTTATAGTTGGAGAAAATCTAAAAGAAGTCGTAAAAATTTAGTAATTTCATATATTCAGGAACTCATTTGAAAGACTATAATTATAAGTAATAACTCTTTGCTAATTGGTAATTTTTGAATTTGAAGGGGAAAAGAGCTGTCATCTGGGCTTTTGGTTAGTTGCTTATAGTTGGAGAAAATCTAAAAGAAGTCGTAAAAATTTAGTAATTTCATATATTCAGGAACTCATTTGAAAGACTATAATTATAAGTAATAACTCTTTGCTAATTGGTAATTTTTGAATTTGAAGGGGAAAAGAGCTGTCATCTGGGCTTTTGGTTAGTTGCTTATAGTTGGAGAAAATCTAAAAGAAGTCGTAAAAATTTAGTAATTTCATATATTCAGGAACTCATTTGAAAGACTATAATTATAAGTAATAACTCTTTGCTAATTGGTAATTTTTGAATTTGAAGGCGAAAAGAGCTGTCATCTGGGCTTTTGGTTAGTTGCTTATAGTTGGAGAAAATCTAAAAAGAAGTCGTAAAAATTTAGTAATTTCATATATTCAGAAAAAAAAATAATACAAGTAATGAATCTAATTATAAATTGAGTATATAAACATATTTCCTCTCAGAATCGGGTGAGATTGAAGCATTTTTATTGCTAGAGCTTACACATTCCTACGACATGGATTCTTAGGGATTCCATGATCGCATGAATGAGTCAGATCTTTTGGTTTTAAGAAGTCCAGAGATCGCTGGATTGGATCATTGTGAACAGACCTTTCAGAATCACCTAAGAGTTAGCTTAGAAACTCATTTTAGAGGTAGTTTTGCTAGTGTTAAGTTGGTTTTATCTGTCTTTTTCGAATTCAGTACAGAGGGATTGATCTCAAAGTTAACAAGTAGCTTATAAATTGTTCAGTAGAGAGGTATGGGACCTCGATATCGTATCTCCTGGCGTTAGGGGTCAAATTAACTTTGGTTGATGATCATAAATAGGCTGCGTTTGGTTGGAGCAGTTATTTTTCAGCGCCAGCCCAATTTTTGGGTAATTCCTGTAGATTTCAACTATAAGAACTAGGTAAATACAAAACATAATGTTATTAAAAGGTCCTTGCCACTAGAATGATTACGAGCCTATATACCAGATCATAACATATCATTAAAACTAGTTATGAGTCTTTAGTCTCCTTCAAAAGTAGGGGGTAGAAAGGGGTAAAAACGGTATTTTAGGGGGGGGCGCTACCTGTTGGTAAGCGGTTACCGTAGACTATGGATGCCTGCAATACCAGCTGCATCACACGCGCGTTGCCGACCCTTTAAAAATTTCCAAACACCCCCTTTTGAAGAACCCCATACTGTAGTCGCTCGGGAAAAACTCAGCAGGGAGATCATTCCACAACCTGAGCGTTCGCGGGAGGAAGTTTCTCTGAAACCGCACAGTCCGGGACCACCCTGGCTCTAAGGTGTGCGAATGAATCCTCTGCCGATGGCGAGCGGTGCGGTGAAAAAAGGTTTCTGTAGGCATCATGTCAAACAATTCCTCGGAACAAAACCCATTATACAAACGGTAGAACACGCAGAGAGAGGCAAAGTCTCTCCTCAGACTTAAGGGCTCAATACCGTTCGTGAGCTTGGGATTCTCGACAATTCTCATTGCACGCCTTTGAACCGAGTCAAAAGGTCCAAGCTGGTAGCCAGGTGCTCCTGCCTAGAGGTGACAGCAGTACTCCATGTGGGGCCGGACTTGCGACTTATAGAGAAGCAGCCTTTGCCCCGCAGTGAAGTACATCTTCGCTCTGTTAAGTACACCAAGCTTTTTGGCAGCCAGCTTGACCTTAAGTGACTACGGTACTGGACGTTGCTAGAGATGTCGATGCCTAGAATCCCGATGCTCGTAGAGATGGTGAGGGGAATGTCCTGGAATTGTGGATCCACAGTAAATGGGTTTTTTTTAGCAGTGAACGCGCAAACTTGTGTCTTTGTAGGGTTAAACTGAATCAGGTTTACATAATGCAATATGAAAAAAGGTGTAGTAAACAAAGCGGCCAAGTGCAAGTCAGACTCGCCCATGAAGGGTTCCGTAGCAGCAAATAACATAATATAAAAGTTCTTGGATGGATTACGATTAGACGTATAAAAAAAACTACTTACTAGATCTCGTTCAAACCAATTTTCGTTGGAAGTTTACATGGTAATGTATATCATATATTTTTTGTAGTTTTATCATTCTCTTATTTTAGAACTTACGGGGGGGACACTTTTTACCACTTTGGAAGTGTCTCTCGCACAAACTATTCAGTTTAGAAAAAAAAGGTATTAGAAACCTCAATATCATTTTTGAAGACCCATCTATAGAACCCCACACGTATGGTTCAATGAATTTTTTTTTGTTGAGTTTCAGTTCTAAGTATAAAAGTAAAAAGTTAAGTAAAGCTAAGCTAAGTAGTTCCCCAAAAATTTACTGTTTTTTTCTATTTTTGTGTGAAATTCTTAATGCGGTTCACATAATACATCTACTTACCAAGTTTCAACAGCCTAGCTCTTATAGTTTCGGAAAAAAGTGGCTGTGACATACACGGACAGACAGACAGACATACAGACAGACAGACAGACAGACATGACGAATCTATAAGGGTTCCGTAATTTTTGGTTGGATAAAATATTTGTTGAAAAATATATTTTACAAAAAAGCCTTTGTAAAATTAGTGATCGTAACCGTGTGCTGATCAAAATGAGCTTATACACGGTCAGTCTACTATTATCCGTCAAGTCCACCTTCCGTCTCCATCTTCATGCAATGAAATGATATAAACTCAGTTACAATCGACACTTTTCACTTTTATTCACTGTAAGTACTCACACAGCTCTTATTCTCTTACTTTTTTACTTGTAAAACATTATAAAGTCTCATGTTCTTTGTGATCACCCGAAGTACCCTTTTTCGCCGCTTCCATCTAGATTTTCCTGTCCCATATAAACCCACACGTTAGGTACACGTGGACCAATCAGGAGAGGGCAAGCACTTGTCTGTCAATTGACAGGCTAAAATACAGAAAAATGGTTGCCCACTCCAACAAAGTCAATGAACAAGCTTAATATTTACAAAATAAATTATTAAAATTCAGAAATCATTACATTCAGATCAGCTCGCTCTCACCATCATATTATATTGTCATCGGAACTTGACAGTTGTGCCAAATTTCAGCTCAATAGGTTGAGGATAACTGTTTTAAAATTCAGTTGCAAGACTCCACTCGGATTCCACCCAGACAATCATACATACATTGCAAGTTAAATAAAACCTTGCAAGGGGTACCGTGGGTCTGAAATGGAAAAAATGGACCAGTTCAATTTTAGCATGGTTTAGTTTCGTCATGGCGTTCTATGGAAGAAGCCTATGTCCAGCAGTGGACTTCTACAGACTGATGCTGATGATGAATTTCACAAAATGCTGGATAGATTCGACACCAACAGCTCTAAGTCTCAATTATCTAAGTTTACTTCAATTTGAAAGTGCCTATTTAACAGTAATTTCAAAAGCAACCGGATTCGGAAACAGTTCGGAAGTTTCAAATAAATCAATACCAATGCCTCAGTCTGCCTTAAGAAGCACAATGGAGACTGAAGGAGCGATCGCAAACAATTTGACACGCGAGTTGCTTCGCAAAATCAGTTTCAAGGCTCCAATGCAAGTCACTTAATCACCCCAATACTTCCGGTACGAATATACGGGCGACTATACGGCCACATTCAGCGATTATACGGCCACATTTGGTGATTATACGGCCACATTCAGCAATGTTGAACCATACGCAAAATCAAACTTTGATACATCGAGTTTAACTCAGTCTATTCACATTCCCAATGTCTATTCACCCCGAACTGTGATCTCGCCTGTCTCAACTGATCCTTTACCTAATTTTCCTACTGGAAACCTACATACTAAATTTAATGGTGATTGGATACGGTTTTAACAACGGTTCCAATTACTAAAGATAATATACCAACTATGAAGGGCTTAACTATAAACAGTAACAATTTACAAGATTTGTACAAAAGATAGTGACAGGGGTCGAAATGTATTCAGTTTTTAAAACCATCCAATTGATAATCCATAACTAGATGGTATAATGAAATCAAGGAAAATACATCCTTGAGGACCTTGTTGTTTAGTGGTACAGCAATCAATAAATTATGGTTTAATAGGGCTTCAAATGTTGTATTCTATGCTACAAATAAACTGTAAAATCGGGAAAATTGTAGGAACTGTGGAAGGTAAAATTTTAAAATACAACGATAGTGTCATAATTAGGCAAAGATACTAAGATAGATGCAGCAAAAACTGTAAAAAGTAAGACTGAAAATGCAGATGAATTCAGGATAAAAAACAAATATGAATAATAATAAAAAAGAGCAAAAACTGAAAAAAAAACATAACAATCGGACTTTTACAGCGCAAGCAATAGGGTCCGAACTTCGAGCAACTTGTTGCTCTATGGGTCCGAATATCGACTCGCGCACTAAAAACGCATTACAGCAGCAGAGTTCGCGTGGTATGGCGTCAGATTGAGCTGTGGCATAACTGTCAAGTTCCGATGATAATACAATATTATAACAAGCTAATCTGATGAATTCATTGATGCACAAAGGAGTTACCTGTGGCATTTCCAAGAACGTAGGACACCTATAAATAACATATTTCGTGTAGCATCACGACCCACACAAAACCAGCTATATTTAGATACAAGCAGCGCCCCGCGGTTCCACCCGCGTAAGTGGTGATCCCGTGGGAATATCGGGATAAAAATATGCCTATGTGTTATTCCGGGAGTCCAGTTATCTCCATTTCAAATTTCATCCAAATCCATCCAGTAGTTTTTACGTGAAAGAGTAACAAAGTTACATCCATCCAAACAAACTTTCGCGTTTATAATATTAGTAGGATATATCGGGATGAAGCGATTTTGTTTTGACATGTGCTTTATTCATGTGCTTTCAGTTTTCAGGGGCTGTCTTAACACCCTGTATAGGTAATAAGGTCTCATTTTATTGCTGAGCAGTATTCTTTTAGGAAACTGTAATCATACAATACCTATAATGTTCTAAATATTGGCAGTTTGCAAGCACCTTGCCGCTAAACTTTATAAAGGCAAGTCATGTAAGGACGCGTTCACATAGCAAAGTTTAGAGCGAAATTAGTTAAGTTGCTAAAAAGTTGCTGGAACTTAGTTTACTTGCAAGACAAGAAAGTTTTCATTGTGTTCTGTGGATCATTTTATTTGGAGCCAATGTTGTGTTTCGGAGTTATCGTGGCCAAAATTCACCGAATACAGTTACTAAAACAGATTTTGGAGGATATGGAAGGCGCATAATAGCTTCCATTAAAATAGTGCCCAGCCGTAGAAAAAACGGAAAAAAATGTGACCCGAAAATTCCGTTCCAGCGGGACTCGAACCGGCATCTTCGCTTATAATCGGCGATGCCTAGAAACCCTAGAAATTATTTATCAGAACGTTCGTGGCTTACGCGCGAAAACAAGAGAGTTTCGACAAAATGTTTTACTACAAAACTTCGACGTTATACTTATCACGGAAACTTGGTTGAGCGATGGATTTTATAAGGGCGAGTTGTGTGAAGACCGCTAAGACGTACTGCGCCGAGATCGCTCTAAAATACATCACATAAGGACAGGGGCGGAGGGCTGATGATTTGCACAAAGACCGGGCTGCAGGCGCAAGAGAGACCTGAATGGTCGTGCGCCGGCGTCGAGTGCGTCTGGGTGACTGTTCCCGGCCGCGCGTTTGGTCTGGAGCGCCGTAATTTACATATAGGTAACGTATATATACCTCTCCTGACTCACATCAGGCTTCGCGCCTTATGTTATTCACGAGTCACATGGCAAATGTAACGCTATCGAACCCAGATGATTATTTTATTATCGCTGGCGATTTTAATCTATCAAACGTAAGTTGGTCATCATCAGGGCCGTCAATACTTAAAAAAGGCACTATCGAGTTGCAAAACATGGCTACCAACTTTTTAGATATGTGTAGTGCAGCTGGTTTATCTCAGTTTCATACCGAATCCCAGTGGTAATATTCTTGATTTGGTTTTTAGCAACATTTCCATTGACGTCCAGAAATCAGACTTCTTTTTTGTGAAAGAGGATAAGTCCCATAATACTTTAATGCTAGATGCATCTGATATTGTTTTACCTAATTTGAAGCAAACTAAAATCACAAAATATATTTTTTATCGCGCAGTCTATGAAAATCTGAACAGCTTCTTAGATCGTGTAGACTGGACCTCTGTACTTAGCGGTGAAACAATAGATATTGTAGTTAATAACTTTTATACACAACTTCAAACCGCTTTTGAGCAAAACGTACCCAAAATTACTAGCAATCTTTCAAACTCATATCCTAAGTGGTATTCAAAACCTTTAGTTCATATAATTAGAGATATACTGAAGGCGCGTAGTCGTTGGAAATCCTACAAAAATCCTAGGGATTTTCCATTCTTAGAGCACGTCAAAAAACATTTCAAAAATAATGTAAAAATGCCTTCATTGAACGTATGCAATCTTTTATCACAAAAGATCCAAAACAGCTATGGAGCTACTTGAAGTAGGTACTCGTATCTGCGTGATAATAGCACCGGATATCCTAACACCATGAAATTGGCTAATGAAACTTATACCAATGAAAAAGATATCTGTGCAGGATTTAATAAGTTTTTTCAAAGTGTTTTTCAAAAACCAGCTACATCTTACAAAAGTCATCTGCTGATTTATCATGAATCAACAGATATGATCCATAACTTAAGGTGAATGCTCACGTTTGCGGCGCGAGATTCAAATTTTTTGGTGTTTTTTGCCCATTACAGGTCATCAACCCCTAAACAAACAAAAACACTGGAAAAATGTCTTTAGGGGTATCATAGCTAAACTGATGATATTTATGAGATACCATCAATTAAAATATGTGTGTTAAGTCTTCTAATTTTCGCGAACTCAACTTTCGTTATCTGGAGAAGTGTTTATGACCTGTAATGGGCAAAAAACACCAAAAAATTTGAATTTCGCGCCGCGAGCGTGCGCATCCACCTTAAGCATAACTGAAAAATACGTTCTTAAAACACTTAAAGCCCTTGATATCAACAAGGGACCAACCTGGCAGTGATGGTATACCTCCCGTACTTATTCAAAAATGTGCTGACCAGCTTGTTGTGCCACTATGTAAAATATTTTTACTTTCTGTAAATGTGTACGGTGCTTTTCCCGTAGTGTGGAAGGAAGCTCGAATTTTTCCAGTTCATAAAACTGGATCTCGTTGTAAAATTGAGCATTACCGCCCCATCTCAATCTTAAATACGTTCAGCAAAGTTTTCGAGAAGGTAGTGTATAGCAGTATTGCTCCTACCATTTTTAAATCCATCCCTAGTGATCAGCATGGTTTCATGAATAAGCGGTCTACTATTTCTAACCTAACAACCTTCACCGATTACTTATTGCTTAGCATGGATGACGGAATGCAAGTTGAAGTGTATTTATACTGACTTTGAAAAGGCGTTTGACCGGGTAGACCATATTATCTTGCTTCAGAAGCTGCAAGCCCTCGGAATAAGAGGGGATCTACTTAGGTGGCTAAGCTCCTATATTTCAAATCGACGGCAGGCTGTTGTTATTGGTAGTGCACGTAGTGAATATATAACTATAACATCTGGGGTCCCCCAAGGCTCTATCTTGGGTCCTTTACTGTATAACGCTTATCTATTTGATATTGGCTCATGCGTAAGGCAGTCACGATATTTGATGTTTGCAGATGACAAAAAAGTTTACCTTAAATGTGATAGCCTAGAAACATGTGCCAAAATACAGGAGGACCTCAATAGTCTTTCTGCATACTATGTTCAAAACATAATAACTGTTAACGGTGCAAAATGTCAACAAGTAACATTTACTAGAAAGTTTAAGCCAATTAATTTAAAAAAAATATTATTAAAAAAGTGCAGTCAGTTAGGGACTTAGGCGTTATGCTCGACTCAAAAATGGTGCTAGCTGAGCACATAGACGTTGTAATCAGCAAAGCATACAAGCAGTTAGGATTTATCAAACGGGTCAGCGGCCCTTTCAAAAATATTGATTGCATTAAAGTTTTGTATTTTTCCTACGTTAGAAGTATATTGGAATATGCCTGCAGTATTTGGGCTCCATGCTATGATGTTCACATTAATAGATTAGAAGCAATACAAAAAAAGTTTATAAAATACCTGTGTTTTAAAGATCACAAGTTATTCGATACATACCTTGAAGCTTGCAAACATTATAGGATTACCACATTAGAACTCAGACGTCGACAATATGATGTAATACTTCTACACGATTGGTAGCATTGACAATAGTGAGCTATTAGCTAGTATATACTTCCAGGTTTCGAACTATCGCACAAGACATACACCGTTATTACACGTCCCCCATGTATCTACTAACTATGCTCAAAACTCAGTTTTGTGTCGTGCTGCAAGATCTTATAACAAACACTATTCTGATTTAGATTTATTTAATTGCACTTAAATTGACCTAAAACGCAAAATCAATATTTTGAATTATAATTTTATGTAAGTATAAACAAACATATATACACACACGCACACACACACACACACACGCACAAACGCACACACACACACACACACACACCCACACACACACACACACACTTACACATTCACACACCCATACGTGTGAAGGTAACTCCTGTGATACCCAGACTCTGGTGAGACTGGGTGACTGGTGGTAGCAGGAGTGCCCGCTCACTCACTCACTCACCCACACACCCGCACACCCACTTATTAACCTCATCAAAGCAATGCAAGCGAAATTTATAATTATATTCTTATATTTTTATTATTTACTTTCACTTAGTCATATTTTTCCTTTCTTTTAAATTAGCATAAGCATTTTTGTTAGTGTCCATTATTTTTGTAATATTTGTTTAACCCTTTTTTGGCCTTATTGTTGTGTATTTTGTTATTTGGACTATATATATTGTAACGCTGTTGGTTTAACTCAATAAAATGAAATAAAATAAAATGCCTTGACCAGTTTTGCCAGAGAAAACCTGACGCTGAAGATTAAATTTGTGGGTACTATCAACTCGGCTAAGCGAATTTTTGGTATTTATATTTAATTTTATCCATGTTGTGGTTTATACTTGAAAGACCAACAACATTGAACGTAAATAAGTACTATGTTTTATTCTTTGGTTATTATATTTACTAAAATATGCAGCTTCTTCTATGGTGTTCCTTAACTAGATTTATTTCTTAGTAAACGGTTGGGTATCTTTATAGCATAGGAAGCACTGAAAATGTGGAAGATTGCTGAATAGATTCAATCCGTTTCGAAAAGACGCACCTTTCTACAACATGTCTTCGACTTTTGGATCTAGATTAGTAAATACCTAGGCAATGGCATAATTTACTGCTTTTCATACCTACACGAGATCCATTGCTATATTCAAGTCAAAGTTTAATGATGGAGCCTGCTTTTTCCATACGATAAAGGTCCAACATTAAAGGTATTCTCGTTTAAAATTATTTACCGTATTAATATAAAGTTTGAATTATCCTTGGAACAGTTGCACAGAATTTTGTCTTTTGATAGATAGATGAGCCGTATATTTGTATCTCCAATCACAAACATCACGTATCTCCAATCACAAAATCACCTACGCAGTGCTCTAAAAAAATTAAACCTTTATAAAAACTAAAACTAAAAGTGCGTGTGTGTTGCAGCATCACAAATGGGTCATAGCTCAGCGAATGATATTACTCAAAGAGCAAACACTGGTTATCAGCTAGTACCCTAGAGGTGACAAGTCGAGACAAGCGCTATACGAGTTCATTGACTTGATTGATTTGCATTGACAAGCAAATGCAAATTCAATCGAAAGAGACAAAACACGTAGTAAATATTCCGCGTTTATTAGTAGCACGGTTAGAAGTAGAACCAAAATACAGTCTAAGGATATTTAAATCAGCATTATTGTGAAACCCACCATGATCCACGATTTGCGTCGGTTCTAAACCCGCCATTTTGTGCGCCTAATTGCAAACTGTCGCGGCGTTGCCCGCATTCCGCGGTGTACACAGAATGCCAGAATTTCCTTGTCTTATGTCGACAAAATCTGCTCTCTGTAACACGTGCAGGAATTTTGAAGGAACTTAAACTTTACTGCCGTTCAGCTTGAAATTTGTCACAAAATGTCTCAAACTTACTAAAAATAGCTATAATACTAGTAGCTACGTATCTACATAGGTACATGAAAGGTTTACCTGTAGATGAAAGGA
Source organism: Operophtera brumata (assembly GCA_932527175.1). Classification (NCBI taxonomy): domain Eukaryota; kingdom Metazoa; phylum Arthropoda; class Insecta; order Lepidoptera; family Geometridae; genus Operophtera; species Operophtera brumata. The sequence continues at coordinate 54,773,050 of OW052239.1, read as the reverse complement.
CCTCCGAGGCGCACCAATCCTTTCAACATAGTGGTTCCTTCACCAATAGTTACTAGGCCCTTTTCAAGGCCATCATACCTGAAGCTGATCTCTGATAGCCAAGAAAGAACGGTAATACGAAGTAGTATTAATCTACCTACATAGGTATCTATACAGTTTTCAAATGACTATTGGTCTGTAACTATGTCATACTCGTGTAATTTTATGACGACTAATAGTACCTACGGCCTAGTATAGTATTATTTTATCTGTGCTACGGCATATGAAATACAAAATATTCATGAATATTCAAGACAAATTCAATCATTTATAAATTTTACATAGCCTCTACTGAAGCGCTGTAATTTTATTCCAATTCGAGTAAACTGCACAATTTTCCCGTTTTTATTGAAAATTATTTTATTTTAGGCTATATTTTGTTTTGGGGTTCCATGCACAGACACAAAACAAATTTATGAAATGAAATGAAATGTAATAATAATTTATTGCATGAAATATGGTACAACAGGATGAAAATAATGTAGGTACTTTAGATTAAATAATCTTAGGACCAGCATATTTCGCCATGAATTAGCATGCAATTTTAATAATAATGTTAGCCTACAGTTTACCAGTATTTATTCTTACAATATAATTCAATAATAATGGCAACGAAACGAGGTAAACGAAAATAACAGTGAATAATAATAATCCATATTACATGTCACAAATCTTATAAATACCTACATTTTACAATCAAAAAATTCTTTCAAATTATAAAAACATTGGTCTATTCAACTGTGTAATTTACTTGGAAATTTCCACTCAGGGTAATTATTGGGAATCTTAGGAATTCGTGAACAGAAACAGTGCAATGAAGTGCACAGTCAATATCCTTACATAAGAATTAACATACATAATAATCTCTTCCAAAAAACAAAAAAACAAGTAATTACTTTTGTAAAAATTTAAAAAACCCTCAACACAATGAAACGGCTGAACCGATTTTGATCAAACATAGCTTAGAACTAGAGATGCACCGAATATTCGTTTGCTATTCGGTATTCGGCGTTTTCGGCATTTTTTTCACTATTTGTATTCGGTTTTGGTGCCGAATATATTCGGTTCGAGTATTTTTATTTTCTTGGTTACACGATACTGTATAGAACTTATAGGAAAAACTTCGTTCAGACGTCGTTTCAGGCAGTTGTTCTTTATGCTTCAGCTTCAAATTATTTATCATACCACTTTTCGAAGCACTGCGCCCTGACCCACCGCGAGAAATAACACAACTACACAAAGTGCACTTAACTTTTGTTTTGTCATCTTCCATTTCGTCAAAAAAGTCCCAAGCACGTGATCTTTTACGCCCACTCATATTGCAAACACAATAAAGTTATTATTATTAATATTTTTGTAATAATAAGCACCTTTGTTTTTATTTGTAACGTAATCGTGAATTCGCGAGATGTTTTGAAGCTAAGTGACAGACAGAGCGGTGTGCGCGGGTGGCGGGTGGTGAGGTACGGCTCGCTCGTCATCTAGCCAGCAGCGACGCGTAGCGTACATGTTAGAACCTGTTTGTGCAGCAAAACAATGAAATTGTAAACCGAATAATTCGGCCGAATATCCGGTTCAGTAAAGGTTAAACCGAATAGTATTCGGTATTCGGTTATTCGGTGAAACCACTATTCGGCGCATCCCTACTTAGAACACTCCAGACAAATTCACCTTTCAAACAAAAAAAACTAAATAGGTTCATCCGTTCGGGAGCTACGATGCCACAGACAGATACACACACATACATACATACATACACAGACACACACAGCCACACACACACACACAGACAAGTCAAACTTATAAAAACCCGTCGTTTTTGCGTCGGGGGTTAAAAATGAACTTTCACGTTTTGAACCCGTATGTACCATCCCCACATCTCTACACTCTATATACCTACCACTAACTATAACATTATCTGTAAGAGCACCGCCGGAAGGAAGTGGCAAACGAGCTACCCGCTTCCCGCCGTTCTTTCGTAATTGCAGCTAAACTTTTGTGTCCAATGTAATTACTCTACAATCTACCTTCTCTCGCTAGTTACTCAATTATTCATATAAATATTAGCTGCACTGTCTTTAAATCTGTATTTAGAGTTGAAATAATATAGTGAAATGAGGGCAATATTATTTTTAATATTCCTTACCAATTTTTCAAGAACAACACACTTGTTAACCCGGACTTGACGATAAGATTTGTCCAGGCTGCTAGTTTATTATGGAATGTGTTATTACTGGAAGAAAGCGTTAGCAGAGTCAGTCGTGGGAAGCAATGGCAGTGATGAGCTCACTCGTCACTTCTTTCTACAATGGTTCACCCCACTGTGAAAAGAGGCCCATTGAGGCTCTGCGTGTGTCTATGTATGTATGTGGAATACTCAAAATGGGTTTGTTCAAATAGAATATCGAGGATTGGGATAAGGGCTGTACATTGTATAGGCAAAAACATTGCCGTATTGTTTTTTTTATACGCGTATCATACAATTATTTAAGTAAAACGTAGATACGTAGAGCCTCTACGACGTAGACCGTGCGTTGTAGACGCTTTACAATTTTACTTCATTTGTTTCTAAAATTACACAATTGAAGCTTCAGCCCTTTTAGATAGGCTTATTTTGTTAAGGTTGGACTTAACTTAATATTTAGGCAGATAAGATTAGTTTTAAACTTAAATGGGCCAGTGAAGCTTAGTGCGTCAGACATCTAGTTGTCCCTCTAACCTTCGACCAAAGTAAAATAAATGGACTGGCCTTACCCATACAAAACGTCCGTGAAAAATAAGACAATTCGGATTTAGGGTACAGTCAACAAATAAACTATCTATCTATCTATCTATCTATCCAGCCACTGCTGAGTAAAGGCCTCTTCTCTATAGCGCCACTCCTGGCGGTCTTTTAAATAAACTAGGTGAAATTAAATTATTGAACTTCTTAAAAACTGTATTTTTTTAATACTTTAACGGATGCAATGTGTTTTCTAAAGTTATTTCAGTAGGTTTATAGTACAAAAAATCGCCGAAAAAAATTCAATTATTGAATGAAACTTTTACAAAAATACATGGTTCCTTTCTGTTTTATGTAGTTACGTATCTATTTTTCAGCTCTCAAACATACATAATATAAATCAATAGAAAAGCAAGTCCACCTTAGGTCTTCAGCTCAATCAATTTGTGAAAAATATATTTTTCATCACTCAATAAACTAAGAAAATATCATAAAAATCGTACGGAAACATAAATATATAAAAATTCCAGTATTTAAGAAACTGCAGAGTGCAGTTTTAAGAATTTTGCACAATGAGTTTTTTTATACTACTTGGAATGACAGATCAAGAAGATGGCCCACCTGATGTTAAGTGGTACCCTCTGCCTATGAACAGTGCATTACCTCAGGTCACGTCCACCTAGGACGCGCCCTATGTGGCATTCCACTGCGCCCGCCACCCTGAAACATAAAGATGAAAAGTCCCATGTGGCCGTAATTTCATCGGCACCCTTACCCTTCAAACCGGAACACAGCAATGCGAGCACTACTGCTTTGCGGCAGAAACAGGTATGGTGGTAGTACTTCCCCAGACGAACTCTTTCACAAAAAAGCTCTACTACTACTAACCGTTTTTTGGCGTATAGAATTCATTGTGTAGAAAATGATCAGAGCAAATACGGGAAAAAGTATTCCACTTCCAAAAGTCGTCTGTTCTTGCTCGTCTTATGACTTCTATCCATTTTTGTTTACCTTCGTTTTTTTTTGGAAAGCTGTAAGGTTAATTAACATGCCATTACATATTATATGCAATTACCTAAAGCGACGTGCTTAGCAATGTTTTGACGTAAATAATGCAAATTACAATTCTAAATCAATACGATACCCCTTAGGCATCAGATTTTTTTGCAGTCTGTACCGGACCATCCGTCATGCGTGAAGTCTTGTCAAATATTTCGTCGCTGTAGTTGGAAAACTAAATAAGTAATAACAACAACAAAACCAACATCGCGAGAAAAACGCGATTTACTGTTTTATTGCGTCAAAAATGGCAATAACTTTTTTATCGTAACTATTTTTTCAGTCCGTGTTTTGATATGTTATAGATTGGTACTGTATCTATTTTTTAATTTAATGATAATACATTTTAGTTCTTTTGATTAAGAGAAAAAAATAAAAAAACGACTATGTTTTTTTCCCTCGCCAAAGTTTTGAATAATTGAAATGATCTATTATTTACTTATTTGAATATGACAATCCTATCCATGGGTATAGATTTATATAATATTAAAATACATTTTAAAATAAAACCAACTTATAATCATTTCTTTTTATCAAGACTGAATATTAGAAAACTACTGAAACACCTACATTATTTTAGCAGACTTATAAATTCAAAGTAAGTGACATAATATAACTTATCATACGACTAATGCTTATAAAATCAACAAAATGAAAAAAAATTGTGGAACACAATAATTCTAAGTATCAAAAAGAAAAACGGTATGTCGACTAAAATTAAAACTATCTACGAGTATAAACTTGTGTCTGTTAACTTTCATTCAGAGTGGGGAACATTGAGATAATGTCCTGGGGCGTCCTCCTTGTCACTCGTCCTCTAGAGCAAGACGTGTCCATCGACATGTATGGGCCATCATAACCATGCAATAAAGTCGATTTCGCAAAATGTGTTACTTATGTAGTTTTCCTACTACACGACGATTTATAAGTTTTTTATCAATTGATGAAAATTATATTACAAAACCTTTACTTACGAATGAAATGCGATGCCTGAAGCTTTATTTGTATTTCTTGTGTTGTTTGCACTTGCAGAAAAGCACAGGAAGGCATTGTATCACCAAGGTATCTAATTTTGGTATTGTTCAGCATAGCTGTCACTCGTTGCCGTGACAAAGACTGACTGAAGCGAAGTATACTAGCTAGGTCTGTTTAGAAGCTTCAAAACTATCGTTCCCTGAGGCCCGTCCATTCATTTTATTTACGTCGATGCCTCTAACAATAGGTAAAGCTATCTACACTTATTACTAGTATAGTATTATCTTATCTGTGACTTACGGTATGTTTAGCGGCAGCATAGATATCTTTCGCCCTTTTATTTTCCAAGTTTCAGACAGAATAAACGCTACAAGCCGATAATTGATAAACCACACTTTTCAATAACGGAACAGATGTAGAATGAGTAATTAAAGTTTTCAAATGTTTTTGATTATTTAAAAAAGGTGTTTTTTTGTGAATTTCGATTTTAATTCACGTGGCGAACAGAAATATTTATGATTTATGAATGACCAATATGAGCGTAGTTGAAAGTGGCCCAAAATAATTATACCAAAAATAATTTTATGGAAACGAGATCATTTACATACATACATATACACACGCCTTTTTCCCGAAAGGATAGGCAGAGCCTCAACGGCATCTTTTCCCCGTGGGTTGCACCATCTTGTAGACGTGACAAGTGGTGAGCTCATCGCCACCGTTGCTTCCTACGACTGACTCTGCTAACGCTTTATTCCATCAGTAATAACACATTCCTGAGCTAGCAGCCAGGACAAATCTTATACAAACTAATTTTACTAACAAGACCGGGTTATTCCTGAATCGGCTTTTCAACATCCACGGGAGGAGACGAAGGGGTCTATTGTTAGGCCAGACACAATGAGTTTTTTTTTGAATGAAACCATTATACATACTAGCATACGACCCACCTGATGTAAAGTGGTCACCGTTACTTATAGACATCGGCAACACCGGTGTATTGTCGACGCGTCCCTTAAGGACATAAAAATTTATGAAAAAAAAACTTGAACATCTTGGCACATGACGTAACCAGATCATTTATTTCATTGAAAACGAGCGTTCCAATAACCAAACTCAATGTAAATTTTATGATTGCCATGAGCATTAAAATCATTAAAATTAATCTCACCGCTCACATGGGATTCATCTTCACACTTTGAAGCCAATGTGGTCACGCACCGCGAGGTCCCAGAGGAATTCCCTCCCGCGATCTCTCAAGTTGTGGAAATGATCAATGCCAAGGTTTTCTCTAGAGACTATACTATTACTACTAGACTACTCGATTTAGGGGTTTTGAAAAAATGACATTTTGCAACGTGCGTGTGATGCCTCCGGAAATAAAGTCATCCATAGGCTACGGTAACTACCTTCCATCAGGTGAATTCAGGTGTAAAGGTCCATCTTGTTTGCTCATCCAGTTTTATATATTTTTTTTATTTTTTTTTCCATATACATCTTTATACCATTTCCCCTCTAAAGAGCTTATTTTATTCACTGAAAACAGTGAATAAAAAGCATTTTTAATCACTATTTTGGTATTTGAATTTGGAACATACCAATATACTCGACCTCCAACTCCATAGAACACCTATACAACCTCCTTGCAATAAAAATACTCGATACATAATCATTGTGCAAAGAATACTCGACATACAAACTTCTTGTGCAAATAACTCCTCGAGATTTTATTGGTCGACATTTTCAACAAGGAGTTTAGCATTACAATAAATACTGTTTTGTGTTCTTTGCTGTGATTAGTAAATTCGCGCTATTTTAAATACTGTAAGTTGTACGAGCACAAAGTTTAGCGGTACTTAATAATAAATCGAATGAAAATGCATTCAACTGATGAAGAAGATGTCTATCTTTCTTTTTCTCGTAGTCATGGTATCAAGTATAGTATGCAACTCTTGAATAAAACGGATTTATATCGAGGGCCATGAAACACTCGCGTCGCTCAGGATTCTAACACTTGAATCAAGACCGCAGGGAGTGATTCAAGTGTTAGAATCGTTAGTTCAATCGTTAGAATCTTTCACTTGCTCGTTATTCATCTATGACCCTCGCTTTAAATCCGTCCTTTATTCACTAATTGCATAATATACTATTATACCATTCCCCCTCTAAAAAGCTTGTTTTATTCACTGAACACAGTGATTAAAAAGCACTTTTAATCAATATTTTGGTGTTTGAATTTAAAAACAATATACAACCTCCTTGCGCGTGCATTAAAATTATGTTAACCTTCCTTTTTCTTAATTAAATGTCTGTTATCGCTTAAATCTTTCTTTTTCTCGTAGTCATGGTATAAAGTATAGTATGCAACTCTTGAATAAAACGGATTTATATCGAGGGCCATGATCACTCGCGTCGCTCAAGATTCTTCTATGACCTTCGCTTTATATCCGTCCTTTATTCTCTAATTGCATAATATACTATATTTCCTTAATTTTCGTGTATCACGAACACTAGGTACAAAAAAAACAACAAATACACATTGTCATGTACATGTTTTTTTTTTTAAATCGCCCCTTTATTTCTCTATCCATGTTTACCTTTGAGACCACGCATCCTGTATAATTTTCCGCAAACTGTATACTATTTATCCCGATTCCGTGAAATTCCCAAACCGTGTAAACAACATCAAAATAAATCATTGGCATTAATCACGAAATGATATTAATTTGAAGCCTTCGTTGCGGGATAGCTAATTGCGTCCGCGCGCTGGTTACAGCTCATGAATTATTATATTGGACAAGTTTCAGGAGTTTGCGGTCAAGAACCGCCGATAAAAGTCACATACATAGTCCTGATCCCACACTAGGATTCCCCGTATCGTGGAAATGTAAGTACCACAACACCTGGACCCAGAACAAATAATTGCAAATCATGTAAATATTTGTCATGTCTTACATGCCACGGAGGCAGTCTTTAAGCCAAGCCGTGTTTGTTGCCTGATTCCTCGAGGTTTGGTCGCTATGTAACAGGAGTAAATCCTACCCTATACCTACTATTAAACTAGCAATATTTTAAAGAAAATAATGAATTGATATTTATTTATTTGTATAAAGCTCCAACGCTCCAGACTTATTGAAAAGATTCGTTAGAATAATATTTGTCCTGGCTGCTAGCTTATCATGGAATGTGTTATTACTGGAAGAAAGCGTTAGCAGAGTCAGTCGTGGCGACGATGACAAAGTCAAAGTCAAAGTCAAAAGTATTTTATTCATTGAAATCACAAGGATCATTTTAAATCGTCTTAAAAAATAAATTTAGTTTTACTCCTGTTCCAACGCAACCAGACCTAGAAGAATCAGGCAACAAACACGGTCTGTTTTTCATTTGATGATCCTTCTTACTACTAGGTGGGGAGCGCCTGTGTGGTGCCTCGAGAACAAGTGGAAGCTGATTCAAGGAAAAAAGGAAAACCAAATTAAAAGCCTTACTTAGGTAGGCAGTCAAAAGTAAGATGATAGAGAGAATCAGCAAAAGTTCATAAGGCAGCACACACTACGCTTGATATACTCATAAATAACACATCAGTAATAAATTATATGCAGGTACAGACATTGCAAATTGACAAATTAGGTGTCGAGGGGCAGCTTACCACCTTACCTTACCACTTGTCACGCCTATATTCCACGATGGTGCAACCCACTGTGAATGGAGGCCCATTGAGGCTCTGCCTACCCCTTCGGGGAAAGGGGCGTGTGTCTGTGTATGTATGTACCTATGTATATATGAAAATTATGTTACTTTCCCCAAGACGCTGTATTTTGCACCTTACACCACCTAGTCATAGAGTCTCGTGTTCCCGCCACCATTAGTTTTGTTTCTTGCAGACTGGGTAACACGACTTTCCCCAGAATAAATTATTTAATGAACTGGAATATTGTTCCTTATAACTTAACTTTGTTTTGTGTAGTTTCCTTAGTAACTGTTCTGTATTCGGTGTGCTGTCCTAGTAACTGTTGTTCAAGCTGTGTCTTGATGCGGTTATTTGATAAAAGTACGTCATACTTGCATCGAAGATAGCTGTGGCACAGATAAAACAATACTATACGCTGTGGGAAGACGACAGACTACAGATACACATATAAGTATACTAATACACATATAAGTATAATAAGTATACACATATATAAGTATATTACTAGTAGTTCTACATAAATCTCCGTCATTTATGAACCGATTTTTTTATTTTTATTTGCCACAATATTTTTCCTGGTTGGTTTCATTGGCATCAAAATCTGGTTCTGATGTTGGGATCCACGAGGAATTGAGGGAACTCCTCAAATCTTATAGGCACACATATATAGCGATTTCGGTATTTTCAGCACCAAGTCAAGCAGGTGCTTTTAGAAAGTATCATTTGGTTAATTGGAACTGATAAAGAAGACCAGGGATAGCCATTGGAACTCCTCACTAAAAAGTATCATAAGTTCTCATGTTAAGTGAATTTTAAATTCTTATGAGACTAAATTCTTAAACCGGATAGGTAAGTATTTCACGGGTGGCGATAAGGTTAACTTTTCGATATCCGATTGAGCTGAAATTTGGCATACCTGTCAAATTCCCATGACAATACAATATTGTGGTGACAGCGAGCTGATCTGATAAAGGAGACGGAAGGTGGACAACGGAACTCCCTCGATGGACAATAGTAGACGGCCGTGTTTAGGCTCATTTTCATCAGTACACGGTTCCGATCACTAATATTATAAAATTTTGTATAATTTCCTTAGAGTCTGTCCAAAAAGACGTTCCATCGTGGGATTGGAGGGCGCAGCTGTGCTTATTTAGCTATTTTGCTTAGCGGGCAATACAATAGCGTCTGTTCCGTATAGATCCTATTACAACTGTAACTATTTCTTAAGTTTATGATTCAAAATGCCGACGGTTTGAATCATAAACTAAAGAAATAGTTATTTTAGACAAAAGAAAAAGTTCACAAAAATTCACAATTTGGCCACGACGGAACTCTTTTTGAACAGACTCTAACTTCAAAGTTTTTTTTTTTTTTAAATATATAAGCATCTGTGTAACAAATAATCATCGAGCAACGCAGGCCTCCGTACCGTGCTCGATGCAAATAATACATCAGTGCAAGCATGGCGTATGTTATGATGTTATTAATGATACTTTTTTCAGCTGAAACTCCGCAAAGAAAACTAATTCCATAGCGAAGCCTTCTTAAATAATTACGTCGCATCTCCAACATTTCTCACAATTTTACGCCGTGGTGACTTAAAAAAGAAACGGCTCCCTAGACGACACTTAAGATACATTTACATAGAAAGAAGACTACCAGTGTCTGTCACTATTGTACCCGCAAGAAATTGCACACTTTAAGGTAGGGTATGGCGCAAAATTCCTAATCTTAGATTTGATTCTTAACAGACTCAATCAAGTACAATATTCAAATTAAAAATATACTGGATACTACTTTATAATTCCAAGAGATCACTGTACCAGAAACACGATAGGACAATATATACTCTTTAGAAAAAAAAAACAAACTTACCTCTAACTTTTGGCTAGATTTGATTGTTTATGATTTGTTTGTCTTAGTAGTAGTAGAGCTTTTTTGTGAAAGAGCTCGTCCGGGGAAGTACTACTATTTCTGCCGCAAAGCAGTAGTGCTCGCATTGCTGTGTTCCAGTTTGAAGGGTAAGGGTGCCGGTGAAATTACAGGCACATGAGACTTTTCATCTTTATGTCTCAGGGTGGCGGGCGCAGTGCAATGCCACATAGGGTGCGTCCTAGGTGGACATGACCTTTGTGGTAATGCACTGTTCATAGGCAGAGGTTACCGCTTAACATCAGGTGGGCCTCTTGCTTGTTCCGTCATCCAAGAAGTATAAAAAAATTGGATGAAGAATTCTGCCTGGTGTTGGCGCAAGTCTAAATGATATAACCTGATATAGTCGTTCTGCCAGAGATATCTCTGCTCTGAAAATCACCTTTTGTCACAGAGCCATGAACCAAGAACATCACATGATTGAACTTTTGGTTTCAACACAAACGGGTTTCCTCGCGATATTTTTCTTCCCTTTGAGCCTTAGAGCAATGCGGCCTCGTGTTACTAAAACCATAAACCATAGGGTTTGAGCATATGGTAATGCGCACTATAATAACTTATTTCGAGTTCATACATCCCATTTGTGGCCACCATCGAGCAACACGGAGGCCTGCAATGCTCTAAGGTGTCCACACATAACCAACAATCTTTGGATTAAAAATTAGAGTGTCACCGCATGGCTGGCCATTCACAATCACTCGATCGCGTCAAATAACGTGATATTCTTGAGTGCCAAAGTCAAAGTCAAAAGTATTTTATTCATTGAAATCATAGTTGTCATTGCGCCGATTGGATTCACGCCAATGAGGGCTTTTCATTTTAAAATAAACATAAAAAGTAATTTGACTTGGCTCGATAGATGGCGCTAACTCAAATGTGGTTGCCAAAATTAACAAATGCATTGACTGTGCTTTTGTGTGATAGTAACAAAATACCACGAAAATATAACGCACTACGTTGTTGACTTTGACATCTCACTTTATTTTGACAGTTAAGTACAGAGCTGGCGCTATCTATTTTCAAGGCATCACGAGAGACACTGGCTCATGGTGTGAAACAGCCGTGAAAACCCCTCATTGACGTGACCGTAAGTGGCCAGCTTTATCACAGTGCGCGTGTTCGTACCAGTAAGTGCCTATGATAATGAGAGTGTTCTGCTTTATCACAGTGCGCGAGTTCGTACCAGTAAGTGCCTATGATAATGAGAGTGTTCTGCTTTATCACAGTGCGCGTGTTCGTACCAGTAAGTGCCTATGATAATGAGAGTGTTCTGCTTTATCACAGTGCGCGTGTTCGTACCAGTAAGTGCCTATGATAATGAGAGTGTTCTGCTTTCTCACAGTGCGCGTGTTCGTACCAGTAAGTGCCTATGATAATGAGAGTGTTCTGCTTTATCACAGTGCGCGTGTTCGTACCAGTAAGTGCCTATGATAATGAGAGTGTTCTGCTTTATCACAGTGCGCGTGTTCGTACCAGTAAGTGCCTATGATAATGAGAGTGTTCTGCTTTATCACAGTGCGCGTGTTCGTACCAGTAAGTGCCTATGATAATGAGAGTGTTCTGCTTTATCACAGTGCGCGTGTTCGTACCAGTAAGTGCCTATGATAATGAGAGTGTTCTGCTTTATCACAGTGCGCGTGTTCGTACCAGTAAGTGCCTATGATAATGAGAGTGTTCTGCTTTATCACAGTGCGCGTGTTCGTACCAGTAAGTGCCTATGATAATGAGAGTGTTCTGCTTTATCACAGTGCGCGTGTTCGTACCAGTAAGTGCCTATGATAATGAGAGTGTTCTGCTTTATCACAGTGCGCGTGTTCGTACCAGTAAGTGCCTATGATAATGAGAGTGTTCTGCTTTATCACAGTGCGCGTGTTCGTACCAGTAAGTGCCTATGATAATGAGAGTGTTCTGCTTTATCACAGTGCGCGTGTTCGTACCAGTAAGTGCCTATGATAATGAGAGTGTTCTGCTTTCTATGTACCTTGACGACTCTCTTGCAGCTCTGTTTAGTTATCAGTAAAATTGCTTCTTCTAGTGAGATAATAAGCGTTTGACTAAGAGCAAACAGCTTCTGAATCTCTGAGGAGAGTTTGCGGTAGGAGATTAGCGGCCAGAAATACTTTGGGAAGTTCTAAAGGCTTTCTAAAAGTTTTTATTAATAATTATTATTTATTATTTTTCTCCGTAGTTAGAGATCTAGTTACTATAAATAAACTATAAGAACTAGTGACATTAGAACTACGCCCATAGTCGTTGTCATAGTAGGCAATGCTACGAGGTCAATACCTCGGCTCCGAGTCACTTTAAAATACAGTACCGAGCTTCGTTTACGAAGAAAGCTCTACTACTGTCCTTATTCTTATCCTTATTATTATTATTATTTTTCAGGGTGTTCTGGGTATTTTCTATGTATAATAAAAAATATCTATCTATGTAATATATTGTATTAAGTATATCAGTTATCTTGTACCCATAACACAAGCTCTGCTTAGTTTGGGGCTAGATAATGTTGTGTGAACTGTCCAGCATTATTTATTTTATTTATTTATTATAAGTTAGCGTCTTTGTGGTACACTGACTTTCGCATGGTTACTTAGTCCAGGCATCCTGCTCAAATATATGTAATTATAAGTAGTAGGTAAGTAAACAATAAGTCAATAACATTTCGCATGGTTACTTAGTCCAGGCATCCTGCTCAAATATATGTAATTATAAGTAGTAGGTAAGTAAACAATAAGTCAATAACATTTCGCATGGTTACTTAGTCCAGGCATCCTGCTCAAATATATGTAATTATAAGTAGTAGGTAAGTAAACAATAAGTCAATAACATTTCGCATGGTTACTTAGTCCAGGCATCCTGCTCAAATATATGTAATTTTAAGTAGTAGGTAAGTAAACAATAAGTCAATAACATTTCGCATGGTTACTTAGTCCAGGCATCCTGCTCAAATATATGTAATTATAAGTAGTAGGTAAGTAAACAATAAGTCAATAACATTTCGCATGGTTACTTAGTCCAGGCATCCTGCTCAAATATATGTAATTATAAGTAGTAGGTAAGTAAACAATAAGTCAATAACATTTCGCATGGTTACTTAGTCCAGGCATCCTGCTCAAATATATGTAATTTTAAGTAGTAGGTAAGTAAACAATAAGTCAATAACATTTCGCATGGTTACTTAGTCCAGGCATCCTGCTCAAATATATGTAATTATAAGTAGTAGGTAAGTAAACAATAAGTCAATAACATTTCCGAAGCCAGCGCGCTATTTAATGTTCAGGGGCCAGTTATCTCACGTTTCTGCCAGTCAACCGCCTGTAATCTGATTTCTTGTTTGCCGCATCTTAATTACACACTTTTGTTCTGCCTTGCTTTGTTTTATTTTGTTATGATACTTGTTTGTATGCTGAGAGTTACTAGAATACATAAACAAGCTTAAAGCTAGCTATGATAGGGTTCAATTTTAAAAACCACTTTTGGTATAGCTACACTTATAGTATTATTTTATCTGTGGCTACACTAACAAATTAATATGTAAGCTTCTTCTGAATCTGGTAGATACGGCCTTTTTAATTTGGCCACAGAATACATAATAGTACAGTTTTTTTGTATCTACTTGTATGACGGAACAAGCAGATGGCCCACCTGATGTTAAGTGGTATCCTCTGCCTATGAACAGTGCACTATCGTATTGGTTAACCACCTTGGACGCACCGTATGTGGCATTGCACTGCGCCCACCACCCTGAGACAAATAAGATTAAAAGACTCATGTGCCTGTAATTTCACTGGCACCCTTACCTTCAAACCGGAATACAGCAATGCGAGCACTACTACTTTGCTTAGAGGGTTAGTGTATAGCTACACTAACAAAATAAGTACCTATGTAAGCTGCTTCTGAATTTAAGTTGGTTATGTAATGTCGAACGGTTATTTATGCAGACAAAAGCACATTTTGAATCTTTGGTACGAGTAGTCCTACCGTGCTGGTCCTATGATCGGATCACGGGGACTTGTCCGATCAGACCAGAGACTACAACCACTCAAGGACCATCGAATCAGCTATGTAAAGTAGCGAACTATTTTAAGTGAATTGCCACCGAACTTCTTTCTGTTAGCCTGTTTAAAGTTACTTCGTCCATCACAGCCCTGCGAAGTTGGACTGTAGTTTAAAGTTACTTCGTCCATCACAGCCCTGCGAAGTTGGACTGTAGTTTAAAGTTACTTCGTCCATCACAGCCCTGCGAAGTTGGACTGTAGTTTAAAGTTACTTCGTCCATCACAGCCCTGCGAAGTTGGACTGTAGTTTAAAGTTACTTCGTCCATCACAGCCCTGCGAAGTTGGACTGTAGTTTAAAGTTACTTCGTCCATCACAGCCCTGCGAAGTTGGACTGTAGTTTAAAGTTACTTCGTCCATCACAGCCCTGCGAAGTTGGACTGTAGTTTAAAGTTACTTCGTCCATCACAGCCCTGCGAAGTTGGACTGTAGTTTAAAGTTACTTCGTCCATCACAGCCCTGCGAAGTTGGACTGTAGTTTAAAGTTACTTCGTCCATCACAGCCCTGCGAAGTTGGACTGTAGTTTAAAGTTACTTCGTCCATCACAGCCCTGCGAAGTTGGACTGTAGTTTAAAGTTACTTCGTCCATCACAGCCCTGCGAAGTTGGACTGTAGTTTAAAGTTACTTCGTCCATCACAGCCCTGCGAAGTTGGACTGTAGTTTAAAGTTACTTCGTCCATCACAGCCCTGCGAAGTTGGACTGTAGTTTAAAGTTACTTCGTCCATCACAGCCCTGCGAAGTTGGACTGTAGTTTAAAGTTACTTCGTCCATCACAGCCCTGCGAAGTTGGACTGTAGTTTTTCCATCGCAAAAAGCGAGCTAAGTTGATAGAAGCTAGCTCGGTTTTTGCTCAACTAACTTCAAATTGCCGTGGGGATGAGTTTGCAAGAATGTCGGTTGATCACTTCGTGCTAAGGAAAAAGATAATGAGAGCAAATTGTTTAGCTTGCTACGCGTAAAAACTTAATGGAGCATTTTCAGGCAATAATAATTGCTGCATCAAAACATTCTACTGCAACATATAGCGTGTCACTATAATGGGTTTTATTTACATAGGTCCTTACTATACAATATTATAATACAGATAAAGGTTAGGTACAACTTAGCTGCTTATGATAGTCTGTAGAGTGAGCTACTTTTTAGGGTTCCGTAGTCAAAGACAAGGAACCCTTATGGATTCGTCATGTCTGTCTGTCTGTCTGTCCGTGTATGTCACAGCCTTTTTTTTCCTAAACTATAAGAGCTATACTGTTGAAACTTGGTAGATAGATGTATTCTGTGAACCGCATTAAGATTTTTACACAAAAATTAAAAAAAAACAATTATTTTTGGGGATCCCCATACTTAGAACCGATACTCAAAAACAAATTTTTCATCAAACCTATACGTGTGGGGTTTCTATGGTAGGTCTTCAAAAATGATGTTGAGGTTTCTAATATCATTTTATTCTAAACTGAATAGTTTGCGCGAGAGACACTTCCAAAGTGGTAAAAAGTGTGTGTGTGTGTGTGTGTGTGTCCCCCGTAACTTCTAAAATAAGAGAATGATAAAACTACAAAAAATATATGATGCATTACCATATAAACTTTCACTCAAAATTGGTTTGAACGAGATGTAGTAACTAGTTTTTTTATTTTTGGGGTTCCCCATACTTAGAAGTGAAACTCAATTTTTTTTTTCATCATATCTATACGTGTTGGGTATCTATGGATAGGTCTTTAAAAATGATATTGAGGTTTCTAATATACATTTTTTTTAAACTGAATAGTTTGCGCGAGAGACACTTCCAAAGTGGTAAAAAGTGTGTGTGTGTGTGTGTGTGTGTGTGTGTGTGTGTGTGTGTCCCGTAACTTCTAAAAGAAGAGAATGATAAAACTAAAAAATATATATAATGTACATTACCATGTAAACTTTCCCTCAAAATTGGTTTGAACGAGATCTAGTAAGTAGTTTTTTTTTAATATGTCATTAATCGTAATCCATCCAAGAACTTTTATATTATGTTACTTGCTGCTACGGAACCCTTCATGGGCGAGTCCGACACGCACTTGGCCGCTTTTTTTTATTGGCGTCGCACGGCTTTGCATTTGCCATTTACAAGTATAATTTATTATTTTATTTTACAATTTGCAACGTTACAATCCTTCCATTTCGTCAAATGATTTTAACTATGTTAGCAGTTATTTCTAACACAAACGGCCACCGTTTTACTAAAACATGACTTGACAGATCACAGTCAAGTCATGTTAGAATTAGAAATAACTGCTAACATAGTTTCTAAGCTCAAATTTTTACTAACTTATTGTATGGATTTCGGACTGAAATAAAGTTTTTTTATAATAAGTAGGTATACCAAATATTTTATCTCAAACTAATCCATCGCGTTCCAGTAATCTAAGGACTTTATTTATTTATCCTGCACAATACACCTCACGTAAGGGGCCAGTTACCCGTTATCCCTGAAACTTTTATACCTCTTGGATATTCGGGATTTAGACCTAATGACACCGCATACAGAAGATATGGTAAGTTGGTGTGGCGAGCGTTACACAGTCATGCGAAGTTTAGCAGAATTGGAGTTTTTATTTTTCTTAACAGCCTCTTTTTCTTTTTTTTTCTAACTGTGATAGACCCTCGATTGACCGCGATCTCACATGGCGGTAAGAGACGATGCGGCCGACGTTGGAGCACGAAGGTCTATAGAAGACCTATTCACTCTTGCCTTAAAGAGACCAATATTATAGTTTTCAGGAAAGCAGACGACGGCAACTTGTCCCATTCCTAGCAGTTCGCATTACATAGGTGGAACCGAAACGCTTAGTGCGAATTGCAGGTATACTGATGAGGTAGGGATGGTACTGGGCGGTGCGCCTGCTTGTCCTATGATGAAAAGAAGACTGCAACTCAATCCGCGTACCATCAACATCAGCCTTCTCCACTGCTGGACATAGGCCACCCTACAGAATGCCATGACGAACGGTCTTAAGCCGCCTCCATCTGTCGACTTCCAGGCCCTGTACAATACTTACCATTATTTATTTTGTAACAAAACCAAGTCTTTTCCTCCACCAAGTCGTTGTAGGTATGCGTCGTACCGATAGGCTGTACAATGCGGCGCGTCGTTCATTTTCAATGCCTCTGACTGCTTCAAAGTGAAAAGGTGAAGGTGAAGGGAAAGGTGGCGCGTAGAGTCAACAACGTGTAAAACTACCTAAATTTGCTTAAAAATAACATAAATTTGTTCTGAGGTGTTCAAAACTGTCCTCTTCATGTTAGAAGAATGATTATTAACTCGCCTATAAAATAAGGATGTTACAAGTTCGAAGCCATTTTCTTTGGTGCCACGTAGCTCTGGAACGGCTGCTCTGATGTCAATGGTTATTCTTAGATATGTTTGATGGAATGTCGTGCAGCCCATTATATCCTGGATCAGCGCGTAACATTTTTTGTCATGGAACTCAGGCATTTTTGCAGCTTGAATAGAGTAAAATGTACATTTTCAATGACATCCGGCGCCAGGGTCTGATGATGATCAGCATAGGATGAATGGAATCTAAAGTACTACAGAAGGTGATTAAAGACAGTTTCCATAAGAGTTCCGTTTTTAAAAATTTGAAATTATAATGGAACAAATAGTCGGAGGTTTTGAAATTATTATAAACTAGCGACCCGCCGCGGATAAAAATTGTTACTGCCCGTGCTAAGATGGGGCTGGTCGCTAGTAACCTATATATTTAAACCTTCTGTGAAATATTATCTAACTAATGGTGACGACTGCATTAAAATCTGTTGCGTATAGGGGAGCGCGGTGTAATGGGAGCCTACTAAGGGAAAACTTTCATAAAAACCACATTTATTAATCTTCTTATAATTTTAATTAGGAACACTTAGAACAATTATTTAGGTATGTTTTAATCATAGTTAGAATTAGCTGCAGTCATATATTAAGGTACAATAACGATTTTACCAAAACAGTCAATCGCTCCCATTACCCGACACGTGCGGGTAGGTAATTAACTCTCATTTCAATCGCAATTTAACAGATTGTACTAGTTAGCGGATTAATCTACGGATGTAATGAATATAAACATAATAAAATATTAATAAAACTTCATGCTTTCCTTGGCGCTGGCAATCTGCAGTTTTTTATAAGCGTGGAGCGAAAAACTCACTACCGTCTCTCGGTCAGGCGAACTTTCTCGAAGGTTGGCGGAAGTGGCCGAGTGTTTACAATCCCACAAATATGCCTATATGCCTTTCAATCACCATAGCTCCCATCCCATTTCCCGACCGCTCCCACTACCCCACGCTCCCCTACTATTTACTAATAAAACATTTGTGTTGTATACTTAGAGCATTGCAGACTTAGTTATATTATATATAATCGCCTGGGAGAAATCGCTCTCAGCGATAAAGCCACCCATTGTACTGTACTAATTGTTTATCAATATATATAAAATCGTTGCGTGACTGACTGACTGACTGACTGACTGACTGACTGACTGACTGACAATCAACGCACAGCCTAAACCGTAAGTCCTAGAGACTTGAAATTTGGAGAGTACGTTTATTTTGTGGTCTAGGGGTGCACTAAGAAAGGAATTTTGAAAATTCGCATGCTAAGGGGTCCAAAATGGGCTTTTAATATACAACAAAAAAGCTGTGTATTTCAGAAACCGTTAGTAGTAGAACCTTGAATTTAAACATGGAGATTCCTCAAATAAAATAAATAAACACGTGTTTCAGCGATTCCTGAATTTTTCTTGAATAATGGAAAGGCGACGTTTTCTTTGTAAAACAACAAAAAACTTTTGTTTTTACAACGCACAGCCTAAACCGCTGGTCGTAGAGACTTAAAATTTGGAGAGAGTATTCCTTTTAGGGTGTAAAGGTGTACTTAGAAAGGAATTTGGAAAATTCACCCTCTTAGGGGTCCAAACAGGGCTTTTAACGTATACACTTTGCGTTTTGCAACGCACAGCCTAAACCGTAAGTCCTAGAAACCTGAAATTTGGAGGGTACGTTCCTTTTGTGGTCTAGGGGTGCACTAAGAAAGGAATTTTAAAAAATTCGCACGCTAATGGGTCTAAAATGGGCTTTTAACATACAACAAAAAAGCTCTGTATTTCAGAAACCGTTAGCAGTAGAACCTTGAAATTTTACATGGAGATTCCTCAAATAAAATTAATAAACATGTGTTTCAGCGATTTCTGAATTTTTCTTGAAAAACGGACATGGAACGTTTATTTGTAAAAAAATAATAAAACTTTAGTTTTTACAAACCGCTGGTCGTAGAGACTTAAAATTTGGAGAGTGTATTCCTTTTAGGGTGTAAAGGTGTATACTTAGAAAGGAATTTGGAAAATTCGCCGTCTTAGGGGTTTAAAATGGGCTTTTAACGTAAACACTTTGCGTTTTGAAACGCACAGTATAAACAGCTGGACCTAGGCACATGAAATTTGGAGTATGTATTCTTTTTTGGGAGTAGGGAGGGGTATACTAAGAAAGGGTTTTTGAAAAATCACCTTCGGATGGGTCCAAAATGGCTTTTAATGTAAAACTAAAATGATTCGTAATTCGGAAACCGTTGGTAGAAGATACATGAAAATACACAGGTTAATTTCTAAAAAAAAATAGCAAATATAAGTTTCAGTTGTACCTGAAATTTAGCTGAAAAAAGGAATTGGAACATTTTCTTTGTAAATAAATACACTTTAGGTTTTAGCCAGATTTCAGCGTATTTAGGCAATTTCAAAGTTAGTTTCACGGTGAAATCATTAAGATCAACATATTTTCAGGACCTTATGGTTAAAATGGGACCCCTAAATTGAAAAACATTAGTATGGTGTCGTTTCATAGGTCATGTCACGGTGTCGTTGTTGAAATTATAACATTTTCAGGACCTCAAGGTTAAAATGGGACCCCTAAATTGAAAAACTTGAGTATGGTGCCGTTACAAAGGTCGTGTCACGGTGTCGTTGTTGAGAATAAAACATTTTCAAGACCACAATGTTAAAATGGGATCCATAAATTTAAAAACTGAAGTATGGTGTCGTTTCAAAGGTCGTTTGACGGTATCTTACAAAATATAAGAGACATAGTCAAGCAAAAAACAGTTAAAACAGTTTCTTCTCCCCCCTCCCCTCTCGCCCCTTAATCTTATAGCCATAATGTAGCTTTCTACGGGTTAAATAATTTTTAAAACCGGTCAAGTCATTTTTGAGTTTATCCATTACAAACAAACATACAAATACACGAGTGAAGTCGCGGGTGAAAGTTAATAAACCATAGCCTATGTTACTTGCTGATAATGTTGCTTTCTACGGATGAAAGAATTTTTAAAATCGTTTAAAAAGTATTTTAGTTTATCCAATACAAACAAAATTATTTTACACCTTGGGTTACATTATTGGAGTTTTAGTAAGGATCCCTAATTTTTTGGTAATATAATATAGCCTTTGGTACCCGGGGATAGTGTAGCTACCCAACAGTGAAATATTTTTAAAAATCTGTTCAGTAGTTTCGTAGCCTATTTATTCCATGCGAACAAACAATCAAATCTTTCCTCTTTATAATATTACATATTGTGAGATTTGCGAGTAAAAACTGCGCGCGGGAGAATAAATTACATACATACCACAGATTAAGTAATAGTGTCAAAACCGAGTTTACCTTAGTGGTGCGCGCATAGCGATTTTCTAAGTATTAAGATTACACACACACACTTAAGTCAAGCAAAAAACCAGTTATAGTTATTATTATTATTTATTATGGATAAAATAATATTACGCGTACGAAGTCGCGGGTAACAGCTAGTTTTGTTATATTTTCGGTGTGTACAATAAAGTGTTCATCAATCTATATCGCGATACATGGAATTTTAGCAACATCATCGCATTCAGTTTAACATATCTATTTATTTTCTCAACTCCTCGTTTATTCCCGTCACGGTTGTCGATTTATCCCTTCGTACCGTTGTATCGCTATGTGAGGAGAATGGCGAGTGACCACAGCATCGCGGTCCGATGAATGGGGGTAAACGTATTTGAGATCGTTCTCGACTATTGTTATTAGAAGGACATTGGGTATCCTCTTAATTTATGTTAGCCTGGTACTTTACGATAACGAGTTGAGAGGATTTTATTTTCGCTGGCCCATGCTTTTTTTAAGGGCACCGTAACTGAGTTATGTGGCACTTACTGACGCGTCTACGCAAAAGAAACAACTTCTCTTACTTTCAGAGAGAAAACTAAGGCTTGTTTTCCAATAAAGGTAAAAAGCTTAGAGCATTGCGGCCTCCAACTATAGAGGAAAATTAGGCTAAAGATGCTTGCTGTGGTGTATCCAGCCTAAGAATAGACACCTCCGTCTCCTCCCGTGGATGTAATAAAGGCCTACGAAGGGATTACACCCTACGAAGAGGTGATGGGCTGCAGCTGACCTGAGTACCTACCACCAATACTCAATCACCAATCCCAGACGGGCGGCAAATCCCGCCCATTGTATTCTAAGGTGGACACTAGAATCCCCGAGCCTGATCCCCAAGGGGATCCCCGGAAACCCGGATATTTAACGTGAAGGCTCATTCACATAATATAACAACATAATACCTATTAAACTTACATAACGTAAATTGTATAAGTAGGTAAAGTGAATTTATGAAATAAGGTGAGAATAGACAAAACATCGACAAAAATATTATTAAATAAGTTTTTTGTGAAAAATATATTTTTCAATAGGTACAGGTTTTTTTTAAATTAGTGATCGTAACCGTGTGCTGATCAAAATGAGCCTAAACACGGCCACTCTACTATTATCCCTCGAGGAGTTCCGTTGTCCATCTTCCGTCTCCATCATCAGATCAGCTCGCTGTCACCATAATATTGCATTGTCATCGGAACTTGACACGTATGCAAAATATCATCTCAATCGGTTGAGGATATTTTGCTTTAAAATTCAGTTGCAAGATTCCACCCGGACAAACATACATTGCAAGTTAAATAAAAGCTTGTAAAAAATTACTTAATGATCTTTTCTATGTAATTTACTTTTACATTATCAGATTCTGATGAACTGATTCACAGGGCGATCCTGGTGACGTCACAGCGGCGCCGGCGTACAGGCGTCCAGCAGTAGACGTCTACCGGTTGATTATGACGAAATCAAGTAAGGGAAGAGCAGGTATACGTACCTATGCATACCTACGTGTAATTACACGTACCTATGACCTAAGTAGGTATTCTCAATACTCTCTTCGTATTACTTTATCATTATGTAAAACTGTGTGGGTCCTACACAGATATTTTGCAACTCTAGACATGCATGTTGGCTTACGCCCAGTTGTGATAAGGACAGGCAAGCCCCCGTCAACCTCGTTACCATAAACGAGGTTTTGATTGCGGCCCAGAATTCAGAACAGTTAGGTGTAAGTTTTAGGGCCTTTATCATACAAACTTGATTTTGAACACGTTACGAGGGCATAATACACAGAATACTTGGAAGGGTAGCTAGGGTAAATAACTAGAAGCATTGCCCACACACATAAATGTACGTAACTAGGTACCTATATCATCTAACATTCTGTTCCTAAGGCATGTTAAATACTTACCTATTGTTGTTTCATTAGATAAGTAGATGGTTTTGGGTAGGGTGCTACCTAAAGGCCTAATTTAATTATTCACGAATAAAGATGAATTTGCTAGGAACAACATGTGAAAGCATTTAAGTACCTATGCTATTTCGTTTAGGTAGACTAGGTACCTACCTACTCTAGGAGCATCATTCTAGAAGGTTCATCAAATCCTCACATCTCGTTACCGTCTATAATTTGTCTCTCACGAGTTACCTATGTTAAAAAAATATGTTTTGATATTAGGTATTATTGCATACCTACCTACCCTTATCATTCAAAATTATAAAAACATTCCTTATCCAAAACTGTTTCTATACTGTTGATGAATAGGGTATGAGGTAGAATAATAATGTAGTAGGTACATTACATTACAGTAGTGTACATACACAGTAGTAGTACACATACATACATTTCAACACACATAATACACACATACACACAACACACACACATACATACATGTATTACATTTGCCAACTTTAGCTACCTACCAATTTAATTTTCCTTTTATACCTACCTATGCTTCAATTTCCAACATGACGAATGTAGGTACCTAGTAACTTTGTAATGTATGTAAGTACTAACTTTGGATGAACAAACTTTGTATAAGTTAAAATTTAGTAGTTAGTTGTTTTATATCCTACCTACCTACCTTATGTAAGAAAGAAAGTTGCAGATTACGCCTATGTATAGGTAGGTACCTACCTAACAACGTTCGGTATCATGCAAGAATTTTGGTATGTAATATTACATAATATTCAATTCTATGGTTGGTATTACGTTTATTTAGTTTTTTCGTTTTCATATAAACACAAAAGTCGACCAAGAATTAAAACAACCTTTTTAATAAACTGACCAAATCCAATTCATCGGTCCGTCCCAAGTCCCAACAGACTGAATCCGGAGAGTTTCACATAAATTTTTGCAGGTTTCGTGATTGCCGGCGGTTGTGAGCTGTGGTTGTGAGGTAGGTAGGTAGGTATCAGTTGGCTGACTTCCAAGCCTAGGTCTGGATCTAAAATGCAGTCCTATTAGACTCAAGACGTGTCCTCGAGAAGTTCGAATCGCGCCACCGTATAAACCAGTATAAACCAAGCCTACCTACCTACTTTGTTTGCGAAGGAATTTTTCATGATGTAAGTTTTGTGGATAAAATTCAGAGCAAGTGGTTATTACCGAAAATGGGGACTTTTCAGGATAAATGGTGCTGTCATTCTTGCTTGTACCGAAGAAACATTTTTCCCATTATAATTTTTTTGATGTACAATTACTTATGTATAAAAAATGGTGGCTTTCAGGCAATACACTTTCTACCTATATACGCCACATAGGTGCTCTTCAGTTAAAATTAGAAAAAAAACACAAAATTGAATAAATCCTAATCTTCCTAAACGACGTAAGTACTACTATGTACTACGTCACTTAGTCCCTAACAAGTCACTTATTTTACACAACTACTTTTTCCTCAATCAATGCCACTAGTAGGAGATACGTCGATTAGGTAGGTACACAGATCGATTTGTCTTCAAAATTAGTAGGTACCTACCTTATGCATTTTTAAGTTAGTTAGGTACGCCAAAATTGATAGTTGCGTCACTTAGACAGCACAACGACCAGAAGTAAGAGGATCTCTGGTCTCAATCCGCCATTTTTAAAAGAAACTTGATCAGTTTTATTTTATGAAATTATTATGTGAGTTACCTATTCCGTGTAATTTTGGTGGTATTTTTACTTGTGTATACGTACCTTAGGTATCTAAAGAGCACATGTGTGGTGAAGTGTGGTGAACTTAAATATAAGTGTATTGCGTGTTAATTTTACAGTTAAAGTTAAACACAGGTTCTATTGTAAATCAATTTTTTATTTCCATAATTTGCCAAAGATCTAACAAGATTTATCATTGCATTATCTGAAAGTAACCTACTATATGCGTTCCTAAAATCTATATTTGGATAGACTTTTATAGTTGGCTCTTTATTTTTTAAGGGTATTGGAATAAGTATATAGCACAAATAAAAGACGAGATAAAACAATACCTACTATAAGTACAATTTGATCTACCACAATGTAATTTCAGTATTTTAGCATCTTTTTGAGTTTTGCAATAGCTATATAAGGTTGTTCGTAGTAATCATATACTTAGGTATAGAATTAGCATGAATGGATTAAGGGGTTCGAACATTTTTGTATACAAAAATGGCCTTGGTGAAACGATCAAGCGCTTTCGTCTGCCAGTTTCAAGTTTACTTGTAGCACAGATAAAACAATACTATCTTGAAGTAAGTATTTGATCTGCTGTTTTTTTTAAATTTTCATAGTATTTATATACTTAGCTATCTTAACCTCATTATATAAAAACGGAATTTTTCACGTACCGTTACATCAATGTAGGTAGGTTTCGACTCAAATTTCGAGTCTTTTTTATGGTGCGTGAACGCAAAATAAAAGAAAAAAACTCGTGAAGTTTGAGTCAA
This sequence comes from Operophtera brumata, assembly GCA_932527175.1. Lineage (NCBI taxonomy): Eukaryota > Metazoa > Arthropoda > Insecta > Lepidoptera > Geometridae > Operophtera > Operophtera brumata. The sequence continues at coordinate 54,747,463 of OW052239.1, read as the reverse complement.
AACCTATCCGGTGCCATAATCGATATAACGGTACCTACGTGAAAAGTTCCCATTTTTATAAAATAAAATGATTTTTATAATGTTCACGATAGTTTTTTTATGTTTTAACCTCCAAGTAACTCAGGAAAGTGTCGCTTTAGGGACTGTATTTTAGAATATTTTTTGTTCGTATTTGGGTTCTCTATCCATATGTGTATCTACAGGTCTAGCGCTTAACTGAGTCTGTCCCTGAGGTATGGGAGCGGTAAGGGAAGGGTGTTTTCGTCTCTCAAATTATCAGATGTCATGAAGCAGAGTTCATCTACTTGTACCCACTTATTTATTTTTATTATTGTGGACACATACTTAGATGCAAATATTAAATGAGCACAAGCTCAAAGCTCCTTTTACATGTTTACTTGATATAACTTCGCTGCAAATGTTAAGAAGTCGTATAGTGTTTTGTTGATGTATAAATATACAACGTTCTGCATGCTCATTGTTTATTTTAGAACTTAAGTTTAAATTAGTAATTTCTCATTAAGCGAAATGTAATTTCTTTTGAGAATAAATATCTTTAACCTGATCTAAAGTTGTATAATAAAAACACGCTTCATTTTGACGTAAGGAAAACACCCCTCCCGTAGCACTCCCATACCTCAGGGATTAGACCTGTATATAACTATAGATTCAATTGCGCAAAACCGGTTTGAAAAAATACAAAATGGCCGCTGATAGCGATGCCACTAAGATTCGAACCCCTTTCGCAGGTAAATAGGTACATATTTAATAGTTTTTACAATTTTTTTTTAGACAAATCAGGACTAATATGTTTTTTATACTGTAAAAATACAAAAAGGAAGAATATTACTTTGTTACAATATGCAGCAATCGTCAGTGAAATTTGAACACCTCGTAATATTAGGAAACTAAAAACGAATTATCTGAACATAATGTTATGGATATTGGCAGTTTTGTAGGCACTATTTTCATAATATACGTTACTAAGACCGCATTCACAAACCACGCAGTGGGTCTTATGCCTTGACGCTATCCGTGAGAACCTTTTATTGGCTCTATATTGTTATCCTACTGTTTTATTATGTTAAAGTAAGCTGTTGGTTCTCCTGATAATAAAATAATAATAATAATGACAACAATATCGTCGGCCCAGGCCGTCCCATACGTCTGGTTCGTTGTTGTCACTCCGAGAATCTTTATTCTCCAAAAGTTGTCGGTTCTGTGAACTAATATGGCTAGCTCCATTTGCACTGCGTGCTTTATGAATTATTTTTCTTACACTTTGAGCTTACACGTAGCTATTCACAATTTCACTGGCGTCAAATAGGTAGGTAGTCATGGGTTATTCTATTAACTATTAATAAAAGTATTTAAGACACTTTCTGTGTGGAACATTGTTTAGTTAACTTTTTTCTATTAGGTACCATTTCCATACAATTATTTACAATTCAGTAACACTGTCATACATTTATGATTAAATATTTACTTCGTTTGTTACCTACTAGGTAATAATAATATGTGCAACAAACAACAACAATTGTATGACTTTTTGCTGTTCCTAAAATAATAAAAAACAGTAATTAATGTCGTGTATTTGAATACAAAAATATTATTATACACGAAAAGGACAGCGCGTTAAAAAAATATCAGTTTAAGTATTATACAAAATATGGAATTCTGACATACCTATCTTACATATTATTGCTTTTTTATCCTAAAGGCGATATCCTTATGATCCCAATATTATAAGCAACCGGATTTAAATTAAATCGAAAATAATTTCGTTTTCACCGTATAGAAATTACATAATAGGTACACATAACTTAGACGCGATCTCTTACAATCTTTGATTTTGACCATTTTTCTTTAAGGGTGCTTAATAAATAGTCCCTGCTCGCAGAATGTTTAATTATGTTGCTATCAATTGAATTCAGTTTCAATGCTTCTTGTATCCGAATGTATACTCTTTCTATTAGCTAAGACTAGCATCTGGCCTTAAATGCCCTTTTCAGAAGGTCCAAAATTAGTTGGCAACCACCACAGCTCAGAGTTAATCTTAGTGGGTATATAAGTGCTATATTTATGTAATAGTTTTAACTCAAAGCACTGAAAATATATAGGTAGTGCTCAGTCCAGAACGGCCTTTCTCCACCCCGCGCGATCTGCGTCCCCGCTTCCCACCGAAGGTCTGTGGCTGAATCGCGGGTCTTCATACTATTCCGTACTATCCGAACAGACTTTTGTTTAGGCCGCGCAGTTTATTTTAGAGTATGAATTTCAACGCGTTGCATGAGTGCCCGGGGTGTGTTCAAAGTTTAAATGGTAAAGAAAGAAAGAAAGAAAGAAAGAAATGATGCTGGATACTTCACACAACATTATCTAGCCCCAAGCTAAGCAGAGCTTGTGTTATGGGTACTAGATAACTGATAGAGGTACTTCATACAATACATTACATAGATAGATATTTTTTATTATACATAGAAAATACCCAGAACACCCTGAACAAATATCTGCAGATCGCTCAAATATTTGTTCCGAGGTGGGAATGGAACCCGCAACCTCCTGCGTCACAGGCAAACCTTCGCCCGCCGCGCTACAGAGGTCGTCAAAATAAACTAGACTTCGTAAATTAGGTAATAAAAAAGTGGCCAAGTGCGAGTCGCACTCGCCCATGAAGGGTTCCGTAACAGCAAGTAACATAATATAAAAGTTCTTGGATGGATTACAATTAATGACGTATTAAAAAATAACTACTTACTAGATCTCGTTCAAACCAATTTTGAGTGAAAGTTTACATGGTAATGTACATCATATTTTTTTTTTAGTTTTATCTTTCTCTTATTTTAGAAGTTATGGGGGGGGGGGCACACTTTTTACCACTTTGGAAGTGTCTCTCGCGCAAACTATTCAGTTTAGAAAAAAAAAATATTAGAAACCTCAATATCATTTTTGAAGACCTATCCATAGACACCCCACACGTATAGGTATGATAAAAAAAAATGAGTTTCAGTTCTAAGTATGGGGAACCCCAAAAATAATTGAAAATAAAATATTTTTTTTCAATTTTTGTGTAAAAATCTTTATGCGGTTCACAGAATACATCTACCTACCAAGTTTCAACAGTATAGCTCTTATAGTTTCGGAAAAAAAAGGCTGTGACATGCACGGACAGACAGACAGACAGACAGACAGACAGACGGACAGACAGACATGACGAATCCATAAGGGTTCCTTGTCTTTGACTACGGAACCCTAAAAAGGCAAAAACGTCAATTCAAATAGAAACAACATTCAAACCGATTGAAACCGGTTGCAATAAAGTTACGTAAGCGCAGCCCTGATCTGCTTCTATTGAGTAGGAATTTAGTGCATAGCCACAGATAAAATAATACTATACTAGATGTAATAGGTGAAATCAGACTACAATTTTGTTACATTTACTTAGATAATTTTGTTGATATCGCCTTTTGAATCCGTACTTTAAAAACATAATTAAGTATCATAGACTTACCCCAAGTAGGATATCATCGGTATCATCCTAAAGTGACGGGTCAGTTATAATTTTAAGGTACGAATTCCTTTACTTCTCTTCATTACACTTTATACAAGATATAATCACATCACCGAACTGTTATTAATACAAATGAATAACATCAAAACACGGTTATTTAGTAAATTATTTTTTTATTTACTTTCCTCTCGCTTTCCTGCAGTCTGTGATTTCGTGAAAAGGGACGGAAGAGTGTAACATAAGCGCGCGTTTTCCTGAGAGGTTACTATCATCCATGTTGCTTATTACCAAGGAGGTGAGATGTCAGATGTTACACATATGCGATCACAGATCCACCAACTTATCTGTAGAATTAAATGTATGTAGATGTTACAAAACTACATACTTACCTACATTTCATTCTACAGATAAGTTGGTGGATCTGTACTGTAAGGCTCACTCGTTTTTTTAATGAATATTTAAGGCCAAGTGCTTGAACAAACTGCAAATACTGGCACATGAGACCTTTCATCTTTATGTCTTAAGGTGGCGAGCGCAGTACAATGCCACATAGGGTGCGTCCTAGGTGGACGTGACCTATGTGGTAATACGTTGTTAAAGGCAGAGGTTACCGCTTAACTTCGACCAAGATATTGTATGTAATATAGACATGTTATAAGTAGGGGCTTGGCTAGAACTAATAGTATTCCGATGGTCGTATTTAGCTATCGATGGAAACTTATAAGAAACATGCTATGCCACGAGCCACTCCTATGTAAGGGTCCTGATTCCCGAAGTGGCATACCTCATATTTCCTAAAGCTAGTAAATGTTGAATGGCAGTTCTTATCAAATGCTATTCAAAAATCATTGTTTTCAGATTTCAAGGATTCATGGGGGAGACTCAGGTTTAGCAAGAGGGTAATTTCCTAAATGCGCGGGGTACAATCGCGGTCTGATAATGTTTACCACCTTAAGGGTCAGGTTCACGAACAAATTAATCGGTGGTTACCGTAACCAATCGTCAAAGTGACAGATAACGTATGAAAACATCTGTCAAAAAGAGTTGTTTAAGCTAAACAGCCGTTTAAACGTCTGTTAATGTGTTGGTGAAAATGCGTCTAAGGCTTATAATTGCATGCACACATCTAATTCACAAGGTCGATGATAGTTGAGGATTCGATTAGGAATAGACATTTTTTTTTTATTAAATTTGAAATTGCGTTCTCTATCTTATAGGAAACCTTTTTCCACCAAGCGAGTTCGAACGTGGCCTTTATTCGCTATGACCATAGGTGATTACTTGCCAACAACAAGTGTCGTCACAATGTATTCTGAATGATGATTCCACATAGATATCGTAACGAGCCCGCGTTATGTCACGTTTGGTTATAGCGAATAAGGGCCCAGGTTACTAAAAATGCAAATATAGAAAGAAATTATCAAATAAAAATTACATTAAATTTTTTAAGGAAATTATCAACAATTTATTGTAGCCTCCATCAGCTTCTATTGCGGCTCGTAGTCTGTCTCGCTTAGATGAGACCAGGCGCGCGCATGAATCAGTCCCCTGATATAATCCCATATACCCGTGCATCAGGATTTATTTCGATCTGACAGTCCCAGCGTTGAACCATTAAGGCCCACAGATTTTCAATCGGGTTTATATCTGCTGACCGAGCAAACCATTGAATGAGACGAATGTCACGGTGCATGTTGAACCACGCCATAGTAGCCCAGGCCTTATGTGATAACTCGTGATACCGCACTAATATTCAAGCCATCTCCGTGGAGAAATAATATTTCAGCCCTTTGTTACAGGGGTAAACTAGCCATTTTATTTCAATCAATTTATATTTACTAAAACTCAAATATATTTTCTTTGTTAAATGTCATTATGGTAATGTGTCAACTTTAAAATTAAGAAATAAGTTTCATCATCAAAGAGTCCTTATATTATTTTTGTTGGTATCGATGCTACGAGTATTGAAAAGTAATAAGTACCTAGATATAGCATTTTAGACATTACTGCATACAGTGTCGTAAAGAATGATTAGAAAACTGATAAACATTTTTAGACCGCCACTGTACCTTCATAAAATCAAAATTAGTCAAAGGACTACTCGTTTGAAGATAACAATGTCAGCGACAACAGGGACAGCTTGACAAAGAACACTGATTAAAAAAACTCAGATATTGTTTTATCATCAAACTTTATCATGCCAAATTAAATCATGATCTATGAACAATCTCGATGAATACGCCAAGGGTTAGTGTATGATCATGTTCTCAAAAGGGATTCAAACATTTTTGTATCGGGGCTGTCATAGATATCAGCGACCTTTTTATTTTTGAAATGGCGTTGCACAATGATTCCGATATATCACATCACTACTAAAAACATCACTACAATGTTAAATAATAGAACATACACACATCAACACGGTCTAGGGATATTTTTAAAAAAGCTAATTACTATCAATGTGTTAATTATTTATATGACATGTATATATTTAAAAGATACGTTATATTATTCTACCATTTTTTAATAATGGTTAAGGTACTTCGATTAAAATTTCAGGATTTTATGGAAAAAAAATTAAGCATAGACGGAAACCGTATATGAATTAACTTTTAATTTATGAGTAAAAACTGAAAAAAATAGAAAAATCATTTAATTTGTGTTTATAAACTTGAAGTTAGTAGTCTGAGAAAGCGGCCATGATGTTCATAACACATCGGCAACGATTCGGCATGCTCAGAACAAGGTTGTCAATGTCTTGCTGCGGAATATTGTCCCATGTCCTTTTGAGGTGCGCAAAAAGTTGATCTTCTGTAGCCAGATTTTCAGGAACTTCCTTCAGAGCTCTTCTTTGCAGCATATCCCACGCATGCTCAATGGGATTTAGATCTGGCGATTGAGCAGGCCAGTCTAAGGCCCTAACATTGTGTGTATGTAACCAAGCTGCTACCGTTCTCGCCGTGTGTGCCCGGGCATTGTCGTGCATGAGCAGGAAATCTTGCCCCATTTGTGTTCTGTGGGGCAAGATTACGGGCCCCAGCACCTGTTGGACGTATCGTTCTGCCGTCATATTGCCCCGCACCCAAACGAGATCCGTCCGTCCTCCAAGACGAATTCCTGCCCAAACCATAATTGTTCCTCCTTGGTATGGGTGAACTTCCTGAGGGTTCTGAAGACGGCTCCATCGTCCAGGAACTCGCCAAACACGCGTCCTTCGCGAATCTGGATGGAAGCCGAACCTGGATTAATCCGTGAACAGCACATTGGACCATTGCTCACGACCCCAGTCCACGTGGTTCCGAACCCATTCTAATCGTCGTCCACGATTGCCTCTCCGTAAAGGTGGGACCCGGAGTGGTCTATGAGAGCGTAGATTGCTTTCATGCAGTCGCCTTCTTACAGTTTGGCCACTCACAAGCACTTGGTGTTCCACTCGCAGCCTTTGGACCAATTGAGTCGCCGTTGCATTTGGTTGAGCTCGCGCTGTAATTTGCAAAAATTGGTCTTGTCTGGGGGTAGTGATGCGACTTGGCCCCCGGTGCCTCTCCGCTAATTCACCTGTGGCACGATAGCGTGTCCGCAATCTTGAAATTACATTTTGGTGGGTCCCTATGGCCTCAGCAACATTACGCTGAACAGACCCAGCTTCCAGCATTCCCACAGCTCGTAACATCTCCGCCCTCGTCAAATGTTGGCGTTGCATGGCTACAATACCTCAATTTTAACTTTATATTTCGTTTAAAAATGAAAAAAAACTGTAACTAAACGTAATTCGTATTGTTTTCTAAATTTCGCACAAATGAAAATTCCCTCTCCTACACATCAAGACATTTTTATGCCACCGAAACAAAAGAAATTTCAAAAATTTAAATTTGGAATTAGTCTGAGATAAATAACAAACAAATTGGTGTATAAAAGATTCCAATGCGGCCAGTACTTTTCGAGTTATTTAATTGAGTATGAAATATCCCTAGACCGTGTTGATGAGTGTACATATCCTATCTTTGTCGCACTGAATATCTGATTTCGGCGAAACATTGTTAGACAAGATGACAACCGCGTAACTGAACAAAATGCCACATACATATACCATTAAATAAACGACAAAAATAAAAAAAATAAAAATGGCTGCTGTTGTTTATGCCACTAACGTTTGAAGCCCTTTCAGGACGTACATACATACTTACATAGACACACACCTCTTTCCCCGAAAGGGTAGGCAGAGCCTCAAATTGGCCTATTTTCACTGTGGGTTACACCATCGTGGGAAATAGACGTGACAAGTGGTGAGCTCATCGCCGCCATTGCTGACTCTGCTAACGTTTTCATCCAGTAATAATACATTCCTTAAATAAGCTAGCAGTCAGGACAAATCTTATACCAACGAATCTTACAAACAAGTCCTGGTAAGTTTTGAGATAATGTCCAAAATAGGAGTAGGTAGACTTCTTTTGTATGCACAGGGCTCCATCGCCCTAGCAGTACACTCCTCTTAAAGAAGGTCCTAGTCGGAACAGAAACCAACCGTGTCTTCAGAAGCTTAAGGTTCAAAATTTTTACAAAAATTAAATATCACGTACCTACCAATTATTCCAATAGTAGACTAAAAATAACAATACAGAATACCATCCATCGTATACTTTATCCTACGTATGTTATGTAAAGTATTGCAAATCTATATAAATAAATATCACATAAAAATTCATACCAACACATTTATTTCAGTAAATATAAGGCTTGAGACTCTACAGCTTTGTATGTAGGCGATTATAGAACATTATTAATTAATTCAATGTAATAATCAATGTTCAATGTATTGTAATTCTTATTTCAATGTTACGTTATTTGAAGAAATAATAAAATTATTATTAAAATTAATAAAAAAAATATTCATAAACTTATGATCTTTTTCCCATATTTTTGCTGTTGCAGCGCCCTCTAGTGAACTGCGGCGATAAAGCCTAACTAGCCTTCCTTGAGGCCTTCCAACGAATCGGTAACGTTTGAAGAAAAGCTCAATAGATTTCCTGTTCTTGAGCATGCGCTCGCCTTCTTCGCCTCAAACAATTTTTTTTTGTGGGCCTGGGCGCAAATTTCCTTATCGTAGATTTGATATTTAACTGACTAAGGCCACTGTTCACCAACACATTAACGGACGTTTAAACAGCTGTTTAGCTTAAACAACTCTTTTTGACAGAAGTTTTCATACGTTATCTGTCACTTTGAGGATTGGTTACGTAACCACCGATTTATTTGTTCGTGAACTTGGGCCTAAATAAAGTTAAATATTCAAATTAAAAATATGCATCGATACTACATTATAATTCCATGGGATCACTGAACCAGAAACACGATAGGACAATATTTTCTCGATGGAAAAAACACAAAGTTACCTCTAACTTTTGCCTAGATTCGATTGTTTATTAAAATGGTGCATATTATTGGGTAAACAAATAGATAAATAAAATCAACACAACAAAGCCCAAGCCGGCGCGAGGCGTTTTTTGTTTGTATGAAGATTTCTGACCGGGGTTGTCTATTTATTGGTCAATGACACATCGAATTAGTTTCATATTTATAAAATGACTGGTTAATATTTCATTTACTATCGTCTCGCTAGCGCCTCGATAAGATGATATCCTTGAGGGTGGTGTTATTCGTCTCTGCGCTGCGGATATGACGTTTACTATCGTCTCGCTAGCGCCTCGATAAGATGATATCCTTGAGGGTGGTGTTATTCGTCTCTGCGCTGCGGATATGACGTTTACTATCGTCTCGCTAGCGCCTCGATAAGATGATATCCTTGAGGGTGGTGTTATTCGTCTCTGCGCTGCGGATATGACGTTTACTATCGTCTCGCTAGCGCCTCGATAAGATGATATCCTTGAGGGTGGTGTTATTCGTCTCTGCGCTGCGGATATGACGTTTACTATCGTCTCGCTAGCGCCTCGATAAGATGATATCCTTGAGGGTGGTGTTATTCGTCTCTGCGCTGCGGATATGACGTTTACTATCGTCTCGCTAGCGCCTCGATAAGATGATATCCTTGAGGGTGGTGTTATTCGTCTCTGCGCTGCGGATATGACGTTTACTATCGTCTCGCTAGCGCCTCGATAAGATGATATCCTTGAGGGTGGTGTTATTCGTCTCTGCGCTGCGGATATGACGTTTCCTAGTCGCTGACAAGACGATCGCCGAATTGTGACGCAAAGTGTCGGGAAAAAGCGTGGGAAAAAGCAGTCCACGTCTCTCCATCCTCCACAGATTAAGTCATAAAAACGGAAAAAAAAACAAATCCCGAGGAGTCCCGTGAGTCCCGTACAAAGAGTTATTTTCTTCTTATAAAGGCTTCTGAGGAATGCTCCAAACAATTTCGCCAATGTCAAGTGAATAATTATATTTGTTGCAGTCAAATTCTAATTCAATTCAATTCAAATTCATTTATTTTATCATTTATAACCTTAATAACAGACATGCCCTTACATACCAAATATCTCACATACATTTGAATGCAGGCTAGTGTGCGAGCCTGCATTCAAATGTATGTGAGATACTTGGCGGTGACTAGTCTCAGATACTTGCAGGATACTTGAATCGCCTGTGCGTATCGTAATGGGAAAATTGACTAAGTCAAGTCGCGTCGAGTCTCCGTCAAGTCATAACCCAGATTAAATGGTGGCAGAAAAACAGAGTTTTTACAGGGAAAAATCCACCATTCCAAGACACGCAATACACTTAAATTGAACTACACCACACATGGGCTATTTATACAAGTTACAACGGTTAAAACGCCACCAAAATTACACGAAATATTTTGAAAAAGCACATTAAATGTAATTAAATAAAAATTACGACGTTTCTTTCAAAAATGGCAGATTGAATCCCGTAGAAAGAGTCCAAAGAATAAAACCGATAGCGCGTTCTAATAGACTAGTGGCGACATCTAGTTTTGAGTGAAAAAACTTTCCTGTTATCTTACCGTTAATTTCTATGAAAAATTATAGCAAAAAATAAATTATAGATACACGCCTTTCTCCCCGAAGGAGGTTGGCAGTCTCAAAAGGCCTCGTTCCACTGTGGGTTGCACCATCGTGGGAATAATATAGACGTGACAAGTGGAGAGCTCATCGCCGCCATTGCTTCACATGACTGTTTCGGCTAACACTTTCTTCCAGTAAATAACACATTCTGTAATAAGCTAGAAGTCAGGACAAATCTTATACCAACAAATCTTACTAACAAAGTCCGGTTAATCCCTTAGTCGGATTTTACGACAGCCACGGGAGGAGACGGAGGGGTATATTCTTAGGCCGGACAAACCACACCCTATTTTTCATTTTCTATTTTAATTTAAAAGGGTGAACGGAGGCCCATTTGAGGCTCTGTCTACTCTTTCGGGGGGGGGGGGGGGGGGGGGGGGGGGGGAGGCATGTGTCTATAATTTTTATTTTGCTTTTATTTTTCATAGAAGTTACCGGGAAGATAACAGGCTATGTATGTCATTTTTTTTTCTTTAGTTTCACAGAATATATAACGCGATAAGGCGCGACCTATGCGTGTCCTTGAAGCGCGCTGCAAAAACGCCGTGTACGGCCTTCAGTTAGTCTAATAAAGAACTCAAAATAAATGTAAAAGAATATTTTAATTAAATATAATGAATACAAAATGTACAAACAACATCATTGGATGTTTAGACACGATGGGATATGAAGCTAGCATAAGCTATGATATTAATATCGCGCTAAGCTAAGGCCAAACTAACGCGTTCAGCCCGCATTCGCAGTAGCGATCCATTGTCTCGCCATTGATCGCCACAGTGCACGCAACTGAGGACGCGGGCAGCCCCCTTATTCGCTACGATACATAACGCGGGCTCGTTACGATACCTGGGTGGAATCATCGTTCAGAATACATTGTGACGTCACACGTTATTGTCAAGTAATCTCGTATGGTCATAGCGAATAGACCTGACCGCGTTGGTGTGACCTTAGCCCTGTATAATTTCGTTTAGATCAACGGCCGCTTTAAATGGGTATATACTCTCTGATCTGGTGCAGCGTTTCCTTATCTGTGGACTGGATGAGGCGATCGAAGGTCTCCGGTCCCACTTGACTCTTTAGTGTTTCCAGCTGAAATTATAAAAATAATATATAAGAAGAATATTCTATAGAATACCAAAAGTGGTACCTCCCATTGGGCAAACACGGCTCTAATAAACCGCCCAACTAAGGAAAAAGGTTTTTTTGTTTTTTTTATGCTACTTGGAATGACGAGTCAAGCAGATGGTCCACCTGATGTTAAGTGGTACCCTATGCCTGTGAACAATGCATTACCTCACAGGTCACGTCCACCTAGGACGCGCCCTATGTGTCATTGCAATGCGCCCGCCACCCTGAGACATAAAGATGAAAAGTCTCATGTGCCTGTAATTTCACCGGCACCCTTACCCTTCAAACCGGAACACAGCAATGCGAGCACTACAGCTTTGCGGCAGACATAGGTATGGTGGAAGTACTTCCCCGGACGAACTCTTTCACAAAAAAGATAATTTAACACTTTATTGTACACCAAAAATAATAAAAAACACAGAAATAAAACGATTAACTAAATCAAATTATAGAACTATGGGCGGCCTTATCACTGAAAGCAAATTCTTCCAGGCAACCTTTAAAAAAAAGCTCTACTACTACTAAACGACGATGAGTACGACACCACGTACGAGTAGGGCAGACCCCAAGTAGGGATTGATAATGCCACGAGATAGAACAACAATGTATGTATTTTTATCGGCATTTGTTTTAGATTAATGAATCTCGCATTTAATTGTCACAATTTTACTAGCTATTTCTATGATAAGGATATCTAAATATTTCAAATACATTGTTTTTTTTTTAATTTTTTTATTTTAAGAGCAGTTAATTCCAGTACGTTCGATAAAAACGCTGGTGCTCAGCTCGTACGTGAGACAACTTGTAACAACTTTTTCGTCAGATGTTTTGTACAAATATGTATCTTGAAGAATATATCTAATTACGTAATGAAACTTCTTTTTTTTTACCACTAATTTCTGTATAATGCCTTCAAAAATCAGCTTATTTGCACAATGTTACCTGAACTTTGGATGTTCATAATGTACTTATAAACTGTAAAAGTAAAAAAAAGGCTTATCAGGTATCTCGCCCATGTTGTCTAGAATCTAAATTACAAGCATTTTATTCACAAACTTGTAAGACTTTCTCAAAAAAGCGTACGTGCTGGAACAAGTTTTAGAATATTTTGCGCGTTTATTGCCGTTTCGCAAGTAAGTAGCGGAATTTTCCAAATTCCAACCAAAGGATCTGGCACTAGATCCCATTTTAGACAGTGTCTCTCTTTAAAAAATTGCATTGTACGAACCTACAAGATTTTAGTCCAAATCGAAATGGGGCCCCTTAATAGACCTTTGTTTCACCACGATCACACCTGTTGGTAAGTGACGATGTGGCCGAAGAAAGGTCTAGAAGGCACCTATTCACTCTAGCCTTGAAGAGACCCAGATTATAGTTTTCAGAGAAGACAGACGACGGCAGTGTATTCCACTCCTTAGCAGTTGATGATGATTAGAGCACGTACCTGTATATGTGTGACGGCGCGCAAGTCTATGGAGTGTGCGGGGTGCGCGTGCGCGAGCGCGCGGCGCCGCAGCTCGTGCGCCTTGTCGCCCGCGGCGCCCGCGCCCTCGCCCCAGCGCGCCGCCGCGCCGCGCCCCTCCAGCGGGGACGGGGGGCGCCACCAGCACACTGTATGCTTAGAGCACGTACCTGTATATGTGTGACGGCGCGCAAGTCTATGGAGTGCGCGGGGTGCGCGTGCGCGAAAGCGCGGCGCCGCAGCTCGTGCGCCGTGTGGCCCGCGGCGCCCGCGCCCTCGCCCCAGCGCGCCGCTGCGCCGCGCCCCTCCAGCGGGGACGGGGGGCGCCACCAGCACACTGTATGCTTAGAGCACGTACCTGTATATGTGTGACGGCGCGCAAGTCTATGGAGTGCGCGGGGTGCGCGTGCGCGAGCGCGCGGCGCCGCAGCTCGTGCGCCGTGTCGCCCGCGGCGCCCGCGCCCTCGCCCCAGCGCGCTGCCGCGCCGCGCCCCTCCAACGGGGACGCGGGCCGCGACCCGGGCGGCGCCACCAGCCCACTGCAAAAACACAAAAAACTATGTAATACTTTGCCAGCGTCTAATAACACTACGGTTACGGTCATCATCAGCCCACACTAGTCCACTGCTGGACATAGGTCTGTCCCAATACGCGCCACTGAGCCCGGTGTTCGGCTCTTCTCATCCACTTCCTGCCGCCGCCTTTCGTAGGTCATCGCTTCACCTAGCCAGAGGGCGCCCCACGCTACGTTTGCCAAGACACGGTCTCCACTCAAGAACTCGCTACGCACCATTACGGTGAAAAGGAGGTAGTAAATTTCAACCAATTTAAAAAGTATCGCAATTCACTTCCATTTCATTTCACTACACTTATGCTCCAAACGCTTATGCACTTATGCTTTTACATTGGTTAAAATGCCACCAAAATACCACAAAATAAATACAAAAAACAATAGGAAAAGTAATAAAATAAAAGTAGACGACGTCTCTTTACGAAAATGGTGGAAAGAATTGACTTTGTGACATAGATTTTGAATCAGCGCCGTCTATCGAGCCAGTGGGAACAACTTTTCATTGGCAATAACGTCGCGTCGTTTGGTTTAACCACGTGACCATCGCATCTCGGAGTAACACGCGTGTACTCACTCAATGTAATTTCCGCTGTCGTCCTGTTTCATGACGTCATTCAGTACTTCGGTCAGGTTGAGTAGTATGGCGGGGAACTTTTGCAGGACGGTCGCGTTTTGAGTCGTCAACAACGCCGCCAGGCCGAGACCTGCAAACACAACATGTAACTTCATCAGGAACAAGTAACTAAAAATGCATTACCACATAGGTCACGTCCACCTAGGACGTACCCATGTGGCATTGCACCGCGCCCGCCACCCTGAGACACTCTCATGTACAGGTACATGAGAGTGTCTCAGGGTTTCAATTTCAACGGCACACAGCAAAGCAAGCGTTTTCATTTATTTCATTTAATTTATTTCATCTAATAATGTCGTTTGACACACTAGGCAAGTCAAGAAACATATAAAAAAAAAACACAAATTAAAATTAAAATTCTTATACTGAGTGTTTTCTTTTAACTTGTACAGTATGGCCATGTCCGAATCCTTACAGAATCTTTACAGAGGAACCATTTACTCATTTTGTATGAAAACGATTTTGGCATGGTTATTTTTTTGGTCAAGCGTGAGTTCTCCTTAGAAATGAGTTGTTTCAATCAAGTTTTTTTTCATGGGTATCGGTTACTTTGCGTATATGCGTACTCAGTTTTATGTAAGGATTGGTTCATTGTATCGGAAGAAAAATAGCCATTTTTATTGAATATCTCGAAAATGTAGATAATTTTACAAAACGCCTACAGTAAATCCTCGGCTTTGTTGTATTGATTTTATTTATCTAATTGTTTACCCAATAATATTCACCATTTTAATGAACAATCGAATCTAGCCAAAAGTTAGTTTTATCGAAAAAATATTGTCCTATCGTGTTTCTGGTACAGTGATACCTCGGAATTATGCTGTAGTATCCATGCATATTTTTAAATTGACTATTGTACTTGATTTAGATAGTTAAAAATCAAATCAACGACTACAAATTTTACGGCATACCCCACCTTAACGCTACAGGTCTAGCGCTTAACTGAGTCAGTCCCTGAGGTATGGGAGCGGTACGAGAGGGGTGTTTCGTTACGTCAAAAGAAAGTGTGGCTTCATGGCAACTGATAATTTAAGAGACTAAAACAACCCTCCCGTACCGCTCCCATACCTCAGAGACTGACTCAGTTAAGCGCTAGACCTGTACAGACGGACAACCGTAAGTTGGCACCTGCCATGGAGTATTTACAGGTGCCATCGGTGAACGAGCCGGACTGTTCACCGTAAGTTGGCACCTGCCATGTTGTATTTACAGGTGCCATCTCACAGGTGAACGAGCTAGACCGTTCACCGTAAGTTGGCACCTGCCATGTAGTATTTACAGGTGCCATCTTACGGTGAACGAGCTGTAGTTCCGTTATTTGCTGCACCTATTTGATCTCTGTACAGACTAACAAAGTGTTCACTCACCGACGACCTTCCACCGTTCCACCTGAGTGACGACGTTCATCTTCTCAGTCCACACGTGCAGGAAGCGACTCAGCACCTTGGCCGGGTCCGAGTCGCACTCGGCCAGGCCGCTGGAGACCTCCTGGATCGCCTTGTAGAACAGATCCGTCGACAGCAGGATCACTCGCGACACCAGACACAGTTGCACTGAGAGGACCATTGGTAAGTCATCGCTCTCAAGAATGTTGCTGGAAAGAATCAAATCAAAATTCATCTAAATAAATGTCTCTCTAACTACAGCTCTAGCGCTTAACTGAGTCAGTCCCTGAGGTACGGGAGCGGTACGGGAGGGGTAAATAAGATAAAGATAAGAAACGCCAGGAGACGAGCACGATCTGTGGCGCTTGAGCACGTTTGTAACAGACAATTCCGCGTCAGCTCGCACAGAGGCCCGTCCCATCGCCGTTGAGACTAAAGATATTTGGGGGGAGCAGTATCGGGGCAAACACTATGCTAAGCATTTCGAGCCTCGTTCAAGTATGAAAGTGTTGCCAGAAAGAGCAATGTATTGTAATGTAATGTAATGTATTGTATTAAGTATATCAGTTATCTAGTACCCATAATACTAGCTCTGCTTAGCATGGGGTTAGATAATGTTGTGTGAACTGTCCAGCATTATTTATTTTACAAGCTTTTATTTAACTTGCAATGTATGTATGTTTGTCTGGGTGGAGTCGGGGTGGAATCTTGCAACTGAATTTTAAAGGAGTTATCCTCAACCGATTGATCTGAAATTTGGCATACCTGTCAAGTTCTGATGACAAAACAATATGATGGTGACAGTGAGCTGATCTGATGATGGAGACGGAAGGTGGACAACGGAACTCCTCGATGGCTAGGTTAGGTTTAGACTGGCCGTGTTTAGGCTCATTTTGATCAGCACATGGTTACGATCATTAATTTTATAGAAGCTTGTATTGAAAAATATAGTTTTCACAAAAAGCTTATTATTATTTTATTTATTTATGTATATTTTCAAATACAGTAAAAGTACTCACTGTATAGCCCTAAGAATGGTCGGCCATATTACTTTGACTCCCAGGAAGGCGTTTCTCTCTGGGAAGGTGACACTGATGCATATCTCCGCCATCTTGAGCACCGTTATGACGCCCTCAGTGCGCATGTCGCTCAGCATGTCGTCCAGCAGCGCCATGCACTTGCCGCCGGCGCCGGAAAGGAACTCCTCGGGACAGAGGAGCGTGTACGCCTGCATTATGTACACGACTATCCTTAGATGTTCGGAAGATTGTTCTGAAACAGTAACAGTTTGATTTTCATCATTCTTATAACAAGAGGAACACAATAATAGTACATTATACAATACACAAAATCTTATTAAACCTAATTGATTCCTCTTCACTTCTTTCTCAAATCGACCTTATAGTCCCAACAAGTAGCACTTCGCGTAGAAATTACCTTAAATTACACGTTCCTTTTTGTTCAACTAACTACCGTAAGAACTCATATCTTTTGCGCACTATGCATGTGTTTAACACTGCCTACTCGAAAAACATTGACCTATTCGACACAAGGGGGAATTTATTTAGTACACTTATTAGTAGGGACTTTTTTGCTTCCTGATTATTTCCTATTTCCTATTCTTCCTATACCTGTATATATATGTAGTTATTGTGTATTTACCTATCTATTTATTATTAACTTTTTTTTACTGTTTCGTAAATTTTATCTGATGATTCACATGGTTCACTGTTCACTGTTCACTGTTCATCGTTTATCTTTTCTTTTTGGCATTTTGATTTTGTTTTTGTCTTTTTGCCTAATGTATCTGTTGTACTTTTTATGTTAAGTATATATAAATATCTTTCTCGATCTACAAGTGAAAACTGTTTAAGGCTTAATTGTTTTACATTTCCATTATGTATCCTTCCTAGTTTAATAACCTGTTTGTTTTCCATGAAACTAAATAAAATAAAATAAAATAATACAATATGTTCCTTTGAGTTTTAAATGAATAAAATACCTATGTGACTATGCAGCTTCCCTTGCATTATTTGAGTGAGCCCAACCATTAGGTCGCGAATAAGTATTTTTAAGAGAAATTAATAGTACATTATGGTACAAGTGTGTAATGTTGGTGATTACCGCTGCTTAAGAGAGCCGAGGACGGTAATCATCAATCACACGTGTATCATACGACGTTTTTCAACACACTTGTTAAGAAAATAATAATAAAACAGAAATACACACTCTGTGTTAATGTTCAACTGTCTCTATAACTCACTAGTTAATAATAGCAATGAAAAAGTCACAGTTTGATTACTGGTGGCATTATGTGCCTAATTGCGGTGAAATTAGAGCCACTTTATGAGTAAGTGTCTTGAAAAATAAGTTCAAAATGAGCCTAAACACGGCCAGTCTATCCATTATTATTATCCATCGAGGAGTTCCGGAGTTCCACCTTCGGTCTCCATCATCAGATCAGCTCGCTGTCACCATCATATTGTATTGTCATTGGAACTTGACAGGTATGCCAAATTTCAGCTCAATCGGTTGATGATAACTGCTTTAAAATTCAGTTGCCAGATTCCACCCAGACATACATTGCAAGTTAAATAAAAGCTTGTAAAAACCGTAAACTTTGCTGTCCTTTACATAAGACTGCTTTAATAGGCAATAGTGTAATTTTAAGGCAGCATAGATCTACAAACACCTGCCAAGGTCTATACTTGAGACCACGTTACATAATAAGATCTACAAACACCTGCCAAGGTCTATACTTGAGACCACGTTACATAATAAGATCTACAAACACCTGCCAAGGTCTATACTTGAGACCACGTTACATAATAAGATCTACAAACACCTGCCAAGGTCTATACTTGAGACCACGTTACATAATAACTTTAAATGTATGGCGAAAAGGTAGCTTCTTGAAAAAATAATATATTACAGTGTTGATGACTATTTAAAAGACAAGTTTGAACACTTTTTCTGATGCCTATGTTTTAATTGACATATTGTTGAAACAAATGATTTATAGTCTATTAATAAATATTACTAATTCAATGACATTTAACTGTGTCAAAAAAAAAGGAGCAGTAGATGTAAGTCAAATTTTATCAAATGTTTTCTCATACAATTTGTAAGTAATCTGGTACCTACGTTAATAAAACTATCGCAATAAATGTAATATGGCCTCCCTCTTGCTGTATACAGGTAGGGGCACGTTTCAGAACACCTCTAGTGGCCTTAGACAAAGATCATGATGATGATGATGTTTTTGTAGCTTATAAGTTCTTCGAAACAGAATCATCATTGTCTTGCCCTTTTCCCAATATATTTGGGGTCGGCGCAGTACGTTTTTTTTCCCACTCTCCCCTGTCAGCCGTCACCTCATCATTCACTCCCTTATTCTCACTTCCCTTCAGAGTGACTCACCTAAAATCGGTAGTAAATTCTCAGCTAACTGCAGCGTTTCTGGGTCGCCGACTTGTGAACACTCTAGTATCGCCAGCCACAGTTCTAAAGCGTCTTCTAGAAGGTACACATGGGCCGGTTCTGACAGCTTGGTAGACTCGTTGACTACGCTGAGGACCCAGGGTCGGATGCTGAGCGCACATTCACCTAACGCCTGTGGGGATAGAGTTCATTTTTTATTCGACGCTATGATAAATATAAAGACTGCAATATCATCAGTCACATTCTAAAGCTTCATCTAGAAGATATACGATGGATGATTCTGATAGATCATAGATCATCATCTGATAGATCGCCTGTGGGGATATAGTTAATTATGATTTGACGCTATGATAAATATAGATTGCATAATCGTCAGTCACATTCTAACGCTTCATCTAGAAGATATACGCTGGATAATTCTGATGGTTTTGTAGAAACGTCGAGCCACGGTTCTGATGCTAGGTGATATTCACATATCGACTGTGGGGCTAACGCCCATCCATGGTTCTAGGCGTCTTCTAACAGATTTGAGTGTGCTGATTCTGGTAGTGTGTACCCAAGGTTTGCTGCTAGGCGCATATACAGCTAATACCTATGGAGATAAGGTTCATTTTCATTTGACGCTGTGACAAATACAAGGAGAACAGCGCGAAGGTGCCGCCCCCTCGCGCCACGCGCGGCCCCACGCGCTCCATCACGTACGACACACGTGCGTCTTGTATCCGACCACGAGTGCGCTGAGCGCAGCCACTCGCAGCATGTTGTGATGCGCGGCGTGGTGCCACAGCTCCAGCAGGTACGAGAACAGCGCGGAGGTGCCGCCACCCCAAATAGCAAATTTATTTGCGACTCAATTTGCGGAGGCTTCACGTCTTGACGCTTCTGGCGAAACTCCATCCAGCCTTCCTCGTTGCGAAGCTTCAATGCAGGAAATTCGCATCCAGCAAAAGGAAGTGCTCAAAACGCTACGTAGTCTCGACGTGAATAAAGCTAGCGGTCCGGATGGTATCTCGGCTATAGTGTTGAAAACCTGTGCCCCTGAGTTGTCTCCAGTATTAACGCGACTTTTCCGCCTCTCTTTTAAAACTGGTGAAGTCCCTAAATCTTGGAAGCTCGCAAACGTGCAGCCTGTACCCAAGAAAGGCAGTCGTGCTGACCCTTCAAACTACCGCCCTATTTCGGTCACCTCCCTACTTTGTAAATGTATGGAGCGTGTACTGAATAGGAAGCTCCTTGCATACCTCGAAGGTAACGACCTCCTCAGTGATCGCCAATACGGATTTCGCCGAAACCGGTCTACTGGGGACCTTCTTGTGTATGCCACGCACATTTGGAGCGAGGCCATCGAGAAATACGGTGAAGCACTAGCTGTTTCATTAGACGTCTCGAAGGCCTTTGATAGGGTTTGGCACGCTAGCCTTATTGGCAAGCTTCCTGCCTACGGACTGCCAGTTCAACTCTGCTCCTGGCTCGCAGACTTTCTGAGGGAAAGATCCATTCGAGTAGTTAATGACGGCTGCTCGTCGGATCAATTGGCTATTAACGCCGGGGTACCTCAGGGGTCAGTGCTATCTGCCACACTGTTTCTGTTGCACATTAACGATCTGCTAATGCCCGGTATCATTGGGTATGCAGACGACATCACAGTTGTGGAGAGATATGTTTCTACTGCGCGAGCTAGGCAGAATGAAATTCAGGAGTTAACAGATGAGATGCTGCAGCGTCTGAATTTGACTCTCAAGCCTGTATCCGACTGGGGTGATGCCAATCTAGTCAAGTTCAATGCCTCTAAAACGCAGGCTTGTCTCTTCTCGGCGAAAAAAAGACCGTTTCTCCAAGTTCCTGTATTCCGTGATGTACCTGTAGCTATAGGAGATCACCTCGAGCTCTTAGGTGTTTCGCTCACGCCTACTCTCAACTTTGGCTCTTACATCGAGTCTAAGGCAAAAACAGCTGCCATGAAGCTAGGCATCCTGAATAAGGTAAAGCGTTACTTCACACCAGGACAGCTTCTCAGTTTATATAAAGCACAAGTCCGGGCTGGTATGGAGTACTGCTGCCATGTTTGGGATGGTTCGGCCAAATACCAGCTAGCTGCCTTGGACTCGATCGAACGTAGAGCTTTCAGGCTTATAGGTGAGCAACATATGGCGGAGATTAAGATCCAGAGTCTCGAGCACCGCCGTAAGGTTGCATGCCTTTCAATCTTCTATAGGTTACATTTCGGGGAATGGTCCCAAGAACTGCACGATCTGATCCCACCATCTCCTTTCCATCATAGGACGAAAAGGCGTACGGCTCAGTACCATCCTTACCTCATTGGTATACCTTCTATTCGCACAAAACGTTTCGGTTCTACCTTTATAATGTGAACTGCTAAGGAGTGGAATACACTGCCGTCGTCTGTATTTCCTGAAAACTATAATCTGGGTCTCTTCAAGTCTAGAGTGAATAGGTGCCTTCTAGACCTTTGTGCTCCATCTTCGGCCACATCGTCACTTACCAACAGGTGAGATCGTGGTCAAACAAAGGCCTAACAATGTTAAAAAAAAAAAAACCCCGCGCCACGCTCGGCCCCACGTGCTCCATCACGTACGACACACGTGCGTCTTGTATCTGACCTTGAGTAGGTGCACGAGGGCGCTGAGCGCGGCCGCGCGCAGCATGTTGTGATGCGCGGCGTGGTGCCACAGCTCCGGCAGGTACGAGAACAGCGCGGAGGTGCCGCCACCCCGCGCCACGCGCGGCCCCACGCGCTCCATCACGTACGACACACGTACGTCTTGTATCTGACCTTGAGTAGGTGCACGAGGGCGCTGAGCACGGCCGAGCGCAGCATGTTGTGATGCGCAGCGTGGTGCCACAGCTCTGGCAGGTACGAGAACAGTGCGGAGGTGCCGCCACCCCGCGGCACGCGCGGCCCCACGCGCTCCATCACGTACGACACATGTGCGTCTTGTATCTGACCTTGAGTAGGTGCACAAGGGCGCTGAGCGCGGCCGCACGCAGCATGTTGTGTTGCGCGGCGTGGTGCCACAGCTCCGGCAGGTACGAGAACAGCGCGGAGGTGCCGCCACCCCGCGCCACGCGCGGCCCCACGCGCTCCATCACGTACGACACACGTGCGTCTTGTATCTGACCTTGAGTAGGTGCACGAGGGCGCTGAGCGCGGCCGCTCGCAGCATGTTGTGATGCGCGGCGTGGTGCCACAGCTCCGGCAGGTACGAGAACAGCGCGGAGGTGCCGCCACCCCGCGCCACGCGCGGCCCCACGCGCTCCATCACGTACGACACACGTACGTCTTGTATCTGACCTTGATTAGGTGCACGAGGGCGCTGAGCACGGCCGCGCGCAGCATGTTGTGATGCGCGGCGTGGTGCCACAGCTCTGGCAGGTACGAGAACAGTGCGGAGGTGCCGCCACCCCGCGGCACGCGCGGCCCCACGCGCTCCATCACGTACGACACATGTGCGTCTTGTATCTGACCTTGAGTAGGTGCACAAGGGCGCTGAGCGCGGCCGCACGCAGCATGTTGTGTTGCGCGGCGTGGTGCCACAGCTCCGGCAGGTACGAGAACAGCGCGGAGGTGCCGCCACCCCGCGCCACGCGCGGCCCCACGCGCTCCATCACGTACGACACACGTGCGTCTTGTATCTGACCTTGAGTAGGTGCACGAGGGCGCTGAGCGCGGCCGCTCGCAGCATGTTGTGATGCGCGGCGTGGTGCCACAGCTCCG
This sequence comes from Operophtera brumata, assembly GCA_932527175.1. NCBI lineage: Eukaryota > Metazoa > Arthropoda > Insecta > Lepidoptera > Geometridae > Operophtera > Operophtera brumata. The sequence continues at coordinate 54,724,555 of OW052239.1, read as the reverse complement.
GCAGGTACGAGAACAGCGCGGAGGTGCCGCCCCCTCGCGCCACGCGCGGCCCCACGCGCTCCATCACGTACGACACCACGTGGAGCACGTGCATCTTGGTATCGCACTCTTCGGAATCCACCTGACGGAGAATAAATACCGTTGAATTAGTACTTTCATCCTAATAACTTTCACCACAGCGATTCTTTGCACCTACAGTCAATTTAATCTTTTAGGACCATTCGGTTGACTTTAATGACCATAAGACACACATATCCCACCATTCCCAACCTACCTTTTTTCGCTGGTTATGCTTTATTTTGCGAAAGATACAAAAACTAAAATTGCTTAATGCAAATAAAACTGCGTTAGATTCAGTAATATGAGAGGCAGTTCCAATTAAAGTCGAAGTTGAAATCGTTTATCATAATTCGCTTCGACTGCTAGCTTGACTGCTGCGTCTCAGGGACTTGTGAGAGGTTCTAGATTGTTTTAGAACATTATGTAACTCATACAACGCTGCAATAGTTGCGCGAAGGGAGCAAACTGTTCGACGTCGAAGTTGAAATCGTCTATCGTGATTCGCTTCGACTGCTAGCTTCACTGCAGCACCTCAGGGACTTGTGAGAGGTTCTAGATTGTTTTAGAACATTATGTAACTCATACAACGCTGCAATAGCGGCTCGAAGGGAGCAAACTGTTCGACGTCGAAGTTGAAATCGTCTATCGTGATTCGCTTCGACTGCTAGCTCCACTGCTGCATCTCAGGGACTTGTGAGAGGTTCTAGATCAGTGATGGGCTAAGTACGGCCCGCGGGCCACCTCCGGCCTGCAAAAGGATTTAATCCGGCCCGCCGACGGTCCTTCATTATTATAGATTATATAGATATAGGCCCGAGATTATTATATTTCAACGGTCCAGCAGTATGATAGATGCATAGGAAAAGGAACCAGCTAGACTAGCCGCGTAGTTCATATGTGCGCATGTAACCGCGGGGTATGTAACCGTACTCAGAAGGAGACTTTGTAAAAGATTGCATGGTAAGTATGACTAGCATTTTATGCAAAGAAAATAATTCCTATAATCAAAAGATTTTAAAACAAAATGCACTGTTCTAGATTGATCTACAATATTCTGTAACTCACCAACAACTCATACAACGCTGCAATAGCGTGCGGTGCGTAGGGAGCAAACTGTTCCACGTCGAAGTTGAAATCGTCTATCGTGCTTCGAAGCGCTTCGGCGGCGGCTAGCTTCACTGCTGCGTCTTCGCTGTGGCTAGTGAGAGGTTCGAGAAGCGCTGCGTAGATTGCTGGACGGATGGATTGGGAGGCGCGCACTCCACACCACTGGCCTGAAATGGTTATTGCAATTTGTATTAATTACGTGTATTTGAAACGGTACACGTTATTTCAGACCGTTACATAATACGACACGTTATTTCGTTATTTTTCGTTTTTGTCGACCTTAGTGGCGCGGCAGGCGAAGGTTCGCCTGCGACACAGGAGGTTGTGGGTTCGATTCCGCCTCGGAACAAATATTTGTACAGTCTGCAGGTATTTGTTCAGGGTAATCTAGGTATTTTCTAAGAATAATAAAAAAAACGATCTATGTAATGTGTAACATTAAGTATATCAGTTATCTAGCACCTATAACACAAGCTCTGCTTAGCTAGGGGCTAGATAAAGTTGTGTGAACTGTCCAGCATTATTTATTTATTTATTTTAAAATGTATGCAGCCTCTTTCAGTCATCATCATCATCAGCCGGAAGACGTCCACTGCTGTACCAGGCCTCCCCTGCGCGAGTCGTTTTAAAGGCGCCTGTCATAAACAACGTGTATGTGTGCGTAAGATATGACACCTATAGCTGTGTGCATTTCCTAAGACTTTTTGTAAACACGTTTCAATGTGTGAGTGAGATCGTACGACGTTAGGCTCTCGAATGTTCTAGATATTTGCAATGCTACAGTACCAAGGTACTCGTAGTTTCAGATACCCACAACACAGGGAATCCTAGTGTGGGATCAGGACTATGAATATGTAAGGATATGTACATGTAACTGGGTGTCATGTTATGTTATGATGAGCAGATGATGTGTAACGGTCACAGGAAGTCAGTGGGCGAGGCGGATTAAGACCGTTCGTCGCGGTCGAGCAGCAGACGTCTCCATGCAGAATGTTTAAGGAAAGTGTCTTTCTAACAGCCTATGCCTATAAGAAAGAGGAAAAAGAAAGAGAAAAATAGAGAAATAGGAAAAATAGGGAATAGTAGAGTGAGAAAGAGGGTAGATCGATATATCTGCCAATAACATCTACTCGCAAAGACTTTAATTAGTTCTCCCGTGATCATGGCACTTGCAACTGTGCCGAAATATCGGGAACAATCAAAACTCAAAAATCATTGTAAATGTCTCGTTTCTAGTGAAAAGTATACTTCATAACCATGATAGCTTCAAAAGTTATATGGCTATAAGTTTAAAGAAATCAAAGTGTAGACTCACCAATCAGCTGGCAGACTCGCCTCCTTATAATTCTATAGTTATTATCTTTGATTTTCAGTTCTTGACAGAGTACTTTTGTAAACCATTCGTCGAAATCCACCTGCGAACAAATTCTCTATTGACTTCCAGGACAAAGCTTCAGCAAATTATATTCATTGAATAAGAGGATATAGCTAGACTACAGAATAAATTATGCTTACAAAAATGCTCGACTTGTTTTATGTTATATCCCTGTCATACACATTTTTGTCGTAGAGTCAACTTTTCAATACAATTCCAACATATACACCACTATTTCAAATACACCATTTAAAAAACCTGGATAATCAGTATTCGATAAAGATTTAATCTTCGCACAAAAAGTAACCAAACAACAATTTCCAGGAATATCCATACAAAATGGGAACTATTGGTCAAACTATTTGATGATGATGATGTCATCCAGGCCGATTTCGGCCACGGCGACTTTTTATCTGATTTATACGGAAGAACTTCGCTGGTGTGCTGTGTGTGGTGGCTTACATATCCTATTTTGGCTGTAAACGTGCGTTTGCAGTAGTTGCACGCAGTCAAACTATTTAATAGTGCATGCGCCATAGATTACTACAAAGTTATTATTACACCGCTCTGACACACGACGGTGCGTAACTCAACAAAAAACCCGACCGCGTGATTAATTTTCAATACCCAGTATCACACTCACAATTAAGACGAATCTAACGACACCTCTCAAGCTAAAAACCATCAAGCCGTTTAGGCTAGAGAGCGTGCCAAAGAAATATACATTCATACATACACTCAAAAAATATAACCGTCCTTCTGGCGCAGTATTTTAAAAAACACCAGCCTTTTAAAGTTTGCTCTAATTTTAATGATACTAACTATAAACTGTTAGTCAAGTTGTCCTTGACAATAGGCCTCCTCAATTTTGCACCATCACACATGGTCTACGCTTGTTCTGCGCCATCCTTTGGACACATCGTCTTCCCAGTCTGATCTGCCTCTTTTTTAACATAACAGCTCTGGTTGCACTTGGTACTTGCAGTTCGCATTATAAAGGTGGAACCGAAACGTTTAGTACGAATAGAGGGTATACTAATGAGGTATAGATGGTACTGAGCCGTGCGCATCTTATCCTATGGTGAAAGGTCGATTGGCCCCTACTCCGCTTCCCATAACGTGGGTTCCAGACTGTTATATCATAGGTAAATTTGCTTATATTTGAACTCATTTTTGGCCTTCATATTTGGCCTATCAATTAAGGATTTACTTACGTCGTCATATAGGTCGAATGCAGCCAAACCGACAGCGTTGTAGATGGCGTCTTTGTGCAGAATAGCGGGGAGGTCGTTAGGGTCGATCTGGTCCTGTATCGTGCCCAGAAGGCGGACTAATTCAGGGCCGACCACGTCTCGGAATGGGAACAGCTCACTAAATAATGCTTCGGTGCAGGGCTGTAAGGAAAAGTAACAAGTTAAGAGGCAAACAACAGCTAAATTCCATCACTATCTAACTCACATGCGGCAAGTCGGTTCGATTCCCAGACGAAGCAAGTAATTTTTATAAAATCTTTGAATGCAGTATAACTAAGTTTTAAAAATAAAACTAAGTCTTTTTTCAGCAAAATATACTATCTACAAGTTTTAAGGTACTTTCCCTTCATGACGCATAGTCTTGGGACGCCGTGTATAAACATAACATAACACCCAACAGTCAAATACATAGTCCGGATCCAACACTAGGATTCCCTGTGTCGTGCAATGGCGCTCATTGTTTAAAAGAAGCCGCTCCAAGTGGCGCCAGTGTTGTTTAAAACCTACCCTCAAGCTGTATTTCCAGGACTCCCCCGCCACGTCTGTGGTTAAGGTCTCGGGCTCCGCGTCCCATAGAGACAGATCGTCCGCGCTCAGTCTGAAGAAATGCGTCACCAAGTGGCGGCCATGATGTTTAAAACCTACCCTCAAGCTGTATTTCCAGGACTCTCCCGCCTCGTCCGTGGCGAATGTCTCTGGCTCCGCGTCCCATAGAGACAGATCGTCCGCGCTCAGTCTGAAGTAATGCGTCACCAAGTGGCGGCCATGATGTTTAAAACCTACCCTCAAGCTGTATTTCCAGGATTCTCCCGCCTCGTCCGTGGCGAATGTCTCTGGCTCCGCGTCCCATAGAGACAGATCGTCCGCGCTCAGTCTGAAGTAATGCGTCACCAAGTGGCGGCCATGATGTTTAAAACCTAACCTCAAGCTGTATTTCCAGGACTCTCCCGCCTCGTCCGTGGCGAAGGTCTCGGGCTCCGCGTCTCATAGAGACAGATCGTCCGCGCTCAGTCTGAAGTAATGCGACACCAAGTGGCGGCCATGATGTTTAAAACCTACCCTCAAGCTGTATTTCCAGGACTCTCCCGCCTCGTCCGTGGCGAATGTCTCTGGCTCCGCGTCCCATACAGACAGATCGTCCGCGCTCAGTCTGAAGTAATGCGTCACCAAGTGGCGGCCATGATGTTTAAAACCTACCCTCAAGCTGTATTTCCAGGACTCTCCCGCCTCGTCCGTGGCGAAGGTCTCTGGTTCAGCGTCCCATAGAGACAGATCATCCGCGCTCAGTCTGAAGTAATGCGTCACTAGAGTGTTTATCATCAAGATTAAAGTAGGTTGTGTCAGGACATGCGTCTTCGCTTCGTAGGCCGTCAGTATCACTGGAACGAAAAATTCAGAACGTTAAAGATTTTTAAGGCGATATATTAAATAGGTTTTTTGTGAAAAATATTTTTTTCAAAACAAGCATTTGTAAAATTAGGGATCGTAGCCGTATGCTGATCAAAATGAGCCTAAACACGGCCAGTCTACTATTATCCATCGAGGAGTTCCGTTATCCACCTTCCGTCTCCATCATCAGATTAGCTCGCTGGTACCATCATATTGTATTGTCATCGGAACTGGACAGGTATGCCAAATTTCAGCGCAATCGGTTGAGGAAAACTGCTTTAAAATTCAGTTGCAAGATTCCACCCGGATTCCGCCCAGACAAACATACACGTACATTGCAAGTTAAATAAAAGCTTGTAATTATCGACTGGGCGGAGTCTAGCCAGAAAACAATAGCTGCAAGAAAGTGACAGCGCTATTATTCACTTGAACCCGGGAAGAGATGAGGTATAGCTTTCTGCCGCTCAGAAGTAACTGACGTAAGCGACAAATGATAAAACTTCGTTTTGCTTCTAAAGTAGCAAACAAAGAAATACATCCTTTTTCCATTAATCTAAGTAATGTGACTACCTACTCAATAGTATAAAAATAAACGCTTAAGATTTTCTCCAATCGAAGGAGGGACCTAAAACGGGATTAAGATGGGCCAATTTCAAAAAATAAATCTATAGAGAAAAGGTTTACCAATCGTGTTTCTGTTCATGATTTATTTAGATTACATCCTCAAGTAATTACTGTGTTAATATCAAATTTGTAACCTTTACCGTTATTGAGAGAGCGTGTAATGTAATGCATAGACTCCAATAATTTAAAATACCGTCTTAAAGGTAAGATAAGTTTAATAACCATAGCTAAATATTGGCTGGATTCAAGAACTTTAAATCATGCTTGTCGTTCCCTCGTATTTAACATGTGCTGGAAAGGGACAACATAGCCATATAAGCTTCTTACTTACGGCCTTGTGCAATACTTACGTGGATTTTGAATTTGATCATCCTTAGGCAGCTTGTACTCTACACATTGCAGTATACCCTGAGAAAAAGAAAAGAAGAGAGAAGTTAATAAATAAATAAATAATTCTTTATTTCAGACACAATATGATCCATAGTACATTACCAAAATAACTAAAAACTAAAACATACGTCAAAACAATAAAATAAAATTATAAAATTGACGTAGCTACTTAGGCGGCAATCTCCACCTAGCGTCGGTACACACTCGTCTGCATCAGTCTATCCGCCAGACTCTGGATGATAGCGTTATGGGGGAAAGGAAAGGTGTTTGAGGATCAACATAGTTAAAATCCGCAGCCTCTGCCTACGTTTCCGGGAAACAGGAACTTTTATACTAAGGAACACTGCAGTATCAAGCACTTCTAGAGGGTACCACTGTGAACGACGGAACAAGCAGATGGCCAACCTGATGTTAAGCGGTAACCTCTGCCTCTAACAATGCATTGCCTCATAGGTCATATCCACCTAGGACGCACCCTATGTGGCATTACACTGCACCCGACACCCTGAGACAAAGATGATAAGTCTCATGTGCCTGTAATTTCACCGGCACCCATACCCTTCAAACCGGAACACAGCAATGCGAGCAATACAGCTTTGCGGCAGAAATAGATAAACAAAAATGGTGGTAGTACATCCCCGGACGAACTCTTTTACAAAAAAGCTCTACTACTAACAAAACCATTCAACCATCTGCTTGAACCAACATTTCAAGTTATATTTCGGGGAATGCTCCCAGGATCTTCACGATCTGATCCTACCATCTCCTTTTCATCATAGGACGAGCAGGCGTACGGTTCGGTACCATCCTTACCTCATTAGTATACCTTCTATTCGAACTAAACGTTTCAGTTCTACCTTTGTATGAGTGGAATACACTACCGTCGTCTGTCTTTCCTGAAAGCTATAATCTGGGTCTCTTCAAGGCTAGAGTGAATAGGTGCCTTCTAGACCTTTGTGCTCCATCTTCGGCCACATCGTCACTTTCCAACAGGTGAGATCGTGGTCCAACAAAGGTTAATAGCAGCCATTTCGTTGAAGCTACATCTGTCAAAATGGCCGTCATTTATTCAGTCTGTTTTTCGGTTTAAAGAAATTTATTCTCAAAAAGACATTATGTCACTTACATGAGAAAAACATTTATCTATAAGTAGTAGATTAAACATATAAGTAGGTCGTTCGAGTAAGTAAATTGGTAATATTGTACATTATTTGTAGAAAACTAGGTAGGCGCTCATTCAATGCATATGCATGATAATAAGTAGGTACGATCTTTAAAAGTAGGTATCTACAACGTACTGCGTAAGTTTTGTTTTAAATGCATTGAATGAGTTTACATTTTTAATATCTGACGGTAGTTGGTTATAAAGCTGTGCACCTTCAAAAGTAAACATTTTTTTACCGTAGTTCGTTCGCGTCTTGGGTAAAACCAGAAAGCTGGCGCGACGAGTATTTTGCTTGGATATTTGTCGCGTTGTTATGAAAGATAGGCTAGTATGGAGAGAGCCTTTTAAAATTTTACGAACAAGTATGCATATGCTGTAAATATATAATTGTTTGATGTTCATTAATTTAGTTTGTTTATATATTTGAACGGTTGGTGTTAAGTATGGATAGTGGAATAATAATTTAATAATTTTGTTTTGAATTATTTGAAGTCCAGCTAATTTAGTTTTGACAGCACTGCCCCATACTTCAATTAAATACATCAGGTGTGGTTTTATTAGGGAGTTATAGATGGTATAGCGTACTCGGCGTGGAATACAACTAACGATATTACGTAGTGACCCAGTTAGTGACGAAAGTTTATTTTTGATGTGTTCAATCTGCATGTTCCATATCAAGCCGCTATCCAATCTTAAACCAAGGTATTTTTCGTAACATTTTTCTTGTAAAAGTACATTATTGATTTTGATGGTGCAATTATTTTATTTTTTGCTCTAAAGATGGTGTAACATGTCTTTGATATATTAATTGTCAATAGGTTGTGCTGGAACCAAGAGAAGAGAGTGTTCAGATCTGACTGAGCTTGCGGTATTATGTCATTTATTGCTGACCCAAAGTAAAACAAACATGTGTCATCTGCGTATAACGTTACGTGACCAATCAAACCTATTTCTTTGATATTATTAATGTAAATTAAAAAGAGTAGTGGTCCTAATATGGAACCTTGAGGGACACCACATGTTATGGGTGCTGTTTCACTTTGAGCATCACCAATTTTAACTACCTGCACTCTGTTTGCTAAATATGATTTGAACATTTTCAGGGCAATGCCTTTGATACCTATTGTTTCTAGTTTTTTTATTAACAATCTGTGGCTTACGGTGTCAAAGGCTTTTTTCAGATCGATAAATACGCCGAGCACAATTTTTCTATTATCTATGTTTGATTTTATCTTCGTTACTAGGTCAATGGTGGCTGAGAGGGTGTTGCTTTTAGGTCTAAATCCATATTGCTTTTCATAAATAAAATTAATTGATTTTAAGTACGTTTCTAGTCGTTTATACAGTATTTTTTCGAGCACTTTTGATAGAATGGGTAGAACTAGTAGTTTTAGTAGTAGTAGAGCTTTTTTGTGAAAGAGTTCGTCCGGGGAAGTACTACCACCATACCTATTTCTGCCGCAAAGCTGTAGTGCTCGCGTTGCTGTGTTCCGGTTTGAAGGGTAAGGGTGCCGGTGAAATTACAGGCACATGAGACTTTTCATCCTTATGTCTCAAGGTGGCGGGCAAAAAAAAAAAAAAAAAAAAAAAAAAAAAAAAAAAAAAAAAAAAAAAAAAAAAACTGAAATCGGTCTGTAATTTCCAGGATCTGTTTTTAGGCCCGATTTGAAAATAGGAGTTACTTTTGAAATTTTTAAAGTATCTGGAAAGTTGCCATCTAGTAAAAGTTTATTAAAGCAATTAGTTAAGCTATTTATTATTGAGGTTTTTAAACATTTGATTACCTTAGTATTTATTTCATCTAGACCTGAACTAGAATTAGAATCTAGATGATCAATAATTTTGTTAATTTCATCAGCGCTACATGTGTCAAGGGTAGATAATTCATTGAGGCATTGGTAGTGGGTGGTAGGGCTACATTAAAGTTTTCGTGAAAACGCATGGGAATTTGCTCTGCTAGTAGGGGTCCTATTGTGGAAAAGTATTGATTAAATACTTCGCAGATATCGCAACTGTTTGTTATTAGTTTGGAATCTACCATAAGTTTTGGAGGTGCACAGCTTTCTTTACCTTTGTTATTTACTAATTTATTGATCAGGTTCCACATGTGTTTTGGTTTATTAATACATTTTGTAAACTCTTTGTAATAGTAGGAATTCTTGGTGTCCCGGATAAGTTTTGCTGTACGGTCCCTCTTTGTTTTAAATTCTGTTTCCAATGATTCATCTTCTGGGTTCTTCTTGTGCTCTGTCCATATGTAATTTCTTTGATTGATTCCTGTGAGTATGTCTTTGTTGATCCAGTCTTTCTGGGGTTTATTGAGAATTTTCATCTTTATTGTTTTACTGTCTTGCGTGTATTCTTTAATTTTATTTTCCAGTAGGGTGAAGTCGTTCAAATCATCTATTTTGTCTTCTTTAGCAGTCGCGTGCAATTTCGTGTAGTCAATTGCTTCATATTTAGTTTGTATCTTGGGAGTTGGCTTGAACTTTTTCAGTTCCACATATATTTGCTTGTGATCGGACAGTGATGAATTGATTATTGCCATATGGAAATTATTATTCTTTAGATTAGAGCTAACATGATCAATAATAGATTTTCTTGTTGTTGAATGACGGGTGCAATATTTCTTACTGATTTTGTTGAGTAATCCGAAACCGGCTTCTTTTAAGACTGCTTTGTACTGTTTTATTTCTTTTTCCTTCTTAAGTAAGTCGATGTTAAAATCGCCAATTTTCCAAATCACCATGGACGGATATAGCGATCAACAACACGTGCAAATGATAAAATTGTTTTATGAAAATGGGTGTTCAGCCTCCCTATTCCCTAACTGAAAGTCACTCGGTGACTAACGTTTGACAAGTAGAATGATCATCAATAAAAAAAAACATTAAAAATTGCCAATTGATGGTAATTTTACTTGTCAAACGTTGGTCACCGAGTGACTTTTTAAGATAGGAAATAAGGGGGCTGTTCGGGCAACGTTCCGCGCGCTTCGTGAAGTGATGTGAACTGGCCACCGGGATCGTGTGATTTGACCCCATTATACTTTTTTTTGTGGGGTTTTCTTAAGTCGCGGGTCTATGCGAATAAGCCACAAACCACAGCGGCCCTCAAAACCAAGATAACCAATGCCATCGGTCAAATTAATCCTGATTTATACGTTAGAGTCAAAAATTTTACATTTCGGATGCGCGCCACCAAGAGAAGCCGCGGCGGACATTTAAACAATGTTATATTCCACACATAATGGCACCGATAGGCTTTTCAAACGAATAAAAAAAAAATTATGATATCTCACACACACTTTGAAGGGCTTAAAGAAAGACCCTATATTAATAGTAGTAGTAGATACTCGTATACGAGTAATACCTTTATAATGTTGAGGCACTGTATCGTGAACCGCTCGTAAGCCAGCGCCATGCCCGCTTCAGTAAAACAGTAGTAGAGCGAGAATTGTAGCGCCGGCTTGATCTGGGGCGCGAACGAAAACGGGTGGAGCGTCAGCACTCCCAGGGCCACCTTCGTGAGGTGGATGATGAACTTCTCGCACAGTTCCAGGGGGTAGATGCCGCGGCCTTTGAGGAGTTTTCCTGAAGGAAAGAGCTGTTATTTCATCATCAGCTATATGCCGCAGAGGCAGTCCGACCTTTAATTTAACAAGTAATTGTCATGGACGTATGGTGGGCCTTTTTTATTTTGAATACATTAACGATTTCTCTTCTCTTGTAAAAGACATACGTGACATAGTTATTTTTGCTGACAAGACGATACTTCTTTAATTTTCAAAGTTGACAGATGTAAAGCTAATTACGATGATGTGCCGTAGTGTTCCAAATCACGTTTGTTGTATGAGAGCACCCATTTTTTTTTTTATATATATATATTTTGTTATAGCGGCTTCAGAAATAAATCTGTGAAAATTATAACTGTCTAACTATCACGGTTCATGAGATATAGCCTGGTGACAGACGGACAGCCGAGCCTTCGTAATAGAGTCCCGTTTTACCCTTTGGTTTACTCACTGCACTCGACGCTCGTCTTAGCCCGGTCGAACACTATGTTCAGAAACGCGGTCGACTCCTGACTATCATGGGGCTTCTTGAATCCGAACACAGTCAGTTTCCTGAGTATCCTGAGGCACAGGAGTGCCTTCTCCAAGGGCTCGGTGATCAGCTCCGTGGCAGCACCGAGCTGTATCTGACGGAGGAACGCCTCCGTATTCTCGTGCCACAGTTGCAGAATGAAAGGGTATACTGAATTCGTTAGGTCCTGAAATGTTTTAAACAGTTTAGTTTTAGTATAGACAAGCATGTTTTGATTATCATTATTCGTCAGTCGTGGAAGGCAACGGCGGCGATGAGCTCACCACTTGTCACGTCTATATTCCACATTGGTGCAACCCACTGTGAAAAGAGGCCCATTAAGGCTCTGCCTACCCCTTCGGGGAAAAAAGCGTGTGTCTATGTATGTATGTATGAGGCCTTTTCTTACGAACAATACCACTACCATCGGTTTCACAGTCACACTTCACTCCACCTCGACACACAAGACTAACGGTATCCGGAAGTGTAGCAGGTACCACATTTTTTTGATTCTTACACATTCTCACCACATGCAACAATCAAAACTCAAAAATCATGGTAAATATCCCGTTTCTAGTGAAAAGTAATTACATCATCATATTATTTATAAAATTTACTTCACGTTTTTAATTAAAATCCATCGTACCTCATTACAATATTGTTTCAAAACTTCTGGTTACATAGGGAAGCTTTAAAAACGTACTATTTTTAACTTCAAGTCGTAACAATTTAAGTGTAAAACTTGAGGGTGCTTGACAAATGTTATGACGTTTAATGAGCTTGGTTTTGAAGGTTTTGAATCTACCAGTCTATTTTTAAGGACCCGTCAGATTCTGCCGGCCCGGAAAACGGCTCTGATATTACTCTCGAAAAGCGTCCCTCAAAAATCAGTTTCTTACACCGGTATTCTAAGTCGTTCTTCCAACTTTCCCCGGCTCGACTCAGCCTCACTCGAGTAAAGGAGGTGGGCAACCGCTGACCCAGGTTAAAAATGAATGATTCATGGAAGTAATTAGTACGGTTCTAAATGTTGTTTTTTGTCCAATTTTTCTAAAGAACTTGTATATCTTTAGATGATGGGAAGCAAAAGTTGTAGTTCTAAATAATTAGATAAATCCACTCATTGCATTTCAGTGAAACAAAAAGCAGCAAGTTTCGTTACTTTCCCACAACTTCTACGCAAGAAATTACATTAGCTTTTTCGTTATCTTAACATTATTATCAATAACCAAAAGTATCTCAACTGTACGTTACTATAGTCAAAAAATGGGTCAAACAATGTATGGGGAGTTACCCATGTTCCTTCGTAATCCATTTTCAAAATCTTAATTGAAATTGAATACCAAATTTATTATTCAGTCAGTCAAAACCGTAAGTCCTAGAGACCTGAAATTGTAAGTACATTCACCCCCTAAGGGTGCAACGGAGTGTTGAAGTTTGTATGGTAAAAACTCCAAGCGGACAAAGACATGGGCGTTTCACTAGTTTAGACATATAGGCAGGGCCTAGCAGCCTTAATCCTCCTTTTAACTTACATAAATAATAATGCTGGACAGTTAACACAACATTATCAAGCCCCAAGCTAAGCAGAGCTTGGGTTCTGGGTATTAGCATAGACTAACTAATTAGTTAGTCTATGGGGTAAAAAATACCCAGGACACCCTGAACAAATATCTGAAGATCGTACAAATAATTGTTCCGAGGCGGGAATCGAACCCGCAATCTCCTGGGACACAGGCGAACCTTCGCCTGCCGCACCATAGAGGTCGTCAACTTCCAATCAAATAAGCAAGAAGTAAATTGGTTCTTTATGGCTAAGAAAGACTATTAGGACTGCTAACTGCTATGGTGTGTCCGGCCTAAGAATATAGACCCCTCCGTCTCCTACCGTGGATGTCGTAAAAGCCGACTAAGGGATTACCCTGACTTTTTGATAAGATTCGTGTGTATAAGATTTGACCTGGCTGCTAGCTTATTATGGAATGTGTTATTACTGGAAGAAAGCGTTAGCAGAGTCAGTCGTGCGAGGCAATGGCGGTGATGAGCTCTTGAGGCTCTGCCTACTTTTTCGGGGTAAAAGGCGTGTGCCTATGTATGTATTAGGACTGAAGGGTGTACTGTGAACCAAATTAATTAAATTGTTATTTTAACAAATTAAAATAACTCTTATTTCTGCGAACATACCTGGAATGTCCTCCTGTCTCCAACCAGTCTCTTCGAGGCCAGCGCCTTGACGACATGGTGGAAGATCAACAGGGACCGATGCTGAACTAATGGCTGCGGCGCCTTCAACGCGCCCATGAGCTCTGGCACTAAGCTGGCCCAACTCGTTGGACAATCGAACCTGGAGACCAGCATTTACAATTCATTTTTTAATTTTATTCGATTGGCAAACTCTTGTAAATACGTAGTCCAGTTTATTTTATACTAGCGACTCACCCCGGCTTTGCACTAACAAAATTAAAAACAGCCAATGTCAGCCAATTAAAAACAGCCATGTCCTTCTTAAACAAAATAAAAACGGGCCAAGTGCGAATCGGACTCGCGCACGCAGGGTTCCGTACCATTATCTATAAAAACGGCAAAAAATATCACGTTTGTAGTATGGGATCCTCTTAAATATTTATTTTATTCTGTTTTTTTAGTATTTTTTGTTATAGCGGCAACAGGAAATACATCATTTGTGAAAATTTAAACTGTCTAACTGTCACGGTTCATGAGATACAGCCTGGTGACTGACGGACACACGGACAGACGGACGGACAGAAGAGTCTTAGTAATAGGGTCCCGTTTTACCCTTTGGGTACGGAACCTTAAAAACACCTCTATCCACTATTTCAGCATCTTTGTTTATACAAAAACCTGAGTAACGCGTTCACGAGTAATCACGGGTGTGCGTGTAAAAAGCGTGCGAATACAGACTAGGGCCGTTGTATCAAAACTTTCCCTGAAAAACTTCAGGAAAAAGTTATGTACTTAACAGGTATTTCAGGAGAACGGCCACTCTTTAAAACTACGTCACACGGAACGGTCATCAGTCGACTTCAATTAAAAAATATTTTTGGTGCGGTATGGTTGACCGGCTAGCCATTTCTATCCGCGACAGAAGGAGGCGGTACCTGAGTCTGGGGTACGTAAGATGTTTTTTATTGTGTTATATCTGTGCTGATCAACGTTGCAATCACATCAAAATGAGGCGGCGCTCATCCGATGGGTTGCAGATAGGCCTTGGCTATGATCTACCGTAAGTAAGCCTCGATTGTATCTTGCAGTAAATTTGATTTTGTATCTATCATAGGGGTATTTTAAAAGCCGTGTTATTAAGTAACAATCTACAACCAGTAAAAAGCTATTTAACCAACTTAAAAAAAAGGAAATTCTTTATTCATGTTTTTTTATAATTTTTTGCCGTGGGGGTTTTGTTACGAACCTAAGGCAGGTTTTATTTTCCAAATTTTTGGTTCCGCAGTTTCGGTCAACATATTTTGTCGTTATTTTATTTGGTTCGTATATTTTATTTTATATCTTTTATACTAATTTTCATATTTAAATTATTATTTGATTTTTTTTAACTTATGTATAACTGAACAAGTAAATGGCCCACCTGATTTTAAGCGGTTACCTCTGCCTTTAACAATGCATTACACATAGGTCACGTCCACCTAGGACGCGCCCTATGTGGCATTGCACTGCGCCCGCCACCCTGAGGCATAAAGATGAAAAGTCTCATGTGCCTGTAATTTCACCGGCACCCATACCCTTCAAACCGGAACACAGCAATGCGAGTACTACTGCTTTGCGGCAGAAATAGGTCGGGCTGCCCAATGGTCCCTACCATACCTAATTACCTACCCTACTCTAAGCCCCGCCGCACATGCCAACACTCGCATTGGCCGTCACGAGCTGCGTGCGAGTGGCGGTATTTAAAACCTATGGCACGCTCATGTACGTGCCTGCGTCGACACGTGAGAGCAAATGCGGAGTTTGGTACTGCGCCATAGGTTTTAAATACTGCCACTCGCACGCGGCTCGTGACGGCCATTGCGAGTGTTGGCATGTGCGGCGGGGCTAATCAAGATGACATGAGTCTATGTATCTCCCAAGTCCCAGTGCTTATGTCACTTGCTAATTGCTATATGCTAACCAAGCCACTCTGCTGAGCGATTTCTTATTCTGAGAGCTATGTCGGTGACCTTGGTTATTCTAGAACCCTGACTAATCTACACTGATAGAAGACCTTGCAAAGGTTGTGAGCTGGACTCGTGGCTTCTATCGTGTAGGGTAGATATTTAATTCACGATTACAAACGTTTAGTGAAAGCGTGCGCAAAAACTGAAAATGTATTTGTCATGGCACTAAGCAACAAGTAAGTCGTGTTTTTTTTTTCATTCTACTTTAGATGACGGGGCTAGCAGATGGGCCACCTGATGTTAAGCGGTAGACTCTGCCTATGAACAGTACATTATCTTATAGGTCACGTCCACCAAGTACGCGCCCTATGTGGCATTGCACTGCACCCGCCACCCTGAGACATAAAGATGGAAAGTCGCATGTGCCTGTAATTTCACCGGCATCCATACCCTTCAAACCAGTACACAGTAATGCTAGCACTACTTACCTACTGCTTTGCGGCATGGCATTAGGTATGGCATTCACAAAAAAGCTCTACTACTAACAAACTTCGCAGTCACTCCGCTCGACTACATATTATTTTTGTCCTATCACTCCTTTCTTAGCACAATACTGAATTTCTCAACCGTTTGACATCATTGTTGCTCTTTTAGCGTCTAAAATTCAACATTTTCGTGGCACACTCCGCTCGCCGACATCGCCCATGCGCATATTTGCTACTCTGTAACTGTGTGAAATTTTTACAGTTTGCTCCTGCTTTCATGCGTCGTCTGTTTAGCTATTGGCTGTGTCTGATGGTTTGGCGTTCATTAGGAAAAATGAATTGTCTGATGGTTTGGCGTTCATTATTATTATTATTATTTATTTATTTATTTATTAAGAAACATGTACAACACCATAACAGAAATCCAAAGAGATGTTGCATGCACACAATTATGTAAAAATAAAAAATAAAAACAACCAAGCTTAGAATAAGTAGTTAATACCTACCGAGGATAGACATACAATAATAACTAACACTAACTACTTGCATTAAATATTCTCTAAAACAAGCTGCGCCATTTCCATGAGTTTCGGCAAGCTATGATAAAAAATGTCAACATTGTTCTCTGAGAGAACATTAACTAAACGGATGGCGTGTGACATTGGGGCAAATTTGAGCAAGTTAGTTCTAGATGTTGGCTGACTGAGCATTAGGAAAAATGAATTCACAGTTAAACCCCACAGTGTCAGAGTTTATAAGAGCTCTAATTAATCATACGTAGGGGTGCGACCAGATCTCACACCACCTAGGAAATTAACTAGGGCTGCCACTGGAAAGGTGGCTACCTGCATTTGTTTATTTCACTTCACCTACAATACCTCCGGCGACACTAGAATATTGGTGCCATCAACACAAAGTCCTGTTATTGGCTGGCTAGGGTTTGTAAGGGGAAAATGAGTGCAGATCCTTATCTGCCCGATGTTGAATTAGAATTGAGGCTCCCTGAATTCAGCCTGTATGCTATAATAGGCACAGCATAGACATAAGAGAATCCAGAAAACACTTACCTAGCTATTTTAGATATCAACACAGCCTGCTGCGTGGCTATCTGCGAGACTGGTTCACTAAGCACATTTGTTGTCAGCAGCCCTATTCTTAGTTTCTCTTTTTCTTCATCGGTTATAGCATTAGGTGCATTACGTCTCCAGTACCGATCTACGCCATTCTTGAAACACATGACAGAAAGCCAGCGAACATTACTGTCGATGGAATGATTTGATAGGACATTCTGAAAAAATAATAGTAAGCACATTATAGTTGACTGTTATAGAATAGAATAGAATATCATATTTATTTATTCAGACAACAAGAGTCCAACATTTTAGTAACACAAAAAATGCAAGCACAATGGTGATCGCAGCGCTGGTGTGGAGTACTCAGGTGGATGCTGCTGCCCATCCACTGGAGTATACCCTAGGGGTCTATTCTTAGGCTGGATACACCACAGTATTTGGATTATATGCAGTAATTTCTTAAAGTTGCTGCCCTATACTTACTAATAGAACGGAGTAGAAGCCCGGCTCAGTCTCCCATTCCTGGAGCTGCTTCTCAGCTGGTTTCAGGACCTCAGTGTTCTGGCTGGTGGCTCGATTGAGGGTATCAAGCACCAGCGCGTAGATATTAGGATCCATGGTTAGCTGTGGAAAATCAACATAGATAAACACTTTATCTCCTCACTAATATTTCTTGTTCACCCCGTGACCAGCTTCAAGTATGATAGACCAGGAAAGAGCTTTGCAACTGTTGGTGAAAGAATTTAGTGCCTCACAGATACTCCATCCATGATATGTCATTTGTTTAAAAATACTGGTTCTTAGGAGATGCTATTTTCCAAACCATCTTTTCCTTTTACCTTTTGAGCACTTGGTATTACACAGATACGGTTGTTGAGTGAAAATGACCATTAATGCAAGGCCAAGACCGGGATGATTTTAGGGATCAGAATTATGGTTTATGAGCAACTACACCATAAGTGTTCTTTCATTTTTCACTATCCTGTGCTTCACATAGATTATTACTAGAGTGCCATTTACACTTTGAATAGTGCAAGTGGGATTGTGATTAGTGCATACAAAAGTGTACTGCAAATGGGGTCCAATTTTGTTAAGTACTTATCACTAAGCACCTGGACTAATCACACACACTCACATTAGTTAAAGTGAGAATTAGGGGCTCTAGTTGCTGCACTATTTATAGAAGAACAGTGTAAAGCATTCAGTGAGATAATAATTTGTTTCTTAACTAGGTACTGTTCTTCTGGTGGATCTTGATTTTAGCTGAAGTTGATGTTTAGGAGCATATAATTTTTTGACGTACTTAGTTGTCTATGCACATCGTAACAGCTAACTCCAACACAGCCAAAACTCATCAGCAGAACAGGTAGAACAGGTAAAATGCATGTACATGTTTGAATACCTAGTATTGTAACTACTTGATAAGCTAAGTGATGGTGTAGTACATTATTAGTACAGCAGTGGCGTAGCAATAGGCTGGCAGGGCTGGCAAAATGCCACAGGCCCCCGATCCAAGAGGGCCCCGACCCAAGAGGCCGCAAGCTCAAAAATATTTTTTTACATTGTACCTGAGTGTTTTATATTATTTGAAAAGTATATTTTTATAAGTTCTGCTTAAAATACAAAGTGAGACAACTAAATTTTTTTAAATTTTCGAATGTGCAACGAGCCCACAACAATTTTTTTTTAAATTTTCGAATTTGACACGGGCCCCAGATGGTTTAGTTACGCCACTGATTAATAGTACCTAATCTAAGGATTATGAATATCACCTCAGGAGATTATTTAAAACAAATGAAGCAGTGCACTTGGAGTAGGTACCTAACATAATGACATGAACTATTCACCTTTCTATTTCAAAATATCGATAGACTGGCAAATTTTCAATTTATGATAATTAGTTTTCTTAGCAGGATACATATTCATGGTACGCCGGTAAATACATACAGCTAAAGGTGAAAAATAACAACGAAACAAACTCA
Source organism: Operophtera brumata (assembly GCA_932527175.1). Classification (NCBI taxonomy): domain Eukaryota; kingdom Metazoa; phylum Arthropoda; class Insecta; order Lepidoptera; family Geometridae; genus Operophtera; species Operophtera brumata. Next base: position 54,705,437 of record OW052239.1, on the reverse strand, counting down.
CTTTTCACCCTTGCAAATCAAAGGGCATAACATAACCTATTGTTTGCGTAAGAAACATAGAAGGATCTATGTATTCACACAATTCCTAAGGAAATTTACAACTGTTCTAAAAACCACTCTGATTTTAAAATACCTCGTCTACTTTAGAAAATAGTTGTCGCAGAAATCTTTGCAAAAATTAGCGATCAGAAAATCAGAAGTAAAAAACACTACAAAAAATTGCTATTTCCGAAATTCGAATAGATAGATGATCATGACAAAAGAAAGTCAAGTTCTGTCAAAGTCAATGTCATCGCATATCAAATGTTTTTACAAAGTATCACGACTCGTGAACACGAAATTCAACACAGGCGACAGCTGCAAAAGTCGTATGTATACCCACAGAGTTCTGCCCTCCTAATTTAGACAATCGTAACCATAAAGGGCCCCATATACGATACGATTTGTCTGTACGATCCGTCGCTTCAGACCGATCGAAACGACGAATCGATAGTGTATATCAAGATCGTTAACGATTTACTTCATCGAAGACGATATCGGAAATCGCAACAAAAACCCATGCAATCATGAATATCGTAACGATGAATCAACAGTGTGTGGCTCTTCAACGATTCGATTTTGTCAATCTTCTGGATGGAACCTTAATTCCTTTAAAATATTTATATGCGAATACTGGTTTCTCTTTAATAGCCATTTCTTAACCCACATTTTTCTAGCCTTTCTTTTTTTGTTTTGTAGCTGAATCAAAGTTACCGCCACATAGGTAAGGAAAAGAAGTTCATTTTCCATTTTATTAGGCACGTATTGAATTATTAGAACACGTGTTTATACTTCAGTTTCAAATAAATAAATGATCGATCGTTACGACCAATCGTTTCGTGTATGAGCGTCATTTGCGATGCGATCAATCGTCACGATTTTCATCAGATCGATCGTACAGACAAATCGTACCGTATATGGGGCCCTTAAGAAGTAGATATCCTAAAAAGTAAGTAAATGTAAGTAGATAAAATGAGGGGTTTTCACGGCCGTTTCACATCATGCATGATAAGCTAAGTGAAAACAAAAGAAAAATAGACAAGTAATTAATTTTGTAAAAATTAAAAAAAACCTAACGCAATGAAACGGCTGAACCGATTTTGATCAAACATAGCTAAGAAAACACACGACAAAATCACCGTTCAAACAAAAAAAAACGAAATCGGTTCATCCGTTTGGGAGCTATGATGCCACAGGCAGACACAAACACACACACACACACACACACACACACACACACACACACACACACGTCAAACTTATAACATTGTAGTTTTTGCGTCGGGGGTTAAAAATACGTGTCAACAACGTAGTGATATATTTTCGTGATATTTTGTTACTATCACACAAAAGCACAGACTATGCATTTGTTAATTTTGACACCACATTTGAGTCAGTGCCATCTATCGAGCCAAATCGAACTATTTTTTATTTTATACTAAAATGAAAAACCCTCATTGTGTTAGCGAGGGTAAAATTAAGTACCTTCCTACATTTAAAAGCAATGGCGTACTAAAAATAAATGTTAAATTATAAGCGGGCTTTAAAACTGTACACTTCGTATAACCCCGAGGTGAGGAGTATTATTTATCTGTAGTTGAAATTAATAATAATAGACTTCTTTTGAGGTTCGAGCACGATCTCTATGGTAAGTGTGGTTGTGGCTTTAGTCCATCTTCCTATAAAGATGTGGCTGACGATGGAGCACGAAGGCCTAAACACGGCCTAAACCTATTCACTCTTCTAGTTTAGCTAAGTAGATACCTAGGTACCGTAATTAAAGTTGTCAAGAATGACAGATAACGGTAGGGAGCTCCTCTCCTCAGTAGTTTTTTTCACATTATAAAGGCGGAACAGAACCGTTAAGTTCTAAACCGAACTTAATAGCGTGTATTTCATTTAAATTTTCAGCTAACTAAAACCATTTTATCCTGCAATTTGATCAAGCTGCAATGCCGTTTTGACTGAAATTACCAACTTAGCACACTAGTAGGTACCTACCATAATGTAGTATTATGTAGGTACCTACTTTTAAAACCTATGCTGCCCAATAATTATCATGTTTTATCATTATCACCAGCTAGCTTATCGCGAAACGGGGTTATCTGTGATAACTGAGTTAATTCATTAGTTCAAAGCAAAAATCTTACAAGTTGGCTAGATTTTTGTCGTAAATAATAATAATGACATGGGAAAATAATGTTATAGTGACCTTACACAATGATTCAACAGAAAGTTTTTACACTGGTGATATAGTTACTGGAAACATCACCTTGGATTTAGAAAAAGACCAAAAAGTTGAAAGTAAGAGAGCACCTAAATATTAACCCTAGATTCAAAACCTACTGCTAAAGCTGCCTATTACATTGGCACGTACCTTTATTTCTAATAATTTATAGTAGGTATCTACATACCTTTATACATAGATAGACAAAGCTTTTTCCGAAAGGGTAGGCAGAGCCTCAATAGGCAATAAGATCACCATGGGTTGCTCCATCGTGGAAATATAGAAGTGTCACGAGGTGAGCTCATCGCTGCCATTGCATCTCACAAGTATGTAACCTATTTAACATTAATTAATAATTTTCTTTTTCAGGTATAAACATGGAAGTTGTTGGGATATGTAAAGCTCAGTGGACTAGATTTACACCAACTGTCCCTTATCTGAAAATTTATTCAGAGAAGAAAAAGGTCTTTTTCGTCAAACAAATGAATTTATTTTTTGAAGGTTATCGATTGGGTCAGTAGCACTCATTCAGATCAGTGGTTATAAAGATGTCTAATATTATAATCTGAACAAACGCAAGTATGCTTTTGGTTCTATTAGGACGTCAATTCTACTTATCTTGCGAAAATTTGGATGTTTGTTCATTACTCAATAAAAGCGTAACGAATAAACCTATAGGTATTTATACAATTTTGAACACAGATAGGTTGATTTAGAGTTAAGCAACTTATTATTCTGTTAACTTATTATTATAACAAGGCATCCACGGATGGACTCAAGTTGACATAAGTTTATATCGATTGTTTGTAAGTTTTGTTTTCAGATAAGAGAATGCGAGCTGGAATTCATTGCCACCCTTTCCATTTTGCTCTACCTCATGATCTGCCTTCTACTTTTCAAAGTTCAATAGCCAGTGTGAACTATTATATCAAAATCAAGAGTAAACCAGCGTACAAAATAAGAAAACTTGTGCCTTTTAATGTACTGGCGAATGTTAATCTTAATAATATTGACGATATGCTTGTAAGTATCATACTAGGTACATATTTGAGCTGCTTGTTGAAATTGTTCTTTTCTTTTCAGTAACTACCCTACATTTTATTCGGACTTCTGTTTTCAGAGGCCTTGTGCATACGAATTTCAGCAAACTTTCCGAAATACAACAAAAGTTGTAGTTCATCTTAGAACTTACAAAAGTTTTGCACCCAGGCAAATTATTCCATTTGAAGTCACAATAACTAATGAGAAACAAGTTAATATAAAGAAAATTCAAGTTGATTTAGTTCAGGTAAATAGAACACGTCTACTATAAATCAATAGGAATAAGAAAACATGAATCATCGTCATCAGGTTAGACGTAGGTAATAGGTATACTGCTTGACATATACCCCCATATTGAATGCATGACATGACGTATGATCTTGAGCCGCCTCTGTCTACCATGAAATTATAAGGTTATTTTTATTTTCAGAAATTGCGATATACGGTATCTTCAGGGTACGCATATGATGAAAGAAATATGTCTCAAGTACGATATAAAAAAATTGAAAACACCATTAAGGAAGTTTGCAATTTTGATATGGAAATACCTCAAATTTCACCATCTAGCATCAATTCAAACGAACTTATGATAGAAATTTCATATGAGTTTAAAGTAAGTTTGTAATCAAATCTAAAGGCTTGAGTTGAGACTCTTCATTTGCATTATAAATCCCACTAATATCATAAATGACAAAGTTACGATGTTTGGATGTTTGAATGTTTGTTACTCAATCATGCTGAAACGGCAGAATAGATTTTGGTGAAATTTGGTGAAAAGATTATGATCCGCATTGAGCTGCATGGGGCTATCTTTTTACCTTGGTAAAACACGAGCGAAGCCGCGGTTGGGTGATATTAGTTTAAATACAAATTACAATTATTTTAAGTTTTGTCCACTAATCACCTTTATATTTTCAGGTGGAAGTATTTTTTTCCTATCATCTCAATCTCATTGAGAGTATACCGGTGACTGTGGCTGGTGTTCCGGTTATTCATCATGATTTTTAGTCTAATATAAAATAAATTCTGTTTACAAAATATTGCATTTTCAATATTGAAAAGTATAGCAAAACTGCTATTAATGTAAAATTATTATAAATATCAAATGGGTACGATTCTTGCAGTCCTATATAAAGCCATGCAGTGAATCTTCCTATTTCCTATGCCATCATGAATCAGATTGGCTCCATCCATGCTCCATCATAGAGGTGGCCGTCATGCTATAAGCACTGAGCAGGTAATCACTTCGTTATTGACTCAATGATTCACCGTATAGAGCTTTAGCACAGAATAAATAATAGTAACATTTAGACAAATGAGGGATTTTCATTTCCAAATAAAAAAAAGCGGCCAAGTGCGAGTAGGACTCGCCCATGAAGGGTTCCGTAGCAGCAAGTAACATAATATAAAAGTTGTTGGATGGATTACGATTTATGACGTATTAAAAAAAACTACTTACTATATCTCGTTCAAACCAATTTTGAGTGAAAGTTTACATGGTAATGTATATCATATTTTTTTTTTAGTTTTATCATTCCCTTATTTTAGAAGTTACGGGTAAAAAAAAAGTAGTTCGATTTGGCTCGATAGATGGCGCTTAATCGAGTATATTCATGGACTTAAAGTATACTTGACAAAATAACAAATGCATTATTGTCTGTGATTTTGTGTGAATATCACGAAAATATATCACTACGTTGTTGACGTCAACAACGTAGTGATATAGTGATATATATATAGAGAGCTGTGCAGAGCTGCTAACAAGATATGCTGGAGTGATTATTCCTAATAAATGTTTAGTTACCAGTCATTATTGACATTTCCCTTTTTTTGATAAAGCTACTTTAACTTGTACAGAAGCCATTACCTAAGATAGAAGAACTTGTACAGAGCTGGCGCCATCTATTTTCAAGGCTATAAACATGATGTGAAAGGCCGTGTAAACCCCTCATTGAAGTCAAAATTATGGTATTTTCTAGGAAGATGTAGTACAACATTCATGGTTATTTTCGCTTAGTATCGTGGCATAGCGATTCTATAACGTACCTACTTAGATAAGTAGATGAAATAAAATTAAAATATGAAATCCAACTCTAAATGTAGTATAATAGCTGGCAGCATTGGGAGAGAGCGCCATCTACCGAAAAAGTTTTTAAAAGAAATTGTCTCATATCCGATGGATCTTTGGTCTTTTATCGTAACGTAATGTAAAATAGACGAACAGTTACTAAAATATGATTTAAAAAAAAGTTTTTTTAATATTGTATATTTTTATTAGTAGTCATAAAGTTGATTGCCTACGTTTTGGATGGTTTATAAATTTTTGATATATGGATGACTCTTTCCTCCTTCCATAATTTTTTAAGAAACCGGAAATGGTTGGTCCGCCATAATCATTCGTGTGGGTCTGTGCTTGTGTGGTTTAGGTGTCTTTACCGGTGCCAACCATTATTTATAATTAGTAATAAGTTATGCGTATGAATCCAGACATGGACGATGATGAGAAGGGGTAAGTTTGCTAGAAATTCTTTTCACGACGATATAGGGCTTCCCACATTGTACCGTCTCAATAGGTCAACCAAACTGGCATGTTCATGTCGCTTGGTGTGTGTGTCGCATTTCATTTCATGGATAGCCGCCGAGGTCCTTGATTGAAGTAATATTTCGTGTAAATTTTTACCTCGCAGTGTCTTCTAAATTAATTTAGTTTCGTATTGTTAAATGACGTGCGTTAACCGTAACCTGACTTGATACGGGCAGAGAATTCTCAATTAGCTTATTACTTTAGACCGGCTAGCGGACAGCGACCCCAAGCCTCGCCGTGTGACTTGCGTGGTACGATCATGGCAGCTATTACTTTCCCATGACATATTTCAACGATTTTTTGCTCCTATTAGTGGCGAATTAAGCTTAAAATCAGTTTATGTAACTGTGCCGCATAGCCTAGATCAGTGATGTGGATACGTCGTAATATTGAAAAATTAACCTTTGTGTGACTAATCGTGGCTTTCTCTTATCGTAGATTTTGCGTTAGGGTTTAGCTTGCGTCGTGTTTCAGTGAAAAACAGTGCATTTTGGATAGTTGGTTTGTTATTGAGGTTATTAGATCAATCGTTGGATTGCCGCGTAGCTCGATTTCATTTACCTACAAGCCGCGAAACGTGCTGATTCATTTCCCTGGTTACCTACGTCGACAAGCATTTTTCTACACAGATTGTTGCCCCAAATTCTGTAAACTATTTCGGGTAGCATCTCAATTGATGATAAATTATTTGATTACAATGAATGAACCTCTGTGAGAGAACGGTTCCATTCAATGTACGTACAGAGAGTTAGTGCTGTTCTTGTCTATCTTTTGTTAGAGCTAACAAGATATGCTGGAGTGATTATTCCTAATAAATGTTTAGTTACCAGTCATTATTAGTGTTTCTAATCATTCATACACGAATTCAGTCGTAAAAGGTTTTATTTTGTCAAAAATATTATGCCACCTGTTCACTTTTATCATCACACAACTAACCTCTAAAATTTCCATATAAAATATACAGTAGGAAAGTTACATAGATCTTGGCAAAAAGTGAATGGCACTTTCACTAAGATTAGTAATTGTGCTTAGGAAGCACTAAATTAACTTTGCATTATGTATTTTTTTGATATGGGGGCTCGTTGTCTTAAGTAAAAGTGTTTTAGTCTTTAGTTCTTTTTGATAAGATAATACATTTGGACGACTCAATCAATTTCCACTGATTGTTTTTGAAGCAGAGTTTTATCTATATTTTGATATAGGTATAACACTGATCTCTCAAGACCAATAAACTTATGAACCAACTTCAAAGTTGATTGTATTAACTTTACAAAGTGCCAAGTGAATCAGTCAAACTGGAGAATATGGATGAATATGAGTAAGTTTCTAGACTTTAATTACATTTTAGATATTGGTGCTACTGAATGTAAACTACTTAACATTGTAAAACATGGTCTTATCACTAACCTATTTGCTTATTGCAATTAATTCAGCAGATATCAGTTAAACTTGGTTTACAAACTAGGTTTTTAGGTCATTTGTTTATCACTAAAATATCTAGTTTGCAAAGTTCTCGAACACAAAGAGTTGACTTTCAAGCAATAAATATGTCCTACAAAAATGTCTAGTGTATGCATATCTTCTTTAATTTGGTGATGTGTCAATTAAAAGATATAAACACTTGCATTACTTGCAGGGATCACTTAGCATTATGTGTTATATTATGATACAATCACAGGAACAATGGCTATTAGGAACAGTATGAAGAGGTGAAATTACAGGCACATGAGACTTATCATCTTTATGTCTCAGGGTGGTGGGCGCAGTGCAATGCCACATAGGGTGCATCCTAGGTGGACGTAACTTATGTGGTAATGCAATGCTAAAGGCAGAGGTTACCACTTAACACCAGGTGGGCCATCTGCTTCTTCCATTATTCACATAGTTTGTAATCATTATTTACCACCGCTGGAGAATAAGGGTTCATTAGTTATGACATCAAATTTGTTGTGGCATTTTTTGGGGGAGGCTTATGTACAGCATTGGATTTATTCTGGATGATGATGAATATACTGATTCTAGTCTGCAGCGATCGTCATAATGTATGTGAGTCAACTATGTTTTAAATAAAAGGGTTCATTAGTAATGACATCAAACCGGAACATGCAGCATAAGAAGGTCCCTTCCCTCGTTAGACTAATAACATTGTAACAATAGCAGGAAGTTTATGATGAAGATAGTGCAAGACTGTTGTTGTGCCATTCTTTGGGGGAGGCTTATGTCTAGCTGAGGATGTCTTCTGGATGGTGATGAAGATACTGGTTCTAGGCTGCATCAATGGTCATAATGTATGGCAGTCAACAATGTTAAAAAAAAATTTGCTAGGATGTGATTATATTAATATATTTATCTTAGCCCATGATGACACCTACTTGATTCGAGGAATTCCATTAGATAATGGGGGTCTAGGTTGTGATTTACTTGACTTAATTTTATACCAGTTGTCCAATACAACTGCTAACCTACTTGGAGAGCCAGCTCGGTTGGTATTTCATTGCAATTGTCATGTTCCTAGGTCACATGTGCCTGTAATTTCACCGGCTACCATGCATTTCAACCCAGGTCATATCAGCAGTATGGCCCAGGTTCTTGGTTTCGAATCCCAGTGTGATCTAAACGGTGGAGGAAAATATTCATGAGAAAACAACATGTAATATAACCAGAAATTGTAATACATGTGCATGAAAGAAGTCTCCGTGAGGTGCACTGATTCCTCTCACCACACCTGGTAACTGATTAAATGCAGGGTGACAAAAAAGAAACACAACAAACAAACTGCTTGGTGCGGTGTTAGGCAAAATTGTGGGTTGTTTCTGCACCATTCTATTATAAAGTCTAATACAAGAAGTAGGTAATTAATTTTGTAAAATATAAAAAAACCCTCAACGCATTGAAACGGCTGAACCGATTTTGATCAAACATAGCTAAGAACACTCCCGACAAATTCACCTTTCAAACATACAAAAAAACTAAACCGGTTCTTCCGTTCGGGAGCTACGATGCCACACACATACTCACACACACACTCTCACACACACACTCTCACACACACACTCTCACACACACACTCTCACACACACACTCTCACACACACACTCTCACACACACTCTCACACACACACTCTCACACACTCTCACACACACTCACTCACACACACTCACACTCACTCTCTCTCACACACACACACACACACACACTCACACACACTCTCACACACACTCTCACACACACACTCACACACAGACTCACACTCTCTCACACTCTCACACACACATTCACACACACACTCTCACACGCACACACTCTCACACACATACTCACACACAAACTCACACTCACACAAACACACACACACTCGAACACTCTCACACAAACCTATTCTCACACGCACACACTTATACACACATTCTCACACACAAACACACACACACTCTCTCACACACACACTCACACACTCACACACTCACACACTCACACACTCACACACTCTCTCACTCACACACACACTCGCACTCTCTCACACACACACTCGCACTCACACACACTCACACACTCACATTCACTCACACACACACAGACACGTCTAACTTATAACACCCCGTCGTTTTTGCGTCGGGGGTTGAAAAAGGTCTAGGTAATTGTTTTCTTTAGCCTGACTTCAACTATTGCTGAAAATAGGTCTCATGATACTCATGCTACCCTCGGCAGCCTTGTGCCAGGTTTGACCTTTGCTTTGACCTATCTTGCCATCTTTCAAGTTCATTCACTTCGTTATTATCTAAACTTTTTATTTTTCTATTTGTTGTGCAATTAAGTGTATATCTATCATCTATCTATCTATTGTATATTATGTATCTATACAATACTTGCTAGTCAACTATGCGTTAGGTTAGGCCTCCTCTTCAGTCAGAGCATTTTTCAGTGTGATACTTATTTGGTTTGCTTGTTATCTTTTATCTCGCTCTAGTTTCTTCTAGGCTAGAGCAAATGGTTGAAATGGTTGCAAACATAGTGTAGGCACTGATTGTCTTACCTGCAAAATTTAGCAAATATTCTACATCCGCTTGTTAGAGCTCTGCCTTCTAATACAGTTTTTATTAGCTTAGTTTTTTTTACACCCTTCATAACTAACAGGCATATGTATTTCTATTACCTAGGTAGTTAAAACATGCTGATCTGATGAGTCTCAAGTTAGATAACAGAATTCCTTGATGGATATAGTAGAATAGTAGTGCTTGGGTTAATTTTGACCTGCTCGCAGTTTCAATTACTAATGTATCATCATCATTAGAAGGAATAATTATTTTGACGACCTCTGTGGCGTGGCGGGCGAGTAGGCGGCTGGGATTCGAGGTGTTGCGGGTTCCATTCCCATTTGGTTCCGGGTCTGGATGTTGTGGTACCCATGGTGCTTGTAGTTCCTGATACCCAAGGGGATCATAGTGTGGGATCAGGACTATGTATGTAATTGTTGGTTATGCATTTACTTTAAATACTTATTATTTCTTTCCTTGCACGCAGAAAACTGTTTGTCGGTGGTCTATCATGGGAGACGTCTCAGGAAAACCTGCAGCGTTACTTCTCGCGCTACGGCGACGTGATCGATTGCGTGGTGATGAAGAACAGCGAGTCGGGACGCTCCAGGGGCTTCGGCTTCGTCACCTTCGCTGAGCCCTCGCTGGTCAACGTGGTGCTGCAGAATGGACCGCACCAGCTCGACGGCAGGTAACAACTAGAATTTGGTTTGCGTGTTTTCAGGGTTTATAGGTCTCTAGGTAGGTTATGTGAGCTATATAACTGATGGATTATCGATTCAAATTTTGCAATTTCTTTTGTTGGAAGATTATTACTGGCAGAAAGCGTTCGCGGAGTCAGCCGTGGGAAGCAATGGCGGCGTGGAGCTCATCACTTGTCACGTTTATTTCCCATGATGGTGCAACCCACAGTGAAAAGAGCCCCATTGAGGCTCTGCCTACCCTTTCGGGGAAAAAGGCGTGTGTCTATGTATGTATGTAATATTGTGTTTCTGACTGGACCATGAAAATAATTTCTGATGGGTGTGGTATGGATTTGAAAGAAGATGATTTGGCAAAAAAGTTTGTCGAAAAGTTAATTCAAAGTTGTTTAGATATCTTTTTATCTTATCTTTATCAACAAATTGTATCTTCCACAAAGAATCGTTTTAATTTCAATATAGGAATGCTGATAATGGTGGAAAAGGTAGGTAAGGTAAGTTTTTAGTTCTCTCATCTTGTTTACGTACTATAATAGTCTGCCTTTGTTTTTATATGGTTCAACTTTCAGATTTATGTAATAATCTTTTTATTATAAGTCAGCTGGCAGTTCATCAATAATTTTAGAATAGTTTAATTACAACAGTAAAACAATCTTATCTGGTCACCTTTTAATTTAGTGTAAAAATAGAAGCATTAATCCTTTTAATTTAGTGTAAAAATAGAAGCATTAATCCTTTTAATTTAGTGTAAAAATAGAAGCATTAATACCCTTTCATTTCTCGTACATAATTGTTGTGACTAGGGACTGCAAAACCCGCCAAAATTTAAACCTGGGTTTATTTTCGAGTTATATTTTTTAAAACCCGGTTTTCGGTGAAATCTGGTTTAAAACGAGTTTTTTTGTAAGTATTTTTTTATATAAACTACATGGAAACGAATAAAAAATCGTGATCAAAGGAAAATAACTTTAATTTATTTATTACGAAAACTAGGAAATAGTTAAGAATCAGTATTACAATAATCAGCTTTAGACAAGTAATTCGCTGAATAAACATATTATCATCATGTTGATAGAACAGCTAAGATATTGAAATTGAAAATAACAAAAACACTTACAAAAATTTAAATCTCAACATATAAAATATATCGAAAAGTGTACCTTCCTACCTACTTTGAATAAAATATTTTCATTTTCATAAACATTGCTTAAAGAATATTTTACTTAAAGTATTTGTAGTTATACAAAACAATTTGAAACCGCATACAAAACTAGTAAAATACTTACAAAAACACCTGTACTGCACGATGAACACTTGAATTGTACAATAAATTTACTTTAATTCTATATTTTATACTTTGAAAAAAGTTAAAACTTATTAAATTATAAAAACAAACATCCCTTTTATGAAAATTATGATAACAATTGAAACGGTACGCGGTTTTATAGCGTTTCGTTTCACAAATGTCACTTTGACAGTGCTATAGTGTTGACATTAAAAAATACCGAAAACGCCGAAAAAGCGGAAGCGTGGCAAAAAAAACCGAGTTTTTTTTATCGTTTAAAATATCACAAAAACCCGGGTTTTCGAATTACGGTAAAACCGGTTTGCATTCCCTAGTTGTGACCCTAATTGGTCAGGCTCAAAGAACTGCATAGTCACATCACATAGGTATTTTATTCATTGAAATCTCTAGGGAACATGGTATCTCCGGCTTGAATAATCCGCGAATAATCTCCGGCGAATATACCCCTCCGTCTCCTCCCGTGGATGTCGTAAAAGTCTGAGGGATAACACCATTGAAATAATGCAAGGGAATTAATTAATTAATTAATTAATTAATTATTAATTAATTTAATCATATTTTAATCATTTAAATCTCAAAGGAACATGGTATCTCCGGCTTAAGAATAGACCCTTCTGTCTCCTCCCGTGGATTTCGTAAAAGTTGACTGAGGGATTACACCAGGGGGTTGGCAACAGCATCCACCTGAGTACTCGACACGAATACTGCGATTACCAATCTGCCTGCAAAGCGTATGATTATGGTAAAACCCATGATACTTTGATGGGGAAGCCCGCGTCCAGCAGTGGACATCTTAAGGCTGCTGAAGAAGAATCTCAAGGATCATTTGAATTGTTTAAAAGACTAGAAAATGTATGCCTGTTTACTAGTACTAGGAAGCTCCAGTGTTTGTAATGTTTACAAGCCTTTATTTAACTTGCAATGTTTGTATGTAAGTATCTATGTTTGGATCAAATTCAGATGTTTGTATGTAAGTATCTATGTTCGGATCAAATTCAGATGTTTGTATGTAAGTATATATGTTCGGATCAAATTCAGATGTTTGTATGTAAGTATCTATGTTCGGATCAAATTCAGATGTTTGTATGTAAGTATATATGTTCGGATCAAATTCAGATGTTTGTATGTAAGTATCTATGTTCGGATCAAATCTTGCAACTGAATTGTAGTTATTAGGCTCATTTTGATCAGCACATGGTTCTGTCACTCTCTAACTTACCAGAACTTGAATAAGTTAGATACTGACTGAATTTGGCGTCCATCGAAGCCTTAAGAAATGAAAAAAATAGTTTATTGCTAAAATTATCGCGGTGCTTTTCATTACAGTCTTAGAAAAGGACTGTAATATTTTTACACATTGCACCTTCAGATCATTTTGATAGTTCTATGTTCCTATGCATCAATAACAGGGCTTTGAATTTCGTTAGCGAATTCGATTAACTTAAGAGCCGTACTTAACTTAAGTAAAAATAGAAAATAGTACCAATTTCTTAATGGGTTCCCTTTTTATACTACCAAGCATACAAGCATACCGCCCACTTGTTGGTAAGCGGTTACTGTAGCCTATACGATAATAAATAAATAAATAATACTGGAGAGTTCACACAACATTATCTAGCCCCAAGCGAGATACTAAGTACTGATATACATAATACAATACACTAAATAGGTTTTTTTTCTTCTTATTACCTATACATAGAAAATACCCAGAACACCCTGAACAAATATCTGCAGATCGTACAAATATTTGTTCCTAGCCGGGAATCGAACCCGCAACCTCCTGCGTCGCAGGCGAACCTTCGCCCGCCGCGCCACAGAGGTCATCAAACGAGAGGCATCACACGCGCGTTATCTGGTATTTCTTTTAATTCACAATCGTGTATTACCTAAGGATTTTAATTTTGATAAAAAACTCAATATTAATTATGAAAAATAATACAAACATAATCCAAAATTATCCAATATGTACTTCGTCAAATTCCACATCCAGGCAGTGCCCTCAGCATATTAGCTGTTGGTTCGTTCAGATGTTTGTGGGATATCAACGCAGACAAGCATATACTCAATGTTCCCATGAACGTATGAGTCTACAACGTTTGCAACATTTGAATTTATTGGAATTTTAGATTACCTCCTTTCTATAGAATATATAAATAATCTAATGAAACTGTATCATTTTCAATATGTTGCGAGCTTTTATGATCAATAAAAACATAGATTTACGAAACATAAGAATCTCAAATTATACAAAATAGACTGCTCCGAAAGCAGTATACGTTTGGAATGCAATTAAAAAAAACGTGGGCATTCCGATTTTTACATTCAAGACGTGTTGTCAAATAAACATTTACTTAACCTTGCTTTCTTGAGGGTTGCAATAAGCAGACCACTGTTATTCATGCAATAAAATGTTGTAATTTTAGCTTTCACTGTAGGTATTTCTTACTCGATATCGTCGTTTATTTTTGGCGCTCTTGCTCAAGGGTAAACTTAGTTATAGGGGCACCCGATAATTTCTTGAAGGCTGGATATACAATTCTTGTTGTCCAAGACGTCATCTAGTTTCTGAAAAGATTACTTTGTAATTTGAAATGTTTTTTTCATTTGTGTATTGGGTATCGAGAGGTCAAGGGATGTGTCCTCAATATACTTGAGATTCTGCATTGAGAAGGAACAAAACATTTCAGGCCTTTGTTGCAATAAACATCTGTTGTGGAGTCACCGTCAATGCACTACGCCAATGCACTATACTATAGGCACGATGTGGTCATATTGAGAAAACGTACAGTGACAAAAGTCCCTGCCCAGTTTCAAAACATTTTCGCTTGCAGCGGAGACCGTAAACTAACTCTGCCCCTTTTTTTGTTGTTTGTTTTTGACCAATGAGACATGGTGTCCATTGTTTTAGGACTTTTACAAATTCTATTACATTGTTTGCGTCAGAATCTCTGGCGAAACCCTCGTAAAATCTATGCGCAGCCGGTGCGATGCTGTCATAAACGCTGGCGGTGCAATGACCAAATATTAGTTGTTTTGTTAATAGTTTTATTATAGCCATAATAAAACGATTAACAAAACCTAATATTAAAAAAAATATGGTGTGCCCCGAAATAGTAAGTTTCTATTGATGTTCAAAAGACGTTAGGGTGGGTGGGGCTGACGTCACTACAACTAGTCACCTTTCACACCAAATTCACCCTTACTTCCATAATACACGGTTGGTTCACCCGCCGCGGGAATCCGCTTCTGAACCGCACTAGACACAATTTAATATGGAAGTTGTATGTTGCATACGTGCGCGGTTTCCCGTCGCGGTTCACAGGCGGGAGATATAAGACCGCCGCATGCAGCGTCAAACCGCCGCTGATAACCGGCGCTTCAAACTATACGGGCGGTTTCCCGCTATTTCGTCCACCCAAACATTGAGCTTTACTTTATTTTATAATTATTCAATTAATAATAGAGCTGCAAGTGCAGTTATCGTTGGCGGATCCATGTTGAAATTAACAAAAGACAGCGATAAACCGCGTTCCGTGTAGTTTGATGGTCTGCGGCAGCTTTGTCGAGCGGATTCCGGCGGTGGGAGAACCGCCTATTATGTCCTTTAGCAGGGGGTCAGGGACTTTTGTTGCTGATAGTACATTTTGTGAAAAAATTGGGTGTACATTTTGCGACGTGGTCATATTGATAATAAAAAGCGGCCAAGTGCGAGTCGGACTCGCCCATGAAGGGTTCCGTAGCAGCAAGTAACATAATATAAAAGTTTTTGGATAGATTACGATTAATGACGTATTAAAAAAAAACTACTTACTAGATCTCGTTCAAACCAATTTTGAGTGAAAGTTTACATTACATACATATATTTTTTGTAGTTTTATCATTCTCTTATTTTAGAAGTTATGGGGGGGGGGGGACACTTTTTACCACTTTGGAAGTGTCTCTCGCGCAAACTATAAAAATGATATTAGAAACCTCAACATCATTTTTGAAGACCTATCCATAGATACCCCAAACGTATAGGTTCGATGAAAAAAAAAAAATATTGTTTCAGTTCTAAGTATGGATAACCCCAAAAATGGACACACTTTTTACCACTTTGGAAGTGTCTCTCGCGCAAACTATTTAGTTTAGAAAAAAATGATAAGTATTAGAAACCTCAACATCATTTTTGAAGACCTATCCATAGATACCCCACACGAATAGGTTTGATGAAAAAAAAAATTGAGTTTCTGTTCTAAGTATGGAGAACACCAAAAATAATTGTTTTTTTTAAATTTTTGTGTAAAAATCTTAATGCGGTTCACAGAATACATCTACCTACCAAGTTTCAACAGTATAGCTCTTATAGTTTCGGAAAAAAAAGGCTGTGACATACACGGACAGACAGACAGACAGACAGACATGACGAATCCATAAGGGTTCCTTGTCTTTGACTACGGAACCCTAAAAAGTGCAGTGTTCATTATGAGAAGTGGACGTTTTGCGAAGTTGATGTTTTCATCATCAGCTCCCATACAATGAATGCAATACAGCTATGCGGGAGAACCAATCACCACGCATGTCAGGCGGATTGGATATAGCAATATTTTAAGTAATCAGGTTGTTAAGTACTGCTTAACCATACCCTGATGTAATTAATCCCTTATGTCGGATTTAAAAGACATCCACGGAAGCAGACGGAGGAGTATCTTAGTGTGGACACACCATGGCATATGGCCGGTTACTAGTACTATTAGAGCAGAATCTTTTCCGCCAGTGGGCCCTTTTAGCGTGACGGGTGGAGGTCGCTAGTCCAGCCACCAATCAGGAGGATAGGTCGGCTTTTAAGCCATCCATGGGAGGAGACGGAGGAGTATCTTAGGGCAGACACACCATGGCATATGGCCACTTACTAGTACGTTTGTAGGGCAAACTCTTTTCCGCCGGTGCGCCCTTTTTGCGTGACGGGTGGAGGTCGCTAGTCCAGCCACCAATCAGGAGGATAGGTCGGCTTTTAAGACATCCATGGGAGGAGACGGAGGAGTATCTTAGGGCAGACACACCATGGCATATGGCCACTTACTAGTACGTTTGTAGGGCAAACTCTTTTCCGCCGGTGCGCCCTTTTTGCGTGACGGGTGGAGGCCGCTATTGCAGCCACCAATCAGGAGGAAGGCAGTAGGTTTAGTATAGTAGAGCTATTTTGTGAAAGAGTTCGTCCGGGGAAGCCACACATATTTCTGCCGTAAAGCAGTAGTGCTCGCATTGCTGTGTTCCGGTTTGAAGGGTATGATGGGCGCCGTTGGAATTACAGGCACATGAAACTTTCATCTTTATGTCTCAGGGTGGCGGGCGCAGTGTAAAGCCACATGAGTGCGTCCTAGGTGGACGTGACCTATGGATGAATGCATTGCTATAGGAAGAGGTTACCGCTTAACATCAGATGGGCCAACTAGTTGTTCCGAAATTCACGCAGTTAAAACAAAAGGCATCTAATGGCATATGGCCATTGCACAGAGTTAGAAAGTAAAAATAAGTTTAACACATTCACTTGTAGTGGCTCTATTGATTCAATGGGCGAAATGTCGAAGTTCAACAGGTGTTGAATAATTTAGTTAACCTTAGTACCTACCGCTTGCTTGCTTAATATGTAAATAAAGAAAAACGTTCTTCATTATATCATCATTATTAATACAGAAGATGAAGGCTCTGCTCTCGATGGATTAACGACATTATAGAGGTCGCAGCAAGTCTGTGGATGGAGGCGGCTCAAGGCCGTTTGGCGTGGGGGAGGCCTATGTATTTGGACGTGGTTTTTTGCATATATAGAGTTGTCATGTTTTTGAGATTTGTGTAGGTCGCCGTAAATATCCAAGTGTCGCTAACCTCAAGGCAGTACTAACGGTGGAATAATTGTGAAAACATTATTGTTTTGTAACCGTTTGTATTGTTCAGTTTGTGCTAGATATTTACACCTGCGCACACAACTGACTACAATACAAAGTAGTGTCATAGTCCGTTGCATGAAACAAGAGCAAAAAAACAACCCATATCATCAGCGAAACTTTATTATTCAAATATAATGCATAAATATTGGATTTCTATGCTTGTGTTTTTTTTTCTTTATACTTGGCGTCGCTCGGCTTGTGCTTGCCATTGTCAAGTATAATTTATTATTGTATTTTCAATATAATTTGCAACGTAACAAACAATCCTTCCAAGTCGTCAAAGTCATGTTTTAGTAAAACTGTGGCAGTTTTACAAAAACGGTGGTAGACAATTTCCATCAATTTGAAAAGTCACGTAGTACACTTCCATTTCATTACACTACACTTGTGTTCTATAGACGAGCTACATTGGTTAAATAAAATGCCATTAAAATTACACAAAATAACTTAAAACACACTAGGAAATGAAATAATTATAATAAAAGCAAACGACCGAGACTTTTTTTTTGGTCGAAGAAAGAGACTACGTCTTTTTCGAAAATAGCGGGAAGAGAGTTCTATGCTTTTGTTATTTTCAAATAAATAATGTGAGGGACAATATTGGGTAAAAGGGTTTTATGTTATGGTGATGCAATGCAAATAAGGAGGAGCTTTTTTAGATAGAAACTCAGACAAAAACTAAAGCATTTTTTTATAAAATACTAGCGACTCGCCCCGGCTTCGCACGGGTAGTCCCCGGTGACCCCCCCTACCCCTCCCCCCCCGTATGTCAATCTCCTGGTTCTAAGCTACCTCCCCACCAATTTTCAGCCAAATCGGTTCACCCGTTCTTGAGTTATAAGTGGTGTAACTAACACGACTTTGTTTTATATATATAGACAAGCAGCGCCCCGCGGTTTCACCCGCGTAAGTCTCGATCCCGTGGGAATACCGGGATAAAAATGTGCCTATGAGTTATTCTGGGAATCCAGTTATCTCCATTCGAAATTTCATCCAAATCCATCCAGTAGTTTTTACTTGAAAGAGTAACAAACATCCATCCATCCAAACAAACTTTCGCGTTTATAATATTAGTAGGATTAGTAACGAAGTAATAGAGGCATATCTACGTCTATGAACTAAAGTTTAGTTGCTTCATCGGCATTATCTAATCTGCCTCTATGGCCAACCATTAATTCAGGGCCACCTACAGTTGAATATACCATAGGAATACTTGCAACTTTTGTTCTTGCTGCTGTTGTCAATTTTACAGTTTACTGAAGGTTTGAAACATCGTGCACGGCCATTTATATTGCAAAGGTCTCAATTAATTCTTCCATCGATTTGTCCATCCATAATTTCCGCACACATCATGAATTTAGGAAAGCACTTTTACTGAAATTGTCTCTGTCAATGGTGAAGATAGCCAATGACTTCTATAGGACGCGCAACGAGTTATGAGCGCTTACCTTCAATGCGCAGTAGTCATTTTTTGGGTCTGTATAGCGAATGCGCGAATCTACACATGCTCAATCAACCCCACCACTTTCGGCGAGCGCTCATAACTCGTTGCGTGACCTATACTATGATGTAGGTCTTACGTCTTCAATAACAAATGTGCAACGAAGCGACGAACGAACGAATTCCAATTGAACTTCTCTGCCCTCAGGACGATCGACCCTAAGCCGTGCAACCCTCGCACGCTGCAGAAGCCGAAGCGCGGAGGCGGCTACCCCAAGGTTTTCCTCGGAGGCCTGCCGTCCAACATCACGGAGACCGACCTCAGGGTGTTCTTCGGAAGATACGGCAAAGTGATGGAGGTCGTCATCATGTATGACCAGGAGAAGAAGAAGTCGCGAGGTGAGTGACATGAACATTGCTAGTGTCAAATATAGCTCAAAAGGTTCAGGCCAGGTAAGTCATCTGCAGTAACATCCATTTACGCAAGCGTAGTGTGGAATACAGACTAGCTTACAGTGTAGCTGTCAGAAACTGTATGTAGGAGCCGAAGATCTCATACCTACGTCTAGCAGTGTGTTTATTAGCCTGGCTGACTTACGCGGCGTAATTAATAATTAATATTATATTATTTGTCAGGGGAAGTACCACCTCGCATTCTTATATCGGCAGCCAAGCAGTAATACTCGCATTGCTGTATTCCGTGTGCCGGTGAAATTACATGAGCAATGCCACGTTGTAGTGAGCTTATCGCCGACCACGGGAACGGAATCCTTGCCATCTTGTCTTCAATCTTCGCCATGTTTGCCAAAACATGGCGCGAGAGGAACACCGGAGTGTTTTTAGTGGGTATTCTGCCCTTTTCAGGGCGGCGAGTCCCACATAATTCCGGTCCCCCCGGACCAGATTATTCGTAAACGAATTCTCACTCTGAACACAAAAAAAGGGGGGTTACCGCTCAACATCAGGTAGGCCACTTATCAGTTCTGTCACTCTTAAATAAATAACCGTCACGAGAATTCATTCTTTCCAAATAGTGCAAAAGTACTAAAAACGCATATTTCATGGTTATAATTAACGCTGTGTCAATTTCATGGAGATTAACAGTGTGAAAGTGGAACAAGCTAACACACTTTCTTCACAACTGTAATAATAAGTAGCTAGGATTGGATTTAATTTTACGAATAGTAGTCATAGTAGTATAACAAAAACGGTTACAAGTTTTATAAAAACATGTACTTCACAAATACATTGTTCTCCTTGTTGTTTGTTGTTGATGACCTCTGTGGCGTGACAGAAGAGGCTGAGATGCGAGAGATTACGGGTTCGATTCCTGCTGCGAGACAAATGTTTGTATGATGTTCAAATATTTGCTCCAGTTCTAGGTGTGGTACCATTAGTAATTGTAGTTTGTGATACCCACGACGCAGGGGATCCTAGTGTGTGATCCGGCCTAATGTACATATGTGATTTATTGGACAGATGTTAATCCACATCCAGGCAGTGCCCTCAGCAATCTAGCTGTTGGTTCGTTCAGATGTTTGTGGGATATCAATGCAAACTAGCATATACACTCTGTTCTCGTGAACTGACGGGTCTACAACGTTTGCGACAGACCTATCCTTAAGACGATTAGTTTTCCAGAAACGCAATATAGACCATATTAGAAAGCCTACTCCTCCTACAAAAATGGCCCAAATAATTAAAAAAAAAACATATTATAGGTATAATGTAGTAAAGAATAGAAACATAAGTTTACATTTTTTAAATTGCTGCTGCTTTTAACATGATAATATAAAACAATGTACCCTATAATTTACGCAAGAATTCCTACTCCTTCCAAACGCCTGCAGCTATTTTAATGATTCTTTCACAATATTATAGACAATTTACAGACTTTACATAAATTAAGTTTACATTTTCAAAAATGATTATGATTTTGAAACAGTAAAACAAAAACTGTGAAATGAGCTGCCTCGAGCGGTTCGCCCGCAGACCTCAGTCCGGCCCAAGCGTTTGCACGGGGTACCCGCGTCACTTTTTTGCTCCGCTCCTATGAGTGCCACCGACTGGTTCGGGCACAATAAGACACGATAGCAGTTAGTGTACTCATCGCAGTTTATTAGTTGTGCTTCGTCTTCCTTGAACAAAACATTGTAAATATTGATCGTTTTCGTTTAGATATCTAGTCTGGTTTGTGCGAGGACGCTTGTTGGTTAATTATCTATACTAATAATAATGAGGAAAAATTTGATTGTTTGATTGTTTGTTTGCATTGAATAGGCTCCGAAACTACTGAACCGATTTGAAAAATTATTTCACTGTTGGGAAGCTACATTATCCCCGGGGACTCCGGGTGACAAAGATTATATTATATTTTCAAAAATATTAGGGATCCTTACTAAAACTCCAAGAATGTAACCCAAGGTGTAAAAAATTGTAACATAGGGGGAATAACTTTAGCAGGTTTTTGTATCTGGTGTGTGGATAGATTGGGGGTCGGGAAGGGGAGATCCCTCTTCCAAAAAATCAAATGAAAAATCGGGCCTCTCGAATTAAAAATCTCGAAAAAAAATCTCGAATGAAAAATCTCAAATGAAAAATCTCGAATGAAAAATCTCGAATTAAAAATTTCGAACTAAAAATCTGGAATGATAAGTCTGGAATGAAAAATCTCGAATGAAAAATCTCAAATGAAAAATCTCGAATGAAAAATCTAAAAAGAAAAATCTTGGATGAACGTGAAGTGGACGTTTTGCGAAGTGGTTCATATTGAGAAGAAAGGAGACATTATGAGAAGTGGACGTTTTGTGACTGAGCTATTTTTTGGCTCAGTCGCAAAAAGTCCGCTTCTCATAATATATACCTCAATATATAATAGACACAGCTAATATCGGTAGTTTATTTGTAACCGCCCGCGGTACAGCCTAAGCTGCGTCCAGAACTGTAATAGCGGGATGGGTTAAATCAGTTTTGAGAGAGGCTGGTGTGGATGCAACCCCTGGATGTGTCAGGTCAGCTGTAGTTTCAAGGGGTTGGTTTGACAGAGAGCCATTAGATAGAATCTTGGCGAGAGCGAATTAGAGATTAGAAAATACTTTTGTACAATTTTATAGGAAATAAATTAAATCTCGGCCCACCAATAATACTTGAGTTAGTTCATTGGGGGCACTTTTTAAGCCAGTACAATAAAGGTTTTGTATAATAATAAGAGTTTTAATGGTAGGTAAAACTCTGCTATTATTTATATTCGGGCGTGTGTCGTCTTTGTATGTATGTATGTATGTATGTTATATATATATATATTAGTTCATTAGTCCATAATGGTTTTGCCTGACCTTTTTTTTTATGCTACTTGAATGACGTAACAAGCAGATGGCCCACCTGATGTAAAGCGGTAACCTCTGCCTATGAACAGTGCATTACCTCATAGGTCACGTGATCACGTCCACCTAGGACGCACCCTATGTGGCATTGCACTGCGCCCGCGACCCAGTACTGTGACTTTGTGTACTGTGTGTTGTACTGTGACCTAAAGTAAACATGTTTTATTGTTATTATATTTTGATTTGTCTCCGTGTCCTGTTTTTTTTGTTTTTTGTTGTACCTATTTCATTATCTACCATACTAGGTCTAGACAGGTCTAACAAACAAAGAAACAGCTAAGAAAAATTAACAATGCTGCCAGGCATGTACTATAGCAAAAGCGCATAATTTCCGATGCTCAAAATCAAAAGTGCGCGAGTTCTCAAACACAACAAACTAGACAACAGATATGACTGCATGACTAGCGAACCGCGTTCCAAACCGCGGCCGCTGCCCGCCGCGCGCCGCGGTCTGCATGACTAGCGCGACGCGCTCCATGCTGCGGCCAGCGCCCGCTGCCGCGCGCGCCGCGCGCTGCGATTATTCATTGTTACTGAATATTGTGCCAATGTTTATGCGTGGCGTGTGATGCGGGCTCGGGATGTAACATTTCCTAGGCTCCGCCCAGATGCCCAAGGTCGTTCGAGGCTATAATCACCTTAACCATCAACGTCATTCTTGTAGTAGTTAACCGAAACAGTTCGTCCATTGAAATACCGTCATGCAGTAAATGCTGGCATTGCTGTGTTGCGGTGTGAAGGGTGCCGGGGAAATAATAGGCGCATGAAACTTCATCCTTGTATCAGGGTGGCGAGGCGAGTGTAGTGCAGTGCCACGTGTCGCGTGTGGTGGACGTCACCTACAGCGGTTCTAATGGGCTGGGTTACGAGAGAACGGGCAGTAATCCACTACACATACCTGACGTTGATTGGTTGATGTTGCATGATGTGTCATAGCAGGTTTCTTACTTTATTTTACTTCATTTTAAACATGTGCTACATGTTATTATTATTTTATTTACTTAATAAGCAGATGGCCCCCCTGATGTTAAGCAGGAAGCTCTTAACGATGCATTACCTCATAGGTATTTTTTTATACTACTTGGAATGGCGGATCAAGCATATGGTCCATCTGATGTTAAGCGGTAACCTCTGCCGTTGACAATCCATTACCTCATAGGTCACGTCCTCCTAGGACGCACCCTATGTAGCATTGCACTGCGCCCGCCACCGCCACCCTGAGACTTACAGATGAAAAGTCTCATGTGCCTGTATTTTCACCGGCACCCATACCCATACCCTTCAAACCGGAACACAGCAATGCAAGCACTTATTACTGCTTTGCGGCAGAAATAGGTATGGTTGGTAGTACTTCCCCGGACGAACTATTTCACAAAAAAGCTCTACTACTAACACTTGTTCCACACAAATACAAACCCCAATTAGAATGAGAAGTGCGATTGATTATGACCTCTGAGTATGCTAGGATAGCTAGATGCCTATCTATAGGATCTAGACCTAATCTACAAATGAATGCGTTCCGCTTTCGGAGTGATAGCACAATAGGAGTTTAAATTGTTTAATTTGTTACAGGCTTCGGGTTCTTGTCGTTTGAAGATGAGATGAGCGTTGAGAGGGTTACCCAGGAACATTTTATCAACCTCAACGGCAAGCAGGTTAGTAAAATATATTATTTCTAAACGATACTCTGTTTTAAAATCTGTTTAAAAAAATATGTTTTGTCTTCAAATTAATAGAATTTTAACTTTTAAATTCGACCTCTGTGGCGCGGCGGGCGATGGTTCGCCTGCGACGCAGGAGGTTTCGGGTTCGATTCCCGCCTCGGAACAAATATTTGTACGATTTGGGTATTTTCTGTGTATAATAAAAAATATCTATCTGAGTAATGTATTGTATTAATTAAGTATATGAGTTATCTATGTAGTACCCATAACACAAGCTCTGCATAGCTTGGGGCTAGAAAATGTTGTGTAAACTGTTGTCTAGCATTATTTATTATTATTATTCGAATTCAAAGAGAATGTCATATATGTAAATATTGTCTTCAAATGAATAGCATTTTAACTTTTAAATTCAAAGAGAGAAAATGTCATACATGGTTGGCTGGAATCTGAATATCCAACCTTACTTTACTAGGTACTTTCCACATCCAGGCAGTGCCCTCAGCAACCTCGCTGTTGGTTCGTTCAGATGTTTGTGGGATATCAACACAAATCAGCATATACTCTCTGTTCTCGTGAACTTTGGAGTCTACAAGATTTGTGACATTTTATAATCATTTGTATATTTTAAAAGTAATAAAAACCTTTGAAAACAAAACAAGTAGTTTGTACATTCAGGAAACCGGCATGTCCTTAACAGGAATCTGAAGACAAGGACACCACTCGTATCACAATCAATCGCATGAGTTTTCAAGGCCGCCATAACTCCAAAAAGATCGATCCAGTGATACAAAGATGTTATTGTGATACTGAAAATTTTTGTCACCGGTCCTATTTTTATTCACACTGTGCTAAATTAGAGTGAATAAAAATCTTCTTGCGAATTAAAACACAAATGTAAAGAGTAAACAAAAACTCGAAAACAGGCGCAGTCAGGCGTATCAGCGCTTGGAATTATCAGAATTGCATGGTATAAACACATGAAAAAAGTATCCTATGTCTTGCCTCATGATACATATTATCCCTTTGTCAAATTTCATCAAGATCGGTCCAGCCGTTTAGTCATGATAAGGTAACAAACAGAGTTACTTTGGAATTTATATATGTGATGTAAGGAAGGACATAATTTAAAAGAATTCTCTTGTCGCCGCCTTTCATGCGCATGTCACAAGAGTACGAATTTGATTTTATTGTACAGGTGGAGATAAAGCGCGCGGAGCCACGTGACGGCTCCGGCAAGCTGGGATCTGGCGGCAGCGGGATGGGCGGCGGCATGGGCGGCGCCCCTGGCGAGGGCGGGCCGCAGGCCGGCCAGTGGGGGCCGCCCGCCACGGCGCCCATCAACATGATCCAGGGACACAACGGACAGATGGGCGGCCCGCCCATCAACATGCCGATGCCTGGACCCAACATCATGCAGGTAAGATAGGCTTGAATGTTATGGGTGCCGGTGGACAACTGAAACAAACACCTAAAGTAGGTAGTATAAATCGGCTCATGTGTCTGCGCCAAAAAGGCGTTCAGCTCAGCATAATTGCGCTATAGGATTAGCGCTTCAGTCACTCATGGATTCTGGACTCATTGTTCCTGGCGCCCTCTACAGACCATTCCGTATGTCTCCTATTACAAGGTGACAAGGTGAGGAATACCTGGCAACCACACCAGACAAGACGAGGTGACGGTAGGTGGAGTAAGGCGCTAACTGAATGGCGCCCAAGAACTAGGTACAGAAAAGTTGGTCGTCAGCAGCGAGATGGGCAGACGATGTCTCATGCGCCGCGTGCCGAACCTGGATGAGACTGGCACGGGACCGTGAGGAATGGCACAGGCAAAGAGAGGCCTGTTACTCAGCAGTGGGTTAAGTCAGGCTGTGGATGATGAAGTTGCAATACCACAGAATAAATATTAGTACAGGTACAGAAGACTCACTTAGCGAAAAAAAAAATATAAATAGCGACTCTTGCTGGGACGCAACAAAGTGCAATTCAGCTCGCATTAGCGCTCAATGCCTATCGCGATATTCACCTAAACATTTGCTCTCTCTTCTAACGCGTAACTCTGTCGCTGTCTGGCGCTGAGCGATGCGCATCGAAAGGGTTATCGACAAATCTAATAAAAAAAAAAAACCTTCTGTTATATAGGTAGGTAGTCAACATTGTAGCACAGATTATGTATTAGTTACTTCGTAACGCGCAAGACAGCTAAAAGAGGCCGAACATAAGGTCGGAGCTTTATGTCTCAGGGTGGCGGGCGTAGTGCAATGCCACATAGGGCGCGTCCTAGATGGACGTGACCTATGAGGTAATGCACTGTTCATAGGCAGAGATTACCGCTTAACATCAGGTGGGCCATCGGCTTGTTCCGTCATTCAAGTAGTACCTATAACCAAAAAAAGATCGGAAGCAGGTAGGTATTTTTAACCCCCGACGGAAAAACGACAGGGTGTTATAAGTTTGAGGTGTCTCTGTGCGCGAGTCTGTGTGTGTGTGTGTAGTTATGTGTGTGTATGTGTCTGTGTGTGTGTCTGTCTGTGGTATCGTAGCTCCCGAACGGATGAATCGAATTAGTTTTTTTTGTTTGAAATGTGAATTTGTCGGTAGATATCAAAATCGGTTCAGAAGTTTCATTGCATTGAGGGTTTTTATTAATTTTTACAAAATTAATTACTTGTAGGTAAATTAAATAGTTACAAAGTTATATGGATACTAGTGGAATGCCCGCGACTTCGTCCGCGTGTACTTTTCCACACAAATTGCACCCCCTTAGGGGTTGAATTTCTGGAATTCCTTTCTTAGTGCATCCCTAGACCACAAGAGGAACGTACCATCTAAATTTCAGGTCTCTAGGGCTTACGGTTTAGGCTGTGCGTTGATAGTCAGTCAGTCAGTCAGTCAGTCACGCAACGATTTTATATATATTGATTATAACGATGAGATATTAAGTTGGTAGGTAAGTATATTTTTTCTCTGCTTATGAAGTTAACAAGCTATGATTTAATTTAAAAACATCAGTAGGTTTACCAAAACCATCGATGACCAAAACATGTTATTATTATGAACTGAACTCGCTCTAAATAACCTAACCTACATAAAGTACCTCGCGAGTACCTATTTTCATTTTGAAATAGGTACATATTAGGTATATATTATGTACCTACGAATTACGTAAGTACCACATGTTATTATCAATATTGTTATTATGTAGAAATAAAGACTTATTTATGTTTTTTTTATTTTTATAAGAACTAAGAATGACGGAACAAGCAGGTAGCCCACTTGATGATAAGCGGTAACCTCTGCCTATGAACAGTGCATTATCACATAGGTCACGTCCACCTAGGACGCGCCTTATGTGGCATTGCACTGCACCCGCCACCCTGAGACATAAAGATGAAAAGTCTATGTGCCTGTAATTTCACCGGCAACCACTTCCAACCGGAACACAGCAATGCGAGCACTACTGCTTTGCGGCAGAAATAGGTATGGTGGTAGTAGGTACTTCCCCGGACGAACTCTTTCACAAAAAAGCTCTTCTACTGCTAATTTAGAGCGATTCAGAAGTAAAGTCTAATTAAGCACGTAAGTAGATCGGTATGTAGGTAGGTACCTAAATTCAAGTAATTACTTAAACCTATATTACAACCTAGATCTTTGAAATCTATGCTGTATGCACAAGAAATCACACCTATGAAAGGCATTACTTCGATATGTACCTACAGAAAATAACTAATGTACCTACATCAATCAAATAACTTAAATTTCTTCGTTCTTCGGCAATGCAAAAAATGATAATTCTTTATTTGTTTTTTAACTATTGCATCCATATACAGCACAATATGTACGCGTCGGCATATTTGCACGGGAAACGTGTTGCACGAGCGCTCAGGCGTGCGTCCGACGACCGACTGTCACTTGTTACGTCTGAGGAACGGCCGGGCTGTAGGTATATATCGCGCGACCTTGAGCGAGTGATGATGCCCTGGCAATACATTGTGGCATGCTAGAGTTTCCTTGTTTTTCTTGTAGATATTTGAATTCTGCCAGTCTTGAACAGATTACTTATTAGGATAAAAATACAGTACCCTATTAATCCACATCCAGGCAGTGCCCTCAGCATATTAGCTGTTGGTTCGTTCAGATGTTTGTGGGATATCAACGCAGACAAGCATATACTCAATGTTCCCATGAACGTATGAGTCTACAACGTTTGCAACATTTGAATCCATGGACCCATTTCAGTAGGTATTTAGTATCATTTTATGGTGCGTTCCGAGTCACGCTATAATCGATGTGATCGCTATTATTAGCGTTCCGAAACGCTGTGAGCGCGACTACGATATTGCGTGTGACGTCATGAATGACGTCATTAAATCCGCCATATTGCGATTACACCGACCATGCCCCAAACCGATATTACTGTGAGCGCTACAGTCAAAGTGACAGACTACAGAGGTTATTGATAATATCGTTTATAAAGCGTTCCGAGTCACGTCAACGCTCAAACTGCCATAAGCGCGATTTCTGAATCGGAACGCAAAATAGCACTGTGATCGCTCACATCGATTTTATCGTGACTCGGAACGCACCCTTAGGGCCGATTTCACCATCAAAATGAACGCGATCAACGCAAGCTGAACTCAGTTTACGCACTTGACTGCGTTTAGAGCTGCAGTTTGCATTTCACGAGCATAAACTGAACGGAGTTCAAGCTGAACTGAGTTTAACTTCTGAACGCCTGATTTTCGACGTTTAGCACGTCTAAACGCGTTCAAGAGCTGTCACTGTCTGTTTTTTGTCATTCAACTTTTGGAAAATTGATTGATTTTGTTCACGAAGATATAGATATTTTGTTTTACCTATTAAACTATGAAAAGAGCCCTGGCGCTAGCCTTTGATGAAAGGATTGATGAGGATGACTTTATTTCTCGTCGCCCAAGATGGATACGCGAGAGAGAATAGCACTTTGATAGCCTTGATGACAAAGACTTTGTTACAAGATTTCGTCTAACTATCACCGCAAACCAAACTACGATACGAAACGCGCGCGCACGTAGTGATTATTGTGAACGCGCATACGAAAACATTGTAGTTTTTGACGAAAACTTTGACAGCCGCCAGCAAAACAACGGAAACTGTCAGTTTTGACGTCTGCGTTTTGATACTGCGACATTATATGTTGCAATTACTAAACGCAATGCGTACAAGTTAGATATAATCTGTGTAGAAGTGACGACATTTACATTCTATGGCATCGATATTTGGTTTACGTGAACGAGATCAAAATATTGGTGGTGAAATCTGTTTGACGTAAAACGAGATCAAAACTGAAATTTGAACTCGTTTAAGCTGAACTTAGTTTATGGAAACTCGTTTTGATATGCAAACGGTGAAATCCGCCCTTAGTATCACACCAAATATCTGTCAAAAGGGTCCATGTTAATCATTCTGAATGAATGTTGACAGCAAACTCTAATAATATTAACCAGAAGATCATGTAGCAAGGCATGCAAGGGTCTATTTCAGAGTGTAATTACACTGCAGTGAGTTCACACTCTTATGGACTCTGTTTGAAAGAGACATGAATGTGTATAGTAATAATGTTTTCAATGTTAAATCATAATAATTTTTGTAATGTCTGGGTTTCGCGATTGTTAAACATAGTAAATTAAACAATTTAAGCTGCAAAGCATTTGAAACATTATGAATAACAAAACAAATCTTTATACTCGATTAATCTGTTAAAATTGTTCCAAGACCAGTTTATTCATTGGAATCCCAAGGATACTTTTGAATCATCTTATACACTAGGTTCCAAAGCAACCACACCTAGGAGAATCGGGGTAACAAACACTGCTTGGCTTTATTTGATGAGTCTGAACTGGTTGGTAGGAAACGTCTGTGTGGTGCTTTGAGAACAAGAAGCTGATGCATAGAAAAAAGTACTTACAAACCCTAGCTAGGTAGTAAAAGTAAAATGTTGTAAAGAGTATCTGCAAAAGTTCATAAGACAATGCTATAATAATATGCAGCTATAAATATAGCAAATTGAGGTGTCGAGGGGCAGAGTGGCATCAGGCTATGCAGCTGTTTGAGAATAGAGTCGTTATTGTTACAGGGCTACCAAGGCTGGGGCACTTCACCCGGGCAGACGTCGTACGCTGGCTACGGAGCGGCCGGCGCGGGCGGCGGCCCCGGCAACTACCAGGGCTGGGGCGCGCCGCCCGGCCCGCAGGCGCCACCGCACGCGCCCGCCTGGCCTGCCTCCAACAACTACACGCAGCACACGCAGCCGCCAGCGCAGGGCTACACTAGCTATGGTGAGTCGCCCACTACTACCATGCCTGGTTCTAGTCCTCTCATGTAGAGTTTGGTGGCACGCACTTTTTTCGCGAGGATCTTGCGAGGCCTCGTTAGCACACTGTGCTAACACAATTGAGGCGAGGCTCGCAATCACAATTGAGGGAGGAGCTCACAAGTTGACATTGACACGTACCTGTGTATGTGTGTTCTGTGCGACAAACTGCCTAGCCTCGCGCACACGCACATGAAATGTGGTGGTCGGGCCAGAAGAACATGAGTGCAGGTGAGCCGTGGACTAAGTTAGGAGGACTCTTATTTACACTAGCTCTTGGGTGCATTGATGTAACCCCACTTAGCTAGGTCAGCAGCCAACTTGGATCTTCAGCAGATTTAGGGACATTGCAGCTTGTGGCAGATGCTCTGTTAGTGGTATGAGTGAAGGCAACAACAGGTTCTATAAACTGCTTTTTCTCCATGTATTTCCTCATTCTATAGGTTTTAAAGGGTTACTGTGACAGGGTGTGGACACGTGACTAGATTAACGTAAACTAGCTTTGGTAAGTGACCCATGACTACCATAGGATGGGTTAAGAAGCAGAGTATTGTAGCAGAGCGATATGACATGCTTAGAATGTGTTGAGGCTACATAGAGCTGTCCACATTGCGATATTAGCTTTAGTTCATGTGCGCAAAGGGCCTGAGACAAGTAAAACAGTTTGGGGTGAATCAGACTATGAACCACATGACTACTACGGTAACCAAGGCTAAGAACAAATCTCACCTAATGAAAATGCCTCCGATGCCGATACTTCTAATTCCGGGTGTGGGATTATGTAGACCTGCATTGACATCCCACAGTGGGGTGTGTGTGCTACCTACCGCAACCAGCCCAGCTCTTTGGAAGTAGGATTTTGTGTTGATGGTAACATTGATGAAGTAATTGATGTATCAATCAAGAGAGTGGGTGGAGAGCCAGAATGAAGCAGCTTCAGCAGAAACGGAGCCGAGTCAATAACTTTAGACCTCGAAACAGGTACCAGAAACATAATGGTAGCGATCAGCTCCGAGAATTGATCTTTGAATTGATCACTAGATTTATATGAATGCAAGAAGTGGCGTGCGGTAAAGTGTAGTATCGGGTTGGTAGCTTCCATCACCCATTGCCACCAACCACTACTTCACACTTCACAGACACTGAAGGGCTTTCATAAACCACGTGGAATTAAGACTGGCTTTGGAATATCCTTCCCTATGTAGCGTAGACTCCCTCATTCCACATCCAGGCAGTGCCCTCAGCAATCTAGCTGTTGGTTCGTTCAGATGTTTGTGGGAAAGCAACATGCAAATAAGCATATACTCAATGTTCCCATGAACATAAGAGTCTACAAGATTTGCAACATTTCAATCTACATAAGACTAGTTTCACTAGCTGTGTGAGTTCCTCTTTCCTCAATAGCTTCGTGGTGATATATTCTCAGTCTCCTGAGTCCAATGCAGTTTAAATATTCCTATTGAAAAGTGAAGCTTATGGTTAAATACTAAAGATCGTTCTCAAAGTTGATTGATTGATTAATACGGGCCTTAGACGTGTGTAGCTGCAGCGAAAGAGGACAAATATATTATTCAGTAGTGAACTGGTAAGTACCATGCAACAATTGACAATTGCAACATGCAAAAATTCAATCAAAACATTTATTTCCAGAACAAAATACTTAAAATAATTACAGAAGGTTGTATGTTTAAATAATAAGTGCAGTAACATTCTACGATAGCCAGGGTATGCAAAAACGAATTATTAGAGTAGTTCATTATGTAGTCTAGCACTTTCCAGATGGTCTTCGTAGAAGTAGTGCGGCTTACGGCAAACGTTTATAGAATAATCTTAGTAACAAGAAAAAAATACAGACATGTCTAGCTAACATTCACTTGCGTGTTACCTGCTTTCCAACTAGTCAAAACCGCGGACACTAGTAAAGCAAAAGCTGCGTTCATTTCATAATTCTTATCCAGTAACTAGAACAAAAAAAGAAGATGTATAATAAGGGAGCCTCTGTTAGGCGCACTGAGTCCTTCCAGTAACTAGTGGTTAATATTGTTGGTTGGTTGTGCAGCTAACTACAGCTCGGCCCCGGCCGGCGCGGCTGCCGGCAGCTGGACCAATTGGAGCGTGCAGAACTCCAACTCGACACCCGCTGGTGAGAATCATGGAATATACATGTCTGTATTCGTACACGCGTCTCACTAGACTGGCGGAATTAGGACCATGTAGCGTAATTATCAGTAGAAACGTAAAAGTAGGCCTCTTGTAGCTTTTGAACTATGTTCGAATCATGGAATATACATGTCTGTATTCGTACACGCGTCTCACTAGACTGGCGTAATTAGGACCATGTAGCGTAATAATCAGTAGAAACGTAAAAGTAGGCCTCTTGTAGCTTTTGAAACCTGCTCGAATTATGAAATATACATGTCTGTATTCGTACACGCGTCTCACTAGACTGGCGGAATTAGGACCATGTAGCGTAATTATCAGTAGAAACGTAAAAGTAGGCCATGGATATTCTATGATTGTCCACATCATAGAATATGCATGTCTGTATTCGTACACGCGTCTCACTAGACTGGCGGAATTAGGAATAAGTATCGTAATATTAGAAATGCGAACGCATTCTGTGGTCTGTAGTATGTGTAAAAGTGTCACTCTGCTATGACACTAACTTACAATACACCGTTAGAAACGCAAAACTCTGCGCGAATGGCTCGGCTCGCTAAGGTGCCGCGACGTAAGACACGGTCCGAAGGGAGAGAGGGAAGCGCACTGTTGCCGAGACTTAAGTTCAAAATAACTCGTGCGCAAATTTTTTTCGTAAAATGTGTGACAAAATATACAAGCGAAATGTATCTATAGCGAGAGACACCAGAAAAAACATTTTTATTTACGAATATAATAACTATAATATTTATCTATGACGTAATTATTAATTTATAACCTTTTCAAAGGTCAATAGAGATTATATAATAAATCAAGTCATAGGCATTTTTTTGATGAGAGCATTTTGTAAAGTCAAGATGCGCAATGCAATACACTTCCGTCACAATTTTTGATTACTATGTCACAATTATTTTGCTAGAATTATAAAAAACAGCATGCGAATCTAAAGTATTATAATAGTATAATATTGTTGTAAGTATTTTAGTTATAAAAAAATGTGATAAACGAAATAATTTTGATGAAAAATCTTTGATTTTTCCGAGGAGACAGGCAATTGTCAGTAAAAAAGAACGTCCCATAAGCCTTTTTTCACACTATTAAATGAAAATCTAATAATAAGTTCGGTTTTAAATCTACAACACAAGCCTTAGAACTGTTGGCTTATTGGACTATTGAACACAATAATCCGGTGGATAATTCAAGTTGTTGCATCTGTATTACTTTCTGGGTGCTTGGAGCTGTGAGTTTACTTTGAATGTCCACACTTGTGTACGTACATGGGACGGACAACAAATGTGTATGACACAAACGGTCGTGACCTGCAAACGTGCACAAGTGGCGACCCACTGGGCCCCAATCGAACGTTATTACCAAAACAAAACCAGAACCGTTCATGTTATTTCGTACGTCAAGATTGAGGGATGCTTGCTTGAATTGATCTGTAATTTCCTTAATACGCTGAGTTGCAGGCCAATTCAGGCATGGATCTCTCAATCCAGAAGTACGAAATAACGTGAACAGTTCTGGTTTTGTTTTGGTAATAACTTTCAAACTCAGCAGGCTAATATTGTGCCTTTGCTGGCGTTCGTCTGGCCAGCAAGACTCCGAATACATCCACTATTAGATATAATTAAGTCTTTTCATAGAACGACGGTCTGGAGCTGCCTTCATCAACTTCTGCTACCTTCTAACGTCATCGGCCCATCGAGTGGAGGGCCGTGCCGTCCTACACTGCGTTCGGTTCGAGCTCGCCACTCGAGAACCTTTTTTCCCCCAACGGTTGCCGGTTCTGATTTTGATGCACTTAATTAATCCTCTGTGGCGCTGAGATGCGAGTGGTTGCCGTTTCGATTCCCGCTGCGGGACAAATGTATGATCTGCAAATATTCGGTCCAGTGTGTTGGTACTCGTAGTTCGTTGGTACACGAGATCGTATTGTGGGATCAGCCGGCCTAGCCAAGTGGCATTCGCTTCGAAACGATTCCATTTCTACAGTCGTAATTCAATACAATAGACCACGTGACATTTCGAAAGCTTACGTCAATCTCATACATTGTTGGCTTTTCTACTAGCGACATCGCTATTAGAATGTTACTTTGTCTATGGCCTCAGGACTGTTTATGTGACTGTCGGGTTTTATGTTATGTTGATGTATCGTTGTGTTCTGCAGGCTCGTACGTGCCGTTGTCGGAAGGCGGTGAGATGTACGGCCGCGGTGGAGGCGGGGGCGGCGCGGGTGGCGGCCCCGCGCTCACCGGCGCGCTGTCCTCCGCCGCACTCTCCAAGTCCTCGTCTGCTGACTACTCCACCTACCAGCAGTACCCGCCGGCCTACCAGCAGGACCAGGTACCCTACACCAACAGTTACACGGAATAATGCACCACATACTAGGTACATTTGTACGGAGACCCCTGCCCGGTCACAGTGAAAGCCTAGCTAACTTCTAGCTCACAAGGTAAATTAACTTATGGAAATGAGCTTGTGAAGTTATCCTCCGCTCTCATTGTGAACTGGTAGGCAGGCCGCATCCTAAAGACCAATAATATTGAATGGACTGTCAACCCTTCCTTGATTTTGTAGGCCTTACTGACTCTCTGACTTGGTCTTCGGTGTGCCGCTTCATTCGGCTCTAGCGTGCATTGGTGCCTGTCTAACAGCTAATGGGCAGTCAATACCCAGCTGCCAAATCAATTCACTCAACCTTTTTTCGTAAAATTGTAATCATGGAAAACTGTTATCAATCACCAGAGCACGCTCTTACTGGGCTATTCATTTATCACTAAAATATATATTTGACAAACTTGAATAGTCAACAAGTCTATGGAAACGTTTTGTAAACAAATTCTTACTGATTTTTAACTTTCGCCGTATGAGTTAATAGCCAATGGAGAAATATAGGACGCTTACTTACATTCGGTAAGGCATCAAACGCGAAAACGCACGATGAAATGCATGCATCTATTTTATTTATTTTTAGTTTCAATTTCAACTTATTTAACGAATATTTTGGATGCCATGTTTTCACGTTCGATTTTGCGGCATTGATAAAAGTGTTGGAGACTAGAGGCGATATGGCAGCCTGAAAATGTAAAGCCTATGTAATGTATAGAATGGCCTTCTGTATGGTTCAAGACTTTCATAACTCATCTCAACTATCAATTTCGTACTGCCAAATCAATCACGATTGTCGTAATCAAATAGTTTGGTGGACTAGACGATAGCATCTTTGCGCTCTTATACACGCAAATATAGCCTAATATTCCTTTTAATACTATACTTTTCAGCAATGACTTAGAAATGGACCATTTGAAAACATGTGATAAACATTGATACAGTTTTCGATAGGATATTTTAACATTTAACTTAAATTTTCGAACAGATCAAAAATACCTAACGGTGAACGGTAATTTTGTGTTCATTTATATCATAAACGATTGATAAAATCGCGACCTATAACTTTTTCAAATGTTGTCTATTTTGTTTACCTCAAAGCCGCCATTTTGAATACCACAAAGCCGCCATTTTGTTGACTTCCAACATAATGTCAAATCTATAAAAATATTCTGTATGAACATTTTAAAATAAGATATTCTGGCCATATTATCAGTCGCTTATGGTCTAATGGATAGTAGTACATATTTAGAGGTCATTATCTCGGACCGATTCGTGTTCAAACAATACAATAAAATGTGTACAATGCACTTTCAATTAATGACGTAATCATAATCTCGATCTAACGGTCGTTGCGTCGGGGTAATTTAAATCATCAAGTGCTATTGTTAGAACACGATCTGTGTCAGTGGGTCGCGGTGAAAATCGGTCATCTGCTAACAACACTCGATCGCCAAATAATGGTAGCTAGGGACGAGCTCACAACTGCAGTATGTTCACTATAACATTTCATGTGACGTTATATTTATAAATTTTTGTGGACGGATCAATTATATTCAAGACCAAGGGGCAAGTTATAGTGAACACACTGTAGGCTATGGCTTCGTCTGTCATATTGCTCACTTTTGGATGGAAAGTAAAATTATAGTAATACCTTGTCTGATTAAAAAATGTTCCAAAATGAATGTACATTTTCCATCCAAAGTAATATCGCGACATCCATCATATTTTCGTTTCAAACTTGTCTTGGAGTTCTAATTTTCATCTTGCTCTCTTTTAACTAAATAGCTACTAATCTAGTAACATCATCATTTATCCAAGATACAGTTTGCGAAGTCTCTTATACACTAAAGTACAGCCAACTTAATCATGCGACTATAGGTTTGTGGTTCTGATTGTTTTTGCTCATCACCTCGGGGCTTGAATCCTTCCTACTTCCTATTTGTATTTCCCTCCGCTTAGACTATACTTTACCCTGCATCCGATCCTGTAGTATTGGCGTGAGTTATGTGAGGACGCATGAAGTGATAGTTTTTTTTACGGTACTTTTGTATTTTGATGAATGAACGCTCGAAAAGTAAAAGAAACAAGACGAGTTCGAGTCCCGTCTGTTCGGATTAATAAAAGAGAATTGAACGATTGCGTTTGCTATGATATCCTGCACTATCTCAATTTGCATGTGGTTGTTTGCGGTGTGTAAGAGGTTCTGTCCGACCGGTGAGCGAGTGATGTTCAGCGAATTAGTCCGACCGACATACAGCATGATAAAATACTATAGAGCCATTAGTTTGCCACCCCTGCATCCGTGTGCTATTTGCCATGCTTGTTTGTAATCACATCGGACGCAGTACAGCGTCGAGCAATGCCCACTGACCGCATGTCTCAGTGGCGGATAAATGTGCGATGTCTTTTTGATTTTAAGAACTATGGTCGTACGAATCCGATACCGTGAGAATGAGAATGTAGTGGGTCCGTGTCTGGCAAAAGATGGCGCTCGCACCGCTATCCATAGTGAAAATCAAGGAGATTACTTGTCGAGTTTCGCTGAAGGTCTCTCATCGCCGGTGCTCCCCCATCCTTCCCCCCTTCCCATAGTTGGAGCTCATCTCGCCCTTGGGGTCAGTCACACGCTTGCCCGGTCCATCTTCACGCGCTCAACTACTTACATAACCCTGCTAAAACAGTTTTGCCAAATGGGACTTGATGTCTTGTTCTTCTTTTGCAGCTGGTCGATCAGGGCCCACAAGAGTGGCTCCTCCAGAAAGACAATTAGAGATAAGGGCGGGTATCGGACGGGGGAATGTCGCGAAACACTGGGGATTTCTCACTATGGACGGTTCGATCGTTGCGCCCGTCAAAAAGGCATCGCATCGCACTAGATATAAGCGCCTTGTTCCTACGTAACACGCATCCCGGACTCGGCGAGGCGGCCCGCGCCTCGGGTCGCCTCGACACCTGTAAAATCGGCATTTAAAGTACAAATTTGGATTTTGACATTGTTACAGGTTCATTAATGTCTAACTTTAATTAAACTAATAATATTAAGAGCTGTACTTTAAGTGTTCAGAGACGACCGATCCGTCTGAAATGATACACACCGCACATCGTATGTAATCGGAGTAGTTATGTAATGGTATGTGAACGCGCCGGTCATGGGGGCATGTTCCCATGCCGTGTGTAACGTGTGGTGGCTGGCAGGGCTCGTCGTACGGCGGCGCGTCGCGCGCCTACGCCGGCGCGGAGTACCACAGCAGCGCGCCCGCCCCGCCCGCCGCGCCGCAAGGTGTGCACCACCCGCACCACGCCCCCAAACACTTCACCGCCAACGAGTTTAACAAGGAGTGGCCCGCCGCCTAGGCACCATTCTCCCACCACTCACTGCCACTCGCAACACACGTACTCCGTGCCGTGACACAAACACAGTTCATTTTCGATACGTAGCCTGATTTTGTCTAAATTTACGGACGACAACATTTTATATTTACCCCCGTAGGTTTTTTTAATAGTATTGATGGAATCAGACTAATTTATTTGACTAAGATTAATGACCTAAGCATAGAATGTTAAAACATAAGCCTTTTTAGGCGTGATTTATAACGATAGAGTCGCCGTCGACTGCATTGACACAAACCCACATGCGTTAAGTTAGCGTTAATTTTTATAGTAACATAAAAATAGTTTAGGTTTTGGAAACGTACGTTTATGGTGAGCGTTTTCTTGTTGTTATTTCACCCCTTTTTGGCATCGCCGCGTCTCTGAACGCTAATCATGGTTGATATTATCTCATCGTTCGTCCGTATGAGCTCGTTGATATTACTGTTCTGGAAGATTTCGCGACCCCGTCTTCTAAGCTGAAGGACGCTGTAATCGCGCGTACGGACTCTGCTCGTACGCCTTTTTATTGCTTTTAATATTATCTTTGGATGTGGGCTTACTATTTTTTTGACTTTCAAAATATTTCTACTTTGAATATTTTTTTGTCCTTTTTAGAACGATTTGTTTTATAATGTCGTAGGTATAGTCGTTCGTTTGTTGTGGCATTCGGCGTCTGTTGGCGCGGACGAGTGCTGTAGGGTATAGGGCCGCGGGGCGCCGAGCGCGTCGCCTCCGAGTGATGCACATTTGACAGACATGTAAAACAAGGCCAATTTAGGGAAATGACCTTTAAAACTTAACTTAAGCTAAACTTGTAAAAATATTATCTGATATATATATCGGTATGTATATTTAATATTAGTATTTTGGTTATTTATCATCCACTAGACTTAGGAAAACGGTAGAGTTGTAATGGAATAATTATGTTAATAACGAAACATAGCGCTTGACTGAACGTGGTTATTTTATTGTTAATTATCCCATTTTTTTTGTATGAAATGAAGGGAACGATTCTCTTTGAATATTCGTAATTTTAGTTTGTTTTCTAATATGCATTTTAGTTTTTATTGCAATTATTAAGTCGATTATGATAAATACGGTTTATATTATATTTTAATGAAATAAATTTACCTGCCAAATTGTAAACGAGCAAGCGATAACGTCGTGCTATGTTAAGTGAAGGAGCTCAAGCATTTAGGGTATTCTAGCCGGCATCGGCCGAGCGCACCCCTCGCGCGGACACCCTGTACATATTTATATACATGTGTGTAAAGCATAATTTTAATATATTCTCTCGTCACATAGTTTTAAAGTTTTAATTTATGTGATTGCCAAATATTTATAAAACTGTATAGAGTTTTGTGAGGCCGAGAGAGGCGGCCCCTAGTGGTATCGAGGGCGCCGCGACCCGCCCGCCCGGCTCCGCTGCGCAGCAAACTTATAATTTTAAAATAACATTTATTAGATTAAATTTAATGTTAGTCTTTTACTGTACTATATATCGATCAATCGTTTGACCGATCGACTGATTAAAATTTTAGTAATAAGCTAAGTAATGAAATCGCGCAGTGCGAGCCGGCTCGCGGGCCGCGCCCCGAACATTCTTCGTTGTAATTATCTTAGAGTTTACGGACCTACCGATAGACTGCCCGCTCCCGAAACACACGGGACGCTGTTCCTTTAATTTTAATAAACTAATAGTTACGCGGCGGCAAGCTACTTGCGCAGCGAGCGCTAAGATTTGTTATAAATGTTTTAAATAGACGAATTGTTGACATTGCATAATTTGAACGTTTAGAATAGGGTTATTTAAGATCGCTCCATAAGTATAATTTATCTATTGAAGAATAATGTGAAGAATAAGCAAATTATAATCGACACGGTCCGGGGCGAGGGGTGCGGTGTTCCAAATTAAAGTAAAGTAATAGTAAAAAAAATAATTACGCCTTCTATATTGTGATTCATAGATAAACATCGGTAAATTTCACGTAGACATAAATATAAATACAGAATCGACTGACGCGGTACATGATGTAGCTAATCTACTTAAAATTGTTACCCTATAACTAATGTAATGACGTAAATAAAGTATTCGATTCGTCGGTGCCCAACTGCCAGTTAGGTTACGTAATACATAGTTCCGCTTCTTTATCGCTTCGTTGCTCTCGGTTCCTATATTAGTTAGGTTAATTTGTCTCGATTCATTCCTCTTTAATTTACTATCAAGTTAGGTATTCGTTCATTTCGGTCGTACTCTCTTGCCAGTCCTAACTATCGCGTCCTTTAACCTCCCCGCTCCCGCCCGCTTCCGCCCCCCTCCGCGCGTGCGAACGTGCTCTGCACGTTTGCTTCGCGCATTCCCTCCTGTATGTTCAGTTCGCATTGTATAAGTTCCATCGTTTGGGTATAATTTGAATATAGATTAATATACAACCACCGATGATACGAACGGATTAGTTCAACACCTGATTTAATATTATAAAACGTCGCTTGTAAAAGTATCATAGGTGTATGTTATGTTGAGTGATAGTAAAGATAGCACTAAGGTGTGTAAGACACGGGCCCGAGCCCAACACTCACAAAACTTTGGAACAATTAAGAACTTAGTTTGTAATTAAACAATGGCAATCTTCTTATTATAAAGAGTATAATTTATTTAAAGTAAAATATCGTATGTATTAGAAATTTTAGATTTACTCAACATTAAACTTAGTGCAAATTATTGTGAAAGTAAAAATCAATTGAGACTATTTATATGAGTTTTTAATTATTATTATAGGAGAAACATTAAAATATTGGATGAATTTATTAATTAAAATAGTTAGCGAAATACAAATACGGTAAGACTCGTTAGAGGCTCGTCTGTCAAGTGTGGAGTTGACTCGTGCGTCCGGCACGCTCTCGGTTCCCGCGGCGTCACGTCACGTCACGTCATGTCACGTCTCGTCACGTCACTCACCATCTCACGCTCACGGAAACATCTTCCGAGGCACTCTCGTGCACTCACTCGGTCCCTCACACACTCTCACACACGGACCAACGCGCAACCCCGTGAGTGACCATCTTTTGCATTTTAATATTACACTGAGTAATATCGACATAAGATATACTGCTGTATCTTTAAATAATATAATGTTTATGAAATAATAATATTATCATGGCTTAACTGTAGTACTGTTGTGTAGTTAACCTCTCGACTCTTTTTGTATTACTTTAAATTATAGTGTATGCGGTTTTTATATGTGTATGTATGTTTATTCGGTAGCATAAAGGAACATGTTTAAGTGTATTTTGGTATAACTAACTTAGCTGCACAGAGCGGCTGAAGTGACGGCGCCAAGACGCCTCTCGTTGACCGCTTTTTATACATAATATAATAATTAATATATTTATGATCGTAATTGACTAATTATACGACAAGACCCTAGCGTTAAAGTTAGATTAACCGTTCTACTTTTTTAAGTTCACTTTTTAATCGTCACGTAATAATATTTTGCATTTAAAATATATCGGCTGACCGACAGTCTTTACTGTAGTCTCTTTGAAGGTTATTTTAAAACCAATGCAGGTATTACTAACTATAATCATCATATTTATACTAGACTTTAACTAAATGTAATTACGGATCCAATTATAATCGTGAAATATAATGCACGGGCTTTACAGTTAATTATAACATATGAATTAATATAAAACCTAGGGCAAGTTGTTATTTATTTCTGTTTAATTAAAATTTCGATGTTGATTATTTTTAAATATATTTTGTTAGTGGATTAAATAAAGTACATAACGATCGATTAGTATACAAAATTGTTAGATGACCTGTCGACTGATGTACAATATATAAAGTAACGTTTACTTACGGCACTATATAAGTTAACTTTACGCCGCGCCGACGCCGAGCGGGTCGGCGTCGGCGTCTGCTATTCATAACGTATTGTATTCATTTTATAAAATGTAATTAATCTGAAGC
The DNA here is from genome assembly GCA_932527175.1 of Operophtera brumata. Lineage (NCBI taxonomy): Eukaryota > Metazoa > Arthropoda > Insecta > Lepidoptera > Geometridae > Operophtera > Operophtera brumata. The sequence goes on along the minus strand of OW052239.1, from coordinate 54,662,843 downwards.
GGCGACCGCGACCTAGCCACAAATTAAGCATGTTACGATTGTAAGACTATTATCTAGATTTGTTATAGTATTTAAACTATACTTAGCCCTTAAAGTGCACATTGGTGAAGCCTGGCACGCGCGCCGCGAGCGTTCCAAGATGGCCGCCACAGCCGCCATCTTGCATCCCGCGCGGTTCAATAAGTTTACTTTATGTTCGTTATATAAAAATGAAAATTATGATAGACATACACGACCACGAGTGTCCTTGTTGTTTATTTATAAACGACAATTACCTAATGATAATTAGTTAATTACGGTTTTAATTATTATAATATTAATCAAAGCACTAAATTAAGAAGAGAAGCTTGTATGCTAATAAATTGATGTAATTAAAAGTGCTATCACAGAAAATAACACACAGGTCTTTTAGTAGAAATTATGCATTATTCTTTATAGGTATTTTGGGTATGTATTTAGTGTTAGATTTAACTGGTAACATAAGTATGTAGTTTGTAATGTATTTGAAAAACAGTTTTGTCGTAGTTTCCTATTATTAAGCTTCTTCTATCTTAATGGATTAAGTAATACTACTGGTTGATTAATTAAAATTAATAATATTACAACTGCAAATATTTGAAATAATATCTTATGATGAAATATTATATCTACTTTTAAGGACATTATAAAACGTAGATAATTAAAAGAAATCAAAAATTTCAAAATAATTCTGGCATTTTTAATGGTTGATCCCCGATCCCGTAGAATAAAATCCCAAGTAGGATATACAAACAAAATGAAGGATCATAATTTTTGTTTTTATAACGTGGCATAAAGCGAATCCCGTAATAGTCTTACATTTACTAAAATATCTAACAATTTCAATTGAGCTTTATCGGAAATCGTTGCTGTTTGTTGTATCCATTGATTATAGGAGAATACGGTCCACAAACTAACTTTCCATACTCACACCTAGATATATTCACACAATACTAACACACTGTTCTAAGCTAACAAATTCAAGGTAATGTATGATATATATTATAATATTTACTCCCTATATCTATAACAAAGTAACTAAAACTATTATTTTTCGTAACCAAGTAGATATCTTGACTTTTTATTCTGTAGAAACCCCAAGTCTTGAAATATTATCTATTGGTAATCCTTGTAGAAAATTTTGTAAATTTTTCTTAGTTGTTGAATGATTTAAATAAAGTTTTTCATAAATAGAAGGTGATGGAGTGGTCAGTCACGCAGGCAGTCCTAAGTACGTGATACCGCAGATGAACGAAGCTATGGGCAACCCACCGCAGGTTCTTTACTTGTCACATTAGATATACAGGGCGTGGCTAGATAACGGGCATTCAAGGAAAAATACATATAATTTTGTAGAAAGTATCAAAACCCATAATGTACAAATACCAATATATTCGAAAATTTTGCTTAAAAATATCTCATTAAATTGATTTGGGCTCAATATATTGAAAAAAAACTTAATTTCTTAGGTTAGTACTCTTAGTTCCTGATACCCACGACACGGGGGATCTTAGTGTAGGTTCAGTACTACGTATGTGACTGTTGGGTGTGTTATGTTAAAACATTTTATTATAATTTATTAAGTGTTGGCAAAAAAACATTAAAAAAGAACCACGGTCAACACATCGAAGCAGAAAAATAGTTTTTATGCAGTTTTAATTCTCCTAAATAAGTTTACTACAAACAAAACTTATCTACAAAATAATGTCTTACTTGAAATCCCATTGTCGTGCCACATCCTGTAAGTATATCAGTCTAGTAACTTCAATAACTAAATGTACCAGAACAACTTATCCTGTTGGAAATATGGTCAATGCTATGTAGATTCTATTAGAATTCAATTTAAATATTCAATGCTATTTAGATCTATTTCATAATAATACAGACCAATTTCAAATAATCCTTAGCAGCTCCTACAAACGTATTTAAAGAGTCACTGTACTGTTAATATATCTGATTGCTGAATGAAATCTCCCTCAATATCTAAATTTAACTTTGGTCCTGCGTTTCATATCTTCATGTCATAGTCAATAGCTTCGAAGGAAATCACATCTGACCAAAGAACTGACACCAGAGTGAGAATTTCTGTAATGAGTTTTCCTAGTGTCATTTTAGCATTATTTATCTCTCGCTAGATGGCGTTGGCGACAGTTTTGGTAACAGTAAATATTTCAAAATACGTAACTAAGATATTAATTATTACGTAAATTTACAGTATTTTGTATTTTTTAAAACGATTTAAAATTGGCTGAACGAAGTTCTCTACTGCCATGATACAATTTAAAAAGTAGGCAAATACAAATTGTTACACGAGTGCCATCTCTTGACGATGAAAGAACTAAACTGACAGTGACACTTGGAAAATTGATGCCTGAAAAATTACCTCAAACAAAAATTCAATTTTGGTCCTGCGCTTCATATCTTCATGCCATAGTCAAATAGTTTAGAAGGAAGTCACCATGTTACAAAAGTACGGACACAGAAGTGAAAAGCGTTAAAAATCTACATAGTTTGATGGATTTTTCGTAATAGTAAAAAATCTGACTATTCTACAGGTTCAATTGATGTATTGTGGCGGTATGGTGTCGCCACAGCCTTCGTTCTGTAACGTGTCGGATATGGCTTCAGTCTCAGGTTTCTAGATTCCACACCTTTTCGTAGTCAACAGTAAATCGAAACTCATTAGAATACTTGTATAAAACATCAATTGTAGAACTCATGATCTAAATTTAGGAAGATTACTATCATTTAAACAAAATAGGTACTGTTAGATCGCTGTAATGTCGCATAATAGTAGTTTTTTTGTTACCTTTGGGGGGTAACAATAGGTACTTGACAGGTAAAATAATTTAGAATTATTTTGTCTGTCATCCAAAGAAAGTAGTCTGTATCAGGCCGTAGAAAATGTCTAGTAGGTACGTTATCCTCGATGGGTGAAGGCGTGGAAAGGTGCGTGGTGTGGGTAAGTTTTTTATTTACTTATTCTATCTCTTCCATCTTTGCTTTGAACGTTGCTGTTTATAATCTCCGCCTTATGTTCAAGCAGTAACATGTATTTTCGTGTAGGTGACGATTATGAGTACACCGGCGGGTCTGGCGACGGCTACCAGCGCTCTTCGAAGCGCAGCTACCACGGGTCATCGAGCGGGTCTGCCTCGGCACCATCTTACCACCCATACAGACGTTAGTCTGAGCTCGCAATTCGCGGACTTGTATCCCCACGTTTACTCGCCTTGACGTTTGCTTATTTAATATGAGGAACGACATTTTTATTAACTTCTATGTACTTCGTCGACTTGTAATTAAGGTCGCGACAGTTGGTAAAAAAAATGAACTATTTTGATACAAGTCCTCACTTTAAATGAGCAAAACTCGGGGGATTCTCGCATGTATGTAAAATAGTTACATTTTTGTATACAAACGCAATCATTCTAGTTTGTACATTATTTTTATCGGAGACGAGTCAATGAGATGCATATTTGTATTAAATTTATAATAACATGAGATCGGTAGTCTAGCTATTGAATAATAAGATCTCAGTAAACCAGTAAGATGACCTTAGAATTAAATGACATAAGTTGCTATCCATATTGACCTATTTAGACCTATAAATATTATTATAGTTGATAGCATTTTAGACTTCAGTTTTGTAACACTTATTTGCTAGAAATATTAATCTCAAAGACTCTCCCAACCTTTTAAGTTGTTAGGTTATGCATTGGACATTTTTGTTATATGAACAGATATTTCCCGTGTCCGTCTCAAGCTGAAATTATCAGTTCTGTTTTACATTCATTGAATATGAATTAGTTTACACACCTGCTAGATTGAGAAAATATTAGTTTAGTTTCGTATATCGTGTCAAATTTTTGACATAAAAGTATTCATAGGAAACTGAAATTATTGATTTATTTTATCTACCTAAAACACAGTACCTGTTGTTAGAAGATAAGAATATTCGCTGAACAATCATGTCGTAAGCTAATGCATTTGCAGGTTTATATTGTACTCTGAAAGCGTGTGAATTAATTGGTTCCACTTATAAAATGCAAATTTTTTACAACTAAATGTTTTTGTTACAAAGCCTTGGAATCTTGAAATCAATTTTCTTATTATTAGACTTGAAATTTGCATTCTATGAAGAAGCCATTTACCAGTGAGGCTGAATGATCAGAAATGTGCCTACAGATTGTCCGGTTGCGTGTATTTACTTCCATTCTGAACGAATCCCGCATTGTTCTCGTGACGTTTTGTATTTTTGTCTTACTTAATAAAATTACTAATTAATATAAGTTTTATTTAAATTTCACATTCACAAGACTGCCTAGATTTCATAAGTCACCTAGTTCTATTAATAGTTCTCTTTCGACAATGAATAATAGACGGCACTATTTTTTTATAAATTTTTATTTTTGATTCGTTTTAAAATTCATTTTATAAAGCGATTAGATACATAGGCCTTGTTAAAAATATGTTAAAAATAATTGTACATCGGGTAAGTACAATCGAAATGATCAGAAATGTATGTAATTAAAAATAATGTTTATACACTATATATGTATTATAAACTAGAATTTATTGTATAATAGAAAATCAGCAAGGTTCATTGCATTAATGGACAGGTATATATTCTAAGTTAACGTACATTAGGCTCTAAAATACTAAAATTAAGACGTTCACTCGCATTTATTCTAGTTAACTCATTCCTTGGACCATATAAATTATTTTAGCCACCTTATTGAATAAGATACATTCCTAGTTTGGCGTACACTTTATATGGTAATCATTAGCATATTTTTATCATAAATTAACAATTAGTTACAGAAATTTTCTATGTAGCATAACGTCCAAATAAATTGTGTGAAATTAATTATTAATTTATTTGAAGTAGCTATAATTTTAATAATAAGCAAATTCATTAAAAATTGCATAATTTACCGGAAATCGTCGATTAAATAACTAGGTATTTTAAAAGTGCATTAATGACATTAAAAATGTGCTTGTTCATACAATTAGCTTTCAAAAGACACTAACAAATGAAGCCAATGCATTAGGTAAGGCACTAGGACAAGCAAAAAACAGCATTGTAATCAAAACATGGACTTTCGACTCGTTAAATTGACTTGTTTTTTTAAGGACATTGATAGATAACAAAAAATTAAGAGTGTTGCCCAGTGGTCAGATTGGTGGTCAGACTAGTCTGGCTATTGTTTAAATAAACAATAATAAGTAGGTAAGAAAGGTAGGTAGTATAATACCTACTAAATGGATCTTAATTAGATATAAATGGGGGGGGGGGGTTCGTATTGTTACATAATGGGTTTCAATTTACAAAACTTACACAAATGGTAACGAAATTTGGCTTTGCAGCCAGTTCAAGAAAATGCGATGCCGGGGATCGGTGACCATTCAAGTGAGTAAAGTGGTTGTGACTTAGGGGGGTATTACATTATACAGGATGCTTGGTGCATCGTTGGTCAAATTGAATTTATGGATAGGCGGGGGCTTGCTACTTATCTCGCCAAGCCCTCAAAAAAAAATCTTGCATCATGGATTTTTTTTGGTGAATTTTTTAGGGGTTTTCTCAAAAAAGTCCGAAAGTCAGCATTTCAGCTACACACTTACCCCCACAAACGCAGACACACCCTGTCTATTTCTATTTCTTATTCATGAGAGTTACCATGCCCTATACCCCGTGTGTGTGTATGTAATTCATTTTACGAGTAAGGGTTTCTGTGTTTTTTCAGAATCGCAATAGACTTATTCAGTCAAGAGATCACATCTGCGTTCAAGATGTTGGCAAAAATGATATAGAACTTTCATTACATAACATGCGGGAACAAGCTTGCAAAGAGTTTCAACCAGTCGCAACAATTTATAAAGCGTGTGTCATAACATTAAAAGATTCCGGCTTGAACTTAACGAATAACATACCGTCTTTTAAATCTATTAAAAGTACGGTGTACCGTCAAAGAAATAAAGCTGCTAAAGTTACCAAATTATTTCACGACAATCCTACTGACGTTGAAATACCAGTCGAATTTCGCGATTTCATTTTGGCAGATTTTAATGATCAAGGAACCCGATAGTTGTTTTTTGTACCCCGCAATCAAAAGAATATTTAAAACAAGTGTTTTTTTTTGTGATGGGACATTTAAGAGCGTTTTCTTTACATCATTTTCACAGTTATATAGCATCCATGGTGATATTGGAAGCAGCAATTGACTCCACTAATATTGTACCATTAATTTATGCATTGATGTCCCATAAATCGGAACAAAGCTACATCAGACTTTTTAGCATGCTTCGATCGCAATTGCAGTTTATGGAACCAAAACAATTTACTCTGGATTTTGAAATTGCTGCTTCTAACGCGTTAAAAGAAGTATACCCTGGTGCACAAATAAAAGGTTGCTATTTTCATTTCTCCCATAACGTATGGAAGCAAGCAAAAAAATTAAAATTGACAAAATCTAAAACCACGAAACGCTTAATCGCACTTTCCGGAATTCTGCCATTACTACCGTCACATTTAGTAGACGAAGGTTGGCAATATATAACTAAAGATGCTCCTGATTCGGCCAACATACAAAAATTTCAAGAATATTTTCAAAAGCAGTGGCTAGAAAAGTCAAATTTTAAGCAAACTTGGTCTGTTTTTGGGCAGAGGCACAGAACTACTAACTGTTTAGAAAGTTGGCATAAATAACTAAATAGAAATATAACAAGAAAAGTACCCGGGATAGTCAACTTACTGAGAATTTTGCAAAAAAATTATTTTACCAAAATAACAAATAAACGGACAAAGGAAAATATAATGAGAGACGAATTCATTATGTATTCACAAATGATGTTAACTACTGGAGAATTGTCTGTTGGTCATTTTTTAGAACGCCTTAGATAAAATTTTGATAATAAAATACAAAACAGTTTTTTTCTTAGATTGTTCATTTTTTCTGTCTTTTCCAGCTGTCAAATAAATCTAATAATTCCCGTTGGCCAGACCAGTCCGACCACCAATCTGACCACTGGGAAACACTCAAAATTAACATGAACATGAGATCTTGTTTATTTTTTGCTTAATTGCTTGCTTATTGTTTGCCTAGCAAGTTCAAATCCGTGGTCTCTGCCTACCCCTCCGGGAAATAGGCGCGAGTTTATGTATATATGTATGTTTGCTACTTTGGGTTCCAATTAGAATCGTTCCATCGACTCTTTAAATTGTCTAGATTTTGTTGTTTATCAAAGAGCAGCAATGGGCAGCGTTCGGGAAACTAATACCTTCTCGTCACGAATACCGCAGAGCCTCAAGACGAGATTCAGTATCAGTGTGTGTTGCCAGTAATGACTTACTGCACTTAGACGTGGCCTCTAACTGGCCAAGTACAAGTTCAATGTTGCGCAGCGGGCTATGAACAGAGCTACGCTCGAAGGTTTCCTTCGTGATCGAATCCGAAATGCAAGTTGCAAGGGCAATGGGCAGGCCATATTGCTCAAAGAACTGATAACCGATGGGGAAGAAAGGTTCTCACAAACCGGATGGCTCTTGATCGACCAAAGTCATAAAAGTAGCAATAAGTCTGTTGGTGGATGAGGCAAGGCCGTTATTTGTGGGGAGGCCTATGTCCAGCAGTGTTTGACGACCTCTGGTCGGGTGAGCAGCCGGCTGAGACGCGAAAGGTTGCGGGTTCGATTCCCGCTGCGGGACAAATGTTTGTATGGTCTGCAAATATTTGTTCCGGGGCTGGGTGTTATGGCACCTTAGTACTCGTAGTTTCTGATACCCACGACACGGAATCCTAGTGTGGGATCAGGTGACTGTTGGGTGTTATTTAGTGGACTTCTATAGGCTGACGTTGAATGGATAACGAGTCTTTGGTAAATGACTACTTTGAACTGGGAGGCTTAGACAAGAGCATCAGTAGGAGGTACTATTTGCCTACCAGTGGGTGGGTGATTCGTGAGCTGTGTGCGCAGAGGGCTGCACCGCTGCTGACTGAAGCTCATGAGGGTGTTACACGTGTCATTTTGTCGGCGCAAAAACCCGTTTAAAACGTTGAAGTATGACTAGGCCTGGGGGTATACTGGGAACATTCGACCCGACGCGACGTGTTCACGTTTACTGAAGTACTTGCGTAGGTACTTATTGGTTCGTCACATGTCTGTCGCGCTATTGGTTCGTCAGTCGTGCGCAACTGTACACATGCGCAGACTCATCCTGTCATACACTCTTGTTCTATTTACGTGACGTGACCTTTTACTCAGTCAGATGTTTGCTCGGGTCGGGTGTTCGTAGTAAATCCCTGGCATAAAACGCACACAACTATCCCAGAATACTTTTAAATCTGCTTTGATGAGGGTCTAGTGAAGAGACTTTGAGGTTTATAGTAAGGTAGAGGTAGAATCTAGGCGAGACGACAAAAGTATTCAAGGTGCGGCGGAGCGGCGTCGCGAGCAGTTCGCGCAGACGCAGGCGCGGGGGAGAGCCTCGTTGCGCGTCACGTGCGCAGCGTGCGCGCGTATGCACAGCTCGCGGTAACGCGCACAGCCTGCAAGCAGGAAAGGAACTCTTACATCACCAGCCTCTTCATGTTTACAAGCTTTTATTTAACTTTTAGTGTATGTCGGGGTGGAATCATGCAACTGAATTTTGAAGCAGTTATCCTCAACCGATTGAGATGATATTTTGCTTACCTGTCAAGTTCCGATGATAATGCAATATTATGGTGACAGCAAGCTGATCTGATCATGGAGACGGAAGGTGGACAACGGAACTCGGACAACGTAATTCCTCGAGGGATAATAGTAGACTGATACGAACTAGTACGATCACTAATTTTATAAAAGCAAGAGTTTTTATTTAGCTTCACCTGTACCCGTATGTTTGTGTCAAAAATCTTACAACTAAATGAAACATTTCCTGTATGAGCCACCTCGTACATTAGCATGAAACACTAGCATAAGCACTTTTTATTTCTAATAAATCAGTTCAAACCAATATACCGCCACGAGCGGACGTTTCACTCACCACCCGCGCCCAGATCAATTATCATACATATGTTTGGGGATTAGCAACCACCCCGTACATAATGGTCCTTCGAGCCTCCGAAGGCAGGAGCATCAGCGCGAATGTTTTTTTTACACTTGAGTGTTCGTGCGAGTGACCTTGCTGAAGAGCTAGCATAGCAGAGCAGTGAGCGTTATCATTTCGTTACTGGCTTGGCATCAGCCGCCGTGACGTTCAGCATCATCTTGGTACAGCAACAGTTACCGAGACTATCAGCAAAAAAGCACTCTTGGCCGGCTGTAGCCGCCGAGAGATATCAGCAGCAAATCCTGGCCTATCAAAGGCCGCCAGGAATCACCACTTGGACAAGCAGTCCTCTGGTCACCTATCAACAACCACGGGACATCGCAGCCCACCAGGTTCATCAGCATCAGCAGAGCAATCAAGTAGGATCTTTCTTTTTATACACTGACGAACTTAGTAATTGTACGAGATGTCTTTGTTAGAAGATCTTTTAAGCAATCAACAGCAAATCACAGCGGGCATACATACGCTCCATTCTAACTTTAAAAAAGATGGATCGGATCGTAAAACAGCAGATTATATCAAAAGACGTATTGAGACTTTAGATGGCTATTGGCAGGAATTTAAAACAAATCATGAGCAACTCATGCGATTTTCGGACAAGAGCAATGATTATTTCGTAAGCAACCATTATCAGCGAGCGAAAGAAATGTATACATCAGTAAGGGAGAAGATTTTGTCAACTCCGACAGCGCCAATCATACAACCATCAACTCCTTTAGCAAGCAAACCAACAGACACTACAGTCACCAGCAAAAAAGATGACTTAATCAAAAAGCAAATCAGCAACTTTAAAGCCTTCGCAAGAACGGTGTCCAACATAGATATGGATATCATCACGGAAAAATGGGAATTTCAAGATATTCTCAAGAATTTAGAGAGCAGGTGGTCAGGTATTGATAAGGTTCACTGGGAATTAGACAGTGAATCAGACAGCAGCAATGAACAGTACGAGAAAACTTTCTCGGAACACGAGAGAACGTATAACGATATGAAGAAAGCTCTCAATAGCAAACTTTGGTCTATGTCTCATAGAGAAAAGACTACTCCGCAGATGGAAGTACCAAACTTTCACGGTAACTATCATCAATGGGTCTGTTTTAAAGATCTTTTCACCGAAGCAATCCATAGCAATAGCTTCTTATCCAACGCACAAAAAATGCAATTTTTAAAATCTAAGGTTAAAGGTGAAGCAGAACGTCTAATTCAACATTTAAACATCAGTTCCGACAATTACAGCATTTGTTGGGAAATCCTTCAGCAGAGGTACAATAACAAAAAGATGATATTTTCTTCACACATGAATATTCTCTTGAACCTACCCGTGATGCAACAAGCTTCCGTCAACCACATCAAACGCATTCACGACACCACACAGGAGACCATGAATGCTATTAAAAATCTAGGAACGGACGTCACGTCATGGGACCCATTAATTGTGTATATTCTGTGTCAGAAGTTAGACAGCGACACGCACAGTGAATACATGAAATCGGTCAAACAGCCTCGAGAATTACCTGTACTATCAGAATTTCTTACTTTCTTAGAGAGCCAATTCACGAGCATGGAGGCTAGCAGAAGAAAGCAAGACAATAGCAATCAGAAACAACAAGTACAAAAATCATCTAACAAGTTTAATCATCCAAAATCATCGGATTTTAAACAATCATATCAAAGCAACAAAGACATTTCACAATCCACTTCAAGCAAAAAATTCCTTTCAACCAAAATATGCCCCGCTTGCAACAGTGAGCACGGAATATTTTATTGCAAAAGATTCTTAGAAATGTCCACAGCAAGCAAGAAGCAGTTTATGCAAAAACATAATTTATGCAATAATTGTCTTTATGATCACAAAGGCAAAGAATGTTTCTCTGTTAAACATGCGACGGGTGTCATAATACGATACTTCACGACATGTTCAAGCAAAATGTAAATGACACACCAAGTACAAATCAGCGTAACTCAAACTCACACGTGACGCAACAGGATGAAGCACACGAAATTCTGTTATCAACAGCCATGATCAAAGTTAAGAAAGTTGACGGCACCTATCAGACAATGAGAGCTCTTATCGATCAAGGATCGCAAACTTCCCTGATCACGGAAAACGCCGCACAACAATTAGGATTACAACGTCAAAAATGTAAGGGCATTATCAGCGGAATAGGAGCGAAAGATAACATGTGCAAGGGAATGGTAACCATCAGTTGTACACCAACTAACAATAATTATCATATCAGTACAGAGGCTTATATCATGAAAAACCTCACAAAGCATTTACCAATCAGCACGTTTTCTAAACCAGCATGGGATTATTTAGAAAACATCCAACTAGCAGATCCGAACTTCAATATCAGTCGCCCAATCGACATTTTGTTAGGAGCAGACATATACTCAAATATCATTTTGGAAGGTATATGCCGATCAGATCAGACGGCATTAATTGCCCAACAAACCCGCCTAGGGTGGATATTATGCGGCAACACCAAAACTTTGCAATGCAATATTGTACAAGTAAACAGCAACGAAATGCAAAAGTTCTGGGAGATAGAAGACATAAGCGAGGAACCATCATATTCATCAGACGATTTGGAATGTATTCGTTTTTATCAAGAAACAACAAAACGTCTTCAAGATGGAAAATATCAAGTCAGAATTCCGGTATCAAAAAATATATCAGCAGAACTGGGCGAATCAAAATCAAAGGCCGTAGCCCAATTCATTCAGTTAGAGAAAAAACTATCAAAAAACCAACTCATTTCAAATGAATATCATTCATTTATAAACGAGTATCAAAAACTAGGTCACATGCAGTTATCGGAAGCGTCATGTAAACCGACACTGGAATGCTTCCTACCTCACCACCATATTCTACGCAACGATTCTATCACTACCAAGCTACGCGTAGTATTTAACGCTTCAGCAAAAACATCGAGCGGGAAAAGTTTGAATGATCTTATGAAAACGGGACCCAATTTACAACAAGACCTTCAATCTCTCATTTTAAAATGGAGACAATACAAAGTTGCCTATGCAGCAGATATTGAAAAAATGTTTAGACAGATTTGGGTCCACCCAGCAGATCGGAAACTCCAAAAAATCATTTGGAGAAATCATCAGGGTCTACGAGAATTTGAATGCACTACTGTAACTTACGGAATGAAAGCGGCACCCTTTTTGAGCATGATGACACTGAAGCAGTTAGCAAATGACGAACGTGAAAATTTTCCAGAAGCATCCAAGGTCATCGAGGAATCATTTTACATGGATGACCTTGTACATGGAAGCCATGATATCACGTCAGCAAAAAAGTTACAGCAAGATCTAATCACTTTAATGAATCGGGGGGGGCTTCAATTTGAGAAAATGGTCTTCAAACGAAGCTGAGTTACTACTCGATGAAGGTCAAGAAAATCAACAACAAAAAACCATGGACTTTAAGCAAACAGAATCAACGAAGACTTTAGGACTTCGATGGAATACTGTAGAAGATCAATTTACATTCACATCGAAAATTGAATCATCAAATGAGAAGGTCACTAAAAGAAAAATACTCTCAGACATATCCAAAATTTTTGATCCATTAGGATGGATATCGCCAATCACTACGACCCTCAAAATCCTGTTTCAAAACGTCTGGGCATCAAAGATTCAATGGGACGAGGAACTTCCTGAAAACATATTGAATCAATGGATAAATATCAAAAACGAATTAAAAAGCATCGATCAATTAAAAATACCGAGATGGTTAGGTGTATCGATATCCAGTAGTATCGAGCTGCATGGTTTCTGTGACTCATCGATGAAAGCCTATGCCGCTGTCATCTACAGTAAAATACATAGCAAAGAAAAAAATCAATCAAAGATCACGTTGGTCGCAGCAAAATCAAGATTGGTACCATCAAACAAAAAAGTATCACTGCCCCGCCTAGAACTATGCGGTGCACTTTTGCTATCAAAACTCATGATCAAGGTCAAGGAGTGTTTAGCAGGATACGATATGAAAGTGTATGGCTGGTGTGATTCTACGGCAGTATTAGGCTGGCTGCAAGGCGATCCAGGCCGCTGGAAAACCTTTGTAGCAAATAGGACACGCCAAATAATTGAAACAATGCCTGCCAGCGGTTGGAGATACGTTAAATCGCAAGAAAACCCCGCTGACAGCGCGAGCAGAGGTCTATCAGTGACTCAGTTACGTAATCATTCTTTGTGGTGGCAAGGACCTTCGTGGTTACCTACCTATAATCTTAAAAAAGAAGAAAATCAGGCAAAATACGTAACTGAAGTAGAAATCAAGCAATCAAAACAAAATCAAGTGCTTAACATTATCAAGCAAGAAGAAAGCATTATCAGCAAGTTATTGAACAAGCACAGTTCTATATCAAAAATTACGCTTATCCTAGCATGGGTATACCGCTTTATATCAAGCAAAAAACAAAAAGGTTTCCTGACATTGGAGGAAATCAAATCAGCAAAGCAAAAAATTATCAAGCATGACCAGCAAGAGCATTTTGCACAAGAGATAAGCAATTTAAAGCAAAGCGACAAAGTACTAGCAAAAAGCAAAATCTTGAATTTAAACCCATTCTTAGATGACAATGGCATTTTAAGAGTTGGAGGAAGGCTACAACACGCGCATATCAGTGATGTAATGCAGCATCCGATCATTCTTCAGCACAACGGTCGTCTCACAGATTTGATCATCGACGACGCACATGTAACTATGTTGCACGGGGGAGCGAGATTGACGTTGAGCTTTATCAGACAAAGATATTGGATAGTGGGAGGTAACAGAGCAACTAAATCTCGCTTAAGACGTTGTGTCACATGCGCAAAGCAGAATCCTGAAATCAGACCTCAAATTATGGGAGATTTACCGGAATCGCGTAGTAATCCATCAAGACCATTTACGCCCACTGGTATAGACTTCACCGGACACATCTTCGTGAAATCAAGCAAAGGACGTGGAATCAAAAGCACAAAAGGATATGTGGCAGTCTTCGTATGCATGGCCTCGAAGGCGGTTCACCTTGAGTTAGTCTCCGACCTTAGCACATCATCATTCATAGCAGCGCTACGCCGAATGGCTGCACGAAAGGGTACACCAAGCCATATATACAGCGTTAATGCAGGTAACTTCGTCGGAGCTAACAGAGTCTTACAGCAAGAATATAAAGAAATACAACAAGCGTTACAGAGCAATGAAGTACAAGCAGAAGTACTAAGCATGGAACTAAAGTGGCACCTGTCCGTGCCCCTGTGGCCTACCGGAAATGGGATATGGGAAGCGGCCGTAAAAAGCTTCAAGCATCACTTCAAAAGAGTAATAGGTGAGCAACTTCTGACATATGAAGAACTGTCCACCGTCCTAGCTCAAATCGAAGGATGTTTAAACTCGCGTCCATTATGCCCAATAACAGAGGATCCCGACGAGATGAACTTTTTAACTCCAGCGCACTTTCTCACAGGAGGACCCAACGTCACTCTTTATGAAACAGAAACAGACTTACGGACACGGTGGCAGTTGACACAAAAAATTGTACAAGACCTATGGAAAAGATGGCGAAATGAGTATCTCACTCAGATATCAGCAAGGAGTAAATGGAAACAAGCAAATAAAAGTATCAGATTAAATGAAGTAGTTATCATCCATGACGCTAAATTGCCTCCTGGAAAATGGCTGATGGGAAGGGTTATCGAGTTACATCCAGGGTCAGACTCACATGTAAGAGTCGTAACCCTAAAGACCAAAAATGGAATACTTAAACGCCCAGTAACCAAAATATCAATTCTACCCGTGCAAGATCACGACAAAAACGATCAGAAAACAGATCACAAATCTACTCCAGCAACAGCAAAACCACGAATCAAGCTATCAACATTGTTCGCGTCATTGCTTCTTTTCCTAAGTATTATAACAACATCCCAATGCGCGTTAAACGTTACAAACTTCAGAGAAAATCAACATCTCTATTTTGACAAACTATCAAACATGAACATAATTCGCGGCGATTGGAAACTTATCGTTTACTACAAAATGCAACCTTATTGGGATGGCATTACGGCACTTAATAAATCAACAATCATATTAGACCGCTTGTGCACAAAGATGGAAGATAATGCTTATTGTAATACGATATTGTTACAATTACGGCACGAGCTCAATGAACTTGAGTACAACAATCGACTTCTCCTGAGTCATCAAGGGCGCACGCGATCAGCGAGGAAGCGCCGAGGCCTTATCGACGGTGTCGGATATCTGGCGAACTCTCTATTCGGAGTACTCGACAGTAGATTCGCGGAACAGTATCAAAACGATATTCAACTCTTACGAGAAAGCCAACAGCATATTTCGACTTTATCAAAAAATCAAACATCAATCATAGAAGCGGAGTTTAATGTACTAAAACGAATTGAAAATACGACATCTCTGCAGTATAAAATCATTCATCAACAACTTCTTCAATCTGAAAAAGCTGAAGGACTTCTGAAATCCGAAATACAATTATCAAATGAGTTCAACGTGGGAGCGATTATAGCAAGCAATTTATTGCAGAATATGAAACATCTGCAAGGAATGATGTTAGACACAATTACCGACACGTATCATGGACGTCTTAATCCCTATTTAATAACAGCAAAACAACTGCAAGATCAACTCAGCATTATTTCAAGCCATGTTTCAAATGACGTCACGCTACCAATCAACAACATTAACGACGATTTAGCAAAAATATTCAAACTTATCACATCAAAAGCAAGAATAATCACTGACTACCTAATCTTTGAACTACGAATCCCATTAATCAGTCGAGACTTTTTCGAAATATTTAAAATTATACCAATACCTGTGCAAAGGCAAAGCAGCATGATCAGCATCAAACCTATATAAAATTACGTAGCAATCAATTTGAAGAAGGACACGTATATATCTCTGTCAGAAAGCGGCATCAAATCATGTCTAGTAGCAGAAGAGGGATTATACTTGTGTCATATCAGTAAGCCTATCTACCGAATCGGCGGAGACAAGGATTTCTGTCAGAAGAAAAACGCAGAATGTGAAACAACTATCAAGTCTTGTGAGAATATTTGGATGGAAAGCCATTACATAAACAATTATGTTTATTTTTGCTGTAGTCAATGCCAACTTCGAATGATGTGCCGCGATCAAGTTACCATTCATCAGCTGACTCGTTCCGGCTTACTTGCTATAGATAATGGTTGCATATTAAAAACGGATACTTTCGAAATAATCGCTCACGATCTCAAAACAAGCGAGATGTATACCGAATCAAAGATCAGAATCCCTGTGATTGCCCCAATAAATCATATTATCAACGTTTCCATACCAAAAGAACCAATGGAAAACGTAGAGAGAGAGCAAAAGGAGATGCATGACATAGACCAGCAGATTAAATTCATGAAAGAAAATGAGGTGACAGCCTCAAACATATCCTATCACGACATCCACCACTATGCTTTGATCTACGTGGTTATCGGATTGGGTATCCTAGCAGGCTCTGTGTGGTGGTGTCGCCGCGGGCGCGGCGCGTGGTCTCTCCGGGCACCAGCATCAGCAGCACCAGCAGCACCAGCAGCATCGGCCACGGCGCCAGCGCCCGCGGTGCGCCCTCTGCCCCTGCCTCTAATAAGTGTATCACTGTGTTAGTGCGCAAGCCAATAAGGCAACGTCGCCTATCATTACACGTCGTGATTTCAGTGCACAAATAACATAGAAAAACCAACCGGCTAAATAAGATTTCTAAATTAATCAATCATTATAAGACAGATCAAGTGACAATATAATAATGTAATGTAATATATTTGACTGTTATTTTCTTATATTTCCTCGTGTGGGGAGCATGTACGAGCCACCTCGTACATTAGCATGAAACACTAGCATAAGCACTTTTTATTTCTAATAAATCAGTTCAAACCAATATACCGCCACGAGCGGACGTTTCACTCACCACCCGCGCCCGGGTTGTTTTGGTTGTTTTGGTGTCATACCAACCGATTTTTCTGAAATTTTGCTTACACTTTTATAGTTCTGGTGACAAAACCTACAATATTATGAAGACTACATTTTAAGGACAACGACACTCCTCGATGGATGCTTTTTTTTAACTGCATGATTGACGGAACAATCAGACCGCCGCGCCTACCTTGATGCCTTTGCATCTAACAATGCACTACCACATAGGTCACGTCCACCTAGGCCGCGCCCTATGCGGAACTGCACTGCGCCCGCGCCTTTCCGCCACCCTGAGACAAAGATGAAGTCTCATGAGCCTGTAATTTCACCGATCTAAGATGACAGCACACAGGGATTTAAATTGTAGGTAGGTAGGTACCTAGCCGTTTCCTATTACATAAAACGCCGGGGCCCATAAATGGCAAACGGATACGTTTGTGGTTATATAGTAGTTCTATCTGCGTTGTTTTGGAATGTCATGAGATCCCACTGATTATGGTCGCTGGTCGCGCAACGGGCTATAGAGAGAGCTATCGGAGTTTCCCTACGCTATGCTATAACTCCATAACTACATAGAAGAAGCAAAATCACGACCAACCATGCTGATGAGATTGAGTCAATTTCGCTGGCAATATTGGGGAGGCCTGACCAGCAGTGGAAGTGTACCTTTGGATGCTGATGCTCCTATGATGGTTATCATCGTCGTCAACATCTTCTGTCCACTGCTGGACATCCTCCCCCATAGAATGCAACCACTGGTCTCGAGCCGTCTCCATCTTCAATTCAACTCCACTTCCTGCGATCTTTTAAATGCCTTTGGTCCGTCGAGCCTTGGCCTTGCTAAACTGCGTCGTCTGGTTCATGGTCGCCACTCAGGGTTTAGGGAATCTTTATGTCCCAACAGTTGTCTCTGCGAGCTATACAGGGCGTCCCAAGACTATGCGACATGAAGGGAAAGTTCTTACCTTTAATATTGTAGATATGGTATTTTGCTGAAAGAAGACTTATTTTAAAACTTAGATTTTTAAAACAAACAAAATACAAACGCAAACAAACAATACAAACATTTTTCTAAAAAATACTTTCTTCGTCTGGAAGTCGAACCGACATAATTGTGAAAAAAAAAACAGCCGTACTTTTATGATGCTAATCGAAAGAATGGATAAAAAAACTGATGAGTAACATGGTAGGTATCTTAAAACAAAGGAATAACTAAAAATTAATCTTTTCAATTTTTCATTTATGTTGGTTCGATTCCCAGACGAAGCAAGTAATTTTTAGAAAATCTTTGTATGCAGTGTTACTAAGTTTTAAAAATAAAATAAAGTCTCCTTTCAGCAAAATATCCTATCTACAATATTTAGGAACTTTCCCTTCATGTCGCAGTCTTGGGACGTCCTGTATAATAGCTGATGGTATGTTATGGTAGGTATAGGTAGGTACCTGTTGGAGGCAGTGCGAGTTGTGTGTCGACCTGCAAGCCGCGCTGCGCCAGTCGTTCCAGCAGAGTGGAGGCTGACCATCACCTCTCGTTACCCGTTTCTACCACTGGATTATGAAACAATATAGGGTCAGGGGGGCATCAGTGGCTCAGTCGGATACAGTGACTCATTCATGTTTTTACCCGAAAGACGCGCGATATATTTATGTCCTTGTCACACAATACTAGCATGTGGACCCCAAACAAGCTCTAACCAGTCGGTCGGCGGGTCAAGCGTCGTACGGTGGTGTGACGGCGTGTTTTTGTTTTCGTGCTCACAAAATTACTTTTTGAGGTGAGTTTCTTTTGTTTTTCATACATTAAGCTGCGACAATTTGTATTTCCTGTTATATTTACCCATTAGTTAATACTGTAGTGCTCTCATTCATGTAGTTGTTTATCGTAATTATTATTTGACTCGAATGCTGTGATCAGATTTGTTCAAAATGGCGTGGTCGTGCACAGTGGCTCAAATCTAAGAAGTACACAGTGACTCTGAGTCACTGTGTACTACATATTATTGATTCTTATATTTTTATTTTTTTTTAATAACCAAATATAGACAACACTTAAAAATTAAATAATTTGACCTTTTAATTTTGTTTGTAGTATGCCGCGACCACAAACTGCGCGAAAAATTGGAAATACTCCCCACGAAAACATTAAAGAGGGCTTGAAATTAATCAGGAATGGGGAATCCATGCGAAAGGCGTCAAAGAGACCTAATGTTCCTTTTGCTACACTCAAGAGATATTATTGGAAAACCAAAGACAGTCCTTCGCTTGAGGAGTTGTTACCCTCACAGCTGCAACCCAACTATTCAGTCAACAGAATTTTTACAGCCGAACAAGAGACTGTCCTTGAAGTTTAACATCGTTGATTAAATGTGTAGTAACTGTTGATCTCTATAAATGATAAATAGCTTTGTAAGAACCAAAAGTGAACTGATTAGAGGGTAGATATCCTAAGTTTTTGATTTTGATAAAAGAAATATAACTGTCTTTTGATTTTCAATATAAATATAATTTTTAAAATACTGTTGAGTCACTGTGTACTACTAGAGTCACTGTGCACTACGGGGTTGAGCCACTGTGTACACCTAGGTGTATACAGTGGCTCAATTCCCGATGTTTAGTTTTTGCATTCTCATTTTATTTTAGTAATATTTAGTGTAATTATAATAATGCAGAATTAAACTAGAATACCTAACCAACAATCAATGCATGTTTCAGATTAATCCAAAAATGATTTTCAACATTTTTAGCCATTTGAAAAAATCCGAGCCACTGTAGCCTCCTTGACTACATTTTAGCAGTCTCATTTTATTTTAATGGCGGAACTAGCAGATGGCCCGGCCCACTGACGTTAAGCTGTAAACTCTGGCCTATAACAATGCATGACTCATAGGTCATGTCCACCTAGGACGCGCCCTATGCCGCATTGCACTAAGCCCGCCACCCTGATACATAAAGATGAAGTCTCATGTGCCTGTAATTTCGCCGGCACCCATAACCCTTAAAACAGGAACACAGTTTACTTTACTTTTTAGCTATAGCTTCTGTGTGTGTTTCAAAGGCCAATTTTCGGATTGGTGTACCTAGAGCTAGACATGTTTATTATCATCAGATTATATTCTTCAAATGCTTATCTTTTCGATAGTGAAGCATTTACTTAGGACTTCGAGTATTCACTCACTACTTGTACCTACCTACTATTATTTATTCTGTGTCACTACCCTAGAGACAGTACCTACTTGTAGGTACTATAGACATGCCTATGACTGTTGAGTTAATACCTTCACTGGGGGCAGGCGAGCGGCTCCCGGACTTATCGTTTGCACGAGGAGTTGTCGCCCCGTCCGATTGTTGATCCTGAAAAAAAGTAAAAAAAAAGGTTTATTTAGGTTTAAAGTAGGTTAGCTAGTCACCACCAATATACGTTCTGCTAATGTATAGGTATTGGTTGACCGGGTGAGGAGACTAATTTTTGTCATGAAAAAGCTTACCCCAGTCCATATTTTGAAACATGTCTTAAATTCTCTTTGCCAGTCCATAATCCAGTAGGTACTGCATTACTGTATGGGGCAGTGCTGGGAAAAGTTTATTTATTCATGTGGAGAGAGTTCAGAGAGCACTGATTAAGATTATGTTATATAAACCCTTTATAAACCTTTTCGTTTTCCTACCTTTATGAGGACTTCAAAGTTCTTAGGGTTCCGTCATCATAAAAGGGCAGTGTAGGTACATTATGAGAAGTGGACGTTTTGTGACTGAGCCATATTCGTTCTTAATGCCACTGTTAAGACACATAAAAATCTCAAGTCTCGTGTAGATTACCAGGAAATCAGTGATAGACATGCTAACAGGATCCCACTTCCTAATATCACGATTCACGTCACGTCAACAATAGCCAGACGCAGTCCGAGTTTCTCACTACCGAACACCTACAACTAAGTTTGTAAAATGTGTGATATCAAAGAATGCACATCCTATACTTGTAAAAAAGTTGTTAGAGACTGGCTACTTGGGCTCTCATGTTGTTCTTATGTTGAAGGCCTAATCTAGACTTCTGAATTAGCGCACCAACACACTCGTGTTGGTGCGCTAATTCAGAAGGCGGTTGCCTACCGCTCGACAAATAACTAAGTATTTATTATCACGTTGTAGACATTTTTTTTTTATTGCCGTCTCTTATTTAGGTTCCTACGTAGGTACCACGTACCGTATTGTTTGTAAATAATTACGAATTATTTATTATTTTCATTGCCGTCTCTTAGTTAGGTACCTACGTAGGTACCTAACTAAGAGACTGCAATGAAAATAATAATGTCTACAACGTGATAATAAATACTTAGTTATTTGTCGAGCGGTAGGCAAGTAGTAACAATATATAATAAGTATAGGTACCTAATCTGTGACGCGGGCGGAGGTAACCGTCTGTAGGTAGGTAGCTGTGATTATATATAGACTATAGGTATATAATTTGATTTGATTGTATAGTCTATATATAATCAAAGGTAGGTAGGTACCTATATGGTAAACGTAGCTCTACCTAATAGTAAGTTCTATTATCCGTAGTTCGACGGATGCTGCCTCTAATTTGAATTATTTAGCACTCGATCGAATCGTTTACTGAGGGAGTTAAATTATCGAGGATCTTCAGAAACTTGCTACGGAAAGCCCGCCATGTTTGCTGGTAGGTAATTAGTCAGAAATAATTGATGTAGGTAGTTATGGTAATCCGTGATCGGGCGTTCCCTTTAGGAATATTTTTTTGCGATATCCCTATCGCAATATCGGGGGATATTTTTTGGTAGAAAGGGGGTGCGGCCCAAATAAGTTAGGGAACCCCTGTGCTAAACCGACGAATTCGATCAGTAAGGCCGTCGAATGTTGATGATATCACGACAGGAAATTCGTTTAGTGGTATGTACAGTGCACGCTGAAAGCTTTACAAAGTGATACAGCCTTTATAGCCAAGTAATGCACACGGTAGATACCTGCTTTTCTACTTATGAGGTGTTATGATTTACACCTACCTGAAGAAACCAAATGATTACCTACATAGGTAATCATTTGGTTTCTTCGTGAAAAAAAGGTTTTTTTTTTTGCAAAAAGCCCAACTAAAAAGAAACTGATAAATTTATCTGGATAGCTTTCAATTTATTTCTTTGCAAGGTTTGGTTTGCTTTATGTTACGTAAGTAATCAATCTGAGTCTGATACAGAGAACAACATCTACCTACCTATGTAAAAACGTGTGCAGGTATTTTTATGCTTCATTTATGTTTGAACAAATTAATAAATCACTTTTGTGTTGCCACATAAACACCTACCTACCTATTTCGAAATTAGAATAAATAAGAGTACCTAGGTACCTACCTACCTGCTAACTGTTCCTTTTTATTCTCTTGCTTATAGTTTACGTAGGTAGGTACCTACCTAGTTGTGCTACGTAAAGTCTTGTCTGTTCGTCTTCGCTAGTGTTTCTGGTGTTTCACGGGTAATACCTATCATATATTTTTTTTATTTAGGTAGGTAATATGTGCATTTGCCATTTTCAAGTAAATTCATTGTATTTTCAATATAATATCCTTTACAAATTACATGTGACAAAACAATAAACCGCCAGGAACGCAATGAACATTTGCAATTTAGTGTGACCACGAGTAAATAAATTTCTGTTGGTCACACCAATGTGACCACGAGTCTGCAACGCACACTAGACGGTGGGTACCTACCTACCTACCTACACACAGCTATTGTGTGACTCATAACGAAGTAAGTTATTTGTGACTCTTAGCGAAGTAGGTAGGTAGGTACCTAAGTTACAGTTGTTTAATAATTGTTTATGTAGGTACGACTTAGTACCTATGTTCCTTGATTCCATTAGAATCTTCGTTTAGTTTCCATATTAGGGCACATAGATTTTAACTGTACCGGACAGCGGGCAGCAACCTGTCCTAACTCGATTAAGTATCCGCAAAATGTTGGTCCATTTCGCTGGACCAAGTTAGTAGGTACCTACATAATGGCTTGTTTAATTCTATTTGAACTGGGGCGTGTGATTTACTAACTAGATTTACAGTTTATTCGGGTTTATACTAAGTTATGAGTAAAAACAGGTTTGTTATTCTGCGTTAATTTGTTTTTCGTCAAGAGTAGAGGCGCTGCGCTCCCATTCCAAGCTTTATACAAAAGTAGAGGCGCTGGGCTCCCATTCCCAGCTTTATACAAAAGTAGAGGCGCTGCGCTCCCATTCCCAGCTTTATACAAAAGTAGAGTTGCTGCGCTGCCATTCCCTGCTTTATACAAAAGTAGAGGCGCTGCGCTCCCGTTCCAAGCTTTATACAAAAGTAGAGGCGCTGCGCTCCCATTCCCAGCTTTATGCTAAGTAGAGGCGCTGCGCTGCCATTCCCAGCTTTATAAAAAAGTAGAGGCGCTGCGCTCCCATATACAAAAGTAGAGGCGTAAAGCGTAGAGAAGTAAAGCGCTCCCATTCCAAGCTTTATACAAAACTTTATACCTACCTATATAATTAAATCCTACACTTCTGACGCGTCACGTTACAACACGACAATACAAAATGCATTTTTTTGTAAATATCAAAAAAAACTGAGACAAAATACTCAGTTAAGTAGGTATGTTAAAGTTTACTAAACAACATTTTGATTTAAACCGAGACAGGTTTATATATACATAAGTAAGTAGGTAGGTTATTTACTAACTAGTTGTGGGTGGTTGGTTAGTCTCTTCAGGAGTCTAGTATGTAAATTGATTCTAAATTAGGTAAGTAGGTATGAAGGATAAACATGCAAAAAAATTAAGATAGGTAAGTCCTACCTAGTTGTGCTACGTAAAGTCTTGTCTGTTCGTCTTCGCTAGTGTTTCTGGTGTTTCACGGGTAATACCTATCATAAATTTTTTTTATTTAGGTAGGTAATATGTGCATTTGCCATTTTCAAGTAAATTCATTGTATTTTCAACATAATATCCTTAACAAATTACATGTGACCAAACAATAAACCGCCAGGAACGCAATGAACATTTGCAATTTAGTGTGACCACGAGTAAATAAAAATATAAATTTAATAAAAAAAAAGTAAATAAATTAGTATTGTACTAATTCAGATGGTAGGTATACAAAGTCGGTCGGAACTTCATGCAAGAACTTCGTTTTACGTACTTACGTAATGTTGGCGTCACTAACATCTGTCGACTTCTCGTAGTATGAGAGCACGAGACCGCTTTGTTACTAATCTATGTAGGTATAGTAGTACCTAATATCATCGATATTACCTACCTACATGACATCGATGGTCAGTGCCTTCGGAAGGTGACTGCGCACATTTATTGTTTACCACTAGAATTGAACTGACCAGATGATGGTCCAAGTTGGTAGTAGCTGTCAGCAAGTCCAGGATAGCGGAGAAAGATCCTCGAGCTGCGCTCCTGAACCCTTCAGGAGGGGACTCCGCATTAGCCGCGCCCCCTGCCACACTCATCGGGGATTGGGCCCACTGAAATGTAAAAAAAAAAAACTTTACGTTTAGGTACTTAGGCTCTAGAAATGTTAGTATGTGTTTACCCACACCATCAAGCTCTGTTTAGGCTCTAGCATAAACACGGCCAGTCTACTATTATCCATCGAGGCGTTCCGTTGTTCACCTTCGGTCTCCATCATCAGATCCCACGAAACTTCTGTGCTTCTGGGCAGATTTTGGCTGGCTAACTACCTAGTCAGACAACTCTCACGCATAATGTACCGCCCCTAGAGTTCGGATGTGGAAAAGGGAGTTCTTTAACATTAACATTCCATCATCAGCTCGCTATCACTATACTTGCACCACAGATTACTTAATAGTTACTACGTAACCATCATTTCTAAAGCCTAAGTAGTGAAGTACCTTGAAACAAACTTCAAGGTTTGACGACCTCCGTGGCGCGGCGGGCTAATAGCCGACTGAGTTGCGAGGGGAGTGGGTTTGATTACCGCTTCGTAACAAATGTTAGCATGATCTGTAAATATTTATTTCGGCTCTGGGTGTTGCTACCATGGTACTCGTTTTAGGTAGGTACTTAGTTAATTATTTAATGAACATACAATAAAATAAAAAGCGGCCAAGTGCGAGTCAGACTCGCCCATGAAGGGTTCCGTAGCAGCAAGTAACATAATATAAAAGTTCTTGGATGGTTTACGATTTATGACGTATTAAAAAAAAACTACTTACTAGATCTCGTTCAAACCAATTCTCGGTGGAAGTTTACATGGTAATGTTACATCGCTTATTTTTTTTAGTTTTGTCATTCTCTTATTTTAGAAATTACAGGGGGGGGGGGGGGGGGGGGGCACACATTTTACCACCTTGGAAGTGTCTCTCGCGCAAACTATTCAGTTTAGAAAAAAATGATACCAGATACCTCAATATCATTTTTAAAGACCTATCCATAGATAACCCACAAGTATGGGTTTGATGAAAAAAATAAGCTGAGTTTCAGTTCTAAGTACCTATGGGGAACAAAAGGCAAAAAAATAACCCTTATGGATTCGTCATGTCTGTCTGTCTGTCTGTCTGTCTGTCTGTCCGTGAGTATGTCACAGCCACTTTTTTCCGAAACTATAAGAGCTATGCTGTTGAAACTTGGTAAGTAGATGTATTCTGTGAACCACATTAAGATTTTCACACAAAAATATAAAAAAACAATAAATTTTTGGGGTTAGAACTGAAAATCAAAATTTTTGTTTCATTAAACCCATACTTGTGTGTTATTTATGGATAGGTCTTCAACAATGATATTGAGGTTTCTAATATATTTTTTTCTAAACTGAATAGTTTGCGCGAGAGACACTTCCAAAGTGGTAAAATATGTCCCCCACCCAGTAACTTCTAAAACAAAAGAACGAAAAACTAAAAAAAAAATGATGTACATTACCATGTAAACTTCCACCGAAAATAGGTTTGAACGAGATCTAGTAAGTAGTTTTTTTTAATATGTCATAAATCGTAAACCATCCAAGAACTTTTATATTATGTTACTTGCTGCTACGGAACCCTTCATGGGTGAGTCTGACTCGCAATTGGCCGCTGTTTTCCCTGTTGTAATGAAGTGGCAACTGGATAGTGACATCATCTGGTTTTTATTCACGTGCTAGTCTCGGAGTAGCAGACCTCGTTTTTATTCACGTGCTAGTCTCGGAGTAGCAGACCTCGTTTTTATTCACGTGCTAGTCTCGGAGTAGCAGACCTTGTTTCCTTGGATGATGGTTTTACGTACCTACTATGTTTTACTATAATAATAACATTCCTAAATTGACTCGTTACATATTCTATGCAAACCCGTTGCTCCACGTTACTTGGTTTATGAATAACGCGATCCTAAGCAAACCCTTGCGCTGGATACCAACACTGTTTATTTAACATAACTCGAATATGAAACACATTCAGTACGTTAATATCTTAATTGTTTCTAATATTGTTTCTAAAATTAAAAAATTGCCAATATCAATTTATATTAAAATCTGTCTAACTGAATTGTTCCGTACAAGCACAGTACAGGTCGGCTATATATAACGGGTGTCTCAATAAGAGTGCACTATTTCATTTAAAAATAAAAAGACGTATTTTTTGGGCGATTCGTGATATTTCTTGTAAAGTTGTAATGTTCCTATTAAGTATGGAATAAAATATCCGAGTAGTTCCTGTTTGTCCCCGAATATGGCTCTGTCGCAAAACGTCCACTTCTCATAATGTACACCGACCTTTTTCTCAAAATGACCACTTCGCAAAACGTGCACTTCGCAAAATGTACACTCGATTTTTCGCAAAATGTACTCTTCACTTTTTATCAAAACTTTCGACTTTTTTTTTAACTTTTTTTCTTCTCTTTTTCTTTTTTCTTTTGTTTACTTTTACTTGTTTTAGTATTTTTTTGGACTTTTTTTTTACATTTTACTGTTATTTTACTGTTTCATGATATTTATGTGATACCATAAATTAAATCTTGTGTGTTAGTTCATATAATTACTGTCAAATCAGTTTTCACTATCTGAAGAAGTGTTGATGAGCAAAAAACACGAAAAAAAATGAATTTCGCGCCACAATTTTACCTTAACTCTATTCATTTGATTCGTCACATAACGCAGAAGTTTCATTTTTTATATTTTCTGGTTTGCCCTCTAAAATCAGTATCACTTTTCGCTACACGTCCGTAATTGGGTCACTTAACTCTGTATATGTACCAAATTTCAACGTTGTCGTCTAGTAATTAATGAGTTACCAAACCCTGACAAGACAACCACCAAAACCAGTCGCCAAAAACACAAACATTGTCTAGATTTTAGTAGTAAAGCTTTTTTGTGAAATATTTCGTCCGGGGAAGTACTACCTCCATACCTATTTTTGCAAAGCAGTGCTTGCATCGCTGTGTTCCGGTTTGAAAGGTATGGGTGCCGGTGAAATTACAGGCACATGAGGCTTTTTATCTTTATGTCTCAGGGTGGCGGGCGCAGTGCAATGCCACAAAGGGTGCGTCCTAGGTGGATGTGACCTATGAGGTAATGCGTTGTTAAAGGTAGAGGTAACCGCTTGTGGGCCATCTGCTTGTTACGTCAATAGTAAGAAAAAAAACTAAAGTTCTGTCCTATAAAGTGGACGTTTTGCGAAGTGGTCATATTGAGAAAATGTGCGGTGTACATTATTGAAGTGGACCTTTTGCGACTGAGCCAATGATGTCATCTTAGAAGAATGTCTATTGCGTGTGTGCTACGTCACTATATGCTATGGTCATGCTACGGCGTAGCAAGATTTGACGGCAATCAAATGGAATGTGAATGGGTTAGTTTGTTATTTTAGAAACTCTGTGTCATATATTTTATGTGAATAAGAAAGGGCCGTTTTGAGAAAGGGACATTTTAAGAAATGGTCGTTTTGAGAAAGGGACTTTCTAAGAAAGGGCCGTTTTAAGAAAGGGACGTTTCGAGAACGGGACGTTTTGAGCATGCGGGACATTTTGCGAAAGGGACATTACCGTACGAATCCACGTTAAGTATGTATCAGAACAGAACTCCATGATCTTCATTCAAAGTCACAGCAATCTCAGAGCCAAAGTGATCCCTTCAAAGTCTCGTGCTTTATAATCAGTACCTAATTGAATGCCGTTCAGAGGCTTCAAAGAAACCATACTTTACTGACTTCGTACTTATTACCTTTCTAATTGCCTACGTTCTCAAATCTAGCTTACAAGTTCTACACTATTAGATAGGATTTGTGTACATTTTACTAATTTAAAACTAATTGATTATTCTGACTTTCTATGATGACATTTGATCTACATTACATTTGTAATATCTTTCAGGTTTTATATTATACAAATAACGACGCCCCTTTAAGTACAGCGGATATAGGTATATTATGTTGGTGCTTATTGTCTTTTAATTATTATGAAATGAGTTTTGTATAATAGTAAATGTTGTTAATATTAGTCTGTGATAACAATCAAATAAATAAATAATTAGAATCAAAGAATTATTGCATTTAGAATACTTTAGTAAAGCGATGTCTGTACCTATTTACCTGTACAATTGACGAGCATTTAATTTAGTTTTAATAACTTTATAAATCTTGTTAATGTGTTACTTATTATGCCAATAAATGATTCTATTCTATTCATCCTCCACAACACTGGAAGATAAATTTGGGGATAATTTTAATAAGGAAAGATCAAACATAAACCTCGCACTTATAGGTCTAGCGCTTAACTGAGTCAGTCCCTGAGGTATGGGAGCGGTACGGGAGGGGTGTTATCGTTTACATTATGTCACATGTCATCTAATAATTTGAGACGAAAACACCTCTCCCGTACCGCTCCCATACTTCAGGGACTGACTCAGTTAACTGTTGTGCAACAAAAGGAAGTAATTAATTTCCAATGCGGGTTAGGCCTTATTATCAAAGATGATCTGTACTTCTGCGAGGCTGCTACGTGCTATGACGTAGCATAACGAGGTCTGAGTTTTCAGGCTGGTTTATTATGGTTACTAAGTAGGTAAGATATAAACTGATACAATATAATAAGATAAGATAAGATATAATTTACTGACAATTTGTCAATTATACGTCACATTATAAATACATTATTACATTATTAGATTAATTTACAAAAAAAACCTCATATAATAATTAGTACCTACCTATTATAAAATAAAAATATACAAATAAACAAATTAATTACTGTATCATTCTGACCTCATTGTGTTCTCGGAATCCGTCAAAACTAAAAATATAAATAAAACAAAGAATACCTTTTCAACGAGCCAGTTTTTTAGCTTTAGTTTAGATAAGCTTGGTGTGTCCTACACCTTGTCAGGCAGTGCAAGTTAGGTGTTCTGTGATCTAATACAGTAGAAAGTACGTGTTTACATACAGATGTATCTCTTTCATCTGACACCCTCAGTTACAACTCTAGATACCTATAGGTCGATACTAAATTAAGAACCGCGAATAGATAGGTAGACTTACTGACTCTAAATCGCAACTACCTATCACTTAGATATGTAAAGTAGCTTCCCAGCACTGCTCTGAGCTTACGAAAGTTCTAAACTTCCGCAAATTTCCCCAGCGAAAAGCGCCACTTTGCATTTTAAATTGTTGATGTGTATCTAGTTTTTAGGGTTCCGTACCTCAAAATTTAAACCGGAACCATTATAGGATCACTTTGTTGTCTGTCTGTCATGACCCTTCTTCTCAAGAACGCGTGGAGGTATCAAGCTGAAATTCATATCAAATACTCAGGTCTACTGTCCCTTGGAGCTGTGAAAAAATCAAACTTCTAAGCCAACGCTAAAAGATACAGCCGGCTAGCTTATAACGTATCTTGCGATAGCAATGCGATAGCAATAATTGCTATCGCACTGCTATTGAAAGATACGTAATAAGCTAGCGGGTACTTCCTACAGGGTACTTTGAACTCAGAATATTGAAATTTGGTACGAAGCAACGAGCTACGAGCACAGATAAAGGAAAAATTGCGAAAAGC
Organism: Operophtera brumata; assembly: GCA_932527175.1. NCBI lineage: Eukaryota > Metazoa > Arthropoda > Insecta > Lepidoptera > Geometridae > Operophtera > Operophtera brumata. The sequence goes on along the minus strand of OW052239.1, from coordinate 54,632,743 downwards.
ATAAATATTTCGCTACGTCATAATTATAATTAAAATATTTTTAATAATTTTAAACTTACTACCCCTTTCCTAATGATGATTTCATTTAGCAATAAAAATACCATAACTTTTACTTTACACCTACAGGATTGTACGGAACCCTCGGTGCGCGAGTCCGACTCGTACATGGCTGTTTTTTTGAAGCCCTCTCTACGTCTATAAAAAGAAGAGGCGGCACTCACTGTGTGCTATATGGTGCTTCTCGCTCTTCTTATTTTATGTAGAAAGTCCAGCGTTCACATGCGATGGCACGAAATGGTTTAGAGAAATCACCTAAAACAGGTTTAGATACAGAAATAATGATTTTAGGCTTTTGTAAATGACGTTGGTGTCGCAGGAAGTGAAGTACGTACTGGCTCGATTGAATTAAATATACAATGAATGATGCTTGTAAGGGGTAGAGTGCAGATATTTTATTTCTATGAGAAGTAGATTCATGCTTTAATCAGTCGAGTCCGTAAACTGAGTTTAATATTTACAACCTCATTTCTAACATAGTTACCTTTTTTTTTAACTTTATAGACAGCTTTTTAACCGTTATGCATTTGGAACTTAGATTTTTGGACTACATAATTATTGTTTACTAGCAGCGCCCCGTGTTTTCACCCGCGTAAGTCTCGATCCCGTGGGAATATCGGGATAAAAATGTGCCTATGTCTTATTCCGGGTGTCCAGTTATCTCCATTCCAAATTTCATGCAAATCCGTCTAGCCGTTTCAGCGTGAAGAAGTAACAAACACACTCACACACACACAAACTTTCGCATTTATAATATTAGTAGTATTTTTATTGAATAATGCTGGGCAGTTCACACAACATTATTTAGCACCAAGATAAGCAGAGCTTATGTTATGGGTACTAGATAACTGAAATACTTAATACAATACATTAAATAGATAGATATTTTTTATTGTACATAGAAAATACCCAGACTAAATATCTGCAGATCGTACAGATATTTGTTCCGAGGCGGGAATCGAGCCCGCAACCTCCTGCGTCGCAGGAGAATCTTCGCCCGCTGCGCCACAGGGGTCATCATGAACAGATACCTCATGCTAACAGAAAAACTGAAACCTTTAGAAGATAAGTTATTCAGAGATGGACATTAATTAAATAAATTACATTTGAAAAAATATGATCTTCTGATCCATCTTCTTTCAAACTTCAATAGTCTAAACTTGAAGTTCATTCTAAAAATTACGTTTAGAAATCAGAAGATTTCAATTATTTAATTGTTCATTAAAAACTTAAATTAAAAATAATCACATTATTTTTAATAATTTATAGGTTAAAAACAAATGTATTTTGACCATATCAATTCCAAACGTATTGAATTTACCTACATTTTGATACGTGCCCACTTGTAAAAAACTAATGTAAATCCGAACAAGATTAAATTACCCGTCTTCCATAGAAACAAATCTACCAGGGTGGGGTAGGGCTATTCTAAGGGCTACCCCCTTAACGGCTAAGGGAACTCACCTAGCTCATGTATAGAATCACTTACGCAGACTCTCCAGCCAAGCAATGCTAGTACTTTAGAACAAACTCGTATTTTTAGTAATAAAACATGTAGGTGTACCAGGAGAGCATAGCTCGCGTGGAGGTCGGCCGTTTCAATAATTCAGCGAGACCTCGGCCTCTTCTCCACTGCCTGATTCCATAAAACTCAGTTACAATTTGCGCTTTGCAAATTATTCCTCTCTCTTCAAAGAGCTTAGTGTAACAGAGACGGCGAAAATTCATGACACTTAAAAAATTACGTTCTGAGTAACGTTGAGTCGGATTGCTTTGGATGAAATTAACCATGTGTTCTAAAAGGAGGAGGTTCTCAATTCGTGTAAATATATTTTTACAAGCTTTTATTTAACTTGCAATGTATGTATGTTTGTCTGGGTGGAAACCGGGTGGAATCTTGCAACTGAATTTTATAGCAGTTATTATCCTCAACCGATTGAGCTGAAATTTGTCATACCCGTCAAGTTCCGATGACAATACAATATGATGGTGACAGCGAGCTGATCTGATGATAAAGACGGAAGGTGGATAACGGAACTCCTCGATGGAAACAAATATTTGCTATGTAATGGAATATATAAATCTACTATGTCCTTTAAAATAATATAACTGGTTACTCATATTAATATTGTTAATGTACGATAATAGGTAATAGAGATATTTACGCATTGTAGAGGTTAGTTTATGTTTTTTTATCGAGAAAATTTATCGAAATGGTGTTTTGCATACTTGGAATGATGTATCAAGCCCTTGAAAATATAATTAAGTTTTTTTTTGTCATAATCTGCTTATAAGAGAAGCCTTCGGATTTAAATCTTGCCAGCCTCCTTTGTGATTTAGTCGTGCTACTATTAAACGCCGATCAACCTTTGAATAGTCACACCGTGTTTTGTCTCTTTCGATCCAATTTAAAACTGTCTGTCGATACAAAAGACAAAACACATTATTAACTATTTCGATAATTCGAATTGTATGCACGGTTATTTACGTATCAGCAGAAACCACCAATACGGAGGCCGCAATGCTGTAAGGCGGAAACAAAAGAGAGATAACAGAAATAATAGGTAATGTCATCATTGATACGATTACGTCTTCGATCAAGAATACAACTAGATTTCGGGTCACGTACAAAATCAAAGCTAAATAACGTCCGCGTGGGTATATTTACTTATACAGAAGTATATTTGTTTACTAAAAAACTGAAACAAAAGTTTTAAAACAGTTCTAAGTTCAACCTAATTACAACCATGACACCTATAGCAATAAAGTAGCAAATCTTCAAAATATTATCTTATACTTACGATCAATCGTCACAAAAAAAAGAGCAAAGCAATAAATTACTCCTAACACATAGAAATGAAAAGACATAGGTTAAACAATATTTAGTTTGAAATCAACATTAAAGAGCTACGAATAAAGTTCTCACAAATACAAATAAAAATAAGAGCTCACATTTCAAGTGAGCTGTTATTCACCGAGACGTATTTTTTGCGCCGACCTGACATCTAGTTGTATTCTTGATCGAAGGATTACGTAGACATATCGAAGTCATTGACATTTTTATTTAATATCTCGATCAGCATGAACACTCATTATCATTAATGACTAATCAGCCATTTACTTCGAGTATGTTTTTATTTCATAATTCTCGTATTTGCATTTATCGTATCAGCGTTAGCGTTTAGCTTTCTTTCAACATTTGCACTATTTCAGCGTCGGTTCCGTCGGGGATATAGCTCAGTGGTAGAGCAATCGACTGCAGATCGATAGGTCCCCGGTTCAAACCCGGGTGTCCCCTATGTGTCTCTCTTTTTGCATTTTATAATTTTTCGTTCTGCTTACCTGGTCAAACCCACATCGTCTACAACGTGTTTGAAGTGGCTGCCCGACCAACCTTACGGTTATACGCGGAAGCGCACTTTATCTGGCCGAGGCCAGGACCAGTTGCGGCAGGTCCTGCCGCCCATCATGCTTACACACTCCGGGTACTCATGTGAGTTGCTCGTGAACTATACAGAACACTACCATTTATCCAAAATGGTATCGGAGCAATTGTGGTCGCTCACCACCCGCACCCGCAAAGATGCTAGCTTCAACCCCAGCTAGGGGCGTTAGAGAGGCTAACTACCATTTCTCCAGAATGGTACCGGAGCTGTAAAGCACGCTCACTTCTCGGCACACGTACATGTGCCTACCCAGGTTCTGCAGCTGGGTGGCCGGATCCATGCCAGCTCACGTCTCTACTTACTATCCAGGTAAGTACCGGAGATTGTTGAGATTGAGTACGCACCGTTAGGTTGTTGCTTAAAGGATCACTCACTGACCCCGCTAGTGCCCACCTTACGGCCCGACGCCTTAGACCTGTGAAGACACCAGCTAGTTGCGCGCGGGGGGAGACCCCGGTAACCACCAATGTACCGGGAAGACGACATGCCCACCCCCTGCAACTAACCACAAAGCCACCACGAAAGCGAACCCAAGTCAGGACCTACCGGTTTTACCCAGTAGGCGGCTCTCCTGACGCCCGTGGTACCCTAGTCCAAACAGCGGAACCCGTAGTTTCCGCTGCGAACCCTATCTACTCGGGTCGTGTAGATAGGGACAACACCTTACCTGGTCAGTCTGCGCAGGGTCTGCGCCGTGGGTTATGAGTAGCTCCACGATGTCGTTCGCGTCGGCTGCGCAGGCGGCGTGCAGAGCTGATGAGCCGACCTGATTATAGTAACAAGTTAGCAGCCATTGGTGTTTTAATTGATAAAGCAATAACCGAACCAATGCGGTCTCAGTCTAAAAGAAGAGAGACGTACATTACGCTAGATGTAAAGTCTCATGCCATTCGATCTTCTTTAAGCTACATTTCGGGGAATGTGCCCAGGAGCTACATAATGATCCCACCATCTCCTTTTCATCATACGACAAGCAGGCGCACGGCTCAGCACCATCCTTACCTCATCATTATACCCGCAATTCGCACTAAACGTTTCGGTTCCACCTTTGTAACGCGAACCGCTAAGGAATGGAACAAGTTACCGTTGTCTGTCTTTCCTGAAAACTATAATATGGGTCTCTTTAAGGCAAGAGTGAATAGGTGCCTTCTAGACCTTCGTGCTCCAACGTCGGCCGCATCGTCACTTACCAACAGGTGAGATCGCGGTCAAACGAGGGTCTTACATAGCTAAAATAAAACACTTGACTCCGCCAACAGCCAAATTCCGTCACTTTCTAACTAATTAAAGTTCAGGTAAGTTAGAAAGTGACATAAAAGCGCTCGCGCAACGAAAATTAAGTGAAAATCAAGAAAAACAGTTATTTGCCACGTGAAAAACCGTCGTATCACAGAATCATGCGTTCATCTTGAACATAAAGTCTTTGCCGACATTTAGGTGAAATATAAAGTACCTACCTACAAAATTCTAAGTTGTTTTGAAGTTGAATCAAATTTTCAGTCGAAAACAGCTACACTTTGTTAATTTACATATATATCCATGATAGATAGATAGATTAACACCAAAAAAAACCCAAAAAAAAGATTAACTGAATCAAGTTATAGTACAATGGGCGAAAAGCGATTTCTTACAGACAACCTTTGGATGGACAGTAATGAGCAAAGCAATAACGAACAGCGGTGCACGGAGTAAAATAAATAAATAATAACAACAATAATAATGATAGATGAATAAGAAAACGTTTACATAACTCGAATACATAATATACTATGGTAAAATATACTACTACATAGCGATATATTCTGATATATTGTTGTTATAAATAATGCAATAAAGCATTTATTTGTACGGTTACAATCATTAGCATAACATTTTAACTACCTACCTATTAATCTACTAAATAAAAACAACGAATTCCATTTTCAGTTGCAGGCAGACTAAATGATTCATGCGGCATTCTTGGCTACCTTTCAACTCTAGCAATTTGTATTAAAGTCCACTTTCCAGCGGATAAAAAGGCGGCACTTACATTGTTTTGCATGTGGACATTCGCGCCAAATGCAAGCAGATGTTCCACGATGCCTCGACAGCCTTGGGCGCATGCCATTTGTAGCCCCGTCACACCATTCTGTAATTTCAACCATATTTCTTTACCATACGGTGTATTTTTGAAAAACAGGAATACAATGTTATTTTCGAGACCGCGATCGTAACGAGGTCTGAATGTTTTATTCATTAAATGGTATCTCTTCCATAAATTGTGTTGTTGCGATTGTGTTAATTTTTAATTAAGGCGATATGTTAAAATGCCGAATGTGCGGAGTCTAGAAAACAATAGCTGCAAGAAAGTGACAGCGCTGTTGCTCACTTGAACCCGGGAAGTGTTGTGATAGTTTTCTTCAGCTCGGAAGTAAGCACAAATGATAAAACTTCGTTTTGCTTCTAAAGTAGCAAATATACAAATAAATTATCTTATAAGTAATGTGATTAGGTACCTACTGAATTTACGCTTAATATTTTCTCTAATCGAAGGAGGTACCTAAAACGGGTTTCAGGAAGGCCCCCATATCAAAAAATAAAGCATTCGTGAAAAGTTTCACAAATCATGTTTCTTGTTTATTGCGCATGACCCCATCTTATCTGGTCTGCGTTATATGCTCACTCAGTAACAGTAACATATAATTAAATAATTAATGCTGGACAGTTCACACAACATTATCTAGCCCCAACCTAAGCAGAGCTTGTGTTATGGGTACTAGATAACTGATATACCTACTTAATATACAATACATTACCTACATAGATATTAGTTATTTTTTATTTTACATTGATAATACCCAGAACACCCTGAAAAAATATCTGCAGATCGTACAAATATTTATTCCGAGGCGGGAATCGAACCCGCAACCTCCTGCGTCGTAGGCGAACCTTCGCCCGCCGCGCCATAAAGGTCGTAAGGTGGAGCTGTACTCACATTATCGACGGCATCCACCAGACAGCTTGCGTCCAGCAGCACCCTCACCAGCTCCGTGTGTCGGTGCAGCGCCGCCACGTGGAGCGGAGTCCTGCCGGAGTTGTCTCTGGCTTCCTTACACGCTCCTCGGGTCATCAGGAGAGTAGCTGTGGTGGTATGTCCTCCTTCGCACGCCATGTGGAGGGCTGTTCTGCCCTTCTGTTGGAGGGAAAACAAGTTTGTAATATACCTACTACTTAACTCTGGAAATACTATATAGTTTTTTCTTGAGCATTTGCCAAGGTAAAGTGGTTTTTAGGGTTCCGTACCCAAAGGGTAAACCGGGACCCTATTACTAAGACTCCGCTGTCCGTCTGTCCTTCTGTTACCAGGCTGTATCTCATGAACCGTGATAGTTAGACAGTTGCAATTTTCACAGATGATATATTTCTGTTGCCGCTATAACAAAAAATAGTAAAAAACAGCATAAAATAAATATTTAAGGGGGCGCCCATACAAAAAACCTGTTTTTTTTGCTCGTTTTTGCTCGATATTGTTAACGGCAACAGGTAGACACTTGAAATATTATATTTTAACAAAAATAATTAAAATTAAGCAAATCCCATACAACAAATGTGTAATTTTTGCCGTTTTTATAGATAATGGTACGGAACCCTTCGTGCGCGAGTCTAACTCGCACTTGGCCGGTTGTTTCTTGTGCATTTGCCAGGGTAAAGTAGTTTTTAATATAAGAATATCACCCGTCAAGATGCTGAGGTGCGTCAGGCGTAAGAATAGACCTCCCCAACCCCATCTCCTCTCTAGGATGTCATGTCTCAGGGTGGCGGGCACAGTGCAATGCCACATAGGGCGCGTCCTAGGTGGACGTGACCTATGTGATAATGCACTGTTCATAGGCAGAGGGTACCGCTTATCATCAGGTGGGCCATCTGCTTCTTCTGACATTCTAAGTAGCATAAAAAAGTGACCGATTAGGTAATGCATTGTTGTTAAAAAACTTTCAGTTCAAATTATAAAACTATGCGTACCTAGCTCGAATAGGTATACACATTTATGGTATAGGTAAGGTACGCTATTACCGCTAAGTGCTCTGAACAATCCGAGACCTGTTTCCTATTTAATGCTAGGAACTAGCGAGTAACAGAACGCCACACTAATGGACACCAACCTTTAATGACGTAGGTACATTAGCGTCGATACAACAGGGTATTTTATCGGAATAGCCGTTTTATGTTCCTTCGTCCTTGGGCTTAGACGTATCCAGGAACTAGCGCTGGGGCAAAATCCAGAGGCAAAAATATGTCGAGTATTTTTAAACATCCTCAACCAAGGGAAAACTGCTTAAAAAAATGTTATATAATATTTTACTATTTAACCTTTTACTTTGGTCGAAGATTTAACCTGAATAATCCGACTCGTTCCTACCGTCTGTCGTTACCGAATACGAGTAGGTATACCTATACTCTTTTTACTTTGTTCGAAGCCTAGGTATACAAATAAAACACACAATTTCCCCGTGGAAATGCGAAGCTTCTGACTAAAATATGCAGACCACAAATTAAATTAGTAAAGTTTAAATTTTAAGAATGCTGCGCTCTACCACTTCTTAAGACTGCGCCAAACCCAGACTGCCAACCCCAGGCAAAATCTTCATACAAAAAAAACGCCTCGCGCCGCACTAAAAAACCGTTTTCATTGAATATCTCGTAAAATACAGACACCTTTACAAAACCCCTACAGTAAACCCTCGGCTTATTTGTATTGATTTTGTTTATCCAATTTTTTGCCCAATAATATGCACCATTTTAATAAACAACCGAATCTAGCCAAATTTAGATGTAACTTTGTGATTTTTTTCTATCGAGAAAATGTTTTCCTATCGTGTTTCTGGTACAGTGTTCCCTCGTAATTATAATGTTGTATCCTTGCATATTTTTCATTTGAATATTGTACTTGATTTAGTCAGTTAAAAATCATATCTAAAATTAGATTTGTCGACCTTAAGGCGTCAAAGAGCCCACTTGGAGACAGAGGGGTGAGTCAATGCTCAAGCTCACTAAAAGATGAACGAGAAACAGCTGCATACACGCATTGTCGACGCTGTCTACCAAAATACGAACGCATTGTATTCTGCAGCAAACAAACGAATGCGACGAGCCAGCGTGTCAGCCAATCACAAGCCTGGATCATAACGCGATAATACAAGCATCCTACAGCGTAAATACATGTTTAAAAGTGAAAGTTTGTTCCCTATTTCAAACAAACCTCTTGCCCTTTTCACCCCAATCCTGGTTACGGCTCTAGCAAACCCTGATGACGGACGTGATCATATTTCGGGCGATGTTGCCTGTGCGTAGGTACTAGTGAGTAGAATGGATATTATGGGGTGAGTGGGTGTCCAATCTACATTGTTTGCCGTGAAGGACGCCAATGGACGGACCGAGAGACTGTGTGACATGTACGCTGGATGTAGTAGGTAGGTACCTACTAGGGATGATCACGCGTCTCAGAAAGGGTCCGCATTGTTATTATTTTTCCTCATAACTTGTTCAACAATACGAACACATTTTGCTTCTACTTTTGTGATTTATCCTCCTTACATTTTTCTTATGCCCCTGTTTTCTTGTTCAAAACAGGACAGTTTTTTTTCCAAGAATTAATATAAGGTTAGTAAGAACTGTAGTCTGTACTTGGTCTGTACTGGTTGTCTGTGTTTGGGTTCACTACGCCGTGAAGCCCGAAGCGGTGGTGGAGTAACTCAAGCAGAAGACAGGACTAACCATGAGGATCAAGCAGTTGGAGTCTCGCCATGATGTAAATTTTATTTCCTTTATGGTTAGGGTGCCGACTGATGTCTATCGACCTTCATGAATGGATAGTTCTGGCCGAGAGGTGTCAAGTTCAGGAGGTTATTCGGACGCCTGACACGAGACACCGCGCAGTTGCGTCATACATCGCCGTCTACACGTGTGCATTAGAGTAGAATAAAAGTATTTTTTATATGTATGTTAGTTTTTAAGGTATTTTAAGTTTTTGAGGTGCTTATTGTTTAGGTTTTTACATTTTCCAATAAGTTTGAAGTAAAGATATTTGATTTGATTTGATTTGACTGTACGTATGTTTTCTATTTTTTTAAATTTAATGGATTATTCGTACAATACAACCATCAACTGGAAATTAGTCAAAAATAATAAAACCGGCCATGTGCGCGTCGGACCTCGCGTATTCAGGGTTCTGTACAAAATGTACGAAAAAATTATCGAAATGTTGAAAGTTTTCGAAAATATTATTATTTGTTCTTAAAATATACATAATAAGTAGCATATAAAGTGGCTAAGCTCTAAGTTTACCATGTACGAGTACCTACTATGTAAAGTAATATACCTACTCGTATCATAGTTTATCTAAGTTATAGGTTACATGTTGCTATTGTTATAGATTTTGATCATTTAAAAACAAACTGCTATTGCTAACAGCTTTTCGCCCGAATACTGAAACGCTACTCATCTGATGAAATTAGCTAAAGGCTATTTAATTATGACGTACACTTAAATATAAGTGGCATACTCAACTGCCTTTTAGTAGCATTGAGACCATGATTCGCTGAGAGCCCGTTAAATTTTCTTTATATGGCAATATTATTTCAAAAAGTTTGTTCCCTATTACATTTCTTGTTATTTTGGACTGAGAGTTTAGTTTTATGCAGTGAACATGATAATTTTTAATAAAATGTATTTTCTAAGTGGTAACGAAACGTAAAATGTGTCTTGTCATTGTCAGTCACGAAAAGCAAAGTTTGTTTTGTTGTGAAAATTATCCCAAACAAAAGGAGTGCTTCGTACGTTCATTTCATTATTTTCTGAATATATGAATGAGATAACTAATAAAAAGAAGAGAGATTATTGGGGTGTATTTAATACCCCCAGAAAAAGAAATACTTGTAGATATTGTAAAAGGGTAAGAATTCGCAAAGACAAAAATTGGAATGAGAGCTACTAAAACTTAGAATTAATAGAATGCTTCAAAGAAAATAAATGTTAGCTGATAATATACAGTTGTTTGATTTGAACAGTTACCATTTAGTTAGGAATAAATAATACCAAGTTATAGGCTGTAAAATATGTATTTATTATAGTGTTTCGGATACCCTGGCTGGTCACTAGTTACTTAGACGTATAAATAATACCTACCAGGTGACTTGATTTTTATATGAGTGCAGTCCACAGCACCAATTATTCTAGGCATCCCAGCATTTCCATAAAACTCATGAGCGATACTGAGTTGCTCACTGGTGGTAGGCATTTTTATGTAGGTTCCCTTTAACTTTGCTATTTCTGTTGCCACTCAATGGACTATAAGGTGAACTGTTGGTTGTTCTACAGTAGTAGTAGAGCTTTTTTGTGAAAGAGTTAGTCCGGGGAAGTACTACCACCGTACCTATTTCTGCCGCAAAGCAGTAACAATGCGAGCAGCATTGCTGTGTTCTGGTTTGAAGGGTATGGTTGCCGGTGAAATTACAGGCACATGAGACTTTACATCTTTATGTCTCAGGGTGACGGGCGCAGTGCAATGCCACATAGGGTGCGTCCTACATGGACGTGACCTATGTGGTAGGTAATGTACTGTTCATAGGCAGACGGTACCGCTTAACATCAGGTGGGCCATCTGCTTGATCCGTCATACAAAGTAGAATAAAAATATATTTGTAAAATGTCTCCAATGACCCTCTGGTAACTGCCAGTAGCAAAAAACCGAAGCGCTATCAATAATTGGTTCACTGCTTGTATCGCCTGGTTTCGCCTGGTCAGGGGCTGAATATGTTCCCCAAACAGAGAACACAAATTCAGCACAGTTTGTTTATCGAGGCGGATCCTTATTTTAAACCGCAGGTCGTCATATTTTGCAAAGGCATCTAGGCATCTTATCTTCGTTTCGCCGCCCGGTGGAAACCTCTTGTTCGTCAGACAACGAGGATAGCAAAGATACAGACATTTTTAGTGCAAAATAAAGATGGGTACCTATACGTTGTTAGGTTAGGATTTTAGGATAGGTCGTGAGTACTCTTATTTGATGGCTACTTATAGAATTTGAGGCGTACTTACGCAGCTGTCAAATGCTAATCATCCTTTGAGAATACCGTTTTGAACATAAGTGGCGATTACAATCATACTCAAATCTGTCATGTTTAATTTTTAAGTGATGATCAAATTGACGTTTCAGTATACGAATTTTTAGGATAACGGCGTCTCAAACAGTTGAGACGATCTCAATTATATAAGTAGCGTTTCAGTATTCGGGTGTTTGTCTCTCACGCCCGAATACTGAAACGCTACTTAAATAATTGAGATCGTCTCAACTGTTTGAGACGCCGTTATCCTAAAATTTCGTATACTGAAAAGTCAATTTGATCATCACTTAAAAATTAAACATGACAGCTTTGAGTATGATTGTAATCGCCACTTATGTTCAAAACGGTATTCTCAAAGGATGATTAGCATTTGACAGCTGCGTAAGTACGCCTCAAATTCTATAAGTAGCCATCAAATAGAAGAGTACTCACGACCTATCTTAAAATCCTAACCTAACAACTTTATTTTGCACTAAAAATGTCGGTATCTTTGCTATTCTCGATGTCTGACGAAGAAGTGGTTTCCACCGGGCGGCGAAACGAAGATAAGCTAGATGCCTTTGCAAAATATGACGACCTGCGGTTTAAAATAAGGATCCGCCTCGATAAACAAACTGTGCTGAATTTGTGTTCTCTGTTTGGGGAACATATTCAGCCCCTGACCACGCGAAACCGGGCGATACAAGCAGTGGACCAATTATTGATAGCGCTTCGGTTTTTTGCTACCGGCACCAACAGAGGGTCATTGGAGACATTTTACATGTTTTTTTTTATTCTACTTTGTATGACGGATCAAGCAGATGGCCCACTTGATGCTAAGCGGTACCGTCTGCCTATGAACAGTACATTACCTATCACATAGGCCACGTCCACGTAGGACGCACCCTATGTGGCATTGCACTGCGCCCGCCACCCTGAGACATAAAGATGTAAAGTCTCATGTGCCTGTAATTTCACCGGTAACCATACCCTTCAAACCAGAACACAGCAATGCTGCTCGCATTGCTACTGCTTTGCGGCAGAAATAGGTACGGTAGTAGTACTTCCCCGGACAAACTCTTTCACAAAAAAGCTCTACTACTACTGTAGAACAACCAACAGTTCACCTTATTAGTCCATAGAGTGGCAACAGAAATAGCAAAGTTAAAGGGAACCTACATAAAAATGCCTACCACCAGTGAGCAACTCAGTATCGCTCATGAGTTTTATGGAATTGCTGGGATGCCTAGAATAATTGGTGCTGTGGACTGCATTCATATAAAAATCAAGTCACTTGGTAGGTATTATTTATATGTCTATGTAACTAGCGACCAGCCCGGGTACCCGGGTATCCGAAACACTATAATAAATACATATTTTACAGCCTATAACTTGGTATTATTTATTCCTAACTAAATGGTAACTGTTCAAATCAAACAACTGTATATTATCAGCGAACATTTATTTTCTTTGAAGCATTCTATTAATTCTAAGTTTTAGTAGCTCTCATTCCAATTTTTGTCTTTGCGAATTCTTACCCTTTTACAATATCTACAAGTATTTCTTTTTCTGAGGGTATTAATTACACCCCAATAATCTCTCTTCTTTGTATTAGTTATCTCATTCATATTTTCAGAAAATAATGAAATGAACGTACGAAGCACTACTTTTGTTTGGGATAATTTTCACAACAAAACAAACTTTGCTCTTCTTGACTGACAATGACAAGACACATTTTACGTTTCGTTACCATTTAGTAGATACATTTTGTTAAAAATTATCATGTTCACTGCGTACAACGAAACTCTCAGTCCAAAATAACAAGAAATGTAATAGGGAACAAACTTTTTGAAATAATATTGCCATTTAAAGAAAATTTAACGGGCTCTCAGCGAATCATGGTCTCAATGCTACTAAAAGGCAGTTGAGTATGCCACTTATATTTGAGTGTACGTCATAATTAAATAGCCTTTAGCTAATTTGATCAGATGAGTAGCGTTTCAGTATTCGGGCGTCAGACAATCATCTGTTTTGACAAGGGTTTCATAACTTTTAGCTGTTATCAATTTATACAGAGTCTCTGTATCATGTCGAAAGGGTTGATTTCACAGACTTCATTATTTCGCTCCAGGCTTTTTGGTGATAAACATTTGCTTACTAAAGGAAAAGCTGGAATCAGCTGATATTGAATATGCCGTTCAAACTCATGACTGATTTGATATTTTCTCAAACAGGCTCACAGGTAGCTGTTTCATATGTATTTTTATTTTATTTTGTAATTTGCACATACCTACTTGTATTAGTTATAGGCAAGGATGCAAATAGGTAAATATTTTGGTGATGTTTATATTGTTTTAAATATGATTTAAAAGTACTCATATTAGTTATTATACCTTCTGTAAATAAATGTATTTTCAAATCAATAAAAAAAACACGCTTTGATATTCAAACGTTATTTAGAGAACCTTCAAAATAAATCGCCCTTGCCGGCATAGGCCTGCATTATTAGTATGAAAATAAATCTTTCGTGTTACAAACTTCGACGAAAATAAAAAAGTATGGACGATCAGGGAACGATCGTTTTGAAGCTTATAAAGTGCACTCACTTTATAAGCTTGGCTTCAGTCTGTCATTGTGACGGCAACGAGTGACGTAACTTAGGTACGTGTGTTGTATGTAATCATCGATATCTAGTATATTATATCGATGTATGTAATTGTGACTTATTTTTCACGGACGTTTTGTATGGGTAAAGAACGTCCATACTTTTTTATTTTGGTCGAAGGTTACAAAGGCAATTTTAGGGTGAAAATAATCTACAAATTTTCTTGGAAAACCATGTGACAGTTCGTCAATGAATATCCGCTCGTCGTTTGTGAAAAAAATATTACAATACAGGAGGGCAATTCTCGTGCTTTAGAGATTAAGTCGAATTTGACATATGTCTAAAAAAGATGGCGAATGTAGAATAAAATCTTAATTTGCTATTCTCGTGATGTCACAAATAGACATAAGTCGACCAAAATCACTCAAATCGAATACGATTTGATGGTTATTGTGACATTTTCATGACATTTTTTGTTTGAGATAATCTCTACAATCCGAGAATTGGCCTCTAGATTATCTCTAAAGTAGAGATAATGTCGAAGCATGAATGTCTACAAAAAATGTCACGAAAATGTCACAATAACCATCAAATCGTATTCTCGGTATCATTCGACATTTCGGCACGACATTTCTCTACGGATCTCAATGATTACGTTCCGTTTCCGCTATCGTTTCATCGAAAACTCGTAAAAGCAAAGTAGTAAGGGATTTGAGGCATAAGAAATACACACGAAATAAGTTTCAGTTTGGATGTACGAATTTATCACGTAATTTTATTTATTTGAGTTTTTACATTTCAAATATTTTCATAATAAGTCGACGTACGCGAAACGAAACGATTGGTCCATAAGTCAGTCAGTGTCAAATTTCTACAGACACTATTCAGAAGCCATTAAAAGAAGAGAAGAAGAAGAAGACAGGCAAAAAATAAACGAAAACAAATATCCAACTTAGAAATACATGAAAACATAAATAATTAAAATGCAGAATGCTATAAAAGCATAGCGCAGAAAACGAGACTCTTAGAGGCAGATGAAAAGTTGCGACAAGGAAAATTTTCTGCAACATTTTCGAAAAAAGAAGCTTGTCGGCGTGGAACCTCGTCACTGCATTTTCCGCAGCCTCGACCACACCAATAACAAAGGCCACAATAAATTCATCAGACACGATGATCTACCACACAGACAAGTTAGGAGTAGGTACTTCAACCAGATCAGCTGACAAAACAAAATAACAAAATGCTCAGAGTACTTTATATAGATAAACTAGCTGACCCGCTCGCGACTTCGTCCGCGCGTAGATTAGACGTAGTACCTACCCTACTCGTACTATGCATGCTGTAAATAGTTGTTGGTACAAATATCAGCCTGTAGGTATAAGTCCACTGCTGGCCATAGGCCTCCGGCCTCCGCCATAAAATGCCACAATGAACGTCCAAAGCCACCTCCATGCAACGACTTCCTGCGACTTTTAACATGTCGTCGGCCCATCGAGGGGGCTTTCTACTCGTCCGGTTCAAGGTTGCCACTCGAGAGCAATTATTCCTCAACGGTTGTTGGTTCGGTTGCGAGTTATAATATGATCTGCCCATTAACACTTCAACTTGCTAATTTTCAGAGCCATGTCAGTGGTCCCTATGCTTCTACGGATCTCTTCGTTTCGGATTCAGGTTAAGGTACGGAACCTCCGCACAGCACAGCTCTCTTCATAGCTCTTCATTCTTCTTTCATTCTTCGTTGACATTTCACTTTATTTTGACAGTTAAGTACAGAGCTGGTGCCATCTATTTTCCGTGGCATATGTCTAATTCGACTAATCTCTAAAGCACGAGAATTGCCTTCCAGGAGGGCAATTCTCGTGCTTTAGAGATTAAGTCGAATTAGACATATGTAGAAAAAAGATGGCGAATGTCGAATAAAATCTCAATTTGCTATTCTAGTGATGTCACAAATAGACATAAGTCGACCAAAATCATTCAAATCGAATACGATTTGATGGTTATTGTGACATTTTTTGTAGATATTCATGCTTCGACATTATCTCTAATTTAGAGATAATCTCTACAATCCGAGAATTGCCCTGCCGCCACTAGGCTATGATGCGTGCACTCACGATGTGTGCGGCATTACCAACATTAAAAAAAAATACACCACTGTTCCAAATATACCATAAAAAAGACCTAGATAATCTGTAGGTATTCGATAGAGATACATTCTACGCAAAAAAAATAACCAACCATCAATTTCCAGGCGTATCCATAAAAAATGGGAAGTATTGGTCAAAACTATTTAATAATGCATGCGCCATAGATTACTACCAAGTTATTTTTACACCGCTCTGACATACGATTTTCAGAGCGGTGCCACAGAATATATACAAACGGTGCGTAACTCACACGAGTATTACATGTTCATAAAATTTAGATTTTGTCAAGAAATTAAATGTTAATAACTTTTTAATTCCATTAAAAACAAAAAACCGAATACTTAACATCCAGTTTTTTAATAGTATAGTTTATGCAACTGTCATATAAGGGGTATTAAAACACGAGTAGGTTGACTCGAGTGTTTTAATACCTAAGTTTTATGCAGTTTCATACGCTATATACTTTATCTTCACTCATAGGAAAAATTGAAAATAAACAAAGTAGGTAGGTTACGCTAGCTTCTGAAAATAGGCGAGTAAAACGTTTTCCAAAAATGAGGTTGCCTTCTTATCCATTTTCCAATCTATAAATTCTTGGTATATTTTGTCGTACAATTTTTTTGACTTTTCTGGCAGGAGACTTTCAGTTAACGCCGATGGCGCGTCTAGAATATCTGGCGGAGTGAAAATCTCGCCATCACTTCTCTCTTCTCCAATCATATTTTAATTACTTATAGGATTTTAGTAAACTTTTTTGGAATCCCGAATACAAAAACCCGATCGGCAAAAAAATGTATGGGAAGCGCGGGAAATTAAGTTCAAACTACGCATGCGTGCGCCATTTTTTCACAGTTAGAACTGCGCATGCGTGCGCCTTTTTTTTCATATTCAGGCTATAACCATAGACTAGTATAATAAATTAATTAAAAAAAAGATAGCGGTACTATAATGAGTTTTATGATACAGTTGGCGGTACTATAATGAGTTTTATTCTTAATTTTATGTATATGCGTCTATAAAGTGCGTCTGTATAGAACCGTCTTTGAATTTGTAATTCGAATTTTTCGATTTGAGTGTAGTTAAAATAATATATATGGAATAGTGGTGTATAGGTATTATAACGTTCGTCCATCATCGCCAGAGTTGCCGACCGAGGCAGTTATGTACCTATTATTATACACCTAGATTCCCAAGAGTCAGAATAGGTATTGGACTTTGGAGTGTAATTCATTGGAGAACCTGTATTAGGTATAGGCTTCGAACTGTATTATACATTAATCGATCAGCCGATTGGTTGTGACAAGTGATTGGATAATCCTAAATCCTAAACCCAAACGCTGTGTCGAAGGTTTATTTGGAAAATCTTCTGTATTGATAGCAAATTAATTGGAAATTCTAGGGGTATAAAATTTAAATTGATGATATTAAATTGGTTTAGAAAGAAATTAAAAACCGGACAAGTGCGAGTCAGACTCGCATACGAAGGGTGTCGTGGGTATCAGAAACTACGAGTACTACCGTAGTACCATAACACCCAGCCCCGGAACAAATATTTGCAGATCATGCAAACATTTGTCCCGCAGTGGGAATCGAACCCGCAACCTTTTGTATCTCAGCCGGCTATTCGCCTGACGCGCTACAGAGGTCGTCCTAGGTATTTACTCGTAAGTATATATATATACTAGCTGACCCGCTCGCGACTTCGTCGACGAGTAGACTTTCATACAAACTTTAACACCCTTTTTCAACCCCTTAGGGTTCGAATTTTCAAAAGCTGTTTCTTAGTGCGCGCCTATATTAGAACCGCGTAGATTCAAGAATGTCATTAAAATTATCAACAATCTCAGACCTCAGACACGCTGTTATTTATTAATTATTTCTAATTGTCACCCTGCTCTGTCACCCTAGGGGTGACAGTTAGGACAAAAAAGTAAGTTCGATCTGTCCCACCGTTGCAAAATGGGTTATTTATATAGCTGCGTGTTGCCGGAACTTGTGTCGAGACCTACTCTATGGATACCCTTGAGAAGTTTTCTCCTTTTAATATCTCGCAACCCCTCCGGATACAAACTTCGAAAAGATATGTGCATATTGTGCACACAGAATTCTTATTTAAATTTTTACACATTATCGTTATATTATAATAGCGAAAATGTACTCACACTGATTCCTATAATATATAATTCTATAATATATATTAATCGCAACGAACTTCAAGATGAATTTGAAAAATTGAGACTTTTGATCTGACCTTGACAGTTTATGTAATAATTTTTTAAAATATTTAATACTGACTACATTATGGTACTAGTGTGTAATGTTTGTGATTACCGCTGAGGCGCCATTGAGACCCAAGCCGTTAGGTGGGGGTCACGGTAATCATCAATAAACACGACGTAATTCAATACACTTGTGAAGAAAATAATAATAAAACAGAAAAATACACTCTGTGTAAATGTTCAACTGTCTCTATAACTCACTTGTGAATAAAAGCAATGAAAAAGTCACAGTTTGATTACAGGTGTAAAACAGAAATACACACTCTGTGTAAATGTTCAACTGTCTCTATAACTCACTTGTGAATAATAGCAATGAAAAAGTCACAGTTTGATTACAGGTCTCATTATGTGCCTAATTGTGGTGAAATTAAAGCCACTTTATGAGCAAGTGTGTTGATAAGGATTCAATCTGCCATTTTTGAAAGACACGTCGTCATTTTTATTTAATAACATTTTAATGTGTTTTTTTGAGTTTCTACGTGTAATTTTAGTGGCATTTTAACCGGTGTTACTTGGATAAATAGCACATGTGCGCCACATGTGTGATGTAGTGTGTGTTTTCGAAATGATGTATTTTCCCTGTCAAAACTTTGTTTTTCTGCCACTATTTAAACTGGGCCACAGATAAAATAATACTATACTAGTATTAGACTTGACGCCTTAGAGTTTTTTTTTGTCCAATATATAATCAAAGGTTGACGCAGACTTTTGACGACTTGACTATAAAAATACGAGATTGTTTGGTGCACTCCTCAGAAGCCATTATAAGAAGAAAATAAAGAAGGATTTATTCCCACTAGTGTACGATGTTTTCTTTTTGTAACTATGATAGACCTCTGTTTGACCACGATCTCACCTGTTGGTAAGTGACGATGTGACCGAAGATGAAGCACAAAGGTCTAGAACTTATTCACTCTTGCCTTGAAGAGACCCAGATTATAGTTTTCAGGAAAGACAGACGACGGTAGTGTTTTCCACTCCTTGGCAGTTCGCATTATAAAGGTAGAACTGATGGTATGAATAAATTAATTGAATTGAATTCAGAACGTACCTGAATGTCGCTTCTAGGGTAGCTCGTGGACATTAAGTAGGTATTCGATAATCGTACATAGGTATACGGTAACCACCTACTACGTAGCGATTTCGAAAGTAGTATACTATATATGTATATACCTTCTTAGCGTTTCAATTCCACCTTTGTATTGCGAACTGCTAAGGATTGGAACAAGTTGCCGTCATCTGTCTTTCCTGAAAACTAGAGTGAATAGGTGCCTTTTATAGACCTTCGTGCTCCAACGTCGGCCGTATCGTCACCTACCAATACCTAGGTGAGATAGCGGCCAATACAGAGTCTATAATAACATACATTAAAAGTTCCTACCCCACTTGACAACGTACACTAAGTTCACTTTTACGTTTCACTGGATCCTACGTTTCATTAATATAACAACATACAGTGCGAATTATGAGGGGACCTACATTTCCAGAGCGGATAAAGTTGGAATTAATTTCTGCCCACATGGCGGCTGGCGAGTTTTGTTACAGTGCGAGTGGAATTGGTACCAACAATAGCTGTTATTATAGATTCTAACGTAGGATTGCCTTTCGACGAGAAAGCTTGATATGTTTACTGTGGCAAAGTACTGTGGCTTGATGCCCGAGGTCCCATTTAGCGCAATAAGTGTCAAGCGTGAGTTAGCGCGGTGCAGCTGCCGTGTACTCAATTAATTTACTCATTATCTCTAGAATCCCTCCACCTATCGACTTAACTTTGCGAAAACCTACCTGCCAAGCTTTGCCAAGCTATTTACTCATTATCTCTAGAATCCCTCCACCTATCGACTTAACTTTGCGAAAACCTACCTGCCAAGCTTTGCCAAGCTATTTACTCATTATCTCTAGAATCCCTCCACCTATCGACTTAACTTTGCGAAAACCTACCTGCCAAGCTTTGCCAAGCTATTTACTCATTATCTCTAGAATCCCTCCACCTATCAACTTAACTTTGCGAAAACCTAGCTGCCAAGCTTTGCCAAGCTATTTACTCATTATCTCTAGAATCCCTCCACCTATCGACTTAACTTTGCGAAAACCTACCTGCCAAGCTTTGCCAAGCTATTTACTCATTATCTCTAGAATCCCTCCACCTATCGACTTAACTTTGCGAAACCTACCTGCTAAGCTTTGCCAAGCTATTTACTCATTATCTATAGAATCCCTCCACCTATCAACTTAACTTTGCGAAAACCTAGCTGCCAAGCTTTGCCAAGCTATTTACTCATTATCTCTAGAATCCCTCCACCTATCGACTTAACTTTGCGAAACCTACCTGCTAAGCTTTGCCAAGCTATTTTAAACCCTTTTTATTCCGATTACGGGGTAAGTATTAAGATTAGGTAGGTCCTTTTTTTAGGGTTCCGTACCCACAGGGTAAAACAGGACCCTATTACTAAGGCTCGGCTGTCCTTCTGTCTGTCTGTCCGTCTGTTACCAGACTGTATCACATGAACCGTGATAGTTAGACAGTTGAAATTTTCACAGATGATGTAATTCTGTTGCCGCAATAACGACAAATACCTACTAACAACAGAATAAAATAAATATTGAAGGAGGCTCCCATACAAAAAACCTGATTTTTCCTAATGTAGGTTAAGTAATGAACTGCGAGGTCAGTTTTTGGATGGGTGACCACTTTTTGCGTGTTTTTTTTTTTTTAAACCTTATTTTTTCTGTTTTTATAGATAACGGTACGGAACCCTTCATGCGCGAGTTTGACTCGCACTTGGCCGGTTTTTATTAGAAATTAATCTTAGTCCTGTGTTGGGTACACTCACCTGTACACGGTTTTACCATTATACTACTTTAACCTACCTACTTAAGGCAGAGCTCTATCTTTATTTAGTACCCTTTTTACTTTGAAAACAGAACTGGGTTCAGTATATCTGAGCTATAGATTCCTAGTCATCTCCTAGCAAACGTTGCATCTAAAAGTTCGGCGTGGCTACCAACCTGAAATAACAGATTATGGGGGTATTAGTCCAAAATCAAAGTCATAGTCAAAAATATTTATTTTATTCATTGAAATCGCAAGGATCATTTTAAATCGTCTTATAAACTAAATTTACCCCTGTTCCAACGTAACTAAACCTAGTAGAATCAGGCAATACTACAAAAAACCGGCCAAGTGTGAGTCGAACTCGCGCACGAAGGGTTCCGTACCATTATCTATAAACACGGCAAAAAAAACACGTTTGTTGTATGGGAGCCCCCTTAAATATTTATTTTATTCTGTTTTTTAGTATTTGTTGTTATAGCAGCAACAGAAATACACCATCAGTGAAAATTTCAACTAACACGGTTCATGAGATACAGACAGACGGACAGCGGAGCCTTAGTAATCCCGTTTTACCCTTTGGTCACGGAACCCTAAAAAGGTCTTAATGTCCAAGGTGTTTAAATGTACAGACGTTTAAAAAGTCAACAAACACAATCATAACTACAGCCACAGATAAAAGAATACTATACTAGTACTACAGCTCACCTGTAAAACGAACCGGGCCGTTCGCCGTAAGTTGGAACCTGCCATGGAGTATTTACAGGTGCCATCTTACGGTGAACGGACCGGCTCGGTCGCCGTATGTTGGCACCTGCCATGGAGTATTTACAGGTGCCATCTTACGGTGAACGAACCGGCTCGTTCGCCGTATGTTGGCACCTGCCATGGAGTATTTACAGGTGCCATCTTACGGTGAACGTACCGGCTCGTTCGCCGTAAGTTGGCACCTGCCATGGAGTATTTACAGGTACCATCTTACGGTGAACGAACCGGCTCGTTTGCCATAAGTGCCATCTTACGGTGAACGAGCCGGACCGTTCGCCGTAAGATAGCACCCGTAATTACTCCATGGCAGGTGCCAACTTACGGTGAACGGTCTGTACCTGCAAATTCCACTGGCCAGTAGAATCGCACCGTCAGAATGTATAGCATTTCACAAACATCCCTTTTGCAGAATGCCTTTTCATAAAACATCACTTTTCCAGAATATTTCTTTTGCACAAGTTTTGCAGTAACATTACCTGAAGCTTTGTTCTCCAACGGTAAAATCTAGAAGTTACGAACTCTGTTGACTAACTTTCTCGTTGAAAAAGAACACAAGCACGTCTAAAACAGCTAACTCTCCAAGAGCAACGCTATGCTCAAAAGTTACCGGTAATTCAGCTTGCCGTTGTCTTATAAGTTACCTATTATAATAATAAGCTAAGAGTTCCCTATCAAACTCTCACAAAGGTCTATGAACGTTCACAGTTCGTATTGATTTCGAATTAGGTCAAACAAAGCTGCCAAAAATGTATACGTATTCCTTAAAATCCTGTTGCATAACGCGAATTCAACAGAAATACCTGTACACACGCACCTACTATACCTAGCTACGTAGGCATTGGATATTGGCTGTGTTCGTGTAATTTGTTCGGCAGTCATGCTACGGAGAATTTTGAATTGCAAGCAAATACGAGTATCTAGACAACGCTATATCGGTATAGTAGCCTAACGGAACAGTTTGTTCAAATACGAGTATCTAGACAACGCTATATCGGTATAGTAGCCTAACGGAACAGTTTGTTCAAATACGAGTATCTAGACAACGCTATATCGGTATAGTAGCCTAACGGAACAGTTTGTTCAAATACGAGTATCTAGACAACGCTATATCGGTATAGTAGCCTAACGGAACAGTTTGTTCAAATACGAGTATCTAGACAACGCTATATCGGTATAGTAGCCTAACGGAACAGTTTGTTCAAATTGCGATTGAAGGCGTATGTTAAAGTGGATGGTGTGTATAATACAGCACATCAATACATAGCATAAAACAAAGTCATAATATCTGTCTATCTGTCTGTTTATCCGTATAGCTCTTCTTAATTACACAACGGAGTTTGGTGCGGTTTTCATGCATAATGACTTTTCGTGCAAAGCCGCGGCGGATCGCTAGCTAATGACATAAACAATTTAATTTAATTTAGTAATTCATGTACTAGTAGAGCTTTTTTGTGAAAGAGTTCGTCCGGGGAACTACTACTACCAAACTTCTGCCGCAAAGCAGTAGTGCTCGCATTGCTGTGTTCAGGTTTGAAGGGTGTGGGTACCCGAGAAATTACAGGCACATGAGACTTTTCATCTTTATGTGTCAGGGTGTCGGGCGCAGTGCAATGCCACATAGGGCGCGTCCTAGGTGGCCGTGACCTTTGTGGTAATGCCTTGTTAAAGGCAGAGGTTACCGCTCAACCTCAGGTGGGCCCACAGCTTGTTTTGTCATACACAAAGTAATAAAAAACGATTGCTATATCAGTAGAGTAGTAGGTTACATGAGCTGTTGAAACCAGAAAAAATAAATTTCAAACACAAATTATGATGAAGGAGTTATCACAATTTGAACCACGTTTAGTTTTACGAAATCTATTGAAGATGGGTTGCGCAGATATGTTGTGGACGTGACAAAACAAGAAAGGGCTAACATATCCCTGATGAGGGCTTGGGCTTTGAAGACAATAAGGCGAGTATTATAGAGTAGCTAGTGAAGCTTTAGTGTAATTCTGTGAGTGGATGGTCTTTGTGCATGGATAAGGGTCGCTACCAAATCACAAGAGAACCAATGAACGGTACTGATGATGCTATAATGGAGCTCGTTTATTGGTTCGTCAGGTTCGTCAAAGTAGTATTTCTGCGAAAAGTAGATCTCGCGAGCACAAACTAGCTGACCGAGCGAGCGAACCGTCTCTGCTACAAGTTTAATTTGCTTTCCTCCTCGGTCAGTTTGTTTGTACTCCTCTAACAGGTCGTATTTTACAAGCGATCTGGACGGACTTTGGTATACCTTACATTAGGTTCTAACATTTTTAGTTTTTTTTTGTTCTCGGTGATTTTTAATTGGTGGGGTATTTCCCTCAAAAAGGGGGACGTTTGATGCGGTGCCAATTTACCGGCCGGTTTTGATAATATTTAGCAGAAATATAAGTAGTAAGTAGTTTCGAATATGAGCTACATCGGTAAAGAGGTTGTATAGATACAAGCCGTGTTTTTTTTTTGGGCCCCTTATGCGATGTCTGAAACCGTGAGAGCTATCGAAAAGTGATGTTAGGAGATACGGACTCGATTTTGAAAACAATAAGTTCTGCATTATATTTTTTATTTTATATATATATATATATGCCATTTTGGGGTCTTTATTTGATCATTATTGATTGATATGATGCATAGTTTTATACATGTTTATGCTTGCTAGGTTTACTGTTCGTATAAAACTACTATAAAAAATGCAACCTCTTGACCGATTTTGCTCGTATTCGAAATTCTTCTTTAGAATTGAGTCTCAATATCTTCTGCCAAATATTATCAAACTCGGCTGGTAGATGACACTGCAGCAAAATTCCCTCCTTTTTGGGAGATATACCCTCCAATCAGAAATCAACGATAACTAAAAAACCTATGAAACTTTATAACCTGTAGGTAAATCAAGATTCGTTGAAAAATAAGTTCTGTACGCCAGTACCAACTTATTATTATATCAAACATCCGGACAGATGAAAGCAAATTTTTCAAAATGTTGCTATGACGCGAGTAGAAGGACAGAGGGTTTGTCGGGGGAGGCCTATGTCCAGCAGTGGACTTCTGTAGGCTGATGATGATGATGATGATGATGATGATGACCTTTCCCGAAGGAGAAAAAATAGTTGTTTCATCACAACTATTTTAAGTAACGTCATCTCTTCTTTTAGCTATCCATTATAAAAGCAATCCATTAGGAAAGCAAGTACATAATTGCGGCAATTCAATCTTCAATTACGGATTTATGTTCGGGAATATACAGGAATCCAATCCGTGTGAGCAACGAGGGAAGAATATTAATACTTGACAATCTACTAGGGTAGCGTAGCGAGGTGTGAAACGACCAGCTATCCGTCCAAAAATAAAGTAGAATTCATGAAGGTATCTTTGAGAACAGGCTCAGACCCAACTCAGACCACAATAATTGGTCGCTTACTCAATGAACTCAAAGGTTGACGTCTCTGTACCACAGACATTACACAGCACACACATAATATTGGTAGGTAGGTAACGTTGCTACAGATTATAAATATTCAATCCGCGATTTCTCAACGAACTCCTCAACGCAGCTGCAACCGTCATCGTCGAACACACGGTGAAACCGAAGAATGACGAAACTGCAACTCTAAGTTACTTTTGAGTTTCATTTGAGTTTATGCCATAGCTAGCTATAGTTATATAGGAAACTACAAACGACAACACGTTTGAACCCGTTTGAAACAAAATTTCAAATCAGTTGTATTGAAACTGGCTTGCAGGAAACTCTTGCTGCGTTTTTAATTGAGAGTTAGCTCTCGGAGAAAACTAACGACTGTATGAACATTTCATCACTTTTAGGTTGCGTTGTTTGTGGAAATAGTCTGAAACTGATTTCAAACTAAGAGTTTCAAAAGAGTTTAATTGCAGTTTCGACTTTCGTTTCACCGTGTGTTCTGGGCCTTAGCCCCATGTTCACGAACAAATAAAAGGGCAGCTACCGTAACCAATTGTCAAAGTGACATATAAAGTATGAAAATATCTGTCAAAAAGAACCCAAAATAATCAGGACAATGCGTTTTGAAAGAACATATTTAATGTGACATGGATCTTAACAACAACAAAAAACTATGAAATTGTAGAACCTATAAGTCTAGTTTCGTCAAGACATGAACACGTTTAAACACCAATTCAGTTAAAAATTCGGTGTGGCGCTTGTGACAAAGGCAACCTTGCACTTGATTTAATTTTTTAAAAGGATTTTAATATATTTCGGTTCTAAGTAACAAAAATTAAAATGTGGTTATTTTGAAAAAGCCAACATATCCGGCTTTTTATACTTTGCTCTTGAAAGCCAGGTGCTAATCTCCGAAGTGGCGGAGGAAACCGGGATTAAACCTGGATGTAAACACTGCATTGTTGGGTCCACATTAATCTTCCCTAAAAGGCGATACGGATCGGGGATCGGGTGATACGGTTGGATCGTGCCCTTGCTGTTATGAGTTTTTTTTTACGTCAATTACGTCTAATCAAAACATCTGAATATTTGCCAGTGGTGTGGCTAGTCGGTGTGGCTAGTCGCTGTGTGACTAGTCGTGGTGTGGCTAGTCGTGGTGTGGCTAGTCGTGGTGTGGCTAGTCGTGGTGTGGCTAGTCGTGGTGTGGCTAGTCGTGGTGTGGCTAGTCGTGGTGTGGCTAGTCGTGGTGTGGCTAGTCGTGGTGGTAGCGCAACACTGGCTCATAAGCAACACCTTCTATTCTTAGAAGTTTATTGACATACTGATCATTAACTACCTGATATAAACTTATTATAATTACTCGTGTTATTGTGTAGGTACCTTTTTTAATATGTCATTTAAAATGTAATTTTTAGTTATAGATTTTAGTGACATTTCTAATAAATCATTGAATATTTTTTGTTTTTTTATAATAGCTTCTGAGGAATATTCAATGTCAAGTAATAATAAATTCAGGTAATAAAACTAAGTCAAGTCATCAAGAGTCTCCGTCAAGTCATAACCCAGACAGAAAAACCAAGGGTTTGGAGGACTAAATCCACAGTTCCGAAAAGACACGATATAACTTTAAAAACACAATCTTTTCTTTTTGGTGCACCCCCTTGCCGGACCCTTGCCCGGGTTAAAGAATATTCTACCCTACTCAAAAAAATGTCCTCACATCACAGCAGGGGTTTGTCCTGTACTTGTAGGTTAGTATAATTATTTGCTACCGTATTGATAGCGTCTATGTAGGCTTCACGCTCGAACAGCAGCTCAGCGACAGCAGTGTGGCCAGACCTGGCTGCCATTGTTACCGTATTGATAGTGTCTATGTTGGCTCCATGCTCCAACGGCAGCTCAGCGACAGCAGTGTGGCCAGACCTGGCTGCCATTGTTACCGTACTGATAGTGTCTATGTAGGCTCCATGCTCCAACAGCAGCTCAGCGACAGCAGTGTGGCCAGACCTGGCTGCCATTGTTACCGTATTGATAGCGTCTATGTTGGCTCCATGCTCCAACGGCAGCTCAGCGACAGCAGTGTGGCCAGACCTGGCTGCCATTGTTACCGTACTGATAGTGTCTATGTAGGCTCCATGCTCCAACAGCAGCTCAGCGACAGCAGTGTGGCCAGACCTGGCTGCCATTGTTACCGTATTGATAGCGTCTATGTAGGCTCCACGCTCCAACAGCAGCTCAGCGACAGCAGTGTGGCCAGACCTGGCTGCCATTGCCAGCGGCGCATCGCCAGCGGCGTCGCAGCCTTGCACGCGGGCGCCCAGCGATATGGCATACTCGGCCACACTTGTGGCACCCTTCGTGCACGCGCATTGGAGGATGTCGTTCTGTTTCTGTTGGAAAAGAGGTATGGTTTTAGTGGGCAAGGGAGATTTGAACATGTTTACAGTATATTTTATATTAAGAATAATACAACTAATACAAGGTATGTACAAAATACATATGAAACAGTTGTGCTACCTAAAGACCACTGCTAGCGATCTAAACGTAGTA
This sequence comes from Operophtera brumata, assembly GCA_932527175.1. NCBI lineage: Eukaryota > Metazoa > Arthropoda > Insecta > Lepidoptera > Geometridae > Operophtera > Operophtera brumata. Next base: position 54,604,538 of record OW052239.1, on the reverse strand, counting down.
ACTACCAGACGGAAGCGTCCCCAAGACTCTGCATGGCTGCATTGCCACGCTGAATGGCAATAGTTAAGTTTATTATTTTTAACCACACACTAAATTAAAATGTGACCCAAAAATTGTGTTCTTGTGTTGTGTAATAATATATTTATATATATATATAATAATAATATAATTAATATCTTTAAAACCTAATTAGAAATGGCTTTAACATTCTATGCCACTGGCATTCACGCCAGGCTACCAGCTCGCTAATTACTTTCCTTTGACTTAACATTCACCTCGTACCTATTCTATGCCACTGGCATTCACGCCAGGCTACCAGCTCGCTAATTACTTTCCTTTGACTTAACATTCACCTGGTACCTATTCTATGCCACTGGCATTCACGCCAGGCTACCAGCTCGCTAATTACTTTCCTTTGACTTAACATTCACCTGGTACCTATTCTATGCCACTGGCATTCACGCCAGGCTACCAGCTCGCTAATTACTTTCCTTTGACTTAACATTCACCTCGTACCTTAACATTCACCTCGTACCTATTCGTGCATCCACGCTCATAAAAAACATTGTTATTGCGACGGTTTCTTTTACTATTTTGACAAACGCAAAGTTATTTGGCAAGTATAAATAAATAAAATAAATAAATAATGCTGGACAGTTTACACAACATTATCTAGTCCCAAGCTAAGCAGAGCTTGTGTTATGGGTACTAGATAACTGATATACTTAATACAATATATAACATAGATAGATATTTTTTATTATACATAGAAAATACCCAGAACACCCTGAACAAATCTGCATATCGCACAAATATTTGTTCCGAGGCGGATATCGAACCCGCAACCTCCGGCGTCGCAGGCGAACGTTCGCCCGCCCCGCCACAGAAGTCGTATGTGAAGTAAATTACTAGTATACCAGTATTATTTGATCTGTGGTTATGTTAAGAATAAACTTGAATACTTGAATGGATGACGGGAGAAGCAGATGGCCAACCTAATGGGTTGGGACAAGAAATTGGAGAAACTTTATATTCTAACATCCTCTACCAACTTACCTTCGCCTCGTCATTAAAACTTTTTGTCTTTGTATGCAAAATTGCCTTGTGGTTGCTATGCAGGAAGCAGGGGCCCATTCGTAGAAAACTTCTTCAGCATTCATTATCGCCTTTGTAAAATTGGGTTAAGAATTTAAAACTTCAGTAAACTTTATCAAGATTTAAGGATTTTTAAATATCGTACTATAACATAAAATCCGAGCCTGAATATATTTATAGAAATATTTAGTTGAAATGCAATGTTGAACGCTCTTACATAAACTGCTATATTCATAAATCTGTGATAAACTGCGCGCCCTAAACAAAAGACAACTCGACTAGTGTCAAGAAGCTTTTTTTTTCAATTTACAATAGTTACATTTTCTGCAAACTAAAATGCAGCTCTAAAGTTTTTCGAGTACATAGTTCTGCGCAACCCAATATGGACAGTATAGATGTTTTGTACATTGAGGTTATTGCCGACCTCTAGCGCGTCGGACGAGTAGACGGCTGAGATGCGAGAGGTTGCGGGTACGATTGCCGCTGCGGGATTAATGTTTGTATGATCTTCAAATATTTTTTCCTGGTCTGGGTATTGTGGTACCGTGGTACTCGTAGTTTCTGATACCCTCGACACAGGGAATCCTAGTGTGGGATCAGGACTAAGTGTGTGACTGTTGGGTGTTATCAACTGATAAGGAGTGGAACACGCTGTCGTCTTCTGTCGTTCCTGAAATCTACAATATGGGTCTGAATAGGTGCCTTCTAGGCCTTCGTGCTCCATCGTCGGCTGCATCCTTACCAACAGGTGAAATTGCGGTCAAATTAAGGTCTGTAATTGATAAAAAGGTACAAGTATATATTCCAGGTTTTCCCAACAAAAATGTTAGCTTTGTTATTAGTAGAAATAAATTGATTCATGGAAACTCCATTATTGTATCAGTCATCACGAGAACCAGTACCAGCATGGAATGGTAAAATTAAACTCCATTATTGTATCAGTCATCACGAGAACCAGTACCAGCATGGAATGGTAAAATTAAACTCCATTATTGTATCAGTCATCACGAGAACCAGTACCAGCATGGAATGGTAAAATTAAACTCCATTATTGTATCAGTCATCACGAGAACCAGTACCAGCATGGAATGGTAAAATTAAACTCCATTATTGTATCAGTCATCACGAGAACCAGTACCAGCATGGAATGGTAAAATTAAACTCCATTATTGTATCAGTCATCACGAGAACCAGTACCAGCATGGAATGGTAAAATTAAACTCCATTATTGTATCAGTCATCACGAGAACCAGTACCAGCATGGAATGGTAAAATTAAACTCCATTATTGTATCAGTCATCACGAGAACCAGTACCAGCATGGAATGGTAAAATTAAACTCCATTATTGTATCAGTCATCACGAGAACCAGTACCAGCATGGAATGGTAAAATTAAACTCCATTATTGTATCAGTCATCACGAGAACCAGTACCAGCATGGAATGGTAAAATTAAACTCCATTATTGTATCAGTCATCACGAGAACCAGTACCAGCATGGAATGGTAAAATTAAACTCCATTATTGTATCAGTCATCACGAGAACCAGTACCAGCATGGAATGGTAAAATTAAACTCCATTATTGTATCAGTCATCACGAGAACCAGTACCAGCATGGAATGGTAAAATTAAATCAACAATAGGTATTCAACGTAATTACACAAGAATAACTAAGATGAGCCTTCCGTTTGTGGAGTTGTAATTAATATTAATTTATTCATAATTTGAATTATCTCGTAATTGTAATTCCTGCGGCAGAGTCCACGTGGAACATTTAATTTATCTATGGTAATCAAATTGTCGGCAGCTCCTACTTTGGCTTTTCTTTAGGGTTCCCGAACACAGAGGGGTGCCAATGGAATTACTAAGCCTCCGCTGAGCTCCCTTCCGTCCGCCGGTTGTCGGGGGCGTAGCGGGTTGTATCTCATGAACCGTAATAGGTTAGGTTACATTTGAAATTATCACAAAGTGTGTTTACAAAAAGCAATAAAAATTAAATTAATTTAAAATTAAGGGGGACCCCTTTTGTTTTTGCTAGATTTTAATTTTATGGCTCTATCTTTGAACCGTTGTAGATAGAGACACTTGAAATTTTCAGAGAGTGAGTATAACTAGTCTCTATTTCAAAAATAGTTAAAATAAAATAAAGTTGAAAATTAAAGGGGGTCCTCATACTAAAAATGTACATTATGTTAAATCTTGTACGATAGTACGACACCCTTCGTGTGCGAGTACGACCCGTACTTGGACGGTTTTTTTATGAAACATGTATGAACAATGTATGTATGTATGTATGTTTATCCATAAAGTGTGGTTTACACTTGAAAAATAATAAATTATGATGTATGAACAAGTTTCAAATTCATTTTAAAAGCTTCTACAATTTCTCTAAATGAGGTAAAAAAATAAACCAGAGATTTGTGGTCATACATACATACATAGACACTCGCCTTATTCCCGAAAGAGTAAGCAGAGCCTCGCTGGGCCTCTTTTCACCGTGGGTGTCCATCGTGGGAATATAGACGTGACAAGTGGTGAGCTCATCACCGTCACTGCTTCCTCCGACTGACTCGGCTAACGCTTTCTTCCAGTAAATAAATAAGTATAATACAGTTTTTTAGGCTCATTTTGATCAGCTCACGGTCCCGATCACTAATTTCATAAAAGCTTGTTGTTTTAGACATATTTTTCATATTTACCGCAAAAAAAAAAAACTTTGTAGGTACGCTTAATACCATATTTAATCCTTTGCTATATAATGCTTATAAATACAAATCACAAACAATGTTAAACACCAAATGGAGTGTTTCTGACGTCGCGCCGGCAGCCATTTTCCATTATTTAAATGATTATATTCTGCTTTGGCCGAAATATTGGAAACTAGGTCATTAGTTTCGTAGAAAATGGTTCGCAAATATCCATTTAAAATTAAAGCAGGTGTTTGGTTAATAATGAGATTAAATCAAGCTATTGTTTTAATGCGGCGGATTGTTTTGAGCCATAGGAAAATGATAGACGCTTTTGAGATGTGGTGCTGGAGGAGAATGTTGTTCATCCCGTGGACGGCAAAAAGAACCAATAAGTCCATACTTGACCAGCTGACCATCAATACCAGACTCTCCACCATCTGCTACCAGCGAGTCCTCAGTTATTTTGGACACATAGCACGAAGGCAGCCAGATAACCTTGTACCTTATTAGTAGCTGCAAGACAGGCACCAGCTCTGACCAGCACCTTCACCGCTTCCAGGTGTCCGTGAAACGCAGCCATCAGAAGGGGCCGCATTCCAAACTACACGCAAACGTACCTTATTAGTAGCTGCAAGACAGGCACCAGCTCTGACCAGCACCTTCACCGCCTCCAGGTGTCCGTGCCACGCAGCCATCAGAAGGGGCCGCATTCCAAACTGCACGGATTCAGGTAAACAGAAACAAGAGATTAATGAATATAAGTTTTTTTTGATAAATATATTTTTCAATACAAGGTTTTATAAAATTAGTGATCGTAACCGTGTGCTGATCAAAATAAACACGGCCAGTCTACTATTAGCTATCGAGGAGTTCCGTTGTCCACCTTCCGTCTCCATCATCAGATCAGCTCGCTGTCACCATCATAATATTGTATTGTCATCGGAACTTGACAGGAATGCCAAATTTCAGCTCAATCGGTTGAGGATAACTACTTTAAAATTCAGTTGCAAGATTCCATCCGGATTCCACCCAGACTAACATACATACATTGCAAGTTAAATATAAAACCTTGAAAAAATACTTTATTTCAGTTAGTCCGAGATCCATACAATTACTTAGTAACAATTTGAGCTTAGAAACTATGTTAGTAGTTATTTCTAATACGCAAGAAGTTTTAACTATTATCACAGATAAAAGAATACTATACTAACTATTATATAGCAGCACAGAACAAAGATGCACTCAGGTGTTATAGGTAGGTACCACCGAGTGCATGCCCATCCAGTACCGTATGAGGCTGCCATCAAACCTATCAGCTACAACGGCCGGGAGGCTGGTTTAACGAACCCTGCGTAACTTTACAAGATGAACTTGACAGCTTCAAGTTACAGTGAAATTAAACTTTTTGTTTTTGTGTATTTATGAAACTCAAAGTAAGCAATGTTAGTTATTTTAAATCGAATTATGTTGTAGTTAATAGATACCTTTTAGTAATTCTAAGCAAAGTCCATCGAATAAACATACAGTAGGTTTTAGTTCAGGTAAAGATAAAACAATATGTCAGATGTTACATACGTTATATTCTTTAGATAGAACATACCTACGTGCAAGAAAATCTATATAGATTTACTTTGAGAAATGATCTTGCTAGACATCTTTACGACCAAATTACCTCTCCTCAACTTGCTAACGGCGTTACGGCTCAAATGCTACGGCGTAGCACTCGTAATAGTGATGAGACCACTCTTACGCAGTGGAGTCGGGCGTTCACGTTATTCTAGTAGTTCACTGCCTGCTACATAGAAAAGACTACAAAATGAGCTTTGTCAGAAAAAAAACACTTTTATTTTGTGCCTTCCGAATGCTACAACGTGTTAGCAAATAAATCCGTAATGGGGATTGAATCTGCCATTTTTGAAAGAAACGTCGTCATTTTTATTTAATTACATTTTAGTGTGTTTTTTCGAGTAATTTCTTATAATTGTGGTGGCATTTTAACCGGTGTAACTTAGATAAATAGCACATGTATGGTGTAGTTGAATTTAAGTGTAATGCGTGTCTTTTCGTAATGGTGGATTTTTCCTGCAAATACCTGGTTTTTCTGCCACCATTTAAACTGGTTTATAACTTTACGGAGACTCTTGACGACTTGACTAATTTTATTACAATTAATATCAATTGACATTTGCTGGAATTGTGACAAGTGATTGTTTGGAACACTCCTCAGAAGCCATTATAATTATGAAAAAGAAGAAATCCGTAATGAGTTAATTTTTTGCGACATATTCCCACAAAATTGGTAAATCCTGAGAGGATGTAAAACGGAATTATCTTGTATCGGATTACAGTCTCCGCCTTATCTCATTTCACCTCGATGAGTAAGTTGATCGAATTACGTATCTCGTAATGCCACGACGCGACGTTGCTCCCATTTATGAGATGGATTTAGTTTTGAGTCTTGGCATTGTATTCCAATTTAATTCACGTGTTTGAATTTTGCAGTGGCAATATTTAAAGCAGGACTTTTGACTAAGGAGAGTCAAAGTAGAGGACGGTAGAGAAAGGAGAAAGGAGAAAGGAGAAAGGAGAAAGGAGAAAGTAGATGGACCAAACGGTTGATACTCGTGTCAAACAATTATTTTTTTCCTAAAATTGAAAACTAGTTTGTTTATTTACAATTGAATGAGAAACGAACAACCATAGCCAGGAGGTTCCTCTCTCTGCAGCCCTACTATTTCACATCGCTCGAGGGTTTTGTTTCGCAATCATTTCCCTCTAGCTTCGGTAAACAATGCCAGATGGCCAGAAATCCGGATCAAGGAGTTGGCCGCGGCCCGGCTCACCATGGTCCAGGCTCACCACAGTCCCGGCTCACCATAGTCCCGGCTGGACTCGCTCATAGCCTCCGACCGTTCTTTTAAATTTTTATTTTTTATTTTTTTATTGAATGACTCGACAAACTGGCTTACGGCCCCGCCTTATGGTAAGCGGTTACCGTCGCCTATTGACATCTACAACACCAACCACCACCACCAGCTTTGCTCCGCGGTCGGTGGTTCCCCGTTTTGATTTATTATTTTACTTTAATATTTTTATACTATTCCTTTTTTTTGATAGTATTTCTTTAAAGTAAAAAAATTATTATGTTACGAGTTTTAGAATAAATAAGTGCCATAATAATAATAGTGATTCTTACCTTGTCAGCGGCCTCGATATCGCATTTCGCGTCGATAAGTAAGGTAATTATTTCGACGTTACCCCGGCTCGCGGCCCAGTGGACCGGCGCTCGCCCGTACTGCAACAAGGTATACTACCTATAGACATGTTACCCCGGCTCGTGGCCCAGTGGACCGGCGCTCGCCCGTACTGCAACAAGGTATACTACCTATAGACATGTTACCCCGGCTCGCGGCCCAGTGGACCGGCGCTCGCCCGTACTGCAACAAGGTATACTACCTATAGACATGTTACCCCGGCTCGCGGCCCAGTGGACCGGCGCTCGCCCGTACTGCAACAAGGTATACTACCTATAGACATGTTACCCCGGCTCGCGGCCCAGTGGACCGGCGCTCGCCCGTACTGCAACAAGGTATACTACCTATAGACATGTTACCCCGGCTCGCGGCCCAGTGGACCGGCGCTTGCCTGTACTGCAACAAGGTATACTACCTATAGACATGTTACCCCGGCTTGCGGCCCAGTGGACCGGCGCTCGCCCGTACTGCAACAAGGTATACTACCTATAGACATGTTACCCCGGCTCGCGGCCCAGTGGACCGGCGCTCGCCCGTACTGCAACAAGGTATACTACCTATAGACATGTTACCCCGGCTCGCGGCCCAGTGGACCGGCGCTCCCCCGTACTGCAACAAGGTATACTACCTATAGACATGTTACCCCGCCTCGCGGCCCAGTGGACCGGCGCTCGCCCGTACTGCAACAAGGTATACTACCTATAGACATGTTACCCCGGCTCGCGGGCCAGTGGACCGGCGCTCGCCCGTACTGCAACAAGGTATACTACCTATAGACATGTTACCCCGGCTTGCGGCCCAGTGGACCGGCGCTCGCCCGTACTGCAACAAGGTATACTACCTATAGAAATGTTACCCCGGCTTGCGGCCCAGTGGACCGGCGCTCGCCCGTACTGCAACAAGGTATACTACCTCTAGACATGTTACCCCGGCTCGCGGCCCAGTGGACCGGCGCTCGCCCGTACTGCAACAAGGTATACTACCTATAGACATGTTACCCCGGCTCGCGGCCCAGTGGACCGGCGCTCGCCCGTACTGCAATAAGGTATACTACCTATAGACGTCAAACGAGCGTGATCATCTTTGAAAACTACTTTGAAATGTTTGCTTGGGAACGGGTGACTAGAATCAGGAGAATCTGCAACCGAAAATCGTCTTATGAGATCGAGTTTAGACTAATACTTATCTAATTTAAAATGGATTTAACCAAGACCTTCGCGTTTTCAAAATTATATCAGGGCGTCTGGTCGTAGCGATGCGTAACCCGAGAGCTGGCTCTTATCTGGCTCAACGCACTATAGTATCGCCATTCGGTGTGGCAATTCAGTCAGCATCTTAGGGACGCTTCCGTCTGGTAGTGATTTTGATCAGTTGAGCTACCTGTAGATCGTTAGCAGCGGTCTTAAGGTAGCACAACAGTCTCATTTGTACACTTACATACCTACTTTTACTAGCTGTATTATTCTTTCTGTAATTAAATGTATTAAATGTACCTTTAACTTTTACATTTTAACTATTATTATATACAAAATCCTGTATAATTTATCGAAGTACAAAAAATCCAATTTAAAAAAAAAAGTAGATAAATTTAAAAGCTTAGTTTGGTTTTATTTCCAAAAAATAATTACATTCTCCCTGTTTATTCTGTTTGTTTCGGCAGGAAGCGTACAATATTATCTTCGCTCAGAAACATCTCGAGATGAGCCGAGAGCCTTAGCAAACATCTTAGGTACTACAGAGAATTCCAATTACACCTGTCTTATGAAGACTTCGTTTTAATATGGTAAGGAAATTTGAATATACATTATTTATTTCGTCGGGGTACAGTAGACTAGATTAAGACTTAACCAAGCATCAAGCGTATAAAAATATTGATCTTGAGTCGTCAACTTATATCCAAAAATTCTTATATTCGTATAGTTACTGTTACTGTTACTGTTAGCCTGAATCATCCCATTGTTGGGCAAAGGCCTCCCCCCATATCCTCCAGTCACTACGATCCTGTGCTATTGTTTGCCAATCTGTGTTAAAAGTGGCTATTTCATCGCACCATCTCCTGCGTAGTCTGCCGCAGCGCAAAGATTAAAGATTCGTATAGTAAACAAATTATCTTAGATAAAGTTCTGTATCTTTTATCGAAGCAAATTATTACAAATTCCTTCGATCAAAGACTTTGGTAGAAGACAAATTCCCTGCAAATTTGACATTCTCCGTCCGAAAGCTGTAATTTGATACCATAGATACATCACGGCCTCCTGGTCGCCCGCAGGCCGTATAATGCCGCTCTAAGTGGTGGCGCAGTGCAATGCGTCCTAGGTGGACTTGACCTCTGAGGTAATGCATTGTTAAAAGCAGAGGGTACCGCTTAACATCAGGTGGGTATTTATTTATTCGTAGGCCTTGTACAATCGCACAAGAGACTATAATTCTTCTTTGTCTCTTGGAGTACGATTGAGGTGCTATGAGGTTAAGGTAACAGGTACAGCAGCTTAAAGGTTGTTGCTCGTTTAGCGCCACCCAGGGGATACGTGTAGGGGGTAATTGGCGAATCCTGCGTTTTTTTTTATACTCCTTAGGAGGAACAAGCAGATAACCAACCTGATGATAAGCGGTACCCTCTGCCTATGAACAGTGCATTTTAACATAGGTCACGTCCACCTAGGACGCGCCCTATGCGGCATTGCACTGAGCCGCCCGAGGGCCTCTGACATGGCGTATCGACTGCTATTAATCAATAACAGCCGGGACCGACAGCTTAACCTGCCCTCCAAAGCACAGACCGATGGAAATCCGCACATAACTTAGAAAAGTCATTGGTGCGGAGCCTAGGATCGAACCCGGTACCGTTGGATTCTGAGTTGCACTATGGAACCGTTAGGCTACCATCGCTTGACCCGCCACCCTGAGACATAAAGATGAAAAGTCTCATGTGCCTGTTATTTCACCGGCAACCATACCCTTCAAACCGGCTTTGGGGCAGAAATAGGTATGGTGGTAGTACTTCCCCGGACAAACTCTTTCACAAAAAAGCTCTACTACTACTCTCTACTACGTGAGCAACGATCATCCCTCATCAGGTGAGTCACCTGCTTGTTCCGTCATTAACGAAACTAAAAAAAACTGCTGAATGGATGACATACATTGTTCCTGCAATTGACATCTGTTGGTCTCTGGAGCGCCTCCCGTACAGCATCCGGTTCATTCTTGATCACTGCTTCATGGAGGAGCAGATCGTTTTCCTGCACTCGTGAGCGAACCTCCGACATCTGCGGATACAATTATATTGTGAACATAACTGAGCAACACAACATATTAGAAAATGATACTCTAATAATTGGGGAGCTGATAATGACCATCTCATTAAAAGGGTGGATATATGTGAAATTTTGTAGATTTTTCTATAAAGGTCATGGAGAAAAAAGGTTTTAATGCAGCAAATCTTTTTTCTCCACGACCTTGATAGAAAAATCTACAAAAAATTGTATTTTAATCTACATCATAAAGCATGTCCTCTTGGTTTGAAATTTTTTAAAAAATTACATAATATGTTAGGAATAAATTTGCAAAGTAGCCTCTGTTTTCATAGTTACCTAGAGACCGCCAAGCCACACTTATTATTCCTCACGGAGACGCAGATTCAATGTCCTCCCAATACAGCATACCTCACATACCCAGGCTATGCTCTGGAGTACAACTTTAAATCCAAAGCTGGTATCTGTTTATTTGTCCGGGAGGACATTTGCTGTCTGCGTCTTCGTGACCTTGAAGAACCCGATTTCTCCGTTTTATGGACTTTGGTGGACACCGGCATGGATAAAATTATCTATGCTGGTTTATATCGATCGCACTCTGGAGACCACGAGACAACCAGGTTATTCAACTACATCTGTGAAGCGGCGGATGTGGCCCAACAACGTTATCCTGATGCCCAACTGGTGATTCTGGGGGATTTTAACGCCCACCACCAACAGTGGCTGTTCCCTTACCAGTTGTCCGACCATGCTGGGAGAGAGGCGTGCAAACTTGCACTTACGCTAAATCTCACTCAGCTGGTCGGTGAGGCAACCAGAATTCCGGACGTTGAGGACCACACAGCCAACTGCCTGGACCTTCTGCTGACGAACGAGCCGGATCGCCACTCGGTATCAGTGATGCCTCCTTTGGGAACATCAGATCACTGTGTGGTGAGGTCTGTATCTTCATACTCGCCACCCGATCCCTCACCTAGAGGTAGTAGGCGAGTGTGGCGTTACAAGTCAGCAGATTGGGATGAGATGCGACACTTCTTCGCGTCTTATCCTTGGCGGCAAACCTGTTTTTCTTCTTGTGACCCGACGGTTTGTGCTGATGCCGTTACGGAGGTGATCAAAAGAGCAATGGAGTATTTTGTTCCATTCTCCGATGCATCACCTTCAAGCAATGCTCGCCCATGGTTCACTCCCACGTGTGCTAGCGCGGAAGCGCAAAAACGTGCGGCTTATCTAGCCTGGGTTGACGCAAGAAACGGCAAAACCTCGGATGCACGGATGATGAAGAAAGACTACAACAAAGCCGCCAAGTCCTGCAAGAAGGTGTTATGGAAGGTTCGCTTCAATCGGATTGGCCGTCTGGGGGCTAAGCTTGCCACATACCCTGCGGGAAGTAAAGCTTTCTGGTCTCTGGCTACGTCCGTGGAAGCGAACTTCAGCCGCCCTTCACTCCCCCCACTACTGAAACCGGACGGGTCCCTAGCTCACGCTGCGGTTGAGAAAGCAAATTTATTTGCCACTCAATTTGCGGAGGCTTCGCGTCTTGACACCTCTGGCGAAACTCCACCCGGCCTTCCTCGGTGCGAAGCTTCAATGCAAGAAATTCGCATTCAGCAAAAGGAAGTGCTCAAAACGCTACGTAGTCTTGACGTGAATAAAGCTAGCGGTCCTGATGGTATCTCGGCCGTAGTGTTAAAAACCTGTGCCCCTGAGTTGTCTCCAATATTAACGCGACTTTTCCGCCTCTCTTTGAAAACTGGTGTAGTCCCCAAGTCTTGGAAGCTCGCTAACGTGCAACCTGTGCTCAAGAAAGGCAGTCGTGCTGACCCTTCGAACTACCGCCCTATCTCGGTCACCTCCCTACTATGTAAATGTATGGAGCGTGTACTGAATAGGAAACTCCTTGCATACCTCGAAGGTAACGATCTCCTCAGTGATCGTCAATACGGATTTCGCCGTAATCGGTCTACTGGGGAGCTTCTTGTGTATGCCACGCACATTTGGAGTGAGGCCATCGAGCAATATGGTGAAGCGCTGGCTGTTTCATTAGACGTCTCGAAGGCCTTTGACAGGGTTTGGCACGCAAGCCTTATTGGCAAGCTTCCTGCTTACGGACTGCCAGTTCAATTCTGTTCCTGGTTCGCAGACTTTCTGAGGGAAAGATCCATTCGAGTAGTTGTTGATGGCTGCTCGGCGGATCAAATGGCTATAAATGCCGGGGTACCTCAGGGGTCATTGCTTTCTGCCACACTGTTTCTGCTGCATATTAATGATCTGCTAATGCCCGGTATCATTGGGTACGCAGACGACAGCACAGTTGTGGAGAGATACGTTTCCACTGCGCGTGCTAGGCAGAATGAAATTCTGGAGTTAAGAGATGAGATGCTGCAGCGTCTGAATTTGACTCTCAAGGCTGTATCCGATTGGGGCGATGCCAACCTAGTCAAGTTCAACGCCTCGAAAACGCAGGCTTGTCTCTTCTCGGCGAAAAAAAGTCAGTTCCTCCAATTTCCTGTCTTTCGGGATGTACCTGTAGCTATAGGAGATCACCTCGAGCTCTTAGGCGTTTCACTCACGCCTACTCTCAACTTTGGCTCCTACATCGAGTCTAAGGCAAAAACTGCTTCCATGAGGCTGGGTATCCTGAATAAGGTTAAGCGTTACTTCACACCAGGACAGCTTTTAAGTCTGTACAAAGCACAAGTCCGGGCTGGTATGGAGTACTGCTGCCACGTTTGGGATGGCTCGGCCAAACACCAGCTTGCTGCCTTGGACTCGATCGAACGCAGAGCTTTCAGGCTTATTGGTGAGCAACATATGGCGGAGACTAAGATCCAAAGTCTCGAGTACCGCCGTAAGGTAGCGTGCCTTTCGATCTTCTATAGGTTACATTTCGGGGAATGCTCCCAGGAACTTCATGATCTGATCCCACCATCTCCTTTTCATCATAGGACGAGCAGGCGCACGGCTCGGTACCACCCTTACCTCATTAGTATACCCTCTATTCGTACTAAACGTTTCAGTTCTACCTTTATAATGAGAACTGCTAAGGAGTTGAATACACTACTGTCGTCTGTCTTTCCTGAAAACTATAATCTGGGTCTCTTCAAGGCTAGAGTGAATAGGTGCCTTCTAGACCTTTGTGCTCCATCTTCGGCCGCATCGTCACTTACCAACAGGTGAGATCGTGGTCAAACAAAGGTCTATCATAGTTAAAAAAAAAAAAAAAAAAAGTTACAACCATTTTTCTCCTGAACTATCAATCATAACATTTATTGCCTTCAAATAACATAACGCCGATGGAAACTTGGTTTTATTTATGAAAATCACTTTTTTTTTAAAAACGTTATTTTCGCAAACTTTTGGTGTCGCGAGCGCTATTCTGTCACTCACTATACAACTAATCTGAACTTTAATGAGTTAGATAGACAAATTTGACGTCCATCGACGCCTTAAGGCTAAGTAAACCTTAGGCTTACTAGTTTAATCTGTTGAAAATCAATTCTACGATTAGGAATTTTGTGACATGCCCCACCTTAAAATGACTCAGTCTTTTTCCGTTTTATTGACTTAAAAGAGAGGCTCAAGAGTTTATGAATACTCACGCATCCGCCGCGGAATTCTTTTTTTTTGTGTTTTTTGCCCATTACAGCTCATCAACACTTCTTCAGATAGCGAAAGTTGAGTTCGCGAGAACTAAGATACTTAACACACATGTTTTGATTGATAGCATCTCATAAATATCACCAGTTTAGCTACGATACCCAAAAACAAACAAAAAACAAACTGTAAAAATGTGTTTAGGGGTGTCATAGCTAAACTGAGGATATTTATGAGATATTTAAAACATGTGTGTTAAGTCTCCTAGTTCTCGCGAACTCAACTTTCGCTATCTGAAGAAGTGTTGATGAGCTACAATAGACTTAAAACACAAAAAAAAAAACGCCCCGCAAGCTTGAGCATCCACCTTAACCTTATTCATTTATTACATAGAAGTTATTGTTTACCCAGAAAGAAAGTTTCTACGAAATTACTGTAGAATTAGGAGCCCTTTTATTTTCATTGTGTAAAATTGTGTGCCCTACATCCAAAGCAAACAATAATGTTTTATTCATATATTTACTCTGGGATATCAAATATTTGGCTGTTTACATTTTATCTCTGTTTGATATTGAAAATACTGCGAGACACAATTTGTAGCTTTTAAAAGTGTGAAACGTGGAAAACTACGTCATGGCACAGATTAAATAATAGTTACTACGTAACAGATACATCACTCCCATACAAAAACATAAATACCGACTCCATAATAGCCTACCTGCCTTAGTAGTAGAGCTTTTTTGTGAAAGAGTTCGTCCGGGGAAGTACTACTTTCATACCTATTTCTATAGCAAAGCAGTAGTGTTCGCATTGCTGGGTTCCGGTTTGAAGGGTCAGGGTGCCAGTGAAATTACAGGCACATGAGACTTTCATCTTTATGTCTCAGGATGGCGGCACAGTGCTGCCACATAGGGTGCGTCCTAGGTGGACGTGACCTGTGTGCATTGTTAAAGGCAGAGGTTTCCGCTTAACATAAGGTGGGCCAACAAATTGTTCCATCATTCACGTAGTAAAAAAAAGCGTAAAATATCCAGCTAGTAATACACGGTATTTGAACGGAACTTATTTTGCGTTTTAAAACGCTATGTTAAAATTTATGAGTCGTTGCGTTACATGGTCTCTCAGTAACAGTAAAGGTTACAAACTTGATGTTAATACAGTTATTACTTGAGGATTTTTTCTAAATAAAGCATAGACTAGAAACACGATTGGTGAAACTTTTGTCGAATGCTTTATTTTTTGAAATTGGCCCTCTTAAAGCCCGCTTTAGGTCCCTCCTTGGACTAGAGAAAATATTAAGCATATTTTTTGATACTATTCAATAGGTAATTATATTACTTCGATTAATTGTAGATAATTTATTTTTATTGTTTATATGTATTTTTAACGAAGTTTTATCATTCTCATTCAGGCAGAAATCTATACCTCACCTCTTCCCGGGTTCACGTGAGCAATAGCGCTGTCAATGTCTTGCAGCTACTGCTTTCTTGCTAGACACGGGCCATTCGCTGTCGAGATTACTTTGGTCACAACGGTGGCACCATCCACGTGACAAAGCGTCGCGTCGTCGATCAAATACGCCTGTGATTCTGACTCGCCCTTAACCGTATTTTAACTGGTTGCGTGTGAACCATTAAGTTCAGATAATGAAATAAATGAATTAGAATTTGATTTCGAATGACAAAAAAAGACAATATTACATTTGTCTTTTACAACCAGTTTACAACCTTCGACCAAAATAATTTACAAAATGAATGCTCTTTCATTTTGAAATAAATTGAGTTTACTAGTTCCAGAGAAACCGTGCTACATGAAGCACTCTCTTCTTGGAAGGTATTTTACAAAATGCTGTACTTCTTATACTTTTCATAAAACTGGCAAAAACGCTTATTCAGTCTTACGACTGTACTTCTCTACACTAGAGTTGAAATAACCGTCAGCAGGAGATTAGTAAAGTGCGTGGTGTATACTTCTCAATAATCACCTCTGACGTGTGACGACCTCTGTGGTGCGGCGGGCGAAGAGTCGCCTGCGACGCAGGAGGTTGCGGGTTCGATTCCCGCCTTGGAACAAATATTTGTGCGATCTCCAGATATTTGTTCAGGGTGTTCTGGGTATTTTCTATGTATAATAAAAAATATCTATCTATTAAATGTATTGTAGTAGTATATCAGTTATCTGGTACCCATAACACAAGCTCTGCTTAACACAAGCTCTGCTTAGCTTGGGGCTAGATAATGTTGTGTGAACTGTCCAGCAATATTTAAGTCATTTGATTCGAAATGAAAGCCAATTTACGACTGACTACTCTTCGACCGAGCTTCGCTTAGATACCTGAGCCGAGAGCAATATAAATCTAGAACGTTCTATTATTATCGTGCTCTTACCATCCAAAAAGGAAACATATACATGCGTCCTGCTCTAATCTCACTCTAATATAGTGAACCAACTTAACAACAGACGGCGTTAGCAATTCTACATTTCTATTGTGCCCATTCATCAACAGATGGTGGTATGAGGTTCTATATGTGTTACACCAATCGGTTGGCGTAACACTAGACATACAGACGATCACACAAGTCAACTCTAGTCTGTTAAAACGATTTCAAAGGAGCTATTTTTCTTTTTTCAAGTTTGAAACATCGTCTGTGTCACGAGATAGACACAGAACTCATAATCCCTTTGATGATCCAACGCAGAATCCTACGAGGTGAATCTTGTGAGAGCTAGTTATTTTCTCAAGATTATTCAGTTATTCTGCGAATTTTTGTAAGTAGACCTACTTAATTCATTATCATCTAGAATTAAGTTTAATTACTAAGTACTTTAATACTTGAATTTAACTTTGTATTGTTGGAATAAGCACTAACACAAAGGCTTTTCAGAGAATAACACTTTGTATTTCCATCTATTGTTCTCACTCTATTAATTATGAACGGATTCTTGTTAAGTAGGCATTATTTTTTTTATAGAAACAACTCCCACTTGCCCACTTCTCCATTATTACACGCTTTTAACCAACTTCAAAAAAGGAAGAGGTTCTCAATTCGTCGGAATCTTCTTTTTATTTTGATGTATATTCCCCGATTACTCAAAGACACCTGGACCGATTGGGAAAAGACACCGAGGGGTAAGACACCCCCATTGAAGGAAAAGTTGCGGACCCTCCACTTTTCGAGAAAAAAATAAAGAACATTTTGAGGTTAAGTATGGAATTTATTAAAAAAGGGCTTGTTGATGTAGGAATTTACTTTACTTGCTATCGATTTGAGGGGGGAGTGGTAAAACACTACCTGTGAGTGGGGAGTTGCGGAAACCTCACAAAATACTGTAAAATACTTAAATACCTACTGTAGGTATAAATACATAGTTAAAATACCGTAGGCCGTTCAATTTAAGGTATATAGGATATTACAAAGGCTATTGGGTATTGGCGTGCAAGTGTTGTTTCTGGTTCGCTGCGGGCCCTGCCGGGCCACTCTCGCCTTCGGCTCGCTCGCAGCTCATCATCTATGCTATTCATGTTCTCTACTGTACTGACACTCACTTTGAAGTACGAGACACCGATATTACATAGTATATTGACGTGCAGTACCTATTGTTAAAATAAAAGACAAATAATAAAAAATTTAGATCCAGTGCAGGTTTCCATACTTAACCTAAAAACTTTCTTTATTTTATTCTCTAAAACTATGAGTTTCTACATTTCTCCACCTGTAGGGGAGAAGTCTCCCTCTGCCTTCCACTCCTCCCCCAACGATGACGAGTTCTGTAGTATCTTTAGTGCATTAATTTCGTAATTTTGAAATAATTATTTCTCGAAAACTACTTGATTCCGCAACTTAAAAATTTACATGTAGCCTTGTTTTAATATAACCTATTTACAGTAAAAATCCTGACCCCCAACTCGACGGTCGGTAATCTAAAACTTAGGCCAGAGGCACATGACACATCGCTAATGAGACAGCATATTGTATGATAAAGGATTAAAAGGATTTGAGCACGTCTGTTGAGTTATGCTGAATTAAAGATCTTCCTCGAAAGGGAAAAATGAAGCGAAAGTAATTTACGTTAGTGGAATGAAGCTATCGTAAATCCATTCAACAAAGGACTTTATTCACTTTGAAGCAGCTAGCCTTTCAGTTTTTCATCATAAAAATTACTAAGGAATAGTAAATACATTCTTTTGAATTCTTAATGAAGTTTTCTACAAATATTGCAACTGTAAAAAACAACAACAAGATCTGGAGTCCTTTCTGTCCATATTTTTACAAAACATTGCTTTAGATATCGTAGACGACTATTGAACGCATTTCCCTCTCACATGAAGATAATAGTTTGTAGTTATAATTGACTAAAGAGGCTTTTGTTAAGAGGGTGTTTATACTCATTAGATGATTTTAAAAAGTAAAAAGATTGATAATATAGACATTAATATTATATTATACTACAATTTTACAAGTAAAATATAGGATCTTAATACGACTGAGTAAGCTTGCGAATACATTGATGGAAACTAAAATCAGAAATTGATTATATTTATGCATTTTTGAAGTGATGGAACTGAAATTATCGTGGTTGGGAACCATAATTTTAATATGTATATACGGCTAACTAATTGAATAACAATTTTTTGGATATTTTTTAATTTTCCCTTTTTTACAGCTCATAATATTATTACAAGCTTTTATTTAACTTGCAATGTATGTTCGGGTGGAATCTTGCAACTGAATTTTAAAGCAGTTATCCTCAACCGATTGAGCTGAAATTTGGCATACTTACCTGTCAAGTTCCGATGACAATACAATATGTTGGTGACAGCGAGCTGATCTGATGAACAAAATCAAAATCAAAAAATCAAAATGTGTTTATTTGGAACATATTTACAAAAAAATGGGAAACGATGAAGCCTGCAGAAGTATAAAATACTGTTTCGCAGACACCAACGCCCTCCTCCTTCGAGAGATGACAGTTCCAGATATAAATAAAGTATGTATGTACTTATTTAGAAATTAAACATAATAACTAAAATTATAAAAATAAAGAACCGCACTCAACTAACATGAGAATGTAAAAAAACTATCACTCTAGTGAGTATAAGTGGGTGTGTATGTGAGTGTAAGGGTACTCCTGATACAGCCAGTCTCTAGAGAGTCTGGGTATCTCAGGAGTACTCCGAGTGTTTGTGTGTTGTGTTTGTGTGCATGGATGTGTTGTGTGTATGTATATATGTGTGTGTGTGTGTAGGATGGAGACGGAAGGTGGAACACGGAGTTCCTCGATGGATAATAGAAGACTGGCCGTGTTTAGGCTCATTTTGATATTTATCTCATTTTTATATTTTTATTTTAAACTAATTTTATAAAAGCTTGTACATAAAAATATATTTTCAAAAAAAAAAAAAAAAAACGAACCCTTTTCCACTCCTTCTCTTGAATGCAAAATGCATTCTCCAGCATTTCACGAGAGTGCTCAGTAAAATGAGCTTTAAAGGTCATTGCGTAGAATCTCGAAGTGCTTCAGCGAACAGGCTCATTGTATTCCAGCCCTTATTCCAACGGTCGAGAGTCTATGGGTGCCATTGAGCGAACGATGCCTGGAGGCTGTATTTACAAAGAGTCGCTTTGCTTTGTATAATAGGCTTTGAAGACAACATTGCGGTGGAATTTTATGGCATAAGAATAACTCGTCATAGGGTTAGTTTACGGGTTGGATCGTTTACCGGACAAGTAGGTAATTAGGTACGTACGTAATTTTATTTTATTTTATTTTGTTCTTTTTGAAAAACTTACAGCTAGGTACACAAATAAACAAGTAAATATAAAATGGAGAGCCCATTACAAGTTTCCACACATAATACAGAATTTAACAAGAAATAAAAAATAACAAGTAGACAGACAATTACTAAAACAACAATCTATAATTAAGGTAGCAAAGTAAAGTAAATAATTATTAAGCGCACGCTTTAAAGTTGTGGAGGAGGTATTGAACAAGTCAATATCGACCTCTCGCGCCACTGCATTAAAACAACTGTACGCTCTTATTAAATATGAGTTTTGCCTATAGTTGGAATTAACTACTGGAATACTAAGAATGTTAAAATTTCTCAATGATAGTGCAGGAGTTCGAAGCCCCAATAGCCCGACTAGCTCATGACAGTCGACCAAGCCGCTTGCAATATTTAGAAGATAGGATAAGTCAGCGGCACGCCTTCTCTCTTCTCCCACAACGCGCGGAATAATTAGGTCTTTGACCTGAACTGTAAATATCTATAAGAAAACGTTTCTGTATTCTTTCGATACGAGGTGATACCCAGGTGTAAGTAGGTATTTACACATCAATACAATATTATGTTGACAAACAGCCGATCTGATGATGGAGACAGAAGGTGAACAACGGCTCTCCTCGAAGGATAATAGTAGACTAGCAATGTTTGGGCTCATTTTGCATACCGTTCCAAATACTAATTTCAAAAAAGCTTGTTTTGAAAAAGATACTGTTCAACAAAAAACTTGTTTAATGAATTTTCCGAAAAACTGAATTCTATAGATACATTTTTTAAGCTTGGTTCTGAAAGAAATTTAGGAAAAATATAGATGCCAAAAACACAACATGTTACCTATAGTCCAGTAACTTTGTCGTCTGAAAGTATGGGGTAGTATGCGTCAAATCCGGTAGATCTGATTTTTTGCAGACTTGTTTATGATTTTGACCTAATGAATAATCCAAGTTTTTGACCTCGAGCGCCGAACGCAACCTTGTCAAAAATAGAAAAAACTGCGAAATAAACCATTTTTTTCCAATTTTGGCGATTATAACCCTAAAGGACTTTTTTTGTCTTCAGAGTATAAAATTCATTTACGAATAAACCGGTCCGGGGAGCACAGGAATTATGTCGGACTCACCGCCCTGAAAAGGGCAGAATACCAGAGCAAAATTGCTCCGGTGTTCCTCTCGCGCCATGTTTGCCAGACCACGGGAACAAAATCCTTCCGCTATCCGACTGGCGATATTAGTAATCCCCCTCATTCTGGGCGGCCTTAGCCGCCATATCAATCAATCATTCATCATCTTCACATGGAACGGCTACAGGCTGCACAGGCATGGCGTGGTGACCATGACTGCGCAGTGCACCCCCCTCTGGAACCCTAAAGGACTAGTTTTTGAGAAAACTTTCTAAAGACTTTTTTAAAGAAGACTAAATTTGCTACAATATTAGACTAGAACTGTATCTGTAGACCCAATAGTTTCTGAGAGTAAGCCTTTCAAAGTTTATATTTTTTTATGAACTTCGCAATTTTTGGTGCAGCAATTTCTTTTTTTTTTCGCCTGCAACTGCAGGAAGGCAGGATTAAAATGCTTATCAGTCTGCAGGCACTGCAGCGGGGCCTCTTGTGATAATATACCTGATGTTGCAGTAGTAGATATCCCAGATGGCGACGATCTGTCCCATGTCGAAATGGAGGATGACTTGTGGGCAAAAGACTTCGGACGATTCAACACCATCCGCTTATGGGGATATGCCATCCCAATACGTCGATCCAGATACGGACGAACCGCAACCGGGACCTTCCAAGAGGGCTAAACTAATTTATTTTTTGATTTTGAATATTATTCAATTTCCTAACAAATAAACTTATTAAATTTTGTTGTACTTATCTATTTTACTTCATTATTCGTAGCTTAGCTTAAACATCAGCGTTCACACTTCTCACATCCCATCATAAAAGTACAGGGCTTCTATAGTATAATCAGGGTCAAAATTCATTCAGAACGACAGAATTGCAAAAAATTGCGAAGTTCGTAAAAAATGATAAACTTTGAAAGGCTTAATCTCAGAAAACATTAGGTCTACAGATAGAATTCTAGTATCATATTGTAGCAAATTTAGTCAACTTTAAAAACGTCCTTAATTTTTTTTCTCAAAACTAGTTCTTTAGGGTTATAATCGCGAAAATTTGAAAAAAAACAAAAAAACGATTTTTGACAATGTTGCGTTTGGCGCTCGAGGTCAAAAACTTGGATTATTCATAAGGCCAACATCATAAACAAGTCTGCAAAAAATCAGAACTACCGGATTTGACGCATACTATGATGTATACTGTATGTATACTATACTGGACTACTAACAAAATAATTAATGTTGAAAGTAAAACAGATTCAAAGTCACCCCAGGGTATAGTATTATTTTATCTGTGCCCCAGGTGACCGGTACCTACCTACTATGCTTACGAAATACCTATTTTAATCTGTGCTTTGAGTAACAGCTCAAGTGTTTCTAATTACCAAGACAAACCTTGTAGGGCTTTATGGTGCTTATACAGTTTAAAATATGTAATATGTTTGATGAATAAATAAATACATGGCAACAATTTAATTTTATAGAAATTTACAATATACAATATACTAAAAAACTACTGCGTCGCAGGCGAACCTTCGCCCGCCGCGCCACAGAGGTCTTCAATGTCTATTATGTAAGCAAGTGGAGTCGCAGGAAAAATTCAGCTGCTTTACAACAAAACCATTGCTGTTTCCTGAAGATGTTCGTTGAAGAAAAACTCCAATGTCTAACTCCAGTGTGTCGTCAAGGAAACTTGGCTTACGAATTGAAAAGTGGGAAATTATGACAGAGATCCGCATTGGCTTAATTTAATTAATTTAATGAAATGTCTTTTATATTCAGAAGTTAATGAGAAAGTTACCTTTCATGAGCGGATCTCTTAAAGGTAAGTAATTAAGAAGAGTGTACTCACAGGGCACTTGTGCTCTCAGCAAAAATTTTGGATATTACCTCAACAATTATTTTATTTATTATTATCAGCCTGTGGTGTCCCACTGCAGGGCAAAGGCCTCCCTTCCTTCCTTCCATTCGTCTCTATTGTTGGCTATTTGGGACCAATCCTACAAGTTAGTACATATTAGTAGTAGAGCTTTGTTAGGGTTCCGTAGCCAAAGACAAGGACCCCTTATGGATTCGTCATGTCTGTCTGTCTGTCTGTCTGTCCGTGTATGTCACAGCCACTTTTTTCCGAAACTATAAGAGTTATGCTGTTGAAATTTGGTAAGTAGATGTATTCTGTAAACCACATTAAGATTTTCACACAAAAATAGAAAAAGAACAAGAATTTTTTGGGGTTCCCATACTTAGAACTGAAACTCAACAAAAAAAACAGCGAACCCATACGTGTGAGGTATCTATGGATAGGTCTTCAAAAATGATATTGAGGTTTCTAATAACATTTTTTTCTAAACTGAATAGTTTGCGCGAGAGACACTTCCAAAGTGGTAAAATGTGTCCCCCCCCCCCTCCGTAACTTCTAAAATAAGAGAATGATAAAACTAAAAAAAAAATATGATTTCAACGAAAATTGGTTTCAAAGAGATCTAGTAAGTTTTTTTTTTTAATACGTCTCAAATCGTAAACCATCCAAGAACTTTTATATTATGTTACTTGCTGCTACGGAACCCTTCATGGGCGAGTCCGACTCGCACTTGGCCGCTTTTTGTGAAAGAGTTCGTCCAGGGAAGTACTACCCCCATACCAATTTCTGCCGCAAAGCAGTAGTACTCGCATTGCTGTGTTCCGGCTTGAAGGTTATGGATGCCGGTGAAATTACAGACACATGAGACTTTTCATCTTTATGTCTCAGGGTGGTGGTGGCGGGCGCAGTGCAGAGCCACATAGGGTGCGTCCTAGGTGGACGTGACCTATGTGATAATTCACTCTTCAAAGGCAGAGGGTACCGCTAAGCATCAGGTGGGCCATATGCTCCGTCATACCAAGATATATAAACAAAAAAAAGTCGGAGTCTAGCTCATCCCGCCATCTCCGTTTGGGCCTTCCACGTGGCCGTCGTCTGTTTGGGCTCCAATCTGTCGTGGTCATCGCCCATAGTTCTTCTGACATACGGCACACATGTCCAGCCCAGTCCCACTTAAGTTTAGCAGCTTTTTGAGCGACGTCAGCTATCTGAATTTGGGAGCGTATTAAACTCCGTGATATTTTCAAGTTTGGAGCCCGTATTTCCAAAAAGATATTTACTTACTTGAAAGCGTGCAGAGGAACGCAACCAAGATACTACAGGCTCTATGTCGCAAATCTTATGAAAAGAGATTACATGCCTTACGCCTCACTATCCTTGAAGAAAGACGCCTTCGCGATGACCTCATTAGACACATAAAATCCTGACCTGCCAATATAACCTGCCAGACCTACATGATATCTTTGTGAAGAAAGAAAGATCATCTCGTGGCCACCAATTTAAACTGGCTCGAGATTCACCCAACGCACTTGTTGCACATCACTTCTTCAGTAACAGAGTGGTTCACAATTGGAACATACTACCAGACGATGTTGTTTCAGCCACGTCTGTAAATGCATTCAAAAACAAGCTCGACAACTGGCTACGAAAGGACAATTCAGAACTAAAAAAGTGAACCTGAAATTACACATTCCACACTGTTTTTATGTAGACATCAGCGAAAGCTGCTCGTCTATAAATAAATAAACGAATAAATTTTGTACACATGAACCTTCTAAGACCTAGGTAATTCAGTTTCATATGAAATTGTATGGTTTCCATATCACACCGAACTAAAGATTTGTCATAAATCTTACAACCCATGCTATTTTGAAGCGGACAACCCACGCAGCTTGGATATTGCATACATACATAAACTCACGCCTGTTTCCCGGAGGGGTAGGCAGAGACCACGGATTTCTACTTGCTACGATCCTAACACACCTCTTTTGCTTCATTCACTCTCATCTCATTCTTCATACATGCTCGTCGGTTAAGGGTACTCTTGACCGTATACCTTTTTCCAGAACGTTTACGATCTGGTCTGAGTATGTGTGCCGAGGTCTTCCCCTTCCCACCTTCCAATAACCACCACGTCCACCGTTTGGGTATTTGCCTCTAGATCAGGGGCCCAAGGTGGGCGATAACGCCCCCTTGTGGGCCCTGCAGGCCTAAAGGGGGCAAAAAAAGAGATAAGAGACGGCCTAAAGGGCGGGTAGAGACCCAGAAAAAAAATGGGGGCGTCAAATCAGACACACTTTCGCATTTTAATAGTTATTAGTATTCCTAGATAGGTCATCTTCGTAAATAATAGACCGCGGGCAATCATGTTTTAACATGTTTTTGTTAAATAACCCGATTTGTGCATGTTTAACTTGAAGTTATAGTGGTTTATAAGTAAGTGAAAAAAAGGGGTGCTATAAAATAATTAAAGGGGCGCTAAAAAATTATTTATTCTCAAAGTGTGCAGTAGACTAGATAATCAACCCAAACGAAGATCAAACTTGGTTTTGTATGGAGCGGGGGACACTTCCCTTCAAACTGAGAATGTTATTTGTCAAAATAAAACATTCTGATACAATGCCAATATCCGCAAACATATATTCGAAATAAACGTATCCACGAAATGAAGCAATTCCACCACGAAAATAATGTGTAGTAAAAAGAGAATCAGAATGTCTAAAGCTAAGGCCAAACCAACGCGTTCAGCCCGCGTCCGCGGTAGAGTACACGCTGGCGATCCATTGTCTTACCATTGATCGCCACCGTGCACGCCACACATGCGGGCTGAACGCGTTGGTTTGGCCTTAGCTTTATACGTTTCCGCGGAAGAGCAGGGCAGTTTCGCACACACACATAGCATTTTATTATATAAAACGCACAAAATTATATGTTATACCTTCTCTTCCGCGGCAATAAACCCATTGAATTGAACCGCGGAATTGAACCGCGGAATTGAACCTAAGTGACTGGGTCACAAAATGTGGGGCACAAAGTCAACATACCAAAATAAAAACACAAAAATAGAAAGTAAGTTTCAAGCCTGGTAGAAGTCCACCAGGAATGTTCCACTGCTGGACATAGACCTACCCTATCCCACGTCGAACGGTCTTCAGCTGTCTCCATCCACTGACTTCATCCCGTTTGAATTATGAATGTTTCACATCTGCTGTTTTACAACTTTTTTTTATTATGGAATATACATACATACATGCACAGACACACGCCTTTTTCCCCGAACGGGTAGGCAGAGCCTCAAATGAGCTTTTCACCGTGGGTTGCACCATCGTGGGATACAATTCTGGATATTAGTCGCTAACCTAATAATTATGATATCTAATCATTGTTTAGTCGCCTATTAGCATTAAACACATGCCTTTATATATAAAGTCCATTGAGTTAGTAAAGTATATTAATGAAGATTTAAAACTTATTGGTTATTAATAAATTTACATGATAAAATATAAAATCCTCTTTTTTTAGGAATCCAAGGAACGTTCAGAGATTAATTATTAAGAGCAAGTCTTATGAGTTTTCAAAATTCTTAAAAGCGAGTCTTAAGAGTTTTTTAATTCTTAAGAGCGAGTCTTAAGAGTTTTCTAACTTGATTTTCTATTTAATAATAAATTAGAAGGCTATACCTTGCTTCCCCGGGCTCTGGTATTATTGTCTCCAAGCCTACACATTATGGCCCACCCTCACAGCTAAGTGACTTGTTTACGATTTGTTTTATGGCTCATTTTTGCGGTTTTTATTTACAACAGTAAATGCGGCGCTGCTTATTAAAGTCATGTATTACAGCAGAAAGCTGTTTATTTGAGAAATGAGTTTATATATTGACTCTGTAACTTAGATATATGACTCACTAGCGACTCGCCCCGGCTTCGCACGGGTAGCCCCAGGTGAAAAACAGACCCCCCCCCCCTACCCCTCCCTATGTGCTTCTCCTGGTTCTAAGCTACCTCCCCACCAATTTTCAGCCAAATCGGTTCAGCCGTTCTTGAGTTATAAGTGGTGTTACCAACACGACTTTGTTTTATATATATAAAGTAACAGTGACCTCTATATTTGAAACTATATTATACATAAAAAGATTGCAGCTGCTCCAGTCCAGAGAATTTAGATAAAATAAGTTTTTTATGAATAATATATTTTTCAATACAAGCTTTCATAAAATTAGTGATCGTAACCGTGTGCTGATCAAAATGAGCCTAAACACAGCCAGTCCACTGTTATCCATTGAGGAGTTCCATTGTCCGCCTTCCGTCTCCACCATCAGATCAGCTCGCTGTCACCATTATATTGCATTGTCATCGGAACTTGACAGGTATGCAAAATATCATCTCAACCACCTGGACATGCATACCTACATAGTTGCAAGTTAAATAAAAGCTTGTAAAATACAGCTAGTTTAAACGAGCTTATCTAACAAAGACATTAAAACGAGAAAATAAGCGCTATGAAGAAAATAAATGTAACATTAGATGTGCCTTTTTTGCTATTCACGTTTGTATCTATTACTCAGTTTCAGAAAAAAACACTATTTTGAAACACTGTCGAGAACATGTTCAGCACTCACATGTTGTCTATTTTATTTGGACGACCTCTGTGGCGTCCGGTGGGCGAGTTACCGGCTGAAATTGAGAGGTTGTGGGTTCGATTCCCGATAAAATAGTACTTACATTTGCTGTTAATCTGTTTGTTATGCCTTTTTCAAGGATATTAAGGATGTTGTTTCAAAGTTCTGAAAATAGGAGGAGTTTCTCAATTTGGCTGTTTCTTGGGTTCCGTACCCAAAGGGTAAAACGGGATCCTATTACTAAGGCTCGGCTGTCCGTCTGTCTGGCTGTCTGTTTGTCTGTCCATCCGTCTGTCACCAGGCTGTATCTCATGAACCGTGATAGTTAGACAGTTGAAATTTTCACAGATGATGTATTTCTGTTGCCGCTATAACGACAAATACTAAGAAACAGAATAAAATAAATATTTAAGGGAGCTCCTATACAAAATACGTGATTTTTTTGCCGTTTTTATAGATAATGGTGTGGCCAGGCTGTATCTCATGAACCGTGATAGTAAGACAGTTGAAATTTTCACAGATGATGTATTTCTGTTGCCGCTATAATAAGAAATACAAAACCGAATTAAATACAAATTTAAAGGGGCTCCCATACAACAAACGTGATTTCTCCAAATGTAGGTTAAGTG
This sequence comes from Operophtera brumata, assembly GCA_932527175.1. Classification (NCBI taxonomy): domain Eukaryota; kingdom Metazoa; phylum Arthropoda; class Insecta; order Lepidoptera; family Geometridae; genus Operophtera; species Operophtera brumata. The sequence continues at coordinate 54,576,642 of OW052239.1, read as the reverse complement.
ATGCTCTGCGGGGTCAGTTTTTGGATGGGTGACCACTTTTTGCGTTGTATTTTTTTTTTTTTTACAAACCTGTTTTTTTGCCATTTTTGTAGGTAATGGTACGAAACCCTTTGTGCGCGAGTCTGAATCGGACTTGGCCGGTTTTATTTATGTTTATTACTCGATATCTCCGTCATTTTTAAACCGAATTCGATGTTTCTTTCGTTGCTGTTTATTAGGTTGCTGTGTAGGGATTATTTCACGATGGCCAAGAATCAAATGATTACCCGAAAAGTAGTTATTCCATAAATTCTTAAAGAGTACCTAAACTCCAAATATCTCGAATGGGAAACGTTGAATGCATCAAATTCCTTCCGAAAGGAAAAGCTCGAGTTCCATTTACTTATTTTTTGTATAATTTTTACTATAAATGGGATATTTACCATGATTTTTGAGATTTGTTGTTCATTCATAACCATGATAGTTTAAAAATAAACAAAATAATAGGCTACATTGCATACTGCTTTAGGGTATTGAAGCCGTAAACAAGTACCTATGAACGAGAATTTATGATGAATCGTGCCTAATGATGTGTGCCGTATTCAGGCTCCAGGCTTACAGGAATACATGAATAGTGAGTGAAAGTGTAACGCCATAGTCAGATCGCGACGGGCCCAGCCTGTTTTTACCTGACTAAGGCAAAGCAGGGTTATGATTTTAGCAGTCTATGCAGTCTGCTTAGCCTTAGTCAGGTCACAGATAAAATAATACTATACTAGTGTCAGGTAAAAACAGGCTGAGCCGTTGGATTATTTTGTTCATCTTTTCCCTCTTAGCTCCGAAACTACTTGAAGGATGTTGGCACTGTGGTATCATTTGACTTTTCTCACGCCATGGACTATTATGACGTCACGCTAAATTAATAAGGGCGGAAAATAAAAATAACTTTCCAACCTCTAAAAAATATAATTTTAGAACTTTGGTTGTCCATTTCTTGTCTTAGTTACCTGCTGAATGCGAGAGGTTGCGGGTTCGATACCGGCTCCGGAAACAACGTTTGTATGATCTGCAAATATTTGTTTCAGGTCTTGGTGTTGTGGTACCATGGTACCTACAGCACAAGGAATCCTAGTCTGGGGTCAGGACTATGTATGTGACTGTTCGGTGGTATGTTATGTATGTATGAATGTTATCATCTTATCTATTTTCTGCCCCCCATTTTCGGAAACCTTTCGTAAATTATAAGTCATGAGTAGGCTGTGATGGTATCTGTAGCAAACGAGACCCGCTGTTTTTTTAAAAATCGTTTTTAGTTTGTGTATCACTGCTACCCTTATCGTGTTTAGTAAGTGTAGTAAGTAAATAAGTATTGTGTAGTGTGCTCTCGAGAGGTGCTGGACAAATTGTATAATGACGACTGATAAACTTAGTTTTTGGGTTAGATGTAGGTAGTTTAGTATTAGATTAGTAATTAGATTTTATTGAATTTTTGGTTGACTTTTGTTTTATTATTATTTGTTATTTTGAGTAGTAACTGTGATTAAATATTAAACTTATATAGAATGTGTACTATTATTAGGTTTATAATTTTAATTTGTGAAATTTTTAAATTGTATTGTTATGTGACTTGCCCATTGTGAAAAACTATGTAACAAGGTGAAATAAATGAAATGAAATGAGTAAGTGTCTACCATAATCTCAAATGTCCATCATATATAAAAAAAACTCTCTGATTTCCATCTACTAGAACCAGTAATGTCATAGGAATTTTCGAAATTAAAATTCGTTCGCTCCGCCAAGGAATCACATACATTCATGCGAGGAATAGCCAAATATTCAATATTCTGTGAGTCTTCAAAAAATTATTCAATGCGAAAACAGTTTTTCCCAAAGACCTAGTTAGATCAATTTTTCGGCCCCATAAAGCAAATTTTCTCGAAATCATTAGAGCCGTTTTCGAGAACGTGATACAAAGAAATATTGCTCGTTTAATAGTAGGTATAGGATGTATGTAGCTATGAAAACAGAATACTGATACTTAAGTAAGATAAATTGGGCAGTAAATTCCTGATGAGAACTTTTACAGAAAATTCGAGTTTATGCGTGGGACAACAACATTATTAGATCAAGTTCAAGTGAGGCTTGGGTTTTATAAATGGCTGATATTTCAACTCACATGTAATTTTTTACCACCACCAATTGTAATCTACACCATAAGTATGACGGACAAAACCATAGACTATTACAAATATTTCGAAGTAGGTACTAGGTTTAAGTACCTCTGATGCCAGGAGACTAGTAATGAACTACCTAATCTCTTGCTTATGATGATTATGACTTAAGAATCAATGCGTCATTCACAATCAAAGATCGTTGTATAACAAGAGTGCAGGTAGATTGAAAAAGATGATAACAGGAAAAAGCTATTCTTCGATAAAAGTTATTATTAGTACACTAGAATAACTTGGAATAATTACTTTGTATGTGAATGTGTGAAAGGCACATTGCTCATATTGACTAACTATGTATTTAATCATATTAGGATGAGTTACGTGATTTTTAACCCCCGATGAAAAACGAAGGGGTGTAATAAGTTTGACGTGTCTGTGTGTCTGTGTGTGTGTGTCTGTCTGTCCCAACGTAGCTCCCGAACGGCTGAACCGATTTAGGTTTTTTTTTGTTTGAAATTTGTGTTTGTCGGGAGTGTTCTTAGCTTTGTTTGATCAAAACCGGTTCAGCCGTTCAGCGTTGGGGTTTTTTAATTTTTTACAAACTTAATTACTTGTTATTTCTTAACCCCCGACGCAAAAACGACGGGGTGTTATAAGTTTGACGTGTCTGTGTGTGTGTGTGTGTGTGTGTGTGTGTCTGTCTGTGACATCCTAGCTCCCGAACGGATGAAACGATTTCGATTTATTTTTTTGTTTGAAAGTTGAATTTGTCGTGATTGTTCTTAGCTATGTTTGATCAAAATCGGTTCAGCCGTTTCATTGCGTTGAGGGTTTGTTTAATTTTTACTAAATTATTTACTTGTTTTAAATACTTATATTTTGCATGCGTTAAACGCCGATTAGGGCTGTACTGTACATTTAACTAAGACATAAGAGATAAGTTTATTTCACTTAGAATAGGTACCTACATAATTAACATTTGCATTAATTTAAAAGATGTTCGTAAGTATATGAAATAAGAGAACTTTGCCTTCCATCCTAGTTAAAAAAACTGTGTTACGGCAACAATAACCACCTGTTACTAACCCTTATATCGCAATAAATTCACTTGAATTTGAATTCGAAAGAAAATCACCGAAATAGCTCTCAGAATTAGCAAATCGAAGTGGCCGGGGTGAGCCACATCAGCACATGAGCTCGTGAACCCAACAACCGTTGGACTGGCTATTGAGTGCTGAACACGAACCGGACGACGCAAGTCACAGGAAGTCAGTGAATGGAGGTGGCTTAAGACCATTAGTTATGTTGTTCTATGGGGAAGATGTCAAGCAGTGGAATTCTACAAGCTGATTATAATGATGATGTATACCGAACGTTGGTGGATGCTGAATGATCTCAATTTTTTCCTTCATCTTAACAATCTGCTAAAACGTGAAAGAATGGGATACTTCAAAAGGCTGCAGTGTCTAAAGAGTCTTCACAGCCACAGTCTCCACGATCTTTAACGAAAAATCTACAAAAAATATATATGTTAATCTACACCAAATAATGCAAGTCAACATGTTTTCAAAAATTTTAAAACCAACTTATAATGTTATAAATAAATTTGCAATATAGCCTCTGTTTTCGTAGTTACAACCAGTTTTCTCCTAAACTATCAATTATAATATGTTTTTATTGCCTTCACTATTTTAAATAACACAACGCCGAGGGAATATATTTTATTTTATAAAATTACATCCATAATGGTTTTTAAATGAAAAAAAATGATTTTCTCTCACTTTTTGTTTCACAAACGTTATTCTGTCACTTTCTAACTTACCTGGTGGGTTACTATGAGCTCTTATTGCCATGCAGTTGATAAACTATTCAGTACAAAATATTGGTTCCGTGATGTCCGCAACTATATTTAAAGGCACAATCGCAGAGGGTCTACAGACTTCTGCGATTAAAGTTATTCAACGATGAAAAATATCAACGATGAACCGATATTTTGTACTGAATAGTTTATCAACTGCATGGCAATAAGAGCTCATAGTAACCCACCTGAACTTGAATAAGTTAGATAGTGACATAATTTAGCGTCCATCGACGTCTTAAGCGTCATTACACTAAAAGGTTTGATTCATAACATCTTGATACCTACTCATTACAAGTTGTTGTTTTGTTTCAAACTTCCAATTAAATCTCGCACGTCTATTTTGAACCCACATCCCGATGTTCCATTGAGCTGTATTTTTAAAGCACTAGTGATGAAATTATATCTATTCTATCCCCGATGTAACACTCATACAGCCACATACATAGTATTCTGATCCCACATAAGGATCCCTGTGTCAGGTATCAGGAACTACGAGTACCTGTCACCACAACTGTTTAATAATAGATATTAATAGATAATTATTAAGAGATATTACACCACAACAATCATTTGTACAAACATTTGTCCCGTAGCGGGAATAAAACCCGCAACCTCTCGCATCTCAGCCAGCTACTCGCTCGCCGCGCCACAGAGGTCGTCGATGTAGTTACATAAATAAAGAACTTTTAAAATTTAATTTAATTTCGTTATAGATATTTTTGTGTTCTCAATATTCTCAATATAAAATAAACATACCAATACTTTTCCAATTCGCTCAAATAATAAAAACCCATCGTCTGTTCCCGGAATTGATCACAGACAATAGGTAATTTAACCACAACATATCATAATAAATCCTGTTTATTTTGTCTCCGTGTTCAATTTACCGTATAATAGAGTCAGTTGAATATTATTCTTACCTTGACAATTCCTTTTAACCGGCTAGAATTATTTCAATACACAATATAAATTTACAATTTCATACGCTCTCAGAAAGTTTTCTGAAAATTGAGGACTTAGATATTCGTCACGTAAATTAATATGCGTCGCGAGCGGCGTAGCGACCGTGCTACGGCGTAGCTGGCTACGGACTGGCGACCTGTAGCTCAGCTATAGAATAAGGGAGGTACGTATTCCCATCGTTCGAAAATGGATTTGGTAAAAATGGGAATTTCAATTTCTATATTATTTTCTTTCCCGTATATAACGCCCGTTTTTCGCGTCCACATAATCTTGATTTTGGTCGCATATAATTGTATATATGATTGTATGTGTGTGGCAAAAAAATATTTGATTTTTTTAATCGAGAAAATTTATCGAAATCGTTTTTAGGACTCGATCATGCCCTTGGAAATATGATGAAGATTAACATATTTATTTTTTGTTTTCTCAAACTGTGTAGAATTAGCTAAAAATACGTTAAAAAAGACTGTTAAAAGCCTCTTAATTAGCCTTTCTATACATAGAAAATATGTTTTTCTAAAAACCAACTTATTTTAAAATCTATTATCTAAGTGTATATTGAAATGTTGTCTAAAGACGGGTTAGGTACGTACTCCGATTCTCCTTCAGAAATGTCTCCAGCTTTGCGGCGTCTTTGTAAGGGATCAACCGCAAGCCATCACTAGTTTCTTGCTCGGAAAATACTACTACTGATATCAACCCAGTTGATAAGTCGAAATAACTAAAATAGGGGAAGCTGTGGTGTCTGGCCTAAGAATATAGAAGATTTGTCCTGGCTGCTAGCTTATTATGGAATGTGTTATTACTGGAAGAAAGCTTTATTAGCCGAGTCAGTCATGGGAGGCAATGGCGATGACTATGTTGAAGTGCCTATACCATACCATACTATACCATTTTACATTACATAAATACATAGACACACGCCTTTTACCCCGAAAGGGTAGGCAGAGCCTCAAATGGGCCTATTGTCACCGTGGGTTGCAATATCGTGGGATATAGACGTGACAAGTGGTAAGCTCATCGCCGCCTTTGCTTCCCACGACTGATTCTGCTAACGCTTTCTTCCAGTAATAACAAAAGCTAGCAGCCAGGACAAATCCTATGCTATCGAATCTTACAAACAAGTCCGGGTAATCCTTTAGTCGGCTTTTACGGCATCCACAGGAGGAGATGAAGAGGTCTATTCGTAAGCCGAACACACCACGGTATTTTAATATTATATTAATCCCATATAACAAAAACGCAGGCGTTGATCTCGTAATTGTAGGAATGTTTCATGTAGAACAAAATTGCTGCGCAAGAGCGTGTTTTGCATGGCATCCATAATTTTTAGGGTTCTGTTGTCAAAGACAAGGAACCCTTATGGATTCGTCATGTCTGTCTGTCTGTCTGTCTGTCCGTGTATGTCACAGCCTTTTTTTTCCGAAACTATAAGAGCTATACTGTTGAAACTTGGTAGGTAGATGTATTCTGTGAACCGCATTAAGATTTTTACTCAAAAATAAAAAAATATAAATATTTTTGGGGTTCCCCATACTTAGAACTGAAACTAATAAAACTTTTTTTCATCATACCCATACGTGTGGGGTATCCATGGATAGGTCTTCAAAAATGATATTGAAGTTTCTAACATAATTTTTTTCTAAACTTAATAGTTTGCGCGTGAGACACTTCCAAAGTGGTAAAAAGTGTGTCCCCCCCGCATAGATTCTAAAATAAGAGAATTATAAAACTAAAAAAAATATATGATGTACATTACCATGTAAACTTCCAACCAAAATTGGTTTGAACGAGATCTAGTAAGTAGTTTTTTTTTAATACTTCATAAATCGTAATCCATCCAAGAACTTTTATATTATGTTACTTGCTGCTACGGAACCCTTCATGGGCGAGTCCAACTCGCACTTGGCCGCTTTTTAATAAGATACCGCCTTCTGTTCGAACGTTACCTTTAAATCCCTTTAAGGGAAATTAATCAATTTATTGGCCAAAAAAGCATATTATACACTAGACGAGTTCTTGTCTGACCATAATATAGTGTAATGGTATTTTTAGGTTTAATTTGACATCTGTTCGTATTCTAATTTTATTTTTAATTTGTGCTATATTTATTACGTTTAATGTACCCAAGTTTTACTAAATTGAATTAAAATGTGTAACAATTTTTGCATGCCAACATCGGTAAAGCATGGCTGGATCTACCGTACTATTTTGTCACCTGTTGAATATGTAACCATGTTTGTAAATTAATAAATGATTATGATTATGATCGTTCAATCATTCTCGCAAGCCGAGAGTAGTCTCGAGAGAGACCTTTATCCATCATAAAGGTTAATGCTTGGTGAATTAATTGCCTGGTATAAACAGAATTTTTAACACAATTAATTTAATAGGAATTTTCCTTGCTTTTTCATTTCGTCCGTAATTTGTTATAAACCCATTTCAGTGTAAGAGAATTACAAAATCTCAGGTAAACATTTCAAGATATGAAAATACCATCAATTACTCACTGAATAAAATAACAAGTACACATACCAGCTGTTGTCGTGGCACATTGTGCACAAGAGAGAGATATTCTATAATATCAGCAACTTTGTTTTTGTTAATTGCGATTTCTCTCATTTCAAGCGTTCTACACGGCCTTGGTTTTCTTGCTCGAAAAATGTATGTGCATATTAACACGGTCAAAATGGTGAAGTAACATCTAGAGGCAACCTTGCCTTGGGGCCTTAGAACCTCCTGGGCATCTACCAATCTGCATTTAATTGGAATCCAAATCTCTCTATTGACGTTAAGTGATAGTTTTAAGTATATATTTATCTTAAATATGTATGTTAGTTGTAAGGTATATATTACTATGGGCCTTTGTGTAGGTGCAATGTACATTTTTCATTGTTGCCTAAAATAAATAAATGAGTTGAATTGAATTGGACTAGCGCATAGTGTGGTGGATTAGTGAAACCTCCGGTACGGAGGCCGTATGCCCTAAGAGTAAAACCCTTTCCCACTCGTCTCGAGTTGGCCTCGAGTCCCACACGTGGAGGGGAAAATTTCAAGCTGATTATGCTTTGCTATTCACCAAGTGGCCATTTCCCGTAATTATTTTAAATCCGCACTAAAAGTTAATCGATTCTTGCTATTCTGCTCCCTTAATAGTTACAATTTTGAGATGTGGTGCTGGAGGAGAATGTTGCGCACGGGATGCGACGGGGGGACGGCAAAAAAAACATTAAAGAAAGAGGAAGAAAGAAAGAGAATATTTTATTTGCAACTCAACCAAAAAACATAATCCTATCCTATCCTACTAATATCATAAATGCGAAAGTTTGTGTGTGTGTTTGTTACTTCTTCACGCTGAAACGGCTAGAAGGATTTGCATGAAATTTGGAATGGAGATAACTGGACTCCCGGAATAATACAAAGGCACATTTTTATCCTGATACTCCCACGGGATCGAGACTTACGCGGGTGAAACCGCGGGGAGCGGCTAGTTAAAAATAAAAGACAATTCTTACAAATTTTTGGATTGAGTCACAAAACGGTCTCTCATTAAGTCTATACTTGACCAGCTGGCCATCAATACTAGACTCTCCACCATCTGCTACGAGCGAGCTCTCAGTTATTGAGTCACAAAACGGTCTCTCATTAAGTCTATACTTGACCAGCTGGCCATCAATACTAGACTCTCCACCATCTGCTACGAGCGAGCTCTCAGTTATTGAGTCACAAAACGGTCTTTCATTAAGTCTATACTTGACCAGCTGGCCATCAATACTAGACTCTCCACCATCTGCTACGAGCGAGCTCTCAGTTATTGAGTCACAAAACGGTCTCTCATTAAGTCTATACTTGACCAGCTGGCCATCAATACTAGACTCTCCACCATCTGCTACGAGCGAGCTCTCAGTTATTGAGTCACAAAACGGTCACTCATTAAGTCTATACTTGACCAGCTGGCCATCAATACTAGACTCTCCACCATCTGCTACGAGCGAGCTCTCAGTTATTGAGTCACAAAACGGTCTCTCATTAAGTCTATACTTGACCAGCTGGCCATCAATACTAGACTCTCCACCATCTGCTACGAGCGAGCTCTCAGTTATTGAGTCACAAAACGGTCTCTCATTAAGTCTATACTTGACCAGCTGGCCATCAATACTAGACTCTCCACCATCTGCTACGAGCGAGCTCTCAGTTATTGAGTCACAAAACGGTCTCTCATTAAGTCTATACTTGACCAGCTGGCCATCAATACTAGACTCTCCACCATCTGCTACGAGCGAGCTCTCAGTTATTGAGTCACAAAACGGTCTCTCATTAAGTCTATACTTGACCAGCTGGCCATCAATACTAGACTCTCCACCATCTGCTACGAGCGAGCTCTCAGTTATTGAGTCACAAAACGGTCTCTCATTAAGTCTATACTTGACCAGCTGGCCATCAATACTAGACTCTCCACCATCTGCTACGAGCGAGCTCTCAGTTATTGAGTCACAAAACGGTCTCTCATTAAGTCTATACTTGACCAGCTGGCCATCAATACTAGACTCTCCACCATCTGCTACGAGCGAGCTCTCAGTTATTGAGTCACAAAACGGTCTCTCATTAAGTCTATACTTGACCAGCTGGCCATCAATACTAGACTCTCCACCATCTGCTACGAGCGAGCTCTCAGTTATTGAGTCACAAAACGGTCTCTCATTAAGTCTATACTTGACCAGCTGGCCATCAATACTAGACTCTCCACCATCTGCTACGAGCGAGCTCTCAGTTATTGAGTCACAAAACGGTCTCTCATTAAGTCTATACTTGACCAGCTGGCCATCAATACTAGACTCTCCACCATCTGCTACGAGCGAGCTCTCAGTTATTTTGGACACATAGCAGGAAGACAGACTAGTCAGATCAACTAGCCGCTGGTCTGATCAAGTCAAGACACACCCTATCACCGCTGCCATGAGACAAACCGAGGATAGAACAGCGAGCCTGGAAGAAGCTCGTCTGCATCTCTACTAAATCATTTCAAGACGGGCACGACCGTCAGTAATGAAGAATGCGACGAAGAAGAGGATAGTAACAATTTAGTCTACTTTCGATTCATTTCAGCCATAGAATAGAGAAGGATAGTTTATATTGAAAAATATGAAGAGACGCGTTTATTGTGATAAAATTCTAGCCAAAATTATCGGAAAAACTTTGAAGCGTTCCAGTTTTGGCCACGTTTCGGTATAACCACATTTCCGTGTTGTATTTTTAGTTGAGTAGAATATTTGTTACATTTAAGACATCGATACTAGGTGGGAAAATGATCCGAACATTATTTTGTAAAAAAAAAACGAGCCCTACGGCTTCAGATCAAGAATCACAACGATGACGTAGTTATAAAACAAAATTTAATCTATCCTCTGCCACGGTCACCGCCGGTACCTGTGCTAAGTCGTTAATTCATGCTCTCAAAGTAAATTATTATAAAAATATTTGTACAATTCCTTTGATGTCGGATCAGAGTGATCGCTAAAACGAGCAAACATCTCGGGAAATGGATCATGGTCTTATAACGTTTGGAAGTACTAGGTATTTACTACAGTATAAAAAAAAAGTTAATTTTATAAAAATTTAAAAACTTCATCTAATTTTAGTGTTCCATTAAAATAGGAAAAACTAAACACTGTGCAAGCACATCAGTGTCTAGCATGAATTAGGTAGATCCCCGAAGCGAATAGAGCTAAGGCCAAACCAATGCGTTCAGCCCGCGTCCGCGGTGGCGTGCACGGTGGCGATCAATGGTAAGACAATGGAATTGGTTTGGCCTTAGCTTAACTGTATTCACGGCTAGATATAACCACATGAAAAGTCACCATCATATTCTATTGTCATCGGAGACAGGTACGCCTTCAGCTCAATCGGATATCGGAAAGTCACCATAACCTACCCATGACATACTTATCATTGAGGAGTTCCAATGGCCATCTCTGGCCTTCTTCATCAGTTCCACTTCACCAAATGGCACTTTCTGAATGCATAATGCTTGATTTGTTGCTGAAAATACCGAAATCGCTAATGTGTTCCTATAATATTTGAGAAGTTCCCTCAATTCCTCATGGATGCCATCATCAGAAACAGATTTAGATGAAAATGAGACCAATTTGAAAGTATATCGTGTTACATTTTCCAGATCGAATCCTATATGACGGAGATCTGAGGTAAAAAACATTAAAAAAAAAACACTAATTGAGAAACTGCTACTTTTTTTTGTCGGTTAAAAATTCAACCTATTTACTCGTACCTTAAAGCCCTTCATTTAAGCGACCAACATTTTTGTAGTACATTACTTCTTAATTAACTTGATTTTGCAGCTACCTTTTAAATTATGCTAATGAACGAGTAATGAACATTTACGCTTTAAGGAAAAATGAGAATACAATTTCATATAAAATTCAATGAAACCATTATTAACTTTTGAAACTATCATGGTTATGTACATAATTTTCACTAGAAACGGGATATTTACCATGATTTTTGAGTTTTATATGTTCCCGATATTTCGGCACAGTTGCATGCGCCATGATCACGGGAGAACTGACTAAAGTCTTTGCGAGTAGATGTTATTGGCAGATATATCGATCTACCCTCTTTCTCACTCTTTTATTACGAACGATACCACTACCAAAAATCATGGTAAATATCCCGTTTCTAGTGAAAATTATGAAACCATTATTGTTTGTATAAATTATTATTATGATGTTTTATATGTTCCCGATATTATGCACAGTTGCATGCGCCATGATCAAGGGAGAACTGACTAAAGTCTTTGCGAGTAGATGTTATTGGCAGATATATCGATCTACCCTCTTTCTCACTCTTTTATTACGAACGATACCACTACCAAAAATCATGGTAAATATCCCGTTTCTAGTGAAAATTATGAAACCATTATTGTTTGTATAAATTATTATTATGAGATTTTATTCAATTCGCTGCCATAGAGCCACATAATTAAGATAACAACAAAATGAGGTAACTGAACATACCGTTCAATTTCAGTAATTTTGTAAGAGCCAATTTGAGATATAGGTTCTAACCAACTGGACTCTAAAATATTGTGTTATAGGTGAGATCGCGGTCAAACGAAGGTCTATTCATTATTATTACTTCTTATGAGCCCCCGAGGTGTCCTACTGTATAGCAAAGGCCTCCCTTCCCTCTTTCCATTCGTCTCTATTGTTAGGTACTTGGGACGATCCTTCAAAGGTTCCAGTTCATCCCATCATCTACGTCAGGGTCTTCCACGTGGCTGTCGTATGTCCATTCTGTTGGGATCCATTGTGAGTTGATCTTCGCCCATAGTTCTTCCAACATACGGAACACATGTCTAGCCCAGCTTTTTGAACGATGTCAGCTATGTTTGAGAGCATATTTTCGAGTTCCTTATTCAGTCCGTGAGTTTTAACATTAACGGGTTGGGACCGTTGTATGTAACAACGGTTCCACCTTTGTAATGCGAACTGCTAAGGAATGGAACAAATTGCCGTCGTCTGTCTTTCCTGAAAACTATAATATGGGTAACAATTAAGGCATACTGAAAGAATGCTATGGTTGAATTTACTAAAGTCCCGACGGTTGATAGAATTTACAAAAGTAATAGTAAGAGTTACTGAGGCTTAGCGGTTCAATTTACAAAACAACTAAGGTTGACGGCAAAATAAAGAGTTAACCCTTTTTTTTCATGTATTTAACAATTGCTATGGTTGAATTTACAAAAGCTCCGACGGTTAAAGCCAGAGGCAAGAGATACGAAATCTAAAGTAAAAGATAACACAAAAGTTGTCGAGTAAAAATATCACATAGTTAAATACGAAAGCAAAAATCAGGTGAATATTACAAAACCTTAAAGTAGTTATACAATTGTAGTTGTCTAAATTGCCACAATTCATAGTAAAATATACGACAGCAAATTAGGTATTTACTTCAAAACCTTAAAGTAGATAGCACAATAGTTTTTTAGTAAAAATTATCACAATTCCATAGTTAAATATACGAGAGAAATTAGGTATTTACTACAAAACCTTAAAGTAGATAACACAATAGTTGTCTAGTAAAAATTATCACAATTCATTGTTAAATAAACGAGAGCTATTAGGTAGATATTACAAAACCTTAAAGTAGATAGCACAAAAGTTGTCTCGTAAAAATTACTATAGTTAATGGTAAAATTACCAAATGTACAACAGGAGTTAGGTAAATAATACAATTTAGTTACAAATTTACCAAAGTTGTTTATTGACTATCCTACCAGTAGTTTGATAAACAACTACAATAGTATTTAACTTGTTTAGTGAAAAATAACAAAGTTTATGGTAAAATCCGAAATATGATATTTAATACATTTTTACCGAAACTATAGCAGGTAGTAATCTACCAAAGCAGTTTGGTAACTATTCTACCAGCTACATTTGGTAACTTAAATATACCTAACCACTTTGGTGATCAGCCAACCGTCGCCGTTTGGTAAAATCAACTTAACTCAGCGGTAGGTCCTCATTCAAGCGTTTAATTTGGTACATATAATCAGTAATCTGGTAAATTCAAACAAAGTATTCTTTCAGTGAAGGTGAATAGGTGCCTTCCAGACCTTCGTGATCCAATGTCGGCCGCATCGTCACTTACTTACAGGTGAGATCAAAAAGTCCCCTCGACACAGGGAATCGTAGAGTCAGGGCTATTTATATTTGTGGGTGGTATAGTGCTAAGTAAAATTAGCATTAGCAAGGTTCGCCGTCGATGGATACGTTGTGGCAGACATCATTAATAATCATTGTATTATGTGTCTCTACAACCGCCTATAATAAAAGATACGGCACACCTACGAATTTGCTGTATCATTTTGGTAGGTGATAAAAATGGGCGAAATGACTCGTTCACTTAATAAAAGGGGTATAAATGGGCGCGTTTTAATTCAGGGTTGTAATTAAGCCTTACATCACAGGGTATATATTTTACGAACGCAGAGCAACGATCGCGCGCGCCGAAGTAGGGGAGCTAGCAACCGAGTCAAAAATATTAAAAAAATTACTTCTTACTTATAATACTAAGGCCGAGATAAATATGTAGATCTTGCTTAGCATGTACCTAAGCATTAGTACGTGCTAAGTTACGTCACAGAATATACAGGCTGGGCCAAATTTTTGGCCCCTTAAGGGTAGCTACCTTTTCTTTTGTAGTTAGAAGGTTTTTTTCTTAGGAACCTTTTGTTTTATTTTGAAGAAAAAAATATATTCATTTTTATAATTTTGAAAAAAGGTACTGTTCGCCCAAAAAATTACATTTGTCAAAAAAAAGCAAGTTGGTCTTAATCGACTCTATTTCCAACCAGGAACACTTTTTCCAAAATAACTTACCAAATCACATCATAAGTTTTGGCAATAATTAAATAAAACAATTCCCATACATTTTTATAAGAAGCGCCATTCGCCACAACATAGTCATGCATACCATTCGAACACGGAAAGCGATTACCCCTTGCGATTTTTTTCTATGGGGTTACCTGAAAGATAAGTTATACGCTGGGCATTTTGAAAGTCCCGCCGAACTGAAAGACGGCATTCTAAGTGCATTGCAAAATATGCATTACATGAAGGTAAGGGCTGATACGCAAAGTGTGTTAACGTGTGCCAATCTGTGTAGTCAAGTAAATGGTCTACACTTTGAACATCTCAGGAATTTAATTGTTAATTATTTTTTTATTTTATTAAAAGCAACTTATTTACTTTCCAAGTATTTTTTTTATTTAAACTCATTATTTGGGGTGTGTTTTGCTACTAACAAGTAACTAGGTAGGTATGTTTCTTATTTTGGTCTGGAGACATTTTTACGTATAAACCATCGTCGTTAGAGCGAATATGGGTAGGGACATAAGCCTTCAGAATTAGCCTACCAACTTAAAAAAGTAGTTACATACGAATTTAAGAACCATTGAATGAGTGACATTGTTGTTTTCACTTAGGTACTCGTTTTTTCATAGATAATCTATAGGAATGTTTATTTTAATTAGTGCCAAAACTTACGATTTGATTTGGTACATTACTTTGGGAAAAGTGTTCCTGGTTGGAAATAGAGTCGATTAAAAACCAACTTGTTTTTTTTTTGACAAATGTAATTTTTTGGGTGAACCGTACTTTTCTTCAAAAATCTAAAATGGGCAATATGTTTTTCGTCAAAATAAAACAGAAGGTTTCTAAGAACAAAACCTTCTAACTACAAAAGAAAAGGTAGCTACCCTTAACGGGCCAAAAATTTGCCCCAACCTGTATACATACGTCTATTTATCTCAGCCTCGGAATACCGGAACACAGTGTAGGAAGCCCATAATTCAATAAATGACTGGTGGTTACTAAACAATCCGTATTAGTATTTGTGTATTTGCTAGAAAACCTATATTTCATAAGATAACTCATCAAATATAACAAATACGTGTTAGATACCTGATGGAGAAACATGTAAAATATTGATATCTTTCAAAAACGTGAACTCTTTGAAATCAGTGACTGGCTTATCGTGTTATGGCGTAAAAACAAAACTCCCCACTCTGCCATTTTGGAGCTCCCATCTCCACCACTTCGGCACTGTACGGCCGGCAGTTTCATGGACGTCACACGGAATTCAACGATACCAGTCGTAGTATCCAGGAAGTACAAATGAAAAAATCCATTTTAGTTTGAAGGTAAACCGTACTACCTCAAGACGCTAGTTATTTCTTGGTCATCCAAACGTACTTCGTGGTTATTTAAAGATCAATAGTAATTATTCGATGAAATAATAACGATAAAGAATCACAGTGTCCGGCCAAGAATAGACCCCTCCATCTGCTCCCGTGGATATCGTAAAAGTCGATTAAGGGATTACCCGGACTTGTTTTTAAGATTCGTTGGTATTAAGATTTGTCCTGGCTGCTAGCTTATTTAAGGAATGTGTTATTACTGGAAGAAAGCGTTAGCAGAGTCAGTCGTGGGAAGCAATGGTGGCGATGAGCTCACCACTTGTGATGTCTATTTCCCACGATGGTGCAACCCACCGTGAAAAGAGGCTCATTTGAGGCTCTGCCTATCAATGTATGTAAGAAAAGAATCATTTTATAAACAAGGTAGCAATGTCAGTCTCTAGGAAAAGCGAGAAAAAAATCTTAAATTCTCTTTGGTCGCACTGCGCTTGGACGCGAGTGATTAATGGTGCACTCTATTCATCGACGTCCTGGTAACGTATGCCGCCCTGGTACTCCACATGTGTGATTGATTAGTTATCCGATGAGTGATAGAGGCGTGCAGGATTCAGCAGGTAAATCATTGCCGTGACACGAAAGGGGGTTTTTAGGCCGGAAAATTTAGATATTCAATCACTTTTCTGGTGGTGAATGGAGGCGGCTCAAGGCCATTCGTTGTGGCATTCTATGGGGGAGGCCTATGCCCAGCAGTGGACATCTGTAGGCTGATGATGATGATGTGTAACAAAATGTATTAATACAATTAGAATTTATATACTTACACTTAGAAATAAAAATATACATTTAGAATTAGGGTTAAAATAAAACAATAAACCAAAACTAAACTAAAAAACCTACAGATCAGCAAGGCGTCACCCGACGGCAGCGTGCCCATAATGCTGGCTGCATTGCCACGCTGAATGGCAATGCTTATTCGTTGACCAAAATAAAAGCCAGCATTCCGGTCAAACGTAGCCCACGTTAGACCGGAATGTTTTTTTTTGTAACAAAATTATATATAACGTAAGGCATGACAAGAATTTTTGACCTAATGACATGTTTTACTTGAATTTTATGATTCATGAATTTAAGCCTGGCCGAATTATTCAATAAGTGGAAATAAATAAGCTCTAATATTTGCTAAATAAGTTTATTATTAAATATAAATCACATAGTTTCGACTCTTACAGCGCGTTATTATAAGGCACGTTATTTAATGCTAGTTAGTGTAAAAAAAACCCAAAATATTTAAACCTATATCACATAATCATAATCACAATATCATATTTGTTTATTTAACTACATAATAGGTCTTTACCTATAAAAATGTCGTTATTCAGTACTGGTCATTTAAATTAAAAAAAAACGTTGGAATGGCTTTGTATTCTAAATTCAAATTAATGTTGTTAAAAAACATGACATTCTTTTTACAAACTCAGTCTTTTGTTTATTGATAAGCGTTGTATTACATTTGAACATTTTTCATCATAATGAATACTTCAAAAATTCGTGTAATTATGGAATATGAGTTCCGTCGTGGCACCAACTCGACACAAACGGCACGTAACATCTAAAACGTTTATGGAGAGAACTGTACAAACGAACGCACAACCCGTTATTGGTTTTGGCTTGCACATCGGCAACCAGCTTTGGTCAATCGGTCGTCCCCACTGCCTCTTCACGACAACGCGCGAACCCATACTGCACAACAGACAGTCTCCAAGCTGCAAGAGCTGGGGTTGGAAGCTCTCCCTCATCCGCCATACTCACCAGACGTTGCACCTACCGACTATTACTTTTTCCAAAATTTAGACAACTTTTTAGTGGGTAAAAAATTCAATTCCCTAGAGGCAGTACAAAATGACTTTGAAGAGTTTGTTGCCTCCCGTCCAGCTGATTTTTACAAGAAGGGCATCAATAAACTGCCAATGCGTCAAAGATGCGTCGATTGCATGGGTAACTCTTGTGGTCGACTTTGAATAACAGAAATAAAAAAGTTTAAAAAAATAAGTACTTTCACTTATTCCATACAAAACGGCAATTTCATAGGTAAAGACCTAATATTAACGATTGAGGAACCATCTTTCTTCGCACAAACTGCACCAAACCATAAATAAACTTCGTTGATAAAATTACACGCACAAACAGATGTTTTATTATTGTTTATATTTATTAAAACATGATACCGTAACATTTAATGAATCCGTAGTTCCATAAGACTAATTTAAGATGGATTATAATGCTTGCGGCGCGTTTTTTTTTTTTTTTTTTGCTCTATATAGCTCATTAACACTTGTTCAGAAAGCGAAAGCTGATTTCGCGAGAACTAGGAGCCTTAACACACATGTTTTAATTGATAGTATATCATGAATATCATCAGTTTAGCCACGATCTCCCTAAACAAAAAAAAAACACTGTAAAAATGTGTTTATGGTGATCGTAGTGATTCCAGAAATTTAACCCCTGAGGGGGTGCAGCGGGATGTTGAAGTTTGTATGGTAAATTCACGTGGACGAAGTCGCGGGCACACCACTAGTTTAATATAAAAATTAGGAGCTAAATTAGTATTGTATGGAGTGGACTAACGGTACCTACAGTCCTCTATTTGCAAGAATCTAGTTGCAGTGGCAAGAATCTCAATAAATCAATACACTCATAACTACTCATGATTAACAGCTCTAAAACTGTAACTCCTGCCTATTACAACATAAAGCGATCTGCATTTTAATTTAGTTTAATTAGCCAACTTTAGCGATCTATTCTTTAACAACATAACCTAGCCCCTTCATCTCTCTATCAAACTTTTCATCCCTATACTTCTTGATTTTCTTCAACCACGTTCCAGAAGACACACAATTCTTGCTGGTTCCACCAAATCTTGGCGGGAGACACTCCTTGTCTATATGTCCTTGGAGAGACTTCAAATCGTTGCCGTGGAAGAAGATGGTGCTCCAAGCCTTTTGAGGGATGAACCGCTTGAAGATATAGAAGAAGGTATTGAGGATCCAGGAGTAGTTGATGATGTGGCAGGATAGTAATCGCGTTGGAAATGCCAGCTGTAACAAAAACGGGCAAACTTTGAAACAATGTGTATAAGTTTGGCTTTACCTACTTGAGAAAATCAAAGTCAAAATGTAATTCATTGAAATCACAAGGATCATTTTAATCTTCGACCAAAGTAAAACTTTGGTCGAAGATTTTAATCATATCTTTGGTATTTCCTTACTTCAAGTTTTTTTTTGTTAATTTGGCTTCTGTGCATTATTTGCATCAATTTAGCCAATATTAAGTATTAATAATTCATTAAAATTTTCATGAATAACAAGTAGATAATAATAAATATCATCAAGAAACTCCGTCAAGTCATAACCCAGTTTAAATGGTGGCAGAAAAACCAGGTTTTTGAAAGACAAAATCCACCATTTCGAAAAAAAAGCTTCTTTCAATAATGGCAGAATGAATCCCTTAAGCTAAGGCCAAACCAACGCAACCAGCCCGCGTCCGCGGTGGCGTGCACGGTCACAGATTACTTAATAGTTACTTCAGCACGGTGGCGGCGATCAATTGGTAAGACAATGGATCGCCACCTTGCACGCCACCGTGGAAGTGGATTGAACGCGTTGGTTTGGCCTTAGCTTCACTTCAAGTATGATGCCTCTCTCTCATCTAAAATATAACGTTTATCTGTCAGTCTGAACCCTTATATCATTCGAGTTTTAGTAAACGGATTAGGATTTTAAGCAGTTTATGGATTCCGTAAATGTTAGAATGAATTAATTTTCATTTTAATATGTATAAAATATACAACACGGCAGGTACCAACTAGGTTGGTAATTTTCGAAAAATAACAACTAACGGAACCGCTGTTATTATGTAACAGAATAAATTTGTAGGTAGGCGTATTAAAAGATCCAAATAAAGCTAAAACGCGGAGAAACAGTGTTTTTGTTTTGTAGAATACAGACAAGATCGTATAACCTATTTTATATTTCAACTTTGTTTTGTAGAATACAGACAAGATCGTATAACCTATTTTATATTTCAACTTTGCCATTAATCCCTTCTAGAAAAATGCCTAGGGATAGTCAAAAATTAATTTAAATATTCCCCGTCAAAAAAATATATTTTATTTTCCTTGAACATAAAAACGTAAGTAAAATGTCCGTGTCACAAAAGGCTCGACTAGAAGTTGAAATACTCGTAAAATAGGTCAGATAAAGAGAATAACTTTGGAAGGTAAGCTGCGAGACGTAACAACTCCCCCGGGGCAGTATCCCTGATCGGAGACCGGTATATTACATACCTATACTTAGATATTTATCTAGTAGGCATATTCATGCTTCAGATAAAGTAGAGCAAAAAGGTTATGAGCCAGAGAATTAACAAAGGCTGAAAAATTTAAATCCTGTTCGTTGGAATCGCATTATTTGAGAACTGCATCAATTTGGCTATTTCCTTCATTAAACATAGTATTATTTTATCTGTGGTAATAGTCTGAATAAGGTTTTAAGAGAAAGAAAAACAGGAAAACCTGTCCGGAAAACTGGTTAATTCGATAATAACTAAAGGTGATTTCTTGTATGGGATTATAAACTCAAGACCTTAGGAGAAAACGTCAGTCGTGTTGAGTGAATTTTGTTGATATTTGGTGTGTGGATGGCGGTTGGAAGTTTTTTATTTTATTTTTTTATACTACTTGGAATGACGGGTCAAGCAGATGGCCCACCATGGTGGTATATAGGCAGAGGGTACCACTTAACATGTTAAGTGGTACCCTCTGCCTATAAACAGAGCATTACCTCACAGGTCACGTCCATGTAGGACGCACCCTATGTGGTATTGCACTGCGCCCGTCACCCTGAGACATAAAGATGAAAAGTCCCATGTGCCTGTAATTACACCGGCAACCATACCCTTCAATCCGGAACACAGCAATGCAAGCACCACCGCTTTGCGGCAGAAATAGGTATGATGATAGTACTTCCCCGGACGAACGCTTTCACAAAAAAGTTCTACTACTACTAAAAATTCCTCATTCCTCAATTCGGATTAGGATTTCCTCATTTCGGAGTCTAACAGGTATGTCCCTTCCTATAGAATGTCACGACGAAAACTCTTAAGCTGCTTCGATTATCCACTCCCTACGACTTTCTTTCTGAGTTCTCCTTACCCCCAGCAAACAGACGATCTGGTATGCCACAGTAGGCGTGAGGGTGGCCACGTGACGTAGCGTGATGCCTTCCAGGTCCACGATGACGGTGCCCCCCAGGACTTGCATCTTCGGCTGGCGGATGCCAATCTCACACATCAACATGCCGGCGCGGACTAAGTCTTCCACTGGGAACTCGCTGGGGTCCCATGTTCCTGAAAACAAAAAATGGTGTTTCAGCTCCAATGCGCACTTGAGTTTACTCGAGTCCAGATATATAGATAGATACTTCGACCAAAGTAGATAGATATATTAGCTCTAGATTACACATAACAGATATAAACACATAGAAATACAAAACTTAACTAAAACAAAAAATATGTCAAAATGCGTAATGGGCGGTCTTATCGCTTATAGCGATTTCTTCCAGACAACCTTAGGGTGGTTCTTTTTGTATATATTGGTTAAATTCAGTCATAAGTTCCATCTTAGCTCTTGTGGCATATTTCGTCGGTACAGACTTATAATGGAAGAATTAAATGGGACAGTGGTGTTATCACCTTGACAAATCCAGTTCAGGTACTCGTATGTGTGAATATGTTGCACAGAGCAAAAACATAACGGACTTCACTTACGATTTTATTCCCATATATTTGCGTACCATGGGCGGTATAGAGTATACTCCAAAAATAAGACAAAAAAAAAAAAAAACCACTTTCATTTCAATCATAATTATCATCATTAGCTGGTAGACGTCCACTGCTGGACGAGGGTTCCCCATAGAATGCAATGGAAGATTTGCTATAATCACCACGCTTGGCAGCCGGGCTGGTGATCGCAGTTTAGTCCTGAGCTGTCAGGCGGTTGACCTAATAGTGTATTCCCTTAGCCGGCTTTCATGAATCTACGGCACTCTATTACTTTTGAGCTTTTAAACAAACATTTTCATTAATTTATCCGTACCTATATAATATTGTTGAAACAGATTTCAAGTCGGGTTATGGAGGAAGAAGATTTATCACAATTATATTCGGTAACAAGCCTCGAATAACGATTTAATGTAGGTAATGATGTAACTGGCGAGTTGCGATGAAATATTAATAAAGTTTTCTTGATAGGTAGCTTGTTACGAGCTAGGGGTTCGGGATAAAATAATCACACTGAACTCCAGAATAACCAAAACTACACTTAGATACAATTATACAGTAATCCACTATACTTTAACTGTACCTACTTCGCTACACTGTTCACTAAATATTTAAAATCACTCTCAATCTCAAGTCACTTGATTTATTCACACTGAAAACCAATTTACGTCTGACTACGACTAGTCTGCGAACAAACAAAACTTCCCTCGAACCATCACGCTGTGCTTCTACTCATCAATAGATGGCGCTTTAGCAATTCTACGTGCACTCGTCAACAGATGGCTCTAGTAATTCTACATTTACTATAGTGCGTCTATTCGCCGACAGATGGCGCTCAGAGACTCTAAATGCGTTTACGCCAATAGTTCGGCGTATAACGACTGTGATTTATTAGAAATAAATTCTTTGAGTTTGTTCTAAATGATTTACAGTTTTTCTAAAGCTTATTTAATTCACCTCAGCTTTGAACTCTCCCATAAATCAGCAGCTGTCTACTGGGCTCTTAGATTTTAACATCTGCCACCGAGAAACCTTAGTCAAAAGGTCACAACTACCAAAAAACTGGTCGAATACATTGAACCTTGAAGCTTCTACTCGAAGGTAGATGTTCAGGTGACTAGTTTTGATAATAAATTGATAAGGGTCAGAACCTAAAAAGCGGGGACGTCACTGAGACCTGACCAATACCTACCAATGCTAAAGATTGAAAATCGGTTGATAGTTTCCATACTTTGATGAGGTTAAAGAAACAAGGGCCTAAAATTAAGGTAAATTGAGCCATACTCACCAAACCTGAAGACCGATATTCGTCCGTAGTCAGGGCGGTCATAGATGACGCCTTCGTACGCGTCCTTCACCTTGCTGAGGCCCCAGAGGTCAACGCCCTCTTGGAGCTGACTGTACTGCACTCTGAACGCGCAGTAGCGGACTAGCTGCGGACAACACTTGTGATTAGTGAACTAGCTCATTTTTAGGACTTAACCTCAAAATATGATGCCGATGATGACAATGTTATCCAGACCGATTTCGGCAACGGCGCCTGCTTACCTGTTTTTTTTTTCTTTTTAACTTATTGAATGTCAGAACAAGCTGATGTCCCACCAGATGTTAAGCGGTTACCTCTGCCTTTAACAATGCATTACCTCATAGGTCACGTCCACCTAGGACGCACCCTATGTGGCATTGCACTGCGCCCTCCACCACCCTGAGACATAAAGATGAAAAGTCTCATGTGCATGTAATTTCACCGGCACCCATACCCTTCAAACTGGAACACAGCAATGCGAGCACTACTGCTTTGCGGGAGAAATAGGTATGGTGGCAGTACTTCCCCGGACGAACTTTTTCACAAAAAAGCTCTACTACTAACGAACTGATTTATACGGAAGAGCATCGCTGGTGTGCTATTATATGGCTTACATACCCTATTTTGGCTGTAAACGTGCGTTTGCAGAAGTTGCACGTGACTGTATTATTTTCGCAATGGATGTGATGACCTCAATATATAGGTACCAGCGGGACTATTAAACGGTTCACTCTTGTGTCAGTATGTCTGTAGTCTATTTTTTCTCAATCTACTGAACGAAATGTTGAAATACCTTACATATACAAAGTTAGATGACTCAATCATGAACGTGTAACATTGTTATGTTCAGCATTTCGCTGGGATCCTCTGTGTCGCGGGTATCAGGAACCACGAGTACCATGGTACCACGACACCCGGACTGTAAACAAATATTTGCACATCATGCAATCATTAGTCCTGCAGCGGGAATCGAATACGTAACCTCACAGATCTCAGCTGGCTACTCGTCCGCCGCGCCACAGAGGTCGTCAATATATAGATATAGGTATAGTGTAATCCCTTAACTGGCATTTACGACGGGAGGAGACGGAGGGGTATATTCTTAGGCCGGCCAAACCACGACAAGGCTCATGAATTAATCTGCAGTAATTTGACTTCAAATACATATTATGTAGCAGTGGGTATCTTGGTGTTATAAGTCACCAGTAAATGTATATCACCTCAATAAAAAAATAAGTTTGAGTAAACTAGACCCTCGTCGTCCCACCAGTGAGACAAATTAGTGGTTCCACGAGAAAACGGGCGAGAATCCGCTTCATGAAATAAAGCATTTGAAAGCGTCTCTGTCTCAATGAACTCATGCTAACTAGTCTCATGAAATCTAGTTTGTGGGGATTGGTGGGGAGGGGGGTTTATAGCTCAAAATTATCAATCTTAGATTAGTTTTTTTACTGACTAAATCAAGTACAATATTCAAATTATAAATATGCATGAATACGAGTACGTACTACATTATAATTCCGAGGGGTCACTGTACCAGAAACACGATAGGACAATATTCTCTCTATAGAAAAAAACCCAAAATTACCTCTAAAGTAAGGTAGGGTAGGTATGATTGTTTATTAAAATGGTGAATATTATT
Organism: Operophtera brumata; assembly: GCA_932527175.1. Lineage (NCBI taxonomy): Eukaryota > Metazoa > Arthropoda > Insecta > Lepidoptera > Geometridae > Operophtera > Operophtera brumata. Next base: position 54,552,168 of record OW052239.1, on the reverse strand, counting down.
GGGTATAAAATTAGATAAATAAAATCAATGGGGTTTTGTAAAATTATCTTGATTTTACGGGATATTCAATAAAAACTGCTTATTAGTGCGGCGCGAGGCGTTTTTTTTAAAAAGAATATTGAGTGGTTTTGGCGCAGTCCTAAAAATAAAAGCATGAACTCCTGTATCTAGGTCACTAGGTATATACATATAAACAGGTTCAGTTCCATCTGTCTGAATCTAATATTTAACAGCTTCTCGGGAACCATGAACCTTTGTAGGATAGGTACTCGTATGTAATATTCATCCTCGAGGTCGCTAAGATAAGCTTTGCCCAGTTAGTGATCCACGGACTAACTTCTTAGGTCTTCTAATGTACCTATAATAAGTCTTATGTTGCCTGATGCATTATTATGAACTGGGTTTTGTAAAGGTATGGTGCATCCGGCCTAAGAATAGACCCATCCGTCTCCTCCCGTGGATGTCGTAGACCCGGACTTGTTGGTAAGATTAGTTGGTATAAGATTTGTCCTGGCTGCTAGCTTATAATGGAATGTGTTATTATTACTAGAAGAAAGCGTTAGCCGAGTCAGTCGTGGGAAGCAATGGCGGCGATGAGCTCACCTCTTGTCACGTCTATATTCCACGATGACCTGCTTTGCGGCAGTAATAGGTATGAGGCATTGCCTAGCCTTTCGGAGAAAAAGGCGTTCCCTATTATGTATGTAAGAAATTATTTGTATGTAAGTAAAGCTTTTGAAATGAAGTAGTAGTAGTAGTAGTAGAGCATTTTTGTGAAAAAGTTCTTCCGGGGAAGTACTACCACCATACCTATTTCTTCCGCAAAGCAGTAGTGCTCGCATTGCTGTGTTCCGGTTTGAAGGGCATGGTTGCTGGTGAAACTACAGGCACATGAGACTTTTCATCTTTATGTCTCAGGGTGGCGAGCGCTGTGCAATGCCACATAGGGTGCGTCCTAGGTGGACGTGACCTATGAGGTAATGCACTGTTCATAGGTAGAGGGTACCGCTTAACATCAGGTGGGCCATCTGCTTGATCCGTCATTCCAAGTAGAAAAAAATATTAGAAAAATTATGACTACATTATCTTATCTTATCTTATCTTACCAGTTTGTGGGCTCTCGCCGGGATAAAGTATCTGGCTCTCAGGAATCGGAGCAGGAATGCATCATCCGTCCGGGGCGGAGTACACTCTCCTCGTTCTATGAAACAGAGAACATTACAAAGGTGCCAGGTGCCTAAGGTGCATATATTTAGTACACCGTGGCGTAATTATGAACAAGAAATAAAACTATAACTATCATCAGAGAAACCTGCTCTGCTGTTCGATTTGATTCATTTTTAGGGTTCCGTACCCAAAGGGTAAAACGGGACCCTATTACTAAGACTTCGCTGTCCGTCAGTCTGTCACCGGCTGTATCTCATGAACCGTGATAGTTAGACAGTTTAAATTTTCGCAGATGATGTGTTTCTGTTGCCGCTATAACAACAAATACTAAAAAACAGAACACACAACAAACGTGTTTTTTTTGGCATTTTTTTAGAAAATGGTACGGAACCCTTCGTGCGTGAGTCTGACTCGCACTTGGCTGGTTTTATATTTCCCGTAGGTATATAAGTATGTTAGGTCATATAATTACCGGCAAATCAGTTATCGCTATCTGAATAAGTGTTGATGAGCTGTGATGAGCAAAAAACACGTAAAAATTTGAATTTCGCGCCACATGCTAGAGCATCCACCTTAATGGTTTTTAGGTGGTATTAGACAAATATAGTGCAGAATTGTTAAAATGTTAAAATAAAAAAAATAAAAAAGCTATAAATAATACCAAACAAAGGTCTCACCAAGTATCAAGGCCCTCAGTTCGGTGATGGCTGCAGGCCTGGTGATCGGGTTCTCATTGCAGAGCTCCCTGGCGGCTTCCAGCAGCTCTGGACCCTCATCAGTGTTCAGCTCAGCCTCGAAAGCGATCTCCAGGAAGCTCTCGTACATTGTGAGGCTCCTGAAAAGTATATTTCAAAAAATTATTACTCATTTAATCACATCACTTCACACTAATATTATAAAGGCGAAAGTTTGTGTGTGTGTGTAGTGTGTTTGTCTGTCTGTGGCAACGTAGCTCCCGAACAGATGAAATGTTTTTTTTTTTAAGGTGAATTATTCGGGAGTGTTCTTAGCTATGTTTGATCAAAATCGGTTCAGCCGTTTCATTGCGTTGAAGGTTTTAATTTTTACAAAATTAATTACTTGTTAACTGTTCACTAGTGTGCGTGCGTCAGACCTTTGATACAAAGACAATGCAAAAGTTTTCGGCGTCTGGGCGTATCTAACGATATTTAAATCTTTGTTTTAAAAAGCTGATTTGACATCTGACAGCGTCTCATAGGTTAGCAGCACCTTCAAGCGTGGCAAGATTAAGACCTTGTTTTGTTTTTTTGAATGTGTTAGTGTATACCAGTGTTGGGTGTCCATTTAATAACTTAAAAATAAAATAAATAAATACACTCAAGGCATCTGGAACACGTTCCCTGCTAAAGAATACAGACGCCTGTTTTTTGGGTCTTCGGGCTAATACCATTTTTTTTCGAGGGTTTTTCTTCCTTTGCCTGTTCTGCAGTGTTTTTCGCGGGGCTAAGGTGTGTGTTTCGATTCGAAAAAATATTTACACTCAAGTTGCGAATCGCTTTCGCTTCGTTGGTTACAATTATACTGTGTAATAAGTAGGTATATCAATTAGCCCTCATTGTTTTTATCTAAGATCATGCAGTTTATCTCTACAAAATATCTTAATTTTCCAACTTTACATCGAGTGAGGCCGTAAGTCAGTTTATCAACCTGTATCATAAAAAACCGGCCAAGTGCGAGTTGGACTCACGCACGAAGGCGCACGCCGTATCTATAAAAACGGTAAAAAACACGTTTGTTGTATGGGAACCCATTTAAATATTTATTTTATTCCACTTTTTACTATTTTATTGTTATAGCGGCAACAGAAAAACATCATCTGTGAAAATTACAACTGTCTAACTATCACGGTTCTTGAGATACAGCTTGGTGACAGACGGACGGACAGAGGAGTCTTAGTAGTAAGGGTCCCGTTTTACCCTTTGGGTACGGAACCACAGAATAAATATTAGTACAAGTAACGGAACTGACCTCGTTTGGATCAGAAACACCATGACCGCTGAAAAATACCGTAACCAGGTGCTAGTACCAATAGTCTACCCCCATCGACTATAAATGCGCCAAGAATTAATGCTCATGCACGATCCCTCCGTAGACCAAGACATGTTCTTGGTGATCCTGATGACCCTATCACTATACCGCTAATGCGGTAGTGACGTCATCCAGTCAAGACAGAAACAACACTCCACCTTTGCACCGACCTCGCCGGCGACGTCGACGAACCTTCTAAGTACCTTCTGTACCTCATGCCTAAACCGGTACAAGCATGTTCCGGGGCGTTTTGCCCGTTCCTCCTAAACTGGCAACAGCCCAAGCCGAGGTCCGTACCTAAGTGGTGCCCTTGTGCTAGTTGCCCCAACCTAACTTTGCAGGTTGAGCGCCATCTGCGCTCACCAAAAGCCCGGTAAAGCAGTCATGGCCCCAGGCGGCCAACTGCATTAAAATACATTCGAAAAAAAAACTCATGCACGACAATGCCCGTCCGCACACAGGCCACACAGCGCGAGTGGTGACCAGCTGGCTGCAGGAGCACGGCGAGAGTTGGACCACCTGTCGGAATCGGTCCGTCCGTTGGAACCGGTACACCTATCGAAAGCTAGATCCTACTAATATTATAAATGAGAAAGTTTGTGAGTGTGTTCGTTACTTCTTCACACTGAAACGGCTCGACGGATTTGGATGAAATTTGGAATGGACATACTTTACTCCCGGAATAATAAAAAGGCACATTTTTATCCCGATGTTCCCAAGGGATCGAGACCTATGCGGGTAATACTGTGGGGCGTTGCTATATTACTTTATTCTTTACTAGCTGCGCCCCTCGGTGTTACCCGCGTAAATCTCGATCCGTGGGAATATCGGGATATATATGTGCCTTTTTTTTTTTTTTTTTTTAACATTGATAGACCTTTGATTGACCACGATCTCACCTGTTGGTAAGTGACGATGTTGCCTATGTGTTATTCCGGGAGTCCAGTTATCTCCATTCCAAATTTCATCCAAATCCGTCTAGCCGTTTCAACGTGAAGAAGTAACAAACACACACACACACACAAACTTTTGCATTTATAATATTAGTGTGATTCTTTATTGTAGGTACACACAAACATGAGAAGAAAAACAACTTACATAAAGGACATGTACAAAGGCGAGCTTAATCCTGAAAGAGTTTTCTTTCAGCAAACATTTAATGATAGGGAGAACTGATTAATAGTGGTGGGTACGTAACTTAACTTATAATACTTTAAGTTTAAGTTATAATACTTTAACTTGTAGCCTATATACGGTTCGCCTCGAACTTACATGATAGGCGAGCCGTAACGTAACATTAGGTAGAATTCACCATTAAAAACTGCATTAAAAATAATTCCAGAGCTACTTTGTTGCATACATCTAGGTCATTGCAATCACCTGCTCATTAGTCTAACATAATGCTAGATTGTAAAGTATGATTGAAGAGGAGATATTCTAGTAAAAAAACCAAGATCAGCTCTCAGACTCTGTAAGATCTTATAGGTTATGGATCATGGACAGGTCATCAGCTCGTAGAACTGCGACCTTTGGGAATAGGGAGACTAACTACACCGAGACGAGACGAGACGCGACGATGCGCGCACTTTTAACCAACTTCAAAAAAGGCGGAGGTTGTCATTTTATCGTTTTTAGGGTTCCTTACCCAAAGGGTAAACGGGACCCTATTACTAAGGCTCGGCTGTCCGTCTGTTTGTCTGGCTGACTGTCTATCCGTCTGTCACCAGGCTGTATCTCATGAACTGTGTTAGTTAGACAGTTGAAATTTTCACAGATGATCTATTTCTGTTGCCGCTATAACAACAATACTAAAAAACAGAATTAAATAAATATACATACAACATACAACAAACGTGATTTTTTGCCGTTTTTATAGATAATGGTTCGGAACCCTTCATGCGAGAGTCCGAATCACAGGAGGCCGGTTTTTTTTATGTGTGTTCACCGATTAATCGTTTACGCCTGGACCGATTTGGAAAATTGTTTTTTTGTTTAAAAGGGTTGTTTAAGGCTTCTCATGTAGTCCTATGGTCAGGTCAGGATCTGATGATGGGATCCTGGAGAAATCGACGGAACTCTTCAAATTTTATAGGCACACCTCTAGTCTGTTATTGGAAGTTTTTTTGTAGAAAAATATACTTGTACAATATAGAACTTGTTTATTACACAAAAAGGTACAAACAAAATGGCGGATCGAAGTACACCGCTCTGCAGACTGCAACGCGCTGCGCAGAGCGGTGTAGCGGAACGCCTCGCCGGTCAGCGGGAATCGAACCCGCACCTCTTGCGTCTCAGCCGGCTATTCGCTTGCCACGGAGGTTGTCATTTGCGTAAGGGCCACAACAACACAAAATCTGAGATAATTTCAACAGGCTACCGCTGTGTCTTAAATCTTACAGCCGTGACAAATTATAAACAGACAGACGGACGGCGTAGGCTTAGTAATAGGGTCCCATTGACACCAATTTGACGACCTCTCTGACGTTCGTCTGCGAAGCAGGAGGTTGCGGGTTCGATTCCCGTCTCGGAACAAATATTTGTGCGATCTGCAGATATTTGTTCTGGGTATTTTCTATATATAATAAAAATATCTATCTATGTAATATATTGTATTAAGTATATCAGTTGTCTAGTACCCATAACACAAGCTCTGCTTAGCTTGGGGCTAGACAATGTTGTGTGAACTGTCCAGCATTATTTATTTATTTATTTAGTTCTGAACTCTATAAAGCACTAAGCTAATCTGATTACTGAACCCTAAAAAGCACTAAGCTAATCTGATAACGACGGAACAAGCCGTGGGGTAAGCACGAATAACAAACATTAGCGAGACGATAGTCAATGCCAATAATTAACCAATCAAATTAAAAATATTTCTAGTCACCTAAGTAAAAAGTCAAAGCCAAAAGTATTTAATTCTAGAATTGAAACTATCGTGGTTGGGAATCATTTTAAAAGATAAACAGCTAATTACTACTATTTATCGTCACTTAGTGGTAATTAGCAGTTTATCTTTAAAAAAAAGTATTTTATTCATTGAAATCACATGGATCATATTGAATCGTCTTATACAATAAATTTACTCCTGTTCCAACGCGACCAAACCTAGAAGAATCAGGCAACAATCACGGCTCGGCTTTATTTGATGTTACTACTAGGTGGGGCGCGTCTGTGTGGTGCCTCGAGAACAAGTGGAAGCTGATTCAAAGAAGAAAAAAAAGAAAATGAAAACCAACTTAAAAGCCTTAAGTAGGCAATCAAATGTAAGATGCTAGAGAGAATCAGCAAAAGGTCTAAGACAGAAGTCATTGGGCCAATATTTGACATTGACTATCGTCTCGCTAACGTTTATTATTCGTGCTAACAGAAGGCCCACCTGAAGGCGGTAACCTCTATCTATATAATAACAATGCATTACGTCATAGGTCACGTCCACCTACGACGTACCCTATGTGGCATTGCACTGCGCCCGCCATCCTGAGACAAAGATGAAAAGACCTACCTGTAATTTCACCTGGCAATGCTTTGCTGCAGATATAGATATGGTGGTAGTATTTCGCGGACGAATTCCTTCACAAAAAATTTCAAGATTCAAGATATTTATTTGCATATAAGTGTAACAATTTGGTCTCATAAACTAGTGAGCACTTATGACTTATTTGACATCTGCAGGCATCGTAAATTTTTTTGAGGGCGTAATCTTAGTTTCTTACATAGCTTATCAATATATATAAAATCGTTGCGTGACTGACTGACTGACTGAGTGACTGACTGACTATCAACGCACAACCTAAACCGTAAGTTCTAGAGACCTGGAACTTGGAGAGTACGTTCCTTTTGTAGTCTTTGGGTGCACTAAGAAAGGAATTCCAGAAATGTAACCCCTAAGGTGGTGCAGCGGAGTATTGACGTTGGTATGGAAAAGTACACGTGGATGAAGTCGTGGGCATTCCACTAGTTACATATAAAACAACTAACTTCTAAATTTTAACTAATACAAAGTTTGTTCATCCAAAGTTGTTACAAAGTCACTAGGTATATTCATCAAGTTGTAAATTGAACATAGTTATAAAAGGTACCTAGGTAAATTTAGTAGCTGAAGTTGGCAAATGGACATTGAGGTACCTACTACTAAAAAGTCTACTTTCGTAATCCAGTATGTATGTGCAAACTTAGCAGATTAGCAAGCCAAGTGTTTGTCAATCGAAAGACAAAAGTGTGAACAAAGTTTCGCACTAACAATGGTAATGCATGCTAAGTACCTCTCAAGTAATTCATGTCGGAGATGAGTGACGCAACAGGAAAACATTACGTTCTCATGCAAAGAACATTCTTGAGCAGTAGGCAATTACTCAGTAAGTATAAATTCATACATAAAAAAAATCGCCCAAGTACGAGTTGGACTCGCGCACCGAGGGTTCCGTACAAACCTGTAGGTATATAAGTAAAAGGTTATGGTATTTTTATTGCTAAATGATCATCATGAGGAAGGTAGTAAGTTTAAAATTAATTAAAATATTTGTATTATATGATATAATCAAAAATGTATGCTTTTCGCAATTTTTCCTTTATATGTGCTATAAGACGTTGCTTCGTACCAAATTTCAAGATTCTGAGTTCACGAGAAGTATACCTACCCTGTAGGTTTTGATTCTCTTGCGAGTGTCGAAAATTTGCTGCATAAACGGCTGTATCTTTTGATTGCGTTGGCTTAGAAATTTGCTTTTTTCACAGCTCCAAGGGACAGTAGACCTGAGTATTTGATATGAATTTAAGCTTGATACCTCCAAGCGTTCCTGAAAAAAAAGGGTCTTGACAGACAGATAGACGGACAACAAAGTGATCCTATAATGGTTCCGTTTTTCCGTTTGAGGTACGGAACCCTAAAAATCAATTAGTTTCTAACTACATATTATAAAACAAAGTCCCCCTGCAGCGTCTGTTTGTCTGTCTCGAGGCCGCATTGCTCTAATGTCTGTCTGAACGAGATAAACTCGTATTTTCATACGGTTTTACCCATCGAGCAACGCAGGCCTCCGTACCGGAGGGGAGACGCCATAGAGCTGTCAACCGATACATATTTATTCAGAAATATTTGGGGGGGGCTTCACGCACTCACTTACAATTTAATGCACACTTTTGTAACCAGTCGTTCTATCGCTATAAACGCACACGTCTATAAACAGCAACACATCAAAAATCTTTATACACACATAGATGCTTTCTGTGTACAAACATCATGTTATGTCACAAAATTGACAGTAACATCCGTTCTAGGGACTTCCAGCACTCAAGTCGATAAATGAATAGTATCGATAACTTTTTGGTAAGAACTTACTTTGCCTACCACCAAGGGTAATTTAAAGGATTTAAGGGCGGCTAGGGATGAGGGAACGCTCTCTGTGAAGGGGGAGTTGCTGAACCGCCCCACTTTTCGAGGATAGCATAGAGATCATTTTGTGGATTACTATGATATTTTAGATTAGTAAAAGGTAGTAGTAGGCTGGAGAGAGAGGGGGTTAACGCGGAAACTTAGAGTATAGAGAAAAATCAAGAAAATTTTGAGTACCCCAGGTACAACCTTACTTTACAACAACTCATGAGATGATTAGTTCTTGGGAAAATTGAATTAGAATTTTGTTCAAAGCTTACAATAATTTCATAAAACTATGGGCTGGCAAGTCAAAAGAGACGAAAGGAAAGAAAAGGAAAAAACGCTTTACTTAGCTCCCGTCTTCCTACTAACCTACATAATCCATGACGGTTCTGGCCTCGAAATATACAATGTATTATATATATCTGTCATTCACTGTTATTGTCAAAAACCAAAAACCATGATCCTAAGTGCCAAAAAACTAGATTAGTCATTAAAATTTATAAATAGTTTTTTTTTTATTTCAGGCATGATTATCCCACGACACAGGGGATCCTAGTGTGAGATCAGAACTATGTAGGTATGTGTTGGGTGTGTTAAGTTATGTTGATGCTAAACGATGGTAGGTAAAGTAATACTTAGCGCTATATATAGTGAACAGAAAATCGCGTTGAAAAAATTATACCTAGCTATATTATTTTTTTCATTCTTTTGTCAATCAAATAGGATTTGAATAGGAAAATCCCACGACACAGGACGGACACTCATGACACGACTTTTCTTGAAAAGGAGTAAACGAGTTCAAACTGGGAAATGCTTTTGTTAATTTATCGTGATCACGTATCCCACAACCTAGGTAGGCATGCAACTTTTTACGAAAAACTATCACACCTCTAGATTTGTAATATCACATAGTAATTTAAATTCATGTCTAGATAAGTTCACTCATGAAAACACTAGTAAAAATAACTTGGAAGCCCTTGCAAGCCTAGCTAGTAATATCTTGGAGCAACACGGCCGCCGCTGGAGGTCACACGAGAGAGACACGAGGAGGTCGCGGCGCTTTACATCAAGTAAAGGCGTTCCCCTCTGGCTATGCACAATTTCATTTGGGCATACGCGTTAGTAAAACTGTTTTACTAACTGTTTTAAAAACTATCCGTTGTAATTTAACATAGTAATTTAAATTCATCTCTGTGTTTAAATATAAACAATCAAGGAAAAGAAGCTTGCTAGCCCTCACCAAGCATGTTTTGCTTTTGCTAGTAATAAAATTGTATCATGATGGGCCAATTGCTCTGTCAGACTGAATCGATCGTGTGACGCATAGAGTAAAACAGTGTGACAGTGCTACAAATACTAAAATGCCGAATCGTTACATTTTCTGCTGTAAATCAAGGTCTGTACCTGAGTGAATTTCATTATATATATATATTTACATACATACATACATAGACACACGCCTTTTTCCCCGAAAGGGTAGACAGAGCCTTAAATGGGCCTCTTTTCACCTTGGTTTTCAACAGTTCTCAATAATATATATTTTTTTTATTTTTTTTTTTATGTTGGACACATTTTACACATTATTATCTAGCCCCAAGCCAAGCAGAGCTTGTGTTATGGACTAGATAACTGATATCCCTAATACAGTACAACAACATTAGTACAATAGATAGTACATAGTACAACAGTACAATACATAAATATTTATTTTGTATTAACATAGAAAATATCCAGAACACCCTGAACCAATATCTGCAGATCGTACAAATATTTGTTCTGAGGCGGGAATCAAACCCGCAACCTCCTGCGTTACAGGCGAACCTTCGTCCTCTGCACCACAGAGGTCGTCAATTTATGGCATAAAATGAATAATTTCAAATTAAAATCATAACAGTTACCTACCTTGTTACATACCAATACCTTCATGGTGATTGGATTAACGGTTAGAAAGTTAGGTTAGGTTAGGCTATGGCGTCTCCCGAATAATATAAATCAAATTTCAATAGTTTGTAAAACATAATAAACGAGCATTTATTTTATCGATAAAAAAATCTACTTTATTATTGAGGCACATCACTAATTTTGTAGTACATAAGAAAACACGGGCAACTTACTTTCAGGAATTTTTGAGAAATAAAAAAAACTGTTAAATGAGCTTAAAGCTATTTCAGTGTGCATTGAGGCTGTTATTGTTACATACATACATACATAGACACACGCCTCTTTCCCCGTAGGGGTAGGCAGAGCCTTAATGGACCTCTTTTCACAGTGGGTTGCACCATCGTGGGAGATAGACGTGACAAGTAGTGAGCTCATCCCTGCCATTGCTTCCCACGACTGACTCAGCTAACGTTAAACACAACGTGCGAAGATTGTACAGTAACCTAACAATTGGCTATCAACGATTTTTTTAAAGCTTCTTTATTTACTTTTAACTGAAAAGCAATTCAATTTTTCAAATTTTCTATTTTTATATCAACCTATTACCTATTGATGTATTTTACAGTGTGTGTGCCGTGTCCGTGCGTCAACCGAGGTCCGTGCTGAAAATCAGCGCTGCAGTTTACTGCAGCATTATGCTGAGCACGGGCCTTTTTTGACGGCAGTATACACGCAGCATAAAACGTGTTCTGTTTGTGTTATTATTGTATTGTATTCCATTATTGTGTGTGTATTTGCTATTCAAAATAAACTATTTCTATTCTATTCTATTCTATTCTATACTATTCTAAAAGAGTAAAGTTATTTAAGTATGATCAATATAACCGATTTTGATCAAATTAACCACGCAGTTTTATTCTTATTTTAAACTAAAAGCAACCCGCGGTTTCACTCGCATAAGTCTTGATCCTGTGGGAACATCTAAATGCTCTTTCATTTTACAATGCTTTCTTAACACACAGTTTCTTATTCAATCTCTCAAAGTCCACCATACATACTTCTCAAACCTCTCATCTTCAGTGCATTTATTATACTTTCATGTTTATTCTGCCTTAGCAACTTTCGCTACCACCATACATTAGTTTTGGCACTAACACTCCTCTATGCACATCCAGTCGTGCCTTTTTGGATACGTTCCGGCTGATATTAAGGCGTTAAGTTCACCTGGTTTCCAGAATTTACTCTCATTTAAATATTATCTTCATGCTTGCCATCTCTTGTAATCAAAGTTCCCAAATGTACAAACTTTTTCATGTTACACTTGTTGTTAATAGTAGTGTGATTTAATTATATTTCTTTAAATATAGTTGCACATGACATTTACGTTGACATATCATCATACACCTCTGCGAGGCACAATGAATCCTTTTACCATACTGGTTCTTTCACCATTGGTCACTAGGCCCCTTTCAGGGACACTATATCTCAAGCTGGTCACTGAACCAAGAAAAAGCCCGTGACACGAAGTAGTAGTAGTTAGTAGTTACCGGTTAGTTAGTGGTTACATAGCCATCAAATACAAATACACGTTATTCCACATGTCACATGATGTCGAACGTGTTTAATGAATAGTATTTAGTAATCAAGGATATTAAGTAATCATCCACATCTTGGCTTACTGACATTACACGTTATATACATGTTTACGTCAGCAGAATAAATCCTGAAATGCACATTGATGTATTATACACATTTATATCTACGCTTTTGGTCACTTTTATGTCGCCCCTGTGTCACACGATTAAGTGGAGCTCGATTGAAGAGCGAGCAGGGCAGTCGTAAGGGAATTGGCTTTCATTGCGAATAAATCACGTAACTTGGCAGTGATTTTAGAGTATTGAATGACCAGTGTACTGAAGTGCAGTCGCAGTGAAGAGTGAACCAGTGTTATTGAATAAAATATTCACGGTTTGTTTTGTTAAACCGTTCAGTTTTATTATTTTACCCCGAACACGAACTCAAAAATTACAAAATCTGAGATGGCCACTTTTGTTTTTATACGGCTTAATTTTACTTGGTCAATTTTTATGCAATAAGTTATAATAATTTAATTGAAATTCAGGTACATGTGAAAGGAAACACTATCTTTTTGTAAATTTGATGATCCAATCATTTTTTTACAGCATAAAACTGAACAATTCGGCATTTTTCTTAGAGCTTTATCTCCCACGCGAGTCGATTCAGTCTGACAGAGCGATCGGCGACAGCTAGTTTTTTATAAGCTGTATGCCCTCGAGGGCATTCAATTTAGAGGGGAACTACAGCGGGGAATGCCTTTGATGGCGTCTCCATTCCGTGTTGCTCGATGGGTTTTACCAAAGGAAGGAGTGATTCATGAGGAAGGTTTAGGCACAGATTATATATTAGTTACTACGTAAACAGCACGGTAATGGATACCTATACCACAGTTAAACTCTTCGACCAAAGTAAAAAGTATTTAATTTGGTCGAAGGTTAAACTTATATTGATCACAAGACGTAAATATACAAAGAAATGGTATGATTTCTGTGGTAGTTTTTTGGATCAGTTGAGCTATCTTTAGATTATGTACATGAGGTCGTATTTAGATACCGATACCGTTTACCAAACTGTTTGATTTGTATTTCCAATAGTTTTTATATTCGATAGTTGTGTTATTTTTTAGTAACCTCAGAGTTGAATTCGGAGGCCAAATCCTAGACTCTTTAGAAAGGTATCTTCATTATGTTCAAGAACATTTCGTTGTATTAGTATCGTGGATTGGGCCTTGAATACAACATTATAATACATGTTGTATTAGTATCGTGGATTGGGCCTTGAATACAACATTATAATACATGTTGTATTAGTATCGTGGATTGGGCCTTGAATACAACATTATAATACATGTTGTATTAGTATCGTGGATTGGGCCTTGAATACAACATTATAATACATGTTGTATTAGTATCGTGGATTGGGCCTTGAATACAACATTATAATACATGTTGTATTAGTATCGTGGATTGGGCCTTGAATACAACATTATAATACATGTTGTATTAGTATCGTGGATTGGGCCTTGAATACAACATTATAATACATGTTGTATTAGTATCGTGGATTGGGCCTTGAATACAACATTATAATACATGTTGTATTAGTATCGTGGATTGGGCCTTGAATACAACATTATAATACATGTTGTATTAGTATCGTGGATTGGGCCTTGAATACAACATTATAATACATGTTGTATTAGTATCGTGGATTGGGCCTTGAATACAACATTATAATACATGTTGTATTAGTATCGTGGATTGGGCCTTGAATACAACATTATAATACATGTTGTATTAGTATCGTGGATTGGGCCTTGAATACAACATTATAATACATGTTCTGGCTTCTTGTTTCTACCTAAACATTTATTCAAATATCTACTGTGGTGTGTCCGACCTGAGAACAGACCACTCTGTCTCCTCCCGTAGATGTCGTATTAAGGGATTACCCGGACTTGTTGGTAAATAAAATAACATAAATAAATAAATAAGTTCACACAACATTATCTAGCCCGAAACTAAGCAGAGCTTGTGTTATGGGTACTAGATAACTGATATACATTGATAGATATTTTTTTATCATACATAGAAAATACCCAGAACACCCTGAACAAAGATCTGCAGATTGTACAAATATTTGTTCCGAGGCGGGAATCAAACCCGCAACCGCCTGCGTTACAGAGGTAGGATTAGTTGCTATAAGATTTATCCTGGCTGCTAGCTTATTATGGAATGTGTTATTACTAGAAGAAAGCGTTAGCGTTCTTATACTGAAGAAAGTCTTGCAGATTCAGTCGTGGGAAGCAATGGCGGCGATGAGCTCACCACTTGTCACGTATATATTCCACGATGGTGCAACCCACTGTGAAAAGGCAATGAGGCTCTGCCTACCCCTTCGGGTGTGTGTTTATGTTTGTATGTATTCTTCAAGATTATAGTCCAGTTTATTGGTTTGTTTAAATACATTCGAAACAGCAAACATTGCGTAACAAGATACCGCTATTTATGTACGAATGTTGTCAGTAAATAACGTGTGACGTCATTATATCAATGACTCAATACATAAACATGATAATTTACATCTCTCTATATTCATAAAAGTCGTCTGTGTGGTTGTTTGTCTGTTTCGAATGTGGGTTTTCATTATCGTGTAGGGTAACGCGGAAACAAAAAATAGCTAAAAAATTAATTTAAAGTGCTCATTGAAGTGCTACAGCTATCCAGCTGTAGCACTTCTAAATTAATATATAATCAGTGCTTCTACTCCGTGGTCATTGTACGTAGACTAATATGAGGGGTTTTCACGGCCGTTTTACATCATGCGTATACCCTTGAAAATAGATGGCGCCAACTCTGTACTTATCTGTCAAAATAAAGTGAGATGTCAAAGTCAACAACGTAGTGATATAATTTCGTGGTATTTTGTTACTATCACACAAAAGCACAGACAATGCATTTGTTAATTTGGCAACCACTATTGAGTCAACACAGCACGATCTATCGAGCCACATAAAACTACTTTTTTATTTATTTATTAGAAAATGAAAATACCTCGTCATCCTTGTACTTATATTTATTATGTGGTTATAGTATCATCTTCTCATTACAGTCTGTACCGCTCGTCCCAAATTTTAAATCGGGACAAAGCTGATTTCCTTTTTAAATATCTTTTAAATTCCATTCTGCCCTATACCGCGGACTTTTTTTAATATATTTTATAGTGAAGTGATTATTCTGCTTTAAAGGTGTTCGATCATTTCTGTATGGAGAGTGGCATCTCTTTCAGCGGCCATATTATTTTTCTGAATTGGCGTCACACTATTTTATAGATGAACCAATTTTAAACTCAACACTAACACATGTCACAACACCCAACTGTCACATACATAGTACACCCACACTAGGATTCCCTGTGGCGTTGAGCTCCATCGCTTTTACTTGGAACTAGACAAAATAATCCTTGTGGGTACGGAATAAGGAATATTTAATTTTGATTTAGTGAAATAGATTTAAGTTTAAGATTGGGATATCTCTATACCTACCAGTTTTTTTCTAATTTTCGTTGTGTTTATACAGCTATTTTAACCTCCAAATAACTCGAGAACTGGATGCTTTAGGGTAGTATAAGCGATGCCACCAGCAATACAAAAATGTGCGAACCCCTTTTTTATACTGTATTGTAGTTGTAATATGCTTTCTGTAAACGACGACCAAAACACGTGTACTTAGGTAGAGCCGCGGTCAAATGCTAGTCATTTATATGTGTCCTCAATTAGTAATCATTAAACAACTATAGCCGCAACCGAGCGGTTTCACTCGTGGTGATAATATTCTGTTAGTATCTACGTATCTCAATTCCAAAGTCTGGCGTGATGGAATTCATTTTGAATTGATGGAAAAAATCTAAATGCATCGTGTTTTGAAATTCGCACTATTTTTTTACAAGCTTGTCCGGGTGGAATATGTTTGACCGGGTGGAATCTTGCAACTGAATTTTAATGCAGTTATCCTCAACCGATTGAGATATTGAGATGATATTTTGCACACCTGTCAAGTTCCGATGACGATGCAATATTACGGTGATAGCGAGCTGAGACGAATGATGCGGAATGGAGACGGAAGGTGGACAACGGAACTCCTCGAGGGATAATAGTAGACTGGCCGTGTTTAGGCTCATTTTGATCAGCACACGGTTACGGTCACTGATTTTATGAAAGCTTGTATTGAAAAAAAAAACTTTAAAATTTTATTACTTAGTAATTCGTACCTACTTCTCAATGAATATGCTTAGTAAGCAAATTGAGCGAGATATTGCTGTAGAACGTAAAAAAAAATCCTTTCTTTATGCTATTATTTATGCAAATATAACTATTTATATCATATTTAGATAAAATAGATAACTGCTGTGGTAAATCCGGCATAAGATTAGACCCCTCCGTCTCCTCCCGTGGATGTCGAAAAAGCCAACTAAAGGATTACCCGGACTTGTTGATAAGATTCGTTGGTATAGGATTTGTCTTGGCTGCTATCTTATTATGGAATGTGTTATTACCGGAAGAAAACGTTAGTGGGTAGCAAAGGCAGCGATGAGCTCACCACTTCTCACGTCTATACTCCACGATGGTGCAACCCACTGTGAATAGAGGCCCAATGAGGCTCTTCGTACCCCTTCGGTGAAAAAGGCGTGTGTCTATGTATGAATGTATGTATATCATCAGACAGAAATAAATTACCTAAACCTCCATGAATCGTAGACTAACAGCTGCTATAAGTTTCACCAAAAATTCTACAGTATTTTGTATGTTTTTTGGCACAAACAAACAGATACTTATATAGTCTTCAAATCAAATAAACTGTGTCCACTAAAATGGACCCCATTACCACTTATTATTTATTTACAAATAAATTGCATAACGTCGTCTATAAAACCAGTTAATTGCTAGCATGTTGCTATTAAAGAGAACTAGCATGTTGCTATTAAAGAGAACTAGCATGTTGCTATTAAAGAGAACTAGCATGTTGCTATTAAAGAGAACCATTTTGTCCCAAACAAGATATTTTAATAAATTATACTTAATTGCTAGCATGTTGCTATTAAAGAGAACCATTTTGTCCCAAACAAGATATTTTAATAAATTATACTTAATTCGCTGTATATAATGAGCTCTAGAACTTTTAAGTTTTTGGTATAAGTATACTCATACTTATACGTTAAAAAAGAAAAAAAATGGTATTCCTAAGCTTTTTATCTAGTGAAATCATAAATTTCATTCATTGCATTTCAGAATCACTATTTAAATAACTTCACTTGATAAAAAACAAATATACTTCTTAATTGAAATAAATTTTAGACTTACTTCTTACACGTTTTAATTTTTGAAACATTTGGTAACTTATTAATTATTAATTGAGTTAGTAATTTATCTTTGATCAAAGTAATTTCTTTATCAAAATTTAACAAAATGTTAAAGGGCCATTATACCTACCTAATAATATTATTTTGTATACCTACCTAAAAACATGGTATCAGAGCGAGCGCTCGCCATATTAGCCTCGTACAAAAAAATTTGTTATAGCTTAATATAATTGAGACCACAAACCTTAAAATCCGATACTGTTAATCCAAACACCGCATATCCGACACGCGACACAGAGTTAGTGCACACATGCAGCGCGGGCGCACCGCGGACACGAATGTCTCTTTGTTTATCCGAGCCGACAGCGCCGCGCCCCGCGGCTTGTTCCGCAGTCGACACGCTTCATTCGAACTAGTTCGTAACCTCGTCCCAGGACAAGACGAGACTAACGTCACACCACATACAAATGGCGCCACTTTGTTCCACATAGCCATGAAGTTATAGTTAACCTATAACTTCATGCACATAGCTTATTAATGACAGTCGTAAACAACTCACTGTGTAAAAAAACATACATACAATACATACATAAACTCACGCCTGTTTCCCGGACAGGTAGGCAGCGACCACGGATTTCCACTTGCTACGATCCTGACACACCTCTATTGCTTCATTCACTCTATCACATTCTTCATACATGCTCGTCTGTTAAGGGTTACTTTTGACCTGGCCTTTTTCCAGAACGTCTCCGATCTGGTCTGAATACGTTCGCCGAGGTCTTCCCCTTACCACTGTCCCATTCACGCTCGTCTTATGTACCCGTTTCCTCGATCTACTATATCGTCCATCCTTTGTAAATGCCCAAACCATCTGAGCATACCTTTCTCAATCCTAGTCACTACGTCTTACGTCTAAGTATAGTCTTTACCTATATAAGAGCTTAACCTGATTGACTGACTGACTGATTTATTGATTCATCATCGCCGAGCCGAAACCGCTGGACCTGAGCTGAAACTGGGAACGTAGGTTCCTTTTATAGCAAAACCACCCATTAACAAGGGATTTTTGTAAATTCAACCCCTGAAGGGGTGAAAACCATTGTATGATAAATCGTATTTCTTTAACTAACTAACTTGAAACTTTGCATAAGTATGCTGCAATGCAAATCATAAAAGGGTAAAATATTTTTTCCCCGAACTACCCTCAAAACAGGGTGCAATGGGGTGTTAAAGTTTGTATGGGAACTTTTTAACGCATCGTGCGTAGTCATGGGATCCAGCAGGAACTACTCTAGCCATTATCTTAATATCGTGAAGGAAATCAGCCCAGCATCAAGTTTCCATATAGGGCGATACCTTTAGAACTACTCAGCTTAGGGTCAAACGAATTGTTAAAACATTTTAAATCATACCGTAGCGACATAGAGCTGATAATTCCTTTGCTATTTAAGTAGTTTATATACATTGTAAGACATTGTATTCTATACAAAGATAAGTTGTTGCTAAAGTTGTAAAATATTTTATGGATTGTAAATTATTCTATGCTAATTAAAATAATTTTTGAAATCATCTTTCGTTATACAAAATACTTAGTAAATTATAATTTGAGCAAAGTCATTGAGACATCTTGAAAACGACACTCGAAGGTTTAAGTTCTGAAGTGTGTACTTGGCATTACATTACTAAAACAAACAACGAAGGGAAGTTAAATCCGGAAGATTGATTCTCATTATATTTGTAATTTTTAACCCCAGACGCAAAAACGACGGGGTGTTATAAGTTTGAAGTGTCTGTGTGTGTGTGTGTGTGTGTGTCTGTCTGTCACCTCGTAGCTCCCGAACAGATGAATAGATTTCGTTTTTTTTTTGTTGTTTGAAAGGTGAATTTGTCGGGAGTGTTCTTAGCTATGTTTGATCAAAATCGGTTCAGCCGTTTCATTGCGTTGAGGTTTTTTAATTAATACAAAATTAATTACTTGTTTGTCATGCATGCCTCTACGATCAACTTGACATCTGTTTTTAGGGTTCCGTAGCTAAATTGCAAAAAACGGAACCCTTATGGATTCGTCATGTATGTCTGTCTGTCTGTCCGTCCGTATGTCACAGCCACTTTTTTCCGAAACTATAAGAGCTATGCTGTTGAAACTTGGTAAGTAGATGTATTCTGTGAACCGCATTAAGATTTTCACACAAAAATAGCAAAAACAATAATTTTTTGCGGTTCCCTTCCATACTTAGAACTAAAACACAAAAAAAAAACATCAAGCCCATACGTGTGGGGTATCTATGGATAGGTCTTCAAAAATTATATTGAGGTTTCTAATATATATTTTTTCTAAACTAAATAGTTCGCACGAGAGACACTTCCAAAGTGGTAAAATGTGTGTCCCCCGTAAGTTCTTAAATAAGAAAATGATAAAATTAAAAAAATATATGATGTACATTACCATGTAAACTTCCACCGAAAATTTAAAGAAAGAAAGAAAGAAAGAAAAGAAAGAAAGAAAAAAAGAAAGAAAAAATCTTTATTTGTAACGGCACACATGGATAGGACAAAAAAACTCGACATATAAAATAAAAATAATAGGTAATACATACAAAAGGCAAAAACTAAGTACTTCTACAATTAATAGAGTGTCTCTCATTCTTTCTCAATTGGTTTCAACGATATCTAGTTAGTAGCTTTTTTTTAATACGCTGTAGCTCGTAAACCTTCCAAGAACTTTTATTTTGTTACTTGCTGCTATGGAACCCTTCATGGGCAAGTCCGACTCGCACGTGGCGGTTTTCTTTTTTTTTTTTTATTGTATCTGAATGTTCGACATTTACCTGCTTATGTAAAAATTATTTTGTGTTTTAGATTGTTGTAAATTGATTATTTTGAATGTCGGACATCGACACTACATCGTAACATAATCCGAACTTTGACTATTTTTTATTAGGAGAATTGGGCTCCTGGGTTTAGTTGGATCAAGTTGCATCTTACTTCGGCTCTGTGCATTGGATTGGAATATTATATAACTGGTTCCTATTGAGGTCCTATAATACGAGTATAACTGGCTCTGGTAGCGAGGTCCTTATTTAAATTGATGTAATTTACCGGTCTGTATGGAATAAGCGATGCAAAGTGCGAGGTTAAGGTGGACAGGTCCAGTTCGGTCCCTTCACAGAATCAGTTGAACACCTTGACAAATAAGTACATACATACATACATACATACATACATAGACACACGTCTTTTCCCCCGAATGGGTAGGCAAAGCCTCAATAGGCCTCTGTTCACCGTGGGATGCACCATCGTGGGAATTTAGACGTGACAAGTAGTGAGCTCATCGCCACCATTGCGTCCTACGAATGACTCTGCAAGACTTTCTTCAGTATAAGCTATTTGCCAGGACAAATCTTATATCAACGAATCTTACTAACAAGTCCGGGTAATCCCTTAGTAGGCTTTTACGACATCCACGGGAGGAGAAGGATGGTCTATTCTTAGGCCGGACACACCAATGTTGCTTATTCCCCGTATTACAACTGCGATTAGTTTTTTTTTATACAATTTGGAATAACGGGTCAAGCAGATGGCCTGATGTTAAGCGGTACCCTCTGCCTAGGTAACCTTACCTACTACATAGTAACTTAACGACCCCACACAAAACATATCTATTGATGCCTACTAAGTTGTGTGGGGTCGAATAGGTCCCACACCTAAAGCAGAAGCGCTGCTTTTTAGGCAGTGCGTGACACGAACATCAATAAACTACGGGATAAATCAATAAATAGTTAGGCAAATTAAAACAGAAAAGATGTCAACTAAATAATTAGGGCCCGACAAAATTTCATAAATACAGAATTCCATATTGAATAAAAATTATTGAAATGCCTTTCATATTTTCATGCGAGCAAAACTACGGGAATGAAATAAAATTCAATGTAAAGGGGCGTTTGGTACATTTTGAAATGCCAAACGATTTGAGCAAAGGCATGAGTAATATTGCGGCTAATATTTTGTCAGGGCTACACGAGATTTATTACCACAGATTACTTAATAGTTACTACCTAAGTATATGAGTTTCAGATGAGCAGTGGAGGTAGTAATTAAAAAAATATAAAAAACAGAAATAGCGTTATTACTTGACAATCAATCTACGAGGCTCTTCACAAAATATAAGAAGCGTCGCAAGCTATGAAGCTCGTGAGAATTACAGTTTACCAGCGAACGACCGCTCTTCTAAGAGGGGGCAGCTGCCCCTCCCTGCCTGTACCTCGCTACGCCCGATGTGATTATGCTTTATCCTTCCTACAAATTAACTTACCTATTACTCATTCTGTAGGTAGCTTCTTAGTGAATTCTACTTGTATGTTGTACATCGCACCTCACGGAGGCCGAGAGACCATACCGAGGCCTGCACTGTCCGAAGGCTACCACTTCAGCCAGTAATCTCTCTAGGCATATTCGCCCTTTTAGAGCATAATTTGTGCACCCAGCCACAGAATAAATATTAGTACAAGACCCAGCTTCACATCTTCCATCATCTTCATTTCTTCAAGGCTAGAGTGAATAGGTGCCTTCTAGATCTTTGTGCTTCATCCTCGGCCACATCGTCACTTACCAACAGGTGAGATCGTGGTTGAACAAAGGTCTATCATAGTTTAAAAAAGAAAAAAAAACATTATCATCGTACAGAAATCCACTGCTGAACATAGGCCTCCTACATAAAATGCCACGTTTCCATCGACTTCCTGCGACGTTTATAATGTCTTTGGTCTATCTAGCGGGCCTTCCTTTATGGTCGTCCGGTTTATGGTCGAGACGAGAGATTTCGATTTCGCTTTTTTAGGGTTCCAGTGGTTGAAGTTAGTCTTCTTATTTGCGCTAGGTATTATTGTATCTTACTGACGCAAAGTATATAACAACGATTAGTTTTAATGTTTCTTAGAATGCCAAAAGCAAAGGAGCAAGCCTTGTAGTCGCATATGATGTTTAACATCTTACATCTCACCCACTTTGTAACAAGCAACATGGTACTAACCTCTCGGAAAAATGCGCGCTTCCTGTTACACACTTCCGCCTCTTTACACGAAATCACTCCAACAGATTGCAGGGAAGCGAAAGGAAAGACACATCAAAAATCAGCTTGTGTATGTATAATTTTGAAGAGTAAGAATGTGTTTTTTATTTTGAAAAGTATTGGAAAACAAAGTCATGAGAGGCCGTCAAAGTTGGCTTTTTCCACAATTTTGTTACTAAGTTTTCTTTTACGCAGATGACCTAGGAACTAAAAATAATGAAAATATGCTACCTAGTTACTATGTATGTATATTTAAAACTTTATAAAACTTTAAACTTTCCGAGAATTTTCTCATTTTTTGGGTTCCGTAGCTAAATGGCAAAATAAGGAACCCTTATATCTATAAGGCCGTGTATAAGGTCATGTCTGTCTGTCTGTCTGTCCGTGTATGTCCCAGCCACTTTTTTCCGAAAATATAAGAGCTACGCTGTTGAAACTTGGTAAGTAGATGTATTCTGTGAACCGCATTAAGATTTTCACAAAATAAAAAAAATATATTTTAGGGTTCCCCATACTTAGAAGAGCAACTCATTTTTTTTGTATTTTTTTTTTAAAATTGGTTGTATATATTAAGTACTAATCTGTAGAAACATGTCTACTTGATTATCGTCATTAGGTAGGTATGCCAACAAACCCATTTTAAAATCATCATCATTTTCGTAATCGCTCCTTCAGTTTGGTGGGTTATTTTCAACACTGTCTGGCACAGATAACGATAGATTAGGTACCTAGATATAACGGAACGGTTTCACAGACTTGGTTCACGGTCGGATACACCTTGTCTACGGTTCATTACTGCGTTGAGCAATACATGGAATGCCCATGCCTACCTACTTATACCATCGATTTATGATTTCCTGATGGAACGTCGTGTGATTCCGACTTCTTTTAATCGACATAAGTGGTTTATTTTATTCAGTAAAATTACAAATCATACATTTGATTTTTAATTGACTTAATCAAGTACAATATTCAAATTAAAAATATGCACGGATACCTACTACAGTCTTAGAGCATTGCAGTCCTCCGTACATGACTACAGTATAATTCAAAGGGATCACTGTGCCAAAAACACGATACCTCAAAGTTACCTCTAACTTTTAGCTAGATTCGATTGTTTGTCAATATGAGTAAAAATTAGATAAATAAAAACAGAAAGCTTACTGTGAGGGTTTTTTTAAATTGTTGGTTACGAGATAGGTATTCAACCAAAATGGCTTTTTCGAAAGGCACGTGGTTTTTTTTTTTTTTTAAATTTATTTCTTGGCTTGGTTTTGTAAAACTAACAGGCAACTAATTACACAGTTATATTATAAAAATAATACCATCGTTAGGTCGATGATCTAAAGAAGGCAGCCATACTAATATTTATTCTGTGGCAGCCGGCAAAAACTGGATAGATAGAGCGCAGGATAGGGATTTATGGAAAAATTTGGAGGAGGCCTATACCTACCCGAAAGGGGCTTTAACTAAGGAATATAAAATAATTATTATTTTTTATTTGTAAGAAATTTGTTGATCTTTTTTAGGGTTCCGTAGTCAAAGAGAAGGAACCCTTATGGATTCGTCATGTCGTTCTGTCTGTCCGTGTATGTCACAGCCTTTTTTTTCCGAAACTATAAGAGCTATACTGTTGAAACTTGGTAGGTAGATGTATTCTGTGAACCGCATTAAGAATTTTACACAAAAATTAAAAAAAAAAACAATGATTTTTGGGGTTACATAGAACTGAAACTCAAAAATACTTCTTTCATCATACACATACGTGTGGCGTATCTTTGGATAGGTCTTCAAAAATGATATTGAGGTTTCTAATATCATTTTTTTCTAAACTGAATAGTTTGCGCGAGAGACACTTCCAAGGTGGTAAAAAGTGTGTCCCCCCCCCCATAACTTCTTAAATAAGAGAATGATAAAACTAAAATAAATATATGATGTACATTACCATGTAAACTTTCTTTGGTTGTTAAATTGGTAAATTGGTTTGAACGAGATCTAGTTAGTAGTTTTTTTTTAATACGTCATTAATCGTAATCCATCCAAGAACTTTTATATTATGTTACTTGCTGCTACGGAACCCTTCATGGGCGAGTCTGACTCGCACTTGGCCGCTATTTATTTAAGGAAATAAAAGGCTTTTTATTTATTATTATTTAGTAAGACCAATACTATTAAAATCTATTTTTTCACACTAATAGTAATATATTTTGTTATAAAACTAGGTAAAAAATTCATTTTGTAATTAGTTTTTACCTAGTGATAAAATCATATTTATAATCATATCACCAACACTCACCAACATTGGGTTCCTCAAAGTTTGGGTAACAGTTTTGGATCAATGCAACTCTGGTGCAACTCTTGCCTACATTAATATTCACCTACCTATTATTAGGTGTACCGTGTACAGTACTAGCACTCGTTCAAAATAATTAGAAAGTCTAGTACTTATGTATCTAGCTTCTAGATAGCTGAGCATTCTCTATAGTGCAATAGTGCAAGCGAAGTGGTACATGTCGACGAATGGAGAAAGTTAAGTGCTACTTACCGCCCATAGCTTCGTTATCGGTACAGCGCGAGAAAACTTGAAAACTGTCTTTGACTGCAGCTATAAAGATTATGCACCCAAGACATGCATAA
The DNA here is from genome assembly GCA_932527175.1 of Operophtera brumata. Lineage (NCBI taxonomy): Eukaryota > Metazoa > Arthropoda > Insecta > Lepidoptera > Geometridae > Operophtera > Operophtera brumata. The sequence continues at coordinate 54,527,053 of OW052239.1, read as the reverse complement.
CAATGCCTGTGATTTTCTCGCTACACGGGCGTGTGGAGTAGGTACACTACACGGATGAAATCTATGAAAGAACCGAGGAGCGCCACTAGTCACAGATAAAAAAATACTACTAGTTGACACAAAGAGAACGTTAATTTTATAGAAAAATCCGTGTATATATGTGATTATATGAGTGAGTTTGTATTCATACCATAAATTCATCCCAAGAATATTTAGTCTGGATTCTGCCCAAGATTTATGCCGTATTCATCGCACGAAAAATAAAAAAAGTTTAGTTCTCCGTAATGTATATTATATAAAAGTACTTGTATTAGTTTTATTATTATTTCTGTATTTATATTATATTATAATTATATATATTTATTCAACTAGAACGACACAGTTCTAGTTCGGCCAATTACACTAATCAATTTACAATAAGTAGGTACCTACACATATTAAATTAACAATAAACAATTTAAAAAATATAAACAATGATTATATTAAAAACAAAATAAAACCTACAGTAAAAGAAACAAACTATAAAATACAAATTAAATAGGCTATTTATAAAAAAGAAATAAAAAAAGTATGTCAAAGAATCTGAAATAAAAAAAAGGTTACATTAACTGTAAATAAACATTGTATTTCAACATAATTTTCAAAAAAAATGTAAGTAAGTAGGTAGGTATATCATAAAAATCAGACGACCTCTGTGGCGCGGCTGAAGGTTCGCCTGGTAGGTACGCAGGAGGTTGCGGGTTCAATTCCCGCCTCGGAACAAATATTTGTACGATCTGCAGATATCAGTTCAGGGTGTTCTGGGTATTTGCTATACCTATGTATAGTATACCTATTGTATAAACTATATCACCCATAACACAAGCTCTGTCTAAATTGGGGCTAGATAATGTTATGTGAACGGTCCAGCATTAGTTTATTGATGTACGTCTCCCCTGTAGTTTATTGATGTTCGTGGCATCATTTTATTAGGCCCTGTCTGAAAACCAGCGCTGCACTAAACCTATTATAGGTCTGGTGCAGCATATTCTGAGACAGGGATCTGTTTGACCCCACACAACACCACAGAATATATACAGACAAGACACACAACCTATCAACTTACCAAAGTTTCAAATAGTTTCCTTCCTATCTTACTGATCTTGTAGCACTTAGTATTATGTGTGTTGTGTCGTGGGGGAAATAAAGAAATTTTCTTTGTTTCATTATTAAAAAATAAACTCGTTCTAATTTCTAATTGTAAATGCAGTCAGCAACTGAGACACGCTTCCGCCTGGTAGATAGCGATTGGGATCAATTGATCTGTAGAGCGTTTGTAACGGTGTTTAGGTAGCTCAAATAATTTATTAGTTTACTAATCTATAGATATTGTATACTTGTATTAGTTTTTTTTAAATATATATTAGTATTCTGGTAGTGATTTGGATCAGTTGAGCTACCCTTAGATCGCTTGCAGCGGTCTTCAGGTAGCACAACTGTAACATACCTATGTATTTTGTACATACCTTGTATTAGTTGTATTTTTATTTCTGTAAATAAAGACCGCTGGGCGATGGTGATACCAGAAGCTCAACACCGTGGTGGGTACCTATGGGTACCTGTTTCTAGCTCTTGAACACATCACTGATTTACGACTCGAGCACTGTAAGTAGGTACCTACCTAGATACGATGGTGATACCAGAAGCTCAACACCGTGGTGGGTACCTGTAGGTACCTGTTTGTAGCTCTTGAACACATCACTGTTTTACGACTCGAGCACTGTAAGTAGGTACCTAGATACGATGGTGATACCAGAAGCTCAACACCGTGGTGGGTACCTGTAGGTACCTGTTTCTAGCTCTTGAACACATCACTGATTTACGACTCGAGCACTGTAAGTAGGTACCTAGATACGATGGTGATACCAGAAGCTCAACACCGTGGTGGGTACCTGTAGGTACCTGTTTGTAGCTCTTGAACACATCACTGTTTTACGACTCGAGCACTGTAAGTAGGTACCTAGATACGATGGTGATACCAGAAGCTCAACACCGTGGTGGGTACCTGTAGGTACCTGTTTCTAGCTCTTGAACACATCACTGTTTTACGACTCGAGCACTGTAAGTAGGTACCTAGATACGATGGTGATACCAGAAGCTCAACACCGTGGTGGGTACCTGTAGGTACCTGTTTGTAGCTCTTGAACACATCACTGTTTTACGACTCGAGCACTGTAAGTAGGTACCTAGATACGATGGTGATACCAGAAGCTCAACACCGTGGTGGGTACCTGTAGGTACCTGTTTGTAGCTCTTGAACACATCACTGTTTTACGACTCGAGCACTGTAAGTAGGTACCTAGATACGATGGTGATACCAGAAGCTCAACACCGTGGTGGGTACCTGTAGGTACCTGTTTCTAGCTCTTGAACACATCACTGTTTTACGACTCGAGCACTGTAAGTAGGTACCTAGATACGATGGTGATACCAGAAGCTCAACACCGTGGTGGGTACCTGTAGGTACCTGTTTCTAGCTCTTGAATACATCACTGTTTTACGACTCGAGCACTGTAAGTAGGTACCTAGATACGATGGTGATACCAGAAGCTCAACACCGTGGTGGGTACCTGTAGGTACCTGTTTCTAGCTCTTGAACACATCACTGTTTTACGACTCGAGCACTGTAAGTAGGTACCTAGATACGATGGTGATACCAGAAGCTCAACACCGTGGTGGGTACCTGTAGGTACCTGTTTCTAGCTCTTGAACACATCACTGTTTTACGACTCGAGCACTGTAAGTAGGTACCTAGATACGATGGTGATACCAGAAGCTCAACACCGTGGTGGGTACCTGTAGGTACCTGTTTCTAGCTCTTGAACACATCACTGTTTTACGACTCGAGCACTGTAAGTAGGTACCTAGATACGATGGTGATACCAGAAGCTCAACACCGTGGTGGGTACCTGTAGGTACCTGTTTCTAGCTCTTGAACACATCACTGTTTTACGACTCGAGCACTGTAAGTAGGTACCTAGATACGATGGTGATACCAGAAGCTCAACACCGTGGTGGGTACCTGTAGGTACCTGTTTCTAGCTCTTGAACACATCACTGTTTTACGACTCGAGCACTGTAAGTAGGTACCTAGATACGATGGTGATACCAGAAGCTCAACACCGTGGTGGGTACCTGTAGGTACCTGTTTCTAGCTCTTGAACACGTCACTGTTTTACGACTCGAGCACTGTAAGTAGGTACCTAGATACGATGCGAGGTATGGAATATACGATCCTTTTATGAGATGAATCAGAAAGAACATATGAATATATAATTAGGTGTGTCAGAATACCACTTACCTACTTTGAACCCGTGAAACGCTGGCCTGCTTCGAAGGCACTGCACACCAAGAGTTTATAGGTACTTATGACGGATGAAAGTGCATGAGTCAAAGTAATAAATCACTTTCTATATCAGTAATTCAACTTGGCACTACACTGCGCACTGGCAGAAAGTAACCCGCCAAAATAAAAAGTGTTTTTTAAACAAAAAAAAACAATTGAATGACAGAACAAGCAAATGGCCCACCTGATGTTAAGTGGTAACCTCTGCCTATGAACAGTGCATTACCGCATAGGTCACATCCACCTAGGACGCGCCCTATGTGGCATTGCACTGCGCCCGCCACCCTGAGGCATAAAGATGAAAAGTCTCATGTGCCTGTAATTTCACCGGCACCCTTACCCTTCAAACCGGAACACAGCAATGCGAGCACTACAGCAATGCGAGCACTACTGCTTTGCGGCAGAAATAGGTATGGTGGTAGTACTACACCGGACGAACTCTTTCACAAATAAAGCGGCCAAGTGCGTGTCGGACTCGCCCATGAAGGGTTCCGTAGCAGCAAGTAACATAATATAAAAATTCTTGGATGGATTACGATTAATGACGTATTAAAAAAAAACTACTTACTAGATCTCGTTCAAACCAATTTTGAGTGAAAGTTTACATGGTAATGTACATTATATATTTTTTTTAGTTTTATCATTCTCTTATTTTAGAAGTTATGGGGGGGGGGGACACTTTTTACCACTTTGGAAGTGTCTCTCGCGCAAACTATTCAGTTTAGAAAAAAATTATATTAGAAACCTCAATATCATTTTTAAAGACCTATCCACGTAACACGTATAGGTTTGATGTTTTTTTCTTTTGAGTTTCAGTTCTAAGTATGGGGAACCCCAAAAATAAAAAACTACTTACTAGATCTCGTTCAAACCAATTTTGAGTGAAAGTTTATATGGTAATGTACATCATATATTTTTTTTAGTTTTATCATTCTCTTATTTTAGAAGTTACGGGGGGGGACACACTTTTTACCACTTTGGAAGTGGCTCTCGCGCAAACTATTCAGTTTAGAAAAAAATTATGATAGAAATCTCAACATCATTTTTGAAGACCTATCCATAGATACCTCACACGTATAGGTTTTATGAAAAAAAAATTGATTTTCAGTTCTAAGTATGGGAAACCCAAATTTTTTTTTTTTTTTTTAATTCTTGTGTAAAAATCTTTATGCGGTTCACAGAATACATCTACCTACCAAGTTTCAACAGTATAGCTCTTATAGTTTCGGAAAAAAAAGGCTGTGACATACTCGGACAGACAGACAGACAGACAGACAGACCGACAGACAGACCGACAGACATGACGAATCCATACGGGTTCCTTGTCTTTGACTACGGAACCCTAAAAAGCTCTACTAGGTACTACTAAAATAATTGAAGGATATTCGTAGCTAAACTAATGATATTTATGAGATACTATCAATTACATGTGTGTTAAGTCTCCTAGTTTTCGCGAAATTAACTTTCGTTACCTGAAGAACTGTTGATGAGAAGTAATGACCAAAAAACACCAATAAACAAAAAATTGCGCATTGTCGCAAAAAGTCATTTAATTTTCATAATTGAAAAACAAAACCAAAGACCTCAAAGCAAATGGACTTCGGGTCAGCGCTCAAAAAGTGTCCCAACTAAAAGAGAGACAAAATGTATGTATGGGACAATTCTGATAAGTTTTATCCGTCCGTTGCTGCTTGATTATTGAACACATATAAAGGACTACTTTGTAAACCGGCAGTGTATCGAACTCATTTGTCAAAGGTGTGCCATTTTGGCGTTCATAGTGTATGGAATGCTATGTCCATCGTAGAGTTGTTAGAATGTCTTTGAACAAAACGCATAAACCTATAATTAGTAGTTCGCCCCGAAGGTGACCCTGCGCGGACCCCGTACTAATATTTATTCTGTACCCGTAGTTCAAAAGTTCTAGGTATTCACATAATACACAACCGTATCACTTCACCCATATTCTACGGCATAAACCTTATACTCGTATTCATAAAGTCATCCAAAAAAACTTTTAAAAGGCAAAGCAAAGCAAAGTAAGGTATAAGGCAAAGTAAAAAAAACCACTGTGGCAACACTGTGAGTGAAGTTGTACTCAAGGGAAATGTTCTTTGAAAAAATAGTGAAGTTTTTTTTTTAGATTTAGTGTCTTGATTAGTCACCCCAAATTCTTTCACTATCTGCCTCGGTAAAGTTCAGGCTAGTATAGTATTATTTTATCTGTGGTTCAGGTAAGTAATAAACGGGCAGAACGAACAGCAAGGAAACAAAACGGGAGCAAAAATTACGAAAAACCTCAACTGTCTGTCTCAAGTAAATGAATATCTCCAAAAATCTAAACAGAAGTTGTTATAAACAAAAAATCACTAAATTAGGCTGCGTTTCCATTGACGCGGAGTTGGGCGGAGCGGTGCTTAGCGGTGCATGAATTGACCAATCACTATGCTCGAAATCTCTGCTCCGCTTCAATGGAAACAGCACGAGCGGAGCGGGGCTGAGCTGAACGGATATTCATATAAAATAAGCGAGGTGATGCGGAGCGGAGGACAGCGGGGCGGTGCGTAGCGAGGTGATGCGGAGCGGAGGACAGCGGGGCGGTGCGTAGCGAGGTGATGCGGAGCGGAGGACAGCGGGGCGGTGCGTTGCGGAGGGTAGCTAGGAGAGCGAAGCGGCGAGGTGCGGACCGGGGTGCGGGGGAGGGTGTGACGCCACGACTCGCGCGCAGTGGGTCGTAGTAGTCCCCGTAGTCGAAAAAAACTTTTTTAAATTTAATAGTTAGTATAACCTAAATAAGTAAAATAACCGGAAATAAATGAACAAAACTCTTGGACCAATCAATATGGTCCACCGCACGGAGCACCGTATTACGGTTATTCCACAGCAGCTCATACAGAAACAGTCGCTTCGCAAACACATGAAAACCCACAATCATCATCACTAAACATTACAGAACATCCTCCACCATCTCCTCCACCTGGAACTTATAATGATCGACCAATATAACCAATCATTGTAATTTATATGAGAAAAGTGTTACAATTTCTTTACCAGAAATAATGTTTCCTATTTTGTAAATTTTTATAACGTCGAATCGTGTCATGTGACACTGTTTTTTTTTTTTAAATAAATGGATATAAGTAGAAATAGATTTGTTTACTTACTTTAGACATATTGCAAGCCTTTCTTCACTTGAAACCGATCTCCTGCAATTAGTAGCTGCCTTTCTTCTGTATATATGGTTTAAAAAGACAATGTAATTCATAGAAAAGTTTCCTTGATACCCTATATGAAGTTTCGAACATTTCATCATCACACGTTTGGAAATAAGTTGAAAATTCTCCATGCACAGAACGATATTTTATATGTTGTCGAATCCAGAATATATGTTTTCTCTTCATATCCAAAAAATTTGCTACAGTCAATGCTACTTCATCTGATTCGTTATCTTCGTCGTCAAGTAACGAAAGATATAAAAGGATTGCTTTTTTCTTTTTAAGCGACAACATGACATATGCTCTTTCTGAAAGATGGAGACAAACTGAGCTCAAAATTGCGCAATTCCAAAGTTAGCTCCATTCCGCTCCGCTCCTCTCCTCTCCGCTCCGCTCCTCTCCTCTCTGCTTCAGTGGAAACACTTACCACTTTTCACCGCTATTCTCCGCTCATCTCCGCACAGCTCCGCGTCAATGGAAACGCAGCCTTAGCTGCATGCGGAAGCAGTAGGGTTTTTTTTGCGTAAATCATTGGAAACATTGACCTTTTTGCCTGTCAAAAGTATCAATTACTTCAAAAAAATAAACATGAAGTATGACTTTTCCATTGTACATTTTGTATAGTAGGTATTTGGATAACAGGCTTGCAAATAGACTTTATTGCAGTTTCGGATCTATTACCGCACGATTTTTTTTAGGAAATTCCTTTTTATTTTTTCGTTCACAACAAAGGAAAGAAAAAAATCCAAAACGTTTCTTAAATTATGATATCACGTAAGATAAAATACAACCGAATAATGCCCTCTCTTCTTCGGAAGTCGGTCAAAAAGTAAAAGCGGTTCCTTATCAACATTAATTTTACAAAGGTCAAAAATCTGCACTTTTATCTCAAAACTCATATATAACTTATATTTTTACTGAAGGTTGGTTGTATTTTGTGTTGTACACTTGTACCGTACGGTAAGGCTAGTTTACACATTGATAAGTGCGAGTTTTAGCGCAGATGCTTAGTGATTAGTAAAATACACGTGTGGACAGCAGTAAGATTAGTTTATTGACAAGAAACGAACAACGTTAATACAGTGCATACGTAACAAGTAATTAATTTTGTAAAAATAAAAAAAACCCTCTTCTCAATGAAAGGGCTGAACCGATTTTGATCAAACATAGCTAAGAACACTCCCGACAAATTCACCAATAAAACAAAAAAAAACGAAATCGGTTATCCGTTCGGGAGCTACGATCCCACAGACACACAGACACACACACACACACACACACACACACACACAGAAACAAAGACACGTCAAACTTATAACACCCCGTCGGTTTTGCGTAACGGGTTAAAAAAAAAATACAGCAACTGATTAGTGCGAGTGATTAGTAATCAGCGTAGTAAAGTGAATAGAAGCAAGTTCTAATTTTGTGCGAGTAGCCCCGTCCCACGCGCCTTTCCTTCCCCCTGACTTGCACCTTGCCTGGTACTAAACACGTTTGGACATGCTTGTTTGTTTAGTGATTAGTGTTTAGTAGCATTGTTGTGCGCACTGAATTTACTAATCGCAGCAGCTAAACCGTGTCCGCTGCGCCATGTTTAGAACAGAACATTGTACGAAAACATAAAATGGGGGCGTGGCCTAAGTGTATTTGCTCGACAAACCATTTAGGCCACGCCCCTATTTTATGTTTTCGAACAATGTTCTGTTCAAAACATGGCGCAGCGGACACTGCTTTAGACACAAATAGGTAAGCACTAAGCACTCGCACTCGCAATCAAGCATACTCGCACTCGCACTAATCAATGTGTAAACCAGCCTGTACCGGGTGTGCTGAGTTCATTCCATGTTATTCTATCGAGTCTTGTAACGCAAAAGTAACGGACGCGTGCGCCGGTCTATAAAATAATCGATTCAATTTCAAACGACTTCATGCACAATCAATTAAAATTGAACTAGGTAATTTAAGTAGTTTTAAGTATGTGCAAAATGTTTCCTAAGTGCTAAAGTTAGGTGAAAATGTGACTGAATTACCAGGAGTCCAGAAAACAAAGGAGGGATTTGAGAGAAACAATGAAGGTAAGCCTAAGCGCTCTATATTTCGACATGTCAGTTTCGGTATTAGGCACTTTGTGAAGGTTTTAGTATGAGTGAACGATTGTTACTCAATCTTATCGTAAATATCTCGAGATTTTTGTAAACAGCTATTTGTAATGTGCTTTCAATAAACATGATGAGTAAATTACATTAATATTATTAATCCGAAAGTTTGTGAGTGTGTGTGTTTGTTACTTCTTCACGCTGAAACGGCTGGACAGATTTGGATGAAGTTTGAAATGGAGATAACTGGACTCCTGGAATAACACATAGGTGCATTTTTATCCCGATATTCTCACGGGATCGAGACTTACGCAAGTGAAACCGCGGAGCGCTGCTAGTAACTTATAAACAACTGCGCAACTCGGTGAAGGGTTCCTGAATTAAATCTGACAGGACAGGAAGCGCTCTAAGTACTTTGAAACGATACAAAAAAAAACCGGTGGTTCCGTATCAAACTAGGAAGATGTAGATCAAATGTAGAAATTATAAATTGGATAAGTTTCTAAATCCATATATTATACGCAAAATTATGTTTATGAACACAAAAAGAAGGAAATTCTCAAAATGTTCCTAGTATTCCAAAATATTATTATTTGTTGGTACAATGTACATAATAAGTAGCATAATACCAAATTTTCTAAGGTCATATGGAAGTTTAAAAAAGATTTGTAACAAAATTTTGGAAAAAAGCCGGTTGTGACGGCCTCCATTCCGTTACTTTTCAAAATGAACAATACAGTCATAAAATATACCCCACATACTGGGGTAGGATAGTCTATTCTCAAGCCCGAGACAACAAAAAATAACTTATAGTTATACAGTTGTGGTCATATAATTAAGAACGATTTGAAGTTCTAAAAGTTTTTTATTTAAATCGGATCATACACAGAGATGTGTACCTTCTGAGAAGCAACTAGTTATGTTATATAATAGTCACATTAATAGAGCAACCTGACTTAAGAATAAAGTATGAAATCGCCAACTATTTTTTGCACATTTTATTGATTTTATCAAAGTAATACATTCAAATAGTACTGAAACTGGACAAATAATTAAGAACGATTTATTTAACTGCTCGGGAATTGTTTTGTATGACACTTAGATTTAAAAAATCACAATATTATGTAGCACAGGAAACATAAAAAGAAATTTAATAAATATTTAACTAAAATTAATAGTTAATAGCATATCCACGGCTTTTAATTACAGCTTTACACCGGCGAGGCATTGACTCTATTAATTTTTGACATGTCGCAAGAGAAATAGAGTTCCATTCTTCTAAAAAAACGTCATACAGCTCTCTTAAATTTCCACACTTTGTATTTGAAACCTTTTTCTTTACATCAAACCACAGATTCTCTATTGGGTGTAGATCTGGACTGTTAGCAGGCCAGTCTAAGACAGAAACTAATTGCGCTGTAAGAAATTCCTTTACGGTGCGTGCAGTGTGCTTTGGATCATTGTCATGCTGGAATGTCCAAGTGACCGGTAGAACGTCTTCAGCGTATGGTAACATTGTTTCTTCCAGTATATTTTTGTATTGGAACTGATCCATGTTACCTTCTATCAACTTTACAGGTCCTACACCATGTCCAGAAAAGCAACCCCAAATTTTCACATTTCCACCACCGTGCTTAAAGCACAAAACATAAATAATAATAACATAACATAACATAATTGTTCTTATGTAACTTTCGTGTACTTTGGGTCGAATGCTGTATTCGGGAGACGTCGTACATATCGTTTTCCATCAGAACATACTCTGTTTATTTTCGTCTCGTCAGAAAAAAGTACATTTTTCCACTGTTGCACAGTCCAGTTTTCATACTTTCTCGCAAATGCAAGCCGGGCTTGCCTGTGGCAAAGTTTTAACATGGGTACCTTTCTTGCTATCCTACCGTGCAATTTTTCTTCTACCAAACATCTTCGAATAGTGCGTGCTGCGATTGCTGAAGGGTTGTTTTCACCAAAATATTATTTTCTAAGCTCATTGGACCCTTTAAAAGGATTTTGTTTTGCCATACGAACGATGTTTCGGTCATCTCGAGGAGTTGTTTTTCTCTGTTTAGGTACACGTGGAACATTCGAAGTAGTTTGATACGTAGCAAAATGCTTTACAGCGTGGAAAACCATCGTTTTTGAACATTTCAGATCGGCTATGTTTTTATAAGACCAATTCTTCCGGCGAAGTTTTATTATTACTTCCCTTGTAGATTTATCACAACTTTTATTTTTTCCCATTGTTTTTTATAAAGAAGCAATCACCTTTAATCTTTTACAGCACGTAATGGCGCCAAAATTATACAGTAACATATCGACTGAGTGTTCTCTATTTAAATTAGAATAAAGGTATAAACTACTTAGCGTTCTTAATTACGTGACCAGCCAGTAATAAGGAATACTTTGTTTAAAAGTAGTGTAAAAAGTTTGCCTATTGATTTTTAGCCAATCATGTGTATCAATGAATACAGTGGTAATATGGAAATGTTTTACGATACCGAGAGAAATAAAAACAAATGCATACAATTAGTTTTGCATCTTAGTTGGAAAAAATCTTCCCTTTATATCAGCGTTCTTAATTATATGGCCACAACTATATATATATATATATATATATATATATATATATACACACTTTTGGTATCGCAAGCGCTATTCTTTCACTTTCTAACTTACCTGAACCACAGATAAAATAATACTATACTAGCCTGAACTTTAATAAGTTAGATAGTGACGGAATTTATTGGTATGTACTAAAAACTTATTGGTCTCTTGTGTCTTATTGGTCTCTTGTGTATCTTAGTGGTCTCCTACACATTAAAACATCTAAGTAAATTAGTAACCTACCTATACAATTCGAGACCCCCCCCCCCCCCCCCCCCCCCACTCACACACACACACACACACACTATTTACTTTGAGTCCACAGCTGCTCCACGCCACGACATTACAAAACTACAAATTATAATTACTTAGACATTTTCACCAGGCCATTGTAACAAAAACATACAAAAACGAATGTTACAACATTATTATTACAAAGGTAATTACTCTCAAGTCTCAGTGGAGTTATAAAACTATGGATTTTAAAACTAGATACTGTCGACTCAATACCTAGGTAGGTACTATTTTTTTGAAAAAACCGATTTTTAGGTTTCCGTAGCCAAATGGCAAAGAACGGAACCCTTATGGATTTGTCATGTCTGTCCGTCCGTAAGTCACAGAAACTTTTTTCCGAAACTATAAGAACTATGCTGTTGAAAGTTGGTAAGTAGATGTATTCTGTGAACCGCATTAGGATTTTCACACAAAAATAGAAAAGAACAAAAAAAACAAAAATGATAATGAGTTTTCTAATATGATTTTTTTCTAAACTGAATAATTTGCGCGAGAAACACTTCCAAAGTGGTAAAATGTGCCCCCCCCCCCCCCCCCCCTGTAACTTCTAAAATAAGAGAATGATAAAACTTAAAAAAAAAAAGATGTACATTACCATGTAAACTTCCACCGAAAATTGGTTAGAACGAGATCTAGTAAGTAGTTTTTTTTTAATACACTATTATTAAAACATCGATCAAAGTTACAACGAACTACAAGAACTTTTATATTATGTTACTCGCTGCTACGGAACCCTTCATAGGCGAGTCTGACTCGCACTTGGCCGCTTTTTCGGTTAAAATTGGAGTGCTTCTTGTTTCTACCCAATAATTTTCTACCCATTTAGGTATTGTATCGTTTCAACCCATTTTACCTACATTTCTGTTCTTGTTTCAACCCAGTCCTAAAATTTGAGTCACAGTGAATATGCAGTGGTATTAAAACTATAACCAACATCATCACCAGCCTATATAAGTCCACTGCTGGACATTGTTTGCCCCCGTAGCATACCATGAAGCACGTTCCTGAGCCACCTCCATGCACTAACTTCCTGAGACCTTTGTCTTTGGCACATTCAGAAGAGCAGGGCCAATTCTAGCTCAGCTGGGGAGCGAACTCTGCTCAGGCGCACCCCTTCCCCAATGCCATTACCATGTATTGGCGATGTGTTAAAATACCGAATGGGCGGAGTCTAACAAGAAAACAATAGCTGCAAGACAGTGACAGCGTTATTAAGCCACTTGGAAGTATCCGATGTCACTGATTATAATGATAAAACTTCGTTTTGCTTCTAAAGTAGCAAATATAAAATATATTATCCATAATTAATCTAAGTAATGTGATTACCTACTGAAAAGTATAAAAATTTACGTTTAATATTTTCTCTAGTCAAAGGAGGGACCTAAGACGGGTTTTAGGAGAGCAGTTTTACATCAAGTTTGTAACCTGCTTTCACACAGTTTGTCGAATCTAGATCCCCAGAGTTCTATCGTAAAGGCATAAATTAACTTCCGTTTAAATGGTAGCAAGGCATAGATAATGACGGTAAATATTTTGAATAAATAAATATGCTAAGTACATTTTAGAACAAGTAATTAATTTTGTAAAAATTAAAAAAAACCCCCAACGGAAAACGGCTGAACCAATTTTGATCAAACAAAGCTAAGAACACTCCCAACAAATACACCTTTCAAAAAAAAAACTTAATTGGTTCATCCGTTCGGGAGCTACGATGGGACAGACAGACACACACATACACACACACACACACACAGACACGTCAAACTTATAACACCCCTTCGTTTTTACGCTGGGGGATAAAAAAACGAGTTAAAATTTTTCAGTACAATTCTGCAATTTCATACCCCTAATATTTATTTTGTTAGTAGTGTAGACCTTTTTAACCCCCGACCCAAAAACGACGGGGTGTTATAAGTTTGACGTGTCTGTGTGTGTGTGTGTGTGTGTCTGTCTGTGGCATCGTAGCTCCTGAACGGATGAAACTATTTTGATTTTGTTTTTCTTGTTTGAAAGGTGAGTTAGTCGGGAGTGTTCTTAGCTATGTTTGATCAAAATCGGTTAAAACCGTGTCATTGCGTTAAGGGTTTTTTTTTATTTTTACAAAATTAATTGCTTGCTTGTGAAAGAGTTCGTCCGGGGAAGTACTACCACCGTATACCTATTTTTGCCACAAAACAGTAGTGCTCGCATTTTTTTGTTCCGGTTTGAAAGGTATGGGTACCGGTGAAATTACAGGCACATGAGACTTTTCATCTTTATGTCTCAGGGTGGTAGGCACAGTGCAATATCTCATAGGGTGTGTCCTAGATGGACGTGACCTATGTGAGAATGCAATGTCATAAGCAGAGGGTATCGCAGTATCGAGGTTATCGCTTAACATCAGGTGGGCCATCTGCTTGACCCGTCATTCCATGTTGTATAAAAAAATAAACTTTTTTGGAACTGTAAAACTACCTAAAACAAAAAACAACAAAAAAAAGCAAAAGGAACTAATTATCTCCTTGGCCACGTCAACTGGGAACACGAAAAATTTGACAATAAAATGGTAGCCTCATTTTTTCGGTTCCGGCACTACATTTGCTGATCATTTACACCCACAAATGTCGATTTTGAAAGCAGTTGTTTACATTTTAAAAAGTAAAAAATGGCGGCCACATTTTGTTTATTGTGTCAACAGATTCATGTTCGGTGATCAAAGATACTCTCAGATATTGATTTTGAAAGCATTAAAGTCCATTAAGAAGTTGAAAATGACGGCTATATTTTTTACTCTGACAACAGAGTCATATTCGATGATCTTAGGGACCATCAGATACCGATTTTTGATAAAACGGTTTATTCTTGTATTTAAACAACGTTAGGTAGGTAATAATCAATTTCTTAAAAAACATTTATTTACAGAAAGAATAATACTACTAAAGGTAATACAAGATATGTACCAAATACATATGAAACAAAAAAAATACGTTTTTATAAAATAATTTACATATGAAACAGTACCAAAAGTAAATAAATAAAATAAATAAATAAAAAACAAATAACATCTTTTTATAAAGAAAACTCTTATGAAACAACTTTTGTCTTTTTCTGGTCTGAGGTGATGTTCAATTCAATAATTAATTTCGAAAGTAATTGGTGCACTAACTAAATCGGTTTCAAATAGCAGCCAATAATAATTTTCATAATAAAATACAACTATATTTTCGTATTAAATTAGGACTCTACTAAATTAAATCAACGCTTGTGCATCTTTTTAGCTAGGACAACTAAGAATATAAGCATCTTGGTTGTCACCACTGCAATGGGTCGAGGACCATAACATTTAGGTATATACATTGAAAAACTGCTGGCCTAGCTGCTTCTTCGTTACACTGTGTCACATGTTTGAATTTAGACAATAGAAACTTGAAGTAAGTAGGTGTCGGATGAAACAAGAACATAAAAGTAGGTAAAATGGGTTGAAACGATACAATACCTAAATGGGTAGAAACTTATTGGGTAGAAACAAGAAGCACTCTAAAATTGATCTCAGAACAGCTGAAGCTGTGGGCTCAGTGGACCTCAGAAAGAAGGTATCAACTTGAAGTTTATACCATACAAGCAACGCCCCACGGTTTCACCCGCGTAAGTCTCGATCCCGTGGGAATATCAGGATAAAAATGTGCCTATGTGTTATTCCGGGAGTCCAGTTATCTCCATTCCAAATTTTATCCAAATCCATCGCGTAGTTTTTACGTGAAAGAGTAACAAACATCCATTCATCCATCCATACTTACAAACTTTCGTGTTTATAAGTTGTTGTAGGATAGGATAGGATAGGATAGGATAGGATCTTATAGTCACAGTCTTATGTATTCACTGTTTGTAGACTTGTGTGTTATAGTAAAAAAAAAGTCGTAAAAAAATCAAACTTCTAAACCATTTTTTTGTAAAAAAAAAAATGAAATGGCTCGACAAACTTGCATACGGCCCCCGCCTGATGGTAAGCGGTTACCGTCGCCTATTGACATCTGCAACACCAGGGGCATTGCCAATGCAATGCAATCATTTAAAACATTTCATATTATTCATTAACAAAAGATAAGATATACATGAAATAAAAACAAAGTCAAAGTTCTCTTATTTTCATAAACATCTAAGTGAAATAAACTTATCTTTATCTATATCTTTAAATAACAATGCGGTAACCACAGACATCAATTAAACATAGTAACAATAATAAAGAGCATATTAACACTTTGAACACTAACTCCCACACTGGGATGTGTTGTGGGCTTGTGGGAAGCTAGGCTCTTCCAGCATGCATTTTATAGTAATTCAATAAACAGTGCAAATAAGTACACATGTTAGATTACCAACAAATTGACTTTAAAAAAAAATACAATAGTTTTTTTTTTTAATTTACCAAATTGATAAAACCTCTAACGTACTTCCAGTAGCCTTACAATTCTGTAATTTGAAATGCCAGGAGGCTTTGTGAGACAAATAAAGTAAAAACTCTTTAATTTAGGATATTTTACTATTTTATTTACATTTATTTATTTCAGGAAGTTTTTTTTTATTTTTTTTATCAATTCTGCCTGCAGTCGTCTTTAGTGTTTACACGTATCAGTAAAATCTCCTAGTGTAAAACATAAAATTTCTGGGGTTGTCCCGATGGCACTTTTTTCCCAACGTCCTACAGTGGGACTAGATAGACGGGGGACAGGGAATGAACATGGTAGGAGTGCTGGTACAGTGTAGAAGGAAAAGTCTTTGAAAGTCTTTGCTGTCATTCATTTATTATCATCATCATAAAATAAAATAAAAGATATATAAAATAATATAATAAAATAGTAATATATAAAAATATAATATAAAATAAATATATAAATGTATATAAATTTCACTAGAAACGGGATATTTACCATGATTTTTGAGTTTTATATGTTCCCGGAACAGGGACATACATAAGTCAGCCATAGCAGAACACCTTTTGGAATCTGGCTCAAATCATTGGATCGAGCTACACAGTCCGCAGGTAATCTCGACAGAGCGACATTACATACCGAGAATGGTACAAGAGGCAATTGAGATTACTAAGTACAGAAACTTCAATAGAGAAGATGGTTTTCAATTATCTGGAGTATGGAAGCCTGTGGTAAGAATGTGTAAGAATCAAAAAAGTGTGGTACCTGCTACGCGTCCGGACACCGTTAGTGTTGTGTGTCGAGTTGGTGTGAATTGTGACAGTGAAACCGATGGTAGTGGTATCGTTCGTAATAAAAGAGTGAGAAAGAGGGTAGATCGATATATCTGCCAATAACATCTACTCGCAAAGACTTTAGTCAGTTCTCCCGTGATCATGGCGCATGCAACTGTGCCGAAATATCGGGAACATATAAAACTCAAAAATCATGGTAAATATCCCGTTTCTAGTGAAAATTATGTACATAACCATGATAGTTTCAAAAGTTATATATAAATGTATGTATAACATAACATACAATAAATAAAATAAAAAATAAACAATCGTTTGCTTACCCACTGCGAGGCATTAGCGAATAGCCATTATTCTGTGGAATAGCTGTAATGTTTCTTATGTCGATTGTACCAGCGAGACCCGCGACGAATTTTCTATTTGTAGGTCTGGTAAAAACGCAGTGACGCGTAAATTACTGGCAGGTATAGGTACTAGTGTACTATTATTTTATCTGTGGTATAGGTAAATGGGACAATTTGGTCATCTTGTGGTTTTGTCTAAACGGTTTCTTAATATATTTTAACGCCATTTTGTTCTTGCCTTCTTGCTCGGGTTGGTAAGACATCATTTTGTACCTAAACAATTTGTACTAATATTTATTCTGTGCCAAAACCAACAAATATAACTAGTTGCACGAGATAAGAAGACTTGTGTGAGAAGAGGGTAGCCGAGGTGAGCCTGCTACCATAAATAAAAATTGGCCAAGTACGAGTCGGACTTGCGTAGGAGGGTTCCGTATAAGTAGGCTACTAATTAGTTATCACTAGAACAATTGAACTTATCCTCGGTTAACTTATAAGTAGCACATTTTGTGTGCATTTTCTCTCAACGAATATTTAGGTACTATTTCCCGTGGGAATTTAAGGACTTTTATTTAGATTTTCCTGTAATCTATGAGTGAAGCACAAAGTTCTCTATTATTTTTTAAATTTCGGGGATAGTTTGGGAGATAAGGATGGGAGGGAAAACGCTCGTTTTTTTTAAATATAACTTAACGATGGACTTAGCGTTCCACACACTATGACGCCAAAATATGGCACCTTTGAAAATTCCAACGATGATAAATGAGTTTTATACACTGCCGGATCACACTCTAGTCCTTCAAATATATTCAATAATGAAGCACCAATGGACGGATTAAACTTGACAGTCTCTTTTTTGTGTTTTTTTTTCACAGAATAAATATTAGTACAAGTAGCTTTATTTCTCTTTTGGTTAGGACACTTTTAGCGCGCTGCCCTAAAGTCCATTTACTTTGAGGTCTTTGATATTCTTGCATTTTATAATTATCCAAAACATATAGTATTTTTCATAACTAGTACCTAAGTTCAGTCATAATCAGAGTCATTTGATACGTCATCACAATAGAAGCACATAACCAAATTGAATCTCTTTGCACATAACAAAAGCTTATAAAAAAAAGAGAATTTTCCCCCCTAAGCGTCAAAATTTTAATTCTTTTATTTACGCTCCGTGATTGGGTAACTCTGTATTGTGTTGTGTATAAAATTTAAAGTCTCTTTATTTCGGCCAGTAGATTCTGTGGCCATGGCAGACAGACAGACAGCTTAGGTGATCCTATAATGGTTCTGTTGGTGCATTTTAGTTAAGGAACCCTAAAAATGACCGAGACAAGTTTATAAACACAAAAAATATCTCAGAAGAAGTGAGATGAATGGCCGAATTAGGAATTCACATATAAATCTCAGGTGTTAATTCTTTACGATGTTGTCAATCATTTTATTTTCTTAGAGCGATGTTTTATATGTGTTTGTAGGCTTTTATGACGCATGGCGGAAGAGAAGGTAGGTACCTACTTACAAACGTAAATTGAGGCTATAAACATTACGTTTCATTTCAACACAAAGCGGCTCTTACTTCCATGATTGTGTTTAGGAAACACATTCTCGGGAAAATATTGCCTTCCTATAAATTATTTCACGTAACATTCGTTCTGGGTCCATAGCCAGACTGAATAATAGAAGAGACTGCGCCAACCCTAGGCAAAAATATTCTTACAAAAAAACGCCTCGCGCCGCCGAAAAAGACGTTTTTATTGAATATATCGTAAAATATAGATAAAACTGCTAGAGTAAACCCTCGGCTTTGTTTTATTAATATTATTTATCGATTTGTTTACCTAAAATTATGTACCATTTTAATAAATAAAAGTTAGAGGTACCTAACTATGATTTTTTTTTCTAGTGCGAAAATATTGTCATAATGTGTTTCTGGTACAGTGATCCCTCGGAATTATAATTTAGTATCACGTGTTTCAGTACCTGAAATTTTCCTAAAAAAGGGCAAGGGACCGTTTTCTTTGTAAAAAAAAATAAGTTTTAGCCAGATTTCAACGTATTTCGACGTTGTAAAAATTTGATTCACGGTATAGTTGTTACGTTTAAACTATATACAGGACCTTATGTATAAAAGAGGACTCCTAATTAGAAAAACTTGAGTGTGATTTCGTTTCAGAGGTCGAAACGCGCAAGAGAGACGAAAGACTGAACGCCGGGGAAGTTTTCGGCCTACGCGCGGACGAAATCGCTAGCGGGTCATCTAGTGATCTATAATTCATAGGCGACCTGTGTTTTTTCAGGCCGACTCACAAAAATGGTCTTTCAAGGAGATAGCGTACCAGGCGGAGCTGAACCGCCATGAGGACACTGACTCCGCTGAGACCTCATACGAGCTCTGTGATGAGGATCCTTACACCAAGAAACGGAGTATTGAGGTGTTGCGTAATATGATATACGGTAAGTTTCCCGGCGACTTTTCTTATAGGAAAGAAAGAAAGCAAGAAGAAACATTATAAGTTATAAATATATGAGTCCAGAGTACACTCAGACGATAGTTATGGACTTTGATATCAACATTGATAATATTAAACCAATATTCAGGTTGTAGGTATTCCTATGTCTACTCTATGAGTATGTATAGTTACATATATTTGTGTGTATATATGCTTATCTATTTATTCTGTAATATTTTGTATAAAGTGTAAGTTTATTTGTTGTAATTTTTTCTTCTACATTTAAATATGGGTACACCCGAACCAATCTTCCATATAAGTTTAGCTCCTCTCCATCCAAAGGTTATCTGGAAGAGATCACTTCTTAGCGTTAAGGCAGCCCATTGTACATTTAGTTTTTGTTTAACTGTTGTTTTGTTTTTTTTTTCATTAATTCGTTCATTCATTCATTCATTCATTTCAGAGAGAGGTGAATGTTTTCCGCCCCGGACAGACGACGCGTTCTTGCTGCGGTTCCTCAGAGCCAGGAAGTCAATACCAGCGCGAGCGCATAGACTGGTAAGGTTATTTACGTATTTTGCCATCATCATCAACCTAGCGCAGTCCATGCTGGACATAGGTCTCTCCGATGGCGTGACTGAGTCCTTCTGAGTTTTCTGCTTTCCACATCCAGTTGCTGGCATCCACCCTGCGCAAGTCAAATCTACATCTTTTTTGTATACAACTTGTAATGGCGGTTCAAGCAGATGACGATGTTAAGCGGTACCCTCTGCCTATAACAGTGCATTCTCACATAGGTCACGTCCGCCTAGGACGCACCCTATGTGGCATTGCATTGCGCCCGCCACCGTGAGACATAAAGAGGAAAAGTCTCATGTACCTGTAATTTCACCGGTAACCATACCCTTCAAACCAGAACGCAGCAATGCGAGCACTACTGCTTTGCGGCAGAAGTAGGAATTGTGGTAGTACTTCCCCAGACGAACTCTTTCACAAAAAAGCTCTACTACTCTTTATCTAGCCGGAGAGCGCCCGGCTCTGCCTATGAACACACATTGCATACACGCCGTCTCCTCTCAAAAACTCGTATACTCCAAGAATAATCGGTTCTTTGGCAGACATGGCCCATTGCCATGAGCTTGGCAATCTTCTGGGCTATGTTGAGAATGTTGGTCTCCATTGGATGACCTCGTTTCGAATGGATTCTTTTGACCCTCATCATTATCTTCACACAGTAACGAGTTATGACTCGATTTGAGAGAC
Source organism: Operophtera brumata (assembly GCA_932527175.1). Taxonomy (NCBI): domain Eukaryota; kingdom Metazoa; phylum Arthropoda; class Insecta; order Lepidoptera; family Geometridae; genus Operophtera; species Operophtera brumata. The sequence continues at coordinate 54,506,202 of OW052239.1, read as the reverse complement.
AGTTTGCTCGGCTAGCGATAGTTGAGAGACAGTTTGCTCGGCTAGCGATAGTCAAATATCCAAAGTACGTAGGCGTAAATTTCACATGTATTTGAGTTTTTAATCAATTAAATGCTGTTCCGATATGTTTTTCTACACCGTTTTAAAAATGTTTGTGATGCCTTAGTAGAAGCCTCAAGGCCTTTAATAGACCATAAGTGAATGTGAGATAACTTTAGCATAACTTGATTATTTGTTCTAGTTAGTCCGATACTGTGACTTCCGAAACCAGAACCCTCATTACTGGCGCGATGTCGACTGGTTCAGTCTGACGAGGCTGGGCAGCATCTTCGAAGGTGTTCTCTATGACAGACCCGATGTGGGCAGACTGATCATATGCAGACTTGGTGAGTTTATTGCTTATCTTCTTACGGCCATGCAGTTTACAATAAAGGCTGTACAAACTTCACTCTAAACCATCATTTAAATTCATTGCAGACACTGTTATTTCCATATTGTTTTGGTCATCCGCATAACTATGAGATGAGATTAGTTATGTTTCTCGTAGTTGATAAATTGATTGAATTAGCCGCCGTAACACAGGTCTAACCTTAGCACGCCTGCTAACAGAACTAGCCGCCGTAACACAGGGCTAACCTTAGCACGCCTGCTAACAGAACTAGCCGCCGTAACACAGGGCTAACCTTAGCACGCCTGCTAACAGAACTAGCCGCCGTAACACAGGGCTAACCTTAGCACGCCTGCTAACAGAACTAGCCGCCGTAACACAGGGCTAACCTTAGCACGCCTGCTAACAGAACTAGCCGCCGTAACACAGGGCTAACCTTAGCACGCCTGCTAACAGAACTAGCCGCCGTAACACAGGGCTAACCTTAACACGCCTGCTAACAGAACTAGCCGCCGTAACACAGGTCTAACCTTAGCACGCCTGCTAACAGAACTAGCCGCCGTAACACAGGTCTAACCTTAGCACGTCTGGTAACAGAACTAGCCGCCGTAACACAGGGCTAACCTTAGCACGCCTGCTAACAGAACTAGCCGCCGTAACACAGGGCTAACCTTAGCACGCCTGCTAACAGAACTAGCCGCCGTAACACAGGTCTAACCTTAGCACGCCTGCTAACAGAACTAGCCGCCGTAACACAGGTCTAACCTTAGCACGCCTGCTAACAGAACTAGCCGCCGTAACACAGGGCTAACCTTAGCACGCCTGCTAACAGAACTAGCCGCCATAACACAGGGCTAACCTTAGCACGCCTGCTAACAGAACTAGCCGCCGTAACACAGGGCTAACCTTAGCACGCCTGCTAACAGAACTAGCCGCCGTAACACAGGGCTAACCTTAGCACGCCTGCTAACAGAACTTCGCTAATAGCACTAACTTCTAAGTTCAAAATGTATTTATAATCTGATTCATTGTACTTGTTTTGAATAAATACTTTATGCTATAAGTTCAAATACTTTAACAGGCAAATGGGACCCCAGTGAGATCGCAGTAGAAGACCTCATCCGCGGTGCTCTCCTGCTCCTGGAGGTTGGCATAATGCAGCCTAAGCTCCAGATCCTGGGCGGAACAGCTCTGCTAGACTGCGAGGGTCTCACCATGAGACATATGCGCCAGATGTCACCCACCATCGCTATGCACGCCATGAGTATTCTGGGAGTAAGTATCATCGTCATCATTTGCCGGAAGAAGTCCACCGCTGGACGTAGACCCCCGAAAAGATGCCGCGACGAACGGTCTTGAGCCTCCTCCGTCCACGGTGTTCCTGCGACCCTTAAAATGCCATTAGAATGTTGCAGGAAAGGCATCATACAGAGTCCAGATCCAGTTTTACCATAAATTAATAAATAATGCTGGACAGCCCACACAACATTATCTAGCCCCAAGCTAAGCAGAGCTTGTGTTATGGGTACTAGATAACTGATGTACAATACATTATATAGATAGATATTTTTAATTATTCATAGAAAATACCCACAACACCCTGAACAAATATCTGCGATCGCACAAATATTTGTTCCGAGGCGGGAATCGAACCCGCAACCTCCTGCGTCGCAGGCCAACCTTCGCCCGCTGCACCACAGAGGTCGCCCATGATAAGAAGTAGCCACGAATTATTGAGGATTTTCCTCGATTTCCATCATCAGATCTTGACTTGGTGAATATGGGACCACCTCGAGAGTATAAGTATACCCAAACAAATAAGTTTTTATTCAAATTAGTTCACTATCGGTGAACATATCTACATCAAAAATACAAATAGAGGAACATTTAAACTCCACCTTTTCTGAATTCGGTTAAAAATCACCTTATGTTTCCAAAGAAAAAAACCTCTATAACTGCAATAGAAAAGTTAAGGACCATAGCTTACGAAGTAACTATTAATTAATCTGTGCCATAGCTGCTGAATTCGCTCTCTGGGTCTTTGTATTGTGTAAGTATCTATTATTGGTCACTACTATAAAGTCCAATCTTGTAAAAGCGAGTTTTGCTTCCACTTGGGTAACATTATAACAGAAACTACTTACAGGCAGACGACAGAGCCAACTGAGTGCCAAAATAAAGAAAGGCATATTACCAACATGTGGCTTTTATCACCAAACTTTATTTCGCAAGTCGCAACAACTAGGTCTTAAATCATATTTCTGTATTATTGCTTGTCCTTAACCATACCTTCGTCCGAAGGACACCTTAAATACCGTTGACCGATGTTTACACACATTTCACATCATACGTTTACCAACTTAGTGAAGGAACCATAGATTTAGTATATGTACTAGATCTACAATCAGAGATCGAAGATGGAACCAAAAAAAATATGTGCACGTGTTGGTGAAAGTCTATGTCTGAGTTAAAAATAGTGTTGTCCTCGACCAACACTTTTACATTGTCGATAGAATTCATCATCCGTCCGTGATGTGTATGGTAGATAAATACATCTTAATGCAGATTAAGTCTTTCATGAAGAACACAGTTTGGCAGGTTTGACGTCATAAAGAGAATAAGGTTCTTATTCCAATTTTGAATACAGTTAATAAATATACCTTTATTATTTATTGACCCCTAAATATTACGGTTTTATTTATAGGTGGGATCTTAGAGTTTCCCTTTTAAATTTAAACTTAAAATGTTTGCTGCATATACCTAGTGGAGTTCTTATTTGAGTCCATCCCACTCTTCTTATAACCGATAACCATTTTTCTCGTAGCAAAGGATTTCTTGCAAATCTGAAAGCACAAAAACATTTTATATCAGCCGTGCTACGCCCATATAATTTTTCACTCTGTTACTTTATCTATAGACAATTTGTTACCCCAAAGTTTATTATTTTTCAAGTGTAAACCACGCTTTATGGATAACATTAAATTTAAATGTAACCCAAAAATTCCGTTCTAGCGGGACTCGAACCCGCACCCTCGCTTGTCATCGGCGATGCCTTAAACAATTTAGCCATAGATCGAGCTATGACGCTGGAGACGAAATTTGTGGGCACTATCAACTCGGCTATAGCGCCAAGTTGATAGTGCTGTATCTACAGGTGTTTCATTGGAAACCTTCTATTCAAAGTTCGAAAGTAAAGGCATCGCTGATCACAGGCGAGGGTGCAGGTTCGAGTCCCGCTGGAACGGAATTTTTGGGGTATATTTAAATTTAATTTGTTACCTATTATTTTATTAAGCAGAAATAAACAATATTTATTTATAAAAAATAAAAAATAAATATACCCTTTCGGGGAAAAAGGCGTGTGTAATAATCAACAACGTAAATATTTACTCCAAAATATCTACTACACAAACTGCAATAAAAACACCCGTGGTGCTTTAAAGTTACCTTTTCAATAGTCAATACAAAAACACACACCTCAATGTCCACCTGGTTATTATAGATTTTAAGAAAACGGTAAAATGTTAACAGAGCACACAAAGTTACTCCAAACAAAGTAAACCTCCATTCTAGGATGGACAAAAATTTAACTTGTATTGTTATTATTATTTTCTGTGGTACTTGTTTGTAAGGCACGCCTCACCATCTTTCTGCACGTCCAGGATGACTGGCAGATAATGCTGTTAGCATTAAGTCCTCCTTGCACTATTGTCTTGTGTGAAAGTTTTTAAATAAATAAATAAATAAGCTTCCACAGGCGTTCCAGCGTTCTTTTTACATGACGCGTACTATAATTGTACATTATTTGTAGTAAACTAGATAGGCACTCATTCAATGCATAGTTATACATCTCTCAAATAAGTAGAAAAGTAAGTAATCTCTTAAAAAGAACGCTGGAACGCCTGAAGAAGCTTGACCGCCAGCGTTCTTTTTACATGATGCGCATTATACAACGATATAGACTGCAACAGGACTATCGATATTTCTGACGTCATCACTTGGTCAAGCCCTATCGTAATCAAACATTTTTATATTTTACATAAAATATTGTTTATTTCTAGGTGCAGCAACGAAATATTATTAAAAAATATAAGGGAAAGTCCTAATCTACGAATGAAACTGGTTTTTAGGCCATTTACTAAAGCAGAATTATAAAATAAGCAATACAATCGAACTACCAATAATCTCTTATTTACCTGTGAAACGTGTATTTTCCCGGATAATTACGTCTTGTATCTTCACAGTCACAAACTGAACACGACACCATTGTCATACAAAGTAATATTTGTTATTTAATAGTAAGATTACTAAAATAATAACAAAATTAGTTAAACTGCACAAGAGACCGTCCGGTATGCGCATGTACTCAAGCAAAACATGTCACATTCAATACATTGTTGCTGTCACTTTTCTTCTTGCACGGGGTACATTTAAAAATGACTTCTCTCTCCCACGCTTCGTTTGTCTATTTAGCGTAGCGAAAAAATTCTACGTCTATGGAAGGAACAGTGTCTTGTTTGTTTGTAATGTTGTAATCTCTTATTTGACGGCAAATGTATGACCAACCTTCGACCAAAGTAAATGACCAACGAGGAAAGTTTGAAAACAAAAGAGCGCGCGGCAAATCACCCGTGCATGAGATGGACAGACAGACCAAGTAAAAGCTGTTATCGAGGCCAGGAAGGTAGCGGTGCAAGATTAGTCTTTGACTTACTTTAACTTAAGATCCTATGACTTTGAGGCAGAGGGCGTGCACAGTGATTTTCCATCGCGTTCTTTTGACCTTAACATTTTAGTTTGCCCCACGTTTTACAGACTTCCTTGCTCTCGGGCAGAACTGACAGTCTCCAGGTTTGCTTTGGACGATCACGCTTTTTTTTGCGGTTAGGTTCCAATCCAAGGCTTGTTTGGGAATGTGATCGGGAGCCCACCGCAGCGTGTGGCCAATTAAGTTCCCCTCGAGTTACACGCAAGAGTAGTGACGATCACAAACCTGGCATGAGAGTATACGACTAAGAAGAATAAAGGCTGATTAATGCTAGCTGAGAAGTTTAGCTGAGTACACTACTCAGCTTCTTTGTGAAAGAGTTCGTCCGGGGAAGAACTACCACCATACCTATTTCTGCTGCAAAGCCGTAGTGCTCGCATTGCTGTGTTCCGGATTGAAGGGTATGGTTGCCGGTGAAATTACAGGCACATGAGACTTTTCATCTTTATGTCTCAGGGCGCGGTGCAATGCCACATAGGGTGCCCCCTAGGTAGGCGTGACTTATGGTAATGCACTGTTCATAGGCAGAGGGTACCGCTTAACATCAGGTGGGACATCTGCATGATCTGTCATTACAAGTTGCATAAAAAAAAAACAGATCGTGGCTCGGTTTAACATGAACTACTTCATGTAAAATGATTGGAACATTACACCCGTGCCTCGTTCGCGCGTCACACCTGGGACCTGGGTCATAAATCATCCTCAAGAGGTATTACCACCATGTATTACTGTGATTTTCACTAGAATCGGGATATTTACCATGATTTTTGAGTTTTAAATGTTCCCGATATTATGGAACAGTTGCATGCGCCATGATCACTGGAGAACTAACTAAAGTCTTTGCGAGTAGATGTTATTGGCAGATATAGCGATCTACCCTCTTTCTCACTCTTTTATTACGAACGATACCACAAGTTATATGTATTATTGTGGTTCCAGTATGCCTTCCCGGTTCACCAGCGTGGCGTCCACATAGTGAACAGCTCCCGGTTCTTCGAGACGCTCTTCCCGCTGTTCAAGAGGTTCGCACCTGCAGATGACCTCTGGAAGAAGGTGCATTTCCATGGATACGACTTCACTTCTTTACACAGGTGAGGAGTTTACTGTTTTGCTCAAAGCATCAACCGTTTGTCACAGCTGGTTATAGGTACCACACAAGGCGAGCTGAGCTGATCTTTAGTTCTTGTCGTCACCATACCTCATTTTTACAAGCTTGCAATGTATGTATGTTTGTCTGGGTGGAATCCGGGTGGAATCTTGCTACTGAATTTTAAAGCAGTTATCCTCTCAACCGATTGAGCTGAAATTTGGCACACCTGTCAAGTTCCAATGACAATACAATATGAAGGTGACAGAGAGCTGATCTGATGAAAACTCCTCGATGGATAGACTGTCCGTGTTTAGGCTCATTTTGATCAGCACACGGTAACGCGATCACTAATTTTATAAAAGCTTGTATTGAAAAATATATTTTTCACAAAAAACTTATATTCTCTGATCTAAAGCAAGGAGGCCAAGAACTTATATTCTCTGATCTAAAGCAAGGAGGCCAAGAACTTATATTCTCTGATCTAAAGCAAGGAGGCCAAGAACTTATATTCTCTGATCTAAAGCAAGGAGGCCAAGAACTTATATTCTCTGATCTAAAGCAAGGAGGCCAAGAACTTTGCGATGTGCTAATAAAAATACAGTGCAAAGTCTACTCAGTCAACTCTAAGTTATATACATGGTGTTCCGGTTTATAACTACATACTTTGAACTCACTCATCATATTTTTCTTCACGATAATGAATCATGCCATCATCATTTGACATAATCAACACGCTTAACAGGTGGGTCGGTGCACCTACTACCTTAGTTGGTTTTCACTAGAAGAGACTGAGAGGTCTTTTATACAACTAGAAATTATGAATCAAGCAAATGGCCCACCTGAACGTAAGCCTATGAACAGTACATTATCTCAAAGGTCTTGTCCACCTATAACGAGCACTATGTGGATACATATGTGGTTATAAAGTTACATTGCGCCCGCCACCTTGAGACAAAAAGTTGAAAGTCTCATGTGGTTGTAATTTCACCGGCACCTATCCTTCAAACCAGAACCAGAAATAGCTAGAAGTACTTCCCCGGATGAACTCTTTCACAAAAAAGATCTTCTACACAAAAAGCTCTACTGCCATTATTTGTTAAACGAGTATAATAGTGCAAAGTTGCTTTTTAACCGCGTGCTCAATTATGACGACCGAGCAAGCGAAGGATTCTGAAATTATAATCCTGAGCGTTAGCGAGGGAATCAAAAGAGCACGAGGTGAAAAATCTTTGCACTCGAGTGCAACACGTAACTTTTCATCCCACCTCAGCGAAGAAATGACTAAATGCAAAAAAAAAGTAATACACCAAGAAGGTTCCAAGTCTGAGTTTTTGACAAATTAAAAAAGGTTGTATGATAAATTCGGCGCCGTGGAGGTAGAAGTGTTTTGAATTAACAAACTTAGTGGGGACTCTTCCCGCCATTTTCGAAAAGAGACGTTGTCTACTTTTGTTTTATTTCTTTTCCTAGTGTTTTCTTGAGTTATTTTGTGTTATTTTGGTGGCATTTTAACTAACGTAGCTCGTTTAAAAAGCACAAGTGTAGTGAAATGAAATGGAAGTGAATTGCGTGATTTTTGAAATTGGTGGAAATTGTCTACCAAAGTTTTAGTAAAATTGGCCACCGTTTTACTAAAACATGACTCGACTGTGACTTTGACGACTTGGAAGGAGTGTAACGTTGCAAAATATATTGAAAATAAAATATAGTGAAAATACAGATACTTACTGGAAAATGACAAATGCACAAGACGTGCGGCGCCAATTATAAAGAAGAAAAAAAAAAAAAAAACTTAGTGAACACGATGTTCTAAATTCAATTTTACTTTATCCTCTGGTGGATAAAACGGCTTTTACACTCAGATATCAAGTTATATTCTATATAGTAGGGGGATGAAAAGTTATATTCTTAGCCCGGACACACCGTGGCAAGAAGTGGATTATTTGATTGTAAACTGTGTGTTTACTGTGCGCATTTTTTTTTTGTCTGAGTTTAATGCTTCTTTTACTTTGTTATCCATTGGTGCTAGCGCTCTCCTACTCTTAGTTAAACTCGCATCTTCTTTTCCAGATTCATAGACCCAGTCTGCCTTCCCCGAAGGTACGGAGGCATTCAGGAAGAAACATCTCTAGAGCTGTGGCTGACTAAGATTAGGCAGTACAAGAATAAGGAGTTTGACGACGATATCAGATCATTAGGCTACTACGCTGACTGACATTATTTATCAATATACAGGGTCTTCCGATTATACCAACGATAAACAAATGGCGGTTTCCCCTAACAAAAAAAATACACCATTATCCTACTATCACATTCATATTATGAATACGAAAGTTTGTGAATGTGCTGAGTTTGTGTGTGTGCGAGTCTTTGTTACTTCTTCACGCCGAAACGGCTTGACGGATTTGTATGAAATTTGAAATGGAGATAGCTTGACTCTCGGAATAACACAGGCACATTTTTATCCCGATATTCCTACGGGATCAAGACCTATGCGGTTATACCTAGTAGATTAGTTATATTTGGTTTTTACCTATTAGATTAGTTATATTAGAAGAAAATGTGCATAGTTTACCTGACCCATTCGATAAAAATAACAATGCCGCTCGAATTAAATATCCAAAAATAAAGGCCGGAATTTTGTAGGAAGGCGTAGGTTTGCTTAGCTCCTTGCTGTACGCGCTCACTTCATTCAATTGAGCTGTAGAAAATTAAAAATCACCATTGGATCTGTTCACTAAAGCTGAGCGGATAATGTGGGAATATCGATATCCTATTAGTTATTTTGTAGGAAGGCGTAGGTTTGCTTAGCTCCTTGCTGTACGCGCTCACTTCATTCAATTGAGCTGTAGAAAATTAAAAATCACCATTGGATCTGTTCACTAAAGCTGAGCGGATAATGTGGGAATATCGATATCCTATTATTTATTTTGTAGGAAGGCGTAGGTTTGCTTAGCTCCTTACTGTACGCGCTCACTTCATTCAATTGAGCTGTAGAAAATTAAAAATGGGAAATAATAATGGTTCCGAAAAACAAATTAATCTCCAGCGATCTGTGGCCGACTATTATTCTAATTAACCAGCGTTATAATGAACCTCCGACAAAATTACTAAGTTACCGACAACCTCTGTTGTCGGTAACTTAGTAATTTTGTTTTGGTTCAAAATAAGTGACAGAACCGACACGGAGCACCCCGACTCCACATAGGTTAGGTTAGAACATTATCAGCACGTGAGCTGCGAGCGAGCCGAAGGCGAGCGTGGCCCGGTAGGGCCCGCAGCGAACCATTTATCATGTTTATTTTTCGAAGATTTCAGTATCTCATTCGGTCGTTTCGTCATTTTTATTCGGACAAAAGTAGTCGGAAAGTTAGTATTTTAGTTTTTTAGATTTAATATTTTGAGTAAGGACAATTCTTCTTTTTTTGTCGGAGTTTTTATTACTACCCATTAAAAATCACCATTGGATCTCTTCACTAAAGCTGAGCGGATAATGTGGGAATATCGATATCCTATTAGTTATTTTCGCACGGCAATAATCATCTCTGCAAATCTCCACTTTGGTGGATACTGAGCCCGGAAACGTGACTGAATGGGCGGTAAGGTCAGTTAGATAGCAATCATTAAGATTGCACAAAAGCACAAAAGAAGATCAATATTGATTTTTTTGACATGATATTAAAAATGCCTTTCGCGTGGTCATCAAAATAACCCCTTGTTTTTTTTTGTATTATTATAAAAGACCCTAATATATATAAATTCGTTGACTGATTCACTGACTGAGTAGCAACGCACCAAACTATAAATCCTAGGGACCTAAAATTAGGAGGCACGTTCCTTTAGTGGTCTAGGCGTGCAAGAAGAAAGGAATTTCTGAAATTCACCCCCCAAGGGGGAACAGCGGTTTGTTTTAAGTTTGTATAGAAAGAACCCTACGTGGACAGTCACGGGCTTTCTACTTGTTTTGCATGAAATAAAACTACGTGACCCGCACACTGACCGGTTCTTTCTATCATCGTCTATAAAAGGATCTGTTGAGGCTCTCTCTACGGCAAGTATCGAAAAAGTGAGTATATCGAAATAAATAAGTGATGCATTATATTTTTGTAATTTTATCCTCATTTACTTTAACTTTGTTATTTTTTGTAATAAAATTTTGCTTATAAAACATCACAAATGATATATTTGTTTATTTGAAATCTCATATCTTCAGAAAAACAATCTTAAGGCACAGAATATTGTAATAGTGCTTCGCCTTAGTTAGGTACATACCTATGTAGTCTAATGATATGGTCTTAGTTATTCAAACAAGATTTTAACACCACTCGAAGTTGCGTAGCAGGCTATTGAGAGAGCTATGCTTGGAGTTTCACACGTAATAGAATCTGAAATGATTGCACCGATTTTTTTATAACTTTGTGAATAACGGAACTAGCAGATGGCCCACCTGATGTTAAGCGGTAACCTCTGCCTTTAGGAATGCATTACCTCCACGTCCACCTAGGACGCACCCTATGTGGCATTACACTGCGCCCGCCACCCTGAGAGTGCCTGAGACATAAAGATGAAAAGTCTCATGTGCCTGTAATTTCACATTACACATTTTACTGTAAATGTACATTTAGTTAGTTTTCAGAATAATCAAATTGAAGTATGGCAATGGCCAGGCCATATTATATGTTAACCGTTGGGAGATAAAGGTTCAAGAGTCGCGACCACAAACCAGACGATGCAGTAAAGGAATAAAAAAGGAATAAATCGTGACTCAATCGATAGAACAAAGACATTATAGAGGTCGTAGGAAGGCAGTGGATGGAGGCGGCTCAAGACCGTTCGAAGTGGCATTCTATGCGTAGGCCTATTCAGTAGTGGACTTCTGTATATACCTAGGCTGATGATTTCACTACTGTCCCATTCTTTCATAAAGTCCTCTTCATCGTTTGTTGTCCATGGTTGTCTGGAAGGAATCGCTATAAGACCGCCGATTGTGCATTTATTTTAGTTTTGTATTTATGTTGAGTTTTTTGTTAGTACGGCCCAAATTTTGCAAGCTGAATTAGAACCACTTCTTGACATCCGATTGAGCTGCAATTTTGCATACCTGGCAAGTTCCGATGACAGTAGGTACAATATTATGTTGACAGCGAGCTGATCTGATGATGGAGACAGAAGGTGGACAAGGGAATTCCTCGATGGATAATACAAAACTGGCCGTGTTTAGGCTCATTTTGATCAGCTCACGGTTACGATCACTAATTTTATAAAAGCTTGTATTGAAAAATATATTTTTCATAAACAACTTATTCAACAAAGTACCTAGGTACTTGATTCTAATACAAAAGATATTATAGGTTGTGATAGGTACCTACGTCCCGTCTTGACCTCAAGCAGATAAGTAAACAATCTTCCAAAGTCCGACTCTGCTTATCTGTGGTTTTGTTTGAATGTTACCTACTTACAACAATAATTAGTGCCTCTCATAGCTCATTTACAGTCGCGTTCTCGTCTCAGTCGCGAGACGAGGCACGAGACAAGAGTGTGAATAGACGGTCACGCACGCCTCGTCTCGCGCCGCGCAGCGCTCGCATCCGTACCTTCGAACAAAGTAAAAATAACGTCCTTGGTCCGTACCGGTTTTTTGAGCACGACCAGCACGAGTCAAAGGACCTCGCGACGAACGCGAGTGTTTTAGGTACGATATGATATCTGATATGTCGCCTGATCAAAGACGTCATGAATCAACGATATATTAAATTACATTAGATACGCTATTCCGCGCTCAGAGTGACGACAAAAAAGTGAGGCATTATGCCGCAAGTTCATTTAGTCGCTCGCGGACTGTGAACTACGACGCACGCCACTACTCATAGGCCAATTAGGATTGACCAACACAAAATGCCATCATGCGTCTTTCAAAAGTGCAAAAATTATACGGTGACCATAAAAGGAAAGAAAGACATTTCATTTCATTCGTAAGTATTACATAATTCTATTGAAATTTGTTTATTTAACAGTTTGTTTCATTAAAACAATTCATTTGCGGCGTTGCCGCTCTGACACCTACACGAACGTGATGCGTAATACAATTCGCCAAGGTACGACAGAGAGACACGACTGCACGCGGCTGGCCGTCATGTTAGGGTAGAATGGGTTTGTTAGGACATTCAATAATCACATTTTTTTTTTTTTACTTACTCTATTCTTATTAGATATTTTAATTAATTAAATTTATTCTGTTTAATTGTATAATATGTAGGCAGCTAGTACATACTAAACTGACTCAAAATAATGTTATTAATGTATTTTTAGACTTCCTCGAGACGGGTTGATAAAAGAGAAATGGATTAAAGTCATCAGAAAACAAAGACATGAAGATGATTGGATGCCAACGTCCTAACGAAATTCCTGGAAGACCTGACCTGTGCTTTTAAATAGAAGCGAAATTAGAGCCAGGCGGAACGAAAAAAGTAATATAAAAACAAAACAAGACAATTTTTTTGCAGATATTTTACTGATAAGACTAATCAAAGTTCGTCGCGTCGGCGATTCCCGAAACAATGAACCAGAAAAAAAACACCGTAATTCAACCAAAAAGCTCGACGATGTTATACGTAGCCCTAAGAAATTTTTGTAAATAATATTACGTAGCCTTATTATATTGTAAATAAACAATTTAATTGTAATCTATTGTCTTATTTTTTCCTAATATTTATCAATAGGTGCAGATGGAGGGGTCTATTCCTACGTCAGACCCACCAAAGAAACAGCACACATATTTCTTAAGACGAAATCCATAGGTGCAGATGGTCCAATGATAGGTATGGAGGAAGGAATGGTCCAATGATGATGATGATAGGTGCATCGTCTATTCCTACGTCAGACCCACCAAAGAAACAGCACAAATATTTCATAAGACGAAATTCATGCGTTCCAACAAATCCGATCCCGCGGGACTCGAACCCGCTTTTTAATGTTACTTATCCATAAGTGTGGTTTTTACTTTAAAAAAAATTAAGTTATAGTAATAATCTATGTTTAAAAACAGGTGTCTAACATTCGAGCTAAAATGAATCGACCCGACCCGCCATGGCCCCAACTTACCCTAGCTTGGCGATTAGCTAAACCTTGCTTGACACAACTTAGAACATATGTTTATCTCGTTCTCACAACAGGGTTTCCGTATAGCGCTGTGATTTTACGTCTTTTTCGTCAATATAAAAACACAAAGTAAGTAGCTATAGTACATAAAACGCCACTTTCTCAGTGGAGTGGGAATGAGTAAAACATGTCTACTTGATAACATGTCTCTGTCATGAATGGATATTTTAAACTGAAATGAAATGAAACTTTCGAATTTTTGGCAGCCGGGTTTCTTGCAACAACTGGCAAAATTTGCTTTCATCTGTCCGGATGTATGTAGGTATGTATGTTCGTACCTACGAGTACTCGCGTAGGTACCTAGGCACCTACAGATCGTATTTTTCAACTAATTTTGACGAAACTTGATATAGGTAGGTACCTACCTACAAGTTCTAAAATCTACCTAGGTAAGTAGGTAGATTTTAGATTTATAATAGTATTCTGTGCTAATAGGTAGGTAGTTCTTTTTTCGTTTTAAGTTTGTGTTTTTTGTTTTATCATTATGGATCAATACCTATAATGCATTTTATACTAATTTGTCTGTTCGCAAAACTACTAATAAAAAATCCATCAGCCCGCCCATGTAATATAGATAGAGCTGTTCTGTGGCCCGCCCTCTCATACCAAGTACCTACCACCTACCTACCTAATGTTACAATGGTATTACTTCCGACACAGATAAAATAATAATGCACTTCCGATATGTAGGTAGGTATTATAAGTCTGAATATCAGGAAAATATTATCAAGCTAAAGCGACATCTGTGTTCTATCGTACGTACTACCACACCGTGTCGACTCACAGTTTCACGAGTGTATCGTGAATGGGTGCACATGGATTGGGGTAGCAACGCGTTGGTGCTGAACTTCACTTGTATAGCGCTAGATGGCATTATTTCGTTTAGGTCTCAGATAAAATAATACTATACTAGTATTTAGGTATACTATACTAGTATTTAGCCAATGTGTCCATTGAATGTGTCATATACCCTCTGGTATTGCAGGCGTCCAACGGCAACGGGGTCCAGGTCGGCACCGCGCGTGTAATGCCTCTGCATTACACGCGCGTTGCTGACCCTTTAAAATTTTCCAAACACCCCTTTTGAAGAACCCCGTACTGTAGTCACTTGGGAAAACATCTGCGGGAGATCATTTCACAACCTGAGCGTTCGCGGGAGGAAGTTCCTCTGAAACCGCACAGTCCTGGACCAACCTGGCTCTAAGGTGTGCGGATGAATCCTCTGCCGATGGCGAGCGGTGCGGTGAAAAAAGGTTGCTGTAGGCATCATGTCAAACAATTCCTCGGAACAAAACCCATTATACAAACGGTAGAACACGCTAGAGAGGCAAAGTCTCCGAAAAATCACGAAAGTCATTTGATCGGTTCAGAGTGCCAAAGCTTTTTTTATTGAGAAACAACTAGGTACAATTAGATACGGTCCAGTTATTTTCTACAAGGCCAGTCAACTCTCAACAAAAGCTGTTGCATTACCGATACCACAGATCAAATAATACTATCCGATACCATTTCTCATTATTTTGACGACCTCTGTGGCGCGGCGGGCGAAGGTTTGCCTGCGACGTAGGAGGTTGCGGGTTCGATTCCCGCCTCAGAACAAATATTTGTCTGCAGATATTTGTTCAGGGTGTTCTGGGTATTTTCTATGTATAATAAAAAAATATTATCAGTTATCTAGTACCCATAATAATAGCTTATCCTTGGGGTTATTAGATAATGTTGTGTGAACTGTCCAGCATTATTTATTTATTATTTATTATCTAGGTAGGCTACCTACCTACTTCGTCCATTCTCCACATCTATAGGTACCAACTGTGGATACGTATTGTGTAATCTGCTTTCCGATAGCCCATATCCCGACTCCCCAATATAATACATCGTATGATAAGACGGTCTTTGCCGGTTTTTATTTAACACACTAGACGGTCAATTCTCGTAATAGGTACCTGTTACTAGTATAGTATTATTTTATCTGTGACCTAGTTGACTGAGAATGTACTTATTGTGAGTTGCTCCCAGTTGCTCCCTCATAATAACTTTGACAACATCTGTAGCGCCACAGAAAAAGTAATAGTACCTACAAGTGGTAGCGCGTCGGACGAGTATACGGCTGAGATGCGTATGGTTGCGGGTTCGATTACCGCTGCGGGACAAATGTTTGTATGCATCTGCAAATATTTGTACCGGGTCAGGGTGTTATGGTACCATGGTACTCGTAGTTTATACCCAAGACACAGGGAATCCTAGTGTGGGGTCAAGGACTATGTGTGCTACTTGACTGTTAAAAAATTAAAGAACATTGGCAACTCCCCCATACATTGTTTGACACAACTTTTTTAACTAACGTAACGTACAGTTGAGATACTTTTGGTTATTGTTTTTTTTTTAAGGTAATGATTAATTCTAGTTTAATTTCTTGCGTAGAAGTTGTGGGAAAGTTGTGAAGCTTGTTGCGTTTTATAAGTTTGACGTGTCTGTGTGTGTGTGTGTGTGTGTCCTGTGGCATTGTCACTGATTAAATAAGTACATGTAGCATCGTGTAGCTCCCGAACGGATGAACCGATTTCGATTTATTTTTTTGTTTGAAAGGTGAGTTTGTCGGTAATGTTCTTAGCTATGTTTGATCAAAATCGGTTCAGCCGTTTGATTGCGTTGAGGGTTTTTTAACTTTTACAAAATTAATTACTTGTTTTTCAAGCAAATGCAATGATTTGTTATTTGTATACTAATTATTTAGAAATACAATTTTTGCTTCCCAACTTCAATAAATATACAAGTCCTTAGGAAAAATTAGACAAAAAACAACATTTAGAACCGTACTAATTACTTCCATGAAGGGGCCCTGGTTCATTTATTTATGACCTGGGTCAGCGGTAACCCACCTTCTTTAAATTTAGTCTACTATCTACTATACTACTTGGTGACCATGCTAGTGTTAATGTATCATTGGAAAGAGTAAAGAGAGAGACGCGTCTATAATGCTTAAATTCTAGCCCAAATTATCTTTACATAGAAAAACTTAGACATAGGCTTCCTTCATATAATGACACGATAACCGGTCTTGTTCCACCTCCATCCACCGACTTTCTGCGACCTTTAAGGCGTATACAGCAGCTGATTGGCCTTATTTGGAGGCTTTCTTATCATAGAGCTGTCAATGTGGCTGGAAAAAATATGTCATTCATTGACCTTTTATCTGGAGGCCAATTCTCAGATTGCAGAGATTATCTCTAAATAAGAGATAATGTCGAAGCATGAATGTCTACAAGAAATGTCACAATAACCATCAAATCGTATTCAATTTGAATGATATTGGTTGACTTATGTCTATTTGTGACATCACGAGAATAGCAAATTAAGATTTTATTCGACAGTCGCCATCTTTTTTCGACATATATGTCGAATTCGACTTAATCTCTAAAGCACGAGAATTGCCCTCCTGGGTGTATGAATCTGCCATTTTTGACAGAAACCTCGTCATTTTTATTTTATTACATTTTTATGTGCTTTTTCGAGTTATTTCGTGTAATTTTAGTGGCATTTTAACCGGTGTGACTTGGATAAATGGCACTTGTGTGATGTAGTGAAATACAAGTATATTGCGTGTCTTTTGGAAATGGTGGATTTTTCCCCGTAAAAACTCAGTTTTTCTGCCACCATTTAAACTGGGTTATGACTTGACTGACGGAGACTCTTGACGACTTGACTATAAAAATATATTATTATATCACTTGACAATGGCTAAATTATTGCAAATAATGCACAGAAGCCATTACCTAAGATAAGAAGAAGAAGACCTTTTATCTGTAAAGTGAACGTACAAATATTTTCCACCTGCAATAACCATGTGAAACAATATAACGAAGTGCAGCTGTTTTCGACTGAAAATTTGGTTCAACTTCTTAGAATTTTGTATTTTTCTTTCACCTAAATGTCGGCAGACTTTTACCTTCAAGTTGAACGTATGATTCTGTAATGCGACGGTTTTTCAAGTGGCAAATAATAGTTTATCGTGATTTTCACTTACTTTTAGTCTCGCGAGCGCTATTCTGTCACTTTCGAACTTAATGAATTAGAAAGTGACGTAATTGGGCCCTGGTATGCGCCTTAAAATGATGTCTCTGCATGGGAAGGGGGGCCTACATTGCCTTCCTACATTGCTTCGTCCGTCGTCAGTCGTCCGGTTTGTGACGCCACTCAAACCGTTATTCTCCAACTAGTAGTACTACTATGTAATTTAGTACCTATTAATTAATCTATGGTACCTACTAGGGATACCACAGAACAACCATCAGTTACTATAACGTAACCACAGCTTATCTAGCACTTAGTACAGCATCTCCATGGAATAGCTAGCAGTTAGCGCAGGTTATCAACCTGATTCGAGCGAGCTGTAATTATGGTGAATGGCTTGAATAGGGCCTTCGACATAAACGCACGTCAGCACAAACAGACACACGTCTCTGTCTCAAAAAATACCTACAGAAAAGTCACAGATAAAAAATATATAAGTACATAAATCTGACAAGATATGTTGTACAAAAAATTAAGAAGATAAAAGTTTTAGAAGATAGTTACCAACTTAGTAGCTATCGTGTTGAGTTGAAAACTTGAAATGTGAGTGTTTGACTACCTACTTACTAACTTTGTGTACCCACCCACCGGTGTTTACATACATCAGGTAAGTGTTTTAGAAAAATTACGACTACCTGTACTATTATTTATTCTGTGCCTATACACATCGTACCTCACTATATTCTCCTGCCGACGTTTCGTTGACCATTTAGAGGTCCTTCTTCATGAGCACCGACCGCGACCACGCTCGAAGGCCGTGAGACGAAAACCCAATTTTTCTAAAATGATACCAGGTTCCCTGTGTGGGTGGTGGGTATCAGGAACTACGAGTACCATGGTACCACAACACCCAGACCCGCAACAAATACAAGATCATGAAAATATCGTCCCGCAGCGAAAATCGAACCCACACTTCTCATAATATCTCACCCGGCACCGCTGTGCCACGGAGGTCGTCCCAGGAGAACTTTGTCTTGTTCTAGTTCTCAAATTCGGCTATAATAGGTATAAATATTGAGACGACCTCTGCATGTAGCGCGTCGGGCGAGTAGCCGGCTGAGATGCACAAGGTTGCGGATTCGATTCCCGCTGCGGAACAAATGTTTGTATGATCTGCAATTATTTGTTCCGGGCCTGGGTGTTATGGTACCATGGTACTCATAGTTTCTGATACCCACGAAACAGGGAATCCTATGTGCGGGGTCAGGACTATCATAGTATCATAGGACAAAAATGTATTAGAATAACATATTTATAACATAACACCCACCAGTCACACACATAGTCCGACTATGTGTGTGACTGGTTGGTGATATGTTATGTTATAAATATGTTATTCTAATCAATTTATTTTTATTTTTATTCTACACTCTATTTATTGGCCTAACCCCTAGAGTAGTTATTCCCAAAGTGGGCGATGACGCCCCCTTGTGGTCGCTGCAGGCATAAAGGAGGGCGGTAAGAGACACAGAAAAAAAATGGGAGTGTCAAATCAGACACACTTTCGCATATTAATAGTTATTAATATTCCTAGATATGTCATTTTCGTAGATAATAGACCGCGGGCAATCAGGTTTTAACAAGTTTTTGTAAAATAACCCGATTTGTGCATGTTTAATCTCCGCTAATATAGCTCACAAAAAAATGGGGGCGCTAAAAATGATAAGACCAAAGTAAACATTCGTCGAAGATGGGGGCGCTAAAAAATAATTTATTCTTAAAGTGGGCAGTAGACAAAATAATTTTGGGAACACCTGCCCTAGAGAGACACTTAGAGGTATCGTCCCAAAAACACTGCTGGCTACCTTAGAGTATATAAATACCTACAGCTTGTTCACCGTAAGATGGCACCTGTAAATACTCCATGGCAGGTGCCAACTTACGGTGAACGGTCCGGCTCGATCACCGTAAGATGGCACCTGCAAATACTCCATGGCAGGTGCCAACTTACGGTGATCGGTCCGGCTCGTTCACCGTAAGATGGCACCTGTAAATACTCCATGGCAGGTGCCAACTTACGGTGATCGGTCCGGCTCGTTCACCGTAAGATTGCACCTGTAAATACTCCATGGCAACGTTCACCGTAAGATGGCACCTGCAAATACTCCATGGCAACGTTCACCGTAAGATGGCACCTGTAAATACTCCATGGTAACGTTCACCGTAAGACGGCACCTGTAAATACTCCATGGCAACGTTCACCGTAAGATGGCACCTGTAAATACTCCATGGTAACGTTCACCGTAAGATGGCACCTGCAAATACTCCATGGCAACGTTCACCGTAAGACGGCACCTGTAAATACTCCATGGCAACGTTCACCGTAAGATGGCACCTGCAAATACTCCATGGCAACGTTCACCGTAAGATGGCACCTGTAAATACTCCATGGCAACGTTCACCGTAAGATGGCACCTGCAAATACTCCATGGCAACGTTCACCGTAAGATGGCACCTGTAAATACTCCATGGCAACGTTCACCGTAAGATGGCACCTGCAAATACTCCATGGCAACGTTCACCGTAAGATGGCACCTGCAAATACTCCATGGCACGTGCCAACTTACGGTGAACGGTCCGGCTCGTTCACCGTGAAATGGCACCTGTAAATACTCCATGGCACGTGCCAACTTACGGTGAACAGTCCGGCTCGTTCACCGTAAGATGGCACCTGTAAATACTCCATGGCAGGTGCCAACTTACGGTGAACGGTCCGGCTCGTTCACCGTGAAATGGCACCTGTAAATACTCCATGGCACGTGCCATCTTACGGTGAACAGTCCGGCTCGTTCACCGTAAGATGGCACCTGTAAATACTCCATGGCAGGTGCCAACTTACGGTGAACGGTCCGGCTCGTTCACCGTGAGATGGCACCTGTAATTTCCATCGCTCTGTGCTTCGGAGGGCACGTTAAGCTGTCGGTCCCGGCTGTTATTGATTAATAGCAGTCGATAAGCCATGTCAGAGGCCCTCGGGCGGCTTGACAAACTCTGACACCAGAGGCCAGCACTACCTCATACGAAACGAAACGAAACGAAACGAATACTCCATGGCAGGTGCCAACTTACGGTGAACGGTCTGTGCGTAGTCTACCAACCGGCCATCAAACGAAAGTTTCAAACTTGCTAAAGAAAAGTAACGGTACGCATAGTCACAGAATAAATAATAGTTGGCTTAGTAAAGGTTAATAATTTCTCCTACCAAAAAAAGCTGGTATTGTAAATGTTATAGCTGTCGCTTTCTATGGTTTTATACCTACTGTGTTGCGCAGCTGTGATTCATTTTACATACTGACTTGTTCAAATTATAAATCTTATAGCTGTCGCTTTCTATGGTTTTATACCTACTGTGTTGCGTGGCTGTGATTCATTTTACATACTGACTTGTTCAAATTATAAATCTTATAGCTGTCGCTTTCTATGGTTTTATACCTACTGTGTTGCGTGGCTGTGATTCATTTTACATACTGACTTGTTCAAATTATAAATCTTATAGCTGTCGCTTTCTATGGTTTTATACCTACTGTGTTGCGTAGCTGTGATTCATTTTACATACTGACTTGTTCAAATTATAAATCTTATAGCTGTCGCTTTCTATGGTTTTATACCTACTGTGTTGCGTAGCTGTGATTCATTTTACATACTGACTTGTTCAAATTATAAATCTTATAGCTGTCGCTTTCTATGGTTTTATACCTACTGTGTTGCGCAGCTGTGATTCATTTTACATACTGACTTGTTCAAATTATAAATCTTATAGCTGTCGCTTTCTATGGTTTTATACCTACTGTGTTGCGTAGCTGTGATTCATTTTACATACTGACTTGTTCAAATTATAAATCTTATAGCTGTCGCTTTCTATGGTTTTATACCTACTGTGTTGCGCAGCTGTGATTCATTTTACATACTGACTTGTTCAAATTATAAATCTTATAGCTGTCGCTTTCTATGGTTTTATACCTACTGTGTTGCGTAGCTGTGATTCATTTTACATACTGACTTGTTCAAATTATAAATCTTATAGCTGTCGCTTTCTATGGTTTTATACCTACTGTGTTGCGTAGCTGTGATTCATTTTACATACTGACTTGTTCAAATTATAAATCTTATAGCTGTCGCTTTCTATGGTTTTATACCTACTGTGTTGCGTAGCTGTGATTCATTTTACATACTGACTTGTTCAAATTATAAATCTTATAGCTGTCGCTTTCTATGGTTTTATACCTACTGTGTTGCGTAGCTGTGATTCATTTTACATACTGACTTGTTCAAATTATAAATCTTATAGCTGTCGCTTTCTATGGTTTTATACCTACTGTGTTGCGTAGCTGTGATTCATTTTACATACTGACTTGTTCAAATTATAAATCTTATAGCTGTCGCTTTCTATGGTTTTATACCTACTGTGTTGCGTAGCTGTGATTCATTTTACATACTGACTTGTTCAAATTATAAATTAAAATTTGTCTTGCGTAAGTTATTTTATGAATTTATGTAATTTTTACTTACCAACATTAGGAAATTATAACATTTTATTGGAGACCTCGATGTAATTATCAGCTGCCGTGTTGTGCGTGACCATATTTAAGTACCTAACCTGTGAATGGGGGGACAGATAGAACTAATCTGTGAATGGGGGGACAGATAGAACTTTTTTGTCCTAACTGTGTAACTGTGTGGTGATAGAGCAGGGTGACAAAGGGGAATAATTCCCTTTTCAACACACTTATTAACCCAGTTATAATACTAGTATAGTATTATTTTGTCAGAAAAACAAAGTTTTGACAGGGAAAATACATCATTTCGAAAGCACACACTACATCACACATGTGCTATTTATCCAAGTTACACCGGTTAAAATGCCACTAAAATTACACGTAGTAACTCGAAAAAACACATTAAAATGTTATTAAATAAAAATGACGACGTGTGTTTCAAAAATGGCAGATAGAATCCTTATCAACACACTTGCTCATAAAGTGGCTCTAATTTCACCGCAATTAGGCACATAATGACACATGTAATCAAACTGTGACTTTTTCATTGCTATTATTCACTAGTGAGTTACAGAGACAGTTGAACATTTACACAGAGTGTGTATTTCTGTTTTACACCTGTAATTAAACAGTGACTTTTTAATTGCTATTATTCACTAGTGAGTTATATATAGAGGCAGTTGAACATTTACACAGAGTGTGTATTTCTGTTTTATTATTATTTTCTTCACAAATGTGTTGAAAAACGTCGTATATAACACACTAGTACCAAAATGTACTAAGTATTATCTCTCTCGACGATCGCGTGAATGTCCCTATGTACCTACCTACCTACTAAATGGTTTTTTCAGAAAGCACTTTTACCACTAAACATACCTAGTTACTCTACAACAACGCGCCTAGATGGGAGCATGTCAAGATGGCGTTCATAGAGATAGCGTTCCAAGCGGAGATCAGTCGCTACGAGGACCCTGAGTTTGAGGAATACGCGAAGAGGAACTGCAATGAATGCTTCGAGACACGCCATAAGGTCATTGAGGAGCTCCGCAAGATGATACTAGGTACTAGTTAGTACCTCCTTTTTTAGTACCTACTCAGTACCTACCTAACCTACTACTATGAAAGTAGGGGGCCTCGGCAATCGGCTTTTCGAAACAGAAATATGATTGAATATAGGTACGACGACTCTGTGGCGCGACGGGCGAAGGTTCGCCGGCGACCCAGGAGGTTGCGGGTTCGATTCCCGCCTCGGAACAAATATTTGTAGCCCAAAGCTAAGCAGTGCTTGTGTTACGGGTAAGTAGTATATAACTGATATAGGTACTTAATATAACAAGATAGATATTTTTTATTATACCTACATACATACATAATACCCAAAACACCTGAACCCTGAACTCATGGAAGGAAACAGCTGATCTAGCGCGTTCTATTATTTTTTCGTATGGCGTGGTGCCATCTAGTTGTGAATAGAGTAAGACTATTCGAACTAGCGTTGTTCGTACGGGCTACCATTCGATTTTACGTACCTACCGCTTTAGATATTTTCGAGAGTCCGACCTTGGGGAAAAAGGCACTGTTTTTTTTTATTAATTCAATTTGTCCACTTCCACGAAGTAGCCCTACATCATGCGTAGGTACCTACTAGACACCGGTGTGTTCTGTTTTTCAAATGAGGGCTTTTCATTTTCGAATAAAATAAAGTAGTTCGATTTGGCTCGATAGATGGCTCTGACTCAAATGTGGTTGCCAAAATTAACAAATTCATTGTCTATGCTTTTGCGTGATAGTAACAAATACCACAAAAAATATATCACTCACTACCTACGTTGTTGACTTTTACATCTCACTTTATTTTGACTGTTATGTACAGAGCTGGCGCCATCTATTTTCAAGGGTTTTAAGCATGATGTGATGTGAAACGGCCGTGAAAACCTCTCATTTACCTACTGACATATTGAAAACAGCCGGGGGTTTTGTAATTTTTATAACAACATAGAATTATTGCTGATCTTCGATTGTTTTCAGATAGAGGCGAATGCAGCCCTCGTCGCATGGATGATGACTATTTGATCAAGTTCCTGAGGTGCAGGAGGTTCATTCCAGCGTTAGCACATAAATTGGTGCGTAGAAACAATCAATTACTACTACTGTATTAATCATGCTAAGATTCAAATTAATTATAGTACTACTCACTCAAGTGGCACTTACTACGTAAACAAAACAAACAAGAAATGAGCGCGCGTATCACCTCACGTTCATGTTCTCTCGGTACCTACAAACGGAGCACCGATTGATGAATTTGCAACAATAACGACACAACCACAGAATAAATATTACTACAGACACAACTCAAAACGAAGATAATTTCTGAGAATTTCAACTTAATTTCAATGAATTCTTTGGCTTTCTTATCTTAAGCACAGAATAAATAATTGTACCTACGGCACAGAATATGCCTACTGGTAATGGAAATTGCAGTCGACCATACTTACATTAGGTAGGCAGGTATTCACAACGGGACGCATCAAATTTAAAGTAGTTTTCTAAGATAACTTGTATAGAGGCAATTTCTTCCAATCAAGCTGTCTTCGTAACTGTGATTTCCCGTTGCAGTTATAGGTACATAGGTAGATAGAAAGGTAGGCAGGTACGTAAGGACCAGAACATAATATAATAGTTGCCATAAGTAGGTACCTACCGCAGTAATTAGTCTTAGAGCATTGCAGCAGGCCTCCGTACCCACGTAACGGTAAAAAAACTGCTGAAGCAGATTACACCTTCTTTGTACTATTATTTATTCTGTGACCTTACATAAAAATACTACTGTTTATAAAACAAAACTAACGTGTATGTGTCAATGTGACGCAGCCACAGATTAATTAATAGTAAACCCATCATCGAACCAAATTGCTTCGACTGTTTATGTGTTCCTGGTAAAAACAAATCACAGGCAACATGCGGCAATCGTACGGTCCGTAGCACCAAACAAACGTATTTGCGAGTGCGACTCGCGTGTCGAGCGTCTCTCGATTGTTCTGTACGGGGGCCATCAGGGTATCAGAAACTGACAACCTCGGAAGAAGAACACCTCCATGCTGACAACAAACAAAACTATCGCAGTAGGTACTATTATATTTTATTCTGTGCTATCGTGTAGTGAGCTAGGTAGTGTGCATGAATCATGAATGTTGCCTTTAGTCCATCTTCCTAGGCATGAATAAATATCTTCCTAGGTAGGTGCGACTCGCTTGTCGAGCGCTTCTCGATTGTTTCGCGTGGAGCCACCAGGGTATCAGAAACTCACAACCACGAACCTTTTGATAAGATTCGTGCTCACAACAACAAAACTATCTTACTACACAGAATATAATATATAGTACGTTAGACCGATAGTGCCAGTGCCAGCTACATCTGTTGGACTATGTGTTCCTGGTAACATTTAATCATAGGCAATGCGTGGTCCGTAGTGGGAAACCAAGTTTTAAGAGCGGACTAGTTTTTGAGATTATTCAGTGTTTTAAAAGAGTACACTTTATAGGATGGACTGGAAAAGAAGAAGAAGAAGAAGAATATACATTTATTTGTATACAAGCATCGAGCAACGCAGGCCTCCGTTTCCGTGTTGCTCGATGTATACAAGAGCTACACAGAAACACCATAATAAACTTAGACTAAGATGAAACAGAATTGAAGGTAGGAAGTGTACTTATCTCAAGTAACAAAATGGCTCTGCCTGAGCCTTAAATAATCTATAGACTAATCAAAGGCCTGAGCATGGGTTGGTTGATTATCACGCTAGCAACCAACGCTGGTCTTCCGTCAGAACCACTTGTTGCCGGAATTATATTGTAGATTGGAATTTACACATCAATTCGCGTGCTCAGACAGATAGATCAGACCGAACACGGCGCGCGATGCAAGATACAAGCACTTACACAGACAATGCATCAAACCTACGATCATGGACTTGCTTGGGTCATGTTCGATGAAACAATTCGCCGCAAGTGGGATTTGAAGTTTTGAACCACGGCCACTGGGTTGGCATCCCGGTTATGATATCCTCTACACACAGAGCTTGGTGGTTCCCGTTCAAGAGTTTCCTCGCAAGGAGAGGATCCTGAATTACAGCTCAATTCAAGGAAGGATTCTTCACTTCGGACAAACAAAAGAACGTGAACGGTTGGTTTTATTTTAGTAAAAACGTTAAAAATGGACTGGATCGCCGCCATGAACAGTGAACGCGCCATGGACGCGTCATAAACTGATAAAATTCAAAAGGGTTAGTCCATCCATCTATATACTACTAGCTATAGTCCATCTATATATGATCTATATATACTACTAGTACTAGTATAGTATTCTTTTATCTGTGCTACTAGCGCTAGTAGTAGCACAGAATATATACAGTAGTAGTGTGAATTTGTGTGAGAGTGTCTGTGACGTCTAAAATGTAATATGTAGAACTAGCTTCATCTATTTATGTGTTCCTGGTAGAAATAAATCATAGGCATCATGCGGCTGTTCGGTTCCATAGCAAGAAAGAAACTCGATATTAAAAAATCAAAGAAGAAAGAACCACTCGTGTCGAGTCGGTCGATTGTTTTGTGCGAGTATCGGCACAGAATATATAATAGTTGGTATCGGGCAGAAACTAACATAAAACAAAACTATCGTATGGGTACTAGTATCATAGATTTAGTATATGTACTAGATCTACAATCAGAGATCGAAGATGGAACCAAAAAAAATATGTGCACGTGTTGGTGAAAGTCTATGTCCGAGTTAAAAATAGTGTTGTCCTCGACCAACACTTTTACATTGTCGATAGAATTCATCATCCGTCCGTGATGTGTATGGTAGATAAATACATCTTAATGCAGATTAAGTCTTTCATGAATAACACAGTTTGGCAGATTTGACGTCATAAAGAGAATAAGGTTCTTATTCCAATTTTGAATACAGTTAATAAATAAACCTTTATTATTGATTGACCCCTAAATATTACGGTTTTATTTATAGGTGGGATCTTATAGTTTCCCTTTTAAATTTAAAATTAAAATGTTTGCTGCATATACCTAGTGGAGTTCAAATTTGAGCCCATCCCAGTCTTCTTATAACCGATAACCATTTTTCTCGTAGCAAAGGATTACTTGGAAATCTGAAAGCACAAAAACATTTTATATCAGCCGTGCTACGCCCATATAATTTTTCACTCTGTTACTTTATCTATATACAATTTGTTACCCCAAAGTTTATTATTTTTCAAGTGTAAACCACGCTTTATGGATAACATTAAATTTAAATGTAACCCAAAAATTCCGTTCTAGCGGGACTCGAACCCGCACCTTCGCCTGTCATCGGCGATGCCTTAAACAATTTACCCATAGATCGAGCTATGACGCTGGAGACGAAATTTGTGGCCACTATCAACTCGGCTATAGCGCCAAGTTGATAGTGCTGTATCTACAGGTGTTTCATTGAAAACCTTCTGTTCAAAGTTCGAAAGTAAAGGCATCGCTGATCACAGGCGAGGGTGCAGGTTTGAGTCCCGCTGGAACGGAATTTTTGGGGTATATTTAAATTTAATTTGTTACCTATTATCTTATTAAGCAGAAATAAACAATATTTATTTATAAAAATAAAAAAGAAATATACCCTTTCGGGGAAAAAGGCGTGTGTAATAATCAACAACGTAAAAATTTACTTCAAAATATCTACTACACAAACTGCAATAAAAACACCCGTGGTGCTTTAAAGTTACCTTTTCAATAGTCAATACAAAAACACACACCTCAATGTCCACCTGGTTATTATAGATTTAAAAAAAAACAATAAAATGTTAACAGAGCACACATATTTACTCCAAACAAAGTAAACCTCCATTCTAGGATGGACAAAAATTTAATTTATAGTTAGGTATTATAGTGCGCTTCATGTAAAAAGTAGTAAACTAGGTAGGCACTCATTGAATGCATAGGTATACATCTGTTAAATAAGTAGAAAAGTAAGTAATCTCTTAAAACGAACGCTGGAACGCCTGAAGAAGCTTGACCGCCAGCGTTCTTTTTACATGATGCGCATTATACTACGATATAGACTGCAACAGGACTATCGATATTTCTGACGTCATCACTTGGTCAGGCCCTATCGTAATCAAACATTTTTATATTTTACATAAAATATTGTTTATTTCTAGGTGCAGCAACGAAATATTATTAAAAAATATAAGGGAAAGTCCTAATCTACGAATGAAACTGGTTTTTAGGCCATTTACTAAAGCAGAATTGATAAAATAAGCAATACAATCGAACTACCAATAATCTCTTATTTACCTGTGAAACGTGTATTTTCCCGGATAATTACGTCTTGTATATTCACAGTCACAAACTGAACATGACACCATTGTCATACAAATTAATATTTGTTATTTAATAGTAAGATTACTAAAAAAATTACGAAATTAGTTAAACTGCACAAGAGACCGTCCGGTATAGGCATGTACTCAAGCAAAACATGTCAAATTCAATACATTGTTGCTGTCACTTTTCTTCTTGCACGGGGTACATTTAAAAATGACTTCTCTCTCCCACGCTTCGTTTGTCTATTTAGCGTAGCGAAAAAATTCTACGTCTATGACTAGTATAGTATTCTTTTATCTGTGGTATGGGCATATTAGGTCGCTTTACATTGTAACTACATTGTTATTGATGAGGCAACTTTTAACATCTGACCTAAATACCTACCTACTTGATTTCTCAATGTGTGCTCGCGTGTCGATTGTTTTGTGCGAAGGCCACGGGCATCAGGAATGAAGTTGTGTGACAGTCGCCAACATAGAGCAACACGGAACGGAGGCCTGCATGCTCTTAGGTCGCCAAGGAATCGACATCATTTCATTGGGGATCAACTACACTGGGGCCCGTATTCTAGAACTAAACACAAACTGAATCGAGCGAGACTCAAGCAAGCTGGAATTTGGCATGTCAAGTTCCAATGACTTATCTAATATGATGGTGACAACCAGCTGATCTCATGATGGAGACCGGACCAGACCGGATGGGATCAATGGACTGGAAGGTGGACAACGGTACTCCTCAATGGCTATTAGTAGACTGGCCGTGTTTAGATTCATTTTGATCAGCACACGGTTACGATCACTAATTTTACAAAAGCTTGTATTGAAAAATTAATGAAAAATTGAAAAGGCGACGTTCTGTCCGATGTCAAAATGGAGGATGACTTGTGGGCAAAAGACTTCGACGATTCACCACCATCCCCTAATGGGGATATGCCATCAGAAATACAAAAAATTGCGAAGTCCGAAAAAAAATATAAACTTTGAAAGGCTTAATCTCAGAAACTAATTATCAATTAATCAAAGGTCTACCAATGTTAAAAAAAAAACTATTGGGTCTACAGATACAGTTCTAGTATCATATTGTAGCAAATTTAGTCTACTTTAAAAACGTCCTAAGAAAGTTTTCTCAAAAACTTTAGGGTTATACTTATTCGCCAAAACCTAAAAAAAAAAGTTTTTTTTTCGATTTGTCACAAGGTTGCGTTCGGCGCTCGAGGTCAAAAATTTGGATTATTCATAAGGCCAACATCATAAACAAGTCTGTAAAAAATCGTAACTACCGGATTTGACGCATACTGTGGATGTATAAAGTTACTGGACTACAGGTACTGAAAAATATATTTTTCACAAAAAATAATAATATTATCTTGACTGTTTACCTTCAGATGGTGCGATATGAAGAGTTTCGTCAAAAGAACGCCTACCTATACGACTGCAGTGCCTTTGGGCTGCAGAAGGTCAAGAACGTGTATGGTGGGGTTCTGCCCGAGAGCCCTAGAAACGGGAGGATTATATTAATGAGGTTTGGTAAGTGGCTACAAGAGGCACTTTTTAGGGTTCCGTAGCCAAATGGCAAAAAAACGAAACCCTTATGGATTCGTCATGTCTATCTGTATGTCTGTATGTCTGTCTGTCTGTCCGTCCGTATGTCACAGCCACTTTTTTCCGAAACTATAAGAGCTATGCTGTTGAAACTTGGTAAGTAGATTCTATTCTGTGAACCGCATTAAGATTTTCACACAAAAAAAGAAAAAAAAACAATAAATTTTTGGGGTTCCCCACACTTAGAACTGAAACTCAAAAAAAAAACACATCAAACCCATACGTGTGGGATATCTATGGATAGGTCTTCAAAAATTATATTGAGGTTTCTAATATATTTTTTTCTAAACTGAATAGTTTGCGCGAGAGACACTTCCAAAGTGGTAAAATGTGTCCCCCCCGTAACTTCTAAAATAAGTGAATGATAAAACTATAAAAAAGATATGATTCCACCGAAAATTAGTATGAAAGAGATTTACTAGATCTCGTTCATACTAATTTTCGGTAGAATCTTTTTTAAGTAAGTTTTAAGTTTTTTTTTAATACATCTATTATTAAAACATCGATCAAATGTTACAACGAACTACAGGAACTTTTACTTATATTATGTTACTTGCTGCTACGTAACCCTTCATGGGCGAGTTCGACTCGCACTTGGCCACTTTTTTTGTGCTTTAGAGTTGCCTATACCTACCTACCTGCTAAATAGATTCAGCAGCCTGTATGCGAGGTTCAACAAATCCTTTCACCATTCTTGTTCTTTCTCCATCGGACTCCAGGGGTTTTTCAAGACCATCATAGTCTATTCTTCTATTCTTAGGCTATATACTACTAGCATAGTATTATTTTATCTGTGGCTAGACACACCACGGTATTGTCTGGTAAATCAGGTGACGGAGAAAATGAATCATATATTTTCGTTATTCCAGGTAGATGGGAATCGGATGTCGTGCCAATCGAAGACGTGGTGCGGTGCGCGCTGCTCATGGACGAGGTGGCGTCCATGCAGCCCAAGCTGCAGATCCTGGGCGTCACCATCGTGGTAGACCTGGAGGGGCTGAACATCAGCCACGTCAGCCAGCTGACTCCCACAGTTGCTAGTCAGATCGTCAGCTTGATGGGGGTAGGTTGCGAATTTGCGATGCTCCAAGTACAAACTATATAGGGAAACAACGTCGGCAAATAGAATATAATATACATATACCTAATTTCATCACTAATATAAAAATAAAACCTGGAGCTTGTTAACATAATTATATGTTAACAACCTCCAGGTTATTGTAATACTAATATTTATTCTGTGCTCCGGGTTTAATTTTATGCAAAAGGCAATTACGCAGTTTTATTACAAAAAATACTTCGGTCCATATTCAAATGACAAACATTACGTTTGTAAAATATAGCATGAGTCCTGCCTGTGACTGTGACAGGAGTTATATTAATGATTTTTAATAAAACACTAGTGATGAAATTATCTATTCTATAACCGACATTGGTTCCTCAGAGATTGTATGCGAAACGGTTTTGGACCATGCGAAATTCAAATCTTGGTCTTCTTAAGTTAACGATCGTTTTGCGAAAACAAGACGATCTGGAACAGGGATGGGGAAACTACGGCCCGTGGGCCATCTATCAGTAGTTAGTAGAGCTTTTTTGTGAAAGAGTTCATCCGGGGAAGTACTACCACCATACTTATTTCTACCGCTAAGCCAGTAGTGCACGCATTGCTGTGTTCCGGTTTGAAGGGTAAGGGTGTCGGTGAAATTACAGGCACATGAGACTTTTCATCTTTATGTCTCAGGGTGGCGGGCGCAGTGCAATGCCACATAGGGTGCGTCCTAGGTGGACGTGACCTGTGAGGTAATGCACTGTTCATAGGCAGAGGGTATTACTTAACATCAGGAGGGCCATCTGCTTGATCCGTCATTCCAGGTAGAATAAAAATAAAAAAAAACCTGGCCCTCGAATGGCTGCAATCCGGCCCGCGAACATCAAACAAACATCAAGTGAAGTTTTCGCATTGTTAGTTTCATTCTCATTGGCAGTGCGCGGCTCGCATAAAACAATCACGTATTGTTTTGCGAGTGCGGGCGGTATGAGCGAAAACTACTTATTTATTATTTATTCTGTGCGAAAACCGAAAATGACCCTATCAACTATGGGCGCGCGCGGTCGGACCGTCTCGTTCACTAAATAATATAGCCAAAAATGCAATAACTTGGCCCGCCATATATTTCGTTAGTAAATATTGGCACGCAAAGGAAAAAATTTCCCTATCCCTGATCTAGACATGTAAGATTTTGTTTATCATTCGAAATCTGCGTGCAAATATGCTTTGGAAAAGGTTTTTAAAATTAGAACCTTTCTATTTAAAAAATGGATTCTAAACAGCCCGCCTCATTTTTAAAATAATCGCACGACGTTTGCACTCTTGCACTAGCGTTTTCCTCGCTGTAGTGAGGTGAAAAATTGTGTTTCGCTCGGCAGCAAAGTTATTCTGCGTCTCGCTCGTACCTTTGAAACCCTCGCTATCATCAGGATTCAATACAAGTACCCGCACCAAAAAACAACATTTCAGCCTTACATAAAATATAACTATTATTTGACGTGAGTTAGGCCAGTAATGATTTGTATATTTTGACAGGTGGGATTCCCCCTAACAATGCACGGCCTCCACGTCATCAACTACAGCTGGCTCCTAAACTCCATCTTCTATCTCTTCAAGCAGTTCATCCCCGCCGCTGTCTTCAAACGCATGTACTTCCACGGCTCGGACATGAACTCCCTCCACCAGCATATAGACCCTGAGTACTTGCCGAAGGAGTACGGAGGGTGCTGCCGGCATTTCATCTCCACGGAGGAGTGGATCTCCAAGATAGATGCGTATAAGGATGATTTTATTGTGAAGGAGCTGACGGATCTCGGGTTCACTGTGAAATAATATTCTCCCTCCATCAGCATATATATATACCCTGAGTACTTGCCGAAGGAGTACGGAGGGTGCTGCCGGCATTTCATCTCCACGGAGGAGTGGATCTCCAAGATAGATGCATCTAAGGATGATTTTATTGTGAAGGAGCTGACGGATCTCGGGTTCACTGTGAAATTATATTCTCCCTCCATCAGCATACCCTGAGTACTTGCCGAAGGAATACGGAGGGTGCTGCCGGCATTTCATCTCCACGGAGGAGTGGATCTCCAAGATAGATGCGTATAAGGATGATTTTATTGTGAAGGAGCTGAGGGATCTCGGGTTCACTGTTAATTAGCTTCATTGGATTTCTTCGTCTCCGCGGTTGCACTAACGACGAAAGTATACATACGGACGGACGCACGATGGTTGCAAAACTGTTTCAACCTGCCCCGTACGTAACGTATATTGTACCAGGCAAGCATGAAGTTCAAGGAGATCGCGCTACATTGCAGCCAGCAAATCGAACACACACTACAAAGAAAAACTTGATGGCTACCTACGCAAGCGTGCACGTGTTGCGTGTGGGTATCGTCACAGAATAGGATATAGTTAAATAAATAAATAATAAATAATGCTGGACAGTTCACACAACATTGTCTAGCCCCAAGGTAAGCAGAGCTTGTGTTATGGGTACTAGACAACTGATATACTTAATACAATTTATTACATAGATAGATATTTTTTATTATATATAGAAAATACCCAGAACACCCGGAACAAATATCTGCACATCGCACAAATATTTGTTCCGAGGCGGGAATCGAACCCGCAACCTCCTGCCTCGCAGGCGAACGTTCGCCTGCCGCACCACAGAGGTCGGCTACTAGTTACTAAAGGCTGTGTCTTGACTCTTGGTGCTAAGAAAAAGATTATAACTTTTTGTAGAGAGGTAGTTGAATGGGGTTGTCTGCCACGACGAATATCCTTGAGCTCCAATGACAACATTGGATGAGCCTTATGATATTCTGTTTATTTGTCTGAGCCTGATGATACGGCCTACAGTGGGAATAAGGTTTTTTGTGACACTAATTTTACACTTTCTAAACAATTTTCTTTAATTCACTTTCACGTCTGATTGCTTGGTTGGTAAACTGGATTTTTTAAGAAAATTATGTAACTTTGCATATAGGTTCCTTGGTTTTGGATGACATTACAATAATTATGGTGACAGCGAATGATCTGACGATGGAGACGGAATGTGGACAACGGATCTCCACGATGGTTAATAGTGGGCAGGCCGTGTTTGGACTCATTTTGAGCAGCTCATGGTTCCATTACCTACTAATTTCATCCTCATCATTATCAGTTGGGTACATATGTAGGTATACTTCTTGTAAGTTTGTTTTGAAAAATAGTGTTTTTTTGGCAATGGCAGTTTCAAGAGAGGAAGACGAGTGACAAACTTTCTGGGCTGGTCCTACTCAACTGAGTCTGCTGACACTCCCGTATCGTACCTACTCCTACCTGTATAATATATTCTGTGCTCCTACTTTTGTCGCACCTGGAACAATGTTGAGAACGCTACGCATCAAAATGCCTTCTTGTGTAGTATTAAAAAACTAGAGCGTCACTAGTCTTCCTCTTTTGAAAATGTCATTGTTTTTTGGGTATTTTTTTAAAAAAAGTGTAAGTACA
Organism: Operophtera brumata; assembly: GCA_932527175.1. Lineage (NCBI taxonomy): Eukaryota > Metazoa > Arthropoda > Insecta > Lepidoptera > Geometridae > Operophtera > Operophtera brumata. The sequence goes on along the minus strand of OW052239.1, from coordinate 54,471,716 downwards.
CTTATATTTATTAAAAAAATGTACTCTTGTTATTTTATATTACATTATCTCAGATAATTATGTTCTTTTTGGTTGCACTGATGACGGCATGACGAGTATACGGACGCAAGATGGTTGCAAAACTGTTTCAACCTGCCCCGTACTAACGTGTGGTGTACCAGGCAAGCATGAAATTCAAGGAGGAGACGATGGCAATCATCGTCTCCTGTCACGACGATGGTGATGGATCGACCAATTCGACCACCTACTTTGGTCGATACCAGCCCTTGCTTTGACATAACGATAGTTCCTAAAAAGTTATCCAAAATGATATATTGAATTTCGTATATTGATATGTCCATATATCTATGGACATATCAATATACGAAATTCACAAGATTGTTGTAAACTGTACATTATCATGTACAGTTTACAACATAAAATAAATAAGTTATTTTTACAAATAAATAGTTTTAAAAACTGGAGATCATTTATTTTAGCTACCTATTTTATTAGTTTTAGTAATTAGCTGCGCGCATGACTAACTGAACTTTAAAGATGTTCATTGATAATGTACTTATAAACTGTAAAAGTAAAATAAAGGGCTTCGATGGTATCTCGCCCATGTTGTCTAGAATCTAAATTACAAGCATTTTATTCACAAACTTGTAAGACTTTCTCAAAAAAACGTACGTGCTGGAACAAGTTTTAGAATATTTTGCGCGTTTATTGCCGTTTCGCAAGTAAGGAGCGGAATTTTCCGAAATCCAACCAAAGGATCTGGCACTAGCTCAAATTTTACACAGTGCCTCTCTTTCAAAAATTGAACTGTATGAACCTACAAGATTTTAGTTCAAATCGAAATGGGGCCACTTAATACTGTAGAATCTGTAGATAGAGAACTTTACTCAAAGAAAACATTCCTTTATTTGTGAAAAGAAAGAAAACTGCATTCAAAGATTTTCAAAAAATATTTTTAACCCCTGACGAAAAACGAAGGGGTGTTATAAGTTTGACGTGTCTGTGTGTGTGTGGGTGTGTCTGTCTGTCTGTCCCATCGTAGCTCCCGAACGGATGAACCGATTTAGTTTTTTTTTGTTTGTTTGAAAGGTGTATTTGTCGGAAGTGTTCTTAGCTTCGTTTGATCAAAATCGGTTCAGCGTTGGGGGTTTCTTAATTTTTAAAAAATTAATTACTTGTTAAAAAGTAAAAAGTACAGGATGTAATTTTTACAGATTTTAGTCGGTTCTATTACCGGGTGTGGAAAGCGAATTTTCCAAAATCATTGAATGATTTTTTATTTTCTTTTCAAAAATAAAGGAATGTTTTCTTTGAGTAAAATTTTCTATCTACAGTATTAAGAGTACTTACTTTCAGGTGGCATCACAAAATTCCACCCTGTATATAGCTCGTTCAACGTAACATGGCACTTGTGAATACTCCATGGCAGGTGCCAACTTACGGTGAACAAGGACCATTTTGAAACGTCAATCGTTCAGTTTATATTTGTTTATTAGACTCCGCGCCACGACTGAAGTCTGACGGCCTTTTGAGGAACTAACGGATAACAGAGGTAGATTTTCGCATAGAAACTAGCGCTCCAGTCACCGTATTTCAGTCGTGGCGCGGACAGCCGCATTATTGGCATTTCCTAGTTCCATGATGGATCCACTGCTAATTCTTCAATCGTGTGGTAAAAACAAAACATTGCCACTAGGTACTAGATATGGCAGCATGTGTGTTGAGGTAGACTCTGTCAGTTGCATGAACTTGACAATTTGTCAATCTAGTATGCGGCATAATAGTCTGGAGACACCAAAGTCACACTGCACTTGGGACTACAGAGGCTTTAGTCAGAGATTTGACTAGCAATGAGGGGTTTTCACGGCCGTTTCACATCATGCTTAAACCCTTGAAAATAGATGGCGCCAGCTCTGTACTTAACTTTCAAAATAAAGTGAGATGTCAAAGTCAACAACGTAGTGAATATAGTGATACATTGTCGTGGTATTTTGTTACTATCACACAAAAGCACAGACAATGCATATGTTAATTTTGGCAACCACATTGGAGTCAGCGCCATCTATCGAGCCCAATCGAACGCCTTTTTTTTAAATTCAAAAATTAAAAGTTTTTACGGGCCACGGGTGTACAGTGCACACGAATATTGTATGGAAATTGAGGTCTTAAGGTTTCCGCCGCTAGGGGCAATTTTCGGTTTTCCTATTCTAAAATCTGTGTAGTGTATACCACACAGCTGTGTAGTTTGCAGACTCGAGGCTGGTCTTACTCTTATCAAGGCTTAACTGTTCCCCAATCGCGCGAATTCGAACGTTCCAGCTAAAGTTCAAATGTTGGCATGTTCGAACTTTAGTTGGAACGTTTGAATTAGCGCGATTGAGCAGCAGATCGTAATATGTCAGCTTTTATGAGCATGAGCATGTCTTGTCTGTCCTATATTCCAGAATTACTCTCAAGCATGAATGTCAATTCCAGCATAATTATTTTTGATACGTTTCGTTCTAGAATACAGGTCATAGGCTCTGTGAAAGCTCCTAGTCTAAACACCAATAATCGCTGCATCATTGTTCCTATGGTTCATCCTTTGCAGTTCATTCTCCACGTCTGTCAGAACTGAGGCGTCCACCTCCTCATATTCCTCTGGCTGCATCCATTTGGTAGTAGGTTGGATGGTCCAGTTCGGACCAGCGTGCATGTGAACCGGCATCTCAGTAGTTCCGTGGAGGACGAGGCTGATTGGTCCCACTTTACCGGAGTTTTCTTCGTCAGTCTGAAAAATAATGAAATGAATGACGCTGGATACTAAAACGAGTCGTTTTACTGACGAAGACTCATTTTTAGGGCTCCGTACCTCAAAAGGTAAAACGGAACCATTATAGTATCACTTTGTTGTCCGTCTGTCAGTCTTTCAAGACCCGTTTTCTCAGGAACGCTTGGAGGTATCAAGCTGAAATTCATATTAAATGCTCAGGTCTACTTTCAATGGAGCTGTGAAAAAATCAAACTTCTAAGCCAACGCAATCAAAAGATACAGCCGTTCATGCTGCAAATCTTCGACACTCGCAAGGGAATCAAAACCTACAGGATACTTCCCGTGAACTCAGAATCTTGAAATTTGGTACGACGAAGCAACGTCTTATAGCACAGATAAAGGAAAAATTGCGAAAAGCATAAATTTTTAGTTACATCATATAATCAAAATAATTTTAATAATTTTAAACTTACTACCCCTCTCCTCATGATGATTTAATTTAGCAATAAAAATACCATAACTTTTACTTATATTGGTACCTACAGGTTTGTACGGAACCCTCAGTGCGCGAGTCCGACGGCCAGTTTTTCTTTGTTTGTAAGTATTTCATTTTTGAACAATGAAAAAAGATCCGTTTATCAATAGTTCTTTCTTGATAACTGCGTTATCAATCATGACTAAATTGAAGTATGGTGGTCCTGAAAAGGGCCTGGGCGATGCTGAAAGAACCAGTATGGTGAAAAGATACAGTGTGAGTCACAGAGACTCATGCACGATTCGGGTTGGGAAAACAGAAGTTTTCCTAAGTTCACCCAATGTTCTGTTGTCTTAAGTCAGGTCCAAAATGGCAGTCTATTTATTGTACTGAGAACAAAATAAGCAATTTACCATATCCTCAACGGTAAGGGTCCAGATACCCGTAGGGTTCTCTCCCCATGTGGCCACGGACATCAGTGGCCAGTTCACGAAGCCAGCTTTCGACGTGTCTCTAGGCCGAGCGCTCAGCATTTGCACTCTTGTTCCTGTAACAAAATTATTCATCATAAGAGCCACAAGAAGTCCACAGCTAGACATGGGTAACGACGATAGGTACAGCGCTAGCACGCAAATGTAGCACGCAGAGTTTTGAGCACCGCCGTAAGGTCGCGTGCCTTTCGATCTTCTATAGGTTACATTTCGGGGAATGCTCCCAGGAAATTCATGATCTGATCTCACCATCTCCTTTTCATCATAGGATGAGCAGGCGCACGGCTCGGTACCACCCTTACCTCACCTCACCTTTCTTAGTATACCCTCTATTCGTGCTAAACGTTTCAATTCCACCTTTATAATGCGAACTGCTAAGGAGTGGAATAAACTACCGTCGTCTGTCTTTCCTGAAAATTATAATCTGGGTCTCTTCGAGGCTAGAGTGAATAGGTGCCTTCTAGACCTTTGTGCTCCATCTTCGGCCATATCGTCACTTACCAACAGGAGAGATCGTAGCCAAACAAAGGTCTATCAATGTTAAAAAAAATGCAATGCCAAATCTAACGCAAGATGATTATATAATACAATATGAGGATCAAAACTGTGGAAGGAGGGCAGGGCTTGGGCTCACCTACCAGGATACTCGCGATTTTAACAATTTTAAAGAAGAAAATACATTTTTCCCGAATTTATTCAAGACATAACAAAAAAATATCAAAGACCTAAGTCAACAAAATAGTAATTTTAAATGAAATAATCTTGAGAGGCTGGCATAGTCTGCATGAGAGTATGGTATGGTAATTAATATATTGAAGTAGCAATCATGTCTGCTCAGCAGTATCTAGTATAGTATTATTTTATCTGTGGCAGTATGAACAAAGCCAATGACTCTGGTTACCTTGGGGAGAAGTCAGATAGATTTCCAGTGCGCCCCTACGGCTGTGTCTCACGTTGACAATAGCTTCTACGTGCTCGAGGTAATTGACTGAACATCCGTCCACGGCCATTTCAACTTCCACGCTGTCTTTTGAAGATAGTCGAAGGTTTTTCTCACTGGAAAGTAATGCAAGCACCAATGAGGGGCTTTCACGGCCGTTTCACATCATGCTATACCATCGGCATAGCATGTTCTATTCTATGCCGCTATGTATGCTATATATTATAGTCTATTTCATCGGCCTTGAAAATAGATGGCGCCAGCTCTGTACTTAACTGTCAAACTATAGTGAAATCTCAACGTCAACAACGTAGTGATATATTTTAGTGATATTCACACAAAAGCATAGACAATGCATTTGTTATTTTGACAACCACATTTGAGCCAGCGCCATGTATCGAGCCAAATCGAACTACTTTTTTTTTATTCCTCTAAAAAGCCCTCATTTTGGTGCACTTCAAAGGTTCACTCACTCAACGAATTATTTTGTTCGTACCTGCGTTGTCTTCTTATGTACAGGAAAAGGATGACGCAGTGTAGGATAGCCAAAGACTTCTATTGAAGTCTTTGAGGATAGCAACTCACGATATATCTATATGACATTATAACGGCCCCAAGGAGTCGAATGAAGGCGGCTCAAGAACATCGTGGAGTCATCATTTGGAAGAGGCCTAGATCAGCAGAGGATGTGAGTGAATGATAGGTATTCATTGACTTTTTGAATCGTCCTTTGTTGTAATCTTCCGTAAGAAGGGGAATAGGTATACCTAACACTCGCGCGACCAAACCTTGAAGATAGGCAAAATCACTATATCTACTTCCTAAATAATAGCCAGATGACTAGGATCCGTGTTATCGAACATGAAGCTCATGCATCCGTGGCTTAACGGGCTTGTAGCTGAGCTGGCTGTGATTCGGATTTAATTCCTGCTGCAGGACAAACTGCAAATATTTGTTTGAACTATGTATGTGACTAAGGGGTGCTATGTGCTATGTTTAACGTAGTAAACAAATTAAAGTTTGTAAAGACGTAAAGTTTTAAGATCAAATGACGATGATAATGAAGCACTGAAACTTGGAACTGAACGAACTGAGTTTCAAATTCTCGAGACCGAGAGTGAGAGGAAGCAAGGGAGGCGCAGGCCATGGCTATGCAAAGCTCTTCAACAAACGTATGATAGTCCAGTAACTTTGTACATCACCAGTAGGTATGCGTCAAATCCGTTAGTTCTGATTTTTTGCAGACTTGTTTATGATGTTGGCCTTAGAATCGTCCAAGTTTTTGACCTAGAGCGCCGAACGCAACCTTGTAAAAAATCTAAAAAAGCTTCTTTTTTTTCAAGTTTTGGCGATTATATCCCTAAATGACTAGTTTTTGAGAAAACTTTCTAAGGACGTTTTTAAAGTAGACTAAATTTACTACAATATGATACTAGAATTGTATCTATAGACCCAATAGTTTCTGAGATCAAGCCTTTCAAAGTTTCTCATATTTTTCGAACTTCGCAATTTTTTGCATTTCATATGGCATATCCCCATTAGGGGATGGTGGTGAATCGTCGAAATCTTTTGCCTACAAGTCATCCTCCATTTCGACATCGGACAGATCGTCGCCTTCTGGGATATCTACTACTGCAACATGAGGTATATTATCACAAGAGGTCCCGCTGCAGTGCCTGCAGACTGATGAGCATTTTAATCCTGCCTTCCTGCAGCTGCACGCGTTCCCACAACCCTTCGTGCACCCGCAAGAAATCATCCGCAAGAGGTGTTGTGGGGCTGCATCTCTGGTCATCATTTTGGGGTCCACTTCATGCCGCTAGAGTTATTCGAGTAACGTATAAAATAATGCAAAAAATTGTGAAGTTCGAAAAAAAATATAAACTTTGAAAGGCTTAAATCTCAGAAACTATTGGGTCAACAGATACAGTTCTAGTATCATATTGTAGCAAATTTAGTCTACTTTAAAAACGTCCTAAGAAAGTTTTCACAAAAACTACTTTAGGGTATCACCAAAACTTGAAAAAAAAAGAAGATTTTTTCGATTTTTGGCAAGGTTGCGTTCGGCGCTCGAGGTCAAAAACTTATAAACAAGTCTGCAAAAAATCAAAACTACCGGATTTGACGCATACTACCCCATACTTTCAGACTACAAAGTTCTATGATGGCTTAGTTAGAGCATTATGGCGATTACGAATTGAATGTCTGTGAGTTACGTAGGTACTATTAATTAATTCTGTGCCGCATGCCGTTGCTATCGAGCGCGCAACCACTGCGAATCGTCGTCGTTTCGTCATCTTTCTCAGCCACTGTTCCAACCTGCCCCGTACGTAACGTGTGCTCTACCAGGCAAGCATGAAATTCAAGGAGGTCGCACTACAATGCAACCAGCAAAGCGAACACACCACAAAGAAAAATTTGTGGGTACGCAAGCGTGTTTACAGTGTGCGTGCGTCTACCGTTCAATGCCGCCGCCAGCGCTATCGATGCGGCCACTGCGTGCGCTGTTTACAGACCGTTGATGGCACCTGCCTTGGTTGGCACGCCCTACAAAGCAGGTGACATCTTACGGTGAACGAGCTGTAGAGTTTATTTAAGCACGAAGCAAAAATACTCTCGGCCACAAAGCACTTACTCGAGCGAGTCACACAAACACAGCACAGTGGTGCTCGTGTTTTTAAGATCAAAACTCAGTTCATACTAGTATTAGGACTTATTTTTGCAGCGAGTCGGGAGAGAGAGTATTCAAGAGGGAAAATGGAGCGAGGATTCGAATACAAAATCTCTCCACGCACGTCATTCGCGTCGAATGGCGAGTTTACGAAACATAATACCAGGGCGTCATGATCTATCAGAAGTAGCCCGAGCGAACATCGATCCACACATATAATCCACACATATATATATTCATGCTATGCGCGGACACTGTAGAACCCAAATCGCTTGTTGCGACGTGTCGCGTCGCGTCGACAAGGAACACACACTAGCGGCCGGCCCCGCCCGGCGCGGCGCGGGGTGATTGATCCTACCATCGAGGGTACGGAGGCCTGCAATGCTCTACGATCCTACCTACTCATACACGCCAGCCAGTCTTATAACTGTATGACATAGCGCTTGCTGGCAGATAAACCGTTTTTATAGATAGCACTGTGCGTCCAACCGATAGGACCTATTTTTCTTTGATCGAAATTACTAGCGTGAGTTTCCAAATACCAAATCTCGTTGCGCGACTCGCATCAAATGACGAGTTTTCACTATTTTACCAGAGTCTCATAACTATCAAGCGGTCACACTCGCTCCAGCTACCAAATAACTGATTTGTTCATTGTTGTGCCACAAGCAAGAGCGACAGAGACGCCGCTCGCGTGTGTGCCCGCCCCTTATTTTGCATCTCACTTGCACATAATGATAAATTCATGGTTTTATTTCATTGTTTTGATCTCGCTCACTCAACAGATAATTTAGATTTTACATCTCAGTCGCACATTTAAAACATGTTTAGCGAATAGCCATTTTAACTTGCGTTTCTCAATCACAAGGATAGAGAATACGGAATTTAACTGACCAGTATAATCGTAGCCCCATTACAGACGATTTGCACACTAATGAGAGCTCTCATTATAGTGGTTTTTGATTGGAGTAGTCGCTATTTTGTGACATTGACGTCCCGTTAGCAGTAAGTTAACGAACGGTTTACTAGGAGCACATAGGATGAGAAGTAGTAACTTGAGTGGACCCTGTGGATAAAGATACTGTTGTTTATTCTGTGGTGTTGCGATGCGGGTGGTTGAACCGTGGTTGAATGAACCGCAAGCGCGCCGGTCACGGGTGGCGTACGTGCCACAGTTGTACCAGGAGCGCATACTCACGGAGGAGATTCGAATCGACAAGTGTGTTTGTTGGGGACCGTTGTCCAATTCAGCGCTGCTTTGACGAGGCTGCCAGCATTCAGGAGTCCAAAACCGAAGCGAATGTCGAAATGAAGGCCAATTCTGCAAAAAATATTAGGTATATAATTAATAGTCTTAATTCTTCTATGAACTATTATCAAACCAAGAAGCACTTATATTACCCATTGATCTGCCATCCTGGATTTGCGGAAAGTGGTACATAGTCCGTTGTCCAGACGATTAGATGCTGGATATCCCGCCAAGTGAGCTGTGGACTGAAATTACAATCATTAACTAAGACCCAGAATAATTATAAGCCATAAAAGACATTATTTTAGCTCATCTACTCTTTAATCCAACTAATATGCCTAATAATAATAATAATGTGTTTGATGGATGTTTGGATGTTTGCATGTTTGTTACTCAATCACGCAGAAACGGCTAAACCGATTTCGATGAAATTTGGTAAGTACACAGACAGATTATGAATGAACTTGATTGACCTATGACAGAGATCACAGACACTTATGACAGTTGATGAGTGGTTCTTTTTTCAACCTAATATTGAGTATCCTGATGCAAAGCAGCTGGCAGAAGCTAGTTAGGTCACAGAATAAATAATAGTATGTACAAGTATTAAGTATATGCACGAATACAGTTTTCTCCGACCCCATACCTACGCTACCCTGACGCAATGCGTGCGAGCAATGTAAAGAATGGCAAAAAAAAACAAATGTCATCGTGACAACCTCTGTAGCGCGGCGGGCGAATAGCCGGCTCATATGCGAAAGGTTGCGGGTTCGAATCACGCTGCGGAACAAATGATGATCTGCAAATATGATCTGCAAATATTTGTTCCGGGTCTGGGTGTTATGGTACCATGGTACTCGTAGTTTCTAATACCCATCACACAGGGAGTCCTAGTGTGGGATCACGACTAGGTATGTGTATGTGACTGTTGGCTGTTATGTCATCATGATGTCGTCTTACTTTGCCTGAAGAGTCAATGCCAGAATGCCAGCAGCCAGAGGTGCAGCGGCAGATGTCCCAGTGTGCTTCAGGGTACAAGAGTCCCCCGTGTCAGTGGTGGCCTGCAAAGAGGACAATTTCTAGAGGTGTTCTACACCTTGTAAACTACAGGGGAGTAGGGTACAGCCCAGGGTTGATAGAGGAGAGATAATTACACTGAACTACGGAAGGTGCTTGTTCTCCCGCTTGTACTCCTGGGGTTAAGGGGTACTAGTAGACCTAGTTGAAAATTGCACTTAAACACTTACACTTCACAACACTATTACTGAACTAGTATTAGTGAAGTACAGAGTTGATTGATTCGTACTGAAAGACAATTTACTACTGTTCACTCCTTTTTAAAACAGTCAAAACCTCGGTAAAGCAGTCATGACCCCAAGGCGGTCAAGTGCATAGGTATGATGACTACTTTACCGGGCTTTTGGAGCTCAGATAAGGCGCAGATGGCGCTCAACCTGCAAAGTTAGGTTGGGGCAACGAGCACAAGGGCACCACTTAGGTACGGACCTCGGCTTGGGCTGCTGCCAGGTTGGGAGGATCGGACAGAGACTGTTTGCACCTCGAACGAGCTCCGTTTATATACGTGAGCAATACGGGAACGCTCCACCACTATCGTAAATTCCGTAGAACTGTATCGAACCACCCCAAGACGCGACAGATGTAGATGCGGCCCGCTCTAATCACGCAGTCTGACTACTCGTCTACTCAGCAACAGATGGCAGTTGGCACTAATTCTACTTTCCTATAGCACGTCCACTTGTCAACAGGTGGCACTACGAGGCTCTAAACTCGCTTACGCTAATGTCAGCGCTACAATATTATAACCCGCAAAAGGAAACTTGACGTGACTGAGCCGATGAATTCAGCTCCTACAGAAGTCAAGCAACTTCCTAAGGGGGGGCATATACTAGCGATGAGCAATTCAGCTTACGAAATCGTTTCAAACCGGTTTGAGCTTAAACCGACACGGTTACGAATAGGTATGAATCATAGAAGCGATCTTGGTCTACTGGTCCGTTCGACCCAGTCTCAGTGTGTTATGGTGCGCCGATCTGCCGCGCCACTGCGCCGCCCGGGCCCGTCTCCCTACTATGTAATATAAATACTCACGATCTTCTGATCCTTGTAGGCTCCGGAGGAATAGGCCACTGCCAGGGTAGATGAGCAGATCTCTCCGTACCACGGGAACTTGCCATGCTGCGAAGCCGAACCGATGGATACCGTATAAATGCTCGAAGAATACCTGGTCGAAGATGACAGAAAATGAGTACCTATAGTTCATCAGTCCTGATCCATCAGACTAGATGGAGCTAATATTTATTCTTGGGGAGCCATACTGTCTTGGCAAAACGTAGCGTACCTAGGTCGTCCTCTCGCGATGACCTACGAAAGCGGCGGGCAGAGAGTGGATGAGAAGAGCCGAACACCGGGCTCATTGGCGCGAATTGGGAGAGGCATATGTCCAGCAGTGGACTAGTGTGGGATGATGGTGATGACGATGATGATATACTGTCTGCATATACGTCATCATCAGCAGCCTTAATACATCCACTGCTGGACGTGGCCACCCCGTTAGAATGCAAAGGAAGGCAGAAAATTATCAAAAGTTCATCAGTCCTAGTTTTATCAAATTACTGGATGGAGCTACCAGTTATTCTCGGGGTATTAAACACTGCCTGGTGGGATGGCATCAGCAGCCTTTAGACATTCACTGCTGGACGAGGCCTTCCCCATAGAATGCAATGAGGGGCCATAATCACCACGCTAGGCAGGAGGATTGGTGATAGCATTATTGGTGTTGAGTACTTTGGTGGATATACTGCTGCCCATTCCCTAATTATAATCCCTTAGTCGGCTTTTACGATATTTATAGGAGACGGAAGTGTCTATTCCACACCACAGCAACGCGCCCCAATTGCATTCAATAGAGGAGTCCTCATCCGGCTCATAAGGAACTGGACACTGGACGTTCTATAGAGGGTGGGGCCAATTTTTGGCCCCTTTAGGGTAGCTACCTTTTCTTTTGTAGTTAAGAAGGTTTTGTTTTTAGGAACCTTCTGTTTTATTTTGAAGAAAAAAATATTGGCATTTTTAGATTTTAAAAAAAAGTCCGGGTCACCCAAAAAATTACATTTATCAAAAAAAACAAGTTGGTCTTTATCGACTCTATTTCCAACCAGAAACACTTTTCCCAAAGTAACATAACAAATTAAATCGTAAGTTTTGGCAATCATTTAAAAAAAAAACATTCCCATACATTTTCTATGAAAAAACGAGTAAATGAAAACAACAATGTTCATTCAATGGTTCTTAATTTAAATCCATATGTAACTACTTTTTAGGGTTCCGTAAAAAACTACGGAACCCTTATAGATTCGTCATGTCTGTCTGTCTGTCTGTCTGTCTGTCCGTGTATGTCACAGCCTTTTTTTTCCGAAACTATAAGAGCTATACTGTTGAAACTTGGTAGGTAGATGTATTCTGTGAACCGCATTAAGATTTTTACACAAAAATAAAAAAAAAAACAATTATTTTTGGGGTTCCTCATACTTAGAACTGATCCTCAAAAATTTTTTTTTCATCAAACCTATACGTGTGGGGTATCTATGGATAGGTCTTCAAAAATGATGTTGAGGTTTCTAATATCATTTTTTTCTAAACTGAATAGTTTGCGCGAGAGACACTTCCAAAGTAGTAAAAAGTGTGTCCCCCCCCGTAACTTCTAAAATAAGAGAATGATAAAACTAAAAAAAATATACGATGTACATGTACCATGTAAACTTTCACTCAAAATTGGTTTGAACGAGATCTAGTAAGTAGTTTTTTATTTTTGGGGTTCCCCATACTTAGAATTGAAACTAATTCTAAACTGCATAGTTTGCGCGAGAGACGCTTCCAAAATGGTAAAAAGTGTGTCCCCATAACTTCTAAATTAAGAGAATGATAAAACTAGAAAAAATATATAATGTACATTACCATGTAAACTTTCACTCAAAATTGGTTTGAACGAGATCTAGTAAGTAGTTTTTTATTTTTGGGGTTCCCCATACTTAGAATTGAAACTAATTCTAAACTGCATAGTTTGCGCGAGAGACGCTTCCAAAATGGTAAAAAGTGTGTCCCCATAACTTCTAAATTAAGAGAATGATAAAACTAGAAAAAATATATAATGTACATTACCATGTAAACTTTCACTCAAAATTGGTTTGAACGAGATCTAGTAAGTAGTTTTTTTTTTAATACGTCGTTAATCGTAATCCATCCAAGAACTTTTATATTATGTTACTTGCTGCTACGGAACCCTTCATGGGCGAGTCCGACACGCACTTGGCCGCTTTTTTCTTTTTTAAGTTTGTAGGCTAATTTTTAAGGCTTATGCCCTATACCCATGTTCGCTCTAACGACGATACTTGTTAGTAGCAAAACACACCCACTTTATAGAGTTTAAATAAAAAAAATGGTAAAAATTTAGAATCGTTTGGCAGGAGGAGGAGGGGGAGATGGGGGGTGGTGGAGGGGGAGGGGTACCCCCTCACCCCTGGTACCAATCCCATAACAAGGTAACTTATAGTTTTCGAGAAAAAAAATAAAGAAAATTTTGAGGCTAAGTATGAGATTTTGGTAAAACTTTACAATAGTTTGGCAGGAGGAGGATGGGAGAGGGGGGGGGGGGGGAGTGGGGCATTTGTACCCCCTCGCCCCTGGTACCACTCCTATGCAAAGGTAACTTACAGTTTTCGAGAAAAAAATAAAGTTTTTTTTTTGTTAAGTATGGATATTTTAAATGTCGGACTCCGGTATGTGCTCCCGCCAGTACTCTCGCGAGGTCGCCCTTGAGTGTCGCTTCACCCACTCGACCTTTGCTACGCTACGGAGGTCACCGGCTCGCTTCGCTCGCCAGCTCCCCCCTTCACTCCGCTAGGCCTCGCGGGCTTGCTCCACTCAAGATCTCCCACGCGAGCTACTGGCTCCGCGTTTTTATATACACTCTAGGGGCGTGACGCACAGTACCACGTGGAGTCGGGGTGCTCCGTATCGGGTCTGCCACTCTTTTCGGACCTAACCAACTATTGTCGGGGTGCTCTGTGTCGAGTCACACAGTCAGTCAACAATAAAAAATCCATAATTTATAACATTAATTAATTCCTCAAAAGGATCTCTCTTATTTCTTTCAACATCCCTTCTCTACAGATAGAGGTACCTACTCATAAATTAAATCATTAATATTATTATTTTACGTTCCGATTTTGTAAAATGTTCTTTATTATTTTTCTTTAAAAGCACAAGTTTCCTGGACAAGGGGGCCGAGGCTGGAATTTCCTGCACCCTCCCTGCAAGTTGGCGATGACTCCCGTAACATCAGACACTTCCAATTCAAAAATTTCATACTTAACCTCAAAAATTTCTTTATTTTTTTTCTCGAAAACTATAACTTACCTCGTTATGGGACTGGTACCAGGGGCAAAGGGGTACCCCTCCCCTTCCTCTCCCCCTACTCCCACCCTCCTCCTCCTGCCAAACGATTCTAAACCCAACCCAAAAAAATACTTGTTTGGTAAGTATATAAATTGGTTTATAATAAAAATAAAAAATAAGTAAAAATGTAAATCCAGATATTTTCAAAGTGTAGACCATTTACATGACTACACAGATTGGCACACGTTAACACACTTTGCGTAGCAGCCCTTACCTTCATGTAATGCATATTTTGCAATGCACTTCGAATGCCGTCTTTCAGTTCGGCAGGACTTTCGAAATGACCAGCTTATACCTTATCTTTCTGGTAACCCCATAGAAAAATATCGCAAGGGGTAAGGTCGGAAGGTTTTTATAACTTTCTTGTCTGTTAGTGGTATTTCTTCATTTTCTGTAAGAAATGCTTCTAATGCTGGTTGAACACGACAGTTATTTTGAAAATAAGCTTTTATTAAGCTTAGCCGTTGCTGATTCGTAACAGACATTTTGGATTTAAAATTAATAATAAATATTTTCCGCCAATTTTTTTCTAGCGGTATTGTCATTCAAAGAGGTGGTATATCATTCTAGCGAGAAGGTTTAATAACAAATATCAATAAATAATTTGAATTTATAAAAAATTGCTTTCCGTGTTCGAATGCATGACTTTGTTGCGGCGAATGGCGCTTCTTAGAAAAATATATGGAGATTGTTTTTTTTTATTATTACGAAAACTTACGATTTGATTTGGTAAGTCACTTTGGGAAAAGTGTTCCTGGTTGGAAATAGAGTCGATTAAGATAAACTTGTTTTTTTTGACATATGTAAATTTTTGGGCGAACCGTACTTTGTTACAAAAATCTAAAAATGGCAATATTTTTTCTTCAAAATAAAACAGAAGGTTCCTAAGAACAAAACCTTCTAACTACAAAAGAACAGGTAGCTACCCTTAAGGGGCCAAAAATTTGCCCCACCCTGTATAGCTTCTTATATTTGCTAGCTTCAAGTAGAAATGACGATGAGGTTTCATCTGTAAACCTCATTATCATCAGATAGTAAACATCAGCTGCTGGATATAGGCCTCTCCCATAAAATACCACAACGAACATTTTTGAACGCACTTATAATGTTTGCGATTCATTGCGAGGGGGTCCAGTATAGTATACTGGGCCCCCTCGTATACTGATGACTTGCATACTGAGTATACAATGTATCGTCCTGAAACGTCTACAGGATACTATCAATATCATACCCGTCGCAATTGCAGTTGTCTTCATGACCACCACCGTTACCATTGGCCCACACGTAGATAGCACCTTTACCACCACGACCCTGAAAAAGTTATAACCTCATCATCATCAGCAGCGTTTAGATGTGCATTGATGGACGAGGCATCCTCCTTAGAATGCAATGGGGGATTTGCCATAGTCACCACGCTTGGCTGTTGGATTGGTGATCCCAGTAGGTATTGGTGTTGGTTGAGTGCTGCTGCCCATCGGCAGGTGTAATTCAAATTCAAAATCTTTATTTCAGGCTTATTGAGAAATGAAATAAACCTAAACAATAAGCCCATATCAACATAAATACCTTATAAACATGTTATAAACCACATATCTACATATAAAACCACTTTATTTATAACTTAATCTTACACACGTGTGATCGCCAACGCGTCGCGTGCGTCCCGGGGGATCACGTGACAGGCGGCCCATGAACCGCCGGAAATTAACCTCTTTAGGCCACAAGTCCAGGGCTCAAGTAAGTATTCATACACTTTCCGTAGGGACCCTCACCATAAATGAGCTAAAGCTCACATTATGACGAGAGTCCAACTTCATGACCCTCAATCCCACTCAGGCTTTCTTCCTGATCCCTTATAGTCAGCGTTTAATCAATCAATGGAGGAGACGAAGGTGTCTACTCCTAATAGGCCGGGCATACCACAGCACACAGCAACCACACTAATGAGCCCCCAGTGCATTCTAGGGGGGGAAGCGCATCCAGCAGTGGACGTCTGCCGCCTGAACATGATAGAGCAGTTTTTGTTCACTTACGATGGTGACCCCCTTCTTGAAAGCCTCGAGGGCCAGCCGACCGGGGCCTTCCACCGTGCGTCCGTCGTCGTTGGGCCCCCACGAAGCGCTGTAGATATCCACCTTGTCAGCAGCATACGCTTTAAAACAAGGGGATACATCACTAACACTGTGAAGAAATCTGGTTTATAGGATGGCTGGAGATCTGACACGCACAATAATGATCATAAGTTAACTGCCAGATGTAGCGCACTTACTGCTAGATCAACTGTTTTCCTTTGGCTACAATACAACAGTTCTGGTTGCCGTTTGCCGTTTTTCAACTTTCCAGCCAGATCTGTCACTCCTCCACTGGATACTGGGCCCGGAAACAAGGCCGAATGAGCTGTAAGGCTAGTTAGATGGCAATCATTGTGCAATGAACATCCTCTCTGGAGTCATTCAGAACATTCAAAAGCATCTCGAACCTTCAGAAATGTTAACCTAAACTATACCTATGTGAAACAGAATTATAAGAATAGAATATAAATAAACAAACAATAAATATTATGAGAGCATTTTTTTATTATTTTTTTCATCATTTATTTCACCTTGTAACATAGTTTGTCAGACTGGGCAAGTCACATACTTATCAATAAAATTTCTAAATTTCACAAATTAAATTAAAAATTCTAATATAACAATTTATATAATAATATTTAAACACAGTTACTAGGTAGGTACTCAAAATAACAAATAATCATAAAACAAAAGTGAACCAAAAATTCAATAAAATCTAATTAATAATCATCTCATCTATCCCAAAAACTAATTCCAACCATCCTCTACATTTATGTAATGTATACCTACCTATTATTACGTGGTATAACTGACTGAGTAATGCAACAAGCCTTCGACAATAGTAGATTGTATCATAAGGGAGCAACATAATATTTTTACGGCGAGGGCGCTTTTTTGAATCCAGAGCGAAGTGAGGGATTCTAGAGTAGAATCCCGAGCGTAGCGAGGGATTCTACTCTAGAATCCTGAACGTAGCGAGGGATTCAAAGTACGTCGCCCGAGCCAAAAATATATGTTGCGCCCGTGTGATACACTCTGCTTTTCATCACCCACTATGAGAAAATAAAAGGCGCCTCATATGTTATTGTAATATTATTATTTAATAAAACAAATGGTTGTTTTTTAGTGTTTTTGTGTTTTTTTTTGTGTTTTGTGTTTTTTTTGTTTTTTTTTGTATTGTGTTTTTTGTGTTGTGTTTTTTTGTGTGTTTTATGTTTTTTGTGTTTTTTTGTGTATTTTTTGTGTTTTTGTGTTTTTTGTGTGTATTGTGTTTTTTTTTGTGTTTTTGTGTTTTTTGTGTGTTTTGGGTTTTTTGTTTTGGGTTTTGGGCCGTCGTACCAGCCAGTATTTATTCAAATCAATATTTGCGTTCGAATTATTTGGCGCTGGTTCCAAATTCAATAAGTGCGCCGCAATTATCTTTGCCGCGCACTTTTTGAATTAGGAACTTAATAAGTGCGCCGCAAAACTCATTACTGCCCGCTAAAAGTTTCTCATAGAAAACACCACCGTTGGGTGCACTCAAAGGCGAACCCAGTCGTCCTTTTCGAATAGATGGGATGAAAAATAAAAAGCAGCATGCCCACACCATTTACGTCGTTCATTTCTTAACACCCTCGTTATATATGATGTGGGGCGGCAGGGTAGCGCCGAGCTACGATACCTATATTGCTTGCCGTAGGTACGTGCTCCAGGCGTAGATGGTGATGGCGCCTGCCTAGTTTTGGCTGGTCCCGTTCCGCTGTCCGGAGTAGATGATGGGAGACAGGAAGGTAGATGACCTTCAGGGAGCCTGTATCGCCCCGAGCCGTGATGCCTCGTCCTGCCTACAGTCGATTGGGGTGTGGGATTCTTCCGAATTGAAACGATACTTCCGTTGGTTGAATGGTGCTTAGCGAGGCTGGCAGACCGTGCATTCGTCGGGTCCGTTCCTGTTCGTAGTACTGGATGACTTGTGGAAGCGTTCAATGGGCTGCACCTCATACTGTTTCGCTCTTCCAGACTATTTCTTTCTTCTTCTCGCATATAGGAAAACACTCATTGATGCTTCCACAAGCCAATTTGCTTAGGAACCCCTGGGCGTTACCGCAACGAGAGCGGTGAAAGTTGAACGTAAACAGCCCTATTTTTGCTGTCCCTTGGACCTCAGTATGCCAACCTTTCTGACCATATCTCTTTATTTTCTTACATCTAAGTACATTGGTTACTATTTCTACGTACCTATTAGGTATAGCTACCTACCATATGTTTAATCTTTGTACATAGGTCCCTCGTTAGGTGGCTATATCGATTCTTATCCGCTAGTTTTACATTGTTACATAGTAAATGTACTTAGAAAGCCTTATATTTCTTGTTGGCCGGACTTGCCTTTCGGTTTATCCGGTCAACAAGACGCTGCCTACTCTTGCGCACGCGTCGACACTGGCGTGATGCTGTCTAGACGATAATTGGCCTTGGTAGAAGGATTTTAATGATGCGACCTTAGTACAGTGGGCGCGCCGGACCGAGTTTATAAATATTAGCAGCGGTCCGCCGTGTCTCCGCTCAGTATGCGCCAGACCTTCGCGCGTGCCACTACTGACGGAGACCAGCTATCCTGGGCTTAGCAGCTCACCAGGTCTTTACTCTTGACGTGCCCACGTACCACCAGCTGAGAATCCTTTACCAAGTCTGTGCCAATTACCTTTAGTTACCTAAGTACCTACTTTACCTTTTACCTGCTGGTACCTGTGTACCAGTAGGTACTACCTGTGGTACTCTGGCACCTTGACCAGAACCTCGCCCCCAGACTTACCTCCAGACCTTCGCGTCTGGTTACCTGTCTGCTATACCGGGCGGTTCATACCCCTACAGGAAGGTGAGGTTAAAGAAACGCATCTACCTGCCTACCCCTAACCTATGGTGGCACCAACGTCCTTTATTCACAATGTTCTAAGTAACTAAAGCCTGCCTATTGCTAATAATAAAGAGAATCGTTTATTTCAGCCAACTATTTTAAGTTATGATACCTATTCATGTTTGTCTTAAAATTACTTCTTAAGATCATCTAATCATCATCGCGAGTCGCGGACATCCTCCCCCCGATGCGCGGCATTGTCCTCTGGCCGCTTACTCGCTCCTCGGTAGAGTCGTGGTGGGATGACCGTCGCTCTGGCTTTCGATATGTAGAGGCGTCGTTGTAGTGGGAAGACCGTCGCTCAGCCCCCCGGAGTGAAGTGAAGTCCTAGCTCGGGGTACACGATGACCGGTGTCTGCTGTCTCACTGGCTCCCTGAGAGACATGAGGGTTGTCTCCAGGGACCAGGAGTATCGCCTTGGAGCAGGGTCGCTTGAACGTCCCATGCGACGTGCGTGCCTCGATGTTCCTCGTTCGGCCATCGGGTCCAGGGTAGGTACGGACCACGATGCCTCGAGGCCAGGTGTTTCTTGGGAGTGTGGGGTCCACTATGAGGATCGTGTCCCCACACTGCAAGTCTCGTTCAGTGATGTTGTGGTTGTTTCGTCTAGGTACGAGAGTTGGTAGGTACTCTCGCACCCATCTAGCCCAAAAGTGGTCGGCTAGTCTCTGCGCCGTCCGCCATGAGCGCCGGCCGCTGAGGTCCGCTTCGGTGTAAGCCCCCATCTTTAGAGCTCCGCAGGATTTCCCCATGAGGAAGTGATTTGGTGTAAGCGCCTCCTCTTCTGTGTCATCAGTGGTGATGAGTGGTCGCGAATTGATCACGTGCTCGGCCTCTAGCAGTAGCGTATGTAAGACCTCTTCCTTGGGGTGACGCTCTCTCAGTGTCACCGCTAGAGCCGTCTTGACTGATCGAACAAGACGCTCCCATGCTCCCCCTTGATTCGGGGCCCCCGGGCTGATGTACTTCCAGCGCAGGCCCATGGTTTTGGCCTCTCCCGCGAGGCCGCTGTCGGAATTGAGTTCTTCGACAGCCCCCCGTAGCTCCCTGTCAGCGCCGACGAAGTTCGTCCCGTTGTCGCTGAACATGGTACGCGGCATCCCCCGTCTGGCCGCCATCCTTCGTAGTGTCCTGCGGTAACTAATTTATTGGACTTGTGTCCATTCATTCTTTGATGAACCTATCTGAAATAAAATAAATTAAACTGTGGACAGAGAAGCAGCCAGCTCCAAGTGCACTGCCCTTGTAGCTAAGCAGGTAAACAAGGCCCCCCATCTCTTCTCGTGGCGGCGTCCCACCGTCACTGTCATGGGGCCGAAGTAGTCCACACCCGTATTAGTGAAGGGCGGCTCTCCCACCTTAAGTCGCTCTCTAGGCAAGTCCCCCGTCGGAAGTCGTTGAGGCCCCTCTCTGTGGACTCGACACCATTGGCAGCCATGTCTCGTTGCTCTCACCGCCGACCGAAGCCCCAGCACCCAGTACCTTTGACGTACCTCGTTTATTACTGTGGCGTGATTTCCATGATTGAATTTTTCATGAAAATGAGTGATGAGCAATCGAGTTAAGTAGTTCTTACTATCCAGTATGATAGGTCGCTTGTAGTCGCGATCTAACCCCACCGCTGCGTCGATCCTCCCCCGTATTCGCAGGAGTCCCCCTTCCTTGACGATATCCAATTTCTTTAACTTGCCTGAGTCCTCAAGGCAGCTCTCTCGTTGACTTCTCATTAGAAGTTCCCGTTCGGCTCTCTCTACGTAGGTAGCGTCTAGAGACAGAAACTTCTTACCAGTTTTCTTTTCTGTAGGCCTCTTGTAGAGCTGCTCTCTCTTTTTCTTAGAGACCCTTTTCCAAGTAGGGTCCTGCTCCTTTGCAGCTTGCGCGAGCTCTACCTTACAGCGGCATAAGTCGATAAACTGGTATATCCGGGCAGTCGCTCTCAGGAGTCTCGTCCACCTCGAGAATCTAGTAGGGTCAGGGGTAGAGTACTCACAGACCCGAGCTGCCGCAGTGATGTGCAGCTCTCTTTCCTCTCCTGATTGCTCTCGCTTGAACGAGCGTACTGCCGGCCATTCTTCTTCTTCCTTTCCTAAGAACTCCGGGCCAATGAACCATCGATGCCCCCCGTTGAAGTCCTTAGGGATGTCTCTAGTAGAGTCATCCGCTGGGTTCTGACCTGTAGGTACCCAGCGCCATTGTCGAGGTCTTGTCGTATCTTCGATTTCCGCCAGACGATGTGCCACGAAAGACTTGAAGGTTCTTGGATCCGTTTTGATCCAAGAGAGCACCGTGCTAGAGTCTGTCCAATAAGTCTTACTTGTCGCCTTTAAGTCCATTTCCCGGTCGATAGAGTGCGCTAACCTCGCTCCCAACAGTGCAGCCTGCAGCTCTAGTCGTGGTATAGAGACTGGTTTCAACGGAGTGACTCTAGCCTTCCCGGCTAGTAGAGTCACCGTATACTGACCTTCTTGGTTTCTCTGTCTCCAATAGACTGCACACGCGTAAGCTACCTCACTAGCGTCTGTGAAGACATGTAGCTCTCCCTCCGTTTGGTAAGGCGAGACGCATCTCTGGACTCGTAGATCGTCGAGTAGGTGTAAATTCTGAAGATACGTTTGCCATGAAGACTCGTCCGTCTGCTTTACCTTTTCGTCCCAACCGACGCCGCTCCTCCAGATGTCTTGAAGCAGTCTCTTCCCTTGGATTAGCACAGGCGACGCTAAGCCCAAGGGATCGAAGGTTGACATTACGGCGCTCGTGACTTGACGCTTCGTCGGAGTCTCCATTTGATCGACGACCTCTCTTACGTTTCTTAGATGGGTCCTGAATCCCATCTCGTCCTTTTCTGTGAACCAACGCAGCCCGAGGGTTCTTTCCTCTTTCGACCCGAGCTCTACCTGCGTGGTTACCTCTGTGGTGAGTCCTTTCTGGACTCTCTCTCTGTTCGATGCCCATCCCCTCAGCTGGAACCCGGCCTTTTGGTGGATGGTCTCTACCTCTTTCGATACTCGAAGCGCCTCTACCTCCGTTTCAAAGCAGTGAAGATAATCGTGCATGTAAGCATTTACCACTGCTCTACCTGCTTCGGGGTATCTCTCCTGGAACTCTCGGGCGTTCAGGTTCTTCACGTAGATAGCTAGACTCGGTGAACAAGCGGCGCCGAAGATGACCGACGTCATACGATACTCTTTCGGCGCTCCGGTTCGCTCCGCTCCTCTCCAGAGGAAACGCAAGCTGTCTCTATCTTCATACCTGATTTTGACTTGAAGGAACATTTCTTTAATATCGGATACCACGGCGACCGGTCTCTGTCTGAAGCGAAGAAGCACTCCAAACAGTGACTGAAGCAAGTCCGGTCCCGCTAGTAGAGCGTCGTTGAGACTCTTCCCTTTGAACTTAGCCGCCGCATCAAAGACTAACCTTTTCTTTTTCTTAGTGGGATGCGTCACGGCGAAGTGAGGTAGGTACCATTTCCTTGTTGACGACGACTCGTGAGTCACCTCCTCGGCATATCCGCTGTTGAAGAGGTTCTCTACCTGCCTTTGGTACTCCGATTTCAGCTCTAGATCCTTGTCAAGTTTCCGCTCTATGTTCCGAAGTCTGCTGAGCGCGGACTCGTAGTTGTCCGGCATCGACTCTAGATCGCTCTTCCAGAGCAAACCTGTTTCGAAGCGTCCGTTCTCTAACCTTCGAGTATTCTTCTGTAGTATCTGCACGGCTCGTTCTTCAGAGTCCGTGCTCGGTCGACGCGGTTGAACCCCCAATGATTCAATCGCGAAGTGTTCCTTGATGAGCTGGTCCAGCTCATCATCACGAGTAGAGACGTGTGCGCAGGTAAGGTAGTTCATCTTCTGAGCCGCTCCTCCGTCCAGACCGTGAAGCACCCATCCTAGGTGCGTCAGTGAGGCAGCTGGCTGATTACGTTTACCTTTACGTGTCGCTCGTGATACTATCAGCTCCCAGTTGTCCTGCCCGATGAGCAGTCTCGGAGCTTCCTCTGCGTAGTGTAGCCTGCTTACCAGTTTCTGCAGATGCATACACTCTTCTAACCTTGACTTGTCGATCCGTTGAGGCGTCAGTCGCAACCGATCTATAGTGCGAGCCCCGCAGATCTTACGCCGTTGACTCTGGTGGAGGCCTCTAAGCTTCAAGTTCACCCGCATAGAGTCGTCCTTCTTGATGACTCTACCGCCGACTGTCTCTATTGAGAGAGCTTCCTTGGGTCCTTGAAGTCCAATTTCCTCTGCCACCGCCGAGTCGAGAAGGGTCACTGTTGAACCCTCGTCCAAAAGGGCCATTACCTTGGCCGTCCCCCTGGGCCCGTATATCTCTACAGGCACCATCTTTAAATACGCTCTCGCGCCCTTCGTAGCGTTCACCTGGCTTAGATGAACGTTGTTGGCCACTTCCTTGGCCCCTTCCTTGCTATTATCTGAACTGCTCTGATCCTTGGGCCCATGGTCTGGCTGCTTACCCTCTTCGTGCAGTAGGTGATGATGCCATCTTCTACATTGCTTACACGGTGGCCTTCGACAGCTCTCCTTCCTGTGTCTGGTTCTCAGACACTTAAAGCACAGACTAGCTTTCTTCACTATGACCCACCTGTCATTCACGCTAGCTTGCCGGAACTTCTTACACTCCTCTAGTGAGTGACTTCCTTCGCAATGCGGGCACGTATGTAGCTGCGTCTCTCTCTCCTTAGCGGCATGTGCGCTTTGACGCTGAGGGTGTATTACCTTCTTAGCTGTGGCCTCCTGGGAGGCATACGGGCCGCATCTCTCAGCTTCCCTGCTCAGGAACTGTGATATCAGCGATAAGTCCGGGTCCTCGTGCTCTGCTGCGAAGTCGTACCACCGGTACTTCAGTACCATGGGTAATTTATCAATTATTACCTTGATCATTTCCGGTGATTTCAGATAATGCGGTTTCTTTAGCCCATTGATCGTCGCGACGGTGTTGTTGATCACGCTGGCAAACACACACACATCTCGCGCGTTCTCCGTTGTTCTTGGCAGGTTCTTTACCTTTTCCAATTCTGCTAGAACTAGGGCGTCCGGCCTCCCATACCTGCGGCGTAGTGACTCTAGCACCTCACTAGGTGCGCACTCAGAATATAAAATACTCCTTACCGCTTCTTTGGCCGGTCCTCTGATCGCCTTCCTCAGCCGTGCCATATTCTGCACGGAACTGAATAGCGGCGCGGTGTCTTCGTACACCGTTCTGAAGGCCAACCATTCCCCACAGCTGCCGTCAAAGACTGGAAGTTCATGCATGTACACCGGTTGATGTGCAGTCCCTGATCTCGGCGCGGATGTGATGGCCCTCACGATCGCTTCGGCTAGAGCATCAGTGCCACTAGCCTCCATACCTTTAGGTGCTGTGTCCTCTGGCTTCACGCCGGCGGTGGCAGTTGGATCCTGAAGTTTTATGGCGCACTCCTTCGCGAGTACGTCACCTGGTCGCCCCTCCGCGGACGTCCCTTCTTCCCCTTGATGTCCTCCACCAGACATCCTGCCTACCGTAGCTTCCACCCAATCTCGGACACCTTCAGATCTACCTTCAGGTTCGTCCACAGCAGAGTCCAAGTCTGCCGCGTCCTCCTCGTCCAATCTCAACAGCTCCATGTCCGTCCTCGCTAGGTCGGCGGCGGCCTGGGCTTGTCTAAGCACCTGGCGGTTGAGTTCTGCTCGCAGCTCTACCTCACGTCTCTTCCTCGCCTTCTCCGCCAGCGAGGCACTCTTTGAGGCAGGGCGGGCCTTGGACTTACCAACTGTTCTCGTTCTCCTCTCACTTGGCTGCGCTTCCATGGTGTTATCAGTGGTACCTGTCGTTTTTGTCATCGTACCTTTAGTAGTATCCGAGCTACTGGCTACCCCTGAGATTCTGAAGTCCGAGTCCTCGGACATCAGTCCCTGACCCACAGCTGGTCGGACCGGAACCTCCGGTCGGGCTGGTGTAGGCCTCGACGCCTCCGTCGGGGTTGGCTGGGGTACCACTGGCTCCTCCATCGGTGGTCGACGTGATGTTCCTGCTTGGCTCCTGGTGACTGGCATCCCGTGACTGGTGTGTCTGTATCAGCAACGACTTACATAAACGCCAGTACGTCAGTCCAGGTCCGATGTTCTGATGGCCCAGGTCGATGATCCGGTTCGGTCCGCTTTGATCCGGTTCGGTTCGATCCGCTTTGGTTTGATCCGCTTTGGCTTGATCCGCTTTGGCTCGATCCGCTTTGGCTCGATCCGCTTTGGCTCGATCCGCTTCAGGCTTGATCCGCTTCAGGCTTGATCCACTTCAGTCCGATCCGCTTAGGTCCGATCCGGTTTGCTCCGTTGGTCCAGTGGTCCAGTGGTCCAGTGGTCCGCTATCAGGGAGCACCCGTAGGTAACTGAAATTGAACAGTAATCGAATGAGTTTCGATTAGATACGCAGCGCCAGTACTTCGGTCGTGGTGTGATCCACTTGGACAGTACTAGCTGGTCAGAAGATCCGCTTCCCCTCGATGTGGTTGTCACAGCAGCTCCTGGTTCCGCTCTGGTTTCCAGCAGTACGGTATCCGGCTCGAAGGACCAGATATATATGATGTGGGGCGGCAGGGTAGCGCCGAGCTACGATACCTATATTGCTTGCCGTAGGTACGTGCTCCAGGCGTAGATGGTGATGGCGCCTGCCTAGTTTTGGCTGGTCCCGTTCCGCTGTCCGGAGTAGATGATGGGAGACAGGAAGGTAGATGACCTTCAGGGAGCCTGTATCGCCCCGAGCCGTGATGCCTCGTCCTGCCTACAGTCGATTGGGGTGTGGGATTCTTCCGAATTGAAACGATACTTCCGTTGGTTGAATGGTGCTTAGCGAGGCTGGCAGACCGTGCATTCGTCGGGTCCGTTCCTGTTCGTAGTACTGGATGACTTGTGGAAGCGTTCAATGGGCTGCACCTCATACTGTTTCGCTCTTCCAGACTATTTCTTTCTTCTTCTCGCATATAGGAAAACACTCATTGATGCTTCCACAAGCCAATTTGCTTAGGAACCCCTGGGCGTTACCGCAACGAGAGCGGTGAAAGTTGAACGTAAACAGCCCTATTTTTGCTGTCCCTTGGACCTCAGTATGCCAACCTTTCTGACCATATCTCTTTATTTTCTTACATCTAAGTACATTGGTTACTATTTCTACGTACCTATTAGGTATAGCTACCTACCATATGTTTAATCTTTGTACATAGGTCCCTCGTTAGGTGGCTATATCGATTCTTATCCGCTAGTTTTACATTGTTACATAGTAAATGTACTTAGAAAGCCTTATATTTCTTGTTGGCCGGACTTGCCTTTCGGTTTATCCGGTCAACAAGACGCTGCCTACTCTTGCGCACGCGTCGACACTGGCGTGATGCTGTCTAGACGATAATTGGCCTTGGTAGAAGGATTTTAATGATGCGACCTTAGTACAGTGGGCGCGCCGGACCGAGTTTATAAATATTAGCAGCGGTCCGCCGTGTCTCCGCTCAGTATGCGCCAGACCTTCGCGCGTGCCACTACTGACGGAGACCAGCTATCCTGGGCTTAGCAGCTCACCAGGTCTTTACTCTTGACGTGCCCACGTACCACCAGCTGAGAATCCTTTACCAAGTCTGTGCCAATTACCTTTAGTTACCTAAGTACCTACTTTACCTTTTACCTGCTGGTACCTGTGTACCAGTAGGTACTACCTGTGGTACTCTGGCACCTTGACCAGAACCTCGCCCCCAGACTTACCTCCAGACCTTCGCGTCTGGTTACCTGTCTGCTATACCGGGCGGTTCATACCCCTACAGGAAGGTGAGGTTAAAGAAACGCATCTACCTGCCTACCCCTAACCTATGGTGGCACCAACGTCCTTTATTCACAATGTTCTAAGTAACTAAAGCCTGCCTATTGCTAATAATAAAGAGAATCGTTTATTTCAGCCAACTATTTTAAGTTATGATACCTATTCATGTTTGTCTTAAAATTACTTCTTAAGATCATCTAATCATCATCGCGAGTCGCGGACACTCGTCATACATCATTGGGGCTCGTTTTTGTGCACGCGGTATAGCGGCTTCCTCAACTTGGCGGTGCAACTACCAGGCATACATAAAACACAGAGGAGTGCCAATAACCGAAAGAGTCAACAAACCTATCGCCTCTCCTTCCACGCGGTCCGTGATTCGTCCGTCGAGCATCCGGACCCCGCCCACCTTCGCTCCCCACGCTACTCCCACTCCACACTTCTCGTTGTTTGCCGACATTGCTATCTGTGAAATAAGTTTTAAAATATTTGAAATAAGATTCGTTTTTAATTGTTTTAAAATTTACGCTGCTGTTGGCATCTTTGGCATGGACGCATGGACGGTACAAACACAAACACGCATACACACACTACCACAGACACTACTCTGTTCATAAAACATAAGAGCTAGATTAGTTTAATCATCTGTGCATCTCTAGGAGTGATTATATTATCTGTGTCCCGGCCTCTTTTTCCTGTATCTCGAATCGACAACAGTGTGCTCAAGTAAATAAATTAATAAAAGTGTTTTTGTTAGTTTTATTAACAAAATTGGTGCCGAAACATATGGAACAAAGTTCGGGGAAAGTGCATACGTATAGACAGTGAGCGGTCGTTTGTTTTTGGCTCGAAAACAGTTGCTGCTGTTTCGCCACATTGCCCTGCACGATTGCAGCGGCCATTTTTTTCCGTTTTTCTCTTACTCGTGCGAGGGAGACAGAAGAACATCGCTGTATGCACAAGCATAACGAAGTTGCGGCGAGTTCCAAACATGTCATTCACTCCTATCTGCAACGGCGACTGACCGACCATAGAGAAACAAGCAATCGGAACAAGCAATACAATCAATCAAGCTAAGCAAACTGTCACAATTTTTTGTTCTACGCCGAACTCTAATAAACAACACGTTTTGCATTGGAAAAATACAATTTGGTTTTGCAAATTAGAAAGAAACAATTCGTTTGTAACAAAAAATGGCTCATGCTGCGAAGGGAGGTGACGACCCCACCAATATCAAAAGACTCAAGATGAACATTGGGCAATTTAAAGGTCGGATGTCGCGAGCCGCAAAATTTGCAAATGAACAAGAGCAACAGGTGCTATTCGACCCGGAAGGCCTCAGAATTCGGATGGAGGAGTTGTACACCGGTCTCCAAAACTACAAAGAATGTATTCTGGATTTAATGTTGGCAACCGGAGACGAAGAGTATGAAGATGGAGAAATAGAGGAGCGTTATTTCGAGGTGATGGCAAGGCTAAAATCTGTATTAAAGAAAGCTGAAGCATCAACCCCTAGTGAGGATTGCAGAGAACCAGTTGTTGCCAGGCAGCACAACAAGCTACCGCAGCTGGACATACCTTCATTCGAGGGGAAAGACATCACCGAGTATACAGCCTTCATCAACATCTTCCGTGCTGTTGTGGATAAGGAGGAGAGCCTAAAGCCAGTGCAAAAACTATTCTATTTAAGGAAATATTTAAAGTGCGATCCTTTACTTTTAATAGATGGTTTACCATTGGTTAGCGAATCGTATGTGCAAGCACTAGACTTACTAGAAAAAAGGTATGACAACAAGTGCCTACTCATTACTCATCATGTAAATGCATTGTTAGACTATCAGCCAATCTCTAAGGGTACCCCATCAGAATTAAGGCATTTAGTTTCGATAGCTAGACAGCATTTAGGAGCACTAAAAGGTCTTGGTGAGCAAACTCGGTATTGGGACAGGCTAGTCATTCCCATATTGTTGAGAAAATTAGATGTGTTTTCTTGTAGGGAATACCACGCAGATCGAGATACCTCAAAGCTACCATCGTTGGAAGAGTTTTTAAATTATATGGAAAAGCGAGCAATGAGCTTCGAGGAATCACAAATATCCACTGGTAAGTCTCCGTCAAACAAACATTTTAGCATGAACAAGTCAGTTAATTTGGTCAATGCACGTGACAATAAAGTGAATACCTGCAAATATTGCAATGCTCCTGGTCATAAAATATTTTCATGCAAGGAATTTCAGGTATTGAGTGCACAAGATCGGGTTAACTTTGTTACAAAAGAAAAGTTGTGTAAAATTTGCCTTAATATACATACTAAAAAATGTAACTTCCATTTCAAATGTTCGCTATGCAAAAGTAAAGAGCATAATTCATTGTTACACTTAGAAGACAGTGTCTGTAACTTTGCAAAATCCGCTCATAAAGTGGTGTCAAAAGACATGGTTCTGTTGCCTACCATTATGGTCAAGTTTAGGGCAACCAATGGATCCTTTGTCACAGCAAGAGGTTTGGTTGATAGTGGTAGCCAAGTCTCATTTATTAAAGATAACTTAATTCAGCATTTAAATGTTTCTACATTTAAC
Organism: Operophtera brumata; assembly: GCA_932527175.1. Lineage (NCBI taxonomy): Eukaryota > Metazoa > Arthropoda > Insecta > Lepidoptera > Geometridae > Operophtera > Operophtera brumata. Next base: position 54,442,319 of record OW052239.1, on the reverse strand, counting down.
TACAATGTGAACGTCACAGCTCTTGGCCAAAAGCAGAAAACTGTTGCTAAGGCTGTCAATTTATCAATGCACTCAATGCACAACAATTACAGTTGCAATGCGCTGTTTTCTGTGGTAGACAATATTACTAGCTATTTGCCACAGACAAAATTTGATGTGAGCGACATTGAAATACCAGAGAATGTGGTGTTAGCTGACAGCGAGTTTAACAAGCCTGGTGAGATATCATTTCTCATTTCTGCTGATATATTTTTTAATATTATATTACCAGACAAAATAAATTTAGCCAGGCACAAGTTATTTTTGTTAGCAACCAAGTACGGCTACATTGTTTCTGGCAATATAGAAAAAGGCAATGTTTGTCTTTCATCCCAAAATATTTCAAGTGAAAGTGTTATATTGCATGCTACTGTGAATGAGGACAAAGTAGACTCTCTCATACAAAAGTTTTGGGAGGAACAACATACCCCCGAAATAAAACATGAGAATACAAATGACAGGCTGGATATTTGTGAAACTAGTTTTCAAAATTCTGTTCAATTAAAAAACAAAAGATTTCAAGTGAGTCTGCCTCTGAAGGTCCCAATAGAAGAAATCAAGTTGGGCGACTCCTTCAATGTAGCATTGCAACGGCTAAATGTTTTGTGCAAAAAGTTTACAAAAAATCATGATCTGAAGGTTAGATACACAGACTTTATCAACCAGTATGAGGCACAAGGGCACTCCAGAAAGGTTGAGTTATTCAAACTAGGGAAAGCATTTGATTCATGTTTTTTTATGCCTCACCATTCCGTCATAAAAGACAGCAGTAGGACAACTAAACTCAGGGTTGTGTTTGACGCCAGTGCGAAAACCAACTTGAATAGGAGTTTGAATGATATCTTGCATTCTGGTCCAGTAGTGCAGAAAGAACTGTTCGATATTCTCATATCCTTTCGTACATACAATTATGTTGTTTTAACCGACATCAAAAGAATGTATGAACAAGTGATTGTGGACCCTGCCCATACACACTTACAATTAATATTGTGGAAAGAAAATCTAAATGATCCATTGTTGTGTTTTCAGCTACAAACCATCACCTATGGAGTGACCAGTTCCAGTTTTCTGGCTACTCGCTGTCTGATAGAACTGGCCTATCGACATGGAGAGCAATATCCGTTGGCCTCATCAGTGCTGTGCAATAACAGCTATTACGATGACTGTTTATTTGGAGCCTCTACGATAGAGAACGCGAAGCGAGTCTGCGAAGAGTTGATACAACTAACTGGTCTGGGTAGTTTTGAACTTCATAAATGGTGTGCCAGTCACCCAGATATTTTGGATGGAATACCTGATCACAAGCGTCATTTTCAGAATATCGATTTAAATAATGCCAGTTTGACCATCAAGGCCTTGGGCCTCTTACTAGATATCAAGTCAGATCAATTTGTAATTTCACGACCATGTGGCCAGCTGTATAATACATGGACTAAGCGTACTGTTTTAAGCTTTATAGGTACCTTTTTTGACCCCTTGGGATTGGCTGGCCCAATAGTAACTCGAGCCAAAGAATTCATGCAAAAAGTATGGCGACAAAATTTAGATTGGGATACATTGCTCCCTGAAGAGGTATTACTGCCTTGGAATAAGTTCTTCAATGATTTAATGTGTATGGAGCCTATATATGTTAACCGTAGTCTAAATATAACGAACGCTGAGCATATGGACTTGATTGGGTATTGTGATGCTTCTAGCATTGCCTATGGTGCGTGTATGTATATCAGAACAGTCCAAAACAATAATGTATGTGTAACTTTACTGTGTAGTAAATCAAGAATTGCACCATTAAAAACAAAACAAACCATACCTAGGTTAGAATTAAATGCATGTCTGCTTCTTGCCAAATTGTATACAAAATTAAAGTGTATATTGCAAGATCATTCTTTTAAAAATACAATTTTGTTTAGTGACTCGCAGGTGGCACTTTGCTGGTTGCTAAATCCACCTACAAAAGACAACTATGTAAGAAACAGAGTTGTTTCAGTCAATGAACAGACAAAAGATTGCATGTGGAGTCATGTGAGTGGATCATGCAACCCAGCAGATTGCCTATCAAGAGGATTATTGCCATCAGAGCTTCATGTAATGGATTTATGGTGGCACGGTCCCCCAGATTTGCAAAATGACAATTTCTCAGCAAAGCCTTTTGGTAAGACGGAATTAAGTTGTATAGCTAATGATGAGAATGGGCAAGCTGTCCATTGTAATATACTCGATGAGGTCATACCAATATCTAAGTTTTCATCATTGTTGAAAATTCAACGCATTGTATGCTACATGCTACGTTTTATCAATAATTGTAGAATACAAAAGGAGGACCGTATAAGTTCCAAACAATTAAATTCAAGTGAATATAGGCGATCAATGCAAACAATTATAAGCTATGTACAGACATTGCATTTTCCTGAAGAGATTTTGTTCATCAAAAGAAATCAAATTATCAAATCTAATTTGAGGAAATTATGTCCTTTCTTAGATAAAGATGAGATATTACGTGTGGGCGGTAGATTGGAGAATGCCAACATACCTTTTAGCCAAAAACATCCTATAATATTGCCAAAAGACTGCAATTTTACCAAATTAATTATCAGGCATGAACACAATGCTTTAATGCATGGGGGATTGAAATTGACATTGTCCAATCTGAGCCAAAAATATTATGTAATTAGTGCAACAACTCTTGTCAAAAGTATTATAAACAAGTGTGTTCCATGCTTTAGGTTTCGAACACAGAATACACAACAGCTGATGGCATCATTGCCACAGGATAGAGTTGTGCAAGATAGAGTATTTAATAAAGTAGGTATTGATTATTGTGGGCCATTTCATATTAAACAGTCTAGCATGAGACGATCTGTAGTATCCAAAGGATATGTTTGTATCTTTGTGTGCTTTATCACTAAATGTGTTCACTTAGAATTGGTATCCGATTTAACCACTGAATGTTTTTTGGCTGCATTAAAAAGATTTATTTCAAGAAGGGGTTTGCCTCATACTATCTATTGTGATAATGCATCCACATTCAAGGGTGCCAACAATCAATTGAAAGGATTGTATACCCTATGTAAATCTCAGGGTCATCAGGGTGCAGTCATAGACTACTGTAACGATAAGCAAGTGAACATTAGGTATATTCCCAGCTACTCGGCTACTTGGGGCGGGCTTTGGGAGGCTGCAGTGAAGTCAGCAAAGTACCATTTTAAGCGGATCATTGGCAAGTTGCTCTTTACTTATGAGCAATTCAATACCATAATAGTGCAAGTAGAAGGGATATTAAACTCTAGACCAATCACCCCAATCAACAAAGATGTAACAGATTTTTCTTTCCTGACACCGGGTCATTTTTTGATAAATCAGTCTATGACAGCTATTCCTGAACCTGAGATAACAGCTAGGAATATAAATAGTTTAAGCTTTTGGAAAAGATGTACTAAGATACAGCAAGATTTTTGGCATGTGTGGCACAAAAGTTATTTGTCACAATTGTTAAGCCGTCCAAAGTGGTTCAAGGCTTCCCCTAACATCCAAGAAGGTGTCTTGGTGCTTCTCATAGGGCTAAATGTATCTCCTTTGCAATGGCCTGTAGCTAGGGTAACTCGGGTTTTCAAAAGTAAAGATAATTTGGTCAGGTCAGTTGAAGTAAAAACAAAAAGTGGGTCAGTGCACTCGAGAGCCATAAATAAGGTGGCTGTTTTACCGATATATTATGATGATTAGAAATTGTTGTAAAATTTAATATTGATGTATCAATGGGGGGAATTTATGTTCATAAAACATAAGAGCTAGATTAGTTTAATCATCTGTGCATCTCTAGGAGTGATTATATTATCTGTGTCCCGGCCTCTTTTTCCTGTATCTCGAATCGACAAAAGTGTGCTCAAGTAAATAAATTAATAAAAGTGTTTTTGTTAGTTTTATTAACAACTCACTCACTAGGTAACGTAGCCATTGATAACGCAGAGAGTGTAGCAATGTAGCACATGAATGTAGGTGTAGCAAAGTCACTATTATTTAACCTGTGGCATTGACGTGAAATTAAAATATGTTGTGTAATGTGCATATTTGCAAGCTTAAAGCTAGAGACAAACTGGTCCCACCCACGTATCTATGCAACGTATCGTATGCGATGCAGCGTGGGAGAATGGATGTGCACGCACATGCACTTGCCCCACAGTCCTCGTATGCAACGTACCTACGTAAAGTGGAATCAGACGCTGTAGTTATTTCGCAGAAGGTGCACGTGCGTCTGTAAAGTCATGTTTTCTGTAGATTAGGTTTTCTTTCTGATTCTGATAGCAGCACAGAATAAAATTAAATAATAGTACTGATAGCGAGTTTGAGGAGTTTCTATTGATAGTTTTTCATATAAAATCAAGAGTCCAGATAGCATAATGCGTTGCATGTTACGTTCCAAACGTGGGACCAGTTTGTCTCTAGCTTTATCACCTCGATGCGGGCACTGTCGTCTATATTTTCTGTCGAAGCAATCAAATAGAGGGCTTCGTATCGTAAGTATATTCTGTTCTTTGCTACCAAAAGACAGAACCTTCACGCTCGCTTTATGAGCTGCCACCTACGTAGGTACCTTAGCAACGTTGTGGGAATATTTTGCTGGAATAAATTGACTTACCTCACCAGCACATCTGGTTCCATGGGAATTCGTCATGATCTTCGCGTATCTCGGAGTAGGATCAGGGTCTCCATCATTGCTGTCCCAGCTGATTTCTGCATCCTGAAAATCATCAAAATCTTTAAAATTCTGTAAACTGAAGCCCCAGGATGCCGCCGCTCTTGCAAGTATCCCCATATTATATATTCTGTGGTATCGCATGGTTTGTGTAGTTTTCCGTCGCATTCGCATGGAGTGTAATAGGTTTTCTGCATCTACCCTTCGACCAACTTTGGTCGAAGCATCCCTATCACTGCATGCGATGGTAAACTCTACCTAGGTACTATTATAGTATTATTTTATCTGTGACCTAGGTACCTACTTTCATTTCTTTTGTGCTTTTGTCATGAAATTAGTAGTACAACTTCTAGGCTTTTGTTGTAAAAGACACGCGCACGCTGTGCTCATCCTCGACCTCATAATGTATGTCATCGTAATGTCGCGGAGACGTCATATGGGCCGCGAAGTTACTAGGCTCTCAGTAGTGACAAGAGATCTTAATGTTTTGAAGCTACCGACCGCGTGCATCCACGAGCGCGCCGAAGATAGGGAGGGCTTTTTGCTTCGGAAAGTAACAACTATTGTCTTCGATACTACCAGGCTGACATAAGAACATAGGTAGTCTGTAAACTTCTTGGGCCCGTATTCCCGAACCTATTGCTCAAGCGTGAATCGAGAATCGCGACTCAAGCATTGATTTGGTGACAGTTTAAACTATGCTTGAGTCTCCATTCAGTTTGGGTTTGGGCCTTAGAATCGTTCACTTCTTCTTCTTATAATGGCTTCTGAGGAAAGCACCAAACAATTATGCCAATCAAGTCGTCAAGAGTCTCCGTCAAGTCATAACCCAGTTTAAATGGTGGCTTGTACTATTACTATATATATTCTGTGATGGTGGCAGAAAAACCAAGTTTTTCAGGAAAACATCCTCCATTTCCGAATCACCACCACCGAAATGACACGCAATAAATATACTGACATTTAACGGCACCACATACATGCCATGTCCTATATCCGAGTTACCTGGTTAAAATGCCACCAAAATTACACGAAAAAAACTCGAAAAAACATTAATGTAAAAGTTACGACGTTTCTTTCAAAAATGCCAGAGTTCTTCAGCCCATCCCCGTACTGAAGGCGAGCTGATTGATCCTGAAGCTGCACCAATTTCCACATAGCTAAGACTAAGAAGAACCATCTCCAAACATCCATCTTTCATAAAAAAAACGCATTGAAATCAGAGCAGCCGTTCCGGAGTTACGAGGCCCGACAAACAGACAGACAGACAAACACACTAAACGATCACGGCGAAATGGCTTTTTGCTTCGAAAGTGACAACTTTCGTCTTCGGTACTACCAGGCTGTCATAGGTAAAACATGGTAGTTTCAAATTGCTCTATCTGACAGAGAATCTCCGTTTCTAACAAAACCAAAAAAAGGAGGAGGTTCTCAATTCGACTGTATGTTTTTGTATGTTTGTTACCTCATATTTCCGTCATTTATGAATCTACTAGCAGCGCCCCGCGGTTTCACCCGCGTAAGTCTCGATCCCGTGGGAATAAACGGGATAAAATGTGCCTATATGTTATTCCGGTAGTCCAGTTATCACCATTCAAAATTTCATGCAAATCCGTCCAGCCGCTTCAGCGTGAAGAAGTAACAAACACACTCACACACATACACAAACTTTCGCATTTATAATATTAGTAGGATAGGATTTGGAAAAATCATTTTTATAAATAATATTTTCTGCAGCATTTTTTGAAGCAATGAAGACACAATGATCGAACCGTCAAACCAGCGGAATATTTCACCAGGAATACATAAACGCAAGGATAGTTGAGAGTGCCTGCTGCCGCAGATAGCGTCATCGTTCGTCCGTTGCGTTGCGTAAAGATCAATTTCCCAAAGCATTGCTACCAGGATAACATACACTCTCGGTAGTTGGTTCTGAGTGATTCGATTCAAACAAAGCACTAAAATTTTTCTATTATTTTATTCTTTGGTAGCAGTTGCAACTCGAATTCGCATAAGTTTTTGATTGTACGAGCGTTCGTCGCGCGTTGCCACTGATTTATTTTTACCAGGTATACATAAACACATGGATCTGGATGGATAGCATAAACAATGTAGGGACACCTTGCGTGTCTGTCTGGGGTGTGTTCAATGCGTAAAGCACTTAGCCATAGTAAAAAAAAAAGTATGTTTTTTCGCAACCACGCTGCTCTGAACGACTTCGATTGACACGTAACGTCAATGTCATTGTCAATTTTGACATCAACAAACGCTTTCTTTCACCCAGTGTTGCAAGTTATCGATTCATTTCTATTCAGTTCTATTTCAACGTGCGGGGCACACACGCATTTACCACTGAGCATGTAATCACTAATACGTTTTAGCAACCACAGCATCGAAAGTTACTGTGGGAAACTCAGTATTTCATTTATTTCGTTTCATTTATTTAATCCTTTAACATAATATAATAATATGTATTGTGTGCAAATAATTAATTAACCGGTCGAGTCGCGCGATTACGCTTGTATACTATCCCTTGAGTCGCGGGCAGATCACGGCAAAAATGATGGATGGGGGCGACTCATCACTAAATCGTTAATGTGGCCTAATGAATGGACGGATAATAAAACTAATACCACTACAAGAATCCTCTTGAAATTTCTTGTTGGTTTCTTTATAAGCAACTATTTTAAAAAAACTTACCGTTTTGTTGAAAAAAAAAAAAAAAAAACATATCCTCACTGTGGCTAAATTGTCAGCGACAACTGACCACTAACTTTGAGATCACAATAAACATCTTCACAAAGCACTTTCTAGTAGTTTATTGGCAATAACACATGGTCTATATCCTAAAAAACATTATTATTGCAGTCACTCAAATAACCAGAAAACACACAATTTTCTTTATTTCATAAAAACTGATGACCGCGGTAACAAAATGGCGGCCGATGTCGATCGAATTTTAATTGTTTACTAACTTATCTTTGATCTTAAAAAGTGGTTATTGCCTCTTTGTCAGTCTACCGTCATGCCTCTATGGAATAGTGTTGCAATATCTAGCATCCGGTTCCTAAATAATGATTGATAGACAATATAATAACCCTTTATGGACTGTGTCGGCCGACACAACGCCAAGCGGTTATGTAATCTTAATCTAAAAACCAAAATAGTCATCTATCAATAAATTATAAATTAAAACCAAACACAAATATTACATAGGTACTTAATACTTTTTTTTGTTATCTCTATCTCTACCACCACGGGGGAAATTAATAATAGGTAGGTAGGTACCTTACCTACATGCAGTAAAACTACGCTATTACATTCTAGCGGGCCACGTAACCGTGGCTGGGATATGGGCAACGCGGATTTGATTCCCTATAAAAAAACCGGCCAAGTGCGAGTCGGACTCGCGCACGAAGGGTTCCGTACCATTAACTACAAAAACGGCAAAAAAAACAGGATCGTAAAAAAATAAAAATAAAAATTGCACGCAAAAAGCGGTCACCCATCCAAAAACTGACCACGCAGACCTACATTTGGAGAAATCACGTTTGTTTTATGGGAGACCCCTTAAACATTTATTTTGTTCTGTTTTTTAGTAGGTATATTTGTTTTTATAGCGGCAACAGAAATACCTACATCATCTGTGAAAATTTCAACTTTCTACCTATCACGGTTCATGAGATACAGCCTGTTGACAGACGGACGGACAGAGAGACAGGCAGACAGACAGCCGAGCCTTAGTAATAGGGTCCCATTTTACCCTTTGGGTACGGAACCCTAAAAAGAAACGGTGTCAGTGTGTCCTAGTCGTAGATCATTTCCTACGTCACTTATTTTGCATCCGTTGCATCAAAAATGTTGGCCTGGCCACAGAATCTGGCTACCAACTCGAAATCGTACTAACTAACTTCCTATTATCTAATTTGTGCACGAAGTATCTAATTATCTAATATATGCCGAAATTAAATACGGCTCAGTCGCTAAACGTTCACTTCTCACAACGTCACTAAAGAGTAGCCGTTATAATGCGCGTCATGTAAAAAGAACGCTGGCGGTCATACTTCTTCATACGTTCCAGCGTTCTTTTTACATGACGCGTACTATACCGAACCCCAATGAAATGTCGAAGACTCTTCTTCTTCTTAGCTTCGGTAATGGCTTCTGTGCATTATTTGCAACAATTTAGCCAATGTCAAGTGATTTATTAGTCCAGCCGACTCCAGCCCATAGACGTAGAATTTTTTCGCTACGCTAAATAGACAAACGAAGCGTCGGAGAGAGAAATCGTTTTTAAATGTACCCCGTGCAAGAAGAAAAGTGACAGCAACAATTGTATTGTATGTGACATGTTTTGCTTGAGTAGATGCCCATAGCGTCCGGTCTCTTGTGCAGTTTAACTAATTTTGTATATTTTTTAGTAATCTTACTATTAATTAACAAATAATACTTTGTATGACAATGGTGTCGTGTTCAGTTTGTGACTGTGAAGATACAAGACGTATTATTCCGAGAAAATACACGCACATATTTTTTTTGGTTTCATCTTTTATCTCTCATTGTAGATCTATGCATACTAAATCTATGGTCCAGCCAGACTCACAGAGTCGCTCGACTCCCAGTCACAGAATAAATATTAGTACAAGTATCCCAGTCGCCCTCGCTCACAGAGTCGCTCGACTCCCAGTCACAGAATAAATATTAGCACAAGTATCCCAGTCGCCCTCGCACCGTAGCTGCGGACGACGACGACGCAACGAACGATTGCCGCATGTTGGCTTTGATTAATTTTACCAGGAACACATAAACAGATGAAGCTAGCCAGTCAGACAGTTTTTTTTTTGTCAAATAAATACAACCTCCGTATCGTAGAGAGACGAGCCACATAATAATTTATTCTCTGCCACAAGTGAGGCTGATAGATGACGCGACGCAATCGTGACGCAAGGCCCCTCTCGATGGACGACCGAAGACATTTTAGTCGCAGGAAGTAAGAGGATGGAGGATGCTCAAGAAATATATCAAGAATAATAAATGTGTACGTAATCACTAATCATAGTCCCGCCACGAAAGTTCTCCCCAGATCGTTTCGGGTTGTGTCGTTATTCTTGCAAATTCATGAATCGTTGCTCCGTTCGTACCAGGAGTACATGAACGCAAGATGATAGGCGCACTTATTTCTTGACTAGCTTGTTTTATTTGAAGTGATTTGACGTGATGAACCCGAGGGAACTTTGCAGGAGGTCAGTGACTCGGAAGCTCGGAACCTCAACCTCTTAGTTCCCTATCACCAGGAGAACAGAAACTCGTGGAGTTGATATGGGTGAACTTGGAGCATTCCATGAACACTTGAAGCCACGAAGGAACAAAAACGCTGCGTTGTCGTCGCGTCGCGCGCGCGTCGGTCTCATTCACCAATTTTGGAACGTCATATTCAAGAACTTTTGACACTAGGCGTACATAAACGTAAGGTGGGGCATGCCACAAAATTCCTAATTTTAGAATTGTTTTTTAGAATCTGATACAACATTCAAATTAAAAATATGCTTGGATACCGTAATGAAAATATTTTCTCGATACAAAAAAAACAAAGTTACGTCTATTTTTGGCCTAGATTTGATTGTTTATTATAATGATGCATATTATTGCGTAAAATATTAGATAAATAAAATCAATACAACAAAACCGAGGGTTTTATAAAATTATCTATATTTTACGAGATATTCAATATAACAGGCCAAGTGCGAGTCGGACTCGCGCGATCTAAGAAAACGGAAAAAAACAAGTTAGTTGTATGGTAGCCCCGTTAAATATTTATTTTATACCATTCCCCCTCTAAAAAGCTTATTTTATTAACTGAAAACAGTGAATAAAAAGCACTTTTAATCACGATTTTGGTGTTTGAATTTAGAGCACACTAATATACTCGAGCCTACATCTCAATGCAACACCCTCCAATAACAACTCCTATACAACCTCCTTTCGCAAAAAATACTCGATATAAAATCCTCGTGCAAAGAAAACTCGACATACAAACTTTTTGTGCAAATATCTCCTCGACATATTTTGATTGGTCGACATTTTCGACAAGGAGTTTAGCATTAGAACAAAAACTGTTTTGTGTTCTTTGCTGTGATTAGTAAATTGGCGGTATTGTGAATACTGAGGGCCTACCACAGGTTTGTAATTTGTTAGAACTCGGAATAACGAATACCGAATTGCGAGTCGAAATGACGTTTTCGTATGGAGAAAATGATGAGCGCCCTAGCGGACTTGTTGGGAAACTCGATAAAACCATACATAAAACAAATATCGACTCGGAATTCGATAGTCGGGATACCGAATGCAAAACTTAGACAAACCTGTGGTAGGCCCTCTGCACCTACCTAAGTTGTACGAACACAAAGTTAGTGGTACTTACTTATTAATAAATCAATTGAAAATGTATTCAACTGATGAAGTAGATGTCTATTTTCGCTTAAATCTTTTTTTTTCTCGTATTCATGATATAAAGTATAGTATGCAACTCATGAATAAAACGGATTTATATCGAGGGCCATGAATCACTCGCGTCGCTCAGGATTTTAGCGAGTGATTCAATCATCATGAATCACTCCCTACGGTTGTGGATCAGTTGTTAGAATAAATAAATAAATAAATAATGCTGGACAATTCACACAACATTATCTAGCCCCAAGCCACAGATAAAAGAATACTATACTAGTAAGCTAAGCTAAGCAGAGCTTGTGTTATGGGTACTAGATAACTGATATACTATACAATATATCACATAGATAGATATTTTTTATTATACATAGAAATATATCCAGAACACCCTGAACAAATATCTGCGATCGCACAAATATTTGTTCTGAGATGGGAATCGAACCCGCAATCTCCTGCGTCGCAGGCCAACCTTCGCCCGCTGCGCCAAAGAGGTCGTCAAATGCCTCACTTTCACCTTTCAAGTGAATCCTTCACTTGCTTGTGATTCATCTATGGCTCTCGCTTTAAATCCGTCCTTTTTTCACTAATTGCATAATATACTATTTTTTTTGCCGTTTTTATACATAATGGTGTCACCTGGCTGTATTTCATGATCCGTGATAATTAGACAGTTGAAATTTTCACAGATGATGTATTTCTGTTGCCGCAACAAATACTAAAAAAGTAATTAATTATGAAAAAATTAAAATAACCTTCGTTGCAATGAAACGGCTGAACCGATTTTGATCAAACATAACTAAGAAAACTCCCGACGAATTCAACTTTCAAACAAAAAAAAACAAAATCGGTTCTTCCGTTCGGGAACTACGATGCCACAGACTGACGCACACACAGACACACACACAAACACACACACACCCACACACACACAGACAAGTCAAACTTATAACCCCCGTCGTTTTTGCGTCGGGGGTTAAAAAAAGAATACAATAAAAAAAGTACAATAAACGTGATTTTTTTGCCATTTTTAATGGTACGAAACCCTTCGTGCGCGAGTCCGACTCGCACTTGGCCGGTTTTTTTTTATCTAATAAGTTTTTGTACCACCGTCGCGGTTTCAGCGTAATTTTGTTTTTTGATAATTTTGTCACCAATTTAATTACGTTTTGCGTCGAAATTACCAACCACCAAGAATCCGACTTGGTCGCTTTAGTTACCAAGAATCGGCTGAAGCACCAGGGAAACATAAACTATGCGTGGTGTGACTCACTCGCACTACCGCACACCGCCTTTGTCCTATTATTTATTCTGTGACCGCACGTAAATTACCTAGAATCCGGACTGGTCGCTTTAGTTACCAAGAATCGGCTGAAGCACCAGGGAAACATAAACTATGCGTGGTGTAACTCACTCGCACTACTACCGCACACAGCATTCTACTATTATTTATTCTGTGACCGCACGTAAATTTTGTTTAGAGACTTTTCGAACCCCCGACCACCCCCACGCAAAAACGACGGGGTGTTATAAGTTTGACCTGTCTGTTTGTGTGTGTCTGTCTGTGGCATCGTAGCTCCCGAACGGATGAACCATTTTTTTTGTTTGAATGGTGAATTTGTCGGGACTGTTCTTAGGTATGTTTGATCAAAATCGGTTCAGCCGTTTCATTGAGTTGAGGGTATTTTTAATTTTTACGAAATTAATTACTTGTTGTTGCAAATTACTGTAATAGTAATAGCCTAATACATTCGACATGCATATCATTTTACATAGTTCAAGCAAAGTTTTAGTCAATACTTTGTATTTGAATTCGACCCAAAAAAAAGAAATAAGTGCCATAAATAGACACAACCTGCATTTCAACTGTCCACAGCTTATTATTAGGTACCTATTATCTATTCTGTGCCTATACTAGTGGTTCACCGGTTCACCCCGAACCAGGGTTGATTGATTTAAATCAATGATTTAAATCAAGTGATTTTTTTATTAAAATCAGTGATTTAAATCAAAAATAGTTTAGCTAAAATTACAATGTTATGGGATAATGGGACCAGAAAATAAAAAACTAAAGTGTGCAGATTAATTTACTTAAATACTAATACAATTATTTATCATTAAAGTATTTAAAAAGGAACACTAATTTTGCCGCTTTTTCATTTCCTAACCTGTTTCGAAGTTTTGAGTGAACCAGCCCAAAAAAAGAAAAAATCCTTTCTACTGATGCAGAAGAAGCTACAGCTGTGAACAGCTGATAGAAGATAGGCGTAAGTTGACCATGTTCATCCAAGCTATCCAACTGAGATTTCTACCATTGCAACGGTTTTACATTTGTTATTATTTCGTCGGCAAACATAACTTGTTTGAACGGATCGGCTGTTTGAGTATTTCTAGTATAAAAAATGGTAGTTTTAGTAGAAAGTTATTAGTTCACAAGTCAAACACACCAATTGCGGTAAGGAATTAAAAAAAATCAAAAACATCATGATTTTTTTGATTTAAAAAAAAAAACAAAAAAATCTGATAGAAACAAAACAATCATGATTTTTATCAACCCTGCCCCGAACTGAGACCTCGAAAATACACGCGATTTAGGTAGGTTATTTACCTTATAACTTTCAATAAAATATAATATATACGTGAGTATATCCACATAAAATTAACGTACTTGTCATGGTGGTGGTGGTTCGAAAAGTTAGACCTCTGTACTAATATTTATTCTGTGGTATAGCTGTTATAGTTTCGGAAAAAAAAGGCTGTGACATACACGGACAGACAGACAGACTGACAGACAGACAGACATGACGAATCTATAAGGGTTCCTTGTCTTTGACTACGGAACCCTAATATAAAAAGTGCGAGCAATAAATTGGCAATTTTGCTCATATGGCGCGTTACGTTACTTCAGAAGTACCAGGAAAGCATAAGAGCCGTAGGAGTACTCACATAGTTGGCCCTCAGATCAGTATGGTTGTGCTCGATGCCGTCGTCCAACACGGAGACTCGGACACCGCTGCCATTGTAACCCAATCGGTAGACTGGCAGCACATTCAGGTCTAGTCGAGGGAGGTTACGCGCTGTTCGGGTGTCTTGCTAGAACATAATACAAGGTTGAAAGACTCTCCCCCAGCACGGGAGGCCCCACCAGCGAGGCCAACCGCAGTAAAGCGGGCCCCCGAGCCTACGCCGATAAAGAAAACTGGGACGCCCAGCCTTCGAGCACCCCGCACAGCAGCTGTGATCATCACGCTACAGCCGGGGGCGGAGACGGCCTGACCTATGCCGGGGTCTTGGCGGAGGCAAAGGAAAAAATAAACTTGGGGACTCTGGGGGTTCCACCCCTCAAGATGAGGACTGCAGCCACCGGGGCTCGTATTTTAGAGATACCCGGTGCTGAAAAAGAAGAGAAGGCTGACTTCCTAGCTGCAAAGTTGAGGGAGGTTTTCAAGGGGGTGGAGGAGATCGTCAAAGTGTCCAGGCCAAGCAGGACCTGTGATCTGCGAGTAAGCGGCCTTGACGATTCCGTTACCAAATCGGAGGTGGTAGAAGCCCTAGCTAAGGTCGGGGGTTGCGGTTCGTCAGACATTAAGTCCGGTGAAATCCGCAAGGGTGCAGCTGGTATGGGCATGGCCTTTGTACGATGCCGATTAATGGCTGCCAAGAAAGCGGTTGCTAGCGGTCGACTTCTGGTGGGCTGGGTGGCAGCACAGATCCAGTTACTGGACGCGCGCCCACGTCGCTGTTACCGCTGCCTTGTGCTGGGGCATGTTCGGGCCCAGTGCAAGTCTGAGGTGGACCTTCGGAGGTGGTCTTTCCGCAGCGATGACATTCATCGCTGCGGAAAGAAAGGCCACAAGGCCAACGACTGCTCGGACGCTCCGCATTGCACACTATGTGCAGCAGCGGGGAGAGCGTCTGACCACCTCTCCGGGGGCAAGGCCTGTGCCAAGCCCCCGACCAAGACAGGGGTGAGTAGGAAGAAGGCTGGGACTGGGGCCAAGGCCAAGTCCAAGCCGACTCGCCCCGAAACGGAGCAGGAGATGAACATGGAGGAAGTTTAGGATGTCCCTAACCTTCCTCCAGGCTATTACCAACCACTCCGCCAGGGCTCAGGATGTTTTACTCCAGACTCTGGCGGAGCGGTTGATAAATGTTGCGGTGGTTGCCGAGCCGTACAGGGTCCCGGCTAGAACCGACTGGGTCGGAGACCTGGACGGTATGGTGGCGATTACCATGCAGTCACCTGTCCATTCTCCCCCTTTCGGAGGAATGGTGAGGGTCAGGGGACTGGTCGCGGCGCAGGTTGGGGAAGTGGTGGTCGTGGGGGTCTACTTCTCTCCGAACCGGGTCCTTGCCGAGTTCGAGACATTTCTCGACGAGGTGGGGACCCTGGTCGGACAGAGTCGACCCCGGCCAGTGCTCGTCGTCGGGGATCCCAACGCCAAATCACTGGCGTGGGGATCTTCGAGGACGGCCGCAAGGGGCGAAGCCGTAGGAGAATGGCTAGTGGGAGCGGGCCTGTGTATTTTAAATAGGGGGTCCACGAACACGTGTGTGCGGCGGGATGGTGGATCCGTGATTGATATCACATTCGCCACTCCAGGAGTCGCTCCACGTGTTCGGGACTGGGAGGTTCTTACGGACGAGGAGACTCTATCCGACCATAGGTATATTCGGTTTAGCGTCTCCCCGTCCTCGACGGGCACCCGGGTCTCCCCGCCCTCAACGGTTGGTCCGCGGTGGGTGCTGGGCCGGCTCGAGAGAGACGTGCTGAGGGAGGCAGCCTTAGTCCAGTCGTGGAATGCCCCACCCTCGGAGCCAGTGGACCTGGACGTGGAGGCCGACACATTGTGCAGAGCCATGACACACGTCTGTGACGCCGCCATGCCCCGTGCGGGGATACCGCATCTCCGCCGCCAGGTCTACTGGTGGTCGGAGCGGATAGCTGAGCTGCGGCGCCACTGTGTAGCCAAACGTAGGGGTTACCAGCGTTACCGAAGGAGGAGGCGCCAGGTGGAAGCTGAAGCGAGCGCCCTCTATGCCTCATATAGGGAGGCGTCCAAGGCCCTCCGCCTAGCTATCTCGGAGGCGAAAGCAGAGGCCTGGCTGCGGCTACTGGAGTCCCTGGAGAGGGACCCATGGGGCAGGCCGTACATGCTGGCGAGGCAGAAGCTTCGTCCGTGGGCTCCCCCCATTACCAGCACTCTGCAGCCTCCGGTCCTCCGGCGGGTGATTGAGGGACTGTTCCCAGATAGCCCGGGAACTGATTTCGTTCCTCTCACCATGGTGGCGCCTCAAGGAGCAGGCGAGATGGCGTTTGAGGAAGAGGTGCCTGAGACCTCCGAAAGGGAGTTGGGTGCTGCGATTTTGCGAATGAAGGCTAAGAACACGGCACCGGGACCCGATGGGATACCTGGTCGAGCATGGGCCCTCGCTCAGGACGCCCTTGCACCCCGCATCCGTGAGCTATTCGGCCGCTGTATGAGGGAGGGGAGGTTCCCGGTGCGATGGAAGGTCGGCAAGCTAGTCCTACTCCGGAAGGATGGACGCCCGGCCGATGAGCCCGGGGGCTATAGCCCAATAGTGCTGCTTGATGAGGCGGGCAAGCTCCTCGAAAGAGTTGTAGCTGCCCGCCTTATCAATCATCTGGAGGAGGTGGGACCAGACCTGGCTGACGCCCAGTTCGGATTCAGGAGAGGTCGCTCGACGGTGGATGCAATATCCTACGTCCGCGACCTCGCCGAGGAGGCGTGCTCCAGTGGCGGGGTGATGCTGGCGGTGTCACTAGACATCGCTAACGCATTTAACACACTGCCTTGGAGCACGATTATAGGGGCTCTTGGGTACCACAGGGTGCCACAGTACCTCCAACGTCTCGCCGATGACTACCTTTCAGATAGGGAGGTAGTTTACCCGACGATGGATGGAGAAGGCCGGAGCCCGGTTGCGCGGAACATGCTATGGAACATCGGGTACGACTGGGTGCTGGGGGCCGCTAACCTTGGTGGCGTCAGTGTAGTTTGCTACGCTGACGATACCTTGGTTGCTGCCCGGGGGACATCCTACAGAGAGGTGTCCATACTGGCAACCGCAGGAGTTGCTGCCGTGGTGGCCAGGATCCGGCGGCTGGGCCTGGAGGTGGCGCTCAGCAAATCTGAGGCCATTTGTTTTTATGGCCCTCGGAGGGCGCCGCCTGCAGGCATTAGCATCACCGTGGGAGGGGTGCCAATAGCTGTGCAATCGACGCTGAAGTATCTCGGCGTCGTGTTGCACAGCAGGTGGAGATTTGGGCCCCACCTTGAGGGACTGGCTCCGAGGCTCGTAAGGACGGCTGCATCTTTGGGCCGCCTCCTTCCGAACCTCGGAGGTGGAGACGGGAGCTGCCGCCGCCTGTATATGGCAGTAGTACGCTCCATGGCCCTCTATGGTGCTCCTGTGTGGGCGGGCTCCCTCAACTCAAGGGAGATCGCAGTTCTACGCAGGGCCCAGAGGGTCATGGCAGTGAGAGTGTGTCGGGGATACCGCACTCTCTCGCACGAGGTGGCATGCGCCCTCGCGGGCTCGCTTCCCTGGGATCTTGAGGCCGAGGTTCTGTCTTCGGTCTACTGGCGGAGGAGGCGGGCCCGCGAGGAGGACCTTCGGCCTGTTGCGCGGGAGGTCCTGCAATGGCGGATGGACGCCAGGGAAGAGGCCCTGGCCTCGTGGAGCAGGCGGTTGGCCCTGGACAACCCTCGTCGAGGGGATGGGGCCCGCCGGTTTTTGGAGGCAGTTCAGCCCATTCTGCGTGAATGGGTAAACCGAGAGCACGGGGCGCTTTCCTTCCGGCTGACGCAGGTCTTCTCGGGGCATGGTTGCCTCGGGAGGTACCTGTATCGCGTTGCCCGAAGGGAAGCTTCCCCGGTATGCCTCCAGTGCGGATGCGCGGAAAAGACGGCGCAGCACGTGCTGGAGGCATGCTCTGGGGCGGAGGGACCGCGACAAGCTCTAGTCGCGGTCGTAGGGGCGGACCTCTCATTGCCGACCATCTTAGTTAGGATGGTCCAAGATGAGGGGTCCTGGGAGGCGGTGGTCTCTTTCTGCGAGGTAGTGATGTCGCAGCGGAAGGCGGAGGAGAGGGAGAGGGTGAGAGATTATTTCGCTCCCCCTCTCCGGAGGGCGCGGACACGGAGGCGAGCTAGTCGAGCTCGCACTCCGTCTCCACTTGGAGGGCCTGGGGCGATTGATGTGGGGACATCAGTCGCTCCCTAGAGTAAAGGCCCTCAAAGAGCGGGGTGACGCGCCGAATGTCCCGGTGCGTCGCCGGAGCTAAATGGAGGGTTCTACCCTCCCGAGGTGGGTCCGCCCAGGCGGACGTCGGTGGATGGGGCTGCGCGGAGTGTGAAAACGGACCCGCGGCCTCTTCTCCTGCCGTGGAAGAGGGACATCGTGAGGTTTTAGTCGGTAGTGCCGTCTTTAGGTGAGCCCGACATACCCCAGCCCGCTTACCCAGCGGTTGGGGATGCGTAAAGGCATTTCCTCACGTTAAAAAAAAAAAAAAAAAAAAGGTTGAAAGACTCTGCTGGAGGAAAGCATAGAAAAGAAAACAGAGAGGTGGTTTACACGTCTCTAAGATCGGTCTTGTTTTAACACGACTGCAGCGAAGCCAAAAAAGGAGGGTCATGTGTTTTATATGCGGTTTATATACATCTATGTATGTCCGTCCCTTTGTTCCCTCGTTACTACTAAACGGTTGAACCGATTTTGATGAATTATGTCGTTAGATTTGTCTATAGTGCCCGAGTGCCACAGGGTATATTACAATTATAAAAAAGTATATAATTTTGGCTCCGAAATGCAAGTTTCAAAAAAACACCATGATAGTTATCAAAAGAAAGGTCTTGATGAGCACATTCTAAATGAAAAATGTTTTATTTCTTAACAACCTGGTCTCACAAGCGTTTTCATACTTTCAGGTGTTTTGAATTTTTATCTCGTTGTACTTGGGAACTAGTGGTGGTTCCGAATGAACGTGTCTTGCCGCTTCAAATCCAAGTTTAGTCGATTTTTCACCAATAAATGTAAGCACAGCGCCACCTACAAGATATTTTTTTTATACTACTTGAATGACGGAACAAGCAGATGGCCCACCTGATGTTAAGCGGTAACCTCTGCCTATGAACAGTGCATT
The DNA here is from genome assembly GCA_932527175.1 of Operophtera brumata. Classification (NCBI taxonomy): domain Eukaryota; kingdom Metazoa; phylum Arthropoda; class Insecta; order Lepidoptera; family Geometridae; genus Operophtera; species Operophtera brumata. The sequence continues at coordinate 54,422,979 of OW052239.1, read as the reverse complement.
ACCTCACAGGTCACGTCCACCTAGGACGCGCCCTATGTGGCATTGCACTGCGTCCGCCACCCTGAGACATAAAGATGAAAAGTCTCATGTGCCTGTAATTTCACCGGCACCCTTACCCTTCAAACCGGAACACAGCAATGCGAGCACTACTGTTTTGCGGCAGAAATAGGTATGGTGGTAGTACTTCCCCGGACGAACTCTTTCACAAAAAAGCTCTACTACTACTACTGCGTTTGTAACTTTGGTTCTCAATACCACAGATAAAATAATACTTTGCTAGTAATAACATACGAGTTACGACAATACTAAATATTTCAGATGGAAACTGCATGCAAGACTCTTTCCGCTATTTTCGAAAAGAGACGTCGTCAACTTTTGTTCTACTTATTTCTTATCCTAGTATTTTTTGGAGTTATTTTGTGTTTTTTGGTGGCGTTTTAACCAATGTAGCTCTCATGTGCTCTAAATGTGCTCATGTCTATAGAGCAAAGTGTAGTGAAATGAAATGGAAGTGTATTGCGTGACTTTTCAAATTGGTGGGAATTGTGGAAGTACCAAAGAGTTAGTGAAACGGCCACTGTTTTACAAAAAACCTGTGGTTTTCCCATAGTCGTAGAATTTTTTCGCTATGGGTTTTCCAATTTCCCTTATAAAAAATAACACTCTCTAAGCTTCTATTTCAAGACAATAAAACTTACAGCTAGTTCAGCTGCCATGGAGTATTTACAGGTGCCATCTTACGGTGAACGGTCTGTACTTACCAGATACCACTGATGGCCCCACAACTCGTCATTGAACAGCGGTTTCCTCAAGAAGTGTATGTCTTCAAAGATAATGTTCTCTCTCTTTTCCTCCAGTCTTTTCACCCTATGCAGCTCCTGCTCAGGATCTGGCATTGGGGACCTTTTAACCCTGAATTTCGCGAATAGCTGTTCTGCCCACCGTACCTAAAAATATATTATTATTCCTTGAAGAAATAAAACAGCGTTAAAGAAATAAATTTTCAATGAACACACCAACCAACTAAAACTATTCAGAGCAGTTTTATAATTATGGAGATCGCGCCCTGACGTTATTCCGTATTGTAATTTTTCAAAAAATATATTAATATCTGAATTAGGAATTCTGTAAAAGCAAATAATAATAGTCTTTGTTTGATTTCTATTCCACATAATTATTTCAAAATGATTCTTAGTCGCTAAGTCTCTTATAGAGTCTAATTCTACACATTCTATATCATTCCTAGTCAAAATGCAGGCACCTCCTCTACGTTTATCATGCCGAGCGTAAATAGCCTTTAGACTAAAGTTGTTCAATTTTAGATAATGTTCCTCTCCCTTGATTACAAAATGTTCACTCAAGCAGATAACCGAAGTTTCAACATGAGAACACTTCAGCTCATCTAGGACTATTTCCATTTCAGGTATTTTATTTAAAGCACCAGATATATTTTGGTGAAGTACAACAAAACTTGACTTTTTACTTGAGGGCACGAAAAAATGTATTGGGCTTCTTAGTCTGCTTTCCCGAATTGTCGTCATTGCAGACGCGTTACTTCATAGCAGGAAAGTACGCAGTTATGAGACCCCTATGAGGCTTTGATGCTGTCAGTGTATTTGATACCAATGAAACAGAAACTTGGTTTGTTTTTTGGAAGTAATATGGGATTGTGCCTTTTTTTTGGCACGCAGAGCCGGGTTGTCTTTTACTATAGATTACTTTCTTATCTCTCTTGAAAGTTAGGAATGTGTTTTTATAATGAGTTGTATTAATGTTATGTATTATTTTATATTCCAGATTAACAAAATCAGTTTCAATAAACTGAAAATTCTCAAACAGATTGGTAACCAGTTTCAAGTCATGGTTTAATTTATTCTTATTTATTGATGAATTGTATAGAACGTTTACAACATAAACGTTGCATTTTACCAATTGTTTGAGGGCATTACTAACCTCTGTAATAACTTCAAAAGGATTCGTGTCATTAGAACCTGTTAAAATAATAACATGATCTTCTTTAGTCAAAGTATTCGACATATTTTTACAATTTTCTAACACATTATCAGTGAAAGCATCACGTTTTTTGAAAGCCATTGCACTGTAATCATTAAGAATCAATTTGTTATGACTTCCAAACAGTTTTTGAATTAGACCTTCCCCTTGATTGTCACAGAGTAGTACGATATTATGTTTCTTCTGCTTAGTTCGATCTTGAAATGATGTAGTCTCCATTAGGCCTATATTCTGAACATTGTTGATAACATCTTTGTGATGTTTAGTGTCCGTAGTAACTATCTTATTTCCAATAGCATATTTCCCTTATTCTTAATATTCTCAACTGTGTGAGTCGCTCTGACAATATTTTTTTCTTGACGTACATCTTGATTTCCTTTAAAGTGCAACCTATTTATAGTATTCATACCAATAGAAATTGCCTTAGGCGTACTAAATTCTTGATCAAGATCCAGATTTAGTCTCCTGGCTGTAAGGTCTGACTTGTCAACTGTTATTTGCTTTCTAGACATTTTTATGCTGCTTGAATCTTTTCTTCTGATGGTCATACTTGTTATATACATCTTTTTTAGTTGATTATTTTTGTTTTTCTATTCCTTCAGCATATTATTTAATGAATTATTTTCTAGATTTAGGGTATTAATTTCAGCGTGAGCTGCCTGAACCTGTTCCTTCAGGTCCTGAATAGTTATTTTAAGTGAAACTAATTCTTCACTTTGTATGTGTGTAGATAAGTCCAACATACTTTTAATACTCAGGTTGGAGTCCATAGAGTCTAAAGATTCAAGTGATAAGGACCTTTTGGTTTTTAGTAGACGTTTCTTTCGTATTGTAAAATTTGCCACATGATTCTCCATCTGATTATTTATTGTACAAAAATTTCCCGAAAAACTTAGAATTTGTGTTTTACTGGTAACACTGTGAAAGTATTCGAACGAATTACTCAGTCGATTTTGAGGAATCGACTATTGAAACGTGAATCCAAACAGTCTTTTGTCTACGTCAGGTCACTTCATGTCAAACTGATGATATCTTTTAGTCCAATCAGCTGTGTTTACTTGGAGGTTATTTACAACGAAACCGACGAATGGTAGTGATCCTTTCTGCTATAAACAGTGATAAATATATGGATTTAAATGGTGACTAACCGTTGAGATGTAATTCCCTCGACAATTTGTGTGTTTCTGGTGTTCAGAGTGCTCCAATTTGACGTCAATGTGTAATTACAACCTATGTCTACGCAGTCTGATGCCGCCACAACAGGTATTTCTTGATTTTGCAATTTTACTTCAATTATTTATAAGGAGCAACGACGCAAAGTTGTTTACATGGAAACGCGAGACCATAGATCCCATAGAGAATGCCTGCGCAGTCATTATAAACAAGTAATAAGGCTCACAGAATTATAAATAGTATATATTAGCACAGAATAAATAATAGTAGAAGGTAGTTAATAAGTAATAAGTAGGTAGGTACTAATAATGATTATTACGCCTGGAATGCAAATCAAGTGGAGGAGCCATTCCGCGAACCACCGATGGATCGAACCCCGATTCTACCAGGCGAGTAGAACATCACAGGAGCCCTGTTGTATATTTATCGGTCGGTAGGGAATTGGGACCATTCCGCGTCCAACCGATGGATCGAACTCCGATTCTACCAGGCGAGCAGAATATAACAGGAGTTCATTGGAAAGAGTTCGTCAGTTTTGCTACTAATATTTATTCTGTGGTTTCGGCCATTCTATGTGCACTCAACTAACCCTTCTATCCTTGATAAGCGTGTATGTGTGCGCACTGGGGGTTCGTCGATGCTTCTCGTGTTCGTATTTTAAAAATCTGTACATTTGGCGGAAGCCGGCCACCTGTGAACAAAATATTGATAAATTAGGTATGTAGGTCGCCCACAGAATAAATCGTTGCCACGGCATGGTCCATCTTCCTAGGCACACAGTCACTTTTATCGTCAGTCAGTCATTCACAGATAGGGTTACCAGATGACAGGATTTATCCTGAGAGGTCAGGATTTTTGGCCCTCTGTCAGGAAAACAGGAAAACTTAGTAAATGTCAGGATTTTTTGAAAATAATTGGGTAACCAACTACTTACTAAGAAATTATAATATTTTAGCAATTTTATTGACAAAAAATTATAATATATTCTTATGAAGTTGAGTTATAGGTATCTGTATGTACCTACCTAATGAGTTTTATATCCTATGTCACAGTATAAATAATAGTACAAATCAACAAAAATCAGGAAATCTAGTGAAAAGTCAGGGATTTTGTCAGGAAATCACATATTTGTATCTGGTAACCCGGTCACAGATATATCTTATCCAGATAGATGTAATCATGGAGGTATAATAGTAATGAAGTGAGTGCTAAAATAGCATAGAGTGATCCTTCTTACTCCTATCCTAGAAGATAGCTTGCTATCCTATGTTAGAGAGAAACAAATATATTGTCACACGACAGTCGTTTTTCCGTTCCGTACCCTGAATATTGGCACCATGCCTAGACATCTTCCTAGATTGTTACCATGAATGTAGTAGTAGTTTGACATTTGGCCTGGTACTCGGATTAAGAACAAAGCATGGATGTAAGGCTAAAAACGAAACGATATCGATTATACCAGTCTCATTCTATATATATAGTCTCATTTTATATGAATGTATTCATGTGTTGGAATGAGACAAGCATAAATCTAACTGTTTTTATTTGTGTAACGCGTACCAGGCCAAATGTCAACCATGGTATCATGACGTCATTGGTATCATTTTAAACACCAAAATATAGATGTCCAGCTAACTAGAATACTGTCCTTGAGATATATGTCATCTTTGTGTATTCGGGTTATGTTTACATACGAATGACTCTTTGTTATGTGTGAAAAAATATTAAATTTAGATAATATTACTGCGAGTTCTAGATCAAATTCGTTAAAAAAACAAGCTAAGTTCTACATTATGTCTTGTGCAGCGCCGGGATGTAAATCTCATTCACCCAGAAGACAAAACAATGATATGAATAAAGTTACCATCGGTAAGTGATTTTATTCAAGTGTAGAAAGATGAAGTGTGTGTGTTTAGATTTAAGGGAGAGGGTAATATGTGTTTGGGAACTTATTTTATACCAAAATACCATCACAGAATCCTGTTTTGTATGGATTTACAGACATTTTAATCCAAAAAATAATAACAGTATAGGTTGATGTACCAATGAGCTTGATGCGATCGACTATCGAAAGATTTTCCTTAGAATCCGCGCGGCTATCAGAATACCTGCCTATCTTTGCTTTCAAAATAATACTCTCGGCTTATCGTCTTTCTTTCTCCGGCGACCTCTGTGGCGCGGCGGGCGTAGGTTCGCCTGCGACGCAGGAGGTTGCGCGTTGGATTCCCTCCGCGGAACAAATATTTTTACGATCTGCAGATATTTGTTCAGGGTGTTCTGGGTATTTACGATGTATAATAAAAAAAAACTATCTATGTAATGTATTGTATTAAGTTTATCAGTTATCTAGTACCCATAACACAAGCTCTGCTTTGCTTGGGGCTAGATAATGTTGTGTGAACTGTCCAGCATTATTTATTTATTTATTTTAATTCTTTCTTTCAGGGCTTCTGGTCGAAGCGACGCGTGACCCAAGAGCTGACTCTTTTCTGGCTCAACGCATTAGTAACCCATTCAGCGTGGCAATGCAGCCAGTGCCAGCATCTTAGGGACGATTCCGTCTGGTAGTGATTTGGATCAGTTGAGCTACCTTTAGATCGTTAGCAGCGGTCTTCAGGTAGCACAACTACGTCTTTTGTATTTTTTGATTTTGTACATATGAAGAGATTTTTAATTCCTCCCGAATCACCATACTTACATACCTACTTGTATTTATAACTTGTATTATTATTTCTGTAAATAAATCTTTAATTACTTATGGTTTTATTTGATACCTGCCTAGTCTTACATGTGCAAACATATTGTATTAAAAATTGTAGCCATCTCCGTTTCTCTAACTATTGGAAAACATCAACGATGAAAAACTATCAAGTTTTTTTTTTTCAATAAGACTCGTGTGCCTGACCTTTTACAAACTATATAGGAATGCAACATAAATCAAGCTGTTGACTGTGCAAGGAAAATTGAGCACGTCTACTCCAGACACAAGATTGATACGATTGATTTCATTTGTCACACTAGATGCGTTCTGCGTTCTGCGGACAGGTCTAAGCAAACGCAGCCCGCATCATGTATGAACAACATTGTCGGTCTCAATATATATTGTATAGAATGCGATCTGCCCATGCGAGCACAAGCAAAGAACGCACACCGGTTGGCTGCGGGCAGACGGGCAGCGGGTGGCTGATAATGGGTGCAGGCAGGAGGGCAACGGGCGCCTTTTGCTATACAACCGTAATAACACAATATTTTCTTCTTCCTCGATCAAAACCAATAAAAGAACTAATCACCACTGATACACGCAGACAAATAACTGAAATAAGAAAGCCGGTTTTTAGCCTGCCCGGACCGCTGACCGGTTGCCCTGCCCGGATCGCTGACCGATTGCTCTGCCCTGACCGACAACGTTGTTCATACATGATGCGAGCTGCGTTCGCTTTGACCTGACCGCAGATGCATCCAGTGTGACAAATGCTTCATCATCGACAATTATTTTATCGACTAAGAATATTTACGATGACGCTCTATATGTTCCCTTCACTATCGAAAACTTCAATTGTCTATGACCAATATTCAGTGGTACGGAAAGGAAAAACGACTGTCGTGTGACAATATATTTGTTTCTCTCTAACATAGGATAGCAAGCTATCTTCTAGGATAGGAGTAAGAAGGAACACTCTATGCTATTTTAGCACTCAATCCATGTACTACTAGATTCATGGCCTGGTACGACCTACACAAATAAGAACAGATAGATATATGCTTGTCTCATTCCAACACATGAATACATTCATATAAAAGAATGAGACTGGTATAATCGATACCGTTTCGTTTTTAACCTTAGTTCCATGCCTTTAGTCCATCTTCCTAGGATGTAATCTAATCTTATAAGCACAGAGTATTCTTGTGTAATATTTATGCCCAATAGTCTTGCTGGACTAAGACTTCTTGAACACAGACAAGTATCCTTGATTAGTAAAGCCTGTGCAACGCACTCATACCACAGAATATATACAGTACCAACCCTACCAAATAAATATCCAGATGCATCTCCTACACGTTTATTCTACCCTAGTAGATTTCGTCAGAAACAATGGGACGTAGGCGGAGCGGTTTCGCCCCTTGCGATTTGGGCGGATTTTCCTACAAATAAGAGTGTGCGAAGGTGTGTGGCTAAAAATAACCCTCCCTTGGCAATACACAAGAGAAAATTTCAATAAACTAAAACCCGACCACGGAAAGTCTTCACTGAAAAGCTATCGAAGCTGAAAAGTATGAAAACTCTTGTGAAAAAACATTTTGCTTGTGTATATGTAATATAGAATGAATGAATGAAAATACTTTAATGCACACCTTACAAACTACATTTCAAAACTAATGGGCGGTGTTATCGCTAAAAAGCGATCCCTTCCAGACAACCTGTTCACCTGACATAATGTGCTCATTGGAAGTTTCTTTTGATACGAAACATGGTATAATTACCTTTTTATTTTTTATTTATTTTTCACCTGTAAAATCCACCTAACTTTTTCGTAGTCAGGTAAAAAATAAAGGCTACATCATACATACATTTATTATTATTATTATTTGGTATTGACACAGAATAATTATGATTACGAATCCGCCGAAGTGAAAATATATTCGTCAGTTACACAAGTTTTTTTTTGTCTTGTCCATGAGTGTCAAGTCAAAACCTGTCTGTCCGTGATCATGTGAGTTATTGGTGGCACATTTGTACCAGGCGTGCAGAAGCGTACCTGAAGTGTACACATGTGCGCGCCACGAGTGTGTGTGTGGCAGGGGTTGTGTGACGTAATATAGATATTACCGTGATACCACGCCCCTCGGCACCCCATAAACAGTAGCATTCGTTGATAGATAAATAATATTTTAAAAAATTAAAAAAACACGCTTTTATAGCTAACCGAACTAAAAAATAGAAAATAATTTTAAATTTCAAAGAGCTTATATAACAGTAGTAGAAGATCGAACAATCAATCAGTTTTTTTTTTAAATCGTGGGGTGCTTGATAAATTAAATATAACAATCATTCTGTTGGCAACTATCTATGAGAGGAGAGGAGAGTTATGAAAAGTAGAAAAATGCACACCACGCTTTTAAAAAAAAAACTGATTGATTGTTCGATCTTCTACTACTGTAATATAAACTCTTTGAAATTGAAAATTATTTTCTATTTTTTAGTTCGGTTAGCTATAAAAGCGTGTTTTTTTATTTTTTAAAAATATTATTTATTTTTCATTTTTTAGTTCGATTTATCTCTGTCTCTCTCTCTCTCTCTCTCTCTCTCTCTCTTTCTCTGACTCTAACTCTAACTCTATCTCTAACTCTATCTCTAACTCTCTCTCTCTCTCTCTCTCTCTCTCTCTCTCTCTCTCTCTCTCTCTCTCTCTCTCTCTCTCTCTCTCTCTCTCTCTCTCTCTCTATGCAAAGTTTCAAATTAATCAGACTTCTGCCAATTGGTGCAAATTATGCTCAAAGATTCAGTTACATACATACATACATACATACATACATAGATACAACCCAAGCTAATAAAAGCGTGTTAAAAATAGCCATGAATGAAAAAGTAGTAGAAGTAGTATTAGTAGTAGTAGAGCTTTATTGTGAAAGAGTTCGTCCGGGGAAGTACTACCACCATGCCTATTTCTGCCGCAAAGCAGTGTATAGTTATGCTTATATATTATACAGTAGTGCTTGCATTGCTTGTTCTGGATCGAAGGGTATGGGTGCCGGTGAAATTACAGGCACATGAGACTTTTCATCTTTAAGTTTCAGGGTGGCGGGTGCAGTGCAATGCCACATAGGGCGCGTTCTAGGTGGACGTGGCCTAATGTGAGAATGCAATGTTCATAGGCAGAGGTTACCGCTTAACATCAGTTGGGCCAACTGCTTGTTCCGCATTCAAGTAGTATAATAAAAATAAAAATAAAGTAAGGTCGTAACGTACTGGCATACTCGTACTTCGCCCACGGCCACAGCCACGGCTTCGATCCAGTGGAACTCGTAAAGGTATCCCCCCCACACGGCTTCGAGAAGTCCATGGCTCAGAGCAATATATTGTATTGTTAAATACTATCACGGCTCAAATCAAATAATAGTAGTTTATGCCATCGACGTAAATTTTACTTTGGTCGAAGGTTTATGCAACTGTCATATAAGAAGGGGTATTAAAACACGAGAGTCTGATGCGATAATAGGTTGACTCGAGTGTTTTAATACCTAAGTTATATGCAGTTTCATACACTACTTTATCTTCACTCATAGGAAACATTGAAATTAAACAAAGTAGTTAGGTTACAAGGAAGTAATTTATTTGGAATACTTAGTAATATGGGAAGCGCGGGAAATTAAGTTCAAACTTTGCGTGCGCATTTTTTTCATATTCAGGCTATAACCATAGACTAGTTTAATGAATTAATAAAAAAAAGATAGCGGTACTATAATGAGTTTTATGATACAGTTGGCGGTATTATAATGAGTTTTATTCTTAATTTTATGAATATGCGTCTATAAAGTGCGTCTGTATAGAACCGTCTTTGAATTCGCAATTCGAATTTTTCGATTTGAGTGTGGATAAAATTATTTCCGCCATTTTTGAACAGAGACGTTGTCTTCCTTTTTTTTAAAAGTTTTTTTGTGTTATTTGGGTGGCATTTTTACCAATGTAGCTCATTAAAAGAGCACAAGTGTAGTGAAATCAAATGGAAATTAATTGCGTGACTTTTAAAATTGGAGGAAATTGTCTACCAAAGTTTAAGTAAAATAGCCACAGTTTTACTAAAACATGACTTGACTGTGACTTTGACGACTTGGAAGGATTGTAACGTTGCAAATTATATTGAAAATGCAATAATAAATTATACTTGAAAATGGCAAATACACAAGCCGTGCGCTGATCTAGCTGTCCCGCGTCTACTTCGACGTGAAGGCCGGCCGCAGAGGTGGTGGAGTACATCAGGAAGAAAGCCGGAGTGGGATTGAGCATGTCCAAGGTCATGAACTTGGACTCTCGTCATAATGTGAGCATTAGCTCATTTATGGTGAGGGTCCCTACGGAAAATGTGAAGACCTACTTGAGCCCTGACTTGTTCTTCTTCTAGTCCTTAGTATTCTTGATTATTCTATTAGTATTCTTGACTGACGTTCCTGCGGATACCTGAAGGACGGCGACCTCGGGGTTGCCCGAGAAAGAAAGGACGATCTTGTTAATATTGCCAATGACAGGGACAAGTGAAATAATTTGGGGGAGACCTTTGTCCAGCAGTGGGACAACATAAGTTAAGAAAAAATGAAGTAAAAAAATAGTAGTTTGCGGGAAAACCCCGGAATAGCTCAATCCACAACTTGCTTGCATGGGAAAACTCGTAGTAAAAAAAAGCAGCCAAGTGTGAGTCGGACTCGCTCATGAAGGGTTCCGTAGCAGCAAGTAACATAATAAGTATAAAAGTTCTTGGACGGATTACGATTAATGACGTATTAAAAAAAAACTACTTACTAGATATCGTTCAAACCAATTTTGAGTGAAAGTTTACATGGTAGTTTATCATTCTCTTATTTTAGAAGTTATGGGGGGGGGGCGACACTCATTTTACCACTTTGGAAGTGTCCCTCGCGCAAACTATTCAGTTTAGATAAAAATGATACTAGAAACCTAAATATCATTTTTGAAGACCTATCCATATACACAACACGTAAGGGAACGAGGTTTTTTTTTTTTTAGTTTCAGTTCTAAATATTAGGAACCCCCAAAATTTATTGTTTTTTTCTATTTTTGTTGCGGTTCACAGAATACATCTTCAAACCAAGTTTCAACAGCATAGATCTTATATAGTTTTGGAAAAAAGTGGCTGTGACATACGGACGGACAGACAGACAGACTGACAGACAGAAATGACGAATCCATAAGGGTTCCATTTTTTGCCAAATGGCTACGGAACCCTAAAATTGCCCATATGGCATTGTAAAGAGGTTTGTCCGAAAATCGAACTGGCCACCAAAAGCACATTTCAGACCCACGGTACCCCTGGCCATACCCCTGGCGGTACCGTAGGTCTTTTAAAGTTAAACGGTACCACCGAGTAAGTGACCCTAGTGATGTGTTGACCTGCCCCCGCGGTTGCGTTTGCACCATTGATTTGCCCCATTAATGGTGCAGACGTAACTGATTTAATACAACATACTAACCTTGCTTTTCTCGCCATAAAAATTTGTTTATTTAGCGTTTGTTTTTGACATGGTTTTTTGTATAGAATGTTCACGAAAAAACTAGTTTCTTTTGGAACATTCGGTTGACTTTGCAAAATTTTGAAATTCCAAAATGTATAATTTCCCGCAATGTTGATTCTTTTTAGTGTTGTATTATTTTAAAGTTGTGTTCCTATAATGTTGACTTTTTTGGGATCACATAGTTTTATCAATCTATGAGGCGCTCAGAACACGACAAAATTTTGAACTCTAAGTTGCGGCAACCGGCAAATCGCAACTATAGCCGTTTTTTTTGGATGACAGCTGTCAAAATTGATTCAGTCATATTTCGGAAACTACTCGTGTTAGAGTTTCGTTGTATGGCTCAAATGAAAGCTGATGACAAAATCTACATTTTGGATGACAGCTGTCAAAATTGAAACAGTCATATTTCGGAAACTACTCGTGCTAGAGTTTCGTTGTATGGCTTAAATGAAAGCTGATGACAAAATCTACATTTTGGATGACAGCTGTCAAAATTGAAACAGTCGTATTTCGGAAACTACTCGTGCTAAAGTTTCGTTGTATGGCTTAAATGAAACCTGATGACAAAATCTACATTTTGGATGACAGCTGTCAAAATTGAAACAGTCATATTTCGGAAACTACTCTTGCTAGAGTTTCGTTGTATGGCTTAAATGAAAGCTGATGACAAAATCTACATTTTGGATGACAGCTGTCAAAATGTTATTTTTGTTTTATTTATTATTTCTGTCACCAGGCTGTATCTCATGAACCCTGATAGTAAGACAGTTGAAATTTTCACAAATGATGTATTTAATTTTGCCTATAAAACAACAAATACTAAAAAAAAAAAAAAAAAAATAAGGGATATTACCCATATAAAACAAGTGTATTTTTTGCCATTTTTATAGATAATGGTACGGAACCTGTACCATTCATGCGTGAGTCTGACTTGCACTTGGCCGATTTTTTAATACGGTCTGTTTGTCTGTTTTTTCTTTTCCCTATTAATCAATGGTGCAAACATAACTAACTAGTTACGTCTGCACCATTAATGGGGCAAATCAATGGTGCAAACGTAACCGCGGGGACCTAGCTATCTCTCGTATGATAAATGGGTAATTAGATAGATAGATATTTTTTTTTTTTTTTGAGCGAGTGGTTTCAAAAATTTACTATTAGTTTATTTACCTTTATTTATTTACATTTATTTATTTTATTTACCGCCAAGTTGTGCTTTGATTTCATAGACAAAATGTATTTTTAGTCATTTAGAATAATAAAAAATATAGTAGGAGTTGGTACCTAAGGTGGAGAACTTAGGTGAAGCCCTTCTGGCACTATACGTCTTATTACCGGAATGTAAAGTCGGTATTTAAGCACGGGTCCGGACTCATTACATCACTATTAATCGGTGGTACCGTTTTACTTTAAAAGACCTACGGTACCGCCAGGGGTATGGCCAGGGGTACCGTGGGTCTGAAATGCAAAAGCAGACCTAAATAAAAAAAAAGGTGCGTTTACAACATGGATTTAGGGTATACAAACTTAAGAGCATTGTAGGCCTCCGTATCGATGTATGCAAAGAATGTGAAACAAAAGACGGTGTGTGGTTCTGTGTTTTTCAGTGAATTTTTATTGTCTCGCAGAAGGTGTGAAAAGTAGAGTATGCTCCTCTGGAATAAAGCATGTCTTCGTCTTGTCTGCCGTAAGGTCGCGTGCCTTTCGATCTTCTAGGTATAGGTTACATTTCGGGGAATGCTCCCAGGAACTTCACGCACCATCTCCTTTTCATCATAGGACGAGCAGGCGCACGGCTCGGTACCATCCTTACCTCATTAGTATACCCTCTATTCGTACTAAACGTTTCAGTTCCACCTTTATAATGCGAAAACTGCTAAGGAGTGGAATACACTACCGTCGTCTGTCTTTCCTGAAAACTATAATCTGGGTCTCTTCAAGGCTAGTGTGAATAGGTGCCTTCTAGACCTTTGTGCTCCATCTTCGGCCACATCGTCACTTTCCAACAGGTGAGATCGTGGTCAAACAAAGGTCTATCAAAGATAAAAATTCCCCTCGCTTCACTCAGGACTCGTAGCAGTTAGGTACTATACCTACGGTCAGAAACGAAAATAGACACCGAACACGGAAAAATTGATTTTCAGCTGAATGGAATAGACGCTGAAAACTGTCTCTTCGCGCTTTCTGTTCGCCTGGTACAAAGGACGCTGAAACAACAGTTAGCATTGGCGCTGGCTGAAATTCAGTATCACTCGATCGATAAAACTGACTTAGTGATGCGTAAGCTGTTCATTCATACTCATAATAATAGATTACTCGAGAAACCAAAGGCAATGAAATCTACAATGCATGCGTTGCAAAATAAGGTAAAACATAATTTAATTTGCTGATGCTTAATTTAATTTGGTTATCAGCAAAATATTTTAGCACTATATTAAGTAGCACAGCGCCATCTACAACATGTGATACGAACTCTTTTACACTCTGGTGATGGTTAATAAGTGGTAGTTATAAGAACGTAACAAAAAGATTACAATAATCACCGTAAGATGGCATTAAAATAAACTCATCATATCTTTATTTACAGCGTTTTTAGCTGTTTGATAGATCTTTGTAGGTAGTTAGTTAGTTCCTCACGAAAAAATACTACTTCAAAGCTAGGGATTTAACCCCTAATTTTCTTAGTATTTTGGAAAATAAACTCATTCGCAATCTGGTGGTGGTTTTTTTTTTCTTTATAATTGGCGCCGCACGGCTTGTGCATTTGCCATTTTCAAGTAAGTATCTGTATTTTCACTATATTGTATTTTCAATATATTTTGCAACGTTACACTCCTTCCAAGTCGTCAAAGTCACAGTCGAGTCATGATTTAGTAAAACGGTGGCCAATTTTACTAAAACTTTGGTAGACAATTTCCACCAATTTTAAAAGTCACGCAATTCACTTCCATTTCATTTCACTACACTTGTGCTTTTTAAACGAGCTACATTAGTTAAAATGCCACCAAAATAACACAAAATAACTCAAGAAAACACTAGGAAAAGAAATAAAATAAAAGTAGACAACGTCTGTTTTCGAAAATGGCGGGAAGAGTCCCTGGTGGTGGTTAATACTAGCACAGATAAAATAATACTATACTAGTACAGATACCTCATGCCATACAACGAAACGTGACCGCCATAACTCGGGCTATTGTGCGGGCTAATTTGGTTGCCTTACCTGGGCGCTAGATGCAGCTAGCAGCGCAATTGATAGCTAGAGCCACCTAGCACCTGCAACTGTAATTGCCGCGTAAAACGCGCACACACTCAACAGATGGCGTTTGTTAAAAAACTTAGGCCCGTCGTACATAGAGCTACTCAAAAAGAACAAGTTACAAACTCAAATACTAACGAGATCTTACAGGCACATGAGACTTTTCATCTATGTCTCAGGGTGGCGGGCGCAGTGCAATGCCACATAGGGTACGTCCTAGGTGGACCTGACCTATGAGGTAATGCACTGTTCATAGGCAGAGGTTACCGCTTAACATCAGGTGGGCCTCTTGCTTGTTCCGTCATCCAAGTAGTATAAAAAAAAAAAAAAAAAATGGCCCACCTGGTGTTAAGCGGTAACCTCTGCCTTTAACAATGCTTTACCTCATGATTCCATTGCCACGGTAATGCTGCATGTGGTGTAATAAAATAGTTTGCCTAATAATCTCTGAGATTATAAGCTGAAGCTGACGATAGTAAAGAAGTGACTGAAACTTTACAACATGAGCATCTATATAGCGTCGTGTCATCGTGTGCGAGGTACAGTTTCTAAGTGGTTTGTAATTGTAATTATCTACTGATTAGTTCCGTCATTTTTTAGTAGCTCCATGTGCGACGGGCCTTTATGACGATTATGTTTTTTTTAACTCAACATCTTTACTAAGACTGCGTCAACCCTAGGCACAAATCTTCATACACAATAAAACGCATCTCGCCCGCTGGCCCGCCGCTCGAAAAAGCGGTTTTTATTGAATATCTCGTAAATAATTTTACAAAACTCCTTCAGTGAACCCTCGGCGTTGTTGAATTGATTTTATCTACCTATCTAATTTTTTACTTAATAATATGTAAACAATCTAATCTAGGCAAAAAATAGATGTAACTTTGGACTTTTTTATATCGAGAAAATATTGTCCTATCGTGTTTCTGGTACCTACAGCGACCCCTCGGAATTATAATGTAGTATCCATGCATATTTTTAATTTAAATACTGTACTTCATGCCTGTTAAAAATCAAATCTAAGATTAGGAATTTCGCGGTACCCCACATTAACCACCTAGATGACCCGCTCGCGACTTTGTCCGCGCCTAGTCAGAAAACTTTCCCGGCGTGCAGAAAACGACTAACCACGCCGTGACACAACCTTTGAAATGAACGAACACTCAAGTTTTCCAATTTAGGAGTCCATTCCTGAAAATATTTGAATCCCAACAACTACCTATATCGTGAAACTATATTCTACAACGTCGAATTTACGCTGAAATATGGCTAAATCGTGAGTGTTTTTTTGTACAAACACAACGTTCCCGTGCCAATTTTCATATATTGCTGAAACATATGTTTGTTAATTTTATTTGAGGAAACTACCTATGAACCAGTTACGAAACCCCGGTTTCCTTGACGGCCGAAGCGAAAATTTCAAGTAGGTAGGTATCTACTGCCGACGCTTTCCGCAATACACAGCATTTTTGTTTTTACGTGTGAACCCCATTTTGAAACCCTTAGCATACGAATTTTTCATTTTCCTTTCTAAGTAGACCTTTAAACCCTTAAAGGAATAGTACCTACACCCTCTAAATTTCAAGTCTCAACGACCAGCGGTTTAGGCTGTGCGTTGTCACTCGGTCAGTCAGTCAGTCAGGACATTGCCTTTTATGTATAACTAGTTCGTCTTTGGTTACAATGATAATATGTAATCAGGTCTGATATTTTATTTGAAAATTTTAGAATAGAACGTAAATACTATATAGTTTTCTCTTTCATTTTGGGCATGACGTCATTGGCGGGTCATCTGTTTAATTTTTTAAATAACGCCATCTATCAAGTTGTACTACAAGTGGTACTACAAACAAACTGTGTCAAACCTCAACCTAGTTCAAATGATTACCACTAGGAAAACGACATCAATATATTTTACTAAAAATAATTAAACTTGATTGAAGACGCATTTATTTAATTTTCCCGTGTTATGGGTATTTTTTGATATTACAAAATATTTTTTTCAGGGCCCAATATTAATTTTTCACACACTTCAATAACAAATCTATACCAGTTACGCCATCTATTGAATTTAAATAGAACAATATATTTTTTCTTTGGGATGAGACCCCGTGATACTAGTTATATGAACATAACAAAAAGATTACAATAATCACCGTAAGATGGCGATAAAATAAATTCATCACATCCTTATTTACAGCGATTTTAGCTGTTTGATTGATCTTTGTAGTTAGTTCTTCACGAAAAAATACTACTTCAAAGCTAGGGATTGAACCCCTAATTTTGTTAGTGTTTTGGAATATTTTCTTTATTGAAATGGGAATAACCTATTCAGTAAAACGTATTACCTACCCTACACAAATCTGTTCACAATCGGCGAAGATATCGGGTAATATAGGTACCTATACAATGAGGCTACGAAATCTGTCTTCTGACAAACAGGCAGGCCCACCCATTTTTTTTCAAAAAAATATATTTTTCATTTCGGTCTTTTATGACCTTTAGTGATCGGAACCGTGTGCTGAACACAATGAGCCCAAACACAGCCAGTCTACTTTCATCCATCAAGGAGTTCCGTTGTAGGGGTACCTACACCTTCCGTCTCCATCATCAGATCAGCTCGCTGTAAAATTAGTGATCAGAACCATGTGCTAGACAAAATGAGTCTACAATTATCCATAGAGGAATTCCGTTGTCCACCTTTCGTCCAAATCTTTCCAAATCGGTTTATACATTATGGACGCCGATTTGGAAAATTAATAAACCACTAATACAAAAAAGTAATTGAGAACCTCCTTTTTTAAGTCGGTTAAAATGAGCATTTCAGCACATACACTCGCAAATGTAATCGAGGACTTTTACATTTTCAATCAACATTTTCCACTTTGTGACCTTTATATCACAGAATAAATAATAGCCATTATAAGATTATTTATCTAACCAATTAATTCATCATCCTCCATCATCCCGTGCGTAATGAAAGCTTTTATACCCTCAATTATAATGATCGCTGTGACGCACACACCCACGACACATTCAAGTACCTACACAGTGTAGGCCACACTTGTTTTTAGTTCGTTGTTTTGTTAATGTCTGAACAGATTAGTGTCCGCTGGAGGTAATTCAGCTAACCTGGACTCACAGATTAGTGTCCGCTGGAGGTAATTCAGCTAACCTGGACTCACAGGTAGTTAGAGGCAAAGATAAAATAATACGAGGTACTTTCTCTACAGGCTATCATGTGCAACATAACCTCTGTGGGCGGCGGGCGAAGGTTCGCCTGCGACGCGGAAGTTGCGGGTTCGATTCCCGCCTCGGAACAAATATTTGAACGATCTGCAGATAATTGTTCAGGGTGTTCTGGGTATTTTTTACGTATTTTTGTATCTGGAATCAAATCTGAGATGTTCTATAATAGTAGATTATGCACTGAGGGAATAAAGTATAGTATTAAGTCGCGGACGCCATATTGAAAACGAGAGAACTCCTGAGTGAAGCGAGGGGAAGCTGCCCAAGACGAAGACAGACTTTATTCCAGAGGAGCATACTCTACTTTGTACACCTTTTGCGAGACACTGAAAATCACAGCAGCAAACACCGTCTTTTGTTTCACATTATTTGTAAACACCTCTTTTTTTTGAGTGCTGCTTATGGTGGCTAGTTCTATTTACGATAATACACCTTTTTACAATGCTATATGAGCGTTTTTTGAACTAGCGTAGCGAGTTCTCTGAGTCAACTTGGAAGAATCGGCGTTTGTATGTATGTATATATGTATGTTTGTCCGAGCATAACTTCCGAACCGTTAATCCGATCTTAATGAAATTTGATCGGGGGGTAGATAGTGTTGGTACAATTTGTTGGTAATGTTATGACTTATGACTATGAGCTATATCGGTCGGGGGGTTGTTGAGATATTGGGGCCCAAGAGGGGTAAAAAAAAAAGTGAGAATATCAGATCAAATGGGGTGCCATTTGAAAGCCCCTCGCTTCGACATTTCAAAACATTTTTTTATAATTTTTTAACTTGCATAGTTATTGAGATATTAGGGTAAATCGAAAAAGTAAAAAACCAAAACCTCTAGGGTACCTACTTCCACTAATCCTAGAACGCTGAAATTTCGTACGTTTGTTACTTTTATGACACAAACACTGTGAAAAGTCTAAAATTGAAGAATTTCGAAAGTTGTACCCTAAAAAACAATTCCAATATCGTTGACCTCCCGTTTCTAGGAATTTGAACGACGTTGTAGGTCTAACATTTCAAACGAGTTAAACATTTCATCTCAGTAACTGTTTTTAAAAGTTTTTTTTTTACTATGTCAGACCTCTTTTTGCCGGCGATCTCACCTATTGGTAAGTGACGATGTGGCCCAAGATGAAGCACAAAGGTCTAGAAGGCACCTATTCACTCTAGCCTTGGAGAGACCCAGATTATAGTTTTCAGGAAAGACAGACGACGGTAGTGTATCCACTCCTTAGCAGTTCGCATTATAAAGGTAGAAATGAATCGTTTAGTACGAATAGAGGGTATACTAAAATGAGGTAAGGATGGTACCGAGCCGTGCGTCTGCTCGTCCTATGATGAAAAGGAGATGGTGGGATCAGATCGTGAAGTTCCTGGGAGCATTCCCCGAAATGTAACCTATAGATAGAAGATCGAAAGGCATGCGACTTTACGCTCGTGACTCTGGATCTTAGTCTTCGTCGTATGTTGCTCACCAAAAACAACTATTAAGTAATCTGTGCCAATAAGCCTGAAAGCTCTGCGTTCAATCGAGTCCAACCCAGCAAGCTGGTGTTTGGCAGAGCCATCCCAAACATGGCAGCAGTACCTACTCCATACCAGCCCGGACTTGAGCTTTATATAGACTCAGAAGCTGTCCTGGCGTGAAGTAACGCTTTACCTTATTCAGGATGCCTAGCTTCATGGCAGCTGTTTTTGCCTTGGACTCGATGTAGGAGCCAAAGTTGAGAGTAGGCGTAAGTGAAACACCCAAGAGCTCGAGCTAATCCCCTACTATAGCTACAGGTAAATCTCGGAATACAGGAACTTGGAGAAACTGTATTTTTTTCGTCGAGAAGACACAAGCGTGCGTTTTATAGGCGTTGAACTTGACTGATTGGCATCGCCCCAGTCGGATACGGCCTTGAGAGTCAATTTCAGATGCTACAGCATCTCATCTCTTAGCTCCTGAATTTCATTCTGCCTAGCTCGGGCAGTGGAAACATCTGTCCACAACTGTGCCGTCGTCTGCATAACCAATGATACCGGGCTTTAGCAGATCATTAATGTGCAGCAGAAAAGGTGTGGCAGATAGCACAGACCCCTGAGGTACCCCGGCGTTTATAG
Organism: Operophtera brumata; assembly: GCA_932527175.1. NCBI lineage: Eukaryota > Metazoa > Arthropoda > Insecta > Lepidoptera > Geometridae > Operophtera > Operophtera brumata. The sequence goes on along the minus strand of OW052239.1, from coordinate 54,402,934 downwards.
CCAATTGATCCGGCGAGCAGCCATCAATAACTAACTACTCAAATGGATCTTTCCATCAGAAAGTCTGCAAGCCAGGTGCAGAATTGAACTGGCTGTCAATACGGTTAGAAAGATATTTGTATATTTTGTGCAAACCTACAGGGAGAAGTCGAAAATTGAGGATTGTCCTTGTAATACCAATTTTTTGCGATGAAAAACTTAATCTTTGATGGTTAAGTAGCAAATCCACAACTAGATGGCAATGCTAATTATGTCTAAAAGTTAGATCGCGCTATCGATGCGTTTTGAAGCATGGATATTATGAAGTACCGTGATAACTACGTTCATTTTATGTGGATATACTCACGTACATAACTTTTTTTTTTTTAATGTAATAATTAAGGTAACCGGTAACCTACTTAAATCGCGTGTATTCGCGAGGTCTCAGTTCGGGGCGAACCACTAATTTACTTAGAGTTTTCCACGAATTTGACGGAATTGGAACGTCGAAAATCGAACTGGCCACCATAAGCAGAACTTGCAACTTACAGAAAAAAAGAAAAATGAGCGTTTACAAAGAATGTGAAGCAAAAGACGGTGTTTGGTGCTGTGAATTATAATTGTCTCGCAGGTGTGAAAAGTAGGGTATGCTCCTCTGGAATAAAGCCTGTCTTCGTCTTGGGCAGCTTGATCCCCTCGTTTCACTCAGGACTCTATTATAACTCTAGAGTCCCTCGTTACGCTCAGGGTTCAATATGCCGCCTGCGACGTAACACACTGCTTTATTCCCAGTGTGCATAATCTACTATTTTTGTTTGGGACGCTTAGAGTTTTTTTTTGTCTGGGCTGGATATCTGTTTTATCAAAGTTGGGACGACAATGAAAGCGAGCTGATCAACGATGGAGACGGAAGGCAGGCAGCAGACCTCCTCGATGAGTAATAGTAGACTGGCCGTGTTTGGTTCATTTTGCTCAGCTGACGGTTCTGCTTACTAATTTCATCATCATCATCATTAAAAGTATGATGTACTCTTCTTAAAAGTTAATTTTGGAAAATAAAGATAAAGATATATTTATTTGCTTGAACATAATGTCATATAGGTCTTCAAAATAAGTATGTAAGTTCCAATTATGTTCTACCTTATCTAGCATGCAAATTACAAAAATACAAAAGAATGTCAGAATTAAATTAATTAATACATTTCTTTCGTAAGTTATTTAGTGCATTTCTGGGATTTTTAGAAAAGCGCAGGTATTAATTTATTGTTTATTTGATATAAGTAGTTAAACCGTTTAAAAGAGTCCCATTGATGCTCTGCTCATCAGGGGAAAAAAGCGTCTTAATGTAATGATATTTTTACGTACATAGTACATAGGTACATACACAGACACCTATGTACTATGTAGTATACCTACACCTATGTACCTACGTACGTAATAATGTCATGACATGCCTGTCTCGGAAAACAATAAACACAAGTTTTAAAAAAAAAAATACTCTGTAAACCTAATTCTATGTAACGTTTTGCATTTCTACAATATCACAGAATATGTATTAGTACAAAATACTAATTATTTCCGCTCTTGAAGTGACTCGCTTGTAGTACAATACTAATTATTTCCACTCTTGAAGTGACTCGCTTGTAGTACAATACTAATTATTTCCGCTCTTGAAGTGACTCGCTTGTAGTACAATACTAATTATTTCCGCTCTTGAAGTGACTCGCTTGTAGTACAATACTAATTATTTCCGCTCTTGAAGTGACTCGCTTGTAGTACAATACTAATTATTTCCGCTCTTGAAGTGACTCGCTTGTAGTACAATACTAATTATTTCCGCTCTTGAAGTGACTCGCTTGTAGTACAATTTGACTTTTATTTTTCAGTACCCTATCGATTCCTTACATCGATAATATACTAGAATACTCGTATAGGTAATCACCAAGTCCAGTTTCAAAACATTTTCGCTTGCAGCTAAAGCTTGCCTAGCCGCAAGCTAGGTCCGCCCACTTTTTTGTTTACCAATGAGACATGATATGTTTTGTATAAGAAAGTCCTTCGTTTTATTACTTTTACAAGTTCTATTCTTTTACGATATCCACATTTATAAACCAATTAGTTGGAACTTCAGCCTCTACTCCAATGTGGCGCTTGCGACAAAGGCACAGCCACTGATTTCTGTTTTTTATTGGTAATTATTGTTTGGTCAGCGTTGGCCAAAAAAAAATTATGGTAGTGTCTTAGAAAAATTAAGCTTCTATTGGTGTTAAAAAGATATTACGGTGGGCTGTCGTCACTACGTCTGCCACTTTTCACACCAAATTCTCCCTTAGCATGGTCAGGCAGAAACGTAAGTGATAGATAGATAGATTAACACTTTATTGTAAACAAAAAAATAAAACACTAAGGATTAACTAAATCAAATTATAGTACCAATGGGCGGCCTTATCTCTGAAAGTGATTTCTTCCAGGCAACCTTTGGATGGACAGTAATGAGCGAAGTAATAAGAACGGCGGTGCACAGAGTAAAATAAATAAATAAAAACAACAATAATAATGATAGATGAATAAGAAAACGTTTACATAACTCGAATACATAATATACTATAGTAAAATATACCACTACATAGCGATAAAGTTATATACTACATGATGTGCCCTACTAATTCTACTAATAAACTGAAAACGTGGACAGGTCCGTCAGATAATGATTTTTGAGCTTTAGCTTGAATGTGTTCATGGAAAACTGTACATCCGACTAGCGTTGTACAACAGCGTTGGACTACGTGTTGTACAGTCAGCCTGCAAGGTAAATGGAATAAGTTGGACTACGTGTTGTACAGTCAGCCTGCAAGGTAAATGGACTACGTTGGACTACGTGATGTACAGTCAGCCTGCAAGGTAAATGGATTACGTTGGACTACGTGTTGTACAGTCAGCCTGCAAGGTAAATGGACTACGTTGGACTACGTGATGTACAGTCAGCCTGCAAGTTAAATGGAATAAGTTGGACTACGTGTTGTACAGTCAGCCTGCAAGGTAAATGGACTACGTTGGACTACGTGATGTACAGTCAGCCTGCAAGGTAAATGGATTACGTTGGACTACGTGTTGTACAGTCAGCCTGCAAGGTAAATGGACTACGTTGGACTACGTGATGTACAGTCAGCCTGCAAGGTAAATGGACTACGTTGGACTACGTGTTGTACAGTCAGCCTGCAAGGTAAATGGACTACGTTGGACTACGTGATGTACAGTCAGCCTGCAAGGTAAATGGATTACGTTGGACTACGTGTTGTACAGTCAGCCTGCCAGGTAAATGGACTACGTTGGACTACGTGTTGTACAGTCAGCCTGCCAGGTAAATGGACTACGTTGGACTACGTGTTGTACAGTCAGCCTGCAAGGTAAATGGACTACGTTGGACTACGTGTTGTACAGTCAGCCTGCCAGGTAAATGGACTACGTTGGACTACGTGTTGTACAGTCAGCCTGCAAGGTAAATGGACTACGTTGGACTACGTGTTGTACAGTCAGCCTGCAAGGTAAATGGACTACGTTGGACTACGTGATGTACAGTCAGCCTGCAAGGTAAATGGATTACGTTGGACTACGTGTTGTACAGTCAGCCTGCAAGGTAAATGGACTACGTTGGACTACGTGTTGTACAGTCAGCCTGCCAGGTAAATGGACTACGTTGGACTACGTGTTGTACAGTCAGCCTGCACGGTAAATGGACTACGTTGGACTACGTGTTGTACAGTCAGCCTGCCAGGTAAATGGACTACGTTGGACTACGTGTTGTACAGTCAGCCTGCAAGGTAAATGGACTAAGTTGGACTACGTGTTGTACAGTCAGCCTGCAAGGTAAATGGACTACGTTGGACTACGTGATGTACAGTCAGCCTGCAAGGTAAAGGACTAAGTTGGACTACGTGTTGTACAGTCAGCCTGCAAGGTAAATGGACTACGTGTTTTACAGTCAGCCTGCAAGGTAAATGGACTACGTTGGACTACGTGTTGTACATTCAGCCTGCCAGGTAAATGGACTACGTTGGACTACGTGTTGTACAGTGGCGGAATGAAAACGTTCGTCAGTTTTCAAAGGAATCCCCTTAGCTTGTCACGAGCAGATATTACCTTTTCCAACTATTCTACGTAGCAGACTGCTGTAGGTATAGAAAACCATAATTTAAATGTTTATTATAAAGATCAAATTCGCACACCTTTGATCAGTTGCTTGTTTAGGTTTGGAACGACTTTTTTAGGGTCCCGTACCCAAAGAGGCCAAACGAAGCCCTATTGCCCTCGCTCATCCGTCTGTCCGTCTCTCTAATACACGGGTCTATAGCGGCTAAACCATTGAAGTATTCATATTTGTATTATATATGTATCTTACTGACCCAAACCCAAAAATGATAACCAAAAATTATTTTGAAGTATGTTTCCCGTACAAGTTAAAGTGGGGAGGGAAAAATAAATCTGTCGTACCCTAGCATGTGGAGTATAATTTTAGAGCCTATTACGTAGAATAATACTGTATTTTTGTTACTAAGTTCAATTTAATTTCCATTTAACCCACGAACTAGTTTTTTTAAAATATTCTACATACTTAGTATGAATATTTTACCAAAAAATTATAATATTTTAGAAAATAGAAACATTTTGAGAATTTTCTCATATTTCTATTACAAACAGATTTAATTTTGCGTGTGGATTAACTAAACTTAGGTAATTTATAACTTCTACATTTGTTACGGAACCACAAAATTATATAATAGTTTCTACGACGGAAACCTGAATGCGCGAGGTCCGATGCGCACTTGGCCAGTTTTTTATTGAGTTAGCCAGAAGTTTTGTCATTTTATTTGTAGACTATCTGTTATTCAATCGCTGCTATTATCCGTTGTCATGGTAACTGAAGGTTATTTTCGTAATATTGACAATTCTGTGTCGGTAAAACAGTACCATTGCAACACTATGTCGGTAAAGCAGTACCTATGCTTTTTGCATTGAACAACCAAAAATAGGCCCTAAGGTGACGAACATTTTCATTCCACCACTGTACAGTCAGCCTGCAAGGTAATGGACTACGTTGGACTACGTGTTGTACAGTCAGCCTACAAGGTAAATGGACTACGTTGGACTACGTGTTCTACAGTCAGCCTACAAGGTAAATGCTAACACTGTTAACTCACGAAACAAACAAGATCAGCTTCGCAAACTAAGACTAATGGTTCCGTATAATTCCAGTACATTTGTCTGTATTAGCTGTCGATAGGAGGGCGTGTCGCAAACATTGATTAGCTTTAATCAATTCAGCTTTATATGTTAGGTACCTACTTCTTTGTTAGTAAGATCTGATACATGACTACTGGTTTTTTTTCTTTTTATAGTACTCATGCAATTTCGCCAATGTCAAGTAATAAATATGTATAATTCTTTACGAATTAAAACCGACTTCAAAGCTAGGAATTTATCCACAATACAAGATTTTATATGTTATATGTTCTCAGAACATAACACATATCAAAACAGTAAACAATACAATCCAAAACAATCCAAACAATCCAATACAAGATTACCTATATATTTTAAATAAATAACGGCTTATTTCCACTGTATTTCGTCGCTTTGCTGACGTAAGCCGTTATTTATTTAAAATGATTCCCAACCACGATAGTTTCAATTCTAAGATGATATATATATATATATATACAGTTGTGGTCATATAATTAAGAACGATTTGAAGTTCTAGAAGTTTTTTTTTTAAATCGTATCATACACAGAGATGTGTACCTTCTGAGAAGCAACTAGTTATGTTATATAATAGTCACATTAATAGAGCAACCTGACTTAAGAATAAAGTATGAAATTGCTAACTATTTTTTGCACATTTTATTGATTTTATCAAAGTAACACATTCAATTACTACTGAAACTGGACAAATAATTAAGAACGATTTATTTAACTGCTCGGGAATTGTTTTGTATGACACTTAGATTTAAAAAATCACAATATTATGTAGCACAGGAAACATAAAAAGAAATTTAATAAATATTTAACTAAAATTAATAGTTAAAAGCATATCCACGGCTTTTAATTACAGCTTTACACCGGCGAGGCATTGACTCTATTAATTTTTGACATTTCGCAAGAGAAATAGAGTTCCATTCTTCTAAAAAAACGTCATACAGCTCTCTTAAATTTCCACACTTTGTATTTGAAACCTTTTTCTTTACTTCAAACCACAGATTATCTATTGGGTTTAGATCTGGACTGTTAACAGACCAGTCTAAGACAGAAACTAATTGCGCTGTAAGAAATTCCTCTACGGTGCGTGCAGTGTGCTTTGGATCATTGTCATGCTGGAATGTCCAAATGACCGGTAGAACGTCTTCAGCGTATGGTAACATTGTTTCTTCCAGTATATTTTTGTACTGGAACTGATCCATGTTACCTTCTATCAACTTTACAGGTCCTACACCATGTCCAGAAAAGCAACTCCAAATTTTCACATTTCCACCACCGTGGTTTAATGTAACTTTCGTGTACTTTGGGTCGAATGCTGTATTCGGGGGACGTCGTACATATCGTTTTCCATCAGAACATACTCTGTTTATTTTCGTCTCGTCAGAAAAAAGTACATTTTTCCACTGTTGCACAGTCCAGTTTTCATACTTTCTCGCAAATGCAAGCCGGGCTTGCCTGTGGCAAAGTTTTAACATGGGTACCTTTCTTGCTATCGAACCGTGCAATTTTTCTTCTACCAAACGTCTTCGAATAGTGCGTGCTGAGATTGCTGAAGGGTTGTTTTCACCAAAATATTCTTTTCTAAGCTCATTGGACCCTTTAAAAGAATTATGTTTTGCCATACGAACGATGTTTTGGTCATCTCGAGGAGTTGTTTTTCTCTGTTTAGGTACACGTGGAACATTCGAAGTAGTTTGATACGTAGGAAAATGCTTTACAGCGTGGAAAACCATCGTTTTTGAACATTGCAGATGGTCGGCTATCTTTTTATAAGACCAATTCATCCGGCGAAGTTTTATTATTACTTCCCTTGTAGATTTATCACAACTTTTATTTTTCCCATTGTTTTTTCTAAAGAAGCAATCACCTTTAATCTTTTACAGCACGTAATGGCGCCAAAATTATAAAAACAGTAACAAATCGACTAAGTGTTCTCTATTTAAATTTGAATAAAGGTATAAACTACTTAGCGTTCTTAATTACGTGACCAGCCAGTAATAAGGAATACTTTGTTTAAAAGTAGTGTAAAAAGTTTGCCTATTGATTTTTAGCCAATCATGTGTATCAATGAATACAGTGGTAATATCGAAATGTTTTACGATACCGAGAGAAATAAAAACAAATGCATACAATTAGTTTTGCATCTTAGTTGGAAAAATCTTCCCTTTATATCAGCGTTCTTAATTATATGGCCACCACTGTATATATATATGTATATATATATATATTATTTATGTTCTGCGAACATAAGCATATAAAATCTTGTATTGGGTGATAAAATCCTATATAGCTTTGAAGTTGGTTTCTGATAACGGGTATCTTTATTACTGCACTCCCCTGTAACTAAATATACAGAATTTTTCGCACTAGGAAATAAAATAAAATAAAAGTAGATAGAATAGAAGAATAGAAAAAGTTTATTTTGAATAGCAAATACACACACAATAATGGAATACAATACAATAACAACACAAACAGAACACGTTTTTTGCTGCGTGTATACTGCCGTCAAAAAAGGCCCGTGCTCAGCATAATGCTGCAGTAAACTGCAGCGCTGATTTTCAGCACGGACCTCGGTTGACGCACAGACACGGCACACACACTGTAAAATACATCAATAGGTAATAGGTTGGTAGATGACGTCACATTTCGGGAATGGCGGGAAGAACTCGTACAAAGCTTGGTTTGAAAACATATATATTTTCACAAAAACGTATTAGCTTATCGACACAGCCTTGACTGCAATAAAACTCTAGTAGATAGAGCTTATTAATTAAAAAATCCTATAGCAACCTACCTGCCGGGATATCAGCCAGATAGACGCAATAATACTGTGAGCGATATCTCGAGGGCCACTCCAATCCGGCGTCATCGCTTTGATTTAGTTATCTCGAGTCAATATCACGCAAAGTTCATTATGTGGATTTTTTGGGCAACATGTAGGGTTTTATTTAGACACATTAACTTTTTAACCTTACAACAGAATATAATATAATAGTACAATACTTCTCGAGTGGCGGCCACAAACCGGACAAAGCTGCAGAGGAAAGTTTTCTAGATGTACCAAGGACATTTTAAAGGTCGCAGGAAGTCGGTGGATGGAGGCGGCTCAAGACCAGCGACTTCGTCTTCATATTCTATGGGAGATGCTATCACAAAATACATAGTACCTACAGAAGGTCAGTTCCGGCCGAATTTAATTTTACCTACGCACGGCCGGAGCGCTAGGGCTGACAAAGGCTAAAGTTTACATTTCGGAACGTCAATTAAAGACATTTCAGCTCCGGCCGATTATGATTTTAATTACCTACGGTCAGCAGTACGTAGCGCTAGGGCTGGCAAAAGGCTAAAAATTACATTTCGGAACGTCAATTAAAGACATTTCAGCTCCGAGCCACCGACCGATTATGATTTGAACTACCCACGCTCGACCATACGTAGCGCTAGGGCTGGCAAAGGCTAAAAATTACATTTCGGAACGTTAATTAAATACATTTCAGCTCCGAGCCACCGACCGATTATGATTTTAATTACCTACACTCGACCGTACGTAGCGCTAGGGCTGGCAAAGGCTTAAAATTACATTTCGGAACGTCAATTAAAGACATTTCAGCTCCGAGCCTCCGACCGATTATGATTTTAATTATCTTCGCTCGGCCGTACGCAGCGCTAGGGCTGGCAAAGGCTAAAAATTACATTTCAGAACGTCAATTAAATACATTTCAGCTCCGAGCCACCGACCGATTATGATTTTAATTACCTACGGTCAACCGTAGCACTAGGGCTGGCTGAAAGAGATAATTCTTTTGTGTTCCGTGTTGTGTTTAGACAACCATACAAAAAGCAATTCATGTACGATGTGCATTGCACGATTCACAGTCACGAAACAACAACAATACCTAAGTGACAAGACACAAAATATACCTATACCTAGGTAGGTACCACGTCCATTCGCCAAAGCGCGGGCACTCGCGACTGGCGTTTGACCGAGTTTCACCGAGATCGTCGTGTATATACACGTATATAATAGGTGCGCCTATTTCATTTGTATTTTGACATCTTAATAATATCTAATTATTAATTATTAAGATGTCAAAATACAAATAAATAATAGTTTCCGCTGAGGACCTCAAAAGACGCAAATTTGCAAGTCTCGACAGAGCTTACTTATTTGAGCCTTTCGGGGTCGAGACTCTGGGTCCGTGGGGTTCCGGGGCCCTTCGCGTTTTCAAAATACTTTCAGGGCATAATATATGGTCGAAGCGACGCGTGACCCGAGAGCTGGCTCTTATCTGGCTCAACGCATTAGTTTTGCCATTCAGCGTGGCAATGCAGCCAGCATCTTAGGGACGCTTCCGTCTGTTAGTGATTTGGATCAGTTGAGCTACCTTTAGATCGCTAGCAGCGGTCTTCAGGTAGCACAACTGTTTCATATGTATTTTGTACATACCTTGTATTATTCTTTCTGTAATTAAATGTATTAACTTTTAATAAGTAGCTAAATAATTAATTTATCAAAAATTATAGTTGAGTGAAATTGGAATATGTCTTTCGCTCATAAATTCATCTATAGTGTAGTAACATTTATTGCCAGTAAAGTTTTTAACTTTATTGAAACTTCGGACAGGGTTTGTCTCAGTGACTCGGGTAAGTAATAGTACATGCGCCATAGATGATAATATATAAAAAATAATGTAAATTTCAGTAATAAAATAATCAAATTGTATAAAATTGAAAAGGAACGGGTTCCAATACCGCCAGTCTGTGTTGCGAGAGACAAATGAAATAACAGGTTTTCAGGCTTTAATTCCAAATTAAACTTGTAGCGAGTAATCAGTTCAGGAGCTTACTGTAAAATTAAATATTGATCGATTTTCAACGACTATTTTGGTAGTAAGCAAGCAAGCTAGGGTTTTATTAGCCTTCGTGGTATATAATAAGACCACAATATGGAGCATTTTTGTTAGTTTACTGTTTTTAATGACAGAAATAGGTTTAACTGATAAGAATCAGTAGGTAGTTATGAAACCAAACCATAACCGAAGGATTTCGAATAGAAATAAAATAAGCTTTTTGGTGTTTTTTTTTAAACAAGCTTTTTTAAATTTAGTGTAGGCGGAACGGCACACCGTTCCGATCTGTTGATGGAGACGGAAGGTGGACAACAGCACTCCACGATGGATTAGGGATTACATTAGTATAGACTGGCCGTGTTTGAGCTCATTTTGATAGGCAAAATAAGTCGTTCCATCGTGGAGTGCCGATGTCCACCTTCCGTCTCCATCATCAGCCCAAGTCGCTGTCACCATAAATTTGATTGTCATCGAAACTTGACAGGTATAGGTATGCCAAATTTCAGCAACAACGAAGTGGATCAAATTTAACTTTGATTAATCACAGTGGGAAAGGTTTTTGTTTTTTAAATTATGTCCGTAATCTGTTTATTGTTTTATTTGATTTTATTTATTAGGATTTCCAATGAGTAATACACATAACTTAAAACATATAATTAACTAGTTGGCTGCGTTAAATGTTGGTGTACTATAGGCGGATGTGTGGAGTGGCATATGGCGTTTGGGATCCAGACTCATTCGTCCTTCCCGCGTTATAACAGTTTATCCAGGACATGGGTTCTCTTCAGCCGCTTTGAGTCACATGGATTTTCAATAAGCGCTCTCGCTAGCGGATTGTCGTGACATTTAAGGCGGTCCAAGTAACGTTTTCCTCGTGTTTTATTTCTTCATCAGCTATAGGGACCTCCAGGTATTCGTGGAGTTCATTGGTTGATTATTAGCCAGAGTGCGCAAGATCTTGCTTTGGCAAATATTTGATTACTGACAGTGGGACAGGTAAAACTAAATAAAAGCTTGTAATATAACTACTCAATTACCCCTAGAGTTGCATTCGTGTAGAAAATACTGTCAAATCCATAGAACCTGCAACGAATGGGTTTATGGATTTGACAGCTTTGTATAAGAATACCTAATACCTTCGTTCTAGATTTCCTAGATTTCGCCACGCGCCAACGTGCAGTCATCCATTTAAAATACATAGACACAGCACAACGCAAATAATTTAGTCAGTACCTATATAAAATCCTTGCGTCACTAACAGACTGACTGACTGACTATTCAACGCACAGCTTAAACCTTAAGTCCTAGAGACCTGAAATTTGGAGGGTACGTTCCTTTTGTGGTCTAGGGGTGCACTAAGGAAGGAATTCAAGAAATTCAATGGCTGAGGTGTGCAGCGGGGGTATTAGTATCGAAAAATACACAAGGACGAAGTCGCGGGCATTCCACTAGTAAAATATAAAATCATTGAAATCCACTAATTAACAAGATACACTAGCATTTTGGAAGTAGGAAGTAAATTCTTTCCCACTAAAATATTTAACAATGTGATCAGATACTTCACGAGGTCGAATGCAGCCAGGTCATATTATATATTCTGTGGCCAGGTCGAGGGTAGGTCAAAGGCTTTTATTTTATTCGTTGAAGAAGCTAGCCGTGGTGTCTGGCCCCTTAATAATAGACACCACCGTCCCCTCCCGTGGATGTCGTTAAATCTGACTAAGGGATTACACCAAGTGGCTGGGCAGCAGTAGCCGAGTGCTGAACACCAATACTGGTACCAATACTAACCCACCTGGGCCCTTATTCGCTATGACCAAACGTGAAATAACGCGGGCTCGTTACGATATCTGCGTGGAATCATCGTTTAGAATACATAGTGACGTCACACATTATTGGCAAGGAATCTCCTATGGTCATAGCGAATAACAGAATAGCGCTTATGGAAACTTCATATTATTCTCACCTCCATACTGCGCCATAATTATATGTGTATTTGTCAAGCTGGTAACACCACTGTCCCATAAGACACCGCTATAAGCGATAAGACCGCCCATTGTGCATTTCTGTTATTTTGTTATATGTTTTGTATTTATGTGTGTTAATTAATCGTTAGTGTACAATAGAGTTAAGGTGGAAGCTCTCGCTTGAGGCGCGATTTTTTTTTTTTTGGTGTTTTTAGCTCATGAACACTTCTTCAGACAGCGAAAAATGATTTTGCGAGAACTAGGAGACTTAACACACATGTTTTAATTGATAGTGTCTATAAATATCAACAGTTTAGCTACGACACCCCAAAACACATTTTAAATTTTTTTTTTGTTTAGGGTTTTCGTAGCTAAACTGATGATATCTATGAGGTACTATCAATTAAAACATGTGTGTTAAGTCTCCTAGTTCTCGCGAAATCAACTTTCGCTATCTGAAAAAGTGTTCATGAGCAGTAATAAGCAAAAAACACCAAAATATTGGAATTTCGCGCCACAAACGTGAGCATCCGCCTTAATCTATCTATCTATCTATCTGCGTCTACTATTCCACCTGCTAAGCATAGCGATTATGGAAAATTCATAGTATTCTATGAGGGAGGTCTTGTCCAACAGTGGACGTCTGACGATGATGATGAAGTTAGACACCGGTTCGTGATGGTTGTGGTAAAAAGGTATCTGTCAAGAGCCTCAGAATAGATAACGAATTACCTTCAAGAATTTGTTGTGTTATTTAATACACTGAAGGAAATAAAAACATCTTATGATTGATAGTTTTGGAGAAAAAAGGTTGAAACTACGAAAACAGGCTACTTTTTATTTCTTACATTTGAAGATGTTTTTAAAAAAAAAAAATAAGATGAGGAAATGCTTTATCTACACTAATATTATAAGGAGGAAAGATTTGTATTTTTGTGTGTGTGTATGTTTGTAATGAATAAACTCAAAAACTACTGAGCCGATTTCAAAAATTATTTCACCATTGGAAAGCTACATTCACCCTGAGTGACATAGGCTATATACCAGGATATGACCAGGGGATAGGAGGGGGCTGTTTTTCATCCTGAAACTACCCGTGCGAAGCCGGGAAGATTCGCTAGTATGATATAGATTAACATGAATTTTTCTTGTAGATTTTTCTAAAAATATTGTGGAGAAAAAAGGTTTTAATGCACCACATTTCAAATAAAACCACGTCTTAAAATGTGACATATTCAGAGAGTTGTTGGAGTGACAGCAATCCATCTGGCTTGGGCCTGTGAGATCTATCACTCACACTAAGTGCCTTTTCACACGTACCGGTTACCGGGTATATGAAAGTATGCTGCGTCTTCCATACACCACTGTGCGTCCTGCCGCCGCGCCGGCTAACCGTAGGCGCCGACCGGATGTGGTGGATCCGTTGTGCATCCAGCAACCGCTTGCCGGGAAAATTACGCCGGTACGTGTGAAAGCTAAAGTACATAAGTAGTAGTAGTAGAGCTTTTTTGTGAAAGAGTTCGTCCGGGGAAGTACTACCACCACACCTATTTCTGCAGCAAAGCAGTAGAGCTCGCATTGTTGTGTTCCGGATTGAAGGGTATGGTTGTCGGTAAAATTACAGGCACATGAGACTTTTCATCTTTATCTCAGGGTGGTGGGCGCAGTGCAATGCCACATAGGGTGCGTCTTAGGTGGACGTGATCTATGTGATAATGCACTGTTCATAGGCAGAGGGTACCGCTTAACATCAGGTGAGCCATCAGCTTGATCCGTAATTACAAGTTTTATACAAAAAAAATGCCCATACACTTCGCCGCCGGGTACCCGGCGCCGGCTACCCGGCAACCGGTACGTGTGAAAAGGCACTAACTGTTGAAGGCTCACTGACTATAATGGTCGCGGAAAGTCGCTGGTTGAAGGCTTTATAAGCCGTTTCAACCCACAATTATATGGGGGTGGTGATGAATGGGATCCCTGACACCAACTACAGAAGTGTAGGTACGTCATTCAGCAGCGAGATGGGCAGACGATACAGTAAAAAACTTCAGCACATGACAAACCCCTATGCTTTACACCAGGTACGGAGGCCTGCAATGCTCTATAAGTTTACACCAGACCAGGTAGGAGGTTAAAGTATTTCCTTTCTTTTATAATGTAAATAAAACACCAACAGGATGCTCAATACAAGGAATACCTGAACTTGGAATGTAAATACTAACAGATTATAAAGACGATCACGAGACAGTTTCAATAAACTATCGGGTCCAGATTAATCATATTTCATATTCCTACTCATTCCTTCACACAATCACACACACACTACAGGCGCACACACCCACACACACATACATAGAAACTCATACAAACATATTTCACTCACTAACTAAATAAACTCCTTGCTAATTTTTACTGGAATGTGTAATAATAATTTAATATTAATGGTTTTTTTATAGGAGGAGGGCGTTGGTGTCTGCGATTGTGACACAGTATTTATACTTCTGCAGACATCATCATTTATAGGAGGAGGGCGTTGGTGTCTGCGATTGTGACACAGTATTTATACTTCTGCAGACATCATCATTTATAGGAGGAGGGCGTTGGTGTCTGCGATTGTGACACAGTATTTATACTTCTGCAGACATCATCATTTATAGGAGGAGGGCGTTGGTGTCTGCGATTGTGACACAGTATTTATACTTCTGCAGACATCATCATTTATAGGAGGAGGGCGTTGGTGTCTGCGATTGTGACACAGTATTTATACTTCTGCAGACATCATCATTTATAGGAGGAGGGCGTTGGGTGTCTGCGATTGTGACACAGTATTTATACTTCTGCAGACATCATCATTTATAGGAGGAGGGCGTTGGTGTCTGCGATTGTGACACAGTATTTATACTTCTGCAGACATCATCATTTATAGGAGGAGGGCGTTGGTGTCTGCGATTGTGACACAGTATTTATACTTCTGCAGACATCATCATTTATAGGAGGAGGGCGTTGGTGTCTGCGATTGTGACACAGTATTTATACTTCTGCAGACATCATCATTTATAGGAGGAGGGCGTTGGTGTCTGCGATTGTGACACAGTATTTATACTTCTGCAGACATCATCATTTATAGGAGGAGGGCGTTGGTGTCTGCGATTGTGACACAGTATTTATACTTCTGCAGACATCATCATTTATAGGAGGAGGGCGTTGGTGTCTGCGATTGTGACACAGTATTTATACTTCTGCAGACATCATCATTTATAGGAGGAGGGCGTTGGTGTCTGCGATTGTGACACAGTATTTATACTTCTGCAGACATCATCATTTATAGGAGGAGGGCGTTGGTGTCTGCGATTGTGACACAGTATTTATACTTCTGCAGACATCATCATTTATAGGAGGAGGGCGTTGGTGTCTGCGATTGTGACACAGTATTTATACTTCTGCAGACATCATCATTTATAGGAGGAGGGCGTTGGTGTCTGCGATTGTGACACAGTATTTATACTTCTGCAGACATCATCATTTATAGGAGGAGGGCGTTGGTGTCTGCGATTGTGACACAGTATTTATACTTCTGCAGACATCATCATTTATAGGAGGAGGGCGTTGGTGTCTGCGATTGTGACACAGTATTTATACTTCTGCAGACATCATCATTTATAGGAGGAGGGCGTTGGTGTCTGCGATTGTGACACAGTATTTATACTTCTGCAGACATCATCATTTATAGGAGGAGGGCGTTGGTGTCTGCGATTGTGACACAGTATTTATACTTCTGCAGACATCATCATTTATAGGAGGAGGGCGTTGGTGTCTGCGATTGTGACACAGTATTTATACTTCTGCAGACATCATCATTTATAGGAGGAGGGCGTTGGTGTCTGCGATTGTGACACAGTATTTATACTTCTGCAGACATCATCATTTATAGGAGGAGGGCGTTGGTGTCTGCGATTGTGACACAGTATTTATACTTCTGCAGACATCATCATTTATAGGAGGAGGGCGTTGGTGTCTGCGATTGTGACACAGTATTTATACTTCTGCAGACATCATCATTTATAGGAGGAGGGCGTTGGTGTCTGCGATTGTGACACAGTATTTATACTTCTGCAGACATCATCATTTATAGGAGGAGGGCGTTGGTGTCTGCGATTGTGACACAGTATTTATACTTCTGCAGACATCATCATTTATAGGAGGAGGGCGTTGGTGTCTGCGATTGTGACACAGTATTTATACTTCTGCAGACATCATCATTTATAGGAGGAGGGCGTTGGTGTCTGCGATTGTGACACAGTATTTATACTTCTGCAGACATCATCATTTATAGGAGGAGGGCGTTGGTGTCTGCGATTGTGACACAGTATTTATACTTCTGCAGACATCATCATTTATAGGAGGAGGGCGTTGGTGTCTGCGATTGTGACACAGTATTTATACTTCTGCAGACATCATCATTTATAGGAGGAGGGCGTTGGTGTCTGCGATTGTGACACAGTATTTATACTTCTGCAGACATCATCATTTCCCATTTTTTTGTTTTATACGACCAAATAAATAAACTATAAAACTTTAAACTATCTCTATCCACACAAAGCATAAGTGTAAATTCATCATCATCTCATAGAATGGTTGTAGGATCTTTCTCTAGAACAATTAATTGCTAAGGGGGGGGGGGCACACTTCAACCATAGAACCAGTCGTCCGGAGACCGTCTTGCTCTGAGACTTCAACTGACTAAAGCCTACAATATGGTAGGTTTTGCCGCCAATATTTCCGACAAAATTCACACAATATTCCGAAAATATTTCTAAATCACTATAGTTCAAGTAAGTAAGACAGCGACAGAATAGCGCTCGCAAAACTAAAAGTTAACGAAAATCACGAAAAACAGTAATAGAAAATATAAATCAACTTGGCTTCTAATATTAATATAATTTTTACTCTTATTGGTGCAACCCATGGTGAAAAGAGGCCCATTTGAGGCTCTGCCTAGCCTTTCAGGGAAAAAGGCGTGTGTAAATATGTATGTATGTAATTTTATCATTGATAGGTAGAGATATTTACGTTTTAAGCGCGTTGTAGAGTTAGTTCCCATATGAAAATATAGTGAAGACTAAAACTTTTTCTTTTCTGTCTTTTTTGTGTAGATTTTGCTAAATATATGTTTAAAAGAAGCATGATCTGGTACTCATGCGAGTAGCTTTGTCCAAAATGGTGCCAGAGCCATCATGGTCGCCTGGCACAGGACAGTGGAGAAAGGAACAGTGAAGGAGAGGCCTATACTCACCAGTGTGTGAAGTCAGGCTGTGGACGATGATGATGATGATGATGATGAAAAACAGCTAATTGCCACTATTTTTCGTCACTTTGCTGCTGCCGACGTTTCGAGACTGAGTTCAGAAGCCTCTTCATCATGGCTCAGTCTCGAAACCTCAGCAAAGTGACGAAAAATAGTGGTAAAGTCCCAACCACGACAGTTTCAATTCGATAACAGTTATAGTTTATTTATTTATAACAGATTATTGTTACATGTCAAGTGTTTACAAATAGTACAGGCAAATTAGCAAAAAGTGTGGCCCTAAGTCGAGTAGTCGTGGATTCTTATGGAATCGATAGATGACACGAATAGAAGCTTATCCCAGGTTTGCACCGTTTCTGGCGCATACGGAAGGCTTTTAAATATTAAGTACAAACTTTGAAAAATTATAACTTTTGAAAAAACAAAAAAGTGTTAAGTGCAAGTTCAATTACTTATAGAGACAGTCTTAGTGCGTTATGGATTTTAATTAAAACTACGTGCATAGTGGGAAACACTGTGAATTTGTTTTTTTTAGTTTACAGCTCGGGGGAAATTTATGTAGTCGGTGCAAACTTACATAAGGTTTCTATAAGTATTATAAACATTATATTAGTTTTGCACACCTCAGCGAATTACGGAACATAGTTTTTTTTCTTTTTTTGTAAATTGTACTTCGGGGGAAACTTATGTAGTCGTGCAAATTTTATTATGGTATATACTATCAGTTTACCACATTCGCACGTAAAAAAAACCACAAATTTCGTACCGGAAGTACTTCTTAATAATAGATCTTAATAAGAAATCAACGGCGTGGGTGGGGTGCAGATTCATACCAAAATGTAGGCCGTATTCATCCCACCAATAATAAAATTGTATATTTGTCCATATTAATCGCAAAATGTAGTCCGGATTCATACCACGCCACGGCCTTTAACAATGGATATTAGTACGGTCAGACAGAAAAATGCCTTACTATCATTTTCATATATTTTTGTTGGATGCAAATTATTAACAATTGGCGTTCGTATGTTTGTATGTTTGTCTGAAGATAAGTTGCGAACTGTTGATATATTCTTTATAAAACTAGTATTCTTTATACAATTTGGTAGATGGGTATATAGTATTAGTACAATTTGTGTAAGGTTATGAGCTAAATTGGTTCGGGGGTTGTAGAAGATATTGGGGCCAAAGAAAGGGTAAAAAAGTGAAACAATCATAGACGTTTCAAAACTAGTTTTAATTTTATTTTAGACTGTGTAACTTTTGGGATATAAGCAAAGAAGTAAAAATAAATAACCTCTACAGTTTTTCCAGTAATCTACTATCATCCATCGAGGAGTTCCGTTGTCCACCTTCCGTCTCCATCATCAGATCAGCTCGCTGTCACCATCATAAATAAATATTTAATAAATAAATAATGCTGGAAAGTTCACACAACATTATCTAGCCCCAAGCTAAGCAGAGCTTGTGTTCTAGATAACTGATATACTTTAATACAATACATTACATAGTTTTTTTTTATTATACATAGAAAATACCCAACGAAAACATATAACATAACATTAATAACATCCTGAACATAGTACAAATGCATCTGCAGATAGTACAAATACTTATAAATTATACAATAAGGGTAAATTCAAGAGAAATATCAATAGGGATCTTAATGGTAGGCAGCGCGTTTGCAATACCGTGGGTGTTGTCCATAGGCGGCGGTGACTGCTTTACATCAGGCGGGCCGTCTGCTTGTTTGTCACGTTTAGGGCATGTAATATCGGAAGGTTTTCAATTCCTATACTGATTTCCGATATTACATCTCAATATTGGCATTCCGATATTAATATCGGAATTTCGTTATTTATTTAGAAATTGCTTATTTTATTTATATATTGCACAAATTCGGCATTAGGTTGGATTAAGTGCAATAAAAACTATTTTTAAATCGTATTCTAATCGTATCTGATCACGGGAGAACTAACTAATGTCTTTGCGAGTAGATGTTATTGGCAGATATATCAATCTACCCTCTTTCTCACTCTTTTATTATGAACGATACCACTACCATCGGTTTCATTGTCGCTCTTCACCCCAACTCGACACACAACACTATCGGTATCCGCTTTGATTCTTAGACATTCTCACCACAGGCTTCCATACTCCAGATAATTGAAAACCATCTTCTCTATTGAAATTTCTGTATTTAGTAATCTCAATTGCCTCTTGTGCCATTACAAATATTTATATAATATACGAATCTTTGCTCGTTGTATAGGATATTGATGTTATCTAAAAGCTTATGTTATAAATAATTGTAAAATTCTGATTCTCTGAAACGATTTCTACACTAGTCCGTGATTTTCCTGAAAAAATATTTTAAAAATGGCTTTCACTTTTTTTTTAAATATTTTATACTAATTTTTGTTTGACAAACAAAAATAAAGATATCAGATATCGGTTTATAAAGTAATCGAAACAGTAACAAAAAAAGCATTTACATCCACAGCACGAACCATTGCATTGAAATTAAATTAAATATATGGAAAAATTAAAAATTATGTTTAGTCCCTTACATTCTTAGGACATTTTAAAAATAAAGTCACATAAACTTTTTCATCCAAACCTATCTTAAAAACTTGGTCATTATGTCAGCTATTTATCATGTAAATTTGATTGAGATTCTTTTACGAGATCATTCATGATATTCAATTTAAACAGTTGAATGCGAAATTCTGGTTTTTAAGATTAAGTGAAATCTTAAATAAAACTAAATAATCACTTTCAGCATTGCATGTATTCAGTGAATCATCACAATAAATTTTCGAAATGGCGACCTTCTTGATCAATACATAATCAGCATCGTCTAAAAAAAATATCTTTAAAGCGTAGAAAAGCGATTCTGTTGCTTTTGAATTGTTGCTTCTGCCTGGGTCAACCTTTTTCGCAATTCTTCCACATTTCGGCACTCTCGAGAGTAAACAATCTCTTTATAATATCCCCAAACAAAAAATTCAATGGGGTTTAAGTTGAGAGATCGTGGGGGCCATGCGATAGGCCCGCCTCGGCCAATCCATTTATCACCAAGTATCGCATTTAGTTAGTAGTAGTAGAGCTTTTTTGTGAAATACTTCGTCCGGGAAAGTACTACCACCATACCTATTTCTGCCGCAAAGCAGTAGTGCTCGCATTCCTGTGTTCCGGTTTGAAGGGTATGGGTGCCGGTGAAATTACAGTCACATGAGACTTTTCATCTTTATGTCTCAGGGTGGCGGGCGCAGTGCAATGTCACATAGGGCGCGTCCTAGGAGGGCGTGACCTATGTGATAAAGCACTGTTCATAGGAAGAGAGTACCGCTTATCATCAGGTGGACCATCTGCTTGTTCAGTCATTCTAAGTAGTATTAAAAAAAACCTGTCATTAAGATATTGTCTAACTTTTGACGCAAAGTGACATGGTGCGCCGTCGTTTTAAAAAGTCATGTTTCGGCGTGTTAGTAAAATGATATTTGTGGATTATCAATTTATATCTTCTCTCAAAAAGCTCAAGTATGACTCGCCATTTAGGCGATCTGGCAGTTGGAATGGGCCCACCATCTGTCGCAGGTTTCTGCCTCGTATGTAGAAAATAATGTCCTTGAACAACAAGGATGGGTTGTTTTACTATTGCTTATGTGTAATACAGTCTTCAGACTGTCACATTTCTTTTTAATTCCGACTTGCAGAACATTTTCAAAAACTCTTTTTTGAACTAACTTTTATTAAATTGAGTGTTTTTATGATCCTGTGCAAGAATCTGGAACAAGGTTACATGACTAATAGCTGTCACATCAGCCATGTTGGTTAAACCTAACCTTTTAATGTTGGTAAAAACCTATCTTGGTTTGGATGAAAAAGATTATGTGTTTTTTTTTAAACGTTCATTGAAAGTAGGGGTTTAGGCAAAAAAAAAAAAATATCTTCATATTATTATTTTTATTTTAATGCAATAGTAGGTGCTATTGATGTAAATGCTATCAGACAAGGTAGCCCTAGTATTTAGCTTATTTACAAAAAAAAAATAGGCCTTTACCTCAACGAATCGAGCCACAATGGCCAAAAAAGTGTAAGAGCTCCGATTGTCTTAAAAACACATAACTCGAGAACTACTAAAAATCGCGAAATGGGGGTGATTCGGGTATCTCTGGGGGTAACCTTTCTTTGGACTTCGGCTTGACACTACTTTTTGGGACACACTGTATATATTATTACTTTGTTGATTATTGTATGCCAACAATTTTATGAAATAAATAGATAATTGAAATAACCGGTAATAACTCACGTAGGTACTTGTTCCGAGTCTAACACCCGACTCGAGTTTCTGGGACTTAATACCCCCTTCCTCAAGGACTCCTCGTTCCTTAACTCGGAACAAGTACCTACGTGAGTTATTACCGGTTTTTTCAATTATGAATATTACTCACGGAAGTTTTAATAGAAATAAATAGATGTTCCATAATAACATATTTTTTTGCTGACGTTACTTTCACTCGTTTTAGATGTAGGTATTTCTAGGTGGGATAAATACGGACTCTATAAATGAAATGAATATTAATTGTATGAATCCGGAATAAATATTATTACTTTCAGCTCGTGGGATGATTTTCTGGGATCAATACGGATGCACCCCGCGGTCGGGGGACAGTGTTAGCAGTGTAGCGCCACAGTATATATATTAGTTTCTTAGCACCGCACTGAACTTACATATATAATACTTAAAAAATGCATGTTCCGTATATAAATTCCAGTATTCAATGGCTGGCGAATGTAGTACTAATCAAATGAATAAGTTTAAGTGAAATTCCAGAATTGCCTGAAATTTCCCCGAAGTAGAGCGACAATAAAATATGGAAAAAGTGACTTCCGTGTGAGGTACCCAGGTGCAAACCTGGTAATTTATTTGGCCCATTTTTCTGGTAATTCTGTCAATTTGCACCGACTACTTCAATTTCCCCCGAACCGCAATACAGGAAAAAAGATTTTTTTAGAAATGTTTTTTTTTTCGTATGTTCCGTAAGTCGGATTAAAAAAATACTTGGTGCAAATGTAGATCATAACGGTCTTAAGTGTATGCCAAATTGCACTGACTACATCTATTTTCCCCATTAAGTTACGGGTATTATAAGGTTTTCACCCTATTTCACCCTGTTCCGGGGGGGTGAATTTGCTGAAAGTTATATTAGAGGTGATTTTCAAGCCAAACAAAACAATTAGAAAAGGTTTTGTGACTACATCTAATTACTTCCACACTTTTGCTAAAAATCGCCTAATTTGCCTGTACTAAAAGCATTTAGGTCATGGGTATAGGGGCATTTGACAAATAAATACAAATAAAAAAATATAAATTAAGTACCTACTTAGATTACAAGTTCGTCAATTATAAAAATCAATCAATTCATACAAATTATTACAATTATTTCATTAAATTGACATTAAATGTCATATTAAATTAAATTAATTAAAGTCTAATTACAACCTAATAATGATTTTAATATTTTTAACATGCAGGATTCAACGAAGTCAGCTCAGCACAGTCATAGAAAGACCTTTTTTTGAGCTTCGTTTGGAATGATCGCGTCGATGATGATGTTGATGAGCCACTGAACCGTGCCGTATACGTTTCCTCGGATACCTATTACAGTGACATAGATATTCTATTTAATTTAGAAAATCAGGTACTTGACGGACATGCAAAATTGACCTAAAGCAATTATTATAACAGACGATTATTTTTTATTTCAGAGAGTTAATCAAATAATACATTTATTTGCTGAAAGAATAATACAATAAAAACTTTCTTGAATCATATCATTAATTTTATAAAAATGGGAATTTTTCACGTACTGTTCATACAATGTCGGTGCTTACAACGATATACGTGAAAAAAACCCGTTTTTATAAAATTAATAAGAATAAAATAGATAACACAAGTAGGTACCACAGTACAAAATTTAAAAAATACAAATGAAACAGTTCAGCCTGTATATGAGAGTTAATTGGCTACATACTTACTCATCTTACTAATTATTACACAAAAGTTTGGAAGTTATTTTGTGACACAATTAGGTATACGCCATCTTAGCGGTTGAAGCGATTTCAATGTATTATTTATCTCGGTATACGGGTTTACAACGTGAGCGAAACAGAGGGCATATGCTAGTACAGAAATTAAATAAGTTTTTTTTTTTTTCAATACAATCTTTTATAAAATTAGTGATCGTAACCGTGTGGTGATCAAAATAAGCCTAAACACGGCCAGTCTACTATTATCCATCGAGGGGTTCCGTTGTCCACCTTCCGTCTCCATCATCAGATCAGTTCGCTGTCACCATCATATTGTATTGTCATCGGAACTTGACGGGTATGCCAAATTTCAGGTCAATCGGTTGTGGATAACTGCTTTAAAATTCAGTTGCAAGATTCCACCCGGACAAACATACCTACATATAAAAGCTTGACAAATAAAACTTACCGGCCCTCCATAAACGTATCCCAGCTCTAATGCCACCAGCTGTGCTACTTCCTCCGTGCCTTCTACCTCCACGGTCCACTCATTCATGAAGCTTTTGGCCTGCTCTCTGCCGTTGTGAGCCCCTTGGTCTCTATGTTCTCCTGGTGTTTCCTCGTTACTGCGATCTCCAGGGTACCCATGGTCACTGCTTCCATATTTTCTGATATTGTTTACACCTTGATACTCATCGTCTTCAGATACCCAGGCGTTGCTGACCTGATACTGGCCGTTGTGATATTCTTGATGCCTATACTCTTCTCGTATATCCATGTCGTCTGGAGAACCCTCGTCACCTGGTACCCAGCTGTTGATAGAGCTGGGTTGTTCCCGACCGTTGTAGAATGGGTATCCATGACGTCCTGATACTTCCCTAAAGTTGAAAACTCCTGGGTAGTCATCGTCTCCTGGTGCCCAGAAGGCGGACGTAACCACAAACGAACAGAAACTTGTCAAAATTAATAATTGAAACATATTGACACAATGAAAATAAATTCCGAAATAACTTTCATTTATTTATTTATATTTTTCGTTAACTTATTATTTTATTTATTTTTATGCGAGGGTCGGTCGTGTCCGGTGTCCGAACAAACGCTAACTGACTGGAAAATGGAAAACAGAGGCTAGGACTGCGATTTTCCCCGAAACGTTGTGTTGATAATAAGATTGAAAATCGCTTGATAGTATTGTTTTTCGGATGGTCTACGTGCGATTCAAAACGAAAGTGCCTTGTTTTCTAACAACCGGTAAAAATGGTAATTAAATGAAGGTGGTAGTATAAATGAGTGGGAAATCCCAAGTTAGAAATCTGCGGGGATTTCTGGGATCAAGTTATCAGCTTCCTCATCGTTGGAGTGATAAAATATAGTACCTACGCTACGAGCAGTAATATAACACGTATAGTGCAGAGTCGGATGGGTGGCCCAAGCATTTTCAACTTTTTATTTTTAGTTTATTTCGTTTGATACATTTTGAAGCAGTTTACATTGTTGTGTAAGATATATTTTTATTGCCGAACTACGGAAAAAAGGAGGGTTATGTTTTAGACAGTCTATGTATGTTTGTATGTATGTTAACTCTGTTCCTTCGTATCTCCTAAACCCGTAGACAGAGCCTAAACCACATATCCGATTTTGACAAATGTGGTGTCTTTGGATTCGTGCCATCACTCCGTGTGTCATAGAATATAACAAGAATAAAGAATAAAAAAAAACCCCCAACTCAGTTAAACGACTGAACAGATTTTGATAAAACATGTCTAAATTAATAACCATCACTAGAAAACATACATTCCAATTTTAAAAAAAACACTGGCTCATACAGACATACCAGACAAACAGACACACATAGCGCTCAAACTTATAACTCTTTTTGCATGGCAGGTTTTCTAATATGTGAATTACTTCTTTTTTAAGGTGATCATAATCATGTTTGGTATTACATATGCAAATGATGGTATTTTTCATACTTTTCATTAAATATTTTCCGTAGTTGGGTTTGTTTTAGTTATTTCTGTTAACTATTGAGGCTATAGTGTGTTTAAAACAGGGACCAACTTAGGTTTCCCGAATAGGGATCTGCGGGTAGGTAAATGCTAGTGGTTTAACCACTCGCCACAGGCTCATGCCTATCGCAGTGGTTGAAGCGCTGAAGCCTTTGTTCAGTCTCGTGGAGGATATAGTACGATACTATACATTGAGTCAACGTGGATAGCCTCTGACGAGTTCTCTTAAGATGAAGGCCGGTCGCTCTACCGGCTCATGTCTCTTATTTGACTTTTACATCACCAGTTTTTTTCCCGCCAACTTCGATCATTTTGCAAGACCCATCTGAAAATATAAGCTGATTGTTAAAATAATTATCTTTATTTAGAAAACGCAAGGCTTTGATGTCTACAATCTTTATAAATTGTAGATCGAAAGAAAGAAAGAAAGAAATACAATTTAGTTTGAACAAAACTGCACACAGAATCAGCAAAAAAAAAACATATGTAAGTACGTAGATGAGCTGTGTACAGTACCATCAAAAAAGGTTCTCGCGCTCAGCATAATGCTGCAGTTACCTGCAACGCTGGTTTTCAGCGCGAACCTCAATTGACACACGGACACGGCACGGCGGCGCGCGACACAATGTTTAAACTCGGTTTAAAATAAAATTGTAGTATCGTATGACAGTAAAATAAAGTATATAACTTATACAATATACTTCATCTCGGTGAACTAAATACAACAACAAATATAAACACTACTGGTTACCACTGACTAACTATAGATATAATAACAATAGCAAAGGTGAAAGCTGAGTAGGTACCTATTAATAACTATTATGTTAAAGTAGATCGATGTCAAACACTGAATTTTTTGCTCTTAATCTACTCACTGGTATCTTCTAAGTAAAATTTTGCTGCTCTTTTCGCATTAAAAAAGGCCGAAATGTTTGCTGCTTTCTTTGCACCCAAAACTAAGAATTTACACAGATGATGCATTTCTGTTGCCGCTATAGCAACAAATACTAAAAATAGAATAAAATAAATATATACGGGGGCTCCCACACAACAAAGTTTTTTGTTTTTTGTCGTTTTTATAGATAATGGTACGGAACCCTTCGTGCGCGAGTCTGACTCGCACTTGGGTGGTTTTTTGTTTTATTCGCCGATCATAATATCAGTAAGGAAGCTACGTCTTCATCGATATTGGCTGCTCTCTTCGCGTCGAAAACGCTGGTTTTTTTTAAACGAAATCAATTGGGGCAGCCTATCTCATGCGCCCAGGGCACGTAAACGTAGTAATCCTGGAATACATCCCTGGATAGTCATGAGCTCAGAAATCTGAATTTCAATGCATTTTCGGAGACACAAACTTGTCCGTGATTCATCCATCATGGAAATAAAAGGCAAAATAGACGCTTTTAAAATAAAGTGACAACCAGATAATTTGCAATACAATACATAAATAGTTATGCAAATATTTTTTAATGAACATGGAGATTTTTGCTACAGCTATAGAACTAAAAATTCCGATGTTTTAAGACAAGGTACTTGCCGTGGTATGTCCGGCCTTAGAATAGACTCTTCCGTCACCTCCCGTAGATGTCTTAAAAGCCGAATAAGGGATTACACCAGGGGCTGGGCAAGAGCATCCAACGGAGTACCTAGTCAACTCCAATACCTATAATACGCGATCACCAATTCGCCTGGCATGCGCGGTGGATATGACAAATACCTCCATTGCATTATATAGGGAATGCCTCGTCCAGCAGTGGACGTCTAAGGGCCGATGGTGATGATGATGATGATTACTGAAAGCTGCGCGAAGTAACATTTCTACGTAAATGATCATCACTCATCATCATCAGATATTTGTTCGGGTGTTCTGGGTATTTTCCATGCATAATAAAAAATATCTATCTATGTAATGTATTGTATTAAGTATATCAGTTATCTAGTACCCATAACACAAGCTCTGCTTAGCTTGGGGCTAAATAATTTTGTGTGAACTGTCCAGCATTATTTATTTATTCATCATTTCACCCGAATAACGTCCAATGCTAGAATATAGAACGCTACAAAAATCTTGTTTGAATCGCCGCCATGCATACAGCAACTCGGGAACGGAGGCTGCAATGCTCTATGCTGCCATGCACCGACTTCCTACGCCCTTTCAATATCGTATCTTTCCATCCGCGAGCTCTATTGCTTGCTAATTTAATTTTAAGGGTGATCTTAGTTCTTCTAGGGATCTCGTCGTGTCGGATCCTTCAAGTAGAAACTTAATTCATGGCTCTCTCTGGTAGCCGACTTGCATGATGAGCTCGTGTGAGACCAATTAGTTTCCACGTCACAGTGTCGCGCCTATTCAAGCCCGTAAGCTCAAGTCCGGGCAGGTATGGAGTACTGCTGCCATGTTTGGGATGGCTCGGCCAAACACCAGCTTGCTGCCTTGGACTCGATTGAACGCAGAGCCACAGATTACTTAATAGTTACTTCGTAAGCAGAGCTTTCAGGCGTAAGGGTGAGCAACATAAATATGGCGGAGACTAAGATCCAGAGTCTCGAGCACCGCCGTAAAGTCGCATGCCTTTCGATCTTCTATAGGTTACATTTCGGGGAATGTGCCCAGGAGCTACACGATCTGATCCCACCATCTCCTTTTTCATCATAGGACGAGCAGACGCACGGCTCGGTACCATCCTTACCTCATTGGTATACCGTCTATTCGTACTAAAAGTTTCAGTTCCACCTTTATAATGCGAACTGCTAAGGAGTGGAATAAACTACCATCGTCTGTTTTTCCTGAAAACTATAATCTGAGTCTCTTGAAGGCTAGAATGAATAGGTGCCTTCTAGACCTTTGTGCTTCATCTTCTTCCACATCGTCACTTACCAACAGGTGAGATCGTGGTCATAAAAAGGTCTATCAAAGATTAAAAAAGAGAAGAGGCCCTACACTATTAAACGAGCAAGAATTTGTATGTACTTACATACATAAGTACATAGACACACGCCTTTTTCCCCGAAGGAGTAGTCAGAGCCTCTTTTCACAGTGGGTTGCACCATCGTGGAATATATACGTGACAAGTGGTGAGCTCATCGTCGCTATTGCTTCCCAAGACTGACTCGGCTAACACTTTCTTCCAGTAATAAGACATTCCATAATAAGCTAGCAGCCAGGACAAATCAACGAATCTTATCAACAAGTCCGGGTAATCCCTTAGTCGGCTTTTACGACATCCACGGGAGGAGACGGAGGGGTCTATTCTTAGGCCGGACACCTGCATGTATGTGTTGTTATTTCACCAAAGGACTTTAAAATGAGTTCAATTGTTTTACTGCCTACTTGTACGAAACCCTCTCCTCGCGAGTTCGACTCGCACTTGACCGGGTACATACAAAGATCACACAGGAAACAGTATGTCTTCCTATCTACAGCGTACCAGTCAGTGGCGCGATATGCCGCGACCGTGAACGCTTGTAGTAATGTAAACAATAATCTCAGATAGATACAGTTAGTAGTGACACCATGAGGTACGTAAACTATGGAATAATTCCCTTGACTTATCCCAAACATTATTCACCTAGAAGCCTCCGTGGTACAAAATTATTTTTATTATTATGTTTTTTCTTTGCCACATATGTTATGTTTGTTCTTGGTTTACGTGACTAGGGTTATCAGATTACAGAATTTAAAAATAAATAAAAATCCCTCATCGCAATGAAACGGCTAAACCAATTTTGATCAAACATAGCTAAGAACACTCCCGACAAATTCACCTTTAAAACAAAAATAAAAACGAAATCGGTTCATCCGTTCGGGATCTACGATGCCATAGACAGACACACGCACACAGACACACACACACACACACACAGACACGTCAAACTTATAACACACCGTCGTTTTTGCCTCGGGGGTTAAAAATTAGAAATAACTAGGAATTTTTGAAAATAATTGCCTCTCGTCGTATTTAGTCGTATTCCCTAATGTTCCTCCATGGATCACTTTCTGCCGGACGATGTTGCGCCAATGAGATCTGTTGCCAGCGAGCTGAACTAACTACTAATATTTACTAATATTAGTAGTAAATACTAATAATCATAATATTTTAGCAATATTATTTAAAAAAAAAACGATTTTTATGAAGTTGAGTTCTAGCATCTAATAATAATTCGTTGTAAATCCTCTGAAAACAAATATCAGAAAATTTAGTGTCAGGAAATCTCATTTTTGTATCTGGTTACCCTAGACGTGACCTATGAGGTACTGCATTGTTAAAGATAGAGGTTACCGCTTAACATTAGGTGGCCCAGGTGGGTCATCAGCTAGTTCAGTCAATCACGAAGTTAAAAAAAAGTGTAGTGTATAATATTTTGGAATTTTGACTTTGCTATCCCAACCGTGGAAGCTACAAAATATTCTTACTCTTACCCAAATTTATTAAAATAAATAACAGCTCTGGAACCATCATCATCGTACAGTAGCGTACTCAAGTGAATGCTGGTACCCATCCATCATGGTCATGCATGCACTTCATGGACCTAGAGTCCTAAAAAGATTTTTCTTCTCTCTAGGCATTTATATATCCACTAGATGACCCGCGCGCGACTTCGTCCGCGCGTAGTTTGAAAACATCCCCGAAGCGGCGTGCAGACAACAACTTAAACATCAACAAACACCCCGTGAAACGACTTTTGAAACAACACCACACTCAAATTTTTCAATTTAGGGGTCCCATTTAACCTTGAGGTCCTGAAAATATTTGAATCTCAACAACGACACCGTGAAACGACCTTTGAAACGACAACATACTCAAGTTTTTCAATTTAGGGGTCCCATTTTAACCCTGAGGTCCTGAAAATATTTTGATTTCAACAACGACACCGTGAAACGACCTTTGAAACGACACCATACTCAAGTTTTTCAATTTAGGGGTCCCATTTGAACCTTGAGGTCCTAAAAATATTTTGATTTCAACAACGACACCGTGAAACGACCTTTGAAACGACACCATACTCAAGTTTTTCAATTTAGGGGTCCTATTTGAACCTTGAGGTCCTGAAAATATTTTGATCTCAATGACTACACTGTGAAACTAACTTTTAAATCGTCAAAATACGCTGCAAGCTGGCTAAAACGTAAAGTATTTTTATTTACAAAGAAAACGTTCCCGTGACTTTTTTCAGCAAAATTTCAGGTACTGCTGAAACATATTTTTGCTATTTTTATATAAGGAATCTACCTGAGAATTTTCAAGTGCCTACTACCAACGGTTTCCGAAATACGAAGAATTTTAGTCTTACATTAAAAGCCGTTTTGGACCCCTTACAGAATGAATTTTTCAAAATCCTTCCTCAGTACACCCCTACACCCAAAAAGGAATACATCCTCCAAATTTCATGTATCTAGGTCCAGCGGTTTAAGCTGTGCGTTGCAAAACGCAAAGTGTATACATTAAAAGCCCCCCCTTTTTGGACCCCTAAGGGAGCGAATTTTCCAAATTCCTTTTTAACTACACCTTTACACCCTAAAAAGACAACACTCTCTAAATTTCATGTCTCTACGACCAGGGGTTTAGGCTGTGCGTTGTAAAAACCATATTTTTTTTATTTTTTTTACAAAGAAAACGTTTCCCTGCCTTTTTTCAGGAAAATTTCAGGTATCGCTTAAATACTTGTTTTTTAATTTTATTTGAGGAATCTCCTTGTAAAATTTAATGGTTCTACTACTAACGGTTTCTGAAATACAGAGCATTTTTGTTTTACGTTAGAACCCCATTTTCAACCCCTCACCATGCGAATTTTCAAAATTCCTTTCTTAGTACAACCCTATGCATTGAGACGAACACACCCTCTAAATTTCAAGTCTCTACGACCAGCGGTTTAGGCTGTGCGTTGGAACTCGGTCAGTCAGTCAGTCAGTCAGGACATTGCCTTTTATATATTAGATGGTATTTAATAAAGCAAACGTGTGGTCACACCAAATTTTTAGGTAAACAATAATGTCCCTGACGGTCAAATAGAAAAAGCATTACCCTGAAACCGGTGCCATTTTGTCATTTTTGGATTATTCCCAGCCAAAGACAAAGTCAAGAAATTAATCAATTACTTGAATTTAAATTTAAATAAATTCAAGTCAGTGTTCAAACTTTTCAAACGTCAGTATCTTCAAAGTAAAAATTCATTGAAAAATTCTTCATTACGACTTTTACAGCGATTTCTTTATCGGAATTAATAGTACATTATGGTACTAGTGTGTAATGTTGGTTTTTATCGCTGAGGAGCCATTGAGACTCGATCCGGCAGCCGGAAAGCCGAGGACGGTAATCATTTGACATCGGATTATATGCATTTGCATGTTTGCATATGCAAATGCATATAATGCAATTTTTATACCGTTATTGCATATTTTGGTACTTTTTCATTGATAGTGCTTATTTCAGTAGTTATGATATTATTTGTAACACTTTTCAGCAATTTACCCGATGCAATTGCAAAACTAGAAACTAAAAACTTGCCCCTGTGCAAGTCCTTCGAAATAATAGAAAAAATGATTGAACAGAATAACGCCCTTCCGAGCTCACTATCGCAAAAGTTTCATGGCAAATTAAGTGCAGTTATGCATAAAAATCCCGGTCTTGAAGGAATAAAAGAAATAACCGCATTTATGAACGGCACCGGACAAACTCTGCCTGATGAGGTTTCTGCAGAAATGGCGCCAAATTTTAAGTTCTGTCATGTAACGTCAGTTGACGTCGAAAGGCCATTTTAAGCCTACAATATTAAGTGACAAACGTCACAAGTTTGCTGCAGGAAACCTAGAAAAATATGTTATTGTTTACTGTCATAAGAATTACAATAATAATAACTTATTATTTGAGTATTATATAATAATATTATTGCAAGCAAGTTATTATTGTGATAGATAATATAATAAACGTAAATTAAGCATATTTTATGCATATTTCGCCCTTTTTTAGTGAATATTTGCATGCATATTTTGGCATTTTGATAGTGCATATAATCCGATGTCTAGTAATCATCAATACACACGTGTGTCATACGCGTTTTTCAACACACTTGTTAAGAAAATAATAATACAACAGAAATACACACTGTGTAAATGTTCAACTGTCTACCCACACCCACTAATGAATAATAGCAATGAAAAAGTCACAGTTTGATTACAGGTGTAAAACAGAAATACACACTTTGTGTAAATGTTCAACTGTCTCTATAAGTCACTAGTGAATAATAGCAATGAAAAAGTCACAGTTTGATTACAGTTGTCATTATGTGCCTAATTGCGGTGAAATTAGAGCCACATAATGAGCATAATGTTGAAAAAAAAATACAATGAAACGTTGAAAATCGCCTGAAGTTGAGAAGTGCTTATCCGGGCTGTTTTGTACTGATATCGTGTTGCAGTTTTTTGCCCTAGGTACATCTGTTTACTGGAAGTAGGTATGTAGATAAGTAATAATATAAGTAGTGCCAACAGTCTCCGAGTAAAATGGCTGTGACATACGGAAAGACAGACGGACGTACACACAGACTCGGCTAAATTATAAGGGTAAAGTTTTAGTAGTTTAGCTATGAACCCTGAAAACGAATGGTCGAAAAATAATTCATAGATCTCTATGATTTTTATTACGCATAATGTTGACCTCGTCCAAAAATACGACAAGTCAAACCGATCATAAACCTAAAAACATCAAAGCTGCAATAGCAGAGTGCTGTAGTTTTACATCACCATACAAACATAGCTACGATGCTTTGGATTCTGTGAGCGCGTGCATTTGTCGCGCGGGGCAGTCGCGATGCGCGCGCCTCTCGGCTCCACGGCCTGTGCCGTCCTCCTGCTGATTCCTGCCACCCTGGTGCTTACCCAGGACAATGGGTACCAGCCAGAGGACATCTACAACCCGGAAGACGTGATTGACGTGTGAGTTAGTGTGGGGGGCTCATATATTTGTCCCGGAAGTGAGTGTTTATTTAGAGCGTCTCCAGTGACCGCTTGTGATATTTGTGGTGAAAATACTCGTAATAAATAACTACAGTTTTTTAAGTTACTTATTCTATATACCTATGGACTTTTTATGAAGATTTAAATCCATTTTTAAGCTTCCGTACCCAAAGAGTAAAACGGGACCCTATTACTATGACTCCGCTACCCGTCCGTCTGTCCGTCTGTCTCATGATCCGTGAAAGTTAGACAGTTAAAATTTTCACAGATGATGTATTTATGTTGCCGCTATAACATCAAATACTAAAAAACTGAATAAAATCAATTTTTAAGGGGGCTCCCATACAATACAACAAACGTGTTTTTTTGCCGTTTTTATAGATAATGGTACGGAACCCTTCGTGCGCAAGTCCGACTCGCAAATAACCGGTTTTTTTAAAATGTCGATATCCATTATCTCCGGTTCATCCCCTTAGAACTAAGGAGTACTTTACTTACCTACGTCCATTAGCTGCTCTCGTTCTCTTTGTTAAAACAATGATAGCATCAACAAAGCGGTTGGCTCAAATTGTTTGATTCGCTTCTCAGAACTCCAACGGAATCCAGATAAAATATTAAGTACTTACCTACTATGGTGCGCATGCTCATGTGACGGTAGGTAGAGCCATAGAACATCTAAAGAAGGCTCTCAAACCTATCCACGCGGTTATGGAGTCAATTTTTGTATGAACTGTAAATATTTGTTGCGACTTGCG
Organism: Operophtera brumata; assembly: GCA_932527175.1. NCBI lineage: Eukaryota > Metazoa > Arthropoda > Insecta > Lepidoptera > Geometridae > Operophtera > Operophtera brumata. The sequence continues at coordinate 54,368,823 of OW052239.1, read as the reverse complement.
GGTCTGGGTGTTATGGTACCAGTAGTTTCTGATAACCACGACACAGGGGATCCTAGTGTGGGATCAGGATTATGTATGTGACTGTTAAGTGTTATGTTATCACGACGAGATTCTTCTGTTATTATGGCAACGAAGCAGTGATTATAGGTAGAACAGAAGGTAGATCCACATATAGCAGAAAAGCTTTGACAGAAAGAACCACTTATTTGTGTTACAATAACTAATTCAAGCCAAGAACTCTGCAAGAATCACAAGACGGAGTCGCCATTAGATATCCCATGTTAGAGCTAGAATAACCACATATATCAGAAAAACTTGGAAATAAATACCACTTATTTATGATACAGTACGTTCAAACCAAGTATTCCTGTGATATTTGTGTAACGTTCAAGCCAAGAACTCTGCTAGAATCACAAGACGCCATTTGATATTCTATGATGCAGCTAGAAGATCCACAGTTATATGAACTCTGTTAGAATCACAAGACGCCATTTGATATTCTATGATGCAGCTAGAAGATCCACAGTTATATGAACTCTGTTAGAATCACAAGACGCCATTTGATATTCTATGATGCAGCTAGAAGATCCACAGTTATATGAACTCTGTTAGAATCACAAGACGCCATTTGATATTCTATGATGCAGCTAGAAGATCCACAGTTATATGAACTCTGTTAGAATCACAAGACGCCATTTGATATTCTATGATGCAGCTAGAAGATCCACAGTTATATGAACTCTGTTAGAATCACAAGACGCCATTTGATATTCTATGATGCAGCTAGAAGATCCACAGTTATATGAACTCTGTTAGAATCACAAGACGCCATTTGATATTCTATGATGCAGCTAGAAGATCCACAGTTATATGAACTCTGCTAGAATCACAAGACGCCATTTGATATTCTATGATGCAGCTAGAAGATCCACAGTTATATGAACTCTGCTAGAATCACAAGACGCCATTTGATATTCTATGATGCAGCTAGAAGATCCACAGTTATATGAACTCTGCTAGAATCACAAGACGCCATTTGATATTCTATGATGCAGCTAGAAGATCCACAGTTATATGAACTCTGCTAGAATCACAAGACGCCATTTGATATTCTATGATGCAGCTAGAAGATCCACAGTTATATGAACTCTGCTAGAATCACAAGACGCCATTTGATATTCTATGATGCAGCTAGAAGATCCACAGTTATCAGAAAAACTTGAAAAGAAAGACCACTCTTCTTGGCCTAGATCTATAATGTACCTACTTATGAAACGGATCGTGGGTTCTTCCGGCAACCTTATCAGCTGACGATGAAATTGATAATGAATAAATACAAGTGCAAAATACGAAATCAACTACAGTTATATTACATCCTTAAAAAAAATATACGAGTCAATGACTGCATCGTACAATGCACCACATTATGACGTAAATCACTCATGTTATAAATAGGGCGTTCCCAACAAACTCTTGTCTAAACTGTAGTCTTTTCCTTACTAACTGTAGATTTATCTGTGGCGACTGTTACACAGAAATCCCTTTGAAGGCGGTTCTTGGAACGCGAGCGGGATAATTGATGGTCGAGTACTTGAGTATGTCATTAGTCTACCAGGGTGTGGATAGATGGGACTTATTGATACAAGAAGCAAAGTTTACGATGCGTAGTGTCATATTAATCAGGTGAACATTTTTATGGTTCCGTACCTCTAAAGCAAAAACGGAACCATTATAGGATTACTTTGTTTGCCAAGACCCTTTTTCTCAAGAACGCGTGGAGGTATCAAGCTGAAATTCATATCAAATACTCATGTCTAATTTCCCTAGGAGCTGTGAAAAAACCAAACTTCTAAGACAACGCAATCAAAAGATACAGCCGTTAATGCTGCAAATTTTCGACACTCGCACGGGAATCAAAACCTACAGGGTACTTCCCGTGAAATCAGAATCTTGAAATTTGGTACGAACCAACGTCTTATAGCACAGATAAAGGAAACATTGCGAAAAGCATAAATTTATAGTTACATCATAATAATAAAAATATTTTTAATAATTTTAAACTCACTACTTACCCCTTTTGCTCATGATGATTACATTTAGCAATTAAATACCATACATACATACATACTTACATAAACTCACGCCTGTTTCCCGGAGGGGTAGGCAGAGACCACGCATTTCCACTTGCTACGATCCTGACACACCTCTTTTGCTTCATTCACTCTCATCACATTCTTCATACATGGTCGTCGGTTAAGGGTACTCTTGACCTGGCCTTTTTACAGAACGTCTCCGATCTGGTCTGAATACGTTCGCCGAGGTCTTCCCCTTCCCACTGTCCCATTCACGATCGTCTTATGTACCCGTTTCGACAATCTACTATCGTCCATCCTTTCTAAATGCCCAAACCATCCGAGCATACCTTTCTCAATCCTAGTCACTACGTCTTCTTTAATTTCACAGCGCTCTCTTATCACACTATTCCTTATTCTATCTCTCAAAGTCACACCATACATACCTAATACTTCTCAAAGCTCTCATCTCAAAAATACCATATTTTTACATATATACCTACAGGTTTGTACCGAACCCTCGGTGCGCGAGTCCGTTTTTTTTTTGGTGGCGAGATGTAAATCTGCTAACAGATACCATATTGCATTGAGGGTGCAATACGGTTATGTGAGGTTCACATACTCGTGGACTCACTAAACCCCCCCCCCCCCCCCCCCCGGTGGCCTCCTCGCATGTCGATGGGCTCCGGGATCTCCTACGGAACGCACCGGTGCCCATCTCGCGCGGCGCCCAACAGGGCCCATCCCGTCGTTGGCCAAGAAGCCTACTACCCCTCCAAATGTGGCAGCATAGGGTCTACACTGTGCTGCCAGCCTGCCACCAACCATAGGCTCGTAGGAGGGTGGCCGGAGCCCTCACCCCGACCACCACGCGAGCCCAGCGACATTTCTCTCTTCCATCACGAAAACGTGAGAAAACTCATGTCTTCGCGGCAAAAGAGAGAGAGATGCCACTTCCTTCCTGGCCATCATCTATCTTCCGAGCATGGCTCGGCAGGGGTGACACCGGCTACGCCCAGAAGGTAGAGAGGGCAAACTATATTTTCGCCGTTTATTCCCACATTTGAATTTGCTCTACTACAAAGAAAAACGCGGGAACAAACAGCCCTTCCCTGCTGAGATCCCTGTATCCTAAACTAACCAATATCGCGAAGAAGGGTATGAGGCTCGTTACAATCTGTGACTGAGCTGTTGCGGTCATAAGATTGGTTTTTCTACCCCACAACGAAAAGGGCGGTCTGAAAGGATGCATGTTTTATTATTTACCATTAAAATAACAAGTTAATATTACCACAATTTTATTTTAACAAAAAAATTAGCTACGTCCTAATTTTTTTTTTTTTTTTTTATGCGACTTGGATGACGGGTCAAGCAAGAGGCCCACCTGATGTTAAGCGGTAACCTCTGCCTATGAACAGTGCATTACCTCATAGGTCACGTCCACCTAGGACGCAACCTATGTGGCATTGCACTGCGCCCGCCACCCTTAGACATAAAGATGAAAAGTCTCATGTGCCTGTAATTTCACCGGCACCCTTACCCTTCAAACCGGAACACAGTAATGCGAACACTACTGCTTTGCGGCAGAAATAGGTATGGTGGTAGTACTTCCCCGGACGAACTCTTTCACAAAAAAGCTCTACTACTACTAAAATTCAGTGTAATAATTTCAGTGTTCCAACACCGAGTTATCATAACAAAAAATCGCTTAAACTAATTTTTATGAGGATTTTTTTCTTTATTCCGGCGCTCCCCCTGTCATCATAGAACTTCAAAAACTTACAGCTTTTCGTCGTTTTGCTGACAACTCGGTCGGCAAAACGACGAAACAACGAAAAACAGTGGCAATAAGCCGTTTATTCATTTTAAAATGATTCCCAATCACGATAGTTTCAATTTCATAAACCTGTCTAAGTACCATCGCCGATGAATCACAAACCCTTTAAAAAACCGTATCTAATTCGGTCAAACCATTTTGGAGATAAATCCTTTGCAAACAACCTCCCTAAACACATAGTACCTTCTCCTTTCCGTCATGGGCAATAGGTGGCCTTGTCTTGTCGTAGATGAAGAACGATAAGATGAACACTTGAACCTCTGCAAAATTCCTTTAACTTTGCACAGGAGTTAGGACGGGCGATTATAAACCATGATGTAACTACAAACTAGGTCACTTGCGATAAAGACGTGATTCATCTTTCTAAAATGCCAGAGTAGTGGCTTCTGTAGTGAGTTTCTTGATAACAGTTATTATGGAGCATACCTATACCTTATCAAAGGACGATATATCTACCTACCTGCGTTATTATACATACGTCTAAAAAGATCTGCGAGATGCATACGAAGATAACATGAGATCAGATGGGAGTCAGAAATACTCGATGGTTGTTGCGCTCAATCAAAATATTAAACGAAATTAGTTTCAATTTATTGGTAAGATGTCATAGACTTATACATTACTTACTTGCGTATTATGACGTAGGTAGGTACTCGCTGTTTTGTGTAGGCGTGTAAGAAGTTTGAGGCTGTCCGTTTGTCTGTCCCTACTGTCCTACTCCAACATGTGCGGTATAGTTTTTAGAGCTCATAAAAACTGTATTTTTTATTTTCAGAAGTAATGGAAAACAAAGTCATGAGAGGCCGCCTAAGTTAGCTTATTTTTTCCTAAATTTTATTACTAAGTTTTTTTTACATCTGGCCTAGGAACTAGAAATTTTGTAATATGAATATTTTCACAGAACATTAATATTTTAAAACGGTTTAAATGTTTTGAGAATTTTCTCGTATATTTGGTACGGAGCCCAAAATGCGCGAGGTCCGACTCGCACTTGGCCAGTTTGTTTAATATGTTGATGCTATATAGAAAAAATTGCGGGTTTATGTTTTAATAAAATATAATTATTATTAATAAAATTAACTTGTTTGACCGTCGTCAACTTCCAGAACGGACATGGACAGGACTTGTCCAACGGAGCGACTCCTGCGCAGGCGGGAGCTGTGCCATGTCGACGGGACCGACATGCAGTGCCTGCGTCTGCACTGCTGTGACACTCACGTCTTCATTGCTGGCAGGTTAGTGACAGAGCTTGTCCAATGGAGCGACTCCTGCGCAGGCGGGAGCTGTGCCATGTCGACGGGACCGACATGCAGTGCCTGCGTCTGCACTGCTGTGACACTCACGTCTTCATTGCTGGCAGGTTAGTGACAGAGATTGTCCAACGGAGCGACTCCTGCGCAGGCGGGAGCTGTGCCATGTCGACGGGACCGACATGCAGTGCCTGCGTCTGCACTGCTGTGACACTCACGTCTTCATTGCTGGCAGGTTAGTGACACAGCTTGTCCAACGGTGCGACTCCTGCGCAGGCGGGAGCTGTGCCATGTCGGCGGGACCGACATGCAGTGCCTGCGTCTGCACTGCTGTGACACTCACGTCTTCATTGCTGGCAGGTTAGTGACAGAGCTTGTCCAACGGAGCGACTCCTGCGCAGGCGGGAGCTGTGCCATGTCGACGGGACCAACATGGAGTGCCTGCGTCTGCACTGCTGTGACACTCACGTCTTCATTGCTGGCAGGTTAGTGACACAGCTTGTCCAACGGGGCGACTCCTGCGCAGGCGGGAGCTGTGCCATGTCGACGGGACCGACATGCAGTGCCTGCGTCTGCACTGCTGTGACATTCACGTCTTCATTGCTGGCAGGTTAGTGACACAGCTTGTGCAACGGAGCGACTCCTGCGCAGGCAGGAGCTGTGCCATGTCGACGGGACAGACATGCAGTACCTGCGTCTGCATTGCTGTGACATTCACGTCTTCATTGCTGGCAGGTTAGTGACACAGCTTGTCCAACGGAGCGACTCCTGCACAGGCAGGAGCTGTGCCATGTCGATGGCACCGACGTGACATGCAGTGCCTGCGCCTGCACTGCTGTGAGGGATCAGATCATGTTGCTCCGGGCACATTCCCCGAATAACCGCCAAAGCGCCAATAGTCAGGCGACCGACATCCATCGGTAGGAACTGTGGGCTTTCAATTTCAGCTGATGAGAAACTGTCCATAAACTTGATTCCATTGGTTTCAGGTGTATCCCAAAGACAGTGGATCCTTGCAGCCTACAGCTTTGTGAGCAAGCTTGTGAAGTCCGAGATCAGAGGATCTGGTGCACATGTCACAACGGGTTTCAGTTCCACCTGGACAACTATAGGAGGAAGACGCAGCCTTACTGCATTGGTATGAGTTTACTTAGTTCCCTAGTCAGCCAGACAGACCTTATTGATCCGATGGCGTGATCAGATTGATCAGTCAGGACTGGATTTCCACAAAGTACCACTGAGTGATTCTGGCTCTTTTCGTTCAGGTTTTACTAAAACTGTGCGCAATATCACCACAGGACGCACCTAATACGTCCCACAATGGACTTCAGTGATGATTGCTGGATCTTTTAAAGATTTCCTCTTTTTCCAGACGTGGATGAGTGTGTTAATAACAATGGTGGATGTGAGCAACGCTGCGTGAATGACCCTGGTGGCTACCATTGCGAGTGCGACCATCCTCTGTACCTCACTGCTGACGGGAAGCACTGCGAGCGGCGAGTGCCTGTGCCCCTATCCATAGCCATGCCGGTACGTAACCGATATCTCTTGTTCATTCTTGCGATCCTGGTAGGCTGTGTTAACGACCCTGGTCTTCTTGGCTTCAGTGGCAAGTCTCCTTGAATTTCGCCAATGTGAAGTGTGTTATTGTGGTAAAATTAAGTCAAGTCGTAAGTCTCCGACAAATTATTATCTAGTTTAAAATGGTGACCAAAATAACTAACAAACCTAAATAACAAAGTTTTTGGTAGACATTTGCAAATACACAGAATACACTTATATTTAACTACACCAATGTGCTCTTTGCACGACCTTGGCCACTGGTTTGCTAGTCGACACATTTTGCACCATTCAATGATCTCAATATCGCCAGGCTTAACAAAGATTATACGCAGAAAATCAGCACTAACTAAATCCTTTCTACTCTTAGGAACCACTGCCTCTAATCCGAGCTTCATCCCGCTGCTACGCTCCATGCGACACTGTGACCTGGCTGTCACGGAAGGTGAAGCAACTGAGTGACCAGCTCCATACCACTCAGTCGGCGTTGAAGAAGCTGATGGAAACCTCTGTGATGAAGGGAGATGGTGAGACAGACATAAGCATTTCTGCCGCCAGTAATGCTCACATTGCTGTTTGAAGGGTAGATTAGGTGCCTGGTTATCATATTACTATAGGAGGAAGGACAAAACAAATTTGAATATCCTGTATCATAAGCGTGACCATCAAAGAGTTTTGCAATTTTACCGTACGACTGTAAGTAAAGAATCAAGCAGCATTTGTTTTTTATATATACTTGGTACATATTTAGTACCTATGGAAATGGAATTCCTCGTAGCCAAATAGGAACAAACCGACTTTTCACCTGTCTCATATTGGCAGGTGCAATGCAGCTGGACATGATAAGGTATAGCAGTTGTAAGGGCAGGGCTACCGTTGGGCCAAATATTTATCATATGCGTAAAAAATTGGGGCTATTTGCCACCAAACCAAACTGACGAATCTTTTAACTGTAGTGTTAGAGACAGTGGAGAATCTTTTATTGTCTTGATTCCAGGTACTGATCAATTCGCTGATGGAACTTATACAAATCGAGTGCTCGATGCTACAGCACCTTTGGTAGGTGGCTACTGCCGATGTGAGAGGGGACCACGGGTAAGTTATCGTTCATTCTAGTTACTAATATACCTACTAAAACACATTTTATGTTCCTACAGAAATAATACTACAAACTACTGGACGAAAGCGTCCATAATATGCTGGCTGCATTGCCACGCACTGAATGGCAATACTGTATAGAGCCATACAAGAGCCAGTTTTTGGGTCACGTGTCGCTTCGATCGACCAGAGTCTCGACCCCGAAAGGCTCAAATATGTAAGCTCTGTCGCGATTGGCATATTTGCGCCTTTGTAGGTATATCCTCAGCCAAATCAACCGCTGTACCGGCCCAACTGATGTCCCGGGCAGATGAGATGGCGCAAGTGCATCAAGGCATGTAGGTAGTGTACCACAGCAAAGTACCTACCTACCCACACACACATTCCTAACTACATAGTCCTGATCACACACTATCTAGGATTCCATGTGTTGTGTCTCGCGGGTATCTAGACAGGAACTACGTGTAGGTACAACTACAACACCCAGACCTGGAACAAATATTAGCAGGTGGTGCAAATATTTGTCTCGCAGCGGGAATAGAACCCGCAAATTGTGAATTTGGGATTATGTTTGTTACTCAATCATACGCTGTAAAGGCCGAATTGTTACAAACAAAGTTAGGTAGAGATTGCTTTGCTGCACTGCGCATGCCACCGTGAGACATAAAGATGAAGTCTCATGTCTGTAACTTCATTGACTACCCTTCGAACTGGAACACAGCTATGCTAACATTACTATTTTTTAATAGTAGTAGAGCTTTTTGTGAAAGCGTTTGACCGGGGAAGTACTATCACCATACCTATTTCTGCCGCAAAGCAGTAGTGCTCGTATTCCTGTTATCCGGATTGAAGGGTAATGGTTGCCGGTGAAATTACAGGCACATGAGACTTTCATCTTTATGTCTCAGGGTGGCGGGCGCGTTGCAATGCCACACAGGGTGCGTCCTAGGTGGGCGTGACCTATGTGATAATGCACTGTTCATAGGCAGAGGGTACCGCTTAACCTCTCAGGTGGGCCATATGCTTGATCCGTCATTAATAATAATAATAATAATGCTGGACAAGTTCACACAACATTATCTAGCCCCAAGCTACGCCAGAGCTTGTGTTATGGGTACTAGATAACAGAACAGCTTGTCATTCCAAGTTGTATAAAAAAAAAGTAGGAAATTATGGTGAACTTCCCCCAACGAAATCTTTCACAGGGATCTCTAATAGTACCGGTTCAATTCCAGGGTCCTGCCGGTCCACCAGGCATGGAGGGTCCTAAAGGCGACGAAGGGACTCGAGGGCCGCGTGGTGCGAGAGGACCGAAGGGTTCCCTGGACTTGATGCTCCTCATGCTAGCAGACATCAGGCATGACATACAGAATATAGAGTCCAGGGTTTATAGGGAAGGAGAGATGTGAGTATTTAAGGTGGATGCGCACGCTTGCGGCGCCAAATTCAATTTTTTGGGTGTTTTTGCCCATTACAGCTCATCAACACTTCTTCAGATAGCCAAAGTTGAGTTCGCGAGAGCTAAAAGACTTAACACAATTGTTTTAATTGATAGTATCTCATAAATATCATCAGTTTAGCTATGATATTTTGTTTAGGGGTATCGTAGCTAATCTTATGATATTTATGAGATACTATCAATTAAAACATGTTTGTTAAGTCTCCTAAAGTTTAGTTCCGAGAGCTAAACTTTCGCTATCTGAAGAAATGTTCATGAGCTACTTAATGGTAATGGGCTAAAATCACAAAAAAAAAAGAATTTCGCGCTACAAGCGTGAGCATCTTGAACGGAGATTTTAGTTGTTTTTAAGTGTTTTTGTATTGTGGGTAGGTATATTAATGGCTCGGTGGAGGGTAGACTTACTTAGTGCTGTATCGACAGTCTGAATAAATCCCTGTTACGTACGGCTGTGTTTCCCTGTATTCCTCTCAGATAGGAACCTTACAATTTTTACCCACTACGACGATGTAACGGAGATGGTATGTGATTGGGGTAAAGGGGTGTGTACTGTTTTGTTGTGTATTTGACTGTTAGCCGGGCCTAGACCTACAATAAAGCACAATATTTTTATGGCCAATGCGCGCACGATTGAATCGACCCTTGCACGCTACGGAGGCCTGCAAACTTCGAAAAAATCGAAGCCTGCAATGCTCGAAGTTGCACTCAAACGATTGTAAAACATTGTGTGTTTGTAAAACGGCCACCGTTTTACAAAAACTTGACTGTGTCTTTGAGCTAGGATTGTGCCGGTTCTTACCCACCTCCCTGAGACCACCTGGGTGAACCGTAGACAGTATTTTTTTACAACGGCTCACCTTTGTTCAACTGTGCTTAATCGTTCACTTTGACTGAGCGGAGCGCTCCGTACGAACGCACGAGAACAAAGACTCTTTTTACCCATAGTCTTAGAATTTTCGCTACCATTCTAGATCTATGCTTTTTTTAAGTCTTCGACCAAATTAACTTACTGTGGTCGAAGACTGAACTAACAAAATATAAGACTGAACTAGTACATTTGATTGATTGTAATAATTCAGTCTTATATTTTGTTAGTTCAGTGGTAAACAAGTCTTGGTTCATGTTTGTTCGTTCGTTCGTACTCGGTCTTCGTCGGAGACGCATCGAGTGGTCGGTCGGACGGTGTGCGTGCTCGCGCGCTCACTCGCAAGCGAAAGGTACTAATAGTAGGTACCTACTATTGAACTAGTATGGATGATCTCGGGGACTAGTTCATTCTCGTTCAATAGTGGGAAATAACTCCTAACATTCTTCGTAAGTGAACTACACAAGCCTACTTTGACGACTTGGAAGGATTGTAACAAAATCATAATCAGTTCATCCGTTCGGGAGCTACAATGCCACAGACAGACACGTCATACTTATAACACCCCGTAGTTTTTGCGTCGGGGATTAAATACAATACCTAATTAAACTTTTAAAATGGCAAATGCCCAAGCCGTGCGTGCGACGCCAATTATAAAAAAAAACTCTTATCTAGGTTCGTGAAAATTTCAGACCAGAGCGGTTCAACCTGCAAAAAGCGTGGAGGCGGCATCACAAACAAGAGATGCTGGACCGGGAGAGCAGAACTGAGCAGGAGTTAGAAGCGTACACCGCGCCGCCCATCGAGAGTCTCGTGGAAGTCTCTCCTAATGGTATGAACACCTTTGATAAAAGTATTTAATACAGAATATGGGATTTCAGTACTTTACTATCGAAAACAAACCATACATGCGTAGCGACCACACTTAAGGCGCAACATTTCGCTTGTGGCGCCAAATTCAAATTTTATTGTTTTTTGCTCATCACATCTCATCAACACATTTTGAGATAGTGAAACCTGATTTTGCGGAAACAAGGAGACCTAACACGCATATTTTGCGGAAACAAGGAGACCTAACACGCATATTTTGCGGAAACAAGGAGACCTAACACGCATATTTTGCAGAAACAAGGAGACCTAACACGCACATTTTGCGGAAACAAGGAGACCTAACACGCATATTTTGCGGAAACAAGGAGACCTAACACGCATATTTTGCAGAAACAAGGAGACCTAACACGCACATTTTGCGGAAACAAGGAGACCTAACACGCATATTTTGCAGAAACAAGGAGACCTAACACGCACATTTTGCGGAAACAAGGAGACCTAACACGCATATTTTGCGGAAACAAGGAGACCTAACACGCATATTTTGCGGAAACAAGGAGACCTAACACGCATATTTTGCAGAAACAAGGAGACCTAACACGCACATTTTGCGGAAACAAGGAGACCTAACACGCATATTTTGCAGAAACAAGGAGACCTAACACGCACATTTTGCGGAAACAAGGAGACCTAACACGCATATTTTGCAGAAACAAGGAGACCTAACACGCACATTTTGCGGAAACAAGGAGACCTAACACGCATATTTTGCGGAAACAAGGAGACCTAACACGCATATTTTGCAGAAACAAGGAGACCTAACACGCACATTTTGCGGAAACAAGGAGACCTAACACGCATATTTTCCGGAAACAAGGAGACCTAACACGCATATTTTGCGGAAAAAAGGAGATCTAACACGCATATTTTGATTGAAAAATGTCTCATAATTATTGACATTCGTAGATGATGACGAGACATTTTCAATCAAAATATGCGTGTTAGGTCTCCTTCTTTCCGCAAAATATGCGTGTTAGGTCTCCTTGTTTCCGCAAAATCACAGGTTTCACTATCTCAAAATGTGTCGATGAGCTGTGATGAGCAAAAAATACAATAAAATTAGAGTTTCGCGCGTCAAGTGCAATTTCCACCTTAATGGACGTTCCTGATGTTTAATCTGGTCACAACATCAGTCAGTGGCGACTGGAAAAATGCGTTGACAATCCTTGGTAGATCTTCTCTTTGTACGAGGGACCTTCAAACGCATTTCTTTCGAATTATTTGCATAGGGTTCACGCCAGACCTATACACATACATACATACATAAACTCACACCTGTTTCCCGGACGGTTAAGCAGAGACCACGGATTTCCACTTGCTACGATCCTGACACACCTCTTTTGCTTCATTCACTCTCATCACATTCTTCATACATGACATGCTCGCCAGTTAAGGGTAGGTACTCTTGGCCTGGCCTTTATTATAGACATACTTTATTTATACCAGACCTATTACTTATAACGCGAGTTCAACGATCATGCCTGTCACTTTGCGTGTCCGAAATTTGAGAAATGCTCCAACTAGCAAACCTCAAATCAGTTCGCTCTCGGTCGTCTTCATAGCACGTCAGATGAAAAATGTCTAATTGCGCCAGTGAACTGTAAAAATTCTTCGAAATCAGCAGCTAGCCGTGCGAATGGAGATATTTCGTAGTGTGGCGTGAAAGCCACCAGTGTGTGTCTCACTGCACATACCTGACGCACTGCAGAAACGTGGAATATATGGTCTGTGGTTCATGCCCAAACAATACAATCATATATCATACACACACACACACACACACACACCAGGTACACGCCTTTTTCCGAAAGGGTAGTCTTTTCACCGTGGGTTGCATCATCGTGGAATATAGACGTGGTCGAACCCGCAACCTCCTGCGTCACAGGAGAACTAATAATTGTATAAGAAACTAACAAACAACGGTTCTAGATATTAATTTATTTATTTATTTATTAATTTATCATGTGAACAAATTTTTATGAATTTTGATGAGACAATATCTAAAATAGGAGCAAACTTCGCTCTTGCTTCGCTCGCCGAAGCTCTTTTCTCACATAGACCTCTCCCCAGGTGACTTCGGTAAGATACACAGAGAATCTACGACTGACTCCAGCGAGTCCACTGGCGACCTACGAGACTCCAACACGTTGTCCCCCGGCCTGCTGCACGCGGCAGAGGCCTTGCAAAAACTACGGCAATACCACCTGTTCAATACCACCAATGAGGATGACGATAATGATTATGATTATAGCTTTTACTAAGAATTCATGGAGTTTTATTTTTACTGTAGTGCACTACTGGACATCGATAGAGCTTCTTTGTGAAATAGTTCGTCCTGGGAAGTACTACCTCCATACCTATTTCTGCTGCAAAGCAGCAGTGCTCGTATTGCTGTGTTCCGGTTTAATGGGTGCCGGTGACATAATGAGGAGGTCAGGTAGAAACAAGCAACAAAAGCCCCCTTATTCGCTATGACCAAACGTGATATAACGCAGGCTCGTTACGATATCTGCGTGGAATCATCGTTCAGAATACATTGTGACGTCACACGTTATTGTCTAGTAATCTCCAATGACCATAGCGAATAACAAGCCCCTTTATTGCGTAATTCCAAACCTACTGTCAGAGTACTCAAACCTTACCAGTGACCATGCCAGACTACCATCTAGAGGAATTGCCGAAGGATTTTTTCGATGTCCAGTGACGTCAGACTGAGCTTTCATTTTGGTACGAATGACACTCACTGGGCTTGAAACTGGCTCATAGTGGGACGTCACAAAGCCGCTGTCAAGTAGTTACACAATACGAAACTGACAGAAAAGTGTCCGGACTGGGCTATAAATGTCAAAGTGGAGTTTAATGTAATTGCGCAATAACCCCACAGGTAGGTCAGGTAGGAACAGGTAACAAGCTCGTAACAAGTCAAAGCATTAGATTAGATTATAGATAATATATTGTTGAAAACGTGACGCCACACAGTGGACACTCGACTCCCCGCTGGGAGGCCTAGCTGGCCACTGTCGGCTGGTACTGAGCCGCTAGTCGTTTGAACTCGTTGCTCTTGGTGTGGTACTCCTTGGTGAACGGATGCTCTGGGTAGCTGTCCAACAGCTGCGCTAGGTAGCGAGCGGACACCTGCTAATTACAAAGGATAGTATTTAAGGTGGACGCTCTCGCTTGTGGAGCGAAATTCATTTTTAGGGTCCCGTATCCTAAGGTAAACGGGACAAAAAGGCCAAGTGCGAGTCGGACTCGCGCACGAAGGGTTCCGTACTGTTATCTTCAAAAACGGCAAAAAAAACATTTGTTGCATGGAAGCCCCCTTATACACATTTTCTATTTTTTTTTGTAAAGTGAATATATTATTAAATTTTCTGTGAATATTTCAAGCGTCTACCTGTATCCGTTAACAATATCGAGCAAAAACGAGCAAAAAATCACGTTTGTTGTATGGGAGTAAAGTAAGTCTCTTAAGTATTTATTTTATTGTTTTTTAGTATTTGTTGTTACAGCGGCAACAGAAATACGTCATCTGTGGAATTTTCAACTGTCTAACTATCACGGTTCATGAGATACAGCCTGGTGAAAAACAGACAGAAAGACAGACGGAGAGCGGAGTCTTAGTAATAGGGTCCCGTTTTACCCTTTGGGTACGGAACAATAATTTGGTTGTGTTTTTTGCTCATTACAGACAGCTCATCAACACTTCTTCAGATAGCGAAAGTTGATTTCGCGAAAACTTAGGAGACTTAACACACATGTTTTAATTGATAGTATTTCATAAATATCATCAGTTTAGCTACGAATACCCTAAAAAACAATAAACAAAACAAATAGGTACCTAAACAAAAAAAAACTGTATTGTAGCTAAACTGATGATATTTATGAGATACTATCAATTAAAACATGTGCGTTAAGTATCCTAGATTTTGCGAAATCAACTTTCGCTATTTGTGTTGATGTGATGAGCTGTAATGAGCACAAAACACCATTTTTTTTTAAATTTCGCCCCTCTAGCGAGATCATCCACCCTAAACGAGACAAAATAAATTCAAATTGAATTTCTACGAAATAAATCATTCATTCAATCATTCATTCATTCATCTAATCATTCATTCATTGATTTATTCATTAATTCATTGAATGTATAAGAGGGTGACCTCTGGTGCCTTCCCGCTGTGCGTGGCGGTGACAGCTAGCCCCAGTAGCAGGTCTGGTTGCTGTGGCGCGCGCGCCTGCGCCTCCGTCAGCATCTGCTCAGATTCCTCCCACATGCCTGTAACATCACAACATATTAACATATTGACATAATGTAACACCCCCATGAAAGGCGACCTACCCCAAACACTAAAACGCTAACTAGGCTTGTGTAGTTCACTTGAGGAGATTTTTAATCCCTCTCGTTAAATAATGAAAACTATTTGGATAACACACGTACAATCGTTTATTTGAGCTCAAAAACCAGATAGAAATTACATTGCAGGAAAATCCTTTACCCAGAGCACGGGGTCTCATCCCAAAGAAAAAATATGTTGTTCTATTGAAGTTCAATAGATGGCGTTACGGGTATAGATTTGTTATTGAAATATGTGAAAAATGAATATTAGATCCTGAAAAAAATATTTTCTAATAGTAAAAAATACCCATAACAAGGGAAAATTAAATAAATGCCTCTGTAATCAAGTTTAATTATTTTTCAAATGATGTCGTTTCTCTGGTGGTAAATATTTGTACTACGTTGGGGTAGACACAGTTTCATTTAGTACCACAGGTAGTAATGACTTGATAGATGGCGTTATTTAAAAAAAACAGATGACACGCCTATGTGACGTCATGCCCGAAATGAAAGAGAAAACTAGTATTTCCGTATTTCCTTTCTATTCTAAAATTTTCAAATAAAATGTCAGACATTAATTTTGATATCATTGTAACCAAAGACGAATATATAACAAAAGACAATGTCCTGTTGACTGACTGACTGACCGAGTGACAACGCACAGCCTAAGCTGCGTAGAGACTTGAAATTTGGACCAGCGACCCGTGCACCCACTGGCTTCACCCACCGGTGGGTGTAGTGGTAATTCCTGTATACCCGTGCACCCACTGCGATATAGTTGGAATTAATTATCGATGAAAAAAATAACATCGCAGTGGGTACACGGATAAACAGGAATTACCACTACACCCACCGGTGGGTGAAGTCAGTGGGTGCACGGGTCGCGGGCCGAAATTTGGAGGGTGTGTTTGTCTTGATGCGAGGGGTTGTAACTAAGAAAGGAATTTCGAAAATTCGTATGTTAAGCATAAAACAAAAATGCTCTGTATTTCGGAAAGCGTTGGCAGTAGATAGGTACTTGAAATTTCCGCTTCGGCCGTCAAGGAAACCGGCGCGGCGTTTCGTTACTCGTTCATAGGTAGTTTCTTCAAATAAAATAAAACAAACATAAAAATTAGCAATATATGAAAAATGCCACGGGAACAAAATATGGCAGTGTATTTTTTGAACAAAGACAACTTTGTAAAAAAACACACTGCCATATTTAAGCGTATTTCGACGTAAAATATAGTTTCACGGTATAGGTAGTTGTTGGGATTCAAATATTTTCAGGAGTGGGACTCCTAAATTGAAATACTTGAGTGTTCGTTCGTTTCAAAGGTCGTGTCACGGTGTTGTTGTCTGCACGCCAGGAAATTATTCTGACTACGCGCGGACGAAGTCGCGAGCGGGTGATCTGTTGAGTTTGAAAAATCATAATCGTCATACAGGGTGATTGGAAGATGTGTGCAAAGCTGTAAGGGGAAGGTAGTTTAGACCATTTAGAACTATTTAAGCCATAAAAGTTATAAGACGAAGTCCGACTATTTCTTTTTACCGTTTTTTTTCGTAATACCCTGAATTTTTCAGTTAATTGCTAATAATTGCCAGTTTTATTGATTAATGTTTTCTTTTATTTTATTTTGTAATTCAAGTAATGTGTAAGCAATCTAACAAAACATGGTCTAAGCATCTGTGTTATCAGACATTTTCAGTACCTACAGACACTTTAGTTCACAAAAAAAATAAAAGATTTAAAGAATCAGGTTTTTGGAAACAATGTTTTTTTTAGCTGATAGTCACTGCATGATGCCGAGTTTTTGGTGTATGGACTGGTTGGTACGAAACTCAGTCCACGAAACCCCAAGCATTCTTCTCCAGCTCCATATCTCAAGAGCATCTATCCTCTTTTTCTCGCTCTCCCTAAGAGTGCATGTTTCTGCAGCATAGAGGAATATGGGAAACACCAACGCAACGAGACGGATCTTAGTAGATTTTGTTATGCTACGATTTTTCCATATCTTGCTAAACTTATCCATGGCGGACCTAGAAATCGCCATACGCCGCTTGATTTCGTCAACACATCCACCATTGTTTGTGATCACAGATCCGAGGTAAATGTATGATTGGACCTCATCACATTTTGCGATTTGCGCGACTTCCGGCAAGTTGTTATTGACACGGTCAAAAATCATCACCTTCGTTTTGCTGCGGTTGATCTTCAGTCCAAACTCGAGGCTGCTGTTTAACATCTTGAAAATACTAAATTTTCCTTACAGCTTTGCACTGACCTTCCAATCACCCGGTGTAACTACGTGTCTTAAGTTTTTAAAAAAACGCCATCTTTTGAGTGTGTGCGCGTTTTACGCGGTAATTACAGTTGCAGGAGCTAGGTGGCTCTAGCTATCATTTCCCTGCTAGCGGCATCTAGCGCCCAGGTCAGGCAACCAAAATAGCCCGCATAATAGCCCGAGTTATGGCGGTCGCGTTTTGTTGTATGGCATGAGGTATCTGTACTAGTATAGTATTATTTTATATGTGCCCAGAGTGACATAACTAGTGATGTTACCTCTTACAAGCTAGTGATGCGACCTAACATAGCAATCGTGGTGATTGATACGTGAATCACCACACCACCCCCCTACGGAGAAAAATAAGACAGACAAAACAAATATAAAAAAAAAATCTTTAAAATATCTTAACACTATGTCATACATACTTATCAGAAAATACTATAAACAAAATCAATGAAAATTCTTAAATTTAACGCGTCTGCCAGAGCGTGTCGTATATGGCTGTTTTACTGCTAACTTATCCTGCGCTGGCTGTTTCGGAATCGGAGGTACAGGCGGTAACTCACCTTGAACAGGTGGCTGTGGCGGTGGAACGGATTGAGCAGGCGATTGCTCGGATGGAGTTAAATGGTGATCAGAATGGTCGATGAAAGCCGGTTTGAGCCTATCGACAGTCACAACAACCCTTTTTCCTTTTACATCTAAAGTAAACGTCTTACCATCACCCGATCGCTCCAGGACTTTAAAGGGACCAACATAGGGCGGCTGCAGTGCCCGGCGGACGGTATCGTCCCTCAAGAACACATGTGATACTGTTGCTAGGTCCTTAAATATGAAAGAAGAAGATTCGCCATGCCGAGAGGCTGGAAGTGGACGTAATGACGACATTTTGTGACGCAGTTGTACGACGAAATCAGAGGGATCTTCGTACCTTTCCGATGCCGGAGAAGGGACTAATAATTCTCCAGGGAGCCTAAGGGGCTCACCATAGAGAAATTCTGCAGCAGTCGCATTGAGATCTTCTTTAAATGCAGGCCGCATTCCTAGAAGAACCATAGGGAGCGACTTTAACCAGGAACTGCTGTGACACATTAAAGCAGCCTTGAGCTGCCGATGAACCCGCTCAATCATCCCATTTGCACAGGGGTGATATGAGGTGGTCCTTATTCGTTTAGTGGAAAACTGAAGCAAAAGACGGTGAAACAAATCTGACTCAAATTGCGATCCCTGATCTGTAGTAATGACAGAAGGAACGCCGAAACGGGAAACCCATTCTCTGGTAAAAGTCTCGGCTACCTCCTCTGCAGTAATGGATCGCATGGGCCAAACCTCAGGCCACCTGGAAAGTCTGTCTATCGCTGTCAGACAATAACGAAATTCATTACAGATGGGCAAGGGTCCAACAATATCGATATGGACATGCATGAAACGACCAGATGGTTGGTCAAATTTACCGGTAGGAGCGGAGTTATGTCTTGAAACCTTGCTGCGCTGACACGCTTCACAAGATCGAGACCAAGCTCGGCAGTCTTTTCTCACCGAAGGCCAGACAAAACGCTCTACAACGAGACGCGTAGTAGCTTGAGCGCCAGGATGGCTCAGATTGTGCTACCTATGAAAAGCTGCACGGCGGAAAGAAGGGGTCAAATAAGGACGCGGTTTACCAGTCGAAATGTCGCAGTAAACCAAGGTGTTAGTCTCTGGTGTGCAGATTTTGGTCAGGTTTAGGCTGGAGCCACCTTGCAGTAATTTAGCAAGCTCCTGGTCTGAGGATTGTGATTCAGCAAGAGCTTCGTAGTCTTCCTCCAGAGAGATGACATCGATGTCGATGCGTGACATAGCGTCAGCCACAACGTTATCCTCGCCCTTAATATACTTGATGTCAGTAGTAAATTGACTAATAAATGACAGTTGATTTAATTGCGGCGGTGGAAGTTTCTCGCGTCGCTGCAAAAAGGCGTACAAAAGGGGCTTGTGGTCTGTGAAAATTGTGGTGTGCTGGACTTCTAGAATGTATCGAAAATGTTGGACACTTTCGTACACCGCTAGTAATTCTCTATAATATGCTGGCCACTGCGCCTGTTGTGGGGTCAACTTTTTGCTGAAAAAAGAAAGAGGAAACCATTGACCGTTTACCTGTTGCTGGAGGCAGGATCCAATGTGAACGCTAGACGCATCAGTAAATAAACCCAAACTGGCGTTGCTAATTGGATGCTGTAGCAGCGTTGCGTTGGAAAGGCTTTTCTTGCAAGCTTCAAACTGTTGCAGTAGTCCGGGTGACCAGGGAAATGGTTTAGCACCCTTACTGTTAGTTGAAACCAATGCCTCAATTAATGGAGCTTGAAACTGCGCAGCTCGAGGTACAAAACGACGGTAATAATTGAGCATGCCGAGAAATCGGCGCATACCTTGTACCGTTTCAGGTGGCGGAAAATCTAGTAGGGTCTGAATACGATCTTGAGGAGGTTTAGTACCATCGCCACTAACGTGGTAACCCAGAAAAACAACTTCGCTGACGCCCAGAACACACTTGGAAGGGTTTATTACGACGCCGTAGTCCTGCAGGCGTTTGAAAAGGATACGAAGGTGCTCAAGATGGGTAGAATCATCCTTTGAAAAAATTAGAATGTCATCCACGTAAGGGAAACAGAATTCGAGGCCCCGTGTGACCTCGTCAATGAAACGCTGGAAGGTTTGTCCAGCGTTCCTTAATCCAAAGGTCATATAGGGGAATTCAAAAAGGTGGTTCCCTCTGTGGTTTTGATGTAGTGCACTGTGTCATGCTTGATCACTCTAGGGAGGCCGGGGGGTCGAGCAATATCTGAGAACTCAAATAAGAGCTTGGTGAAAATTGACTTACCGGAAACTACTGATCGTACGCTGGGCTGATCAATACTAGCAGCAGAGGCAGTGGATGTTACTCCAGTAGTGCCATCAACTACTTTATTATTTTGACAGTCAGGCAATAGGTTGTAAAATGCTAGAAAATCAGAGCCAATAATGGCCGTACTGACATCCGCTACTACAAACTGCCAGACAAAATCGCGCCGAAGGCCTAAATTTAATTTAAGATTAATTGTGCCGAAAGTTTGGATCCCGCTTCCGTTGGCCGCGCTGAGCTGATAGTTGGTTGCTTCTCTGCGTGATAGCAGCCAACGGTGCGGATAACAACATAAATCTGACCCAGTGTCAATCAGAAACCGATGCTTGGTCACGTGATCAGTGACAAAAATACGGCGGCCAGTGTTTGGGCAATCAGCTGCCGCCACTACTGACTGCTGTTGGGGTTTTCCGGCTTCCAGTTGCAAGGGCTGATGCATCTTATGGCTTTTCCACCCCATTTCCTGTGGTACCAACACCACTTGGAACTATTAGAAGCCCTACTTGAAGAAGCGGACCGGTCGCGTGAAGGTCGGTGCTGCTGCCTTGAGAGTGCGGCTACTTGGCTACTTACCTCTTCCAACTTTTGAGCTAGCGTAGCTAAAGTGAGCGTTGAAGATGTAGATGCATAACACACGGCAGGTGCTGGGGCCAACTCAACAATTTTGTCAGCTAACTCTGAGATTTTGTCTAAATTGAGGTCAGCCTGAGCCGCTAGGATGGCCTGGGCTTGATGAGGCAGGCAGCGCAGCCAAAGTTGGCGTATGATATTATCATCAGAGAGGGCTGTCCCAGCAAGTGAGCGGAGATGGCGAAGAAATTGGGACGGCTTTCTATCACCAAGTTCTTCGTCGCTTAGGAGTTGTCTTACACGCTTCTCCTGTGAAGATGAGAGGCGCTGAATGAGCGCTTCTTTTAACTTTACATATTTTCCCTGGGGATTTGTTATCAAATCCTCCACCTCACCTGCCAGCTTCTGGTCTAGGTGGCCAACTATATAATTAAATTTCGTAGTATCTCCCGAGATATTGGCTAATTCAAACTGAGCTTCGACTTGGGCAAACCAAATGGCAGGCTTGTCGGCCCAAAATGTGGGCCATTTTACTGCAACTCTGCATACCTGAGCTTCCAATACGTTCTGGCCAAGGCGTTTTTTTAACTCGGCATTGTCTGCCAATAGTTGTTTGACTTGCTCGTCTGCCATGTTGTAAAAAAAAACAAAAACAAGACCTAAGATACCACACTCCCGAGCAGAACGCAACGAGAACACACAATAAGGTAAATAATTAAGCAGCCACACAACCAATACCAAAAATAAAAAAATGTTAAGGGTAGGCAGTCACCTAGGCTATGTTTACAACCAGTTACAATTTAAAATATATGTACCGAATAAACCAAAACAATTAAAATTAAGTTTTCTTATTATGATGCAGGTTAGTTATTAGTAAATAGTATTTACCATGCAACCCGGATGTATTTCACAGCATTGTAACATTCATACAAAATTATCCAAAAGTTATTTCCGTTGCAGATAAAAGTTTTCAACCTTGAATCTTCTTTCAATCCATATGCTTTTCATAGAACACTGATCACTCACAAACACATGCACCCTCGGCTGATGAATCGGAGCTGACCCCGGGCGGCGTCAATTGTGCGATGATAAAAGCTCCCTGTATCTCGTCCGAAGACAGTAGACCGTCAACCAAATTCGCCAACAAACTGTAGTCGAGCCGCAGGTGCCAAGGGCGGCGGGCGGTTCTCACTTCGCCAACAAACTGTAGTTGAACTGCAGGAAAGGGCGGCGGGCGGCGCACACTTCGCCGACGAACTGTAGTTGAATCGCAGGGCAGCGGGCGGCGCGCGGACTTGTACCAACAGAAAACCCAGCAAGGGTAAAACAGGTGCAAAGCGCTTCGGGCCTTGGTTCAAACATTCAAAGGTCCGCCCAGTTGTTGTTCGCTGGCCAGCGAGCCCGTAGTTTATCTGTTTGCCTGTGAGCGAGCCGTGCAGTACCTACTGCATTCGTGTACGTGTTTTCAATCACATCGCGGTCACCAATGAGGAGATTTTTAATCCCTCTCGTTAAATAATGAAAACTATTTGGATAACACACGTACAATCGTTTATTTGAGCTCAAAAACCAGATAGAAATTACATTGCAGGAAAATCCTTTACCCAGAGTGACATAACTAGTGATGTTACCTCTTACAAGCTAGTGATGCGACCTAACATAGCAATCG
Organism: Operophtera brumata; assembly: GCA_932527175.1. Taxonomy (NCBI): domain Eukaryota; kingdom Metazoa; phylum Arthropoda; class Insecta; order Lepidoptera; family Geometridae; genus Operophtera; species Operophtera brumata. Next base: position 54,346,062 of record OW052239.1, on the reverse strand, counting down.
TGGTGATTGATACGTGAATCACCACACACTTACGAAGAATGATCAGGAATTATTTCCCACTATTGAAGGAGAACGAACTATTCTCCGAGATCATCCTTATTAGTTCAACAGTACTATTAGTTCCTTTCGCAAGAGTGAGCGCGCGAGCACGCACACCGTCCGACCGATCACTCGATGCGTCTCCGACGAAGACCGAGTACAAACTAACGAACACGAACCAACACTCTTTTACCACTGAACTAACAGTACTAATAGAACTATAAGACTGAACTAGTACATTTCATTGATTGTACTAGTACGGCGCGCTCCGCTCAGTGAAAGATTAAGAGCAAGCCTAACGCCAACTCATCGACATGTGTATCTGCCCGTCCTAACCTACGGTGCGCAGACATGGTCGCTGACCGAGTTACAGAAGTACAGATCAAGATTTGTGAGAGGGCAATGGAACGCAGCATTTTGAGTTATAAGTGAACCGACCATGTTAGGAACACCACGCTGCGTTCCCTGACTGGTATTGCCGACGTCGGAGACAAAACAACCAGGCTCAAATGGGACACGTCAGTCCTCCAGGTGGGCGAATGATTGCAGTCTGACCCATTAGGGGGTGATATAGAGTCAAATATTAGTTGGGTATTTGTAAATGTATTATGTTATGTGCCTAGTGTGACAAACAATGTTATAAGGTCAAATAAATGAATATAAATACATACATGACACACGCCTTTTTCCCCGAAAGGTACAATATACATGAATCCGGGTAATCCCTTAGTCGGCTTTTACGACATCCACCGGAGGAGATGGAGGGGTCTATTCTTGGGCCGGACACATCACCATATTTTAATATTATATTAATCCCGAGTAACAAAAACGCAGGCGTTGATCTCGTTCAATCATTCTCGCAAGCCGAGAGTAGTCTTGAGAGAGAACCTTCATCCATCAGAAAGATAGTAGTAGTAGAGCTTATTTGTGAAAGAGTTCGTCCGGGGAAGTACTACCACCATACCTATTTCTGCCGCAAAGCAGTAGTGCTCGCATTGCTGTGTTCCGGTTTGAAGGGTATGGGTGCCGGTGAAATTACAGGCACATGAGACTTTTCATCTTTATGTCTCAGGGTGGCGGGCGCAGTGGAATGCCACATAGGGCGCGTCCTAGGTGGACGTGACCTATGAGGTAATGCACTGTTCATATGCAGAGGTTACCGCTTAACATCAGGTGGGCCATCAGCTTGTTCCGTCATTCAAGTAGTATAAAAAAAAAAAAAGGTTAAGTAATTGTCTGGTATAAACAGAATTTTTAACAATTTAATTTTATATGAATATAAAGAAGAATACGACGAAAAAGGGAAGAAGATAATATAGATAATATAAAAGAAGTAAAAAAGTAAAATAGTAAAAAGAGTACAAAAAAAACTCATTTTATGGAAAGTCCAGTGTAAATGCGAATAAAATCCAGTGTTCATTTTGCGAAGTGGTAATTTTGAGAAAACGCATAGTGTACATTTGGCGAATTAATTAATTAATTTAATTTATTATATTTAATTAAGACGGACACACCAATCACATTAATCAAAGATAATAAAATAACATAAAATAGCGAAGTGGTCATATTGAGAAAAAGTGCGGTGTACATTATGAGAAATGGACGTTTTGATTGAGCCGTATTATCGAGGCTCAAAATGTTGGTCTGTTAGTAATTACCTCTGGAAGCGGCCGCGGCAGCCCCCACGGCGGCGGGCCCCGCGCCCAGGGCCCCCAGCCGCTCAGATAGCTCCATGATGCTGTAGTGAGCATCTTGGACGCCCGGACCTCCCTGAAATCACATATTCATAAATTGAAACAATTTTTTTTATTATTGGTCTGAGCTAAAGCGAACTGAATGTCAACACAGTCAACGACGAAATATAACTATATTCATCAAAATCTGTATTTCGATGAATATAGTTTGTGAATGTCTGAATGTATAGGTCGCGCGACGAGTTACGAGCGCTGACCTTAAATGCGCAGTAGTCATTTATTGGGACTGTATAGCGAATGCGCGAATGTACACATGCGCAGTCAACCCCACCACTTTCTCCGAGCGCTCATTACTCGTTGCGCGACCTGTGTACATCCGAACCATTTGGCCTCACAGCTAACTACCATAAACAACCCGAAGAGGCTGAAAAGACAACATATGGAACTCGATGGAACATGACATCATAGACTGATAGTAGTAGTAGAGCTTTTTTGTGAAAGAGTTCGTCCGGGGATGTACTACCACCATATCTATTTCTGCCGCAAAGCAGTAGTGCTCGCATTGCTGTGTTCCGGTTTGAAGGGTAAGGGTGCCGGTGAAATTACAGGTACATGAGACTTTTCATCTTTATGTCTCAGGGTGGCGGGCGCAGTTCAATGCCACATAGGGTGCGTCCTAGGTGGACGTGACCTATGAGGACCCACTGTTCATAGGTAGAGGTTACCGCTTAACATCAGGTGGGCCATCTGCTTGTTCCGTCATAGTATAAAAATAAATAAAAAAAATACACATAAGAACAGGAGGTCGCACCACTTCTGCTACAAGTCAACCAAACCTGCACATAGTCTGAAGACTAATCGCAGATGAAAATAGAACAAAAAAATAAATTGTCTGTATAAAGCAATTTGAATTATTTTAAGCCCCAGACTAAAAAGAGTGGTGTTATAAGTTTGAGGCCATGGCGTGTCCGTAAGTCTGTATGCATGTTTATATGTTGCCACGTAGCTCTGGAACGGGTACTCTGATATTAATGCAGTTTTTTTGTATGAATGAAAACTGGTGTTGGATCTCTGAAAATAGTAAGGAGTTTTTATAAAATAAAAAAATGAAATGAAATATATTTATTTGACAATCACACAAAAAACACAGAACAGACAGAATATAAAACGATAGCGTAGATCCAACAAAATTATATGAAAGCAAAACAAAAGAAAAAAAACATTTATAATATCTACAGACTTAATTTAAAATTATAAACAAATATATAAAAAAGATATTTTTTATCCAAATTGGTAGGTGATCGACACATATCACCACATTGAAGAACAGATGCACGCACGCAGATGCTGTCACGAAGTGACGCAACTCTCTTCCAATAGATGGCGCTATCGCCAATATTTCACAGAAAGTTCTGTGAACCTAACTGGGCTATATTCCTCATAAAATCAACCAACACGCTGGACACACGCCCCTATAGTAAGCTAAAATATACATTTTGAATTTATACTGTGCCAGAACTATGGGATGACATGGCACAAGCCTCAAACCAACACGAAACGCATTTATCAAAAAAAAACATTCATTTTAGACTCAACATGTGACAGCAACATGACCTGTTGGATACTGACAATTTACTGTCAAATGTAGGGGATTTTGGTACCAAACGTTAACATTATCAATGGTAGAGTCTCCCTTTGATCAGACCAACCAACTTTCACAGCAAGATCTCAATCGTCTTGCCGTTTTAAATCTTGTCGACATTGACATTAGGTTCCTAATCTATTCAACTCAGCTGCAACTAACCACAGTGTGACAGTCGGAGTGAGGCAGTTGGTTTAACTCCAAGCCTTATTTACCTGGGACAAGTTCAGCCAAGCCTGAGCGAGTTGCGTCAAAGTGCCGTCATCTTCAACATCCTGGAGCAGTTTGAGCTGCTTGCGGGCCAGGTCGGGGCGGTTCATAGCCAGGAGGCATTGGAGAGTGAAGGCTCGGAGCTCGAGGGATTCAGCATTGTGGAGGATCCTGATATAAGGAAACAGAACCTTCAGAAGATAGATACATAACTCTTTGACGACCTCTGTAGCGCGGCGGGCGAAGGTTGACCTGCGACGCAGGAGGTTGCGGGTGCGAATCGCGCCTTGAACAAAAATTTGTGCGACTGCAGATATTTGTTCAGGGTTTTCTGGGTATTTTCTATGTATAATAATAAATATCTATCTATGTAATGTATATTGTATTATGTATATCAGTTATCTAGTACCCTTAACACAAGCTCTGCTTAGCTTGGGGCTAGATTATGTTGTGTGAACTGTCCAGCATTATTTATTTGTTTATTTTATTTATTATTTATTGATCAGCAGGTCATGATCAATCTATTGCTGTCCACTGCTGGACATAGGTCTCTAGGATGGCGGACAGCCATCTTATGCAAATTGTTGCTCCACCGAGCCGAGAGTGCCCCGCACTATTTTTGCCCATCCGTGGTCTCTTCTCCAGAACTCGTTTACCCAACAGGTATAATTTTATTAGTAGTAGAGCTTTTCTGGGTAAGACTTTATCCAGGGATGTACTCACCATACCTATTTTAGCTGCAAAGCAGTAGCGCTCACATCCAGGACACAGCAAAATTATGGAGAAATTACAGACACATGAGACTATTCATCTGGTGGGCTCAACTCAATCAATCTTTACAATTTTGATGACCTCCATGGAGCGACCGGTACGATGCTGAAACGCGAGAGGTACAGGTTCGATTCCCGCTGCGAGACAAATGTTTTCATAATCTGCAAATATTTGTCGGGTCTGGGTATCGTGGTACCATGGTTCTCATAGTTCCTAGTGAGGAATCCTCGTGACTGTTGGGAGTTATTTATTTATTTAGTAGATTCATCATCCAATCCAATGGGGGATTTGCCACATAATCACCATGCTTGGAAGGCGTCTTGATGATCATAGGTATTGGTTTGCCACATAATCACCATGCTTGGAAGGCATCTTGATGATCATAGGTATTGGTGTAGAGTAGGTACTCAGTAATCATTTGACGATGGTGCAACCCACTGTGAAAAGAGGCCCATTGAGACTCTGCCTAACCCTTTGGGGAAAGAGGTGTGTGTCTATGTATGTATGTACTCAGGTGGATGCCGGTACCCATCCTCTGGGGTAATCTTAGTCGGTTTTTAAAACATCCACAGGAGATAGAAGGCTCTATTCTTAGGCCAGATACACCACAGCAGTAGATTAATAGGTTTTTTTATAACATTTATACTTACTTTAGTGCTGCCTCATAGTTTTCTTCGTGATAATAGATAGTTGCAGCAACGACGAGGAATACTTCATTGCCAAGCTCGGTGCCTTTCGCCACCTGAAATTATTGATTTCAGACATGTACAACATTTTACTGTATTACCTATCTACTAGAAACTATGGCCAGTACGATTGCTTGGTTTTTAAGTTGGTTTTCCTTTTTTCTTTGAATCAGCTTCCACTTGTTCTTGAGGCACCACACAGGCGCTCTCCACCTAGTAGTAAGAAGGATCATAAAATAAAGCAGAGTCGTGTTTGTTGCCTGATTTTTTCTAGGTTTGGTCGCGTTCTAACTGACGTTGGACGATTCTAAATGATCCTTGTGAATTTAATAAATAAATACTTTTTGACTTTGTCTTGATTATAATAATATTCAAAAAAGCCGTAGTCTGCTCCGCGCGTGACTGGAGTTACTTCGGTCCAGTTCAGTATAATATGCGCGAATATGTTGCACAGAGGTAAAACATAACAACTTCACTATTTATTAAGACTTGATATTATGATTTTACTCCCCATCTATTTGCGTACAGTGGGGCCTTATGCGAAAATCGATTCTTAAGAGTCAAGAAGCTTCTCTTAAACAAAATCTACAGTTTACCAGTCTATCCAAAAAAAAATCGCCCAAATGAGAGTCGGACTTGCACATGAAGGGTTACGTACCATTATCTAAACACGTTTGTTGCAGGGGAGCCCCCTTAAATATTTATTTTATTTTATTTTTTAGTATTTGTTGTTATAGCGGCAACAGAAAACAAATAAAACATCATCTGTGAAAATTTCCACTGTCACGGTTCATGAGATACAGCCGGGTGACAGGTGGATAGACAGACAGACAGACAGACAGACAGACAGACAGACAAACAGACTTACAGACGGACAGCCGAGCCTTAGTAATAGAGTCCCGTTACCCTAAAAATTATGTTCAGAGAATATTTTTTTAGGCAGTATATTCTTTCTTACCCTTGCGTCAACATCAGCGACTATCGCCGGCTTGTTTGCACCCGTTGCCAGGTACTCCACAAGGGTCCTCAGCGGCTGTAGCATAGGATCCGCAGTCTTCAGCTCCTGGAGGACTATCCTGGAGTTACCCTGCGCGATGTACGCGCGGTAGAGAAGGGCATCGCGTTGCAGTGCGATTAGTGGTGATGATGGCTGAAAAGTAATGAGTTTCCGCTAAGAATGACCAATCAAAGTGCCCATTGACTGAGATCAATAGCTAGTTGTTTTGAGGATTTATAATACAGAATTTAGCCATTTATTGATATAAAAAGGGCAAAAAAGACAATATTATGCCAAGACACGGTAATTCGAGTAATTTCATCGCAAAATACTAAGACATGAGCGGCATGACGTTTCGTCATCGCGAAAACAATTGCTTGTAACTTGATAAATTATGGTTTTACTAGTCTAATTTTGTGCATAGATCATTACTCACAGATACACTTTGAGCTTCATTGATTGCTTGCTGGTAATTTCCAACGTAAAATGCATTTTTCACATCGAAAAGTTCATCAACATCTTGCTGCTGACGTGCCATTTTGAGAAACACAAATTGTTGATTGAATTGAAATAATTGAATGAATGAACAGCTCCGGTAGGAGTATTATTGTTCTGTGATGAACAGACAGCTAATAATGTGGCCAGGTCTAGTTGGCAATACCCAAACCATTCAAAAAAAATTGAGGCAAAATTTAAAGATTTTAGATTTCAAAGAGATACCTAGCCTACAGAATAAATAATAGTACAAGCCTAGCCCTAGAATGATCAAATCAAATCAAATCATAGTTTATTACTTTTCAAGTGTAAGCCACACTCTATGGATAACATCGAGTCCCGCTGGAACGAAATTTTTGGGTTACATTTAAATTAAAATCAAATCAAATCATTTATTTGCTAAATATGGTTAAAGAGGTTCTTACACAGCACCATTCTATTTCACCATTCTAGGGCTAATTTCAGGTAGGTATAAACACATTATTGATCAAAATATTATTTAATTAATTAAATACACAATAAATTAATGATAGATACGAGTACGAGGACTAGAGTGAATGGTTTGATACTACTTAAAAAAACAGAAAACAATATAAAGATGATCTAAATAATTTTAGGATCTCAAAAGTTAAATGTAACAAACTCAATAAGGAAAAGTGTATTAGGTTTAACTTAATTATACGGACAAAAACTTGTAAAGTTTAAAACAGATACTTCTCTGTTCTTAAAATTATGATTTCAATCAATCACAAAATTTATTTTTTCATAGTTTAAACATACATACCTACATAAATACATTGCACGTGAACAGCTTTGGCTATGAAATATTAAAAACTAGAGGTACCTCATTTTTTTTTTTAAAATTGACCTAACTATCTTTTATCATCAAAATTGTAACATCTTTTAGGAACATTTAAATAATGATTATATCTTGCTCAAATAGCTCAACAGTTGGTAGCATATTTTTTGCTAGCAACATTGAGATTTGACACATTGACTTAATGTTGCTAGAGTAATAACTTTTTTGAGCGGTTTTCTTTTACCTCTTTATTTTAAAATATCATATACCTACAAAGATTAATACATTTTAAAATACCTAGATATTTTATAAAAAAATTACAAGTCTTTACAATACCTATTAATATAAATTATAATAAAAAAGCATCCTTGCTACAGCCATCTAGTGGCAAAAAATAAAACTTTAAAGTTCAATACAGGCAGATAGATGGCAGTAGACGTTGTTGGCTAGTTGCTGTGTTATTTTTTTTACCGCAAGCACGAACGCAAACAACCGTTTAAAAAAAAGGATGTTTAAACTTTTTATTAAATAATAATTAATTCCATAATAATTAACTTTTTATGGAATATAGAAAACATTGAACAGAAATCACACTATTAACTTTCAAGCTATGTTTACTGGCCGTGTTACATACGATTTTCGAGCAACTGTATTAACAAGTAGGTAATTAATATTGTAAAAATTTATAAAAACCCTGACGCTGAACGGCTGAAACGATTTTGATCAAACAAAGCTAAGAACACTCCCGACAAATACACCTTTCAAACAAAAAAAAAACTAAATCGGTTCATCCGCTCGGGAGCTGCGAACTGTACTAATATTTATTCTGTGGCTGCGATGGGACAGACAGACACACACACAGACACGTCAAACTTATAACACACCTTCGTTTTTCGTCGGGGGCTAAAAATAATTGAAATTAACGCTTGGCTTACGTAGGTAGGTAGGTACCTATGTAAACACAAAAAATATGAAGGGATGGGTTCCATCCCATTCTCGATTTTTAGTAAGTTTGTGCTTTCAGGACCTAACAATGAATCTAAAGAAATCGGTTTTATTCATGTCGCTTAGGGTAGGTACCTACCTAGTCAGGTAAGCGAAAGGTTCGCGGGCAGAAGTACCTACCTACCTACGATCAGACTGTTTAGGTAGTTAACGACCTCTGTGCTGGCGCGGCGGGCGAAGGTTCGCCTGTAACGCAGGAGGTTGCGGGTTCGATTCCCGCCTCGGAACAAATATTTGTACGATCTGCAGACGTTTGTTCAGGGTGTTCTGGGTATTTTCTATGCACTTATAATAAAGAATCTATGTGATGTAGGTATTGTATTAAGTATATCAGTTATCTAGTACCCATAGCACTAGCTCTTCTTAGCTTGGGGCTAGATAATGTTATGTGAACTGTCCAGCATTATTTATTTATATATATATATATTTATACCACTTTATTAGGTACCAGCGGTGAATGAATAAAACTTTTACTCGCTTGCTTTATTCGGGCAGTGTAATGGCGGCATTTCACTTGGAGTAGGTACAAAAATAACGCGAACATTTGCGCCAATAGGTACCTATTGGCGCAAATGTTCGCGTTATTTTTCCAAGGCAAAATCGACCATGTGTCGAACATCACATGGTACTACTTAGCTTGATAAAATAAATCAAATGTTTGCGCAAATATAACAACTGAATTAGTGAAGCATCAGGTTGTACAAATCACTTCTATACGGCTCGAACAGACAGTTGAGTTGTGCCAGCTAATAGCATATCGTGCGTGTGGCTTCGCTTTTACTAAAACAGTATTCTGTGGTCCAGGTAACACCTGGTGGTTGTCGAAAGAGCATCCTTATTTAACTGATAACTTATCAATAAAGACTTCATTCTTATCTTTTGATGTGTTCCTGTTTTGTAAGTAGGTTAAAGGAATAGGTAGGTACCTACATACGGGCAGGCAAAGCAATAATACTTTTCACTAGACACGGGATATTTACAATGATTTTTGAGTTTTAATTGTTCCCTATATTTCAGCACGGTTGCATGCGCCATGATCACGGGACAACTCCCGACAAAATCATGGTAAATATCCCGTTTCTAGTGAGAAGTAGGTATGTACCTATATAACCATGTTAGTTTCAAAAGTAAATAATAATAATAGTTCAGTATAATAGGTAGGTACCTAGTACGTTGTTATCTTATTATAACCTAGTGGGGTAAATAGGTAGGTACCTACACCAAATTCAAATGTATTGAAATCACAAGGATCATTTTGAATCGTCTTTATAAACTAATTTAAATCCTGTTCCAACGCGATCAAACCTAGAAGAATCAGACAACAAAGTACCTACCTACCTACGACGTGGCTTTTTTATGGTCCTTCATTCTACGAAATTTTACTATAGGTAAGGTACCTATTTATTATAAAGTAGTATATTAAATAGGTATTTATTTACTGCTAAATACTTATTCAACAGTATAAAAGTCTTTCCAAATCTTGGATTACCTACTCGCATGAAAACGTCAATAATCTTGATTTTAGTTCTAGATTACAATGAGCCTCAGACCAAGGCCAAACCAGATCAAGGCAAGAAGTTTTTCCAAAACCTTTAGTTCCCAAACAGCTCCAAATAAACGCTTTAAAATTCAACCGTTAAAATATTCCTGTCGTAGTGCGCTGAGGTGGTGCATTGTGTTCAACGGCAGCTGTGAAGGCCTGAGAAAGGGCCCGAACAAAGCCGCGGACCACAGCTAGTGTAGCAGTCACTAGCCCCTGAACCACAGGCCATGTAATAGTTAGTAAAGGAATGTACCTACTAGGGTCAAAGCAACTGGCTTGCAAAAATCTTCTGAGAAATGGGGTGCTTTATTATGTACCAGGGAACTCCCGTGCGAATTTTCGGCGTTAATTTTGATTTATTGTCGCCTGCCTTACCTACCTAATTACTAGGGGGGAATTTTACAAAGGCACATATTTTTGCACTCTATATAAAAAAAAAGTTGTCTCTCTAGTACCCACTCGTCGATTGGCGATTGGTTTAGCTACATTTGACGACCTCAGTGGCGCGGCGGGCAAAGGTTCGCCTGCGACGCAAGAAGTTGCGGGTTCGATTCCCGCCTTGTACTATTATTTATTCTGTGCCGCCTCGGAACAAATATTTGTACGATCTGCAGATATTTGTTCTGGGTGTTCTGGGTGTTTTCTAACTATGATAAAAAATAGCTATCTGTGTAATGTATTGTATAAAGTAGGTATATCAGTTATCTAGTACCCGTAACACAAGCTCTGCTGAGCTTGGGGCTTTATTTTGATTTTTATTGATTTTTGTGTGTTATGTACTTACAATAAGGAGTTCATTTATCTATCTTTAACTGTACTCCAGTGAATAGTACGAACCTAGATAATAAATAAAATACAATTATTAAAAAACGATACGATCCTTGATTGGTCATCCCTGACTGAGTGTCGCAAAGCTAGATTGATTCCCATTTCTGTTTGTTTTTATGAACCAACCAGCTTCGTAGAGCCACGTGATATTCGATGGTAGGGCCATCATGTAAGTGGTCGGTATACGTGGTAGGTATATCACCATCATCATCATCATCATCCACAGCCTGACCAACCTTCACCCTCTGCTGAGTATAGGCCTCTCTTTGCCTGTGCCATTCCTCACGATCCCGTGCCAGTCTCATCCAGGTTCGGCCGCGACGCATGCGATATCGTCTGCCCATCCCGCTGCTGGACGAACAATGTTTCTGTACCCAGTTCTTGGGTGCCATTCAGTTAGACCTTAATCCACCTATCGTCACCTCGTCTTGCCAGGTGTCTTGCCCAACTCCATTTTAGTTCCGATATACGATTCCCAACATCTTTGAGCTTCGTTCGGCTTCGTATCTCGACGTTGGGAACCGGTCTATATAAGCTTGATGCCGAGCATGGCGCGTTCCATGGCTCTCTGTGCAACTTTCATCGTGTACACAGCCTCCTGCGTGAGCGTCCATGTCTCGGCACCGTAAGTCATGGTAGGCAAAACACACTGGGCGGATCTGTGTTTATCCATTAATAGTTGCTGTGGCCTAGCTCCGGTTTTGGATAAATGCAGGCCTTCGTTGCCCACTCAAGAGTGAGTTGGCAAGGAGGCGAATGGTCTTGGGAGGAGCGCGGTTCGCTGAGATCCCCAAGGCAAGTCTGATGGTCATCCTTCACGTGGTTGCTGCCTGTTTTTGGTATTTTTTTTCTGAAATAGACGTAACTGAAACCATCAGGCGCCTTCACGGTCCACTAGGGGCCGTGTTGGTGTAGGTGCCCACTGAACTGTTGATGAGGTGTCGTTTCGCTCAGTTCCCGCGAGCCGGCTGTATGGATCAGTTTTCTTGCGGGATTCTGGGTGGGGTGGCGCGTCGTCTATGGTTTGGTGGGTAGGTTTAGGTACCCCTGTTTGCGACTGGCAGTGAACTCATAACCCTCGTGTGTTTGCTTCCACTTGAATTTCCTTCGTATCCTCTAGGTGTAATCGGGTTATATCTGGAGGATACGACGGAGGGAAGGCAGGCGGTCTCTCTCCAGATCACTGCATGGCAGATCTCTGCAGTGAAAGGGAAAAAGACCGCCAACGGGATGGAGTGTTGGAGTTAGGGTGGTGGTATGTTGGCTCTCTAACTTGCGAGGAGTTGGAGAGTGGGCCGATCATCGCCCTGACCCCAACCTTAGGCGTTCCCCCCATTTTTGGGGTGGGAGGGCAGCTGGCCCTTCACCTTTCCCTCTGATTAGCAGAGGGCACAGTGAGAGGGCCGGTCAGAGGTGCCCAATGGGCGAGGTGGAGGATCCATCGAGTGTGACGCCACTCACAACGGGGAGGAGCTGCCCTCTCATCACCCAAGCAGAGTGGCTCCCTACTATGCCTGGATGATGAGACAGCAGGGAAGGGCTGTTTGTTCCCTTGTTTGACTTTGGGTTAATCCAAACTCAAATGTGGGAATAAACGGCGAAAAGGTAGTTTGCCCTCTCTACCTTCCGGGCGTAGCTGGTGCCACTCCCGCCGAGCTATTTTCAGAAGATAGATGATGGCCAGGTAGGAAGTGACATCTCTCTCTCTTGCCACGATGACACGAGCGCGTTTTCGTGGTGGAGGAGAGAAATGTCACTGGGCTCGCGTGCTGCCACATTTGGAGGGAGTGTTTGTGGTTGGCTTTTTGGCCAACCACGGGATGGGCCCTGTTGGGCGTCGCGCGAGATGGGCACTGGCGCGTTCCGTAGGAGATCCCGGAGCCCATCGACATGCGCAGAGGATGGCCACCGGGGTGTTTTAGTGAGTCCACGAGTCCATGAACCTCACATAACCGTATTGCATCCTCAATGCAATACGGTACCTGATAGCAGATTTCACCTCGACAAATAAAAAAAAAACATACTGTTTATAAAGTCGGGTCTTCAGGCATTGTGGTATATAGATAATGTGAAACTCATAGACTCATAGCTCGTATAATATCTAAGAAGAAGTTTATAAGAAATATCCCCAACTCATAACCCAATACTCCACAAAAACAAGTAGGTACAAGGAGGCAATCAATAATAACCCTTCAAACTCCGATTATTATTATAACAAACCTCCTTCTCAGTACATAGTAGGTACTCACACTCAAAGGTAAACAAGGTTCTGGCGGAAATACAGAATTAGCACAAAGGTCGATGAACTCCGAAAGCTCCCGAACGAAGGGCTGAAGGGCCGAGACCCTTCAGTGAAACCACCCTTAAGGGTATCCGAGTTTCAAGATTTGACTTTCATTCGATGTTTAGTAAATTTTCATAGGATTTTCATCGTTTGATCCCTCAGTTCCAATTACAGGCACATAAGACTTTCATGGCGACCTCTGTGGGGAGGTTGCGGGGTTCGATTCCCGCCTCAGAACAAATATTTGTACGATCTGCATATAATTGTTCAGGGTGTTGTTGGTATTTTCTATGTATAATAAAAAAATATCTATCTATGTAATGTATTTCAGTTATCTAGTACCTACCCATAACACAAGCTCTTGGGGCTCTAGCTTGGGGCTAGATAATGTTGTGTGAACTGTCCGGCATTATTTATTTTATTTATCTTAATGTCTCTGGGTGGTGGGCAGTGCAATGCCTCATAGGGCGCGTCCTACGTGGACGTAACCTATATATGGTGATGCATTGTTATCGGCATCAAGTGGGTCATCAGCTTGTTCGGTCATTGAAGCAGTTAATAAAAAAAAAATGTAGGTTCTGTATTTATACAGTGGTGTGAGCCATTGTACCCTGCTGAGTAAGGCCTTAGAATATCGATGTAATAACGCCTGATTTCCAATAGCAAGACCATTAAGAAAAAAGTACAGGCTCGCCCGATCATTCGTCAATGATTACTTAGGTAACCTATTGTTATTTTAGTAGGGACGAAGGGTGAATAACATTGTCGTGGGTTCCGGGGCCCCGGACTTGTACTAATATTTATTCTGTGCCCCGGACCCAGAGTCTCGACCCCGAAAGGCGCAAGTATTAAGTAGATATACATAGGAACAAAAAACTAGCTATTAATAGTAGCTACATATATATAAAAAAAATGAACGAATGAATGAATGGATACGGCGCACAACTAAGTTGAGAGACCTGGTCACCGTTATTGCTGAGCGAAAGTGGAGTTGGGCGGGTCATATGCTAGGCTTAAGAATAAGAATATCTTTATTGATCAGCTGTGTACATGGTGATGTTTAATAGTAAATAGTTTCAACAGCCTGCCCATTTCGAGCGTACAACATAAATGTGCGTAGTTTAAATATAGGTAACAATTAATAACTAATGTTATATAATCTTAAACTCCTAAGATCTTAATCTAAAACCTATAGATTAATTAAGTTGAAAGCAATCAATTTGCGATCTTCAGAATATTCGTTCATATCGAATGCTTTAGAAATTAGCCATGCCTTCAGTTTCTTTTTGTAAATAATACCATTTAATATTTTTAGATCAAGGGGCAGAAAGTTATGAATTTTTATGGCCATGGCATATGCACTATTAGCACACATACTGTTGTTAAACTGTGGTAAACAGATATTGTACTTACGCCTAGTTCTCTTAATTTCAGCACGATTCGACTTTATTTCACAGAAATAATTTTCATTATTTTTTACAAATAAACAAGTTTCATAAATATAAATGCCAGTAACCGTAAGGAAATTATTAGTTTTAAAAACATCGACAGAGTCGCTGCACGAGACGGATCCTTGAATGGAGACCGTGGGTAAACAGAAGACCCAGAGGTCATCCACCGAAACGATGGGTGGACGACATAAAAGGATACGCAGGCTATCACTGGATGGCGAAGGCAGCTGATCGACTCGAGTGGAAGAAATTGGGAGAGGCTTACGTCCAAAAATGGACATTTAATGGCTCATGATGATGATGATGATGATGATGACATACTTATATCGCCAGTTAATGAGATCAAAATATTCATATAAATTATCATAGACGGGTAAGCGGTGAACGCGATTATAGACCTAATCATCTAAGCAATAAGTAACCAAGTATTTGAAGTATTGTTTACGTAAAATATTGCATTGTTCCACGAATTCTTAGTAATGGCCAGAGAAAGACCGCCAAAGGCGTATCAATCGCTTCCAAAAACATTGTACAAGATAACGTTTAATCAGAATTTAAGAAAAAACAGGAAACGGTCCCGGATACCATTCGCAATACCTACTAAATCTCCATGCAGCATCCGTTTACTTGAGACAGATTTGGAAACGCACAAAAGGCCGAACGTACAAAGGTACATCTGCCGGCAGATGGTGGTTCAAAAAATCCTTACCTGATATTTCATTGTCCCTCAGTTCTTAGACTTGAGACGTACAACGTACTTGCTGATGTGACAATGGGCTTGTAAAATGTCGGACAGTTTGAGCTTTCATCTTTTTGTTTTATTGAAGTGTCTGGTATTGTTTGGTTTGTATTGGGTGCAGCGTAGGACTGGCGATATAGTCGAGGTGGCGTTTGCTATATAGCCGGGCCCTAGCCGCGGAGCCCACAGGCTTGCCATCCCTGAAACTTGTTTTGGAAACTGAACCAGCGACAACTTTATAACGAACCAACCTATTTGACGCGTTCCAAATACCGAATCCCCTTAGAAGATAGAGTAAACCATAATACACGACAATTGACATTGTATGAGATATTTAAAAAATAGAAACCGGCCAAGCGCGAGTCGTATTCGCGCACGAAGGGTTCCCTACCATTACCTATAAAAACGACAAAAAACTTGTCATGTCTGTTGTATGGGAGCCTCCTTAAATATTTATTGTATTCTGTTTTTTAGTATTTCTTGTTAAAGCGGCAACAGAAATACATGATCTGTGAAAATTGCAAATGTCTAACCATCACGGTTCATGAGATACAGCCTGGTGACAGACGGACAGCCGAGCCTTAGTTATAGGTGCCCGTTTTACCATTTGGGTACGGAACCCTAAAAAAGTTAGATACTTAAGTAATTTTTTGATTTTCTAAAAATTTTATCGGTAGATTCGGTTCTAAATTGGTATTCATTAACTTCATTATTTTCTGATATTGAAAGAAAACCTAACCTAGGTTAGATTAGTTAGGTATAGTCTGGTGGTCTCCCATCTACCATTATCCCTTCCTGCCCGGGCTTCTGGGAGCTCTTGCGGCCCAGTCCGACCCTGATAGGGTGGGTATTCTTTATTGGGGTATCTACAACGCATGAGCTTGCTCCTGAGTTCCCATTCACTGATCAGTGGAATGCTTCCTGACATTCAGACACCCGCTACGT
This sequence comes from Operophtera brumata, assembly GCA_932527175.1. Lineage (NCBI taxonomy): Eukaryota > Metazoa > Arthropoda > Insecta > Lepidoptera > Geometridae > Operophtera > Operophtera brumata. The sequence continues at coordinate 54,329,934 of OW052239.1, read as the reverse complement.
CGTCTTCTGGGCCCCTATCGCTCTAATCTACCAAATCAAACCCACGAGCAAAACCGTAGTGCACATGCATAACGCTAATCATTTAAACGTAAACTTTTTCAGCTTAGTTTTCTTAGATACTTTGGTGTAACGATCGATGGAACTTTTCATTATTTAAAATAGCGCGATACTATTTCTTACGTCAGCTAAATAGCGCGATACTATTTCTTACGTCAGCTAAATAGCGCGATACTATTTCTTACGTCAGCTAAATAGCGCGATACTATTTCTTACGTCAGCTAAATAGCGCGATACTATTTCTTACGTCAGCTAAATAGCGCGATACTATTTCTTACGTCAGCTAAATAGCGCGATACTATTTCTTACGTCAGCTAAATAGCGCGATACTATTTCTTACGTCAGCTAAATAGCGCGATACTATTTCTTACGTCAGCTAAATAGCGCGATACTATTTCTTACGTCAGCTAAATCAAATCCAAACTAAAACAGTCTTTAAGTTTTTACAGTTTATGACTTCTCTCAAATGGATTCTCCCTACTCTTAATTACTTTTGAATTTATTTAAAATGATATAGTTTATTTTATATATATTGCAGTGCTCATGTTGAGAACTTTGATAAATTATAGATTATCTAAGGTTGAGAACTTACAATATCTAGTAACCACATGAAGTAATAACATTTAATAATTTATGACTTTATGATCTTTCCCAAGATGACCCGCGACCCGTGCACCCACTGGCTTCACCCACCGGTCAATGTGTTTTATTTTATGTGCAAGAATTTGTGACTTCTCTCAGCACGTTCAAGGTAGACTCAAAAGGTATATACATTTAGTAAAATTGTTTGAGCTTTCAGTGCGTCTCGTAGTCACCCTATCGTCGCCTGCATGTGCAGTTCGCACACAAAAGAGAAATCTGTACCTACAGCATGCATCGCTCAATCTTTCTATACGCTCCGCATTTACCTGGGTTCCCATAATCAGTGATGCATAAACGCAGATGAATCTGATCTTTTGAATTTAACAGAAGATAGTCCTTCGGCCGGGAAAGCGTTGGCGGGACGACGATCTTGTGAATTTTGATAAGGAGTGGTGAGAGAACAGGGACAAGTGGAAGAATTTGGGGGAGTCCTTTGCCCAGCAGTGGGACAATATAGGTTAAGGAAAGCAGAAAAAAAACCTTTGGTGCACTTTTTGAGACGAATCCAATCTTCTTCGTGTCGTTGGTTCCCATATGTAATTAAAATGTTTTGGAGCAAAATTTAGCCACGTCTACTGCATTCAGTGGCTTCACACAGATCATTTAGTGTGCAGGTGTTGGTGCACAGTGGACAGCACAGCAAGTGAGGCATCGTCTGTGGAGTGAATCGAGAACACACACAGAACACACACAGATAACGTTGTGCCTCGTCGGAATACCCCCATTTGACTTACATTCTATAAATTCAAATTCAAATTAATTTATTGCGATATATGTGTTAGTAACAGGTGGTTAGTGCTACAGTTAAATTTTCAGCCATAATCGGCGTTTAAGGCATTCAAAATGTATATCAGTATTTAAAATAATTAAAAATTAAAAATCACCTAGTCCTATTTAGTCACCTATTCCTAGTCATTAAATTTTTTATCACCTAGGAATTCTTGTAATTGTTTATTGTCTTCACAACACCCAACTGTCACATACATAGTCCTCATCCCACCCTAGGATTCCCTGTTTCGTGGGTATCAGGAACTACGAGTACCATGGTCCCAACACCCGGACCCGGAACAAATATTTGCAGGTACATTTGTCCCGCAGCGGTAATCGAACCCGCAACCTCTCGTATCACAGCCAGCTACTCGCCCGACGCGCTACAGGGGTCGTCAAACTTAGTATAAGTACCTGCAGCACACCTGGCTTCGGAATTGGTTCGGAGATTTCCAGATTTCCATGTAGTTCATGCCTGGGAAATATGTACGTGGACGAATTAGCGGGAGTTCCACTATCTTTTTATAATACCTGTTTGATCTGTTTTTTATCTTTTTATAATACCTGTTTGATCTGTTTTTTATCTTTTTATAATACCTGTTTGATCTGTTTTTTATCTTTTTATAATACCTGTTTGATCTGTTTTTTATCTTTTTATAATACCTGTTTGATCTGTTTTTTATCTTTTTATAATACCTGTTTGATCTGTTTTTTATCTTTTTATAATACCTGTTTGATCTGTTTTTTATCTTTTTATAATGCCTGTTTGATCTGTTTTTTATCTTTTTATAATGCCTGTTTGATCTGTTTTTTATCTTTTTATAATGCCTGTTTGATCTGTTTTTTATCTTTTTATAATGCCTGTTTGATCTGTTTTTTATCTTTTTATAATGCCTGTTTGATCTGTTTTTTATCTTTTTATAATGCCTGTTTGATCTGTTTTTTTATCTTTTTATAATGCCTGTTTGATCTGTTTTTTATCTTTTTATAATGCCTGTTTGATCTGTTTTTTATCTTTTTATAATACCTGTTTGATCTGTTTTTTATCTTTTTATAATACCTGTTTGATCTGTTTTTTATCTTTTTATAATACCTGTTTGATCTGTTTTTTATCTTTTTATAATACCTGTTTGATCTGTTTTTTATCTTTTTATAATACCTGTTTGATCTGTTTTTTATCTTTTTATAATACCTGTTTGATCTGTTTTTTATCTTTTTATAATACCTGTTTGATCTGTTTTTTATCTTTTTATAATGCCTGTTTGATCTGTTTTTTATCTTTTTATAATACCTGTTTGATCTGTTTTTTATCTTTTTATAATACCTGTTTGATCTGTTTTTTATCTTTTTATAATACCTGTTTGATCTGTTTTTTATCTTTTTATAATACCTGTTTGATCTGTTTTTTATCTTTTTATAATGCCTGTTTGATCTGTTTTTTTATATATGTATACATAAGAAAGTCGTGTTAGTTATTATAACTAGTATTTATAACTCAAGAACGGCTGAACCGATTTGGCTGAAAATTGGTGGGGAGGTAGCTCAGAAGCAGGAGACGGACATGCGGGTAGGGGGGGGGAGGGGGCTATTTTTCATCCTGAAACTACCCGTGAGAAGCCGGGGCGAGTCGCTAGTACATAAATAAAAATAAATAATGCTGGACAGTTCACACAACATTATCTAGCCCCAAGCTGAGCAGAGCTTGTGTTATGGGGACTGGATAACTGATATACATTACATAAAGAGATATTTTTTATTATACATAGAAAATACCCAGAACACCCTGAACTGCACCCTGAATCTGCAGATTGAACAGATATTTATTCCGTGGCGGGAATCAAAGCCGCAACCTCCTGCGTCGCAGGCGAACCTTCGCCCGCCGCGCCACAGAGGTCATAATGTAATTGTTGTGTTAAACCGTGTTAATTCACGTAAATTAACGATACCTTATCTAAGATGCGGGTTCTCTGGACTCGTAGACATGTGACCTTGTACACTGTTAGTTCTCTGGACTCGTAGACATGTGACCTTGTACACTGTTAGTTCTCTGGACTCGTAGACATGTGACCTTGTACACTGTTAGTTCTCTGGACTCGTAGACATGTGACCTTGTACACTGTTAGTTCTCTGGACTCGTAGACATGTGACCTTGTACACTGTTAGTTCTCTGGACTCGTAGACATGTGACCTTGTACACTGTTAGTTGGTTAATTCATTACCGATTACCTCTTTGATCCTGTCCTTACACTAATCAGAAGCAGTTTAGATAACCCCATCAAATATTATCTAAACAAACTTTTTTCATTGTTTCAAATAATTGTAACCCTTATTACTGTCGCTTTAGTTTTTTGTTCCAAAATAGGTCATGGTACTTCAATAATTGTGAGACCGGTTAATTAGTTGTAGTAGAGCTTCTTTGTGAAAGAGTCGTCCGGGGAAGTACTACCACAATACCTATTTCTGCCGCAAAGCACTAGTGCTCGCATTGCTGTGTTCCGGTTTGAAGCGTAAGGGTGCCAGTGAAATTACAGGCACATGAGACTTTTCGTCTTTATGTCTCAGGGTGGCGGGCGCATTGCAATGCCACATAATGGTGTGTCCTAGGTGGGTGTGACCTGTGAGGTAATGCACTGTTCATAGGCAGAGGGTACCACTTAACATCAGGTGGGCCATCTACTTGACCCGTCATTCCCAGTAGTTTTTTTTAAGCGTTTTACAATACCGGTCACGTTATTTCGTGAGTCTGGATTTTAGGGATCCTTGCTTGATAATTAAATAAGCTGTAATTCCCTTACTCCGCTAACTTTTAGGCCAATTCAAGCAACGATCCCTCAATCCAGACGTGCAACATAACGTGAGCGGTTCTGGTTTTGTTTTGGTAACGTTCAAACTTAGTGCGATTCGGGCCCCTGGTGTCCTTCACCGTTTAGGTAAGTTGTAAAAATATAAGCTTTGCTTTTAAACTTCCAAAAAGCTTGGAGTGCTAAGCCGTGCTAGGCCGTATTTTACGCCGAATCAACGGCTATTGCTTTACAAAGCACAGTTAGGCCGCACATAGAATACTGTTCCTCTATGGCACGGGCACCCAAGTAGGTACCTGCTGCTTCATTTCGAGCCATTTTGCTGTAGACACAGTCTGTAATTACAGACAATTGAACTACTATAGTAGTTACAATTGACAAAGCAGAGGCTTAGAAGTTATATGAGACTAATTTCTAAGCCTCTGCTTCGTCAGTTTCCGACTAAATTGTATAGAAACAAACTACATAGGTAGTAGTAGGTTACAATATTTACATAAAAACCTTGGTGTGATTTCTAAACCAAATCATTTTATAAGAAACTGCCAAACCACAGGTTACTGCATTGTATTTTGGGATTTTGTTGTATTTGTTGTATGGGAGCTCACTTAAATATTTATTTTATTCTGTTTTTTAATATTTGTTGTATAGCGGCAACAGAAATACATCATCTGTGAAAATTTCAACTGTCTAACTATCACGGTTCATGAGATACTGCCTGGTGACAGACCGACAGACAGACAGACGGAAAGCGGAGTCTTAGTAATGGGGTCCCGTTTTACCCTTTGGGTACGGAACCCTAAAAACACGACTTTAGAAACTCCTCCTTTTTTTTAAAGTCGGTTTATAAAATTAGAGCAAACTTCGTTAGTAAGCAGAAAAGAAATGACAGAAGCTCTAACTAAAACAGTCGGTTGAGTTATGCCTACTAAACAGCTAATCTCCGCGTAATCTATCAATGAACATGCCTCGGCCTCGAGGTCACTTAGCCAGAATCATAAAAGTAGGTAGGTATGTCACGCACCGGAAACGTCTTCTACGTTTTGTTTGGTAGGTATTTTGCAAGGACAATGTGTTATGGCGTTTTTATCGGCAAATTATTGTAATTCGCACTTATTATTAGTAACTCAATGAATTTAAATAGTAACTGTAACTGTTTTACATAGAAATACTTGATTACCTACGTGTTAATGTTTTCAAAGCTTTGTATGAAGTTGCGTACAACCTCGGTATACCTATAATATCTTCGCCAGGTATGCTAACCCGAGATCCGATAGTCAATACAGGCGACGTCATCACCAATGAGAATTGAAACTGTGCCACAGAATAAATATTCTGTGCCTCCTTGTGGTGGATACCCCTCAAGGTGGGGTATATAATAACGCAAAATTACCAATCTTAGATTAGATTGTTAACTGACTAAATCAAGTACAATATTCAAATTAAAAACATGCATGGATACTACATTATAATACCGAGGGATCACCCAGACAGAAACACGATAGGACTAAATTTTAACAATAAAAAAAAAACACAAAGTTACCTCTAACTTTTGGCTAGATTCGATTGTTTGTACAGATTATTGGGTCAAAAATTGGATAAATAAAATCAGTACAATAAAAAGGAGGATTCACCGATGGGGTTTTTTAAAATTATCTATATTTCACGAGATATTCAATATAAACCGCTTTTTCGAGAGGCGCGTGGCGTTTTTTTGTATGAAGATTTCTGCCTGGCATTACTATACTTGTTCAATTCGTTAAAACCACGAGAATTTTTACTAAAAAGTTACGTTCAATCACTAAGTTGATTGTTTCTGATTAGAAAAAAAAACAATATTAATTCTGTATTTTTTTTCCGTAATTTCCGTAATAGTGACGTCGATTGCTAAATAAGTATTGGTTTATTTGTAGGTAATTCTTACATCCCACTAATATCATAAATGACCAAGTTACGATGTTTGGTTGGATGTTCTAGCAGATATTTTCATAAAAGTTTATTGTGAAAAAGCTTATATTTCAAAATCATTTTTTTATTTTATTGACCCGAGAGCTGACTCTTATCTGTCTCAACGCATTAGTATTGCCATTCAGCGTGGCAATGCAGCCAGCATCTTAGGGACGCTTTCGTCTGGTAGTGATTTGGATCAGTTGAGCTACCTTTAGATCGCTAGCAGCAGTCTTCAGGTAGCACAACTGTTGCATATGTATTTTGTATATACCTTGTATTAGTTGTATTATACTTTCTGTAAATAAATGTATTTTATTATGATACTTACCCTAAGTTACATAGTATTCATTTCTAAGTATTTAGGTATATAAGTTAATAAATAGTGACATTAATACTTTCAAAGAAGTATACCTTCCATAGATTAATACCATTCTAGGTAATAAGTACTACCGTTGATGATCACTCTATGCAGCATTGAAAACGCAACAACCTTTCAATGGGTAGGCTATGCAGACTTCATATAATAGGTAGGCTATGCAGACTTCATATAATAGGTAGGCTATGCAGACTTCATATGATAGGTAGGCTATGCAGACTTCATATGATAGGTAGGCTATGCAGACTTCATATGATAGGTAGGCTATGCAGACTTCATATGATAGGTAGGCTATGCAGACTTCATATGATAGGTAGGCTATGCAGACTTCATATGATAGGTAGGCTATGCAGACTTCATATGATAGGTAGGCTATGCAGACTTCATATGATAGGTAGGCTATGCAGACTTCATATAATATGTAGGCTATGCAGACTTCATATAATATGTAGGCTATGCAGACTTCATATAATAGGTAGGCTATGCAGACTTCATATAATAGGTAGGCTATGCAGACTTCATATAATAGGTAGGCTATGCAGACTTCATATAATAGGTAGGCTATGCAGACTTCATATAATAGGTAGTCTATGCAGACTTCATATAATAGGTAGGCTATGCAGACTTCATATAATAGGTAGGCTATGCAGACTTCATATAATAGGTAGGCTATGCAGACTTCATATAATAGGTAGGCTATGCAGACTTCATATAATAGGTAGGCTATGCAGACTTCATATAATAGGTAGGCTATGCAGACTTCATATAATAGGTAGGCTATGCAGACTTCATATAATAGGTAGGCTATGCAGACTTCATATAATAGGTAGGCTATGCAGACTTCATATAATAGGTAGGCTATGCAGACTTCATATAATAGGTAGGCTATGCAGACTTCATATAATAGGTAGGCTATGCAGACTTCATATAATAGGTAGGCTATGCAGACTTCATATAATAGGTAGGCTATGCAGACTTCATATAATAGGTAGGCTATGCAGACTTCATATAATAGGTAGGCTATGCAGACTTCATATAATAGGTAGGCTATGCAGACTTCATATAATAGGTAGGCTATGCAGACTTCATATAATAGGTAGGCTATGCAGACTTCATATAATAGGTAGGCTATGCAGACTTCATAAAATAGGTAGGCTATGCAGACTTCATATAATAGGTAGGCTATGCAGACTTCATATAATAGGTAGGCTATGCAGACTTCATAAAATAGGTAGGCTATGCAGACTTCATAAAATAGGTAGGCTATGCAGACTTCATAAAATAGGTAGGCTATGCAGACTTCATAAAATAGGTAGGCTATGCAGACTTCATATAATAGGTAGGCTATGCAGACTTCATATAATAGGTAGGCTATGCAGACTTCATAAAATAGGTAGGCTATGCAGACTTCATAAAATAGGTAGGCTATGCAGACTTCATATAATAGGTAGGCTATGCAGACTTCATATAATAGGTAGGCTATGCAGACTTCATATAATAGGTAGGCTATGCAGACTTCATAAAATAGGTAGGCTATGCAGACTTCATAAAATAGGTAGGCTATGCAGACTTCATATAATAGGTAGGCTATGCAGACTTCATAAAATAGGTAGGCTATGCAGACGTCACATAGAGACCTTTCGATAAGAAGGTTATCAGAACTGCGGGAATTCGCATATATTATTAAACTTGTCGGATTTTTTGATGCATTAATAAATAATCATTATATTTTGTGGTATTGTGTTGTGAAATAATTCGTAATACCGATTGTATCTTAGATGACGCAGTGTAGTAGGTTATATGTACCTAACTACATAGATGACCCGCTCGCGACTTCGTCCGCGCGTAGTCAGGAAACTTTCCCAGCGCGGCGTGCAGACAACAACTTCAACAGATATACAATTTATTCGTAAAACCAATTTACATGACAAAAAAATCCAAAAAATAAAAAACACAATTATAAAGCATAAAATAATATAAAGTCGAGGTAGGTACAAGTACTGTATATATTCTAGGGTACAAGACAAAAAAAAATACCTACACTAATATTGACTACACAAGTAACCTTGTTTCGAGTAGTTCGCTCACAGAATATAAATTCTGCTCAACATCAACAACCACGCCGTGAAACGACCTTTGAAACGACACCACACTCATGTTTTTAAATTTAGGGGTCATCTTTTAACCTTGAGTTCCTGAAAATAGTTTAATCTTAACAACGACACCATGAAACGACCTTTGAAACGACACCATACTCAAGCATTTCAATTAATTCCCATTTTAACCTTGAGTTCCTGAAAATATTTTGATCTCAATGAATACACCGTGAAAGTTAACTTTTTCATCGTCGAAATACGCTGAAATCGGGCTAAAACTTTAAGTGTATTTATTTACAAAGAAAACATTCCCGTGCCTATTTTCAGCAAAATTTCAGGTACTGCTGAAACATATGTTTGCTGGAATATACCTGTGAATTTTCAAGTATCTAATACCAAAGGTTTCCGAAATACGAAGCATTATAGTTTTACATTAAGAGCCGTTTTGGACCTCTTACAGGTGATTTTTCCAAAATCCTTTTTTAGTACACCCCTACACCCAAAAAGGATTACAACTTCCAAATTTCGTGTATCTAGGTCCAGCGGTTTAGGTTGTGCGTTGCAAAACCCAAAGTGTATACATTAAAAGCCCTTTTTGGACCCCTAAGAGGGTGAATTTTCCAAATTCCTTTCTAAGTACACCTTTACTCCATAAAAGGAATACACTCTCCACATCCATTTCAACACTCTGAAATAGGCACATCAGCGAAAGCTGCTCGTCTATAATTTTAAATAATAATAATAATAATAAATTTCAAGTCTCTACAACCAGCGGTTTAGGCCGTTTGTTGTAAAATCTAACGTTTTTTTTACAAACAAAACTTTCCCCTTCCGTTTTTCAGGAAAATTTCCGGTATCGCTGAAACACGTGTTTGTTAATTTTATTTGAGGAATCTCCTTGTAAAATTTCAAGGTTCTACTACTGACGGTTTCCAAAATACAGAGCATTTTTGTTTTACTTTAGAACCCCATTTTGAACCCCTTTGCGAATTTTTAAAATTCTGTTTTTAGTAGGTAGCTACGACCCTACGCATCGAGACGAACACACCGTCCAAATTTCAAGTCTCCACGACCAGCGGTTTAGGCTGTGCGTTGGACCTCGGTCGGTCAGCCAGTCAGTGAGGACATTGCCTTTTATATATGAAATAATATGTGGCAGCGGCCGGAGGCGAGCTCAAAGAGTACCACATACATACATACATAGGTAGGTAGGTACTCCAAATTCAGACAGACCTATCTATAAATTATAATATATACATACATACATAGACACACGCCTTTTTCCCCGAAGGGGCAGGCAGAGCCTCAATGGGCCGCTTTTCACAGTGGGTTGCACCATCGTGGAATATAGACGTGATAAGTGGTGAGCTCATCGCCGCCATTGCTTCCCACGACTGACTCAACTACCGCTTTCTTCCAGTAATAATACATTCCATAATAAGCTAGCAGCCAGGACAAATCTTATACCAGCGAATCTTATCAACAAGTCCGGGTAATCCCTTAGTCGGCTTTTACGACATCCATGGGAGGAGATGGAGGGGTCTATTCTTAGGCCGGACACACCAGTATTTAATTCAAATGAGTCGAGTGAACTCAAGTGCTAGCACATAATATATTGATACCATCCATATCATCTACTTACATACCTATTTCTACTGCAAAACAGTAGTGCTCGCATTGCTGCGTTCCGGTTTGAAGGGTATGGGTTGCCGGAGAAAATATAGGCACATTATACTTTTCATCTTTATGTCTCACGGTGGCGGGCGCAGTGCAATGCAACATAGGGCGCGTCCTAGGTGGACTTGAACTATGAGGTAGGCAGAGGTTATCGCTTAACATCAGGTGGGCCATCTGTTTGTTAAAACGTAAGCGCGGTCACATCTGCCTATAATAATGCATTGCCTCGTGAACACCTAGGATGCGCCCTACGTGGTATTGCAATGCGTCCGCCACCCTGAGACATAAATATGAAAGTCTCATGTAGGTACCTGTAGTTTCGCCGGCAACCATACCCTTCAAACCGGAACAGCAATGCGAGCACTACTGCTTTGCGTCAGAAATAGGTACCTATGTAAGTAGGTATATGTATTTCATTTGTAAAATCTGTGTAATTGATTGATATGGATGGTATCAATACGTGCTAGCACTTGAGTTCACTTGTGGGCGCCCCGTGTCTATTACGTATTAACGTGTCTATTATTATTTATTATCCGTATCAATAATATCAATTTAATAATTTACAGTAGCAACACCATCTCAAGGGCCGATTTAAAAGTCCTTCGTTCTCATGTTAGTCTATAAATCTCAGTGTAACTATCTTACCGGCCAACGAACACCATAAACGTGAGCTTGAAATAATTACCTACCTGCGAGTAGCGAGGTGTGTGTTTGTTGGGCGCAGCGGGCTGGGCGGGCGGGATGCGACGCAGCTTCCGCCCGCCCGCCGCCCGGCGGGCTGCAGCCGGCCCCCGCGCCCCCACCCCGCCATCGCTAGCAAGCGCGTGCGCGTACGAGCCGGCCGGCCGGCTCGCTCGTCAGTTCACCGCCGCGCCGCGACTAGAACACACGCGCGCACTTCGCTAAAACCGCGATCGAACTATTTCTTTACTAGCAGTGATCGAGAGGGAGACCTCTCGCAACCAACAAGATAACTTCGCAAGTGGAAATGCCGTCGAGTAGCCTGTTCGCGGACCTGAGCGGTGGAGGGAGCTTGGTGGAAGACCAGCGCGCGTTTCAACTGGCGCTCGAGCTGAGCATGCTGAGTCTCGGGGAGCCCATGCCGGCCGGCCCACTGGGCAGCCCGCTCGGCTTCGCGCCGCAGCAAGACGACCGCGCCAAGAAGAGCCAGAACATGACAGAGTGCGTGCCGGTGCCGTCCTCTGAACACGTCGCGGAGATCGTCGGCAGGCAAGGTTCGTGTGCTCCTCTGTTATTAAATCGGGATAGTGTCATATCAACTGCGAGTGTAGGTAAGTCGCGCGCGCGATAGCTTTCATTCCAATACACAGTCGCGCTCGACGCTCGGATCAGCTGTAAAGGTTATTCGGTGCCAGACGTCGGTCAGGGCGAGTTTGTCTCAGCGCCACCCTTATGTAAGGGCGCACGTGCCGGTTTTAGGTTATGTTCGATCTAAACCGCCACCTACAGACGAAATCCAGCCGAAAAACAGCTAGAACTCTCAGTTTTCGTGTGTTTGTTTACCCTGAGTCGCCGCTTGCCGAGCCTCGCTCGTAGCAACATAGATCGTGTGCCAGTTACTAACGGATTCGTAGACTCTTAGTTTGTAGCTGCGTAGTTAGCCGCAGATTGGTAACTATGGATTTTTAGAAAGCTCTGTCTGTAGTTTGTCCTTAGTTCGTCAATTGATTTATTTACTAATTGAGAAGGGTAGGTGTTACCAACTAGAACCACGTGTTACGAAGACGCGACGAAACGACTTAAGAATGGGTTCGTAAGGAGAAATAAAATTGTGAGTAGGTACCTACCTAATCATTGTTATTATTTCGTACTAGGTAGGTACGTACGTGAAGCGCGGCCGATATCAGTGCCGGTCAGCTGTGTTTACATTCCTTGGGTCACCGTTAGTAGGGTAGATTACAAATTACTGCCTACCTTTTTGCATATAAGCATAACACGACGTTTTGCAGCTATGGAGGTAGGTTATCAAATTGTTTGTCAAATTACCTGCAAGCTCAGTACCAAAGTATACCTACCTACCTACCTACCTATTGAAACAGCACACCGTTCAGTCGTCGGTAGGTAGGTAGGTACCTATATACGTATATTAGTTTATTCTAGAAATATTTATGTAGGTAGGTATTCGGACTATTTTTAGACTTTGTTGACAATCAATAAGTTAAGGTTTAAGTTCCTAGTTACTAGAGGTTAAATCCTTTCGTTAACTTAACTTTATTACTGAGCAGATAATTATTGAGGGATTGTGAAACGCAAATAGGTAGGTAGGTATATGGTAGGTACCTACCTACCTAACTTGTTTACTGAGCTGATCTATTTGATGTAGGTACCTAGGTAGGTACCTAGCTTACTTAGAGCTTTACTTATTGATTGTGAAATAGAACTTTACTTTTATTTATTTGGATTATTTATCCAAAATAATCCAATTAAATAAATAAATACGTTTCGGTCCCATAAAATCGTTACAAATACAAACGATTCGGTCTCCTACTGACCTTGTAAATGGAGTCGAGGGTCTCAGAACTACCCGACGCTCTAATTAAAAGGTACCTTCAACAAAAAATAATACCCTGCCCAAGGGATGCTTTTTTCTCCCTAGGGCAAAAAAGCACCGACAAAGAAGTTCGCGGTACACGTTATCTGGGTCTAATTCTTTTCGGCTCTGTAGAGAATCGATTATCTATGATACCATCTTGCGATTCGGATGAAGGTGAAAAAGTTGGAGAAATTACTCTAATTTTGTTGGGGGGTTCTGTGGACCATGTACCATAAAAAACACAAAAATGCCCACATTATAATTACTTTGAAACGGATTTTATTAGACCCTATTTTTATGGTGAATACATTTATTTACGGAAAGAATAACAAAACTAATACAAGTAGGTACGCACAAAATAAAAAAAAGCATGAAACTGTTGCGCTAGGTACCTGAAGACCGTTGAAAACTATCTAAAGATAGCTCAACTGATCCAAATCACTACCAGACGGAAGCGTCCCTAAGATGCTGGCTGCATTGCCACGCTGAATGGCAATAATGATTATTGATTATTATTGATTATTATTGATTATTGAACAAGGATATAACGTAGAAAAAGTACCTAAAACTACAGAAAACTAGTACAAGTAAATAATTGCTTTAAAACCAGTCGAAGCTCAGAAAAATTAGTACTTGCACAATATTTGTGTAACTTTCTTTCTGGTCTGTTGTTAATTTACATGGGTCTAATACATTCCGCCGAAATATTTTTTAAAAATAAAAAATAAAGTTAAACATTATTGGTCAACAAAATAAACTAAAGTAAACTTATCATAATAATTAAAAGTATAATGGGCGGTATTGTCGCTTAGAAGCGATTTCTTCCAGACACCCTTGATAATTTTGAGCAAGATTATCGTCCTTTTTTGATATTTCCAACTTTTTTAAAAGAAACTTGTAGTTAGTTTTAGTAGTAGAGAGCTTTTTTGTGAAAGAGTTCGTCCAAGGAAGTACTACCTCGATCCCTATTTCTGCCGCAAAGCAGTAGTGCTCGCATTACTGTATTCCGGTTTGAAGGGTATGGTTGCCGGTGAAATCACAGGCACATGAGTCTTTTCATCTATATGTCTCAGGGTAGCGGGCGCAGTGCTATGCCACATAGGGTGCGTCCTAGGTGGATGTGACCTATGTTAAAATGCACTGTTCATAGGCAGAGGGTACCGCTTATCATCAGATGGGCCATCTGCTTGTTCCGTTATTATAAGTAGTACAAAAAAAAACTTAGTTATTGTACAGTAAATAAATAAGTTCAAGACTATAAACATACCTATCCTAAGTTTTTAGGACTTGCGCATGTATTAATATGCAACGTAGGCCCAAATCGGTAATGTAGTGTTTGAACTTTTGATGAAGTAAGCAAAGTATCTAGCGAGGCGATTGCAAATGTCTAATATTAGCCAATAACATCCAAACGTAGCTTGAAATCTTTGTAATTTGATTGGTTAACAATACGATTGTTTCGCTGTTCGTGCTTGGCCCTCGGGCTCTTTCCCAACGAACACCCCTACGTCTGTCACCACTGGTGATGGCCAATTTGAGCCTAAAGACCGTTCACCGTAAGTTGGCACCTGCCATAGAGTATTTACAGGTGCCATCTTACGGTGAACGAGCTGTACGTTGCATATTAAAATAGGTGGAACGTTTTTTTTTATACTACTTGATTGACGGAACATGCAGGTGGCCCACCTGATGTTAAGCGGTAACCTCTGCCTATGAACAGTGCATTACCTCATAGTTCACGTCCACCTAGGACGCGCCCTATGCAGCATTCCACTGTGCCCGACACCCTGAGACATAAAGATGAAAAGTCTCATGTGCCTGTAATTTCACCGGCACCCTTACCCTTCAAACCGGAACACAGCAATGCGAGCACTACTGCTTTGCGGCAGAAATAGGTATGGCGGTAGTACTTCCACGGACGAACTCTTTTACAAAAAGCTCTACTACTACAAAATCGCACGTTTCGCATATGGCGCGAAATTCAAATTGTGTTGTGTTTTTTGCTCATTGCTCATCAACACATTTTTGAGAAAGCAAAACCTGATTTTGCTGTAGTTAGGAGACCTAACCTCATATTTTGGTTGATAGTGTCTCATAAATATCATTAGTTTAGCTACGAATGTCAAGGAACAATAAAAACACTAAAATCATTGAATGACATTCGTAGCTAAACTAATGATATTTATGAGACACTATCAATCAAAACATGTGTGTTCGTTCTCCTACTTTCCGCAAAATCAGGTTTCGCTATCTCAAGATGTGTTGATGAGATGTGATAGCCAAAAAACATAATAAAATTTGAATTTCGCGTAAGTTTAAAAAATCTGTACAAAAAATACATTTAATTACAGAAATAATAATGCAAGTAGGTATGTACAAATTACACATTAGTTTTGCCATTCAGCGAGGCAATGCAGCCAGCATCTTAGAGACGGTTCCGTCTGGTAGTGATTTGATCAGTTGAGCTACCTTTAGATCGTTAGCAGCGGTCTTCGGGTAGCACAGCTGTATCAAATCTTTTTTTTTATTTGTACGAAAAATCTAGAAGCTCTTATTATAACAGGCATAATAACTAAAGGAGCATAGTACTTGCACTATCAACCACTCTGGCACACTACAGACTAGTCAGTGCGTTGGTAATTCGAACGACCTGTTTACTCAAACCCATTCCCATAGCCAGTGAACAAAACAATACTTAAAGTATACATCTTTATACATACATAGTCCCTTGCATTTCCAGGCAGGGCAACTGGTAAAATGGGAGCAAAAAACGCACAGCTGCCCCTTGCAACCTTGTCAAACTAGCGAGCGCGCATTCTCTCAGCCCGGTTTACGACGACAAGCGACTCTTGTAAAGCGACAAGGTTCCACCGCAAGTCTCTCGTATTGTTATATTTAGGCCGTTTCGGTCTGTTTCCTTGCCTTTCCGATGTTTTAATGTTGTGATAGCTTTATTTATTAACTTGTAATGATCGGATAAAGTAACCGACTTCCTTTGATAATACACTCGTGTTTTATTCCCAAAACTTTAAACTTAATTCGTTAAATTATGTTTCTTGATGAAAAAAATTTTTTTCAAAACAAGCGTTTATCAAATTATTATAAGTAATCTGTTGAAACTTCAGACTCAATTAAATAAATAAAGAAATAATGCTGGACAGTTCACACAACATTATCTAACCCCAAGCTAAGTAGAGCTTGTGTTATGGTTACTAGATTACTGATAGACTTGATACCAATACATTACATACATAGATATTTTTTATTATACATAGAAAATACCCAGAACAAATATCTGCAGATCGTACAAATATTTGTTCCGAGGCGGCGATCAATTCAGCAACCTTCTGCGCCGCAGGCGAACTTTCGCCCGCCGCACCAAAGAGGTCGCCACATATTCACATAAAATATTTATTTTGTAGAAAGATATACTTATTTTAAAAATAACCTTTATGGTCGGAACTGAGAGCTGATCAAAATGAGCCCAAACACTGCCAGGCAATAATAATCATCGAGGAATTGCGTTGTCCATCGTCCGTCTCCATCATCAGATCAGCTCGTTGTCACCATGATATTGTTAGGTATATATCATCGGAACTTGACAGGTACGGCAAATTTCAGCGCGATCGGACGCCAATAAAAAGCTTGAAAAATAAAACATAAAAAAACATAACATAACCACAGATAAAATAATACACATAACATATTACGCGACGCGTCGGCGATCACACGTGTGTTAGATTAAGTTATAAATAAAGTGTTTTTATATGTATGTTAGTTTATAAGGTATTTATGTTTCTATGGGCTTATTGTTAAGGTTTAGTACAATTCTCAATAAGCCTGAAATAAAGATTTTGATTTTGAATTTTAATTTAAAAAATTTCACCGGAAAGACAGACTTACAAACAAAACAAGTTAAATAAAAGCTTTTAAAAATACCCCTTCATTCAAAACTAGTTTTCGCCTACGGCTCGACTCGAGTGGTACCGGCATAGTCTCACATAGATGTCAATCTAAATTATAATCTATCAATCTGCGAAATGTTATTTAAATCGGTTCAGTTGGTACCACGTTTTGCAAAGTGGTCATATTGAGAAAAAGTGCGGGGTACATTATGAGAAGTGGACGTTTTGCGACTGAACCTTGAGTAAACATATAACATACAAACTTTCGCATATATTAGGTTTTTAATTGTGTTTGAAGTGGCAATGGGCAGGCCATATAGCTCGCAGAATTGATAACCGTTGGGGATAAAGGTTCTCGAGTGGCAAACACAAACCGGTCGACACAAATTTACGCAATAGAGGAATGCGGTGGATGGAGGAGGCTCAAGAGCGTCACGGTATTCTATGGGGGAGGCCTATTATGTCCAGCAGTGGACTTCTGTGAACTGATGATGTTGATATAGGTTGATGTTGTTGGGTAGATATTATAAAAAGTTTGTCAAAGCAGTAGTTTTTTGTTGACAAAAATACATGCACACATGCAAAAATACATACTATAATATTAGTAGGCGGAAGTTTGTGTACTGTATTGTTTTGTACTACAAAAGTACGTCGGCTTTTCGAAACAGAAATATTATTGCACGTGAGTGAAAAAGGGACAGTTAGACACAAACGACGACTGCCGAGTACCTACTGTAATATGAAATCGTCCCAAAAACATCTTAAATTCATTATTATTACTTCGTTTACTTTCAATACAATAACATACAAAAGCAGACAAATTCAATACCATAGACAGAGGGGCAGAGTTTCTCGTGCTTCAAAAGGGTCTTTATTTTGCAGTCTATGGAACCTTTTTTTGCGGACAGTACCTTACCCGTAAATTCTTATTACCTGTTTATTTGTTCGTAGGGTAAATTCAATGGGGCTCATTATGGACTAGTAATTCATCCAGGAATTGCGACGCAGAAATATTATAAAAGTTTATCTTTATCTAAAGCTTATTTTTCTGATAGTTTTAAGAGGAAAACGGGCGGTGTGGTACAGTCCTCGGTGAAAGAGCAAGGAGGGCCTTGCCTTTTATCCTTTCGGGCAAAATGGCTTGTGTATATGTATGTATGTATGTATGCGGGCGGTGTTTACTATTTCTTACAAACTATTGTTCCTCCCTGATTAATAAAACTAGAGCATTTGTTTGCCCTACAATGTATATCTACCTGCTGTCATGCTCCTGTAGGTATTATTTTTCATAAAAACCGTCCTAGTGCGATTCAAACCGTCCTAGTGCGATTCAAACCGGCCTAGTGCGATTCAAACCGTCCTAGTGCGATTCAAACCGGCCTAGTGCGATTCGTACTTGCGCACGAAAGGTTCCGTATCAATACTGTATCTATAAAAACCGCAAAAAAACACGTTTCTTGTATGGGAGCCCCCTTAAATATTTATTTTATTCTGTTTTTTAGTATTTGTTGTTAAAGCGGCAACAGAAATACATTATCAGTGGAATTTAGTAATAGGGTCCCGATTTCGATTTTGGGGAACTCTAAAAATGAAATAAAAAATATAACAGCAACTAAAAGGAGAACGCACAGGCATAAATAAAGTCCTTCATATATAAATTATTCTAAAAAGGTTAAATTCGGTCCAGTTTTGGAGGAGAAAACGTGAATACGATCATGACAAATGTATGGAGCATACAAAATATATCATTATGTTTGTAAATACGTGGATTCGATTCAATAGTCCTACCATTGAAGTACAGGGAATAGGGATAAAAAAGTTTTAACAGTTCTATGACGTAACAGTCCTATAGAACAAATGGGAGATACTGGATTAAACTGCCCCCTTATTCGCTATGACCAAACATAACATAACACGGGCTCGTTACGATATCTGCGTGGAATCATCGTTTAGAACACGTCATGACGTCACACGTTATTGGCAAGAAATCTCCTATGGTCATAGCGAATAAGGGCCCTGGTTGTAAAATAAGTAGGAATCTATTGATGTTCAAATATCAGTCGTTGGTCCGTTACTGAATCAACCTGTACCTATAATGAGGTTATTAGCCGACTTCAAACAAAAAGAGGATGTTATGTTTTACTTCTCGACGAATTTTTCATTTTAGGTTTCCGTTTCCACTATGTCTATGCCACCGTCCGTCATGGCGTCTGTCTATATGTCACAGTAATATAGCAATATTCAATTTAAAAAAAAAAACAATCTTTTAAAACAGAACCCTACACTATGCGCTCACGTTCCGTACACGGATTTTTCCGGTTTATTTAGGGTTCGGTAGTGGGACTAGGAACCTTTAGAATATTGTTCAGTACCTCCGTCCAACTCGCATCGTTATTACTTTCACAGCTATGAACAAAAATTCACAGTTTTATATTAAAACTTTAGTTCAATGTTAAATATTTCCTGTGTTGTTCAGACACTGCTTTTATGTTGGATTTTGCAAAACATATTCATGCAAAAACGCTTTTCATTCACAAAAGGATCTAAAAATACCGATTCCAAGGATCCAAATCTATTGTGTCCGTTTCTATAAAACTATTGCTAAGGTAGACTTCCGAGCATCGCGATTCGACGTCAGTGACGCGCGATAGTGTCTCTGCGATAGGGTGGGCTTATTGGCCGCGGCCCGGCACACCTACCACGGTCCGTTATTCACATTGGGTGCTTATTTTCTGTGACCACTATGAACCCATGAACACGATGAACTCTTACGTCGCTAATATATGACACTAGTGGAATGCCCGCGACTTCGTTTGCGTGTATTTTTCCGTAGAAACTTCGACACCCCGCTGCACCCCTTCAGGGATTGAATTTCTGGAATTCCTTTCTTACTGCTCCCTTAGATCTAAAGGAACGTACCCTCCAAATTTCAGGTGTCTAGAACTTACGGTTTAGGCTGTGCATTGATAGTTAGTCAGTCACGTAGGTAAGTAAGTAGTTTTCCCGTCAAGAAATATAATCCTCTGTATTCTCTAAATTGGCAAACCTTTCAAAATATTTCGTATAAAAATGTTGAGTCGCCAGTTAATAAGGGCCACATCTATTGAGAGTTACTTTCGCACTGTTTCATGAATAATGACTGATCAATAACAATAACCACGCCAGGACCAGTATAGCATATCGCGCGTCACTGACGCTGACTATCGCGTTGCTCGTAAGTCAACGTTTATTGTAAATTCTTGTCAAAACCCATTTACGACCTTTTAACAACGCACTTTCAATGATCTGAATATTAAGCGGGTAATCAAAAAAGTTTCCGAATTCGACCTTATGTCTTTTGCTATAAGGGGCCTTGAGAATTGAGTTGTCTTTGTTTGACATCTGTAGGGACGCAATACACTAAAAGGAGGTTGTTTAAAATTCTCTCGTTTACGCACAGCTTGTGACGTCACGTCCGGTGAGTAGGGTTGCGGCGAGACGTCCGGTCTTCATTAATAAGCTTCGCATAACGGAGATCTATCAATCAATAATTAAACTACAAAAACAAATTAAGTAATATGCCGTAATGGGTGCACAGAGTACCTTTAGCTGACAAAGCTTTTATTGAAGACATATATATACATACATACATAAACACACGCCTTTTTCCCCGAAAGGGTAGGCAAAGCCTCAAAAGGGCTTATTTTAACTGTGGGAAATCAAGGGCACCATCGTGGGAAATAGACGTGACAAGTGGTGAGCTGATCGCCGCCATTGCTTCCCAAGACTGACTGCTAATGCTTTCTTCCAGTAATAACACATAAGGTAGCAGCGAGGGCAAATCTTATACCAACGAATCTCATCAACAAGTTCGGGTATTCCCTTAGTCGGCGTTTACGGCATCTATGGGAGGAGATGGAGGGGTTTATTCTTGGGCCGGACACACCACAGATTATCTGATTATATTTTATACAAAACCGACTTCAAATCTTACAATAAACTGGATTCATCCCTTATATAATTGAGGTCTCAACCAGTAAAAAAAAAACATGTAGGTACGAATGAAAACAAATGAATGACGAAAAATACGCAAGAGTATAACAGGGGTATAATCGATCAAAAATATCTAGATAAGAATGTTTACTTTTCTTGCCAACCCTACGTTATCGACAGTCGATAAAACTTGTCGATGATCGTCGGATCCTGTCGGCCTGTTTGTTGTTTTGATTTGTAGTGACGCGCCACACTGTTTTTGCATCTGATATCGATGTATTGTAGTGTTGTCCGTCGACAGGTTGAATTCAATTACAGATCGAGATATCGGGTTATAAATAAATGACTGCTGATAACTTATAGGTCAGTCTGCTTCAATTTTACACCATTGTTTACTTGTCCAGTTTTACTAATAAGGATTTGGTGAATCGTTTTTTATAGTTGATTTAAGGTGGGGTATAACCAATCTTAGATTAGATTTTTAACTGGCTAAATAAAGTACAATTTTAAAACTAAAAATATGCATGGCCACTACATTATAATACCGAGGAATCACCCAGACAGAAACACGATAGGACAACAATTTCTCGATATAAAATAAACCACAGTTAGGTCTGTTTTTTGTCTAGATTCGATTGTTTATTAAAAGGGAGCATATTATTGAGTAAAAAATTAGATAAATAAAATACAACAAAGCCTTTTGCTAGGCAAAAGGCTAACAAGGGCTTTTGTAAAATTATCTATATCTTGAGAGATATTCAATAAAAACCGTTTTTTCGTGCGGCGCTTGGCGTTTTTTTTGTATGAAGATTTCAGCCTGGTGTTGGCGCAGTCTTAAGTCATTGATGATGTTTTTTTTGTGCATTGATTTTTGTTTGATTTAACAATTTGCATAACCTGTTTCACATTAGTTGTTGTTTAAAATACTAGTGTCCACCCGCGGCACCGTTTTCCCGGATAGAAGTAGCCTATAGCTCAATCCAGGTCATATCTATCTGGGTACCAAATTTCATCGAAATCCGTTCAGTCGTTTCGGCGTGATTGAGTAACAAACATAAAAACCATCTTAACTTTGACATATATTCATATATATGATACTAGCTGCGCCCGCGGTTTTACCCGCATAAGCGTCGAACCCGTGGGAATATCGGATTAAAAATTATGCCTAAGTATATGTTATTCCAGGAGTCCAGCTATCTCTATTCCAAATTTCATCCAAATCCGTCAAGCCGTTTCAGCGTGAACAAATAACAAACACACGCACTCACAATTTTTCGCATTTATAATATTAGTGTGAATAGTGGGATCAAAGAGATTCAATTTAAAATACTTCTTGAATATCTTTGAGTAAATCGGTCTACGCTCAGCTTTCAAGCAAACCTCTAATCTACATAACTGTAGTAATATTGTTAGAACAAGCTCAATTCCTTTATGACAAGGCATCTCAACTATGCCCCGTCCCGGCCACTACAAAGTTCTCAGCGTTTCGGTAATTCATCCCTGTCTATCAAGCCGGTTTCCACAACCGGTTCCACATCAATGACTGCCAACCCTCGCGCGACGCTATGACTACCAACTACCAACAATAACTCTCCGTTTTCAATGTTTCGTTTCTGGTTTTGTGTCGGCTATCCGATTTTAATACGCCATTATTGACTTGTCTCGTCGTAATGACGGCAAAAATAGCACATAAGGAAATTAAGGAACCCATTAAGCGTAATCGTAGCAATTTTCGTACATAAAACGAAAGAGAAAACAATCTGGAATTGCACACGTGTGAGTGGAATGCACTAGGAGCGCAGCAATTCGCGCAAGTGGACGTGAACGAAATGAGCGAGAATCGCACCAGCCGGCTCGCCGTGCGTTCCGGTCGACGCCACCACTCAGGGTCAAGGCCTGTTCCTGCTGTTCGCCTGGTGGACACCGCCGCGCTCGATGCAGCGGTTACAGCTAAAAGCGAAACCGATAGCCACTGACTTATGCTATTTCCCACGGCAGTTGCAAGTGCGTGGGACGTAAACAAACGCATCTAACACTAGTCTAGTCTAGCCGCATCGTTGACTTCGCGCCGATCAAATCATAAAAGCTCAGACTAACTGCAATAAAAGTCGACACATAATCTAAAGTGTTTTAACGATCGCTAAATTGAGCTCAGATCCACTACGGTAACAAGATTACACAAATCTCCTATTCGTTGAAGATTTTTGAATGAATCTGGCGGTAAAAAATAAACGAGCACATGTCCCGCGTCGAGACGTCCCGAAATTCCAGGGTCTTGTTTTTTGTGCGTCTTGACAGATGCATTCTGGGACGCCGCAACCGCATCTTGCATCCTTATCGCGCCACGGAAATTAGATCCTAAGTCGTACCAGTCCCGGCCACGTCTACACGACGAATTTGAGGGTTATTTTGAGGTGCATAATCTTCTCCGTCCTTGTCGCTCGCCGTGGCGCCATCGCCCCGGGAAGAGAAGGCACTCGCTCCTGTTTGTATTGCGCACGTCGTAACAGCATTCTTAAACGCTACTACTTTTTGTTTGACTTCTACGCTTAGCTTTTAAGTGAAGCGTTCTGTAATAATGTTCAATCATAGCATAGTCGGTCGGCGAAAGATGCGACACTACAGCAGCACCCCCACGTCTGCGAAACATAGGGACCGTAATGAACGACTTCCTAATTGCCGCCGCAGCACGAACAACCCGTAATCCGGAGCGAAAACAGCTCGCCGTTTAATTGTGGACCTTGAGCCCTTTCGTCCCTGAGCTTCAAATCGAATGTCAAACGTTTCGCGACATGTACTGCGAGCGTTTGCTGTCGAGGTGATGGACCTATCGGTTCGATGACAGCATTGTGAAATGAGGTCTTATTCTGATGTCGTTGTTGCTGATTCAGTTCAATCAGGATAGGAGTTGTGTCGTTTCTCTCTCGAGCTACCTAGTATTTGTAGCACTATGCAACACAAGTCGATATGATCCCGCACTAATGTTGTCAACAATCCATCTCGCGCTGTCACCGGCCGGCGGCGGCGCCGCGAATTAAACTCACTCCCATTTCGATTTATTCCTCATCCATGCCGGTAATAAGTGGTAATTCCACAGATGAGTTTTGTTATTCCTACACAACTATGAAGTGAGCGATAGTAGTTTCACGAAGATTTATCCGCCGCAACGCGCGGACTACATTATTATGGAGAAAAAATCCTAAGTTAGTTTTTGTGATGGTTTAATGACAGGATATGTTAATGCGGTGGTGCCAGGACTCGCAGATGTTCGAAGCGCTGTCGCCATGTTCCGATCTACCTCTGACATGGGAACAACACGTGTTGCCAAACGACACATTTATAATACATCGACCTAGTAAGCCTATTGAATCCGTAGTGTGAAGGGGTAGCGGACATTACTCACACTACGGATTCAATAGGCTTACTAGGTCGATGTATTATAATAATGTCCGCTACCCCTTCATTACAATGTATGTCTGGGTGGAATATGTTTGTTAGGGTGGAATCTTTCAACTGAATTTTAAAGCAGTTATCCTCAAGCGATTGAGCTGAAATTTGGCATACCTGTCAAGTTCCGATGACAATACATTATGATGGTGACAGCGAGCTGATCTGATGATGGAGACGGAAGGTGGACAACGGAACTCTTTGTTGGATAATAGTAGACTGGCCGTGTTTAGGCTCATTTTGATCAGCACACGGTTACGATCACTAATTATATAAAAGCTTGTTTTGAAAAATATATTTTTCACAAAAAACTTATTTAAAACGTTATTCATATTTTGAGCAAGCTGTATATCTTTGTTTTACGCCTGTTTTACGCCTTCTTGTTATCCTCTAACGGTCAAACCACTGTTGTTTTTATCTTAATGAAGGTTCAATAGAATGTTAACTATTACTTACTATTATGCGCCATCTGCTAACCGTCTTGGAAGTGGTAGCAACGTCTGCGCATGCGCATGCTCACCTGCCAACCGTCCCCAACCGTCTTTCCCTCGGCTAACAATAAGTGCCTACGCTTAGAAACCCGCGTGGAGTTTTGGGTCCAGTTTTTTTATAATATCTAATTGTGTCACCCTAGTCAGTCACATCACAAGCACAACACTAGGTAGCTACTGGTTTCTTTTATAATATCTAATTGTGTCACCCTAGTCAGTCACATCACAAGCACAACACTAGGTAGCTACTGGTTTCTTTTATAATATCTAATTGTGTCACCCTAGTCAGTCACATCACAAGCACAACACTAGGTAGCTACTGGTTTCTTTTATAATATCTAATTGTGTCACCCTAGTCAGTCACATCACAAGCACAACACTAGGTAGCTACTGGTTTCTTTTATAATATCTAATTGTGTCACCCTAGTCAGTCACATCACAAGCACAACACTAGGTAGCTACTGGTTTCTTTTATAATATCTAATTGTGTCACCCTAGTCAGTCACATCACAAGCACAACACTAGGTAGCTACTGGTTTCTTTTATAATATCTAATTGTGTCACCCTAGTCAGTCACATCACAAGCACAACACTAGGTAGCTACTGGTTTCTTTTATAATATCTAATTGTGTCACCCTAGTCAGTCACATCACAAGCACAACACTAGGTAGCTACTGGTTTCTTTTATAATATCTAATTGTGTCACCCTAGTCAGTCACATCACAAGCACAACACTAGGTAGCTACTGGTTTCTTTTATAATATCTAATTGTGTCACCCTAGTCAGTCACATCACAAGCACAACACTAGGTAGCTACTGGTTTCTTTCGTGTGAACAGCTTTTTTTTAGGACTATTTCCGTAATTTATTATAAAGAGAACTTTTATTTATAACTCATTAAAGTTCAGGTAATTTAGAAAGTGACAGAATAGCACTCGCGAAACGAAAAGTGAGCGAAAATCACGATTTTTAATTAATTTAAAAAACATTATGAAAGTAATTTTCAAAAATAAAAACACGGTTCTCTCAGCTTTGTATTATTTAATATAGTGAAGGCAATAACAATATCTTATGATTGATAGTTTAGGAGAAAAATGGTTGTAACTACGAAAACAGAGGCTACTTTGCAAATATAATTCTTACATTTAAAGTTCTCTTTTATTTTTTGAAAACATGAAGACATGCTATGTATGATGTAGATTAGCATATATATTTTTTGTAGATTTTTCGATAAAGATCGTGGAGAGAGAAGGTTTTAAAGCACCACATTTCACATACATCCTTAAAACAAATAAAAGTGTCGTCGGATCGAATATAGGCAAGCAGGTGCAAGGAGCGGCATTCAGTAGGTAACTAGGTGCATCCAACCGGAGTACGAGGTGACTCCAAATGTCGCATCGAAGTTAATATTAATAATACCATGCCTCATTTGAATACCCTCTACTGATTTGAATATAGGCAAGCAGGTGCAAGGAGCGGCATTCAGTAGGTAACTAGGTGCATCCAACCGGAGTACGAGGTGACTCCAAATGTCGCATCGAAGTTAATATTAATAATACCATGCCTCATTTGAATACCCTCTACTGATTTGAATATAGGCAAGCAGGTGCAAGGAGCGGCATTCAGTAGGTAACTAGGTGCATCCAACCGGAGTACGAGGTGACTCCAAATGTCGCATCGAAGTTAATATTAATAATACCATGCCTCATTTGAATACCCTCTACTGATTTGAATATAGGCAAGCAGGTGCAAGGAGCGGCATTCAGTAGGTAACTAGGTGCATCCAACCGGAGTACGAGGTGACTCCAAATGTCGCATCGAAGTTAATATTAATAATACCATGCCTCATTTGAATACCCTCTACTGATTTGAATATAGGCAAGCAGGTGCAAGGAGCGGCATTCAGTAGGTAACTAGGTGCATCCAACCGGAGTACGAGGTGACTCCAAATGTCGCATCGAAGTTAATATTAATAATACCATGCCTCATTTGAATACCCTCTACTGATTTGAATATAGGCAAGCAGGTGCAAGGAGCGGCATTCAGTAGGTAACTAGGTGCATCCAACCGGAGTACGAGGTGACTCCAAATGTCGCATCGAAGTTAATATTAATAATACCATGCCTCATTTGAATACCCTCTACTGATTTGAATATAGGCAAGCAGGTGCAAGGAGCGGCATTCAGTAGGTAACTAGGTGCATCCAACCGGAGTACGAGGTGACTCCAAATGTCGCATCGAAGTTAATATTAATAATACCATGCCTCATTTGAATACCCTCTACTGATTTGAATATAGGCAAGCAGGTGCAAGGAGCGGCATTCAGTAGGTAACTAGGTGCATCCAACCGGAGTACGAGGTGACTCCAAATGTCGCATCGAAGTTAATATTAATAATACCATGCCTCATTTGAATACCCTCTACTGATTTGGTGTTTATGGTGGTGGCTTTAGCTTGTGGCGCGAAATTCAAACTTGTTCGTGTTTTTTGCTCATATCATCTCATCAACACTTCTTCAGATAGCGAAAACGAACTTGCCGGTGAATATATTACCTATCACACAAGTTTTAATTAATAGTATCACTTATAAAATATCGTTGAACAAATCTTAACATGGGTAATTTTGTGGGTTTATGCAGATTTTATTTGAATAATACCTACTTAATGCGTTTAATGTATAACATTTTAATGTATTTTTTTAAATGTTTTAAATATCCTACTACTAGTAAAACAACATGTCACATTAAGTTTATAGCGAAAACGAACTTGCCGGTGAATATATTACCTATCACACAAGTTTTAATTTATAGTATCACTTATAAAATATCGTTGAACAAATCTTAACATGGGTAATTTTGTGGGTTTATGCAGATTTTATTTGAATAATACCTACTTAATGCGTTTAATGTATAACATTTTAATGTATTTTTTTTAAATGTTTTAAATATCCTACAACTAGTAAAACAACATGTCACATTAAATTTTTAGTAAGAAATGACGCAAATGAAAAAAAACTGAACTCAGGCGCTGCGCTTTTGTCGCAAGCGCCACAATTAAATTCGAACTGAATTGGTCTTTAAATCTACGTTGTTAAGATCAATGTTTCTTTAAAATGCATTGACCTGCTAATTTAGGGTTACTTGTCACATATAATCTAATCTCAATAACACGTTAGTAATCGAGTCGCGAATGCGACTCTCGCCAGTCTCGAGTTTGCGTCGTTATTCAATCGACTTTACCTCGCGTTTCAATCGCGTTCAATAGGGCGGGTGACAGCTGCGTTTTCCGTTGTCAGTGTCATACAACGGTCGGCAGGTCGGTTAGAAGTTTCTGGTAAAGTTCACGCTGTTTATCGTAGATGTAGGTATGTGCCCGTGGGGCACTCTTCGCCCTCGTAACTATCTAGACGTGACGGATGCCAGAACATGCAAGGCCATTACTATTTATTTTCACCTCAGCACCTCAAAAAGGTAGGTTTTGCTGCGAGCGTGAGACAAAGTAACTTTTATTTATAAATGCTGAGATCAGTGTTGTGTGTACTTACAAAATTCTTATAACCTTCGTATCCTTAAAAATAATAAATAATACTGTGTCTACTTTTTTTTTCTTAACCTAAATTGTCCCACTGCTGGGAAAAGGTCTCCCCCAAATTC
Source organism: Operophtera brumata (assembly GCA_932527175.1). Taxonomy (NCBI): domain Eukaryota; kingdom Metazoa; phylum Arthropoda; class Insecta; order Lepidoptera; family Geometridae; genus Operophtera; species Operophtera brumata. The sequence continues at coordinate 54,301,549 of OW052239.1, read as the reverse complement.
TTCCACTTGTCCCTGTCTTTGGCAGTTTTACTAACTGCTGGGCAAAGGTCTCCCCCATTTTTTTTTTCTTAACCTAGGTTGTCCCACTGCTGGGAAAAGGTCTCCCCGAAACTCTTCCACTTGTCCATGTCTTTGGCAGTTTTACTATTTTTTTTTTTTTGTTAATCTATTGTGTCCCGCTGCTGGGCAAAGGTCTCCCCCAAAATTTTCCAGTCATCCCGGCCTTTGGCAGTTTCCCACCACTCCTTCTCGTAAGCCTCGAGATCACATATATGATTTTAATTTAACATATTATTTGCGTTCTACTGTACAAAATGTGCGTAACACTCTCTACATGTGTTCGCTGGTACGCATGAGACTTCCTATGAATCACTTGTGAGTTACTGCATTTATTACCGGCGCCGCGGAATAAATAGCAGTACGGAGGACGTAGAGGTTATCGCTCGTCTAACTATCGACTTAAACGGAAACTTATACACGACTGCATTGCTAAAGGAAATACCCTGTGTGCGATTGTGCTGGGCACATTTTGACGGGGTCCAACTTTTCTTCCAACACACTTTCCTGTTTAATTCACTTTCACCTCTGTTTGCTTGTTTGTATGTATGTCTGGAATCAAATCTGAAAAGCTCTATTTGATACATTTTGGTCGATGAAATATTCTGAAACATTGCATAGACCACAGCGAGCTGATCTGATGATGTAGTTGTAGATGGAAGGTGTACAACGGAACTCGATGGTTAATAGTAGACTGGCCGTGTTTGGGATCATTTTGATCAGCTTGGTTCTGCTTAATAATTTCATCATCATCATCATCCGGATATATACTTCTTAAAAGTTTGTTGTGAGAAATACTTTTCTAATTTGGTAACTTTTTAGAGCATTTTTTTTAAGTGTTTTTTTTTTAACCGGCCATTTGTGTATTTAACTCGCCCGAAGGGTTCCGTTCCGCACCGTGGTACAAAATTTAACACCAACTACTTCTTTTGATCAAGAAAAAAAAAGGCAAAAAAAACAAGTTCCTTGTATTTTCTATTCTGCCCTCTTGAAATTTTTGTTTTATTTCATCGTTTATTTACGGTTCATGAGATACAGCCCTCTGACAGACATACGGACGGACAGACGGACAGCAGAGGTTAAGCATTACCATTGGCACTCATTGGGTACCGAACCTCAAAACTTGTTGATAGCTTTTCAAAAGTTTTATACACTTTGGTGGGCGGATGTCGTTGAATGTTTGCACTCGTTATGCTTACAGCTTACATTTTTCGTTTGAACTTTATTCCTAAAGATCCTTATTTTTTGTTATCACGCATTGTTCCTTGCTTTGCTATAGAATAGAACAACTTATTACAAGAATAACTTCCTAAGTTTTACAACATAGATAACCTAAACAATACGCATTGTTACAACTGTCAATTTTGACACTTAAAGCCGATGCAATTCCGTTTTCAATGCTATCTCCAGAATAATTCTTTTAACACTTCCAAGTTCCAACAAAAGTTAAACTTCTTAAAATTATGCGGGCCTGGTATTGTGGAATAACTGTACCTTTAGAAATTCCCAAAAAAGGACCAACCTTCGGACTACCTGCTATTCTACCTGCTGCTAATCAGGCTGTAAATTAAATACGAGTTGAAATCGGTTTTAAGAGGGATTTATGGATGCAAGTTCATTATTTTCGAGTTCGCGCACGCTTTCTCATGGGAATAAGGAATCCATTTTACTAATAAGATTAGAGTTTTTGTATGTCGAATAAAATACCAATTCATTAGAAGCTAGTAAACGATACAGGGTTTTTTCTTTCGATATCCTTCCAAGTAGTCAAAGTCACAGTCAAGTCATGTTTTAGTAAAATAGGGCTTTTTACTAAAACTTTGGTAGACTGAAAAGTCACGCAATGCACTTCCATTTCATTTCACTACACTTGTGCTCTTTAAACGAGATACATTGGTAAAACGACACAAAAAAAAAGTAAAAAAAGTTTCTACATCTCATTTCGAAAACGGCGTACTATTTTATATATTCTGTGAAATGGCGGAATTAGTCGATATAGGTATATAGCTAGTACAATTTTACAATAGTGATATTCTTGTGCAGTGGCTATACTGTCGTGCCTCATTTCGAAGTATCGTCTTTTTATTTTCGCATATTTAGTTTCTACTAGAATGTACTAGTAATAAGATATTGGGGCAAAAAATATTGCAAGTATAAGATGGTGTGGCTTCTGTGAGTTTATCATGTTACAATCGTTGAATGTACTACGTAGTGCCATTTCTCCTACGGTAGGTTCAGACTACAGATTTAGAAATATAAAAAAAATAACAACAATTACATTTTAGAAAAATATGTAAATTCCGGACTATTTTTGTGCTACAACACCAGTTTTTATACAAATAAAACAGCAAAGCATTGCAATCGGAGCACCCGTAGCACCCTAGATCTGGAAGTCTGCTGGAGGAAGACATGTCATGTCACCTTTGTTTAAAGCTTGAGCTCAAACTTGAAGATTTCAGTATCCTAGATCCTGTTCATCCTATGCTGGTCATCATCAGAACCTGGCGCCCGTCGTCGTAAATTAACATTCTGAGAGTTCCTGAACATTGCCTGAGTTCCCTTCAAACATAATGTGGCTGATGATCTAGGAAACGACTGCACCAATTTCTACCAAACTTCATCGAAATCAGATGAGCTTTTCCGGACCTACGTGGCATCACAGAAACATGTATACAGACAGACAAACACCGTCAAACTTAATATATAATGAGCAGAATGCCGAGTGTAAAACTTTTAAAGTACCAGGCTCGCATAAACACGTGGAGAGCTTGAATGCGTAGTGGGTGGCGAGGTGTAAGCCGATATTTCCCTCATGAAAATACGCTCAATACCGGTGTCGTGTTCCGATGCGTGTGGAACCTTTAGATTTTCGTCTCGCATGCCGGTACATTATTTCGCGTCGTTAATTATTGTGAGGTTTTTGTAGAGGCTCATATATGCCACCTGTTGGAACGCGTAGGCTCGAAAGAAGTCCTGTAGATCTGGCTTCTAGGTTTGCACGTTTTTTTTTCTGTTCAAAAGGCGGTTTGACTCGAAGCGCTCCGTTCCGCCAGCGAGAGGCAGCTGGCGGAAGAGCGCCATCTGTCGGGCGGCGCTGCGCCCCGGAAATGCAATTTCGTTTTGTTTTCGTCGATTCGGCTTTCGATTCGAAGTACGTAATTATCGACAGTTGTTCTATAGAGTTTAATGCGCTTTAAATAAGGTTCAAAATAAAGGAACAAACACGACTGGAAATAAGACCCTCGTTTACGGTCATGCGTGTAGTCACACCGAACGAGAAACGACAACGAGAATAATATTATTGTAAAGTACGGTTTAATTTGTATTAAGAATGGAACAAAAAATGGAGATTGGCATTTTTAATGAAACAACTCTTAATTTCTTACGAAAAGCCATTCCACATCCGCTGCAAGCACCTGCCTTTTTTTTCCACCACTAAAGGGGCTTGTACACCCTGGCCCAAAAGTTTTTGATGTATGAATGAAACCCGACATGGCACGGCTAGTGCAACATTGGCCGCCTGCGCCATCCCTGTACACACTGGCCCATCCAGTTGGCTTGGGCCAAAGTGTACAGGCCCCATTAGTTTAAAAATAATAAACATCCCACTGTTCCATCGACGTTATCGATGGAACAAAAGATACTACCCCATATTTTAGAATCCCTTCCGAGAACGACTTTCGCCTACAAAAAGTTTCAATCTTACGAGCTTTTGAAGAAACGAAAAGTTTAAATGAAATGTTTGGGGGAGCGTAATAAGCCGACCGATTACATACACAAGAATCTCTTTACAGTCATTTACATAGCAATTATTGACACCCGAGGCATGGAGCGCTTTATCTCCAACGCTCCTTGAGGCCAGTTGGAGCGTGCACGTCAACCTGGTACCTACTGTAATTTCAACTGGACCAAGGAGATAATTGAATGTCTCCACTGATGCACTGATTACCCGAATTAACGAATTCCATATCAGATGGCAACACACGCGACGACACAGTCTCGTGAAATTTGTATTGGGAACGTTGTTTGAGAATCGAATTTGAAAAGTTCTTATAAATAATCGAATTAAACATGATTGTATAGTGAGACAGCGATGTATTCGGAAAGCGAGAGCCGTGGGGCGGCATTCCGGAGTAATATTCCTCGAACAGGGTCCAGGGATGTGACGCATCGAGAACATCGATCTCGTTCTATATTCGAATTCAGTTCTTGTTCTTCTTCTTCTTTATATAATGGCTTCTGAGGAGTTCTCCAAACAATTTCGCCAATTTCAAGTGATGTAATTATATTTTTTATATTGTAGTCAAGTCGTCAATAGTCTCCGTCAAGTCATAGCCCAGTTTAAATAGTGGCAGAAAAACAGTTTTTGCTGGAAAAAGTCCGACATTTCGAAAAGACACGCTATAGGTACACATATATTTAACTACTCGACACATAGCACATGTGTGGAGTAGTTAAATATTTATCAAAGTTACGCAGGATTAAATGCCACCAAAATTACACGAAATAACTCGGAAAAAACACATAACAAGGTAACTAAATGAAAATAAACAAGTTTCTTTAAAAAATGGCAGATTGAAAACCTCCCGCACGTGTCTCAGGCAACTAACGCTGCTCCGTTTTAAAATGTATCAACATAAACTGGTAAATGTTATAAATTCATCACTTCAACCTTATTTGTTGGTTTGTATTAATGAAATGAAATTTATTTATTGCATAAAATGTGGTTAAATTAAAGATTTATTCAATAATTATATTATTTCCGACACATTCCGCTTAAGCTTAGCATGCAATTCGGGTTGAATTCTGAGTTCAAAAGTAATTTTCGCGGCATAAAACTTGACACTATAGGAACCAATCACCGTGCTTTTCAGAGATAGATGGCGTTTCAGTCGCTACCGACTACTCTATCAGCATGAACATGCACGCTCTGACAAGAAAATTGCCATTTTCTCACAAAATTACCATTTATAAAAAACTTGATGTTTCATTTCCGTTTTAAGTTTTGGAAAGTAAATCGATAATCGAGATTTATTTCTTGTCCTCTGCTAAATATGCTAAATTGCTAACCTTTCCGGCGGCTGTATTGAACGTCAATTTTGTTATAATTGGCAACGCGGTCAACGCTTCTTGGAAATTGGCCTTTTTTTCAACTTTATTTCCAACATTTAAACGATCTTGTTTTTGCGCTGGAATCGCTCGAATGGACCTTTGTTCTCCGCCATATTGTTATAAGTCGAGCGCCTTCCATTGCTCTTAAGAATTAACGAAAGTGATCGAAAGTTTAACGATGTGATCTATCCTTGATCGATTACTCTTCTACTACTATTCTTGATCTTGACGAATTCTGCGACGCAGGAGGTTGCGGGTTCGATTCCCGCCTCGGAACAAATATTTGTGAGATCTGCAGATATTTGTTCAGGGTGTTCTGGGTATAATAAAACCTGAATTAAAGTTATGTCCTTGGTGTGTCCGATCCTATCTCCGATTACACCAGAGGGTTGGCAGCAGAATCAACACTAATACAGCGATAACCAATCCGCCTACCAAGCGTGGTGATTATGGAAAATCTCACGACTGTAGCTATTTAATAGGGGAGGCCTCGTAGTTTTGATGATGATTTTACCTAGGTTCATAATCGAATCTGCTTATGCACATATAAAATTAAATTCCAAAGATACAAGTCTGATTTCAAGTCCATAATGATTCGGATTTCAAAATTCTAGTTAGAGTTTGAAACGCTAAAGTCCTTTTTGAATTAGGAATCGTACGTGGCGTCGACTGTTATTAGTGGAGTGTTGACACAGAAACACACTCGCCGTAATTAGGGGTAACTGGGCGAGGTGCGAGCCCGGGGGAACCGCCAGCTGACGCGGCCGCACCCAACCGTGAACCGGCTCTATTCACACAGAAAATTTATGCTCAATAATCGATAAGAGACAAACAATTCACCCAATACTTATTCTATTCAAAAAATACCATCGTAAATCTTAATTAAAACGAAACGAAAAATGTATATTCAATTAAAAAAAATAACCCGACGACATTCATAATAATCAAGTTTTTAATTATCTTCAATTTGCAACCGTTTGAAATGTTTCGTTCCAAATACAAAAGCAATAAATAACTAATACGATATTTTAAGTATGTCCTATGTCCGAAACAGTCATTTGAATGCCGACGACATTTTTTAACGAAAACCTATCGGATTCGGCTAATTCTATATTCCAGCAGTATCTCACGATTTTTGACAAATCGGGTCGATCGACGGCCAGGCCGGGTTGACATTCCCCGTTTCCCGAGTCCGCTCATGTAGCGGACGCTTGTGAGGCATTGTGTTGTGGATTTAGAGGTCACATTTGGGTGGTATCGATGGACTGTAGAGTAGCATGTAGCTTTTGAAGTGGCCGGCGCGTTGCGTCGCACGATTTATTTCACACAACATCGGCCCAGACAAAGCGATTCACGATTCATTAAGATTTTATCGCTTTAAGTCGAAAAACTAATAACGACACAGCTGGTTAGACATAATACTTTATGAATTTAAAATGAGGACGCCTTTGTTAGCTGATCTAATCTTTCAACAGATTGTCACAAAATCGGATCATGGTCCTTCGTTTCGATTAGTAAACTGTTCTGGGTATGAGAAGAACCCATAAAAACTTATAAGAATTAGTCGCGCTGATAAATTTAAATCCCAATAAATAATTACTTAAGTACCGAAAAATGTATATTTACAGAAAGAATAATAAAAGGCAAAGTAACAAGAAAAACATTTGAGCTATCTAATGATACCTCAACTGCTCAAAATTACTACCAGACTGAAGCGTAACTAAAATGCAGGCTGCATTGTCACGCTGAATGGCAATAACTAATGCGTTGAGCCAGATAAGAGCCAGCTCTCGGGTCATACGTCGGTCAATACAAAGAGCCCCGGTACCCTGTGGACCTAGAGTCTCAACCCTAAAAGGCTCAAATACGTTAGCTCTGTCTAGACTTAAAGTAAGTACCTAAATCTTAGTGAAATTGATGAACTCCTATACGAACACAAGTCATATTTATTTAGTCTAATTGCTCGATAACATCTCAAAACATTATGTCAGTTTTTTGGCTATGTTTTTATAGGATTTGTTTGCTGAATCGTGTGAAGGCCCATCAACAGATCAAAGTGGCCGCCAATGACAGATATTGTGATATTTCGCAGATTTTAATATCATGCATGGATACTCGTTGCTGGTGGCCTTTTTTTAACAAAGTGACTTATATGTGACTTTGGCTCGGTCGTCGAGGTGGTCTCGCCCGAACCACCTGTGAACGAACCCGGAAAGTAAAATGTCAATTTGCTCTCTGCACCAATTATTAGTTAACAGCAGAGATTTATATCGTTTACCGATTATTATTGTTCATTGTATAAACTTTAGCCGTGCTACTAATAAACGCAGAATATCCTTGGAATAGTTACACCGTGTTTAGTCTCGTTCGATCTAATTTGAAACTGCTTGCTAATAAAAATGACGCCTTTAGCATAAACTAACCAAAGGACGCTAATTTCATAAGTAGAAGTAGACTAATCGGAATCGGACGCGTTCGAAATTCAAATTACCGCATTCATGGTCACGTGGCCGGTGGCACATTCCAAATCCGAATAATCGTTCACGGGTGGATTACGATCGGCGCATATCGTTGCGCCCTCCGCTGGACGCTGGGTTGCCAACCTCAAACGGTCAGTTCCCAGTACATTGCACCCTGTTACAAAATAACTTAATGTCTTCGTCATTCGAGAAGGCTTTTTGTGATGTTTTGTCACAACTTAATGTGCATTTCGGGTCGACACCCAAACTTATTATCATAAGTAGTTCATTAAATTTTAAAACGGATCCTTTTATCAGTTTTTGTTTTATTGGTTGTTCTAAATATGTTCGCCTGATTTATGTTGTTTGCGAAACAATTTTTTTATCATTAACAAATCGCTAGTAGGTATAAGGAGATGCAATATGTTATGATTTCAACATAAGAGTCTTTGTATTCTTTTATGGGAGCGTCGTATGGATGACTCCTGTGACCTAAAGACGACCTGTAGCAAAAAATAAAGCCGCCCATTCACAATCAAGTACGACATGTCGTCCTTGAAATAGTTAAATCAGACGGGAACTGATCAAAAAGACATGGCAACATCGGCTTTCCAAGCGTTGGAAAAAATTTCATTTCGCGGTACAAACAGACATGTTATTAACCTATTATTTTAATATCCTGTTATAATAATATCCGTGACATGCATTTTAAATTGCATGCGATATAAAACGTTACATCCAAATTACAGCTGACGCTAATAAATGCTTAAAAACTTTTGTCTTTAAAAAGGATGCATATTAATCGTTTGATAACCTGAAGGTAGAGAAGGAGCGATGGGAGACCGACAAGGATAGAATAGAATAGAAAAACGCTTTAGGATAGAGACAAGTGTAAGGATTTGGGGAAGACCTTTACCCAGAAATGGGACGAAATAAATTAGGAGCAGACGCACGGCTCGGTCTCTATCTCCCTCTATTCGTACGTACAAAAATACCTCTATTTATATTATTAGTCATAATTATGTATAGGGTGAAGGTGGCATCAATATATAAAATATTTGACTGACTGACTGACTCACTATTAACTCACTATTAACAGCCTAAACCATAAGCCATAGAAACATGAATATGAACCTCATTAGTATACCCTCTATTCGTAATAAACGTTTCAGTTCTACCTTTTTATAAAGCGAACTGCTAAGAAGTGGTATATACTACCGTCGTCTGTCTTTCCTGAAACTACATATAATCTGGGTCTTCTAGGCTAGAGTGAATAGGTGCCTTCTAGACCTTTGTGCTCCATCTTCGGCCACATCGTCACTTACCAACAGGTAGGTAGGTTGGTAGGTAAATCAAGTAAAAAAGACACGTCTTTACCAGAAACATCGAAGCACCATAAACCATTATACAAAGTTAGGAAATTTTGAAAACACTAAAACGCAAATCGCTTGCTGCGCGGTAAGCGCGTTGAAATCTTTTTCATGAGCCTTCGCGTCGGTCGGTCAGCAGTTCATAGCATATTCAGCGTTCATAGCAGCAGCAATTCATAACATAATTTATTGACTGAGCCCGATAAATAACTTGTACGGTACGTGTAAGTGATTAAATTTAATTATCCAGGCACTATAAATGTAATATATCCTTCAATCTACCTGGACATATGATTAAATTATTTTTGAACAACACAGTTTTTGCTTGGATTGATCGCATTACCAATGGTAAGTAGGTATATAATTATGTCAGTTCCCACATTGCGTCATGCTGCACCGATGATGCACGATAGGTCACCGCGATCTGTTTGATGTAGGTCCTAATCGCCACCTATCATAAAGATCAACCACCGAAAAAATAAAACATTAATCTTAATACCGCATCGCCATAATTCTAGTTTTTTATCACCGCGAACTGTGAGAAACGCTTCGATGAAATATAGCAATCTAATAAGACCATTTTTTGTCCCAGTCAATTTTCCAATCGATAAATAAATACCCAAATTGGGATACAAAGCCGTCGTAGGTATCGAATTAACTCCGTCTCGGTACCGCGAATATAAATAAGTAGTTATTTGAACAACATAATGACTGGTTTGCTGATTGACTATCCATCGTATTGTAATTATGAATCATAAACAAAGAGCTTAGGAGCTTTGAAAAAACTGCCAAAAGCTAATCTGTTGGCAATTAACCTATCATGCGTTATTTAGTGTTGAAGGTCGAGTGTAATAAATGGGTGGCGGCCGATACATTTCCTATCTGCCAGCTGCCAGTCTAGTTTTAAATATCGGTTCAGTATCATTAGCATAGTTCATTTCGATTTGCAAGAAGACATTGAGATAAGCGTCTGCGGCCGGTTGAACTTGCACGATAGGTGTGAGACTACAAGGTTTACTATCCGTGCAAACAACTTAGCTACAGCTACAATCGAAATAATATGCAACTCAATTTGGTTCTTAATTTAAATTATTTATTGCAAAATATATTTTACAAGAACACGGCAAAATCGCGTGTTGCCGAACGTAGCATATTGAGTATCAATACAATAAAACGAACGCGCCCATTTATTTATTTTTAAATTGCCAGTGTTGCCACTGAACAAAAGGTTTCGGTAAAACGACATCTTTAAAAACCTTCACCGGCAAATGTAATTTTGTGCGAATGTTATTGAATGCCTTTATTACCAACACGCGGTTTTCTTTTACAAAATATTTTACGAAACTCTTTATTTATGAACAATACAAATTATAATACGTTATTGAAGCGTTTAAAATATATTTATCCTAATTACATGTAATTTTAAACCATGTCGGTATGAAGGCTGATGTTATAATAAAGCTCACAGAATTAAAATATTTTCTACCAACTAAAGGTTAATCAACTTAGTTTAGTTACGATACCCCTAAAAAAAGCACTGTAACAATGTGTTTATAAGGGGTATCGTAGCTAAACTGATGATATTTATGAGATACTATCAATTAAAACAGTGTGTTAAGTCTCCTAATAGTTCTCGCGAAATTAACTTTCGTTATCTGAAGAAGTGTCGATGAGATGTAATGGGCAAAAAAACACCAAACAAATTTAATTTCACTCAAGCGTGTGAGCATCCTTAAATATTTTCTACCAACTTCATATGATTCATGATTAATTTTCCCGATGACTAGGGCAGCATAAAGAGCGAGTAAGTGCATCGGAACGTGTCTGTAAACATAGACAAACCAGTTCTGCACTATGCGCTCCCACACATAGACGGCTTCCCCATACGAGTCCTGCGGTAACGACCCTCTGATAGATCGCTTTATCCGATACTCATATGACCGCCTCGTGATTATGCATTCCTGGTCTCACCGCGATGTGGCTACAAGTTTTGATAACTAAAATCTACTGTAGACCCCTCCATCTCCTACCGTGGATGTCGTAAAAGCCGACTAAAGGATTACCCGGACTTGTTTGTAAGATTCGATTGTATAAGATTTTTCCTGGCTCTGTTAGCTTACTTAAGGAATGTATTATAATTAGAAAGCGTTAGCAGAGTCAGCCGTGGGAAGAAATGGCGGCGATGAACTCACCACTTGCCACGTCTATATCCCACGATGGTGCAACCCACGGTGAAAAGAGGTCCATCTGAGGCTCTGCCTACCCTTTCGGGGAAAAATGGCGTGTGTCTATGCATGTATGATTTATATTAATTTATTTTACAAAACTTACGATTGCTTTCTTGGTCATGTTTAAAAGTACTTGAAAAATTATAAAAGACTCAAAATGGCCACAAAACCAAAGGAAATTAAAGATTAGTGCGGTTTCCTTTCCATCACAATATTACGAAAGCTTAAAAGAATGGTGGTTACTGCTACATACGGCCCTTACATAACTTCATTTTACTGGAATAATAAGGTTCTCACAGCTGACTTACTCGCCCTCGAGTAAAGGAAACTTGTTACCTATATTAAAAAAATGCCAATAATCTTGCATTTTGTGTCCTTAAAGTTGAGCGTAGTGTGATCATAGTCGAAAGATTTTTCCCCAAATAATGAGGGGTTTTCACGGCCGGGCCGTTTCAGATGCTTAAACCCTTGAAAATAGATGGCGCCAGCTCTGTACTTTTAACTTTCAAAATAGAGTGAGATGTCAAAGTCAACAACGTAGTGATATATTTTCGTGGTATTTTGTTACTATCACACAAAAGCACAGACAATGCGTTTGTTAAATTTGGCAACCACGTTTGAGTCAGCGCCATCTATCGAGCCCAATCGAACTACTTTTTTTTAATTCGAATATTACAAGCCCTCATTTCTTGAATTACACTATTCGGTTTCGTTATTCACTTGTCTCTTCTAGGAAACTAGTAATCGAAGGCAAAAGTGCTTCACACATGGCCAGTCGCACAGACGGACGCAAACCAATATCATCACGTTGCCGGCATCCGCTCTGCCATGCATTGTCCGCCGGATGTCTTGCGGTCACACGCAATTTCACAAACTGTGCTGCACTCATGACTCCCTGGTATAATCGTACGTAGATACTAGAGGATAAACAACTATATGATTAAAAAATATGTGACACCTGGTACATGAATACTAGAAGAAAAATAAATAACGCAAAATAAGAATAAGTTACAAAAAAAATACAAGACTAGCTTTTATAAAATTTGTGATCGGAATCGTGTGCTGATCAAAATGAGCCTAAACACGGCCAGTCTACTGTAATCCATCGAGGATTTCCGTTGTCCACCTTCCGTCTCCATCATTTGTAAGATATATTGTAAAATGTTATGAATAAATAAACAAATTAAATCATCAGATCAGCTCGCTGACACCATAATATTGTATTGTCATCGGAACTTGGCAGGTATGCAAAATTTCAGCTGAATCGGATATAAAGAAGTGGTTCTAATTCAGCTTGCAAGATTTGACCTAATAAATAAACAATATGACATGCAAACTTTGCAAGCTTGTTAACAAAAGATTAACCCAGTATTAAATGCGAATTATCCTTCGAATACTTATACAGTGTTTTTTCTTTTTAATTTTGTTTCAAATTTGATCGAATGAGAAGAGCCACTCAAAATCATACATCAGAATTAATTGCTGTTTAACGGGTGATAAAAAGGAACGAACTTATTACCCGAAAGTCATAATTCAGCGTTCCACTCACAGTTAAATTAAAAACGCGTAAATACCGGTGGGCAACCGATTCCTTCGACTTCAATTAGATTTCGCGAATGGCGAACAATAAGAAATAAAATCTGCTCTTTTACGATCTGTCCGAAGAAATAATATAACGTTCAGAGTCTCCAACACACGAAAGTCTTTAGCAAGAACGCAAGCCATATTGAAGCTAAAGTCAACTCGTAACAGTTCAATTATTTTTGTCAAAAACATACGTGCAAAAGTCTTCTGACATTTTCGAGATCCATTATTCTAGCAGCCTTATCCAGTGCGATAAAGCTCACTTTACACTGCCAGCTGCATTGAAGTGACCCATGGTTGGCTTGGGTCGATCGTAAAACACGGGAATGCAACGGGGCGATTGCCAATGTTGCTAAAAAGACCAAAAGTTAGTCTTAACCCGAAACTGGCGGGACTGATGCGGAGGTTTATGGTGTCGGAAGTGGGTCAGCGTCAGTCGCAGAGTACAAAGCCCCGCCGCTATTACTGAAATTGCGTTGGAAATAAAGGTAAAGTCCTGGCTTACACTACAACCCGATCAACATCTCCAAGCTTTTTGAGCTAACGTAAGAACTTTGAAGCTCGAATCGTGCACTTATTTCGATCGATTCAGTCAAATTCGAATTCTAAAGCAGAATCATTCGATACACACAGAACCCGCGGAATGCAAAACGGAATTTCGCCAGGTCTTTGTCGCGGATTCCCAGACGGCGGCTGTCTGTAAAAAGCGGTCACATGTACGCACAAAGGAAGCTAGGCTAAAAACGGGGCAATTGGTCCAAAGCATTGCCAGTGATGTGACAAACCTCATTTGAAAGAACTCTTTTAGCTGATCATTTCTTGTTATTGCACCAAAAATATAGGCACTAGAATAAAAAAGTTATGAGTCAAAACTATAAGAAAATGGTAGAATGCAATCGTGCTTGATGAAAAATTTGCTTTTAAAGTTGTACTGAAAATAGTCTGATGTAACTTGAAAATAACTTACAGTCTTCACTTTAACTTGCAATCTATGTATGTTTGGCTGGGTGGAATCCGGGTGGAATCTTGCAACTGAATACCTGGCATACCTGTCAAGTTCCGATGGCAATACAATATGTTGCTGACAGCGAGCTGATCTGATGATGGAGACGGAAGGTGGAAAACGGAACTCCTCGAGGGATAATAGTAGTCTGGCCGTGTTTAGGCTCATTTTGATCAGCACACGTTTACGATCACTAATAAAATAAAAGCTTGAAAATAAATATTTTCGCAAAAACTTATTGCAGTTAGCGATAATTTTGCAGCCATAACAGAAACTAATTCATCTTTCTACCACCATCTTTGTAATTAATTGATTGCAAATATTAAAACATATTTTCTGATAATAAGTACATGTGTTTTTTTTCATTACGTGCTGTTATTATCATCATCAGCCTGTAGAAATACACTACTGGGCATGGGCCTGCCCCATAGAATGCCACGACTGACGCGATGTCTTGACTCTTGAGCCACCTCAACTGACTTCCTGCGACCTTTAAAATGAAGTCGGTCAATCGAGACGGAATCCTACACTACGTCATCCGGTTCATAATGTCTATTGTAATTTTTAGGAGAAAAATATACTGGTTGATGGGAATGTGATTAATTTTGAGTAAAAAATTAATAGACATTATCGAACGATATAGTTAAAATAAGTACAATTTATAAACACATTTCCAGATAGTTTTTAACATGAACAATACAACATTCCGGTATTGTATCCTGTACGTTTAGTAAGAGTTTTGATAGTTTTCGAAACCATCAAAAGATAACACATATGCAGTAATAACACATACCATAATAAGCTAGCTGCCAGATCTACCTATCTACATGACGACCACTGTGGCGCGGCGGGCGAACGTTCGCCTGCCACGCAGGAGGTTGCGGGTTCGATTCCCGCCTCGGAACAAATATTTGTGCGATCCGCAGATATTTGTTCAGGGTGTTCTGGGTATTTTCTATATATAATAAAAAATATCTATCTATGTAATATATTGTATTAAGTATATCAGTTGTCTAATAAAAGTACCCATAACACAAGCACTGCTTAGCTTGGGGCTAGATAATGTTTTGTGAACTGTCCAGCAATATTTATTTATTTATTTATTTATCTTATACCAACCAATCTTATCAACAAGTCCGGGTACTAAGTCCTGTTAAATTAAGTTTATCTATATTATGGCCGTGCATTCTGGCCAAATTGGCCTCGTCTCCTTTCGAATCCGGGGTTGTTGACGAAACTGCACCGTTACAAAAGCTAGACCTCTAAAAAACAAAGGGCATTTCGGTCGCAGATCCAGTTTTACACTTTTATTTATCCACAAGAGTCGATCGAGACAATGCATGAGGCAGCTTCTAATGTAGAGCTCAGATTATCCGATAACAGCGCGCTACAAGTAAGTGGTCTTTAAAGGAATTAATGACAAACCCATCGAAAATGTATAGAGATGTCTTTACCGGCATGTGTGGGGTACAACCTAAAAATAAACCAATGTCTCCTCCCGCGGATGTGTTAAAGATGTCTCAAGAGATTACACTAGGGCACACCCCGGATGCTCGTACAATGCGTTCAAATGTATCTTACTAACAAGTCCGGATAATTCTCTAGTCGGCTTTTACGACATCCATGGGAGGAGACGAAGGAGTGTAATCAGTATTGATTATATTGTAGTCTGGCTGTAAATTAATCCGCCGAGTTTCAGGCTAATTCAAGCAAGGATCCCTGAATCTAGACGTACGAAATAATGTGAACGGTTTGATTTTGTTTTGGTAATAACGTTCTAAAAACACGACCTCTGTGGCGCGGCGGGCGAAGGTTGGCTTGCGACGCATTAGGTTGCGGGTTCGATTCCGCCTCGGAACAAATATTTGTGCGATCGCAGATATTTGTTTAGGGTGTTCTGGGTATTTTCTAGGTATAATAAAAAATATCTATCTATGTAATATATTGTTTTAAGTATATCAGTTATCTAGTACCCATAATACAAGCTCTGCTTAGCTTGGGGCTAGATAATGTTGTGTGAAATGTCCCGCATTATTTAAAATAAAAAAACCCAGTAATGTCTAATTATGCATTTCGTCCAAAACGCAGGTCTCCACTTCGTCACATGTCAAGAGTTGTAGGTATAATAAATCGAGCGGAATCTCTAGACATTGCATGCAGTAGACATTGTTATCGTGTCACTTAGTGACCTATCAGGATCAATAAGACAACGCTCTCGATTGAAGCGAAACAATGATTGTGTTGGACGTCAATACTTACTTGTATATCATCTATATTAATAGCATTTACGTAACAATTGGCCCGTTTGTCAACAATATCCTTTTTAGGTACTGCGCACTGACTTCAATGTATATAGACTACGGGTCAGCTCTCTAAAAGTTTTCACTAGAAACGGGCATCGGTGAGCACCAAAATAAATGTAGATAGATATATAGATAAAAACTTTATTGCACACCAAATAGAAAAATAAAATGATAAAAGAACAAAACCAACAACTATAATGTACAATGGGCGGTCTTATCGCTAAAAGCGATCTCTTCCGGCCAACCTTTGGATGGACAGGATAATACAAAATCAAAAGACGGCGGTGCGCAGGTAAAACATACCTACATAAATATATACCTAGACCTAACTATAGTTATATACTAATAACTAAACTACAACTAACTAATTTAGCTCGTCTTCCACAGACATGACAAGTGGTGAGCTCATCGTCGCCATTGCTTCCCACTACTGACTGTTAACGCTTTCTTCCAGTAATAATACATTCGTTAAATAAGCTGCCAGCCAGGCCAAATCTAATACCAACGAATCTTACAAACAAGTCCGGGTAATCCCTAAGTCGGCTTTTACGACATCCACGGGAGGAGATGGAGGGGTCTATTCTTGGGCCGGACACACCACGACGTGAAAGCAAGTTAATAATGAAAGTGATTGATATATAAGATGTTTGTTTATTAATAATTAGATTGATTGTATCATGATAACAGTATGTTTATAAATGCATGCTACAGAAGGCGACTCCCACGCATCTCGTCGAGGTAGGTCGGGACCACAACAAACCCAAAATAATCATAGACGTATCATTCTTTGGATTGATTCATGCAGTCGGAACTAGACATTACCTAGGACTTATGATTGCCTGGTACTTTGATTGTGTATATTAGTCATGCATTAGATAATTGCAATCCCATACCACTCCACTATAGCTACACTACACACTACACTAATGCGAAAGTTTGTGTGTGTGTTTGTTACTTCTTCACGCTGAAACGGCTGGACGGATTTGCATGAAATTTGGAATGGAGATAACTAGACTCCCGGAATAACACATAGACACATTTTTATCCCGATATTCCCACGGGATCGAGACTTACGCGGGTGAAACCGCGGGGCGCTGCTAGTTGATTATATTTGAAATGCATTTCTGGGAAAAAGGAATTATGCTCCTTTTTTTCCGTATAGTTGTCATCGCACGGCTTGTACAGAACGTTCACCGTAAGATGGCCCCTATGTTACACTTTTACTCTGCGTCTTGCCTTGGGAATAGTGCCAACCATAGAACAAATAAATCAAGCAGGGGACATCTTACGGTGAACGGTCTGTACATTTGCCATTTTCAAGTATATATATTATTGTATTTTCAATTTAATTTGCACCAATCCAAGTCGTCAAAGTCACAGTCAAGTCATGTTTCAGTAAAACAGTGGCCGTTTTACAAAAACTTTTTGAAAAGTCACGCAATACACTTCCATTTCATTTCACTACAATTGTGCTCTTTTTACGCTACAAAAAATAGACCCAAAATGGATAAAATGCCACCTGAATTACACAAAATATATCAAAAAAACACTATAAAATGAATAAAATAAAAATAGACGACGTCTCTTTCTAAAAATGGCGGAAAGAGTCCAATTTTTCTCTTAATCCAGTGACTGATTGCCAGACCAATACATACACAAATTACCAGGGATTCACGGGTGTTTTATGCCAGTGCACTCTTGCTCTTGTATACCAAGTATGAAATGTACCAGGGAATCATGAGAGTAGAAGCAGTCGACAAAGTGCCGTTCCATTCCCGTAGCTTTTTGCATAATTAAGTACTAGTGTCCACCCGCGCGTTCGCTCGCGTTTTAACAGGATAAAAAGTAGCCTATAGCTCAATCCAGTTCATAATGTATCTGTTGACAAAATTTCAACGAATTCGGTTCAGCCGTTTTGGCGTGACCAAACAAACATCTACGTACGATGCAAACGATTTGCGAGTGATTGTTTTTAGGGTTCCGTAACCAAATTACGGAACCCTTATAGATTCGACCTGTCTGTCTGTCTGTCTGTCTGTCCGTGTATGTCACAGCCACTTTTTTCGGAAACTGTAAGAGCTATGCTGTTGAAACTTGATAAGTAGATGTATTCTGTGAACCGCATTAAGATTTTCTAACAAAAAAAGAAAAAACAATAAATTTTTGCGGTAGTAGAACTTACTTAGAATATAACCATACTTAGAACTGAAACTCATTTTTTTTTTCATCATACCCATTCGTTTTGGGTATCTATGAATAGGTCTTTAAAAATGATATTGAGGTTTCTAATATATATTTTTTCTAAACTGAATAGTTTGCGCGAGAGACACTTCCAAAGTGGTAAAATGTGTGTGTGTGTGTGTGTGTGTGTGTGCGTGTGTGTGTGTGTGTGTGTGTGTGTGTGTGTGTGTGTGTGTGTGTGTGTGTGTGTGTGTGTGTGTCACCCCCAGTAACTTCTAAAATAAGAGAATGATAAAACTTAAAAACATTACCTTGTAAACTTCCAACGAAAATCGGTTTGAACGAGATCTAGTAAGTAGTTTTTTTTTAATACGTTATAAATCGTAATCCATCCAAGAACTTTTATATTATGTTACTTGCTGCTACGGAACCCTTCATGGGCGAGTCCGACTCGCACTTGGCCACTTTTTTAAGGTCACGATTACTTTGTTCGTAGCTATATTTGGTGGTTGTTTATTCGTATGAAAGTTTATTATTGCTTGTAATTTGAGTTTGGAACGCGATTAGATTGTTTGATTGGTTTCTCATATTTATATGAAGTTTGCGAACTTTTTGGTATGTTTGAAAATAGAACAATAAAAATTATGTAATCAATGGCCTATTTTTTGATGCCGAACTCTGCTCACACCTCATTACTAGGAAGGGGCTACTGCACCATTATGTGCTCTACTCCTAATTTTTAATATATTCTATTATTCCATGAATAGCACCAAGTGAAAACATTATAGATTTATTAATAAGGCTCAGTCGAAAAACGTCCACTTCTCATAATGTACACCGACCTTTTTCTCAATATGACCACTTCGCAAAACGTCCACTTCGCAAAATGTACACTCTATTTTTTCTCATAACGTACACCGTGCGTTTTCTCAAAATGACCACTATTCAGATATAATCTTATTATTGCAGTACAGACAGTGTAAAAAAGCCAACCATTAGTACATGTTAATCAGTTTAATTCTATTTTCAAACATTAATAACCAAAAAGTTTAACTATCACCACATTTCTATGACAAAACATGCACCAATCTAATCGCGTTCCAAACTCAAATTCCAAGCAATAATACACTTCCGTTTACAAACTGACGGGCAGGATCAACAAGTGTTAATGTCCACTATAAAGTACAATTTAGTGGCAAGACAGTGACCCGCGTACCACGATGTAGACTCAGTGAGTCATTTTATATTCTCATTGCGTATGCCAGCGCCACTATCGGAAACGATAGCTTTCGTTTCTTAAGATGCGGCAAACGTTATATGACAGTCGCCATATAGTTGTCCTCCAAAAACATTGATTTACTGGGTTAAAACATGACGGAGACTTTTCACGGTGGGTTGCACCATCGTGAAAAATAGAAGTGACAAGTGGTGAGCTCATCGCCGCCATTGCTTCCCACGACTGACTCTGCTAACGCTTTCTTCCAGTAATAACATAAGCTAGCAGCCAGGACAAATCTTATACCAACGAATCTTACAAACAAGTCCGGGTAATTCATTAGTCGGCTCTTACGACAACCACGTGAGGAGACGGAGGGGTTTATACTTGGGCCGGACACATCACGCGATTTTAAAAATAGATTTTGTTTTTTTTTTAGTTGCTACTTCAAAAACTTTCTCATTACATTGGCTTCCTGGAAGTACAATTTGGCTCATAACTACGGTTTCCTTAAAAACATGGTTCAAAAAGTCACGTTGCGAACTGGTTAAAAATGGCGTACATAATAACTACAACTTCTCACCCTCATCAGTCTATAGAAGCCCACTGCTGAACATAGGTTCACTATAACGCCACAACGAACGGCCTAGCCGCATCCATCCACCGACTTTTAGTCCATACAAGTAATTTCGATGTTATTTTCGCAATAGCGAATAATAATAATAGCGATTAATAAATCCACTGTTTTCAAAGTCAAAGCAAAAAAGTATTTTATTCATTGAAATCACAAGGATCATTTTGAAATGTCTTTTAAAATAAATTTACTCCTGACGCGACCAAACCTAGAACAATCAGGCAACAAACACGGTCGGTTTATTTTTGATGATCCTTCTTAATTATTTGATGATTTTTATTTGACCAAGTATGATTTGCCGCGGTTAATAACCAATATAAAAGCCAGCAACACTCATTTCTTTGTAAAATTATACTCTGTTCGCCCAAATTTGGTAAAATACGTTAGTATGAAAAAGCAACCACCTTAAGCTTTCATATAATTACTTTTCCCTAGAAACGGGATATTCACAATGATTTTTGAGTTTTAATTGAATATCATGGTAAATATCCCGTTTCTAGTGAAAAGTATGTACTGTATGTATTCATATTTAGTTTTCTTCGTCAAAGATCTACCTTTACTTTGGTAGAAGGATCTACCTATGTCTAAAAAAATAATTAGGGAGAAATATTTAACTAACTCGTAAATAGTTTTAATTGAATATCATGGTAAATATCCCGTTTCTAGTGAAAAGTATGTACTGTATGTATTCATATTTAGTTTTCTTCGTCAAAGATCTACCTTTACTTTGGTAGAAGGATCTACCTATGTCTAAAAAAATAATTAGGGAGAAATATTTAACTAACTCGTAAATAGTTTCCACGCTAATCTACCTTTACTTTGGTAGAAGGATCTACCTATGTCTAAAAAAATAATTAGGAAGAAATATTTAACTAACTCGTAAATAGTTTCCACGCTAATCTACCTTTACTTTGGTAGAAGGATCTACCTATGTCTAAAAAAATAATTAGGGAGAAATATTTAACTAACTCGTAAATAGTTTCCACGCTAATGCGTGCGTGACACACGGACATCAAGGATTGTATATAAAGACTAGTAACTATTATAACTACAGTCCGACTACGGTAAACCTCTCGTCCGGGGAAGTACTTTACCAATTTCTGCCGCAAAGCAGTTGTGGTCGCATTGTTGTGTTCCGGTTTGAAGGGTATGGTTGCCGGTGAAATTACAGGCACATGACACTTTTCATCTTTATGTCTCAGGGTGGCGGGCGCAGTGCAATGCCACATAGGGCGCGTACTAGGTGGACGTGACCTATGTGATAATGCACTGTTCATAGGCAGAGGGTACCGCTTTACAACAGGTGGGCCATCTAATTGATAAGTACACCCATATAACATAATACATTAAAACACATAGACTTAAAACTACTATATACAACTAAATAATAGCTAATAGTATAATAACTATATACTAGTTAATAAAAAATAAATAAATAAATAATAAATAAATAAATCAAAAATACTTTTGTGTTTGCCGTAGTCGGGTATAAAACAGCTAATTTGACGTAGTTGGATAAGAAGCGTCATTTTCTGTGCGTTTGGTTGTGTTCACTCATTTCAAGATGTTTATTGAATTCTTGTCATTTTTCTCGAAGTGAAGTTGGTAACATCTCATTGTTACCCTGGAATTTTGATATGATGACGTAAATTATTACCTACGTATTGTCCGCAAACATTTAACGCATTGGATTGCCACATGAATATTAAATCAATGTTTTTTTTTGAATCTAGAAACTAATATTGATTAACCTGTGTGGCTTGTCAGTTTCGAATAAACTCGCATAGGTTTATAATATCTTTTATATAATACCATTTTGTTTTTAGTAAGATGAGTGTGTATGTGCTACTTTTTGAAGATAGTGAGTACCTTTTTTTTTGTGTCGGAACGCACCGTTGCCCATCTCGCGCCCAAAAGATTACCATAAAATTTTTAGTTGGATTTTGAAACAAACAAAATAATATCTAATCTGTGCCCATTGTACTAGCAAGTTGTACAGTTCTGTTTTGTACAGTAAAGTGGTTTCTATGTTCTATAAGATATTATCTATATTTGATAGAGATATATATTTAAGACTTAGATGAAGAGCCTTTGTAACCCGGTACCACGCGAGTCAAGCCGCGAGCAGACGCTAGTGTCGAATAAATTGATACAGTCCGGCAAGTATAAGTTGGCGGTGGCGATTTGAGGAACTAAAACAACCATCTTGAAAATTCACTTTGACACTTCCGAGTTCATAGTAAACATCGTTGCGAATATTTTGCTAACTACTGTGCTATCATCATGCCTTAAGTGATAAAAAGTGGTACAAGAGAAGCAGTTATAAAAGTACATTCGTTTTGTACACAGTGGCGCACAGCCGCGCCAACTTATACTTGCCGGACTGTAAACAACTTCGATATCCCCCGCTGCGCTCTGAGCGCGTTGCGGTCTGCTGTCTGCGTATCGCTTTATAACTCCACTCGACACATATTGGTTCTTTACGAATAAATACAACCGTAGGTCTCTTATACAAAATACATACACACGCCTTTTTCCCCGAAGGGGGGTAAACAGAGCCTCAATGGGCCTCTTTTCACAGTGGGTTGCACCATCGTGTAATATAGACGTGACAAGTGGTGAGCTCACGCCGCCATTGCTTTCCACGACTCTGCTAACGCTTTCTTCCAGTAATAACACATTCTATAATAAGCTAGCAACCAGGATAAATCTTATATCAACGAATCTTATCAACAAGTCCGGATTGATAAGACCATTGTATTTTTTGTATATAAAATAATACAATGCATTATCAAATTATTTATTTCCAGAAATAATAATTCAACTGAATACAGGTACGAATATACAATAAAATACATTAATTTTACAGTTGGCATCACTAACAACAAAACCACTGTCGTTAATAAAATTATCACGCTTGTACTCGTATGACCGATGTATTCATTTATATTTCTTATTTTTCAGGTAAATATCCGTTCCGGTCATCAACTGCAGTCAATTAAGTATTTATTCTATATCTACACTAATATTATAAAGAGGTTGAACTTGATTTGTTCCGAAAATTCTTACACCAACAGGAACAATTCTTACCCCAACAGGAACAATTCTTACACCAACAGGAACAATTCTTACACCAACAGGAAAAAAATACACTAACAGGAAACCTACTCGCTATTTATATTTTCAAATTTGTAAGAAAATCGTAGAAAGTTAGGTGACCAGTTCTATAAAAGAAGTTTTTTTTATTTATTTTTTATTTTGGTCTTTAAAATAATTCCTTTCATTTTCGTCAGTAAATTAAGAAAAAACGTATATAGTGACCTTGTGCGGTAACCAGTGTGGTGACAGGACGGCACCTTGCACGAATGCTCTTTTCATGCTCTGTAGATAAGAATGCAGATTACGCGTAAGCATTTCTTATTTATTGTGACTATATTAAATAATAAATTGGCAGCCATCGTGGTGCGGCGTGACAATTAATGTGTTTATTGCTGACTACGAGCCTGGCGGAGGTCGACAGCTTTCATTAATGTGTTTATTGCTGACTACGAGCCTGGCGGAGGTCGACAGCTTTCATAGCATCTGCCGTTTTAAACATCGTGGTGCGGCGTGACAATTAATGTGTTTATTGCTGACTACGAGCCTGGCGGAGGTCGACAGCTTTCATTAATGTGTTTATTGCTGACTACGAGCCTGGCGGAGGTCGACAGCTTTCATAGCATCTGCCGTTTTAAACAACTCGACAACTTTTGTTTTATTTAATCAATAAATTTGTGTTTTTACGTTATATTAAGGAACACGTACCGCCAGCCATTTCCTTACAAAACTGAGTTTAATCCTCATTTGTATATGAATTAGGGTACCCTACCTTAATTCAGATGCGCCACAGAGGTCGAATAGAGTCGCTATAGAGTTTGTATATTTCTTAAGTTTACTTAAGTTTACTTAAGGTTATTTAAGTAGCCACACTGTTTTACATTCTTAGGTAACTGCTAACAATGTAAAACAGTTAGCAGTTACAGCTGCTACACAAAAATCGTTTTCTTTCCGTAATTAATTCTTGCGTTACTAAGATGTAGTTTAAATTTGCTTCTTAAATATTTAAATCATTGTTCTTTGGATACCATAAAAATTTCAAAAAACCTGACAAACCGCGGGTATTGATGAAGAGTACATAATTCAATGAAGCTTGATATATAATATCCATAATAAGATCAATTTTCAGAATGCAGATCCCTCTAGCGCCCTGGCGGTGCATTCCTCAGGTCCCTGTAGTCTGTAGTCAGAGCTGTGCTCGGGTAGAGTGCCAGCGTACTGACCTATGCCAAGCGCGCCGACAGACACTTTCTTCTAAACTCAAAATGTACCGTGACTATGAGGCGGACAGTCGTTTCCGGCGCCCCTGACGTCACGCCCGTCTCGCCCGTCTCGCCCGTCGCGCCGGTCGCCGCCCCTACTACGTACACTCGCCGGCGAAGCTCTACTCGCTCGCGTTCACTCGCCGCAGTCTTCGCTTTCTGTTTCACTGTTATATTCCTAAGCGCAATTCAATAACCGGAATGCATGCGACGTTGCCCTATTTTTACATTGATAGACCTTTGTTTGACCACGATCTCACCTGTTGGTAAGTGACGATGTGGCCGAAGATGGAGCACAAAGGGCTAGAAGGCACCTATTCACTCTAGCTTTGAAGAGACCTAGATTATAGTTTTCAGGAAAGACAGACGACGGTTGTGTATTCCACTCCTTAGCAGTTCGCATTATAAAGGTAGAACTGAAACGTTTAGTACGAATGTTCTGTTTTTTTTTTCATACAATCTTCAGCACTCCGCTACATCCATTTAAGAGGGTTTATTCCATCCAGTCCTACAAGTAGTTCGATAGTCGAAGCTGTCAAGAGTCAAATAGACTTTTTTAAACGTATTTTTAGCAAAATCTACACAGTTTAAGACAACAAAAGAAATATATGTTAATCTTCATCATATTTCCAAGGGCATGACCAAGCCCAAAACACGATTTTCGACGTTTTTCGTGATTTTCGTTAAATTTTCGCAGCCCGAGCGCTGTTCTGTCACTTTCTATCTTACCTGCACTTGACTGAGTTAGATAGTTACGGAATTTAGCTCTTATCTGCCTCTTAAAGGGTGAATTTTGAAAATTCTTTTTTAGCTCCTCCTTTTTTACCTCTATACTACAAAAGGAATGTAGATACTCTCCAAATTTCAGGTATCTAGAGGACTTAGATATAGCGAGGCGTGTGTGGCGTGTCCAGCCTAAGAACAGACCACTCTGTCTCCTCCCGTGGATGTCGTAAAAGCCGTCTAAGCGATTATACCAGGGTATGGCGGTAGCATCCACCTGAGTACTTAACACCAATACTGAGATCACTAATCCCTTAATTATGGGAAAGGCTCCGTCCAGCAGTAGCTCGTGGATATCTTAAGGCTGCTGATGATGATGAGTAGTAGTAGAGCTTTTTTGTGAAAGAGTTCGTCCGGGGAAGTACTACCACCATACCTATTTCTGCCGCAAAGCAGTAGTGCTCGCATTGCTGTGTTCCGGTTTGAAATTACAGGCACATGAGACTTTTCATCTTTATGTCTCAGGGTGGCGGGCGCAGTACAATGCCATGTAGGGTGCGTCCTAGGTGGATGTGACCTATGTTATGTATATGACGATGCATTGTTCATAGGCAGAGGGTACCCCTTAACATCAGGTGGGTCTTCATCATCTGGTGCTCTTGTTCCGACATAACAAAATGTATAAAAAAAACTACACTATGATCTCTAATCCCTTTATTATTGGAAAGGCTCCGTCCAGCAGTGGCTCGTGGATATCTAAAGGCTGATGATGATGATGATGGTGATGAGCCGAGTAACGTTTCACACGACCCACAAGCATAGTTGCCCTAAGCGCGGTGCGGGGTGAGCGAACTCGCAACCTGTAATTTCGGACCGCAAAAGGAGCAAAACGCATCGAGATCAGTGATTAAAAACCTTTGTCGGTTCTACTAATATTTATATTATTTTCGCATCGCGGCCGACATCTAATTGGCGCTCGTATATTTGATGTAGGTCTACGAGGACGCGTCGAGGCGCCGACCACCGACGCTTCATTCGTTTTCCTGGTATCGACATCATAAACTGCTCAATTTTTTACGTTCAGTCGTTTATGTCAAAACGTGACCCGAGCGCAGTTCGCCCATTTCGGTTTTCGCCGACAAAGGCTCGTGGAAAAATCCATGTCTATACAGGGGTGCTCAAACAGTCGATCGCAGGCAGTGGCGTAACTATACCACCTGGGGCCCGTGGCAAATTCGATTTTTTTTAAAAAAATGTCTCACTTTGGATTTTAAGCAGAACTTATAAAAATAAACGATTCAAATAAAATAAAATACTCAGGTACTTACAATGTAAAAAAAATATTTTTGAACTCGCGGCCTCTTGGGCCGGGGCCCTCTTGGGCCGGGGCCCTCTTGGGTCGGGGGCCCGTGGAATTTTGCCAGCCCTGCCACCCTATTGTTACGCCACTGATCGCAGGGACCGCAATATTTTTGTCGTTCGCTGGAAATAAGTCTGCACTGATTCTTTCGAGAACTTACAAAATAACGACGAATTCTAACTAAACAACAAAAAAAATATGACTCGGTCCGTTCTCTGATATCCTCAATAAAAATGTTGGACAGTTCACACAACTTTATCTAACCCCAAGCTAAGCAGAGCTTATGTAATGGGTACTAGATAACTGATATACTTAATAAATACATAACATAGATAGATATTTTTTATTATAGATAGAAAATACCCAAAACACCCTGAACAAATATCTTCAGATCGTACAAATATTTGTTCCGAGGCGGGAATTGAACCCGCAACCTCCTGCGTCACTGGCGAACCTTCGCCCGCCGCTCCACAGAGGACGTCATATTATACTCTATTGTATGTTCTTCATCAGTCAGTAAACGTCCAGTGCTGGACGGGGCATCTCACATAGAGTAGGGGTTTTGTTAGTAGTAGCGCTTTTTTGTGAAAGAGTTCGTTGGGGAAGTATTACCACCATACCTATTTCTGCCGCTAAGTAATAGTGCTCGCATTGCTTTGTTCCCGTTTGAAGAGTATGGGTGCCGGTGAAATTACAGGCACTTGAGACTTGGCACGTGAATGCATTGTTAAAGAGAGATACCGCTTAACATCAGGTGGGCCATCAGCTAGTCCCGTTTATTCATTCTATATGAAAAAAAAGTAGCGGGGATTTGCCATATTCACCACTCGTGGCAGGCAGATAGGCGCTCCTAAATTGCCCACTCTCCAGGGAATAGACATAGGATATGACATTATATATACGTAAAACAAAGTCATGTTAGTTACACCACTCATAACTCAAGATCGGCTGGACCGATGTTAGTTATCTCTTTAATGGATTCTTCTCCGCTCCGAATAGCAGAATAAGTATTAAAATACTGGGGGAGGGGGGGGGGGGCTGTTTTTCACCGGGGGCTACCCGTGCGAAGCCGGGGCGAGTCGCTAGTTTAAAAAAAAAACGAAAACAACGTGAGTAAACCGACATGTCATGTCAACCAAAAAACTGTAGACCTGTGTATGAAAAGAGCCCCTGCGAAAACCTTCAGATCACTGGTCCTTACACCATTGTTTTTTTTTTTACAACATGGAATGACGGATTTAGTATATGGCTCACCTGATGTTAGGTGGTACCCTCTGCCTATGAACAGTGCATTACCACATAGGTCGTCCAGCTAGGACGCACCCTATGTGGAATTACACTGCGCCCGCCGCCCTGAGACATAAAGATGAAAAGTCTCATTTGCCTATAATTTCACCGGCAACCTTATCCTTCAAACCGGAACACAGCAATGAAGCGGATTTATACCTCAAGCTGTTATGGTATTTGACCTAACGCAGGATGACCAAGAAAGAACCGGTGATATGAATGAGTAGTAGTATCGTACAAGTTTGAGGACCCTTGCCTTCGCGACACACAGGCATAAGCACACTAATATCATAAATGTATAAGTTACGATGTTTGGGTGTTTGGT
Source organism: Operophtera brumata (assembly GCA_932527175.1). NCBI lineage: Eukaryota > Metazoa > Arthropoda > Insecta > Lepidoptera > Geometridae > Operophtera > Operophtera brumata. Next base: position 54,273,349 of record OW052239.1, on the reverse strand, counting down.
ACGCCGAAGCGGCTGAAACGATTTCGATTAAATTTGGTATACAGATAGATTATAACCTAAATTGAGCTATAGGCTAATTTTTATCCCGGTAAAACGCGAGCGAAGCCACGGGCGGATACTAGTAATCCATACAACCAGTTTCTATTCAATAAGGTGCTAAAAATAATGGGTAAATTATAAATTATTGCAGATGGTAGGTATGTGTAACTAGTTTCAACTGGCGGTTGGTACTCCCGATCGGCCCAAGGTCTGGGATATTGAACTTGTGTCGGAGCACAAGCCTCGCCGCGAAAGAGACGGATGCACTATCACTCATTGTTATGGAAGAAATGTCGCGGCGGCCACACGCACGGCTTTCCGATTCATTTTCTTCAGTGACTAAACCTTTGATTCCTAATCTGTTCGGTGTACAGTGCGATGCAAAGCAGCTGATGGCGGCCGAAGCGATCCCGTAACCATGAGACGCACTTCCTTAAACAAAGTAGTGTGGCGCGAACGAGACAGCCGATGGACGATCAACCTCGCTCGTAGGCTGGAGAGAGATGGCATTACTATGACAAGTGCATTCGCCGAAGCGACAGAGACGGTAGAAGTGCATTGCGCTGACGCATCACGATCGTCTGCATGCTTTCTTGTCTTTTTTGTGGACATTACCCTCGCGGTTTCAGATTCGACGCTCACATACGAACAAGGCGATGGAGTTTCGACAAAGACTTCTAAGCCAATGTTAATCAGATGCCGTAATTAAATCTGCCGGTCTGACCGGTCGCGAGCGTGGCATTTGTACATGTTCCCACGCGGTTGATGTCATTTTTATTATGAATAATGGTCTTTACGGGATTCCTGTGAGGGTGTTCCCGGGTCCAGTGACCCAGTGCCGGCCGCGTCTCGTAGCCGGTAAATGGTTTTCGCTTCGTCAGCGTCCAAGCCCGTTCCGTGTCGGCCGGCTGCGCTCTCCACTTGAATGAATATCAATATCGTTCACAAATAAATCTCTACGAGTGTGACTGAAGCAGGAAGGCGACTAAGCGAGAAGATGCAAATCGAAGGTAAACGTGCTAAGCGTTCATTGGCATCATTAAAAATAAATAATATTGGTTTTAGTATGTTGGCGCGTCATCTCGCCTCCCGCCGAGATCGTGTGAAGTTGAACTCTTTATCGGTCGGGTGCATGGCCTGACCGCACTGGCTAAGGACCAAAAGTATCTTTTGGAATTTGCACAAATAAACCATTTTTTGTATACTACTTGAATGACGGAACAAGCAGATGGCCCGTCAACATCATGACGGTAACCTCTGCCTATGAACAGTGCATTACCGCATAGGTCACGTCCACCGCAAGGGTGCACCCTATGTGGCATTGCACTGCGCCCGCCACCCTGAGACATAAAGATGAAAAGTCTCATTTGCCTGTAATTTCACCGGCACCATTACCCTTCAAACCGGAACACAACAATGCGAGCACTACTGCTTTGCGGCAGTATGGTGGTAGTACTTCCCCGGACGAACTCTTCCACAAAAAAGCTCTACTGCTACTGAAAGTAAATCTCCAATGTCTGTTATCAAAACGCTTACGATATGTTACGCAACCAGTAAACTGAAGAACGTAGTCACTGTTCGATTACCACGTGTCACTATCAACTATATCATCGCTCCTAATAGTGTGCGGTAATTCTCACGACGACGCCATGACGGAGTGCGTTCACACCCATAAACATCGTGCCGTATCGACCGGGTACTTCGATCGTAGCCCTCGGTCGCTGCTTATTTATACTCGGCAAACATTCGTCGAGATAAGCCGTGAACGGTAAGACTGTGCTTCCCACATCTGTCGCGACCTTGGCTCCTTCAGCCCGTTGTGTAACCTCCTTATCAGTCACACTTCCCTGGTACCAGCGCCACTACGTACCAGCAAATCTTACCCTGTTTTCCGGTCTCGATAGCTTATCCGTTTATCAAGCAGATGTGTTCCAGTTGGGAAGGATATAATGTACCTCAGACACGTGCGGCACTCACCAATTCTATGAAGGAAATCATGAAAGTATCTTTCACTATCGTTTGGTTTAAGATCTCGCTTATAAACGCAACCGCAGTCGCGTGGGTCTGCCTCATCTTGTTAACATAATTACGGAGTTTTCGACTGTTTGAACCGGTTTCGGCATCCAGACTCTTGGTGCTTTTTATCGCTGTTCTAAATCAACTTTAGCTTTTGTGCGAAACCGAAAGTTTGGTCGGCAGAAAATTAGTTCGAACTATTCCGGTCGACGATGCCTTAATACTGGTCGAAGCCAACTTAAAATGAGAGATTGGATTAACAGTTTGTTGACATTTTAGTTATGACTTATGTATGAGCTATGTGGGTAGCTCAGGGCTCCGTATACCCAGAGCGACCGACGTCCTTCCGTAAGCTTTTATTATTCCGGTTATAAATTAAACTGTACTCGTTAATCGGCCCTTTAATCCGTCTGGGCATTGACTCCGCGCTGGCTCGCGATCGCGTCTGATGAATGGTCCACTTATCTTGGAAACAAGACGTCATCAGAAGTTGTAAAATCTAATTCGTGTAAAGCCTACAATGGTGGCCCGGCGCGAGTCATCGTTGAGGAATGTGGTTGCATCTCGGGACAGCCTCCGATATAAAACTCACACAAGTAACTATGCGGCATGGACGGCACATATTATTTAGTTAAGAGGCTGTCATGAGTTAAATAGGCTTTTTTAAACATATTTTTAGCAAAATCGGCACAGTTTAAGACATCAAATAAAAAAATGTTAATCTTCAACATATTTACAAGGGCATGGTCGAGCCCAAAATAAGATTTCGAGAATTTTTTTCGATAAAAATAATCTCTACAATGCGCTTATAAAGTAAATATCTCTATTATCAGCGTACACTGATACAATTAATAAGAGTAACAAATGATATTATTCTAGAGGGCATTTATATTCTCGATTACGCAGCAAATATTTGTTTAAATACGTTTTTCGTGATTTTCGTTCAGTTTTCTTTGCGCGAGCGATGTTCTGTCACTTTCCAACTTACTGAGTTGAGACGGAATTTAGCTGTAGTCTGCCTCTTAACTGAACTTTACTGAGTTGAGACGGAATTTAGCTGTAGTCTGCCTCTTAACTGAACTTTACTGAGTTGAGACGGAATTTAGCTGTAGTCTGCCTCTTAACTGAACTTTACTGAGTTGAGACGGAATTTAGCTGTAGTCTGCCTCTTAACTGAACTTTACTGAGTTGAGACGGAATTTAGCTGTAGTCTGCCTCTTAACTGAACTTTACTGAGTTGAGACGGAATTTAGCTGTAGTCTGCCTCTTAACTGAACTTTACTGAGATGAGACGGAATTTAGCTGTAGTCTGCCTCTTAACTGAACTTTACTGAGTTGAGACGGAATTTAGCTGTAGTCTGCCTCTTAACTGAACTTTACTGAGTTGAGACGGAATTTAGCTGTAGTCTGCCTCTTAACTGAACTTTACTGAGATGAGACGGAATTTAGCTGTAGTCTGCCTCTTAACTGAACTTTACTGAGATGAGACGGAATTTAGCTGTAGTCTGCCTCTTAACTGAACTTTACTGAGATGAGACGGAATTTAGCTGTAGTCTGCCTCTTAACTGAACTTTACTGAGATGAGACGGAATTTAGCTGTAGTCTGCCTCTTAACTGAACTTTACTGAGATGAGACGGAATTTAGCTGTAGTCTGCCTCTTAACTGAACTTTACTGAGATGAGACGGAATTTAGCTGTAGTCTGCCTCTTAACTGAACTTTACTGAGATGAGACGGAATTTAGCTGTAGTCTGCCTCTTAACTGAACTTTACTGAGATGAGACGGAATTTAGCTGTAGTCTGCCTCTTAACTGAACTTTACTGAGTTGAGACGGAATTTAGCTGTAGTCTGCCTCTTAACTGAACTTTACTGAGATGAGACGGAATTTAGCTGTAGTCTGCCTCTTAACTGAACTTTACTGAGATGAGACGGAATTTAGCTGTAGTCTGCCTCTTAACTGAACTTTACTGAGATGAGACGGAATTTAGCTGTAGTCTGCCTCTTAACTGAACTTTACTGAGATGAGACGGAATTTAGCTGTAGTCTGCCTCTTAACTGAACTTTACTGAGATGAGACGGAATTTAGCTGTAGTCTGCCTCTTAACTGAACTTTACTGAGATGAGACGGAATTTAGCTGTAGTCTGCCTCTTAACTGAACTTTACTGAGATGAGACGGAATTTAGCTGTAGTCTGCCTCTTAACCACAAGATATCGACCTGAGATAATTCGATCCGAAGGATTTTTTATAAGTTATTGTTAGCCTCGAAAGATACTCTGATACACCGCTTGAATATTTAGCTATATCCGCTGACTTCACCGCTTATAAAAAATGCTGAATAATTAGTCAATAAAAATTCCGTCGATTATAGTCGTAGTTGTTACACGGGTGTTGCGTAATTGGAGTAAACGACCTAAGAGCTGGTGGTCTGGACGAAGGCCTCCGCGACCACGTGGCGGCAATATGGGATGTGTCAGAGAACACTCCATCCGATTATTATTTATTTGAGTGCTAACGTGACGCTAAGTAGGAAGGAGTTTATTTAAATTATTTTTTATTTATTTTTTAACTTTGATATACCTTTGTTTTGCCACGATCTCACCTGTTGGTAAGTGACGATGGCACAAAGGTCTAGAAGGCTTGAAGAGACCCAGTTTATAGTTTTCAGGGATAATAGACGACGGTAGTGTATTCCACTCCTTAGCAGCTCGCATTATAAAGGTAGAACTGAAACTAATTGTGTGGTATGGACGACAAATTCTGTCACTATCTAACTCATTAACGTTCAGGAAAGTGACAGAATAGCGTTCGAGAAACTAAAAGTGAGCGAAAATCACGCTTTTTGTATAAAAAAATCATAATGAAAGTAATTTTCCAAAATAAAAAGAAGGTCCTCTCAGCGTTACATTATTTAATGTACTGAAGGCAACAAAACATGTTATGATTGATAGTTTAGGAGACAGATGGTTGTAACTAAGAAAACAGAGGCTACTTTGCATATTTATTTCTTATATTTAGAGTTGTTTTTTGTTTTTTTTTAAAAGTAAATGACTTGCTATTTATATGATGTAGAACATATATATATTTTGTAGATTTTTCGATAAAGATTGTGGCGAAAAAATGGTTTTTGTGCACATTTTGCATATATCCACGCCTTTAATGAAGCAGTTTGCAAAGGCCTCTTAGGTTTTCATGAAGAGGAAATAGTCTCTGGAGATTAATGCCGTTGAAACTTCGGCATTCGTAAACAATAACAAAACTGACTGCAGCGATCGTAAATTTCGTATTGTTACTGTAATATCGCAGTTCGAGTGGGTAGTGTAACAATTTGGGCGCGTTTCAGGCGGGCGATGTATGGCGTCCTTGACCGCGGGCGTCGCGCGTCGACATACGATGAGTCCGAGTAAACAAATTGAATGAATCGCGTACGCTCAAGTATGTTGTATGTGCGCCATTCATGTGCGCGCCGATAATTCAAGTGACTTTACGAGATTACGTTAACGTACTGCCATGCCGTATCTCATAACACTAAGCTGCGAAAGAACAGCTCGTTTGGTACGTATTACAATAATATTGGGTGAGCTACAAATTCTAATAAATTTATTTATATTTATTTATTTATTAATTTTTAAGCCAGAAGTTTTCCACTGCAGGGCAAATCCCTCTTTCCAAACATTTATATCCTGCGCTATTTGTCGCCAGTCCTTGTTGTGAGAGTCAAGCTCGTCCCACCATCGCCGTCTGGGTCTGCCACGTGGCCGCCGCGCGTTCTGAACCCACTCTGTAGTTATCTTAGCCCTGAGGTCCCTTGACATGCGGCTAACCTGTCCAGCCCAGTCCCACTCTAGATTTACAGCTTTCAGCGCTACATCGGCTATAAATTAAACAGTTCAAAAATTATGTAGCCTTCATACATAGGTATTTTTTGGGATTCATGAATTTCTACCAATTTAAATAATACTAAAGGATTTTTTTATATACTTACACATTAAATACACAAATGATTATTACAACAATTACTAGATTTACAAAAACTGTTTTGAAAACTCAATACTTGTATTTTTTATAATTGTCAATTTAATATCAATTCATAGTATAAAACAAAGTCGCTATTCGTGTCCACTTAGTTCTTCCAGAAGATTTTGATGAAAGAAAGAAAGAAAGAAAGAAAATTTATTTATTGATGCGGCTTTTACTACGAGTATTATTAAAATAATTTCTTTCGGAAGGTTTGTATATGTGAGTGTAATAACTTTAAGTGCGAAGGCGGGGCGGGTCGCCACTTAAAAATAATACAAATTTTAGTTATTTGGGACAAAAAAACATTAAATGAATGCCAAAAACACTAATATAATAAAACAATATTTTCCAAACTGCGGGACGGTGTGTCACGCTCTGCCAGCGGAAACGTCGAGTCACGGCTCGCAAGCGCCCCTTCTAAGATACCCACCTACTTATAGCCTACTTATGTTATCCTGGTACCTAGCTGGACTTCATATTTTGTGTGTACAAATTACACATGCCTATTTCTGCCGTAAAGCAGTAGTACTCGCATTGCTGTGTTCCGGTTTGAAGGGTCTGGTTGCCGGTGAAATGACAGGCACATGAGACTTTTCATCTTTATGTCTCAGGGTGGCGGGCGCAGTGCAATGCCACATAGGGTGCGTGCTAGGTAGACGTGACCTATGAGGTAAAAAATACAGATTTACACCAAGTTACACCAAACATTAGTTAGATAACCATCTCGCAAACAACATCCTTCATACACATACATACATACATACATAGACACACGCCTTTTTCCCCAAAAGGTTAGACAGAGCTTGAAATGGCCCTGTGGGTTGCACCATCGTGGGAAATAGACTTGACAGGTGGTGAGCTCATCGCCGCCATTGCAGGCCACGACTTACTCTGCTATCGCTTTCTTCCAGTAATAACACATTCCTTAAATAAGCCAGCAGCCAGGACAAATCTTATACTAACGAATCTTACAAACAAGTCCTTCATACACATCTCAAAGAATAATTATGAAATTGATCATATCCTGATAATTAAATACAATTGAAGATGAATTGTAATTATTTAACGTTATTGAACCAATTTTAAAGAATTTTAATGTTTTTTTTAATATTTAAACATTCATATTTGCAACGCAGAATGTTATTTTAAACATAAAAACTTATTAGTCTATTTATTTGTACCATCACACTAAAAACGTTTGCATTCGCTTTTTACCCTGGTAAAACGCGAGCGAAGCCGCAAGCGGGCACTAGTTTATAAGAAAATCATCGCAGTCTCTAATCTTGACTTCTTTCTGATGATTCATTATCACTTGTTGATGTTACTTACGTCATTTCATTACTGTGGTCAGTTGGTTAAAATAGGTACACACGTCGGACTTATAGCTGAAAAAACAATAACAACAATAATAACAATAACAAGCACCTAGTAATAATAAGACAGATATAATCGAAATGCAAGGATGTGAGCACTTAATACTCTAGAACTAATGCGGAGTAAGCAGCGCTGAACAAGCTCGTCCGCCTCCCAAGTTCCTTGGTGGCATTAGTGTTGGCCCACGCTCTCGATTTATCGATATCGATTCTTGTCAATGATTCGGTTAGTCGATGATTGTAAAGCTGCTAATTTAGTGCTACTCTTCCGCGTCCCAAGTTCCTTGGTGACATTAGTGTTGCCCCGCGCTCTCGATTTATTGATATCGATTCTTGTCAATGATTCGGTAAGTCGAATACTCCAAAGCTGCTAATTTAGCGCTAAAAAAGTAAATGCCTGAAATTTTCCCCTTATAAACGTTATTAAAATTTAAACATTGCTTAAAATTAGTCCTGTTACTGTTTGAAATTACCCAATAGTAAGGAATAATTTATTACTTGGGCTCTTGACATTTTGTCTGATTTTGATAGTGGGTAAGTAGGATCATCAAATAAAGCCAAGCCGTGTTTGTTGCCTGATTCTTCTAGTATGGTCGCGTTAGAACAGGAGTAAATTTAGTTTACAAGACGATTCGAATGATCCTTTTGACTTCAATGAATAAAATATTTTTGACGTTGATAAGTAAAGCCATTATTCCTATAAAACATATAGCAAAAGATTTGTTTCTATGTTTTATTATGTAATTTCTTGCTATGAGAAAATTAACGTTCGATGCAAGCAAAATGTGTATCATTATATCATAGTGACGTCAATGCAAACTATTTGATAAAAACATTCTGTTCAATATTTATTGATTGAATGATTTTTCGTTAGACCGGGTAATGCAATAATCGTGTGTAATAATCGAGCATCTCTAGCAGGAGGTGCGGCGCGCGCGGGTCGACGATCGCCCGCGCGACCGATCGAAGGTCAAGGCTATCGACTGCCGATCGAGATCCAACTCGCAACACTAGTGCGCAACGAAAGAAAAAGTGACAGCCCAAACCTGAATAGAATGCGAGGACGAATAAAAATGAAAGCACTGTTTATCTTACGTCTCCACTAGGCCAGTGTTACGTATTCAAATTACGAACCTGTCAATAAATCGAAGGCTAATGTGGGAGCTTTTTAAATTTTAAAATGAGAACGTAGAGCCTGCGCAATATCTATCCAGAGGTCGGCAAACTCAAATTAGTTAACTCGTACATCATGTTAATTAACCTATTTTGTTCTTGTGCGCCAGAATTTGATACCTCGATTATCGTCAAATCGTTTGTGTGACCGAAAGGTTGACTTTGTACGCGACGAAGTGGAAAGAGGTCTGGTAAAAAATTGTTTCGTGGAGCCCAGCTGAGGCCGCGTGGTCGGTCGCGAAAACTTTAGTACTTATTACTCACACCACGAAGCTGTATCGTATGCCGTCTCCTAATTAAAATGTTCTGTATTGGATCGGTTGTGGTTATGTTAACGATCTGTATCATTTTTGTTTAATGAGTTATTCACCGGCCGCGGCGCTGTTAATGGTTGTATTGGCCGGTCATCGCGTTCAGCGCCGTGCGCGCCCCTCTCATAAACTGCACCTCTTTAGTGTTTCTCATTAGCTCATTATTAATTAAATATTCAGTGTTGTGTAGGTTCGCAGTTTTAATGCTCGTTTTTGCTTTAAAAATGCTGTATTAAGCTGTTTTGCATTAATTTGTATCACACGATGATTAAACAGCCCAATCCGAATGTGTAACTGATTTTCGGAACGTTACCAGGATATGGGCGCGGTGATTACTCGACATCTGTTGGCAATAAACTCAATTGCCTATGAACGTTTTTTTGTACACATTAAAACACGTTTAAAAAGTCAAAATCTAAATATGTGGTAACGAACGTGCGTGCAGGATCAGACTAATATTTTCACAGTTTGATAGGATTGGCTACGCGTCGGCCGGTGTCGTGCCGAGTCGATTCACGAGTGCGTTACTAGTTGGTACCGGCTCTTGGAATGCGTACTACAACGTTCATCCTTCAATGGCTGCGACTGGATGCTACCTAGAGGAACATGTGTCAGACTCATTGCTGTTGAACTTGAGAATTTTAACAATTATTAAAACTAAAAGTATCGTATTTGGCGACCAATTGACATCCATTACTTTTGACAATATCGATATCGATAAACCACTCATTCGACAGTCGTCACAACCGACACTAGCCATTTACCAATCGTATTAAAAGATAAACGGCTAATTACCACTATTCGCTGGTCCACCGTCGAACGCGGTCGCGGGCGGTGCTCATGATGAAGAGGCTTCTGAATTCAGTCTCGAAACGTCAGCAAAGTGACGAATAATAGTGGTAATTAGCCGTTTATCTTTTAATATGATTCCCAACCACGATAGTTTCAATTCTATATTTACCAATCGCTCCAAATTCAAACTTTCAGAGATTTTTATGAGTAAATTATCTATGAAGCTATGTGAACTAATTGCAATAGCCACGACATCTGCTGTCCGAGATCGCGAATAGCCCAGTCTCGGATGCATCTAGTCTAAATGTCACTGTGTGAGCCGCCCGATTTAGCTGCTCCGAAATAGCTCGCGTTCAACAACCCCTACGTTCGTCATCGGCCAACAGCTGACATTTACATCGCTGCTCTAGAACGGTGTAAACATTTTAAGAATGGTTTATACAATCGATTGAATGCAAACATAGCGATAATGTCACGGTTTTTTCGTTGTTGTTGGGGTAGCTTTTCAGATGTTTGGGATTTACTAACCAAATACATAGTTGAATGCCGTCCTATTTTCAATGTTGAGTTTTCGGTGTAGAAAAGCTTGTCGTCTCTAAAGGTTATTACGAAACTTATCTCCTGGGTATATACCTAATACCTTTTTAGGTATATACCCGGTAGACTCCCCGAGTCTACCGTCAAAGCCCCGGTAATATACCTAATACCTACTCCAACCAAATTCCATGTTGAATCATTCACTGTCAAATCGAATTCAAAATTAATTGATCGTTTCTCAAACGTAACCCGACTATGGCGATAAACGGCAATTTGCGATTCGTCATAATGACGGTGCAGTAAAAACTTTGACACCTCAATGCCTATAAACTATAATATCTAATTCATTTAATATCGCTCCACGATGCGATGTGGCGTATCGATAAAATCAACAAATCAACTGCAGTCGCACCTAGCTCCTTAATATTTCTACACTCCTAGTACTCCTACCGATGAGTGTTTGGATTCAGTGGTGTTTGTAAACAAATTCACTAAATTTAAGCTTTTTTCCGCCACGATTCCGTACAGCTGGCTTTTATTGCGCAATCTCGCATTTTATTACTTCGCGCCTCCTGTTTGGAGAATGTTTGACACCGATTTGTGAATGTCATGTCGTCTGTGAAGTTCGATGGTAAGTTAGGCATCGATAACTATTATTACTATTATATCGATGTAGTTAGGCGATATGTTAAAGTATCGAATGGGCAGGGTCTAGCACCAAAACAATAGCTGTATGAAAGTGACAGCGCTATTTCTCACTTGAACCCGGGAAGAGAGGAGGTATAGATTTTTGCCACTAAGAAGTAACTGACGTATAAGCGACTAATGATAAAACATTGTTTTGCATCTAAAGCAGCAAATAAACAAAACCTAAAAAAAACAAGTACCTAATGTGATTAGTACCTACCTACTGAATAGTATAAAAAAATACGCTTAATATTTTCTCTAATCGAAGGAGGGACCTAAAACGCGTGTTAGGAGGGCCAATTTAAAAAAAATAATGCTATCTATAAAAGTTTCACCAATTCTTAAAAACATGACAGTTTCGTGTTTCTTGTATATTATATGATTTATTTAGATTACATCCTCAAGTAATTACTGTATTAACATCAAGTTTGTATCCTTTACTGTTACTGAGTGAGCATATAACGCAACGACTCCAAAATTTTAACATACCGTCTTAAAATGATCTGCGTTGAAACTTCAGTCATTTTATTGGCTGTTCCAATAAGTCGATTCGTGAGGAGACTCAATCGACAGAAATTACAGATAATCTGATCAACGCCAGCTTTGGGGTGCCCAGTGCGCCACATTCGGCGATCGACATTTCTACAGAGCTGTTATTTCTAGCCGCGGGAGGCGCTAACTTTAGATTAGGCAGGGCTCATCTGCATTCAGAAACATTATCTGTGGAGTGAACTTCTCTGTATTCCTCCTGAAAACGTTTCCCAGTTTTGAATTTAGAACCCTGTTCTAGTGATGGGGTGCAAAGGACCGAAGCTTGCAAAACCATCGACTAATTCCGCGATATAATCTGTGAAGGAAGATTAAACGAGGTTTTATATAAAATTTGATGTTGTTTATGCTCCTGCAAAGAGTAACGAATGGCTGATGTTGAGATAATGAAGATTTTTAAGGTCGGGTTTCGCTGGCACGTCGTAAAGGCTCAGCGTGTGGTGGCGTGCTCATGGCGTTTTGGTTTAAATAGTTCAATGTGTTTTCTGTGACATAGGGATCTTTATTTGTTGCTCGCGAATGATAACCTCTTCTTTGCTAAATGTTAGATTTTATGGTTTCATACAGAATTTGTGCAGATAGGTAGTATCATTTTTCACATTTATAAATAGTTCACCATGAAAGACATCCACAGATCACTAGATAAAGATATAGACGTATTACGTAATTACGGGTTGGTAGCGGCTTCGCCCAAAATAAAAAAGTATGGACGGGCTTTCCATCCGTGAAAAATAAGTCACAATTACAACGTGACGTCACGCTTTGCCGTCACAAAGACCGACTGAAGCGAAGTGAGAGCTCACTCACTTTATAAGCTTCAAAACTATCGTTCCCTGAGGCCCATACTTTTTTATTTTGGTCGAAGGGTAGCGGCCATTTTGATGCAACAAATACAAGGAAACCGATAAATCTGTGACTAGGACAAACATGGGACAAAGTGAGCTACTTATTTTTTATAAATACGAATAAGTTAACCTTCTCAGGTTGCATGTATGCGTAAGCGCAGAGCCGAACAAAAAGTTCTTTGTTTTCGTTCAATATTTGCAAGTCGATGATTTGTTCGCTTTCACACACGGGTGGGCCCTTTTTAACCAACTTCAAATAAAGGAGGTTATTGATGAACAATTACCGAAGGCCTGTTGTTGTCCTGCGATGTGATCAGTGTGACACTTGTGGTATTTCGAACCTTTTTAAGCCAAAATAAGAAACTTAACGAAAGCGTGTCAAAGATGACAAAAAACATGTTTTTGCTAATTGCTTTGCAAACATAAAAAAACACTTTCATGTTTCATATGAATCATCGAAATACATAAGCATACCCAGCAATCAATAAAATAAAAAATAAATAATGCTGGACACAGTTCACACAATATTATCTAGCCCCAAGCTAAGCAGAGCTTGTGTTATGGGTAGTAGATAACTGATATACTTAATACAATACATTACATAGATAGATGTTTTTTATTATACATGGAAAATACCCAGAACACCCTGAACAAATATCTGCTGATCGCACAAATATTTGTTCCGAGGCGGGAATCGAACCCGCAACATCCTGCGTCGCAGGCGAACCTTCGCCCGCCGCGCCACAGAGGTCGTCAATGGCCTATACTTAATCATCATCAGCCTACAAATGTCCACTGCTGGACCTTGGTCTCCCCCATCGAATTATTAGTTTTGCGTGCTATATGGCCTGCCCATTGCCACTTCAATTTGCTATATTTGAAAGTTATGTCGGTGATCTTGGTTCTTCTGCGGATCTCTTCATTCCGGATTCTATCAAGTAGTGGCACTCCAAGCATAGCTCTCCATAGCCGGGTGCGCAACTTTGAGCTTTCCTATGCGTCCAATAGTTAGCGGCCACGTCTCAGTGCCGATACCTAATACAACCTAAGCTCCTTTACAAGGCCTTGTTCATGCTTGCCTAATATCCTGGCCCATACACCATTAACACGTTGTCCCAACTATTGGGCCAGTGGCTGAACCAACGTTGGCCAAAGATTATTTGGTAAAACCGCACCGCACCTTCGACAGTCGCCCGCAAACTGTCGCTCAAGAGGGAGATGCCTATGTCCAGCAGTGGACTTTCACAAGCTTATGATTATGATGATGATGATGTCTAGTTTTACAAAAGCTCATAATTTGATTCACATCCTCTTTAATCAGAAGTTCCTTAACAACCTTTGTGCATGCAAAGTTAGCCAACACCCAACCCAATATAGTAATTAATGAGTTCTTTATTCACAAGTATAACATTAGGTATGTAACTGAATCCTTCCGCGATATTTAAATAATAAACATCGATAAGGCTTGTCCCACACTACAAGCGATAGCGATAAATTCCTAGTTGGTTTATTCGATCATACCCGGACTTTTTTGTAAGATTTGTTGGTGTAAGATTTGTCGTGGCTGCTAGCTTATTTCAGGATTTTACTACTGAAAGAAAGCGTTAGCTGAGTCAGTCGTGGGAAGCGATGGTGGCGATGAGCTCACTACTTGTCACGTCTATTTCCCACGATTGTGCAACCCACTGTGAAGAGAGGCCCATTTCAGGCTCTGCATATCCTTTCGGGGAAAAATGCGTGTGTCTATGCTATGCTATGCACAAATAAGTTTTTTGTGAATAATATATTTGTAAAATACAAGCTTTTATAAAATTAGTGATCGTAAACGTGTGCTGATCAAAATGAGCCTAAACACGGCCAGTCTACTATTATCCGCCGAGGAGTTCCGTTGTCCACCTTCCGTCTCCAACATCAAATCAGCTCGCTGTCACCATCATATTGTATTGTCATCGAAACTTGACAGGTATGCCAAATTTCAGCTCAATCGGTTCAGGATAGCTGCTTTAAAATTCAGATGCAAGATTCCAACAGGATTCCACCCAGACAAACATACACATACATTGCAAGTTAAAATATAATAAAAGCTTGTAAAAAACAAATATTAACTCGCAATTTGGTAGACGGGAGAACTTGTGCAGTACTTAAGAGGAAACACAAGGGCCGTTTTCCCATACATACGTTAGTCCCCTGTTTTCTCCCTGGATAATGCCTGTAGAGAAATATTTTTTTTTCCAAAAAATCTATGGTCACTTTGGCATGTCCCTATGTTTTCCTTTTTATAAATTAATTATTAAAAGAGAAATGAACATTCAAAAACCTAAAAAAATGGCTTTGATCAACAATAAATTTGAATAGATTATATAAAAAATGAAATCATAGGCTAAAACTTTCTTTTATTTGTAATAAAAAAAAAATGGTTACGTTTTGGAATAGGAATCAGGAGACTACGAATCGTTGATTTTATGTACTTTTAATAGGTATTGTCGATCGAAGCTGCAGTTGTCTGTCGCTCTGCGGGAGGAGGTTTAAGGTCTGCGCGACAGCAATAGATTTTGATAATAGCCTATTTTAATAACCTATTTTTTAATTCTCTAGCCCTTGGTGTTCCCTCTTAAGCCAGGTTATTATTGCTGTATCGGGGTGTGTAGTGGCGCCCCAGAACGCAATCGGTTACGTTGACGCGCCACATCACAACACAACCTACTAATGTGAATCTAGTCATAGGTAATTAATAAACGTAACCGATTGCGTTCTGGCGCGCCACGACACACCCCGACCCCGACACATCAATATGAATCTAGCTTTAGACTAGGCCAATGACTATCTACCGCAAACGGCAAAATGTGTGCCATTTAATTTAACATGGTTTGATTTATATTTTTTCGCGTGTCGTCGCTTTTCCTACTCAACAATGTTTAGATAATCGCACGTCTACGACGGTTATTCGTCGCTTACGTAGGTCATTGCCGAACGAAGCCCAAGGTCAAGATATTATCAAACTTTTAAATTGTTACGACCACCTGGACTATTGTGAATATTGTATGGTACAGACATTACGGCTCCATAGCCTATAGTGCTTGCTCACCCTTTTGTCTACTTCCCCTTTGGTGGGGGGACAATAAAAGAGTATTTCTTGGCCTTTCAAAACGGTTAGTTTGTTGCTATGGGGATAGCGACCAATTTTATGGGAACCCAATCCCCTGTTTTCAGGTGACCCAGTTTTCATCCACGACAAAGGAAAGATTGTTGCGTTAGTAAATCCGGAGTTTTTTATTATTTTGAACGAGTTTACGGTTCGATTCCCGCTACGAGACAAATGTTTGCATGATCTGCCAATATTTGTTCCGGGTCTTGGTCGTAGGTACTTGTAATTCCTCATACCCACGGCACAGGGGATCTTAGTGTAGGATCAGACTATGTATGAGACTGTTAAGTGTTATGTCCTCTGGTATGGATGACCTCTGTCTGTAGCGCGTCGGGCGAGTAGCCGGCTGAGATGCGAGAGGTTGCGGGTTCGATTCTCGCTGCAAGTCAAATATTTCTATGATCTGCAAATATTTGTTCCGGGTCTGGGTGTTGTGGTACCATGATACTCGTTGTTCGTGATACCTACGACACAGGGGATCCTAGTGTGGGATCAATATATGTGACTGTTGGGCGTTATGTGTTATGTATGTGTACGTACCAGGAACCCATAACATGAAGAAGGTCAATAAGATTCTTATAAGTTATAAGGATCTTAATTTGACGCTATTTAGGAAATTCGCGAAAACAAAGAGGTTTTAAATGTTGCGCAACTGTAGCAGTGGCCTCACTTACCTAGTCCGTATCTAGCCGGAAACGTGTTGTATGGCAATGAAGGAGGTCGAAGGCACCAGCTATCAGCATCTAAATGCTCGCCGGTCATGAGGCCCTGGTATGTAAAATTGTAATACCTAAAATTACTTTTGATATTTCGCCGCCCGGACCAATGAATGCGTGATGTTTGAGACGATATTTGGAGGCAAAAAATGTGCACGGAGGAAATATATCTCCTATAGAGACGTTTTTTCTAGCTATTTTTGGTGATTATATTATTAAAACTCTTATTTTGACTATCCGGATACAAATTCACGCTTTTTCGCGTTGCTTTTTGATGTGAATGGCAGGAAACCGTAGTTACGAATAAAACTCGCCATAATCAAAACGCATATCATTATCGTAAATGCCAGAGTATGGAAATGTTGCCACAGTAGTATCTAAAGCAAGTTCTCCGTAACAGTTATTTATTCTGCACCAAAAGGTCTATGTCAGTGCACCAATACAGAGTTGATTCACCGATAACGCTTATCGCCGAACGTAAATCTTCCTGCAACAACCAATATTGCATAATATTCCATCACGAAGTGTGAACTCGATAAATTAATGTTTTGAGTCCGAAGTTTCCGAACACATGTGGGAATCTCGACGCAATAAAATTAGGATTTCCGTCGAATTCCGTAATGCTAAAAGTAATTATTTGAGATTGTCAATTTTGGTAAAGAACGCCAGAATCCCAAAGGCAATGAAGGCTTTACAAATTTAAAAAAAAACAGTTCGATTTGGCTCGATAGATGGCGCTGACTCAACTATGGTTGTCAAAATTAACAAATGCATTGTCTGTGCTTTTGTGTGATATTAACAAAATACTACGAAAATATATCACTACGTTGTTGACTTTGACATTACACTTTATTTTGACAGTTTAGTACAGAGCTGGCGCCATCTATTTTCAAGGGTTTGAGCATGATGTGAAACGGCCGTGAAAACCCCTCATAACGTTATGGCAAGTTGTATGTGACGTTAAAATCAAATTAGTTTCAAAACGTTTCGGTTCCACCTTTGTAATGCGAACAGCTAAGGAATGGAACAAGTTGACGTCGTCTACCTTTGCTAAAGAACAAAAAAATATGGGTCTCTTTAAGGCAAGTTTGAATAGGTGCCATCTAGACCTTCGTGCTCCAATGTCGGCCGCATCGTCACTTACCGACAGGTGAGATCGCGGTCAAACGAGG
Organism: Operophtera brumata; assembly: GCA_932527175.1. NCBI lineage: Eukaryota > Metazoa > Arthropoda > Insecta > Lepidoptera > Geometridae > Operophtera > Operophtera brumata. The sequence goes on along the minus strand of OW052239.1, from coordinate 54,255,975 downwards.
GTCTTCATAGTTTAGAAACTACAATCGATGGATATAAATTGAACATCACGTATCAGGTGAGGTAATAGCACAAATAGGCCTTCGAAGTGTTCATTGAAACACAAAATAATCAGACGTGATCGAAATATTATTGTTTTGCAGTTACCAGAACTTGAATGTCATCTGCATCATCATCAGCCTACAGAAGTCCACTGCTGGACATAAGTCTCCCCCATAGAATGCCACGATGAACGGTCTTGAGCCGCCTCCATCCACCGCCTTCCTATAATGTATTCGACTTATCGAAAGAAAAAAAAACGAATGAGCCTTACAGTAGTCGCATATGAATATGATAATATGTATCAACTGACATCTCACCTCCCTGGTAAATAAGCAACATGGCTGATAGTACCAACCTCTTGGAAAAATGCGCGCTTCCTGTTACACAATTCCGTCCCTCTTCACGAAATCACTCCCACAGATTGCAGAAAAGCGAGAGTAAGATGTTACAAATCAAAAGAAAAAGGATCGAACTTCATGTGGACTTAGAAATATACCAGGAATGCAGATTAGTCAGTGTCCGCTAGGTACAGTCCATCACAAGTACCAGGCGTTCATAAGTCATCAGGAGTCTAGCAGCGCTCTATGTTCGTTGATTAGAGTGTTTACCGTGAGAGCTGGCGAGGAGCCAACCGGGCCAGTGCATTCACCCAGCGACGTAAAGATAATTGCCTACGACTACGATGTTTTTATGTGAGCTACGACGGGATATCCCAAATATTACTTCATTGATTACTCTGGAAACCAGAGTTAAGCTTGATCGCTGTCAATTGTTACAATATACCCCGCAGCGAACATTTCTTGGTTGTAGCTTGTGTGCAGGTAAATTGATACTTAGAATATAGAACAAACCAGAAAGTGCGTACGATTATAGAAAAAACCAGAAGGTGCGTACGATGCTATTCGTACGGGGCACTGTGTCGCCAAGACACAATGCCTCTCTCGCGCCTATCATACTTCCCACCAGTAGGGGTAATATTTGGCAACAATGACAAAATGGACGCTTGAATTTGTTTCAAAGAATTAATGGTAAATATAATTCATTATTTAAAAAGATTTCTTTTTACGCCTAGCAGAATTTTTACATGTGGGAACGACACACGATGGCGTATTCACAAGAAAATATTTTGAGTTCGGCACGACTAGCCGCACGGCCGACCACAGACAGATTGGGTGAAACTATTCTCATTGAGACTAGTTTGCGTGGTGACCGTTTTTACGCGTGACACGGTTTCTGTTTTATTCTATATTCTATTTCTTGATAATGAATTCCGCTACACACATTTTCTTCCACAAAAAGAATTCAAGCATGTAAACTTTGCTATTCCAAATTAAATCATGTTGTCATTGACGTAAGACATAAAAAACCAGTTATTTTATTATGTGACAAATGTTTTTTTATCATTAAAACGATCTTGCAGCCTCTTGCCGGTTCGATGCACTTTTATTGCGAATTCTGCCCAATTTACCAGTGTCAGAGCTATTTGTCGAATCATTTAAATGATAAGAGTTTAAATTGTGAACGATTACATACTAGCAGTCGCCTACGGTTTCACCTGTGTTTTTCCCGAGGGCACTGAATAAAACGTGTCTATTAGTAGTCGTTGACAATACTACATGTCTTGTTCTTATATTATTTTGGGTATTTTTATTTTCCATAGATTTTTATTGTTGTGTAAACTTGTCCAACATTATTTATTTATTTTATTTATTGTTCAAGCATACTCCAGTCCATCCCCCGTTTCTATGTAAACAAAATTTCCCTCAAAGCCTCCTAAAAACTTTTTTTTTCTTCAATATTTGATGTTTTAAAGCCTCTTTCAATGCTACCATTTTTTTTGTCTATGCAGCTTCTTTTAAACCTTGTTTCGTTTCATAAGCGAAGACTTGTGAACTATTAATGTTTCAGCTACATTTCTAAGATCTAGCATCGACACGACGAAGAAGTAGAAGACATAAACTTGTCCATGTGTTTCAGCTACATTTCTAAGATCTAGCATCGACACGACGAAGAAGTAGAAGACATAAACTTGTCCATGTGTTTCAGCTACATTTCTAAGATCTAGCATCGACACGACGAAGAAGTAGAAGACATACATTTCTGGATAAAACGTATTTTATTTTAATCTGTTTTTATGTGTACCAACAGCTTCACCTTTTTTACTAATAGAAAAAAAAATACATAAGAAGCAGTAGGTTCATTGATTTCATTGTTTTTAGATACCAGTAGTACTTACCTCTGCCATTACAAAATGAGCTCTTCTAAGAGACTTTAAAACATCAAATCGCTTGTAAAGTTCGACCAAACCTTCAATATATTTATCACAAATAGGTATAAGAAAATCAGTTGGAGCGTTGTAGCCCTGATCTTATGTTTATTAGCTCACTATTGTTTAAATACAATGCATTATTTAAATTGAAAGTAAATGATCTATGCTCACGCGCATCCTTGGGATATTTCCTCTGTTGAAGAAGGCAAACTTATTATCTTAATTAAATTATATTGAAATGTTATAAATTCAAAAATTTAGATAATTTTTTGTTACTCATAAACTCCGTAATGACTGAACCTATTTCGATAAAATTTGGTACTCAGATGACCTGCGTGAATGAAGCAACAAGCAGATGGCCCACCTGCTGTTAAGCGGTAACCTCTGCCTTTAACAATGCATTATCTCACAGGTCACGTCCACCTAGGACGCACCCTATGTGGCATTGTACTGCGCCCGCCACCCTGAGACATAATTTATTCGTCACGTTAAGTATCTACTTATAATAAAATTGGTGTACAATCTGGATCGTAGCAAGTGGAAATCCGTGGTCTCTGCCTACCCCTCCGGGAAACAGGCGTAAGTTTATGTATGTATAGAATCTGGATCAACAATTGGCGCCTTGCAGTTATTTATTTTTGTAACAAAATACTCATTTATAAAAATAAAGTGATCACATAGTAGTAATATGATGTGACATGCCGTCTACTGAGCAATCCGAAAGGTGGGCACAGCTAAACGCCTAACAGTGAGTCAATTCTACTCTAGAATTTTAATAATTTGGCGACACAACTGAAATTCTAATAAGCACGTGAGCGATTGAAATGGAAAGTCCTATTGAACACAGGACGTTGGAATAAATTACTTGTATGACATAAAAAAGCTCCGTTAAAGCTTTTCATATATTCTTAGTGCCTACTATAGATTATTCATAGCGTGTGCATAAACTTTTGCTGACATTTTACTTTTGAATACCTGAGTCTTTTAAGTATTCTTTAAGAAGAATACTAAATGTTGTTAGTTGTTTTAGAATCGGGTTCTTCTTGTTCTCGAGGCACTACACAGACTGTTCCCACCTGAATATAGACCGAGTCGTGTTTCTTGCCTCATTCTTCTAGGTTTGGTCGCGTTAGAACAGGTGGAATTTTAGTTTATAATACGATTCAAAATGATCCTTGTAATCTCTATGTATTTAATAAGACTTTTACTATTTAATTTAAATCATCTATTCAATGTGTATTATCCTCATTTTGGTTGTGTACTCTCAAACGGCAAATCGCGATAGATTTCACGTTGCGAGGTCACTTGAAAAAATTGTTATTCTTCGTATAGAGCTATTGTTTTAAAGAGAAAGGCCTAGGATTGTGACGGTATTAGATGCAAATAACTTATACGTAGCTTCATATTCGGCACACGCTTACATCGCGGCTTGCATACCAATCTAACTTTAAGTTGCTAAGCAAGGGTCTTAGCTTTGAACTGGGGTCTAATCCATGTGGACCGAACATAAAGCAAAACTTCATGGGACAGAATTATACTAATTGTTTTTTTTTACAAATAGTTCTTACGTTTTTAATTATCGAGACAGAAAAACTTAAATCTTTATTATTTACTAGCTGAACCGCGCAAGGTATATTCATATTCTGAACGATGCAAGATATCGAAATGAAACTCAAATTAACATTTAAGTTTATGTTTAAGTTGAAACTTAAATTAAAATTTGAGTTAAAATTTCTGTTGATGCAAGATATAGAAATGAAACTCAAATTAACATTTAAGTTTATGTTTAAGTTGAAACTTAAATTAAAATTTGAGTTAAAATTTCTGTTGATGCAAGATATCGAAATGAAACTCAAATTAAATATAAGTTAAAATTTCTGTTTAATTTTCAGCCGTTTCGGATCCTATTCGAGACAAACTTTCAAAAAACGGTAATTTATGATAATGCGTCATATAAATACCAGTATTTAATAATATTTTGGAGTTTATTTTGAAATCACACTTCAATTTTATAATATTGGTAAAGATTTCAAAGTCATTTCCAAAATTCTATAATCAAGTAACTAGACATATTGTGTACATAAAACTGTAATCAAGTAACTAAGTAGACTGTAGTTTATGTACTGTTAGTTCTCACACTGTGTCTGGTTATTTTTTGCCTCGTTCTTGACCTTGCCTCGACTTTTACCTTTACAGAGATTAAATTAAATAAGTATGCCGATATTTGCTTCACCGGTTATTAATCTCAATTAATTTAGACATAATAATAATGTTGGGTAGATCGTAAAGTCTATAATGATTAGGTGTTTCAGTGTCTAGGCACTGACGAATTATTTGATGTTGCACTGCCAATCAAAAATACCCCTATTTATATTATTAGTCATAATTATATATTATATTAGGTGGCATCAATATATATAAAAAAGTTGACTGACTGACTGACTGATTCACTATTAACTTACAGCCTAAACAATAAGCCATAGAAACATGAACTTTTTGACGACCTCTGTGGCGCGGCGGGCGAATGTTCGCCTGAGACGCAGGAGGTTGCGGGTTCGATTCCCGCCTCGTAACAAATATTTGCAGATATTTGTTCAGGGTGTTCTGGGTATTTTCTATGTATAATAAAAAGTATCTATCTATGTAATGTATTGTATTAAGTATATCAGTTATCTAGTACTTATAACACAAGCTCTGCTTAGCTTGGGGCTAGATAATGTTGTGTGAACTGTCCAGCGTTATTTATTATTTATTTATTTATTTTTTGAAGATATCTTATTTCAAAGTATAGGCGTGTACTAAGAGAAGAATTTCCGAAATTCACTCCCTAAGGGGGTGCGGGATGTTGAAGCTTGTGTTGATAAAACTTCACGCGAACGAAGTCACGGATGTCCTATAGTAATCAATATACATAATGTTTTTTAATATAGGTACCACAAATAAATACATGGATCACGTCTACGAAATTTATATAAAATCGTTGCGTCAACTTAACCGGAACTCCTAGAGACCTTTACCCTTCTTTAGCGAACTTTTAGTAGTAGTAGAGCTTTTTTGTGAAGGGGTTCGTCCGGGGAAGTACGACCACCATACCTATTTCTGCCGCAAAGCAGTAGTGCTGTATTCCGGTTTGAAGGGCATGGTTGCCGGTGAAGTTACAGGCACTTGAGACTTTTCATCTTTATGACTCTGGGTGGCGGGCGCAGTGCAATGCCACATAGGGCGCGTCCTAGGTGGAGGTGACCTATGTGATGATGCACTGTTCATAGGTAGAGGGTACCGCTTATCATCAGGTGGGCCATCTGCTTGTTCCGTCAGTATAAAAACCTGAAATTTGGAGGGTACATTCCATTTTTTGTCTAGGTATTCACCCCCTAAAGGGGTTTAGCGTGGTGTTCATGTTTTATGGTCTCCCGGGAATTTAAATCCCCTGATACTCGAATTGTTGTGCATTTTTCATAGTTTACTAAACATTATTGTATCTCTTTCCAGGTAAATATCCAGAAGCAAATCGACAATGGAAATAAAGTTGCAGCATTCATGAGTATTTAGATTTAAATTCAATACTTTCAGCTAAATATAACATAACACCCAACAGTCATACACATTCCTGATCCCTCACTAGGAATCACGGGAATCGAACCTGCAACCTCTCGCATCTCAGCCGGCCGCTCGCTCGCCATGCCATAGAGGTCGTCAAAAATATCTTGTGCTAGCATTTTGCCAACTACATAATTTTCGTAGTGTCTTAACAAATTAGCGCAGTACTAAACAGTGTTGTAATAGTGTCTAGGCTACCTGAATGTTCTAGTATGTACTTGCTTCCGCCCGCGGTTTCGCTCGCGTTTACCCGGTTAAAAAGTAGTCTATAGCTCAATTCAGGTCAGAATCTATCTGTCTACCAAATTTGATCGAAATCGGTTCAGCATCATAAACATCCAAACATCTTAACTTTGACCTATATTGGGCTTCACACCTATTTAACGTAGGGAGGTACCAACTATCTTCAAATATCTTTTAAAAAACAACCAGGTAATAAAAAAAATTGAGACTGCTCAGAAATCTTCATACAAAAAAAAAACGCCTCGCGCCTCTCGACAAAGTGAAAATTTTACAAAACCCCTACAGTAAACCCTCGGCTTTGTTGTATTTATTTTATTTATCAAATTTTATACCCGGTTATATTCACACCATTTTAATAAACAATCAAATCTAGCCAAAAAATAGACTTAACTTTGTTTTTTTTTCTATCGAGAAAATATTGTCCTATCGTGTTTCTGGTACAGTGATCCCTCGGAATTATAATATGATATCCATATTTGAATATTGTAGTTGATTTAGTCACTTAAAAATCTAATCTAAGATTCCTAATTTCGCGTTATACCCCTCCTTAAGTACGAGATGAATCTGTAGGTAGCTTAAGGTACTAAACTAAAGTTTGTTACACAGGTTAGTAGTGCGAATAACTCGTCTGCATAAATGACGCAACCACAATCTCTGCTTAGAAATCGCTGATTCATTGCAGACAAAAACCTGACTCGCATGTTTATTGACAAAATAACAAAAATATTTAGAACTAGTCTCCTTTTTTTTATACTACTTGGTATGACGGATCATGCAGATGGCCCACCAGATGTTAAGCGGTACCCTCTGCCTATGAACAGTGCATTACCACATAGGTCACGTCACCTAGGACGCATCCTATGTGGCATTGCACTGCGCCCGCCACCCTGAGACATAAAGATGAAAAGTATCATGTGCCTGTAATTTCACCGGCAACCATACCCTTCAAATCGGAACACGGCAATGCGAGCAATACTACTTTGCGGCAGAAATAGGTATGGTGGTAGTACTTCCCCGGATGAACTATTTCACAAAAAAAGCTCTTACTACCACTAAAAATATGATTATTGTTCCATAGAAACGGAATACGCGTGGTCAAAACTGGCTGCCTCGTCTTGAGTTTTCCCTTTCGTTACAAAGATACGTATCTGAAGTATTCTCAAGCCATCAAAGTGAAATGGACTACTACCCTCTCCCTTTCTACTTGACATAATATCTAACCGTCACGTGGCAAACCCAGCACACAAAAAGTACTAAGTCAGCCGCAATGATAAACGAAATTAGCATTTATTGCTCAGGGAACAAGAACAATAATTACATAATTGACTCGCTTAGAATACATTTAAGTGTCCGAAGAAAAACGCCCTAAAAGTCAGCAGATTTAATTAAATGCAAACCTTATTGTTACTGTAGTAAGCCTCAGATTAGTTTGTCTAGTTAAGAGTTTGGACTGCTCCATTTTCAAACATTTGACCGCGAATACATGGCTTGAGCAATCTTGGTCTTCCAAAAATATCTTCACTGTTTAAACAAATATAGCGTAACAAATAGACGAATAATCAAAAAATATATTTGCGCAGATTAAAATGATTTATTGTACAAACCTTGTTCGATGACAAATTACAGGGAAAACTAAACGTCAGCAGAGCGTTGAACGTTGCCAATTTCAGTTCGATCTACCACAAACTCGTGCCCCCCATGTCACCCACACACACTAAGACACATTCATTAATCATTCCTTTACGCGCATCTCCGAACCGGAAGCTATGTAGTTATGAATTTTATTGTCATCGCTCTAAGGAGACTTTTACGTCGCACCTTTTCCTCAAATTACGGCCTTTTCCGTGTAAATAGTGGCGTGTCAGCGCACCTCTTGGCCGCGTCTGTGCCCCTGGTGTTATGTAAGCCGAGTGCAATGGCCGCTGCGAGCTCCGGGAGAGCTTTTATCTCCCTCCCGCTAAATTTCCCGAAGTTACCTTAATTTTACACGGTTTTCCTGAAGAAAATTATGATTTGCTTTTCAACGCTTCTTAAAACAACTTAACATAATTTTTTAATAAAGCCTGTGGTAATTTTGTTGAAGATGTTTTAAGGATACATTTAATTTACATAATTTTGGTGATTATTAATGAAAATACTACGCAAATTATGATAAATTTAAAAAAAAAACTGTTTTTTACATAGAACATGTACACAATTTAAAAAATACAAATGATTCAGTTGTGCTACCTGAAGACCGCGGCTAACGATCTAAACGTAGCTCAACTGATCCAAATCACTACAATAAATGATTAGGTTGTCTTTGACTGTAAATATTATTTGTTCTTATCAAACTATTTTATATCAACATAACATAGGTTTTAAATAGTTTCCCTATAAAATGTATCTTAGGAAGTTTATTTTGTGATTTCTGGCACTTCAGTCTTTGAAGTCAGTTTATTGATCGAGAGATCGCTATGAGACGATCAATTAGCGTGAAAAATATTTTGTCAAATTGCCATTTATGAAGACTGTATTTTTTCCAAACCTGTGAATGCAGATCCAAAATTTTGGGGATCGTCTCAGAACCCTTTCTTGTAGCTACAACGGTTTGGGTACTCTCCACTTTGTATCTCAACTATCCGACGGGCATACTATAAAACCAACAAGGACCAAGTCTAGAAAACAGTACAAAATGTTAAACCGCTTTCGCCAGCTCAGTGATCAGATCACACACGTAGACCAATCTAAAATCAATCCACCGAAAATCGAAAAAGACTCATTCTGTCGCTGTTCGATCATGTGACCTGAATACTAACAATACATATTTGAGGGTACAATCTGCGTGTTATAATTAGCGGGGCGAATGTGGGTTATAGCAGGCTATGCACCGGTCGCAGACCGCGCCGGGGTCGTTGACCGGTATCGATCGGGGGCGCGACGCAAGCCGCCACCCCCGGGTGGGTGACTGGGGAACTCCATCCTCTACCGCATGCGTCATTTTGGTCAATTCGCTCCTATTGTAAAGTTGAGGTTGGATAAAAAGAACATTGACCTACTTTGGCACAGTTCTGAAATTTTCGTTCATTTCATTGGTGTCTTGATTTTGATAACGTAATCAATTTTAGAGATGAGGTTTGACTTCCAGGGTAGTTTAATTTAGCATAGTCTGTTAATTTAGAGCAGAGCAGTAGTAGAGCTTTTCGTTCGTCCGGTGAATTACTACCACCATACCTATTTCTGCCGCAAAGCAGTAGTGCTCGCATTGTTGTGTTCCGGTTTGAAGGGTAAGGGTGCCGGTGAAATTACAGGCACATGAGACTTTCATCTTTATATCTCAGGGTGGCGGGCGCATTGCAATGCCACATAGGGTGCGTCCTAGGTGGACGTGACGTATGTGGTAACTGGTAATGCACTGTTCATAGGCAGAGGGTACCAGTTAACATCAGGTGGGCCATCTGCTTGATACGCCATTCCAAGTAGTATTAAAAAATAGTCTGTTAGACGACCTCTATAGCGCGGCAGGCGAGTAGCCGGCTGAGATGCGAAAGGCTGAGATTCCCGCTGCGGGACAAATGTTTGTATGATCTGAAATTTTCTGGTCTGGGTGTTATGGGACCATGGTACTCGTAGTTTTTGATACCCACGACACAAGGATTCCTAGTGTGGGATCAGGACTATGTATGTGACTGTTGGGTGTTATGTTATGTTATTTATTGTTGTATAATTTGGGACACCAGAGTAATGCTTTGTTTCTAATGCATTAGTCTTATATTTTGTGTATACTTCCGCAAAAAAAGTGTCAACATATAAATGCCACAATGATCAACAGGACGGATTTAAAATGTATGAAGTACTTATACCTCATTGATAGCTCTCAGCTTCGTCCGACTGCTATTGTTTGTTGAGCATACTTCTCATGTTTGTTCAATTTACGCGGTGTTGTCATTTTTTTGACGTTTGTGGCCGAGTTCACTGCGGTTCGTAGTTAGATGCGCGGGATGGCCCGCGTTGGCGAGTCGCCAGGGAATGACGAAACACTGTATTTGCTAGACCGATTGGCCAACATTTCCTATTAAATGTCTTCATTGATCTTTCCCTGAGACCGTGATTCATTCCACTGAACATTCCTATCAATCTGAAAAAATTTTGCCCTCATTGTTCGCATTGCGATGCGGACAAAAAAAAACACTGCAGCGTAAAAATACAATGCCGAAGAACCGACATAGCGGTATTGATGAAAATACCCCGCCGGAAAGTCTATATAGCGATGTATACAGGAACAGCTGTAGCTAGGCGCGGGAAACCGTCTTGGGGAGAACGGAGGCTACCCCCGCCCTACCGCCGTTGTTATGACAACGCCTATGATTTATGTTCGCCTGGTGACTATTACTCGAGAAGATTTCTTTATGCGTGTATAAGTTGTCGTGTAAACATCCTATCTATATTATTTGGGTAGTTAAATTTGATGGAGAGAAACGTAATCGATTACAGAATCGTATTATGTGTAAATACGTTTAGGATGTTACGAGGTCTTAGTGTCTGTAGTTATGACACAAATTTACAGTAGTAGAATGTAGAGGAGTTAGAAACTTCTCTAGAATAGCTAAAATAATAGATAGAGAGATATATAACTCTTTATTGTACTCACCTTAAAATAATAACATACTTATATTATCTTACAAACTACGGTGTTCACGGTGGTACAATGGGCGGCTTTATCGCTAAGAGCTTTCTCTTCCAGGCAACCTATGTATGGGCAGGATTGTAAAGAACGTAAGGGAAGGTGAAGTATCAATAAAAATAAAATAACAAAAGTTATAAAATAAACGTCTACTAAATAATATAATATATAAAGACAAATACAATATACCTAGTAGAATTGAAAGGAAAGAGTAAACGCATTCACTCTAGAGATGCTGCAAGATACAATTTGAAGATCTCATTTTTAATAATTATAACGTTGAAGCAATGGTTAGAATTCTATAACATAATTTGCATAACTAGAATGCTGTTTGGTATACAAACATCCTTCAGTTTCTACGCTGAAGGCTGGTATCGATCTCGATATCGCCTTATTTTATTTCGCCATTACTCGAAACATAACTGATGGTATCGTCAGGATACTCTGAAGGAAATTGTGTATATTCCTGGTCTCTCGGGTACATTATGTTTAGGCGTTTTTCTCCGAGAATAAAAATCTGTTTTGGGAAATCCTTAATCGGGAAAAGAAACATCCCTATGACACTCAGGTTTTGTATTGCCATGTGGCTTTGGAATCTTAAACAAACTTCCAACATATAAAAGAAATGGGCTCAGTGTGTCCTAGCCTTAAATTCATAGGTCAAATACAAGCATCGCTGCAAAAAAAAAATTACTTGGCTACCAACCCAAATTTTACAGGTGTTTAAAATTTCAAAGTTCCAACTTGGTCAAATTATCCTTTGTTTATAAAAACCGACACATGCGAAAGTATCAAAACCATTTTTCTTACTTCAGAGTACCTTTGCACGAGAGCGAGACGGCATCAGCGTAATCTCGTTCATTATTCGTGTGGCACGATTTTCGTTGTTTTACTTTCTGTATAATTTACCGAGCGAAGCGAGGTTTCACAGTCTAATTGCAGGATGCGGCATTTCTTTGTATGTTTGTGGGTATGTGTGTTTGTCCGACGATAATTACAGAACCGTTGATCCCATCTTGATGAAAATTGGTAGGTAGGTAGGTTATGTGATTAGAATTGTTCAGTTCGAACATGAGCTTGATCGGTACTGGGGTTTTTAGCTACGGGGGTTCAAGAGGTCCCCCAAAAATATCTAACTCAGCTCATACCAATTTATTGACGATACAACGTGACGTCACGTTTGGGGCGAACTACTAGTTTATTTTGTTCGAATCTGAATCGTATTTTGTTTCGGTGAAGAGCGCAAAATGATACTCGTTTAAATAAGAATATGTTTGCGTTTAAAATGGCAAATGCACAAGCCGTGCAGCGCCAAATTATAAATGCACAAGCCGTGCAGCGCCAAATTATAAATGCACAAGCCGTGCAGCGCCAAATTATAAATGCACAAGCCGTGCAGCGCCAAATTATAAAGAGAAATAAGTTTTTTTGTTAAAAATATATGTTTCACTACAAGCTTTCATAAAATTAGTGTCCGTAACCGTGTGCTGATCAAAATGAGCCTAAACACGGCCAGTCTACTATTATCCATCGAGTAGTTCCGTTGTCCACCTTCCGTCTCCATCATCAGATCAGCTCGCTGTCACCATCATATTGTATTGTCATCAGAACTTGACAGGTATGCCAAATTTCAGCTCAATCGGTTGAGGATAACTGCTTTAAAAGTCAGATGTAAGACCCGGATTCCACCCAGACAAACATACATACATTGCAAGATAAATTATAAAAGCTTGTAAAAAAAATGTTCTAGATTTACAGTTTGTGTTTTTCTAAAGTGAATACAATCAACAGTTCGCGTGTTAGTCCGACCTCGTAGAGGCGTAGCAGCGTAGATAGCTTGTAGCCGCGTAGCACCGGGTCAAATGTGTAACTTAACATTAGTATGTAGTAGAGGTTTTTGTGAAACAGTTGTTCCGGGGAAGTTCTACCACCATAACTATTTCTGCTGCAAAACAGTAGTGCCCGCATTGGTATGTTTCGCTTTGAAGGGTAGGTGAAATTACAGGCACATGAGACTTTCATCTTTATGTGTCAGGGAGGCGAGCGCAGTGCAATGCCGCGTAGGGTGCGTCCGAGGTGGACGTGGCCTGTGAGGTAATGCATTGTTATAGGCTACTTTACTAGGTTACATCAGGTGGGCCATCTGGATGTATCCATAATCAAATTAAATAAAAAATAATAACAATATTAATTTACTACTCATACATGAATGTTCTTTATATTAAAAGATAAGCTAAACAACAATTTAAATAAATAACAATAAACACATTACTTTTTTTTTAAATAAATTGTAGTTTTATTAGATCAAGAATACATCCCACAGTATAAACTCCATAAATACATACGCTTTGAATATGTAGTTTCAAGTAGTTTCCCAACTTGTCTTGCGATCTTTCATGTCATCCAAAACTTTCAGCCCATTTGTATCGTGAGTTCAACGACTCCGTAATTTTTATTATCAAAAGAGGGAAAACAAACTTTCGTCGAATCTCTTTTGGATAATAACATCGTTCGTCTTTCCCCTCTCTGTAACGGCGTTTTGGTAGCTTCGGAAATGTTTTCCTTGATCCTTATTTATTTCTATATAACGAAACGTAACAAAACCAGCTACCGGATACATAACGAAACCAGCTACCGGATACATGAAGATACCAGCTACCGGATACATAACGAAACCAGCTACCGGATACATGAAGAAACCAGCTACCGGATACATGAAGAAACCAGCTACCGGATACATGAAGAAACCAGCTATCGGATACATGAAGAAACCAGCTATCGGATACATGAAGAAACCAGCTATCGGATACATGAAGAAACCAGCTATCGGATACATAACAATGAAATATTTTATATGAAGTTTCAGATTAATCATCATCATTATCATCATCATCATCATCAGCCCACACTAGTCCGCTGCTGGACATAGCCCCCCCCCCCTCCCCCCCCACTCCCCAAAACGCGCCACTGAGCCCGGTGTTAGGCTCTTCTCATCCACTTTCTGCCGCCGCCTGTCGTAGTTCATCGCTTCTTTTAGCCAGAGGGCGCCCCACGCTACGTTTGCCAAGACGCGGCAACAGCACAACATAATAAATAGAACACAATAAAAATCGCAATGTCTATACAACAGTGTAAAACCATGTAAAACTCATAAATATCTGCAAAATTATAATAAGAGATCTCGTATTGCACTGTGCTAAATAAATGTACATAAAAGTGCGAAGTTATACTGAACTGTGACGTCACTGGTGGGGGAGGGTAGGGGGGATCAGTGACCCGGATAGCTACGCCGTAGAGTGCAGTGCCCGCTACGGCGTAGGCTCGTAGCGTTCTGGGAAATGCTGGGTTTTACCAATATTGCGTTTTGTATTTTCATAAGATAGTAATGGTCATTTACATTACTGTTTAAGGGCCTTTCTTACCTAGGCGCTGATAATTGGTGGATGATATACCTACATCCATCAAAAATATATATCAAATCATTGTGTGACTGACTGACTGACTGGCTGACTGACGGACCGACTGACTGACCGACTGACTATCAACGCACAGCCTAAACCGTAAGCCCTAGAGACCTGAAGGTATGTTCCTTTTGTGGTCAAGGGGTGCATTAAGAAAGGAATTCCTGAAATTCAACCCAAAAGGGGGTGGAGAGTATTGTTGACGTTTGTATGAAAAAACTCCACGCGTACAAAGTCGCGAGTGTCCCACTATTTTCCCGCCACGATTCGATATTTGAATACTCGTGGTCGTGCTGATTATAAATTAATTAATTTAATTCTATATTTTTGTGTCACAATTACTATTCCATTTTAGTTATAAATTTAAAATAATGCTGGGAGCTCTGCTTATAGCCTTATATATTGCACCTTTTCAACTTGACTATTTGATATAAGAATAATATGAAATCTCCTTCAGTGGTTTGCTTCTGTAGTGTATCCAACCATGTCGTCATCCTGGAGGCATGGCGCCTGGCATGCTGCCAGGTCTTGATATTATCAATACTAACGAACGCCCAGCGCTTATTTCGCCTCCGAGACAATCTACTTATAATAAAAGGATATAAGGAGAAACTAATCTACTGCGTGTGTGACCCACTTTTGAATTCAAAATATTACGTGTGTTAGATTATATATCCAATTAGAGTCTAATAACTAAGAAAATACATTTATTTGCAGAAAGAATAATAAAACAAGGGGTTCCAGGGCCATTCGCCTATTTTTTTAATTCTTTCAGTGCATATGGTCGAAGCGACGCGTGACCCGAGAGCTGGCTCTTATCTGGCTCAACGCATTAGTATTGCCATTCAGCGTGGCAATGCAGCCAGCATCTTAGGGACGCTTCCATCTGGTATTGATTTGGATTAGTTGTGCTACATTTAGATCGTTAGCAGCGGTCTTCAGGTAGCACAACTGTTTAAAATGTTTTTTTTGTATAAATCTTGTTTTATTACATTTATTTACAGAAAGAATAATACAAGGTATGTACAAAATTCATATGAAACATTTGTGCTACCTGAAGACCGCTGCAAGCGATCTAAAGGTAGCTCAACTGATCCAAATCACTACCAGATGGAAGCGACCCTAAGATGCTGGCTGCATTGCCACGCTGAATGGCAATACTAATGCGTTGAGCCAGATAAGAGCCAGCTCTCGGTCCAACTAAAGTAGGTAAGTATTGTTATTGAATAACTGAACAAATCATTTTGATTTATTGTTCATATAGTAACTTCTGAGAAACTAAATACACCGAAATGTTTTTAATGGCATATTAATGGCACAAAAACTAATACTCGTATTGATTGGCGGCCGATCAGTCGTAAAACGTTTAAACAAATTACCGAACGCATCATAAATTCATTTGAGCAACATAAAATCTCTAATTTAAATCGTTACCAATTATACTTCGTCGAATTAAAATAAAAAACTCATTCGATCAAACAAAAATAAATCTTGTTTATACTATTAGGTACTTAAATAACTTTGTTGAATTAGAAATTATCTTTTGATTTGTACTACTAGTTCATTTGTTTTTATTTTTTAAATTTTTTGTCTATTAGTTGTATGACTCTTTCTGAAAATAAAGTTAATTTTATCAATAAAAATATATCGTATTATCTCTTTCATCACATCACATCACACTTATATTATAAATGCGAAAGTTTGTGAGTGTGTGTGTGTTTGTTACTTCTTCACGCTGAAACGGCTGAACGGATTTGGATGTAATTTGGAATGGAGATAACTGGACTCCTGGAATAACACATTGGCACATTTTTATCCCGATGTTCCCACGGGATCGAGACTTATGCTGGTAAAACAGCGGGGCGCTGCTAGTTTATAATAAACATGAAACCAATCAGAAATATATAGAGTTTTCCCACCTGTACGTTACCGCCAATCACTTCCCTTACAACAAGACAAGCCATTCCGAATTTTACTATCTTAGACATACGGTTAAAAGTAGCTCTGCCAGCATTTATCGATTACATGGCAGCCTTAATATGTTGGAAATAAGGTGTAAAATTACTCGAAGGCAGAGGTTAATGGTCGGGGTCGATGCCTCGTGATTCATAATCTACCCCCGATATAGGCTTTCGTTTATTGTAGAATCGGATTATAGGTACCTGTTTTTGGTCAAAGTACTTACCACTATTATAATTTGTCGGTACCGGTTATATGATTCCCCACTGTTTGAGGATGGAGATGTATTGTTTTGTCAACTGAATATTCCAACAGTTGCTCCATTTCTGTTAAATTTATGAGTTCTGAGACTTTTAAGTATGTAGGTCTTCACAATAACGTCTCGAAACGTCAAGATCTCGTGTGACAAGACGCTACGGTTTGCCGCATTAGAGTTACTCGAGCAAGAGGGATGGAAAATTAGGGAAACCACGTGTTAATGCAAGACGAAACTTCGCCTTGTTTCGGTGCGGATACATGTGTACGTAGTCTGCTGAATAAGTAATTTCGGAGTATTACACGCATGTTTGTGTCGACCGGTGTGGCGCAATTGTGTGGAGCAGATTTGTTTCTATTACTTACGTAGTTTTGGAACAAAAAATTTGCTCAACGTGTGTCTCGCGTGGAGGCTTTGAGCCGACTGATTTATGAAGTATTTGCTGAGTGGCCAGTGGGAGGGGTGGGAGCCTAGGGGGGTGTGCGCCCGCGGACACATTGACGCCGGCGGACAGAGAACAGACCCGCAGATTTCATCGCCAAACGACCTCCTCATAATTTTGCGGTCGCTATGAATTTTATGTAAATAACGGAGCGTTTTTACCGACACAACTCGTGAATAATGAAGTCGGTGCCCAACGCGATACTCGTTTAGCACAACGTATGGCGTTACTTTTGCTGACGGTTATTTGTCTATTGTTCCAGGTTGCAAAATAAAAGCACTTCGCGCGAAGACCAACACATACATAAAGACGCCGGTGCGCGGCGAGGAGCCGGTGTTCGTGGTCACCGGCCGCAAGGAGGACGTCGCGCGCGCCAAGCGCGAGATCCTCTCCGCGGCCGAGCACTTCTCGCAGATCCGCGCGTCGCGCAAGTGCGGCGCCGCGCCCCCGCCGCCCGCGGGCGCGCCCGGCCACGTGACGGCGCAGGTGCGCGTGCCGTACCGCGTGGTGGGGCTCGTCGTGGGGCCAAAGGGCGCCACCATTAAGCGCATCCAGCACACCACGCACACGTACATCGTGACACCGTCGCGCGAGCGCGAGCCCGTGTTCGAGGTGACCGGCCTGCCCGAGAGCGTGGACGCGGCGCGCAAGGAGATCGAGGCACACATCGCGCTGCGCACCGGCGCCGGCGGGGCCGGGGGCGCCGCGCCGCCGGCCGAGGGCGAGCCGCTGGCGCAGCTGTACCGCGCCGGGCTCGCCTCGCTGCTGCGCCCCGAGCGCGAGGCTGCCTTCTCGTCGGCCGGCTCGTGCTCGTCGGGCGGCTCGTCGGCGCGCCTCGGGGACCTGCTCGGCATCTGGTCGTCGACGGAGCGCGACGAGGGGCTCGGCGAGTCGCCGTCCTTCGAGTCGCCGTCGGGCGGCGCGGCGGGCAGCGTGTGGGCGTGGGGGCCCGCGCGGCCGTCGCCCGCCGCGTCGCCGGCGCGCGCCTGCGCCGTGTGCGGCGAGCGCGGCGTGGCGGCGGCGCTGGTGCCGTGCGGACACAACTTGTTCTGCCTGGAGTGCGCGCAGCGGCTGGCGGCGGGCGGCGCGCCGTGCCCGGCGTGCTCGGCGCCCGCGTGCTCCGCCATCCGCATCATCTCGTAAGGAGGCTGCGGAGCCACACGCGACGGCGGCCGCGGGGCGCGCCGCTCTGCTGCGGCGGGCCCCGCTGGGCCGCTCGCTCTCGGAGGGGGATCTTTTTTACTCGAATCGTTATAAAAATATTAAAAAAGAAGTAAAAAATTGCGTAATCGAAATCCTGGTGCCAAAAGTCGGCGCCTCGCCGGCACGGCCCGTCCGCCGTACCTATCGTAAGTCGGCAGAGTTGTTCACGATATATTTTCTTATTATGGACGTTTTTTATTAGGCGGTGCAGCGCGCGCCGCTCAGAGAGATCGACGTTAAATTACGATAGAATTTCGAAAAAAAAGCAAAAATTTAAAAAAAGTTGTATAATTATTATTACTGAATAGCGTAAATGAGATCGAAATTTATGAAGCTTACTTAACGTAATAGCGTAAAGTATTAAGATATTATTATAATACGATAAGCGAAGGACGGGCGGCCGGGGAGCGGGTCGCGCGGCCGTTGTATGTTCAGAGTCTAGGATAGTGCAGGCGGGCGCGGTCGCCGCAAGGACGGGCCGCGTGCGGAGGCGGCCGTGCTGCGCCCGCGGGTAGTTAATGTGTTGTTAGGTAATGGTTGGTTGTGTGCGCCCGCGCGCGTTGTTAGACTAGTGTAATGTTGGCGGAGACTGCAGTAGGTAATGCTAGGAGTCGCTAGAAGCTCGTTGGAGGCCGCGCCACGTAGCTCCCCGGCGACCCATGCTCACATTATTTTTGACTATACGATTATTCGCTTAAATGATATTATACATACTACTTACACACTATGATTATGATAATATTAATATAATGTTTGTTTTAAGCGTGTTTTAATGTTTAGATTTTTATTGTAATGTTTTTATGAATGATTTTTATCTGTATGATTATTATTATTGATTATGATTATTATTTTATGTGTTGACGATGTTTATTTGTGATTACGTGCGCCCGCGCAGAGGCTGCTCTTTGTACGTCTAGTTTCTAGATATTCGACTAATAAACTTAAAGTAATAAATAAATAACATGACTCATTCATTATATTATTATAAACTATAGTAGTCTGTAGAACATTGAGTAACCATTACCTATATTGATACTTATTAAGTATTATTATTATATTATTGAATAAATTTAAAGAATGCATAATTATATTTCATAGGATCATTATTCAGTATAACTCTAGTTAAATGTAACGATAATAAATTTAATGTATATGTATTGGAAGAATGTTGTTGTGTTGATTTGACGGGGAGCTGGTTTTATGGATTAATATTTTTTTATTTTTTTACCGTTATTAGTTTTGACTTACTCATAAGAGAGCGATGGAAGAATGCCTATTAGATTATATTTTAAAAAATGGTTGCGTAAAATCAGCTCCCGACGTACGTAGTTCCGTGGTTTCGATAATTTTATTTTCATAATAAAATGGGTAGACACTTTAGGTTCAAATAAAGTTGTGAAAATTTGTGAAATTTTGTAGACTACATATCTTATTATAAATCTAATATAAACTATAACTTTCGACTTGCCATCTTTTATTTATCATCCAAAAACCAAACCCCGTTATATATGAGGCGTGGACACATGCCACGATACGATGGAAGGGACTGATGCCATTCTGACGGAATTAATACATTTCAAAAATCACACACTTCAAAAACACTATAAATAATTTTATGGTACACAGTAAAGTAAATGATGTAATTTCTGCGCAGCATTCTGGAAAGCTAAAGTCAAAGTCAAAGTCAAAAGTATTTTATTCATTGAAATCACAAGGATCATTTTGAATCGTCTTAAAAAATAAATTTACAGTTACTCCTGTTCCAACGCAACCAGACCTAGAAGAATCAGGCAACAAACACGGTCTGTTTTTCTTTTGATACTAAACCAGCACAATCCCTTTTATTTCAGTCAGAAAGGCTCCTTGTACATTTAGGGTGGTTTAAACTAGATAGTAGTAGTAGTAGACGAACTTTTAGTAGTAGTAGAGCTGAGTTCGTCCGGGGAAGTACTACCACCATACCTATTTCTGCCGCAAAGCAGTAGTGCCCGCATTGCTGTGTTCCGGTTTGAAAGGTATGGTTGCCGGTGAAATTACAGGCACATGATACTTTTCATCTTTATGTCCCAGGGTGGCGGGCGCAGTACAATGCCATGTAGGGTGCGTCCTAGGTGGACTTGACCTATGAGGTAACGCATTGTTAAAGGCAGATGTTACTGCTTAACATCAGGTGAGCCATCTGCTTGTACCGTCATTCTAAGTAGTATAAAAAATACATAATAATGCTATTTCGTCAATAGGCTTAAATTCGAACACAACTTCAAAGATCTAGGCTAGATCATAAAGTAGGTTTTCTTTGAGAGAATGACTGGACTTTTCTTTGCCACGTCCTACTATGACGTAATATCGCCCGTGTCACGTCGCCTAGTCTTATATACCTGTAATATTACCGACGGCGCTCATCAATCCGGTGCTTACGAAATACACGACACAAACTGGCTACCAGTTTCTTACTGTAAGGCAAAAACTGCAGCGGATAATAAACATACATAGACACAAGCCTTGTTCCCCTAAAGGGTAGCCAGAGCCTCAATGGGCCACTTCACTGTGGGTCGCACCATCGTGGGAATATAGACATGACAAGTAGTGAGCTCATCGCCGCTATTGCTTTCCACGGCTAACACTTTCTTCCAGAAAAAATATATATCGCAATAAAAGCAGGATCTTATTTATAACAACGAATCTTACCGACAACTCCGTGTTAAGTGGACTATAAAGATCTAAATTATAAGAGTTATATGTGAGTAACCGTACAATATTCTATCAAGAATAGAAATCCACGAAAATAACTGGTACCGGTAAGTGTTTACTGAAATCAGCTATATAATATACGCACAGTAACTAATATTACCCGGTGCATGTATGTACAGCAAGCATCTATAATATAGTGACTATCAACTACGGTATTCAGCAAAAATGATAATTTTAACTAAAAAGAGGAGTTGAGTTCTACGTATAAACGCTATAAATAACTATCTACGCAACTTGCAAAAAGCAAGAATTTCTATAGAAACAAACTAGTAACATCGCTACGGGCTACGAGAGCTCTACGATTCTCGGCACGTAGCGCTACGCCCCATGCATAAACCGCTACGAATAGATTACTGCAACTATGCGTAGATGTGCTACGCTCTCTGTAATAATTATATGAAGGAAAAATCCAAAAATGTACTAGGTTAGGTTAGCACTTTTGAAACTATCATGGTTATGTACATACTTTTTACAAAAAACGGGATATTTACCATGATTATTGAGTTTTGTTTGATCCCGATATTAAGGCACAGTTGCAACAAAACTCAATAATCATGGTAAATATCCCGTTTTTAATGAAAAGTAGGCTACCACTGTTGATCTGTAGATCATTATTGTCTGCCAGTGAGGATTTGATGAATCTTACGCAGCTGAGAACGCGTTTTAACATTTTGTTCATAAGACTATAGTCAAAAGTCAGTTTCTCCAAGTTCCTGTCTTCGGAGATGTGTCTGTAGCTGTAGGAGATCTCTCGAGCTCTCAGATGTTTCACTTACGCCTAATCCAACTTTGGCTCCTACATCGAGTCCAAGGCGAAAACAGCTGCCATGAAGCTAGGCATCCTAAATAAGGTAAAGCGTTATAAAATAAATAAATAAATAATGCTGGACAGTTCACACAACATTACCTAGCCCCAAGCTAAGCAAAGCTTGTGTTATGGGTTCCAGATAACTGATATACTTATTACACAATACATTACATAGATAGAGATAGAGATTTTTTATTAGATATAGAAAAAAAAAAACAAGTTTAGTCTATATAAAGTACAAGTCCGTGCTGGTATGGAGTACTGCTGCCACGAGTAACTTTTTTATGTTTAATAAAAATATCTATCTATGTAATGTATTGTATTACGTATATCAGTTATCTAGTATGAAACACAAACTCTCCTTAGCTTGGGGCTAGATAATGTGGTGTGAAAGGTCTAGCATTTTTTTTTATAGTTTACATTTTGGGGAATGCTTGCAGGAACGTCACAATCTGATCCCTCCATCTCCTTTTCATCACAGCACGAGCAGACGCACGGCTCGGTATCACCCTTACCTCATTAGTACCTACACCTTCTATTCGTACTAAACGTTTCAGTTCTACCTTTATAATGCGAACTGCTAAGGAGTGGAATACACTACCGTCGTCTGTCTTTCCTGAATACTATAATCTGGGTATAATCAGGCTAGAGTGAATAGGTGCTTTCTTTCTAGACATTTGTGCTCCATCTTCGGCCACATCGTCACTTACCAACAAGTGAGATCGTGGCCAAACAAAAACTCTCAATGTTAAAAAAGACTATACAAAATGATCCTAGAAATGAATAAAGTACTATGTTTATGACTTTGACTTTTATATCTGCAATGTAAGTTAGTTTTAGAGTATAATATATTAGAGTTAGCGACAATAGTTAGCAAAGTATGCGTATCGCATTCTGGCTTCTGTAGGGGACCCAGATTTTGGTATTATCGATGTTGCCAGTTGCCGTCATGTTGGGGCCACACAAGCGTTCTTACTAGACTACGTGAACGAACGTCTCATTCGTAAGCTCATTAAACTGGACTCTCATCGGATGCTCGGTTGCAGTCTGAGGTAGGTGTTGTGCATATATCTTTACTGCTATATGCCTTGCATAACGTAATCGTCTTTACACTGAAATTAAATGGACCGCGATTGTTAGCACAGCATTAACGTATGTTTGTGTGCCCCAGCATTAGGGTCCTACTGCAGCACCAGTTCTGTACAAAAACAAAAGGTATTTGGCGAATATTTTCTCTCGATACTTAAAATTCTAAACCACAGCTTACTACATTCTACCAACTCGAAGGATACACTGATTAATTTACCAGGGTTCATTGGCTGATGACCAAACTAACCAGCTGGTAAGTTCAATGATCTCACACCTCACTTTGGTGACAAACGCTTCGATACCCTTCGATACGTTATGACCAGTTTTCGTATCATGGCTAATACATTAAAGTAGTAATAATAAAAGTAGGAATGTAATTACAAGTAATTAATTTTGTAAAAAATAAAAAAAACCCTCGACGCAATGAAACGGTTGAACCGATTTTGATCAAACATAGCTAAGAAAACACCCGACAAATTCACCTTTCAAACAAAAAAAAATCGATATAGTTTCATCCGTTCGGGAGCTACGATGCTACAGACAGACAGACACACTCACCCACACACAGACACGTCAAACTTATAAAACCCCGTTGTTTTTGCGTCGGGGGTTAAAAACTAAAAAATTCAAATTATACAGTTGAGCTATCTGAAGACCATTCCAAACGATCTAAAGGTAGCTCAACTGATCTAAATCACTACCGGACGGAAGCTTCCCTAAAGATGCTGGTTGCATTGCCACGCTGATTGGCAATATTACTGCGTTGAGCGAGATAAGAGCCAGCTCTTAGGTCACGCGTCACTTCAACCAGACGCCCTAAAATAATTTTAAATATTAAAACAGTTTTCTGATGATACGTAGGTAGAATGAATTAGATGAAATTAGATTGCAATTTATCAGCTGAATTTCATTCACCAGCAATTTGGGGGGGGGGGGGGGGGGGGGGCTGCTTTAGGAGATTTAGAGGTTGTTTGGTGTATGAATAGATGGGGGATAATACACTACAATATACTATAGATCTACCCACGTATACCGGCCTTTAATAGTAGGTATTGTTGCATATTTGCACCTGGATTTGAACCCGCTTCTTCCGGTTGATCTGAACCTGAGAAAGTTCCCACTGAGCTACCACCGCTACCACCAACCATCTGCACCCACTGTACACCCAATATACGTGAGATTTAAAAAATGTACCGCCAGCATCCCGCATGGCACCTGCTCACTCAAAAATAGATCACATCCTGTACAATAACGAGAAAAACGTGTGATCGTGACCAAGTGGCAAACGATCAACGTACTACCTACAGCACTGAACGGATGCGACTATAAAGTAGCTATTAAATTAACCAAATTATCTACCTCCACAAGCCACTCTTCAAACGATAACCAACCTTAGAACCACAGGAATATAGCATAAATAAAAGGGTGGTTTATTTTTTGGATGGTAAAGATAAGTTGGTCGATGAACGGTGTCATGTTGCAAAGGACATCCTATCTGTACGAAGGAGAATTTCGGGCAATAGACGATGTATCTAGATTGCAAATTACCGACAGGTGTGGTGAGTTCTTGGGATTTTTTTAATATCCCAAAAATTACCAACCAGACGGGATTTGAAACCGCGACAGTCTCCTTGATACGGAGGTGCGTTTGACCGCTCCGCCATGGAAAAGTTAGTTAGAATTTCCCATAAGTGTGGGGTTAACATAATTAAATAAGTCATGCATGGACATAGTTTAGAAATAAATAAGAGTGTTTCTGAATACTTCCAAAGCAGGAGAGTTTGTAATTTACAGACCGATTTCCATGCAAACGTATAGTTTCACGTTTGAACCAAGAGTTTTTGTTGGAGCTCGATTTACCGTACGTCGATACATTATTGAGTAATCTACAGGCAATATTTTAAGCTAGGTTCATATTGATGTGTCGGGGTGTTGTTCTTCTGTTGTACAGTGGACAGAACGCGCCACAACACAACACAACTTACTAATGTGAATCTATACCCTGGTCTATACCCTGGTTCAGAATTCGATATTTTTTGTAAACAAAGGGGATACCATATCAAAAAAATAGGTGCTCTATGGTAGTTTATTTTATTAGGCCAATAAACAGGCCAGGCATGTTATTCTAACTCCGGTCTGATAAATTAGAAAGTAATCAATAATTTGTCGTAGGTATATGTTTTTGAGTTATTTCGGTTATTAAAAAAGTTATCAAGCAAAAATATATTTGTCAGTAGAAAATATTTCATGTTACTTGGAACACTGCAGAGATTCTAAACAATGGGCTTTGTTTTGAAAGCCGGTCCCAATTTTGTTCATTTCATTCGTTTCTTCTCATTTGCCGAATACAAATGTGATTTCCAGCACAGTTTTACAATGGAATGGTCATATTGTATCAATGGTAAGAGTTATATATAACATTTTGCCGTTTACACATTGACTCGTCAGATAAACTTAGGTAGGTAGTGGGTTTGTGTTTATTTGCCTCAAATTGAATGTATATACCGCGCGAGCGAACCCGCTGGCGGATATTACAAAAATGTAATACCGTAGTAAAAGCCGCGGGTCACTACTAGTAAAAAATGATCCTCGCAAAAAAATGTTTTTTACCACTGGCTTGTGTCTTTGATAGTGACATTTGTTTGTTTACAAAACATATCTCGAATTCTGAACCAGGGTATAGTCAAACAGACTATAATAATGAGGAAAGATTTGATTGTTTGTTTGTTTGCATTGAATAGGCTACGAAACAACTGAACCGATTTGAAAAATTATTTCACTGTTGGGAAGCTACACTATCCCTGGGTGACATAAGCTATATTATATTTTAAAATAAATTAGGGATCCTTACTAAAACTCCAATAATTTAACACAAGGTGTAAAAAAAATAACATAGGGGGAACAACTTTAGTAGGTTTTTGTATCTGGTGTGTGGATAGACGGGGTGTTGGGAATGGGGACGGGAGGGAGGGGGATCCTGACACTACCTGTGCGAAATCGGGTAAGGTTTCTATTAGGTAATAAATGTAACCGATTGCGTTCTGGCGCGCCACAACACACCCTGACACAGCAATATGAACCTAGCTTTATACATTCATTCAAATTTCATTCATACTTATTTTCTTGTTTAATAAGCATGGATTTTAGTTTTTTTTACGTGTTATCAAAGTTTTGTACAAAAACCTCCAGAAAAGAAGTAAAAGGTACACAAAGAGAAGGCTATCTCGCCATACGGCAAGGCAAAGGAGGCTGCGGCCGCACATCCGTTTCCGGCTCTTAAGTTACTCGGCGTCTGTGAGTAGTACTTATTCTGTGGTCCTCCATCCGTTCCCATGAGCCAGGTCTGACGAGCCAAGGGTATTTATTGATCGATATTAAATATTTGATTGCTTTTTGTTGAATTAATTTGAAAGTTTATGTTTATAGATTCATACCCAAAGGGCTCTAGCTCCTCGGTCTGTCTGTCTGTCTGTCCTTCTTCTACAAGGGTCTAGCGGCTAAACCCTTGAAGCTACTGTTCGAGTTATAAGTATATAAAGGAATAAGATCCTTTTATGTTATTTGAATTTACGCGCGCCTTTTCGTTGATGATAAAACAGAAGCAAACCTACCTCTCAATCTACTCCAAAGATGGCGCTGTCTGCCGGATCGGTAAAGCAGAGTCGTGGGAATAAGATGGCGTCCGTCAAAAGATAAATAGAAAGGAATTATTTATGTGAAAACTTATTATTGTGATTTGTGAAAAGGAATCGACAAACCTGTTATAAACTTTAAATGTCGTTTCTTTGTATTTTCAGGTAAGGTAGTGTCTCTGTTGAGAATGTAATTTGTTGTGTAAAAGTGAAACTTGCATGTGTAAAAATAAAACTTTGTATTTTCAGAGCAACACATGGTTTATTTTGACGGTTCCAAAACATAATAGACTAATTGTCTTATAAAACGACATTTATTGTCAAGAAAAATGGAAAAATTACGATTCACGTTCGCCGTGTTAGCAGCATCTGATGGAAAAACAAATGTGATCTGCATAACCTCAATCGAGACGCCCGATGGACTCGTGTTTGGCATTCCGGATGATCAAAAACCTGCAAGTAAACATACTGGTATATCGACTTCGGATGTTTATACGAAAATCAAGAATTCTCTTAAAAGAAGACATCAGACTCGAAAACTATGGATCCCGTTAACTCCGGAATTGAGAAAAATATACTTAGATAAAGGAGAAAATATACAATTTGGTGATCAATACCTAGAAGAAATCAAAGAAGAAACCAAGCTATCGAATAATAATAGCACGGAAATTGGAAATAAAAATCTAGGAAAAACAGCTGAAAGATTTTTACTCGATAAATTTTCAGGAAAAACATCAAATGTTGACCAATGGATTCATGAATATGAGAATGAGTGTACACGATTCGAGATCATACAGGATGCAGCAAAAATTGAAACTTTGAAGCATTTACTTGAAAAACAGTGCTTGGATTGGTACACAAGTATGATAATTAAATTTACAGTAAACTCGGAATGGGCAATATGGAAAAATAATCTTTGTGAAACATACGGAAATAAAGGTTGGTCAACAGTAAAATATGCTTATACATTTAAGTTCCAAGGAGGTTCGTTACTGGAATATGCCACGAAGAAGGAAAGGCTGTTACTAGAGATAAATAAAGAAATTGATACACAAACAATGATAAATCTTATCGTAATGGGTTTACCAGATTATATAATATTCAAGATGGATAAGGGATCTATAAAATCCACTGCAAACCTTTACAATGAAATCGGTAAACATGAGCATACAATAAATAAAAATAATGATAATAAATACAAAAAAAACACGTTCGATAACAAAGGAAAACTTGATAAATTAAACCCTTGCATAATTTGCGAAAAATTAAACAAAGGAAGCCGTTTCCACTCAGAGGAAAAATGCTGGTTTAAACAAACAGATGAGTATGAAAACAAAAGAAGCCATAGTAAGAAGGTTAACAATACCATTTTGGATGTTGAATTAAGTGACGAAACAAAAAACGAATAATAACACCATTAATTAAAGTCAAACTCACATTAGAAGGGAAATTAGACGTATTTGGAATATACGATTCAGGCTCTAATGTTTCCTTGGTCAACTCGAAATTATTAAGACTAAACAACGAAGGAAAAGAAGATTACAATAATGCAAAATTAAAAACAATTAATGGTGTTAAATGGACAAAAGGTTTGACAACAATAAAAATAAAGATAATTGAAATAGAGAGGAAAATTGATGTCTACATTGTAGATGGCAAGGACTTTCAATATGATTTCTTGATTGGACTAGATATGATAAAAGAGTTCAACTTGATTCAAAACGAAAATTTGGTAATCACACAAAAAAAGGAAGAAAACTTTATAAAGGAGAAGCTAAATTTAAAAAACAATTCTAAGGTATTAGAAGATGAAGCAAACTTAAAATGTATAAATTTTAATGAAAACGCAAAAGAATTTACAATGGACCTGAGTAATTTAAATGATCAACAAAAATCAGAAATAAAAAAACTGATAGATAAATATAAATCAAGCTTTGCAAAGGATAAATACGATATTGGGACAGTAAAAGACTATGAAGCACGCATTGATCTACTTGTGGATAAATACTGTTGTAAAAGACCCTACAGATGTTCTATAGAAGATAAAATAGAAATAGAAGAACAAGTAGGAAAATTACTCCAAAGAAACCTCATAGAGGAATCATACAGTCCATTTGCAGCACCGGTAACCCTAGCTTTCAAAAAAGAAGACAATAGAAAAACTAGACTATGTATTGATTTCAGAGATTTGAATAAAATAGTAGTACCACAGGCCCAACCGTTTCCATTGATTGAGGACCTGGTGACAAAAACAAGAAACTGTAAGTACTTCTCAACGTTAGATATCAACTCAGCATTCTGGTCTATTCCCGTTGCGAATTGAAGATAGAAAGAAAACTGCTTTTGTGACTCAGGAAGGCCATTTCCAATGGACATGCTTACCGTTTGGTTTGAAGACATCTCCCGCTATATTTCAAAGGATATTGAGTAACATACTAAGAAAGTATAAATTAACGGATTTCACGGTTAATTTCATCGATGACATCATGATATTCTCAAAATCATACACCGAACACATAAACCATTTATCACAGCTGTTGGAGGCGATAAACCAAGAAGGATTCAGACTTAAGTTCACGAAATGTACATTTGCCTCAAATTCGATAAAATATCTTGGACATATAATACAGAATAATACAGTTCGACCATTGAGAGATAATTTAATCTCAATAAGAGATTTCCCAACACCAAAAACCCAGAAAAATATCCGACAGCTACTGGGAAAAATAAATTTCTACCGTGAATACATACCGAACAGCTCAACTATATTAGAACCACTACATAATTTACTAAGAAAAGATAAAACATTCATTTGGTCAGAAGACTGTCAAGATGCTTTTGAAAAGATAAAACGATTACTATGCTCACAACCAATATTAGAAATTTTTGATCAAGACTTGCCGATAAAAATATACACAGATGCATCATTAGAAGGTATTGGAGCAGTGTTAAAGCAAGTACAGCCGAACGGAAAAGAAAAACCTGTAGCATACTTTTCAAAAAAAATAAACGAAGCCCAAAAGAAAAAGAAGGCTATATTCTTAGAATGCTTGGCCATTAAAGAAGCAATACGATATTGGCAATACTGGCTAATAGGTAAACCTTTCACAGTATATTCAGACCACAAGCCGTTGGAGAATTTGAATATTAAGTCCAGAACAGATGAAGAATTGGGAGACTTAGTGTACTATCTGTCACAATATGATTTTAAAGTAATATATGCCCCAGGAAGAGAAAATCTAGAGGCAGATTGTCTGAGCAGAAATCCAGTATTGGAAGCAAATAGAGATATTAAAGATGAACAATTAAAAATAGTAAACTTAATAACATTGAATGACATAGCAACCGATCAAGAGAAAAATAAGGATATACAAGGGTACAAAAATAAGGTTATACATGGACACAAAATATATTATATGTTAAAAAAGGAACAAGAAAAAATTATACTGTCAGAAGAATTCAGTAAAAACATTATAAAACAAATACATGAAAATATGTGTCATATAGGCATAAAACAAATGCAAAAGAAAATAGGAAAACATTATACAGCAAAGAATTTAATAAAAAACATTAATGATGTATGCAAAAGGTGTGAGACATGTATAAAGAATAAGACAAGAGGTCAAGTTAAGTATGGATTAATGTCGCACTTGGGGCCTGCCTCAAAACCATTTGAAATTGTTTCAATAGACACGATTGGAGGTTTCGGAGGCTCTCGATCAACAAAAAGATATTTACACCTTTTAGTAGATCATTTCACTCGATACGCATATATAGTAACTTCGAAGACACAGAGTGCAAATGACTTCATAAAAGTAATACAAAAAGTACCAAACTGTAATGAAATCGGTATGGTTCTCACAGACCAATATCCAGGAATTAACTCAAAAGAATTTAAAGATTTTTTGAATGAAAAATCTATTACGCAGCTTTTCACTGCAGTAAATTCGCCATTTTCAAATGGTCTTAATGAAAGACTGAACCAAACACTGGTAAATAAAATAAGATGCAAAATAAATGAGAAACCAAATACAACAGCATGGACAACTATTGCTCATAACTGTGTGGATAAGTATAATGACACTGAACATACAATAACTGGCTTTGCACCAAGATACCTACTGGATGGTACAGATGTATCGTTCATGCCAGATGAACTAAAACAAGAAAAACAAGCAGATAACTGGATTAAAGACAGAAAAATTGCATTGGAACGATCAATCAAGTCACATGAATATAACAAAAAGATAAATCATAAAAATAGAACACACCATAACTTTGAAAAAGGGGATATGGTGTATGTTGAAAATGGACATAAACTTAATAGGAGAAAACTAGATGAACTAAGGATTGGTCCATTTAAAATGAAGAAAAAATATCACAATCAATATACAAGATAAGTACAGGTCATAGGAAGAAGGAATCAAATCTATTCCACATTACGAAACTTATTCCTGTTCCTACTCAAGAAGATAACGGAGGTGCACCAATCTACTACCATGAACTTGAAGGAAAATTTCAAGGAAATTTTCTGGCCTAGGGGGGGGGAGATATAAAGGAATAAGATCCTTTTATGTTATTTGAATTTACGCGCGCATTTTCGTTGATGATAAAACAGAAGCAAACCTACCTCTCAATCTACTCCAAAGATGGCGCTGTCTGCCGGATCGGTAAAGCAGAGTCGTGGGAATAAGATGGCGTCCGTCAGAAGATAAATAGAAAGGAATTATTTATGTGAAAACTTATTATTGTGATTTGTGAAAAGGAATCGACAAACCTGTTATAAACTTTAAATGTCGTTTCTTTGTATTTTCAGGTAAGGTAGTGTCTCTGTTGAGAATGTAATTTGTTGTGTAAAAGTGAAACTTGCATGTGTAAAAATAAAACTTTGTATTTTCAGAGCGACACATGGTTTATTTTGACGGTTCCAAAACATAATAGACTAATTGTCTTATAAGTATATGAACGAACACGCTGCAAATGTGTTTTTCAACATTGTGTGCACAAAATACGCATTTGCTCGGATTACCCCAAATTGAGCTCAGTTCGCGAACACCAGCCTTTCAGGCATCGCGTACTCTCATAAAACCATACCAATAATATACCATAAAATCATAGTCAGTGTAATTGTACGGACTTTCCTTATTACAAATCATTTACCATCATAAACAAGACTTTTTAATACCACCAAACCATATACCGCGACAAGGAGGAGTGGTCTAGATTCACCATAGCAGTCCTAAGACAAGCTTCTTCCTTCTTTCTACAGCTACAGTCTAAACTCTAAATAGTGCAAATATAAATACCAGCCCCCTAAGCCAAATATATAACCAAAAATTATTTTTAAACTTGATGTATGCAAGGTTTTTTAGATAGTAGTAAAGCTTTTTTGTGAAAGAGTTCGTCCGGGGAAGTACTACCACCATACTTATTTCTGCCGCAAACCAGTAGTGCTCGCATTGCTGTGTTCCGGTTTGAAGGGTATGGTTGCCGTTGAAATTACTGAGACTTTTCATCTTTATGTCTCAGGGTGGCAGGCGCAGTACAATGCCACATAGGGTGCGTCCTAGGTGGATGTGATAATGCACTGTTCATAGTCTGAGGGTACCGCTTAACATCAGGTGAGTCATATGCTTGATCCGACATTCAATCAAAGTTATATAAAAAAAATGAGTTTTAGTAGTGAATAAGAAAGTGACAGAATAGCGCTCGCGCAATGCAAAGTAAGCAAAAATCACGAAAAACAGTATTTAATTTAAACAAATATTTGCTGCGTAATCGAAAATACAAATATATTACTCTTATTAATTTTATCAATGTACGTTGATAGTTATAGATATATTTACGTCACAAACGTATTGTAGAGACGATTGACGAATGACGAGACGGTTATTGTTAAGGTTTTTTTTATCGAGAAAATTTATCATATTCATGTTTATGCTCAATTTGTTTTTGTCATATACTGTGTAAATTTTGATAAAAATACGTTTAAGAAAAGCCTATTTGACTCTCGACAGCCTCTTAAGGTGAATGCTCACGCTTGTGGCGCGAAGTTCAATTTTTTTGGTGTTTCTTGCCCATTTTTTGTTTTGAGAGGAAAGGAATGAAAGTAAACGTTAGTAAGACGAAAGTAATGGTTTTTGAAAGAGACGAACTAATGACAATTTGTGATGTTTTGATTGGTGGAGAAAGAGTGGAGCAAGTAGAAAAGTTTGTATATTTGGGAACTTTGTTTACAAGAGACGGCAAGCATGAAGATGATATTGAAAGGAGAGTGAATGCTGGATACCTAGTGAATAGGGCACTTCACGCCTTTTTGAGCAGTCGGAATGTGTCCAAAAAGGCACGAGTGGCCGAGCATAGAGGGGTGTTAGTACCGACACTAATGTATGGTAGCGAAAGTTGGGTATGGCAGAAGAAACATGAAAGTAGAATAAATGCAGTGGAGATGAGAGCTTTGAGAAGTATGTGTGGTGTGACTCTGAGAGATAGAATAAGGAATAGTGTGATAAGAGAGCGTTGTGAAATAAAAGAAGACGTAGTGACTAGGATTGAGAAAGGTATGCTCAGATGGTTTGGGCATTTAGAAAGGATGGACGATAGTAGATTGACGAAACGGGTACATAAGACGAGCGTGAATGGGACAGTGGGAAGGGGAAGACCTCGGCGAACATATTCAGACCAGATTGGAGACGTTCAGGAAAAAGGCCAGGTCACGAGTACCCTTAACCGACGAGCATGTATGAAGAATGTGATGAGAGTGAATGAAGCAAAAGAGGTGTGTCAGGATCGTAGCAAGTGGAAATCCGTGGTCTCTGCCTACCCCTCCGGGAAACAGGCGTGAGTTTATGTATGTATGTATGTATTCTTGCCCATTACAGCTCATCTACTAAGGGACTTAACACACATGTTTTAATTGATATTACCTCATAAATATCATCAGTTTAGCTACGATACCCCTAAACAAAAACAAAACACTGTAAAAATGTGTTAGATCAATTAAAACATGTGTGCTAAGTCTCCTAATTCTCGTGAAATCAACTTTTGCCATCTGAAGATGTGTTGATGAGCTGTATTGGGCAAAAAACACCAAAAAATTAGAACTTCGCTTCGCGCCTCATGCGTGTTCATCCACCTTAATTGTTTGTGTTAGCCCCACTGCACATTGACATGCGGTTCCGACCTCCCGAGCTTGGTGAAACACAATTAGGTATACCCAAATCGGTAGGTACACTCAATGGATAATTTACAAATCGCGTGCTGAGATTGATTCAACGATAGATGTTGATGTTGAAGTCGAACTATATGCTGTTTACTACTGGTAAGTAAATTCTGGTAAGTAAGTAGAAGTTCTGAGGAGGTCATTCGCCTGAAATTATCAAGGTAAGGTCAAATACTTTTTGGTTCAAGCCCACTACGCTACGGTATTTGTATGACCAAGATTAGGATCAGGAGTGATTTGAAAATTTGTTTGTTTTCAAACTATTATTATCCATTAGAAGCGGTAACACCGCTTGGGTAAGTATTTTTTACAAGCTTTTAACTAACTTGCAATGTATGTATGTTTGTCGGGGTGGAATCCCGGTGGAATCTTGCAACTGAATTTTAAAGCAGTTATCCTCAACCGACTGAGCTGAAATTTGGTATACTTGTAAATTTTCGATGAAAATACAATATGATGGTGACAGCGAGCTGACCATCATCAGATGGAGACGGAAGGTGGACAATGGAACTCCTCGATGTATAATAGTAGACTGGCCGTGTTTAAGCTCATTTTGATCAGCATATGGTTACGATCACTAATTTTATAAAAGCTAACTATTATTATAAGGTAGCCCACCATTAGAAGCGGTAGCACCGGTTGGGTACATACTTTTTATAGTGTAACCCGAAATACTATGATACATAGATAGACAGTACTCGTTATTGCACACCAAGTAGAAAAATACAATGATAAAGGAACAAAAAACAATAAAAGTTACTTACGATGGGCGGTATTACAGCTAAAAGCGATCTCTTCCAGACAACTATGCTGCTATTGAACTTCAAATTTATTTCACTTTTTATAGTCACTATTCCATTTAAATAAAGTTAAAATTACATTTGTAAAATAATTTATAAGCTCAAGAGGGTGGGTTCTTTGGAATATGCGTCAGACGCTCTAGTGAGTCTAGTCTACGCAATTAAATGAATCATAGGACGCTTCCCAATGACACATGAAAGGGATTTTTGCAGTCTTGTCTGTGTCGAAACCTGTGCTATGTGTCATTGACTTATTTATTTTATTTAAATTCAACTGCTTTCTGCACTTACCTACAGTATACACCAACGCGTGCAGAAAGCCAAAACAATAGGTACTTATATTAAAATCTACCTAATTTTGAAAACTAATAGATGAACTTATGAAAATATTAAAATTTGAAAAATATATCGATATCTGGTGTTTGAGCAACCAGGGCGTTAAGCAAATTTAAAGCGTGAGCAGTAGGACTCCGTAGGAGCATACCGGGTGGTTTGCGTATTGGTGCGAGGTGGTTATATTTATATCCATCGACGTTAATAAAATTAATGGACGGGCCTTAGGGAACGATAGTTTTGAAGCTTCTAAACAGACCTAGCTAGTATACTTCGCTTCAGTCAGTCTTTGTCACGGCAACGAGTGACAGCTATGCTGAAAAATACCAAAATTAGATACCTTGGTAATACAATGCCTTCCTGTGCTTTTCTGCAAGTGCAAACAACACAAGAAATACAAATAAAGCTTCAGGCATCGCATTTAATTCATAAGTAAAGGTTTTGTAATATAATTTTCATCAATTGATAAAAAACTTATAAATCGTCGTGTGGTAGGAAAACTACATAAGTAACACATTTTGCGAAATCGACTTTATTGCATGGTTATGATGGCCCATACATGTCGATGGACACGTCTTGCTCTAGAGGACGAGCGACAAGGAGGACTACGCCCCAGGACATTATCTCAATGTTCCCCACTCTGAATGAAAGTTAACAGACACAAGTTTATACTCGTAGATAGTTTTAATTTTAGTCGACATACCTTTTTCTTTTTGATACTTAGAATTATTGTGTTCCACAATTTTTTTTCATTTTGTTGATTTTATAAGCATTAGTCGTATGATAAGTTTGTTATGTCACTTACTTTGAATTTATAAGTCTGCTAAAATAATGTAGGTGTTTCAGTAGTTTTCTAATATTCAGTCTTGATAAAAAGAAATGATTATAAGTTGGTTTTATTTTAAAATGTATTTTAATATTATATAAATCTATACCCATGGATAGGATTGTCATATTCAAATAAGTAAATAATAGATCATTTCAATTATTCAAAACTTTGGCGAGGGAAAAATACATAGTCGTTTTTTTATTTTTTTCTCTTAATCAAAAGAACTAAAATGTATTATCATTAAATTCGAAAATAGATACCGTACCAATCTGTAACATATCAAAACACGGACTGAAAAATTAGTTAAGTACGATAAAAAATTTATTGCCATTTTTGACGCAATAAAACAGTAAATCGCGTTTTTCTCGCGATGTTGGTTTTGTTGTTGTTATTACTTATTTAGTATTCCAACTACAGCGACGAAATATTTGACAAGACTTCACGCATGACGGATGGTCCGGTACAGACTGCAAAAAAATCTGATGCCTAAGGGGTATCGTATTCGTTTCGGGACTTGGCAGTACACATGTCAAAACGTCCTACAAGACAAATCGCCTTAATGTTAAAATGTACAATGTACAATGGTATCAATGTTTAAGTGACAAAATGCCAAAACCTTATTATGTATATAAGCCAAACTATGTAAATGCCAAAATAAAATATTCCCACATTGTTTAACTGTCACATCGTGTCAGTAACCAATTGTATAAATATTACAAAGAATTAATGTTTAAATCGTGTCGTTGACAAAATGATTGAATTTCACAATGTCAATTAAAATATCTCAAAGGAAAGGAATCGAAAAAGAAATAAGAGATCGGCTGAAGGTGCGTAACAATACTAAGCCGTAGATGCGCGCGTCAGTTAAGTTTAATCGACGATACACCCTGCTTCTGGCATCTCGATATGCTGTTTTCCAAACATATTCTCGCCATGATTATTAAATAACGTCATTAATAACATGATTTAAGTCTAGTCAAAGGAAAGAAATAGAACAATGAGTTTTTTCACAAGGCATAATAAGTTCTGCTAAAATGTAAAATACGAGTAAATAAAATAAAACTAAAAATAATATATTTAAACTAATATATTTAAAAACTAAATACCTATATTTAAATATTCTCTTCTTATAACAATCAATTAGTCACTAAAGATAAAAAAGGAAGTTAATTCTCATTAACTGAATTTTATTTTTCTTTAAACATGAGGAAATGTTATACAAGTTACCTTTAAAATTTACCATTAAAATCAACCATTTTCGTAATATTTCGAAAAAACTGAAAATGTGCAAAAAATTTGTGGTTTTTGGTTCCACCCCCCCCCCCCCCCCCCCCTCCTGTTAGCACAGGGTATTTTTTGTTCGAACTAGGTATAGCACTACTGGACACCTACAAATAACATCCCAAAGTTTCGTTGAATTCGGATATTTTTTAAGGACCCCTTATGAAGACTTACGACCCGGTTGTACATTTTTACATCCATTTATTCTAGCAATGAAACCTTATAACCCTTCGTACATTTTAACACCCTTTCGCATTATCACTAGATCTTTTAGACCAACTGTATATTTTGACATTCTTTCTTTCTATCAATAGTACTTTATGACTAACTGTACATTCTGACACAAGTACGTTCAGACAATTGTTCATAGGAACAACTGAATATTTTAACGATTGTTTATTTTAACTATCAAGCCATTAAACCAATTGGACGTTTTGACATGTGTACCGCCAAGTCCCGAAACGATCGTATTGATTTAGAATTGTAATTTGCATTATTTACGTCAAAACATTGCTAAGCACGTCGCTTTAGGTAATTGCATATAATATGTAATGGCATGTTAATTAACCTTATAGCTTTCCAAAAAAAATCTAAGGTAAACAAAAATGGATAGAAGTCATAAGACGAGCAAGAACAGACGACTTTTGGAAGTGGAATACATTTTCCCGTATTTGCTCTGATCATTTTCTACACAATGAATTCTATACGCCAAAAAACGGTTAGTAGTAGTAGAGCTTTTTTGTGAAAGAGTTCGTCCGGGGAAGTACTACCACCATACCTGTTTCTGCCGCAAAGCAGTAGTGCTCGCATTGCTGTGTTCCGGTTTGAAGGGTAAGGGTGCCGATGAAATTACGGCCACATGGGACTTTTCATCTTTATGTTTCAGGGTGGCGGGTGCAGTGGAATGCCACATAGGGCGCGTCCTAGGTGGACGTGACCTGAGGTAATGCACTGTTCATAGGCAGAGGGTACCACTTAACATCAGGTGGGCCATCTTCTTGATCTGTCATTCCAAGTAGTATAAAAAAACTCATTGTGCAAAATTCTTAAAACTGCACTCTGCAGTTTCATAAATACTGGAATTTTTATACATTTATGTTTCCGTACGATTTTTATGATATTTTCTTAGTTTATTGAGTGATGAAAAATATATTTTTCACAAATTGATTAAGCTGAAGACCTTAGGTGGACTTGCTTTTCTATTGATTTTTATTGTGTATG
This sequence comes from Operophtera brumata, assembly GCA_932527175.1. Lineage (NCBI taxonomy): Eukaryota > Metazoa > Arthropoda > Insecta > Lepidoptera > Geometridae > Operophtera > Operophtera brumata. Next base: position 54,217,873 of record OW052239.1, on the reverse strand, counting down.
TTTGAAAGCTGAAAAATAGATACGTAACTACATAAAACAGAAGGGAACCATGTATTTTTGTAAAAGTTTCATTCAATAATTGCATTTTTTTCGGCGATTTTTTGTACTATAAACCTACTGAAATAACTTTAGAAAACACATTGCATCTGTTAAAGTATTAAGTATTAAAAAAATACAGTTTTTAAGAAGTTCAATAATTTAATTTCACCTAGTTTATTTACAAGACCGCCAGGAGTGGCGCTATAGAGAAGAGGCCTTTACTCAGCAGTGGCTGGATAGATAGATAGATAGATAGATAGTTTATTTGTTGACCGTACCCTAAATCCAAATTGTCTTATTTTTCACGGACGTTTTGTATGGATAAGGCCAGTCCATTTATTTTACTTTGGTCGAAGTTTATATCTATCTATCTATCAAGCCGGTAACACCCACTGCTGAGTAAAGGCCTCTTCTCTAGAACGCCACTCCTAGCGGTCTTGTGCCAGCCGGATCCACCGCTCTCCTACTGCCTCCTACTTATATATTTCAGTTTTTTTAAACTTACCAATGATTTTAAGACTTGCTTATATTAATACCCTTTCGTGACTAAAACGTGAGCCAGTATTAGCTGGTGTAATCTGCAGTGGAAGCAGTAGGTAAGCTGATAAACCATGATCATCATCATCATCAAACCATTACAATCAATTGCTGGACATCAGTTAGATGTACCTACATAACATTGAACATTACAAGATCTACAGTGGAAGTTATAGTTTTTACAAATTTATGGTGAGCTCATCACCGCCATTGCTTCCCACGATTGTAATATTATTTATTCTTTGCCACGACTGACTCGGCTAACGCTTTCTTCCAGTAATAACACATTCCATTATAAGCTAGCAGCCAGGACAAAACTTATACCAACGAATCTTATCAACAAGTCCGGCTTTTATGACATCCAAGGGAGGAGGCGGAAAAAAAACCACTATCTTTCACTATCTTATCTTAGCATCTATTCTTAGGCTGGACACACTACAGAATATAGTGAATATAATGACGCATAAATGTAAATAAATAAATAATGCTGGACAGTTCACACAACATTATCTAGCCCCACGCTAGCAGAGCTTGTGTTATGGGTACTAGATAACTGATATACTTAATACAGTACATATACATTTATTTACAGAAAGAATAATACAAGGTATGTACAAAATACATATGAAACAGTTGTGCTACCTGAAGACCGCTGCAAGCGATCTAAAGGTAGCTACAGTACATTACATAGATAGATATTTTACATTATACATAGAAAATACCCAGAACACCCTGAACAAATATCTGCAGATCGTACAAATATTTGTTACGAGGCGGGAATCAAACCCGCAACCTCCTGCGTCGCAGGCAAACCTTCGCCCGGCGCGCTGCAGAGGTGCCACAGAGCAAGTGTAAGCAGAGTTATTCGTGGAAAGCAATGGGGATGAGCTTACCACTTATCACGTCAATATTCCACGATGGTGCAACCCACAGTGAAAAGTGGCCCATTGAAAATAAATAAATAAATAATGATGGACAGTTCACACAACATTATCTAGCCCCAAGCTAAGCAGAGCCTGTGTTATGGGTACTAGATAACTGATATACTTAATACAATATTTTTTTATTATACGTAGAAAATACCCAGAACACCCTGAACAAATATCTGCGATCGCACAAATATTTGTTCCGAGGCGGGAATCGAACCCGCAACCTCCTGCGTCGCTGGCCAACCATCGCCCGCCGCGCCACACTGGTTTAACAAACAGAAAATTCACGAAGGAACCAGTTTTAAAAATTATCTCATAAAATGGCTTATATTAATTATGCTCTATAACTTCAACGAGTGGTATGAGAGATAGTGAATATGCTAATTACTAGCTTGCAATACTTACTATCAATTAAGTTAATTTGTTTAGTGTTTTTACCTACCTATGTCCTAGCAAGACGGACAAACTTGATACCAAATCATTTTGTACAAACATTGATCACTAAATAATTTTACCTACCTATGTCCTAGCAAGACGGACAAACTTGACAGTAACAACAATCAACAATCAACAACAGATAAATAAACAGTTATCTAGTAACTGATATACTTAATACAATATAATACATAGATAGATATTTTTTATTATACATACAAAATACCCAGAACACCCTGAACAAATATCTGCGATCGCGCAAATATTTGTTCCGAGGCGGGAATCGAACCCGCAACCTCCTGCGTCGCAGGCCAACTTTACCCCGCCGCGCGACAGAGGTCGTCATAAAAAAAGCGAGTGTATATGCATGCACATCCTTTTGAGGCTTGCACGATATCTGCCAGCCCCTAAAGGAAAAAGGCGAAGCTTCCCGATCACTCAAACGCCTGAATATAGTGACGGAAAAGTGTAAAATATAATTCAATGTAATGGGGTAGTTAGTATGACGCATGGTCGCGCCCAGCGCCGCGCCCGCCCTGCTGAACAAAGAACTACAGACTACGGAAGTACATTGCGTCTACACCACACACGACATCATCATCGCCTATAAGTCCACTGCTGGCCTCCCCGAATGCCACGACAAAAGGTCTTGAACCTCCTCCAAGAACCGACTTCCTGAGTCCGTAAATGTGATAAGCCAGTCTAAGTTCAGGCTGAAAACCAGCGTCGATATCGTCCTCGGTCAGGCTGAGGCTGGTCTTGTTTAGGGGCACACGTAGGGAAAGACCAATTTTTACCCATTTCTACAGGTAGGGTCTTGTTTTATGTTTAAGTTTAAAATCCTATGGGTATTTTGCATTTTACATTTCTTTTTTTTTTGTTTATATTCTATTATTTTTAGGGTTCCGTACCCAAAGGGTAAAACGGGACCCTATTACTAAGACTCGGCTGTCCGTCTGTCTGTCTGTCTGTCTGTCTGTCTGTCTGTCTATCCGTCTGTCACCAGGCTGTATCTCTTCTTCTTCTTAGCTTAGGTAATGGTTTCTGTGCATTATTTGCAACAATTTAGCCAAGTTGTATCTTATGAACCGTGATAGTTAGACAGTTGAAATTTTCATAGATGATGTATTTCTGTTGCCGCTATAACAACAAATACTAAAAAACAATAAAATAAATATTTAAGGGGGCTCCCATGTAAAAAACGTGATTTTTTGCCGTTTTATAGATTGTGGTGTCACCAGGCTATTCTTCATAAACCGTGATAGTTAGACAGTTGAAATTTTCACAGATGATGTATTTCTGTTGCCGCTATAACAACAAATACTAAAAAATAGAATAAAAAAAATATTTTAGGGTGCTCCCATACAACAAACGTGATTTTTCCAATAGTGGGTTAAGCAATGCTTTGCGTGGTCAGTTTAAAATTTTAATTTTATAGTTTTTACAAACGTGTTTTTTTGCTGTTTTTATAGATAATGGTACGGAATCCTTTGTGCTCAAGTCCGACTTGCACTTGGCCGTTTTTATTTTTATATTTTATCTCTATTAAGTGTGTGTGTTCTAAAAAAAAAAAACTTTGTTCTTTATTCTTTATAAGTTTCACGTAAATCCCATTAATATCATGTTACTCCATCCCTCCAAATCGGCTGAACAAATTTCGATGAAATTTGGTACACAGATAGATTATGACCTGGTGTGAGCTATATGCTACTTTTTATCCTGGTAAAATGCGAGCGACGCCGCGGGCGGACACTAGTATATCATAAAGCTTGTATTTCAGCCGTTTGTAAGTCGTTCCATTTAGCTAGCTCCGCGCCCCCTGCAGTGAGCATTGGAAATAAAAACGGTAACCGGACTAATTAGTAGTGCTTTGTTACACTTACCGTTAGCATGGGATTTTACTATTTTCCAACTAACTATTAACATAGTGGAGACTAGTTTACACTCTCACTCCAGAATGTAGGTTGTTGATTATAAGGTTCAATTTATTTATTTATTTTATTTTATTTTCAGCCATATTGTCCCACTGCAGGGCAAAGGCCTCCCTCCTCTTTTTTCCAGTTATGTCTGGCCCTTGCTGAAGCCCACTGCAGCCTGGTAGGTGCGCATCCAACTCGTCAAGCCATCTCCGTGGTGGTCTGTCGCGCCTTTTACCGCGTTTACCTGACGCGCCCACGCCGTCTGGGCGTCTTGCGTTAGGAACTCAACCAGTAGTGGATTTTGCCCATAGATCTTCCGACATGCGACAGACGTGGCTACCTGCACAGAACACTAATACGCGTTGCTAGCCCAATCATACTTGAGCTGGGCTGATTTTATGCTGACATCGTAAACCTTTGTTTGCGAGTTCAAATTATGGAACTTAAAAAAACAGCCATATGAGCGTCCGACCTCACGCATTGTTCTGTACCAAATGTAGAAATTATAAATTGTACATGTTTAGTTATCCGTACGTAAAATAAAGTTTGTTGGTTGTAAAAAGAATTGAAAGTTTTGTTTATTTTTATTTGAATGTGTTAAAGGATAAGCACGATGGCCCACCCGATGTTAAGCGGTAGCCTCTGCCTATAACAATACATTACCTCACAGGTGACGTCCACCTAGGACGCGCCCTATGTGGTACTGCAATGCACCCGTCTCCCTGAGACATAAAGATGAAAGTCTCCTGTGCCTGTAATTTCACTGGTATACCCATACCCTGCATACCGGAACACGGCAATGCGTGCTCTACTGCTTTGTGGCAGAAATAGGTATGGAGGTACATCGCCGGACGCAAAAATGTTCTACTACTTATAACATTAACATGTTAAAATAAGTATCCTACCATAGTAACAAAAGCGAAGTTTGTGTGTTTGTTTATTACTCAAAAATGCCGATAGGCTGGACCATTTTCGATGATATTTGATACAGAGAGTACTAGATCCTATTACCGCGCGAACAAAACCACGAGCGGAAGCTAGTTTAATATTAGATTAGGCAACTTCAGTACACAGAGGCGTTTTTGTATAAAAAATGCTCGTAATCTAACTCCTTTTATTACGAAAGCCTTTTGCCAGTCATCAAAATGTTGCCAATAGCATTTCCCTATTATTTACAACAATTAATTGTTCCAATTTCATTTGTATTCTTATTACCTTAAAGTACGTTTTCAATTGCAATGTGAAAAAAAATGTAAACCCTCTATTTACAGACCACCCTAATCCACAGAGGCTGCGTTTTTCAGCGTCACGTATTCCTAAATATAATTTATACGTAAAATAAAAATTTAGATAAATATTTTTAATACAATTGCGGCTGAATAAATGCATGAAACTTCAACCATTCGGTTCCTGAAAGATAATAACAAAACAAACAAAGGCAGCGTTGTTCCCGAACGCAACACGCACACACACAACACATTCACAATTCGAACACGACCGTTTGAAAATGGAACGCGAACGTAACACTGACACAACTGCCGCACACACGTAACATGCCCGGGGATTTACCCACACCAACTGAACAGCTAGTTTAAGTAGAGCTCACACCCTATAGAAAGACTTTAGTTTTGCAAAGGGCGCGCTCAAGTTGCAGGTCAGCATAATCTGGTTGTAGGTTGGGAGGTTGCACACTGGCGTGGAAGGTAGGTTTCCCGGTAGTCGGGCGACCGGGCGTAGTACTAGAGACACATTGATCCACAACGTCTGGCGGCATCGATTGTGCAGTTTCCTGCAACCGACCGTTTCTATGGCTACCGCCCACCTCTGCATCCCGTCTTGGCGTATTTGAAACAGTACTTTCAGGGCGTAACTGTTTCTAGAAGATGCGCGTGGCGCTGCGGAGCGCTGCTGAAGAACTTCTCATTATGACTGCCCGGTACAGTCACCAGCAAAAGTATCTATACAAATCATGAGACCATCAAATACAGCTTTATTAATCGAATTTTATATAAAATCGCAAGTAGGTGGGGGGGTAAAATCGGAAAATCGAGCATTAAGGTAACACAAAATTACCAATCTTAGATTTGATTTATAACTGGCTAAATCAAGTACAATATTCAAATTATAAATATGCATGGATACATTATAATTCCGAGGTGTCACTGTACCAGAAACACTATTTATAAAGATAGAAAAAAAAACAAAGTTACCTCTAACTTTTGGTTAGATTCGATTGTTTATAAAAATGGTGCATATGTAAAAATTAGATAAATAAAATCAATACAACAAAGCCGAGGGCACAAAATATTAGCGCATCTTTTACTGAACTGGACCGGAGTAAACTCCACGATGGTGCAACCCACTGTGTAAAGAGGCGCATTGAGGCTCTGCCTACCCCTTCGGGGAAAACGGCATGTGTTTGTAGTATGCATGTATGTATGAAATAGAGTATCTTTAACATCAACCCAGGCAGAAATCTTCATACAAAAAAAATGCCTCACGCCGCATGAAAAACCAGTTTTTATTGAATAACTCGTAAAATATAGATAATTTTACTAAACCCCTGCAGTAAACCCTCGGCTTAGTTGTATTGATTTTATTTACCTTCTTTTTAACCCAATTATATGCACCATTTTAATAAACAATCGAATCTAGCCAAAAGTTAGAGGTAACTTTGGGTTTTTTATCTATCGAGAAAATATTATCCTATCGTGTTTCTGGTACAGTGATCCCTTTGAATTATAATGTAGTATTCATTCATATTTTTTATTTGAATATTGTACTTGATTTATTCAGTTAAAAAACTAATCTAAGATTAGTAATTTTGCGGGCAGTTTTAACACATACATCCCATTTAATATAAAATGGTGGGCAAGTCGTGATTCAGACGTGAATCCGCACAGCGGGAGTCGCGGCGGGGCGTCGAGCGCTGTTTGAAGTGTCAGCCTCAACGGTAGGCTTTGTTTGAGCTGCCTTATAATTGGGGGATCCTTCCTGATTCAGTGTGGAGTGGACAAACAATAAACTGAGTAATCTCGATCATTCTCAGTATCTATGAACTGATAATTAGTTTATTTTTTTATTTTTGCTTGAAAGGATGACGGAAATATTGGATAGTCCTTAACCATCGGTTACCTGATGTTAAGATAATCCGAAATTAAAATAAAAAAATAAAAAATAAATATGCTTTATTTGGAACAAAAACATGGGTACAGTGTATTGAGTCCGATAATAAACGCAGAAGTTTTTTAAATAAAACTGTGTCGCGAATATTAACGCCCTCCTCCGAATTTACAATTCCAGAGTTCCAATAGTGTAAGAAAACAAAAAAAAACACAAAACATTATGAGAATATTCAGTTGGGCTTTAAGGGAAGTGTATACCGCTAGCAGCTGCATATTATAATTAAACTTGTATGAAATAAAAAATACAAAATATAAGAAATACAAAATGAAGTTTTTATTCGTTTGGCCACGATCCCAGCTGTTGATACGTGAAGATGAGGCCGATGTTTGAGCACGAAGGTCTAGAGGCACCTATTGATACCCAGATTATAGTTTATAGTTTTCAGGAAAGACAGACGAATACAGCTTGTTCGATACTCATTTGAATAAAAATTAATTCAAGAAATGAAGACACTATCTAGACCTGTGGTTTGACAGTTCCCTATTAAATTGTATAGAATCATTCTAGCATAGGTAGGACTTAAATATTTCCATAAAAATATATAAGTCGGTGTGATTGGGCAACCATATAATTTTATAAGAAACTGACTACCACGTTGATTAGGGTTTGTTTTAAAAGGACTTTATTTCTTACAAAATATGTTAATCATTTAAGCTATTTAGCTTAAAATTAAAAGTAAGTTGGCAGGCTAAGGCGCCTGCCTAATAAGCTAAATTGCCGACTTGGTAAATCTATATTTCGTAATATGCAATTAGTTACATATATGAGCAATTCGAATAGCCCGCATTTTTAAGGTTCTTAGGTGATTAGGGTTCATGGATATAACTTTTGAAACTATGGTTATCTAGGTATAAACTTTTCACTAGAAACGGGATATTTAACATGATTTTTGAGTTTAGATTGTTCCCGGTATTTCGCTAAGGCCGATATTGTTCTATTTAGTTAGTGATCATGGCGCATGCAACTGTGCCGAAATATCAGGAACAATTAAAACTCAAAAATTATAATATCCCGTTTCTAGTAAAAAGTACATTTCATGGAGTAGATAAGATAATATCCAAAATAGGGGAAATCTTCGTTAGTGTGCAGAGGGCTCAAGAGCTATGTGCTTACCACAAATTCTTCGCTTTGCTTTGACCTTGATAATTAATTCCCAATAAGTTTTTGTGAAAATATATTTTTAAATACAAGCTTTCATAAAATTAGTGATCGTAACCGTATGCTGATCAAAATGAGCCTAAACACGGCGAGTCTACTATTATCCATCAAAGAGTTCCATTCTCCACCTTCCGTCTCCATCATCAGATTAGCTCGCTGTTACCATCATATTGTATTGTCATCGGAACTTGACAGGTATGCCGAATTTCAGGTCAATCGGTTGAGAATAACTGCTTTAAAATTCAGTAGCAAGATTCCACCCGGATTTCACCCAGACCAACATACATACATTTCAAGTTAAATAAAAGCTTGTAAAAAAATATATGTACGAGCTAGAAATTCGTAGCTTTGATTTGATCTCCTGTTTCTATGTATAAAAATGTTTTCTCTTTGATTTCCTGTCTCTCTGTCAAACATGATGTTTTGTATAGAGAATTAATTCCCAAAAAGGCTGGCTTATCCCGTCTGTTTTTACGACTGGCAGCCCTAACACAGGCGTGTTTCCCTCAGCAGGAGCTGAAGCCTCTTTGGGGAGGCTTTGTTTGTGCTCCTGGTAATTGTGAATTGAGTGTGGACCAACATGATGATTTTAGGGAAGGATTTTGTATGAGACCGATCTGTAGTTTATGGAAAATATGTTTCCATTTTCTTTTTTTGTTAACCTATTCTTTCCCACTGGTGGGCAAAGGTCTCCCCCAAAATTTTCCAGTCTCTCGGCCTTTGGCAGTTTCCCACCACTCCTTCTCGTAAGCTCCGAGATCATCCCGCCAACGGCTTCTCGGCCGGTCCCGGTCGTCGCCGTCATCAGGCACCCAAGGAGTTACTACTTTCGCCCACTTCTTGGAAGGCATCCGACTGACGTGGCCAGCCCATTCCCACTTGAGCTTTGCTGTCCTGCTCCCCACATCGGCAATGCCAGTTATCGAAGTTACAATTCCAGTTCCAATTTTTTATTAAAGCAATTCCACTACACTTGTGTTTGTACACTTTATACTCTCGACTACTTAGCGTGAGTGTTCGGCCTGTAGATAGGTACAGCCATCCTGGTACCGTACTTGGTGGCCAAATGAAGGCTTTTCATTTTAGATTATAAAGTTAAAAAGGTTCTAGCTTGCTCGATAGATGGAGCTGACTCATAATCTTCTGTCAAACATTATTATGCTACCACTTCACTTGGCGTATTTGCGCAAATGTTTTTGTTATATTTCCAAAGCAAAATCAACCACGAGTTCTACTGGATATGGTGATATTTGGCTTGGTAATATAACACAAACATTTGTGAAAATACGCCAAGTTTGTCAAAGTCACTATGTATAAAAATTAAACCAAAGGCACAGATAAAATAATACTATACTAGCCAAAGGTAAACTTTCTTCTGAAAGTTTATCCGCAGAACAGTGAAATCTTGTTTCGAGAAAGCCGTAAAAACCCCTCATAAGTATTGGAATTACCTATTTAAAATATCGATTCATACAACCCCTCTTTTTCACCATCACTCTATCATTCCGACTCGCCTTCATTCAAATACTCATCATGATCAGCCTACAGAAGTCCACTGCCTTGACGTTGCCTCCTCCATATAATACCACGACGAACGTTCTTGATTTGCCTTCATCCACCGCCTTCCTGCGACCTTTATAATGTCATTGGTACATCGAGAGCGGGGCATTCCTTTTTTGCGTCGTGGGTTTGTGGTCGCCACTCGAGAACCTACTACCTAGGTACACTGTACCCTTATAAAAAAAAAACTGACGTTATCGAATCGCTAGCGAAACGATAGTCAGTGTCAAATATTGGCCAATGACATCGGGGTGACTAGAAATCTTAATAACTTGATTGGTTAATATTTGACATTGACTATCGTCTCGCTAGCGACTCGATAACGTCAGAACTTGTGGTAAGGGTACTGTTCAAATATGAAAACCAGTCGAAACAGAACTCGGCGGGTTAAACGAAAAATGCTGCTTCGTGCACATAAGCCGTCAGACGCGCAGACACAAAAGAACAGAGGAAAACTGAAACTGAATTGGTAATATGCCAGAAAGAGCCACACTGATTGGACTCGACATATGCAGCGGTTGGGTTAAAATAAAGAAATTTTCGACTAAGTAATTTTATATAAGTACTGGTTTATAAAATAAATCTTTATTTACAGAACGAATAATACAACTAATACAAGTAGATACTTTTCACTAGAAACGGGATGTTTACCATGATTTTTGAGTTTTCCCGAAAGTCTAGTGAAAAGTATGTACACAACCATGATAGTTTCAAAAGTTATAATACAAGTAGGTATACACAAAATATAAAAAATCAAAAGAAACAGTTGATCTATCTAAAGATCGTTTCAAAATATTTAAAGATAGCTTCAAACCACTACCGACCGCATCGTTTAATGTTTGTGATTTTATATTTGTAAAGTTTTTTGTGATAAACATATTTTTCAATATAAAATCTTATATAATTAGTGATCAGAACCGTGTGCTGATCAAAATGAGCCTAAATACGATCACTTTACTATTATCCGTCGAGAAGTGCCGTTGTCTAACCTTTTCTCTCCATCATCCGATGATGATGTAAATAAATCACTATCGCGAGTTCTTGATTGGTTCACTGTAAATAATCTGTTGCTTAATGCTAAAAAAACTAAATGCATTAAATTCACTTTGCCAAATGTAAAACATTACCCAACTAATATTAAAGTAAATGGCGAGACACTCAATCTTGTAAACTCTACTGTTTTCTTAGGACTTAATATTGATGCAAGTTTGCAGTGGGGACCACAAATTGAGGCACTTGCGGGTAGACTTAGTTCCGCTGCATATGCAGTTCGTACGATAAGGCAGCTTACTGATGAAGCTACAGCTAGGCTAGTTTATTTTGGCTACTTCCATAGTGTTATGTCATATGGCATCATTCTGTGGGGGAAAGCAGCAGACATCCAAGCAATATTTGTTTTACAAAAACGGGCAATACGTGTTATTTATAAAATGAAGCCACGTGACTCCTTGAGGGAGCGTTTTAAGGAAATTAACATTCTCACGGTAATATCGCAATACATCTACGAAACCTTATTATATACACATAAACACTTAGATAGATTTATGAAAAAAAGTGACGTGCATTATTTTAACACGAGAAATAAAAATAAACTGAGTATTCCCAAATTTAGATTAAAAAAAGTAAGTGGGTCTTTTATGGGGAATTCTGTTCGGTTCTATAATAAACTTCCAGAAAGTGCTTCTAAACTTTCGATTCGAAGATTTAAATCTTACATAAAGAATAATTTAATTAAGAAAGCGTATTACACACTACATGACTATGTTAATGATAAAGCCGCGTGGCCTGATGTCGCTCTGCCCCTCGACACCTAATTTGTCAATTTGCAATGTCTGTACCTGCATATAATTTATTACTGATGTGTTATTTATGAGTTTATCAAGCGTAGTGTGTGCTGCCTTATGAACTTTTGCTGATTCTCTCTATCATCTTACTTTTGACTGCCTACCTAAGTAAGGCTTTTAATTTGGTTTTCCTTTTTTCCTTGAATCAGCTTCCACTTGTTCTCGAGGCACCACACAGGCGCTCCCCACCTAGTAGTAAGAAGGATCATCAAAAGAAAAACAGACCGTGTTTGTTGCCTGATTCTTCTAGGTCTGGCTGCGTTGGAACAGGAGTAAATGTAAATTTATTTTTGAAGACGATTCAAAATGATCCTTGTGATTTCGATGAATAAAATACTTTTGACTTTGACTTTGACATCAGATCAGCTCGCTGTCACTATAATATTGAATTGTCATCGGAACTTGACAGGTGTGCTACATTTCACCGCAATTGGATGTCAAGAAGCGGTTCTAATTCAACATACTAACATACATAAACTAACACACAAGTGAAGTTACATACATACACAGACGCACGCCTTTTTCCCCCCGAAGGGGAGTAGTGACAGCCTCAATGGGCCTCTTTTCACAGTGGGTTGTACCATCGTAGAATATAGACGTGACAAGCGGTAAGCTCATCGCCGCCATTTCTTCTCACGACTGACTCGGCTAACGCTTTCTTCCAGTAATCCTCCTCCTACTATACACTGAAAAAAAATACAGTTCGAGTAACCCGAAAACCGATAAAAGTTACCGTTCTGCGAGGTTAAAATGGAGCCAACACATTAAACACGTTAGCATAACTGAAAAAAAAACAGTTAAAGTAAAACAGTTCATTTTACTGTCTTATCCGGACTGATGTTTAACCGTTGAAATTTAAATTACTGCCAGGATACGTTGTTATTATTGACCAAAAAGTTCCTGTAACTGTTTATACATATTTATTTACTGTTTGCTTCCTAACTGATTTTTTGCAGTTGCCCCAACGGTGTAAATTAATTAGATCTCAATGAAAAATATGTTGTAGCAACTGTGTAAATTTTAACTGTGCACTTTTTACGTTGTTATTATTGACCAAAAAGTTCCTGTAACTGTTTATACATATTTATTTACTGTTTGCTTCCTAACTGTTTTTTTGCAGTTGCCCCAACGGTGTAAATTAATTAGATCTCAATGAAAAATATGTTGTAGCAACTGTGTAAATTTTAACTGTGCACTTTTTGCACACAGTTAGTTTTTTTTTTTCAGTGTATTATAAATGCGAAAGTTTGTGTGTTTGTCACTTCTTCACGCTGAAACGGCTGGACTGATTTGCATGAAATTTGGCAAGGAGATAACTGGACTCCCGGTATAACACACTGGAGCATTTTTATCCCGATATTCCCACGGGATCGAGACTTACGTGGGTGAAACCGCGGGGCGCTGCTAGTAACACATACATATGCTAGCAGCCAGGAAAAATATTATACCAATGAATCTTATCAACAAGTCCGGGTAATCTTATCAACAAGTGAAGTTAAATAAAAGCTTTTAAAAATAAACCTATGATACTGAAAGAAGGAAGGGAATTTAATGAAAAGGGAGGTTCCGCCCCCTTTAGCTGCCAGACGCGCAGACACAAAAGAACAGGGAACTCGCGGGCTGCAACATCGGTAATGTTCCAGATAGAGCCGCAGTAATTGGGCTGAACATGGGCAGCGAATGGGTTAAAACATCAAAATCATAACTGTATGTAACAATAATATAGAATAGAATATAATATTCTTTATAGCACAAAACAAACAATGTACACAGGTGAACTTAAAGCTAAGAAGCATTCTCTACCAGCTAACCTTTGTGTATTGTGGATACATATATGTAGGTGGTGCACAAAAAACGTAATAAGGAGAGGAAAAAATAAGTCCTTTAAGTAGGTATAATACAATATATGTAAGTAACATAATATAATATCATAAAAATAAATAATAATATAGAATAAAAATATATAATACATTTCATTGCAGAAAGAATAATACAAGGTATGTACAAAATACATATGAAACAGTTGTGCTACCTGAAGACCGCTGCAAGCGATCTAAAAGTAGCTCAACTATGTTATTATATATAATATATATAATATTATATATAATAACATATATATAATAATATATATATAATATAATAACATAGGTACTAAAATAAATAATAGTGAGTATTATATACATAAACGTAAAGCTATGTTACTTGGATATTAAATTATGCATATCAATAAATACATAGGTATTTCCAAATAAACTAAGAATTATTATTTCAGGATATCAGGAAGAATAGGAGCAATAACAGTTCTTACTTGCCTTGATAAATAAAAGAATATGTATTTATTTGCAACAACATTCAAAAAACTATACAAAAACATCAGGTACAATCATCATAGAATCAGATATTAAAATGCCGTTGCAAAAAGGCCCTAACTCAACATATGCAGGTAAAACGCATTAAGGTATCGGTAAATTCTCGTTTCAGGCAAGATGTTCAGCATCCCCTAATTTTCCAAGAATAATGCAAGATCAAAATCTCGCATTATTCTTGTACAACTCCACTTTCGCTGCATATCCTTACGCTGCCCTCAATCATCATATTCCAGGTAGTGATGTATGTAAGGCAAAACCTGGCAGAGTTCAAAACGCGCGGAGATGGCCACGCGCGAAGCTACAACACGCGCGGAGCCTGTAAGCTCGCTGCGGTGTCCCGAGACTTGCTAAGTCTGACAGACTCACGCATGTCCTGGGGCCCGCAATGTACAACCACCTGCCAGCGCACATCATTGCTGCACCTAGTTTGTTCTCGTTTAAAGCCAAACTGAAATCATGGCTAGTCGAGAAGGCGTTCTATAATGTTGAGGATTTTGTGCCCAAAATTCGATGACATAATGGTTACATTAAATCATAATTGTATGAGATTTTTGTTTATTAATTGACATGTTGTTTGAATAATTAATTTTTAATTGGGAATTTAATGTTGTTTGCAATTTGTAATTTAATTAATTAATATTATTATTGTATTTTTTATTATTACTATTTTTAAACAATTCATGATCGACGTGTAAAAAATTATTTACCAATAAATTGATTATTCTTGATTATTCTTCTAAGTCCGCATATTGTGACGGGCAACTATGTAACCCTATAATGCGGCCCGAAACGACAACTGCTTTCTAAATATAAAATATAAAATATGAATGGGAGCCAAGTGGAACAAATCAGGATCCCACCCGGTAGAATCAGTCTGTCTGGACCTTGGTAATTAGTTTTCGGAGTTAAGAGGGGACTCTATGTAAAGTATACATATGCAAAAAAATTATTTGACTAATGTTAGGGCCCGATAAAGTAGAACATTTTACTGCTACAACGTACACGGCAGAGACTGATGTTACACTTGCCGAATTCATTAAGTTTTAATAAAGATAATGTGTAATTCAATAAATAATGTTCAAAAAAAACCGGCAAAGTGCAAGTGCGGCCGCGCAGAAGGGTCCCGTACCATTATCTATAAAAGCGGTAAAAAATAAGTTACGACAAAAAAAAAAAAAAAATTGCACTCAAAAAGTTGTCACCCATCCAAAAACTGACCACGCAGATCATTTCCATATGAAATAATCATGTCTGTTGTATGGGAGCCTCCTTAAATATTTATTTTATTCTATTTTTTAGTTTTTGTTGTTATAGCGGCAACAGAAATAAAATATCTGTAAAAATTTCAACTGTCTAACTATCACGGTTCATGAGATACAGCCTGGTGACAGACGGACTGACAGACAGACAGACAGACAGATAGACAACCGAGCCTTAGTAATAGGGTCCCGTTTTACCGTTTGGGTACGGAACCCAAAATCAAAATCAAATCTCTTTGTTCTGAAATAAACAGATACCAAAATTAAATTTTCTCAACTTCAGTACCCAAGCTCGGCTTACTGGCAAATATTGAATCTCCTCAAGCTCGTGTGTTCCTGGTGTCGGCATGCTGTAATCCCGCCGGACGCAGACACGATCGAACCAGCCCAGCCCGGGCGAGCGCACAACGCACACACACAGCTTACCCTCCGCGTTGCAATATTCACTGACTAACTACTTCTGGCCGCCTAGTAGCTGTGTGCTTAGTTACTAAGGAAATCATAATAATAATAAATAATGATAATAAAATAATGTTTTTTTACTATTTATTTTTTGTAGATAGTATTCCTCTATAGTGAAAAATATATTTTTTTTACGAGATTTTGAATAAATGTGTGAAAGAATAATAATAATAAGAGAAGAAATAACATCGGCCAAGATTTGTAGAGTATGTCCCGTATGACATATGTATGTCCTATGTCCCGAAGTTTCGACCTTTTTAGGGTTTCGTAGCCATATTCCAAAAAAACGGAACCCTATTGGCACTATGTAGATTAAATTTGGGATTTAGGTATATTCTATGGAATGCTATACAAAGTTGTAGTAAAAAATATTTATGATTACCCGGACTTGTTAGTAAGAATTGTCCTGGCTGCTAGCTTATTATGGAATGTGTTATTACTGGAAGAAAGCGTTAGCCGAGTCATTCGTGGGAAGCAATAGTGGCGATGAGCTCACCACTTGTCACGTCTATTGTCCTCGATTGTGCTTGTGAAAGGGCTTCATGAGTTTTTTCTTAAAATATACTACATACTTAACCACATTTTAGACACTAGTTTTCTAAAAAAAAAAAAAATTCAAGACACACTAAGTTTGGAATCTTCCTGTTAAGAAACGGCTAAATGAATTTTTGTACATGACTCGTAATACTCTCATATCCAACGTCATGAAAGCAAATTTGATAATTTCTGAAATGGCTCTAATAATGTCTAAGCGTCGAATTGGCACAACTCTAACACGAAATCCCGAATAATCCGAATAAAGACCATTGCAATCTTTATTGATGACTAACCTTTTACCTGCTGCTGGATGTCGTGGTGTCAGGATACAAATCTAACCGACCATCGGGCGGGTGGGCTGCCTCTTGGCCGTCGAGCATCTCTGGGACATCATTCTGTGACCGGCTTCGTCCATCTCCCTTTTTTCATTTTATTTTAGACTATGATATACCCTCGATTGATCGTGATCTCACCTGTTGGTAAGTGACAATGCAGCCGACATTGGAGCACGAAGGTCTAGAAGGCACCTATTCACTCTAGTCTTAAAGAGACCCATATTATAGTTTTCAGGAAAGACAGACGATAGCAACTTGTTCCAATTCCTTAGCTGTTTGGATGACAAAGGTGGAACCGAAATGCTTAGTGCGAATTACGGGTATACTGATGAGGTAACGATGGTCTCATCGTATTTTCTAACCATGTGCTCCGCCCATCTCCATATCAGTCTTGCGTTCCGCATACCCACGTTTACAACCTTTGTGCAACGTTGAATCTCGGTGATAGGTATGTAGTGAAATAATTTTTGGAATCGGATCAGTAGTTCCGGAAATTTTCCTACATACAAACTAACAAACAAACTTTACCTTTAGCACAGATAAAATAATACTATACCCTTTAGTATACAAAACGAATTAATCATATAATACCAATTACCAGGACTCGTTAAAAAGATACGTTGGTATAAGATTTGTCCTGGCGGAGTGTGTTATTACTGGAACAAAACGTTAGCCGAGTCAGTCGTGGGAAGCAATGGCGGCGATGAGCTCACAACTTGTCACGTCTATATTCCCACGATGGTACAACCCACTGAGGTCCATTGAGACTCTGTTTACCCCTTCGAGTAAAAGGCGTGTGTATGTATGTGTATTTCATGTATTTTTGAAAACACAAAGACTCCAAAGGAAATTTAGTAACTATGGTTGCATGGCAAGATTATTATTTATTCAGATCAAACCCTAACCTGTCGAGGGATCAGCGATGCAGCGTGACGTCACACACTCTGGCCGAAATACAGGAAGCCACCAAAGCCTCCTAGCATAAGACTTTTAACCTTAGTGCTTGGAAATAGGGCTTGATAAATCAGGACTTCCGCTACGATTTGTACAGGTACTTCACCAGACTGAGACAGATCGAAACTGCACGCCAGACTACACAGGTTTACCTACAGTTGTTGTTTGACTGTTTAAGAACTTTGTCGCTGTAAAACCATTTTCAATTAGATTGTGTAAAGAGACATTTTCTAAAAATGTTACTTCGATAGAGTCCTCGCTTGACGCTGCTTATTGTTTTGTCTAAAGGGGAGATTAGGGATCGTAGGGTGATGAGTTTTAAATTAAGGGCACTCTTCTAAATCAGCTCTCCTATAGATGCTATGTTTTGATTCAAAATGTCTGATTAAGGTGAATGCTCTCGCTTGCGGCACGAAATTCACATGTTTACAGTGTTTTTTTAGGGGTATCGTAACTAGACTTATGATATTTATGAGATACTATCCATTAAAACATGTGTGTTAAGTCTCTTAGTTTTCGAGAAATCAACTTTCGCTATCGGAAGAAGTGTTGATGAGCTAAAGCAAAAACCACCAAAAAATAATAATTTATCGCCGCAAGCGAGAGCATTCATGGTCTGGATATTATATTAAGACTCGATCATTTTATATCAACTTTAAGGTACTTTAATTGATGTTGTGTCTACTGAAGTTTGAGATAGTATTTAAAGTAAATTTTAATAGCATAATAAGCTAAGCGTTACCTACAGGAAGCCTACAGGTGCCTTAGGCTACTAAACTAAGTTTGTTAGAACATTCTCTTATTGATTGTAGCTTGGTTCTTTAGATTTTGTATAGGTTACATTTCGGGGAATGCTCCCAAGAACTTCATGATCTGATCCCACCATCTCCTTTTCATCATAGGATGAGCAGGCGCACGGCTCGGTACCATCCTTACCGCATTAGTATACCTTCTATTCGTACTAAACGTTTCAGTTCTACCTTTATAATGCGAACTACTAAGGAGTGGAATACACTACCGTCGTCTGTCTTTCCTGACAACTATAATCTGGGTCTCTTCAAGGTTAGAGTGAATAGGTGCCTTCTAGACCTTCGTACTCCATCTTCGGTCACATCTGCACTTACCAACACGTGAGAAAGAAGAATCGCTCAAAAAGAAGTCAATCAATGTTATTAAAAAAAACAGTTTTATAGTACAGAACTAACTTATAAACATGAATTATCGTGACGACCTCTGTGACGTGGCGGGCGAACGTTCGCCTGCGACACAGGAGGTTGTGGGTTCGATTTTCGCCTCAGAACAAATATTTGTGCGATCTGCAGATATTTGTTCAGGGTGTTCTGGGTATTTTCTATATATAATAAAAAATATATATCTATGTAATATATTGTATTAAGTATATCAGTTGTCTAGTACCCATAACACAAGCTCTGCTTAGCTTGGGGCTAGACAATGTTGTGTGAACTGCCAGCATTATTTATTTATTTTATTTATCCTTGGTATAGATTTTTATAGTTTTATTTATTATTATTTAATTACGGCTAAATTAAATAAAGAAGAAACCGCTGATATAATATTTGTAAATAAATAAGGGGTTGGTTTATGTACCTATTGAAATCACAAGGATCATTTTGAAACAGGTGAGCTACATAAAGACCGTTGCAAACAATCTAAAGATGAAAAAACCGGTAATAACTCACGTAGGTACTTGTTCCGAGTCAAACACCCGACTCGAGAAGATCGAAAAAGAACGGAAAACCGTCGAAGCCGTCGCGTATACTCCTTAAGGAAGGGGGATTAAGTCCCAGAAACTCGAGTCGGGTGTTTGACTCGGAACAAGTACCTACGTGAGTTATTACCGGTTTTTTCAATTAATCTAAAGATGGCTCAGGTGATCCAAATCACTACCAGATGGAAGCGTCCCTATTAAGACGCTGGCTGCATTGCCACGCTGAATAGCCTACCTAGTTTAACCTGTATTTAAAAAATAAGCGTATATGCCTACTTATCATCATTGTCTTGTTTTCCCAAATTATTTGGGGTCGGTGCAGTACGTCTTTTTCTTCCACTCTCCCCTGTCAGCCGTCACCTCGTCATTCACTCCCTTCTCATTCATATCATCTCTCACGCAATCTATCCATCTTTTCTTAGGTCTTCCTCTTCCTTTCCATCCACTAACATTCATATTCATAACTTTCTTAGTTACATGCGTTTCATCCCTCCTCATAACATGCCCATACCAAGCTAAACGATTTCCTTTCAATGTTTCTGTCACTGGTGCAATTTTCAAACTTCCTCTTATATACTCATTCCTTATTTTATCCATTCTTGTCACTCCACACATCCATCTCAACATTCTCATCTCTGCTGCTGCAATTTTCTTCTTATATTCTTTGAATTATTCTTTCTATTTATGAAGGGATTTTTATTAAAAAAAACTATTCCAGACCGCATCACTATATAATATTATGTGACTCTCTTCCCGTGGATGTCGTGAAAGCCGACTAAGGGATTACTCGGACTTGTTGATAAGATTCGTTGGTATAATATTTGTCCTGGCTGCTAGCTTATTATGAAATGTATTATTACTGGAAGAACGCGTCAGCCGAGTCAGTCGTGGTAGGCAATGGCGGCAATGAGCTCACCACTTGTCACGTCTTTATTCCACGATGGTGCAGCCCACTGTGAAAAGAGGCTTATTGAGGCTCTGCCTATGCTTTCGGGGAAAAAGGCGTGTGTCTATGTATGTATGTATTATGTGACTAGATGAAAGCGTCTCTAAGATGCTGGTTGCAACAATGTAAACGTGTCGCGTAGCCGCTTCGTACGTAAATTTCCCGAAAACGTGATGAAATTACGTGTTCATTAACACTTTCGTACATACTTCTGAGGGGCTAGTCTGCAAATTTGACAAGCAACGTACACGGCCGTGTGGTGTACACTACACGGATTTTAGTATGGAGAAATCGAAGAGCGCCCCTAGCGGGCACCTTGAGAACGTCAAATCCCGTACAAAAATCCGTGTAGTGTACACCACACGACCGTGTAAGTTGCTTGTTAAATTTGCAGACTAGACCCGCAGGTCACTGCCCTAACGCAAGGCTGCCATCAAAGAATCAGTGTAAAAACGAACGTACAAAAACATCGATGTAATGCGATCTGGATTTAAAAACCAACGCAAAACGACTCGCATGCGGCTAAATTATCGAGCGTTCTTGGGCTTTTCTTAGGGAAGTGCGATATTTCGGTGCAATCCCTCACCACGATAACATTCACCCGTGAATACCTTCCACCCTTCCGGCTTGTACCTTAAACATCACTAGTTTTTGTCGCGCTTCTTGAAAGCGGTAGTGAAAAACCAGCAATGTACAAACAGCAAGGAAAAGTGGTAGACAAATTACTGGTAATTGAAGTATGCGTGATACAGGAACCTGTCTCGCCTTCGTTGCCAGACCTACCCCAACGCAAAGCGCATTGACCTCGCTACTGCATGGTGCATTGTCACGAAGCTAAAGTTCTGGTAAACACAAAGTTGCCGTAAATATGATGAGGTTTTGATAACACGGCAATACTACCAGCACGTTTCAATTTCAATAGCCTTTATTTAACAACCTTAAAACTAGTTTTACCTCTAGATCGTTTGCAACGATTTTTAGGTAAGCTTTTAGTAGTAGTAGAGCTTTTTTGTGAAAGAGTTCGTCCGGGGAAGTACTACCACCATACCTATTTCTGTCGCAAAGCAGTAGTGCTCGCATTGCTGTGTTCCGGTTTGAAGGGTAAGGGTGCCGATGAAAGTTACAGGCACATGAGACTTTCCATCTTTATGTACCAGGGTGACGGGCGCAGTTCAATGCCACATAGGGCGCGTTGGTGGGCGTGATCTATGTGGTAATGCACTGTTCATAGGCAGAGGGTACCGCTTAACATCAGGTGGGCCATCTGCTTGTTCCGTCATCTAAGGTTGTATAAAAAATAAATAAAAACAAATACGGCAATACTACCACGATTCAATTTCAATAGCCTTTTTAACAACCTTAAAACTAGTTTTACCTTTAGATAGTTTGCAACGATTTTTAGGTAGATCAGCTGTTTCATTTGTCCCCTTCTCTCTTCGAACCCAATATCTGAACAACCCCTCAACTGATTTAGTTCATGATCCCAACCACAGAATAAACAATCTCAACTACAAGTTGTACTATCTACCTATCAAAAGTATTCTTAGACAAACATACATACATACAAACGCTGATTAGTCCACGTTAACTCAGAGAACTCGTTTCGCTCGTCCAAATAAGTTACCAAAGACTTCATTAGATATAAGCTGAACGGAAATCAAACAAATTCCTGAAAACGAAGCGTACCTAGTATTAAAGTCTTGTTCCACGTTTTTGAATAAATACTTTTTACTTTATACGTATTAAGACTGCGCCAACACCTGGCAGAAATCTTCATACAAAAAAAACGCATCGTGTCTCTCGAACAATACAAAACATTGTTGATCGAAAGCTCTCGAAGAAGCGGCTTTTATTGAATATCTCGTAAAATATAGATAATTTTACAAAAACTTCTTTTTTTTATTTAATTTTAATTTTAAGTTTTACAGTAAGCCCTCGGCTTTGTTGTATTGATTTTATTTATCTAATTTTGTACCCAATAATATGCACCATTTTAATAGACACTCGAATCTAGGTAAAAAATAGGCGTAAATTTGTCCAATCGTGTTTCTGGTACAGTGATCCCTCGGAATTATAATGTAGGATCCATGCATATTTTTCATTTGAATATTGTAATTTATTTAGGCTGTTAAAAATCAAATCTACGATAAGGAATTTTACGGCATACCCCACCTTAATGAAATAACTCCCAGGCAGGTAGTCATGGAGAACGCCTGATACGCCGCCATTGCTCTTCGCTGCAACCCTGGAGCTGTAGGGACCATGCTTTGAGCTGAAAAGTGTTGAGGAGTGTTCCGGTACGCCCTTTTGCACGTTGACGAAGTTTGCTTCTAAGGCACTTACGCCCTTTCGCACGTGAACGAAAACGGATACGCCCGGAAAAGACCTGGGTGAATCAAGTCTGCTAATTCACCCGGGTGTACTCAGCGCACCCAGGTGAATTACCCCAGGTGAATTAGGTAAACCGCGCCATATTTTCTCCTGAAAGCGTTTGAATTGCTATCGTGCTACTAATAAACGTGAACCATACTTGGAATAGTTATACCTAGTTTTGTTTTTTACGTTAGAATATGAAACTGCTTGTCAATACAAAAGGCAAAACAAATAATAATAATAATTATAAATATTGCTGGACAGTTCACACAACATTATCTAGCCCCAAGCTAAGCAGAGCTTGTGTTAAGGGTACTAGACAACTGATATACTTAATACAATATATAACATAGATAGATATTTTTTATTATATATAGAAAATACCTAGAACACCCTGAACAAATAGCTGCGGATCACACAAATATTTGTTCCGAAGCGGGAATCGAACCCGCAACCTCCTGCGTCACAGGCGAACATTCGCCCGTCGCGCCACAGAGGTCGACACAATGTATACAATGTATATTCTTAGGATAATATAATACTTAGAGAGACCTAATTGGCTGTATAACTACAATAATTTAGTAGTTTTGTTTTATAATTGTAGCTGCTGGTCTATTCAATAAACAACAAATAATTAGTTTTGTAAAAATTAAAAAAACCCTCAACGCAATGAAACGGCTGAACCGATTTTGATCAAACATCGCTAAGAACACTCCCGAAAAATTCAACTTACAAACAAAAAAAAAACTAAATTGTTTCATCCGTTCGGCAACTACGATTTCTTTAAACAACGAATACTTGATACGAATCACGAGGCAATGATCCTGAGTGGTAGAAATGAGTCCAGTGCGAACGCATTTCTGTGACAGCAAGTCTTATTGGAAAAATGAGGGTTACTTCCTCCAGGAAATTCCATCCTCATATTTCATGGGAAATGTGTCCATAACTCATGGTGACCATACTTTAGCTACGCCATAGTCTGCAGCCCATATAGCTTTGTGTTAAAAACTCAGTGGTTATTTGATATTCCGAAACAATAACCTTATTTAGTGTACACAAGTGCTTTAAATACCACATAAGTAGTAAGTAAATAAATAAATAACGGCTTACTACCACCGAAGACTACCACTGTATTTAGTGTACACAAGTGCTTTAATAATAAATAACGGCTTACTACCACCGAAGACTACCACTGTATTTAGTGTACACAAGTGCTTTAATAATAAATAACGGCTTACTACCACCGAAGACTACCACTGTATTTAGTGTACACAAGTGCTTTAATAATAAATAACGGCTTACTACCACCGAAGACTACCACTGTATTTAGTGTACACAAGTGCTTTAATAATAAATAACGGCTTACTACCACCGAAGACTACCACTGTATTTAGTGTACACAAGTGCTTTAATAATAAATAACGGCTTACTACCACCGAAGACTACCACTGTATTTAGTGTACACAAGTGCTTTAATAATAAATAACGGCTTACTACCACTGTATTTCGTCGCTTTGCTGACGTTTCGAGACTGAATTCAAAGTAAGTAGTAAATATAAGTATAATAAACAAGCGGCTCGCTCGCGACTTTGTTCGCGTGGTCCCGTGACCCGCATTTTTTTTTGTTTTATACAAGCCTTGCCCCGACAATAACGAACACAACAAACAAAGAATTATCAAATTTGGTGCAGTCGTTCGGAAGTTATGGGTGTACATGTATTTCGGCGATTCATTAGGGTTCCGTACCCAAAGGGTAAAACGGGACCCTATTACTAAGACTCGGCTGTCCGTCCGTCTGTCTGTCCGTCTTTCACCAGGCTGTATCTCATGAACCGTGATAGTTAGACAGTTTAAATGTTCACAGATGATGTATTTCTGTTGCCACTATAACAACAAATACTAAACAAGTAATTAATTCTGTATAAATTTAAAAAACCCTCAACGCAATGAAACGGCTGAACCGATATTGATCAAACATAGTAAAAAACACTCCCAACTAATTCACCTTTCAAACAAAAAATAAATAAAAACGGTTCATCCGTTCGGGAGCTACGATGCCACAGACAGACACACCCACACAGACACGTCAAACTTATAACACCCCGTCGTTTTTGCGTCGGGGGTTACAAATAGAATAAAATAAATATTTAAGGGGAGCATACAACAAACGTGATTTTTTTGCCGTTTTGGAGTCACCAGGCTGTATCTCATGAACCTCATGAGACAGTTGACATTTTCACAGATGATGTATTTCTGTTACCGCTATAACAAAAATTACAAAAAAACAGAATAAAATAAATATTTGAGGGGACTCACATACAACAAACGTGTTTTTTTGCAGTTTTTGTAGATAATGGTACGGAACCCTTCGTGCGCGAGTCGGACTCGCACTTGGCCGGTTTTTTAAAGGATCGGCAACTCGCGTGTGATGCTTCTCTTTGGTATTCCATAGGCTACGGTAACCGCAGGTGGGCCGTATGTTTGTTTGCTACCTTAGTAGTATAAAAAAAACTATCCTCAGCCGTCCTAGACCGTTGGAATTTCGAGGCTACATTCTTTTTGTGGTCTAAAGTTTCACTAAGAAATTAATTTCCGTAATAACCCCCTAAAGGGATGCAGCGGTGTGGAATGTATGGAATAAACACAACGCGGACGAAATCGCGGGCGTTCGACTAGTGTTCATATAAAAATTAGAGCTTATTCTCTATACATCGTCGTATGATATATGACTGCAAACAATTATTGCGAATGCTCCCATTTTAATAGCAAATTGCTTTAGCACCCTCTTCCAGAGGGTGGTCCTGACGGAGGCTGTCGCGGAATGCCTCTGGCATATATGGCGTTTATGTATAGGTTGTCTGTTTATTTGTACCTTATTGCATGCTTAGGGGGCGCTTTAGGTCCATAACTTTCAGACTTAATCGCAGTTAATAAATTTAGATCGCATTAAGAGGTCCATGCATTCATTGCATTGCATGAATTAATTGTAGTTAATAAGTAATAGTTAAGCAATAGTTTAAACTAAGTATTAGTTATAAGTACTTAGTTTTGGCCTTTTGTAGGTATTACCTTTGATGTTTTATCTCTTTTATTTTATTTGTCGAGTGTCATTTCTTCTATCCATGTGTGCCATTCCAAATAAAGGTTTTTTCTTTCCTTCGTTCTTTCTTTCATGAGGTCGCATGAGCACCGACCGTGACCACGCTCGAAGGTCGAATGATCAACAAATCGGAGGAGAATAGTAATATAAAGTATGTGGTATATTTTTAGCGTTCTGTAACTCAAAAGGTAAAACGGAACCATTATAGGATCAGTTTGTTGTCCGTCTGTCTGTCAAGACCCTTTTTCTCAGGAACGCGTAGAGGTTTCAAGCTGAAATTGAAACTGCCCCTTCCCCTTTGCGCTTGCCCTTCCCTGCCTGCTGCTGATTGCTACTGTCCCTTAGAGCTGTGCAAAAATCAAACTTCTAAGTCAATGCAATCAAAAGATACAGCCGTTTAAATTTTCGAAACTCGCAAGGGAATCAAAACCTAGGGTACTTCCCGTGAACTCAGAATCTTGAAATTTGGTATAAAGCAACGTCTTATAGCACGAATGAAGGAAAAATTACGAAAAGTATAAATTTTTGACTGTTACATTACTAGTATAGTATTATTTAATCTGTGGTTACATCATATAATCAAAATATTTTTAATAATTTTAAACTACCCCTTTCCTCATGATGATTTAATTTAGCAATAAAAATACCATAACTTTTACTTATATACCTACAGGTTTGTGCGGAACCCTCGGTGCGCGAGTCCAACTCGCACTTGGCTGGTTTTTTCTAATAAGTTAAAACTTTTGCTATTTAAAATAATACGACAAACGTCATCCTCTCCAATGAGATGCCTCACTCTACGCGTTTTTTTTTTTTTGTTTGTATACTGCCAAGGTAGCAAACAAGCTCACATAGCGATAGACAAATAGGTTCACATTAGCTATAAAACGCACTTACCAAACATTTTGCATGAATCTAACATTTGGGATGGAACTATCCGGTAGCATAATGCATACCTATCGTCGTTTGCAAGTAACATCAGTTCTTGGCGGAGAAACGCATTTCAAAATGATAACAATGCATTTTTTCATACATTCATAACTAGCGACTCGCCCCGGCTTCGCACGGGTAGCCCCCGGTGACCCCCCCCCCCACCTCCTACCCCTCCCCCCCTATGTCAATCTCCTGGTTCTAAGCTACCTCCCCACCAATTTTCAGCCAAATCGGTTCACCCGTTCTTGAGTTATAAGTGGTGTAACTAACACGACTTTGTTTTATATATATAGATGATCCGAACAAATCTCGATAGAGCTAACCTTATTTGAGCCTTTCTGGGTCGAGAATCCAAGTACCGGGGACATTCGCGTTTTCAAAATTCTTTCAGAGCGTCTGTTCGAAGCGCCGCGTGACCCGAGAGCTGGCTCTTATCTGGCTCAACGCATTAGTATTGCCATTCAGCGTGGCAATGCAGCCAGCATCTTAGGGACGCTTCCGTCTGGTAGTGATTTGGATTAGTTGAGCTACCTTTAGATCGTTAGCATGTCTTCAGGTAGCACAACTGTTCCACATGTATTTCTTGTATTTATTTTTACATACCCTCTTGTATAAGTTGTATTATTCTTTCTGTAAATAAATGTATTATCCGAATAAATGTCCCCATGATATGCAAATATTCGTTTCGGGTCTGGGTGTTACGGAAACGCATAGACATGTAGCAAAGATTAAAAAAAACAAAAAACAATATACAAACAACAACAACAACAACAAATAATACACTTAATAACACACAATACAGTGCTAGTATAGTTTCTTCTGCCTTCAGTATATGCTTCTTCTGTGACTAGCACATACTAGTATCTTGTAGTTAAATTCGACTAAAAGTGGTGTTTTAATACTCCCGACTCATCTCAAGCCTACAAAATGAGGGTTGATTGAACAGAAATTTCTAAAAACGATCCCACTGGGAAAATATCCGAAAATATATACACCAGGCGGAATGGCGCATCGCTCGCTTGCTAATAAATTAAAGTGCACTCACTCCTAACCTATGCTCGCCTAGTAAATTGCCTGTGACTGTGTGTGCTAGGCGGTCGTGATAGCAACGGCAATGTAATCTATTTTCACGCTATTCTATCCAACCTAGACTTTATAGGCCCATTTCTATGCTAAACTAGCTGGATACACGTGCTTTGCTACGCATCAAAACTATGTTACCCCTCTATTTACCCTTTTTTTAAAATACTGAAAAATTATTTTGACGGTTATTTTGTTTTTTTTTTGATAACTGTGTTCAATTATGATGTATTTTAAGTATAGGTTCAAGGTGCAAGTTTCAAGCAAAAGGCACCAAGCGATAAAAAGTTCCCACACAAACTTTAACACCCCATTGCACCCGCTTTTGGGGGTAGTTCATGGAAAAAATATTTTACCCTTTTATGATTTGTATTGAAGCATACTTATGCAAAGTTTCATGTTTGTAAGTTCAAGAAATACGGTTTTTCATACAATGGTTTTCCCCCCTTTTCATCCCCTTAGGGTTTGAATTTACAAAAATCCCTTCTTAGTGGGTGGTTTTGCTATAAAATGAACCTACGCTCCAAGTTTCAGCTTTGTAGGCCCGGCGGTTTGGGCTTGGCGATGATGAATTAGTCAGTTACATATACATAAATTGTATTTTTGTTGTGAGGGTGTTCATAGCTCTCTAGATCATAGCAGCTCTACAATATAAAATAGATTTTAGGCAAGCTATCGGAAAAACTTAAGCCTTCAGAAGCTTTATTGTTTCAGCTCTAAAAATAGCTCACAATGGTCATAGACCGGCCACAAGGATGTCTGTAAATCACGTCTCAACTCTTTCCTCACATCACCCCTATTCCTACAACCAGTAAGTTCACAATCGAATGACAGCGTCTTCGTCTGCAACGCTTACTGCAGATTTTCCGGGAGAACTGTCAAAACTCCCGAGCTTCCGCGGTACGTCGGTTCAACACCCCGCCTGCCGCAGACCAGGCTACCCAGACCTGCGGGAGCCAGCCTGGATGCACCAGAGTCGACTGTCATCACGTGGCCCGGAAGACCAGCTGAAACTGGGCGGTATTCAGATGTATGCAACGCGGCTAGCCTGTCTGTACTTGGTACTGTGTGCTTGATGCTTCCAACTGTGACGGCTTTAGCGGATAGACTTTTTCACAATTATAATTGCCAAAGATTTCAATATCGTAGATATGCCCTGACACCGAAAACTGTTGCATTGTATTTGAATGTGTGCGTTAACAAAGTGCTGACGCACACACACGTAGTGGATAGTTAAAAATCGTGATTTTGTCTATAAACTTAACTGTTGATATTACCATTTTATGTGCAATCATATTGCACGCACTTTTGTGAAAAAATAAAATTCCTCTAAGCCCTGAAATTAAAAATATGTGTTATTGTCTAAAAAGTGTGCAATCTATGTACGGTCAGCAAACTCATCAGATAGCAAGCAAAGTACTAATAATTAAATTGTAAAATGTTGTGGAGTGGGTAAGTAAATTAAAACACGTTATTTACAAAGAATGTCTATTAATTGGCAGAGATGGCGTTTCCATACGTGTAAACATTGAGCTCCGTTATTTTCGTTAAAAAAATGGAAAATGTGTCTTTTTTGCCATAAACTCTTTATAATTAGTGATTAAACGAACTTACCTGTAAGTGAAGTTCTATCATAATTATATGAGTGCTACGTCCGAAGATATTAGTAACACACATTATTTGACGACCTCTGTAGCGCGACGGGCGTAGGTTCGCCTGCGACGCAGGAGGTTGCGGGTTCGATTCCCGACTCGGAACAAATATTTGTGCGATCGCAGATATTTGTTCAGGGTGTTCTGGGTATTTTCTATGAATTATAAAAAATATCTATCTGTATTATATTGTATTAAGTAGGTATATCAGTTATCTAGTACCCATAACACAAGCTCTGCTTAGCTTGGTGCTAGATAATGTTGTGTGAACTGCCCAGCATTAACTATTAATTTAAAAAAAAATGAAATAGTAACGTGTTTCAAGTGTACAAACGTTATCCAATACTAACTTTACTGATAAACAAAGATTTTTTACAGATAAAACAGTGACAACAAAGTGATGTTGAACAGTGACAAAGTTATTTGATTACAAACTACTTAACACAAAAGACAGTGAACTTAGTAAATAGTGTGCTAAATTTAACTAAACTTTATATCAGTGAAAAAGTGCATCAAATTAACAGATAACAATATTTTTGTTGTTCTTAAAAATACTGTTGACGGCGCCATATTACCTACCCACACTAAAAAATAAATAATTGTACTTTGGACTTAATTATTAAGAACAAATTTTTGAACTAAACAACAATCTATCAGTGTATCACTAATTTCGCCTATGCATTCTAAACGACGGCCGTGAGGTATTAGGACTTCGGCTGCCGATCTTGAGCCCCTAGTTCCAATCTCTAAGAGATTCAACTTTTTGCGCTCAAAGAAAAAAAAATTCAAATAACAGTTACAATAAAAATATAATAATATTTAAATTATTAATCTTCTAAAATATGAGAAATATAATAAATTTTTAAAATGAAATACGCATTTATTCATTGGTATTAATATTACATGCAATAAATTAAAACTCAATGACGTGAACGCGGCGCGGCGCGGTCGGTGACCACGCTCTTGATTCGGCTGACGCTACCGACCATATTTCTATATCCATTGGTAGATGATCCCTTATAAAGCGCAGCCTCAGTACACCCGCGTGTCTTTATATATTGGTTTTAGATCGCACCGGGGTTTTAGAATGTACCGAGAAAATAGTGTCATTTCTTTTTCTCCTGAAGTGGTTGTACACACTACTGTGTCTTTCGTGCAATTTTCGTGCAATCGCCATTTTAACTAGAATATTTTGCACAGCGGAAAGAAAAAATAGTTATTTAATTAAATCACAGAGAAATGTCACACCTTTGGCTTTATTTGTGTTTTTGGAGTTGTTGTTGCACTTGCGAAATGCACGCGATGGCATTTTGTGACACTTCTCAACATTACAACACGACCAGCTGGCACTGTGTCTAGATGTGCACTGAGACCAAATGAGCGAGCTATCTTATTTCACGTGGAAACATTACGGCGCGGTCACTCAATGGTAAGGGCATATCTACGATATTGAAATCTTTGATAATTGCTACATCAAAAAGTGATATCGAGAGGAATCTTGTTTGAGCAAGATCTCAAAAGAAGGGCCTATATCTGGGCCAACAGTGAACGAACAATGATATCTACGTTGATTGATTATTTTGAAATGTGTTATATGGTAGATGGTGACGATTAGCTCACCACTGGTCACGTCTATAAATAAATAAATAATGCTGGACTGTTCACACAACATTATCTAGCCTCAAGTTAAGCAGAGCTTGTGTTATGGGTACTAGATAACTATTTTTATTATACATAGAAAACACCCTAAACAAATATCTGCGAAACGTACAAATATTTGTTCCGAGGCGGGAATCGAACCCGCAACCTCCCGCGTCTATGTTCCTGCGATTGTGCGACTCACGGTAAAAAGAGGTCCATTGAGCCTTGCCTACCCCTTCGGCCTGCGGAGGCTTGTTTACTCACAAATTATAAAGTTTTTCAACCTAACTCATAAACACCTAGAAGTTATAAAAAAGTTTCTAAAAAGAAGCTAGCTTTATTCAAAAACCTGCCAGATCTAGCCACAAAGCGTCTAGGCTGGAAATAATCGGTGTGCAACGTACTAGTGAACTTTGATAATGAACCGAGGGCAGTCGCCCGGCGAGGGGGTAGCCTCCCCCTCCCGTTACGTACCGTGTGCAACGACCTGCAACCACTTCCTATGTGTATCTGCTATAGTACGTACCAGCTATGTACAGGGTATCATCTCTCCTAATGTTACACGCCAGTTGAAACAATTATTCTGCTACAATTTCCATAACAGCTGTTGATTGATGGCGTTTCTCCATCCCGCATTTTATAAGTTGTTACAGTGATGTTACGAGCTGGGGGCTTAGTACGAGAATTTGATAGAATTCGTAACTATAAAGTTACGTTTCCTTCAATACATTTACTGAAAGCGTCCTTAGTTTTCTCCTCATTGTCGCTTGGAGCGCTGTAAGTAAATGTATGCAAGGAAACGAAACTTCATATAGTTTTGAAAACTATCAAAACTCGTACTAACCCCCCTGTAACAAATTAGCTCGTCGGTTAGTACGAGATTTGATAGCTTTCGAAACTATATGAAGTTTAGTTTCCTTCCATACATTTACTTGCAGCGCCCCTAGCGGAAACGAGGAGAAAACTAAGGACGCTGTCAGAAAATGTATTGAAGGAAACGAAACTTCATATAGTTTCGAAAACTATGAAATTCTCGTACTAAGCCCCTAGATAGCCTGACTCATTGCGAGGACTTAGGAGGGATGGAGACCTTGGATAATAGTTCTAAGACCAGGCAGGCCGAAGGCACGATGGACTAATGACATTAAAAACGTTGCTGGCTGCCAGTGGAGTCTTAATACTCGGAACTGAGCCCTACTGGAGAAATTAGGAGGCATATCTA
This sequence comes from Operophtera brumata, assembly GCA_932527175.1. Classification (NCBI taxonomy): domain Eukaryota; kingdom Metazoa; phylum Arthropoda; class Insecta; order Lepidoptera; family Geometridae; genus Operophtera; species Operophtera brumata. The sequence goes on along the minus strand of OW052239.1, from coordinate 54,185,674 downwards.
CATCTACACAGTGATGATAGTAGTAGTAGTGATTTGGATCAGTTGAGCTACCTTTAAATCGCTAGCAGCGGTCTTCAGGTAGCACAACTGTTTCATATGTATTTTGTACATACCTTGTATTAGTTGTACTATTATTCTTTCTGTAAATAAATGTAACTTAGCATCTACACTATATATACTAATATTATATAGGGAAAATATTTGTTTTTTGTATAAATAAATAATAATGTTTATTAATGCTCAAATAGTGGGTGTTACATTATTAAGGTTCACTTATACAATTAGCTTAAAAATAAGTTGCGGCCTGTAATTGTAATTACAGGCCGTTTAAATTTATTTTGTTGTTAGATTTATCTTGTTGTTAGATTTATTTTGTTGTTAAATTTATTTTGTTGTTAGATTTATTTACTTCAAGATTTTTCTTAGGAATAAGCAAAATGCTTATTTCACATTCGTCAGTAATTAAAATTGATCTTAGATCTCTAAAATTAATAGCGGGATAAAAAAAAAACTTGCCAAATACATATCTCCCCTTGCTCCGAACGTAAACAAAACTTGCCACACACCTATAACTACATCATCTACAATCAAAATCATCAAAAGCCTATTATATCTCCAAAAAAACAATCAATTATAGCCTCTAGCTGATGGGAATAGGGTGCATGGGGAATTCTGTATGGTTAGAAATTAAATAACGCGTGTAGGGTTCGTACGAGGGTCCAGACAGAATAATGCACTTGGAACCCCTCGTCTAGACTGCCGACTGGCTGCAGGAGTCTACCGGTACTGGGGAGCTGGGCCATTTCTAGACTGCCGACTGGCTGCAGGAGTCTACCGGTACTGGGGAGCTGGGCCATTTCTAGACTGCCGACTGGCTGCAGGAGTCTACCGGTACTGGGGAGCTGGGCCATTTCTAGACTGCCGACTGGCTGCAGGAGTCTACCGGTACTGGGGAGCTGGGCCATTTCTAGACTGCCGACTGGCTGCAGGAGTCTACCGGTACTGGGGAGCTGGGCCATTTCTAGACTGCCGACTGGCTGCAGGAGTCTACCGGTACTGGGGAGCTGGGCCATTTCTAGACTGCCGACTGGCTGCAGGAGTCTACCGGTACTGGGGAGCTGGGCCATTTCTAGACTGCCGACTGGCTGCAGGAGTCTACCGGTACTGGGGAGCTGGGCCATTTCTAGACTGCCGACTGGCTGCAGGAGTCTACCGGTACTGGGGAGCTGGGCCATTTCTAGACTGCCGACTGGCTGCAGGAGTCTACCGGTACTGGGGAGCTGGGCCATTTCTAGACTGCCGACTGGCTGCAGGAGTCTACCGGTACTGGGGAGCTGGGCCATTTCTAGACTGCCGACTGGCTGCAGGAGTCTACCGGTACTGGGGAGCTGGGCCATTTCTAGACTGCCGACTGGCTGCAGGAGTCTACCGGTACTGGGGAGCTGGGCCATTTCTAGACTGCCGACTGGCTGCAGGAGTCTACCGGTACTGGGGAGCTGGGCCATTTCTAGACTGCCGACTGGCTGCAGGAGTCTACCGGTACTGGGGAGCTGGGCCATTTCTAGACTGCCGACTGGCTGCAGGAGTCTACCGGTACTGGGGAGCTGGGCCATTTCTAGACTGCCGACTGGCTGCAGGAGTCTACCGGTACTGGGGAGCTGGGCCATTTCTAGACTGCCGACTGGCTGCAGGAGTCTACCGGTACTGGGGAGCTGGGCCATTTCTTCAAGGGCATTAGGGTTGGAACAACAAGAAACACTACCTATAAACAACGAGAGTAGATGGAGCTTCAACGCTCCTTATACCACACTAAATAAATCAATAAATAAATAATGCTGGACAGTTCACACAAAATTATCTAGCCTCAAGCTAAGCAGAGCTTGTGTTATGGGTACTAGATAACTGATATACTTAATACAATATTTTTTTTATTATACGTAGAAAATACCCAGAACACCCTGAACAAATATCTGCGATCGCACAAATATTTGTTCCGAGGCGGGAATCGAACCCGCAACCTCCTGCGTCGCTGGCCAACCATCGCCCGCCGCGCCACACTGGTTTAACAAACAGAAAATTCACGAAGGAACCAGTTTTAAAAATTATCTCATAAAATGGCTTATATTAATTATGCTCTATAACTTCAACGAGTGGTATGAGAGATAGTGAACATGCTAATTACTAGCTTGCAATACTTACTATCAATTAAGTTAATTTGTTTAGTGTTTTTACCTACCTATGTCCTAGCAAGACGGACAAACTTGATACCAAATCATTTTGTACAAACATTCATCACTAAATAATTTTACCTACCTATGTCCTAGCAAGACGGACAAACTTGATACCAAATCATTTTGTACAAACATTCATCACTAAATAATTTTACCTACCTATGTCCTAGCAAGACGGACAAACTTGATACCAAATCATTTTGTACAAACATTCATCACTAAATAATTTTACCTACCTATGTCCTAGCAAGACGGACAAACTTGATACCAAATCATTTTGTACAAACATTCATCACTAAATAATTTTACCTACCTATGTCCTAGCAAGACGGACAAACTTGATACCAAATCATTTTGTACAAACATTCATCACTAAATAATTTTACCTACCTATGTCCTAGCAAGACGGACAAACTTGATACCAAATCATTTTGTACAAACATTCATCACTAAATAATTTTACCTACCTATGTCCTAGCAAGACGGACAAACTTGATACCAAATCATTTTGTACAAACATTCATCACTAAATAATTTTACCTACCTATGTCCTAGCAAGACGGACAAACTTGATACCAAATCATTTTGTACAAACAATCATCACTAAATAATTTTACCTACCTATGTCCTAGCAAGACGGACAAACTTGATACCAAATCATTTTGTACAAACATTCATCACTAAATAATTTTACCTACCTATGTCCTAGCAAGACGGACAAACTTGATACCAAATCATTTTGTACAAACATTCATCACTAAATAATTTTACCTACCTATGTCCTAGCAAGACGGACAAACTTGATACCAAATCATTTTGTACAAACATTCATCACTAAATAATTTTACCTACCTATGTCCTAGCAAGACGGACAAACTTGATACCAAATCATTTTGTACAAACATTCATCACTAAATAATTTTACCTACCTATGTCCTAGCAAGACGGACAAACTTGATACCAAATCATTTTGTACAAACATTCATCACTAAATAATTTTACCTACCTATGTCCTAGCAAGACGGACAAACTTGATACCAAATCATTTTGTACAAACATTCATCACTAAATAATTTTACCTACCTATGTCCTAGCAAGACGGACAAACTTGATAACAAATCATTTTGTACAAACATTCATCACTAAATAATTTTCTGATTTCTGATTTCACTATCGGTATAGTGACCTTACATATATTTTTCTGGCCTCAACTGACCTCAGAAGGGACCGCGCAGTGTCCAAAAAAGAACGAATGTCACGACGAACGAATGAAAGAACGAGATAAGTAGAAAACAATCTTCATGTTACCGAAGTCGCTCGCTGATTCACGACGCTCTGAGTTAGTTGAGGGCTTTAGAGGTCTTTGTTTTCATTTTGAAACTCCACTTAAAAAGAGACCCTCTTATTTGGCTGTACTTGTACTAATATTTATTCTGTGGCTGTAACCTATGTCGATTGTCACCTCATTCATCAAAATCGGACGAGCATTATACGCGATACATACATACATAGACTACTACAGACATCACCCTTCCTTTTTGGCTTTGCCGTAGACGAGTAAAAATGAATAATGCACTTTTTAAAATAGTAATTTTTAATCCTAAAATTCACCAACTCCGCAATTAGCAGTCCACAAAACCTAGTGGTGTATAATTTAGTGGCTGTGTACCAGTCTGGGTGGCTGTACCCCCACTACGTATACCTACGTTACTAGTCGCGTCGCACTGCGTCCAGTGTGGGGGTAGGTCAGGCACATTGCATTTCGTCCCAACGCAGTGGTAGTGCCAATTTTTGAGTTCGTTTTGTTTTTCTTTCTGACTGAGCGAACCTTTGTCTAACTCCTATATTCTAACATCGGTATTTTTAGTCGTTCCTCGACACATATACGAGTATGTGTAGTAGGTAAACATATAGATAGATAGATTAACACTTTATTGTACACCAAAAAATAAACACAATAGAATTAACTAAATCAAATTACAGTACAATGGGCGGCCTTATCGCTGAAAGCGATTTCTTCCAGGTAACCTTTGGATGGATAGTAATGAGCGAAGCAATAACGAACGGGGGTGCACAGAGTAACATAAATAAACAATAACAACAGTAATATTGATAGTTGAAAAACATATACTTGCTCTGTGGCTGACCTCTCGGCAGGAAACCTAGTTAATTTATTTAATGCACCACGGAGCATGATTAGAGGCTTTCCATGTGCATGTCAGTTCCCCGCTACATTTGTACTGGTTTTTGGACGATGGCACTCAGACAGCTTGATTGCCATCATTATATTCGGACTATATAGTCTAGAATTTTTGGCTGCATCCGTTTAGACGTTAGGCGGATAATGCCCTTTTTAGGTGCGTTACATGCATGTTTAGGTGCGTTACATGCATGTTTTCATAAAAATAAAACTGCATTGAAATTGGAGCAGCCATGCACCCAAGATCCAATTTATCGTGTGCTAGTCATCACCAAACCTTGCAGCCTGATGTCATCTAAAATTAACATCTTCGGTCTTCAGTTAGCTCAACTGTTTCATATGTATTTTTAAATTTTATACATACCTTCCTACTTGTATTAATCAATCAGTAAATAAATGTTGATGACTTTTTGATAAGATTCGTTGGTATAAGATTTATCATGGCTGCTAGCTTATAATGGAATGTGTGGACTGGAAGAAAGCGTTAGCCGAGTCAGTCATGGGAAGCAATGGCGGCGATGAGCTCACCACTTACCACTTACTCGTCTTACCACGTCTGTATTCCATCGATGGTACCATTGTGGTTGGTTAGTTGTAAGGTATATATTACTATGGGCCTTTGTCTAGGTACAATGTACATTTTTCACTGTTGCCAAAAATAAATGTATTGTATTGTTGTATTGTATTGTGAAAAGTCATCATCGTCTTTTTTCAACCCACTGTGAAAAGAGGCCCATTGGGGCTCTGCCTATCCCTTCGGGGAAAAAGGCGTGTGTCTATGTATGTATGTAAATAAATGTATTTAAAAAACCGATCAAGTGCGAGTCAGACTCGCGCGCGAAGAGTACCGTACCATTAACTACAAAAACGGCAAAAAAATCAGGTCTGTAAAAAAATAGAAATAAAAATTGCACGCAAAAAATAGTCACCCATCCAAAAATTTACCCCGCAGAGCATCGCTTAACCTACATTTGGAGACATCACGTTTGTTGTATGGGAGCCCCCTTAAACATTTATTTAATTCTGTTTTTATTATCAGGAATACTAGTTACAACTTATTGATTCTTAAGTATTTGTTATTATAGCGGCAATAGAAATCATCAGAAATCGTCATCTGTGAAAATTTCAACTGTCTTACTATCACGGTTCATGATATACAGCCTGGCGACACCATTATCTATAAAAACAGCATAAAAATCACGTTTTTTGTATGGGAGCTCCCTTAAATATTTATTTTATTCATTTTTTTAGTATTTGCTGTTATAGCGGCAATAGAAATACATCATCTGTAAAAATTTCAACTGTCTAACTATGACCGTTCATGAGATACAGCCTGGTGACAGACGGACAGACAGACAGACAGACAGACAGACAGAGAGACATACAGACGGACAGCCGAGCCTTATTAATAGGGTCCCGTTTTACCCTTTGGGTATGGAACCCTAAAAAAACACAAGGTGATTTTTTCTATAAAATTCAATTAACTTACTTTCCTCGTAGAGAAACTGCTCTACTAAAGTAAACTAGAAACTTGCCTCGAACGTTCTACCTACTTGAAAAACAAACAAACTATATAACGAAAGTGTTACTCCGACAGTACACGCTGTACACGCAGTCTAAAAAGTAAACAATGCTTATTTCAATTTCCTACAAAACCAACTTCCGGTATCCATAGAGATTGCTATTATTCGAAATTTCCGGGAATCACGAATAGAATACCAAATCCCGGAAAATCAATCCACGAGACTTCTAACTGTATCTATGTCTATAGCTATGTATGTATATGGTGCTACGGCGTCCGTAGCGCGTAGCGATGTCACGTAGGCACGTCTACGCTATATACAGCATGTTCCTGCTTTGTTGGGCATACAGAGTCGTAATTTTGTCATATCATATTTTTTGCTGTGCTTATTTTTTTTACTTTTATGAACGACTGGATGAAAATACTTATTTTTTTTACTTAATGCCTAGCAGGTTAGGTCTAGTAGGTAGTTGAGTACAGACTGATTTTAGAGTCAATAATTAGAGCGCTATGAAGCTTCACTCGAGATGCATTTAAGTTCGCTGCGAACTGTTTCGTCTTTTTTTTAATACTAGGAATGATGGATCAAGCATATAGGCTACCTGATGTTAAGCGGTAACCTCTGCCTATGAACAGTGCATTACCTCATAGCTCACATCCACCTAGGACGCGCCCTATATGGCATGCACTGCGCCCGCCACCCTGAGACATAAAGATGAAAAGTCTCATGTGCCTGTAATTTCATTGCACCCTTACCCTTCAAACCGGAACACAGCAATGCGAGCACTACTGCTTTGCGGCAGAAATAAGTAATGTGGTAGTACTTCCCCGGACGAACTCTTTCACAAAAAAGCTCTACTACTACTACTACTACTACTTCATTTCAAAAGCTTTTCTTACATACAAATAATTTCTTACATACATAATAAGGACACGCCTTTTTCCCCGAAAGGCTAGGCAATGCCTCATTAGGCATCTTCTCACCGTGGGTTGCACCATCGTAGGAATATATACGTGACAAGGGGTGAGCTCATCGCCGCCATTGCTCACAAAAATATTTACTTCACCTAAATGAAATCTCACATAGTGCGATGCAAGTAGGAGAGTCCCGTGACACTGCAGAGGGCCACGACGGGAGTTACTGCATCTGCAATGCAATGGACCTGTGAATTTGAGCAATATTTAATAAAGATTTTTAGTAACTTTTGAAACTATCATGGTTATGTACTACGTGACTGTTATATTTTATTTTATCTAAAGAAGTTTCACTTCTACGTCAAGAATGTAGAAACAGGATATTTACCATGATTTTTGAGTTTTGATTATATTTCATAGTTGCATGCTCCATGATCACGGGAGAACTAACTAAACAACAATCAAAACTCAAAAATCATGATAAAAGTATCCCGTTTCTAGTGAAAAGTAAGATTTTTAGCCTATTATACTTTTACCACAATATTATAAATTGTAATGGTGTAACAACCACCATCTTAGGACGCTTTTGTCTGGTGATTTAGATAATTTGAGCTTTGAGATAATAGTTTTGGTTTATTGTCTTAGTCTTAAATGTCTTAATATGAAAAATATAGATTAAAGGCAAATACAAATATTAGCTTTAGAAAGCGTAACTGTTTAATTTATTTTTATATTTTGTTGTTCTGTGATCGAAGATTTTGTAAACAACACATTTTTTTTAGCGACATGTATGACGGAACAAGCATATTAAATTGCCCTACTAAAAAAGTTCGTGTAGTACATTTGTAGCTTGTAACATTTCTAGACTGGCCCTCTTGTGACTAACTTGGGTGTGGTACTCGTAGTTCGTGTAGTACATTTGTAGCTTGTAACATTTCTAGACTGGCCCTCTTGTGACTAACTTGGGTGTGGTACTCGTAGTTCGTGTAGTACATTTGTAGCTTGTAACATTTCTAGACTGGCCCTCTTGTGACTAACTTGGGTGTGGTACTCGTAGTTCGTGTAGTACATTTGTAGCTTGTAACATTTCTAGACTGGCCCTCTTGTGACTAACTTGGGTGTGGTACTCGTAGTTCGTGTAGTACATTTGTAGCTTGTAACATTTCTAGACTGGCCCTCTTATGACTAACTTGGGTGTGGTACTCGTAGTTCGTGTAGTACATTTGTAGCTTGTAACATTTCTAGACTGGCCCTCTTGTGACTAACTTGGGTGTGGTACTCGTAGTTCGTGTAGTACATTTGTAGCTTGTAACATTTCTAGACTGGCCCTCTTGTGACTAACTTGGGTGTGGTACTCGTAGTTCGTGTAGTACATTTGTAGCTTGTAACATTTCTAGACTGACCCTCTTGTGACTAACTTGGGTGTGGTACTCGTAGTTCTTGTAGTACATTTGTAGCTTGTAACATTTCTAGACTGGCCCTCTTGTGACTAACTTGGGTGTGGTACTCGTAGCTCCTGATACCCACCACACAGAACCTAGTGTGGGATCAGAACTATGAATGCGACTGTTGGATGTTATGTTATATAGAAGTTTTACTTCTACGTCAAGAACGTATAAATTTGTAGCGCGCACGTGACTGATAGTTAAATATACATCAGCAACGGTAGACGCCCGAATGTCCCAAACTCGCGTGCATATTCAATCTTAATTCAGTGCGATAAAGCTCATTTTCATTGAAGCCGAAGTGACAGTCCTGAGGAGGCCTGTGGGCCACACAGGCCCACCGACAGCCTCCCGGCATGCTCGCGACCTGTCGATGTACCAGGGCCGCATAGGACACTGGAGGTGGGCACGGGCCGCGCGCCAGGCGCATTGCAGGCGGGTGAACGGCCGCGCATCGATCCAGCCACCCCCCTGCCCCGCACCCCCCACGCGCTACTCCCCCCGCGTCGCAACTTGCGTAACCCCCCCTCCCGCGCTTATGTAACTGACGCGGTGAATATTTCCTCATACACTCGTAAAAAGTTATTTTTCGTTTACTGACTGGGTTTAGAAAACACAATGCTGCCTACTTGACTAGAATAGGAAGGGCCACGTAAGTACAGTTACCTCTTGTTTACGTACAGTTCTAGAAGTAGATAAAGTTCTGTGATAAACATGAGAACAATCTGTTTTTCTTGGGTATTGTGCATTTTGATTGCTTTTCATTTTCTGACTGAAAAAGAGCTTCATCTCGTAGTAATTGCAATTATATGAACAGGAAAAGTAGGTGCCTCAGAAATTGAATCCTTATATATTATTCACGAATAAGTCCATTCTTAACGCATTTCTTAAGTTCTTTAAAATATAACGTTACTATTCAAAATTGTTTGAAACTTTACCGAGACCTTACTGGCCATTGCGAGGACTAACAAACATACACACATAGACACACGCCTTTTTCACCGAAGGGGTAGGCAGAGCCTCAAAAGGCCTCTGTACATCGTGGGAATGTAGACGTGACAAGTGGTAAGCTCATCGCCACCATTACTTGCCATGACTGACTCGGCTAACACTTTCTTCCAGTAAATAACACATTCCTTCATAAGATAGCAGCCAGGACAAATCTTATACCATCAAATCTTACTAACAAGTCCGAGTAATCCCTTAGTCGGCTTTTACTACATCCGTGGGAGGAGACGGAGGGGTCTATTCTTAAGCCAGACACGCAATGGTAATCCTATTATGACATAGGAATAACCAATATTTATGTTTATTTTTCAATAACAATTACTATAAGAGTTAATGCTGTTAGGCTTAAGCCCACCTTTTGTACCATTATTTTATGTGCAATAAAGTATAAATAATAATAATAACAATAATAAAATGTCCTAAGTTTCCCGAAAACAAGCTCACATTTCATAATAAAGGATCAAAATAAACTTCAATGCACTTCTTCTTTGAAGTGCGACTCCAGGTAGCTCTATGAACGGCAATACCCTCATAAGTCATGACAGCCTGGTACTTTTGGAGAAGTTACGTGACGGAAACGGAACCATAGACGGATACGAGAAATGGAGAATCACAACTAGCAGATCAATCAAACTAATTTGATTGAAAAATAACAGTTTTAGCACCGGTTTGAGTCACATGCATTGCTTTCTTTCGCACAAATAAGTAAATGCTTTTTTAAACATTGATTAACTTATTTTCCACTTCTTCAAAATTGCAGATACAGGCGCTTTAACGTTTTTTGAAAGCAGGCTCTAAATTGAATAGGCAGTAAAATTACTAATTTGTTATTTATTATTCCATAAATCAATAAAATGTTCACTTTTTATTTTATTTGCCAATTCATAAAATAATAATACCTTTATTTCCATCATCTAAATCCAAACAATCAATAATAATCTGTAACCACAATCAAAATAATAAGTCTGACCTAAATAATCTAATGTTCATACAGATAACACAATACCTACCTATTTAAAACAAAACGCGCTACGGGCTACGGCCCGTAGCTCCGTAGCTCCGTAGCGGGGTTACGGCGTAGCCGGGGTGCGGTCGGCGACCCCTGGCCGTGAACGGGGGCGCGCCCGGCCGACAGCCTCGCACCCCGCACCCCTCGACCCGCACCCTCGCACACAGGGACGCTGGTGGTTGTAGACACGTGCGCGCCGCACCCCTGGATCGACAGGCTGATGTTTTAAACTTGATTATACGGACCGACATTTTTAAACGAACCTGTTTTTTTCTTAATTTTCTATGATACAGACAGTGTTTAAGCCAGGTGTAAAGCATAGTCATAAAAGTCACAGAACTAATGGGAAAAAACCCAGTAGTTCTGTTGACAGAACTATTCAACAGAACAGAGGTGGGAATATGCGGTTTTTAAATTATTTTATTTTTTTATTAAACTAATAGGCAAACTAGCTTACGGCCCACGTGATGTAAAGTGGTCACCGTCGCTTATAGACACTGGCAACACCGGGGGTATTGTCGATGCGAACTTTATTTTAAGTTTAAGTATATTTATATTTATTTATTTAAAAAACACACACATCATACATATTACACATTAAAAAAATTACAAGGACAGTAATAAATTCTGATATCATACAACAATAATGGTGTTCTATAACATTTACCAAAAACATTGTATACAAAAGGGAAATTAAAATAACAGTAAGAAACATAAAATTAAGAATAAGAACAAAAATCTAAAGCTAAAAAATACAAAACCATAAAAATTACATAACATGTTAATGACTTGCGATTGAGCCAAAGTGGCTCAAAATCTTACTTTTAAAGGTTCGTAGGGGGTCGCAAAATATGTCTATGCCTGGGTTTTTGTTGTTTAAATCATTGTATTTGGTACACATTCGCGTGGAAAGCCCTATTAGTTCTTGATCGAGACTTATTAAATATATTCTGTATTGGTTGACGGGGGGGTAGTTGAAGGGCACGTATAGCTGGAACCGCCCTAATAGCTTAAGCTCTTAAGTTCGACAAATACTAGATTTTTTTTAAATCGCTATTGTTTCCGTATCTAAGTTCAATGTGAAATATGCTATAACGCGGTCTGGGAATATTTAAGTTGGCTCTACAACATTTTGCATACAAACTTGCACCCCCTTTTAGCCAATTACAGGATAAATTTCGAAAAAATATTTATAAGTGAGTACCTAGAAGCTGAAAGGAACATTTTTGCTAAATTTCAAGTTTGTAGGTTTGTAGTTTTGGAGATCTAAGGATGATTCACCCGTTTTTAACCCCCGACGCAAAAACGACGAGGTGTTATAAGTTTGACGTGTCTGTGTTTGTGTGTGTGTGTGTGTGTGTGTCTGTCCCATCGTAGCATCGTCAGAGTGTTCTTAGCTATGTTTGATTTAAATCGGTTCAGCCGTTTCATTACGTTGAGGGTTTTTAAATTTTTATAAAATTAATTACTTGTTAGTTCTGCTACTAGTCAAGGCCAAGCATAAAAATTGGAAATGATGAGTTAGAATACGTCGATCACTTGGGTAAACAAATTGGATTCAGCCGAAACAGAAATGAACTAGAAATAGAGAGAAGAGTCAAGAGTACGTGGAATAAATACTGGGGTTGTAAAGAAATATTTAAAAGTGACATGTAATAGTGCTTAAGAAGAAAGTTATGGATTCATGCCTTATGCCCTGAAATATGCATGTCAAACATTGAAATTTACAAATCAGATAAAAAATAAAATAATCACATGTCAAAGAGGAATGGAACGGAGCATGCTGAACATTAAAAAGCTTCACAGGATAAAGACACACGAAAATTAGATCAAAGACGAAAGCAATTGATGCACTAAGCCATGCACTAAAACTGAAGTGGAAATGGGAAGCTCCTAAATCTGTAGCGCGACTCACAGATCACAGGTGGACCAAAACAGTAACCACATGGCGAGGCCCAACAGGCAAGCGCCACAGAGGAAGACCTTGTTCACGATGGGACGATGAAATCAAAAAAATTGCGGGTCCACAATGGATCCAAATAGCTCAGGATAGAGAAAAGTGGCAAGCCTTGGAGGAGGCCTTCACCTGAGAGGGGTTCCTGTTTACATACTAATATCAAATATTATATAGTATAACGCGAAAAGTTATTAATGATTAGTGATTAGTTAAAGTGTATTAAGATTAAGTTTAAACTATGTATGTATTATTAAATGTCCCAGGAAATAAAAAGGCTAAAATATAATATAAATATTTCTAGTAGTATAGTATTATTTTATCTGTGGTATTGCTTATATAGGATCCTTTTATTTCAATGACTCCATTACAATTCGTTACAACCAGTGAACCAGATCAGAGATATTAGTAGTACAAGTCTAGCGCTTAACTGAGTCAGTCCCCGAGGTATGGGAACGGTACGGGAGGGGTGTTTTCGTCTCTCAAATTATAACATGACATGTGACATAATGTTAACGAAAACACCCCTCCCGTACCGCTCCCATACCTCAGGGACTGGCTCAGTTAAGCGCTACACCTGTATATTGGTAATTTAAGGCATACATACATACATTTATCGTTACTAAATAATGTTTTAGAAATTCCTAAATGGTCAATATCGCCACTACCACCCTGTTAGTTCCTCAAAATCCTCTAAAAATAACGCCACTCCGTACCAGTATTAGTCAGTGAATCTCACTCACACTAAGTCCTACGCACACTTGCACAGCCCGTGCATACAACGCCACACCCCCAACTGCATAGCTATAGAACGGCATTCACTCACACTTCTAGAAGGAAATCTGCGCATGTTGGGAAAAAGCTGTAGAGCTAACGGAAAATTGTACACTAGTGTGCAAGCGACGCGATGTGACAACCCTGGATGTTTCGTAGTGTGTGTGGAAAATGTGTGTTAAGGTGGTCGCTTTTCCATACAAACGTATTAGCACAAATATGGGCAAACAGAGTATAATTTTACACTGAAATGACTGTTGTTGGCTTTTATATTGGTCATTATTTGCGTCAACACATATTTGGTTGAAGAAAACAGTGGATTAATAGCGAAAATAACATCGAAATTTTAGTTCATTTATGTCAGTGTGTGAGTGTACACTGACAGTGTCACACACATAGCCGCAGATTAGATAACAGTAACATGTCACTTACACGCGACGTTGTCAGCTCGTGACTTACGCCGGCTAAGCGCTGTTGCCGCTTCGATCTGTCATATCATAATTAGCTCGGATAGAAAATATTAGAAAAACAAACATTTAGGATTGGACATGTGTATGCGAATCAGCCAGACAGCCGGAGGCCGCAATGCATTGCAAGGTCTCTACATATGAACTTTGTATAAATAATGGGAGAAAATTAAATTACAAACAACTAGACAGAAATTACAGACAAATATAATATTATCTTAATTACGTAAAAATTAAATTAAATACTACTAGCTGATCATAATTACCTATATATTTACGCACAAGGTTTTTTGAACTGAGACCTCACGAATACACACGGTTTAGGTAGGTTACCTTATTTATTTCGAAAAAATATCTATGTACATCCACATGTGGTTCGAAAAGTTAGACCTTCAACGTCGTTAAAATTCCTAGAAACGGGAGGTCAACAAAGAATGTTATACACTGGTTGTTATTTTATAGAGTAGGTACCTACAAGTTTCAAGATTCATAAATTTTAGACTTTTCCCAGTATTTGTATCATAAAAGCTACAAACGTAAAAAAAACAGCGTTGTAGGATTAGTGGAAGTACCCTAGAGGTTTTGTTTTTTTACATTTTTGATTTACCCTAACATCTCAGAAACTAAAATAGTTTTGAAATGTCGAAGCGAGGAACTTTCATATGACACCACATTTGATCTGATATTCTCACTTTTTTTTACCTCCTCTTGGACCCCAATATCTCAACAACCCCCCGACCGATATAGCTCATAACCTTACCAACAAATTGTACCAATACTATCACCTCCCAATCAAATTTCATGAAGATCGGATTAACGGTTCGGAAGTTATGCTCGGACAAACATACATACATACATACATACAAATGCCAATTCTTCCAAGTTGAATCAGAGAATTCGCTTCGCTCATTCAATATTTAAAAAAAAAAACATAGTATTGCCTTGTTTCAGTCGAAGTCAGTTCTGTGTAGGTAGGTGAAACTACAATCTTCAAACAAATTCGTTGAAATGATTCCTAGGGGTCTTATTCATTATAATTGCGAGTTAGGGTCTTCGGAAGGTTCAGATATGCAGGCCCAGGGTGGGTATTGAACATTTTGCCTCCTGCTTAGAAGACAAGAGTTCATCTTACTATGACATGTTATGTCTGTTCGTGTATGTCACAGCCACTTTTTTCCGAAACTATAGGATCTATGCTGTTGAAACTTGGTAAGTAGGTGTATTCTGTGAACCGCATTCAGATTTTCACAAAAAAATAGAAAAAAACAAAAAAAAAATGGGGGTTCAGTTCTAAGTATTAGTACTTAGAACTGAAACTCAATTTTTTTTTTCATCAAACCCGTTGGTGTGGGGTATCTATGTATAGGTCTTCAAAAATGATATTGAGGTTTATAATATAACTTTTTTCTAAACTGAATAGTTTGCACGACAGACACTTCCAAAGTGGTAAAAAGTCCCCCCCCCCCCCCCCCCAACCCCGTAACTTCTAAAATAAGAGAATGATAAAACTAAAAAAAAAATGTACATTACCATGTAAACTTCCAACGAAAATTGGTTTGAACGAGATCTAGTTAGTAGTTTTTTTTTAATACGTCATAAATCGTAAACCATCCAAGAACTTTGATATTATGTTACTTGCTGCTACGGAACCCTTCATGGGCGACTCCGACTCGCACTTGGCCACTTTTTTTTTTAATTTCCATAATATTATTTGCATGCAATGCATATCAGCCGGCCTAGCCAAAAGACATTCGCTTCGAAGCGATTCCATTCCTTTCTAGGCGCTAGTCCAGATGGTACGTTCCTAAGCACTAATTTATTACTAGTAGGTAATTGTGTTTATACTGTACTAGCCATTTCACCGCAGCTTGGCAAACAAACAAACAAACAAAACAACAAAGTTTACATATTTACAGGGAATTAATTTTGTAAAACTTAAAAAAAAACCGAACGAAATAAAACGGCTGAACCGATTTTGATCCAACAAAGCTAAGAACACTCCCGACAAATACACCTATCAAACAAAAACAAAAAACGATTTCGGTTCATCCGTTCGGGAGCCACGTTGGGACATACAGACACACACACACACACACAGACACGTCAAACTTATAACACCCCTTCGTTTTTCGTCGGGGGTTAAAAAATACAAAATAATAGTGAAGATAAATAAAAAAGCATAAAAAAGATAAATATTTTATACATAGTGTAATACAAATTAACAATCTTTTTTTTTAAGGAGAATTAGCCTTTTTGAAATGCAATCCTTTCCCTCATTGTCTCGCAAGTCGCAAAGGCCTCGAAATTAAAAATAATATAATTAATTTTTATTGAATGGGTTATCCTCTCTTTTAACCCCCGACGAAAAACGAAGGGGTATTATAAGTTTGACGTGTCTGTGTGTGTGTGTGTCTGTCTGTCCCATCGTAGCTCCCAAACTGATGAACCGAAATCGTTTTTTTTTTGTTTGAAAGGTTTATTTTTCGGGAGTGTTCTTAGCTTTGTTTGATCAAAATCGGTTCAGCCGTTCAGCGTTGGGGTTTTTTTTTTAATTTTTACAAAATTAATTACTAACTCAACTATAATCTGGACCTCTTCAAGGCTAGAGTGAATAGGTGCCTTCTAGACCTTTGTGCTCCATCTTCGGCCGCATCGTCACTTACCAACAGGTGAGATCGTGCACAAACAAAGGTCTATCAATGTTAAAAAAAAAAAAAAAAAAAACTTGTTGAAAATAGGGTCAACTGCGGATTTCCTCAATGAAGAATTGTTACTTCGTCGGCTTTATTTCTCAAACTCAAGACATCACAATAATGGAAATGGAGCGCGACGAATTATTCCCATTTGTCACACTGATCTGTCCCCCCTAAGGTGACAGTTAGAACAAAAAAGTTGGATCTGTCCCCCTGTTGCGTCATTGGGTGATGGCTGGTACATTTGCGTGTAATTTTAATTTTAATTTTAGATTATTGTATGGAACCCTTCGTGCTAGAGTCCGACTAGCACTTGGCAGTTTATTTTTTATTTTTTATGATACAAATTGGCAAACTAGCATACGGCCTGATGTGAAGTGGTCACCGTCGCTTATAGACACCGGCAACACCGGGGGTAATTGTCGATGCGCTGCCTACCCTGAAGGAATTTATGACCATTTTTCATGAAATAAAACATGGTTACGTACGACATGTACGACACGGGAAAACCTCAGATGGAAGCTCATTCCATAGTTTATAGGCACAGAATAAATAATAGTACTTTATGGGGAAGAAATGATCTCGAGAAACGAGTCGTTCGAGAAACCCAGGGTTCTATGATGTGCGGATGAGCTTTGTCACGGTGCCGGGAAGAGCGATGGTAAAATCTCGATGCGAGGATGAGATCGGAAAGCTCGTCAGAACATTCCCCGTTGTAGAGGCGGTAGATCACGCAAAGAGATCCGATAGCTCTGCGTTGGCTAAGCGGTTCTAGAGTATCGGAGAGCTTGGGGTCACCGATGATGCTAATGGCTCTTCTCTGTAAGGAGTCAAAACGAAGCAGCTGGTACTTGGGTGCCCCGTGCCATAGATGGGAACAGTTTCTACGTGCGGCCTTACTTGTGCTTTGTAAAGCAATAGCCATTTATGCGGCGTAAAATAAAGTTTCTATGTGCATTATATTATGGGGGAGGCCTATGCCCAGCCGTGGACTTCAGTTGATCTAAACTGAATGATCTATCAATAAAAGCTGAAAGTAAATAAATCTTTAGAAAAAAAAGCGGCCAAGTGCGAGTCGGACTCGCCCATGAAGAGTTCCGTAGCAGCAAGTAACATAACATAAAAGTTCTTGGATGGTTTACAACTTATGATATATTAAAAAAAACTACGTACTAGATCTCTTTCAAAACAATTTTCGTTGGAAGTTTACATGGTAATGTTCACCATTTTTTTTTGTTTAGTTTTATCATTCTCTCTCTCGCAAACTATTCAGTTTAGAAAAAAATGATATTAGAAACCTCAATATCATTTTCGAAGACCTATCCATTGATACCCCACACAGGTTTGATGAAAAAAAAATGTGTTTCAGTTTTAAGTATGGGGAACCCCAAAAACTTATTGTTTTTTTCTATTTTTGTGTGAAAATTAGTTTCGGAAAAAAGTGGCTGTGACATACACGGACAGACAGACATACATGACGAATCCATAAGGGTTCCGTATTTTTTTTTTTCGGAACCCTGAAAAACTACTTCATAGCTAGGAATTTATACCCAATACAACATAAATACATACATAGACACACGCCTTTTTCCCCGAAAGAGTAAGCAGAGCCTCTCATGTGCCTCTTTTCACTGTGGGTTGCACCATCGTGGGAAATACACGTGACAAGTGGTGAGCTCATCGCCGCCATTGCTTCCCACGACTGACTCTGCTAATGCTTTCTTCCAGTATAATACATTCCTGAAATAAGCTAGCAGTCAGGAACTACAAGCTAACTACAAGTCCAGGTATAAGACTTAATAAAATTAGTGTGCTGATGAAAATGAGCCTAAGCACGGCCAGTTTACTATTATCCATCGAGGAGTTCCGCTGTCCACGTTCCGTCTCCATCATCAGATCAGCTCGCTTTCACCATAGTATTGTACTGTCATCGGAACTAGATAGGTACGAGTATGCCAAATTTCAGCTCAATCGGATATCGCAGGAGACACCATTGTTGCCACCCGTGAAATATAGTAGTAGTAGAGCTTTTTTGTGTAAGAGTTCGTCCGGGGAAGTACTACCACCATACCTATTTCTGCCGCAAAGCAGTAGTCCTCGCATTGCTGTGTTCCGGTTTGAAGGGTAAGGGTGCCGGTGAAATTACAGGCACATGAGACGTTTCACCTTTATGTCTCAGGGTGGCGGGCGCAGTGCAATGCCACATAGGGCGCGTCCTAGGTGGACGTGACCTATGAGGTAATGCACTGTTCATAGGCAGAGGTTACCGCTTAACATCAGGTGGGCCATCAGCATGTTCCGTCATTCTAGTAGTATAAAAAACAAAAAACATTCTGAATGCAATGCTTGACTTGTTGCTGAAAATACCGAAATTGATATATGTGTGCCTATAATATTTGAGGAGTTCCCTCAATCTTCATGGATTCCATCATCAGAAAAACATTTTAATGAAAATGGCACCAATCTGGAAGTATATCATGTAATTTTTTTTCCTAATCGTTACGTAAATGGTATGAGGTAACAAACATAATAAAAAACTCTGGAATTGATAACCTCCTCCATTTTTTGAGGTCGGTTAAGAATCGAGTACCTACTTTTTGATTTGAAATAAGGACACACCACAACACTCACTTCACAAACATAATATTGGCTGAAGCAGAATCAGTGTATTTTGTAGATCATTACAAAAACATTTATAAAAAAAAAATAGTCTGGTATCGAACCCAGTACTGTGGGTTTAGTGTCGAGAGATCTAGTCACTGGTTCACAAAAAAAAAGTAAAAAAAAAATACAAAAAATATAGGCAGTATAGAATCGAACGCAGTAACGTGGGTTCAGAAGTTCTGAGTCGACAGTCCAAGCCGCTAGTCCAACTATTTTGAAATTCGCGCGCCGAAATTAGCTTATAGTTCTAATACAATAATATCCTTGACTGTGTGCGTGAGTAGGCTTTCATATTGCTCGGAATTTGCTCGGCACAAGTATGTTAAAACTAGAGACTAAAATAACCTGAAATATAGCTAGGTACATAGCAAATAAACCACCATTTGCGTGAACGTTAGTGTTATGACATAATATGCACATTTTAATTCATAAATACATAAAATACTTCAAAATTTGGCAACAGCGCCATCTATTGACGCTGTCGTGCCTAGCTGACCACGAGGAACAACCTTAAGGTGTATCCAGCAGCTGATTGGTCTTATTTAGAAGCTTTTTTCTCATAGAGGAGTCATTGTTATGTCTCTAAAGCGCTTGCAATGCAAAAACATCTCTTAAGTGAACGTACAAAAATATTCTACCTGTTCAACATGTGGAAAAAAAAACGCCAAAGTGCGAGTCGGACTCGCGCACGAAGGCTTTCGTACCATTAACTACAAAAACGGCAAAAAAAACAGGTTTGTAAAAAAATGCACGCTAAAAGTGGTCACCCATCCAAAAACTGTCCCCGCAGAGCATCGCTTAGCCTACATTTGGAGAAATCACGTTTTTTGTATGGGAGCCCGCTTAAATAATGATTCAATTCTGTTTTTTTAGTATTTGTTGTTACAGCGGCAACAGATATACATCATCTGTGAAAATGCCAACTGTCTAACTATCACAATCTGGTGACAGATGGACAGACAGACAGACAGACAGACAGACGGATAGCCGAGCCTTAGTAATAGGGTCCCGTTTACCCTTTGGGTACGGGACCCTAACAAGTGAGGGCCGCAATCGCGCAAATTTTGAATGTATTAACAAAACCAGAATTGTTCATGTTATGTCGTACGTCTGCATTTAGGGATCCTTGCCTGGAAGCTCCAAGACCTTTATAATTGGTATACCTACATTTAAAGATGATAACTTTAGCCGTTCCTGCGTAAAAGGGTCTTTACAGACAGACAGACGAACAGTAAAGTGACCCTATAATGGTTCTGTTCATCCGTTGGTATCTTTTCTGGTATGGAACCCTATAAATTACAAATGATACAGTTGAGCTATTTAATGTGGTTGTTTTTTCGTACTAACGTATTTTACTAAATACGGGCGGACAGAGTATAATTAACACGCTTTTATTAGCTTGGGTTGTATCTATGTATGTATATATCTATGTATGTATGTATGTAACTGAATCTTTGAGCATAATTTTCACCAATTTCCAGAAGTCTGATTAATTTGAAACTTTGCATAGAGAGAGACAGAGAGTTAGACTTAGAGTTAGAGAGAGAGAGAGATAGAGAGAGAGAGAGAGAGAGAGAGATAAATCGAACTAAAAAATGAAAATAAATAATATTTTAAAAAAATTAAAAAAATACGCTTTTATAGCTAACCGAACTAAAAAATAGAAAATAATTTTCAATTTCAAAGAGTTTATATTACAGTAGTAGAAGATCGAACAATCAATCAGTTTTTTCATTATTTTTTTAAAAAGCGTGGGGTGCATTTTACTACTTTTCATAACTCTCCTCTTATAGATAGATGCCAACAGAATGGGTGTTATAATTATTTAAATTATCAAGCACCCCACGCTTTTTAAAAAAAAACTGATTGATTGTTCGATCTTCTACTACTGTAATATAAACTCTTTGAAATTGAAAATTATTTTCTATTTTTTAGTTCGGTTAGCTATAAAAGCGTGTTTTTTTTATTTTTTTAAAATATTATTTATTTTACACTGAAATTACTGTTGTTGGCTTTTATATTGGTTATTATTTGCGAAAAACATATTTGGTTGAACAGTGGATTAATAGCGAAAATAACATCGAAATTTTAGTCCATACAAGTCATTTCGATGTAATTTTTGCTATTAGGTAATCCAGTATTTTCTTGATTTGCCGCAAATAATGACCAATATAAAAGCCAGAAACAGTCATTTCAGTGTAAAATTATACTCTGTTCGCCCATATTTGGTAAAATACGTTAATATGAAAATGCAACCACAACGTTGCAACCACACAAATGCAACGTTACAACAATCTAAAGATAGCTCAACTGGTCCAAATCACTACAAAATAGAAGCGGCCCTAAGACACTGGCTGCATCGCCCCGCTGAATAGCACTAGTAATGCGTTGAGCCGGATAACAGACCTAATTGCTCAATCCAATCAAAGGTACCTCACCCTATTATCTAACCTGCAATAGACCACGCTAGTCCAAGTTATACAATATCTAGTAGCGTAAAAATGACAAAAAATGAAAGTGAACATTACGTTTGAACTATTTGAACAAAGCGTCACGAACTCAGTCACGGTCAACTGACGGAACGCAGTAGTAATAACAATAATATGTGTCTGAGTGGTTTCAGGAATGTTTTGTTTACTTTGCGATGTTTGATCTATTTGTCAAAGCTCTGTACTGCCCTCTTATTGTAGTTGTACTGTTCTTACATAAACACAAGCACCCACTGATAAAACCGTATCTACAGCTCGTTCACCGTAAGATATCCCCGGCGTTATACTGTTATACTCTGTGTCCTCTGCCTTGGGAATAGTGCCAACCATAGAAAAATAAATACTCCATGGCACGGACGTGAACGGTCTGTAGGTACTGTATTATGTATATATCAAAAGCAGTTTTATTACGCCTCGTGATCTCCCTCATCTGTGAACCCCGGCCAAAATATGAACGACTAGCGACTTGTCCCGGCTTCGCACGGGTAGTTTCAGGATGAAAAACAGCCCCCCCCCCCCCCCCCCCTCCTATCCCCCCCCCTGGTAGCCTCTGTCACTCAGGGTGAATGTAGCTTTCCAATGGTGAAAGAATTTTTGAAATGCACAGTAGTTTTTGAGTTTATTCATTACAAACACACACACAAAAATACAAATCTTTCCTCTTTATAATATTAGTGTAGATAGTGTAGATATATAGTCTAGATGATGCTGGGTATACGTTTGAATTAATTAATTTTGTAAAAAATTAAAAAAAACCTCAACGCAAACGGCTAAACCGATTTTGATCAAGCATATCTAAGGACACTCCCGACTAATTAACCTTTCAAACAAAAAAATAAACTAAATCGGTTCATCCGTTCGGGAGCTACGATGACACACAGACACACACACACACGCAAGACAATGTACGCTGATAGGTAATAGAGATATTTACGTTATCAGCGCAATTGTAGAGTAAGTTCACGATTTTTTTGAAACGAGAAAATTTATCGTAATCTTGTTTTGGGCTCGACCATGCCCTTGGAAATATGAAGAAAATCGTTACTATAAAAATACGTTTAAAAAAGCCTATTTGACTCTTGACTTAAATATATTTCATACAAGCAGCGCCCCGCGGTTTCACCCGCGTAAGTCGCGATCCCGTGGGAATATCGGGATAAAAATGTGCCTATGTGTTATTCCGGGAGTCCAGATCTCCATTCCAAATTTCATCAAAAATCCATCCATTAGTTTTTACGTGAAAGAGTAACAAAGATACATCCATCCTTACAAACTTTCGCGTTTATAATATTAATAGGATACATATAGAGCCGATAGAGATATCCCCACCTAATCCCGTCATGTCAACAGACTGCCTACCGCCACAGAATAAATTTTAGTACACCGCGGCCTAGCGGAGCTAATAACACCATGGACACCATATTTAGCCTGGCAAGTGGCACGTGAAAAAATGTCGCTTCGGATTGATTGGTCAGTTATTACCGTGCTTTGTCATTATCCAGAATTGCATGGTAATGACATGTAGTAGGTAATAGTCTATTTTTAGTTTTATACTGTCTAATTGGATGAGCGAAGCGAGTTCTCCGAGTTACCTTAGCCGAAGCAGTTTTTGTATTAGTAATTTGTATATTATTATTACTTGTTCTCGAGGCACCACACAGGCGCTCCCCACCTAGTAGTAAGAAGGATCATCAAAAGAAAAACAGACCGTGTTTGTTGCCTGATTCTTCTAGGTCTGGTTGCGTTGGAACAGGAGTAAATGTAAATTTATTTTTTAAGACGATTCAAAATGATCTTAGTGATTTCAATGAATTTTTGACTTTGACTTTTGACTTTGATTAAGTGTTCGTTTTTAAGTAATGCGTACGGCGAAAGAACAGCTGAATACTTGATTCCACGGTTTATGAACTACCTACTGACTTACGCGATAATTAGTAAAAAACATAAAGCATAAATTAAAATCCTTTTTTCTAGCTAACATAGAAAGCTACCAATAATAATTATATTGCATCAACCTTGTTCCAGAAATAAGATATATTTAAAGTATATTATATATATATGTCTGTACCTATTTACTAATATAATTGTTTCTATTAATCTAAACGTACCTACGTATGTATGTACATAGTTTACTATACTCGTTTGATTGTATCGGTTTCAATAAGACTTGCTTATATAATTATTTGTTTACAAACCTTTGTGGTTTTTTGAAGTCTATGTAATATGTTTTAATAGTAAGTTTTTTTTTTTTTTTTTTAAAGTATATAATATGTATGTTAGCCTATAAGGTATATATTTATATGGGCTTAAAGTTTAAGTATAATTTTACATTTTCCAGGTAGCCTAAAATAAAGATTTATATTATTTTTTATTATTAGTCTGAGGATAGCTATCGAACCGTTAAAGAGACTCATTGATAAACTATTATTTCAAACGAAATCCTACATCGAAAGTATAGGATTTCGTAGGTAGTATACGCTAAAAACGGGTTTTGCCTTTAAATTAAAAAGTTCGTTTAATTTTAAAAAATCCTACTATAATATTGATGTGTGTGTTTGGATAAATCTACTTAGAAAAGTTACAGGCTTAAATTAGTCTCGTTTGTCTGTAAAATGTAAATTTCTGTTTTATAAGTCATTGATATTTTTTTCTCTGCTATAAAAGTTAACCAATCGTGAAATGCTACTACAAATAAAGTCAGTGATATGAAGAATCAGGTCACCAAATATCACTTTCATATGTTTTGTAATGAATGAGAAACATGCCTGCCACCAAAATTTCCAATGCGTTATCTAAATCGATCCTCATTAAATTTTATAAGTAGGTAGATAGTATTGGTAAAATTTGTAGGTAAGGTTATGAACTAAGCTGGTCAGGGTTTGTTGAGAGAGTAGTTTCTGATAGATCCCTTGTGGGGTCCAAGAGGGGGTAAACAAAACAAAACAAAAATGAGATAGACTGGTCAAGTAGGGTGTCTAGTGGAAGGGCTTTGCTTGGTTTCAAATCCATTTCTTAATTTTATTTAAGACTTCGTAGTTTAACTCTATAAAAGTAACTGCAAGGAATTGTTGAAAAATAATCAATTAAATCTTTGACGACCTCCGTGGCGCAGCGAGCGAGTAGCCGACTGAATTACGACAGGTTGCGGGTTCGATTCCTGCTGCGGGACAAGTGTTTGTATGATCTGCAATTATTATTTTCTATGTGTTGTGTTTACCATGGTACTCGTAGTTCCTGATACCCACGTTGTTGGTTGTAATGTTGTTATGCTGTTTTTATATATCTTAGTGCCCTAGTTTTTCTTGGACTGCCTCACTTATATTGGGTGGTGGCCCAAAAGAGCTTTGTTGCTTTATGACTGATGGTAAAATAACCAGTGTGGTAAAAGTAGTCAAAACGACTTGTAAGGTTCTTTTGTTTTCTTTTTCTCACTTTTCAACCTTTCATAACAAGGTACGTAACATACCTATACGTAGACA
The DNA here is from genome assembly GCA_932527175.1 of Operophtera brumata. Lineage (NCBI taxonomy): Eukaryota > Metazoa > Arthropoda > Insecta > Lepidoptera > Geometridae > Operophtera > Operophtera brumata. The sequence continues at coordinate 54,160,824 of OW052239.1, read as the reverse complement.
TTGAAGCGGTTCAGAGATGCATAATAGGTTGCCACTATCCCTGATGAAGGATGCAATGTAGCAACACAAATGGCGACCCTTGCCCTCTCCACTCGAGATTGACTGCTATAAACGAGAGGCAACTCATCTTCCATGATTTAGGGACCAGACACTTACCTCTTGAGTGAATTTTACCTCTACCTATAGTGTATGTGTTCTAGTGCGTAATTTACTGCGTTGATAGCTTTACACTCCGCTGTGTGCTGTGTTATGTGAGTATAATGCGCGTCATGTAAAAAGAACGCTGGCGGTATAGCTTCTTCAGGCGTTCCAGCGTTCTTTTTAAGAGATTACTTACATTTTTACTTATTTAAGAGATGTATACATTGAATGAGTGCCTACCTAGTTTACTACAAATAATGTACAATTATAGTAAGTACAATTATAAAAAGAACGCTGGAACGCCTGTAGACCGCCAGCGTTCTTTTTACATGACGCGCACTATACCTAACACAGTCTCTTTGATATGCCTACATGTACCTGAGGAATATAAACCAAATCAGGCTCATTGGGTCATTATACTTATTTACATATACTTATGTCTTTAGTTAAGGGTTGCGCGTAAGAAATGTCATACATATACCTATAGACACACGCCTTTTCCCCCGTAAGATTAGGCAGAGCCTCTCTCTCTGGGTCTCTTTTCACCGTGGGTAACGTGGGTTGCACTATAATGGGAATATAGACTTGACAAGTGGTGAGCTCATCGCCGCCATTGCTCCCCACGACTGAGTCGGCTAACGCTTCTACCAGTAATAACAGCAGCCAAGTTAAATCTTATAAATACCAACGAGTCTTACTAAAAAGTCTGGGTAACTCATCTACATCTTATAGTGATACAATTTTGAAAATTCAGATTCCTCGTTCTTTTTTTTTCGAAAATCAATCTTCTTTTTCGTATATATGTACATAGTTAGGGGATGATTAATCGAATCGATGTTTTATTCATAATTACACGTGTATTATTTATAGTGTAATAATTATAATTAGACGACCACAGTCACGCGGCGGCCGAGTAGCCAGATCAGGATGCGACAGGTTGCGGGTTCGATACCCGCTGCGGGAAAAATGATTTTTTTGATCTGCAAATATTTTTTCCTGGTCTGGGTATTATGGTACCATGCTACTCGTGGTTCCGATACTCACGACACAGAGAACCCTAGTATGTGATCAGGACTATGTATGTTTTTTTTAACATTGACAGTCCTTTGTTTGACCACGATCTCACCTGTTGGTAAGTGACGATGTGGCCGAAGATGGAGCACAAAGGTCTAGAAGGCACCTATTCACTCTAGCCTTGAAGAGACCCAGATTATAGTTTTCAGGAAAGACAGACGACGGTAGAGTATTCCACTCCTTAGCAGTTCGCTTTATAAACTGAAACGTTTAGTATAGTACGCGTCATGTAAAAAGAACGCTGGAACGTATGAAGAAGTATGACCGCCAGCGTTCTTTTTACATGACGCGCATTATACGAATAGAGGGTATACTAAAGAGGCTAATGTGACTGTTATGTTATTTGTGTTATTATGTAGAGTTCTTTATTGCAATTTTTCAACGTTTTCCCCATGAGCTTAACAAATCATTGTTTATATTTTCCGTTTCAATTTGAAAACATGTTCATAAGCGTGAAAATTTATGAAAAAAGATCAAATAAAAGGAGCAAAATTGTATCGAGTTGCAACGCAATCGCTCGTAATGCCACAGTTTGTAAACAAATGCCATGTTTAAAACTCCTCGCTTTGTGTACCTACTTACTTTTTCTTACGCAACGGAGTACGGCCATGCGAACTTGTAAACAGAAAATCAATTATTCTTAGTTACCACTTCAAATTCGATTAAGGTGGTCGCTTTTCCATACAAACGTATTAGCACAAATATGGGCAAACAGAGTATAATTTTACACTGAAATGACTGTTGTTGGCTTTTATATTGGTCATTATTTGCGTCAACACATATTTGGTTGAAGAAAACAGTGGATTAATAGCGAAAATAACATCGAAATTTTAGTTCATTTATGTCAGTGTGTGGGTGTACACTGACAGTGTAACACACATAGCCGCAGATTAGACAACAGTTACAAGTCTCTTACACGCGACGTTGTCAGCTCGTGACTTACGCCGGCTAAGCGCTGTTGCCGCTTCGATCTGTCATATCATAATTAGCTCGGATAGAAAATATTAGAAAAACAAACATTTAGGATTGGACATGTGTATGCGAATCAGCCAGACAGCCGGAGGCCGCAATGCATTGCAAGGTCTCTACATATGAACTTTGTATAAATAATGGGAGAAAATTAAATTACAAACAACTAGACAGAAATTACAGACACATATAATATTATCTTAATTACGTAAAAATTAAATTAAATACTACTAGCTGATCATAATTACCTATATATTTACGCACAAGGTTTTTTGAACTGAGACCTCACGAATACACACGGTTTAGGAAGGTTACCTTATTTATTTCGAAAAAAATATCTATGTACATCCACATGTGGTTCGAAAAGTTAGACCTTCAACGTCGTTCAAATTCCTAGAAACGGGAGGTCAACAAAGAATGTTATACACTGGTTGTTATTTTATAGAGTATAGGTACCTACAAGTTTCAAGATTCATAAATTTTAGACTTTTCCCAGTATTTGTATCATAAAATCTACAAACGTAAAAAAAACAGCGTTGTAGGATTAGTGGAAGTACCCTAGAGGTTTTGTTTTTTTACATTTTTGATTTACCCTAACATCTCAAAAACTAAAAAAGTTTTGAAATGTCGAAGCGAGGAACTTTCATATGACACCACATTTGATCTGATATTCTCACTTTTTTTTACCTCCTCTTGGACCCCAATATCTCAACAACCCCCCGACCGATATAGCTCATAACCTTACCAACAAATTGTACCAATACTATCACCTCCCAATCAAATTTCATGAAGATCGGATTAACGGTTCGGAAGTTATGCTCGGACAAACATACATACATACATACATACAAATGCCAATTCTTCCAAGTTGAATCAGAGAACTCGCTTCGCTCATTCAATATTTAAAAAAAAAATAAAAAATTGCCTTGTTTCAGTCGAAGTCAGTTCTGTGTAGGTAGGTGAAACTACAATCTTCAAACAAATTCGTTGAAATGATTCCTAGGGGTATTATTCATTATAATTGCGAGTTAGGGTCTTCGGAAGATTCAGATATGCAGGCCCAGGGTGGGTATTGAACATTTTGCCTCCTGCTTAGAAGACAAGAGTTCATCTTACTATGACATGTTATGTCTGTCCGTGTATGTCACAGCCACTTTTTTCCGAAACTATAGGATCTATGCTGTTGAAACTTGGTAAGTAGATGTATTCTGTGAACCGCATTCAGATTTTCACAAAAAAAAATTAAAAAAACAAAAAAAAATGGGGGTTCAGTTCTAAGTATTAGTACTTAGAACTGAAACTCATTTTTTTTTTCATCATTCCTGTTGGTGTGGAGTATCTATGTATAGGTCTTCAAAAATGATATTGAGGTTTCTAATATAACTTTTTTCTAAACTAAATAGTTTGCGCGACAGACACTTCCAAAGTGGTAAAAAGTCCCCCCCCCCCAACCCCGTAACTTCTAAAATAAGAGAATGATAAAACTAAAAAAAAAATGTACATTACCATGTAAACTTCCAACGAAAATTGGTTTGAACGATATCTAGTTAGTAGTTTTTTTTAATACGTCATAAATCGTAAACCATCCAAGAACTTTGATATTATGTTACTTGCTGCTACGGAACCCTTCATGGGCGAGTCCGACTCGCACTTGGCCACTTTTTTTTTTAATTTCCATAATATTATTTGCATGCAATGCATATCAGCCGGCCTAGCCAAATGACATTCGCTTCGAAGCGATTCCATTCCTTTCTAGGCGCTAGTCCAGATGGTACGTTCCTAAGCACTAATTTATTACTAGTAGGTAATTGTGTTTATACTGTACTAGCCATTTCACCGCAGCTTGGCAAACAAACAAACAAACAAAACAACAAAGTTTACATATTTACAGGGAATTAATTTTGTAAAAATTAAAAAAAACCCGAACGAAATAAAACGGCTGAACCGATTTTGATCCAACTAAGCTAAGAACACTCCCGACAAATACACCTATCAAACAAAAACAAAAAACGATTTCGGTTCATCCGTTCGGGAGCCACGTTGGGACATACAGACACACACACACACACACACAGACACGTCAAACTTATAACACCCCTTCGTTTTTCGTCGGGGGTTAAAAAATACAAAATAATAGTGAAGATAAATAAAAAAACATAAAAAAGATAAATATTTTATACATAGTGTAATACAAATTAACAATCTTTTTTTTAAGGAGAATTAGCCTTTTTGAAATACAATCCTTTCCCTCATTGTCTCGCAAGTCGCAAAGGCCTCGAAATTAAAAATAATATAATTAATTTTTATTGAATGGGTTATCCTCTTTTTTAACCCCCGACGAAAAACGAAGGGGTATTATAAGTTTGACGTGTCTGTGTGTGTGTGTGTCTGTCTGTCCCATCGTAGCTCCCAAACGGATGAACCGAAATCGTTTTTTTTTGTTTGAAAGGTGTATTTTTCGGGAGTGTTCTTAGCTTTGTTTGATCAAAATCGGTTCAGCCGTTCAGCGTTGGGTTTATTTTTTTATTTTTACAAAATTAATTACTAACTCAACTATAATCTGGACCTCTTCAAGGCTAGAGTGAATAGGTGCCTTCTAGACCTTTGTGCTCCATCTTCGGCCGCATCGTCACTTACCAACAGGTGAGATCGTGCACAAACAAAGGTCTATAAATGTTTAAAAAAAAAAAAAAAACTTGTTGAAAATAGGGTCAACTGCGGATTTCCTCAATGAAGAATTGTTACTTCGTCGGCTTTATTTCTCAAACTCAAGACATCACAATAATGGAAATGGAGCGCGACGAATTATTCCCATTTGTCACACTGATCTGTCCCCCCTAAGGTGACAGTTAGAACAAAAAAGTTGGATCTGTCCCCCTGTTGCGTGATTGGGTGATGGCTGGTACATTTGCGTGTAATTTTTATTTTTATTTTAGGTTATTGTATGGAACCCTTCGTGCTAGAGTCCGACTAGCACTTGGCAGTTTTTTTTTATTTTTTATGATACGAATTGGCAAACTAGCATACGGCCTGAAGCCCAATTCTCTTAATTATTTTATAACCACACTGCAAGTTGACCGAAACGAGATTGTATTGTAAATTGACTGAGAAATTGGTATTCTGCTCCCTCACAATAACAAGATAATCTACTTTCGGTTCTTGCGACCATATATTAGAGTAGGATAGTGCTATATAATAATTGTAAAGAGTGAAAGAGAGAATTCTCAGAACTTTGAAACATTCAAGTTACAGTCACATTTCGATATAATCACATTCCGTGTTGTATTGTCAGGTGAGCAGAATACCATTTTTGACGTTTGTGACATCGACACTCGATCGTAACATGATCCGAACTTTAATTTGACTATTTTTTATTACGAGAATTGGCTTTCTGATGTGAAGTGGTCACCGTCGCTTATAGACACCGGCAACACCGGGGGTAATTGTCGATGCGCTGCCTACCCTGAAGGAATTTATGACCATTTTTCATGAAATAAAACATGTCGTACGTAACCAAGCGTTAAAACCTCAGATGGAAGCTCATTCCATAGTTTGTAGGCACAGAATAAATAATAGTACTTTATGGGGAAGAAATTATCTCGAGAAACGACTCGTTCGAGAAACCCAGGGTTCTATGATGTGCGGATGAGCTTTGTCACGGTGCCGGGAAGAGCGATGGTAAAATCTCGATGCGAGGATGAGATCGGAAAGCTCGTCAGAACATTCCCCGTTGTAGAGGCGGTAGAACACGCAAAGAGATCCGATAGCTCTGCGTTGGCTAAGCGGTTCTAGAGTATCGGAGAGCTTGGGGTCACCGATGATGCTAATGGCTCTTCTCTGTAAGGAGTCAAAACGAAGCAGCTGGTACTTGGTTGCCCCGTGCCATAGATGGGAACAGTTTCTACGTGCGGCCTTACTTGTGCTTTGTAAAGCAATAGCCATTGATGCGGCGTAAAATAAAGTTTCTATGTGCATTATATTATGGGGGAGGCCTATGCCCAGCCGTGGACTTCAGTTGATGATCTATCAATAAAAGCTGAAAGTAACTAAATCTTTAGAAAAAAAAGCGGCCAAGTGCGAGTCGGACTCGCCCATGAAGGGTTCCGTAGCAGCAAGTAACATAACATAAAAGTTCTTGGATGGTTTACAACTTATGATATATTAAAAAAAACTACGTACTAGATCTCTTTCAAAACAATTTTCGTTGGAAGTTTACATGGTAATGTACACCATATTTTTTTTTTTAGTTTTATCATTCTCTCTCTCGCAAACTATTCAGTTTAGAAAAAAATGATATTAGAAACCTCAATATCATTTTTGAAGACCTATCCATTGATACCCCACACAGGTTTGATGAAAAAAAAATGTGTTTCAGTTTTAAGTATGGGGAACCCCAAAAACTTATTGTTTTTTTCTATTTTTGTGTGAAAATTAGTTTCGGAAAAAAGTGGCTGTGACATACACGGACAGACAGACATACATGACGAATCCATAAGGGTTCCGTATTTTTTTTTTCGGAACCCTGAAAAACGACTTCATAGCTAGGAGTTTATACCCAATACAACATAAATACATACATAGACACACGCCTTTTTCCCCGAAAGAGTAAGCAGAGCCTCTCATGTGCCTCTTTTCACTGTGGGTTGCACCATCGTGGGAAATACACGTGACAAGTGGTGAGCTCATCGCCGCCATTGCTTCCCACGACTGACTCTGCTAATGCTTTCTTCCAGTATAATACATTCCTGAAATAAGCTAGCAGTCAGGAACTACAAGCTAACTACAAGTCCGGGTATAAGACTTAATAAAATTAGTGTGCTGATGAAAATGAGCCTAAACACGGCCAGTTTACTATTATCCATCGAGGAGTTCCGCTGTCCACGTTCCGTCTCCATCATCAGATCAGCTCGCTTTCACCATAGTATTGTACTGTCATCGGAACTAGATAGGTACGAGTATGCCAAATTTCAGCTCAATCGGATATCGCAGGAGACACCATTGTTGCCACCCATGAAATATAGTAGTAGTAGAGCTTTTTTGTGTAAGAGTTCGTCCGGGGAAGTACTACCACCATACCTATTTCTGCCGCAAAGCAGTAGTCCTCGCATTGCTGTGTTCCGGTTTGAAGGGTAAGGGTGCCGGTGAAATTACAGGCACATGAGACGTTTCACCTTTATGTCTCAGGGTGGCGGGCGCAGTGCTATGCCACATAGGGCGCGTCCTAGGTGGACGTGACCTATGAGGTAATGCACTGTTCATAGGCAGAGGTTACCGCTTAACATCAGGTGGGCCATCAGCATGTTCCGTCATTCTAGTAGTATAAAAAAAAAAAACATTCTGAATGCAAATGCTTGACTTGTTGCTGAAAATACCGAAATTGATATATGTGTGCCTATAATATTTGCGGAGTTCCCTCAATCTTCATGGATTCCATCATCAGAAAAACATTTTAATGAAAATGGCACCAATCTGGAAGTATATCATGTATTTTTTTTTCCTAATCGTTACGTAAATGGTATGAGGTAACAAACATAATAAAAAACTCTGGAATTGATAACCTCCTCCATTTTTTGAGGTCGGTTAAGAATCGAGTACCTACTTTTTGATTTGAAATAAGGACACACCACAACACTCACTTCACAAACATAATATTGGCTGAAGCAGAATCAGTGTATTTTGTAGATCATTACAAAAACATTTATAAAAAAAAATAGTCTGGTATCGAACCCAGTACTGTGGTTTTAGTGTCGAGAGATCTAGTCACTGGTTACAAAAAAAAAAGTAAAAAAAAAAAAATACAAAAAATAAAGGCAGTATAGAATCGAACGCAGTAACGTGGGTTCAGAAGTTCTGAGTCGACAGTCCAAGCCGCTAATCCAACTATTTTGAAATTCGCGCGCCGAAATTAGCTTATAGTTCTAATACAATAATATCCTTGACTGTGTGCGTGAGTAGGCTTTCATATTGCTCGGAATTTGCTCGGCACAAGTATGTTAAAACTAGAGACTAAAATAACCTGAAATATAGCTAGGTACATAGCAAATAAACCACCATTTGCGTGAACGTTAGTGTTATGACATAATATGCACATTTTAATTCATAAATACATAAAATACTTCAAAATTTGGCAACAGCGCCATCTATTGACGTTGTCGTGCCTAGCTGACCACGAGGAACAACCTTAATGTCTTACTTCCGCGTTTTCATGTATTTGTGACGCACACACCAGTAGTCGAGTCTTGTGTATCTAGGGGCGGTGGGGCTGTGTGCGTGGGGTGCATAGACTTCGCTTCCTGTTCCGCAAGGTAAACGGCCTCAGCCACTCTGATTTATGTGCCTGCGTGATTTGGTGACGTTACCCGCACTACTACCTACTTTTAATATAATGATTGATCAATAAATTGGTTTAAATGCAAATTGGGGTACATATATTTGGTTTTATAGTCACGCAGAATATTTTTGTATTGATCTGCAGTGCCGTGGCGTGTCGGGCATTAGAAAAGACCCCGCTCTATCTCGTCCCGTGGATGTCGTCAAAGCTGACTAAGGGGATAGGCAGCAGCATCCACCTGAGTACTCAACACCAACAATGCGATTTGGCAATCACTCCCCCTGTCCCTACTATAGATAAAAACTGTATAGCAACATCTTGTTACCTGAGTACTTTTTATTTTTATTAACCTATTTTGTTCCACTGCTGGGCAAAGGTCTCCCCCAACATTTTCTCCCGGTTTTTGACAGTTTCCCACCACTCTTTCTCGTAAGCCTCGAGATCGTCCCGCCAACGCCTTCTCGGCCGGCCCCGTCGTCGCCTTCCGTCTTCAGGCACCCAAGGAATAACTATGTTCGCAAACTTCTCGGGGTGCATCCGACTTACGTCGCCAGCCCATTCCCACTTGAGCTTTGCTGTTCTGCTCCCCACATCGGCAATGCCAGTTATCAAACGCAGCTGGTGTTCCGCACTCGGTCTGTGCGTTTAAGGCCAATGCTGCGTTCCAATGCTCTCTGGCAAATCTTGAGCCTGGAGTTCTGTAACACTCTAATAGATCTGTATGCTCACTCTCTCTCTCTCTGTTTATTAGTAGTAGAGCAGTTTTTGTGAAATAGTTCATCCGGGGAAAGTACTACCACCATACCTATTTCTGCCGCAAAGTAGTATTGCTCGCATTGCTGTGTTCCGGTTTGAACGGTATGGTTGCCGGTGAAATTACAGGCACATGCGACTTTTCATCTTTATGTCTCAGGGTGGCGGACGCAGTGCAATGCCACATAGGATGCGTCCTAGGTGGAGTTACCTATATGGTAATGCACTGTTTATAGGCAGAGGGTACCGCTTAACATCAGGTGGGCCATCTGCTTGATCCGCCATAACAAGAAGTATTACAAAAAAAAAAACTCGGTTAACGACCATGTCTGCACACCGTATAGATGTATAGATGTAAAGATGTATTGTGACCGTATATATACTTACATGCAAGTCAAACCAAATCTACTAAATAACGGTTACGGACCCCCGCCACATCCACAAATAAACACTACACAGACTATGCCAGCACCATGACAGACAGACAGCCTGATCTATTTGAGAATCCGTATCGCCGACTAGTAGAAACTGATCAAATATTAATCACGGGGTAGCCAGACGAGCTTTTTACCCTCGGTTTGTTTTGCCGGGCTTATCCATCTCCCCTATTTATTTTACTGGACTTTTTGATAGAATGTATCTAGATGAAGAGATGAATTATTAATTTGTCGCGAGTGATCGAGACACTTAAAACAAGGGAATGACTTGTTGACTTTTTGTTTTGAATGTTTTATGAGTAGGTATATCTGTTATTTTGAATATTTTATGAGTAGGTATATCTGTTATTTGAATGTTTTATGAGTAGGTATATCTGTTATTTTTAATATTTTATGAGTAGGTATATCTGTTATTTTTAATATTTTATGAGTAGGTATATCTGTTATTTTTAATATTTTATGAGTAGGTATATCTGTTATTTTGAATGTTTTATGAGTAGGTATATCTGTTATTTTTAATATTTTATGAGTAGGTATATCTGTTATTTTGAATATTTTATGAGTAGGTATATTAGTAGGGAGGCCAGTCCTCCGAAATTGAATTCCCGTTGGACAGACGAGTACCGCGCCGACAACCAGTATCATTGTGTTCAACGTGATCTCCTGAACAAGAATAAACCGGTTGTCGCATTGTGAAGTGGTGGAGGGAGGAGAGAGGGGAGGGGAAAGATTTGAAAACCGGGTATCAGATTTGGTTCATATCTCAATAACCACTTGTCCGATTTCAATAAATAAGATGTCATACGATAGATAATTAACTGGTCAACATACTATGTCTAACAATGATTTTAGTAAATGTCATAGTTTATTAAATATTTCGAAAAAAGGCGAATTTCAATCAAAAGATGATTTTGGCTTTGGTGAAAATGACAGTAAATGGCATCTAACTAAAAAGTAATGTATCACAAAGAATTAGGAGCTTTATTAACCTTTCTTACCGTTATTTTTTTTTTAATTTTGTTGAGAAACTTTAAAATTGTGACTGGTTTTTGTAAATACCATAGTTTAAATATATAGAAAAAGGCGAATTTCAAACAAAAGACGCTTTTGGCTTTGGTGAAAATGATAGTGTAAATTACATCTAACTAAAAAGTAATGACAAAGAATTGGGCGCTTTATTCACATGTCTTGAAGTTTTTGCTTGATCTTAATAATGGCTGTATCTTTTGAACCGTAACAGTTAGAAACTTGAAATTTTCACAGAATAAGTACTGCTTTAGTTTCTACAAGAAAACATAATAAAAATAAAATAAAGTAAAAAATTATGCTACAATAAACTTTTGTTTTTGCTCGTTCTTAATAAGGGCTGTATTTTTTGAACCGTAACAGCTAGAAACTTGAAATTTTTACAGAATATGTACTGGTATTGTTTCTACAAGAAAACATAACAAAAATAAAATAAAGTAAAAAATGTAATATAGTAAACTTTTGTTTTTGCTCGATCTTAATAAGAGCTGTATTTTTTGAACCGTGATAGAAAGAAACTTGAAATTTTCACAGAATATGTACTGCTATAGTTTCTATAAGAAAACATAATAAAAATTAAACAAAAATAAAATTCATAAGAATAAACTTTTGTTTCAGCTCGATCTTGATTACGGCTGTATCTTTTGAACCGTAACAGATAGAAACTCGAAATTTTGACAGAATAATAACTGATACAGTTTCTACAATAAAACATAACAAAAACAAAATAATCAATAAATAAAATATAGTAAACTTTTGTTTTTGCTCGATCTTAACAAGAGCTGTATTTTTTGAACCGTAATAGATAGAAACTTGAAATTTTCACAGAATATGTTCTGCTGTAGTTTCTATAAGAAAACATAATAAAAATAAAATTCATAAGAATAAACTTTTGTTTTAGCTTGATCTTGATTACGGCTGTATTTTTTGAACCGTAATAGATAGAAATTTGGATTTTTTACTAAATAAGTACTGCTGTAGTTTCTACAAGAAAACATAATAAAAGTAAAATAAAGTTTAAAATAAACAAAACCAAAAACGTATTTTGCTGAAATTAGCCTATTTTTTAATATATAATAAAATATGGTAAAAACCTGTCACAGTTTTGTAGTTTCTCAACCAAATTAAAAAATTTAAAAAGCATAATACTGCTGAATAAATTGCTCAATTCTTCGTAATACATCACTTTTTAGTTAGGTGTCATTTACTGCCATTTTCAACAAAATCGAAAACTTTTTTTTGAAATATGCATTTATTCGAATTATTTAATTAAGTATGATATTTACAAAAACCATATTAAGACTCGATATGTCAAAAAAAATATTACCTATCGTATGACACCTTATTTGTTTAATTCGAACAAGCGGTTATTGAGATATTAACCAAACCTTATACTCGGTTTTCACATCTTTCCCCTCCCCTCTCTCCCCCCTCTACCACTTTAGAATGCGACAACCGGTCTATTCTTGTTCAGGAGATCATGCTGAATACAATGATACCGGTTGTCGGCGCGGGAATAGTCTGTCCAACAAGAATCGCCATTTGACGACTTTTTGAGAATTGGCCTCTCTACTATATCTGTTATTTTGAATATTTTATGAGTAGGTATATCTGTTATTTTGAATGTTTTATCAATATTTTATGAATAATATATGTTATTTTGAGTGTTTTAAGAGTAGGTCAGACGAGGACTCCCCATCCAATGTGGGATTTTCCATAATCACTACTCTTGGCTGGCGAATTAGTGATCGCAGTATTGGTGTTGAGTACTCAGGTGGATACTGCTGCCCATCCCCTGGTATAATCTCGTAGTTGGCTGTTAGATCACCGACAACGGGAGGAGACGGCAAAGTCTATCCTTAGGCCGGCCATGCCCAGCCTGCTCATTACGCTTTTATTTACGGTTACACAACACTATTCCAAGTATACCATTAAAAAAAAGGATGTTATGTATTCGGTACAAATTAAATCTGTATAATTTTTGTTTTTTTCGAATGGAATAAATAAAGTTATTAACAATTGATTTCTTGACAAAATCCGAATAAATTTATGGGCATAATACTCGGGCTTCAGTTACTGTGCTTTAGGCGTAATAATAACATGGTAGTAATCTATGGCGCATGTACTATTATAGATCCACCAACTTATCTGTAGAACCCATTTACCTACATTTTTCTATCATCTACATAAATTTTATTCTACAGATAACTTGGTGGATCTCTAAATAGTTTGGACCAATTGTTCCCATTTTTTAAGGATATTTCTGGAAATTTTTATTTGGTTACTTTTTTTGCGATTGAATCTTTATCGAATACTGATCATCCAGATTTTTTATTGCTATATTTGGAATAGTGGTTTATTACTCAACCCCCGACGCAAAAACGAAGGGGTGTTACGAGTTTGACGTGTCTGTGTGTGTGTGTGTGTGTGTCTGTCGCATCGTATCTCCCGAACGGATGAACCGATGTTGATTTTGTTTTTTGTTTGAAAGGTGAATTTGTTCTTAGCTATGTTTGATCAAAATCGGTTCAGCCGTTTCATTGCGTTGAGGGTTTTTTCATTTATACAACATTAATTACTTGTTACTAGCGACTCTCCCTGGCTACTCACGGGTAGTATCGGGCGGCGGGACTAGCGGTATCGTTCCTATGGTCTGCGAGTCGCCGACCCATGAGGCAATGTCTAATAGACCATGCCAGAGTACTGCCTAACTGTGTCAGTGCAGGGCACCCTCGACCTAATTAAGGTATCTACTGGCCCCGTGACCACATATGGTGTCCAGGACACCATGAAACGTGATTAATGCAATTAAACACCTGAGCGGGACCTGCATAGGAAGTTAAAAGAACTATGTGACGTTGGATGAATTCTAAAAACACGTTTGTTAACAAGTACAATTATTTAAATAACCAACAAGTAATTAATTTTGTAAAAATTCAAAAAAAAACCTCAACGCTATGAAACTGCTGAACCGATTTTGATCAAACATAGCTAAGAACACTCCTGACAAATTCATCCCCTAACGGCTCAAATATGAACCCTCTGTCGAGTAATGCATACTTGCGCCATTTGAGGGACTCTGCTGATGTTGCTGCGGAGCCAGCCCGCACCAGAGGTCGTCCCATCTTCCAGGGGAACCTAAAAAAGTATTTTTCACACCACTTGCTCCACAATGTCCATGTAAATTTGCAATGCAATGACAAAATTACATATCATGCTACCTCAACGTAAAGTAAAGCATTATCTCTTAAGGGATATAATGTTCTATGAAACTCTCTAGGGAATAAAGTGATTTGAATTTGAAACTTCGTGTGGAAACTTGTGGAAAACTCCCATATAGCATTGTAGAGAGGTTTGTTCGAAAATCGAACTAGCCACCAAAAGCGGAACTCAAATAAAAAAGAAAAAGGTACGTTTACAGATAACAAAGACCAAGAGTGTAGGTACTAGGTACAAAGAATGTGAAACAAAAGACGGTGTTTGGTGCTGTGATTATCAGTGAACTTTTATTGTCCCGCAGATGGTGTGAAAAGTAGAGTATGCTCCTCTGGGATAAAGCTTGTCTTCGTCTTGGGCAGCTTGAACCCCTCGCTTCACTCAGGACTCTATGTAACTCAGACACTGCTTTATTTCCATAGTGCATAATCTACTATTCTAACATTGATAATTATAATAATCGGATGAAGTACCTATGTTCGCAATTGTCTAACATCTCTTAACAGTGTAAGATTGAGCTGTCATAATGTTTTACTATTATCTCTGTGGCCTGGCGCTAGTATTTCGCAATTATCTCTTTCTCGCATAGGCAGCATAGCTCGATCGCACACAAATTTGGCGCATGACCAACGCCGTCTGTTTACACGTAGGAGTAACTAGTAAGTAGGTACAAATCAACAGTTTCGTATGCATTGGCTGGTTCGTGCCTCTACCTCAAGCAGGTGGAGTTCGCCGGCTATCGACCATCTGCTTATAATGCCTTGAACCAGCAGAATAAATCGTCATCATTACGATACCGCTGTCATGCATCACCTTATAATGGATATTAACATTTATCCTTGAACGCAGAACAAATTAACAACCTTAAAAAACTTACAACCTTTTTCTTTCCATCTGCTGCGCCCCTAAGGTAGTTTTTGTTAGTGTGTTGTAATTGTTGTGTGTGACGACCTCTGTGGCGTGGCGAAGGTTCCCCTGCGTCGCAGGAGGATGCGGGTTCGATTCCTGCCTCGGAACATATATTTGTGTATACGTATACGATCTGCAGATATTTGTTCAGGGTGTTCTGGGTATTTTCTATGTATAATAAAAATATCTATCTATGTAATATATTGTATTAAGTATATCAGTTTCTAGTAGGTACCCATAACACAAGCTCTGCTTAGCTTCGGGCTAGATAATGTTGAGTGAACTGTCAAGCACTATGCGAAAAAAAAACTTTTGCTCCCACGATCTATTAAATTATGCCACAAATTATGTCATCCAGCCAGTCGCTACTCCCTACGTGTAATAAGTACTTCATCGCTAGAGAGTTCCTATAAGTTTCAATAAAATGCTGTTGCCATCGACACGAATAATGAAATCTGCCTCTCAAGTGTACACTGGCGTAGAGTACCTAGAGCTACCAGAAAGCCGGAATTGTGTTAAGTTTTGTCATAAAAAGTCGGTGTTTTTCTTAGTATCTAAGTAGAAAAAGGCATTGTTCAATTATATACTACACTCACGTACCTACCTACCTAGTATAGGTACCTAAGTAAGAAATTAACTTACAGGTGTTACTCCTCACGAACCAAGTACCAAGTTTACTCAACTCAAAACTAGATGTCGCCACTAGAATGCGCCATCGCATTTTTTTACATTGATAGGCCTTTGTTTGACTACGATCTCACCTGTTGGCCAACGTCAAAGTCAAAAGGCAAAATTATTATTTTCAGAAAGACAGACGATGGTAGTGTATTCCACTGCCAAGGTAGAACTGAAACGTGTACCTTGACGTTTTATTCCTTGGGTGGATAACTCTTTGTAAACTTCGGATTGTTTTGTACATTATTGTGTTATTTGATTGATTCATGCGCAAACTATACATAATCATTTTGAAAATTTCAACTATATAACATTACATAAAATCCAACAGTCACACACATAATAGTCCTGATCTCACACTAGGATTTCCTGTATCGTAGGCACCAGGAAATACGGATATCATGGTAGGTGCCACAAACACCTAGACCCGGAACAAATATTTGTAGAATATACAAACAATTGTTCCGCAGCGGGCTTCGAAACCGCAGCCGGCTAACCCGTCCGCAGCCACAGAATATATACCCGCAGCACAGAATAAATAACCCGCAGCGCCACAAAGGTCGCTAAAATTAATTCGTAGAATCGACAACCATTGGGGAATAGAGGTTCTCGAGATCAGAATTTATTTGAAAATACGCAATAATAGCCGGAATACGTATAAAAAGACCGGTCGTCTATCGACCCTAGTCGGCGTGAGGGTGCGATTGCCATAGCTTCCATAACAGTAGTCAGTTCCTCCATGGGTACTGTGCTATGCCATACTCTGTGGCATGGGGCCGCATGACCTAGTTACCAGCGAGGGTGCTGATCTAGCCAACGATCCCGGGCCCCATGTCGCCTGATTCAAGAAGGTTCAGAAAATACGAGAAAAAATCATCGTACTGCTTCGGGATTTGTTTAACTCAATCTTAGTGGATGAGGATGGGTAAGGAAGTTTAAAAGTAGAGCTTTTTTTGTAAAAGACTTCAACCTTCAGATTTCTGTCGCAAAGCAGTAGTGCTTGTATTGATGTGTTCCGGTGTAAAGGGAATAGATGCCGGTGAAATTACAGGCACATGAGACTATCTTTTTGTCTCAGGGTGGCGGCAGGCGCAGTTCGATGCCGCTAAGGGCGCTTTCTAGGTGGACGTGACTTATGAGATAATGCAGGTAAATGTAACTCGCACACAGAGCTTGCAAAATTAAATAAAATAATGAAATTAAATAATAATTTGGATTTGAATATGGTACAACAGGATGAAAATAATGTATTTAAGATTTAATTATTTGAAGACCAGCATGAATTAGTATGCAATTTCAGTAATAACTGGGAATAAAGGTTCTCGAGTGGCGAGCACAAACCCGGCGCAGCTCCCAGGGCATTATAAAGGTCGCAGGAAGTCGTTGGATGGAGGCGACTCAAGACCGTTCATCTTGCCATTCTATGGGGAAGGCCTATGCGCAGCAGTATTCTACAGACTGATGATTACGGACTACAGACAGTCAAGAGCAGCCCTACCGGCTGCCTTACCACAACTGACACGTCGCCTGCTCAACCTTCACAGAATAGACCTTCGCACTATCATGGCGACACTCACAGGAAACTGTCTCCTGAACAAACTCCTCTTCAACATCGGAGCCACAGACAGCCCACTCTGCAGCGGTGTCTGACCGAAGAAGAATCGGCTGCCCACGTAGTCCTGGAATGTGTGGGAATGTGTGTAGCAGCTTAACGTAAGCAAATCCACAACAACCCGAGGTCACTCCGCCAAGCCTGCGAAGACCCCAGGAAACTTCTGTGCTTCTAGACGGAGTTAGGCTGGCTAACTACCTAGTCAGACAACTCTCACGCATAATGGACCGCCCATTGAGTTCGAATGCGGAAAAGGGAGTTTTTTAACCCAGTGTGTTTTATATTTCTGTTTTTACATTCTATTATTTTTATTTGTTTACTTTATAATGTGTCAGTTTGTGCTAAACAAATTAATTATTACAGGCTGATGCTGATGATGATGATGACCTATTGCAATTAACCTTTTTCGATTCATCTAATAGAAACTTAAATAATTCTAAAACTACAGACCGTTCACTGTAAGATGTCACCTGCCTTGGTTGGGTGCCAACAAAGGTATAGTTGCCATATTACGGTGAATGACCGTTTGTATTCGTTGTAACACGTCTTACAAGTTTCGAAACAAACATCCCTCTACATGAACTTAATATTCGCGAACCAACACTAGTAGCTTCTCGATAATGACAAGCTCTTTGTTCAATACCAATTATCTACCAACATACTACCAGCTAATAAGTCCAATTGCAATGTGGCTACAAGTACCCCGGGGCTGTATCCAGGGCGGTATGGATATGGGGGTCAGAACCCGATTCCATAGAAAAACCAGAGCCAAGACGGGTCTGCGAAATCTGCTTGGATCCTTTTTATAAAAATATACTTCGCCAGGTATGTCATTCTAAGAAACGATGGTCACTTGGTAAAGAACCAGCGACGTCATCACCAACGTCACTGTGTTACCAATAGAGTGTAATTTAACTTTTATTGATTGAAACAGCGGTACATAATCGCTACTTTACACTATCGGTAGAAACACTTCATGTCAAAAGTATTTTTTTTTTACTTTGTGTATGACGGAGCAAGCATATGGCCCACCAACCCCCTTATTCGCTATGACCAAACGTGACACAACGCGGGCTCGTTACGATATCTGCGTGGAATCATCATTCAGAATACATTGTGACGTCACACGTAATTGTCAAGTAATCTCCTATGGTCCTTACCTGATGCGGTAACCTCTGCCTTTAACAATGCATTGTCTCATAGGTCACGTCCACCTAGGACGCGCTCTATGTGGCATTGTATACTGCGCCCGCCACCCTGAGTCATAAAGATGAAAGTCTCATGTGCCTGTAATTTCACCGGCACCCATACCCTTCGAACCGGAACAAAGCAATGCAAGCACTACTACTGCTTTGCGGCTGAAAAAGGTATGGTGGTAGTAACTCTTTCACAAAAAAGCTCGGGTTGGGTTTAGAATCGTTTGGCAGGAGGAGGAGGGTGGGAGTAGGAGGAGAGGAAGGGGAGGGGTACCCCTTTGCCCCTGGTACCAGTCCCATAACAAGGTAACTTATAGTTTTCGAGAAAAAAAATAAAGAAATTTTTGAGGTTAAGTATGAAATTTTTGAATTGGAATTGTCAGATGTTACGGGAGTCATCGCCAACTTGCAGGGAGGGTGCAGGAAATTCCAGCCTCGGCCCCCTTGTCCAGGAAACATGTGCCTTTAAAGAAAAATAATAAAGAAAATTTTACAAAATCGGAACGTAAAATAATAATATTAATGATTTAATTTATGAGTAGGTACCTCAATCTGTAGAGAAGGGATGTTGAAAGAAATAAGAGAGATCCTTTTGAGGAATTAATTAATGTTATAAATTATGGATTTTTTATTGTTGACTGACTGTGTGACTCGACACAGAGCACCCCGACAATAGTTGGTTAGGTCCGAAAAGAGTGGCAGACCCGATACGGAGCACCCCGACTCCACGTGGTACTGTGCGTCACGCCCCTAGAGTGTATATAAAAACGCGGAGCCAGTAGCTCGCGTGGGAGATCTTGAGTGGAGCAAGCCCGCGAGGCCGAGCGGAGTGAAGGGGGGAGCTGGCGAGCGAAGCGAGCCGGTGACCTCCGTAGCGTAGCAAAGGTCGAGTGGGTGAAGCGACACTCAAGGGCGACCTCGCGAGAGTACTGGCGGGAGCACATACCGGAGTCCGACATTTAAAATATCCATACTTAACAAAAAAAAAAACTCTTTTTTTTTCTCGAAAACTGTAAGTTACCTTTGCATAGGAGTGGTACCAGGGGCGAGGGGGTACAAATCCCCCACTCTTCCCCCCTCTCCCATCCTCCTCCTGCCAAACGATTGTAAAGTTTTACCAAAATCTCATACTTAACCTCAAAATTTTCTTTATTTTTTTTCTCGAAAACTATAAGTTACCTTGTTATGGGATTGGTACCAGGGGTGAGGGGGTACCCCTCCCCCTCCACCACCCCCCATCTCCCCCTCCTCCTCCTGCCAAACGATTCTAAATTTTTACCAAAAGCTCTCCTCCTAACACAACTACTACTATATAGCTTTGTTTGCAACAGCGTGAGTTCTTTGATAAATTATATCTAAGCGTGAGTAACGTGATCGCTAAATCGTCATTTTCAATAGAGCATTGAAACAGTGCAAGGCTGATTGCAACAGAAAATATAGCTTATCGCTACACATGCTAGCTATTTTCTGTTTCGTCGCTTGCTTACAGATCATACTTTAATGTTAGGTACTAATAATACATTGATTTCGTAAATATAGCTTATCGCTACACATGCTAGCTATTTTCTGTTTCGTCGCTTGCTTACAGATCATACTTTAATGTTAGGTACTAATAATACATTGATTTCGTAAATATAGCTTATCGCTACACATGCTAGCTATTTTCTGTTTCGTCGCTTGCTTACAGATCATACTTTAATGTTAGGTACTAATAATACATTGATTTCTTAAATATAGCTTATCGCTACACATGCTAGCTATTTTCTGTTTCGTCGCTTGCTTACAGATCATACTTTAATGTTAGGTACTAATAATACATTGATTTCGTAAATATAGCTTATCGCTACACATGCTAGCTATTTTCTGTTTCGTCGCTTGCTTACAGATCATACTTTAATGTTAGGTACTAATAATACATTTATTTCGTATATTCTAATACACATAAAATGGCAACCTTGGCAACGGACAACCTTTACTGCTTTTATAAAACGAACATATTTTTTTGTGAAACATTCTCGTTTTTTTTGTGTTGGGTATTTTTATTTATTATATTTATCCTTTTAGACTAAAAGACTTTATTTAAACTTGTTCTATTATTCAATCTGTGGTTTAAAGCTTCTTGTTTGTAAGGCACGCCTCACCATCTTTCTGCACGTCCAGGATGACTGGCAGATAATGCTGTTAGCATTAAGTCCTCCTAGCACTATTTGTTTGTACGTGAAAGTTTTAAATAAATAACCAAAACAATTTGATTTTGTAAAATCAATGTAGAATTTGGTTGATTTTACTGCTTTTAAGCTCAACCCATGCGAGTTTAGTAAATTCAACAACTAGGTATAGTTTTTCAGTGTAACTAACTAAATAGCATTATTTGAAATAAGGCCTCTAAGTTCGAAATACTTTTGGTTAATAGCTAAACCTTGCCACGTAGGGCGCGTCCTAGGTGGACGTGACCTACGAAGTAAAGCATTGTTATAGGCAGGCAGGGTTACCGCTTAACATCCCCCCAAAACTAAACCTAGCTACGGGCCTGCCAACTACCAACATACAGGATAACGAAGTGGCAGGTGGTCACAAAATAATAACCGCCGGAGTCCAATAACACGAGGTATTCTTGGTTCAGGGTTGAGGACCTGCTGAGGTCGCGGTTACCTTTCACTTTTTATGGAGTCATTGTCTTGTGGGAATGTACCTATTCCTGTAGTTTATTCCCAACGACGAAACCAAAACTGCGGCCGCATAAATAAAATCTGCGTTAGGATGCATTATTAGGTCTATTGCAAGGTTTTTATTTAATTAATTATACTGCTTGGATTGACGGATCAAGCAGATGGCCCACCTGAAGCTAAGCGGTACCTTCTGCCTATGAACAGTGCATTATCACATAGGTAACGTCCAGCTAGGACGCACTCTATGTGGCGTTGCACTGCGCCCGCCACCCTGGGACATAAAGATGAAAAGTCTCATGTACCTGTAATTTCACCGGCAACCATACCCTTCAAGGCGGAACACAGCAATGCGAGCGCTACTGCTTTGTGGCAGAATTAGGTATGGTCACAGAAGTATGGTGGTAGTACTTCCCCGGACGAACTCTTTCACAAAAAAGGTCTACTACTTCTAATGGTAATCTACAGACTCTAAGGAAGAGATTATCAGCATATATCGTTGACATGAGTTTCTGATATGTCATCATCATCATCATCAGCCCACACTAGTCCACTGCTGGACATAGGCCTCTCCCAATACGCGCCACTGAGCCCGGTGTTTGGCTCTCTAATCCACTTATCTGATATGTACCTGCCTAGGAACTTAAATATACCAACCTATGTAGTTATCATCATCGCCGTTATGTCCACTGCTAGAAGAGGCCTCCCCATTAGAATGCAATGGGGGGATAATCCATAATCATCCATGGGTTTTACTAGTAGTAGAGCTTTTTTGTGAACGAGTTCGTAGAAGTACTACCACCATACCTATTTCTGCTGCAAAGCAGTAGTGCTCGCATTGCTGTGTTCCGGTTTGAAAGGTATAAGGGTGCCGGTGAAATTACAGGCACATTAAACTCTTCATCTTTACGTCTCAGGGTGGCGGACGCAGTGCAGTGCCAGATAGGGCGCGTCCTAGGTGGACGTGACCTATGAGGTAATGCACTGTTCATAGGCAGAGGGTACCACTTAACATCAGGTGGGCCATCTGCTTGATCCGTCATTCAAAGTAGTATAAAAAAATGGGGTGCCCTCACGCTTGGCAGGCGGATTGGTGATCGTAGTATTGGTGTTTTGGTGTCAGGTGGATGCTACTAACCTCCCCTGGTTTAATCCCTTAGTCGACTTTTACGATATCCACGGGAGGAGACGGAGGGGTCTATTCTTAGGCTGGACACGCCACGGCGGGACCTATTGTAATACCTTCTTATAATAGTTAAATAGGTTTTATGTGTTAAAAAAGCACGCAACAGTCGCATAGTATGATATCGATGTGTCATCGACCCGGAACATATATTTGCAGATCATTTGTCCCACAGCGGGAATCGAACCCGCAACCTCTTGCATCTCAGCCGGCTACTCGCCTGCTGAGCCACAGAGGTCATCATAGGTGTAACTTATGTACCTACAGTAACAAAGTCATGAAACTAACTAACAAACAAACTAATAAACTAACTATGTTCTCATGTAACTTAGCTTACTTAGATCGCTCTTTAGCGATAAGACCGCCCATTGTACATTTAGTTTTTTTTGTTTAATTGTTATGTCTTGTTTTTAACTAGTTTGTAAGGTGTGCAATAAAGTATATTCATTCATTCATTCATGATGACCCAAGCTTTGTAAAAATAGGATACAAGGCTACCTACACGTGTGTGTCGATTTAGGTACCTTTTCATGTGATCTACTTTCCAAGACCGCTCGCACAAAGTACCCAACGAGTTCCTTACAAAGGGACGACACCCATTCTCCCGTGAGAACATTGTCCGCGACAAAAACACAAAGAGCGTCATCCGCTACCAAAAAGCGACAAAAACTTGATAGACGTAAAAAATATTAATATATCCACGTGGAAGCACCTACACCTGGCGTTTCAATCTGAGCAGCTGCTTGTTATCCTCGACAGCGACCTGAGAAAGCCTCCAAGATGCAACAAAGACTGTCGGGTATCAGCTGTCGGCCAGCTTGCTCCATAAAAATAGGCCAATAACTCCGATGGCAGTAAAAAAGGAGTTGAAGAAATCGGCAGGTGTCAGCTGCGCACGCACCTTTTGTAATAATTGCATTGCGGAGCTCGTTCTGTTTACCGCCCGACGGACGGACGAACACATTTTTGTATCGTTTTGTGTCGGCGGCGGACGCTATCACATTAAATCTATCAATAATGCGCATGCTCCGTTTGCATGCTATTTGCTTTACAAATACTTAGGCAACTGAACTGACAACGGAACAGGGAGGGTGCCAGGCCCGTATTCAGACCGGACTGGACTGGACGGACAGGATCGCACGGACCGGACTGGACGGACCAGACCGGACGGATCGGATGGACTAGTTTTTTAGTAGTAGTAGAGCTTTTTTGTGTTTTTGCCATTTCTATTTCTGCCGCAAAGCAGTAGTGTTCGCATTGCTGTGTTCCGATTTGAAGGGTGCCGGTGAAATTACAGGCACATGAGACTTTTCATCTTTATGTCTCAGGGTGGCGGGCGCAATGCAATGTCTGCATAGGGCGCGTCCTAGGTGGACGTGACCTAGTGATAATGCACTGTTCATAGGCATAGGGTACCGCTAACATCAGGTGGGCCATCTGCTTTTTCAGTCATTTAGGTAGTTTAAAAAAAACTAGATCCGGATTGAACTGCATGGACCGGACAGGACTGGACGGACCGGACTGGACGGACCAGACCGGACTGGACGGACCAGACTGGACGGACCGTCGTGACCGCTCCGGTCCTGTCCATGCAGTTCGATCCGATCCAGTCCATCCGGTCCGGACCGGAAGAAAATAAATAAATTTATCATCATCATCTCATGAGCCATTAAATGCCCATTTTTGAACGTAGGCCTCTCCCAATTTCTTCCACTCGAGTCGATAAACTTTGCCTTCGCCATCCAGTGATATCCTGCGTATCCCTTTATGTCGTCCACCCATCGTTTCGGTGGATGACCACTGGGTCTTCTGTTTTCTGTTATTTAAATTTATTATAATTATTATTTAATAAATCGTGAAACTAAGAATAAAATTAGCTTTGGAACAATTTAATAAATAAATAATGCTGGACAGTTCACACAACATTATCTAGCCCCAAGCTAAGCAGAGCTTGTGTTATGGGTACTAGATAACCGATATACTCAATAAAATGTAATACATAGATAAATATTTTTTATTATACATAGAAAATACCCCGAACACTCTGAACAAATATCTGCGATCGGACAATATTTATTCCGAGGCGGGAATCGAACCCGCAACCTCCTGCGTCGCAGGCCAACCTACGCCCGCCGCGCCACAGAGGTCGTCTTAGTAGTGAGGTAGTAGTAGGTGAGGAAGAGGAGTAGTAGAGGTCGATTTATACCTTAAATCGCTCCAGTGAAGGCATGCAACTAAAATAAAAGAAAGCTCACCAAACACCGAAAGCTGCAATCACGCGCACGTGTCTGCGCATCTGCGGCCTAATTAACCCACCTACCTGCGCCCGCGCCGACCGCCGTCAGACCCGGCGCGGCGCGGCGCGGCGCCGGCCAGACGGGACCAGACCATCCACAGTCTGGGCCAACGAATCGGCATACTGGAAAAATGTGGCAGTTTTAAATCTAACGATTTTTAGTAGTGTTCGTGCTCATAGAACACCCAGAACAAATATCTGCAGATCGTGCAAATATTTGTTCCGTGGCGGGAATCGAACCCGCAACCTCCTGGGTCGCAAGCGAACCTTCGCCACAGAGTTCATTGAATAGGTAATAATAATAGGAAGAATAAGCCGGGCTTCGCGAAGTGACCTCGGGGCCAGCGAAACTTCTGTGCTTCTAGACTGTTTTATAGGCTGGCTAACTTACTATAGGAATATAGCTTGTGTTATTTTATTGTTTTT
The DNA here is from genome assembly GCA_932527175.1 of Operophtera brumata. Taxonomy (NCBI): domain Eukaryota; kingdom Metazoa; phylum Arthropoda; class Insecta; order Lepidoptera; family Geometridae; genus Operophtera; species Operophtera brumata. The sequence goes on along the minus strand of OW052239.1, from coordinate 54,135,914 downwards.
AAAAACATAATTAAATCAATAATTGTTGGATTTGACTAGTGTCCGCCCACGGCTTAGCTCGCGTTTAACCGGGATAAAAAGTAGCCTATAGGTCAATCTAGATCATAAGATGTGTGGCAAATTTATCGAAATCGGTTCAGCCGTTTCGGCGTGATTGAGTAAAAAACAACAAACCATCGTAACTTTGTAATTTATGATATTAGAGTGATTCGTTGGTGTATTTATCCCGGCTGCTAGCTTATAAAGGAATGTGTTATCACTGGAAGAAAGCGTTAGCAGAGGAAGCAATGGCGGCGATGTGCTCACCACTTGTCACGTCTATATTCCTACGATGGTGAAACCCAAAGATAAGAGGCCCATTGGGGGGCTCCTCTTATCCATTAAAGGAAAAAGACAGTAACAGATTTCAAGATTTTTGAACGTGAACAATCATTGATACAGTGTTCTAAGGTACCTACAATTGGAAATGCATGTTTAGTATAAGGCAAAACCATAATAACCTTGACCATATAAAACAAAACATGGGCAAAAAATATTATATCGATGACATGGGCCATAAAAAAACTAATCTAATCGGTCTAATAGACCGCGGACAATCTACGAAAATGACCTATGTAGGAATACTAATTAATAACTATTAAAATGCGAAAGTGTGTCTGATTTAACGCCCCCATTTTTGTTCTGAGACTCTTTCCGCCCCCCTTAGGCCTGCAGCACCCACAAGGGGGCGTTATCGCCCACTTTGAGAACCCCCGCTCTAAACTATATACTTAGAGCGATTTTTACGTGGTCATCAAATAATTATAAAAAGCTATTCAACATGCCTTCTATTGATAGTACAAACTTAGTACCTACCTAGATAGGATATACAAATAAAACAAAAATGGACTATTATTCACGTATTTATCACTACAATAAACAGACCGCGAGCCACTCATGCTTTAGAAACTCCTTAGCTAACGCGTATATTTACAAAATTTACATTGAATGAGATGAATTTACTAAGAAAATCATTGCAGTAAGTTGCTCAAATAGGAGCTTTGAGTAAAACTAAGGTACTACTACTTACTGGTACTTACTAGGTAAGTGAATATTCGAGGGTAGCGAATATAATAGTACACAGATATTATACATTTGAATAACGTGTTCAACAATAATTATGTAAATTTCTAATACTTAAAATATTTTTCGCTACATAACAGAAATACGCACAAACGCCTTTAACTGAACAAAGTATTTAGCGAACAATTATATTATACACACGTTATAAATGTACTATGATTATGAAAAAGAAATACACCATGCAAATATATCTGTACGAAGAATTCACTATTACCATGAGTTAGGTACATGATGACAATAGAAGATATAATGGGTCTTTACTCGTCGACCTACTTTATTGATTAATAGCAGTCGATAAGCCATGTCAGAGGCCCTCGGGCTGCTTGACATACTCTGACACCAGAGGCCAGCACTGCCTCATACGAAACAACAACAACGTTCATCGTTTCCCATTGTTTTTGTTAATATGTTTTTATACTCCCAAATAAATAAACTTTAACTTACTTGTTTTATTGTCCTAACCGTAGTTCCACGACGTTATCTTATTTCTCGTCGTCCTACTATCAGTAGTTCTACGACGGTATCTTATTTCTCGTCGTCCAACTGCTATGGAATGAGATTTTGACAAAACGCTGATGAAATTACAATACCACATCTTTGCACATCAATAAAAGTAGGACAACGAGAAATAGGGCGTCAACAAATCGTTCCACTGGAACCTACTACGTCGACCTACTGGTAGAACAATCAAGTAGATCTACGAGAAAATAACATACTAATAATTAAAGAACTAACAAAAAAAAAGAGGCACAAAAATAGCGCAGTCAAAACTATAAGAGCTCGATAAAAATAAACACAATTCTTCTAAACAAAGCTGGACTGTTATTCGCTATGACCATAAGAGATTTTGCCAATAACGTGTGACGTCACAATGCATTCTGAACGATGATTCCACGCAGATATCGTAACGAAGCCGCGTTATGTCACTTTTGATCATAGCGAATAAGGGGGCAGTACGAAACTAAGTTTAGTTTAGCAATAATAAACAAATAATAATAAAAAGCAAGATACAACACAAGTATTTAAAGAAATATTGATTTTGTTGGCACCACCGTGCCTGCGCTCGAGCCCTTGCATCTAGAGCCGCGGTTTGTCAGATCTTTTTAACATTGATAGACCTTTGTTTAACCACTATCTCACCTGTTGGTAAGTGACGATGTGGCCGGAGATGGAGCACAAAGGTCTAGAAGGCACCTATTCACTCTAGCCTTATATCGTTTCCAAACCACACGTACTCGAATGGAAATCTTATAACCCATGCTTGTTTAAACTCCAAAGCACATTATAGACATTTCATGAACCTATGGCGCCTTAAAGGTTTTGCTATTTTCGATCGACTTAATATAATAAATAAAGGCATAAAGATTTGATACAATAATATAACTAAGAGGCTCTTGTAACACAGAGGACTGTTCGTAGTTTGACGTACAGCCAGTTTTGACCGTGGGCCCAACGGATGTTATAATTATGGATGTTTCTGTGTTAAGGTAAAAGTTCCCACAGTTTCGAGGAAAAATTATAACCTATACAGGGCGTCCCAAGATTATGCGACATGAAGGGAAAGTAACATAAATATTGTAGATAGGATATTTTGTTGAAAATAAACTTAATTTTGTTTTTAAAACTTAGTAATAATGCATTTAAAGTTTTTTTTTCAAAATTACTTCGCCTGGGATCGAACCGAACATTTATCATTTTACGTTATTCATTTGTAATAAGATACTACGTTACTCAAGAGGAATTATTATTTTTTAGCCATTCTTTCGATTGGCATCATAAAAATACAGGATGTTTTTTTTTCACATTTAAGTCTGTTCGATTCCCCGACTACGAAAGTAATTTTTAAAAAATCTTCGTATGCATTATTACTTAGTTTTAAGAATAAAATAAAGTCTCCTTTCAGCAAAATATCCTATCTACAATATTTAAGGTACGTCCCCTTCATATTGCATAGTCTTGGGACGCCTGTATAACCTAAATAACCTACCAACATCCATTATTAGTCAAGGTAGGTAGTTAGGTGTTTTAATGAAAGAAAGGTTTATTTCATGTTTTATTTATTACTGATCGATATTTATATTACTACAAATTGCGATCTCCAGCGTCACTGGTCGACGGGTAAATCAAATTACCTGTAGAAACTTTATGGGTTAACCCACTGTGACCGCGGTTAAATGTCAAACTGTCCATATTTGACAGTTTTATAAGTGACATCACTATTTTAATAATGAATATTTTTTTAAGTTTCCATTATAACAATGGTCGTATATAAATAGGAGAAACAGCTAAATGTTATTCACACACTATCTAAACCATCTCACTAGCGCCACTGAGCATATACAGCTCTAAACCATCTCACTAGCGCCACTGAGCATATACAGCGCGGGGGCGAGCTAAAATTTGTCTCACTCACGAAACAGGTGAGATATGGCGATACCATCCAACATCAATAATGAGAGGGTTTTTTTTAGACTGTGACTAGTAAAATACAAGTTCGTTCTAGTTCTATAGATGGCGCTATCTGATGGAGTTAATTGTCAAAATTTACAACGAACCCATTGATAAATTCTGTGTTACCGTTTTAAATCTTATCTACAGACATTGTATTGTGACATTCATTTTAGCATTATTCATCTCTCGTTAGATGGCGTTGGCGACAGTTTAGGTAACAGTCAATATTTTAAAATACGTAACTATCACAAAGATATTAATTATTACATAAGTTTACAGGATTTTGTATTTTTTTAAACTATTTACGTTGACCGAACGAAGTTCTCACGGCCATGATAAAATTTAAAAAGTAGGCAAATACCAATAGTTACGCGAGTGCCATCTCTTGACGATGAAAGAACTAAACTGACAATGACGCTTGGAAAACTCCTCACTGTGGTAACTAAAGCCACATATAAAAGAACATTGACAAAAAAATTGTTCTAGTATCATTAGTCCGACTATCGTAGAGTATTTCGTCTCAGTAGTTCAGTTTTACAGACAATCGGACTACTGGGCCTTTTCTTTTGATGTTAATTTTGTTTTTAGTCCAATTATCAGACTGAGGAGTCTCTTCATATCAGTACAGCGCCATCTAGGGACCCTGGAACTAACCCGGTCTGCCACAGATTAAAGAAAACCTCTTATTGTAATCAGTTTAAATAATTTAAATCTTAAGCTACCAGCGCTAATTATCAAAATATTTGCATCACTCTTGCATCTTTCAATTTCGTAATCTCCTTTACTTGCTCCGTAGATTATTCGTCAGTCACTCACTCATTTTTTTTTTCAATTTAGCCCCGCCCCACTCCACTATTTCTCTTTGCACTTGATAGCGTCCACGTTTATTTTAATATTTAATTCTTTATTACACAAACAAAACAAGATTCAATCTGCCATTTTTGTAAGAAACGTCTTCATTTTTATTTAATTACATTTTGTTAAATACATGTTGTAATTTCGTGTAGTTTTAGTGGCATTTTAATCGGTGTACCTTGGATATAGCACATGTGTGATGTAGTGAAATTTAAGTGTATTGCGTGTCTTTTCGAAATGATGGATTTTTTCCTGTAAAAACTCTCTCTCTCTTTTCTGCCACTATTTAAACTGGGTTAAGACTTGACGGAGACTCTTGACGACTTGACTATAAAAATATAATTAATTATATCACTTGACATTGGTGAAATTGTTTGGAGCACTCCTCAGAAGCCATTATATGAAAACAAAGAATGAAAGAAAAAACACAAGGAAATTGTACAAACGGAGGACTTAATGCTAAGCAGCATTTTCTGCCAGTCATCCAAGAGGATGATACATAAAGGTTGGCGTGCTCTAAACTAATTACAAAAAAGATAATAACAATAATATAGCATAGAAACACGTTTCACTATGTGAGCGAGAACCTGGTCCTGGGTTGATGGCACACAACTCGGTGACCGACGTTTATAGGGCGGTTTCAGACTAGTTGTTCTGCGCGATTACGCTCGTTTTGGCCGCGTGTGTTCGCTCGAACCAGTGAATCAGTAGCGTCTTTCGAGACTCGCGCGTATTTGGGAATATACGTGCGTCTACGCTCGTACGAGATGCGTGTGACAAAAGGTGCGCTATACGCGCGTACAGAAACGACGCAATAAACGCAACTAAAACACTAATCTGAAACCTCACTTAAGCTGCGCTTTTGAACAACATATACCATCATTATGACAGAGATGATACTGCAAATTGGTCTCTCTGTGTTTTCTGATAGTAGATGGTATCTTCGACCAAAATATAAAAGTATGGACGGGCCTTACCCATACAAAACGTCCGTGAAAAATAAGAAACAATTACAACACACGTACGTTAAGTCACTCGTTGCCGTCACAAAGACCGACCGAAGCTGTATAAGCTCACTTTATAGGCCAGTCCATACTTTTTTATTTTAGCCGAAGGATAGTATATATTGATCGCAAAAACAGAGCCATAAAGAGCTGAAAGACAAAACGGCCATGCGCAAGATTGCATACCGCAAATTCGCTAACTAAAGTACAGAGATGACATAAGCAATCGACAACTCCATTCGTCCTTTTCCTTCCAGTGCAAGGCGTCCCTAGGGAAAGCGTAAGAATGGCAGTGTATGAATGAAAGAGTAAATTTATTTTTTAAGACGATTCAAAATGATCCTTGTGATTTCAATGAATAAAATACTTTTTGACTTTGACTTTGACTTTTGCATTCGGTATCCCGACTATCGAATTTCGATTCTTATGTATGGTTTTAATGAGTTTCTCAACATAACCGCTATAATTTTTAGCATACGATAACTACATTACAACTTGCGATATTCTGAGTAGTTCCAAATTACAAAACCATAAAAGCCCTTCAGTACGCAGAGCGAGTCTTTGTCCCACTGAAGTAAGGCTTTTGGAAATACAAAATACGATTATCGATGAAAATCGTTAAATTAATAGTTATTTAACACATTTGCACATTTGCAGCAGAGACGTGGACGCTGCGAGAATTTGCATTGCTGTTGTGTTCACGCTGAATTTATGAGTCGCGTCTGTGGAGCTTGCACTAGTCGAAGTCAATGTCCATGTAGCGGTCGAGTTCTGCGAGTTGAGTGAGCCGTCCATGTAAACTGCTTGTAAAGGCTCAGAGCACAGGCTCAGTAGGCAGTTAGCAAACACTACCGGGCCGCGCCGTTAACTGTCCCACTATCACATGTTCACGCTGAATTTATGAGTCGCGTCAGTGGAGCTTGCACTAGTCGAAGTCAATGTCCATGTAGCGGTCGAGTTCTGCGAGTTGAGTGAGCCGTCCATGTAAACTGCTTGTAAAGGCTCAGAGCACAGGCTCAGTAGGCAGTTAGCAAACACTACCGGGCCGCGCCGTTAACTGTCCCACTATCACATGTTCACGCTGAATTTATGAGTCGCGTGAGTGGAGCTTGCACTAGTCGAAGTCAATGTCCATGTAGCGGTCGAGTTCTGCGAGTTGAGTGAGCCGTCCATGTAAACTGCTTGTAAAGGCTCAGAGCACAGACTCAGTAGGCAGTTAGCAAACACTACCGGGCCGCGCCGTTAACTGTCCCACTATCACATGTTCACGCTGAATTTATGAGTCGCGTCAGTGGAGCTTGCACTAGTCGAAGTCAATGTCCATGTAGCGGTCGCTGGAGTTCTGCGAGTTGAGTGAGCCGGAGCTCTCGTTGGAGAGCGAGCTGATGGTGGAGGCGAGCTGCGCCCACAGCCCGCCCATGGACGCGCTCGACGTGGAGCTCGACTCGTCCCCGGTCTCCGCCGCGGGCGCCCTCCGCCGGCGCGGCGCGCCCACGCGACGGACCACTACCCGCGAAATGGACGCTGAAATAACAAATCGAACATAAGGTCAAAGCTTGCAATGTAAATGTGTCCGTCAAATCTTGCAACTGAATTTTGAACCAGTTAGCCTTGTTTGATTGAGCTGAAATTTGGTATACCTGTCAAGTTCCGATGACAATACAATATTATGGTGATAGCGAACTGATCTGATGTTGGAAACGGAAGGTAGACAATGGAACTACTCGATAGTTATTAGTAGACTAGCCGTGTTTGGGCTAATTTTAATCAGCTCACTGTTCTGCTTAGTAATTAAGGGCCACGTCCTTGAAAATCCTTGAAAAGTGGTGTTTTGAAAAGCCAAGAACTTCCCGAATTTAGCTTTATTCCTAACAATATTTAGATCAGAAGAAAGAACACTTCAGGCTGAATAAAAGTAAGTAGGTGTTTTCTAAAATTCTTTCTAGATTTTGTGTAAATTGAAAAACTACCTACCCATTTTCACAAAATTGATCAAAATAGTGCATCTACATATGAGCTAAAATCTACGGAATTACAGCTATTTCTGAGAAATAAAACACTTTAGTATCATGTCTATACACTTGGTTTTAAAAGTAAGTTGGGGTTTTTGATCTTTTCATACAAAAGATGTGTAAAAACACTAAAACATTTTCAATTCGCCGTATCTACACGATTTCTACGCCATTTTCTGTCATTCCGTGGTTATCCACGGCTCTGGAAGGGTGGGTCTTTTTCATTTTTTCATTCACAGGTGAAAACGGGCAACCGGATACTTCGATATATCATTACAAAAACTTGTATTATTTTACTGAAAATTGTTGGTTTTCGTTGTTATAATTGTAATTCGGGTAATAGGAAACCCATCCAAATACATATTTATTTGAGGTTTGTGAAAATTCACGGGTTTGACATGGTTTGACAGTTCAATCATACAGTCGTGAACACAAACCAATTCTACAGATCAGAGTAGAGATCCACCAACTTATCTGTAGAATGAAATGTATGTAGATGATAGAAAACTACATACATTTCATTCTACTGATAAGTTGGTGGATCTCTACTTAAAACATTGCAGGCCTCCGTAGTTGCTCGGTGCAATTCTACGGTAGTATACTCACGAAGGAGTTTATATTGTGATTTGTGACCAAAAGAGTTTCGCTTAGCGATTTTCCTCAGAATATACCAAGCTCTTTATACTTGCTTATTTCCCGACTTACTAGTGAGGAAGGGTATGTTTTTTTTATTTTTTTTTATACTATCATTCAATTTTTATCTATGTTTGGCTGTTTGTTACTAATAATAATACTGGTACTTCAATTTCATATCGAAACAATAAATAAATAAATAATGCTGTACAGTTCACACAACATTATCTAGCCCCAAGCTAAGCAGAGCTTGTGTTATGGGTACTAGATAACTGATAAACTTAATACAATATATTACATAGATAGTTACTTTGATGATACAATGCTGCTATTAAAAAAAATCTCCATTAAAGTCCATGCTTTATTGGAGGCCAAAGATAAATAAACTGGTCAAGTGCGAGTCGGACTCGCGTGTAGAGGGTTCCGTACAATACAAGTATAAATAACTTTGTCAACATAGTAACAACTAGACCAATGGAACTTAGTATACTAAGTTCCATTGGTCTATCATCGACACAATATAAAAGGACTTATCGAGGACTATAGTCCTCGATAAGTCCTCGGTGAAATGAAGCCACACATTTTGTACCTACATATTTTCTCTTCACGAATATTTTCGTTTCCCGTCGGAATTTAAAAAGTATAGCAAAAATAAACGAATTCTGATTTTGGGTAAGTACCTACTAATTTTGGACGATTATAATATAAAATAGATACTAGCTAGGTATAGGTAATGTAACCCGCGACTTGATTCGGACGCGTAATATTTTTTGTAGTACAACTATATTGTCTGGGTTATCTATGACATACTAGTTCCTCATAGATAATCCAGTTGATCAATATAATGTTTATTGTAAGTTAGGTATGAGGTATGAGGTTGACGTGTTTGTATGAGCTTGATCATGCATCAAAATTAGGATACATCTAAATATAATCACCGTAACATATTATACGGTGGATATCTGAACTATTTTTTTTATTATGTTAGACTAAATACTACACATAAGAATAGTAACGTCATACACAACATATACGGTGCTTAAGACTAGTGTTGATATTATTTTTTGATCTTAACTACTACTGAAAACAAAGGAATCGAATATTATCATCGTCAGGCGTGGTGCACTCCGCGCTTTAGGTATAAAGCTACAAGTACCCGGCGGACTCATCTAGACGAGTCAATCCATTCAGAGGGCTGCCGCGCGCCAGCCAGATCGCACGTGAAGTTAGTTCGGTAAACTCACTCAAGCGCCGCGTCACGTCGTCCGTCAACTAAAGTCTTCTACTATTATTTATTCTATGCTTAAATGAAGATAAACGCATATTGCATCGCATTCGGCTGCCTGAATTATAACAAGGATCCGAACCTCACGTTTTTCACACTTCCAAGGGACATCGAAAGGTGTAGAAATGCACGTCTACATTATAGGTAATTAGGTACACCTACCAAACAAATGTAGAATTTTGCTACCTATCCTTAAATTGTATGTCTCCGGATTTATTTATGTAGTTAGATAGGACTTACAAGAACAAAAATAGAAAAAAAAACAATACATTTTTGGGGTTCCCCATACTTAGAACTGAAACTCAATAGCTTTTTTCATCAAACCCATACGTGTGGGTTATCTATAGATAGGTCTTCAAAAATGATTTCGAGGTTTCTAATTAAAAAAAAACTAAACTGAATAGTTTGCGCGAGAGACAGTTCCAAAGTGGTAAAATGTGTCCCCCCCACCCCTTAACATCTTAAATAAGAGAATGATATAACAAAAAAATATATGTACATATAAACATCCACCGATAATTGGTTTGAACGAGATCTAGTTAGCAGTTTTTTTTATAAGTCATAAATCGTTAACCATCCAAGAACTTTTATATTATGTTACTTGCTGCTACAGAACCCTTCATGGGCGAGTCCGACTCGCACTTGGCCGCTTTTTTTTATTTGCCCAATTACGAAGGTACAAATCACCCGGCCAGCTTCTACTACACTATAATACCATAATCAATCAGTTAAATATCAACTATAGGTAGGTATTATATATATAGTTTAAGCTAATCAAGATAGGTACATGCCTAGCGCTTAACTCAGTAGCCTCGTAAGGAACGGGAGCGGCACGGGAGGGGTGACATGTGACGGAAGGAACTGTCGGGCTACACACGTGATGAAAATTAGTGAAGATAGATCTTACGATATATACAAATAAGTACCAAAGTCATTGCGAAAGTTAATAAAATACTTGTTCAAATAATTATTATATTTAATACTAATATCAATATTTTCAACTAAACTTTCAATTTATTAGCTTATGTCCATATCGGTACTCGAATCACTGTCAGTATGACTGAAATCACTTTCTTTATCTGAGTCGTCATCTCGTAATCTTATTATAAATTGATCCATTATATTGTCGCTAAGATGGTCGTGTTTGAAATACTCTTCCTCAACTTTCTTTACGTGACCGTCACAGTTTTGCCATTTCTCAAATGAAAAATTAGCAAATAACTCTTCTAGTGCTCGCTTTTTCTCAGTAAAAATTTAGTTAATATGTTTTCGTGCCAGCTCGCCCTTGATATCTCCCCATACTAATTCTATCGGGTTTAAATCCGGATGGTGCGGTGCCAAATAAAGTACCGTATGACCATTTTCTTTTAATATGACATCAATTTTAAATTGTTTTTCTGGTTTATTTCGTTTTATTAATTTTAACAAATCCCTCTTTTTTATAACTATAGATTCTATTGTGTGATTATACTGTGTAGATTTATATCGTTTTCATGCTCGGCAGAATTTGGATCAGATTTACTAACCTTGAAAAAATTATATACATTATAAACAACATCTTTAGTTTGAGCTCTAATCTGAGGATCCATCTTCGGTTGCTAATCTCGTGTGCGTTTTGTCTAAAGCGGCCGGTCCAAATACCACGTATTGACGGCAGCGAGATCGCCGCCCGACTGACGTCAAGTGACGTCTCGCGACATTTGACATAAGAAAATCACCACCCTCCCGTGCCGCTCCCATACCTCAGGAGGCTACTTAGTTAAACGCTATACCTGTAGTTGGGAACCGATATTATGAATATTGGATGTTGGCTCTTGGACTATTTTGCTAGCGTCGTATGTCATTCCATAACATAATTATCTAATGGCATAGGTACGTTAGTCTGTACCTTGTCACTACCTATACATAAAAGAGATATTTAGTTTCATAGACAAGGTACAGACTAACGTACTCTATGCCATTAGATAATTATGTTATGGAATGACATACGACGCTTACAAAATAGTCCCTAGCGACTAGTCGTCAACCCTTACGAGCAACGTCACTCTGCGCCAGATAGCGATGGAGTTACGCGTTAGAAGAGAGAGGAAATGTTTAGGTAAATATCACGATAGGCATTGAGCACTAATGCGAGCTGAATTGCACTTTCTTGCATCCCAGCAAGAGTCGCTATTTATATAAATTTGTTCGTGAATTGAGCCTTCTGTACTTGTTCTATTATTTATTCTGTGCCATCGTCTTGCTAAGTAAACTAAAACTGTACGAAAAAGTAATCGTAGACATTTCAATCGTAAATATAATATATTTACGGCTGTTTTGCGTAGTACTACTATTGGTTTTGAGACGCAGGAGGGCGAAGTATGTGCAAGTTTTAGTAGTACTTAGTAGAGTTTTTTTTTGTGAAAGAGTTCGTTCGGGAAAGTACTACCAACCGCCACTACTACCAGTACTATTTCTGCCGCGAAGCAGTAGTGCTTGCATTACTGTGTTCCAGTATGAAAGGTATAGTTGCCGGTAGACGCAGTGCAATGCCACAAGGGGTGGACGTGACATATGAGGTAATGCATTGTTAAAGGCAGACGTTACCGCTCAAGATCAGGTGGGCCATCTGATTGTTCCGTCATTCGCTAAGATAAAAAGTGGGGGTTTGGTGCTAGTCAGTCAGTGGGAGCTCAACAAACAGTGACTCACCAAAGCTGAAGTGGGTAGGTCGTGCCTGGCGAGTTATGCAAAGGCGATACTCGCGACGATAAGTACGCATGTGAAAGCTTTAGAAAATGCAAAATGGCTAATACAAAGTAAAGAAGTACCCAGAAGAAAAGTCTCTTCCAACTACTTAATTAAACCAAGTAATTTTTAACAAACTGAGGTGTGTATAACCTTTCTCCTTACAAATATTAGCTATTAACCTACAAACGACACATAGGCCCAGTCATCTAAAACATTTAAGGTCGCAAAAAATTGCAAAGTTCGCACAGCTCTATCGAAGTTGCACACTTGGTTTTATACAATTGGTATTTATCCTAACAACATCCCAAAAAAACAGAACCCTGCAACTTTTTGCGACCTAACACGATTTTTGTGTCTACGGTGACTGGCCTAACAAGACTGATGGGGATTCTGAAAAACAGCAATTGGTTGCCTACAAAATAAGCTCAGATCATATGAAATAACTAATAAAATTATTAAAGAAGTTATAACGTCATGATATACACAACCCGTGTGTATCACACTACTGATGAGAACACGTATCCAAAAAACTTTATCTTCCCAGCGACTTAACTATTTAAGCATATAAGCATGTATTTCTGTGGTTAGATATCACAACAACAACTTTTGGTACAAAAACTGGGCTTTCATGTTATTCTTTGTTAATAGTATCAACAACAATATGGCTAGCATTTGCTCATTAACTATCAAACTTTCAATAGCTTCATGTCTACAAATTAATTTCACCATCAAGTGAAACTTGCTATGAAAACAAAATCAGCAAATCAAATCTATGATTTTCAGGATTTTATAAATTGTGTAAATTCAAACAATACCTATGTAAAGGTTCTAGAAACACGGGATTTTTATATTTATCGAGATCACGCATCACAAACATGCTCCAGTTTTTTTTACATCAAACGTAACGTACCTGAGAGAGATTATACTGTAAAAGTAGATAGGGGGGATTGAACCCCGAAATATAAAACTAGTCTCGGTGTTGAGTTAAAATCACAATGGATTTACCACAAACAATTTTTTTTCAACTCTTTGTTTTCTAGAAGCTATGCCTAATTTTATGGCAAGAGGTATAACTGCAGAAATTAAAGAAGAAATCATAAGCAAATTAGTGCCATTTATACCAGAAAATAGGAGATACTTCTAGCAACATTTACCAAATTATAACTTCACCGTTAGAATGATTTAACTGACTGGTATAAAATGAGGTATACACCACTATTCCAAATACACTACAAAAAAAACTTGGATAGTCAGTATTCGATAAAAATTGAATCTACGCAAAAATAAGGTACCAATTAACAATTTCCAAAAATAACCATTAAAAAAAAGTGGCCAAGTGCGAGTTGGACTCGCCCATAAAGGGTTCCGTAGTAGCAAGTAACATAATATAAAAGTGCTTGGATGGATTACGATTTATGACGTATTAAAAAAAAAACTTACTAGATCTCGTTCAAACCAATTTTGGTTGGAAGTTTATATGTACATCATATATTTTTTTTAGTTTTTAATTCTCTTATTTTAGAAGTTATGGGGCACACTTTTTATCACTTTGGAAGTGTCCCTCGCGCAAACTATTCAGTTTAGAAAAAATATATATTAGAAACCTCAATATCATTTTTGAAGACCTATCCATAGAACCCCACACGTATGGGTTTGATGTTTTTTTTAATTTGGTTTTCAGTTCTAAGTATGGGGAACCCCAAAAATAATTGTTTTATTTCAATTTTTGTGTAAAAATCTTAATGCGGTTTACAGAATACATCTACCTATTAAGTTTCAACATTATATAGCTCTTATAGTTTCGGAAAAAAAAGGCTGTGACATACACGGACAGACAGACAGACATGACGAATCCATAAGGGTTCCTTGTCTTTGACTACGGAACCCTTAAAATGGGAACATTTGGTCAAAACAATTTAATAGGCATGCGCCATAGAAAGTTACCAAGTTATTATTTCGACGCGTCACGCCTCACCGTACAAAGTCAAAAACAAGTATTATGTCCATAAATTTATTCGGATTTTGTCAAGAAAACAAAAGTTTAGCTCTTTTTTAATTCCATTCGAAAAAAAAAACATTACGCAGATTAAATTTGTACCGAATATACTTGGAATAGTCATTTAATTTTAATTTAATTTGTGTTTAAAATTCAAAAATACAAAGAATATTAAAAGGTATAAAATTATAAAAATAAAAATAAAAAAAATATAATACACAAATAAAAAGATTCAAACATTAGAAGAATGCGGGAATGTTTAGGTGAATATCCCGCTAGGCACTAAGCACTTATGCAAACTGAAATGTACTTTGTTGCGTCCCAGCAAGGTTCGTCATTTTTTTTTCACGATGTGAGCCTTCTGTTCTTTTCTATTATTTATTCTGTGGTCTTACTAACAGTAATTTTATTTTTCTCCCAGCTTAATTAGGTGTATAACTGAGTTAGTAGCTATGTTACCGCACATAAGATTGGTAAAGCTTGAGCATATTCCGTTTGCTGAACACCGTAACAAAATCTCTAGACATGTGAACAGTAACTATGTTACATACGGCGCACATGCTTAGGTTAAGCACGTTCTAAAATAATGTTGCACTAGACAACTATTATTTACTAAATAATAAAAAATCATTAATGTTATCACGATATAATAAACACAGTTTTAAAGGGAATGATCGTAGCGATCGTACAGATCAAAATCATAACAGATAAATATTTACAAAATCACTGACTGATCACTAATTTAAGATAAAAAACTTTAGGTGCGAATATCTTGTAACAATACTTCTTGTAGTTACGGTTGTCGCAGACTACGTATTTGTACACTGATGGTAATAGCATAGCTCTCTCCATGCATAACCCGATGTGATACTTTGAGCTTTTGTGTGTGTGATAGTTAGCGATCACGTCTCAGTCACGTAAGTCATCTCTGGCAACACGCACTAATTAAGATGACTGAAATAAAGTCCTCGAGTGGCGACCAACAACCGGACGACGCAGTGTAGGAGGGGAACTTCCGATGTACCAAACATTATAAAGGTCGCGGGAAGTCTGTGGACGGACGCGGCTCAAGACCAGTTGTCGTGGACATGTTCTATTTCCAGCTGGGCTGATGATGATGATTAATAAAAATAAGGTAAGTAAATATAAACATGTTTGTTTTCCCCTAGGTACATACCTACTTATAACACACTTTTTGTATTTTTTTTTGTGTCTACCTATTACGGACCAAGGGATACCGCGTTTGTTAAAATCACTTTTCTTGTATGGGAGCCCGCTTTAATTTTAAATTTTAATAGAATAACAAACAATACATCCAAACTTTATGACCCCGATTAATAATAAATAATAGTAATGATTATAATAATGGACATTTCACACAACATTATCTAGCCCCAAGCTAAGCAGAGCTTGTGTTATGGGTACTAGATAATTGATATATTTAATACAATATAATACATACATAGATATTTTTTATTAAACATAGAAAATACCCAGAACACCCTGAACAAATATCTGCGATCGCACAAATATTTGTTCCGAGGCGGGAATCGAACCCGCAACCTCCTGCGTCGCAGGCCAACCTTCGCCCGTCGCGCCACAGAGGTCGTCAACACCATTGATTTTAGGGTTTGAATTTCCTATAATGCGTTCATAAAGACGCCAAACAAATTCATGGCATGTTTCAAGAAGAAGGTACTATTATTTATACTGTGGTAGTACTGGAAATTAGAATTTAGAAAACGATAAATGTTTGAATATTATCTTACTAGGCATGTCAAATGCAACGTCCTCGACGCGCCGTTTTTTTTTGTAGGTGGACAGTATGTTTCAATTACGTTTATTTCTTCCAACATAGTTTGTAGGTACCTATATAATTTATTTGTTTCTTTATCCGTCTTTCTGTAAAAAATAACTCGAAAAACTGTTACTATGTATTTTGACGAAATAGGATTAAATTAATAGTTTTAAATAATAAAATCACTGCATGAGCGTTTTTTTAAACAGCCCTATTGAATAGGTACAATTGACAAAAAGTAGGCACACATACACATTCAAATTAATATAAACAAACATGGTAGGTATATTAGTGGATAAAATTTCATATGGAAAAAACGATCAGCAGGAAGTTTGGCAGAATAGTGAGTTTTGAGGCGGACAAAATGATCTAATTTGGGCCTTGCTGGGAAAAATCCCGATTCCCAAGATATTTTCCTGAGCAAGGTCCGTCGTTCAATACCGGTTTAAATTGGGTTGCATGGGTTTGTACGAGGTTTTAATTGTTTCTTAAAGTTTAAGACTTGTATGAACTCTAGGGAGGTAGAATAGGCTAAACCCTATGTTTTTAGGAGTTGGAAGGGGTTTTTTAGAGGTACAAACCTTCTTAGGTTGTGAGAGTTTTTAGGGTGTTTTTGATTTAATTTTTTTTTGTGGTCCTGTTTTTTTGGTTGTTTTTGTGGGTTTGTTCGTTTCTTGACCATGTTCATTTGCGATTCGGTTATGATGGTTTTGAAATACTAACTTTGCACCCATATTGGTACAGGTATTGAAGTTGTTGACCACTTTGTCTATTTGGGGTAAAATAAAACGAATAAAACTGTTATAAAATATAACGAAACCTGACACAGCATAATATGTAAAACACAACATCTGCACAGAGATTGCTCAAGTATCAAGTAGTGGAACGCCTGGGACTTCGCCCTCGTGCAGTTTTTGCTATGCAAACTTCAACATCCCGCTGCACCACTTTAGGGTGTGTATTTCGGAAATTCCTTTCTTAGAGCACCGCTGTACCACAAAAGAAATGTACCTATGTGAATTTCAGGTCTCTATGACCTAGGGTTTAGACTTCGCGTTGATAGTCAGTGACCGGGTCAGTCAGTCAAGCAACGATTGTGTAGGTAGTATACATTTATTTTATTTTTACATTTATCTGATTACGTACAGAACAAAAATTCAATGATGTTATTGACAAAACAAGTAATGCGTTTTCAACACAATTGTACGGTTGAGAGATTTGTTTACCTAATTAGTTCCAAATCCCACCGCAAGGTGGAGGTCACAGATAATGGAATAGTGTCAAAATTCAAAGTGTCATTTTCAAGGACTAGCCCCTTAAATAAAAATAAATAATGCTGAACAGTTCACACAACATTATCTGCCCCAAGCTAAGCAGAGCTCGTTTTATGGGTACTAGATAACTGATATACTTAATACAGTACATTACATAGATAGATATTTTTTATTATACATATAAAATACCCAGAACACCCCTCAACAATTATATGCAGATCGTAAAAATATTTGTTCAGAGGCGGGGATCGAACCCGCAACCTCCTGCGTCGCAGGCGAACCTTCGCCCGCCACGCCACAGAGGTCCTCCTCCAGGTGAGGTCGTCGGTAATCGGAGGTCGGATTTCGATTAACAGTTCTCTATTTAACGGTAGATGTATCTCAGATTGTTAGTAACAACCTCACTATGAAAGTACCTCGGTTGGCTACTAGTGTCGGTACTGCGAGGTCCACGTTCAACGGTAGATGTATCTCGGATTGTTAGTTAACCTCACTTTGAAAGTACCTCGGTCGGCTACTAGTGTCGGTACTAGTACTCACGAGTGGTGCCGCGGTCCGCGTTGGAGGTGTCCGTCAAGACGCCGCCGGGGGCCTGCGGGGTGGCCTGCGCGGGGGCCTGCGCGGGGGCCTGCGGGGGTGCCTCCGGGGCCGGCGCCCCGGGGGGCACCAGGCTGCGGCGGCAGATGGGGCACGTCGCGTGCAGCTGCAGCCAGGGGGAGATGCACGCCGGGTGGAAAATGTGCGTGCACTCCAATCGGGACACCGTCTCGCCTGCAAATCAAACAAGGTACTATTAATAGGATAGCCTACAATCTAGTCATTAAGAGACCAAACATGCCGTAGTTTGTCCGGCATAAGAATAGACGCCTCCGTCTCCTCCCGTGGATGTCGTAAAAGTAGACTAAGGGATTACCCGGACTTGTTAGTAAAATTCGATGATATAAATTTGTCCTGGCTGCTAGTTTATGTTTTACTAGCAGCGCCCCGCGGTTTCACCCGAGTAAGTCTCGATCCCGTGGGAATATCGGGATAAAAATGTGCCTATGTGTTATTCCGGGAGTCCAGTTATCTCCATTCCAAATTTCATGCAAATCCGTCCAGCCGTTTCAGCGTGAAGAAGTAACAAACCTTCGCATTTATAATATTAGTGGGATTACTGGAAGAAAGTGTTAGCCGATTTAGTAGTGGAGAGCAATGGCGGCGTTTAGCTTGTCACGTCTTTATTCCCACAATGCAACCCACGGTCAGAAGAGCCCCATTGAGGCCTTATGTCTTTCCATTGCCTATCCTTATGTCTGTATGTAGATGTACCTAGTTTGATGACGTCAAATTTTGTAGCGTGTAAGAAAGGAATGCCTTAATACTACACTCATATGATTGAGGTGAGGTTGCACCTACACAAATAATATAAATTTGTTTGTTAGTTTGTTTGGATTATGTAATCTCCGGAACAACTTATCCAATTCCGAAAATTAGTTCACTAATAGGAAGCCACATTATCCTTGAGTGATATAGGCTATGTTTTATATGCTTCACTGGCACATAACTCCGTAACGGTTGAGCGGATTTTGATGATATTAGGTGTATGGACTAGGGGCCTGCCCCCGCTTTTCATCCCGAAACCACACACGCTAAACCGCGGGCTAAAGGCTAGGCTTCTGTACTTCACGTAGGAAGTATGATTAGAATTATTTCCCACAATTGCACGAGAACCTATTCCCCGAGATCATCCTTATTAGTTCAACAGTACTATTAGTTCCTTTCGCAAGAGTGAGCGCGCGAGCACGCACACCGTCGGACCGATCACTCGATGCGTCTCCGACGAAGACCGAGTACAAACGAACGAACACGAACCAACACTCTTTTACCACTGAACTAACCGTACTAATAGAACTATAAGACTGAACTACTACATTTGATTGATTGTACTAGTACGGAGAGCTCCGCTCATACATACATACATACATAGACACACGCCTTGTTCCCGAAGGGGGGTAGGCAGAGCCTCAATGGGCCTCTTTTCACGATGGTGCACATCGTGGAATATAGACGTGACAAGTGGTGAGCTCATCGCCGCCATTGCTTCCCACGACTGACTCGGCTAACGCTTTCTTCCAGTAATAACACATTCCATAATAAGCTAGCAGCCAGGACAAATCTTATACCAACGAATCTTATCAGCAAGTCCGGGTAATCCCTTAGTCGGCTTTTACGACATCCACGGCTCCGCTCAGTGAACGATTAAGCACAAGCCGAGCCAAGACAAGTCTTTTGCAGGCTATCATAATATCTTTTCGTTCGCCCTGCTGCTCCCTAGCTGGCTGAGTAGCTGGTCACGTCCACAGCCCGTAGTTACCTAGTGTGAAGGTGTCCCAGCACACGGAGCAGGACATGTTGGCCTCCACCTGCGCCGCTGTGATCTCCTCGCTGGGTATAGTTGCTATCTGCTCCGTCGGCAGGGGTGGCGGGCCCGTGTTCTCCAATTGGCCAAGCAACTGGGTCACTACTGCATCTAGACCTGGAATTATAACAAAATAAATAAGTAAAACTCGGTCTTATTCCTCACTAGTGTTATAATATGCCGGGTATTATACTATTGACATAGTGGGTCATTGAAATAGCCCACCGGATTAGCAAGCTGAAGTGGCAATGGGCTGGCTCACAGAAGGGCTAATTCACCAGTACAAGGTTGCACAGCGATCTATAGAATGGGCTATGCTTGCAGTTTCTCTGAAAGATAGAATCCGAAATGAGATTATCCAACAGAGAATTAAAGTCATTGGCATATCCCACCGGATTAGCAAGCTGAGGTGGCAATGGGCTGGTCATATATGCCGAAGAACCGACAACCGTTGAGGTAAGCGAGTTCTTGAGTGGAGACCGCGTCTTGGCAAACGTAGCGTGGGGCGCCCTCTGGCTAGGTGGAGCGATGACCTACGAAAGGCGGCGGACAGAAAGTGGGTGAGAAGAGCCGAACACCAAGCTCAGTGGCGCGTATTGGGAGAAGCCTATGTCCAGCAGTGGACTAGTGTGGCCCACTCTACAGAGGGTGTCTGACCGAAGAAGAATCGGATGCCCACGTAGCCCTGGAATGTGTGGCAGTAGCAGCTCAACGTAAACAAATCCTCAACAATCCGAGGTAACCCCGCCAAGCCGGCGAAGAACCCATGAAACTTGTGTGCTTCTGAACGGAGTTAGGCTAACTACCTAGTCAGACAACTCTCTCGCATAATGGACCGCCCATAGAGTTCGAATGCGGAAAAGGGAGTTCTTTAACATTAACATCAGCGTGGGCTGATGATAGGTATTATGCTATGAGAGTTGTGAAGGGCCGACGTCAATAGATACCTTCCCCCCCGAACACGTAGTCCCCCGGCGCGCCGACCAGCACGAAGGGTGCGCCCGCGGTGACCGCGCCCGTGCCGGGGCGCCCGCCGCCGATCATCCACACGAGCTGCTCCATCAGGGTCTCTTGTCGCGGCGGCCTGGGGACAATGCACTTAAACTGAGCTCGGCTAGGTTAATCTTGCATAGGAAATTGGACAAAACCGTCTTATAAATAAGAAGCATAATTGCATCTGCGAAAAAGTACTACGAAACCTTGCAATAAATTCGATTGCACACGCACGGCGATAACGTTTCTGCATGCGGAACAAGCGAATTTACTTGCAAGTTGCAAGTATTTTTTTACTTTAAATCTTTAGTGTCCACACATTATACTTGCAAGCAAAAGCTGGTGGAAAGCCCTGGTCGCGTAAATACGCTCCTTCCCTAGATCAAACTGCTATTGTTACGGGCCTCAGCTGAACCGGTCTTGATTAAATTTTTACATAGTTAATGTGCGTATCATGAGGAAAGACATTCCCGTTTTTTTTATTCAGTGGCGCACTCTGCTCGTCAGCGTTCGAATAATTTAAAGGGAAAATTCCCTTTAAATTAACCGAACGCTGACGAGCAGAGTGCGCCACTGAATAGAATATAGTAATCATTTGGGTTAAACTGCAGCGAAGCACGGGTATAGCTGGTATACATGTCAGAAGACGCTACGTATTAAAAAATATTACCTGCTATATATTAAGTCTCCCGGTACAGAGGTCATATGAACCAAATAACATCATCTAGCTTGGAGTAGCCGAATGTTGTTCCACGAGCGTCGAATTCCTGCGTGACCTCCGAGCTTCTTGTCGTTCAAGGACGAGTGGAAGGCACCATACCGCGCGGAAGGTCACCCATGTTACCACCGTTCAGATCAAGTCTGCAGTGTACCAATTGAGATAATGGCGAGATATCGTGAGCCACATCAGCCCCTAATAATATCACTGCACCATGTTCGTAGTTGGTAAGAGGAAGTTTGAAAATTGACCAGTGACAGAAAAGTTGAAAGGAAATCGTTTAGGTTGGTATAGGCATGTGTGAACGCATGTAACTAAGAAAGTTATGAATATATTAGTGAATGGAAGGGAAGACCTAAGAAAAGAAGGATGGATTGCGTGAGGGATGATATGAATGAGAAGGGAGGGAATGATGAGCTGACAGGGGAGAGTGGAAGGGAAAGACGTACTGCGCCGACCACAAATAAAATGGGAAAAGGGCAAGACAATGATGATGTTCCAGGTAGCTTTTATGTGAAAGAGTTCGTCCGAAGTACCACCACCATACAAATTTCGTAATGCTAGCATTGCTGTATTCCGGTTGGATGGAAATGTGTGTCGGTGAAATTACTGGCACATGAGACTTTTCATCTTAATCTCAGGGGGCGCAGTGCAATGCCATATAGGCCGCCTGAACGTGACCTGTGAGGTAATAATGCATTGCCAAATGCGGAGGTTACCGCTAAACATCAGGTGGGCCATCTGCTTGTTCCATCATTCACTCACATAAAAGAAAAATCGTATAACTTTTCGTGATAGTTTGCATATATAAACCTGCCTGTCGCTTAGGCATGCATTAGTTTTCCTTAAGCTAAGAATTATCTAATGAATATTGAGTTATTAGTTCTTACCTATTGCCGGCTGTGCGCGTTCTGCCGCCGGTCATCAAAAACGCTAGGTCGTTTAACATCGGTGGAATTTCATTGAAATTCGTCTGTAAACAGCACAATAAAACTATTTTACTACAAAATTTTGTAAGGACAGAAATAAAACCATGTTTGGTTGGTTTGCTGACTAAGAGGGGCCCTAAACGATCAATTATACCGCACACAACATTAGGAATTGTTGCTTAGCGGATGATTTACTAGGGCGGGCCCAAAACGATCAATTATATTGCACAATATTGCGAATCAAGTTTAGGCTTAGCATTGAAAACTGCACAATTATTTAACAAAAGTTTGTGCCTGTTTGTGTATTATTGAAGTAGAAATATTGTGCAATACTAATATTATACAGAATATATAGTACCTACTACGCACACGCGTAAACATTGACGCTTGGCCTACAAAGTTATTGCATTACAATTATCGATCGTTCGAGTCGTGATTATACTTATTGCACCATAAAAATACTGTGCGAATTTATTGTAGGTCTAGGGCCCGCCCAAATTAAACGAGCCGGCTAAGACGCGGGATATGCAGGTCCGATCCCCGCTGCAGGACTGTATTTTTATTTGTCCGGGTATTTTTTCCGGTCTATTAGGCGTTGTGGTGACATGATTCTTTGATTCTTGTAGTAGATACCTACACAAAATCCTCGTGTGGACCCATTATCACGTCTATGTACGTCTACGAAAATGGTGGGTGCTATTTAATGATTAATTCCCCTGATTTAAATTATTTACAACTACTGTTAGTTTTATTATAATATACAGGTTAAAGATATTTATTCTCAAAAGAAATTAAATTTCACTTAATTCGAAATTACTAATTAAAACTTAAGTTCTAAAATTAACAGTGAGCATGCAGAACGTTGTGGGTAAAATTATTAAGTAGGTAAGTAATTATACAACAACAAGTACATAATTACAAATATTCTGTGCC
The DNA here is from genome assembly GCA_932527175.1 of Operophtera brumata. Taxonomy (NCBI): domain Eukaryota; kingdom Metazoa; phylum Arthropoda; class Insecta; order Lepidoptera; family Geometridae; genus Operophtera; species Operophtera brumata. The sequence goes on along the minus strand of OW052239.1, from coordinate 54,112,780 downwards.
TATACACAGAAAGAATTTCTGGGTAAATTTAATCAGGAAAAGTGGGCAATTGGGGTAATACCTACCTCCTTAATAGGAAACAGATCATGAAATTATGGTTTAGCGTAAAATTTCACGAAGCATGAAACACGAATTGCGCATAATGTGACTTCGTGTAACGCGCAAATTCGTGCGCATTACACGAAGACGCATTTTTGTTATCTATAAACCACTCGACCTGCATTGTTACATTGAGTGGTGTGTGGTAAACTCATGACGTGTCGCCACTTCCGACGATAACAAACGCGTCACGCGTCAATTTCAATGTGCCGTATCGATTCATTCAAATAAATGGGCTGGTCACATAGACTTATAGAATGGCTGGTCATCGAACAATTAAACATTAATAGTAAATGAATGGTACAACTACGCCCAATGAAAATATCTGAAGCCGAGGCAAGTGTACTGCTACCCAGTTTCACACAAAACGAAATTTGAGTAAAACAGTATTTAAAATATTTATGGCGTAATCGAAAATATAAATCGACCATGCCCTCTAGAATAATATTATTTGTTACTCTTATTAATTTGATCAATATACGCTGATAGGTAATAGAGATATTTACGTTATAGGAGATATTTGCGTTTAAGATTGTGGAGGTATAAGTTCCCATTTGTTGTTATCAAGTAATTTTCTCGAAATGTTGTTTTGGGGTCTACCATGCCCTTGGAAATATGATGAAGATTAACATATATATTTTTTGTTGTTGACTGTGTCGATTTTGCTAAAAATACGTTTAATTAAGCCTATTTGACTCTTGATAACCTCTTGAATCTTTTAACGAAGCGTTTGATTAACTTGCAATGTTTGTTTGTTAGATTGTTTATTTAGTTCAAATCTTGCAGCTGAATTAAAACCACTGCTTGACGACTTCTGTGGCGCGGCGGGCGAAGGTTCGCCTGCGACGCAGGAGGTTGCGGGTTCGATTCCCGCCTCGGAACAAATATTTGTACAATCTGCAGATATTTGTTTAGGGTGTTCTGGGTATTTTCTATATATAATAAAATAAATATATATCTACCTATGTAATGTATTGTATTAAGTATATCAGTTATCTAGTACCCATAGCACACGCTCTGCTTAGCTTGGGGCTAGATAATGTTGTGTGAACTGTCCAGTATTATTATTTTATGTATTATTTACTTCTTGACATCCGATTGAGCTGATATTTTACATACCAGTCAAGTTCCGATGACAATACAATCTAATTTCATAAAAGCTTGTATTAAAAAACATATTTGTCAACAAATAACTTATTTATATTTCCAACTTGAAACTAACTATACCCACTACCGACTATACAAGTCAAAGCCACATCAATTAAGGTCATTTTCGCTGAGCAAGGTTATTTTCGTTCAGCAATTTGTTGTTATCGTGATATTTCTTATCAAGAAAACATATGCGTTATCACGCGTTTTGTTTTTTGGGAAGTTTTCCCTAGTCATCTTGTTCAGCGCTTGTTATATGACTGGAATCTAGCAATGAAAATTAACATAAGAACATGCTTTGATGGAGCGTGAAGCAGGCATCCTTGAACCAAAAATGTTGTTACAAAACCACAAATGCTTTTTTTATAACACAACATAACACCCAACTAGGATTCCCGGTGTATGAGGAATACATATCATGGTACCACAACACAGACCTGCGGTCCTATTGTCTAACTAAAGAACTGATAATCGCTTTTGATCACGATTACGCAATACATTGCGCAGAATATTCTAGCGTCTTTTCAAGAGCAGTATTATTCAAAACATACTGCGCAATGTCTAGTAGAATCGTAGTCGAAAGCGATTACCAGTTCGTTAGACAATTGGCCCCCTGGAGAGATATGGTGGATCAAAGCCTATTCTTAATAATTGTATTTGTTTTCATAAATTTTAATTAAATACTTTGATTACCTATACTTTCGTCAAATTGCAAACTCAACAAGCAACCCGGATTTCAGTATGTAAAAACTGAATAGTGCCCCTAACTAGTGTTGTTTTTTTTTGTTATAGTTAAGTTATGGATATCTGATTAAATCATTTATTTCCTAAAAAGAATTTACAAATTCACTCACAGAGAAAATACAATTTAGTAAAGTATGTGCCACTAAGCGTAGCTTAGCGTAGCGTAGAATTTCTGTGTGTTATTATTATATTAGTTATGTACTCTTAATCTATCTATCTATCTAGCGTGACAAAATGAAAACTACAATTTCCATACAAAAATCCGTGTAGTCACACGCCCGTATAGTTGCTTGTTACATCTGTAGACTAGGTCCTCAGTAATGTATTCTATTAATCTCTAATATTCTCAGTTCCAATGTAAACATTTAGGAAAATAAAATATCATAAATCAAGAAAAAACAATACGTACATTTGAACCCTCTAAGCTATCTTCCAGTACGCTATCATCTGTTCCACCCGCATCGTCCAGGATGCTCATCTCTGCATCACTGTACTCCCCTTCCTCCAGACTCCGAAATGAATCATCAGTGTCCAATCTCTCAATGAAACCAGTTGAGCAGTACGGGCACGTGTCATACTGAAAAGTTACAACATTGTTGATGTTTTATTTCCTAAACCGTAAGTCCTGGAGGCTTGTTTGGATGGTATATTCCTTTAATGATACACTAAGAAAGGCATATCCAAAATTATTACTTAGTTATTATTTATTTATTAAATTGGTAATAGCTTCACTATCTTAGTTTAGTTATAACAGCTTAGCTTATTTTAGCTTTGTATATTTTAGCTTCATATAGTATAATAGCTAGCTCATGGTACAATATTGTACCAACCATATTGGCATGCAATGAATATCCTACTTAAATCTAACTAATATTATAAATGCAAAAGTTTGTGAGTGTGTGCATGTGTTTGATACTTCTTCACGCCAAAATGGCTTGACGGATTTGGATGCGATTTGAAATGGAAATAGCTTGACTCCCGGAATAACACAATAGGCACATTTTAATCCCGATGTTCCCATGGGATCAAGACATATGCGGGTAACACTGCAGGGCGCTGCTAGCTATGAATAAATTACTATTATGACTATTATTTATTTATCTACAGGGAAATTTCTACAACAAGTAAGCATAGGAGCAAGGATGACTAATGAACAAACAACAAAGTCAAAAGTATTTTATTTATTGATATCACAAGGACCATTTTGAATTAAACTTATTAATGTAAACAGTAATAAATTATCTATAAAATGTTCCTTGACTTTTGTTTTATTGATAGTAGAGGTCATTAACGTTTCAATATGAGCAAAAAACAAGTTGTTATAGGTCTAACAAGTTGCAGATGGTTTATACTATAACTCTGTAGTGTCTAGTTACTTTTAAAAGTTTTTATAATCCAGTGTTTAATAAGATGAACTGGTGAAACTCATGATGCAGAAGGTCGATCTACTTCCAGCAGTTCTCTGCATGGGGTGATGTAATTGTGTGAAATTGACAATTTCCGCCGACTTTGTCCTCAGACCAGATTTCCACGGAAACGTCACTTGCAGTCGTACTTGTATTGTACACCGCCGGCTATTCGCCACAGAAAATTGATCGCAAATGAAGCATGCAGGTTTGATCTATGTGCTAAACACCTTAGAGAGCGTGGGTAGCTTTCTTCCTCCGAAGATATTATGTGTGTTTCGAACTGATACAAATATCCACGACAGTTATAGAAGAGGAACTAAAATTATTGATTTTTACCTGAGTAACACCATCGAATTCAATGTTACACCTGTGACAGAAGAATCTAAGTGTATTTCTCCCGGGTTCCACGTCAGCTTCGGACATTTTACAGCACTTGATAACACAATCACTACACAAATGAATTCAAATAAATTGCAAATTGTTCAATCTAACTCACAACAAAAAATTTAAAAAATATATTAATTTATCCGTCGCCATTTTCAGAATTCAGAACCATAGATAAACTTTATTCAGACAAATTCATGTCAGAATCAAGAGTTTGACAGTCCCATCAGTGCGCAAGCAGCCACAGATTAAAAAGCTAGTGGTGCCACAAGTGTTTGCCAATGACAGGTGATTTACTTGAGTTTTAACCAAAAAAGTGCTGGGAGTTTGATCCGCTGAACACGTCAAAAAAATAAGAAGAAGAAGAAGTAAAAAGCTAAGTGTCAATTGAACTCGCGTACTTGGGGTTCCGTCTCAGAAGAAGAACTACTTCATCTGTGGGTTCCGTATTAAGGAATATACCCAAATATTTAATTACCAAACGAACTTACCAAGTGAAGTTCAAACACAATTATTTAAACGGCTACATTCAACGTGATTTAATTTTTACTCACACGCTTTTACAGTGCGTGAGGCATACTACAGCATGTAAATAAAGTAGTCTGCAAATAGTAGATCTCGCAAGCACAAACTTATGTAAAACTATGCATCACGTCTGTAGAGGATAGGGCGCATGGAGTGGTGAGAATCGTGAAATAAACAACACTTTTGAAGCTTTTTAAACGATATTCTGACCGTGTGCGCATGGGGCAAGATGGTGTCCATCTCCGGTTAAAAGCCAACTAACCATCGCCAACACAACGAAAGATTGTTTTATTTTTTTAATAAATTGTGGTAGGTTCATCTGGCGCCTACTTACACTGTAGATTAAAGAATCTTACATTTTGAATTTCTATGATTTAACTTAGTATTTTTTTCATTATTGTTTTACTTACTATAACATATGCAAGATACACCCTCCCAAATAAATGTACACTGTGGTGCCCTTCTTGCCATGTCGAAACCAGGTTTAGTGATAGGGTCCCGTAGGCACCCTTTGGATACAGATCCCTAATAAAAATAGTTTGTGTCTATGGATGGTTGTTTTTTAAATTGTAAAACCACTGTCAAAGAAAATTTTCCGTAAAAAGAGTAGATCATGTGTCAATCAATGTGTGTGTGGTCAATGACTGAATTCATTGTGTGAATTACCCAAAATGCAAATAGGTGTATGGATAGATATATTTATTTTAATTTTATTTATTTCCCATGCCCTAAAATAAAACACCTTTACAGCATTGCAGGCCTCCGTATGCGCGATCTGGGTAAGCAGCAGCAGGTATAGAACAAGTCGATGGTGGCAGCTATACAATAACGTTCTTCTTGTGGCTGATTAGTACATACCGTTAGCACTTCTATGTATGTATCTAGAACCTATGAGTTATTACGAAAATCTTGCACTTAAAGAAAAAAAGTAAAAACAATCCTTCTACGGATAAAGGGAGAAACATGTTTTTACTTTTTTCGCATCACTTTCATGGAGGAAAATTATCGTCTGTAATAACTGTCAAATCAATCAATTGTCATTGTCATTGGTCTATATATTGTTTTGTCTCTGACTGATTATTTCTCGTTTGCGTGTTGGTGTGACGAAAATCTGCTTTTCTGTTTTTACAATTTATCCAACCACAAAATCGGTCAATAATGTGGTATTTTTATAGTTAATAATGCCTAAATCATCGAACATTATGATATATGTTGACAAAGTTACAAATGTGAAATTTACAATCAAATAATTGCCAATGCAGTGTTTCCCAATGAGTGTTATCAAATAAAATTTAAAATAGGGATAAATGATGAAGATTCTCGTATATTTGTTCATATTTGATGTTGTGTTTGCCCATAAACGCCTTTATCCTTGTTTAAATTCGGCAGCTAAGTCTGCAAAGGTCTAAAGTGGGTCATCTCTGTGTGAGGCATATATGTCTAAAATGAGTGAGAAAAGACTGACCCAGAACTTTACGAGCTACATCAATGTTTCTTCACCGGTATGTTATTTCCACCAGTTCTACACATCTACTTTGTGGAAAGGAACCATGAAAGAAAGTAACATTATTTCCGAGCCCCAATAATTTAACTTCCCTTCTTAGCTTACGATTTCTGTCACTTAATTAGTTCAAGCTATGAGGTAATGCACTGTTCATAGGTAGAGGTTACCGCTTAACATCAGGTGGGCCATCTGCTTATTCCACCATTCGTGTAGTATAAAAAAAAATGAAGCTGAATTGCTAATAATACATAAAAAATACATTTACTGCTTTATTAAATTCACCTCCAATGTAACTTAACTAAAAACTAACTTTTCATTTTCAGCCGAGTAAAAATGGTTCAGTCGCCGAGGTGAAACCCAAACTTCTAAATGGTAAGTCAACTTTGTACATTTAGTTTTTTTTTATTGTTGTGTGTATTTTTTATTTTCACTAGTTTGTAAGGTGTGCAGTAATGTATTCTCATTGAACCATGATTCTAAATACTAACCTTAATAATATATACATTGCGTTAGCATGAAATTGTTAATGTTAAAGAACTCCCTTTTCCACATTCAAACTCTATGGGTGGTCGTTATCCGTGAGCATGAAATTGTACAAATGAGTAATGCATATATTTCAGAAGCCCAATATTCATAACAGAAATTATGCTAATTAAAGTTCTGATCATGTTATGATCCAGGCTGTGGTTCGAATAAGGCCATAATCAACCATAATCAACATTAGCGCGGTCCGATTCAGCGAAAGCCTAAGAAATAAAGTTTACGAGCTCGCTAATATCATTTATGGCTTGAATCGGCCAGCGGCCTATGTGTGGATAAATGTCATGATTGACATTCTACTCAACTACATAACAATACAACACAGAAATGTATTTAATACAGAAATGTGACAGAAACTTTTTTTTTGTAACTACTTGGTTGACAAGCAGATGGGCCTACCTGATGTTACGCAGTAACCTCTGCCTTTAACAATGCATTACCTCAAAGGTCACGTCCACCTAGGATGCGCCCTAAGTGACATTGCACTGCGTCCACCACCCTGAGACCTAAAAATGAAAAGTCACATGTGTTCTTCTTCCACTTGCAACTTTATAGGAAAAGGCACCCCGCGAGCTTTCAAAAAACGTGGAGTTGCATCAGGCCGTAGATGAAGTGTGATTTCAGGGCCTTTGTATGCACCTAACTCTTCTTTGAACAAATCAGGAAATTCAGTCATGAAAGGTACCAAATCTTCTTTAGACCAGTATAAGCCAGTCACTTGTAGGCCTAATGACTGAAACCAGTTGCGGCCTAAAAGGCTGGGTCCATCGCCAGACACAATCACAAGTTCACATTGAGCCTCTTTGTCGCCTAAGACTACATGCACATTCACCATTCCTTTAACTTTCAAGGAGTCCCGTGTCCATGTGACCAATTTCACTGTGGTATCCTGAAGAGCAGGAGGTGTCGACCACAATTTGTTGAATGTTCTTTCTGATATGATACTGCGAGAAGCACCGGAGTCTACTTCCATCGTCAAACTTGCTCCATCGATAACCACATTAGCTTTTATCGGAGGTCGATAACTGTCCGCACACACGTAGACACCCATCATGTCTTCACATTCAGAAGAAGGCTTTTCATTTTCTTCCACCTGGTGTACTTTTGCTTTCTTGTCGCAAGCTTTTGCGATGTGACCATACTTTTGACATTTGAAGCACTTCGCCTTAACAAAGGTACACTGCTCGCCTGCCTTGTGTATCCATGTGCAATGTTTGCACTCATTGGATTTAATTTTGCCAATATCCATTGGCTCGGCTGCCTGAGACGAACTAGACGGAGTTTGAATCGGCTCTTCACTCTGACCGGGGTACATATCTTCAAAGGTAGCCTGGTAGTTGAGGCACATCTGCACAGCTGCCTCACATGTCAGTCCATTGGTTTTTAACAGCTCAAGGCGTAAGCGTTCGTATATAGCATTCTCTTCCAGCTAACCTTTGTGTATTGTGGAAAACAATTTAGAGGAAGTGCACAAAAATTTGATTCTAGGACAGATTACTAAAATAAAAAAAGATATTAACTAAATATAACATATCTACTACAATAGGTACAGAATTAATAAATAAACACACACACATAATTAATAGACTAATACAAAATTATCCTCTAAGAATTAGGCTTTCTTTTTAACATTCAGCTTGTATCCACCACTGCAGAGCATAGCAATCTGTTTGGACACATTGTTTTGTAAAAGTAGTCATTCTGGGTTAGTAGTAATTCTGAACCTAAACCATAGACTACTAGTAATTTCATTTTTATTTTTTTTAATTCTTTGCAAATATATAAACGTGCTACAGAATTTACTTATATATACTACTTAAACAAAAACAAACAACAATAGGTAGGTACTTAGGGACAATAGATAGGTAGGTAGATAAAATCGAGCGAATAACCAAAAAGAAGACATTCAAGGGAATTGAATGAAGTAGCCAAGTAAGCCGTGGTGTGTCCGGCCTAAGAATAGACTCCTCCGTCTCCTCCCGTGGATGTCGTAAAAGCCGACTAAGTGAATATCCGGACTTGTTGAAAAGATTATTTCTTGCTGCTAGCTTATTATTAGTATGTGTTATTACTGGAAGAAAGCGTTAGCTGAGTCAGTTGTGGGAAGCAACGACGGCGATGAGCTCACCACATGTGACGTCTATATCCCACGATGGTGCAACCCACTGTAAAAAGAGGCCCATTAAGGCTCTGCCTACCCCTTCGGGGGAAGAGGCGTGTGTATATGTATGTATTTATGTAGATAAGTAGTTAACTAGCCCCCACACTAGGATACCCTGAGTTGTGTGTGGCTAGTTTCTTCCAAAAGATTTTAATGCACAGACATATTCTATTTCTTAGGGTCCTCTATTATGTTTGTAATAAAATATAACAAACATGTAAAATATGGCAAGTTATTCGATCAGCTTCTCCAAAAATAAGAAGTTTTTTTTTTAAATATACTTATTTTTAAATTGTTTGGAGAAGCTGTGGTGCTAAATTATTTGGTGTCTAAGCTCTTGGGTGTCACTACCCTTGTAATAAATCACATTACATAACATAACACCCAACAGTCACACTCATAGTTCTGAACCCACACTAGGATTCTCTGTGTCGTGGGTATCAAGAACTACGACTACTATGGTACCATGACACCCAGACCCGGAACAAATATTTGCAGATCATACAAACATTTGTCCCGCAGCAGGAATCGAACCTGCAACCTTTCTCAGCCGGCTACTAGCCCGACGCGCTACAGAGGTCGTCAATATTATAATTGCTCTCCCACTATCATAAATGTAAAAGTTACTATGTTTGGATGTTTATTCCTCAATCATGCCGAAATGGCTGAACCGATTTCGATTAAATTTGGTATCCAGATAGATTATAACCTGGATTGGGATATAGGCAACTTTTTAACATGGCAAAACGCGAGCGATGCCGGGGGCGGAAACTAGTTATTAATAAAGTCAACAGAATTATTCTAATGCCAGATTGCCATTGAAAACAGTACCTAATTTGGAGGATCCCTGTAGGCTCTTTTTTAGGGTTCCGTAGTCAAAGACAAGGAACCCTTATGGATTCGTCATGTCTGTCTGTCTGTCTGTCTGTCTGTCTGTCTGTCCGTGTATGTCACAGCCTTTTTTTTCCGAAACTATAAGAGCTATACTGTTGAATCTTGGTAGGTAGATGTATTCTGTGAACCGCAATAAGATTTTTACACAAAAATTTAAAAAAAAACAATTACTTTTGGGGTTCCCCATACTTAGAACTGAAACGCAAAAATTTTTTTTTCATCATACCTATACTTGTGGGGTATCTATGGATAGGTCTTCAAAAATGATGTTGAGGTTTCTAATACTTTTTTTTTCTAAACTGATTAGTTTGCGCGAGAGACACTTCCAAAGTGGTAAAAAGTGTGTCCCCCCCCGTAACTTCTAAAATAAGAGAATGATAAAACTAAAAAAAATATATGATGTACATTACCATATAAACTTTCACTCAAAATTGGTTTGAACGAGATCTAGTAAGTAGTTTTTTATTTTTGGGGTTCCCCATACTTAGAACTGAAACTCAATTTTTTTTGTGTAAAATTACCATTTTCTTGCTGACTGTAATGTTTTTCCAAAATCTGTGAATGCAGATCAGAATATCTCAAAATGTTATGGATGGTCTCCTAGGAACGTTTTCCTGTAACTAGTAACGGTATATAACGGTAGTATAACGGTTAAGGTACCTGCCCTTACTGTCCCGTGAGTCAGCTCAGTCGGTCTACTAGAGACTTTTAATCCTTATAAGAAACAGGGTCGATTGGCATTAAAAAAAGTTTTTGTGTAAAATTACCATTTTCTTGCTGACTGTACATTTTTTCCAAAATCTGTGAATGCAAATCAGAATATCTCAAAATGTTATGGATGGTCTCCTAGGAAAGTTTTCCTGTAACTATAACGGTTAAGGTACCTGCCCTTACTGTCCCATCTCAACAATCCATCCTGTATAGTGTCTGTGATAAACCTGGTATACTGTAGTGGTTCCATAATTTTGATTCTTTAAAATGGATTCTTTTTAGTAGATTTTAAAATCCCAGAGATTCATAGCCTGCGGTGTCAGCCGCGTTAGTTTCCCGATGGCTGTGAATTTTTTGATAAATAATATATATTTTTTTAGCTTGGTATCATTGAGTTAGTTGCCAATAGACGTTTCACATAAAAAATACAAAAACAATTTATACTTGTTTAGGTACCTATCGTGCCGTGATGTGTCCGGCCTAAGAGCAGACTCGCTCCATCTCCTCTCGTGGATGTCATAAAAACCATCTAAGCCTTAGACTCTCAGGGGATGGGCAGCAGCATCCACCTGAGTATTAAACACCCAATACTGCGATCACTAATCCGCTTGACAAGCGTGGTGATTATAGCAATCCCCCCTCTATTGTATTTTATGGGGGATTCTTCGTTCAGTAGCTCGGTCTCGTCGTCGTGGCCGTCTGAATGCTGATGATGATGATGATGCGATTACCAACCCTCCCGCCAAGCGTGGTGGTTCTTCCAGCAGTAGAAGTGTACAGTCTGATGATGATAGTCCTATCAAATGCCACATCTTATAAGATAAAGATGAAGGGGAGATAAGTTCTGCACTGATGTCCCGCATCGGGGTGTATTGTGCATTGTCCCCCTGCTAAACCTGGGCTACAGTTAGCCCAACTCCTTAAAATAGCGGAGAGGGACTTTAACTAACTAACTAACTAAGATAGATCTTTGTTTGACCACATTCTCACCTGTTGCTAAGTGACGATGTGGCCGAAGATGAAGCACAAAGGTCTAGAAGGCACCTATTCACTCTAGCCTTAAAGAGACCCAGATTATAGTTTTCAGGAAAGACAGACGACGGCAGGGTATTCCACTCCTTAGCAGTTCGCATTATAAAAGTAGAACTGAAACGTTTAGTACGAATAGAGGGTATACTAATGATTACCTCATGGTAATGGGTACATGGATGGTACCGAGCCGTACGTCTGCTCGTCCTATGATGAAAAGGAGAAGGTGGGATCAGATCGTGAAGTTCGTGGGAGCATTCCCCGAAATTAACCTATAGAAGATCGAAAGGCATGCGACTTTACGGCGGTGCTCGAGACTCTGGATTTTAGTCTCTGCCATATGTTGCTCACCAATAAGCCTAAAAGCTCTGCCTTCAATCGAGTCCAAGGCAGCAAGCTGGCACTTGGCAGAACCATCCCAAACATTGCAACAGTACTCCATACCAACCCGGAAAAAAAAGCTTTATATAGACTAAGAAGCTGTCCTGGCGTGAAGTAACGCTTTACCTTATTCAGGATGCCTTAACTTCATGGCAGCTGTTTTTGCCTTAGACTCGATGTAGGAGCCAAAGTTGAGAGTAGGCGTAAGTGAAACACCCAAGAGCTCGAGGTGATCCCCTATAGCTACAGGTACATCTCGGAATATAGGAACTTGGAGAAACTGACTTGTTTTCGCCGAGAAGAGACAAGCCTGCGTTTTTTTGGGATGATGGCAGCACTGCCTATCCCCGAGGGAGCTATAGATCAAGTGTGACAAGACTTGATCAACTCCTGCAGTCCGGTTTTTTCTCTGGCTTCATTTGCGGGTTTGCAGTGTAGACAGCCGCGACACAGACCACTGTCCGTGGCCCCTGGCTTTAGCAGCTGGAGGTTGAGATCACAGTGTCCCGTGATGATGTCCACCATGATCCGTAGGTCTTCGCGTTTCATCTTTAACAATGTGTTTGTTATCTTTTTGTTTTTGGCTGGGAGCATCGACTTTGGTTGGTTACAGTCCATCTATGGCTTAGAGCATTGCAGGCCTCCGTACCGGAGATCTATGGTACTTACTATAAAGGCTGGTTTACACATTGATCAGTGCAAGTGCAGGTGTTTAGCGCAGGTGCTTAGTGATTAGTAAAATACACGTGTGGACAGCAACTGATTAGTGCGAGTGATTAGTAATCAGCGTAGTAAAGTGAATAGAAGCGAGTTTTATTTTTTGCGAGTTGCCACGTCTCTCGCGCCCTTCCTTCCCCCTGACTCGCAGCTTGCCTGGTACTAAACACGTTTGGCCATGCTTGTTTAGTGATTAGTGTTTAGTAGCATTGTTACGCGGACTGAATTTACTAATCGGAGCAGCTAAACAGTATTGGACACAACTAAGCACTAACCACTCGCACTCGCAATGAAGCCTACTCGCACTCTTACTAATCAATGTGTAAACCAGCCTTAAGACAGTGCGGGCGCCGCGCCGATCGCGTCAGTGATGTTAATTACAATAATAGTGATTATGTATGCGACCCATACACTTAACTGTACCACCATATTGGCTAGTAATAGATATGGCGCGAGGAAGTGATGGCCCTCGCCATATAGTCGTCCATGCCAGTAAATGGTTTATTGTGAACTGTGATGGGTGCGCTGAAAAGAGGTATTTATTGGAATTATTTAGTTGCAAAGTTTAAATATTTGCTTGAGTTCGATTTGATTGCGACATTGATAGTCCCTGGTACAACCGAACCAAAAAAACCCCGACGACAAAAAAAACTATGAAGTTTTAGAACCCGTATACCAAGTTTTGTCAAGATAGTTTTTTAGTAGTAGTAGAGCTTTTTTGTGAAAGAGTTCGTCCGGGGAATTACTACCACCATGCCTATTTCTGCCGCAAAGCAGTAGTTCTTGCATTGCTGTGTTCCGGTTTGAAGGGTATGGGTGCAGGTGAAATTACAGGCACATTAGACTTTTCATCTTTATATATTTTTGTTCCGTTATTCTAGTAGTATACATACATAAAAAAAAGATTGATTGAGAAATGCGACCTGTAGAGATCAGCCGGACATACGAAATATTTTTTGCCCATGCTTATGCAGGGAGGCTTCGCTCGCTCGGTCAAATAGTAGGTATTGTTCAAATAAAATCCAAAATTAATTAAAAAAGACCCATGCATGCTTTAGATCTATATTTTCGAAAACTCGTTTTCAGAATGTAATTTGGGACTCACCAGTACAGAAAACTATGTATCATCAATTTAATTTTTATCTCATTTAACAGTTATATGTAAACGTAGCAGATCCTACTGTTGTCTTGCGGTGAGACCAGGTTCGTTTTCGCAGCGTGAGTCAGCCCAATTCACGGTCACTGCAGGTTGCGCAAATATGCTCTTATTTCCTTGACGATTCGCAGTAAAAAATGCTCCATTGACCACCAAGGCCGCAGAAAGTTGGCTTATTTTGGTAATTACTTTATTACACGAATATTCAGATATATCAAGGAAGTTCACAACCTTTATCCTCACCCACAGCCTGACGTCACTCACTGCTAACTATAGGCTTTGCTTGTACCTACTTTTCTCCAAAATCCTTCGCCAGATTTATCCATTGTCTGTCCATCTTGCTACTGGTTGACGACAGTTCTTGGGCACCATTCAGTTAGGCCTTACCCACTCCCTTTCGTCACCTCGCCTTGCCTTGCAAGGGATCGCAACCAATTAAACCTAAATTCCACGCAAACGAAACTTAAAATTGCCCGTAGAACTTCTATAAATATCTAATTAGCTGATAGCAGATTTATCGCCTGATCTCTAGAAGGCCATACTTTACTTACCCACCCTACCCCCTTATCTTTGGTAGATGTTTACGGGGAACATGAAGCCGGTATTTCCGTGGCCATAGTCGTGTCGATTTTAGTAGCGTACTAATAGTTTGCGGTACTTTTTCTCTTAAAATTTGAATATGACATCACATACGAGTACAATAACCTGGGTTATTGAGTTGCATTCGTCACCCTGAGACGTGAGATGTAGGGGCAAGTCTTCCCTAGCTTACACAGCGTATGCCGATCACAACCAGAAGGTTATTACGTATTTGAGATCTTCCTCTAGAGACCGCTACAAATTCTGAGCTGAAGGGACTTTTCTACGGATAACAGACCAACGCGGCAGCGTCAAATGACCTTAGATAATAATATAATTCTGGGAACTTGCACATTGTAAAAGCTACCCAGTAGCTAGTGAATGAAAGTCATTTATCGGAAAGAAATTATTTATGTAACTTTGCGGTTGGTAACGTGTAATTATTCAAGGATATTTTCGTGCCAATGAGTCATTTGTAGGTCATTATCATCGTGGTACGAGCAACTCCGTATCAACCATATGATTTAGAATCGCGATGCTATTAAATAGCTTATACACAGAGCTAACCACAGTGTAATTGACTTGATCTGAACCAAGGTCATCTAATTTAACGGTTCATTGGAGAAATAGATGAGTTTTTCACACTTGTAGGTACCTACTTACAAGCTTTTTTTTACCTAATAGTCATAATGAGGCTTACATTTCACGTTATGGTAAATTATACGGTTTGCTGTCTGAGAAAAGCTATGAATATATACCAAAGCTAAATTAAAATAAGAATAGAATCCTATCAAATTATATCACGGTTACTAAATGTGCAATGGTGTGTCCGGCCTAAGGATAGACCCCACCGTCTATCCCGTGATGCACCAGAGGATGGTCAGCATAGCTTTCAACTGAGTAGGTAGGTAATCAATAGGTAGGTAATAGTAATACGCGATCACCAATCTGCCTGTCAATCCTGGTGATTATGGCAAATCCCCCCCATTGAAGCCTCTTCCAGCACTGGACGTCGATTGACTGCTGATGATGATTGAATATTTTGGACTCAGATCAGATAAGTCTTAATGTTTCGCTGGACAGCTTGTTTACTTCATTTCAAGGATTGCCAAACTATTTGTGGCATCCAATTATTATAAGGTACCTAGGATAGCTCATTTACACTCGCGTACGAGTCGCGAGACGAGGCGTGAGGCGAGGCACGATACATAGTGTAAATAGACGCTCGCGACTCGCGGACGCGGTTTTTTGGGCACGAGTCAAAGGACACACGCAAAGGACTCGGGAAGGAAAAACGCAACCGTTTTACTGAACTCACCACGAGAGTGTAAACAGGAAGCTCATTTACCATCGATCACGCGAGGTGCGGGCTGAGTTACGAGACGAAGCACGAGGCGAAAGTATAAATGTTGGAAGACAGTACAACTCTACCATGCGGTAATGCAAAGCTGTTACGATTTGTATCGAGCTATTCGCCCAAGTATCTTGGTCTAGAGGATATTCTTATTTCGTTTCGCAACAAAGTATTGTGCTCCAGTATTTTTATGCTTTCCGCAATTCGGTCCGATATAGATGATAGCGTTTTATTTGTACTCATTCCGTTCTGGTTCGATGGAAGGGCAAGTGACGAAACAGCAGATGGCCCGCTTGCTGCCTGCTGGAAGATAACGGGCGTAGGCCATACGATAAAGAAACCACACTAGTATAAACACTCTCTCTAATCTCTGAATATAAACTGGTAGCACAGAATAAATAATGCTGGTAGTAGAGGTTTTTTGTGAAAGAGTTCGTCTGGGGAAGTACTACCACCATACTTTTCATTAGATGATTTTTGAGTTTTGATTGTTCCCGATATTTCGGCACAGTTGCATGCGCCGTGATCACAGCGCATGCAACTGTGCCGAAATAACGGGAACAATCAAAACTCAAAAATCATGGTAAATATCCCGTTTCTAGTGGAAACTATGTACATAACCATGATAGTTTCAAAAGTTATACTACCACCATACCTATTTCAGTCGCAAATCAGTAATGCTCGCTATTCTGTGTTCCGGTTTGAAGGGTATGGGTGCCGTTGAAATTACAGGCGCATGAGTCTTCATCTTTGTCTCAGGGTGGCGGGCGTGTGCAATGCTGCTTACGTAGGGCGCGTCCTAGGTGGAGTGACCTGTGAGGTGATGCATTATTAGGGCGAGCGAAGCTAGTCTTCTACTATCCCAGAATGTATGCATTTTGGAACAAAGAAAACCACCATTCACATTTTGGAACACCTCTAGATTTGTAATTTTCCAAATTATGTTGAAAATACAATAATAAATTATAGTTGAAAATGGTAAATGCACAAGCCGTGCGACGCCAATTATAAAGAAAAAAAAGCGCGGTAGTGTCTACATCAGCCTCCGGTGTCTATGAATAGAATAAGATAGTGACCTATCTTTAATGAATACTCTAAAATATGTGTATTTGTTTGTTCAGGTGAGCTAGTGACGGGCGCGGCGCACAGCGTGGTGATGCTGACGCCGCTCAGCGAATGGGATAGGGGCAGGTTTGGATCTCTGTTCATCACCAACTACAAGCTGTCCTTTGTGCCTTTGGAGAGCTCGCATGTTGACGTAAGCATAATATCTACTTGGTCGTAGCTTGTCCGGCTTAAGAATGGACCCCTCCCCTTCCTCCCGTGGATGTCGTAAAAGTCGACTACATAGCTGATCATTCGAGACACAATCTTTTCGAGCAATACAAAAAACACTAATATTCGTCATTGCCTGACCATTCGGCCCCAGGTATCGGGCTGTGGCGAATGTTCGCGAAGTGTCTTTGTCTCAGCACGATTATTCGCAGTAGGCCGGTAATGGCCGGTTACTGAAGCTGCTGTGACTCTATCGCGAGCGACTGACGATCAAACGCAATGATCAGTTGGGTTGGGTTCGTAATTTACCTTTATATAACTGCCATCTGATCAGCTGACCCGTCCCAGGCTATATTATCCCGATGTATAAAGGCTGACCTTTTCAGACAATGGTATGGTTAGAAGACATATTGTGATAATTTGGGTCAATTCACGGCTTCTAATCTCCATGACCTTGCATTTCTGTTACCAGTAGGTACCTACTGACGACCTCTGTGGCGCGGCGGGCGAAGGTTCGCCTGCGACACAGGAGGTTGCGGGTTCGATTCCTGCCTCGGAACCAATATTTGTACGATCTGCAGATATTTGTTCAGGGTGTTCTGGGTATTTTCTATGTATAATAAAAAAAAAAAAACTATGTAATAAAATACAAAATTGCTGGACAGTTCACACTACATTATCTAGCCCCACGCTAAGCAGAGTTATGGGTACTAGAAATCTTATATATTATATATACTTAATACTTATTACATAGATAGATATTTTTGATTATACATAGAAAATACCCAGAACACCCTGAACAAATATTTGCAGATCGCACTAATATTTGTTCCAAGGCGGGAATCGAACCCGCAACCTCCTGCGTCGCAGGTAAACCTTTGTCCGCCGCGACACAGAGGTCGAATAATGTAAACTAAGTATAACTTGTCTCCAGGAATACTGCCAACGTAACTACCTGCTCGGCACGTACGACGTGCCTCTAACGTGCGTGGGCGCAGTCTGGCTCACAGACGGCGGGCCCGTGAGACGGAGGAGACTGATGCCCTATGGAGATATGCCAGGGAAAGTCAAGGGACTACAGGTTATTTGTAAAGTGAGTACCCTTCAATGTAGCCTAATGATCTCCCTGCTGAGGTTTTCCCAAGCGACTACAGTATGCGGTTCTTCAAAAGGGGTGTTTGGACATTTTTAAAGGGTCGGCAACGCGCGTTTGATGCCTCTGGTGTTGCAGGCGTCCATAGGCTACGGTAACGCTTACCACCAGGTGGGCCGTATGCTTGTTTGCTACCATGGCAGTACAACAAAAAAAAACTTACGTATACAGGCACACGCCTCTTAGATACTCAAATAAAGCAATATGAAGGGGCAAAGAGAAAAAATTTAAAAGAAAATAGAAAATCATGGAAAGAATTTGATCGAAATCGTTAGTTGTTTTCGAGATCTTAGAAATAAATAAGTTTTTTTTAAAATTTACGGTCAACTTTAAATACCAGCTAAAAAGTTATTCTGACAGTATAACTGATATATTTGAGTGTAAAGAAACCACAACAACAACAATTACATTTATTTATACAACCTGTACACAGCAACATTAAAACACACAGACTGCACATTATGCACATGAAGAACGCTGCCATATACAGAGTCGTACAAAAAGCCCCGAGCTCAGCATGTGCTGTGAACGAATTCACAACTCTGATTTTCACCACGAACTTAAAAAACTAAAAACTTCATTAAACAAGTATACTACATACATACCTACCCAAAAATAAATGCACAATGCACCTGGTCAGCAAATAAATCAAGGATTATCAGAAAATAAGTAGATATTTGTAATATCGGCGCCACATACAAATAATGGCGCACTTTTGTTGCTGTAGAAATAACATTAATTAGCTAATCAACATTAATTTTACAGTTAACAACAATTATATAAAATCCTAATCACAATTTGCTGCCGTATTACTAATATTGCTGCAGATATATTTAATTTCCTATAAAATCAATTTGAAGGCTGCCCAATATCACATTACTTGCTGATCAATTTAGTTATTTTTGCTGACCACTTAGAAGCAGCTCTATTCACTTTGTTGACAAAATACATTTTGGAGCTGACAAAACCTCTTTAAATTAGCTGATCGTTTAAATTAGATAATAAAATGGAGTTGGGCAGGACACCTGGTAAGACGAGGTGACGATAGGTGGAGTAAGGCGCTAACTGGGGGGTTAGTACGAGTTTTGATAGTTTTCGAAACTATACGAAGTTTCGTTTCCTTCCATACATTTACATACAGCGCTCCTACCGGAAACTAAGGACGCTGTCAGTAAATTTATTGAAGGAAACGAAACTTCATATAGTTTCGAATACTATCAAATTCTCGTATATACTAAGCCCCCTAAATGGCGCCCAAGAACTGAGTACAGAAACGTTGGTCGTCCAGCAGCGAGATGGGCAGACGATGTTGCATGCGTCGCGGCCGAGCCTGGATGAGACTGGCACGGGACCATGAGGAATGGCACTGGCAAGGAGAGGCCTATACGCAGCAGTGGGTGAAGTCAGGCTGTAGATGATGATGATGATTAAGAGATAACCGTTTAATAGTATAGGATAATTCACGCCTACTCGAGATATTCAAATCAAAACTAGTTTTAGTAGTAGTTTCAAACATCTGCAAATATCGAAATCAGTATCTTATCTTATCTATGAGTCATTGTTGTGAATCTCAGCGGAATGCCACATGGCGTGGCTTCAAAACCAGACAGATACCAATCAGTCAAAATAAACCACTAAACAGATCCTTAATTATAATGTTTCCGTGTTCAACTTTATGTCAATGGCGCAAGGTATATTTTCTAACGAAATATTATTTAATTGACGACCTCTGTAGCGCGTCGGTCGTGTAGCCGGCTGAGACGCGAAAGGTTGCGGGTTCGTTTCTCGTTTGTATGATCTGCAAATATTTGTTCCGGGTCTGGGTGTATGGTACCATGGTACTCGTAGTTTCTAATACCCACGACACAGGGAATCCTAGTCTGGGATCAGGACTATGTATGTAACTGTTGGGTGTTATTTTATGGTATGGAGATCCAAAATCATGATCAAATGTTTTTCTTTTGTAAACTTTACGTCAATGGAATAATTTTACAGTGAACATTGTTTATTGAGGCCAGCAAACACATGCTTGTAGCAATTAAAAAGTTAATCTGTTTATGCGTCATTCGTTATCTTAAGGCTGCGCCAACCCCAGGCAGAAATCTTCATTAAAAAAAACTAATCGCGCCGCACGAAGAAGCTGTTTTTCTTAAATATCTTGTAACATATAGATAATTTTACAAATCCCCTACAGTAGGTAAACCCTCGGCTTTGTTGTATTGATAATATTTATCTAATTTATTACCCAATAATATGCACCATTTTAATAAACAATCGAATCTAGCTAAAATTAGAGGGCTTAGGGGTAACTTTGCTTTTTTTTCTATCGAGAAAATATTGTCCTTTCGTGTTTCTGATACATTGATCCCTCGGAATTATAATGCAATTATCCATGCAATATTTATAATTTGAATATTGTACTTGATTTAATCAATACTCAGCACGAGTCTATGAACATAATATATGTGTATACCAAAGAAACAAGAAAACCAAGAAAACAGAACAAAAGTCTATCATATTTTAAAAGTCAGTGTGACAATCAGATAATATATTATGTTACTAATAGTGTCCGCCGGCGGTTTAGCTCGCGTTTTACCGGGATAAAAAGTAGCCTATAGCTCAACCCAGGTTGTAATCTATATGTTTAACAAATTTCATCAACATCGATTCAGCCATTTCGGAGTGATTAAGTAACAAACATCTTATGATATTCCATTATGATATATAAGTGGGATTGCACTTGTTGATGTCAAAATTTATCTTCCTCTTCCAGAACATGAAGGTGCTAACATTCAGTTTCGCGAACTCCCCAATGGACCACGGCCGAAAGATCGCACTCGCGCTAATGCACCACGCCTTCCCCAAACGCCACGACCTCCTCTTCGCATTCGAGTGCAGAGAGGAATACCACATGCACCTCCCCTCCGACATGAACATGTTCCAGCGACCTGGAGACTGGAAGAGAGAGCTGGAGAGGTAAGGATAAGCACAAATAAGGGACCTGCAAAGCTGACATTGTCGTATTTTTCTTTCCTGACAACTATAATCTGGGTCTCTTCAAGGCTAGAGCGAACAGGTGCCTTCTAGACCTTTGTGCTCCATCTTCGGCCACATCATCACTTACAAACAGGTGAGATCGTGGTCGAACAAAGGTCTATCCAAGTAAAAAAAAAAAATTGTTCTAGGTCTTAATTAAGGAATTTTTAGTTTGACCATCAAAAGGATCAGGAATGTCTAAGACACGACACAAGTGTTCTGTGAGCGTTAATGGTGGGTAAATTTACGGTACATTCTTGAAAGCATAAAATAGCACCTTTTTCAGAACATTAATTTTTATCGTTGGTATAATTATTATAATTTTTTATTTCTTACCTTTTTTTTTTATTGTTTATTTTTTGAAATTTGAGCATACCTTACTTTTAGTATTATTCTTCTTATTAGTTTTCTTTATGTTGGTGTGTTGTTGTATAGTCGTTGTGAGTGGTTAGCCGTAACGCCAACAAGTGGTTCTGACGGAAAACCAGCGTTGGTTGCTAGCTTGCTGTCAACCAACTCATGGTGAGGCAGAGCCATTTTGTTACTTGAGTTACTCCTCGTACCTTCATTTCTGTTTCTTCTTAGTTTAGTCTGACCGCCAGGCAGAAAGCGACTTACTAAAAAAACGCCACGCGCCGCTCGAAAAAGCGGTTTTTATTGAATATCTCGTGAAATATAGATAATTTTAAAAACCCCGTGGTGAACCCTCCTTTTTATAGTATTGATTTTATTTATCCAATTTTTGATCCCATAATCTGTACCATATTGACAAACAATCGAATCTAGCCAAAAGTTAGAGGTAACTTTGTGATTTTTTTAGAAATTTTTGTCCTATGGTGTTTCTGTCTGGGTGATCCCTTGATATTATAATGTAGTATCCATGCATATTTTTAATTTGAATATTGTACTTGATTTAGTCAGTTAAAAATCGAATCTAAGATAGGTAATTTTGCGTTATACCCCACCTTAATACGAGTTCCTGTGTGGCTCATGTATACAAAACAATATATATACTTTCTTCTTTCTTTCTTTAGGTGTGAATCTCCGCATTGGAGGATCACTTGCATCAACGGCACTTCTGATGCCTTCATGCTGACGGCGGGAGAGACGCTCATAGTGCCTAGCTCAGTGCTGGATTATAACCTGATGGAGTCTGCGCGGCATTTCCGGTCAGGGCGGGTCCCGGTGTGGGTGTGGGGGCGGGCGGAGGGCGCCGCCCTCCTCAGGAGTGGTGAGCTTCTGCAGACGGAGCAGTCAGCTACGGCGGAGAGTGTGCTGCTGGAACAGGTGTGTAAACGCTCCTTTAGAGGCTGTCAAGAGTCAAATAGGCTTTATTAAACGTATTTTTAGAAAAATCTACACAGTTTAAGACAACAAAAAATATATATCATATCTCCAAGGGTATGATCGAGCCCAAAACATGGTTTCGATAATTTCTCTAGATAAAAAAAATCGTGTTCTTACCTCTACAATACGCTTATAACGTAAATATCTCTATTACCTATCAGCGTACATTGACACAATTAATAAGAGTAACAAATAATATTATTCTAGAAGGCATGGTCGATATATATTTACGATTACGCAGCAAATATTTGTTTAAGTACCGTTTTTTGTGACTTTCGTTCACTTTTCGTAGCGCGGACGCTGTTCTGTCACTTTCTAACTTAACTGAACTTTACTGAGTTAGATAGAGACGGAATTTAGCTGTTGTCTGCCTCTTAAGCCTTATTAGCGCTTGAACGATGTCAATGAAAACGTATGAACGACTAACTGCAGCGCTGATGAATTGCTACGTCGCGCTGAGGAGAACCTTCGGTCGACTGACGCGCTATCACTTATTCAAAGAAAACATAAAAACCAACTTAAAAGCCTCAGGTTGGCAGTCAAAAGTAAGATGGTAGAGAGAATCAGCAAAAGTTCATAAGGCACCCATAAATAACACATCAATAATAAATTATAATGTAGGTACAGACATTGCAATTTGATAAAAACCGTATATTCAACAATAATCTCACACCGACTGTACAAAAGCTGAGAAAATGTTAGTAGTGACGAGTTTACCCTCGAAGTATGGAAGTTAAAAGTAGCACAAAAAATGGTGTAGTGACGAAAGAACCCTAACCCAATTCTAATTATTATTCTGTGCCCCCAGGTCCGTCGCTCGCATCCCAAGCTGACCCCCCCACATGTGCTGTACCTCTGCGGCAACAGCTTCGTGACTGGCGCCGGCGGGAATGTGCTCCCACCCCTCCCCGCCCTGCAGACCTCCTACAAGAAGCTGGTCGAACTGTGCACACCTACCACTTTAGGAGGATTTTGGGTAAGTAGTAGAGTTTTTTTTTAATGAAATGAATAGGCAAACCTGCATATGGCCCACCTGATGTAAAGTGGTCACCGTCGCTTATAGACAACGGCAACACCATTGTCAACATTGTCGATGCGCTGCCTACCCTGAAGGAATTTATGAACACTTCTTAAAGCGACACAAGTTGTAACCAACGGGAAAACCTCAGATGAAGCTCATTCCATAGTTTGTAGGTATGGGGAAGAAATGATCTCGAGAAACGAGTCATACGAGAAACCTAGGGATCTATGATGTGTGGATGAGCTTTGTCACGATGCCGGGAAGAGCGCTGGTAAAATCTCGATGCCGGGATGAGATCGAAAAGCTCGTCAGTCAGAGCATTCCTCGTTGTAGAGACGGCGTAGAACACACAAAGAGATCCAATGGCTCTCAGCTTTTATGTGACTGGTGTTATCGGAGGAGTTCCCACACTGAAATGTACCTGTATAGCGCTCGTCTGAACTTGTCACCTCGAGGGTACTAGCCGAAAACCTGTGATTGCTCTTTGAGCAATATCATTTGCGGAGCCACTTGTGATGCTGCAACACACACGTACTTGAAAGAGTTCTTTCAGGCAAGTACTACCACCATACCTATTTCTGCCGCAAAGCAGTAGTGCTCACTGCTGAAATTACAGGCACATGAGTCTTTTCATCTTTATGTCTCAGGGTGGTGAGCGCAGTGCAATGCCACATAGGGCGCGTCCTAGATGAACGTGACTTATGAGGTAATGCATTGATAAAAGCTTGTAAAATAGTACACTGCGGGTACAATGTGCTCTACTGATAATGATAATTACATGTGACCTTTACTCCTATATAGCTGATTGCAGCTGTCTTGTGAAGTGATTGCCTCTCCACTATACTAATACTAATATTATAAATGCGACAGTTTGGATGTTTGTTTCAGACAACACGTTTTTACAGTGTTTTTTGTTTTGTTTAGGGGTAACGGAGCTAAACTGATGATATTTATGAGATACTATTAATTAAAACATGTGTGTTAAGTCTCCTAGTTCTCGCGAAATCATTTTTCGCTATCTGAAGGAGTGTTCATGAGCTGTAACGGGCAAAAAACAAAAACAAAAAAAAACGCGCCTCAAGCGAGATAATTTCATTGGTGGTTGCTTTTCCATACTAACGTATTTTACCAAATATGGGCGAACAGAGTATAATTTTACACTGAAATGACTGTTGTTGGCTTTTATATTGGTCATTATTTGCGGCAAATCATATTTGGTTGAAGGAAACAGTGGATTAATAGCGAAAATAACATCGAAATGACTTGTTTATCCAGTTATAGATTTACCGATAGCTAGGGGTATTCCATGTTTGAAGTCATATTGTGTTTATTTGCTGGTGTATGTCTGTTTGTCAGTGGCCTCATAGCTTCGGAACGGGTGTTCTGATTTTAATGCAGTTTTATTTTTGTATGAAACTGGGTAGTTGGGAGAAGGTTCTTAGTTATTTGGTCAAAATTGGTGAAGCTATTTCCAGGATAATTAGATTGTAAGACTTTTATGGGATATAATTGCATCTAGAACCTTCAGTTTCAATTTAAAATGTTCAAATTTATTATTTTTCAAGTGTAAACCACACTTTATGGGTAACATTAAATGTAAATGTAACCAAAAAATCCCATCAACGCTATAGCCGAGTTGATAGTGCCCACAAATTTCGTCTCCAGCGTCATAGCTCTTTCTATGGCCTGTAACGCTTTTAAAAATC
This sequence comes from Operophtera brumata, assembly GCA_932527175.1. Classification (NCBI taxonomy): domain Eukaryota; kingdom Metazoa; phylum Arthropoda; class Insecta; order Lepidoptera; family Geometridae; genus Operophtera; species Operophtera brumata. The sequence goes on along the minus strand of OW052239.1, from coordinate 54,087,906 downwards.
TGTAAGCCCTAGGGGGCTAAGGTTTCAGCGGGGCACCTACCAACAGATCCCCTCCACGGGGACAGACTCCACCTCCGAGTGCCAACCCAAGAATAAGAGGCCTCAGGCCAGGAGGGCAGGCTTGTCTCCGAGCAGTGAAGGGGTTTTAGTTATGGTAGGGGCCGCTGTACGCCTATCAGGAGGGGCGTACAAAGAAGTTAAATACTATTTAGAATCCAGATATAGAGGTTTTATTAAAAAGGGTAAGTTTACACGTAAAAATACAGATCCAAGAAGGTAACAAAAGGGAAGTTATTAGGTAACTTAGATTATAGTTTTACACGGGGTTTGGGCGCCTTGATATTTAAAATTCCTTACTAGGAGCAATGAGACCTACAGTGGGTCGTGGAGATCTATAACCTACAGATCCTAACTGTCCGTGGAAACCATGTACGTACTAACACTTCACTGTTTGAGTAGGTCGAGATACTAGAGGGGTCGACGGGTTAGTGGACGGAACTTGATAGAACAAGGGCTTGCCGCAAGCGGCTCGCCAATACCGCTTGGTTCCAGAGGGCTCGATGCTTGCACGAAGGTAGATTGGAGTCGTCCCGGCTTGGCCGGGGTCAGGCTGCCACGTGGCCCAGTTCTCTTAGAACGGGCGGACGGACGGCAGGCCACCAGTAGTGGCGATGGCGCCGAGCGCGACTTGTATGGTATTTACTTGAGCCAGCTGAACTTTAAGCAAGCCTTGACTGGGCCCGGGGTTGCTCTGAGCGGGCGGTAACACAGCCGGACGGCCCCTCGCTCAAGCGTGGTGTCTGGATAGGTAGGATTCCACAGTAGTTCGGCGAGGACCGGCCGGGTGCTGGCGGTGACCAATATACCACGCGGACCCAGTCAAGGAAAGATCTTGTATTTTCTAAAGCGACTAGGTTCGTCGAGTTGTCCGAGCCAAAAAGAATTCTACGTTGGCTGTCAGCCGCGACTTAGCGTGCGGACTGACATGAGCCTGACAATGACGTTTATTCCGGCAGCTGTCACTGTCGAAAATTGGGCTGAGGCCCTGACTTAGAGATAGAACGTGTGTGTTGCCTCACACCGTTACAGGCCGAATTGGTAAAAGCATCGCCGATCACAAGCAAGGATGCGGGTTCAGGTCCCGCTGGAACGGAATTTTTAAAGTAACATTTAAATTTAAAATGTTGATTTTTGACGACATCAGCTAGGATTTATAGTCTCCAGGATCTTATGATGACCAGCGTAGGATAAACAGGATCTAGGGTACTACTGAAGCTGAATCATGAGCGGTGACCGCGACCACGCTCGAAGGCCGTGAGACGGGAACACGGCATTATTTACCTTGTCACACCCTGTATGTATGTATAGATTTTATAAATCAAACTGATCATCTGGGGCCCATATTATAAATGGCACTCGTGTGGCTTGCACCTGAGAGTGTTTAAAGTGATCGTCACCTAAAACGCAGGTTACATTGTTTTCAGATTCAGGACTCTCAATACTATTCGATACTGGACTCTAGTCGGTGGCTGCGTCACGTCGCCAACTGCATAGCGTTCGCGGACGAGGCAGCCAGGCAGCTCTCCGAGAACGTCACCGTGGTGCTACAAGAAGGTACAGCACTAATATTTATTATGTGGTACAGCTGCTATTCCAACAGAACTTTGTGATTCTAAAGGTCATAGCATAGCATATACACCACTATTCCAAATATACCATAAATAAAACCTGGATAATCAGTATTCGATAAAGATTGAATATACGTAAAAAAGATACCAAATAACAATTTCCAGGAAAACTCATAAAAATGGGAACAATTGGTCAAAACTATTTAATAGTGCATGCGCCAAAGATTGCTAACCAAGTGCTTTTTTTTACGTTGATAGATCTTTGTTTGGCCACCATCTCACCTGCTGGTAAGTGACGATGTGGCCAAAGATGGAGCACAAAACTCAAGCACGAGTATTATGTCCATAAATTTATTCGGATTTTGTAAAGAAAACAAATGTTTTTTTTATTCCATTTGAAAAAAAACATTACGCTTATTACATTTGTACCGAATGCTTATTATCCAGTTATTTTTTAAATGTTATATTTGGAATAGTGGTGTATATCAACTTGGAAAGAGATCGTCACTGGATCGCCTGTCGCCTCGCCGTCAACCAGGCGTCAACCTAACGTAAGCACAGTGGATCAGCAGCTCCGGTACAGTTTACCCAAAATATAAGTCTGATCGACTGTTTTAATTTGCGCAGAAAAGCGCAGACTGATATCCGACAGGAGCCGAACGTATAGTGTAGCTCTGTCCCGATGTATAGCTCTGTCCCGCTCACATCTAAGAGTCGACTGGACGCGATTTTGTCGCGAAATTGATTAACCAGTAACAGCGCAAGATTTTAGCGCGCGATTGCTATTGGTAGAAAGAAGGTTCCCGTGCGATAGAAATTGATCTACGGCGCAGGTACATCGGGGCGACTTATATTTTGGGTAAAACTGTACGTCGACTCGGCTACGACCGCGGGTGGGGTGAGAGGGGCAAGCGTGGACAAAAAGCATAAGCGTGTGGACGAGCCGTAAGCGCGGGAACTGCAAGTTGCGAGGCGATTGCGTTACGATTCAGATTAGTGTGCGTTGCAGTAGGGAGTTACATACAAAGAATACTGAACGGCTCGAGTTGATACGGTAACCATCCTACATCCTAGGTGACCTATGAGGTAACGCATTGTTAAAGGCAGAGTTTACCGCTTAACATCAGATGGACCATATGTGGGCCAGGGTGTGGATGGGGTTGCTGCGCTATTGCAGTGCATCAGGAATGTTTGCGGACGCAAGAGTTGATGGCTTTGCAGCGATTATGCGCAAAAGATCAGCGTCCCTAATGCGCCGTGTGCGCGACGGCTCCAACAGCTACCTGCAACTCATTGCGGGGAGGCTGGATAAGGACTGTGCCTTCATGGAGCGCTGGACAAGGGAGCATGTCATGCTTTCTTAGTCCAGTGTCTCTTGTGACATACCGTGAGTTATATTTTAGTATTAAGTTAGTGTAGTAATCATTTTTAACCAAACTATGGACTATTCCTCATATGTTTTGTATTATTTGTGTATAGTCTGAAATAAAAAGTATTGAATTGAATTGAATATGCTTGTCCGTGATTCACGTAGTTACGTGTAACGGCTAATATCGTAAATAACAGTATATTTATGTTCTAAAACCCTATTTGTGGTGGTGTTCCAGGTGACGGCGTGGACTACTCTGCGGTGGTATCGTCGCTCACGCAGCTACTAGTGGACCCCTACTTCAGGACCATATCGGGGTTCCAGTCGCTCGTGCAGAAAGAGTGGGTGGCGCTCGGACACCCCTTCTGTGATAGGTGAGGGAACTTCAATACAGGACACTTTATGTCTCAGGGTGGCGGGCACAGGGCAATAACACGTAAGGCGCGTCCTAGGCCAATGTGACCTATAAGGTACACAAGTAAATAAATGTTTATAGTGTCAAATTGATAAGCGCGTACCGGTCAGAATCTGACAGAAATCATCAGAAATGTAAACTGTCTCTTAAGACTGCGCCAAAACCAGGCAGAAATCTTAATACACTTCTATTTAGTGTTTTTATTTTTAAAGGGTCGGCAACGCGCGTGTAATGCGTGTGTTACAGTAGCCTATGCAGGCGTCCATAGGCTACGGTGACCGCTTACCAACAGGTGGGCCGTATGCTTGTATGCTACATTGGTAGTATACAAAAAAAAACATCACATACAAATCAAAATATGGTGACTAAAATCTGTGTTACGGTAAGGTAACGCTTCTCAACCCATATAGAATGGTCCTTTGGACAATTACTTTTTTTTTTTTTTATACTTCTTATATTGACGGAACAAGCAGATGGCCCATCTGATGATAAGCGGTACCCTCTGCCTATTAACAGTGCATTATCAAATAGGTCACGTTTTACGTTAATTTGGTTGTAGATTCGGCCTCCCGCGGCCCGGCAACCCCAAAGAGCTAACGTCGAAAGACGCGACCGCCGCGCAGACGGCGCCCGTGTTCCTGCTGTTCCTGGACTGCGTGTGGCAGCTCACGAGGCAGTTCCCGGCGCAGCTGCAGTTCTCGGAGACTTACCTCACCACGCTGTGGGACACGGCGCACAATCACCTCTTTGACACCTTCCTGTTCAACTGCGCCAGGGATAGGGAGCTGGCTGTCCAAAAGGTATTAAAAAAAAACACGTTTTGTATGGGAGCCCCCTTAAATATTTATTTTATTATGTTTTTTTAGCATTTGTTGTTATAGCGGCAACAGAAATACATCATCTGTGAAAATTTCAGCTGTCTAACTATCACGGTTCATGAGATACAGCCTGGTGACAGACGGACAGACAGAAAGACAGATAGACGGACAGCCGAGCCTTACTGTAATAGGGTCCCGTTTAAACCTTTGGGTACGGAACCCTATAAATAAAAATAAATGCTAGACAGTTCACACAACATTATCTAGCCCCAAGATAAGCAGAGCTTGTGTTATGGGTACTAGATAACTGATTTACTTAAGGGGGATGCTCACGCTTGCGGCACGTTTTTTTTTGTTGTGTTTTTTGCCTATTATATCTCGTCAACACTTCTTCAGACAGCGAAAGTTAATTTCGCGAGAACTATGAGACTTAACACACATGATTTAATTGATAGTATCTCATAAATATCATCAGTTTAGCGACGATCCCCATAAACAAAACAAAAAACTCTGTAAAAATGTATTTAGGGGTATCGTAGCTAAACTGATGATATTTACGAGATACTGTCAATGAATACATGTGTGTTTAGTCTCCTAGTTCTCGCGAAATCAACTTTCGCTATCTGAAGGAGTGTTCATGAGCTGTAATGAGCAAAAACCACCAAAGAAATTGAATTTCGCGCCACAAGCGAGAGCATCCACCTTAATACAAGCTTTTATAAAATTAGTGTCCGTAACCGTGTGCTGATCAAAATGAGCCTAAACACGGCCAGTCTACTATTATCCATCGAGGAGTTCCGTTGTCCACCTTCCGTCTCCAACGTCAGATCAGCTCGCTGTCACCTTCATATTGTATTGTCATCGGAACTTGACAGGTGTGCCAAATTTCAGCTCAATCGGTTGAGGCTAACTTCTTTTAAAATCGATATCTGCGGGTACCTGTGGTTAGAAAACACGTTCAGGTTCGTTCAATGGTGGCACTTTTTCGAAGTCAGACAATAGATTCGTGTTCTCTGACCGTCATATATCGATTTTAAAAGCAATCTGGTGTAATTTTTGCTCCTTTCCCCCTTCGTAACTTGGTCACATGTGTGATGTAGTGTAATTTAAGTGTACTGCGTGCGAAATGTTAGATTTTTGTCTTGGGATAACTCTGTTTTTCTGCCACTTGACATTGGCGAAATTGTTTGGAGCACTCCTGAGAAGCCATTATAAGAAGAAAATAAAGAAGATGATTGACAATGCTTGTTATTTTGCCAGAATTTGGTCCAGAGGCCGGTTTGGGACTGGGGCGAGCAGTTCTCAGACGGCGACAAGGCGCTCTTCTACAATCCTCTTTACGCAGGAGTTAAAGCACCCTCGACGCCTAAACAGAGATTATGTGAGTACATCGTATACAACACTAGCTTTTAATACCAACGCGGGGAGTAGGTGGGTGGAGGCGATTATAGCGAGGATAGACCTATATCCAGCAGTGGACTTCTACAGGCTGATGATGATAACATATGCTATGCTGTGATATAATAATTATTATTATTATTAGTATTCTCCTTTACTCGGCACGCATAGTCTGGAGGTTCCTCTCTCTGCAGCCCTAGCCTCCGACCGTTTGGGCCTCGCTCCGGGGTCGGTGGTTCCCCATTTTGATTTTCAATTTTTACTATAATGTTTTTTATACTATTTATGTTTTGTAGACTATGGTAGCGATTAGAGATTGTATTCTCTAAAGTTAAAGCTTAAAATATAATACATAAAAAGTAAAGGACGGGGATCTCAAAATGGTAGCGATTTGAAGTTGCATTCTCTAAAGCAAATTTTTTTTTTTTTTTTTTCGGATGTATTTATATGCATTTGACCTCCTGGGGCCATGACTGCTTTACCGGGCTTTTGGTGAGCGCAGATGGCACTCAACCTGTAATGCAACGAGCACAAGGGCACCACTTAGGTACGAACCTCGGCTTGGGCTGTTGCCAAGTTGGGAGGATCGGACAGAACGCCCCGGAACATGCTTGTGCCGGTCTAGGCGAAGGTACAGAAGGTACTTAGAAGGTTCTTCGACCTCGCCGGCGAGGTCGGTGCAAAGGTGGAGTGTTTTCTCTGTCTTGACTGGATGACGTCACTACCGCATTAGCGGCAGTGATAGGGTCATCGGGATCACCAAGAACGTGTCTTGGTCTACGGAGGGACTGGTCAGAGGGAGGCTTTGTGGGGTAGTCGGGGATGGAGGATATCAGCGGGTTCGTATGGTTTGCAGCCAAGTCATAATGCCGCTGGGAAGCGTGCTTTATGAAAAGGGCAATCGACTCGAGATCTAGATTGCGGTGGAGGTCTACGTTGCGTACGTACCAAGGCGAACCAGTGACCTTTCGCAAGAATCGGTTTTGAACAACTTGAAGCTTTTGAACATGTTTGGAATGAGCAAACACCACTGAGGCGTATGTCAAGATGGGACGTATGCAAGTTATGTAAAGTGTCACCTTATTTCTAAGGGACATTTTGCTCTTCTTGCATACAAGGGACTTGAGGCGACTGAGAATGAATTTAGCGAGGTTGCTAACCTTCTTGATGTGAGGGAGAAAGGACAAGCTACTATCAAGGATCACTCCCTAGTAACGGGCTGACTTAACACGGGGAATGGGTTTGTCAAAGAGATAGACCGTTCTGGGCGTAGGTCGACCCCGCGAGAAGTACACTGCTACACTTTTCGTTGGGTTAACCTCTATACGCCATTTACGGAACCATTCACCTAGTGCTGTGAGAGCGGTTTGCACACGTATACACACCCGATTGGGGTTACAATCAGATGTGTACAGGGCTGTGTCATCCGCGAAAAGGGCGATTTCCACTTGATGGTGGGAGCGGGGCATATCACTGGCGTAATGAAACATAGCTTGCTGATTGAACACTGGTTTATTGACATAAGTAGGTAGACCAACACTTGTCCTAAAACTACCCACATTATTAAATATACTACATCTTTCCCTTATAAAACTATTAGCATAAGAACATCGAAATCTGCTAAGTGCTATTAAAATAAGCATTTCACAAAATCCTTAGAACTAAAATGAACCTAAAATGTCTTACTGTTTGTTTGTTTTAATTCATACATTTTCGCTACAAACAATAGTATCATTAAGTTCTTACTACTTTTCTTTTTATATAAATTTAAGTAGGTTATTACAATAGTTCATGATTTTGTATTTTTAGCGCGCGGTGAACTATCCAACTTTTTAGCCATACTTCTGGTTAAAGGTGGACCCCAAGACCGTTCAAACTGCTGAATGTCTTTAGTAGCTCCTACCCCAGAATTAGTACCTTTCTCCGTTAGTACTTCTGACGATGTGTCAGATGCAGAAGAAGATGGTCCCGCGCTAGTAGATCGCGCACCTACCGCCTGCGTCGCCGGCGCCGGCGCCGTAGCTATAGGTATGTCGCTGCTATCGGCAACCTAATCTACGAACTATATGCCTACGATTGCGGCGGTACTTGCGACCTGCGTCATCCTGCACTATGTATGACCTAGGCTCAGCAGCTTTCTGAACAACCTTCATACACTCTCGCTGGTTACCATCCGCTAATACTACATTTTGATTTTTATGTAATATAGGGAGCTTTCTAGAGGACCTATCATATGTCAGTTTTTGTTTATTTTGCTGCACTAAAATGGCCTCATAATTCTTTTTCCTATCGACATTTTTCTCTAATAACCGTTTATGAATAGGTAAACGCGTATTTAGCCTTCTTCCCATTAAAATCTGTGCCGGTGAGTCTACATGGTCCCTCGGCGTAGAACGGAAGTTTAATAAACTCACATAATAATCATGTCCAGAATCCACTCATTTCTTAAGCAGCATTTTTACTGTCCGTATACAGCGTGAATAGGAGAGGGGCGAGGGCGGAGCCCTGAGGGACTCCGGCTCCGATGGGGTGCGGGTCTGAGAGCGTCTCTTCTACGCGATAGCGAAAGCTAGGATTTCGGAGATAGTCTCGTAGGATGAGCACGAGTCTATCTGGCACTCCGAATTTGGAAAAATCAAGCCGTTGTGCCAGACTTTATCGAAGGCTTTCGCTACATCGAGGAAGATAGCTCCCGTACCTGTAGGCCAGGTATGATTGAATTTGGACAAGACGTGCTCCGTGATGCGGAGCACCTGTTGGGGACATGAGTGTCTGGCGCGGAAACCAAACTGCTCATTTGGTAGGAGCTTGAGCTCATTTACACAGGACCAGAGACGGTTGAGAATGAGACACTCATATATCTTCCCCAGGGAGCTGAGGAGACTAATGGGGCGGTAACTGGAGGGCTGAGCCTGATCTATGCCTGGCTTACGAATACCAATGACATTGGCTTCTTTCCAGGCATCAGGGAAGGTACAAGTGGACATAGCCGCATTGAAGATGCTAACTAGGAGGTATATGAGTGCAATAGAGAACTGCTTGAGTACTCTATTGCTGATGCCATCGGCACCAGGGGCTTTTCTAGGATGAAGATCCTTGATAATCGAAAGTACCTCTGAGGCTTTAATCGGGTGGAGGGCTGGAGCGGTCGGGGGCTGAGATATAAGCCATTCGACTTCTCTGTTCACCGTATCGAGGTGAACAGGGTCTATTGGCTCAAGACTGGGAGAGCATTGGGCTTCGAGTGTCTCAGCCAGGAATTTGGCTTTTTCATCGTCATCGAACGCGGGGGTAACTAAACGTACCACATCCTTTTCTTTTATACATAAAAAGTAAAGGACGGGGATTCTATTTTTAGCTTTAACTTTTTGACTCATTTTGTGATAAAAATAAATTACTTGTACCTTTTGTTTTAATAAATTAATATCTGTCTATCTGACAGTTAAGTAAAGTACACAGATCTACAAGTATTAACTTGTCAATAAGTTCAGGGATTTTATAACTGAATTGTTTGCAGCACAAATATCATCAAAACAAAAAGCCGAGCTAGACCGGCTGGAGCCGTGCACGTCGGTGGGCGGCGTGGAGCTGTGGGCGCAGTGCTACGAGCGCTGGCTGCTGCCGCTAGACGCGCCCCACGCGGGGTACGCACAGCACCATGTCTTCAACCTGCAGCTCAGGGAGGCGGTGAGCACAGATACACTACACTGATATCAGAGCTGTGGGCGCAGTGCTACGAGCGCTGGTTGCTGCCGCTAGACGCGCCCCACGCGGGGTACGCACAGCACCATGTCTTCAACCTGCAGCTCAGGGAGGCGGTGAGCACAGATACACTACACAGATAGCAGAGCTGTGGGCGCAGTGCTACGAGCGCTGGCTGCTGCCGCTAGACGCGCCCCACGCGGGATACGCACAGCACCATGTCTTCAACCTGCAGCTCAGGGAGGCGGTGAGCACAGATACACTACACTGATAGCAGAGCTGTGGGTGCAGTGCTACGAGCGCTGGTTGCTGCCGCTAGACGCGCCCCACGCGGGGTACGCACAGCACCATGTCTTCAACCTGCAGCTCAGGGAGGCGGTGAGCACAGATACACTACACAGATAGCAGAGCTGTGGGCGCAGTGCTACGAGCGCTGGCTGCTGCCGCTAGACGCGCCCCACGTGGGATACGCACAGCACCATGTCTTCAACCTGCAGCTCAGGGAGGCGGTGAGCACAGATACACTACACAGATAGCAGAGCTGTGGGCGCAGTGCTACGAGCGCTGGCTGCTGCCGCTAGACGCGCCCCACGCGGGATACGCACAGCACCATGTCTTCAATCTGCAGCTCAGGGAGGCGGTGAGCACAGATACACTACACAGATAGCAGAGCTGTGGGCGCAGTGCTACGAGCGCTGGCTGCTGCCGCTAGACGCGCCCCACGCGGGGTACGCACAGCACCATGTCTTCAACCTGCAGCTCAGGGAGGCGGTGAGCACAGATACACTAAAGCTAAGGCCAAACCGATGCATTCAGCCCGTGTCCGCGGTGGCGTGCACGGTGGCGATCCATTGTCTTACCATTGATCGCCACCGTGCACGCCACTGAGGACGCGGGCTGATCGCGTCGATTCGGCCCAAGCTTTAACAATACTAATTCAATGTGGGTCGTCTACAGCTTGCTTCGTGTGCGTTGCGTGCGAGGGACCTGAATATAAGGGCCTCAGGTATGTGACCCATTTGCCCTTTTATCTCTCGCGGGGACGATCTAAGGCTCAGCCCTGTGGTTCCGGGCTTGCAGGTAGGTCCTCTGGGCTTTTCGTCTGTGCGGCGTAGGTACAAATTCAAGATGTTTTATACCAAAACTGAAAAATTAATAACATTTTTTAGTTTGAAATTTCGTTTACAGTACGAGAGCCCCCGAGACATTTCATGGGTATTGACATCTTTACGCTCTTCGGACCATCTGACCATCAAATCTCACCACCGCCGCGGTGGTCAAATGGAACAAAACCTTACCCATTTACAACCATCGAGTATAATGATTGGTTTATTTTCAGATCCAGCGGTGTCAAGAGAAGCTCGCCTCGCTCTCCATCCTCGGGCGGCACGCGCATGCCAATGGCGGCGACCCGCCCGAGGCGACGGAGCCGCCGCGCGCCGCGGTCGCGCGCTTCCACCCGTTTAGCCTGCAGCGCGGTGACGTCACGCCGCACCTCGACACCATGCATGTCAGCCTCGTCGACGCCACTCAGCTGCTCGACTCACAGTCCTTGTTGAACGCGGCTGATTGATGTTTTGACTTTTATTAGTGCGGGTTAGAGGTGATAATCGTATAGCAGTTATTGTTGACACTTTGTCTACAACTGGGAGGTAACCATGAGCTCTTATAGCCGTTCAGTTCAAAAACAATGCAGTACAAAATATCGTTTCGTCGTTGTCATTCACCGTCGTTGAATAACTTTAATAGCAGAAATCTATAGACCTTCTACGACTGTGCCTTTAAATATAATTGTGGACATCACGCAACCAATATTTTATACTGAAAAGTTTTTGAACTGAATGGCTATAAGAGCTCATATAGTAACCCAACAGTGTTATTCAAACAGTCTGTATTTAAGTGGTTTGCGTCGCTCATTTTTTTTATCCTTTGACAAGTTTTACTCGCAGGTTGTCATCGGACACATCGATTGTGCATTTTGGCAACTTTTTCATTAACCAATCATGCTAATACGACTAATGCCAGATTTGGCAAAATAATATATTTTCCTGAATGTGCTACTAATTCACACACCGAAATGGGACAAATTGCTTCGCTCCTCGGGCAAGAAGGTACCACTTTGTGTAACATATAATTTTTTATACGATTATTGTCTTTGATTCTGTAGAATGTGTTTTGAATTATATTATCACATAAAAGCATGGCAAATTTTACGTAAATTTTAACGGAATATGCGTCAATAAACGCAGGTTATACTGATTATAATAATTTAAATCCATAAAACAATTAGCTTACAATTATTTTAAACTAGCTAGGAACCAAGATCAATGTTTTAAAGAACAATTACTGTATTTTAGGTAAACTGTATTACTTTACATAGTAATACAGTTAATCTTAGATAAACTATATTTACGTAGTAATAGAGTTGAACTTAGATATACTATATTACTTTACGTAGTATTGTAGTTAATCGTAGATAAAATATTTACGTTTTAATATAGTTTAACTCAGATATACTATATTACTTTACGTAGTAATTTTAGTTAATATTAGATAAACTATATTTTTACGTAGTAATAAAGTTTAACTTATAGTTATACTATATTACTCTACTCAGTAATTTTAGTTAATCTTTGGTAAACTATATTTACGTATTAATATAGTTTAACTTATAGTTATACTATATTCCTTTACGTAGTAATTTTAGTTAACCTTAGCTAAACTATATTTACATAGTACTATAGTTTAACTTATAGTTATACTATATTACTTTACGTAGTAATTTTAGTTAATCTTAGGTAAACTATATTTACGTAGTAATATAGTTTAACTTATAGTTATACTATATTACTTTACGTAGTAATTTTAGTTAATCTTAGGTAAACTATATTTACGTAGTAATATAGTTTAACTTAGATAATACTATATTACTTTACGTAATATAATTTATGTATGTTATTACTAAAGCCATTCTATTTAAAGTATTAGATTACGAAGATTAATATATTGTGTTACGTTTTAAATATTGACGTGAATGTAAATATAGTATGTATTTTTAAGTTCCACGTTAAATGGAATTGAATTATAAATCTGGAGTGTAAGTGTGTAGTATATTTTTGTAAAAATTTCTTTGACATATATTGTATAGCTAAAATGGTTTTATTGAGTATTCTAATATTGCGGTTAGATTTGACTGATAACTCGAAGGGCCACTGTTTTAAAATAATTGTGACTAACAGAAGAAACACCTCGCTATTTGTAAACGTGGTTTAGGAGCGGTATAGTTTAACTTCGGTTTAACTTTTTGTCTGTCAATTCAGAAAGAAAGTTAAAATATACTGAGGCTAAAAAAAATATGAACCTGGTGTTTCAGTCACTTAGTAGTGATTTAGTTAAAGGTTATTTTGTATGGAGGTTGTACTTTAATGTACTTAGAGATATTTATCGTACGGCGGAATTCAAACCAACAATGTTAGAGAAAGTATTATTTGTGGACAAATCACACATATTTTGGCCATTCCAAAGTTATTCCGCTTTTTGTAATAAAACAAGTACTTTGTCATTTATTTAACTTAAAGAAATTTAATGCCACTTGCGTAATACGTAGTTGAATTTTTAACCCTTGGTTATGATATAACTGACCATGGCGCTAACCTTGGTAGACGCAAGTGGCATTTAGGTATTGAAATTGGGTAAAAACTTAAACAAAAAAAACTATTTTTGTTACCAATTAAAGTTATGTAACTTGTAAATAACTTTACCTGAGGCAGCTATTACGTTTTAGTTCTTCGTTGTTATTTAATTAATTAGGCATATTATTTATGTTGTATTAATTTCATTTTAATTTTTCGAGGCTGGCAATAAAGATAGCATAGAAAGGATAAGACCTCAATTTTTTATTCTTTTGTCGTGTCGTACGTAATGTAGGATGCATGTTTTTTTATATCAAAATCTACACGTTTTGATAAGGATTCCTTACGTGGCAGTTACCAAAATGACATTGAGTCCTGATTAGACAAGTGCCATTCGAAAATGTAAAATAATAAAAGGGCTAAGCAACCACAGCAATGGCGTTGACCGTTACAGCGATGGCGACCGCATACATGTATTCATGAATGAAATCGCTTTCAGCGATAAGGCCGCTCATTATATCATCTTTTTAGTGTATAGCAAAAAACAATATGTGAGTGTGTGTGTGTGTATATATTATTGTTGTATTGTTTTTAACCTATATATTATTTGTTTAGCAGTTTCTTGTCGGTTTTCGTTTGCCATCTGTCTAGAAGGGAAGCATGTATTACTTTTGTATGAAACATAAACGTTAAAATATTTCCTAAATAAAAAATGAGAATAGTACATAGTAGTGTCCAGTCGGTATAGTTAACATTGTTGACTTGTTAAATTAAACATTAGTCTGTATAGTTTGTAACAGTGTATAGTTAGATGTAGGTTTAATGTGTAATTAACAATTTTATCAACCGTTACTCTGTACGTAGGTTCCGTTATAATGAAACTATCATGGTTATGTACATACTTTTCACTAGAAACGGGATATTTACCAAGAGTTTTGAGTTTTGATTGTTCCCAATATTTCGGGACAGTTGCATGCGCCTGGATCACGGGAGAACTAACTAAAGTCTTTGCGAGTAGATGTTATATCGATCTAAATCATGATATATATCCCGTTTCTAGTGGAACTTATGTGTGTTATAATGCTTTTATAAGATGGCGTCACTGTCGCTTGCTTATTAACAAGGCGCGTCCAGATTCTTGGCAAGTCGCTTTTCCGTTTGCGGCCAACAACACGCGTAATGCTGTTTATGTGTAGCCAAGCCCAAGACGTAGACAACATAGCCCGAGTGCCAGCAAAAAAACAAATGTGATTACCTCAAGGTTAAATCTTTTTGAGAAGTTATCCAGGTTAATAATAAATAAGTTAATTTTGTAAATTTTTTAAAAAACTCATCCTAAGGCAACTTATGAATCGATTTCGATAATCATGTCTAAGAACCATTGCTAGAAAACCTGCTTTTAAATAAAAAACCGCATTCATATCGGTTCACCCGTTTAAGAGCTACGGTGCCACAGACACTAGCGGTCAAACTTATAAAAAGAGGGGTGCCTCTTTGCGTCGGGGGTTAAGTACCCGTAGGTTACGGTGTTGCCTGCGCAATATAACAGGCACGTGTGGTAAAACTAATACAACATTTTTTCGTTCTGTTAAAAAAACTAGCACTTTGCTAGCGACAGTGTTGCCATATTCTAAGTTTTCCACACTTTACAAATAAATATCCAGTTAGAAACTCCACAGCCATTTTATTATTGTAGTGCCATTCAAATAATCTACAATTGCATTCTTCCACATAAAGGCTGATTCACGATAGACCGTGTCAGACGAAACGAGCTTAGAGAAACCCTATTGATACGTAATATTGTAACTCAGGCCCGTATCGACCAAAGCGGAGCAGACATGTTGAAAATGTGTTTTCATTTTGCAACAATATGTTCAATAGTTTTTTGATTGACTTTCGGGAGTTGTTCAAACCATTGGATGATCCCTCCTCCCTGCTTTGGCGGATGACGGGCTTATCTTGTTTCTTAAATGTTGGAAAATACAGATTAATTTGTATGAAAGAACTTGTATGGCTCGGTCTAAAGTAAGTTTGTCTTCAAGTTTGGTATATCCCAGTGCTGTACATGTACCAAATTCTGTTGTTGAATGT
Source organism: Operophtera brumata (assembly GCA_932527175.1). NCBI lineage: Eukaryota > Metazoa > Arthropoda > Insecta > Lepidoptera > Geometridae > Operophtera > Operophtera brumata. The sequence continues at coordinate 54,072,853 of OW052239.1, read as the reverse complement.
ACCTGACAGTGTCAAATGCAATGTTCAAACGAAAATAATAATGATTATTGAAATACCATGGTCTTTTCTTTTACTAATTATTACAAGGTAGGTCCTACTTCATTATAGCTTGCCTACGAGTAAAAATATTCAGAACTAGGAACTAAAACTTCCTATACTTACAGTAATTAATTTTGTAAAAATTAAAAAATCCTCAACGCAATGAAACGGCTGAACCGATTTTGATCAAACATAGCTACCGACAAATTAAACAAAAAACAAAATCGAAATCGGTTCATCCGTTCGGGAGCTACGAGGCGACAGACAGACACACAGACACGTCAAATACTTATAACACCCCGTCGTTTTTGCGTCGGGGGTTAAAAATAGATAAGTAATAGTTTATTTTGAACAGCAAATACATACAGCTTGGGAACACAATACAATAATCAAAACATATATTTTATGCTGTGTGTATATTGCCGTAAAAAAAAGGTCCGTGCTCAGCATAATGCTGCAGTAACTGCAGCGCTGGTTTTCAGCACGGACATGGCACACACACAAAATATGCGAACTAATACTCTTCGACAAATAGCAATCAAAAACAAAAACACTAATTCAAAATCAATAAGTAAGGTTCTAAGTAAGCTACTTCGAATATAACTGTTCAATAAACAAGTATTTGCGTTTCATAATCCCTCAGTAGTGTTTACCTACCTTCTCAGTAAGTTAATTTAACCTCTGTACCTAGTTAACTCGCAGAGTAGGTAACTACTTAACCTTTACTTATTTATTGTGAAACAAAGCCTAATAGTGGTTTCGTGTAATTAACCGACTTCAGAAAAGGAGGAGGTTCTGTTCATCTGTATGTATTTTTTGTGTATTTCCACGATATCTCCCGTTAAATTTCAAATTTTTAATTGCGTTTATGTTTGAAAACTTATGTTGAAACTCCCGAGGTGGTCCCATATTCACCAAGTCAGGCTCTGATGATGGAATCTCAGAGAAAACGAGGGAAATCCTCAACAATTAATGGCACGTACAGTCTTCGTACAGTGTGTAATTTAGGTACTACGTCTGGGAGTAAATAAATAAATAATGCTGGACAGTTCACACACCATTATCTAGCCCCAAGCTCAGCAGAGCTTGTGTTATGGGTACCTACTAGATAACTGTATACAATAATACATAGGTATATAGATATTTTTATTATACATGGAAAATACCCAGAAAACCCTGAACAAATATCTGCAGATCGTACAAATATTTGTTCCGAGGCGGTAATCGAACCCGCAACCTCCTGTGTCGCAGGCGAACCTTCGCCCGCCGCGCCAGTGAGGTCGTCATCTTATGCTCGTTAGCTGATGATGGAAGCCAGAGCACTCCTTATCGATTAGGAGTTAGGAGATATCGGATTCCAGGCTTAATTATACAGACAAAAATGCGCATAAGACTTTCTGTTGAACGCTTTTAATTTTATTGTTAACTCTTCATGTTGTAACCAGGGCGGCATCATCGGATAAGCGAAAAAAGCCCTTTTCCTAGAAGATGATTAAAAAAAAAGAAAAAAGGTCGATGCTCTCGCTTGTAACGCGATTTTTATTGGTGTTTTTTTGCTCATTACAGCTCATCAACACTTCTTCAGATAGCGAAAGTTGATTTCGCGAGAACTAGGAGACTTAACACACATGTTGGGCAATTAACATCAAAAAATAATAATTTTATCGCTTCAACCGAGAGTATCCTCCCTTCGAATCGAGCATTGCAGGCCTCCGCGCTCGATGCTTCAAATCGATTATATTTCTACAGTCATAATACAATACAATAGACCACGTGACATTTCAATAGCTTACATCAATCTCATACATTGTTGGACTTTACTTTGGTCGAAGGTTGGACTAGGACCTGTCTCATCGCTAGTAGAATGTTACTTGTAGGCCTGAGATCACGAATATTGATCTTATAGTCTATGTTAGGTACATACTAGCGACTCGCCCCGGCTTCGCACGGGTAGCCCCGTTGAACCCCCCCCCCCCCTCCTACCTCCCCCCCCCCCCCCCCCATGTCAAACCTTTTCTCTAAACCTTAACCGTGCAGCCCAAAACCCAAACCACAGATTACTTAATAGTTACTACGCCCAAACCTTCTAAACCGTTTTTCTCTAAACCTTAACCGCGCAGCCCAAAACCCGAACCCTCTTGATGGATGGGAGGGTTGGGGCTACCCTACGGTTAAACCTTTTTTTGGCTGCATTGATTCGTTTTTGAGTTTTATCGGCCCGCACATTTTATCAACTTAGTTTTATTATATACTAGCGACTCGCGCCGGCTTCGCACGGGTAGCCCCGTTGAACCCCCCCCCCCCCCCGTCCTACCTTTCCCCCCCTATGTCAATCTCCTGGTTCTAAGCTACCTCCCCGCCAATTTTCATCCAAATCCGTCCAGCTGTTTCAGCGTGAAGAGGTAACAAATACACTAACACACACACAAACTTTCGCTTTTATAATATTAGTGTGTGTTTAAATATCAAAGGTATTCGATCATTTCAGAAAAGTTTAAAGAATTGAACCTTTCCGGATATTTTGGATCTTTCTCGAACATTCTCGAATTCTTCTTCATGAATAAGAGGGTGAGATTGGGGCTACCGTACCATAAACTTTCAGGCTGAGTTAGTTTATTTTCGAAAAAAATCCCGAAAGTTCTATAACTATCTGGAATTTTTTGAAAGTTCTCGATCTTTTTCAAACTTTTCTAGAGGTTTTGAAATTTCGGAACTTTCTCAAAGTTTCTAGAATTTTTGGAAATTTCTCGAAGGTTTTAGAACATTCGGAAGTTTCTCGAAGGTTCTAGAACTTTTGGAAATTTCTTGACCTTTTTCAAACTTTTCTAGATGTATTTGAACTTTCCAGAACCTCCCCGAAGTTTTCGAACTTCCTCGAACCTTCTAGAAGTTTTGTTTGAGTTTCAGGTCAAGTTGACCTCATTCTAAACCGTTTTTCTCTAAACCTTAACCGCGCAGCCCTAAACTCAAACCACAGATTACTTAATAGTTACTACGCCCAAACCTTCTAAACCATTTTTCTCTAAACCTTAACCGCGCAGCCCAAAACCCGAACCCTCTTGATGGATGGGAGGGTCGGGGCTACCCTACGGTTAAACCTTTTTTGGGCTGCATTGGTTTGTTTTTAAGTTTTATCGGCCCGCACATTTTATCAACTTAGTTTTATTATATATAATGATATAATGATAATGGTGTAGCGGAGAACGTAAATACGTCACCGGGCATACTGCTTCATCGGCATCTTTCGTTTAGGGTAAACAGGATATATACTCGCTATGGCCATAGGAGATTCCTTACCAATAACGTGTGACGTCATAATGTATTCTATACGATGATTCCACGCAGATATCGTAATACCTAAGCCCGCGTTATGTTACGTTTGGTCATAGCGAATAAGGGGGCAGCTTTTTAGACAAATCTCATGTTTAGGTATAATGCCCTCATTGGCATTTTTCAAAAGGTCACTAGACATGGTTTGGCCTTTATACAGGTCTAGGGTTGTCCGCGGTGGAGTCGTTAGGTTTCTTGATCCTCTGGAGCCGCCGCTGGAGGATTCTGAATCTGTTGATCGCCATGGTGCGTGACCAGCTCCAGTAGGACCAGTGCTACGGAGACGGGTAGACACGAATTCACAAATTAGAACAGGAGCCTTATGAATGGTTTACGCATAAGGGACGACACAGACGCTCCCCACCTAGTAGTAAGACTTTGAGATATTCTTTGAGACTGATCATCAAATAAAGCTAAGCCGTGTTTGCTTCTGTATGCCTCACTATAGTACATACCTACGTAGTACTTAGACAAACATTTAATAGGGTAGGGATGCCAACAATGAGCCATGTGCACACAATGACCCACCCATGGTAACTTGAAAACGAGGCGTTGCCAGTTCGTGCAACTCGCAAGAATACACGTAGCCCCCGCTTCAATTATCCCTCCCCACTCGCCGGCGAGCTGCTGTTGAACACGCGCGCGTGCGGAGCATTTTCAATTTCCAAGGGCCAAAAAGTAAAAAAAAAGGTGAGTTAACTTTTCTTCCTACTTTAATTGTAAGATACTTGCTAAGTAATGAATATGATTATTGTTTTTAACTTTTAAATTGCATTTTTTGAGTATTATTCACAATTGATTCGGTGCTTCTTGTTGGAAGCTATATAACCTACAAGTTTGTGGAACAGGTGTGGCACACAGTGAGCCATTTTGTCTGTGTACACAGTGAATCATGGCTCATTGTGTACTTTTGGCTTGAGTTAAGATGACGATTAATAAAATTATTGATTTGAAATAGTGTTTTTTTTATAAATTTCAGAATGGGACGAAATTCAACGGGAAGGGTATTGAGAAAAAACGGGGCAACTTCTAAAGAAGATATGAAACGAGCTATAGACCTGCACGTTAAAAATAAGATGAGAACTTAATAATACCTACTTGAAAAGTCTGATAAATAATTACTTGGTTGTGTGACGTTGATTAGTTTAATAATGTAGAAGTAAGTTTTGTTTATTTTATTTCGGAAGAGTATTTTTGTTTTCTTTTAGGAGATTCGAAAATTATGTCCCTACCTCAGATTTTTTAATAAAAATAAAGTTCAAGCACAATGAAGTAGTTTTTTTTTGTTGTTCCATTATTCCCAGCTCCGGCTATTAATCCTAACATCAATTTTAACACACGTGATTCACTGAGTACCCTCTGGTTTATTGAATACCACCCCCTATGTTCATTGTGTACCCCGGGATGTACACAGTGAGCCATTTTCCATTTTTTTTTCAAAAACTTTTTTCTAAAAACCAATGTTCACTATAATAAAAATCTTAAATGCAATCGTAAAGTCAAATAAATTACCAACAATTTGACGTATAAAACATAGGTTTTAAACGAATGGGAGCGAAATAATTTGTCCTCAAAATTTAGGTGGCTCATTCGTGCCACACCCACCCTACATACATTAAGTAGTGGTAGAGCTTTTTTGTGAAAGAGCTCGTCCTGGGAAGTACTACCACCATACCTATTTCTGCCGCAAAGCAATAGTGCTCGCATTTCTGTGTTCCGCTTTGAAGGGTAAGGGTGCTGGTGAAATTAAAGGCACATGAGACTTTTCATTTTTATGTCTCAGGGCGACGGGCGCAGTGCAATGCCACATAGGGTGCGTCCTAGGTGGACGTGACCTATGGGGTAATGCACTGTTCATAGGCAGAGGTTACCGCTTAACATCAGGTGGGCCATCTGCTTGATCCGTCATTCCAAGTAGTATAAAAAAAAACATACATAGACACACACCTTTTCCCCAAAGGGGTCGGCAGAGCCTCAATGGGCCTCTTTTCATAGTGGGTTGCACCATCGTGGAATATAGACGTGACAAGTGGTGAGCTCATCGCCACCATTGCTTCCCACGACTGACTCGGCTAACGCTTTCTTCCAGTAATAACACATTCCATAATAAGCTAGCAGTCAGGACAAATCTTATACCAACGAATCTTATCAACAAGTCCGGGTAATCCCTTAGTTGGCTTTTACGACATCCACGGGAGGAGACGGAGGACTCTATTCTTAGGCCTCACTATAGTAATCGGGCAAAAATGCAATCTATCCTTAATGTCATGACATGTTTTTTTATAATTTTGGAACAAGAAGGTAGGTAGGTACCTACATTCTTATGTAACAAACTAACAATATAGGTAGTTCTAATTATCCTTAGGATAGTTACAGTGTTTTGTCTTTTGCATTGACAGTTTCAAATCAGATCGAATGAGACAACACAGGGTGATAACTTTTCTAAGAATATTCCGCGATTATTAGTAGCGCGGTTGGAAAACTAGTTACATCATCATCATCATCATCAGCCTTTAGACTTCCACTGTTAGACGAGGCCTTCACCATAGAATGCAAGAAGTAGTCAGATTTACCAGTCACCTCCCTTAGCTGGTGGATCGGTGATCGCAGTTTTGATGTTGAGTAGGTACTCTGGTGGATGCTGCTGTCCATCTCCTGGTGTAATCCTAGTCTGCTTTTATGACATCCACGGGAAGAGACGGAGGGGTGTCGGACACTTACCACAGCTTTGTAATTTAATAATTTACGATCGTCTGGCTAGCGACTTGACTTCTACATGACGTCACTCTCGTTTCCTATTCTGTGCAAAATACGTTTGTGACTCCTCGATGGTTAGGCTTGTGGAACACTTGCCGCAGTATACCTGTTAGGTCTTACTATAGACACTCAAGTGACTTAGACCTTGGACTCCATTTTGTACCCTAAGGCTGCGTTTCCACCAGAGATGAGCGAGGATGCGTAGCGAGGGATGTGTTTGTCAAGTACCAATATAATTCCTTCATTTACCGGCTTAGCAAAGCCAGGTTTTTATACCTACGTACAAAACAAACGAAGGATGTGTGCAAAGGATGGACGCGAACGAGAAACTAGCAGTCATTATTATAGACGCAGTTTGTTAGAGGTAGATGTATTGTACGGAAGCCCGCTACACATCCTCACACCGCTCATCTACCTCATCTATCTATGGTGGAAACGCACCCTAAATGCACCGATGGAACGAGAAATTTATTGGTTTCGTAATGGGCCTCCAGAATTCCCATCAAGTGCCAAGATGGGAAATACTCTTTATTAACATAATTATTATAAGCCACTTTGTGATTTGTCCATCATTAGACGATAATGCAAGAAATACTACGAAACAGCAAATGTAATGCAAAAAATAAAACAAGGTACTTCAACGAACCACGGTTTATTCACGCCTTCAATAAGTTAACAACGAACAAATATAATATCCTCATTCAATAACTAAAATATTCTCTACAAGCATTACTTCGAAGCACACTGCAAACCGCACAACACACCATAATTTGTATAATTACAACTACTAAGCCCATTTAGCGGACAAACTAGCGTTTTGCACGTTCTGCCGTAGTTCTTGATATAATAAGTTACATAGCATATTGATATACGAAGATGTTTAACGTCTAAAGCAGATGTAGAGGCCTAGAGTGACAAGCTGGCTCTACCACAGAACGTTTTTTCCACTAAATGTGCAGTCACGTTTATATTTTATTTACATTTTACCAAATGAATGGTAGTCACTTCTTGAGGTAATCAGACTTTAAAAGGACAATAAACATAATTAATTATTGTGTTTTTAAATTGCTAAAATTATTTTATTTCTTTTAGTTTCTCCGCGTCTACTATTAGAGCGTGGGCGGTGTATTTGTTCCCATAATAAAACCACAGGTAAACTATACTAATACGTAAAGTAACACAGTTTATTAACTATATTATTACGTAAAGTATCATAGTTTAACTATATTACTACGTAAATTAACACAGTTTAACTATATTACTACGTAAAGTAACATACGTTAACTATATTACTACGTAAAGTAACATACTTTAACTATATTACTACGTAAATTAACACAGTTTAACTACATTACTACGGTATTTAATATAGTTTATGTATAATAAAACTAAATTACTTTGCATTTCTAGCATTGATGAGAATCTCTCTAGTATGTAGTAGTAGTTACTACTTGTTTGCCTAAAGTGTACAAAAGCTTTAAGATTCAAAAAATAGTTAAGAAATTTGTTCTAAATGAAGTACCTACCTAGGTAAATTACAGTTCAATAGTATTTCAATGGATCACAGTAAAATACAAGCCCTGCTTGGGCGTGCTCTTTTAATGTCAACTAAAAACATGGACTACAATATTGGTGTTATTCGTAATTTCAGACTTTAAAATATAAATTTACATATGTATTCAGTCATTGTGTTTTATATTTTAGCATAGGTATCTAGGTATATCTGCCTACAGGTCTAGCGCTTAACTGAGTCAGTCCCTGGGGTATGGTAGCGGTACGGGAGGGGTGTTTTCGTTACGTCAAAATGAAGTGTGGCATCAGTCGTCAGATACGAAAACACCCCTCCCGTACCGCTCCCATACCTCAGGGACTGACTCAGTTAAGTGCTAGACCTGTAAATCAAATTATTTTGATGAATAAATTCTACAAGTATGTAATACAATGTTAAACGTAGCGTGTAGCCTATATTTATAGGTGTGGTGTTAGCGGTACAACCTGAAGACTGCTGTACTTTACTTTCATGGGTTACTTATACAAATCTTTCAAACGTATTGCCATCCCTTACTATCGGATAATGTCAAAAAGCGACAGCACTAATTTAAAAAAAATGCTTAATTAACTTCTAATTTTAGGGAACCACTTAGGTAGGCACTACGTATGTCTAAGTGACAAAACCAATCATTCACTCAACAATGTTTGAGCAATTATTTAATAACAAAACCATTCTCAAGGACGATACTTGAGAAACAAATATCTAACGATAAGGCCATATATGGCCATATTTTTAGATCGCCATCCATACTTTTAAATGCAAAATGATGTCCAAGAACCGCAATAACGCGATGGAATATAAATGTTAGACAATGCGAAAGTTCTACCTCGATAATGTAGAGTGCAAGGGTTGAAAGGACCCCACTTGTAATGCCCACTTGTAAGTACTCATTCTAAGGTGCCTTCACACAGCGCGCTATACTATAAAAAGGCAAGGCGGCCCAAGGCGAAGGAAGGATTGGTTCACCCTGACTAAAACAATGGTAATGAGGGCTTTTCATTTTAGAATTAAAAAAAAGTAGTTCGATTTGGCTCGATAGACGGCGCTGACTCAACTGTGGCTGTCAAAATTAACAAATGCATCATCTGTGCGGTGTACATACCTTACTTCGTAGTGATCCTATGTTAGGTAGTAAGTATATTCTTTGCTCGTAAACGTTATACGAACGATTTTTAACTAGCTATTTGTTTGTGTTTTGTGATAGTAACAAAATACCACGAAAATATAACTTGACATTTTACTTTATTTTGACAGTTAAGTACAGAGCATCTATTTTCAAGGCTGAATGCAAGATTTGAAACTACCGTCAAAACCCCTCATTTCGGTGCTAGAATAAAATAATCCTTGTTAGACCAACTGTGCGATATACCTCAGTATATTTCATATTATCGCTCGCCGAGTAAAGCCACCAAGGAAGTTTTGAATACGAGGACATCACGTCTTACAAAACAAACTTGTAGTATGTATGTGGTGTTCCGAGCTCGTATAGTTCAACAATCTTACAGTCCTTTCGGTCGTTTAGCTCAGTCCAGTAGAACTTTAAACGCAATCGGGTGGTGCGTGGCCTAGGAAGGCGTTATTCCTCGTCTTCATTCTCAAACAGGTCGTTGTATTCCCGCGACTGTTCGTAATCTTTCAGCTCCTGAGATAGAATGAACATGAGTGTTACTTGGAATGCAAAACATGCTAATTCAAAATGCCGGCTGTACAGACTCGCCGGAGACGGAGATACCCCGAGGCAGACCGACAGACAGCGAGTGCGAAGATGGCGCGCTCGTATTGTTTCGCTAGCTCTAGCCTCGCCTCGCCGGACTATGGCTACTTTTTACATTGAGGATCAGCTATTTTGTGACTACATCGTTTTGGCGACTTTCTGAGTTCGATTGCTGCATTGAAAACGCGCGTTTTAGCGATTGTGCATCGCGCTTTGGCGACTTGGCGCGATTGATAGTGGCATCCAAGAAGCATCTCAAACGCTGCGACTGGCGATTGTAGTGTGCGAGTAGCAGCGTTCAGACGCGGCATCAAGCTTCCGAAAAGCGACCAAAATCGCCGAATGCCGATGCAAAAAGTATATATAGCTGGTGTGATTTCGCCTTAAAGCGCCTCGTTCACTAGAGTAAAGCTATAGACGGCTTGGAGATTTAATCTATCTATACTCTCATAGACTCTCATTTCTACGTACTCTAGCTCTATTATACTATCGTGTACGAGGCGCTTTAGGCCTAAATCAAGGGGCTTGCTCGGTCTCGCGAGGCAGGCGAGAGCGTGCGTGCTTTTACATACTCGCTCTTTTAGTTTGCTTCTGCGACGTCGGTCGTTTTGAACAATATGTCAAGACGACGGCACAATCTTCTTTTTTTTCGAAGGGTAAAGCAGTATCGACCATTTGAGGTCATAGCACATATATCAACTCGGAAAGGGATCGTAACCGTATCAACTTGAGCCGTTCTGTATTCTTTGTATGAAACTCCCTACTGCAATGCACACTAACCGGAATCGTAACGTAATCGCCTCGCCTTGGGACAAGCGAGCGGTCGGCGAGCCGTAAGCGCGGCGCACAGTGGAACGAATGTATGGAGGGGGTCGGGCATAGCCAACTAAAAAAAGTTGATGTCAAAATGTGTTAATCTAATAATGCTATCATGTGCATCTAAGTATTCTCTAATAAAGTCATTCTCGGGACTTTTGCCGTAAGTGCAATATTTAATGAATAAATTAAGGAAACGTTGATATTTTTCATTATTTTGTATGAAAACGAATATTCAAATTGCCATAACTTCGTATTTTCCTACGTTTTCGGAATACGGTTTATTTACAGTAATCTACACATACATATGTTTAATATGCACTCGAAACATGGCACGCCAAACGCATAACAGACCAAGGTACAGGGTGTGCTATTTTAAATTAAAAACATTATGAAAGTATAGCAACAAATTTCCTTTATTTACTCATATACAGTTCCAATTATCAATAAAAAGGGGCCAAAATCATGCACACACCGAAAAATAAAGGATGTTCCATTTGAAAAATATTACATTACAAAACGTAATTTATTCATATTATTTTATAATAACTATGGGGATATATAATATGGTAATATATATATTTTTATATTACTACCAAGAATTAGGAACTTAAATTAAATTATTGTTTTTATATTACGTTAGCAATTCTCGCTAATTTAGAGCTTTTATCGAGTGTGCGTTCCAATTACCGATAAAGAGGTGCAATGTTTTAGCACACACACCTACATATAGTGGCTGTTCTATTTTAAAAATATAACATTACAAAACGTAATATTAAAATATTATTTTTATATTAACTATGGGAATATTATATTAAAGCAATGTATGTTTATATTTGTAGTGACTAATAAGTAACGTAATATAAAAATATTGTTTGTATATAATGTGACCAATTCTCGCTAAATTTTATTTACAGCTTTTTGCGAGTGTGAATGCCAATGACCAATAAAGAGGTGCAACGTTTTATGCACACACCGCAAGATAGAGGCTGTTGTATTTGAAAAATATTACATTACAAAACGTTACATAAAAATATTATTTTTATATTAATTATGAGAATATATAGTATAGTAATATTTAAGTTTATATTATTAGCAAGAATTAGTAACGTAATATAAATTATCGTTTGTATGTTACGTTATAAAATAATAAAATAATAATAATTAATTCTCGCTAAATGTTATTTAGAGCTGTTTGCGTTTCAATTACCAATAAAGAGGTCCCACGTTTCATATATACACCACAAAATAGAGAGTGTTCTATTCTAAAGATATTACATATATAATATTTTTTTATATTACGTTTCCAATTCTCGCTTAACCTAAATTCAACTCTACACGAATGTGCGAGGGTCTCTTGAAAACAGGTTGCTGAGACTTTTCGGAAAGTTTCAATATTATGCGATCTATTTTATAAAACCCATCAGATCTGCTCACCCATAAATTAACTAAAATTAATTAAAACCGCAATTCTACCCAAAGCTGTTAGGTTCAAGGAGATTAGAACGATAATAGCCTCACTTATTAGGTACTTAATAAATGAGAATAAATAAGTTGTCAGTGCTTATGAGCTTTGTTTTGTAGCAGCAGGAATGTTATTACCTGGATATTATAAAGTAAGTTCTAGTTATGGGTGCATAAAAAATTGCACGTCTTTATCTGTTATTGGAACACACACTCGCAAAAAGGATTTGGTAACATTATATAAAAACAATATTTTTATATTACTTTACTTATTCTAACTACCAATATAAACATATAAATTGCTTTAATATAATATTCCCATAGTTAATATAAAAATAATATTTTAATATTACGTTTTGTAATGTTATATTTTTAAAATAGAACATCCACTTTCTAGTTGTGTATGCATAAAACATTGCACCTCTTTATCGGTAATTGGAACGCACACTCGATAAAAGCTCTAAATTACGTTAAGCGAGAATTGCTAACGTAATATAAAAACAATATTTTAATTTAAGTTCCTAATTCTTGGTAGTAATATAAAAATATATATATTACCATATTATATATCCCCATAGTTATTATAAAATAATATTAATATATTACGTTTTGTAATGTAATATTTTTTAAATAGAACATCCTTTATTTTTCGGTGTGTGCATGATTTTGGCCCCTTTTTATTGGTAATTGGAACTGTATATGAGTAAATAAAGGAAATTTGTTGCTATACCTTCATAATGTTTTTAATTTAAAATAGCACATTCTGTACCTTGGTCTGTTGTGCGTTTGGCGTGCCATGTTTCGAGTGCATATTGAAGATGTGTATGTGTAGATTACTGTAAATAAACCGTATTCCGAAAACGTAGGAAAATACGAAGTTATGGCAATTTGAATATTCGTTTTCATACAAAATAATGAAAAATTTCAACGTTTCCTTAATTTATTCATTAAATATTGCACATACGGCAAAAGTCCCGAGAATGACTTTATTAGAGAATACTTAGATGCACATGATAGCATTATTAGATTAACACATTTTGACATCAACTTTTTTTAGTTGGCTATGTCCGACCCCCTCCATACATTGGTTCCACTGTGCGGCGTCGCCTAGCCGTAGCCGAGTCGACGTACCGGAGCTGCTGATCCGCTTTGGTTGCGTGCTTACGTTAGGTTGACGCCTGGTTGACGGCGAGGCAAAAGGCGATCCGGTGACGACCCCTTTCTGAGTTGATATATGTCCTTTGACCTTTACTCAGCTATTAGCGAGCGCAGAAGCGCCCATCTTGGCCAGTATCTACATATCAAATGATTTAACGAGTGTGCACATGGAGCTCTCGCCCGGATCTTCTCGCCCAAGACTCTCTGGATAGGCACGCGCCGAGTGTGTACAGCCGGCAAAGAAATTCTCGGTTTTTACGATCAATACATACGTAATATCTAATTAATAATAATTGACGGTATTTGAATATGTTAAAAGACTGGACTACAAACACCAATGGCCCAAAAATTTACATGTGTAAGTTTCCGTCATTTTGGTATGTATATATTGATCTTACTATAAAAACTTTCGTGAATCATATCAATTATTTTATAAAAACGGGAAATTGGGAGGTCCGGAACAATGTCGGTGCTTACATCGATTTAACGGTATGTGAAAATTTCCCGTTTTTATAAAATAATTTATATATTGATCGTAGGAAAAAGTACATTATGGTACTAGTGTGTAATGTTGGTGACGGCTCGGTTCTTAAGAGAGCCGAGGACGGTAATCATCAATACACACGTGTATCATAAGACGTTTTTCAACACACTTGTGAAGAAAAAAAGAAACAGAAATACACACTGTGTTAATGTTCAATTGTCTCTATAACTCACTAGTGAACAATAGCAATGAAAAAGTCACAGTTTGATTACAGGTGTCATTATGTGCCTAATTGCAGTGAAATTAGAGCCACTTTATGAGCAAGTGTGTTGAAAAAACTATAATGCGTGCAATCAATAACGAACCATACTGCGAAAAACGCGTGCTAAGGTTGGCAAAATTCTGTTACTACAATGCCAACGCGCGCGGGGGTCGGCTAGAGGGGAAAGGGTGCCTTTCCCACACATATAGGTAGTTGCGTTTCTTCTCGTGAGCAATGTTGTTCTGTGGGGGTAACTAACAAAACTAAACATTGGAAGTGTTGGCGCTATCTGCGCGCGGCATTTTTTAAACTGATTCCTTTATTATTCACTATCCACTATTCCGGCCAGATGGCGTCAACTTTTCCAAAGTTAACACAAAAAACCTCTACTACTAATAAAACTTATGCACTGAACCCTGAAATCTTCGACCAAAAGGGCGAAATCTTCGACCGAAAGGCCGAAATGTGGAAACATGTTTTTAATTTGTATTATTTTTTTGAGTGATTTGTTTAGTTAAATGAGACCTATTATACCAATGCCTTTAAAACTTACAAAGTAATTGATTGGGACCGCGGATTATTCAACATGGTTCTCTGGTGAAAAGAAGTAATGGATAGCGTGCTTACATCTTTTGCTGCTTAGTAGTAGTGCTTGCGATACTCTAACCTAAACCTAGTGAAATTACAGGCTCATGCGACTTACCAACTAATTTGTGACGTTGATAGCAGCAAAATAATAACATTAATGTTAAGTTCATACAAATCAGTAAGAATAATGTGTTCATTTATATTTTCACCGACAGATGCAATAAAATCAGATTGGCCAGAGGTGGCAAATGAATCTCAAGACATGGATAGCTCCAGCTGTGGACAAGGTAGTTTGATTGAATGATGACTCTAATCTGGAATATACCGTGAGTGTGGTTTTACAGCGACGCTTACCGTCCGCGCGGGTGGTAAGCGCGGCCCGTAGCGTATGCAATACGCGGCCGCGCGTGTTGGTTAAACTATGTAACGATACAAGAGACGCAAAGCTAGTTGCCCGCGACGCTTACCAGCCGCACTGGCGAAAGCGTCACTGTAAAACCACTCTTACCGAGCGCGTAGCTCAGCTTGTTGCGCGTCTGGTTCATGCTGAGCTAGTTGAATGGTGACTTTAACCTGGAACAGCGTTGACGAGCGCGTAGCCCGTCACGGCGGCGGCCGCGAACAGCGCCGCCAGCACCTTATTGCGCGTCTGGTTCATGCTGAGCTAGTTGAATGGTAACTCTAACCTGGAACATGCCGTTGGCGAGCGCGTAGCCCGGCACGGCGGCGGCCGCGAACAGCGCCGCCAGCACCTTATTGCGCGTCTGGTTCATGCTGAGCTAGTTGAATGGTGACTCTAACCTGGAACATGCCGTTGGCGAGCGCGTAGCCCGTCATGGCGGCGGCCGCGAACAGCGCCGCCAGCACCTTGTTGCGCGTCTGGTTCAAGCTGAGCTAGTTGAATGGTGACTCTAACCTGGAACATGCCGTTGGCGAGCGCGTAGCCCATCATGGCGGCGGCCGCGAACAGCGCCGCCAGCACCTTGTTGCGTGTCTGGTTCATGCTGGGCTAGTTGAATGGTGACTCTAACCTGGAACATGCCGTTGGCGAGCGCGTAGCCCGTCATGGCGGCGGCCGCGAACAGCGCCGCCAACACCTTGTTGCGCGTCTGGTTCGGGAAGTTGGCGGCCTCGCGCTCCGACTGCGTCCCCGTCGACTGCTTCTTGGCGTTTAGTCGGTTGTACTCTACAATTTCACCAACATTAAGGCTAAGTTCAGAAGAACGTGCGGCAACGCGCGGTTTAAGATTTTAACAAATCAATGTTGTTGTGTACATGACCGCGCGTTGACGCAAGTAGCCACGAAAATGGAGGTCGAGATATCTATCGATACTTACAACATATCATTGCAATATCTTACAGCAACATCTTTAGGTCTCAAATCCTTTTCAAAGCAATCATACAAAAAGTCAAAGGATGCAATCGACATCCTAAAGCAGGTGAAAAATCGATCTTCGTGTAGTCTTAGAGTGGGATATAAAGTCACAAACAGGCTTAAAGAAAGTATTTGATTTAAAATATCGTCTTTGCTTTCAACGACGACGTCGCAGTTTGCTGTATAAAACCCACAAGCAAATTGCCTCCTCCACGTCCATCCTCACTGAATGTTCACGCTAGACAGGCGCGTGCAAGCCGCCGTCATCTGAATAGCTGAATCGCGCGGCAGCGCGCGTCGCCGCGCGTTCATCTGAACTTGCCTAAAATGTGTGTCGCTTCGTTCCGCTGAGTGTAAGGATGGTAGAAACCCTGCTTATTGAAATGACTTCAGTTTATACAGTTATTCAGTTAATATTGTCCCAGTGATAAAACTTACCATCTGTAACGTGCCTGAAGTTCTTCTGGTTTATCCGGGCAACAAATCTTGTTAAATTGGCTATCCCCTTAACATGATTGCACAGAGTTCCGTTTGGGAAAGGAGCCTTCGTCAGGGGTGCCAGGTAGGCAAATACTGTTGCGTCAAAGGAGGATGGACGATTGCCAAAGAAATATTCACTCTCACCGAGCCTGTCTGACAGGGTTTTAAGGCATTTTTCGGCTTCATTGTAAATCTGGAACATAATAATCGGCTTAAATCACCACTATTAATCAGTTCTCCCTATCATCAAAGGTTTGCTGGAAGAAAACTCTTTTAGGGTTAAGCTCGCCTTTGTATATGTCCTCTATGTAAGTTGTTTTTCTTCTCTGTTTGTGTGTACAATTCTTCTTAATCACACTAATCACACTAATCACTAATAAAGGCGAAAGTTTGTGTGTGTGTGTGTGTGTGTGTGTGTGTAGTGTGTTTGTTACTTCTTCACGCTGAAACGGCTGGACGAATTTGGATGAAATTTGGAATGGAGATAACTGCACTCCCGGAATAACACATAGGCACATTTTTATCCCGATATTCCCACGGGATCGAGACTTACGCGGGTGAAACCGCGGGGCGCTGCTAGTCACACTAATCCTACTATTATAAATGCGAAAGTTTGTGTGTGTGTGAGTGTGTTTGTTACTTCTTCACGCTGACACGGCTGGACGGATTTGCATGAAATTTGGAATGGAGATAATTGGACTCCCGGAATAACACATAGGCACGTTTTTATCCCGATATGCCCACGGGATCGAGACTTACGCGGGTGAAACCGCGGGGCGCTACTAGTATTATATATGCGATAGTTTGTGTGTGTGTTTGTTACTTCTTCACGCTGAAACGGCTGGACGGATTTGCATGAAATTTGGAATGGAGATAACTGGACTCCCGGAATAACGCATAGGCACATTTTTATCCCGATATTCCCACAGGATCAAGACTTACGCGGGTAAGTCCGCGGGGCGCTGCTAATAAATATATATATTTATATATATATTTATATATACATGTAAATTACAAGGAGAGATAGTGCTCTTTAACTTTTCGCTTAAAAATGCCGAGCGATGAACTGGCGCGGATAGAGTGGGGAAGAGAATTCCACAGCTTGACCGCGTGGACAGAAAAGGACCCGCCATAGCAGCTTGTGGAGTGACACGGAGTTTTCAAGAGGGAGGACGTAGCCGTTCTGCAAGGCTTACCACACGGATATAGAAAATCGAAGCACTCACGGAGGTAAGTAGGAGAAAGAGGATTGTAAATAACATTGAAGAGAAACGACAGAACATGGAGATCACGCCGACGACGAAAGGGGAGCCACGTGGTCAAACTTGCGCAGGCCGAAAATGAAAAGGATGCACAAGTTTTGAAGACGCTCCGGTTTGTTTAATAGCTCCTCCG
The DNA here is from genome assembly GCA_932527175.1 of Operophtera brumata. Lineage (NCBI taxonomy): Eukaryota > Metazoa > Arthropoda > Insecta > Lepidoptera > Geometridae > Operophtera > Operophtera brumata. The sequence goes on along the minus strand of OW052239.1, from coordinate 54,055,439 downwards.
TGGCATCTAGGAAACAGTCGTCAGCATGGTCAAGGAGAGGTAACAAGAGGGCTTGGGCAAGAGTGATTTTAGTTTAAAAAGGTAAGAACTTTTAGATATTTTTATTATACATAGAAAATACCCAGAACACCCTGAACAAATATCTGCAGACCGCACAAATATTTGTTTCTAGGCGGGAATCGAACACGCAACCTCCTGCGTCACAGGTGAACCATCGCACGCCGCGCCACAGACGTCATCAAATTAAAAAAAGTTATGCATTGGTTGAACTGTGAGCTTCTGCCAAATGTCTTAAGGAATGCCTTATTTTATAGATCTACTAGATGTATACAGTTAATGACAGAGTTAAGGGCCTGTTAGTGCCTGCCTCAGTTGTTACTTGTTATTAGCTTCAAAACATTTACTCACTGTCTTTTCTATTTCTCTGAGATCTGTGTGTTCCCCATACAATGCATCTATCATTTCCTTAGCTGAATTCTGATACCTCGAAGGGTAGTAGAAGTTAAATGGTATGCGTAAGGCTCTGGCATAGGTTGGTCGGGTTACATCCCCATAGTTCTTCTCATCCACCCACCAGGCATACTGATAGGCGGGGTATAACTTCTCATGTAGGTACTGCGTGAAGGCACTGGCTTCTGCTGCCTGTTTTGTGTTAAGATGGACATCTGTGCTATAATGCTGAAAAATACACTAAAATATTAAAGTTCATTTTAGCATGCATAACCCTTGGCACCCTATTGGTACCACCTGACCTCATAGCTGCCAGCCAGCCATCTACATAGTGCAGGTACACCAGCGGAGCGGTTCAGCATGGCCGAGGCATCGACAAGGCTACTGCTGCGAGCTTATTTAATTTAATAATAATAAAAAATCACCTTAGATTGCATAAGCATGGCTACGGCGAGTAGACAACTAACTGCAATCCATTCACCAGCTTATCCCGGGGTGAGGTGATGCCGTAACCGGTTACGGTGCCAATAAGTGTGCTTTGCAGTCAGGAGTTTAATGCAATAAATAGTGAATAGTTTGAATTGAGGCGATGTAGAACTGGTACCAAGCTCTTTACTGACAATTTTCACTTTTATGTCATTCATTCATACCACTAGGATCATTTTGAATCGTCCTAGATCTGAAAAAGTACAGTTAGCGACTTACCAGAGATTTCAAATGATCAACTACTTCTTCAAAATTAGTGAGCACTTTTCGGCCGTCTCTCATCACCGGTAAAGTTCCTTTTGGGGTGAAGAATGGATTGTTGGCTTCTCTTACTCGGACTGGAACTCCGATAAATTTCATATACGTCTGGAAAGGTATTATTTCAATAAATTAAAATTGCCCTGTGTTGTGTTTACCGGTAGAGTTTAGGTTATGTTGCTTCAATATTCACCAAAACTTTTAAACATTCTAAATCGATTGAAGCTAGGCCCCACTCCCCTCTCCAGATATCTAATTCTATATTAGTCATTTCTATAATAGTAATTTATTTAATCTTGGTCAAAATAAAATAAATTTATTAAATTGAACATTGAACGACAGCTTCTGACAAATTGACAATTGACATTGATTGATTTGATTTATTTGATTTTGCTACAGTTCACAGACTACTAGGATGCTACGCTCATGGACATACAAAAGGACTGAGCGCTGGCAGCTGAAAAACGAGCCGAGCAAGATAATATGAACTATAGAGTTAGTGTGTCTACTTCTAATACGGTGACCATAAAATAAAGTCATGTCCAGGAGACTTTTTCCATAGACACTTATGTACGTGGAGTGGAACAAACATTATTTAAGGTGGATGCTCACGCTTGCGGCGCGAAATTCAATTTTTTTGGTGTTTTTTGCCCATTACAGCTCATCGACACTTCTTCAGATAGCGAAAGTTGAGTTCGCAAGAACTAGGAGAGTTCTCGCGAACTCAACTCGTAGACAGAGTATAGTTTTTCTCGCTCTACGTCATGGACTCAACTGTAGCGTAGCCATGGACTTAGTATAAAAAAGGACTGAGCGCTCTAAAAAATTATAATACTGAAAGAAACAAGACCTTATTCCATTATGTTAAGACTCAATTTAGATTACCGTCATAGACAGAGGAAAAACGAGGCAAGAGAGATAGGTAGAATAGAGTCAGTTTGTCCCTTTCTAACACTTGAAATGATAGCTTTATGATAGCAAGGGTGACCATGACCATTGTATAGGTAAATACTAAGAGGTCATCGATACTACAAATATAAAAGTTGGCCGTCTCCGGACGCCCGGCAGACGAGAAACATGACAGCATGGCTGCGTCACGAGTCACGCCGTTTGCCGACACTGAACACTCGGTAAACAATGTTCGATAACACTTTCTGTGATATTGGAAAAAAAACGTGTTTCCTACAAACGCAAGCCCAGTCCCGAGTCATCTATTAGAGGAGGTCAACATTTTATTTTATGAAATTAATAAAAAGTGTTATCGATTCGTGATACTGATCATTTACCAAGCCTCCAGTATGAATCTGGCTGAATAAATAACTGTGATAAATAATTTGATTTAAATAATGTTTGTTCCACTCCACGTTCATAAGTGTCTATGGAAAAAGTCTCCGACATGACTTTATTTTATGGTCACCGTATTAGAAGTAGACACACTCTGTAGTTCATATCTTGCTCGGCTCGTTTTTCTTCTTTTGTATACTAAGTCCATGCCTAAGACAGACACACTGTTTGTCTGTGGTCGGTCACCTCACAGAACACAGATTCACAGATTACGCATCATTCATTCATTGATTTCATTGCTAATTTTGTTATTTCTAGAACAAACAGCTGTGTTTTATTTTGTTAATTATATTGATATAAAGCATATTTGAATACGTGTTAAAGTGCAGGCAGGGGCTGTGGTATTTTGAGATCGTGTAGAAAAGAAGAAAAGTTATATATACATTAAGGCACTTCTCGGTACCTATACCACACCTGTACATTGAATAAGTTGCAATACACCGGTTCGGTTGTGAAATCAGCGAACATGTCAATACAATGGACCTTCATTGCCGGTTACCTGTACTTTGAGATAGCATTGGTGATTGTCATGATGTTACCCTTGTTCAGTCCAAGAAGATGGCATCAATTTTTCAAGTCCCGTTTATTTGACTTGTTTCAACAACATGCAGCGATGTATTTCTACTGTTTGCTGGGCGTTCTGTGTTTATTTTTGATAGATGCTATTAGAGAAATGAGGAAATATTCGCATGGCTCGGAGACAGCCCACATTCATCTGTCTACTGAAATGAAGGGAAGTGTTAAGCTATTTAGAGCCCAAAGGAATTTCTACATTACTGGGTTTTCCATTTTCTTGGCTTTTGTTATCAGAAGACTTGTAACTATGCTTATAATTCAAGATGAACTCAGCCTGAAAGCAGAAAGAATAATCAAAGAAGCTGAAGCTACAGTTAAACTGGCTAAAGAAAATATTCTTGCTACCACTATTCAAGCAAATGAAGCCATACACTTTGAGCAAATAAAAGAACAGTTGGAAGAGTCATTGCAAAAACTTAAACAAGAAAAAAAGAAATCCACAGAACTGGAGGAGGAAGCGAAAAAGTGGAAGTTAATGTATGAAGAAATCAAGGCTGTCAATGCAGCTGGAAAAGGGGACGCTTTGTAATGCTCAGCCATCAAAATCGAATACAGTTGTTAGTTGCCACCTTAGAGCATTGCAGGCCGCTGCCAGTGCCACTTACCGCTCCTACTGAACATATTATAGTAGTTTGAAAATCATAATAGAGTAGTTCCTGTTTGTCCCCGAATTTGTCCCCATTTGTATTGTATTTTTAGTCGGGAACAAAAATAAATTGTCAATTCCTGTCTGTCCCCGAATTTGGATGGAAGGACAAACAAGAATTAAAATAACCTGTTGCCATCGCATTTAAGTAACTACGATTTCAATAGTAGGTAACAGTTATATGTTCGAAAATAAGAAAATAAAACGTAAGTCAATACGATTTGGCAAAATCCTGGCAAAACATGATTACAAAATAGAAAAACCAATGATCCATAATCAACACGTTGAAGAAGAAGAAGAAGAAATACGATTTTAATAATAAAAATTACTATTTGTTCAGAAACTAACAAGACATCACATATATCAGATGTATACCTTCTTTGCATAACATGTAGGTATTTGTGGTATGTGGCGTCACTATTATAGCAGGAGTATAAAGGACAATGTGTGGTAGGCACTATATACCTTATACAGTGTCATAAACACCAGTAGACACACAAAAATAATAGGTATAAAGTTTTATCAAATGTAAAAACAAATATTGAAAAAAGTGGCAATAAGTGTAGATATTGAAATATATTATTATGCTGTGATTTTCTCTGAAATGGTGCTGTTTACCTACTTAGCTTGGCAAATGAGTTGCCACAAGTATGTATGGGGTTGTATGTATACCGCATACATGCAAAGTTTGCTCCTATTTGGTATATCTCATCAAACTCACATGATCTGAAATCTGATCATGAAATGAATCTGAAATTTTGTACACATGACATTTAGTAGGTACATTAATATCTAGACCCGTGTATTGTCAATTTCTTATATTTCTTATAAAATTATATGGTTTCACCACAGACTTAAGGATTTCTTGGACTTAAGGATGGAAATCTTATAACCTATGTTACAGGTCTAGCGCTTAACTGAGTCAGTCCCTGAGGTATGCAAGCGGTACGGGAGGGGTGTTTTAGTTAAGTCAAAAGGAGGGGTGTTTTCGTTACGTCAAAATGAAGCGTGGCTTCATGTCATCTGATAGTTTGAGAGACAGCCCCTCCCGTACCGCTCCCATATCTCTGGAACTGACTCAGTTAAGAGCTAGACCTGTAGTTTGATTCTATATATAATGGGAAATAGGCAAACCGCATTTCTAAATATAAGCTTGTGCTATTATTTATTTATTATTTTTTAAGTCTAAATTGTGTTCATAAAGTTTCATCAACTTGATTGATCAATTGAACACTTCGTTGTGCATGGAGCTGGCTATCTGCTGGTTGATTTAGAGTTTATGCACACGACGTATTTTATCAGCGTGTTCCAAGAACGCAATTTTATTGCATTACAAGTTTGTTGCAATTAAAGTAATAAACCATTGAGTATGTACTACTAGAGGTGACACCGTACTTCATCACGCTGCCCTACGTACCGCATTTTTCTCGGTTGTTTTACCTGCGTGTGGTTGTGGCGCATGACTTTTATTTGTCGGTTGTCTTCTCTAGGTACCTAAATATTGAGTAGTTCCTGTTTGTCCCCGGATCTGTCCCCGTTCGGGGACAGGCGGGAATAATCAATTCCTGTTTGCCCCTGAATTTGCTAACTCAATGAAATAAACCAACTTATTTCAGTGGACAACGAAACAAGCGTCTTTTTCACGTTTGTATCACTATTAAAATACGCCGTCTGTACAGGCTCAGTGTTTTAGTTATAGTTCCGTTAATGTAGGTATTTTTTAGGAGATATAGATATAGATTCGTCATGTCTGCCTGTCTGTCCGTGTATATGTCACAGCCACTTTTTTCCGAAACTATAAGAGCTAGGCTGTTGAAACTTGGTAAGTAGATGTATTCTGTGAACCGCAATAAGAATTTCACAAAAAAAATAGAAAAAAAACCAGTACATTTTTGGGGTTCCCCATACTTAGAAACTGAAACTCAAAAAAAACGTGTGGGGTATCTATGGATAGGTCTTCAAACTTAATATTAATGTTTCTAATATATGTTTTTTCTAAACTGTATAGTTTTCGCGAGAGACACTTCCAAAGTGGTAAAAAGTGTCCCCCCCCCCCCCCTTAACTTCTAAAATAAGAGAATGATAAACTAAATTAAAAATATGATGTACATTACCAGGTAAACTTCCAACGAAAATTGGTTTGAACGAGATCTAGTAAGTAGTTTTTTTTTAGTACGTCTTGAATCATAATCCATCCAAGAACTTTTATATTATGTTACTTGCTGCTACGGAACCCTTCATGGGCGAGTCCGACTCGCACTTGGCCGCTTTTTTTACTTTTGCAGGTAGGTACGTAGCTTTTGAAAGATTTTAAAGTTGTCTTAAATGTTGTAATATTTGGCTTAAGTTTTCCAAATTCTAGTCTTATTTCTTACATTAATAGCTATAAATACGTATTATATTAGAGATTTTTTTATTTAGGTATTATTATTGTACCATTTAATTTATGTTATTACGTAAGAATAGGTATGTAGGTACTATAATTTTATTGCTGTCTAACTTTTCTGTATGTAGGTACCTACTGTAATTATTATTGAACCTACAATAATAATACTACTACAACTTCATGTCACCGGTTCATTCTTGGTCACTCTGTATTTGCTCAGAGACCAACTCAAGGTATGGTGGCCCTAAAACCCAATGGTGAAAGAACCAGTGTGGCGAAAGTATTCAATGCACCTCGCAGAGGTTCCCTACTTGCACACCTACTTATTATTACTGAATGAATAAAATAAATAAATTTTTTGTTAAAATGTAGTAATGTATTTTTTGTTTATTATTATTTATTATAAAATTTGTGATTGGAATGATTTGCTGATTAAAATGAGGCTAAACACGGCCAATCTTCTATTATCTATCGAGAAGTAATGTTGTCCACCATCAGATGAGCTCGCTGTCACCATAATATTGTATTGTCATTGGAACTAGACAGGTAGGTATGCAAAATTTCAGCTCAATCGGATGTCAGGAAGTGGTTCTAATTTAGCATGCAAGATTTGACCTAAACAAACAATCTAACATTACAGGTAAATGAATAGGTAGAAAGCTTGTAAAAATACATACCTACTCATAGTAGGCTGGCAATAAGTGTTAGAAAATAAATAAAAAAATCTTTATAATATTCGTTGTTTATTTTATTTATTAATGATTGATTTATAATACGTAGGTAGGTACTATGTTAGCTATGAAATGATAATATGTAGGTAGGTATGTATGGTATGATAATATGTATTGTAGCTTATGTTAGGTAAGGAGTACAGTGCAGCCTGTAGCCCTTCCAGGGAGAGGGGTAGATCATTGAGGAAGTAATCACTACGTTTGGGTAGATGCTAGGAATATGGACTAAAGGCATGGAACTATGGCTAAAAACGAAACGTTAGCGATTATACCAGTCTCATATTCTTTTATATGAATGAATTCATGTGTTGGAATGAGACAAGCATAAATCTAACTGTTCTTATTTGTGGTAGTCGTACCAGGCCAAATGTCAAATTACTAGTACATTCATGGTAACAATCTAGGGAGATGTATATGCATGATACCAAAATTCAGGGTACGGAACGGAAAGACGACTGCCGTGTGACAATATATTTGTTTCTCTCTAACATAGGATAGCAAGCTATCTTCTAGGACAGGAGTAAGAAGGAACACTCTATGCTATTTTTAGCACTCACTCCATTACTATTATACCTCCATGGGTAGATGATGAAAGATTGATCGAGATGGCGGCTAAGGCCGCCCATAAAGTGTTGCCAATGCCTATTTACCTGATTCCCCAAGATCACTGGTCAATTTCCCCAAATTTGGGAAAAAAAATATCCTGATTCCCCACAAAATCCCCTCGTAATGATATAGATAGTGAAATAATAACGAAACATTTATTAATGTTAAACTCTTAAAAAATCGCGATAGAAAGAAATGTTATAAAATAGGATGCTTTAAAACATTCAATCATTGCGTCTGGCTATGCCATATCTTTTTGGAGAGCATATTGTTAGAGGGATCAAGCCTCAAGCTGCCCCCATGCTTCTTAAGTCCTTCTCTGGTAGCCATTAATGCTACTACAGTATCTGTATGCAGGCGATTTCGGTGTTCTGTTTTCAGGTTTTTCAGTACACTGAATTTTCTCTCCACTGATGCATTTGCAAAAGGCAATACCAATAGTAAGGTGATAACCATTTTTTAATTTGAGAAAATATATTTTGCCTTTTTATCTAGACGTTTTACCCATTTATCCATTTTTACACTTATTTTTAATCACTCAAAACATAGCGAGAACGAGAAAATCTTTGCACTGTACTATCCTACTATTGTGTTTAGTGATGTGAACCGGTTTCTTATAAACCTTTAATAAACCGTTTTTTGTTAAAAACGATAATCGCCGATTCTGATTCAAAAACCGATAACAATCACAATGTATGTATCCGAGTCTTCGATTGACTTCGATATGTATCCTAACATGAGTCTGTTCTGTTTAAATGTTGTCTATGGTAGGGGAATCACCCGATATCCTGTTTTAATATGCGACTAACTTCATTACACTAAAATATTTCAGTTTTGCCTACGATTTCTTAGGAATTGACAGATTAGTTTGCGAAAAAATGCCTAAAGTAAAAGGAAAATCAATTACAATAAATTATTTTGAGAAGATAGACAATTTAGGTTCAAAGTGTTCACTATGCACTCAAGTGATAAAAGTTGGACGAGGAATATTTTAAGAAAAATTAATAATATGCCTAATTAATAATAAAAAACTATAAATAATTAAAAACTAGTATTTTTTTGGAAAAAACCTAGGAAAAACCTTAAAAACCGGTTTTTTAAAATAACTAATCGGTATAGACCGGTGTTAAAAATAGTAATCGGTTCACATCACTATGTTCGTTTCCAACAAGAACTGAAGCATTCTTTCCTTGTCACGCAGCAGCAGCGACAACCGCCGGAACGGTACGGAAAAATGTCCACTGTCACTGTCAACACGTGCAATTCAGTTTATTTGCATTGCGGACAAATGTCCACGTTGCCAGTGCGACAAAATCTACCGATCCAAAAAAAAAAATTACTCTATTGTGTGACCTAATAATGTTTTATGGTAGATATTGAAACAAGCAACCAAATAAGGGTAAAAGTTTCTCTGTGGTCAGTCAATTGAATTTTTACCGAGAGCACAGAATAAATATTAGTACGAGAGTTACTCTCTCTGTGCGTTCGATGACGCAATCATCTGATGTTTAATCAATGGATGTTTTGTAAGTTTGTTTGAATCGGTAAAATGCTAAAATCCCCGCATAATCCCCGCACAGTGACTCTCGCCACAAAATACCCAATCTTTTTGGGATTCCCCGCAGTTTGGGGAAATCCCCACAAACTGGTAACGCTGCCAGAATGAGAGGGATTACTTATTTTATTAGTATTAGTTGGATTAGTTGATACTAATCATGGACGTAGTATACAAATACTACGTCCATGATTAGTATCAACTATACCCTGGTTCAGAATTCTAGATATTTTTTGTAAACAAAGGGGATACCGTAGCAAAAAAATAGGTACTAATTTTACTACCCCGAATTTTCAACTCTAGCTTGGCTCTTTTGTCTGTATTGCCAGTTTTTAAATGCTAAATTCCTCATGATCTATGAATAAATGATTATGAAGTGAGAACGTCGATCGATTTTTGAACATATTTTGTTAACCAACCTCAAAAAAAAGGAGGAGGTGCTCAATTCGTGTTTTTTTTATGTTTGGTATCTCCGTCATTTAATTTCTGATTAGGAACATTTTTTTTTTATTTGACACGATATAATTCCCGATTGGTCCCATTTTCATCAAAATCTGGTTCTAACGTGCGGCCGTGACGTTATCTAAAAGGACCACAACTTGAACTTTTGATGTGAAACATCTTATTGCCATATGAATTAAGAATTCTAATACTAACATAGATGTTTCACATTAGCCGGGCGTCCCGTAACGATCACCATGATAATGATGATGATACATTGCCGCAAATTGAAGGTACATACCGCGCGAGCGAACCTGCTTGGCGGATATTACAAAAATTTAATACAATTGTTAAGACGTAGGAGAAGCCGCGGGTCACTACAAGTAAAACATGATCCACGCAAAAAAATGTTTTTACCACTGGCTTGTATATTTAACAGTGACATTTGATTGTTTACAAAAAATATCTCGAATTCTGAACCAGGGTATAGTCCATGGACTGTATACTATTGACCTCCATGGACTATAGATAGCCTGCCCACAAAGGACGAATGAAAAAAAAGAAAAAACAAATAAATATGGACAAGTGAAAAGATATATAAAGAATCGATATTTTTGAACACCATAGATAAGTATCGAGTAAAAATTATCGATTATCGTTTTTTTTTACTTCTTGAATGACGGGTCTTTTACATGGCCCAACTGATGTTAAGCGGTAACCTCTGCCTTTAACAATGCATTACCCCATAGGTTACGTCCACCTAGGACCCACCCTGTGTGGTATTGTAATGCGCCCGTCACCTTGAGACATAAAAATGAAAAGTCTCACGTGCCTGTAATTTCACCTGCACCCATACCCTTCAAACCGGAACACAGCAATGCGAGCACTACTGCTTTGCAGTAGAAATAGTGGTGGTGGTAGTACTTCCACGGAAAAACTCGTTCTCAAAAATGTTCTACTACTACGAAAAACGCGTACCCTTTAGAGACACTGATCAAAATATCGATTCGATAGTTTTATAAATTATTATTTGCCCATCCCTACACACAACAAAAATAAATATTTTGTTTCGTTCGTTTCGTGCCGTAAAATTTTCTATTTTCTTCTGAAAAAAGAAACTGAATCCAATTTATAGAAACAAGATTGAAAACTACAGTCGTGTAAGTTCTCAAATACGGGACGAACTAGTTCTCACGTAGGTATTTCATATGAATGCTATGATAATGTTTTGAACTTGAAATTGTGTTTGGTTGAGACTGTGCAATCCGTTGTAAAAGGGTACCGTTACAAACTATTTATGAATGTGGGAATCTTCAATAGAGTCAACCACAAGGTGAGAATAATATTTACCCCGTAGTTTTATCCCCTAAATTCGATGCTTTTCTTATGAACAAACCCAAATTGAGCCATCTATCATACAGCCTTCTACATCAAACCTCATCTCATATTTCATTTCATTTACTTCATTTTCATTTTCATTCGATTTCTGTATAGCGCGTTTTTAATTAAAAGTCGAGATAACTTCAACATAAAAGTGACAAAGCAAGCATTGATTGCATGCTACACTTCGTCACTTTTGTGTCAGTCAAGCCAATTCCATCTTAGCATCATTTTTATTATAATTTAAAATTATAGACGAGCAGCTTTCGTTGATGAGCCTATTTCAGAGTGTTGAAATGTCTCAGTTTCACTCGCTGCAGTGATTACACTTTAATGTCTTTTAACATTAACAGTTTCTTCGTTCGCAACCAGTAATCCAATTTGTTTTTTTAAGCATTTATTGATGTAGCAGTAACTACATCTTCTGGTAAATCATTCCAATTATTATTTACTTACTTCTTGTTTTAGAATAAAGAGAGTGGTGGCATGTATTCCGAATGGAGCTCTCTGCCACTGGAGGGGGGTGGGCGGGGAGTGCTGGGAGCAGTAGGGGGCAGAGACGTTGTACTTGCAGTGGTGAAGCAGCTGGCTTCACATGAGCCTAGTCCTCTCACTGCTGATGCTGAGGTACTATGTGTTTTTTTTATTTTTTATTTATAATACACAGGCATCTCTCGGAGCTGATGTGTGTGTATCCTAGTCCTTGTCAGTGCACTTTAAATGTTTGTCCAGTCTATTTTTGAAAGAATTCACTCAGGGAGTAACCAGTTAAAAGTGTGCACGAGGCGTTTGGGCATATGTGCATCCTCAGATTGCTAGTACTTGCAGCTTTAGCTAGTGTCGTGGAAATTCACATGGTCGTACACCTGCTAGGCAATTAGGATGAGGCCCCTAACTAATGGTGGCTTTGCTTACCCTGTGTTTTGAGAAACCACATGAAATCCAAATCTATGAAAAATGCAAAGCTATGATGAATATAATTATGGCCTATCAGTTTATATGTTCTATGTTTGTGTTGTTTTTTTTCAATGCTGCCAATATACAGGGCGTCCCTTGACTATGCAACATGAAGGGAAAGTACATAAAGTAGTATTTAAGGTATTAAATATTGTAGATAGGATATTTTGCGGGAAGGACACTTTATTTTATTTTTAAGTTAATAATACTGCATACAAAGATTTTCTCAAAATTACTTGTGCGTCTGGGAATCACACAGACTGAAATGTAAAAAAAAACACTGTGATTAGTTATTCCTGTGTTTAAGATACTATATTACTTAAGAGGTGTTTTTTATCCATTCTTTCGATTCATATCATAAAAATAGGTATATTTATTTTCTGATTTAAGTTGGTTCGACTCCCAGACGAAGCAACAAATTTTTAGAAAATCCTTGAATGCAGTATTTCAATGTTTTAAAAATAAAATAAACTCTCCTTTCAGCAAAATATCCTATATATAATATTAAGGTACTTTCCCTTCATGGTGCATAGTCTTGGGACGGCCTGTATATTGGCAGCATTGAAAAAAAATAACACAAACATAGAACATACAAACTGATAGGCCATAATTATATTCATCATAGCTTTTAATTTTTTGCGGAACAACATCTAAATTCGTGCTCAAAAATGACAGGTAGAATGGGTGCTAGAAGTGATCCGTTTTGGGCTCTCCCTGCCCCTGCAAGAGCACGAGGCCATACGGGACTGTGTGCGCGTTTGTTGCGCATGGCTGGCGCCCCTGCTGCCCCCTGCTCCGCCGGCGATGCCCCCGCCCCCGTCGCTACCACCACCAGTCGCGGCTGCTCCGAGGGTCTATGCACGGAAGATATTGAGGCACTTGCAGAACTTGTTTGTGCCGAGACCTAATGAAAGTAAGTTGGTCTGTGTTTAAATCACAGTGAGTTGATATTTTTTTGGCTAAAATTAATTATTTTAATCTGGTTTTGATGCATTTCTGTAGCTAACAATACACTTGATTTTTATAACATTGCACTGTTTATTATTGCACAAAGCACTGATGTTTATTACTAATTATCTTAAGAGCCCCTACAAGTTTCGGGGACCAAAACCAGAAAACAGTAGATACTTTTCCCAAGCAAACCGCTCAATACCTATTGAGATATCTGATAGGTACTTTCTCCAATTCACAGTTGTATTTCACCTATTTATTCAACAAGTTCACGAACTTCAATCTTAACAAAACTTGTGCGCTTATACTTGTCTTGTATTTTACAACAAAATAAAGTGTAGTTGAAAAAGAAATGTATTCGTTATATAAATATAGGATTTTTTATAGTAAATTAGTTATTGTTATTTTCATTATATTCTTATGTGTAAATAATGGTTCCGTGCATGGTTTTATTGGGAATTTTTCAATGTGGACCACATGTTAGGGTACTAATTCAATAAACTTTAAAATAATATATTGTGAACTTAATATGTTGACAAACAATTCAAAATTCTGGTGTTTCGCGCTAACGTAAAAACGGTTTATTATTATTTTTAAAATTTATATAGAGTTGTTATCAAAATTAAAATTCGAAGACTTAATATAGGTACTTATATACTATACTTACTTATATATATATATAGGTAATGCATAGCTGGGAATTAATAGAAATACCAGATTCTAAACCAATACCAGTTATAGCCATTGAGAAATTGGCCCTGAGAAAGTACTATTTTCCATTTTTACTTAAGGTTGTTTCAAATGCGTTCTGCCTGTCTGCCTGTGTGTGAGTCTTAAGGTCGCGCTTGTGGCGCGAAATACCATTTTTTGGTGTTATTTGCCTATTACTGCTCATCAAGACTTTTTCAGATAGCAAAAGTTGATTTCACGTGAACTAGGAGACTTAAACACACATGTTTTTTATTGATTGTCATCTATTGTTATTTATTTATTTATAGTATCTCATAAATATCATCAGTTTAACTACGATCACCCTAAACAAAAAAAAACACTGAAAATGTGTTATCGTAGCTAAACTGGTGATATTTATTAGATACTATCAATTAAAACATGTGTTTTAAGTCTCCTAGTTCTCGCGAAATCAACTTTCGCTATCTGAAGAAGTGTTGATGGCAAAAAATATAAAAAAAATGAATTTCGCGCCGCAAGAGTGAGAATCGACCTTAAAGGGGCTCTTAAATGCATGTTTCTATCACTGAATGACATGTGCTTCTCTTTTACAAGGTCTCACATTCATATATCAGTTGGAACTGGGTAAGTGGTGCTACTTTTACTAACAACTGCAGAGTGATGGAAGTTTCAGATTGCAATGAAAACCTGGTCAGGCCAGGCATAAGAGAATAATCGAATACTGGGCTGGAAAACTTATTTGAATTATTGACGACCTCTGTGGCGCGGCGGGCGAAGGTTCGCCTGCGACGCTGGAGGTTGCGAGTTCGATTCCAGCCTCGGAACAAATATTTGTACGATCTGCAGATATTTGTACAGGGTGTTCTGGGTATTTTCTATGTATAATAAAAAAATATCTATCTATGTAATGTATTGTATTAAGTATATCAGTTATCTAGTACCCATAACACAAGCTCTGCTTAGCTTGGGGCTAGATAATGTTGTGTGAACTGTCCAGCACTATTTATATATTTATTTGTTTTATTATTGTGTTTGTCCTGTTTGTTTTGTTGCGTAGAGCTTTTTTGTGACAGAGTTCGTTCTGGGAAGTACTACCACCATACCTATATCTGCCGCAAAGCAGTAGTGCTCGCACTGCTGTGTTCCGGTTTGAAGGGTATGGTTGCCGGTGAAATTACAAGCACATGAGACTTTTCATCTTTATGTCCCAGGGTGGCGGACGCAGTGCAATGCCATATAGGGCGCGTCCTAGGTGGACTTGACCTATGAGGTAACGCATTGTTAAAGGCAGATGTTACTGCTTAACATCAGGTGAGCCATCTGCTTGTTCGGTCATTGTCAAAGTAAAAAAAAACAGTTTATTCATAAAAATGCAATCTAAAAATTTAAAATAGCTGGACTGTTCACACAACATTATCATGCCCCAAGCTAAGCAGAGCTTTTGTTATGGGTACTAGATAACTGATATACTTAATACAATATACATTAGAGAGATAGATATTTTTATTATACATAGAAAATACCCAGAACACCCTGAACTGCAGATTGCACAAATATTTTTTCCGAAGCGGGAATGAACCCGCAACCTCCTGCGTCGCAGGCAAATCTTCGCCCGCCGCGCCACAGAGGTCGTCAAAATCAAAAATCTAAAAAGTCTGTAAAAATTCTAAAGCTTCCTTATTTTCATTCTGGCTTATAGTTTGATGTGCCGCATAAAGCTGTGTATAAAAAAAAATAACAAACGCTTTGCCTTCAACAACAAGTAATCAAGTTCTAACTTTTGAAACTATCATGGTTATGTAGGTATATACTTTTCATTAGAAACGGGATATTTACCATGGTTTTGGGGAAATTTCAATAGAGAAGATGGTTTTCAATTATCGGGAGTATGGAAGCCTGTGGTGAGAATGTGTAAGAACCAAAAAAGTGTGAGAAAGAGGGTAGATCGTTATATCTGCCATTAACATTTACTCGCAAAGACTTAAGTTAGTTCTCCCGTGATCATGGCGCATGTAACTGTGCCGAAATATCGGGAACAATCATGGTATTCATGGTAGTCTTCTGCGCTGGGTTCGTTCGTACCTCAACAACAGAAGTCAACTTGTTGCAATCAAAGGTTACACTTCTTCTTCAATGCATATTCCTTCAGGAGTCCCTCAGGGGTCTCATTTGGGGCCTTTATTCTTTATAATGTTTGTGAATGATCTTGCTGATAGCCTTGAATGCCCGTGCCTCCTATACGCTGATGATTTAAAGGTTTTCACAAAAATATCTAACGTAAATGATTGCGTCAAGCTACAAAGCGACCTTAATACAATATTTGATTGGTGCTCTAGTAATCGTATGTAGGTCAGGGGGGCATCAGTGGCTCAGTCGGATACAGTGACTCATTCATGTTTTTACCCGAAAGACGCGCGATATATTTATGTCCTTGTCACACAATACTAGCATGTGGACCCCAAACAAGCTCTAACCAGTCGGTCGGCGGGTCAAGCGTCGTACGGTGGTGTGATGGCGTGTTTTTGTTTTCGTGCTCACAAAATTACTTTTTGAGGTGAGTTTCTTTTGTTTTTCATACATTAAGCTATGACAATTTGTATTGCCTGTTATATTTACCCATTAGTTAATACTATAGTGCTCTCATTCATGTAGTTGTTTATCGTAATTATTATTTGACTCGAATGCTGTGATCAGATTTATTCAAAATGGCGTGGTCGTGCACAGTGGCTCAAATCTAAGAAGTACACAGTGACTCTGAGTCACTGTGTACTACATGTTATTGATTCTTAATTATTATTATTTTTTTAATAACCAAATATAACAGAAACAGCAAACCGAAAGAAAAATACAAAAAAGTGTAGTAATGTAAGAAGTACGAATAGCATTCAAAAGTCTATCTCTCTTGACACTCAATCTAATGAAATCCTGCGACCAACGAAGTTAACAACCGAGAGGAATCCAGAAAGCGACCAGAGTATAATTTCCAAAGAACTTAAATGCATGAAGAGCACCCAAGTTGAAGCAAACAGACCCAAAATAAAACTAAATGTCATGGATTCACAAAATAAATCTAAGAAAATGTTAATATTGTGTGATACGTATGGTAAAGCACTTGGAGAATATATCCATAGTAATAATAATGAATACGAATCTGTTTTCTCTATTTGCAAGCCAGGTGCTCCTATTAAAGAGATTGTAAATAATTTACCTTCTCTTTCAAAGAACATGACCCAAGGTGACGATGTCATTGTTATCGCGTCGGACCTCCATCAATATAATCTAGAAACTGTGAAATATGTTCGACACCTATGTGCCTACAAAAAATTGAAATTTCAAATAACAACTCTACCATATCTGCATTCAGGCAGAGCAACGGACGAATATAACAATCAAATGATCTATACAATAAATTATGCTCTATATGAATTAGCCACCCACTCTACTGGTATGTCAGTCATTGATATTAATTGTTATTACAAAAAAAGCTTTACATACAAAAATAAAATTTCTAATGCGTTTATGAAATTTTTAAGTCAAAAAATAATTCACAACTCAATATTTGAGTTTACACATACTTTTGTAAATTTAATTATGTTAACCAACTCAGTGAGCACAAAGAGCAATGTTTTTGACACTGTATCGAAATCTGACAGCGCCTGCAATGCGGGTGCTTTTTTAGGCAGTGCTCTGGGAGAGTTGATGCCGACCTAAAGAAGTTAGATTTTAAAATCATGCACCAAAATTGTGGAAGTGTTGGGAATAAGGTACTCGCACTGCAAGGTGTGGTTGAAACTTACACACCACAGGTTCTTATATTAAGTGAAACGTGGCTTACTTCTGAAAATGTTAATAACTTAGTTGTTCACGGATATACCCATGCCAACTACTATATAAGAAAAAATCGTATACACGGCGGCGTTTCAATTTTTGTTAAAAGTAATTTGAAATTTAAACGTATCCCAAGTATTGATAAGTTAACCATTGACTACGAATGTGAACTAACTTCCGTAGAGATAAGCTCTCCTTCAGACTCAATATGGATAATAGGTATGTACAGAACTGGGTTAGGCAATTTCCAGACCATGATGCATGTTTTGCAAAGGCTTTTTGAATTACTGTGTAGCGTTGTAAAAAGAAAAGT
The DNA here is from genome assembly GCA_932527175.1 of Operophtera brumata. NCBI lineage: Eukaryota > Metazoa > Arthropoda > Insecta > Lepidoptera > Geometridae > Operophtera > Operophtera brumata. The sequence continues at coordinate 54,037,841 of OW052239.1, read as the reverse complement.
TGTTCTAATGGGGGATTGGAATGTTGATTTTTTACTTGACATACCTAATAAAAATACCCTGATTGATCTAATGTTATCCAGTGGTTTTAGAAATGTAGTTAATTTCCCAACTAGAATAAAAAACGATTCTGCTACGTCTATCGATTGTGTAGTGACAAACATACTTAGTTATGACATCAATGTAAAATCACTAGCAACTGCTTTATCAGATCATGACGCTCAAATAACCACAGTGAGACTCTTACAGCATTCTCAAAATAAATATAAGTTTATTGAAACTCGTTCATTTAATTTTGACAAAGTTGAGACATTTACCAACGCATTATTGTCTTATGAATGGGATAAATTATTTAACAATTATGATAATGATAGTTTTAATAAATTTATGAATAAAATAATATGGAATTTAAATATTTATTTTCCAGTACAATTAAAGCGGATTAAAAACAAACAAAAATGCCCATGGATAAATGATAAAATTATAAAAATACAAATTGATATCAATGATTTATATGTAATGCAACGACAGTACCCCGAAATTGTATCTGAAAGTGATTTAATTAGTCAAAAAATTCAATATAGAAATAATTTAATTCAAAGTGTAAAGGTAGGATATATAGATAACCGAATACAACATTCAAAAACTCCAAAAAAAGAGGTTTGGAATATAATAAAAGAAGATACGAATAAGGCTATAAAGGAGTGGGAGTGGGATCTTATAGAAAACTCAACAAAAAAACAAATTGAAACTGAAAGAGTTGCGGATTATATAAATGATTACTTTATTTCGATTGGTACCGAACTACAAAGAGCAAATCAACCTTCAATTGTGAATTCGATAAGTTTTTTAAATAAATATGTACCTAAGCAAAATGAGCTGCATTTTCAATGTATATCGCATGACGGCTTGCAAAAACTAGCAAAAAAGAAGATCGACAACTCGGACACCAGAGATTTATATGATTTATCGGGCACTTTTGTGTATCAATTGATGGGCAGTCTTTTTGACCATATTCATTTCCTTGTGAACAATGTTCTTACCTCTGACTTTTATCCAACTGTTCTAAAAAAAGTGAGACTTACGCCACTATACAAAGGAAAAGGAGAAAAATCGAACGTACAAAATTATAGACCCATCACAATAGTGCCTACTTTATCTAAAATTATTGAATCTATTATGTCCGACGCTATTCTGAAACATTTAATAAACAATAAAAATCTATCGGATTGTCAACATGCATATCGGCCAGGTAGATCTACTATATCAGCCACTCAGCGGTTTGTGGAAAGAGTGATGGATCATTTGGAGGGAAAAAAAAAAGTGGCAGGGGTTTTCTTGGACCTATCAAAAGCCTTTGATTCTGTAAATCATGAGCTCCTGCTAGAAAAACTTAAAGTGTACGGATTATCTGGGGCCAGCTTAGATCTCGTGAAATCTTTTCTAGAAGAAAGGGAACAGACTGTAGAAATCAAAATAGAAGGAAAACGTTTTAGATCGGCTCCACAGAGCTGTAAGATAGGTGTCCCTCAAGGATCATCATTGGGAAATACACTTTTCTTGGTGTTCTTGAATGACATAGCATACCTTAACATCAAGGGTGATATTATACAATATGCTGATGATACCACTATTATATTGTCAGCAGAATCTAGTGAAGAACTTCTGGATGGAATAAGGAATACAATAGCTACAGTAAACACCTGGTTCGAGATGAACGGGCTGAAACTAAATGCGGACAAAACTAATGTAATCGTTTTTAATGCAGTATCACCTCATCAGATTAGTTTTCCGATACATTTAATGAACGGAAGTACCATAATGACTTCAAATCTAGTTAAGTTGTTAGGTTTAGAATTGGATCCTGTGCTGTCGTGGAAGCACCATATAGATACAACATGCAGGAAAATGGCGAGAGGAATATATGCACTTAAACAGCTCAGATCTATATCTTCAGAAAAATCCCTAAAAGAAGTATACTATGCATATATTCACTCAATCATGTCGTATGGTATAATTTTATGGGGGTGCTCATCAGACTATGAGAGAGTCCTAAAGTTGCAAAAGCGTGCCATACGGGTGTTAATAAGGGCCGAATATAGGGAATCATGTCGTAATCATTTTAAAACATTAAAAATCCTAACATCTGTATCAGTTTACATACTCGAGGTTATAAAATTTGTTAGGTTTAATTTTAGTGAGTATACGATAAGGGGGAACTGTGGCAAACGTAGTGTCCGAAACAAGATGATTCTTGAGCCAATCCACCACCGTCTGAACATGTCAGCAAAACTGCCCAAACTAATGGGACAGCAAGTTTATAACAAACTTCCCCTAAATATAAAATTAATAAAAAGTGATAATAGGTTTTTTATGGAAGTTAAGAAACTTTTGCTTGACAAAACGTTATACAGCGTCAAAGAGTTTTTACAAAGCGATTACAGCCACTTTAATGTCAAACTGGTGGAACCACCAATTTTCACATGATGGTGGGGGTGCTCCTAGTTCTGTGCCTACCAATATACCTACCTGTTTTGTTTTGTTTATTGTTTTTTTCCGTTTTTTGTATTATTTCAGTGTTGAAAATTATTAATTTATTAAAAATATGACAATCGCCCCTATACAGCGATAAAAATAATTAAAAAATGTAGCTATTAATTATAAGTTTTTAGAGCATTGTTGATCAAATTTTTGACGAGTCATAGCCTGTGCACCTAATTTAAGAATTTATATTTTTGTTATGTGTTTTCACCTATGGCAATAAAAAATTCTATTCTATTCTATTCTATTCTATTCTATTCTATTCTATTCTATAGACAACACTTAAAAATTAAATAATTTGACCTTTTAATTTTGTTTGTAGTATGCCGCGACCACAAACTGCGCGAAAAATTGGAAATACTCCCCACGAAAACATAAAAGAGGGCTTGAAGTTAATCAGGAATGGGGAATCTATGCGAAAGGCGTCAAAGAGAGCTAATGTTCTTTTTGCTACACTCAAGAGATATTATTGGAAAACCAAAGACAGTCCTTCGCTTGAGGAGTTGTTACCCTCACAGCTGCAACCCAACTATTCAGTCAACAGAATTTTTACAGCCGAACAAGAGACTGTCCTTGAAGTTTAACATCGTTGATTAAATGTGTAGTAACTGTTGATCTCTATAAATGATAAATAGCTTTGTAAGAACCAAAAGTGAACTGATTAGAGGGTAGATATCCTAAGTTTTTGATTTTGATAAAAGAAATATAACTGTGTTTTGATTTTCAATATATATATAATTTTTAAAATACTGTTGAGTCACTGTGTACTACTAGAGTCACTGTGCACTACGGGGTTGAGCCACTGTGTACACCTAGGTGTATACAGTGGCTCAATTCCCGATGTTTAGTTTTTGCACTCTCATTTTATTTTAGTAATATTTAGTGTAATTATAATAATGCAGAATTAAACTAGAATACCTAACCAACAATCAATGCATGTTTCAGATTAATCCAATAATGATTTTAAAAATTTTTAGCCATTTGAAAAAATCCGAGCCACTGTAGCCTCCTTGACCTACCTTAATATCGATAAATGTTTCGTTACTACTTTTACCAAAAAGCTAAATAAAATTATTTTTGATTACACAATAACAGGAACCCAATTACTGCGTAAATCCACTGCGAAAGATTTGGGTATATACTTTGATGAAGAGCTTACTTTTAAAAGTCATTATGATTATATAATAGGCAAGAGCTATCGCCTGCTGGGATTTATCACTAGAATCACTAAGGAATTTAAAAAACCCAGCAGTGTATTACACCTTTTCAATAGCATGATCCGGTCCGTACTTGAGTATGGCAGTCCTATTTGGTCACCGTACTACGGCGTTCATGTGGACAGAATTGAGGGTGTCCAGAATAGATGCCTAAAAATCCTATCGTACCGGCACAATATGGGTCGTTCGCTCTCAGGGTACATAAATAGACTTAATCATTTTAAAGTTGCTCCACTTTCTACTCGTAGGGAGTACATCAACCTCATTTATCTCCACAAGATTCTTCATTCTGCCATAGATTGTCCCCTTTTGCTGGCTTCAATCAACATAAATATAACTTACGTGACTCGCAAATCTCGGATTTTTGCATTGAAAATATATAAAAACAACACCTCGTTTAATAATCCTCTTCCTCGAATGTGTCGTCTGTATAACGAGTTGGCCTCTGTTGATGTCTTAGATGTATTTGACCCCAATACCAACAGGTTTAAGCGATCTATCTACAGAATCTTGGTATCATGTTTAAATGAAAACAATGTTTAATTATTTTTTCGTTTCCGGTTTTTAGGGTAGTTTAATTTATAACTATGCAACACTGTGACTTAGTCGTGTTTACATATTTGATTACGAATCTAGAATATAACTAAATATGCATGTAAGTGTAAGCTTAGGTGATTGTAATCTGTTTTGTAAATCCAATAAATAAAATAAAATAAAAAAATAAAATCAAAACTCAAAAATCATGGTAAATATCCCGTTTCCAGAGAAAAGTAATCAAGTTTTAAATAAATAACGGCTAATTACCACTGTATTTCGTCGCTTTGCTGACGTTTCTAGACTGAATACGCTGCGTACGCTGTACTGTGTACGCGTATACCTACTGGAGTATACGCCGGTCCACCGTCGAACGCGGTCGCGGGCGGTGCTCATTATGAAGAGGCTTCTGAATTCAGTCTCGGAACGTCAGCTGAAATACAGTGGTAATTAGCCGTTATTTAGTTGAAATGATTCCCAACCACGATAGTTTAAATTCAGTAATAAAGTCTGCTAATTCCAATGCGACTATAAATTCAGTCATTATAATTGGTTTTGGTTGGACAAGGTGGCGACCTCATCAGCAAGCAAGCCGTCCTCTGCCATAGAGTGCTGCGGCTGGCGCAGGCGCTGGCGGACGGCGCTAACCTCGGCGCCAGTGAGTGGAAGTCTCTGCTGCTGCTGCTGCTCGCCGCCGCTAGCGCGCTGCTGTCGCCACCCGCGCCGCACCACTCCGCCGCCGAGCAGCTCTGCGAGAGAGTGCTGTGCGTGCTGTTCCAGGTCTGGATAATGGCGTGTCACAGGTCAGAATAACATAGAGTCTGTTCAAAAAGAAAAGCGTCGTGGCCAAATTGTTAACTAACGTTTTATTTAGTTTATTTAACTATTTATTTAGCATAGGATTCAAACTGTCGGCATTTTGAATTTTATACTAAATAAATAGATCGTTAATTAAATAAATAAATGCTTTATTGTGTCAAAAATTATTAACTGGTACATGCTTAGTATTACATTATGTATCTTAAATAAATAAACTGAATTATAGTACCACAGTTAGGCTACAGTTACAGTTAGTAATAGTTAGTTATAGTTACAGTTGTAAAATTATCAAAATGGAACAGACGTGCTATTGTATTGCCCGCTAAACAAAAAAGCACAGCTGCGCCCTCCAATCCCACGACCGATTTCTTTTTGAACAGACTCTAACACCCAACACTCACGTAATATACAGGATGGATTGTTGAACGAGCGAAGCGAGTTCTCTGAGTCAACTTGGAAGAATCGGCGTTTGTATGTATGTATATATGTATGTTTGTCCGAGCATAACTTGCGAACCGTTAATCTGATCTTCATGAAATTTGATTCGGGGGTAGATAGTATTGGTACAATTTGTTGGTAAGGTTATGAGCTATATCGGTCGGGGGGTTGTTGAGATATAGGGGTGCAAGACAGGGTAAAAAAAAAAGTAAGAATATCAAATTAAGTGGGGTGTCCTATGAAAGCTCCTTGCTTCGAAATTTCAAAACTATTTTTTATAATTATGTAACTTTTTTAGTTTTTGAGATATTAGGATAAATCAAAAAATTTAAAATACCAAAACCTCTAGGGTACTTCCACTAATCCTACATCGCTGAAATTTGGTATGTTTGTAGCTGTTATAACACGAATACTGAGAAAAATATAAAAATTGAAGAATATCGAGGGCGGTTGTTAAGATATTGGGGTACAAGTGGGGGTAAAAAAAAAGTGACAATATCTGATTAAGTGGGGTGTCATATGAAAACCCCTCGCTTCGAAATTCGAAACAATTTTTTATAATTTTGTAACATTTTTAGTTTTTAAGATATTAGGGTAAATCAAAAAATTTTAAATACCAAACCTCTAGGGTACTTCCACTAATCCTACATCGCTGAAATTTGGTATGTTTGTAGCTGTTTTGACACAAATACTGAGAAAAGTCTAAAATTTAAGAATTTCGAGGGGGGTTGTTAAGATATTGGGGTACAAGTGGGGGTAAAAAAAATAAAAGTGTGAATATTTGATCAAGTAGGGTGTCATATGAAAGCCCCTCGCTTCGAAATTTCAAAACTATTTTTTATAATTTTGTTACGTTTTTAGTTTATGAGATATTATGGTAAATAAAAAAAAAACAAATACCAAAACCTCTTGGGTACTTCCACTAATCCTACAACGCTGAAATTTGGTATGTATGTAGCTTTTGTGACACAAATACTGGGAAAAGTCTAAAATTGAAGAATTTCGAAACTTGTACTCTAAAAACCATTAACCAATATTGTTGTTCTCCCGTTTCTAGGAATTTGATCGACGTTGTAGGTCTAACTTTTCGGATCATTTAACTATTTCATCTCAGTAGATAAATGTTTTTCGAAGTCGGTTAGAAAGGTGTTTGTATATTTTGTGCAAAACTACAGGGAAAAGTCGAAAATTGAGGATTGTTCTTGTAATACAAATTTTTTCGATGAAAAACGTAATCTTTGGTGGTTAAGTAGCAAATCCAGTTTCTCCAAGTTCCTGTCTTCCGAGATGTACGTGTAGGTGTAGGAGATCACCTCGAGCTCTCAGGCGTTTCACTCATGCCTACTCTCAACTTTGGCTCCTACATCGAGTCTAAGGCAAAAACGGTAAAAATTTAGAATCGTTTGGCAGGAGGAGGAGGGGGAGATGGGGGGTGGTGGAGGGGGAGGGGTACCCCCTCACCCCTGGTACCAATCCCATAACAAGGTAACTTATAGTTTTGGAGAAAAAAAATAAAGAAAATTTTGAGGTTAAGTATGAGATTTTGGTAAAACTTTACAATAGTTTGGCAGGAGGAGGATGGGAGAGGGGGGGGGGAGTGGGGCATTTGTACCCCCTCGCCCCTGGTACCACTCCTATGCAAAGGTAACTTACAGTTTTTGAGAAAAAAATAAAGTTTTTTTTTTGTTAAGTATGGATATTTTAAATGTCGGACTCCGGTATGTGCTCCCGCCAGTACTCTCGCGAGGTCGCCCTTGAGTGTCGCTTCACCCACTCGACCTTTGCTACGCTACGGAGGTCACCGGCTCGCTTCGCTCGCCAGCTCCCCCCTTCACTCCGCTCGGCCTCGCGGGCTTGCTCCACTCAAGATCTCCCACGCGAGCTACTGGCTCCGCGTTTTTATATACACTCTAGGGGCGTGACGCACAGTACCACGTGGAGTCGGGGTGCTCCGTATCGGGTCTGCCACTCTTTTCGGACCTAACCAACTATTGTCGGGGTGCTCTGTGTCGAGTCACACAGTCAGTCAACAATAAAAAATCCATAATTTATAACATTCATTAATTCCTCAAAAGGATCTCTCTTATTTCTTTCAACATCCCTTCTCTACAGATAGAGGTACCTACTCATAAATTAAATCATTAATATTATTATTTTACGTTCCGATTTTGTAAAATTTTCTTTATTATTTTTCTTTAAAAGCACAAGTTTCCTGGACAAGGGGGCCGAGGCTGGAATTTCCTGCACCCTCCCTGCAAGTTGGCGATGACTCCCGTAACATCAGACACTTCCAATTCAAAAATTTCATACTTAACCTCAAAAATTTCTTTATTTTTTTTCTCGAAAACTATAAGTTACCTTGTTATGGGACTGGTACCAGGGGCAAAGGGGTACCCCTCCCCTTCCTCTCCCCCTACTCCCACCCTCCTCCTCCTGCCAAACGATTCTAAACCCAACCCGCAAAAACTGCTTCCATGAAGCCGGGTATCCTGAATAAGGTAAAGCGTTACTTCACACCAGGGCAGCTTCTAAGTCTGTACAAAGCACAAGTCCGAGCTGGTATGGAGTACTGCTGCCACGTTTGGGATGGCTCTGCCAAACACCAGCTTGCTGCCTCAGATTCGATCGAACGCAGAGCTTTCAGGCTTATAGGTGAGCAACATATGGCGGAGACTGAGATCCAGAGTCTCGAGCACCGCCGTAAGGTGGTGTGCCTTTCGATCTTCTATAGGTTACATTTCGGGGAATGTTCCCAGGAACTTCATGATCTGATCCCACCATCTCTTTTTCATAATAGGATGCACGGCTCGGTACCACCTCATTAGCAGGTATACCCTCTATTCGTACTAAATGTTTCAGTTCTCTCTTTATAATGCGAACTGCTAAGGAGTGGAATACACTACCGTCGTCTGTCTTTCCTGAGAACTATAATCTGGGTCTCTTCAAGGCTAGAGTGAATAGGTTCCTTCTAGACCTTTGTGCTCCATCTTTGTCCACATTGTCACTTACCAACAGGTGAGATCGTGGTCAAACAAAGGTCTATCACTGTAAAAAAAAAAAAAAAAACTAGGTGGTACTGCTAATTATGTCTGAAAGTTAGATCGCGCTATCGATGCGTTTTGAAGCTTGGATATGAAATACCGTGATAACTACGTTCATTTTATGTGGATATACTCAGGTAGGTACATAACATAGATATTTTTTCGAAAGAAATAAGGTAACCTACCTAAATCGCGTGTATTCGCGAGTTCTCAGTTGGGGGCGAACCACTAGTTTAGACGGGACAGTAAGGGCAGGTACCTAAACCGTTATAGTTACAGGAAAACGTTCCTAGGAGATCATCCATAACTTTTTGAGATATTCTGAAATCCTTTCACAGATTATGAGTAAAATTAAAATTTTCTTGCTGACTTTTTTTTCTTTCCAAAATCTGTCAATGCAGATTATAATATCTCAAAAAGTTATGGCTGGTCTCCTAGGAACGTTTTCCTGTAATTATAACGGTTAAGGTACCTGCTTACCTGCCTTACTGTCCTGTCTCAAAAACCCAACCTGTATATTCATAATCCCACACTAGGATTCCCTGTGCCGTGGGTATCAGAAACTACGAGTACCATGCTACCATAACAGCCAGACCCGGAAAAAATATTTGCAGATCATACAAACATTTCTCCCGCAGCGAGACTCGAACCCGCAACCTTTTGCATCTCAGCTGACTACTCGCCCGATGCGCTATAGAGGTCGTCAAATACAAAGCTCTAGGCAAGACCGCTCTCTGACCGGTGTTGAATGGAAGTATCTCCTTGGAGAAATTACACACTGTCCAGCTGCTATCAGCTGTACGAGTGTGTTTGCATCTGCTAGCCTAATTCCAGTTCTAATTCTAAATAGGGGAGATAAGATCTGCACTGACGTCCCGCATTGGGGTGTATTGTCCCCCTGCTAAAGCCCTGCCAGCCCAACTCCTTAGCCTTATCTGCTAGCCTATCAAGAATCAGATTATCACTAGTTTCAAATAAATTAACAACTAGAACAACGGGTTTTTATTGTAATTTCTTTAGTGCTGGTGGTAAAATCATTTTAAAATAGTGGTAATTTAACTTTTGTAATTATCATGGTTATGTACATACTTTCGACTAGAAACGGAATATTTACAGTACAGCATAGCAGCGGGATAGCACAAATTTCATTAGAGAAGATGGTTTTCAATTATCTGGAGTATGGAAGCCTGTGATGAGAATGTGTAAGAATCAAAAAAGTGTGGTATCTGCTACGCGTCCGGACACTGTTATTGTTGTGTGTCGAGGTGGCGTGAAGTGTGACAATGAAACGGATGGTTGTTTCTCAGATGTTTTCCCTCCCCGCCGCTGTGGCGCACACTGCGCGAACAGTGCATGTCGTGGCGGCACCGTGCGCCTCTCACGCAGCAGTGGACGCGCGCCTCGCTGTGCCTAACGGCGCGCCTGCTCGCTCACATGTACGGCCCACTGTTCCCGGCGCTGCCCATCAGTAAGTTGTAGACCTATTCTTATAGACCACCCAAATGAGGAGAGTCGGCAGAAAAAATAAACAGTGAATAATAGGATCTTTGGACTGAGTCATAGAAAAATAGTGTTTAAAGATATTGCATACTAACTACGTATTGAATTTGACTTGAAGCACTTGAAGGCACTTGAACTGCTTGTGCAGTTGAATTGATGCAGTGAACCTATTTTCTTGGGTTTTCTTACTGGTGAACCTACATTGTCTTGTTTTTTCTTATAGGTGAACCTACGCTGTCTTGGGTTTTCCCTGCGGTTAACCTATATTGTTTTGGTTTTTTCCACAGGTGAGGAAGATCAGACTCTGATCCCAGCAGACATGAGTCCCGAGGCGGTGATGCAGTGCTGGTACCGCATGCTGCATTCCATCGGCAACCCCGTGGACCTGTGCCGTCCTCACATCATCAGCCAGACTCCTGACTTCCTGCAGGTAATATTAGTATATTGGGTAATATTGTGTAGTCTATGTATGTATACATTGAGTAAATGTTGCCCTGCAGTACTCTATAACCCTGGAGGAAGGCGCGCGGGACCCGAGCCAGCACCCGTGTCTGCAAGCCCTGCCGGGGATCTTCCACAAGGCCATGATGGGCATCGCAGCACATGTTGACGCCTTCCTAGGTACGAACACTCGTCCTCATTATTGTTGGTGTTTGATATTTTTTTTCAAGTGTTAGCTTCACGGATATCGTTAAATTTAAATGTGACCATAAATGTCCGTTCGGGCGCGACTCGAACCCCCATCTTTGCCTCTAATCGGCAATGCCTTGTCCAATGACTCTTGATGCTGGCGGCGAATTATATGGGCACTATCAACTCTGCTAAGTGTTGGTGGAAGATTGTAACCGTGTGTTGATCAAAATGAGCCTAAACACGGCCATCCACTATATCCATCGAGAAGTTCCGTTGTCCACTTTCAGTCTCCATCATCAGATCAGCTCGCTGTCACCATCGTGTTGTATTGTCATCGGAACTTGACTGGTATGCCAAATTTCAGCTCAATCGGTTGAGGATAACTGCTTTAAAATTAAATTGCAAGATTCCACCCGGACAAACATATTCCATCCGGACATACATTGCAAATAAAGCTTGTAAAATTGTCTCTATGGTGGAAGCAATCACAGGTGTTTCATTCGGAAACCTTTCTGCTCAATGTTCGACGTTTAGTTGGAACGACTGACAAGAGATGGCAGCACTGCTTTTCTTAGAAGTTCCCAAAAAATCATAATTCAAAGAAGATGCAGTTTCGTATCTCAGCGAAACGGATTTTATGGATCACATATAATTTTAATGATTGTGTGTTCGTAGTTGGGTTAGCAGGGTTATGGTGCGTGGCTATCAGGGCTTGTATTCATTTGATTTTTTATTTGAGTAAGTGACGGAACAGCTTTGAACACGAATAAATACACTCTGAGAATAGCGCTCTCTGTTATCGAGTATGTATCATAGTATTCTCCAAAAATTAAAAACGCTAAAAAGAATTGCTGTCCTTTTCTAAAAGACTGAAATGAAAAGGAGAGCAATAGTTTAACCGCTATCTTGGGAATGCTGCACTATCCACTGCACAGCTCTGGATACCTTATTTACAAACATGCAATAGTTATTGTCCTTGATAACCACGCACTAGTTTAGCAAACAGATTGTACAGGTCTAGCGCTTAACTGAGTCAGTCCCTGAGGTAAGGGAGCGGTACGGGAGGGTTGTTTTAGTTACGTCACAATGAAGCGTGGCTTCATCATATGATAATTTGAGAGATGAAAACACCCCTCCCGTACCGCTCCCATACCTCAGAGACTGACTTAGTTGAGCGCTAGACCTGTAGTTTGTGTTCAGGATAGTTTTGATGAGGGCAAACTAAGATTTGATCTGATATGTACTTACTTGTTCATTGTAACATCTAATTCTGTTTTATGGGATTTCTTTGTAGTGTACTTTTAATGCTTATTCCATGGGTTTTGCTAAATTACAGAGTTACACAGTTTTAAAACTTGTCCTGGTTCACAATTGGACAAAAAGAGGTTTATTCAGAAACAGATTGCACTGTATTATCTGCACTTTTCGATACAAGGTACACGTATTGGAGACTGAAAGTAAACCAACCTAATACCTATTTTATGTATAGTTTGTATTGATGTTGATTCTGTAGCATGGTCTCTTTCAATTCAGTTTATTAGAAAGGGATCGCCATCATTCTTGTATATTTGATCACTTTATTGGTACATAAAATCTGCACAAATGTTCGAAATAATTTCTCTACCGGACGCACCGCACTTATTGTATTTATATTTATGATACATTAAAAACTTTTCTCCATTGTATGATAAGATTTTTCGGATTTCACAAAATACATAGTACAGAAGGTCAGTTCCGGCCTAATTTGATTTTAATTACCTACGCTCGGCCGTAGCGCTAGGGCTGGCAAAGGCTAAAGTTTAGATTTCGGAACGTCAATTAAAAACATTTCAGCTCCGTCCGATTATGATTTTAATTACCTACGGTCAACCGTAGCACTAGGGCTGGCTAAAAAATGTAATTTCTTTTGTGTTCAGTGTTGTGTTTAGACAACCATACACAGAGCAATTCATGTACGATCGTTTATGCATTGCACAATTGTCAATGTGAATGTTAGCCACAAAACAACAAAAATAAGTGACAAGACACAAAATATATAGGTACCTAAATAATCACGACCATTCGCCAAAGCGCGAGCACTCGTGACTAGCGTTTGACCGAGTTTCACCGAGATCATCGTGTATACGTGTATATAGGTAGGTGCGCCTGTTATCACTCGTTGTCTCCCTCCGTAGACCAAGACATGTTCTTGGTGATCCCGATTACGTCATCCAGTCAAGACAGAGACAACGCTCCACCTTTGCACCAACCTCGCCGGCGAGGTCGACAAACCTTCTAAGTACCTTCTGTACCTTACGCCTAAGCTGCCGGTACGAGCATGTTCCGGGGCGTTTTGACCATTCCTCCCCAACAGCCCAAGCCGAGGTCCGTACCTAACTGGTGCCCTTGTGCTCGTTGCCCCAACCTAACTTTACAGGTTGAGCGCCATCTGCGCTCTCCAAAAGCCCGGTAACGCAGTTATGACTCCAGGAGGTCAACTACATTTAAATCCATTTGAAAAAAAAACTGTCGTTGTACTGAGCTGACTTTCTGTACTATGTATTTTGTGGTCGTAGCTCGCATTTGCCAGTATCTGGCATAATTCTGCGAGCTACCGGCATGTGCGTCATGGTTGTGGTGTGGGTGTGGGTAGGACGCGGCGACGACCGCTGGTGGTGTGGCGCGGGCGGGCCGGCCGTGCCGCCCGAGCGCGAGGACGGTGACGTCACGCCGCCCGCGCACCGACGCCTCGCGAAATCCTTCAGCGTGGCAGCGCCTAAAAACAGAATGCCCGAGAGAAGTAAGTACAGCGCCCGTGGTGTGGCAACGTCACATTTATTAGATGACTGGGGGGGTTACCATGAGCTCTTAATAGCCACTCGGTATTTTTTTTATTGTAATTGCTCGACAATCTGGCATACGGCCCGCCTGATGGTAAGCGGTTACCGTCGCCTATTGACATCTGCAACACCAGGGGCATTGCCAATGCGTTGCCGCCTGCCCTGAAGGACGCAAAAACAATTTAGTACAAAATATCGTTTCGTAGTTGACATTCTCTATAGTTGAATAACTTCAATCACAGAAGTCTATAGATCTGCGACTGTGCCTTTAAATATAGTTGCGCATATCACGGAACCGATATTTTGAACTGAATAGTTTTTGAACTGAATAGCTATAAGAGCTCATGGTAACCCAGCTGGTCAATTTTGTATAGCGCTCTAGCACTACTATACTTTACTAGCACTCACCTGTGGGTTTAACAGCGTTATTCTCCCGAGGGAACTGATTTTCAGGATTAAAAGTATCATATGTTTTACTCCGAGTTATAATCTAGCTCTGTGCCAAATTTTATCAAAATCGGCCCAGCCGTTTTGGCGTAAAAGAACCACAAATATCGAAAAATCATGATCATTCATTTCAATTTAATAGACAACAGATGAACAGAGTTAAGTTGAGGTCTATTTGAGTGTGTTTGTTTATTTGTCTTCCTTTAGGGTCAATTTTGATAAATTTTGGTACACAGATAGAACAACACCTTGAATAAAACATATGATACTTTTTATTCGAAACTAGCTGTATCCGCGACTTCGTTCGCGTGGTACATTCATATCTTCTGAGCCCTGCAACATATCGAAAACACGTTTTTATTTTATCCCAAAAATTTAAATTAAAATTAGTTGAGCCGTTTCGGAGCCTATTCGACACAAACTTTCAAACAGACAGACAGTTCAAAATTCTAAAAACGGTAATTTATGATGAGGCATCTTATAAATTGCAGTTTCACTTAAATGTTGGCATTTATTTTGAAATCATAAGACAAACTCTCGCGTTTTATTTTCTTGGTATAGATTCAATTCCCTCGGGAGAATAACGCGGGTGAAACCGCGCGTGAACAATAGAACTTAGTTAGTTCAAATATTTCGAAAATAAATAAATTAATAATTAACAAAAATCAAGAATTTAGTGGCTAAATCTCAGAATAAGGGTCTGATTAAACTCTTTATTGCACAGTCATCTGTAAATAACTTCGTAGAAGGATTTGAAATTGATGGTGTTCTAAATTATGTGTGAATAGATTAATTTAAAGTGGAACGTTCTGCTTGAGGCGCGAAATTTAAACTTTATTGTGTTTTTTGCACATCACAGCTCATCAACACATTGTAGATAGCGAAACCTGATTTTGCGAAAACTAGGAGACGTAACACGCATATTTTGATTGAAAATGTCATTGTCATGTTGAATTATCATTAGTTTAGCTACGAATGTCAATGAACAACAAAGCACAGTAAAAAATCGTACATTCTTAGCTAAACTAATGATAATTATGAGAAATTTTCAATCAAAATATGCGTGCTAGGTCTCCTAGTTTCCGCAAAACCAGGTTTCGCTATCTAAAAATGTGTTGATTAGCTGTGATGAGCAAAGAACACAATAAAAATTGAATTTCGCGCCTCATGCGAAACATTGCACGTTGCGTAGTTTTAATGTCTGTTTTAGATTTTGATGTGTGTTCCTTGTTTTTTTTTTTGGCTTTTTGTGTTAATAGCTTGTGGTTTTATCAGTTTAGCTTGTGTGGATTCTGTACAGCAATCTCTAAACCTAAACCCCACTAAAACGGTCACCCCTGTCTTTAAAATTATCGAGTTTCCGCGCAGAATCGAAACATGTTTTGTAGTTTTGTTTTTATTTGCACTGTATTTTGTTGCACACAATCCACGGCATTATTTGACTATGACCTTCTTAGATGTCTTGAACAGAAGTGTCAATGTAATGTAAATGCACGTTAACGCCCCTTCTATGACACGTTTTATGACGTGCACGCATTTATTCACTCATTTGGATGCTATATACAGGCTTTAACATAATATCCCTATAAGCCCGGGGAGGGGGTGTTCTTCACATCTTGGTGAATATCTTTAGGTCTATGACTTCTTAAATTTCGAAGTTTTTCTTTCATGAAATTTCTCCAGAAATGTACCTAATGGCGGCACTTCACTTGGTGTATTGGCGCAAATGTTTGCGTTATTTTTCCAAGGCAAAATCAACTATAATGTCCAACAACACATGGTACTATTTAGCTTGACAAAATAAATAAAATGTTTGCGCAAATATGCCAAGTGAAGTACTAGCATAAAAAAAACATGAGGCAGCCTCACGTAAGGTACCGAAACATCCTCATCTTGTGTTACGTAAATTTTTGGAGGAATATGAGGAATCATACATGATTTTCACAAGAAACGGGATATTTACCATGATTTTTGAGTTTTATATCATACATGAATGAAAAAAGTTCGAAATTTAAAAAGTCTTAGACTGAAAACTAAAAACTGACGGTCGGTCAATGCGCATCATCAGCACCGACGGTACGCACTGACGGTCGGTGGAGCACTGTAACCGGCCTAAAGTTATTCAAGATGATGTGTAGAATACTCCCTCCCCGGGCTTATAGGAATATTATGTTACACCCTGTATAAGACTGCTATTAGAGTGCTGAATTTAAGTTTTAAGATGCAATTGACCAAGCGTAACATGGATTTTTGTTGAGATGCGCAAAGTGTACGCCTGGGCGCTCATCAGTCTCAATACAAAAACCAGTGAAAGTGAAGGAGTGTAAATGGATTTAGAGAGTCTCTCAAAGGATTTCTTCATACAAATGTCACATAGCTTAAGGTTCTTAAGGCTCACGCTTAAATTACGCAATTAAAACATGTGTGTTAAGTCTCCTAGTTCTCGCGAACTCAATTTTCACTATCTGAAGAAGTGTTGATGAGCTATAATGGGCAAAAAACACTAAAAAAATTGAATCTCGCGCCGCAAGCGTGAGCATTCACCTTAAAATGTTTGGTTCTAGAACTTGCCGGTTTCCACACTCTGTTGTTTTCCTTCATCTTTATATAACGCACATACATGTTTTCTAAATGGAAAAATCCAATGTTGCTCTACCGGGATTTGAACCAACGACGAATCAGAAGTCGAGGTCCACTCCACAAGATGTTCATCACTGCTCTGAACATGTTAACTATGATAGACCCTCGTTTGACCGCGCTCTCACCTGTTGGTAAGTGACGATGCGGCCGACGTTGGAGCACGAAGGTCTAAAAGGCACCTTTCACTCTTGCCTTGAAGGGACCTATATTATAGTTTTCAGGAAAGACAGACGACGGCTACTTGTTCCATTCCTTAGCTGTTCGCATTACAAAGGTGGAACCGAAACGCTTTTTTATTTGAGTAAATGTCGTATCTATCTTGCCGACTGAGTTTAGCGGCAACCTCTGCCTGTAACAGTGCATTACTTCAGGTCACGTCTACCTAGAACTCTAGGTAGACGTGACTTAGGTGCTCTTGGTATTGCACTGCGCCCGCCACCCTGAGACATGGAAGGTTAAGGCTAAGCGTGCACTATGAAATTTAATCGTTGCGAATAATAATCCCAAATCTGTGAACAATTACTTTTTACTTTGGTCGAAGACAATACCAATATAAGAGAATCCGCGCACTTCTAAAGGAAATCGTATGAATTTCATTCATAGTTTCATTTCGCATTTTGAAAATCGCAACGATTAAATTTCGTAGTGCGCGCTTAACCTTAGCCTATTCGTCTCATGTGCCTGTAATTTCACCGGCACCCATACCCTTAAAACCGGAACACAATGCGAGCACTACTGATTTGCGGCAGAATGTATGGTGGTAGTACTTCCCCGGAAGAACTCTTTCACAAGGAGATCTATTATGAATTATAAACTATTGATTGGTGTAATGTAGGCACCCCTCGTTCTTCGCTGATTGGTCTCACCAGCAATCGCCCGCTCAGTGTCGCGCCTACTACTCCTCCCAACTCGATAACATCACAGGGTAAGTCAACTTACAACAAGTGGCACTTTCAGACAGCAAAAACACGACTGCCATGATTTTAGAGTCAATTAAAGTAGTGAAAAAAAATAGGTTTTTTTCTTGAGAACTACGTGCAGTAAAGGTAATGGTTGTATATTTTTAGAACCTACATGATTTTATGATACAAGTTGAACAGCAGATCAGAAACAGTTTCCACATAATTCCTCCATAGATGGTGCAACCCACGGTGAAAAGAGGCCAATCTGAGGCTCTGCCTACCCTTTCGAGGAAAAAGGCGGTGTATTTATGTATGAATCTAAATATGACCCAAAAACTCCGTTCCAGCGGGACTCGAACCCGCATCTTCTCCTGTAATCGGTGATGCCTTAACCAGTCGGCCATAGAACGAGCTATGACGCTAGAGATGAAATTTGTGGGCACTATAAATAAAAATAAATAAATAATGCTGGACAGTTCACACAACATTATCTAGCCCCAAGCTAAGCAGAGGTTGTGTTATGGGTACTAGATAACTGATAAACTTAATACAATACATTACATAGATATATATTTTTATTATACATAGAAAATACCCAGAACACTCTGAACGAATATCTGCAGATCGTACAAATATTTGTTCCGAGGCGGGAATCGAACCCGCAACCCCCTGCGTCGCAGGCGAACCTTCGCCCGCCGCGTCACAGAGGTCGTCGTGGTATTACTATCAACTCGGCTATAGCGCCGATGGGAGCCATCTACAGTTTTTAATTTGGAAACCTTCTTTTCAATGTCCGAAATTAGTTCGAAGCATTGACAAAAGATAACACCACTGCTATTTCATCAAAGTTTATTATTTTCCAAATGAAACACTTGTAGATGGCTCCCATCGGCGCTATAGCCGAGTTGATAGTGTCCACAAATTTCGTCTCCAGCGTCATAGCTCGTTCTATGGCCAAACTGGTATTACATGCGAAGATGCGGGTTCGAGTCCCGCTGGAACCGAACTTTCATTTAAATTTAATGTTATCCATAAAGGGAGGTTTACACTTGAAAAATAATACACTATGTATTTATGTATGTTAATTCATAAATAATCATAAATAATCCCAGTAAGTCAGGGTCAGTGAGGACACCGTGCGAACTTTCTCTGTGCGACTATTTAAGGTTTAACTCCTCACAAATCTATATTATACTACCTGTGTTTTGTTCATAGTTGTTGATGCAGAGAAGCCTCCGCTAACACCTCTGCGACCCAAAGTGAATTCCATCTTCCACCTGTTCGGCGAGTGGCTGTTCGAAGCGGCCCTGATTGGTACCACTGCTTCTTACAACAACCAGCGTGAGTACCGGCACGGGCCAGCATCCTGACTCTATCCACCAGCACGGCTATCTTGAACACAACTATCTGTTACCAGCGACTCGCCCCGGCCTTGTACGGGTAGATTGAGTAAAAGCAAGTTCCCCCAAACCCCAGAACCAATCCACACACCAAATATTATCAAAATCGCTATCTACGTTAATGACAGAACAAGTAGTTGGCCCACCTGATGTTAAGCGGTAACCTCTGCTTTTAACAATGCATTAAGTCATAGGTCACTGCACCTAGGACGCACCCTATACGGCATTGCACTGCGCACGCCACCCTGAGACATAAAAGATGAAAAGTCTCATGTGCCTGTAATTTCACCAGCACCCATACCCTTCAAACCGGAACACAGAAATTCGAGCACTACTGCTTTGCGGCAGAAATAGGTATGTACATATGTATAGCACGAGCGTAGCCGGGGGAGGAAGCTAACAAAACGCATCCTATGTCACTCAGGGATAACGTAGCTGTCTATAGGTGAAATATGTTTTCTTGGGCACTGCTTTAGTCAGTGACCGATGAAACGTTGAGGGCTCGCCTTAGTGAAGGGGATGAAGCGGAGCTGATAACCAGTTCGCAGCGCTGCAACCGCTAGGGCTCCAAGGAAGGAGCCCTGTGATGCAGAGGGCTTTATCGAGGTGATAAGGAAGAAACGGAAGCCCTCTAGCCGGAGTGAGCAGCACTTCAGAGCGGAGGTACCCACTACGCAGATCTACGTGTCCCGCGTCTACTTCGACGTGAGGGCGGCAGAGGTGGTGGGATACATCAGGAAGAAAGCCGGAGTGGGATTGAGGGTCATGAAGTTGGACTCTCGTCGTAATGTGAGCTTTAGCTCATTTTTGGTGAGGGTCCCTACGGAAAATGTGTAGAATTACTTGAGCCCTGACTTGGTTCAAGGGCCGCCTGTCACGTGATCCCCAGGCCGCGACGCGTCGGCGATCACACGTGTGTAAGATTAAGTTATAAATAAAGTGTTTTTATATGTATGTTAGTTTCTAAGGTATTTATGTTGATATGGGCTTACACTGTTTAGGTTTAGTGCATTTCTCAGTAAGCCTGAAACAAAGTTTTTTTTTTGTTATTATTTAGTGCCTTTCCTTATGTATATGTTTGTTTGTAGAGCGATCTGACGGGACCCCGCCTCCGCCGTCGCTCTCCGACGCCACCTACCGCCTGAACATGCAGAGTTACATGCCTGGTAAGACAACGTCACTCATTATTGTATCATCTTTAACATCCTTTAGACGTCCACTGTTGGACGAGGTCTCTCCCATAGCATGCAATGGGGGGGCATTTGTCATAATCACAGGCGAATTGGTGAATTTGGTGAACGCAGGTGAAGATTACTCAAATTAAATTACTGGTGGCTGCTGCCCAATTCTCTGGTGTATAATCCCTTAGGGCGTTTTTCCACCTTCCACCGCCCGCCGCCGTCACCGGAACGTCACTGAGAACGGCGCCGAAGTAGCGATACATACATGTACTTTGTCCACGGCTGCCGTCACCGAGATGTCATCGGGACGTCACCGAGAACGAGACGACGGTGCCGAATTAGCGATACATACATTTACTGGGGCCGCCTGTACACTGCACGCCCGTCACCCGAGCGAAATAATCGGCCGAAATAATATCATAATCATAATCATAAATCATTTATTTGTTTAAATGTCATATCTCGTTCTCGGAACGCCCTTAGTCGGCTTATACGACATTCACGTGAGGAGACGGCGGGGTCTATTCTTAGGCCGGACACGCCACGGCCTATCTTTATAGCTTTACTGATACACGGTATATCTTTGCTAATAGTAGTGTTCGGTCAGGTCGCGCGGAGGCGTTGGGCACGCTGTGCCGCGTGCTGTGCTCCAAGCAGTGCCGCGAGGAGGTGCTGGCGCCGTACTTGGCGCGCTGCTACGCCGCCCTGCACCACGGCCTTGCGCCGCCCTCGTCGCGCACCGCCGCCGCCGCGGTGCTCAACGCGAGCGATATATTCAGGTGTGGGTCGCGCCAGGCTTTATGCCTGTCTGGGATACACTGGGCACAATACGCTGGGATTCCTGAGACAATGACGCAAGCAACAGCTCCTTACTTTACTGCCTCTCTGGGAAACACTGGGCACACTACGCCGCTACTTTTTTTAGTAGTAGTAGAGCTTTTTTGGGAAAGAGTTCGTCCGGGGAAGTACTACCACCATACCTATTTCTGCCGCAAAGCAGTAGTGCTCGCATTGCTGTGTTCCGGTTTGAAGGGTAAGGGTGCCGGTGAAATTAAAGGCACATGAGACTTTTCATCTTTATGTCTCAGGGTGGCGGGCGCAGTGCAATGCCACATAGGGTGCGTCCTAGGTGGACGTTACCTATGTGGTAATGCACTGTTCATAGGCAGAGGTTACCGCTTAACATCAGGTGGGCTATCTGCTTGTTCCGTCATTCAAGTAGTAAAAAACCTAAAAAAAAAAAAAAAAAATGCCTGTCTGGGAAACACTGGGCACACTACGCTGGGATTCCTGAGACAATGACGCAAGCAAGAGCTCCGTACTTTATTGCCTGCCTGGGAAACACTGCGCACACTACGCTGGGATTCCTGAGACAATGACGCTTGCAAGAGCTCCGTACTTTATTGCCTGTCTGGGAAACACTGGGCACAATACGCTGGGATTCCTGAGACAGTGACGCAAGCAAGAGCTCCTTTATTGCCTGTCTGGGAAACACTGGGCACACTACGCTGGGATTCCTGAGACAATGACGCAAGCAAGAGCTCCGTACTTTATTGCCTATCTGGGAAACACTGCCCAACCAGCACATCTCTATCTTAAAAATGTCTATAAAACATCTAATAGAATGTTTATTGGATTGTCTATCTTAAGAGTTAAAGATCCCTCGAGATATCTCTAAGAATGTTTGTAGATACAGTTTAGTAAAAATGGGCACAACTTTAAGAGTAGGTCACAAGATTGACTTAAGAAAACTTATCACATTTCTTAAGAAAGCTATCTAGAAAACTACAAGACAATTTTCAGAGTAGTATTTAGTCTTCTAGATAGTTTTTAGACTATGATAAAACCATGATAGCTGTAAATGATGATAAAATTTTAAAACCAAAGTTACTAAAGCGTTACAATTATAAGAAAATATTATTTAAAGGAATATGGTATTAAGTATGATGGCGTACAAGAAAATATTATTTAAAGGAATATGGTATTAAGTATGATGGCGTACAATTGATATACTATCAATATATATTACAACATGGAGAAATAATATTAAATATTCCTCTATTTAACGCGTTGTTTTATCGTGCCTGTAGTGCAAATACATGTGCGGTTTTATATACATCGTAAAAAATGACATATTATCAATCTTAAAACAAATGCGCTCGCTATATTTAGATGTTGAAGTATAAATTATGAGGCATAAAATATTATTTAGTTTGTTCGGAGCCTAAGTTTTTTTTTGTTTTACTGCAATGAGAATGAAAACTCATAAAATAAATCGTTACAAAACATTCCAGATATCCTATAGTGATTTTCATCTCATATTTATGGTTTTTAAAACGTGAGAAATATTCCAGGACAACAGCACAACAATTGAATAAAATTTAAAATGGCGATAAGTGTAAAAGGAATTAATTACAACATCCATTAGATCAATCATTCTATAGCATAATTTTTAGACAAGCTATAGAATATGTTAAGATTAATTTTATTGCCATAGACAAATTGCTTTTGTAGAAGAGCATTGAGTCTAAAGAGACTCTTAAAGTTGTCTTTAAATTGCAATGTGTGTAAACAATTTTTTCTTTTCATAGTATCTCTAGACCCTATGTAGGTAACGGTTGTGCTGGTTTGTGTGGATAGTTTTATGCAACAAAATTAGAAAAAGTCGGGAAAAAGGTGACTGGTTGTGATGCAAGCCAACAGCTGTTATTATATTATACATAAACCTGTTACCTACGTACTTTGTACCTGGAACTGTTCTCGTTTATTTTTTAAGTAGAGCTGAACTCTTCGACGAAATGCACCAGAACTTTTGATATTTTTAACTTTGTCCATATTGCATAATATTTTTCCGACACATTAATAGTTTTAAAGACTCATAATACTTAAAATGTATTTTTCAATACCAAATTCACTGAAAGCGCACTATAAAAGTTAACCGATAAGATAGAACACTATAAATTATCTATTGAAGGATTTTTTCAAGAATAGACTTGTGATCGCTGTTTTATAGAGTATTTATAGACAATATTAAATATGTATAGAACAATTTAACTTAAAATAATCAGCAGAACTAAAGAAGCTTTTAAAAAAAGGACTTAAAAAGTTAGTGTTTAGATTATTTACACTTTATTAAGATTAATGGTCTTATGGAGGTTTTAAAACTTTGACTTGAGGTAATTTACCCTAGATTAGATTTTTTTATCTTTTCTTAACCCTTTTATAGGGAGTAATTATATTAACATATACCACGATAAGAATGTCTATAGATTTAACGGATTTATGACTTCTAATGTGTGCTACTTGGGTGGGCACACTATGCTGGGATTCCTGCGACAATGATGCAAGCAAGAGCTCCGTACTTTATTGCCTATCTGGGAAACACTGGGCACTCTATGCTGGGATTCCTGAGACAATGACGCAAGCAAGAGCTCCTTACTTTATTGCCTATCTGGGAAACACTGGGCACACTACGCTGGGATTCCTGAGACAATGACGCAAGCAAGAGCTCCTTACTTTATTGCCTATCTGGGAAACACTGGGCACACTACGCTGGGATTCCTGAGACAATGACGCAAGCAAGAGCTCCTTACTTTATTGCCTATCTGGGAAACACTGGGCACACTACGCTGGGATTCCTGAGACAATGACGCAAGCAAGAGCTCCGTACTTTATTGCCTATCTGGGAAACACTGGGCACACTACGCTGGGATTCCTGCGACAATGACGCAAGCAAGAGCTCCGTACTTTATTGCCTATCTGGGAAACACTGGGCACACTACGCTGGGATTCCTGCGACAATGACGCAAGCAAGAGCTCCTTACTTTATTGCCTATCTGGGAAACACTGGGCACACTACGCTGGGATTCCTGAGACAATGACGCAAGCAAGAGCTCCGTACTTTATTGCCTATCTGGGAAACACTGGGCACACTACGCTGGGATTCCTGAGACAATGACGCAAGCAAGAGCTCCGTACTTTATTGCCTATCTGGGAAACACTGGGCACTCTATGCTGGGATTCCTGAGACAATGACGCAAGCAAGAGCTCCTTACTTTATTGCCTATCTGGGAAACACTGGGCACACTACGCTGGGATTCCTGAGACAATGACGCAAGCAAGAGCTCCTTACTTTATTGCCTATCTGGGAAACACTGGGCACACTACGCTGGGATTCCTGAGACAATGACGCAAGCAAGAGCTCCTTACTTTATTGCCTATCTGGGAAACACTGGGCACACTACGCTGGGATTCCTGCGACAATGACGCAAGCAAGAGCTCCGTACTTTATTGGCTGTCTGAAATAAGCAGTCCACTGCTGGACAGGCCTCTCCCATAGAATGTCACGATGAAAGGTCCACCTCCATACACAGACTTCCTGCGTTATGCTAAAGCGTTCCTGCGAATGTCTTCTGCGAGCTAATTTCCACTTCAACCTGCTAATGCTGACGACCTCTGTAGCGCGTTGGGCGTGTAGCCGGCTGAGATGCGAAAGGTTGCGGGTTTGATTCCCGCTGCGGGACAAATGTTTGTATGATCTGCAAATATTTGTTTCTAGTCTGGGTGTTATGGTACCACGATGGTACCACGATACTCGAAGTTTCTGATAACCACGACACAGGGAATCCTAGTGTGGGGTCAGGACTATGCGTGTGACTGTTGGGTGTTATGTTATGTTAATTCTCAGAGCTATAATATCATGACATTGATTGTGCTACACATTGCCTCGTTTCGATTTTAGATTTCTAAGTATAGCTTCCAAAAGATTGTTGCGTGTCTGAATATAGGCATAGCTTAATTGTACCAAATGTTCTATAACAGGTTGGATTTAGACGGCGTGCTCGTCCTAGTTCCAGACTTCATCAACGCATTGGACCATATTCTGACGGACAAAGAGCCCAAAATGGACTGTGGGACCATCGACAAGCGTTCCCTTCGCAAGGTAAGATACTATAAAATAGGAGCAGCGTCGCAATCTAACTCTCAAGGTTGTATCCGACTAGGCGATGCCAATATAATCAAATTCAACGCCTCTAAAACGCAAGCTTGTCTCCTTCCGGCAAAAAAGTCAGTTTCTCGCAAGTTGCCATCTTCTGAAATGTATCTGTAGCTATTGGAGATCACCTCGAGCTCTTAGGTGTTTCACTCACGCCTACTCTCAACTTTGGTTCCTACATCTAAGGCGAAAACAGCTGCCATGAAGCTAGTTATCCTGAAGGCAAAGCGTTACTTCACACCAGGACAGCTTCCGAGTCTATACAAAGCACAAGTCCGGGATGGTATGGAGTACTGCTACCATGTTTGGGATGGCTCGGCCAAACACCAGCTTGCTGCCTTGGACTCGATCGAACGTAGAGCAACATATAGGTGAGCAACATACGGCGGAGACTAAGGGCGTAATAAAAGGATTTTACGTAGCACGTACTAATGCTTCGCATTATCCCTGTCACGTTCACACACATATCAAATCCCACGTGCTAAAGAGGGACAGAAACAATGCTAAGCGTTCGTACGTGCTAAGTAACATATATTTATCTCGGCCTAAGATCCAGAGTCTTGAGTACTGCCCTTGTGGCCGCCGTTGTGGCGCTGTTCGATATTAGATTACAAGATGGCAGTGTTAGTGCTGCAAGGCTATTTTGAAACGTTCGAAAAGTCTTCCGATCGGATTCGTTAGTTTTTGTCGGAAGAGTTACCGACACCAAATAGCTGTCGGAATGTTTTGTGCGAATGTTTCGTATTCTAATGTCAAAGTTTTCGGTATCGGATATTTTAGAATCGCGCCTATCGGAATCTCCGTCGGTAACTTCCCAATCCGCTGTCGGAATGCTTTTCGAACGTTTTAAAATAGCACTGCTGATTTCGGCAACGCGCCAAATGATGCTTGTAGCACTGTACGTGCCATAGACATATATTATTGCACTGCTGAATCAGAATATTGTATCTTTCCAGGCCGCCATTAGCTGTCTGCTGTCTATGGTCGCGTTCCCGTACCATTACAGAGGACTGCCCGTGCCCGAGTTCCCGGGGTGCAATGAATAGTAAGTTTTATTTTGCTAACGTTAAAAGTTCATTTTAGGGCGTCCTTATATTTGTAACACTGATAACATTCTAAAAGCACTTATTAATGTCGATAATTGAATTTCAACCTCACGTACAGTTTTACAGTTTGCGTTTGCGCAGAAAAGTGCAGATTGATACCCGGCAGTAGCCGAACATATAGTGCAGCTCTGTCCCGCTCACATCTATCAGTCAACTGGATGAACAAAATGCTGCGATTTTGCCGCGAAATCGATTAATCAATAACAGCAAGATTTTAGCGCGCGATTGCTATTGGTAGAAAGAAGGTTCCCGCGCTATAGAAATTGGTTAACGGCGCAGGTACATCGGGGCGACTTATATTTTGGCTAAAACTGCACAACGCTAACAAGATGTTTTATAGGAATAACGTTTTCTAGTGGCGGCCACGAACCGGACAACGCATAGTAGGAAAGCCTCTCGAATAAACGACGATACTCTAAAGGGCGCAGGCAGCCAGTGGACGGAGGTGGCTTAAGACTGTTGATGATGACAAAAATAATAATTTGTAATATCACTTTCCAGTGCTGGTATGACCCTCGGCGATTACACTCGCGGGCGGCTGTCTCTAATCTGCGTGTCGGCCGTGCAGGCGGAGAGCACGGAGGCGCTGGCCGTGCCGCTGCTCAGCGCGCTGTACCTGTGCGTGCGGCACAACGCGCAGGCGCCGGGCCGCGCGCACAGTGTGCCGCCCGCCTCCACCTTGTCACACAACACAGACTACAAAGGTTATATATATATATATCTCTGATCTGCGTGTCGGTCGTGCAGGCGGAGAGCACGGAGGCGCTGGCCGTGCCGCTGCTCAGCGCGCTGTACCTGTGCGTGCGGCACAACACGCAGGCGCCGGGCCGCGCGCACAGTGTGCCGCCCGCCTCCACCTTGCCACACAACACAGACTACAAAGGTATAACCTTGGAATATACAATAAACCAGAACACGTGTCACGAGTAAAAACTGTCACCACGCAAACTAGTCTCAATAAGAAGGCCGGCTGTAAAGTTGCGCAGCGGGCTATGGAGAGAGCTAAGCTCCGAGTTTCACTACGAGATAGAATCAGGTGATTGACGCAAAAGAGGAACGCCCCCCTTTCGATGGACTACAGACACTATAGAGGTAGCAGAAAGACGGTGGATGGAGGCAGCTCAAGACTCCGTCGTGGCATTCTATGGGGGATGCCTATATCCAGCAGTGGACTTCTTTAGGCTTATGATGAGGTAGTTCTTTAATTCGAATTAAATAATAATGAATAACAAATTTTAGAATTTGAATTTGAATATTCATATTGTATTGTCATCGGAACTTGACAGGTATGCAAAATTTCAGCTCAATCGGTTGAGGGTAACTGCTTTAAAATTCAGTTGCAAGATTCCACCTGGACAAACATTGCAAGTTCATATAAAGCTTGTAATAAATGATGTCGCCAGCCCTGTCAAGGCATGAATAAGGTCACTGTGTCACAAGTTCACACAGTAATCAACATATTTTGACCTAAGCAGATCACAGCGATCACACACATGCTATTCAGAAGCTATTGTTGTTTCACAATAAAGCACATTCCACGCTAACTACATTATTATTTTGCTCTGCAATCTTCGCGGTACTAAGGTAAAGGACATTGCCAGGATCCGGTCCAAATGCTGCCCAGACATGACACTACAGTTTTACCCAAAATATAAGTCGCCCCGAATTACCTGCGCCGTAGACCAATTTCTATAGCGCGGGAACCTTCTTTCTACCACTGTACTATATGTTCGGCTACTGTCGGATATAAGTCTGCACTTTTCTGCGCAAACGAAAACAGTCGATCAGACTTATATTTTGGGTAAAACTGTACCTGCAATGAATACCTTGTATGATTAAAACCACAAATACTATACAAAAAATCTACTTCAAGGTTTACTAAAAAAAAAACATAAGCATAAAATATTAAGCCTTATGAATTATATATTTGATACTAATAATTCTTCAGTACATTTAATAATACCGGACTGTTGGACGTGCGGTTTTTAAGCCTACTTTGATATTTCAAAGATTTGGGTTAATTGTATAATATAATGCAAGGAGTCCGTTGCAGTTGATTTCTGGGCAGCATTTGGACCAAATTCCTTGCAAAGACTGGCAATGTCCTTTATGTATTACAGAAATACGGTACAGAAATAGTTCGGTGGTACTAGTGGGAACAAAGCAAAAGACATGTAGAATTAGGAAAATTGAGTAGCATTTTATGATTGGCAATAAATCACATCAGTAGCCCCACACTAGGCTCTAGGCCAGTGGGTGACTTGATCCCCCCTTTTTAGTCATAATAGAAACCTTTATAATTTCGGTTCGTCTCGCAACAGTCGATACTTTTCTAGGCAACAACGTATTCAACTCTATTGTAGAATTAATATATTCATTAATTTTATTTTGAGACTAGTGTTTATACTTGGTCGAGCAAATGCTTTTGTACGACGCTTTGGCCAGGAGTCATTTATATTACAATGTTGCAAACAAAAATGATTTAGAATAGTTTTTCTTGATCTTCGAGCAATATTTACGAACTTGGCTAACACACTACCTTATGCCTACTTAATGGGAGTGTTTAGGATTCATACATCGTAAATAGAGCCGTATGTCCTGAGCAGTAAGTGTCTTTGTAGCGCGTTCGGAGAGCGGCAGCGCGTCGGGCAGTGAGGGACACTCATTAGAAGACTTCGCGGCAGACGTTAGGGAGCTAGACCCATCCTCGCCTGTTTTCGGTAATTATGCACCTTATGTTGCATACACGAAGGGCGATATTTGAAATACCCAAAATAGAAGAGCTTTCAGTAAGTAAAGTATCAATCAGGTCATGAGCAGTTGCGGGTAAGGGCCTATAACTGGCGATACTTGCTCTATCTTAGCTGTAAGCGAAAACACTTATGGGCCATCTAAAGCTAAGAGAAAATTAACGAATGACAAATTAGACAGTTTTACATAGAAACCTGACAATTTAATATGCGTTTAGTTTCCCGTAAGATAAGAATTGGTTGGTGAAAGTGGGCATATACCTTCCAGCCCCCTTATTCGCTATGACCAAACGTGACATAATGGAATCTCCTATAGTCATAGCGAATAAGGGCCCTGGACTGTTATTCGCTATGACCATAGGAGATAACTTGACAATGAAGTGTGACGTCACAATGTATTCTGAACGATGATTCCACGCAGATATCGTAACGAGCCTGCGTTATGTTACGTTTGGTCATTGTGAATAAGGGGGCCATTATGCCATGGCATAGCAAGTAGTTACATAATAAAATAATAAAGAAATACATATTGTCTAGTTACATAATGTATCCTTTGAAATAAAATAATATAATTATTTGGACGTTATTATATTTATTTGGACGTTATTATTTTCTGACGTTATTATTTTTGGACGTTATTATTAGGATATTATTATTTTATTGACATTATTGTACCGATCGTTATATCTAGGACATCATTATTTTATTGACATTATTGTACCGACCCATCGTGACGTTATGACGTCTGATGCCCATTTCTACCAACAAAAAAATATTTTAATGGACACCTAACACATCAATTTGACAGGTTTCTATGAAGAGATGTCTAATTTGACATTTGTTAAGTATCTCAAAAGCTTAGGTAATCCCGAGTACATTCCAAATACATTGGAATTTAATGTTTATTGATTTAACAGCCGTCTCCGCTTTGGTAGACATTGGCCCTTATACTTTGGCATTTCAAATATCGCACCTTGCAAAAACTGTGTTGAGTTTCAAAAAACACTATATGATTTTGAAATTCTGTATGCAGTAAGCAATGCTTTTTCTGAGATTATTATTTTTGCTTGCTATCGTTTACTATGTTTTTTTTGCATGCTTTACTCCCTTTTTTTGCAGTCAGTATTTGATTTAGCACTACCATGTTCTCATAAATATGACATAGTCACTAGTATAGTATTATTTCATGTGACATAGTTATTATTAAGTAGAACACGTGTGAAATAAATAAATAAATAATGCCGGACAGTTCACACAACATTTAGTAGTAGTAGAGCTTTTTTGTGAAAGAGTTCGTCCGGGGAAGTACTACCACCATACCTATTTCTGCCGCAAAGCAGTAGTGCTCGCATTGCTGTGTTCCGGTTTGAAGGGTAAGGGTGCCGGTGAAATTACAGGCACATGAGACTTTTCATCCTTATGTCTCAGGGTGGCGGGCGCAGTGCAATGCCATATAGGGCGCGTCCTAGGTGGACGTGACCTATGAGGTAATGCACTGTTCATAGGTAGAGGTTACCGCTTAACATCAGGTGGGCCATCAGCTTGTTCCGTCATTCAGTAATATAAAAAAAAAAAAAAAAAACATTATCTAGACCCAAGCTAAGCAGAGCTTGTGTTATGGCTACTAGATAACTGATATACTTAATACCATACATTACGTAGATAGATATTTTTTATTATACATGGAAAATACCCAGAACACCCTGAACAAATATCTGCAGAACGCACAAATATTTGTTCCGAGGCGGGAATTGAACCCGCAATCTCGTGCATCGCGAACCTTCGCCCGCCGCGACACAGAGGTCGTCGAAAGGCTAATAAACATGGCGTGGCAAGTTACAAAGTGTTTTGTCTCTTTCTATCGAGTTAGACTCCGATCTTGAATTCGAATCTTTGAATGTGAGCTGCCTGTCAACGGAAAAGCCAAAACAACTAACTAATCTAAGGTTAAACAATGTTTAATAGTAACATTAACATCCTATGTAGTATTAACACGTACTGGTGTCGGTATAGGCACCGACAAGTTTCGACTCAAACGAGAGCCTTTTTCTGGGTTGGTGCAACTATTGTTTGATTTGAAACTTGTTGGCGTCTACGCTGATAATAGCGATATGTGAAAAATCCTGTGTTTACGAAATGTATGATGGCGTTTATTTTTGAAATTTATCTCAATTTATCTTAGTTTTGTACACAGACAAATAGAGAACCTATAGCCCAATAGCAATCTGATGCCAGTTTTCCCCACATCGACACAGATGGAGTGATGAGCTTAGTTTGGATGCATTGTCTGTGTGAGTGCGTGTATGTACTCTGTTTACATCTATGCATCTGTATCTTTTGTATATTAGGTTTAAATAATTTATTCTCAACAAGACAAATGTCACTTATATGAGAACAATATAATATTGACCTGTATATATCAGACATATTTCTGTTTTGTTTGTATCTGTTTTATAAATTGGCCAATCTGACTTACCTGTCTAATGTTTGTACGCTGAAAAGCAGAATCTAGCGATACCTATACCTGACAACCTAACATCTAATGCTATTGTATTTTACCTTGCTTCATAAACAATAAATGATTGATGTATCTATTCTGATCACTCTGGGACATCGAGCAACGCAGGCCTCCGTACCGGAGGGGAGACGCCATAGAGCTGTCAACCGATACATATTTATTCAGAAATATTTGGGGGGGGCTTCACGCACTCACTTACACTTTAATGCACACTTTTGTAACCAGTCGTTCTATCGCTATAA
Source organism: Operophtera brumata (assembly GCA_932527175.1). Classification (NCBI taxonomy): domain Eukaryota; kingdom Metazoa; phylum Arthropoda; class Insecta; order Lepidoptera; family Geometridae; genus Operophtera; species Operophtera brumata. Next base: position 54,006,119 of record OW052239.1, on the reverse strand, counting down.
ACGCAAACATCTATAAACAGCAACACATCAAAAATCTTTATACACACATAGATGCTTTCTGTGTACAAACATCATGTTATGTCACAAAATTGACAGTAACATCCGTCCTAGGGACTTCCAGCACTCAAGTCGATAAATGAATAGTATCGATAACTTTTTGGTAAGAACTTACTTTGCCTACCACCAAGGGTCATTTAAAGGATTTAAGGGCGGCTAGGGATGAGGGGAGGGGTTGAACGCTCTCTGTGAAGGGGGAGTTGCGGAACCGCCCCACTTTTCGAGGATAGCATAGAGATCATGTTGTGGATAACTATGATATTTTAGATTAGTAAAAGGTAGTAGTAGGCTGGAGAGAGAGGGGGTAAACGCGGAAACTTAGACTATAGAGAAAAATCAAGAAAATTTTGAGTATCCTAGGTACAACCTTACTTTACAACAACTCATGAGATGATTAGTTCTTGGGAAAATTGAATTAGAATTTTGTTCAAAGCTTACAATAATTTTATAAAACTATGGGCTGGCAAGTCAAAAGAGACGAAAGGAAAGAAAAGGAAAAAACGCTTTACTTAGCTCCCGTCTTCCTACTAACCTACATAATCCATGGCGGTTCTGGCCTCGAAATATACAATGTATTATATATATCTGTCATTCACTGTTATTGTCAAAAACCAAAAATCATGATCCTAAGTGCCAAAAAACTAGATTAGTCATTAAAATTTATAAATAGTTTTTTTTTTATTTCAGGCATGATTATCCCACGACACAGGGGATCCTAGTGGGGGATCAGAACTATGTAGGTATGTGTTGGGTGTGTTAAGTTATGTTGATGCTAAACGATGGTAGGTAAAGGAATACTTAGCGCTATATATAGTGAACAGAATATCGCGTTGAAAAAATTATACCTAGCTATATTATTATTTTTTTCATTCTTTTGTCAATCCAATAGGATTTGAATAGGAAAATCCCACGACACAGGACGGACACTCATGACACGACTTTTCTTGAAAAGGAGTAAACGAGTTCAAACTGGGAAATGCTTTTGTTAATTTATCGTGATCACGTATCCCACAACCTAGGTAGGCATGCAACTTTTTACGAAAAACTATCACACCTCTAGATTTGTAATATCACATAGTAATTTAAATTCATGTCTGTGTTTAAATATAAAAAATCAAGGAAAAGAAGCTTGCTAGCCCTCACCAAGCATGTTTTGCTTTTGCTAGTAATAAAATTGTATCATGGTGGGCCGATTGCTCTGTCAGGCTGAATCGATCGTGTGACGCATAGAGTAAAAAGTGTGACAGTGCTACAAATACTAAAATGCCGAATCGTTACATTTTCTGCTGTAAATCAAGGTCTGGAACATCGAATTTACGAAAAGATGGTGCTTTCTTTCACATTGTACCTTAGTGAATTTCATTATATATATATATATATATATTTACATACATACATACATAGACACACGCCTTTTTCCCCGAAAGGGTAGACAGAGCCTTAAATTGGCTTCTTTTCACCTTGGTTTTCACCAGTTCTGAATAATATATATTTATTTTTATTATATTTTTTGATATTGGACACAGTTTACACATTATTATCTAGCCCCAAGCCAAGCAGAGCTTGTGTTATGGACTAGATAACTGATATCCCTAATACAGTACATTACATAGATATTTATTTTGTATTAACATAGAAAATATCCAGAACACCCTGAACAAATATCTGCAGATCGTACAAATATTTGTTCTGAGGTGGGAATCAAACCCGCAACCTCCTGCGTTACAGGCGAACCTTCGTCCACCGCGCCACAGAGGGCGTCAATTTACGGCATAAAATGAATAATTTCAAATTAAAATCATAACAGTTACCTACCTTGTTACATACCAATACCTTCATGGTGATTGGATTAACGGTTAGAAAGTTAGGTTAGGTTAGGCTATGGCGTCTCCCGAATAATATAAATCAAATTTCAATAGTTTGTAAAACATAATAAACGAGCATTTATTTTATCGATAAAAAAACTACTTTTTTATTTTGAGGCACATCACTAATTTAGTAGTATATAAGAAAACACGGGCAACTTACTTTCAGGAATTTTTGAGAAATAAAAAAAACTGTTACATGAGCACAAAGCTATTTCAGTGTGCATTGAGGCTGTTATTGTTACATACATACATACATAGACACACGCCTCTTTCCCCGAAGGGGTAGGCAGAGCCTTAATGGGCCTCTTTTCACAGTGGGTTGCACCATCGTGGGAGATAGACGTGACAAATAGTGAGCTCATCCCTGCCATTGCTTCCCACGACTGACTCAGCTAACGTTATTGTTCTTGTTAGCAGTTGCTTATTTAATTATTTTTTGTTATGGTTACCAACAGTCTACACATGTATATATGAGGTACAAACTATATACCTATCTTTAGCTACAGGAGAAACCAATAAGGGCCTTTCATTTTCAAATAAAAAAAATGTAGTTTGATTTGGGTCAATTGATGGCCCTGACTCAACTGTGGTTGTCATAATTAACAAATGCATCGTCTGTTATTTTGTGTGATTGTAACAAAATACCACAAAAATATATCACTACGTTGTTGACTTTTACATGTCACTTTATTTATACAGTTAAGTACACAGCAGCGACATCTATTTTCAAGGGTTTATAGATGATTTGATATGGCCGTGAAAACCCCTCATTATAGGCAAACACAACGTGCGAAGATTGTACAGTAACCTAACAATTGGCGATCAACGATTTTTTTAAAGCATATTTATTTACTTTTAACTGAAAAGAGTAAAGTTATTTAAGTATGATCAATATAACCGATTTTGATCAAATTAACCACGCAGTTTTATTCTTATTATAAACTAGAAGCAACCCGCGGTTTCACTCGCACAAGTCTTGATCCTGTGGGAACACCTAAATAAAATTTAAAACTATTCAAGTGGTCCAGCTATCGCCGTTCTTAAATTTCATCCAACCCTTAGAAAATTTTGCATTTATAATATTACATACAAACACACATACGTAAACTCACGCCTGTTTCTCAGAGAAGTAGGCAGAGACCATGTATTTCCACTTGCTACGATCCTGGCAAACCGGTTTTGCTTGATTCACTCACATCACATTCTTCATATATGCTCATTGGTTAAGGGCGCTCTTGGCCTGGCCATGCTCCAGATCGACCCTGATCTAGTCTGAATACCTTCACCGAGGTCGCCCCCTTCCAACTGTCCCTTTCATGCTCATCTTATGAACTAGTTTCGTCAATCTACTATCATTCATCCTTTAACCAATAACCCAAACCATCCAAGCATATCTTTCTCAATCCTTGTCACTATACACGTGCTCTTTCATTTTACAATGCTTTCTTAACACACAGTTTCTTATTCTATCTCTCAAAGTCCACCATACATACTTCTCAAACCTCTCATCTTCAGTGCATTTATTTTACTTTCATGTTTATTCTGCCTTAGCAACTTTCGCTACCACCATACATTCGTTTTGGCACTAACACTCCTCTATGCACATCCAGTCGTGCCTTTTTGGATACGTTCCGGCTGATAATAAGGCGGTAAGTTCACCTGGTTTCCAGAATTTACTCTCATTTAAATATCATCTTCATGCTTGCCATCTCTTGTAATCAAAGTTCCCAAATGTACAAACTTTTTCATGTTACACTTGTTGTTAATAGTAGTGTGATTTAATTATATTTCTTTAAATATAGTTGCACATGACATTTACGTTGACATATCATCATACACCTCTGCGAGGCACAATTAATCCTTTTACCATACTGGTTCTTTCACCATTGGTCACTAGGCCCCTTTCAGGGACACTATATCTCAAGCTGGTCAGTGAACCAAGAAAGAGCCCGTGACACGAAGTAGTAGTAGTTAGTGGTTACATAGCCATCAAATACAAATACACGTTATTCCACATGTCACATGATGTCGAACGTGTTTAATGAATAGTATTTAGTAATCAAGGATATTAAGTAATCATCCACATCTTGGCTTACTGACATTACACGTTATATACATGTTTACGTCAGCAGAATAAATCCTAAAATGCACATTGATGTATTGATGCCCCTGTATCACACGATTAAGTGGAGCTCGATTGAAGAGCGAGCAGGGCAGTCGTAAGGGAATTGGCTTTCATTGCGAATAAATCACGTAACTTGGCAGTGATTTTAGAGTCATGACTGACCAGTGTACTGAAGTGCAGTCGCAGTGAAGAGTGAACCAGTGTTATTGAATAAAATATTCACGGTTTGTTTTGTTAAACCGTTCAGTTTTATTATTTTACCCCGAACACGAACTCAAAAATTACAAAATCTGAGATGGCCACTTTTGTTTTTATACGGCTTAATTTTACTTGGTCAATTTTCATGCAATAAGTTATAATAATTTCATTGAAATTCAGGTACATGTGAAAGGAAACACTATCTTTTTGTAAATTTGATGATCCAATCATTTTTTTACAGCATAAAACTGAACAATTCGGCATTTTTCTTAGAGCACTATCTCCCACGCGAGTCGATTCAGTCTAACAGAGCGATCGGCGACAGCTAGTTTTTTATAAGCTGTATGCCCTCGAGGGCATTAAATTTAGAGGGGAACTACAGCGGGGAATGCCTTTGATGGCGTCTCCATTCCGTGTTGCTCGATGCTCTGGGACAAACTTCAAACATTTGAGCAAACCTATTTGTTGATATTTTCCGTTTTCTTCATATTGTTGTCTCATAAAATCTTTTTGTGCACCGGTAAGAAGCGGGCGGCGTCCAGAATTGGTATGACGATGATCTGTTAAAATCCCCTCCTCGCCATGTCTCCTGATCCAGAACCTTACACTGTCTCTAGTAATATTAAGGCGATCCGCTATGTTGCTAATATTGTAGCCAGATTCATGTTTAGCAATAATTTCTGCCCTTTGCTCTATTGTTAAACTTCTGGGCATTACGACAAATAGAGAATGAGAATAATTATCTAGAATATTTTGATATTATTGGAAATAACAATTGAGGCAAATGACAGATACTGTCAATGAATAATACTAAAAAAGTTCTCTGTGGAATTAAATTTCAAAACTTCTGGCCAACTCTATAAAAAAGGTTTCGTAGCAAAACATAAACAAGCAACTGATTAAAGGTTTGCAATTTTGATCTTTGTTAATAAACAATTAAATTATGATTTTCCATACAGCAGTCTGCTCAGTAGTATAGTGGAAAAGGTAATATGTGCTCGCGACAAGCCAAGGGGATTTCTTTGAAAACTGACGAACATTTTAGTTCCGCCACTGTACTTGTAGTACATAAGTTATTCTGTGTTTATGAGCGTAGTTTTATGTTCTGTCTGAGCTCTCTATTTGTCTGATGTATGTGTTACCAAAATCCCTGAGCAGTAACTCCGCGAAGATGAAATAAAACCGGTGATACAATAGGTGCAGCGCTCGTAGTCCGCGCCACGTACTTGGTGTGCCACCGGCTGATATCGTCGTGGAAAGGAGACATGCAAGTCTCTCTGGCGGCGCTTGAGTTGCTCTCCGGACTCGCGAAACTGCACTCGTCTAAGCCAGGTAAGATACTTTTTTATATTCCGTCTTACGACCAACCCAAGAGTTAATGTTTTCTATGTATGTATGGCCACGGTTCGAATCAGGCAATAATCGATATAAGCGCGGTCCGATTCAGCGAAAGCCTATGAAATAAAGCTTATGGACCGTGGCCATACAAGTCAAGTCAAGTCTGTTTGTTTCTAATCGCGTCGCTAACACCCTCTATTCGTACTAAGCGTTTTCGTTCTACCTTTATAATGCGAACTGCTAAGGAGTCGAACGCACTACGGTCGTCTGTCTCCTGAAAACTATAATCTGGGTTTTATTCGTGTGATTTTGTGATTGGTCACCCAGCTCAAGGCTCAAGCCTTTCGCTAGTGGCGCCAAAGTTTCCTCTGTATGCTACACTATAGATGTTTGATTGTTTTCATGCTTTCTAGAGTATGTTATTGGTAAGTATAACAAACTATATCCCATTTTCACAAATCAATTATTTATTATATTTGCAACTTTTAAACGAAGTTTTATCATTTGTCGCTTACGTCAGTTACTTCCGACCTGAAGAAATCTATACTTCATCTCTTCCCGGGTTCCAGTGAGCAATAGCGCTGTCACATTCTTGCAGCTATTGTTTTCTTGCTATATTCTGTCCATTCGGTATTTTAACATATCGCCTTGCTTTGTGACGTTTGACCATAATTATACAAGCCTTGCATCCAAAGATATTTATGTACAGTTTTACCCAAAATATAAGTCTGATCGACTGTTTTCGGTTGCGCAGAAAAGCACAGACTGATATCCGACAGTAGCCGAACGTATAGTATAGATCTGTCCCGCTTACATCTAAGAGTCGATCGGCCGCGATTTTGTCGCGAAATCGATTAACCAATAACAGCGCAAGATTTTAGCGCGCGATTGCTATTGGTAGAATGAAGGTTCCCAGGCTATAGAAATTGGTCTACGGCGGAGGTACATCGGGGCGACTTATATTTTGGGTAAAACTGTCGGTAAATATTTACAATGTAGTCCGTTCGTATGATAAAATTTTAATGTTAAAAATTCCAGAGGCGATAGAGAGAAAACGCGCGGTGCGTTGGATCTGCGACTACATCAGCGTGCAGTGCGGGAGGCCCCCGCAGGCGCACTCCCGCGACCTGCACTCGTGTGTGGTGGCCGCGTACAGCTGCCTCGCCGCCTGGCTCTGTCCCGCGCTGCTGGCCGACGGGGACTGTCTCGCCACGCTGATGGAGGTCGTTGAACTGGGCATCGCCGGCGCAAAGAGCCAAGGTAACACACTCGCGCGACCTGCACTCGTGTGTGGTGGCCGCGTACAGCTGCCTCGCTGCCTGGCTCTGTCCCGCGCTGCTGGCCGATGGGGACTGTCTCGCCACGCTGATGGAGGTCGTAGAACTGGGCATCGCCGGCGCAAAGAGCCAAGGTAACATAGACCACACTCCCACACTGAAATGTACTCGTATAGCGCTCGTCTCGACTTGTCACCTCGAGGGTGCTAGCTGAAAACCTGTGTTTGCTTTTTGAGCAATATCATTCGCTGAGCCATTTCAGATTTCTACACACGTACTTTTAGTTTCAGGTTTTATATGTTTTAGTTTTTTTAGAGTACTGCAATGTTTCTGTTTATAATGGTTTAATTATCTAGTTTTTAAGTGCATTGTATTTCAGTTGTGTTTTGAATGTACCTGTGTGATTGGACATACAAATAAACGTTTTACCACGCGCCCGACGCGCCGTACGTGTAGTGGGCACGTACCACGCGCCGTACGTGCAGTGGGCACGTACCACGCGCCGTACGTGCAGTGGGCACGTACGGCGCGCCGTACATGCAGTGGGCACGTCCCACGCGCCGTACGTGCAATGGGCACGTACCACGCGCCGTACGTGCAGTGGGCACGTACCACGCGCCGTACATGCAGTGGGCACGTGCATGTCTTAATTAATGAATGAGACATTATCTCTACTTACATATACATACATAAACATACGCCTTTTCCCCCGGATGGCTAGGCAGAGCCCCAAATGGGCCTCTTTTCACTGTGGGTTACACCATCGCGGAAAATAGTCGTGACAAGTGGTGAGCTCATCGCCGCCATTGCTTCCCACGACTGACTCTGCTAACGCTTTCTTCCAGTAATTAATAACACATTCCTTAAATAAGGTAGCAGCCAGGACAAATCTTACAAACAAGTCTGGGTACGAATCATACAAACAAGTCTACTTTAGACAGAATCTCTACAATCAGAGAATTGGCTCCCAGGTCACGTCCACCTAGGACGCACCCTTTTAATATGTTGCTCGTTAAATGTTGCAGGGAAGCCCGGAGAACCTCCTAAGATGAAGGACGAAAAGGAACTGAAACCTGTCTCGATGCGAGTGCGCGACGCGGCTGAGTCACTACTCATGTTGATACTAGAGCAGGTAAACCACTTCTCACAAACATACTCGGATTCAGGTTCAGATTCATTTATTGCGAAAATGGGTGCAAGAATAGTTCTCAAATTAAAGTATAGAGTCTACTATTATCCGTCGAGGAGTTACGTTGTCCGCCTTCCGTCTCCATCATCAGATCAGCTTGCTGTCACCATAACCCTTATAGAGCGCCAAGTGCCCACCCTGAAAAGGCCCCTGATTGTTGCGATGCTTAGAGCAATATTTTTTGTTGGTTATGTTTATGAAAAATGATTTGTACGTGTTTACTCTATAATTATATTACAAGTGTTCTATATCATTGTTTTGGTATTGAATTTTTCTACCTACTAACACTAGTTAGATCATTTGAAATACTTACATGGCCCCGTAGTAAATTATTATATTCGAAGTTGTTGATTTCACACACATTTACTCATACATTTTCCGTCATTACACTAAACACGCCTTTTTTTTTTTGCGTCATTATAGCTTTCACCAAAATAACACCCATAAGTATGTAGCATACATATTTACGTAAACATTTCATGAATGTTATCACTTTGAAACACTTTCATAATACCAGAAAACGATAACTTACAACTCCGCGCAATAAAATCCGCGGCGCCAACATGGCGCCGTCATGCAAAACACAGCAAGTGCAGAGCCCGAATAGCCGACCGAGTGAGTTGAGTTATCATACAATGTGAAGGCAGGAATGAAATGGGATTGAATGAACCTTCCAATCTGTGCAGCCAATAGGAACTCCGAATTCGAGCATAGACATAGAAATAGTAGAATATGGTAGAATTCTTCTCGTTCAAACCGTTGCGCGAGAGCATTTGGCGCGCACTTTTTTCTCGTTCAAACCGTTGCACGAGAACATTTTAAGGGCATAATATTGTTTTATCGCCAGAACTAAAGGTGTATACGAAATTTCAGCTTAATCGGTTGGGAGGAAATGGTAGTTTGCAAGTTTTGGTACAAACAAATAGCCCAAGTTAAATAAAAACCTGTAAATAAAAAAATCTTACGTTCCCTGGCGTGCGGACGACAACTCACCAAAGTTTTCGTCGCTATCGGTGCTATGAAATAAATGCAAAAGTTCAGATGTTTTTATTTTGGTTTGTTGCTCGATCACGCTGTAACTACTGAACAGATTTCAATTAAATTTGGTACACAGTCATGTGTTACTTTTTATGCCGGTATTTTGCAAAGGAAGCCGCAGGTCGATACTAGCATAGACTAACAAAACTTGTCTATGATACTATTAAATAATAATTTGCAGGTGGGCAACGGTCCGAACGGCACCGCGTGGTGCCGGCTCGACGAGCGGTGGCTGGCGGCTCTCGGGCACGGCCGGCTGCGGCACTACATCGCAGACGGCAACATCCTGCTGTCTCTGCTCGAGGAGCCACTCGCCAACAGCCAGGAGCCGCAGCCTACGCTCGTCGGTAAGTACGCCGCGGCACTACATCGCAGACGGCAACATCCTGCTGTCTCTGTTCGAGGAGCCACTCGCCAACAGCCAGGAGCCGCAGCCTACGCTCGTCGGTAAGTACGCCGCGGCACTACATCGCAGACGGCAACATCCTGCTGTCTCTGTTCGAGGAGCCACTCGCCAACAGTCAGGAGCCGCAGCCTACGCTCGTCGGTAAGTACGCCGCGGCACTACATCGCAAACGGCAACATCCTGCTGTCTTTGCTCGAGGAGCCACTCGCCAACAGCCAGGAGCCGCAGCCTACGCTCGTCGGTAAGTGCGCTGCGGCACTACATCGCAGACGGCAACATCCTGCTGTCTCTGCTCGAGGAGCCACTCGCCAACAGCCAGGAGCCGCAGCCTACGCTCGTCGGTAAGTGCGCTGCGGCACTACATCGCAGACGGCAACATCCTGCTGTCTCTGCTCGAGGAGCCACTCGCCAACAGCCAGGAGCCGCAGCCTACGCTCGTCGGTAAGTGCGCTGCGGCACTACATCGCAGACGGCAACATCCTGCTGTCTCTGCTCGAGGAGCCACTCGCCAACAGTCAGGAGCCGCAGCCTACGCTCGTCGGTAAGTGCGCTGCGGCACTACATCGCAGACGGCAACATCCTGCTGTCTCTGCTCGAGGAGCCACTCGCCAACAGCCAGGAGCCGCAGCCTACGCTCGTCGGTAAGTGCGCTGCGGCACTACATCGCAGACGGCAACATCCTGCTGTCTCTGCTCGAGGAGCCACTCGCCAACAGCCAGGAGCCGCAGCCTACGCTCGTCGGTAAGTTCGCTGCGACACTACATCGCACACGGCAACATCCTGCTGTCTTGTTCGAGGAGCCACTCGCCAGGAGCCAGGAGCCGCAGTCGTCGGTAAGTACGCTATGTCAGGTGGTTCTTGGATTTAAGAACACAAAATGGTGGCCTTAACTTTATGTAAAGAGTAAGCAGGTTATCTTTTTTTTCATAAATCTGTCCATGTGCTTGTGTGTAACTTGTTCTCCTGCTCGCGTCGTATTCCTCAATGCTGAGGGTCGTGATCATGGATCATTTTCTGCCGGACGATGTTGCGCCAATGAGATCTGTTGCCAGCGAGCTGCAAGCCTTCGTGCAGTTTTGAATCGAGAGTGGTGCGGATCTGGTCTGACCAACGTAACGGGCTACGGCCTCGCAGCCTCTTTCTCTCAATTTTGCCAGTGATAATCAGCTTCTCTGAGTTGTCACTGCCATTCCGTGCTATGACCAAAATACTCAAGGACTCGCTGGAGGCAGGAGGAAAGCCTAGTAGTCTTCCTAGTATCTTGCGTTCCTTGAGTATTGACGTTCTTCCTACGTCCTACGGGCAGTCCAGGGGATTTGCAGCATCCATCTCCAACACCACATCTCGAAAGCGTCTACCACGTCGGCGATCCTTCGCTGCGAACTTGTTCTAACCGAGATTGAATGGTTTTGCAGTGATAATCCGATGCGGCTGGGGCCGCTACGCGTGGTCGTTGAGCGTACGCGGCTCAGCGCGGTGCGCGGGCCGGGGCGCGGGCGCCGCCTGCGCACGGCCCGTCGACATCCGACCGGTGAGGGCGCACCACGCCCCCCACTGCCGGCCGCTGCCCCCCGCGCCCCCGTGCTACGTGTAAGTCGCTCTTTGACCTAATTTTTCCTTTTTTTTTGTTCGTACGTTACGTTATTTATTTATTTATTTAGTAGGAAAACCAACAGCTATATATAAATACATAAAAAACAGAGTTAAAAAACAAAAAGCCAATTACAGGTTTTCACGTGTAGATAGCATAATAGAAACTAGTCAACAGTAACGAAGATACATAAATACATAATTAACTAAAGTACGGTTACAAAATAAACTAAACTACGAAAAAGACTCTGCTGAGCCGCTGACGGGCTGAGCTTACACTCGTGGAGAATAGATCCAAGTCCATCGGTTTACACAGCTTGTTGAATTTGATGCTTGCACGTTGAAGAAATGCATTTTGCCTATAGTTTGTATTAACAATAGGAGTATATAACGGATAAAATATATATTAAATATATATATTTTATATTTATATTTATTTAGTAGGAAAACCAACAGCTATCTATAAATACATCAAAAACAGAGTTAAAAACAAAAAGCCAGTTACAGGTTTTCACGTGTAGGTAGAGGGCATAATAGAACAAACTATTCAACAGTAACGAAGATACATAAATACATAATTAACTAAGGTACAGTTACAAACTAAACTAAACTACGAAAAAGTTTCTGCTGAGCCGCTGACGGGCTGTGCTTACACTCGTGGAGAATAGATCGAAGTCCATTATCGTTACAGAGCTTATTAAAATTGACGCTTCTACGTTGTAGAAATTCATTTTGCCTATAGTTCGTATAACTATAGGAAATATAGCATCTGTATAGGAGTATATAAAGGATAATAAGATCTTATATGTATCGTTGGGACATTGATTATGTTTTGACTTAATAGCTCGGGACTGCTTATAGTGTTAGAGGTTATTTTCAATAAAAATGATAGGTCAGTGACTTCACACCGCTTTGCTAGGGCAAGAATATGAAATTTCTTATTGGTAATTTATGGTAAGATAGCTTTCAAAAGGAGCTTGTGACTGGTGTTGAAAGAACCAGTGTGGTGAATGGATTCTGTGCGGCTTGCAGAGGCTCCTTTCATGCACAAATATCAATATGTACAGTGAGTTGGTAGGTCCAGTGGGCAGCGTTCGGGAAACTACGCCGTATACTTTCGTCACGGATACCGCAGAGCCTCACGACAAAGGTCGACGATATAATCAGTGCGTGTTGCCAGTGATGACTTACGGCACTGAAACGTGGCCGCTATCTATTGGTCGCATACAAAAGCTCAAAGTTGCGCAGCGGGCTATTGAGAGAGCTATGCTCGTAGTTTCACTACGTACGTGATGAAATCCGTAATTAAACTGGACGAAGTGTTGGAAGGCCCGCGATGGACCAAATACATTATGGAGGTCGCCTGAAGCCAGTGGACGTTGGATCGTTCGTCGTGGCATTCTAAGGCCTATGCCCAGCTCTGGACTTCTGTAGGCTGATGATGATGATGACGATGAGTAAGACGATGACTTGTGTACAGTGACTCTGCGTTCCCGAGTTTGGACGCAGTGCTGCGGCAACTAAACGACGCGGAAGCGCCGACGCTGTTCAAACTACTGGAGCAGCAAGCCAACATCGAGAAGAGGGCCAGGGAGAACGAGGACAGTGTGGTGAGTGGAGTGGAGCTGGTGCGCACATAAGTAGCTTATAAATATTGATTGACTTATTGTTTTTAACGCAGCTCTGTATTAAGCCGTCCTTGTTTTTTAACGCAGCTCTGTATTAAGCGGTCCTTGTTTTTAACGTCGCCCTTCTGTTTTTAGGTTCCTGAAGAACACGTGCCTCCGGAACCAGTGACGGAGTTCCAGACTGCGAGATTGTTCTTATCCAATTTCGGGTACCTCAACATTGGAGGTGATAAAAAGGTAATGTTTACTTGTGAGCGAGTGTCTTAGAGCGTGAGCGAGGTTGTGTAATACGTGTTTAAGAACCAAGATCACCGACATGGCTTCCAGAATTAGCAAGTTAAAGTGGCAAAGGGCAGGTCATATAACCTGCAGAACCAACTATTAAAGTTGGGGAATAAAAGTTCTGTCGACGCCGAGTAAGAAGTATCAGAAGACATTTAACTGCATGGAGGCTGTTACGCCCTATGTCCAGCAGTGGATTTCTATAGGCTGGTGATGATTTGTCTTTCTCAGTACACTTGTCTGTGAAATTACTGTTGAACCCCTGATTGCTCGGTTGCTCTGATTTCAAAGAATTTTGTTTTTAATTATTATAGATCTTTGTTTAACCACGATCTCACCTGTTGGTAAGTGACGATGCGGCCGACGTTGGAGCACGAAGGTCTAGAAGGCACCTATTCACTCTAGCCTTGAAGAGACCCAGATTATAGTTTTCAGGAAAAACGATGGTAGGGTATTCCACTCCTTAGCAGTTTTATTTGTGCAATTTAGCAATGCGGTTTATTTATGTGAAAACTGGTGTTGGATCAATAAAAATAGCCTTGATTTTTACAAGCTTTTATTTAACTTGCAATGCATGTTTGTTTGGGTGTAATCCGGGTGAAATCTTGCAACTGAATTTTAAAGCAGTTATCCTCAACCGAATCATATCATCCTCGACAGAATTGGGTAGAGAAAGCTGGAGACAGAAAAACTTGGAAAAAAATTGGAGGAGGCCTACAACCGAAAGGGGCCTTAGCTATATAAAAAAAAAAGTCTACTAGTTGTAATATAAACATTTATGTAAATAGTTAGTTAAGGAAATAAAAGGCTATATTATTATTATTATTTTTCTGTTTATGGTTAATTTCATCTCGGCTTCAAGAAGCCGGTAATAATGAGCACTTACGGGCCTAGGCCAGGTGAGCGTCATGATTATGAGTTGTTTGTTGTCGTTCCTGTTGAGACGTTGCGTAAAGTTGGTCGGTTTGCAGGAATCTCCTAGTTATCCGGCATGTATTTAAAACGACTGCTTTTTGTAGGTAAGTTATTATTATTATCTATTTGTTTGATCTGATCAGCTCGGCTCAGGAGAGCCGGAGATATGACCGACGTGCACGGGCCTAAGCCAAGTGCACACCGGTTGATAAACTACATATTTTGATCTCTTGAATTTGATGGTAAAATACCGGCGGAAGGGTCAATTTGTAGAAATTTATTATTATTATTATTATCCTCAACCGATTGAGCTGAAATTTGGCATACCTGTCAAGTTCTAATGACAATACAATATGATGGTGACAGCGAGATGATCTGATGATGGAGACGGAATGGTGGACAATGGAACTCCTCGAGGGATAATAGTAGACTGGCTGTGTTTAGGCTCATTTTGATCAGCACACGGTGACGATCACTAATTTTATAAAGGCTTGTATTGAAAAATATATTTTTCCCAAAAAACTTCTTAAACTTAGCCATGCTTGGAATATCTTTACTGGACCGTGTTCGCAATACGGAAATCCGAAGGAGGACAAAAGTGGCAGATATTGGAGACCGTATTGCGAGACTAAATTGGGGCTGGGCAGGACACTTGGCCAGATTTGGTGACGGCAAGTGGTGTAAGACCCTGACCGAGTGGTGGTCAAGAGGGAGCACTAGAGGCCCTGGCAGACCATCAGCCAGGTGGGCGGATGATATAGAGGTCGTAGAGGGAAAGACCTGGATGCGAATCGCACAGAACCGTTTTGAGTGGCGTTTGAGGGAGGAGGATTATACCCAGCAGTGGGCTATTATTTGAGCTGCCAATGATGATTATGATGTTTAAAAACGTATATAAAATTAACTTGTTTCTCAGGGTGCCCCCTCCCGCCTGATAGCACTCGACGACTCCCTCCCCGGCTTCGCGTCGGCGCTCCGGCGAGTCGACGCGTGCGGCGCACGCAGCGTCGTCACCGCGCACGTGTTCTGCGCGCGCTCCAAGCAGGACAGCGCGCACGACATCGTAGCGAACAGCAGGAACGACGCGCTGCCCGCCGGTTTCATACACATGCTGCGCGGGTGAGTTCTGCGCGCGCTCCAAGCAGGACAGCGCGCACGACGTCGTTACGAACAGCAGGAGCGACGCGCTGCCCGCCGGCTTCATACACATGCTGCGCGGGTGAGCTACTGCTCCCAAAGAATATCTCGATGAACGGTCTTGACCCGTCCGCATCCACCGAGTTCGCGCGACCTTCATAATGTCCACTGCTGGCGAAGAAACCATATAATTCAATGGGAAGGGTTTGCGATAATCGCTATGCTTGATAGGCGGATTGGTGATAGCAGTTGTCTATCCCCTCACGAGCCCGATGCACGAGTCTCACTGTCGACGATACTCGCTTCATGTTGTCTCAAACGCGCCGTGCGTGGGAGGTGCTCTCGGGTTTGTGTCCCTTTTCCGCGGTGACAATTCACCCCCCCGCATAACCTGGGGGGTTGCTGGGTGAGCTCACTGAGAGCCTGAGGCGCCTCTTACTGAACCAGTCCCTGTGCAAGTAGGATGGGAGGGGGTAAGGTTCCCTGTGTGTAGTACCCAGTCGCTATCCACGACCAGCTCATGCGGATACGGCTTAGAGTTGGGGGGGGGTTTTTCGTAAGAGGGAGCCAGCTCCCGCAGGTGCTGGTACTGGGAGTTCTCCACCCGGTCGAACATTCCTGTCGCCGGGCGGCTGATGAACGCGTCGAGATCCTCCACCTTCAGGCCCCGCTGGATTGTGGCATTGCACGCACGCATTGCGCGCGTCTGTGATGGCGCGTAGGCATAGGCTCTATTAGCGGCGCAGTGTCTTCCGCTGGGTTTCTGCCACCAGAGCGTACCACGCGGGGGCCGCGTATGTGAGACGCGGACGGACGTACGTTTGTTGTAACAACAGCAAATGCGTTCTGCCTATAATTAGTATGAACTCACGGAACATAATGCTTAGCATTGTTCTTGTCACTCTATAGCACGCGTGTTTTAATAATCGTGTGATAGGGAGACATTAGAAAGTGCTATGTAAACTGTATTTATATTGGCCTAATTGTCTGTGTCGTGCAGGCTGGGTACGGCGGTGCAGGTGAAGGGTCACGGCGGGTGGGCGGGGCGCGTGCACTGCAGCTACGACGCGCTGCCGCTCCGGCGCGCGGGCGCGCCCTCCCCCGCGGGCACGCCGGCCGTGTACGACGGCAGGGAGCAGGTAACCACCTGCAGCTACGACGCGCTGCCGCTCCGGCACGCGGGCACGGCGGCCGTGTACGACGGCAGGGAGCAGGTAACCACCTGCAGCTACGACGCGCTGCCGCTCCGGCACGCGGGCGCGCCCTCCCCCGCGGGCACGCCCTCCCCCGCGGGCACGCCGGCCGTGTACGACGGCAGGGAGCAGGAGACCACCTGCAGCTACGACGCGCTGCCGCTCCGGCACGCGGGCGCGCCCTCCCCCGCGGGCACGCCGGCCGTGTACGACGGCAGGGAGCAGGTAACCACCTGCAGCTACGACGCGCTGCCGCTCCGGCACGCGGGCACGCCGGCCGTATACGACGGCAGGGAGCAGGTAACCACCTGCAGCTACGACGCGCTGCCGCTCCGGCACGCGGGCACGCCGGCCGTGTACGACGGCAGGGAGCAGGTAACCACCTGCAGCTACGACGCGCTGCCGCTCCGGCACGCGGGCGCGCCCTCCCCCGCGGGCACGCTGGCCGTGTACGACGGCAGGGAGCAGGTAACCACCTCACCACCTGCAGCTACGACGCGCTGCCGCTCCGGCACGCGGGCGCGCCGGAGCAGGGAGGGCAGGGAGCAGGTTACCACCTCAACAGGTTTTAGTCGGTATGCCGTTGGGTGCTAGCCAACTGAGAGCCCTAAAGATTCCATCAGCTCTCCCCGAGCTGATGGACATGCGTAATGCATTTACCCATCGTAAAAAAAAGGGTACGTTCATATGACAAGCGCTCAGCGCGCGTTAAAAGTGTTCACGCGCGTTCAACGCCTGACAAGCGGTGAGGGCTTGTCAAGCGTTGAACGCGCGTTGCCGTGGTTTTGAGTTCTACATTTATTAATTACTAGTGACTCATCCCGGCTTCGCACGGGTAGTTTCAGGATGAAAAACAGCCCCCCCCCCCCCTATCCCCCCCCCCTCCTGGTAGCCTATGTCACTCAGGATGAACGTAACTTTCTAAGAGTAAAAGAATTTTTGAAATCAGCACAGTAGTTATTGAGTTTATTCAATACAAACATACACACACACGAAAATTCAAATCTTTCCTTTTTATAATATAAGTGTAGATTATTAATAAATGTAGAATTAAAAGGTAGGTAATAAAAGCTTCCGTTTCCATTTCGATCGATTTCTGTATGAACTGAGCGAACTTGACAAACTCCGACACCAGACGCCAGCACTACCTCATACGAAACGAAACGAAACTGAGCGAACCCTATGGGACCTCCTCGGGAGTTTAAGTTCAAGTCCAAGTTATTTATTGGTAACATAAAAACAGGTTACACGTCGGTAAATTGTACACTAACTTATTCACGAATACAATCGTCAAAAATTAGATAAGTATAAATTACAATACAAACAATTGATTACATTAAATAAAGTTGAAACATTAAAATAAAACATGGTATTTGTTCAAACAAATTCAACTTCAAATCATGTCAGCAGTTGACTGATAATCATTAACTATTGTGTAAATTCAAGTAAACCAATGTCATTAGGTTAAAAATTCGTCAACCCTATAATAGAATTGCTCGATAAGCCAATTTTTTAGTCTGTTTTTAAAGGATTGCGTCGACGGAGCACTCGTGATAGTGTCTGGAAGACGGTTGTATACCCATTCAAACAAAAGTTCTTTTTAACCCCCGACGCAAAAACGACGGGGTGTTATAAGTTTGACATGTCTGTGTGTGTGTCTTTCTGTCGCTTCGTAGCTCCCGAACGGATGAACCGATTTAGTTTTTTTTTGTTTGAAAGGTGAATTTGTTGGGAGTTTTCTTAGCTATGTTTGATCAAAATCGGATCAGCCGTTTCATTGAGGGTTTTTTTAATTTTTACAAAATTAATTACTTGTAACAAATTGGTTCTCAAATTGACGGAGATATCGGTGAACACACATAAAAAATACATGCATGCATGCATGTATGCATGTATTTTTTATGTGTGTTCAATGAAATTCAGGTTTTTTTGTAGTAGTAGAGCTTTTATGTGAAACGGTTCGTCCGGGGAAGTACTACCACCATACCTATTTCCGCCGCAAAGCAGTAGTGCTCGTATTGCTGTGTTCCCGTTTGAACGGTATGGGTGCCGGTGAAATTACACTTTTAATCTTTATGTCTCAGGGTGGCGCAGTGCAATTTCACATAGGACGCGTCCTAGGTGGCCATGACCTACGAGGTAATGCATTGTTAAAGGCAGAGGTTACCGCTTAACATCAGGTAAGCTATATGCTTGACCGGTCATTCAAGCAGTCAATAAGTATTGTTGAAAAATTTATTTTTCAATACAAGCTTTTACATAATTAGTGATCGTAAACGTTTGCTTATCAAAATGGGTCTAAACACGGCCAGTCTACTATTATCTATCGAGGAGTTCCGTTGTCCACCGTCTCCATCATCAGATCAGCTCGCTGTCACCATAATATTGCATTATCATCGGAACTTGACAGGTATGCCGAATTTCAGCTCAATCGGTTGAGGATAACTGCTTTATAATTCCGTTTCTAGATTCCACCCAGAATATATCCACACGGAATATATGTTTGATATATTCCGTTGTCCACCTTCCGTTTCCATCACCAGCTCAGCTCGCTGTCACCAAAATATTGCATTGTCATCGGAATTTGACAGGTATGCAAAATATCATCCCAATCGGTTGAGGATAACTGCTTTAAAATTTAGTTGCAAGATTTCACCTGGACATATGCAAGTTAAAATAAACCTTGTAAAAAAAAGGATGGTGCCACGAAGTAACAACCGATTATCAATCGATAATAAATGTTTCCAGGTGCTGTACTGGTCGGATTCAACGAGCGAGATCGCGTTTGTGGTGCCCTCTGGGTACGAACTGTCGGACCCTGACGATCCAACCGACAGCACAGACGCCGATGGGTGCGGCTCGTCCAGGTTTGTTTTTACCTGGTCGGATTCAACGAGCGAGATCGCGTTTGTGGTGCCCTCTGAGCACGAAATGTCGGACCCTGACGATCCAACCGACAGCACAGACGCCGATGGGTGCGGCTCGTCCAGGTTTGTTTTTACCCCGGACTGTTCATCACCAGCATCATCAACTGACGTCACTGCTGGACATAACGACGACCTCTGTAGCGCGTCGGGCGCGTAGTCGGCTGAGACGCGAAAGGTTGTGGGTTCTATTCTCGCTGCGGTACAAATGTTTGTATAATCTGCAAATATTTGTTCCGGGTCTGAGTGTAATGGTACCATAGTACTCGTAGTTTCTGATGCCCACGACGCAGGGAATCCTAGTGTGAGGTCAGGACTATGTATTATATGTGACTGTTGGGTGTTATGTTATGTTATATGAACTAAAAACAAAATTAAAATAACTATTAGATACTAAAAAGAATTACATAACACTCATACATACATACATTGACACAGGCCTTCATCCCCGAAGGGGTAGGCAAGAGCCTATAAGGGCCTTTTCAAAGTGGGTTGCACCATCTAATAATATAATAAGTGAAACTTTTCTCAACTACTTTATTTTTTTGAAATTGGCTCTCCTAAAACCCGCCTTAGGTCCCTCCTTAGATAAGGCAAAATATTAAGCGTAAATTTTTATACTATTCAGTAGGAAATCACATTACTTAGATTAATTATAGTTAGTTTTATCAATTGTCGCTTACGTCAGTTACTTCCTAGCGACAAAAATCTATACCTCCTCTATTCCCGGATTCAAGTGAGCAATAGCGCTGTCACTATCTTGCAGCTATTGTTTTCTTGCTAGAGTCCGTCCATTCCATATTTTAACATAGCGCCTTAACCTTAAGACTGCGCCAACAGCAACGCCCTGACAGCGTGTCGTTTTTTTTGTATGAAGATTTATACAAAAAAACGCCACGCGCCGCCAGAAAAAGCGTTTTTTTAAAATATCTTTTGAAATATACATAATTTTAAAAAACCTCTAAGTTGATTCCTCCTTTTTATTGTATTGATCTTATTTATCCAACTTTTAACCCAATAATCTGCACCATATTGACAAACTATCGAACCTAGCCAAAAGTTAGAGGTAAGTGAGAGGAGGTGTTTTTTTTATTGATAAATTTTTGTCCTATCGTATTTCTTTGTGGTTGGTCCTCGGTATTATAATGTTATTAATTATATGTTATCCATGCAATTTTTTTAATTTCAATACTTATTGTACTTGATTTACTCTGCTTTAACACTAATCGAAAATTTGTAATTGTGCATTATGCCCAATCTTAAAATACTAATATTCTAATATTGACCAGGAGCGTGGACAAAGCGGCCGGCTCGTGTTGGGACGTGTCCAACAGCAGTTCGGGCGCGCCCTCCTACGAGCGCAGCACCAGCGAGTCCGATAAGGCGGACCGAGCGAGGGTCAGCCTCAACGAGAAAGTACGCGCCTTGTCGCTCGAGCTGGACAAGCAGCCCACTGCTGGGCTCACAGGCGAGTTCACACCTTCCATCTCTTGACGACCTCTGTGGCGCGGCGGGCGATGGATGGCCTGCAACGCAGTTGATTGCGGGTTCGATTCCCGCCTTGGAACAAATATTTGTGCGATCTGCAGATATTTGTTCAGGGTGTTCTGGGTATTTTCTATGTATAATAAAAAATATCTATTTATGTAATGTATTGTATTAAATATATCAGTTGTCTAGTACCCATAACACAAGCTCTGCTTAGCTTGGGGCTAGATAATGTTGTGTGAACTGTCGAGCGTTATTTATTTTTATTTATTATTTTATTATACGGCGGGACAGAGCTATACTATACGTTCAGCTACTGTCGGATATTAGTCTGCGCAACGAAAACAGACGATCGGGTTTTTATTTTGGGTAAAACTGTACGATGTTTGGATGTTTATTACTCAATCAGGCCGAAACGGCTGACAGGATTACAATGAACTTCGGCCAACTCGAATGCGCAGCGGGAAACTACGCCATATCATAATTATTATAGGACAACTTTTTTTTATGTTTTCTTCTTATACCTACTTAATGTAACATTTTAGTATGATGTTTAGTGCTCATAGTCCTAAGGTCGCTGGAAATTGCGCACTTAATGTAACATTTTAGTATGATGTTTAGTGCTCATAGTCCTAAGGTCACTGGAAATTGCGCCACAGTTATAGTATACTAAATTTAAATGTAACCCAAAACTTCCGTTCCAGCGGGACTCGAACCCGCAACCTTGCCTGTGATCGGCTATGCATTTACCAGTTCGGCCATAGAACACTATGACGCTGAAGACGAAATTTGTGGGCACTATCAACTCGGCTATAGCGCCGATGGGAGCCATCTACAGGTGTTTCATTAGAAACCTTCTGTTCAAAGTCCGAAATTAGTTCGAAACATTGACAAGAGATGACACCACTGCTATATCATCATAGTATATTATTTTTCAAGTGTAAATGTGTGTTTAATGTTATCCATAAAGTGTGGTTTACACTTGAAAAATAATATACAGTTTATACTATTGCAATTTTCTGTGTCCATTTTCGTATCCTGACCCTGTGTAAAAATTATATTTCCAATTATTTATTTATTAAGAAACAAGTACAACACCATAACAGAAAACCCAAAGCGATGTTGTATGCACATAATTATATTTACAAAAAAAACAAGCTTAGAACGGGTAGGTCGTTCCGTCATGAAATTCCGAATATTGACCTATTATTATGTTCTCACGGATACCGCAGAGCCTCATGACGAAGGTCTATAATCAGTGCGTGTTGCCAGTGATGACTTACGGCACTGAGACGTGACCGTAACTATTAGCCGCATAGGAACGCCCAAAGTTGCGCAGCAGGCTATGGAGAGAGTTATGCTCGGAGTTTTATTACGAGATAGAATCCGGAATGAGAAGATCCGTAGAACAACCAAGATCACCGACATAGCTCTCAGAATTAGCAAGTTGAAATGGCAATGGGCAGGCCATATAACTCGTAGGCCTGATAACCGTTGGGGAACATCGGTTCTCGAGTGGCGACCACAAACAGGACGACGCAAAAGGGGATTGCCCCCTTTCAATGGACGAAAGACATTATAGAGGTCGCAGGAAGGCGTTGGATGTAACGGCTTTAGGTGGATGCTCACGCTTGCGGCGCGTTTTTTTTAAATGTTTTTTGCCCATTACAGCTCATCAACACTTCTTCAGATAGCGAAAGTTGATTTCGCGAGAACCTCTAAACAAAAAAAAACACTAAAAATGTGTTTAGGGGGATCGTAGCTAAAATGATGATATGTATGAGATACTAGCAATTAAAACATGTGTGTTAAGTCTCCTAGTTCTCGCGAAATCAACTTTCGCTATCTGAAGAAGTGTTGATAAGCTGTAATGGGCAAAAAACTCCAAAAAAAAAACGTTCGCAAGCGTGAGATCGTTAAGATCGTTCGTCGTGGCATTCTATAGGGGAGGCCTATGTCCAGCACTGTAGACTTCTACATGCGGATGATGATGTGGTGATGACTAATTATGACCTGGATTGAGCTATAGGCTAATTTTGATCCAGGTTAAACGCGAACGAAACCCCCGGGGGCACTAGTAGTTTATATAGTCAAACTTAAAAGTATTTTATTCATTGAAATCACAAGGATCATTTTGAATCGTCTTATAAAATAAATTGGCTCCTGTTCCAACGCGACCAAACCTAGAACAATCAGGCAACAATTTGACGACCTCTGTACGGCTCGGCGGGCGAAGGTTTGCCTGTGATGCACGAGGTTGCGGGTTCGATTCCAGCCTCGGAACAAATATTTGTGCGATCTGCAGATATTTGTTCAGTAAAAAATATCTATCTATGTAATGTATTGTATCACATCACACTAATATTATAAAAGCGAAAGTTTTGTGTTAGTGTGTTTGTTACCTCTTCACGCTGAAACGGCTGGACGGATTTGGATGAAATTTGGAATGGAGATAACTGGACTCCCGGAATAAAACATAGGTACATTTTTATCCCGATATTCCCACAGGATCGAGACTTATATGGGTGAAACCGCGGGGCGTTGCGTGACTGACTGACTATCAATGTACAGCCTAAACCGTAAGTCCTAGAGACCTGAAATTTGGAGGCTATGTGCCTTTTATGGTCTAGGGGTGCATTCAAAAAGAAAATTTTGATATATGCTCTCTAAGGGGTCCAAAATGGGCTTTTAATATACAACAAAAAAGCTCTGTATTTCGGAAACCGTTGGTAGTAGAACCATGAAAATTTAAAAGGAGATTAAAATAAAATAATCAAAAACGTATTTATGAAACAAGGTATGGGAACGTTTTCTTTGTAAATAAATATACTTTACGTTTTAGCCAGATTTCAGGGTATTTCGACGATTTAAAAGTTAGTTTCTTGGTGTAGTAGTTGAGATGGAAATATTTTCAGGTCCTCAAGGATAAAAAAGGACCCCTAAATTTAAAAACTTGAGTATTATGACCTTTCAAAGTCGTTCCATGGTGCAGTTGTCGAGATCAAAATATTTTCAGGACATCAAAGTTAAAATGGGGCCCCTATATTGGATAACTTGATTATGGTGTCGTTTCAAAGGTCGTGTCATGGTTTAGTCGTGACGTTGTATTTTACAAAATATAAGACATACACTTATGTATTACCAGACAAGCAAAACAAACAGTTAAAAAAATCTAGCTACCTCAGAGACTGCTATGCACGCTAATTGACAAAAAGTTTTATTAAAGACACATAAAAACACACAATTAAGTAAAGATAAAAATCTGTTAATAAAATCCACCTACCGCAGCAACTGCTAGCAAACTATAAAAAAATACACATAAAGTTAAATTAGAGGCACATATAAACACACACACACTTAAGTCAAACAATCAGGCAAAAAAAACTAGCTACTGCAGCGACTGCTATGCATGCTATAAATATTGACACAAATTTATATTGGAGACACATAAAAACACACACACACTTAAGTCAAGCAAAAACCCAGTTTAAAGATCCAGCTATCACAGCGACTGCTATGCACGATATAAATATGGACACATATAGTTAAATTAGAGACACATAAAAACACACACACACTTAAGTCAAGCAAAAACCAGTTAAAAGATCCAGCTACCGTAGCGGCTGCTATGCACGTTATAAATATTGACATATAAAGTTAAATTAGAGACACATAAAAACACACACACTTAAGTCAAGCAAAAACCAGTTAAAAGATCCAGCTACCGTAGCGACTGCTATGCAAGCTATAAATAATGAAATAAAAAACTTAAGTAGAAGGCACTAAAAGTTAGGTAGATTTCCGATTCTCCTTACACCCCGAGTCAATTTTGATCTTTTGCGTGCTTTTGCATGTCGCAAACAGCTTATGCTAATGACCTTTTCCAATAATGTTTTCCATGAAGTCAACGAGTGAGTTGCGAGCGACAAGTTCTGTCAGCTAGGATCCATCAGGAACTACTCAATCTCATCGTCTTAATACTTGGTGAGTTTTTGTTCGATGTCGCGTGGCTGTCTGGACCGCGTACGCGTGGATATTGAATTTAATAATTGTATTTTTTTCTATAAATCACTGTTTAACAGCGGGTGAAACCGCGGGGCTCAGCTAGTTAAGTATATCGGTTAATTAGTACCCATAACACAAGCTCTGCTTAGCTTGGGGCTAGATAATGTTGTGTGAACTGTCCAGCATTATTATTATTAGGATGTGTGATTCGTGCGTATGTTATACATAGCTAGGTTTACATACAGGTTAAGTTAGACCTTATTTATAGCATGTTACAAGTTATTTTTGTTTTTAATAAATTGTTTTGTTACTGGTTCCAGGCAGCGGCAGACGGAACAGAGATTTCACTACGAAAATACTCATTATTTGGTTGGAAGACTTCGAAGACCATCTTAATTTACCTATTGGTAAGTTCCTTCGTTACTTTGACTGATATTTATACAACTTGGCATGACAGATCAAGCTGATGGCCCACCTGATGTTAAGCGGTACCCTCTGCCTATGAACAGTGCATTATCATATAGGTTACGTCCACCTTGGACGTGCCCTATGTGGCATTGCACTGCGCTCGCCACCCTGAGACAAAAAGATGAAAGTCTCATGTGCCTGTAATGCTAATGCCTGTGCCGGCAACCATACCCTTCAAACCGGATCACAGTAATGCGAGCACTACTGCTTTGCGGCAGAAATAGGTATGGTGGTAGTGCTTCCCCGGACGAACTCTCACAAAAAAGCTCTACTACTACTAAAACCACTTACGGATAATTACACTTTATTGGGCACGATGCTGTTGCCCAGTTACTTAATACGGCATAGCGAAGCTATATTTCGCTTCAGTGAGGGTAATAAAATTAATTACCCTCACTAATACTGGAATATAGACGTGTCAAGTGGTGAGCTCGTCGCCGCCATTGCTTCCTACGACTGACTCGGCTAACGTTTTCTTCCAGTAATAACACATTCCATAATAAGATAGAAGCCAGGACAAATCTTATACCAACATATCTTATCAACAAGTCCAGGTAATCCCTTAGTCGGCTTTTACGACATCCACGGGAGGAGACGGAGGGGTCTATGCTTAGGCCAGACACAGCACAGCAAAGCAACTATATCACTTATAATATTATGAAGTTAACAAATCAAATCAAATAAATTTATTTCAAGCAAAACTCATAAAAGAAGGTATGTACATGGTTACACATTAAAAACCTTAAAAACTAATTGGTTTGCTGGGCAGGTGTCGCTCGCAGCAGTGTCTAGTATAAGGAGAATCCACCCTAGCAGCAATAATTGCCAGCACGGTGTTGGAGCTGGCCCGCAACCTGCGCTCCAGGGACGTGGCGCGCTTGCGCATGGTGGCGTGGAAACAGTTGACCTGCGCCGCCGCAAACATCCCCGATGCGCGGCAGTAGCGGGGCCGCCCCAACACCGCTCTGAATGCATTGTTGTACTGGACGCGGATGGCGCTGTACGTCGCGAGCGTATACTTCGCCCACAAGCTGCACGTATACAGAGAGACAATGTTAGCTTCACCCCCTCTGAGCTACGTGCAAACCTCCGATTCGCTCGCACCGACAGCGTTTTCCGCTCCCGTTCGATGTCGTCATTGTCTTTGGGGTTGGTAGTGACTATGTGACCTAAGTATCGTTCGGGTAGTTAGGTTTTCGTTTTTTAGCTGTATATTTGCTTGCTATAATATTATTGTGAAATCAGCCCCAGCTGCACTGGATCCTTTCATCCCACTGGTTCTGTCACCATCGGTCACAAGGCCCTTCTTAAGGACTCGTCGCGTGACCGTTCATGACGAACAAACGAGAACGAGGCAATACTTTGTTTGTAGACGATCTGCTCCGGTACTGCGAAACGGGCCTGCCGTGGCGACGGCATGAAGTGAGCACCGTGTGCGTGAGCGCGCGGCGCTGCGGGCTGGTGCGCGTGCGCAGCGCGGGCGGCGCCCTCGGCGACGGAGCCCTGCTCGCGCCGAGGCTGCTGCCCGACTGTCTGAGGCGAGCGGCGCTCGACGCCGCGCGGCGCGGGAGGCTCCATACTGATCTGTGAGTGATCATCATCAGCGCTGTCCGACGGAGCCCTGCTCGCGCCAAGGCTGCTGCCCGACTGTCTGAGGCGAGCGGCGCTCGACGCCGCGCGGCGCGGGAGGCTCCATAGTGATCTGTGAGTGATCATCATCAGCGCGGTCCGACGGAGCCCTGCTCGCGCCGAGGCTGCTGCCCGACTGTCTGAGGCGAGCGGCGCGGGATGCTCCATACTGATCTGTGAGTGATCATCATCAGCGCGGTCCGACGGAGCCCTTCTCGCGCCGAGGCTGCTGCCCGACTGTCTGAGGCGAGCGGCGCTCGACGCCGCGCGGCGCGGGAGGCTCCATACTGATCTGTGAGTGATCATCATCAGCGCGGTCCGACGGAGCCCTGCTCGCGCCGAGGCTGCTGCCCGACTGTCTGAGGCGAGCGGCGCGGGATGCTCCATACTGATCTGTGAGTGATCATCATCAGCGCGGTCCGACGGAGCCCTGCTCGCGCCGAGGCTGCTGCCCGACTGTCTGAGGCGAGCGGCGCTCGACGCCGCGCCGCGCCGCGCGGGAGGCTCCATACTGATCTGTGAGTGATCATCATCAGCGCGGTCCGACGGAGCCCTGCTCGCGCCGAGGCGGCTGCCCGACTGTCTGAGGCGAGCGGCGCTCGACGCCGCGCGGCGCGGGAGGCGGATCTGTAAGATCTCGCCTCAGACAGTGAAATTCAGTGAAATACAGTGAAATTCTGTTGCCTTGGCGGCCGGCGGGGGCATGGTGCTCTGACAGCTGTCACAGGGATCAAGCTATGTTTAACAAACTGTTGAATGTAACCCGTTATTTCAGGTACCAGCCGCCTCACGTGCGCAGGCGCCACCTGATCCAGGAGTTGGCGCAGCAATACAAGAAGGATCTATCGGAGCCCGAGCTACTAGAATCACTCTTTAGGACACCTTCATAGAATTGGGAGAATAATGTATAAGCTAGGAGATCGCGTCAAATGCATTCCACTTGTCTCAAGGACGTATTAACAACAGTTTTTCAGGTACCATAATAATGAACCAGGAATCACATTGTGATCATATTATGGTACAAAATTATAGACAATATATTCGTCTTTCGAAATAGAAACTAGGCAGTTTCATTTTAAAAAAAACCGTAAAAGTTATGGTATTTTTATTGCTTAATGAAATCATCACGAGGAAAGGGGTAGTAAGTTTAAAATTATTCAAAATGTTATGTTGATATGTAGCTAAAAATTAATGCTTTTCGCAATTTTTCCTTTAACTGTGCTATAAGACGTTGCTTCGTACCAAATTTCAAGATTCTGAGTTCACGGGAAGTACCCTGTAGGTTTTGATTTCCTTGCGAGTGTCAAAAATTTGCAGAATAAACGGCTGTATCTTTTGATTGGGTTGGCTTAGAAGTTTGACTTTTTCACAGCTCCAAGGGACAGTAGACCTGAGTTTTGATATGAATTTCAGCTTGATACCTTCACGCGTTCCTGAGAAAAAGGATCTTGACAGACAGACGGACAACAAAGTGATCCTATTATGGTTCCGTTTCACCTTTTGATGTACGGGACCCTAAACAAACACATAAATATGTTTTTACAATCGCAAGAATCGCTGAAAATGACGAAAAGTGGGGTACCAGTATAGATAAATCCACTGCGTAATTGAATGTGACACTAGTAACAAAAAGTCGCTTTTATATTCCTTTACACGTCTACCTTGTGCCCAAATAAATTACTTTTTTATTTATAAGAAAGTATAGACGGTATAAAACACGCTATAATTTCTCCATACATTTATAAGCGTATACGTGGTGTGGGCCAGGCCTGCTAAAACTATAATTATTAATAAAAGTTTTGTGAAAAATATTTTTCAATACGAGCTTTTATAAAATTTGTTATCATAACCGTGTGCTGATCAAAATGAGCCTAAACACGGCCAGTCTACTATTATCCATCGAGGAGTTCCGTTGTCCACCTTCCGTCTCAATCATCAAGTCAGTTCACTGTCACCATCATATTTTATTGTCATCGGAACTTGACAGGTATGCCAGACTTTAGCTCAATTGGTTGAGGATAACTGCACTAAAATTCAGTAGCAAGATTCCACCCGGACATACATAAATACATTGCAAGTTAAAGAAAAGCTTGTGACAAGTAATACATTTTGTAAAAATTAAAAACCCTTAAATTAAATTATTACCCTCGTTGCAATGAAATGGCTGAACCGATTTTGATCAAACATAGCTAAGAACAATCCCGACAAATACAAATTTCAAAAAAAAAAAAAAAAAAAACGGTTCATCCGTTCGGGAGCTACGATGCCACAGACTAACACACACACACAGACACACAGACACGTCAAACTTATAACACCCCGTCGTTTTTGCGTCGGGGGTTAAAAATGAAGTGAAGTGTACATTCATTGAACTCCAATTAACTTGTTTTAACGTCAATTGAGATATTAATTCATAGATCTGTATGCTATATATTGTAATGTTTACGATTTATTTATTATATCGTTATTAAATTTTAATTTAAGACTGATTTAATTCGTATAGCTTAGAAACATGTTTGTGTAACATTCCGTAAATAACGCATTCATGAATGATAATGCACAAATTGGACACAATATTGTTATTTTATTAAAATGTACTTATTTAAAGATAAAAAAGGTGTTTTAATGTTATAGTCGAGTTTGTTTTAAAGTAACCCTCCACTTAAAAGTGGCGTGGCCATATTGTGATGTTTGTACGACCTATGTGGTGCGGTGGACGAGTAGCCGGTTGAGATTTGAGAGGTTGCGGGTTCGATTCCCGCTGCGGGACCGATTCCCGCTGCGGGACAAATGTTTGTAAGAATGATCTGCAAATATTTGTTTCGTGTCTGTGTTGTGGTACCTACCATAGTATCTGTAGTTCCCGATATCCAAAACATCCCGCGTGGTGGGTGACTGTTCGCCTGCGGCGCAGGAGGTTGTGGGTTCGACTCCCGCCTCGGAATAAATATTTGTACGATCTGCAGATATTTGTTCAGGGTGTTCTGGGTATTTTCTATGTACAATAAAAAATATCTATCTATGTAATGTATTACGACATCTATGGGAGGAGACGGAGAGGACTATTTTTAGGCTGGCCGCTTCGACCAAAGTAAAATAAAGCTGGCCGGACACACCACCTCTCTCTGTAGCGCGGTGGGCGAAGGTTCGCCTGGGACGCAGGAGGTTGCGGGTTCGATTCCCGCCTTGGGAATAATTGCAAATATTTGTAATATGTTCAGGGTGTTCTGGGTAAATACCTAACATATGTATAATACAAAATATCTATCTATGTAATGTATTGTATTAAGTATATATCAGTTATCCAGTACCCATAACACAAGCTCTGCTTAGCTTGGGGCTAGATAATGTTGTGTGATTTTGTCCAGCATTAATTAATAATAATATGTGTATATATATATATCTGTATATCTGTATATGTATATATATATGTTTGTATGTTTTTTGTTGTTAAGTAGCTCTGAAACGAAGAAGACCAATTCTCTTATTTATGTCATAACCACTCTGAAAGTTGACCGAATCGAGACTGCATTATGAATAACTGAAAAATGGTCTTTAAAGTATTAAAAACTCCTTTGTATATGTTGCCAACTTTGCAATGAGACTTTGCGTCAACACGCAAGAACATTCCATTTTCAAACAGACTGACAAATGCCAAATTCCATTATAACGTTATAATTAAAAATTTAAATAAAACTATTGTACACTGTGCTTTTGTAGAATTATTATTAAATCGACATATTACGTTGTTTTTTGTGAAAGTTTTTGGAGTTAAATTCATGTGTTAATAAGGATTACCTATGTTAATAAGCAGAATAAATGATGAGAGCGAGGCAGCGGGGGTGGTTGAGGGTATTGGGGGGGAAGGGGTCAGCTCGCACGAGTACCAGACGGCCAGTCAACTGTTCGAGCTTATGACGCAGAACCGGCATTTCGACGAAAACGGTGAGCCGCACGCAACACTTTAACTCTTGGTATTGCTAGATGGATCCACCATTACTTAGTCCGCCTGTCAAACGTGGTGATGACTGATGATATGGCTTATTGTTTCATCACATTGAATGGTTAATGTTTGGTAATGTTAAGGTTTGTTTTAATATTGAATATAGAAGATAATATTTGCATTATTATTTTTAGCTGAATCATGAAGAATTGTATTTATAAGAATATTTTTTGTATTAACCTTTTCTTTCAGATGAGGATTCGGTAACAAACCAAGACCTAGTCCTTCTGTATAAGAACATCGATATAGGCACGCGCCTCACGATGAGCGACGCGACTGAAGTCCGCCGCAGGAAACCCAACCAGCACGTGGAAACCATCGTGTACAACGACGAACCTGAGTCCGACTCTGATATCAGCGAAAATTTCAGCACCGAGGACTTACAAAACGTCTTCAAAATCAACCAGGAAAGGTTGAACCTCTTCGACAATGGATCGTTCGATAACATTCTCTGCCATAAATTTGGTGGACTCAAAATTCAGACATCGGATCTCACTACGGAGTACAACGGACAGTTTCTCTTCAAAGATCCCTACATAAAAGAACATCTAAAAAATCTGAATGTTATGGCTAGTTGCAGCGAGATCGAGGGAGTGATTCCAACGTCGCTGTTGGACTACATCTGCAGTAAGAGATTAGAAGATAACTACAACTTCTACATGGACAACATTATAAAATACGTTCAGCGCACGATCGAACAGTTAAAGCGTATCAGTAACGGAGACTACCTGACAGAACGCGCGAAGGAGAAGTGGGAGGAAGTCAATAACAAAGACACTCAAGAAAACAGCAACGCCAACGTTCTAGCTACCTCGACCAGTATCCCCTTACATGTTGAATGTAAGAAGAAAGGAAATGCTACTTGGGATGACATCGTTCATTCTGAAATGGATGTTCGATCGCTATCCAAAATCTTAGAGAAGAAAATCATTGTTGAAATACCCAATTTGATTTGCGGATCGTATAGGCTTTTTAGTAAGCGCTTTGAAGACAATTTAATCATTAGTTGCAAAAGGGAGAAACAGGATAAAAACGGAGAGGATGAATCTAGAGTAGACGTCGTACTCCAACTGCAGCGATCGCAAACTGGACAAGTTATTAGTAACATCAGCTCTATTATGATCTTGCAGAAATTATATGCGTGCCAAGATTTACAGAAACCAGATATTCTCCCCATAACATACAAACATTCTAATGATGAAACTATAGACCATTATGATGATCATTCCGGAAAAGAAAATACCGTCACTTTAATGGAGTGTATCAACGATGATAATGACCATCTTGATCCTGAAATGGACATCAAAGCTGTCATTGAAAATGATGTAACAGATATGTTGGAAGATCCCGGTTCACAGAATGATGGATCAAATATTGAAACCAATGATTACCCGTTCAGTGATACAGAATATGTTCTCCCTTATGATACAAGCAGCATCCAGGATTCAAGTGACTCAAATGTAGCTCTCGTAGATAATTTGCTAGATAAACCTGTTCACGAAGAATCCTTCAAGCTCATGTCCCCTGATGAACTTAGAGTTGCCATGCATAAACTTAACATGCAGTCTTCTTTGCCAGAAGAAAGCGGAGAGGATTTACAGTTGCATGTTAGTTCTAAAAAGAAATCGCCTACAAGAGTCAGAATAAAGTCGCCATACGAAAATAAGTCTTATATCATGGAGGAAAAGAAACGAAAAAGGCTTCTTGAAATACGGGAGAAGCGAGAGAGAAAGAAAATGGTTTTGGGTGAAAATGCTAAAGTTCGTAAACCCAAATATGGTAAAGGAGCAGCAATTACACCGCAAACTTCAAGCTCTGTTACAAAACTCTCGATCACCAACAAATCTTTTTACAATTCCATCTACGGACAAAGTATTAACGAAAAAACATCGAAAACTAAATCTAGTAAAGACTTAAAGAATCGTTATCAAACTATAGATGTTCCGGTAGAGCAGATACAAGAAGAATACTTTGAATCCCCGAATTTGACACCAGAGAAAAACAGCAAGAAGTACATCAATAGGAGCTACTACTTGGACGATGCGGAAACTGAGATGATGTACTTGCGGATGAAACAGTCTGAGAACACGGATGTCAGAAACTCGTGCTCGGCGTCCGCATCAGCCGTGTCCAATGAGTTTAGTGCGAATTTAACTCTTTTGTCGCAAGGTGTAGGGCCTTCCGATACCGACATAAATAAAGATGAAGCTGTTGCAGACGAACAAACCCAAAGGTAACATTATAAAAAGTACCAAAGTAATAGTACCATACATGATAGATCTTGGCTCCCGTGATTTCCATTTTGCGTCGCAATTGACCTTTTTAGTTCTTAAAAAATCTATTCGGCAAAACACAGCGGCGGCGACCAAGGTCTATCGTGCCTTGACCTACTTACTGCTTCTAAATATAATTAACAAGAATGATTTTGATTGCAGCATAGAATATAATGATGTTTACAATAACAGCAAAGATGCCGGTTGCTCCAATGATGTTCCACTACAAGAAATTAAAGTCTTAGAAAATTCAAGTAAGGTAACCAATTCACGTGAACTTGACGATACGGAATCTAAGAAACATACAGTTGATTGCAGAAAAAGCATTGATAAACTATATGATTTGCTGAACAAACTAGGAAAAGAAAGCATTACTGATCTGAAAACTTCTACAAATAAACTAAATGTAAGAACTGTTGAGAAGTACAATGGTTCCATAATTCAAGACAGTGACAGTGGGACTAGTTTGAAACATCACGTCACCTCATCGAATCCCAGCTGCGTCAGCTTTGTAAAAACTAATCCTGAGATTGCAAGATCAAGAGCCGCTCGCAAGAAACCGCAAGCGACTACTGTTGTACCGAAAGCTATAAACAGTTTGAAGCTGCAAGGTCCAAAGTTAGAAACTGATAGATTAAAGAAAGACCGCAAAAGGATTACGATCAACATACCAGCGAAAACCGTGCCGGAAAATCCTTTGAAAGCGATCTCTCAAATACTCCATGAATTTGAAAAAGTTCAAAAAACTAGACAAAAGTCCTCTCCGGATGCGAAACATAACAAAAAAGTGGAAATTGTGGCAACCGATGGAAAGACTGTAATTTCTCGTCAAAATTCCTTTAGAAGAACTTCCCAGCTTGACCATCCCTTGAGAGAAAACGGTTTAGACAAAAAGGTCACCACCACTACTAATAGAGACAAACGGACCAGACCTCTCACTCCGAAGGAAGTCTGTAAAATTCCTCAGCACACAGTCACTGAAGACAAAAATATCGACAAAGTTATAAAGAAGAAGATCGCCGATATAATAGACGAAGCTAAAGAAGCTAGGGGGGAAGCCGTTCGAGGGCCTCCGAAGTTGAATAGGCTGAACAGTTTAGCGCAACCGAAAAGATCCTACGTACAAGCTCATAGCGTGGAATATCAGAACAAATATGGGAGGAACCTGATGGCAGATAGACTACAGAGGTTAGCAGCACCGCCTCCACCACTCACGGAGCCAATCATAAGAAACATAAGCTCCGCCAACTCTAAGTACAGGGCGAGGCGGGAAGCTACGTCCAACCTGTCGGTGAAGCAGCCACCGAATTCAGTGCAGCCAATAGGTGTGTAAAGGTGAATTTGTTTATATCTTTGTTTTGCTATGCGAGTTGAGCTTTTAGGTTTGGTATTTCTGTCTCTCTCATGTCATGAATAGTGGCACCATACTGCGTACGTCTGGTTGTCGCCTGGGGGACAGGAGATGGGAGCGAGGTCATGTAGTTCCTGTAGGTACACACTTTTCGACATGTATTCTGCAAGCAAGCATGCAACGAGCAATTTTTTCTGGGTTGATATGTAGGTATGCACGTTGATATGTATGTATGTTTGCTGGGTATGTATGATATGTATGCATGTTATGATATTTTAAAAAAAACACGAATGCTAAGGCGGGTGCTCAGTTTCGCTTCGCTCCCGCCTTAGCATTATAATCCTTTTCGTATCTGCCCCGGAAGGATTTAACGCTATTGGTCAATATTTTAGTTTTTTATTTTATTTATTTATACTGAACATTAAACGTTAATGTAGGCTAAATAAACATTAGGACTTATATATAGATTTATGGTGAAATGAGATGAAAGTGATCAAATATTATGACAAGAAACTATAGGAACTTTGTCCATTATTCCAATTTAAGTACCTACTAGGTATTATTTTACTTAAAGTTTAAGTCACCAGAAATGTATGTCAATAAAACAAGATAACTGGTAACACTAGACGTTACCAGTGTAACGACGAGAACGACCGTGTTACTCAGTGTCAGGCGTGGCGCACTCCGCGCTTTAGGTATGAAGCTACAAGTACCCGGCGGACTCGATGAGTCGAGTCAATCCATTCAGGGGCTACCGCGCGCCAGCCGGATCGCACGTTCGTTCACTCACGCGCCGCGTTGCGTCGTCCGTCAACTAAAATATTTTACTATTATTTATTCTGTGTCCGTGGTGACACCGTCTCATCTCCATACCATTTTAAGACGATATGTTACAATTTTGGAGACCTAAATAACAGACAAGAAACCGCTTCACATCAGGTGGACCATCTGCTTGTTCCGTCATTCAGTAGTATAAAAAAAATAAAAACGATTGGTGATATTTTTTTCGTTAGCTTTATTTTTTGAAATTGGCCCTCCTATTACCCGTTTTAGATCCCTCCTTCGAATAGAGAACATATTAAGCGTAAATTTGTATACTATTCAGTAGGTAATCAAAATACTTAGATTAATAGTAGAGAATTTATTGTTTATATGTGCTACTATAGAATCAAAACGAAGTTTTATCATTTGTCGCTTACGTCAGTTACTTCCGAGCTGAAAAAGTCTATACCTCATCTCTTACCGGGTACAAGTGAACAATAGCGCTCTCACTTTCTTGCAGCTATTGTTTTGCTAGACTCCGCGCCCATTCAGTATTTTAACATATCGGGCTAAGGCTGGCCGCACATTATCAGAAATGACTGTTAGAACAATTGTAATGTGATTGTAACTCAATTCAATCCAATTCAATACATTTTATTTCAGACTATACACAAATAATACAAAACATATGAGGAATAGTCCATAGTTTGGTTAAATAAATATGATTACTACACTAACTTAATACTAATATATAACTCACGGTATGTCACAAGAGACACTGGACTAAGAAAGCATGACATGCTCCCTTGTCCAGCGCTCCATGAAGGCACAGCCCTTATCCAGCCTCCCCGCAATGAGTTGCAGGTAGCTGTTGGAGCCGTCGCGCACACGGCGCATCAGGGACGCTGATCTTTTGCGCATAATCGCTGCAAAGCCATCAACTCTTGCGTCCGCAAACATTACTGATGCACTGCAATAGAACGCATTATTGTACTGTACGCGCAGGGCATCCCAAGATTGTTGTAACGGCTCCCGACGGGCACTTGATGTAACCCACCTTTGTTAACTTTTTAGACACGACACAGAGCAAGCGTCGCTCGTCCAGCAGTAGCCCTCGCAGGAAGTCTGCGGAGCCGACGCTCGACTCCCACAAACATAACGTTGATTTTGCTACGCTGGAAAATATGTAAGTAGGTATACTAACTACCTAATCGACGACCTCTGTTGCGCGGCGGGCGAAGGTTCGCCTGCGACGCAGGAGGTTGCGGGTTCGATTCCCGCCTCTGAACAAATATTTGTACGAACTGCAGATATTTGTTTAGGGTGTTCTGGGTATTTTCTATGTATAATAAAAAATATCTGTTATGTAATGTTTTGTATTATGTATATCAGTTATACATTATGAGCTAGCACCCATAACACAAGCTCTGCTTAGCTTGGGGCTAGGCTAGATAATGTTGTGTGAACTGTCCAGAATTATTTATTGACTTATTTATTATTATTTAATTGTCGTTAAAGTATTCGATTTTTCTTTTTTTCTTTTCTTGTGTTATGTGTGTGTTGTGTCTTGGGAAAAAATAAACAAATTTTCTTTCTTTCTTTCATTCCTAAGAACTAGCTGAAAACCCGTACCTTGCAACGCATCACAAAAAAAATGTCGTTCCCTTCCCGAGTTATTTTTAAATATCCTGAAATATGTGTTCAATTATTCTGTTTTTTAAGTGCCCGTACCAAGTTTCAAGCAAAAGGATCCACGCGATAAAAAGCTCCCATACAAACTTTAACACCCCATTGCACCCGCTTTTTGGGATAGTTAGGGGAAATAATATTTTACCCTTTTATGATTTGTATTAACCCGTTAGGCGAAGATACCCCAAAAAAAATAGCCCCCAAGCGACAGCACTTTTTCTAGCAATTTTTTTTTTGTTTATGTTATCGGAAAAAAAAAAATTCAAGTGTTTACGCATAATTATATGACAAGTGTTATACATCATTGTTATGGCATTGAATTTTCCTACCTAATAATAAATAGTAAGATATTTGAAAAACTTACATGACCTCGTAGTAAATTATTATTTTCGAAGACACACACACATTGTGATTTCACACACATATTTTATCTCGTTGCACTCATTCACAATAGCTTTCACCAAAATTACACATGTAAGTATGTAGCATACATATTTACGTAATCATTTCACAAAACTTTATCACTTTGAAAATAAATAAAACACAAGAAAAAGATTATTTACAACTTCGAAAAAAAAACACCGCCATTTTGGTACCATCCCGCGGCCGCGCCATACAATTTGCACCGAGCGACCACAAGACATGAAATTCCATGTCGTCAAAACTTAGTTCCATTTATCGCGTTGATTTATACCTCTTTTTGAAATAATACGAACACACACTAAATCTACAATGTTTTTCTGGTAAATTTATGCAAAAATATATCCAAAACAGTCACTGATTCCTCCAGAAAGACATTTTTCATGACCGGCCGGACCGGACCGGCTCTGTCGACACGCGCGAAATTACTGGTCACTCGCTCGCGAGTCACATCGGTGGCTTAAATTTTTTTTTTCTGTATGTTTGCTTCGGTTTTCTACCAATCAAAAGGCACGAGTGAACTTCCACAGAATGAACAATATTGTGTACAGCCAATAGGAAAGCTCAAAGAATTCGAACATAGCCAAAAATATTGACCAATCACACAAATCCGTTATGAGGCACGCAGTGTGAATTTTTCTAATGAGCATATGCCGCTCATAAGGCACTCATCGGGTTAAGAATAATTGCAATCAAGTTTGTAAGTTCAAGTATTAGGATTTTTCATACAATGGTTTTCACCCCTTTTCGCCCCCTTAGGAGTTGAATTTACAACAGGTGGTTTTGCTATAAAAAGGAACCTACACTCCAAGTTTCAGCTTTCTGGGACCAGCGGTTTCGGCTCGGCGATTTTGAATCAGTCAGTCAGTTGTACCTACTTCATTTGAGTCAATATTTTAAGATCTCAAAAATTACCAACCAGATAGGATTCGAACCCGCGACAGTCTCCTTGATACGGACACGCGTTTGACCGATCTACCACTGGTTGCTTCATCGACTTGGGATATTATTAAAATCTTAATATTTTCCTATAAGTGTGGGGTCAAACTATAAAACTATTATTTTAAGCAACGAGAAAAAAGTCAAGTATTTTTTTATGTATGGTATTGTTCGGGATAAAGTAACTGAAACCGGTTACCAAAATTACACATTTAATAAAGTTTTCCGATGACAATACAATAATATGGTGATAGTATGCTGATCTGATGGAGACGGAAGGTGGACAACGGAACTTCCTCGATAATTAATGGTAGCCTGGCAGTGTTGGGGTTCATTTTGATCAGCTCATGCTCAGATTATTGATTTCATAAATACTGTTAAAAAACCTTCATAAATTCTTTCCATAATTTGTATTATATTTGTCAATCTGTTGCACTCATCAACTGCTCAAGAGATGCCGATTTAACTCCTGTTTCAAATGTTTTGTCGTAGGAAAAAGATGGTCGCGGTTGAGTCGTACTTAAAGAACCACTACGGACGGGCACGCTCTCCGCAGCAAAGCGCGCTGCGCCCATCGCGCGTGCCGCCCCTGCCCAGCGACTTCGATCTAGGTGAGTCGTACTTGTAGAACCACTATGGATGGGCACGCTCTCCGCGGCGGAGCGCGCTGCGCCCGTCGTGCGTGCCGCCTCTGCCCAGCGACTTCGATCTAGGTGAGTCGTACTTGTAGAACCACTATACGGACGGACACGCTCTCCGCGGCGGAGCGCGCTGCGCCCGTCGCGCGTGCCGCCCCTGCCCAGCGACTTCGATCTAGGTGAGTCGTACTTGTTGAACCACTACGGACGGGCACGCTCTCCGCGGCGGAGTGCGCTGGGCCCATCGTGCGGGCCGCCCCTGCCCAGCGACTTCGATCTAGGTGAGTCGTACTTGTAGAACCACTATACGGACGGACACGCTCTCCGCGGCGGAGAGCGCTGCGCCCGTCGCGCGTGCCGCCCCTGCCCAGCGACTTCGATCTAGGTGAGTCGTACCTCTTCGCGGCGGAGTGCGCTGCGCCCGTCGTGCGTGCCGCCCCTGCCCAGTGACTTCGATCTAGGTGTGTCGTACTTGTAGAACCACTACGGACGGGCACGCTCTCCGAGGCGGAGCGCGCTGCGCCCGTCACGCGTGCCGCCCCTGCCCAGCGACTACGATCTAGGTGAGTCGTACTTGTAGAACCACTACGGACGGACACGCTCTCCGTTGCAGAGCGCGCTGCGCCCGTCGCGCGTGCCGCCCCTGCCCAGCGACTTCGATCTAGGTGAGTCGTACTTGTAGAACCACTACGGACGGGCACGCTCTCCGCGGCGGAGCGCGCTGCGCCCGTCACGCGTGCCGCCCCTGCCCAGCGACTACGATCTAGGTGAGTCGTACTTGTAGAACCACTATACGGACGGACACGCTCTCCGCGGCGGAGCGCGCTGCGCGTGCCGCCCCTGCCCAGCGACTTCGATCTAGGTGAGTCGTACTTGTAGAATCACTACGGACGGACACGCTCTCCGCGGCGGAGCGCGCTGCGCCCGTCGCGCGTGCCGCCCCTGCCCAGCGACTTCGATCTAGGTGAGTCGTACTTGTAGAACCACTACGGAAGGACACGCTCTCCGAAGCGGAGCGCGCTGCGCCCGTCGCGCGTGCCGCCCCTGCCCAGCGACTTCGATCTAGGTGAGACCACTAGGCCGGGAATGCCCATCAGGTTAATCCGGAAAATGCCTGTTAGGCCACTCGGGCTGGCATGCCCCCACCACCACAGCTCTCTGCCACTAGGTATGGGTGCCGGTGAAATTGCGGGCAGATGAAACTTTTCATCTTTATGTCTCAGGGTGTCGGGGGCAGTACAATGCCACACAGGGTGCGTCCTAGGTGGATGTGATCTAAAAGGTAATGCATTGTTAAAGGCAGAGGTTACCGCTTAACATCAGGTGGGCCCATCTGCTTTAAACGTAAATAAAGTAGTTAAAAAAACGCATAGACAAAAGCAGTAACGTTCGCATTGTTGCTGAAGGAGGTGCACGTGAAATTAGTTACTTTGACGACGGACGCAATGCAATGCCACGTCGGTTATGTTTGCTGTTGAGCCAGAGGTCACCAGGTGGGCTTCCAGGCAGTTGGGGGAAGCTTATGTCCAGTCTATCGGCTGATGATGATGACGCAGTAAGTTCCGACACTCACAAGAAAAATAATTCTATCAATTTTTACCAACTTGACCTGTTAGTTAATATGCTGGTGTGGGACAAATTGAAACTGTATTTTGAACTAGTTAACGTCGTCCGATTGAGCTGAAATTTTGCAATATGTCTCTGGAAATAATCTGGAAGAGAATGCTTTTTAGCATTAAGTACTTTTTAATGTACAATAAAGAATTATGTTTCTATATGCGTGTCTATCCGTCCTTTTTACTCGTAGACACTTAGTACAATCATGCTGAAATTTTGTTTCGACGAAGTTAGGACATCAACAGATAGAAAAAAAAAACGGGGTAGCGACACAACAAGAAACTAAGTCTTTATTTAAAAAAACAACTTTATTTTTAGTAGGTACCTCGTAGTAAAGATTTTTGTGAGAGAGTTCATCCTGGGAAGTACTACCACCATACCTATTTCTGCCGCAAAGCAGCAATGCGAGCACTACTGCTCCGGCTACTTCCGGTTTGAAGGGTATGGTTACCGGTGAAATTACAGGCACATGAGACTTTCCATCTTCGTCTCAGGGTGGCGGGCGCAGAGCAATGCCAGCAATGCCAATAGGGTGCGTCCTAGGTGGACGTGGATATTTTTTATTATTTATAGAAAATACCCAGAACACCCTGAACAAATATCTGCAGATCGTACAAATATTTGTTCCGAGGTGTGAATCGAACCCGCAATGTCCTGCGTCGCCACAGAGGTCGTCACAAATAGGTATTTCATATTAATTTATTTAATTTCTTCGGAGCCCTACGCGGCCTGCTTTGACACGCTTTTGGTCAGTTATTTATTGGATAGGGTGCATTTAAACTCGAAAAAAAAATATTTGGATTTGTCTTTCATATACCTATAAAGATTGCTAAGACACAAATATTAAGCAGGTCGTTGTCCATTGGGTTCTTAAAAAAGTTTAATTTTATTTCGACAGTGTCTGCGACATCAACCCCGCCCGCTGAGGAGGCCAACGAACTCGGAAAAAAGTTACACCACATCATCGACACCATGGTCACCATCATCTCCCCACTCTCCTCCCTCCCCGAGGGCCATGAATCCAGCCCCAATATCAGCCTTTGGGAATGCACGGGTGAAAAATCCGCTGACAACTTATCAAGAGACGAGCGCACTGACTCGGAATACAATATCAACATACGGCAAGCCAAGAAACCGCAAACAGGCGTCGCGAACCACGATGCGGACAAACTGGAAGGAGTAGACGAAATGTCGGAAAGCCCGGGCGCGCTGAACCTCGAACTGCGACCGTTAAATTCGACTGCAGAGCTGGAGAAACTAGAAAATGCATTGCAGAACCAAATATCAGGAGCTTTTCAGAAGCGGTTACGGATCAAAAACTTGACGTTAACTCCCAAACAGTCGCTGCAACAAATCTTCCTCTTGCAGTCAGGAGACGCGGCATCCATGCTCGTCAAATCGACAGTGTCCACCTTGAAACACAACAAATGCACTGAATGCTTGCACGATTTGAAAGCTGTTCCGGTGCTTTCCAACTCCTATCTGAACTGGAACTTGGCTGATATCCCGATACAGATATCGACTGTCGGATACTCATTTCCGCTCTACCAACGCAACTGTAGATCGAAACTTGATCTTAAAACGTTACACGTTTCCAAAAATGCTATTTCTGAACAAGGCTTTTTTAAGAAAGCCTGCAATTCAGACATTATCAGCCAATGCTTCCAAGGAGTTCACCAGGAGCTGAAAGAGGAGGTTGCCCGGGTAAACGTTGAAGAGATCGGTATTTTATTGAAAGAGTCTACCAAAGTAGACGTTGAAGAGATCGGTATTATATTGAAAGAGGCTACCCAAGTAGACGTTGAAGAAATTGGTGCTCTATCGGAAGTTACCAGCGACTCTGCAGAAATAAATGCAGAAACATATGATGAACTTTTGGACGACGTTTTTTTTAACGTTAATAAATTGCCTAAAGTTGTTAATAAAACTGTAAATATTGATGAAGAAAAGTCGCCATTGACCGAGAAGCCTACAGTCTACGA
Organism: Operophtera brumata; assembly: GCA_932527175.1. Taxonomy (NCBI): domain Eukaryota; kingdom Metazoa; phylum Arthropoda; class Insecta; order Lepidoptera; family Geometridae; genus Operophtera; species Operophtera brumata. The sequence goes on along the minus strand of OW052239.1, from coordinate 53,963,690 downwards.
AAATAATGATGCTAAACAAACGGGTGGATCATCCACTCCGGACAATGTCGACTACACAACATCATTGGACATGTTGGTGGGACTTCTAAACGAAATACAAAAAATAGCTTGTCAAAACCCAGGCAAACAGCCAAACTGCACGGAGTCAGAGACTATCTTGAGCAACGATGCCGTTCTTGAGAGTGATAGATTTTGCAACATAGTGTCTGTGAAGTCTCTCGACAAACTTAGGCAGATGGAGTCTCATCCTAGCATTTACTCCTTCTACGTATCCGGAGAAGGCAGTAGTAGATGCATTATTGCCGATCCTGAAGTAACCAAGCCCGTGTTTGTGGACAAAGAAGTGAATGTGAACCTAAGCGAGAAGGAATTTATCAATACTTTCACGGACGTGCCTTCTTGGTCGACGATCGCTTTGACCCGAAGCACTAATGTCACGAACTCTCTCGGTGTTATCAGCGAACCGTCTAACCAGTCCATAATATTCAACGACTTCAACACTCTGTATGCCAAAACATTCTTCAGCATACAGCCTATCAAGAGGATCGTAGAACTGCCCCAAGCTTCTGCTTCCAGCGAGAAGCAGAAAGATTCCAAAAAGACGGATCTGAACGTGTGCAGTAAAATAGTTTCACCCACCTTCGAAGTACAAAGAATACGAAGAAATAAAAATAAAATTGCGCATATAGAGAAAAAATACACTGCACGGGCTTTGGATTTTGACTCCGCGATAAACACGATAAACATTAAGAGAGACATATTAGTGACTGTGTATTCAATCTTGGTTTTAACAGTCTTTGCCGCGTTGTCGTTTCCTGATATGGCAATATTCCAGGAATAAATGGTGCTCTGTTTTTAGTATCTTTATCAACTTTATATTGAAAGAGACTGAGTTTTGTAAATTTTTGGTCGCATGCCCTTAAATTGTGTAAGTACTTTATTATATTGTTCAGTCAGGCTGTTTATAAAGTGTATTGAAAGTAAATTGTTTATTTTCTGTGATAATTTATCAGGTACCTATTATGTATCTATTCTAATATTACGTACGGCTTGCGTTGTGTGTAGTTTCACTCAACTCCGAAACGGTTGAGCGGATTTTGATGTTTCTAGCAGGAGTTGCATTTTAGGGTTCCGTACCCATAGGGTAAAACGGGACCCTATTACTAAAACTCCGCTGTCCGTCCGTCCGTCTGTCTGTCTGACCGTTTGTCACCTGGCTATCATATGAACGGTGATTGTTATACAATGACTAACTTTAGTCATTGGTTGTTACAGACCGTTTTAACCGTAAGTTGGCACCCTGCCATGGAGTACTTACAGGTGCCATTTAACGGTGAACGAGCTGTAGACGGTTGGCATTTTAACAGACACAGATGATGTATTTCTGTTGCCTCCATAACAACAAATACTAAATAACTAACAAACCATGGAGGTACAGTCCAACCATAACGAGTACAAATTAATTATCAATGAACTAAAATTTACTATAAACTGGCAACTCTTTATGATAAGCCAGTGTGGCCGCTGTAGTGAATTTGTCGCCAGATTCAGCTTTTACATGCAAAATTAAATTATGCACATATTGGTATTTATATAGGCAGGTATGATGTGATTTATGTATGTAGATTTATTTTCATTGCAATAGAATATACAGAATTTAAAAAAATAGACTAACAAAGTAATTTCTGGAAATCATATTTAAATATTTGTTGGACTAACCAGAATAATTTTCTGCTAGCGGAAACACTGCAACTTCAGTCGAGCGCGTGTATTCGAATTGTTTGTTATGATTTGTTGTTGATGTTTTTATTTCTCTAAACAAAAGCAAATAAATCGCATAAATCGTAAAATATTTGCAATATGAATAAAACTATACGCAGTGGGGCTCGTGACATTATTTACAAAGTGTTTATGAGATGTTTGGCTGAGTATCAAGCCGGGACGCTGCTGGCTGAATTAGAAGACGTTTATAAACGAACAGCTTATTTAACTGGTAAGTAGCTGGTAAAAAGAATAAAGCTGGACGTAAACTGTTATAATTTACTAAAAGAATCGTGTAAATCCATCCAAAATCCTTGTGAATCATACTAATTAGTCTTTATTGATCTTTGTCCCATTTAATCGTATTTTGTAGTACAATTCTTTATTTTTGATACCTTATCTGCTTATGTTTTAGCAGAAAAATCAGAAAGCACTTTATGGAGGATTGTTAATGAGAATAATAACTATGGTTAACTGAAAATAATATTCCTTTTGATGAAAATTACTAAAACTAATGTTGCTTGCTTTGGCTGAGAAACATAGACAGATACCTGTCTATGAAATAGATGAGTTGCTCTCGGAGTATGGACACACAGTGGTCAGGCTGCCCCCCTACCACTGCGAACTAGACCCCATAGAGCTTATATGGGCTCAAGTAAAATCTAAAGTAGCCTCACGCAATGTAGGAGCTTCATATATCAAAGAATTGACTGAGGAGTCATTCAACACCATTACTCAAACTGACTGGAAGCGATGCTGTGAACATGCGAAACAAATCGAAAAGGAATACTATGAGCGAAGTCGAACAATGTACCAACACATTGAGCAGCTGGTAATACAACTCGGTGATGAAAGCTCTAGCGAGGAATCTGAGAGTGAAGATGAAAATGATGGTATGGCAGGAACTTCTAATTATGTTCTACCACAAGAAGAATCGATGTCGGCCACTGAGTATCTTGATTTTGAGTCATTTAAGTATGATTAAGTATTATATTATTATTCAACAAAATTGTTTACTGTGGTTTTTCCCCTCTGAGTATACAAAATATTTTTACTTTCTTTCTAGGTAGAAAGAAAGTACCTAGTGTCATAGGACTAGTTTGGATACCAATAATGCATTATATATTAAAATTCAATTTTACTTTAGTTTACTTTAAGATAGTGGGTTTGATTCTTATTCCTTTATGTGATGAGCATAAATATTTGTTGTAAAATTTATTAAAATGAGAACTGCAATGTGTTTTATATATTCAAAAATATCAACTATCAAAACATTTCGCCATAGTATAAGGTGATAGGTGATACCATGTAAACGATAGTGGCGCCCTCATTTATTTTCTACTCTTTCTGGTCGGACTGTATAATAGTAATGGAGTGAGTGCTAAAATAGCATAGAGTGTTCCTTCTTACTCCTATCCTAGGAGATAGCTAGCTATCCTATGTTAGAGAGAAACAAATATAGTCACACGAGTCTTTTTTTTTTTTTTTTTTTTTGTCGTTTTTCCTTTCCGTAGCACTGAATATTGGTCATAGACAATTGAAGTTTTCGATAGTGAAGGGAACATATAGAGCGTCATCGTAAATATTCTTAGTCGATGAAATAATTGTCGATGATGAAGCATTTGTCACACTGGATGCATCTGCGGTCAAGCAAACGCAGCCCGCATCCGTCCTAGGTGGATGTGACCTATGAGGTAATGCATTGTGAAAGGCAGAGGTTACCTCTTAACATCAGGTGGGCCAAGTGCTTGTTCCGTTATTCACAAAGTAAAAAAAGAGAAGATAAATGTTTATAACCGACTGCCCAGAAGGAGGGTTATATTTTTCGGGCGGAATAGTATGAATGTATGTATTGTATGTACTTACCCTATGCATGCATGTCTGTTAATTTGTCCACACCTAAACGGCTGGATTGATTTTACCACGATTGCTAGGGGGCGCTGCAATAATTAGATGATGGAATTTGATCGATTTTCTTTGTCATGCTCTCTCGTCAACCCGCACCCTCGTAATCATCACTACGTTTAATCCACACTCTCGCAGGCTGCAAGGGTAATCGGGTTATGGCGTATAGCATTGCAGCCTCCGTCCCTTGTTGCTTGATGGGTTAAGGGATTTATCTGTATATTCTCAATACTGGAATTTATCCAATAGCAATAGCAGGCAAGCAGCCGGCTTAGTTTTGTTAGTTACCTACTATACTATTGCTTTCGCACTAAGATGACTGCAAATGTTGATGAAAGTTACGTACCATATAGATTGATCCTGTGCTCTAAAATGAGAATAACGAGGGTGAAACCGCGGCGACATTAATATAAAAAAAAAACATGAATTGCGGATGGCCAGAAGGATTCGTATTCAAGCCTTTAAAAAACATCCATATCTTAATTCCGGGGCCATTAAAAAAAACTGTTATTTATTTTCGTGGGCAGGTCACGTTATTACGTTGCATTTGTAAATCCCATGAAAACAAATTGATTTTCCACGATGGGCAAGCTAGATGTGGCTATATTGCGGTACCTAACCTCTGAAGACTTCCGTGTACTCACTGCGGTAAGAATTTTTCATATAGAGCTATACAAACAATGTTTGTATAACCTCAATCTCTATTTGTGTCGTAAACCATTGGTTTGTATGGATGATTTTAGGTGGAAATGGGCCAGAAGAACCACGAGCTGGTTCCTGGATCTCTAGTAGCGTCGATAGCGAACCTTCGTCACGGTGGCGTGCACAAATTGATGAAGGAACTCTGCAAACACAGGTTGCTTACCTATGAAAGAGGAAAACACTGTAAGTTGATCCTGGCCAAAAAACCGCATAAAAATTACTTGTTAAGTCTAGAACTACAAAATAAAGCCTGTGGTCATAGGCTACATGGCTTTAGTACCTACTGCTTCTATTCAGCGAGTGTGATCAGATAAATAAGGCATAGTTGCTTACCATTCAGTCATATTTATCGCTTTAGTTAAAAATACACATATAGATACACGCCTTTCTTCCCGAGGGGATAGGCAGAACCTGAAAAGGGCTCTTTTCACTGTGGGTTGCACCATCGTTGGAATGTAGACGTGACAATTGGTGAGCTCATCGCCGCCATCGCTTCCGACGACTGAATCGGCTAACATTTTCTTCCAGTAAATAACATATTCCTAAATAAGCTAGCAGCCTGGACAAACCATATACCAACAAGTCCGGGTAATACCTTAGTCAGCTTTAACAACATCCATGGGAGGAGACGGAGAGATCTATTAGGCTGGTCACACCCCGCTTTAGTTAATGATACTCTACTTGTATATCTAACATGTTCTCTTTTAACTATACTTCAATACAACAAATTTACTATCAGCATCTGTCTAAACTATGCCATGTATTTTGATGCTACATGTATTTATGTTATTTCACTATCATTTAGAGAACTTCTCCCGGAAGGTTTATATGTTTAATAATTATTTGTGCAAAGCCAGGGAGGGTCCCTTGTGTTAAAATAAGTTTAAGATTAAATAGGCTATTTTTATTTTTTATTCAAATTATTCGATTTATCATAATGTAGCACATTTTTAAGGTTCTGTACCCAAAGGGTAAAATGGGACCCTATTACTAAGACTCCGCTGTCCGTCTGTCACCAGGCTGTATTTGAAATTTTCACAGATGATGTATTTCTGTTGCCGCTATAACAACAAATACTAAACAACAGAATAAAATAAATATTTAAGGGGGTTTCATACAAAAAACGTGTTTTTTATTTTATTTTTTATATAATGGTACCGAACCCTTCGTGTGCGAGTCCAACTAGCACTTGGCTGGTTTTTCTGAATTAATATCATTTCATAATAACTGTTTTGTTCCAGATGATGGCTACCGGCTGACAAATGGTGGCTACGACTACTTGGCTCTTAAAGCACTAACTAACCGTAAAGTAATAGCCTCGTTTGGCAACCAGATTGGTGTCGGCAAAGAGTCTAACATCTACACAGTGGCTGATGAAGACAGAAACCCTCTGTGCTTGAAACTCCACAGGTAAGAATAATAAACGCATGTTTTTTTTACAAATTGGAATGTGGGTCTGGCAGATGGCCCACCTGATGTTAAGTGGTACCCTCTGCCTATGAACAGTGCATTATCATAGAGGTCACTTCCACCTAGGATGTGCTTTGTGGCTTTGCTTTGCGGCTTTGCTTTGCTTTGAATGGGTGGGTGTCCGGCTTAAAAATAGACCCCTCCGTCTCCCGTGGATGTCGTAAAAGCCGACTAAGAGTTTACCCGGACTTGTTGTTAAGATTCATTGGTATAAGATTTGTCCTGGCTGCTACCTTATTTAGGAATTTGTTATTACTGGAAGAAAGCGTTAGCAGAATCAGTCCTGGCAGGCAATGGCGGCGATGAGCTCACCACTTGTCACGTCTATATTCCACGATGGTGCAACCCGCTGTGGAAAGAGGCCCATTTAGACCCTGCCTACCCTTTCGGGGAAAAAGGCGTGTGTCTATGTATGTATGAATGTTCTTGCTCAGTCACTTCTGAATAGATGAACTGATTACAACTACATTTGGTAGACATTATCGACGACCTCTGTGGCGCGGCGGGCGAATGTTGGCCTGCGACGCAGGAGGTAAAGGGTTCGATTCCCGCCTCGGAAAAAATATTTGTGTTATCGCAGATATTTGTTCAGGGTGTTCTGGGTAATTTATATGTATAATAAAAAATATCTATCTATTTTATATATTGTATTACGTATATCAGTTATCTAGTACCCATAACAAAAGCTCTGCTTAGCTTTTGGGCTAGATAATGTTGTGTGAACTGTCCAGCATTATTTATTTATTTATTTATTATAACTTGGGTTAGTAAATAGGCTTCTTTTGATCCCAGAACATAGCGAGAAAAAGCAGTAGTCGGACGATAGTTCTTAATAGAATTGTTATAATTTAGTTGTATGTATGTTTATATACAAGAGATAGTGAAGCATGACGACCTCTGTAGCGCATCGTGCGAGTAGCCGGCTGAGATGCGAGAGGTTACGGGTTCGATTCCCGCTGCTAGACAAATGTTTGTGTGATCTGTAAATAGTCGTTCCTGGTCTGGGTGATATGGTACCATGCTACTCGTAGTTTCTGATGATCACATCATATAATTTGGCGTTGCTAATATTTGACTAGAGGTGGAATCGCAGAATTTGGCGTTGCTAACCTTACGGGGGGCTACATCGCAGAATTTAATGTTGTTAATATTCTCCCATTACGATACGTACAGGCGATTAAATTCTGATTAAATTGTGGATCTCACATACATTTGAATGCAGGCTCGCACACTAGCCTGCATTCAAATGTATGAGAGATCCTTGGCGGCGACTAGTCTCCGAGATTTGCAGGATACCTTCAGGATACTTGAATCGCCTGTGCGTATCGTAATGGCAGAAGGGTCTAAGAGCTCACCACCTTGCCTCATACTCTCGCGAAGTCGGGAAAGTTAACGCGCATAATGGGTCCGAAAGTTTACAACAGACTTCCTTTAATTGTAACGAAGGCAACTAGCCTGACATCATTTAAGAGCAAGCTAAAGCACTGGCTCACTGACAGCAGCTTTTACAGCTAAGAGGAGTTCCTAGCCTGTTAAAGTGATGCATTACTTATTAATGGTTTTTTTTTTTTTTTTTTTTTTTTAATACTACTTGTATTACGGAACAAGCAAGGGGCCCACCTGATGTTAAGCGGTAACCTCTGCCTATGTATAGGTAGATTACTCATTTATCTTATTTAGATCTGGTTATGGTTATGCTTGACATTGTGTTTATTCTTAAATAATGATAAACTATTGTTTTTTATTGAAATTTTTATGGTAGTTGCTACATACTAACCGATGTATAAAAAAGTGACGTATAGTTCTAGCAATGTATAAAATAAATGATTATTGATCATTGAGTTACATTGCAGAATTTTGTGTTGCGAATGTGTGCCAGCCCTTAAATGACCTAACACTTATTTCAGACTGGGTCGCACCTGCTTCCGCAACATTAAAGACAAGCGCGACTACCACGCACACCGCAACAAGGCCTCCTGGCTGTACTTGTCTCGGATATCGGCTACCAAGGAGTTTGCGTACATGAAGGCTCTCTACGAGCGGGACTTCCCCGTGCCTCGCCCCGTCGACTTCAACAGGCACTGTGTCGTCATGGACCTTGTTCGAGGAGGACCTTTGTAAGTTTTTTTATTTTTAGGGTTCCGTAACCAAAAATTACGGAACCCTTATAGATTCGTCATGTCTGTCTGTCTGTCTGTCTGTCCGTGTATGTCACAGCAACTTTTTTCCGAAACTATAGAGCTAGGCTGTTGAAACTTGGTAAGTAGATGTATTCTGTGAACCGCATTAAGAAATTCACACAAAAATAGAAAAAAAAACAGTAAATTTTTGGGGTTCCCATAGTTAGAACTGAAACTATTTTTTTTTTTTCATCGGACCCATACGTGTGGGTTATCTATGGATAGGTCTTCAAAAATGATATTGAGGTTTCTAATATCATTTTTTTCTAAACTGAATAGTTTGCGCGAGAGACACTTCCAGAGTGGTAAAATGTGTGACTTCTAAAATAAGAGAATCATAAAACAAAAAAAAAAAATTTGATGTACAGTGGTGGAATGAAAATGTTCGTCACCTTAGGGCCTATTTTTGGTTGTTCAATGCAAAAAGCATTTTACCAACAGTACGTTTTACCAACATAGTATTTCATTGGTACTGTTTTACCGACACAGTATTGTATCGGAACTTATTCTCGCGCTACGTATCGGAACTGCTAATGTGTCAATTTTACGAAAATAACCTTCAGTTACCATGACAACGGATATTTAGCGGACAAAACTTCTGGCTAACTCAATAAAAAACTGGCCAAGTGCGCATCGTACCTCGCGCATTGAGGTTTCCGTCGTAGAAACTATTATATAATTTGTGGTTCCGTAACAAATGTAGAAGTTATAAATTGCCTAAGTTTATTTAATCCACACGCAAAATTAAATTTGTTTGTTATAGAAATATGAGAAAATTCTCAAAAAAAAACTATTTTCTTAAATATTATAATTTTTTGGTAAAATATTCATAATAAGTAAGTTGAATATTTAAAAAAAAACTAATTCCTGGGTTAAATGGAAATTAAATTGAACTTAGTAACAAAAATACAGTCTTATTCTACTTAATAAGCTCTAAAATTATACTCCACATGCTAGGGTACGACAGATTTATTTTTCCCTCCCCACTTTAACTTGTACGGGAGCCATACTTCAAAATAATTTTTGGTTATTATTTTTGGGTTTGGGTCAGTAAGATACATAAATAGTACAAATATGAATACTACTATGGTTTAGCCGCTATAGACCCGTGTGATAGAGAGACGGACAGACGGATGAGCGATGGCAATTGGGCTTCGTTTGGCCCCTTTGGGTACGGGACCCTAAAAAAGTAGTTCCAAACTTAAACAAGCAACTGATCAAAGGTGTGCGATTTTGATCTTTATAATAAACATTTAAACTATGGTGTTCTTTACAGCAGTCTGCTCCGTAGAATAGTTGGAAAAGGTAATAAGTGCTCGCGACAAGCTAAGGGGATTCCTTTGAAAACTGACGAATGTTTTCATTCCGCCACTGTACATGTAAACTTTCAACGAAAATTGGTTTGAACGAGATCTAGTAAGTAGTTTTTTTTATACGTCAAATCGAAATCCATCCAAGAACTTTTATATAATGTTACTTGCTGCTACGGAATCCTTCATGGGCGAGTCCAACTCGCACTTGGCCGCTTTTATTTATTTTTAATAACGATTTGTGCATTTGCCATTTTCAAGTAGGTATAATTTATTATTGTATTAATATAATTTCCAACGTTACAATCCTTCCAAGTCGTTAAAGTCTCAGTCAAGTCATGTACTAGTAAACCGGTGGCCGTTTTCCAAAAAAACTTTTGTAGACGATTTCCACCAATTTGAAAAGTCACGCAATTCACTTCCATTTAATTTCACTACACTTGTGCTCTAAAGAAGAGCTACATTAATAAAAATGCCACCAAAATTCTATAAAATAACTCAAAAAATAATAAAAATAGACGACGTCTCTTTTCAAAAATGGCGGGAAGAGCCTATCTTTTGCGAGCCACTGAACCCCTGAGTGGAATGATGGTCTCGATAGATCGATGACCCGCAGCAAAGTTAATTTGAAGATAGAAAACTAACGTAACATTCGTAATCAGTACACTCAAACTAATTAAAGCGATAAATACGTCGCCTCTTCGTTAAACTCAGTCGCTCGACCATCATTCCACTCAGGGGGTCAGTAAGTTCATCTTCATTTATGACCCTCGGACTCTAGGGTTGTTATTGATAAATCAATCTCAACTCCTGTGAATTCAAAGAATATATATTTTTGCTGAGATATTTTAATTGGATTCGGCATATTTATTCAAATTACAAACATTTGTGGCAAGTGGGTGATCGTAGCTAAACTGCAATGATGATATTTACGAGATACCTACTATAAATTCAAACATGTGTGCTAAGTCTCCTAGTTTTCGCGAAATCAACTTCGCTATCTGAAGAAGTGCTGACGAGCACAAAAAAAAAAACGCGCCACAAGTGAAAGCATCCACCTTACCTTCCTCACTGAAGCGAGACATCACGCCTCACTTAGGTAATAAAGCAAATCCACTATTCATTATTTCCAGGACCCATGTAACATCAGTAGAAGACCCTGAAGCATTATACGAGGAGCTGATGGGTCTGATCGTGCGGCTCGGCAACTGCGGCGTCATCCACGGAGACTTCAACGAGTTCAACATCATGATCGACTCCGACAACAGGCCCGTCATCATCGACTTCCCGCAGATGGTGTCTACCAGCCATCCTAACGCCGAGCTGTGAGTTATATCAACATCATGATCGACTCCGACAACAGGCCCGTCATCATCGACTTCCCGCAGATGGTGTCTACCAGCCATCCTAACGCCGAGCTGTGAGTTATATGAACATCATGATCGACTCTGACAACAGGCCCGTCATCATCGACTTCCCGCAGATGGTGTCTACCAGCCATCCTAACGCCGAGCTGTAAGTTATATCAACATCATGATCGACTCCGACAACAGGCCCGTCATCATCGACTTCCCGCAGATGGTGTCTACCAGCCATCCTAACGCCGAGCTGTGAGTTATATCAACATCATGATCGACTGTGACAACAGGCCCGTCATCATGGACTTCCCACAGATGGTGTCTACCAGCCATCCTAACGCCGAGCTGTAAGTTATATCAACATCATGATCGACTCTGACAACAGGCCCGTCATCATCGACTTCCCGCAGATGGTGTCAACCAGCCATCCTAACGCCGAGCTGTAAGTTATATCAACATCATGATCGACTCTGACAACAGGCCCGTCATCATCGACATCCCGCAGATGGTGTCTACCAGCCATCCTAATGCCGAGCTGTAAGTTATATCAACATCATGATCGACTCCGACAACAGGCCCGTCATCATCGACTTCCCGCAGATGGTGTCTACCAGCCATCCTAACGCCGAGCTGTGAGTTATATCAACATCATGATCGACTGTGACAACAGGCCCGTCATCATGGACTTCCCGCAGATGGTGTCTACCAGCCATCCTAACGCCGAGCTGTGAGTTATATCAACATCATGATCGACTCCGACAACAGGCCCGTCATCATCGACTTCCCGCAGATGGTGTCTGCCAGCCATCCTAACGCCGAGCTGTGAGTTAGTTCAACTATGCCTGGGGGATTATTAATTTGATAGTATTAGAAACTACAGACCGTTCACAGTAAGTTGGCACCTGACATGGAGTATTTACAGGTGCCATCTTACGGTGAGCTGTATATGAAGTTTCGTTTCCTTCAATACATTTACCGACAGCGTCCATAGTTTTTTATATGGTCTGTGGTTATGGGTTGTACAAATGCCACAATGCCTGAAAACCAAACTGTATAACCAATGTGTCCTGCCCACAATGACGTACGGCGCGGAAGCATGGACGCTCAATAAGGCAGCTGTGCATAGAATGAGAGTCGCTCAAAGGGCTATGGAGCGTGCAATGCTTGGAATATCTTTACTGGACCGTGTCCGCAACACGGAAATCCAATGGAGGACAAAAGTGGCAGATATTGGAGACCGTATTGCGAGACTAAAGTGGCGCTGGGCAGGACACTTGGCCAGAATTGGTGACGGCAGGTGGTGTAAGGCGCTGACCGAGCGGTGGCCGAGAGGGAGCACTAGAGTTCTTGGCAGACCATCAGCCAGGTGGGCGGATGATATAGAGGCCGTAGAGGGAAAGACCTGGATGCGAATCGCACGGAACCGACTGGAGTGGCGTTTGAGGGAGGAGGCTTATACCCAGCAGTGGGCTATTATTTGAGCTGCCAATGATGATGATGATGATGATGGTGATGGTCTGTGGTCGAGACAGATGGAGATTGACGAGGAAAAATAGGCGTCAAATAAAAATGTTTGTCCTACATACATGTGTGTGTGTGTGTGTGTGTGTGTGTGTGTGTGTGTGTGTGTGTGTGTGTGTGTGTGTGTGTATGCTTTTTTATGAAAGAGTTCGTCCGGGGAAGTACTACCACCATACCTATTTCTGCTGCAAAGCAGTAGTGTTCGCAATGCTGTGTTCCGGTTTGAAGGGTAAGGGTGCCGGTGTAATTACAGGCACATGAGACTTTTCATCTTTATGTCTCAGGGTGGCGGGCGCAGTGCAATGCCACATAGGTGGGCATGACCTGTGAGGTAATGCACTGTTCATAGGCAGAGTTTACCACTTAACATCAGGTGGGCCATCTGCTTGATCCGCCATTCTAAGTAGTATATAAAAAAAAACAACTTATAGCTACTTACCTTTACCAGATACTTCGACCGCGACGTGAAATGCGTCCGGGACTTCTTCAAAAAGCGCTTCGCGTACGAGAGCGAGCTCTACCCGAGGTTCTCCGACCTAGAGCGAGACGACGTGATGGACACCGAGATAGCATGCTCCGGCTACAAGCGGACCAAGGACGTGGACAATGAACTGCTCGAGGTGAGACCACTTACCCACCATCTTACAAATATGGTTCTACGAGCTAGAGCGAGACGACGTGATGGACACCGAGATAGCATGCTCCGGCTACAAGCGGACCAAGGACGTGGACAATGAACTGCTCAAGGTGACACCACTTACCCACCACCTTACAAATATGGTTCTACGAGCTAGAGCGAGACGACGTGATGGACACCGAGATAGCATGCTCCGGCTACAAGCGGACCAAGGACGTGGACAATGAACTGCTCGAGGTGAGACCACTTACCCACCACCTTACAAATATGGTTCTACGAGCTAGAGCGAGACGACGTGATGGACACCGAGATAGCATGCTCCGGCTACAAGCGGACCAAGGACGTGGACAATGAACTGCTCAAGGTGACACCACTTACCCACCACCTTCCAAATATGGTTCTACGAGCTAGAGCGAGACGACGTGATGGACACCGAGATAGCATGCTCCGGCTACAAGCGGACCAAGGACGTGGACAATGAACTGCTCGAGGTGAGACCACTTACCCACCACCTTACAAATATGGTTCTACGAGCTAGAGCGAGACGACGTGATGGACACCGAGATAGCATGCTCCGGCTACAAGCGGACCAAGGACGTGGACAATGAACTGCTCGAGGTGAGACCACTTACCCACCACCTTACAAATATGGTTCTACGAGCTAGAGCGAGACGACGTGATGGACACCGAGATAGCATGCTCCGGCTACAGGCGGACCGGACGTGGACAATGAACTGCTCGAGGTGAGACCACTTACTTACCACCTTACAAATATGGTTCTACGAGCTAGAGCGAGACGACGTGATGGAGACCGAGATAGCATGCTCCGGCTACAAGCGGACCAAGGACGTGAACAATGAACTGCTCGAGGTGAGACCACTTACCCACCACCAGTTCTATCTTTATAATACGAACTGCTAAGGAGTGGAATACCCTACCGTCGTCTGTCTTTCCTGAAAACTATAATCTGGGTCTCTTCAAGGCTAGAGTGAATAGGTACCTTCTAGACCTTTGTGCTCCATATTCGGCCACATCGTCACTTACCAACAGGGGAGATCGTGCTCAGAGGTCTATCAATGTAGGTAGGTAATTTGTTTTTGTAAAATCGTGTCAAAGAATGCTTTTGTTGTCAACTCCGGCAAAGGTAGGTTTGTAGTGTCATGGCTGCCTGCATTATTTTTTGTTCTTTTCAGTGACTCTTTTGATTATTTAATTCTTTGTATAAACCAGCTTTGTTTAATGGGGCTTAATCTTGTCATTGTAATTTTATAGTTAGTTGTATAAGTATGCTAAAAATGTATTTAATTTTAAATTGCCTGTATCTGCATGCACGACACTGAATCGGAACCTGAGCGGATATCCGTGGTACACTCTGGGCCTCAACGGAAGATCTGCGCTGTGTTGCCAACGCGGCCTAGCAAACGCTGAGTTGAGGACCCTTTTGTGGCTTACGTCAGGCACACACACAAATTGTCTTATATTTTTTTATCTGTGTAATTTGTTTTTGTTTTAGTTTTTATTTAGTTCCTATCTTGTTTGTTTTTTTTGTTGGTGTGTGTCTTTGTTTGTATAGTCATAAATAAATATTTCTTTCTTTCTTTCTTTCTTTCTAAAAAAAGACCTCTATAGCGCTGCGGACGGCCAATTTCAAAAAAAGGTCGTTGAGCAAATTCAAAAAATAAAGCTGCCGAGAAAAGTTGCACTAATCGTGTTTCTAGTCAATGATTTATTACGATTACATCCTCAAGTAATTACTGTATTAACATCAAGTCTGTAACCTTTACTGTTAGTGAGTGAGCATGTAACGCAACGACTCCAACATTTTAACATAGCGTCTTAACTAATAATCGTATCAGCTTATTTTCATATTTCATATTTATTTATTTTAAACCATAGGGACCTTGAGAACACTTAGTTTCGTCAGTTTGCTAATACATACATAGAATAATATAATTAGGCAGGTAGCTAGAACATCTTTAGTTGCAGCTGTATAGGGGCTTTGTCAGCTAGGGTACTAATCTAAATTAAAATTATAGTAAAAAAATCTCTACAGATGGGCCAAAACAAAAATAAACTTTTATACAAAGTGATAATAATAAAGCGGCCGTAAATAAGCCTTGTCAAGAACTATACTTAATACACGCTCTAGTTTAATAACTTGTTTACTCTTCTCTTTCAGCAAATGGGAATAGGGCTCGCCGTTAGCGACGATGAAGAGGATTCCGAGGAGATCGAGGAAGGTCCAAAGCACACGGAGGATGACTTGGACTCGCTCAGACAACAGGTAAATTACATTTTGGAATCATAATACTTCCTTAGCTGACTAAGACGACTGACTTAGCGGCATAGAATTCCGTATATTTAATCCGAGCTTATTTTTGCAATTCAAGCAATTAAAAAAAACCTTCATAACACAAACTAAATGAAGGAACCAAAATTACTGCCAAGAGAGAACCCTACTTGCAACAATTACACCGTAATAATAAAATGAACTAAATAATAAATAGTACTGGACACACAACATTATCTAGCTCCAAGTTAAGCAGAGCTTGTGTTATGGGTACTAGATAACTGCTAAACTTAATACAATACATTAAATAGAAAGATATTTTTAACCCCCGATTTAAAAACGACGGGGTGTTATAAGTTTGACGTGTCTCTCTGTGTGTGTGTGTCTGTCTGTCTGTGGCATCGTAGCTCCCGAACGGATGAACCGATTTCTATTTTTTGTTTGAAAGGTGAATTTGTCGGGAGTGTTCTTAGCTATGTTTGATCAAAATCGGTTCAGGCGTTTCATTGCGTTGAGGGGTTTTTAATTTTTACAAAATAAATTATTTGTTGATTTAGAACACGTCCGTCAGATTCCACTTTCGTCAGAAGCATTTTTTCATATAAAATACCCAGAACACCCTGAACAAATATCTGCAGATCGTAAAAATATTTGTTCCGAGGCGGGAATCGAACCTGCAGCCTCCTGCGTCGCAGGCGAACCTTCGCCCGCCGCACCACAGAGGTCTTCAATAATATCGTGTCATTCTTGTGATTGGTACAAACACACTGAACACTCCATATCTTGCAAACTACTGAACCGACTTTGATAATACTTACACTGTTCCCGAAGTTGAAAGAAACATTTTCTAATAAAAAAACTATTACTACAATTTTACTTCTAGTTTCTAAGAAATATGTGGCCAAACAAACATACATACACTTATTAAAATTGGCACACCTGTTTAGAAGCCCACATACACTAACATATTTACGTTTTTTTCCAATTTTAACAATATTACATATGTTATGGTCGAACTTATAACCTCATTTTGTAAAGTCGATTAAAAAACAACTTGGTTCGATAAAAGTTGCGCCTAAATACCATAACTTTATGATACAATGTAAGTAATGTATGTAATTAAAAAACAACTTGGTTCGATAAAAGTTGCGCCTAAATACCATAACTTTATGATACAATGTAAGTAATGTATGTAATTAAAAAACAACTTGGTTCGATAAAAGTTGCGCCTAAATACCATAACTTTATGATACAATGTAAGTAATGTATGTAATTAAAAAACAACTTGGTTCGATAAAAGTTGCGCCTAAATACCATAACTTTATGATACAATGTAAGTAATGTATGTAATTAAAAAACAACTTGGTTCGATAAAAGTTGCGCCTATAAATACCATAACTTTATGATACAATGTAAGTAATGTATGTAATTAAAAAACATTCGACGACAAAAAAGACGAAAAGACGACCTCTGTGGCGCGGCGGGCGAAGCTTGGCCTGCGACGCAGGAGGTTGCGGGTTCGATTCCCGCCTCGGAACAAATATTTGTGCGATCGCAGATATTTGTTCAGGGTGTTCTGGGTATTTTCTATGTATAATAAAAAATATCTATCTATGTAATACATATATTGTATTAAGTATATCAGTTATCTAGTACCCATAACACAAGCTCTGCTTAGCTTGGGGCTAGATAATGTTGTGTGAACTGTGTCCAGCATTATTTATTTATTTATTTATTTATTTATTCTACCATTTTATTAAAAATAAAAACCATTTTAAAACTTTAAACACAATTCTGATTTCCAGGTGGACGCGTCGATACAAAACGACGAACGCACCGTCCCAGACGTCGCCACCAGAACGGCCGCACTCACCATAGACAATGACAAAACCACCAAAATCGAAGACGAAATTCCAACACTTGTACCAGCCACAGACGCTGTACACAATAACACCGACCGAGTAGACAAACTTGGTGAAAAGGGCGACCAATTAGACAAACTTGGTGAAAAGGGCGACCAAATAGACAACAAGGGTGATGAAACAGCCCAGAATATCGCAGATTTGGATAAAAACTCCCAAAAATACCGGCTAGCGATGATTGAAAAGGCTCTATCCGATGTTCGCTCGATGCGGTCGTACACCTCGGCTAGTACCATCGCACCCGACGTGGTCAAACAACAAGTTAAGAAGAATCTAGTGAACGTTCACAAGAAAATGGAAAGGAAGAGAGCGGTGGCGAAGGGAGAGGCAAGCGCAGTCACCCGCGATAGGAGAGATAACAGGGAGACGATCAGAGAGAGCCACGGGCTTTGGGGCTGGGATGAATGAACAAACTATGCATACTTTAGAAGGTGTTTTATTAGCATGTCTTCAATTTATCTAATCCCCATCGAGGATACCCTTACGCAGGTGTGACGATATAATATACCACTAAGCAGAACACACGATTTTGTTATAAAGTCTTTTTTTTTAATGTAATGGCTTGACAAACTGGCATACGGCCCGCCTGATGGTAAGCGGTTACCGTCGCCTATTGACATCTGCAACACCAGGGGCATTGCCAATGCGTTGAATGCCCTGAAGGACATTTTTTTTTGAAGCGGCTTATATTGTAGCTCAGCGGAAACACCTCAGGAAACGCCCATTCCACAACTTGCATGTATGGGGGAGAAAAGATCTCGTAAAGCGAGCAGTACGAGATACCCACGTGTCGATGATGTGTGGATGAGCTCCCTTACGTTGTCGAGAAGTGCGATGGTAGAACCTGGATGCGGGTATGAGATTGAACAGCTTCAGTTCAGTCTTATTATATTCAGTTTATTAAAATCACAAAGATCATTTCATTTTGTAAAATAATGAAGGTGCCAACTTATGGTGAACGAGCCGGCTCGTTCACCGTAAGATGGCACCTGCCATGGAGTATTTACAGGTGCCATCTTACGGTGAACGATCTGTATACGTTCGGCTACTGTCGGATATCAGTCTGCGCTTTCAACAGTTCCGTTCAGTTTCAGTTTTTTTGTCTGTTTGTGTTTTTTCATCAGAAAACTGCGCAAACTAAAACAGTCGGTCGGACTTATATATTGGGTGAAACTTGTACAGGTCACGCCTACTTACTGAGGAAACTTTACGCATTGCATTGCAGAGCATTGCAGAGAGCATTGCAGGCCTCCGTTCCGATGGATAAAACCGATAGATACCACTTCGACCAAATTTATTTTACTTTGGTCGAAGAGATACCACATAAAATCGCAGGGTATATCCATTGTTCTACGACTAGGTACCTAGTTATCAGGGTTGGAAATGTTTAAAAAATTTGTTTTAACCAAGACTATAAAACACTGTTTAAAACACTGGGAAAAATGCATACTTGTTCTAAAACATGTTGTAAAACATGTTTCTAAACATAAAAAAACATATGTATTTATTCGATAACGTTTTGAAGTGCGGTGAAAATCACGATCAGAGATTCCGTTACATAAGTACCTACAATCATCGAGCAACGCAGGCCTTCGTACCGGAGGGGAGACGCCATAGAGCTGTCAACCGATACATATTTATTCAGAAATATTTGGGGGGGGCTTCACGCACTCTCTTACACTTTAATGCACACTTTTGTAACCAGTCGTTCTATCGCTATAAACGCACACATCTATAAACAGCAACACATCAAAAATCTTTATACACACATAGATGCTTTCTGTGTACAAACATCATGTTATGTCACAAAATTGACAGTAACATCCGTTCTAGGGACTTCCAGCACTCAAGTCGATAAATGAATAGTATCGATAACTTTTTGGTAAGAACTTACTTTGCCTACCACCAAGGGTCATTTAAAGGATTTAAGGGCGGCTAGAGATGAGGGGAGGGGTTGAACGCTCTCTGTGAAGGGGGAGTTGCGGAACCGCCCCACTTTTCGAGGATAGCATAGAGATCATTTTGTGGATAACTATGATATTTTTGATTAGTAAAAGGTAGTAGTAGGCTGGAGAGAGAGGGGTAAACGCGGAAACTTAGAGTATAGAGAAAAATCAAGAAAATTTTGAGTACCCCAGGTACAACCTTACTTTACAACAACTCATGTGATGATTAGTTCTTGGGAAAATTGAATTAGAATTTTGTTCAAAGCTTACAGTAATTTCATAAAGCTATGGGCTGGCAAGTCAAAAGAGACGAAAGGAAAGAAAAGGAAAAAACGCTTTACTTAGCTCCCGTCTTCCTACTAACCTACATAATCCATGACGGTTCTGGCCTCGAAATATACAATGTATTATATATATCTGTCATTCACTCTTATTGTCAAAAACCAAAAATCATGATACTAAGTGCCAAAAAACTAGATTAGTCATTAAAATTTATAAATAGTTATGGTATGTTAAGTTATGTGTTGGGTGTGTTAAGTTATGTTGATGCTAAACGATGGTAGGTAAAGTAATACTTAGCGCTATATATAGTGAACAGAATATCGCGTTGAAAAAATTATACCTAGCTATATATTTTTTTCATTCTTTTGTCAATCAACTAGGATTTGAATAGGAAAATCCCACGACACAGGACGGACACTCATGACACGACTTTTCTTGAAAAGGAGTAAACGAGTTCAAACTGGGAAATGCTTTTGTTAATTTATCGTGATCACGTATCCCACAACCTAGGTAGGCATGCAACTTTATACGAAAAACTATCACACCTCTAGATTTGTAATATCACATAGTAATTTAAATTCATGTCTAGATAAGTTCACACATGACAAAACTAGTAAAAATAACTTGGAAGCCCTTGCAAGCCTAGCTAGTAATATCTTGGAGCAACACGGCCGCCGCTGGAGGTCACACGAGAGAGACACGAGGAGGTCGCGGCGGAGGGCGACATCAAGAAAAGGCGTTCCCCTCTGGCTATGCACAATTTCATTTGGGCATACGCGTTAGTAAAACTGTTTTACTAACTGTTTTAAAAACTATCCGTTGTAATTTAACATAGTAATTTAAATTCATGTCTGTGTTTAAATATAAAAAATCAAGGAAAAGAAGCTTGCTAGCCCTCACCAAGCATGTTTTGCTTTTGCTAGTAATAAAATTGTATCATGATAGGCCGATTGCTCTGTCAGACTGAATCGATCGTGTGACGCATAGAGTAAAAAGTGTGACAGTGCTACTAATACTAAAATACCGAATCGTTACATTTTCTGCTGTAAATCAAGGTCTGGAACATCGAATTTACGAAAAGATGGTGCTTTCTTTCACATTGTACCTAAGTGAATTTCATTATATATATATATATACATACATACATACATAGACACACGCCTTTTTCCCCGAAAGGGTAGACAGAGCCTTAAATGGGCTTCTTTTCACCTTGGTTTTCACCAGTTCTCAATAATATATATTTATTTTTATTTTATTTTTTGATGTTGGACACAGTTTAAACATTATTATCTAGCCCCAAGCCAAGCAGAGCTTGTTTTATGGACAAGATAACTGATATCCCTAATACAGTACATTACATTGCCGCCCTCGGGCGGCTTGACAAACTCTTGACACCAGAGGCCAGCACTACCATTTACGAAACGACGACGAGTACATTACATAGATATTTATTTTGTATTAACATAGAAAATATCCAGAACACCCTGAACAAATATCTGCAGATCGTACAAATATTTGTTCTGAGGCGGGAATCAAACCCGCAACCTCCTGCGTTACAGGCGAACCTTCGTCCACCGCGCCACAGAGGGCGTCAATTTATGGCATAAAATGAATAATTTCAAATTAAAATCATAACAGTTACCTACCTTGTTACATACCAATACCTTCATGGTGATTGGATTAACGGTTAGAGAGTTAGGTTAGGTTAGGCTATGGCGTCTCCCGAATAATATAAATCAAATTTCAATAGTTTGTAAAACATAATAAACGAGCATTTATTTTATCGATAAAAAATCTACTTTATTATTGAGGCACATCACTAATTTAGTAGTATATAAGAAAACACGGGCAACTTACTTTCAGGAATTTTTGAGATATAAAAAAAACTGTTAAATGAGCACAAAGCTATTTCAGTGTGCATTGAGGCTGTTATTGTTACATACATACATACATAGACACACGTCTCTTTTCCCGAAGGGGTAGGCAGAGCCTTAATGGGCCTCTTTTCACAGGGGGTTGCACCATCGTGGGAGATAGACGTGACAAATAGTGAGCTCATTCCTGCCATTGCTTCCCACGACTGACTCAGCTAACGTTATTGTTATTGTTAGCAGTTGCTTATTTTATTATTTTTTACTATGGTTACCAACAGTCTACACATGTATATATGAGGTACAAACTATATACCTATCTTTAGCTACAGGAGAAACCAATAAGGGCCTTTCATTTTCAAATAAAAAAAATGTAGTTTGATTTGGGTCAATTGATGGCCCTGACTCAACTGTGGTTGTCAAAGTTAACAAATGCATCGTCTGTTATTTTGTGTGATAGTAACAAAATACCACAAAAATATATCACTACGTTGTCGACTTTTACATGTCACTTTATTTATACAGTTAAGTACACAGCAGCGACATCTATTTTCAAGGGTTTATAGATGATTTGATATGGCCGTGAAAACCCCTCATTATAGGCAAACACAACGTGCGAAGATTGTACAGTAACCTAACAATTGGCAATCAACGATTTTTTTAAAGCATCTTTATTTACTTTTAACTGAAAAGAGTAAAGTTATTTAAGTATGATCAATATAACCGATTTTGATCAAATTAACCAAGCAGTTTTATTCTTATTATAAACTAGAAGCAACCCGCGGTTTCACTCGCATAAGTCTTGATCCTGTGGGAACATCTAAATAAAATTTAAAACTATTCCAGTGGTCCAGCTATCACCGTTCTTAAATTTCATCCAACCCTTAGAAAATTTTGCATTTATAATATTACATACATACACACATACGTAAACTCACTCCTGTTTCCCAGAGAAGTAGGCAGAGACCTTGTATTTCCACTTGCTACGATCCTGGCATACCTGTTTTGCTTGATTCACTCACATCACATTCTTCATATATGCTCATTGGTTAAGGGCGCTCTTGGCCTGGCCATGCTCCAGATCGACCCTGATCTAGTCTGAATACCTTCACCGAGGTCTCCCCCTTCCAATTGTCCCATTCATGCTCATCTTATGAACTAGTTTCGTCAATCTACTATCATTCATCCTTTAACCAATAACCCAAACCATCCAAGCATATCTTTCTCAATCCTTGTCACTATACACGTGCTCTTTCATTTTACAATGCTTTCTTAACACACAGTTTCTTATTCTATCTCTCAAAGTCCACCATACATACTTCTCAAACCTCTCATCTTCAGTGCATTTATTTTACTTTCATGTTGATTCTGCCTTAGCAACTTTCACTACCACCATACATTAGTTTTGGCACTAACACTCCTCTATGCACATCCAGTCGTGCCTTTTTGGATACGTTCCGGCTGTTAATAAGGCGTTAAGTTCACCTGGTTTCCAGAATTTACTCTCATTTAAATATCATCTTCATGCTTGCCATCTCTTGTAATCAAAGTTCCCAAATGTACAAACTTTTTCATGTTACACTTGTTGTTAATAGTAGTGTGATTTTATTATATTTCTTTAAATATAGTTGCACATGACATTTACGTTGACATATCATCATACACCTCTGCGAGGCACAATTAATCCTTTTACCATACTGGTTCTATCACCATTGCTCACTAGGCCCCTTTCAGGGACACTATATCTCAAGCTGGTCAGTGAACCAAGAAAGAGCCCGTGACACGAAGTAGTAGTAGTTAGTAGTTACCGGTTAGTTAGTGGTTACATAGCCATCAAATACAAATACACGTTATTCCACATGTCACATGATGTCGAACGTGTTTAATGAATAGTATTTAGTAATCAAGGATATTAAGTAATCATCCACATCTTTGCTTACTGACATTACACGTTATATACATGTTTACGTCAGCAGAATAAATCCTGAAATGCACATTGATGTATTATACACATTTATATCTACGCTTTTGGTCACTTTTATGTCGCCCCTGTGTCACACGATTAAGTGGAGCTCGATTGAAGAGCGAGCAGGGCAGTCGTAAGGGAATTGGCTTTCATTGCGAATAAATCACGTAACTTGGCAGTGATTTTAGAGTAATGAATGACCAGAAGTGCAGTCGCAGTGAAGAGTGAACCAGTGTTATTGAATAAAATATTCACGGTTTGTTTTGTTAAACCGTTCAGTTTTATTATTTTACCCCGAACACGAACTCAAAAATTACAAAATCTGAGATGGCCACTTTTGTTTTTATACGGCTTAATTTTACTTGGTCAATTTTCATGCAATAAGTTATAATAATTTAATTGAAATTCAGGTACAAATGAAAGGAAACACTATCTTTTTGTAAATTTGATGATCCAATCATTTTTTTACAGCATAAAACTGAACAATTCGGCATTTTTCTTAGAGCAATATCTCCCACGCGAGTCGATTCAGTCTGACAGAGCGATCGGCGACAGCTAGTTTTTTATAAGCTGTATGCCCTCGAGGGCATTAAATTTAGAGGGGAACTACAGCGGGGAATGCCTTTGATGGCGTCTCCATTCCGTGTTGCTCGATGCCTACAATAAACAGAAACGCGTGTTAAAAAAATACGGTTCATTAATTTAATTGTAAAATGCGCTTAAAACATATTTAAAACACAAAAAAAAACACAATTGCTAGAAATTAGTAGTAGTAGAGGTTTTTTGTGAAAGAGTTCGTCCGGGGAAGTACTAGCACCATACCTATTTCTGCCGCAAAGCAGTAGTGCTCGCATTGCTGTGTTTCGGTTTGAAGGCTAAGGGTGCCGATGAAATTACAGGCACATGAGACTTTTCATATTTATGTCTCAGGGTGGCGGGCGCAGTGCAATGCCACATAGGGCGCGTCCTAGGTGGACGTGACCTATGAGGTAATGCACTGTTCATAGGCAGAGGTTACCGCTTAACATCAGGTGGGCCATCAGCTTGATCCGTCATACAAGTAGAATAAAAAAATAAAAAAAATGATTTGAAACATGTTTTATGTTTGCAGATTAAAAACAGAGTTTTGTGTTTTTTTTTAAATGAGATTGTTTTCAGCCCTGCTAGTTATACCCATTGTTTGGATACCTAACTGTAGGTTCTTTTGCTGTAATTTTTTATTTGTTTTTTTAAATGTCAACAATGTGCGTGAGTTGAACGTAGACTATCTCGCTCGAACGCGACACTTCACACATTAAGCATGCACATCATCATGCAATGTGTGTGTGAGTTGAACGTAGACTGTCTCGCTCGCACGCGACACTTCACACATTGCGCATGCACATCATCATGCAATGTGTGTGTGAGTTGAACGTAGACTGTCTCGCTCGCACGCGACACTTCACACATTAAGCATGCACATCATCATGCAATGTGTGTGTGAGTTGAACGTAGACTGTCTCGCTCGCACGCGACACTTCACACATTGCGCATGCACATCATCATGCAATGTGTGTGTGAGTTGAACGTAGACTGTCTCGCTCGCACGCGACACTTCACACATTGCGCATGCACATCATCATGCAATGTGTGTGTGAGTTGAACGTAGACTGTCTCGCTCGCACGCGACACTTCACACATTGCGCATGCACATCATCATGCAATGTGTGTGTGAGTTGAACGTAGACTGTCTCGCTCGCACGCGACACTTCACACATTGCGCATGCACATCATCATGCAATGTGTGTGTGAGTTGAACGTAGACTGTCTCGCTCGCACGCGACACTTCACACATTGCGCATGCACATCATCATGCAATGTGTGTGTGAGTTGAACGTAGACTGTCTCGCTCGCACGCGACACTTCACACATTGCGCATGCACATCATCATGCAATGTGTGTGTGAGTTGAACGTAGACTGTCTCGCTCGCACGCGACACTTCACACATTGCGCATGCACATCATCATGCAATGTGTGTGTGAGTTGAACGTAGACTGTCTCGCTCGCACGCGACACTTCACACATTGCGCATGCACATCATCATGTAATTGCAGTCCTGCAGGTCATTATTCTGTCAGTCAATGGATAGTTACTTTCATTGTCTTCCATCATGTTCATCAGTGTGCCCGTTCTTGGTAGGTTGCCTAATAATTCGGTAGATTTGAACGTAAATAATGTTTAGTAGGTACATTTTTAGTGTTCCGTAACCAAAAGGCGCCAACGGGATTTCGGCACAGAATAAAATGTGTTAGCGTAGAGCTTAGGAATAGTACCAAACAATTTGACGACCTCTGTGGTGCGGCTAGCGATGGTTCGCCTGCGACGCAGGAGGTTGCGGGTTCGATTCCCGCCTCGGAACAAATATTAGTGCGATCTGCAGATATTTGTTCAGGGTGTTCTGGGTGTTTTCTACGTATAATAAAAAATATCTATCTGTGTAATGTATTGTATTAAGTATATCAGTTAACTAGTACACATAACACAAGCTCTGGCTTAGCTTGGGGCTAGATAATGTTGTGTGAACTTGTCCAGCATTATTTATTTATTATTTATTTATTTAATTAATTTATTAAAATAAGATACTAAGTACAATCTACATATAATTACTTTATCACTTTTTAATATCGAACAAAGAATAATTGATGAAGGTGGTAAATGCCTACAGCTCGTTCACCGTGATGGTCGCCAAACAAGGCACACACAACACAAGGTACACTTCTATTTATTTTCATTTTTGGTAGATTTTAGTTGCGGCGAGCGCCGCAATCGGTAGGAAAGGGGTTCAGTGAGACGGTCACCCCATCGAACAATCTGGCACACACAGGGTACCTTATATATAGGGGTACCTACGTACGATCTAGTTTATTACCAAACAGACGCTCTCTAGGTCATGAAGTTATTAGGTAAATCCTATAACTTCATGATCTAGCTCCCTGGTGTACTACGTTGTGAGATCGTGCGTGAGCGATTTTTGACAGCAAGGCTACTTAAATGTGAGTATTAGTTATATTCAAGTATTTTTTTAATATAACCAATAATTAAAGCTCGGTAAGATGTATCAGTGTCTAATTATTATGGCTGTGAACGCGTGGTCCGACAGCATAGTCCGCTCGATCGGACGAAGTGAACTTTTTTTCTTATTAGTCCTATAAAATAAGCGGACCGCGAGCATTGTGACGTGATCCGGCCACTTAGTCCCCTCAGTCGGACAAGTGTACTTTTTTTTCCTGTTGTTGGACCAAGAGCTCTCCCAATATGGTCGGCAGTATTCAGCTCCTATGACTGCTCTCCTGGTACTTCGAAAGATGCAATGTAAATATTGAAATTCGATTGTTATAAACTTGGTCCATAAGATTAAAATTTTCAAATAACATGTTATTATTATTAGCATTTCAAATTAATAACACAAAATAAAAGAGGTAACAAAATTAGTAGTAATAGGTACACCGAAAGTTTTTTAAGCGAATTTATTTTAAAATTTTAAAAACTAAATTTCTTCTACATAAATGAAATATCCATTCATTAAAAAAAAAGACCTTTCCACCCCAAACGTTCCAAGAAAAATCCAACATCGGTATGTGAATAAATAAGCATCATATTGGTATACAATATTAAAATAAATAAATAAATAATGCTGGACAGTTCACACAACATTATCTAGCCCCAAGCTAAGCAGAGCTTGTGTTATGGGTACTAGATAACTGATATACTTAATATAATACAATACATAGATAGATATTTTTTATTATACATAGAAATACCCAGAACACCCTGAACAAATATCTGCAGAACGCACAAATATTTGTTCCGAGGCGGGAATCGAACCCGCAACCTCCTGCGTCGCAGGCAAACCATCGCCAGCCGCGCCACAGAGGTCGTCTAATAATTTGTCACGCCTATTTATTCCTTGTAATTTGTCACGCCTATTGATTCCTTGGTTCTTTTTTCTTGTAATCCGCCTTTCATTTTTATTAAGCTAAAATCCGAGTCTCTTCGTAAATCTATAAGTGGAACGTCTCAGTCGGACTTTGAATTTTCACATTTTACTCGTCTTTCAATAAGTCCAACCATGAAAACCCGTATTTCCTTTTAGTCCGATGAGTCGGACTATAAGAATTAGTGATTTCTCGCTGTCCGATGAATAGGACCAACAGGAAAAAAGTTCACGTCGTCCGATCGAGTGGACTATGCTGTCGGACCATGCGTTCACAGCCGTTATAATGTAGGTAGGTAGGTAAGTACCTACTTATGACTCACGCCACAGAATAAATATTAGTAGTAGTGAGTACCTGACTCACGCCTAGAACTTTCTTGAGCTTCAGAGGCTCGACGAATGCGTCTCACGCCTGTGGCTGGGCTCTGATTGGTGATAGTCTTTGTTGTACAGATTATAAATGGTTCGGCCCGAACTGAGACCTCGCGAATACAAGCAATTTAGGTAGGTTACCAGTTACCTTATTTCTTTCGAAAAAATATCTATGTTATGTACGTGAGTATATATATCCACATAAAATTAACGTAGTTATCACGGTTCTTCATATCCAAGCTTCAAAACGCATCGATAGCGCGATCTAACTTTCAGACATAATTATCATTGTCATCTAGTTGTGGATTTGCTACATAACCACCAAAGATTAAGTTATTCATTGCAAAAAATTGGTATTACAAGGACAATCCTCAATTTTCAACTTCTCCCTGTAGTTTTGCACAAAATATACAAATACTTACCTTTCTAACCGTATTGACTGCCAGTTCAATTCTGCACCGGGCTTGCAGACTTTCTGAGGGAAAGATCCATTTGAGTAGTTTTTGATGGCTGCTCGTCGGATCAATGGGGAGCCACAGGCAAAACTAATCTCAGATTGCGCCACCATCGCTGGTGATTTTTCTCATACTAAAATTATCCATTTATGACATAACTAAAACTGTCCACTTTTGACAGTTTTTTTTACATTGTTAGACCTTAGTTTGGCTACGAAACAACACCAGCGATTATGCGCCACCTAGCGTGATAAATAAGCAGTGTGTCTCCCGATTGGCTATAAACGCCGGGGTACCTCAGGGGTCGATGCTATCTGCCACACTTTTTCTGGTGCACATTAATGATCTGCTAATGCCCGGTATCATTGGGTATGCAGACGACAGCACATGGTTGTGGACAGATATCATTCCACTGCCCGAGCTAGGCAGAATGAAATTCAGGAGCTAAGAGATGAGATGCTGTAGCGTCTGAATTTGACTCTCAAGGCCGTATCCGACTTGGGCGATGCCAATCTAGTCAAGTTCAAAGCCTCTAAAACGCAGGCTAGTCTCATCTCGAAGAAAAAAATACAGTTTCTCAAAGTTTCTGTATTCCGAGATGTACCATAGGGTACCTCGAGCTCTTGGGTGTTTCCCTCTCAACTTTGGCTCCTACATCGAGTCTAAGGCAAAAACAGCTGCCATGAAGCTAGGCATCTTGAATAAGGTAAAGCGTTACTTCACGCCAGGACAGCTTCTGAGTCTATATGAAGCTCAAGTCCAGGCTGGTATGGAGTAGGCACTGTTTGGGATGGCTCTGCCAAACACCAGCTTGCTGGGTTGAACTCGATTGAACGCAGAGCTTTCAGGCTTATTGGTGAGCAACATATGGCGGAGACTAAGATCCAGAGTCACGAGCGTAAAGTCGCATGCCTGTCGATCTTCTATAGGTTACATTTCGGGGAATGGTCCCAGGAACGATCATCCCACCATCTCCTTTTCATCATAGGACGAGCAGACGCACGGCTCGGTACCATCCTTACCTCATTAGTATACCCTCTATTCGTACTAAACGATTCAGTTCTACCTTTATTATGCGAACTGCTATGGAGTGGAATACACTACCGTCGTCTGTCTTTCCTGAAAACTATAAACTGAGTCTCTTCAAGGCTAGAGTGAATAGGTGCCTTCTAGACCTTTGTGCTTCATCTTAGGCCACATCGTCACTAACAACACTAACGACACTAACAGGTGAGATCGTGGACAAATAGAGGTCTATCATAGTTACAAAAAAAAGACTTTAAAAAACAGTTACATACTGAGATGAAATGTTTAAGTTGTTTGCAAAGTTAGACCTACAACGTCGTTCAAATTCCTAGAAACGGGAGGTCAACATAATTGGTTTTTGTTTTTTAGGGTAAAAGTTTTAAAATTCTTCAATTTTAGACATTTCCCAGTATTTGAGTCATAAAAGCTACAAACGTACCTTTCAGCGTTGTAAGATTAGTGGAAGTACTTACCCTAGAGGTTTTGGTTTTTTACCTTAATATCTCTAAATCTAAGTACCTAAGTTCAAAAATTATAAAAAATTGTTTCGAAATTTCGAAGCGAGGGGATTTCATATGACACCCCATTTGATCTGATATTATCACTTCTTTTTTTTACCCTCTCTTGGGCCCCAATATCTCAACAACCCCCCAACCGATATAGCTCATAACATTACTAACAAATTGTACCAACACTATCTACCCCCCGATCAAATTTCATGAAGATCGGATTAACGGTTCGTAAGTTATGCTCGGACAAACATACATAAATACATACATACATACACACAAACACCGATTCATCCAAGTTGACTCAGAGAACTCGCTGCGCTCATTCAATAATAGTTGCTGGACAGATCCATCGAGCAACACGCAACGGAGGCTTGCAATGCTCTAAGGGACAGATCACACAACATTATACTATTACTACTACTTACTAGCCCCAAGCTAAGCAGAGCTTTTGTTATGAGTACTAGACAACTGATAAATACCTACTATACAATATAGATAGATATTTTTTATTATGCATAAAAAATGCCCAGAACACCCTGAATAAATATCTGCAGAGCGTACAAATATTTGTTCCGAGGCGGGAATCGAACCCCCACCTCCTGCGTCGCAGGCGAACCTTCGCCGCCGCGCCACAGAGGTCGGAAAACCTACTACGCAGGCATTTCTTTGTCTACAAAATCTTATCTTATCTGAATTTTTGATAACTCCAATTATTATTTTTAAACATTTTAATTCATACATACGTACATAGACACGTGCCTTCTTCCCCAAAAGGGTAGGCAGAGCCTCAAAAAGGCCACTTTTCACCGTGCACCATCTTAATCTTATTAGTACATACATAGACACACGCCTTTTTCCCCGAAAGGGTAGGCAGAGCCTCAATGGACCTCTTTTCACAGTGGGTTGCACCGCACCATCGTGGAATATAGTCGTGACAAGTTGTACTAAGTAGCACACATTAGAAGTCATAAATCCATTAAATCTATAGCCATTCTTATCGTGGTATATGTTAAGATAATTACTCTCTATAAATGGGTTTAGAAAATAAAATAAAATCTAATCTAGGGTAAATTACCTCAAATCAAAGTTTTAAAACCTCCATAAGACCATTAATCTTAATAAAGTGTAGGTAAATAATCTAAACGTTAACTCTTTAGGTCCTTATTTTAGAAGCTTTTTTAGATCTGTTGATTATTTTAAGTTAAATTGTTCTATACATATTTAATATTGTTTATAAATACTCTATAAAACAGCGATCAATAGATATTTTTTTGTGTTCTATCTTATCGGTTTTCTTTCAGTGAACTTGGTATTGAAAAATACATTTTAAGTATTATAAGTCTTTAAAACTATTAATGTGTCGGAAAAATATTATGCAATATGGACAAAGTTAAAAATATCAAAAGTTCTGGTGCATTTCGTCAAAGAGTTAAGCTCTACTTAAAAAATAAACGAGAACAGTTCCAGGTACAAAGCACGTAGGTAACAGGTTTATGCATAATATAATAACAATTTTTGGCTTGCATCACAACCAAACGAAAAGAAAATAATAATTTGACAGTCACCTATTTCCCGACTTTTTCTAATTTTGTTGCATAAAACTATCCACACAAACCAGCACAACCGTTACCTACATAGGGTCTAGAGAGACTATGAAAAGAACAAATTGTTTACAAACATTGCAATTTAAAGACAACTTTAAGAGTCTCTTTAGACTCAATGCTCTTCTACAAAAGCAATTTGTCTGTAGAAAATAAAATTAATCTTAACATATTCTATAGCTTGTCTAAAAATTATGCTATTAGAATGATTGATCTAATGGATGTTTTAATTAATTCCTTTTACACTTATCGCCATTTTAAATTTTATTTAATTGTTGTGCTGTTGTCCTGGAATATTTCTCACGTTTTAAAACCCATAAATATGAGATGAAAATCACTATAGGATATCTGGAATGTTTTGTAACGATTTGTTTCCATGTGTTTTCATTCTCATTGCAGTAAAACAAAAAAAATACTTAGGCTCCAAACAAACTAAATAATATTTTATGCCTCATAATTTATACTTCAACATTTAAATAGAGCGAGCGCATTTGTTTTAAGATTGATAATATGTAATTTTTTACGATGTATACAAATGTATGTATAAAACCGCACATGTATTTGCACTACAGGCACGATAAAACACCGCGTTAAATAGAGGAATATTTAATATTATTTCTCCATGTTGTAATATATATTGATAGTATATCAATTGTACGCCATCATATTTAATACCATATTCCTTTAAATAATATTTTCTTATAATTGTAACGCTTTAGTAACTTTGGTTTTAAAATTTCATCATCATTTACAGCTATCATGGTTTTATCATAGTCTAAAACCTATCTAGAAGACTAAATAATACTCTGGAAATTATCTTGTAGTTTTCTAGATAGCTTTCTTAAGAAATGTGATAAAAGTTTACTCTTAATACTACCTACAGACGTTTTCTTAAGTGAATCTTGTGACCTACTCTTAAAGTTGTGCACATTTTTACTAAACTGTACTACAAACATTCTTAGAGATATCTCGAGGGATCTTTAACTATTAAGATAGACAATCCAATATACATTCTATTAGATGTTTTATAGACATTTTTAAGATAGAGATGTGCTGGTTGGGTAAGCTCATCGCCGCCATTGTTTCCCACGACTGACTCTGCTAACGGTTTCTTCCAGTAATACCTAACACATTCCATAATAAGCTAGCAGCCAGGACAAATATTAAGTATACCAACTAATCTTATCAACAAATTCGGGTAATCCCTTAGTCGTCTTTTACGACATCCACAGGAGGAGACGGAGGGGTCTATTCTTAGGCCGGACACACCACAGTAACGTAATATTGGCCGCGGCCCGAATCACCACGGCCCGACTGGACTGGCTCGAATCAATTTAAAAAATACCTAACGGAAAGGCCCGACTGGACACGCATCCTTTTCTTGGATTTTTATAGCGAAAAGTGCTCGGCTGTTTTGATTTTATATTTTACAGTATTATAAATAATAAATAATTTCAGGTTTTGTGAAAGTTATTCTCTTAATATTTTCTTCAGCTTGGTTATGTTCTTACATTTGATTGCGTCACTAAACATTTCTGCACTTTGCTCGGTCATTCGTCTACCGCCGTCTCTGGCGTTATCGCGCCCTACTGCACTTTGCTAGGCGCTATCTCTATTGCACATTACATAGTAAGCTGTCTGGCGCCTTGATTATATACCTACCTACAAGATTAACAACTAATTAATTTTGTAACAATTTAAAAAACCCTCAACGCAATGAAACGGCGTAACCGATTTTGATCAAACATAGCTAAGAACACACCCGACTAAATCACCTTTAAAACAAAAAAAAAACTATATTGGAAATACTGTCTAGCGTACTATTATTTATTCTGTGGTCTAGCCAGCTACGAGACGAGATTTGAATCAATATTTTTTCTTACAGACAATAAAACCTCTGGTCAGTGGAAACAACAGCCCAATCAAAAATGCGTGAATATGCCAGATATGCATTTGCGACGGCAGGAGGTGTTTTTGGAATGTTTGGGGGACCGTTCGCTGCAATCGGCGGCGGCGCCGGCGTAGCAGGTGCAATGTTGGCGGACTCTATTTTCTCCTTCGTTGACGATAAGGAATATGGATATGTTAAACACTCGGCAGACACTTATGATGATATTTTAAACGATGAAATCCCGGTTGAATCTTCGACTCTCAAAGATGGTTGTCAGGGAAAAGCATGTTGTAAAATGCGTGCTCGAGAGACACGGAGACGGTGAGATCGAGAGATAATGCGAGATTTACAGCCAGTTGTTCGAACGCTAATCTAATCGCTATTTAACTGACAAAGCGACACTTGTCAAATAAAATCAAGTTTCTCGAACACTTTAGAGAATAATTAACTAATCAATTGATCAACTACAGGTCTAGCGCTTAACTGAGGCAGCCCCTGAGGTATGGGAGCGGTACAGGAGGGGTGTTTTCGTCTCTCAAATTATCAGATGACATGTGACATAATGTACGAACACACCCCTCCCATACCGCTCCCATACCTCAGGGACTGCCTCAGTTAAGCGCTAGAGAGTAGGTATAATTTAGTTCCTATTGATCTTGTTCAAGGATTTGACTGGTCTTTCACGTAGCTCAAAATCAAAGTACCTACCTAGGTATTCAACGTTCGAGCAACACAATAGGTACTACCTACATGAGATTTGACCATTGGCACAGAATACATAATAGTACTATTGTTCAGTAAATCTATAGGATGATCTGCGTTCAAACAACTGGCTGCTAGAGTCTGCTAATCATGTCGTCCAATCGAGCGGACTGTGCTGTCGTACCACGCGTCCACAC
The DNA here is from genome assembly GCA_932527175.1 of Operophtera brumata. Lineage (NCBI taxonomy): Eukaryota > Metazoa > Arthropoda > Insecta > Lepidoptera > Geometridae > Operophtera > Operophtera brumata. The sequence goes on along the minus strand of OW052239.1, from coordinate 53,929,839 downwards.
CCAATAGTTTATAGTTATACATAAGGTTATATTATAGTTATAACCAATGAAACAATAGTTAACAATAATTAAACAATAGTTATATTAAGGGGTTCAAACCCAAAAAATATGGTGTGTATAAACCCCAGTCGCACGTTGGAGATGACACACGCACGATGCTACCCTCCATACAAAACTGCTCGAACCTCTTACCTACCATTAACCTATGACATGTACATCATAGGAGTTTCTTCCCGGTTCTTCTCCATGATTAATTTCCTGAACCGGTGGTCTGCGAACAGTAGACCTTGAAAACACATTTTTTTTTGCGACAATATTATATGCTTGCTTACATACCTAGGTACTTGCATAATATTAAATTTAAATATAACTCAAATGTTCCGTTCCAGCGGGACTTGAACCCGCGTCCTCGCCTGTGATCGGCGATGCCTTAACCAATTTGGCCATAGAACGAGCTATGACGCTGGAGACGAAATTTGTGGGCACTATCAACTCGGCTAATAGCGCCGATGGGTTACAGTTACATTTAATGTATATTACATAACACTTGTCGGTCTCACTCGTATCTTTGTCGTAGGGGTATATGCTCCTGTCGACAACGGTACAGGTGGGTCTCAGCGTGCACAGGGAGAAAGAGAAAAGTTTTGGGAGAGTTTGAGAGATGTTCTGAGAATATGCAAGGATAATGAAAGGTTAATAATGTTAGGTGATTTTAATGCTTTAAAGCGGGATGGATTTGATAGTGTTCTAGGAATGTTTGGTGACGAAAAAGTAGTAGTTTTAAAGTAAAAGTTTTAGTAGTAGTAGAGCTTTTTTGTGAAAGAGTTCGTCCGGGGAAGTACTACCACCATACCTATTTCTGCCGCAAAGCAGTAGTGCTCGCATTGCTGTCTTCCGGTTTGAAGGGTAAGGGTGCCGGTGAAATTACAGGCACATGAGACTTTTCATCTTTATGTCTCAGGGTGGCGGGCGCAGTGCAATGCCACAAAGGGCGCGTCCTAGGTGGACGTGACCTATGAGGTAATGCACTGTTCATAGGCAGAAGTTACCGCTTAACATCAGGTGGGCCATCTGCTAGCCCCGCCATTCCAGTAATATAAAAAAAAAAAAAAGAAAGTGAATGTTAATGGTAAAAGTTTGCTTAAGTTATGTTTGGAATGGAACCTTTGTGTGACAAACACCATGTTTGACCACAAAAGGATCCATATGTATACGTGAGAGGCGAAGAATGTAAGAAAAAGTATGATTGATTTTGTTATAGTGGATGAAAGAATCAGTAAGAAAGTTTTAGATACTAGTAGGGCATGCAAACCGGTTACTTGGTTAACCAAAAAAACCGGTTAACCGCCCGACATGAGACTCGGTTTTTATGGTTAGTTAAAACCGGTTACTCGGTTTTTTTAAGAAGTTAGTAGCCCTAGATAATGACGCCATAAATAAATATTTCAGTCCGTCATCTTCATGAAAATGAAGATCTCCAATAACCAGCTCTTTTAACAGTTACTGCAACCAGACCTAGGCAGTTCCAAAGGCGAACTTAGGCCTGTATTCTTGAACTAAACTCCCACTCAAGACGCAAGACTCAAGCATAGGTAGTTTTTTTGACAGATACTAGTTATCAATGAAAAACTGTCACCAAATCAATTCAAAATTTAAATTCAAATTCAGGCTTTTTGAGCTACTGGTGTCTAGGTCTGACTTATTTCGTACTGTGAGCAGTTTTTTAAATAAATAGGACTATAATTCTCTTTATTAATGTTTTTCTTCGAATTACCCGAAATATCCAATTACTCGGTTTACCGCGAAGCAAAAATCGTAAAAACTGGTTTTTAAAACTGTCGGTTTTTTTCATGCCCTAGACACTAGGGTGTACCGTGGGATAAGCATTCATACAGACCACTTCCTGGTAATGAGCCGAATAAGTGGTCTGTTTCAAGGATGGCGACATCAGGTGCGTGAGCCTACAAGTATTTTAGAATGAATAAAAGTAGAAAACTTGCAAGAGGAAGAAGTGATAGATGAGTATAAAAATAAGTTGTTTGAAAGGTTTGATAGGTTCTATAACATTTATGAGACTGAAGAATTGTGGAAGTAATTTTAAGAAGAAGTAGTGAGTGTTGCTATTGAAGTATGTGGGGTAATTAAGAAGAAGTAGTGAGTGTTGCTATTGAAGTATGTGGGGTGATTAAGAAGAAGTAGTGAGTGTTGCTATTGAAGTATGTGGGGTGATTAAGAAGAAGTAGTGAGTGTTGCTATTGAAGTATGTGGGGTAATTAAGAAGAAGTAGTGAGTGTTGCTATTGAAGTATGTGGGGTGATTAAGAAGAAGTAGTGAGTGTTGCTATTGAAGTATGTGGGGTAATTAAGAGGAGGAAAGGAAAAAAGGTGAAGAATGTATGGTGGGATGTACAGAAGGTAGTACTTCTGTACATCTTTATAATTTATAAATTATATAATTATATTTTTCTAATTATATATATTATTTTTTTATATTTGTTGGTATTCTGTATATCTTTTTTCTTCTCACCTACTAAGGTGAGAAAAAGAAAGCGTGGATGGATTGGCTAGCTGTCAGAGCTAACGAAAGAATGCAGAAGGCAACGAATGCGGATGTAGATGCAGCACGAGAGAGACGAGAGAGTTTAAGAGACTGAAAGGCAGAGTGAAAGAATTGGTTAAAAGAAAGAAGAATGCGCAGGAAGATGAGTTTGATAAAAGGTTATCTGAAGATTTCCGGACAAACATAAAGTTTTTCTGGAAATCTGTTCGTTCAGTTAGAGGTAAAACTCAAGGCTCTGAGCTGAACCCGATCGGAGATCAGAATGTAAATATAGTGAAAGGAGAAGAATGCGTATTAAGTAGATGGAAGGAGTATTTTGAAAGTTTGTTTGAAAGAGAGGATAGACAGGCACCTACCTCAGTTATAGATGTAAGTCATAACCATAATGAAAGTAGTATAAGCATGGATGAAATTGTGAAAGCATTGCAAAGTATGATATCAGGGAAGTCTGCAGGGTATGATAGCATAACAGTTGAGATGCTGAAGGCTGGACATGGCATCGTAGCGAGTCAGCTGTACCGCCTTTTCAATTTGTGCTGGAACTCCGGTCAAGTACCAAGGGATTGGAGCAAAGCTGTCATCGTACCTCTTTACAAGGTAAAAGGTTCACAGCAAGACTGCAAAAACTACAGAGGTATTAGCCTACTCAGCATCGTCGGCAAACTGTATGCAAAGGTGTTGATTGAAAGAGTTGTGAAAGAAACCGATGAGAAAATATGGGATGTACAAGCGGGATTTCGAAAGGGTATAGGATGTACGGATCAGGTCTTTTCCTTGCGATGCATAATAAAAATATCTATCTATGTAATGTATTATATTAAGTATATCAGTTATTCTAGTACCCATAACACAAGCTCTGGCTTAGCTTGGGGTTAGATAATGTTGTGTGAACTGTCCAGCATTATTTATTTATTTATTTATTTATAACCGTTTTTTTTTGGCTAAGAGTCGAAAAGTCTTTTGCGCTTTCATGGATTTGGAAAAGGCCTACGATAAAGTGATGAGGAATGAACAATGGTCGGTACTATCGATGTATGGGGTAGACAGGAATCTCATTCGAGCTCTGAAATCTCTCTACGAGGATTCCAGTGCTTCCGTAAGAATACACGGGTCATACACTGAATGGTTTAGCATCGAAAAGGGTGTTAGACAGGGATGTGTAGCGTCACCGTGGCTGTTTAACCTATTCATGGACAGTTGTTTGCGGGATTTGAAAGATAGTGAATGTGGGTTAAGAATGAATTTGTTACTCGTCAAATGTCTTCTCTACGCCGACGACCAAGTAATACGAGTACTTGCGCCATCGGCGGATGAGTTACAAGAGATGGTAACAATTGCGCATGAATGTTTTGAGAGGAAAGGTATTAAAGTAAACGTAAGTAAGACGACAGTAATGGTTTTTGAAAGAGATGAACTAATGACGATATATGATGTTTTGATTGGTGGAGAAAGAGTGGAACAAGTAGAAAAGTTTGTATATTTGGTAACTTTGTTTACAAGAGACGGCAAGCATGAAGACGATATTGAAAGGAGAGTGAATGCTGGATACCTAGTGAATAGGGCACTTCACACGCCTTTATGAGCAGTCGGAATGTGTTCAAAAAGGCACGACTGGCCGTGCATAGAGGGGTGTTAGTACCGACACTAATGTATAGTAGCGAAAGTTGTCCGAAGAAAATCCGTGGTCTCTGCCTACCCCTCCGCGAAACAGGCGTGAGTTTATGTATGTATGTATGTATGTCATAACACTTGTAAAATAATAATCTTTACTTGCATAAATAATCTTTATCTAGACAACCACTTGACCTTTTTTTTTTTTTTTTGTGACGAGTTAAAAATCTGCTAACAGATACCCTACCACATTGAGGGTGTGGTAGGGTTATGTGAGGTTCACGGACTCGTGGACTCACTAAAAACACCCCGGTGGCCGGCCTCGATGCATGTCAAGGGGATCCGGGATCTCCATACGGAACGCACCGGTGCCCCTCTCGCATTTGCCTGTAGAGCACAGTCCCGGGCATGACTTCCAAAGTCACGCCCAACACCCTCGCTGGTGCTCACAGCGACTACTTGCCACTAGTTGTCGCTGCCTTCCCGGGATCCGCATACAGGCAGCCAGAGCCCTCTCTCCAACCACCCGCGGACCCGAAAAGGCCCCTGCTCGGCAGGGGCTACCGCACACCCCCTTTACTGGGGGACAGGCAGCGCGGGGCGGCCGTTGCCAACGCCCCGCCGCCGCCTCCTTCTCCGAGCGGGATCGGCCCTCTCCCGATCTCGCTCGGCGGCCTCTTTCCGAACCATGACGTTCTCACAGAAAGAGGCCACTGCCTTCCACGATGTCTCATCTGCCAGCATAGCCTCAACTACGCTTGGCAGAGAGAGATCTTGCCCGATCCTGTTAACCAGGATTCCGCGCTCCACGCACCACGCTGAGCACTGCTCCAACGTATGCTGCGCGGAATCCAAGTCCCATGCAGCATGCCCATGGTGGCATTGTGGTGTCGGTTCGCGTCCGATCCTACTGAGATACTCACCGAAGCATCCGTGCCCGGTGAGTACCTGGGTAAGTCTATAGGTGACGTTCCCATGCTTCCTTCCCAGCCAGTCTTCGAGGTCTGGCGCTATGGCGCCGACGACGCGCTGGCGTGAGCTTCGCGGCTCATCGAGCCGCTCACGCCATTCAACGAGCGCACGTCGGCGCTCCTGCACACGCACTTCAGCTGGAGCGGCTTCGCCCGCGGCACCCTGTCTGAGACGGACATACACGCGTGCGTCCATCTCCGCCAAGATGTCGAGGGGCGGGAACCGCGCCAAGATGGTGGCAGCCTCTAGGGATATCGTTCGGTACCCCCGTGCGATCCGGATGGCTATAGGACGCTGTAGGCTATAGTATAATAGCCTATAGCGCCTAACACCTGCTAGTCTTCGAGACCAGACGGGTGCTCCGTAGAGAGCCATCGATCGCACCACTCCCGCATAGAATCGCACAGTTTAAGATCCGCACTAGAGACGACCTTCACCGATCTGTTTTGCCATTTGCCAGTTGTTGCAAGGTAGGTCTTTCGTGTTAAGTTGTTTAAGTATAACACAAACACCGACACATGTTGGCCCATTTAAATTTACTAAACAAAAATTTACATCTTGGATTACCTACATGGATTAAAATTATTTGGTTCCAAGGATGATAAAATAGAATATGAATTAATGCGAACTGCCTCCATAAATATAATGATGCTGTACTCATCTCTAAGTAAATAGATAGGTACAAGGAGTGTTAGTTGTATAAAATTATAATGTTATACCTACCTACCTAAGTAACTTATGTAAGTAAGTAATATTGTGTAGCTAGCTATACTGGTCGCAGATGTTTCAATGTAATACCTACTTATAATAAAACTGTAATCTGGTCATGTGTGTGGTTTTATTAAAAAAGATCATTCTAATGTACCAAAACTTATTTTTTTACAAGCTTGATGGAGACGAACGGTCGACAACGGAATGTATGTTTTTCCGGGTGGAATCTTGCAACTGAATTTTAAAGCATTTATCCGCAACCGATTGAGCTGAAATTTGGCATACTTGACTAGTTCCGATGACAATACAATATTATGGTGACAGCGAGCTGATCTGATGATGGAGACGAACGGTGGACAACGGAATGTATGTATGTCCGGGTGGAATCTTGCAACTGAATTTTAAAGCAGTTATCCTCAACCGACTGAGATGATATTTTGCATAACTACCTGTCAAGTTCCGATGACAATGCAATATTATGGTGACAGCGAGCTGATCTGATGATGGAGACCAGGACAACGGAACTCCTCGAGGGATAATATAGACTGGTCGTGTTTAGGTTCATTTTCAGGACCATATTGACCAGGCACTATGACCCCTGGGGTCCTATTGCGTAATAGACTGAAGTTCGATTTCGATGTCCAGTTTGCTATTCATTGCGCAACGTATTTAAAATATTAATGCTCTTGAAAAAAAAGGAAAAACACGCAACGCAATGAACAGCAAACTGCTAATGGACATCGATTAGACAATATGATAGCAGCACACGGTTATAATCACTCATTTTATAAAAGCTTGTACCTACTTATTGAGGAATATATTTTTCATTTCTCATACTCGGAAAGTAGTGTTGTTTTGATCTGATTATTGGGTGAAAACCGCTGCTTCCGGAGTTTTTCCCTCTTTATGGAGATAAAGAGGGAAAAACTCATACAAATTACTTCCCACCTAAGGGCCGGAAAGAACTTTAAAAAGCGGCCAAGTGCGAGTCGGACTCGCCCATGAAGGGTTCCGTAGCAGCAAGTACCATAATATAAAAGTTCTTGGATGGATTACGATTAATGACGTTTCGCACGAATCTACATAAATTACATAGCAAGATAAATTTTCCCACCTTAAATCAATTTATTTACAAATTGTCTAAGAAATTATATTTACACAGTAACCCAAATAGTAAAAATAAACACATTAAAAATATCTGTACAACTCGTAAGAAAAACTTACCTTACATCGACAAGTATAATCGCTTCAAATTACCCCATCACTTGTTTCTCGAGTGCTATGAGTAAACATGCACACTGGTCCTAACAAGCGTGCGCGCAAGTTTTGCCGCGGTGCGCGCGGCTCTTGACCTTATTATCAAGGGATATAGGTCGGGTGCCGCGTGCGCGGTGCATGCAGGCGCTGCGCGAGCTTGTTTGGGTGACTGTCACGGTTACGATGAGCTGCGGGCACTATTGTTCCTGCTGCTAGCTACATTTTGTTTGTCAACTAAATAGTGCTACAAGTACCCTCCGGTACTTATTATTTTGTTAGCAATTGTTTTCGGTTTAGTCCATCTCTATAAAACTTTCACGCTGCTAAATGTAATGCTCAATCAAAAGCTTGCATGTTTATTCTGCTCATATCTTTTAGTTAAAATCTTTACAATTAATCTATGTTTCTTAATAAGTAGTAGTTATATTTTATTTTACATGTTTTGATAAGCGCTTTGGCTTAATTTACGTTTTTATTATTTATGTTTGTTACACCCTAGGATTAAATTTACACTGGGAATGTTCTAGGTTAAGTCTTATTTGGAAATAAATGAACTTTGAAAATTAATTAATGACGTATTAAAAAAAAACTACTTGCTAGATCTCGTTCAAACCAATTTTGAGGGAAAGTTTACATGAATGTACATCATATTTTTTTTTAGTTTTATCATTCTCTTAGTTTAGAAGTTATGGGGGGGGGACACACTTTTTACCACTTTGGAAGTGTCTCTCGCGCAAACTATTAAGTTTAGAAAAAAAATATATTAGAAACCTCAACATCATTTTTGAAGACCTATCCATAGATATCCCACAAGTATAGGTTTAATGAAAAAAAAAAATTTGAGTTTCAGTTCTAAGTATTGGGACCCCCAAAAATAATTGTTTCTTTTTCAATTTTTGTGTAAAAACCTTAATGCGGTTCACAGAATACATCTACCTACCAAGTTTCAACAGTATAGCTCTTATAGTTTCGGAAAAAAAAGGCTGTGACATACACGGACAGACAGACAGACAGACATGACGAATCTATAAGGGTTCCTTGTCTTTGACTTCGGAACCCTAAAAATAGAACTGCTGTCAGCAGTGAAGAGTTTTATGTAAAAAAAACTAAACAAAATGCTGCGGCCATGTGACTTTCTAAACAGCCAGTGTGAACTTAGTGCAAACTTCTTTGAGCGGAATAAGCCGCAACAATTACGCGGTGAGTTCCATATTTAAAATTTAAAAAGTCGACATAAATTGGCGGGATACTAATCTGTTATGTATCTGAGACGGAATTAAAAAAAAATAGGTAATAATCTTTTATGCTAAGATTTTGAATATTAAAAATGAGTTCAAGCGATTCTGAAATGTTGACTGACACCAGATTCAATTAAAGACGAGGCAAATTGTGTTATTGAAAATCTTTTGCCAGAAATCTCAAAAGAATAGTAGATTGTTAACAGAGGGTGTTGACACAATTGTCCTAATTTGACAATGAATTTTAAATAGATATATTATTATATATTATCAATTGTTTCGTTTCGTTTCGTATGAGGTAGTGCTGGCCTCTGGTGTCGGAGTTTGTCAAGCCGCCCGAAGGCCTCTGACATGGCTTATCGACTGCTATTAACCAATAACAGCCGGGGCCGACAGCTATTATCAATAAATAGTTTAGATAAACAACTAGTTTTATTTTCCTCATATTCGAAATGAAAAGTAGAGTGTTTAACACGGGTAAAAGAATCAATTCCTACTCGGACTATAGCCACCCTCGCTGCGCTCGGGCGTCTAAATACCTCGGGAATTGATTCTTTCGACCCTCGGCTAACAATCTACTATTTCACAATAAAATTATTTTTAATAGTTGCCTGTCTGTCCAGGTGGGTTATCGTTGTAGGTAGTTTGTTCGTTTGCTGGCTAGTGTGCTATTTTGTGTAGTCTCCGCCCAGTTGTGTTCGCGCATATACAGCAACTGCAAATACGCCTCCACGCAGAATACCTAAAAAATAAATGTCGTAAAGTTATGTCTGTCCTGAAAATGTACTCTGGTGGAAGTAGGTACTAAGGCTCTTTGAAATATTAGCGGAACAGGCATTTGTGCTATTGCCTCAAGTATTTCAAGTAGTTATAGCTAGGGCCCATAATAGTTGAAAGACAAATCAACAGTAAGTAATCAACAGTAAGGATGACCAGTTCTGTCCCTTTGGTGGATATATTCGTCTCCTATTCCTAGTTGTCTTCACAGACAAACAGTGTACTACGTAGTTGTCTTCGCAGACAAACAGTGTACTACGTGGTTGTCTTCATAGACAAACAGTGTACTACGTAGTTGTCTTCATAGACAAACAGTGTACTACGTCGTTGTCTTCGCAGACAAAGAGTGTACTAGGTACGTAGTTGTCTTCACAGACAAACAGTGTACTACGTAGTTGTCTTCACAGACAAACAGTGTACTACGTAGTTATCTTCATAGGCAAATAGTGTACTACGTAGTTGTCTTCGCAGACAAACAGTGTACTACTTAGTTGTCTTCGCAATCAAACAGTGTACTAGGTACGTAGTTGCCTTCGCAGACAAACAGTGTACTACGTAGTTGTCTTCGCAAACAAACAGTGTACTACATAGTTGTCTTCGCAGACAAACAGTGTACAACGTAGTTGTCTTCGCAGACAAACAGTGTACTACGTAGTTGTCTTCATAGACAAACAGTGCACTACGTAGTTGTCTCCATAGACAAACAGTGCACTACGTAGTTGTCTTCATAGACAAACAGTGTACTACGTAGTTGTCTTCATAGACAAACAGTGTACTAGGTACGTAGTTGTCTTCGTTGACAAACAGTGTACTAGGTACGTAGTTGTCTTCGCAGACAAACAGTGTACTACGTAGTTGTCTTCGTAGACAAATAGTGCACTACGTAGTTGTCTTCATAGACAAACAGTGTACTAGGTACGTAGTTGTATACGTTGACAAACAGTGTACTAGGTACGTAGTTGTCTTCGTAGACAAACAGTGTACTACGTAGTTGTCTTCATAGACAAACAGTGCACTACATAGTTGTCTTCATAGACAAACAGTGTTCTACGTAGTTGTGTTCGCAAACAAATAGTGTACTAGCTACGTAAATCTCTTCGCAATCAAACAGTGTACTAGGTACGTAGTTGCCTTCGTAGACAAACAGTGTACTACGTAGTTGTCTTCGCAGGCAAACAGTGTACTACGTAGTTGTCTTCGCAGACAAACAGTGTACTACGTAGTTGTCTTCGCAGACAAACAGTGTACTACGTAGTTGTCTTCGCAGACAAACAGTGTACTACGTAGTTGTCTTCGCAGACAAACAGTGTACTACGTAGTTGTCTTTGCAGACAAACAGTGTACTACGTAGTTGTCTTCTCAGACAAACAGTGTACTACGTAGTTGTCTTCGCAGACAAACAGTGTAATACGTAGTTGTCTTCGCAGACAAGCAGTATACTACGTAGTTGTCTTCGCAATCAAACAGTGTACTAGGTACGTAGTTGCCTTCGCAGACAAACAGTGTACTACGTAGTTGTCTTCGCAGGCAAACAGTGTACTACGTAGTTGTCTTCGCAGACAAACGGTGTACTACGTAGTTGTCTTCGCAGACAAACAGTGTACTACGTAGTTGTCTTCGCAGACAAACAGTGTACTACGTAGTTGTCTTCGCAGACAAACAGTGTACTACGTAGTTGTCTTCGCAGACAAACAGTGTACTACGTAGTTGTCTTCGCAGACAAACAGTGTACTACGTAGTTGTCTTCGCAGACAAACAGTGTACTAGGTACGTAGTTGTCTTCGCAGACAAACAGTTTACTAGGTACGTAGTTGTCTTCGCAGACAAACAGTATACTACGTAGTTGTCTTCGCAGACAAACAGTGTACTACGTAGTTGTCTTCGCAGACAAACAGTGTACTAGGTACGTAGTTGTCTTCGCAGACAAACAGTGTACTTCGTAGTTGTCTTCGCAGACAAACAGTGTACTAGGTACGTAGTTGTCTTCGCAGACAAACAGTGTACTACGTAGTTGTCTTCGCAGACAAAAAGTGTACTACGTAATTGTCTTCGCAAACAAACAGTGTACTACGTAGTTGTCTTCGCAGACAAACAGTGTACTACGTAGTTGTCTTCGCAGACAAACAGTGTACTACGTAGTTGTCTTCGCAGACAGTGTACTAGGTACGTAGATGTCTTCACAGACAAACAGTGTACTACGTAGTTGTCTTCGCAGACAAACAGTTTACTAGGTACGTAGTTGTCTTCGCAGACAAACAGTGTACTACGTAGTTGTCTTCGCAGACAAACAGTGTACTAGGTACGTAGTTGTCTTCGCAGACAAACAGTGTACTACGTAGTTGTCTTCGCAGACAAACAGTGTACTACGTAGTTGTCTTCGCAGACAAACAGTGTGCTACGTAGTTGTCTTCGCAGACAAACAGTGTACTACGTAGTTGTCTTCGCAGACAAACAGTGTACTACGTAGTTGTCTTCGCAGATAAACAGTGTACTAGGTTCGTAGTTGTCTTCGCAGACAAACAGTGTACTACGTAGTTGTCTTCGCAGATAAACTGTGTACTAGGTACGTAGTTGTCTTCGCAGACAAACAGTGTACTACGTAGTTGTCTTCGCAGAGAAACAGTGTACTAGGTACCTAGTTGTCATCCGTGAAGAACGGGTTGTCAGGACTTTGAATAACTTTTACCGTGTTAGCACACACACAACGCAAGCTCTACTTAGCTTAGGACTAAGCTAAAGCTAGGCACAGCCAGCTGTGCCATGGTAAATAAATAAATAAATAATGCTGGACAGTTCACACAACATTATCTCCGAACACCCTGAATAAATTACAAATATTTGTTCCGAGGCGTGAATCGAACCCGCAACCTCCTGCGTCCCAGGCGAACCTTCGTCCGCCGCGCCACAGAAGTCATAAGAGGTGGTGGGTCCGGCTGGCCTAAAAATAGTCCTCTCCGTCTCTTCCCATAGATGTCGTAAAAGCATTACAACATGGGATGGGAAGCAGATTCCATCCGAGGACTTGTCAAATACTGCGACCACAAATCCGCCATTGGCAAACCAGAGTCCAGAGTCTCGAGCACCGCCGTAAAGTCGCGTGCCTTTCGCTTTTATATAGGTTACATTTCGGGGAATGCTCCCAGGAACTTCACGATCTGATCCCACCATCTCCTTTTCATCATATGACGAGCAAACGCACGGCTCAGTACCATCCTCACCTCATTAGTAATACCTTCTATTCGTACTAAACGGTTTAGTTCTACCTTTATATTGCGAACTGCTAAGGAGTGGAATACACTACCGTCGTCTCTTTGCTTAAGGCGCTATAGGTTCAACGAACATTTTTGTATGAGGCGAAGAAGGCGAGCGCACGCTCTGATACCGTGTTTTTATGCATAAAAAAATTATATAAAAATGTCGTTCAAAGTTTTGTTTAATTTTGTTGATGAATTCACTAACTCAAATAATAACTAACATGTAACCAAATGTTTCAAAAATTAAAACGTGAGAGAAGTGAGTGAAAAATAGCATTTAAACTTTAAAAAGGAGGTATCTTTGTTATTTTTTTTTATCAAGTGAAGTAATTCAAATATTGTATTGAATTATTGATTTCACAAGATAAAAAGCTCAAGAATATCATATATTTTTTTCTTCATACAAAACTATGAAAATTCTTATCAAAAACTTTAAAATTCCAGAGACATTTGAGAACCTATCGCGCCTTAAGACAGATCTGTGTCTCTTCAAGGCTAGAGTGAATAGGTGCCTTCTAGACCTTTGTGCTCCATCTTCGGCCACATCGTCACTTACCAACAGGTGAGATCGTGGTCTATCAATTGCATTGTATGTATGGTGCTGCAGTTGTCATTGTTACCGGCTGATGGTGCCATACCTTTTGTCCATCGACAGTGTAGCCATCCAGTTTGAAAGTATATCCGAACACACTGGTCGATATCTTGGTCTCGTATACAGTCAGGAAGTTGTCTTCCGTGAAGAACGGGTAATTCCTCAACTTGTACGCGCCCGCGCGGATTGGACATTCTATTCTGAAACAACATCATTATCTATCGTAAGATGTCAACTGCTGGACTGGCCTTCCCCTCCCGTTGCACTAAGGTGGGGCTATGGACGGCCTCCCCCTCTTGTGCAATGGCACTATGGGAGGGCTATGGATGGCAACCCTCTCCCGTGGCGCTATGGGGGGGGCTATATATTATAATATTTAATTTATTTATTCAATCAACAAGGATCATTGGGTTAGTAAAATACATTGTCTATCTACACTACAGTTAGTAAGAATAATTGCAATTGAATACTACAAACTAACATTGAAAATATGACAACATCATCATCCAGCTGTGGAAGTCCACTACTGGACATAACAAATCATTTAATTATTTAAGCAACAACAAAGGTATTTAATAAAAACAAATTATAAAAAAATAAAAAGTCAATACATGTCATGTCACAAAATTATTAAAATCAATATATATAAAATCGTTGCGTGACTGACTGACTGACTGACTGACTGACCCTGAAATTTGGAGGGTACATTCCTTTTGTGGTCTAGGGGTGCACTAAGAAAGGAATTTCCGATACTCCCTCTCTAAGGGGTCCAAAATGGGCTTTTAATATACAACAAAAAAGCTCTGTATTTCAGAAACCGTTAGCAGTAGAACCTTGAAATTTTACATGGAGATTCCTCAAATTAAATAAATAAACATATGTTTCAGCGATTCCTGAAATTTTCCTGAAAAAAGGAAGGGGATCGTTTTCTTTGTAAAATAATAAAAAAACTTTATTTTTTACAACGCACAGCCTAAACCGCTGATCATAGAGACTTGAAATTTGGACAGTGTATTCCTTTTAGGGTGTTAAGGTGTACTTAGAAAGGAATTTGGAAAATTCCCCCTCTTAGGGGTCCAAAAAGGGCTTTTAACGTATACACTTTGCGTTTTGCAACGCACAGTCTAAAGCGCTGGACCTAGACACATGAAATTTGGAGGATGTATTCCTTTTTGGGTGTAGGGGGTGTACTAAGAAAGGATTTTTGAAAATTCACCCTGTAAGGGGTCCAAAATGGCTTTTAATGTAAAACTAAAATGCTTCGTATTTCGGAAACCGTTGATAGTAGAAACAAGAAAATTCACAGGTAGATTCCTCAAATAAAAGTAGCCAACATAAGTTTCAGCAGTACCTGAAATTTTGCTGAAAAAAAGCATTGGAACATTTTCTTTGTAAATAAATACACTTTAGGTTTTAGCCACATTTCAGCGTATTTCGGCAATTTCAAAGTTAGTTTCACGGTGAAGTCATTAAGATCAAAATATTTTCAGGACCTAATGGTTAAAATGGGACCCCTAAATTAAAAATTGTAGTATGGTGTCATTTCGAAGGGCGTTTGACGGTGTCGTTGTTGAGATTACATATTTTCAGGATATCAAGGTTAAAATGGGACCCCTAAATTGAAAAACTTGAGTATGGTGTCGTTTCAAACGGGGTGTCACGGTGTCGTTGTTGTGATTAAAATATTTTCAGAACCTCAACGTTAGAATGTGACCCCTAAATTTAAAAAAATAAGAATGGTGTCATGTATAAGGTCGTTTGAAGGTGACGTTGTTGAGATCAAAACATTTTCAAGACCTCAAGATTAAAATGCGAACCCTTAATTGAAAAACTTGAGTATGGTACTTTTCACTAGAAACGGGATATTAACTATGATTTTTGAGTTTTGAATGTTCACGATATTTCGGCACAGTTGCATGCGCCATGATCACGGGAGAACTAATTAAGTATAGTGTCGTTTCAAAGGTCATTTGACGGTATCGTACAAAATATAAGATACATAGTCAAGCAAAAAACAGTTAAAAAATCCAGCTACCGCAGTGACTGCTATGCACGCTATAAATATTCACACATAAACTTAAATTAGAGACACATTAAAATACACAAACTTAAGTAAAAAAAAACCATTTAAAATAAATCCAGCTGCCGCAGGAACTGCTATGCACGCTATAAATATTGAGGTTCAAAAAGTTAGAGACACATATAAACACACACACACTAAAGTCAAGCAAAAAACCAGTTAAAAAAATCTAGCTACCGCAGCGACTGCTATGCAAGCTATAAATATTCACACATAAAATTAAATTAGAGACACATCAAAACACACACACTTCAGTCAAGTAAAAAACCAGTTAAAAAAACAGCTATCGCAGCGACTGCTATGCACGCTATAAATATTGATGTTTAAAAAATTTAGTAGAACATAAAAACACACACACTAAATCAAGCAAAAACCAGTTAAAAAAATCCCGCTACCGCAGCGGCTGCTAATGCACAAAAAATTACATTCAGAAAAAATCGAGACACGCACTTAATGCATAACCAGTCAAGCAAAAAATCATACTAAAAATTCAGCTACCGCTGCGACTGCTACGCTATGGTGGATTGAGTCCTCAAGTAAATACCTAAAAACTGTGGAATCCTACCTGTAAATCCCACTGGCGACGAGATAAACCGCGAAAAAACACCACCACCTGCTTATTTATTGTGTTTTTGTGCATCGGCAATAAAATGCCGATCGGTAACAATTCGATATTTCGAGTAAAAAGTGATATTACGACGCGTGGAACAGTTCATGGCGCTCAATACAATTAAATCAGAGTTACAAGTCACAAAGACACCTGATTTGAGGGGTGAAGGGGGGAGGGGGGGCTGTCCCCTTTATCCATTTTCCTCCTTAGGAAATAAATAGTTCAAAAGAGATTACATTTGGAAGTGTCGGACTCCGATATGGGCTCTCGCCAGTACTCTCGCGAGGTTGCCCATGAGTGTCGCTTCACCCATTCGACCTTCGCTACGCTCAGAGATAGCCGAGCGCACACATTTGTAGACAAAGGCGTCAAAATGGAGGCGAAAATCTTGGCGATTGCTTGCAAGCTCTCAAACATTTAGCGAGTACGTGCAGTTTCAAGACATCCCTCGAAGAGAACTTGAGAGTGATGACATGAGATTGCGACTCTTCGCTGAGCCTACTCTAACATACAAGAGGGCGGTGGAGCTGGCTTTCGTAATCGAGGTAACCGACCAGCACGCGCAGGCGAGCGAGACGGGCAGCGCGGCGACAGCGGCGGGCTCCAGCGCGTCCGAGTCCGTACACAGGCTGGCAGCTGGACGAGGCGCAGCGCACGCGGGCCGCGTAGGGGTCGGCAGCGGCGCCAGCGCAGCGGGAGCACGCGCTCCCGCCGTGCCCGCGGGCGATGTGCAGTGCGTGGAGCAGCCTTGCTGGCGGTGCGGAAAGGGGCACCGGATCATCGGATACTGGTTTAGAAATTATTCTTGTGACGGTTGCGGGCAATGTGCATACGTTCGGGGGAGGCGCGTTAACTAACAATTAGCATAGGTAGGAAACCACAAGTGGAAAACCAAACATTCTACTACTACAACAACTAGAACATACTATTTACCACAGTGTAAAACTTAATTAGTCTGTGCTATTACGCAGAGTTATAGATAAAACAATATTACGCGTACGAAGTCGCGGGTTACAGCTAGTTATTTATAAAAGTCATATTTAAAGTGATTGTCATTAGTGAGAGCATGCATCATAGTGCAGTGATACATGTATACGCAGTCAAACCTATTTGCGAATATGCTCAGAATACCATTGGAGCTGGCCCGGACCTTGCGCACCAGAGTTGTTCCCCGCTTGCGCATGATGCTGTAAAAACAGTCCACGCGCCCCTCAGCAAACATCCCCGAAGCGCTACAGAACCAAGGCAGCCCCATCAGCACTCTGAACGCATTATTGTACTGCACACGAAGGGCGCTGTACTGTTTTCGCGTATGATTCACCCACAGGCTGCATGTGTAAAAACTCGAACAGTAAGCTTTAAAAAGCGTCGTTTTTACCTCCTTAGAGCAGCGTGCGAACCGGCGGGCTATCATGTTCGCTCTTACAGCCAGCGCCCTCCGTTCCCTCTCAATGTCAACATCGTCCTTCAAGTCAGAGGTCAGAAAATGTCCCAGGTATTTAAATTCACTGACTCTCTTTACAGGTGCTCCATATAATTTTCTGGGTGGTATAGAGGACACTGGACAACTTCCTCAAGCTTGAAATACGACGGCTATGGACGGCCTCCCCCTCTTGTGCAATGTCACTATGGGAGGGCTATGGATGGCTACCCCCTCCCGTGGCACTATGGGGGGGGCTATGGACGGCCTCCCCCTCTTGTGCAATGGCACTATGGGAGGGCTATGGATGGCTACCCCCTCCCATGGCGCTATGGGGGGGCTATGGACGGCCTCCTCCTCTTGTGCAATGGCACTATGAGAGGGCTATGGATAACTACCCCCTCCCGTGGCGCTATGGGGGGGGGCTATGGACGGCCTCCCCCTCTTGTGCAATGTCACTATGGGATGGCTTTGGATGGCTACGCCCTCCCATGGTGCTATGGGGGGGGGGGGGGGGCTATGGACGGCCTCCCCCTCTTGTGCAATGGCACTATGGGAGGGCTATGGATGGCTACCCCTTCCCGTGGCGCTACGGGGGGAGCTATGGACGGCCTCCCCCTCTTGTGCCATGGCACTATAGGAGGGCTATGAACGGCTACCCCCTCCCGTGGCGCTATTGGGGGGGGGGGGGGGGATATGGACGGCCTCCCCCTCTTGGGCAATGGCACTAAGGGAAGGCTATGGATGGCCTCCACCCCCGTGTCAGTATGGGGGGGCTATGGACGGCCTCCCCCTCCCGTGGCACTATGGAGGGGCTACGGAGAGCTTCCATCTCCTGTGGCACTATGGGAGGCTATGGACGGTCTCCCCCTCCCGTGGCACTATGGGGGGGCTATGGACGGCCCTCCTCTCCCGTGGCACTATTGGGGGCCATGGACGGCCTCCTCGTCCCGTGGCACTATGAGGGGCTATGGACGGCCTCCCCCTCCCTTGGCACTATGGGGGGGCTATGGACAGCCTCCCCCTCCCTTGGCACTATGGGGGGGGGGGGGGCAATGGACGGCCTCCCCCTCCCGTGGCACTATGGGGGGGCTATGGACGGCCTCCCCCTCCCGTGGCACTATGTGGGGCTATGGGGGGCCTCCCCCTCCCGTGGCACTATGGGGGGGGGGGGGCTATAAACACAGCATAATCAATTTGTTTTGGCACATTATTTTGGCACAAGTTGCGAGAAATCACATCACACTAATATTTTAAATGCAAAAGTTTGAGGGTTTATGTTTGTTTCTTACTTCTTCACGCAAATCGACGGCCTCTATGGCGCAGCGGGCGTTTGAGATCCGATAGGTTGCGGGTATTTGTTTCGGGTCTGAGTGTTGTGGTACCATGGTTACTCGTAATACCTGATACCCACGACAGGGGACGATGTAGCATCAGGCAGGACCCAGAAAAAAAACAGAACTCATATGTGACAGTTGTGTGTTAAAAAACAAAAATAGTGTATGCCAGCTACGTCACGAGGCGCGACTAGTTTACTCTAGTTCAGATCAGAAAACATAACGACTTCACTTTTAGTTAACGCTCTATTTTACACCCCATCTATTTGCCATCATATCCCGTGCGCCTTATATGAAAATAGATTCTTAAGGAGTAAACTCCGAAAAATAAAACGACTGAACCAATTGTGATGAAATTTGGTATGAATATAGCTGGATCTTGGAATAACACATAGACGAATTTGTATCCCGATATTCCCAAGGGATCGAGACTTATGCGGTTCAAAACGCGAGGCGCTACATTAGTCCCCCATTATTAGTGTACATTGTTTCAACGGTTTCAGGATGTTGTTGAGGCTGCCGCGTTGCTGTAGTGCATCAGGGATGTTTGCAGACGCGCGCACTGATGACTTCTTTACAATCATGCGTAGAAGAACTGCATCCCTGATGAGCCTCATGCGCGGGAGCTCCAACAGCCTTCTGACAGTTGTAGCTGAAGACATGTATTCATGTTTCATGAGACACTGGATGGAGGTGCTTGGCCCGATCTCTAGATTAGTGTCCAAGTAGGTTTTAAGGTGCAATAGGTTCACAGCATGTCTACTCAAGTCAGCTAAAGAAATTTTTAAGTTTTTGGTACGACTTCTAACAGTTTTCAAGTAGAAAAATTTCATGTACCTATTCTTAAGCTTTTTGCAAGTCAATTAAATTTTGTTTTTAGTGATTTATTTATTGGTTACTAGCTGACCCGCTCGCGACTTCGTCCGCGCGTAGATAAGGTAGTACCTACCTACTCGTACTATGGATTCTGTAAATATTTGTTGGTACAAATATCTGCCTGTAGGTATAAGTCCACTGCTGGCCACCCCTATAGAATGCTACAATGAACGTCCTGAACCGCCTTCATGCAACAACTTCGTGCTACTTTTAACATGTCGTCGGCCCATCGAGGAGACTTTCTAATCATCCGGTTCAAGGTTGCCACTCGAGAGCAATTATTCCTCAACGGTTGGTTCTGCCACAGAATAAATAATGTTCTGCGAGCTATATGATCTGCCCATTGCCACTTCAACTTGCTCATTTTGAGAGCCTGTGAGTATTCCCGATTCTTCTACGCATCTCTTCGTTTCAGATTCAGGTACATGTACGGAATCTCCGAGCACAGCTCTCTCCATAGCCCGCTGCACGATTTTGAGCTTTTATCATGCTTATAGTTGATAATCACATCTCACTAACGTAAGTCATCACTGGCAACATGCACTGATAACAGACTTTCATCTTGAGGCTCTCCAGTGACTGCGTAATGTGAATATTTATCGTAGTTTCCTGAAAGCTGCTTATCTGAGTTGGATTCGTCGGCTAACCTCATCATAGAAGGTCCAACACCTTCCTAGTTGAATCGTTTTCCCAAGTAGACATAGTCGTCTAAAGCATCATAACAGAATCCAATGAATGAAAATGAGCATTGGCAAGATACTAACAAACCTCCAAAAACAGCCAAAAAAGACAGATCCTCAAAAATATACTAATTATTCCCCCTTAAAACTCTCACAACCTAAGAAGCCAAACAAACAGACCATAACCATTAGACCCAGATTATAACCTCTAAACAGCCATTCAAACTCATAAAAACAAAGGGAAACACAGGGTACCTTACCCTAACTTCTTAGATTTCATACCTTAAACTCTGAGAAACCCTTAAAGCCTCGTACAAACCCATACAACCCCATTACGACGGACCTTGCTCAGGCGTCTTCTTTGGGAGTCGAAATTTTTACCAGCAGATGCAGGAACCAAGATAGAATATTTTCTCTGCCTTAAAACTCCTTGTGAAACTCCTATTTTTTTTTACAACACCTACAATCCCTAGAAACCCTCACAAACCCATACGACCCCATTTTAGACATTATAGAACACAGGACTTTTCTCATGATTTGAGATTTTTATTTTTCCTAGTGTTTGACTAAGTTTGAACGGTTTTCTCGGCCTCAAAGCTTCCTATCCTATCCTATCCTATTTTGACAAAATTGTAAGAGCAGTATTTCGAGATAATTTGTACAGACAGAGAGACAAAGACACAAATAAATTATGTAAGTACAAGCGTTTCTCGAACGCATTGATATATTTAAAATTTCGTCAAAATTGTATGCGCAGTATTTCGAGATAATTTGTACAGACAGACAGACAAAGAAACAAATAAATTATCTAAGTAGGTACAAACGTTGCTCGAACGCATTGAACTTTTCCAAAAAACTTTGTAAATAAAATAAAAAAAACTAACAAAATAAAATTCTAATTTCGATATAAAATACTTCTTCTAACAGCACGCCTGGTTTACCTTCTCTGTCAGATTTATCAATATATCATCAACCGATCAAAAACTTACTAAAAAAGTCAAGTATAGGTATGTAAGTAAAGTAAGTTATAGTTATTAGGATTGTCGACGCACCCATAGTTACCAGGGATCTAGAGCCGTTGAGCGTGCGCCGAGATATTGGCTCGCTTAGGTTCTTTTATAACAGGCATGCACCGAGGAGCTGTTTGAACTAATCCCAGCTTCGCACTTTTATAACCGCACATCCCGCCATCGTCAGCGAGCTCACCCGCACATTTTGAATGCGTGGAGGTCTCGCACAGTGCGTTTCACGCGCTTGTTTCTCCCTCGTACCTGCAGGGCGTGGAATGAGCTCCCGTTGGATGTCTTCCCACAGGGCTACAATATGGGTAAATTCAAGAGAAATATCAATAGGGCTCTTAATGGTAGGCAGCGCGTTAGCAATACCGTGGGTGACTGCTTTACATCAGCCCCCCTATTCCCTAACTGAAAGTCACTCGGTGACTAGCGTTTGACAAGAAGAATGATCATCAATTTAAAAAAAATACTATTAAGAATTGTCAATTGATGGTAATTTTACTTGTCAAACGTTGGTCACTGAGTGACTTTCAAGATAGGGAATAGGGGGGATGGAGGGCCGTCGGCTTGTTTGTCACCCCATTATAAAAAAAAAATACAATAAATTATTTGAATGATATTGAGATGTTTGCATGACAAAATAACTATGGAACAGTTTGCATATGGCACAGATAAAATAATACTATTACATATGGTTTGTATTGGCAATTAAGACACTCAGAAGCCATCATAAGGAAAGAAAAAGAAGAAGAAGTAGAGTATTGCGTGTCTTTTCGATATGGTTGATTAAAACTCGGTTTTTATGCCACCATTTAATGCACTAAGCCATTATATGAAGAAGAAGAAGAAGAAGAACGGTACATTGACGATTTTTTTTGAGCACTCCTCAGACGCCATTATAAGAACAGAAGAGCCTTGAACGTGAATCCTGAATGCTTGACATGTTTGTATGTCAAAATAGCGTAACTATGGAATTGTTTGCATGTCAAAATGTCGTAACTATGGAATAAAATCAAATTAATAAAATTGTAGTTTAAGTATTTTCCTCGCAATTTTTCCATATTTTCTCACCTTTAAAACCTTCCCTGAACTTCCACAAATATTTCAAAACCAAAATTAGACAAATCGGTACGGCCATTCTCGAGTTTTAGCGTGACCAGAAAAAATAGGGGTTGATTTTTATATATATAGATTTATTGTACTATATGTTAGTTATTTTTGTGTTACTAACCCAATATGGATCACTGGTCTGAAATAAACGTTTATGTTATATTATTATATATATATATATTATTGGGCCTGTGATGCAGAGGGCTTTATCGAGGTGATAAGGAAGAAACGGAAGCCCTCTAGCTGGAACCAGTGTGGTACTCATCTATCCAGTGAGCAGCACTTCCGAGCGGAGGTACCCACTACGCAGATCTACGTATCCTGCGTCTACTTCGACGTGAAAACCGCAGAGGTGGTGGAAGAACGCCGGAGTGGGATTGAGGGTCATGAACTTGGACTCTCGTCATAATGTGAGCTTTAGCTCATTTATGGTGAGGGTCCCTACGGAAAATCTGAAGACCAACTTGAGCCCTGACTTCTGGCCGAAAGGGGTGAAGTTCCGGCGGTTCAAGGGCCGTCTGTCACGTGTTCCCCGGGCCGTGACGCGTCGGCGATCACACGTGTGTTAGATTAAGTTATAAATATGTATGTAAGTTTCTAAGGTATTTATGTTGCAATGGGTACTAGTATAGTATTATTTCATCTGTGCTATGGCCTTATTGTTAAGGTTTAGTGCATTTCTTCATAAGCCCGGAAAAAAGTTTTTAAATTTGAATTTGAATTAGTTATCCTATTAATTCCATGACGAGATGTTGTCCCGAAACTATGGGCCGTTATATTTTTAAATTTGAATTTGAATTAGTTATCCTATTAATTCCATGACGAGATGTTGTCCCGAAACTATGGGCTGTTATATTTTTAAATTTGAATTTGAATTAGTTATCCTATTAATTCCATGACGAGATGTTGTCCCGAAACTATGGGCCGTTATATTTTTAAATTTGAATTTGAATTAGTTATCCTATTAATTCCATGACGAGATGTTGTCCCGAAACTATGGGCCGTTATATTTTTAAATTTGAATTTGAATTAGTTATCCTATTCATTCCATGACGAGATGTTGTCCCGAAACTATGGGCCGTTATATTTTTAAATTTGAATTTGAATTAGTTATCCTATTAATTCCATGACGAGATGTTGTCCCGAAACTATGGGCCGTTATATTTTTTTTATAATGCATCTTGGAATTTCTGATTAAGCAGATGGCCCACCTGATGTTAAGCGTTACCCTCTTCCTATATGAACAGTGCATTACCACATAGGTCACGTCCACCTAGGACGCACCCTATGTGGCATTGCACTGCGCCCGCCACCCTGAGACATAAAGATGAAAAGTCTCATGTGCCTGTAATTTCACTGGCAACCATACTGTAGTGTCGTACACCCACCCGTACACCACAATATAACTATTCCTGGTTCCTTAGTAGCGGCTTCGACAGATCCTCAATCTCCACAACACCAACCATTATCTTGGTATCGCAGCCATCACCGACTGGCTCCTACCATAGACTAATGTCTTGTTGTCCTTTCTACCGTCTACATGGAAACAGGCACAGTCATGTTCTGTCAGCCACAGAATGCCACAGACTCACATTATGATTCATGCACATACACTACAACTCCTTCCTTATCAAAATATTTTATAAATATTTAAGTAAATATTAATTTGTTATTCTCATTTCCAACAAGGAGGGTTAGCGCAGCTCTGTTCAGACTGCAGCTCTTGAACAGTTACTAAGCCTTTGCTCATCAACTTGGCTACCACCCACCTGCACGTGGTGTAGACTTTATTTACGTTGTATCGTTGAGTAACCTAACGTAGAGATCTCAGTAACCAATCCCTTTAGAGATAAAACAACTATTGGATAGGATATGAAAGTCTGGACTAGACACAACTGTTACTCAACCGATCGTCTGATGCCCGATAGCAGGGCGCAGAGAGTGAACTATGCATAACATCATAATAGAACCCAAAGTTAAACTTCAGCACTATGCCGGAAGCCTGAATGACAATCCAAATAATTGGTATTTTTCTGAACTCAATATGATCTTCTGTTGACCATTTAGTTATTCATAACTTCATTGTGACTAAGATACACCACCATCCCCTTGTTTAAAAAATATTTATCATTATAATAAATAAATCCATCAAATGAAAACCTATCAAGCGGCCCTTTTTTTTCCATTTCTACGGTCACAGTTTTTTTAATGAAACCTATAGGCCAACCAGCTCGTGAGCTGGGCCGTGGTCCACCCGATGTAAAAAGTGGTCACCGTCGATTAGGCAACACCGGGGGCATTGTCGATGCGCTGCCCACCCCGAAGGAATTCATGAACGTGTTTTTTTTTGTTTTGAAACGACACATTTCGTAACTAAGCGGTAAAACCTCAGATGGAGCCCATTCCACAGTTTGCAAGTACGGGGAAGAAACGATTTCGAGAAACGAGTCGTACGAGAAACCCAAGGCTCCGTGATGTGTGAGCCCAGTGATAATGCTGGAAAGAGCAATGGTGTAATCCCGATGCGGGGACCAGATCAAAAAGCTCGTCAGAGCATTTCCCGTTGTCGAGGCGGTAGAACACGCAAAGAGATCCTATGGCTCCGCGTTGGCTAAGCGGTTCTAGAGTATCTGAGAGCTTAGCCGATGATTCTAACAGTTCTTCTCTGAAGGGAGTCAAAACAAAGCAGCTGGTACTTGGGTGCCCCGTGCCATAGATGGGAACAGTTTCTACGTGCCGCCTAACTTGTGCTTTGTAAAGCAACAGCCACCGACTCGGCATAAAACACTGCTTAGCATGATTGATTTAATTTGTAATTCCACACTACACGCACAATATTAATTTACAGTCCCAGGTCCCACTGTCTTATAGGTATTTAAATGAATTTACATTAACCATGGCACCAGCTTCCAGACTGGTAGCCAAATGATATTTGCGAACGCTCGCAACAATGTTGATCACACAGCGGGAATTGAACCCGCACTCCACGTGTTTCAACCAGACGCTTGCTTCGCTAGAAAGGTATCTTGAACTAGTTTTCAATTTGTTGGAAATATCAGCAATTTTGCAACCTATTGAATTATAAACATATAATATTTAGTCAACAACATCTAACCAACTGAATGGTACGACTTTGGTCAATTTATATGCAACCAATTTAATGGTACGCCTCTTTGCAACCAATTTAATGGGTAAGCCTTTGGTCAATCAACATGCAACCAATTTAATGGTACGCCTTTGGTCAATTTATATGCAACAAATTTACTGGTACGCTTCTTTGCAACCAATTTAATGGTAAGCCTTTGGTCAATAAACATGCAACCAATTTAATGGTAAGCCTTTGGTCAATAAACATGCAACCAATTTAATGGTACGCCTTTGGTCAATAAACATGCAACCAATTTAATGGTACGCCTTTGGTCAATAAACATGCAACCAATTTAATGGTAAGCCTTTGGTCAATAAACATGCAACCAATTTAATGGTACGCCTTTGGTTAATTTATATGCAACCAATTTAATGGTACGCCCCTCTGCAACCAATTGAATGGTACACCTCTTTGCAACCAGTTTAATGGTACACCTCTTTGCAACCAATTTAATGGTAAGCCTTTGACCAACATTCTTGCAACCAATTTAATGGTAAGCCTTTGACCAACATTCTTGCAACCAATTTAATGGTAAGCCTTTGACCAACTTTCTTGCAACCAATTTAATGGTAAGCCTTTGACCAACATTCTTGCAACCAATTTAATGGTAAGCCTTTGACCAACATTATTGCAACCAATTTAATGGTAAGCCTTTGACCAACATTCTTGCAACCAATTTAATGGTAAGCCCTTGACCAACATTCTTGCAACCAATTTAATGGTAAGCCTTTGAACAACATTTTGCAACCAATTTAATGGTAAGCCTTTGACCAACATTCTTGCAACCAATTTAATGGTAAGCCTTTGACCAACTTTCTTGCAACCAATTAAATGGTAAGCCCTTGAATTAAATACATTTTCAGATAAACAGAATGACAATTTAATTGCAATGTGTCCATTTCCAAACATTTTCATGTTAATTAATTTAACTACAAGTTGGCAGTAAAGCATATTCCATAATGACACAATTTTGGGTCTCTGAAGTTGATAGTATGAGGAGAGACACGCGGATGCAGCGATGGCATCCATTTCGCACTACGTCATTTAGTTAGATATTTCCTAGGTTTTTCTTTAATGCATATTAATTCCAGTAACTACTCTCAGGACTTTAACAATAACCGTCGCTGTACACACGCTGTGAATATGAACCATCTCAACTTCAAAGAGATAAGTATCTATACTTGTATCATCGATGATAATCTGCAACTCCACAAACATATAAAAAGACACTACCCATTCCAAGTTGGGTTCATTATTTAGAAAACTCTAGTGCATAACTTGATATTCTACCTTTTGGAGCCGTTATTAATAATATACTAATAGGTGATTTGCACACATTAGTCCTTTTTGGTCCTTTTTGAGATATTGATCCTCCGAACTCGGCTGACACGCTGCCGTGTATCTATAGTGCAAAAAATTAATGAATAGTGATGCTTGCCATGTGAACGTAGTCAAATGTTATATTCTGTTTTTTTTTTTAAGTTACACATTTCATTTTTAGTGAGTACCTACCTACTTAAGTAGGTACCTCATATTACATGCCTTTTGCAACACTTTTCTGATCAGCATGTTTACACGCAGATTTTAGTGTAAGTACCTACCAGCTACTAAGCTTGTGTAAACTAGCCATAACAATCTTGAAAGTCAAATTTAGTTTACATTTGCACATGTTTATGTAGGTAAGACCATAACCAAGTAGTATAAATAGGTACCAACCCACTAGTAGAAATGAATTAAACGTCAAATCCCGTACCTACTAAGCTTGGTACATGCGTAGACCAGTGGCCTGTTACAGAAAATTTACATTTTATCACGACTAATTTCAGTATTATCTTAGTTTCCTTTATTTGTGTTTTTTTACAATATTAGTAGGATACGTACGAGGTAGTAGGTATTTTGGTATAATAAACATCCTGCACTAAAGCAGTTCAAAACATTAGGTACTGAGGTAGGAACAAATTCAAAATACTAAAAGCAAATCGTTCAGATCTGACAATAGAGTGCTAACACTGCTAAGTAGGTAGGTATACCCACAACAAATCTCGTCAATCCAAAACTTTATTTGCAAGTTTATTTACGTAGGTAGGTATATACTTAGTGGTTTTATACATACTTCGCGAGAGAGGCACTAACCGATATTATTTAAACGTGTTTTCCGTAAGCACGATCCAGGACTTGTGGTTTTTACTAACACCATCTAGTTTTGATTGTAAGCACTACTTTGCCAGGCGTTATTAAATGTTCCTGAACCCATATCGCCCTAGCCAGCAGAGTTTCGCAAAATTATTCGTTTCGCAACCTATGTGAATGTGAACATAGCAACAGTCTTGTTAACGTAAAGTCAGGCGGCGCGGCGTGGCGCACTCCGCACTTCAGGCATGAAACCACAAGCACTAGGCGCGGCGAGCCCGACACGCAGAGACATTTCAGCGAGACAGACAAGACAAGAGCCAGTGACAGAAAGAGAGGCAAGCACTAGACGAATTCAGCAGCGGGCAACCAGCGCTGTACGATCCGAAGCGCACTCCATTGCGCGGGAACCAGAGTCGCCAGTTACCTATTATTATTATGATTTCGCGGAGTCAACCACCCGCACCCGTACCACTATGCATTCTGTGGTAAGGTTTACATGCAGGTATATCGTATGACTCATAGTTCATTTGTAATTTCCTATAACCTTTGTTTTTTTTTTTTCAAATGTACCTACCATATTTTTAGTATGTACGAAAAAATTCTACGTCTATGGTACCTACCCACTGAAATGCGAGAATCAATTCATTATTTGTGTGAACTCACGAGCGATGGTATATTTTCCATCTGTGGTTGGATGAAAATAACCATCGAAAACCATCGACACGACTAAGCAATTTATGTACATTATGTTGTAACTCTCATTTTTAAAATCACAATAATACAGAGTTTTACAATACAAAAAAGCCGGCACATGTCATCATTATGTTAAAAGAGTGGCATAATTTACGAGTTTGCATGCGTTGCTCACATTAGGTATCAAAGTAAATGGATCCGAGCGTAATGTTAGATTCTTGAAATCAATTTACGTATTCCACCCCAAATACAATACAACCCAGTTCCTTGTATCTTTCAAAGCCTAGCCCCATTATCAACAACACGTTTGTTAAGGTTAATTTTCCATTATTCATTACCTAATCACTAATGTACTTTTCCCCCCTCCGGAAAATTAAGGTTATGTTCGCGAAGGCTCAGAAAAATACATAAATACCTTTTTATTCTCGTCGCCATATGTAGTGTCGTACACCCACCCGTACACCACAATATAAGTATTCCTGGTTCCTTAGTAGCGGCTTCGACAGATCCTCAATCTCCACAACACCAACCATTATCTTGGTATCGCAGTCATCACCGACTGGCTCCTACCATAGACTAATGTCTTGTTGTCCTTTCTACCGTCTACATGGAAACAGGCACAGTCATGTTCTGTCAGCCACAGAATGCCACAGACTCACATTATGATTCATGCACATACACTACACATACCCTTCAAACCGGAACACAGCAATGCGATAACTACTGCTTTGTGGCAGAAATAGGTACCTATGGTGGTAGTACTTTCCCGGACGAACTCGTTCACAAAAAAGCACTACTACTACTAAATGTGACGTAGTGGTTAAGATCTTTTCATGCCATTTCCTAGAAAATTGGCATGCCTAGTAATATAAGGTAGAACATAAGTGGATTTCACCTTAGTTTAAGACCTATACAATGTTCTGGCAAATAAAATTACCTTATAAATAAATAAAATAAATAATGCTGGACAAGTTCACACAACATTATCTAGCCCCAAGCTAAGCCAGAACTTGTGTTATGGGTACCTACTAGTTAACTGATATACTTAATACGATACATTATACATAGATAGATATTTTGTATTATGCATAGAAACCACCCAGAACACCCTAAACAAATATCTGCAGATCGCACAAATATTTGTTCCGAGGCGGGAATCGAACTCGCAACCACCTGCGTCGCTGGCGAACCATCGCCAGCCGCGCCACCGAGGTCGTCAAAGCCACACAGTCGTCAGAGGCGTTATCTTATGTTATGTTTACTCAGGGCTGGTGTAATGGAACAGCATGCCATAGGTCTCTTCCTCCGCGTCGTTGTCCTCGGCACAGCCCTCGGTGACCACGTAGAACTCGTTCAAGAAGTCGCAGGTGTCCACATTCCGAATGTCCTGGCACTTCTGCATTGTGGCCTGCAAGAGAACCAGAGCCGGCTGGTTATTGCGTAGTAGACTGACGTTTGATTTCGATGTCCAGTTTACTATTCATTCATGCGCAACGTGTTTTAAATATTTCTGTTCTTGTAAAAATGCTAAAACACGCTGCGCAATGAACAGCAAGCTGGTAATCGACATCAAACGTCAGCCTACTACGCAATAACCCGGCTGGTCTATTATTTCAGGGGATTAGTCATCCCTTCAGGTTCCTACCGAAGTGAGAAAGGGACAGAATAGAGCACGCAGAGCGACAATCACGAAGTGAAAAAGGGACAGAATAGAGTACGCAGAGCGACAATCACGAAGTGAGAAAGGGACAGAATAGAGTACGCAGAGCGACAATCACGAAGTGAGAAAGGGACAGAATAGAGTACGCAGAGCGACAATCACGAAGTGAGAAAGGGACAGAATAGAGTACGCAGAGCGACAATCACGAAGTGAGAAAGGGACAGAATAGAGTACGCAGAGCGACAATCACGAAGTGAGAAAGGGACAGAATAGAGCACGCAGAGCGATAATCACGAAGTGAGAAAGGGACAGAATAGAGCACGCAGAGCGACAATCACGAAGTGAGAAAGGGACAGAATAGAGCACGCAGAGCGACGATCACGAAGTGAGAAAGGGACAGAATAGAGTACGCAGAGCGACAATCACGAAGTGAGAAAGGGACAGAATAGAGCACGCAGAGCGATAATCACGAAGTGAGAAAGGGACAGAATAGAGCACGCAGAGCGACAATCACGAAGTGAGAAAGGGACAGAATAGAGCACGCAGAGCGACAATCACGAAGTGAGAAAGGGACAGAATAGAGTACGCAGAGCGACAATCACGAAGTGAGAAAGGGACAGAATGGAGCACGCAGAGCGACAATCACGAAGTGAGAAAGGGACAGAATAGAGTACGCAGAGCGACAATCACGAAGTGAGAAAGGGACAGAATGGAGCACGCAGAGCGACAATCACGAAAAACCGCAAATATTATATTACTGATTATTTCCAAAAATCTAAACAAAGTTTTATACACCTACTAGATGACCTGCGCGCGACTTCGTCCGCGCGTAGTTTGAAAACATCTCCGGCGCGGCGTGCAGACAACAACATAAACATCAACAACCACCCCGCGAAATGACTTTTGAAACAACACCACACTCAAGTTTTTCAATTTAGGGGTCACATTTTACCCTTTATTTTCTGAAAATATTTTAATCTTAACAACGACACTGTGAAACGACCTTTGAAACGACACTGAACTTAAGTTTTTCAATTTAGGGGTCCTATTTAACCCTGAAATCCTTAAAATATTTCGATCTCAACAATGACACCGTGAAACAACCTTTGAAACCATACTCAAGTTTTTCAATTTAGGGGTCCCATTTAACCCTGAGGTCCTTAAAATATTTCAATCTCAACAATGACACCGTGAAACAACCTTTGAAACCATACTCAAGTTTTTCAATTTAGGGGTCCCATTTAACCCTGAGGTTCTTAAAATATTTCGATCTCAACAATGCCACCGTGAAACAACCTTTGATACCATACTCAAGTTTTTCAATTTAGGGGACCCATGTTATCCCTGAGGTCCTTAAAATATTTCGATCTCAACAATGACACCGTGAAACAACCTTTGAAACCATACTCAAGTTTTTCAATTTAGGGGTCCCATTTAACCCTGAGGTCCTTAAAATATTTCGATCTCAACAATGACACCGTGAAATAACCTTTGAAACCATACTCAAGTTTTTCAATTTAGGGATTCCATTTTATCCTTGAGGTCCTTAAAATATTTCGATCTCAACAATGACACCGTGAAACAACCTTTGAAACCATACTCAAGTTTTTCAATTTAGGGGTCCCATTTTATCTCGGAGGTCCTGAAAATATTTTGATTTCAACAACGACACCGTGAAACGACCTTTGAAACGACACCATACTCAAGTTTTTCAATTTAGGGGTCCCATTTGAACCTTGAGGTCCTGAAAGTATTTTGATTTCAACAACGACACCGTGAAACGACCTTTGAAACGACACCATACTCAAGTTTTTCAATTTAGGGGTCCCATTTGAACCTTGAGGTCCTGAAAATATTTTGATCTCAATGACTATAGTGTGAAACTAACTTTTAAATCATCAAAATACGCTGAAATCTGGCTAAAACGTAAAGTGTATTTATTTACAAACAAAACGTTCCCGTGGCTTTTTTCAGCAAAACATATATTTTTTATTTTTATATAAGGAATCTACCTGTGAATTTTCAAGTATCTACTACCAACGGTTTCCGAAATACGAAGCATTTTAGTTTTACATTAAAAGCCGTTTTGGGCCCATTATATGGTAAATTTTCCAAAATCCTTTCTTAGTACACACCTACATCCAAAAATTAATACATCCTCCAAAGTTCATGTATCTAGGTCCAGCGGTTTAGGCTGTGCGCTGCAAAACGCAAAGAGTATACATTAAAAGCCCTTTATGGACCCCTAAGGGAGCGCATTTTCCAAATTGTACAATTTGAAACCCTAAAAGGACTACACTCTCCAAATTTCAAGTCTCTACGACCAGCGGTTTAGCCAGTGCGTTGTAAAAACTTATTTTTTTTATTTTTTTTTCAAAGAAAACGTTCCCCTGCCATTTTTCAGGTAAGTTTCAGGAATCGCTGAAATACGTGTTTGTTAATTTTATTTGAGGAATCTCCATGTCAAATTTCATGGTTCTACTACTAACGGTTTCCGAAATACAGAGCATTTTTGTTTTAAGTTAGAACCGCATTTTGGACCCCTTAGCATGCGAATTTTCAAAATTCCTTTCTTAGTACAACCCTACGCATCAAGACGAACACACCCGGTAAATTTCAAGTCTCTACGACCAGCGGTTTAGGCTGTGCGTTGGACCTCGGTCAGTCAGTCAGTCAGTCAGTCAGTCAGTCAGTCAGTCAGTCAGTCAGTCAGTCAGTCAGTCAGTCAGTCAGTCAGTCAGTCAGGACATTGCCTTTTATATATTAGACTGGCGACTCGCCCCGGCTTCGCACGGGTAGCCCCCGGTGAAACCCACCCCCCCCCCTACCCCTCCCACTATGTCCTATCTCCTGGTTCTAAGCTACCAAAAAAAAAAAAAAAAAATTGCAATTAGGTTCATATTCGGTCTTCGTAAATATGACCATGTTTCCCAGTTCCGCGCTAAGCTCAAGTGGCTTCCCATTCGCCTTCGCCGGAATACTCATATCCTCTCGCTTCTCCATAATATATTGTCGGCTTGCTCCGTCGTTGCATTCTTTTAAAGATCGTGTCAAACGGTTTTATCTCCAATCGTCTTCTTCGTCCTGTTGAGTTTCATTGTTCTTGTCTGTTTTTATGTTGTGTTTATATTATTATGTATTTATTTTTATGTATTATAATGTAGGTTTGTATATATTTCATGATATGTGTATTTGTCAAGGTGATAACACCACTGTCCCATTCTTCCATATAGTCCTCTCCATCCTAAGGTTGTCTGGAAGAAATCGCTATAAGCGATAAGACCGCCCATTGTACATTTCTGTTATTTTTTTGTTATTGAGTTATGTTTTGTATTTCTGTGTGTTATTTGTGTACAATAAAGAGTTAATCTATCTATCTATCTATCTATCTACATCCACGGAATCCACGGGGCCTATGCATAGGCCGGAAAACCACAGAAGAAAGGTTAATAAAAAAAAACGAGCGAGCCTTACAGTAGTTGCATAATATGATGTGTAACATCTGACATCTCACCTCCTTGGTAATAAGCAACATGGCTGATAGTACCAACCTCTCGTAAAAATGCGCGCTTCCTGTTACTTACTTCCGTCCCTTTTCACGAAATCACTCCCACAGATTGCAGGAAAGCGAGAGGAAAGATGCTACATATCGAAAAAATGGATTATCATCGGCGTGGTGCCAGTAAGCCGGTAGATTGTCACCAGGAAACTGGTTTCTATTTGAATGAGGTTAAGGCATATGTCTCGCACATTTGCAGAATTGTAGTTTGTTGGAAACCGATATGGTGCATATTGCATAAGTTAAAATTAAACCAGGATTTAGGTCTTGTAGGTAGGTATATAATCAAGGCGCCAGACAGCTTACTATGTAATGTGCAATAGAGATAGCGCCTAGCAAAGTGCAGTAGGGCGCGATAACGCCAGAGACGGCGGTAGACGAATGACCGAGCAAAGTGCAGAAATGTTTAGTGACGCAATCAAATGTAAGAACATAACCAAGCTGAAGAAAATATTAAGAGAATAACTTTCACAAAACCTGAAATTATTTATTATTTATAATACTGTAAAATATAAAATCAAAACAGCCGAGCACTTTTCGCTATAAAAATCCAAGAAAAGGATGCGTGTCCAGTCGGGCCTTTCCGTTAGGTATTTTTTAAATTGATTCGAGCCAGTCCAGTCGGGCCGTGGTGATTCGGGCCGCGGCCAATATTACGTTACTGTGGTGTGTCCGGCCTAAGAATAGACCCCTCCGTCTCCTCCCGTGGATGTCGTAAAAGTCGACTAAGGGATTACCCGGACTTGTTGATAAGATTCGTTGGTATAAGATTTGTCCTGGCTGGTAGCTTATTATGGAATGTGTTATTACTGGAAGAAAGCGTTAGCTGAGTCAGTCGTGGGAAGCAATGGCGGCGATGAGCTCACCACTTGTCACGTCTATATTCCACGATGGTGCAACCCACTGTGAAAAGAGGCCTATTGTGGCTCTGCCTACCTCTTCGGGGAAAAGGGCGTGTGTCTATGTATGTATGTATGTAAAGAGTTAATCTATCTATCTATCTATCTATCTATCTACCTCCCTACCAATTTTCAGCCAAATCGGTTCACCCATACTTGAGTTATAAGTGGTGTAACTAACACGACTTGAAAAAAAAAAAAAAAAAAACGTATAAACCTCACGGAGCCCGAGACCTTTCCAACGAATGCAAAACCGTGGAAATCAGTTCGTGTGTTCTGGAGTTATAGCGTCAGGAAGTTTCCTTCCGACTTATTTTTATATAATAGAAGAATAAAAATAATGTAAAATAAAAACATTAAAATCGCTTTAGGCTTTTGGAAGCAATAGGATTTATTTTTGCGTAAATAAATAAATAATAAGAAATAAATGATACTGGACAGTACACACAAAATTATCTAGCTCCAAGCTAAGCAGAGCTTGCGTGTTATGGGTGGGTACTATAGATAACTGATATAGATAATTAATACAATACATTAGGTACATAGATAGATATTTTTGATAATACATAGAAAATACCAAGAACACCCTGAACACACCTATCCGTAGATCGTACAAATATTTGTTCTGAGGTGAGAATCGAACCCGCAACCTCCTGCGTCGCAGGCGAACCTTCGCCCGTCGCGCCATGCACAGAGGTCGTCACAGAATCATACATAGGGCACATTGGATTTTTTGACTTATAAATTAATAAATAAAAATAATAAATTAATTTAAATTACTGCTTATAATTGTAAAACCTCACTGGTGGGGTACCGTTTTTCTGAACTTATCCAAAATATATATATTGATCGCATAACGGGGTTTTTGGCAATTATTTTCGTTTGAAAATTACCAAAAACCCCACTGGTTTTATTTAATTCTAAGAATCTGTCTCAAATGCACTGAAAACAATTCAATCAACAATCTTTTACAGTATTACTACTACTACTTCTGTTCACCGGTTCTTTCCTGGACACCCTGTTTTAGTATCTACTAGATAAACGTTGCTCTATGAAACTGACTAAATAAGAGGAGCCTCCTCGCGACGCGCTTTCAATATTTTCCACCAGTCTTTCCACGAAAACAGTTATATTCCTTGCCTCCAGGGCTAACTCACATCAATCAGGAAAAGCCCTAATGAAGAAGAGAAAAGGTAACCCAATTTAAGTAGGCACTTGGGACACATTGTCTCCGAGTAGGTACCTACTTAAATGATGAGGCAGATATGGAAAGGGAGCGAAGGGTGTTGACGGTTAGAGCTAACATATTGGTCCGTAGGTTTTCTCGCAGTTCAAATGAGGTCAAAATAACTCTGTCAAATCCTACTGTCAGTCTTTTTACACGAGTTGCCTGACCACGTGTACACAAAAAACCCTCAACACCCTACGCGTCCAATACAATAATGCATTTCATGCGTTGCATGCAGTTGTTGGGGCTCCCGCGGTTCTGCAGCGCCTCGGGCACGTTCGGGACGTGCTAATGGATTCGCCGCCTGCATGCGCCAGCCAGATAGTCGCCTCCATGATGAGCAGAGTTTACGCGAACACCAACACCATCCTGAATACAGTGCCTGATAAATGGGATAGTCCCACTTTTACACACTGTGTTCGAGTGATGACGAAATAAATAAATATTGTTTCGTCATCTTCCGAACCCACGCTTATCTAAGTTTAGGTAGGTAAGTATCCTATGACCTAAATCAATATATATAAAATCGTTGCGTGACTGACTGACTGACTGACTGACTGACTGACTGACTGACTGACTGACAATCAACGCACAGCCTAAACCCTAAATCCTAGAGACCTGAAATTTGGAGGGTACATTCCTTTTGTGGTCTAGGGGTGCACTAAGAAAGGAATTTCCGATACTCCCTCTCTAAGGGGTCCAAAATGGGCTTTTAATATACAACAAAAAAGCTCTGTATTTCAGAAACCGTTAGCAGTAGAACCTTGAAATTTTACAAGAAGATTCCTCAAATAAAATAAATAAACAAGTGTTTCAGCGATTCCTGAAATTTTCCTGAAAAAAGGAAGGGGATCGTTTTCTTTGTAAAATAATAAAAAAACTTTATTTTTTACAACGCACAGCCTAAACCGCTGATTGTAGAGACTTGAAATTTGGACAGTAAATTTCTTTTAGGGTGTAAAGGTGTACTTAGAAAGGAATTTGGAAAATTCACCCTCTTAGGTGTCCAAAAAGGGCTTTAAACGTATAGACTTTGCGTTTTGCAACGCACAGTCTAAACCGATGGACCTAGACACATGCAATTTGGAGGATGTATTCCTTTTTGGGTGTAGGGGGTGTACTAAGAAAGGATTTTTGAAAATTCACCCTGTAAGGGGTCCAAAATGGCTTTTAATGTAAAACTAAAATGCTTCGTATTTCAGAAACCGTTGGTAGTAGAAAAAAGAAAATTCACGTGTAGATTCCTAAAATAAAAATAGCCAACATAAGTTTCAGCAGTACCTGAAATTTTGCTGAAAAAAAGCATGGGAACATTTTCTTTGTAAATAAATACACTTTAGGTTTTAGCCACATTTCAGCGTATTTCGGCAATTTCAAAGTTAGTTTCACGGTGAAGTCATTAAGATCAAAATATTTTCAGGACCTAATGGTTAAAAAGGGACCCCTAAATTGAAAAATTGTAGTATGGTGTCGTTTCGAAGGGCGTTTGACGGTGTCGTTGTTAGGATTACATATTTTCAGGATCTCGAGGTTAAAATTGGACCCCTAAATTTAAAAACTTGAGTATGGTGTCGTTTCAAACGGCGTGTCACGGTGTCGTTGTTGTGATTAAAATATTTTCAGAACCTAAACGTTATAATGTGACCCCTAAATTGAAAAACTGAAGTATGGTGTCGTTTCAAAGGTCGTTTGACGGTGTCATTGTTGAGATTAAAACATTATCAGGACCTCAAGATTGAAATGGGAACCCCAAATTGAAAAAACTTGAGTATGGTGTCGTTTCAAAGGTCGTGTCACGGTGTTGTTGTTGAGATTAAAACATTTTCAGGACCTCAAGATTATACTGTGACAAAGGCGTCAAAATGGAGGCGAAAATCTTGGCGATTGTTTGCAAGCTCTCAAACATTTAGCGAGTACGTGCAGTTTCAAGACATCCCTCGAAGAGAACTTGAGAGATCAGTTCGTATTTTATCACTCGTGAGTGATGACATGAGATTGCGACTCTTCGCTGAGCCTACTCTAACATACAAGAGGGCGGTGGAGCTGGCTTTCGTAATCGAGGTAACCGACCAGCACGCGCAGGCGAGCGAGACGGGCAGCGCGGCGACAGCGGCGGGCTCCAGCGCGTCCGAGTCCGTACACAGGCTGGCAGCTGGACGAGGCGCAGCGCATGCGGGCCGCGTAGGGGTCGGCAGCGGCCGCGGCGCCAGCGCAGCGGGAGCACGCGCTCCCGCCCGGGCGATGTGCAGTGCGTGGAGCAGCCTTGCTGGCGGTGCGGAAAGGGGCATCGGACCATCGGATGCTGGTTTAGAAATTATTCTTGTGACGGTTGCGGGCAATGTGCATACGTTCGGGGGAGGCGCGTTAACTTACAATTAGCATAGGTAGGATACCACAAGTGGAAAACCAAACATTCTATTACTACAACAACTAGAACATACTATTACCACAGTGTAAAACTTAATTAGTCTGTGCTATTACGCAGAGTTATAGATAAAACAATATTACGCGTACGAAGTCGCGGGTTACAGCTAGTGCTTTATAAACCTACTTGACTTGTAACAATAATCCGTTATAAATAAATAAACTATAACCATAACTATAACTATCTATAATTTTATTTTTTATTTTTGATGTCTAACATAGCTCTAAATCTAACACTATAGGTATGGATATTAGTAATCTATATATGATAATTATAAAGAGGAAAGATTTGATTTTGTTTGCATTGAATAGGCTCCGAAGCTACTGAACCGATTTGAAAATTTATTTCACTGTTGGGAAGTACATAAGTACGAAATATTTTATTTTCAAAGAAAATAGGGATCCTTACTAAAACTCCAATAACGTAACCCAAGGTGTAAAAAATTAGCTACCTAAAATATTATTTACATCTGTGTGTGGATAGATGGGGGTTGCGAAGGGGGGAGGGGGGGACCCGACACAACCCGTGCGAAGCCGGGCCGAGTTTCAAGTCTGAAATAAAATTATTATTATTATAACTAACCTGTTCCCGAATTTGCGTTTTGCGGACGATATTGTCCTCTTTGCCCCAACATCACACGACCTACAACACATGCTCCAAGAACTGAGCGCGGCAAGTCTCGAGGTTGGACTTCAAATGAACCGGTCAAAGACGCAGGTAATGTCAAACAGCACGAAACGTAAGATCGAGGTTAATAGGCAGGAAATACATTATGTCGATGAGTAGGGTAGACTGGGGACGATTAAAACAGGCCATGATTGAAACATTGCGTTTATTTCAAATACGTGACGTACGTACACGTGACGTAGCACTCGCAAGTCCGCCGAACATGTTCGAATTAACTGCCCAGTAGCGCTGGGCCCTGCGAGCGAAAAGGACGTGCACAAAGAGACGTTTGCATTTTCGCGCCCTCAAAGTATGTTTCTTGAGATTTTTATTTCTTCTATAACATTTTTTGTCGTTATGTTTTGGTATAAATTATGGTTTTACAGTATTAATTAGTTATCTAAGAGCATTTCTATAATGTTTGATTGGTGCTAGGGCCGATTTAAAATATATATTTTTGAGTTAGAAGTAGGTAATGTCGTATGGGGACAATTGAAACAATTTTCTGGGGACGTATGAAACGTTTCAATCGTCCCGGTGTTTCAACCATCCCCAGTAGGTACCTAAGTGAGGACTACCCATGGTTGACCGTGGTTCACTCAGTTGAACAATTGAATAGTTGTGGAACAATTAGTAGTAATAAGTGCAGCTGTGGTCGACTGTATATAAGTATTCAAGTCGAAATATCAGCAGTTGAACACACATTGGCGTAACTATACCATGTGGGGCCCGTGGCAAATTCGAAAATTTAAAGATATTTAGTTATGGGGCCGTGGAATATTCGAAAATTTAAAAAAAAAATGGTGTCTTACTTTGGATTTTAAGCAGAACTTATAAAAATATACTTTTCAAATAAAATAAAATACTCGGGTACAATGTAAAAAAAAATTTTGAGCTCGCGGCCTTTTGGGCCGGGGCCCTCTTGGGTCGGGGGCCTGTGGCATTTTGCCAGCTCTGCCCTGCCACCTGTGTTCACGCCACTGTGAACACAGCAGTTGTACCATTGGTCATGTGATGATTGAAACATTGTTATGATTGAAACAGTTACGTTTGTATGGGAATGAATATTTGTGTGTATCTTTTTCTGTTTTGTTTTGTTTCAACTCAAATTACAAAAACTATGTTTATTATGCCAAATGTTAATGATGAGTTTATATTAGAACACTCAAAGTTACATAGTGAAGAAAAAATTTAAGGTTGTTTAGGCTAAATAGACTTACGTTTATAATTCCTAAAATATGTATGTTACGTGTATCAAGTTTTACCCATCTTATAAAATACTGTATTTCTAACCAATAAGATTCCTACTAATAAAATAACTATTATAGTTCTAAATTTATAAACGTGTTTCAATCATCACCTCATCGTGTTTCAATTGACCTCACTATGGGATCGATTGAACCACTTTTTTCTTTTTTTATATGGTTATTGTAGCTTCATTGATAATGCTAGAGCCACCGAGTACACTTTGTTTCAGAGCTAGATATATATTCCTTGAAGTAGCATTAAAATATTGTCTATAAATACAATAGAAACTCCGCGACATGCAATCAAAGTAAAATTGTTTCAACCATACCCAGTCTACCTTACTACACCTACTTGGGCCAGATAGCATCCTTCGAAAACAGGCAAGACAGATAAATCGATCGTCGTATCGATAACGCCTGGAAGAGCTACTGGTCCATGAAAGAACACATGAAAGGCGACCTACCTACCCCTAACACTAAAACGCCAACTCACCGATATCTGTATCCTGCCTGTCCTAACCTACGGTGCGCAGACATGGTCGCTGACTGAGTTACAGCTGCCCAGATCAAGATTTGCCAGAGGGCAATGGAACGCAACATTTTGGGTTATAAAAGAACAGACATGTTAGCAACACCACGCTGCGTTCCCTGACTGGTATTGCCGACGTAGGTGAAAAAACAGCCAGGCTCAAATAGGATTGGGCGGGGCACGTCAGTCGAATGCTTCCCAACAGGTGGGCGAACATCAGCACACCCTGGATACCTGAAGGACGGCGACCTCGGGGTCGGCCGAGAAAGCGTTGGCGGGGCGATCTTGTTGGTTTTAAAAAGAAGTGGTGGGAGACTGCCAGGGGCAGGGACAAGTGGAGGAATTTGGGGGAGACCTTTGCCTAGCAGTGGGACAATATAGGTTAAGAAAAAAAAAAAAACCTACCTTCACCTTCCATCCGTTCTCTATATCTTGCGTCAGATTGAACTCTCCGCTGAGCGAGGAGTCATAGGTCTGCGTGGTGATGGCAAGCTCACGCAGCGTCATCGGCAACCCTAACACGTCGACGTCATCACACGGACCCACGTGGGTCACCATGAGGTGAGTGGCAGCTAGCGACCCATGAACCGGGACGAATCGGGACACAACGAAAGAACAAAGACACACTATGGCGAATCGAAGGAACAGATGGAAAATTTGCATTGTCTTACAAAACAGTGTTGTTAAAATATGTGTACAAATAATGTTTTACGACTGATAGGCATAAACTCACGCATCGTATGCCTAACTAAGCCGTTAAAAGTAGGTACCTAGGTACCTAACTACTTACCAACGTTGATTATCATTAGCTGGCCAAGCGGTGTAGTTAGGTATCTAAGTTATCTCTTTGTGTCTCTAAATAAAAAAAAATACAACGTCTATCCGTATGTGTATTGACATCAATGCTGCAATGTGAGAGGGAGCAATTAATTGAACGAGAGAAGCGAGTTCTCTGAGTCAACTTGGAAGAATCGGCGTTTGTATGTATGCATGTATGTATGTATGTAAGTTTGTCCGAGGATAACTTCCGAACCGTTAATCCGATCTTCATGAAATTTGATTGGGGGGGCGGGGTAGATAGTATTGGTACTATTTTTTGGTTAGGTTTAAAAAAACAAAACCTCTAGGATACTTCCACTAATCTTAATTAATTAATCTATATAAAACTTTAACCAGTATAATATCCATTGTTGACTTCCCGTATCTAGGAATTTGAACGACGTTGTAGGTCTAACTGTTCTATTACCTACCTACCCTATTTTGCTTTATCCTGTGTCTGCTTATCAACTTATAGGTACGTATCGGGTGTAAAAAATCCCAGACACTATTACAGGCAAAACCTACAAAGGCACTTCAAAAAAGATCGCTTGATAATATCGGTTATTTCCAAGATGTGTAAGAAATTATCTCGAGGACCACCTCGTTTAATGAACATTTAATCCACATTGGGGTCTACCCGTGAAGTTTTGTTCTCATTATTTTGTTTGGCATTAAATGTTTTTAGAAGTCGGTTAGAAAGGTAAATAAAGTAGGTAGATAACCTACATCGCGTGTACTCGCGAGGTCTTAGTTCGGGGCGAACCACTAGTTATAAAGTTCTCATTGATTGGACTCCAGTTTGACTTCCTTCTGTTCTGTCAATGCTGCAAAGCTGATGGAGGAATTGTTGTCAGTTGGTCAGACACTTAAAATAGGTACCTAACTCGAGTTCTACTGGACGGATTCATATGTGATTTTTACAGTCTTCTAGGCTATTTCTCGTAGATGATTTGGTGTAAAAAAAACCGTGTAGTACCTATGAAGATTCCACGGAGCCGCAGGCAGATGCTTGTCAATCATAAATAGGTAGAAAAAATTTGGTAAATGCCTAATGCTAAATGTTTTTTAAATATTTTGATGTTATCTGAATACTGATATCTGATGCTGATGAGTTCATAAACTAGCATTGTGGTTGTACTATTATTTATTCTTTGATCAAGGTAAAATAATTACTAATAGGTACTAGGTACCTATAGTAGGTACTTATGTAGGTAATATGTAAGTAAACCTATATTCAGAGGGATGCCACACAAGGCTCGCTGTCTTCGTCGAAGTGAAACAAATACTGCTTTATTCACCAATAAAAGCAAAAATAAAATAAAATTAGTACCTACCTACCTACTAGGGAATGCAAAACCCGCCAAAATTTAAACCCGGGTTTATTTTCGAGTTCTATTTTTAAAAACCCGGTTTTCGGTTAAATCGGTTTTAAAACGAGTTTTTTTTGTAAGTATTTTTTTATATAAACTACATGGAAACGAATAAAAAATCGTGATCAAAGGAAAATAACTTTAATTTATTTATTACGAAAACTAGGAAATAGTTAAGAATCAGTCTTACAGCCTTTTTCGTGTTTTCCATAAAGTCCCCCATAGTGACCTGAAACCGACAAAAAATAACTAACAGACCTAAGCGATAAGAAATTTGTAACTGCGTACATTTTTATACTAGATATCGGTCGAGCGATCGGCCGCAAGTCCGCAACGAACAATTTTGCACTTAAGCGTGAATTCATTCATGCCTTGTCAAATGAGTTTTAAGTGCCTTTTTAAAAGTAACGCGTTT
This sequence comes from Operophtera brumata, assembly GCA_932527175.1. Classification (NCBI taxonomy): domain Eukaryota; kingdom Metazoa; phylum Arthropoda; class Insecta; order Lepidoptera; family Geometridae; genus Operophtera; species Operophtera brumata. The sequence continues at coordinate 53,886,948 of OW052239.1, read as the reverse complement.
CTTAATGTGACCTTTGCATAAGCAAGTAAGACCGAGCATGTATGTTCTGTTCTATTTCCGATGCAAATATCATTCAAATGTAGCTAGCAATAGCATATAACAATAATCAACAACATAACACACACTTTAACTAATAATCGAATAATAATTTAGTCCATTATTAGTGTTATACAAAACAATTTGAAACCACATACAAAACTAGTAAAATACTTACAAAAACACCTGTACTGCGCGATGAACACTTGAATTGTACGATAAATTTGCTTTAATTCTATATTTTATACTTCGAAAATAGCTAAAATTTATTAAATTATAGAAACAAACATCCCTTTTATGAAAATTATGATGACAATTGAAACGGTAGGCGGTTTTAAAGAGTTTCGTTTCACAAATGCCACTTTGACAGTGCTATAGTGTTGCCGGAAAACCGGAAACGTGGCAAAAAAATAGAGTTTTTTTATCGTTTAAAATATCACAAAAACCCGGGTTTTCGAATTACGGTAAAACCGGTTTGCATTCCCTAGTTGCATACCCCCTAGTTTGGTACTACCTACCTACCTAACACGTTTTACAAGTTAATTTAATAAAAAGAGTTGTTCACCGTTTTTGACAGCACTAATATGTATCATAATATATATATAATAAATAATATCTAAAAAAAAAAAACACGCTTTTATAGCTAACCGAACTAAAAAATATAAAATAATTTTAAATTTTAAAGAGTTTATATGTAGTAGAAGATCGAACAATCACTCAGTTATTTTTTTTTTTTTAAAAGCGTGGGGTGTTTTTATAAAGTAAATATAACAATCATTCTGTTGGCAACTATCTATGAGAGGAGAGTTATGAAAAGTAGCAAAATGCAACCCACGCTTTTAAAAAAAAAATAACTCGTTGATTGATCGATCTTCTACTACTGTAATATAAACTCTTTGAAATTGTAAATTATTTTCTATTTTTTAGTTCGGTTAGCTAAAAAACGCGTTTTTTTTTTTTTTTTTATATTATTTATTTTTCATTTTTTAGTTCGATTTATCTCTCTCTCTCTCTCTCTCTCTAACTCTAACTCTAACTCTAACTGTAACTCTAACTCTAACTCTAACTCTAACTCTAACTCTAACTCTAACTCTAACTCTAACTCTAACTCTAACTCTAACTCTAACTCTAACTCTAACTCTAACTCTATCTCTATCTCTAACTCTAACTCTAACTCGAACTCTAACTCTAACTCTAACTCTAACTCTAACTCTAACTCTCTCTCTCTCTCTATGCAAAGTTTCAAATTAATCAGACTTCTGGAAATTCGTAAAAATTATGCTCAAAGATTCAGTTACATACATACATACATACATACATACAACCCAAGCTAATAAAAGCGTGTTAGAGACTCTTCCCGCCATTTACGAAAAGAGACGTTGTCTACTTTTATTTTATTTCTTTTCCTAGTGTTTTCTTGAGTTATTTTGTGTTATTTTGGTGGCATTTTAACTAATGTAGCTCGTTTAAAAAGCATAAGTGTAGTGAAATGAAATGGACGGGAATTGCGTGACTTTTGAAATTGGTGGAAATAGTCTACCAAAGTTTTAGTAAAATTGGCCACCGTTTTACAAAATCATGACTCGACTGTGACTTTGACGACTTGGAAGGAGTGTAATATGTAACGTTGCAAAATATATTGAAAATACAATATAGTGAAAATACCATAGACGTAGAATTTTTTCGCTACGCTAAATAGACAAACGAAGCGTGGGAGAGAGAAGTCATTTTTATATGTACCCCGTGCAAGAAGAAAAGTGACAGCAACAATGTATTGAATGTGACATGTTTTGCTTGAGTAGGTACATGCCCATACCGGACGGTCTCTTGTGCAGTTTAACTAATTTCGTAATTTTTTTAGTAATCTTACTATTAAATAACAAATATTACTTTGTATGACAATGGTGTCATGTTCAGTTTGTGACTGTGAATATACAAGACGTAATTATCCGGGAAAATACACGTTTCACAGGTAAATAAGAGATTATTGGTAGTTCGATTGTATTGCTTATTTTATCAATTCTGCTTTAGTAAATGGCCTAAAAACCAGTTTCATTCGTAGATTAGGACTTTCCCTTATATTTTCTAATAATATTTCGTTGCTGCACCTAGAAATAAACAATATTTTATGTAAAATATAAAAATGTTTGATTACGATAGGGCTTGACCAAGTGATGACGTCAGAAATATCGATAGTCCTGTTGCAGTCTATATCGTAGTATAATGCGCATCATCTAAAAAGAACGCTGGCGGTCAAGCTTCTTCAGGCGTTCCAGCGTTCGTTTTAAGAGATAACTTACTTTACTACTTATTTAAGAGATGTATACCTATGCATTCAATGAGTGCCTACATAGTTTACTACTTTTTACATGACGCGCACTATACCTACCTATAAATTAAATTTTTGTCCATCCTAGAATGGAGGTTTACTTTGTTTGGAGTAAATATGTGTGCTCTGTTAACATTTTACCGTTTTTAAAAAAATCTATAATAACCAGGTGGACATTGAGGTGTGTTTTTGTATTGACTATTGAAAAGGTAACTTTAAAGCACCACGGGTGTTTTTATTGCAGTTTGTGTAGTAGATATTTTGGAGTAAATATTTACGTTGTTGTACACACGCCTTTTTCCCGAAAGGGTATATTTATTTTTTATTTTTTATAAATAAATATTGTTTATTTCTGCTTAATAAAATAATAGGTAACAAATTAAATTTAAATATACCCCAGAAATTCCGTTCCAGCGGGACTCGAACCTGCACCCTCGCCTGTGATCAGCGATGCCTTTACTTTCGAACTTTGAACAGAAGGTTTCCAATGAAACACCTGTAGATACAGCACTATCAACTTGGCGCTATAGCCGAGTTGATAGTGCCCACAAATTTCGTCTCGAGCGTCATAGCTCGATCTATGGCTAAATTGTTTAAGGCATCGCCGATGACAGGCGAGGGTGCGGGTTCGAGTCCCACTGGAACGGAATTTTTGGGTTACATTTAAGTTTAATGTTATCCATAAAGCGTGGTTTACACTTGAAAAATAATAAACTTTGGGGTAACAAATTGTCTATAGATAAAGTAACAGAGTGAAAAATTATATGGGCGTAGCACGGCTGATATAAAATGTTTTTGTGCTTTCAGATTTCCAAGTAATCCTGTGCTACGAGAAAAATGGTTATCGGTTTTATGAAGAGTGGGATGGACTCAAATAAGAACTCCACTAGGTATATGCAGCAAACATTTTAAGTTTAAATTTAAAAGGGAAACTCTAAGATCCCACCTATAAATAAAACTGTAATATTTAGGGGTCAATAAATAATAAAGGTTTATTTATTAACTGTATTCAAAATTCTCTTTATGACGTCAAATCTGCCAAACTGTGTTATTCATGAAAGACTTAATCTGCATTAAGATGTATTTATCTACCATACACATCACGGACGGATGATGAATTCTATCGACAATGTAAAAGTGTTGGTCGAGGACAACACTATTTTTAACTCGGACATAGACTTTCACCAACACGTGCACATATTTTTTTTGGTTCCATCTTCGATCTCTGATTGTAGATCTAGTACATATACTAAATCTATGGAAAATACAGATACTTACTTGAAAATGGCAAATGCACAAGTCGTGCGGCGCCAATTATAAAAAAAAAAAATGCGTGGTAAAAAAAAAACTGTCAACTGCCCAATTTATCTCTGTTTTTATAGTTTCAGAAAGTAATTTTCTGCGGCTTCTCGGGGAGCTTCAAGCCCTGGGGCCGGGAGACCACCTCGCGGGAGGTATCAGGTATTGTTTTCAAGACCTGGGCCAGCCCCATAACATCACAAAATCAAAAGGTGGTTTATTTTATTGTAAATAATTATTTTAAAGTCTAATATTGTTGGTGATGGCACTATGCACACAGCCGTTGATTGCAAACAGGAATGAGATCCATACTGTCGTGTCTGTGCCGAATCTAGTAGAGTGCACGCTATGTTCCCAGCCACGCTTGTTCAAGGGACAGAGAGGTCTCAAAATTCACCAAAAAAGGTGCCACAACAACCCTATTATCCCGCTGTCTGCTCCGGTCGCAGGAGCGGTAGATGTTTCGGTGCCAAATTCGAATTTTAGTGCAGATTTACATCCTTTTTGGAAAGTGATTAGCCAGTATAAAACCTCAACCCCTATTTTGAAACGTATTCCCCGAGGTGCCCGTCTCTCTGTCGCTAATGCTCTATCACAGGCCATCAGGAATGTTGTATCTAAAAATACAAAGCAGGCTTGGGAACATTTATTAGTATTTCCCTGCAGTGTACTTCACGTAAAAAAATAATTAGGCAACAAATCTTCACTCACTATTCGGATTAAACAAAATTATGTGAGGTACACTGCACGCGATGAGCGCATGCCTTTTTCGTACAATGACCAGGACACAACAACAAATTCAAAAACTGTGAAGCCAGTCGCTGAGTCTACTGTTTACAAACTTGTAGAGAGTAAACTTAGCGATGGTGACATCAAGGGTTCCTCCCGTATCCTATTTTCTAGTGACACGATAGCCCAAAATTCTGATGATACTCTCAATTCTCTTGAGAGTAAACATCCGTCCCCAGGGCCAGATTCCCTCCTCCCCGATCCACCGCAAGAGAGTGATGGCGCTGTCGAGACGACCAGCCAGGATGTGCTCGCTGCCGTCATGTATTTTAAGGGTGGCTCTGCCGGCGGCCAGGATGCTGTGACTCCACAGCATCTAAAGGACAATTGGTTTCAGGTCAGGAAAATCTACAGTGCTAGCAGTATCTCGTCTTACAGATTATGTTGTCAATAACCTGGATCATGGAAAGAAATGCATTGGCATATTTCTAGATATGGCCAAGGCATTTGACACTGTCTCGATTCCTCTTCTCTTGGCTAAGCTAGAGCGCTTGGGTATTCGAGGAAACTCGCTAAGACTATTTGAAAGTTATCTTACCAACAGGATGCAAGCCGTAACTATAAATGACCTAGTAAGTTCTGATTAATACGTATCTTACGATGCACCTCAGGGCAGCATCCTAGGTCCTAGCCTTTTCTTAATATTTATCAATGAGCTGTGCCAATTTGACCCTGATCATGGCAAAATATTTACTTCTGCTGACGATACAGCGCTCAATTTCGAAGGAGAGTCATGGGAAGCTACTCGTATACATGCTGAAAGAGGTACGCGAAATGTGATTATCTGGCTTCAGAAAAATTTACTCTCTCTCAACCTTTCCAAAACCAAATTTGTTCCGTTTAGCATTCTTAAAAAGGGCATTCCTCATAAAGATAATTTCCAAATTCATGCCCACGCGTGCAAGGATTACCCAAAACACTGCAATTGCTTATGCCTTGAACAGGTTAATTGTATAAAGTATCTGGGAGTAATGATAGATAGCCAACTATCGTGGATGCAACATATTGTTTCAGTTGCCTCCCGAGTACGAAAATTAATTTGGATTTTCAAAAACCTTCGAAATGTTGCCACTGAGGACTTACTAAAATCGGTTTATTACGCGCTTTGCCAATATGTAGTTAGCTACTGCATTCCTGTTTGGGGCGGAGCTTGCAAAACTTATCTAATTAAACTAGAAAGAGCACAGCCATCTGTGTTAAAAGTTATGAACTTCAAACCCTATCGCTACTCCACCGAACTATTGTATAAAAACTGTAAAGTTCTCTCAGTACGCCAGTTATTTATTCTTGATCTTATTAAAGCCTTTCACAAGATTGTCCCCTTTAATCCACTTGTATCTAACAATAGGCGTCAGTCCAGTAGTGTATGTATGCAGCGTCACTCCTTGCAAAACTAAGTTTGCAAACCGCCACTCCTACTTCCTGGGAGCCTACGTCTATAATAAATTAAATAAAATTCTATTCTTTTACCCATTGACTGTCTTTAAATGTAAATCCATGGTTCAAAACTGGCTATTCGACCTTAACTGTTCAGAAACTGAAAAAATTCTAGAAATTTTGTTTTAGAACTTAATTACTTTACAAAACCACAAAACATTTTATTCTGTATATACATAAAATTATTTGTACATACACACTCTCACTCACACACGCACCCACACACACACACTCACACCTGGGTGTCTCCTGTAATACCCAGACTCCTATGAGACTGGTGGCATCAGAAGAGCCCGCACACACATTTACCCTCACGCACTACACACTAATACACCCTACACACCATACACACTCTCACGCACCCATTATCAACCATAAATTTTTCTAACCTTAATTAGTTACTCAGGTAAATTTAAGAAATTACATACTTTGTAAATTCTTAAATTTTATAATATTGTTAAGTACAAGTTATAATTGAGCTAAAAATCTGTTATCTAATCCATTCAATGTCCGGCGGAGGGCATAGGTATGCCATCTCAGGATTTTTCCTAGTTTGGATACCTACCTATGTTGTCCCACCCAGGAATAATGATTCTAAGAACACTGAATCTGATGTACACTATAGGTAATGCATTTGTGACGTTTGTTATTGAATAAGTTACTATTACTATTACTATTAAGGTCGAGCTGCTTCGCGCAGGTGGTAAGCCAGTTCTCAAGGTTCTCAAAAAGCTTTTTAACAAAGTCATGGATGATGTTCGAACACCGGAACAATGGAAAAACGCCATAGTCTCAATTTTACATAAGAAAGGAGATGTTGCTAAGCTTAACAACTACCGACCCATTAGTTTACTGTCTCAAATTTATAAATAATTCTCAAAAATAATTACCAACCGTATTACCCGCGAGCTAGACGAGTGCCAACCCATCGAACAAGCTGGCTTATGGAGCGGTTTTTCGACCATGGATCATATCCACACGGTGAAGCAGCTGATGGAAAAGTGTCACGAGTACAACCTACCTCTTTGTATGGTTTTCGTGAATTACGAGAAGGCCTTCGACAGTGTCGAACATTGGGCCGTGTTTTACGCTCTCCATCGCTGTGGCATCGATTCACGATATGTGGATGTGCTCCGGGAGCTATACACATCGGCAACATTACAAGTACGACTGCATAACTTGACAAACCCTGTGCCTATCAAGCGGGGGGTGCGGCAGAGAGACATCATTTCCATTTCAGACCCACGGTACCCCTGGCCATACCCCTGGCGGTACCGTAGGTCTTTTAAAGTTAAACGGTACCACCGAGTAAGTGACCCTAGTGATGTGTTGACCTAGCCCCGCGGTTACGTTTGCACCATTGATTTGCCCCATTAATGGTGCAGACGTAACTGGTTAGTTACGTTTGCACTTTGCACCATTCAATTTGATACAACATACTAACCTTGCTTTTCTCGCAATAAAAATTTGTTTATTTAGCGTTTGTTTTTGACATGGTTTTTTGGATAGAATGTTCACCAAAAAACAAGTTCCTTTAGGAACATTCGGTTGACTTTGCAAAATTTTGAAATTCCTAAATGTATTATTTCCCGCAATGTTGTTTCTTTTTAGTGTTGTATTATTTTAAAGTTGTGTTCCTATAATGTTGACTTTTTTGGGATCACATAGTTTTATCAATCTATAAGGCGCTCAGAACACGACAAAATTTTGAACTCTCAGTTGCGGCAACCGGCAAATCGCAACTATAGCCGTTTTTTTGGATGACAGCTGTCAAAATTGATTCAGTCATATTTCGGAAACTACTCGTGCTAGAGTTTCGTTGTATGGTTCAAATGAAAGCTGATGACAAAATCTACATTTTGGATGACAGCTGTCAAAATTGAAACAGTCATATTTCGGAAACTACTCGTGCTAGAGTTTCGTTGTATGGCTCAAATGAAAGCTGATGACAAAATCTACATTTTGGATGACAGCTGTCAAAATTGAAACAGTCATATTTCGGAAACTACTCGTGCTAGTTTCGTTGTATGGCTCAAATGAAAGCTGATGACAAAATCTACATTTTGGATGACAGCTGTCAAAATTGAAACAGTCATATTTCGGAAACTACTCGTGCTAGAGTTTCGTTGTATGGCTCAAATGAAACCTGATGACAAAATCTACATTTTGGATGACAGCTGTCAAAATTGAAACAGTCATATTTCGGAAACTACTCGTGCTAGAGTTTCGTTGTATGGCTCAAATGAAAGCTGATGACAAAATCTACATTTTGGATGACAGCTGTCAAAATTGAAACAGTCATATTTCGGAAACTACTCGTGCTAGAGTTTCGTTGTATGGCTCAAATGAAAGCTGATGACAAAATCTACATTTTGGATGACAGCTGTCAAAATTGAAACACTCATATTTCGGAAACTACTCGTGCTAGAGTTTCGTTGTATGGCTCAAATGAAAGCTGATAACAAAATCTACATTTTGGATGACAGCTGTCAAAATTGAAACAGTCATATTTCGGAAACTACTCGTGCTAGTGTTTCGTTGTATGTCTCAAATGAAAGCTGATGACAAAATCTACATTTTGGATGACAGCTGTCAAAATTGAAACAGTCATATTTCGGAAACTACTCTTGCTAGAGTTTCGTTGTATGGCTTAAATGAAAGCTGATTACAAAATCTACATTTTGGATGACAGCTGTCAAAATTGAAACAGTCATATTTCGGAAACTACTCTTGCTAGAGTTTCGTTGTATGGCTTAAATGAAAGCTGATTACAAAATCTACATTTTGGATGACAGCTGTCAAAATGTTATTTTTGTTTTATTTATTATTTCTGTCACCAGGCTGTAATCTCATGAACCCTGATAGTAAGACAGTTGAAATTTTCACAAATGATGTATTTCTGTTGCCTATAAAACAACAAATACTAAAAAACAATAAAATAAATATTTAAGGGATATTACCCATATAAAACAAGTGTATTTTTTGCCATTTTTATAGATAATGGTACGGAACCCGTACCATTCATGCGCGAGTCCGACTTGCACTTGGCCGGTTTTTTTATACGGTCTGTTTTTCTTTTCCCTATTAATCAATGGTGCAAACATAACTAACTAGTTACGTCTGCACTATTAATGGTGCAAACGTAACTAACCAGTTACATCTACACCATTAAGACGCTATGTTAAAATTTTGGGGTCGTTTCGTTACATGCTCACTCACTATCAGTTAAGGTTACAAACTTGATGTTAATACAGTAATTACTTAAGGATGTAATCTAAATAAATTATAGACTAGAAACACGATTCGCGATACTTTTTTCGATAGTTTTATTTTTTGAAATTGGCTTTTCTAAAGCCCTTTTTAGGTCCCTCCTTCGACTAGAGAAAGTATTAAGCATATTTTTTTATATTATTCAGTAGGTAATCACATTACTTACATTAATTATAGATAATTTATTTGTATATTTGCTACTTTAGAAGATAACGAAGTTTTATCATTTGTCGCTTACGTCAGTTACTTCCGAGTGGCAAAAATCTATATCTCACCTTTTCCCGGGTTCAAGTGAGCAATAGCGCTGTCACTGTCTTACAGCTATTGTTTTCTTGCTAGACTCCGCCCATTCGGTATTTTGACATATCGCCTTAATGGGGCAAATCAATGGTGTAAACGTAACCGCGGGGACCTAGCTATCTCTCGTATGATAAATGTGTAATTAGATAGATAGATAGTTTTTTTTTTTGAACGAGTGGTTTCAAAAATTTGCTATTTTCCGTTTTGGTTCATTTTATTTACCGCCAAGTTGTGCTTTGATTTCATAGACAAAATGTATTTTTAGTCATTTAGAATAATACAAAATATAGTAGGAGTTGGTACCTAAGGTGGAGAACTTAGGTGAAGCACGGGTCCGGACTCATTACATCACTATTAATCGGTGGTACCGTTTAACTTTAAAAGACCTACGGTACCGCCAGGGGTATGGCCAGGGGTACCGTGGGTCTGAAATGATCATTTCACCTAAACTTTTTACGGCTGTCCTAGAGGACATCGTAAAAACGGCCGACTGGGAAAATTGCGGTATTAACATCAATGGTGTCTACCTGTCTCACTTAAGGTTTGCAGATGACCTCGTACTTTTTGCTGAAAACTTCGAGGATCTTCAAGTCATGTTACAACACCTTTATGATGCTTCTTTTAAGGTAAGCCTTCGGATGAATATGTCCAAGACGAAGGTTATGGCAAACATCTCTTACATCACAGACCCTCAAGTTATGGTTGCCCATGAGAGATTAGAGATGGTTGACCGGTATGTTTATCTTGTACATATTCTATCCTTTGGCAAAGAACATCAAAATAAGGAGATCGCAAGAAGGATACAACTTGGATGGGCGGCGTTCAGCAAACTGGACGACATTCTTAAGTCCGCTGAAATTCCACAATGTCTGAAGACCCGACTTTATAACCAGTGTGTTCTGCCTACCATGACTTACGGTGCCGAGACATGCACACTTACGCAGGAGGCTGTGTACAGGATGAGGGTTGCACAGAGAGCCATGGAAAGCGCCATGCTCGGCATCAAGCTTAGAGACCGTGTTCCCAACATAGAGATACGAAGTCGAACAAAGCTCAAAGATGTTGGGAATCGTATAACGGAACTAAAAAGGAGTTGGGCAGGACACCTGGCAAGATGAGGTGATGATAGGTGGAGTAAGGCGCTAACTGAATGGCGTCCAAGAACTGGGTACAGAAACGTTGGTCGTCCAGCAGCTAGATAGGCAGACGATATCGCATGCGTCGCGGGCCGAACCTGGATGAGACTGGCATGGGACCGTAAGGAATGGCACAGGCAAAGAGAGGCCTATACTCAGCAGTGGGTGAAGTCAGGCTGTGGATGATGATGATGATTACTATTACTATTAAATGGTGTCGAGTTCAAGTTTAATGATAATAAATAATAATAAAAACGGCCAAGTGCGAGTCAGACTCGCGCACGAAGGGTTCCATCCCATTATAACAACGGCAAAAAAATCCTTAAAAATAACCTTAAAAAAATCACCTAAAAAGTTGTCACCCATCCAAAAACTGACCTCGCAGATCATTGCTTAACCTACATTTGAAAAAACCACGTTTGTTGTATGGCAGCCCCCTTAAATATTTATTTTATTGTTTTTTTTAGTATTTGTTGTTATAGCGGCAACAGAAATACATCATCTGTGAAAATTTAAACTGTCTAACTATCACGGTTCATGAGATACAGCCTACAGAAGCCATTACCTAAGCTAAGAAGAAGGAGATACAGCCTGGTGACAGACGGACAGACTGACGGACAGCCGACCCTTAGTTATAGGGTCCCGTTTTACCCTTTGGTTACGGAACCCTAAAAATACGCAGAAAATGTTGGGTCAAAGATTATTTATAGCTGAGAAAAACTGTCAAATATGAACATTGTGAACGTATTGGAGCCATCTGATTTTAGTTTTTTTTTGAGATTGGGATCTTCATAATTTGAAGTCGATGGTTGCGTCATTTTAATTTTAAACCAAAAATACGTCCTCCTGTTCGAACGCACGCCGACCGACTGACTGTGCATATATTTAGCACGCTAGTCCGCATTACCTACACTACTACCTACACCACACCTACACAACTACCTACGTTCAGAGCCTCAGAACAGAACGACTTGGATTGACACGGAATGTCAATGCCATTGTAAATTTTTGATGTAAACAAACGCTTTTTCACCCGGTGTTGCCAGTTTAGCTCTTTTAGAGCTAAATTCAGCTCTATTTCAACATTGTCAGCTCCACTTTTTTTCAAAGAAGTTAGTAGATAGTATGAATGAATGAACGACAAAACCAAAGCCTTATTGTTATTGTATCTGTGTAGTGAATTAGAATGATTTGTTGAATCTTATTACCTGCATTGTTTATTTAGCTCCTCTTTACTGAAACAATTAGCCTTATTTGAACTCTTTTTTTCCCATTGGCTTTTCATTATTTTTTTCATGTGGTTTGTCATTTTTAGATCTCATGAAGTAGAGTTTATTTTTATTTTCAATAGTTATAGAAAATAAAGCCGCCAAAGTCAGTTTTTTTCAAAAAAAAAATACCAATTTTTTTATTTTGCATTTGGCCTAGGAACTTGTTTTGTAAATATGGTACTTGTTATGTATTTAGATCGATATAACTACTAACACCCTATTGTACCTACACCAAGAATTAAACATAATATCAAAAAAAACAGTAAAATGTGCAGCATTATCGCTGAAAGCATATTTAAGTGTGTATTTATATTTTACCAATATATACAAAAAACTTTCGAAACATTTCGAGAATTTTCTGGTACATTTGGTACGGAACCCTGAATGCGTGTGATCCGACGTGCACTTGACAACAAAGATCCTTCCAGCCTTGATAGGTACTGACAAATTTGACAAAAGCTAGCCTTGATAAATCACAGAAAAAATATTAACGATGTTTGCAACATCATCATCAATCAGCCAACATAAACCGCTACTGGACATCTGATCATATCTGTGGATGTAATTTAATTAATATCGGTACAGCGTGATTGATTAACAAAATCTTAGAGCATTTAATAGCAAAGTAATTCAGGAGCTGATAACAAGTCCTGTTTCACTTTATAAAAAAATCCTCTCGTGGAATCTGGAACTTTCGCAGTTACTATATTACTTGTTGGGCTTACATAAAATATTTCTCCATCTATGGATGGAACAGGATTTTTGGGGAGGAAGGGTGGGATCGACTTGACTTTGACAGCAATCTAACGTCAAAATCGTAACAACCGAACACCCACCCAAAACGGTGGTTGTTCAGTTAGGGTCACGTGACGCTAACCGAACGCTCTAACCGAGCCTCCGAACGGAACAACCCATACGCTTTGGTGACAAGCACATGATTTGACTTTGACAGACGTCAGAATTGTCAGAGGTGGTTGTTCGGTTAGGGTCACGTGACGCTAACCGAACGCTCTAACCGAGCCTGTGAACGGAACAACCGTACACTCTGGTGACAACCAACACTCAGAGTGTACCCACTGAACGCACCCTAGCTGTCTAACTGCCATTACACAATCCAAATTTAGCACGCTAGCTCATCTAGTGCTCTGCAAATTAGATAATGTAATGTGCGCTTATCCTAAACATTCATAGCCTAAACCCTAGGAAGATCCTAAACCCTACAAAGGAGTGGTCCGACTAGGATCCGACAAACGAAGTAACGGCAGTTTTTAGGGTTCCGTAGTCAAAGACAAGGAACCCTTATAGATTCGTCATGTCTGTCTGTCTGTCTGTCTGTCTGTCTGTCTGTCCGTGTATGTCACAGCCTTTTTTTTTTCCGAAACTATAAGAGCTATACTGTTGAAACTTGGTAGGTAGATGTATTCTGTGAACCGCATCAAGATTTTTACACAAAAATTGAAAAAAAAAACAATTTTTTTTGGGGTTCCCCATACTTAGAAGTTAAAACTGAAACTCAACAATTTTTTTTTTTCATTAACCTATACGTGTATCTATGGATAGGTCTTCAAAAATGATGTTGAGGTTTCTAATATAATTTTTTTCTAAACTTAATAGTTTGCGCGAGGGACACTTCCAAAGTGGTAAAAAGTGTCCCCCCCCCCCCCCCCCCCCATAACTTCTAAAATAAGAGAATGATAAAACTAAAAAAAATATATGATGTACATTACCATGTAAACTTTCACTCAAAATTGGTTTGAACGAGATCTAGTAAGTAGTTTTTTTTTAATACGTCATAAATCGTAATCCATCCAAGAACTTTTATATTATGTTACTTGCTGCTACGGAACCCTTCATGGGCGACTTTTTTCGTGATTTTAACCTCAAATTACAAGGAAGGTAACTTTTTACTTTCGTTATTACGAATTATATTGCTAAAAGCTTCGACCAAAGTAGGTATAATAAATTACGTCGATGGCTAAAAGTGCTTTAATGCACAAAAAAGTGGTTGAATAGGTATTGATTGTGTTTATGTTTTCAGGTGTTGAATGTACCTAAGTATTCAAAGTGAAACTATTTGGTGTTTTTTTTTTAATACAGATGTAGGTCCTTGTACTTATAGGTAATAAAATTTCCCGTATATATAAAGATACTTTGTGATTAAAACGTAGTGATTAGGTACCTACCTGCTCAGTGTAGGTAATATTCATGGACGTAGGTAATATTGTAAGGTGATTCTAGGTAGGTATCTAGGTTTACGAGAATATCATGACACCAATGGAAATTATAGAAAATGCTGTCTAAGACTATACAGAATCTACAAAGAGAAACACAAAAAAAAAGAGGGCGTACTATTCGCCAAAGTGAGGTTTTCTCCACGTAACTCTTCCTCGAGGAGTGAATATAAATGCACAAAAAAATATATGTTGCTTATTAGACATTAATCTACAAAAACAACATTTGAAAAAATTCTAAGTATATTATAACTATATGAAAAAAAAACAAAGTGATGCTGTTTTGATTTTTAAATTTGTAACTACTTCTAAACGGCATCGAACATTAGTATTTTTCTTTCACACAAATATTTGTAAAGGTTTTTTTCATAAAGTGAACATTCGGCAAGTCAAACAAATGATTTATCTGGCTACAAATAATTATTGTTTGTTTTCGATATGAAATTTACTCAGCGGGTACTTAATTAACAGCGGGGTAATTTACGGGCGGGCGACAGTGTGGCCAACGTAGGCGATTTGTCGCCATTTAGGCTACTCAGAATGAGAATCGGCGATGAAAAAATCTGAAAGGCGACTGGTCGCCTATTAGGCTACTTCAGAGACAAGCTATTTAAATTAGCCGAATCAAAAATGAAAGCTTTTGATAAAAATCATAGCCACCCTAAGGTCTGTAAAACTAATAAAGAATTATGGTCATTGATATGTCACCCCATTGATATGTCGTTGGTTAGTTACGGTTTTTTCCGGGGAGTACCCTGAATTTGTCTTAGCTATTATGTAACCAATTTAAGGATGCAATGAAGTGATTATGAATTCCTTTTGCTGTTAATGACTACCGCAATTATCCATATTCTACCGCCTGTAGTTCAAACTAATAGTCAGTTTGTCACTTTCGCTTTGAACTACTATCCCGTGTGTGCATGTGCAAAGTAATTTCAAAGGATTTTTTTTGTGATAAAACCATGGTAAAATTTGGAAAATATGTGAAGCATTATCGGGATGAATGCGAAAAAATACCAGCAAGTCTTTGAATATGGAATTCCCACTGACATTCTGCATTTTCAACACCTGTAGGTAGCATATTATTTTTCAAGTGTAAACCACACTTTATGGATAACATTAAATTTAAATGTAACCCAAAAATTCCGTTCCAGCGGGACCTGTAGGCTTCGACCAAAGTAAAATAAATGGACTGGCCTTACCCATACAAAACGTCCGTGAAAAATAAGACAATTCGGATTTGGGGTACGGTCAACAAATAAACTATCTATCTATCTTTCTATCTATCCAGCCACTGCTGAGTAAAGGCCTCTTCTCTATAGCGCCACTCCTGGCGGTCTTGTAAATAAACTAGGTGAAATTAAATTATTGAACTTCTTAAAAACTGTATTTTTTTAATACATAATACTTTAACAGATGCAATGTGTTTTCTAAAGTTATTTCAGTAGGTTTATAGTACAAAAAATCACCGAAAAAAATTCAATTATTGAATGAAACTTTTACAAAAATACATGGTTCCCTTCTGTTTTATGTAGTTACGTATCTATTTTTCAGCTCTCAAACATACACAATATAAATCAATAGAAAAGCAAGTCCACCTAAGGTCTTCAGCTGAATCAATTTGTGAAAAATATATTTTTCATCACTCAATAAACTAAGAAAATATCATAAAAATCGTACGGAAACATAAATGTATAAAAATTCCAGTATTTAAGAAACTGCAGAGTGCAGTTTTAAGACTTTTGCACAATGAGTTTTTTTATACTACTTGGAATGATAGATCAAGAAGATGGCCCACCTGATGTTAAGTGGTACCCTCTGCCTTTGAACAGTGCATTACCTCAGGTCACGTCCACCTAGGACGCGCCCTATGTGGCATTCCACTGCGCCCGCCACCCTGAAACATAAAGATGAAAAGTCTCATGTGGCCGTAATTTCATCGGCACCCTTACCCTTCAAACCGGAACACAGCAATGCGAGCACTACTGCTTTGCGGCAGAAACAGGTATGGTGGTAGTACTTCCCCGGACGAACTCTTTCACAAAAAAGCTCTACTACTACTAACCGTTTTTGGCGTATAAAATTCATTGTGTAGAAAATTATCAGAGCAAATACGGGAAAATGTATTCCACTTCCAAAAGTCGTCTGTTCTTGCTCGTCTTATGACTTCTATCCATTTTTGTTTACCTTAGATTTCTTTTGGAAAGCTATAAGGTTAATTAACATGCCATTACATATTATATGCAATTACCTAAAGCGACGTGCTTGGCAATGTTTTGACGTAAATAATGCAAGTTACAATTCTAAATCAATACGATACCCCTTAGGCATCAGATTTTTTTGCAGTCTGTACCGGACCATCCGTCATGCGTGAAGTCTTGTCAAATATTTCGTCGCTGTAGTTGGAAAACTAAACAACCAATAACAACAACAAAACCAAAATCGCGAGAAAAACGCGATTTACTGTTTTATTGCGTCAAAAATGGCAATTACTTTTTTATCGTAACTAATTTTGCAGTCCGTGTTTTGATATGTTATAGATTGGTACTGTATCTATTTTTGAATTTAATGATAATACATTTTAGTTAAAAATAAAATAACGACTATGTATTTTTCCCTCGCCAAAGTTTTGAATAATTGATGCAGTTATTTATTTTTGCATGTCAATTGTTTAGTTTTCCTTAGTCAATGATCTCCACTGAGGTTCAAAAAGCTAGTGATAAGTGCCATTATTTAATTTTCCCATAATAGTGAAATCATGAAATGATCTATTATTTACTTATTTGAATATGACAATCCTATCCATGGGTATAGATTTAAATAATATTAAAATACATTTTAAAATAAAACCAACTTATAATAAATAAATAAATAAATATTTCTGGACTCACACAACATTATCTAGCCCCAAGCTAAGCAGAGCTTGTGTTATGGGTACTAGACAACTGATATACTTAATACAATATTAACACAGATAGTTATTTTTTATTATACATAGAAAATACCCAGAGCACCCTGAACAAATATCTGCGGATTGCACAAATATTTGTTCCGAGGCGGGAATCGAACCCGCAACCTCCTGCGTCGCAGGCGAACGTTCGCCCGCCGCGCCACAGAGGTCGTCTTCATAATCATTTCTTTTTATCAAGACTGAATATTAGAAAACTACTGAAACACCTACATTATTTTAGCAGACTTATAAATTCAAAGTAAGTGACATAACAAACTTATGATACGACTAATGCTTATAAAATCAACAAAATGAAATCAATTTGTGGAACACAATAATTCTAAGTATCAAAAAGAAAAAGGTTTGTCGACTAAAATCAAAACTATCTACGAGTATAAACTTGTGTCTGTTAACTTTCATTCAGAGTGGGGAACATTGAGATAATGTCCTGGGGCGTCCTCCTTGTCGCTCGTCCTCTAGAGCAAGACGTGTCCATCGACATGTATGGGCCATCATAACCATGCAATAAAGTCGATTTCGCAAAATGTGTTACTTATGTAGTTTTCCTACTACACGACGATTTATAAGTTTTTTATCAATTGATGAAAATTATATTACAAAACCTTTACTTACGAATGAAATGCGATGCCTGAAGCTTTATTTGTATTTCTTGTGTTGTTTGCACTTGCAGAAAAGTACTGGAAGGCATTGTATCACCAAGGTATCTAATTTTGGTATTTTTCAGCATAGCTGTTACTCGTTGCCGTGACAAAGACTGACTGAAGCGAAGTGTACTAGCTAGGTCTGTTTAGAAGCTTCAAAACTATCGTTCCCTAAGGCCCGTCCATTCATTTTATTTACGTCGATGCCTGTAGGTACCCAAAAATTTACAATATCAATTAACAATTATAGATATAGGTACTTATATTATGAATAAAAAAGAAGTTGCCATGACCCTATGATAAGACTTCTCCTACATAAGGGCGATTATTGTACATTTTTCAAAATTGTTTTTAGTTTTGTTTTATGTCGTGTAGTTATTGCGGTAGTCTGGTTTTAGTTTTTGAAATTGTATCTTGTCCATAATTTTACGATAGGTTAAAGCAGGTATGAATAAATAAATTGATTTATACTACGTTTTATTTTATTTTAGCGAAAATTTGGCGTTTGGTTTGGGCTACTTTTTTGGGCTACAGAAGTTGAAATTCGGCTACATTAGGCTACTTAAGATGTAAAAAAGGGCGACATCAGGCCCTAAGTGGTTGGCAACACTGGCGGGCGACGGGCGGCACTGCGGCAGTGTAACTCAGACTGTCGGACGTGGAGGTTGTGTCGCTTGTTGCTCCGAAATGGAATTGATACAGCTCACATTTATTAGTAGTAACTACTTGTAGGATACCTGCTATAATCGTGATTAGAGAGCCACAGTTCGCGCATGGACGCTGGAGTGTTAGTTATTATTTTAGTTTTATTGTTACTGGATTTGTAGATAGGTAGTTAGGTTAGACGACCTATATAGCGCGTCGAGCGAGTAGCCGGCTGAGATGCGAATGGTTGCCGGTTCGATTCCCGCTGCGGGACAAATGTTTGTATGATCTGCAAATATTTGTTCCGGGTCTGGGTGTTATGGTACCACGGTACTCGTAGTTTCTGATACCAACGACACACAGGGGATCCTAGTGTGGGATCAGGACTAAGTATGCGACTGTTGGGTGTTAGGTATGTTATTTTTTTTTATGTAAGTATTTTTTCGCGCTTGACGCTTATTTATTTGTGACTATACAGTTCAGTGAGTATAAGGTTGTTATATTGTAAATAGTGTTGTGTAGTTTATAGGTAGGTAGTGAAAAATACCGAAGATAATTATTTAGAAAAAAAAACCGACTTCAATGCTAAAAATTTATCCCCAATACCTACAAGATTTTATAAAATAATAAAGTACCGCGTAGAAAAGGAACCAAAATGAGCCTAAGCACGGTCAATCTACTATGATCCATCGAGTAGTTCCGTTGTCTACCTTCCGTCTCCATCATCAGATCAACTCGCTGTAAAATTAGTGATCGGAACCGTGTGCTGATCAAAATGAGCGCAAACACGGCCAGTCTACTATGATCCATCGAGTAGTTCCGTTGTCCATCTTCCGTCTCCATCATCAGATCAGCTCGCAGTCATCATCATATTGTATTTTCATCGGAACTAGACATGTTTGCCAAATTTCAGCTCTATCGGATATCGGAGAGTCGCCACCCGTGAAATACTTATTATTATTATTTTATTATACTTACTAATTAGAATGACCACCTGATGATAAGCGTTACCCACTGCTTATGAACAGTTCATTATCACATAGGTCACGTCCACCTAGGACGCGCCCTATGTGGCATTGCACTGTGCCCGCCACCCTGAGACATAAAGCTGTAATTTCACCGGCACCCTTACTAGTACAGGCAAATTAGGTGATTTTTAGCAAAAGTGTGGAAGTAATTAGATGTAGTCACAAAACCTTTTCTAATTGTTTTGTTTGGCTTGAAAATCACCTCT
The DNA here is from genome assembly GCA_932527175.1 of Operophtera brumata. Lineage (NCBI taxonomy): Eukaryota > Metazoa > Arthropoda > Insecta > Lepidoptera > Geometridae > Operophtera > Operophtera brumata. The sequence continues at coordinate 53,867,359 of OW052239.1, read as the reverse complement.
AATATAACTTTCAGCAAATTCACCCCCCCGGAACAGGGTGAAATAGGGTGAAAACCTTATAAAACCCGTAACTTAATGGGGAAATAGATGTAGTCGGTGCAATTTGGCATACACTTAAGACCGTTATGATCTACATTTGCACCAAGTATTTTTTTAATCCGACTTACGGAACATACGAAAAAAAAATATTTCTTAAAAAATTTTTTTTGTGTATTGAGGCTCGGGGGAAATTGAAGTAGTCGGTGCAAATTGACAGAATTACCAGAAAAATGGGCCAATTAAATTACCAGGTTTGCACCTGGGTACCTCACACGGAAGTCATTTTTCCATATTTTATTGTCGCTCTACTTCGGGGAAATGTCAGGCAATTCTGGATTTCACTTAAACTTATTCATTTGATTAGTACTACATTCGCCAGCCATTTAATACTGGAATTTATATACGGAACATGCATTTTTTAAGTATTAGGTATATATGTAAGTTCAGTGCGGTGCTAAGAAACTACACTTTATATATACTGTGGCGCTACACTGCTAACACTGTCCCCCGACCGCGGGGTGCATCCGTATTGATCCCAGAAAATCATCCCACGAGCTGAAAGTAATAATAATTATTCCGGATTCATACAATTAATATTCATTTCATTTTTAGAGTCCGTATTTATCCCACCTAGAAATACCTACATCTAAAACGAGTGAAAGTAACGTCAGCAAAAAATATGTTATTATGGAACATCTATTTATTTCATAAAATTGTTGGTATAAAATAATCAACAAAGTAATAATATATACAGTGTGTCCCAAAAAGTAGTGTCAAGCCGAAGTCCAAAGAAAGGTTACCCCCAGATATACCCGAATCACCCCCATTTCGCAATTTTTAGTAGTTTTCGAGTTATGTGTTTTTGAGACAATCGGAGCTCTTACACTTTTTTGGCCATTGTGACTCGATTCGTTGAGGTAGAGGCCTGTTTTTTTTGTTGTAAATAAGCTAAATACTAGGGCTACCTTGTCTGATAGCATTTACATCAATAGCACCTACTATTGCATTAAAATAAAAATAATAATATGAAGATATATTATTTTTTTGCCTAAACTCTTACTTTCAATGAACGTTTAAAAAAAAAAGTCACATAATCTTTTTCATACAAACCTATCTTCAAAACATGGCTGATGTGGCAGCTATTAGTCATGTAAACTTATTCCAGATTCTTGCACAGGATCATAAAAACACTCAATTTAATAAAAGTTAGTTCAAATAAGCGTTTTTGAAAATGTTCTGCAAGTCGGAATTAAACATCGACGTAAATAAAATGAATGGACGGGCCTTAGGGAACGATAGTTTTGAAGCTTCTAAACAGACCTAGCTAGTATACTTCGCTTCAGTCAGTCTTTGTCACGGCAACGAGTGACAGCTATGCTGAAAAATACCAAAATTAGATACCTTGGTAATACAATGCCTTCCTGTGCTTTTCTGCAAGTGCAAACAACACAAGAAATACAAATAAAGCTTCAGGCATCGCATTTCATTCGTAAGTAAAGGTTTTGTAATATAATTTTCATCAATTGATAAAAAACTTATAAATCGTCGTGTGGTAGGAAAACTACATAAGTAACACATTTTGCGAAATCGACTTTATTGCATGGTTATGATGGCCCATACATGTCGATGGACACGTCTTGCACTAGAGGACGAGCGACAAGGAGGACTACGCCTCAGGACATTATCTCAATGTTCCCCACTCTGAATGAAAGTTAACAGACACAAGTTTATACTCGTAGATAGTTTTAATTTTAGTCGACATACCTATTTCTTTTTGATACTTAGAATTATTGTGATCCACAATTTTTTTTCATTTTGTTGATTTTATAAGCATTAGTCGTATGATAAGTTTGTTATGTCACTTACTTTGAATTTATAAATCAGCTAAAATAATGTAGGTGTTTCAGTAGTTTCCTAATATTCAGTCTTGATAAAAAGAAATGATTATAAGTTGGTTTTATTTTAAAATGTATTTTAATATTATATAAATATATACCCATGGATAGGATTGTCATATTCAAATAAGTAAATAATAGATCATTTCAATTATTCAAAACTTTGGCGAGAGAAAAATACATAGTCGTTTTTTTATTTTTTTCTCTTAATCAAAAGAACTAAAATGTATTATCATTAAATTCGAAAATAGATACAGTACCAATCTATAACATATCAAAACACGGACTGAAAAATTAGTTACGATAAAAAAGCTATTGCCATTTTTGACGCAATAAAACAGTAAATCGCGTTTTTCTCGCGATGTTGGTTTTGTTGTTGTTATTACTTATTTAGTTTTCCAACTACAGCGACGAAATATTTGACAAGACTTCACGCATGACGGATGGTCCGGTACAGACTGCAAAAAAATCTGATGCCTAAGGGGTATCGAATTGATTTAGAATTGTAATTTGCATTATTTACGTCAAAACATTGCTAAGCACGTCGCTTTAGGTAATTGCATATAATATGTAATGGCATGTTTATTAACCTTATAGCTTTCCAAAAAAAATCTAAGGCAAACAAAAATGGATAGAAGTCATAAGACGAGCAAGAACAGACGACTTTTGGAAGTGGAATACATTTTCCCGTATTTGCTCTGATCATTTTTTACACAATGAATTCTATACGCCAAAAAACGGTTAGTAGTAGTAGAGCTTTTTTGTAAAAGAGTTCGTCCGGGGAAGTACTACCACCATACCTGTTTCTGCCGAAAAGCAGTAGTGCTCGCATTGCTGTGTTCCGGTTTGAAGGGTAAGGGTGCCGATGAAATTACGGCCACATGGGACTTTTCATCTTTATGTTTCAGGGTGGCGGGCGCAGTGGAATGTCACATAGGGCGCGTCCTAGGTGGACGTGACCTGAGGTAATGCACTGTTCATAGGCAGAGGGTACCACTTAACATCAGGTGGGCCATCTTCTTGATCTGTCATTCCAAGTAGTATAAAAAAACTCATTGTGCAAAATTCTTAAAACTGCACTCTGCAGTTTCTTAAATACTGGAATTTTTATACATTTATGTTTCCGTACGATTTTTATGATATTTTCTTAGTTTATTGAGTGATGAAAAATATATTTTTCACAAATTGATTGAGCTGAAGACCTTAGGTGGACTTGCTTTTCTATTGATTTATATTGTGTATGTTTGAGAGCTGAAAAATAGATACGTAACTACATAAAACAGAAGGGAACCATGTATTTTTGTAAAAGTTTCATTCAATAATTGCATTTTTTTCGGCGATTTTTTGTACTATAAACCTACTGAAATAACTTTAGTAAACACATTGCATCTGTTAAAGTATTAAGTATTAAAAAAATACAGTTTTTAAGAAGTTTAATAATTTAATTTCACCTAGTTTATTTACAAGACCGCCAGGAGTGGCGCTATAGAGAAGAGGCCTTTACTCAGCAGTGGCTGGATAGATAGATAGATAGATAGATAGTTTATTTGTTGACCGTACCCTAAATCCGAATTGTCTTATTTTTCACGGACGTTTTGTATGTGTAAGGCCAGTCCATTTATTTTACTTTGGTCGAAGGAATTAAAAAGAAATGTGACAGTCTGAAGATTGTATTGCACATAAGCAATAGTAAAACAACCCATCTTTGTTGTTCAAGGACATTATTTTCTACATACGAGGCAGAAACCTGCGACAGATGGTGGGCCCATTCCAACTGCCAGATCGCCTAAATGGCGAGTCATACTTGAACTTTTTAAGAGAAGATTTAAATGGATAATCCACAGACATCATTTTACTAACACGCCAAAACATGACTTTTTAAAACGACGGCGCACCATGTCACTTTGCTTCAAAAGTTAGACAATATATTAATGACAGGTTTTTTTTAATACTACTTAGAATGACTGAACAAGCAGATGGTCCACCTGATGATAAGCAGTACTCTCTTCCTATGAACAGTGCATTATCACATAGGTCACGCCCTCCTAGGACGCGCCCTATGTGATATTGCACTGCGCCCGCCACCCTGAGACATAAAGATGAAAAGTCTCATGTGACTGTAATTTCACCGGCACCCATACCCTTCAAACCAGAACACAGCAATGCGAGCACTACTGCTTTGCGGCAGAAATAGGTATGGTGGTAGTACTTTCCCGGACGAAGTATTTCACAAAAAAGCTCTACTACTACTAACAAAATGCGATACTTTGTGATAAATGGATTGGCCGAGGCGGGCCTATCGCATGGCCCCCACGATCTCTCGACTTAAACCCCATTGACTTTTTTGTTTGGGGATATTATAAAGAGATAGTTTACTCTCGAGAGTGCCGAAATGTGGAAGAATTGCGAAAAAGGTTGACCCAGGCAGAAGCAACAATTAAAAAGCAACAGAATCGCTTTTCTACGCTTTAAAGATAATTTTTTTAGACGATGCTGATTATGTATTGAGCAAGAAGGTCGCCATTTCGAAAATTTATTGTGATGATTCACTGAATACATGCAATGCTGAAAGTTATTATTTAGTTTTATTTAAGATTTCACTTAATCTTAAAAACCAGAATTTCGCATTCAACTGTTTAAATTGAATATCATGAATGATCCCGTAAAAGAATCTTAATCAAATTTACATGATAAATAGCTGACATAATGACCAAGTTTTTAAGATAGGTTTGGATGAAAAAGTTTATGTGACTTTATTTTTAAAATGTCCTTAGAATGTAAGGGACTAAACAGAATTTTTTATTTTTCCATATTTTTAATTTTATTTCAATGCAATGGTTCGTGCTAGAGCATGGATACCGAATTTTCGATAGTATCGAAATACCGGAATATCGGACCAATAATCCGATATTGAAAAACCGGTATTGGCCTGGAATAAAACCGGGATTTCGATATTAAATTAAAAATATTTGAGATACAAATAGCGGTGCTACGTGACTAACACTAGCTAGGCTAAGGCTTAATTTTAATTAAGCTTAGGTTTAATTTTACATTTCTTGTTTCAATTATGCTGCAGAAACATAAATATAGTATCACAAGGTGTCTTATTTACCTATGCCTACTTATTACTTACTATTAACTAGTGGTTCGCCCGAACTGAGACCTCGCGAATACACGCGATTTACGAAGGTTACTTACCTTATTTCTTTTAAAAAAAATATCTATGTTTTATAAGTAAGTACATTCACATAAAATGAACGTAGTTATCACGGTACTTCATATCCAAGCTTCAAAACGCATCGATAGCGCGATCTAATTTTCAGACATAATTAGCATTGCCATCTAGTTGTGGATTTGCTACTTAGCCACCAAAGATTACGTTTTTCATCGCAAAAACAATCCTCAATTTTCCACTTCTCCCTGTAGTTTTGCACAAAATATACAAATACCGTTCTAACCGTATTGACTGCCAGTTCAATTCTGCACCTGGCTCGCAGACTTTCTGAGGGAAAGATCCATACGAGTAGTTATTGATGGCTGCTCGTCGGATCAATTGGCTATAAACGCCGGGGTACCTCAGGAGTCTATCTGTCTGTCAGTGGTATCTGCCACACTGTTTCGGCTGCACATTAATGATCTGCTAATGCCTGGTATCATTGGGTATGCAGACGACAGCACAGTTGTGGAGAGATATGTTTCCACTGCCCGAGCTAGGCAGATTTAAATTCAGGAGCTAAGAGATGAGATGCTGCAGCGTCTGAATTTGACTCTCGTGACCGTATCCGACTGGTGCGATGCCAGTCTAGTCAAGTTCAACGCCTCTAATACGCAGGCTTGTCTCTTCTCGGCGTAAAAAAGTCAGTTTCTCCAAGTTCCTGTAATCCGAGATGTACCTGTAGCTATAGTAGGGGATAACCTCGAGCTCTTGGGTTTTTCACTTACGCCTACTCTCAACTTTGGCTCCTACGTCGAGTCTAAGGCAAAAACAGCTGCCATGAAGCTACACATCCTGAATAAGGTAAAGCGTTACTTCACGCCAGGACATCTTCTGAGTCTATAAAGCTCAAGTCTGGGCTTGTATGGAGTACTGCTGCCATGTTTGGGATGGCTCTACCAAACACCAGCTTGCTGCCTTGGACTCGATTGAACGCAGAGCTTTCAGGCTTATTGGTGAGCAACATATGGCAGAGACTAAGATCCAGAGTCTCAAGCACCGCCGTAAAGTCGCATGCCTTTCGATCTTCTATCTATAGGTTACATTTCGGGGAATGCTCCCAGGAACTTCATGACCTGATCCCACCATCTCCTTTTTATCATTGGAAGAGCAGACGCACAGCTCGGTACCATCGGTACCCTTACCTCATCAGAATACCCTCTATTCGTACTAAACGATTCATTTCTACCATAGAATGCGAACTGCTAAAGAGTGATATTCCACTCCGTCCCTACCGTCGTATGTCTTTCCTGAAAACTATAATCTGGGTGTCTTCAAGGCTAGAGTGAATAGGTGCCTTCTAGATCTTTGTGCTTCATCTTCGGCCACATCGTCACTTACCAACAGGTGAGATTGTGGCCAAAAATAGGTCTATCTATCATAGTTAAAAAAAATGCCTTCTAAAAACATTTACTGAGATGAAATAGTTAAGTGGCTTGAAGTTAAGTTAGACCTACAACGTCGTTCAAATTCCTAAAAACGGGAGGTCAACAATATTGGTTATTGTTTTTCAGAGTACAAGTTTCGGAATAATAGAGTTTTTCCAGTATTTGTGTCATAAAAGCTACAAACGTACCAAATTTCAGCGATGTAGGATTGTAAGTACCCTAGAGGAAAGCGAGTGGAAGTACCCTAGAGGTTTTGGTTTTTTACTTTTTCGATTTACCCTAATATTTCAAAAACTAATTAAGTTCAAAAGTTATAAAAAATTGTTGAACTTTCGAAGCGAGGGGCTTTTATATGACACCCCACTTGATCTGATATTCTCACCTTTTTTTTTACCCCCTCTTGGACCCCAATATCTCAACAACCCCCAGACCGATATAGCTCATAACCTTAACAACAAATTGTACCTACACTATCTACCCGCAAATCAAATTTCATGAAGATCGGATTAACGGTTCGGAAGTTATGCTCGGACAAACATACATACATACATAAATACAAACACCGATATTCCAATTTAACTCTGAGAACTCGCTTCGCTCGTTCAAATAAAGAGGGAATTCTTGATTTACATATGCTTTTATATTATTTTATATTTTTGGCGACCACTGTGGCGCGGCGGGCGAACGTTCGCCTGCGACGCAGGAGGTTGCGGGTTCGATTCCCGCCTCGGAACAAATATTTGTGCGATCCGCAGATATTTGATCAGGGTGTTCTGGGTATTTGCTATGTATTAATAATAATTATCTTTCTATGTAATATATATTATTAAGTACCTATATCAGTTGTCTAGTACCCATAACACAAGCTCTGCTTAGCTTGGGCTAGATAATTTTGTGTGAACTGTCCAGCAATATTTTTTTATTTACTTATTTATTGTTTTTTTTTGTAAAAAGTTACTTACAGTTTTTTAATTCCAATTAATGTTATCTATTTATTATTTTATAACATAACGTGCGTGGTAAAAATGTAGATTTTGTGTTCCTTTGGATGATAGTTTGTTTATATCATCCTTTACATATAATAAGACAAGATAACTTACTGAATTCATATTTGTATGAATATCGAAAAAATATCGAAATACCGGTTTTCCGGTATTTCAGAATTTGATATCGAAAAAATACCGGTATTAGAAAAATGTTCCGATAGTCCATGCTCTAGTTCGTGCTGTGGATGCAAATGCATTTTTTGTTACTGTTTCAATTACTTTAAAAACCAATATCTGAGGTTTACTGTCATCACAAACAAAAATAAGTATCAAACATTTTAAAAAAAGTGGAAGCCATTTTTAAAATATTTTTTCAGGAAAATCACGGTTTTCTGATTCTGATTCTGAAACGATTTCTACACTAAATCGTTTCAGAAAATCAGAATTTTACAATTATTTATTACATAAGCTTTTAGATAACATCAATATCCTATACAACGAGCAAAGATTCGTTTATTATATAAATATTTGTAATGGCACAAGAGGCAGTTGAGATTACTAAATACAGAAATTTCAATAGAGAAGATGGTTTTCAATTATCTGGAGTATGGAAGCCTGTGGTGAGAATGTGTAAAAATCAAAAAAGTGTGGTACCTGCTACGCGACCGGATACCGATAGTGTTGTGTGTTGATTTGGGGTGAAGTGTGACAATGAAACCGATGGTAGTGGTATCGTTCATAATAAAAGAGTGAGAAAGAGGGTAGATTGATATATCTGCCAGTAACATCTACTCGCAAAGACATTAGTTAGTTTTCCCGTGATCAGATACGATTAGAATACAATTTAAAAAAAAAATGCACTTAATCCAACATAATACCGAATTTGTGCAATTTATAAATAAAATGTGCAATTTCTAAATAAATAACGAAATTCCGATATTAATATCGGAATGCCAATATTGAGATTTAATATCGGAAATCAGTATAGGAATTGAAAACCTTCCGATATTACATGCCCTAAACGTGACAAACAAGCAGACGGCCCGCCTGATGTAAAGCAGTCACCGCCGCCTATGGACAACACCCACGGTATTGCAAACGCGCTGCCTACCATTAAGAGGTATTTTGATATTTCTCTTGAATTTACCCATATTGTATAATTTATAAATATTTGTACTATCTGCAGATATTTGTTCAGGATGTTATTAATGTTATGTAATATGTTTTCGTTGGGTATTTTCTATGTATAATAAAAAAATATCTATCTATGTAATGTATTGTATTAAAGTATATCAGTTATCTAGAACCTATAACACAAGCTCTGCTTAGCTTGGGGCTAGATAATGTTGTGTGAACTGTCCTACTACTAACTGTGAAACTAGTTTTGAAACGTCTATGATTGTTTCACTTTCACCCTTTCTTTGGCCCCAATATCTTCTACAACCCCCGAACCAATTTAGCTCATTCATAACCTTACACAAATTGTACTAATACTATATACCCATCTACCAAATTGTATAAAGAATACTAGTTTTATAAAGAATATATCAACAGTTCGCAAGTTATCTTCAGACAAACATACAAACATACGAACGCCAATTATTAATAATTTGCATCCAACAAAAATATATGAAAATAATAGTAAGGCATTTTTCTGTCTGACCGTACTAATATCCATTGTTAAAGGCCGTGGCGCGGTATGAATCCGGACTACATTTTGCGATTAATATGGACAAATATACAATTTTATTATTCGTGGGATGAACACGGCCTACATTTTGGTATGAATCTGCACCCCACCCACGCCGTTGATTTCATATTAAGATCTATTATTAAGAAGTACTTCCGGTACGAAATTTGTGGTTTTTTTACGTGCGAATGTAGTAAACTGATAGTATATACCATAATAAAATTTGCACGACTACATCCGTTTCCCCAGAAGTACAATTTACAAAAAAAGAAAAAAAATATGTTCCGTAATTCGCGGAGGTGTGAAAAACTAATATAGTGTTTATAATACTTATAGAAACCTTATGTAAGTTTGCATTGAGTACATAAATTTCCCCCGAGCCGCAAACTAAAAAAAAACAAATTCACAGTGTTTCCCACTAAGCACGTAGTTTTAATTAAAATCCGTAACGCACTAAGACTGTCTCTATAAGTAATTGAACTTGCACTTAACACTTTTTTGTTTTTTCAAAAGTTACAATTTTTCAAAGTTTGTGCCTAATATTTAAAAGCCTTCCGTATGCGCCAGAAACGGTGCAAACCTGGGATAAGCTTCTATTCGTGTCATCTATCGATTCCATAAGAATCCACGACTACTCGACTTAGGGCCACACTTTTTGCTAATTTGCCTGTACTATATACCCTTCAAACCGGAACACAGCAATGCGAGCACTATTACTGCTTTGCGGCAGAAATAGGTATGGTGGTAGTACTTCCCCGGACGAACTCTTTCACAAAAAAGCTCTACTACTACTAAAAGGAGAGTGGAGTTCCAATGGCCATCTATTGTCTTCTTCATCAGTTCCACCACATCACCAAATGATACTTTCCGAATGCACATGCTTGATTTGTTGCTGAAAATACCGAAATCGCTATGTGTGTACTGTAACTGTACCAATAATATTTGAGGAGTTCTCTCAATTCCTCATTTATCCCATCATCAGAACCAGATTTTTATGAAAATGGCACCAATCTGTAAGTATACCGTATCAACAAAAAGAAAAAAAATTACAAATCGGTTCATAAATGATATATGAGGTAACAAGTTATGAGGTTACAAACATAAAATAAACACACGAATTGAGAAACACCTTCTTTTTTTTGAAGTCGGTTATAAAGTCACATTGGTCCTCCTGACCACACCAAACTTTACTAAGCACATAAATACCACACACCTTTAGGTACCTAGTGTAAAATAGTCACATTAGTGCTTCTGACCACACCTATATTTACTAAACAAATAAATACCACACACCTAGGTAATTAGACTAAAAAAGACACATTGGTCCTCCTGACCACACCTACTTTTACTAAGCACATAAATACCACACCTATAGGTACCTAGTGTAAAATAGTCACATTAGTCCTGCTGACCACACCTATATTTACTAAACAAATAAATACCACACACATAGATACCTAGTGTAAGAAAGAAGCATTGTTCCTCCTGAGCATACCTACCTTTACTAAACAAATAAATACGACACGCCTAGGAACCTAGTGTAAGAAAGTAGCATTGTTCCTCCTGACCACACCTACCTTTACTAAACAAATAAATACCACACACCTAGGTACCCAGTGTAAGAAAGTAGCATTGTTCCTCCTGATCACACCTACCTTTACTAAACAAATAAATACCACACACCTAGGTACCTAGTGTAAGAAAGTAGCATTGTTACTCCTGACCACACCTACCTTTACTAAACAAATAAATACGACAAGCCTAGAAACCTAGAGTAAAAAAGTCACATTGTTCCTCCTGACCACACCTACGTTTACTAAACAATTCTTAGCAAAGCACTCACCAACGCTGCACCACCTTATATTTATAGGTCTGTATGCATAGGTAGATAGTAGGTTCCTACCTATATACAGAGTATTGCAAGATATTGGGACTCTCAGGATAAGTACACTGTCTGGTGTAGTTAGAGAGGTTGGTTCTTAGAAAAAAATTGTCACAACATGCTTACCTCGGTAGGTAATTACCTACCTAACACATGCGCAACTCTGTTTCTTGTATGAGTTGCGACCGAATATGTTTCATCTTAAGTATCTAGCCTATAGATAAAATAACCATCTCTAAGTATCTAGTACCTTACCATTTGATAACATTTTTATGACTTTCATGTTAGTATATTATTTTAGAAAGTCGAGGAAACAGAATTTACAACAAGGAAATAATATAACCATAGATGTACTAAAAAAAAGATTTCGAGGAATTACCTACCTTCTCTCTTACAAAGAAAACCAAATCCTTACTCATTTCGGCACCTTTTCTGCACGAACGAAATATTGAGCAACAGCGTGGGTATAGTTTTGCGTACTGACCAATATCTGAAGATATCCACGGCGGCGGGGAAAAAGTCATGATTATGTAATATTTGTTGTTTTTTTTCTGACTACTTTAGTGAGGCATAGGGATTTTCACAAATGTGGTGTCAATCAGTTCATCTTTACCATGAGGTGGTTTTTGAATTTATATGTTCAAATACACGACTTTTTTTGTCGTGAAATATGTAGTTTGAAAGAACTTTCAAAATTCCAAAAATCTCGAATGAAAAATCACGAAGGAAAAATCTGGAAAATCTCGAACGTAAAGACAGAGGGTACAGATTTTTCATTCGAAATTTTTCCTTCGTGATTTTTAATTCAAGGTTTTTCTTTCGAGATTTAGCGTTCCTGATTTTTCATTCAAGATTTTTGGAATTTCGATAGTCCTTTCAAACTACATATTTCACGACAAAAAAGTAGTACCACTTCTAGATACGCACGGCCGCCATATTATGTTTTTGAAAATATAAATACAAATACCACCTCATCGTAAAGATAAAGCGATTTTTTGTCAAAATCGCTATGCCTCACTAAAGTAGCCAAAAAAAACATATTATCACGACATTTTCCCCACCGTGGATATCTTCAGATTTGGTCAGTACGCAAAACTATACCTAGATGCCCACTTTTTCGTTCATCCAGAGCAGGTGCCGCAATGAACACAGATTTGGATTGCGTGGTAAGATAGGTATGTACCTATCGAAGTATGCATGTTGTGGCAATTGTTATCTAAGAATCAACCTCTCTAATAACATCAGAAAATGTGCATACCCTGAGAGTCTCCATATCTTGATACACTCTGTATATAAATAGGTACCTATGTATGCAGACAGGCCTATAAACATGTCGTGGTGCAGCGTCGGCGGACTAATGTGTCAATTTTACACTAGGTACCTAGGTGTGTAGTATTTATTTATTTGGTAAAGATGGGTGTGGTCAGACGGACCAATGTGACTTTATTACTTTAGGTTCCTCGGCGTGTCGTATTTATTTGTTTAGTAAAGGTAGGTGTGGTTAGGAGGAACAATGCGACTTTTTTTGGTGAAAAACCATATTTTGGTAAAAATGGCACCAATCTGTAAGTATACCGAGTCAACTAAATTAAAAAAATTACAAATCTGTTCATAAATGATATATGAGGTAACAAGATATGAGGTTACAGACATAAAATAAACACATGAATTGAGAAACTCCTCCTTTTTTTTTTAAGTCGGTTATAAAATCACATTGGTCATCCTGACCACACCAACCTTTACTAAGCACATAAATACCACACACCTAGGTACCCAGTGTAAAATAGTCACATTAGTCCTCCTGACCACACCTATATTTACTCAACAAATAAATATCACACACATAGGTACCTAGTCTAAAAAATTAACAATGGTCAGCCTGACCTGAATGGTCGCCCATCTTTACCAAATTAATAAATACTACACACCTAAGTACTTAGAGTAAAATAGTCAAATAAGTCCTCCTGACCACACCTATTATTACCAAATATAAAATACCACACACCTACCTATTGTAAGAAAGTCGCATTGTTCGTCCTGACCACACCTACCTTTACTAAACAAATAAATATGACACGACTAGGAACCTACAGCAAAAAAGTCACATTGTTTTCCTGACCACACCTACCTTTACTTAACAAATAAATAAGAAGCACCTAGGTACCTAGTGTAAAAAATTCACATGGTTCTCCTGACTACATCTACCTTTACTAAACAAATAAATAAGACGCACTTAGTTACCTAGTGTGTAAAAGACACATTGTTTGCCTGACCACACCTACCTTTACTAAACAAATAAATAAGACGCACCTAGGTACCTAGTGCAAGAAAGTCGCATTGTTCCTCCTGACCACACTTACTTTTACTAAACAAATAAATACGAAACAGATCATACAAACATTGTCCCACCTCGGAAAATGAACCCGCCACCTCTCACTTCTTAGCGAAGCACTCACCAACGCTGCATCACCTTATATTTATAGGTCTGTCTGCATAGGTGGCTTAGGTTAGGCTACTTATACTATACTGAGTGTGGCAAGATATTAGGACTCTCAGGATAAGTACATTGTCTGGTGTAGTTAGAGAGGTTGGTCAGGAACAATTTTCACAACATGCTTACTTCGGTAGGTACTTACCTACCTAACACATGCGCAACACTGTTTCTTATAAGAGTTGCGACTGAAAATATTTATCCTTAGTATCTTATATTTTATACTACTTTGAATTACGGAACAAGCAGATCGACCACTTGATGATAAGCGGTACCCTCTGCCTATGTATCTAGCCTATAGATAAAATAACCATCTCTAAGTTAAAGATTATTAGTTCTAAAAATATGTATGGAGAAAGGTTAACAAATTATATCGTGCCTAGATTAATAAATAAAATTCCGAAAGTCACTAAAGATAAATTAACAAATAAGAATTAAAAAAACAGTTTAAAAAAGTATTATTTAATAAAAATGAAAAATTTGAATATTTAAAAGTCATAAAATCTACCTAATATAAATATAAATAAAATATATATAAATAATACAGTACTTACAGAGTTAAAAAAATAAAAGTCACATTTTTTATGAACAGCCTGTATTCACGTGTTTAGCGCGCATTACTCGACTCAACTGATGGCCGTATGCCAGCCGGTAACCTGTTTATCGGTTCAGTCAGAATGCAACAATTTTTTGTACGACAAACATAACTAGTTCCTACCTAAATTACCTAACTTATTTATGTATTTACCTATTTTAAGCGGTGAAGAGGATACTGTATTACAGAGTAAGATTATGTATTTATACCTAAGGAGGTTTGTATACACTCTGAACAAACCCATAAGGGTCTTTTGAGTGTGTAATACTTTGTTTGTGTTAATTTTTTAAGATATAATAAAAATAAAAAAAAAATAAAAAAAAAAGTATCTAGTACCTTATCTTTTGATAACTTTTTTGTGACTGTCATATTAGTATATTATTTTATAAAGTCAAGGAAACAGAATCTACAACAAGGAAATAATATAGCCATAGAAGTACTAAAAACAAAGCATTTCGAGGAATTACCTACCTACTCTTGCAAAGCAACCCAAATCCTTGCTCATTCTGGCACTTTTTCTGCACCAACGAAAAAGTGAGTAAAAGTGTAGGTAAAGATTTACGTACTGACCAATATCTGAAGAAATCCACGAGGAAGAAGTCGTGATTATGTGATATTTGTTGGTTTTTTTCCTGACTACTATAGTGAGGCATAGCAATTTGAGGTGTCAATCGCTTCATCTTAACAATGAAGTGGTTTATGAATTTATATTTTCAAAAACGCGGCCGTGTGTGACTAGAAGTGACTAGTGCGTGTCACGACTTTTTTTGTCGTGAGACTTTTTTGTTGTTGTTTTGATAATTTTTGAAAGCTCTTTCACAATGAGGTTTCAATAAAGATTAGAGAGGTTCGAGAAAATAACTAAATTGAGAAAAAAAGTGTCTTCATAATAATATATATCGTAAATACTTACTTATGAAATTTTTTGCGACAGACAGATACACACACACACATACACACACACAGACAAGTCAAACTTATAACACCCAGTCGTTTTTGCGTCGGGGGTAAAAAAAAAACAACGATATTATTTATTTGGTAAAGATATGTGTGGTCAGGCATACCAATGTGACTTTTCTAGACTAGGTAGGTATATGTGAGGTATTTATTTGTTGAGTAAATATAGGTGTGGTCAGGAGGACTAATGTGACTATTTTACACCAGGTTCCTAGGCGTGTCGTATTTATTTGTTTAGTAAAGGTAGGTGTGGTCAGGAAGAATAATGCGACTTTCTTACACTGGGTACCTAGGTGTGTGGTATTTATTTGTTTAGTAAAGGTAGGTGTGGTCAGGAAAACAATGTGACTTTTTTACTCTAGGTTCCTAGGCGTCCCGTATTTATTTGTTTAGTAAAGGTAGGTGTGGTCAGGAGGAAAAATGCTCTTTTCTAACAGTCGGTACCTAGGTAAGTGGTATTTATTTGTTTAGTAAAGGTAGGTGTGGTCAGGAAAACAATGTGACTTTTTTACTCTAGGTTCCTAGACGTCTCGTATTTATTTGTTTAGTAAAGGTAGGTGTGGTCAGGAGGAACAATGCTCTTTTCTAACACTGGGTACCTAAGTGTGTGGTATTTATTTGTTTAGTAAAGGTAGGTGTGGTCAGGAGGACCATGTGACTATTTTACACTAGGTTCCTAGGCGTGTCGTATTTATTTATTTAGTAAAGGTAGGTGTGGTTAGGAAAACAATGTGACTTTTTTACACTATGTACCTAGGTGCTTCTTATATATTTGTTTAGTAAAGGTAGGTGTGGTCAGGAAAACAATGTGACTTTTTTACTCTAGGTTCCTAGGCGTCCCGTATTTATTTGTTTAGTAAAGGTAGGTGTGGTCAGGAGGAAAAATGCTCTTTTCTAACACTCGGTACCTAGGTAAGTGGTATTTATTTGTTTAGTAAAGGTAGGTGTGGTCAGGAAAACAATGTGACTTTTTTACTCTAGGTTCCTAGACGTCTCGTATTTATTTGTTTAGTAAAGGTAGGTGTGGTCAGGAGGAACTATGCTCTTTTCTAACACTGGGTACCTAAGTGTGTGGTATTTATTTGTTTAGTAAAGGTAGGTGTGGTCAGGAGGACCATGTGACTATTTTACACTAGGTTCCTAGGCGTGTCGTATTTATTTGTTTAGTAAAGGTAGGTGTGGTTAGGAAAACAATGTGACTTTTTTACACTATGTACCTAGGTGCTTCTTATATATTTGTTTAGTAAAGGTAGGTATGGTCAGGAAAACAATGTGACTTTTTTACTTTAGGTTCCTAGGGGTCTCGTATTTATTTGTTTAGTAAAGGTAGGTGTGGTCAGGAGGACCAATGTGACTTTTTTAGACTTGGTACCTAGGTGTGTGGTATTTATTTGTTTAGTAAAGTAGGTGTGGTCAGGAGGACCAATGTGACTGTTTTACACTAGGTACCTAGGTAAAATATCTAAAGATAGATAATAATGATATATCTGTTGATATCACCATTTCCGCGCAATCGAAGTGAAAGGCAGAGTGTATATCTTGTTCATAAAACCCATTTTATCCTCGAATTCAATATCCTCGCCTTCGGCTAGGGCAGATATGTCTTGGATAAATGGTCTTGTTTTATGCACTTGATGTACAGTCTACTATACTACATATCCTATACTCATAAAACAGTTTTATTTATGACTAGAGACCCGCCCCGGCTTCGCACGAGATGTGAAGTTACTGCCCGTGCGAAGCTGAGGCGGGTCGCTAGTTATACATATAAACCTTCCTGTTGAATCACTCTATCTATAAAAACCCGCATCAAAATCAGTTAGATCTAAGTATACATAGGGACAGATAGACAGCGGCAAGCGACTTTGTTTTATACTATACATACATAAACTCACGCCTGTTTCCCGGAGGGTTAGGCAGAGACCACGGATTTTCACTTGCTACGATCCTGACACACCTCTTGCTTCATTCGCTCTCATCACATTCTTCATACATTGTTTTGTACTATGTAGTAAGTAAGTAAGTAAGTTAGTAAAAAGTTTATTTTGATACACCATACACATAGGTAGTTATTTTTACATACAGTTTACAAACATATGATATGATATGTATATGTTTAGTGATGTAGGTACCACAGATACTTACCTATCACTCCAATCATACTAATAAAGAAGTATATTTTTGTAGGCAACTTAGTTCATACGTGGGGAAACCAGCGCTACTCCTCTAAAATAAAAATCTAAAATTTGTGAATCAAGTTTTGCGACGGGGCGCGACGCGGCCGGCTGCGTTGAGTGAGCGCGGGCCGAGCTCTGTACCTCTAGTAAGTTTACAAGTTACGGAAACAACAATAGTTTTGGTTGGTTCGCTGTACTTTGTAGTTTACTATGTAATCGGCAGTATGGGCTAAAGTTTTCGAAACCGTCAAAGCTAACTACCGCTAGATTGTCAAAGTGGTGACTCGTACTATCAAAATGCAATAAATAACTCGAAAACTTTTATCGAGTTCGATTACTACTATTCGATAAAACCCGTACTGCCGATTCTAGTTCCTCTAAGTTTTCGCTAGAGGCGCTGCAAGTAAATGTATGGAAGGAAACGAAACTACATATCGTTTTGGTAAACTATCAAAACTCGTACTAGAGGTACCTACTGCGCGCGTAAATATGTTACGAGGAAATGTGGCTGGTACGGGGAATATATCTGACTCTGCCCAGATCGTCAAAGCCGTTGGCTGGTACCACCACCCGCAATGTCGCCTTTATCTTTGTAATAAATAATAAAATGAAAACCAACATTTATTTACACCGGGAAACCAAACTTTAAACCATAATAGACGTAGAATTTGTAGGTACATAGATCTATGCTTTAAACAAACATGACACATAATACCAAATATAAACAAACAAACATGACATTGACATACACATTTACACATTTCTGTCTAATCTGTGGTTTCATTTTGTTTCGTTCCCGACGGTTGTCTGGGTCGCCGAACGAAAGTCACAAGTATAAACAAGAGGGTCGCCGAACAAAAGTCAGAAGTAAACAAGAGTAGGTAGGTATGTAGCTTAGCTACAACAAAAACTACAAAGCTACAAGCACAGAATAAAATAGTACAAGTATACAAGATACGTTTTGCGTTCTACTTCGTTAGGTGCCGCAACTGCGGATGTGTTGAATCAGAGTAGACCCCGTTCGTCGTTGTACACGATGGTTTCCACGTGCAGGTTGGGCATCCTGCGTCGGACTTCAGCCGCGTCGCTCATCGTGAGGCGCGTGCCTATATCGATGTTCTTATACGGAAGGACTGGGTCTTGCTGTGTAAGCGAGTCCTCATCTGAAACAAAAGGTACCTATAGGTGAACCGACACATGCACGCCAATACCCAATGCCTATGTAATATCATAGAACTCTGACAAATTTTCGACAAAAAAAAACTATACAAGTAAAGCTAGGTTCTTAATATTGTGTCGGGGTGTGTCGTGGCGCGCCAGAACGCATTTTAAACGCAATCGGTTAGGCGCAAGCCAGACACAAGCGGTGCGGCGCGCAACGGGCGCGCTACTGGGCGCACTGCCGGCGCGCATCGGGCGCGCATCGGGTGCGCTACGGGTGCGCCCGTGGCACGCTCACGACGGGACAGTGTATCGGTGGTATTCAAATACAACCGGCGGGTGTGGGCGAAGTGGCGGGGGGGTGCGCGCCTGCGGTACGCCTTCGGTGCGCCTGCGGCGCAACAGTGTCGCAACCGTGGCGTGCCGTCTCGACGCCTCTCCAATATTCTTTCATACAATATGTAGAAGAAGGACGTGGTGCAAAACAGATAGAAGAGGTGCGCTTATGGCTCGCCCGCGCCCGCGCCGCTTGTGTCTGGCTTGCGCCTTACGTTGACGCGCCACGCCACAACACAACACAACCTACTAATGTGAATCTAGCAGCTAGCTATAACCCTGGTTCAGAATTCGAGATATTTTTTGTAAACAAAGGGGATACCATAGCAAAAAAATGGGTACCTACTAATAAGTTAGTTTATTAAATTAGGCCAATAAACAGGCTTGGCGTGTTATTCTAACTCAGATCTGATAAACTATAATGTACCTAATCAACAAGCAAAAATATTTTTTTTTGTATAAAATATTTCATGTACCTACACTGCAGAGATTCTAAACAATAGGCTTTGTTTTGAAAGCCGTGTTAGAATAAAAATAGTTTATGCTTTTGATATTGATCTTTTTGTTCGGTGTTAATTCATTTTTCTGTTTTATGAGCGTGTGACAACTGTCATTATGTAAATAAAACGAAATACAAGCTCAAGCTTAGCTTTTATTTGTATCTACGTTTTTTCCTACCTACCAACTTGTTTTCATCATATTAGTGCATTCCACATTGTAGCGCGCACTCTGCAAGCTATATAGTGGTGGGACATTTGTAGCCCCAACATAACAAGCCGGTCCCCATTTTGTAATTTCATTCGTTTCTCCTTATTTGCTATTTCGTTATTTTCTTGTTGCTGTTGTTTTTGTTAAGTTTTATTTAGTAAAACTCGAACATTTTGTAGTATACTTACCTCCTTTCTATAACATTTATGATTGATATGTGAAAAAGAAAATATACTTGTCATCCTACTTCAAACTAGAAGTTGTCACTGAAGTTTTATGTTAAATAAAACCAAATGATCTTAGTTTTGCCTTTTAATTCACATTTGGTGGCGTGTTGTGCAAAATGGAGGCTTTACCCGCACGTGCGGAGATGGCACCCGCAAAGATTTCAATATCGTAGATATGCCCAGACCCCGAAAACTGTTGCATTGTATTTGAATGTGTGCGTTAAGAAAGTGCTGATGCACTAGTAGACGCACACATACTTAAAAATCGTTATTTTGTCTATTAACTTAACTGTTGATATTACCATTTAATGTGCAATCATATTGCACACACTTTTGAGAACAAATAAACGTCCTCTAAGGCAGCGTGCACACCTAACGAGTACAGTGGCGAGTCAGTGTCCTCGGCCGAGTACTCGGTAGGTATAAACAGTTTATAAACTACAGTTTATAAACGCACGCACGCTCCTTTAGTCCTGAAATTGAAAATATGTGTTGTTGTCTAGAAAGTGTGCAATCTATGTACGGTCAGCAAACTCATCAGATTACAAGCAAAATAATAGTAATTAAACTGTTGAAAGTTGTGGAGTGGTAAATAAATTAAAACACGTTATTTACAAATAATGCCTATTAATTGGCAGAGAGATGGCGCAGCCATACGTGTAAACATTGAACTCCGTTATTTTAGTTACAAATAAATATAAAAAATGCCCTTTTTACCATTAAACTCATTATAATCGAGAAATAGTAACGTGTATCGAGTGTACAAACGTTATCTTATACTAACTTTACTGATAAACAAAGATTTTGTACAGAAAAAGAAAAAAAAGTGATGTTGAACAATGAAAAAGTTATTTGATTACAGTCTTCTTAACACAAAAGACAGTGAACGTAGTAAATAGTGTGGTAAATATACATAAACTTTATGTCAGTGAAAAAGTGCATCAAATTAACAGATAACAATATTTTTGTTGTGCTTAAAAATACTGTTGACGGCGCGCAAATACCTACCTACATTAAAAAATAAATAATTGTATGTCGATCTTGGGCCCCTAGTTCCAATCTCTAAGAGGTTAAACTTTTTGCGCTCAAAGAAAAATATATAAATGAGAGAATAGCAGTAAGACACGCTACCTCCGTGCCTAAGTGGTGTCTTTGTGCTAGTTGCCCTATACTAACTATGTAGGTACCTGCAAAGAAAGCAAAAAAAAAAAAAATTTGCTCAATCGCCTTCTGCGCTCACCAAAAGCCCGGTAACTCAGTCATGACCCCAGGAGGTCAACTGAATTTAAATCCATTCGAAAAAAAAAGAAAAAAAGACACGCCTTTAGTAAAATTATCTAGCGGAAATCTAAAATATTAAATTAAAACAAATGTATAAAATATTTAAATTATTTATCTTCTAAAATATGAGAAATATTTTTTTTAAATGTATTACGCATTTATTTAGTGGTTACCACTACCAATATTGCATGCAATCAATTAAAACTCAATGACGCGGACGCGGACGCGGCGCAGGCGGTGACTACGCTCTTGAATCGGCTGACGCTACCGAGCATATCTCTATATCCATTGGTAGATGATCCCTTATAAAGCGCAGCCTCAGTACACCCGCGTGTCTGTATATATTGGTTTTATATCGCACTGTGTCTGTTTTAGAATGCACCGAGAAAATAGTGTCGTATCTTTTTCTCCTGAAGTGGTTGTTCATACTACTGTCTCTTTCATGCAATTTGCGTGCAATCGCCATATTAACTTGAATAATTTACACACCGGAAAGAAAAAATAGTTATTTAATTAAATCACAATACTTAGAAGTGAAATGTTACACCTTTGGCTTTATTTGTGTTTTTGGAGTTGTTGTTGCACTTGCGAAATGCACACGATGGCATTTTGTGACACATCTCATAGAAAATCGTCAACATTACAACACGACCAGCTGGCACTGTGTCTAGATGTGCACTGAGTCCAAATGAGCGAGCTATCTTATTTCACGTGGAAACATTTCGGCGCGGTCACTCAACGGTAAGGGCATATCTACGGTATTGAAATCGTTGGGCACCCGGGCCTTCGTCGTCAGGTCCATCAGTGGCAAGTTCTGCGGAGATGTCACCCGGGCCTTCGTCGTCAGGCCCATCAGTGGCAAGTTCTGCGGAGATGGCACCCGGGCCTTCGTCGTCAGGTCCATCAGTGGCAAGTTCTGCGGAGATGGCACCCGGGCCTTCGTCGTCAGGTCCATCAGTGGCAAGTTCTGTGGAGATGGCACCCGGGCCTTCGTCGTCAGGTCTATCAGTAGCAAGTTCTGCGGAGTTGGCACCCGGGCCTTCGTCGTCAGGTCTATCAGTAGCAAGTTCTGCGGAGTTGGCACCCGGGCCTTCGTCGTCAGGTCCATCAGTGGCAAGTTCTGCGGAGATGGCACCCGGGCCCTCGTCGTCAGGTCCATCAGTGGCAAGTTCTGCGGAGATGGCACCTGGGCCCTCGTCGTCAGGTCCATCAGTGGCAAGAAAAAAAAAAAGAAGAAAGTTGAAGATGAAATGGTTAAATTAAATAACATAATTGATGGTGTTTCTGATAGATTTATTATTAACATCAATGATGAATCTGATTCTGATACTGAATCTAACGGCTCAGATATGACAGAGTAGTTGTGATCTTTGATTGTTTATAGACTTGATTGTGCATCACGTCACAAATGCGTCGAAAAATATACCGGCCAACTGTTGGCCGGTAAGTCGCTCGCCGCCTCTCAGCGTCAATTGTCTCGTCAAGGTGAACGGTCGCATCGTTGATTCTAATTTGTGTCTGCAATGACCAGGTGTGCCATAAAAGTGTGCAAAAACTACAAAGGACGTCTTAAAACGACTGGTAAAGTCACCTACCACGAGTACGTATCCAGATTTCATAGTATTTTCGAAAGTATTTCATAAAAACAATCAACCTATTAGCCCCGATTTTTCAACTCAAGCAAGCTTGTATTGCCAGTTTTTAAATGCTAAATTCCTCATGATCTATGAATAAATGATTATGAAGTGAGAACGTCGATCGAGTTTTGAACTTTTTTGTTAACCAACCTCAACAAAAAGGAGGAGGTGCTCAATTCGTGTTTTTTTTTTATGTTTGCTACCTCCGTCATTTAATTTCTGATTAGGAACTTTTTTATTTTTTTGACACGATATATTTCCCGATTGGTCCCATTTTCATCAAAATCTGGTTCTAACGTAAGGCCGTGACGTTATCTAAAAGGGCCACAACTTGAACTTTTGATGTGAAACATCTTTTTGCTATATGAATTAAGAATTCTAATACTAACATAGATGTTTCACATTAGTCGGGCGTCCCGTAACGATCACCATGATGATGATGATGATGATACATTGCCGCAAATTGAAGGTACATACGGCGCGAGCGAACCTGCTTGGCGGATATTACAAAAATGTAATACAATTGTTAAGACGTAGGAGAAGCCGCGGGTCACTATATACTAGTAAAACATGATCCACGCAAAAAAATGATTTTACCACTGGCTTGTCTATTTAACAGTGACATTTGTTTGTTTACAAAATATATCTCGAATTCTAAACCAGGGTATAGTCATAGACAGCGTTGCCAGATACACCGCTTTTCCGCGTTTTACACCTCCTTTTTGCCAATGGATCCACGTTCCGCTTGTAACCTACGCGGATCCGCTTTTTTGAAATATGCTAAAACCATAGACATGGAAACACTTGAAAACCACTGAAACGATTTTGATAAGAACCTGTTAAACGCACAAGAAAATGTTAAGCGCCTAAAGAGATGGCAAATACTTGACCTAGACCAGATAACCTACCTAACCAGTTCTTCAAATGGTGTTATTCATTGGAATAGCACCCAAACCACGTCGATCCAGAAAAAGGCTAAACAGCTGAATGCAGATGAAAAGGAACTTAAACAAAAAAAAAGTTTTTTTTTATAATTTTAAACATATTCAGCATCTTGTTTGGATAAAGTGCCCGCTGGTACTTTATTGTAATTAAAGCCTAATAAGATTTCTTGACATGCGTGTTTTTTAATTATATTTTTTGTAAATTCCCTTGCCCTTGTGTGAATAAGCAATTAAAAATATAAAACAAAGCGTATGAATTGAGAGATTATCGATATAAACAAATAAAAAAACATGCTCCGCTTTTTTTATTGAAAATCCGCGTTTTGGAAGCACCGTTCCCGCCTTTTAAACATTCTCATCTGGCAACACTGGTCATAGAGGTAAGGAAAGTAACCGATTGCGTTCTGGCGCGCCACGCACGCCACTCCCCGACACAATAATATGAACCTAGCTTTATATTGCTTTATATTGTTTTCTCTTTAAAAAAAATCAGATTTCTTAACTATCTATAAAACGGTAAGTCGTATGGAAAAAATGCATAAGAAAAACGTTAGGTAGGTACCTACAAGATCGCGGCGGCCTCAGGCGCGTGGGCACAACGCAGTATCCCATTTAAGGTGGTTGCTTTCGCTTATAGCGCGAAATTCAAATTTGGTCGTGTTTTTTGCTCATCACAGCTCATCAACACTTCTTCAGATAGCGAAAACTAATTTGCCGGTATTTATAGGTATGACCTAACACACAAGTTTTAATTTATAGTATCACATTAATATCTTTAGTTTAGCTACGATTGTGCTTCAATGGTTTTTACAATGTTTTTTGTTTCAAGCACATTCATAGCCAAACTAATGATATTTATGTGATGCTATAAATTAACACTTGTGTGTTAGGTCATATAATTACCGGCAAATTAGTTTCCGCTATCTGAAGAAATGTTGATGAGCTGTGATGAGCAAAACCCACGGAAAAAAATTAATTTTGCGCCACATGGGAAAGCAACCAACAAATAGCGCGTAACGTTACCCCTCTTGATGATTGTTTGCTACCAGCTGACCATCAGGTGCTAGGGCGAGGGAGGGCGGCCGTGACCATTCATCATTTGTAAAGAGACCTAGTTGTATTGTAGAGAACGAAAAAATATCGGCCACCAATCTACACTAATATTATATATAACTAGTGGAATGCCCGCGACTTCGTCCGCGTGTACTTTTCCATACAAATTTAAACACCCCGCTGCACCCCTTAGGGGTTAAGTTTCTGAAATTCCTTTCTATGTGCACCCCTAGACCACAAAAGGAACGTACCCTCCAAATTTCAGGTCTCTAGGACTTACAGTTTTGGCTGTGCGTTGAAAGTCAGTCAGTCACGCAACGATTTTATATATATTATATTGAAAAGGTAAGTAAACTTTGTTTGTTTGATTGTTTGTTTGTAATAGAAAAAAACAAAAACTACAGCACCGATTTAAAAAAAAACACCTAGAGGAAAATAGATAATTAGATAGATGAACAATTTATTGCGCACCAACTATATAAAAAAACGTTCAAGTGCATGTCGGCTCCCGCACTAAGGGTTCCGTACCATTATCTATAAAAACGGCAAAAAACACGTTTGTTATATGGGAGCCCCCCTTAAATATTTGTTTTATTTAATTAATTTATTTATTTTTGTCCTACTGCTGGGCAAAGGGCTCCCCCAAATTCCTCCACTTGTCCTTGTCTTTGGCAGTCTCCCACCACTCCTCAAAATTTACAAGATCGTCCCGCCAACGCTTTCTCGGCCGACCCCCAGTGCCAGCACTGGGACAATATAGGTTAGGGTTTTTTTTTAAAGGGAATACATAACTAATAATATGCTGTGAATATTTCAAGCGTCTTCCTGTTGCCGTTATCAATATCGAGCAAAAACGAGCAAATACATCACGTTTGTTGTATGGGAGCCCCCTTAAATATTTATTATATTCAGTTTTTTAGTATTTGTTGTTATAGTGGCAACATAAATATATCATCTGTGAAAATTTCAACTGTCTAACTATCACGGTTCATGAGATACAATGCCTGGTCTATAAAAACGGCAAAAAAATCATGTTTTTTGTATGGGAGCCCCCTTAAATATTTATTTTATTCTATTTTTTTGTATTTGTTGTTATAGCGGCAACAGAAATACATCATTTGTGAAAATTTCAACTGTCTATCTATCACGGTTCATGGGATACAGCCTGGTGACAGACGGACAGACAGACAGACAGACAGACAGACAGACAGACGGACAGCCGAGCCTTAGTAATAGGGTCCCGTTTTACCCTTTGGGTACGGAACACCAATAAAAGAACAAAAAACAATAACAGTAATGTAGGTACAATGGCTAAAGGGGGTGATCCATTGGCGAGTGAAACCGCTGGTACGCCAGCGAGCCTGCGAGCCAGAGGAAGAGGACTACCTTATACCGGTTATTATACCGCAGTCTCAGGATTTCAAGCATGCACGAAGAGCCAACGAGCCAAACCGCGGTTTTGTAGGTGCTCCATTGACGGCCTATACCTCTGGCTCGCAGGTCATATTATGACATAACACACAATTTTTAATTTAAAGTATCACAAAAATATCATTTTCATCCCATCTATTCGAAAAGGACGACTGGGTTCGCCTTTAAGTGCACCCAACGGTGGTGTTTTCTATGAGAAACTTTTAGCGGGCAGTAATGAGTTTTGCGGCACACTTATTAAGTTCCTAATTCAAAAATTGCGCGGCAAAGATAATTGCGGCGCACTTATTGAATTTGGAACCAGCGCCAAATAATTCGAACGCAAATATTGTTTGAATAAATACTGGCTGGTACGACGGCCCAAAACCCAAAACAAAATAACCCAAAACACACAAAAAACACAAAACACAAAAAAAACACAAAAACACAAAAAAACACAAAACACAAAAAAAACACAATACACACAAAAAACACAAAAAAAAACACAAAAACACAAAAAACATTAAACACACAAAAAACACAACACAACAAAAACTATACAAAAAAAACACAAAAAAAGCACAATACACACAAAAAACACAAAACACCAAAAAAAAACACAAAAACACAAACACAACAAAAAAAACACAAAAACACAAAAAAACAACCATTTGTTTGTTTTTGTTTTATTAAATAATAATATTACAATAACATATGAGGCGCCTTTTATTTTCTCATAGTGGGTGATGAAAAGCAGAGTGTATCACACGGGCGCAACATATATTTTTGGCTCGGGCGACGTACTTTGAATCCCTCGCTACGTTCAGGATTCTACTAAAGAATCCCTCACTTCGCTCTGGATTCAAAAAAGCGCCCTCGCCGTAAAAATATTATGTTGCTCCCTTATGATACAATCTACTATACATAGTATAGTAGTCATCTTTATAGTTTGGCCTTGTACTAATATTTATTCTGTGGTTTGGCTATGAATGTGCTTGAAACAAAAAAACACTAATAACCATTGAAGCACAATTGTAGCTAAACTAATAAAATGTATATACTATAAATTAAAACTTGTGTGTTAAGTCATATAATTACCGGCAACTTAGTTTTCGCTATCTGAAGAAGTGTTGATGAGCTGTGATGAGCAAAAACACGAAAAAATAATAATTTCGCGCCACAAACCAAAGCATCCACCTTATACCAATGTAGGTAGAAAGCTAAATTATCAGCGAGTAACATAAACTGCTTTAGCAGATTTTGGTGGTTTTTGGGGGGTTGGGGTTGGCAAGGGGGGAGGGGGTATCCTGACACTACCCTTGCGAAGCCGGGCGAGTTGTTACTTGTTAGTTTACCTACTACTAAATACAATACCTAGGTCGGTACCTACAAGGTTCTCTGTGCCAAGGTTGTCAGGCAGAGATCGCTTATAGCGATAAGAACGCCCATTGTAGGTACCTACTTCCGTGTTTAGTTTAATATTAATTTTTAAATAGGTGTCTTATTTTCTGTGTTGGACAATAAAGTGTTTTCTATCTATCTATCTACAATTTCAGATACCTAAACACATAGATCGATGGTCACGTCAACTTGTAGCTAATACCACAGATAAAAGAATACCTACTATGTCCATGCTAAACCCAAGGACTCCTAACTCTAACCCAATCAACCGGTAAAACATTTTGGACGGCATGACCTTCACATTGACATTGAGTAGGTACGAAAAAAGTCGACTGCATCAAAAATTCACAACCAATAACCTGGGGCCCAATTCTCGATTCATGCGATATTTGTAGGATATGATATAATCATATCACTCCTTTTATCTATGATAGATATCGAGCCCGCAACAAAATGCGTATTACATACGATAAATATCGCAGGAATTGTCAAAATATCTATTGAATTTAAATTACCGTATTCTCGAGAAGTCACTGTAGATAAATATCGATCGTAAATCAGTAGATATGTATCGAGTGGTCAGGCGCACTCGATAATGTTATATCTATCGAATTATCAAACACAAAAAGACATTCAATAAGAAAGTCAAGACTTAAGCTCACCTTTGTGCATATCTTTTGTTATATTTAATTTGTAATTATATCCGTGTATAGTGGCGGAATTAAAACGTTCGTCAGTTTTCAAAGAAATCCCCTTAGTTTGTCACGAACACATGTTTCCTTTTCCAACTACCCGACGGAGCAGACTGCTGTACAGAAAACCATAATTTAAATGTTTATTATAAAGATCAAAATCACACACCTTTGATTAGTTGCTTGTTTATGTTTGGAACTACTTTTTTAGGGTCACGTATACAAAGGGGCCAAACGGAGCCCTATTGCTCTCGCTCATCCGTCTGTCAGTCTGTCTATCACAAGGGTCTAGAGTGGCTAAACCATTCAAATATTCATATTTGTACTATGTATGTAAACTGACCCAAACCAAAAAATTATAATTAAACATTATTTTAAAATTGTTTTAAGGGTGGCTTCCGTACAAGTAAAGGTGAGGAGGTGGGAAGGGGAAAATAAGTTTCTCGTACCCCAGCATGTGGAATAATATTTTAGAGCGTAAAAGTACATAATAACACTGTATTTTCATTTACGAAAGTAATGGAAAACAAAGGCTTTAACGGCTTTTGTTTTCCAAAATGTTGTAAATAAGTTCTTTTTAATTTCCATTTAACCTAGGAACTAGAAAATTTGTAAATATGCTACTTATTATGAATATTATACCAAAAAATTCTAATATTTCAGAAATTAGAACCGTTCTAGAATTTTGAAATATTTATATTACCAAGTTGGTAATTTAAATATGGGAAAATTCTTGGTAGTACGGTAATAGCAACAGACTTAATTTTGCGTATGGATTAACTAAACCAGCGGAACCACAGATTAGGTATATAATAGTTACCACGACCAACGGAACCCTGAATGCGCGAAGTCCGATGCGCACTTGGTCAGTTTTTTATTGAGTTAGCCAGAATTTTTGACATTTTATTCGTTGACTGTGTCTGTCATTCAATCGCTGTTGATAGGTATCTATTGTCGTGGTAACTGAACGGTAATTTTCGTAATATTGACACATGGGCAGTTCCGATACAATAGGTACGATGTCGATAAAACAGTATGCTTTTCGTATTGAACAATCAAAAATAGGCACTAAGGTGACGAACGTTCTCGTTTCACCACAGTACAATAAAGAAATTTCATTCAAAAATCAAAAGAAGACATTTTCATTAAACAGATGTAAATGTTTACAGGTAACCGGAATTTAACAAACTACGAGTACATGCCATCACTCGGGCCTAATTCTGCGATATTTGTAGGTTATGATATTATCATATCACTCCTTTTATCTATGATACATACATATATCGATCCCGCGACAAAGAGTGTATTCTCGAGGACAATAGATAAAAATGCTAATAGATATAATCCAACTAGTATAACTTGTCGCGACTTGTATCCTCCTTTGCGTGGCGCTGCTTGATACAGATTATGATGATTATAATTTTAGTTCCTCAAAAGCGCCACATATATAGCACCTATTATCTAATCTATGGCACCACCGTCAACTTATACTGGTATCACTGTAACAGTAAATATTATCACTATGTTAATTTAATGCTTTCACAAAAAGTATACAAAGTTTTGTCATTGTCAACTGGCAATACATGTAGGTGAATGAAAAAAAAAAATTAATGAAGGAAAAAATCGTAGGAGCAGTGGCGCAAAGTAAGTAAACATGCAATTAACAAATAAAATATGACAATATACCTATAAGTACAAAATAAAATTATCGAGTGTTACTGCCCACTCGATGCCTAACTAATGATCGATATTTATCTACAATGATTTCTCGAGAATACGGAAATTTCAATTCAATAGATATTTTGTCAATTCAATAGATATTTATCGAGTGTGATATTATATCTATTTCCCGAGAATCACCCCCCTGACCGCAAACAACGGGCGAACGGACACACCTCCCGCCTGTTATGTAATCGTATTCGTACGTTGCTCGGGCGAGCTAGTGCTACCACCTCTCTGAGGCCAATCAACGTTATAAGTGCTTGAAATTCTTGAAAATAGAGCTAGATTCCACTAGATTGCATAAACATAAAATAGTAGAATCCGCTAGCTTGCATGTCTGGAGATTTGAATGGGAATTAAATAACTTTATTAGGTAAATGCAACACACAGGTTCTTTAATGATCGACACGACACGACATCTTTTCATAGACTGCCACAGACTAGTTTTTGCCACAGACTACAATCAATATTCTAACACTCCTTCTCAATTTCAAGTGGGTAGTAACAAAGAAAACTTTAAATTGCAAATCAAATTACAAAACATTGTAGCAAAAACTGAACTTCTGAGATGGCAATACTAACGACTTTAAACATTTTTAGCCAAAGTTATTTTCATTATACAGCAACACTGAAGTTCACTGATCTGACATCTACATGAACATGACATTACACATTTCAGTTCGACAACAAAAAAAAAAACAAACAAACTTCTAACCTCTAAAGATAATCTTACAAAACATATTAATCTCTATGTTATGAAAACTTTTTAAAAAGAATACTACCTTAGCAAATTCGCACACAAATAATCAAATTTTACACTGCACAATGACTTCGTCATAATGTCAGACGTATTTTCACTGGTATTTACATATTTCACATCAATAATGTCCTTTGAAATAATGTCTTTTATAAAGTGATATTTTATATCAATGTGTTTGGAATGCTTCGTATTTTCGCTGTTCATCATCATCTTTATTGCACTTTGATTGTCAACAAACAACAGAACACTGCACTGATCTTGAAAGTCAATTGTTAATCCTCGTAGAAATAGCAACTCGCTAACACACATTGCGGCTGCAACGTATTCAGCTTCGGCTGTGGATAGTGCGACAGCCTGCTGTTTCCTTGAACTCCATGAGATAAGGTTCCCTTGGTGGTAGACAACCATTCCACTGACACTTTTTCTATCTGTTTTGTTTCCAGCCCAATCTGAGTCTGAAAAAGCTGAAATATTAGAAAGATTATTATATGTTTCTTTCTTTGTGTATACAATCTCCTTTTCCATACTGCCTTGGAGATAACGCAGTATACGTTTTGCTGCGGCCCACAAGCTCTTAGTAGGCTTGTCCAGGTAACGGCTCAAGAATGAAGTAGCAAATGTGATATCCGGTCTGCTCATCGTCGACAGGTAATTGAGACTTCCAACTAGTTCTCTGTATGGTACATTACTTATAATTTCATCTGTTTCAGGTACTTGGAAATTATTCTCCATCGGCGTCTTCATCACTTTGCAGTCAGTCATGTTAAACTTTTGTAAAATGTCTCTAATAAACTGTTTTTGTGATATTTTTATTGTATTTTCACTTCTTTGTATTTCTAATCCAAGAAAATTTCTTATTTCACCCATATCTTTTGCTCTAAATTCTTCTATTAACAGTTTTGTTATTTTATGTACTTGGTATTCCTGTCCCATTAGTAGAATGTCATCGACAAATAATATTAACCATACATTCTTCCCTTTGTATAAACAAATATCATTTTTAGATCTTCTTAGGTTTATTTTATTGCAAAACTCATCAAATCTTTTGTTCCAACACTTAGGTGATTCTTTCAGACCATATAATGCCTTTTCCAATTTTAGAACTGTTCCTTCTCTCCCCAAACTCACTCCTTCTGGAACTTTTATGTATACTTCCGTCTCTAATTTTCCATTCAGAAATGCTGTTGGAATATCTAATTGATTTATCGTCCAATCTTTGTTTATAGCTTGTGATAATGCCAATCTTATTGTAGTCATCTTTGCCACGGGTGAGTAAACAAGATCTTGTGTTTCTTGTTGGAAACCACGGGCAACTAACCTTGCTTTTCTAGTTCCATCAGATTTGGTTTTGAAAACCCATTTTGTATCTATAGCCTTTCTTTCTTTAGGTAGCTCTGTTTCATTCCAAGTTTCTTGTTCTTCCAATGATTTTATTTCATTTTCTACTGCCTTTTTCCATTCCGTGCTTTGTTCTAAGGCTTCACTGTATGAAACTGGATCATTTTCTTTTATAAGTAAACAATAGGCTTCATAGGCTTCGTAATCAGAAAGTTGTGGCTTTTTTACCACTCTTCCACTTCTTGTACGGATAATCTTATCATCCATAGTGGGCCTTACTGTCGGTTCGTAACTAGTACTTTCATCTTCTTCTTCTTCTTCTTCCTGATGTACTGTTGTATTATTCTTTTCAACTTTCATTTCTTTTTTATTATATTGATCTATTATTTCTACTAATCTGTTTGGTTCATTGGATGTACTTTCTGTCATTTCTTCATATCTTACATTTGACTCATCAAAGCGAACATCTCTTGAGATAATTATTTTATCTGTATTCGGGTCCCATAGTTTGTAACCATTCATTGTGTATCCAAGCATCCTAGCTAGTGTTGCTCTGCTGGACAGCTTGTCCTGTTTAGGCATTATGTGTACCCATGCTTTACATCCAAATACTTTTAAATTTTTCAAGATAATTTCCTTTTTCATTATTTTTGCTGGTACTTTATTTTTAATTGCTGAACTTGGGGATCTGTTTATCAGAAATGTAGCTGTCAGTACAGCCTCACCCCACAAGTACCTTGGTAGGTTTGATTCATCTAGCATTGTTCTCGTTTTGTCATAGATGGTTCTATTCATTCTCTCGGCTTTTCCGTTCTGCTGTGGACTATAACTTTGTGTATATTCCAATTTAATTCCTTTTTCATAGCAGTAATCTTTCAACTTTTTGGCTGTGAACTCTCCACCATTGTCACATCTTATTCTTCGTATTATGATGTCTTCTTTTTCCTTTTCTTTGATATAAGCAATAGTTTTCTCTGTTGCTTCTGCTTTAGTCTTCAATAGGTAGGTCTGTGTAAAATGTGAAAAATCATCTATAATTGTTTGGAAATATCTGTATCCGTCTTTGGTCGGCACTCTTGTTGGACCAGCTACATCTGTGTGGATAAGATCTCCTATCTTTGTTGATCTCGGCTTCTGCAATCTTCGGAATGGTATCCGAGTAGATTTATTTTTCATACATGCATCGCAAGCCTCTTTGCTATATGGCAATCCAAGAATTGCCAAATTCTTTCTACATATATGCCCAAGTCTTTGGTGCCATATATTAGCATTTTCTTCTTTGGTTAATTTACAGTTCTCTTCTTGATTTCTCAACTTTACTTCGAATGTATATAGCTGACCTTGTTTCGCACCTAGGTATGTTTTATTTCCCGACTTTATTATTAACTTTCCCTTCTTGAATGTTATTTCCATACCTCTTCCTACAAGTTGGGATACTGACATTAGATTTGTGCTCAGACCTGGCACAATAACTGCTTCCACTGTTATGTTCTCTTTATTATATTTAGCTTCCAAAAATCCTTTCTTAGTTGCTTGTAGCGTTTGACCATTTGCAATTTTTATGTTCAACGGTTGAGGCAGGGTCTTCACATCGATCATTTGGCATTCATATTCTTCTTTGATGAAGTTTTGTGTTGCACCGGAGTCAACTATGAAAGTAATAGTGCTACTATTCTCACTTACAAGTGCCTGCTCAGATGCAATAAACATTGACGAAGATGTAGACGAGCTTTCCTCTTGTGCAGGAGTAGCGGCCTCTCCTCTGCCTGAGCTGTAGCCTCTATGTCCCCTTCTACCTCGGCCTCTATAGCCACCACGACATTGAAACGACTTGTGTCCTTTCTTCTTACAACAAAAACAGATGACCGTGCTAACAAAAGAGCTTTGACTGGTTTGTTCATTTTCCTTCTCAGGTTTTACACTTCGTACTTCATGGTCTAATAACTTTGCACGTACAAACTCCAATTTCACCTCTGTATTCATTGTTTCAATTGCTGTAATTATATGGTTGTACTCATCACCGAGCCCTGTTAGGAGATAGCAAACTTTGTCATTTTCTTCTATTTTCTCCCCAGCAACTTCGAGTTCTCTGATTACATTATCAAATTGGGAAAAGTATTCTTCTAAGCTTGCATACGTATGCTTCAAATTTAGCAATTTTCTTCTTAGTGTAATTTTTGAGATTACGCTTTTCCTTTGAAATGTGTTTTTCATTGTGTCTATCATTTCCTTCGAAGTCTTTGATTCCTTGATCAAATTTAAATGGCGGTCCGTTACGCATTGGACAATTAAACTTTTTGCTTTTGCATCGAGCGACTTGTCCTCTACCTTTTCCATCTGGGTGACTTCCTTCAAACCTCTCTCCTCAAGCATACAATTTAGGCGAAATAACCAGTTGTCGAAAACTTCCGTATTGACGAGTTGTGGAAAATGAGTCGGCGTGGACGCCGCCATTGCAACAACTTTTTCGACTTTTCCGTGTTGCTACGGACGTCTATTACTCACAATTTATAATAATTCGCATTCTCTCTTCTGGGCCCATAACCTCTGGAGATTTGAATGGGAATTAAATAACTTTATTAGGTAAATGCAACACACAGGTTCTTTAATGATCGACACGACACGACATCTTTTCATAGACTGCCACAGACTAGTTTTTGCCACAGACTACAATCAATATTCTAACAGCATGAACTAAAAAAGTCATAGTAGTAACAAGTTTTTTTCATTTCAATACTAATTGTATTTATCATTTTAAATCTAATGACCCTAAGTTATCTAATGAGTATAATGACCCTACCCTAAACCTAAAACGGAACGGAAGCCAAACTAATTGCGGTGTTGCTGCGGACTTCCTACTTCTTGCCGAGATTGCGACGTGATTACTAGGTAGGTACTAAGTTTGGTCTGTTATAAAAAGCGACATATTTTCCGCTAGGAGTGAATATTAACATTTAAGCGCTAAGTGTCCCATAAAAGCGCTAGATCTAACTCCGAAAGCGCTAAGTTGGCAGCACTCGAGATAGTTTGTTCACTAATTTAATCAGTCAGTCCAGCCAGCCAGGCCAGCCACTGCCGTCTGCCACTAGCCAGCCCAGCCAGTCAGTAGCTTCCATACTGCCAGACGTAACACACGTGCACAATGTCCACAGACAATTTAACCGCGCTGCTTTACAAGTCTAAGGATTTACGACTGGTGAGTACCTATGAGTAGTACCTATCGTTTTAACCGTATTTTCATATTTTATTCGCATCCTTGGACGTAACCATTCAGACTCTATCATCTTACTTACTTTCAAATCTGTAGGAAATTGCGAATTTTGTAGAGCTGATCCGTGTTTATTTCTTTCTTTTTGTGTTCCTTTTGTCGATCGATTGGTTCGCCAAAAGCTCCAACGAGTAGGTATGGAATTATCAATGAACCCAAGAATGAACTCATGCTTATCGGTTTAGGTACCTACTTGTTGAGGTACGATGGAATCATTTAATCAACAAATAATAAATGTTGTTGTAAATGTAACTGATGTAAAATGAGTGAATATGGAGTAGGTAGTCTATGAGTTGCGTCGACAAGAGGAATGAACTAAAGTTTTGATTAGAATATTAAATTGTTGTTTTTTAATATCGTACGTACCTACCTACCTACTTATTTGATTATTAAAACCTTCGTTAAAGGAACTCTGTATAATTTATCGAAGATTCAAACCATCACGAAAAAAAATACCTAACTCATTATTTTTGTTCATTGGTTTTTTAAATTAAGTAGGTTACGTACAATAAAAAGTTTTGAAAATTAATTATTCTTGTGATAAGTTCTAGAAATATAAATATAACTCAGATCTAATATCACCTTGTACCTACCTACCTACTATTATTTATTCTGGATATCACATAGAAATCTATTTTTATGGTTCTTGTTATCATTTGTTCTAATAATATTGTTAGTCTTATTATTGTTAACTTATGTAATATTTGATCTGAGATTCATTAAATTTTATCTACACTGAAAATATTTAGTATCTCGTTTATTAAAAGCTATAGGTACCTATAATATTATTCCTCAGCATACAACTTAATCATCACAAGCCATAAAATAATAGATAGACTAAAATGAATAGAGTAATGATGCCAAGCGTCTTGCAACGTCTACTCTAAAATGTATTGTTGTTATAGTAGAAATAGTAGATTGTAATACTAGGAGCTAAAATTACCCATTATATACGAGGTAGCGAGGGAGTAAATAGAAACCGAGTTTTAATGGGTTTTTAGCGCCGTGTGTTACACTGTACTTTTCACTATGATTGCGAGTAAATATACAAGTAGGTAATTAATTTTGTAAAAATTATAAAAACCCTCATCGCAATGAAACGGCTGAACCGATTTTGATCAAACATAGCTAAGAACACTCCCGACAAATTCACCTTTCAAACAAAAAAAACATCGAAATCGGTTCATCCGTTCGGGAGCTACGATGCCACAGACACACACACACACACACACACACACACAGACACGTCGTTTGTGCGTCGGGGTTTAAAAATAATCCAATACAATATGATAAATTAATTACTGTCACTACCAATTCAATTCGCAATTAGAGATAAATTCTATAGATTTTGCGCCAATATCTTTTTTCAATTTCTTCTGTAGCCGCAACGCATTGTTGCATGCGTCGATTTTAGTTCCATTTTCAAAAATAAAACGTTTTTCTTTATTTATGAAACAGTAATAAGTCGAGTCTTTATTCATGATTATTCTACTTAGGTATGTCTAAAGACTTTATCATTTTTGTAGATTAATTGTAATATAAAAGACAAAAATTTAAAAAAAACCCTAGGTGAAGAAATGCTATTTTTTCTTCGCTCTGGTACGCCACAATGACGTTTTTTTTGAGCAAGAAGAGTGAAAAGTACTTTAGGCACTTATATAATTAATTATTATGCATGATTATACAGCGTAAGTATGTAGGTACTTACCATAGACTAACAAAACACAATAAACTGCTATCTCATACAAGAAAACGTGCATCCATGAATGATTGCCTACAATGACGCTAGATGTCGCTGTTTTGAATCTGCTATAAACGATTGAAATCATTTTTACATGTATTTCGAATAGATCGATGAAACATGTTTTGCGACCATAGTTTCATAATTAAAAAATAAATTAGAAATTTAAATGTTTATTTTTAAAGAGATTAGGCAATTGGTTTTTAAAACGCTGATTGAATGAATTTGCCAGCGCCATCTAGAAATAGCCTGGAATTTTGCCAGTGCCATCTAGAAATAGCCTGGAATTGACCTTTTTGAGTCACGTTTTCTTGTATGAGATTAGCAGTCTATTGTTTTGTTAGTCTATGGTACTTACGTAGTGTATTTGCCGGTAAAGTACGGCATAGTGTAGGTACTAGTAGGTACCTCTACCTACTCAGATAAACTTGTAATTCTCAGATAGTGAAGATTTAAATTAAACCTTTGTCAGATAGTACAAAATTGTCTTACTGACATATTAACGAAATGCATTGCTTGGTTCACATATAATTGTGTGTGATATTGATGTATATGATAGTATAATTGATAGGTATTTGAATTATTCAAATTGATGTATACCTAGCACAATCAAAATACAAATCATTGAACTAGTAAAAAAACGATTGCAAAGACACATTTTTTCGTTTGTGTGAACATCATTTTAGCGTAAAAGTGCTAAGTAGTTATACTTAGTATGTAATCATGTAATAATAATATTAATTGTTTTATAGGTGCAAACACCCATTCCTGAAATAACTGATGATGGTAAGTTATATTACAATAATGAATATTATTTTTATTACTTATTTATTTTATTTTCAACCATGGAATAGTTATTTGTTAAATAAGAGTGCAAAGTTGTTTTTTAACCGCGTGCTCAATTTTGATGACCGAGCAAGCGAAGTACCTATTCTAGAATTGAATCACGTTCACGACCGCAGCGAGTGATTCGAAAATTAGAATCCTGCGCGTTAGCGAGGGATTCAAAAGAGCACGAGGTGAAAAATCTTTGCTCTCGAGTGTAACACGTAAATTTTCATCCCACCTCAGCGAGGAAATGAATTAATGCAAAAAAAAAGTAATATACGAAGAAGATTCAGAGTCTGAGTTTTTAACAAATTAAAAAAGGTTTTATGATAAATTCGGCACCATGGAGGTAAAAGTAAACAGGTTTAATGATGTTTTGAATTAACAAACTTAGTGCACACGATGTTCTTAATTCAATTTTACTTTATCCTCTAGCGTATAAAACGGCTTTTACACTCCGATATCGAAGAGCAAAATACTCTTTCCGAGATGGAGGTATGAAAAAATATTTAACTTCTTCGAAGGAATTGAGACTTACTTATAAAGTTGTTATTTCCAGAGGTGCTACTGCGCATGGACTGTGTCGGCATCTGCGGATCAGACGTGCACTACTGGCAATCGGGAGCCTGCGGCAGCTTCGTGCTCAAGGAGCCCATGATCATGGGTCACGAGGCTTCTGGAGTCGTTGCTAAGGTATGTAGCCTTGTTCTCGAGCCACCACACAGGCGCAGGCGCTTCCCACCTAATAAGAAGGTCATCAAATAAGCCAAGCCATGTTTGTTGTCTGATTCTTCTAGGTTTGATCGCGTTGGAACAGGCAGGAGTAAATTTAGTTTATAAGACGATTCAAAATGATCCTCGTGCTCTCCTCTCTTCTTATAATAATGGCTTCTGAGGAGTGCTCCAAACAATTTCGCCAATGTCAAGTGATATACCAAATTATAATTTTGTAGTCAAGTCGTCAAGATTCTCCGTCGAGTCATACATAACCCAGCTTAAATAGTGGCAGAAAAACAGAGTTTTTACAGGGAAAAATCCACCATTTAGAAAAGACACGCATGTGATTTTAATGAATAAAATATTTTTGACTTTAACTTTTGTACTTATCTAGCCTATAACCACTTTCACTTCACTTTTATTGCTCAAACAGTCTCAATCCCCATGGAGGATATCCTCAAATCTCACAGATTCGTGAGGGTATCCAAGCGTCTCTACCTATAAGAATCGCGTTTCTATATTTAAAGTCTCGATCGAGTGACATTTTTAGCAATACCGGCACAGAATAAATGTTAGTACATACCGGTATAAACAGGCAAAAAACAGTGACGTGGTCTTATAACAACTAGTTATGAACTGCGAATTAAAAATAGTTTAATACCTACGACGCGTGTCGCCCATGCCGTATAGACAGACACACCCGTAGAGGCCGTATTAAGTTTCAGACAAACAATCGTACAGCAAACAATTGACACGAAGGTGTACCTGGTATAACCCTGATATTGTATGGACACCCCGATGAAAGCCGCTGGCGAACACTATATGAGCCTCGTTTGCCATACTTTAATTGTAATTACATAAACTTTGAACTATACGCGATACGTCCATCCGATACTTGAACATCTTACATCTTCAGCCTCAGACAGACGTCGTCTGCTGCATCGTCGCTATCCATCCAGTCACTAATGTTCTGACCTTGAACTCTACTAAAAGTCGCGCTCTGATAATGGATATCAACTACTTGTTAGCCTGTGCTAAGAATTTAAGTTAATTTAGAGGAAGAACACTTACTCTATTTACTGAGGCGCGTTCTAAAATTGGGAGGGCAACATTCTTGTTGTCTTTTAAATCATAAACTCAGCAAGACTAGGGGTCTAATTGTTAATGAATAGTCTCTTTTAAATCATAAACTCAGCAAGACTAGGGGTCTAATTGTTAATGAATAGTCTCTTTTAAATCATAAACTCAGCAAGACTAGGGGTCTAATTGTTAATGAATAGTCTCTTTTAAATCATAAACTCAGCAAGACTTGGGGTCTAATTGTTAATGAATAGTCTCTTTTAAATCATAAACTCAGCAAGACTAGGGGTCTAATTGTTAATGAATAGTCTCTTTTAAATCATAAACTCAGCAAGACTAGGGGTCTAATTGTTAATGAATAGTCTCTTTAAAATCATAAACTCAGCAAGACTAGGGGTCTAATTGTTAATGAATAGTCTCTTTTAAATCATAAACTCAGCAAGACTAGGGGTCTAATTGTTAATGAATAGTCTCTTTAAAATCATAAACTCAGCATGACTAGGGGTCTAATTGTTAATGAATAGTCTATTTCGATTAAGATTTCACTAAACATTGCGCCGTATGTTTTAAATATGCTCTTGAAAAAATTGCTAAAATATGAATAATCAGGAACTATCAATTTATTTGTAAATTTAATTTACAGGTCAGACAAATAACATTTCTTACGAAAAATAATGATAAAAATAAATTCTAAACATGTAGTCAATAATTCAAATTGTAAACATAAACCATAAGGCCTGCAATGCTCTAAGACATAAACTAAGTAATTATTACTCATTGCAGATGTCATGTTAAAATTTAATATACTAAGTAGCTTATATTACCTTAGATTTTATTAAATCTAATCTAATTTTATATAATTTCATTTTACACACAAAATCTTCGATATTATAGAACGCCTTCTCGACGAGCCATGTTATGTTGCGTAATGTCTTACGCTTACGAAATCACGATTGAAAGCGATTATCAGTTCATTAGACAATAGCAGGGCTGATTGCTTTGTCAATAGGTACTTGTGGAAAACGGGCTTTTATTTAAAAATATTGTTTTAAACTAGAAAAACATTAAGGCAAAATTAAAAAGAAACTGTGTTTTTAAGCCCATTGTTTTTAGGGTTGCGTACCTCAAAAGGTAAAACGGAACCATTATAGGATCACTTTGTTGTCCGTCTGTCTGTCTGTCAAGGCCTTTTTTCTCAGGAACGCGTGGAGGAGGTATTAAGCTGAAATTCATACCTAACAAATACTCAGGTCTACTGTCCCTTGGAGCTGTGGAAACATCAAACTTCTAAGCCAACGCAATCAAAAGATACAGCCGTTTATGCTGCAAATTTTCGACACTCGCAAGGGAATCAAAACCTACAGGGTACTTACTTCCCGTGAACTCAGAATCTTGAAATTTGGTACGAAGCAACGTCTTATATCAGAGATAAAGGAAAAATTGCGAAAAGTATAAATTTTTTGTTACATCATTAATAGATAGATAGATAAACACTTAATTGCACACCAAATAGTTAAATAAAAAAATAAAAGAACAAAAACAATAACAGTAATGTATAATGGGCGGTCTTATCGCTAAAAGCGATCGCTTCCTGACAACCTTTAATAAAAATAATTTAAATAATTTAAAACTTTCCTCATGATGATTTTATTTAGCAATAAAAATTCCATAACTCGCACTTAGCTGGTTTTTAAATTATTATTTGAAACTAGAAAAACATTCAGGAAAATTTAAAAAGAAAATGTGTTTATGAGCTCGTTGTGTTTTATATAGAGTGGCAAAGTTTCCATTTGATAATCATGCGTGAAAAACTTGTAAAGATTATTTATACAGCAGGGTAAGTAGATAGATAGGCTTGCTTACATAATTATCAACGCAAGATTGGTCCATTGTGATACTGATAAGTAGTATTATCATAGAATAAATAATAGTACAAGTAGGTACAAGTGGTATTATGTAGGTATTCAAATTTTATGGAGTTACACATAACACTTTTGTGGGGTCTATCTAGGTAGGTACCTACGATAAGATACGTGCTAAGATTATTTCTGAATCGTGAAAACATTCAAGTAGATAACAGACCTTCTAGCTGCGCTTGAAAGTCTGTGACGAGGCAGTTTTTGATGTAGGTAGTAGGTACCTACTTATATGATAATGTAGATAAACATAAATTATTACAATGAGACTTATATATGATGCAAAGATGCAAATATAAATAAATTATAACAATTTATGTTTTTTACAATTTCAACGTGTTCCTAACTTCCTACACATATAGGTAACTTGGATTCGGGCAAATATTAACGATTTGCACACCTAGGTCGTGTTTTTGTTTTTAACCCCCGACATGTATATAGGTAGAGCTGTTCTGTGCCCCCGACGCAAAAACGACGGGGTTTTATAAGTTTAACGTGTCTGTGTGTGTGTATGTGTATGTCTGTGTGTGTCTGTCTGTGGCATCGTAGCTACCGAAAGGACGAACCGTTTTTTTTTGTTTTTTTTTTGTTTGAAAGGTGAATTAGTCGGGAGTGTTCTCATGTATGATCAAAATCGCTTCAGTCGTTTCACTGCCTGAGGGTGTTTTTTTAAATTTTTACAAAATTAATTACTTGTAGCTCTTGTAATTACACGTTTTAAAATTATAAACAATTGTTGAGATGGATGTGTGGAGTAACAAGAATGGATAAAATAAGGAATGAGTAGGTAGGTAGGTACCTATATGAGGAAGTCTGATAATTACACCAGTGACAGAAAAGATGAAAGGAAATCGTTTAGGGCATGTTATGAGGAATGAAACGCATGAAAGTTATGAATATGAATATTAGTGGATGGAAAGGAAGAGGAAGACCTGAGAAAAGGTGGATGGATTGCGTCAGAGATGTTAGGTATGAATAAGAAGGGAGTGAATGATGAGGTGACGGCTGACAGGGGAGAGTGGAAGAAAAAGACGTAGGTACTGCGCCGACCCCAAATAAATTGGGAAAATTGCAAGACAATGATGATGGTTTAAAATTACAATAAATAGGTAGGTACATAGACATTAACGGTTGCAACAATTCGTTTTCTGGTACCTACCTACTGTACTGTACCTTCTTACTTAGTAGGTAGGGTATGTTTTTCAGCTACATAATTTTGTTCAAAATGTACTTATATATGTAGGTAAGAACTTACCTAGTCATGTTGCCTAGAAAACATGGGATTCGTGGATCGACGTAGATATTTACTACTATCAGTCGTGCCCTGCTTATCTCATTATTGCTCTTTAATCCTTATCTGCAGTCAATAACATTGACTTTTCTGACGGATTCTGTAATTTTTAGTTTACCGAGTTATGCCATTTCACTGTCTTGCTGGTCGATACAGACCAGACTTTGTAGGTAAGTACCTACCTATTCTATCTAAAAATAATGAGATTTGACCAAAAGGTAGGAACCTATTTTGAGTTTGGAAAATATGGTTTTGTTTGGCATGGTTTGGGCATAATGTATAAATAGTTTGGGTATCGATTGGTGGCTTAGAGCATTACAGGCCTCCGTACCGGAGGTTGCTGGTAAAGGCAATCGTAACATAGGGGTCTTTCATTACCCATTTTGGAAGATTGCGAGGCCGATAGGCCTATTTTTTTGTACCTAGATACCCTTTAATTAGTGTAATTGTTTGTCGTTCTAATTAAAGTAAAATATAAATATAAATAGTTAGGTAGGTTCCTTGGTGAATATCGTCGATTTTTTCAAGTGTGAACTCAAACAGTGTGGATCACTGAGATGTATCGCAGAATAAATATTAGTAGGTAGGTACAAATGGATGTTTGAAAGATCAAGGGGAGGTGTTTGCCCATCAGTGAGACACAGCAGGCTAATCGTAATTAATTCAGTTTATAAATGAGTTTGCAACCCCGTCTCTCAATCAAGGAATGAAGGTGTCATATCTTTTTATTTTCCGTGGGTTACCTATCTTGTGCAATAAGTTAATATAAACAAAGGTACCTACTTACATATTCAATAATAGTTGTTTTTATTGCGTAACTACACAATTTAGTTGTCAAGCAGAAGAGCACGCTATGCTGCATTGGTTGTTTTTGTTCATTACGTTGGTGTATAGGTAGGTACTTGCATGATCTAGGTAAGTAAGTAAATACCTACCTAATATACCTAGTTAGGTAGGTACCTATTTACCTAGGAAAGTAGCTGGAGCTACTTCCGCGGTGTGGCCCGCAACTGGATGGGGAGAGGCGAAGAACGGGCTCAGTGGTGCCACAGCATAAATATTAGTCAAGGTGGTGCTTCATTAGAGAAACTATAATATAGTAGTCACTGCTAGATATTATCTAGCAGCGTACTGACTTAATTGATAATGACATACAAACCTACTGTCCTATTCCTAGCTTGTAATTTTCTGTTCCCTGTAATGTAACCTTCAGAATGACCTTGAGTACATTCGTAGTATCTATCATGAGATAATGTTATCTCCAGGCTGGCGCCAAAGTGAAGAACGTGAAGGTAGGAGATCGCGTGGCGATCGAGCCAGGCGTGCCGTGCCGCTACTGCGAGTTCTGCAAGACCGGCCGCTACCACCTGTGCCCCGACATGATGTTCTGCGCCACCCCGCCCGTGCACGGCAACCTGGTGCGCTACTACAAGCACGCGGCAGACTTCTGCTACAAGTGAGTTAAGATAGCAAGACCGGCCGCTACCACCTGTGCCCAGACATGCAGTTCTGCACCACCCCGCCCGTGCACGGCAACCTGGTGCGCTACTACAAGCACGCGGCAGACTTCTGCTACAAGTGAGTTAAGATAGCAAGACCGGCCGCTACCACCTGTGCCCAGACATGCAGTTCTGC
Organism: Operophtera brumata; assembly: GCA_932527175.1. Classification (NCBI taxonomy): domain Eukaryota; kingdom Metazoa; phylum Arthropoda; class Insecta; order Lepidoptera; family Geometridae; genus Operophtera; species Operophtera brumata. The sequence continues at coordinate 53,822,899 of OW052239.1, read as the reverse complement.
GCCACCCCGCCCGTGCACGGCAACCTGGTGCGCTACTACAAGCACGCGGCAGACTTCTGCTACAAGTGAGTTAAGATAGCAAGACCGGCCGCTACCACCTGTGCCCAGACATGCAGTTCTGCGCCACCCCGCCCGTGCACGGCAACCTGGTGCGCTACTACAAGCACGCGGCAGACTTCTGCTACAAGTGAGTTAAGATAGCAAGACCGGCCGCTACCACCTGTGCCCAGACATGCAGTTCTGCGCCACCCCGCCCGTGCACGGCAACCTGGTGCGCTACTACAAGCACGCGGCAGACTTCTGCTACAAGTGAGTTAAGATAGCAAGACCGGCCGCTACCACCTGTGCCCAGACATGCAGTTCTGCGCCACCCCGCCCGTGCACGGCAACCTGGTGCGCTACTACAAGCACGCGGCAGACTTCTGCTACAAGTGAGTTAAGATAGCAAGACCGGCCGCTACCACCTGTGCCCAGACATGCAGTTCTGCGCCACCCCGCCCGTGCACGGCAACCTGGTGCGCTACTACAAGCACGCGGCAGACTTCTGCTACAAGTGAGTTAAGATAGCAAGACCGGCCGCTACCACCTGTGCCCAGACATGCAGTTCTGCACCACCCCGCCCGTGCACGGCAACCTGGTGCGCTACTACAAGCACGCGGCAGACTTCTGCTACAAGTGTTTTAAGATAGCCATACCGGCCGCTACCACCTGTGCCCAGACATGCAGTTCTGCGCCACCCCGCCCGTGCACGGCAACCTGGTGCGCTACTACAAGCACGCGGCAGACTTCTGCTACAAGTGTTTTAAGATAGCCATACCGGCCGCTACCACCTGTGCCCAGACATGCAGTTCTGCGCCACCCCGCCCGTGCACGGCAACCTCGTGCGCTACTACAAGCACGTGGCAGACTTCTGCTACAAGTGAGTTAAGATAGCAAGACCGGCCGCTACCACCTGTGCCCAGACATGCAGTTCTGCGCCAACCCGCCCGTGCACGGCAACCTGGTGCGCTACTACAAGCACGCGGCAGACTTCTGCCACAAGTGAGTTCCACGGAGCCTTTCAAATGATGCCACTCACGTCCAAGCATGACAGCCCTCAGCTCACACACTATAAGGCTGCGTCCCCAGTAGCCAGTATGCAAACTGCGTAGAGTGAGCGCAAAACAAGCAAACTGTCAAGCAAGCCTAGTGTGCCTAGTAGCCTAGTAGCCTAGTGTGCCTAGCATGCCTTAGGGTGCGTCTGTTTGTGCATATCTTTTATTTTATTTCATTTGTAATGTTTTTTCTGTGTGCATGAAAGAATTATAAAACAAGGAATTAATTTTGTAAAAATTCAAAAAACCCTCAACGCAATGAAACGGCTGAACTGATTTTGATCAAACATAGCTAAGAACAATCCCGACAAATTCACATTTCCAACAAAAAAAAGTCAAAATTGGTTCATCCGTTCGGGAGCTACGATGCCACAGACAGACAGACACACACACACACAGACGCGTCAAACTTATAACACCCCGTCGTTTTTGCGTCGGGGGTTAAAAAAGCTATTCTATTCTAAGCAATTGTATTTGTATCTGCAGACTGCCCGACCACGTGTCGATGGAAGAGGGCGCACTGCTGGAGCCCCTCTCGGTCGGTATCCACGCGTGCCGGCGCGGCGGCGTCACGGCCGGAGACCGCGTGTTGGTGCTGGGCGCGGGGCCCATCGGCCTGCTCACCATGCTCACTGCCAAGGCATACGGCGCCAGCAAGGTCCTCATCACGGGTAAAAACACATTGTATCTGCAGACTGCCCGACCACGTGTCGATGGAAGAGGGCGCACTACTGGAGCCCCTCTCGGTCGTCATCCACGCGTGCCGGCGCGGCGGCGTCACGGCCGGAGACCGCGTGTTGGTGCTGGGCGCGGGGCCCATCGGCCTGCTCACCATGCTCACTGCCAAGGCATACGGCGCCAGCAAGGTCCTCATCACGGGTAAAAACACATTGTATCTGCAGACTGCCCGACCACGTGTCGATGGAAGAGGGCGCACTGCTGGAGCCCCTCTCGGTCGGCATCCACGCGTGACGGCGCAGCGGCGTCACGGCCGGAGACCGCGTGTTGGTGCTGGGCGCGGGGCCCATCGGCCTGCTCACCATGCTCACTGCCAAGGCATACGGCGCCAGCAAGGTCCTCATCACGGGTAAAAACACATTGTATCTGCAGACTGCCCGACCACGTGTCGATGGAAGAGGGCGCACTGCTGGAGCCCCTCTCGGTCGGCATCCACGCGTGCCGGCGCGGCGGCGTCACGGCTGGAGACCGCGTGTTGGTGCTGGGCGCGGAGCCCATCGGCCTGCTCACCATGCTCACTGCCAAGGCATACGGCGCCAGCAAGGTCCTCATCACGGATAAAAACACATTGTATCTGCAGACTGCCCGACCACGTGTCGATGGAAGAGGGCGCACTGCTGGAGCCCCTCTCGGTCGGCATCCACGCGTGCCGGCGCGGCGGCGTCACGGCTGGAGACCGCGTGTTGGTGCTGGGCGCGGAGCCCATCGGCCTGCTCACCATGCTCACTGCCAAGGCATACGGCGCCAGCAAGGTCCTCATCACGGGTAAAAACACATTGTATCTGCAGACTGCCCTACCACGTGTCGATGGAAGAGGGCGCACTGCTGGAGCCCCTCTCGGTCGTCATCCACGCGTGCCGGCGCGGCGGCGTTACGGCCGGAGACCGCGTGTTGGTGCTGGCCGCGGGCCCCATCGGCCTGCTCACCATGCTCACTGCCAAGGCATACGCGTGATCACGGGTAAAAACACATTGCTCAAATTCTCCTTCGTCGTTACACTCTTGGCAGAGTGGTCCTGGTCGTCACGTCAGGGTATGTCGCTTCACAATCCTTCGCCACTCATCTCGCACCGCAGCTTTCCTGGTACATTCATGCAGTGGGCCGTCCATAGCTGCCTTGATTTGGTCAGTCCATCTCATGGGCGATCTGCTCCCTGCTCGTGTGCCCTCAACTCTACCCTGCACAACCGTGTGTGTGCCTGGAGTAACAAGGCGTTCAATTGAAACCTCTCCGCGTCGCGACACACGTGCCCGAAGAAAGTGAGGATGCGAGATTGCACAGTAGCTGATAGTCACTGCTTAATGCAGAGTTCTTGGAGTATGGACTGATTGGTACGAAACTCAGTCCACGAAACCCCAAGCATTCTTCTCTAGCACCACATCTCGAGAACATCTATCCTCTTTTTCTCGCTCTCCCAAAGAGTCCATGTTTCTGCAGCATAGAGGAATATGGGAAACACTAACGCTCTAATGAGACGGATCTTAGTGGATTTTGTTATGCTACGGTTTTTCCATATATTCCACATCATGGCATACCTAAAAAATTAAGACATTTTAAAATAACACCGCTGAAATAGAAGGTTGGACGTGTCGTTACCGTGCCTCTTGGACCTGACTGTAATGTGAGCCGAAATATCAAAACATACAATGGGTTAAACGGAGTTAATTATCCAAAAAATCCGGGGCTAGAATGCTACAGACCGTTCACGGTAAGATGGTTTGGTTGGCACGCCGTACAAGAGGACATCTTACAGTGAACGAGCTGTAGTCGGACATATTCGCGCCTCAAACACCCTGTTGGTGCTTCCGTTCGCCGTCACTGGTTCTTTTTTGCTCATCTTGCTTTAGGTCGTCATCAGTGAGTAGCTTGAAGTATGATGTCTCCGAAAAGGAATTTGTGACCGAGAATGAAAGAAGGAAGGAAGGAAGATGTGGAAGGATTTGTACGCATCACAGATGACTTCCATCATGCACATGGTTGTGTAATCAATCTAATCTAAGTTCTATTATTCTTCCTCGTCACGATCTGATTGAATTCCAGACATCCTCCAGTCCCGACTGGACTTCGCCAAGCAGCTGGGCGCGGATGAGACCATCCTCGTGAGCCGCGAGTCCAACGAGGCCGACCTCGTGAAGCAGATCCACTGTCTCCTCGGCACTCACCCGGACGTGTCGTTTGACGCCAGCGGCGCGCAGTCCACTGTCCGGCTCGCGATGCTGGTAAGAAGGCTACCCTCTCGAGACTCCAACGAGGCGCCCTCGTGAAGCAGATCCACTGTCTCCTCGGCACTCACCCGGACGTGTCGTTTGACGCCAGCGGCGCGCAGTCCACTGTCCGGCTCGCGATGCTGGTAAGAAGGCTACGCTCTCGAGACTCCAACGAGGCCGACCTCGTGAAGCAGATCCACTCTCTCCTCGGCACTCACCCGGATGTGTCGTTTGACGCCAGCGGCGCGCAGTCCACTGTCCGGCTCGCGATGCTGTTAAGAAGGCTACGCTCTCGAGACTCCAACGAGGCGCTCTCGTGAAGCAGATCCACTGTCTCCTCGGCACTCACCTGGACGTGTCGTTTGACGCCAGCGGCGCGCAGTCCACTGTCTGGCTCGCGATGCTGGTAAGAAGGTTACGCTCTCGAGACTCCAACGAGGCCGACCTCGTGAAGCAGATCCACTCTCTCCTCGGCACTCACCCGGACGTGTCGTTTGACGCCAGCGGCGCGCAGTCCACTGTCCGGCTCGCGATGCTGGTAAGAAGGCTACGCTCTCGAGACTCCAACGAGGCCGACCTCGTGAAGCAGATCCACTCTCTCCTCGGCACTCACCCGGATGTGTCGTTTGACGCCAGCGGCGCGCAGTCCACTGTCCGACTCGCGATGCTGGTAAGAAGGCTACGCTCTCGAGACTACAACGAGGCGACCTCGTAAAGCAGATCCACTGTCTCCTCGGCACTCACCCGGACGTGTCGTTTGGCGCCAGCGGCGCGCAGTCCACTGTCCGACTCGCGATGCTGGTAAGAAGGCTACGCTCTCGAGACTCCAACGAGGCACCCTCGTGAAGCAGATCCACTGTCTCCTTGGCACTCACCCGGACTTTTTTTTTATACTACCAAGGTTTCAAACAAGCATACGGCCCACCTGTTGGTAAGCGGATACCGTAGCCTATGCGCCTATGCCTATACGCGGACGCCTGCAAAACCAGAGGAATCACACCCGCGTTGCCGACCCTTTAAACATTCTCAAACACCCCTTTTGAAGAACCACATACTGTAGTCGCTTGGGAAACCCTCAGCAGGGAGATCATTCCACGACCTAAGTGTTTGTGGGAGGAAGTTCCTCTGAAACAGCACAGTCCGGGACCACCCTAGCTCTAAGATGGGGGATGAATCCTCTGCCGATGGTAGCAGTGCGGTGAAAAAAAGTAGCTGTAGGCGTCATGTCAAACAATTCCTAAATTTTTCCACATTTGAACTCAATAGATGGTCTATTGTGCGTGAGAGTTGCCTGGTTAGGTAGGTTAGCCTAACTCCGTCCAGATGCACAGAAGTTTCCTGGGGTCTTCGCAAGCTTTGTGGAGTGACCTTGGTTGTTGAGGATTTGTTTACGTTGAGCTGCTACTCCCACACGTTGGGCATAGGTACGATTCTTCTTTGGTCAGACATTCGGATCCCTGCAGCTGTGGGCTGTCTGTGGGATGTTGTAGAGATTTTTGTTCTGGTGTGTCTGACCCATAAAACCAGTATTAGGTATAAGTAATGGTACCCAAGTGAGAAGACAGATTTTGTTTGTAACTAGGTTGAAATTTTTCGAGCTTTTGGCTAGGGACGTGTATTGTAGTGTTTGTTTTGTATTGATGTGTTCAATGTCTCAGCTTGCGCTTTTTGTGTTTCCATACAAAAATCCGCATTAGATAGGTACCTGCACTTGGTGGTAGACTGTATCTACTTATGTTTCAATATAGATTCGCAGCTCAATAATTCCGATAGTGCGACATAGGTACTTATCTATCTAGCTTTTACGAGATGGGATGAATAAATAAATAATCCACTGTGATGTGGTGTGTTGGTCCCTAGGTATTAGTGGGTAGAAAGTGGGATTCGGACGGGAACGTCCCTTTCGCAGTGGGTGGATAGACTTAAATAAGTCTACACATAGAGGTTCGTCACATGCTTATTGATGATTGACAATGCAATGACCCCTGTATTTGATATCTGTGCTCATCCGGATGATTGGACGTCGCTATCAAAACTGGGGGCTTAGTCTTCCTACCGTGCGCCCCTTGAAGTGATAACACATTACCAATAGACCCCGCCATCTCCTCCCGTGGATGTCGTAAAAGCCGTCTAAGGGATCACACGGAATTGTTTGTAAGATTCGTTGGTATAAGATTTGTCCTGGCTGCTAGCTTATATAAGGAATTTGTTACTACTGGAAGGAAGCGTTGGCAGAGTCAGTCGTGAGCAATGGCGGCGATGAGCTCATCACTTCTTACGTCTATTTCCCACGATGGTGCAACTCACTGTGAAAAGAGGCCTTATTGAGGCTCTGCCTACCCTTTCGGGGGGAAAGGCGTGTGTCTTGTGTATGTATGTATATTGCTATTGTATTTAGATGGAGTTGTTGTTCTGTTTTAGGCGACCAAGAGTGGCGGCGTGGCGGTATTGGTGGGCATGGGGGCGCCCGAGCAGACCGTGCCGCTCGCAGCCGCGCTGTCGCGGGAAGTCGACATCCGGGGAATCTTCCGATACGTCAATGAGTGAGTAACCACCTCATCATCAGGCATAGTCCTCCATACCATTCCTCCTATCCCCGACCTTTATCTTCGAAACTACTGGGCCTCAATTGTTGTCAAAAAACTGAAAATAAAGAATATAGAGTAAAGTTAAAAGGAAAATCTAATGAAAATTCTGGGCTATTCAACTCTTACGGGAAACGGAAAATATTCATGAAGAGAAAATTACGTAGGTAGGTATGTACGCCGCGCGAACAACTTCGCACTTGACCTGTTTTGAATGTATGTATGTATGTCCGGGTGGAATATTGCAACTTAATTTTAAAGCAGTTATCCTCAACTGATTGAGATAATATTTTGCATGACTGTCAAGTTCCGATGACAATACAATATGATGGTGACAGCGAGCTGATCTGATGATGGAGACGGAAGGTGGACAACGGAACTCCTCGATGGATAATAGTAGACTGACCGTGTTTAGGCTCATTTTGATCAGCATACGGTTACGATCACTAATTTCATAAAAATAATCATTGAAAGAGTTATCTAGAATTTGAGTCAAACGAACTGGTTGTTAGAGCCTTGTGGTTGTGTCAACACAAATTGGTTTCATAATATGAAACGCTCAACTATGATTTATTGATCTTATTTATCCAATTTTTGACCCAATAATTTATACCACATTGAAAAAAACAATCGAAAGTTAGAGGTAACTTTTTGATGTTTATTTATCGAGAAAATTTTGTCCTATCGTGTTTCTGTCGGGGTGATCCCTCGGTTATATAATGTATTATCAAATTCAAATTCATATTCATTTATTTGAGGCCGATAGCTCATAATTACACACAGACATAGTAAAGACACATTATTAAATTTTAAAAACACACAAATTACAAATTATTATTTAATTATGTCAAATTACAACAAGGCAAAAAACAACACAACAAAACAAATACAACAAATAAATACATACGCAGACACAAGGGACCCTCAGAAATCGGGGCACCGCCCCTTAAAAAGTGTTGTATGCAGGCTTATCCAGTTCCCCAAAATCGGAGAGTCCCACCTATCTGCCAAGGTGCTTAGAATGGTGTTGGGGCTGTCACGCAGGCGTTCCATGAGAGACGCACAGCGCTTTTGACGGCGTGAAAGCCATCAGTGTGCGCCTCACTGAACATACCTGACGCACTATCCATGCATATTTTTAATTTGAATATTGTACTTGATTTAGTCAGAAATAATCTAATCTAAGTTTGGTAATTTTGCGTTATACATTAAAGTATCGTTGTAAGTAAGTTGTATACGTTAAAGTATATGTATTTTGTAGTATGCCAACGCGAGCTAATGTCCTATTCCCCGTCAGGTACCCCATAGCGCTGGCGATGGTGGCGAGCGGCAAAATCAACGTGAAGCCGCTGGTGTCGCACCACTTCAGCCTCGAGGACTCTCTGAAGGCATACGAGGTGGCGCACGCGGGGCAGGGCATCAAGGTCATGATACATGTGCAGCCGAGGGACACCAACAACCCCACCAAGTTCTAGACCTGAGGCCGTTGTGAGGGGGATTTTGTAAGGGTGTGATTTAAGACGCTAGGTTCAACCAGTTTCATCGAACATTTTTGTATGAGGCGAAGAAGGCGAGCGCACGCCCTGATACCCTCTTTTTGTATGAGGCGAAGAAGGCGAGCGCACGCCCTGATACCCTCTTTTTGTATGAGGCGAAGAAGGCGAGCGCACGCCCTGATACCCTCTTTTTGTATGAGGCGAAGAAGGCGAGCGCACGCCCTGATACCCTCTTTTTGTATGAGGCGAAGAAGGCGAGCGCACGCCCTGATACCCTCTTTTTGTATGAGGCGAAGAAGGCGAGCGCACGCCCTGATACCCTCTTTTTGTGTATAAAAAATAATGTAAAATTGCTCTTTATAGTTTTGTTATATTTTGTTAATGACTTCACTAAGTCATATATACTAAATTACCAAATTTAAAAAAAAAATACGTGTAAGAATTGTCTAAAATGGTATTTGAATTTTAAAAAGGTGGAATCTTTGATATATTTTTTCTCGAGTGAAGTAATTCAAATAGTGTATTGAATTTATGATTACACTAGATAAAAAGCTTAAGAATACCATGTATTTTTATCTTCTTGAAAACTGTAAGGACTCTTATGAAAAACTTAAAAAATCTAGAGCTCATTATAGACATGTTGTGAACCTATTGCGCCAAAAGTAGGTACATAATGAGGGCAATGAAGGTTCACTTAAAAAGCTTTCTTTTCTACCTAATTACCTACCTACAGCTTATTTTTATGCCATGGTGATTTTATATAATTTATTCTAAGGAAACGAATTATTTTGATATGAGAATGATATTTATAGTAATTGCATTCTATATTTTGTGTGTGTATTTACAATTTACTTGCGCAAGAAATGTATTGTTTGTCTGAAGAACTCTTTGTGAAGATCTAAACAATTTTCTAATTATATTTTCATGTAACATGTGCAAAATAATTTGAAAACTATTTTTGATAATTTTATCAGTTTTATTTATTTCAAAAACCTACAAACTCTGAAACTATGATGACCTTTGTGGCGCGGCGGCGCGGGTTCGATTCCCGCCTCGGAACAAACAATTGTACGACCTGCAGATATATGTTCAGGGTGTTCTGGGTATTTTCTATGCATAATAAAAAATATCTATTTATGTAATGTATGTACCTACCTACGTAAACAAGTTCATTTTATTTTATTTAGTCTTGGTTAAGTAATACACAATTTAGGTAGGTAGGTTGTTAATATAATCCCAGGTAATTAATGCACAGTTAAATTATCTTACATATCTCATAATTTTATAGCTTCTGAAAAGTAATTTATTTTATTGAGCTGTGTTTATCAAAAACAAATAGATAAAATAATATTCTAGATAAGGCGTCATGTGACAACAATGATACAGCGGGACAAGGGTACAGGGGGGAAGGGTGATAATGATCTGTGTCTCTTCAAGGCTAGAGTGAATAGGTGCCTTCTAGACCTTTGTGCTCCATCTTCGGCCACATCGTCACTTACCAACAGGGGAGATCGTGGTCAAACAAAGGCCTAAAAATGTTTTTATAAAAAATGACAGTACCCGGCATTATATTATCTGCCAATTATGTAAGTTACCACTGGTGGGACTCGAGCCTTGCTCTCGGTAAAGAATTGGCTCGCTAGCCCAATATTATTATAGGTTGATATGCATAGAATTTTTGGTTCAGCGGTTGTTTCTTAAAGTTTTCCTTCACCGCTAAGTGCACGTAGTTTTTCAGATGGAAAACAAACATTAGCACGGGATTCGAACTCGCGATCTTGGGATCGGAAATCGGGGTAAGCCATGGAAGCGACCGACGAAGGTATGGATGCGATTTCAACAATTAGGTACTGCAAATACTGTTTTTCTTCATGTCTGTGTAACTTATATTTATTCTGTGCCGAGAGTGTGCAAGCGCCACTATTGGTGCTATTCCCTTTGTCCACGTTAACGTGGACAACGGGAAGGGATTTTGTGACTTCCCGCTGTCCACGTTAGCGTGGACATCGGGAATAGACCGACTAATGTTGTACTTATAAGTAGTTTAAACTAGAGACGCCCCGCGATTAGCCGCCATTATTCAATTATTTTCATTATTTGTCGATAGTGTTTATGGCGAATAATTATCTGACATAGATTTTGGAAGAAAAACATAAGTATTTATAATAATCAGTTTTTATAAATCGAACTACTCATAGGTATATCAATCATCAACAAGTATTTAGACAAATTATAATCAATATTGTCCAGATAGGCATTTTAATTTCAGAAAAGCAGAGCTTTTAATAAAAAAATTAATTCCGGATAGGCAGAGTTTTCTGCATAGGTACGATTGGAGTTCAGCCTGTTGCGCATTTTTATATCAAGGTTGCCTAGGCAAACAAAACATTGCCACTGGCACGCCCTGCAGATGTGAAACATCTATGATTCAAACGGCATGACATGACGCGGCATACGAGTCGGTTTTACTATCAAGGCGTTAATAGATGTTTCACATCAAAAATTTGGAGAAACGGCATGAACTGTTTTTTTTAAATACAATAGACGTTACAGATATGTATTCAAAAAGTACAATCTCAAAAGTAGTTTTCTTTTACATGTAGAGTTAAGTACCTACCTACCTAGGTACTTATTGGAAAGACATTATTAGTAGGTACCTACCCAAACTATAGGGTTACCTGTGATATGGCAACCTGTGTAATGCCCGCCGCCATACGAAGTTGTTTTATATAATTACTAAAGACCTCATCGTCACGATCATCGTTACGATCATGGTTGCTGTAAAACTCGGAATCTGCACGGGCCGATGTCGACGATACAGATGTGTTTTTACCTCGGAATAAGTTTGACCAACGTTTGATCCAGCCATTGGTCCAACTTAGATAATCTATAAATTATCTAAGTGGCCCAATGGTTAGACCAACGTCTACCTACACGGTATCAGCAATGCTGCGCGTACAAGACGCTTTACACAAATTACCAATTACCAACGCATCTTAAACCTATTATCAGCATGTTTACACCGTAAAGTTGTCAGTCATTATTTTATTTTATTTATCTCTCCGGTTACAGTTGTGTAACAAATTGAGATGACATCTTCAGATTGTGAGGAAACGTTGTAGTAAAATGACGGCTAATTACGCAGCGGTGCTCCATGGACCATTGGATTTGAAAATTGTGAGTGAATAAAAGGCCTTAGGGCTTAAAAAAACTCTTATATAGTTTTTGGTAGAAAATAAGGAAAAGGTTTTATGAAAATTGTACCCATATATTCTTATTTTTCCCTTTACTTATATGGAAATACCTACTGGGACCAAATACTATAGGTTTAATTATTTTACTATAGGTTTGGTAATACTCCCACTAGTGCCATACATGGAAATAGTGAGTAGCAATAGTTCCATGTGGAACTAGTGAGTAGTAGTAGTTCCATGTGGAACTAGTAAGTAGCAGTAGTTCCATGTGGAACTAGCTACATGGAACTACTGGGAACAAATGTATTCTAGTAGAATCTAGTAGGTACAACCACAGGATCTCTAAAGGCGGAAATATGCAAGTCTCGACAGAGCTTGTACGTACGTTTTGAGCCTTTTGGGTTCGAGACTATGGGTCCGTGGAGAACCGGGTCCCATCGCGTTTTCAAAATTATTTCAGGGCGTCTGGCCAAAGCGACGCGTGACCCGAGAGCTGGCTCTTATCTGGCTCAACGAATTAGTATTGCTATATCTATCCAGCACCACGCGTATATATAGCGGACTTCCAGACGCAGACGGTGGTGATTTGGATCAGTTGAGCTATCTTTAGATCCTTTGCAACGGTCTTTAGGAAGCTCAACTGTTTCATTTGTATTTTTTAAATGTCGTAATTAACTACCCACGTACTATTATGTATTCTACATACCTAGGGACTTGTATTAGGTAGTTGTAGGTATTTTTCTGTAAAACCAGATGGATTTGACGAAATAAGTGATACATATGCCGAACGTCGGCGCTTCCGAAAAATGGAAACTAAGAAAGAGTTTTTCTTCAATATCATACCACAGTTTTACAACCCATAATCATACTGTGCCTAGGTACGTAAGTTCTATTTTGAGGACTGACTGACAAAGTGATTGAAAAAAACTTGTTTATTTTTAGGAAAAATGGCCGGTACCAGAAATCAACGATTATGGTAAGTATTTGGGATAAAAAGCAGTCTCCCTTTAATTTTTGTAGGTGTTTTTTTACAATGATGGTTTATGTAATTCGGACTAACTCCTAACTTCCACTAACTCCTACCTACTAACTCTCACTAACTCCCAATAACTCCCACTATCTCTCATTAACTCCCACTTAGTCCTACTAACTTATACTGACTTTCACTTACTTCCACGAAGTAAACATATAGCCTTGTAGGTATATCATCATAGACGAACTTTTTGAATCGAAAGATGGGTTTGTTTCGCGAGATATCACTCTGATTTAATTTTTTACTTGTCAATTACTGGACGAGGCCTTTTCCATAGAATGCAATGGCCATAATATCCACGCTTGACAGGCGGATTTGTGATCGCAGTATTTATATTGAGTACCTATTCAGGCGGACGCTGCTGTCCATCCTTTAGTCGGGATTTACAACATCCACGGGAGGAGATAGAGGGGTCTTTTCTTAGGCTAGATACACCACGGCATTCACACAGCTCCGGCACGCATTCATGGCATACAATGTGTATATTCACACTGCTCTTATATTTATTTATTTATTTATTTATTTTTGAATTTTGAGAAAACTTACAGCTAGGTACACAAAACGATAACTTATTTAAATACTTACATCCAAAATACATGTATGCTGAAGGCCAATTACAAATTTCCATTGAAGTAGTCTATGCAAAAAATACAGTTAATGTGGACGACAAACCAAGAAAATAATAATTTAAACATACAAATTAAGAATAATAAAGCCAAACAGAAAAAGAAAACATATTTAAAAAAAAAACAACTAAAAAACATAAATCAAGAAACAAAAAGAATTTGTCTGCAAGCAAGCGTTTTAACTTGCTTGTCGAGGTATTAAACAAATCAATATCTGTTATTATACTCATTGACAAGCTTGGTTGTTGTGTTCAGAGGTGCTGATTGAGGTATCCTGTGTGGGTATCTGCGGGTCCGATGTGAAGCTGTACAGTACTGGTAAATGTGGAGCCGATCTGCTCACCGAGCCTATTGTCATCGGACACGAGGGCGCTGGGACTGTCGTCAAGGTATTTCAGTCTTACGATTAAAACACTTACTTATCTACACTATATAATATATATATATAGGTATAATATTATAAAGAGGAAAGATTTGTATTTTTGTGTGTATGTTTGTAACGAATAAAATCAAACTACTTTGCCGATTTCAAAAATTCTTTCACCATTGGAAAGCTACTCTCACCCTGAGTGACATAGGCTACCAGGGGGGGATAGGAGGGGGGGGGGGCGTTTTTCATCCTGAAACTACCCGTGCGAAGCCGGTACGAGTCGCTTGTACATAATATAACAATACCATAAGACCCAACACTGCCCAACAGTTTTTTTTTTTTTTTTTTTTTTTAACATTGATATTGATAGACCTTTGTTTGACCACGATCTCACCTGTTGGTAAGTGACGATGTGGCCGAAGATGGAGCACAAAGGTCTAGAAGGCACCTATTCACTCTAGACTTGAAGAGACCCAGATTATAGTTTTCAGGAAAGACAGACGACGGCAGTGTATTCCACTCCTTAGCAGTTCGCATTATAAAGGTAGAACCGAAACGTTTTGTGCGAATAGAAGGTATACTAATGAGGTAAGGATGGTACTGAGCCGTACGCCTGCTCGTCCTATGATGAAAAGGAGATGGTGGGATCAGATCGTGCAGTTCCTGGGAGCATTCCCCGAAATGTAACCTATAGAAGATTGAAAGGCATGCAACCTTACGGCGGTGCTCGAGACTCTGGATCTTAGTCTCCGCCATATGTTGCTCACCTATAAGCCTGAAAGCTCTACGTTCGATCGAGTCCAAGGCAGCAAGCTGGTATTTGGCCGAACCATCCCAAACATGGCAGCAGTACTCCATACCAGCCCGGACTTGTGCTTTATACAAACTGAGAAGCTGTCCTGGTGTGAAGTAACGCTTTACCTTATTCAGGATGCCTAGCTTCATGGCAGCAGTTTTTGCCTTAGTCTCGATGTAAGAGCCAAAGTTGAGAGTAGGCGTGAGCGAAACACCTAAGAGCTCGAGGTGATCTCCTATAGCTACAGGTACATCGCGGAATACAGGAACTTGGAGAAACGGACTTTTTTTCGCCGAGAAGAGACAAGCCTGCGTTTTAGAGGCATTGAACTTGACTAGATTGGCATCACCCCAGTCGGATACAGCCTTGAGAGTCAAATTCAGACGCTGCAGCATCTCATCTCTTAACTCCTGAATTTCATTCTTCCTAGCTCGCGCAGTAGAAACATATCTCTCCACAACAGTCACATACATTCTCTATAATATGGCGCTTTTTAGGTTCCACTTCAACCATCTCAGTCTTCAAGTATACCTAATGCAACTAATGCAAGTGATGCTCGTCTCGACCTGGACGTTAAAAAAGCCCCTCCCCCGGCCTATATATAACACCTGCAGAGGAATTACCCTGTCCAGTGTGGAAGACCCTTAACAGACTGCGCACTCAAGTCGGCCGCTGCAGGTGTAATCTCAGCAAGTGGTGCCCAGTCCTAAGTCCAAAAGAGGTAGGCAGAGCCTCAATGGGCCTGTTTTCACAGTGGGTTGCACGGTCGTAGAATATAGACGTGAAGTGGTGAGCTCATCACCGCCATTGCTTCCCACGACTGACTAGGCTAACGCTTTCTTCCAGTAATAACACATTCCATAATAAGCTAGCAGCCAGGACAAATCTTATACCAACGAATCTTATCAACAAGTCCAGGTAATCCCTTAGTCAGCTTTTACGACATACCTACCTACACGGGAGGAGACAGGGATCTTTTCTTAGGCCGGACACACCACAGCTAATTTCTAGTTTCTGAGAAGACTGTTTTTTTTTACTGATTCTGATTTACTTATTTTTACCTTAATAAAATGTAGGGAATGAGTTTATTGTAAGATTTGAATTCGGTTTTGTTTGTAAAAAAATATAATCAGATAATCTGTGGTGTGTTCGGCCCAAGAATAGAACCCTCCATCTCCTCCCATGGATGTCGTAAAAGCCAACTAAGGGATTACCCGGACTTGTTTGTAAGATTCGTTGGTATAAGATTTGTCCTGTCTGCTAACTTATTTAAGGAATGTGTTAATAATGGAAGAAGTCGTGGGACGCGATGGCGGCCATGAGCTCACCACTTGTCACGTCTATTTCCCACGATAGTGCAAACCCACGGTGAAAAGAGGCCCATTTGAAGGTCTGCCTACCCTTTCGGGGAAAAAGGCGTGTGTCTATGTATGTACCTATGTATATGAGCAGGCCAATTTAAAAAACAAAAGAAAGAAAGAAAGAAAAAACATTTATTTGTGTCAACAAACTATGGAAACAATATTCCACACACACACAGAAACAAATTGCTAACAAGTTGCTTCTGCAGGTGGGATGTAAAGTGACGTCGCTGCAGAGCGGCGATCGCGTCGCCATCGAGCCCACCCAGCCCTGTCGAGGCTGTCAGTTCTGCAGACAGGGCCGTTACAACCTGTGCGTCCGGCCGCATTACTGCTCGTCCATGGGCGCGCCGGGCAACCTGTGCCGGTATTACAAGCATATCGCCGACTTCTGCCACAAGTAACTACAACTTCACTTTGTTCACTTTGTGACGACCTCTGTGGCGCGGCGGAAGGTTCACCTGCGACGCAGGAGGTTGCGGGTTCAATTCCCGCCTCGGAACAAATATTTGTGCAATCTGCAGATATTTATTCAGGGTGTTCTGGGTATTTTTTATGTATAATAAAAAAAAACTATCTATGTAATATATTGTATTATATACAGTGGTGGCCATATAATTAAGAACGCTGATATAAAGGGAAGATTTTTTCCAACTAAGATGCAAAACTAATTGTATGCATTTGTTTTTATTTCTCTCGGTATCGTAAAACATTTCCATATTACCACTGTATTCATTGATACACATGATTGGCTAAAAATCAATAGGCAAACTTTTTACACTACTTTTAAACAAAGTATTCCTCATTACTGGCTGGTCACGTAATTAAGAACGCTAAGTAGTTTATACCTTTATTCAAATTTAAATAGAGAACACTCAGTCGATTTGTTACTGTTTGTATAATTTTGGGGCTATTACGTGCCGTAAAAGATTAAAGGTGATTGCTTCTTTAGAAAAAACAATGGGAAAAAATAAAAGTTGTGATAAACCTACAAGGGAAGTAATAATAAAACTTCGCCGGAAGAATTGGTCTTATAAAAAGATAGCCGACCATCTGCAATGTTCAAAAACGATGGTTTTCCACGCTGTAAAGCATTTTGCTACGTATCAAACTACTTCGAATGTTCCACGTGTACCTAAACAGAGAAAAACAACTCCTCGAGATGACCGAAACATCGTTCGTATGGCAAAACAAAATCCTTTTAAAGGGTCCAATGAGCTTAGAAAAGAATATTTTGGTGAAAACAACCCTTCAGCAATCTCAGCACGCACTATTCGAAGACGTTTGGTAGAAGAAAAATTGCACGGTAGGATAGCAAGAAAGGTACCCATGTTAAAACTTTGCCACAGGCAAGCCCGGCTTGCATTTGCAAGAAAGTATGAAAACTGGACTGTGCAACAGTGGAAAAATGTACTTTTTTCTGACGAGACGAAAATAAACAGAGTATGTTCTGATGGAAAACGATATGTACGACGTCCCCCGAATACAGCATTCGACCCAAAGTACACGAAAGTTACATTAAAGCACGGTGGTGGAAATATGAAAATTAGGGGTTGCTTTTCTGGACATGGTGTAGGACCTGTAAAGTTGATAGAAGGTAACATGGATCAGTTCCAATACAAAAATATACTGGAAGAAACAATGTTAACATACGCTGAAGACGTTCTACCGGTCATTTGGACATTCCAGCATGACAATGATCCAAAGCACACTGCACGCACCGTAAAGGAATTTCTTACAGCGCAATTAGTTTCTGTCTTAGACTGGCCTGCTAACAGTCCAGATCTAAACCAAATAGAGAATCTGTGGTTTGAAGTAAAGAAAAAGGTTTCAAATACAAAGTGTGGAAATTTAAGAGAGCTGTATGACGTTTTTTTAGAAGAATGGAACTCTATTTCTCTTGCGAAATGTCAAAAATTAATAGAGTCAATGCCTCGCCGGTGTAAAGCTGTAATTAAAAGCCGTGGATATGCTATTAACTATTAATTTTAGTTAAATATTTATTAAATTTCTTTTTATGTTTCCTGTGCTACATAATATTGTGATTTTTTAAATCTAAGTGTCATACAAAACAATTCCCGAGCAGTTAAATAAATCGTTCTTAATTATTTGTCCAGTTTCAGTACTATTTGAATGTGTTACTTTGATTAAATCAATAAAATGTGCAAAAAAATAGTTAGCGATTTCATACTTTATTCTTAAGTCAGGTTGCTCTATTAATGTGACTATTATATAACATAACTAGTTGCTTCTCAGAAGGTACACATCTCTTTGTATGATACGATTTAAATAAAAAACTTCTAGAACTTCAAATCGTTCTTAATTATATGACCACAACGTATATCAGTTATCTAGTACCCATAACACAAGCTCTGCTTAGTGTGAACTGTGTCCAGCATTATTTATTTATTTTTAATTATTTTGTAGCTATTACCTAGTACATTATCTTTATTTTCAATGAAACAGTTTTTTTATCGTAATTTGTTTTATTTTTTCACTTGCTTTCCTAAAAATAGTGATCGTAACCGTGTGCTGATCAAAATGAGCCTGAGCACGGCCAGAGGATTATTAAAAATCGAGGAGATCCGTTGTCCACCTTCCGTCTCCATCATCAGATCAGCTCGCTGTCACCATCATATTGCATTGTCATCGGAACTTGACAGGTATGCCAAATTTCAGTTCAATCGGTTGAGGATAACTGCTTTAAAATTCGGTTGCAAGATTCCACCCGGATTCCACCCAGACAAACATACATTGCAAGTTAAATAAAAGCTTATTATTGTCTATAGGATTCCAGAAAACCTAACAATGGAGGAAGGAGCCGCGGTCCAGCCGCTCGCCATCGCTATCCACGCGTGCAACCGAGCGGCCATCAAGATTGGCGCAAAGATAGCTATCCTAGGGGCAGGTCCAATCGGCATTCTGTGCGCTATGTCTGCAAGGGCTATGGGTGCAGGGAAGATACTGATCACTGGTCAGTAGTTTACTCGATGGTCGTATTCACGTAGAAAGCGAAGCGGCAATCAAGATAAAAACTAACTTGATTGCCGCGAAGATGAGATAAAAACAACCTTGATTGCCGCGAAGATGAGATAAAAACTAACTTGATTGCGGCGAAGATCAGATTAAAACTAACTTGATTGCCGCGAAGATGAGATAAAAACTGACTTGATTGCTGCGAAGATAAGATAAAAACTAACTTGGTTGCCGCGACAATGAGGAAAAAACTAACTTGATTGCTGCGAAGATGAGATAAAAACTAAATTGATTGCCGCGAAGATGAGATAAAAACTAACTTGATTGCCGCGAAGATGAGATAGAAACTAACTTGATTGCAGCGAAGATGAGATTAAAACTAACTTGATTGCCGCGAAGATGACCAGTTTAAAAGCCGCCTAACTTTCAGATGTGGTAGAATCGAGACTGAGCACCGCCCGCGACCTAGGTGCCGACTGCACCCTGCTCACTCATAGAGACGACTACGACGGTGCCATTGTGGACAAAATGGAGGCTCTGTTGGGAGACCGGCCGGACATTACCATCGACGCGTGCGGGTACGCGCAGGCGCAGAGAGTTGCTATGATGGTAAGGTACACTTTTTTATTTTAACTATAGTAGACCTTCGGTTGACCGCAATCCACCTGTTGGTATAAGTGACGATCCGGCCGACGATGGAGCACGAAGGTCTAGAAGGAACCTACTCACTCTTGCCTTAAAGAGACCCATATTATAGTTTTCAGGAAAGACAGACAACGGCAACTTGTTCCATTCCTTAGCAGTTCGCATTACAAAGGTGGAACCAAAACGCTTAGTGCGAATTGCGGGTATAGTGCGCGTCATGTAAAAAGAACAATGGCGGTCAAGCTTCTACAGGCTTTCCAGCGTTCTTTTTACATGACGCGTACTATAATTGTACATTATTTGTAGTAAACTAGGTAGGCACTCATTCAATGCATAGGTATACATCTCTTAAATAAGTAGAAAAGTAAGTAATCTGTTAAAAAGACCGCTGGAACGCCTGAAGAAGCTTGACCGCCAGCGTTCTTCTTACGTGACGCGCATTACATACCGATGTGATAAGGATCCTAGTTTTTACAGGACATCACACAGTTTATTGTGTCCGCCCGCGCATTCGCTTGCGTTTTACCAGGATAAAGTATATATAGCTTAATCCAGGTCATAATCTATCTGCGTACCAAATTTCGTCGAAGTCAGTTCCGCCGTTTCCCGGTTTCAGCGTGATTGAGTAACAAACATACAAACACCTTAATTATTACTTGTATGATATTAGTGGGAAAGGTACCGAATCACTGATATTAGCAAAGCAATCTTAAACAATGTCATCAATTATCAATCAATTAATAAAAAATATTCTATAACACCTAAGTCAATATTAACTAAAAATCTCTCCATATCGACTAGGCATAAAGTATTTAAGCTCATTTCATCGTTTTATATGTATGTTAGTTTTTTAAGGTATTTATCTTGCTATGGAGGCTTATTGTTTCGGTTTTTGAACATTTTCCAATAAGCCTGAAATAAATATATTGATTGATTGATTGATTGATTACAGCTCATGAACACTTCTTCAGATAGCGAAAGTTGATTTCGCGAGAGCTAGGAGACATAACACACATGTTTTAATTGATAGTATCTCATAAACAAAAAAAACACTGTAAAAATGTGTTTAGGGTGATCGTAGCTAAACTGATGATATTTATGAGACACTATCAATTAAAACATGTGTGTCAAGTCTCCTAGTTCTCGCGAAATCAACTTTCGCTATCAGAAGAAGTGTTGAAGAGCTATATTGGGCAAAAAATACTAAATAAAAAAAACGCGCCTCAAGCGAGAGCATGCTTGCTTATGTCATTAATCATTTAAATGAATGCTGCGATCAAAGAAGAATATGAATGTCACTATTATTGATTTTAATATTTTTTAACATGTAGGTAAGTTTGGAAGTAACCTCGTCACAATCATAGAATGACTGATCTACTCGTATAAGCCATCCCTGAAGCTTCGTTATGAAGGAAATAAATAAAAAAATAAAGTTAGTTTTTGCGATAGACATTTACCCGCTTTTTAAGACAGATTTTCAGTTTTATTACGATGATGATGAATGAATGACTAGTGAATGGGTCTGCACTGACAGACGTGATGTGGACTTCTCTGGTGACCTTGTGAGTGTGTTGTAGGCGACTAAGACCGGGGGTACAGTCCTAGTGGTCGGCATTGGGGAGGACCGGTTGGAGGTGCCTCTGTCTACGACGATGTGTGGACTTGTTTAGCGACCTTGTGAGTGTGTTGCAGGTGACTAAGACCGGGGGTACAGTCCTAGTGGTCGGCATAGGGGAGGACCGGGTGGAGGTGCCCCTGTCTCCGACGATGTGTGGACTTCTCTAGTGACCTTGTGAGTGTGTTGTAGGTGACTAAGACCGGGGGTACAGTCCTAGTGGTCGGCATAGGGGAGGACCGGGTGGAGGTGCCCTTGTCTCCGACGCTGCTCAGAGAAGTTGACGTGAGAGGTTCCTTCAGGATCGTCAACACGTAAGTTAAAGTTCACTAGATTAAAGTTGAATAAAATCGGGCCTTAAGGTGGCGCTGCGTGACGCACCGAAGTAGAATAGAATAGAATATTCTTTATTGCACAAAACAAACAATGTACATAGGCGAACTTAATGCTAAGAAGCATTCTCTGCCAGCTAACCTTTGTGTTTTGTGGATACATTTATGTAGTACGAAGTACATCGCAGGCGTGGTCTAAAAGCTTGTTGTTTCATCAAACTCAATGTCTGAAAGAGAGGCACTGTGAAAAATGAGAGCCAGTGCCAGATCCCTTGGTTGGAATTCGGAAAATTCCGCTACTTACTTGCGAAACGGCAATAAATGCGCAAAATATTAATAAAACTTGTTCCAGGACGTGTTTTTGCGAAAGCCTTACTAGTTTGTGACAAAAATGTCGGTCATTTAGAATCTACATAATATGGGCGAGGTTCCCCAGAAGGGTTTTTTTTACTTTTACAGTTTATAAGTAAATTGTGGTAACAAAAATTCAGGTAAAAATTGTGCAAATAAGCTGATTGGTGAAGGCTTATACTGAATTAAGTGGTAATAATAAATAGAATTATGTTTCTCCACGAACCTAGATATATTCTTCAAGATACTTACATATTTGTTCAAAATATCTAGCGAAGAAATTGATACAATTTCTGTTTTATTTTTTAAAACTATGATACCTTTGTTTGACCACAATCTCACCTTTTGGTAAGTGACAATGTGGCCGAAGATGAAGCACAAAGGTCTAGAAGGCACCTATTCACTCTAGCCTTGAAGAGACCCAGATTATAGTTTTCAGGAAAGACAGACGACGGTAATGTATTCCACTCCTTAGCAGTTCGCATTATAAAGGTAGAACTGAAACGTCTAGTGCGAATAGAAGGTATACTAATGAGGTAAGAATGGTACCGAGCCGTACGCCTGCTCGTCCTATGATGAAAAGGAGATGGTGGGATCAGATCGTGAAGTTCCTGGGAGCATTCCCCGAAATGTAACCTATAGAAGATCAAAAGGCATGCGACTTTACTAATCAATCATAATCAATCATATCATATGTATGGAAAGTATGTCGTGCAGCCTTAAATATTAGTTTGTATAGGTACCCCGCCGCGCTGGCCGCGGTGTCGAGCGGCACGGTCCCGCTGAAGAGGTTCATCTCGCACCACTTCCCGCTGCGGCGCGCGCAGGAGGCCCTCGACCTGGCCAAGAGCGGCGCCGCCATGAAGATCATTATACACGTACAGAACTGACACATGTTTCATTCCAACGGAACCCCACACGCAAAATACTTTTCAACACACCTGCTCATAAAGTGGTTCTAATTTCACCGCAATTAGGCACATAATGACACCTGTAATCGAACTGTGCCTTTTTCATTATTCACTAGTGAGTTATAGACGGTTGAACATTTACACAGAGTGTCTATTTATGTTCTACACCTGTAAATCAAACTGACTTTTTCATTGCTATTATTCACTAGTGAGTTATAGAGACAGTTGAACATTAACACAGAGTGCGTATTTCTGTTTTATTATTATTTTCTTCACAAGTGTGTTGAAAAACGTCGTATGATACACGTGTGTATTGATGATTACCGTCCTCAGCTCTCTTAAGACCCTTACCTAACGGCTCGGGTCTCAATGGCGCCACAGCGGTAATCACCAACATTACACACTTGTACCATAATGTACTATTATACAGAATGTCATAAGATGTTGGAACTCGGGAAGAGTACCAAAATTTTTGCCATTTTGCATTTTGCAAGGAACCTTTCTTTCGTTTTTTTTGACGACCGATTGACGGCGGGCGATGTTTCACCTGCGACGCAGGAGGTTGCAGGTTCGATTCCCGCCTCGGAAAAAATATTTGTGTGATCTGCAGATATTTGTTCTGGGTATTTACTAAGTATAATCAAAAATATCTATCCATATAATGTATTGTATTAAGGCGCTATAGGTTCAACGAACATTTTTGTATGAGGCGAAGAAGGCGAGCGCAAGCTCTGATACCGTGTTTTTATGTATAAAAAAATTATATAAAAATGTCGTTCAAAGTTTTGTTTAATGAATTCACTAACTTAAATAATATCTAACATGTAACCAAATGTTTCAAAAATTAAAACGTGAGAGAAGTTAGTGAAAAATAGCATTTAAATTTTAAAAAGGAGGTATCTTTGTTATTTTTTTTTATCGAGTGAAGTAATTCAAATATTGTATTGAATTATTGATTTCACTAGATAAAAAGCTGAAGAATATCATATATTTTTTTCTTCATAGAAAACTATGAAAATTCTTATCAAAAACTTTAAAATTCTAGAGGCATTTGAGAACCTATCGCGCCTTAAGTATATCAGTTATCCCATAAGACAAGCTCTGCTTAGCTTGGGGCTCGATAATGTTGTGTGAACTGTCCAGCATTATTTATTTTTATTTATTCTGCAGCGTGTGCAGCGTCGATTGGCCATTTCAGTTTTACGTGCGCACTCGCGTAAAACTTACGTTTCTCACAAAAAATAACTTTTTAATTATTTCCACCCAACAACTCTGTTTTACATCCCTGTCTTTATACAGCGGGTTTCGTAGGTTCCAAATAGCAGGCCTTTTCTGGACTTCTATTGTTAATGGCTCTGTACCAGCCGCCATAATTGTACACAAGACACACGCGCACGTGCAACCGTGAAGCCGCTCGGCGCGCGGGCACGGTCAAGCGTTTGCGCCGGTCGCGCGGCAAACTCAAACATTATTTATAAAATAGGATTTTTTTATAAATCTCTTCGACACGTTTTTAGGGTTCCGTACTTCAAAAGGAAAAACGGAACCATTATAGGATCACTTTGTTGTCCGTCTGTCTGACTGACAAGACCCTTTTTCTCAGGAACGCGTGGATCAAGCTGAAATTCATATCAAATACTCAGGTCTACTGTCCCTTGGAGCTGTGAAAAAATCAAATTTCTAAGCCAACGCAATCAAAAGATACAGCCGTTTATGCTACAAATTTTCGACACTCTCAAAGGAATCAAAACCTAAAGGGTACTTCCCGTGAACTCAGAATCTTGAAATTTGGTACGAAGCAACGTCTTATAGCACAGATAAAGGAAAAATTTCGAAAAGCATAAATTTTTAGTTACATCATATAATAAAAATATTTTTAATCATTTTAAACTTGCTACCCCTTTCGTCATGATGATTTCATTTAGCAATAAAAATACCACTACTTTTACATATATACCTACAGGTTTGTACGGAACCCTCGGTGCGCGAGTCCGACTTGCACTTAGCCGGTTTTTTTTTCTTTGTCTTTGGCGTGTCGGGTAACTCGAGTGAAAAACATAGGAAGCCTTAGGTTTCAAACAAATTGCGCCGGTCGGGTGTCGGCGTTTTAAAATAGCACAGTTAGAGTCAAAAGCACCACTTATTTTAATTAATTAATTTGCAACATAAAACTTAAATCGAACGAGACTATGGCAGTGACAAAATACATTGACAAAATATATAACAAGTGATTGATTTTATTTGAATCATTTACAATAAACAAAACAGTTTTATAATTTGTATTTATAGTAAATATTTCAAAGCCCTGGAAAGCCCCTCATGTTGCTAACGAATCACAATTATCTATAATTAGAATACTGTTAATGAAGTGTAAATCTGGCTTTACGGTGAACGAGCTCTAGTTATATCGTCTCTATAAGGAGCTTGCGAGGGCCGAACCGTGAGGGTGTCGTGATCACAGCAGGTTTAGCTTGGAGGGGTTGAAGACTCCGGGCCGCGTGTTGAGCACATTGTTGGCGCGCGGCACCGGCATGCTGCCCAGCTTGTGGCCGGCAGATCCTGAAAAACAATACTATGTAATTAGTATTCGACTTATTTGATTTAATGCTGTGGTGTCGTACGTATTCGTGGCTAAGGTATGTATTTTGTTATGGGCTTATTGTTTAGGTTTAGTGCAATTCTCAATAAGCCTGAAATAACGATTTTGAATTTGAATTCATACCAGATCAGAGACATTCTGGAAAAAGACTAGGTCAAAAGTACCCTAAAGGCGATATGTTAAAATATCGAATGGGCGGAGTCTATCAAGAAAACAATAGCTGCAAGACAGTGACAGCGTTATTACTCAATTGAACCCGTGAAGAGATGAGGTATAAATTTCTGCCGCTCGGAAGTAACTGACTGACTGTAGTTTACTGAGTGAGCATGTAACGCAACAAGTCCAACATTTTAACATAGCGTCTTAACCGACGAGCATGTATGAAGAATTTGATGAGAGTGAATGAAGCAAAAGAGGTGTGTCAGGATCGTAGCAATTGTTTTTTCGAAACAATACATATACTTATCATAATTCAAAACATAGAAACAATACGTTTTCTTTCCGCCTCCGTAAAGAAAAATATTATTTATATAGACAAATGCGTAGTGTACTGTCTCACTCATAGAAATATATACTAGTTTATGGACAGAGCGGATGACGTCATACAATGACTGCCAATTTTCGTTGTCAAAATCGGATCCTAGACACCAACCACAACCAGTCTGTAACTTAGTTTGCACTCGATCGGTGGTGTTTGGTGTTATGATAAAATGCAATTTTTGTAGGTCAACCATCATCATCATCATCATTTGTAGGTCATCTTGATGTTTAAATCTCTGGCCACGCCCACTGACCAAGTAAATGGACTTCGGGTCAGCGCTCAAAGAGTCCGAACCAAAAGAGAAACAAAACGCATAAAAAGAAACAATTCTGTCGTGTTTTATCTGTCCATTGCTGCTTGATTATAGTACACATTTGAAGGACTAGAGTGTGAACCGGCAGTGTATCAAACTCCTTTGTTTTCGTTCAAATTTTCTATGGTGCTATATTTTGTCGTTGATAGTTTATGGAATGCTAAGTCCATCGTAGAGTTATTAGAAAGTCTTTGGCCACGCCCCAAAGTTTCTTTTGTAATGTTTCGAAATAAGTTTTATGTGTTTTTTTTTAAATACAAGCTTTTAAAAAATTAGTGTGCTGATCAAAATGAGCCTAAACACGGCCAGTCTACTATTATCCATCGAGGAGTTCCGTTGTCCACCTTTCGTCTCCATCATCAGATCAGCTCGCTGTCAACAACATATTGTATTGTCATCGGAACTTAACAAGTATGCCAAATTTCAGCTCAATCGGTTGAGGATAACTGCTTTAAAATTCAGTTGCAAGATTCCACCCGGATTCCACCCAGACAAACATACAATTATTATTGCAAGTTAAGTAAAAGCTTGTAAAAACAGTCGCAGGAGACCCGGCTGTGCAACCACAACAGTGATGGTATACCTCCTGCGAAAGAAGTGGAGGTAGACTTGCTCCCTCCTGCAAAGGAAGTGGACGCGGACTTGTTCCCACGCGTGGTCTTGCCTCGCGAGGACGCGGCGCCGCGCCCTCGGGCCGCGTATGCAGCGCCGCCGGCTTTCTTCTTGGCGGCCGAAGTCGTCTTACGTTTGAACCTGGAATTATATTTAAAACATATTATATTATTTATTATACAAGTGGATATAATAAATTTGTACGGCAGGCTTAGCGTGAGCAACCACGACACCGGTTTTGTCGAAGGAAGAGTAAAGAAAAAGCGGCCAAGTGCGAGTCGGACTCGACCATGAAGGGTTCCGTAGCAGCAAGTAACATAATATAAAAGTTCTTGTAGTTCGTTGTAACTTTGATAGACTTCGTACTACTAGATCTCGTTCAAACCAATCTTCGGTGGAAATTTACATAATGTACATCATATATTATTTTTAGTTTTATCATTCTCTTATTTTAGAAGTTACAGGAAGTTACACATTTTACCACTTTGGGAATGTCTCTCGCGCAAACTATTCATTTTTTTTTTCTATTATTGTGTGAAAATCTTAATGCGTTTCACAGAATACATCTACTTACTAAAGGAGAAGTCAAAAGTGGTATAATATTCCGAGAAAATTCCATCAGCACGAAATATATCTCAAAAAAAAGCTTATTTATTGGGCTACTCGAATGTATTAATTTTATATTTTATAGAACCTCCGTTTCCGAGAAAATAATAAAAAAAATCTTGAAGGGAAAACATAATGAAACAAAGATGCCCCAACCACACGTGTGTAATTGTGTAGTCTATGCAATACTTCCAACATACCTACTTTGAGGTTTTACTCAAACGAAGTAGGTACGGAAAAATCAGTCAAATCCTTTACCTACAAACTCAAACAAAAAAAAACTATCATCCATGTGTCAGTAACGTTATATTGTCTTGTAAACTTGTTTAAGAACTGAACTGAAGATCAATCTGCCATTTTTGAAAGAAACGTCGTCATTTTTATTTTATTACATTTTAATGTGTTTTTTCGAGTTATTTCGTGTAATTTTAGTGGCATTTTAACCGGTGTAACTTGGATAAATGGCACATGTGTGATGTAGTGAAATTTGAATGTATTACGAGTCTTTTCGAAATGGTGGATTTTTTCCTGTAAAAACTCAGTTTTTCTGCCACAATTTAAACTGGGTTAGGACTAGACGGAGACTCTTGACGACTTGACTATAAATAAAACTATAATAATTATATCACTTGACATTGGCTAAATTGTTGCAAATAATTCACAGAAGCCATTACCTAAGATAGAAGAAGAACTGAACTGAACTGAACTTAAAATTATTATTTATACCTTAAATAAAATGTTATTTAGAACAAGATTGAAAGTATGTAAAATGTAGAGGAGGACATGCATACATCGCCATCTCATGGGCACGGAAGCAAGTTGATAGTGCTATCCCTATCTATTATTCAACACGAAAATATGCCATTTTGTCTTCTTCTGCCTGTGCCCAAAGATATGATGACTAAAATATTCTCCTTGAATGGAATACGTGCTAATACACATGAATAAAGTACTACTTCTTCTGTGCTAATACACAATTTACAATCAATTTATCTGTGCCCTGAGGTACCTGACAACTAAAAATGTTTTTATGGAAGCGAGGAATGTAGGTACTTATGCATATTTCTATAGGTACCTACTATTATCAATATAGGCAGCTCCTATCTATTAGTGAACTCTCCAGCAGTGTAGGTAGGTTGGTATCTACTCAGAACGTTTCCTGAACCTACACAGAACGGATAAACTAGTAAGTGAAGTGAATTATCTGTTCATGTTGTGTATCTATCAGTAGTAAGTAGGTACCTACATTTACAAAAAAAATATTTAATAATGGAGAGCAGTAAAAAATAAAAGATGATTTATAAAATATTTTGCTTTATTATTTTTTCTCATTCGACTCTACGGCCGATGTGTTATTTTCAATGTCATCTCTTACTTAGATAAATAAACAAATAAAAAAATAAAAAAATGCTGATCAATTCACACAACATTATCTAGCCCCAAGCTAAGCAGAGCTTGTGTTATGGGTACTAGATAACTGATATACTTAAAACAATACATTACTTTTTTTTTATTATGCATATAAAATACCCAGAACACCCTGAACAAATATCTGCAGATCGTACAAATATTTGTTCCGAGGCGGGAATCGAACCCACAACCTCCTGTGTCGCAGGCGAATCTTCTCGCGCTGCGCCACAGAGGTCGTCATCTAAAAATCTGTCCTTCCACTCCGACCAACTGAACCGACCAACTGGTTGTGCAGAATGGAACCCGATGAGGGGTTTTATTCCAATCTAACCAACTAGTTATGCCAGAAAATATTAATTTTAAATATTTGAATATGCCATCTAAAAAGCTGGCAGGTGGTAATATGATAAACTAATAACTGAAATTAATTATCTGTACATGTTCTGTATCTATCAGTATCACTTCGGACCCACCATACCCCTGGCCATACCCCTGGGGGTATATTAGGAACCTGCATTTACATAAGACTTATTTAATAATGGAGAACAGTAAAACAAAAATGAAGATTTTAATAAAATATTTTTTGCTCTATTCTTTTTCATTTTCAATATCATCTCTTACTAATATGCCATCTAAAAAGCTGACATGTGGTAAGATGGTATGTTGGTGTCGTGCCCATCCTAAATACCATACAATCGTCATTACATGTGCACAGCTCCCAACAGTGCGTTTTCCTATTATACAGCTACAATAGTATCCAGCAATTCGTTGACACCAATCATTTATAACATAATTTAAATGGAGCAATACATATAAATAGTATATTTTGCTGCCTTGGTGACGAGACTTTATCCTTCCTCTTAACAAAACTAAATTTTCTGAGTGCCTGAGTAAATCAGTGTCAACTTCTACTATAAACGTTCCATTTTCTCGAATGTGTTGTAGACAAAGCACAAGAAAAATCTATATATTACTTGTCGGGGAAATATTTGGTTCTCTATATAGTTTTTCTCAACAGATCGTTCTAATAGCCTGTAACAACGTCTTCCGGTGCGTCTGGATAAGGATATGCCACAAGATATGCATACACAAATATGACCTAATTGTTGGTTGGATCTGTAATTAGGATCCTCAATGCGGTTGTTTGCTTCTTCTATCACAAGCTGCACACACTCTTGGCACAACCGATCATTAATAGTAATCTGTAGTAAAAGATAACCATATTAGTACTTAAAATAAAAGTAGACATTATGGGAATAAACCAGGGGGTGGGCAGCAACATCCACTTGAGTAAAGCGATCAATAATGTGAGAAAAAAATAACCTACCTCACGACGACACCATTCCTCTATTATTATAACTACGAGTACTTCAGGTCCTAAGTCCAGAGCTAGGGGGTATTGTTTAGAATCGTGCCGCACGAATTAAGGGGGGAGGGTGGGGGGGAGGGGTTATGGTCGTAGGGTACGCCCCCCCCTAGAGTGGGGATGTGCGGAAACTTATAGTTTTGGAGAAAAAAATAAAGATGTTTTGAGGTTAAGTATGTTTTTTTTTGTGAGGTTAAGTATGAAGTTATATAATTGGAAGTGTCGGACTCCGGTATGGGCTCTCGCCAGTACTCTCGCGAGGTTGCCCCTGAGTGTCGCTTCACCCATTCGACCTTCGCTACACTACGGAGGTCGCCGGCTCGCTTTGCTCGCCACCTCCCCCCTTCGCTCCGCTTGGCCTCACGGGGTTGCTCCGCTCAGGACCTCCCACGCGAGCTACTGGCTCCGCGTTTTTATATACACTCTAGGGGCGTGACGCCCAAGACCATGTGGAGTCGGGGTGCTCCGTGTCGGTTCTGTCACTTATTTTGAACCTAACCTACTCATGTCGGAATGCCCTGAGTTGATTCTGAGTCTCATACCGGAGTCCGACACGTCCAATTATAAAATTTCATACTTAACCTAACTAAAAAATACATACTTAACCTCAAAACTTATTTTTTTTTTTCTCCAAAACTATAAGTTTCCGCACATCCCCACTCTAGGGGGGGGGGCGTCCCCTACCCCACTCCACCCCTCCCTCTCACCCTCCCCCCTTAATTCGTGCGGCACGATTCTTAACCCAACCCAAGTAATATATGGGGGGGTAGGATAGCCGTATGAAAAGTTATCTGTGGTCTTATGTCTGCCCATGCCATGAAGTTATAGATTTACCTGTTTACCTATAACTTCATGGCCCATGCTGCCGCCAAATTCAAGCTTATTGCTGCCGCCTGCATACTACGCCTGGACGTATGAATACTAAATCCATGGCCGCCTGTCTCGCTAGCTAGAGAGTATTAAAATTCAATAGTCTGCCTGCCAAAGAGAATCAAGTTCACCTTTCGGGAGTGTTGCAAGTTCTAAACTTTTGTTTGCACAACACAACAGTTAAATCAGGTTTAAAAAAAAACGGAGGTACCTTTATTATTTTTCATAAGTTTAAAAATAGCCAAATAATATGCCTTTTCTCCGTAAATAGCTATTATGTTGATAAGAATTTCGAGTTATTTTTATACCGGCCTCCATATATTTTTTGGACATCTCCTTTCAACAGCAAAGTTCTTATAGTTTCGGAAAAAAGTGGCTGTGACGTGACATACGGACGGACAGACAGACAGACAGACATGACGAATGGGTTCCGTTTTTTGCCATTTGGCTACGGAACCCAAAAAAGGACTTCTGCGCATTGAAGCTCATAACTCGTTGCGCGACCTATAACTGCTCGCCGCAAATGTATCAAGGATGGTGATCTCAAGAATTACTGTGAAATTTCTATGCTCTTCCCTCGCGACAAATGACTACGTGGTCGAGCGAGATGCAGATATTTTGTCACGCTAAGGTTTATTAGTGTGGCTAGTGGTGTGATCGAACTTACGACAGCTATTTCTTAGTGAGTGTTAGAGACAGTGCTTGCATATTATAGTATGAATGCTTTGTGGTTTAAAAAGCTTAGTTATTATAACCTCATAAAACAGCTTGATCTCTGCGACAGCTGTCAAACTAACATTCCTAAGGTTGTCAAAAATCAAAAATTGTCGATAGAAATTATCGTCGTTTTTTACTATTATCGATGCTAATGTAACATATAATTGGTTGGTGGTTATAATTGGCTTAAAATATTAACGTAAGCGAATCACAAACTCACGACTTTGACTATTCAAAACAGTTTTCTTCGTTCTCTTTGCCATTATGCCAACAAGAAACTAACAATAATAACAAAAGATAACAAAACTCAACAAATTAACAGCAATAGTAACAAAAACAAAGTAATGAGAACGGGAAACACGTAGCGTATACAAGGCGTCCGCACTTCATACTGAGGAGAATGGTAACATATCGATAGTTTATAGTCTGTGGTCACGATGAATCATCGTCCATCACTCCATCAATATTAAAATTAGGTCGGCATGCCCATAAAGTGTGACATGGACAGGTACTGTCTGTACAATTATGAAATTCAGGACTTCATAGGCGTGATTTTACTGACAGCTGTCACAGAGATCAAGCTATATTTTATGAAGTATAGTAATGTGTTTAGGTAAGCCCTTATAACTAAAACTCACTTCCTCCTGACCCCGCCTTTTCTGCCAGACCTATTAATGCACACATATTTTATGTTATATAATTTATATAATGTAGCGTGTCCGGCCTAATAATAGACCCCTCAAGAATAATAGTTTATTGATTTAAGATAAGATAATTTTATTTGCAAGCTAAATTAGTAGTAGTAGAGCTTTTTTGTGAAAGAGTTCGTCCGGGGAAGTAATACCATACCTATTTCTGCCGCAAAGCAGTAGTGCTCGCATTGCTGTGTTTCGGTTTGAAAGGTAAGGGCGCCGGTGAAATTACAGGCACATCTTTATGTCTCAGGGTGGCGGGCGCAGTGCAATGCCACATAGGGCGCGTCCTAGGTGGACGTGACCTGTGAGGTAATGCACTGTTCATAGGCAGAGGGTACCGCTTAACATGCTACTGCTAGGTGCATTTTAGGAGGGCCAGTTGCTTGTTCCTTCATTCAAGAAGTAAAAAAAAATGCAAGCTTACTTCTTCCTGACGCCGCCCCTGTACGTCTTCCTGCCGGCGCTGGCCGTGCTGCCCGCGTCCCGGTCGGCCTGGCGCGCCACGCTGCCCCACTCCATCTCAGATCCTGAATCCTCGCGGAAGTCCTGCTTTTCTTGGACCGTCTCCTCTTCTAACTCATCCTGGTACTGCATTAGGAGACCTGCAAATTTTATAAGTAATATTTCATGAAATGTGAATAGTATAGTATCATTGCATTCAACATTTGTTTCTACGTAGGAAGCAGTAGCAGTGGGTGGGTTGTGCCGGTAGGTGGTACGTATAATGAACATTTAAAACATTTACATTTATCTCCTCTTACAAAAAAGGTCTTATGTACAATTGAGAACAACTCGGTAGGTAACAAGTAATTAATTTTGTAAAAATTAAAAAAACCCTCAACGCAATGAAACGGCTGAACCGATTTTGATCAAACATAGCTGAGAACACTCCTGACAAACTCACCTTTCAAACAAATTATAAATCGAAATCGGTTCATCCGTTCGGGTGCTACGATGCCACAGACAGACACACACACAGACACATACAAAGACACGTCAAACTTATAACACCCCGTCGTTTTTGCGTCGGGTGTTAAAAACAAACTGTAGACCTGTTTTGTGAGAGACTGGTGCTCTGGTGGAATGGTGAATGAACGTTGACATTACCCATCTTCTCGACCGCATATCCCGAAGTGATCTTGAGCAGTTCAGCGCCGTACTTGTCGTAGTTGGCCCTGGTGACGTGCGGCATCGCCAGCATGTCCAGCATGGTCTCGGGCAGGCGCGCCGCCATCGCCTTCAGCGCCGCCACCGGCAGCACCGCAGCGAGCGACGCGCCGCGGGCGGAACCCATCTCTCTGGAGCAAGGAATACAGTTCAAATTGCCATGTAATCAAAAGTCAAAGTCAAAGTCAAAAGAATGTAATTCATTGAAATCACAAGGATAAGTTCTGTTAAGGGTTGTCTGGCAGAGATCGCTTATAGCGATAAGTCCGCCCATTGTACTTCCGTCTTTAGTTTCATATTAATTTTTAAATAGCTTATTTTCTGTTTGGCCAATAAAGTGTGTTTTTCTATCTAACTCTATCTAAGGATAATTTTGAAACGTCTTATAAAATAAATTTACTCCTGTTCCAACGCGACCAAACCTAGAACAATCAGACAACAAACACGGCTCGGCTTTATTTGATGATCCTTCTTACTACTAGGTGGAGAGCGCCTGTGTTGTGCCTCGAGAACAAGTGGAAGCTGTTTGGAGGATTTGGATTTAATAATGATTTGGAGGACCAGTCTGCCTTTTTTCGCCTATCATTCGTTATTTCGTCATCATCATCATCATCATCATCAACCGGTACACGTCCACTGCTGGCAGAGGCCACCAATACATAATGCTATGGGAGGCATTTACCATAATCATCAGGCGGATTAGTAATGGCAGTATCGGTTAGTACTCAGGCGGGCCCTACTGGCCATACCCTGGTGTAATCCCTTAGTCGGATTTGCGAACTCCATGTGAGGAGACGGGTGGATCAGTTCCTATTTAGTTTCCTAGACGACCCCTGTGGCACGTCGGGCGAGTAGCCAGCTGTGATACGAGAGGTTGCGGGTTCGATTCCCGCAGCGGGACGTAGTTCCTGATACCCACGATACAGGGAATCCTAGTGTATGTACTATGTATGTAACGTTGGATGTTATGTTATGTTGTTTGCATGAATACACTCGCTGGATCTCATCATTAATATATCAATGACACTAGGCATACACAGTTCCATTTTTCATTGCGAATGCGTGGCCATCACCAAGGCCACCACCGCAATAATCAGGAGAGGGATCACAGACTACAACATAAGGATCCTCTCCGACAGCTCAGCAACACTCAGAGCTCTGGAGAGCCACAGCTGCAACTCCAAGCTCGTTTACTAATGTCACCTAGCCCTGGAGAATCGCCTTGGGAAACAAGGTGTCTCTGCAATGGATAAAGGGGTATCGCGGATCACTGGGTAACGACGCCGCAGATGAGCTAGCTATAAGAGGTTCGGGAACAACCACAGAGGGCCCATCTCCATTCCTCCCACTGCCCTTCTCTCAGCTACGCACATAGATGCGGCTCCGCACCATTAACCAACACAATGAATGCTGGGCACGGATTACGGACTGCAGACAGTCACGAGCAACCCTACCGGCTGCCTTACCACACCTGACAGGACGCCTGCTCAACCTTTAAAGAATAAACCTTCGCACAATCGTGGGGAAATTCACAGGACACTGTCTCCTGAGCAAATACCTCTTCAACATCGGAGCCACAGACAGCCCACTCTGCAGAGGGTGTCTGACGGAAGAAGAATCGGCTGCCCACGTAGTCCTGGAATGTGTGGGAGTAGCAGCTCAACGTAAGCAACTCCTCAACAACCCGAGGTCACTCCGCCAAGCCAGCGAAGACCCCAGGAAACTTCTGTGCTTCTGGACGGAATTAGGCTAACTACCTAGTCAGACAACTCTCACGCATAATGGACCGCCCATAGAGTTCGAACGCGGAAAAGGAGTTCTTTAACATTAACATTAATGCATGATAAATAGAGGGACCTGCAAGCCTCGACCAGGTCTGCGTAACACCGCTCCTCTATCCTCTTGATGAGCGCGTTGATGGGCGTGTCGGCGGGTTGCGCCGCAGTGACGGGCGCGCTCTGCAGGCTGGCCTTCTTGTCTTTCATCGGGAATACTATTCTGAGATCGCCATTCATTAGCCTGAAACATGAAGTCGAGATTACATTTATTTTAGTCATGACCAGCCTTTAAACTAAGGCCAAACCAACGCGTTCAGCCCACGTCCGCGGTGGCGTGCACGGTGGCGATCCATTGTCTTACCATTGACCGCCACCGTGCACGTCACTGAGGACGCGGGCTGAACGCGTTGGTTTGGCCTTAGCTTTTGACGTCCACTGTGGAAGAGGTATACAATGAGGGATTTGCCATAATCAAGGTATACATGCCAAAATTTGCCATAGCCCAGACTTGTTAGTAAGATTCGTTGGCATAAGATATGCCCTGGCTGCTAGCTTATTAAGGAATTTGTTATTACTGGAAGAAATTTTTATCAGAGTCAGTCGTGGGACGCAATGGCAGCGATGAGCTCACCACTTCTGACGTCTATATTCCCGCGATGGTGCAACTTACGGTGAAAAGAGGCCCATCAAGGGTGTGCCTACCCCTTCGGGGAAAAAGGCGTATGTCTATGTATGTAGTATGGGCTTCTTTCTATCTCGACAGCCGCGGGCAAAAGGCTAGTGTTAAATAACTTTTCAAACTAGCATAAAACAAAACATTTTAAGATCGACAGACACCCGATTTTTTAAAATTGCATCGGCATCAATATATTAAACTCAAGTCTAAGTGTGTTCCAATTACAAAACTCCCATACAAAAATGAAATTTTTGGTGGAGTCAAGATCGTTCTCAGATTGGAATTTGATTATTACGTGTCCGAACCTAGGAGCCGAAAGGAACTATAATGCCCCAATTGCAAGTTTAAAAGCTTTATAATTTCGTTAAGGCGGATGCTCTCGCTTGTGGCGCGAAATTCAAATTTGTTGGTGTTTTTTGCTCATTACAGCTCATCAACACTTCTTCAGATAGCAAAAGTTGATTTCGCGAGAACTAGGAGACTTAACACACATCATCAGTTTGGCTACTATACCCCTAAACAAAAACAAAACTGTAAAAATATAATACAATAATAAATTAAAATTAATAAATTAAAATAAAATGTGTTTAGGGGGATCGTAGATGAGATGAGATCGTTTTCGCTATCTGAAGAAGTGTTCATGAGCTGTAATAAGCAAAAAACACCAACAAATTAGAATTTCGCACCACAAGCGAGAGCACCCACCTCAATCTGAGAATGTTTAACTCCTTTTTGGTATCGCCAAATATATAGATTGGCAATATGCTCTAAAAACCTTTGTTATAGTACTAACTTGTCGACTTGCGGGCCGAGCACGAGGTAAGCGTTGGCGATGTCGTTGTGCACGACCAGCTGCTCGGAGAGCATCCCGCGCACCACCAGCTGCCTCAGGAGTCGCGACGGGTCCGACCGGTTCCACGCTTTGCAGCTGTAACCACATGGGAGATTCTTTTAAATTAAACATTACACATTGCAATGCACACTACGTGCAGTTACGGGTAATTTTTTTTAACTTCGTGATTGACGGAACAGGCAGATGTCAGTCCTCACCTGATGTTAAGCGGTAACCTCTGGCTTTAACTATGCATTACCTCATAGGACACGTCCAACTAGGACGCAACCTATGTGGCATTGCAATTAGGGAATGCAAACCGGGTTTAGCGTAATTCGAAAACCCGGGTTTTTGTGATATTTTAAACGATAAAAAAACTCGTTTTTTTTTGCCACGTTTCCGGTTTTTCGGTGTTTTTTTTTTATGTCAACACTATAGTACTGTCAAAGTGACATTTGTGAAACGAAACGCTTTAAAACCGCCTACCGTTTAAATTGTCATCATAATTTTCATAAAAGGGATGTTTGTTTTTATAATTTAATAAGTTTTAGCTATTTTCAAAGTATAAAATATAGAATTAAAGTAAATTTATCGTACAATTCAAGTGATCATCGTGCAGTACAGGTGTTTTTGTAAGTATTTTACTAGTTTTGTATGGGGTTTCAAATTGTTTTGTATAACTACAAATAGTTTAAAAAGTAAAATATTCTTTAAGCAATGTTTATGAAAATGAAAATATTTTATTCGAAGTATGGTAGGAAGGTACACTTTTCGATATATTATATATGTTGAGATTTAAATTTTTATAAGTGTTTTTGTTATTTTCCATTTCAATATCTTAGCTGTTCTATCAACATGATGATAGTATGTTTATTCAGCGAATTACTTGTCTAAAGCTGATTCTTGTAAGACTGATTCTTAACTATTTCCTAGTTTTCGTAATAAATAAATTAAAGTTATTTTCCTTTGATCACGATTTTTTATTCGTTTCCATGTAGTTTATATAAAAAAATACTTACAAAAAAACTCGTTTTAAACCCGATTTCACCGAAAACCGGGTTTTTAAAAATATAACTCGAAAATAAACCCAGGTTTAAATTTTGGCGGGTTTTGTATTCCCTAATTGCAATGCGCCCACCACACCCTGAGGCATAAAGATGAAAAATCTCATGTGCCCCTAATTTCACCGGCACCCATACCCTTCAAACCGGAACACATTAATGTGAGCATTACTGCATTGCAGCAGAAACATGTATGGAGGCAGTACTTCCCCGGACGTACTCTTTTACAAAAAAAGCTCTGCTACTACTAAAAAGATACTAAGATTCGTTTAAATAAAAAAATTAACATTGAACATTTACTTTATTCACAGAAAGAACAATGCACAGGTGCAGTTTATGGGCTAAATATACACAAAAATCCTACAATGCCCTACGAATTCAGTACAACAACGGTTTCAGGATGTTGTTGAGGCTGCCGCGTTGCTATAGTTAGGCTTGTGTAGTCCACGTACGAACAATGATTAGGAATTATTTCCCACTATTGAACGAGAATGAACTATTCCCTGAGATCATCCCTTATTAGTTCAATAGTACTATTAGTTCCTTTCGCAAGAGTGAGCGCGCGAGCACGCACACCGTCCGACCGATCACTCGATGCGTCTCCGACGAAGACCGAGTACAAACGAGCGAACACGAACCAACACTCTTTTACCACTGAACTAACAGTACTAATAGAACTATGAGACTGAACTAGTACATTTCATTGATTGTACTAGTACGGAGCGCTCCGCTCAGTGAACGACTGAGCACAAGCCTAGCTATAGTGCATCAGGGATTTTCGCATCTGCAAAAATCCATGATGTTCGCGCCTGCACTACACGTGTAGTGAAAACACTAGTGTGTAAACACTACACGGATTTTAGTATGGAAAAACCGAAGAGTGCCCCTAGGGGACACCTCAATTTCCATACTGCAATCCGTGTAGTGTACACCATACGGCCGTGTAGCATCTTGTAACATTTGTAGACTGGGCCCTCAGATATGAACGTCTCACCGTCCATGTATAGGCGTGTTGTGTAGCGCCGCTATGCGCTGCTGCTGCGACCCTTTCAGCGCGTCGGCGATGTGCAGGAGCGTGAAGGCGGCGCGCGTGTTAGAGTTCATGCCGCGGATGCAGCGAACTATCACCTTGCAGTCCTCTGTCACGTCCACAGGCTACAAAACAAATAAACAAATTAAGAGGCCAAGATTTCGTACATTATGATTATGTACACAGAACAGGGAGGGAAAAGTTTGAAGCTTGTTTGTTTGAGGCGTCAGAGTGAAGGATCCAACCTAACGTGAAACAGCTTAAATTCTATGTTGTGGTTCGTTTCCAAAGTGGCTAACATGTCCTAGAATTTGCAATTCTAAGGAATTTACATAAAGCCTTTTTTAGTTTATGGCATCCACCACGATCCTGCGCTAGTTCACCCATCTACGTCCCGCGACGCTAACTATGTCGGCCACCCATCTCGCTGCCGGAAGACCTACTTTTCTATACCCTTTCCTGGGCCACAAGCTAATACCAACCTTATACTCCTGTGAATTGAGACAGTAATCGCAAGCGTTTCGCTAGCCCAACTACACACTCTCTACGGCTTAGCTAACAAGCGAACACCGACCTTATACTCCCGTGCATTGAGACAGTTATCGTAGGCGGTTCGCTAGCCCGACTACACATTCTCTACGGCTTAGCTAACAAGCGAACACCGACCTTATACTCCTGTGCATTGAGACAGTTATCGTAGGCGGTTCGCTAGCCCGACTACACATTCTCTACGGCTTAGCTAACAAGCGAACACCGACCTTATACTCCTGTGCATTGAGACAGTTATCGTAGGCGGTTCGCTAGCCCGACTACACACTCTCTGCGGCTTAGCTAACAAGCGAACACCGACCTTATACACCTGTGCTTTGAGACAGTTATCGTAGGCGGTTCGCTAGCCCGACTACACACTCTCTACGGCTTAGCTAACAAGCGAACACCGACCTTATACTCCTGTGCATTGAGACAGTTATCGTAGGCGGTTCGCTAGCCCGACTACACACTCTCTACGGCTTAGCTAACAAGCGAACACAGACCTTATACTCCTGTGCATTGAGACAGTTATCGTAGGCGGTTCGCTAGCCCGACTACACACTCTCTACGGCTTAGCTAACAAGCGAACACAGACCTTATACTCCTGTGAATTGAGGCAGTTATCGCAGGCAGTTCTCTTGTCCTTTCTGCACAGCTCCCTGTCGAACCGCTCTCCGAGGTACGCTAGCACTTGCGCGCGGCGACACTCGCCCACACTCTCGCACACTTCCACCATTCGGAGGAGGTTCTCTATGTGGACTCGTTTGGCTTCGGGAGATGCGTTCCGTTCCACTACGGATAAACAATTGTTTCGTACAACACCAATAGTATATTATAGGGAAACAAAGATAAAACCAATAAAAATAATGAAGACAAAACCAAATTTAATTCGGTTCAATTTCTGCCTGGCTCAATCCATTCTACTAACCTACTGTATCGCAGCGTGGGGGTCGGCTGCTCGCTCTCATCTTATGACCTTGGAAAGATCACAATGAGCACTTTTAAAAGTGATGATCTGCTTAGCTTGGGGCTAGATAATGTTGTGTGAACTGTGTCCAGTATTATTATTATTATTATTATTATTTTGTTTTTGATTTTTATCAACTCGGCTCAGCAGAACCGGAAATATAACTGAGTTGCACGGGCCTAAGCCAAGTGCACATCAGTAGTTCGGGTCGACATAACTTGGACACTAGTTGATTCGTTTGTAAGGTCAGTTTGTAAAAACTTCCTAACAATCCTACAAGTGTTTAAAATTACTGCTTTTTGCAATAAGGCAAATGTGTGCTTGGGCAAATCTAGAAGTGTGAGGGACTGAAATAACTGTTTGGGTATTATTCCTGTTGTGGACAAGACAATTGGGACTATCGACACCTTTTCCAAACGCCACATCCTAGCAATTTCGTCTTTTAGGTCTATGTACTTGGATAACTTCTCAGCAATTGTACTCTGTATGTTATGGGTGTTGGGGATGGCTATGTCAATTATAAGTGCAGTTTTGTTGGTTTTGTTGATGAGTGTTAAATCTGGTCTATTATAATGTATAGTTTTGTCAGTTAGGATGGCTCGATCAAAATAAAGTTTATGGGAGACGTTTTCCAGTACAGTTTCAGGTGTGTATTTGTAATATGGCGCTGGTCTTACAGATGCATCAATAAGCCCATACATAGCAGCTAGTCTTTGGTGTATGATGTTGGCCACCTGATCGTGTCTGAATTTGTAGTCGGTTTGGACTATCGCTCTACAGGCTCCTGTTATGTGTTGTATGGTTTCCGAGGAGCTGTTACACCTGCGGCATAAGTCTGTTGGTAGACTGCGTACTTTTATAATGTGCTTCTGATAATTGCGGGTTTCGATCACTTGGTCTTGTATCGCAATCATGAACCCTTCAGTCTCTGGGAAGAGTTCTCCTCGACTGAGCCATTCGTTCGACGCTTCTTTGTCGACGTTGGGCTGGCTCAGGTCGTGGCGATGTCTTCCATGTAGTGACTTTTGGGTCCATTCAGTTATTAATGTCTGTCTGTCTGTTTGTTCCTCATTCTTCTGTTTGTCCTGGTCTTGTAAGTTAAGTGGTGTTAGTTTTCTGTCTAATTTAACTATTGATTTGTGAACGGTGGATGTTTCTGCTTTGGTGTGAAAATATGTCCTTAGTGTAGATATTTGCCGGTTGTGTAGGTTATGTATGTCTACAATTCCCCTGCCGCCTTCTGTCCTTGGTAAGACTTGCCTCTGAATACCAGATCGCGGGTGGTGTTTCCTGTGTTTAGTCATGGTGACGTTTAT
Source organism: Operophtera brumata (assembly GCA_932527175.1). Classification (NCBI taxonomy): domain Eukaryota; kingdom Metazoa; phylum Arthropoda; class Insecta; order Lepidoptera; family Geometridae; genus Operophtera; species Operophtera brumata. Next base: position 53,781,482 of record OW052239.1, on the reverse strand, counting down.
TAGGCGTTGTAAGTTTTTAAGCTCCGTTTTGGACCAATTTATTATACCAAAGGAATAGGTCAGCACCGGAATGGCGTACGAGTTTATGGCCTTGGTTGTGTTTTTTGAGTGCAATTGTGTTTTTAAAATGGCGTTAAGTCTATGTTTAAAGTTTTGTCTCAGTTTTGTTTTGATTTCTTTGTAATGAATTTGTTTTGATTGGTGATATCCTAAATATTTGTACGCTTCGTGTTCATCTAAAGGATCTATTATCTCACCAGTTTGCATGTGATAGATGTGTTGGTAGGTTTGCCCTGCTTTTATTGAATTTATTTTACATTTGTCAATTCCGAATTGCATGGAGATATCGTTTGAGAATTGCTCGGTTATCAGCATTAAGTACTCCAAATCAGCCTGAGTAGCTGCATACATTTTGATATCGTCCATGTAAAGCAGGTGGTTGAGTTTACAAAACGGGTCGTCAGTCTGTCCGTCATGTTCTTGTGTTGTGTGTAACAAGTAACCTACATCGGCTGAGTTCAGACTATTGGAGAGGGGGTTGAGGGCAAGACAAAACCACAATGGGCTGAGCGCATCTCCTTGAAAAATACCCCTTTGTATTTTGATAGGTGTTGTCTCAATTACTCTGCTGGTGGTCTGTGCGTAGAGTCGAGTTATCCAGTTAGTCATAGCCTCATTTAAGAAGGAAACTAGCTGCGGGTGTATCTTATATATTTCTAAGATTTTGATGAGCCATGCATGTGGTACAGAGTCGTAAGCTTTTTTATAATCAATGTAAACCGTGTACAAATCTTCCTTCTTACGTTGCACCTGCTTCAGAACCACTGAATCTATAACCAGTTGCTCTTTGCATCCTTGGCTAAGCTTTCTACAGCCTTTTTGTTGCTCAGTAAGTATCTTATTTGCATCAATGTGGTTGTAGATCAGTTGAGACAAGCAGGCTGTAATAACTTTATAGAAGGTTTGAAGACAAGTAATTGGCCTGTATTTTGCTGGGTTTGCCATGTCGTTCTTGTCTTTAGGGATCATGTGGGTGGTTCCAGATGTCATATATAGAGGCATTGATTGCGGGTGTTTTATGAAATTATTGGCGTGGTTATAGAGATATGGATGTGTGGATGTAAATTTCTTATACCAGTAACTATGTATGTGATCAGATCCTGGCGCCTTCCAATTATGTGTAGATCGTAATACATTTTGGAATACTTATTATTATTATTATACCACTCATTTATTAAAAATCTCGTAAAAAAAATATATTTTTCACTATAAAGCAATACTATCTACAAAAAAATAAATAGTAAAAAACATTATAGTAAAAAATATAAATCAAAACGGGGAACCACCGACCGCGGAGCGAGGCCCAAACGGTCGGGGGCTAGGGCTGCAGAGAGAGGAACCTCCTGACTATACGTGCCGAGTCCAGGAGTACCGCCTTCTGAATCTGACCCTTGATCCAACTATTTAGCGAGAGCTTCTTAAGGTACTGGTCGAAGCTCTTCGCAATCAGTCCATTCACTGAAACGACTATCGGGACGATAATCGTTGAATCCACATCCCACATGGCGGTAATCTCGTGAGCCAAGTCAAGGTACTTGCTTAACTTGTCTTTCTCGGCCTTCACGAGATTAGCATCATGCGGGATAGTGACATCAACAAGTATCGCCCGGCGTTCCGACCGGTCTACCAGCACGATATCAGGCTTATTGGCAACAATAGTCCTATCCGTGATGATAGACCGGTCCCAGTAGAGCGTGGCACGGCCATTTTCAAGAACCGGCTGAGGCACGTACTTATAGTACGGCACCTCAGGTCCCACAAGGTCGTATCGGAGGGCAAGTTGCTGGTGAATGATCCTGGCTACTTGGTTGTGTCTGTGCAGACACAATTATTATTATTATTATTATAAGCCCAGATGGTACCCTAAAGCGAAGTGAGTCCGAAGCCAGTCACTATGACGCTACAATTACAGGCTCAGTAGAGACCTAGTGTGGGGAATAGAGCTTAGATTGGCACGAACTTAATTTTAGTTAGTAACGCTGTATAAAACGGAAAGCTACTTACTCGTAATTAAGCTATTTATATTTGTTTGTGTAAACCCTAATAATGTACCGCTCACTATTTGAGCAAATACAACATTACTTTACTTTGCTTTTACTTTACTTTTACAAAGGGAACAACTGAGGAAATAATTTAACAGGATAGTAATTAGATCACAAAGATACGTCTGTATAACACAAAGTCTAGAGTCGAAGTAGGCGCACATTTATTAATCTTTCGTATCGACCTTCAGGGCATCTGACTTCAGATGGTTATGACTGCTTTACCGAGCTTTTGGCGTGCGTAGATGGCACTCAACTGGTTAAAAAGTAGGTTGGGGCAACAATCGCAAGGGCACCACTTAGGTACGCACCTCGGCTTGGACCGCTGCTAGATTGAGGATCAGAGACAACGCCCCGGAACATGCTTGCAAAAGGTACAGAAGAGACTTGTCGACCCCGCCGGCAGTGTTTGCTCTGCCGTGGCTGGATGACATCGCCACAGCATTAGCGACAGTGATTGCGTCATCGGGATCACTAAGACCGTGTCGGTGTACGGAGGGACTTAATTCAATTCAATACATTGATTTCAGGCAACAGTGAAAAATGTACATTGTACCTAGACAAAGGCCCATAGTAATATATACCTTACAACTAAGATACATATAATAGTAGTTTATGCAACTGTCATATAAGAAGTGGTATTAAAACACGAGGCCGAATGCGATAATAAGTTGACTCGAGTGTTTTAATACCTAAGTTATATGCACTACACTACTTTATCTTCACTCATAGGAAAAGTTGAAATTAAACAAAGTAGGTGGGTTACAAGGAAGTAATTTATTTGGTATAGTAATATGGGAAGCGCGGGAAATTAAGTTCAAACTACGCAAGCGTGCATCATTTTTTCACAGTTCGAACTGCGCATGCGTGCGCCTTTTTTTCATATTCAGGCTATAACCATAGACTAGTTTAATGAATTAATAAAAAAAAGATAGCGGTACTATAATGAATTTTATGATACAGTTGTCGGTACTATAATTAATTTTATTCTTAATTTTATGTATATGCGTCTATAAAGTGCATCTGTATAGAACCGTCTTTGAATTCGTAATTCGAATTTTTCGATTTGAGTGTAGATAAAGATATTTAAAGCTAAGACCAAACCAACACGCTCAGTCCGCGTCCTCAGTGGCGTGCAGGTGGCGATCAATGGTAAGACAATGGATGGCCACCGTGCACGCGACCGCGGACGCGGGCTGCATGCGTTGGTTTAGCCTTAGCTCTCGCGCAACTCGTTACAAAGCTGGTCGGTCACACCGTCCGTCGCTTGGCACCGTCTCGCCTGTATTCGTGGCTGAGTTTTCTACCAAACTATTATATGACCCAGTCTAACTCCACCGGTCACAACAGAGTGGCTCGCAACTAAAATGAAGAGTTTGTGATCCACCTCTCGTTAGAATACTTATAGTACAGGCAAATTAGCAAAAAGTGTTGCCCTAAGTCGAGTAGTCGTGGATTCTTATGGAATCGATAGATGACACGAAAAGAAGCTTATCCAGGTTTGCACCGTTTCTGGCGCATACGGAAGGCTTTTAAATATTAGGTACAAACTTTGAAAAATTGTAACTTTTGAAAAAACAAAAAAGTGTTAAGTGCAAGTTCAATTACTTATAGAGACAGTCTTAGCGCGTTATGGATTTTAATTAAAACTACGTGCATAGTGGGAAACACTGTGAAATTGTTTTTTTTAGTTTGCGGCTCGGGGGAAATTTATGCACTCGGTGCAAACTTACATAAGGTTTCTATAAGTATTATAAACACTATATTAGTTTTGCACACCTCAGCGATTTACGGAACATAGTTTTTTTTCTTTTTTTGTAAATAGTACTTCGGGGGAAACTTATGTAGTCGTGCAAATTTTATTATGGTATATACTATCAGTTTACCACATTCGCACGTAAAAAAAAACACAAATTTCGTACCGGAAGTACTTCTTAATAATATATCTTAATAAGAAATCAACAGCGTGGGTGGGCTGCAGATTCATACCAAAATGTAGCCCGTATTCATCCCACGAATAATAAAATTGTATATTTGTCCATATTAATCGCAAAATGTAGTCCGGATTCATACCATGCCATGACCTTTAACAATGTACGGTCAGACAGAAAAATGCCTTACTATCATTTTCATATATTTTTATTGGATGCAAATTATTAATAATTGGCGTTCGTATGTTTGTATGTTTGTCTGAAGATAACTTGCGAACTGTTGATATATTCTTTATAAAACTAGTATTCTTTATACAATTTGGTAGATGGGTATATAGTATTAGTACAATTTGTGTAAGGTTATGAGCTAAATTGGTTCGGGGGTTGTAGAAGATATTGGGGCCAAAGAAAGGGTAAAAAAGTGAAACAATCATAGACGTTTCAAAACTAGTTTTAATTTAATTTTAGACTGTGTAACTTTTGGGATATAAGCAAAGAAGTAAAAATAAATAACCTCTACAGTTTTTCCAGTAATCTACTATCATCCATCGAGGAATTCCGTTGTCTCCATCATCAGATCAGCTCGCTGTCACCATCATAAATAAATATTTAATAAATAAATAATTCTGGACAGTTCACACAAGCTTGTGTTATAGGTTCTAGATAACTGATATACTTTAATACAATACATTACATAGATAGATATTTTTTATTATACATAGAAAATAACCAACGAAAACATATAACATAACATTAATAACATCCTGAACAAATATCTGCAGATAGTACAAATATTTATAAATTATACAATATGGGTAAATTCAAGAGAAATATCAATAGGGCTCTTAATGGTACGCAGCGCGTTTGCAATACCGTGGGTGTTGTCCATAGGCGGCGGTGACTGCTTTACATCAGGCGAGCCGTCTGCTTGTTTGTCACGTTTAGGGCATGTAATATCGGAAGGTTTTCAATTCCTATACTGATTTCCGATATTAAATCTCAATATTGGCATTCCGATATTAATATCGGAATTTCGTTATTTATTTAGAAATTGCACATTTTATTTATAAATTGCACAAATTCGGTATTAGGTTGGATTAAGTGCAATACAACATATTTTTAAATCATATTCTAATCGTATCTGATTACGGGAGAACTAACTAATGTCTTTGCGAGTAGATGTTACTGGCAGATATATCAATCTACCCTCTTTCTCACTCTTTTATTATGAACGATACCACTACCATCGGTTTCATTGTCACACTTCACCCCAACTCGAAACACAACACTATCGGTATCCGGTCGCGTAGCAGGTACCACACTTTTTTGATTTTTACTCATTCTCACCACAGGCTTCCATACTCCAGATAATTGAAAACCATCTTCTCTATTGAAATTTCTGTATATAGTAATCTCAATTGCCTCTCGTGCCATTACAAATATTTATATAATATACGAATCTTTGCTCGTTGTATAGGATATTGATGTTATCTAAAAGCTTATGTTATAAATAATTGTATAATTCTGATTCTCTGAAACGATTTCTACACTAGTCCGTGATTTTCCTGAAAAAATATTTTAAAAATGGCTTCCACTTTTTTTTAAATGTTTTATACTTATTTTTATTTGTGATGACAGTAAACCTCAGATATCGGTTTTTAAAGTAATCGAAACAGTAACAAAAAAAAGCATTTACATCCACAGCACGAACCATTGCATTGAAATAAAATAAAAAATATGGAAAAATTAAAAATTCTGTTTAGTCCCTTACATTCTAAGGACATTTTAAAAGTAAAGTCACACAAACTTTTTCTTCCAAACCTATCTTAAAAATTTGGTCATTATGTCAGCTATTTATCATGTAAATTTGATTGAGATTCTTTTACGGGATCATTCATGATATTCAATTTAAACAGTTGAATGCGAAATTCTGGTTTTTAAGATCAAGTGAAATCTTAAATAAAACTAAATAATAACTTTCAGCATTGCATGTATTCAGTGAATCATCACAGTAAATTTTCGAAATGGCGACCTTCTTGCTCCATACATAATCAGCATCGTCTAAAAAAATTATCTTTAAAGCGTAGAAAAGCGATTCTGTTGCTTTTGAATTGTTGCTTCTGCCTGGGTCAACCTTTATCGCAATTTTTCCACATTTCGGCACTCTCGAGGGTAAACAATCTCTTTATAATATCCCCAAACAAAAAAGTCAATGGGGTTTAAGTAGAGAGATCGTGGGGGCCATGCGTTATGCCCGCCTCGGCCAATCCATTTATCACCAAGTATCGCATTTTGTTAGTAGTAGTAGAGCTTTTTTGTGAAATACTTCGTCCGGGAAAGTACTACCACCATACCTATTTCTGCCGCAAAGCAGTAGTGCTCGCATTGCTGTGTTCCGGTTTGAAGGGTATGGGTGCGTGCCGGTGAAGTTAAAGTCACATGAGACTTTCATCTTTATGTCTTAGGGTGGCGGGCGCAGTGCAATGTCACATAGGGCGCGTCCTAGGAGGGCATGACCTACGTGATAATGCACTGTTCATAGGAAGAGAGTACCGCTTATCATCAGGTGGACCATCTACTTGTTCAGTCATTCTTAGTAGTATTAAAAAAAACCTGTCATTAAGATATTGTCTAACTTTTGACGCAAAGTAACATGGTGCGCCGTCGTTTTAAAAAGTCATGTTTCGGCGTGTTAGTAAAATGATGTCTGTGGATTATCCATTTAAATCTTCTCTTAAAAAGTTCAAGTATGACTCGCCATTTAGGCGATCTGGCAGTTGGAATGGGCCCACCATCTGTCGCAGGTTTCTGCCTCGTATGTAGAAAATAATGACCTTGAACAACAAAGATGGGTTGTTTTTCTATTGCTTATGTGCAATACAATCTTCAGACTGTCACATTTCTTTTTAATTCCGTCATGCAGAACATTTTCTTAAATTGAACTAACTTTTATTAAATTGAGTGTTTTTATGATCCTGTGCAAGAATCTGGAACAAGGTTACATGAGTAATAGCTGTCACATCAGCCATGTTTTTAAGATAGGTTTGGATTACAAAAATTATGTGACTTTTTTTTTAACCGTTCATTGAAAGAAAGAGTTTAGGCAAAAAAAAAAAAACTTCATATTATTATTTTTATTTTAATGCAATAGTTGGTGCTATTGATGTGAATGCTATCAGAGAAGGTAGCCCTAGTATTTAGCTTATTTACAAAAACAAAAACAGGCCTCTACCTCAACGAATCGAGTCCCAATGGCCAAAAAAGTGTAAGAGCTCCGATTGTCTTAAAAACACATAACTCGAAAACTACTAAACATCGCGAAATGGGGGTGATTCGTGTATCTCTGGGGGTAACCTTTCTTTGGACTTCGGCTTGACACTACTTTTTGGGACACACTGTATATATTATTACTTTGTTGATTATTTTATACCAACAATTTTATGAAATAAATAGATGTTACATAATAACATATTTTTTTGCTGACGTTACTTTCACTCGTTTTAGGTGTAGTTATTTCTAGGTGGGATAAATACGGACTCTAAAAATGAAATGAATATTAATTGTATGAATCCGGAATAATTATTATTACTTTCAGCTCGTGGGATGATTTTCTGGGATCAATACGGATGCACCCCGCGGTCGGGGGACAGTGTTAGCAGTGTAGCGCCACAGTATATATATTAGTATCTTAGCACCGCACTGAACTTACATATATAATACTTAAAAAATGCATGTTCCGTATATAAATTCCAGTATTAAATGGCTGGCGAATGTAGTACTAATCAAATGAATAAGTTTAAGTGAAATTCCAGAATTGCCTGAAATTTCCCCGAAGTAGAGCGACAATAAAATATGGAAAAAGTGACTTCCGTGTGAGGTACCCAGGTGCAAACCTGGTAATTTATTTGGCCCATTTTTCTGGTAATTCTGTCAATTTGCACCGACTACTTCGATTTCCCCCGAGCCGCAGTACAGAAACAAAGATTTTTTTATAAATGTTTTTTTTTTCGTATGTTCCGTAAGTCAGATTAATAAAATACTTGGTGCAAATGGAGATCATAACGGTCTTAAGTGTATGCCAAATTGCACCGACTACATCTATTTTGCCCATTAAGTTACGGGTATTATAAGGTTTTCACCCTATTTCACCCTGTTCCGGGGGGGTGAATTTGCTGAAAGTTATATTAGAGGTGATTTTCAAGCCAAACAAAACCATTAGAAAAGGTTTTGTGACTACATCTAATTACTTCCACACTTTTGCTAAAAATCACCTAATTTGCCTGTACTATTAGACAGTTATTGATAGTTTCTAAATACGGGCTTGGTTGCTGTCACATATATGTTGAGCCCAAAATGAATCGCAAATATGGCATGAATGTAAAAATCACTCTCATATTTATAAATGCGAAAGTTTGTGAGTGTGTGCGTGTGTTTGTTACTTCTTCACTCTGAAACGGCTGGACGGATTTAGATTAAATTAAATTAGACTCACTGAATAACACATAGGCACATTTTGATCCCGATATTCCCACGGGATCTAGGGCTGCTAGTTACTGATAAATGCAACTGATCGTTATGGATAATATAATATTTGTATTTTATTATCCATTCTGACACAGTTGTTTCTTATGTATTGTTACGAGCTAGGGTTCAGGATAAAATATACTCTTAAAACACCGGTGAACAAATTAACACTTTTTAATAAAACAATCCAAAAAAGCACAAATTCACACTTCCTTTAACCGCACTATCCAAAATTATCACTCTCACCACTTTACTTGCACTACACTACGCTGTTCTAAATTATCCCTCTCAGGTCTCTTGATTACTGACTCTTAGCTAGTATTTAACTGAACTCCACGAATGAATTTACGACTTTATATACGAGCGTCTTAGAGTCTCGAATATTCTAACAATTACTAGCAATCTGTAGAAACGTATACCATAGTCTAGAACTATCGGGAACTATATCTATCCTGCTCTAACAACAGGATAGCAGGCTCCCGCTACACTTCTCTGACACATCTTTACTCTATGGGTAGAGCCACAGGTTCAGCTATTCGTCAATAGATGGCGTTACGAGGCTCTAAATGTGTTGCCGAATGACTTTATCTGTGGTGCCATATTCATTCTGTGTTGGCGCGTAACAGTATTGTTAATTTGTTTACCTGTAGACTGTTACTCGTAACGCGACGTCACCCAGCCTAGGTTCAGGCTGAAAACCAGCGTCGATATCGTCCTCGGTCGGTATCGACATTAAGCTGAGGCTGGACCTGTTTAGCCACACACGTAGGGAAAGACCAATTTTACCCATTCCTTCACGTATGGTCTAGTTTTATGTTTAAGTTTAAAACCCTATGGGTATTTTTTGTGTTTTATTATTTTTTTATGAAATATTTCTTTTGTTTTGTTTACATTCTATTATTATTTTTATTTGTTACTTCCATTAAGTGAATGTGTATGCTAAAACAATAAATCTTTCTTTCTTATGGGCATAACGACCATTTTGAAGTTCAGAGGGATAACACTCACTGTCCAGCAGCCTCCGGTACCGACTGACGTCTGCATACGAGTAGTAGAGCAGGCAGTGCGCCCGCTCGCCGTCGCGGCCGGCCCTGCCCGCCTCCTGGTAGTACCCCTCCACGGACTTGGGCATGCTGTGGTGGATGACGTACCGCACGTCCGCCTTGTCCACACCCATTCCGAACGCTATAGTAGCACAGATCTGTGGGAGAATAGCACATTTAGGCTGAGATAAATAGACGTTACTCAGTATGTACTAATGCTTAGCATTGTGTCTGTCTCTCTCGAGCACGCGTGATTTGACATCTGTGTGAAAGTGACAGGGCTAGTGCTAAGCATTAGTATGTGCTAATATCTATTTATTTCGGCCTTAGTGTCGTCATGTTGTGTCCAGCCCAAGTCTAAGGCAGCGAGCTGGTGTTTGGCCGAGCCATCCCAAACATAGCATCAGTACTCCATACCAGACCGGACTTGCGCTTTGTACAAACTGATCAGAGATCCAGATCAGAGGTTCAGAGATTATTCTAGTCTACAGACAGCTTGTAACTCGCCATTTTGAACCTGTCGGCGACCCAGCCGGATTGGACACGCAGTTCAGTTTCGCGTGTCTTGTCTACATACATGTGCAAGTAGTCAGAGAGACTTGCATTCTACAGATAGCTAGTAACTCACCACTTTGAACTTGTCAGCGACCCAGCCAGATTGGATAGTCTCGCGCTTTTTGTCGGGCAGTCCCGCGTGGTACGGCGCCGCGTTTACTCCTGCTTTACGCAAGTCGTCAGAGAGATTCTCGCATTCTTTGCGGGATAGGCAGTAGACTATACCAGAATCCCTGAAATTGACAAAATTTGATCACTGTCTAAGCTGCATCTTTATAATTGCAATTAACAAAATATATATAAACGAAAGCCGAGATAAATAGACTTTACTTAGCACTTACTAATGGTCGACATAAACCCGGTCACCACGCGTGTTTTTATATTTGTGTGACAGGGACAGTGCATTAGTAGGAGCAAGTAACGCCTATTTATCTGGGCTTAAAAAGTGAACGGAACACATTTTTTTTTGACTTGAGTCTATTTCGAAATCGTCATCAGCTGAACAGTTCAGTTATTTAACAAGTGCGGAATCGACCATAGTTTCGCCAATGTCACGTTTTAAAACAAAGTTCACCTTTTGCACGAAGGATATTCCGGTGTATTTAGACAAGAAATACTCAAGAAATTGTATGACATAAACATCACTACGACTTGACAGTTATTTTGACAAGATAAACTCAAGTTACTGTATAAAAGGGATAGCACTAGGATATGACAGTTTGATGGATAAGATATGCTCAAGTAATTGTATGACAGTCACAGCACTACGATTTGACAGATATTTGGAGAAGATATGCTCAGTTTTTTATGTACTACTGGGTAAACAAACAAGCATACGGCCCACCTAATGGGAGTAGTTACCGTACCCTATGGACACCTGTAACACCGCAGGCATCACACGCGCGTTGCAGTCTTTAAGAATCGCAAAACGTCTTTTTTTAAGAACCTTAATGACTAAGGCTAGGCTCAGTCGTACCACTTTCCGCCCACAAAACAGTGGTCGTAATGTGGTTGAACTGTCGATCACTTTCGACCACAGTTTTTCGTTCGTCCGAGCGCTGTCACGACATTCCATACTTTACCAGTACTCTCAACATATGACCACTTTTTTGTGGTTCTAATGTGGACGGAAAGTGGTACGTCTGAGCCTAGCCTTAACCAGTATGGCAAGGATATCACTACGATTGGACAGTTATTGAGACAATGGTCAAGTCGTCGTCGTTGTCGTTTCGTATGAGGTAGTGCTGGCCTCTGGTGTCAGAGTTTGTCAAGCCGCCCGAGGGCCTAATGGTCAAGTAAACGCGAACTATATTTTAGAATACGCCTGCAGACAAACCAATGATGGTTACTAGCTCACCTGATAAACCTTTCCTTGATGATGTTGATGATATCCTGGTTCACACTCTTCGGCTTCTTCTCCAAAATGGTGTACACCAGGTTGGGTCTGTTGAAGCTGCATAGGAACCATTTGCATCTGGTCACCTTGAAATACGAATACGAAGAGTTTTAGTGAGTTAATGCTATCAAGGGTAAGCTAAGGGTAAGGGTGCCGGTGAAATTACAGGCACATGAGACTTTTCATCTTTATGTCTCAGGGTGGCGGGCGCAGTGCAATGCCACATAGGGTGCGTCCTTGGTGGACGTGACCTATGAGGTAATGCACTGTTCATAGGCAGAGGTTACCGCTTAACATCAGGTGGGCCTCTTGCTTGATCCGTCATCCAAGTAGTATATAAAAAAAAAAAAAAAAAAACTGCCATCACCGTCATTATCATCATATGTAGAGGTACACTGTTGGACATAGAGCTCCCCATTTAGAACAATTAGTAGATTTAGCAAGCTTAGTTTTTAGTAGTAGTAGAGCTTTTTTGTTAAAGAGTTCGTCCGGGGAAGTACTACCACCATACCTATTTTTGCCGCAAAGCAGTAGTGCTCGCATTGCTGTGTTCCGGTTTGAAGGGTAAGGGTGCCGGTGAAATGCACCGGCTCATGAGACTTTTCATCTTTATGTCTCAGGGTGGCGAGCGCAGTGCAATGCCACATAGGGCGCGTCCTAGGTGAACGTGACCTGTGAGGTAATGCACAGTTCATAGGCAGAGGGTACCGCTTAACAGCAGGTGGGCCATCTGCTAGTTCTGTCATTCAAGTAGCATTTAAAAAAAAAATATTAAGTTTAATGTGGAAACACCCAGACTCGGAACAAATATTTGCAGAGCATACAAACATTTGTCTCCGCAGCGGGAATCGAACCCGCAACCTCTCGCATCTCAGCCGGCTACTCGCCTGACGCGCTGCAGAGGTCGTCACAGTTATAAATAACAATTTGTTTGCTTGTAACTAGAGTTCTACTGGACGGATTCAGACGCGGTTTGCACGAGCGTGCGGGATATTAGATGGGGAGTCATCTTGAGCTGGTGCAGGATGTCCATGCGCACGCGCGGCGTGGCGGTGGCCGTCAGCGCCATGAGTTCTACTGGATGGATTCAGACGCGGTTTGCACGAGCGTGCGGGATATTAGATGGGGAGTCACCTTGAGCTGGTGCAGGATGTCCATGCGCACGCGCGGCGTGGCGGTGGCCGTCAGCGCCATGATGTTGGTGTCCGGGAAGCGCTCGCGCAGCATGAACAGACGCTTGTAGTCCGGACGGAAGTCGTGGCCCCACTGGGAGACGCAGTGAGCCTCGTCTATCACGAATCTGGAAATGTATAGCGCGGCTCGGGTTAAATTGATGAGACTTTAATCTTTGTCTCAGAGTGGCAGGCGCAGTGCAATGCCACATAGGGTGCGTCCTAGGTGGGCGTGACCTGTGGTCACTGGTCACTGGTCATAGGCAGGGGGTACTACTTAACATCAGGTGGCCATCTGCTTGACCAGTCATTACAAGCAGAATTAAACAAAAAACCTATTCTCAACCAAGGTCATACCTGTGTAATCAATTTCATCGAAATCGCTTCAGCCTCGACGATGATCACGTGACGCCTGTGACGTGATCATCGTGATCAAGGTTCGCCTGCGACGCAGGAAGTTGCGGATTCGATTCCCGCCTCGGAACAAATATTTGTGCGATCTGCAGATATCTGTTCAGGGTGTTCTGGGTGTTTTCTGTGTAATAAAAAATATCTATCTATGTAATGTATTGTATTAAGTATATCAGTTACCTAGTACCCATAACACAAGCTTTGCTTAGCTTGGGGCTAGATAATGTTGTGTGAACTGTCCAACATTATTTATTTATTATTTATTTATTATCTACTATTATAGATTGAGAACTCACCATTTTGTGATCAGAAAAACAAGGTCCGCTTTAAAGTCTGCGAAAGCTTTTGAGGCAGTTGTATTCAGCTCACCTGGATATCTTTCCTCGCGAGTACAGCATGTCCAGCATTGACTGAAACTTGGGCGAGTTGCTGACTTTCTCCGGCGTCACGTACAACAGCTTCAATGGCGGCTCGCGCATTGACAGCTTGAGGTAGATTTCGTCGGTAGTCGCCACCGATATGTCGCCCGACAGGTGGGCTGCTGGGATCTACAAAGATAAAACTTTGCTAGAAAGAAGAAAGCATGCGCTCACGAAACCACAGCCGTAATTTAAAAAGTCTGTATGAGATCTGTCTGCAAGCGAGAGCCCCCGTTCTATTTTTTTTTTAACTTTGATAGGCTATCATGGCCTTTGTTTGGCCACGAACTCACCTGTTTGTACGTGACGAAGTGGCCGAAGATGGAGCACAAAGGTCTAGAAGGCACCTATTCATTCTAGCCTTGAAGAGACCTAGATTATAGTTTTCAGGAAAGACAGACGACGGCAACTTGTTCCATTCCTTAGCTGTTCGCATTACAAAGGTGGAACCGAAATGCTTAGTGTGAATTGTGGGTATACTGATGAGGTAAGGATGGTACCGAGCCGTGCGCCTGCTTGTCCTATGATGAAAATGAGATGGTGGGATCAGATCATGAAGTTCCTGGGAGCATTCCCCGAATTGTAACCTATAGAAGATCGAAAGGCACGCAACCTTACGGCGGTGCTCGATACTCTGGATCTTAGTCTTAGTCTAAGTAGAAAACTATAATATGGGTCTCTTTAAGGCAAGAGTGAATAGGTGCCTTCTAGACCTTCGTGCTCCAACGTCGGCCGCATTGTCACTTACCAACAGGTGAGATCGTGGTCAATCGAGAGTCTATCATAGTTAAAAAAAAAACTATTAATGTTAATTTTGATACTTACATCAAGTGAAAGCAGTTTGTTCACTTGGTCCAAGATGAGGGACTTCAGTGGTGATATGACAATCGTTACTCCAGGTGTTAATATCGCGGGCAGTTGGTAGCACAAGGACTTTCCTAAAAAAAACGAATGAAATATTTTATTGTATCTTAAAAAGCTATTTGTATAGCGCTCCAGCAACACAAGGATCCACAATCCGTATCTGATTGGGCAACTGAAACGCCTTATTGTGATTGGTTAGGCCTTATTCTACTGGCGGCGAAGTTTCCTCAGTATTCTAGCTACCCTATTTAAGGTGGATGCTCTCGCTTGTGGCGCGAAATACAAATTCTTTGGGTGTTTTTTGCTCATTACAGCTCATCAACACTTCTTCAGATATTGAAAACTATGTTGATACGGTAATTATATGACCTAACACACAAGTTTTAATTTATATTTCTACATACCTCCACCAGTAGGCATAAGTACAAAACAGTCATTCCCCAGTAGCGTCGCATTGATGACTTGCAGTTGGTTTGGCCGGAACGATTTGAGACCGAATTTCTCAATGAACATTTCCATCATGAGCGAAGAGTGAGGGTAGTCTTTGCCGTCAAATTCACCTGCAAATCAGTTTCCGTATTAGACCGTGACAGTTTGTCGAAGAGAGCAGATTGCGGGGTCTGCTGATTTAAAGGGTTATGGATTCGAACCCTGGTACACACGTCATCATCAGCCTAAGTCCACTGCTAGACATAGGCATCCCTCATAGAACGCCACGACGAACGGTCTTGAGCCGCATTCATCCACCGACTTCCTGCTACCTTTATAATGTCTTTGGTCCATCGAGTCTAAAATAATGTGTGTGAACATTTCCAAATACTCTGAAACTTTTTCTCCTTTTCAAGGTTTCGAGGGGTTGGGTTAAAAACTTTTATTTTAAACCTTCCACTCATGTTTTGCGCAATCGGGCCCTAGCTAGTGCCAGATTTTGGCATTTTTTACCTGTAATTCCATCATTTTGAGTGCCAGCAGCAAAGTCACCCATCCCTTCATATTTAGCCTTCCCATCGTTCACCACCACAGATTGCTCCATCAAATTTATTTCCTTAGAGTTCTTGCAAGTCAATATTTCTATATCATCCTCAAAGTCTTCTATCCTGTACTCTGGCCAACCATCATCATTCACTAGTATTTCTTTATTGTTTATCAGTTCAATACTGGAGTTATTTGATATAGAATCACTGAGATTCATAACATTAGATGTAGTTGGT
The DNA here is from genome assembly GCA_932527175.1 of Operophtera brumata. Taxonomy (NCBI): domain Eukaryota; kingdom Metazoa; phylum Arthropoda; class Insecta; order Lepidoptera; family Geometridae; genus Operophtera; species Operophtera brumata. Next base: position 53,765,854 of record OW052239.1, on the reverse strand, counting down.
AGCAAGTCTGTGTCATCTATATCTATTGGTATAATATGATCAGGGTCATCAACATCGTCCGGGATCGGGTCTTTTACTATCGGAGAGACAAGCGAACATGGCTTGTTATAGTTCATGACAGAGTTTTGGCTAAGCTGTGATGGTTGGAATTCCACGGAGCTGTTCGCCATAGGAGTATATTTCGGCGAATCTTGTAACGTGATTGGCTTTAACTTCTCTGTAGCATTTCTAATTCTCTCTGCGATGTTTGACTGTATATCTGTCACTGGTGTAGTATTTTCATCTATGGTTAGTCGGGAAGGCTTTTTGAAAACGAATTTGCCTTTACTCTTATTAACACTGTCGTTATCCAGTGCACTGTCTGATTGATTGCTTACGTCGTTTTTAGAATCACTGCCAGGTGAAAACGCGTCGAATGATATTGATTTCTTAGCCATTAGATCAGAATAAATTGTTTTACTAGGTCCTGCCTTGTTGAATTTAGCGAAATCTGGGGTCGACGTTTCAGGAAAATTGTATTTATCAGCTGTTGTATTTTTGTCACAGATTTGGCTAGTTTCTAAATCCAAATTATCAAGATCATTATAGTCCTCCATCAACGACTCACTTGCATTAGTTTCATTTGAGTCATTCTTCTGTTCATGAGATTCAGTCACTTGCTTGCTTATAAAGTTGGCTTTAGTATTAATTACTGATTTTAGTTTACTTTTGTAATATTTAACTTTAGCATAGGTTTTCTTGTCATAACCAGGGAATTTATCTTTGATGCAATTAGGGATTCTGTCAAAGGCCTCAAACACTTTCTCAAGTAGTTCTATGTACATTGTTTTGCATTGCTCTCTATCTTGTGGTTCTATACTGTGCTCATCCTAAGGAAAATATTAAACATGATCATTCACTTTACAAAACTGTGCATGAAAGAAGCCACACTGAATCCTTTCACCACCCTGGTTCTATCACCATAAGTCACAAGAACCTGTTTAGGGCCACCATACCTCAACCTGCTCACAGACCTAACGCAGGGTAATTAAGAAAGAAACAGTGACACAACGAAGAATCAAAATTCATTCAGATTTATGAGTCACTGATAGCAATCTATGCAAAAAGGATAGTCGCATCAGTCCTGACAAAATCAAAAAAGGGTCAACTACAATATGAAGTTGTAGGATGCTCACGATTGTGGCGCGAAACGGTTAGGAGATCGGAGCTAAACTGATGATATTTATGAGATAACATCAATTAAAACATGTTAAGTCTCCAAGCTTTCGCGAAATCAACTTTCGCTATCTGAAGGAGTGTTCATGAGCTGTAATGGGCAAAAAACACCAAAAAATAATAATAACGCGCCACAAGCGAGATCATCCACCTTAAACAAATGACCTCCTGCCTCTGCGTGTAGACTCTGGGGTAGTGAGTTAATGCTCGGAGCCCTGACTAAATCTTCCACTATGGAAACTTAGAATCATTTGAAGAAATATTGAATGATTCAGATTCAGAATTCATAGCAAGGGCCACTTCCACCCCCTGCAGATAATGTGGCTGGTAAAGAAGACGGATTGCGCACGAAAACATATGTCAAAAAGATTTGCTCTCACACTTTTATCCGTCAATAGTGAAAGGGGTCCTAATTGTAATTCTAGGTGGGGAAAACAAGAGCAGTACCAATGTTGCACTGTATTTTCTTAAGAATATACATACATCTAGGACTAGAAGTGACACGATGCTAATGTCGCCTTCAAAACCACGCTAAATCGCGTTAATTGCTTCTAAGCGATAATACCGCCCATTGTACTTTTAACTATGTAGTTAAGGTTTTTTTTATTTTAATTTATTGATTAGGGTGTAGAATAAAGCATTTTCTGTTCTATTATATTCTAAATGCTCATTTGGGCATGCTAAAAAAACGTGGGTCACAGTCACTTACATAGACTGAAAATTCAGCTCATCAGTCAGTGTCGTATCTACTTACCTTTTTTTTATCTTATGATATTGTGCATTGTGAAAAGGCTTATTTGGACTTACTTTTTGTATGTTCCTAACAGCTGGATGCTTAGCCACATCTGACAAAAAGGCAGATATTGTATCATCTATCTTCAGCCTTCGTAATGGATCTTTATCTGTCTTAGGGCTGTTTTTATCAGGAGTTCTAAGACCTCTCCTTTTAATAGGACTGGTCTGTATATTGTCCTTGGATGGTGAAGAGGTGGCACTGATTCTGACGGATTTATTTGAAATTACTGGTGATGGTGGTTGATTTATGCTGTCAAATGCCGCTGGAAACTCTTCAGATTGGAAGTCATCCTATAATAAAATAAATAGATAATGCTGGACAGTTCACACAACATTATCTAGCCCCAAGCTAAGCAGAGCTTGTGTTATGGGTACTAGATAACTGATAATACTTAATACAATACATTAAATAGATGGATATTTTTAATTATACATAGAAAATACCCAGAACACCCTGAACAAATATCTGCGATCACACAAATATTAGTTCCGAGGCGGAAATCGAACCCGCAACCTCGCCCTCCGCGCCACAGAGATCGTCCTCTGTGGAGCGAAATAAACAATTCAATATGAGGGTACTAGTATAGTATTATTTTATCTGTGGTGAGGGTCTAAATGAATTACCATAATTCTTTTATTACAAATTAAAATTGACCAAAGAAACATATATTATTATTCATGCATGCACAGACACACAACTTTCTTCGGAGACGAAGGGGTAAGGAGAGCCTCAATGTCCCTTTTTAGGGTTCCGTAACTAAAAATTACGGAACCCTTATAGATTCGTCATGTCTGTCTGTCTGTCTGTCTGTCTGTCCGTGTATGTCACAGCCACTTTTTTCCGAAACTATAAGAGCTAGGCTGTTGAAACTTGGTAAGTAGATGTATTCTGTGAACCGCATTAAGAATTTCACAAAAAAATTGAAAAAAAGCAGTAAATTTTTGGGGTTAGACTTAGAACAAAAACAAAAAAAAAACATCAGACCCATACGTGTGGGGTAACTATGGATAGGTCTTCAAAAATGATATTGAGGTTTGTAATATAATTTTTATCTAAACTTAATAGTTTGCGCGAGAGACACTTCCAAAGTGGTAAAAAGTGTGTGTGTGTGTGTCCCCATAACTTCTAAATTAAGAGAATGATAAAACTAAAAAAAAATATGATGTACCATGTAAACTTCCATCGAAAATTGGTTTGAACAAGATCTAGTAAGTAGTTTTTTTTTAATACGTCATAAATCGTAATCCATCCAAGAACTTAACTAAGTTAACTCCATCTAAGTAACAATATTATGTTACTTGCTGCTACGGAACCCTTCATGGGCGAGTCCGACTCGCACTTGACCGCTTTTTAAAGTTTAATGTGCTGTTTCCTCGCGATGCGTTGGTAGGGCATTTTCACGCGAACATCTGAATGGTCGTCAACTTAGGCCAGCTTGACGATGTGTTTTTTTTTTATTCTACTTGGAATGGCGGATCTTGCTGGTGGCCCACCTGATGTTAAGTGGTACCCTCTGCCTATGAACAGTGCATTACCTCATAAGTCTCGCCCACCTAGGACGCATCCTATGTGGCATTGCACTGCGCCCGCCACCCTGAGACATAAAGATAAAAGGTCTCATGTGCCTGTAATTTGACCGGCAATGCGAGCACTACTGCTTTGCGGCAGAAATAGGTATGGTGGTAGTACTTCCCCGGACGAACTCTTTCACAAAAAAGGTCTACTACTACTACTAACTACATGACTGTTATGTTTACCGCAAGGCGACTGACCCCCGTAAAGTATTCGTCGAAACTTGTATAAATGATAATAATATCGTGCGCGCGATCTAGGATTCGACTGGTAAAAACACAGGGCATCCAAGTGTGGGATCAGGATTATGTATGTGATGTGACTATTGGGTGTTTTGTTATGTTATTCAATTTGTGCTGCCACTAAACTTTATATTAAATTTTTATTTTTTTATAATACACAGGCAGCTCTCGGAGCTGATGCGTGTATATCTTAGTCCTTATCAGTGCACTTTAAATGTTTTTCAAGTCTATTTTTGAAAGAATTCACTGAAGTGGCACTGATCACTGAGTTAATTCATCTGAATCTATATAATCAATAATCAGTTCATGATGACTGTTGGCGACCAACCTTCCGCACCAACTACGCCAGCCTCCTCCAAAGCTTGAGGGAGGCTGGCTGGTGAGAAAATATAGAAAATAGTAATGTATTTTAAAATTAGTTCTATTTTGTAACATTTGAAAATGATTTTGTTTTTTAAAACAGTCTGAAATAAACCAGTATATATTGTAGTTTTTTAAATAAACTCTGAATGAAAATGGTCATGTGGTATGATTTGGTCCGCAACAATGACAAAAAGCACTCAACAGTGGTCAATAACTATTGGCCTAAAACACAAACTCAACATTGCACGGGGTGCTATGGAGACAGATACTCTCAGAATTGCACTACCCTATCATCATCAGTCTATAGAAGTCCACTGCTGGATATAGGCCTCCCCCAAAGAATGCCACAATGAACGGTCAGAGTCACCTCGATCCAATGACTTCCTGCAACCCTTAAAATGTCGGTTTTTGTCACATGTTCCTTTTTTTTTTCCTTAACTTATATTTCCCCACTGCTGGCCAAAGGTCTCCCCCAAATTCTTCCACTTGTCCTTGCCTTTGGTAGTCTCCCACCACTCCTCAAAATTTACACGATTGCGCCAACGCTTTCTCGGCCGACCCCAAGGTCACATTATGTTCTAGCAAATATATATAATTTGATGTGATTTAAGACTTACCACTTCCATAGCATCAAATAGATCATCACTCTGGTTTTCAAGAGTGCTATTGGCACCTCTTTCCGACTGTCTGATGGTTTCCACATGACTGTTAGATGCCTTGACACTTGACTGTGCCGGACTATTTATTTTATTGTGGCTTGGAAGCAAGCTTGGTGATGCTTGGATTCTGTCATCTCGTGTTTTGGGAACCTGATATTCAATTTTGAAAAGGTATTTACGCAAATGTGATAGGAGACATGTTATTTGCGGCAGTAAGGCGTGCCAAATTCTTGCTACAAGCTGGCTACATCACAAACTTATTTTTTTATTATTAAAAGTTGTTGAGTATCTACTCAGGTGGATGCTGCTGCCAATCCCTTAGTGTAATCCCTTCTTCGACTTTTACTACATACAAGAGAGGAGAATTAGGCATATATTTTTAGGAGTGTTTGGATTGCATCTATGAGAGAGCAGATTATGAATGTAAACCAGTTCGATGTAGGCTTGTTTCAGAGCATGCTCCACTGGTTCACATATGATCAAGTAAATTATATGTTATGTGTAACCTGGTACAGAGAACCTACTATGGAACTGACATTGTTGAAAATTGTCGGAAGTTGCAGGAAAATTATAGCCCACTTTATATTATATTTAGCAAAGCTTTAAAACAAACCTAGAAAGAGTTCTTACGTTTTGAGATGGCTGTTCTACTGGGCCGTTTTTGAATGGAGGTGTCCCTAAAAAACACAAAAAATTAATAAAGCAAATATGCATGTATATACAGTGGTGGCCATATAATTAAGAACGCTGATATAAAGGGAAGATTTTTTCCAACTAAGATGCAAAACTAATTGCATGCATTTGTTTTTATTTCTCTCGGTATCGTAAAACATTTCCATATTACCACTGTATTCATTGATACACATGATTGGCTAAAAATCAATAGGCAAACTTTTTACACTACTTTTAAACAAAGTATTCCTTATTACTGGCTGGTGACGTAATTAAGAACGCTAAGTGGTTTATACCTTTATTCAAATTTAAATAGAGAACACTCAGTCGATTTGTTACTGTTTGTATAATTTTGGCGCCATTACGTGCTGTAAAAGATTAAAGGTGATTGCTTCTTTAGAAAAAACAATGGGAAAAAATAAAGGTACATAATAAACCTATACACAACGACGACGCGATGGTGATAAATTTTAGCATTTTGACTCCTTCAAGTTGTGATAAATCTACAAGGGAAGTAATAATAAAACTTCGCCGGAAGAATTGGTCTTATAAAAAGATAGCCGACCATCTGCAATGTTCAAAAACGATGGTTTTCCACGCTGTAAAGCATTTTGCTACGTATCAAACTACTTTGAATGTTCCACGTGTACCTAAACAGAGAAAAACAACTCCTCGAGATGACCGAAACATCGTTCGTATGGCAAAACAAAATCCTTTTAAAGGGTCCAATGAGCTTAGATAAGAATATTTTGGTGAAAACAACCCTTCAGCAATCTCAGCACGCACTATTCAAAGACGTTGGTAGAAGAAAAATTGCACGGTAGGATAGCAAGAAAGGTACCCATGTTAAAACTTTGCCACAGGCAAGCCCGGCTTGCATTTACGAGAAAGTATGAAAACTGGACTGTGCAACAGTGGAAAAATGTACTTTTTTCTGACGAGACGAAAATAAACAGAGTATGTTCTGATGGAAAACGATATGTACGACGTCCCCCGAATACAGCATTCGACCCAAAGTACACGAAAGTTACATTAAAGCACGGTGGTGGAAATGTGAAAATTTGGGGTTGCTTTTCTGGACATGGTGTTGGACCTGTAAAGTTGATAGAAGGTAACATGGATCAGTTCCAATACAAAAATATACTGGAAGAAACAATGTTACCATACGCTGAAGACGTTCTACCGGTCATTTGGACATTCCAGCATGACAATGATCCAAAGCACACTGCACGCACCGTAAAGGAATTTCTTACAGTGCAATTAGTTTCTGTCTTAGACTGGCCTGCTAACAGTCCAGATCTAAACCCAATAGAGAATCTGTGGTTTGAAGTAAAGAAAAAGGTTTCAAATACAAAGTGTGGAAATTTAAGAGAGCTGTATGACGTTTTTTTAGAAGAATGGAACTCTATTTCTCTTTCGAAATGTCAAAAATTAATAGAGTCAATGCCTCGCCGGTGCTGTAATTAAAAGCCGTGGATATGCTATTAACTATTAATTTTAGTTAAATATTTATTAAATTTCTTTTTATGTTTCCTGTGCTACATAATATTGTGATTTTTTAAATCTAAGTTTCATACAAAACAATTCCCGAGCAGTTACATAAATCGTTCTTAATTATTTGTCCAGTTTCAGTACTATTTGAATGTGTTACTTTGATAAAATCAATAAAATGTGCAAAAAATAGTTAGCGATTTCATACTTTATTCTTAAGTCAGGTTGCTCTATTAATGTGACTATTATATAACATAACTAGTTGCTTCTCAGAAGGTACACATCTCTGTGTATGATACGATTTAAATAAAAAACTTCTAGAACTTCAAATCGTTCTTAATTATATGACCACAACTGTATATATATTTTGTTGTTGGTTTGTGAATTATTTTGGGCAGTGGAATGCCCAAAACAGTTCGTCTGCTTACATGAAGCTGAATTTGATGATTTTGATTTAAAAACAAATTTCGACTTTTTCTCCGAGGCCGGCTCACTCTTGTCTTCACTGTAAAATAATATAATTATCATATACTGAATGAAAATTGCAACAAATTTTCTTTGAATAACCAACAAATATCAAAAATGTTATCCCATGCATATCTAGTTCCGCCTTTTAATTAACTTATAATGCAAATGCAAAAACAGTGGCTTACTTGATAATTTTCAAGCTATCCTTGGAGCTTTTTTTTATGAAATTCATCATCGAATATTGTTTATTTTTGGAGGCAGTTTTCTGAGAAGCCATACGCGATACGTATTAATTATTATGGTCTAGTAATAAAGCAAACCAAACCAAACATTCCATAAATAAATTCGCGGTTATAAATTCTGTTTTGGTTTTTATCACTGACATTGTGACATTGACATTTTCCACCTGTAATTTTCAGCTGATGGTGATTCCACAGAAGAAGTATCCATGTGGTAATCACAGACAAGGAGTGTACTCAAGTGATGTGAGTAAGGGATGCGCAAGGAGTTTATAGGGTAACCGCGATGGTCCAGCGCATCGAGCAACGCAGGCCTCCAGTCCAGCGTCAAGCCGCAAGCACAGAATAAATATTAGCAAGCACGTAGAGATACCTAATTTCCATAGAGTTTTCTTCTATACGGCCATGAGGTTTGGAACTCCCTTCGTGTTTTGTACGGAAATACATATATATATATACCTGTCTACGGAGGCCTGCAATGTTCTAAGACTTGACATAACACTTGTACCTTTTCTTTTATATTTCGAGTTTTGCCAGCATAAAATAATTTCTATCTAACTGCTTAATTTTTTTTCAGACACTCGTTTCGTTTCCTCCCTTTTTGGTCTGGGTGAGACTGGTTGCTTGCTCGTGGCTAGTTGGTTGCTGGTTGCATGGCTGGTTGTCGTACAGCACTATTTTAGCACCAATACATTTTCACTAGCCCGTTTCAGTGGCATTGACATTCATTTTACATCTTTGTTTTCTGACGTCTGACAGTTGGTTTCATGGACGGAATTTATCCAATTTGTTTGCGAATGTGATTTTTTAATTTTTAAAATGTCTCTGAAAAAAATACTAAGTTTAGCTAAACCTATATGCTGTAAAGTGTCCAGTCAGCAAACTACAAATTTCGCCGTACAAAAAAACTGGTTATTGGCAGCCAACTTTTACTCTACCGGAAAATTAGGTTAGTATCATGAAATTCTGAAGTTTTCAGGTCTAATTACACAATCATGAACTCAATTGAGACTAGTAAACCCTATAAATACATACTTACATACATTATACACACGCCTTTTCCTCCTGTATGTAAGACCCTACTCCGTGAACCAAGCTTCATGCGGATGTTTCATCTTTCAAATCATACTTGAAGCCTTTACCTATTTAGCCTATTCCTTCATTATAGTTACAATCCAATCAACTACCTACTTCTCTTCTCCTTTTGCCCTTTACCATTTTTATTTGGGGTTGGATCTCCTAATCCTTGTTCTCTAGAGACGTCTGTCCTGGGTGGTTATTGGGTCTATACCATTATTTTCTAGGTTTGAATTACAGACATTTATGTAAGTCGTGGTCTCCAGCGCTTTGTTGGTCCTGTCTTTGCACTATTCTAGTCATGTGATCTTCCCCCTCCTCATGACATGGCCATACCATTGTTGCAAGTTGTGTTTCTGTTATTTTTTCTCAACTATGTCTAATTTTGAATGTTGCTCTGATGAAATTGTAAAATGTATTTTAGATTTGATTGTTTTTTTTTTTGAACTATAATAGATCTCTGTTTGACCACAATCTCACCTGTTGGTAAGTGACGATGTGGCCAAAGATGAAGCACAAAGGTCTAGAAGGCACCTATTCACTCCAGCCTTGAAGAGACCCAGATTATAGTTTTCAGGAAAGACAGATGACGGTAGGGTATTCCACTCCTTAGCAGTTCGCATTATAAATGTAGAACTGAATTGTTAAGTACGAATAGAGGGTATACTAATGAGGTAGAGATGGTGAGAGGATTCGGATTTGCCGAAATGTATCCTTTATGTGGAACCTTTGCATGCTGTAAAGCTGATCATGGCCTGTACCTTTTGTATATAGGGCTTATAGGGATATTATGTTACACCTTGTATTACCTCATCTTACACACCCATGTTTTGCAAAATAAATGACTGTTTGAATGGTTCAGCACATTGTCTAAAAGGATGGCTCCAGAAGACCATCTCAACATTCTCATTTATGTAACATGCAGTTTGTTGGATTTCTTGAACAACTTGAGCCCTCTATCCGCACAAAACGTTTCTGTTCTACCTTTATAATGCGAACTGCTAAGGAGTGGAATACATCGCTCAGTACCATCCTTACCTCATCAGTATACCCCGTGATTCGCACTAAGCATTTCGGTTCCACCTTTGTAATGCGAACAGCTAAGGAATGGAAAAAGTTGCCGTCGTCTGTCTTTCCTGAAAACTATAACCTGGGTCTCTTCAAGGCAAGAGTGAATAGGTGCCTTCTAGACCTTTGTGCTCCATCTTCCGCCACATCGTCACTTACCAACAGGTTAGATCGTGGTCAAACTAAGGTCAATGTTAAAAAAACAATCATCTACTGAGGAAAGCTTTAGTTGATTGATTTCATGAAATTGTCTTTGCCAAGCACAATTAGTTTTAATTTCCAGGCAGCAGTAATGAAAAGAAAGATGCTAAAGGAGAGAAGGTGGACATCCTCGGGAGGTTCTTCCCACAGACTCCGCTGAACACGGACGACGCGCAGGCCATTAAGAATGAACAGGAGCGCTTTGAGAAGGAAAACAAGGAGAAGGCCGAGGAGAATCAGAAGAGTTGGAGAAGGATGAAACTTGGGTAAGAACATTTAGCAACTGCAGTTTTAATGAACAAGATGGAGTTAAAATGGCAATGGAAATGCCATATAGCTTGAAGAACTGAAAAACGCTGGGTAATAAAGGTTTTCTAGTGACTATTCGTGGTATATGCAGTGTAGCCCCCTCAATGGACCAAAGGTTCAAGACCATTTGTTGTGGAATTCTATGTCTAGCAATGGGCTGTTATTTATATTTGTAGGTTAAAATTATTGTTTTTTTTATTAAATATTATTTCTGCCTATGAACAGTGCATTACCTCAGGTAGTATTATTTTATCTGTGCCTCAGGTCACGTCCACCTAGGACTCGCCGTATGTGACATTGCACTGCGCCCGCCACTCTGAGACATAAGATGTGCCTGTAATTTCACCGGCACCCATACCCTTCAAACCGGAACACAGCAATGCGAGCACTGCTACTTTGCGGTAGAAATAGGTATGGCACCCATACCCTTCAAACCGGAACACAGCAATGCGAGCACTGCTGCTTTGCGGTGGAAATAGGTATGGTGGTAGTACTTCCTCGGACAACCCTTGATGTTCCGTAACAAATAAACAATAAGTGTTAGGTGAGTCAGTTGTGGAAAGCAATGGCGGCGATGAGCTCACCACTCGCCACGTCTATATTCCACGATGGTGCAACCCACTGTGAAAGGAGGCCCTTGAGGCTCTGCCTACGCTTTCGGGGAAAGAGGCGTGTGTGTATGTATGTATAAACAATAAAGTGTGTATGTATGTTTCAGGTTTGCACTGTTCGGCGCCTCCATGACCATGATGGGCGGGTGCCTGGTGGTGGAGATGGGCGCGCCGCGACGGGACGACGAAGGCAAGCTCATCGAGGACGAGTTCTCACACCTGCCCACCGCCATGCAGTACCTGCGCCGCACGTGGAAGGAGCTCACCTTCTATGAAAAGGTGAGATGAACTACACGACTGGTGGTGGAGATGGGCGCGCCGCGACGGGACGACGAAGGCAAGCTCATCGAGGACGAGTTCTCACACCTGCCCACCGCCATGCAGTACCTGCGCCGCACGTGGAAGGAGCTCACTTTTTATGAAAAGGTGAGATGAACTACACGACTGGTGGTGGTGATGGGCGCGCCGCGACGGGACGACGAAGGCAAGCTCATCGAGGACGAGTTCTAGCACCTGCCCACCGCCATGCACTACCTGCGCCGCACATGGAAGGAGCTCACCTTCTATGAAAAGGTGAGATGAACTGCACGGCTTAAAAATAATACTAACAATGAGGCCTCTCCATTTTAGAATTTAAAAAAAAGTAGTTTTATTTAAATAAAGAAAGAAACGTTTATTTATGACAATACAAACAAAGACACACCAACAAAAAAAGCAAACAAGATAGGAACTAAATAAAAACTAAAACAAAAACAGATATAAAAAATAAGGCAATTTGTGTGTGTGCTTTTGTAAGCCACAAAAGGGTCCTCAACTCAACGACCAGAATAACGTGAACGTCTCAGTATTTGGCTCGATAGATGGCGCTGACTTAACTGAAGCTGACAAAATTAACAAATGCATTATCTGTGCGGTGTACACTTACTTACCTTACTTCGTAGTGATCCTATGTTAGTAGAAGTAGACCTTTTTTGTGAAAGAGTTCGTCCGGGGTTTTAAAACCACCATACCTATTTCTGCCGCAATCCAGCAGTGCTCGCATTGTTGTGTTCCGGTTTGAAGGGTATAGGTGCCGGTGAAAGTTCAGGCACATGAGACTTTTCATCTTTATGTCTCAGGGTGAAAAATAAATCTGTCAAAATCTGTAAAAAAATACCATGTGAAGTAACATTTTAGAGATTATAAAGAAGAATAAGACTGTATTTTTGTAACTAAGTTCAATTTAATTTCCATTTAACCCAGGAACTAGAAAAATTGAAAATATGCTACTTATATTAATATGAAATATTATGAAGTATGAATATTTTACCAAAAATATATAATATTTTTGATTTAGTTTTGCGTATGGATTAACTAAACTTATGCAATTTACAAATTCTACATTTGTTACGGAACCACAGATAATATAATAGTTACTAAGATGGAACCCTGAACGCGCGATGTCCGATGCGCACTTGGCCAGGTTTTTATTGAGTTAGGCAGAAGTTTTGTCATTTTATTCATAGACAGTGTCTGTCATTCAATCGCTGCTAATATCCGTTTCATGGTAACTGAAGGTTATTTTCGTATTATTGACACATTGCAGTTCCGATCATGAAAAAAGTACTACATGGATTGAGTGCTACAATTGCATAGAGTGTTCCTTCTTATAATGCGCGTCATGTAAAAAGAACGCTGACGGTCATACAACTTCAGGCGTTCCAGCGTTCTTTTTACATGACGCGTACTCTACTCCTATCCTCAAATATATTGTCACACGACAGTCGTTTTTCCGTTCCGTGCCCTGAATATTGGTACCATGAAATAGATATATGCTTGTCTCATTCCAACACATGAAAACATTCATATAAAAGAATGAGACTGGTATAATCGAACCCGGTTTGTTTATAGCCTTATTTCCATGTAGTTCATCTTCCTAGGTTCCGATACAATACTATGTCGGTAAAACAGTACCTATGCAATACTATGTCGGTAAAGAGTACTTATGCTTTTTGCATTGAACAATCAAAAATAGGCCCTAAGGTGACGAACGTTTTCATTCCACCACTGTACATACAATCGAAAAACATAACCCTCCTTCACGCGGTCTGGTATTTTTTTTAATTTTTAAAGTATTATCTATATTCAAACTGGTGGATTTCGAATGTTTACGAGATGGTGCAACCCACAGTGAAGAGGCCCATTTGATGCTCTGCCTACGTGTGTGTATGTTTGTATGTACTTAAAATCGTGGCAACTGTAAACTGTTGCTGCAACTAGAAACTTGTAAAAAGTCGTCAGTTGCGTCAACAAGAGTTGCTCGAGTGTGCAGCGCCTAATTACCAACCAGATGGGATGCGAACCCGCGACAGAATCGCATCGTTTGCTCGTTCGATCGTTAGCCAATTAGGACGACGCCTCTGCAACGGCTTTATGCTGGATTAATCTACACTAAAGGTCTTTGCCCACTAACCCGTATCATACCATGACCGTAATAGGAACGTGACAGGCAAAAATATATTATTTGTATTGAAATTTATGAGACCATACCCACTAGACCGTCCCGTAACCGACCAGCACCGTCGCGTGCCGTGCACGGAGCGTCAACAATAGTCTACGAGAATATTTTGTAGGTACTGACACGCGCCGTGCATGGCACGCGACGGTGCCAGACCGCTGCGCGCAGGCATCACAACGGTGAGTATAGAGAATTATGTGTTAGAGAATAGTAAATCCAGAAGCGTCGAGTGTTTTTTGGTTTGGCATCATACAGGTTGTATACGGGCATCATACGGGCTGCATACGGGAACAGACCGCCGTCGATCCGTTTCAGTGGGCAAAGTGAAGCGTTTCGTGTTGTTTTCCGTTTCTGACACGTTCCTACTACGGTCATTTTTTTTGTGTGTGTATGTTTGTAATGAATAAACTCAAAAATTACTGTGCCTATTTCAAAAACTCTTTCACCATTGGATAGCTACATTCACCCAGAGTGACATAGGCTACCAGGGGGGGCGGGATAGGAGTGGGGGGCTGTTTTTCATCCTGAAACTACCCATGCGAAGCTGGGACGAGTCGCTAGTGTTACAATAAAGCAGGGTTTCTTATAATGTATTCCTGTGATGTTTCAATGTACCTAGCCACAAGCTCTGCTTAGCTTGGGGCTAGATAATGTTGTGTGAACTGTCCAGCATTATTTATTTATTTATTTATTTATTTACCTACCATGTTCTAACAACTCGTCATCCTCCGTTATTCCAGATGATCAAGGAGCCGTCACGTGAGAAGCTACTGCCAGACCCACTGCCCGCCCCCTACCAGCCCACCTACACACTAGTCCTCGAGTTCACAGATGTACTGGTGCACCCTGATTGGTCCTACCAGACCGGATGGAGGTACGTCCAATAACTTGGTGGTCTGCGTCTTGGTGGTCTGCATCTATTTTTTTTATACAGCTTTGATTGACGGGTCAAGCAGATGTCCCACCTGATGTAAAGTGGTACCCTCTACCTATGAACAGTGCATTATCACGTAGGTCACGGCCACCTAGGACGCACCATATGTGGCATTGCACCGCGCCCGCCACCCTGAGACATAAAGATGAAAAGTCTCTTTCTTTTGAGAAACGATAGCGCTGGCGAAAATCGCCGCTTCTCTGTAGCAATGGGTCCGACCTTAGTCTATAAACATTCCTATATTGTAAAAAAGTCTACACCGAGGTCTGATTAAAAAAAAACTCTTTCTGCTCACAATCGCAACACACAAAGAAAATGGATGGATGAAAAACTAAGAACATCTGACAGACAGAAGTCGCCCATTTTTGTGGCTGTTGTCATGTTATTGTACTGCTATGTTAAGCTAGGTTCATATTACTGTGCCGGGGCGCCCCTGAACGCAATCGGTTACGTTTATTACCTGACTAGATTCACATTAGTAGGTATACACAACACCACCTACTAATGTGGCGCGCCCCGACAGCAATATGAACCTTACTCAGCTTTTTAGTCCAGCTTAATCTAACTTAGTATCAAGATAATGTGAGGATAATGCACACTTTAGCGCTAATGCGTTTATGAACAGGAAGCTACATTATTATCCCTGAGTGCTATAGCCTGTTTTATTGACTCCCGCCCGCGGCAACGCTCGCGTTATGTGTACTTCCACTCAACTCCGTAACGGTTACGCAGATTGTTATGTTATTTGGTGTGTGGAGGGATCCTGGGAGAGGGGGGTGGACTCTAAATGCTTTAAATGCTCTTCCTTCATGAGAGGGACATCTCAAACGCAAAAGATCAAAGAAGCATAAGACCTAAAACGCTTATTGTCTGATTAGTAAATTACCTAAATTTCGTAAGGTCTAAGTAGCAAAATGCCTGAAATGCATTCTTCATCACGATACCAGGCGTGCGAAGCCATGAGCAAAAGACTAGTTCCTCGTAATGTTTCAGGTTCAAAAAGCGTCCCGGAGTAGACCAATTCCTGCAATCCGTCTCCAACTCCAACTACGAGGTGGTGATCTTCACGACGGAGAACGCGTTCATGATCTGGCCGGTTATCGATAAGCTGGATCCTGAGAATAAGTTCATATCCTACCGCCTCTTCAGAGACTCCACACATTTTGTTGACGGAGTACATGTTAAGAATCTGGATGGGCTCAATCGGGATCTTTCTAAGGTACCTTACCTACCACATACTATACCTATCTCGTATAGATGACCTATCTCTTATAGATCACTTTTAATTTAGATGACATATCATTTAGATTACCTGTCAGATATATATGACTTATCTCATATAGATGACCTATCAATGTTAATATTATAAAGAGTTTGTTTGTATGTAGGTGGTTATCTCTAGAACTACTGATTTTATTCTGAAAATTGTGAGCCTGAAATTGTTGTAGCCCTGAGTGCTATAATAGGTTAATATTATTCTGATGCGGACTACGAGCGGACGAAGTCATGGGCGGCTAGTCTCATATAAGATGACCTATCTCATAGGGTGGGTGGGCAGCATTCGGCAAACTTGAAGGTTAAAAAAGATCCCAGTGCCTGAAGACCCGTCTCTATAATCTGTGTGTCCTGCCAACTATGACTTACGGCATCAAGACATGGACACTCACTAAGGAGACTGTGCACCGAGTACGGGTTGCACAACGGGCCATGGAGCGAGCTATGCTTGGCATTACACTTTTAGACCGAGTCCGCAACACTGAGATCCGTCGTCAGACGAAAGTCTATGACGTCGGAGACAGAGCGATAAACCTTAAGTGGAGCTGGGCAGGAAACCTGGCCAGACGTGGTGACAGACTAACAATAGACAAACTTAAAATGAATGAAATACATACATACATCTTTTTCCTGTAAAAGGTATGTATAGTTCCAATGGACCTCTTTCCACTGTGGGTTGCACCATCATGGGATTATAGACATGACAAGTGGTGAGCCCACAACTGACTCGGCTAACGCTTTCAGTAATGAAAGGGTATTTCCAGTAACAAATTCCTTAATAATGTTACGCGCCAACACAGAATGAATATGGCACCACAGATAAAGTCATTCGGCAACACATTTAACGCCATCTATTGACGAATAGCTGAACCTGTGGCTCTACCCATAGAGTAAAGATGTGTCAGAGAAGTGTAGTGGGAGCCTGCTATCCTGTTGTTAGAGCAGGATAGATATAGTTCCCGATAGTTCTAGACTATGGTAGACGTTTCTACAGATTGCTCGTAATTGTTAGAATATTCGAGACTCTAAGACGCTCGTATATAAAGTCGTAAATTCATTCGTGGAGATCAGTTGACTACTAGCTAAGTGTGTGAAGTAATCAAGAGACCTGAGAGGGATAATTTAGAACAGCGTAGTATAGTGCAAGTAAAGTGGTGAGAGTGATATTTTCGAATAGTGCGGTTAACGGAAGTGTGAATTTGTGCTTTTTGGATTGTTTTATTCAAAAGTGTTAATTTGTTCACCGGTGTTTTAAGAGTTTATTTTATCCTGAACCCTAGCTCGTAACAAATAGGTGTCAGAAGTCGGGATAAAATAATGCCGGTACTTCCAAAGGACGATACGGAAGGTATCAGGACGCGCAGTCAACGGCAGTTGGAAATGGATGTCAGGCGACTTGAAGGTTCACCATCACAAGTGCGTCGCCAGATTCCTGACCCAATGGTGGAGCCAGCTGCTGGATCATCCGGGGTTTCACCACCATCAGTGGTCCAAGCTCCCGCTTCAATTGATTTTGCTGCTTTAATGGCAATGCTTCAGGAGCAGGCCCGTCGGCAGGAGGAGCAGGCTCAACGCCTTGAGGAGCATCTGCGCCGTGATAAAGAGGAGCAGACTCGTCGGCAGGAGGAGCAGGCTCAACGCCTTGAGGAGCATCTGCGCCGTGATAAGGAGGAACAGACTCGTTTCATAAAGGACCTGCACGTGACTATTGGGAAAGAACTCCGGGATGTAAAAGACCAGGTACAAAACCAAGAGAGTCGCATCTCCAACGCTGAAACCCAGATCGCCGATGTTAAAAAGGCTCTGGGTGTGCTGAAGTCTGGAGATGGGAACGTGGCTTCAGTGGTTGCTACACCTACAGTCCGAGGCTTCAAGGTGCCGCCGTTTGATGGAAGCTCTTCGTGGTCAGCCTACAAGATCCAGTTTGAGGCCGTGGTCAAGGCCAACGGATGGACCACAGCGCAGGCCATGACTGCCCTTACTCTAGGCCTTCGTGACCAGGCGCTTACCATTTTAGAGGCCCTCGGAAAGGAAGTCACCTACGAACAGCTGCTCGAAGCATTGGAATCCCGCTATGGTGATGCACATCTGGAGCACGTGTTCCGTGCTCAATTAAAGGACAGAGCGCAGCGTCATTCCGAGAGCCTACAGCAGTGGGCTCTTGAAATAGAAAAGCTGGTTCGAAAGGCATATCAATCGTCACCGGCACTCATCGACGGTAATTTAGTCCAGGCCTTTGTCGATGGAATACGTGACCTTGAAGTAAGGGCTGCTGTGAGACTTGGGCACCACGAATCTTTGAAGAATGCTTTGGCCCATGCATTGGAGGTGGAGGCCGTGCGTCAAGACCATCGAGCGCACCGCATCAGGGAAATGGTAGCAACCCCTAACCGTGAAAGTCGTCCAAAATTTAGCCCTAGATGCTATGAGTGTGGTGAAAAGGGTCATCTAAGGTCCAGTTGCCCCAAACGGTCGATTGAAAGGAAAGATCGATCTCAGGAAGACCGGGTGGTTGCCTCCACCCACAACCAGCAGGGAAACGAGTAAACGCCAGGACTGCGGGGCGAGTGCTGGCCGGTTTTAAAAAAGCCCCAAGAATTTCAATCTCACAGGCCCATGACGGGAATAGCCTGATTATCGAAGGCCAAATCAATGGAACACCCTGTAAGATAACTTTGGATACTGTTGCTTCTCGTACTGTGGTCAGTTCTCAACTTGCAAATCGCTTTTCTGGGGACTTCTTCTGTAACCATGACCATATTCAGCTCCTGACAGCAACCGGTCAGCACATAGCCGTCCGAGGCGAGAAGCAGGTGGAGATGAAGCTGGGTGAGAGAACTTTCCAGCATAAAGTCATTGTTGCCGACATAGTTGATGACTGCATCCTGGGATTGGATTTTATGCGAAAACATCAATGTGAGATAGACGTGAACCAAGGAATTTTAAAGTGCAGGACAGAGGAAATCTTTATGGAAGGTGGAGTGTCTGGAAAGGTTTACTGCCTTCAGAAAATGGTTCTTCCTCCCAGATCAGAAACCATTGTACCAGTAAGGTTGCTGCAAGCTTCTGGACAAAATCGATGTGTGCTAATAGAAAGATCAGACAATGACCTACCATGGATTATGGCACGTACTCTAGTGAGGACCACAGATAATTCAGCAGTACGAATATTGAACCCAAGTAATAAGGAACATCACATCAAAAAGGGAATGTTAATAGGCACCTGCGAAGAAGTAGCCTGGATGCGAAAATGCCAGGAATTGTCCAGTGGCAATAAACTAACCAGTAAATACAACATGTCATCATTTCTTGAAGATTGTCACAAGGATCTTTCTGTGGAAGAAATGGCAAAAGCTAAGAAGATGTTGCTTCGGTACGCTGATATTTTCTCTTCAAATGATGCTGACATTGGAAAGACTGGGCTAGTTCAACACACAATAAATACTGGTAATGAGCCACCTATCCGTCAACGACCAAGGAGATTACCTGTTGCAAGAGAGAAGGAAGTGGAGACCATGATTGAAGGAATGATAAAAGATAGCGTGATTGAATCTTCATCAAGTCCATGGTGTTCTCCTGTAGTGCTTGTTAAAAAGAAGGATGGCAGCTTGCGTTTTTGTGTGGATTATCGTCGACTAAATGCAGTGACCAAGAAGGACAGTTACCCACTACCGAGGATTGACGACACATTAGATACACTGACGGGAATGAAGTGGTTTACAACCCTAGACTTGAAAAGTGGCTACTGGCAAGTGGAAATAGATCCAAAGGACAAGGAAAAAACAGCGTTTTCTACTGGCAAGGGTCTCTGGCAATTCAGGGTAATGCCTTTTGGATTATGCAATGCGCCTGCAACGTTTGAAAGATTGATGGAGCTAGTACTTACCGGATTGATTGGAGAAGCCTGTCTTGTCTATTTGGATGACATTATCATTTTGGGGCGAACGTTTGAAGATCATCTTCAAAATCTAGAACGCGTGCTGGCCAAAATACGCGGGGCCAATCTAAAATTAAGTCCGAAAAAGTGCACATTCTTCAAACGACAGGTGAGCTTTCTGGGACATGTAATTTCGCAGGATGGTGTGCAAACTGACCCAGAAAAAGTCATCGCTGTCAAAGGTTGGCCGACTCCAAAAGACAAGACAGAGGTGAGAGCATTTTTAGGATTATGCTCGTATTACCGACGGCTCGTGAAAAACTTTGCTGATGTTGCCAAACCTTTGCACAAGCTCACCGAGGAGAAGCGACAATTTTGCTGGGATAAAGAGTGCGACACTGCTTTCCGGGAATTGAAGAAGCGTCTGTGTGACACGCCTATTCTTGGCTTTCCTGACATCGAGAACGAGTTCATCATAGACACAGACGCGAGTAATACTGGCATCGGCGGTGTACTATCCCAACGCAAAGGTGATCAAGAGGTGGTGATAGCTTACTTCAGTAAAGCCTTATCCCAAACCGGAAAGAAACTACTGTGTCACAAGAAGGGAGCTGTTAGCAGTAGTGAAGACCCTGCAGCATTTCAGTAAATATCTGCTTGGACGCAAATTTCATCTGCGAACCGACCATGCTGCATTGAAGTGGCTGCTACAATTCAAGAATCCGGAGGGGCAAGTGGCAAGATGGATTGAACAGCTACAGGAATTTGACTTCGAAACTGAGCATCGTAGTGGGAGATCACATGGTAACGCAGATGCGCTATCAAGGAGACCTTGCCCGGATAACTGTAAAAATTGTGTCAAACAAGAGACCAGAGAAGCAGTACCCGTCAGGATGTTGAAAACTGATCTAAGTGATGAATGGAAGGAAACCCTGAAACAAGCTCAGCGAGATGACACGGATATCAAACCAATAGTTGAGTGGATTATAGCTGGTACCTCAAAGCCCAAGTGGAGTGATGTTGCTGGGATGAGTACAACAACAAAGAGCTATTGGGCACAATGGGACAGTCTGATTATCCACGATGAAGTTTTGTGCCGCAAATGGGAAAATGCTCGAGGAGATCACTGTCATCTGCAAATGGTTGTTCCTAAAATCAAGGTACCTGACGTTCTGCAACTCTATCATGAAGGATGTTCTGGAGGACATATGGGAGTAAAAAGGACACTGTTAAAGATACGGGAACGATTTTATTGGATCCATTGCAGAGATGATGTGGAAGATTGGTGCCGGAAATGCACTAGTTGTGCAGCAGTGAAAGGTCCTCACACACGCAGCAGAGGAGCATTAAAGCTATACAACGTCGGGGCGCCATGGGAACGGATAGCACTGGACGTTGCAGGACCATTCCCAGTGAGTGAAAATGGGAACAAGTACTTCATGGTTGTCATGGATTACTTTACTAAGTGGCTGGAAGTTTTCGCGATTCCTAATCAAGAAGCTTCGACAGTAGCAGATAAATTAGTCCATGACGTTTTTTGTCGATTTGGAGTGCCCCTGGAAATTCACAGCGATCAAGGCAGGAATTTTGAGTCTCAGGTATTCCAGGAAACATGTTGAGTAATGGGTGCTCATAAAACAAGAACTACCGCTTATCACCCCCAATCTGATGGAATGGTGGAAAGATTCAACCAAACGTTGGAGAGATACTAGATAGAGCCAAAGTGTTGGGAAGCAAACAAAATGATTGGGACAAGCACATTCAACCATTTCTGCTGTCATACCGAAGTGCAGTTCACGAGAGTACAACTGTCACTCCTGCCTTTGCAAACTTTGGTCGAGAACTACGGTTGCCAGCAGACCTGATAACTGGGACTCCACCAGATTCTCCGAGCACCATAACGGATTATGCAAGAGACCTGCGTAATAAAATGAATGACTTATATGAACACGTTAGACAATCCAGCCAACAAGTGTCGGAAAAGATGAAGACCCGTTACGACCGTAAGTTGGACAAACTGGGATTTGACGAAGGCTCGCTAGTGTGGTTGCATAATCCGGTACGCAGTAAAGGAAAATCTCCCAAATTGCAAGCAAAATGGGACGGACCATACCGTGTTTTGACCAGGATTAACGATGTCACGTACCGAATTCAGAAGGGGCTGCGAGGTACACCTAAGATTGTACATGTAGATAGATTGGCGCGATATTATGGGTCTAACGATGCTCGGGACGAGCACGTCTAAGGAGGGGGCAATGTAACGCGCCAACACAGAATGAATATGGCACCACAGATAAAGTCATTCGGCAACACATTTAACGCCATCTATTGACGAATAGCTGAACCTGTGGCTCTACCCATAGAGTAAAGATGTGTCAGAGAAGTGTAGTGGGAGCCTGCTATCCTGTTGTTAGAGCAGGATAGATATAGTTCCCGATAGTTCTAGACTATGGTAGACGTTTCTACAGATTGCTCGTAATTGTTAGAATATTCGAGACTCTAAGACGCTCGTATATAAAGTCGTAAATTCATTCGTGGAGATCAGTTGACTACTAGCTAAGTGTGTGAAGTAATCAAGAGACCTGAGAGGGATAATTTAGAACAGCGTAGTATAGTGCAAGTAAAGTGGTGAGAGTGATAATTTTGAATAGTGCGGTTAACGGAAGTGTGAATTTGTGCTTTTTGGATTGTTTTATTAAAGTGTTAATTTGTTCACCGGTGTTTTAAGAGTTTATTTTATCCTGAACCCTAGCTCGTAACAATAAGCTAGCAGTCAGGACAAATCTTATACCAACAAATGTTACTAACAAGTCCGGGTAATCCCTTAGTCGGCTTTTACAACATTCACGGGAGGAAACTGAGGGCTCTATTCTTATTTATTTATTTATTCAAGGAAGACCAATAGCTCATTTATATACAAAATATTCATACAAAAATAGGTATCGGAATAACGGTCCTCTCGGCTAGACACAAAGTAAATAGCAACAACGCTAACAATCACTAGACATCTATGATAAGCACAATATTAATAACTAAAGAATACTATGGTATTCTTACTATGGTACTAGGGTACCATCAGATACAGAGTCAGTTGTATTATTTTTAGGTGTAAAGAATTACACCTAAAAATAATATTTAATAATTTCAAATGAATGCCAACAGCATACATACAAACAGAAAGTAAAGCCTTTCTCCCATTACGATACTGGTAGGGTACGATACTCAAGTAGAATACTATTTTTTTATTTTATAATTGTGTCTTAAAAAATTAACACAAACAAAGTATTATACACTCATAAGATCCTTATGGGTTTGTTTGTTCAGAGTGTATAGTTGGATACTTGTTCGCTACCCGACACACGCATATTATGCTACTGAAAAATTACTAAATTCATCATTTGTGCAAACTCGTTTACTGTGGACGAACGTTATGTCCAGAGATTTCAGTGACAAAGAAGCACTTGCAGTTTTTCTGTTTTATGCAAACAGAAGGCGTCAACGCAAGAGTAGAAAATACTGGATTCATTCATACAAACTGAAAGAAACATAAATTGTCTATTCCCAATTTCTACCCTAATCCTATCTATTGTATTTTTCCGCATGTATTCCGGTAATTTGTAGCTATATAAACAAGCATGTTTTTCAACTTCTTGTACAAACTTAATATTTATTTCTTGCTCCGTTGCCATCTTGTCGAGACGCGTAAGCGCGCAACTGACGACGCGACGCACAAGCGACCAACACGGCGAGTCGTGCGATACCAGTCGCGGACGCGTAGGATACCAGTAGCGTAGTGTGCGAGCCTGCATTCAAATGTATGTGAGATACTTGGTGACTAGTCTCCGAGACTTGCAGGATACTTGAATCGCCTGTGCGTATCGTAATGGGAGAAGGACTTTTACAATTAGAATTTTTACATCGCGAAAGTAATACTCACCTAAACATTACCACTACGAAACCAACTAAGACTTACGGAAATACCTACTTATTTACCTACATGATCAAATGCAACAAAGAAATAAATAAATGCTTACTGCATTTTTTCTTAGGACAAAAACTATATAGAAGCTTGTAAAATTGTTTCAGGTGATAGTGGTGGACTGGAATAAGGGCGCGACGAAGTTCCATCCGCAGAACTCACTGGTGTTGAAGAAGTGGAAGGGGGCTGATGACGACACGGCGCTGCTGGACCTCGCCAACTTATTACAGAGTAAGATCTATTATACAACTACCAGGGCCTCAAAAATAAATGTACCGGTGTTGTACAGCTCGATGTGGGTCTGTTTCAGAGCATGTAGTCTGCGCAAACATCAGACGCAGCCATCATGCTCTACCAGTCCATTTATGGGCTGGTTCAATAAATTTGATGAGTAACTGAGGAGAGCGAACAATAGAACTGGCATAGTCGTCAATCGACAAAAGTTCTGAAAAAAATAGTTAAAAAAAAAACGAGTTAGAGTTTAGGATAAAATAATCACACTGAACCTGGTTTGTCTTTACAGCAATAGCAATATCGGATGTGGCTGACGTACGCGAAGTTCTCACTTACTACGGCCAGTTCGACGACCCCATCGCCGCCTTCCGCGAGAACCAGCGGCGCCTCATGGAGCAGATGGTGGAGAAGGAACGGGAGACCAAGACCTCAGACCAGCCCATCGCCAGGAACTGGATCCGCAGCTTCACCCGGCGCAGCTAGACCGTCGAGAGTTGCCGCGAGTTGATAAAAGATGGCGTTGGTAGGACGCACTGTATCCGCAAAGATTAATGACGGTTTGTTTCGCTATGCAGTATGTCACACTCTGTCCAGACATACGATAGACAACAGACACTTCAAAACCACGCCTCGCAATATTTATTCAGAGAGTTGTTTCTTTGTTATAAAAGATGGCTTTACTAGGACGCGGTGTATCCGCAAAGATTTAGTGACGGACTCTTTCGCTTTGCAGTGCGTAACAGTCCGCACTGCAAACACACCCTCTCCAGACATACGATGGACATTACAATGGACAACAGGCACTTTTTATTGAACACTAGTAGTGCCCCGCGGTTTCACCCGCGTTAGTCTCGATCCCGTGGGAATATCGGGATAAAAATGTGCCTATGTGTTATTCCGGGAGTCCAGTTATCTCCATTCCAAATTTCATGCAAATCCGTCCAGCCGTTTCAGCGTGAAGAAGTAACAAACACACTACACACACACACACACACACAAACTTTCGCCTTTATAATATTAGTGTGATTGATAGACCCTCGTTTTACCGCTTTCTCACCTGTTGGTAAAAGACGATGTGGCCGAAGATGGAGCACGAAGGTCTAGCAGGCACCTATTCACTCTTGCCTTAAAGAGACCTATATTTGCCAGACGACGGCAACGAGTTTAATTCCTTAGCAGTTTGCATTACAAAGGTGGAACTGAAACTCTTGGTGCAAATTGCGGGTATACTGATGAGGTAAGGATGGTAGCGAGCCGTGCGCCTGCTTGTCCTATGATTAAAAGGAGATGGGGGGATCAGATCATGTAGTTCCTGGGCACATTCCCCGAAATGTAACCTATAGAAGATAGGCATGCAACATTACGGCGGTGCTCGAGACCGGATCTTAGTCTCCGCCATATGTTGTCTACCTATAAGCCTGAAAGCTCTGCGCTCTATAGAGTCTAAGGCAGCAAGCTGGTGTTTGGCCGAGCCATCCCAAACATGGCAGCAGTACTCCATACCAGACCGGACTTGAGCTTTGTACAAACTGAGAAGCTGTCCCGGTGTGAAGTAACGCTATACCTTGTTCAAGATGCCCAACTTCATAGCAGCTGTTTTTGCTTCGAAACCACGCCACGCAATATTTATCAAGATATATTGTAGATTTGTTTATTGTGAATGAAAGATGGCGTTACTAGGGCGCGTTCGATGATAATAGTGACGGTTTGTTTCGCAATGCGTGGTCCGGCGAGCCGCGTTCTCTAAAACTATGCTCTAACGTGAATCTGTTAACGCCTGTATTGATTTTCGTGTTATACTTAATGGTTCATCCGTTTGGGAGCTACGACGCCACAAAGATACAAACGTCAAACTTATCACACCTCAGGGGTTCAAAAAATGGAGGATTGAGTGATATCCTAAGTTCAGTTCGTGACTAAGTGGTTTTTCGGAGTAGAGCACAATTTTTACAATGTCACGTTAGACAAGTTCAACTTTTGCACGTAGGAGATTCCGGTGTATGGAGGACTAATTACATATCATCACACATAACACCCAACAGTCACATAAATGCAGTTGTAATTTGGTAAACATTTTATTAGTAATTTGTACAGAGTAAAGGTCGCAATGAAGTATGATTATAATATACCTACAGGCAGACATTGGTTCTCCACAAACTTTCAAGGCAAGTAGTTCATATTGATTAACATATTAACTTTGAATAAAACTGATGAAATTGAAATACCTTACATACCTATTACAGGTCTAGCGCCTAACTGAGTCAGTCCCTGAGGTATGCGAGGGGTGTTTTCGTCTCTCAAATTATCAGATGACATGAAGCCACGCTTCATTTTGACGTAACGAAAACACCCCTCCCGTACCGCTCCCATGCCTCAGGGACTGACTCAGTTAGGCGCTAGACCTGTAATAAATAGGTTATCAATATTTGCTTCTTGCAAATACTAGCGTCAGCATTTTTTTCCCTTTAAATGCCTATTTCTGTTTCTTGAAACCTAATAGATGAAGAAAATTTATTTGTTTATAGAAATAAGACTACTCCTCAATGTAATTTTGTACACAAACTGTACTTATTGTTATGCTATGAAGATTTCAATTTTAGTTTTTATTCCTCTAGTATTTGTTATGTATAAATGTTTGTATGATAGACGTGTTGAGTGGTTGTAAAAACCTCAGTCAAATAGCTATAGTAAATACAGTTGTTTATTATATCACGTGTTTTATTATCTGCGTATTTATTACAAATTAGGTGTAAGATTTATCCTGGCTGCTAGCTTATTATGGAATGTGTCATTACTGGAAGAAAGCGTTCGCTAAGTCAGTCGTGGGAGGCAATGGCGGCGATGAGTTCATCACTTGTCACGTCTAATTCCCATGATGGTGCAACCCACAGTGAAAAGTGGCCCATTTGAGTCTCTGCCTACCCTTTCGGGGAAAAAGGCTTGTGTCTATATATCTGTGAAGTCGCCGTGGGCGCCAGTTGCGCTAATTCTGAACGTATTTAACAAAGTTCAAATGTTAAAGCTTTGGTAAATACGTTGTTTGATGAAAAAATATATTTGAGTTTCAGTTCTAAGTATGGGGAACCCCAAAATTTATTGTTTTTTTTCTATTTTTATCTGAAAATCTTAATGCGGTTCACAGAATACATCTACTTACCAAGTTTCAACAGCACAGCTCTTGTAGTTTCGGAAAAAAGTGGCTGTGGCATACAGACAGACAGACATGACGAATCTAGAAGGGTTCCGTAATTTGGTTACGGAACCCTAAAAAACGAAATCGGTTCATCCGTTCGGGAGCCACGAGGCGACAGACAGACACAGACACGTCGAACTTCTAACAATCCGTCGTTTTTGCGTCGGGGGTTAAAAAAAACAATGGATCAATACGATGCATAGTTTTATACAAGTTTGTGGTCGCGAGGTCTACGTTCGAAGTAGTCGGACGTTCTAGTTTAGAATGTCCCAATAGGTTATTAATTTGTATCATAAGGAATTCTTGTAGCTTTTCTTGTAAGCATCTTTGCTTGAAGACATTTATAGTGGGAGCATGATTCGGGAAGATGATTGTAACACGCGCGGCAGATTACACTTGTCACTTAGTGTTTTAGAATAAATAAATAAATAATGCTGGACAGTTCACATAACAGAGAGAGAGTAAATAGTAGATTGTCCAATGAGTGCATAAAACAAGCCGGTTTAT
The DNA here is from genome assembly GCA_932527175.1 of Operophtera brumata. NCBI lineage: Eukaryota > Metazoa > Arthropoda > Insecta > Lepidoptera > Geometridae > Operophtera > Operophtera brumata. The sequence continues at coordinate 53,738,375 of OW052239.1, read as the reverse complement.
CCGAGATGTTTCTCCTCCCTAGCCTATTATTTATTCTGTGCCCTAGACGAAGAAGAGGGTAGTCATAGTAATTTATTAAGACTGCGCCAACCCCAGGCAGAAATCTTCATACAAAAAAACCGCCACGCACCGCTCGTAAAAGCGGTTTTTATTGAATATCTCGTGAAATATAGATAATTTAAAAAAAAACCGTGGGTGATCCCTCCGTTTTATTGTATTGATGTTATTTATCCAATTTATGACCCAATAATCTGTACCATATTGACAAATAATCGAATCTAGCCAAAAGTTAGAGGTAACTTTGTTTTTTTTTATCGAGAAAATGTCCTATCGTTTTTCTGTCCGGGTGATCCCTCGGTATTATAATGTAGTATCCATGCATATTTTTAATTTGAATATTGCACTTGATTTAGTCAGTTAAAATCTAATCTAATATATTTTTTTTTTTTTTGTATTTTGCTTTTTATGAAAACGGTTACAAGTCAAAAAGTAGACAGTATATACATAAAACACAGTACAGTAAAGTACAGTGTATATATATATATAGTATAAAAGTAGATACTATTATTAGGTACTTACTCATTTATTTCAGATCATATTAATTCATAGAACATTATAACATTGGAACAAGTTACCGTCGTCTCTTTCCAGAAAACTATAATCTGGGTCTCTTTAAGGCTAGAGTGAATAGGTGCCTTCTAGACCTTCGTGCTCCAACGTCGGCCGCATCGTCACTTGCCAACAGGTGAGACCGCGGTCAATACACACCCACTTTTGTATGGAGCGTGTACTGAATAGGAAGCTCCTTGCATACCTCGTAGGTAACGACCTCCTCAGTGATCGCCAATACGGATTTCGCCGAAACCGGTCTACTGGGGACCTTCTTGTGTATGCCACGCACATTTGGAGTGAGGCCATCGAGAAATACGGTGAAGCACTAGCTGTTTCATTAGACGTCTCGAAGGCCTTTGATAGGGTTTGGCACGCTAGCCTAATTGGCAAGCTTCCTGCCTACGGACTGCCAGTTCAACTCTGCTCCTGGCTCGCAGACTTTCTGAGGGAAAGATCCATTCGAGTAGTTATTGACGGCTGCTCGTCGGATCAATTGGCTATTAACGCCGGGGTACCTCAGGGGTCAGTGCTATCTGCCACACTGTTTCTGTTGCACATTAACGATCTGCTAATGCCCGGTATCATTGGGTATGCAGACGACAGCACAGTTGTGGAGAGATATGTTTCTACTGCGCGAGCTAGGCAGAATGAAATTCAGGGGTTAAGAGATGAGATGCTGCAGCGTCTGAATTTGACTCTCAAGGCTGTATCCGACTGGGGTGATGCCAATCTAGTCAAGTTCAATGCCTCTAAAACGCAGGCTTGTCTCTTCTCGGCGAAAAAAAGTCCGTTTCTCCAAGTTCCTGTATTCCGTGATGTACCTGTAGCTATAGGAGATCACCTCGAGCTCTTAGGTGTTTCGCTCACGCCTACTCTCAACTTTGGCTCTTACATCGAGTCTAAGGCAAAAACAGCTGCCATGAAGCTAGGCATCCTGAATAAGGTAAAGCGTTACTTCACACCAGGACAGCTTCTTAGTTTATATAAAGCACAAGTCCGGGCTGGTATGGAGTACTGCTGCCATGTTTGGGATGGTTCGGCCAAATACCAGCTTGCTGCCTTGGACTCGATCGAACGTAGAGCTTTCAGGCTCATAGGTGTGCAACATATGGCGGAGACTAAGATCCAGAGTCTCGAGCACCACCGTAAGGTTGCATGCCTTTCAATCTTCTATAGGTTACATTTCGGGGAATGCTCCCAGGAACTGCACGATCTGATCCCACCATCTCCTTTTCATCATAGGACGAGCAGGCGTACGGCTCAGTACCATCCTTACCTCATTGGTATACCTTCTATTCGCACAAAACGTTTCGGTTCTACCTTTATAATGCGAACTGCTAAGGAGTGGAACACACTGCCGTCGTCTGTCTTTCGTGAAAACTATAATCTGGGTCTCTTCAAGTCAAGAGTGAATAGGTGCCTTCTAGACCTTTGTGCTCCATCTTCGGCCACATCGTCACTTACCAACAGGTGAGATCGTGGTCAAACAAAGGTCTATTAATGTTTAAAAAAAAAAAAAAAAAAAAAAAAAAACTATATACAGCATAATCAATCAGAAGTACTAAAATTAAAAAAACAAATGTCACAGAAAATTTACAAATGAATAGAAAATTACACAGAATGGACAACACGAAATTAATAGTACATTATGGTACAAGTGTGTAATGTTGGTGATTACCGCTGAGGCGCCATTGAGACCCGAGCCGTTAGGTGAGGTGTAAAACAGAAATACACACTGTGTAAATGTTCAACTGTATCTATAACTCATTAGTGAATAATAGCAATGAAAAAGTCACAGTTTGATTAAAGGTGTGTTTATGAGCAAGTGTGTTAAAAAAATATGAATTGAATTGCAATTATATCAGATAGAGCCCATCATTATTTTCATCCACCTGTTTTGAATGGGGCAGTCTGCCCTCGCTACAACCATCTTCAGGATGCCGTTGCCGCCGCCTCGCGCACGCTGGAGTAACAATTACACTGCGTTGCATGCAATAAAGAACTTTGAATTGAATTGAATTGAGTAAGGAAGGGACTCTCTTGCGAATAATCGCTTGAGAGCCGTCCGTGCGCGCCTCCGCGAACATCCCCGATGCACTGCAAAACCGAGGCAGCCGCATCAGCATCCTGAAGATATTGAGATATTAAGTCGAGGATAAAATATTTATTTACAGACTAATACAAGGTATTTACAAAATACATATGAAACAATTGTGCTACCTGAAGACCGCTGCTAGCGATCTAAAGGTAGCCCAACTGATAGAAATCACTACCAGACGGAAGCGTCCCTAAGATACTGGCTGCATTGCCACGCTGAATGGCAATACTAATGCGTTGAGCCAGATAAAAGCCAGCTCTCGGGTCACGCGTCGCTTCGACCAGATTCAGGATAAAATTGGTTTTATACACCTTGGCGCGTTGGTTCTCCTTGCTTTTACTCGCTGGTTGATTAAGGTCTTAAAATTCGTCATCAGAGAGTTCCATATTTGTAGCCTCACTGTGTCTATAACTAGTTTCAGTTTGATGCAGTGTTATTTCTTCATTTTCATCCTTTTCTTGCCATGCTTCTAGAAAAGCCGTATCTACTTCCCCATTCTCATATGTATCGTAAATATCCTGTTCATTAAACTTGTGTCTTCTTTTGATGTAGGGTCGATAGCCCAACTCATATGAGTCTGGTATTCTTCGGAGACTGTTCCAAAGTCTACTAAGATCAAAAATATGAGTGGCTTCGAAAGGTTTTGTCTCCCAATTGAGTTTTTTTGTCCATTCATATAGTTGTTCCACTCCATCGTCCTCAATATAAGCGCTCCTATATTGAGGGTACAAGGAGTAGCACGAGATGTCTCCCAATGAGTTTTGAAGCAGAATTCTAGGGCTGTCCTCTCCTTGCACAAGTGACAGCCCGGTCACAGCCATCATCAGTCTATCTATAACTGGTTCATACAAATTGCAGCAAAGTCCTTTCCTCTGAGCTCTGTTATATGCATCCAAGAGGTCCGGTGGTCGGTAAGGCATACTGACACTTCTCAACTCATTGTTGCTTGTGAGTATGTCGCTGTAGTTACTTAAGAAACACATATCGGGTGCCCAGTGGCTGGCTAAACATATGATCTCTTTATTGAAGTCTAGTTTGCCAATGTCTATTTGCGTCATTTTGCTTCTCATTCCATGGGTCCATCTCATTATGGCCTTTGGCTTTGTGTTTGTTTTTGTGCTATATCGCATGTCCATTAGGAATAGATGATGTGTAGTGCCGAGGTACATTTGGGGTTTTCCTTGACAATATTTAGTAGCCAGTATTCGGTTGCACACCACAAGATCGGTCTGATATTTGAGAGACTTCCACCTCTGTACAGGGTCATTGGTTCTTTTATCGTAGAAGGTTAAAGCATCTCCAGTGACGTGTAAATAATATTCCCGCTCTGAGCCGATTACAGAGCTCCAGTTATCTGTGAGGGTTAGAAACTTTCCCCTTAATTTAACTTTACGACAGGTCATTCTGTCTAAATTCACTATTGATAGCATGTAGTCGAGAGTTGTAATATAAAGTATGTTTTTGTGGTATTCATCAAAACTTATGTTGGTGCAAGGGAGTTCTGATTCAATTTCTTTAAGTTTTTCCAGCTTAATACCTTCTGACCCACTAATCTTCAAAATAATTACTTTGTGCTTTGCTCTCAATGCTATGTAGTTTTGTTGGTGTACAGTTTCAAATATATTCTCTATGCATTTAAAAGTCACAGTGTTTTTATGGTCAATGCTCATTGTATCTTTGAAGAGTTGTGATACATCTGCAAAGAAGTCATTAAAATGAATACACTATGGAAATAAGTTTCTTTTTAAATATCTTTTTCAAACCAAGCTTTCATGAAATTAGTGATTGGAACAGTGAGCTGTGAGCCCAAAATCTGCCAGGTTTCTATTAATCATCGAAGAGTTCCGTTTCCCACTTTCCGTCCCCATCATCAGATCAGCTTGCTGTCACCATAATATTGTATTGTCATTGGAACTTGACAAATCCAAAATTTCAGCTCAATGGGTTAGTGGAACTGGATTGTAAAATTCAGTTGCATGATTTGTACCCCACAGAAAGACAGCAGGAAAGCAAGTTAAAAAAACATTACAAATGAGTATAAATTATTTGAAAATAGGCTGCATACTATCAAGTGCAAGCAAGCTGAAGTGGCAATGGGCTGGTCATATATGCCGAAGAACCGACAACCGTTGGGGTAAGCGAGTTCTTGAGTGGAGACCGTGTCTTTGCAAACGTAGCGTGGGGCGCCCTCTGGCTAGGTGGAGCGATGACCTACGAAAGGCGGCGGCAGGAAGTGGATGAGAAGAGCCAAACACCGGGCTCAGTGGCGCGTATTGCTGCCTGTGTCCAGCAGTGGACTAGTGCGGGCTGATTATGATGATGATGATGTCTATCAAATGCAGGCCATATAGCTCAAAGAAGTGATAACTGATGGGGAAACAAGGTTCTCGAGTGGCGACCACAAACCCGACGACGTAAAAGAATGCCCCCTTTTTGATGGACCAAAGACATTTTATTTTAGAGGTTGCAAGAAGGCGGTGGATGGAGGCGCCTCAAGACCATTCGTCGTGGCATTCTATGGGGCAGGCCTTGGGAGCAGTGGACTTCTGTAGGTGATGTTGATGACATACTATCATACCTAACTATTTCTTCCAAGCAGTAATGCTCAGGTTGCTGTTATGGTTGAAATATATGAACCGGGGCCCATTTATGGAAGTAATTAGTATGGTTCTAAATATTGTTTTTTGTCCAATTTTTACAAAGAACTTGCATATTTTTAGAAGTTGGGAAGCTAAAGTTGTATTTCTAAATAATTAGATAAATCTACTCATTGAAATAAAACGCAACAAGCTTCATTACTGTCCCACAACTTCTATGCAAGAAATTAAATTAGCTTTTTCATTTAACATATATTATCAATACCCAAAAGAATCTCAAATGCACGTAACGTTAGTGAAAAAAGTTGGGTCAAACAATGTATGGGGAGTTGCCCATGTTCTTTATAAATTCTGGAAATACAACTTACTCAAACAGTTCAATTCACTGTGAATGATGTAGTCGCCCCCATTAATGCTAGTGGTATGCATGTTTCCACGGCCCGTGTAGTACCAGTTATAAGACTCCCCAAAAAAAGGGTCCGGATCAGTCTCTAGGTGAGCTGCAACATCCACAAAGTACTTCGGACAGTAAAGCACATTGTCATCCATCCAACGGTAAGACTTTGCTCTGGACAGCTTCCTGTTTACTGTTGATAAATAAGAGAATTTACATACATAATTAGGTAAATGATTTTTGTACCTAACCTTCCTTAATACTTTTTAACATGCTGATATAATTGCATTCAAATCTATTAGTAAAACTTGTTACGTACAGATGATGAATTTATAAATATTGATACCTGTATTAAGCTATCACGCATAATGGACCACCCACAGAGTTTGAATGCGGAAAAGGGGGTTTTTTAACATTAACTGTATTAAACTAGCAAAAAGCACAGCTTTGTAAAAGGGCTCGCTAGATGTTTTACTTGTTTTTTTATTATTGTTATTATTTAAAAATATGAAGTGTTCAAATGTCTTAGTTTCACTCGCTGCACTGATTACACTTTAATGTCTTTTAATGCTAACAGTTTTGTTAGTTCGCAACCAGTTACCTATCCAATTTGTGTTTGAAAGCGTATATTGATGTGGCAGTAACAACATCTCCTGGTAAATCATTACAATTATGGACCACTCTGTTACTAAGGAAGTGCTGTGCAGTGTTTGTGTTGGATATTTTACAACTATACCCTCTCAACGACAATGAGCTTTCTTTTAAAATATAAATTTCAAGGCTCTTGATGGTCTCAATGAGGTCGCCACGCGGACGTCTTTCCTCTAGGGTAGTGAGAAGCACGCGGTAGCGCGGAGTCTCTCTGTGTAGGACATACGACGCCGGCATTTCTCCATTTTTATTTTTATATTTAAACACATCTAGACAATAATTTGAATTACTATGGTAATTTACAAATCTAGCGATGTGATAGTTTTTTCGCAAAGTTTATACATAAGTATAGATAAACCAATTAGAAACTGAACACGCCACTATGTCAAAATAAAATACCCCTTATTCATCACAGATAATTTTGAAACGTCAAGCTCGTATCAAGAGCCAAGTAATAGCAGTGGAGGTGTTCAGTTTACGTTTTAAGTATTATACTTACAAGTTCTTTTACTGTTCAAAGTTTTATGGTACCATTTACGTTTTGCTTGCAGAATTTCTGTCACGGGATCTTCTTTTCCAATGTGGCAGGGTTCAGTTATCACTCGAGGCAGCAAACTTTTATGTGACAAGTTCTCGAAATAGCCTGATGGTAAACCTCCATCCCAGTCATCATTATATGCGTTTAAGGGCTGGCCCGCTACATTGAAATGCTCATAAATCTCTTCTTTAGTGCCTTGGCGTTGTTGCCTGGTGAGACTGCTAACATATCGATACACTCTTATCATTTTTCTTCTAGAGTCTAGGAAGGTCATGATTTTTCCTACAGAAGCTGTATTATCAAGTGATTCAGCAATAACTTCACCTGTTTTTATCTGAAATTAAATATTTGTATGTTAAATGGACAAAAGGACAACCCACTTTCAAGATGAAGGTGAATAAATAAAATAAATAAATAAGTAATGCTAGACAGTTCACACAACATTGAAACAGCACTACCTAGTGGTCACATCTACCTAGCGTTATAATTGATAGTGTTCTTTCATAGTTATGTTGGTACCTATATATATTAGTTTTTGTTTTATTAGTATACAAGTGTTAGAATTATACATATATGTAAGTTTTTATTTATTAGATCTTTTATCTTTTATTACTTTTGAATAATTTTGGTTGGTAGGTACACCACCGTCCATTATAGCTTTGCTCATTTCTTTCAATCCAAAGGTTGCCTGGAAGAGATCGCTCTCAGCGATAAGGTCGCCCATCGTAATAATAATAATAATAATAATAATATTTATTTTTTGTAGATAGTATTCCTTTATAGTGAAAAATATATTTTTTTTTACGAGATTTAGAATAAATAAGTGAGATAATAATAATAATATAAACATTTATTTCAGACCAGTGATCCATATTGGGTTAGTATACAAAAATAACTTAAATTATGTTAGTACAATAAATAACCTATAAATAAATCACTAAATACAAAATTTAATTGTGTTGCAAAAAGGTTAAGAATACCTTAAATTTTTTCTTCTTGAAAACTGTAAGAACTCGTATCAAAAACGTAAAAATTTCTAGAGCTGACATGAGTAGACATGCTGTGAACCTATTGCACCTTAAACCTACTTGGACACTAATCTAGAGATCGGCCCAAGCACCAGAGTAATGCCTTCTTTGAATATGTATTATTATTTTTATATTGTTTCTGTGTGGTGATCAATAAAGTGTTAATCTATCTATCTATCTATGGACACTTAGGTAATACTAATTCATGTCAGTGGTTCTTTCTTGATCACCATGCCTTAGCTAAAGGAGGTAAGGTAGCCCTGAAGAGGGCCGTGTGACCAATGGCGAAAGAGCCAGGCTGTTAAAGGGATTCAGCACGCCTGTATAGGCTCCTTTTACACATTTCCTTTCTTGTGTGATTATAAATAAGTTCAACATGAGGCACCCACACTAATATTTTCACCAAATACCATATCCATACCATGTCTATAGATTATCTAAGATCCATACCAAGAACTAACCTTTTTAACTTTGGCTTTACTCTCTAACTCCATTGTTTTTGTTTTGTAGTTTAATTCTTTGTTTACTATATATTATCTATTCGTTCGTTAGCGGTAGTCGGTACGTGATTTTTTCCTACGAAAATAGGTTTGAAAAACAAAGTTTATTTTGTTATGGTTTTGATTAGGTTTTCATCAAAGAGGATACATACAATACTTCTTCTTATCTTCTTATCTTAGGTAATGGCTTCTGTGCATTATTTGCAACAATTTAGCCAATGTCAAGTGATATAATTATTATAGTTTAATAGTCAAGTCGTCAAGAGTCTCCGTCAAGTCCTAACCCAGTTTAAATTGTGGCAGAAAAACTGAGTTTTTACAGGAAAAAATCCACCATTTCGAAAAGACTCGCAATACACTCAAATTTCACTACATCACACATGTGCCATTTATTGTTAACAGTTTAACTTGCCATTTGCCAAGTTAAACCGGTTAAAATGCCACTAAAATTACACGAAATAACTCGAAAAAACACATTAAAATGTAATAAAATAAAAATGACGACATTTCTTTCAAAAATGGCAGATTTCAACCTACATACAATATTTACAATCACTACGTAAGTTTTCATGTTTTCACTTTAAGTCATGGACGTCAGTCAAGTTCACTTCAAGTTCAGACTTCACTCACTTCTTAGTTTATGGCATCTGTGGCAATCTGTGGCCAGCTATCACAATGCCGTACCATGTCAGTACCTTGAATGTAGTACATCTTCCTAGATCCGTACCATAGTTTCTTATAACTTAACGGAGAAGAGAAATGTCAAAAATATTATGATCATCAGTTTATTTTATTGTCTTTGTCTGTGGTTTGCGTAGCGTAATGTTTATGTCTCTCTGAAATTACTTTTTGTTGTCATTAATTTTGTTGAAAACTTATAAGTTATAACAATGGCGGGGTATCAAAGAGGCACAATAAAATTGGACTCCCCACGGAGCGTATTTTACCCAGGACAAGTGGTGACAGGCAGGCTAGAAATTGAGTTGGATTCGCCGCTCACGTTTTCCGGTAAATACATCCTATTATTCTAATCAAAGATCTACTCATCTTTGCGAATATATGCAAATGTTTGAATGATATATTTGTTTGTTACAAAATTACGCCGGTGGCGTCGTAACTACAGATCCCTATCTCGATGAACCTACCTAAAATTCTGACGAAATATATATAGGTACTTAGTATTTGTACCTTTGAATGAAATTTGGTACACACACAGAGACTCGGACCGGCTTCATTTTATCCCTATTTATGTACGGGTCTCTAATTCTTCAGGCGATTTTAAATAAACCCAGCAATATAAAAACAACTCCTCAGAACTGGCTCGTTTTAGACCTATCATTATCTTATCTCACTTGACATTTTATTGCTGTATTCAATCAAGGTCGACAATACAAGATAATAAGCGTTGTTTGAATAAATAAATCTCAGTAACTGTGTGCATAAAGTAACTAGATAGCCAGAGTTGGTCCACTCTAAAAGAGATTCATCATTGTCTTGCCTTTTTGGTTGGGGCGTAGATAAGGGAGCACTGAGGAGAGCCATCAATTAATGCTAAAGGTATTTTTTCCAAACGACATGGCATTTTTAAGATTTAAAAAAAAAAAAAAAAAAAAAAACTAGTTCAAATCTCAAAAAAGATAAGTCATAAAAAAAAAATTAACATTATTTGATGGATAAGAAAAAGTTAGGCTAGACAGGCAAAAAAAATATTTTTTCAGCCCAGCTCCTTTAAGTAACGGAGCAGGACCTGCAAACCTGTCTTGACCCTAGCCTCACTTGTGTCTCTGCACAATTTAAAACCACGTGCTCCACGGTCTCTTATTCCTATGGGCAGCTATGAAAAATGAAGCTTGTTTAATTATTTTGCAGTGATTTACGTAAAATTCCTGGGCGAGGCCACCGTGAACTGGACAGAACAAGAGAGTGAGGAGGTCAACGGACAAAAGAGATATAAAAAGGTTGAATATGTCGGCAGAGAAGAGTACTGCAAGGGGTCACAACTCCTGGCTGGGTCTTATGGTAAGACTTGATTAAGAAGGCAGCACTGCACTGGCTTGTCTGGCTTTTAATATTGGTGTTAAGTCTATACTAAGTAGTCTACACTAATATTATAAAGGTACATTTTGTTTGATTGTTTGTTTATAAGGGATAAACTCAAAAACAACTGAACCAATTCTTTCACCTATAAAACTTAAAGCTAAATTATCATTGAGTAACATAGGGGAGATGGTGGAGGGGGAACAGATTTTTATGGTATTTGGTGTCTGGTGTGTGGATAAAAGGTAAGAAGGTCCTTTTATCCTAAATCACCTTCGTGTAAAACGTGAACTTGCTATCTATATGACTTTGGCGTAATATTGTAATCCACTTCACAAAAACCTTAATAACAGAAGTAACAAAAATTAAATACTGTTCTACAACAACATAAAAATAGCCATAAAAATGTACACATATAACAAATTAAAATGTAATAAAATAAAATAAAGATGTTTCTTTCAAAACTGGCAGATGGAAATCCAGAGTGGTGGTTTTTGCCGGTTCGAGTCCTGTATAACCTCCTGTCACCCACGTGGCAGGAGGGTAAACAAGACAGATATACACTCTAAAAATAAAAATGTGCGGTTGCATGGAATGGGTCTACAACTTCCTCTCCGAATCCACAGCCTAAAAATCTCTTTATTTTCAGGTAGCATAGTGAATCTCAACCCTGGGAAGTACAGCTATCCGTTCCAATACCAGCTACCCCGCCGACTACCGTCCAGCTTCACCGGTGTGCGAGGGGGTGTGACGTACTCGGTGACCGGACATGTGGAGTTCCAGACCCAGGATCTATTCAAGGATAAGATAATCAAGAAATTTGATGTGGTCGCGCCTTTTGATCTGAATAAGGGGAATCCTTGCGTTAAGGTATATATTTTTTATATTGGCTATTGGTTTAAGATTTGTCCTGGCTGCTACGTCTGAATTGAGGGATCCTTGCTTGAATTGGCCTGAAACTCGGCGGACTAAGGCTCAATTCAAGCAAGGATCCCTCAATCCAGGACTTTTAATTTAATTTTATTTATTAAGGAAAAACAAACAACTACATTATATATCTAGGTACAATCAGTATTAATACATAAATTTAATTATGTAAGACTTATTAATAATGTAGTCCACAACGTTCTCCACATGTTAGTTTTATACATGATTACAAAAAGATGCAGCTAGAGGGTCTGTCAGATGATTAATAATTATATAAATCTCAGTAGGTAAGTAAACCAAAGAGAAATGACAAAACCCCACTCAAAGAAAAATTACATTAAAAGTAAATAGCAAATAAGAGCAGGTACAGACCATTTCCCGCAAGATGGCGCCTGCTGTGGTTGGCACGCCAACCAAGGCAAGCGCCATCCTACGGTGAACGGGCTGTAAGTTAATGATACATATTAGGACAAAAAAGATTACAACAAAGAAACTAAGAATGATACGGACATAGGAATAGGACATACGGAATAACGTAAACGGTTCTGGTTTTGTTTAGCTACAAAAAAATAACGTTCGAAACTAGCGCGATTGGGGCAGATTATATATGAGACTGTTGGGTGTTATTATGTTATGTCACAGAATAAATAATAGTATGTGCAGATATTTATTTGTTACCACGATTACTACTAATTAGAGTGTTTGGTACCTTCAAAGATTATGACTTGTATCCAGCTATTATAGGCGACTACACCCTACGGGGAGAACAAGATGGCATATGTCGAGATTTTATTCAACATTTGCTATCTTGTTTCGACATATCTCTATTCGACATCAATGTTTACGATCCGAGAATCTCCCCCCCCCAGGTATGTTGCAAGCGAAGCCGCTGGCAGACACTAGTGTGAGATAATTAAACGAACATTACCTTAATTGGGGAATTTGGGTGCGGCTGAAAGATTCATTTAGCGTTTCGTTCGTGTGAAGGCGGAAAATGAGATCATTGCTAGATTAACTAATTACTGTAGATACTAGATACTACATACATTTGTTAATGTGGTTCGAACTTTAGTGGCATCGCTATCAGCGGCCATTTTGTTTTTTACAGTTATGTAGCTTTTGTAGATAAAATAAAATAAATAATGCTGAAGAGTTCACACAACATTTGCTTTTGTTATGGGTACTAGATAACTGATATACATAGATATATTTATCATACATAGAAAATACCCAGAACACCTGGAACAAATATCTGCAGATCTTACAAATATTTGTTTCGAGGCGGGAATGGAACCCGCGACCGCAACATCTTGATAGAGGACCCATATATAAACAAAAGTATTTAGAAATCTAAAGCAACAAGTCCCTGAGTTTTCTGGAAGTCTCTGTAGCGCGTCAGGCGATTAGCCGGCTGAGATGCTAGGAGTTGTGGGTTCGATTCCCGCTGCTAGACAAATGTTTGTGTTTGCAAATATTTGTTTCAGGTCTGGGCGTTATGGTGCCATAATACTCGTAGTTCCTGATACCCACGACACAGGGGATCCTAGTGTGGGATCAGGGCTATACATATGTGTGTGACTGTTGGGTGTGCTATGTTATGGCGGCACTTCACTTGGTATATTACAACAACATAGTTAGTTTTAGTTTTATTATTTGTAAATTGTTTTAGATTATGGTGTGCAATAAAGTATTTTCTATCTATCTATCTATCTATATTTGGGCAATTATTTGATTTATCTTGTCAAGCTAAATAGTGCCATGTGTTGTTGGACACATGGTTGATTTTGCCTTGGAAAAATAACGCAAACATTTGCGCTAATACACCATGTGAAGTGCCGCCATTAAATACACATTTCCTACCCTTGTTGCACTGAATGTGCAAACCGAATTGGTTGACAAGCTTACAACCGCATAACTGAACAAAAGAGTTTTTAGCAGTGCGAAATCAATGAAGTGATTTCTTCTGCCAGTTTCAGTTACTTGTAGTAACTAGCTGACCAGTTTTTATAAATTTTAATTCTTTACATATAGGTATCATTGTGCGACGCTGTTTTTTTTATTTTTTTTATTTATCATACAAACTGATCGAAATATATTTTGGTTAGTAGTATCTTAAAACCTATGTTAGGTTTGTCTAAATACCAGGTTCTCTTACAATACAACACACGAGCGATAACAAATGACATGGAATATTTTACAAGTACTACGGTGAGCTAGCGCCCGCTCAACATAAATACAGAATTGACGGCCGATGATAGCGATGCCACCCTCCATACAAAAATGTTGGAACCCCTTTGTAGTCATTATAATATCATTCGTTTCGTTTCGTTTCGTATGAGGTACCTAGTGCTGGCCTCTGGTGTCGGAGTTTGTCAAGCCGCCCGAGGGCCTCTGACAATATCATTGAAGTAGATTAATATTTGGAGCTTCAGTTTGGAGTTCATATTTTGAGTTGTTCCAAGAAAATCTGCTCAAACGTAATCCGCTATTCTCTATACGTTCTGAGATTGTTCCTACCTATAAGCACAGATAAAATAATACTATACACTATAGTCTATAAGGTACCTTAGCTTTCCTTTTTAACCGATTTCTTAAAAAAGGAGGTTCTCAATTAGCATTTTGTTTTGTTATCTCATATCTCCGTCATTCATGAACCATTTTTTGTCGAGTTGTTTCAATATACTATACCTGATCCATTTTCATCAAAATCTGGTTCTGATGATGGGATCTATGAGGAATTGAGGGAACTCAAATATATATATAGCGATTTCGGTATTTTCAGCAACAAGTCAGGCATGGGCACTGCCATTTGATGAAGAAGACCAGAGATGACAAAATCTTGTATTGGGGATAAATTCCGAGCTTCGAACTGGTTTTTTTTTTCGAAAAGAATTATAATGAAGACTTTGCTTGCAGGAACCAATAGAAATGGAATTCGAGGAGGTGTACAACTGTGGTTGCTTCTGCAGCGCTGATCCCATGACCGTCCGCGTTCGTCTGCCCGTCTCCGCCTACTGCCCCGGGCAGGAGATACCCGTCGCCGTCGAGGTCGAGAATAACAGCAGTGTGGAGATCAGCCACTTGATCTTCGAGTTGCTCACAGTAAGTTATGACATGAACTTTTCTAAGTTTTTAGTTTTTTCTGAATGGTTATAAAATAAATAATGCTGGACAGTTCACACAACATTATCTAGCCCCAAGCTAAGCAGAGCTTGTATTATGGGTACTAGACTAGATAACTGATATTACATATCCTATTAATATTATAAACGCGAAATTTTGTAATGATAGATGGATGTATATTTGTTACTCTTTCACGTAAAAACTACTGGATGGATTTGGATGAAATTTGGAATGGAGATAACTGGACTCCCGGAATAACACATAGGCACATTTTTATCCCGATATTTCCACGGGATCGCGACTTACGCGGGTGAAACCGCGGGGCGCTGCTTGTATAGATATATTTTTATTATATATAGAAAATACCCAGAACACCCTGAACAAATATTTGTTCCGAGGCGGGAATCAAACCAGCTTCCTCGATGCGGCGATCGTCAGGCAACTCAAGACCATTTATCGTGGCATTCTGAATATTTTATTAATAGAAAAAATTACAGAGTTATCTGTAACTATTTTGGCTAGATTCGATTGTTTTTCAATAAGGTTTAGATTATTGGGTAATACAATATAACCAAAGGCTTACTGTGAGGGTTTTTAAAAACTACATATCTATATTTTACGAGATATTCAATTAAAATGGCTTTTTCGGAAGGTCTTGGTAAACGTAGTGTGGGGCGCCCCCTGGCTAGGTGGAACGTAGTGTGGGGCGCCCCCTGGCTAGGTGGAACGTAGTGTGGGGCGCCCCCTGGCTAGTTGGAACGACGATCTGCGTAAGGCGGCTGGTAGAAAGTGGATGGGAAGAGCTGGAAATCGGTCTAAATGGCGAGCATTGGGAGAGGCCTATGTCCAGCAGTGGACTGATGCAGGCTGATGATGATGAAGATGATGAACGGCGCGAGCCGTTTTTTGGTATAAAGTGTTCTGTCTAGGGTTAGCGCAGCAGTAATTCTACACCTATCGAATATGAAAAATCAGTCGTGGAAAGCAATGGCGGCGATGAGCTCACCCCTCGTCACGTCTATTTCCCACGATGGTGCAACCCACAGTGAAAAGAGGCCCATAAAGGCTCTGCCTAACCTTTCGGTGAAAAATAAATAAATAAAATAAATAATGCTGGACAGTTCACACAAAATTATCTAGCCCCAAGCTAAGCAGAGCTTGTGTTATGGGTACTAGATAACTGATATACTTAATACAATATGTTACATAGATAGATATTTTTTATTATACATAAAAAATACCCAGAACACCCTTAAGGTGAATGCTCACTTTACGGCGCGAGATTCAAATTGTTTGGTGTTTTTTGCCCTTTACAGGTCATCAACACTTCTTCAGATGACGAAAGTTGAGTTCGCGACAACTAGGAGACCTAATACACATGTTTTAATTGATTGTATCTCATAAATATCATCAGTTTAGCTACGATACCCCTAAACAAACAAAAACACTGTAAAAATGTGTTTAGGGGTATCATAGCTAAACTGATGATATTTATGAGATACTATCAATTAAAACATGTGTGTTAAGTCTCCTAGTTGTCGCGAACTCAACTTTCGTTATCTGAAGAAGTGTTGATGAGCTGTAATGGACAAAAAACACCAAAAAATTTGAATTTCGCGCCGCAAGCGTGCGCATCCACCTTAACAAATATCTGCAATCGCACAAATATTTGTTCCGAGGCGGGAATCGAACCCGCAACCTCCTGCGTCGCAGGCCAAGCTTCGCCCGCCGCGCCACAGAGGTCGTCAAAGGCGAAAAAGGCGTGTGTCTATATTAAGTATCTATAAAAAAAAAAAAAAACCTGTTTCCAAAGTAAAAATATTGTATTGTGTCGAATGTGCCGATGTCAACTCAAGGCTTCCAAATCAACTTTCAAGTGCGCAATTGTGTGCGTCACATTGCATTGTCATAGTATGTCTCGCACACTGATTAAAGGTTTTTCCATATAAACTCTGATACAATGTTACCTAAGGAGCCGAAAGAACCAAGGCCAATACGCATGATAATAACAGGAACAAAAAAAAACGGCCAAGTGCGAGTCGGACTCGCGCACAAAGCGTACCAATATCTCTCAAAACCGCAAAAAAAACATGTCTGTTGTATGGGAGCATTCCTTAAATATTTGTTTTATTTTAATAGAATGATTTATATTTAAAGTGAATATATAACTGTATATTCTGTGAATATTTCAAGCGTCTACCTGTTGCCGTTATCAATATCGAGCAAAAACGAGCACAAAAATCACGTTTGTTGTATGGCAGCCCCCATAAATATTGATTTTATTCTGTTTTTTAGTATTTGTTGTTATAGCGGCAACAGAAATACATCATCTGTGAAAATTTCAACTGTCTAACATCACGGTTCATGAGATACAGCCTGGTGACAGGCGGACAGACAGGCAGACAGACAGCCGAGCTTTAGTAATAGGGTCTCGTTTTACCCTTTGGGTACGGAACCCTAAAAACCACTGAAATGATTGATTTAAAAATGAAAATATTTGTTAACAATTCCAAAATGTTACCTTAATTTCATATTCAAAGAGATTATTACATGTATAATAAAATGAAATATAAAATATGTCTATCCGTCATCGTAGTACCAAACGTGAGCCAAAAAACAGCACCCAGCAACGTTGGCACAGATTAAATAATAGTTACCGCGCCTTGCCTTTCTGTGTTACACTCGTGACGTCACAAGTAGACGCCTTTATAGTATATGCAAATGTTTTGACGCGAAAGTCAAGGTTAGTTTTAAACAGAAGATATTGTTTGCATCAGTAGACTCGTAAGTGCATTATAGAATAGTGTCATGCCTGATTCACAATTAAAGTTCCAATCGAATCGAGACTTTAAGGGACACAATAAAAAAAAAACTTTTTTTTTCTCTAACAAAAAAAATGACTTTTTAACAATTGATTACAACTCTGTACACAAACTGTAGACCTGTTTTGTGAGACACTGGTGCCTGAGATAGGTTTGTGAAACCTGTGTTACAGTTACAGTACAGCCGGGGTATTGACTGACGTTTGATGTCGAATGTCGATTACCAGTTTGAAACCTGTGTTACAGTTACAGTACAGCCGGGGTATTGACTGACGTTTGATGTCGAATGTCGATTACCAGTTTGAAACCTGTGTTACAGTTACAGTACAGCCGGGGTATTGACTGACGTTTGATGTCGAATGTCGATTACCAGTTTGAAACCTGTGTTACAGTTACAGTACAGCCGGGGTATTGACTGACGTTTGATGTCGAATGTCGATTACCAGTTTGAAACCTGTGTTACAGTTACAGTACAGCCGGGGTATTGACTGACGTTTGATGTCGAATGTCGATTACCAGTTTGAAACCTGTGTTACAGTTACAGTACAGCCGGGGTATTGACTGACGTTTGATGTCGAATGTCGATTAACAGTTTGCTGCTCATTGCGCAGCGTGTTTTAGCTTTTTTACAAGAAAGGGGGGGGTTACTATGAGCTCTTATATCCATTCAGTTCAAAAACTATTCAGTACAAAATATCGGTTCATCGTTGACATTTTCCATCGTTGAATAACTTTAATCGCAGAAGTCTGTAGACCCTCTGCGATTGTGCCTTTAAATATAGTTGCGGACATCACGGAACCAATATTTTGTACTGAATAGTTTATCAACTGCATGGCAATAAGAGCTCATAGTAACCCACCAGAAATATTTAAAAGACGCTGCGCAATGAATAGCGTACTGGACATAGAAATCAAACGTTAGTCTACTACGCAATTAACACAGGTCACAATACCTAGTGAATTGACTGAAAATCTTTCCTGTGTTGTTCTTCTTCTTCTTATAATAGCTTCTGAGGAGTGCAAAACAATTTCGCCAGTGATATTATTTGTAATGAAATTAGTCAAGTCGTCAAGAGTCTCCGTCAAGTCATAACCCAGTTAAATGGTGGCAGGAAAACCGAGTATTTGCAGGAAAAAATACACCATTTCGAAAAGACAAGTAATTCACTTAAATTTAACTAGACCACACATGTGCTATTTATCTAAGTTCCACTGGTTAAAATTCCACGAATAGAATAGACCCCTCCGTCTCCTCCCACGAAAGTAGTAAAAGCCGGCTAAGGGATTACCCGGACTTGTTGATATGATTCGTTGCTATAAGATTTGTGCTGGCTGCTAGTTTATTATGGAATGTGTTATTACTGGAAGAAAGCGTTAGCCGAGTCAGTCCTGGGAAGCAATGGCGGCGATGAGCTCACGTCTATATTCCACGATGGTGCAACCCACTGTGAAATGAGGCCCATTGAGGCTCTGCCTATCCCTTCGGGGAAAAAGGCGTGTGTCTATGTATTGTACTTGGATAAAAGTAGCCTATAGCTCAATCCAGGTACCAATCAATGGAGCAAACCGGTGTACCAATTTTCATCGAAATCGGTTCAGCCTTTTCGGCGTGATTGCTCAACAAACATCCAAACACCGTAGCTTTGACATTTATTTTATTTTATTTTATTGAGGTAAACCAACACCGTTACAATATATATAGTCCAAATAACAAAATTCAAAACAATAAGTCCAAAAAAAGGGTTACACAAATATGACAAAAATTTATGGGTTCTAACAAAAATGCTTTTCTTTTTAAAAAAAAGGAAAAATATGTGTAAGTCAAAGTAAATAATAAAAATATTAGAATAGAAATTTTGCTTGCGTGGCTTTGACGAGGTGAATAAGTGGGTCTGTGGGTGTGTGGGTGAGTGAGTGAGTGAGCGGGCACTCCTGCTACCACCAGTCTCTTAAGAGACTATACTAGACTAGACTGTTATTTATGATTTGAGTGGGATTGCTTGTAGTAGCAGGTGCCTATTTGTTTATTCTACTAACGTTTATGTGTAATTGTATGTGCCTGTAGTATCGCAATGTTGGAATGTAAATGGAATATTGATGAGCTATTTAATTGTATGGGCATCTCTGTATTGCATTAGACTACCCCATAAAATGTTATATCACACTAATATTTTAACATACTAGAAACTCGCCCCCCCCCCCATCTACCCATCTATCCACAAACCAGATACAAAAATTTTAGGTAATTATTTTACACTTTAGGTTACATTATTGGAGTTTTAGTAAAAACCCTATTTTTTATTAAATTATTATGTAGCCTATGTCACCCGGGGATAGCGTAGCTTCTCAACAGTGAAATAGTTTTTCAAATCCGTTCAATACTTTCGGGAGCCTATTCAATGCAAACAAAAAATCTAATCTTTCCTCTTTATAATTAGTATTTGATATATATATACAAACATAGACTCACAAAAAAGCTCTACTTCTACTACTACAACTGTATGTGACTTGTGTGCGTAGGTTTGATATCTTCATTTGGTCCCCAGCGGGAGAGATACCGGACGCAGCGGCCAATCTCTGAATACGTGCAACCAGAAGCTGTCATCGCGTCCGTGAAGAAAGGCGCCATCATGAGCGGCACCATGCGGAACTTCACAGTGGACCTCACTGTCCCGGACCTCATAGCCC
Organism: Operophtera brumata; assembly: GCA_932527175.1. NCBI lineage: Eukaryota > Metazoa > Arthropoda > Insecta > Lepidoptera > Geometridae > Operophtera > Operophtera brumata. Next base: position 53,718,360 of record OW052239.1, on the reverse strand, counting down.
CGAATCTTGAAGACTGCTCCATTATAGACGTGGGGTACTTCTTTAGGGTGAGTCTCTCTCTTCGCGCTATTGGTTTTTTGTTGGACACCCTGCGTTAGACGTTGGAGAGCTTGAGCTATGGTGCCCATGAAGAATAAGTGTGGTGAAGGGATTCAGTGTGCCTGACAAGAAAGCTCTAGGGGAGTTATTTAATCATCAACGTATAATAGAGCCAATACCAGCAAGAATAGACCATATTGTGAACTAGTATGGTCGGGAATCAATCTGCTCATTCCAACGGTAGCGTTAACTGCCCATTTAATTATTATGTAAGTACGAAGTACAAACTGCCCATTCTAATGTTAGTACGAAATTCCCTTTCTAATGTTTGTACAAACTGATGCCCATTCCCATTCTAATGTCAGTAAAAACTGAACATTCTAATGTAGGTAATTACAAAGTGCCCATTCTAATTTAAATACAAACTGAATATTTGAATATGACTAGAAACTGCCCTTTCTAATGTAATCACCTTACTGCCTTACCTGCTTACATTATATTTTAATGACAACTTCCCCATTCTAATGTGAGTACATTCCCAGATCACAATAAAACTGTCCGGCTGCAACGACGACTTGCAAGACGAGGCAGAGATCTGCCTTGGCCTCATCCCCCTCGAGGAGACCACGCGCGGGCGCTACGTGCACCCCATGGCACACAGCCTGCCCGTCCACCCCGTCCCGGACATGGAGGCGGTGCCGACCCAGACAGACAACTTCAAACAGAGTATTAACCAGGAAGCGATGGCGCAGTTTGCTGCCCCGAGAGTGCCAGATGGGACGTCGTACTTTGTACAAGTTAATGAGCAGGTTAGTCTTCATCATCTTAGTAGAGCTTTTTTGTGAAAGAGTTCGTCCGGCGAAGTACTACCACCATACCTATTTCTGCCGCGAAGCAGTAGTGCTCACATTGCTGTGTTCCGGTTTGAAGGGTATTGGGTGCCGGTGAAATTACAGGCACATGAGACTTTTCATGTTTATGTCTCAAGGTGCAATGCCACATAGGGCGCGTCCTAGGTGGACGTGACCTATGAGGTAATGCACTGTTCATAGGCAGAGGTTACCGCTTAACATCAGGTGTGTCATCTGCTTGTTCCGTCAGTCAAGTAGTATAAAAAAAAAGAAGAAAAAAAAGTACTACCTCCCTCCATACATATTTCTGCCGCGACGCAATAGTGCTCGCATTGCTGTCTTCCGGTGAAATTACAGGCACATGAGACTTTTCATGTTTATGTCTCAGGGTGGGGGGCTCAGTGCAATGCCACATAGGGTGCGTCCTAGGTGGACGTGACCTATTTGATAATGCACTGTTCATAGGCAGAGGGTACCACTTAACTTCAGGTGGGCCATCTACTTGATCCGTCATTCCAAGTAGTATTAAAAAAAAAAACTTTACGGCACTCGTTGCCGTCACAAAGACCGCCTGAAGCGAAGTGAATGAGCTCACTCACTTTATAAGCTCAAAAATATTGTTCCTTAAGGCCCGGCCATACTTTTTTATTTTGGTTGAAGATCGCACTATTTATACACATACTCGTATCTTTAGATAGATATACAGTACCATATCTCGTACGTAAAACTGTTCATGAAATGATCTCGTTATGTGACTGTAAATTTTCAGGTTATCTCCTCCGATCCATCTCAAAACTACGAGATGGGTTTCAAAGCGTCGTACCTGCCCGGCTGCGAGGTACCACCAGCTTTCAACCCTCAGTTCACTCAAACCAACGGGCAGTTCCCTACGTCTCACGACGATGGCGGCTTCAAAATACAGATGGACGATTTAATGAAGTCATTCCTAAACCATCCACCCACCATGGCCGGGGCTCCAGCACAAACTAACAGTTATGTGAATGTCGGTGTGCGTCGCAGTAAGTCTCCGGTGCCCTCTGCGCCGCCGATGTGATATGTCACTGCGCTGCCCCCTTATTAGCTATGACCAAACGTGACATAACGCGGGATCGTTGCGGGATCTGCGTGGAATCATCGTTCAAAAACGTTATTGACAAGTAATCTACTATAGTCATAGCGAATAAATAGTCATAGTCAATAATCAACAAAAAAAAGTCTTGGTAATAGTCGTAGTCTATAGTCATATTTTTTTATGGTGCCTCGGGGCTTTATTCGCTATGAGCATAGGAGATTCCTTGACCATAACGTGTGACGTCATAATGTATTCTATACGATGATTTCACGCAGATATTGTAACGAGCCTGCGTTATGTCACGTTTGGTCATAGCCAATAAAGGGGGCTGTTCGCGTGCGTCATTCAGTACCAGTCAGGTTAACATGGGCTCTTATTATCATTCAGTTAAATACTATTCAGTACAAAAGTATCAGTTCCGTAATGTCTGTAACTAAAGGTTTAGTCAGTCCCTGAGGTATGGGAGCGGTACGGGAGGGGTGTTTTCATCTCTCAAATTATCAGAGGCCCAATTCTACTATTTTTTAAAGTAAAACCTTTCTTGTACTATGCAATTACAAGTATGAGACAATTCATTATTAATAATTCAATTACTATTGACATTAAAAATGGTAGTTTAGTAAAATTTATGATTTTACATTTACGAATTTTTACGAAGAAAGATTTTACGATTGTTTCTAGGTCACAATTATGATGCAATGGGTCACTGCTTATTTATCACGCTAGGTGGCGCATAATCGCTGGTGTTGTTTCGTAGCCAAACAAAGGTCTATCAATGTTAAAAAAATAACTGTCAAAAGTGGACAGTATTAGTTATGCCAAAAATTTATAATTTTAGTATGAGAAAAAGACAAGACCACTAAATGACAAGCACCAGCGATGGTGGCGCCATCTGAGATTAGTTTTGCCTGTGGCTCCCCATTGAAGTTAGTAGAATACCAGTGTCAAAAGTGACAAGTATGAGACAATTCATTAACAATTTAAATACAAGTGGTTTAGTAGAATTGGGCCCCAGATAACATAATGAACATAATGACGACGACGACCACGAAAACACCCCTCCCGTACCGCTCCCATACCTCAGGGACTGTCTCAGTTAAGCGCTAGACCTGTATATTTAAAGTCACAGTCGCAGAGGGTCTATGGACTTCTGCGATTAAAGTTATTCAACGATGAAGAATGTCAACGTAGAACCGATATTTTGTACTGAATGGCTACATGGCTCATGGTAACCCCCCATAAGTTGAACCTCCGGTTGAACAAACAACCAATAATACACTTTAAATAAAATTATCGGAAACACCAATTAACGCTTCACTACGATTGTACTTCACTAACAATGTTCACTAAATATTCCGAAATCACTCTCAAGACACTTGATTGATTCGCACTGAAAGTTAATTTACGACTGACTGCTCTTCGAGCGAGCTTTAGTTGTATATCTGAGCGCTAAAGCCTGGAGCTTTCGAGAATTTTGTAGAACATGCTCGAACTATCCAAACACGGCAGATGCAGATGTATATGCGGCCTGCTCTAATCACGCAGTGCGTCTACAGATGGCGCTAGCAATTCTAATTTGATGTTGACCCTTTTGGAAAATTTACAGCTAGGTAAACAAATAAACAAGTAAATATAAAATAGAGAGCCAATTAAAACTTAATTAACTACTACTATTACAAAATTTCCCATAGTGCGTGCACTGGTCAACAGATGGCGCTAAGAGGCTCTAAATTAGCGCCAACGGTAGGCGTAATATTATCTACAGAACAAAAAATTATGATCAGAATGATCTGAAAACTATTTGCGTGAATATTTTCCTGTGCTATTTTATATTGAAATAAATCATGATACTATAATCATAGTTTTATAACGAAATTGATTACAAAGTACTTAGTTTACGTACAACTGACTTTAGATACCTAGTCTTTACATTTGTAATACTTTTGTATGGTTATTGTTGATATTATGTTAACACTCGGTTACTAACCATATGTTAATGTTATGGGCTCAGATAAGCCTCGATGTTTCGATGGACTTCAGAGCTTGTACCGCGTATACCACGGATTAAATAATAGTTACTACGAAACAGATATCACTCTCACGCAAAAACAAAAATTCCTACAATAGTCTACAAAATTCGAATAACAATACCCGGTACTCAAAACTTACTTTAAGCAATTTAATTTGTTCCTTATGTATGCGTGGCGAGGGTCGTAATTGCTTTGCACACCGCGTGACAATAAAGTAGAGCGCATCGTCGATCAAATACTCCTGGGTTGTATGAGAATTACCTGTAAGCCTGTAACCCTACCACTACTCCACGGGAGTCCGACTCGTCCTTACCATTTTTTTTTGAAGAGTATCATTCAGTTCTGATAGTGAAAAAAAATTAGTCAAATTACCAAAAGTTTCGACAATCGCAAAAAATACTTTAATTTGTCTTTTACACCCCCACTGTAGAAACGTTACTTCATTTTGGCATTGCGCGGCAAACTAGTACCGTGAGGCCTTTACCGTCGACGGTACGCTAGACGGTAGTCATTTATCGCGTGGCCTAGAACTAGTGCCGGAGACCTGCTATAACGTCAAATGGTTAGTAACCGTGTGTTAAAGTAGTATGTCACACCACTAGTTTTAATTAGGTTATTGTTCATATTGTAACCTGAAAAGGGTTCGACTATAACTATATTTAGTTACAGAATAAAACCATTATAATATAATCGTGAATTTGACCTTTGTCTACAATATTTTGATATTTGTATTCAGCTATAGGTTATAAGAATAATAATGGTGCATTTATATAATAAGCTGTTTTGAGTTTTTTTTAATAAACTTTATATCTGAAGTTGTTGAATAAGACGGCCTCCCTCTATGGACAGACGACATTGTAAAGATACCAGGAATTCAGTGGATGGAGGCGGGGAGAGGCCTATGTATAGACTTCTACCGGCTTTTCTACTGAATTGTTAAATAAGTCACTAACTAATTTTTAAGTTGTTTTTCTTAATTCGAATATTGGAAACCCAAATCTCAGTAAGACTCGAAATAAAGTGGCTACATTTTATAGAAAATATTTTTATATTTGCTATGCAGCATATTTTTTATATACAACATGCATATTTTTTATATACAACATTTACATTGTAGATCATAATATTATTATTACAATTTTATGTTGTTCTTTTGGGAAGAATGAGAAATAAAACTGGATTTTGAGTAAAATATTGTAAATGAGTCTTTATTATCGTAAATTGGTATCATAAATCACAATACAAAACAAAAACCTGTAAATTCTAGATTTAAATCGTACTTTGAGAAAATGCCTCATTTTAGAGGTTTGAAGTGGAACAATGGAGTCTTAAAGTTAATTTTTCCATAATCCATTTATTGGTTTGTCCCCACCTTTACTATCTTGAAGGACCCTGCACTTTCCAATAATCCCCACTGTTACTATCTTGAACGATCCCCATTTTCCCACCGTTACTATCTTGAATTTACATTTCCCCATAGTACCCTCCATTACTATCTTGAAGGACTCTACATTTTCCTATAATGCCCACCGTTACTATCTTGTGGGGACGGACTACATTTTCTTAAATGCGCAACTGTTACATTCTAAACATACACGAAAGTGCTCGTACGTTTTCAGACATGCAATTGTAGTTTACAATAACATTGACTAGGTTATACAAATTAAAATGCTAATAAACTAGAAGCAAGTAAACATTCAAAATAGTCTTACTATCTATAAACATCATCAAAATGTAGTAAAATAAATCATATAAAAATGTGATTCAATCACATTAAATAGGTTTTAATCTGAATATACTTAAGCACCTTAGAATAATTGCGTATACTTAGTAAGAACAATGCTTTTAATAGAAGAGTCTTGTATTGAAAACTTTGTACTTACAATAGATAAATTTAAGTAATATAGTTCATATAACATATAGCTTTAGGCACGTTATATATATCTGTAACCTAATAATTGTAATCACCATGTTGTGTGTGGACTTGTTGGACAGTGCATTATCTCATAGGTCACTCACGTCCACCTAGGACGCACCCTATGCGGCCCGCCACCCTGAGATGTAGTCTCGTGTGCCTGTAATTTCACCCTTTAAACTGGAACACAGCAATGCGAGCACTACTGCTTTGCGGCAGAAATATGTATAGTTTTGGTATTCAATTTCTCCAAATCACGGGCTATAGTATAGATAGATAGTCCCTCTGTAGGTTGTTAGGGCTTTCTACATATAAAATCCTGGGACCACAAGAAAGCATCTATAATTGCCCAGTGACATTGTCAATTGGCCCTTGAACCGTGCTAGTATTATAATATAGAAATGAGGACTATTCATTTTCGAATAAAAAAAAAGTTCGATTTGGCTCGATAGATGGCGCTGCCTCAACTATGGTTGTCAAAAGTAACAAATGCATTGTCTGTGCTTCTGTGTCATAGTTACAAAATACCACGAAAATATATCACTACGTGGTTGACTTTGACATTTCACTTTATTTTGACAGTTAAGTACAGAGCTGACGCCATCTATTTTCAAGGCTCTAAGCATGATGAGAAACGGCCGATAAAACCCCTCGTTAAAAACTAGGTATCGAATTTGTATGCATTTTATTGTGAATCAAATGGTCTGTTCACAATCATTTACAATCTCACGAGGTTTGTCATACACTTTCAGTGATTACAATTATACTATAACATTATCCATCTAAAGCCTACTACTACGTTTACAAAGCACTTCACTGGACGAATTATCATAACATTTCATAATTTCAAGATTTGGGTGCATCGCCTGTTTATTATTATTATTATTATTATTATTAATTTATAGACGAGCAGCTTTCGCTGATGTGTCTACGTCACAGTATTAGAATTTAAAATTTAGTCGAAATATTGTCACTTAGTTATGGTAGATTTTTTTGAGCACTGATTTATTTGTTCGAAGCCAGATGTCGAGTTTATTTTTGAATGCATTGACGGAAGTAGCAGTAACGACGTCATCTGATAGCGCGTTCCAATTGTGAACCACTCTATTGCTGAAGAAGTGATGAGCGGCAAGTGAGACGGCGGGATCACGGTTTAACTTCAGCTGGTGACCACGTGTGGATCTTAGATCTTCTTTTTTAATAAAAATGTCATGAAAGTTTGGCAGGTTGTAATGATGGGTCATAATCTTGTAAGTTTCGATAAGATCTCCTCGAAGGCGTCTATCCTCAAGAGTAGTGAGACGTAGTGTGAGTAATCTGTCCTCATAGGATTTTCGACGTAGAGCCTGCGGTATCTTAGTGGCCCTCCTTTGGACACTTTCAAGAAGGTCTATGTCTTTTTTGAAGTAGGGGTGCCATATCTGAAATCCGTACTCCAGTAGTGGCCTTATATATGTTTTATAAATCTTGCGAAAAACATCAACAGTCATTGCTAGAAAGGACCTTCGTATAACATACAGAAATGAATTCGCCTTCTTGACTATGATAGTAATGTGTTCTCCCCACTTCAGATTAGATGAGATATTAACCCCTAGATCTCGCTGAAGGCCGATTGGGGACAAAATGTTTCCATCCAGTGTGTAAGTGACTCTGGGGTTATTGTTGCCTAAATGGAGAATGTTGCATTTGGATGCGTTTAGTTTGATTATCCAATCCTTTGTCCAGTCTTGTATGCGAATTAAATCTTCTTGTAACTGCCCTGATTTAATAAGTGGGTTGGCAAAGAACTTTCCATCATCAGCAAAAAAGGCACACTCTGAGACCAAGAGTTCTGCTAGATCCGTTATGAATAGTCCAAAAAGGTGGGGAGCGAGCACAGACCCCTGTGGCACACCGCTTACAACAGGTTTTTGCTGAGACAGACAATTGCCAACACGAACTTGAAATGTTCTGCCTAGAAGATAGTTCTCAATCCACTTGAGTAGCGGCCCACGTATTCCAAAGTGCTCCAGCTTTAGTAGAAGACGTTGATGCGGAACCTTGTCAAAAGCGCGTTCAAAGTCAAGGTATACTATGTCAATAGGGTTCTTATTATCAAGTTCTTTGCTCCAACTATGGACACAAGTCAGCAGGTTTGTAACAGTTGATCTTCTTATGACAAAACCATGTTGTTTTACTGATATTATGGATTCTTGGTTTAAAAATGAAGTTAGTTTATCACAAATAATTCTTTCCATAATTTTTACTACCACGCTAGTAAGACTGATTGGGCGAAAATTTGCAGGTTGACTCTTATCCCCTTTTTTGTAGATTGGAGTGACTATGGCATGTTTCCAATCCTGAGGAAGGTATCCTGATTCAAAAGATCTATTCAGTAGTTCAGCTAAGGCTGGTGCTAAAATCTTTACAGATTTTATAAGAACACAACAAGGGAGATTGTCAGGGCCAGGGGATGACTGGATCCTTAGTTTAGAGATAGCCTTTTCAACATCTTTTACTGTAAATAATACTTCACTTAAATTATTCTCCACATAAGCAAACGAGGTTACTTTGGTAGCTTGGTGTATGGCCGGTTCCTTAGAGTATGCCTTTAGAAACTCTTCTGCAAATGCTTCTGCTATGTCATTGGGATTAGTTACCAAGTCTCCGTTGCGAGTCCTGATAGCCGGAGGGATGCTTACTTTGGAAGTAGTGCTGCGGCGAATGTACGAGTAGAAAGCTTTATCTCCGTGTTCTAGTAATTTAGATTCATATACACTTCTCTGTTTCCTTGTCCATGAGATACATCTGTTGTTCACTTCGCGAAATCTAGAATAGTCACTCTCTGTACCTGATGATCTATATATATCCCATAACAGTTTCTTCTCTGCAATCATTTCCAAGGCACACTTGTCAATCCAAGGCTTGTTTTTCAATTTATTTCTTATAAGTTTTTCAGGGGCGTGTTTATCGGTAGTGGTATTAATAGCTCCCAAGATTCCCGTCCACAATTGTTCCACATTACCAGAAGGATTTACCTCCTGTAAGTTTTCTTCCAAATGCACATTGTATTCGTCATAGTCAACTGAATCAAAGAATCTTCTGTACGTGGGTTGACTTTTTACTGGCTGTATATGGCATTGGAGGTCAAATTCAAGTGTGATATGATCACTTTTGCCAATTGGTGGTCTATAGATTATTTCTTTAATAAGTGTTTCCTCATTTACCATAATTAGATCTAGGAGAGACGGTACGTTACCTTGTCGAAGCCTTGTGGGTTTACATACCAATTGCAGAAGGCTGCTGTTGATGAAAAAGTCTTTAAACAGTGCTGCTGAGCCTGACTGGGATTGATTGACATTAATTGGCCATTTAATGGTGGGGTAGTTAAAGTCACCAACAATTATTAAAGTGTTATTCTCTGAAGCGGCTACAAGATTTTCCATCATTTTGGTATCCCGTGGTCTCCACGTACCTTCATCGGAGTCATCCGGACGATATACCCCCACAACAAGGAAGTGATATGTACTAAATTGTATGTCAAGGTAGAGAGCTTCCACCTCCTCGCACATGTATCTTGGATTACGTCTAGCCACTATCGGGATACCACGCAGACTGTCTCTCACATACATGGCCACACCTCCACCTCTAGTTTTGCCCTCAGACTTTCTTTTTTTGTGGTTACGATCAAGCCTGAACAGGGTGTAGCCGGGTATATTGAATGTACTGTTGCGATCGTTGGTATTAAGCCATGTTTCGGTAACAATTGCAATGGATGGGCTTCTCGCTGTAACTTCAACAAGGAACAAGTCAAATTTTGGAGGTAATGATGAAAGATTAGTATAAAAAAAAGTAAAGTCAATATATGGATTTCTATTGTCATATATCAGTTTTTTTGAAGGGCTACTATTTTTGGAGCGCCCTTTACATATCTTATTGTTATGTTTGATTCACCATTTTCAACTCTCGTTTTTAGACTATCTCTAAGTTGGTTGAGCTCTTCCCGCTGCATAGGGGTCTTGTCATCATACAGTCTTACCCCTTTTTTGGCCTTACTTTTGTTCTTAAGAACCAAGACGGCATCCTGACGGGAAGTAAGTACTACCTTTATTGGTCTTGTTTTACCATCCTCGCGGCGTCCCAGGCGCTGCACTGACACCACCTTCTTAGAGTAGTCACCACCATTATTAACTTCTTGTAATATTTTCGAGACACTTGACTCATCATGCAGCTTTCTGTCCAAACCAATGTCCGAGGCAAATTCTTCCACACCAACCAAGATTACATTTGTGGCTCTATGCTCGCGCTCCACTAGCTCTTCCAGAATAGCATTGGTGTCCGGCGGCGGCGGGGTCGGGGCCACGGGGGCCACGACTGCCTCCGCTAATGGAGAGGGGTTCCTGGGCTGGGATAGTATTATCTTAACCTCATCCAGTTCTTGGCGTAGCCCGTCATAGGATTTGATGAGCTTAGGCACTTGAAATAAGGCCTCCCGACATGCAGGGCACAAGAACAATAGGGTCCGCTTGCCCTTTAGCCCCATGACGCGCGCCTCACTACTCGTCAGACTACTGCACTGCAAACAGATATTCCGCTTGCAACCATCACACTGTATTGTATTATCGTCGTTGTGGTCATCCTCACATTGGAAGCACTTCATTTTAGCTCAAAATACGACACTGGCTCGAAAAAGTCGTTACAAATTTTTCACTGAGTTTGTACTTCACAGGCACAATTTTTAACTTTGTTTGTTATTTGTACACAATTGAATGTCTATAAATCACGAGATTATTAAGTCCGAAACATAGATTTGTACGAATAACTATTTTTAACACATTTACAAAATACGACGCAAATTCCAACACTGTTTGTCTTTCTGAGGGTAGAGAGAGAAAAACTGAGGTTATTCAACCCGTTTAAACCACTCCTCCTCCTCGAGTAGTATTCCTCAATGATGAGGGTCGTGACCCCCTCCATGGATCACTTTCTGCCGGACGATGTTGCCCCAATGAGATCTGTCGCCAGCGAGCTGCACGGCTTCGTGGAGTTTTGAATCGAGAGTGGTGCGGATCTGGGGTTGTATTGCGTAATAGACTGAAGTTCGATTTCCATGTCCAGTTTGCTATTAATTGCGCTGCGTGTTTTAAAAATATCTGCTCTTGAAAAAAAGCTAAAACACGCAGCGCAATGAACATCAAACTGGTTATCGACATCGATTAGACAATATGACGGCTGGTCTGACCAACGTAACGGGCTACGGCCTCGTGGCCTCTTTCCCTCAATTTTGCCATAATGTTTAGTTAACCATTTAATCTTGACCTATTCATCACCTATCTATTCATTACCTATAGTCATTCAGTACCACCACCCTTCACAAAGGCATAATATAATAGAACTGACACACAGAATGGCCACTCCGCCCCGCGTAATCCACGTCTCCGTACCCCACCCCCGCAGTTGCGGGTCGTCTTGATTTCATCGCGCATAGTTTAATTAAGAGTTCATATTACACAGCTTATGAGTTTTATAGTACAATAATATGGCGAGGTATCATACTGTTATAATGAGGCAAAGCGTTATCTATAAAATATCTTAGTGACTATAAATATTTATTTCCAACAAAGTTTGGTCGTCTATTATAAACCATTTAAAATGAGATTTGTGCTTAAATTAGTAGTGAAGATAAATGACTTTGCTGAGATTTTGTAATAAATTTTGGGCTTAACTATATGCCAACGACTCCTCCCGTGGATGTCGTCAAAGCCGACTAAGGGCATACCAATACTCAACACCAATACCGCGATGACCAATCCGCCTGCCAAGTGTGGTGATGGCAACCCCCCCTATACTATTGGGGAGGCCTCGTCCAGCAGTGGACATGTAAAGGCTGCTCATGGTTATGGTATGACAGCGATACAGCCCGTATTTGGCCCGTCGTTATTCTCTTTCAATTGTATTAGGAAGACAGGAGCGGTCAGCAAACCTCGCGTTATCCTCTTTCTTTCCGTAAAGCCGTCCCTTTTTATCGCGAGACAGGCTCGCACTGAAGATGTCATCAGCCCCACTTCGGACCCACCATACCCCGGCCATACTCCTGGGGGTATGGTGGGACGAAACCATACCACCATAAAGATGTGTGTGTGTGTGTACTTCCACGTATCTATGAAAGTCCCGGAGCCTTCGTCTATGTTGTGCTTGTCATTTCCGGGATTCACTTTTCCTCATGCTTTTCTTTGTAGTCCGGGTTGTACGGTGAGCTGTATGCAGGTAGTTTATCTGAAAAATAAGGAGTTGTTGGAAAAACTACCTTCTGTACCTTCGCCTAAACCGGTAAAAGCATGTTCCGGGGCGTTTTGCCCGTTCCTCCCCAACCTGGCAACAGCCCAAGCCGAGGTTCGTGCCCTTGTGCTCGTTGCCCCAACCTAACTTTACAGGTTGAGTGCCATCTGCGCTCACCAAAAGCCCTGTAACGCAGTCATGACCCCAGGAAGCCAACTGCAAATAAAAACATTCGAAAAAAAAACTTACAAAATGGGTTTGTTTTCATTTTCCATAATTAATTATTATTAAGTACTATTAGCCCAGACTGTCCTATTGTTCGGCAAAGGCCTCCCCCCATTTCCGCCCGTCACTACGGTTTTGAGCAACCGTTTCCCATTCCCCCAGGCGACCAGTTCATCCCGCAACCTCATGCTCATGCGTGGTCTGCCGCGACGCCGCCTGGCTGTATCAGGGCTCCATAACGGGGTAATTTTGGCCCAAATTTCGTCGGACATGCGGCAAATGTGACCGGCCCAATCCCACTTCAGCCTCGCGGCCTTTTCTCCCACATCGGCGACATTAGTTTTGGAGCGCAGAATGGTGTTTCGGATGCGGTCAGTTAGTTTAACGCCCAAAGTACTGCGCACCATTGCCCGTATTTCATTAATATTAAATAGCTCTCTCCATAGCCCGTTACGCACGGTCGGTGATACTTACTTCCTGCATCGTCCGGCGTGGAAGGCACAGGCGCGCTAGCAGACGCGTATGGGCTTGTAGACTGAAAGGACAGACATTAAACATTACTTCATGTAGGTACCGGTTATTTCTTGGTCCCCCTGCGTTAGCTCAGTGACCAGCTTGAGGTATGATGGTCATAAAAAAAACTTCAGCCCAACTACTGTAAACCACAACATTAGGAAAATAACAATAATAATTAATGTTAATATGTTAATGTAAGGAAGGAAGGGAGGCCTTTGCCCTGCAGTGGGACACCACAGGCTCATAATATAATATATAATAATATAATGTTAATATGTTGACACAGGGCCCTGTGGTCAGAAAACACGAATATGTTGACAAAATAAAAAAGGTCACGATCTGATCCCACCATCTCCTTTTCATCATAGGACGAGCAGGCGCACGGCTCAGTACCATCCTTACCTCATTATTATACCTTCTATTCGTACTAAACGTTTCAGTTCTACCTTTATAATGCGAACTGCTAAGGAGTGGAATACACTACAGTCGTCTGTCTCTCCTGAAAACTATAATATGGGTCTCTTCAAGGCTAGAGTGAATAGGTACCTTCTAGACCTTTGTGCTCCATCTTCGGCCACATCGTCACTTACCAACAGAGATCATGATATCGTGGTCAAAAAAGTCTATAAATGTTTAAAAAAAGGTCTGTTTCTGATTTTTTTATTTTCGTGTTGAGTAAACCTTACTAATATTGCACAGGCCATATTCAAACTGACCACAGGGGGTCCCTGTGGTCAGTTCTACAAAACCGTTAACCAATCTAGGCAAAAATTCTCTTTATATATTTTGGTCACGGTGTGCCACAGTAGGTAACTGCCCAACACTGTAATTTCAGCAAAATTTAAACTCGTGAAAGATTAGTTGTCCAATCCCAACTGACGGAAAATATAGACAGTACAAATTATTATCTTATATGGAAAAATTAGTGTGTTTGTTAGTTAGTCAAAGCGGCTGAACTTAGAAATTTGGTACAGGAGATATAATTAATCCTGCCGCCTATTGTCGATTTGCACGACTTATATCAAATAAGTTTTTTTGCGAAAAATATTTTTTTCAATACAAGCTTTTATAAAACTAGTGATTGTAACCGTGTGCTGATCAAAATGAGCCTAAACACGGCCAGTCTACTATTATCCATCGAGGAGTTCCATTATCCACGTTCCGTCTATATCATCAGATCAGCTCGCTGTCACCATCATATTGTATTGTCATCGGAACTTGACAGGTATGCCAAATGTCAGCTCAATCGGTTGAGGATAACTGCTTTAAAATTCAGTTGCAAGATTCCACCTGGACATACATTGAAAGTTAAATAAAAGCTTGTAAAAAGAAAAATGTCCAAATCTATCAATCTGGTAATCTTATAATACTCACATAGGGAGGAATGCCAGCGGACGGTGGCAAAAGAGGCATTGTAACGCCATCTTTCTTATCTCCTTGCGCAATGAAACCTAAATTCCCAGTTTTCAGTAATGTGATTCCAGTGAATTCTGGCTTTGGGCTACTCCCATAAGGCACGCTAGTAGGGGGGTAAGGTGAAGAAGTCGGGGGGTAAGGTGAAGAAATCGGGGGGTAAGGTGAAGTAGTCGGAGGGTAGGGTGAACTGGTTGGGGGGTAAGGCGAAGTGGTCGGTGGGTACGGTGAAGTAGTCGAGGGGTAAGGTGAAACATTAGGGTAGGGCGTATTTGACTCTGTAGGGTAAGGTGAGTTTGTAGCAACTTTCGGTGCAGGGTACGGACTTGTTCCTTGAGAGGGATACGGGGCATTTCCGACATTTGTTGTAGGATAGGGTGTCGGGTTTGAATTGGGGTATGGAGGATTTGCACCTGGGTAAGGAGGATTCACACCGGGGTAAGGAGGATTCGCACCAGGGTAAGGTTGATTCGGGTATGGGGTATTTTGGGGTGGATTGATTGCATTGGGGTAAGGCGAGATATTTTGCCCATTGGGGTAAGGCAGGTTTCCACCTATGGGTGGGTTCATGATCGGAGGAGGGTATGAGGTAAAGCCATGTGACACTGGAATGTCGTCCTTCGCAGCTATGGGTTGTGTGTTGAAGGCGCTAAGTGGTATGGTGCCAATTATTAATGGATGAACTTCGTCGTCATCTGTGTGGCAACCAGAAGTTTCTACTGATACCTGAAAAAAAAAAAAAAAAAACTCGTATATAAAAGGCAATGTCCTGATTGACTGACCGAGTGAAAACGCACAGCCTAAACCGCTGTTCGTACAGACTTGGAATTTGGAGCATGTGTTTGTCTCGATGCGAAGGGTTGTACTAATTATGTATAAACAGCTGACAGGACTTCATGTCGCGCTAGTTATGGGGTAGGATAAAGTAGTTATAGGGTAAAGTTGGTTTTGAGCGGGGCAAGGTCAGTTTGATTTTTACTTGGGTATGCTAAGATAGTTGGGGCCAATACGTTCTATGTTATAACTACTATTTGTGTAATATGCTGTTGGCGTCGTTCCTATTACCAACAAAATAAAACATTTGTTCTTGTGATAAGATGGGGTATTTAGTTTGTGGTAAGATTTTTATTTTGTGTGGTACTGTGAGTTTTTTGCGGTTTAAGTGTACAGGCAAGTACAGAGGTCGAAGCACGAATAATTAAAGTCAGTGAGACGACAGCAAATATCAATGCACCAATTAATTAGTCATTATTAAGATTCTAGTCTCCCCGATGTCATTGGCCAATATTTGACAATAACTAAATAAATAAATAATGCTGGACAGTTCACACAACATTATCTAGCTCCAAGCTAAGCAGACCTTGTGGTATGGGTACT
This sequence comes from Operophtera brumata, assembly GCA_932527175.1. Taxonomy (NCBI): domain Eukaryota; kingdom Metazoa; phylum Arthropoda; class Insecta; order Lepidoptera; family Geometridae; genus Operophtera; species Operophtera brumata. Next base: position 53,702,664 of record OW052239.1, on the reverse strand, counting down.
AGATAACTGATATACTTAATACAATCTATTAAAAAGATAGATATTTTTAATTATACATAGAAAATACCCAGAACACCCTGAACAAATATCTGCAGATCCTACAAATGTTTGTTCCGTGCGGGAATCGAACCAACAACCTCCTGCGTCGCAGGCAAACCTTCGCCCGCCGCGCCACAGAGGTCGTCTAACTATCGCCTCTTTAGCGTCACGCTAACGTTAGTTATTCGTGCTTACAACGCTGCAAGCATCGTTTGATCCAACTTGTACTAAGCAACATGATTTAAGGTCTTTGACTTACTTTGAACTTGAAATTAACTTCAATGTACCGGCAACCCGTCAAGTTAGGTACGTCCATATCTGGTATTTCCAGCTCCACCACCCAGTTGCGCTCGGTGTGACTCGGGATGGGGCCTTTCTTGACTTCTAATATGTTGTCTTTATATGTGCGCGTGTCGGGTTCACATTCTGCGCGGAATTCTGTGTCCTGAAAGAGATAATAAATTTGCTGAGAGACCAGTTCACTGCAGCGATCTGGGACGAAAATCAATCAAGAATCAATGAGAGGGAATCATTATGCAAGCAATTCACGATCAAGTTCACCGTCAAGTTTGCAGCGGACTTGAACTGCCCAGTTTGCAGTTCGTCCATATAGAATACACACGATCAAGTTTACCGGCAAATTTTGCTTGATGGCTGCCAGTTATAGCCATGGCGTCACCAGTGACGGACGACGACGCGTTTGCCATCTAACGTCATGTATACTTGAACGCTCACACACATCTTTAAGTTTGACATGACATGACGCTGCAAACTTGATTCTAACTTGAACAAAATTCTATTTTCGCTTCAAGTAGACTTGTTATGCACACCCATAGCCATACACCGTCAAGTTAACTGGACGCCGCATCAAGTCCGCTGCAAACTTGACGGTGAACTTGACGTGAATGGCCCGCATCAAACATAGTTATTTCTAGTTTTATTAGCCTATACCTTAACCTACCTACGTAAGAGTACCATAATATTTTACAAGCTTTTTTATTTAACTTGCAATGTATGTATGTTTGTCCAGATTGAATCCGGGTGGAATCTTACAACTGAAATTTAAAGCAGTTATCCTCAACCGATTGAGCTGAAATTTGTCATACCTGTCAAGTTCCGATGACAATACAATATGATGGTGACAGCGAACTGATCTGATGATGGAGACGGAAGGTGGACAACGGAACTCCTCGATGGATAATAGTAGACTGGCCGTGCTTAGGCTCATTTTGATCAGCACACGGTTACGATCACTTATTTTATAAAAGCTTGTATTGAAAAATATATTTTTCACAAAAAATTTATTAACCTTGTGAATGACGGAACAAGCAGATGGCCCACCTGATGTTAAGCGGTAACCTTTGCCTTTAACAATGCATTACCTCACAGGTCACGTCCACCTAGGACGCACCCTATGCAGTATTGCACTACGCCCGCCACCCTGAGACATAAAGATGAAAAGTCTTATGTGCCTTTAATTTCACCAGCACTCCTATCTAACAGGAACACAGCAATGCGAGCACAGATGTATACGAACATCTTTGAAATTAATGCAAATGTTATTTGTGTTTTGTTGTACCTATTCTATGTAAAATAAACTTATCTTTATTAACATCAAGTTTGTAAACTTTACTGTTACTGAGTGAGAGTGTAACGCAACGACTCCAAAATGTTAACATACCATCATAATGGGGTTTTATTTAATCAGCTGACCTTTTTGATCTGGAACTGGATGGCATCGATCTGGACGGAGCTGTTGTTCTTGCAGGAGACTTCGACCGGCATCACCTGGCGGGGACACCAGCCGGCCGCGGGCACTTTCACCACGATCTCAGATTTACCTGAGCTCGTGAAGCAGCAGCAGTACGAATTGTAGAATTCCATCGCTATTGGCTCCTGGAAAGAGTGTTGTTGTTTGTCTCATCAGAGTAATGGTTGTGAAGCATATGAGCCACGATAGATAGATAGAAAAATATTTATTGCACAAGACAAAAAAGCGACCAAGTGCGAGTCGGACTCGCCCGTGAAGGGTTCCGTAGCAGCAAGTAACATAATATAAAAGTTTTGGATGGTTTACGATATATGACGTATTAAAAAAAAACTTACTACATCTCGTCCAATAGAAAAAAAAATTAGAAACCTCAATATCATTTTTATTGACCTGTCCATAGATATGGTATGGCTTTGATGAAATAAAAATTGAGTTTCAGTTCTATGTATGGGGAACCCCAAAAACTTATTGTTTTTTTTATGTTTGTGTGAAAATCTTAATGCGGTTCACAGAATACACCTACTTACAAAGTTTAAACAGCATAGCTCTTATAGTTTCGGAAAAAAGTGGCTGTGACATACACGGACGGACAGACAGACAGACAGACATGACGAGTCCATAAGGGTTCCGTTTTTTGCCATTTGGCTACGGAACACTAAAAAGCGGTACATAGCGCTTATAACACTTGGAACCGGCTACCAGAGGCAGTGATTAGTGCTAGGGAGCACTAATCACTGTCTCTGTTAGCCGGGTCCAAGCGGGGGCGGTGAACTCAATTAAGAACCGATTTGAAGACACAGTGCACTGATAGGATATGCACGCATCAGCTTATGCTGATAGTGTATTAAACATATCAATAATAATAATAACAAGGCCCTCCACAACCGCGAGGTAAGCAAGCTCAGGGAGTACTTCCTCCATACCAAGTGCGGAATGCATCACGATGTCGTTGCAGTTGATAAGAACTTTACCCCGCTCTCCTTAGCAAACGAGAAATGGCGCAAACCACCGGTGTTGAGCACCCAGGACCGCAAGACCGTATGGGAGAGCAAAGAACTACACGGGCGATTCTACAAGGCTCCCACAGGGCCCGATGTAGATCTGATCGCTTCAGTGAACTGGCTACGTTTCGCGGTGACCTCTTTGGGGAAACCGAGGGTTTTGTCTGTGCGATTATGAATGAGGCTATCAAGACTAACAACTACCGAAAGTACATCATGAAGGATGGGACGGTTGATATCTGTAGAGCATGTCACCGCCCTTGGGAGTCCCTCAGGCATGTGCTTTCGGGTTGTTTGCATCTTGCTAACTCAGAGTATCTGCACAGACACAACCAAGTAGTCAGGATCATCCACCAGCAACTTGCTCTCCGATACGGCCTTGTCGGACCTGAGGTGCCGTACTATAAGTAGATGCCTCAGTCGGTTTTCAAAAATCCCCTGGTAATATCTCTCAGTCGGCTTTTATGAAATCCACGGGAGGAGGCTGGAGGTTTATTCTCAGGCCGGATACGCCACAGCATACTACACCGTACCAGGCATGGCGCACTCCGCACTTTAGGTACCTATGAAGCTACCTTGGCGCTACAAGTACCCGGCGGGCTCGAAATGTAGAGTCATTTCAGTGAGTCAGACAAGATAAGAGTTACGCAGTAGAAAGAGAGGTAACTACTAGGTGAATTTAGCTGTAGGTAATTAGCGAAGTGCGAGCTGAATTGCACTTTATTGAGTGGGGCCAAGAGTCGCTATTTATTTAAATGATTTTGCGAAGTCAAGTTTCTGTGGCTGTACTATTATGTATTCTGTGAGGGTACCACTATTTCCATACAAATGAAAGAGTATTTCAGCACCGTGTGTGACTTATTCAGCTCCCTGATATTTATGGTTAGGTGTATATTAACTTTGATTCTTACAAGCTTTATTAACTATATTAACTTGCAATGTATTTCCGGGTGGAATCTTGCTACTGAATTTTAAAGCAGTTATCCTCAACCGATTGAGCTTTTATTTGGAATACCTGTCAAGTTCCGATGACAATACAATTTGATGGTGACAGCGAGCTGTCACTCCTCGATGGATACTAGTCGTGTTTAGGCTCATTTTGATCAGCACATGGTTACAATCACTAATTTAATACAAGCTTGTATTAAAAAAAAACACAAAAAACTTATTATAATGGACTAACTTTAAAAGTTTCCATAAGACATATAAAATGTTTATAAGTCAATAAAAAATTTGAAATTAAAAAAAGAACTAATTAGCATAGATGATTGGATCTGAATATGTCATAAGTTTTTTTTTTTAAGTTACTACTTTTCATTAATACCTATGTTTAACAATAAGATTATTTGATTTGATGGGAAGTGGTTTCCTGGGCTGGGCCTCACTCACCTTGCAGAAAGGATTCGCATTCAGATCAAGAGGTGTTATAACTCTGAACTGAGCAGTCTTGTGCTGGTCCAGTTTGAAGGCTCGGTCGACAGTCACCTTCACCTGGTAACGCACGTGTCCGTCAGAGCTCTCGAACGATGATGGGCAGTGGGGGGGGATCTGAAACTCGAAGGGGAAGGCGTGCCTACCGGGGAACAGCTTGTTCTCACCTGCAAATTGGAGAACCATCTTTATTTGGACTCGTCATTAACCAGTTTCCAGGTCAGGCCTACCGTTGAATATGTATTTGATTTGAAATAGCTATTCTCATCATCATCATCTTCATCAGCCGTTAGATACTGACGAGGTTCCCGCATAGAATGCAATGGTGGGAAATGCCATGATCACCACGCTTGGCAGGCGCATAATGTATCCAGGTGGATACTGCTGCCCATACCTCGCAGTTTTTTTTTAACTTCTTGTATGACGGTTCAAGCAAATAGCCCACCTGATGTTAGGCGGTAACCTCTGCTTTAACAATGCATTACCTCATAGGTCACGTCCACCTAGGACGCACCCTATGTGGCATTGCACTGAGCCCGCCACCCTGAGACATAAAGATGAAGTGTCATGTGCCTGTAATTTCATTTGCATGTGCTGTAATCCCTTAGCCGGCTTTTAAGACATCCACGGAAGGAGACGGAGGTGTATTCTTAAGCTGGACACGGCATGGCATCCGCCGTCCATGCCGTCTGGGAAGTAGACCCGAGTTTGGAAAAGCAATGGACACTTTGATTATAATTTCAGACAATTTTATGTAATTCTCTAAGAATGGACACTGATGTATGGAGCAGTTAAACACAGATTTGTGTATGGAAATTGAGGTTTGCAAGGTGTCTCAGTGTCTCCATACAAAATCCTTGTCAAATGGTTGTTAATAACTTGAATCAGCACTCAGTTCATCAAGGTACGGGCCGTCTTATACTGCATCATCCAGTTCATGGTCGCTCACCGTTATTCCTCAGCGGCTGTCGGTTTTGCGAGTTATATGGCCCGCCCATGGACACTTCAGCTAGTCTTTTTTTTTATACTACCAAGGTAGCAAACTAGCATACCTTTTGGTAAGCGGTTACCGTAGCCTATGGACGCCTGCACTACCAGAGGCATCACACGCGCGTTGCCGACCCTTTAAAAATTTCCAAACACCCCTTTTGAAGAACCGCATACTGTAGTCACTTGGGAAAACCTCAGCAGGGAGATCATTTCATAAGCTGAGTATTCGCGAGTAATCTGAGTGTTCATACAACTCACCAGACTTGCTGCCCACCAAATAAGTGGTGAGGTTGACGTACTCCTCATAAGAATCGTGGGGTACGGTGTAATGTACAGTCCGATCATTCTCGCGGCGAGAGTGGCTCGTCGTCCAGTGGACTTTGCAAAACCCTATGAACTCCACGTAGATACCTGGAAATAAATAGGCCTAAGCATTAGCGGCAAGTATACATAATATGAGGCGAAGACCTTCTATTTAGATCTGCATTGTCATAGTAGCTTAACTATCATAATCGAGATAAGTTCAGAGTGAGTAAAACAGTGGCCGTTTTACTAAAACCTTTTTTTCTTAAACTACAATTCACTTCCATTTCGTTTCCTACACTTGATCTCTTTAAACGAGCTACATTGGTTAAAATGCCACCAAAATAACACAAAAAACTAGGAAAAGAAATAAAAAAAATACAGTAGTCTACAAAAGTAGACAACGTCTCTTTTCGAGAATATTTTTGTAGATGACGTCTCTTTTCGTTTTTTTTTTAATTTCTTTTTCTAGTTTTTTTGTGCAATCACATTTAATTTGTGTCGTATAAGGCTGGCCTCATACAGCCGGAATGTCTCTCTGAATTAATAACCTGAATTTCATAACCCTAATTCCTGAACCTTGCCTCACACATATCTTAAAAATTTAGATTGATCAGTAGCCTCGTGGTGCAAGGCACATGCAAACGTCTATTATGGAAGAGGAATTAATACTAGTCGCACTACAATTCTATTTTTTGCTCTTTCTATTACTATGTTTATTTTTTACTTTCTTTATTTTTATTCTATTAGTTACTATCTATTTTTTGTACAGCTCACGTATGATTGTGAGTACCCAGACAAACCTTCTTAGGTTTATAGGGTGCAACATTCAATTGAATGTGTACCTACTAATGTACTTAATAAATTTTAAAAAAAAAAACTTATTTTTCAGTATGTGTGTGCCGCTCTATTCAAATGTATGGAATGACGCGCGTTCTGAATTCATATTCCGATCAGGAATTCAGAACACTCATTCATCTTACAGATCGATCTGAAAAATTCATAATAATATTTTTTGTAAAAATTAAAAAACCATCAACGCCTCAACGGATTTTGATCAAGCATAGCTAAAAACACACCAGACAAATTCACCTTTCAATCAAAAAAAAATAATCAGTTCATCCGTTCGGGAGCTACGAGGCGACAGACAGACACACACACACACACACAGACACGTCAAACATATAACACCCCGTCGTTTTTGCGTCGGGGGTAAAAAAACTAAAAGTGTGTGGAACATAATCGCAATGTATAGAATTCTGGGATTTCCGAACTAGTAGATAGGTACTAGTTTTTAGTGTGTTTTAGATGTTAGTAGTTTAGTACTAGTGATATTGCATGCTGCGAAGCGGAGTATAGTGGATCTATATTTTAATTTGACAGCTATTCTTGTACCCGTTTTCGCAATAAAATAAATAAATGAATCTGAATCAGTACCCAGTATATATCCAGACATATCAGACAGACAATAGAATACACATGGCAATTTAGCTTCGCCTCGCCTAGCTTCAAGGTCGACCACTGAACCCAGACACATATTCGACTCTATTAAAAGTTTTATATCACGCGAACATCAAAATGGCGAAAAGATCATTCACAAAAGCTATGAGCTCTTGCCAACTTGTTTTGAATTAATTTATTTCCTCAATAAATCTTGAGATTTTGGTAAACATTGTGAATCATATTCGAACCCATATTTCATAAGTTATATAAAAAAGGTACTAAGTAGGGATGGGCCGAAATTCGTTTCACATTCGGTTTAACCGAATTTCGGCGGCTTGAACCGAACTTCGGCATTCGGCCGACTTTCGGTTCAAATGCCGAACATTCGGTCCAAGATAAGATTAAATAAATAAATAAATAATGCTGGACAAGTTCACACAACATTATCTAGCCCCAAGCTAAGCCAGAGCTTGTGTTATGGGTACTAGATAACTGATATACTTAATATAATACAATACATAGATAGATATTTTTTATTATACATAGAAAACACCCAGAACACCCTGAACAAATATCTGCAGAATGCACAAATATTTGTTCCGAGGCGGGAATCGAACCCGCAACCTCCTGCGTCGCAGTCGAACCATCGCAAGCCGCGCCACAGAGGTCGTCAAGATTAAAATACCTTATCTTTTTTTATTAAAATAATTAAAACAAATTTATAATCAGTCATTTATTAATCCTTGTAATTCGTTACCACTTAACAATAAAATCTTTTTTAAGAAATAAAATCAACTTTTGGTTATTATTTACGAAATTATAATAATTATTAACGAAATCATTGCCCTCTTCACACTAAAACAATAATCAGATACTTGTTATATAAAATGAAAATTTTATATGGACTATAATATGTCAAGTAATAGTCATATTAGGAGATTGTGAAACAGGTGTTTCACAATATTATTCATTAAATAATATTTATGAAAGTATCATTCTTATACCTATTAGTATTTAAATTTTACCAAGGGCAGATTGTGATGCAAAAATACCAAAGATTCAGCTTTATCTGGCAGGAGTCTATTACGTTTTTGTTCGTAAAGATTTCCTGCCTCTGAAAAAATTCGTTCAGAATATACTGAGCTTCCAGGAGACGACAAAATATTTTTGCCAAAAAAGTCATGCAAGGGAACTTGTCCTTATTCTTAGCCCACCAGTTATATGGACATTGGTCTTTAGGCAGCAATACAGCATTCAGATATCTATCGAGGTTTGAAGCAATTGGATTCCTCGTCTCTTCTACAAAATTTGGTAAACTTGCTGCTGCCAGTTCCTCATAGCAGTTCCAGAACGTTCTATGTATGTCTTCTTTGTTGGATCGCGAGGCAGACTGTGTTGTCTGGACAACTTCGTCGTCACTGCTAGAGTTTTCAATATCCTCGCTTCTTCTTACACATTCTGCTAAAAAGGTACGTCTTATCAGGGGTACATAATCTAGTGTAAAAAAAAACATTTTGTAGCGTGGATCCAACAATGTTGCTAAGCTATAATCCGAATAAAAAATAACCGAATTTCGGCCGATTTTTAAATTTTTGCCGAATGATCGGCCGAAGTTCGTATTCGGTATAAACTACATTCGGCCCATCCCTAGTACTAAGAAAAAACAAATTAATTATTTCTGTGTAATTTAATTTGTTAAGTATGTATCTCACAACTGGAATTAATAATCTATATCTATACTAATTATAAAGAGTAAAGATTTGATTGTTTGTTTGTTTGCATTGATTAGGCTCCGAAACTACAGAACCGATTTGAAAAATGATTTCACTGTTGGGAAACTACTCTATCCCTGGGTGACATAGGCTACAATATATTTTCAAAAAAATTAGGGATCCTTAATAAAACTCCAAAAATGTAATCCAAGGTGTTATCAGCGAGTAACATAGGGGGAATAACTTTAGCAGGTTTTTGTAACTGGTGTGTGGATACAAGGAGTTAGGAAGGGCGGAGGGTTAGGGGGGATCCCGACACTACCCGTTCCAAAATTCATCCCTTAAGGGGTGCAGCGGGGTGTTCCATTCTGTATAGAATAAAAGACTACGCGGAAATAGTCGCGGGCATTCCACTAGTCATAAATAAATAAGTGTCTAAAATAATAATGTTGTTATTAACAAAAGTTATGTGGTAATTTTTATTTAAGCCATAGGTAACATATTATAAGATAAGATAAAACATAACACACCTAACAGTCACATACATAGTCCTGACTGACCCCACACTAGGTTTACCTGTGTTGTGGGTATCAGGAACTACAAGTACCATGGTACCACAACACATGGACATGGAACAAATATTTACAGATCATACAAACATTTCTTCCGCAGCGGAAATCGAACCTGCCACCTCTCGCATCTCAGCCGGCTACTCGCCCGACGCGGTCAGGGTCGTCGAGGTATACCTACAATGTGGTATGAAAGTACCTACAATGTGGTATGAAACTGCGAAACTGCCTTCATACGAAAGGTGAAGGTAAACCCAAAATTATTTTTAGACATTACCATTTAACCAAAAACTGCAGACAGTACTTTTCCCAGCGCAAACCTGGCGCAAATATATATGGTTAATATACATAAATCAGTCAGTCAGTCAGTCAGGTTAAGCTCTTATATAGATGTAGATATATATACATACATTATATACATATTGTGTCCCATGGCCTTGCTACATGGAGGACAAGTACTTTAAATATTGAAGTTTTAAAGTTTAACGTAATCAAGACCTTCCTTTATTTTTGAAAGTCAGTACATTCAATCATGGGTACAAAAAAAACCCTTGCGTAGCGTTGCCCACGTTTTGTGCATTTGCCAGTATCAAGTAGGTATTGTTTTTTCATTTGCAACATACATTACACTCCTTCCTAGTCATCAAAAACGTCTAGTTGGCAGTTTTTCTATTTGGTAGACAATTTCCACTAATTTATAAAGTCACACAACAGGTAGGTATATTCCATTTAATTTCACTACACTTGTGCTCTTTAAACAAGCTACATTCGTGAAAATGAATGCATTCAAAAATAAACTAGACATCTGGCTTCGAACAAATATATTAGTGCCCAAAAAACATACCAAACTAAGAGACTATATTTTAACTACATTTTAACACTGTGTGACGTAGACACATCAGCGAAAGCTGCTCGGCTATAAATAAATAATAATAATCAATAAAATACCACCAAAATTACACTAAAAAACGATTTGCACAATTAACATCAAAAAGAAAAATGTTATAAGATAAGATAAGATAAATTTATTATTTAACTAAACACGGTTATAAAAGACATCAGTAAACATAGTTAAAATATAACAATGACTAGGCATGTCCTAAATCTAAGTACTGTTTACAATAACTAATGTTTAATAACATCTACTATCTAATGAAATTCCATCGGGTCCCAAACTAGGCGAAGCCTGTATCTTGGTGGCCCAAGAGGTTTTGTTATCCTGGAACTGAGTTGGTACAGTAAACAAAAAGATAAACATTAAAATAATAACTAATACTAAAATTTTGTGCCGGTATATAAATTAAATAAGAATATAAGTAGGGTGAGTAATGGGTGAGTGTATGTGTTGTGTGTGAGTGTAGTGCATGTGTATGCGATTGTGCGTGTGTGAAGTGCACGAGGGTAAGGGCGTATCGGGGTGAAAAACGCAGGGTGAATCTACATAATGATAGAGGTAATTCCTTCTGTAGAATCGTACGATAGCGTTTTCAACCACTTTCTGATAATTTTTTTGGCTTCAACAAGGTTACAGGAAGCAAGATCACAGTTTTTGGCGACTCTATTGAAAACGTGCCTGTTTAAGTATCTAGTGCTGCTTAGTGCCGACGGGCGAAGACTGATCGTATTTTGGGTAGTATTAGACTTGAGGTTTGTCTTCGCTTGCGCTCATCTAGTTGCGGCCTGAGGTAGAGCACTTTAAGAGCTGCATGGTGGATGAAGAGCTGACGAACAGACAGCACCCCTGCCTCCTCGTAGAGCAGAGCTGTCGAGAAGCGACGAGGTTTCCCTAACATAACTTTGAGGACTGCTCTTTGTGCTCTCTCTAATTCGATCAGCGTTGTTTTGCATGCCCCACCCCAGACACCAATGCAGTACTGGAGTAGTGATTGACAAAGCGATGTATAAACAAGATGTCGGGTCTCAAAGTTTGTAGCGCGTCTCAGGAGTTTCATGAGGTATATATCAATTTTCTAACTTTTTTCGATAGTGTCGAAACATGTTTCTTGAATTTAAGGTTTTGATCCATTACTACTCCCAGATATTTAACATTATCAACTCTCTTGACATCATAGCAGGGACATGAATTGGTACTGTTACTGGTTTGGATTAGGTTCATACAGTTCGTGGAGTGAATTTTTATACTGTCCAGCTGATTTGGAAAGGTGGCTCTGTTTATGTGAAATGCCACAAAGTTTGTTTTTTTTATATTCAAGGTTAGGATGTTACGGTCTAGCCAAGAACTGATTTTAGACATTCCTAGTTCAGAGGCTCTAACAGTTTCTTGCCAGTTGCGCCCATGAAACAAAGCAACTGTGTCGTCAGCGTAACAGATCAGTTCAGCATTTTGGATTTCCATACGGAGAATGTCATCCATGTAGATAGTAAAGAGAGTTGGGGCAAGTATACTGCCCTGGGGTACTCCAAAATCGATTGCCAATTCATCACTTATGTGTCCCGCAATCTTTACACATTGACGTCTATCGGATAGATAGCTGTTGAACCAGGCCAGAACAGTACCTCTGATCCCGAAATAAAATAAAAGTAGGTAGTCTCTTTTCGAAGACTCTTGATTATGTTTAAACTCAATGAAAGTTGACTAAATCGAGATTGCATTGTGAATTTACTTAAATAGATATTCTGCTCGATGACTTCACTCTTTACAGCATAGCCTAAGAAACCCCAAGATGTGGACTTATCTGACCACACCCTGGGTGCATCCTGAGCTTGTCGGCCAAGAAAGCGTTGACAGGACAACATCAAGTCATTGAGTGGTAGGACATCATCCAGTATAGTTATGTTGAAGGATATGGAGGAGACCTTGGTTTGACTTCAGTATGTTTTTTTTTATCTGAATCGCCTCTTCCCCTAATCTAATTCTAATGCAAAATGGAGGAGATAAGCATTAGGGTATATTGTGTGTGGGGGGCCACCCCCAAATCAGGTATATGATATCCAAAGTCCAAAGCCAAGGTATCTAATTTTTTTTAAAGCCACTCCGCTCCGTCTATTACGGGTGGCACAGTGGTATTTCCCGAAATTAGATAGGTAGATGAATTCTACACAAATTAACCGAGACCTTTGAAAACTAAAATTAGGACTTTATAATTTTCTAATAAATAATGTCTGCAAGTTCTGCGTCTTATAAATGTTCGATACATGCAATGTGCCGCATAACATAATAAATTACTTAAATATACCATACCATACCACGCCGGCTGCGGCCGGCGCCGCAGTACCTATATATTGTAGTTATTGGGCGCCGCTAATTCGGCGCCGGCGCGGCGCCGCCGGCCCACAACAAACGAAGTGAAGGTCATGAGATAATTTTTGTTAGGTGGTACGTGATATTATTATGTATATAGACATCAACGGCCGGTACTCACCGCGAAACGTTTTAACGTTAGAAAGATCGAATTCCAGTCTTCCTCTTAGTACTTGACCAGCGTAGTATGTTTCGTCCTCTCTGTCTAGGATAATTCCTCCTTCATCGAATCCCATATTGGCCAAAATAATAACGAACGAAAATAAAACAAATTAAAATTGCTAGCGGCATGCACAAACATTTATGAGAAAAACGCGTGCAACCGTTCGCGGTGTGCTCGATTGACTTGACTGTAGTAAAATTACTCTATGAATCTATGATTGTAGTCACAAACATAGACATAGTATTTTCGCTACACTTAGTCTATGGCTCGATTCGTCGCGTCGATAGAGATAGATAGAGATAGATCTAGAGATAGATCATGGAGGTTTTCGTCATGAAGTTATTATATAAGATAATTATTATATTATATATATTATATAAGTTATTGTATAAGAGACACCTAAGTGCCTTTTAGTCTTATGGCATAAGATCATAACCCTGCTAGCTGGTCGGAAATCAGATTGCTGATCAAAACGGGAAAGATAAAAAGTTTATGCTATTATATGTTGGAAACCACGTGTGTACTTGTTTATGTACCAGACATTACTAGATGCTGGGAAAAACAAAGACTTCTATGTAAAGAACTAAATTTTTGTTATTATGAAAATATGCATATAGGTATTATGATAATTTACTACTCACTTGTGAAATAACAAGTTACATCCAGGATACCTACCATTTACTTCCACAATTTATTACTACACATTTTTGAACCATTTTTCGTGTTTTTATAACGAATAACCTTATAATCTGATTATAAACTTCCGAGTCGACAAAATTATATTTATGACAATTCGCCTTAGAGATGCATTCGGTGTTGTCGTAGTTTCGGGATGCCGATTTCCACAAAGATGGGACAATTGAAAAATATCTATTGATCGTTAAATTATATCGGTTTGCTAGATCAGTTAAATATTACCAACAGGTAATACCTACATTATTATATTGTTTGGGTTACAAGCTAATTTCATTTGACTACCTAACAAAGCGACTGATATGATTGTGTGTAACACATGGTTTCCAATTATTATTATTATTTTTTGATATTGTTATTTTTGCTTTTGAATGTTATGTAAATATGATAGATAGATAGATAGAAAACCTATTATTGCACAACACACAAAATAAGCTATTTAAAAAATTATATTAAACTAAGCACGGAAGTACAATGGGCGGTCTTATTGCTATAAGCGATCTCTGCCAGACAACCTTGGGATGGACTGGAATTATTTACACGACATAGAACGGTGGCTTAAGATCTGCAATACAATCTCTTAAATATGTTTTTTGTTTCATGGTTATTTTGTATGGTGTGGCTTTATACTAACAAAAAAGAGCTTTGAAAGGATTTATAATACCAAAACCTTCAAAGGATATTCAAAGCAACAACAACTTAATTGTTTCTTCTGTTTCTGATGTTTCTAATGAAACTCATAACATTGAGCATGCAACAAAATTGATAACAGCCACGACCACTATCATGATACCAACACCTGTTGCTTCTTCTTCAAAGTCTTTAAGCACATCACCAATACCAGTTGCCTCCACTTCAAAGTCTTCAAGCACATCTCTATCACCAATTGCCTCCTGTTTCAAGTCTTCAAGCACATCTCTAACACCAATTGCCTCCTCTCTTCAAAGTCTTCAAGCACATCAGTTAAACCGAGATCATTTTCAGAAAAATGGCTACTGATAACAAATTTAAAAACTGGATTTCAAAGAAAGAGCAGCATGGTCAAGAAAAACCATACAGCACCATTTGCGATTGTTTGTTGGTAAACCGAAAATTCTACATTGTCAAGCACATGGAATTACAAAGACACATTGCCCAGATCAGACTCTTAAGCAACAATAAACCTATCGACAAATTATTGAAGAGAATGAAGAGGTAGAGAGGTACTGAGAAAGAGAGCAGAACTTAAAATATCTGCATTTATTAAGAAGAATAACTTGCCATACCTGACTAACTGACAGCTTAATTCCTTTTTTGGCCAAACATTTTCGGATTCAATAAACATTTTAGCTTCTAGAAAAATGTGTTTGCGTTGTGAAATAGGAGTCTTTATTTATTTTTTAATTTCATTTTGTTTTTTATTTATATTTTATAATGTTTTTATTTTCAGGAAAACATGGATTGAAATTTTTAAGGAAATCAAAATTTTTGGATTTAATTATTTATCAACCAATAGGATTTGGATTGGATTTTTTTGGATTTATATTTTTATCAACCAAAATGCAGAGCAATTAGGTATAAATATTTTTATATTAATGATAAAAAAAGCGTAGTTTTTTTATTACACAGATTTTTTCTAATGGCAACCTTTGGTTTCAGATGGCAACATTTGAACCTACAAATGGCAACCTGGGCTGAGTAGGCTCTGGCAACACTGATTTTCGTGATGTTTTGTTACTATCACCACAATGGAAGTACTATGTACTACGTTGTAAGTAGTACGTGAATGTACAACATCCTTCTTATGAGACGTACGCATTTGTTAATTATGGCAACCACATTTGAGTCAGCGCCAACTATCGAGCCAAATGGAACTATTTTTTTTTTAATTCTTAACCCGGGTTAAATTAAAAGTTTTCAGTAATAGGCAAAATGGCTGATAGTACCTACCTACTTTCTATATATAAAAAAATTGTCTATGCTACCTACCAACCTCTCGGAAAAACGCGCCTAACAACCACTCGGAAAAATGCGCGCTTCCTGTTACACACTTCCGTCCTTTTTGACGAAATCCCACAGATTGCAAGAAAGCGACAGGTAAGATAAGAAGTTAAACATCAAAAATAAACAATTATTTTTGCTATACATCTGTTATTGAGTCACCTTTTTCTTTTATGTAGATACGAAATTGGATCTATTTTAATTCTTTAGTTTTTGAGAAAATAAACAGACGTAGAGACAAACTCACCAAGAGACGTAATTATTTTAATTATTCTACGTAATCGCCTTTTTCAAAATCGTAGTTGGGAACGCTGGCTGGCTGGCTGTCTATTTTTTTTATTATGTTGCCTTTTTTTTGTTTGCCTACTCTCTCACTCACTCATACTCTCTCTCTCTCTCACACACACACACACACACACATTCTCTCTCTCTCTCTCTCTCTCTCTCTCTCTCTCTCTCTCTCTCTCTGTCTGTCTTCTCCATCTCTCTCTCTCTCTCTCTCTCTCTCTATCAATAGCTTCTCTATCGAATCGAGCTTATCGAGCACCGCGCACGGCGCACGTCGCACACGCGTTGTATCGCGCCGTTTTCCTGTTTTTTGTGCATTTTGTTCGCTATTATTTTGGCCAAAATGGGATTCGATGAAGGAGGAATTATCCTAGACAGAGCGGACCAAACATACTACGCTGGTCAAGTAATAAATAATAAGAGGAAGCCTGGAATTCTATCTTTCTAACGTTAAAACTTTTCGCAGTGAGTAGGTACCTAACTACCTACTACCTCCCGCCCGTTGATGTAATTTAATTTTAATTATTCTACGTAATCGCCTTTTTCAAAATCGTAGTTGGGAACGCTGGCTGGCTGGCTGTCTATTTTTTTTATTATGTTTCCTTTTTTTAGTGATTATATTTTCAATTGGGGTGGTTAAAAAGATTGAATGTAGGTACCTAATTGTTAAAGCTTCATGTTAATGTTAAATAATGGCTATCTTTAAAAAAAATATTATAGTGATAACGTCAAATTATTAATGTGTTTTTAATGTTTAAAATGCTTATAACTGTTCGAAATTAGTGACTGCTACTTATAATTAATATGATTTCATATAAAAGAGTAAGACAAAAAATAAGATGATATTTTGATGATAACCATAAACGTAAAAGACTGTTAAGTAATCAATTTGATCAACTTGAAAAGTCATTAGTTATTTGAATTAAGGGCTGTGATTACTATATAATTCATTAAATTGCATACACTGATCGAGAAAATATAATACATGATAATTATTGTTAAAACCATAGTTGATGATGCAAGACTTGTGGTTGTTAACAATTTAAAAAAACTGTAATTACTATTTCAACAGTAAATAAAAAAAGAATTAAAAAGAAAAATGTATAAGTAATAAAAGGATTTAAATTTAAAGACTTAAAAATTATAAGTAATATGATTACCTAAACTTCTACCTAACAGGACATTTCAAATTAAATTATAAAAAAAAACAAAGTCAAACTTTGATTTTGTTTATTTTTATAGTTTTTCTGGTGAGGCCTAAAAACATTTTTACGAAAAAACGAGTTTTTAATGTAACTATAATAGCTTCGTCTTACTTTTTTATCCATTATAAGTAGCGGCCGAAAACTAAATACCATGTGGCCGAATACTGAAATTAGTGGCCGAAAACTAGCGTTTTGGTCATTTTTGGGGTTAAAATTTATTATAAAAAAAACTAAGATCACTTCGCGTCAAACAGTTTTGAAATCAGAAACTACAATATTTTATCTATCAAAATACATTATCAGTACAGATTATCAACAGTAACATTATTTTTTTCTGACCGTTTAAAGTTGCCAAGTCCACTAAGAGGCCGTAAACTAGCGAACCGACCCTACTTATTACTTCCATGATATACTATATAATAAATAGTGTGTCTCGGCCATATGCCGCATGGAGGACAAGTAGTAGGTAGGTAGGTACATGAATATGTTATTCCTAGAGTAGGTATCTACAATTCATTTGCAACCTTAGAGCATTGCAGGCCTCCGTACCGGAGTTGCTCGATGTTTGCAACGTTACACCGTTACACCTCTCGCTAGTATTATTATTCTGTCCTTTCAAGACGTCAAAATATCAGTCAAGTCAAGTTTTAGTAAAACCATAGTAGGCAGTTCGCAGTTATTCTAGGACACTTCCTTCCTCCCACTCTGCAAAATGGAGGAGATAAGCATTAGGGTCAGTTCACAGGGTGAGGCGTGTGTATTGTGTGTGCCCAGTGCCCACTCCCAAACATGAATATACATCAACGGGCGGGAGGTAGTAGGTAGTTAGGTACTCACCGCGAAAAGTTTTAACGTTAGAAAGATTGAATTCCAGGCTTCCTCTTATTATTCATTACTTGACCAGCGTAGTATGTTTGGTCCGCTCTGTCTAGGATAATTCCTCCTTCATCGAATCCCATTTTGGCCAAAATAATAGCGAACAAAATGCACAAAAAACAGGAAAACGGCGCGATACAACGCGTGTGCGACGTGCGCCGTGCGCGGTGCTCGATAAGCTCGATTCGATAGAGAAGCTATTGATAGAGAGAGAGAGAGAGAGATGGAGAAGACAGACAGAGAGAGAGAGAGAGAGAGAGAGAGAGAGAGAGAGAGAGAATGTGTGTGTGTGTGTGTGTGAGAGAGAGAGAGAGAGAGTATGAGTGAGTGAGAGAGTAGGCAAACAAAAAAAAGGCAACATAATAAAAAAAATAGACAGCCAGCCGGCCAGCGTTCCCAACTACGATTTTGAAAAAGGCGATTACGTAGAATAATTAAAATAATTACGTCTCTTGGTGAGTTTGTCTCTACGTCTGTTTATTTTCTCAAAAACTAAAGAATTAAAATAGATCCAATTTCGTATCTACATAAAAGAAAAAGGTGACTCAATAACAGATATATAGCAAAAATAATTGTTTATTTTTGATGTTTAACTTAATTAATAATTTGACGTTATCACTATTATATTTTTTTTAAAGATGGCCATTATTTAACATTAACATGAAGCTTTAACAATTAGGTACCTACATTCAATCTTTTTAACCACCCCAATTGAAAATATAATCACTAAAAAAAGGAAACATAATAAAAAAAATAGACAGCCAGCCAGCCAGCGTTCCCAACTACGATTTTGAAAAAGGCGATTACGTAGAATAATTAAAATTAAATTACATCAACGGGCGGGAGGTAGTAGGTAGTTAGGTACCTACTCACTGCGAAAAGTTTTAACGTTAGAAAGATAGAATTCCAGGCTTCCTCTTATTATTTATTACTTGACCAGCGTAGTATGTTTGGTCCGCTCTGTCTAGGATAATTCCTCCTTCATCGAATCCCATTTTGGCCAAAATAATAGCGAACAAAATGCACAAAAAACAGGAAAACGGCGCGATACAACGCGTGTGCGACGTGCGCCGTGCGCGGTGCTCGATAAGCTCGATTCGATAGAGAAGCTATTGATAGAGAGAGAGAGAGAGAGAGAGAGAGAGAGAGATGGAGAAGACAGACAGAGAGAGAGAGAGAGAGAGAGAGAGAGAGAGAGAGAGAGAGAGAATGTGTGTGTGTGTGTGTGTGTGAGAGAGAGAGAGAGTATGAGTGAGTGAGAGAGTAGGCAAACAAAAAAAAGGCAACATAATAAAAAAAATAGACAGCCAGCCAGCCAGCGTTCCCAACTACGATTTTGAAAAAGGCGATTACGTAGAATAATTAAAATAATTACGTCTCTTGGTGAGTTTGTCTCTACGTCTGTTTATTTTCTCAAAAACTAAAGAATTAAAATAGATCCAATTTCGTATCTACATAAAAGAAAAAGGTGACTCAATAACAGATGTATAGCAAAAATAATTGTTTATTTTTGATGTTTAACTTCTTATCTTACCTGTCGCTTTCTTGCAATCTGTGGGATTTCGTCAAAAAGGACGGAAGTGTGTAACAGGAAGCGCGCATTTTTCCGAGTGGTTGTTAGGCGCGTTTTTCCGAGAGGTTGGTAGGTAGCATAGACAATTTTTTTATATATAGAAAGTAGGTAGGTACTATCAGCCATTTTGCCTATTACTGAAAACTTTTAATTTAACCCGGGTTAAGAATTAAAAAAAAAATAGTTCCATTTGGCTCGATAGTTGGCGCTGACTCAAATGTGGTTGCCATAATTAACAAATGCGTACGTCTCATAAGAAGGATGTTGTACATTCACGTACTACTTACAACGTAGTACATAGTACTTCCATTGTGGTGATAGTAACAAAACATCACGAAAATCAGTGTTGCCAGAGCCTACTCAGCCCAGGTTGCCATTTGTAGGTTCAAATGTTGCCATCTGAAACCAAAGGTTGCCATTAGAAAAAATCTGTGTAATAAAAAAACTACGCTTTTTTTATCATTAATATAAAAATATTTATACCTAATTGCTCTGCATTTTGGTTGATAAAAATATAAATCCAAAAAAATCCAATCCAAATCCTATTGGTTGATAAATAATTAAATCCAAAAATTTTGATTTCCTTAAAAATTTCAATCCATGTTTTCCTGAAAATAAAAACATTATAAAATATAAATAAAAAAACAAAATGAAATTAAAAAATAAATAAAGACTCCTATTTCACAACGCATACACATTTTTCTAGAAGCTAAAATGTTTTTTGAATCCGAAAATGTTTGGCCAAAAAAGGAATTAAGCTGTCAGTTAGTCAGGTAAATAAAAATAAAAAATAAAAAGAGCTTTATTTCTACACAAAATACAAAATAAAAAATATATACACTTTTTTTTTTAACTAACTTTAGTGTAGACCGCCCTTGGCGGTATAAGCCTCCTCCAAGGCTCGCCAGTCTTCCCTTACTCTTGCTCTTCTCGACCAGAGTTTTCCAGCTACCTGAATGATGTCATCATTCCACCTTGTGTTTGGTCTTCCTCTTTTCCTTTTTATGGCAAGTTATTCTTCTTAATAAATGCAGATATTTTAAGTTCTGCTCTCTTTCTCAGTACCTCTCTACCTCTTCATTCTCTTCAATAATTTGTCGATAGGTTTATTGTTGCTTAAGAGTCTGATCTGGGCAATGTGTCTTTGTAATTCCATGTGCTTGACAATGTAGAATTTTCGGTTTACCAACAAACAATCGCAAATGGTGCTGTATGGTTTTTCTTGACCATGCTGCTCTTTCTTTGAAATCCAGTTTTTAAATTTGTTATCAGTAGCCATTTTTCTGAAAATGATCTCGGTTTAACTGATGTGCTTGAAGACTTTGAAGAGAGGAGGCAATTGGTGTTAGAGATGTGCTTGAAGACTTGAAACAGGAGGCAATTGGTGATAGAGATGTGCTTGAAGACTTTGAAGTGGAGGCAACTGGTATTGGTGATGTGCTTATAGACTTTGAAGAAGAAGCAACAGGTGTTGGTATCATGATAGTGGTCGTGGCTGTTATCAATTTTGTTGCATGCTCAATGTTATGAGTTTCATTAGAAACATCAGAAACAGAAGAAACAATTAAGTTGTTGTTGCTTTGAATATCCTTTGAAGGTTTTGGTATTATAAATCCTTTCAAAGCTCTTTTTTGTTAGTATAAAGCCACACCATACAAAATAACCATGAAACAAAAAACATATTTAAGAGATTGTATTGCAGATCTTAAGCCACCGTTCTATGTCGTGTAAATAATTCCAGTCCATCCCAAGGTTGTCTGGCAGAGATCGCTTATAGCAATAAGACCGCCCATTGTACTTCCGTGCTTAGTTTAATATAATTTTTTAAATAGCTTATTTTGTGTGTTGTGCAATAATAGGTTTTCTATCTATCTATCTATCATATTTACATAACATTCAAAAGCAAAAATAACAATATCAAAAAATAATAATAATAATTGGAAACCATGTGTTACACACAATCATATCAGTCGCTTTGTTAGGTAGTCAAATGAAATTAGCTTGTAACCCAAACAATATAATAATGTAGGTATTACCTGTTGGTAATATTTAACTGATCTAGCAAACCGATATAATTTAACGATCAATAGATATTTTTCAATTGTCCCATCTTTGTGGAAATCGGCATCCCGAAACTACGACAACACCGAATGCATCTCTAAGGCGAATTGTCAATGTCAATAGCATAAATATAATTTTGTCGACTCGGAAGTTTATAATCAGATTATAAGGTTATTCGTTATAAAAACACGAAAAATGGTTCAAAAATGTGTAGTAATAAATTGTGGAAGTAAATGGTAGGTATCCTGGATGTAACTTGTTATTTAACAAGTGAGTAGTAAATTATCATAATACCTATATGCATATTTTCATAATAACAAAAATTTAGTTCTTTACATAGAAGTCTTTGTTTTTCCCAGCATCTAGTAATGTCTGGTACATAAACAAGTACACACGTGGTTTCCAACATATAATAGCATAAACTTTTTATCTTTCCCGTTTTGATCAGCAATCTGATTTCCGACCAGCTAGCAGGGTTATGATCTTATGCCATAAGACTAAAAGGCACTTAGGTGTCTCTTCTCGCTTAAACAACCTAGGTATGTAGTTTTTGTTATATTGTTACTCAGTTATGTAAATTTATTTTATTCCTTTTTAGCTTTCCTAAGGATCCAACAAGGAGAAGACAATGGCTAGCCAGAAACAAATAAAAAAACAATATTAAGAAACAGCAAAAATATGCAGTACAGATCCACCAACTTATCTGTAGAATGAAATGTATGTAGTTTTCTATCATCTACATACATTTCATTCTACAGATACGTTGGTGGATCTCGAATCATTTTGTACCTACAGATATGCATTTATTTACAGAAAGAATATTACAAATAATACCTACAGATTATATAATTATTTATCATACATTGTTTTATTTTTATATGCAAAATGACAACCACATCTATAAGAGTGGAAGAAGAAGAATGTGATAGGGAATTAATTGCTAGTAGGATACCATGATTAATTATTATTTCCATTCAAACGTCTCTCAGTTTACAATATTATCTACTTATTAAAGAATGGCACGAATATATATTGTTAGTTTTTCACCTATACCTATCGTTTTTGAACATGTCTCTTTTACTTTTTTTTTCTTTATATTTCGTTCCGCACGGCTTGTGCATTTGCCATTTTCAAGTAAGTACCTATCTGTATTTTCACTATATTTTGCAACGTTACACTCCTTCCAAGTCGTCAAAGTCACAGTCGAGTCATGTTTTAGTAAAACGGTGGTAGACAATTTCCACCAGATATGCTAGAATTTTAAAAAAATGTATACTGGAGCCCCAAAGACAAGGAAATAAAAAATACGTGTTGAGAGCGACCAATAAATGCAGAGCGGTCTGGAATATTGTAAAATCAGAGATAGGTGAATGTAGAGGGGGGAAGGAAATTGATAAAATCAAAGTAGATGGTATTGTTGTAACTGAAGCAATGGACATAGCCAATATCTTCAACGATTTCTTCATTGAAATTTCAAATAAGGATAATGTTAATGTTACTATAAATACAAACTTAGATTTTAAAAGTTCTAGCTTATTTCTGCAGCCGACTTCTGCAGACGAAATTAATAGTATTATATTGTCGCTGAGTAATACTAACTCGGTTGGATATGACAAAGTACCCACTAAATTGCTGAAGCAAAATTCAAGATATATTTCACCAATTCTAAGTCACATTATTAACTTATCATTTTCTCATGTAGTATTTCCAGATCGACTCAAGTACTCCATTGTAAAACCGTTGTACAAGAAAGGAGATATTCTGGATGTCACAAACTTTAGACCAGTAACATTAGTGCCAATCTTATCGAAAGTATTTGAAAGAGCTATATTAAGGCGTCTTAACTCATTTCTGGAAAAATACAAAATATTGGATTTAGCTCAGAATGGTTTTTTGAAGAACAAGTCGACCACTTTAGCTACTTTCAAGTTGGTGAAAAGCATAACAGAATGCATCAATAAAGGTATTCCTGTGGTTGGCCTCTTTTTAGATTTAAGTAAAGCTTTTGACTTCGTGCACCATGGCAAACTGCTGAATAAACTTGATAAATATGGCATACGTGGAACGGTAAACGACTTGTTTGCTAGCTATCTAGAAAATCGATATCAGTGCACAGAAATCTCCCACCTAAATGGAAAACTGAAAAAATGTAAAGTATACTCGCAATACAGATTAAATCGCTTCGGTGTCCCCCAGGGAAGTATTCTCGGGCCTGCATTGTTTTTACTTTATATTAATGATTTGCCTTCAATATCGGAGCATGAGACTATACTTTTTGCAGACGATACAAGCATTATATTTAAGTGTATTAATCATGATAACTTTGAGATTGACATAAATAATACGATAATTGACATTAAGAATTGGCTAGATGATAATAATTTGACTGTAAATGTGCAAAAAACTAATTTAATTCAATTTAAGACATTCATGAGTAAACGTTTTAACTTAAATATAAATTTTAATGGACATCCAATTCAAAGCGCTACTAGCACAAAGTTTCTCGGAATGATTATTGACGAGAACTGTACCTGGAAATTGCACATAAAATCCGTGTGTGGCAAGCTGAATAGGTTTGTTTATGCTCTAAGGAGAATCCGGGAAATCTCTTCTCAGGAAACCGCCCTGAATGCGTATCACGGTTATGTATCGTCGGTGTTACAATACGGACTTTTATTCTGGGGCAACTCCACAGACATTGAACTTGTTTTTAGGGTTCAAAAAAAATGTATAAGAGCTTTATGTCAGGCAGATTTTCTAGACTCTTGTAAGCCATTATTTAAAAAATTTAGGGTTTTACCATTGACGTGTATGTACATAAAACAAGCTGTTATATTTGTTAAACAATTTCCGGAGTTTTTTCCTAAAAATAGTTCGCGGCGCGCCTTGCAGCTAAGGCTTATTACAGACAAAAAACTTCAGCTGCCGCGTTGCAGATTGACATTATTTAATAAAAACGCGTATGTAATGTCTATAAAAATATTTAATTTTCTACCCGAAGACCTAAAGGATATGCCCCTCAACAGATTTAAGGGTGAAATTCAGAAGTGGCTTTTATCGAAGTGCTTTTATTCAATGAATGAATATTTTAGTTATAAAAACAGCGTCTAATTGGTTTATTTCTTTCTTTCTTTTCTTTCTCTCAGAATAATGAAGTGGTTCTTTTACTTTTATTTTTATTTTTTATTGACATTGTTTGTGTATTGTGGACTAAGTTTTGTGGTATTGTATATAACCTACCTACATATAATTATTGTTTTTTTTTTTTGGTAATTAATTAGTGATTTGTTGTTGTTTTCCTCGCATGTAACTTAATTATAACTAGCTTTTAAGATTTAATTTTGCACGCTTAACGGCAGAATGTACTGGGAACTCAATTTATATATACCTACCATCTATGTTTTTACTACTAATACCTACATTCTAAGCAAATAAATAATTCATTCATTCATTCATTCATTCATTCATTCATTCATTCATTCATTCACCAATTTCAAAATTCACGCAATTCACTTCCATTTCATTTCACTACACTTGTGCTTTTTAAACGAGCTACATTAGTTAAAATGCCACCAAAATAACACAAAATAACTCAAGAAAACACTAGGAAAAGAAATAAAATAAAAGTAGACAACGTCTCATTTTGAAAATGGCGGGAAGAGAATCCTCTTTTACTTTGTAGTTGTGTGGACACCCTACTAGAAAGAGATGAGACGAGACTAGACGAGCGTGGCCTCCAGAGGGCGTATGCTAAGTTTTGCAAAGAAATTCGACCGACTTCCGACTTCCGAGTAGCGAGCACTCGTTACCGAATGGAGTCATTTCAATCGATACATCTTTCACCTTACCCTAAGTGTTCGGCGTACTCGTAAATCGGTCGATCGAGCGCTCACCCTTAACTTCCGAGTTACTCGTAACATGTAGGTTCTAGAAAGATGGCGCATTGGATTTAAAACGTGAAATGCTAGCAAATCTCTATGGAATTTGAGTGTGCGTCAAGCTAGCGACCCCCAAATCGAATTCAGGGTTTTCTTCCCGGCCAATAAATAGTGCATAAATAGTGCCAAATAGTGCCTTTAGTTAAATAATTAGTGCCTCAATACTTTAGAAGTTATAAGCTAAAGAATGGGGGGTCGCCAGCTTGAAGTCACGATAGCGACCCCCACCTGTAACTCAGCAACCACAGCACGTACGACTAAGCTTTATATCTCAAAAAATAGTGCCTAATTAGTGCCTAAGACCTGCAAAACCTCAGCAACGAGGCTGCAACAGAATAGAAGATATTTTTGACTCATGAGAACTTTATTCATTCGTTTCGTTCGTTCATTCATTCAATTCAGTTATCAGTCAGTCAGTCAGACTCAGACTCTCACATATCATTGCTTTTACATGTAAAACAAGGTTTAATTAAAAACGGCAGTAATTGCACGAATTTCCAACCTGACAACAATATGGTCAAGCTAATAAAAAAATAAAAATATGTCAATGATGAATCTAATTAAGTATGTACCTAATAGTATAAATAAAACCTCGTAATATTAAACTTGTCTTTCATATCTTACCAAAAATTATCAATTTAGGCCCTTTACTAGTACGGTAGAATTTCAGTATGTTTTTTCCAAAACGTTAGTAGATTTCAGTAGAAAAATAAGTTACGTTTAGTAGTTTAGCGGTTTTTGAAAACGGTCACACTGAGTTTCACAGTCAGTTAGTTGTCAAAATTCTGCGCAAGGTGTGGATGTCGCGCACATTTCTTC
Source organism: Operophtera brumata (assembly GCA_932527175.1). Lineage (NCBI taxonomy): Eukaryota > Metazoa > Arthropoda > Insecta > Lepidoptera > Geometridae > Operophtera > Operophtera brumata. The sequence continues at coordinate 53,676,547 of OW052239.1, read as the reverse complement.
TATTTTAATAAGTGCGTTTTTTGAAATATTTGCAATAAGTCCTAAATTCTAACACAAACTTGCAAACTTCTTGCGATTTTTCATAAGAAAAAAGCATACCGCGTATTTATCAAATAATTTGCAACGCGAACTCGCATAAATTCGCATAATAACTGTTTACAAAAACTTGAAACGATTGCCTAGAAACAATGCGATATAATTTTGAATAAAATGGGTTCATCGCAGAAAGACATCGAGTTGAGTCCTGTAAAGCCTTTGCCGAACACTAGTGCGGCTTCTGACAAGCTGAGCGTTCCCGCAGACGAAGAAGATGTTATCATTGGAAGATTTAGAAAAATCAGCTCTGCAAAGTCCATGGCCGCAACAAATGGCAATATCCAGTACCCTGACTTGCCGTTGAGACATGAGGACGCGGAAGCCGGACTGCAGTTTAAACTTAAAGAGGCTGGTGAAAAGGAGAAGTTATTGTCGGAGTTTGTAACTAATGGGGCTGTTGTCATCCAACCTGAGTCTTCAGTCACTAAGAGCAGCTTCAGAGACGTGGAGAAGCCTTCGAGGTTCAAAGACCAGCCTTCGGCTACTAGGTTCCAGGTGAGACATTTATATAACTACTAACAGCGCCCCGCGGTTTCACCCGCGTAAGTCTCGATCCCGTGTGAATATAGTGATAAAAATCTATGCGTTATTCCGGGAGTCCAGTTATCTCCATTCCAAATTTCATGCAAATCCGTCCAGCCGTTTCAGCGTGAAGAAGTAACAAACACACTCAACACACTCAAACTTTCTCATTCATAATATTAGTAGGATATTAGGATTAATGCCAGTACAAGTATTTAGAAACATAAATCAAAATATTGGAAACTTGCAAACTTTTAACTAAGAACTACTTTGCATAGGCTTTAAAAAAATTGCGATGGATCTATAAAAGAATGCTCAGTTTCGTGCGACACCGTTTTGTTTGGCATATTTATTTTCAGCAACATTAAACCAGCATAGCAACTTCTCACAATAGGTAGATAGATAGATAGATTAACACTTTATTGTACACAAAAAAAACAAAAAGGATTAACTAAATAAAATTACAGTACAATGGGCGGCCTTATCGCTGAAAGTGATTTCTTCCAGGCAACCTTTGGATGGACAGTAATGAGCGAAGTTATAATGAATGCCGGTGCACAGAGTATAATAAATGAATAATAATGATAGATGCATAAAAAACATTAAGATAACTCGAATAAATAATATTATTATAGTAACAAACTACGGCTAATACGGTAACTACCGCTTACTATGTATACTAATACATAGTGACACAATTTATTGCGCCAGTAGGTACTTCCAGATCTGTTTACATTATCTGTTATATTTCTATCACAAATCTCTTTTGGAAGTGACCACCTAGGTTCAAGCTCTAATTATAAGGGGGGGGGGGGTAGGTAACTTGTACTTGTACTTGTAGTGCAGACTCTTCTCTGCAAATAGGCCAGCATTGGGCCCTTTTTGCGTGATGGGTGGAGGCTGCTAGTCCAGCCACCCGATGTCCTCCAGGAAGGCTAGCAGCTCGCTAATGCTGGCGCAGGCCTGCCTGGGCGTCCACGGTGTCCCGAGGTATGCTTTCCTCTGGGACGCTACGCTGCAAACTCCAGGAGTGCATGCGCTAACGTCTCATCTGCTACTAGACAGCCTCCAAATAGGGGGCTACCTGTAATACCCAGAGTAAATAAATTTTTATTAAGAGCACAGAGACCCGTGACTGTCCCGACAATCCGCCGTAGCTTGTGACGCTTCAGATTGAGGAGGATTTAGGTCTGGAATAGCCTCCTTTGACTGTGTACAATCAGATATATTTTCCCATATTTCCAACAAATACCGCGTTTTTTAATTTGTTTCCTCTATGAGTAGGCATCACAGTTGTCTGTGCTCCTAATTACATACTATCACACTTTTTAACACAATGTATAATTTTAAATGTACATTCAATGACTGCATCTAATTTGCATAGCACTTCCTCACCTCATTCAATAAAACATTTGAAACAGTAGATTGTTTGCTGCAAACAGAGCTGGCTTACTTATTTGTCTTTTAACAATGACAACACTGTTCATAATAGCCATTCAGGCTATGATCACCAGGGTTGGCAATGTTTAAAACATTTGTGTAAAACAAGAGTTTAAAACACTAGGAAAAATTCATACCTACTTACAAAATACAAATACAAAATGCTTTATTTGGAACAAAAACATGGGTACAGTGTATTGAGTACGATAATAAACGCAGAAGTTTTTAAATAAAACTGTGTTGCGAATATAAACGCCCTCCTAAGAATAAAAAAAAAAAAACTTGTTTAAAGCATGTCTCAAAACATAAAAAAAAATCTATGTATTTCATATCAAATTTTATTCAATAGAATATTTTTTTGTTCTGCCGGAAGTGCGGTAAAGATAACGATCCAAGATTCCGTTAAATAAACTAAATTAAAAAATTTAGTTAATGATTTTTTTTAACACTGTTAACCAACCCACCCTGATTTGTAAGTCAATCTTGTATTTCTCTTTATAAGCGAATGTATATTCTTTTGTGAAATAAATTTCTAAACACAAAAATCCTTTTCTATCATTTTGAATTTGTATGCAGAAAAAAACAGTGTTTTGTTGTTTTTGAAAATAAAACCGTTTTTTTCCAACCCTAATGATCACACATCCTGTGACCATCACTCTGTGCACTGCCTTTTGTTTCTACTTACCTAATTTCTGGCCATGCAAAGGTTGCCTGGGAGAAATCGCTCTCAGTAATAAGGCCGCATTGTACGTACTAATTTTTTATGTTTATTTTAACCCCCGACGCATAAACGACGGGGTGCTATAAGTTTGACGTGTCTGTGTGTGTGTGTCTGTGTGTGTGTCTATGTGTGTGTGTCTATGTGTGTGTGTCTATGTGTGTGTCTGTGTGTGTGTATATGTGTGTGTGTCTATGTGTGTGTCTGTGTGTGTGTCTATGTGTGTGTGTGTGTCTATGTTTGATCAAAATCGGTTCAGCCGTTTCATTGCGTTGAGGGTTCTTTTTAATTATTACAAAATTAATTACTTGTGTTATATTTTCGTTGAGTACAATAAAGTGTTTTATTTTACTATAATAGACCTTCGCCACAGAATATAATTCACCCTCGCTTGACCGCGGTCTCACCTGTTGGTAAGTGACGATGCGGCCGACGTTGGAGTACGAAGGTCTAGAAGGCACCTATTCACTCTTGCCTTAAAGAGACCCATATTAATAGTGTTCATCTATCTATCTATCATCACTATCATCATCGTCATTGGCTGCAAATGCGGGGTGCCCTGGAAAACCTTTGACCTGGAAACCTGGACCTTTTTGTAACAGCATATCTAACTATAATTTTGTGTTTTTTATCATGTTTTCTTTTGTTAACCTATCTGTGTTGTTACAAATAAAAAAGCTTCCGTAGTTGGCCGTCACAGTATGCGGACTTGGGGGGGCGGTTTACTAAACTAACAACTTCATCTAAGTAATTTTCAATGGAATTTGTACGAAATTTTCCATTTTACGTCTCCAAGTACTAAGTTGTTCGACTATTATTCGTTAACTTGTAAATTATACTTCGCTGCGATAGTTTCCCCTTTAAGGTGTATGCTCTCGCTTGTGGCGCGTTATTTGTTTTTTTGGTTTTTAGCTCATTACAGCTCATCAACACTTCTTCTTACGGTGAACGAGATGTAGGGAGGTATGTTTTTTAAAGAAAAAAAAATGATAAAGTCCTGATGTAAGTATTTTAATGAGGTGAGATCGTGGCCAAACAAAGGTCAATCAATGTTAAAAAAAAAAGAGTTTTTTAAACTTAGGTAGGGTAAACATTTGCAAGATTTTTTTAAAAATAATTTTACTACCTTGGTGCAACCAAGCACACGGCCCACCTGGTGGTAAGCGGTTACCGTAGCCTATGGACGCCTGCAACACCAAAGGCAGTATAGGTAATTCTTCTAATTCATTTATTTTATTATCCTTATACTATTTAGGGCAGTATTGTGTTTAAGTAAAATACCTTGAGTTTTATTCATAATTTATTTGCCCTTCATATATAAATTATGTCACCTATTTTGTATTCCACGCCTATATAGATTTCCGGTCCAAAATAAAATAAATTGTTTTATATAATATCCACCTACTTATTTGTCTTGTTGACTTTTGACATAAATAAAAGACAAGTTTTTTTATTGGCAATAAAATCCCACTTATACCTATCATAAACAAAGTTATGATGTTTGGATGTTTGTGTATTTGTTAAGCCGTGTCCGCTGCGCCATGTTTTGAACAGAACATTGTTCGAAAACATTGTTTGTTCAAAACATTTCCCTTCCGCTGCGACTTTAGCAATGTTCAGTAAACAAAGTTCAAAACGTCTTCCTGCGTTAAAATCTAACATAAAATGAACAATTCCCCCGCCCGCAGACGAACGCGGGGGATGTTTTCCACAAACTCTGGCAAACACGTTCAAGAGTATTTGCTCGACAAAACATTTAGGCCATGCCCCTATTTTATGTTTTCGAACAATGTTCTTTTCAAAATATGGCGCAGCGGACACGGCTTTGCTCAATCACGCGGAAACCGCTGAACCGATTTTGAAGAAATCTGGTTTAAAGCTCGATTATGACTTGGATTGAGGCTGTGGCTATTTTGTATCCCGGTAAAACGCGAGCGAAGCCGCAGGCGGTCACTAGTTGACCGAGCGAAAGAAGCGCCTCTGCTTTAAGTTCAATTTGCTTTCCTCTGTCAGTTTGTTGGTTTCCTCTACAGGTCGTATTTTACAACCGATCTAGATCTAACTAGGTATACGGGTTTTAAAACTTAATTAGTTTTTTTTTGTCGCTGGCAATTTTTGGTTGGAGGGGTATTTCCCCCAAAAAAGGGGAAGTTTGCTGCTACAAATCATGGCGAATAACTTTAGTTCTATGACTTTTTAAATTTTGTAGTTTTTTATTCGTGAAATGTCTCGTAAAAATCAAAGTCCAAGTTAAAAGTATTTTTATTCATGAAATCACAAGGATCATTTTGAATCGTCTTAAAAAATAATTTTACATTTACTCCTGTTCCAACGCAACCAGACCTAGACAGGCAACAAACACGGTCTGTTTTTTTGATGATCCTTCTTACTATCCTGGAATCCTGAAATTCCTCCAGAAATATACCTATACCTAACACAACATGCGGACGTTACGATACGTTAAGGTACCTTATGCGGGGCTGCCTCATGTTGTGTTAAGTAGGTACAATTATTTAAGAGGAATTACAGGATTTTTTTGTGGAATTTCAGTATTTTTACGTGGCATTTCATGAAAAAGCGGCCAAGTGCGAGTCGGACTCGCCCATGAAGGGTTCCGTAGCAGCAAGTAACATAATATAAAAGTTCTTGTAGTTCGTTGTAACTTTGATCGATGTTTTAATAATAGTGTATTAAAAAAAAACTATTTACTAGATCTCGTTCAAACCAATTTTCGGTGGAAGTTTACATGGTTAACGTACATCATATTTTTATTTTATTTTTTCATTCTCTTATTTTAGAAGTTACAGGGCGACACACATTTTATCACTTTGGAAGTGTCTCGCGCAAACTATTCAGTTTGGAAAAAAAATATATAAGAAATCTCAATATCATTTATGAAGACCTATCCATAGATACCCCATCCCACAAGTATGGGATTGATGAAAAAAAAATTTTGAGTTTCATTTCTAAGTATATAAGTATTCTAAGTAAGAAACCCCCAAAATGTATTGTTTTTTAGGGTTCCGTAGTCAAAGACAAGGAACCCTTATGGATTCGTCATGTCTGTCTGTCTGTCTGTCTGTCCGTGTATGTCACAGCCTTTTTTTCCGAAACTATAATAGCTATTCTGTTGAAACTTGGTAGGTAGATGTATTCTCAGTATAGTTTCAACAGTATAGTTCTTATAGTTTCGGAAAAAAGTGGCTGTGACATACGGACGGACAGACAGACAGACAGACAGACAGATAGACAGGACGAATCCATAAGGGTTCCGTTTGTTGCCATTTGGCTACGGAACCCTAATAAAAAACTACCAAATTTAAAAAGTCGGTCGGTAGGTACTATATATAGGTAGGGTGCTCTGCCTATTATAGGTTGCTATAACACCTAACTAGTACCTAGACCTACCGATACCTATTTGATGACCTCTGTGGCGCGGCGGGCGAAGCTTGGCCTGCGACGCAGGAGGTTGCGGGTTCGATTCCCGCCTCGGAACAAATATTTGTGCGATCGCAGATATTTGTTCAGGGTGTTCTGGGTATTTTCTATGCATAATTTTGTCTGTCTACTTGTTATTTTCTATTTCTTGTTAAATTCTGTAATATGTGTGGAAACTTTTAATTGGCTTTCTATTTTATATTTACTTGTTTATTTGTGTACTTACCTGTAAGTTTTCCTAAAAGAACAAAATAAAATAATAATAAAAATATGTATCTATGTAATATATCAGTTATCTAGTACCCATAACCCAAGCTCTGCTTAGCTTGGGGCTAGATAATGTTGTGTGAACAGTCCAGCATTATTTATTTATTTAACACAAACACACACTACCACACGGCAATGCACAGTATACCAGGATACATTGTATAAGAGCTAATAAAAGCTGTTACTTGTAACCACAGACTCGGAAGGGAACTACGTTGCGTAAAAATATCTTTCACGTGGAACCAATCGATAGGAAACCAGTTTTGGCTGGAAGATATCGAGGTGAGGCGTCAGTGCGAGCGGGAGCTGGAGCATAGCGGGTAACCTTGGCTTCCGCTGCCTCGCTCTGGGTATTTTCTATGCATAAAAAAAACTATCTATGTCATGTAGATTATTAAGTATATCAGTTATATAGCACCCATAACACAAGCTCTGCTTAGCTTGGGTCTAGATAATATTGTGTGAACTGTCCAGCATTGTTTATATATTTTAAGTTTGGACATAGGTACCCGGTATGATTTGGCCCTACACCTTTGTCCTAGGTACATTAGTTAACTATCTCCTTAAACGGACATCCAGCTTATAGAAATCCACTGCTGGACATGGCATTTCCCATAGAATACCACAACGAACGGTTCTAGGTCGCCTCTATTAAACGACGTCCCGCGACCTTCATAATGTCTTTGGTCCATCGATAGTGAGTTTTCCTACACTGCGCCGTGCAGTTTGCAGTCACCAAGAGAACCTTTACTGTCCAACGGTTGTCAGTCCTGCGAGCTATATGGCATGACCATTGCCACAACTTGCAATTTGCATCTTAAAAATATACGTGCGCTAAACTACTTGCTCTCAAACGGTCTAGGAAAACATCGCGAGGAAACGGCATGCAGTTGAGTTAAGCGTTTTTTAAATTATCTACGTTAATGACGGAGCAAGCAAAATGGCCCACCTGATGTTAAGCGGTAAACTCTGTCTTTAACAATACATCACCCCATAGGTCACGTCCACCTAGGTCACATCCTATGTGGCATTACACTGCGCCCGCCACCCTGAGATAGATAAAAAGCCACATATGCCTGTAATTTCACCTATAGATACCTTCAAACCGGAACACTGCAAAGCGAGCACTGCTGCTTTGCGGCAGAAATAGGTATGGACGTGGTACTTCCCCGGACGAGCTCTTTCACAAAAAAGCTCTACTAACACAGACAATTATTCGCAAGCCTTGATCTTTGGAGTCCTAGTATTCCCCTCATCATAGAGAACTGCCAGCGGTCTAGGTCATAGGCGCCTACTGGGCCGCACCCAATAAATCATAATAGCCGCAAAGTGGATAAGTGCATGCCGTCCAGGCTTCCTATAGCCTCGGCAGTCGGCGTCTTAGGGTGCCGCGGACCAATGGACAAGATTAGCAGGCGAATTATGGCCGGCCAGCCCGATTGGGTTAACATGACCTTGATTGGGTAGGAGGCACTAAATAGGCCTAGGAACAGCAATAGGTCTTCTTTCCACAACCGCAGCCGCACTGCTCAGCAGGGTTTCATATTCAAATATGACAAGGATCATTTTGACTGCCTACCTAAGGTTTTTAAGTTGGTTTTCCTTTTTTCTTTGAATCAGCTTCTACTTGTTCTCGAGGCACCACACAGGCGCTCCCCACCTAGAAGTTAGAAGGATTATCAACAAAAAAAACAGACCGTGTTTGTTGCCTGATTCTTCTAGGTATGGTTGCGTTGGAACAGGAGTAAATGTAAATTTATTTTTTAAGACGATTCAAAATGATCCTTGTCATTTCAATGAATAAAATACTTTTTGACTTTGACTTAGTCTTTGACTTTGACTTTGATCTTTGATTCATCTTGGTGGATGCTCTCGATTGTGGCGCGAAATACAATTTTTGTGTTGTTTTTTGCTCATTAACAATTCTTCAGATAGTGAAAGTTAATTTCGCGAAAACTAGGTGACTTAATACACATGTTTTAATTGATAGTATCTCTCAACTCGTGTTATGCCCCCTGTTATTACTTGTACTAATTTTTATTCTGTGGATATGGATCAGTTTCGTAAACTACTATTAAAATTGTGGTTATCGTCTGAAAGACGTCTTTTTTTCTCGATTTTCCAGAGTCTGAAATGAGAGAAACCGACATTTTGTGTTAACTTACACATACTTATACATATTCTGGGACACGTTGTAGAGTCCATAGTGAATTAACTTTTAAAAGATACATCCTCTTGAGATGATGCAAAAATAGCTCCTGACCAATTCACTTATCGCATGATGTTGTAGGTGGCGCTAAATTTAGACTGGAGTATGTTTCTGAAGGAATTTAACTATGCCATAACATAACTCGCAATCCATTTAACTATGCTGTGCCATACCATAACTCGCATACATTTATGCCTACCTACATAGTTTTATGAGGTATTAGAGAATTATAATTTTAGAGACGACCTTTGTAGCGCGGCGGGCGAAGGTTGGCCTGCGACGCAGGAGGTTGCGGGTTCGATTCCCGCCTCGGAACATTTTTTTTTCGATTACTGATATTTGTTCCGGGTGTTCTGGGTATTTTCAAAGTATAATAAAAAAAAACTAACTATGTAACATACTTAATTAATACTTACTTAATTAAGTATATCAGTTATCTAGTAACTAGTACCCATAACGTATTATTTTATCAGTGCCCGCACAATAGCCCCAGTTATGGCGGTCGCGTTTCGTTGTATGGCATGAGGTATCTGTACTAGTATAGTATTATTTTATCTGTGCCATAACACAAGCTCTGCTTAGCTTGGGGCTAGATAATGTTGTGTGAAGTGTGTCTAGGATTATTTATTTATTTTTATTATTATTATAATTATAAACTCTGAAGAAAACACTGGATTAATAGCGTAAATTACATCGAAATGACTTGTATGCACTAACATTTCGATGTTATTTTCGCTATTAATCCACTGTTTTCTGCAACAAAATATGATTTGCCGCAAATAATGGTTAATATAAAAGCCAATAACAGTCATTTCAGTGTAAAATTATATTCTGTACGCCCATATTTGGTAAAATTCGTCTGTGTGAAAAAGCAGCAGGCCCTTGCTTACTTTCTGATGAGAAAGCGAAAACCCAAACGAATCGCTGCCTCTACCACAGAATAAATAATAAAATAAAATAAAATAATAATAAGTAAAGCTGGACAGTCCACACAACATTATCTAGCCCCAAGCTAAGCAGAGCTTGTGTTATGGGTACTAGATAACTGATAATACTTAATACAATACATTAAATAGATAGATATTTTTTATTATACATAGAAAATACCCAGAACACACTGAACAAATATATATTCTTTAGATCGCCCAAATATTTATTCCGAGGCGGGAATCGAACCCGCAACCTCTTGCTTCGCAGGCGAACCTTCGCCCGCCGCGTCACAGAGGTCGTCACATAATAGTACAAGCCTCTACACAGGCCTACCTACGTGGGGGATGTTGACAGCCTGGCCCACGGTACGCGGCCCATTAACAGCGCGTCCCATTTTTAATTGGAGACTATATTGATTGTTTTAGTAGACCTACCTACTATAAAGCCATGTACCTACTCAGTACCAATGTAACCGTTAGCTGGCTTCAGTAGGCATGTAAAGTTCACTTTAATGACTCATTGTAACGCAGTGAATGGGTTTATAGTAGGTAGTGACTGAGCTTGACGTGACTTGAAAATAAACAATGTCTGCCTAGGATGGCTTCCCAACATAAACAAAATCACTAATCAGACGAAACATAACTTGCTGAAGGCCGAATCTCGCAGTACAAAGCGGCCAAGTGCGAGCGGGATAACGTTCAGTATTTTCGTAGAAAGCGGTATTATACGTCCCTTGTCGGCACTGGGGATCCTAGTGTGGGATCAGTGGGGTAATTGCGCAATTCCATTGAACTCCACTGAACATCAAATTTGTCATTTATAGCCCAGTCTTGACACTTTTCTGTCAGTTTCGTATAATTGTGTAACTCATAGATCTAGTAAAATTCTATGTCTATGGTGTAACTAATTGACAGCGGCAAATTTGCGACTATGAGCCAGTTTCAAGCCCAGTGATTAGTGTCATTCGTACCAACCAAAACCAAAGCTCAGCCTGACTTCACTGGACATCGAAAAAATCCTTCGGCAATTCCTCGAAATGGTAGTCTGGCATGAACACTGGTGTTCGATTTGAGTACTCTGACAGTAGGTTTGGAATTACGCAATAAAGGGGCAGGACCATGCATGTGACTGTGTTTTACTGTTCAAGTTGCATTTCATGTGACGCTTATGGATGGATGGAAGTTGTAGAGTCTATGTTTGCTCGAAACTGCTATTGATCGAAGGAAGGCTAAGTCAACACTGGTGGTACTGAATCCAAGATCATTGCATAACCGTGCGTAGTTCCTGGCTGTTGCTGTCGCACCATACCTATTTCTGCCGCAAAGCAGTAGTGCTCGCATTGCTGTGTTCCGGTTTGAAGGGTTTGGTTGCCGGTGAAATTACAGGCACATGAGACTTTTCATCTCTATGTCTCAACATGGCGGGCGCAGTGCAATGCCACAAAGGGGGCGTCCTAGGTGGATGTGACCTATTTGATAATGCACTGTTCATAGGCAGAGGGTACCGTTTAACATCAGGTGGGCCCACTGCTTGACCCGTCATTCCTTACAAAAAAAAAAACTTGGTCAAGACAGCGATTTTCGCCAGATCATTTGTAACATTTATGAGACGGGCCCGAGAAATAGGTCTATTCTCGATGTCCACGTTATTTTGTCAACGTTAACGTGGACAGCGGAAAGTCACAAAATCCCTTCCCGTTGTCCAGGTTAGCTGTCCCCGTAGGCAATCAAAAGTAATAAAACTAGTGGTTCTGCGAACAGTAGACTTAGCACAAATTTGTATAAAACTATGCATCATGTCGATCCATAATGATCAACAAAGGAACCCAAAACTTTTTAATTTTTAATAGCACTTTCTTTTTCAGAAAAATGGAAAATAAAATTCAGTTCGTTTTTAAAATGTTAGTTTTTGACAACTTCAGTCTCCAGAGCTTGGTTTTATATGTATGAAAACTGGTGTAAAAGCATAATCGCAATATTTAAGCGAAAATAGACATCTTCTTCATCAGGTGATAGCATTTTCAATCGATTTATTATTAACCACTAAACTTTGCGTTCGTACAACTTTCAGTATTCAAAATAGCGCCAATTAGTAAGACACAGCAAAGAACACAAAACAGTTTTTATTCTAATGCTAAATTCCTTGTCGAAAATGTCAACCAATCAATTATCGAGGAGTTATTTGCACAAGAAGTTTGTATATTGTCGAGTATTCTTTGCAAATTGCCATCGAGCAACGCAGGCCTCCGTACCGGAGGGGAGACGCCTTAGAGCTGTCAACCGATACATATTTATTCAGAAATTTTTGGGGGGGGCTTCACGCACTCACTTACAGTTTAATGCACACTTTTGTAACCAGTCGTTCTATCGCTATAAACGCACACATCTATAAACAGCAACACATCAAAAATCTTTATACACACATAGATGCTTTCTGTGTACAAACATCATGTTATGTCACAAAATTGACAGTAACACCCGTTCTAGGGACTTCCAGCACTCAAGTCGATAAATTAATAGTATCGATAACTTTTTGGAAGGAACTTACTTTGCCTACTGTATATATTCTGTGCTACCATCAAGGGTCATTGAAGGGATTTAAGGGCGGCTAGGTATGGGGGGAAGGGTTGAACGCTCTCTGTGAAGGAGGAGTTCCGGAGTTGTTATCGAGGATAACATACAGATCATTTTGTGGATCACTATGAAATTTTAGATTAGTAAAAGGTAGTAGTAGGCTGGAGAGAGAGGGGGTAAACGCGGAAACTTAGAGTATAGAGAAAAAATCAAGAAAATTTTGAGTACCCCAGGTACAACCACTAGCTCATGGGATGATTAGTTCTTGGGAAAATTTAATTAGAATTTTGTTCAAAGCATACAATAATTTCATAAAACTATGGGTCGGCAAGTCAAAAGAGACGAAAGGAAAGGAAAGGAAAAAACGCTTTACTTAGCTGCCGTCATCCTTCTAACCTACATAATCCATGTCGGTTCTGGCCACGAAATATACGATGTATTATATCTGTCAGTCACTGTTATTGTCAAAAACCAAAAATCATGATCCTAAGTGCCAAAAAACTACATTAGTCATTAAAATGTAAAATAGTTTTTTTTTTACATTTCAGGCATAATTATCCCACGTCACATGGGATCCTAGTGTGGGATCACAACTATGTAGGTATGTGTTGGGTGTGTTAAGTTATGTTAATGTTAAACAATGGTAGGTAAAGTAATACTTAGCGCTTTACCTAGTGAACAGAATATCGCGTTGAAAAAATTATACCTAGCAATTTTTTTTTTAATTCTTTGGTCAATCAAAGAATAGGATTTGAATAGGAAAATCCCACGACACAGTACGGACACTCATGACACGACTTTTCTTGAAAATGAGTAAATGAGTTCAAACTGGGAAATGCTTTTGTTAATTTATCGTGATCACGTATCCCACAACCTAGGTAGGCATGCAACTTTTTACGAAAAACTATCACACCTCTAGATTTGTAATATCACATAGTAATTTAAATTCATGTCAAGATGTCGTTCCCCTCTGGCTATGCACAATTTCATTTGGGCATACGCGTTAGTAAAACTGTTTTCGCCCGATCATTAGGGCGAGCGAAGCGAGTCCTCTACTATCCCATGCAATTTTGTGGTACACTTAACGAAAAAATTATCCGTTGTAATTGAGCATAGTAATTTAAATTCATGTCTTTGTTTAAATATAAGTAATCACGGAAAAAAAGCTTGCTAGCCCTCACCAAGCATGTTTTGCTTTTGCTAGTAATAAAATTGTATCATGATGGGCCGATTGCTCTGTCAGACTGAACCGATCGTGTGACGCATAGAGTAAAACAGTGTGACAGTGCTACAAATACTGAAATGTCGAATCGTTACATTTTCAGCTCTAAATCAAGGTCTGGAACATCGAATTTACGAAAAGATGGTGTTTTCTTTCACATTGTACCTAAGTGAATTTCATTATATATATAAGTATATTTATTTTTATTTTATTTTTTGATGCTGGACACAGTTCACACAAGATTATCCAGCCCCAAGCCAAGCACAGCTTGTGATATGGACTAGATAACTGATATCCCTAGTACAGTACATTACATAGATATTTATTTTGCATTAACATAGAAAATACCCAGAACACCCTGAACAAATATCTGAAGATCGTACAAATATTTGTTCTGAGGCGGGAATCAAACCCGCAACCTCCTGCGTCACAGGCGAACCTTCGTCCAACGCGCCACAGAGGTCGTCAACTTATGGTATAAAATGAATAATTTCAAATTAAAATCATAACAGTTACCTACCTTGTTACATACCAATACCTTCATGGTGATTGGATTAACGGTTAGAAAGTTAGGTTAGGCTAGACTATGGCTCCCGAATAATATAAATCAAATTTCAATAGCTTGTAAAACATATTAAACGAGCATTTATTTTGTCGATAAATAATCTACTTTATTATTGAGGCACATCACTAATTTAGTTGTATAAAAGAAAACACGGGCAACTCACATACAGAAATTTTTGAGAAATATTAAAAACTGTTAAATGAGCACAAAGCTGTTTCAGTGTGCATTGAGGCAGATATTGTTAACAGTTGCTTATTTAATATAAAAAAAAATAGGTTTACCAACAGTCTACACATGTATGTCGGAGAGAGAAGTCATATGATGAATCTGGAGAATAGATCTACTGAGATTGAAGGCTTATAAACACCATGTGTACGGCTGCGAACAATCGTATTCTGTCGTGTCGCGCCACCCAAACGAATGCGCCCGAGTCTTGTTTACGCAAAGACGCAAAGCGATCGAAGCTCGGATATTATATTATATTATATTTATTATAAGGAAAACCAGCAGTACATGCATACAAAATAAATAAAAGAAGTTAAAGCAGAAGGCTATTAAAAGGTTTTCACGTTTAGAAATAATAATAGATACATAAAAAGAGAGAACAGGCTGAGTGGACTAAAAACTACTATAAACTACAATCTGGTATACAAAACACATAGCAGAAAAATAGAATAAAAAATAAAAAATGAGAGATACAAATGATGAATACATACAAAACAGAAAACAACAGTATAACTATAACAGTAAAAGTAAAACAAACAGTATAAATGAAGGAAACAGATATAAATAATAGTAAACAAAAAAAAAATAAGAACAAGAACCAAAAAGTAAACCACACCTATCTCATGACGAAATTTCATCATCCTCCGCGGAGGGCGAGAAAAAGTCAGAACTGAGCCGCCGCCTCACGAAACCGACACTGGAGTAGAATAGGTCTAGACCTATTTGCTTAGATAATTTATTAAATTGGTTACCAACTCGCCATAAATAGGAGTTTTGGCGATAATTCGTTCTAACTATTGGTACATGAATAATCTCGTTATATCTAATTATTGTACGGGGAACAACAAGCGTTATTTTACTAAGAAGTTCGGGGCAATTAATATGATTATTAGTGATTTTGAGCAAGAAAAGCAGGTCACCAATTTCACGCCTTTTTTTGAGTGGCAGAAGGTGGAATTTACGACAAAGGTCAACATAGTTAGCAGAATTATACGGAACCTTAAGGCGAAAGCAAATAAACTTAATAAATTTGGTTTGAATACGCTCAATTCTGTTGATATAGGTATCATAACGTGGACTCCAAATTTGAGAAGCATATTCAAGTATGCTGCGCACGTAAGTGCAATATAAAATTTTAAATGTTTTACATCTACTAAAACTAACGGAGCTTCTCATTATAAAGCCTAAAGCTTTGGACGCTTTAGCAATGATGGAATCGATATGAGAGTCAAAGAGAAGTTTAGAATCATGCAGCACGCCTAGATCTCTCATAACCATGCAATCCTGCAACCTCTGATTTTTTATAGATAAACTGATTTGACTACAGTTTTTTTGCGAGTATATGTAATAGTAAAGCATTTAGACGGATTGAGATCTAGTTTATTACTAGCACAGTACGTGTCAAGTCGATATAAATCAGCCTGCAAGTCAAGCACGTCCCGAGGAGTAACTATAGTCTTAAAAATCATCATATCATCAGCAAATGAAAGCAGGTTACTGTTGACAAAACAGGAAGAGATATCATTAATAAATATCAGGAAGAGCAAGGGTCCGAGCAGTGATCCTTGGGGGACTCCACTAGGAATAAGAACCCAGCTGGACATATAATTATTAACAACAACAGCCTGCGACCTATTGCAGATGTACGACGAGAACCAACGGAGCAGATCCCCTCTAATACCCATACTAAATAACTTAAGCAACAGAAGGCTATGGTCAATCCTATCAAAGGTCTTGCTGTAATCAGTATAGATTACGTCAACCTGACGACCATTATCCATTGACTCACTCAAGAACTCATTGAAAATGATAAGGTTAGACACAGTCGACCGCCCTTTAAGGAACCCATGCTGGAAGGGGGAGAAGTGCTGATGAAGCGCTGAATAAATCTGATTGTACACTATCCTTTCAAATAGCTTAGCAACTAAGCATAGCTTGGAGATCGGCCTATAGTTGATAATCTCACATTTAGAGCCCTTTTTATAAATTGGCGATACAAATGCTGCTTTCCAGAGCTTAGGTACGGCACTCAAAGATATTGATTTCTTAAATAAAAATGAAACAGGAATGTGAATTGACTTAGCACACGACTTGAGGAAGACAGGGCTAACGTGGTCTGGGCCAGCAGACTTGGATAAATCAAGGTTAGAGATCAATTTAAACACCTCATCAGGATCGATCTCAATACTGCCAATATCGCATTTCACAGCCTCTGAAGGGACTAATGAGTCAACGTTATAAGAACAGATGCCAGAGGGGACAAGGAAAGTAGAATGAAAATACTTAGAGAATGCTTCGCAGATAGATTCACCTGTAGCTACTGAAGCGTCTAAATAATTTAGATGTGAAGGTATACCATTTGATTTCGAGCTACTTTTTATGTAGGACCAAAACTTTTTTGGATTTTGTTCAATACTATTCTCAATGGATGACATATAATCGGCGAAGCATTTCTTTTCCAAGAGTTGGATTCGATTACGTAAAAGTTTGTAAGTGGCTAAGTCTGTAAGTCCACCATAAGTTTTATATTTCCTATAATGCCTATATTTTTCCTTAATTAATCTAATGAGTGCCCGGCTAAACCACTTAGGGTAAGAGCTGTCACTGACCAACCTAGACGGGACATATTGGTGTTTAAGCTGATCTAAAATCGAATAAAAAAACTCAACTGCTTCCTCGAGCGAACGCGAATCAAATTCAGCATTCCAGTCCATGTCCGCGATCTTGTTGTTAATAGATAAATAATCACCTTTGTTATAAGAATATTTTAAATAGGACTGAGATTTAAGGCAAGATACATTCAGAAAAGAGGCTCTGAGAAGAAGAGGTTTGTGGTGTGGTTTGTGGATATAAAAGGAGCGTACGAAAGCGCCAGAGCTCATTATTACATCGGCGTTGGCAGAGTGCACACGATTTAATCAACAAAATACAAAATCAAGTTCAAAGTCAGTTTGAATAAAATCTTAGTGAAACCTCTTTTGAATTTTCCTCATTTGCACGAGACCCACTGGAAAGCCCCTAAGTTGCCTTTTGCCGCTCGGAGGGATCTTGAGGATCCGACATGCATATATGAACTATATACATATCTTTAGCTACAGAAGAAACCAATAGGGGCTTTTCATTTTAGTTTTTTTTTTTTATTCAATTTGGCTCAATTGATGGCCCTGACTCAACTGTGGTTGTCAAAATCAACAAATCCATCGTACCTCTGTTATTTTGTGTGATAGTAACAAAATACCACGAAAATATATCACTTCGTTGTTGACTTTTACATTTCACTTTATTTTTACAGTTAAGTACACAGCAGCGACATCTATTTTCAAGGGTTTATAGATGATTTGGTATGGCCGTGAAAACCCCTCATTATAGGCAAACACAACGTGCAAAGATTGTACAGTAACCTCACAATGGGCGATCAACGATTTTTTTAAAGCATCTTTATTTACTTTTAACTGAAAAGAGTAAAGTTATTTAAGTATGATCAATATTGCCGATTTTGATAAAATTAACCACGTAGTTTTATTCTTATTATAAACTAGAAGCAACCCGCGATTTCACTCGCATAAGTTTTGATCCTATGGGAACATCTAAATAAAATTTAAAACTACTCCAGTGGTCCAGCTATCGCCGTTCTAAATTTCATCCAATCCTTAGAAAATTTAGCATTTATAATATTACAAACAT
The DNA here is from genome assembly GCA_932527175.1 of Operophtera brumata. Taxonomy (NCBI): domain Eukaryota; kingdom Metazoa; phylum Arthropoda; class Insecta; order Lepidoptera; family Geometridae; genus Operophtera; species Operophtera brumata. Next base: position 53,658,658 of record OW052239.1, on the reverse strand, counting down.
ACACACATACTCACGCCTGTTTCCCAGAGAAGTAGGCAGAGACCATGAATTTCCACTTGCTACGATCCTGGCATACCTGTTTCGCTTCATTCACTCACATCACATTCTTCATATATGCTCATTGGTTAAGGGCGCTCTTAGCCTGGCCATTCTCCAGATCGACCCTGATCTATTCTGAATACCTTCACCGAGGTCTCCCCCTTCCAACTGTCCCATTCATGCTCATCTTATGAACTAGTTTCGTCAATCTACTATCATTCATCCTTTAACCAATAACCCAAACCATCCAAGCATATCTTTCTCAATCCTTGTCACTATACACGTGCTCTTTCATTTTACAATGCTTTCTTAACACACAGTTTCTTATTCTATCTCTCAAAGTCCACCATACATACTTCTCAAACCTCTCATCTTCAGTGCATTTATTTTACTTTCATGTTTATTCTGCCTTAGCAACTTTCGCAACCACCATACATTAGTTTTGGCACTAACACTCCTCTATGCACATCCAGTCGTGCCTTTTTCAATACGTTCCGGCTGATAATAAGGCGTTAAGTTCACCTGGTTTCCAGAATTTACTCTCATTTAAATATCATCTTCATGCTTGCCATCTCTTGTAATCAAAGTTCCCAAATGTACAAACTTTTTCATGTTACACTTGTTGTTAATAGTAGTGTGATTTAATTCTATTTCTTTAAATATAGTTACATTACATATAGTTACAGTTAGTTAAATTAGTTTACCCGGACTTGTTGATAAGATTCGTTGGTATAAGATATGTCCTGGTTGCTGGATAATTGTAGAATGTGTTATTACTGGAAGAAAGTGTTAGGTGAGTCAGTCGTGGGAAGCAATGGCGGCGATGAGCTCACCACTTGTCACGTCTATATCCCACGATGGTGCAACCCACAGTGAAAAGAGGCCCATTGAGGCTCTGCCTACCCCTTCGGGGAAAGAGGCGTGTGTCTATGTATGTATGTATGTAGTTACACATGACATTTACGTTGACATATCATCATACACCTCTGCGAGGCACAATTAATCCTTTTACCATACTGGTTCTTTCACCATTGGTCACTAGGCCCCTTTCAGGGACACTATATCTCAAGCTGGTTAGTGAACCAAGAAAGAGCCCGTGACACGAAGTAGTAGTAGTTAGTAGTTACCGGTTAGTTAGTGGTAACATAGCCATCAAATACAAATACACGTTATTCCACATGTCACATTTTGTCGAACGTGTTTAATGAATTGTATTTAGTAATCAAGGATATTAAGTAATCATCCACATCTTGGCTTACTGACATTACACGTTATATACATGTTTACGTCAGCAGAATAAATCCTGAAATGCACATTGATGTATTATACACATTTATATCTACGCTTTTGGTCACTTTTATGTCGCCCCTGTGTCTCACGATTAAGTGGAGCTCGATTGACGAGCGAGCAGGGCAGTCGTAAGGGAATTGGCTTTCATTGCGAATAAATCACGTAACTTGGCAGTGATTTTAGAGTAATGAATGACCAGTGTACTGAAGTGCAGTCGCAGTGAAGAGTGAACCAGTGTTATTGAATAAAATATTCACGGTTTGTTTTGTTAAACCGTTCAGTTTTATTATTTTATCCCGAACACGAACTCAAAAATTACAAAATCTGAGATGGCCACTTTTGTTTTTATACGGCTTAATTTTACTTGGTCAATTTTCATGCAATAAGTTATAATAATTTATTTGAAATTCAGGTACATGTGAAAGGAAACACTATCTTTTTGTAAATTTGATGATCCAATCATTTTTTTACAGCACAAAACTGAACAATTCGGCATTTTTCTTAGAGCACTATCTCCCACGCGAGTCGATTCAGTCTGACAGAGCGATCGACGACAGCTAGTTTTTTATAAGCTGTATGCCCTCGAGGGCATTCAATTTAGAGGGGAACTACAGCGGGGAATGCCTTTGATGGCGTCTCCATTCCGTGTTGCTCGATGCAAATTGCACATGGATTTTGTATCGAGTATTTTTTGCGCAAGGAGGTTGTATAATAGCTGAGGGGCAAGTCCGAGTTTACACACACCATCGTAACGATGATCGTAACGGCGAGTGTACGTGTATTGCGTAGTAACTAGCCATTAATCTGTGACGTTTTTGGCACAGATTAATAGCTAGTTATTATGTTATACACGTACGATCGTGTTACGTTCACCGTTACGATGGTGTTTCCAAAACTCAGACTCACCCCTCAGTTGTTATTGGAGGGTGTTGCATTGAGATGGAGGTTGATTATATTGGTGTGATCTAAATTCAAACGCCAAAATAGTGACAAAAAGTGCTTTTTATTCACCGTTTTAAGTGAATAAAATAAGCTTTTTAGAGGGGGAATGGTATAATGATATTTATGTGGTACTATAAATTAAAACTTGTGTGTTAGGTCATATAATTACCGGCAACATAGTTTTCGCTATCTGAAGAAGTATTAATGAGATGAGATGAGCAAAAAAAAACGAAAAGATTTGAATTTCGCGCCACAAGCGAAAGCATCAACCTCAACGTAACGTTTAGGTGGAAAGGACTTGACGATACATGCCGATATCTTTGATACTAATTTTAACGACATTTTATAGGCCATCCAAGGCGTGACGGTCGAGTTAGTGGAAACATTCAATAGATTCGGTTTTTCAGTTGTAACATTGTCACTCATTAGTATACCTTCTATTCGTACTAAACGTTTCAGTTCTACCTTTATAATGCGAACTGCTAAGGAGTGGAATACACTATAGTCGTCTGTCTCTCCTGAAAACTATAATCTGGGTCTCTTCAAGGCTAGAGTGAATAGGTGCCTTCTAGACCTTTGTGCTCCATCTTCGGCCACATCGTCACTTACCAATAGAGATCGTGAGATCGTGGTCAAAAAAAGTCTATCAATGTTAAAAAAATAACTAGTCAAGCCTTTGGAGGTCTTTACGTAGTTTTTTTTTGAACTATGATAGACCTTTACTTGACCACTATCTCACCTGTAGGTAAGTGACGATCAGGCCGACGATGGAGCACGAAGGTCTAGAAGGCATGGCACCTACGAAAATGACCAATCTGGGAATAGAATACTAATAATAACTATTAAAATGCGAAAGTGTTTTTGATTTGACGCCCCCATTTTTTTCTGGGTCTCTTACCTTCCCCCTTTAGACCTGCAGCGCCGACAAGGGGGCGTTATCGCCCACTTTGGGAACCACTAGTTTAAAGGAAAGACAGACGACGGTAGCGAGTTCCACACCTTAGCATTTCGCATTATTACAGGTGGAACCGAAACGCTTACTATGAATCTTAGAGCATTGCAGGCCTCCGGTACGAATAGAGGGTAAAAACTAATCTATATAAGGATGGCACTGAGCCGTGCGCATCTTATCCTATGATGACAAGATTTAGTGGCCAAGTAATTCCATATGAATATCTAAATGTTTTCAATGGTAATACTTAGTAATAACTAGTTTTGTGTTTAAAAATGTTAAAGTGTATGAAAATCGTGATTTATTACTTAGCGATTTGAAGTATGGCACGAAAACGGTCGTGTTGAACTGTTATTTGTCCTTGTTCTCTACATTTGTAACGTGGCTAACAAATTCTTCGCTTCACGCATTAATTTTAGTATTGTTTGATGTTTTTATATAATGGTGAAGCAATGTTTAAATATTGTAACTACTTACAAAAAGTAACCTACGCCACCTACGCGACATCGGCAAGGACTCGTTAGGGCGAGCGAAGCGAGTCCTCTACTATCCCACAACGTATGCAATTTTGTGGGGTACTCTATACGATATAATTTTTTTGTGAAAAATATTTTTCAATACAAACTTTTATAAAATTAGTAATTGTAACCGTGTAATGATCAAAATGAGCCTAAACACGGCCAGTCTACTATTATCTATCGAGGAGTTCCGTTGTCCACCTTCCATCTCCATCATCAGATCAGCTCGCTGTCACCATAGTATTGCATTGTCATCGGAACTTGACAGGTATGCAAAATATCATGTCAATCGGTTGAGGAATTTTATTCGTATTTTTTGCTCATATCATCTCATCAACACTTCTTCAGATACCGAAAACTAATTTGCCGGTAATTATATGACCTAATACACAAGTTTTAATTTATAGTATCACATAAATATCATTAGTTTATTGTGCTTCAATGGTTTTTACAGTGTTTTTTTTGTTTCAACACATTCTTAGCCAAAATAATGATATTTATGTGATACTATAAATTAAAACTTCTGTGTTAGGTCAAATAACTACCGGCAAATTAGTTTTCGCTATCTGAAGAAGTAGTACAGGCAAATTAGCAAAAAGTGTTGCCCTAAGTCGAGTAGTCGTGGATTCTTATGGAATCGATAGATGACACGAAAAGAAGCTTATCCCAGGTTTGCACCGTTTCTGGCGCATACGGAAGGCTTTTAAATATTAGGTACAAACTTTGAAAAATTGTAACTTTTGAAAAAACAAAAAAGTGTTAAGTGCAAGTTCAATTACTTATAGAGACAGTCTTAGCGCGTTATGGATTTTAATTAAAACTACGTGCATAGTGGGAAACACTGTGAAATTGTTTTTTTTAGTTTGCGGCTCGGAGGAAATTTATGTACTCGGTGCAAACTTACATAAGGTTTCTATAAGTATTATAAACACTATATTAGTTTTGCACTACTATGGTGATTTACGGAACATAGTTTTTTTTCTTTTTTTGTAAATAGTACTTCGGGGGAAACTTATGTAGTCGTGCAAATTTTATTATGGTATATACTATCAGTTTACCACATTCGCACGTAAAAAAAAACACAAATTTCGTACCGGAAGTACTTCTTAATAATATATCTTAATAAGAAATCAACAGCGTGGGTGGGGTGCAGATTCATACCAAAATGTAGCCCGTATTCATCCCACGAATAATAAAATTGTATATTTGTCCATATTAATCGCAAAATGTAGTCCGGATTCATACCAAGCCATGACCTTTAACAATGGATATTAGTACGGTCAGACAGAAAAATGCCTTACTATCATTTTCATATATTTTTGTTGGATGCAAATTATTAATAATTGGCGTATGTTTGTATGTTTGTCTGAAGATAACTTGTGAACTGTTGATATATTCTTTATAAAACTAGTATTCTTTATACAATTTGGTAGATGGGTATATAGTATTAGTACAATTTGTGTAAGGTTATGAGCTAAATTGGTTCGGGGGTTGTAGAAGATATTGGGGCCAAAGAAAGGGTAAAAAAGTGAAACAATCATAGACGTTTCAAAACTAGTTTTAATTTAATTTTAGACTGTGTAACTTTTGGGATATAAGCAAAGAAGTAAAAATAAATAACCTCTACAGTTTTTCCAGTAATTTACTATCATCCATCGAGGAGTTCCGTTGTCTCCATCATCAGATCAGCTCGCTGTCACCATCATAAATAAATATTTAATAAATAAATAATTCTGGACAGTTCACACAAGCTTGTGTTATAGGTTCTAGATAACTGATATACTTTAATACAATACATTACATAGATAGATATTTTTTTATTATAAATAGAAAATAACCAACGAAAACATATAACATAACATTAATAACATCCTGAACAAATATCTGCAGATAGTACAAATATTTATAAATTATACAATATGGGTAAATTCAAGAGAAATATCAATAGGGCTCTTAATGGTAGGCAGCGCGTTTGCAATACCGTGGGTGTTGTCCATAGGCGGCGGTGACTGCTTTACATCAGGCGGGCCGTCTGCTTGTTTGTCACGTTTAGGGCATGTAATATCGGAAGGTTTTCAATTCCTATACTGATTTCCGATATTAAATCTCAATATTGGCATTCCGATATTAATATCGGAATTTCGTTATTTATTTAGAAATTGCACATTTTATTTATAAATTGCACAAATTCGGTATTAGGTTGGATTAAGTGCAATACAAAATATTTTTAAATCATATTCTAATCGTATCTGATCACGGGAGAACTAACTAATGTATTTGCGAGTAGATGTTACTGGCAGATATATCAATCTACCCTCTTTCTCACTCTTTTATTATGAACGATACCACTACCATCGGTTTCATTGTCACACTTCACCCCAACTCGACACACAACACTATCGGTATCCGGTCGCGTAGCAGGTACCACACTTTTTTGATTTTTACACATTCTCACCACAGGCTTCCATACTCCAGATAATTGAAAACCATCTTCTCTATTGAAATTTCTGTATATAGTAATCTCAATTGCCTCTCGTGCCATTACAAATATTTATATAATATACGAATCTTTGCTCGTTGTATAGGATATTGATGTTATCTAAAAGCTTATGTTATAAATAATTGTATAATTCTGATTCTCTGAAACGATTTCTACACTAGTCCGTGATTTTCCTGAAAAAATATTTTAAAAATGGCTTCCACTTTTTTTTTAAATGTTTTATACTTATTTTTATTTGTGATGACAGTAAACCTCAGATTTCGGTTTTTAAAGTAATCGAAACAGTAACAAAAAAAGCATTTACATCCACAGCACGAACCATTGCATTGAAATAAAATAAAAAATATGGAAAAATAAAAATTCTGTTTAGTCCCTTACATTCTAAGGACATTTTAAAAGTAAAGTCACACAAACTTTTTCTTCCAAACCTATCTTAAAAATTTGGTCATTATGTCAGCTATTTATCATGTAAATTTGATTGAGATTCTTTTACGGGATCATTCATGATATTCAATTTAAACAGTTGAATGCGAAATTCTGGTTTTTAAGATTAAGTGAAATCTTAAATAAAACTAAATAATAACTTTCAGCATTGCATGTATTCAGTGAATCATCACAGTAAATTTTCGAAATGGCGACCTTCTTGCTCCATACATAATCAGCATCGTCTAAAAAAAATTATCTTTAAAGCGTAGAATAGCGATTCTGTTGCTTTTGAATTGTTGCTTCGGCCTGGGTCAACCTTTTTCGCAATTTTTCCACATTTCGGCACTCTCGAGAGTAAACAATCTCTTTATAATATCCCCAAACAAAAAAGTCAATGGGGTTTAAGTAGAGAGATCGTGGGGGCCATGCGATATGCCCGCCTCGGCCAATCCATTTATCACCAAGTATCGCATTTTGTTAGTAGTAGTAGAGCTTTTTTGTGAAATACTTCGTCCGGGAAAGTACTACCACCATACCTATTTCTGCCGCAAAGCAGTAGTGCTCGCATTGCTGTGTTCCGGTTTGAAGGGTATAGGTGCGTGCCGGTGAAGTTAAAGTCACATGAGACTTTTCATCTTTATGTCTCAGGGTGGCGGGCGCAGTGCAATGTCACATAGGGCGCGTCCTAGGAGGGCATGACCTATGTGATAATGCACTGTTCATAGGAAGAGAGTACCGCTTATCATCCGGTGGACCATCTGCTTGTTCAGTCATTCTTAGTAGTATTAAAAAAAACCTGTCATTAAGATATTGTCTAACTTTTGACGCAAAGTGACATGGTGCGCCGTCGTTTTAAAAAGTCATGTTTCGGCGTGTTAGTAAAATGATGTCTGTGGATTATCCATTTAAATCTTCTCTTAAAAAGTTCAAGTATGACTCGCCATTTAGGCGATCTGGCAGTTGGAATGGGCCCACCATCTGTCGCAGGTTTCTGCCCCGTATGTAGAAAATAATGTCCTGGAAACACCAAAGATGGGTTGTTTTTCTATTGCTTATGTGCAATACAATCTTCAGACTGTCACATTTCTTTTTAATTCCGACATGCAGAACATTTTCTTAAATTGAACTAACTTTTATTAAATTGAGTGTTTTTATGATCCTGTGCAAGAATCTGGAACAAGGTTACATGAGTAATAGCTGTCACATCAGCCATGTTTTTAAGATAGGTTTGGATTAAAAAAATTATGTGACTTTTTTTTTAAACGTTCATTGAAAGTAAGAGTTTCGGCAAAAAAAAAAAATTATTTTCATATTATTATTTTTATTTTAATGCAATAGTAGGTGCTATTGATGTGAATGCTGACAGACAAGGTAGCCCTAGTATTTAGCTTATTTACAACAACAAAAACAGGCCTCTACCTCAACGAATCGAGTCCCAATGGCCAAAAAAGTGTAAGAGCTCCGATTGTCTTAAAAACACATAACTCGAAAACTACTAAACATCGCGAAATGGGGGTGATTCGTGTATCTCTGGGGGTAACCTTTCTTTGGACTTCGGCTTGATACTACTTTTTGGGACACACTGTATATATTATTACTTTGTTGATTATTTTATACCAACAATTTTATGAAATAAATAGATGTTCCATAATAACATATTTTTTTGCTGACGTTACTTTCACTCGTTTTAGGTGTAGTTATTTCTAGGTGGGATAAATACGGACTCTAAAAATGAAATGAATATTAATTGTATGAATCCGGAATAATAATTATTACTTTCAGCTCGTGGGATGATTTTCTGGGATCAATACGGATGCACCCCGCGGTCGGGGGACAGTGTTAGCAGTGTAGCGCCACAGTATATATATATTAGTTTCTTAGCACCGCACTGAACTTACATATATAATACTTAAAAAATGCATGTTCCGTATATAAATTCCAGTATTAAATGGCTGGCGAATGTAGTACTAATCAAATGAATAAGTTTAAGTGAAATTCCAGAATTGCCTGAAATTTCCCCGAAGTAGAGCGACAATAAAATATGGAAAAAGTGACTTCCGTGTGAGGTACCCAGGTGCAAACCTGGTAATTTATTTGGCCCATTTTTCTGGTAATTCTGTCAATTTGCACCGACTACTTCGATTTCCCCCGAGCCGCAATACAGAAAAAAAGATTTTTTTAGAAATGTTTTTTTTTTCGTATGTTCCGTAAGTCAGATTAATAACATACTTGGTGCAAATGGAGATCATAACGGTCTTAAGTGTATGCCAAATTGCACCGACTACATCTATTTTCCCCATTAAGTTACGGGTATTATAAGGTTTTCACCCTATTTCACCCTGTTCCGGGGGGGTGAATTTGCTGAAAGTTATATTAGAGGTGATTTTCAAGCCAAACAAAACCATTAGAAAAGGTTTTGTGACTACATCTAATTACTTCCACACTTTTGCTAAAAATCACCTAATTTGCCTGTACTAAAGTGTTGATGAGCTGTAATGAGCAAAAAACACGTAAAAAAATTGAATTTTGCGCCACAAGCGAAAGCAGCCACCTTAAAATTCAGTTGCAAGATTCCACCCGGACAAACATACATACATTGCAAGTTCAATAAAAGCTTGTAAAAACTATCACACCTGTAGATTTGTAATTTGGCATTCGGTCTCGGGGAGGCATCGAAGGCCTGCAATGCTCTAAGCGGGGAGGCTTGGAGTAAACCGAGTTCAAAACTCGAGAAGAAAAGATTTTACAAATAATATAGGGATGTAGACAGCCTGGCTCACGGTACGCGGCCCATTGACAGCGCGTCCAATTTTTATTATTTGCGTTGATGACTTGTCCCGTGTCGCTGGGCCGGGATATGAATAGCCAAAATAAGTAGGTTTTAGTTGACAACGTAGCCCATTGCATTTTGTGGGGACAAATTGCTGCTTGCAATCTTGTTAGTACAGTTAGAGCAAAAAGTGAATGCATTTATGATTACATAGTTACTTACAATATTCCTAGTTTATCTTTGGCGGGTATGAGTACCTAATATTATTATTGGTTGATTCGACACGGTCGAACAAAATTATGATCCATCATCACCACTTGCAGCTCCAATCATAGCCCACTGCTGGGAATAAGCCTCCTCCCTCAAACGACACTCCAAACGGTTCTGTGCGATTCGCATCCAGGTCCTTCCCTCTACGGCCTCTATATCATCCGCCTCTAGTGCTCCCTCTCGGCCACCACTCGGTCAAGGCCTTACACCAAATCTGGCTAAGTGTCCTGCCCAGCGTCACTTTAGTCTCGCAATACGGTCTCCAATATCTGCCACTTTTGTCCTCCTTCGGATTACCGAAAAGATTTAAAAAGTGACAAAAATTATGATTAATGGAATGTTATGATTCTGATTCTTCTTTCGCTCAATTACCGCGGACGCTACTAAGAATATACAATTATAATATGAAGCGTCTTCTGGTTTTTATGATTCTGATTCTTCTTTCGCTCAATTACCGCGGACGCTACTAAGAATATACAATTATAATATGAAGCGTCTTCTGGTTTTTATGATTCTGATTCTTCTTTCGCTCAATTACCGCGGACGCTACTAAGAATATACAATTATAATATGAAGCGTCTTCTGGTTTTTATGATTCTGATTCTTCTTTCGCTCAATTACCGCGGACGCTACTAAGAATATACAATTATAATATGAAGCGTCTTCTGGGTTTTTATGATTCTGATTCTTCTTTCGCTCAATTACCGCGGACGCTACTAAGAATATACAATTATAATATGAAGCGTCTTCTGGTTTATGATTCTGATTCTTCTTTCGCTCAATTACCGCGGACGCTACTAACAATATACAATTATAATATGAAGCGTCTTCTGGTTTTTCTTTCTAATGGGTGTACACTGTGTACAGTACTATACAAATTGTGCAAATCGTATAAAAGGTGTCCTAAAATTGGCTACAGTGTACAATATCTTGTAATGGATTGCTACATCCCCCTACCTACTACTACTCGTATACTTCAACGGTGTCAAATGTAGTCCATGGAGGTTCTACTGATCATCTTCCCCAAGCGGAAGTCGCGGAATGGGAACACACGCTTGATTTTAGGTTCAAGACAAATATGTAACACCCAAAGCTTTCTTGTGTATTTGGCTGGCCGTTGCTAGCTTTAAGACTGAGCCAACCCTAGGCAGAAATCTTCATAAAAAAAAACGCTGCGCGCCACACGATAATGCAGTTTTTATTGAATATCTCGTGAAATATAGATAATTTAAAGAAAACCCCTATGGTGATCCCTTCGTTTTATTGTGTTGATCTTATTTATTCAATTTTTTACCCAAAAATCTGTACCATATTGACAAACAATCGAATCAAGGCAAAAGTTAGAGGTAACCATGTGTTTTTTTTTATCGAGTAAATTTTGTCCTATCGTGTTTCTGTCTGGGTTAACCCTCGGTATTATAATGTAGTATCCATGCATATTTTAAATTTGAATATTGTACTTGATTTAGTCAGTTAAAAATCTAATCAAAGATTGGTAATTTTGCGATATACCCCCACACAGTTACACCACAGCTGTATAGTAAAAGTATATTGTCATTAGCAATATATGTTACACAGATGGAAGAGGACCATCCAGATGACGATGACGCTGAAGACTCTGACGCTTCGGGCATGGAAAGCGATGACCCCCTCACGGCCACTGACACCAAATATGGAAAGAGTTTCAGGTAAGTTCTTTGTATTCTAGGTGTTTCTGGTTCTCCGTAGACTATCCGTGTGGTGTGGAATGGCTGTGGTGTGTCTGGCCTAACAATCTATCTGGCCTAGACCCCTCCATCTCCTCCCGTGGATGTCGTAAAAACCGACTAAGGGATTACCCGGATTTGTTGATAAGATTCGTTGGTATAAGATTTGTCCTGTCCTGGCTGCTAGCTTATTATGGAATGTGTTATTCCCCGTGTCAGTCGTGGGAAGCAATGGCGGCGATGAGCTCACCACTTGTCACGTCTAATATTCCACGATGGTGCACCCCACAGTGAAAAGAGGCCTATTAAGGCTCTGCCTACCCTTCGGTGAAAAAGGCGTGTGTCTATGTATGTATGTATGTTTGTATGTGTTATAACTGGAAGAAAGCTTTAGCCGAGTCTGTCGTGGGAAGCAATGGCGGCGATGAGCGCATCACTTGTCATGTCACGTCCATTTCCCAGGTTGGTGCAACCCACAGTGAAAAGAGGCCCGTTTGAGGCTTTGCCTTCCCTTTCGGGGAAAAAGGCGTGTGTCTATGTATGTATATGTATCCGTGAGCTAAAGTCATCCACATAGCACACAGGATTATGCTGAAGTGTCAGTGACTGTTGAATAAACGAGTGGGGGAGTGTTTAGACAACGTCAGTGTGGGGCGCCCCGCTAGAGATTGCTTACGAAAGGCAGCTGACAGGAAGTGGATGAGAAGAGCTGAACACAGGGCTCAGTGGCGTAATGGGAGACTTATGTCCAGCAGTGGAAAAAACGTCAGCAGAAGAATATTAAAGTACGTGGTGTATAGTCGTAATTTTTCTAAAGTGGAATAAAGGCTGGCCATTTTTAAAACTTGTTTCTAAATAAACCTCGACGGCCTTTTGGCTCGATTGCGGGTTCGATTCCCGCGGCAGGACAAATGTTTGTATGATCTGCGAATATATGTTCCTGGTCTGAGTGTTGTGGTACCATGGTGCTCGTAGTTAGTGCCCGATACCGTCGACACAGGGGATCCTAGTGTGGGATCAGCACTATGTATGTTGGGTGTTATGTTATGTTAATGAACCCCTTTTCTTGAAGGGGTTTGGTAAAAATCGCACACAAAAAATAACTCGGAATGGAATTTTTTTAGGTCTTCCTTCACTTCCTCCGCTTGATCCATCATCGGTGAACCACTTAAGCTACGGCCAAACCAACGCGTACAGCCCGCGTCCGCGGTGGCGTGCACGGTGGCGATCCATTGTCTTACCATTGGTCGCCACCGTGCACGCCACTGAGGAAGTATACTGAACGCGTTGGTTTAGCCTTGGCTTTAGAGCCTGATCATAATGGTTGGATTTATTTCAGGCATTTCACAAGAGAAGCGTTACCAAGATTAGACAACTACCGGAATGTGATGTCGCTTCACGCCGCCCCACGACCGACTCTAGACGAGCTGCACAACGCTTCATTATCTAGGAAGGTGAGTGTCTTAACAAAATTATTAAGCCTATGGAAGTATTAGAAACATAATTTACTGAATATCCTCATTCAACACAAAAATAACTCTCAATTATTACAACAGTTTTTTCAATTCTTACAACAGATTCGTGTTTTCTGATCGTACTGATTTTGAAAACAATCGGCCCAGTAACAAAAAAGTTCAAAATGGTGGCCACTTTTTACTATTCTGTGTACTATATTTGTGTTCTTTAACAACAGGGATGCTATGCTATGATATCGATTTAAAAAATATGGCGTGTGTCAGCTCCGACCAGTGACTGGAGTTTACTCCAGTTCAGTTCAGTATAAGATACTTGAATATGTTGCGCATAGGGATAACATAATGGACGTCACTTTTTTGTTAACGCTAGATTTTTCTATTTTACTTCCCATTTATTTGCGTAAACTCAAATTAACTCCAATAACAGCAAAGTATAAAAGACTAGCGACTCGTCCCGGCTTCGCACGGGTAGTTTCAGGATGAAAAACAGCCCCCCCCTCCTATCCCCCCCCCCTGGTAGCCTATGTTCTTCAGAGTGAATGTAGCTTTTCAATGGTGTTTTTTTTTTAGTTTATTCTTTACAAACATATACACACACAAAAATACAAAATTTTCTCTTTATAATATTAGTGTAGATAGTGTAGATGTAGATTAGTGTAGTTTAGTGTAGATTTGGACAACCTGTAGAAGGAGTAGTTCCTGTTCGATCCTTTGGCTATGATCCTGTGGACTTGGATCCTCCTGTTCGATCCCTTAAAATTTGTAGGCAACTTTCAAATTCCTGATTTCCTTGTCGATTTTGTCGATTTTGTTAGAGAAGTACAGTCGGCGTAAAAATAATAAATCTCTATAGGTATTTGTCAGTGAAAACTACTCAAAGGAAATAACAATATTATTATAATAACAAGTAGGTGCGTGTCTACCTATTATTATATTTTGATTACGTCAGTGTCAGCTAGATACTTGAACTAAAAGCTGGTGGTTTCTGCGCAATTTGATCCTTCCACGTGAGGATAATGGCAACTGTAGTATAGGAGTGAATTATCTGTTTGTAAATACTCTACAGCTGTGTAAACATGTATATACAGTGTGCTTGCTCTAAGAACACAATGCGAGCAAATCGCGATATGAGTTTTTATAGAGATATGCATAAGTAGGGGATAATATGTAGTACCTAATGTCATGGTGTGTCCACCCTAAGAATAGAAAAAAAAACAAGTGCGAGATGGACTCGCGCACGAAGGGTTCTGTACCATTATCTATAAAAACGGCAAAAAAATCACGTTTGTTGTATGGGAGCCCCCCTTAAATATTTGTTTTATTTTGTTGTTTAGTATTTGTTGTTATAATGGCAATAGAAATACATCATCTGTGAAATTTTCAACTGTCAACTATTACAGTTTATGAGCTACAGCCTGGTGATAGACGGACAGACAGATAGACGGACGGACAGCGGAGTCTTAGTAATAGGGTCCCGTTTTACCTTTTGGGTACGGAACCCTAACAAAAGCAAATTGCAGGCACATTACACTGCTTATTTATCTTTATGTCTCAGGGTGGCGGACGCAGTGCAATGCCACATAGGGTGCGTCCTAGGTGGATGTGACCTATGAGATAATGCATTGTTAAAGGCAGAGGTTACCGCTTGACATCATGGTGGGCCATCTGCTTGTTCCGTCATTAATAAAGTGAAATCCCTTATTACTAACAGCATAAAGGCCATGCATGCGTTTTTTGCTATTTCCTCTCGGACTTTATAAAAAAACAAATTACTTACATACATTATAGTAATTTATTTTGTGGTTATTCTACCCGCGTTCAATCAAATCCCTTTGCCCATTTATGTGTGGTCCCTAAAGAGCGGAATTTCGATAACTAATGCGATTTAATATGGAAAAGCATTTTACATACCTCCATCCCGGAGTACAAATATATTAAAGTTATTGGCTGTGGTGAGTCTGGTCTAAGAAAATACCCCTCCATCTCCTCCCGTGGATTTCGTAAAAGCCGACTAAGGGATTACCGGGACTTGTTGATAAGATTCGTTGGTATTATACCAACGAATCATACAAATCTTATGATTTGTCCTGGCTGTGTTTTATTAATGGAAGAAAGTGTTAGCCAAGTAAGTCGTGGAAAGCAATGGCGGCGATCAGCTCACCACTTGCCACGTTTATATTCCCACGATGGGGCAACCCACGGTGAATAGATAGAGGCCTATTGAGGCTATGCCTACCCCCTTGGAGGGATAGAGGCGCGTGTGTCTATGTCTGTAGATATTATAGAAATAGTATCATAAACTCAATCATACATTGGGGAAATGGTTTGTTAAATACTTAGATGAAAAGTCTTTGAAACTATCCCAAGCAAGCTGAAACTGCGGGAGGAAGCTACCAGCTAAACGTGCGCACTTATGACGCAGTATACGCTCCTATCGACGTATCCCACAGGTACCCAGGTAGGTCCAATTGCGGTAATTGCGGGCACTCATTAACTACTTGGACCACTTGACTTGACTGTCACGTTTTCGTGAGCCGTGCCTGTTATGAAGACTTCTTAAGTAGGTCAAGTAAGTACTATAGTAGGCTGAGAAAAGGATTGGGGTTATACTAATCCATTGCGGATTATAAATTAGACTAGTTCCGGGTCTCTCTGAAAAACTCAGTGTAGCGCAAATGTTATTTGTATGGCAAATGTGTGGCAAATGTATTAAGTTAGTGTAGTAATCATATTTATTTAACCAAACTATGGACTATTCCTCATATGTTTTGTATTATTTGTGTATAGTCTGAAATAAAATGTATTGAATTGAATTGAATTGAATTGAAATGTTAGGCTTCTCGTAATTAGTTAGTGAAATTGAGAATCATGCTCGTATTAGGCTACGACCAAAGTAAAAAGTAGTATTAGGTGTTTTTAAGGTGGTTGCTTTCGCTTGTAGCGCGAAATTCAATTTTTTTCGTGTTTTTTGCTTAGCTCATTTCAGCTCATCAACACTTCTTCAGATAGCCAAAACTATGTTGACAGTAATTATATGACCTAGCACACAAGTTTTAATTTATAGTATCACATAAATATCATTAGTTTGGCTATGAATGTGCTTGAAACAAAAAAACACTGTAAATACCATTGAAAGCACAATCGTAACTAATGATATTTATGTACTGATACTATAAATAAAAACTTGTGTGTTTGGTCATATAACTACCGTCAACATAGTTTTCGCTATCTGAAGAAGTGTTGATGAAATGTAATGAGCAAAGAAAACGAAAAAAAAATGAATTTCGCGCTACATGCGAAAGCGATTACCTATAACTGGCCATATAAACTACTACATTGTATATATTATTTTCACTTAAAACGGTACAAATAATAGTAACAATACAATAATCATCTCTGAATTAGGTAGGTATTCATCTTCAATCGCCTTGATAGACCAGTGGTACCTACCGTAGATAAACTACAACGAATAGTTCACCTACGTATGTACCTTGTGCAATAGCAAGTTCAAGGGAGTCTGACCCTCGACCACACGTAGGTGTAGTACTAGTTGACACATATGATCTGCTGACCCTTTTGATTAGTTGCAACAGGCGTGGCTTATAGGGACGAATTACTATTACAAGGTGACTAGTTTACAAGATCAATCGCGCTAATTTACCAAAACAAAAACACAAAGTTTATACTACTTGGAATGACGGATCAAGCAGATGACCCACCTGATGTTAAGTGGTACCCTCTGCCTATGAATAGTGCATTACCTCATAGGTCACGTCCACCTAGGACGCACCCTATGTGGCATTGCACTGCGCCCGCCACCCTGAGACATAAAGATGAAAAGTCTCATGTGCCTGTAATTTCACCGGCACCCTTACGCTCATGTCTTAGTAGCATCATGAGGATCCTAGATTTTCATATTGAAACCATTTGTGATAGCACGATAGACCAACGATGACGGCCGAAGAAGGTTCTTCAACTGTTTGGACATCCAAGTATGTTTGAGAAAAGTAGGTCATTATTGATCTTTTTACCTACAGTTTCCGACTTTTCATGTAAAACTAATAGTAAGAATGAATTCTTGTGATTTCAATAAATAAAATGCTTTTGAATTTGAACATTATGAATATAAGAGTGATGTTCCTCAAGATTGGCTTACTTCGGTTTTGTAAAGCGTTTTCCATGTCGCACTTCATGCTTCTATGGAAAATAAATCACATGACGCGTCCGAGAGAGAATGATGCCACTAAACAGAACCATATATTTAAATAAGTTTTTTGTGAAAAATTTATTTTTCAATACAACCGTGTGCTGATCAAAATGAGCCTAAACACGGCCAGTCTACTATTATCCATCGAGGAGTTCCGGTTTCCACCTTCCGTCTCCATCATCAGATCAGCTCGCTGTCACCATCATATTGTCATCGGAACTTGACAGGTATGCCAAATTTTAGCTCAATCGGTTGAGAATAACTGCTTTAATACCCAGTTGCAAAATTCCATCCGGACAAAAATTTGCAAGATTCCACCCAGACAAATATAATACATTGCAGGTTAAATAAAAGCTTGTAAAAACTACAATGCCTAAAATACCAATCAAAAATATTTTGAAATGCCCCTTTTATAATGACACCCCAATTGACCTGATTGATGCCTCACTTTTGTTTACCCCCTCTTGAGCACAAATATCTCAACTACCCCCTCAACCGATTTAGCTCATAACCTTGTTAACAAATAGCCCTTTTATAATGACACCCCACTTGACCTGATTGACGCCCCACTTTTGTTTACCCCCCCCCCCCCCCCCCTCTTGAGCACAAATATCTCAACTACCCCCTCAACCGATTTAGCTCATAACCTTGTTAACAAATAGCCCTTTTATAATGACACCCCACTTGACCTGATTGACGCCCCACTTTTGTTTACCCCCCCCTCTTGAGCACAAATATCTCAACTACCCCCTCAACCGATTTAGCTCATAACCTTGTTAACAAATAGCCCTTTTATAATGACACCCCACTTGACCTGATTGATGCCTCACTTTTGTTTACCCCCCCCCCCCCCCCCCCCCTCTTGAGCACAAATATCTCAACTACCCCCTCAACCGATTTAGCTCATAACCTTGTTAACAAATAGCCCTTTTATAATGACACCCCACTTGACCTGATTGATGCCTCACTTTTGTTTACCCCCCCCCGCCCCCCCCCCCCTCTTGAGCACAAATATCTCAACTACCCCCTCAACCGATTTAGCACATAAGCTTGTTAACAAATTGTACCCATACTATCTACCCTCCTACCAAACATCCCCTCTTACACATGCAGCCTGTGGGTGAATCATACCCGAAAACAGTACAGCGCCCTTGTGTGCAGTACAATAATGCGTTCAGAGTGCTGATGGGGCTGCCTCGGTTCTGTAGCGCTTCGGGGATGTTTGCTGAGGGGCGCGTGGACTGTTTCTACAGCATTATGCGCAAGCGGGGAACATCTCTGGTGCGCTGGGTCCGGGCCAGCTTCAATGGTATTCTGAGCATATTCGCAAATAGGTTTGACTGCGTATACATGTACCACTATGATGCATGCCCTCACTGATGACAATCACTTCAATTGTCAATGCCGTGTATTGACATTTTAAATTTTTAGTAATTTGTTTTTGTTAAATTTAACCTGTGTTGTATGTTTAAATAATTAAATGATTAGATATGTCCAGCAGTGGACTTCCACAGGAGGATGATGATGATGCTGACATATTTCTCAATGTTAGTTAGTTTGTAGTATTCAATTGTAATTATTCTTACTAACCGTAGTGTAGATAGACGATGTATTTTACTAATTCAATGATCCTTGTTGATTGAATAAATAAATGAAATATTAAACAGCAATTTTCCTCAGCCAGGTCAAATGCTGGAGAAAGATCTGGAACCGAGCATGCCGTCTCCGAACGTAAAGTTCGGCTGGATCAAAGGCGTGCTGATGAGATGTCTCCTCAACATATGGGGGGTGATGCTCTTTCTGAGGCTCTCCTGGGTCGTCGGGCAGGCGGGAGTTGGTAAGTATATCAGTGAATACGACCTATTTATAGACAAGAAGAAAAATATAACTTAAAAAACCCCCAACGCAATGAAAAGGCTGAACCGATTTTGAAAAGCAAATAAAAAAAACCGTTTTAAATCGGCGGTCAAACTTATAACACCCCTCATTTTGCATCGGGGGTTTAAAAGACAAGGTGCGAGTTTTTTATTTATTTTTTAAACTTCTAGGTATGTTGGATCAAGCAGATGATGGCCCACCTGATGTTAAGTGGTACCCTCTGCGTATGAACAGTGCATAACCTCATAGATCACGTTCACCTAGTACGCGCCCTATGTGGCATTGAACTGCGCCCGCCACCCTCAGACATACAGATAAAAAGTCTCATGTGCCTGTAATTTCACCGGCACCCTTACCCTTCAAACCGGAACACAGCAATGCGAGCACTACTGCTTTGCGGCAGTAACCAAGTGAATGGCCAATTGGCCATGGTACCTTACTTAACTGGTACTTTACCGAAAAAATTACATCCTGGTGTAGGGACAGTGCGTAACGGCTAGACGTCCACTGTAGAACGAGGCCTCCCTTGAGGTATGCAATGGGAGATATTTTCTATAATCACCACGCTTGGCAGGTGCCAATTGGCCACTCACTTGGTTTCTGCCACAAACCAGTAGTGCTCGCATTGCTGTGTTCCGGTTTGAAGGGTAAGCGTGCCGGTGAAATTACAGGCACATGAGACTTTTCATCTTTATGTCTCAGGGTGGCGGGCGCAGTGCAATGCCGCATAGGTTGCGTTCTAGGTGGACGTGACCTATGAGGTAATGCACTGTTCATAGGCAGAGGGTACCGCTTAACATCAGGTGGGCCATCTGCTTGATCTGTCATACCAAGTTGTATAAAAAAAGGCCACCAGCTTATTAGGATAAGGGGTGTCTCTTGAGCCCCAATTAGATAATAATTAAGAGTGCATGTTGTCGGCAGCGCAGTCCCTGCTGCTGATAACCACCACGTCGGTGGTGACTACCATCACCGCGCTCTCCATGTCCGCCATCAGCACCAACGGAGTCATCAAAGGAGGTAATGTTTCTTATACCCATTAAGGCGTATACAGCAGCTGATTGGTCTTATTTGGAGGCCTTCTCCACATAGAGAAGTCAAAGTTATATGCTAAAAAATATATTTGTTATTCGTTGACCTTTCATCTGTAAAGTGAACGTACAAAAATGTTTTAACTGTTCATTAACCATGTGAAAAAAAAAACACAAATTGCAGCTGCTATTAACTGAAAATTTAATTCAACTTCTAAACGACTGTATTTTGTAATTTTTCTTTCGCCTAAATTTCGGCAAAGACTTTATCTTCAAGTTGAACGTATGATGAGACGAGAAGATCACGTTCTGACGTTCTGTGATGAGACGGTTTTTCACGTGGCAAATAATTGTTTTTCGTGATTTGTACTTACTTTTCGTTCCGCAAGTGCTTCTCTGTCACTTTCTAACTTACCTGAACTTTAAGGAGTTAGAAAGTGACGGAATTTGGCTGTTGTATGCGCCTTAAGAGGCCAACTTAAGAGAGAGACTCAACTAACTCAGAGAGTAACTTTCAGGTAAGTCAGAAAGTGATAGTTTAGCGCTCGCGCAACGAAAAGTGAACAAAAATCACGAAAAACAGTATTTAAACAAGGCTAGGTAATCGAAAACATAAATCTACTCTGCCCTCTAAAATAATATTATTGTTACTTTTATTAATTTTATCAATGTAGTTAGTTGAAAGGTCATAGAGATATTTAAGTTATGAACGCATTGGTTGACGATTTTAAATCTTTTTTTTATCGAAATCGTGTTTTGGACTAAATCTAAACATTCTTTGCCCTCAAACAATATTATTTGTTACTTTCCTTCTTCTTCTTCTTCGTATAATGCTCAAACAATGAGGGGTTTTCACGGCCGTTTCACATCATGTGTATAGCCTTGAAAATAGATGGCGCCAGCTCTGTACAAGCTAAAGTAGCTCTGTCAAAATAAAGTGAAATGTCAACGTCAACAACGTAGTGATATATTTTCGTGATATTCACACAAAAGCACAGACAATGGGGTGCGTTCAGTGGGTACACTCTGAGTGTTAGTTGTCACCAGAGTGTACAGTTGTTCCGTTCACAGGCTCGGTTAGGGCGTTCGGTTAGCATCACGTGACCCTAACCGAACAACCACCTCTGACAATTCTGACGTCCGTCAAAGTCAAATCATGTGCTTGTCGCCAAAGCGTATGGGTTGTTCCGTTCGGAGGCTCGGCTAGAGCGTTCGGTTAGCGTCACGTGACCCTAACTGAACAACCACCGTTTTGGGTGGGTGTTCGGTTGTTACGATTTTGACGTTAGATTGCTGTCAAAGTCAAGTCAATCCCACCCTTCCCCCCAAAAAATCCTGTTCCATCCATAGATGGAGAAGTATTTTATGTGAGCCCAACGAGTAATATTGTAACTGCGAAAGTTCCAGTTTCCACGAGAGGGTTTTTTTAAAAAGTGAAACAGGACTTGTTATCAGCTGCTGGAATATTTTGCTATTAAATGCTCTAAGACTTTGTTAATCAATCACGCCGTAACAACTGAACCAATATTGATTAATATTGATGTTGCAAACATCGCCAATATATTTTTCTGTGAAATATCAAGGCTAGCTTTTGTCTTTGTCAGTAGGTAGGTACCTATCAAGGCTGGAAGGATCTTTGTTGGGGGTAAAAGGCCTAAAGGGTAGGACCTAAAAGGGTTAAAAAAACTGTAAAGTGCATGTCGGATCACATTCAGGGTTCCGTACCAAATGTACCTGAAAATTCTCGAAATGTTTCAAGTTTTTAGTATTTATTGGTAAAATATAAATACACACTCAATAAGCTTTCAGCGATAATGCCGCCCATTTATTGTATTTTTAGTTCAAAAAAAAGTTAGTTATTTTTTTGTTAATCCTATTGAGTTTATTTTTTGGTGTACAATATATCGATTGGGTGTAAGCATATCGATCTAAACACATAACAAGTAGCATATTTACAAAACAAGTTCCTAGGTCAAGAGGAAAATAAAAAAACTTAGTAACAAAATTTTGAAAATTAAAAAGTCGGCCTCATGAATTTATTTTCCATTGCTATTGAAAATAAAATAAAACAGAGAGAGATGAGATCTAAAAACGATAAATAAAAAATAAAAAAATGAATGGGAAAAAAAGAGTTACCAATAAGACTAATTGTTTCAGTAAAAAGGAGCAAAATAAACAATGCCGGTTATGTGTTTTTTTTCTTAATAATTGGCTTCGCACTGCTTTTGTATTTGCCATTTTCGAGTAGTTATAATTTTTTATTGTACAATATAATTTGCAACGTTACAATCATTCCAAGTCGTTAAAGTCACAGTTATGTTTTAGAAAAATGGTGGCCATTTTACAAAAAAAAAATGGTGGACAATTTACACCAATTTTGTGCTCTAAAGACGAGCAGATTGGTTAAAATGCCATCAAAATTATACAAAATAACTCAAAAACACTAAGAAATAAAATAAAATATAAGTAGACGACGTCTCTTTTCGAAAATGGCGGGAAAGATGGTTATGTGAATTAACAAATCAGTCTACTTCACTACACAGCAACAATAACAACTGTAGGCTTTGGTTTTGTCGTTCATTCATTAATATTATCTACTAACATCTTTGGAAAAAAGTGGAGCTGACAATGTTGAGATAGAGCTGAATTTAGCTCTAAAAGAGCTAAATTGGCAACACCGGTTGAAGAAAGCGTTTGATTACATCAAAAATTGACAATGACATTGACATTACGTGTCAATCCAAGTCGTTCAGAGCCTCAGAGCGTGGTTAAAAAACAACTACATCCTTGGAGTGTACCCATTGAACGCACCCATGCATTTGTTATTTTGACAAGTATACTTGAGTCAGCGCCATCTATCGAGCCTAATCGAACTACTTTTTTTAATTCTTTAATGATAAGCCCTCATTGTTCTATAAATGTGCGTTGGCAGGCTGACACCATTACAGCGTCATGAGAGCATCATGACGTTTGTATAACATAGATGCATGGACGCTGAACACGCCATAAAAAGAAGAAGAAAAAGAACATAGATATTACCTACACATCTGCCGGGCGTCTCGTGACGGTTTTTTTTGTTACTGTCTTTATGCCTATTAGGAAGGCAGGCATGTGACATCCACCAACAGGACGGTGATGGCCCCCGTTCACTTACTATATAGTCAGCAGTAGTTGTATCATAGAGTTGATAATAACCCATCCTGCTCATGTATTTACTTCACTTTCTAGGAGGGACATACTACATGATATCGCGCTCCCTCGGGCCCGAGTTCGGCGGCTCCATCGGGCTCATATTCTCGATGGCGAACGCAGTGGCTTGCGCCATGTACGTCGTGGGATTTGGGGAATCGCTGATTACCCTCATTCCCGAGTCCTCGTATATGGTCAGCAAGAGCTGGGTGAGTTGTTTTGCACCGTATATTACTAGCGTTACAGCAGGAATCCCCGCGGCTCCATCGGGCTCACACATACATTCATAAATTCACGCCTGTTTCCCGAAGGGGTAGGCAGAGACCACGGATTTCCACTTGCTACGATCCCGACACACCTCTTTTGCTTCATTCACTCTTATCACATTCTTCATACTTGCTCGTCGGTTAAGGGTACTCTTGACCAGGCCTTTTTCCAGAACCTCTCCGATCTGGTCTGAATACGTTCGCCGAGGTCTTCCCCTTCCCACTTCCCTTTCACTGTCCCATTCACGCTCGTCTTATGTACCCGTTTCGTCTTATGTACTATCGTCCATCCTTTATAAATGTCCAAAACATCTAAGCATACCTTGCTCAATCCTAGTCACTACGTCTTCTGTAATTTCACAACGCTCTCTTATCAAACTATTCCTCATTCTATCTCTCAAAGTCACACCACACATATATCTCAAGCTATCATCTCCACTGCATTTATTCTAGTTTCATGTTTCTTCTGTCTTCTTCATTAGTGACGGTACTAACACCCCGCTCATATGCGCTGATTATCTTCTTATATGATCCTTGATATGGTCAGCAAGAGCTGGGTGGTGATTTTGCACGTATTCGCGTTAGAGCAGGTATCGCCTCAGCTCCATTCATTCATCGAGCCCTCGTATATGGTCAGCAAAAGCGAGGTGCGTAATTTCGCACCGTATATCTATTGCATTAGAACAGTTATTCTCTCGGCTACATCGGGCTCATATTCGCTGATTACCTCATTATATGGTCCTCATATGATCAGCAAGAGCTGTGTGATTGATTCCGCACGTATATCTATTGCGTTAGAGCAGGCATCCCCTTGGCTCCATCGGGCTCACATTCGCTGCTTACCTTTATTCAGCAATAGCGGGTGAGTGTTTGATAATAAAACCATTTGCCCTGCAAAGCCACAGGCTAAGGCAGTAAAGTGAGCTAAGAATAAGGTACATCCCAACAGCTAGGGGCTCCATCCGAACGTTAGCGTCATGTGAAGTGACAAAGCTATTGACAATGGCCGTCAAGGTCAATACCATTTCGTACACTTTCTTAGTAGTGCGCTTGCGTTTGGTTGGATTCTTGTATAATTAAAAGGAATGCGTTAAAAAAATACTACTGGGCATCAAAACTATAATGATAATTCTTCGAACAGATTGAATTAAACTAGTATCAGGCTGACATAGTGTTTTTTCCTAGGACCAAGCCATCTACGGGTGCATAACGATAGTTCTTCTCACTGGCATCGTTATAGTGGGCATGGAGTGGGAGGCAAAAGCCCAGATCGTGTTGCTGATCATACTGCTCGCGGCTATCGTCGACTTCTTGATCGGCTCTGTGATGGGCCCCAAGAGTGATGTTGAGTTCGCGCAGGGATTCGTCGGGTATAATCGTGAGTACTCCCATTCTATTCCAACAATATCCTTCAACCTTCACGAAAGTAGGAAGAATGCTAGATTGTTGCGATCACCTTAGTTCTAGTACTAGCTAGACGATTAACTTTTTGTGCAATTTTTTGGACATGTATTGCGTTTGCGTTATTTCACGCAAACGCCTAGTGCCAATTGCGTCTACCGAGATATAGCACATTTACGCAGTTATTTCGCACCGGTAGACATCTACTGCTCGGCATAGGCATTCCCCGTATAATGCCACGACAGACGGTCTAGAGCTGCCTTCATCCACCGACTTCCTTGCACCATTGCAATATCATCGGTTCAGGTCCTGCACTGCATCTAACCTAGAATCTCTTTATTCCCCAAAGGTTGTCGGTTCTGCGAGCTATATGGCCTGCCCGTTGCCAGTTCAAATATCTAATTCTGAGAGCTATTTTGGTGACCTTGGTTTTTCTTTTACGAAGTTAAACGGTGCGTATACGCTCACAATCGTTCCTTGTAATAGCCTCGCTTCACACTTTGCACTATGTAGTTAGTGCGTAAGGAGTCATCTTTTATTTTCAGAGACTTGTTGATATAAATTAAAACAATTTTTACAGTAACGGTGCTTCAAAACAATATGGGTCCAGACTACAGATATTTCGAAGGAGTAGAGCACAACTTTTTCTCAGTATTTTCCATATTCTTCCCCGCTGCAACGGGAATCCTCGCTGGAGCTAACATTTCTGGTGATTTGAAGGTAATTATTCATTGACGTTGCGTCACTGGTTTTGGATATGCTTGAAGAAGTAAAGTGCCCCGAAAAAGATCTTATTATAATGCGATAAAGATATGTTTTACAGGAACAATACAAGAAAAACTACTAGACATTTACTTTGACCTAGCCAAAGCGTTTAACACGGTCTTTGTTCCTAGGCTTTTCCTTAAGCAGGAGTTAATGAGTGTGACGGTATTCTTCCATACACCTTTCCAAAGATATCCTTATGATAAACCTCAAAAGTTGAAAATTTATAATTTCATAAATAAGATAGCTTTGATTTCCTATGGAGTTTACAAGGCAGTACACTTGGCCCGATGTCTTCCTTATTGCTCCTAAAATGGGTTTGTGATTTCGAGTGATGTTTTTTACAGGACCCTCAAAAATCTATCCCAAAAGGGACCCTACTAGCCATCCTGCTGACGACGATATCATACCTGCTGATAGCCGTGCTGGCCGGGTGGACCGTGCTGCGCGACGCCTCGGGTGACGTGTCCGAGGTGGCTGGCTGGGCGATGGCGGAATGCGCTAACAGGAAGTGTGACTACGGTCTGCAGAACAGCAATGATGTGAGTGGTCATCATCGTCATCATCATTAAATATAGATAGATAGATAACTCTTTATGTACTTATCTTAAAATAACAAAAAACAAAACACAAAATACTTATATTATCGCGCAACATCATCATCATCATCATCATCATCAGCCTTTAGTCGTCTACTGCTAGACGAGCCCTTCCCTATAAAATGCAATAGGGAGATTTTCACGATTTTCCACCACGCTTGGCAGGCGGATTGGTGATCGCAACGCTTATAAGTACTCCGGTGCTTGCTGCGGCCCATCCACTGGTGTAAGTAATCCCTTAGTCGGCTTTTACGACATCCAAGGGAGGAGACATATGGGCCTATTCTTACGTCGGACACACCACGGCTAAGCTGTCATAACTGTTTATATTTTTTACCAGACTGCCTACAAGGAGGGTAATGTTTTGTATTTTGGGTAATGTGTTTGCATGTATTTCTGTTCCTTTGACGAAACCCGGGTTTCAATGGCCTTATTTGTTTTAACTGCCTGTTTGACGGATCAACAAGATGGCCCACCTGATGTTAAGGGCCCCTATCCACCAGCTTCCTGGTGGTGACCTTTAAAATGTCGTCGGTGCATCAAGAACTTCTAAATAATCCTTATAATAATAAAATACCTTTGGTTTTGACAATGTCAACTATTAAGTATTAACACTCTACAAAATTTGGCGAGGCGTTAAACTTTTGGCCACGGTTAAGTCTATCATCATCATCATCAGCCTACAGGAATCCACGGCTGGAGATAGGCCTCCCCATAGAATGCTACGATGAACACATTTAACTGTTACTTGTCTAATAAATTTCAGGTGATTCGTCTGGTGTCTTGGTTCGGTCCGTTGATATACGGGGGTTGTTTTGCCGCCACACTATCTTCTGCGCTGGCTTCTCTCGTCTCCGCGCCTAAAGTATTTCAGGTATGTACTAGCCTTTACTCTAAAGAGACTCGTTCTTCGTAGCCAAAGGCTTTCTGATAACTCTACGATGGACTAAGCATTCCATACACTATAAACGCCAAAATAAAAACGCCTTTGATAATTAGGATTATGACAAATGAGTTCGATACACTGCCGGTTCACACTCTAGTCCTAACAAGCAATATTTGTTTGTAATCACGTTCTCGAAATCGCCTCTACCGATTTCGATTAAATTTGCTATATGGGGGTTTTTGGGGTGAACATCGATCTAGCTAGGTCTCATCTTTGTAAAAAGTTTCTTTTTCACTATTCGCTATTCTTTAATATGTGCCAGTCACAGAATATTGAATAGTTTGTTATTCATCGGCGGAGCTGAATTCGAATCTCGAAAATTCAAATGACAATCCTGGCTGAAGGCGGAGTTAAGAAATAACGCTTTATATTGTTATTTGCAGGCGTTGTGTCAAGACAAGCTGTACCCGTACTTGGAGTTCTTCGCGAAAGGCTACGGGCCCAACAACGAGCCCGTCCGCGGCTACGTGCTCACCTTCATCATCGCCACCGCCTTCATACTTATGGGTACCTAGTACAATAAGATCGATAGCATACACCATGTATCAAGATATATGATGTGTCTGGCCCAAGAATAGACCCCTTCATCTCCTCCCGTGGATGCCGTAAGAGCCAACTAAGGGGTTACCCGGAATTGATTGTAAGATTCTTGTGTATAAGATTTGTCCTGGCTGCTAGCTTATTATGGAATGTGTTATAATATTACTGGAAGAAAGCGTTAACAGAGTCAGTCGTGGGAAGCAATGGTGGCGATGAGTTCACCACTTGTCACGTCTATATTCCATGATGGTGAAGCCCACTGTGCAAAGAGGCCCATTGAGGCTCTGCTTACCCCTTCGGGAAAAAAGGCGTGTATCTATCTATGTCAAGATGACACCGCAATCACGTAAACTTGTATGAAACGAAGCGTGCCGTTTTTTACTTTTATGTTTTCTCTTTTTTTCGTTCCAAATAAAGAATTGTTATTTCTTTCTTTCAATAACTGTCCCCTCTCGCCCCGTAAATGTTGGTCGCACCTAATTTCATACATCGGTTCGGGCGTCCCGTACTCGTCCAAGCCTGTGACATAATACAGATGGATGGACGTTTGGCGTAAGCTTAGTAATAGTCCCGTTTGGACACCCCAAAGGGTCCTGCGTATACTGCAGCGGATTGGTCTTATTTGGAGGCTTTCGCCTGTCAGAGGAGTCAATGTTATGTGCTGAAAAAATACATGTCATTCATTGACCTTTTATCTGTAAAGTGAATGTACAAAATTGTTCTAACCATTCATTAATGTTAATAACCTGCTCATTAACCATGTAAAAAAATTATAAAGTGCAGCTGTTTTCGACTGAAAATTTGATTCAACTTCTAAACGACTTAGAATTTTGTACGGTTTCTTTCACCGAAATGTCTGCAAAGACTATCCTCAAGTTGAACGTATGATTATGTGATGCGACGGTTTTTCACGTGCCAAATAATCGTTTTTCATCCCATCTATTCGAAAAGGACGACTGGGTTCGCCTTTAAGTGCACCCAAAGTTGGTGTTTTCTATGAGAAACTTTTAGCGGGCAGCAATGAGTTTTGCGGCGCACTTATAACGTTACAAATTCAAAAAGTGAAAAGATAATTGCGGGGCACTTTTTGAATTTGGAACCCGCGCCAAATAATTCGAACGCAAATATTGTTTGAATAAATACTGGCTGGTACGTACGAAGGCACATAGTAGCGCCGACGAATGAATAAAATAAAAAAAACACTAAAAACACTAAAAAGCACAACGCACACAAAAAACACATAACACAAAAAACACAACTCAAAAAACACAAAAAAACACAAAAACAAAAAAAACACAAAAACACATAACACAAAAAAACACAAAAACACAAAAAAACACTACTAAAGCGTTACTTCACACCAGGACAGCTTCTCAGTTTATATAAAGCACAAGTCCGGGCTGGTATGGAGTACTGCTGCCATGTTTGGGATGGTTCGGCCAAATACCAGCTTGCTGTCTTGGACTCGATCGAACGTAGAGCTTTCAGGCTTATAGGTGAGCTACATATGGCGGAGACTAAGATCCAGAGTCTCGAGCACCGTCGTAAGGTTGCATGCCTTTCAATCTTCTATAGGTTACATTTCGGGGAATGCTCCCAGGAACTGCACGATCTGATCCCACCATCTCCTTTTCATCATAGGACGAGCAGGCGTACGGCTCAGTACCATCCTTACCTCATTAGTATACCTTCTATTCGCACAAAACGTTTCGGTTCTACCTTTATAATGCGAACTGCTAAGGAGTGGAATACACTGCCGTCGTCTGTCTTTCCTGAAAACTATAATCTGGGTCTCTTCAAGTCTAGAGTGAATAGGTGCCTTCTAGACCTTTGTGCTCCATCTTCGGCCACATCGTCACTTACCAACAGGTGAGATCGTGGTCAAACAAAGGTCTATCAATGTTAAAAAAAAAAAAAAAAAAACACAAAAACACAAAAAAAAAAATAGAGCCCGTGTTTTCGTAAATTTTCATGTTTTTGTTTTGAAAAATGAGTTCTTCAAGTGACAGTGAAAGTATAGAATTAACTCCTGAAAGTATTAGAACTGACACAAGAAATGTGATGGATATTCTATTACCTGCAAAATCCCGAGATAAATATATGAAAGCCTGTGGTCATTTTTATTATGAGCTTTTAGTTGTTTTATTATTAGATACTATTTAATTTAAATTTAGTTGTTACTCTATGTTTTATTAAATAATAATATTACAATAACATATGAGGCGCCTTTTATTTTCTCATAGTGGGTGATGAAAAGCAGAGTGTATCACTCGGGCGCAACAACTTTTGGCTCGGGTGACGTACTTTGAATCCCTTGCTACGTTCAGGATTCTACTAAAGAATCTCTCGCTAGGCTCGGGATTCTACTCTAGAATCTCTCACTTCGCTCTGGATTCAAAAAAGCGCCCTCGCCGTAAAAATATAGTGTTGCTCCCTTATGATAAAATCTACTATTTCGTGATTGTCACTTACTTTTCATTCCTCGAGCGGTATTCTGTCACTTTCTAAATTACCTGAACTTTAATGAGTTGGAAAGTGATGAAATTTTGCTTTTGTATGCGCCTTCAATTGTTAAATGTAAAGGTACCTTATTTATTTTTATACATCTTGGTATGACGGATGAAGCAGATGGCCCACCTGATGTTAAGCAGTACCTTCTGCCTATGAACAGTGCATTACCTAATAGGTCACGTCCACCTAGGACGCGCCCTATGTGGCATTGCACTGCGCCCGCCACCCTGAGACATAAAGATGAAAAGTCTCATGTGCCTGTAATTTCACCGGCACCCTTCAAACCGGAACACAGCAATGCGAGCACTACTGCTTTGCGGCAGAAATAGGTATGGTGGTAGTACGAACTCTTTCACAAAAAAGCTCTACCATGTATAATGTTTAATGTAAGTAATGTTGTAATGTATGTACCTTAAATGTACAGGTGGCCTCAACCAGATAGCTCCGCTGATCTCTAACTTCTTCCTGGCCGCCTATGCGCTGATCAACTTCTCCACATTCCACGCCAGCTTGGCGAAACCGGTCGGATGGAGGCCTACCTTCAGAGTAAGTATGCTGTTAGCTCGTCTGTCGGCTCCCTGGTACTTTCACGGTCACCCTGCGTTACGTGAGTATTGATATAACGACGACCTCTGTCGCGCGGCGGAAGGTTCGCCTGCGACGCAGTAGGTTGCGAGTGCGATTCCCGCCTCGGAACAAATATTTGTACGATCTGCAGATATTTGTACAGGGTGGTCTGGGCATTTACTATGCATAATAATAAACATTTCTATCTATGTAATGTATTGTATTAAGTATATCAGTTATCTAGTACCCATAACGCAAGCTCTGCTTAGCTTGTGTGAACTGTCCAGCTTTATTTATTTATTTTATTTATTTAACTTAAAATGCTTGTATGTATGTATATACTTTCGGGTCAAATCTTGCAACTGATTTTTAAAGCAGTTCCTCAACCGATTGGGATGCAATTTATACCTGTCAAGTTCCAATGACAATACAATATTATGAGTGAGCTGATCTGATGATGGTGACAGAAAGTAGACAGCAGAACTCCTCGATGGATATCATATATGGATGATGGTAGATCGTGTTTAGGCTCATTTGATAAGCACACGGTTCCGATCACTAATAATAGAAATGCGTGTTATGAAAAAAATATCATATTTAGTTGCCTCAACCGTTCCGTTCCTAAAGCCAGAGAATAAATATACAGTTTAACTGAGTCAGTCCCTGAGGTATGGGAGCGATACGGGAGGGGCGGTTTGTTTACATTATGTCACATGTCATCTGATAATTTGAGAGACGAAAACACCCCTCCCGTAACACTCCCATACCTCAGAGACTGACTCAGTTAAGCCAGGCGTGGCGCATTCCGCGCTGTAGGTATGAAGCTACAAGTACCCGGGCCGCCCCACTCGTGTGGTTTATTCAGTAAAGTGTTTCGCGCGCACTCGAGCGCGCGCAAACACTTTGCTGCATTTTTTTTTGTCCTAGTAGTGCGCGTTAGGTCGACCTAACGCGCACTACTAGGACAAAAAAAAATGCAAATAAATATCTTGTATCTATCTTGTATCTACTATTATTTATTCTGTGGTTAAGCGCTAGATTTGGAAAAATCGTAGCATAACCAAATCCACCAAGATCCGTCTCATTAGATCGTTGGTGTTTCCCATATTCCTCTATGCTGCAAAAACATGGACTCTTAGGGAGAGCGAGAAAAAGAGGATAGATGCTCTTGAGATGTGTTGCTGGAGAAGAATGCTTGGGGTTTCGTGGACTGAGTTTCGTACCAATCGGTCCATACTCCAAGAACTCGGCATTAAGCAGCGACTGTCAGCTACTGTGCAATCTCGCATCCTCACTTTCTTCGGGCACGTGTCGCGACGCGGAGAGGTGTCCATTGAGCGCCTTGTTGTACAGGGTAGAGTTGACGGCACACGAGCACGGGGCAGATCGCCCATGAGATGGACTGACCAAATCAAGCCAGCTTTGGACGGCCCACTGCATGAATGCACCAGGAAAGCTGCGGTGCGAGATGAGTGGCGAAGGATTGTGAAGCGAGCCACAGACCCTGAAGTGACGACCACGACCACACTGCTAAGAGTGTAACGACTAAGAAGAAGGAAGGTTAAGCGCTAGACCTGTAGTGACTATGCACTTGTCTCTTGACAGTTGTACAACATGTGGCTGTCGCTGGTGGGGTCGATGCTGTGCGTGGCGATAATGTTCGTCATCTCGTGGGGCACCGCCCTCGTCACCATCTCTTCACTACTCGCGCTCTACCTGCTCGTCTCCTATAGGAAGCCCGGTGAGTCACGAACCAAGGATACCACCTTTTTATAGTACATTATGGTACAAGTGTGTAATGTTGGTGATCACCGTTGAGGCGCCATTGAGAACCGAGCCGTTAGGTGAGGGTCTTAAGAGAGCCGAGGACGGTAATCATCAATACACACGTGTATCATACGACGTTTTTCAACAATATTGGGAAGAAAATGATAATAAAACAGAAATACACACTCTGTGTAAATGTTCAACTGTCTCTATAACTCACTTGTGAATATAGCAATGAAAAAGTCACAGTTTGAGTACAGGTGTCATTATGTGCCTAATTGCGGTGAAGCCACTTTATGAGCAAGTGTGTTGAAAAAATATAAATATTTAAATTTTTGATACATTTGGTAACTTATATAATTGAGTTAGTGAGCTCATCAACATTTAACAAAACTCTAAAGGGCATTTTTAGGGTTCCGTACCCAAAGGATAAACTCTGTTACTAAGGCTCCGCTGTCCGTCTGTCTGTCTGCCTTTCACCAGGCTGTATCTCATGAACCGTAATAGTTAGACAGCTGAAATTTTCACACATGATGTATTTCTGTTGCTGCTATAACAACAACAACTAAAAAAACAGAAAAAACAGAGTATAATAAATAATTGAGGGGGCTCCCATACAACAAACGTATTTTTTTGCCGTTTTTATAGATAATGGTACGGAACCCTTCGTGCGCGAGTCGACTCGCACTTGGCCGGTTTTTTAATATTATTTTGTTATACACAAAACCACGCTATCAGAGCGCGCACTCGTCTTCTTCGCCTCATGAAATCATTTTCGTAGAACCTATAGCGTCTTAATAAAACATTCTTGGTCTGGCCATAGCGTACATTAATGAAAAAAAAAACTTATTATTATCATTGTTTTAAGAAAACAAAGCTTTAAAGTAAATGAAATTGGCCGAAACAATTTTGTCAGAAATCTGAAAGGTTTTGACAGTATAGTTTTATTTTATCTGTGGTTTTGACATATTTATAAGTAAACCACCTGTCATCCGGACTAATACACCACTATTATAGATAATTATCTTTTTGACGAAGAAACAACACTATGCGATCTATAAAACTTTATTAAGTAACTACCTACCTATGTTTCTTTATCGTTGTTTTTTTTGTCCAGATGTGAATTGGGGCTCCACCACGCAGGCGCAAACATACAAAACGGCGCTCTCCGGGGTACACACACTGAACAGAGTTACGGAACACGTCAAGAACTATAGGTACAGTTACTACTTGAACCACTCGAGATCAAGCCTGAGCGTACTGGTCGCGCAACGAGTTATGAGCACTGACCTTCAATGCATAGTAGTAATTTTTTGGGTCTGTATAGCGAATGCGCGGTTATAAACATGTGCAATCAACCCCACCGCTTTCGCCGAGCGCTCATTACTCATTGTGTGACCTTTACCATCGACAGGTTTTTTATAACTACGTGAGTGACGGAATAAGCACATGTCGACCTGATGTTAAGCGATAACCTCTGCATTTAGCAATGCATTACCTCAGAGGTCACGTCCACCAAGGACGCACCCAATGTGGCACTGCATTGCGCCTGCCACCTTGAGACATAAAGATGATCACGTCTACCTAGGACGTGCCCTATATGGCATGGCCTTTATTTATAAAAAAAACTGAGAGCTTTTTCTTTGAACGACTTACGAACTCTGGCTAATCTAGTTGTTGGACGAGCAATCTTATTTCGGTTAGTGTTGTGTGTGTACCTGCCTGCAACTTTGTTCAATTGACGTATATCTCCCTACGATGCATTATGATCATATAGATATATACCAACGATGGCATTGTTAATATAATAATTGTTTTAAATAGTTGTTTTAGGGAAACTTGCGAATGGACTTATGATGCTGATGATAATGAAACGGAGATTTTTTTAAGATGGATGCTTGAGGTTCGAAATTCAAATTTATTGGTATTTTTTGGCCATTACAGCTCATGTACCTCCTTCAGGTAGCGAAAGTTGATTTCGCGAGATCTAGAAGACACATGTTTTAATTGATAGTATCTCATAAATATCATCAGTATAGCTATGACACCCCTAAACAAAAAAAAACACAAAAATATAAATAAATGTGTTATCGTATCTAATAATGAGTAAAACTAAACTAAACTGTAACTGTAGCTAAACTGATGATATTTATCAGATACTATCAATTAAAACATGTGTGTTAGTCTCCTAGCTCTCGAGAAATCAACTTTCGCTATCTGAAGGAGTGTTCATGAGCTGTAATGGGCATAAAACACCAAAAAAAAAAGAATTTCGCGCCTCAAGCGCCTTAAGAGAAACTCGGGAGTGGACTTATACAGGCTGATGATGGTAAAAACGGAGATTTTTTTGAGTGAGAGCCTACAATTAAGATTTTGTTTTCGTCTTTTCAGGCCTCAAATCTTGGTGCTGACCGGGTTCCCCGCAGAGAGACCCATTCTGACCGACTTCACCTACCTGCTGACCAAAGGACTCTCACTCATGGTGTGCGGGCAGATCGTACAGGCAAGTAGTGGAGCCCATATTTCCAAAAAGATATTTACTTACTGGAAAGCGTCTAGAGGAAGGCAACCAAGATACCACAGGCTCTACGTTGCAAATCTTATTAAGAGAGATTACATGCCTTACGCCTCACTAATCTTGAAGAAAGAAGCCTTCGCGGTGACCTCATAGAGACATATAAACTCCTGACCTACCAATACAACCAGAACTACATGACATCTTTGTGTAGAAAGAAAGATCGTCACGTGGCCATCAATTTAAACTGGCTCAAGACCATTCATTCATTCATACATTCATTACCGTCGATGCCTGCTCAAGCTCAAGCCCTCGATGGCTATTTTCACTTTATATTTTATATTACGAGTATATTTATTTATTAGAGTCACCAACATAGTATACACAGCTGCAAGTAAATACACATGTGATAATTATGCTATGCATGCCAAGTGCTACCACAATTTAAGATGACAGACTACATGCTATAAAATAATGCTGAGCGTGACCAAAATCAAAATCAAAATCAAAAAAGCAAATTAATTGAAATCACAAAAATATCCTACAAATTAAAATTAAAGAACAAAAAAAAACACAATTACAAAACACACAATTTTTTTTACTTTGCTTTACACAATCAAGTCGTGACTAGTGGTAAGCTCATCGCCGCCATTGCTGCCCACGACTGACTCGGCTAAAGCTTTCTTCCAGTAATAACACATTCCTTAATCAATAATTATTGAATATGTACTATAGGAGAACTCAGATAAAGTCAACTAAATTAACAAATATTTTATTACTTTTTACATCGTACATAGCCAAGAATACAGGATAGCAAATAAATCACAAAGAAACGTCTGTAATGCACAAGGTCTGGGTCGTAAGAGACAGCGCATTTTTTTTTCGAATGGATTTTAATTCAGTTGGCCGCCTGGGGCCATGACTGCTTTACCGGGCTTTTGGTGAGCGCAGATGGCGCTCAACCTGTAAAGTTAGGTTGGGGCAACGAGCACAAGGGCACCACTAGGTACAAACCTCGGCTTGGACTGTTGCCAGGTTGGGAGGATCGAAGAGAGAGCGCATCACCGGCGCTGCTGTAATATAGCCGGGCGCTGCCGGGCGCGTCGCGTCGTTTCGTCGTCGGTTGACGTTGCTCGGGTCGCCTCGGCCACCTTTGTTGGTCAGCTACCTATCAGTACAATATTTTTCGAGAAAATCTTGTTTTATTTTGAATCGTCACACGTTTTGAATTGCAGGGTCAGGTAAGCCACCGCGGCAGAGAAGCCCTCTCGGAGCGTGCCTACGAGTGGTTCTCGAGACGCAAGATAAAGGCGTTCTACACTCTCGTGGACGAGGCGGCGTTCAGCCGCGGCGTGAGCGCGCTGCTGCAGGCCAGCGGGCTCGGCAAGCTGAAGCCCAACATACTGATGATGGGCTTCAAGCAGGACTGGCTCACTTGTGAGCGCAGCGACCTCACTGATTACGTAGAGGTTATGCAGTGAGTATTACGTTCTACACTCTCGCGGACGAGGCGGCGTGAGCGCGCTGCTGCAGGCCAGCGGGCTCGGCAAGCTGAAGCCCAACATACTGATGATGGGCTTCAAGCAGGACTGGCTCACTTGTGAGCGCAGCGACCTCACTGATTACGTAGAGGTTATGCAGTGAGTATTACGTTCTACACTCTCGCGGACGAGGCGGCGTGAGCGCGCTGCTGCAGGCCAGCGGGCTCGGCAAGCTGAAGCCCAACATACTGATGATGGGCTTCAAGCAGGACTGGCTCACTTGTGAGCGCAGCGACCTCACTGATTACGTAGAGGTTATGCAGTGAGTATTACGTTCTACACTCTCGTGGACGAGGCGGCGTGAGCGCGCTGCTGCAGGCCAGCGGGCTCGGCAAGCTGAAGCCCAACATACTGATGATGGGCTTCAAGCAGGACTGGCTCACTTGTGAGCGCAGCGACCTCACTGATTACGTAGAGGTTATGCAGTGAGTATTACGTTCTACACTCTCGCGGACGAGGCGGCGTGAGCGCGCTGCTGCAGGCCAGCGGGCTCGGCAAGCTGAAGCCCAACATACTGATGATGGGCTTCAAGCAGGACTGACTCACTTGTGAGCGCAGCGACCTCACTGATTACGTAGAGGTTATGCAGTGAGTATTACGTTCTACACTCTCGTGGACGAGGCGGCGTGAGCGCGCTGCTGCAGGCCAGCGGGCTCGGCAAGCTGAAGCCCAACATACTGACGATGGGCTTCAAGCATGACTGGCTCACTTGTGAGCGCAGCGACCTCACTGATTACGTAGAGGTTATGCAGTGAGTATTACGTTCTACACTCTCGTGGACGAGGCGGTGTGAGCGCGCTGCTGCAGGCCAGCGGGCTCGGCAAGCTCAAGCCCAACGTACTGATGATGGGCTTCAAGCAGGACTGGCTCACTTGTGAGCGCAGCGACCTCACTGATTACGTAGAGGTTATGCAGTGAGTATTACGTTTTAGCTTAAAAAAAATGCTGGACTGTTCACACAACATTATCTAACCCCATGCTAAGCATAGCTTGTGTTATGGGTACTAGTTAACTGGTATACTTAATACAATACATTACAATCATAGATAGCTATTTTTTATTATACATATAGAATAACCAGAACACCCTGAATAAATATCTGCAGATCGCACAAATATTTGTTCCGAGTTGTGAATCGAACCCGCAACCTCCCGTCGCAGGCGAACCTTCGCCCGCCGAGGTCCTCAAATATTGTTTCTACAATATCTAGAGACTCACCTGGGTTTCATCAGTTTCCCATTCATCATCGTCATCATCATCAGCAGACGCCCACTGCTGGCAAGGCCTCCCCCAATGAACGCAGTGGGGTGATTTGGCATAATCACCACGCTTGGCACATGGATTGGTGATCGCAGTAATGGTGATGAGTACTCAGGTAGATACTGATGCTAAACCCATCGGTGATTTTTTATCATCACCAGCCCACACTAGTCCACTGCTGGACATAGGCATCTCCCAATACGCGCCACAGAGCCAGGTATCCGGGGATTTTTTTATCAATCTCTATGTAAATCGACCAAATATAGCAATCAAGCCATTATTTAAAAAAAAACTCTGTTTATAGCAAAGCGTTAGACGTCCACATGGCGATCGCGATCTTGAGAGTGGAAGGCGGGCAGTACACGAGCGAAGCTTTAGACGATGACCTGCGCGCCTACCTCAGGGATATGGAGCTGAAGGACCTCTCCACGGCCACACGTGAGTTCATCTCTAGGCCTCCTTAGGGTTCCTTACCCGAAGGGTGTCAAGCTAGTTGTAGGGTAACTATTTTAAATAACTTTCCTAAGTAAAGGGTTAACGCCCGACAATTTACGCAAAACTAGTCGCATTTCATAATGAAATAAATAAATAAATAATCTTTATTGATCCAGAATGATATATATACAATGTAGGTACAATATGTTGACAACATATTACACTATATTTGAACACTAGCGCCCACACTAGGATTCCCTCTGTTGTGGGAATTAAATTAAATGAAATGAAATAATTAAAGAAACTTTATATTTACAGAAAGAATAATAAAACAAATACAAATAGGTATGAACAAATAAAATTGTATTCCCATTCAGCGTAGCAATGCAGCCAGCATCTTAGGAACGCTTCCGTCTGGTAGTGATTTGGATCAGTTGAGGTACCCTTTGATCGTTAGCAGCGGTATCCAGGTAGGAGAACTGTTTCAATGTGTTTTTTTAAATTTTTGTATATATTTTATTATTTGTATTATTCTCTCAGTAAATAAATATTTTTTTTTCTATAAAAAAACCCAATGAAATCAGTTTATTTGCTAAAACACGGTAGGATACATGGAAGGCCTTATGTTATAGTTGAGGAGCACATGAGCCTGATTAACAAGCATGCAAATGTTTTATTGTGTTTTTGTTCTAAAAAATAAAATAAATATCACTCAATTCATTAATACAGGCACGGGGTCTCATCCCAAAGAAAAAATATATTGTTCTATTTAAATTCAATAGATGGCGTAACAGGTATAGATTTGTTATTGAAGTATGTGAAAAATGAATGAAAAAAATATTTTGTAATATCAAAAAATACTCATAACACGGCAAAATTAAATAAATGCCTCTTTAATCAAGTTTAATTATTTTTAGAAAAATCTAATCATGTAGTTTTCTTGGTGGTAATCATTTGAACTAGGTTGAGGTTTGACACAGTTTGTTTGTAGTACCACATGTAGTACTAACTTGATAGATGGCGTTATTATGACGTCATGCCCGAAATGAAAGAGAAAACTAGTATTTCCGTTCTATTCTAAAATTTTCAAATAAAATGTCAGACCTGTATATATATCATTGTAACCAAAGACGAACTAGTTATATATAAATGTATAAATATATATATTATGTATCCTTCCTAGTTTAATAAGCTGTTTGTTTTCCATGAAAATAAATAAAATAAAAATAAAATAATAAAATAAAAGGCAATGTCCTGACTGATTGAATGACGGAGTGACAACGCACAGCCTAAACCGCTGGTCGATGAGACTTGAAATTTAGAGGGTGTACCTATTCCTTTTAGGGTGTAAAGGTCTACTTAGAAAGGAAAATGAAAAATTCGTATGCTAAGTGTTTCAAAATGGGGTTCACACGTAAAAACAAAAATGCTGTTTATTGCGGAAAGCGTTGGCAGTAGATACCTACTTGAAATTTCCGCTTCGGCCGTCAAGGAAACCGTGGTTTCGTAACTGGTTCATAGGTAGTTTCCTCAAATAAAATTAATAAACAGCAATATATGAAAATTGGCACGGGAACGTTGTTTTTGTAAAAAAAACACTTTATGATTTAGCCATATTTGAGCGTAATTTCAACGTTGTAGAATATAGAGTTAGTAAAATAAATAAAATATAAAAAAAAAAATATAGTAAAATTGTAGAATATAGTTTCACGATATAGGTAGTTGTTGGGATTCAAATATTTTCAGGAAGGGACTCCTAAATTGGAAAACTTGAGTGTTCGTTCGTTTCAAAGGTTGTGTCACGGCGTGGTTATTTGTTGTCTGCACCCGGGAAAGTTTTCGGACTAGGCGCGGACAAAGTCGCGAGCGGGTCATCTAGGTGGTTAATGTGGGGTACCGCGATATTCCTAATCTTAGATTTGATTTTTAACAGGCTTAATCAAGTACAGTATTCAAATTAAAAATATGCATGGATACTACATTATAATTTCGAGGGGTCGCTGTAGATACCAGAAACACGATGGGACAATATTTTCTCGATATAAAAAAAACCAAAGTTACATCTATTTTTTTGCCTAGATTCGATTGTTTATTAAAACGGTACATATTATTGGGTAAAAAATTAGATAGATACAATCAATTCAACAACGCCGAGGGTTCACTGAAGGAGCTTTGTAACAGTATCTAAATTTACGAGATATTCAATAAAAACCGCTTTTTCGAGCGGCGGGCGAGAGGCGTTTTATTGTGTATGAAGATTTGTGGCAATACCGTGGCAATAGAATCATAATGAGGTAAAGCATTGTTAAAGGCAGAGGTTACCGCTTAACATCAGGTGGGCCATTCGATCTCGTTAGTATTTGAGTTTGTAACTAGTTCTTTTTGAGTAGCTCTATGTACGACGGGCCTAAGTTTTTTAACAAACGCCATCTGTTGAGTGTGTGCGCTTTTTACGCAGTAATTACAGTTGCAGGTGCTAGGTGGCTCTAGCTATCAATTGCGCTGCTAGCGGCATCTAGCGCCCAGGTAAGGCAACCAAATTAGCCCGCACAATAGCCCGAGTTATGGCGGTCACGTTTCGTTGTATGGCATGAGGTATCTGTACTAGTATAGTATTATTTTATCTGTGATACAGGTCTACAGGTCTAGCGCTTAACTGAGTCAGTCCCTGAGGGTACGGGAGCGGTACGGGAGGGGTGTTTTCGTTTACATTATGGCACATGTCATCTGATAATTTGAGAGACGATAACACCCCTCCCATACCGCTCCCATAACTCGGGGACTGACTCAGTTAAGCGCTGGACCTGTACTAATATGCATAGAATGAGTTTCTCGCAAAGACCCTATGAAATGCATTCATGAATTTTGGGAGAATATTATTATTACTAGCGGTTGCACGCAGTTTCACCTACGTTATTCTCACAAAGGACTGAATTTTTTGATATAAAGTATGTTATATTTTATCCAAGGTTTCAATCTATCTGTGTACTAAATCTCATCAAAATTGGCCCAGTCGTTTTGGCCTGATAGCTCGGCAAACATCCAAACATAATCATCATACATTTAGTTACGCTGTCAAAAGATTCCATGTTGTTTTCCAATAACTAACCCTCATACCCATCGCGTATAAAAGTGGCTTCCTGTGACTAAACTGTGGTCACCACCATGCCCCCATCATTCCGCAGGCTCCATGGGGGACAATCACAAGGACTCCAAGTCTACGGAGAGTCTCAACGCGCATTCTATAGGTGAGTATCATAAATAATAACACCCAACAGTCACATACATAGTCCAGAGCCCAATTCTCGTAATAAAAAATTGTCAAAATATAGTCGGATCATGTTTCGATCAAATATCACAAATGGTATTCTACTCAACTGACAAATACAACACGGAAATGTGATTAAGATTATATCGAAATGTGACAGAAACCGCTTCAAAGTTATTCCGATTTCTTTTCCCAGAATTTTGCATAATAGGTGTGTCTCTCTTCACTCTTTCCAATAATATTATACATTCTGAAAAAACAGGAAAAAACTTTGAAGCGGTTTCGGTCACATTTCGATATAATCACATAATATATAAGGGCAGGTCAGTATTTTTTTTGGCTCCGTCAACCATGGTTTGTGGGCATAGACGGTACCAATAATAAGATGGCGAATGTAATGTCAAATCAACTGTAATCCCAATTTTACAAACTTGTAATTCTTTTCTACGTGTAGCTTTATCGTGAATGATAGACCGATGACAATACAAAGCCTCGACCATGTTGTTCGCAGTGTCGTAGACTCTATCAAGTGCCAACAGATGGCACTTGCATGCCGGGTATCCAATTGAGTGTCGTGTCGTTTCGTGTTGATTTCCGATTCCGACATATAACATATCTATGGCAGCCACGTATCGAAAGTAGACTAAATTGCTATTGAGAGGGAGCAGAATACCAATTTTTAGGTTGGTTAGGTCAACTTTCAGTAGTTAAAATTATTACGAGAAATGGCCTTCTGATCGCACACTAAAATTCCCTGTGGGTCTCAGAAACTAAGCTTCTTAGCAATGGGAATGGCGTTGACCTAGACATTTTCATTTTAGATTAATAAGTAAAAAAGTTGTTACAACTGGCTCGATAGATGGCGCGGTCTCAGAATACACTGTCAAAAATTCTTAGCTGGTTTATTTTTGTTGTTTGTTGAACCTTTAGTTCGAGCACATTATGCCGGGCCGCAGCGTGTCGAGGCGGAGCGCAAAAATCCGCTCAAATACCTGGCTTGAATGCAAGTTGTATGAATTTTCGCACACTGTGTCGGGCCGTAATGGCTAGCATTATTGACGCCCCGCTGCGCCCCGTCAACAGTATGCTATAGTAAGCGGATTGGTGCTATCCATAACGTACAGTTGCACGCAAATTCTGGCAGTAGGTACACTGTACTCAAAATCCGTAATGCACTGCGACCCGGCCCGTCACTAATGTGCTAGGTAAGCATTTTGCGCTGCGGCCCGCTCCGCCCGCTGCGGCCCGGCATAATGTGCTCGAACCTTAAAGTCACTATGTCAGAAAGTTTTATATACATTCTTTTGACAGTTCAGCCACAAAGC
Source organism: Operophtera brumata (assembly GCA_932527175.1). Taxonomy (NCBI): domain Eukaryota; kingdom Metazoa; phylum Arthropoda; class Insecta; order Lepidoptera; family Geometridae; genus Operophtera; species Operophtera brumata. Next base: position 53,615,759 of record OW052239.1, on the reverse strand, counting down.
AGCGCCATCTATTTTTTAAATATTAAAATTATGTTTCGAGACGTTCGTTAAAGTTCCCTCTTTATGTTTTTTTTAATGTTTTATTGGATTTTGATGCTTTACTTATTCATGATTTTGTTTAGCGTTTTTGTGTCGTTTTTCGTCTGCCATTTGTTTTTAATCCTATTAAAATCATGTTTCGAGACGGCCGTGAAAACCACTTTTTTATATTTTTTTGATGTTTATTGGATTTTGATGCTTAAGCAAAGCTTTTCATGATTCATGATTTTGTTTAGCGTTTTTGTGTCGTTTTTCGTCAGCCATTTGTGAGTATAGCCATTGTTGACGTCACCATCGGGTCCCGGAGTAGCATATCTGATGTGTTATTACGTGAGGATTATCAGAGAACTACCTCATCTCACATTCCTCAGTGGTGGGGTCATGATACTATTATGTTACCCTGTTGATCACCAGGCAGCAGTATGTCGGACGTATCTGTGGGGTCACCCCAGCTGAGGCGCGCCGGGGTCTCTGCGGACCCCACGGCCGCCAACAAGGACTCTGATGACAAGCCAGCAGTTAAACACAGGTACGTTAGGATAATTGTTTCAGGCGTGACTTTGCGGAAATCCATCCTTTAGTTATGAACAGACTAGCAAGATGAACAAATATTTTGTAAAAATCCCATGGCTTTCCACAGAAAACTCTGTAAGAATTCGACACGTGTGTGTTTTTTTTACTCTTTATAATTGGCCTTTCACGGCTTGTACATTTGGCATTTTCAAGTATAATTTGCAACGTTACAATCCTTCCAAATCGTCAAAGTCACAGTCAAGTCATGTTTTAGTAAAACGGTGGTTGTTTTACAAAAAACGTTGGTAGACAATTTCCACCAAATTGAAAAGCCATGCTATACACTTCCATTTAATTTCACTACACTTATCTATAGACGAGCTACATTGGTGAAAATTACACCAAAATTACACAAAATAACTCAAAAAAACACTAGGAAATGAAATAAAATAAAAGTAGACGACGTCTCTTTTCGAGAATGGCTGAAAGACTCCGCTGTGTGTGTTGTTCTAGTCATTTTTATGTGGATGCTTCGTAGACAGGCGAAACACGTGTCGAGTTCATACTGAGTTTTACTGCCCTATTCTGTCACTTTCTTACTTACCTGAACTTTAATGAGTTAGATAGTGATATAATATGACGTAACTAATCTGCTTAATATGTGGTTTCAGTAAAGGAATCGGCAACGCGATGAGACGAGCGCTAGGAGCCACGGCTGCTAGAAGGGCGTCTTCCTTCACGTCTGTGGAGCAGTTCACGAAAAGACAGGCCGGCACCGTGGATGTGTGGTGGCTGTACGATGACGGAGGTAACTCAGCATCATCATCATCACCGTCTTATTCATTATCATCATCATTATCAACATCAGCCTGTGGATCGCGTCAGTCGAAATCAGACAGTCAACTTCACTGCACTCCTTTAAGCTAAAACTTAAGCAGCATTACCTTATTTCAGTCTAATTTGTTATGCCTCTACTTTGTTAGGTTTCCGCTTAACGTCAGGTGGGTCATCTGCTTGTTCCGTCATTAACGAATAAATTGTCTGCAGGTCTAACTCTCCTGCTGCCGTACATCCTGTCGACCAGACGGGCGTGGTCTTCGTGTCCTCTGCGCGTCTTCACGCTCGCCAACAAGAACACAGAGTTGGAGATTGAAGAACGGAAGTAAGACCACCATTTTTGTTGAGTTTTGACATTCTTAAAAGATTTGAGCACTACTGCTTTGCGGCAGAAATAAGTATGGAGGTAGGTACTTTCCCGGACAAACTCTTTCACAAATGAATCTCTACTACTACTAACCTATGTATGTATGTAGTCGTTTACTTTTTGAACTACAAAAGTCATGGAATTATTTCACCAAAATGGTTTGCTTTCCAGTATGGCGTCGCTTCTGTCCAAGTTCCGGATAGACTACTCGGCGCTTAAGATGGTGCCTGACATCACCAAGCGGCCTAAAGACTCCACGCTCGCTTACTTCGAGAAGCTCATCGCGCCTTTCCGGACTGCGGACGACAGCGACGACATAAGTAAGTTTTCACTCCTCTTGCTCAAAAAGACCGTCATTGTAGCGTACCAAAGCGAAGAAAAAATAGCATTTCTTCAACTAGGGGAAAAAGTTTTTTTTTTAAGTTTTGTCCGTCATGTGGCAATGGAACTACAAAAACTATAAAGTCTCAGGGTGGCGGGCGCAGTGCAATTCCACATAGGGTGCGTCCTAGGTGGACGTGACCTATGAGATAATGCACTGTTCATAGGCAGAGGGTACCACTTAACATCAGGTAGGCCATCTGCTTGTTCAGTCCTCTAAAGATGAATAAAAAAAAACACTTGGAAGGAACTAAATCTTTTTTGTCCCCCAGCCGGCATCACCGACGCGGATCTACTTGCCGCGCAGGAGAGAACGCACCGACATCTGCGACTGCGTGAACTGATCTCAGTGCACTCCGCCGGCGCACGCCTCGTGTGCGTCACCCTGCCGATGCCGCGCCGCAGGGGCGTGGTGCCACCGTCACTGTACGTCGCGTGGCTCCACGCCATAGCGACCGCAGCCGAGCGCGTGCTACTGGTGCGAGGCAACCACGCGGCTGTTCTAACATTCTACTCGTAACTGTACATAGCTAGCCTCGTGTGACACGGCGCAGGGCGTGGTGCCACCGTCACTGTACGTCGCGTGGCTCTACGCCATAGCGACCGCAGCCAAGCGCGTGCTACTGGTGCGAGGCAACCACGCGGCTGTTCTAACATTCTACTCGTAACTGTACATAGCTAGCCTCGTGTGACACGGCGCAGGGCGTGGTGCCACCGTCACTGTACGTCGCGTGGCTCTACGCCATAGCGACCGCAGCCGAGCGCGTGCTACTGGTGCGAGGCAACCACGCGGCTGTTCTAACATTCTACTCGTAACTGTACATAGCTAGCCTCGTGTGACACGGCGCAGGGCGTGGTGCCACCGTCACTGTACGACGCGTGGCTCTACGCCATAGCGACCGCAGCCGAGCGCGTGCTACTGGTGCGAGGCAACCACGCGGCTGTTCTAACATTCTACTCGTAACTGTACATTAGAACATGCGATATGTTAAAATATCGAATGGGCGGAGTCTAGCAAGAAAACAATAGCTGCGAGAAAGTGACAGCGCTATTGCTCACTTGAACCCGGGAAGAGATGAGGTATAGATTTCTTCAGCTCGGAAGAAAGTGACGTAAGCGACAAATGATAAAACTTCGTTTTGCTTCTAAAGTAGCAACTATACAAAATAAATTCTCTTATATTAATCTAACTAATGTGATTACCTACTGAATAGTATACAAAATAATTCTTAATATTTTTCAAATCGAAGGAGGAACCTAAAACGGGTTTTAGGAGGGAGGGACCATTTAAAAAATACAGCTATCGTGAAAAGTTTCACCAATCGTGTTTCTTGTCTATGATTTATTTAGATTACATCCTCAAGTAATTACTGTATTTACATCAATTGTGTAACCTTTACTGTTACTGAGTGAGCATGTAAAGCAACGACTCCAAAATTTTAACATATCGTCTTGATAGTGCGGTATACGTGTTAACATGCTACTTAGTTCGTGCGTCGTGTAACTGGTTCTTTCTTGGTCACCATTAGCAGAGATCGTTAGAGCGCCTCCAGTCGGTCTTATTGCATATATCATAAACTCGCTATAGCTCGCTTCTCTCTCCGGTGGCATTCACTTGATGACAGCTATTCGTGACTTTCTTCTAATTGATTTTATCGGCTCGGTTTGATCGCCTACGTAACATTCTAAGGCCTGAGTAAGGTATCAGAAACCTCGTGTCAGGTGCTGTAGCATAATTGTAAAACATACGCCACGACCATTTTACTTATTGATCCCAGTTTGCTATTGCTGGATATATTCGTTCGAGTCGTATATGTTTTCGCTACCCAAATATAAGACACTAACATATAGATAAATAACTACTTATTCTAGGACTTACTACATTCCAAAATACTTTAGATATCTCAAGGCATTGTTTTACAAAACCCGTCTTTAGGCAAGAATACAAAAAATCTCAAATTTTAAAATGAACTTATGGTTTTCTACATATTTGGAAAAACGGAATAGATCTTGTAAAATAATTAAAGTGAATTTAGAGAGCCTTGGTATTTTTGATTTTTTTAAAATGTTTATTTACATTTTCGAAATTTAAAGAAATTGAGAGATTGTTGGAAAAAGGTTGATGATTAAAATGCTTTTCGAGTTTTTTTCGAAAAATAATAAATTTTTCTGATAACAAATCTCGTATTTGTCAAAGAATTTAGAGGCTTTAGTAAGTTTAGAATTTTTTTAATAGATCTTATTACATAATTCATATATGTTTTACATTTTATATACAAAAAGCCTTCTGTGAAAACTAGACTGACAAGTGCCTACAGAAATATACAGCTTTACACAAAGTATAAGTTCAATCGACTGTTTTCGTTTGCGCAGAAAAGCGGAGACTGATATCCGACAGTAGCCGAACGTATAGTAAAGCTCTGACCCGCTGTATAGATCTGTCCCGCTCACATCTAAGAGTCGACCGGTCGCAAATTTAGCTGGAAATTGATTAACCAATAACTGCGCAAGATTTTAGCGCTTGATTGCTATTGGTAGAAGGAAGGTTCTTGCGCTATAGACATTGGTCTACGGCGCAGACGTCGGGGCGACTTATATTTTGGGTAAAACTGTACTAACAAACTCTAGGAAATATGATGTCAACGTTTTACGCCTTAATAAATAGTGATGTATTAACAAAACTAACTTTATATAAGTAGCAAGTAAAATTTACGTCTATGATGACAATGATTGATGAAATTTAAAAAAAAATACACAGCCGAACATACTGTCCCATAAATTCACCCAGTCGTGGTAGCGGCCGGTGGCGGAGCGGTCAAACGCATATCCAAGGAGACTGTCGCGGGTTTGAATCCCGTCTGGTAGATAATTTTTGGGATAATAATAAAATATTAATTACTACACAGTTAGTACGACGATGACTCATTCATCTGCATTTTGATCAGATAATTACATACAGTGGTGGCCATATAATTAAGAACGCTGATATAAAGGGAAGATTTTTTCCAACTAAGATGCAAAACTAATTGTATGCATTTGTTTTTATTTCTCTCGGTATCGTAAAACATTTCCATATTACCACTGTATTCATTGATACACATGATTGGCTAAAAATCAATAGGCAAACTTTTTACACTACTTTTAAACAAAGTATTCCTTATTACTGGCTGGTCACGTAATTAAGAACGCTAAGTAGTTTATACCTTTATTCAAATTTAAATAGAGAACACTCAGTCGATTTGTTACTGTTTGTATAATTTTGGCGCCATTACGTGCTGCAAAAGATTAAAGGTGATTGCTTCTTTAGAAAAAACAATGGGAAAAAATAAAAGTTGTGATAAATCTACAAGGGAAGTAATAATAAAACTTCGCCGGAAGAATTGGTCTTATAAAAAGATAGCCGACCATCTGCAATGTTCAAAAACGATGGTTTTCCACGCTGTAAAGCATTTTGCTACGTATCAAACTACTTCGAATGTTCCACGTGTACCTAAACAAAGAAAAACAACTCCTCGAGATGACCGAAACATCGTTCGTATGGCAAAACAAAATCCTTTTAAAGGGTCCAATGAGCTTAGAAAAGAATATTTTGGTGAAAACAACCCTTCAGCAATCTCAGCACGCACTATTCGAAGACGTTTGGTAGAAGAAAAATTGCACGGTAGGATAGCAAGAAAGGTACCCATGTTAAAACTTTGCCACAGGCAAGCCCGGCTTGCATTTGCGAGTAAGTATGAAAACTGAACTGTGCAACAGTGGAAAAATGAACTTTTTTCTGACGAGACGAAAATAAACAGAGTATGTTCTGATGGAAAACGATATATACGACGTCCCCCGAATACAGCATTCGACCCAAAGTACACGAAAGTTACATTAAAGCACGGTGGTGGAAATGTGAAAATTTGGGGTTGCTTTTCTGGACATGGTGTAGGACCTGTAAAGTTGATAGAAGGTAACATGGATCAGTTCCAATACAAAAATATACTGGAAGAAACAATGTTACCATACGCTGAAGACGTTCTACCGGTCATTTGGACATTCCAGCATGACAATGATCCAAAGCACACTGCACGCACCGTAAAGGAATTTCTTACAGCGCAATTAGTTTCTGTCTTAGACTGGCCTGCTAACAGTCCAGATCTAAACCCAATAGAGAATCTGTGGTTTGAAGTAAAGAAAAAGGTTTCAAATACAAAGTGTGGAAATTTAAGAGAGCTGTATGACGTTTTTTTAGAAGAATGGAACTCTATTTCTCTTGCGAAATCTCAAAAATTAATAGAGTCAGTGCCTCGCCGGTGTAAAGCTGTAATTAAAAGCCGTGGATATGCTATTAACTATTAATTTTAGTTAAATATTGATTAAATTTCTTTTATGTTTCCTGTGCTACATAATATTGTGATTTTTTAAATCTAAGTGTCATACAAAACAATTCCCGAGCAGTTAAATAAATCGTTCTTAATTATTTGTCCAGTTTCAGTACTATTTGAATGTGTTACTTTGATAAAATCAATAAAATGTGCAAAAAATAGTTAGCGATATCATACTTTATTCTTAAGTCAGGTTGCTCTATTAATGTGACTATTATATAACATAACTAGTTGCTTCTCAGAAGGTACACATCTCTGTGTATGATACGATTTAAATAAAAAACTTCTAGAACTTCAAATCGTTCTTAATTATATGACCACAACTGTATATAGACACACGCCTTTTTCTTTGAAAGGGTAGGCAGAGCCTCAATGGGCCTCTTTATTATTCTATTATTATATCTTTGTCGTGGGAAGCAATGGCGGCGATGAGCTCACCACTTGTCACGTCTATTTATATTTTTTTATATTTTTGATTCCATGATGGTGCAACCCTCTGTGAAAAGAGGCCCATTGAGGCTCTGCCTACCCCTTCGGGGAATAATGGCGTGTGTCTATGTATGTATGTATATCTTCAATGACATCTAGAAGTTTAGTTCAGTTTAGATAGATAGTACAACTTGTTCATCGTAAGATGGCACCTGGCTTGTATGGCGTGCCAACCAAGGTAGGTGCCATCTTATGTTGAACGGTTTGTAGTAGTACAGCGTTTTTGTGAGAGTTCGTCCGGGAATTATATTTTTATAGTTTTAATGACAGATAATGTATGAAAACACGTGTCAAAATTAATTAGTTAAGGTGGTTGCTTTCGCTTGTGGCGCGACATTCTAATCTTTTCGTGTTTTATGCTCGTCACAGCTCTTCTTCAGATAGCGAAAACTAATTTGCCGGTAATTATATGACCTAAGACACAAGTTTTAATTTATAGCATCACATAAATATCATTAGTTTAGCTACGATTGTGCTTCATTGGTTTTGACAGTGATTTTTTGTTCCAGGCACATTCATAGCCAAACTAATGATACTTTTGTGATACTATAAATTAAAACTTGTGTGTTAGGTCATATTATTACCGGCAAATTAGTTTTCGCTATCTGAAGACGTGTTGATGAGCTGTGTTGTTCAATAAAAACGAAAAATAAAAGAATTTCGCACCGTAAGTGAAAGCAACCACCTTAAGCTAACTGTAGTGTGTTGGTGTGTTTTGTGCTTTGGTAGTTTGAATGACATCTTCTAAACATAGATAATTTTATTCATATTTTTGTAATAATATACTAATCATGTGTGGTGTGTGTATATTTTTAAATCAATTGATGGAGGTGTGTGCAAATATTAATGAAACTATTGTATTTTTAAATTTTAACTATTTATAATATTTATTACGAGGTTTTGGCTAATGATTATAAAATACAATTTGTAAGTGTGGTGATACTAGTTTTAGGGCGGCCATATTCACCAGGAATCCCAATTCGATATCTCGAATCGAAATATCGAATTGGGATCCCTTAAATACATCACTCATATGGTTGTCAACTTTTTTTTAGAACTTTACCGTACACTCTATCACAGATTCGAAAAAAAAGGAATTAAAGAAAAGTATTTTTCAAAATTTGTTCATATACTTCTATCTTTCTATCTATTCAGCCTGTGTACACCCACAGCTGGGTATGGGCCTCCTCTCTCCTTCAAATACTTTATAATATATTTTTGTTCCCTTTGGAATTTCTCTATCATTCGTTTGGAAATCACGTCAAAAATATCTCGCTCGAAATAAAGTATTTTCGGTACATTTTTTTATCCAAAAGTATAAAGTATGAGGAAGCAAATTACCCTAGGATACGTTATTTTAAAGTATGGTTGGCAACCCTACTCACATACGTTTATTTCTGTTTGGAAGATTCCGGACGCACAGGCTACCATGCGGAATTTTGAATCGTAGAAAACTTCGAACGGAAAACTACTGTACGTATGTGATAGGTCCATAGATTTGTTCGGATTTACTGCGTCCGAAATATGGAATCGAAAGAGCATGGGCAACTCTAAGGCCGGCCACATACACTCGGAATTCCGTTTTGTAATTTTGAAATGAAATATTGAACGCAGGAAGTCCATACAAATCTATGGACCTACCATACACACTAGGTAATTTTCTGTACGGTTTTTTTTTCGATTCGTAATTCCGCATGATGGCCTGTGCATTGCCTTGATAATCTGAATGGAAAAAAACCCAAGTGTGTGGCGTCTGTACAGAATCCCGCGAAGGAATTTCGAAAAGGAATTCCGTTTCGGTATTCCTAGTGTATGTGGAGGGCCTAAATAAATACAACTTTTTTGACTAACGTATAGTACAGTTGGGATAATTTTGGTTATTGATAATACATGTTAAGATAATGAAAAAGCTAATTTAATTTCTTGCGTAGAAGTTGTAGCAAAGTAATGAAGCTTATTGCGTTTTGTTTCACGCAAATGCAGTGAGTTGATTTATCTAATTATAAAGAAATACAAATTTTGCTTACCAACATCTAAAAATATAAAAGTTATTTAGAAAAAGTTGTCGAAAAACAACATATAGAACCGTGAACTCATTTACTTCCATGAAGGGCCCCATTATTTTCATTGCGATTGGTTCATTTGTTTTTGACCTAGGTCAGCGGTGGTCCACCTCCTTTCGTAACTGAAATCCTGATGTATGTGGCCGCCCTTAGTATCTAAATCTAATCTCATCCATCTGAAACAACACTGACAATCTGATCAACATTCAGTATTACACCATTTTGAATCAATCTTATTTAAAAGTAAGGTATTCCAATAATTCACCTGTGTGTATTTGTTTTGTAATGTTCATGTGGTATACTTTCATAAAAAACGGGATATTTACCATGATTATTGAGCTGTGGTGTGTCCGGCTAAAGAATATACCTAACCCTCCGTCTCCTCCCGTGGATGTTATAAAAGCTGATTACCCGGATTAGGGATTACCCGGACTCGTTGATAAGATTTGTTGGTATAAAATTTGCCCTGGCTGCCAGCTTATTATGGAATGTGTTATTACTGGAAGAAAGCGTTAGTTGCAATGAATGTAAAGAAGTAGTAGTTGCAGAAGAAGATAGTTGTAAAGAATGCTAATTCGTTGATCAAAATAAAAGCCAGCATTTCGGTCACGCATGGACTCAAAAAGACTACATAATATATTTTTTGTCTAAAATATACCCCTGTTAAAATATAAGCAGCTATTTTGATACGAGTATAACCTTATACACCAGTTACCAAAGTACAATCAGGTACAAAGTACAAATATATTTGTTATAATTATTTAGCTGCTCTTTATGTAGTTTGTTTCAGTTTTACCCAAAATATAAGTCCGATCGACTGTTTTCGTTTGCGCAGAAAAGCGGAGACTGATATCCGACAGTAGCCGAACGTATAGTATAGCTCTGTCCCGCTCACATCTAAGAGTCGACTGGATGAACAAGATGCCGCGATTTTGCCGCGACAGCGCAAGATTTTAGCGCGCGATTGCTATTGGTAGAAAGAAGGTTCCCGCGCTATAGAAATTGGTTTATGGCGCAGGTACATCGGGGCGACTTATATTTTGGCTAAAACTGTGCGGTAATCTATCTAATTTATTAACATTTAATGTAAGATCTGACAAGGTTAATTTATTCTAGTTTTAATGTACTATTGTGTTGTCGAAATGTTTGTGATTAAAGTGACTTGAAACTTAATATTGCTTTTACTTTCTTAAGACTGTAATGCCATAACAGTGTCATATCTCTACAGACCGTTCACTGTAAGAAGTCCCCTGCCTTGGTTGGCACGCCATACAAGGCAGGGGACATCTTACAGTGTACGTGCTATAATTTTAAAACATCATTAATAAAAGCCTTTAGACGTCCACTGGACCAGGTTCATATAATGAAATGGGACTTGATAAGAACTGAAATTGCCTGAAGGTCGAGAAAAAAACGCGTTTCTTGTATGGCCGCTATTTTTATTTTTTATTTTATTTTATGTTTATTAATTGTTGTTATAGCGGCATTCATTCATTTATTATATTCATTTATTCATACCATAGCCTCACTTGGGACACTTAGTCAAGTCAAAAAAAACACAAAACTCAAATTATACATAATAAAATAAAATAAAACAATCAAACTCCGTAGCTGCAATAGCATTGTCAAATTATTATACAGCTATCGTTTTTTTATATTTAATACACACATAGTAATACACACCCTGTAAAAAATAATTGTCTTCCTATTAGGGTTCATGAGATACAGCAGAGGCTTACTAATAGGGTCGCGTTCGCACCCTTTGCGTACTGAACCCTAAAACTTATATAATTCAGGCAAATATCCCTATACCACTACAATTTAAGGATACTAAAATCCTTGGCGTAGCACGCACGCGCCTAAATTGGGCGTAGGAATGTACGTGATTTATCATTGTCAACACACTGCGAAGAGAGTATCCCAAAAGTGGCGTGCAATCTTTTATGCATCTATCTACCCGCTGGACTGCATTCGAGGAATGATCCTACAAGCAGTGCAGCGGCTCGAGGCGCGGTAGTTTATTAACAAATAGGCACGGTATCTATGCAATTTGTACGTTTTCTAAACGCGATGCTTGAATGCAGCGATTATCTCGGCGAGTGGTCAAGCGGGCGCGCCAGTCGGACGCAGCGCCGCTGTCTCGACGCACGTTCCCGCCAACGAACTGTCAAATTGAATTCGAAATTCGAACGCGCAACGCCCCGTTTTCGACCAGTGTTTTATTAAAAACTATAAATTTGTGCTTAACTTTAGTGTTGTCAGTGCACGTGTTTTTTATTTTTGTCCAGGAGTTGAAGCCGGATCTGGGGACAGACATTCGAGGTAAACACGTGATTGTTTTTTATTTTTTACATTCTCATTCACAATGTTTATACTTAGAACTTAGATTTTATTTCATTAACTCGTTAAGAGTCGTAGAGCCTTGAATTTGATTGGACATTATGATTTCTCAGATTCTTACACTTGTAATTTTATTCAAGGAGATCTTACTCTAGATTACAATTCTTAAAATAAGGCATTCTTTAATATATCTTCGATTCAATACAATGATACTTCACTTACTTAATTTATTCGTCAATTTATCGGCTGGTAAGTTGTTTTTATGCGACATTGAAATTTTATTCAGCAACAAAACCTGTTGTCTCCGAGGTGGGTACCTATTGGGATTCTCCGGGTAGGTACTAAGGTATCAACAATTAAAACCTTTTCGTTTGTAGGTAACTTACGTAAATATTTACTTCAAATTTCATGTACCTACTTATGTTTATTCTTCAGTCTCTATTTGAGCTCTACCAAAAACTCTCCCGACTTATTCTACTACAAAAGTAAGCACTTCCTGAAAAAAAAATGTACATGCACATTTGTTGCGATTTGTATTCCAGCTATTTTCAATGCTTAGGGCACTTTGGGGCCTGCCCCAAAGTGCTCTAAGCATTCAATAGCCCTGGCTATTGAATGGGTTAGGAGTCTTAAGGCCAGGGTCTTAAGGTCTAGATAATTTCCATATTTTTATTTTTACCCGACAACGCCAGAAGGAGTTGTGGAATGGGCTCCCTCCTGAGGTGTTTCCGCTAAACTGCAACATGAGCCGAATCAAAAAAAAAAAAGAGTCCTTCAGGGCAGGCAACGCATTGGCAATGCCCCTGGTGTTGCAAATGTCAATAGGCGACGGTAACCGCTTACCATCAGGCGGGCCCGTAAGGCAGGTTCGAGACATTAAATTAAAATAAAAAAAAGACGCTTATGTTTTTCGAATGTATATGTGTATGTATTTGGCATACTCTATAGCCTAAACGGCTTTATTTTAGCTTGAGCGGTGTCGTTAGATAAGTGACACTGGGTAGGTACCTATATCAGAATTATTCACGCGGTCGGGTTTTTTGATTTTTTCAATAATTGTACTTGTTACTATTTGAGCCTGCAATATTATTGTTGGAAAAACTTTGAAGTTTGTGAGCTAAAAGTTCGGGATTCATTTTTTACTATTACCGACGATGGGGCACGTACTAAGGTTTAGCTGCCTATGTTTTTATTTTTACTAGTTTATCCCGAAAAAATTGTTGCTGAAAAACTTTAATGTGAATTAATTTTATAGTTTGTTGGGTCTTGTAAGTTGTGGATGTTAATTTACTAATTTCCGACGATGAAGCCTAGGTCTAGATATACTGATGCAATTTTACACAGACGTGAGAGACCTAAATAGTTTTCAGGAAAGAAGACGGTTGTAGCAGTAATTGTTATTTAATCACGACGGGAGTTTTCCCGGTATACTCGGCTGCTCGTCACGGTCCGGAGGCGGTTCCGGAGTTCGGTTCCGGCCCGTTATGTTCGAGATGCATCTCACGACAACTAGGAGTAAACTGCACAGTACATTTGTACATCTGTTTATTATAGAGCGCTCTCTGCTGCAGTTAGCGTGATCTGGAATCAACATCCGCGAACCTGAGTTGGTTTACTTATCATGAGAATTTATCGTAACACATGTTTTAATCCCATCACGAGTTGGTCAGCCAGACCAGGGTCGTGGATCTTGATAGATCGCCAGTGGGCCATTTTGCGTGACGGGTGTGGGCTGTTTTTTTTTTACATTTATATATCTACCATTGTTTGACCACCATCTCACCTGGTGGTAAGTGACGATGTGGCTGAAGATCAAGCACAAAGTTCTAGAAGGCACCTATTCACTAGTCTACTAGGCTGCTAGTCTAGCCACCCGATATGGTATTAATAATTCGTAGCATGACACACTGACTCACTCACTGGCTATCAACGTACCTACAGCCTAAACCTTCTGTGCTACAGACATGAAAGGATGGTACATTTATTTTGTGGTATAGGGGAAGAAAGGGATTTCTGAAATTCATCCCTCACGGATGATGCATTTTGTAGGGATAAAAATCCACGTGGATCAAGTTGCGCGCGCGTGCCACTACTTGTAAACATTTTTTTTTATACAACTTGGTATGACGTATCAAGCAGATGGCCCACCTGATGTTAAGCGGTACCCTCTGCCTATGAACAGTGCATTATCTCATAGGTCACGTCCACCTAGGACGCACCCTATGTGGCATTGCACTTCGCCCGCCACCCTTATTACATAAAGATGAAAGTTTCATGTGCCTGTAATTTAACCTGCACCCATACCCTTCAAACCGGAACACAGCAGTGCGAGTACTACTGATTTGCAGCAGAAATAGGTATGGTGGTAGTACTTCCCCGGACGAACTCTTAACAACAATGTCAACGATAATGTCCGTCGTCGTGACTGCTTCTGAATAGTGCTTGAATCTACTTATTGCCTAGCATAAAGTTCATAACACGAGCATCCCGGAAAAAAGCTAGTACTTACTTATCTAGTACATAAACTTAATGGTAGGTACTCATTTGTTTACTTGCTTTTTACAACAATTTTTAGGGTTCCGTACCCAAAGGGTAAAACGAGACCCTATTACTAAGGCAAGGCTGTCCCTGTCTGTCTGTATGTCCGACTGTCACCAGGCTGTATCTCATGAACCGTGATAGTTAGACAGTTGAAATTTTTACAGAATTTGAACAAATACAAAAAAATATTTAAGGGGCTCCCATACAACAAACGTTATTTTTCTAAATGTAGATTAAGCAATGATCTGCGAGGTCAGTTTTTGGATGGGTGACCACGTTTTGCGTGCAATTATAGTTAAAAAAAAAAAAAGTTTTTTTGCTGTTTTTATAGATAATGGTACGGAACCCTTCGTGCGCGAGTCTGACTCGCACTTGGTCGTATTTTATATTCCATTGAAGTCAGGGATTCGAAGAAGTTTTTTGATCTTAACCTTTGAGTATGAGGAAGTCTGAACACGTTCTTGACTGTCTACTGATTTCAAGGTCGAGTTGTTTCCAAATGAGTGAGAGCGCTGTCGGGTTAATGTGAGTGAGCAATCGACCTGCTACAAAACAAATTAGGGGAAATGGAATCTTATCTATTTTGGTTTAAAGCAAAACTAGTCTAGCCATGAGACAGACATGTTTCATTTCATTTTTAACCCCCGGCGCAAAAACGACAGGGTGTTATAAGTTTGACGTGTCTGTGTGTGTGTCTGCTTGTCGCCTCGTAGCTCCCGAACGGATGAACCGATTACGATTTTTTTTGTTTGAAAGGTTAATTTGTCTAGCTATAATTTTCACTAGAAACGGGATATTTACCATGATTTTTGAGTTTTATATGTTCCCGATATTCAACATATATTCATATATATTATATTTCATATTGATTTTTATTTTATATATTTATTTTGGTTTTTATTTGTTTCCCGTTTCTAGTGAAAATTATGTACATAACCATGATAGTTTCAAAAGTTATATTGTCTAGCTATGTTTGATAAAAATCGGTTCAGCCGTTTCATAGCGTTGAGGTTTTTTTTTATTTTTACAAAATTTATTACTTGTCATTTAATTTATTCATTTATTTGCAACAAAAAAAACATGCTACACAATTCACTCAAATATTACTTATACAAGCAAAAATAGATACTTAGGGACAATATATATAGATAGGTAAGTAGATAAAATCAAGCTATTAACCAAAAAGAAGACATTCAAGGGAATAGAATAACTCATATAATATATATACATAGAATATTCGAGCAAATTTTTACGTTGGTGAAAAGAGGCCCACAGAGGCTCTGCCTACCCTTTCGGGGAAAATGGCGCGTGTTACATGTAGGTAATGTATAGAAACGAGACTATGGATTCTACCGAACTCTTCAGTAAAGGTTGAATAAGAATTTCATGATAAATCGAGTTACTCAGGTCTACTATAAACAAACCTAGGTGTCTAGTTTACAGAGTGCTTACGTAGTCTAATTAGGTAGATACGTACCTAAGTTATTTGTGTTTAACTAGTAATTGCCTATGAAGTAGGTAGGTATTTGAATTTAACAAAATACAAAATAGTTGATGAATTAAATAGTAAAGTGCGATAACTGCCCACTCTGCAGCGAAATATCGTGAGTGCTCTACTATTTGTTTTATAATCTAGGCTTCATCTACACTTCTACACTAATAATTATAAAGAGGAAAGATTTGAATTTTTGTGTGTGTGTATGTTTGTAATGAATAAACTCAAAAACGACTGTGCCGATTTCAAATATTCACTAAAAAAGTCACTAGTTCATTATAAATAGAAGGCTACCTACCTAAAATGTAACTTTTAGGACAACCTCTGTGGCGCGGCGGGCGAAGGTTCGCCTGCGATGGGAAGTTGCGGGTTCGATTCCCACCTCGGAACAAATATTTGTACGAGCTGCAGATATTTGTTCAGGGTGTTTTGGGTAATGTATTGCATTAGGGTGGTAGCTTCCGCTTGTGGCCCGAAATTAAAAAAAAAAACATGTTTTTTGCTCATCACAGGTCATAAACACTTCTTCAGATAGCAAAAACCAATTTGCCGGTAATTATATGACCTAACAAACAAGTTTTAATTTATAGTATCACATAAAAACACGAACAAATTTGAATATCGCGCCACAAGCGAAAGCAACCACCTTAAATATATCATCTAGTACCCATAACACAAGCCCTGCTAAGCTTGCGGCTAGATAAAGTTGTGTGAACAATCCAGCATATTTACTTTTTATTTCAAAAATACAACCGAATTGAAAACCTTCTATTGTTATGAAGTCAGTTAAAAAACCTACCTTATATCTAACTTCGCCAAAACTATGTCACAACGAACCCCGTACAAGTCATTATTACTACACCAAAATGGCCAGATACCCAATTCAGTTTCTCGTAAGGCACACGAGTCAAGTTGTATCTCGTGCCACAGAATAGCGGATAGTTACTACAGTACGTGTTGCAGAATAACCAGCAGTTACTATTAAATAAGGTAATCGTGGAGCAATCGAGGCGATTGCACGTGTGCGATGTGGCTAGCAGGTGTACTCAACATTTTATACAAAAGTACATAACATTCGATTTATTAAAAAAACCCGGCCAAGTGCGAGTTGGACTCGCGCACGAAGGGTTCCGAACCAATAACAAAAAAACGGAAAAATTAACAGGTTTGTAAAAAAATTGCACGCAAAAAGTGATCACCCATTCAAAAACTGACCCTGCAGAGTATTGCTTAACCTACAATTGGAGAAATCACGTTTGTTGAGCCCCCTCAAATATTTATTTAATTCTGTTTTTTAGTATTTGTTGTTATAGCGGCAACAGAAACACATCATCTGTGAAGATTTCAACTGTCTAACTATCACGGTTCATGAGATACAGCCTGGTGACAGACGGACACCCGAGCCTTAGTAAGGTCCGTTTTACCCTTTGGGTAAGGAACCCTAAAAAACTATTATTGATACATTATACGACCTCTGTGGCGCGGCGGGCGAAGGTTGGTCTGCGACGTAGGAGGTTGCGGGTTCGATTCCCGCCTCGGAACAAATATTTATGCGATCGTAGATATTTGTTCAGGGTGTTCTGGGTATTTTCTATGTATAATAAAAAATATCTATCTATTTAATATATTGTATTAAGTATATCAGTTATCTAGTACCTACCCATAACACAAGCTCTGCTTAGCTTGGGGCTAGATAATGTTGTGTGAACTGTGTCCGGCATTATTTATTTATTTATTATATTTTCATGCATTAAAATGGGTAAATAGGTACACTAAACGCGACTCTACCATCAAAAACAACGTAGATCGGTCCCCACGGGATGGCTCGATTCGGATGTATCCGTATTGATCCCATGGATTCATCCCACGAATATTTATTTCCGGATTCTGAGCAAAATGTAGGCCGTATCGGCTGTCTGTAGAAGTGTAGACTATGAAGTCGGCATAACAAATAATAAATCAATGGAACGAATTTCAATTATAGGTTTCGAGTTTTAGTATTTTTCGATTTTGACTTCACTTCGTCCTCATCGAGCACTTGGTACCTACTAGGTAGTAGGTAGCAGGTAGGTAGTAGGTAAGTACCTACCTACCTACCGAATTGGATATATCAATAAGAAGAGAGTAGAGTAAGAATAGTTCATTGCGTTTGGTAAGTAGAAAAAGAGAATTAATATATTTTTATTTGTATACAAGAGTTACACAGAAACACATAAAAAAATAGACTAAGAGGAAACAGATTAGAAGTTACGAAGTGTAACTCAAGTAACAAAATGGCTCTGCCTCAGCATGAGTTGGTTGACTAGCAAGCTAGCAACCAACGTTGGTCTTCCGGCAGAACCACTTGTTGGCGTTACGGCCAACTACTCACAACGACTACTTATACCAACAAAACACACTAACATAAAGAAAACGATTAATAAGAAAAAATACATAAACATTATTGAAATATGAGCATACCTTACTATGCTCAAATTTCAATAATATGCTGGATACAATTCTTATAAAAGGTAAGGTAAGAGAAAAAAAAATAAAGAGAAAAATTTATGTTCCACCAAAGGTCCTATTTTATGCTGTAGTAGGTATATTTTTTAGCTTATAGAAGGTATGCTTTGGCCCGTGTTTATGTATGGCAAAGTCTGCCAGTATGCCATCATGTCCGGCTTTGAAACCGAAATGTTAGGCTTTTGTATTATTATTTTTTTCTTTTTCATTGACGACCTCTGTAGCGCGTCGTGCGAGTAGCCGGCTGAGTTGCGAAAGGTTGCGGAATCGATTCCCGCTGCGGGATAAATGTTTGTATGATCTGCAATTATTTGTTCAGGGTCTGGGTGTTATGATACCATGGTACTCGTTGTTTCTGATACCCACGATACAGGGAATCCTAGTGGGGGATAAGGACTATGTATGTGACTGTTGGGTGTTATGTTATGTTATTAATGATACTTGGCTTCGGGTAAAAATCATCATGCCATTCGTTCCATTCTGTTTCAATTTATGAATAAGTAATTAATTTTGTAAAAATTAAAAAAATCCTCAACGCTATGACACGGCTGAACCGATTTTGATCAAACATAGCTAAGAACACTACCGGCAAATTCACCCTTCAAACAACAAAAAAACGAAATCGGTTCATCCGTTCGGGAGCTACGATGTCACACACACACACACACACACAGACACGTCAAACTTATAACACCCCGTCGTTTTTGCGTCGGGGGTTAAAAATAACTCGTTCAATATTCTAAAAATGTTTGTGATACCTGCCACTAGGATCCATTGTGAGTAGATTAGAATTGCAATTGGTGTTCTGTACAGATATCGCTGTGTTGTGTAGTTGGTACAATTTAGACGCACACACAGACTATGTAAGGTTTGGGTACTTATGTAATGGTACCTACGACAACAAAGAGTAAACAAAGTGGTTGACGCTGTGTTTCTGACCTACAAACATTTGGGTTGATTGATAGACCTTGTTTGTTCACGATCTCACCTGTTGGTAAGTGACGATGTGGCCGAAGATGGAGCAAAAAGGTCTAGAAGGCACCTATTCACTCTAGCCTTGAAGAGACCTAAATCACAGAATATATACAGACCCAGATTATAGTTTTCAGGAAAGACAGAAGACGGTAGTGTATTTTATTCCTTAGCAGTTCGCATTATAAAGGTAGAACTGAAACGTTTAGTACGAATAGATAAAACAGCCCCCCCCCCCGCAGCATCCATCTACACACCAAGACCCGTCAGAAGTAGTCCTGTACAATAAGAAAAATCTTATAGAAAAAAAACGGCCAAGTGCTAGTCGGACTCGCGCACGAAGGGTTTCGTACGTGTCTATAAAAACGGCAAAAAAATCACGCTTCTTGTGTGGGAGCCCCCTTATATATTGATTTTATTCTGTTTTTTAGTATTTGTTGTTATAGCGGCAACGGGAATCATCTGTGAAAATTTCAAGTGTCTTACTATCACGGTTCATAAGATACAGCCTGGTGACAGGGGCACCGAAAGACAGACAGACAGACAGACGGACGGACAGAAGAGCCTTAGTAATAGGGTCCCGTTTTACCCTTTGGGTATGGAACCCTAAAAAGCACCTCCAGTTTTTCTCGAATTTTCCAATGTTCGAGTCATTTTGATTTCCCTAAAAACATTATTCGGATTATTCAAAATATCGTTAGGTACATTTTTAGGATTTTTACGAGGCATTTCATGAATGAAAAAACTTCTAAATTGTGTTTTTTTTTTTTTTTTTTTATACTACTTGAATGACGGATCAAGCTGATTCCCACCTGTTGTTAAGCGGTAACCTCTGCCTATGAACAGTGCATTACCTCATAGGTCACGTCCACCTAGGACGCGCCCTATGTGGTATTGCACTGCGCCCGCCACCCTGAGACATAAAGATGAAAAGTCTCATGTGCCTGTAATTTCACCGGCACCCTTACCCTTCAAACCGGAACACAGCATTGCGAGCACTACTGCTTTGCGGCAGAAATAGGTATGGTGGTACTTCCCCGGACGAACTCTTTCACAAAAAAGCTCTACTACTACTAAAACACTACTACACATGATGATTGTGTAGAATAGCCCATAGGGATATTATGATATACCCTGTATACATGTCTCTGGGTGACAGTACGTATGTTACTTATTCACTCATCTTTCTATTGAGGTACCTACTATACTATTCAAAGTTTAGTACCCTACGAGCGTAGCAAATGCACATAGAAATGAACAGACCTCCGGTGGAATGCACGCACGAGGTCTGAATAACCAACCAACTGCTTCAGAATTGAAACTGTCTAACAATGCTTGACGCGCAGTTCAGTATTCAATACGAGTCAGTAACGACTACTACTTCTTGTAATTCCTCGAGATTTTTGACCCTTCGTGAGTAGAGAATGAATAAATGGAAAAAATACTTTTCAACACACTTTTGCTCATAAAGTGGCTCTAACTTTCTGCAATTAGGCTTTCTTTAACTGCAATTAGGCACATAATGAAACCTGTAATCAAACTGTGACTTTTTCATTGCTATTATTCACTAGTGAGTTATAGAGACAGTTACACATTTACACATTGAACATTTTTTTTTGAGTGTTTATTTGTGTTTTATTATTAGTTTCTTTACAAGTGTGTCGAAAAACGTCGTATGATACACGTGTGTATTGATGATGACCCTCACCTAACGGCTCGAGTCACAATGGCGCCTCAGCGGTAATCACCAACATTACACACTAGTACCATAATTTCGACCATAAGGTTATTGCACACCTTACAAACTAGCTAAAAAAAAAAAAAAACACACAACAATTAAATAAAAACTAAATGTAAGGCGGTCTCATTGCTAAGAAGCGATCTCTTCCAGACAACCTTTGGATGGAGAGGAGCTAAACTTATATAGAAGATTTCAAGACTATACGACCAGCGTTTTAGGCTGTGCGTTGTCATTCAATCAGTCAGTCAGTCAGTTAGTCAGTCAGTCAGGACATTGCCTTTTATACATGGAAGATTGGTTGCATGGGTGATGTACCCATATTAAAATGTAGAAGAAAAACTTACAACAAATAAACTTGGACATTATACAAAATATCACAGAACAATAGATAAGTAGAATATACACACAAATATATATTATACAATAACTATACATACTCATAAAGTAGCTCATAATAGTAGTTATTAGAGGATAGATGCTCTTGAGATGTGGTGCTGGAGAAGAATGCTTGGGGTTTAATGGTCTGAATTTCGTATCAATCAGTCCATCTCCAAGAACTCGGCATCATGCAGCGACTATCAGCTACTGTGCAATCTCGCATCCTCACTTTCTTCGGGCACGTGTCGCGACGCGGAGAGGTGTCCATTGAGCGCCTTGTTGTACAGGGTAGAGTTGACGGCACACGAGCACGGGGCAGATCGCTTATGAGATAAACTGACCAAATCAAGGTTGCTTTGGACGGTCCACTGCATGAATGCACCAGGATAGCTGCGGTGCGAGATGAGTGGCGAAGGATTGTGAAGCGAGCCACAGACCCTGAAGTAACGACCACGACCACTCTGCCAAGAGTGTAACGACGAAGAGCAGTAATAGAGCTTTTTGAGTTCGGCCGTGGAACTACCAACATATAGCTATTTCTGCCGCAAATTAGTAGTGTTCGGATCGGTGTGTTCCGGTTTGCGGAGTGGAAACTACAGGCACATACATGTACATTCATAGCCACACGCCTTTTTCCCCGAAGGGGGGTAGGCAGAGCCTCAATGGTCCTCTTTTCACAGTTGGTTGCACCATCGTGGAATATAGACGTGACAGATGGTGAGCTCATCGGCGCCATTGCTTCCCACGACTGACTCTACTAACGCTTTCTTCCAGTAATAACACATTCCACAATAAGCTAGCAGACAGGACCGATCTTAAACCAACGAATCTTATCAACTAGTCCGGGTTAAGTATTTTCTTTTTTCTTTTTTTTTATACTACTAGTATGACGGAACAATAAGATGGCCCACCTGATGTTAAGTGGTAACCTCTGCCTATGAACAGTGCATTACCTCATAGGTCACGTCCACCTAGGACGCGCCCCATGTGGCATTGCACTGCGCCCGCCACCCTGAGACATAAAGATGAAAAGTCTCATGTGCCTGTAATTTCACCGGCACCCTTACCCTTCAAACCGGAACACAGCAATGCCAGCACTACTGCTTTGCGGCAGAAATAAGTATGGTGGTAGACGAACGAACCCCCGGACGAACAATTTCAAAAAAAAAGCTCTACTACTACTATTAAGTGCCTGATAAAAGCGGTTCTAGGGCCGGAGTTGGCCCGGGAGCCGTACTTTGCCCATCACTGTCAGTCACATCAGTTTTATGTGTGTGTTGTGCGTGTGGTAAAATAAATAAATTTTCTTTCTTTCTTTCTTTCTTATAAACAGCGGAAGTAGGTAGCCTGCGTGTTCACACGACGCTAGATCACGATCCACGACACGACCCCTCGAGTATCTCGGTCGCCTAATCGATTGGCTATCGAAATGCGCTTGCACAACACTACCTACTTGCCGACGATTTGACGATGCTTCTGAGCTTCCGCTGTTCATTTGATGCGGATCACGGGTTCATCCGTGAATCTAGTTATTATATCATGAACCGCCTCCTTGGCCCTTCGTATCAAGACGTGATTAAGGCCCATTTTCAACGGATGGAAAAAGGAGAAAATTTAAAAGCTCAGAAAATTTAAAAATTTCGGTTGTCAAGTCGACAACGCGTTTTTTTGAACGTGTTGCTTGTTTAGGCACAGAATAAATCATAGCTTTAGGAGCATCGCGTTGACTTCCCAAAAGGTTGAAATGTTCAAAATGTTAATTATAATTTCCAAAAATGTTGGAAACCCTAACGTTTTTTTTAACATTGTTTAGACAACCTGGAAATGAACTGCAGTAAAACTAAAGTAATGCAGTTTAAAACATACAATAGTCCAACCATTCCATTAAAAATAGATTTTCAAAACACTGCTTTAGAAAAAGTTGACACATTCAGCTTACTGGGTTTAAACATAGATACTCACCTCAACTGGAAGACTCACATAGAACACATACAAATTAAACTATCCAAGTTTACATATGCCCTTTTTCAAATTAAACACAGTACGAACACTGAGACTGCATTATCGGCGTATTATGCGTATGCGTATTCGTGGCTAAGATACGGTATAATGCTATGGGGAAATAGTGTAAATGTGAAAGACCTATTCATTACACAAAAAAAATGTGTTAGAATCATAGCCCAGATTGATAACATGCAAAGCTGTAAACCTTATTTCATAAAATTTCATCTTCTGACGCTACCTTCAATTTACATTATGGACATTTGCATTTTCGTTTATAAAAATAATAACCATTTCACTAAAATAAACGAAACACATAACAGAAACACTCGTCACAAAGACAGACTTTTTCTGCCATATTCTAGAATAAGTATGCTAAACAAAAGTCCTTATTATATGGCAGTAAAAATTTTTAACAAGCTACCAATTAATATAAAAAATGAAACTAAAATATGGTTGTTTATCGGAAAGCTAAAAACATTCCTTATTCAAAGGTGTTTCTATACTGTTGACGAATATTTAATAGAATAAAAATGACCATTTGCCAACTTTAGCTACCTAAATTACCTTTTATACCTATTCTTAAATTTCCAAAGTGATGAATGTACCTAGTAGGTAACTCTGTAATGTTAGTAACTTTGGATGTTTTTTTTTGTTGTCGTATTAGTTAACATTTTAGTAGTTAGTTGTTTTACCTATAGGTAAAACAAAGGTAAACTAGATATACTTAGTAAACTAAGTAGCCGTTTACGCCCTCGAAAAATTTGCGATGCCTGCAGAGGGCAAATAAGTCATAAGTGCTCACTATTTTATAAGACCAAATTGTAACACTTTTTTATGCAAATAAATATCTTGTATCTTGACCTTTGTTTGGTTTTGTTACGTCTCAATTCGTTAGGTAGGTAAAGGTTATCACATAAAAGCCCTATAGGTGATTATCGAATATGAGTAGGTAGGTATAGGTAACGTCCGGATTAATAAAAACTTGACTCTGATACCGGTATATTACACATTTCAGTCGTTCCTCCAACCTTCCTCGACTCGACTCAGTCTCACTCGATTAAATGTATTCCAAATTCAAAATCTTCATTGAAATGGTAGAACAGAATTTCCTTGAGATTGAGAGGAGTGGGGGAAGGTTCGAGGAACGACTAAGAATATGGATGTTAGAACCATTTTGCGTAAGTTCTAATAATTCAAAATTCCAGTACAAAATGAAATTTGAGTTCAGTCCATTACATAAATAGATATTTTTTATTATACATAAAAAATACCCAGAACACCCTGAAAAAATATCTGCAGATCGCACAAATATTTGTTTCGCGTCGGGAATCGAACCCGCAACCTCCTGCGCCGCAGGCGAACCTTCGTCAATTACACAAAATCAGAGCGAAGAAACCCATAAACTTAGACTAACAACGAAAAACTCCCACAATTAAATAAAAACATAACGTTATAACACGACAAGTCATATTTAATTGTATGGTCATGTACCTGCTATTGTATAGTACCTATAATTGCGTCCACGTGTGAGGTTTACTAATGCGCACATTTTCAAGACATGTTTACAATAACTTGCTAGATAAATCTCGATGACCTACATTTTCGGGGTGAATTGAACCTGGGGTGACATGAACCTAACCCCAACTTTATAGACCATGGAGCCATACGAAGTTTTTTTTTTTTTTTTTATACTGCTTGAATGACGGACCAAGTAGATGTTAAGCAGTAACCTCTGCCTATGAACTGTGCATTACCTCATAGGTCACGGCCACCTACGACGCGCCCTATGTGGCATTGCACTGCGCCCGCCACCCTTAGACGTAAAGATGAAAAGTCTCATGTGTCTGTAACTTTACAGGCACCCTTACCCTTCAAACCGGAACACAGCAAAGCGAGCACTACTGCTTTGCGGCAGAAATAGGTATGGTGGTAGTACTTCCCCGGACGAACTCTTTCACAAAAAAGCTCTACTACTACTAAAACAACTTGGCAACAACATAACAAATAACATGACAGCTACAAAAAACACTCTACTTTTCATTTCAAATATGAGGAAAATATAACTAGTTGTTTATCTAAACTATTTATTGATAATATATAATAATATTAGTAGTGTCTATTTAAAATTAATAATCAAATTAGGACAATTGTGTCAACACCCTCGGTTGACAATCTACTATTGTTTTGAGATTTCTGGCAAAAGATTTTCAATAACACAATTTGCCTCGTCTTTAATTGAATCTGGTGTCAACATTTCAGAATCGCTTGAACTCATTTTTAATATTCAAATCTTAGCATATAAGATTATTACCTATTTTTTTTTAATTCCGTCACAGATGCATAACAGATTAGTATCCCGCCAATTTATGTCGACTTTTTAAATTTTAAATATGGAACTCACCGCGTAATTGTTGCGGCTTATTCCGCTCAAAGAAGTTTGCGCTAAGTTCACACTGGCTGTTTAGAAAGTCACATGGCCGCAACATTTTTTTTAATTAGTTTTTTTTTACATAATACTCTTCACACCTGACAACAGTTATATTTTTAAAGTTCATTCCGGCCCTTAGATGGGAAGTAATTTGTATGAGTTTTTCCCTTTCTATGGAGGGAAGCAGCGTTTTCCACCCAATAATCAGATCAAAACAATACTGCTTAAAGAGTATGAGAAATGAAAAAGCCTTTTTTACATACATACATAGACACACGCCTTTTGTAGGCAGAACCTCAATGGGCCTCTTTTCATAGTGGGTTGCACCATCGTGGAATATAGACGTGACAAGTGGTGAGCTCATCGCCGCCATTGCTTCCCACGGCTGACTCGGCTAACGCTTTCTTCCAGTACACATTCCATAATAAGCTAGCAGCCGGACAAATCTTATACCAACGAATCTTATCAACATGTCCGGGTAATTACCAAGTCTTGTTTGTTTGGTACAAATACACGTGCTGAGCACGGACCTTTTTTGAAGG
The DNA here is from genome assembly GCA_932527175.1 of Operophtera brumata. NCBI lineage: Eukaryota > Metazoa > Arthropoda > Insecta > Lepidoptera > Geometridae > Operophtera > Operophtera brumata. The sequence goes on along the minus strand of OW052239.1, from coordinate 53,589,757 downwards.
CACTATACACGCAGCAATAAACGTATTCTGTCTGTATATTATTGTATTGAGTTCCCATGCTGTGTATTTGCTGTTCAAAATAAACTATTTCTATTCTATTCTCTATTCTATACAACTGAATTATGAACCTCACAACCGATTTTGCTGAAATTTTGCATACACCTTTAGTTCTGATGACAATACAATAATTATGGTGACAGCGAGCTGATCTGATAATGGAGACAGAAGGTGGAATACTTCTCGATGGATAATAGTAGACTGGCAGTCTCATTTTGATCAGCACACCGATCACCAATTTCATATAAGCTTGTTTGATAAAGATATTCTCAAAACTCGTTTTCTGTCTTTTATTGGCTTTTATTGTTTACGTTTCGAGAGCTCTGAATTCTGTCATCATTTTAGAATAGAGCAACACATACCCGCAGCCCGAAACAACGGAGGCCGTATTGCTCTAAGATTTTGAAAGACACAGTTACGGGTCTTTTTTCTTTATAATTGGCTTCGCGCGGCTTGTGCATTTGCCATTTTCAAGTTTAATTATTGTACCTACTTCTTTTCAATATAATTTGCAACGTTACACTTCTTCCAAGTCAAAGTCACAGTCAAGTCATGTTTTAGTAAAACGGTGGCCGTTTCACTAAAACTTTGGTAGACAATTTCAACCAATTCGAAAAGTCACGCAATGCACTTCCATTTCAGATCATTGAGCGTGGCTTTGACAAAATAACTCAATAAAACACTAGGAAAAGTCTCTTTTCGAAAATGGCGGTAAGAGTCACAGTTACGGTTTCTGTCGCTAGTAGCCGGTGGGCTAAGGTGTTGTGGTACCATGGTAGGTACTTGTTTTACCACGATACAGTAAATCCAAGAGGTCAGGGTATAAAGTGATCGTTGGTTGTTATCGTTATCAAATTATTATTTACCTTAGGAAGATCTAATATTGGCCTTTTATTCACGTTAAGAATATGTACCTACCTTTAGAAGTTTATTTGTGTTTGGTAATACGGGCTGACATGACAAAAAAAATGGTCTAATATTGGCCTTTTTATAGCATTAGTTATGTGTAATAATCGAAATTATTTGCTGTTGATCTTCTAATAAATAAATTAATGGGTTTACCGAAATGAGTTTATCCGTTCATTAGCTATGATATGGCAGAATATTGATGGTTGTGAGTCCTCATAAAAGATTAACAAAGTCGATTTGCGAGCAGATACTGCCCTTATCTTAATCTTTTATGTAATTTATCAAAAACATTTATTGTTCATTATCTTTTGATTATCTTTCCGAAGTATTTTAGTTCCAAATAGATACAACTAAACAATTTTTGTTTCCAATACATTTTGCTGGAGACATTATTATTTTTAGACAAACGTTTAATTTTAAAATAATAAAAAGATCCAATCTTTGATTGGTTTAACAAAACTGGTAATGAAATAGCTGCAAGACTTGAAAAACTGGTTTTACGACGATTATGCGATGACCAGGAAAATGTGGACCATTCTGTAGAATTGCAGTTATTGAGGCTCCAGAACGAAGATATTGGAGGATATACTTTGGAGGAGGAAATTAGGCGTAACAATTACTCACGAGATTTTTTGTGCAGTTATTATGTGTTTTTTATTACCTATTAATTCCATTGACAGAACAAGCATCAGGTGGTATGTGAAATGTGGTGCATTCAAACCTCTTTTACCCACGATCCTTATAGAAAAATCTACAGTAATATAAAGCTTGTTCTCTTGGTTTGAAAAATTTAAAAAATAACTTAAGGGTTAAGAAATAAATTTGTAAAGTAGCCTCTGTTTCCGTAGTAACATTTTCTGTCTCCCAAACCTATTCTGTGCCTAAACTATCAATCATAAGATGGTTTATTGTTTCAGTATATTAAATACCAAAACGCCGAGGGAACCTTGGTTTTATTTTTGAAAACTACATTCCTATTGACTTTTAATAAAAAAAAAAAAAAAATGATTTTCGCTCTCTTTTCGTTTTGCGAACGCACTTACTTACTTATGAGTTGATAGTGACAAAATTTGACGTGTCTGCCTATACGTCCACCTAGGACCCTATGTAGTATTGCACCGTGCCCGCTACCCTGAGACATTAGGATAAAAGTCTCATGTACATGTAATTTCACCGGCAACCATACCCTTCAAACCGGAACACAGCAATATGAGCACTACTGCTTTGCAGCAGAAATAGGTATGGTGGTAGTACTTTCCCGGACGAACTCTTTCACAAAACAGCTCTACTACATAATAAACTTTCCAGAAGAAATTTTCTAAATGATAGTGGAAACCCTAGTGGACCTATGTGATAAGGCACTGTTCACACATATTATAACATCAGGTGGGCCGTCAGCCTGATCGGTCATTACAAGTTGTATAAAAATAAAAATAATGGTTTTCACGCGAAGCCGGGGCGGGTCGCATATATAAGATTGGCATGTTTTGAATCATGATTAACAAATGTGTAAAAGGCATTGTACTGGCTGGCACGAGCGACCATCTGGTTAGTACCACCACATGTCTCGTACCTACCTACTTCATTATCATGTCCTCTTTATCATCTATGTTACCTAGGTCGAGCCGCGTGGAACAATTTAATATAATATGGTAAATGGAAATGTGTTTCCGGCCTAAGAATAGAGCCCTTCGTCTCCTCCCGTGGATGCCGTAAAAGCCGACTAAGGGATTACCCGGACTTGTTGATAAGATTCGTTGGCATAAGATTAGTCCTGGCTGCTAGCTTATAATGGAATGTGTTTACTGGCAGAAAGCGTTAGTCGAGTCAGTCGTGGGAAGCAATGGCGGCGGTGAGCTCACCACTTGTCACGTCAGCTAGCTCGACCAATTATTAGGAAATCATTGTGTAATATTGTTTATAAAGCAAGGTTTAGACGAAGCCAGTGCTGGCTAGGTATGGCCTCGTAGGTATAAACAGTTTTTCAAGACGAGGCTTGTCTAGAAAAAAAACCTAAACAAACCTAAAACAAACCGAAACCTAAAAACCTTTAAACCTGGCATAATGTTGATACTCATGCCACAGTAAATATAGTTATATACTTCGACCAAAGTAAAATAAATTGCATCGGCCTCAAAATCGAATTTCAATTTGGAATATTCTATAACGCATTGATGTAAGATTAAATTTGGCTCGATTACTTTTTTCATACAAATTTCATATAGGTACTTATAAACTCCCTTTCGTTCAATCTCAGTAGATCCATAGTGGATCTAGTGAGATATTTTTTTCTCCGTAGATCGGTTTCCCAATAATTTGGATCTGATGAGAATTTTTATTGCTAATAGATCTATTTTTAAAATAACGGTCAAATTTATTGGATCTAATGATTATTTACTGTGTCACAAGATATAATAATAAATTATAAGGACTACCATAGCACAAGCTGATGTCTTACCCTACACAGAGTGACCAAGAATAAACCGGTGACAAGTATGTATGTACTTATCCCTTGACGGGTTGAATTTAGAAGCTGAAAGGAACATTTTAGCTTCGAGCTTTTAGGCTTTATTGTTTGGAGTTTTTAGGATGAGTTACCTCTTTTAATTTTCGCTTTATCTAGATACTTAGATTTGTTGCAATCAATAATTTATGCTACTACATAAATAAAACTACAAAGTTGTTCGATAGTAGGTACATAACATCAAATATGCATCAACGTCTGCGTCAATATAAACTAAATAACATTTCCACTTAAAATAGAATGAACAAAAAGGTGTTTTCAATTTGGGAACAGCACAAAAACAATTGTGCTTTATGTCGTAAGGTCGTTATAAACCGTCATTTAACCATTGCAAGTGATGAAATGATAAAAAATCTGTTGAAGTAAAGACCATCAGACCGTTGACTCCTTGTACGAAATCATTGATGAGCAATCGTCAAGAGCAGCAGCCGTGAAGGCGACCCTGGACCGTTTAGTTGCCAGCGTTCTGTTATCTTGAACTCCTCCGAAGTGCGGTGTGTAAGAAGTTTTAATTACCCATAAATGAATCGTAGACCTTCAAAGGTCTATTGCAGTTTCTGGAGTATTATAATAGGTAAACAAAACACGAATGAATACAACATTTCGACAACATAGGTAGTAAGGTTATTTGCAGAAAATGCGAACATGAATCTTAGCCGGCTATAGCCGTATTTTTTATTTTTTATAGATTTAGACCGGGATTGACACATGGCTACTTTTTATTCATACCTTCCGATCGAAGACGCGAGCGGAAACCATCGAGCAACACGGAATGGAAGCTTCAATGCTCTAAGGTGGAAACAATAGTAAGTGATAAACAAATAGGATAATAAGAGGAGCATAGTTTTGTCACTGTCAATAACCGTAGTGTATTAGCATAACAGTTGTTTTTGCAGCATCCTCGATGAATCATGATCAGTAGGTCACTGGCGCAGTGAGCGACCGGTTCGGAACACCACGTGGTTGGGTTGGAGCCCAAACACCCACAACCAATACACAAGTAGTAGTGGAGCTTCTTTGTGAAAGAGTTCGTCCGGAGAAGTTCTACCATCATACCTAGTTCTGCTGCAAAGCAGTAGTGCTAGCATTGCTGTGTTCCGGTTTGAAGGGTAAGGGTGCCGGTGAAATTACAGGCACATGAGACTTTTCATCTTTATGTCTCAGGGTGGCGGGCGCAGTGCAATGCCACATAGGGTTCGTCCTAGGTGGGCGTGACATGTGAGGTAATGCCCTGTTCATAGGCAGAGGGTATTACCACTTAACATCAGGTGGGCCATCTGAATGAATCGTCATTCCAAGTAGTCAAAAAAAATACCCTCGTGGTTTACACCACAAAAAACATGCATTCACCAAAGACCTGATGACCAGATGCCTGAGCCTAACGTCGTCGAAAATTAACAATTCAAGCTCAAGCTGAAGGTTCTAGCTGCAAACATGCCAGCGTTCGAGTTCCCTTCAAACAAGTTGTTGTATGCTGATTATCCTGGAAACGGCTGCACCAATTTCCACCAAATATTATAGCTGAGAACAGTCTTGATCAAGTCACCTTTCAAACAAAGAAAGAACTAAATCAAAATACGATGCCACAGACAGACACACGGACTCTGATACACACATCAAACATAAATCACCCCTCGAAGACAGACTGACAGACAGACAGACAAACAGCAGAGCCTTAGTAATACGGTCCCATTTTACCCTTTGGGTCAAAATCATACGTTCAAAATTATCTTGATTAGAAAACAAAAACAATAGTTTTTTAACGGAATTATCACTGTTTTCAGTATTTCTGTTATTGTGGCAATTGGATTGTGACATCATCTGGTGTTGATAACGTGGTAGCCTTGGAGTAGCAGACCCTTTCTTGGATCATGAGGAGGGCCATCTGCATGTTCCGTCATTGAAACCAAATAAAAAATAAAAACAGAACTGTACCTTCCGTTGGAGAATTATGTATAAGCCCATGTGGTGTACCTTCGACCTAAATGCACTTCTCATAGTATCAGGCACAATACGCCCACCTCTTTGTTGGTACTTTGAATCATCAGTGTTTGCGAATTGCCTTGACTTTGGGATCAATTACAAGGAGTTACCTACTCACTACAATCACACACACTCTCGTTAGTCGAGAATGGACCTTATTCGATGACGATTCTGAAAAAACAACACAACACTATACGGAACATCAATGTGATTTTAGCTATTCCACGAAATGAATCGAGCCCGTAAGATAACGTATAAGGGCCCGTAAGACAACGTATGGTTATGATTAACTATAGGGCGCGTAAGGCAACGTATAGATAAGATTAACTATAGGGGCCCTTAAGACAACGTATGGATAAGCCTAACTATAGGGCCCGTAAGATAACGTATGGACGAGATTAACTATAAGGCCCGTAAAACAATAAGCCCAAGACCTGGAGGGCAATTCTCGTGGTCGAATTCGACATATGTCGAAAAAAGATGGCGAATGTCGAATACAATCTTAATTTGCTATTCTCGTGATGTCACAAATAGACATAAGTTGACCAAAATCATTCAAATCGTATACGATTTGATGGTTATTGTGACATTTTCATGACATTTTTTGTAGAGATTCTTGCTTCTACATTATCTCTAATTTAGAGATAATCTCTTAAATCCGAGAATTGGCCTCCTGACTCTCAGATGTGGGAACGACGATAAATGAAATGTACTCTACACAGGAGGAAGGACTTATCAGTAACAGAAGGCTTAAGTTTCTATTGTATATTCGTCCGTCTGTTGTTGGTCTATAAATAACCAGCCATTAATGACTTTATCGTTCATGCTTGACCTTTGTGTCGTATTCGTTGTAACTAACTTCTGCTGCAGACATTTAACTCGTAAATAGTGTCAATTTTGTGCAGTTCTCTAAAGGTTCCTATTCCCATAACACTATAATAAATATTAAGATGTTAAAAGTATGACTCCTAGATATATGATAATGTATTCAACGACATAGGACTCATCGTCGATCTACGATTGTAATTACCTCCTTTTTTTAGGGTTCCATGGATTGGTCATGTCTGTCTGTCTGTCTGTCCGTATGTCACAGCCACTTTTTTACGAAACTATAGGAGCTATGCTGTTGAAACTTGGTAAGTAGATGTGTTCTGTGAAGCGCATTAAGACTTTCACACAGAAATAGAAAAAGAACAATACATTTTTGGGGTTCCTAATACTTGGAACTGAAACTAAAAAAAAAAAAAACGTCATACCCATACGTGTGGTGTCTATGGATAGGTCTTCAAAAATGATATTGAGGTTTCTAATTTTTTTTTCTAAACTGAATAGTTTGCGCGAGAGACACTTCCAAAGTGGTAAAATGTGTGCCCCCCCCCCCCCCATGTACCTTCTAAAATAAGACAATGATAAAACTAAAAAAAATATATGGTGCACATTACCATGTAAATTTCCACCGAAAATTAGTTTGAACGAGATCTATTAAGTAGTTTTTTTTAATACGTCATGAATCGTAAACTATCCATGAACTTTTATATTATGTTACTTCCTGCTACGGAACCCTTCATGGGCGAGTCAGACTCGCACTTGGCCGCTTTTTTATAATTGGCGTCGCACGGCTTGTACATTTGCCAGTTTCAAGTAGGTACCTATAATTTATTATTGTATTATATAATTTGCAACGTTACAATCCTTTCAAGACGTTAAAGTCACAGTCAAGTCATGTTTTAGTAAACTGGTGGCCGTTTTACAAAAAACTTTGGTTGTCAATTTCCACCAATTTTAAAAGTCACGCAATTCACTTCCATTTCATTTCACTACACTTGTGCTCTAAAGACGAGCTACGTTGGTTAAAATTCCACCAAAATTCCACAAAATAACTCATAAAACACTAGGAAATGAAGTAAAATAAAAGTAAACGACGTCTCTTTTTGAAAATGGCGGGAAGAGTATTTTGAGGCAGGAGGCAAATGGTTCCTTTCTTCTTTCTTTTTGGATCCTATCCAACCAAAGTTTTTTTTTTTATATTTTTTATTCGGACATAATTTCTTCTCTAAGTCCTTTAATGATTTATTTTCTTGTTCCTTAGAAGTAAAGTAGTAATATCGAAGCAACAATAACGGCACTCGTTTCAGCCTCTATGGTTGGTTGTAAAACCTCCTTAATTAACCGATCGTTTAAATGATAGCCGTTAGTATGTAGCTACCTACTTAGGTTTTTTTAATACTACTTTGAATGATGGGTCAAGCAGATGGCCCACTTGATTTTAACTGGTAGGTACCCTCTGCCTAGGAACAGTGCATTACCTCACAGGTCACGTCCACCTAGGATGCACCCTATGTTACTTGTAATATTATTTATTCTATGCCTATGTGGCATTGCACTGCGCCCGCCATCCTGAGACATAAAGATTAAAAGTCTCATGTGCCTGTAATTTCACCGGCATCTTTACCCTTCAAACCGGAACACAGCAATGCGAGCACTACTGCTTTGCGGCAGAAATAGGTATGGTGGTAGTACTTCCCCGGACGAACTCTTTCACAAAAAAGCTCTACTACTTGTAGTACTCTAATACTTTTTGTAGGTAGTTACTGAGTTCTACTTATCTACTATCAAAAGCTAAACAAGCTTGGAGTGATGCCACGTGGGTGATGAACCGGTTGTCTCCTGAGCCGGTGACCCACTGAACAACATGATACACCTTGTTCAATAAGCACCACACTGGAATGTGACCACGGATACATACATTACCATTACCATTACCACAGATTAAATAATACTATACCCATTACATTATAATCTAGGAAGATGTACTACATGGAAATAAGGCTATAAACAAACCGGATTCGATTATACCAGTCTTATATGCAGAGGGATAACTGTACCAAAAACAGAAAAAGTCACGAAGTTAACTCAAAATTTTTCTATTGTTTCTCAATATGATGCACATTATTGGGTAATTTGTTTAATTTTTTTGTTTTGTTTGGGTAATTATAAAATCAATTTAAAAGTCTTACTACGAAGCTTTTTTCAAGTGATTATATACATACATACATAGACACACGCCTTTTTCCCCGTAGACCCATTGGCAGATCCTCAATGGGCCTCTTTTCACAGTGGATTGCACAATCGTGGAATATAGACGTGCCAAGTGGTGAGCTCATCGCCACCATTGCTTTCCACGACTGACTCGGCTAACGCGTTCTTCCAGTAAATTCCATAATAATCTAGCAGCCAGGACAAATCTTATACCAACGAATCTTATCAACAAGTCCGAGATACCAGATATTCAATTAAATGGCTTTTTCAAACAGCGCGAGGCGTTTTTTTAAGAAGTATAATTTCTGCGGTGTTAAAAAAAAACGAGCCGTTTTTGTTGCCTCATTCTTTGAGTAGTTCGTCAGCTCAGGACAGCTCGTATCATGTATTTTAAGAGTTGATGAATTGCAGAATTTTATTATTTTAATTCCCAACTTGTTGTACTTTCTAATCTAGATGATAAAGTAAAAAGTAAGTAAAATAAATCCAAAAATGTTATACAATAACTCGCCAAGTATGTGTTAGCCCACACTGTAAAGGGCTCCGAAGTCAAGTCATGACAATTAAAAAGTTTGGGGAAGTTTCAATCGAGTCTACTGTACCTAGCTGTATCCATACTACAACTTTTTCCATCTTTGGCTCAGGGTGGCGGGCATAGTGCAATGCCATATGTGCGTGTGTTAGATTAAGTTATACATAAAGTGTTTTTATGTGTATGTTAGTTTCTAAGGTATTTATGTTGATATGGGCTTACTGTATAGGTTTAGTGCATTTCTCAGTAAGCATGAAATACCTAAAGATTTTGAATTTGAATTTGAATTTGATAGGGTGCGTCCTAGGTGGACGTGACCTATGCGGTAATGCATTGTTAAAGGCAGAGGAGCTTACAGTAGTCGCATATGATGTGTAACATCTGATATCTCACCTCCTTGGTAATAAGCAACATGGCTGATAGTACCAACTTCTCAGAAAAAATCGCGGTTTCTGTTACACACTTCCGTCTCTTTTCACGAAATCACTCCCACAGGAAAGCGAGGGAAAAGATGTTATACATTAAAAAACCATGAGCCCGGGAACATACTGATAAATTAATTTGAATTACACACTTTAGTCACAGAATAAATATTAGTACCTAGAGTCCGTCCGCGCCACGACTGAAGTCCGACGGCCTTTTGAGGAACTAACGGATAACAGAGGTAGATTTTCGCTTTTGCACTTTTGCGCATATAAACTAGCGCTCCAGTCACCGGACTTCAGTCGTGGCGTGGACTCTAAGCTCTTCTACTTTTTGTTTCTACTAGGTACCTACAGTACAATACAGAGAAGGTACTTCGGTGGGTATTGCTGGCTACACCCATTTTTTTAAATTGTTTTATTTATACTACCTAGGTAGCAAACAAGCATACGGCCCACAGGTTGGTAAGCGGTTACCGTAGCTTATGGACGCCTGCAATAACAGAAACATCACACGCGCGTTGCCGACCCTTTAAAAACTTCCAAACACCCCTTTAATTTGAAAAACCCCACTTGGGAAAACCTTAGCGGGAGATCATTCGACAACTTGAGTGTTCGCGGGAGGAAGTTCCTCTGAAATCGCACAGTCCTGTCCTGTTCGGTCCTAGTGTAAGTACCTACCTAATCCCTTACTCAGCTTTTAGGACATCCACGGGCAGAGGGAGAATCCCTTCTAAGTCCGGACACCCCACGGTATACACCTTCCTACATATACCTAGATCGGTAAACTCAGGCTGTTGTATCCGCGCCATATTCACCAAGGTTTACTTAGCTGTGTATTTGTAGGTACTACGTAGGTACTCTATAGTATTCTACTGTTTAAGTCAAGTCGTGTAATCAAGGTTCTTGCAGTACTGTTACCTCGGGTAATGCCTTGATCTCGCCACAGATACTGAAGTATTTAGTATAGTAAGCCTAGCCTCTATCTGCTCGTTCTGCAACCAACATTTATGTAACCAGTATTTAGTTGTACCAGTTGTACCCGCTATCCGCTCTAGTGCAACAAGTTTTAGTGCTTAGATTACTTTAAATAGGTACCTTAGTAGGCAAAGCTTAAGATAATTGTAAGCGGGTTACTCAGCGATAAGACCGCCTATTGTCTATAGTATGAGGGTGTCAAACAGGCTTCTCTTATGCGTATTTTTTGCAAAATGTACACAGATTATAAAAATAACAAAAAAAAAAAACATTCCCAAGAGCATGAAAGTGCCCAAAACAAGATTCCGTTAAAAAAAATAGCTCAAATCCCAGAAGTCTTACCGACTAGTCTAACCAGTAGAACTACTGGGTATTTCCTTCCCAATAGACTTACTGATAGTAAGACTTTGCTGGTGTAATTATTTTCCCATTAGTTTTACTTTATAAAACATAGGCTTCGTAATTGATAGACAGTAAGCTTTATTACTAAGAGAAAAAAACAAAAATATCGTGAACAATGACTTATAAAGCAAACAGCTTTATTACCAAGTCCATTGATAAAATTAATAACAGTAACACATAAAATTATTTTAGAGGGCATAGTAGACCTTATTTTCGATTACGCAGCAAATTTTTATAGAAATATTGTTTTCGTGATTTTCGATCATATTTCGTTGCGCGAGCGCTGTTCTGCACTTTATAACTTACCTGAACTTTACTTTGTTAGATACTGACGGAGTTTGGCTGTTGATCATGACATTACCTCGCCGTAACACAGTTTTAAACGAGCACGGGAGGTAGGTTCCTAAACCTCATAGTGCCTACCCTAATTCTCAATAGTTGTTTTAACCTTAAGTATCTAGCACTATGTAATGTATCCTTAAGTTATGAAATAAAAACTATTATATTCTATTCTATTACATAAATCTGAAGCACTTTCTTTCTTGTTATCTTAACTTTCGGCCTATAAACGTCATGTTATTGATCATGCGGTGATCATGTTACTGACAGAATTTTCTCCGCTTTTCATGTCATTTAATAGGAAAGCTCGTTATATAAAATTGATTCGATCACTGTCGCTACTGTTTTCTAATGGCTCTTGGCTATTTGATTAAAAAGTCAACCTATACTGGGTGTAACATAATATCCCTATAAGCGCGGGAGGGGGCTACACATCATGGCGAATAACTTTAGTTCTACGACTTTTTAAATTTAGGAGATTTTCATTCTTGGAATGCCTCGTAAAAATCCTGAAATTAATCCAAATATGTACGACACATCGAGGACGTTACGATACGTTAAGGTACCTTACGTGGGGCTGCCTCATGTTGTGCTTGGTACATTTCTGGAGGAATTTCTGGAATTTCTGGCGGAATGCCAGGATTTTTACGAGGCATTTCAAGAATGAAAAATATCGAAATTTAAAAAGCCGTAGAGTTAAATTTATTCGCCATAATGTGTAGAATACCCCCTCCCCGGGCTTATAGACATATATGTTACACCCTGTAGAGTTTGTTGACCTTCCATTATCTTTTACGCTATAGCTTTATCTATACCGCATACGGGTTGTAGGTACTTAATGTCACAGATTAATAAGTAATGAAAGGGTATTCCATGAAGGAAAGTCTTAAAACTCCTTTACTCTGCGTAAGTAGTTTTATTGTTAGGTACGGTCAACAATCATAGTACAAAAAAATACCGCGCAGTATATTATTGTAGTACCTATCTTGGTTCTAATTTAGATATTTTTTTAATTTGCGGCCTTTTTCTTGCTGGTCTGATTATGCGTGGTATATTTTTTTCGTATGTGGTCAGATTCTAATTTTAAATTCGAGTAGAGACTTCTTTTGTTTTTATCAATCTTCCATTTTTTATTTTGATTGGTTGTCTTTTGTTATTTTTATTCGTTATTTCGGTACGGAAGTCGTATTGCTCTGTTTTTACCCTCCGACGCAATAAGGTTGGGGGTGTTATAAGTTTGACCTCTATGTGTGTGTGTATGTCTGCCTGTGTGTTTGTCTGTGGCACCGTAGCTCTAAACGAGTTTTTTTATTTGAAAACAGGTTTTATAGAAATGGTTCTTGGACTAAGGGTCAGGCCACAGCACTGTATTGCGACGTCGCACTGTAGAAACATAGAATATGCACACGTGTAGTGCAGTCTATGTTTTACTAGAAACACTAGTGGGCAGTGTCTTCGCGTATGAAGCTGTAAGCTATAAAAAAATTGCGTTGCGTCATAGCATCGTATTGTGATGCGAGGGTTACCAGGGGTTGAAATCTAAAAGCCGGTTGCAAGTGTTAAAAAATCCTGATTTCTGCAAAAAAAAACCGGTCTTTGGACTAAAACAAAACTCGGAAGATTATAACTACTTTTTATTATCATTTATTGTAATATTATTTGTACAGTTAGTACTTATATTTCTGTCCACTAGCAATAGGTTTTAAAAAATCTTTTTTGTGGAAATTTTATTGTAAAATTCTTCACAAGAGATGTTTGAAATTTTGTGTGAGTAGTTGCTCTTATTGAGACGATCTGTTCCTCTCCTTTGTCCACTGTGAAGTCATAAGTGAAAAAACCCTGTTATTTATTGAAATGACTAAAAATCCGGTCTCGAATGAAATTCGGGCAAAGTCCGGTCTATACCCTTAAAATCCGGCCTAAGACTGGATTTATCCGGTCACATGTTAACCAATATAGATGCGACGTCGCTTTGCGATGACCTGGCCCTAAGGTTTGCTAGACCACGGTAAACATGAAAGTTTCTGTAACTTTAGATGTATTAGAGAGTTAATTACAACATAAAGTCAGAATATAGAATACACATAAAGTACGGAATTGTTAAAAGTCGTCAAAACTAGAAACTAATCAACAAATAATAACAAATATCGCATGGCGATCACAGAACTAATACGCTGTAAGCAAAATACAATTTCAGCTGTAATTTCACGGTCAGGCTTCAACAGAGAGTGGCCCGCTCAAGGTTGCGTAGCATAGCGATACATCATTGTGTACGAAACGATTCGGCATTCTATAGGAGACTTGTTTGGGTGAAATAAATTTGCTTTGCATAGCAAATGTAGAGTATAGATAATACATACATAGACGCACGCCTTTTTCCCCGTAAGGGTTGCTGAATTTAAGATAAAGGCAGGGCAGGATTGAATAATTAAACCACAATATTACACGAATTGATTATTTGATACATTTTCTTACTTCCTTGTTTGAGATTTTGAGAGAGAGAGAGAGCTTACCATAAAAACCGCTAGACGGCGCTCTCGCGCTGTGTACCATAGACTGCGTTCAATGAAAGCTGCGTTCACATTATAGAAAATTAATATTCTAACAAGGGTAGGCAGAGGCTCAATGGGCCTCTTTTTACAGTGGGTTGCACCATCGTGGAATATAGACTTGACAAGTACTTGACTGACTCTGCTAACGCTTTCTTCCAGTAATAACACATTCCATAATAAGGACTAATCTTATACCAACGAATCTTATCAAGATGTTGATAAGGGTCCCTTGTCGGTTTTTATGACATCCACGGGAGGAGACGGAGGGGTCTATTCTTGGGCCGGACACACCACGGTCAGGACTTTGTGATTTTAGGGCTACTTATGACTCTAATTTTAATTTGATGTAATTAATTTTGGCAAAATTTTGTATTTTTGAAATTTGCATTCTATATAAGGTAGAACATAATTGGAACTTACCTACTTATTTTAATACCTTTCATATGACATTATGTTCAAGCAAATAAACTTATCTTTATCAGGAGACGGAGGGGTCTATTCTTAGAGTAGTTCCTGTTCGTTCCATTGAGATCGGTCCATTGTCCTGTTCGATCCATTATACCTATAATTTTGATTCTGATCGATCCGTCTCCAATGGATCATATTCTTAGGCCGGACACACCACGGTTTAAAAAAACCATAATATTGTAACATGTATAATCGTAATACATGTACAAAGTTAAAGTAACATATTTGTAACATCTCATACGAGAGGGAGAAAGCGATACAGATGTATAAATATGCATGTAGATTTCTCTCTTTGCACGCACCGCGATTTTCTTCTATGAAAACTATGATGACCGCATGACGACCAAGCATCTAAATGATCACAGTTATATGCTATTACACGTTTAACCACTACAAAAGTTAGTTACGTAAGCGTTGTTTTATTGCGAGTAAATCTGCAAAGTTATTGGAGAAATACGAGGTAATTACCCTGTAATCTAAATAATGTTACCAGCGTTACGTACCAAATGATGAATTTGTGGCGTTAGGTTTAGAACGAAACTCGCGCCAGTCAGGGAGGATGTTTATTCCCGATGTCCAAGTTGACAAGACAACGTGGACATCGGGAATAAACATCCTCCCATCATCATCCTTCCTACAGCGGGAAGTCAAAAAATCCCTTCCAGGTTTGATGGATTTTGGACGAAAGTGACAGAGAAAAAGATTTAGATCGCGGATTCTTCCAGAAAAAGCTGTAATTTTCTCGAGGGCTACAAGTAAAGACTCATATTCCTAGATTATCAAACAGATCGCATTTTGTCATTATTGTGTTATCATAAAAAACTTTTAAGTAACATGTAAACAGTCAATGTTTTTTTTT
Source organism: Operophtera brumata (assembly GCA_932527175.1). Taxonomy (NCBI): domain Eukaryota; kingdom Metazoa; phylum Arthropoda; class Insecta; order Lepidoptera; family Geometridae; genus Operophtera; species Operophtera brumata. Next base: position 53,574,693 of record OW052239.1, on the reverse strand, counting down.
TAGACAACTTTTTTGGTCTTTGACTGTCTAGAACACAATTTGACTACATTTGATGTTTGCCTAGAGCTTAAAGTGACTACTGCATAATGGGTCGAACACTCAAAGATGACGGAACATGCATATGGCCAACCTGATCTTAAGCGGTACCCTCTGCCTATGAACAGTGCATTATCTCATAGGTCACGTTCACCAATTACGCGCCCATGTGGCATTGCACTGCGCCCGCCACCCTGAGACATAAAGATGGAAAATCTCATGTGCCTTTAAATTCACCTGCACCGGAAGCGACGAAATACAGTGGTAATTAGCTATTATTTATTTAAAATGATTCCCAACCACGATAGTTTCAATTCTATGCATTTAAAACACTAGAGAAAAGTGATTGGCACGTGATCTACGAGCGAGCCGATGGCGAGCGTGGTACTGTAATTAATGATTATTTTGGCGATAGATCTACCATTTTACGGACAAACCCTATTATTTGGCGATACCTTTGCGACCCTTTTTAAATTTATATGAAATTAACTGGTAAGCGCTCTGTTCACTACAGACCGTTCACCGTATAAGTGACATGGAGTATTTACAGGTGCCATCTTACGATGAACGAGCTGTTAAGCGACTCAACAATCAGGTATTTGCGTTGACAGATAACAAAAGAAAACAAAGATGAAATTAAACATGAAACGTAAGAATACTTCGAAATGTGTAGAGCGCAGCCGAGCGTGAGGAGTTCACGGTCGATCGGGCTTCTGATGCTGCGCTCACCAGTTCATAATGATTCACTATAGAGGTAGGTACCTACTGCCATCGACGTAAATAAAATGAATGGACGGGCCTTAGGGAACGATAGTTTTGAAGCTTCTAAACAGACCTAGCTAGTACACTTCGCTTCAGTCAGTCTTTGTCACGGCAACGAGTGACAGCTATGCTGAAAAATACCAAAATTGGATACCTTGGTAATACAATGCCTTCCTGTGCTTTTCTGCAAGTGCAAACAACACAAGAAATACAAATAAAGCTTCAGGCATCGCATTTCATTCGTAAGTAAAGGTTTTGTAATATAATTTTCATCAATTGATAAAAAATATATAAATCGTCGTGTAGTAGGAAAACTACATAAGTAACATTTTGCGAAATCAACTTTATTGCATGGTTATGATGGCCCATACATGTCGATGGACACGTCTTGCTCTAGAGGACGAGCGACAAGGAGGACGCCCCAGGACATTATCTCAATGTTCCCCACTCTGAATGAAAGTTAACAGACACAAGTTTATACTCGTAGATAGTTTTGATTTTAGTCGACATACCTTTTTCTTTTTGATACTTAGAATTATTGTGTTTCATAAATTGATTTCATTTTGTTGATTTTATAAGCATTAGTCGTATGATAAGTTTGTTATGTCACTTACTTTGAATTTATAAGTCTGCTAAAATAATGTAGGTGTTTCAGTAGTTTTCTAATATTCAGTCTTGATAAAAATAAATGATTATGAAGACGACCTCTGTGGCGCGGCGGGCGAACGTTCGCCTGCGACGCAGGAGGTTGCGGGTTCGATTCCCGCCTCGGAACAAATACTTGTGCGATCCGCAGATATTTGTTCAGGGTGTTCTGGGTATTTTCTATGTATAATAAAAAATATCTATCTATGTTAATATTGTATTAAGTGTATCAGTTGTCTAGTACCCATTACACAAGCTCTGCTTAGCTTGGGGCTAGATAATGTTGTGTGAACTGTCCAGAAATATTTATTTATTTATTATAAGTTGGTTTTATTTTAAAATGTATTTTAATATTATTTAAATCTATACCCATGGATAGGATTGTCATATTCAAATAAGTAAATAATAGATCATTTCATGATTTCACTATTATGGGAAAATTAAATAATGGCACTTATCATTAGCTTTTTGAACCTCAGTGGAGATTATTGACGAAGGAAAACTAAACAATTGACATGCAAAAATAAATAACTGCATCAATTATTCAAAACTTTGGCGAGGGAAAAATACATAGTCGTTTTTTTATTTTTTTCTCTTAATCAAAAGAACTAAAGTGTATTATCATTAAATTCAAAAATAGATACAGTACCAATCTATAACATATCAAAACACGGACTGCAAAATTAGTTACGATAAAATAGTAGATTGTATCATAAGGGAGCAACATAATATTTTTACAGCGAGGGCGCTTTTTTAAATCCAGAGCGAAGTGAGGGATTCTAGAGTAGAATCCCGAGCGTAGCGAGAGATTCTTTAGTAGAATCCTGAACGTATTCAAGGGAAGGGATTCAAAGTACGTCGCCCGAGCCAAAAATATATGTTGCGCCCGTGTGATACACTCTGCTTTTCATCACCCACTATGAGAAAATAAAAGGCGCCTCATATGTTATTGTAATATTATTATTTAATAAAACAAATGGTTGTTTTTTGGTGTTTTTGTGTTTTTTTGGGTGTTTTTTTGTGTTTTGTGTTTTTTGTGTTTTGTGCTTTTTTGTGTTTTTTTGTGTTTTTTTTTGTGTTTTGTGTTTTTTGTGTGTATTGTGCTTTTTTGTGTTTTTTTTGTATTGTGTTTTTTGTGTTGTTTTTTTGTGTGTTTTATGTTTTTTGAGTTTTTTTTTGTGTTTTTTTGTGTTTTGTGTTTTTTGTGTGTTTTGTATTTGTTGTGTTTTTTTTTTTTGTTTTTGAGTTTTTTTTTTGTGTTTTGTATTTTGTGTTTTTTGTGTGTTTTGTGTTTTTTTTTGTGTTTTTGTGTTTTGTGTTTTTTTTTGGTTTAGTGTTTTTTTTGCGTTTTGTGATTTTTGTGTGTTTTGGGTTTTTTTGTTTTGGGTTTTGGGCCGTCGTACCAGCCAGTATTTATTCAAACAATATTTGCGTTCGAATTATTTGGCGCTGGTTCCAAATTCAATAAGTGCGCCGCAATTATCTTTGCCGCGCACTTTTTGAATTAGGAACTTAATAAGTGCGCCGCAAAACTCATTACTGCCCGCTAAAAGTTTCTCATAGAAAACACCACCGTTGGGTGCACTTAAAGGCGAACCCAGACGTCCTTTTCGAATAGATGGGATGAAAAAGTTATTGCCATTTTTGACGCAATAAAACAGTAAATCGCGTTTTTCTCGCGATTTTGGTTTTGTTGTTGTTATTAGTTGTTTAGTTTTCCAACTACAGCGACGAAATATTTGACAAGACTTCACGCATGACGGATGGTCCGGTACAGACTGCAAAAAAATCTGATGCCTAAGGGGTATCGTATTGATTTAGAATTGTAATTTGCATTATTTACGTCAAAACATTGCTAAGCACGTCGCTTTAGGTAATTGCATATAATATGTAATGGCATGTTAATTAACCTTATAGCTTTCCAAAAGAAATCTAAGGTAAACAAAAATGGATAGAAGTCATAAGACGAGCAAGAACAGACGACTTTTGGAAGTAGAATACATTTTCCCGTATTTGCTCTGATAATTTTCTACACAATGAATTTTATACGCCAAAAAACGGTTAGTAGTAGTAGAGCTTTTTTGTGAAAGAGTTCGTCCACGGAAGTACTACCACCATACCTGTTTCTGCCGCAAAGCAGTAGTGCTCGCATTGCTGTGTTCCGGTTTGAAGGGTAAGGGTGCCGATGAAATTACGGCCACATGGGACTTTTCATCTTTATGTTTCAGGGTGGCGGGCGCAGTGGAATGCCACATAGGGCGCGTCCTAGGTGGACGTGACCTGAGGTAATGCACTGTTCATAGGCAGAGGGTACCACTTAACATCAGGTGGGCCATCTTCTTGATCTGTCATTCCAAGTAATATAAAAAAACTCATTGTGTAAAAGTCTTAAAACTGCACTCTGCAGTTTCTTAAATACTGGAATTTTTACACATTTATGTTTCCGTACGATTTTTATGATATTTTCTTAGTTTATTGAGTGACGAAAAATATATTTTTCACAAATTGATTGAGCTGAAGACCTTAGGTGGACTTGCTTTTCTATTGATTTATATTGTGTATGTTTGAGAGCTGAAAAATAGATACGTAACTACATAAAACAGAAGGGAAACATGAATTTTTGTAAAAGTTTCATTCAATAATTGCATATTTTTCGGCGATTTTTTGTACTATAAACCTACTGAAATAACTTTAGAAAACACATTGCATCTGTTAAAGTATTAAGTATTAAAAAAATACAGTTTGAAGAAGTTCAATAATTTAATTTCACATAGTTTATTTACAAGACCGCCAGGAGTGGCGCTATAGAGAAGAGGCCTTTACTCAGCAGTGGCTGGATAGATAGATAGATAGATAGTTTATTTGTTGACCGTACCCTAAATCCGAATTGTCTTATTTTTCACGGACGTTTTGTATGGGTAAGGCCAGTCCATTTATTTTACTTTGGTCGAAGCCTACTGCATAGGTAACAACTATTCTTTAACCCCAGACCAAAAACGAGGGTATTATAAGTACATAGTGTGTTAGTCTGTCTGTCCGTAGGTATGTATGAATGTTTCTTTGTTACAACTTAGCCCTGGAATAGGTGCTCTGATTTCAATGCGGTTTTCTTTGTGTGAAAGATAGTATTTGCGAGATGGTTCTTTGGCCACGAAACAGGTCATTTGAACAGACTTTGAACGAAGTCATCTAAGATGGCAAGTAACATCAACATCGCTTTTGCCATCTCTTGGTAGGTAGACAATGAACGGTTTTACTTCTCACACAAGTTCAATTTTATAAACCCCATAATGTTTTAAATTTAAAACAATATTTTATTGTGAATAATTTTTTTCATCACAATTTTGAATTCGATTGAAAGTCGCTTCTTTACTTAATCCAGTCAAAGTTACGCTGTTTCATGTAGAGCTCTTGAATCATAAATAATAATTATAATTTAACCTTTATTTCCATGACTTAATTTTTCTTTTTATCATCATCGTCATCATCATCATAATCACCAGCCCTCACTAGTACACTGCTGGACATAGGCCTCTCCCAATACGCGCCACTGAGCCCGGTGTTCGGCTCTTCTCATCCACTTTCTGCCGCCGCCTTTCGTAGGTCATCGCTCCACCTAGCCAGAGGGCGCCCCACGCTACGTTTGCCAAGACGCGGTCTCCACTCAAGAACTCGCTTACCCCAACGGTTGCCGGTTCTTCGGCATATATGACCAGCCCATTGCCATTTCTTTTTATACATATATAAACACAGAAATTACATCAGGTACAATACAAGTCAGGCCCCATTTTGGGTTAAGGCCTCCATTTGTCTCTTTGTTGAGCGCTTTCCATCCAATATCCTCGCCTGATATTTTCTGGATCTCATCAGTCCATCTTTCTTTGGGTCTACCTCTCGATCTTCTGCCGTGCGGGCTCGCCCAAGTGGTAACGCATCTCGTCCATCTATTGTCCGCAGTACAAGCTATGTGCCTCTTGAATCATACATGTTTTAAAACTAGTATTGTATATGATATAATGACACTGACTGTACAGAACGGAAGCACAACACCCGGAATCGAACCCAGGGTCATCCGCATCTCCGACGCTCTACGCTTACTAAGTTCTATTGTTCAAGCTATGTCCTTCCTTAGTTGTTAGCTCTTCTTTTACCAGTGACCAAACTTCCAGATATAAAGCCTCCAGATGGAAGCCATCCGAAGAGTTTTATTCGTCGAAGAACCTACCCTGATTCCTGGCTCACAAGTACCTATGCGTAGACCTTGCGTCATGCGTATGCGTCATATTGCGTAGTAGACTGACATTCGATTTCGATGTCCAGTTTGCTATTCATTGCGCAGCGTGTTTTAAATATTTCTGTTCTTGTAAAAAAGCTAAAACACGCTGCGCAATGAACAGCAAACTGGTAATCGACATCAAACGTCAGTCTACTACGCAATCCCCCGGCTGGACGGAGTCAGCCAGTTATCTGTCAATCACTGATGCGGTCTCGATGGCTCGATAGGTCTCGATGAAATATAAAAATTCAGCTAGTAAGTAGTGATACATTTATTTACAGAAATAATATATATACTACTAATACGAGTTCAAAATTCAAAGTTTATTATTTTTTCCAAGTGTAAACCACACTTTATGTATAAAATGTAACCCAAAATTTCTGTTCCAGCGGGACTCGAACCCGCATCGTCGCCTGTCATAAGCAAAGCCTTTACCAATTTGGCCATAGAACGAGCTGGAGACGAAATTTGTGGGAACTATCAACTTGGCTATAGGTAGCGCCGATGGGAGCCATCTGCAGGTGTTTCATTTGGAAAACTTCTGTTCAATGTCCGAAATTAGTTCGAACCATTGACACCGGCGCTATAGTCGAGTTGATAGTGCCCACAAATTTCGTCTCCAGCCTAATAGCTCGTTCTATGGCTATTTGGTAAAGGCATCGCCGATCACAGTCGGAGGATGTGGGTTCGAGTCCCACTGGAACAGAATTTTTGGAATACATTTATATATAGATGTGAAACAGTTTTGCTATCTGAATACCGCTGCTAACGATCTAAAGGTAGCACAACTGATCCAAATCACTACCATACGGAAGCTTCCCTAAAATGTTAATAGTTAGTACTGAAATCAAATTTGAAAAGGCTGATCCAGTCTTGCCAGGAAGTATCACGCAAACAACGGGAAAAACTGGTGAATATCATAATTTTTCCTTAATTCTGAGCAATTAATCTTGAGGTCACACTATTTCAAGGCCAGAACATTTTCGTGACATAAAAACTGTTTTTTTACGATCTTAGAGTTTCGTAAATAGTTTCCGATGATATATATAGGTAATAGAGCCAATTTATGGTTAGGTACGTCGGAGAACCTTTAGAAGTGAATGTTTGTGGCACTTTGAACCGAGCGTTAGTCCAATGGGTGTGCCGCTTGCACGTTTCGCAACCATGCATAGTTGGACTGACATTCAGACATTTTTAGGGTTCCGTAGTCAAAGACAAGGAACCCTTATGGATTCGTCATGTCTGTCTGTCTGTCTGTCAGTCTGTCCGTGTATGTCACAGCCTTTTTTTTCCGAAACTATAAGAGCTATTCTGTTGAAACTTGGTAGATAGATGTATTCTGTGAACCTCATTAAGATTTTGACACAAAAATTAAAAAAAAACCAATTATTTTTGGGGTTCGCCATACTCAGAACTGAAACACAAAAAATTTTTTTTTCATCAAACTTATACGTGTATATGTCTTCAAAAGTGATGTTGAGGTTTCTAATATAATTTTTTTCTAAACTGAATAGTTTGCGCGAGAGTCACTTCCAAAGTGGTAAAAAGTGTGCCCCCCCGTAACTTCTAAAATAAGAGAATGATAAAACTAAAAAAAATATATGATGTACACTACTATATAAACTTTCACTCAAAATTGGTTTGAACGAGATCTAGTAAGTAGTTTTTTATTTTTGGGGTTCCCCATACTTAGAACTGAAACTCAAAAAAAATTTTTTCATCAAACCTGTACGTGTCGGGTATTTATGGATAGGTCTTCTAAAATTATATTGAGGTTTCTAATATAATTTTTTTCTAAACTGAATAGTTTGCGCGAGAGACACTTCCAAAGTGGTAAAAAGTGTCCCCCCCCCATAACTTCTAAAATAAGAGAATGATAAAACTAAAAAAAATATATAATGTACATTACCATGTAAACTTTCACTCAAAATTAGTTTGAACGAGATCTAGTAAGTAGTTTTTTTTAATACGTCATTAATCGTAATCCATCCAAGCACTTTTATGTTATGTTACTTGCTGCTACGGAACCCTTCATGGGCGAGTCCGACACGCACTTGGCCGCTTTTTAAGGAATATGCAATTGATCAACTGAAACACCTGAAGCAAAAAACACTGAAATAACTGGTTTAGCCTCCTTAATTTAATATTAGTTATAACTTTTGAAACTATCATGTTATGTACATACTTTTAGAAACGGGATATTTACCATGATTTTTGAATTTTGATTGTTCTCGATATTTCGGCACAGTTGCATGCGCGTAGATCACGGGAGAACTATCTAAAGTCTTTGCGAGGAAGTCTTTGAAGTGTTGTTATATTTTGTTGTTATAGCGACAATATAAATACTGTGTAATAATTTTAACTGTCTTTTTGTATACTACTTAATGACGGAACAAGCAGACAACATGTCTTTCAACTTGTCCTCCATCATCAGATCCATAATACTGTATTGTCATCGGAACTTGACCGGTATGCGTTTCCATAGCTGTTTGTTTTTTGATTATGTTTTCCTTATTTTTCTTTTTGTTTATATTTTTATTTCCGCAATAAGCAAGTATCCTTAGACGCAATATGCAGAAACATCTCAATGGTCAGTAGTTTAATTTTTAGTTAAGTAATAAGGTTTTAAGTACTGTTTGTTTTCTTAAAATAATAAAATAAAATTAATAAAATGCCTTTCAGCTCAATCGGATATGGGAAAGTGAATGAAAATTCGATCGTCAGATTTTTCAGGATATGTCAGGTTACTAAAAATGTAGCCTTACTATAATTGAATTGTTATATTTTGTCCGTGGTGTGTCTGGCCTAAGAATAAACCCCTCTCTCTCCTCCCGTCGATGTCGTAAAAGCTGATTAAGGGATTACTCGGAGTTGTTGATAAGATTCGTTGGTATAAGATTATTAAGATTTGTCCTGTTGCTAGCTAATTTAAGGGATGTGTTATTACTGGAAGAAAGCGTTAGCCGAGTTAGCCGTGGGAAGCAATGGTGGCGATGAGCTCACCCCTTGTTACGTCTATTACCCACAATGATGCATCCCAAAGTAAAAAGAGGCCCATTTGAGGCTCTGACTACCCTTTCGGGGAAAAAGGCGTGTTTCTATGTATTTATGTATTATTGAGTTCTGTTTGTTCTCTATAACATCTACTCGCAAGGACTTTAGTTAGTTCTCTCGTGATGATGGCGCATGCAACTGTGATGAATGTGTATTTTATATGTATAATAGTTTCATCATTTCATGATTATAATAGGCTCAAGAAAACCAGACAGTCATAGTAGGTAAGTATTCCACCAGAGGAGTATATTGACAAACTGTGGCGCGTCGGGCGAGTTCCCGCCGCTGGGTGTTGTGGTACCAAGGTACTCGTGGTTCATGATACCCACGACACAGGGGCTTCTGTGTGGGATCAGTGCTATGTACATGACTGTTGGATGTTATGTTGTTTGTTATGTTGTTTGTTATGTTATATTACCCAATATGGAAGTATCTACCGAGCACTCACAAGTACAGTACAAGTAAACATAAACAACTTTGTATTGCATAATGGGCGTGTGAGAGCGGCCAGTGAGTTGGCCAACGTATGCCGGTATTACCAACTATTATGGGACCTATGTATTAGAATAAGGCGCCTTTTGTAATGTCCTAGAGATATTGTAGAGGCTCGGAAAGGTTTTATTTATAATTGGAAATCTGCGTGCAAAAGTGGTTTTTTAGCGTGGAAAAGTTATTATTGAACCGTTTAAATGTTTACCTTCTTATTCAAAAAAGGATTTTATACCACCAGCATCATTTTCAAAATAGTCGCACTGGCCACAACACTTACGTAGGAACGAATTTATAATCTGTGCTAGCACGTTGATTAATATATAATCTGTGCCAGCACGTTGATTGTACTAATTTACTTAAATTTAGCTGTTTTTCTTGCATTTAGCATTTTCCGTGCTTGAGGAGAAAAATAGTGTTTCGCTCGGCAGCAAAGTCATTCTGCGTCTCGTACCTTTGTTGAACTTGAACCACGAGCAAAGCTAGTGGTCAACAAACGTAGAATCCTTCGCTTGCTCTGGTTTCAATACAAGTAGGTAAGTACTCGCGCCAAAAAACCATTTTGCAGCCTTGCATAGTTTTTAACAAGTTTTGAACTATATTGTTATTAATTATATTCCAATTACAATATCACGGGGCCAATTATAGCTGTTTCCTGGTGGTCCCAGGACTTTTTATGTAGAATCACAGTATAAATAATAGTACAAGTACAAACATCCAAACATCTAGAAGACAACGTAGGGGCTCGTACACATAGAACGTCTGATTTTACAGGATTCTTTTTAACTGACGGATTACTGCTTATTTTGTCGGATTATGGGATCCGGAATACTGTATTCTGTGTGAACTCGCTCATACAACTACATACACTAATAACGCATATTACGTTTTAACGGACCTGTAAAACGGACGTTCTATGTGTACGCGCCCTAACTTTGACATATGAGGGGTCAATTGGTATGGTTACCGATGAAATTACAGGCACATGACTTTTAATCTTTATGTCTCAGGGTGGCGGGCGCGGTGCAATGCCACATAGGGTGCGTCCTAGGTGGACGTGACCTATGAGGTAATGCACTGTTCATAGGCAGAGGGTACCGCTTAGCATCAGGTGGGCCATCTGCCTGACCCGTTATTCCAAGTAGCATAAAAATAATAATATATGATATGAATGGGATTAAGCTGGAAAAATTACTCCATTTCCTGTTAAAGTTTATTCCTGTGTATTGAATGCCCGCATGCGATGCGACATTGCATTTTATAGCTCAATTAGGCAATGTCCTGTCGTGATTATCTCTGCTTTGTATCTACTATGGAATTGTAATTAAGCGGTTATTGGCAATTTCGTGTCGATGACCGAATCGTGGCTCTAAACACAGAGAAAGTAGAATTTTACGAAAATATTATAACGTTGAAAAATTAAGATCATCGAAAATGATTTGCAATTCTGGCGCAGAGGGTTACTATGACTGGTCAGTTGGCTGAGACAAAACTTCATAAAGGTACCTGGGTTCAAAAACTATCAAAACTGGGCCTCTGACATAATAGTATAGGGCTAGGGCTGCCATATTTTGCTAGGATCTCATCGGGACGTTCTGGTATGGAGAGTAAAAAACTGCCGATTTTATTAATTATTTGCTTATTTAGACAAACACAAACATATTTTACGTAAGTATATGTATATAGTTGTTAGACCCCTCCGGGCTTTGAAACCGCACGCAAGAAATGAATGCTCGAGTCGCTCGCTACCAATCAATTGAGTCCGTGTCAATCAAATCATTGCGAGTGTGATTTGAGCACATACGACTTTTAATGTTTGTTTAGTCGGGACGTTCGCGTCGGCGCCGGCGTCGGCGTCGTCGCGTCGGGAGTCGGGACAGAGGACTCAATAACAGTGACAGTCCCGAATATCGGGGCGGATGGCAACCCTAGATATACCTATTTGTTGTAGAATATTTTTGAGAAATGTAGGTCATTCACCTTTGATGACCAGTGCCTAGCCGTAAAAGCCTTATTTATTTTGCCATTACCCTATTTCGAATATCAACTTTTACAGCAGGTCATAAGGCTTAAAATCAGATAAATCATAAGTCAATTTTAATGAGAGCCCTAGGAAACCGTCGCTACAGAAGTAGGGTAGTTCATTACTGGGTGGTGGTGTATGGTTGGTGTAATGATGGGGTATGTGTCCCGAATGTTGACATTTCGCTATCACGCGATTGAGGTAAACGTGCCTGTAATCGACTGGTTCGTTTGATAATCAATTAATTGTGCTAGAAATATTTAACAAGCTTTTATTTAACTTAAAAAAACTATACTTTACACTATACTAATAAACGAAGGATATAAGTATAAAAATAACATATAGTGTAAGAGAAAAGGTCGAGGGCTCAGCCACGCTGTTTTTCAGCCTCGTCTTAGAATGCTGCTGTCGTCACAGCAGCCATGGCCCATGATACTCGGTAGCTATCCACTGTTCCAAACAATAGTGAAACTATGTAACAATGATTGAAAAAACAAGGAACAGCAGGACAACCACAGATAACTCGTAATATATGTTCGGGTGGAATCTTGCAACTGAATTTTAAAGCAGTTATCCTCAAACGATAGAGCTGAAATTTGGCATACCTGTCAAATTCCGATGACAATACAATATGATGGTGACAGCGAGCTGATGGAAGGTGGACAACGGAACTGTTCGATGGATAATAGTAGACTGGCCGTGTTTAGGCTCATTTTGATCAGCACACGGTTACGATCACTAATTTTATAAAAGCTTGTATTGAAAAATATGTTTGGCACAAAAAACTTATTTAAGCTTCGTGCAGGCTAACGTATTGCTACTACTACTAGTATAGTATTCTTTTATCTGTGCTACTACTAAAGATTATTTCGATGATGTTATAGGAAATTAAGCTAGGTTATAGGTGGTCCCGTGAAAAAATATCTCAGTTAATGTTTTTAGTTGGTTAGAAACACAAAGACAGTAGGTAACATCGCATGTATTCGCGAGGTCTCAGTTCGGGGCGAACCACTAGTATTTGCTAATTCGATGGAAATAACAATGCTCATGAATTTTTAATGTAATTTTTTTGGAGTAGCTTTTTAAATCGTTCATTAATTCTTTTTTGTCTTTTCTTTCAGATATTTTGACAAGGAGGGAAAACAAACGCTAAGGTAATTCAGTGATAGTAAATAATAGTAGATTATGCACTATGGGAATAAAGCAGTGTCTTACGTTGCGGGCGGCATATATTGAACCCTGAGCGTAACGATGGACTCTACTACATAGAGTCCTGAGTGAAGCGAGGGGTTCAAGCTGCTCAAGACGAAGACAGGCTTTATTACAGAGGAGCATATTCTACTTTTCACACCTTCTGCGAGACATCAAATTAGTAAATAAACAATGTGTGTCTAGCTCGTCAACGGGTTACCAATGCCCGCCATTACTTTTTACCCTCGAAAGTCGCGTACGGACTGCGCGTTCCAGTGTACGCGTATTCGGGGTCACGTACACAGGAACGCGCGGTCCGTACCCGCAGCTACGCGTACACATTTAGACTGCGCGTGTCGCGTGAGTCGGCCTCGCGACGAATCCAACGGCGGCAGTCGGTTTTTTGATGCGCGTCAAATGGGACGTGTACGCTCTATTTGGACGGCAAAATGGATCACGCGTTCCCGCTGACGTTAAATAATGACAATTGCACGCAATACTGATCGGCGAGCTGGAATGGATCTATTCACATCGCGTTCAGACTCGCCGCAGTCCATACAGGTGCTGTACGCGTATCCATTTGTACGCGTGTTATAGTGTACCTTGATTACGCGTACATAGAAACGCGCAGTCCGCACGCGGCTTAAGAAATCATTAGGTTTGTAGTAAGCCCTTATAATAAGCAGCTGTTACGTCTTTTATACGTAAGTAATGTACTGAAATAAATGTGGTTAAGACGCATGTGTGGAGGGAGCTCAGTGCACTCATGGTACATGCAGCATCTCGTGCGGCAGAGGAATGATGCAGGTGAAAGCGGAGCGCAGCGGACCGAGACTCACGCGCAGATAGACGTCTCAGTAGGGCTGACACTCACCATTCTTTACTGGTGTCCGCCCGTGGCTTCGTTTGCATTTTATCGGGATAAAAAGTAGTCAATCCTGGTCTCAGCATCTCATCCGGCTACTCGCTCAACTCCCTACAGAGGTCGTACTAATTTTGTCAGAGCTGATCGCTTAGCGCCCTGAATGTAATATTGGGAAGCCCCGACCTAATAGAGCCAGTAAATCCTACTCATACTATTAAATGCGAAAGTTTGTGAGAATTAAGTGTGCGTGAAGTGAGTGTGAGTGTGTGCGTGTGTTTGTTACTTATTCACGCTGAAACACCTCGATGGATTTGGATGAAGTTTGGAATGGAGATAGCTTGACTCCCGGAATAACAGCACGGGATCGAGACCTATGCGGGTAACACCGTGGGGACTGCTAGTTAATAATATTTTGAAGCTTAAGTTTCTTCCGTGAGAACCCTAATCCTATTTCGTTTAGCTAATCGTGTCGTGACAGAAATTTCCTTTTTTTCTTAATAATAACTGGGGCTATTGATACTTTCGTTTGATATTATATTATATTATATTATATTGAATCAACATTGAGTAAAACAACTGACTGACTTTTAACAAAACACAAGTCGTGTGGATCGGTTAATGCCTCCATCATTAGATCTACACGTGGAGCTTGATTGTGGATCCTTGATCCACCTGTCCGCCTGAAGAGCCGGAAAAGCTTCCAGAAAGTCACTGTTTCTTCAGATAAGAGTGCGACAGAAGCCAGGTGCGAATTGGGGAACAGCAAACACCCCCCTCTGGACTTTTATACCCCGGCAGAACACCTGCGTCCTGGACACGAACTGCAGTGGCCGATTTGGAAGTCGCTTAATAGACTCCGCACCCAAGTTGGCCGCTGCAGAAGCAACCTGGCCAAATGGGGTATAATCGAAAATACCCAGAATACCCTGAACAAATATCTGCAGATCGCACAAATATTTGTTCCGTGGCGGGAATCGAACCCGCAACCTCCAGAGTCGCAGGCGACCCATCGTCAGCCGCGCCACAGAGGTCGTCAGCTTATATATTTGTTGTGTACAGTAAAGTCTATCTACATACATACATTCATAAACACACGCCTTTTTCCCCGAAGGGGGATAGGCAGAGCCTCAATAGGTCTCTTTTCACAATGGGTTGCACCGCACTAACTTAACACTTAGTTAAATAAATCAAAATCGAACTTGTTGAGTCTTCATAAAGAGTCTTCAGACAAAAGTAGTCACAAATCTTCTTAATATCCGCCGTCGTCCGTAATGAGCATTTTGCAACGGTGCATTATGCATACCGTATTGTTAGTTCTCTGTAAAATATTGCTAAACAGCCACTATCCGAGTCGTCTAAGCTATTAGGATTGTTTCCTTTTATTACGAGGGCAATTTAATGCACGACGTTCTATATTTTGTAATGCATTTAAAACAAAATTATGGTGTTGTGGAATTGTGGCAAACAGTGAATTTGCAGCCATATTCACAAACGACGCTGCGGAACACATTGTAAAGGAGGTGGGCAACCGCTGACCCAGGTCAAAAATAAATGAACCATTCATGGAAGTGATTAGTACAGTTCTAAATGTTGTTTTATGTCCAATTTTTTAGAAATTGGGAAGCAAACGTTGCATTTCTAAATAATTAGATAAATCAACTCATTGCATTTGCGTGAATCAAAACGCAACAAGCTTCAATCATTACTTTCACACAACTTCTATGCAAAAAATTAAATCATAATTATTTTTCATTATCTTAAGATATATTATCAATAATAATAAGTATCACAATAGTATATTATTTTTCAAGTGTAAACCACACTTCATGGATAACATTAAATTTAAATGTAACCCAAAAATTCCGTTCCAGCGGGACTCGAACCCACAACCTTGCCTGTGATCGGCAATGCCTTTACCAGTTCGGCCATAGAACACTATGACGCTGAAGACGAAATTTGTGGGCACTATCAACTCGGCTATAGCGCCGATGGGAGCCATCTACAGGTGTTTCATTAGAAACCTTCTGTTCAAAGTCCGAAATTAGTTCGAAACATTACGACTGCACGATACTTTAGTCAAAAAAGTTGGGTCAAACAATGTATAGGGAGTTGCCCATGTTCATTGTAACGCATCCTTTCAAATGAAGTGACTTGTTTGGACGTAATTTTAGAAATCAGTGGACGTATTCCATTCGTTTTTATCGTAAATATTTTTCAAAAACAACAGCTTCAAAAAAAGATTATTTATTCTTCTTTTCATAACTAGTTATTAAATTTTGGTTATACTTGACTTTGATCTAAACGCGGAAAAAATAAAGTGTATGAGAAGAGGCGAATCTTTAGCAAGCTGTGGACTAAATGTGTGATGATGAGATTGGAAGAGAACTATTTAATTGAAAGCATTGTATTATATTGTATTGTATTTATTTATTGCTTACATGTACCTACTTACAATATTGTTAGTATATGGTCTTATTTCTACTGTTAGTAATGTAGTATGTACATGAGCCCCGTTAGGGCGCTGCAATTTTGTGATCACGACTCATAATAATAGTGAAATAACAAAGATAAAGGATAAAGATGTCAAAAATAAAAATCAAAAGAGTAGTAGCACTATACATAGGTGCATGTCAAACCCACTAAACTACTTCATATTTACGGTAAAAAAGGCATGTCAAATTAAACAGGGTTTTTACATCTAAACCAGTCAAATGAACTAATATTACATAAAGTTACGTTACATGTTTCTCATTTTTTTTGTAAAAATAATAAAATGAGAACACGTTAATTTTCCATCCTACAACTTGTCATACATAAAATCATTCAGGGAGTAATAACATTTTTTTAAGAGCATAGCTTTTAATTTTTTGTAGAACAGGTGGTCCTTAACTTCCAATTTCAAATCATCTGGTATTTTGTTGAAAATCTTTATGAGTCTAAAGTTCGGACTCTTTCCCACTGTTTTTAAATTTGTTAAGGGTGCGACCAATTTATTTTTATTGCGCCTATTGTAGTTTAAATCTAGTTCTACGTTTGATTTAAAATAATGCCTATTTTTCCTAACAAATACTGCTGCTTGCAGAATGTAGATACACGGAAGGGTTAGTATACCTTTTTCAATAAAGTGCGGCCTACAGCTATCGCGGCTCCGGATGTTTACTAGGATTCGTATACACTTTTTTTGCATTACGAAAAGATGATTAAATTCTACACTCTCACCCCACAAAATAATACCGTAGTTAAACGACGAGAATGCATTGGCGTAGTATGCAGAGAGTGCGGCGTTATAATTAGTGTTTGCCTTTAGGACACTCAGTGCGTATATAAATTTAGAAAGTTTATTATTAGTGTTTTCTACTTGTTTTTTCCAATTCAAATTCGTGTCCAAGGTTATTCCTAAAAGAGTGAATTCACCTTGTTCCTCAATTTCAAGCCTACTTGTTAATATTTTAAGGTTTAAGCATGCTCTCTGGTGCATTCTAAATTGTACAACTTTTGTTTTTTTATAATTTATTTCTAGATTATGTTCCCGTAGCCATTGTTCATAATTTTCAAATTTAGTCTTAATATAATTAATGTCAATGTTTATTGTGCTGCTGAAGAGCAGCGATATGTCATCCGCAAAGAGTATACAGGTAGTATCGATGAATGTTGGTAAATCATTTATGTAAATCAGAAAAAGGGTACATCCGAGTACGCTTCCCTGTGGTATGGATGTAGTCAGTGTTTGTACGTCTGATAGGATGTTTTCAGATTCTTGTGTGTCTCTATTATAGTGATCTATTTGTACGAGTTGTTTTCTATTGCTTAGATACGATTTCAGCCAATTGTGTGCAGTACCTCTAATTCCACAACCGTAGAGTTTTTGAAGTAAGATTTGGTGATTTACTTTATCATAGCTTATCCTAGACACAGAATAAATAATAGAACAAGTGTCCTAGACTTGTTTGTTAAATTCGTTGGTTAATATTTTCTCCTGGCTGCTAGCTTATTAAGGAATGTGTTATTACTGAAAGAGAGCGAGCAACCACTTATCACGTTTGTAATCCCTCAATTATGGGAAATAATCTCGTCCTCATCATTCCTAACCCATCCCAGAAACCGTGTTAGTAACCTAAGTTAAGTCGTAGAACTAAAGTTATTCGCCATGACGTGTAGAAGACCCCGTCCCCGGGCTTATAGGAATATTATGTTACACCCTGTATTATAGACATAGAAATAAAGCAACCTTAGTGTGTCATACATAACTATGCGTTTCTTATGAAAGTCTTCTCCGTTTCAAAAAAGGCGCGAATTCGTGTTGTGCATGTTCTTTGGTCACAATACAACTTTACTGAGTGCGGTCCTTTTGTTAAGGCACATAGTTCACGAGCATTAAGGTCACGCGTTCATTCGACAATGGGCTCGTTACTAGGTTGATGACAATCGTCATCACAGAAATAAGCTCTTCTATTTTGAACCTATCAAACGTACGACTTACATTTTATATTATAGCAATGCCCGCGACTTCGAGAATTGAATCGAGTGAGAGCCGTGATGTGTCTGGCCTAAGAATAGACCCCACCGTCTCCTACTGTGGATGTCCTAAAAGCCAATTAATGGATATGCACCGCCGCAAAGTTGCATGCCTTTCGATCTTCTACAGGTTCGGCTTCTTTTTTCATTTCGGGGAATGCTCCCAGGAACTTCACGATCTGATCCCACCATCTCCTTTTCATCATAGGACGAGCAGACGTACGGCTCGGTACCATCCTTACCTCAATAGTATACCTTCTATTCGTACTAAAAGTTTCAGTTCTATCTTTATAATTCGAACTACTAAGGAGTAGAAAACACAACCGTCGTCCGTCTTTCTTGAAATCTGGGTCTCTTCAAGGCTAAGAGTGAATAGGTGCCTTCTAGCCCTTTGTGCTCCATCTTCGGCCACATCGTCACTTACCAACAGATGAGATCGTGGTCAAACAAAAGTCTATCAAAGTTAAAACAAAAAACATAAACAATAGGTAAAACTTAAGCTTAAACTTGATAAAATAATGATAAATCTAAATTAAAAAATCTGCTTTATTTGTTACATTTCTAAGAGCGTTGGTATATTAAAAGTTGGTACCGGCTACCATAGTACCAACAGCTGTTTTCTGTGGGTACTACTAACGCAGGATAAGAAACAAAAACAGATGACACGACGAAATACATTCAATAACATTCAACTTCATTTATTACAGATTTATTATTATTTTATTTCCTTGTATTCAAATAATACAAGGAATGTACAAAATTAAAAAATACATATGAGACAGTTGTGCTACCTGAAGACCGCTGTGTATAGTATTATTTGATCTGTGCCGCTGCCAACGATCTAAAGGTAGCAAAACTGATCCAAATCACTACCAGACGGAAGCGTCCCTTAGATGCTAGCTGCATTGTCACGCTGAATCGCAATACTAATGCGTTGAGCCAGATAAGAGCCAGCTCTCGGGTCACGCGTCAAATATTTATTGTTGAGTAAGCGAAAGTGTAAATCTAATTGGCTAATTAGAACAATGCCTTCAACTTTTTCGCATGGAGTTTTTTCCATTAGTAAAATCTTCAACACCTTCTCATCTTCAACACCTTCTCATCTTCAGCACTCCTTTGAGGGGTAAATTTTGGGAATTCCTCGGTGCAAAGAAATGTACCCTAATAATAACATTCAATAGTTATTGTAACCACTGCTTATGTATTTCTCTATAAATAACGCAATACAGAAATTGTAAATGTTGCGGTGAATAATCCATGGCGGCAGTTACGCATCGAAACGGAATTGATCTGACCCTATCAATTGCGTAGTTACGAATTAAATCGGCCCAATTCCTCTTATTTATTACGTTATTATCGAGCTATAGCTTTCTCCGGTGGCTTCGCACGCGTTTTTGTTAGCAGGGTTTAAAATCGGTTTTTAAAATCAGCACAGTAGTTTTTGGGTTTATTAAAGTACCAATATTATCAAAGATTTCGAAGCGACGCGTGACCCGAGAGCTGGCTCTTCTATGTCTCACTCAACGCATAATTAAGTTAAAACACAAAAAAGAACACACACAAACACACAAATAAATAAGTACAAACATATATCTACACTTCTAAATCTACACTATCTACAAGTACATCTACATCTACACTAATCTAATTATAATCTACACTAATATTATAAAGAGGAAAGATTTGTATTTTTGTGTGTGTGTATGTTTGTAATGAATAAACCCAAAAACTACTGTGCTGATTTCAAAAATTCTTTCACCATTGTAAAGCTACATTCACTCTGAGTGACATAGGCTACCAGGTTTGGGGCGGATTTTTGCTGTTTTTCATCCTGAAACTACCCGTCCCTAGGGACGAGTCACTAGTAATAATATTATAAAGAGGAAAGATTTGTATTTTTGTGTGTGTGTGTGTGTGTGTGTGGTCCCTAGTATTAAATAACTAACTAAACGCATTGGTATTGCTAATGCAGTATCTTGCGGCGCGTAGTGATTTGGATCAGTTGAGCTATCTTTTGATCGTTTGCTCAACTCTTACATTTGTATATTTTAAAAGTTTATATATGTGTTAATATTTCAGTAAATAAAATATTTAAAAAATTACAGTACTTTGGCATTAAGATTACCTAGTCCTGACTGCTGATTTTATTGGGGAGTTTGTTATTACTGTGAATAAGCAGAGTTGGTCGTGGGAAAGCAATGGCTGCGATGAGCTCACCACTGGTCATATAAAAAATAACATACTAGTTTTCATAAAATTAGTGATCGTAACCGTGTACTGATCAAAATGAGCCTAAACACGGCCAGACTACTATTATCCATCGAGGAGTTCCGTCTCCACTACTGCTCGCTGTCACCATAATATTATATTGTCATCGGAATTTGACAGATATGCAAAATTTCATCTCAATCGACAGGCCTCCGATAGAGGATAACTGATTTATAATTCAGTTGCAAGATTTGACCCGAACAAAAACAAACAGAGCAAGCTAAATAAAACCCATTTAAAATAAAAAGGGGCACATACATACCATGGTAATTTTGCTCTTAATTTATTTCAGGATCAAACATAATTTTTACCTAACATTTAGAAAGTAATTTCAAACTTAAGTACTACTTATGAGCTAGGTAGTTTGTGGACCCCAGAACAAAATTGTTCATAGTCAAGCCAACGACGCGTAGACACAACATGTTATGGAATTACATTCTAAATAACTCGTAATATATAAATTTTTCGGTGTTGTACTTGTTACACAAGGGAAAGTGTTGACAATGAAGCATGGAGTATGGTTTGACGATTACTATGAACCTAATAAGGAAACGGCGAATTGAGTGTCGCTTACGCAACGACCAGCAAGAACTACGCATTTCTTTGTGTTCGTGTCTTTCGTTCAAAGACACGTACTCACTTACACTAATTTATTCATTTATATAAGTAATACAATAAGTAAAAAACAAATACAGACAGATTATTCAAAGCCTATGACAAGAATAGGGATGCCACACTAATTTTATCACCTATATACATCAACAACATTTGAAACAATCACAGATTTAACAAGATAAAAGTTGTTAACGGAAAATCTTTAATAAAAACTATGAAAACGCTTGTGACACCATTTGTTAAGAAATAAAAAAATTCGCGTGTTTAAAATATATACGAGTATAGTTAGAATGTGCTCTAATCTATGTCTGCGGTAAGTTTGGGCCAGGTTGTCTGTACGTTTACACGTTGGCCACGCTGTCACATCAAGGAACTGGGATAGAAATTCATGGGCCAGACGGTCAACATCCCATTAAGACCTTTCTTCTGATAACAAACATTATAAATGAGTAGGTACCAAAAAAAAACTTATATGTCATATGTGGTGGCCATATAATTAAGAACGCTGATATAAAGGGAAGATTTTTTCCAACTAAGATGCAAAACTAATTGTATGCATTTGTTTTTATTTCTCTCGGTATCGTAAAACATTTCCATATTACCACTGTATTCATTGATACACATGATTGGCTAAAAATCAATAGGCAAACTTTTTACACTACTTTTAAACAAACTATTCCTTATTACTGGCTGGTCACGTAATTAAGAACGCTAAGTAGTTTATACCTTTATTCAAATTTAAATAGAGAACACTCAGTCGATTTGTTACTGTTTGTATAATTTTGGCGCCATTACGTGCTGTAAAAGATTAAAGGTGATTGCTTCTTTAGAAAAAACAATGGGAAAAAATAAAAGTTGTGATAAATCTACAAGGGAAGTAATAATAAAACTTCGCCGGAAGAATTGGTCTTATAAAAAGATAGCCGACCATCTGCAATGTTCAAAAACGATGGTTTTCCACGCTGTAAAGCATTTTGCTACGTATCAAACTACTTCGAATGTTCCACGTGTACCTAAACAGAGAAAAACAACTCCTCGAGATGACCGAAACATCGTTCGTATGGCAAAACAAAATCCTTTTAAAGGGTCCAATGAACTTAGAAAAGAATATTTTGGTGAAAACAACCCTTCAGCAATCTCAGCACGCACTATTCGAAGACGTTTGGTAGAAGACAAATTGCACGGTAGGATAGCAAGAAAGGTACCCATGTTAAAACTTTGCCACAGGGAAGCCCGGCTTGCATTTGCGAGAAAGTATGAAAACTGGACTGTGCAACAGTGGAAAAATTTACTTTTTTCTGACGAGACGAAAATAAACAGAGTATGTTCTGATGGAAAACGATATGTACGACGTCCCCCGAATACAGCATTCGACCCAAAGTACACGAAAGTTACATTAAAGCACGGTGGTGGAAATGTGAAAATTTGGGGTTGCTTTTCTGGACATGGTGTAGGACCTGTAAAGTTGATAGAAGGTAACATGGATCAATTCCAATACAAAAATATACTGGAAGAAACAATTTTACCATACGCTGAAGACGTTCTACCGGTCATTTGGACATTCCAGCATGACAATGATCCAAAGCACACTGCACGCACCGTAAAGGAATTTCTTACAGCGCAATTAGTTTCTGTCTTAGACTGGCCTGCTAACAGTCCAGATCTAAGCCCAATAGAGAATCTGTGGTTTGAAGTAATTAAAAAGGTTTCAAATACAAAGTGTGGAAATTTAAGAGAGCTGTATGACGTTTTTTTAGAAGAATGGAACTCTATTTCTCTTGCAAAATGTCAAAAATTAATAGAGTCAATGCCTCGCCGGTGTAAAGCTGTAATTAAAAGCCGTGGATATGCTATTAACTATTAATTTTAGTTAAATATTTATTAAATTTATTTTTATGTTTCCTGTGCTACATAATATTGTGATTTTTTAAATCTAAGTGTCATACAAAACAATTCCCGAGCAGTTAAATAAATCGTTCTTAATTATTTGTCCAGTTTCAGTACTATTTGAATGTGTTACTTTGATAAAATTCAATAAAATGTGCAAAAAATAGTTAGCGATTTCATACTTTATTCTTAAGTCAGGTTGCTCTATTAATGTGACTATTATATAACATAACTAGTTGCTTCTCAGAAGGTACACATCTCTGTGTATGATACGATTTAAATAAAAAACTTCTAGAACTTCAAATCGTTCTTAATTATATGACCACAACTGTATGTTCGTATGCTGAAAAAAACATTTCTATGCGCAATGCGTACACAATCACCCCTGTCGGATATAAAAACGTTTACTGTAGGGTCTGATCAAAAAGAGAAGCGTCGTGGGATTGGAGGGCGCTGCTGTGCTTATTTACTTTTTTTGTTTAGCGGGTAATACAATACCTAGCGCGTCTGATTCATTTTGATCATTTTACAACTGTAACTAATTATTTAGTATAAAATTCAAAATGCCGACAGTTTGAATCCTAGGCTAAATAAATAGTTAATTAAACTAAATACAACTTTAGTTCACAATTTGACCACGACGCTTCTCTTTTTGAATAGACTCTAGTACAACATATTTTGGTTATCTACTGATAAGCAATGACAAATGAAACCTGAGAATATAGGTACGCCCACTTTTTATTGAATTTGACGTAGTTTGATTCATTTGGAATTTTTACGGTGATAGCAACTTTGTAAAAGTTCACCATCATCACCAGCCTGTAGAAGTTTACTGTTGGTGTTACATCTCTTCATAGAATGCCATTACGAATGCTCCTGATCCGCACCATCTACCGACAATCTCCTTGCTCTATCGAGACGGCCTTCCTAATGCGCCATTTTATTATACTCATCATCAGCCCACACTAGTCCACTGCTGGACATAGGCCTCTCCCAATACGCGCCACTGAGCTCGGTGTTCGGCTCTTCTCATCCACTTTCTGCCCGCTTCTCATACATTTTCTGTCAACAAAAACTATAGTACTTAGAGTAGGGGTATAAATCAGTCAACTTTTACATGGAATGGAGTGCTAGCTACATTTTTACATAATTTTAGCTGAAAAGTTACCAGTTTATTGTTATTATGATGACCATCACACACTACACAATATCTTACACTATTACTTTCGCTTAATTTGTATTATTTCGGCGCCTCAACGAAAGTGAGAACTGTAATTTGGGAGAAGTAGACCGTGTTAGAGTTCTTCAGCAATTAATGGTGACATTGAGCTCCTATGTTGAGCTCTCTTTGTTTGTTATTCTGACATTGAGTTTTCCTCCAAATTCAAATTCAAAAGTATTTGATACTTAGAGCATTGCAGGCCTCCGTACCGGAGTGATCGATGATTTACTTTATACTTAGAGCATTGCAGGCCTCCGTACCGGAGTGATCGATGATTTACTATATACTCAGAGCATTGCAGGCCTCCGTACCGGAGTGATCGATGATTTACTTTATACTTAGAGCATTGCAGGCCTCCGTACCGGAGTGATCGATGATTTACTTTATACTTAGAGCATTGCAGGCCTCCGTACCGGAGTGATCGATGATTTACTTTATACTTAGAGCATTGCAGGCCTCCTTACCGGAGTGATCGATGATTTACTTTATACTTAGAGCATTGCAGGCCTCCGTACCGGAGTGATCGATGATTTACTATATACTCAGAGCATTGCAGGCCTCCGTACCGGAGTGATCGATGATTTACTTTATACTTAGAGCATTGCAGGCCTCCGTACCGGAGTGATCGATGATTTACTTTATACTTAGAGCATTGCAGGCCTCCGTACCGGAGTGATCGATGATTTACTTTATACTTAGAGCATTGCAGGCCTCCGTACCGGAGTGATCGATGATTTACTTTATACTTAGAGCATTGCAGGCCTCCGTACCGGAGTGATCGATGATTTACTTTATCTTTATCTTCATTAATGGCTTTTTAGGAGTGCTCCAAACAATTTAGCCAATGTCAACTGATTTAATTAATTATATTTTTATAGTCAAGTCTTCAAGAATCTCCGTCAAGTCAAACCCAGTTTAATAGTGGCAGAAAAACAGAGTTTTTCCTGGAAATAATCCATCATTTCGAAAAGACATTGCGCTAAATTTCACTACATCACACATGCGCTATTTATCCAAGTTAAACCGGTAAAAATGCCACCAAAATTACAAGAAATACATCGAAAAAACAACATTAAAATGTAATTAAATAAAAATTAAGACGTTTCTTTCAAATATGGCTGAATGAATGATGATATATAATTATATAATTAATTATATCACTTGACATTGGCGAAATTGTTTGTAGCACTCCTCAGAAGCCATTATATGAAGAAAAGAAGAATCGCAAAGGATCATTTTTAGGGGTCCGTGCTTCATTTCCATCGCTCTGTGCTTCGGAGGGCACGTTAAGCTGTCGGTCCCGGCTGTTATTGATTAATAGCAGTCGATAAGCCATGTCAGAGGCCCTCGGGTGGCTTGACAAACTCTGATACCAGAAGCCAGCACTACCTCTTACGAAACGAAACGAGGGCTCCGTTACCAAAGGGTAAAACGGGACCCTTTTACTAAGACTCCGCTGTCCATCAGTCACCAGGCTGTATCACATGAACCGTGATAGTTAGACAGTTGAAATTTTCACAGATGATGTATTTCTGTTGCCGCTTTATCAAAAAATACTAAAAACCAGAATAAAATTATTATTTAAGGGGGCTCCCATGCAACAGACGTGTTTTTTTTGCCGTTTTTATGGATAATGGCACAGAACCCTTCGTGCACGAGTCCGACTCGCACTTGGCTAGTTTTAATTTTCTCAACTTTGCATTCCACATTTTAAGTTTCGTTAGCAAAACCACAGATAAAATAATACTATACTAGTAGCAAAACTATGTAAATAAGATTCAGGTACTAGATTTCAGGGTCAGACTTCTAGCTAAAACTGATTAATACTCTATATACATTACAAGATGGCGGAAACAGCATCTAAATGTTTTTCGTATTTTGTGCTAATAATAAGTTAGTCCACGAGAGAAAATACCTGCCAAACCAATCAAAATTATAGACCATTTTTTGTTAGGTTAAGCAATTCTAATACTAGTTTTACGCCTTAAGCTCTGGGTTTCCTAAGAACTGGTGACCGTAATTTGACGGCCGTAATCGCAGTTATCATACGGCAGTCAATATCATACTTAATTATTTATACTCAGGAAAGAAGGCACAATAGTTGTTTTATTTCTAAAACGAAATTTTCTTCATTACCTTTCTGCCCCACTATAATAAAGACTAAAAAGTAAAGAAATTTAGAAAAAATAATAAAGAAAATAATAAAATAATAGTCACCATCCAATGTCAAATCTTTAGATAAATAATAAAATCACATCACACTAATATTATAAACGCGAAAGTTTGTGTGTGTGTGTGTGTGTGTTAGTGTGTTAGTATGTTTGTTAATTCTTCACGCTGAAACGGCTGGACGGATTTGAATGAAATGTGGAATGAAGATAACTGGACTCCCGAAATAACACATAGGCACATTTTTATCCCGATATTCCCACGGGATCGAGACCTATGCGAATAACACCGCGGGGCGCAGCAAGAATATGGAGTTTTTTTTAATCCATTGTACCAGGCGAGCAGAAAAATGCAGGAGTAATATTGGAGGTTAAATACCAATATCAATCATGTAAAGTCATAATGACGACCTCTGTGGCGCGGTGGGCAACTAGCCGGCTGAGATGCGAGAGGTTTTCGATTCCCGCAGCGGGACAAATATTTGTATGATCTGCAAATATTTGTTCCAGGTTTGTGTGTTGTGGTACATGGTACTCGTAGTTCCTGATACCCACGACACAGGGGATCCTAGCGTGGGATCAGGATTAAGTATGTGACTGTTGGGTGTTTTTGTTATGCTATGTTATGACCGTCATATACCGGTCGCCGTTTAGGAAACCAAGGCTTAAATACTCGGTGTAGGTAAATTAGGCAAACTTCTGAAATTATTATTCCGCGGCAATTAAAGATTTGCTAACTGTGACCAATGGTATGAGTGCAATATTTATAAACAGCGGGAGGTAAGTTGGGTTTCTTGTGTCCGATTCGATATGTAAAATAACTAAGTAAATATTGCGAAGTAACTTGTACTTGATTGTCAGTTCTAACTAGCGTAATGATACTTATAACCCGGGGTCGCTTTGAAATCGAATATAGCCTGAAAAGGTATATGAAATATTCTCAATCAACAAAAAACCAAAAAAATAGGTATATGTCCCAAGACTATGCGACATGAAGGGAAAGTACCTTAAATATTGTAGATAGGATATTTTGCTGAAAAGAGACTTTATTTTATTTTTGAAACTTAATAATACTGCATTCACAGATTTTGTAGAAATTATTTGCTACGTCTGGGAATAGAACCGAATTAAATTTGAAAAAAAAAAACACCCGTATTTTATGATGTCAATCGAAAGAATGGATAAAAAAAACACATAAGTAACATAGTACCTATCTCATTACAAAATAATAACGTAAAATGTTTGTAATGTTCGGTTTGATTCCCAGAAAAAGCATGTAATTTTTAGAAAATCAAAGAATGCAGTATTACTAAGTTATAAAAATAAAATAAAGTCTTCTTTCAGCAAAATATCCTATCTACAATATTTAAGGTACTTTCCCTTCATGTCGCATAGTCTTGGGACGCTCTGTAGGCCTGGAATACTAACCATAGAAACCTCAAATTCTAGAAACTTCATAGGTCACGTCCACCTAGGACGCGCCCTACGTGGCATTGCACTGCACCCATATCTGTGGACATAATGATGAGAAGTCTTAAGCCGTGTCCGCTGCGCCATGTTTTGAACAGAACATTGTTCGAAAACATAAAATAGGGGCGTGGCCTAAATGTTTGTCGAGCAAATACACTTGTACGTGTTTACCAGATTTTGTGGAAAACATCCCCCGCGTTCGTCTGCCGGCGGGGGAATTGTTCATTTTATTTAAGATTTGGACGCAGGAAGACGTTTTGAACTTTGTTTGCTGAACATTGCTAAAGTTGCAGCGGATGGAAAATGTTTTGAACAAACGATGTTTATTTAAGATTTGGACGCAGGAAGACGTTTTGAACTTTGTTTGCTGAACATTGCTAAAGTTGCAGCGGATGGAAAATGTTTTGAACAAACGATGTTTATTTAAGATTTGGACGCAGGAAGACGTTTTGAACTTTGTTTGCTGAATATTGCTAAAGTTGCAGCGGATGGAAAATGTTTTGAACAAACGATGTTCAAGTACAATGTTCTGTTCAGAACATGGCGCAGCGGACATGCCTTTATATAAATGTAATTTCAAATGGTGTCGCTTAATTGAACAACTCGTCTCTATTCCGAATTGAGGTCATTATCGATGGATCGAGAGCAGTTACATCACTATGGATGGCGTTACGAGTGTGTGGTACGTGTAGAACCACAGAATAGGGAATAGGTGGTAGGGAGTATAAAGCATAGTAACAATTGGTTATTCTGTGTCGGTAGTGTGACTCGAATCACAACTAGGTAACGACAAAGATACTTCTTGGATGTAAAAAAATAAATAATGCTGGACAGTTCACATACCATTATCTAGCCCCAAGCTATATAAGCAGAGTTATGGGTACTAAATAACTGCTAAACTTAATACAATTGAGTCTTCATAACATCGGAATTTCTGGGCTCGGGTTTATGGTTTTCACGCCATCATCCGTAAGAAAACTGCCTCATCGCTCAGCAGAGTGAGGAGCAGTTCCAACGGCATCCTGCAGCTCATTCCCGATCGCTATGACCTGCCAGTAATGAAGGCAGGTCATTATTATTATCCGGGTCCTGATCAGGTAGGTAGTCTCGCTGGAGTCTGTTTGGTCGGGATTCGGATGGGAGTTTTCGCAGTTACTTATTTATACCTGTAACTGATGTATTTATAACATAGTTTTTAAGAATGTAATACTAACAAATAATGGACCTATAATGTCTGACTTATTATATTATTATAACATGTTACATGCCTAAAATACTTAAGTATTCGTAAGAAATAATAAAAGCGATAAATACCCGTGACTATATACATAAATACACACTTATAGACAGCCAAACTCAACGTTTAAGTCGGAGAAACAAAACAAAAAACAAAACAGAAACTTTGGCTGATAACTATATACGTTTTGCGACGGTATACCCATTATTGAATGTACATGCACGAAGACAGCTCACGGTGCCCTTAGAACGGGTGTTGCAACTGGCTCAAGGCTTAGGAAATCTCAGGCAATTATTTAGTAGGATGCGTCTTTGTGCTGGCTTCAATGCTCTACCTACTATATTATGTAAAACTAGTGGGACGCCCTCTCAGCTATGGAATCCGTGCTACAACGTTTATTCTTCACGTCTGCAACGCATTCACAAAAGGTTCTTAACAAGTTCGCTGCTAGAAAACACACATGTTTGCGTAATAAATTATACGTTTTGTATTGATAATTCAATCCGAAGCCAACGATTTAAGCTAATTTATAACAGTTGCGAGCTAAAACTTATTTGCCAGATTGTATGTGGAGATGACAAAATAGTACATAGATTATGCACTATGGGAATAAAGCGGTGTCTTACGTCGCGGGCGGCATATTGCACCCTGAGCGTAACGACTCTAGGGTTAACTACCGAGCGTAACGAGGGACTATTTTATAGTCCTGAGTGAGCGAGGTGTTCAAGCTGCCCAAGACGAAGACAGGCTTTATTCCAGAGGAGCATACTCTACCTTTCACACCTTCTGCGAGACAATCAAAATTTACTGAAAATCACATCACCAGACACCGTCTTTTGTTTCACATTCTTTGTAAACACACCTTTTTTTTGAGTTCTGCTTGTGGATTTTCGAACAAACCTCTTTGCAATGCCATTTGGTAATTTTTTTCTTAGAGTTTTTAACGAGTTTCCACACGAATTTGACGTTGCAAATTAAAATCACTTTATTCCCTAGGCAGTTTCATACAACTTTATATCCCTAAGGGATAATGCTCTACTTAATATACGATATATAATTGGAAATTGTCGAGCAGGTGGTGTGAAAATTGTATTTTCTCCCTCTGTATAAACGCAGGACATAGCCGATTTATCGCATTGCAAATGGCGCCCGGAGCTGCTAAAACTCGGTAAACTCGGTAAACTGCTCACTAACACCGCTGTATAATATAGTCCTCCTCAACGTATCCGTCGATGGCGAACCCTGATAACCTAATTTTGTTGTCTATATAATAAGTATTTAATTCACAAATCTATGTGAGCCATATTTGCTCACATATATAGGAATGTGTCGCAAAACCAAACATTGTTTTAAATATTCTATCACAGGAGGGACAGTGCAACTGACCACAAGAATTGTAGGTATAGGTGTAGACGGTTTTACACTGCTGTACTAAGTAAACGTAATGTCCTTAGTGGTCCAGTAGCAAGCACAGCCTACGGGCAAAACGCGTTCATGATTAGAGCATGTAGTAGCAGGGATGTATGATGCATGTTTTAGTAGTAGTAGAGCTTTTTTGTGAAAGAGTTCGTCCGGGGAAGTACTACCACCATATTCTATTTCTGCCGCAAAGCAGTAGTGCTCGCATTGCTGTGTTCCGGTTTGAAGGGTAAGGGTGCCGGTGAAATTACAGGCACATGAGACTTTTCATCTTTATGTCTCAGGGTGGCGGGCGCAGTGCAATACCACATAGGGTGCGTCCTAGGTGGACGTGACCTATGAGGTAATGCACTTTTCATAGGCAGAGGTTACCGCTTAACATCAGGTGGGCCATCTGCTTGTTCTGTCATTCAAGTACTAATATAACAAAAAAATATGCCTCGTTCAATACTTTGGCCAAAGCATGTGTTGATATAGATTTCCAGGGGTTAGTCCATCTAGTTATACTATTAGTGTAGTAGGCTTAACCGCTTACTTAGTGACCTTACTTTGTTAGCTCAAATATTCGTTAGTACCTAGTCTCTTGATTACGTCTCTTGTATCCGCTTACTTAGTGACCTTACTTTGTTAGCTCAAATATTCGTTAGTAACTAGTCTCTTGTTTACGTCTCTTGTAACCGCTTACTTAGTGACCTTACTTTGTTAGCTCAAATATTCGTTAGTAACTAGTCTCTTGTTTACGTCTCTTGTAACCGCTTACTTAGTGACCTTACTTTGTTAGCTCAAATATTCGTTAGTAACTAGTCTCTTGATTACGTCTCTTGTAACCGCTTACTTAGTGACCTTACTTTGTTAGCTCAAATATTCGTTAGTAACTAGTCTCTTGTTTACGTCTCTTGTAACCGCTTACTTAGTGACCTTACTTTGTTAGCTCAAATATTCGTTAGTAACTAGTCTCTTGTTTACGTCTCTTGTAACCGCTTACTTAGTGACCTTACTTTGTTAGCTCAAATATTCGTTAGTAACTAGTCTCTTGTTTACGTCTCTTGTAACCGCTTACTTAGTGACCTTACTTTGTTAGCTCAAATATTCGTTAGTAACTAGTCTCTTGATTACGTCTCTTGTAACCGCTTACTTAGTGACCTTACTTTGTTAGCTCAAATATTCGTTAGTAACTAGTCTCTTGTTTACGTCTCTTGTAACCGCTTACTTAGTGACCTTACTTTGTTAGCTCAAATATTCGTTAGTAACTAGTCTCTTGTTTACGTCTCTTGTAACCGCTTACTTAGTGACCTTACTTTGTTAGCTCAAATATTCGTTAGTAACTAGTCTCTTGTTTACGTCTCTTGTAACCGCTTACTTAGTGACCTTACTTTGTTAGCTCAAATATTCGTTAGTAACTAGTCTCTTGTTTACGTCTCTTGTAACCGCTTACTTAGTGACCTTACTTTGTTAGCTCAAATATTCGTTAGTAACTAGTCTCTTGTTTACGTCTCTTGTAACCGCTTACTTAGTGACCTTACTTTGTTAGCTCGAATATTCGTTAGTAACTAGTCTCTTGTTTACGTCTCTTGTAACCGCTTACTTAGTGACCTTACTTTGTTAGCTCGAATATTCGTTAGTAACTAGTCTCTTGTTTACGTCTCTTGTAACCGCTTACTTAGTGACCTTACTTTGTTAGCTCAAATATTCGTTAGTAACTAGTCTCTTGTTTACGTCTCTTGTAACCGCTTACTTAGTGACCTTACTTTGTTAGCTCAAATATTCGTTAGTAACTAGTCTCTTGTTTACGTCTCTTGTAACCGCTTACTTAGTGACCTTACTTTGTTAGCTCAAATATTCGTTAGTAACTAGTTTCTTGTTTACGTCTCTTGTAACCGCTTACTTAGTGACCTTACTTTGTTAGCTCAAATATTCGTTAGTAACTAGTCTCTTGTTTACGTCTCTTGTAACCGCTTACTTAGTGACCTTACTTTGTTAGCTCAAATATTCGTTAGTAACTAGTCTCTTGTTTACGTCTCTTGTAACCGCTTACTTAGTGACCTTACTTTGTTAGCTCAAATATTCGTTAGTAACTAGTCTCTTGTTTACGTCTCTTGTAACCGCTTACTTAGTGACCTTACTTTGTTAGCTCAAATATTCGTTAGTAACTAGTCTCTTGTTTACGTCTCTTGTAACCGCTTACTTAGTGACCTTACTTTGTTAGCTCAAATATTCGTTAGTAACTAGTTTCTTGATTACGTCTCTTGTAACCGCTTACTTAGTGACTTTACGTTGTTAGCTCAAATATTCGTTAGTAACTAGTCTCTTGTTTACGTCTCTTGTAACCGCTTACTTAGTGACTTTACGTTGTTAGCTCAAATATTCGTTAGTAACTAGTCTCTTGTTTACGTCTCTTGTAACCGCTTACTTAGTGACTTTACTTTGTTAGCTCAAATATTCGTTAGTAACTAGTCTCTTGTTTACGTCTCTTGTAACTGTATTGTTATTATAACTAATAATTTTGTAATATTGTGGAAACTTTTAATTGGCCGTCGGCAGGATATTTGTACTCATACGAGTATTTTTTTTTTTTTCTGTTATAAACTTGTACCTAAGCTGTAAGTTTTCCTAAAATTCAAAAATAAAATAAAATAAAATAAAACTTTGGTCGTATTATATGGAGTTTTATCCATACAATCTCCTTTTCTTCGGGCAGTCGTGTAAAAAGGGCCTTGAACATAGACTTAGAATTTTCGCTTGGTCTTGTCTTGACAGACAGGCGGACGGACCACAAGCGATTCGATAAGTGCCCCATTTTTTCCTGGTCTAGGTACGAAAAACTAGCCCTGGACCAGGCATATACATAATATAAGTATTCTATACACATCTGTGTGTTATAAATGTAAGCACAGCTAGACCTATCTCAAAATGAATGGAATCATCTCGCCGGTCCCGTTCACCTAAATTTTACAGTCATGCACACGGATGACGATAACTGTACTGTGACAGTAAACACAGCGATGTCACAGTTAATGCCGTAGTGTGACAGTAAATTGCTCGTGACACCTCTACTTAGTACCTACTTACCTAAGTATTAAAAACCGGCCAAGTGCGAGTCGGACTCGCGCACGAAGGGTTCCGTACCATTATTTAGAATAAGGGCAAAACAAAACAAGTTCGTAAAATAAGAAAAATGCACGCAAAAAGTGGTCACCCATCCAAAAACTGACCTCGCAGATCATTGCTTAACCTACATTTGGAAAAATCACGGTTGTTGTATGTGAGCTCCCTTAAATATTTATTTTATTATATTATTTGGTATTTATTGTTATAGCGGCAACAGAAATACATCTGTGAAAATTTCAACTGTCTAACTATCACGGTTCTTGAGATACAGCCTAGTGACAGACGGACAGACAGACAGACAGACGGACAGCCGAGCCTTAGTAATAGGGTCCCGTTTTACCCTTTGGGTACAGAACCCTAAAAACCAGAGGAAAGAACGACGAAAGGTAGTCAGACATTTTAACGTAACATCTATATACGATTGCGTGTTTTTATGCGTTTATTCCCGTGCTCCATAAGCGTTGTCCACAAATCTTGTATCCCGTCAGAGTTATTAAAATAAAGAAGCTATTATTCAAACCAATTTACAACGTGGACTTTACGATGTGTATCACAGGAATACATAGTTACATACAGATGCAGTATTCGAATAAAAAAAAAAGATGTCTTCGCATAAAAAACACGCAATCGCGTACGAGATGTTACGTTAGAATGTCTGACTTTCTTTCGTCGTTCTTTCTTCTGGTTTTTAAAGTTAAGTAGGTACCAAGTAAAAAAAAGAAGCTATTAAGGCTCTTAAGCTTAAGGGTCCGCGAAACCCAGGAAGAAATCTTAAAAAAAAAACATCGAAAAAAATGCATCACGCCGCTCGAAAATGCAGTTTAAATGATTATATAAAACCTCAGAAAATATTGTCCTATCGTGTTTCTGGTACAGTGATCCCTCGGAAATATAATGTAATATCGATGCAAATTTTTAATTTGAATATTGTACTTGATTTAGTCAGTTAAAAATCAAATCTACGATTAGTCGTCGTCGTCGTTTCGTATGAGGTAGTGCTGGCCTCTGGTGTCAGAGTTACGCCCACCTTAACCTGTCTCACTAACTTGTTGATTCATCATCACCGAGCCGAAACAGCTGGACCTAGAAAGCTGAAAGAAGCTAGGTTCCTTTTATAGCAAAACCACCCAAAGAAGGGATTTTTGTAAATTCAACCCCTAAGCGGGTAAAAATGGTTGAAAACCACTGTATGAAGACTGTATCAACTTATTGTGCTTAAACTTAAAAAGTTTAAACTTGGCATAATATGCTCCTTAAATAATATGTTGAATTATTCTGTATTTTAATTACCTGTAACTATTATTTATTCTGTGCATATACCAAGTTTCAAGGAAAACGAACCATTCGATAAAAAGTTCCCATACAAACTTTACCAGTCCATTGCACCCACTTTTGGAAGTAGTTTGATGAAAATATATGTTATCCTTTTATTTTTATAACTTGTAAAAACTTTTATACTTTTTAAATATATTGTCGCCGAAATACTCCCAAAAAGTGGGTGCAATGTTAAAGTTCGTTTGGGAACTTTTTAAGGCGTGGTTCGCTTTCCTTGAAACTTGGTAGGTAGATTAGAATAGGTAATTAAAATACAGAATAATTCAACACTAATTTAATTATTTTTTGACTAAGTATTTGAGCTTCATCGTAGCAAAGCACGGGTTTTCAGCTAGTTAGGTTAGGTTAGTTCCACCGGATTCATCCCAGGAATTCACCACACATGCTAAAAGTAATAATAACTATTCCGGATTCTGACCACTTAGTTTTTATCCACAGGTCACTCTACGTTTCAAGAATTTACGTTTAATAGTTTATAATAAATTTTAAATGAATAAACGGCTTATTACCACTGTTTTTCGCCGTTTTGCTGACGTTTAGAGACTAAAAATTAACGTTAAAATGATTCCCAACCATTTTCAATTCTATATTATACATGCTTAGGGTTCCGTACCTCAAAAAGTACCAATGGATTGTCAGAGGATCTTGTGTCTGTCTGTCTGTCACAGCCTATTTTCTCTGAACCTACTGTACGAAAAAACTTGAATTTTGATACATAATCAATCATGAACGTGTAGTGTAAATGAACGAATTCATTGTAGCAATTATGAAACTATTATTTTATCTAAAGAACTTTCGTCCATTGCATCAGTGGATGTGACGTATCAAATGCATAGAGCGTTTTAAAATTAATACATTTTTGTAAGGTTCGTCACCGAAAAAATGTGGGGTAAATTCGTCATCTTGATTTTATACAGTCAGCTCTTAGCGTCTAGTTAAATGAGACTATTATTAACGCATTAGTATTGCCATTCAGCGTGGCAATGCAGCCAGCATCTTAGGGACGCTTCCGTCTGGTAGTGATTTGGATCAGTTGAGCTACCTTTAGATCGCTTGCAGCGGTCTTCAGGTAGCACAACTGTTTCATATGTATTTTGTACATACCTTGTATTATTCTTTCTGTAAATAAATGTTTTTTTAATTGTTAAATGAGATAGGGGTCTTTCATCATCGGGTAAATTCGTCACCGAAACGCCTTCTCTCAACTTTGGCTCCTACATCGAGTCTAAGGGAAAACATCTGCCATGATACTTGGCATTCTGAATAAGGTAAAGCGTTACTTCGCACCAGGACAGCTTCTCAGTTTATATGAAGCACATTTCCGGGCTGGTATGGAGTACTGCTGCCACGTTTGAAATGGCTCGACCAAACACCAGCTTGCTGCGTTGGACTCGATCGAACGCAGAGCTTTCAAGCTTATAGGTGAGCAACATATGGCGGAGACTAAGATCCAGGGTCTCGAGCACCGCCGTAAAGTCGTATGCCTTTCGATCTTCTATATAGGTTACATTTCCGGGAATGCTCGCAGGATCTTTACGATCTGATCCCACCATCTCCTTTTCATCATAGGACGAGCAGGCGCACGGCTCGGTACCATCCTTACCTCATTAGTATACCCTCTATTTGTACTAAACGTTTTAATTCTACCTTTATAATGCGAAATGCTAAAGAGTGGAACTACAACACAACATAACAACTAGAACCTACACTACACTAGTGAAAACTATAATCTGGGTCTCTTCAAGACTAGAGTGAATAGGTGCCTTCTAGACCTTTGTGCTCTATCTTCGGCCACATCGTCACTCAATAACAGAAGAGACCGTGGTCACTGAAACCAAAGTTTTGAAAAAAATACGGAATATTGTGCCTGACTCATAGTTCAAAGTTTTTCTGGCGCAATCACATCGTTCCCTTGACCGCTAATTCGTGTAACTAATTGTTTAATTGCTTTCCATTTGTTTGGTAATAACTGTAAACTTGATCGCAGTCATTTGGATTTATTGGAGAACAAACTTGTACAATTTTGAGGAATCGGGTAAAAAAACCAACTTCTAAAGCTAAGGTCAGACCAACGCGTTCTACCCGCGTCCGCGGTGGCTTGCACGGTGACGATCCATTGTCTTACTATTGATCGCCACTATGCACGCCACTGAGGACGCAGCTGAACGCGCCGGTTTGGCCTTAGCTTTAGGAAGCTCAAGTGACAGTGGTCTAGGCCCCGCGCGGATAACTCAGCGGATTAAAGAAATTACAGGTCAAATCAAGGAAGGATCCCTCTATCGATAGGGTTCCCTATCTACCAGCGGTTCTCAACTTTTTTTGATCAGGGCCCACTTTGATTTCTGTAAGTATTATTAGCAGGGACTACCTAGAAGGTTTAGCAACAAACTGTAAATCTAAAAAAGAAAAAAAACGAAACTTTTAACATAAGAGTAAAACCGTGGCCATTTCACTAAACCTTTGGTAGACAATCTCCACCAAATTGAAAAGTCACACTTCCATTTTATTTCACCATACTTGTGCTCTTCAAACGAGCAACATTGGTTAAAATGCCACTAAAATAAAACAAAAAAAACTCTAAAAACACTAGAAAAAAAAAAAGTAGACGACGTCTCTTTTCGAAAAAGGCGGACTTTTTTGGTAAGTTTGTTAACTTTTTACATGAATAAAAATCTCTATATCTTATCCCAATAAACGCATGCAAAAATCACCGGCTATTATTATTTATATCAAACTTTCGAAAGAAAATATAATTTCCCCGTTCTACCTCCAATTTCTGATTTGACCTACTGAACCTCATTCAGTCCCAATGCGTTCTTTGTGTGGTTCGTGGCGCTAATTCGTCCCGAAGTTTGGTGATTACTGGCTCACGATAATTATCTATGTGGGTTGAGTTCATGCGTGAACTATTACTACGAAATAGCTCTTTCCCAGACATAATTGTTTCGTTATCGAAACCAAATCCCTATATTGACGTTAAGGTGGATTCTCTCGCTAGTGGCGCTAAGTTCAAATGGTTTGGTGTTTTTTGCTCATTACATGCTCATGTACATGCATTTTGCTCATGAACACTTCTTCAGATATCGAAAGTTGATTTCGCGAGAACTAGGAGACTTAAAACAAATGTTTTAGTTGATAGTATCTCATAAATATCATTAGTGTGTAAACACATTTTTACAGTGTTTTTTTTTGTTTAGGGGGATCGTAGCTAAACGGATGATATTCATGAGATACAATCAGTTAAAACATGTGTGTTATGTCTCCTAGTTCTCGTGAAATCAACTTTCGATATCTGAAGAAATGTTCATGA
The DNA here is from genome assembly GCA_932527175.1 of Operophtera brumata. Lineage (NCBI taxonomy): Eukaryota > Metazoa > Arthropoda > Insecta > Lepidoptera > Geometridae > Operophtera > Operophtera brumata. The sequence continues at coordinate 53,536,798 of OW052239.1, read as the reverse complement.
ACTGTAATGAGAAAAAAACACCAAACAATTTGAATTTTGCGCTTCAAGCAGCCAGGACAAATCTTATAGGTATATAGGTACCAACGAATCTTATCAACAAGTCTGGGTAATCCCTTGGTCGGCTTTTATGACATCCACAGGAGGAGATGGAGGGGTCTATTCTTCGACCGAACACACCACATATTATTATATTTAAAATGAGCGATTCGACATACAAAAACAAACGATGTTGTACGCACTTAGAATTTCGACTTTTGTTTCACATTTTAAGGTTGTGTTGTATAATTTACTAGCGATTCGCCCCCGCTTCGCACGGGTAGCCCCCGGTGAACCCCCCCCCTACGTGCTTCTCCTGGTTCTAAGCTACCTCTCCACCAATTTTCAGTCAAATCTGTTTACCCGTTCTTGAGTTATAATTGGTGTAACTAACACGACTTTGTTTTATATATATAGATATTCAGAAATATAATCGGTTGTTTTGTTTTTCAGGTGACACCATGTGTGAGTCGAGGTGAACCAAGAGCAATCTGCAAATCTCAATCAACAAAATGAAATAGCCATGGAGTCCCCAGTGAGAATATGCTTAGGTAAGATATCATTTGGTAAGGGCAACAAGAATAGGGGCCTAATAAATAGAACACGATGCTTTACGACGAAGCCAAAGGAAAGATCTCAAAATACTAACTTTGATTCAGATTGTATATACCTACCTAGTAATCCTACTTGTCCTGTTGTCGCTGACTTTTTGCTTGTTCTTATCTTCATATTTTGTACAATGTTATCATATGTAAGTATAATGTATTAAATATATATATATATGTATATAATATGAAATTTATAATATGTGCATAGTAGGTATATGTATATTATAGTAGGTATTTGTTTATTATTATTAGTATGTATGTTTGTCGCTGCACATCAACGCATCTATATTTATTTTTTTATATAAGTACCATTGATACCCCGTGTTAATTGTATACAGTCCTATCCATCCAAAGGTTGTCTGGTAGAAATCGCTACTAAGCGATAAGACCGCCCATTGTACAACATAGTTAGTTTTAGTTTTATTATTTGTAAATTGTTTTAGATTATGGTGTGCAATAAAGTATTTTCTATCTTTCTATCTATCTACTAATTAAACCTCTGACAACATACATAGACATACATATACATAGATAGACATTTGTTATTATACATAGAAAATACCCAGAACACCCTAAACAAATATCTGCAGATCGAGCAAATATTTGTTCCGAGGCGGGAACCGAACCCTCCTGCGTCGCAGGCGAACTTTCACCCGCCACGCCACAGAGGTCGTCAACCATAGACTATGTCACGAAAATTAGTAAAAGTCGTCTGGTAGTGATTTGGATCAGTTGAGTTACCTTTAGTTCATTTACAACGGTCTACAAATAGCTCAACTGTTTTTTTTTTAATTTTGTATATAGTTACCTACTTTTATTAAATATATTATGTGTCGGAGTGAAGTCATTTGATGAATCTGTAGAAAAGATCTACTGAGATTGAAGGCTTATAAATACCACGTGTACGGCTGCGAACAATCGTATTCTGTCGTGTCGCGCCACCCAAACGAATGCGCCCGAGACTTGTTTACGCAAAGAAGCAAGGCGATCGACGCTCGGATATAAAAGGAGCGTGCGGAAGCAACAGAATTCATTATAACATCGGCGTTGGCCAAGTGCACACGTTTTATCAACAAAATCAAGTTAAAAGTCAGTTTGAGGTCAAGTAATAAAATCTTAGTGAAACCTCTTTTGTCTTCTCCTCATTTGCACGAGACCCACTCGAAAGCCCCTGAGTTGCCTTATGCCGTTCTGAGAGATAGTGATCATCACTCATCCGTCATATGCTTTCAGTTAAAATCGAATTAAACCTTTTCGGTCTAGACGTAGTGTATTTTAAAGGAAAAAAGTTATTTTAAAGCAGTATGTTATATAAAATCAGGATATACGATATGAGTTTAGATAAATTATATTCTGTTAAAGGAACTAATTGAGGTTTATTTTATCAATTCCAGGCGCAGCTATAGTAGTAAACATACTACTTCTATGCAACGCACCAGTGGAAGGAGTAGCACTTCCCAACGGAACCACACCGACCACAGTCAAGGATGTCCGAGCCCCCCGATACAAGCCCAACGCGACATGGCCTGCCAGGAACATACAGAAGACCCTTGACGTAGCCCTGAACGAACTAACCCCTAAGGAGTCAACGTCAGAAGAACATACCGAAAATAATGCAAAGTATAAAAACAGAGGAAGTACGAGGTTTGGATCACGAAAAACGTCCACAGTTAGCCCAAAAAGAAGGAGAGCTACTACTTCTACGAGTTCTACTGAATCAGCAACGTTGATCATAGTAACGCCAACTCCAGAAGTCAAGAATCCAACACAAATAATTGACAGCATGAGAAAGTATAAGAAAACTAAAATGCCTAATCTATCGAGTACTACTCCAGTATCTGTTAAAGAAGCTCCAAGTTTCGAAGATAATGAAGATGAGGAAGACGATTCGTTTGAAAAGTTCACCTCGGATAAATACCATGACAACTTTTTCACAAATCCCAGTTTTGATGATGATCACGACTTCAGCCATGACTTTGATAACGATAGCTCTAATAATAAAGTTAAGAAAGATAACAGAGGACCATCCTACAATTTCCCGAATTACTCAAAAGAAGATACATACAGTTACAAAGAAGATAAAGAACCTTTCAAATCTAGTTTCTTTGACTACGATTCTGAATTAACAACTCCTAGAAATGATTTCTTTGACAAGAAGTATTCTAGTATCTCGACTAGTATTATAAAGAATTTAGACTCTATAAAAGCAAAATCTCCACCGCCGAATGTAACTAATGTTCACAAAATAATTACAGAGAATATTGGACTTGAAAGACTGAGTAATAATACGCCAACCAATAAGTCATCAGTATTTATTAAAAATACCAAAGAAATCCGAATGTCGGACAACGACGGAGCTGATAGTGTCAACAAAGAATTATCTGATGTGCACGGCACGAGTATTTATTATGAGATGTCGGTGCTGTCTACTGAGACATACACAATGAACCATTCTAATGATGATGACTGTGATGAATCTTCACCAACTACCACTAGTACGGTTCCGGAAAATGAAAGAGGAGTCGTGAAAGCCACACAGCCTACGATAGAAGTAGAGTCGACAAAACCTTCAATTATTCAAGCAAAATTTGAGGCCCTATCTACATCACCGTCAGATTTCGTGCCCGTATCCAGTTTATTTCCATTTTTCAGCACAGTGCATTCTTATTCTACACAAAGTTCGATTTCAACAACAGAACGAATAACTAAACTATTTTCAAACAACCGAAACAGAAACTATTCCAAGCGACTGAATCCGGCTGGAATCAAAGACTCTCTAAACAGCGTCACGTCCAAAACAGATGGTAATGTGACTGTGAGACCTCAAACTCGCAAATTTCACCATACAACTCCTCGAACTAAGCCTGTGTGGATGTCTCCAAGGCGGAATATAACTAGGATATATGCTAAGCCTACAACGATATACTCTGAACACTTCAGCATTAAAGACAAGTTTTTGACTTCTAAACCTCTGCAGCCGAACAGGGCAGATCTGACGACTGTTTCATCATCAGAAATAGATCCCGTGTTGCAAACTGATGTAAGCGGGACAAGCAAGGTGGTTAATTCTCAGTTTGTAACTGATAATACCATTCCGTCATTAAGGAAACGAGGTTCAATGAGGTTTAAGACATCAACTGCTTCTTCTGCTGAAGTAGAGTCGGATATAAGAGATCTAGAGATGCCGTCGACGGCGTGGGCTTTGGCATCGTTGATCAGCCCGCCGTCGCTGCCGAGCACAGTGGTCAATGCAACAGAGAATGAGCTGCAGAAAGTCGGGGAAGAAATAGGTGAGTAAATGCATATTACATACTAATGTATGTATGTATTTATGTATGTATGTATAATGCATGTATTAAACAGGTAAATTTATTACAAAAATTATTAGAAATGAGATAGATTTAGCACTGATTGACCCGTCTTTACATTTCAGACACTAAAGAAATACCTACGGGCCCGAAAACGACGTCGACAGTCAGTCCTATCAGCAATGATATAATCACAAAGAAGGTCACAGAGGTGGACCAGAACAAGCTGCCATGGCAGCCAGTGTACACTCCTACATCCCCCAACGAAGAAAACAAAATAACTGCTGAAATCAAAGAGAGGCTACCAGCCGAAAGCAATATATCCTTGCAAAGCAGCGCTGACCTGGTAGCGACTGAAGCCGTTAAAGACAATACACTCGGTGCGGCAATGAAATCGAAAGAAGTAAAACCTCTCTGGATATCAGCTACAGTAGAAACAGCAGCGACGACTGATAAAAATGAAATAAACAAAGAAAAACGCAACAAAATTATTCCACCGATTGATACTACAAGGTCAACCGGTTTTGAATCGATTACAAAACTACCAGCTGACGTTACGACACCGCTAGATGAAACCGCCGCTAGTTCCGAAGTTAACCAAACAGTCTCAGTAGATATATCCAAACTCACGACCGATTATGAGATTACAACAATAAGGTTTTCCTATGTTCCAACAGAGACAGTCGATGAAATTACAGATATAAATACCATTAAAACTACTACTGAAAGTGAGTGGCATTCTGCTATGCCGACCAGGACCAAGGCAACAACAATAAAAGATAGTCCTGTAACCACTTATAGACCTAAATATACCACTTCTACTGAAACAGAGGAGATGACGACTATTTTTACTGATACTACGCCAGTGTTGGAAGTTTCGTCACAAATTGTAGCTAATTTAACGGAAAAAACCCCCGAAACCACAGAAAGGACTATGAAGACTACTGAGGTCACAACTCAACCGACAGCCGAAGTAACGACTGAGGCTATAACTGTACCCCCTACTACTGTTCCAACGACAACAGTCGAAGTAACTACAGAAGTAACTACAGCAGTTTCAACAATAGTTCCAACAACTGAAATGATCGAAGACACAACCACAATCGTAGTTGAAGTCATTACAGAAATAAGTTCTGAAAAATCTACCTCTGTCACTGTTTCAGCAACTGAAACTATTACGTCTAGCGAAACAGAAACTGATAGTACTTCTGAAGAAAACAGTCACAGTAACGAGATTAACTACGAGATTAAAACAAACGAACCAAGTGTGAAGCCTGAACCTGAATATAAATCAACATCAACAATGGGCGCGCCTATGGCTGCTCCAACTACTCATCTCCCTACCTTTATCCCATATGTAGAATCTGATCCACCAACTGTAATTAAAGAAACAACAGAGCCAATGACAGAGACAACAACAGCTAAAACAGAAAGAGATGAGACAACGACAGAAGATGTAACAATGACAATGAATGAGCTGGAAGACCTGACGAGCTATGCTGGTGAGGTGACGACTGAGTCAGCGCCGAGAGGACCGGAGGAGGCAGGATTGGGGGCCGCGATTGCCATAGTAGTCAGCACTACTGGAGTGATCGCACTTGTGCTACTGATTGGATTACTGGTGAGAGTTATTTGAAAAGTTTATAAAAAAAAATATAATTAGCGTTGCACTGCTTGTGCATTTGCCATTTTCAAGTAGGTATAATTTACTAATATAATTTGCAATGTTATAATCCTTCCAAGACGTTAAAGTCACAGTCAAGTCATGTTTTAGTAAAATGGTGGCCGTTTTACAAAAAACTTTGGTAGACAATTTCCACCAATTTGAAAACTCACGCAATTCACTTCTATAATGAAATAGAACTACACTTGTGCTCTAAAAAGGAGCTACATTAGTGAAAATGCCACCAAAATTACACTAAATAACTCAAAAAAACACTAGGACATGAAATAAAATAAAAGTAGACGACGTCTCTTTTCGAAAATGGCGGGAAGAGCAAAATCTCAAGAGATGTTTATTGAAAACAAAATATCTACCTTACGCGCGATTACCAAATGTACCTAACCAATGTGATAAAGCACTACCTATAGCTTGTAAAATATAGCTTGATTCATGTGACAGCTGTCATTACAATCACGCTTATCAAGTTTCGTGTTTTTAGATGTTAAAATGTACGCGAGACAATGACATACTTTATTCCTGGTACCAGTTTTAGTGACGTTTCTAGCGATATCGTAACCACAGACACAGTTATAGGTTTTGTAAAAAAAAACATCTATAGTTTACTTTTAAATTCAAAATTAAATAACTATTGTTTTATTGTTATGACATCGATTTATTTAAAATCTTGTAAAAAAATAATTTTTGACTAACGAAAACTAAAGATTCTTTACCTTTAGATTTTAATCTATCATCATCAGATCAGCTCGCTGGCATCATAATTTTGTATTGTCATCGAAACTTTACAGATATGCATAATTTCAGCTCAATCGGTCGAGGTAAACTGGTACAAAACACAGTGATACAAAAGTCTACAAGATTTGTCCCACATTAAATAACCACTAATTAACTTCTTTTTTTTATACAACTTTGATTGACGGATCAAGCAGATGGCCCACCTGATGTTAAGCGGCACCATCTGCCTATGAACAGTGCAATATCACATAGGTCACGTCCACCTAGGTCGCACCCTATGTGGCATTGCACTGCGCCCGCCATCCTGAGACAAAACGTGCGTGAAACAATACGGAGGCCTGCAATGCTCTAAGCCGGCAACCATACCCTTCAACCCGGAACACAGCAATGCGAGCACTACTGCTTTGCGGCAGTAATAGGTACATACATACTAACAGAGGTTCAGAGATTAAAAATAATGATGCTATTTCTGTGATATAAAGGTATAACTGGCTCAGATTATTTATTAAAGTTTTTACTTATATGAGACTTCAAAATCCACACTATTTTTACATCGATGACCACCGTGGTGCAGCGTTCGAGTAGCCAACTGAGACGCAAGGTGCGGGTTTGATTCCCGCTGCGGAACAAATGTTTGTATGATCTGCAAATATTTGTTCCGTGTCTATGAGTTGGTAGCATGGTACTCGTAGTTCCCGATACCACAGGGGATCCTAGTGTGGGATCAGAACTATGAACAACTCGGAACAAATATTTGTACGATCTGCAGATATTTGTTCAGTGTGTTCTGGGTATTTTCTATGTATAATAAAAAATATCTATCTATGTAATGTGTTGAGTTATCAGTTATCTAGTACCCATAACACAAGCTCTGCTTAGCGTGGGGCTAGATAATGTTGTGTGAACTGTCCAGCATTTAATTTTTGTTTATTATTATTATGTCTCAGGGTGACGGGCGCAGTGCAAAGCCACATAGGGCGCGTACTTGGTGGACGTGACCTATAAGATAATGCATTGTTCTTATGCATAGGGTACCACATAACATCAGGTGGGCCATCTGCTTGTTCCGTCATCTAAAGATGTATAAAAATAAAGTACCTGTTGGGTGTTATGTTATAAGGTTTCACTTATTGATAGTGATTATAAAGTACCTGTTGGGTGTTATGTTATAAGGTTTCACTTATTGATAGTGATTATAAAGTACCTGTTGGGTGTTATGTTATAAGGTTTCACTTATTGATAGTGATTATAAAGTACCTGTTGGGTGTTATGTTATAAGGTTTCACTTATTGATAGTGATTATAAAGTACCTGTTGGGTGTTATGTTATAAGGTTTCACTTATTGATAGTGATTATCTTTGTTCAGCTATCTTCTCTTTCGTTCTTCTTCGGCAATTTTATCTTCTGTTTGTTTGTGTTTGTTGTACTGATGAGTGTTCTAACAACATATCCAAAGTAATGAGCATAATATCTATTGGTAACTCACGATAAATTACGGTCACTACTTTGGTGTACATTGTAGAGTTCACGATGCCTTCTGCGGTCCTGAAATATTTTATACATAGAGTTAGAACAAATCGCTCTAATCAAAAAGTTTTACATACATACATAATTTCCTTTTCAACACACTTGTTCATAAAGTGGCTCTAATTTCACCGCAATTAGGCACATAATCAAACTGTAATCAAACTGTAAATTTTTCATTGCTATTATTCACAAGTGAGTTATGGAGTCAGTTGAACATTTACACAGAGTGTGTATTTCTGTTTTACACCTGTAATCAAACTGTGACTTTTCATTGCTATTATTCACTAGTGAGTTAAAGAGACAGTTTAACATTTACGCAGAGTGTAAATCACAGTAATCAGTAAATAGCAGTAACCAGCAGTACACTCTTTTGATATGAATAATCCCAATAATATAATAAATGTTAAAGTAACGATGTTTGGATGTTTGTTGTTTCACGCCAAAATGGCTTAACCGATTTCGATAAAATTTTGTAAGTCAAAGTCAAAGTATCTTATTTATTGAAATCACAAGGACCATTTTGAATCGTCTTATAAAATAAATTGACTCCTGTTCCAACGTGTCCAAACCTAGAAGAATCAGGCAACAAACACAGTCTGTTGTTTTGATGATCCTTCTTACTACTAGGTACATAGTACTTAGGTACTTTGACCTGTATTGAGCTATAGGCTACATTTTATTCTGGTAAAACACGAGCAAACCCGCGGGTGGACACTATTAGTTTATTGTAGTAGAGCTTTTTTGTGAAAAAGTTCGTCCTGGGAAGTACTACCTGCATACCTATTTCTGCCACAAAACAGTAGTGCTCGCAGTTCTGTTCCGGTTTGAAGGGTATGGGTGCCGATGAAATTACCTATAGGCACATGACACTTAATTTTTATTTTATAAACTTTTATTTAACTTGCAATGTATGTCCGGGTGGAATCTTGCAACTGAATTTTAAAGCAGTTATCTTCAACCGATTGAGCTGAAATTTGGCATACCTGTCAAGTTCCGATGACAATACAATATGATGGTGACAGCGAGCTGATCTGATGGTGGAGACGGAAGGTGGCCAACGGAACTCCTCGATGGATAATAGTAGACTGGCCGAGTTTAGGCTCATTTTGATCAGCACGCGGTTACGATCACTAATTTTATAAAGGCTTATGTATCAGGTTGGCGCGCGCAGTGCTATGCCACATATTATGGTGCGTCCTAGGTGGATGTGACCTATGAGGTAATGCATTGTTAAAGACAGAGGTTACCGCTTAACATCAAGTGAGCCATCATCTTGTTCCGTCATCTAAGCAGTAAAAAAAAATGGTACCTTTTATATCGAATCTCTTACCTGTTTAAATGTGCTATGGTGTTGTATGTATTGAGTATTCTTCACTCCCCTGTGGCCCCTTAAATGTACCCGTGGAAGGGGGGGGGGGGTTGCTTCACTCCTCTGCAGGAAGGCCATCCCTGACAGCAGCAGGCAGCCTGCCACTCCTGAAAACCAGTTTACATTTGAGTTAGTGATGCATGTCATTGAGATATTTTAAGTAGAGCCGAGTGGACTCAAAAACTAAACGAGAAATCTCATTTGAAAATCTGTATATAGTACGGCCTGCCACTCGATGGACTGATGATATTGTAAAGTCGCACCAAGTCGGTGGATGGAGGTGGCTCAATTCAGTTGCAAGATTTTACCCGAACCAAACATTGATTGTTAAGACCGGTTTTTTTTTATTGTACATCCTACTTGATGAGTACCTATAATATGTACCTATTTGTGCACTCCTACTATTGTGTCTATCTACATCTACATCTACACTAATATTATAAAGAGGAAAGATTTGTATTTTTGTGTATGTGTGTGTGTATGTTTGTAATGAATCAACTTAAAAACGAATGTGCTGATTTCAATAAATCTTTCACCGTTGGAAAGCTGCATTCACCCTCAGTGACATAGGCTACCAGGGTTTAGGAGAGGAAGAGAGGAGGGGGGGGGGGGGGGGCTGTTTTTCATCCTGAAACTACCCGTGCGAAGACGGGACGACTCGCTAGTTTGTTATTAAATTGTTAACTTCATAACATTGTAAAATGTGTATTTACCTTTGCTATATTTGTAAATCACTTACAAGAAATAAATAAATATTAAAATAAATAAATAAATATTGATGGACAGTTCACACAGCATTATCTAGCCCCAAGCTAAGCAAAGCTTGTGTTATGGGTACTAGATAACTGATATACTTAATACAATATATTACATAGATAGATATTTTTTAGTATACACATAGAAAATACCCAGAACACCCTGAACAGATTTCTGCAGATCGCACAAATATTGGTTCCGAGGCGGGAATCGAACCCGCAACCTCCTGCGTCGCAGGCGAACCGTCGCCCGCCACGCCACAGAGGTCGTCAATATTAATTAATTATTGAATTTAATTGTATTGAATTGAATTGCAACTTAAATTAGAGACACAAAACGTCACAAGATTAATGCAAATCTAAGTAATGCGAAATGTTTACTTGTATTTGTTTTATCTATGGTGGCAAGTCTAACGGCTCCTAATTACTTGTGTTATCGCGTAACCGTCTCCTCATAAAAATTCCTGTGTTCGCCATCGGAGCGCTATGGTCACCGGACACGGCTATTCGACTGTTATCGCTAACTGGAAGCTCAGTGAGTAGGGCTAATGTGCATGTTGTCAGGTGGTCAGTAGGTATTCTGCGGTATAACTGGGCCGCCCTGAAGGAAGCCGTTTTACCAGCAAAGAACATTTTGCAGGAAACAGCAGACCATTGTAACAGTATCTATCTATCTACGCGAATGCTGAAACTGTAGAATATATTATATTGATAAAGATAGAAATAAAAAAATAAAAATTGTGCCCACAAACGCAGATACAAAACGACACGCAAACACACACACAGAAACAGAGATTTAGGAAGAAAGATAAAACTAATGTGTGCCTCTTAGTACCAGCCACGTACGGAGGCCTACGTTGCTCGATGACCAGCCACGCATCACTGACACAAATTGGCGTCCAGCTCAGCATTTGTTGTGTTGTAGCAACACAACGCTGATCTTCCGCTGGAACCATCAGAGTGAAAAACACGGATGTCTGCTTCACAATTAATAATTATACATAAAATTAACAAATAATAATAATGAAGTATTTAATCAAATAAAAGATCGACATGTTTATTAAAATTGTACGTCAAGTAAGGATGTGTTGCAAAAAACAAACAATGTTACATTGGCGAACTTAATGCTAGGAGCATTCTCTACCAGCTAACCTTTGTGTATTGTTGATACATTTATTAATTACATACATTAAAGGGCAGGTCACGTACCTACCCTGAGGCTTTGATTACATACATTAAAGGGCAGGTCACGTACCTACCCTGAGGCTTTGATTACATACATTAAAGGGCAGGTCACGTACCTACCCTGAGGCTTTGATTACATACATTAAAGGGCAGGTCACGTACCTACCCTGAGGCTTTGATTACATACATTAAAGGGCAGGTCACGTACCTACCCTGAGGCTTTGATTACATACATTAAAGGGCAGGTCACGTACCTACCCTGAGGCTTTGATTACATACATTAAAGGGCAGGTCACGTACCTACCCTGAGGCTTTGATTACATACATTAAAGGGCAGGTCACGTACCTACCCTGAGGCTTTGATTACATACATTAAAGGGCAGGTCACGTACCTACCCTGAGGCTTTGATTACATACATTAAAGGGCAGGTCACGTACCTACCCTGAGGCTTTGATTACATACATTAAAGGGCAGGTCACGTACCTACCCTGAGGCTTTGATTACATACATTAAAGGGCAGGTCACGTACCTACCCTGAGGCTTTGATTTTTAACAAAAGGTGTTATTGATAACTGAATGGTAAAGAAATAGTTTCACTTTTAGTAATAAAATAATATAAAAAAACCGGCCAAGTACGAGTCAGACTCGCGCACGAAGGGTTCCGTACCATTATCTATAAAAACGGCAAAAAAAAACACGTTTGTTGTATGGGAGCACCATTAAACATTTATTTTATTAGTTTTTTAGTATTTGTTGTTATAGCGGCAACAGAAATACATCATCTGTGAAAATTTCAACTGTCTAACTATCACGGTTCATGAGATACAGCCTGGTGACAGACGGACAGACGGTCGGACAACGGAGTCTTAGCACCCGGGTCCCGTTTTACCCTTTGGGTACGGAACCCTAAAAACTACTTATTAAAAACCAAAAATACATACACATAGATATACGCATTTTACCGCGTAGGGGTAGGCAGAGCCCCAAAAGGCCTCATTTCACCATCGTTGGAATATAGACGTGACAAATGGTGAGCTCATCACCGCCATTGCTAGCTAAAAAGCTAGCAAGCTAAGGTTAGCTGGAAGAAAATGCTTATTAGCATTAAGTTCGCCGATGTACTGCTTTCTTGTCTTGTGCAATAAATAATTTTCTATCTATCTATCTATCTATCTGATCTATCTATTGCTTCTTACGACTAAGTCCGCTAGCACTTTCTTCCCGTAAATAACAGATTTTAGGAGTTTACGAGTAAAAATTCGCAATTATAAACTTTTTTCCTATATATATGGCACAAAGCTTTCCAGCATTCCAAATTTCATAATTCTGAGGTTCCTGGTAGTTTCTTGATCTCCATACAACAATTAGACTTTAATTGCCTTTTTTTTTATTGCGTTTTTTAGCTCACAAACCATAATTGACATAAATTTCAAATTGAAACGGTTTTTATCAGACAGACAGACTGACAAATGATTCGATAATGGTTCCGTTAGTACCTTTTCAGGTAAGAAATAATAACAGTATAGTAATGCCGCATATAAGAATACCTTTTTAATGATATACAAAAGAGGAATATACCGAATGGGATGTACAAAAGATGCCTTTTGTTTTAAGTAAAAAAAATAAACTCAATGCTCCTGAAAAGTTAAAATGTATGACATTTTATTATCTTAAAAGTGAGATAAATAAATAAGGTATCCGTATACCTGGGAAAATTGACGCTGTGACAGACAGGATGGACGGACGGACGGACGAACGACCTTAGGATTCCTAATAGAACACGAAACCCTGAAACCCGCAGCCTTATTCTTCGTTAAACCCATCTTTATTTTATTCAATTTAATTTATTTATTTCAGGCAACAGTGAAAAATGTACATTGTACCTAGACAAAGGCCCATAGTAATATATACATGACAACTAACATCATATAAACATATTTATAACTTAATCTAACACACGTGTGATCACCGACGCGTCGCGGCCCGGGGATCACGTGACAGACGGCCCTTGAACCGCCGGAACTTCAGCCCTTTCGGCCAGAATTCAGGGCCGTAGATCTTCATCAGATCTTCCGTAGGGACCCTCACCATAAATGAGCTAAAGCCCACATTATGACGAGGGTCCAACTTCATGACCCTCAATCCCACTCCGACTTTCCTCTTGATGTACTCCACCACCTCTGCGGCCTTCACGTCGAATTAGACGCGGATTTATGGAGGCCAATAGGATTAGAGGCCCGTCTGATAGGTAAAGTTTGATAGGTATCTATGTAATTGAAAAAACCGGTAATAACTCACGTAGGTACTTGTTCCGAGTCAAACACCCGACCCGACCCGAGTCGACCCGGAAGGGGGTATTAAGTCCCAGAAACTCGAGTCGGGTGTTTGACTCGGAACAAGTACCTACGTGAGTTATTACCGGTTTTTTCAATTATGAATATTACTCACGGAAGTTTTAATAGGTATCTATGTGGTTGGACTACCGTAACCTAAGATTTTATAATAGGCAGGCACCTATCCAACACGTGGTACTTATATCAAAAATATTAAAAACACGACTGCCATGATTTAAAAATCAACTAAAATATGTAAAAAATAATTACGAAGTAGTTTCTTGAGAACAACGTGCAGTAAATACCTAAGCCTTACACTTTTTCGCGATTTCTGTAATTTCTTGTACTCAAACCTCAGTTGGTCCGGTAGAGACTTTTGATCCTTATAAGAAACAGGATCTATTGGCATTTAAAAAAGTATTTCTGTAAAATTACCATTTTCATGCTAACTGTAATTTTTTTCCTAAATCTGTGAATGTAGATCAGAATATCTCAAAAAGTTATGGATGGTCTCCTAGGAACGTTTTCCTGTAACTATAACGTTAAGGTACCTGCCCTTACTGTCCCGCCTCAACAATCCATCCTGTGTATCCTTTGCGTATTGGGATAATCTAAAGATTCTAATGATACTTCAATCATCAAAATCGGTTGAGGCATATAACATAACGCCCAATAGTCACAAACATAGTCCTGATCCCACACTGACCACCTGTGTCGTGGTTATCAGGAATTACGTGTACTATGGTACCATAACACCCAGACCAGGAACAAATATTTGCAGAACATTTATCCCGGGAATCGAACCCGAAACCTTTCGTATCTCAGCCGGCTACTCGCCCGACGCGCTACGGAGGTCGAGGTATTTAGAAGATATGGTGGAATAAAGAAACACACATGAATCTTGCAAACAATACACTCCTTTTTTTGGGGCAGTCGAGTAATAACTTAATCGTCTTCAGGTAGCACAACTGTTTCATATATACATACATAGATACACGCCTTTTTCCCAAAAGAGTAGGCAGAGCCCCAAATGGGCCTCTTTCCACCGTGGGTTACACCATCGTGGGAAATAGACGTGACAAGTGGTGAGCTCATCGCCGCCATTGCTTCCCACGACTGCTTCTTCCAGTAATGACTCATTCCATAATAAGCTAGCAGCCAGGACAAATCTTATACCAACGACTCTTACAAACAAGTCCGGGTAAACTGTAACTATTAAATTTGTATTTTATAAATTTTGTATTTTATCTACTTGTATTACTTGTATTCTTTCTATAAATAAATGTACTGTATTTAAAAAAAAAACTAATCTTCAGACACTCCTAAAAAGTTAAAAATAAAATATAAGAGAATCAATAAGTTTTAATAAGTATTCCAGATAATAAACATATAAGTAGAGTTTGGATCAAAATTATTAACCCTATTGACAGTGGGTGATTTTAATTGTTTTTTTTATAATTAAACATAGGCTTTAGTACGCATGTAATAAAGATAAAACATTGTAATTGCTTACCTCTAATCGCTGCATCTTGTTCTAACCACAAAAAAGATTTTAACGTAAAAGGTAATTAATTTAAATTTTAAAAGGTGATAAAATACGGGTCTTTCTATCACTGCATTATGTATAATATATATCCAGATTTAATCTAGATTTAAAATTAACGAATTAAAAAATAATAGAAAATAAAAACAAATTATTGAAAGCTTTAGTAATAATTGGTAAAATTATTGAAATTGGTAAAATAATTTAATTTGTAAGCCTAGTAAGGTGCGCGCGCGCCTAGCTTGGGGTTATACGTCACTGTGAGCTGTGACCCGCTCCGCTGAAACTTGAAAGGACGCGGTGACCTAAGGAATGTACAGGGGGAAGTAACTTCTACTAACTTTTCTTTTTAGAGTTTACTCCGCAAGAATAATTAAATAAATAATAAATTCATAATGCTGGTCAGTTCACACAACATTATCTAGCCCCAAGCTAAACAGAGCTTGTGTTATGGGTACTAGATAACTGATATACTTAATATAATACATTATAATAGATAGTTATTTAAAATTATACATATAAATTAGAATTGGTCCAAAACTATCTTTCCGTTAACATTCTACGACTTGTACCTTTTAATTGTATCATTTTAATTTTAAAAGGCTTTACTCTTCCTGATTTAATAATTATTATTTGTCGAATTCCTTTATAATCAAATAATAGTAAATGACTTCCAGATACGAGCCGTTTTCAGGAACTTCAGTACAAATATATATTTATATATACAAATTGTACCCGGACTTGTTTGTATGATTCGTTGGTATGAGATTTGTCCTAGCTTCTAGCTTATTATGGCATGTGTTACGAGTATTACTGGAAGAAAGCGTTAGCAGAGTCAATCGTGGGAAGCAATGGCGGCGATGAGCTCACCACTTGTCACGTCTATATTTCACGATGGTGCAATCCATATCCAGTAATAGCACATTCCATAATAAGCTAGCAGCTAGGACAAATCTCATACCAACGAATCATACAAACAAGTCCGGGTACAATTCCCAATGTGAAAAGAGGCTCATTGAGGCTCTGCCTATTCTTTCGGGGAAAAAGGCATGTGTCTATGTATGTATGTAATAGTGAATGATGGTCACTGCAGGAAAACCGTTAATTTATGTATGAAATTAGCACCAGTTAATACTTCCTCCCCCCGTGCCGCTGCTAGGTGTCGCTATAGTAGGTAGGTCGCACTAGCGAGGATGTTTTTACAGAGCGATTGTAAACAAAGCTTTGCTGATGACGGACCTCTAGTGTGTGTCCATTATCCTACGGCAAATACATAAATTGACGTACTCTATTATGTGTTCTGTACTAGAGCTTGAGCAATGTGGTTGCCTTTACAGAATGAGCACAGGGAACGCATCCAATCAGTTGATTTGATTTTAAGTTGCGTGTATTACTCATTGGAAATCCTAATAAATAAAATAATCAATAAATAATAGAGGTCGTCACGTAAAATAAACATAAACTATTAAACAATTTGAAGTTGGAACAAAAAACTTGAAATATCGGTGCTAGTGTCATAAATTCTTGAATGAATTCGAAAAGGTTCGAAATTTGACAAAAGAAGCAACGAGGTACAAATGCATTGTATAAAAAAAGCAGTCCCCCCAGAATCCACACACCAAATATTATCAAAATCCCCTCAATCGTTACGGAGTTGAGTGGAACTACACATACGAAACGAGCGTACCTGCTGGCGGAAGCTAATAAAACATAACTTAACATAACACTTGGATATAATAAAGCTCCTGTTAGTGTAAAAGAAATCGGAATGGGATTTGTAGTTCCTGAGATTACCCCATAAACAAAAACCCACCTACAAACTTGGCTTTACCGTTTCAAAATTCTTATATTAGTTTAGAATTTAAAACAAAAAGGTTTTACGTAAGAAAAGGTTTTCAAAAAGGGACTAACGGTTAAACCATATTACTGTACCATGAAAGGAGCCATGGAACAATTCAGATTACAATCTATCACTTAAGGTTTAACCGTAACGTATTAAATAAAACCGCCCAAGTGCGAGTCGGACTCGCACACGAAGGGTTCCGTACCATTATCTATAAAAATGGCAAAAAAACACGTTTGTTGTATGGGAGCCCCCTTAAATATTTATTATATTCTGTTTTTTAGTATTTGTTGTTATAGCTGCAACAGAAACACATCATGTGTGAAAATTTCAACTGTCTTGCTATCACGGTTCATGAGATACAGCTTGGTGACAGACGGATGGACAGCGGAGTCTTAGAAATAGGGTCCCGTTTTACCCTTTGATACGGAACCCTTAAAAGTAAACATAATTAAATAATTAATTTATTAAATTAGGAGAACGTATAATGATTTTGATTGTATAGCATGCTAGATTTGATAAAACTCAAAATAAAAAATATTTTTGATGTGTAACATCTAAGATTGGCAGTAAAACCGACTCGTATACCGTGCCGGCAAACAGCATGACGCTGTCATGACGTTTGAATTATTAATTCTAATATTGATGTTTCACATCTGTCGCCGTCCCGTGAGGACCTACTTTTTTCCATTAAATGAATTCCACAAACCGTGTCACAATGGAACCGAACGCAGCATACGTACGCAATAATATTTAAGTATTCTTTGGCTTAGGGGATCCAATAAATCAAGGTCTTAACTTGGTCATATTTTAGTGGAGTCAAGTGCTCTAACGCGGGCTCTTGTAGAGAAGTTTGCGTAGAGTCGTTACCAAGCTCTACATAAGAGTAATAATTATTAATAGAGCAGTTTAGTAGAGTGGCTGTTTCATTTTCAGCTGAAGAATAGGTAGGCCACTTGCCCGATGGTCGGATGAAATTAGAAACGTAGCAAAAACTTTAGAAGTGGCAAGCGACCGTGACCAATGGAAAAAGCTGGAGGAGGCCTTTACCCAAGAGGGGTCTTAACTGATGGCACAGAAAAAAGAAAATGAAGAAAACAACTATATATTACTTGAATATTTTATTTTCTTAACATATTATAAAATGTGAAACTATTATTAAGTTAATGAATAAACGGGCTCTTTATTTATTTTATTTATTGGTCCACTCTGGATGAAATAATAAGTAAGTGTAAGCTATCATATTTTTTAAATCCCGTCTGAAAAGAGGGGTGTTATAAGTTTTACGCTATAGTGTCTGTCTGCCTGTTTTGTAAATGACAAGGATGAATTCCTTCTCAATAATATACTATCTCAAATGAAAGGAACTATTGAAATATTCAAGGACATTAAAGCGCAATCGCGCTACAGAAACGTGTCTTATTTTTAAATTTCATGGTGTTATAAGCCAGTATTAAAAAATAATAATAGCTTAAGCTTACTTATTAGTTAATCCACTGTACGAACTCAACTTAAGTCCACTCTCAAGCTGTCCCGCTCAGATTCTAAACAAAAACCGCCATTTACAATACCATTCTTTAAGTAAGCGGGTTACAAAATGAGTTAACAAAAAAACTAGCGAGCCTTACAGTAGTTGCATATGAATATGTGTAACTCTGACATCTCACCTCCTTCGTAATAAGTAATAGTACCAAGCTCTCGGAAAAATGCGCGCTTCCTGTTACACACTTCCGTCTCTTTTCAGGAAATCACTCCCACAAATTGTAGGAAAGCGAGAGAAAAGGTGTTGCACATCAAAAACATACCATACTTTTAAAAACATTAAAAACCTACTGTATGAACACGGTTCATACGTATTCGTAGTGACAGCTTCAAGGGTTTGCCCTGGCTAGCTTGAGATCCCTCTGAGCGCTGTCTGAAGTGAAGTGGGTTCCCAGAACGCTAGCCCATAAACATATCAATGATTAGCATTCTGAGACGATGATTAAGATAAGGGTTTCTAGTATCGCACTTTGAGGCACATCAAGTTCTCGACATTAAGTGGAGATGTTTTTTCAGAATAAAAAATGTTATTTTTTAAAAATAATTACGTCTTTTTTTGTCAATTTAATTTAATTTAAAATGATTCCCAACCACAATAGTTTCAATTCTATAATGGATTTATTGTTACTTTTGGCGCAAAAAATTATTGAAATGGAATGTAATCACTTTCTCTATGTGGTGTGTCCGGCCTAAGAATTTTCCCCTCCGTTTCCTCCCGTGGATTTCGTTAAAGCCAACTAAGGGATTACCTTAGTTAGAGAAAAACTGTATTTTTTTATTTTAAAAGTAATGGGAAAGACCATCGAGCAACACGGAATGGAGACGCCATCAAAGGCATTCCCCGCTGTAGTTCCCCTCTAAATTGAATGCCCTCGAGGGCATACAGCTTATAAAAAACTAGCTGTCGCCGATTGCTCTGTCAGACTGAATCGACTCGCGTGGGAGATAGTGCTCCAAGAAAAATGCCGAGTTGTTCAGTTTTATGCTGTAAAAAAATGATTGGATCATCAAATTTACAAGAAGATGGTGTTTCCTTTCACATGTACCTGAATTTCAATTAAATTATTATAATTTATTGCATAAAAATTGACCAAGTCAAATTAAGCCGTATAAAAACAAAAGTGGCCATCTTAGATTTTGTAATTTTTGAGTTAGTGTTCGGGGTAAAATAATAAAACTGAACGGTTTAACAAAAAAAACCCTGAATATTTTATTCAATAACACTGATTCACTCTTCACTACGACTGCACTTCAGTACACTAGTCATTCATTACTCTAAAATCACTGCCAAGTTACTTGATTTATTCGTACTGAAAGCCAATTCCCTTACGACTACCCTGCCCACTCTTAAACCGAGCTCCACTTAAGCGTGTGATAGAGGGGCGACATAAAAGTGACCAAAAGAATAGATATAAATGTGTATAATACATCAATGTGCATGTCAGGATGTATTCTGCTGACGTAAACATGTATATAACGTGTAATGTCAGTAAGCCAAGAGGTGGATGATTACTTAATATCCTTGATTACTAAATACCATTTATTAAACACGTTCGACATCATGTGACATGTGGCATTAACGAGTATCGTATTTGACGGCTATGTAACCACTAACTAACCGGTAACTACTAACTACTACTACTTCGTGTCACAGGCTCTTTCTTGGTTCAGTGACCAACTTGAGATATAGTGTCCCTGAAAGTGGCCTGTGACCAATGGTGAAAGAACCAGTGTGGTAAAAGGATTAAATGTACCTCGCAGAGGTGTATTATATGATATGTCAACGTAAGTGTCATGTGAAACTATATTTAAAGAAATTAAATTAAATCACACTACTATTAACAACAAGTGTAACATCAAAAAGTTTGTACATTTGAGAACTTTGATTACAAGAGATGGCAAGCATGAAGATGATATTTAAATGAGTGTAAATTCTGGAAATCAAGTGAACTTAACGCCTTATTATCAGCCGGAACGTATTCAAAAAGGCACGACAACTGGATGTGCATAGAGGGGTGTTAGTGCCAACACTAATGTATCTGGTGGTAGCGAAAGTTTCTAAGGCAGAATAAACATGAAAGTAGAATAAATGCAGTGAAGATGAGGTTTGAGAAGTATGTATGGTGGACTTTGAGAGAGAATAAGAAACTGTGTGTTAAGAGAGCATTGTAAAATGAAAGAGCACTTGTATAGTGACAAGGATTGAGAAAGGTATGCTTGGATGGTTTGGGTATATATAAAGGATGAATGATAGTAGATTAACGAAACTAGTTCATAAGATGAGCATGAATGGGACAGTTGGAAGGGGGAGACCTCGGTGAAGGTATTCAGAATAGATCAGGGTCGATCTGGAATTCTCCAGATCGACCCTGATCATTCGGCCAGGCTAAGAGCGCCCTTAACCAATGAGCATATATGAAGAATGTGATGTGAGTGAATGAAGCGAAACAGGTATGCCAGGATCGTAGCAAGTGGAAATTCATGGTCTCTGCCTACTTCTCTGGGAAACAGGCGTGAGTATGTGTGTATGTTTGTAATATTATAAATGCTAAATTTTCTAAGGATTGGATGAAATTTAGAACGGCGATAGCTGGACCACTGGAATAGTTTTAAATTTTATTTAGATGTTCCCATAGGATCAAAACTTATGCGAGTGAAATCGCGGGTTGCTTCTAGTTTATAATAAGAATAAAACTACGTGGTTAATTTTATCAAAATCGGCAATATTGATCATACTTAAATAACTTTACTCTTTTCAGTTAAATGTAAATAAAGATGCTTTAAAAAAATCGTTGATCGCCCATTGTGAGGTTACTGTACAATCTTTGCACGTTGTGTTTGCCTATAATGAGGGGGTTTCACGGCCATACCAAATCATCTATAAACCCTTGAAAATAGATGTCGCTGCTGTGTACTTAACTGTAAAAATAAAGTGAAATGTAAAAGTCAACAACGAAGTGATATATTTTCGTGGTATTTTGTTACTATCACACAAAATAACATAGGTACGATGCATTTGTTGATTTTGACAACCACAGTTGAGTCAGGGCCATCAATTGAGCCAAATTGAATTAAAAAAAAACGAAAATGAAAAGCCCCCATTGGTTTCTTCTGTAGCTAAAGATAGGTATATAGTTTGTACCTCTTCATGTATGCATGTCGGATCCTCAAGATCCCTCCGAGCGGCAAAAGGCAACTTAGGGGCTTTCCAGTGGGTCTCGTACAAATGAGGAAAATTCAAAAGAGGTTTCACTAAGATTTTATTCAAACTGACTTTGAACTTGATTTTGTATTTTGTTGATTAAATCGTGTGCACTCTGCCAACGCCGATGTAATAATGAGCTCTGGCGCTTTCGTACGCTCCTTTTCTATCTGAGCGTCGATCGCTTTGCGTCTTTGCGTAAACAAGACTCGGGCGCATTCGTTTGGGTGGCGCGACACGACAGAATACGATTGTTCGCAGCCGTACACGTGGTGTTTATAAGCCTTCAATCTCAGTAGATCTATTCTCCAGATTCATCATATGACTTCTCTCTCCGACATACATGTGTAGACTGTTGGTAAACCTAATATTTTTTTTTATTAAATAAGCAACTGCTAACAATAACAGCCTCAATGCACACTGAAATAGCTTTGTGCTCATTTAACAGTTTTTTTTATTTCTCAAAAATTCCTGTATGTGAGTTGCCCGTGTTTTCTTTTATACTACTAAATTAGTGATGTGCCTCAATAATAAAGTAGATTTTTTATCGATAAAATAAATGCTCGTTTAAAATGTTTTACAAGCTATGAAATTTGATTTATATTATTCGGGAGCCAATAGCCTAGCCTAACCTAACTTTCTAACCGTTAATCCAATCACCATGAAGGTATTGGTATGTAACAAGGTAGGTAACTGTTATGATTTTAATTTGAAATTATTCATTTTATGCCATAAGTTGACGACCTCTGTGGCGCGGTGGACGAAGGTTCGCCTGTGACGCAGGAGGTTGCGGGTTTGATTCCCGCCTCAGAACAAATATTTGTACGATCTTCAGATATTTGTTCAGGGTGTTCTGGGTATTTTCTATGTTAATGCAAAATAAATATCTATGTAATGTACTGTACTAGGGATATCAGTTATCTAGTCCATATCACAAGCTGTGCTGGGCTTGGGGCTGGATAATCTTGTGTGAACTGTGTCCAGCATCAAAAAATAAAATAAAAATAAATATATATATATATATATATATATATATATATATATATAATGAAATTCACTTAGGTACAATGTGAAAGAAAACCCCATCTTTTCGTAAATTCGATGTTCCAGACCTTGATTTACAGCTGAAAATGTAACGATTCGGCATTTCAGTATTTGTAGCACTGTCACACTGTTTTACTCTATGCGTCACACGATCGGTTCAGTATGACAGAGCAATCGGCCCATCATGATACAATTTTATTACTAGCAAAAGCAAAACATGCTTGGTGAGGGCTAGCAAGCTTTTTTTCCGTGATTATTTATATTTAAACAAAGACATGAATTTAAATTACTATGCTAAATTACAACGGATAGTTTTTTCGTTAAGTGTACCACAAAATTGCATGGGATAGTAGAGGACTCGCTTCGCTCGCCCTAATGATCGGGTGAAAACAGTTTTACTAACGCGTATGCCCAAATGAAATTGTGCATAGCCAGAGGGGAACGACATCTTGACATGAATTTAAATTACTATGTGATATTACAAATCTAGAGGTGTGATAGTTTTTCGTAAAAAGTTGCATGCCTACCTAGGTTGTGGGATACGTGATCACGATAAATTAACAAAAGCATTTCCCAGTTTGAACTCATTTACTCATTTTCAAGAAAAGTCGTGTCATGAGTGTCCGTACTGTGTCGTGGGATTTTCCTATTCAAATCCTATTCTTTGATTGATCAAAGAATAAAAAAAAAAATGCTAGGTATAATTTTTTCAACGCGATATTCTGTTCACTAGATAAAGCGCTAAGTATTACTTTACCTACCATTGTTTAACATTAACATAACTTAACACACCCAACACATACCTACATAGTTGTGATCCCACACTAGGATCCCAAGTGACGTGGGATAATTATGCCTGAATTTTAAAAAAAAAACAATTTTACATTTTAATGACTAATGTAGTTTTTTGGCACTTAGGATCATGATTTTTGGTTTTTGACAATAACAGTGACTGACAGATATAATACATCGTATATTTCGTGGCCAGAACCGACATGGATTATGTAGGTTAGTAGGATGACGGCAGCTAAGTAAAGCGTTTTTTCCTTTCCTTTCCTTTCGTCTCTTTTGACTTGCCGACCCATAGTTTTATGAAATTATTGTAGGCTTTGAACAAAATTCTAATTAAATTTTCCCAAGAACTAATCATCTCATGAGCTAGTGGTTGTACCTGGGGAACTCAAAATTTTCTTGATTTTTTCTCTATACTCTAAGTTTCCGCGTTTACCCCCTCTCTCTCCAGCCTACTACTACCTTTTACTAATCTAAAATTTCATAGTGATCCACAAAATGATCTGTATGTTATCCTCGATAACAACTCCGGAACTCCTCCTTCACAGAGAGCGTTCAACCCTTCCCCCCCATACCTAGCCGCCCTTAAATCCCTTCAATGACCCTTGATGATAGCACAGAATATATACAGTAGGCAAAGTAAGTTCCTACCAAAAAGTTATCGATACTATTAATTTATCGACTTGAGTGCTGGAAGTCCCTAGAACGGATGTTACTGTCAATTTTGTGACATAACATGATGTTTGTACACAGAAAGCATCTATGTGTGTATAAAGATTTTTGATGTGTTGCTGTTTATAGATGTGTGCGTTTATAGCGATAGAACGACTGGTTACAAAAGTGTGCATTAAACTGTAAGTGAGTGCGTGAAGCCCCCCCCAAAAATTTCTGAATAAATATGTATCGGTTGACAGCTCTAAGGCGTCTCCCCTCCGGTACGGAGGCCTGCGTTGCTCGATGGGAAAGACATTCATGAGAAGCCGTTAAAGTTAGCTTTTGTTAACTTCCATTTGACTGAGGAACTATACAAGTTGTAAATAAGATACTTATTATGTAAAATTTACCAACAAATAATAATGTTTTAGAAAATTTGAAACATTTCAAGAATTTTCTCATTTTTATCCTACTAACAATCTTAATTTTGCGAATGGATTAACTAAACTTATACAATTTACATCTTTTACATTTGGTACGGAACCCATAATGCGCAAGGTCCGACGCGCACTTGGCCAGTTTTTGTGAGAGTTCGTCTGGGGAAGTGCTACCACCATACTTATTTCTGCCGCAAAACAGAAGTGCTCGTATTGCTGTGTTGCGTTTTGACTGTCAATCTTTGTCTCAGGGGGCGCAGTGCAATGCCACGTAGGGCGCGTTCTAGGTGGACGTGACCTGTGACGCGGACGTTCAACGGCTGATGGTGTTGTTTTCAATACCTGTTAGGAAAGCCGGGTGGTCTGCTAGTATACAGGACGTCCCAAGACTATGCGACATGAAGGGAAAGTTCATTAAATATTGTAGATAGGATATTTTGTGCAATGGAGACATTATTTTATTTTTAAAAGTTAGTAATACTGTATTCATAGATTTTCTTATAATTACTTGCTTCGTCTCGGAATTGAACCGACTTAAATGAGAAAAAAATACCCCGTATTTTTATGATGTAATATTTTGATGTATAAGTAACATGGTATCAGAAAACAAAGGAATAACGTACAATTAATCATTTTAATTATAATTTAAGTCGGTTCATTACCCAGACGAAGCAAGTTATTTCTAGAGAATCTTTGAGTGCTGCCAGAACCGTCCTAATCCTACCTAATCCTACCGTTACTAAGTTTTAAAAATAAATTAAAGTCTCCTTTCAGCAAAATATCCTATCTATAATATTTATGGTACTATCCCTTCATGTCGCATAGTCTTGGGACGCCCTGTATACTAGTTGCCTACTATCTACTGCACGTAGTAAGTATTAAGTGATCTGTGGTAAGTACTGCTCTAAGATTGAATGGCCGCCTTGTCCGAAATTCGATGACGGTTCTGGCCACATCCTGTCGCGATAACTTTGTGAGAACTCTGTGTAAGCGGTTTAGGGATTTGGTACCTACTACAACATTTTATTTACCTATGTACCTACCTTCCAACTAAGTACGCAGTGTTTACGAAGGTCTGCCTAGATAATGAACAATCTGTTTTTAAACGCGTTGCTTTTTTATGAACCGAACGAAACAATGCCATGGACTATTTCCGTAGACATTTCTGATGTTAATTTATTTAACCATTTTGTTTCTTTTAATTTTGTACATACCTTGTATTAATTAGTGTCAATGTATCGAACAGGAACTATTATTCTTTCTGTAAATAAATGTATTAATAAAAAACCAATTGCATAACATTGACATGCCAAATTATTAGGTAAATATTACATACATATATAGACACACGCCTCTTTCCCAGAAGGGGTAGGCAGAGCCTCAATGGGCCTCTTTTCACAGTGGGTTGCACCATCGTGAAATATAGAAGTGACGAGTGGTAAGTTCATCGCCGCCGTTGCCTCTGCTAACGCGATGGTGCAACCCACTGTGAAAAGAGGCCCATTGAGGCCCTGCCTACCCCTTCGGGCAAAAAGCCGTGTATCTATATATGGTATGTATGTAAAAAGATGATGATATTAAGAAGTAAACTGAATACAATTGTCGCAAAAAAGTTTGTGCTCGCGAGGTTTACTGTTCGCAGAACTAGGTACCTACCTGCTAGTTTTAGTGGCGTGTTATTTACATTACGTATAAAGGTAAAAATAAGTTTATTTCACTTAGAATAGGTAGAACAAAACATGATTAAAGATGTTCGTGACTATATGAAAATAAGAGAACTTTGCCTTCCGTGCTAGTTAAAAAACTGTGTTACGGCAAGGTAACGCTTCTCACCCCATATACGAGTAGAATGGTGCATACTGCACCTTTAGTAAAATTATACCTAAACATAACATATAAATATATACCTCAGCTAACATACATATTTTATACTTAAAACTAATCACTTAATGTATACTTAATATTGATTGTTGTTCGATTACAGCTGGTGGTGAGACGTCGCGGACGCCGCGGCGTGTACGCCCAGCGATGTACTCCCGTCTCGTTGGACGCATACAGCCTGGACAGCGTCAGTGTCGGACACAGGTCAGTGCTGTCATTATACCGCTAGCTCGCTCGATTACAGTTGGTGTAGAGACGTCGCGGACGCCGCGGCGTGTACGCCCAGCGATGTACTCCCGTCTCGTTGGACGCATACATCCTGGACAGCGTCAGTGTCGGACACAGGTCAGTGCTGTCATTATAACGCTAGCTCGCTCGAATACAGCTGGTGGTGAGACGTCGCGGACGCCGCGGCGTGTACGCCCAGCGATGTACTCCCGTCTCGTTGGACGCATACAGCCTGGACAGCGTCAGTGTCGGACACAGGTCAGTGCTGTCATTATACCGCTAGCTCGCTCGATTACAGCTGGTGGTGAGACGTCGCGGACGCCGCGGCGTGTACGCCCAGCGATGTACTCCCGTCTCGTTGGACGCATACAGCCTGGACAGCGTCAGTGTCGGACACAGGTCAGTGCTGTCATTATACCGCTAGCTCGCTCGATTACAGCTGGTGGTGAGACGTCGCGGACGCCGCGGCGTGTACGCCCAGCGATGTACTCCCGTCTCGTTGGACGCATACAGCCTGGACAGCGTCAGTGTCGGACACAGGTCAGTGCTGTCATTATACTGTTATGTGTTATTATGTTATGTATGTTAGTTGTAAGGTAAGTATATATTACTATGGGCCTTTGTCTAGGTACAATATACATTTTTATAAATGAATAAATAAATGAATTGAATTGAATTACACCGCTAGCTCGCTCGATACACCTGAGGTTTGGTCAATTACATTTTGTAGACACAATCAAGAGTTTCAGATGTTGACCCATTGTTTGCCAGTTGCGGTTGGGGGGGGGGGGGGGGGGGGGGGGGGGGTAGCCATGACTTGGGATTCTCGCTTCGTCCAATCAAACAAAATGATAGACTTAGACGAATTTTCACCAACACATTAACGGACGTTTAAGTGGCTGTTTAATTTAAACAGCTATTTTTGACAGATGTTTTCATTCTGTCACTTTGACGATTGGATACGGTAACCACCGATTTATTTGTTCGTGAACTTTGGCCTTAGCATTCCTTATACACTCTCAACGACAAAACATGGTAACTTAAAAAATTCGGACGATGAAAATGGAGTTTAATACACTTCCGGTTTACACTCTAGTCCTTCAAATTTGTTTAATAACCAAGCAGCAACTTGTTACAATTCATACAGAATACATCAATTTTAATCTTCGTGAAGTCTTCGTCAGTTTTTTACATCGTAAATGTTAATATTTTTTCCGTATGCCAATTTCGGCTCTCCGTCTATCCGGCATCATCTATCTAAGCTAAGGGACAGAATAAATATTAGTACAAGTGAAGTGCTAAGGGTCTAATCTCAATGGGTGTCATTGATATAATTTTCGGGACTTCCCCGTGAATAAAAAACCGGCCAAGTGCGAGTCAGACTCGCGCTCGAAGGGTTCCGTACCATTATCGATAAAAACGGCAAAAAAACACGTTTGTTGTATGGGAGTCCCCTTAAACATGTATTTTATTCTGTTTTTTAGTATTTGTTGTTATAGCGGCAACAGAAATACATCATCCGTGATAATTTAAACTATCTAACTATCACGGTTCATGAGATACAGCCTGGTGACAGACGGACGGTGGGACAGCAGAGTCTTAGTAATAGGGTCTTGTTTTACCCTTTGGGTACGGAACCCTAAAACTGGCAAAGTATCTATAAATCCTCTAGGCGTGTCTTGAAGATATTTCCGTAATTTCCCTGGAATTAAATTAAAACCATAAAAAACATGAAAGTTACGGTTCGTTCCAATGGTCTCACTCAATATTCTTTACGCTATTGAAGAAAATTGACAAAGTTTAGGTGCTCTGATTTAAGGTGATTAATTTGATTAAAAAAAACGACTTTGGAGAATACTAGCTCGGAAACCCCCAGATATTGTGCAACCGGGATTGGTTAGTGAAAGAGCGGTAAGGCTAGATATATGTCAAACATTATGGACTAGTACAGTTTTACCCAGGTTTTACCCAAAATATATAAACTACGATCGATTGTTTTCGTTTGCGCAGAAAAGCGTTGACTGATATCCGACAGTAGCCGAAAGCCGAATGTATAGTATCTATCCCGCTGTATAGCTCTGTCCCGCTCCTACTGATAAACATCCTGCTGCGATTTTTATAGCGAAATCGATTAACTCATAACAGCGCAAGATTTTAGCGTGCGATTTCTATTGGTAGATAGAAGGTTCCCGCGCTGTAGAAATTGGTCTACGTCGCACTAAAAACAACCTATTATTAATTATAAATAATAAAATTGGTATCAATAATTATTGATTTCATTATAAATCATGAATTACAGGAAAGGCAACCATCGCTTGCGTGCCAGCAAACGCAGCTACGGCAACCCGGCCTATGACGACGAGGTATGTACTGCGAACGAACAAACGCACGAGCCAAGCGAGCCGCGGCAGCGACCGGCATGTGCCAGAACCGAAGTGGACCGAATTCAAACATTTTGTCGGACACTATTTTATGTTTATTTTACAATATTTTGTTATTTCCTAAACCTTTGCTTTCAAAATACTTTAATTTATGGGTATGGGTGCCGGTGAAATTACAGGCACATGAGACTTTTCATCTTTATGTCTCAGGGTGGCGGGCGCAGTGCAATGCCACATAGGGTGCGTCTTAGGTGGACTTAACCTATGAGGCAATGCATTGTTAATGGCAGAGGTTACCGCTTAACATCAGATGGGCTATCCGCTTGCTCCACCATTCCAGAAGTTTTTTTTTTACTGGTTTAAAACTCTTTCAAAACGAGCCAAAACTCTCTCAGTCCACATTATCAAATTAAAATTAAAATAGTAGATTATGCTCTAGATTATACCTTAGAGTCTAAGGGAATAAAGCAGTGTCTTACGTCGCGGGTGGCATATTGAACAATGATCGTAACGAGGGACTCTAGAGAGGGAGTTATATAGAGTCCTGAGTGAAGCGAGGTGTTCAAGCTGCCTAAGACGAAGACAGGCTTTACTCCTGAGGAGCATACTCTACTTTTCACACATTCTGCGAGACAATAAAAATTCACTGAAAATCACAGCACCAAACACCGTCTTTTGTTTTACATTATTTCGGTTCTTCCCACTGTCCACCTCCCTGAGACCACCTGGGTGAGCAATGCTCTAAGTTGTAGACGCACCTTTTTTTTTGTGTTCTTTTTTTAAGAAGCCAGTTTTAGTTAGTAGTTTTTAGTAGTATATTTTCAAACAAACCTCTTTACAATGCCATTTCCACGAGTTTCCACACGAATTTGACGTTCCAAATTCAAATCACTGTATTCCATAAGGAGTTTCACACAAGAGATAATGCTTTACTTTACGTTGAGGTTGCATGATATGTAGTTGGACATTATCGAACAGGTGGTGTGTATAGTAGATTATTAACTGAAATCACGAGGTTCATTTTGAAACCTCTTAGAATTGTATCCTTCGAGGAGTTACCTTGTACTACTTCCTTTTAAATCAGCAGACACCTTACTTTCGCCCTAATATTGAACTGCCTATACATTTCAGCTCAACTATACATATGGAAAAGGGGCAAACTTGTAAGATTTTACGACAAATCAAATCTTTTCAATACCTGTCAACAGGTGACATCGCACCCCATGCAGTATCCAGCTCTAGCCAGCTTCGCCCTCGACGTGGATTCCATGACGGCGGAGTTCGCGGAGATACCCTCCATCTCCGTGAAGGGGGAGGAGGTTCCCCCTGGCTGCGAGGACAAGAACCGTTACTCCAACGTACTGCCTTTACCCGAGACAAGAGTCCCCTTGCAGAGGATCAACAACGACCCTACCACGGAGTATATCAACGCCAGCTACGTCACAGTGAGTAATAATTAGATAATTGGTACGTACTCCAATGTACTGCCTTTATTCGGGACAAGAGTCTCTGGAAGAGGATTAACAACGATCCTAACACGGAGTATATCAATAATAACTACTTCACAGTGAGTAGAGAACAGTTATTCCAATGTACGCCTCTTCCTGAGAAAACGGTCCTACTGCAGGGGATCAACAACAATTCACATGAAGTAGTCAACCCAACTATATTTTAGTGATGAGTGGAGAACAGTTACTTCTATGTACTTTGACTACTCGTGTCAAGGTTCCCCTTGCAGAGGATCAACAACGATCCTACTACGGAGTAGAATCTTATCAACGTGATTGGAAGAGCAGGAAGCTAGCTCTTCAAATCATCATTGTCTTGCCCTTTTCCCAATTTATTTGGGGTCGGTGCAGTACGTCTTTTTGTTCCACTCTCCCCTGTCAGCCGTCACCACATCATTCACTCCCTTCTCATTCATATCATCTCTCATGCAATCCATCCATCTTTTCTTAGGTCTTCCTCTTCTTTTCCATCTAGCCTTTTATATATCTTCATCTCTTCCTTAAGAGCCTCCTTCTTCTTCTCTAAGAGCTAGCTATAGCTAGCTCTTTAAATTAACAGAAGATACATTCTTCTGTGAGGAATTAAATATTACTGGCATGTGAAGCAGTTTCCGTGGGGTTTTACATAGTTAGTGGTTTTCTTTCGTAGCTTGTGATTCTAATAGAAATGCTTATTGATAAACTTGATTGTAGTAGTAGAGCTTTTTTGTTAAAGAGTTCGTCCGGGTAAGTACTACCACCATACCTATTTCTACCGCAAAGCAGTAGTGCTCGCATTGCTGTGTTCTGGTTTGAAGGTTATGGTTGCCGGAGAAATTACAGGCATATGAGACTGTTCATCTTTATTTCTCAGGGTGGCGGTCGCAGTGCAATGCCACATAGGATGCGTCCTAGGTGGACGTGATAATGCACTGTTCACTGTTGCAGGGTACCGCTTAACATCAGATGGGCCATCTGACTGACTGTCATTCCAAGCAGTATAAATAAAAAACCTCTGTTATACTCCAGGGTCCAGGCAACATCCGAAACTACTACATCCTGGCGCAGGCTCCGTTGTCTAACACCGTGGTAGACTTCTGGCGCATGGTGTGGGAGCAGAACTCGCGCCTCGTGGTCATGCTCACCGAGTACATGGAGAACGGAGTGGTAAGTCATCATCGTGCATTGCCAGTGAT
Organism: Operophtera brumata; assembly: GCA_932527175.1. NCBI lineage: Eukaryota > Metazoa > Arthropoda > Insecta > Lepidoptera > Geometridae > Operophtera > Operophtera brumata. The sequence goes on along the minus strand of OW052239.1, from coordinate 53,505,030 downwards.
AGAAGTGTCGCACGACCTAACAAAACCCGCTTGCCAAAAAGTTGTGATGATGCGGAGATGTAACCGATAGTACAGTCAGCAGCGGAGACAGGGTCCTATTCTAAGTATATTAATGGTTCTAGGAAAACCTGTCCTAGGATATCTGGATTTCATATTGCTTTTTAATCATCATGATACCACGATACTAATTACACTTGATTACTTTGATTAATTACATTTTACAGCACAGACTGAATTTAAAGTACCCTGAGGAAACAAGCCCCATGCCGTATCTTGAACTTGAAAGCCACTAGTGACGAACAAAAAAATGCACTTTAAGGCGTAATTAGCAAACGGATCCAATTTTTTTGACAAACCCGCAATATTTTTGAACGACCTATCTGACGAGACTCCACACCATGGGATAGATTAGAACCCAAATCCATGCCCATATACCCAATTTAAGAATTAGGGAGGTAAAAAAAAAAAAAAAACAAGTTTTCTCTGCGCTAAGCAACGGACAGACAGACGGACGGACATGGAGAAACTAAAAGGGTTCCTTGTCTTGTTGACTACGCCTAGAAACAAGGCAAACCCATGAAGTTGTAGAATTAATCTTCAGGTCGAAGTTTAAGTTCAAGAAAATACCAAACGTGATCGAGCTAAAGTTGCCTCCACCAGGCGTAAAATAAACTCTTTTCGGGAAAACACAATGGAGAACTAGATCAGAGATCTAAAGTCATTGACATAGCGCACCGGATTAGCAAGCTGAAGTGGCAATGGGCTGGTCACATATGCCGAAGAACCGACAACCGTTCGGGTAAGCGAGTTTTGAGTGGAGACCGCGTCTTGGCAAACGTAGCGTGGAGCGCTCTCTGGCTAGGCGGAGCGATGACCTACGAAAGGCGGCGACAGAAAGTGGATGAGAAGAGCCGAACACCGGGCTCAGTGGCGCGTATTGGGAGAGGCCTATGTCCAGCAGTGGACTAGTTAGGTATGATGATGATGCGACAGCGTATACTAACACGGCCTTTTCTGAACTTTCCAGGAGAAATGCTACGAGTACCTTCCACCTTCAGAGATCTCAGACAACAAGCGGTCGTTCGGGGACTTCAAGGTCATCCTGAAGAAGCGCGAGCAGCGCGACAAGTACGCCGTCTCCAGCGTCCAGCTGATCAACATGGCCACCAGGACCTGGCGAGAGGTAACACTCGGCTAGTCTCCGCTAGGTGACGGGTTTGGGCGCGATGGACCTGCATATGCCGGGAATACCCTCTAATAGGCATGGTGACAGCGTGACAAGTACGCCGTCTCCAGCGACCAGCTCATCAACATGGCCACCAGGACCTGGCGAGAGGTAACACTCGACTAGTCCTCGCTAGGTCACGGGCTTGGGCGCGATGGACCTGCATATGCCGAGAATATCCTCTAATAGGCATGGTGACAGCGTGACTAGTACGCCGTCTCCAGCGTCCAGCTCATCAACATGGCCACCAGGACCTGGCGAGAGGTAACACTCGGCTAATTCCCGCTAGGTCACGGGCTTGGGCGCGATGGACCTGCATATGCCGGGAATACCCTCTCATAGGCATGGTGACAGCGTGACAAGTACGCCGTCTCCAGCGTCCAGCTCATCAACATGGCCACCAGGACCTGGCGAGAGATAACACGCGGCTAGTTCCTGCTAGCTAGTCCCGTGAAAGATGACATGTGTAGGAAAGCTGTACTGATTTGACGGGAGATAGGAGATTTTTTTCTTTCTCTATTTATTTTCTCTTAAGGTGGCACTGCGTGACGCACCGAAGTACATCGCAGGCGTGGTCTAAAACCTTGTTGTTTCATCAAACTCAATGTCTGAAAGAGAGGCACTGTGAAAAATGAGAGCCAGTGCCAGATCCCTTGGTTGGAATTCGGAAAATTCCGTTACTTACATACGAAACGGCAATAAATGCGCAAAAAATTGTTCCAGCACATACGTGTTTTTTATTTACTAGTTTGTGTCAAAAATGTCTGTCGATTAGAATCTACGTAATATAGGCAAGCCTTTTTTTACTTCTACAGTTTATAAGTACATTATGAGCATCGAAAGTTCAGCTTCAAGATACTATTTGTTCAAAACATCTAACGAAGAAATTGTTACAACTTCATAATCACGTACGTGCTGAGCTCGAGCGTTTGTATGGAAAGTATGTGTGGTTGTATGGAAGTGGTTTGACGACCTCTGTGGCGCGGTGGGCGAACGTTCGCCTGCGATGCAAGAGGTTGCGGGTTCGATTCCCGCCTCGGAACAAATATTTGTGCGATCTGCAGATATTTGTTCAGGGTGTTCTGGGTATTTTCTATATATAATAAAAAATATCTATCTATGTAATTGTATTGTATTAAGTATATCAGTTGTCTAGTACCCATAACACAAGCTCTGCTTAGCTTGGGGCTAGATAATGTTGTGTAAACTGTCCAGCATTATTTATTTATGTCGTGCAGCCTGCTTTTAAGTGGGATAAGGACAGGGAGATGATGATGATGATAATAGACTTTCCTCTAGCTACCCTCTCGCAGGATATTATCAAGGTTTACTGAGTAAACAACTGAAGTGACTGCAATGTTTATGGTGTTGCAGGTCACACACCTGTGGTACTTCTGGCCGGCCAAGGGCGTGCCGGAGGACTACGACTCAGTGATCGAGTTCCTCTTCGAGATGAGGAGCTACATGAAGGTGGCGCAAACCGCTAAGGAGTTCGACGAAGAAGGTAACACTCATCGTTTTGTTTTTAAAAGTCATCAACGCTATCAACTGTCACTCCACGCATATGTCAGAGTTCCCGTGAGCTGATAATCCTGGAAACATACAAATTTCCAACAAACATAGCTAAGAATCTACCTATCATACAAGCCCTAATAAATCACTATCAAACAAAAAAAACAAAAAAAACTTTTAATCCATTTGTGAGCTACGATGCACAGCCAGATACACACATACACACACACACATACACACACACACACTTAAAAATTATAGCACCCCGTGGTCAATAAATACCAATAGCTACGCGAGTGCCATCTCTTGACGATGAGAGAACTGAACTGACAATGACACTTGGAAAACTCGTTAGGAAATAGGTACTTGTCTCAAGTTTAGTGAGCTAAAAAATTTCGAGAAAATGTTCTCAACTTTTGAACAAAATAAACAAAATTTGCTGTTTTTTTATTCAACTTAGCATAAGTTTCTGATTCATGTTGTATAAAGATTTTTTGATATCGTATCGAATTGAGGAGGTTGTATTTCCGCCGAGTCAGTAATATTTTGCATATTATTAAATGGTCAACTCAAGACTTTATAATCAGATTTCGCCGCCGTAAGATGGTCCCTGCCTTGGGAATAGTACCAACCACGTCAGGGGACATCTTACGGTGAACGGTCTGTACTTAAAATCTGTCAAGTAGTTTCAGCGTGACGACTTTTCAAAGATACAAACAGACTGACAGACAAGCAACAATGACAGCAAAAGCGACCTCAGACTTTTATATTATTTTTATGAAACGAATAGTCAAACTAGTTTTCGGCCCACCTGATGTAAAGTGGTCACCGTCGCTTATAGACACCGGCAACACCGGGGGTATTGTCGATGCGCTGCCTACCCTGAAGCAATTAATGAACATCTTCTTGAAGCGACACATGTCGTAACCAAGCGGGAAAACCTCAGATGAAGCTCATTCCATAGCTTGTAGGTATGGGGAAGAAATGATCTCGAGAAACGAGTCGTACGAGAAACCCGGGGATCTATGATGTGTGGATGAGCTTTGTCACGGTGCCGGGAAGAGCGATGGTAAAATCTCGATGCCGGGATGAGATCGAAAAGCTCGTCAGAGCATTCCCCGTTGTAGAGGCGGTAGAACACACACAGAGATCCAATGACTCTGCGTTGGCTAAGCAGTTCTAGAGTATCGGAGAGCTTAGGGTCGCCGATGATTCTAATGGCTCTTCTCTGTAGGGAGTCAAAGCGAAGCAGCTGGTACTTGGGTGCCCCGCGCCATATCTGGGAACGGTATTCAACGTGCGGCCTAAATTATTTGTGTTGTAATTTCAGGGGTAGAAGTGATCTACGGCGACCAGAGCCGTTCCTCATTCAACAACCTGTCCAAACTGCGCGAGGACAATGGCTCCAGCAACGGCCTGAACGTGTACTCGCCGGCCAGGGCGGAGGAGCAGCTGCGGAGGACCAACAACGGCACCCTCAGCAGGATGAAGGCGGCGTCAGAGGTCGAAGGTAATCATCACCGCGCAGGGTTGGAAAAATAACTGTATTTTAGTAACAAGTCAATAATTTTGTAAAAATTTAAAAAAAAACCTCAACGCAATGAAACTGCTGAACCGATTTTGATCAAACATAGCTGAGAACACACCCGACATATTCAACTTTAAAACAAAAAAAAAACGAAATCGGTTCATCTGTTCGGGAGCTACGATGGGTCAGACAGACACACACACACTCACATAAACACGTCAAACTTATAACACCCCTTAGTTTTTGCGTCGGGGGTTAAAAAGAATAAAACACTGTTTTTAAATTACAAACAAAAACGATGTTTTAAATCAATTTCTAGGATTTGTTTTTTTGTCGTGTTTAAGCATGTTTTATACACATTTTACAATTATTTTAATGCTTTTTTTAACACGATTATAATACATTGGTCTGTAATTGTATGTAATCTTTGATCGTGATTTTCACCGCACTTCAAAACGTCGGAAGAACAAAAACTATTTTAACGAATAAAAATTTATATGAAATATATGAATGGTTCCCGGCATGCCGATTCCACACTGCGTCGACTTCCTATTGCAGCGAGCTTCATTAAGTCGACCGCGCTGTCGACTATTTTACGTCGAACACCCCATAGCATAGAACACTTTAACGTCGAGCACGGTTTTAAGTCGAAATCTTGCGACGCCGATTCTCAAACAGGCGAGTGTTTTTTAATCGAGTGTTGTTTCGCAGTATGTTTTTTATGTTTTGAATCATGTTTTAATCAAGTATGCATTTTTTCTAGTGTTTTAAACAGTATTTTAAACTCTTGTTTTATACAAATGTTTTAAACATTGCCAACCGCGGCTTTCTAGATATAATCTATGTGTCTATTATCTTCTAGTATATAAGACTAGCCATTTGCGCTTCACACGCATCGTGCCAGGATAAAAGCAGTCTCCACACATGCAGAAACCCTTACTAAAACACCGACACAGACCTAACGATTGGCAGCATGGTTTTGATGCATTGTCCGTGTCTTGTCTGTGGTGTGTCCGGCCCAAGAATAGACCCCTCCATCTCCTCCCGTGGATGTCGTGAAAGCCAACTAAGGGATTACCCATACTTGTTAATATTCGTTGGTATAAGATTTGTCCTGGCTGCTAGCTTATTTTAGGAATGTGTTATTACTGGAAGAAAGCGTTAGCAGAGTCAGACGTGGGAAGCAATAGCGGCGATGAGTTCACCACTTGTCACGTCTATTTCCCACGTCTGGAACCCACAGTGAAAAGAAACCCATTTGAGGCTCTGCCTACCATTTCGGGCAAAAAGGCGTGTGTATAATATGTATGTATATTTACTTGTAGTAAGTTATTTTGAGTTATTGATCAGGGTTTTCGGCTTCACGTGTAACGTGCGTCGTGTGCGAACTTCTTCGTGTGAGGTCTAGCAGTGGACGTCTATCGGTCGGTGATGATGATGATGGATCAGTCTAGGTTCAGGCTGAAAACCTGCGTCGATATCGTCCTCGGTCGATATCGACATTAAGACTGAGTCTGAGTTTTTATTATTTTAGCCGCACACGTAGGGAAAGACCAAATTTTACCCATTCCTTCACGGTCTTGTTTTATGTTTATGTTTCTGTCTTGTTTAGGTCTTGTTTTATGTTTATGTTTCTGTCTTGTTTAGGTCTTGTTTTATGTATATTTCTTTGTTTTGTTCACATTCTATTATTATGTGTGTGTGTTTGTGTGATAAAAAAAACTTTATTCTTTATCTTAGACAACTTTGGTGGCGCGGCGGGCATAGGTTCGCCAGCGGCGCAGGAGGTTGCGGGTTCGATTCCCGCCTCGGAACAAATATTTGTTTTATCTGCAGATATATCTTCAGGGTGTTCTGGATATTTTCTATGTATAATAAAAACAAACTATCTATGTATTGTATTGTATTAAGGTAACTAAACGAAATACATTTATTTACAGAAAGAATAATACAAGGTATGTACAAAATACATATGAAACAGTTGTGCCACCTGAAGACCGCTGCAAGCGATCTAAAGGTAGCTCAACTGATCCAAATCACTACCAGACGGAAGCGTCCCTAAGATGCTGGCTGCATTGCCACGCTGAATGGCAATACTAATGCGTTGAGCCAGATAAGAGCCAGCTCTCGGGTCACGGGTCGCTTCGACCAGATGCCCTGAAAAAATTTTGAAAACGCGAAGGGCCCCGGGACCCCACGTTCCCAGAGTCTCGACCCCGAAAGGCTCAAATAAGTAAGCTCTGTCGAGACTTGCATATTTGCGTCTTTTGAGGTCGTATTAAGTATATCAGTTATCTAGTACCCATAACACAAGCTCTGCTTAGCTTGGGACTAGATAATGTTGTGTGAACTTGTCCAGAATTATTGATTATCTTCTTTATTGTTTATGGATGGCTCTCCCCCGCAGGTATCCGTCCGTGCGCGGTGGTGTGCGCGTCGGGCGCGGGGCGCGCAGCGGCGCTGGTCGCGCTCGACGTGTGCGCGCGCGCGCTGTGCGGCGGCGGCGCTGACGTGCCGCGCGCCGTGCGCCGCCTGCGTGCAATGCGCGCGCACGCCCTCTCCAATCGACACCACTACATTTGGCTCTACAAGGTAACACTAGGTTATATATGGAAGAAAGATTAGGATAGGTAGATTAGCATTTGTAATTTATAATTTCCTTCGATCAAGAATACTTACAACTACATTTCGGGTCACGTACAAAACCAAAGCTAAACACCATCTGCGTGGGTATATATACTTATACAGCTATATTTGTTTAGTAACGAACTGATACAAAAGTTTTAAAACTGTTCTAAGTTCAACCTAATTACAACCATGACACCTAGCAATAAAGTAGCAAATCTTCAAAGTATTATCTTATACTTAACTAACTTTGTGAATGACGGAACAAGCAGATGGCCCACCTGATGTTGAGCAGTAAACAATGCATTGTCTCATACATAGGTCACGTCCACCAAGGACGCGCCCTATGTGGCATTGCTCTGCGCCCGCCACCCTGAGGCATAAAGATGAAAAGTCTCATGTGCCTGTAATTTCACCGGCACCCATACCCTTCAAACCGGAACACAGCAATGCGAGCACTACTGCTTTGCGGCAGAAATAGGTATGGTGGTAGTACTTCTCCGAACGAACTCTTGTTCAAAAAAGCTCTACTACTATTAACTTACGATCATTCGTCACAAAAACAAGCAAAGCAATAAATTACTCCGGTCACTTAGAAATGAAAAGAAATAGGTTAAACAACATTTAGTGTGAAATCAACCTTAAAGAGCTACAGATAAAGTTCTCACAAATACAAATAAAAAATAAGAACTCACTTTTCAAGTGAGCTGTTATTCACCATGACGTATTTTTTGGGCCGACCTAACATCATATAATTTACAAACGCAGATCTACCTATCATCAATATAGCTGCTATCACCCTAAACACATTTTTACTGTGTTTTTTTTGTTTAGGGGGATCGTAAAATGATGGTATTTATGAGATACTATAAAAAAAACTACTACATAAAAATCTACTTTCGCTATCTGACGAAGTGTTGATGAGGAGTAATGGGTAAAAAACACCAAAAAATAATAATTTCGCACTTAATTTGACCTTATATAGGTCAGTTACATGATACATACTAGATACTATGGTCAGTTATGAGTTTTAGGACGTATATAAGTAGATAAAATTTCCATTTTTTTTTTTAGCTATACCTTTACCTAACAACCTAACATCTAATGCAATTGTGTTTTACCTAGATTCATAAGCAATAAATGATTTATGATTTTATGATTTAATTTATGTTTTTAAATATTTGTGTTTGTTTCTAAGTAAAAATGAATCTTATTTAATTTCAGGTACTAAGTGAATACGGAAATAAAATAATGGGAGGTGGAGATACCATTTAACTGTATTGTACTGTATTCAGGTATTTCCTACAAGCTTTGTGTTCTGCATAATACATAGCTATATCTCCATGACATGTTATATTATGCAGATAATTATTTTATTTTAGTAAAAATAGCTAATAATAATTTTATATTCATTAGAAGTTATATTGTTATTACTATTTGGAACATACCAAAGTGTAAATTAGATATTAGGTAGGTAAGTCTAGAAAAATCGCTCAATATTTTTTACCTAGGTTCCTGGTAGGTATTTATAGAGTCTTTTTATGTCTACAGAAGAAAAGGAACCCTTATAGGATCTCTTTGTTGTCCGTCTGTCTGTCTGTCAAGATAGGATAGGGTACCGCACAAGACGTTCACTGATCTTACATAAAACATAATTAATATAAATAGGGTCCCGTTTTACCCTTTGGGTACGGAACCCTGAAAATGGTAGATGTGTCTACTTGATAAGGTTAACATTTTATGAACAGTTAACTTTAGGGTTCCGCGAATGTTTAACGAAATAGTACCTGGAAAATTGTTTAATACCTATTTTACCAAACTTCCATGCCATTTTGTTGTTGTTTTGTTTACATTTCCGTGCTGGGTAGGGTACTCTAGCAATGTGCTAACATTTAAAGGCGGTGGAATTAATGTTGGGGTCCCATACCCCAAACGAGCAGGCACTATAGGTTCAACGAAAAGCATGAGGCAAAGAAGGCGAGCGCACGCTCTGATACCGTGTTTATGTGTATAAAACAAAATATAAAATGTCTTTTAAAGTTTAACTCAAATATAATTAATAAAATGTTTCAAAAATTAAAACGTGTAAGAAGTAATTCCAACATTCGATTTCAACTTAAAAAATTTGGTATTTTTTTTATCGAGTAATTCAAATTGTGTTTTGAATTTATGATTTCGCTAGATAAAAAGCTTAAGAATACCAAATATTTTTTTCTTCTTGGAAAATATAAGAACTCCAACAGAAACTTAAAAATTCTAGAGCTCATTAAAGACATGCTGACTATAGCATTGACTGGACTACAATGACGTTACCGCTATCTCATGGTACCTTTTCGTTTTGTAAGATAACATTAAAATAATTATGTCACAGCCTATAAATGTATAGTTTTTACCCAGTGATTATATCGACACAATATTTATTATGATTTTGCATAATTGAAAAGTACATTTATTGAAGTAGTAAGAGTTTATTTACGCTGTGATTTTATGTCTTAAACTTATAGAACTAAGGTATAATAATATTGTATGTCTTAAACTTATAGAACTAAGGTATAATAATATTTTACGTCTTAAACTTATAGAACTAAAGTATAATATTGTTTTATGTCTTAAACTTATAGAACTAAGGTGTAATAATATTTCATTTGAATCCATTAGGATTGAAACGCAATGCAAGCTTCCTTTTTCATGGCTCTTTGCCATCAATAAAAAATAAGTTTTTGTAAAGTTATTGTGAAAATAAAGCATTTAAGTTATTTTTTATTTGCACTGTTTTGTCCAACACTTTATTATAAATTGTTTAAAATATAAGTAGGTATACTTTATTTATCTTTTGCAGTAAGATAGCTATAGACAATTATTTTAGATATCATAGAAAATATTTAAAGTAACGCAAATATGGTCACAACATGTAATTTACTTTGAAAAATTAAAAAAACCCTCAACACAATGAAACGGCTGAACCGATTTTGATCAAACATAGCTAAGAACATTCACGAAAAATTAACCTTTCAAAAAAAAAAAACTAAATCGTTTCATCCGTTCGGGAGCTACGGTGCCACAGACGCAGACACACACACACACACACACACACACACACATACACGTCAAACTTATAACACCCCGTAGTTTTTGCATCGGGGGTTAAAATCTGAGTAGAACAGTGGTCGAGCGCGTACTAAATTCTAGAATAGAGTCCATTAAATACCAATATCCATTTAATTTGTTATATAGATATTAATAAACAAAACAGTTATTTATTTTTCCCGGAAGATAGCTATTTTCCTATGATCTCTATCTTACTGCGACATTATTATTAATTACCAAAAATTTATAATTAGAAAATATTCATAATTCTAGTAGAATTAGTAATAATACCTACCTATTAAGATTTATACGAATATTTTATTTAAAAATAAACATCTTATCTACTGGTAAAATAAAGACGCCATTTTATTTGTACTTATTTCCCTTTAGCTCTTAGAATTCGGCTTAGCACGTTGAAGTGGCAATGGCCAGGCCACATGACGACGTCTGGGGCGCGGCTGGCGAACGTTCGCCTGCGACGCCGGAGGTTGCGGGTTCGATTCCCGCCTCGGATCAAATATTTGTGCGATCTGCAGATATATGTTCAGGGTGTTCTGGGTATTTTCTATGTATAATAAAAATATCTATCTATGTTATATGTATATTGTTCTAGCGACCCCCGGTAGCGGGTAGCCCGCGGTGAACTTCCCCCCGTCCTACCCCTCCCCCTATGTCAATCTTCTGGTTTTAAGCTACCTCCCCACCATGGAATGCAATTTTCAGCCAAATCGGTTCACCCGTTCTTGAGTTATAAGTGGTGTAACTAACACGACTTTGTTTTATATATATAGATTAAGTATATCGGTTATCTAGTACCCATAACACAAGGTCTGCTTAGCTTGGGGCTAGATAATGTTGTGTAAACTGTCCAGCATTATTTATATAGCTCGCAGATCAGTCAATTATCGGGTGGTGACCACAAACTGGACAACGCAGAGTGGGAAGACCTCTCAATGGACCGAAGACATTGTAAAGTTTGCAGGAAGTCGGTTGGTGGAGGCGGCTCAAGATCGATCATCGTGGCATTCTATGACAGGTCAATGACCAGCTGTGGAATTCGACAGGCTGATGATGAAGTACGCAGGTACTTAAGATAACTTGGCCCTCATATTTATACTTATTTCTGCCGCAAAAATAGAATAGAACTGAATTTGAATTTGAATTCGCAAAGCAGTAGTGCTCTCATTGCTATCTTTCGGTTTGAAGGGTATGGGTTCCGGTGAAATTACATGCACATGAGACTTTTCATCTTTATGTCTCAGGGTGGCGGGCGCAGTGCAATGCCACATAGGGTGCGTCCTAGGTGGCCGTGACCTTTGAGGTAAGGCATTGTTAAAGGCAGAGGTTACCGGTTAACATTCGGTTTTTATTTAACAGTTGCAATATTCCACCCGGACAAACATGTTCCACCCGGACAAACATGTTCCACCCGGACATACATTGCAAGTTAATATAAAGCTTGTAAAAAGGATATTGCGTTTACTAATAGTAACTAGCTACTCGCTCTGACTTTGCACGGTAGTGTCGGGATCTCCCCTCCCCATTCCTTACCCCTCCATTTATCCACACGCCAAATACCTTCAAAATATGCTTATGAAGTTCCACCCCAACCCCCTTCCACCACCAAACAAACAAAATATAATCAAACAAACAAACAAAGTTTACCTCTATTATTTGTGTAGATGTAGATAAATTGGCCAAATGCGTGTGGGGAACGCATAGTCTACGGTTCCCTTTTTAATGAACAGTTTTCATTACATAACTTATAATATGCAAAAAGTTTAGACCCCATCAACACATGGCAGATAATCTTTGAAAATGTCAACTGGCTACCTCTTATCGCCGAGATTATACCCCTGACAGAATACAGACCGACAGACGGACGGATGGATGGCGAAGCTTAGCACTATGATCCCTTTGGCATGATTTGGGTACCTACTGTTACTCAAAAGCACCCTAAAATAGGCCGTAGTGTTGATAATAAAATAAACATGCGTTTTTTATATCTTTTGAAGCTTTATTGAATACAATATATGTAAATGCTATAATAGTAAGTCCTTTAGGTCCGAGGGAGGATGTTCATGTTGTCGATAGGTAGAGCAGGTCATTAGGTCCGAAGGAGGATGTTCATGTTGTCGATAGGTAGAGCAGTTCCTTAGGTCCGAAGGAGGATGTTCATGTTGTCGATAGGTAGAGCAGTTCATTAGGTCCGAAGGAGGATGTTCATGTTGTCGATAGGTAGAGCAGTTCCTTAGGTCCGAGGGAGGATGTTCATGTTGTCGATAGGTAGAGCAGTTCCTTAGGTCGGAGGGAGGATGTTCATGTTGTCGATAGGTAGAGTAGTTCATTAGGTCCGAGGGAGGATGTTCATGTTGTCGATAGGTAGAGCAGTTCATTAGGTCCGAAGGAGGATGTTCATGTTGTCGATAGGTAGAGCAGTTCCTTAGGTCCGAGGGAGGATGCTCATGTTGTCAATAGGTAGAGCAGTTCATTAGGTCCGAGGGAGGATGTTCATGTTTTCGAGAGGTAGATCAGTTCATTAGGTCCAAGGGAGGATGTTCATGTTGTCGATAGGTAGATCAGTTCATTAGGTCCGAGGGAAGATGTTCATGTTATCGATAGGTAGAGCAGTTTCTTAGGTCCGAGGGAAGATGTTGATGTTGTCGATAGGTAGAGCAGTTCCTTAGGTCCGAGGGAGGATATTGATGTTGTCGATAGGTAGAGCAGTTCCTTAGGTCTGAGGGAGGATGTTGATGTTGTCGATAGGTAGAGCAGTTCCTTAGGTCCGAGGGAGGATGTTGATGTTGTAGATAGGTAGAGCAGTTTTTAATACATTATGCCTTTCCTTTAGGGTCGTAATAATTTTTACATTTCTGAAAATAAAATAACAAGTTTAAGGTAATATCCAATATTAGTTTAAGGGAACAAAAAGAAACCTAACCAAAGATTTAAAAAACAAAACAGTACAAATTTAGGGCAGTTGTAAACGAGGGCGAGGTTACACTTGGGTTACACATCATACTCGTACCGCGCTGTCACTATTTTAGTTACTCAATAATCACATAGGTAGGTAGTATCGATGTCTGTTTTATGCAAAAAAGCGCATCATCTCAACGAATAAACTTTCACGAGAGTTTGTCTCCACTTATGAATATCACTTGTGCTAGATCCAGCTGTTAAACTATAACTATATCTATAATCTAGCAACACTAATCTCACGCCTGTTCCCGGAGGGGTAGGCGTGTACTACAATCCTGTCATGCCTTTTTTGCTTAAACTAACCTTTGTCAGATCCGAAATGTAACTATCCTTCTCATGGTACTTCCTATCGCGGCGTTTGCCGTAGAATGCTTCCATGGCCAGACCCAGCGCTTCGTTGTGGTACCCCGTAGCGGTCGCCCAACTGGCCAGGAAGTACCAGAAGGAGCTAGACAGTTCGTCAAACTTCTCTCTGTAAACTATGAAAGCAGCCTGTACCGCACTCTCGTTGGCCGTGGTGTTGATGTCTGCCAATACTTCGTACCGATTTTTGAATAACTGCAAAAGAATATAATAATTTTATTCAGCGCCCTACGTGGTACGTACTTCATATTCACGACGAGGCCTTCCCATAAAATAGGGTGGATTTGCCATAACAACATCGCTTGGCAGTTGGATACATACATAGCCCTGATCCCACACTATGGTGCAGATTCCCGGGCAAAAGGAACTACCGCGTCCTTTTTTATACTTCTTCTTTCACTAATTTTAAGTCATCATCATCATCATCATCAGCCTATAGAATTCCACTGCTAGACATAGGTCCATATAATACCACGTCGAAATCGTTGAATCGTTTTTAGTAGTAGAGCTTTATTGTGAAAGAGTTCGTCCGGGGAAGTACTACCACCATACCTATTTCTGCCGCAAAGCAGTAGTTCTTGCATTCTTGTGTTCCAATTTGAACGGTGAAATTACAGGTACCTACATGAGACTTTTCATCTTTGTCTCAGGGTGGCGCAGTTAATGCCACATAGGGCACATCCTAGGGGGACGTGACCTATGAGGTAATGCATTTTTAACAATCTGCCCTCTGCCCTTAAGCTGGGCCATCTGCTTGTTTCGTAAATTGAGCAGTCTCTACCCACTGACTTCCTGCGGCCATTCAAATGTCGTCCATTGAGAGAGGAGGGCCTTTCTCGCTGCGACCGCGGCGACCGGTTTGTCGCTTTCGATAACTTGTATACCGGTTGTCAGTTCTGCAAGCTATATTTTGACGACCTCTGTGGCGAGGCGAGTGAGTAGCCGGCTGAGATGCGAGAGGTTGCAGGTTTGATTCCCAATGCAGGACTAATGTTTGTATGATCTGCAAGTTCAAGGTCTGAGTGTTGTTGGTACTACAGTACGTGAAACGACTATGAGTATGACTCACACTATCGAGTATGGATTCATCCCTATCCGACGTGTCGAAGCCCTCGCCGCAGGTCCGCTGCGGCCGGAAGGCTTGCAGGGCGAGGCACACGGCCTCGTTGTGAACCTGCTTCAGGTCATCTGGATGGAGACAGTGTTTGCGCAGCTCTGACACCTAAAATAGGATACAATTAATGTAATCTCTTTCCCACAGATACACACACCCACACACAAACACGCACATGTTAGAACGGGTAGAAAACTTCTAAATGTAAAGGACACGACGTTGTCACGACAGGATGTTATGACTTTATAACATTTGAAACGATCATGGTTATGTACATACTTTTAACTAGGAACGGGATATTTAACATGGATTTTTGAGCTATGATTGTTCCCGATATTTCGGCACTTGCATGCGCCATGATCACGGGAGAACTAACTCTTTACGAGTAGATATATTGGTAGATATATCGATCTACCCTGTCTCACTCTTTTATTACGAACGATACCATCTGACGGTACCATACTGCGATGATTACTAAGCACAGAAATTTCAATAGAGAAGATGGTTTTCAATTATCTGGGGGGTAACCATGAGCTCTTATAGCGATTCAGTTCAAAAACTATTCAGTTGAAAATATCGGTTCGTCGTTGACGTTCCTCATCGTTCAATAACTTGAATTGCAGAAGTCTATAGACCCTCTGCGATTGTGCCTTTAAATACTCTTGCGGACATCATGGAGCCGATATTTTGTACTGAATAGTTTTTGAACTGAATCGCTATAAGAGCTCATGGTTACCCCTCTGGAGTATGGAAGCCTGTGGTGAGAATGTGTAAGAATAAAAAAAGTGTGGTACCTGCTACGCGTCCGGATACCGTTAGTGTTGTGTGTCGAGGTGAAGTGAAGTGTGACAATGAAACGAAGGGTAGTGGTATCCTTCGTAATAAAAGAGTGAAAAAGAGGGTAGAATGATATCATGAGAATCTGGAAATATCATCGGAATTTGGAAACTGGATATCTGGAGGAATTTCATGATTTTTAAGAGAGATTTTTTCATGAATGAAAAATATTTTAATTTAAAAAGTCATAGAACTGAAATTATTCACTATGATGTGTAGAATATCCCATCTCCGGGCTTATATTAGGTCTTAACCTATAAAATTGCCGTTTTGTATGGAATAAGTGAAAGTACTTATTTTTTAAAACTTTTTATTTCTGTTATTCAAAGTAATTACCCATGCAACCGACGCATCTTTGCCAACGCATTGGCAGTTTATTGATGCCCTTCTTGTAAAAATCAGCTGGACGGGAGGCAACAAACTCTTCAAAGGCATTTTGTACTGCCTCTCGGGAATTGAATTTTCTACCCACTAAAAAGTTGTCTAAATTTTGGAAAAAGTAATAGTCGGTAGGTGCAAGGTCTGGTGAGTATGGCGGATGAGGGAGAGCTTCTAACCCCAGCTCTTGCAGCTTGGAGACTGTCTGTTGTGCAGTATGGGGTCGCGCGTTGTCGTGAAGAGGCAGTGGGGACGACCGATTGACCAAAGCTGGTTGCCGATGTGCAAGCCAAAACCAATAACGGGTTGTGCGTTCGTTTGTACAGTTCTCTCCCTAAACGTTTTAGATGTTACGTGCCGTTTGTGTCGAGTTGGTGCAACGACGGAACTCATATTCCATAATTACACGATTTTTTGAAGTATCATTATGACGAAAAATGTTCAAATGTAATGAAAATACAACGCTAATCAATAAAAAAAAACTGAGTTTGTAAAAAGAATGTCATGTTTTTAAAACAAAATTAATTTGAATTTAGAATACAAAGCCATTCCAAAGTTTTTTTCGATTTTAATGACCAGTACTGAAGAACGACAATTTCATAGGTTATTATTACCTATTATTATAATTATAATTTATGATACGCACTGTATAAAATCTTACCTGCATAGAACTTTCGTTGTACATCATCATCGCTAATTGGAAGGCCTTGGTGTTACCGCTTGCGTTGATGTGTTTCAACATCCCGTATTGAACCGAGATGTCCTGAAACAGAGGGCATTATTTTATAGTACATTACTTACTGACCCTCTAGCAACTTCGTCTGCGTGCACTTTATTATCAGTGATACGCCTTCAAGCACGACGCTATCTAAGGGTAGTTTAGGAAAACCCTGTAATACCTGGTTCATTATTTGATTTCATGAGTATTTTTAACTTGTTAACTGCGGTTCTATCTTAGAACTTTTGTTGATTTTGAACTTAGACACGTTGCAATGTCAAGATTTACATTTGATGTAAATATTGACATCCCGGTACATAATTTGATTACCCTTTTCCTCTTTTACCTTTATGGGAATAAGGGGTCGATTTCTGTAATAAAGACCAACTACTATGAACCTTCAAAAAATATGATTAAATAAGATTTTGAGGATTCTCCATGTTATCTTTAAAGGGGGGTACCCCTTCTTACCCCTTTGTAGGTGTGTCTGCATCAAACATATGCTAGCTGGTATGTTGAAACTTCAGTGATCATACAGTGGAAGTTTCATTAAAATCGGACTAAGTAGTTTTGAGATACAAATAATTCAAATTATACAAACAAGACAAGTATTGTAGTAAGTTTTTCAGTAGGTACCCCTGTTCGGGTTTCTATATTTATATACAGCCTTTCGATCCTCACAGTTTTATTACAGTGCTTGATAGATGAAGATAAATATATAAATAAATGAATAATGCTGGACAGAGAGAGAGCTTGTGTTATGGGTACTAAATAACTGATATACTTATTACAATACATTACATAAATAGATATTTTTTATTATGCATAGAAAATACCCAGAACACCCTGAACAAATATCTGCTGATCGTACAAATATTTTTGCCGAGGCGGGAATCGAACCCATAACCTCCTGCGTCGCAGGCGAACCTTCGCCCGCCGCGCCACAGAGGTCATCATAGGTAGATGAGATTTAAAAACGAAAGATGAAATTGTTAGGCACCTGTTCCAATTTAAACTTGAAGACATCTTCACTGTACGAATTGGGGCGATTCCTCCTCGACTCAAACTCCTCGAGAGCTCTCTTGAGGGCTCCCTCATGCTCGACCTTGAACTGGTCTTCAGTGAGCTTGGTATCTGCGGTGCATTTCAACATCATGTACTCGTAGTATTCTGACTTCACCTCGCTGGCATTTGACTTGTTGTTTTGCTCGTTGTTCAACCGAAGCACATCATAATTTGTTTTGAAGTCCTATAACAAACAACTTCATTATATCAACATTTTAAATCCCCGACATTTCAATCGGAGTACTCGTTGCACTCTTGTTCCTGTTCATCATGGTCATCATCAGATTCGTTTGCGGGCGAAAGACATGTCATGACCTCTTCATTTGAAGTTTCACTCTAACTTGAAGATTCAGCTTCAGTAGTACCCTAGATCCTGTTCATCCTATGCTGGTCATCATCAGACCCTGAAGCCTGATGTCGTCGAACATGAACAATTTGAGCTCAAACTGAAGATTCTAGGTGGAAAAATGACAGAGTTCCACTCCAAAAAAATGTTGCTAACTAATTATCCTGAAAATGGCTGCACCAATTTCCACCAAACATAGCTAAGAACCATCTAACAAATACCAAATCCAGTTTTCATACAAAACAAAACACATTAATATCAGAACAGCCGTTCCGGAGCTATGAGGCGACAGACAAATAGGCATACATACCAACAACATGACGTCGCAGGACGGATTAACCGGCTTCAAAAAAGAAGTAGGTTATCATGAAATCGGTACCCTATGTATGTTTTATAGAATGAGCGTAGCGTTCTTTGAGTGTATTTGGACGAATCGGCATTTGTTTGTACCTGTATGTTTGTCCGAAGATAACTTTAGAACCTTTTATCCATCTTCATTATTAGTAGGTGGGTTAATAGTATTTGTAAAAAAAATGGGTTTGAACCAACGAGCAAATCTGATCTACATTAGAGTCTAGTCAGATCCCGACATAGTGACTCATCAAGTGGTACTCTGGTCTGTTATCTCTGTCACATAATTTAACGAGATTGTGTGTTAGTTGGACAAAGCACGTGTCGGGTATCTATGTAGCATCTGGATCGGGGTACATAGCGCGATATTTTCTAGTTTGTCTGTTATATAAATTGATTTAATCACGTACATTAATTAACTTCTCTCTGTCCGGATCCGTCTTGCCTGGGGCAGGTTTTTTCCTGTTCTCATCGAAAGCCGATACTGCTGCTGCAAGAGCATCTTCGTGAACCTTTTTCAGATCTTTGGCGTGCACGCACAGAATCTTGCCATGAGTCACCTTCTGTATAGCTGCTTCGTAAGCCGCACGTCCACTGTTTTGCGCTTTCATCGTTTTCGATTTGTTTATCTCCAGATAATCGTTTCGACGGTCGGTTAATTCCTGAAATTGATAGTTACATGTTTTTAGACTTTATTTCTGAGGTCCATCTTCTTATTGGCAGCTCAGTGAATGGACTACTGCAAGGTTTAAGGTTGTATAAGTATCAAACTTAATTAAAACCATAAATATATATCCGAGCAATTTAAAAAACTCGTTTATATTCTGAAAATATAGTTTTTCTCTCAAAATTTGAATGAATTATTAGTCAGTAGAGTCAGTTATTATTTGGATCCAAATTAGAAATATAGGTTAATACTTCGACCGAAGTCAATTTGTTTTCATTACCTTGTCGAGTTCTTCAAGCTTCTTGTCAATATCCGCCTGATTGCCGAATAGCTTCCTAGCCTTGAAGGTGGCGCGAGCTGCGGCCAGTTGCTGCGTGTGCAGTTCGATCACATCCAACGCCGGCATGCTCAGTGCATCCGGCCCACACGCGAGTTTCATATTATTTTCAAACTGCTCCCGAGCCTCATTCGCGGCCATCAGAAGACCAGCTTCTGACGTTGCCTGAGATAGAACATTAAAAGAGGTTATTCAGTTATATTAATGTCATTAATTGTTGCCACCTAATTTTGATAACGACCTCACGCAGTGGCAGAATTGCTTATGCTTTCCTCAACAGGCCTTCAAAAATTGTTTGTAAGAAGCCATCTCTAAATGTTACCTACCGCTAAGATAGTCGTTGGAGTAGGAATCGTATCACTATTGAAGATAGTCATATACGTCTTGAAGTAGTTGAAAAGCTCGCGGCTTTTCACGGGCTGCCCGCCAAGCAGCTTCATGCTGAGGTTGTCTGGGCTGAAGATGGAGGTAGCTAGCTCTTTCAGTTCCTTGGCAAACTCTGGTGTTAGTTCTGGAATTATTTAGATTTATATGTAATAACTATCTGAAAGCTGCGTGTTCGTCCGCGTGCTGCGTAGGTAAGATGATACATTCTGTTACGTAACTGTAGGCATACTGTAGGTACATAATGTCATCAGTGAAGAAGGGTGAAATAGTTCGGAACATATACTAGTTTAATACAATTATAATTTCAGCGCAATATAGGCATTTTAGACCCCTAAAAATACCGGGTGTCTATCAAAGAGAAGAGGAAAACAACTTAGTGAAGTCGAGGACGGCCACGCAATGGACCGATGACATCGTTTGTAGCACAAAGTCAGCAGAAATATCAAGACTGCGTCACCTGGCAGTAAACGTCTTCTAGCTGATGAGATGGTGACTCGATAGCTTTGGTTCCTGCAGGTATTCATAAGTACTTAACAAAATCATAGAGTAGCGCTAAGGTCCTTCCTAACCTAAGGCCTTTAGATTTAAAATACAAATTCATGATAAAAACAAGTAATTAATTTTGTAAAAATTATAAAACCCTCAACGCAATGAAAGGGCTTAACCGATTTTGATCAAACATAGCTAAAAACACCCCGAAAAATTCACCATTCAAACAAAAAAAAAACTAAATCGGTTCATCCGTTCGGGAGCTAAAATGCCACAGACAGACACACACACATACACACACACAAACACGTCAAACTTATAACACCCCGTCGTTTTTGCGTTGGGGGTTAATAAAAAGGAAAGCAAAGCCTTTATGGAAGAAAATCACAGCTAAAATAGGTACCTACCTCTTGGCCTTCCTTTGAAGGCTGGATTTGCCACTCCCAGTCCCGGGTGCGGCATCAGGAAGCACGTGACTTTATCAAAACTGGAGTTGATGTGTATGCGTAACTCTTGCAACTCTTTCGGCTGTGTTACGTCAACCTGGAATTCAAGAAAAGATGAACCTTTTATAGTGTTTAAAAAAAGTGGGAGGTATCGTCATCATTCATGATAAAACTGGTGGTGATTGACTTCTGGTCCAATGATTATGGGTGTAAATCACGATCGTGCACCAATGGATTTATACACACAGGGAAATTTATAAGTGCTTATCAGTCAAGGAAAATAGTGTGGGAACCAATGTCTGAGAACCAACACTTCGAAGACATATAGTGACATAATGCGTGAAAGGAGCCCCTGATGCAGAATAATTTTTTCCCTGCAATTTTTTTTTCACCATTGGTCACCTGGTTTTTATTTTTTTTTATTTTACTGGAATGGCGGAGCAAGCAGATGGCCCATCTGATGTTAAGCGGTAACCTCTGCCTATGAACAGTGCATTACCTCATAGGTCACGTCCACCTAGGACGCGCCCTATGTGGCATTGCACTGCGCCCACCACCCTGAGACATAAAGATGAAAAGTCTCATGTGCCCGTAATTTCACCGGCACCCTTACCCTTCAAACCGGAACACAGCAATGCGAGCACTACTGCTTTGCGGCAGAAATAGGTATGGTGGTAGTACATCCCCGGACGAACTCTTTCACAAAAAAGCTCTACTACTACTAAAAATCAGGCTCACTTTTCAGGGCTCCTATACCTCAAGCTGATATCTGACCTAGCGCACGGTGACCAAAAAAGAAACAGTGACATGAAGTAACTAAAAGAAGTTGTAGTAATGTTACTTTAGTATATAAGTAAGTAGAATGAACTTACCTTGAGTTTATTCGCTAAGTACAAGTCACCACCATCATGTCCATAATTATACTCCCAAGGGCTCATCCAATCCCTGACTAGGAACTCCAGCACTTGGAACGCTTTTCCGGTTTGATCCTTCATTAGTTTGCCGTAGTCGGTGAACAACTAAATAAAACGTTTTAGTAAGAATTAATATGTGCCATCTGCACCCTCGTGCTCCAAAGCCACATTGATCACACGAAGGTCTATGTTTAAAAGTAAACGGAAATGTGCAGGCCATATAGCTATTTTCCCCGTACGTCTAGTTGTCAGGTGGCAGAAAAGAGAATGAGGTCATGTAGTTCAAGTGGAGTCCACAGACCCGATAACTGCTGGAAAATAAAGGTACTCGAGTGAGATTCTCGAGGAAGTTTTAATTTATTTATATTAGGAAGACATATTATAGAGCACAAAATAATTCGAATTTTAGAATATTTGAAGAAGTACAATTAATTATTCTAAAAAAAAAAGATTATGTTGAACATAATACGATTTAAAAAAAATATTGTTTAAAAAAAAACACACACAGATAAGAAAAAACAACAGTTACATTAATGATAGACAAACAGTACATAATTATAGTAAACAAAAAAACTCAGATCTCAACAATCTCCTCATCCTCGGTGTACTAGACTTGAACAAATCAAGAGTGGTTCGATGTTGTTATTGTTATTATCAAACGGACGCCATAGGTAAGAATAACCGACGATAGTTAGTGGACAGGAAGGACACTAATTTTAAACTGAATGTGGGTGTAGGGGCTCAGAATGCAATGTTAGCAAATATATTATGCCCCGCGCCCCGCGCCGTCGGTACAGGCAGTCGCATTCGTACCGCCGTTTAGATAATACATTTTGTAACCTTTATTTAATTAAATCAGTAATTCCATCGTAAAGTGTTTTCATCATCATCACCACCACCAGAAGTCTGAACATAGAAATCTATATAATTAATAAATAACCCCACATTGGTGACCCTCGACGCTTCTGGTGGAGGAATAAATGTGAACTTTAGTGAAGTGCGAATGTGATTCCCTGTCCGATCACATTTTTTCGGACAGGTTAAACAAGGTTAAACAAGATGATGAATCCAGCTCCAGCTCCAGCTCAGAAAACTCCAGCTCAACAGACAGAGGAGATGGCTACTAACGATTTAGCAGCGATAAGCCTGTCGACTAAATTGCCAGAATTTTGGACGGATATGCCGCGAATGTGGTTCGCGCAATTCGAGTCGGTCCTCGCTCCACAGAAACAAGGTGACTCAACCAAATACAACCTTGTAGTAGCTAAATTGGGAAAAGAAGCATTACAACAGGTGAGCGATTTAATATCTCTACCGCCGGACGATGATAAATATGACAAGTTGAAAGAGCGTTTATTAGCCGTTTTTGAGGAAAGCGCAGAACGTCAGTTCCAGAAATTAGTAGGTGAAATGGACCTAGGACTGCAACGCCCATCACAACTACTTCGTAGAATGAGAGAACTTGCACAGAATACACAAGTATCAGACGAGGCTTTAAAAAAACTTTGGTTAGCTCGTTTACCGTCCTCGGCGAGAGCCGTACTAATCGTATGTAAGGATACTAAGATCGACGACATGGCAGTGATGGCAGATAAAATAATGGATAATATAAGGAGCGGAGAGGTAGCAGCGGTGGAATCCACATCGAACGCGAGTAATACTGAACTTTTACAGCAGTTGAGCAAATTGACACTAGAACTTTCGAACCTGCGAGCAGAGGTCAAAGAAATTCGAGGCCGTAGTCAAAGAATTGGTAATCATGGGAACCGAAAGAATTTCAGGTCCAGATCACGTTCATGGACGTCACGAAGAGCGTCAAATAACCCGAATTGGCTCTGCAGACACCATTATCGGTGGAAAGATGCAGCGAAAACCTGCGAAGAACCATGTAACTGGAAAAAGAAACACCAGGAAAACTAAACTCGGTGCACTCCCAAGCGGTGGAGGAATGCATCGCCCCGACGGATAACCATCGCCTATGTGTAACAGATAGGAAAAGTGGTATAAGTTTTTTAATCGACACGGGTGCAAATGTTTCGGTCATACCCGTGAATAAAGTGAACGTTAAAAACCGTCGTGAGTGTAAATATAAATTGTTTGCCGCCAATAATTCGGAAATAAAAACTTACGGCACAAGTGTTCTAGAATTAAATTTAGGTCTCCGTAGATCGTTCAAGTGGACATTTATCATCAGTGACGTGAAAACCGCCATACTAGGCGCAGACTTTCTAAAGACTCATAAGTTACTTGTAGATTTATATAATAGGAAACTATTAGACGCAGTTACCAAGTTACAAGCGAATGGAATCATCGTTAGGTACGACGAACCTTCGATAACGAGTATACAAGTAGATAATCCTTATAGAGACTTATTAGAGAAATACCGGGAAATTACCAAGCCTATGTCTTACAAAGATAAGCCGTCGCATGCAGTTTTTCACCATATCGAAACAACAGGACCACCTGTTTTTGCTAAGTCTAGACCTTTACCGCCAGATAGGTACAAGAGAGTCAAAGACGAGTTTTCTTTTATGCAGGAAATAGGTATTTGTAGGCCTTCAAAGAGTCCATGGGCCAGTCCTTTACATGTAGTCCCCAAAAAGGATGGATCAATTCGACCATGCGGCGACTACAGACGGTTAAATGCAGTAACCAAGCCGGACAGATACCCAGTACCGAGACTACAAGACTTCACATACGGATTGGCAGGTAAGAAAATTTTTAGTCGTATTGATATTAACAGAGCTTATCACCTAATACCAGTTTATCCTGATGACATCGAAAAAACAGCTATAATATGCCCTTTTGGATTATTCGAATGGGAAAGGTTAAGTTTCGGACTACGCAATGCAGCTCAAACTTTTCAGAGATTTATGAATAACACAGTTTTAAAGGATTTAGAGTATGTGAGAGAGAACGGTGAAGAGTCATACATTTTTTGTTACATAGATGACGTCATTATAGCCGCCGATTCCGAACGCATAAGTAGAAAACATGTTGAAAAATTATTCGAGCGATTTGAAGAGTTAGGTATAACCATTAACTTGAGTAAATGTTTATTTGGTCAGACTGAAATAGATTTTTTAGGTTTCAGAGTGACATCAGAAGGCATCCGCCCACTTGAAGACAAAGTGCAAGCAATCAACGAATACCCCAAACCGGAAACCGTTGAGCAGTTAAGGCGATTCCTTGGTATGTCGAATTTTTATAGATCTCATATAGCTAAAGCAGCTCATTACCAAATGGAACTCAATAGGTTTTTACACAACTCTAAGAGAAAAGATAAGACTAAAATCGTATGGACGCCGGAAGCAGAGACAGCGTTTGAACAATGTAAGCTCAGCCTTAAAAGCGCAGTTACGTTGTCACATCCTGTCGCCGACGTACCCTTATCACTCATGTCAGACGCGTCAAATTCTTGTGTAGGCGCTGTACTACAACAGAAAGTAGGCAGCGAATGGAAACCTCTTGGTTATTTTTCTAAGAAAATAACAGACGCACAGAAAAAGTACAGTACATATGACAGAGAATTATTAGCAATTTATATGGCTTTAATGCATTTTCGTAATATGATAGAAGGGCGACAGCTAACTATTTTCACGGATCATAAACCATTAACTTTCGCGTTTACTAAGGTAGGCTCAGACAAAGAAACTTCGCGAAGAACCCGTCAGTTATTGTATATTAGCGAATTTACCAGCGACATACAGTACATTGGAGGTAGCGAGAATCAAGTTGCAGACGCTTTATCACGTGTCGAGTCAGTAGAATGCCCGATAAGCATTGACTTCGAGGAATTAGCGAAGGAACAGGAGAACGATTCTCAGTTTACATCGTGGAAAAACAATTCTAACAGTAGGTTACAGTTTAAAAGAATAATTGTGCCTAGTAATAATGCATCAATTATTTGCGAAACTTCAACAGATAATGCAAGACCATATCTTCCAGAAAAGTATAGGAGATTGGCTTTCGAAACGATTCATAGCTTAAGCCATCCAGGTAAACGGACTTCCAGGAAAATGATAGCGAAAAGATATTTTTGGCCAGGGATGAACAGAGACATAAACAATTGGGTTAAAATTTGCATTCCTTGTCAAAAAGTTAAAGTCACGCGTCATACAGTATCAGATTTAGAAAGTTTTCCAAATTGCAACAGATTTGAACATATACATATCGATTTAGTTGGTCCTTTAGCAACATCGCAGCAAGGATATCGATATTGTCTCACAATGATAGATCGTTTTACGCGTTGGCCGGAAGCGATACCCGTACTAGATATAACAGCTGAGACAGTAGCCAAAGCTTTCTACGAGAATTGGATCTGTAGATTCGGTTGTCCTATTAGGATCACAAGTGATCAAGGTAGACAGTTTGAGAGCGAACTTTTTAACAACCTAATGAAGTTACTAGGAGTAACTAGAATCAGAACTAGTAGTTATCATCCGCAGGGAAATGGAATGATCGAGAGATGGCACAGATCTATGAAAGTCGCGATAACGTGTCGTTTGAAAGATAACACATCATGGGTAGATGAATTACCATCGGTTTTGCTAGGGCTTAGGGCAGCTAGTAGAAGTGACAGCGGCATAAGCGCAGCCGAAATGACACTAGGTCATACGTTAAAGTTACCATGTGATTTTTATAATCAGAATAGACCGAGAACCAGTGATATGTATACCTACGTCGATCAGTTACGTAGCGTGATACAAAGTTTACAGCCTCAGACACGAACATGTAGCAATTCACGCAAAATATTCGTGCATCAGGATTTGAAAGATTGTTCTCATATTTTTATTCGTAATGACATGTTAAAAAAATCACTTTGTCCTACCTACGATGGTCCATATCGCGTATTAAGCAGAAAAAAAAAGGTATTCGAAGTTCAATTGCCGAATAGAATAAGTTTTGTATCTATAGACAGATTAAAACCAGCTTATGTATTGAATGAAAACTGTTCAGACAGTAATGTAGATAACAATTTATGCAAAAGCAATAGTGTGGTTTCTGAACCCACTAACCAAAGTATGCCACCGTTACGCCAAACAAGGAGCGGTCGCATTGTTAAACAACCTGTACGATTTTTATTGTAAGGCAATGTTCCACGTGCAGCAATAATATTTCGTATCGTTGCGATATAATGCTCATAGTAATTAGTTTACAATGCATCTCGTAGCATTTGGTAGAACGAAAAGTAGCATCGCATCACATCGTATCGAATATTTGTTAGTGCAACAACAGGTTTATATTATTTTATAGTAAGAAAATTGGCACGATAGGATTACTTCATTCAATATTTGGACAGCAAGAAGTTTTTACAACTTACTTATTTGTATTTTTGAATTCAAATTGATTAATTTACTTACACCATGTGCCGATCAAACATTAAGCAAGAAGAAGTTATTATCGCACAAAACGGTGCGAATAACGCAAAACAAACCTCAGTGGAGGAAAAAGTCGAAATTTACGGCATCTTCATAACAACCATGATAGTGATCATTGTGTTAATCTCGATTTGCATTTTTTGTCGGAAATGCAATAGGAAAGTGAAGAAATGGGCTAGAAAGGAAATGGTTTCCGCCATATCAATGAGTCAAGTGGACAGAGTTGGTCAACAGACAACTTCCATGCCAAGCGGACAGCCGCAACAAGCCCAGTATGCGTAAATATAAGTAATATAAAAAATGTGTAAACGTGTTAGAATAAGAAAGTTATTTACTTGTTCTTTATGAATGCAACATATATTTTTTTTTTTGTCTCAAGTTTTGCTGTGGGTGAATTGAGCCCACAGTCACATAATTTAGTTGGCGTCGTTACACACGGTCCCGGTGATTAATTTAATATAGCAGGTAACGACTACCCTTAAACTTAGGAAATGTTGCATACAGATACAAGAAAAGTAAATAATTTTAATAGTCGTAGTTACACATAGATCTACTTAGTAGATTTTACTTACTTTTGTTTTAACATTCAGTTTAGAGTAGAGTCAGGTAAAAATGAAACAGTTTTTTTTAGTGATGTGATTAGTGTATTTTAAAATTAGTTTTACATACATAATGTGTTAAGTAAAAATGTGTGAATTAAATGTACAATTAATCATGTATGGACA
Organism: Operophtera brumata; assembly: GCA_932527175.1. Classification (NCBI taxonomy): domain Eukaryota; kingdom Metazoa; phylum Arthropoda; class Insecta; order Lepidoptera; family Geometridae; genus Operophtera; species Operophtera brumata. The sequence goes on along the minus strand of OW052239.1, from coordinate 53,477,556 downwards.
TGTATAACGTAATTTTTGTTATAAGATATATTTTATTGTGAAAAATTCTTATTCATATTTTAGTGCATTTTTTTTTTATATAACTAACGTGTTTCAAAATTGTTAGTAAGAACTGTTCAATTATAAGTACAATTCCTAAAATTTTCCATTGTTTTGTTATGACTCGCAGCGCTCGTAATTAGATACGTTACGGCGAGCTAGCGTGCGAATGCTTAGTAAGAGAAACAACTACATTGTAATCTGCATTTGTGAAGCTTTTGGCACGTTTGTAATACTTTTAAATTGTATGAATGATATTTTTTTTTGGTTTGTAAAAAAAAAATTTTTTTAAGAAGGGGATGACTGTAGGGGCTCAGAATGCAATGTTAGCAAATATATTATGCCCCGCGCCCCGCGCCGTCGGTACAGGCAGTCGCATTCGTACCGCCGTTTAGATAATACATTTTGTAACCTTTATTTAATTAAATCAGTAATTCCATCGTAAAGTGTTTTCATCATCATCACCACCACCAGAAGTCTGAACATAGAAATCTATATAATTAATAAATAATTCCTACAGTGGGCATAGGTTGCGGGAAGGCGATTAAGGAAGGCGACTAAAGCGAGACAGATCGTCGTTGCATTCTATGGGGAAGGCCATGTCCACTAGTTCAGGGTAGCTAGGAAGAACACTGACACGGTCTAGTGGGAGGGATTCTGACTTCCAATCCTAAGATCGTGAGATTTTTTCTACGAAGAGTGGTAAATATTGGATCATACCTACACGTAAATCCTATACTTATATGAGTTCGTATATGTAAGAATACATACAGGTGGCTGAGTTTTCGAACTTAAACCAGCACTCTCTCGATAAATCTAGGTTTTACATCAGAGAAACGGTAAATTTGACCTCAGAGAAATGATAAATTTTAGGGTTTATTTGAAAATTATCGACACTAAAAATAAGTGCTCTCAAACTGTAAAAGAAATCTGAACGTGATTTTAACCAAACATTCGAAGAAATGTACATCATAAGGAGTCTAAACACGAGTCACACTGAATCTTTTCGCCTCGCTGGTTCTTTCATCATCAATCACAAGGCCAGCATCAAGTAGGTACCTGAAGGTTCTGTAGATCGTCTTCCTTGATGTTCTCCTTCAAGTTGTAGATTTGCGTGGAGGAGAGCAGAGTGGACAGAGCGAAAATGGTCGAGCAGTCACGGACGGTGCTAGTGCTGTCAAACGTGCCTTGAGTGTCCATCAATAGAACTGCCACCTAAAAAATTAATGGTTGTACTAACTCGGCACCTCACTGGAATGATATTATCAGAACCAAAGAAACCCGGCTTAAGTGAAAACGCTATGTCCACACACACACACGTAATATAACGCGAACTGGGCGTGGAATCGTCGTTTAGATTACATTACGACGTCACACGTTATTGGCAAGGAATTTCGTATGGTTATAGCAAATAAGGGTCCAGTTGTTATAATAAGATGAACATTCCATTCAATAAGCCTCAACGACCTCTGTGGCGCGGCGGGCGAAGCTTGGCCTGCGAAGCAGGAGGTTGCGGGTTCGATTCCCGCCTCGGAACAAATATTTGTGCGATCTGGGTGTTCTGGGTATTTTCTATGTATAATAAAAAATATCTATCTATGTAATATATTGTATTAAGTATATCAGTTATCTAGTACCCATAACACAAGCTCTGCTTAGCTTGGGGCTAGATAATGTTGAGTGAACTGTCCAGTATTATTTATTTATTTATTTATTTATTTAATAAGCGGGCTAAGCTACAAATCTATACTGGTTGTGGCAAGTAATGGGGACTCTCAGGATAAGTATATTTTCTGTTGTAGTTACTCGTAGAATAACTTAGTGAATTTCGAAGAAAAATAAAAATGCATATTTTATTTTTTATTTTTTTATAGTTACAGGCTGTAAAGAGACATTAAATAAAAGTATCCTAGCAAATCAAAACGTACGATTTTGAGTTCTTCCATACATTTTCAAAGTTATATTAGGCGCAACAAAATATACGTTGCAACTAAACAAGGTGTAATAAGGCGAGCCAGTCTTTGTGGCCAAGTTTACAGTTAATATTTTGAACATCTGCTGAGTGATTGCCGAGTAAAGATTAAAATTGTGGCGAAAATAATTCACGTTATTCAATAATTCACGTAATTCAATAATTCAATTTATACATACATACATAGACACACGCCTTTTCCCTCTAAGGGATAAGCAGAGTCTCAATGGGTCTCTTGGATGCATCATCTTGGAATACAGACGTGACAAGTGGTGAGCTCATCGCCGCCACTGCTTCCCACGACTAAAATTGTAAATAAATTGTACAACATAAAAGATATTTGCCTGCTAGTCCCATTATCTTGCCAGGATATAGTTAAGTAACCAGTAAGTTTTGTAAGAAATAAGTGGAGGTGGGTAGGGAAAACAATAAATATGTTTTCACCAATAAAGCAAAAGCAGATTGCTTGGAAACGGCTCAACTGATTTCAATCAAACTGGAAAAACAGCTCAGAAAAAATTACAGTTATGGTCGTACATAAATGTAAAAATAAACTTTGGATGTGCTAACCTTTTCTCCGGTAGGTATTCTGATAATAAACGCTTCGGGCCACATAACGATGCCCGTGGTATTCCGTACGGAGCCGCCTCGCCAGCTGAAGCCTACGAGCTCCGTTGTGTCATCTCCAAGCCAGCTTCCATTCTCGCGATCAATTTGCTGAAACGATACTCATCATTTGAACTTGCTATTTACTGTCTACAGCACATTCACCGTAAGACGGCACCTTCCAACAAAGGCAAATGCCATCAAAATACATTGAATGCGTTTTAGCTGAAATAATCGCTCGAAGGGAGGTTCGGCGCTACGCTGAACGTGACGTAATTACGGCTGATGTGTCCTAGGGAACAAGCGTGTTGAACCAAACGATCGGCGCCGTACGTTCCGCAGATGTTTCGCTACACTTATTTTGCTTGCACGTTTCAGGACTTTCGTGATTTATTGGCGATAGCGCCATCTCTTAGAAGAGCGCTACACTTAGTGACAACATTTGCTTGCGTAAAAAAAAACAAGTGTAAAAACCATATAGCGAAAATTCTATGTCTATGGTTATAAGTAATTAATTTTGTAACAATTAAAAAAACCCTCAACGCAATGAAACGGATGAACCGATTTTGATCAAACATAGCTAAGAACACTCCCGACAAATTCAACTATCAAACAAACAAAAAAACTAAATCGGTTCATCCGGTTCATCCGTTCGGGAGCTACAATGGGACAGACACACACACACACACACACACACACACATACACTGACACGTCAAACTTTTAACACCCCGTCGTTTTTGCGTCGGGGGTTAAAAACAAACTTAAATACAAAAATTCGTAATTTTGAAATGAAATATCGACTAACATTTGTAACACGCATCGATATATTATAATGGTAACACGGATAAACAAAAACTGATCCAGTTGGTAGTTCTACGGGTTTTTTTACCCGTTTTACTACTGGTAGTCATCATCACCACGGGCAATAAACGAAAAATATTATTAGGTACCTACCTAAGTGAAAAATAACTTAGGTATTAGAGCATTGTAGGCCTGTTGCTCGATGGCAAAATAATGAATTAGAGCACCGTATGATGGTATGATGGTCGTTGGCTATGGGAGAAAGTATTCCTGCAAGCCATAGACCCATGACAAGATGACACCGACACTGGCAGCATTGTGGCAGTGGAAGGGAGAAGGAGATATTTATTGCATGCTCCGTTGGACAAACGTCAGCTTTCTTGGGTTAATAAACTCACCGAAGCAGAGAGATATCTGAGGAAGAAGTTGAGCAGGAAGGACTTCCCGCCGCGGTAGGCTCCAGCCACGCTCACCACTGCCACGGGCAGGTCCTTGATCTTGTCGTTCAGCAGGATCCCCCTCAGCTTCTCCTCATCGAGGAGGTACGAGTGGTCATTCTGCACCGTCACCACGTGCATGCCGTCAATAGTTGACATCTACAAGCCACGAATCATCAACATCATCATCAATATCATCATCGTCATCGTCATCGTCATCGTCATCGTCATCGTCATCGTCATCGTCATCGTCATTTTCATCATATTCATTATCGTCATCATCATCGTCATCATCATCATGTGACGTGTTCGCGAGCCCAGTGCCAAGCTTGATGCAAGAGTGCAAGAAGGTGTATGAGAGGACGGCGAGAAAGTCTGGTCTAGTATAGTCTAGGCACAGATAAAATAATACTACACTAGTAGTCTAGGCTAGACCATTGTATGAAAATAATTAAAATGTAACAAAATTTAAATGATATGTTTTTTTTTAGTTTCTATTGATGTAATCTATAAATGTGACTGATATTTATAACGCTTTGGTTGAAAAACTGTTATTTAGGCTATAAATGATAAAATAAATGAATTTGAATTTGAATCATCATAATCATCATCATCAGGCTTTAGACGTCCACTGCTGGACAAGGCCTCCCCTATAAAATGCAATGAGGCGTTTTGCCATAATCAACACGCCTAATCCCTGGTGTATAATCCCTTAGTACTTTTATGACATCCACGAAAGGAGACGGATGGGCCGGGCCTTCTCTTACACAAGACACACCTGGGGGCAGACAAAGCACGCGAAATAAATAGTGAGCGAAAATCACGAAATATCGCAACTGACTCAAGGAAATTACTATTTTAAAAAATCTTAACTTATATTTTTATATAGGTATAGCGTTTAACTTAGTAGCCTCCTGAGGTATGGCAGCGGCACGGGAGGATGGTGATTTTCTTATGTCAAATGTCGCGAGACGTCACTTGACGTCAGTCGGGCGGCGATCTCGCTGCCGTCAATACGTGTTATTTGGACCGGCCGCTTTAGACAAGACGCACACGAGATTAGCAACTGAAGATGGGTCCTCGGATTAGAGCTCAAACTAAAGATGTTGTTTACAATGTATATAATTTTTTCAAGGTTAGGAAATCTGATCCAAATTCTGCTGAGCATGAAAACGATATAAACGACTCAGATAACGAAAGTGATTCCAGTCATAATGACAGTGATTCGAGTAGCGAAATGGACATAAGCTAATAAATTGAAAGTTTAGTTGAAAATATTGATATAATTAAAAGTATTAAATATAATAATTATTTGAACAAGTATTTTATTCTCTTTCGCAATGACTTAGGTACTTATTTGTAAATATCATAAGATATATCTTCACTAATTTTCATCAAGTGTGTAGCCCGACAGTTCTTTACGTCACATGTCACCCCTCCCGTGCCACTGCCATACCTCAGGAGGCTACTAAGTTAAACGCTAGGCCTATAGTAAGCTTATTAATGTGAATTCAGGTTTGGAAGCAGTAGGCTTTTTTTGGTACACCATATAACTTTTTGTTTTTTTTCTGGTCAATAGCAACAGCAAATTAAAAAAAGTAAACATATTTTTCTATTCTTGACTATTATTATACCAATTATATGTTTTTTATTATAACTTGGGCTATTCCTTTAGGAGTAGTAGGCTTTCTAAGATAGGTCTATATTGGAGTTTTGTGTCTATTATCGTCTTAAACGTAGCGATAATGTAGCTTACCGTAAATTAAATAAATGTTGTATGCGGATCGGTAGTTTTGTGTGATAATAAATATTCTAGATGTTAAGGTGGATGCTCATGCTTGAGGCGCGAAATGTTATTTTTTTTTTTGTTTTTTGCTCATTACAACTCATGAACACTTCTTCAGATAGCGAAAGTTGATTTCGCGAGAACTAGGAGACACACATGTTTTAATTGATAGTATCTCATAAATATCATCAGAGATCCAGAGCAGAGCATCCACCTTAATTCATAGTATTGGCTCTGTGTTGGCTGTTTTGGCCTCATTATCGGTTATGGAATTTTCAATAATTAAAACAGGTAATTAATTTTATAAAAATTAAAAAAACCCCAACGCAATGAAACGCCTGAACCGCTTTTGATCAAACATAGCTTAGAACAATCCGGACGAATTCAATTTAAAAAAAAAAAAAACAAATCGGTTCATCCGTTCGGGAGCTACGATGGGACAGACAGACAGACACACACACACACACACACACACAGACACGTCAAACTTATAAAACCCCTTCGTTTTTACGTCGGGGGTTACAAATAATAATGTACCTACAGATTCGGTTCAGTTACTATTTTAATATATGGTATACATATAGGTAATAAAAGTTGTAATAGTCTACTTTTAAGGGAGCGATTAGAACAAAAATCTTGTACGTTCGTCCAATTAAATGTTTGAAAGAGGCACTGTGAAAAATGAGAGCCAGTGCCAGATCCCTTGGTTGGAATCCGGAAAATTCCGTGTTTTTGAGAAAGCCTTACTAGTTTGGGACAAACTATAAAAAGGTTGGGTTTTAAGTAAAGTGTACAAGGGCACGGCACGGCGCTTATCTCCATTTATATTAGTTAATGCCTTAGCGTAACGCTAACTTTTTCAGTAACTTTTTCTGTATAACATGGGCAAGGTTCTTCGGACGTCTTTTTTGACTTTTACAGTTTTTAGGTACATTATGAACATCCAAAGTTCAGGTTAAAACTGTGATTTTAAAAGGCTTATACTGAATTTAGTGTTAAACAATTTTACATTTTGTTTTTTCGCGAACCTAGATATATTCTTAAAGATACATTATATGTACAAAATATCTAACGAATAAATTGTAACGGCTTCATAATCACGTACGAGCTGAGTACGAGCATTTGTATGGAATGTATTGGGGTTAGCCGCTAGGTCCCTATCAATTTCGCGATCTATATATACAAAATAGCACGTTTTCAGCGAAAATTTCTCAATAACTAGGAGATAATTTATCTAATTAGTCTAAGAACGTTTAAAAGAATGTTTATCATAATTCAATTGCGGAAAAAGAAACACATTATTACGTGAGCACGACAAAAGATTTTAGTTTTATTTTGCTAATGAATTTGTCGATAAATCTATGTACAAAAACTGACCTTTGAGTATGAGTCCAGAACTTCACACAAGAACAACACGAATGATTGACACCAGTACACGACTTCACTTATATATGAACTTCACTGCCTAATACTTACATCTAGATAGGAAGTGGTCTGCCAAGCGTTATCGTGGTCGCAGTATCTCTGTATGGTGGACTTGAAATATAGTTATTTTAGTAAAACCGCAATAAGGTCGGTGTAGATAATAATAATATTCCCGTGAGACCCGAGGTCTTTACAGTGATGTGGTTGGCCATCCGTCATATTTACAGTCCCACGAGGATGTTTGAGAAGCTCTGCTTTACCTACTCCACAGATAAAATAATACTATATAGTACCTACTCTTAGCAGAAACCGCCACCCAGACAATAAAAAACCCAAGCGAAGGAGAAAGGGACGGTTTTTGTGGGTAACAAGTTTTTTTTTTACATCACACACTAACAGACTGCTTTTTCCCCGAAGGGGTAGGCAGAGCCTCAATGGGCCTCTTTTCACAGTGGGTTGCACCATCGTGGAATATAGACGTGACATGTGGTGAGCTCATCGCCGACATAGCTTCCCACGACTGACTCGGCTAACGCTTTCTTCCAGTAATAACATTCCATAATAAGCTAGCAGCCAGAAGAATCTTATAACAACGAATCTTATCAACAAGTCCGGGTAATCCCTTAGTTGGCTTTTACGACATCTACGGGAGGAGACGGAGGGGTCTATTCTTAGGCCGGACACACCACAGCGGTGTTAATTCTGTTAAATATAAGTTTTTTGTGAAAAATATATAAAAACAAGCTTTTAAGAAATTAGTGATCGGAACGGTGTGCCGATCAAAATGAGCTCAAACACTGCCAGTCTTCATCTATCGAAGAGTTCCGTTGTCTCCATCATCAGATCAGCTCGCTGTTACTATAACATTTTCTTGTCTTCGGAACTTGACAGGTATGCCAAATTTCTGATCCATATATCGAACACCGGGAAGTGGGACAAATTAAATTTGTAAGATTTGATTACCTACAGACACTGAGGCAGGTGAAGCAAAATAAGTTGCGCCGAGCCTTGGCTGTGGAATATGGCACAAGATAAATCCATTCTAAAAACGCAGAGAGTCAACGTGGACTGCTTCATTAGGACTCTTTAAGGTGGATGCTGTCACTTGAGGCGTGAAATTTAAATATTTTGTTGTTTTTTGCCCATTACAGCCTCAACACTTCTTCAGATAGCGAAAGTTGATTTCGCGAGAATTAGGAGACTTAATACACATGTTTTAATTGATAGTATTTGTTCTATTATATTCTAACTTTAGCATAAACTCTTTGTCTATTGCGTAATGCTAGCATATTATACACTTCGTCTGAAGGATCTAGACCTAAAAGTTCGAAGGCGTGATGCCACTGGGGGGGTATTATTTGCCGTAATCACCACGCCTGGCAGGCGGATTAGTGATCGTAATGACTGCGCCAACCCCAGGCAGAAATCTTCATACAAAAAAACGCCTCGTGCCGCTCGAAAAAGCTGTTTTTATTGAATATCTCGTAAAATAGAGATAATTTTATAATATAGATGTTTTTAAATTACTCCAAAATAGTTTAAACAAAATAAGGTAAACCGTTGATACGATAGAAGAAGAAGAAGAAGATAATTTTATGAAACCCCTACAGTAAACCCTCGGCTTTGTTGTATTGATTTTATTTATCTAATTTTAAACCGATTATATGCATCATTTTAATAAACGATCGAATCTAGGCAAGAAATAGACGTAACTTTGGTTATTTTGTCTATCGAGAAAATGTTTTCCTATCGTGTTTCTGGCACAGTGATCCCTTGGAATTAAATGTAGTACCATACATTTGTTTGTTATAGCTATTAGAATGACGGAACAAGCAGATGACCCACCTGATGTTAAGCGGTAACCTCTGCCTTGAACAACGCATTACTACATAGGTTACGTCCACCTAGGACGCTTCCTATGAGGCATTGCACTGCGCCCGCCACCCTGAGACATAAAGATGAAAGTATCGTGTGCCTGTTCTTTCACCGGCACCCATATCCTTCAAACCGGAGAATTACTGCTTTGCGACAGAAATAAGTATGTAGGTAGTACTTCCCCGGAAATACTCTTTCACAAAAAAGCTCTACTACTACCTTTTTTCTACAAGGTGTTACGAGCCCAACCCCATAACCTCTTGAAATTAATCACCAACTACTTATCGACGTTGTTGATAACGCGAGAGTACTTGTCCGTTGCGGCGCGAGTATGCAGTGACGTCTGCGACTGCTCTTGTCAGCCGGAGTTGTACAACGAACTGTGCTCCATCGGCTTGGACGAAGACAGTGCGAGCGACGCTAAAGACATTATACCAAAACAAATAGCATTATCATCCTTTCCCCACCCTTGTTTTTTGATAATTGGTTTTTCTAGTAGTAGAGTTTCTTATAAAAAAAGTTAGTCAGAAGAATACCTAGTTGCCCCAGTAGTTTTAGCGTGAAAGCTAGGATAACAAAAAAAACTGCTACTGTCTGGCTGCTTGCCTGGTATTGGTATTGGATATTAAGTATATCAGTTATCTAGTAACCATAACACAAGCTCTGCTTAGCTTGGGGCTAGATAATGATGTGTGAACTGTGTCCAGAATTGTTTTATTTATTTATCTGTGTACCAAATTTCACCAAAATCGGTTCTACTGTTTTGGCGTGATTGAGTAATAAACATACTAACATCCAAACTTTCGCATTTTGTGATTTATTTTATCAATCACGAAATCCTTTACCGGTGTTCTTCTTCCGGCTGAAGATGATGATGAATATGTTGTAGTTAACGAAGGACACCTCCGCTTGAAGCTACTAAAGAAGACCAGCATTGACGAGGACAAGCTGCCCGAAGTAGTGGCAGCAACACGAAGGGCGTTCCTGAGGCACCAGAGGAATCACACGCAGATATATTCTGTTGCATGTCCAATGGATTATATGTGTGACACCTATATTCTAGTATAATTACAATAAGACCTACCTATACCATCATTGTTGGGACGTTAGTAAAAATTATGGACGGGCCTTATAGTCCAGTCAAGATGTACATCCGTGCTTGCAAAAGTTCGGGTCACGCTGATTTTTTTATTAAAAAAACATTAAAAAACCAGATTTGCAATTTTCCAAGTGCTGTGCAATCGGCGGTGTGCCCGAAAAACCATGTTTTTTTTTTTTTTTTTTTCAGTTTTTGCTCAATATCTTAGTGAAGGATGGGTCTGACCATGTATAGTCACTGGGATTACTTTTAAAGTTAACTAAATTTTCTACAATTTTACACTAGCGCGAGCTCTATAGAGCTATTGGTTCCCAAGATACAGTTCTTCAAAAATAGGCAATTTTTTCCTAAGTTTTTTGAAATGTTAGAATATAATATTCTTTATTGCACAAAACAAACAATGTACATAGGCGAACTTAATGCTAAGAAGCATTCTCTACCAGCTAACCTTTGTAGATTGTGGATACATTTATGTAGGTAGTGCACAAAAAACGTAATAAGGAGAAGAAAAAAAAAGACCTTTGTAGTATATCAATACAAGATAATGTAAGTAACATAAATAATATTATAATAATAAATAATAACGTATAATATAAATATATAATATAATTACATAGTACTAAAATAAATAATAGTAAGTATAGGTAATATGCATAAACGTAAAGCTACGTTACTTGGATATTAAATTATGCATATCAATAAATAAATAGGTATTTCCAAATAAACTAAGAAATGAGTGAATGTTCGCTTATTTTGTGAAATATCTTCTAAAATACGCATCCCAAGTCAAATATTATGATAATTAAGTTGTAGTAAATTTAATAAGCTTTCAATTAAGACCTAACTGGTACCTGCAGGCACAACGGTTCTCTCAAAAACGGATCTTGTATCTTAGAGGGCCCGGGCTTGGGCTCGCACGAAAATGGTGTCTCGATGGCCGCTATCTTTTATCTGTGGCCGCTATGGACGCTGGGAGAGGTGTCCAGTCTGTAGTCGGATCAATTTCATCGTCCGAGCATTTCAGCTCCACATCTGGGCAGAAGACTGCATTTACATGATTTTTTTCGTAGAAGGGGCAGGAGGTGCTGGATTCATGGTGGTGGGGATGGGGGTGAGTCCCTGAGAAGATAGCTTCCACCCTCAATTAGTGGGATTAAAGTTGAAACCCTGCCACTTCTGCACTTGGTGGTAGCACCTTGCTGCCTGGTGGCCTGCAGCATCTTCCGTCTGGTTCTTCTCAAATTAGTTGTTCGGGGCGAATCACCAGTTTAAATGCATAAGTTGTGTCTCACTAATTTAACAAAAAAAAACACTTTATATGATTTTAACAATCTCATTTAATCAATTTGTAGTCCTGCTTGAAGGATTGGTCCCACAGCCAAAAAACCAAGAATAATAGAGATGAATGGTAGGAAGAAAGTGATGCCTTTGTCCTGCAGTGGATCACCATTGGTTCATATTAATAATATTTTCGCCACCGGAAAAATTACCTATTTGGTTACTTTCTACTATGTAGCTATTAAGTACCTTCCTATTGTGAACTTCACTGCCTGATACTTACCTACATCTGCCAAGCGTTATCGTGGTCGCAGTATGGTGGACTTGATTTGTAGTTATTTTTTTGTTGTAAAACCGCAATAGATAAATAGACTATGTGTAGATAATATAATATTCCCGTGAGACCCAAGGTCTTCACAGCGATGAGGTTCGCCATCCGTCATATTTACAGTCCCACGAGGATGTTTTGGATGCTCTGCTTTACCTACTCTTAGCAGAAACCGCCACCCAGCCAATAGTAAACCCAAGCGAAGGAAAACGGGTCGGTTTTTATGGGTATCAAAACAAGCTCAACAACACTGCCAGTCTACTATTATCCATCGAGGAGTTCCGTTGTCCACCTTCAAGAGTTCGTCCGGGGAAGTACTATGTATGTACTAGGTATGGTGAAATTACAGGCACATAAGACTTTTCATCTTTATGTCTTAGGGTCGCGGGCGCAGTGCAATGCCACATAGGGTGCGTCCTAACGGGACTTGACCTATTTGATAATGCACTGTTCATAGGATGAGGGTACCGCTTAACATCAGGTGGGCCAACTACTTGATCCGTCATTCCAAGTAGGATAAAAAAAACCTTACGTCTCCATCATCAGATCAGCTCGCTATCACCATTATATTTTGTTGTCTTCGGAACTAGACAGGTATGCCAAATTTCTGATCAATTGAACACCGGGAAGTGTGTCAAATTTAATATTTAAAAAAAAGCGGCCAAGTGCGAGTCGGACTCGCCCATGAAGAGTTCCGTAGCAGCAAGTAACATAATATAAAAGTTCTTGGATGGATTACGATTAATGACGTATAAAAAAAAAACTACTTACTTGATCTCGTTCAAAGCAATTTTGAGGAAAGTTTACATGGTAATGTACATCATATTTTTTTTTTAGTTTTATCATTCTCTTATTTTAGAAGCTATGGGGGGGAGGACACACTTTTTACCACTTTGGAAGTGTCTCTCGCGCAAACTATTTAGTTTAGAAAAAAATGACATTAGAAACCTCAAAATCATTTTTGAAGACCTATCCATATATACCCCACACGTATGGGTATGATGAAAAAAAGTGTTGTGAGTTTCAGTTCTAAGTATGGGGAACCCCAAAAATAATTGTTTTTAAAAAAAAAATTGTGTAAAAATCTTAATGCGGTTCACAGAATACATCTACCTACCAAGTTTCAACAGTATAGCTCTTATAGTTTCGGAAAAAAAAGGCTGTGACATACACGGACAGACAGACAGACAGACAGACAGACAGACATGACGAATCCATAAGGGTTCCTTGTCTTTGACTACGGAACCCTAAAAAGGGATTGCGTACGGCGCTTATCTCCATTTATATTAGTTATAGGCCAGTCACATGTTGTGTTTCGAAATTGCAATAACTGCGGTAAACTTGCTTTTTTGTTATGTTGTTTGGGTCCATCTAGATAGTATTTATCCAGATTTGCAGCATTCCTAAAATGAAAGCGCGCGGAGTTATTGCTGACACACCGCATTTTTTTTTCACTTCTTTTAGTTTTGTGCAATTAAACAACATAGGAAAGCTCTGACGAGAAAGGTCACTATTACTTTTTTAAAGTAATAAAAACTCCTGACTGTTTGAGCCTTAATCCAATTTTCTAGGTCTAATAGCTCCCAAGATACAGGGATCCCAATGTTCTCTATTTTTGCCAAAAACTTGGAAAAGTTTTCTTACTTGCACTTGCAGGAGAGGCTTTTCAGAAGTAGTTGTGGGGCTGGGGGCATGGATGTCGTGGTTGGCATCAAACCCATCCCCAATCGGTAGGGGTGTTCTGCACCCCCAACCACTCCTGAACCTGGTGGTAGATCCTGAATGAATGGATCTTGGCTGCGTCATAGGTAGGTGGAGGCGAGCTAAATTTATGCTGTTGCTCGCCGAGGCCCTCACAAATAGGGTATAGCGCAGAGTGTTGAGAGCTTCTTGGCCATCTTCGTCCTAAAGAGCAATTCAAAGTGCCTCGCCTACACTCTCGATCTCGAAAAATAGAGAACATTAGGAACCCTGTATCTTGGGAGCTATTAGACCAAGAAAATTGTTTTGGGGTTCAAACTGTCAGGAATTTTGATTACTTTTAAAAGTTAGAGTGACCTTTCTCGTCAGAGCCTTCCTATGTCGTATTTTTTGCACAAAACTAAAAGAAGTGAAGTTTTTCACACCGCCCATCTTTTTATTTGTCTATTTGGTGTGCAATAAAGTGTTAATCTATCTATCTATCTATCTATCTATCGTGTGCCTGTAAATTCACCGGCGCCAAACGGGAACACAGCAATGCGAGCATTATAGCTTTGCGGCAGAAATAGGTATGGAGGTAGTACTTCCAAGGACGAACTCTTTACAAAAAAGGTCTACAAAAAATACATTATTTTAACATGAATATTGTACTTGATTTAGTCTGTTAAAAATCAAATCTAACATTAGGAATTTTGCAGCATATCCCACCTTGAGTAACTAGTCAGTTGGATGCTGCTGCCCATCCTCTGTTGTAATCCCTTAGGAAGGCTTTAGAGGAGGAGACGGAGGCGTCTATTGGGCTGGACGCACATCCATTGATTGGGGTAGGGAATTATCGGGATTACCTCCAGAGAAGGCTCCCAATATTACAAATTATACTATTATGACAAGTTTTCTTTGAATAGGTTCCTTAACCTACCTTATGCCACTACCGTCGTCTGTCTTTCCTGAAAACTATAATCTGGGTCTCTTCAAGGCTAGAGTGAATAGGTTGCTACAACAAAAGAAAATCAATGTAAAAAAAAAACTACACATTTCGCGACCATCTAGATATAATATGAATATTGGACGTCGAAAGTGAAGGTTAAATTTGCAGCACATCAGTACCAAGATGGAAGATTTGTTACAATCCCAGATTCAGGACAGCTGTAGGCTAGCGCTGCCCATTGGTCTCCAGGAGCTGATGAGTGACATATCACGGGAAGTAAGTTACTCTGGCAATCACACTGAGAGGACGGGCCGGGCCTATTTAGTTAGCTAGTAGTAGAGCTTTTTTGTGAAAGAGTTCGTCCGGGGAAGTACTACCACCATACCTATTTCAGCCGCGAAGCAGTAGTGCTCACATTGCTGTGTTCCGGTTTGACGGGTATGGGTGCCGGTGAAATTACAGGCACATGAGACTTTTCATCTTTATGTCTCAGGGTGGCAGGCGCAGTGCAATGCCAGATAGGGTTCGTCCTAGGTGGACGTGATTTATGTGATAATGCAATGTTCATAGGCAGAGGGTACCACTTAACATCAGGTGGGTCATCAGCTTGATACGCCATACAAAGTTACAAATAAAAAAAAAATATAGGTACCTACTCTCGACAAGCTACCGAAAATACTAAGTCGTGTTTGTTGCCAGATTCTTCTAGGTTAGGTCAAGACGTAATCAGGTAAGAATCAATACCACCTAATTAACAATACTGTAATGTTAAAGGAGATGAAAAACACGTTTCCTTATTTTATACTAATATAGTTTGTGCATCAGTTCTAACAATTGTCCTTTACATTTCCCTGTGTTATACTTAATATGAAAAAAAACTGTATTTTATAGACTAGGAATACCTTAATGCTGTACCACGTTTGACCAACATAATGTTAGGCAGTGTTTGTTTCTATGGTATATTTTATATGCCTCCATAGTCAACAAGACAAGGAACCCTCATAGGTTTGCCTTGTTCGTCTGTCTGTCCGCGGCTTAGTTCAGAGACTTTTAGTATTATAGTACTACAGTAATTTGGTATGGGTATACATATCACGCCCTCAGTGATAAAAAAAATACTCGTCAAGTGGTAATGTTTTTTTTTCTCTGTTTGTTTTTGTAATCTTTTAACACACTTGACAACCGTTTAGCTGGTTTTGGGAGGTTGGGAGAGGACGGCAAGTCACACTAGGATCCCCGGTGTCGTTGGTATCAGGAACTTTGTCTCACAGCGGAAATCGAACCCGCAACCTCTCGCATCTCAGCCGGCTCCCGCTGCGCCACAGAGGTCGTTACAACATTAAGAGACTGTAGCTACAAGCTACTTTCAATAACTTTTGGATTGTTATGGTATTATTCTATACTTTTAGATATTATTGGGTACCTATAATAGTATGTATACTTTTTTTTGGATTGATAAGTGAAAACTGTTCAAGGAATCATCATCAGCCTACAGAAGTTATCTGTGGGACATAGGCCTCCCCCATATAATGCCACATCGAACAGTCTTGAGCCGCCGTCCTGCGACCTCTATAATGTTTTTGTGTTGTCTTTTTTTCAAGGTCCATACGTTTATATATTTATTTATCAAAGAGTGCCCTTGTCCACCTTCCGCCTCCATCATCAGATCAGTTCGCTGTCTCCATAATATTGTATTGTCATCGGAACTTATGAACTTACTTATTGACAGTTATGTTTTTTTTATCTCAATCGGTTGAAGATAACTGCTTTAAAATTCAGTTGCAAGATTTGACCCGAACGTAAATTATAATAAATACATACATATTTATTAGATACAAACATTGCAAGTGAAATAAAAGCATTGCCTTTCACTACTCTTGAGAGACGGATTGGTGATCGTGGTATTAGTGTTGAGTACTCAGGTGGATGCTGCTGCCCATGTCCCCCGGCTTTTATCTACGGGAGGAGACAGAGGGGCCTATTAATAAACAAGACATACTAGGATTGAGTTAAACTCACCTAGTATAGAAGACGATTCAAAATGATCCTTCTGATTTCAATGAATAGATAAGTCTCTAACTTTGACTTTCTGTCTGGCAGTGGAGGAACACTAGCTTAAGATGATGATGGTGTTAATGATGATGATAATGATGATGATGATGATGATGATGATTATGATGATGATGATAATCTAAAACATTTTTTCTGCAAGGTGTTACGAGCCCAACCCCATAACCTCTTGAAATTCATCACCAACTACTTATCGACGTTGTTGATAACGCGAGAGAATCTGTCCGTTGCGGCGCGAGTATGCAGTGACATCTGCGACTGCTCTTGTCAGCCGGAGTTGTACAACGAACTGTGCTCTATCGGCTTGGACGAAGACAGTGCGAGCGACGCTAAAGACATTATTGAGGAGTTTTTTGGAAAAGGCGAAGGTGACGCTACCAAAATATGCCAAATAACTACCAAAATAAATAGCATTATCATCCTTTCCCCACCCTTATTCTTTGATAATTGGTTTTGCTAGTAGTAGAGTTTACGTAGAGAGTACCTAGTTGCCCTAGTTGCACAAATAAAAAAAACTGCTGCTGCAGCTTGCTACTTGCTTGGAGTTGGTATTGGATATTAAGTATATCAGACAACACCCATAACACAAGCTCTGCTTAGCTCGGGGCTAAGTTATATTGTGTGAACTGTTTCCAGAATTATTTTCTTTATTTATTTGTGTACCAAATTTCACCCAAATCGGTTCTACTGTCGTGGCGTGATTGATTAATAAACATAAAAACATCCAAACTTTCGCATTTTGTGATTTCTTTTATCAATCACGAGATCCTTTACCGGTGTTCTTCTTCCGGCTGAAGATGATGATGAATATGTTGTAGTTAACGAAGGACACCTCCTCTTGAAGCTACTAAAGAAGACCAGCATTGACGAGGACAAGCTGCCCGAAGTAGTGGCAGCAACACGAAGAGCGTTCCTGAGGCACCAGAGGAATCACACGCAGATATATGAGGTACCAGCATCCGGCTGAGGTTTCAAGATTGTCAGAACAAGTAAACTGCATCAATCTACTTTTAATCAAGATGTGTTTGTTACCTCATATCTCCGTCATTAATGAACAGATTTGGAAAAAACAAAATGATGCTATATACTTCCAGATTGGTCCCATTTTCATCAGAATCTGGTTATGATGATGGGATCCATGAGGAATTGTGGGTTCTCTTAAAATATTATAGGAAAATATAGCGATTTTTATATTTTGAGCAACAAGTAAAGCATGTGCCTTCAGATAGTGCCATTTGGTGAAGTGGAACTGATGAAGAAGACCAGAGATGGACATTGGAACTACTCAATGATAAGTATTTCACGGGATAATAAGGGTGAATTTCCGATATCCGATTGAGCTGAAATTTGGCATCCGATGACAATACAATATGATGGTAACAGCGAGCTGATCTGATGATGTAGACGAAAAGTGGACAATAGAAATCCTCGATGGATAATAGTAGACTGGCCGTGTTTAGGTTCGTTGTAATCAGTACACGGTACCGATCACTAATATAATAAAAGTCGATTTTTTAAATAATTATTTGTACTAAAACGGTCAAAGAGCTTAGGTGCAGTTCTGAAATAATACTAGTAGTATTTGTTTTCTTATTTCAGACTTCTTCAAACAGTGATGACGATGAAGCTACAAAGGCAGCCAGGCATACTCTGGGGCTGTACCGGAAGACTGATCCTAGTTATGAAACCTATAATTATATGGCACAAAAAATACAGGTAGACCCAGGACCTATTACCTAATAACAGAATTCATATATCTTTCACTCTTTACAAAACATAAAAAACTATTTTTTTTTTTAAGTGTAAACCATACTTTATGGATAACATAAACGCGACACCGGTCAGATACTGGCTGAGTCGGCAACACTGCATGAAGTTGAGCCGACTATCAAGATCTACCTCTCGCGAATAAGCGAGAGAACATCAGGGGATGATGTACTCCGGTTCGTGACGGAGAGGTGCCAGGGCCGGATTCAGGGGGCGGCAATTCGACTATCTCTTCAGCGCCTGCAGACCAATAGAGCCACTGACTTCAAGTCATATGCTCTCCAGGTCCAGGCGAAGTACAAGGTTGTGTTCCTTGATCCGGAGTTCTGGCCAGCTGGCATTGTATACCGACGCTATAGGGAAGTGTTTTCGAAACTAAATCCCTCTATTGATTAAATTTAAATGTAACCCAAAAATTCCGTTCCAGCGGGACTCGAACCCGCAACCTTGCCTGTGATCGGCAATGCCTTTACCAGTTCGGCCATAGAAAAACGACGAAATTTGATGTCCCTCTATTGATGTTAAGTGATAGTTTTAAGTACATATATCTTTATCTTTATTATGTATGTTAGTTGTAAGATATATATTACTATGGACCTTTGTTTAGGTACAATGTACATTTTACACTGTTGCCTGAAGTAAATAAATGTTTGTTTGTTTCGTATGAGGTAGTGCTGGCCTCTGGTGTCAGAGTTTGTCAAGCCGCCCGAGGACCTCTGACATGGCTGAGAAATGAAATAAATAAATGAAATGTGACCCAAAATGGACTCCAACCCGCATCTTCGCCTATAAGCGGCCAGTTCGGCCATAGAACGAACTATCATGCTATAGTCGAAATTTGTGCACTATCAACTCGGCTATTATAGCGCCGTTGGGAGTCATGATTCATTTGTAAACCTCACAAATTCCAAATATCAAAGTGCCCACAAATTTCGTCTCCAGCGTCATAGCTCGTTCTATGGCCGAACTGGTTTACAGGCGAAGGTGAGGGTTTGAGTCCCGCTGGAACGGAGTTGTTAGGTCACATTTTAAATTAAATAAGCGAATTCTGATTTTAGGAATCAAACTATAAAGTTTAAAAAGCTATTGTCTTGTGCGTCATGTGATGTGTTATCAAATGAAAGGGCTCGATTGAAGGTTTTTTAATTGACCGATCGACGCAATTTCTGTTTATTTTTCTATGGGTGCAGGATACACGATATATATGTATGTGTGTGTTTGTTTGATGCACTTCACTATTTATAAGGAAAAATTTCAAGATCACTCTCAAAATCTCTCTCAGATAGTTTCAGAAGTCATAGACAGTAATGAATGTTCCCAGGCTTCATACCGTGCATACAGAGAGAGGCGCCACTTAGAGAAGACTGGAACTGACTGTGCTCAAAGCTCGGAAAGGTCGTCTAAGGTCACCTTTGGGACTTTTGATATAACAAAAGGCAGCATGGAAAGTATGGGTCAGCTAGATACTTGGAACAATGAAGACATGGAACCATTCGAGGTACATACTATTATTTATATGTAGAGACCTTAAAACATAAGTACATATAGAAATAAGAATGAATACTAGGTACCTACTACATATAATATTTAAAAGCATAATGACCATGAATTGATGTCAATTGATAACTACCGGAAAAAACAACAAAAACTGTTTGTAACTTATTGATTTTTTTATTTATGATATTTCTTTACACACGCCTTTTTCATCGAAGGTAGCACATCGTGGGATATAGTCGTGACAAGTGGTGAAATCATCGCCGCCATTGGTTCCCAAGGCTGACTTTGCTAACGCTTTCTTCCAGTAATAAACATTCCTTACATAAGCTAGCAGCCAGGACAAATCTTATACAAACGAATCATTCAAACAAGTCTTTGAAATTGTGTGTAAAAGAAAATTTAATAATACTTTTTTTTAATGAAAACAATTACTTTTCAGTTGAATTTGTGCATAATTTGAAGTGGCTAATAAAACATACCAATAGTGACCATTTGGCAGTCCGACTATTTGAAAATCAGACCATCTAAAAATCTGACCTTTTGGAAACGAAGGCCTATTAGCAATACCAAAAATTCCCGTTTTTTTTCTTATTGTTTTCGAAATCGAGTCCTTAACTCCTAATATCAGTTACGTCTTTACGATAACTCGGCTTCAGACTTCACCTTTAGTGGTCCAGATAAACTCAACTGTATACACTCATTTGCAAAACAAACGGGTGGTTTTTTTTTTGCCCGAAAAAATACAATAGTCATTTGAACATGTTACTGGCCGGTTATAGAAGAACCGTGGTGTTTAATAAGTACGGTCCAAATTGAAATTGTTGACAGAGGCTGGTTACAAAAAAAACAATTGTACATTTTGTAGCGCGAATTCCCGAAAGTTAATATAATAGTATCTTTGTAGTACACTTTTATTAAATTATCTCATGTCCTTGACATTTTAAGTTATTATTATTGCTGTTTAGCGGTCTCTGAAATGGTAGATAAAGTGATAAAAGCCATCAAAATTAATATTAACTATTTATTTATCAAACAAACTGGTATATAATTTGGTTAGAAGTATCTTAAAACCTATGATAGGTTTGTCTCAATACTAAGGTACTGTCGTGCTGCTTGAGGAAGGTTGCAGCCAATGCTTCGTGGCTCAGTGGGTAAATGTTACAGCTCGGAATAACGAAAAACTTCTCCCGAGTCGAAATGTAGTAATTTGTATGGATTCACCGATGAGCGCCTCTAGCGGACCAGTTGCGTAACTTATTTCCTAGTATAGGTTTAGAATCTGTTAAAGTCGACTCACTGCGAAGAAGTCTGCTGATCGAAGGCAAAATGCGATAACGAGTGCCCAAATTGACAGTACTATGAATGAAATCACTCGAAATACGATAATTCGTTTCGTGTTTGACCTGGGGTTTGGTATGTGAGAAGCTTGTTTTCGTTATCTCGATATCAAATCTTTTGGAGAGTTTTGGAACGATTTTGTGTTCTTTTTTGATTTAGTTATGTCTTCTAGATATTTTCTGGCATTTTAAATATTTATGGATTAGGTACATAGCCTTGGCAGTCTTGTAAGAATCGTCTAAATCGGATATGAAACCTGTAACGAAAACAGTAACTGTAAATAGTATAGTAAAAACACAATGTCTGCATAATAGGAAGAAAATATTTACTCACAACTCCATAAAATCTATCTACCTTGCAGAGAACTTGACCGCATTTTGTTGTAACTTCACTTTTCTATTTATTTTGTTTCTGAAACAAACAATCGCTCAATTTGGGATTTTACAGATGCAAGCAGCTGAATCCCAAAAACAGCCAATGCTCTACAAAATATCATCAATGTCGCTCGCAGGCTCGCACGTCAACCTCCCGAAGTATATACCCTACTCCGTTCACGATAACGGACACCTGATGGAATTCAACGAGTTGCCAGAAACAGAACGCTCTAATTACGACTACACCCGAGAAAATAAGCTAATTGTCAAACGAGTAGCGAATATAGACATGACAAAACATAAAGAAGAAAAAAAAGACAAAAAGATATTATTTTACGAACCAGTTACTGAACAGGAAGATTCGGCTGAAGAAGTGGACGATGAAACTGTTGGAGAATTTATAGTTGAAGAAGCAATATTAGAAAGTATAGTTGAAGAAGGTATAGTTGAAGGAGATATAGTTAAAGAAAGTATAGCGGAAGAATTTATAGAGGTCGAAGGTAGAGAAGTTATAATTGAAGAAAGTATAGTTGAAGAAGATATGGTTCAAGAAGATATAGCAGGGGAAAGTGTAGATGAAGAAAACATTAATGAAAAAGATGAAGATGCCAAAGTTCCAGTGAAAGGAGGACAAGTCGATGAACATGGAAATTATATAGCTGGTGAAAGTAAAGCAGAAGATTCACTTCATAAAGCTATAGTGGAAGGCGGCATAGTAGAAGAAGACATAGTAGAAGAGGATATAGTGGAAGATGATGAAATGGTAGAAGATACAGATGAAGATGAATACTTTGAAGATAGTGTGAAGAGGGATATGGTGTGAACTGGTTCTTATTTGTTAATGTTAAATAAATTCTAGTTTAATGTTATGTCGCTAGACGTACTGAAAATGCCTGGAAGGCATACTGATCAATGAAACACCTTAATGAAAGGTACACTTCCTTTAACATTGAAACGGAAGCTTATGGATATTATATAATTTTATTCTCCCCATCCTACGGCACACAGACCTGGTCTTTGTCCAATCAACGAAAGTCCTAACTCGGGGTTTGCCAGCGAGCCATGGAGCGCAGTATTCTAAGAGCCAGACTGATAGAACGCGTGCGCAACAGTATACTGCGGTCCAAAACTCAAATCGCGTATTTCGGACAGAAATTTGAGGGAAGTGGTGAGTTCATCGTCGCCATTGCTTCCCATGACAGGCTGGCTAACCCTTTCTTTCACTAATAAACACATTCCACATGATTAATCTTATTCATATACCAACGAATAAGATTTGTCCTGGCTGCTGTTGTTAGAGCGCAGTTTTAAACCCCAACCAAAAAGAGGGATTTTATAAGTTTGACATGCGTGTTGTGTGTGTGTGTGTGTGTGTGTGTGTAGGTGTGTGTATCTTTGGCGTCGTAGCTCTCGAACAAGTCTCAAACGGGTCAACCGATTTTGATTTAGTTTGAAAGGTCACTTGATTGAGAGGGTTTGGTGGAAGTTGGTGCAGCCGTTATTTATATAATATTATAAGGTGACAAACAAGCAGACGGCCCGCCTGATGTAAAGCAGTCCCCGCCGCCTATGGACATCTGCAACACCCACGGTATTGCAAACGCGCTGCCTACCATTAAGAGCCCTATTGATATTTCTCTTGAATTTACCCATACTGTAGCCCTGTGGGAAGACATCCAACGGGAGCTCATTCCACGCCTTGCAGGTGCGCGGGAGAAACGATCGCGTGAAACGCACTGTGCGAGACCTCCACGCATCCAAAATGTGCGGGTGAGCTCGCTCACGATGGCGGGATGTGCGGTTTTAAAAGTGCGAAGCTGGGATTCGTTTAAACAGCTCTTCAGGGCATTCGCCGTTAAAAATCTTATAAAAGACGCTAAGCACGCCGATATCTCAGCGCACGCTCAACGGTTCTAGATCGTTGGTAACTAAGTGTGCGTCGACAATCCTAACAGCTCTGCGTTGTAGCGAGTCCAGAGGTTGCAGTTGGTACTTCGGTGCACCATTCCAGATGTAAGAGCAATACTCCAAGTGGGGACGGACCCGCGCTTTGTAAAGCGTAAAACGTTGCCCCGGTTTTTTGGAGGCAAGAGCACCTTTGCTCTTTAAATGACCCCTGAACTGTACTTCGCTTGAAATATTGACACCCAGGATCGAGAGACTGGTTGAAATGGGAAGGGCAAAAAAAATTGCGCCTGAAATTGCGGGGCAACAACAAATAAAGCCTAATTAGACGTGAAGGCACAGATTTGGGTCTTGGTGGGGTTAAATTGAATCAAATTTAGACGCCCCCATTCTGAGACCAACTTGAGTGAGCACTGAACTTCGGATACAAGCTTCGACCAAAGTAAAATCGTAGATGGATACAAGCATATCTCAGTGTGCCTGAGAGTCACTCGCACGGCCTGCATATCGAGCATCGCAAGTGCTGTCATCCGCATAGCAGGATTATTTTTAGGATTATTGGCTTGTAACATTTTATTTGAAGGGATAACTGGCATTTGCTTAGAATGACAGCTAATAATGCGTTATATTCTTTCATGTGGTGACATCTAGTCGTTATTAGAGTAATTATCTTCGAGGCCCTACATCATGCGTGCTTGACACCGCTTTCCAATTTTAATGAAATAGTCGGGGCATTGAAAATGTTATTAAATAAACTTGTTACATAAAAATAAACGGTAACTTTGTGATTATTGAGTACTAATAAATGCTGACAGAGCTTTTATCATACGTGTATGCCTGCAACTGCCTATATTTTTTTTAAACTCCTAGCTATCATTACAAATGCCTAAGTGATACCATAGTGATTAATGATGAAACAACAATATCAATCAATCGTTTAATTTCTACAAAATAACCAAGTTTTATAAGTCAGTTTATCAACGAAATACAAAGTAAATAAGAAAAATAATCAAATATCCACCACGTAGTTATATCTGAGCTGATTACTCTTCGCCCTCCTCTGAGGTCGGATCACCGGCTTCCTCGATATCGCTCATGGGAGCCGAGGATTGCACGGAGGCCTCAAATCCTTCTGAACGATCATCTGGAAAAAAACATCCTCAATAAGCTGGCACTCTAAACTATCGTTACTTAGCTTTGATTCAAACCATCGTCTGTTACCTGAGACTTCAAAACTCGTCAGTTACCGGTGTCCAAGCTTAATGGCGATGGTTTGAACCATCGTCAATCGGCTGGAACTCAAAAGCTTGTCTAGCCAAGACTCAAACTATTGTCAGTTAGCTTCGAATCAAACCATCGCCAATTAGCTGATATTCATGTTCAGTTAGTTGGGAATCAAACCGTTTATCCTATGGGGATCAATAAACTACTGTCAGAAAGCTAGGGTTCAATAAATTACCGTAAGTTAGCTGGATCTCAAAACATCGTAAGTTAGCTCAAACCCAAATCATCGTCAGTAAATTATGTCTTTAGTTATCTTTGCAAGGCTACAAGCACGCAATCGATTATGTAGTTTTTTTAAGGCAGTCTATTTTCTGCAGCTTTCGTCACTATTTTGACAACACGGGCATCTGTTTTTAAGCAGTTACTATTGGCTGCAGTCCCATAATTCGCTCTCACAACATTGAAGTCACTTTTAAAAACGTCTTCTATGTTGTGTCGTGCTTTAAAATACATCGTAAGAAGATGCCAACCTAGATCTGTCTTCTATCTATCCGGATCTACCCATCTAGATAGTATCTAACAAGAAAAGTATCAGAAGTAAAGGATTTTGTCGATGCGACTTCTATGTTTTGTCATGCTGTAAGTACCTGGTATTTCTTCTTCCACTTCTTCGGCCTCATCACCTTCTTCGAAAGCAAACTCATAACCTTCACCGAAACTGATCTCTTCCGGAGGAAACTGGAACATAACACTATTTTTAAGGCTTTGTGATTAAACTAGGCTTCGTTAAGTGGTAACCTCTGCTTATAACAATGCATTTACCTCGCAGGTCACGTACACCTAGAACTAGGGTTGCCAGACGTCCTTTATTTTAAAGGATGTCTTCTATTTCAGACCCAAAAAATTATCTTATCCTCTAATTTTAAATCTACAATAAAGGACAATACTTGTCCTTTATTTTATCTTGATGCATTATATGAAGAATTCTGTACATTAAAGCCTCTCCTGGTGAAAATTATATAGGATAAGAAGTGTGAAGATGCTCTTGAAAATTGGATTCAGAAGAAGCTCCTAAAAAAGCCAAAAGTAATACCAAGTATACTAAACAAAAACACTAATTAGGTCGTACTACCTAAGTAATTGGCTTCGATTAACGATAAACTACGTTACATTGTGTAAATGTTACGTATTTTGTATTAATAAATGTCGCTACAGATTCCATAGCCGCATTTCATTAAAAATAATAATTATATTATTGTCCCTTATTTTCATACAATATCCTTTATTTAATCTTATAAAGTCCTCTAAAACATAAAACGGGAGCTGGCAACCCTACCTAGGACCTCAAAAATGCGCGCTTTTCAAAGTGTGCAAGTATGTAACTAATGGTTTACCACCTTACCTGTAATAGTATTACATTGAGGACCTGATTATAATTATTTTTTTTGGTCATATAATCACCTCTGCGAATGATATCCGATGCGTGTCGCTGTCAGCAACACCAGAAGTGGCTTCTTCGGTTTCTGAAAATATCATGCAGTAGGGATCTGTACAGCGCCTATGGTTTTATTGATAGCAAATTATTTGGTGATTGCTAATAATGATTCTAAGGCATTCAAAGGATTTTGAACCTTTTAGCTATGGAGTGAGAATAGGAGAATGTGTGTTAGGAGAATGGTAAGAGTTTTCTAGTGATTTTATTTCAAATAAGGTAAACCCATGAAGAACAGTCTTGAGCCACCTCTATCAATTAACTTCCTGGAACCTTTAAAATGTCTTCTCATTTGTGAGAGGCCTGCTAGACCGTTCGTCGTGGCATTCTATGGAGCTTTTATCCAGGTGTAAACTTTATGTTATTACCAGCTTTTATTCAACTTCACCTGTTAGTTTGTTAGTATGTTTGAGATAAAACTTGCTAATGACTTTTGAACAATTTCACCTCAACCGATTCAGCTAAAATTTGGTATAGCTATCAAGTTCCGATGAGAATACAATAGTATTATCGTAACAGCGAGCTGATCTGATGATGGAGACGGAAGATGCACAACGGAACTCTTCGACGATAATAGTAGCCTGGTAGTGTTTTGGTTAATTTTGATCAACTCACGGTTCCAATCACTAACATCATGAAATAATGGTTTAAAAAATATATTTTTCAAAAAAAACTATGATGACGATAAAGGTACTAAAGTAAAGCAGACCAACACCTAAGTGATTTACAATGAATATTATCTAAACTATTACACTAATTAATATAATATTTTTGAAGTTACCTTAGATATTTACTTGATTAACGCCCGAATACTGAAACGCTACTCATCTGATCAAATTAGCTAAAGGCTATTTAATTATGACCTACACTTAAATATAAGTGGCATACGCCCGAATACTGAAACGCTACTTAAATAACTGAGATCGTCTCAACTGTTTGAGACGCCGTTATCCTAAAAATTCGTATACTGAAACGTCAATTTGATCATCACTTAAAAATTAAACATGACAGATTTGAGTATGATTGTAATCGCCACTTATTTTCAAAACGGTATTCTCAAAGGATGATTAGCATTTGACAGTTGCGTAAGTACGCCTCAAATTCTATAAGTAGACATCAAATATAAGAGTACTCACGACCTATCTTAAAATCCTAACCTAACAACTTTATTTTGCACTAAAAATGTCGGTATCTTTGCTATTCTCGTTGTCTGACGAAGAAGTGGTTTCCACCGGGCGGCGAACCGAAGATAAGCTAGATGCCTTTGCAAAATATAACGACCTGCGGTTTAAAATAAGGATCCGCCTCGATAAACAAACTGTGCTGAATTTGTGTTCTCTGTTTGGGGAACATATTCAGCCCCTGACCAGGCGAAACCGGGCGATACAAGCAGTGGACCAATTATTGATAGCGCTTCGGTTTTTTGCTACCGGCACCACCAGAGGGTCATTGGAGACATTTCACATGTTTTTTTTTTATTCTACTTTGTATGACGGATCAAGCAGATGGCCCACCTGATGTTAAGCGGTACCGTCTGCCTATGAACAGTACATTACCTATCATATAGGTCACGTCCACGTAGGACGCACCCTATGTGGCATTGCACTGCGCCCGCCACCCTGAGACATAAAGATGTAAAGTCTCATGTGCCTGTAATTTCACCGGTAACCATACCCGTCAAACCAGAACACAGCAATGCTGCTCGCATTGCTACTGCTTTGCGGCAGAAATAGGTACGGTGGTAGTACTTCCCCGGACTAACTCTTTCACAAAAAAGCTCTACTACTACTGTAGAACAACCAACAGTTCACCTTATAGTCCATAGAGTGGCAACAGAAATAGCAAAGTTAAAGGGAACCTACATAAAAATGCCTACCACCAGTGAGCAACTCAGTATCGCTCATGAGTTTTATGGAAATGCTGGGATGCCTAGAATAATTGGTGCTGTGGACTACATTCATATAAAAATCAAGTCACCTGGTAGGTATTATTTATACGTCTATGTAACTAGCGACCAGCCCGGGTACCCGGGTATCCGAAACATTATAATAAATACATATTTTACAGCCTATAACTTGGTATTATTTATTCCTAACTAAATGGTAACTGTTCAAATCAAACAACTGTATATTATCAGCTAACATTTATTTTCTTTGAAGCATTCTATTAATTCTAAGTTTTAGTAGCTCTCATTCCAATTTTTGTCTTTGCGAATTCTTACCCTTTTACAATATCTACAAGTATCTCTTTTTCTGAGGGTATTAATTACACACCAATAATCTCTCTTCTTTGTAGTAGTTATCTCATTCATATTTTCAGAAAATAATGAAATGAACGTACGAAGCACTACTTTTGTTTGGGATAATTTTCACAACAAAACAAACTTTGCTTTTCTTGACTGACAATGACAAGCACAGAACAGCTCATGACAAGACACATTTTACGTTTCGTTACCATTTAGTAGATACATTTTATTAAAAATTATCTTGTTCACTGCGTAAAACGAAACTCTCACTCCAAAATAACAAGAAATGTAATAGGGAACAAACTTTTTGAAATAATATTGCCATTTAAAGAAAATTTCACGGGCTCTCAGCGAATCATGGTCTCAATGCTACTAAAATGCAGTTGAGTATGCCACTTATATTTAAGTGTACGTCATAATTAAATAGCCTTTAGCTAATTTGATCAGATGAGTAGCGTTTCAGTATTCGGGCGTTACTCAACTGCATTTTAGTAGCATTGAGACCATGATTCGCTGAGAGCCCGTTAAATTTTCTTTAAATGGCAATATTATTTCAAAAAGTTTGTTCCCTATTACATTTCTTGTTATTTTGGAGTGAGAGTTTCGTTTTACGCAGTGAACAAGATAATTTTTAATAAAATGTATCTACTAAATGGTAACGAAACGTAAAATGTGTCTTGTCATTGTCAGTCAAGAAAAGCAAAGTTTGTTTTGTTGTGAAAATTATCCCAAACAAAAGTAGTGCTTCGTACGTTCATTTCATTATTTTCTGAAAATATGAATGAGATAACTAATACAAAGAAGAGAGATTATTGGTGTGTAATTAATACCCTCAGAAAAAGAAATACTTGTAGATATTTTAAAAGGGTAAGAATTCGCAAAGACAAAAATTGGAATGAGAGCTACTAAAACTTAGAATTAATAGAATGCTTCAAAGAAAATAAATGTTAGCTGATAATATACAGTTGTTTGATTTGAACAGTTACCATTTAGTTAGGAATAAATAATACCAAGTTATAGGCTGTAAAATATGTATTTATTATAATGTTTCGGATACCCGGGTACCCGGGCTGGTCGCTAGTTACATAGACGTATAAATAATACCTACCAGGTGACTTGATTTTTATATGAATGTAGTCCACAGCACCAATTATTCTAGGCATCCCAGCATTTCCATAAAACTCATGAGCGATACTGAGTTGCTCACTGGTGGTAGGCATTTTTATGTAGGTTCCCTTTAACTTTGCTATTTCTGTTGCCACTCTATGGACTATAAGGTGAACTGTTGGTTGTTCTACAGTAGTAGTAGAGCTTTTTTGTGAAAGAGTTAGTCCGGGGAAGTACTACCACCGTACCTATTTCTGCCGCAAAGCAGTAGCAATGCGAGCAGCATTGCTGTGTTCTGGTTTGAAGGGTATGGTTACCGGTGAAATTACAGGCACATGAGACTTTACATCTTTATGTCTCAGGGTGGCGGGCGCAGTGCAATGCCACATAGGGTGCGTCCTACGTGGACGTGACCTATATGATAGGTAATGTACTGTTCATAGGCAGACGGTACCGCTTAACATCAGGTGGGCCATCTGCTTGATCCGTCATACAAAGTAGAATAAAAAAAAACATGTGAAATGTCTCCAATGACCCTCTGGTGGTGTCGGTAGCAAAAAACCGAAGCGCTATCAATAATTGGTCCACTGCTTGTATCGCCCGGTTTCGCCTGGTCATGGGCTGAATATGTTCCCCAAACAGAGAACACAAATTCAGCACAGTTTGTTTATCGAGGCGGATCCTTATTTTAAACCGCAGGTCGTCATATTTTGCAAAGGCATCTAGCTTATCTTCGTTTCGCCGCCCGGTGGAAACCACTTCTTCGTCAGACAACGAGAATAGCAAAGATACCGACATTTTTAGTGCAAAATAAAGTTGTTAGGTTAGGATTTTAAGATAGGTCGTGAGTACTCTTATATTTGATGGCTACTTATAGAATTTGAGGCGTACTTACGCAGCTGTCAAATGCTAATCATCCTTTGAGAATACCGTTTTGAAAATAAGTGGCGATTACAATCATACTCAAATCTGTAATGTTTAATTTTTAAGTGATGATCAAATTGACGTTTCAGTATACGAATTTTTAGGATAACGGCGTCTCAAACAGTTGAGACGATCTCAATTATTTAAGTAGCATTTCAGTATTCGGGCGTTACCTACATGTGATGATGTGGATGAAGATGAGAAGAGTGGTGGTAAGTACCGACTTGCAGAGGTAGAAAGGATCAGAAAACCAAGAAATTGAAGACCTATATGAGCCCTACCGGATGCACTGGCTCAGACAAGTAGGGAGACCAGGAGAAGTTTGGGCTGTCAAGACGGCGTATCACGGCAGATCATCTGGGTGAAGATCAGTGGGCTGGCCACCCCAGATATCAATGGATTGTCGAAGACGAAGCAGACCTGCGACTCGTTGCCATCAGCTGGTTTGAGACCGCGCATATATAAAAGAATCTTAGCGCATTCTCTAGTAGTAGTAGTAGAGCTTTTTTGTGAAAGAGTTCGTCCGGGGAAGTACTACCACCACACCTATTTCTGCCGCAAAACAGTAGTGCTCGCATTGCTGTGTTCCGGTTTGAAGGGTAAGGGTGCCGGTGAAATTATAGGCACATGAGACTTTTCATCTATGTCTCAGGGTGGCGGGCGCAGTTCAATGCCACATAGGGTGCGTCCTAGGTGGACGTGACCTATGAGGTAATGCACTGTTCATAGGCAGTGAGTACCACTTTTATCATGTGGGCCATCGGCTTGATCCGCCATTCCAAGTAGTATAAAAAAAGACCGAGACCACGGGTCGCTGAGCCAGAGGAATACGTAAGTACTCACGTAGGTCCTTTGAATATCCTCTTCACTACCTTACATTATAAGGATAGTTTGCCGATAAATTTACCTGCTATCTGGCTGGCAGTCTGCGCCGGCATTATGCTCTGCTTTGCCTCCACATCGATGGCACTTTGGAACTGCAAGTTTCTCGCCACGCTCTTAGCCGTTGTTGCCTCGGAACACCTGTTTGTAGACGCTTAAGCTGAATTTGAGGTCATCATAAGCCCACCCAATAGCTCCCACTGCAATGAGGACTTAAGCCTAGCTCTGGCATAAGTGCTATAATTACCCTCCTAGCTGGGTCATGTTTAACATCCCCTCGGACTTGCCAACCCGGCTTGCCAACAATCATTATTTGTCTCTCGCATAGATTGAAATACCCAGATGCAGTCGAACTACAAAATTTGCATTTGTCTTTCACCAAACACCACCGATTGCATCTGAACCACAGAATACATATTATGACTAAGTCAGACTGGTTGTTGTTGGTTAAAACATAACAACATAACATTTAAACATTCGCGTTGTAGTTCGGGGGTAGCATATGCATAAAAAGTGCCAAAGAAATCCTAGAGAAGACTCTGATTCAGTTGTCTGCTTTTTGTTTATAAAACGACAAAAATTTCGCAGCTCGCTGCGCTCGCCAATGCCTCTGGTACAGTAAATTCCCTTTTTTTTCCCGATATCTCTTCTAAAACCACATAATTTTCGGGGCTAACTTCGCTCACTGTGCTTTCTGTCTATTACTAAGTTTGGTTTTCCTCGCTTCTAAAACCATTATAAATCTGGCTCCATAAGACTACTTAGGTCTTTTGGCCCCTGATGGGAAAAATATACCCACTCCTGATCTACTTCCTCCAACTGCGTAATGGTCCTCATTGAGTCGTAATTGAGACCCAGCTTCTGGCTAACATCGGAATCAAACATCACTTTGAGGTCATCTTCTCGAACCTGTATATCCTGGGAAAGAAATAATCCACATCAAACCAAGCTATCCTTCTTCTTCATCATTAGCCTGTAGAGGTCCACTTTTAGACAAAGTCTCCCCAATAGAATAGGGGGAATTTTTTCAATCACCATCTTTGCAGGTGGGTTGGGTGATTGCAGCATTGGTGTTGAGTACTCAGGTAGATGCTGCTGCCCATATTCTGGTGCAATCCCTTAGTAGCCTTTTACGACATCCACAGGAGGAGACGGAGGGGTATATTCTTAGGCCAGACACAGTTTCAATGGAACCTAATGGCTAATAAGGCGTGGAGGTGGAGACTTATTGTCCAAAAACTAAATTAATTAAAATAAAATCGTTGGCATAAAATGAATGAATGCAGCTTACAATAACTCGGCCCAGGTCCATCTCCCTGGATTCGGCGATGTCCAGAGGTGGGCCAGGCAGCTCCTTTTTAGGGCCAGTCTTCTTGATCTTGGGCTTCAAGTGGCGCAGGATGTTGCGGCGCACATGGTAGCCCCTGTAGGCAGCCTGCATGGGAACGAAGTGTAAGCCACACTCAACGAGGACAATCAATTATGTGACCTAACCTTATAATAATTCAGATATTTATTTTACCATTGCGTAATATTGCTTAACATTGGCAAGTCAAAAATAAGTAATAGTACATTATGGTACTAGTGTGTAATGTTGGTGATTACCGCTGAGGTGCCATTGAGATCCGAGCCGTTGGGTGAGGGTTTTAAGAGAGCCGAGGACGGTAATCATCAATACACACGTGTATCATACGACGTTTTTCATCACACTAGTGAAGAATATAATAAAGAAACAGAAATACACACTCTATGTAAATGTTCAACTGTCTCTATAACTCACTCGTGAATAATAGCAATGAAAAAGTCACAGTTTGATTACAGGTGTCATTATGTGCCTAATTGCGGTGAAATTAGAGCCACATTATGGTCTGTTGAAAAATAAATTTCTGTTGACACAGAAACTTACAGTAGATACTTTTACCTAGGTAACTCCTATTGCACATGCAAATCGGAAAATGTTATCGTCAGAATGTTAAAGTAGAAAACATTCAAGGAATATTTTTACCTTCTCCTTGAATTCGTTTAGAGCAAAGTGTACCCAAAGTGGGCGATAACGCCCCCTTGTGGGGCACTGCAGGCCTAAAGGGGGGGCGTTAAGAGACCCAGAAAAAAAATTGGAGTGTCAAAT
Organism: Operophtera brumata; assembly: GCA_932527175.1. Lineage (NCBI taxonomy): Eukaryota > Metazoa > Arthropoda > Insecta > Lepidoptera > Geometridae > Operophtera > Operophtera brumata. Next base: position 53,444,326 of record OW052239.1, on the reverse strand, counting down.
CAGACACACTTTCGCATTTTAATAGTTATTAGTATTCCTAGATAGGTAATTTTCGTAGATAATAGACCGCGGGAAAACATGTTTTTACAAGTTTTTGTTAAATAACCCGATTTGTGCATGTTTAATCTCCGCTAATATACACGTAGCTCACAAAAAAATGGGGGCGCTAAAAATAATTATGGGGGCGCTAAAAAATTATATATTCTCAAAGTGGGCAGTAGACAAAATAAGTTTGGGAACCCCTGGTTTAGAGGAAGTTGTGTTGTTTCTAAAGGCAACTGTATACCTGTATCTTCTGCGTGGCTCTGTTCAGCTCGGCAAGCGATGGCTAGGTCCGCTTATACAGCTGTAAGGTGTGATCAGCTTAAAGGCAACTGTATACCTGTATCTTCTGCGTGGCTCTGTTCAGCTCGGCAAGCGATGGCTAGGTCCGCTTGTACAGCTGTAAGGTGTGATCAGCTTAAAGGCAACTGTATACTTGTATCTTCTGCGTGGCTCTGTTCAGCTCGGCAAGCGATGGCTAGGTCCGCTTGTACAGCTGTAAGGTGTGATCAGCTTAAAGACAACTTGTATACCTGTATCTTCTGCGTGGCTCTGTTCAGCTCGGCAAGCGATGGCTTGGTCCGCTTGTACAGCTGTAAGGTGTGCTCAGCTGCGATCTCCCACGGCTCTTCTGGGTGTACCTTCACACTCTGGAAGGTAGACCCTGCATTAGTTTATAGCGCTTCTAGACTACAAGCGTTCTCTTAACAAGCGAGATCACCTTATCTCTAAATTCAGTTTGTTGTTGTGTTTTTGGCTACATCTCACGGGATGTAGCCAAAATCTCTGGTAATCCATCTCATCCGATGGGAGTGGGATGGCCTAGAAGACGCTTATTCACTCTTCGTTTGAAGATATCCAAGTTATATGATAAAGTGAATAAAGAAGCCGGAGGAGAATTACAGGCCTTTGCTGTCCGCATGATGAAAGAGCTCGAGAAATGGTTTGTACGCGACGGTGTTATGTCGACAACAAAAGGTTGAAACGACTCTCCACGTTTGGTCGTCAGGTGGCGGAATAGAGACGACGGGATTAAATCGTGCAGCTCATGTGCACACTCACATAAATGCAAGCGGTAGAAGATAGACACGCAACTTTTGGACTATGTTCCAAGATCTGCAACCTTTTCGCAACCAGTGCCTCGTCATTGATATGTTTTTTGGCACAGCGCTCTATTGAGTCCAAAGCAGGAAGTTGATATTTTGCGCAACCATCCCATTGGTGGCTGCAGTATTCCATGCACCACCTCACTTCAGCTTGAGATAATGCTTAAGATAATGATGCTCTTTATAAGGTGTGAAATACCTTCTCCATCAGCTTCTTCCTGTACCAGTAGTCGCGATAAGCGTTCCTGGCTACCTGGCAGACCTTTGCAGACATATCTTCATCCAAAGTAGTACTAGTCAGGATTTTCTTCAGAATTTCCGTCTCTTTTATTTTTTCTGTCAAAAATAGATATTCTTAGCATTATTGGCAATGGCACAGATAGGCAAGGCTCTCTGACTGACTATCAACCGTAACTCCTAGAGACTTGGATTTTTAATATAATTATTTTGGGCATGTAATTAAATCGATATCTGTATATTCCCTTTTTTCAAACCAAATATTTCAAAGTTAAACCAAGAACACTAACTTGCACACAAATTATGGACACAAAATAAATCAAATTAAATATACTGTTTAATGGTATTTGCAGAACTGTTTTACTTAAAATAGTTTTCGAGATAATAAATAAAGAAAATTTTGAGGTGAAGTATGAAATTGTTAGCCACTCAAGATCTCCTATGCGGGCTACTGGCTCCGCGTTTTTATATACACTCTAGGGGCGTGACGCACAAGACCACACGTGGAGTCGGGGTGCTCCGTGTCTATTCTGCCTCTCATTTCGAACCTAACTTACTCATGTCGGAGTGCTAGCATAATTGATTTTGTCTAATTTGTCAACAAAAACCTACTTATAACATATAAATATAGTAAGAATAAGAAATAAAAAACAATTCTTATTTTAAGATTGTAAAATTTAGAGTGCAAGTTAGTATTTTTGATAATCAATTCGTATTTTTGTTTTATAAATCATATATCCGATGTACGAACCACATTTTTGGTGTGAATTCGATAAAAAAGGCAATCTCGTTTTGTGTGAATTTTCATTATTTTTTTGTAGGACATGTTTAGTTAATCAATTGGTTTTTTTTGCACTGCATTCGTTTTTCTGGTATGCATTCAGTTAATTAGTGGAGTTACCTGGTCTGCTGAAAAATTATACAGATGTGCATTTAAAAATATCCCATTATTTTGTTGTATAAACCAACAAAATATATTGTAAATTTGTTGTAACTGTTTTTAATTTGATTGTATAGTTTTTCGCCCTAATTTAACCGCTTTTTTAATTGATTTCAAAATTAATTAATTTACGCTATATTATGTCTGGGATTGGGGCACCTAAATCACGTTTGTCACCCTAGTCTGAGCCGTAGTCCCTGGAAGGTATTACGGCTATTTTTTTTACCCGTGATCCCACTGAGAAATAGATAAAATAAAATAAGTAAATAAATAATGCTGGACAGTTCACACAACATTATCTAGCCGCAAGCTAAGCAGATCTTGTGTTATGGGTACTAGATAACTTATATACTTATTTATTACAATACGATACATTGTTTTTTTTTTAAGACATAGATAATACCCAGTACACCCTGAACAAATATCTGTAGATCGTACAATTATGTTTATTTGTAAAAATATTTGTAAACAATATTTGTTTCGAGGCGGGAATCGAACCCGCAACCTCCTGTGTCCCAGGCGAACCTGCCCCCACCCCCCCCAAATTCGGAGAATATATTCTGTGACAGGAAGACACACAGACAGACACGAGAGGTACGGTTTTGTTTCCTTTATTTGTGGTTACCTTTGAACTAGGTGGGATCATCGGCTTATTCAGTTATTCATTAAAAAATAATAAAAATAAAAACTCCACTGTCGGGAAACTGGCAAACATAAAACATTACAAGTAGTTAATATCTGAAAAATTACTAGTCTTGAACCGAATATCGCGGTTTATCGTATCACTGGATGGCAAAGATAGGTACTTAATTACTTATTACGTAGGCATTCATTAAAAAACATTCTGTACTTACAACAGTTTTTTGTTAACTAAGTACTTGAATGTCAGAAGAAGCATTATGCCCACCTGATGTAAGGCGGTAAACTCTGCCTTTAACAACGCATTACCTCATAGGTCACGTCCACTTAGGACGCACCCTATGCGGCATTGCACTGCGCCCGCCACCCTGAGACATAAAGATGAAAAGTCTCATGTGCATGTAGTTTCACCAGCCCCCTTCAAACCGAAACATAGCAATGCGAGCACTACTGCTTTATGGCAGAAATAGGTATGGAGGTAGTAGTTCCCCGCACGAACTCATTCACAATAAAGCTCTATTACTACAACTCTAAACAGTATTTATATACATACATACATAGTCACACGCCTTTTTCCCCGAAGGGGGGTAGCCAGAGCCTCAATGGGCCTCCTTTCATAGTGGGTTGCACCATCGTGGATTATAGACGTGACGAGTGGTGAGCTCATTGCCGCCATTGCTTCCCACGACTGACTCGGCTAACGCTTTCTTCCAGTAATAACACATTCCATAATAAGCCAGCAGTCAGGATAAATCTCATACCAACGAATCTTATCAACAAGTCCGGATAATCCCCTTGTCGGCTTTTACGACATCCACGGGAGGAGACGGAGGAGTACATTCTTAGGCCAGACACACCACGGTATTTACCATTCGTCATATAACTCACCATTTCCCTCAACAGGTTCAAACCCCTCGATCTCATCTTTGATGACTTGCGATATAACCTCCGTTTGCTCCCTCTCCAATCCTAGCTGCAGAAGGTGCTCCGACACGGATGCCCTACAGTCGCACAGGTCCTCCAGGATCTTCACGGCCAGGATGCCGTGCTCCCGGGTAATGAGGAGTACGGATAAGTAGTTCGCTATGTAGTCGAATATATTTGCGGGCTGGTCTCGGAGAACCTATTAACAAGATATAATAAAATAAAAGGGCATTTATTCCTTACACTATCGTTACTAACAAACAAAGGATAAACGTATAAAAAAATAGGCTAGTGTAAGAGGAAAGGTCGAAGCCACGAATGCTGCTGTGATACTCAGAAGCTCTCCGCTGTTCCTGTCCGCGACTCGCGATGATGACTAGATGATCTTAAGAAGTAATTTTAAGAAAATCATGAATAGGTATCATAACTTAAAAATAGTTGGCTGAAATAAACGATTCTCTTTATTATTAGCAATAGACAGGCTTAAGTTACTTAGAACATTGTGAATAAAGGACGTTGGTGCCACCATAGGTTAGGGGTAGGCAGGTAGATGCGTTTCTTTAACCTCACCTTCCTGTAGGGGTATGAACCGCCCGGTATACCAGACAGGTAACCAGACGCGAAGGTCTGGAGGTAAGTCTGGGGGCGAGGTTCTGGTCAAGGTGCCAGAGTACCACAGGTAGTACCTACTGGTACACAGGTACCAGCAGGTAAAAGGTAAAGTAGGTACTTAGGTAACTAAAGGTAATTGGCACAGACTTGGTAAAGGATTCTCAGCTGGTGGTACGTGGGCACGTCAAGGGTAAAGACCTGGTGAGCTGCTAAGCCCAGGATAGCTGGTCTCCGTCAGTAGTGGCACGCGCAAAGGTCTAGCGCATACTGAGCGGAGACACGGCGGACCGCTGCTAATATTTATAAACTCGGTCCGGCGCGCCCACTGTACCAAGGTCGCATCGTTGAAATCCTCCTACCAAGGCCAATTATCGTCTAGACAGCGTCACGCTAGTGTCGACGCGTGCGCAAGAGTAGGCAGCGTCTTGTTGACCGGATAAACCGAAAGGCAAGTCCGGCCAACAAGAAATATAAGACTTTCTAAGTACATTGACTATGTAACAATGTAAAACTAGCGGATAAGAATCGATATAGCCACCTAACGAGGGACCTATGTACAAAGATTAAACATATGGTAGGTAGCTATACCTAATAGGTACGTAGAAATAGTAACCAATGTACTTAGATGTAAGAAAATAAAGAGATATGGTCAGAAAGGTTGGCATACTGAGGTCCAAGGGACAGCAAAAATAGGGCTGTTTACGTTCAACTTTCACCGCTCTCGTTGCGGTAACGCCCAGGGGTTCCTAAGCAAATTGACTTGTGGAAGTATCAATGAGTGTTTTCCTATATGCGAGAAGAAGAAAGAAATAGTCTGGAAGAGCGAAACAGTATGAGGTGCAGCCCATTGAACACTTCCACAAGTCATCCAGTACTACGAACAGGAACGGACCCGACGAATGCACGGTCTGCCAGCCTCGCTAAGCACCATTCAACCAACGGAAGTATCGTTTCATTTCTGAAGAATCCCACACCCCAATCGACTGTAGGCAGGAAGAGGCATCACGGCTCGGGGCGATACAGGCTCCCTGAAGGTCATCTACCTTCCTGTCTCCCATCATCTACTCCGGACAGCGGAACGGGACCAGCCAAAACTAGGCAGGCGCCATCACCATCTACGCCTGGAGCACGTACCTAACGGCAAGCAATATAGATATCGTAGCTCGGCGCTACCCTGCCGCCCCACATTAGTTCCCAAACAAAAGTGCAAACTACGTAACAATGATTGAAACAAGTAATTAATTTCGTAAAAATTAAAAAACCCTCAACGCAATGAAACGGCTGAACCGATTTTGATCAAACATAGCTAAGAACACTCCTGACAAATTCACTTTTCCCAAAAAAAAACGAAATCGGTTCATCCGTTCGGAAGCTACGATGCCACAGACAGAAACACACACACACACACACACACACACACATAGATTCGTCAAACTTATAACACCACCCGTCGTTTTTGCGTCAGGGGTTAAAAACAAGGAACAGCAGGACAACCACCGAAAACTCGTTACAAATAGATACTAGGTATACCTAAGAAAGCAACCACACAAGCTTATATTCAAATACAAAATGGTAAGTTGTAGCTTTTAGGTATTTGGGCAAGTATATTCAGATAAGATAAGAAGGGGTGGTTCTATATTAATAAGCAATGAATAATGGGGGGAATATGGAAGGATAGAAGAATCACCAATAGGACCAAAATTAGACTCATCCGGAGCCTAGCGGCGTTTTCTATATTACTGTACAGTGCAGAAACCTGGACACTTAAATCGAAGGATCGCAGACGTGTAGACGCTTTCGAGATGTGGTGTTGGAGACGGATACTGCAAATCCCCTGGACGAATGTATGTCATTACTCAAGTAACTCACCTACCTCAGTAACCTTTCCTCTATCTGCCTCCAGCGAGTCCTTAAGTATTTTGGTCATATAGCACGGAAAAGCAGTGACAACTTAGAGAAGTTAATTATCACTGGCAAAATTGAGGGAAAGAGGCCACGAGGCTCGTAGCCCGTAACGTTGGTCAGACCAGATCCGCACCATTCTCGATTCTAAACTCCACGAAGCCATGCAGGTCGCTAGCAACAGATCTCATTGGCGCAACATCGTCCGGCAGAAAGTGATCCATGGAGGGGTCACGACCCTCAGCATTGAGGAATACGACGCAAGGAAAGGGATCCAGGGTATCTTACCTCTCGACTGATATCGCTCATAAGCTCCTTCAGTCCTTCAGGAATCGTGAAAACGGTAGAACAGCCATGTTTTTGTAATAATTCGTTCATTTTAGCTTTTTTCTGCTTAGATAATGTTTATCTAAGTTTTTCTGTTATCATATACAAAAAAATCCTCTATGCATATACAGTTCAGTTCAGTTCAGTTCTTGAACTAGTGGCCCTTGCGGAATAGACCATCATATACAGCTTTTATACAGAAAACAAAACGAAAAGTCTATCATCAAAGAGGATTTAAATATGTCTATCATGTTTTGAATGTCATTGTGAAAAGCAGAGAATATATTATTTTACTAATAGTGTCCGCCGGCAGTATAGCTCGCGTTTTACCAGGATAGAATACTTTCTATCAAATGTGCCTAAAGCACAGAATATATTGCCCATAGCTCAACCCAGGCTGTAATCTAAATGTATGTTTTATTTTATGTATTAAGGAAAAACAAACAACAACATTATATATATAGCTCGGTTGAAGAACTATATATAGCTAGGAAGATGGACTATATATAGGTACAATCAGTATTCATACATTTTAATTATGTAAGACTTATCAATAATCTAGTCCACAAAGTTCTCCACATGTTAGTTCATCCGGGGAAGTACTATCACCATAGCTATTTTTGTAGTAGTAGTAGAGCTTTTTTGTGAAAGAGTTCATCCGGGGAAGTACTACCACCATAGCTATTTTTGTTGTAGTAGTAGAGCTTTTTTGTGAAAGAGTTCATCCGGGGAAGTACTACCACCATATCTATTTTTGCCGCAAAGCAGTAGTGTTCGCATTGCTGTGTTCCGGTTTGAAGGGTAAGGGTGCCGGTGAAATTAAAGGCACATGAGACTTTTCATCTTTATGTCTTAGGGTGGCGGGCGCAGTGCAATGCCACATAGGGTGCGTCCTAGGTGGACGTGACCTATGAGGTAATGGACTGTTCATAGGCAGAGGGTACCACTTAACATCAGGTGGGCCATCTGCTTGAACCGACATTACTAGTGGTATATATAAAAAAAGCCTATGCCGGTCAAATTTTCCGGCGTGATTGAGTAACAAATATACAAATATCCAAACATCAAAACTTTGACATAATTTATGATATTAGTGGGATTACTGCTGCGTCCGGCTAGTTGGGCTTAGATGGTCGAACGTTTGATTGAATGTGGGCAGCCACATACGTTTTTTTTAAGTTAAAATAGGCTTCAATTTGGCTACATCTCACTTGAGGAGAAGAGACGATGAGGCCTATTTAAGCACGCTCGTCTTGAAGAGGCTTATTCACTCTTCGTCCCCAGTTGTCTGATAAAGGGAATAAAGAAGCCAGAAGGGAGTCCCAGGCGTGCCTGCTTGCGGCCAAGGCTTGTCAAGTGCTACGGATATTGAAATATGTGTTTTTTTAAAATTCCTTCGTAGAACAAAGCTCTCATGTTTTTATTTGGCTTTTGATTTTGTCGGCAACACGTTTTCTCTCTTGCCACCTCTTGAATTTCAGACGTTGCGGCGTCATAATATTTTTGAACGGAAAATCACAAAAAAAAACACTTCACGCTTATTTAGATAGAAAACACTTTATTGCACAAAAAAGTGTTTTCTGGACAATCCTGTCCCACGTGGGCAACCGTAACCAAATTACACAATTTCATGTTTTTAGCTTTGATTGTACCTATACTTTTTAGCTTTTTAGCTTTTTAACCTTGATTTTCAAAATATTCTCTCTTAAAGTTGCGTTATTTATCCACCCAATCACGATCATCAAAAGTTGAAAAAAATTACCTACCTACATATTTCCTTCAGAATACCCGACTTGGTAATACATAAGATCTAAAAACTTTTTGTGCGATACCACAGGCGATACTACAGGCGATACCACAGGCGATACCACAGGCGATACCTAGTTAGACTTGGCAGGCGGGACTTGCGTCATTTTTACATTGAAAATGTTTTTGTTGGGATATAATGTTTTGAAGGTCCCCATCTAGTAGGTAGGTAGGTACCTACCATTTCGGACTGGATGAATTTGGAGTAGGGACTTACTTGTATTCCAAGTTTGCAGACAAGTCCTGTGATTCAAACATGCATCTCGCTTAATAACCAACCATATAACTACGCCATACCTACTGTTTAAAATATTGAGAACTATCTTCTGCCTTTGGGTTCACCCACGGCATCTACCGTCAGCGTTAATAAAACTAACCGGTGTTATTATTATTGCTTGGGACTAAAGCTATAAAGATTAAGGCGACGCATTGATAAACTACTATGTATTTCGAATGGTTTCGTATAGGATTTCGTATAAGGTCGTATACACTAACACGTTTTTATCAATTAGATAAATAAAAAAAACAAGTGCGTGTCGGACTCGCCCATGAAGGGTTCCGTAGCAGCAAGTAACATAATATAAAAGTTCTTGGATGGAGTGCGATTAATGACGTATTAAAAAAAAACTACTTACTAGATCTCGTTCAAACCAATTTTGAGTGAAAGTTTATATGGTAATGTACATCATATATTATTTTTAGTTTTATCATTCTCTTATTTTAGAAGTTACGGGGGGGGGGCACACTCTTTTTACCACTTTGGAAGTGTCGCTCGCGCAAACTATTCAGTTTAGAAAAAAATGATATTAAAAACCTCAATATCATTTTTGAAGACCTATCCATAGATACAACACACGTATAGGTTTGATGAAAAAAAAAATTTGAGTTTCAGTTCTAAGTATGGGGAACCCCAAAAATAATAGTTTTTTTTAAATTTTTGTGTAAAAAACTTAATGCGGTTCACAGATTACATCTACCTACCAAGTTTCAACAGTATAGCTCTTATAGTTTCGGAAAAAAAGGCTGTGACATACACGGACAGACAGACAGACAGACAGACAGACAGACAGACAGACATGACGAATCCATAAGGGTTCCTTGTCTTTGTCTACGGAACACTAAAAACAGCGATTAAATTTTAAAAATCATACTACAATACTTAAGTGTGTGTTTTGATCAATCTACCTAGAAAATTTAGAGGATTTAAGGTGGTTGCTTTCGCTTTTGGCGCGAAATTATTATTTTTTCGTGTTTTTTTGCTTATCACAGCTCATCAACACTTCTTCAGATAGCGAAAACTAATGAGACGGTAATTATATGACCTAACACACAAGTTTTAATATAATAATATAGTATCACCTAAATATCATTAAATATCTCATATTAATATTAGTAATATGAGATAATATTAATAATAAATAAATTTAATATTAGTCATCAGCTTAATATCTCACGTACATTTGAATGCAGGCTCGCACACTAGCCTGCATTAAAATGTATGTGAGATACTTGGCGGCGACTATAGTCTCCGAGACTTGCATCACAGAATAAATATTACTTGCATGCAGGATACTTGAATCGCCTGTGCGTATCGTAATGGGGGAAGGGCTTTGATTTAATTGTCTCCTGGTTGTCTGGTCGAAGCAACCATTCAGCGTGGCAAAGCATCGTCTCGAAAAAAAAACTATTGTTACGGTACAGTAGACCAGATAACAAAAAAATATTTTATCAATTTTGTATTTTCATATTTAAAATAAATAAAATAAATTATGCTGGACAGTTCACACAATATTATCGAGCCCCAAGCTAAGCAGAGCTTGCGTTATGGGTACTAGATTAACTGCTAAAATTAATACAATACATTACCAACATAGATAGATATTTTTATTATGCATAGAAAATACCCAGAACACCCTGAACAAATAACAGCAGATCGTAAATTTTTTTGTTCCGAGGCGGGAATCGAAACTGCAACCTCCTGCGTCGCAGGCGAACCTTCGTCCGTGCAATGAAAATTCATCCAAAATGTTCCAACGGTTTCATAAATAAACAAACATCCAAACTTGCACATTTATATGTAGAATGTAGCATTTAAATTAATTTGAATCTTGTGCCGCTGCAATAAGACTATAATGTATGTGTCATGTAAGGACACCTACTCGTATCATTTCAACCATATGCATAGGTACTTCAACGCATATGTCAGAAGTGCGTGGACGCGTTGTGTGGCTGTTTATAAAATAGTGTATTCAAACTGATAACTCTATGTAAATAAAACATAAAGATAACCGAATTGATATTGAGATTGGGGACATCAATTCGACTGACAAACAGTGAATATTAAAACAGTGAAAATATAAACTTAAGAAGGGGTCTACCCTATTAAAAGTGAAATGACTGTGTCAGTAGGTATTTAAGAAACAGTGAATCATAACCCATCGGTATGTTGATGATATTTAACTGAAATATAACACAAGTGATCAACACTTTGAACAAAGACCTTATTCGGTCGACAGTATTCAACACAGAGGACATTTTGGAAGTTAAATAAGAACACGGAAACAAGATCACACAAAATGGAAGTAAGAACAGCGAAATTAATATCGATGCTGGCCCTAGGACTCGGGAGCTTTTTCGCCGGAATGCTCCCAGCCACCTTCTCCGCAGCCGCAAGACAAAGATGCCCTCTCCTCGTATCATGCTTGCTCTGTTTCGGTGGTGGCGTGCTGCTATCCACTTCTCTTGTCCACATGCTGCCAGAAGCCAGAGAGAAGCTACCAGAGAATACCGAGCTGCTATTCTGTGTCGGATTCTTCATTGTTTATCTTGTTGATGAGATAGTACACCTCTTTTATGGTAATGAAAGACAAAGCCACACTCCAGCGGTTGCGATCCGTTATGGAAGCAATCAGCAGAACGAAGAAACTGGTCTGCTCAGGAGCCAGGATGGAGAGTTGCAGGAGCGGTGTTGTGGTGATGCAGGGAGTCCCAGGATGTGCCATGTGAGCCATACGGCGCCTTGCAACAAGAGTGCTTCGGGGATAATTGGACTCCTGGGCGCTCTATTCGTGCACAGCCTATTGGAGGGACTGGCTATTGGGCTGCAGGATTCTTCTTCAGAGGTACCTTTTTATTTAATAATTTTAAAGCACTTAAGCTTTACAACATTTTTTGCATTATAAGCAAGTGAGCAAAACGAGTAGAAATCAAAGCACGTGGATTTACTGCCTACGAGCGGAGCGAGCCTCAACAAAGTCTTATAATATAAGTAACTACGCTTTGAACTCACCAATCACGCCGCGCCGTTTCAATCAACAACTTACTAACAACACTAATTATAATAATATTATTAATACTATATTTATATCATATTGTTTCCTCTTAGTCTATGTTTAATATGTGGTTTCTGTGTAGCTCTTCTATACAAATAAATATATATTATTTATTTATTCTTCTTTAGACGTGTTTCATGCTTCTACTAATTATCGTGAGATGCGAGATTGTCCGAGATGGTCCGAGTTTGATTCCCGCTGCGGGATAAATGTTTGCATATTCTGCAAGTATTTATTCTGGGTCTGGGTATTGTGGTACCATGGTACTCGTAGTTCCTGATTCCACGACACAAAGTATCCTAGTTTGGTGTCATGCAGAAGATGTGACTGTTGGGTGATTATCGTACCAATTGTACACTGTAGTAGTAGAGCTTTTTTGTGAGAGTTCGTCCGGGGAAGTACTACCACCATACCTATTTCTGCCACAAAGCAGTAGTGCTCGCATTGCTGTGTTCCGGTTTGAAGGGTAAGGGTGCCGGTGAAATTATAGGCACATGAGACTTTTCATCATTATGTCTCAGGGTGGCGGGCGCAGTGCAATGCCACATAGGGCGCGTCCTATGTGTACGTGACCTATGAGGTAATGCACTGTTCATAGGCAGAGGTTACCGCTTAACATCAGGTGGGCCATGAGCTTGTTCCGTCATTCAAGGAGTATTAAAAAAAAAGTCCAAAGGGCTAGGTGACTGATGATGATAGGACCAGTGTGATGAAAGGAGTCAGTGCCCCTCGAAGAAAGGCACTTGTCCTACGAACTTTAGGTTCTAGCACTATGAATGGTCCTGAAAGTGTCCTAATTTTAACCCTGCAACTTGTCTGTATAAACCTTATCTTGCTGACCTTGTTGATCTGCCTTTAGATAGTTTGTAACGGTCTTTAGATAGCTCTACTGTTTCACATTGTACATACTATTGTACATACCTATTCGTAACTATTCGTTGTATTATTCTTTCTTTATTCTTTATTGCACGCAATAAAACACAAATAAAAAACAGTAAGAGGTAGCGAACATGTACAGAGGCGAGCTTAACGCTAAAAAGAGTTTTCTACCAGCAAACCTTTGAGGCTAGAGAGAGGTGATTATAGAGGTAGGTTGGTGCAAAAAGTAAATTAAAATAGGAAACAGATTTAGAAATAAAATCAGTTTCCCAGATAAATAATAATTAAATCGTAATAACAATAAATACAAATATATTAATATATATTATATATATATATATACCTATTTATATATAATATATATATACAATCTATAAAATATACCTTACGTGATACATAAATTAATAGAATTAGATATTACATATATAATTATAAAATTCATACGTTAATAAAGTTAAAGAGATAAATAGTGCTCTTTTGTTTTTCCTTTAAAGATAGTAACTGAAGGGCTGTCGCGAATCTCATGGGGAAGGGCATTCCAGAGCCTTACCGCATGAACAGTAAAAAAACCACCGTAGCGACTCGACTTGTGAGACGGTGTTTTGAGGAGAAGGGACTTGGAGGACCTACAGGGCACAACACGAGGGACAAGGAAATCAAAGCGCTCACGGAGGTAAGGGGGAGAGAGTGGACTATAAAGAACTTTGAAGAGAAGTGTCAGAACGTGAAAATCACGACGATGACGAATTGGCAGCCATTGAAGTTTGAATCTAAACTCGGATACGTGATCAAACTTGCGCAGTCCGAATATACATCGGATACACAAGTTTTGAAGACGTTCGAGCTTGTCAAGAAGTTCCTCCGTGGCATCCAGAAAACAGACATCGGCATAGTCGAGAAGGGGCAACATTAGGATTGGGCAAGAGTAATTTTAGTTTCAATAGGAAGGAATTTCTGGAAGCGTTGGAGAGACTGAAACGAAAAATGCACCCTTTTGCTGATTTCGTTTACATGGCTTCCCCAAGATAGCCGATGGATAAAAATTACACCGATGTTCTTGGCTCTGATAGAATAAGGTATCAGCACACCATCATATAAAACTAAGGGTGTTACTGACTGGCTCACATCATTTAACATATAATGGCTACCTAAAATCAAAGCCTGGGACTTAGAGGGATTAACCAGAAGACCAAAGGTTTTCGCGAAGGTTTTCTTTCTGTGAATCCTAACCATATTTTTAAATATCCCATCTTCTAATATTTTAAATGTGAATTTTTGTATTTTGTTACTTAATCATGTCGTAACGACTGAACCGACTGATGAAATTTGGTACAAATAATAAATAATACAATTGTTTTTATTTACAAATAATAGTGGCTATTGATAATTTATAATGGGCACCGCACTGGGACAAGCCAGTATCGCGGATACAGGTAGAGGTCATAATCCAGTATATTGCGAGCGAAGCTGCGGGCGGATACTTATTGAAAAATATTATTGTTATGGAGGATTGAAAAAGAAAAGCGTGCTAATAACATTCATTGTTCGTACCTATTCACTGTGAATTGATCAGTTATACCTACATTGTTGTTACGATTTTTATAAATATACAGAACAGGGTGAGTGCGATAATGAATGCACATCCGTTTGCCTGAATGTCACTGCCCGGTATCACTAACATTGTTATTTCTCGTTTCAAATTATACGATTTTAAAAGCTTATGTTTAACTTGACTTGTTAGTTAGTATGATATGTTACAAAATCAAACAAATCAAAAATCAAAATCAATTGGGACAAATCTTAAAACTGAATGCTGAAACAGTTTACCTTTACCGATTCAGCAAAAAATTTGCATGCCTGTCAAGTTCCGATGACAATACAATATTATGGTGAAAGCAAACTGATCTGATGATGGAGACGGAAGATGGACAACGATGTATTATAGTAGACTGGCAGTTTTCGTGCTCATTTTGATCAGTTCACCTATCCTTTAATATAAGCTTGTTTTAAAAATTTAATTTTCAATATATATCTTTTTGTGATAAATGTTATTTGAGGCGTACTACTAACGTATTTCCACGAGCCAGCGGGTTATTATTTTTATCCGGAAAATTAATTTGGACTCTGTGCCCTTGTAAATATGATAAAGATAACATATACTTACATTTTTTGCTGTCATTCACTTTGTAGTTTTTGTTAAAAATACATTCAAGTAAAGACTCTAGTCAATCTGTACTTTTGGTTCACTTTTGTTATTTTTTTGATCTTCACAGGTGTGTGGTGTCTATTGACTATTACGTCACGCCCGTGACTGTCATTTCGAGTAACGAGCAAGGAGGATCAAAGCATTTTTTATTTAAAAAAATATATATTTAACTTTCTTTTAATATGAAACTAAGGAAACATTTTGGAATCATAATAAAGAAATCTGATATGTGAGTTCTTTAAAATAAAGTGGTTATGTTTTAAATTAATGTGAACGATTGGGTTAATTTGTACAATGTTTTTATTTTGACCTAATTAGTCTACTTGTCTGATAACTACCGATTTGCTGTAATTTAGATAATCAAACAACTGATAGCATTGTCGACATAACGCTCGTTACGATAAGAGAACGGATTGTTTTGCTAGATAGATAGTTTGTTACCCGACTATGGAAAAACCAGAAGGAAGGGTTATGTTTTAGCAGCCTATGTATGTATTTACGTATATTCCACCGTAACGCCTAAACTACAGTGGGGCAAGAAGACGCTAACGAGACGCTAGCGGGACTAATAGTCAACGTCAAATATTTACCAATGACATCGGGGCGACTAAGTATCTCAGTTATTTGATTGGTTAGTATTTAAAATTTACTATCGCCACGTTAGCGTCTCGCTAACGTTAATTAACGATTCATCTGATCCGATTCATCCACGATTCCATATTCCACGATTCATCCAATTTTGATGAATCATGTGTCAACCGATTCGTTATTATATTCTGGGGGGCATAGGCTACATTTTATATATAATCTATATAACAAATAAATAAATAAATAAAAATAAGTAAATAATGCAAGACAGTTCACATAGCATTATCTAACCCCAAGCTAAGCGGAGCTTGTGCTATGGGTACCTACTAGATAACTGATATACTTAAATACAATATATTACATGGATAGGTATTTTAATTGATATCGGAAAGTCGCCACCCGTGAAATACTTATCATTGAGTAGTTCCATGGTCATCTCTGGTCTTCTTCATCAGTTCCACTTCACCAAATGGAACTTTCTAAATATATACACATTCTTGACTTGTTGCTGAAATACCGAAATCGCTATATGTGTGCCTATAATATTTGAGGAGTTCCCTCAATTCCTCATGGATCCCATCATCAGAACCAGATTTTGATGAAAATGGGACCAATAAGTAAGAATATCGAGACAACTAAAAAAAACGATTCGGTTCATAAATGACGGAGACATGAGATATGATGCAAAAATACACGAATTGAGAACCTCCTCCTTCTTTTGAAGTCTGTTAAAAAGAATCCAATTATGGAATCTTTTTAACTATTTTGTTTCTAGTATTAACTATGAATATTAGGGAATCAATCCCGTTGTAAGCTTTGAATTAGTTTTTTGTACATTGTGATAAACAAAAAAATAATCAGGTAAGTAACTGGGGCCGTTTTCCCAGTCGCCCGTATTATCACTTATCCGATTATCGAGTTTAGTTTGTGTTGTGTTAGTATATTTCTTGCGTTATGACTACATCCATACAAGTGTTATCACAGGCATAGCGACATCATGGAGGTCATACGCGGACGATAGTGTAGTTTGTTGTGAAACAGGCACGTGGTTAGTGGAAGAAAATTATAAGTAGTTCAATAGGTAAATATATATACCTACTTATTAACCGACTACATCAAAGCCAAAAGAAACAGTTATGTTTTTACCATTTTTATGTATGTATATTTGTATACGTATGTTCCACCACAGCTAATGTTAATAATGTTAATTCGAATTCGAACTCTATGGGTGTTCCATTATGCGTGTGAGTTGTCTGACTAGGTACATAAGCATAAACTACACCTCTTACCTATTTACCAACATGTAGGTAACAACAGCAGGTACAATCAATAAATAACTAATGCTGGACATATCACACAACATTATCTAGCCTCAAGCTAAGCAGAGCTCGTGTTATGGGTAATATATTTAATACAATACATTACATAGACAGATATTTTTTATTATACATAGAAAATACCCAGAACACCCAGAACAAATATCTGCAGATCGCACAAATATTTGTTCCGAGGCGGGAATCGAACCCGCAACCTCCTGCGTCGCAGGTGAACCATAGCCCGCCGTGCCACATTGGTCGTCAAAATACTGGTATATGTAACAGCTATTCACCTGTATGGTTACAGGTCCTTCTCTTGCTGGCAGCTGTGAGCTCCCACAAGTTCGTGGTGGGTTTCTGCCTCGGCGCTGAGCTGTGTGACTCGTTCCCAGGGAGGATTTGTATCCACATCGTGTGCATTACACTCTTCAGTTGGGGGTAAGGTGAAGTGATAAGTCATCTGAATCGCAATTCTCTTAGTTATTTAAAGTTCACTGAATCATGAGTATCGAGACTGTATTACAAGTTGACTGTAAATATATATTCTGTAATGAAGTCGAAACTCCAGATTTGCCAGAGGGCAATGGAACGCAGCATTTTGGGTTACAAGAGAACCGACCATGTTAGGAAATGGTTAGGAACTCCCCACTGCGTTCCCTGACTGGTATTGCTGACGTAGGTGACAAGCTCAAATGGGACTGGGCGGGGCACGTCAGTCGAATGCTTCCCAACAGGTGGGCGAATATCAGCACACCCTGGATACCTGAAGGACGGTGACCTCGGGGTCGGCCGAGAAAGCGTTGGCGGGATGATGTTGTTAATTTTGAGAAGTTGTGATATTGAAGGCCCGTATTATCTTATATATTGAACTCAACTCTGAGAATAAATAAAAAAATAATTTTTGCTGGACAGTTCACACAACATTACCTAGCCCCAAGCCAAGCAGAGTTTTGTTATGGATACTAGACAACTGATATACTTAATACAATATATTACATAGATAGATATTTTTTATTATTCATAGAAAATACCCAGAACACCCTGGACAAATATCTGCGATCGCACAAATATTTGTTCCGAGGCGGGAATCGAACCCGCAACCTCATGCGTCGCAGGCCAAGCTACGCCCGCCGCGCCACAGAGGTCGTCAAGAATGAACTTGATTCCATGAAAATTGATATTTTTGTATGGTAAACACTTAAGCTTGTTCACGACACCAGATCATGACCCGAACATTATTATCGGGCTTCTGATCTTGAGTAGTAATGTAAAATTATCATCAGCCGGAATACGTTCACTGCTGAACAGTAATGGGTCGTATAGTCTGCTATAAAGAACACTTCTTGATCCGAATCCCTACGGTGGTGGATACAACCGGCCCGGCGGCCGTTTGTATGTCATCGGCCCATCGTGAGGGTCCCAGCCCATACACCTATCTATGACACTCGTCCTGCGAGCTAATGGTAGATATCAATGCGTTGTGAGATCTTAGATAGGGAATACGTATCTATGTTTAGATTTTGATAGTCGGGCACGGTGCAACTTCAATTTGCTTTGCTAAAACTTTAATTTTTAGACTTTAGAGACTAACACTTCTTGATCCGAATCCCTACGGTGGTGGGCACCGTATATTGATAGTCGGGCACGGTGCAACTTCAATTTGCTTTGCTAAAACTTTAATTTTTAGAATTTAGAGACTAACACTTCTTGATCCGAATCCCTACGGTGGTGGATACAACCGGCCCGGCGGCCGTTTGTATGTCATCGGCCCATCGTGAGGGTCCCAGCCCATACACCTATCTATGACACTCGTCCTGCGAGCTAATGGTAGATATCAATGCGTTGTGAGATCTTAGATAGGGAATACGTATCTATGTTTAGATTTTGATAGTCGGGCACGGTGCAACTTCAATTTGCTTTGCTAAAACTTTAATTTTTAGAAAATCTTTGAATGAAATATTTCTCAGTTTTAAAAATAAAATAAAGTCTCCTGTCAGCAAAATAGCCTATCTACAATATTTAAGGTACTTTCCCTTCATGTCGCATAGTCTTTGGACGCTCTGTATACGCTTGTTTAGTGCGATGCTGACCGAGCGAAGGATCAGCGCTGAAGTTACGCGCTCACAGTCGGTCGACAACTAAATCCAGCCTGACCCTCAGCTATCACGCAGACTACGCTACTGTCACGTAGACGTATATTTGAAATGCACGCATTTCCTTCTGTTTTCAGTTCCGTGGCCGGCATAGCAGCTGGTGCTGGACTCGATTCAGTCCATTCCCTGCAGAACTCGACTGCAGTGCCGATAATGCAGGTCTGTCAGATCTATTACAATCAACCTGAAAGAACTTAAAGGCAGGTGATATTACAGGCACATCATCAATGTATCAAGGTAATGGACGCAGTGCCTGCCACTACATGTTGGTGGACTTGAAGAGTTTTTTTGTGAAAAACCACCATACCCATTTCTGCCGCAAAGCAGCAGTGCTCGCATTGCTGTGTTCCGGTTTGAAGGGCAAGGGTGCATGCCGGTGATATAACAGGCACATGAGACTTTTCATCTTTATGTCTCAGGGTGGCGGGCGCAGTGCAGTGCCACATAGGGTGCGTCCTAGGTGGAAGTGACCTGTGAGGTAATGCACTGTTCATAGGCAGAGGGTACCACTTAACATCAGGATCCATCATACCAAGTTGTATAAAAAAATAAACAATTCTTTTTCATTTGAAATAGATGACCATATCGAGACTGTATTGCGAATTGACTGAAGATTTGTGTTCTGCTTCTTTATTATAACAATTATGTCTACTCTTTATTAATGGCGGACATAGATAGATAGAAGGTAAAAAAATACTTTATTGCATACCATAATATAAACAATTTACGAATTAAAATAAAACAAAAAGTATCTATGTTGTACAATAGGCATACCATATTGTACATGGGACCATTTTTAGAGTAGGATAGTGCTATATATGTAATTGGAAAGATTGAAAGAGAGACCCAGCTAAAATTCTTAGAAAAACTTTGAAACTTTTACTTTTTGGTTACATTTAGATATAATCACATTTCCCTGTTGTATTGTCAGTTTAGTAGAATAATTATTTGTGATATCGACACTAGATCAGATCGTGATCCGAACTATGTTTTGATTTATTAATATGAAGATAACAAGCAGCGCCCCGCGGTTTCACCCGCTTAAGTCTCGATCCCGTGGGAATATCTGGATAAAAATGTGCCTATGTGTTAGCCCAGGAGTCCAGTTATCTCCATTCCAAATTTCATCCAAATCCATTAAGTAATTTTTACGTGAAAGAGTAACAAACATCCATCCATACTTACAAACTTTCGCGTTTATAAATAGTAGGATAGGATTAGGTAGGATAGTAGGATTGGACCACAGAGATATTGAATGTTACCCACAAACCAACTAGTCACACGTGTGTATTTCTTGCGCCTGCTGCAAGCTGTTTAGCATAATAGTAATTACGTAACTCTTAATGTATTTCCAGGCGTTAGCGGCCGGAACACTGTTGTACGTGACGGTTAGCGAGGTTCTGCCACGAGAGAGGGCACGCTGGCACGAGAGGAAACGAAGTGCCGGCATGGCACAGTTCATCGCCGTAGGAGTCGGGTTCACCCTTATGTACTTGACTACGAAGTATCTTGGTAAGCTTAACTGTAAGATGAGTGGTGCGAGGATGTGTAGCGGGCTCTTTTCAGATGCGAGCGAAAACTCCAAACGCAAAAGCTCGCGTCCATCCTATGCACACATTCCTCGCACACATCCCTCCCACACATCCCTCGCACACATCCCTCGCACACATCCCTCGCTTGTTTTGTACGTATAAAAACCTCGCTATGCTAAGTTGTTTCCACCAGAGCTGCGCTGAGCGAGGCTACGTAAATGAAGTGATTCGAATCCCTCGCTACGCATCCTCGCTCATCTCTGGTGGAAACGCAGCCATAAAAGGAAACAGTATTATTAAAATAGTTTTTCAATTCCTGGTGAAAATGCCTTTGGGAGTTCCAGAGATTTAAGAGGATAGTGGGAGGGGAGCAACAAATTACCGCTATTTAAAAAAAAAAACTTTTTGACATTGGCAGACCGCAGCGCAAAAGAGCGACTTATTTTTTTTTAATTTTTTTTTAAACTTTGATAGACCTTTGTTTGACCACGGACTCACCTGTTGGTAAGTGACGATGTGGCCGAAGATGGAGCACAAAGGTCTAGAAGGCACCTATTCACTCTAGCCTTGATGAGACCCAGATTATAGTTTTCAGGAAAGACAGACGACGGTAGTTTATTCCACTCCTTAGCATATCACATTATAAAGGTAGAACTGAAACGTTTAGTGCGAATCGAACGGGCCGTCGAATAAGGTTTCAAAAATGGCCGAGAGTTAAAATTTTGTTTTCAAACCGGCGACTATCGTTTAATAAGGATTTAAAATAAATAAAAGATAGAAAAGAATAGAATAGATAGAATATTTTATATTGCACAAAACAAACAATGTACATGGGCGAACTTAATGCTAAGAAGCATTCTCTACCAGCTGACCTTTGTGTATTGTGGATACATCTATTTAGGTGGTGCACAAAACGTATATTACTTTACTGAAAAGTATTTTAATTTATTAGAGAAATTTAATTGAATAATAGTAACAACATTCTAATCACCGACGTAGCTCTTAGAATGAGCATGTTGCAGTGGCTAAGGGCAGACCATAGAGCTCGTATAATAATGATCTATGTCCAATAGTGGACGTCTACAGCAGAGAATGATGATTATTCGAATACATACTTGCCTGACTATTTACCCATTATTTCTTTTCAGACTATGACGCAGCCTAAAAGGTTTGGGGAAGATTGTCTATGAGAGTAGGTACCTACCTACGACTTTACACTAGATATTTAAGCTTTCTTAAGGATAACTATTGAGATAGGTGACATAACTGTAGGTATAGGTACCTACTTAGGATAAGTTTATGTTAGGAACTAATAAGACAAGGAGAGTACCTACCTACTACTTTACACTAGATATCTAAGCTTTCTTCAGGGAGATAACTATTGAGATAGGTGACATAACTGTAGGTATAGGCTTCGACCAAAGTAAAATGGTATAGGTACCTACTTAGAATAAGTTTATATTAGCAACTAATAAGACAATAAAACAAATGTTTTACTATATCAGGTTTTTATTGTAAATCATTTTGTTTTGATTTTAACAATAATAATTCAAAAAATTCATTTCAAAATTCATTCTGATCGATTTTGAATTGCTTATTGACTGGAACTTGGTATTCTGCTCCCTCATACCTAATAAAAATCTAGAAGAAATCTTTCGTCCACTCACAATTATCACACATAAAAAACTAGACTGCACGAACCTTTAAAGTACTGACAATAATTAACAAGATATACACTCTGTGTACTAAAAAACAGGTAATAAATAATTAATAATATTAAATGTAACTGAGACTAGCGGAAATCGCAGCAAGTCCTATCACTACTATCACTAGTCGGTTGTTCTCTAGTATCACTTTAATCACTATCAGGTCTCAAGAAAACGCAATTTTTTTTTGTTGATCGTTTTGTTTGCGGTTTGACATTCACAACCAGCGCGCACTTTCACATAGTTCATTGACCAGCCATTGGAGTTGGGTACCGAGAACTGGCCCTCCACCCTGTGTGGGGGGGTCGCAGCGGATGGCAGATAGCGGACCAACGCGTAAGAATACGAATACGTCTGTACGCAACGAGATTCATTGTACAGTCGCGCGTCAACAAAACGACAAGGTTTGTCGGCAACACCTTCAGCACATGAGCGCTCGTAAAGAGCCTGCTGGATTTCACCGTCTTCGTATAGCTCGACGTAGTGGCTGGTGGTGGTACGACCTCCCTTCTTGTAGATCGTTTCGAGCACGGAGGGACAGCATTCGACCTTCTCCGGATTGCCTCCCTCCCGCTGCATGATCGTCTGCATCTCGCGCCGGTACGGCTGTTTCCACGAAGCAGTCATGTTCAGCTCCTCGTCAGTCCTTTAATTCATAAACTAAGTCTTGAATAAGTCTTTAACTGTGCTATTAATACACTCTTATATTATTGGCATAATAACACCGTCTTTTGTCTCTTTCGATCGAGTTTGAAACTGCTTGTCAACGCAAGAGACAAAACACTGTGTCCACAATATAATGTGTGTATTCCACAGATTATCCGAGTTTTATAGTAACACGGTATGTCTTTTGAATAATTTTACAAACTTTTATTTAACTTGCAATGACATGTATGTTTGTCGTCGTGGAATCCGGGTGGAATCTTGCAACTGAATTTTAAAGCAGTTATCCTCCACCGATTTAGCTGAAATTTAGCATACCTGCCCAGTTCCGATGACAATACAATATGATGGTGAAAGCGAGCTGATCTGATGATGGAGACGGAAGGTGGACAACGGAACTCCTCAATGGATAATAGTAGTGTGGCCGTGTTTAGGCTCATTTTGATCAGCACACGGTTACGATCACTAATTTTATAAAAGCTTTCATGAAAAATATTCTTTTCACAAAAGCTTATTTGATTAGTTTTTGTAAGAAGTTGACTTTCCTATTTAAATTCATTGTACATTTTTTATTGTGTCCGAAATGGACAGACTGTTTGTACTATACAAGAAAAACCCATCATCCTATGTTGAAACAGTTTAAGAATAAAGAATATTCTGATCATGATTCTGAATTTGTTTGTTTTTGTTCACATTTCAGATTCAATTTCTCATTTATTGGTATCCAAATCAGTTTCAACTACAGGATTGTACTTGGTTCATGGTTATCATGGGACGGACAGACGGGCAGACATACAGAACGAAGTTGAAAGAGGTCCGTATTTTGCCATTTGGCTACGAAGCCTTAGAAAGGTATGCTTACACCACGTGGGGCTGGGACGCGCGAAGCTCGCGGCTCACCTTCCCAATCACTGCACCCGCGTGCGCCACTGCACCATACAGCACCTGTGACACCAGAAACTCTTCATCATCACTCTCACCATTCATCATCCTCATCATATTAGATTTAAAAGGAACTATCTTATTTTTACAAGCTTCTATTTAACTTGCGATGTATTTTTGTCTGGGTGGAATCCGGGTTGAATCTTGCAACTGAATTTTAAAACAGTTATCCTCAACCGATTGAGCTGAAATTTGGCATACCTATCGAGTTCCGATGACAATCTTATATAATAGTGACAGCGAGCTAATCTGATGATGGAGACGGAAGATGGACAACGGTACTCCTCGATGGGTAATCGATGGGTAATGGTAGCAGTGTTTAGGCTCATTTTGATCAGCACACGGTTACGATCACTAATTTTATAAAAGCTTGTATTAAAAAATATTTTTTTCACAATATTCTTAATTCTTAAGGCGTAATTAGATAATTACACAATTAAGATTTTATATGAAAATAACATTTTTACATACCTACTTACTTTTTTATTAGTACTTATTTGTATAGTTTTACGGACCGACACTTTTAATTATGCGATTATAACTTTCTTATTTAGCAATACACCCTTGCGGTCTTCTTGCGGTAGTTGTAACGAACCATCTTTACTGGATTCATTAGTATCTCACAAATGCTCAAATAAAATTATTATATCTTGTTATCAAATAAATCGAGCGATACTTGAATAATGAGGTCGGAAACAATAGAGGGTTTGTTCTGTCGTTTTTTCAGAGAATTGGGATGTGGGAACGTTTATATACAAAAAATATAAACATTCGATTTTCAGAGTACTTTGAAGGAACTCACCAATTCCTGTTTAGGAATCGTATGAATAAGATTCAAAATTGAATGAAATGTTTTATCTTGGTTGGCGACTTTAAATAGAGATGTAACAGCTGAAGGCGGGGTCAGTGCTGGATAATTCTGGAAGTAGTATCACGTTTGCGTGGTAACGCTGGGGTAAAATATTAAATTGTGTTAATTAATTACGAAGTAATTTTAAAGTTCGTTTAAAAGCTAGAAATTTATACCTTGAAATATTAGGATTGATTCTATAAAGTGGAATAGTCCATAATAAGTGAAATTAAATATAATTTAGTGAAAGTTTAAATTTTGTGAAATATAAAAATAATTTGAAAGACCGCCCAAAATTAGAGAAATTAACTAGTTTCTTTTTGGTGACGTTTTTCAAGTGTTCTTAAATATTCAAAGTCAATGGGGAAGAAGTGTTTAGACTTGTGACAAAGTGAACGATTTTCGAAGGAAGATATTTGTTAGACTGTCGTAGTCTATAGAATATCTTCTATTTTAATGTTTTCAGGTTCCGATATCTTGTTTGACAGGAATCCTTTATCAGCTCGAAAGGGTTGTCTCGTGAGTCCGCGGGACAGACAAGATCTTATCCATCCATAAAACCTTATTCCTGACCCCTAGGCTCCGTCTGTCGCTTTAGGTTACACAGCGACAGATTTCCTATCCTTAATAGTTCAATCTAGGTATTTTGACCTTGCACCTCGTCAGAAGACATACACATTTAACTGCACATTTAAAACAAAATGAGAACGGTTTTCTCAAAGTTTGAATCACACACACCCAATTTAGCCAGGTAATTAGGCACACTTATATAGGCATTGTATTAGTGCGTATGTAGACCAATCTTACAAATTGGCATTTTCTAAAATTTAACCGGTGATTTAATTTAGTTTACTATTATTCTTTCATAAAGGAACGGGCAAAATAATTATCAAACGTATTAAAATACTAGATAAAAGGAGAATCTTGTAATTGAATATTATCATTCTCGGAAGGAAAATTTCATTTAAATATAGTCTAGAATTTTCACAAGCGATTATTCCTACCTGGATAATCCAACTAGGAATTCTATTTATCCTACAGAGAATATTTAGAATTATTTGTAAGTAGGGGTATGAATCAAGTAGGGATTTTTCCTAGGCTTCAGGAAGCCTAGATAAATCCCAAAGTTAACCAAAGGTGAAGGATGTATGTGGTTGATTTTGCGTTATTGATTAAATGTAAAATTCCCTGGAATGTTTGAAAATGACTAACAAACTTACTCCGACGGAAATAGGTTTGTGATCCTCTAAAATCCCTTGTATTAAAGTAAAAAGGAATTGATTTTAATTAGAATATCACTTGGATAAAACTCACGGACAATATTAGGTAATTACCTATGTCCAAGCGAGGGAGGATTGACCAAAAGCATTGGAAGAAATCCACCGAGGGCAGCGCGGACGGGGCTGTTCTCCAAAAAGTCGCTTATCTCTGGATATGAACCTTATCAAATTTGGTTCATCCTTCAAATAATTAAAGAAATAACTTAAAAATTCTATCTGAGAAGCAAATAATTTATACAAGTAATTTCTTGTCAGTTCCCTAATGGATCTATTACAGATGCAAATCTGTCACGTAAAAGTATCTTGAAATAGCACAAGACATACATGTCTGTATCGAAGCTAGAGTCAAAATCAATAAACCTCAGAAATTGTAAAATCAGAATGTTCAAAATATTACTAGGAACTTTAATTGTAGCTTATTCTTTTACAAAGGAATAACAAACTATAATGGAAATAAATCTCTGGAGTAATCTTTTAATTAATTGTTCCGATGTGTACTGAAGTAAAATAAAATTTAAGTAGGTATCTTTCCTATTAGAATTAGTAGCAACTATTACGAGGATATCGATAAAAAGGTAAAATATTTTATGTAGTTAGGATACGTTAAGACTCGACAATATTAACAAATAAAGAATCGAGTTATTACAAGACACAACGTAGGTATATATCTAGACGATCATATGGCCAATTTATAGTGTTTAAAGAAGTAGGTAAGATTAAAGTTATCGTAACTCCACAGAGTAAAGTAGGAAGTCGGTGAGTGCGCGCGGTATAATAGGTAGTTAGATTATTAGGTATAATAGAGAAGGTATTAGGGGGGGTGTTACAATTTGGTGCCTACGCCAGGATTAATTTTGGTTGTTAAGGATACTGCTAAGAAATAATTAATTAATGTTACGATAACTTTCTTCTTTTTTTAAAAAAGCCAAAGTAAAACTTGGCATTTGATGTCTGTGGTATGGAATTTGTTTTTGTCGAGTCTTATTCACGGTATAATTTAGCTTTTTTTTTGTTGGTAGTTTCTTTCTAGTAGAGTTTTTGATATAAACAAAATATGTGGGTTATTAGGTCATTTTTTAACCCACCTACTTAGGAAACAAAGGAGCTGTTGAGTTTACTCCACTCAAATCGTGAGTGATTAGTTTCACTAAACAAAGCGTTGTTGTGTGATTGTTGTCGAGTGATCGTTACACTTGAGACGTGAGAACTTTCATTTCACTGAACAGGACATTGTTGTTGATTTGCTATTGACGCGTGGGTATTTTATGTCATTAAGTGGGTAGTGTGAACTACTCACTTTTAAGTAGCAGCAATTGAGTGGGTTGACAGATTAGTAATATTTATAAGTTGTTTATAGAAGTTCTTTTGATTTGGGGGTAATATTTATCTTAGTAACTGGTGGTCCGCCCCGAACTGGGACTTCGTAGGCACGCGTGGTTTAAGTGGATTTGGTTAATCGTTATTTAGGAGAGGTGTGAACCTAAGTACTATCGAATTCGGAACACGGAACGGTCTGCTAGCGATGCGCGACTATGAATAAAAGTATTCGACTTATTCGACTAACAAAAATATTCAACTAGTGCGACTGAAGTCGGTAAACACTGAATGAATTCATTCTTCCAATGCAGTACCACTAATTTTTTTTCGTTACCTAGCCGACTCGCGGTTTTCCGTTGCGAATCGGGTGCCTCCGCCTGTTCTTCCACTATTTATTTCGGTACTTAACCGACTCGCAGTTTTCCGTCGCGAATCGGCTGCCTTCGCCGGCTCAGTGCTAGGCCCTTCATGTTGCGTGAAAGGGACACTACCTAGATACTATCAGCTGCGCTCGTTACACATGCATAACAGTCTGTCTGGACTCTGGAGTTGTGCTTTTGATTTGAACTAGGTTCGTTTCTCAAACCATTCGGTGTTTGCCGCTGCGGATAAAACAAGTATAACTAAAAATAGTATTCGTTTATTCGACTAACTTTTTAGTATAGCACTATTTTTTTAATTCAACTTAACAATTAAATAGTGGCTAGTTGTTCGACTGTTCAATTTAGTTAAAGTCGCACATCACTACGGTCTGCCATACCGCTGGGCCTTTTAAAGTAATCAATTATTATCTAAAAATGAACAGGGCATTATTGTGGATGCGTGTGAGAGAGACGGACTCCACATGTTAGAGTAGTACAGATTAGTTGAGTATTCTAATCTTCAGCTCGGAACGCAATGAGCGACGCGAAGTTGCCGATTCGTGCAATACTGGCTGTTATGAGACGTTGCCGCTCCATCCATCCGTACCGTCTAACAAGCGAGAGACAGAGACGATTTGCGTAACAGAGCGTAGTGAAAGAATGAGAGAACACAGAGACTCTGGGTGCGAGCGTTGTCTTGTGTGAGATATTGATGTCATCATTAGTATGGAAGCTTTCTGAATAGTTAGTTGTAGAGCAAGCAATGGAAACTGGATTCAGAATTGTTAAAAATGTATCAAATAGTACTGCCTCGTACATTTTCCATTATCTGACTAATGTTTTATAATAGGTATCTTAGCATGCATAATGATAATCGTTTACGATTCAAAAAATAGAAATTTTGTTCGGAAATTAATTACAAATAAGTCAAAACGTTACGATAAATACATTCTAATCTTTCCAGTAGCGACATCTAGGTAAAACTATGCGAAGCTATACCTATAACTATGAATCGATTTTTCGGTCCGGGATGTTGATTAGCTAAGGGAAGGCGTTGGCGGAATTGACAGAATTTGACGCCAGAGGTCGACACCGTCTCATACGAACCTACGATTTGTTTGCGACATAGAACGGTAAAGATCTATCGTGAAATAGCTGAACTAACACGGGTTTAACGATTTTTCTTAGAGTCAAATCCGACAACGCGAGGCGCGTCTGTTGATGTGGCTTTGGGTGTTTTGAAATAATAATTACTTTGTCATTTATAAGGTTCACAGAAATCTAGGACAAAATTAACACTAGGACTAATGTCTTTTTGAATCTTTATACAGAGTAAATCGCGATTAACGAAAGTTTTGAGTAGATTCTGTGCTGACATCTGGTGCCCAGAGGAGGAACTCGATTGGTTGCTTGTATAAGGTTCGTTTCACGCGTTCTACACGATTGGAATTCGAAAACATTTCCTTGCGAGGACCGGGAGATGTCACTAGTCGCATGGTTAGCGGTAATTAGTTTCGAATGAGTACCTACCTATTATACGTAACCCATACAGTTATCTTTGTTCTGTATATACAAGGATAATTTTTGAGACACCGCGGTTCATTTTTGTATTATAAATACTTGCTGTATGAAAATAATATTCGATTTTCAAACCATAATCTATTTGGAACTTCTGACAATTATTATTGGAAAACAACGATTAATATGATGTCGCAGAACAAATCTCAACATAGATAGAGACAACACACTCGTGAACTCTCACTTTTGAACGCCGTGGTAAAGTCAGATCAAATTGCCACAGAGTAAAAATTATTGCCATTTGGCAGATCGAATTAGGGAGGCCGGTCTAAGAAGGTACGGTTAGATTTGGCGTAATATTTGGAACGTTGGACCCATTTTTCTGGCGCAATATATCTTAAGACTGATCGAACTTGGCTAGGATAGGTAGCACGGTTTGATTACGTGGGGCTGCTTATTCAACTAATTTTTTAGTATGGAACTGTTTCCCTTAAGTCGGCTTAAAAAAAATATTAAAATAATGGTTTGTTGTTCGACTGTCCGATTTAATTAAAGTCACGCGTTGCTAAAAGGAGCTGTTGGCAACAATTCCATCCAACGCTCCAACCAATTCATCCGCAGTAACTCACAGATATTAGAAGCGAATGCACGCTCGTTTGGGCTCTGACTAACTTGCGTAAAATTACGTAACATCATAAAGAAATGTATGAATTTAAACATTAGAACGTTATAGTGATATTACATATGTAAGAAAATATGTATGATTGAACAATACCAATAATAATTTGCTTAATGATTTTATCTGGGGGGGGTTCACATTATAGGTTGAATTCGCAAAAGTCAGGATATTTAAATAAAAATCGTGGGTTACTTGACAGATAGATAGGAATATGACGGGTGGCGATTTAGGTTACACAATTGCTATGTCTAGTCTGTAAAACATAGAAGATTAAAGGTTTCTTTTATAAACACGGGAGTTTAAAAATATTACGATTGTTTGACGGAAAATGGATTTTCAAATTTATTCTTAAAATAATTAAGTTTTAACAAACTAAATAAAATAAAAAAAAAAAAAAAAAAAAAAAAAACATTGGAGAGCGAATGCGGATTTCAAAAGTATAAAATTTGGGGGGGCGTTAATGGGATATAAAAAAAAAAAAAAACGGAAATAATCTTTCGATGATAGTGATATTAAAAAAAATGAATAATAATTATGATAGATAAATAATAATATAAAAAAAAAATATTATATAAAAATAAATTTAAACCTTTGTATTTATTTTGTAACTTTTATTTAAACTTTGAATAATTTTAATTAATTTTGATTGATTTCGATTAAAAATATTATATAAAAATAAATTTAAACCTTTGTATTTATTTTGTAACTTTAATTTAAACTTTGAATAACTTTGATTAATTTTAATTCGTTTTGAATAGATTTGATTATTTTTAATTTGACTTTGAATTAATTTAATTGACTTGATTACTTTTCACTAACCTTGTTTTAAGCATAATTTACTTATTTATTTATTTTATTTATCAAAGTTAAAACATGGTTGGAGATTAGGGAAGCTATATTATTTTAATTTCAGGAAAAAACCAGAATTGAAAAAAAAAGGTTATAATTAAATAAACTTTAGGCAAGTTTATTTATTTATAAAAAAAAAAAAAAAAAAAAAAGGAGTGAAGTCTAACCGAAAAACGAAAAAGCTCAGAACGCTTTAAAAACAAAGAAACGGAAACAAATCGTAACCAATCAAACAAAAAAAAAATGAAGCCTATACGAAAGCGTAAAAGGCCAGAGCGCCTTGGAAGTAAAGATACGGAAACAAATCAAAATCAAGAAATCTTGGAGTCGGAAAGTTTTCAAAATTTGGAAAAGGAAGATAAATCTACATCAAAACGTAAGAAGAAATCAAATTCTACAATCAAGGAAAAACCAAAAAGTGGAAAATCCACGGGGGCCTTTTTAAGAACATAGAAACAGACCATGATGACCTTAGCTACTAAAGTGGATGCCTTAAGCGAAGAAGTCAAAACATATAAAACTCAAGCGTCTAACGGATTGGAAGCGGAATCGGTGGCAGAAAGTGGAGAGGAACACTGTAAAATAACCAATACGGAAACAACAGAACAAAATTTAAAATATTAAAATAAGAGATTTTGTTAAATTGATAAATAAAAATAAAAATAAAAATAAAAAATTGTAACTGGAGGCTTGGGGGAAAGTTTACTTATAGATATAAAGTTCTGGTTGACCCTAGTTTTGAATTCAGAAAACAATTTGATCTGTAAAAAAAAAAAAAAAAACAGGATTATAAAAATATAAAGTAAAATTACTGTGGATCAATTGGGATTAGTATCCATAGGTAAAGGGGTGTGTCGGCGACTTTCCTCTTTTCAATCAAAATATTTTTTATATTTTGAGACGTACAAAGATTACGAACTTAAAACAGGAATTAAGAAGTCATTCTGATTTATATATAAAAATAATTTAAAAAATTATAAAGTGAAACAAATTAATGTGTAAAAAATACTATAACACAAAGGAGACCAAGACCCATAGTGGTAGAATAATAATTGTACAATATACAAACTGACAAATAATAAAATATTATTAAAAATATTTGGTTGACAGCTTTTACGGATGAATTGTTCTCTATTAAATTCATTAACATACTAGAATTTGGTTTTGAAAAGGGAAGGGTATTTAATTCAGAATTATAAAATTTTTTTTTTGGAGACTTAGTTTCAATTTACAAAAGAAACCTTAGGTTCATAGAGAAGAAATGAAAGTGAGAAAGGAGAAATGAAACAGAGGGAAAATTTGAGTAATGGAGTGAATAAAAAACAAAAAAATAATTTGTATGAAAGAGTATGGAATGAATTACGTACAATGAGAGGTATTATGAGTAAATGTGTGAATGTTTTAAAATCAGAATGAGGGCTCTGGGAAACTAAGGATCTGTAGAGTGAAACACTTTACTAAGGTTGTATTCAACAGACATCACATTTCACAAAGGACGGTTGACTAAAGAGGGGTTTGGTGTTAGGTTAAGGTCAATAGACTATGATTCCCTGTCACAGAGTGCTTTAGTTAGCAGTTCTATTTATACGTGCGGCAAAATCGGTTTTTTTTGCCCGGATTAAGCACACGGACAACTCCAATGGTTAAATAAATGCATCGAATTATTGAGGTTGGTTTAGACATGTTATACGTGCTTGTCTGAGGATTGAAGACATTGGGAGGAGTAGATTGTAGTTGGCAAAGGAGCGCTCTCCAGGGAAACGTAATGTTGGTTGTTCCTAGGACTGTGCCGGCCTTAGTTCTACTAGGGATGAGATGGATCCACAACCCATTTTCCTTCGTGCAATCTTTTCCAAGCTGGGATAATGAATCAGATAAACTAGCGACAACATGTAGTTGATGTCAATATTGGTATGAAGATGTACGTTATTGATTATTGGTCTAAATTACACTAATCAGCTAGGTACTCACGCACACAGGTGAAACACACATATCGATACTGTTTGAATTTGACCTTAGTAAATTGTAAAGAATTTTATTTTGCAATGGAGAACAAGACTTCTGAGAGTTGTTGTAGCCAAGTGGTTCAAGAATAAAATAAAAATAAAAGAATATATAATAATAAATATACAAATATATATATCGTAAGAATAAAAAAAAAAAAAATTACATTCAGAATATAAAGGAAACTGATTCCAAAATAAAAAAAAAAAAAAACACTGTCGAAAAGGGGTTTTGTAAATAAAAACCAAAAGGAGAAGATAAATTGATTCTGAAATTAATATACATATTTGTGAAGAGATGAGAAAGGATTTAGAGATTCTTGCCTTTTCTTCACTCGTGGTTAGAATTAACTAGTAAGTTTAGTACATACTTTGGCCAAGCAAAGCAGTGCCTATAATTAATTCATACTGATACGGGTGAATAATTATTCTTCAAAAGTCCCTTTCTGAATTTACTCAGTTTTAAGGTATGAAGAACCATGCCTAAAATTTATCTATGCTAATACCGGTAGATAAATTTTCTTCAGAGATTCCTGAGCTATGTGATAGCAAATATTTTACAAATTTATAGTATATGGAATTGATTTCAGAATTAATCAACATAAATGAATAAAGGTTGGGGTGTAAATAATATTCTAGTTGAATTGTTGAATTAACAGAGGCAGAATGACTGAATGAAAGTGTGGAAACCAGATGATTTGAAAAAAAATATTTTGGGGTTGGGAATTAAATTAATAATGAAATAAAAAGCTTATGTTGATTCAACATGGATCTAGATGAGGATTAATTTTAATAAAGAAAAGGGTAATAAAAAAAAAAAAAATATATTTTGGAAGATATGGTATACAAATATCATAATTATGATTGTACTAAACAATATTTGTGAGATTAATAGGCGAGGAAAATTTTCTCCGGACACAAAGTTGAGTGTCTGCGTAAATTTTGAGGGGCGACTGTAACGAACCATCTTTACTGGATTCATTAGTATCTCACAAATGCTCAAATAAAATTATTATATCTTGTTATCAAATAAATCGAGCGATACTTGAATAATGAGGTCGGAAACAATAGAGGGTTTGTTCTGTCGTTTTTTCAGAGAATTGGGATGTGGGAACGTTTATATACAAAAAATATAAACATTCGATTTTCAGAGTACTTTGAAGGAACACACCAATTCCTGTTTAGGAATCGTATGAATAAGATTCAAAATTGAATGAAATGTTTTATCTTGGTTGGCGACTTTAAATAGAGATGTAACAGCTGAAGGTGGGGTCAGTGCTGGATAATTCTGGAAGTAGTATCACGTTTGCGTGGTAACGCTGGGGTAAAATATTAAATTGTGTTAATTAATTACGAAGTAATTTTAAAGTTCGTTTAAAAGCTAGAAATTTATACCTTGAAATATTAGGATTGATTCTATAAAGTGGAATAGTCCATAATAAGTGAAATTAAATATAATTTAGTGAAAGTTTAAATTTTGTGAAATATAAAAATAATTTGAAAGACCGCCCAAAATTAGAGAAATTAACTAGTTTCTTTTTGGTGATGTTTTTCAAGTGTTCTTAAATATTCAAAGTCAATGGGGAAGAAGTGTTTAGACTTGTGACAAAGTGAACGATTTTCGAAGGAAGATATTTGTTAGACTGTCGTAGTCTATAGAATATCTTCTATTTTAATGTTTTCAGGTTCCGATATCTTGTTTGACAGGAATCCTTTATCAGCTCGAAAGGGTTGTCTCGTGAGTCCGCGGGACAGACAAGATCTTATCCATCCATAAAACCTTATTCCTGACCCCTAGGCTCCGTCTGTCGCTTTAGGTTACACAGCGACAGATTTCCTATCCTTAATAGTTCAATCTAGGTATTCTGACCTTGCACCTCGTCAGAAGACATACACATTTAACTGCACATTTAAAACAAAATGAGAACGGTTTTCTCAAAGTTTGAATCACACACACCCAATTTAGCCAGGTAATTAGGCACACTTATATAGGCATTGTATTAGTGCGTATGTAGACCAATCTTACAAATTGGCATTTTCTAAAATTTAACCGGTGATTTAATTTAGTTTACTATTATTCTTTCATAAAGGAACGGGCAAAATAATTATCAAACGTATTAAAATACTAGATAAAAGGAGAATCTTGTAATTGAATATTATCATTCTCGGAAGGAAAATTTCATTTAAATATAGTCTAGAATTTTCACAAGCGATTATTCCTACCTGGATAATCCAACTAGGAATTCTATTTATCCTACAGAGAATATTTAGAATTATTTGTAAGTAGGGGTATGAATCAAGTAGGGATTTTTCCTAGGCTTCAGGAAGCCTAGATAAATCCCAAAGTTAACCAAAGGTGAAGGATGTATGTGGTTGATTTTGCGTTATTGATTAAATGTAAAATTCCCTGGAATGTTTGAAAATGACTAACAAACTTACTCCGACGGAAATAGGTTTGTGATCCTCTAAAATCCCTTGTATTAAAGTAAAAAGGAATTGATTTTAATTAGAATATCACTTGGATAAAACTCACGGACAATATTAGGTAATTACCTATGTCCAAGCGAGGGAGGATTGACCAAAAGCATTGGAAGAAATCCACCGAGGGCAGCGCGGACGGGGCTGTTCTCCAAAAAGTCGCTTATCTCTGGATATGAACCTTATCAAATTTGGTTCATCCTTCAAATAATTAAAGAAATAACTTTAAAATTCTATCTGAGAAGCAAATAATTTATACAAGTAATTTCTTGTCAGTTCCCTAATGGATCTATTACAGATGCAAATCTGTCACGTAAAAGTATCTTGAAATAGCACAAGACATACATGTCTGTATCGAAGCTAGAGTCAAAATCAATAAACCTCAGAAATTGTAAAATCAGAATGTTCAAAATATTACTAGGAACTTTAATTGTAGCTTATTCTTTTACAAAGGAATAACAAACTATAATGGAAATAAATCTCTGGAGTAATCTTTTAATTAATTGTTCCGATGTGTACTGAAGTAAAATAAAATTTAAGTAGGTATCTTTCCTATTAGAATTAGTAGCAACTATTACGAGGATATCGATAAAAAGGTAAAATATTTTATGTAGTTAGGATACGTTAAGACTCGACAATATTAACAAATAAAGAATCGAGTTATTACAAGACACAACGTAGGTATATATCTAGACGATCATATGGCCAATTTATAGTGTTTAAAGAAGTAGGTAAGATTAAAGTTATCGTAACTCCACAGAGTAAAGTAGGAAGTCGGTGAGTGCGCGCGGTATAATAGGTAGATAGATTATTAGTTATAATAGAGAAGGTATTAGGGGGGGTGTTACATAGTCCTAGTATATAATTTAGAAAAATATTATTTAGAAAATCTATAAATTATAATATCAAATCAACTATTTACCAACACAAGTCATAAAAACTATTAAAATAAATACGTGTGTGTAAAAAAAAGTGTGTGTAAATAAATACTACACGTATTAAAACTAATAAAATAAGACTGTGATTAATTAAGAATTTTATTTAGACACTTTACCAAATTAGTTTAGATTAACTTTACGAAAATATAAAATATATATTTAATTCTCACTCACCATATTAATTGCTATTAGCAAAAATAGCTTTTTCCAAAAACTATAAAATATGTTCATATCACAATTACAAATATAATAGCGAAAATAAAAAATAATCAGTACTTAAATAGTAGTCTATCAATCTCTTTTAGAAACTCCTAATGCGATCGGCTATGGTGGTTCGATCATTTTGTGTCGCAAAAAACGCGCGTGCTACCTTTTTTATAGACGACTAGCGCATCACTTCGTGGCTTGTGCCATACTACCACGATTAGGTCACAAAGTGCGTGGGCTATTTATATATTATATATTATATATATATCGCTCCGTGACGTTATAAAGCTACGTACTTCCGCTTAAACCTGCAATTAGTAAACTCTATCGGGTTTTCCCCTCATACGTTGTGACACCCGATAAATTAAAATACCTATTTCTAGTACCGAACTTGATTCAACAGGCGGAGAACCTGTAGTAACATGTAGTGTGGAACCTGAAGTAGGTATTTGATCCATAAAATGTATAAAAAAATAATGCAAATAATTTTCTATTTTGTCTGAAATGTGAGTTGTATAAATTATAATAACGTAGTATTTATTTGACATCGTATGCTGTTGCAATTTAAGAAAAAATACATTACAAACACACCCGAAGGGGTAGGCAGTGCCTTAATGGGCCTCTTTTCTTTTCAGTGCACCATCGTGGAATATAGAAGTGACGAGTGGTAATGAGTGGTGAGCTCATCGCTGCCATTGCTTCGCACGACTGACTCAGCTAACGCTTTCTTCCAGTAATAACACATTACATTAATAAACTAGCAGCTAGGATAAATCAATCAAGTACGGTTTAAGAAAAAATATTGATGTGTTATTATTTTTCAACACAATAGATATAATTTCATCATCATCATCATCCACGGCCTAAAGATAGGCCTCTCTTTGCCTGTGCTCCCACGGTCCTGTGTCAATCTACTTCAGTTCAGCCATTTCTTTTTTTTCTCATTCAGCTAACAATAAGGTGGGGTGTAGTAGTTCTCACGCCTTGACTTATAATAATTTAAATTATCAATAAATAACTATTATGACTATTATAACTCAAAATTACCAATCTTAGATTAGATTTTTAACTGACTAAATCAAGTACAATATCAAATTAAAAATATGCATGCATACTTCATTATAATACCGAGGGATAACCCAGACAGAAACTCGATAGGACAACATTTTCTTGTTATAAAAAAACCAGAAAGTTACCTCTAATTTTTGGCTAGATTCGATTGTTTGTCAATATGGTACACATTATTTGGTGAAAAGTTGGATAAATAAAATCAATACAATAAAACGGAGGGCTGTAAGAAAAACAGATAGGCTTTGACAGCATTGTTGCCGTGCTGTCAAATAAGGACGGTGCCCAGAATAATGCTGCAGATCCTGGAGATAATCGATAAACGGCAAAGCCATTTCCCATTTAAGACGACCTATTGACAGAATAAAAAAATATAGTTTTTCACTTTGGACCAAATTATAGTGAGGTGAGTTTTTTTTTAAATGTTAGTTTCCTCCTTAGAGCAATGCAGGCCTCCGTACCTCGATGGTTTCGTCATATCTCTGTAATTTTTTTTAGTTGATACTATATACTTCCAGTTTGGTCCCATTTTCATCAAAACCTGGTTCTGACGATGGAATCCATGAGGAACTGAGGGAACTCCTCAAATATCATAGCCTCACATATAGCGATTTTGGTATTTTTCTGCAACAAGTCAAGCTTGTGCATTCAGAAAGTGCCATTTGGTGAAGTGGAACTGATGAAGAACGCCAGAGATGGCCATTAGAAATACTCAATTATAAGTATTTCACGGGTGGCGATAAGGGTGACTTTCCAATATTCGATTGAGCTGAAATTTGGCATACCTGTCAAGTTCCGGTGACAATACAATATGATGGTGACAGCGAGCTGATCTGATGATGGAGACGGAAGGTGCAAAATTGAACCCCTCTGGATAATTAGTAGACTGGCCGTGTTTAAGCTCGTTGGGATCAGCATACGTTTCCGATCACTATTAATATAACAACTTTTTTTTTTGTGTAATTGTACATTTATTTGCAGAAAGAATAATACATATAGTAATAATAGCATTTGCCATTATTACTATAATGGCCATTCAGCGTGGCAATGCAGCCAGCATCTTAGGGACGCTTCCGTCTGGTAGTGATTTGGATCAGTTGAGCTACCTTTAGATCGCTAGCAGCGGTCTTCAGGTAGCACAACTGTTTCATATGTATTTTGTACATACCTTGTATTAGTTGTATTATTCTTTCTGTAAATAAATGTATATAAAAACATGTATTGGAGATATATTTCTAGATACGAACTCGTTTTTTTTTTAAATAATTGTGTCGATAGTTATTAAATAATGCCACTAAATAAATGCGTCACTTTACGATGTTTGGATGTTTGTTACTCAATCACGCCGAAACGGTTGATCAGATTTTGATGAACTTTGGTACTTTTTGAAGAGTTTTGATAGATAGATAATGAACTGGATAATATAGTACAGCTTTTGATGTGAAAGAGTTCGCCCGGGGAAGTACTACCACCATACTTATTTCTGCCTGAAAGCAGTAGTGCTCGCATTGCTGTGTTCCGGTTTGAAGGGTATGGTTGACGGTGATATTACAGGTACTTGAGACTTTTCATCTTTATGTCTCAGGGCGCAGTGCATTGCCACATAGGGTGCGTCCTAGGTGGACGTGACCTATGTGATAATGCATTGTTTATAGGCAGAGGGTACCGCTTAACATCAGGTGGACCATCTGTTTGAATGATCCGTCAATCCAAGTTGTATAAAAAAAACTCTTTAAACGCGAGTAAAGCCTCAGGTGGACACAAGTATTACATATTACTTTAAAAGCTGCATTTAATTAAATATTATTGCATAATCGGGTTTCCCCATGTATATTAATCAATTTTGATTCTTAAATTGTATGGTGCTCTAAGATAACATTGTTATAAGGATAATAACTGGGAAAATACACATTTTTGTACACCTAAGTACCTACTGAATGTACTCGATAGGTAGACAGTAATTTCAACCTATCGGACAGCATGAAAAATGCGTGGTATGTAGGTAAGTAGGTGCATTTCTACCTATTAGGTTAACTATGCGTAGTAAATTGTTAAGCTGGGTAAGTACAAAGTATATACAGAAGAGATTAGTATCTACCTACTGTACGCGAACGAAGTCCATTTATTTATTACCTATTTTCTATTTCTAGCCCTCTGTGTCCCACTGGCGGGCAAAGGCCTCCCCCACTCCTTCCAGACATCACGATCCGGAGCTTTATCGGCCCTGTCAGCCAGAAGCAATGTCATCACCCCTAAGAAAATCGTACAGTTCCTAGCAGCTGTATAGGTCTTAGCGGTGAACTGTAAACTCCCTCTCCAGGGGCGGTACGTAACAAGTGGCGATTACAATAGGCCTAACTGGTCGCAGTGATATATAATAGCCACAATCAGCTAATAAAAAAAATAAAAAAAATTGTCATCTCGCCATCTCCGTTTTGGTGCCGCGTCGCCTTCCCGCTGAGTCAGGACGCCACTCGTTGGCTACTTTCGCTTGGCATGCGGCAGACGTGCCCAGCCCAGTCCACAATTGATTACCTACTTTGTAATTAATAAATAACCTGTAACTCACTTATTTT
Organism: Operophtera brumata; assembly: GCA_932527175.1. NCBI lineage: Eukaryota > Metazoa > Arthropoda > Insecta > Lepidoptera > Geometridae > Operophtera > Operophtera brumata. Next base: position 53,404,349 of record OW052239.1, on the reverse strand, counting down.
ATGTATTTCACTGGATATCACTGTATATTATATTTTATATATTGGATTTTTTTACTTAGAATCTAAATATTTTTAATAGGACTGGAACATATCAAATCATATCGTTGCCTATACCACAATGCCCGAACACTAAAATCTTCAATCAGTGGTCCTACCAGTTGGACCACTGAGGAGTTTGTTAGCGTCTTTACAAAAGAACTGTCAATGTATTGTATCGAGTCTTGTCTGTGTGCGTTGTTATGTATAGAGACTGTATTTCAGGCCCCCCCTAAGCGGGAGGTCCAGTGTGAGCTTGAGGTTTGTCGCGCAATAACGCATTAAAGGATTTGTTTTCTAAAATTGTTGTGTAATTTAAATATAGCTATTAGTCAGAAGTGGAAAGAACTTAACGCCCCTGTGTCTTAATGAGTAAACTATTTGTGATATGAAATTGTGAAGTTTGTGAATAAAACAAAGTAAAAAGTTGGATTATTCGGAGACGTGGCGCGGTGCGTACGCAGTTGCCGGGGAAAGTCCCGCACGAGTACCAGGCAACTCTGCTCGGTTGCCGGCCAGTGTTTACATTAACGAACAAAGACTTGGTGAGGCCGTTTCATGTTACTCTAGATGAATTGTCCATAAAGGGGCCCTGAATTTTATTCAGTTTGGTTTTGCTATAGGAACCTACATAATAGCAGTGACTATTGAATTCATTGTTGCTGTGTAGTTTTAGACTGTGAACTCTGTGTTTATATTATTATTGTGTTAAGTATAGAACCCGTGGAGTTTGATTTAATTAAAAATGGGGCGACATAAGAAACACTCTAAGCGTGTTAATTCATCATCTTCGTCTTCAGCCAGAGGTGGTGATAGCCGAAGAAGGAAGAAACAACGCACTGCTGAAGAAATTCGTCAACGGGATGAAAGAATCGAAGCGCTTGAAGATTTAGTGCGTCAAATTAGTAGAAGCGACACGGACCGAGCGAAGTCGAATTCGCTAGAAACCGGCGGCAGTAGGACTAGACTAGCACTGCCAACTAATCAGGGAATACGTTATGTGGGGCGTAATGATGCCTTACCGGAGTTTGACCCACAGACCGCCGCTATGCCTATTGATAATTGATTCGAAACATAGAATCCATTGCAACAATGTATGGATGGGACGAAATAACTACAATTTGCAATTGCACCACGAAACTTCGTGGATACGCTAAGAATTGGTATGAGCGTTCGGACGATTATGATATATCTTGGGCCGACTGGAAGATCCGGCTAACTAAAGCATTTCCATCCACCAAAAATAAATTGACAATGTTGCGTTCTTTGGTGAATTATGTGAGGAAAACGAATGAGGACCCCATAAAATGTTATTATGAAAAATTAGGACTTGGTATGTCCTGTGGCTTGAAAGATAATGTGATTACTGAAGCGATTGTAGGTACAATCGGCGACAAAATGATAGAAGTTGGTGCTGTGTCGGCGGGCTGTCGAGATACTTCAGCACTTTTAAGCTACTTAGGGAACATCCGCCAAGATCGTGTTCAGGATGAAATAAGAGAACCAAGAGATTCCTCGAGTTTAATTGACAATGTATGTTTTATATGTGGCAAAAAGGGCCATATGGCAAGAACCTGCAGAGCTCAAGGAGCTAAGCTGCATAAGATGACTACAGACGTAACTATAAAATAAATAAATAAATAAATAATGCTGGACAAATTCACACAACATTATCTAGCCCCAAGCTAAGCCAGAGCTTGTATTATGGGTACTAGATAACTGATATACTTAATATAATACATTACATAAATAGATATTTTTTATTATGCATAGAAAACACCCAGAACACCCTATACAACACACTATAGAACAGAATGATGAAAGGCGCTGTCACTTCTGTCATCAATATGGTCACATAGAGGCGAACTGCTATCGCAAACGCAACCAGAGTAAGAAATGTTCCTTTTGTGATATATCGGGCCACACTATTGATGAATGCCATAAAAAAAAAACAACAGGACTAATTGAAAAGTTAAAAGCGTGCAACTATGCAATGATTAGTGGTTTCCTGCTCCGGCAGATGATTGGTGGTTTCCTGCTCCGGCAGATGATTGGTGAGTTCCTGCTCCGGCAGATGATTAGTGGTTTCCTGCTCCGGCAGATGATTGGTGGTTTCCTGCTCCGGCAGATGATTGGTGGTTTCCTGCTCCGGCAGATGATAGTGGTTACCCTGCTCCGGCAGATGATTGGTGGTTTCCTGCTCCGGCAGATGATTGGTGGTTTCCTGCTCCGGCAGATGTTTGGTGGTTACCTGCTCCAGCAGATGATTGGTGATTTCCTGCTCCGGCAGATGATAGTGGTTACCCTGCTCCGACAGATGATTAGTGGATACCTGCTGCGGCAGATGATTAGTGGATACCTGCTGCGGCAGATGATTAGTGGATACCTGCTGCGGCAGATGATTAGTGGTTTCCTGCTCCGGCAGATGATTTGTGAGTTCCTGCTCCGGCAGATGATTAGTAGTTTCCTGCTCCGGCAGATGATTGGTGGTTTCCTGCTCCGGCAGATGATTGGTGGTTTCCTGCTCCGGCAGATGATAGTGGTTACCCTGCTCCGGCAGATGTTTGGTGGTTTCCTGTTCCGGCAGATGTTTGGTGGTTACCTGCTCCGGCAGATGATTGGTGACTTCCTGCTCCGGCAGATGATTGATGGTTACCTGTTCCGGCAGATGATTTATGGTTACCTGCTCCGGCAGATGATTTATGGTTACCTGCTCCGGCAGATGATTGATGGTTACCTGCTCCGGCAGATGATTGATGGTTACCTGCTCCGGCAGATGATTGGTGATTTCCTGCTCCGGCAGATGTCAGATAATAAATGGAAGCCTGCTCCGGCAGATGGCAACTAATACATGGATGCCTGCTCCGGCAGACGGCAACTAATACATGGATGCCTGCTCCGGCAGACGGCAACTAATAATGGATACTTGTTCTGGTAGACGATTCAAAGTTAACAGTTCATGAATGATGCTTTATGTTGAAAACCTGTTCCGGCAAACGATTCAAGAGAAGATAAAGAGGAGGGGTTCAGGTAGATGCTTACACGAAATGACTGATTTCGTACATGTTTACTTATGGATTCATGCTCCGGCATATGTTCACATATGATACCAACTTTGACAAATGACCTGCTTTGGCAGATGTCAGTGATCTGACTATGTCTACGTATTTTCAATGGATCTGAGTGATTGGAATAAACTGCCGATAGCTGCGAGCTGCAACTGCTACGATGAGGACATCGTTGGTGTCAGAATAGCCGAACTGTTAGCGTCTTTACAAAAGAACTGTCAATGTATTGTATCGAGTCTTGTCTGTGTGCGTTGTTATGTATAGAGACTGTATTTCAGGCCCCCCCTAAGCGGGAGGCCCAGTGTGAGCTTGAGGTTTGTCGCGCAATAACGCATTAAAGGAATTGTTTTCTAAAATTGTTGTGTAATTTAAATATAGCTATTAAGTTGGAGTTGGTTGTTGGAGTTGGTGGTCCTATGGTGCCAAGACGTGGACACTTGCGGTAGGGCTAATCCACCAGTTTCACAGCGAGCTATGGAACGGGTTATGCTCGGAGTTTCTCTGAAAGATAAAATCTGAAATGAGAATATCCGGCAGAGAGACATAGCCAATGACATAGCCTACCGGATTAGAAAGCTGAAGTGGCAATAGGCTGGTCATATGTGCCGAAAAACCGACAACCGTTGCGGTAAGCGAGTTCTTGAGCGGAGACCGCGTCTGGGCAAACGTAGCGTGGGGCGTGACCTACGAAAGGCGGCGGGCAGAAAGAAGATGAAAATAGCCGAACACCGGGCTCAGTGGCGCGTATTGGTAGAGGCCTATGTCCAGCAGTGGACTAGTGTGGGCTGATGATGATGTTGATGAATTACTCACCCTGGTCGTTGACCAGGTTGGTATGGAAAGTGCCTTTTCATGTGACCAATTGTGGATGAACCAGTAGGGTGAAAGGTTTCCGTGCGCCTGGCACGGGTTTCCCTTCATAAGTTGCATGCCATAAGGTGAGTATACACTAGAGCATTTTCCTGAGCATTTCCATATAATGTAACATTCCTGCGAATGCTCGACGCTTTTTTCGACGTAATGCTCAAGGCGAGTAAGCATTTACCTGTAACCACAGATAAAATAATACTATACCTTTAACATTCCTTTCTATTTCACGTCTCGCTCGCGCACCTCATACCGCGTAGTAAGTTACCTTTGCTCGATTAAATGTTACATAAATTCGCTCTTTGGTTTGTAACAAAACGTCGAAATGTTAGTTTCATCATCAGAGCGGTTTGGTGTTCTGTTACAAGCAAATGCTGTAGTGTATATACTCACCTTTATATTTTTGGTTCTAGGACTTGCCAGTTTAGTCACAATGTTTTCCTTCACCGTTTTGTGAGTAATCGAATTGGGATATCATAAAATCTTAGTGTGGGTCAACACTTTATCCATTAACTAAATAAACATAATTATTTATCCACGAAGATTTGCCAACCCTCCCTCTAAACCAATGCTCTGACTTACAATTAGTTTCTACGTGTTTCGTCCTCGCACCTGATGCAAGCTGTATAGCAAGCAGGTTAATAAATTTCCAGGCGTTAGAAGCCGGAACACAGTTGTACGTGACGGTCAGCGAGGTCCTGACACGCGAGAGGGTGCCCTGGTGCACGAGAGGAGGCGAAGTCTTCTGCCTTCGCTCTGTGCATTGCTGTGGGAGTTTAATTCACCATTGTCTTGAATACGACGAGTAATCTAAACCCATAAAGGGAAACTGGGATTAATATTATGAACATTATTGAATTTGGCCTTGGGCAGTATACTGGGATAGGCATACCAATTTTGCCAAGTGGACGTTTCGCGAAGTGGTCATATTGAGAAAAAGTTCGGTGTCCATTATGAGAAGTGGACGTTTTGCGCGATCAAAATTACCGCTATTTTAAGAAATCTCGTTTTGGCAGCCACTTTTCGACATTGATTTATCGATAGAGGGTCTCCTAACTAAGAAAATTAGTGAGAAAATTAACGACCACCATTTTACTTCAATTTTCACGACCACATATCAAACAAAAACAAACTAAGCCGTCGTAAGCCCTCTCAGAGAGTTCAAAGGGTCGACGGCATATCGTAATTTTACCAACTTTTAGCGAGTCCGATCGGGCCCTTATTATACAGCACTATTCCAAATAGAAGTAAAAAACTGGATAATCAGTATTCGATAAAGATTCAATCTACGAAAAAAAGTAACCAAATAACAATTTCCAGGAATATCCATAACAAATGGGAACAATTGGTCAAGACTATTTAATAGTGCATACGCCATAGATTACCTACTACCAAGTTATTATTTTTGTTATTGATCTTAGTTTAAGACTACGCGACACATCCTAATGAATAAAATTGCCTACCTATGTGGGAGGCCTATATCCAGCACTGGACTTCCGTAGGCTGATGATAATGCCTACTTAGATGATAGTATTAAGACAATAAAACAAATGTCTTGCTATATCAGGTTTTTATTTTATTTCATTTTGTTTTAATTTCAACAATATTATAACGTAGAATACATACATTTCTTATTCAATGTGATGTTATTTTAAATTCAACAAAAAAATATTGTGATGTCAAGTTATATGAATGCCCTTGGTACAGTACAGTTGAAGTAATAATATATTTACGTAACTTTCGATAGGAAACAAAGCTCTTTTATAGTACTCTTATGTTTGGATTAGGAAGGTAAAGTCCCTTTCGCAAAATGTTCCGCGTACTGGCCATTCATCTGTATTGGTCGTTTATCTTCGCTACCGAAATACTAAATAACCCACTTTTTTCACTCCGCTCGCCTGCTGACCTGCTGTCTCTGGGTCGCCTTTTTCCTGCACAATAATAGCTTGACTACAGTGGATATTACACGGCTCGCTCGTAGTGACATCTGTTATCTTGTTTCTGCTCTCATGGCATCCCTTTGCTTTTCTCAGCTCAATAATCTCGCCGTCATGATCTATCTCTGATCGCAGACGTTTCTTTTCAAAAATGACGGATTGCATCCAATTGAGAACCAAATTCAGGCCACACTTTTGCAAACGTCATGTTAGACATGTTCAGCTTTGGCACGAAGGAAATTCCGGTGTATGGAGAGTAGACGATGTGTCAATAAGAACCAAATCAATATAAACTTGTGTAAACTGTAACTGTAACTTGTGTAACTGACACTGTTAATTGACACCGACTGTGTCAGATCACCACGTGTTCTTGAAGTGGCTTTAGGATTCAATCTGCCATTTTTGAAAGAAACGTCGTCATTATCTTTATCGTCGTTTTTAATGTGTTTTTCGAGTTATTTTGTGTAATTTTGGTGGCATTTCAACCGATGTAACTTGGATAAATAGCACATGTGTGATGTACTTATTGCGTGTCTTTTCGGAATTGTGGATTTTTTCCTGCAAAAACTTGGTTTTGGCTTTTATTTAACCCGTCAAGCGAAGATACCCCAAAAAAAAAATGGCCCCCAAGCGACAGCACTTTTTCTAGCAATTCTTTTTTAGTTTATGTTATCGGAAAAAAAATATTTTCAAGTGTTTACGCATAATTATATGACAAGTGTTATACATCATTGTTATGGCATTGAATTTTCCTACCTAATAATAAATATTAATATATTTGAAAAACTTACATGACCTCGTAGTAAATTATTATTTTCGAAGACACACACACATTGTGATTTCACACACATATTTTATCTCGTTGCACTCATTCACAATAGCTTTCACCAAAATTACACATGTAAGTATGTAGCATACATATTCACGTAATCATTTCACAAAACTTTATCACTTTGAAAATAAATAAAACACAAGAAAAAGATAATTTACAACTTTGAAAAAAAAAGCACCGCCATTTTGGTACCATCCCGCGGCCGCGCCATACAATTTGCACCGAGCGACCACAAGACATGAAATTCCATGTCGTCAAAACTTAGTTCCATTTATCGCGTTGATTTATACCTCTTTTTGAAATAATACGAACACACACTAAATCTACAATGTTTTTCTGGTAAATTTATGCAAAAATATATCCAAAACAGTCACTGATTCCTCCAGAAAGACATTTTTCATGACCGGCCGGACCGGACCGGCTCTGTCGACACGCGCGAAATTACTGGTCACTCGCTCGCGAGTCACATCGGTGGCTTCAAATATTTTTTTCTGTATGTTTGCTTCGGTTTTCTACCAATCAAAAGGCACGAGTGAACTTCCACTGAATGAACAATATTGTGTACAGCCAATAGGAAAGCTCAAAGAATTCGAACATAGCCAAAAATATTGACCAATCACACAAATCTGTTATGAGCAAACCGTGCTCATAAGGCACGCAGTGTGAATTTTTCTTATGAGCATATGCCGCTCATAAGGCACTCAACGGGTTAAACTGTGTTATAACTTGACGGAGACTCTTGACGACTTGACTATAAAAAATGAAATTAATATATCGATGAATGAAATTATATCACTTGACATTGGCGAAATTGCTTGGAGCATTCCTCAGAAGCAAGAAGAGAAGAAGTGGTTTAAAAAAAAGAGTACCTACTAGCCAAGAGCTGTTGTTTATTAACCAAAGTTTTGTGAAGATATTATTACTTTAACTGTAGGTACTGGACTATGAGCAAACCAGAAGTTTTACCACATCAGCATTCTGATCCTTTCAATATTTTTATACATGACTGTTTTACTGTATATATTTTGAAATATAGAAATCTTATTGGAATATTGGTATTCATAGTAAATTATTGTCAAAAGTTTTGATTATTTTTATTGATGGCATTTTTTTCACAGTTTTAGCGACCTAGCGACATCTAAAGGCGTGCCAACCAAGGCAGGAGACACGGTCTATACGGCCTATTGATCGTTAATGGGCTACCCAGCTATAGAAACATAAAAGTAGATGACGATATTGACTTATGTACCTACAATAAGAGTCTTGTATTAAAACTATAGAACTATAGATGTCGCTATGACGATTTAATATATTGTATGAAATTATGTATCTAACTGAGAGATATTTATTATAATCTCTGTCCAAAATACTATTGTGTTATTTTTATTTACATCGATGTAATATTGGAAGCGGTTTACCAACAAATTAAGGGGCCTGACCAGGTAGGTCAAGTACAAAATTTTACTAATGGCGCATTTTGCGAAAGGGACATTCACCTCTAGAACCTCCAGAATAATCATTGCCATGTACAAAGATGTAATGCAGCCAATGTACTTTTATAATGTACTTGGACAACCAGTGCGCGAAGTCCCTAACATCCATAATGTACCCGGAGTACCTCGTATTAAACAGTATAAATAAATTGAAATTAATACTTAGATAACTAAAGTAAAATACAATAAAAGTATTACAAAATAGAAAATAATACAGATCTTTGACTCGAAAAACTTATGTCTAAGAATAAGTACTGTTACAAATTAACAAAAATAACGATTACAATGTTAACTTGAATAAATATTATTTTGTCTGAAGAGAGCATATTTCTTCAATCAGTGTATCGAATTAGTAAAACCAATGCACTTACAATAACACTGAATCAAATACTCATTTGAATGGTATATTCTTGCAAGCGTATAATAGTTTTTTCACTGTAAAAAAGTGACGCATCGAGAAAAAAAAATATTTTGAAAAAGTGTCTGTTTTAAATCTTACAAATCTTTTATATCCTTTATGATGTTTCCGTAAATAATTACAATGTGTTGATTATTGAAATAAAACAAACAATGGACACATTCAATGTCGTTTTTGAAAGGAAGTAGGCTTATTCACTTTCTTTATAATTGAATCTATCATAGAATATATTAATATATAGAAAAATTATGACTATACACCACGTACTTTACTATTCTCCTGCTGGCGTTTCGTAACCATTTAGAGGTCTTTCTTCATGAGCACCGACCGCGACCACGCTCGAAGGCCAGCTGGAAACGTCAGTAGGAGAATAGTAAAGTACGTGGTGTATAGTCATTATTTTTCTAAAATGAATCTATCATGTTACAGTGTACAACAGTAGCAAGTTCTAAAATTGATTCACAAGATTAATGTCTCTTTTAACACTTAAAATAAATCTAGATGTATTATCACCTAGTACTATTGGATTTATTGGTTTCTACGAATGGACATTCCAAACGCAGCGAGGCGTTGACAGACACGTCCTCGTCCTTTTGCCATACCTTCCACTTCAAAGCATATTTAACTCTCTAAAATTAGCAATATACAAATATAATATAAGGCACTAATAAGGCACCGATCGACACTGACTGAACTACAAAGCGTAAAATAAATACATTGATACACCGATCGCGTATCGGTAACTGAGACTCGCGGAAACTGCGGCAGGTCCTATCACTAGTAAATTGTTCACTGGTATCACTTTAAGCACTATCAGGTCTCATCGTCTTCAACAAAACGCCGGTTTCGCTTTTTTTTGTGTCGCCGACGAATGTTTTTTGGTGGTTTAATCTGGCATTCGCAACCAGCGCGCACTCTAACATAGTCCATTGACCAGCCATTGGAGCCGGGTACCGAGAACTGGCCCTCCACCCTGTGTGGGGGGGTCTCGGTCGCAGCGGACGGCAGATAGCGGACCAACGCGTAAGAATACGAATACTTCTGTACGCAACGAGATTCATTGTAAAGTCGCGCGTCAACGAAACGACAAGGTTTGTCGGCAACGCCTGTTTGACATGAGACCTCGTAAAGAGTCTGCTGGATTTCACCATCTTCGTATAACTCGACGTAGAGGCCGGTGGGGGTCCGACCTCCCTTCATGTAGACCGTCTCCAGCACGGAGGGACAGCACTCGACCTTCTCCGGATGGCCTCCCTCCCGCCGCATGATAGTCTGCATCTCGCGCCAGTGCGACCGCTTCCACGATGTCATGTCTAGCTCCTCATCAGTCCTGAAATTCATAAAATAAGATTTTAAATTAGTCTTTTGAAAAAGTCTTTCGAATAAGTCTTTTGAATATTCTTTTAAATAAGTCTTTTGAATAGTCTTTTGAGTAAGTCTTTTGAATAATTCTTTTGAATAATCTTTCGAATAAGTCTTTTGAATAAGTCTATTGAACAAATCCTTTTAATAAGTCTTTCGAATAAGTCTTTTGAATAATCTTTTGAATAACTCCTTTGAATGTGTTTTGAAAAAGTCTTTTGAATAATCTTTTGAAAAATTTTTTGAGTAAGTTTTTTAATAAGTTGTAGTAAATGTCTTTCGAATGAGTCTTTCGAATAAGTCTTTGAATAAGTCTTACGAATAAGTGTTTAGAATAAGTATTATCAATAATTATTTTGAAAAAGTCTTTTATTTTGCCATATGGCTAAAACCAAAACTAACAAAACACAATAGAGTGTCAATCTCATACAAGAAAACGTGCATCGATAAATGATTGCTTACAATGACGCTAGATGTTGCTGAGTATTTTAAATCTGCTATAAACGATTGAAATGCTTTTTAAAAGTATACGAAATATTCCAATACATCGATAAAACATGTTTTGTGACATGTTCCATAATTAAAAAATAAATTATAAATTTAATTGAGAATTATAAGAGATCAGGTAATTGGTTTAAAATGTTGATTGAATGATTCCCAGGCTATTTGCCAGCGCCATCTAGAAGTAGCCTGTAATTTTACCTTTTTTGAGTCACTGAATGTTGTTCTATGTTAGCGGTCTATTGTGTTTTGTTAGTCTATGCTAAAAGGTATGCTTACATGACGTGATGCGAGTAGTGGGGCTGGGGCACGCGACGCACGCGGCTCACGTTCCCAATCACGTCGCCCGCGTCCGCCACTGCGCCACACAGCACCTGCAACACCGGAAACACACCATCATTTACATCATCCATCATCATCATCATCACTGATTGTAAAACTGATTAATTGTACCGATTACTAATTTCATAAAAGCTTATATTGAAAATATATTTTTCAACAAAAATCTTATTTTCGTGAAAGAAGCCTCTGCGAAGCTTACTGAAACCTTTCACCGCACTTGTTAAGGCACCATCTGTTACTAGGCCCTTTCGAGGCTATCATATTTCAAACTGGTTTCTGATCCCAATGCAGCAGGATGAGCAAGAACAGGATACACGAAGTAGTATGAATGAATGAATGAATTATTTATTTCCGTACTATATCTAGTAGATGATAATTATAGGTAAATTGTAGGAAGTAGGTACTGATCTGCCGTGAAGCATGTTTTTTATCTTAAAACATACATAAGTACATACATACATACATAGACACACGCCTATTTCCCCGAAAGGGTGGGGAGAGCCTCAAATGGGCCCCATTTCAACGTGGGTTACACCGTCGTCGGAAATAGACATGACAAGTGGTGAGTTCATCGCCACCATTGCTTCACACGACTGACTCTGCTAAGGCTTTCTTCCAGTAATAAAACATTCCTTAAACAAGCCAGCAGTAAGGACAAATCTTATACCAACGAATCTTACGAACAAATCATGCTAGTTAGAATTAGGTTAAATGCGAGGAAGATACAAAGCATTCACAAATTAGGTATTAAACAATACATAAGTACAGAATACAAACTAAAATAAACATCATGTGAATAATTTATATTATATAATTATAATATAATTTATTGTTCTGAGAGAAAGACGCTGTTTATATAACTAAAATACTCATTCATCGAATAAAAACACTTTAATAAAAGCCATTTATGAATTTCACACTAAAATCTGTTGAGGACTCCTTCAAGTAGTAGATTAAGGTAAGAAAGTAGTGATCACTTTTTTCGGTAACCACTTTCAGTGTAATTTCAGTATTGTAATCATGTGCTATGTTGAACATTCTGCTAGCGAATAAAGATCGTGTAACATTCCAGAGCGATAGCAAGTCAAGCCCGATTGTTGTGGCATGTATCACTCTTCATCGTGGATCGACCCACATCTATATTATATACCCGGAGCCACAACACGGAACTCTAGTTTCGGAAAGTACATAATACAACGGGGTGGTCTAATTTCTAATATAGCATCATCATCATCATCATCATCGAGAGCCTGACTTCACCCACTGCTGAGTATAGGCCTCTCTTTGCCTGTGCCATTCCTTACGGTCCCGTGCCAGTCTCATCCAGGTTAGACCCGCGACGCATGCGACATCGCAGATAATTATACGTACCTACCTAATATAATAAAGCATATGCACGTGTTTTATGGGAATTCATTTCAAAACTATTTCAGGGCGTCTGGTCGAAGCGACTCGTGACCCGAGAACTGGCTCTTATCTGGCTCAACGCATTAGTATTGCCATTCAGCGTGGCTATGCATCCAGCATCTTAGGGACGCTTCCGTCTGGTAGTGATTTGGATCAGTTGGGGCTACCTTTAGACCGTAAACAGCGGTCTTCAGGTAACTCAACTGTTTCATTTTATTTTGAATATACCTACTTGTATAAGTTGTATTATTCTTTCTGTAAATAAATGTATTTCCTTATTAATTTTATATTAAACTAAATAAGTTTTATATTGAAAAATATTTTATACAATTTCCTCCATAAAAAGCTTATTTTACAAGCTTTTATTTAACTAGCAGTGTATGTATGTTTGTCCGGGTGGAATCTTGTAACTGAATTTAAAGCAGTTATCCTTTACCGATTGAGCTGAAATCTGGCTGAATTTCTTATTCATTTGACGCCTTTTGTTTACGTTATTGTTTTTCATGTTCTTTGTTGGTCAAGTAACAGTTTTCTTGCATGAGTGTAGATAAAGTAGTGTAAAAAACCAAGTTAAATTGCATATACGCCCAGTTACCGAGAAAAGCGCGGTCGTCCAATATAATATTAGGGCCTTATTCGCGCTCTATAGCATGCTTTACGAACTCTGAGCTTTTACTGCTGTACTATTATTTATTCTGTGCTACTGATTTGTGATTACAAATTGCAGTATAACCATTTTATAACCATGTTGTTTTAACTGTAAACAATCGGGATTAGAGTCAGTAAAGTTTTGTAGTTAACCCACTTTAGAATAACTTAATTTAGTTGCAAATTTGCAATGTTTGCAATATATACAAGGCTTTATACATAAAGGCTCAATTTAAAATACTTCAAGCAGTAGTTGGCATACCAACTAAAAAACTTTAATAATTATTAAAAAAAATACGTATTTGGATGCATGTCAGTCTTTATTTCCATAACTTCCGGGACGATTTTGATGAAGTTTACTTCAAAGATAGATAAAGCCTGGATTCAAGGTTTGATTAGATGATGATAACGCAAAGCAGTAATGCTCACATTGCTGTGTTCCGGTTTGAAGGGTAAGGGTGCCGGTGAAATTACAGGCACATGAGACATTTCATCTTTATGTCTCAGGGTGGCGGGCGCAGTGCAATGCCACATAGGGTGCGTCCTAGGTGGATATGACCTATGAGGTAATGCACTGTTCATAGGCAGAGGTTACCACTAACATCAGGTGGGCCATCGGCTTGATGCGTCATTCCAAGTAGTATAAAAAAAACATTAAAATTAGTTCAACAAAACTTTAGACATTGTTTCTTGTTTAGAAGACTTCGATGCGCATTTATTTTTATTTTTATTTGTATACTACTTGAATGACGGAACAAGCAGATGGCCCACCTGATGTTAAGGCGCTATAGGTTCAACGAACATTTTTGTATGAGGCGAAGAAGGCGAGCGCACGCTCTGATACCGTGTTTTTATGTATAAAAAAATTATATAAAAATGTCGTTCAAAGTTTTGTTTAATTTTGTTGATGAATTCACTAACTCAAATAATAACTAACATGTAACCAAATGTTTCAAAAATTAAAACGTGAGAGAAGTGAGTGAAAAATAGCATTTCAATGTTAAAAAGGAGGTAACTTTGTTATTTTTTTTATCGAGTGAAGTAATTCAAATATTGTATTGAATTATTGATTTCACTAGATAAAAAGCTCAAGAATATCATATATTTTTTTCTTCATAGAAAACTATGAAAATTCTTATCAAAAACTTTAAAATTCTAGAGACATTTGAGAACCTATCGCGCCTTAAGCGGTAACTTCAGCCTATGAACAGTGCATTACCTCATAGGTCACGTCCACCTAGGACGCACCCTATGTGGCATTGCACTGCGCCCGCCACCCTGAGACATAAAGATGAAAAGTCTCATGTGCCTGTAATTTCACCGGCACCCTTACCCTTCAAACCGGAACACAGCAATGCGAGCACTACTGCTTTGCGGCAGAAATAGGTATGGTGGTAGTACTTCCCCGGATGAACTCTTTCACAAAAAAGCTCTACTACTACTCATTTACTGAGATAGTGCCTCAATAAATTTAATGACGATACAAGTATTGAAGTTATTAGCTTGTTTGTATTCATTGACTTAATAAATAATACTAAAATAAATAATAAATAAGATTATATCTTGATAATTATCTCTAAAGTTTAAATTGATGTGACATACCTATGCAATTACTTAATTTACTATTAAATTTCAATAAAATATCACACAAATAGAATATTATCAGATATACATATATGAATTAATTTGAAAATATAAGCTAAGAGAATTATGGTGCTGTTTTTGACATCTTTTGACATATTTTTTACCATTTTAGTAGCTCTTGTTATATTATTTACGTTAATGTGGGACAAATCTTAAAACTAAATTTTGAACCAGCTAACCCCGACGGATCGAACTGAAATTGCTGTTATATATGTATAGAAAGACATGAATATCAAAACCGTTGTTAAAATTAACCAGTGTGGTATTACTGGATGCACCTTACAGGGTTCTTTCATAATAAAGTATCTATTTATTATACCACTTTTTTTTGTTGAATAATCATTAAACACATTTATTTACAGAAAGAATCATACAACGAATATATAAAAAAAACAATTTTTTTTGTGTAAAATATATTTTTCAATCCAAGCTCTTATAAAATTAGTGATCGTAACCGTAAAGTGTACTGATCAAAATGAGTCTTAAACACGGCCAGTGTACAATTATCCCTCGAGGAGTTCTGTTGTCCACCTTCCGTCTCCATCATCAGATCAGCTTGTTGTCAGCATAATATTGCATTGTCATCGGAACTTGAACGGTTTGCAAAATGTCATCTCAATCGGTTGCGGACACTGGTTTAAAATTAAGTTGCAAGATTCCAACCCAACATACATTGCAAGTTAAATAAAAGCTTGTAAAAATATATGTCATTTGAAACCTGAAGACCGCTGGTAACGATCTAAAGGTAGCTCAGCTTATCCAAATCACTACCAGACGGAAGCGTCCCTAAGCTGTTGACTGCATTGCCACGCTAATGTGTACACTTACATACTATTCAACTATCTTTCGTTCTCCTAAACTAGCTACTTTTAGTAATAATTCACGGTATTTAACAAAACAGCCACATTCGTTATTTTAAATTTGACGTCCAAAGAGTAATATCATGTTAACAAATTCTACACTAATCGCCTTTGCATCAAATTTCATGGTTTTCACAGTTAATTCTATTCAGAAGTGACTCGTGAGTTCACATTCATATGCTTACTTACGACACTTGGATGGCGGAAATCGGATGATTTCTCTCAATAAATTTTAAATGTTAGTAATAACTTATGATGCTTCTTCTTTCGTGTCGATGGTACTCTGTCAAATTATTTTGGAGCAGTACTCTACCACGGCTATGGTATTATCAGTTGCTTCGTAAAGGTCTTTCAGTGTGCAGGTGTGAGGGCACTGCGTGCACGAAAGTAGGTGCAGCATTCTTTGTGGTGAGACTCCGCAATCGCATTTTATACAATTAATATGAATTACAATGATTAGATAATTTAAGTAAATTTATATCTAAACTAAAATATTTATGTATATATAAAAACGTTTTACCGAGCTTATGTAATGTATTATTATTATTAGGTACTTTGTAATAATGATAATGTTCATTGTTACTGATGTTTAGCGATTCACGTATACAGAGGTTTTAATCATTCAAGCGGTAATTAAAGTTACCGTAAACTAAACGGTGCTTTTGTGGTTCGAAAAATTCTAGAGACACTAACATCTTTAAATTACATCCTATTAATATTGTAAACGCGAAAGTTTGTATTGATGGATGGATGTATCTTTGTTACTCTTTCACGTAAAAACTACTGGATGGATTTGGATGAAATTTGGAATAGAGATAACTGGACTCCCGGAATAACACATAGGCACATTTTTATCCCAATATTCCCACGAGATCGCGACTTACGCGGGTGAAACCGCGGGGCGCTGCTTGTCTTAAATAAAGTTGGCGCAATTCAGAAGCTCACGTACTATTGAGTAGTAGTAGAGCTTTTTGTGAAAGAGTTCGTCCGGGGAAGTACTACCACCATACCTATTTCTGCCGCAAAGCAGTAGTGCTCGCATTGCTGTGTTACGGTTTGAAGTGTAAGGGTGCCGGTGAAATTACAGGCACATGAGACTTTTCATCTTTATGTCTCAGGGTGGCGGGCGCAGTGCAATGCCACATAGGGCGCGTCCTAGGTGGACGTGACCTATGAGGTAATGCACTGTTCATAGGCAGAAGTTACCGCTTAACATCAGGTGTGCCATCTGCTTGTTCCGTCATTCAAGTAATATAAAAAAAAAAAAAACTGCAACCAAATAAGACTAAGGCTGAGATAAATATACATTACACGTACTTATACTTAGCAATGTTCTTGTCACTCTCTATTATTTGTGTTTTAACGTTTGTGTGACAGTGACAGGGAAAGAGCTAAGCAACAAAGTCAATGTCAAAAGTATTTTATTCATTGAAATCACAAGGATCATTTTGAATTGTTTTAAAAAATAAATTTACATTTACTCCTGTTCCAACGCAACCATACCTAGAAGAATCAGGCAACAAACACGGTCTGTTTTTCTTTTGATGATCCTTCTTACTACTAGGTGTCAACGTCAACGTCAACGTCTATTTATCTCAGCGAAAGTCTCCGTGACATGCAGATACAGAAGTTCGTGATACAGAATGTTTTTACTACGATTTTTTCGTGCAGTCCGATAGATTACAAGATAAAATTTGAAATAAATAAAACCCGACCACGAAAATCTTACTGAAAAATTGCATATGTAATATTTGATATAAGTACATATATTTAGAATGAACCCATCAAGACCTTTCTTTTGGTACCAAACATGATGTGTTTTTTTAGAACATACATTTTGGCACCAAAAATCCACTATTATAAATTTTTAATAATTTTCATATACTCTGACCACTCGTACAATAGAGGCGAATCTTAAGACAAATCAGTCATAAAAATCGGTTTACCCATTTAGTAGTTACAAGGGAACATAGGGACGGACATACATACAGGCACAGAATAAATAATATATAGGTCAAAGACATAACCCTCCATTTTTGACTTCGCCGCAGTCTGATTTTTCTTGCTAAATTGAACGAAAATTTGCTGCCGTATTTTTAAACCCCGACGCAAAAACGACGGGGTGTTATAAGTTTGACGTGTCTCTGTGTGTGTGTGTGTTGGTGTGTGTGTGTGTGTGTGTGTGTGTGTGTGTGTGTGTGTCGCCTCGTAGCTCCCGAACGGAAGAACCGATTTAGATTTTTTTGTTTCTTTGAAAGGTGAATTTGTCTGGAGTGTTCAATTTCAATTTCAATTAGGTGTTCATAGTTATGTTTGATCAAACTCGGTTCAGCCGTTTCATTGCATTGAGGGTTTTTAAATTTTTATAAAATTATTTATGTGTTGTATTAATATCGTACGAGAGATGCACAGGACAGAGGAGGCTGGCAAAAGAGAAAGGACAGCAGTGGGTGATTCCGGGCTGAGATGATGATGATGATGATGAATATCGTACGCGAGTAATTTTCCATGGCGCATAAATATTACGCTAATCATTTCATTGGTATTCAGTTATCAATTATTATACAATAAAGAATATAATAGCAATGTGTAAAAGACACAATAATGATACCATTTATCATACCAATAACTTGAATCATAACACGATAATATGTAAAATAGTTTTTAAATTCTGTAGATAATCGCTGATATGGCAAAGCTGTTTCCTATTTTAGACGAATTATTGTCCAGATTATAGTCAGGTGATACTTTTATTGATAGTGATCTTAATAATTTTATTTATTACTTTAATTGGCTGTAAATTATTGGTGTGGTGGCTGTATACTCGGGCTTTTCCATATAAATCAATTTGGCTACCTATATTATATGGCGCTTTTAGATAACATTGTTTTATTAGGATAATAATTGAGAAAATATATAATTTGTAACACCTATAATGAACCTACTGAATGTACTCGCCCTAGCGAGATGTTTACTATATTATTCTCCCAAATAAAACTTTGATATCTAATAGCACCATAAAATATGTAGCCAAATTGATCAACTTATGGAAAATAACATGTCAGTTATATTTTAAAGATAGCACAAAAAATAAATAGGTTCAGACGTGTATTTTACAAGCTTTTATTTAACTTGTAATTTATGTAAGTTTGTCCGGGTGGAATCTTGCAACTGGATTTTAAAGCAGTTATCCTCAACCGATTAAGCTGAAATTTGGCATACCTGTCGAGTTCTGATGACATTACAATATAATGGTAGCAGCCAGCTAATCTGATGATGGATACGGAAGGTAGACAACGGAACTCCTCGATGGATAATAGTAGACTTGCCGTGTTTAGGCTCATTTTGATCAGCACACGGTTACGATCACTAATTTTATAAAAGCTTGTACTGAGAAGTGTGTATTTCACAAAAAACTTATTTCTATTTAAAGGTCATTCCCGTAGCTTTACACCCGTTGCATCAATAATGTTGGCCATGCGGCCGAGCCGTTACACCGTTACACCGTTACACCGTTACACCGTTACACCGTTACACCGTTACACCGTTAGGTTTATAAATACGACATTTTGTATCATCGATTTCGTTCGTTCTTATTCTTACCCTATTTTAGGTTAAGTGACGAATGCTTCCGACTCATGTCAACTTGGTGTAATTTACATACTCCTCTTTGATTCTTTGATTTTTCGTTGGTTGCTCTGGAATTGGTGTTACCAAAAAACTCAGTTTAGTTTACGGTAACCGTCACCCCATGTTGGAATGTTCAACATATTGACTCAAGCCCTTATCGAAACTAAACAGGAAATTGATCTCCAAGGTGTCTCCACACCATGTTCTACATAAACATAGCAGAGGTACAGTCGGTGACAAAATAATCACATATTTTTTTTATTATTCATATAACAAGGATTTTTTTGAATGCTCGAATATGGGTTGGCACCTCGCAGCTAATGTAGATAAATCAAAACCGGCCAAGTGCGAGTCGGACTCGCGCACGAAGGGTTCCGTAACATTATTAATAAAACGGCAAAAAAAAGTGAATTCTGTTCTGTCGAATTCTGTGAAAATTTCTATATTTCTAAATTTCTGTATCTCATGTAACTATCACGGTACATGAGATACAGCCTGGTGACAGGCGGATAGACAGACAGGCGGACAGCGGAGCCTTAGTATTAGGGTCCCTTTTTACCCTTTGGGTACGGAACCCTAAAAAGGAAATCTAGAATGCCCAATAATTTATTGTTCTAAATCGAATAGAATTGATCGAAGTTTGGTTAGAATCGAGAGCAGCCAAATCGTATTAGATAGAAGACACGGTCGAGTAGAGCGAGCCACGAATACGCATTTTGGGAGCAAAGAACGCAGGAAGTTTTTAGAGCCGGTGGGCAATTTTTATTTTGATGATCTTTTCCTATAATCAATTTTTATTTGAATTTAATATTCTTGAACCAGCATTACTTTGCAGGTTCATAGTACTAAACCCAGAGTGGGAATATCTCACCATACCAGAGTGTGTAGTCCTTCCAAGTCCGCATTATTTAAGAGCAGCCGACTGAGTTGCGCGAGGTTGCGGGTTCGATTTCCGCTGCGGGACAAATATTTGTATGGTCTGCTAACATTTGTTCCAGGTCGTGGTACCATGGTACTCGTAGTTCCTGATACCCACGACACAGGGAACCCTAGTCCATAGGTACTAGGGTCCCCTGTGTCGTGGGTATCAGGAACTATCATAGTCCTGCACATGGGTGCAGGACTATGTATATGACTTTTAAAGATATGGTATGATTTGGGTGATATGTTATCTCCCCACGTCCACATCCCCAGAGAGCCTCAGGTGCACAGAACACAAAGAGTCTGTGGTCTGGTTGTGCTTTCCGTCCACAGACCACATAAGGTCATTGGAATGTGAACTTCTTAATAATTATGCTAAATTTTAAAACTCATATCAGCGTGTTTAAGTCTATTGTTACCAATTTTCTATTAACAATTTTAAAGTCCACAATCTGTCGCTGACTGTTCTCAAACATAATTGTTTGGCCAAAGCATCTCAAATATTGCCACACCTCGGGAACCCTTTGATTTGGGAGTTTGGACCTGTCCCTTCAAATATTGAGGACAAACAGCAATCATGAATGGATGATAAAACCACAAAATGTTGGAAAAACATGTGTTTAGTTGGAAAGCGACTGTCTAAATGTATTTTTTTTAATTACCACATATCAAAGCATTTTAAGGGTAATTTTAGTATGTAACAATGATGTCTGATTAACTCAATGGTAGCTCTCAAATAATATTAATATAAATAATCATAATATAATAATAATATTTATTTAAAAATAAGAAAATGATAAAACTAATAAAAATATATAATGTACATTACCACGTAAATTTCTACCGAAAATTGGTTTGAACGAGATTTAGCAAGTAGTTTTTTTTAATACGTTATAAATCGTAAACCATCCAAGAACTTTTATAGGTATTATGTTACTTGCTGCTACGGAACCCTTCATGGGCGAGTCCGACTCCCACTTGGCCGCTAGTAATAGACGCGTCTTTGCTTTTTCCAATGATATAAAACACTAACGTACTCTAATCTATGGTCGCCATGAATCGAAAGTAGACAAAATCAAAACAGTTAGGTATTATGCAGAATGCAGATGTAGGTATGAGGTACGATAGTATGATAATAAGGTAGCAGAATGCAGATGTAGGTATGAGGTACGATAGTATGATAATGAGGTAGCAAAATACAAATTTTCAATCAATTCACAATTCAGTCTTGATTCGTTCAACTTTCAGTTCAATTTTCAAACAATTACGAGAATGGCCTTCTGATTTAAACCGCTACTATTGATTTTGATTTGTATACAAAATCTGTGTATTAATGTTGATTTATATGACAACCCGGCTCGTTGGATTAGCGGTACCTTTGTAGGCTTACTGCTGTTAACTTTATGAGGTTTTGTTTCATCTTTAGTACCTTACCTATAAGAGGAATGAGGACATCAAAGCTTATTTGATGTGCCTCTCCCAGATAATACGCGAAGATATAGAATAGATAGAAACACTGACATTCAATTGAAGGTGGTTGCTTTTTCGTACAAACGTATTAGTACAAATATGGGCGAACAGAGTATAATTTACACTGAAATGACTTTTGTTGGCTTTTATATTGGTCACTATTTGCGGCAAATCATATTTGGTTGAAGAAAACACTGGATTAACAGCGAAAATAACATTGAAATTTTAGTCCATACAAGTAAATTCGATGTTATTTTCGCTATTAATCGACTTTTTTCTTCAACCAAATATGATTTGCCGTAAATAATGACGAATATAAAAGCCAACAGCAGTAATTTCAGTGTAAAATTATACTCTGTTCGCCCATATTTGTGCAAATACGTTTGTATGAAAAAGCAACCACCTTAAATTTAAAATTCATAATTGGCTTGTAGATAAATGCTTTTACTCGATAGAAGAATTTTTAAATAGGAATGAAATGCCTACTTGTAATAATATGACTTCTTAAATTACCTTTTTTATGAAATTAGCAAGTATTCATATTTTAATT
Organism: Operophtera brumata; assembly: GCA_932527175.1. Classification (NCBI taxonomy): domain Eukaryota; kingdom Metazoa; phylum Arthropoda; class Insecta; order Lepidoptera; family Geometridae; genus Operophtera; species Operophtera brumata. The sequence goes on along the minus strand of OW052239.1, from coordinate 53,382,363 downwards.
ATTTATGACATTATTTGATTGTATCTTAGGTATTTTATATTATTTATTTTTTACTTAATTCTTAATTTGAAATATTTATAAATTTTCATTTTAATTTTCATAAAATACCTGTTAATAATGTTAGCAACCGTAAAGGAGTATTTGCACGCTTTATAAGCAAAAGTATGAGCACACTGAATTTTGTACTACCTTCCGATAACTTTACCTTACTTTATTGAATAAAGATATTTGATTTGAATATTTAAATGTGAATGTTTAGACTTTTCGTTACTCATCACGAAGTAACGGTTCGATTCCGATCTGAGAGGAGCAGAGATAGGTCTGATCTAGGTTTGACGATCTCTGTGTTGCGGCAGGTGAAGGATCGCCTGCGATGCAGGAGGTGGCGGGTTCGATTCCCGCCTCGGAACAAATATTTGTACAATCTGCAGATATTTGTTCAGGGTGTTCTGGGTATTTACTATGCATAAAAAATATATCGATCTATGTCATGTATTGTACTAAGTATATCTGTTATCTAGTACCCATAACACAAGCACTGCTTAGCTCGGGGCTAGATAATGTTGTGTGAATTGTCCAGCATTTTTTTTTAATACTACTTGGAATGACGGATTAAGCAGATGACCCACCTGATGTTAAGTGGTACCCTCTGCCTATGAACAGTGCATTACCTCACAGGTTACGTCCACCTAGGACGCACCCTATGTTGCATTGCACTGCGACCGCCACCCTGAGACATAAAGATGAAAAGACTCATGTGCCTGTTATTTCACCGGCACCCTTAGCCTTCAAAACGGAGCACTACAGCTTTGCGGCAGAAATAGGTATGGTGGTAGTACTTCCCCGGACAAACTCTTTCACAAAAAAGCTCTACTACTACTCAATCATTAATTTATTTATTTATCTTGCTGTTTACGGCATGATTAACAAACAAGTAACTTTCGCATTCATAATGTTATATACATTTATAAAATGAAGGTTTTTAATCCGCGGTATGACGTTTTAATAAGGATTAAGTTCCTGAGGTAGTCTTGATCCCCGTATAAAATCAGCTTGATGCTATGTTTGACGTTAATTTTCCACGGTAGGATTTGAATCAGAATCCTGTCCGGTTCGAGGTTTATTTCGCGAAGATGGACGTATTGTAAGATCAGCCTTTTAGTTTTGAGTCGGGTGTGAAGTTACAGGTTTCGGCAGTTGCAATAGCATACCGTCAAAATTCATGTTTTATCTTGGTTCTGTAGGTTTTTGTTGCACGACTAGATTTCTATACATGTATATTCAAAGGTTTATTCGTAACAAGAACCAAACCCTATATTTCTATACATGTATATTCAAAGGTTTATTCGTAACAAGAACCAAACCCTATATTTCTATACATGTATATTCAAAGGTTTATTCGTAACAAGAACCAAACCCTATATTTGAACCTTTTTAATGCCTTCTTTATCCGGATATAACGCGAACGAAGTCGCAGTGAATACTAGTTACAAATAAACTAGTTTGTAGGGTTTCGTACCCAAAGGGTAAAACGGGACCCTATTACTAAGACTTCGCTGTCCGTCTGTCCGTCTGTCACCAGGCTGTAAATCATGAACCGTTATAGTTAGACAGTTGACATTTTCACAGATGATGTATTTCTGTTGCCACTATAACAACAGATATTAAAAAACAGAATATAAATATTAAGGGGGCTCCCATGCAACAGATATGATTTTTTTGCCGTTTTTATATATAATGGTACGGAACCCTTCGTGCGTGACACCGACTCGCACTTGGCCGGTTTTTATTTATCGATGAGATCATTAAATAACGAAGCTTGACCTAAATCGAGTGTCTTTTAGTGCTAGTGTATAAAATTAAGGGGCTAGTCTGTGAAAACCCTTGAAAAGTGGTGTTTTGAAAAGCCTAGAACTTTCCAAATTTAGCTTTATTCTTAACAATATTTAGATCAGAAGAAAGAACACTTCAGGCTGAATAAAAATATGTTGGGGTTTTCTAAAGTTATTTCTAGATTTTGTGTAAATTGAAAAACTACCTACCCATTTTCACGAAATTGATCAAAATAGAGCATCTACATATGAGCCTAAATCTACGGAATTACAGCTATTTCTGAGAAATAAAACACTTTAGTATCATGTCTATACACATAGTTTTAAAAGTATGTTGGGGTTTTTAATCTTTTCATATAAAAGATGTGTAAAAACACGAAAACATTTTCAATTCGCCGTATCTACACGATTTCTACGCCATTTTCTGTCATTCCGTGGTTATCCACGGCGCTGGAAGGAAGGCCCTCGTTCACTTTTTTATTCACAGGTGAAAACGGACAACCGGTTACTTCGATATATCATTACAAAAACTTGTATTATTTTACTGAAAATTGTTGGTTTTCGTTGTTATAATTGTAATTCGGGTAATAAGAAACCAATGCAAATTATTATTTATTTGAGGTTTGTGAAAATTTACCGGACTGACATGGTTTGACAGTTTAATCATACAGTCGTGAACACAAACCAATTCTAGAGATCCACCAACTTATCTGCAGAATGAAATGTATGTAGCTGATAGAAAAATGTAGGTAAATGGTTCTAGAGATAAGTTGGTGGATCTATACTTATAACATTGCAGGCCTCCGTAGTCGCTCGATGCAATTCTACGGTAGCATACTCACGAAGGAGTTTATATTGTGACCAAAAGAGTTTCGCTTAGCGATTTTCCTTAGAATATGCCTAGCTCTTTATACTAAGTGATTATCGTTTTTTTACAAAAATGTACTTGCTTATTTCCCGACTTACTAGTGAGAAACGGTATGTTTTTTTTATTTTTATTTATACTATCATTCAATTTTTATCTATGTTTGACTGTTTGTTACTAATAATAATACTGGTACTTCAAATTTTGATATCGAAACAATAAATAAATAAATAATGCTGGACAGTTCGCACAACATTATCTAGCCCCAAGCTAAGCAGAGCTTGTGTTATGGGTACTAGATAACTGATATACTAAATACAATATATTACATAGATAGATACTTTGCTGATACAATGCTGCTATTCAAAAAATCTCCATTAAAGTCCATGCTTTATTGGAGGCGGAAGATGAATAAACTGGTCAAGTGCGAGTCAGACTCGCGTATAGAGTGCTCCGTACAAGTATGCTACCATATAAATAACTCTGTCAACATAGTAACAACTAGACCAATGGAACTTAGTATAGTCCTCGATAAGTCCTCGGTGAAACGTAGCCACACATTTTGTACATATTTTCTCTTCACGAATATTTTCGTTTCCCGTCGGAATTTAAAAACGTATAGCACAAAGTAATTAATTTTGTAAAAATTTAAATAACCTCCAACGTTGAACGGCTGGACTGATTTTGATCAAACAAAGCTAAGAAAACTCACCACAAAAACAATAAAAAAAAAAAAAAACGGTTGATCCTTTCGGGAGCTACGATGGGACAGACACACAGACACGCCAAACTTATAACACCCTCTTCGTTTTTCGTCAGGGGTTAAAAATAAACGAATTCAGATTTTGGGTACCTACTAATTTTGGACGAAATTTATAATATAAAATACAAGCTAGGTATAGGTACCTACTGTCACCCGCGACTTAATTTGGACGCGTTATATTATTTGTAGTAGGTACAACTATAATAACTGGGTTATCTGTGACATACTAGTTCCTCATAGATAATCCAGTTGATCAATATTAATTTTATTGTAAGTTAGGTATGAGGTATGAGGTTGACGTGTTTGTATGAGCTTGATCATGTAACAAAAATGTATCCTAAATATAATCACCGTAACATATTATACGGTGGATATCTGAACAATTTTTTTTTATTATGTGGTACTAAATACTACACATATGAATAGTAACATCATACATTACATATACGGTGCTTAAGACTAGTGTTGATATTCTTTATTGCACTTAACTACTTCTGAAAACAAAGGAATCGAATCTTATCATCGTCGCTTCTTATCGTCGTGCTTGTACTATTATTTATTCTGTGTCATCGTCTTGCTTAGTAAACGAAAACTGTACGAAAAAGTAATCGTAGACATTACAATCGCATTATATCGTAGTTTAGTAGTAGTAGAGTTTTTTTTTGTGAAAGAGTTCGTTCGGGAATGTACTACCAACCACAACTACTACCAGTAGTATTTCTGCCGCAAAGCACTAGTGCTTGTATTACTGTGTTTTAGTATGAAAGGTATAGTTGCCGGTGAATGCAGTGCAATGCCACAAGGGGTGGACGTGACATATGAGGTAATGGATTATTAAAGGCAGACGTTACCGCTCAAGATCAGGTGGGCCATCTGATTGTTCCACGTCATTCACGAAGATAAAAAGTGGGGGATTGGTGCCAGTCAGTCAGTGGGAGCTCAACAAACAGCGACTCACCAAAGCTGAAAAGTGGGTAGGTCGTGTGTGGCGAGTTATGCAAAGGCGATACTCGCGACGAAAAGTACGCATGTGAACGCTCTAGAAAATGCAAAATGGCTAATACAAAGTAAATAAGTACCCAAAAGAAAAGTTTCTTCCAACTACTTAGTTATACCTAGTAATTTTGAACAAACTGAGGTGTGTATAACCTTTTTCCTTACAAATATTAGCTGTTAACCTACAAACGACACATAGGCCAGTCATCTTAAACATTCCAGGTCGCAAAAAAATTGCAAAGTTCGCACAGCTCTATCGAAGTTGCAAACTTGGTTTTACACAATTGGTATTTATCCTAACAACATCCCAAAAAAACAGAACCTTGCAACTTTTTGCGATCTTACACGATTTTAGTGTCTACGGTGACTGGCCTAACAAGACTGAAGGGGATTCTGAAAAAAAGGACTGGTTGCCTACAAGATAACAAAATCAGCAAATCAAATCTATGATTTTCAGGATTTTATAAATTGTGTCAATTCAAACAATACCTGTGTAAAGGTTCTGGAAACATGAGATTTTTATAATTATCGAGATCACGAATCACACACATGCTCCAGTTTTTTTTACATCAAACGTACCTGAGAGAGATTTTGCTGTAAAAGTAGATAGGGAGGATTGAACCCCAAAATATAAACTAGTCACGGTGTTGAGTTAAAATCACAATATATTAACTAGTTTTTTTTAACACATTGTTTTCTAGAAGCCGTACCAAAAGTTATGGCAAGATGTATAACTGCAGAAATAAAAGAAGAAATCATAATTAGTGCTATTTATACCAGAAAGTAGTAGTAGTAGAGCTTTTTTGTGAAAGAGTTCGTCCGGGGAAGTACTACCACCATACCTATTTCTGCCGCAAAGTAGTAGTGCTCGCATTGCTGTGTTCCGGTTTAAAGGTGCCGGTAAAATTACAGGCACATGAGACTTTTCATCTTTATGTCGCAGGGTGGCGGGCGCATTGCAATGCCACATAGGGTGCGTCCTAGGTGAACGTGTCCTATGAGGTAATGCACTGTTCATAGGCAGAGGTTACCGCTTAACATCAGGTGGGCCATCTGCTTGTTCCGTCATTCATTAGAATAAAAAAAAAAAAAAAAAAAAATAGGAGATACTTGTAGCAATATTTACCAACTTATAACTTCATCGTTAGGATGATTTAACTGACTGGTATAAAATAAGGTATACACCACTATTCCAAATACAACAAAAAAAACATGGATAGTCAGTATTCTATAAAGATTGACTCTATGCAAAAAAAAGGTACAAAATAACAATTTCCAAAAATAACCATAAACAAAGCGGCCAAGTGCGAGTCGGACTCGCCCATGAAGGGTTCCGTAGCAGCAAGTAACATAATATAAAAGTTCTTGGATGGATTACGATTAATGACGTATTAAAAAAAAACTACTTACTGGATCTCATTCAAACCAATTTTGAGTGAATGTTTACATGGTAATGTACATCATATATTTTCTTTAGTTTTATAATTCTCTTATTTTAGAAGTTATGGGGGGGGGGGGGGCACACTTTTTACCACTTTGGAAGTGTCTCTCGCGCAAACTATTCAGTTTAGAAAAAAATTATATTAGAAACCTCAACATCATTTTTGAAGACCTATCCATAAATACTTTGGGGGAATGGTACAGACATAAATAGAGCGTTTGTTGCACAAAAAAAATGTGTCAGGGCAATTGTTGGTATACCACCATGGGAATCATGCAAACCGGTGTTCGTGGATCTGAAATTGCTTACTCTGCCATGTATGTATATCTTTGAGTCTGCTTTATTTGTGAGGAAACATAGTCATTTGTTTATAAAAGCAAGTGAAATGTATGCACGTAGCACCAGGGATTCTGACAGAATTGTTCTACCTAGGGTTCCGCGGACAAAGCTTTACTTAAATAATTGCTATGCTATGTGTGGGAAGATTTATAACGCCTTACCCAGTCATATTAAAAGCCTTCCGCTGAACAAGTTTACCAAAGAATTAAGACTCTGGCTACTAAGCAATAGGTTTTACAATTTGAATGACTTTCTAGTTAAGTAGTATATCTGTATGATCTTGACATAAAATATATTCATGACATGTTCCTATAATTTGTTGACATTTGTAATTTATTAGGTATGTTATATGTATGATCTTGACATAAAAGTATATTCATGACATGTTTAATTTGAAATTGTTGAAATTTGTAATTTATTAGGTATCTTATCTGTTTGATCTTGACATAAAAGTATATTGTTGACATGTATTATTTGAAATTGTTGACATTGGTAATTTATTAGGTTTTTATTTTTTTAATTTTATTATATGCATGTTGAAATTTAGCATTTATTTAGCTCAGGCATGAAGTAATATTTGTTTCCCAGACATGGGAAATGTGAGACATCCTAATTAATTTTAAGAACTTTTATACTACCACATTTAAACAAATAAATGATTTATGATTTATGATTTATGATTTAATAATAAATTTGAGTTTCAGTTCTAAGTATGGGGAACCCCAAAAATAATTGTTTTTTTTAAAATTTTGTGTAAAATTCTAAATGCGGTTCACAGAATACATCTACCTACCAAGTTTCAACAGTATAGAAATGAAATGAAATGAAATGAAAAACATTTATTTGGCACAAACAAAAAAAACAAACAGAACAAACAGAATGCTAGGAAAAAGTAGGACAAAAAACAGAAAAATAAATAAAAAATAACAACCAAAAACATACAAAAACAGATACAAAAACATAATTTAGACACTTAAGTTATAAATAAAATAAAATCAAAAATTAAATATAAAAAAAAAATAATGAAAAACAATGTTTATTAGTTGAAAATAAATAAATAAATGTCCCACGCATCCAATCTGTCCGTAACAAATTAACAAATAAAACAAAAAGTTGCGCCAAAATGGCATCAGCTCAGCATAATGCGGAGTAGGCAGATTATCCTACCTACTCAGCGCTGATTTTCAGCTGATGCCAAGCAGTGACGTCACCTACGCCAGAACCTCGCACCGCACTCGGAGTATAACGATGTGGCATTATATAAAAAAAAAAACAATAAAATATATCCAAAAAACATGAAAATATATACATAAGTACTAAATACTGGATACTTCTATCCAACAATAACAAAACCTCAGTTAAATAATACAAAAAAAAGAAAAAAATTAAAAGAAATATAAAACAATATATCAAGCCAGTGAATAATTATTAGGAGTGAAAAAAGTGAAATCAACAAATAATAAAATAAAAAGTAAAAGTATCTACTTATTCTTACCTTCATTATCGTACCCTCAAAATAGTTAACTAAATATGAGGAATTTAGTAGAGAATAGGCATCATATTATAGATGCGTCACTAATGAAGCCCTCTCGCTTCCTTTGTTCATCGAGTAGAAAACGCTTGAGTTTTGTTCTAAAACCATTTATGTTTTTTATGGATCTAATCGGTGGAGGAATATTATTCCAACACTTTGTGGCTGCGTATCTGAAACTACCTCGGAAGGCTGCAGTTTTGTGACTTGGAGTGGACAACAGCGCGGCACAATGCCTACCCTTATGCGTTCCTTGGTATATATATAGTATATTTGTAGTAGTATTTGTAGTATAGCTCTTATAGTTTCGGAAAAAAAAGGCTGTGACATACACGGACAGACAGACAGACAGACAGACATGACGAAAGATAAAAGATAAAGATAAAGATAAAGATAAAGATAATTTATTTGCTTAAACATATGTACAAATTGATGGTATAAATATTAGTAGGACACAATATGAAAATCCAAAGGGAATCCATAAGGGTTCCTTGTCTTTGAGTATGGAACCCTAAAAATGGGAACATTTGGTCAAAACAATTTAATAGTGCATGCGCCATGGAAAGCTACCAAGTTATTATTTCGACGCGTCACGTGTCATCGTACAAAGTCAAAAACAAGTATTATATCCATAAATTTATTCGGATTTTGTCAAGAAAACAAAAGTTTAAATCTTTTTAATTCCATTCGAAAAAAAAACACTACGCAGATTAAATTTGTACCGAATATACTTGGAATAGTCATTTAATTTAAATTTAATTTGTGTTTAAAATTCAAAAATACAAAGAATGTTAAAAGGTATCTTACTAATATTATAAACGTGAAAGTTTGTAAGTATGGATGGATGGAAGGATGGATGGATGGATGGATGTATCTTTGTTACTCTTTCACGTAAAAATTGCTTGATGGATTTGGATGAATCTTGGAACGGAGATAACTGGACTCCCGGAATAACATATAGGCACATTTTTATCCCGATATTCCCACGGAATCGAGACCTATGCGGAAAACACCGCAGGGCGCAGCAGCAATGCGAATACTTTTCATCCAATGTTTTATTTATCTTTGTTTCTGTGTGTGTGTGTGTGTGTGTGTGTGTGTGTGTGTGTATTTTTGTGTGGAATATAGTTTGTTGACTGTTACTACTACATCCATGTTGGTGACACAAATAAATGTTTTTCTTTCTTTCTTTCTTTCTTTTCAATGTACCAGGCGAGCAGCAGAATGCAGGAGTAATTTGGTAACCGAATATCCTATCCTAATTACTCTTTCACGTAAAAACTACGGGATGGATTTGGATGAAATTTGGAATAAAGATAACTAGACTCGCGGAATAACACAGGCACATTTTTATCCCGATATTCCCACGGGATCGAGACTTACGCGGGTGAAACTTACTTCACCAGCGTAAGTCTAATAATACTAGCTTTATAATACTCCGCTACTTAATAATCCTGCGCAGACGAAGTCGCAGGTTACAGCTAGTAAAATTATAAATTGAGTACTAAACAAAAATATAATACACAAATAAAAAGATTCAAACATTTACAAGAGAGCGCCAATGTTTAGGTGAATAAGGGTGGTGGGTGTTTAGGGTGTTAAGGTGGTTTTGGCGCTAGGCACTAAGCACTTATGCGAACTGAAATGCACTTTGTTGCGTCCCAGCAAGGTTCGTTATTTTTTTTTCACGATGTGAGCCTTTTGTTCTTGCTATTATTTATTCTGTGGTCTTACTTACAGTTTTTTTTTTCTCCCAGCTCAATAAAGTGTATAACTGAGTTAGTAGTTATGTTACCGCACATAAGATTAGTAAATCTTGAGCATATTCCGTTTGTTGAACACCATAACAAAATCCCTAGACATGCGAACAGTAACTATGTTACATACGGCGCACATGCTTAGGTAAAGCACGTTCTAAAATAATGTTACACTAAACAAGTATTATTTACTAAAAAAGCATTAATGTTATCACGATATAATAAACACAGTTTTAAAGGGAATGATCGTAGCGATCGTACAGATCAAAATCATAACAGATAAATATTTACAAAGACATTGATCACTAATATAAGATAAAAAACTTTAGGCGCGAATATCTCGTAACAATATTTCTTGTAGTTACGGTTGTCGCAGACTACGTATTTGTACACTGATGGTAATAGCATAGCTCTCTCCATGCATAGCCCGCTGTGATACTTTGAGCTTTTGTGTGTGTGATAGTTAGCGATCACGTCTCAGTCACGTAAGTCATCTCTGGCAACACGCACTTATTAAGATGACTGAAATAAAGTCCTCGAGTGGCGACCAACAACCGGACGACGCAGTGTGGGAGGGGAACTTCCAATGTACCAAACTTTATAAAGGTCGCGGGAAGTCTGTGGACGGAGGCGGCTCAAGACCAGTCGTCGTGGCATTCTATGGAAATGTTATATTTCCAGCTGGGCGGATGATGATAATTAATAAAAATAAGGCAAGTAAATATAAACATGTTTGTTATCCCCTAGGTAGGTACATACCTACTTATAACTCACTTTTTTTATTTTTTGTTGTGTCTAGCTATTGCGGATCAAGAGATACAGCGTTTGTCAAAATCACTTTTTTTGTATGGGGGCCCGCTTTAATTTTTAATATTAATAGAATAACAAACAATACTTCCAAACTTTATGACCCTAATTAATAATAAATATTAATAATAATGTTGGACATTTCATTATCTAGCCCCAAGCTAAGCAGAGCTTGTGTTATGGGTACTAGATAATTGATATACTTAATACAATATAATACATAGATAGATATTTTTTATTATACACAGATTATACCCAGAACACCTGAACAAATATCTGCGATCGCACAAATATTTGTTCCGAGGCGGGAATCGAACCCGCAACCTCCTGCGTCGCAGGCCAACCTTCGCCCGCCGCGCTACAGAGGTCTTCAACACAATTGATTTTAGGGTTTGAATTTCCTATAATCCTTTCATAAAGACGCCAAACCAATTCATGGCATGTTTCAAGAAGTAGGTACTATTATTTATTCTGTGGTTGTACATGGAAATTAGAATTTAGAAGCCGATAAATGTTTGAAAATGTCTTACTAGTCATGTCAAATGCAACGTCCTCGCCGCGCCGTTTTTTTATGCCAATTTGTGGTCAGTATGTTTCAATTACGTGAATTTCTTCCAACATAGTTTGTAGGTACCTATATAATTTATTTGTTTCTTTATCCGTCTTTCTGTACAAAATAACTCGAAAAACTGTTACTATTTTGACGAAATAGGATTAAATTAATAGTTTTAAATAATAAAATCACTGTATGAGCGTTTTTTTAAACAGCCCTACACGTGTAGGTTTTTTTTGTTTTTTATTTATTTCATACACAATATATTTTACACATTTAATTAGGTATAATATTGTACCTTAAAAACCTCCAAAGGTTGACTAGGTACAATCGCCAAAAAGTAGGCGCACATACACATTCAAATTAATATAAACAAACAAGGTAGGTATATTAGTGGATGAAAGTTAATGGAAAAAAAAACATCAGCAGGAAGTTTGGCAGAATAGTGAGTTTTGAGGCGGAGGTTGTGGAATGATCTCCCTGCTGAGGTTTTCCCAGTATGGGGTTCTTCAAAAGGGGTGTTTGGAAATTTTTAAAGGGTTGGCATCGCGCGTTTGATGCCTGGCATTGCAGGCGTCCATCGGATACGGTAACCGCTTACCAACAGGTAGGCCGTATGTTTGTTTGCACCTTGGTATTCAAAAAAAAGTACCTATGTGACTGTTGGGTATTTTTTTTGTCATACCTTCAGGCCAAATATCAAATAAAAAATGAGGTTTCCAGATTAGTAGCTATCTGGATTAAAACATGGGATTTTTATCCTTAAATTCAGTTCCTTCGGTAGAATAGCAAGGTCGAAACGACCGCTACTTAAAAATATTTTCTCTTTGCTATAAATCTTCGTTCAACGTTTTATCTTGTTCACTCCGCAGTTTTTAACGTATCTAAATTATTCATAAGATATTCCGACAATATTGTACTTTGCGTGTTCGATAACGTCTTAATTTTGGTCATAACTTTGTCTGATTTAGCATTTTATAGATTATGAACTTCTATGCTAATCTGAGTAATACTTCTCGACCTTTTCACCTTGGATATCTGTCCAAGACGTCCGTAGCCGGGCGATGGCTCTAACATGGCATCTCCATGGTAAGACCTAGACCTTCACCTGACTATACGTGGTGGTGGCCGTTTTAAAACCTTATGGTGGCGAGGACAATCCGAAGAAATCCGGATCGTCAGACAGCGCGGTGGGTTGACGACATTGAAAAAGTCACAGACAAATCCTAAATTAGAGACGCACAGGACCGAGCTGGAAAATGAAGGGCTATACCCACCTGTGCAAGCCAAGCGCAGTATTCTAGTTGTCAGACTGATAGACCGTGTTCGTAACAGAATAGGTACTGCGCTCCAAAACTCAAATTGCGGATGTCGGACAGAAAGCGGGTAAATTAAGTTGGATTGGGCGGGCCACGTCTGCCGCATGTCAGAGCCATAACAGAGTGGACCTCTGAATGGAAAATGATCTCGTGGCAGACCGCGGCGAAGATGGAGAGACGAAATAGATACCTATTTAAAGGATTGGTCTACAGTGGCCCAAAATAGAAAGGACTGAAAGAAGGAAGCGCCAATCCAGGCAAATATTTACATTTACTGACAGATTAGTAATTTCCAATCATTTTCCAATGAAGTGAGTATGAACAAAACACCATCAATCTTTCGTTTAATCTGTTCTCGTTATAATATCGAGGACCGATTCGAATACCAACTGTCGAATTAGGGATAATCCTGATTTACCTTTGCGGAAATAATCTTGGAATTAGCACCTTTGTGTTTATATAAATACAGTATATAATTGGCTGTATTATTTTATGTGTTACACGTGGTATTTCAAGTTGCAATTTGTATGAACAGCCATTGTTATGTGGCCATTCATTATGTTGTTTGACAATGTGCACGCAAATTATTGTAATTGTTTGTAAATGCATGTTGGTTAATCTGATCGATATAAAGTCAAACAGTTGTTTAATTATTATGTTACATTTATCAACCTTATCAATTACATTAGGGCAATTTATTGGCAAAACTAGACAAACTTTTCGGAAGAATTAAGCTTTAACACTCTCTAACTGATCTATCTTCTGGGTAATTGTTAAAAAACAAAAGTTAAACTCGTGCAATGATAAGTCTAATACCAGTGATATACCTACTGCAAACATCTGAGTGCAGAACGAGTCAGAATACTTTTTCTGAAGTACCAGGCTCTAGGGTACGGTTTTATCTACATTATTATGTACTACAGCGAAGCAGTACATCAGAAAACTATAAAGCGTCGGAACGTCGTAGGAACTTTGTAGCATTTTTCAATTAAATCTACAACATTTGATTGAGATCTGATTTAATTTAAGTGAACAGAAACTAATACGCGGAACGAAAAATATATTTAAATAATATTTTTTCTTCAGGGATACACCCTGAAGCCTTTAAAGCCCTGCTCCACAAATGATGTGTAACAATAAAAGGGCTGAATACTGAATATTAACGAAAGATTATTAGTACCATAGCTCCCGTATCTATATTGTAGGTATATTAGGTACGTCTATGATAGTAACAGCACCGGTGAAAACTGGTGCAAACTGAAACAAATTGTCTCGTGAACTCTTCGCGACAATTTGTTAGAGTATTGCCAATGTCAATGTCAAGGTCGACATTTGACTTTGACGGTCAGAATCACGAGATTTTATATGCACTTTTTATGACCTTAGGTTAATAAGTATAGTAAGCAATTAGTGAATAAAGGACGGATTTAACGAGGGCCATAGATGAATCACGAGCAAGTGAAGGATTCTACCCTACGGTTAGTAAAGTGTTTAGAATCCTGAGAAACGCGAGTGATCCACGGCCCTCGATATAAATCCGTTTTATTCAAGAGTTGTAATATACTTTGTACCATGACTACGAGAAAAAGAAAGATTTAAGCGAAAATAGACATTTAATGAATAAAAAACGAATCCTAAAACTTAGAGCATTGCAAGCATCCGTACCGGAGAGCTAAAATAATTAATGTATGTTTGTTTTTATTTTTTACTGTCAGAAATTCAATTTCACATATAAATGTCTCAATACGTCATATTCAAAATATGTAATCATTGTTATATTGGTTAATATGACCTGAAATATATGAATAATAATTACATCGATGGATTTATAACAAATCGAATCGCACGCCCTGTATTAATGGTCGATAAACACGCAATAAAATCAAAATTATCAATCGATTAAACAAACAACCCATGACGCTTAGTACCAAGAATATAAAGTACAAAATGAGCCAATTAGTTTACATCAAAAATGAACAACATTTGACATTTAATATCTAGATAATAGAGTCCAAAATAGTCTAGTAAATTTTGTCGGAATTTGGAATGAAATAATTTTATTTGCTGCAAATTAGTGCAGGTGTTGTCGTAAATTTTATTTAATTTTAAGTTCAAGGCTTTTTAAAGTAATGGGTTTTTAAAAAGGTTTAAAATTAATAATTATAAAGTAATTAAACTTAAAAGCCTTAAAATTTTATTGCTTCCGGCTAAACCTTCCGTCTGAATAGGAAATCATTAGTTTTAGAAAAAATCACAGATGAAAACACACGCACTCACAAACACACTCACACGCACGCAAACACGTACACATTTTTCAGGGAATTGTATAGTGGTAAATAGTTAATAATTATTATTAATAAGTTGAAAGTCTTTATTTACGGTAAGAAAATAACTACAACAAGTAAATCTCGTAGCGATATCATCTTTCAAATTAATAAAAAATTCAAGAGAGTACGAAGCGAGTCACTATGGCGCTACAATTACAGGGTCAGTGGAGACCTAGTGTGGGGAATAGAGCTTAAATTGGTACAAACTTAATTTTTGTTAGTAACGCTGTATGAAATGTAAAGCTACTTAATTAAGCTATTTGTATTTGTGTTTATTTAATCCTTATGTACCGCCAACTATTTGAGCAAATAAACATTACTTTACTTTACTTTTTACTTTACATCACCTACTTACCAAATTTGTTGTTACTGATCTTCAAACTCTGGCAATACAAATAGAGAAAGTTAAGACTGAACATTGCCCAATATAGCAAACTGACGCTTTTTTCTATGCGTGCTTGCGTCTTTCATAAACACAACAGCTTCAATCACACCCTACACTTACCCACCGACACAGCTAAGGATCGATGAGCTTAGTTTGTGTGCATCTGTGTGAGTGCATGTATGTACGTGTTGTACTAACGTAGCTTTCAGGTTACGCCACGTTATTCTATATTATTACAATTACAAGCTTTATATTAAATACTCGTGCAATGTATGTTCGGGTGGAATCTTGCAATTTAATTCCTCAACCGATTGAGCTGAAATTTGGCATAATAGACAACGGAACTCCTCGGGGTGTTATAAGTTTGACGTGTGTGTGTGTCTATCTGTGGCATCGTAGCTCCCGAACGGATGAACCGATTTCGATTTTGTTTTTGTTGTTTGAAAGGTAAATTAGTCGGGAGTGTTCTTAGTTATGTTTGATCAAAATCGGTTTAGCCATTTCATTGCGTTGAGGGTTTTTTTAATTTTTACAAAATTAATTAATTGTATAAAAGCTTGTATTGACAAATATATTTTTCACAAAAAACTTTTTCGTCTTTTTTGTCTGAGCCTTCAAAATGCATTGAAATTCATTCAGTACCAGAGCTAGGACTGAACACGTGTGAGCCCCTCAGTCCAAATAAATGGGATACAACTTTAGTAACCTTTTAACAGGTTCATATTATGTTACGACACCTAAAGCCTCATTCAACCACAATCGATTAATGATCGACTTTAATGACTCAATTCCGATTATCGATTAAACAATGAGAATCGATACAATGACCTTAGGTCATTCAATACGGAAATGTATAACTGGTCAGGAATTATTTTGAGAAAGTGCTTTGGTTTGTACGTGCTCTTTCTACAACTTCCTATTAGCTGTGTATAATAATATTGAACAATGTTCAAGCCTTATAAACACACGGTGCGGTGCGACGTCGCTACATGACGCAGTTTCCGTATGCCTTTTGTCTTTTTCCGTAGGTTACGGACAAAATCTAACGGAAAATTCGTAGTGGCATTTCGCGATAGATCTTTCTGCTCGTAGTTTTGTACACTCAGCTTATTAAACATAAATACACACGTCTTTATTCCCGAAAGGGTAGAGAGAGCTTCAATGGGCGTCTTTTCACTGTCCTGAGCTATGTTAGCCCAGTCAGCCAGTAACTTATCAATGTAAGTTTTGATCGTTCCGACTTGGTCTGCCGCGTCACCTTCTCGCTGGGTCAGGACATAACTCATTGACTACCTTCGCCCACAGCTCGCTTGGCACCCACAATTTATTATCTACATACATACATACAAACATAGACACACACCTTTTTCCCCGAAAGGGTAGAAAGAGCCTCAATGGGCCTCTTTTCACTGTGGGTTGCACCGTCGTGGGAATAAAGAAGTGACAGAAGGTGCGCTCATCGCTGCCATTGCTTCCAATGGCTGACTCGGTTAACACTTTCTTCCAGTAATAACCCAGGACAAATCTTATACCAACGAATCTTACCAACAAGTCCAATAGAGCTAATTCCACGCGCAAAATCTCCCTACCCTGTGATAGAAGACACTCACTCCTATTTTATGAACGTTTTTTTTTTTTCAAGTTTAAAATGAACCTTGTGATTATAAGACTTCGATTTTGATTGGAAATATTGGATTGTCTATAAGTTTTTGTGAATACGATTTATTGCTAGTTTGTACGAGTAATTCTCAAACCTAACGAACTAAGCAGAAAATGTGCGGTGGTGTGTCCGGCCTAAGAATAGACCCATCCGTCTCCTCCCGTGGATAAAAGCCAACTAAGGGATTCGTTCGGACAAGATTCGTTGGTATAAAATTTTTCCTGGCTCCTAACTTATTTAAAGAATGTGTTATTTCTGGAAGAAAGTGTTAGAAGAGTCAGTCGTGAGAAGCAATGGCGGCGATGAGCTCACCACTTGTCACGTCTATTTCCCACGATGGTTCAACCCACAGTGAAATAGGGCCCATTTGAGGCTCTGCCTAATACCCTTTCGGGGAAAAAGGCGTGTGTCCATGTATGTAAACACGTATTAAAAAAAACCATAAGGTTATTTGGAATAATTTTATATTCCACAATGAACATTACATACCTACAATTTTGGAAACGCCGCTTGTCCTAACTTGGTTCAATAAAATCGTAACGCACCGTGTGTCACTGCCGTAAATAATAAAAAGCCGTTGAAATTTTCAAACTTTAATAGTATTGTTATCTATAGCAATATAATCATATTATCTGTATGTCTGTGATTGCAAAATAAATGCCAAAAGTTAAGTGAAAACTGCTGTTTATTCTTGTCTTATCATTTAGTGCCGTGGTGTGTCCGGTCTAAGAATAGACCCCTCCGTTTCCTCCCGTGGATGTCGTAAAAGCCAACTAAGATTACCCGGACTTGTTACTAAATTCGTTGGCATAGGATTTGTCCTGGCTGCTAGCTTATTAGCTTATTATGGAATGTGTTATTACTAAAAGAAAGCGTTAGCCGAGTCAGTCGTGTAAAGCAATAGCAGCAATGAGCCCACCACTTGTCACGTCTATATTCCCATAATGGTGCACCAACGGTGAAAAGAGGCACATTGAGGCTCTACCTACCTTTCGGTGAAAAAGGCGTGTGTGTATGTATGTATGCATGTATCATAAATGGCGGGTTCTGGAATTATTGACTGTCTTTCTGAATGTTTGTCTCGAATGTTTGTCGGTTTGAAGGGTAAGGGTGCCGGTGAAGTTATAGGCAAATGAGACTTTTCATCTTTATGTCTCAGGGTGGCGGGCGCAGTGCAATGCCACATAGGGTGCGTCCTAGGTGGACGTGACCTATGAGGTAATGCACTGTTCATAGGCAGAGGTTACCGTTTAACATCAGGTAAGCCATCTGCTTGTGCCGTCATTAAAGAAGAATTAAAAAAAAAAAAAATGCTCCGAAACGGCTCAACGGATTTAAATTTCGGGATTTTAACTGGAATTTTATATTAAGTTTACGTATAAAATTACATTGATATATCTTTCAGGGTTGAGAATATAATGTATGTACCACGCGAAAGAAGTCGTGGGCACAGCTAGTTCTAAAATAAACATACATACATAGACACATGCCTTTTTCCCCGAAGGGGTAGGCAGAACCTCAGTGAATACAAAATAATTTAGCAAAAACGAAATTTGCAGTTTTTTTTCAACGATTAATTTTCCGGATGTCCATGATATACATTACAATTTTCATTTCCTGTATATCAATCTTATATAAGACTGTATTAAAATGTCCAGCTTAACACACTAGACTGAACATTGAACTCGATAATCGGTAATATGAATTTCACTTGAGCGAAAACTTCCGGGAAAGCGTAGAGTTGTATAATGTTTACATTTCCCGAGCTCCAGATTTTAGTGAGCTTTTTACGTTGGATCGTGCAGGCATAAAAACTTATACTAAATAATAATCTAAATAATATTTGACATACAGGTAAGGTAGATTATACTTAGCTTAGTTTAGTTTATAGACATTATATTATTCATAATGTAGCAATAAAGAGAAAAGTCAAAGGCGCTAGAGTTCAACGAAAATATTTGTATGAGGAGAAGAAGGCGAGCACACGCTCTGATACCGTGTTTAATATTTGTATGAGGAGAAGAAGGCGAGCACACGCTCTGATACCGAGTTTAATATTTGTATGAGGAGAAGAAGGCGAGCACACGCTCTGATACCGTGTTTAATATTTGTATGAGGAGAAGAAGGCGAGCACACGCTCTGATACCGTGTTTAATATTTGTATGAGGAGAAGAAGGCGAGCACACGCTCTGATACCGAGTTTAATATTTGTATGAGGAGAAGAAGGCGAGCACACGCTCTGATACCGTGTTTAATATTTGTATGAGGAGAAGAAGGCGAGCACACGCTCTGATACCGTGTTTAATATTTGTATGAGGAGAAGAAGGCGAGCACACGCTCTGATACCGTGTTTAATATTTGTATGAGGAGAAGAAGGCGAGCACACGCTCTGATACCGTGTTTAATATTTGTATGAGGAGAAGAAGGCGAGCACACGCTCTGATACCGAGTTTAATATTTGTATGAGGAGAAGAAGGCGAGCACACGCTCTGATACCGTGTTTAATATTTGTATGAGGAGAAGAAGGCGAGCACACGCTCTGATACCGTGTTTAATATTTGTATGAGGAGAAGAAGGCGAGCACACGCTCTGATACCGTGTTTAATATTTGTATGAGGAGAAGAAGGCGAGCACACGCTCTGATACCGTGTTTAATATTTGTATGAGGAGAAGAAGGCGAGCACACGCTCTGATACCGTGTTTAATATTTGTATGAGGAGAAGAAGGCGAGCACACGCTCTGATACCGTGTTTAATATTTGTATGAGGAGAAGAAGGCGAGCACACGCTCTGATACCGTGTTTAATATTTGTATGAGGAGAAGAAGGCGAGCACACGCTCTGATACCGTGTTTTTAGGGTGCTTCTTGTTTCTACATCAAAAAATAATATATAAATTTCCTTTAAAGTTTTGTTAAGTTTTGTAATTAATAAGTCAAAAATTAAAACGTGTAAGAAGTAAGTCTAAAATGGGATTAAAATTTTACTTTGTGTTATGTTATTTTTTTATCGAGTGAAGTAAAACAAATAGCGTATTGGTTTCAATATATAAAAAGCTTAAGAATACCATATATTTTGTATTCTTGGAGACTATAAGAACACTGATTAAAAACTTAAAATTTCTAGGTCTCATAATAGACATTTCGTGAACCTATAGTGCCTTAAGAAAATTAATATGTTACAAATAAATAGTAATATAAAAATTAAAATACTGGTAAATACAAGACACGAAATCAATAGTAATACCTGCTAAGTCACAATGATACAAAAAAATACTACTTATTAAATTACTTGAAATTCATTTGAGGAAGATCTGTATAATATATTTGATCACAACTCACCATATTAATTGCTATCAGCAAAAATAGTTTTGTCCAAGAACTTGAATAAATCATACATAAAATTTGAGGCAATCACAGAGTCCATTTATAAACTATATGACACTTCATAGGTTCTTGACCACTTCATGTCCATATCACAGTTACAAAATTTATAACAAAAATTTACTTAGAATTTTTGTTTTATAGTAGAAACTCCTAATGCGATCGGCTATGGTACGTTCATTTTTAATCGCAAAATACGCGCGTTTCTTTCTTTTTTATAGGCGACTAGCGCAACGGGCGGCCTGTGCCATACTGCCACGGTATACAGCTGCCTATTCCGCTTAGAACTATATTCTGTGTTAGAACTTCAAAACCGCTGCAATGAAACTCTATCGGGTTTTCGCTCATTCGTAGCGACATCAGATAAAATAAAATACCTATTGCATATAAGCCTGTTTCAGCAGGTTCTACTTGATATTTAATAGATCCTATGCAAATAAATTTATAATTATATGATAATAATAATAATATATTTTTTAATATATAATAAAAAAATATAGAATGCGAGTTGCATAAATTATAAAATGCGTGATATTTATGACATGCTCTTGCATTTATTAAACATTATTTACATGCATACATATTAACACACGCCCTTTTCTCCAATTCTCTGATTCACTTTTCACTGTGGGTTGCACAATCTTAAGAAACAGACGTGACAATTGGTGAGCTCATCGCCGCCATTGCTTCCCACGACTGACTCTGCTAACGCTTTCTTCCAGTAATAACACATTCCTTAAATAAGGTAGCAGCCAGGACAAATCTTACGATTAAATCTTGTTTTTTTCCTTTTTTTGTATACTACCAAGGAATATAACTTTTGAAACTATCATGGTTATGTATCATGGTTATGCCGAAATATCGGGAACATATAAAACTCAAAAATCATGGTAAATATCCCGTTTCTAGTGTAAATTATACTACTAAGGAAGCAAACAAGCATACGGTCCACCTGTTCATAAGAGGACCTAGCCGTAGCCTATGGACGCCTGCAACACCAGAGGAATAACATGCGCGTTGCCAACCCTTTAAAAATTTCCAAACACCCTTTTTGAAGAACCCCATACTGAACCTAGTCACTTGGGAAAACTTTTGCAGGGAGATCATTCCACAACCTTAGTGTTCGCGGGAGGAAGTTTCTCTTATCCCTTAGTCGGCTTTTACGACATCCACGGGAAGAGATGGAGGGGTATATTCTTAGGCAGGACACACCACGGTTTTATTTTTGGATTACCCGTTATCTTTTAAAAAAACATACACTTAGACACACGCCTTTTTCCCCAAAGGGGTAGGCAGAGCCTCAATTCACAGTGGGTTGCACCATCGTGGAATATAGACGTGACGAGTGGTGAGCTCATGATATAATAAATAAACATTTAATAAATAAACGTCAGCTAATATACTCACTAGAGCAGTATTTTCTTATCTTACGCCATTTTTTGAAGTCTCTAAAAGCATAATAAACAATAACTGTTAGAAATAAACTAAGACAATAAACCAAAACCTAGTATAGAATTATTTTATCTGTGCCATAACTAAAATAAAAACCATAGACTTAGAATTTTCGCTGTACATTCTAGATCTATGATAAAAACCTACCTATCAGATCAGAGCCCTTATTCGCTATCACCAAACTTGACATAACGCGGGCCCGTTACGATATCTGCGTGGAATCATCGTACAGAATACATTGTGACGTCACACGTTGTTGGCAAGTAATCTCCTATTGTCATAGCGAATAAGGGCCCAGCAAGCCGTCACGCGACGGCAGCGTTATTACTATATTACGCCACTACAATTTCATAGATTGTGTTGTTTTATGAGACGATGTAGTCGCTCAGTGACAAAGTAATTTTTATAAATAAAATAAACAACAATACTAACTATAAAATAATTCTTGCGTCACCACACCAAATGTTACATTATTATCTATATAATAATGTAATATTTGGTGTGGTGATGCAAGCTCACTGTTGAGCTGGCGCACGTTACATACCATCAACAAAACTTGTTTGAGGAGACTGCTTAATGAGTTAAATACTTATTTATTAATTATCACCACTATTACCTACGTAGTAAACATCGGCTAACAAGCATACATACGAAAATACTAATAACTAGCTGTCGCCCGCGGTTTCACCCACCATTAAATACAAGTTTCTCTCAATATTCGACTGAATACCGCATCCGAATTGGTTCAGCCATTCTGGAAATTAGCGCTAGCAATTGTAGATTTCCTCTCATTTACTTGCAGCGCTCTTATCAAAAACGTCGAGAAAATAATAATGTTTTCAACACACTTGCTCATAAAGTGGCTCTAATTTCACCACAATTAGGCAAATAATTAAACCTGTAATCAAACTGTGACTTTTTCATTGCTAGTGAGTTATAGAGACAGTTGAACATTTACACAGAGTGTGTATTTCTGTTTTACACTTGTAATTAAACTGTGACTTTTTCATTGCTATTATTCACAAGTGAGTTATAGAGACAGTTGAACATTTACACAGAGTGTGTATTTCTGTTTTATAATAATTTTTTTCAGAAGTGTGTTGAAAAACGTCGTATGATACACGTCCGTATTGTTGATTACCGTCCTCGGCTCTCTTAAGGCTCTCACCTAACGGCTCGGGTCTCAATGGCGGCCTCAGCGGTAATCACCAAAATTGCACACTTGTACCATAATGTACTATTAGTAATTGTATGGAAGGAAACGAAACTTGATTTAGTTTCGAATACTATCAAAACTCTTACTATAAGGTCCCAGGAACCCTATCGGTTTTCGGGATAGTAAAATATATTTTTGGTCATAAAATAATTCATGGTTTCTAGTATACTCGTAACTACCATGCAAGTTTAAATACAATCCGCCAAGTAGTTTAAGGGTGAAGATTTTACAAAGTTACAGACAGACAAAGACAAAAAAAAACTCAACTAGAATTTCAAATGAGCTCAGTTACAGTTTTATTATGGTAAGTATCAAATTAGGCAGACGATATCGCATGTGTCGAAAACTGGGTCCGAACCTGGATGAGACTGGCACGGGACTGAGAGGAATGGTACTGGCAAAGAGAGGCCTATACTCAGCAGTGGGCGAAGTCAGGCTGTGGTGATGATGATGATGATGATGAAGTTTGTGTGTGAGTGAGTGTGTTTGTTACTTCTTCACGCTGAAACGGCTGGACAGATTTGCATGAAATTTGAAATGGAGATAACTGGATTCCCGGAATAACACATAGGCATATTTTTAACCCGATATTCGCGACCGACTTACGCGGGTGAAACCGCGGGATGTTAAAAAAATATAAAAATAGATATTGTGCTATTACTGGGAAAAAGCGTAAGCCGAGTTAGTTGTGAGAAAGCATTGGCTTCAATAAGCTCTCTGCTAGAGTCGTGTTATATTCATGCGATTACGCGATCTACGATGAAAAAAGGCCCATTGAGGCTTTGCCTACTCCTTCGAGGAAAGAGGCGTATAAGATAATGCAGCCGAACATTGACATTGCCCTTTGAAGTCTTAGCTGTTGAGTCCGCCTTGCCATTAGTTCCGGGTGGTCTTATCACTTCCCCGTACCTGCACTAACCTTCTTAACATTACAGAGCCTTATCGTAACGAGCCCAATCACGCCTGACGCCTTTCCGAGAACAGCAGCTGATAGTGATACTATTTGAGGATGTTAGTTTCTAAGTACCTATTAACTGTCTTATTTGAGAGTAACAAAAACCATTTGGTTGTGGCATGGTGGTCTTGAAAAAATGGCACCTAGAAACATGCAAAATTGTTACCCCTGAAGTTATCACAACTTTGTGAAGTAAATGTATCAGAAATATTAAAGTTTAGCAAAAATTGGTGTTTTTGAGTCTCAAAGAAATAAGTCTAACAAGAGTCTAACCATGTATCGGTTAACCATGTATAAATTTTGATTTAGAGTAGGAAAAACTATAACCTAAAGAGGGCCCTTTATATGTAGGTTGTTGATTTAAGGATCTCTCAAGAACTGTATGGTATAGCGACTAATGTTACAAAAACGCACGATAGATAGTTAAGGAATTCCTATAAATGAAAAAATAGATTACCTAGGTACTTAATATTTATGCCCCCAGAATAACTGCGAAAGGGAAGGAAGAAGATGGTAGTCAATCGTATCGCTGCGCTGTATATTCAGATAGGCGAGTACTGTGTGCTATGTCTGACCTGAATAAACTCCTCCGTCTCCTCTCGTGGATGTCGTAAAAGCCGACTAAGGCATTACATCAGGGGATGACCAGCAGTATTCTCCACAGTATTCAATACTGCGATCCACTCCGGCTGCCAAGCGTGGTGATTATGGAAAATCCTCCATTGCAATTAATAGGGGAGGCCGTCTAGGGGAGGGGGGATGCCGATGATGATGATAAGGAATTTCTATAAACGGAAAAATAGATTGCTTAAATATGAACCCAGATGAACTGTGAAACCGGTAGGAAGAAGAAGAGATTGCTTAATATATATGGGGGTCAATCATATCACTGCGCTGTATATGCAATTGGGCGAGTATTGTGTGTAGTGTCCAACCTGAATAGACCTCTCCGTCTCGTCCCGTGGATGTCGTAAAAGCTGACTAAGGGATTACATCAGGGGATGACCAGCAGTATTCTCCTGAGTACTCAATACTATGATCCAATTCGCCTGCTAAGCGGGGTGATTATGGCATATCCTCCATTGCATTAATATTAATTAATATTATTATTAGGGGAGGCCGTCTCATGGATCCAGATAATGATGAGTACTGGTATCTGGTATCTGTAACGAGTTCTCGGCGGTTGTCCTGCTATTCCTTGTTTTTTCAAATATTATTACACAGTTTGCACTTTTGTTTGGGAACAGCGGATAGCTACCGAGTATCATGGCTACTGTGACTACAGCCTACAGCAGCATTCTAATGCGAGGCTGAAAAACAACATGGCTGAGTCATCGAGTTTTCGACTAAACTAAATATTATAACTATACTTATATCCTTTCTTCGTTAGTATAGTGTAAGGAATAAATGCCCTTTTATTTTATTTTGTTTTATTTGGTACTCACCGCGAGCAGAGTGGGCAGGGCGCGTGCCATGCGCATAGTAGCAGCGCTGGGCTATGTGACGGCGGCGGGCGGAAGGGCGTGCGCGGGCCGCATCCGGCCGCCCTTCTGGCCTCTACCACCGTCGCGACGGCATCTCCCTCCTACAAACAAAAGGATCAGTCATTTTCTACCTTACTCCTCACTGTGTTAATAGTGTTTTTGAACGCCTAGGACTTCTTACGCGTAGATATTTTTCCAAACAAACTTTGGTGCATGAAAGTTTGGGGTTGAACTTCGGAAATTCCTTATATTTGATATCCCCAGACTATAAAAGGAAGATACCCTCTTCTAATAAATGTTTTGTTATATGTGAATACATACAGTCAGAAAACTATAATACATTAACTATAAAAAAGGTTTTATAATAGGCTTTGTTGACCTCCAAGCCTATGTTATTTCTAACAATTTTATTATAATACAGGTTTGTCAAATAAATGTTCTATAAAATGGTTGTGGTCGTAGTGTGTGTCCGACCTAAGAAATAGAGTATGGGTGGCGGTGAAAATTCAGGCACATGATGACTTTTCATCTATATTGTTTCAGGTTGGCGGGCGCTGTGCAATGCCCCTTAGGGCGCGTCCTAGGACGTCATGGACGTGACCTAAGAGATAATGCACTGTTGATAGGCAAAGGGTACCCATTTGCTAGTTCCGTAATTTCAAGTTGCATAAAAAAGACCACCCGTATCCTCCCGTGGATGTCGTAATAGGTGGCTAAGGGATTACACCACGGGATGGGCAGCAGCATCCACCTGAGTACTCAACAACATACTGGTATGACCAATCCGCCTGCCAAGGTTGGCGGATTATGGCAAATATCCATATATATATTTTTAGCTGTAGTAGACCTTTGTTTGACCACGATCTCACCTGTTGGTAAGTAACGATGTGGCCGAAGATGGAGCACAAAGGTCTAGAAGACACCTATTCACTCTAGCCTTCAACAGACCCAGATCATAGTTTCCAGGAAAAACAGACGACGGTAGTGTATTCCACTCCTTAGCAGTTCGCATTGCATTCTATGGGGATGCCTCGTCCAGCAGTGGACGTTTAAATGTTAGTAATGATGATGATGACCTAGTTAAACCAACTATGGCTCAGGCTAAACTAAGACAAACCTCGTGTCCAGTGTCCAGTGTCCAGTAGACAAAAAAAATGTACATACTTTTCACTAGAAACGCGATAATTACTCGTACCATGATTTTTGAGTTTTGATTGTTCCCGATATTTCGGCACAGTTGCATGCGCCATGATCAAGGGAGAACTAACTCAAAAGTCATGGTAAATATCCCGTTTCTAGTGAAAAGTATGTACATAACCATGATAGTATAAAAAGTAATCAAATGTACTTGAAGAAGTAAATAGGAATCCCATTGAAAATTACTTAAATACAGTTGAGTAAAATAGGAAAGCCCCCTTGTAAGTCCACACATTATTTAATTGAACTAATGAGACTAAAAAGTCTCACAAGATCAATTGAACTGTTAATTAAACTACTGAGAATAGATTAAACTTATAACCTCACACAATAAACTTAAAAATAGATAAATACTTTTCGGAATAATGTCAAGAATCCCAAACATGAATGGTCTGTAACGATGCCTTCTGCCGACACCATTTCTGGGTTGACTATGGGACACCCTGTACCTATTGTTTAAGTATGTCAGCTGGTAAGGTTGTCACAACTCAGGCGCCACATGCAGTCCAGAGTTAAGCATTGAGTACACCTAACGAGTACAGTGGCGAGTCAGTGTCCAGAATCCCAATCTGTTTACTAGGCCGAGTACCCGCTGTTCGCCACTCGCCACTGTACTCGTTAGGTGTGCACGCTCCATTAGAGACGTATGTGATGACTAATAGCTACTTTAAGTACAAACACAGATAAAATAATACTATACTAGGTACAAAGTAATTACCTTAAATATATCACAACATATCACTACAAAAACGGTACAACAAAAAAACAAAACAAATATTTTTCCACAGTCGTTATATAATACAGAGGTGTTTGGAAAATTTTAAAGGGTCGGCAACGCGCGTTTATTGCCTCTGGTATTGCAGGCGTCCATAGGCTACAGTAACCGCTTACCAACAGGTGAAACGTATGCTTGATTGCTACCATGGTAAAATTAAAAAAAAAAAACATTTCGAAGTTAAGAAATCCGTAGTAGTACAGTCAAATTAGGTGATTTTTAGCAAAAGTGTGGAAGTAATTAGATAGACCAAACCTTTTGTAATTGTTTTGTTTGGCTTGAGAATCACCTCTAATTATAAATTTCAGCAAATTCACCGCTATAAGTATAGACGAAACAAGATCACTCCCTACAGAATTAGCAACTTAGTGGCAATCATCATCATCAGTCCACTGCTGGACATAGGCTTCTACCAATACGCGCCACTGACCCCGGTGTTTGCTCTTTCACTTTCTGCCGCCGC
Source organism: Operophtera brumata (assembly GCA_932527175.1). Taxonomy (NCBI): domain Eukaryota; kingdom Metazoa; phylum Arthropoda; class Insecta; order Lepidoptera; family Geometridae; genus Operophtera; species Operophtera brumata. The sequence goes on along the minus strand of OW052239.1, from coordinate 53,354,865 downwards.
CTTTCGTAGGTCATCGCTCCACCTAGCCAGAGGGCGCCCCTCGCTACGTTTGCCTAGACGCGGTCTCCACTCAAGAACTCGCTTACCCAAACGGTTGTCGGTTGTCGGCATCATAGTGGCAATGAGCTGGCCATATAGCTCGCAGAAGTGATAGCCTTTGGGGAAAACAGGTTCTGGAGTGGCGACCACAAACCGGACGACGCAATAAGGGAATGCTTCTTTCAATGAACTAAAGACACTATAGAGGTCACAGGAAGGCGGTGGATGGAGACGGCTCAAGACCGTACGACATGGCATTCTTTGAATGAGAACTATGTTCAGTAGTGGACTTTTGTAGGCCTAATCATCATGATGTTTTTTTTTTGTATTTGTATTATCCGTATATGTGAAGTAGGCTTTCAAAAAGAGGTCTGTATTGCAGTTTGAAGGGTGTCGTCTACATATCCTGGTAATACATTCGTATATGGCCAGGATAAATCTTAAACCAACAAAAACTACCCGTCCTGTCTGGGGTTTCCATTTTGCCCTTCAAGTCAGGATTTATATTTTGCCCGTCAACTGGTTTTTCATTTTGCCCGTCAAGTCCGGGGTTTATATTTTGCTCGTCAACTCTAGGTTTTCCATTTTGCCCGTCAATTGGGGTTTATATTTTTACTGTCAAGTCCGGGGTTTTCATTCAGATGTAACAAATTTTGTTTTGGGAAAGACGACGCAGTTGTGTTAGTTCTGCTGAGATAGCAGTTGTGTTAGTACTAGTATAGATGCTGAGAGAAAGATAGCTGATTCTGTAACAACAGCGCATGCGTATATAGACCACACCTTAACTTGGCTTGACAAATAAGGTTCAAGGGGATGATTTTTACAGCAAATAGCGGGGCGCACTATCTGATTGGACGTCGTCAGGCTATGGGTCTGAGATCATACATTTAAGACAGCGCCAACACTAGGCAGAAATCTTCACACAAAAAAACGCTTCGCGTCGCTCGAAAAAGCGGGTTTTATTGAATATCTCGTAATATATAGATAATATTACAAAACCCCTAAATTGAACCCTTAGCTTTATTGTATTGATTTCATTTATCTGATTTTGTCCCCAATAATATGCTCCATTTTAATAAACAATCGAATCTCGGCAAAAAATAGACAAAACTTTGTTTTTTTTCCATCGAGATAATATTGTCCTATCGTGTTTCTGTTAAAGTAATTGCTCGGAATTATAATGTAGTATTCATGCATATTTCTAATTTGAAAGAAATAATAATACAACTAATACAAGGTATGTACAAAATACATATGAAACAGTTGTACTACCTGAGACCGCTGCTAGCGATCTAAAGGTGGCTCAACTGATCCAAATCACTACCAGACGGAAGTGTCCCTAAGATGCTGGCTGCATTGCCACGCTGAATGGCAATACTAATTCAATTCAATTCAGTTCAATACATTTTATTTCAGACTATACACAAATAAGTTGCGGGTTCGATTCCCGCCTCAGAACAAATATATGTGCGATCGCAGATATATGTTTTGGGTGTTCTGGGTATTTTCTATTTATGATAAAAATATCTATCTATGTAGGTAATATATTGTATTAAGTATATCAGTTATCTAGTACCTATAACATAAGCTCTGCTTAGCTTGGGGCTAGATAATGTTATGTGAACTGTCCAGCATTATTTATTTATTTTAATACAAAACATATTATGAGGAATTATTTTGGTTAAATAAAAATGATTACTACACTAATGCGTTGAGCCAGATATTGTACTTGATTAAGTCAGTTAAAAACATAGATTTAGTATATGTACTAGATCTACAATCAGAGATCGAAGATGGAACCAAAAAAAATATGTGCACGTGTTGGTGAAAGTCTATGTCCGAGTTAAAAATAGTGTTGTCCTCGACCAACACTTTTACATTGTCGATAGAATTCATCATCCGTCCGTGATGTGTATGGTAGATAAATACATCTTAATGCAGATTAAGTCTTTCATGAATAACACAGTTTGGCAGATTTGACGTCATAAAGAGAATTTTGAATACAGTTAATAAATAAACCTTTATTATTTATTGACCCCTAAATATTACAGTTTTATTTATAGGTGGGATCTTAGAGTTTCCCTTTTAAATTTAAACTTTAAATGTTTGCTGCATATACCTAGTGGAGTTCTTATTTGAGTCCATCCCACTCTTCTTATAACCGATAACCATTTTTCTCGTAGCAAAGGATTACTTGGAAATCTGAAAGCACAAAAACATTTTATATCAGCCGTGCTACGCCCATATAATTTTTCACTCTGTTACTTTATCTATAGACAATTTGTTACCCCAAAGTTTATTATTTTTCAAGTGTAAACCACGCTTTATGGATAACATTAAATTTAAATGTAACCCAAAAAATCCGTTCCAGTGGGACTCGAACCCGCACCCTCGCCTGTCATCGGCGATGCCTTAAACAATTTAGCCATAGATCGAGCTATGACGCTGGAGACGAAATTTCACTAGCACTATTAACTCGGCTGTAGCGCCAAGTTGATAGTGCTGTATCTACAGGTGTTTCATTGGAAACCTTCTGTTCAAAGTTCGAAAGTAAAGGCATCGCTGATCACAGGCGAGGGTGCAGGTTCGAGTCCCGCTGGAACGGAATTTCTGGGGTATATTTAAATTTAATTTGTTACCTATTATTTTATTAAGCAGAAATAAACAATATTTATTTATAAAAAATAAAAAATAAATATACCCTTTCGGGAAAAAGGCGTGTGTACAACAACGTAAATATTTACTCCAAAATATCTACTACACAAACTGCAATAAAACACCCGTGGTGCTTTAAAGTTACCTTTTCAATAGTCAATACAAAAACACACACCTCAATGTCCACCTGGTTATTATAGTTTTTTTTTAAAACGGTAAAATGTTAACAGAGCAAACATATTTACTCCAAACAAAGTAAACTTCCATTCTAGGATGGACAAAAATTTAATTTATAGTTAGGTATAGTGCGCTTCATGTAAAAAGTAGTAAACTAGGTAGGCACTCATTGAATGCATAGATATACATCTCTTAAATAAGTAGAAAAGTAAGTAATCTCTTAAAACGAACGCTGGAACGCCTGAAGAAGCTTGACCGCCAGCGTTCTTTTTACATGATGCGCATTATACTACGATATAGACTGCAACAGGACTATCGATATTTCTGACGTCATCACTTGGTCAAGCCCTATCGTAATCAAACATTTTTATATTTTACATAAAATATTGTTTATTTCTAGGTGCAGCAACGAAATATTATTAAAAAATATAAGGGAAAGTCCTAATCTACGAATGAAACTGGTTTTTAGGCCATTTACTAAAGCAGAATTGATAAAATAAGCAATACAATCGAACTACCAATAATCTCTTATTTACCTGTGAAACGTGTATTTTCCCGGATAATTACGTCTTGTATATTCACAGTCACAAACTGAACATGACACCATTGTCATACAAAGTTATACTTGTTATTTAATAGTAAGATTACTAAAAAAATTACGAAATTAGTTAAACTGCACAAGAGACCGTCCGGTATGGGCATGAACTCAAGCAAAACATGTCAAATTCAATACATTGTTGCTGTCACTTTTCTTCTTGCACGGGGTACATTTAAAAATGACTTCTCTCTCCCACGCTTCGTTTGTCTATTTAGCGTAGCGAAAAAATTCTACGTCTATGGTTAAAAATCAAATCTAAGATTTGTAATTTTGCGTTACAACCCACCATAAAACATAAAATGCGTTGTTTCCAAACACACCAAATGACACCAAGTTTGCGCGAATCCAAACTGCGCAAGACTTTACAAACAATCTGATTTTCAAACAAAAGGATACTGATGTCATAACACTACCGATACGATCGAATTCCATTGATACTAATGTACTTTACACTCGTTTTATCAATACTTTATCAATATGAGCCTATCGTCTGTGACGTCACAGGCGCCTCCACACCTCCAAATGTGCTGACATCATAATTTCGTGTTACTTTATCTATCTTTGGCGCCGTTTTATCATTTGCGAAATATTTCTTCAATTAGTCAATTTAGGGAAAATTTGATTCTCGCATTACCAGTAACAGGTATGATGCATTTCTATATTTAAAAAAAAAAAAATGGATTCTCTGGAAAAATATCGAGTAATTCCATACCAGTATAGTGGGAGCTACGATAAAAAAACCGCAAAAAAAAAAACTACTATTCCTACATGGGGATACTATTATTATCCCATGGGAATATTTTTAAGAAATACCGCTCAAAATGATTGTTTTAACCTGAAGTACCCGTGTACCAAACGCTATCCTGTACAATATTTGCTTTGTATACCGTCCACTACAGGAACAGGGTCTCAGGGCCGCCACCATGAGATATAAAGATGGAAAGTCTCATGTGCCTGCAATTTCACCGGCACCCATACCCTTCAAACCGGAACACAGCAATGTGAGCACTACTGCTTTGCGGCAGAAATAGTTATGGTGGTAGTACTTCCCCGGATGAACCCTTTCACAAAAAAGCTGTACTACTAACAGTTATTTTCATCCCCCGACGCAAAAACGACGGAGTGTTATATGTTGTATGTGTGTGTGTGTGTGTGTGTGTGTGTGTGTGTGTCTGTCTGTAGCATCGTAGCTCCCGAATGGATGAACTGATTTAGTTTTTTTTTGTTTAAATGTTGAATTTGTCGGTATTGTTCTTAGCTATGTTTGATCAAAATCGGTTCAACTGTTTCAATGCGGTGAGGATTTTTAAATTACAAATGTTTACTTTGTTTAATAGTAGGTATAGGATTATTTAGAAAAATAATCTCTTGGAATCGCTTCTCAAGTTCGTAAACTATAATGAAGCTACTTAGCTATCGTATTTAAAATAATCTCTTGGAATCGCTTCTCAAGTTCGTAAACTATAATGAAGCTACTTAGCTATCGTATTTAAAATAATCTCTTGGAATCGCTTCTCAAGTTCGTAAACTATAATGAAGCTACTTAGCTATCGTATTTAAAATAATCTCTTGGAATCGCTTCTCAAGTTCGTAAACTATAATGAAGCTACTTAGCTATCGTATTTAAAATAATCTCTTGGAATCGCTTCTCAAGTTCGTAAACTATAATGAAGCTACTTAGCTATCGTATTTAAAATAATCTCTTGGAATCGCTTCTCAAGTTCGTAAACTATAATGAAGCTACTTAGCTATCGTATTTAAAATAATTTCTTGGAATCGCTTCTCAAGTTCGTAAACTATAATGAAGCTACTTAGCTATCGTATTTCTATCAGATTCTTAGATTAATGTTTGTAATAATAATTAACTGTGTAACATAATATCATCTTGAACGCTGAACGTTAGAATTGATTTATTTTTTGGTAAATTAATTTGTGGATATGATAAATTGTGTTCTTTGGTAATGGGATAAAAATTAATAACTCACTTTTATTGATCTGTTGATGTATGCTTGTTTGTTATAAGGTTTTTTGTAAGGTTTTTGCAAGTATAATATTGATGAATATCGTTTTAAGTAATTTATTAATCAGTTTTCACATAGATCTACTAAATTGTCACCATTCAATATAAATATTTGTTTTGTAATTTTGATATTGCTATTGTATTTGGGAGTTGATTTAAGGTGGGGTATAACGCAAAATTACCAATCTTTGATTAGATTTTTAACTGAATAAATCAAGTACAATATTTAAATTAAAAATATGCATGGATACTGTATTATAATAACGAGGGTTAACACAGACATAAACACGACAGGACAAAAATTTATCGATAAAAAAAATGCCAAAGTTACCTCTAACTTTTGGCTAGATTCGATTGTTTGTCAATATGGTACAGATTATTTGGTAAAAAATTGGATAAATAAGATCAATACAATAAAACGAAGGGATCTTCCTAGGGGTTTTATAAAATTATCTATATTTCACGAGATATTCAATAAAAACCTCTTTTTCGAGAGCCGCGTGGTGTTTTTTTTGTATAAATATTTTTGCCTGGGGTTGGCGCAGTCTTAAGTAATTCATTTGTATGGTAGCTTAGGATTTTTAGCTCATATCTATGGTGGTTGTTGTAGCCTTGACTGAAACAAATTAAGTACGAGTAATAATGAGCCTTGAAGATATGGGACTTTCCCACTAATATCTTAAACGTCAGTTACGAGGCTTGGATGTTTGTATGTTTGATAAATCACGCCAAAACGGCTAAACCGATTTCTATGAAATTTGGTAAACAAATAGATTGTGACCTAGATACAGCTATAGGCTACTTTTTATCCAGGTAATAAAAACGGGCGGTATATAATAATCTAATTCCCGTGTTCGCACGGGAAGTGTCGGGATTAAAAGCAGTCGACCCCCCAACACACCCCCTTCATCCTCCTCCCAACCTCCCCATCTATCCGCACACTAAATATCATCAAAATCAGCTAAAGCAGTTAGTGTATATATAGTAATTTATGCTTTCAGCATCCAATTCAATCAGAATACACAATCAATTGCGACCCGAATAGTCGGTAATTTCATCTTCATCAATGTTTCAACGAACCATTAAACATCGTCGTTATTTATACATAGCCTCGCCGCGAAATTACTTAGTACGAGTACGTGTAGTCCAAACGCTTATTTGAAATTACATTTAGGCAATTACTTCCATGAAGGGAATTACTTCTTCATTTATTTTTGACCCGCCTCCTTTCTTACTAAACAGAAATGTAAAAATAAAAACACAATGTACTAAAAATAAGAAAACTATTAAATAAAACAATATGTTGTGTTATTTGGCTCCAAGGATCGCTATAAGGATTATTTGCTCTGGACCTAAGAGCTGCAAAAATCCAAATAGTTTAATGTTCGGGTTCATCATTTTAAATCCCATAATTGCTAGACTATTATTTATTACTGACTGTATTTTTATCAATTTGAATAATTTGCATGATTTGTATCATATATGGCACATTTAAATCTAGTAATAATAATAAACTTACACAAATGTGTTTCATGCTGATGTGTGTTGTCATGTCATATTTTTAGCGAATTTGGACATTATTATTTAAATGAATAATTTATTATGATTCAGCAATATAATCAATTTAGTTATACATGCATAAGTTTATCACATGATAATTTGATTTTATTAAATTATCTGCTAGATTATTTTAAATGTTGGTTTTTTAATTCATTGAAACGGCAATATTTCACTCGACAATGATCTTATCTGCATAGAACTTACATTATCTGTGCTATCTACACCGAATGACATAATTATATTTACATAATATTAATAAATAACTTAAATTCAAATGTTACATATGCTTACTTGCTGGAAAGGTTAAATTAAGGTAGTTTGTCTCTATTTCCATATCTTAATTGCTATGAAGTTGTGACCATAGGAATACTTTTACCGTAGGTACAGTTTGCGGCTGTTGTTATAGCAAATTGAGGCGGGCGATGTTATGTCTATCAGAGTACATACGACAGAGAAATATCAATAAATTAATAAAAACAATATCAATTGCAATTACATTTGTGAATAAAAAAGTGCTATTATAATTTAGATAACTGAATGCAGGACGTCTTGAAATAAAATGTTTGTTATCCCATATGCAAAAACATGCCAATTTTGTTCTAGTGTCTTCATATGGGTATGTATTCCGACTAGGATACCATAGAATATCATTCGGGCCCTCCGTCCATACCATTCTATCACAGCGTAAATGCTTTCTCTTAGTTATTAAACAAAATAGGTAGAAGGGAAGAGTGACTTACTCAACATATATTTTTTAGGCGTTTATATGTAAAGTGTGTATATGTGTTTTAGCCCTCATGTGATATGACTTTTAAAATAAGGTATTGTGAGATGAGAATGTATTAACCTTCACTATATTTTACTAGCCGTCCTAAATATACCCGTCCAAAGTATTAACTTATTATTATTACAATATGATCCACTTCGCAACTAACCTAGAAATAAAAAAAAAAACGAAAAAGTTTTATCTAGAAATGTGTAAAATTATCTTGGTCAAAATTGTGACTCGCCTTCGGAACCCTACATTATACGAGGTCCAACACGGATTTGACGAGTTATTTTTAAATTTCTAAATATAGATTAGCATTGAAGTGTTTTCAAGGCTTTATTAATAAACTATAACAAATTAAGGTAGGTCATGATCGCATTTTAAAACTTGCATAAATTCCGTGTTGTAATAAGATAAACGAAATGAAGGTGCTTAATACGTAACTAATACATGATTAACTAGCCGTGCCCGCGACTTCGTTCACGCGGTATTATTTCATTCATATCTTCTGAAGATATCGAAAATGAATATACACGAAACTTTAACTTAAAACTCCTGTTTTAATCCTTATAACTTTCATTGAAATCCGTTGAGCCGTTTTGGAGCCTTTTCGACACAAACTAACAGACAGACAAAAATTCAGAAAATGGTCATTGGTGGAAGCGACGTAAACTTAAATTTTGCCATTTTTTTATAAATACATGCCAAAATACTGCCACAGACAGACGACGACGACTTCAAACTTCGTTCGCGCGTTGTCAGAAACCTTCCCCGGCGCGCGATGAAATGAGAGCTCATCGCTATCCGCATAGCGGCCCAAGAATGCAAAAGGGACAAAAAAAATTGTGGAAATCTCTTATGAAAATAAAGTCTTCTAAGAGAGTTATGAATATTGTTAGTGAATGGAAGGGAAGAGGAAGACCTAAGAAAAGATGGATGTATTGCGTGAGAGATGATATGAATGAGAAGGGAGTGAATGACGAGGTGACGGCTGACAGAGGAGAGTGGAAGAAAAAGACGTACTGCACCGACCCCAAATAAATTGGGAAAACATGACAATGATGATGATGATGTAAATCTTGTAAGATATGCTAGTTTGATTACAACACAAACCACAGGTTAAATATTAGTATCTACATTGTGTCTACATTTAACTAACTTGAATTTTCTTATGAGGCTTAAATTTTGTTTTGTACGGAGCAGAATAGCGATACACTTCCCATAGTGTAAGTTTGTAAAATAATATATTTATCTCCTTACATAACGGGCAAGTTTCTACCTACAGTAAAATGGTCTTAAATTGTATTATCCGACACAGATTGAGTGATCAACTATCAAATACAAATCCCTAAACACCTACACTAAGTTCTTACTCAAACTACCAATGCCCTATTAGGAAGGTACTTCCTTGCTGGGACCTCCTAACTGCAACTTGATAACAAATCAATCAATTGATAACTAATTGAAAGTGCCGCGGCTTTGCATAAACCTGATTACCTTCTGGCACCCGTCAGGACACAAACCTGGTACATAAAGTAACCCCGGTATATTTTACACATCTACCAGGTGTATAAACATCAAGCTAATTTTAATTCTAGGCGCCAACACCAACATAAGCGCCCGTCTTGTTATTTCACCCTTACTGAAAAAAGTAATTGCATGAGTTTCGTCCGGAAAAGTACCTACTATTTCTGCCACTAAGCAGTTATTCTGGTAATGTTGTGTTCCAGTTTGAAGGATATGGGTACCGGTGAAATTACAGGCATCGGCACTCATTGTCAGGCGGTTCCTCCCTTTGGAGCCCTAACCTCCGACCATTTGGGCCTTGCTCGGCAGTCGGTGGTTTTACATTTAGATACCTATATATTTTATAGTATAATTTTTTACACTCTTTGTGCTTTTAGATAATATTATTCTATAGTAGAAAAAATGATTAACCGAGATTTTAAAGAAATCAATAATAAATTTAACAATAATTCATTTATTATTTAAAAACAATCATCCCAAAAAAAAAACTTAAAGAAACAAACAACAATAGGTACTTAGGGATAACATATAGATAGATAGATATAGTTGAGCGAATAACCCAGAGAAGAGTATTGAGGAACCCCGCCCCCCCACAACAGGGTAGGGTAGGGTGATGTATATGCAAGCCGCAGCATAGTCACCTTCAGTAATAAACTAGTGTCCAACGTAGACGTTTCATTGCGCCCCATACATCTCAGTTGTAGGGATATCATACCTTCCTTTTTGTCAAGGAGGCGGGTGTATGTGATGCGCATCCTAGGTTGACGTGACGTACAATGTGTTGCTATTACTACAGGGGTTAACTTTTAACATAAGAAACCTGTAAGATCCATCACAAAAACATATATTAAAAATTGTCAAAGAGAAAATGCTCGTTGGTCGCTTTAGAAGACATATTACGTAAGTGAACCATTACTAATGACCGTTTTATGATACGATACATACAGGAAGGCATCATTACATCGTTAAGGAAACCGGTATGCTCCAGATAAAAATATCTAAGGGCATTTGACATGACCTACAATTTGGCATTGGGTAACCAAGGTAGAACCACTGAGTAGGGAATGAAAAGGACCAGCTCTAACCGAAGGCAGGGCTACACGTTGAATAAATATTGTGATCCACAGCTATTTATTATATATAGTTAAATTTATTGAGCATGTAGACTTAGTATTGACGGATATCAATACGGATCACATATCAACCATCTGAGATTAGCAGCTTGGAAAGTATATTCGAAAATTAACGGATAGACACGGATAATGGACGGTGTTGATTGATATGTTTTTATTCAATGGGTAGACCCAATCACACCCATGAAATCTGAGAAGACCTCAAAGTTTTTTTTTCTAGAATGTACATCAAGAATTACAAGCAGCAACAACAACACGAGCACGTCCACCTAGGACGCACCCTTTATGGCATTGCACTACGCCTGCCATCCTGAGACTCAAGATGAAAAGTCTTCTGTGCCTGAAATTTCACCGGCACCCATACCCTTCAAACCGGAACACAGCAATGCGACCACTACTGCTTTGCGGCAGAAATAGGTATAGTGGTGGTACTTCCCCGGACGAACTCTCTCACAAAAAAGCTCTGCAACTACTAAACTGACTGACTGATAAAGGCTGTTTAGTTCTACGAAGGTAACATATAAGAGATAGAGCTTGGCTTATATCGGGCAACATGCTAATTTGCTGGCTTAATTGGTGCGGCGAATATAGAAGTTCTAGCGCCTTGTTCTAACTGTATTTCAGTAAGTACCGCACAGTCGAGACACCAATGAAGCGTACCAACACAATTAATGAAGATCTCTCTAGACGGAGAAACAAAGACACAAAAAAAACCGGCCAAGTGCAAGTCGGAATCGCGCACGAAGGGTTGCGTACCATTATCTATAAAGAATATTAAAAAGATATTTATTATATTATGTTACTAAAATTTATGCTTTTCGCAATTTTTCCATTATGTGTGCTGTAAGACGTTGCTTCGTACCAAATTTCAAAGATGCCGAGTTCACGGAAAGTACCCTGTAGGTTTTGATTCCCTTGCGAGTGTCGAAAATTTGCAACAGCTGTATCTTTTGATTGCGTTGTCTTAGAAGTTTGATTTTTTCACAGCTCCAAGGGACAGTAAACTTGAGTAGGTACTTGTTATGAATTTCAGCTTGATACCTCTACGCGTTCCTAAGAATAAGGGTCTTGACAGACAGACGGACAACAAAGTGATCCTATAATGGTTCCGTTTTACCTTTTGAGGTAAGAAACCCTAAAAATACCTAGTGCTTCATGGATGTGCTGATTGTACCCAGATCGAGCGATGGCTCAACGTGGTTTATATTTTTTGTAAGAGGGTATTGGTCTAGTTTTGCCTTTTTCAAAAAACTATTCCATAAAATTGAGAACTAGGAATACTGTAGACGATGAAGCCATCACTACTGCTCAGTCAGCCATGATTATCAGATTAAAGTGAACTAAGCTAAACACCTAGCCTAGTTTTGTTAGTAGTAGAACTTTTTTGTGAAAGAGTTCGTCCAGGGAAGTATTAGCACCATACCTATTTCAGCCGCAAAGCAGTAGTGCTCTTATAACTGTGTTCCGGTTCGAAAGGTATGGGTGGCGGTGAAATTACAGGCACATGAGACTTTCCATCTTTATGTCTCAGGGTGGCGGGCGCAGTGCAGTGCCACATTGGGTGCGTACTTGGTGGACGTGACCTATGAGATAATGCACTATTCATAGATAGAGGGTATCGCTTAACATCAAGTGGGCCATCTGGTTGATCCATGGACCCAAAGAGGTATAAAAAAACACATTAAAATGCTCGGAAAGAAGGTACGTGGCGTTGCAAACCTAAAGAAGCGAACTATGAAAGAGATGATATCAGCTCGAAGATATCAGCTACAATCGGTATCAGCTCGGTAACAACCATCGCGACACATTCCGCAGATAGTACCTACTTAGTACTAACTAGAGTTTGTCGGATACAAACCAAAGGCGGAAAAATCTGCAAACTTCTCGGAAATCATTGAGGGCTTCTTCTACCTTCCGCAGATAAGTTTATTTTTTATTTTTTATATACTACTTGGATGACGGATCAAGCAAGGGGCCCACCTGATGTTAAGCGGTAACCTCTGCCTATGAACAGTGCATTACCTCATAGATCACGTCCACCTAGGACGCAACCTATGTGGCATTGCACTGCGCCCGCCACCCATCCAAGTGGCGGGCAACTGTGCATCAGTTAACACACTTTGAAAGAGCATGGTTGAAAAATCTAAGGGCTTCCATATATTCTTCAGACAAATGGATGGTTAGTTGGTTGATAGAATCTGAAATGAGATCCGTAGAAGAACCAACACACCTCTCAGAACTAGCATGTTGAAGTGACAATAGACAGGCTATATATCTCGCAGGTCAGATAGCAGTTTGGGAATAAAGTTTATCGAGTGGCGACTACAAACTGGATGACGCAGAAGAGGAATGACCCTCTCGATGGACCAACGACATCATAGAGGTCGCAGGATGGATGGAGGCAGCCTAGGACCGTTTGTCGAATCTATGTAGGAGGCCTATGCCCAGTAGTGGACTTGTGTAGGCTGCTGATGATGACTATAAGGATAGTTTGACAGTTGCGCCCGTCATTAAACCGATTTGGCTCTCAACGCGTATGGAAGCTCCATAAACTCCCCGTAACTTGTCTACACATTGGTTATTTTATCTGTGACATTGTGGAAGATTCCCTATTCATGTAAGGTCTAGAAGTTTGTGCGGACGTGGACATCACCAGTGGCTCAACAGACGACAAAAGACCACTGCTGAAGTCCGTCGGTGAGTCCAGATCTGCACAACTCTCGATACATAATTTCTCGAAGCCCTACAGATCGCTGGCAAAGATCCCGATGGCATTAACATTGTCAGGGACAACAATTTAAAAACCTCAGACTATTTTCAATATTCCAACACCAGTTTCCATACAAATAAAACCACATTGAAATCAGAATCCAATGCAAGGAGGAGGCTAATACCATCAACTACTCGCTGTACTATTGTACTCGTAGATACAGAGGTCTAACATTATTAGCTAAAGACAACCTTCAGGTAATTTTAGCGGGGCACAACCGTCAAAATACCAGTATTAATACCTATGCGTTAAGGACAATCTGAATAGTTGTAACGGCCTTGCCGTATCGACAAATCACGGTACACAATCATGGTATTTCAATACTGGATTCTAAACAAACCACCAGGTCAGGCTAAATTCTGTAAATGTTAATTCGAAACAGGTCTCTGTCTGCATACAATATACCTACCACTGATAAGGGTATAGCTGTGTGGCAAAGGCAAGTACTGCAGTACTTTAAAATTGTACAGTATCATCATCAACAGCCTATAGAAATCCACTGCTGGATGGTTATAAGGGCCTCCCCCATATAAATCTTATCTGTCACCATTGTGATCTGCGTCACGGCTTTGTGGAGCGATGATTTACGAAGTTTATAATAGTTCCGACAACCACTGTGGCGTGGAGAGCGTGTTGCGAGAGGTTGCGGTTTCGATTCCTTCTACCAAATGTTTGTATGATCTGCAAATATTTGTTCCGGGTCTGGGTATTGTGTTACCACGGTAGTTCGTAGTTTGCTACACCCACGATACAGGGGTATAGTGTGGGATCAGGGCCTTAATCGCGCTAATTTTGAACGTTATTACCAAAACAAAACCAGAACCGTTGGCTTAAATTCGTACATCTGGATTGAGGGATTCTTGCATAAATTGTGCTGTCATTTCCTTAATCCGCTAAGTACAGGTTGTTGCCTTCATTATACTCTGCTTAGCCCTTTCAAATTGTTATGTCATATCTGTGGTGGTGTTTTTCGCCAATTTGCACATCCATTTTGCCCATCCATTTTCAAGTTACTTTTATGCTTAGCGCTACTTAGAAATAATGTCTTTGCGCATGACTGAATGGGCAGAAACAATCACGTAAGTCAATGCATGCCGTCAACCTGAGCGTGGCTAGGTCTAGAGCGTACGGGTCACGAAGTCAATGTTGTTGTGGTGTCATCATGATATTATTAAGCAATTAAACGCTTCCGGATCTTCTACGATTCCCTACGCCTTGTTGTGGATAGGCTATTCTAATTAAATTACGGGAAGGTATTCCGTAGAATTCGACGGCTAGCACGTTCAGGGTCAACAATGTCGTGAACAATCGTTAGAAATGTGACCAAAATTTAAAAGGAAAGATCTTTCATCGGACACATAATAATATCATACAGTGATACTATTGCCATCTACTATGTATCGTGGGTCCGCGTGTGAAATTCATAATAGTCTGGGGCGATACAACTAACCATTTCTGGTTATATCAGGTTAACGCCAAGCGTATCGGCATTGACCTCAGTCCGTGGCCCATTTCTGGTTTGTTTTTACCCTAAACTGCTTATAAGGGTTCTGGTATCGTCTAGTAGCTTTGTGATCACTATCTAGCCAATAGTTCACCTTAAAACACGGATGGGCATCCCACTTCCTACCTATTCGTTTTGTAAATGGTTTCACAGGATGTTTAAATGTTTTCTCTGCAGTAGACATGAGTTTTACAAATCGGAAAGTTGTGACAATGTCAGCTCGGTAGTTGATATTCAATAAACAATCAGTTTCAGTTTGGTGAAATTCCATATTGTTTTCTTTGATTATTGATAACGTCCGCTAAGGGGGCGTCCAATTATTACGTGATGGAAAAAACTACCATTTTGAACCGATTTTAAAAAAAGGACGAGGTTCTCAAGTCGTGTGTTTTTTTTATGAAGAATTGAGGAAACTCCTCAAATATTATAGGCACACATATAGCAATTTTGGTATTTTAGGCAACAAGTCAAGCATGTTCATTCTGAAAGTTCCATTTGGTAAAGTGGAACTGATAAAGAAGACCAGAGATGGCCATTGGAACTACTCAATGATAAGTTTTTCACGGGTGGCAATAAGGGTGACTTCCCGATATCCGATTGAGCTGAAATTTGGCATACCTCTCAAGTTCCGATGACAATACAATATGATGGTGTCAGCGATCTGATGATAGAGACGGAAGGTTGTAAACGGAACTCTTCGATGAATATTAGTAGACTGGCGAGGCTCATTGTGATCGGCACACAGTTCCGATCACTAATATTATAAAATCTTGTATTAGGGAAAAAAATTAGCTCGATAACTTTTGAATACAAACTTTAAGCACCCTCTTTTATACCTTAAATCATCCATTTTTTATTTCCTTTTCCTTTTTTTTGTTTGATTTCCGTTAATTTATTTCTTAGTCAGCACCAAGAATTTGAAAGGAACATTCGTGTCAAATTTAAATTTTATAGGCCCAGTTTAGGAGATCTGCGGATGAGCCACACCTTTTCGGTTGTCATGGCGTATCCGGCCTAAGAATATACCCTCTGTCGTAAAAGCAGATAGATACACTAGGAGATGGGCAGCACCTGGCAAATGGCATCCACCTGAGTACGGAAAACTAATAGTGCGATTACCTATCCGCAAGCCAATCATGGTGACTATGGCATACCATAGTTTAATATTATCAGTAATTTGTATTTTTAGAGAGGCTTCTAACGTGAACGTCTAAAAATGACGTCGGATGTTATAGTAGGGTTACCTTTTATGACGACCTTCAAAAGGTGTATTAATTGTTATAGATTGTATACTAGAGGATCTAAGAGACTAGATTTCAATGTAACTGCTGGTACTAGGACACACACGTGCTTAACCTGTTAAATTATTTATTACCATGTTTTGGGGTCTAGGAATATAAACCAACCAACGCGTGTATAACCTAGCTTGGTTGATACTCTTGATACCTATCTCTATACAGAAATGAAAGTGTGGGGAAGTTTTCTGTGGCCATTGGAGTTGGTTTTACTTGTAAGTTGATCCAAAGTTCACAACAAGATCAAGACAGTGAGCTGATGAGGGATAAGGAAGGTGGACAACTGAACGCCTCGATGGTTGATCGAAGACGGGCCGTGTTTGGACTTATTTAGCCAGCATGTGGTCCTGAATACTAATTTCATCTTCATGTTCAGCGTTATTTTATAAAGCTTTTAGTTTTCAACATCGAGCATCCTTGATTTTTTTATTAAAACCTTTACATTTTCAATGAAATTTATCGTTTCACGTCGTCTATGCAGCTATGAAGCAAATCGTCCTTTGAAAGATCGAATAACTTTTCTTTAATCAAATTGATCGCAATATGAAGAGGCAATTTTGACTAAAACTGGTCGTAGTTAAGTAGTGCATTGTGTCCATTATCTATTCCGCTATTGTTGACTTCGAATTAGTCTCCGTGGTTATTAATCGGTGGGATACGCCTGACTGTAATTATAGTTGAGATTAGAATGTATCGTAGTTGATTTGTGTAATAAGTAACCATATGTGACGCAGAGGTACCTTGAGATGGTAAACCAGAGGTTAATTATGAGTTATGTGACGAGAGGTACCTAAAAATGGTAAAGAAGAGGTTAACTATGAGGTTGGAGAATTCAATTACTGAAGAGAGAGTACGTAGGTACTTATGAGGGAAACATCACTATATATGTGCAGTGTTCTAGAGAGTGTCGAAACTACTTTTCGTATTTGTAAGTTGCTTTGTAGAAAATATCCTACTAATTTCGTTTTTTTTAATGTTTTTATCTAACTACAAGGGATTTTTTGACTTCCCACTGTCAACGTTAACGTGTACAAGATAACGTGGACATCGGGAATATACCGTTTTTGCAAGCTTTTATTATACTTCATCCGTCAAGAATTTAAATCAGTTCCACCCAACCTATTGAGCTGAAATTTTGCATACCTCTCAAAGTATGATAAAATATTGTGGTGATAATTACCTGATCTAATGATGGATATGAAAGGTGGACAATAGAACTCCTCGAAGATAGTGGCAGTGTTGCGTGGCCAATTCAGTTCAGGGCTGGAGTAATTAACATTAAGCTTCATTTTATCCAGTATAACACAAAACAAACCACGGACGGACGCAGGTGCTTATGAAACACGGAATTTATTATAACAAAGATAATCTTGAAGATAACTATTAATCAAAGTTTTCAGTATTTTGTAGAATAAACGAACGAATGAACACCATCAAAGGAAGTCACCTAATCTTTCTTAATTTATCTTCGATAGTTAAAAATATAATAATTTTGAAGGAACTAATGGTAGAAAACATCAGAAGCTAATAAGAATTAGCTTTTATGGTTCAGTTTTCAATTTGAACTTTGAACCGACAACAAGGTATACCTAAGAAACACCGACAGAATTGTCTCAAAATAAACGAAAATCCTTGGAACATTAGAAAGATACTTTCAGGCAAGAACAAACAAAATCTAGCAACGCCATAGAAAGTAGTCGTTGCACAGAAACTTTGAAAAATAGGCTTGCGTTTGGCTAGATCTCACCTGATGAGAAGCGACGACGAGGCACGCTCGCCTAGAAGATGCATACTCACTCTTCTTTTGAAGATGCCCAAGTTGTACGATAAAGTGAATAAAGAAGCCTGAAGAGAGTTCCACGCCTTTGCTGCACGCATGATGAAAGAGCTCGAGAAACGGTTTTTACGCGACGGTGGTACGTCGACAACAAAAGGGTAAAACGACTCTCCACGTCTGGTCGTCAGGTGGGGGAATGGAGACGAGGGGATTAAATCGTACAGTTCCTGAGCACACTCACCAAATTATATGCGGTAGAAGATACACAAACACGCACGCGTTAATTGATGTTTACTTGATGAGGCCCTTTATCAAACATTTATATCTAAATTCAACGAAACTACATAGGAAGCCGGCTTTAGAGTTTATCTATGAGTTTTGTGCTCTAGTATCTGTTACAAGCAAGTAGCCGGAACAAACACGACTCGATCATTTATTAAAATATCAATTAACTTTATCATTGAATTTAAAAACGTTCTATCATTATTCGTGGCTCAGGTTGAGTAAGGGCAACCACCGGCTAAAGGGTTTCTGCATAATAAAGGTACATTCAAAATCTAAAGTGGCCTCAAGGAGTTAAAGCTTACAGCTATGTAAACTGCGGCAAGGACATGACAGTTGCTCCTAGGGACGGTATTCACTAACTCTGAGACAAGATAAAATGTAATGTATAAATACAACTAAGACTCAAAAATATCCGCTCCGCTTTAGTCGGTACCAGCCCGTTGTGGATTGGCGCCGAGATCTGTCGATAAACTATAAATTAAGTGTGAATGCAATTATAAGTTTGTTTAATAGATTAGGTCGTGTCTGGTGGCACACCTCGGATTAAACACACCAATTTTTGGGCGATTAATCAACATTATTTTATATCTGACACGTTGAAGCTAGAGCTAAATGTGGCCTTAAAACGTAAGCTCGGGCTTTCTTAAGAGTATGCATACTGGATTTGTCTCAACTAACACGGAATGTCACAGCTATGTGCCGGCGGACTCCGCTAACTTAAAATACATCGAGATAAGTAAGTGTAAGCGTTAAAACACAGTAGAGTCGCCGTGTCAACCTTTGTACGACGGGCACTTTTTTTTTGTATTGGCTCGCCAAACTAGCCTACTTCCCGCTTGATGGTAAGCGGTTACCGTCGCCTAATGACATCTGCAAAACCAGAAGCAATGCCAACGCGTTGCCTGCCATTAAGGACTCTTTTTAAATTTTTTTAAGCGGCTCATGTTGTAGTTTAGTTGAAACACCTCAGGAGGGAGCCCATTCCACAACTTACACGTATGGGGGAGAAAAGATCTCGTACTGCTCGCTTTACATGTGGGTATCTACCCACATGTCAATGATGTGTAGATGAGCTCCCTTGCGTTGTCTAGAAGTGCGATGGTAGAACCTGGATGCGGGTATGAGATTGAATAGCTCCTCAGAGCACTCACCAGTATAGAGTCGATAGAATACACAGATCGAGCCGATGTCTAGGCCCAGGCTCAGCGGCTCTAGTGAACTGGAGAGCTTGGGGTCAATGACGATTCTTCTCTGTAGGGCTTCGATGAACTGTAATCGAAGCTGTAGGAAGTAAAAGCGAAGCAGCTGGTACTTAGGGGCCCCGTGCCATAGGAGAGAACAGTATTCTTTGTGTGGCCGAACTTTTGCTTTGTAAAGTAGTAAGCGCTATGTTGGCGTGAAATACATCAGTAAATCAGTTATAGTAAATGTAAATGAAGTAAATCAGTTTCAGTTATCCCACAACTTCTCTCTTACTTTATAATATTTTCAAGAGATTGTCATCAAAGAATATACTCACTTGTATTTCGGTTTCGGTTTAAAGAAATTTATTCTCAAAAAGACATTATGTCACTTACATGAGAAAAACATTTATCTTAATAAGTAGTACATTTAACATATAAGTAGGTCGTTCTAGTAAGTAAATAGGTAATATTGTACATTATTTGTAGAAAACTAGGTAGGCACTCATTCAATGCATATGCATGATAATAAGTAGGTACTATCTTTAAGGTACGATATTTAACATACATAACACCCAATAGTCACACATATAGTCCTCACTAGGATCCCCTGTGTGGCGGGTATCAGGAACTACTAGTAACATGGTACCACTACACCCAGACCCGGAAAAAATATTTGTGGATCATACAAAAAAAAACCCGCACCTCTCTCATCTCAGCCAACTACTCGCCCGTCGTGCCACAGAGTTCGGTTTGATTTAAAAGAATTAATATCATTTTAGGGTCAACATAAGAGTTAAGAGCTACCTACACCATCAACTTTGTCTATTTATGCTAAGAAGATACTAAATCACTCAACATTGACAATATACCGATGTATTGACAAAATATGCAACTATTTAATATTTATATCCATCAAAGAATTACCTTATTTGAATAGATTTAAACAGCATACCATGTAAAGATGTACTATGTAAAGATAGACTTACATAGACTTTGAATACCAGTTTCTGTCAGCCCCAAACTGACCTCTCGTCCCAAATGTAAAACGAGACAACGCAGATTTTCAATTTATATGTATATCATTTTCATTACGCCCTGTTCCGTGGATATTTTTTGCTTCAATTTTAAACAAAAATATAGTGTATTATGATAATGATAAAACTGATGTTTGACTGGAGAGGACGTTAGCAGAAAACATTTTCAATATGTATACAAATTCAATCAAATAATCTTTAAAAATAAAGATAGATAGATCATTCTTTATCGATCACCATACATAAATTCAATAAAAATAAAAAAAATAAACTTAGGAAGTAGGTACAATAGGCAGCCTTATCGTTAGCAGCGATTTCTACCAGACAGTCTTTGGAATAAAGACAGTCTGGCAATTTTGAACTCTATGTTTAGAAAAAGTAAATAAGTAAGTAAGTAACCTGAACATTTATTTTTTTGTTAAAAAATATCTTGTCTGTTAATCTTGTTTCTTTTTTAAACCGACAACCGTTGGGGGTATAGTATTATTTTATTTGTGCGTTGGGGTAAGAGAGTTCTTGAGTGGAGACCGCGTCTTGGCAAACGTAGCGTAGGGCGCCCTCTGGCTAGGTGGAGCGATGACCTACGAAAGGCGGCGGGCAGAAAGTGGATGAGAAGAGCCGAACACCGGGCTCAGTGGCGCGTATTGGTATTGGCCTAAGCCCAGCAGTGGACTAGTGTGGGCTGATGATGAAGATGATTATGATGTTAAGTAAAATATTTAAAAAAAAAAAAAAGTATAGATATTATTCAACCCAGTATGTACATTTTACTAATTTTACGAACCACAATTTAATCTTACACTTGAGTGTTTAGCTTGAAATAAGATTGCGTTGCATTTGGATTATTTTCAACAATCATTTGAAAATAGTGAATAATTATTGTGAACTAAATTAATGATTTCTTGAACTAAATCCGTTGAAGTAAACGAGTCTGGTGCATGTAGCTATCAATTAATATTTAAATTGAAATTGCTTATTTATCAAGTGGAACGTACTACGATTAGTAACTTAAATAAATTCAATTGCCTTTTAAATTAAATTAGTTTAGTTTTTGGCTTTAAACTGGACGCCTATGAGAGGGAATGGGAAACGGTTGCTCAAAACCGTAGTGACTGGCAGAAATTGGGGGAGGCCTTTGCCCGACAATGGGACAGTTAGGTATACCCTTAAAGGTAAAAGTCCGATAGTTATTATCAAAACCTACCTATCCTAGCACTTTCGGATCGAATGCGAAGCCAAAACAAAAGCCAAAATTAAAGCAATTTTTTTTGACTGCCAAAAGTTTTCTCACCATTTATGAGGGATTGGTACGCAGTTGATTAGATAGCTCTAGAAACTCGTTATAAGGGAACAATATCGTCACTATAAAAATGCTTACGTAACATTCAACATTCATTTTTAGCACTAATTGAAAACGTTTAAAATTATCAGTTATAAATAAAAGCAGTGCACAAAATACAGGCTTGTGCTGACACTCATAATTTTACACCTAAAATTAATAATTCAGTGATATAATGCACGTTCCTTATAATCTGTGCAGAGTAATAAATAACTAGTTAGCAGTGCTCAGACGAGTCTGGCCTTATGTCAAGCGTAGCATGCATTCTCGTAGCGCTGTCCCATTCTTCATTTCATGTGCCCAACAAATAAAACCTTAGAGCATTGCAGGCCTCCGTAAACAAAACCCATCATACTCTCTCGAAAACACGGTTCATATTTCACCCAAAACTCATCACTATCAGCGTACAAGCTGTCTCGGAAGTGGTGTGCTAACTGTGGAGGTGATTAGTCACCAACATGAACAATGATTTCCAATTTTAATTTTCAGTAGTTTTTCTGCTTCTCGTGAATGATTCGGAAAATGAAGCATAGCATACATATCATTTTGGTAATGTTTAATGTTCTCACTGCTCAGATTTGGGCTATAGATTGAATCTGTCTCTACTGGCAGCTTTATTAATAGGCGTAGCTCATTTTTAAAATTCTAGGGCTTGGTTGGTTACTCACTTTCGTGAAAATTGACGATCTCTGTGGCGCGGCTAGCGATGGTTCGCCTGCGACGTAGCAGGTTGCCGGTTAGATTCCCGCCTCGGAACAAATATTTGTGCGATCTGCAGATATTTGTTCAGGGTGTTCTGGGTGTTTTCTATGTATAATAAAAAATATCTATATATGTAATGTATTGTATTAAGTATATCAGTTGTCTAGTACCCATAACACAAGCTCTGCTTAGCTTGGGACTAGATAATGTTGTGTGAACTTGTCCAGCATTCTTTATTTTATTTATTATATTTTATTAGGTAATTACTTATTATTCTAGTAAGTTAGCAAACGTATACAGAGCCCCTAGTATTGTAATTAGTATCAAAATTTACCAAAACTAGTAGTTGTAAAATTGTGCCTCAGAATCGCCCCTTAGTTCCACTGGGTTCGAAGTTTTCGCTGGGAGTGCTGCAAGTAAATATAGGAAAGAAAACTAAAGTTTATAACTATCAGAACTCGTCCTAAAGGTACAGTACAAACGTACTGTACCTTTAGGACGAGTTCTGATAGTTATAAACTTTAGTTTTCTTTCCTCAGCTGATCAGCTGATTTCACGGATGGAAACATGTTACTCTTATGTTATTAAAAATATTAAAAAATCACTTCGTAAGCGATAAGGTCGCTGTCAAAATATAGGTGTGGTTGAGAAAGCGTGCGAAATTGTGCATACAGCCTTCTTTATGTGACTGATTATTGTACAGTCACGCATCGACGTAAATAAAATGAATGGACGGGCCTCAGGGAACGATAGTTTTGAAGCTTCTAAATAGACCTAGCTAGTACACTTCGCTTCAGTCAGTCTTTGTCACGGCAACGAGTGACAGCTATGCTGAAAAATACCAAAATTAGATACCTTGGTAATACAATGCCTTTCTGTGCTTTTCTGCAAGTGCAAACAACACAAGAAATACAAATAAAGCTTCAGGCATCGCATTTCATTCGTAAGTAATGGTTTTGTAATATAATTTTCATCAATTGATAAAAAACTTATAAATCGTCGTGTGGTAGGAAAACTACATAACTAACACATTTTGCGAAATTGACGCAATTGCATGGTTATGATGGCCCATACATGTCGATGGACACGTCTTCCTCTAGAGGACGAGCGACAAGGAGGACTACGCCCCAGGACATTATCTCAATGTTCCCGACTCTGAATGAAGGTTAACAGACACAAGTTTATACTCGTAGATAGTTTTAATTTTAGTTGACATACCTTTTTCTTTTTGATACTTAGAATTATTGTGTTCCACAAATTGATTTCATTTTGTTGATTTTATAAGCATTAGTCGTATGATAAGTTTGTTAAGTCACTTACTTTGAATTTATAAGTCTGCTAAAATAATGTAGGTGTTTCAGTAGTTTTCTAATATTCAGTCTTGATAAAAAGAAATGATTATAAGTTGGTTTTATTTTAAAATGTATTTTAATATTATATAAATCTATACCCATGTATAGGATTGTCATATTCAAATAAGTAAATAATAGATCATTTCAATTATTCAAAACTTTGGCGAGGGAAAAAAACATAGTCGTTTTTTTATTTTTTTCTCTTAATCAAAAGAACTAAAATGTATTATCATTAAATTCGAAAAAAGATACAGTACCAATCTATAACATACCAAAACACGGACTGAAAAATTAGTTACGATACAAAAGTTATTGCCATTTTTGACGCAATAAAACAGTAAATCGCGTTTTTCTCGCGATGTTGGTTTTGTTGTTGTTATTACTTATTTAGTTTTCCAACTACAGCGACGAAATATTTGACATGACTTCACGCATGACGGATGGTCCGGTACAGACTGCAAAAAAATCTGATGCCTAAGGGGTATCGTATTGATTTAGAATAGTAATTTGCATTATTTACGTCAAAACATTGCTAAGCACGTCGCTTTAGGTAATTGCATATAATATGTAATGGCATGTTAATTAACCTTATAGCTTTCCAAAAAAAATCTAAGGTAAACAAAAATGGATAGAAGTCATAAGACGAGCAAGAACAAACGACTTTTGGAAGTGGAATACATTTTCCCGTATTTGCTCTGATCATTTTCTACACAATGAATTCTATACGCCAAAAAACGGTTAGTAGTAGTAGAGCTTTTTTGTGAAAGAGTTCGTCCGGGGAAGTACTACCACCATACCTGTTTCTGCCGCAAAGCAGTAGTGCTCGCATTGCTGTGTTCCGGTTTGAAGGGTAAGGGTGCCGATGAAATTACGGCCACATGGGACTTTTCATCTTTATGTTTCAGGGTGGCGGGCGCAGTGGAATGCCACATAGGGCGCGTCCTAGGTGGACGTGACCTGAGGTAATGCACTGTTCATAGGCAGAGGGTACCACTTAACATCAGGTGGGCCATCTTCTTGATCTGTCATTCCAAGTAGTATAAAAAAACTCATTGTGCAAAATTCTTAAAACGGCACTCTGCAGTTTCTTAAATGCTGGAATTTTTATACATTTATGTTTCCGTACGATTTTTATGATATTTTCTTAGTTTATTGAGTGATGAAAAATATATTTTTCACAAATTGATTGAGCTGAAGACCTTAGGTGGACTTGCTTTTCTATTGATTTATATTGTGTATATTTGAGAGCTGAAAAATAGATACGTAACTACATAAAACAGAAGGGAACCATGTATTTTTGTAAAAGTTTCATTCAATAATTGCATTTTTTTCGGCGATTTTTAGTACTATAAACCTACTGAAATAACTTTAGAAAACACATTGCATCTGTTAAAGTATTAAGTATTAAAAAAATACAGTTTTTAATAAGTTCAATAATTTAATTTCACCTAGTTTATTTACAAGACCGCCAGGAGTGGTGCTATAGAGAAGAGGCCTTTACTCAGCAGTGGCTGGATAGATAGATAGATAGATAGATAGTTTGTTTGTTGACCGTACCCTAAATCCGAATTGTCTTATTTTTCACGGACGTTTTGTATGGGTAAGGCCAGTCCATTTATTTTACTTTGGTCGAAGCAGTCACGCATGGAATAAATTATGTCAAAATATATGTTTTTCTCAAACCGAGGACAATCTTAGAGATTAGTTGACCTAGGCCGGTTAAGGCTGGCATAGTTAGGGCCATACTACACGGTCGGTTCTCCCGCCGCGGGAATCCGCTCGACAAAACTGCCGCAGACCATCAAACTAAACGGAACGCGGTTTATCGCTGTCTTTTGTTAGTTTCAACATGGATCCGCCAACGATAACTACGCTTGCAGCTCTATTATTAATATAATTATTAAAAAAGAAAGTAGAGCGCAATGTTTGGGTGGAACAAGTGTTAAGTAATCGTTTAACTTCGGGAATATTTCAGTCAGTGTTTAGTTCACACCGCGATAACCCTCGTATGTTTTTCTACAGAATGTCTGTGAACTCATTTGATGAACTTCTATCAATTACGAGTATAAGCCAACGTATCAAAAAACCGCCCGTGTAGTTTGAAGCGCCGGTTATCAGCGGCGGTTTGACGCTGCATGTGGCGGTCGTATTTCTCCCGACTGTGAACCGCGATGGGAAACCGCGCAGTGTAGTATGCAGCATACAACTTCCATATAAAATTGTGTCTAGTGCGGTTCAAAAGCGGATTCCCACGGCGGGAGAACGGCCCGTGCAGTATGGCCCTTATTAGTATTAAAATCCATATCAGTCGTGTCACAGAGACTTACACTAAAAAAATCAAGTCAGCCTGTTGTCTGACACCTAAAAATACTGAAAATAAGCAGCATGTTTAAAAAAAACTTTAGCAGCAGCTAGGCACTGATATTTTCACGCTCGTCTATCGTCGCTTCATTTGGAGGCTGCCTATGAACATTGCATTACCACATAGATCACGTCCACCTAGGACGCGCCCTATGTGACATTGCACCGCGCAAAGATTCTAACACACACATATTGTTAACATTGTAACATTCCACACTTTAGTGTCAACAAAAAAACACATGAAAGCACTTTCGCACACGACTGTACCTGTCAACAACGCATCACTTCTGTTTTTGTATGAAAGGCGATAAATTCGAGTTAATAACGGGTGTAATAACAATTTAACAAGAACCTACAAACCGTTACAAGCAGCGCAACACAAAATGGAAACATATTTGGAATTTTTTACATATTTTGACAGGTTTTTGATGGGCAATCTATAAGCACGATAATATTAAACGAACAAAGTTCTACACTATAAACAAATCAAGTCTTCACACAACGCGCACATTGAGATTGAGGAAGTGGCAATGGGCTGGCCACATAGCTCGCAGAACCGATATCCGCTGGGGAATGTTCTCGAGTGGTGACATTGAACTGAACGAAGACGCAGTGTAGGATGGCTCGATTCGATGTATCTACGACATTTTAAAGCTCGCAGGAAGTCCGTGGATGGAGGTGTCGATGGACGTCAAATTCTTTCACTAAGTTAGTAAATGGCAAAATAGCACTCGCGAAACGAAAAGTGAGCAAAAATTGCGTTATTTTAATATAAAAATAATCAGGAAAGTATTCAAAAATAAAACCAAGGTTTAGGAGAAAAATGGTTGTAACTACGAAAACAGAGGCTACTTTGTAAAATTAATTTCTAACATTTCAAGTGTTTTTTCAAATTACTGAAACCAAGACGACGCTTTATATTATTATGATGTGGATTAACATATATATTCTTGTTGATTTTTCTGTAAAGATCGTGAATAAAAAAGGTTTTAATGGACCAGATTTCACATTTATCCACCTCTTAAGACTTATTCGTCGTGGCTGTCCATTGGGGAGATATATGTGCGGCAGAGGACATCTACCCACTGATGATGATGATGATGATGATATTGATGACGATGATGATGATTATGATGATGCCATAATAACTATCACTATGACGTTTATATCACACAATAACAACATCTATTTCATGTGTTGATGAAAACCTATACAGGGTGTGCCGTAATTGGTATGCTATCTACACATAGAGCATTGCAGCCCTTTTTTTAACTATAATAGACCTCTGTTGGACCACGATCTCACCTGTTGGTAAGTGATGATGTGGCCGAAGATGGAGCACAAAGGTCTAGAAGGTACCTATTCACCTAGCCTTGAAGAGGCCCAGATTATAGTTTACAGGAAAGACAGACGACGGTAGTGTATTCCACTCCTTAGCAGTTCCACGCTTAGTAGCAGCCTCTGTCCGGAGTATCCACATAAAGGAGACAATCTTTCGTTTGATGACGTTTGGATGTATTCAGAAAATGTTGAGGGTTATTAGATCTATTTAGTTTTCACTAAAATTAAGCAAGCACATCATTATTTAGAAGCCGCTGATTGTATTCTATGGGGGAGGCATACGAACAGTCTAGAGCTGCCTATTATATTTCAAAAAACGATTGAATTCCCGTCAATCGAGGTTAGTGCTGAAAATCAGCGCTGCAGGTCACGGCAGCATTATGCTGAGCGCGAGCCTATTTTGACGGTACACACTTTTCCCCCCTAAAAGGGATTTTCAGGTGGGAATAGTGGAATAAGCTTATACATATCACGTCTACGTACCTGAGTAAGTAAATAAAATAATATTAATAAATAAATAAATGTGTGTGTTATTTTTATTGATGTTGTGTACAGTTTTGGTCAAAACTAATTTATTTTCTTCCATTCTTTCTTCTTCTTTATTTGTATCTAAAAAATGTTGTCAAATAAAATCTCGTTGCACCCATTTTGGGTGAACATACCAATTTTGGGACAGCCTGTATATGCATGGCATAGATATCTGTAGAAGTTACAACATCGATATTCAATACATCGGCCCAAATCGAACTAACAACTGTTATTATTCTGTGGCGTGCCCCGGAATGCACACAGGAATGCAATTAATGTAATGAAATAGAATACGGCCTCATGAAATCAGTAGGCACTGGTATTGTGTCATATATTGGTGGTACCACAGAATAAATAATAGTACAAGTAGTAGTACTACAGGTCTAGCGCTTAACTGAGTCAGATCCTGAGGTATGGCAGCGGTACGGGAGGAGTGTTTTCGTCTCACAAATTATCTGTACCCTTAGTACGAGAATTTGACAGTATTCGAAACTATATGAAGTTTCGTTTCCTTCAATCATGAATCTAGTTAATCCGAGCCTTCAATACATTTTCTGACAGCGTCCTTAGTTTTCTCCTCGTTTCCGCTAGGGGCGCTGCTAGTAAATGTTTTTTTTATGAAACTATTAGGCAAACTAGCTTACGGCCCACCTGATGTAAAGTGGTCACCGTCGCTTATAGACACCGGCAACACCGGGGGTATTGTCGATGCGCTGCCTACCCTGAAGGAAATTAAGAATATTTTCTTGAAGCGACACATGTCGTAACCAAGCTGGAAAACCGATGGAAGCTCATTCCATAGTTTGTAGGATGGGGAACAAAAATTTCGATAAATGAGTCGTTCGAGAAACCCAGGGTTCTATGATGTGCGGATGAGCTTTGTCACGGTGCCGGGAAGTAAAATCGGTAAAATCCCGATGCGGGGATGAGATCGAAAAGCTCATCAGAGCATTCCCCGTTGTAGAGGCGGTAGAACACGCAAGGAGATCCGATGGCTCTGCGCTGGGTAAGCGGTTCTAGAGCATCGGAGATACAAGTGATTCCGTGGAAAAAGTTACTTTGTGCTACTAATGGGGCTAAAGAAATATTTTGTTCTTCCAGAGCGTTATTTTGAATTCAGAGAGAAGCGAAGGATTCTATAGTAGAACCCCGAGTGTAGCGATTACATTACTTTTGTGACCGAGTTAATTGCAGAAAAGAACCCTTTTCTTTGCACTCATAAAAGCGAACATAAAAAATTCAAACCGCACTAATAAAACACTATGGTGGTAGCAGTTACTGCTTTACGCATTCATATATTTTTTACGTCGTTTTTATGTTTTTTAGTCAACAAGAAAATAAACTATTTTATTTTCGCAGTCTGTCTGTCTGTCCGTGGCTTAAGAGATTCTTAGTACTAGAAAGCTGTAATTTGACATTGGTCGACAAATAGGTAATATAAAATCTTGTAAAAAAAAACACGCAAAGTGTGGATGTTTCTTTTATCAGTTATGCCATGATGTGGGATATCGTTGGTTATATCATTACAAAATATTGCGGGTGAGTGAAAAACATTTTTAGGTTCAAGGATCTGTTTGCGAAATATTAAGCTTTAAAGTATTTTTTTTTTAAAGTCATTGTAGGCCCTTTCAGATAAACAGTTGGTTTTGGAAACTACGAGTTTTTAAAAAAAAACTAACAAGGGAACGAGTAATAGTCGAACTACTTTTAAAATGTATTTCGAAAGGAAAATATTGTACAAATCCATTGAAAATTGTTTAGATGAAGTTGTCAGTTGTGTAATACAGACATGCACTTTTTTTAATGAAACTAATATGCAAACTAGCTTACGGCCCACCATGTAAAGTGGTCACCGTCGCTTATAGACACCGGCAACACCAGCGGTATTATCGATGCGCTGCCTACCCTGAAGGAATTTATGTTTTTTTTTCTTGAAGCGACACATGTCGTAACCAAGCGGGAAAACCTCAGATGGAAACTCATTCCATAATTTGTAGGTATAAATTATTTCGAGAAACGAGTCGTACAAGAAACCCAGGGATCTATGATGTGTGCTGGATGAGCTTTTTCACGGTGCCGGGAAGAGTGATAACCATAAGTAGCTTAGATTATGAAGTGATTTTGCCTGGTAGTGCGAAGGTTTGATTGAGTGCCACGCACAAGGCGTACACCTAAAATTGCAGCTTTAAAAGAGTCCATTCTGGGCAGCGTTATTGCATTTTCAAAGTCAGCCCTATAATAATACTGGTGGAGCACTGGCTGTTTAACTAGACGTCTCGAAGGCCTTTTCAGGGTATGGCACGCTAGCCTTATTGGCAAGCTTCCTGCCTTATAGACTGTAGGTTTTCTGAGGGAAAAATCTATTTGAGTAGTCGTTGACGGCTGCTCGTCGGATCAGTTGGCCATTAATGCTGGGTTACCTCAGGGGTCGATGCTCTCTGTCACGTTGTTTCTGCTACACATTAATGATCTGCTCATGCCCCGTATCATTGGCTATGCAGGTGACAGCACAGTTGTGGAGAGATACGTTTGCACTGCTCGAGCTAGTCAGAATTAAATTCAGGAGCTAAGGTATAATGCTGCAGCGTTTCAATTTAACTCTGAAGGCTGTGTCTCTCGTTAAATTCAACGTCTGTAAACGCAGGCTTGTCTCTAGGCAGAAATAGTCTCGGCAAAAGTAGTCAGTTTCTTCAAGTTCCCATATTCCTGGATGCACCTATAGATATAGGAGATCATCTTGAGCTCTTAAATGTTTCAATTACGCCGACTCTCAACTTCAGGTCATAAATTGAATGAAAAACAAAAACAGCTGCTATAAAGTTGGGCATCCTGAAAAAGGTTTGATTACTTAATTGTTCTCAGCCCCTTTCACCCCCTCAAGGTTAAAATGATTAAAATCCCTTTTTAGTGGGAAGCTTCGCTACAAAAGGAACCTACCCTAAAAAAAACAGCATTCTAAGTGGTTTCAGCTATGCAATGATGAAGTCAGGGTATAGATTTACATGAAAATGGCATCAGTAATCGTAAAAACCCCCTACTGTCCCCAAAGTTGCACCGCACTGCTTACACTGCTTAATGTATCACTTCACCTCAACATGGACTGGAGACCCCGATGCGAAAGTGTAAAACCACATTTTAGTGTAGTAACGCGGGATAGCTGCATTTTAGTCTTGACACCAAACACAAAATATTTTTATGGTTATTTAGAAAATGCAATGCTACAATGCAGTTAAGTTTATTTAACCGCATGCAAGTATAGTATTTTCAATAACGGCTTTATTGAACTGGATTAATGTAATATAATTTAAAAAAAGCTATACTACAAAAAAGTAAAAGTACTGTAACCACATTATACAGTAGAAAAATCAGTTAACGACAACTTAGCTAAGCAATTGATGGTATACATTTTAGTAATAATGTAAGTTATGATCTCATAGCCGCAGTTTTTGTTTAGCAATGATAGTTACCTGCGTTTAAGCATTGTAAACATATAAAATAAAGTAATTTAACGGCGTTTTTCTTTTTTTTATCTCGAAAACTATAAAACCTGGGAAAACATTTCTTAAACAGATTGTTTTTTTTTCTGATTATAATGGCATCAAAAAGTTAAAATTGGCCAGATGTTGGATAACGGCATTATAGCTTATAGACGGCAGTGATATAATTAATACAATATAACATAGATAGATATTTTTAATTATACATAGAAAATACCCAGAACACCCTGAACAAACATCTGCATATCGCACAAATATTTGTACCGAGGCGGGAATCGAACCCGCAATCTCCGGCGTCGCAGGCGAACGTTCGCCAGCCAAATATGAATATGAAAAGGCACTAAATAAAGATAAATAAAAAAAACACGATCTGTGATAATTTTAGCTAGTTGTTACTTACTGTTGCCTAGATATAGCCCTGTGACAGACGGACAGACACTGTATAGGGTCCCTCCTGCCACCCTGTGTGTAACGGAACCCTAAAAACAGTCGATAGCAAAAGTTAAACAAAAGTTGTGCTCCGTCGTGTGCAGAATGACCCACTTTCAAATCTGTAACATTCTGTATACATGGCTACAATTTCTCATCTGGGCTAGGTTTATAGGACCCTAAACACAGAGTTATTGCTAAAACTATGTCACCTAGAACAACATGCCAAACCAAATCTTCGAGGAAACTAGAGCAACAGCATTCGCAGTTGATTTGAATGTCGCGTAAAATCGACTCCATAAATCACTAGTTCGTATAATCGGTCACAAAAGTGTTCACGGAAAATAGAACCTTAGTTATTTCTATACAATATTCCTACTTTGTTTAATTCACCATTATATTATAGTCGTTTTATTACAGTCACCGTCTTCATAAATAATAATTAAATTTAAGTTTAACCAATTATGCAAAAAACTAAGAGATAAAATCTCTAACTACCATTTAGAGGAAAAAGGAGTGTGTCTATGTATGTATGTATGCCTTGGAATCATAATACCAGCGAAATAATCATCGAAATTGGTGATATCGGGTATATATACTGTTTTTTCTTTAAAACTAATTCCTCTCTTAGACAGAATATAATTATGGACAGGGAGGTACTGGGGTACTCACGCGCTCACACTTCGTGAGCTCTTTCACTGCTTTTGAGTTCCTGAGTTGCCTTTGAATTCTTGAGTTGAGTTGATATCGACTAATCGTTTGTTAATTCCCAGGGGATTGTTATTTCAATCTAAGTTATTTTAAGCCTTTTTTAATCTAAGGTAAGACATCTTGAACACACAGACGATTTTTTTGTAGTGGCGCAAAATTAAAATTTTTGAGTATGCGCGATGATTTGGAAAGAAAGTATGAGAATTTCTAAAGCCTGAACATATAAATACAAAAAATACAGTTGATTTCAGAACCTCCTTTTTTGAAGCCGGTTAAAAATATCGAAATCATTTATTCTACGATAATTTATATATGTGTTTACGAAAATACCATGATGTCTATTTATTCCATTGCAGAGTAAGCGTGGCCAGACAATACTTATGTCGTTGATTGTACCCCAGTTCACCTGTAGCCGCTCGTAACTCCGGTCGGTAGATACGCATCGGGGCGAGCCAGTAACGGTAATTTCAGAAAGAGTATATACGACCATTTAACTTATTGAACCTAAAGTAATTAACTGCATCTACATCACCATCATTATCAGCCTGAAGAAGTTCACTCTTGGACATTGGACAAGGAAGTTTACGATTAATGTCTTTGAGCCGCCTTCATCCACCGGCTGCCTGCGGACGCCACAACGTCATCGCCCGCATCATATCATTTGTGACAGGAGGATAATTTAATATTGCTTTGTGTGTTTGTGTGTGCAAATGAATGTTCCCCTTAATCTCCAAAACGGTTTGACCGATTTTGTTACGGTTTTCATTATGAAAGATGGTGTTCGCGAGATGGGTCTTAGTAGTATGTTTAGTGAAAATTGCCTGTATACATTCTAGGTACATTAGCTCCCAAAAATGCTTTTGGAAGACAATTGCAAGGAATGACAGCTGACAGTGCGTTAATTTGATGAGGCGGCATCTGGGTTGTGAATAGAGTAATTCGCTTTGGAGCCCTACATTATGCGTGCTAAATACCGACATGCTTGCAATTGTAATGGAACACTTAAAATAGTCGGGGGGTTTTACAAGCTTTATATTAACTTGCAATGTATGTCCGGGTGGAATCTTGCAACTAAATTTTAAAGCAGCTATCCTCAACTAATTGAGCTGAAATTTGGTATACCTGTCAAGTTCCGATGACAATACAATATAATGGTGACAGCGAGCTGATCAGATAATAGAGACGAAGGTGGGCAACGGAATTCCTCGAGGGATAATAGTAGACTGGCCGTGTTTAGGCTCATTTTGATCAGCACACGGTTACGATCACTAATTTTATAAAAGCTTGTATTAAATAATATACGTTTCACAAAAAAACTTTTTTTTTAATAAAAATTAATGTAATCCACAAGTAGGTAACTAAAACACTCTGTCACACAGAATTAAACGAACCCAAAAACTATGTCGAATAGGTATTGCAGTTGAAAAAACCACGCACAAGGAAAAAATATTGAATCGGCAAATTGGATAGACTTTGGGAAAAAATAACAGTAATTAAAAACAATTTAAACCTTAATTTACACGACATGTATTTTACACTATTTCTTTGTATGAACAATTTAAAGGACCAATGAACTAACTCTTCTTTTTGGATGGAGAATTACGAGGCCAGCAATCAGCAACATTAAGATTTATTCGCCCTAATCGGTCCGAGAATTATGAGCGTAATCATTTAATTCGATATCATTTATCTGTCCGACTGTACAGGTCTCAGAGTAATGAAAATAGGGTCGAAATCAAACATATCCTTCTAGCATAACTATTAATTTTGTTTTATTTTTTTTATTTTTTGTGTAATGGTTTTTAGTATTATCAATGCGTAATATTACATGTTACCTCAATGATGCAATACTCAATGGTACTTTTTGATATGTAACATCTTTCCTCTCGCTTTCCTTCAATCTCTGGTAGTCATTCCGTGAAAAGGGACGGAAGTGTGTAAAAGCTAGCAGCCAGGACAAATCTTATACCAACAAGTCCGGGTAATCCCTTCGGATATTACGACATCCACGGGAGGAGACGGAGGGGTCAGCAGTAATATGCTGACAATCTATAGCCAGCATATTATTGCTCTATGGTGCGATTGGAATCTCGTTCGATGTCTCAATTAAAGCAGTTATTTACAATTTGCTTTCCGACGGCAAAGAAAGCAAAACGAAAAGAATCGTTTTAAACGTCTCAATTATTGTGTTGTGTTCTTATTCACTTGCACATGTATCAAGAATCTAGACCCTGCTAGATCAAAACTTCTACTTATACCTAGTATATAGGCAGTAAAAAAAGTTATCCCGAAAAGTTAAACGAGACATCCGGACACATAGATCGATTACCACGAAAATAAATAAATAAAGCGGCAGAGCGGTTCCGTAGCAGCAAGTATCATTGAATGAAAGGTAAATTAGTAGTATAAGAGCTTTTTTGTGAAAGATTTCGTCCGGGGAAGTACTACCACCATACCTATTTCTGCCGCAAAGCAGTAGTGCCCGCATTGCTGTGTTCCGGTTTGAAGGGTAAGGGTGCCGGTGAAATTACAGGCACATGAGACTTTTCATCTTTTTGTCTCAGGGTGGCGGGCGCAGTGCAATGCCACATAGGGCTCGTCCTAGTTGGACGTGACCTATGAGGTAATGCACTGTTCATAGGCAGAGGTTACCGCTTAACACTAGGTGGGCCTTTTGATTGTTCCGTCATTCAAGAAGTATAAAAAATAAAAATAAAAAATGCGTTTTACGCTTTATGACGTATTAAAAAAAACTACTTACTAGATCTCGTTCAAACCAATTTTCGGTGGAAGTTTAATGTACATCATATTTTTTTTTTAGTTTTATCATTCTCTTATTTTAGAAGTTACTGGGGGGGGGACACATTTTACCACTTTGGAAGTGTCTCATGCTCAAACTGTTCAGTATAGAAAAAAACGATAACAGAAACCTCAATATCATTTTTGAAGACCTATCCATATATAACAAACACGTATGGGCTTGATGAAAAAAAAAATGAGTTTCAGTTCTAAGTAAGGGAAACCCCAAAAAATATTGTTTTTTTTCTATTTTTGTGTGAAAATCTTAATGCGGTTCACACAACACATCTACTTACCAAGTTTCAACAGCATAGCTTTTATAGTTTCGGAAAAAAGTGGGTGTGACATACGGACAGACAGACAGACAGAGATGACGAATCCATAAGGGTCCCGTTTTTTGCCATTTGGTTACGGAACCCTAAAAACAAGCGAGCCTTGCAGTAGTCGCCTATAGAACCTATAGAAGATCGAAAGGCATGCGACTTTACGGCAGTGCTCGAGACTCTGGATCTTAGTCTCCGCCATATGCTGCTCACCTACAACCCTGAAAGCTCTGCGTGCGATCGAGTCCAAGGCAGCAAGCTGATAGATAGATAGAAATAGATAGTACTAAGTAACATTTTTTTCCAGTTCTATACACAAAACGGGTCTGCTCATACGAGCTGTTTAACAGTCCACTAATAACTGGTTGTTCGTTGTACAATTGCTGCTAAATAACAGCTATTAACGCACCATTTTTAGGGTTCTGTAACTACCAACAGAAGCTCTAACACAACACTGATGAGTAAGTTTCTTTAATAAGGCTCCATTTATTTACAACAAAATACCTGTATCACTGAGAGAGTTGCCAACTTCAATGTTCCAGAAAAAGCAGAGAGCCATTTTATCTGATAAATGTTATCTGTGTTTTATTTTGGAGAAAATATGCTAAATAAAATGACGAAAAAAGTTGTTTGATACATAAAACAGAGTTAGGTGACATCTAGAAAATTAAAAAAAAAAACTTTTCTATTTCTTCCTGTGACAAATGCTTAGAGAATTACAAAAAACTTGGGCTGGGTGTATCTTCGATGAAATATAGGGGTATATAATCAAAGGTATATCTTCGATGAAATATAGGGGTATATAATCAAAGGTATATCTTCGATGAAATATAGGGGTATATAATCAAAGGTATATCTTCGATGAAATATAGGGGTATATAATCAAAGGTATATCTTCGATGAAATATAGGGGTATATAATCAAAGGTATATCTTCGATGAAATATAGGGGTATATAATCAAAGGTATATCTTCGATGAAATATAGGGGTATATAATCAAAGGTATATCTTCGATGAAATATAGGGGTATATAATCAAAGGTATATCTTCGATGAAATATAGGGGTATATAATCAAAGGTATATCTTCGATGAAATATAGGGGTATATAATCAAAGGTATATCTTCGATGAAATATAGGGGTATATAATCAAAGGTATATCTTCGATGAAATATAGGGGTATTTAATCAAAGGTATATCTTCGATGAAATATAGGGGTATATAATCAAAGGTATATCTTCGATGAAATATAGGGGTATATAATCAAAGGTATATCTTCGATGAAATATAGGGGTATTTAAATCAAAGGATAAATGCAAAGGCTCGTTATGGAGAACACAAATGAATTTTTGTATAGTTTAAAAATACATTGTTTAAAATATGCGATTATCGACCATTACCCCTTTATCTCAGAAATTACTTAGCCTATTTTTTTTTAAATACATTAAAAATTTATACAGTATAAATACAGAATCCCATAAACTCATAGTTTACAGGAAAAACTAACCGAAAATCCTAAGTCTTTAAATTTTTAAGGGAACGGGAAATAGTGTTTACCCAGGTAGCTTACTTGTACAGAACCTTCTCCACGCGAGTCCGACTCGCAATGTGGCGTTTTTATTTCGTCTCTCTGCGTGTGGTAGCTGCATGGTAGAAAAAATACGTATCGTGTTCACGCGATGGCAGAAGGCTGGATACTAAGTAATCCTATGGGTCTAGGTTGATAGTTGGTCTCGGCCAGTCAATCAATCAACCAATCGAGTCATCAACTCTTTCATGAGCTGCAGGTAAATAGCGTCAGTAAGAGGCCCTAGCGGCAACCGCAGCCTCTCTGGTCACATACACCCTAGGGAGCACCCTAGGAGTCACCATTATAAATCCGTTGGAGTGGCGCTAGGGCTACGGCCAAGCTTCTTCGCTAGAAGCTTAGACAAGATCCTTTCTGCCTGCAGGTGATCCATCTGTGGGCTGTGTTCGATTTATGATGGTGCCACTCCAACGGATTTATAATGGCGACACCTAAGACACGTCCTAGGTGGATGTTACCGTAGCCATCGACGTAAATAAAATGAATGGACGGGCCTTAGGGAACGATAGTTTTGAAGCTTCTAAACAGACCTAGCTAGTATACTTCGCTTCAGTCAGTCTTTGTCACGGCAACGAGTGACAGCTATGCTGAAAAATACCAAAATTAGATACCTTGGTAATACAATGCCTTCCTGTGCTTTTCTGCAAGTGCAAACAACACAAGAAATACAAATAAAGCTTCAGGCATCGCATTTAATTCGTAAGTAAAGGTTTTGTAATATAATTTTCATCAATTGAAAAAAAACTTATAAATCGTCGTGTGGTAGGAAAACTACACAACTAACACATTTTGCGAAATCGACTTTATTGCATGGTTATGATGGCCCATACATGTCGATGGACACGTCTTGCTCTAGAGGACGAGCGACAAGGAGGACTACGCCCCAGGACATTATCTCAATGTTCCCCACTCTGAATGAAAGTTAACAGACACAAGTTTATACTCGTAGATAGTTTAAATTTTAGTCGACATACCTTTTTCTTTTTGATACTTAGAATTATTGTGTTCCACAATTTTTTTTCATTTTGTTGATTTTATAAGCATTAGTCGTATGATAAGTTTGCTATGTCACTTACTTTGAATATATAAGTCTGCTAAAATAATGTAGGTGTTTCAGTAGTTTTCTAATATTCAGTCTTGATAAAAAGAAATGATTATAAGTTGGTTTTATTTTAAAATGTATTTTAATATTATATAAATAGATAGGATTGTCATATTCAAATAAGTAAATAATAGATCATTTCAATTATTCAAAACTTTGGCGAGGGAAAAATACATAGTCGGTTTTTTTTCTTTCTCTTAATCAAAATAACTAAAATGTATTATCATTAAATTCGAAAATAGATACAGTACCAATCTATAACATATCAAAACACGGACTGAAAAATAAGTTACGATAAAAAAGTTATTGCCATTTTTGACGCAATAAAACATTAAAACCCCTTTTTTCTCGCGATGTTGGTTTTGTTGTTGTTATTACTTATTTAGTTTTCCAACTACAGCGACGAAATATTTGACAAGACTTCACGCATGACGGATGGTCCGGTACAGACTGCAAAAAAATCTGATGCCTAAGGGGTATCGTATTGATTAAGAATTGTAATTTGCATTATTTACGTCAAAACATTGCTAAGCACGTCGCTTTAGGTAATTGCATATAATATGTAATGGCATGTTAATTAACCTTATAGCTTTCAAAAAAAAAACTAAGGTAAACAAAAATGGATAGAAGTCATAAGACGAGCAAGAACAGACGACTTTTGGAAGTGGAATACATTTTCCCGTATTTGCTCTGATCATTTTCTACACAATGAATTCTATACGCCAAAAAACGGTTAGTAGTAGTAGAGCTTTTTTGTGAAAGAGTTCGTCCGGGGAAGTACTTCCACCATACCTGTTTCTGCCGCAAAGCAGTAGTGCTCGCATTGCTGTGTTCCGGTTTGAAGGGTAAGGGTGCCGATGAAATTACGGCCACATGGTACTTTTCATCTTTATGTTTCAGGGTGGCGGGCGCAGTGGAATGCCACATAGGGCGCGTCCTAGGTGGACGTGACCTGAGGTAATGCACTGTTCATAGGCAGAGGGTACCACTTAACATCAGGTGGGCCATCTTCTTGATCTGTCATTCCAAGTAGTATAAAAAAACTCATTGTGCAAAATTCTTAAAACGGCACTCTGCAGTTTCTTAAATACGGGAATTTTTATACATTTATGTTTCCGTACGATTTTTAAGATATTTTCTTAGTTTATTGAGTGATGAAAAATATATTTTTCACAAATTGATTGAGCTGAAGACCTTAGGTGGACTTGCTTTTCTATTGATTTATATTGTGTATGTTTGAGAGCTGAAAAATAGATACGTAACTACATAAAACAGAACGGAACCATGTATTTTTTTAAAAGTTTCATTCAATAATTTCATTTTTTTCGGCGATTTTTTGTACTATAAACCTACTGAAATAACTTTAGAAAACACAAAGCATCTGTTAAAGTATTAAGTATTAAAAAAATACAGTTTTTAAGAAGTTCAATAATTTAATTTCACCTAGTTTATTTACAAGACCGCCAGGAGTGGCGCTATAGAGAAGAGGCCTTTACTCAGCAGTGGCTGGATAGATAGATAGATAGATAGATAGATAGTTTATTTGTTGACCGTACCCTAAATCCGAATTGTCTTATTTTTCAAGGACGTTTTGTATGGGTAAGGCCAGTCCATTTATTTTACTTTGGTCGAAGACCGTAGCATTATAAAGGGGAGCGTTGGACATCTTGAAAATGACTAATATTTTTACGACTCAGGATTAGGCTGGTTGCTTTTTCATTGTAATATATTTTTCCATATGGGCGAAGAGAGTATTTTATACTGAAATTACTGTTGTTGGCTTTTATATTGGTAAAACATATTAAGTTGAAGAAAACAATAGATTATAATAGCGAAAATAACATCGAAATTACTTATATGAACTAAAGTTTTAAACAAAAATACATTACTACAAAAAAGCAACCTCTTAATCCCTGTTTGCACTTTGTTCGAGCTTTGATTAGTGATTAATGCAGGTGCTTAGTGATTAGTACTTAGATTTTTGGTGTGTTATTTTTTAACCCCCAACGCAAAAACGACGGGGTGTTATAAGTTTGACGTGTCTGTATGTGTGTGTGTGTTTGTGTGTATGTGTGTGTCTGCCTGTTGCCTCGTAGCTACCGAATGGATGAACCGATTTCGATTTTTGTTTTGTTTGAAAGGTTAATTTGTCGAGAGTGTTCTTAGCTATGTTTGATCAAAATCGGTTCAGCAGTTTCATTGCGTTGAGGGCTGAGAGTTATTTTAATTTTTACAAAATTGATTACTTGTTTTCTCACTAATCACTGATCACTTGTACTCGCACTCGCACTCGAACTCACACTAATCAAAATGCAAATGCCGCTTGATGTTGAAGGAATACACGATTTTATTGTGGAGATAAATGCATACTCACTTTCAGGAAGCTTTTTGTGCTGGCAAAGAATCGTGCCAAAATTGAGTACTTTATATTGATAAGTTATTGACAGATCTCTTCATAAACATTTCACTCAAAATATAAAAGCCCAGACACTTTATTACGAATAAATCTAATAATAAATCTTCCTTGAAGAACACCCAGACACACACAAAATACACACAAAATGTTGTGTGGGTGAATTAATTGTAAAGATGTTTGCACAACGCGAAACCCAAAACAAAGCTTTATTTCATTGAAATAATTTTCACCTACTTATTTCTCTTGACAAGTGTTCGATAAAAAATTTGAATTTTTATTTTAAATTATAATTTTAATATTTCTAATTTATTTTAATTTTTGCTTTTGAATTTGTTTTGAATTTAATTTATAATTATGATTTTACTCGAAATCTGGACACTAACTTATTTTTATTATAATGTATTGTTATCTGAAATAAACAAATGAATTGGATTGAATTGAATTGTTTTTTTTTATCTATGCCTTTTTACATTTGTCTATTGCAACGCTCCGTAGTGGCTATGGCGTTAAAAACTATGTAGAATCTTATTTGTTTTTTTATCAAGTTTTTATCTATGCCTTTTTACATTTGTCTATTGCAACGCTCCGTAGTGGATATGGCGTTAAAAACTATGTAGAATCTTATTTGTTTTTTTATCAAGTTTTTATCTATGCCTTTTTACATTTGTCTATTGCAACGCTCCGTAGTGGATATGGCGTTAAAAACTATGTAGAATCTTATTTGTTTTTTTATCAAGTTTTTATCTATGCCTTTTTACATTTGTCTATTGCAACGCTCCGTAGTGGATATGGCGTTAAAAACTATGTAGAATCTTATTTGTTTTTTTATCAAGTTTTTATCTATGCCTTTTTACATTTGTCTTTTGCAACGCTCCGTAGTGGATATGGCGTTAAAAACTATGTAGAATCTTATTTGTTTTTTTATCTAGGCCTTTTTACATTTAATTGTCTGTTGCAACCTAGGAAGATGGACTAAAGGCATGGAACTAAGGCTAAAACGACGACGACCTCTGTGACGCGGCGGGCGAACGTTCGCCTGCGACGCAGGAGGTTGCGGGTTCGATTCCCGCCTCGGAACAAATATTTGTGCGATCTGCAGATATTTGTTCCGGGTTTTCTGGGTATTTTCTATATATAATAAAAAATATCTATCTATGTAATATATTGTATTAAGTATATCAGTTGCCTAGTACCCATAACACAAGCTCTGCTTAGCTTGGGGCTAGACAATGTTGTGTGAACTGTCCAGCATTATTTATTTATTTATTTATTTTATAAACGAAACGGTATCGATTATACCAGTCTCATTCTTTTATATGAATGTATTCATGTGTTGGAATGAGACAAGCATAAATCTATCTGTTCTTATTTGTGTCAGTCGTACCAGGCCAAATGTCAAATTACTACTAAATTCATAGTAACAATCTAGGGAGATGTATATGCATGATACCAAAATTCAGGGTACGGAACGGAAAAACGACTGTCGTGTGACAATATATTTGTTTCTCTCTAACATAGGATAGCAAGCTATCTTCTAGGATAGGAGTAAGAAGGAACACTTTATACTATTTTAGCACTCAATCCATGTACTACTACATTCATGGTTGCAGCGCTCCGTAGTAACGGATGGCGTTAAAAACTATGTAGAATCTTACTCGAATCTTTTCACAACGGATTTTGTACATATTTTTCATACGAGTGATCAGCTAGTCTACCATGAAGATGACAATCCGCAACTTCGGAACGAAACGAAGCACGAACGAAAGACGTAGCTTTTGCTACCATGAAACATCATCGGATTTATTTCTTTCGTTCGGGAACCATAACGTATGTTCGTGAATGAATGAAGGATGACAAGTCTGTTTTCGCTTACAATCTAATTCTGCTAAAAATGAATTGGTATAAAACGAATAAATTAAAAATACATTCGTTTGTGAAGTACACTGTAGCATTTATAAACCACTAAAATTTGTCGCATAAAAATGTTTACCACACTGACGTAGACATGGCGTATTCTCAGTATGGTATCTTTGGCGCGAGATACAAACAATTTTATTGTTTTTTTCTTCCTCGTCCACAAAGTTACTTATTATGTTCGGTATAACATTGTGAAAGTGTCTATTGAAGGAAAACTCTTATGGTAAGTAATTGCTTTGTTAATAAGTTGCATAAATCTGCAGAGACCAATAAATCCAACTCACAACATTTTATGTATTTAATATTTTAGATGAGTATCATTCCCACCACAGCTTAAATGGATGCCCTCCTGACATTCCTCGAAGAGCACCGGGAGTTAGCTCGTGTTCACTTACGCAATACAAAAGGGCGCAGCCGTTCAAAGAGCTTGTAGGCTCGGCTCACAGACGAGCTGAATGCACTAGGCGGATGCATACAAAATGTTAAGCAATGGCAGAAAGTAAGCAAATTTCATGTATTTCATTAGTTTGTGTCTATTATTAGTAACCATATGTAAAATAGCTGTTTATCTAACTTTTAACATTTTAGGTTTGGGCTGCGATAACAAGAACTTAGCCAAAAAAGCTGCTCCCGCTGCTCGACGATCTGCCTCGGCCACCGAGGGAGGACCGTCTACTGCCGGGCTACTGTCAGCACAGGATCTACGATCATATCGGTGATGGGAGAGGGTTACGGTGAACCAGAGTCAGATGCTCGTGTATCTATCTGCATTCCCACAGGTATAGTGCTACTTAAGTAATACAATTTACATAGTTTAGTGACTGTCTATGTAAGTTAAACATACATTTTACTTTTTTAGAACCCTACTCTCCAAGAATATTTTCAAGAGGTGGAAGCACGCAGCTCATATCCCCTGGACCACTATCACCTGCATCACCGTCATCATCAGGAACTGTGTAGTGTTGTACAAGCCGGCTTACAAGAAATGTTGGCGGAAGTTAGAATTTGGCGTAGATAGTGTACCTAATAAATAATACAATTTTTGTTAGTACCTAGGTAACTTTTGAAATAAATTTTAGATACCTATTAAATACATTTTAATTTTTTCTCCTCTTAATCTATCATGGTGTTCAAGATATGAAACAAAAACTCAGTAAATAGTGGCTATACCTTTAACCTTTACCTTGTGGTTGGCTGCTTGCTTGATACAAATGTGTACAAATATGTTTTTTTGGGAATAATTTTCTTTAAACTCAAGTAACAATATTAATACCTAAATGGGTGGGTTTCTCGAAGAATGTACCTAAGACTCATTTAGCGTCAGTTTCTGCGACGTTCAACATTTTCTTCTTAGATTGCCTCAAGAATCAAAGCTAATCTTTCCATTGTAGCCTAAAATATTACTAAAATATAAAGCAAAGCAAGCTATGTTAAATCGTATGTCTATATTAAAAAAAAGTGCATTTACACCAAATAAGTTCACTTTTAACACATTTATAACTTCAAAACATCATCACAATCATTAATCAACCACTTTTAGATGCATTGAAACCATTTTAACAATAAAATTAGTATTTACGAAAGTAAAAAGTTACCTCTTGAGCTTTCGTGTAATTTGAGGTTAAAATCACGAAGAACGTGCTGTCAAAGTACCGTAACTTCGTTTGTCGGACCACTTCATGGTAGGGTTTGGGACGAACGAAACGTCACGGGCCGTCATCGGGCCCGATTTCGCAATGAGTGTGTTTCATGGTACGAATTGCCCGAAATTTCGGTCCGAAACTTCGGATTTTCGCTTCATGGTACTGATCACTCGTATGAAAAATATGTACAAAATCCGTTGTGAAAAGATT
Source organism: Operophtera brumata (assembly GCA_932527175.1). Taxonomy (NCBI): domain Eukaryota; kingdom Metazoa; phylum Arthropoda; class Insecta; order Lepidoptera; family Geometridae; genus Operophtera; species Operophtera brumata. The sequence goes on along the minus strand of OW052239.1, from coordinate 53,310,281 downwards.
CGAGTAAGATTCTACATAGTTTTTAACGCCATCCGTTACTACGGAGCGCTGCAACCATGAATGTAGTAGTACATATATCCAACTGTCAAGTGTGAATGCTCAATTTTGCTCAGCCGTCACTCCGGTGGTCGAATGACTCGTGTCGATAAATTGTATTGTTATTCCGAACACTCATTTTTAGGGTTTCTTTACCAAATAGTTAAAAGAAACCCTGGGTGGGTTCTTGAGAAGGTGCGAAGGTGAGACTTCGGTGTCCGTCTGTCTGTCCGTAGTATGCGTTTCACAGTATAGAACGTATGTATGACTTGAAAGTAGAGTTTTTTTTAAAATCATAATTTGTTTCAAAGGTTTTTTGGCAAGTTTTAAACAGGATTAATTTGTTTAAATTCAGGGATTACTGGTTCTGTTTGCTTTATATTCTGTGGCTTTATAAGCAAACAATTGACGACCTCTGTGGCGCGGTGGGCCACGGTTCTCTTGCGACGCAGGAGGTTGCAGGTTCGATTCGCCTCGGAACAAATATTTGTACGATCTGCAGATATTTGTTCAGGGGTGTTCTGGGTATTTTCTATGTATAATAAAAATATCTATCTATGTAATGTATTGTATTAAGTATATCAGTTATCTAGTAACCATAACACAAGTTCTGTTCAGCTTGGGGCTAGATAATATTGTTTGAACTTTCCAGCATTGTTTATTAATTCTTTATTAAATGTATGCTTGCATCTACATATTAATATCTAATACCAAAAGAGAGTCCGTGGCGAATCACTGTGACCCTGCTATACAAGCTTTAGCCCTAGTGTGGGGAACAGAGCCTTACCGTGGTCACAGATAAAATAATACTATACTAGTAGTGCTACTGTATTTCATATTATTTATTTGAGTTACATGATGTTATATTAAGCATGTACCAGTTAATAATTTTTGTCACAATAAAACATTGATCTTATCTATTATAAAAGCAATTTAAAAAAAAAACAGCCAAAATAAAACAAGTTACTGGCATTCCCCGTTTTCAGAATAAAAACAATTCCGATTTTTATAGATAAATTTTTCATCGCCTGCCCTTGAATGACTCATAGTTGCTATAGAAAAAAGTAAGCCCCGCCCATCGCCCGCCGCGCCGCCCTAGCGCGGTGTGGCGCCCGCCTTCAAGTACTTGTTTGTGTCGGCGACCAGTCTTTGATAGTGAAACCCTCTGTGCGTGAACCTGACTCGCACTTCGTCGTCTTTAAGGTTCCGTACCCACAGGGTAAAACGGCACCCTATTACTAAGACTTCGCTCTCCTTCCGTCTGTCACCAGGCTGTATCTCATGAACCGCGATAGTTAGACAGTTGAAATTTCCACAGATGACGTATTTCTGTTGCTGCTATAACAACAATACTAAAAAACAGAATAAAGTAAATATTTAAGGGGGCTCCTATACAACAGACATTATTTTATTGCCATTTTCACGGAAACCTTCGTGCGGGAATCCAACTCGCACTTGGCTGGTTTTTTTACTATACCGAGTTTTATTTACTGCAGCTTCATTGGCAAAATACCAGACAAGAGAAATAAACAGTATTCCAGTGATGGGCGATGACAGGTCGCGATGTGTGCGGTGAAAAATACGATGAAAATTGCCTCCGATGAAATGGAGCACCTACTACTGTTGCTGGGCAATCTTTGTCAATGATGCTGTTACGAGTATTATTTTACTGGCAAGTGTTTTAACGTTTTAATTTTTGACGCAATATTACCAATCTTAGATTAGTTTTTAACTGACTAAATCAAGTACAATATTCAAATTATATGCATGGGTACTGCATTATAATATCGAGGGATCACCCGGACAGAAACACGACAGGACAAAATTTTCTCGATAAAAAAAAACACAAAGTTACCTCTAACTTTTGGCTAGACTCGGTTGTTTGTCAATATGGTATAAAAAATTGGATAAATAAAATTAATACAATAAAACGGAGGGATCACACACGGGGTTTTTTAAAATGAGGATTTTTGAAAACCGCTTTTTCTAGTGGCGCGTGGCGTTTTTTTTGTATGAAGATTTCTGTCTGGCGGGCTTAAGTGGAACCGTTTTAGTTATTTTTACTGTAGTATTGATTATGAGAAGCGTGATTGAGTTACAAACGTACTTACAAACCTTCACATTAACATAACATAACACGCAACCGGCACGTACACCTGACCTCTCACTAGGATTCCGTGTGTCGTGGGTATCAGAAACTACGAGTACCGTGGTACCATAACACCCAGACCCGGAACAAATATTTGCAAATCATACCTACTCAATTATTCAAAAGTTATATACAATCACTAGATGACCCCTCGCGACTTCGTCCGCACGTACTCAGAAACCTTCCCCGGCGTTCAGACAACTTTAACATCAATAACCACGCCACGAAACGACCTTTGATATGACACCACACTCAAGTTTTTCAAATTAGGGGTCCCATTTTAACCTAGAGGTCCTAAAAATATTTTGATCTTAACGACTACACCGTAAAACTGACTTTTAAATCGTCGTATTACGCAGAAATCTGTCAAAATCTTAAAGTGTATTTTTTTACAAAGAAAACGTTCCCGTGCCTTTTTGCAAGATATATTCAGCTGCTGAAACACATGTTAGCTTTTTTTATTTGAGGAATCTACCTGTGAAATTTCAAATATCTGCTACCAACAGTTACCGAAATATGGAGCGTTTTAGTTTAACATTAAAAGCCGTTTTTGGACACCTAAGGCTGAATTTTCCAAAATCCTTTTTTGTACACTCCTCCATCCTAAAATTAATATATGTTCCAAATTTTATGTATCTAGGTCCAACGGTTTAGGCTGCGCGTTGCAAAACGCAAAGTGTACACATGAAAAGCCCCTTTTTGGACCCCTGAGAGGGCGAATTTTCGCAATTCCTTTCTAATCACACCTCTACACCCTATAAGGAATACACTCTATAGATATCAGTATTTAAATCAAATTACATATTGATTTCAATCAATAAGCGTAGTCCAACACGCACTTGGCCGTTTTTTCAGGTCTATCGCGACCAAAGCCGCGGGTGGAACTGGCACACTATAAATTAGACTAAGTACGCCTCCAGCGGTACTCGATAGCACCAATTATGGCAATAAATCCGCGTTAAACCAGCGCAAATGATCCCAACGACGCTTATCCGTCAGCGGCAAATTGCGGGCGTGGTGATACAATCACCGCTAATCACCCCGTTATGAATAAACAATTAGTCTAACGTTGTGATTGCTTGGTGCTGGTGTTGACCGATTCAATTAGATTCGTTTTGGGCAATTTTATAATCCAAATTTTTCATTTTATAACTGAATTCAAAAAATAGGAGGAGATTTTTTTTATATAAATAAAACAAATAAATTAATAAATATTGCTGGACAAAACACAACATTATCTAGCCCCAAGCTAAGCAGAGCTTGTGTTATGGGTACTAGATAACTGATATACTTAATACAATACATTAAAAATATACTTTTTTTTTGATTATACGCGCCACGATTATAAAATACCCAGAACACCCTGAACTGCTGCAGATCGCACAAATATTTGTTCCGAGGCGGGAATCGAACCCGCAACCTCCTGCATCGCAGGCGAACCTTCGCCATTCGTAAATAGTTGTAATGTCTTTGTCATTTATGAATAGATTTGTGTTTTTTTAGATTTGTGTTTCAAAAGCTGCGACGCTACACCAATTCGCACCAATCAAGCACATTGCGCTCCTGACCTTAGCAATGACAGTGAGATGTGCCACACTCACCACTTGCAATGATCGTTGATTGTCATGTTTAGGTACTCCTAACTGTACCGATGGACTCTTGATCTTTTATAATTTTTATCGGTATCGATGTTGGGGTTTGGTCCATGGAGCCTGATGCGTGGCTCCTCTTCAAGGAGTTATTCAAGAGGCAGACAGGTGAGACCAATGACCAAAGGGCATTTACCTCGATAAGAAAATCAGTATATCGTGGTTTTTTTATGATTTTCTGCGTATTTCTGTCGCAAAGCAGTAGTGCTCGCATTGCTGTGTTCTGGATTGAAGGGTAAGAAATTAAAAAAAAATCGCCGGTGAAATTACAGGCACATGAGACTTTTCATCTTTATGTCTCAAGGTGGCGAGCGCAGTGCAATGCCACATAGAGTGCGTCTTAGTTGGACGTGACCTGTGAGGTAATGCACTGTTCATAGGCAGAGGCATCAGTGGGCCCATCTGCTTGTTCCGACATTGAAGTAGTATAACATAAAAAAAAAAATATTATTGTTAAACGTTGGGCACTAATTGCACCTGGGAGTGCCACGGGTCCGAATCCAAATCACCGTGGCACCCCCAGGGGTGTCTTCCAGGGGTGCCTTGGGTCCGGAATCGGTTACTGAGTGGCTTTCAAGATTTCACACAACATTATCTCGCCCCAAGCTAAGTTGAGCTTGTGTTATGGGTAGTTTAACTGATATAAGTACTTAATACAATACTTTAAACGTAAAGATGAAAAGTTAAAAAGGTATTTATTTTGTAACCAGAACACGACAAAAACAACAAATTCGAATATTTTAGGTGCCATAGATAGATATGTTTTATTATTCCACAGAATAGTTAATAGTAAAATTTTTATATAAATATTTGTTCCGAGGTGGGAATCGAATTCGCAACCTCTTGCGTCGCAGGCGAACCTTCGTCCGCCGCGCCACAGAGGTCGTCAAGGATATAAAGGTCTGTGAGGCTTATAGCGCCGTAAAAAAACAACATCAAGCCGTCAGTCGTCGCAGGCGAATATGGCAATTAACGTCTAATTGTTGTACGCAAAACGCGTAAATGAAATGACTTTATTTATGGTACTCCCCAGTAACCTAAATAAAAAAGAGGTCCAGTTCTATTAAAAAAAAATATACAAATTTTAATAAAAGGAGGCTTTTTAACACAAATAAACGAAAAAGTATGAATTTCGATTTATTTACCCCTAGAATGTGTTGGCGAAGTTTGTAGGAAAAAGTTCCGTTACGATTTTACATTACAGAACCCTCAGGGCACGAATCCTGCTCGTACTTATCCGTTATGTAATAGAACAATATATGTTATACGTTATGTAATATGTTGTTGTTATGTTATGTAATCATCTATTTAACTCTTTCTAATCTTATCACCAATTCACACCATTTACAAGACATGTCACCACTAACACTAGCCAAAGCAACTTCAAAACAGGCTGCATCCACTTTCGTGACAAATGACATGGCAACACTGACGTGTTAATTTGTCTCAGTCTTGTTTTTGTCGCGTTTCATTATGAAAGACAGACGCCGCTTTCTTCGGGACATACCAATTTAGACTGCTCCAGAAAATATGGAACAGATAGGAAGCTTCTAAGTGTTTGGCCTTCATCTCATTGGTTAGCATGATCCTCTGTTAAATCAAAAATACTGCAGAATATATCGTAAATTTGAGGGCTAATGAGCATTATTTTAGGCGAAATCATGATTCCATAAAAAAACTCGATATCAAATATCACAAATTTGACTCCAAATTGTACATTAAACTGCTAGTATTTAATGCATACTAATGTGATAATGGAACTAAATATATATAAAGAAGGCATTATGTTTGTTCTTTTTTAAAAAGATCTTTATTTTTTCGCCGTAAGAAGTAAAATAAAACTACATTGTCGTGCCCGCTAGTACGAACGAGGCGCATAGACGTCATAACGGTGATCGTATGCTTGCAAAACTCGGACAAGTTTTGCAAAACTCGGACAAGTTTTGCAAGCATATGACCATCGTCAGAGCCTCTGACCCTACACTAGGATTCCCTGTGTTACACAAAGACCCGAATCTCGCTCTAGTTAATTCAATGTTCATTCTGTTTCGTTATTTTCCAGTCCAACCCGCGCAGACACCATGCGTGTCCAGTCTTCAGAGGGGCTAATAGTCTGCAAATTTGACAAGCAACTTACACGGCCGTGTGGTGTACACTACACGGATTTTTGTACGGGATTTGAGGTTCTCAAGGTGCCCGCTAGGGGAACTCTTCGATTTCTCCATACTAAAATCCGTGTAGTGTACACTATACGGCCATGTAAGTTGCTTTTCTAATTTGCAGACTTGCCCCTCAGGTCTTTTCATTCACTTTGTACTGCAGACTTCTTTATCACGTTGTACATGATCGATCAAGGATTTTTCACATTGGTACTATAGACCGTTCACCGTAAGATGTCCCCTACTTCCTATTGCACTATTTCTAAGGCAGGGGACATCTTAGGGAGAACGGTCTGTAGAGTTACCGCGTGCGTTGAATAGTCAGCTCTAATCGTCGTCCTATAAGATTAGTATTGGAAAAGTTAGAAGCACATTGGGATAATCCCAGAAGGCTATAAATATGAGCACGAACATAATTTCCATTTCGCTATTTGAATTTTTGAAGTTAGGTGACCATGGACAATGTGACCCACTGTTTTGTAAAAGTTCTTCACTAAAAACAAATTGGGTTTTCTCATACTTTTATGTGAATGGACGTGCAATTATAATTAGGGCGAGGGAAGCGAGTCTTTTACTATCCCACAACGTATGCAATTTTTACTAGAAACGGGATATTTACCTATATTTATCATGATTTTTGAGTGTGGTTTACCTATGTACATATCCATGATAGTTTCAAAAGTTGTATGCAATTTTGTTGTTCATTACCAAAAACTTCTATTAAAACTGATAGAAGTCTTTGTTAATTACCAAAAAACTATCACACCTCTAGATTAGTAGTTTTTTTAATTTAAATTTATAGTTCCAAATATAAAAAAGAAAAAAGTCATGCGAGCCCTTACAAAGCTGTGCTTTTCGCTAGTAAATAAGTATTGTTGCAAAGAGGCCTATAAAGTTTTACCTTCTGATCAGTCATTCTTCTGTGACTGCTGTAAGTACTATTTAGTCAAGGAACAAGTTCAGTCTAAAATATGCCGTATGTCAATGTATTGTGAAAGACTTTCATTTAATTCTTTGATGGATGGTGTAACATGAGCTTGAACACTGTGGTGTCATAAGCAATCAGCCGAGCGGTTAAACGATCATTAATAAGGGTACCTATTTTAGTTCTAATGGATTCGTTGGCTGCATTATATTCTGTTTGGAGAGTTGTTGTGTATATCAACATAATTACCTAGCTAGAGTATCAACGACGGTAAAACCCAAAATAAATGCTCACTGGGGTCCAACGAGACAAATAATTTTCCATTGTCTTAGTGAGGGACTACTTTTTTCTTTGGTCGAAGGACAACGCTACAATTTTTATCTTTGATGTTGATGTTGTTTTTTTGTTTTATTCTAAAAACCACGAATAAAAATTTCAAATAAAAATGTCGAATGATAAACCTGTGGCGCGATTATGTAACTATGTTGCTATCGGTTTCAATCGATTTCTATTTGAAATGATGTTCTTTCGATTACCTATTTTATGCAGTCTAGTTACAATCAAGCTTTGTAGGTAAACCGCATAAGTTGGGTAATCGCAAGAGCGCCCTCTCAGATTGAAACAACATTGAAATTGATTGCAACAGAGTTACGTAATCCGCTAGCTATTTTACGTCGAAACAGTATCTATGTAGAAGAACTTTGCTCTTTGGAAATTTTCCTGTTGAGCAAATTTCTCTTGTTGGTTTTTTTTCAAATCAATAGAATAAAAAATGTTTAGCACTTCTTAATTTCATAACAATAAATCAAAACAACCTAGATATATATATTGATATTTAGATAGGTATCTCATTTTTCTACAACTTATATTGGATGTATTATTGAAATTATTTTCGGTAAAACAACCATAAGTGTTTTTTTAATACATTGAGATATTTAAAGAACGAATAATACAACTAACACAAGTAGGGAGGTACGCACAAAATTAAAAAAATACAAATGAAGCATTAGCTACCTGAAAACCGTTGCAAACGATCTAACTAAAGGTAGCTCAACTGACCCAAATCACTACCAGACGGAACCGTCTCTGAGATGCTGGCTGCATTGCCACGCTGAATGGCAATTTTAATGCGTTGAGCCAGATAATTATATTTTCGAATAGTTGCCATTTAATAGGGTTCCTGTTATGATTGATCATTTTGATCTACAATTTGTCAATAGGCGCCATAATAATAAAATATACTTATAAATTATAACTTATTGCACTCTCATTTATTTTATTGCTTTAACATTGGTCTTTGATGATGATTTATGGTCATCGAGAAGCGCCAATCTTCGACCAAAGCGAAGCTGCCAATGACAAAACAATGACGAATTAGTTACCTACCTTGGTAATTTTGTTGACTTTAGGGGGTCATGTGATGGTAGAGTATCTGAAACAAACGAAAATATTATTAGAAGTGAATCAATACTTTGCTGTTTATCACAAGATATTTTTTTATTAAAATTGTACCTAATATTCTTCTTTTTTGTGATCTCGTGTTGGAAATATTATACAAGTACACATTAGATTGGGTGCATCCGTATTGATCCCATGGATTCATCCAATGAATATTCAATACCGGATTCATACCAAAATGTAGGCCGTATTCATCCCACGAATAATAAAATTGTATTTTTGTCCGGATTTCAGGGTGTAATAGGTTTATGTGAGATTCTCAGACTCAAGGACTCAGTAAAGCCATCGGAAGTCAAAGGAACGCACCGGTACCCATCGCACGACGCCCAAAAGGGCTCATCCCGTGCTTGGCTGAAAGGCCAACCAAAAACTCTATCGCCTGCGGCAGCACACCCGTTTGTCTACCTTTGTTATGTGATGTGATGCGTTAGCTAATTTCGCAACAGGGGGTGATATGGTGTCAGGGGGTCATGCTCAACATTTTTGGGACTGATCATCTCGGCTACACGATATATTATATTTTTTATTTCACTTTTACGGAACCGTTTTTAGGGTTCCGTAGCCGAATGGCAAAGAACGGAGCCCTTATAGAATCGTCATATCTATCTGTCTGTCTGTCTGTCCACCCGACACAGACACAGACACTTTTTTCCGAACCTATAAGAATTATGCTGTTGAAACTTGGTAAAAGATGTATTCTGTGAACTGCATTAAGATTTTCACACAAAAATAGAAAAAAAAAACAATACATTTTTGGGGTTCCCCATACTTAAAACTGAAACTCAAAAAAAACAATTGTTCAAACCCGTACGTGTTGGGTATCTATGGATAGGCCTTTAAAAATTATATTGAGGTTTTTAATTAAAAAAAAAACGAAACTGAATAGTTTGCGCGATAGACACTTCCAAATTGGTAATATGTCCCCCCCTGTATCTTCCTATATAAGGGAATGATAAAACTAAACAAAATATGATGTACATATAACCATTTAAACTTCCACCGAAAATTGGTTTGTACGAGATCTAGTAGGTAGTTTTTTTAATACACTTTTATTAAAACATCGGTCAAAGTTACAACGAACTACAAGAACTTTTATATTATGCTACTTGCTGCTACGGAACCCTTCATGGGCGAGTCCGACTCGCACTTGACCGCTTTTATTTTTTTATCATGTAATAAAGCTTTATGTTTATAGTAGAACTTTTGCTAGAAAGAGTTCGACCAGGGAAGACTTGAGACTTTTCCATCTTTATGTCCCAGGGTTGGGGGTGCAGTGCGATAATGGCGCAAAGGGTGCGTCCTAAGTGGGCGTGACCTGTGTGGTACTGAATAGTTAAACGCAGAGGCTTTGATTATATATCCAGCCAAAATGTTTTAATTCTCTAAGTGAAGACGTTACCATCATGCTTAACAGCAGGTGGGTGGGCGAGCTGATTGTTCTGTCATCAAAACAAATAAAATAAAAAGTTTAATAGGGATGTCGTATTGAAAAGGTCGTGACAAGTACCAGCAAAGAACCCTACTCCTTTATTACCTAATTCACGACTTCCTTAATAGGTTCATTATAAGTCTAGTAAATCGTCATATCATTAGAGCATTATGGACGGTAAAGGAGCCAAATATGGCTATTCACTTTATTATAATTCAAAACGTGACCCATACAATTGATAACATCAAAATAACATCATGAAATGTTTGCGAACGCTTCAAATTAACGATTATTCAGGACACTGAATAAGTGGCATTGTAGTATGGCTTTGCTATTGCCACATCGTCTACGTAAAACACCAACTTTACTAACGCCTAAAGGTAATCACTCTGAGAATAAAATATGTACATACTAATTTCCTTTAAAATCATGTTTTTAACACTTTTAAAAGAGTCTAAATGCTAGTCCTTTCAAGGATTGTTATACAAGGTAAGGGTTGTTTGTTAGGCATTCAGAAGCGAATCTTTTGGAATACCAATCAACAAACACTACGCAATTAATATTTTTCGTATACGTACCTAATGGTGTGGTTTCCACTGCTACCACACACACCCTACATACAACAAACAAGGATAAAAGTGGCCAGAGATCACAAAGAAATCTAATCCAATTACCACGTCTTTGTGATTTTAAAACCGCCTTTGAGAGAGTGTGCAACGCCGAGTACCCGAGTAATCAGACTCAATATTTGAGCCTCAATTTGTTTACGCTACCCATTGAGAGGCAGGCGCCCAGCGGTGTAATATTGAACCTGAGAAATCTTGAGAAATCCCTAAGGATACCGTGGGAACTGCCGGGCTACCACAAGGGTCAATATTGGTTCACGTATTTCATTGTTGCTACAACTTAGGAGCTAGTTTTTAGAAGATATCATCAAACAGATATACTGACCGCCCCTCGCTTTTACACCTACGTCGGGTTAATGTTTATGTTTGTAATTAGTTTCTGTGTCACTGGCGATACATAATGGTAAATAATGCATTGTTGTGGCTCATTTTTATGACTGGGAGCTTGGAATTCGTCATGGGTGGCTTATGGTTGTCAAATCTTTGTTTTTAGCGTTAGTGATGTTTATTATTTTATTGAGGTACTAGCAGCACAACCCGTCTTTGCACAGCTAGATATATTTTACTACATAGCCCTCTAAATTTCTCTAAATGAACTAAACAAAACCATGACCTGTGAGACAGCTATTAATAAGCACTTACCGCGAAATAAACAAGATCTAAAACAGGCTTGGTGATGTATAGACAAATTAATTAGATTAATAAACCTAGAACTGTTTACGAGAAGCGAATGTGAAGGACTAAAAGTAAAAGGGCTGGTACCTCCTAGTATCTGGGAGACGCAACGTAACCGGCGATTACTTCCATCCAGCAAACTATGACAAGTTTTTGATTGTGGAAAAAACCATTGACTACAATATCAGCTGTACATAACTTGATATTTCTTCACTCGTAATATTTAAAGATATAACAGGACGTGAATGTCATTGACTAGTACTCAAATAAAATTTAGTAATTTTAGTCACTAACACGAAAGAAGAACAAGTCTATACGAGTATGTACTATCTTACGAATAAGAACATGAAGTTGTATTTCAATTATTGTTTTGTTTTTGGGCGTTATTAAATCTTACGTCAATAATAAGTTGATTTACATATCTTTTTGAAAATTTTGGGGCTGCTTTGATTTGTAGTTTTGATGTCTTTTCCCGAAAAACTGAACATTATTTCGTGTTTCTTCAACATCGCTTTGGGTTTTCTTTTATGGTGTTGTTCTTCAATAAATAATAAAAATAATTAATGTTGTCAGAATAAAAAAGCTATTTTTTTTGTTATAGTATTGCCTGATCATATACCTATATAAAATATTGTACTAACATATTTATAACTTTTCAAACTATCATGGTTAGGCACATACTTATCACTGGTAGTGGTATCGTTCGTAATAAAAGAGTGAAAAAGATGGTAGATTGATATATCTGCCAATAAATCGCAAAGACTTTATTTAGTTATCCCGTGATCATGGCGCATGCAACTGTGCCGAAATATCTGGAACAATTAAACACAAAAATCATGGTAAATATCCCATTTCTAGTGAAAAGTATAACATACATATGTTGTGGTTTCTTTAGTTTTTCTTTAACTTTCCACGTGTTAGTTCGTTCGTTTTCGTATGAGGTAGTGCTGGCCTCTGATGTCGGATTTTGTCAAGCCGCCCGAGGGCCTAGCGTTAGTAGCCCACGTGTTAGTAGCCCAATGATAAGGACAATAAAAAATAAATAAAATAAATTGTTGGTTAGTAGGGAACACTACGGTCTATGTTTGTGACAGTGCTATATTTATATTCCTGTGAATATCGCTGTTTGTATGGCCTAGCTATATGAAGTAGCCGTCACAGTTTCAATTTACCTGCCTGCTGGTAACGGACTGTCATTAGCGATAATAAATCGATGTTATGATTACTTACCTCAGTGGTTTTAATTAGAAGTAGGTAATCGTTGTGTATCATTTGTTTTGGGATGTCGCAAAGCGATAGGATCGATAATTTATCAGGATCACCGTTGGTGATCTTTGCCACCACCATTCTGTGTCACGAGAAAATATAAATCTATAAATAAAAAAATAAATAAAAAAATAATGCTGGACAAGTTCACACAACATTATCTAGCCCCAAGCTAAGCAGAGCTTGTGTTATGGGTACTAGACAACTGATATACTTAATACAATATATTACATAAATAGATATTTTTTATTATACATAGAAAATACCCAGAACACCCTGAACAAATATCTGCAGATCGCACAAATATTTGTTCCGAGGCGGGAATCGAACCCGCAACCTCCTGCGTCGCAGGCGAACGTTCGCCCGCCGCGTCACAGATGTCGTCGTATAGATTATATTGACTTTCCGGTTAGACATTGGTTGGTATTTCGGGTTATTTGGGTATACGAACCTTAGGTTTCCAGCAATTTAAATGTGTTATAGTCATGTATGTAGGTATCATGGTAGGTACTTCTAGTTCCTGATACATATATGTAGGTACCATGGTAGGTACTCGAATTTCCTGATACCCACGATACAGGGAATCCTAGTGTGGGATCAGGACTATATGTATGTGACTGTTGTATGTTATGGTATGTTATGTTATAATATAATTATGGATACACAGAACATTTTATCAAAAGTTCTATAGACATTCATTTTTGCTACATTTCTAGGCAGAGTCTTATGAGCCACTTTCTCCCCCATTTGGAAAGTAAACTTGCCCACCTGCTTTTAGAGATCAAAAGAAAAACCAAAATTTGTAGAAGTATTATAAATAATAGCTTTACAAGAAGTCCTACGTACTCAAGACTACATTTTTTTCTTCCAATGGGATCCTGATCTAGGCCACTTTGAAGTTAGCAGTTTCACTGCGCATTTGGACAAAACCAAGTTACAAACTACCTTTCCCGCACTTGAATGGATAAACCTTAAACCTATTTTCTATCACATCGGTATCTCCTAACACAAGCATATTTTTTGCTTAAAAGGAGTGTCCAAACCCTGTTAAATTGTAGACTTTAAGTTAATGAAATAAACATTTGTATTTGTTGTATATGTTGTATTTTACAAACAAGATCATTAGTCACAACCTGTAGAAAAGAGATGTATTCCGAGGAATTTTGTACTGAAATGTGTTAAACGGATTATATACATGATCGATTCACGTCAAATAATGATTCAGCAATTACAGACTATGTTTTAAATAGTTTCCAACTCTGTCTGAACAGCTCAAGTAGGATATGGAGCAAGCAACACTGACAATAAGGGAGGATATAGACCGACAATTAGGTCAACACAACTGTCACTGGATAGAAGAGCTAATACATACATAGATATAGACGCCTATAAGGTAAGCAGAGGCTCAATGGTCCTCTTTTCACCATGGGTTGCACCATCGTGGGAATAAAGACGTGGCAAGTAATGAGCTCATCGCCGCCATTACTACACACGACTGACACGGCTAACACTTTCTTCCAGTAATAGCACATTAATTAATAAGCTCTGCCAGTACAAATCTTATACCAACTAATCTTACCAACAATAGTCCGGGTCATCCCTTTGATATTATAAGGTATTCATAGCAAAAAGCTGTAATAGGTATACACTCTTGTTAGTAGTTAGTTTCGTCCGGGAAAGTACTACCACCATACCTATTTTTGCCTTAAAGCTGTGTTCCGGCTTGAAGAGTATGAGTGCCGGAGAAATTACAGACACATAACACTTTTCATCTTTATGTCTCAGAGTGGCGGGTGCAGTGCAATGCCACGTAGGTCGCGTCCTAGGTGGACATGATCTGTGATGTAATGCATTGTTAAAGGCATACCGCTTGGATGGGGCATCACAGTCATGTTCCGTCATTCATGCAAATAAAAATCACTGCTTGGTCAAAACTTAAATATAACAAGAAGAAATACTAAAAAGAGAACTTGAGTTAGAATATCGAGCACAAAAATTAGCTTCGTGTAATGTATCATAATCAGATGCGCCGGCGGATAGCGTAGTAGACTGACGTTTGATGTCGATTACCAGTTTGCTGTTCATTGCGCAGCGTGTTTTAGCTTTTTTACAAGATCAGAAGTATTTAAAACACGCTGCGCAATGAATAGCAAACTGGACATCGAAATCGAACGTCAGTCTACTACGCAATATGACGCCAGCTCTGTATGCTTCAATTTATTGATTGACATTGATTGGTTGTCAAAATGTGTGACTTCAAGCACAGGCAACTGATAGACTAAACAGTCAAATCAGTCGTGTGATTTTAATAAAACTGTTAGTAATGTTTACGTTAATGCAAGTGAAGACGTGGGAAGCGAAGACATACTTGTTACTTAAGTTAAAACCCTCTTAAGAGCCACTTTACGTGACATCGTTGAAGTTCCTCAGGTCTTACTTCATAGTTTGATAAATAAAGTGAGGTTTGATAGACGATAACATCGATGATCAATATACAAACTCAATAGAGAAGTATTGAACATGTGTGTCTGTCTGTCTCATCGTCGCTCACGAATGGATGGACCGATTTAGTTTTTTTTTTGTTTGAAAGGTGTATTTGTCGGGAGTATTCTTAGCGTTGTTTTCATCAAAATCGGTTCAGCCGTTGGGGGTTTTTTTAATTTTCACAAAATTTATTCGATACAAGCTTTTATAAAATTAGTGATCGTAACCGTGTGCTCATCAGAATGAGCCTAAACACGACCAGTCTACTATTATCCCTCCAGGAGTTCCGCAGTCCATCATCAAATCAGCTCGTTGTCACCATAATATTGCATTGTCATAAGTACTTGACAGGTATGCAAAATATCATCTCAATCGGTTGAGGATGACTGCTTTAAAATTCAGTTGCAAGATTCCACCCGGACAAACATACACTCCGTTGTTCACCTTCCGTCTCCATCATTAGATCAGCTCGTTGTCGCCATAATATTGCATTGTCCTTTGCTTCTCCTGGTTCTAAGCTACTTTCCCACCAATTTTCAGCCAAATCCGTTCTTGAGTTATAAGTGGTGTAACCAACACGACTTTGTTTTATATATATATATTTGCAAGATTCCACCCGGACATACATTGCAAGTTAAATATTACCTAACACTCACATACATAGTCTTGACCTCACACTAGGATTCCCTGTTTCATGGGTATCAGAAACTACGAGTACCATGGCACCATAACACCCAGACCAGGAACAAATATTTGCAGATCATACAAACATTTGTCCTGCAGCGGGAATCTAACCCGCAATCTTTAGCATCTCAGCCGGCTACTCGCCTGACGCGCTACAGAGGTCGTCAATATAAATAGTCGCACAGATCAAACACTGACATCACAGAGCATTCAAAAGAGATTCCTGAATAAAACATAGATCACATGCACCCAAACCGTCACGGTCATCACAAAGATGTGTTAGAGGGAAAATATAGGCTGTACGCATTAGTTGGGTACGAACATCCTGTAATGCAAAACGCTAGCAGGCAGCTAAAATAGCGTTCTGAATAAAAGGAAGGACATACATAGTTATTTATGTACGGCTTGTATGTATTCGAGACGCGTTTTTTTTCATTGATCCTTATACCTTCGTTTGACCACTATCTCACCTGTTGGTAAGTGACGATGTGGCCGAAGATGGAGCACAAAGGTCTAGAAGGCACCTATTCACTCTAGCCTTGAAGAGACCCAGTTTATAGTTTTCAGGAAAGACAGACGACGGTAGTTTATTCCACTCCTTAGCATTTCGCATTATAAAGGTAGAATTAAAAAAACGTTTAGTACTAAAAGAGGGTATACTAATGAGGTACCGATGATGATGGTACCGAGCCGTGCGCCTGCTCATCCTACGATGAAAAGGAGATGGTGGGATCAGATCATGAAGTTCCTTGGAGCATTCCTCGAAATGTAATCCATGGAAGATCGAAAAGCATGCGACCTTAAGGGGGTGCTCGAGACTCTGGACGCCACTTTTAAACATTTGGAGGAAACAACTGCCCCCAAATTGCACTCTCGTCCGGCGACTGGAAACTTAATTTCTGGGATAACTTTAAAGCAATATGTTAAAATATTGAACGGTGGAGTCTAGCAAGAAAACAATAACATACTGAAAGTGATAGCGCTATTACTCACTTGAACCCGGAAACTGACGTAGAAGAGAAATGATTAAACATAGTTTTGCTTTAAAAAGTCCATTTTTTTTTCTATTCATCTTAGTACTGTGATTACCTGGTAAATCATATAAAAATTAACTGAAAATATTATTCGATAGGGGGGGACCTAAAACGGGTTCGATGAGGGCCGATTTCAAAAATAAATCTATCGAGGTAGGTATCACCTCGAGGTGTTTCTGTTTTTAATTTATTTCGATTACATCCTCAAATAATTACTGTATTAACAATTAATTATTTAGTCTTGGAATTGTCAAAAACTTGTGAAATGTGGACAGGGAATTTTATTTAGTTAAAAGTTTCAAATTTTAAAGTTTCAAAATTGTTGAACAGCGCTAAAGACTCTCAAAATTATCCCCAAAGTTACGTTCGTATGTCCAGATGGTAGGCCATTTCAGGGGTAACTTTACTGTCATGTTTGCTCAATGTTATATTTCTCCTCTACAGTTTGTTGGATCAATAAAATACGTCACGTTTCGGCTCATTACATCGTTTCACACTATCCCAGAGGAAGGACTATAATTACACAAGTTCTCATAGAGACGAGAGTGTTAAATAGGTTATTGGGGTGTGGAAAATTCATATCTGAGACTAAAAAAAGTGGTCTTCAATTATTGAGCTGATGTTTTATTTGATTTGTTTGGTATATATTATATTTAATATCCTGCTAATCTGAATCACATCGATCTGGTCGTGATTTGGATTAGTTGAGCGATCTTTAGATCGTTAGTAAGGTCTAAACAGCTTAACCATTTTATTCGTACTTATTTTTTACTATAGCCTTCTTGTATTACTTGTAGGTACTTGTATTATTATTGTTCTGTAAATAAAGATCTTTTCTTTTCAAATAATAATCGTGCGAAAGTTTGAATAATTGGTTGTTTTTTGTTGCGTAGGATAATAAACGCTGAAAGACTTCGATGAAAATTTGAATTTAATGATTAATTATTGTCAACTTATGACATGATTTGAATTTAATTTATTTGCTTGAACAATACCGTGCTTTATTTTATGCCAAATAACATCACACTAATATTTATATATTCTGTGCTAATATTATAAATGCGAAAGTTTGGATGTTTGGATATTTGGATGTTTGTTACTCAATCACGCCAAAACAGCTGAACCGATTTGGGTGAAATTTGGTACACAGATAGATGCTTTCTTTTAATTTAATTTATTTATTGTACTATATCTAGCTTATAGACGATTGTATTTGATTTTTAATTTGAATGAGGTTGTACGTTCGAGCAACACGGAACGCCTGCAATGCTCTAAGGGTTGTACCATCGAGCATACGGAGGCCTGCCTGCAATGCTCTAAGGGTTGTACCATCGAGCATACGGAGGCCTGCCTGCAATGCTCTAAGGGTTGTACCATCGAGCATACGGAGGCCTGCTTGCAATGCTCTAAGGGTTGTACCATCGAGCATACGGAGGCCTGCCTGCAATGCTCTAAGGGTTGTACCATCGAGCATACGGAGGCCTGCCTGCAATGCTCTAAGGGTTGTACCATCGAGCATACGGAGGCCTGCCTGCAATGCTCTAAGGGTTGTACCATCGAGCATACGGAGGCCTGCCTGCAATGCTCTAAGGGTTTCACAATGTACCAGATGATATCTAATGATATGACATGGAACCTGTTTTTTGCCATCACCAAATAGTTGAACTAGAAATTCGGTACGGAGATATAAAATCCCATTTTCTCCGTATTTGTAGATCTTATCTTCCAAGCAAAATAGTTCATCTGTGTTGTCATAGTGTGACGTCAACTTGTGGTTACCATTAATCACTAATTACTTAATTTTCTCGAATTTAATCACCTGCTATTAATAAATAGGTATTTACTTGAAAACTATCTATATGTAGGTATCTACAGGCGCATAGAGCATTGTAACTGGAACACAGCAATGCGAGCACTACTGCTTTGCGGCATTACTAGGTATGGTACCTAGTAGTACATGTTGATGAATTCACTTACTCAATTAATAACGACCTCTGTAGTGCGGCGGGCGTAGGTCGCCTGCGCCTGCGACGCAGGAGGTTATGGGTTCGATTCCCGCATCGGAACAAATATTTGTGCGATTTGCAGATATTTGTTCAGGGTGTTCTGGGTATTTTCTATGTATAATAAAAATATCTATCTATGTAATGTATTGTATTAAGTATATCAGTTATCTAGTACCCATAACACAAGCTCTGCTTAGCTTGGGGCTAGTTAATGTTGTGTGAACTTTCCAGCATTATTTATTTATTTATTTTATTTATAATGAACAGTTACCAAATGTTTCAAAAATTCAAACGTGTAAGAAGTAAGTTTTAAAATGGTGGAACCTTTGTTTTTTTTATCGAGTGATGTAATTCAAATAGTGTATTGAATTTATGATTTCATTAGCTAAAATGCAAGGACTTCGCTCGCTCTGTCAACAATGCCTTTAGTCTACTCGTACACAATAATATTCTCACACTATCCCCACACCGCATTTAAGATGCCTTCGATTACACGCATTATAAAGTTAAAATGTAACTACAAACAAACAATCTTCAAAGGATCTGCGGCAATAAAGCGATTAGACTGGTACAAGCAATCATCAAACGGGAAACCACTCGTATGTTGCGTTAGTTGCTCCCGTTGCTTGCGTAAGTTCCTAATTGAAAATTAATTTAGCAAGCTTTAACTAATACTAGTGACCCGCCCCTGCTTGGCACGGGTTATTCATATTACTCATAGGCTCGCTGAAAATCAAGCTATACAAATGTGGACCCCATTCAGTGGTTTTAATGGTAACATGCGAAATTTTTGATGTTTAACTTTCTAAACTAACTTGGTTAAGCATAATTTTTTCACTATAAACGTAGATTACTTACCAAGAATGTGGTACATGAGGCAATTGAGATTACTAAGCACATACATTAAGAGAAGTTGGTTTTAATTATCTGGAGTATGGAAGCCATTGGTGATCGAAAACTCGAAAGTCTTTATTCATTAATTTTGTATGCTGTTGATATTAAAAACAAAAAATGAATAGTCCCTTAAGCTTAATATTGGTTATAATACACTTTAGTTTGTGATGTTGACAGCCTGGCCTACGGTACGATAGCCTACGCGTATTTAGGTAGAACAAGTGTGGCCTAACGCTTAGCTAAAATAACATACTTTTAGACAATATACTACCTATTATAACATAGGATGAGAAGTGAAAAAACATATATCATTCATTTAAATTTAGGGATAATTTTTCAAGTCTTATAATCTTGATGAATTTACGCGACCAAATCTAGAAGAATCAGGACAACAAATTTCCACGAAGAACCCTTTTTAGTTGGCCATTTACAAACATTTATGGGCGTTTTACGAGCACAAATCACAGGACTCTATGAGTGATTAACAAATGTGTGAGCAATTTGTGTTATCGATGTAATTACACCGACGCCGGCATCTATGATCATGATGTAGATCAGGATTCGGGGGAATGTAACGGGATATTTGAGGAGCAGGACCATAAAGGGCTTTTAAAGGACAGTTGAGGTCGCTATAAGGTGATTAGTCACCCCAAATTCTGTCACTATCTAACTCAGTAAAGTAAAAACGGAGCAGAATAGAGCACGCAAAACAAATAGTGAGCGAACATTTTGAAAAACCACAGCTGTCTCAAGTAAATGACTACGAGTATTTTAAAAAGTCTAAATGTATGTTTTTATAAACCTATAAATTGCCTTTAATATTGTGAAAGAATCATTAAAATCGCTTTAGGCGTGGAAGCAGTAGGCTTTTTTTGTGTGGAAAGTTTGTATTTTTTTCCTTTCAAAAGTACCATGGTAAATTAACTGATAATAGGTACAGACTATTCACCGTAAGAGGTCCCCTTCCTTGGTTGGCACGCCATACAAGGCAAGGGACATCTTATACGGTGAACGAGCTGAGTATGTATTATTTGCTTTCGAATAAAAGTAAATAAACCTACAATTCGAAATCAACAAAACTAAATTTACCCAAATGATTACCCTCTATTTAATAAGAATCCTGATTAATTTTAGTGGCAATAATAGCTCAATTACAAACAAATTAAACCCGTATAGCGTTAATATGGCGATTAAGATTTAACGATCCCACACGTCTTAAGACTTTAGAGGGCTGTAAAGGCTTGATAATGGTTACTGGATAGCGGTATTTTTGATGATAGGATATTATGTTCCTGTAAATACCAATGCTTCTACTTCATCATCAGTAGCCGTTAGACGTCTACTGCTTGGCGAGATATCACCACGCTTCGCAGGCGATTTGATGATCGCAGTATTTGGTGTTGAGTGCTCAGGATTTGCGGCCTGGTCATACCCTAGCTAATGTTATCAATTTTGTAGGCTTTTACGAAATCCACGGGAGAAGACGGAGGGTCTTTTTGTAGCCCGGACACACCACCTCATAAACAGATATTTTATTTTTGATGTGTAACATCTTTCCTCTCGCTTTCCTGCAATCCGTGGGAGTGATTTCGTGAAAAAGGACGGAAGTGTGTAACAGAAAGCGTGTTTTTTTCTGAGAGGTTGGTACTAAACGCCATGTTGGTTATTACCAAGGAGGTATCATATGCGACTACTGTTAGGCTCGCTTGCTTTTTTTTATTTGACATTGTAATAAAGAAAGGAAAAGAAGAAAGAAACAATATATATATATATATATTTGTATACAAGAGCTACACAGAAACACATCATAGACTTAACATAATAGACTAAGAGGAAACAGATATAATGAAGGTACGAAGTGTAACTAAAGTAACAAAATGGCTCAGCCCTAGCATGAGCTGGCATGATTGACATAAAGGCAGGCTAACCGTCCGCCTGATAGTAAGTGGTTACAGTCACCTATTGTCATCAGTAACACCAGAGGCATTGCTGATGCGTTGCCTGCCCTGAAGAACTCTTCAGCTCAGTCTGCTTCGTTCGCTTTGACCAGTTAAAACTTGGTTGATTGGTTCTTTATCATGCCAGTTGGCTTCCACTAGAAACGGTATATATGGTATGGAAGAACAGATGTAAATTACCTAGTTTCTAAGACGATTTAATAAGATCCTAGTGATTTCACCGACTGTGACTTTGTAGTACGATTTATTAAGATGATATCTGTCAGAAACTAACTGAAACTGGTATTAAACAAGCCAAACGTAATAGATACAGCGATTCAAGAGATTGTTTTAATGAGGGATTGTTGAATTTAATCAGCTGTGTCGGGACAATTTGATGCTGAGAATTGTGTTGGCAATAAATAAACTTGGATTGAACTATTAGAATACCAAAGTGGGAGCAGATCCCGTCTGAGTTAAAAATCGAGAAATCTTAAATGCTTTGCGTGTAACAGCAGATCTTTCTAATTTAGATGGATGTTTCCTCGTAGTTTCATGAGAAAGATGTAGACTATGCTGAAGACGATGATGAGTTTCTTACGTCTATTCTTCTTTCATCATCATCATCAGCAGTCTTGAGATTTTCACTGCTGGACGAGACACAATGAAGTGGGGACTTGCCATAATCACCACGCTTGGCAGATGGATTGGTGCTTGCAGTAGGTATTGAGTAAGTACTCAAGTGGATTCTGCTCCCTATCCCCTGTTGTTTATATTTGCTAAGGGCGAATTATATAGTGACTCTTTGTTTTACCTAAGACATATTCACAATATTAAAGGTTAGTTGTACGTACACACAAGATAGGAAAAACAAACAATAAAATTGTTAAAACGTGGTTAATAGTCATGTGGGTAGATTCTGTCATAAATAACAATGTTATGACAGCGTCTTTGAATCATTTGAGGCGTCTAGACCAAAGACAATTATGCCAGTAATAAAATAACAAATACTAATAAATACAGAAGCTGTTTTTGCATTAAGCAGGCAGTAAAATACGAAATCACTTGAATAGCTTAGAAGACCAATTAAATAGTAGGCGTAATTAAAAAGTAAACAGTCAAAAGTAGGTACCTAAACAAAATCAAAAGTCAAAGTATTATTGTAACATAACGAACAGTGTCCTGTAACACGGCTTTTAACTTTAAATATGAATTAACAAGTAGTTTTACACTGGCTCAAGAGATGGAACTGACTCAAAAACCACATTCAAAAATTGTTATAGATCCACCAACTTATCTTTAGAACCATTTACCTACATTTTTCTATCATCTATATACATTTTATTCTACAGATAAGTTGTTGGATCACTAGCTGGTTTATTTTTGTTGTTTGTTTATGTCAGTGTCACAAAGCCAAACTTCTTCTGACAGTTTATCCACAGCAGCGCCATCTATTTTCAACGCTGAAAGCATGTTTAGAGACGGCCTTGATAACACCTCTTGGAAAAATTGGGGTTGGGAAAATTGTCGGTAACCTACAAGCGAGGGAATTAAAAAACAAATCGGACCCATCGCATTTATGTTTAATATGATTATTATTATTTTTCACGCTAACACAACCCAATATTGTGACATACGATTTTTGCTCCTATCAGATTGACATACAATTTTTATAAATAGGTATGTCAAGATCGTCATGACAAAAATATCACGTTCATTCACCGCGAGAACAAAATAATAGGTATACAGGATTACTGCCGTTATCATCATCATCATCACCTTTGAAGCCTTTCAACAGCTTTCAGACACAGCTGAACATAAGGCCTCCCTCATAGAATGCCACGATAATTGGTCTTAAGCGACTTCCATCCAACATATACTCATAACGTATATTTAATTTTGTGGTTTTTCCAAAGTTTTACAGTCTGTCGCCTGCGCCTGCCCTTGCCTCATTATGAAATTATTCATGTACCACCTAGAACGTCGACAAGCATTTAAATCGATAAACCATAAATCTAGCAAACAATGCATTCCTCAACACTATAATAACAACTAGATCAATAAATAATATGAACAAAAGAATACTATTTATCCAGAACTGTCTGTGAGAATATAAACTCTGGAGTCAGCTGAATCATTCTATAGGTTTGTTTTAGTCCTCACTTACGAATACAAACAGCAATACCTACCAATGCAACACAACAGCGTATCAGCGAGTAAAATTTAAATACAAATTGAAAAGATGGATGTGTGGAGTAACAAGAATGAATAAAATAAGTAATGAGTAGAGGAAGTTTGAAAATTGCGCCCGTGACAGAAAAGTTGAAAGGATATCGTTTAGCTTGCTTGGTATGGGCATGTCATGAGGAGAGAAGAAACGCATGTAACTAAGAGAGATATGGTACGTGGTGGTGGTATTTGGTATGAATGTTAGTGGATGGAAAGGAAGAGAAAGACCTAAGAAAAGATGGATGGATTGTGTGAGACATGATAAGAATGAGAAAGGAGTGAATGATGACGTGACGGCTGACAGGGGAGAGTGGAAGAAAAAGATATTCTGCGCAGACCCCAAATAAATTGGGAAAGGGGTAAGACAATGATGATGAAAAGTATTTAATTCACAAAAATCACAAGGATCATTTTGAATTGTCAATTACTCCTGTTTCAACGTGACCAAACCTAAAAGAATCAGGCAACAAACACGGCTTGGCTTGATTTTATGATCCTTAATACTAGGTGGGAAGCGCCTGTGGTGCCTGGAGAACAAGGAGAAGCAAACGAAACCAAACGAAAGAAAACGACAACATAAATAACCCTAGGTAGTCAATAGTAAAATGTAAAGAGAATCAGCAAAACTTCATAAGACAGCACGCTTATTGGTATGTATTTATGTTTCGGCACAAGCGAAAGGTCCAAAAGTAACGATGCGGACGTGATTATAAAGGTACCTACACGGGCGACGGCAAAACGGATCCTAGATTATCGGTTTTATCAACATGGGTTTTGTCAATGCTTGATTCACCTCCAAGCTATGTTTAATCAGTTTCTTCTGGGTCGGTACTGTACTGGGGCTTTCTAGTCAAAATTATTTCAGGGCGTCGTCTGGTCCAAGCGACGCATCGAGACCTGGCTCTTATCTGGCTTAACGCATTAGTATTGCATTTAGCATGGCAATGTAGCCAGTACTTTAGGGACGCTTCCATCTGGTAATGTTAAATGTTGTGTTAGCTTTTTCATTATCTTGACATATATTACCAATAACCAAAAAGTATCCCAGCCGTACGTTACGTTAGTCAAAAATGTTGGGTCAAACAATGTATGGGGAGTTGCCCATGTTCATATTGAGTGTCCAGGCCATTTTATGTCAGCTATAATACTGGACTCCCATATTTGCGTACTATTTAAATGCAAATCTCTGATGAGAACAAGAGTTACAGCCTGCAACTGATTACCATTACCTAACAAGCTGCAGTCTTAAGCGTAACCAACTTTACGATTGTAATATGAATAGAACAAGTTTTAACGGATTACTGCGTATTTTGCAAACATTAAAACGTTTACATCTTGAACAGTTATTATCACTACAAGTCCAGCATTAACAAGAATACTTATAATCCCTGTTTAAATTTTAAGTAGTGCTTAAACATTTTTACTTCTAATAAATGCTGTTAAATATCTATGAATTCACAGATTTAAATGATGCATATGTAGTATTTTTTAAGGAAAAACCATTCCTATAATATGCAATTACAATTTAATTGCAATTGATATTAAAAATGGAAGCTAAATTTATGATTTCACGAATTTTTACTATGGAAGATTTAACAATTGTTTCTAAATGGTCACAATTATAATGCAATTGAAAAACCATTGAAGTTAGTAGAACACCAAAAGTATCAAAAGTAACAAGTATGAGACAATTCATTAACAATTTAAATACAATTGGTTTAGTAGAATTGGGCCCAGGATGCAAACTCTGTAAGTTTCTGTGTCATCATAATGTTTTTTATGTGTGATAATTATGTATTTTATTTATTTTTGACATGCCAATGTTATGCAATATAACGGAATATGGTTAAATAAATGAATATCTGAACATAAATTTATTTAGAAAAAAATACTTAAGTACTTAATACATGGCCTCACTCATAGTTTACATGAAAACAAAACCTGAACGACCTGAAATCTAGTACTTCTAATAAATTAGATGTAATATTTTATGCTAGTGTGACGTGTTGTGAGAATAGTCCAAAAATCGCTACTAATAAACTAGTTGAAAGCCAAAATGTTTGTTTGTCTGTTTTAAAATAGTATGTCACAGCACAAGATATCAACTGTGACATGAAGTCACAGTTTCGTCACTGTTTTGATACTGCCAAAATATTGAAAATACAATAAATAGAACCTTCTTGCTACAAGAATGAACAAAACTGACTCCATTATAACCAGAACAATACCGCAGCAGGTAGGAACTAAACCACATTTTATTGCACGAAATTCCTCGAAGCTTCCGCTGCCTATTAGCACGGGTATGCAAAGTAGCACGGTTCAGTTCTCGGGTGTGCCAACTAATAAGGGCATGGATATAGGACGAAGGTCTGTAGTATGATTATGAACTTCAAACGTATTCGTAACGGAAGGTCCTAGACGGGAATATGACCTTTTATTGATATCGGATGTTTTTTTTGCAATTTTTTAAATGTTTCTTAGGCTACGTTTACCACCCGAAAATGCTGTTTCTGTTTTGAACAATAGACCAACCGGGATTTCTTTTATTACTTGTCCTATTGGTAGACTTGTCTTGTTCAACTGGGAATTTTATGACCTACTTGTACTATTAGTAGAACAAATTATTATTTATGTTTAAGATGATGTAGGAGTTACCGTAGAGACATAGAGATGTAGATCACGGTGTAGACTAATCAGACTTATAAGTGTTTATGTTATGTCTCGAACATGAGAGCACCTAAATAATTCCAGGAAATCAAGGCGTTGTGTCGGTGCTAAGAGACTTGTTTATATTTAAGTCCCAGGTCCAAGACCACACGTAACATTAACAAACTAGGATACCATGAAAGTAACCTAGGTAGGGTCTACTGTGCACCAACACCAACTTCTTCAAGGCTAGAGTGAATAGGTGCCTTCTAGACCTTTGTGCTGCATCTTCTTCAAGGCAAAGTGAATAGGTGCCTTCTAGACCTTTGTGCTCCATCTTCGGCCACATCGTCACTTACCAACAGGTGAGATCGTGGAAAAACAAAGGTCTATCAATGTTAAAAAAAATAAAAATCCTGTAAATTGAATTTAATAATAATACGACGTTTATTTTTCAAAATGGCGGACTAAATCTTAATTGCTTGAAATTGCGAATAGTGCAACATTACTATTAACTCTATGCAATAATTTTCTAGAATGCGCATTGCCAACAATTATTGGTCTTAATTGTGTTAACCTTATAATAATCTAGTTTCAGGCTCACTTCCTCCAACGATAGTGCTGCGACATGTCGTATCGAGATTACAATATTGATAGTGTCAATATTCCGCAATAGTAAGTACTGCGCGTAGCTGTTATCGACTATCGATAACCTTTCGGGCCTTCCGCGCTCGCTGACTCAACTAGCGAAAGCTCCGACCCAATTGGGGTAGGCGCACTGGGTAGCACTCTACCCAGTATCTATGATCAGGCAGTGGCCTAGGTCTAACCATGGCCATTTTATAGTTTTATTTCATGCTAGAAGCTAGCAACATCCTCAATAAGCTGCAGAAGAGTCGAGAAGTCTGAGTTGGTTAAGACAATAAAGTATCGCTGAAATCTGTGGTGCCGTTGTACTGTTGTGTGTGTAGAAAGAATAATAGGTACAACTAATACGAATAACTAATAAGAAGATAATATAACAAAATTCAGAATACAAAGGAAACTGTTGAGCTATCAAAAGACCTAATAATGATCTTACTCAACATTTATTATATAAAGGTTAAATTAAAAAAATTTAAGAAGGATATCAAGAAAAGACAGAACATCCTCGCGTAGTTTTAGACATATTCTGCAAAGCCAGAATAAAAATTATTAAACCTAGGTATTTTAACATAACTAATGTTCTTTGTTCACAGACTTGTGGTAATTTGTCACAAGAAATCGTAGTCCAACTAGGTCAAATCGCTTTTGTTACCTTCCAACCTATGCAAATCTAAATGACCATCATATCCAAGTGTCACACTATAAAAGCGAGTAAAATAATCTCCACATCTAGGATCATGATAGGCATTGTTGAATTAAGTTCAAACATTTATCTCGTACGGAAAATCATGACAAGGTTCTCAGTTTCATTGAAAATTAGTTACAAAGGTGCAAACCAGACTAACCATACCAACCGGAGGAGTTTTTAACAAACAGCAAATTTTAGTAGCTAGTTTAATGAATTATGCATGTAATAAGTACCTAGATGGCGCAGTGGCCTATAACAATACCGAATACACTACCGTCGTCTGTCTTTCCTGAAAACTATAATCTGGGTATCTTCAGGGCTAGAGTGAATAGGTGCCCTATAGACTTTTGTGCTCCATCTTCGGCGACATCGTCACTTACCAACAGGTGAGATCGTGGTCAAAAAAAGGTATATAAATATAAAAAAAAAAAAACTCTTAGATGGACGAGACGTCCATCTAGGACATACCCTATGTGACATTGCACTGCGCCCACCACTCTAAAGATGAAAGTTTCATGAGCCTGTAATTTCACCGGCACCTTTCATTTGGCTACTAGCTTTACACGACTTTATTGTACTGTACATACCTCCGTGCCGGTTGGTTCTTGCTAAACGCAATGTATACTATCATGCCATTACGATTTTCAATAAACTACCAAATGAATTTAAGGACCTGCCAATAAATGTATTTAAATGGAAATTGAAAAATTGGTTAATGGAAAAATGTTTTTATGACATCAAGGAATTTATGGAATGTAAAATCTGACATTCATTGTTTCTCATTTATTATTTTTTATTTTTTGACATTATTTTTGTATACATACCTACTACTACACCCATTTTAATTATCTCGTAGCTGTTAAGATTTGACATTGTGATTTTTTTTATTATTATTAGATTATATTTATTAGATTAGCTACAATAGTGACATTCGTTTTTAATTTTGCACGCCTTTATGAGGCAGAATGTAAAGGAACATTTCTATTTTTAACATCTATTATACCTACATTCTTGTGAATAAATGATTATGATTATGATTATGATTATGATTGAAGAGCTGAAAATTTCGAGTGCATTTCACATTATCATCAGCGATAGATCCATAAATGTAGAGAAATATCTCTTTAAACAAAGATTTAAATCTTTGGAGGACGATATATCTTACAATTGAAACTATCGTTGGGAATAATTTTAAATGAAAATCGGCTAATTACCACTATTTTTCGTCACTTTCCTGACGTTTCGAGACTGAGTTTAGAAGCCTTCAGAACTCAGTCTCGAAACGTCAGCCAAAGACGATATATCTTTCGTAGTTAGTGCCAGAACAACCGCCAGCAACTTTAGCTGATAACGATACTACACAAGGTGACAAGTAAACCATAAATGGTATTGCTGATGATAATGTAAAATGCACTTGAGCTTTTCGGCTCTTCAAAAAAGTCGTGTAAAGTTAGTAGCCGAAAGAAATATAATCTGAATACCAAACCAATAAACACAGCATAAGTGTCCAATTTGGAACGATAAAAACTGTTTAGCAGCTCAATACCACCTTTATAACACGAATACAAAGGGCATAGTGGAGAGAGTAGCAACAACGATTTTCCCATGGGTGCTAACAGACGGACTTCACTAGCACATACAGACGGACCGAACATTTTTAGAGGAGCGCTCAACTCAGTTTAACTTATCGATAGCACAGAAAAACTGAACGCAGGTAGGCTACAAACGTGCGATCCATCTAAATACACAGTTAAGCGCTCAATTGCATTTGACTTGTTTTTAGCTTATAATCCCACTAATATTATAAATGTGAAAGTTTGTGTGTGTGGTTGTTACTTCTTCACGCTGAAACGGCTGGACGGATTTGCATGAAATTTGGAATGGAGATAACTGGACTCCCGAAATAACACATAGGCACATTTTGATCCCCATCTTCCCACGGGATCGAGACTTACGCGGGTAAAACCGCGGGGCGCTACTAGTACAGTATGTACAACAGCACGCCATTCAGCTAAACTTGCGGTCCGTTTTAATGTAAGTACAGTTGACACTCAAATGTACTCTAGT
The DNA here is from genome assembly GCA_932527175.1 of Operophtera brumata. NCBI lineage: Eukaryota > Metazoa > Arthropoda > Insecta > Lepidoptera > Geometridae > Operophtera > Operophtera brumata. The sequence goes on along the minus strand of OW052239.1, from coordinate 53,280,595 downwards.
AATTAGATAACGCGCAATCTTAGTGTAACTGCATGCAGTCGATTTTGTTACCTGCAAACGTGAGGTCCGTCTGCATGTGCCAGTGAAGTCCATCCGTTAGGAACCAGAGCCCAAGATTTATATTGAGCAAGCATTTATCACGAATGAAGTACCCAATGAAGGCATACAAACGCATAATGAGGAGGAAACTCAAAAGAAAACAAGATGCACTCCTACACAAATTCTTCCATCACCATGTTAGAATGATCCAACCGATATAACAAGAATCGAAGAAGACACGTTTGTTAAACAGGTCTAAGTAAGTTGGTTATATGATTCGGCTCCAGAAAAAGATATTTCTTTGATGAAAGATACAATTGGTTACTTAAATTACACAATGTTAGGTGTAAGTGACGAAATTTAAATTTAATATTAAAATTGGAGAACAGGTTTTTAATTTAAAGTTTAGAGTCAAATTAGTGAAAGTGAGAATTGTGAGGTAAACCATAGGTAAACGATACATTTTAATAAAGACGTCAAGATTAAGTTGACACAAGTAATAAAGTTAAACATTTTGTTATAATAGCTTTTAACAAATAAAGATACCGACTATTGCTGTCGCAACTCGTGGGAAAGAGATGCTTACTAAGACCCTTTTCATCAAAAAGCGAGCTCATCGCCACCATTGTCTCCCACGACTGACTCAGCTTACGCTTTTTTCCAGTAATAACACATTCCATAATAAGCTAGCAGCTTGGACAAATCTTATATCAACGAATCTTATCAATAAGTCCGGGTAATCCCTTAGTCGGCTTTTATCACATCCACGGTAGTAGACGGAGGAGTCTATTCTTAGGCCGGACACACCAAGGCTATATAATTTAACTTATACTCCATGTGAAAGAGCAACATGCGACCTCTATAATGTATTTGGTCCATCGAAAGGGGCCAACCACGTCCGTATGTGGGCTCTTTTGTGTCGTTCCGTCTGCGTCGCCATTCGAGAACCTTTCTTCTGCAATGGTTATCAGTTCTGCAAGCTATATGGCCTGCCCATTCAAAGAAAGAAAGAGATAATATTTTATTTGTAACACAATCAACAAACATAATTTAAAATAAAAGACAAAGCTTACAAATGTTTGCATTGAGTCACAAAACGGTCTCTGTCTCAGCATGAGCCAGTTGTAAACACGTTACAACCAACGCTGGTCTTCCGACAGAGCCATTTGGTGAATGCCACTTCAACTTGCTAATTCTACGAGCAATGTCGGTGATCTTAGTTCTTCTATGGATCTTCTCATTACCCTCATCGTACGCTATCCTGAAATGAAGTCATTCTGCACATGAAGGGGAAAATAAACTTTTGGTTTACGACATACTTCCTTCAGATTTATGTGACGACATTATGTGATTTGATACCGGGTTTGCGGGTTGCTTTTTCATATTAACATATTTAACCAAAGATGGGCGAACAGAGTATAATTTTACACTGAAATTACTGTTGTTTGCTTTTATACTATTCATTATTTGCGGCATTATATTTGGTTGAAGAAAACACTGGATTAATAGTGAAAATAACATTGAAACTACTTGTATGGACTAAAATTTCTGTGTTATTTTCGCTATTAATCCACTGTTTTCGTCAACTTAATATGATTTCCCGCAAATAATTACCAACTTATAGTATAAGCCAACAACAGTCAGTTCAGTGTAAACTTATACTCAGTTCGCCAATTTATGTTGAAATAAGTTAGTATGAAAAAGCAACCACCATAGTCTTCATAATGAATCAAATGCTACAACTATGAGTAATACCAATGGTTAAACGTAGGAATAGAATAACAAATTAAGTAATAATCATAATAAACCTTAGAATACTAGTACGCAGTAGTCTCTTAACTAACCAAGTGGCGTCAGTCATTAGTCGAGAACCGGCAATCGTAGTTTTAGATTTGCATACTGTAGCCTACAAGCTATATTATCCAAACCTACATGTTTTATGATCTACAAATAGGGTCTGTTCGAACCTAACCTAACTGGTCCAGTATTCGCCAAAGATGTAGAGAGCACGTCACAAACACGTGGTTCTGTTAAATTTTAGCTACAGGTAAAGTGGCTTCTTATTAGTCCTAGTTCCTCATAAAGTTGTGATCACTTGGTTTATATACAGTGTGTCCCGGCCATCACACGTAGATCTGATGAAGACGTGGGTGAACGGTCGGTTGGTATTGTATAGGATATGCAATACCAAACTGCGGATTGTTAGGCATCTCCTAAGGAATTATTTTACGAAAACCGGCCAAGTGCGAGTCGGACTCGCGCACGAAGGGTTCCCTACCAATACCTATAAAAACGGCAGAAAAATCACGTTTGTTGTATGGGAGCTCCCTTAAATATTTATTTTATTCGGTTTTTTTAGTTTTTTTTATTATAGCAGCAACAGAAATACATCATCTGTAAAAATTTCAACAGTCTAACTATCGCGGTTCATGAGATACATTCTGGTCTATAAAAACGAGCAATAAAATCACGTTTGTTGTATGGGAGCCCCTTAAATATTTATTTTATTCTGTTTTTTAGTGCTTGTTATAGTGGCAACAGAAGTACATAATCTGTGAAAATTTCAACTGTCTAACTATCACGTTTCATGAGCTACAGACTGGTGACAGACGGACAGACAGACTGACGGACAGCGGAGTCTTAGTAATAGGGTCCCGTTTTACAATTTGGGTACGGAACCCTAAAACCAGAACACTTATTATTAGTTAATTATTCTTCTATTCTTATTTAGTTAGATCTTCTTATTCAGATCATATATTATGTGAACATGAAAAATTTGCTATGAGTTTGTTTGGATGCAGGGAGTATTCTCCGAGCGACAGGGCCGCGGTTGTATCCAACTGGGACCCCGTGACCCTGTCAAGTGTTAGTGCATCTTTAAACCACTCGTCAGATGGTGAGTGGGTTGATGATACACTAGCATTAAGTTGAAGGAAGGAATATCGATGGGTTTTTAGTCGGTATGCCGTTGGGTGCTAGCCAACGGAGAGCCCGACAGACCCCCTCAGCTCTCCCCGAGCTGAAGGACATGAGTAACGCATATTCCCTTCGTAAAAAAAAACCATCTCCAAAACCACATAACCGATTCCGAAAATTCTTTCAATAACAGAAAGCTTCCTTAGCCTGCGGCTACGCTCGGATTATGTGTGGTTGTCTTTGATTACCAGCCCGAGACAAAAAAAAAACTCTGCGGTGGTTGTAGTTCCAACGGTTGAGCGGATTTTGATGATTTTTGATGTGTAGTGAATGCTGGGCCCCTCCCAGCATGACTTGCCCAATGTGCCCCAACACCTGTATCTTGTGTGCCCGTTTATCAATCTAGACAGGCGATACTAACACACGTTATAATGTTACAAATTTTCATAAACTTTTGATCGGGTGGTTCAGGCCTTTATTTATTTGTAACTCATTGATAAGCAAAGGCCTATTTCTTGAAATTATCATTACTACTTGATACGTAAATTGAGTTATTCATAATCTTGTTTTGTGTAGCTAGATTATAGTAAGTTGGCCATATTGGGAGCATTATCTTAACTGCTATGTCTGTAACGATTATCTTCACTTTATTTTGCGAGTATTATGCTGTTGGCTTCGTAGCTCTTGCTGTTTGTACTGGATTATGTATGCATTACCGCTTTTGGTAAATATTTTTATTAATATTGCTATCGTGTCGTCAACATATTATTATCATTATCGCTATCGTGAACTGTGGAATAAGCCTTTTGAGAGAAAGAGTAAGGAGGAGAGTGAATGTATGAGATGGAACGAATGAATGGTTTGTGGGTAAAAGAAAGGACAAAATAATATTGTGTATGAATAAATCAAAAGTTAAAGAGATGTTATGGATAAGATCGTATAAATTATAAATCCGCGATCTCTGGCTACCCCTCCGGAAAACTTGTACGAATACTTGTATGTTCTATTATTGACTATCGTTAAGGTGGTTGCTTTCGCTTGAGGCGCGATTTTTCGTGTTTTTTGCTCATCACAGCTCATCAACACTTCTTCAGACAGCGAAAACTATGTTGCCGGTAATTATATGACCTAACACCTATGTTTTAATTTATAGTAAGTATCACATAAATATCATTAGTTTAGCTACGATTGTGCTTCATTGGTTTTTACAGTGTTTTTTGTTTCAAGCACATTCATACCATTGATTTCAAATACAGTTGTAGTCTCAAAACTGTGTTTTTGTAGTCATGACACTTAGCAGCATTTCTCGCTATTTCAAGAACTTTCAAGAGCTGTTGTCTCGAGGACTCTTGGAGGCGCCATGCCGTGAACCTTGGAAATCTCTACAAATGCATTTACCACATTATTATAACTGTCGTAATACTTATTACAAGGGCATATAGCTTAATTTAAAACGGAATTTGCTCTATTGAGCATAGTGTAATCAGAAGTTTCGCTTGCATGCTCGGTTTTAATACTTTCTTTGATTTTATTTGTAGGGACTTAAAGTCCAAAATTGGCTGATCAACTGCAAGATTAATTTATTCATACTTTAATGCTTGGTTAAGTACTTAATTGCGAATGGTTGTTGGCACTTGATGATTTATTGAAGTGTTTGTACTTATTGTCTTAAAACGCTGTTGGATTATCATTGGATTGCTTATCATTTAGAGTGTTTTCACTGTAAACAAGCTGGATAAAAGTTCCATTGTCATGATCATAGAATTAACAAAACATTTCTTTGGCAACTAATCTTTCGTAATCATAACTTAGTTTCAAATCTAAGTTGTCATTTTGTAGTTTTTTTTAATTCTCTGCTATAACTTATTCTTTGCACAGTGGTGTCCGAGGCAAACGTATATAATACCACATTATGGTACAAGTGTGTAATGTTGGTGATTACCGCTGAGGCGCCATTGAGACACGAGCCGTTAGGTGAGGGTCTTAAAAGAGCCGAGGACAGTAATCATCAATACACACGTGTATCATACGACGTTTTCAACGCACTTGTGAAGAAAATAATAATAAAACAGAAATACACACTCTGTAAAAGTTCAACTGTCTCTTAACCCACTAGTGAATAATAACAATGAAAAAGTCACAGTTAAATTACAGGTGTCATTATGTGCCTAGTTGCGGTTAAATTAGAGCCACTTTATGAGCAAGTGTGTTGAAAATTTATTAAACGTATTCCCGAGGTATGATTGACAATTGGTTTTTCTTGTTCCAAAATGTAATTGCTGTATCGAAGACGAAAAAACGTCTAATAACGATATAACTAAAAGGGACGAACCGTTATACATTTCAACACAAATGGTCACTTGTAAAGTTCTCTGTACCATTGACATAAAATAATTACATTTTTAACCGAACCATTTCAACAGCGTTCGTCTTTGACCCTTCAGTTCTCAACGAAGACTGATCACTCCATTGCTGTCAAACGGCGATAAAACACTTAATTTTTAAGTGAAAATAAAATAATATTCCATTCTGAGCCGTATTCACAATAAAAAGGCACTGAGACTGTGACAGATTGGGAACGCTCTTGAAGCATAAAAGTAGCAAGTTGTTCTTTGTACGGAGAATAACACTTGAGTTTAAGATAAACGTATGTAAACAAACAATTAGCGAAGATGCCGTTTGAATTTCAATGGAATTTTATGTATTTGCAGTACTCTATACAATAGATAATCAATGTAAATAGGACAACAAAATACAAGTTTGTTACTACAGCGTATTGCCTAGATAAATGGTAGGACACTCTGCCATTTTCAATATTTCATTCATCTTTGATCTATTGTCCATACTATGAACATATGGATAACTTTTTTTTTATACTACTAGAATGACGGAACTAGCAGATGGCACACCTGATGTTAAGCGGTAACCTCTGCCTATGAACAGTGCATTACCTCATAGGTTACGTCCACCTAGGACGTGCCCTATGTGGCATTGCACTGCGCCCGCCACCCTGAGACATAAAGGTGAAAAGGCAAAGGTTTTTTCTTAAAAGCAAACATTTAGTTTTTTTTAAGTCGGGTATTTACACATGCTTACCTAACCTATCTATATTTAAGGTCAATGACAAGTTTCGATGCAAATTTCTATATTCGAACTATCGAAGCCGAAACTTTTTATACATTAATATATTTTCTCAAACGCATAATACGTAACATTGTTATCATCATCATCATGATCAGCCGTCTCAAGGCGCGAGTCTCGCTCGCTATTGTCCTTTTATTTATTTTCCATACTATAGTAACTTTTTAAATTATCTACTTACAAAAGGGCAACATAAAATATTATAATCTGCAAACAGGACCACTCAAGATTTCAATCAAGTCAAAAAATAAATCCCCTGTGGTTCTAATAACACAACAATGCAAAAAATCAGCATATAACAAGTCATTTTGTTAAATTCTCTGGTTTCATGACTCAAGACCTTTCTCTTGTCATTTTTGTCGTTGTCATCAAAATGACACTTTGATCACAACATCTGTCATGTCATGTTACTGTAGAGCCAATGAAAAACATTTGGAATTTTGGATGTGATATGTATGAACTGTTTCAAAGTTTATGAGAGCTGCTTTGTTCTTTAGACCACCATGATGAGCTTTTTGTTTTTAACGATGACTTACAAACAGAAACAGCAAAAAGCTGGGGCTTAAAACAACTAAAACTTCAAACTGCAACATATCAATAATATTAGACAATGTGAACTCGTCTATAATAGTAGAGCCAATCATATTATCATGTCCAAACGCCAACGCAATAAAAACAAAAAAGAGATCCTGACATTTTTTTTTATAATATCATTCACACTGTAGCACCCTTGAGTAACACCAGATGTGAGTTTGTTGACAGGGTGTCCGATTGCGCCATAGTCATAGATAAGGTTTTTGTGACCCTTCTGAGGCTACGAGTGGCGCCAACGATTTCTATGACAAAGCGGAACTGTAGGATACTATTGTTGGAAGTACAAAGCAAATAGTGATAAAAGCTAGTAGGTAGGTACGGAAATGCACATGTAAAGTCCAGAAAAAGAAGGAATGACAGAAATGAATCCAACCCAACTAATCTTTATATAATAAAACTGTAACTGGGGGCTTAGTACGAGAATTTGATAGTATTCGAAACATTATGAAGTTTCGTTTCCTTCAATACATTTACTGACAGCGTCCTTAGTTTTCTCCTCGTTTTCACTAGGGGCGTGGCGAGTAAATGTATGGAAGGAAACGAAACATCATATAGTTTTGAAAACTATCAATACTTGTACTAAGCCCCCTGGATATAATCTTGAGGCTATGATCTTGCATGATGAACGGTCTTGAGCCGCCTCTATAATGTCGTTGGTCCACGAGACTATCGCCGGTCTATGCTGTCGTGGTCATCACCTTCCTCGTCTGCATCGTCCTGTTTGTGGTCGCCACTCGAGAACCTTTATTCCACAACTGTTATTAGTGGCACGAGTTATATGGCCTGCCCAATGCCACTTCAACTTGCTAATTCTGAGAGTTATGTCGTTGATCTTGGGTATGCTACGGATCTCCTCATTTGAGATTCTATCATGTAGTATAAGTCCGAGCATAGCTCTTTCTCTCTGCAACTTGGAGGTTTTGCATGTGCTCAATAGTTATATTAGTGGTCTTAAAGCTTTGCGGTATCTGTGATGAAAAGATATGGCGTAGTTTCCCGAACGCTCTCTAGTACTATACGGTAGAGTTTAATGATCAATGGAATTAATTATTTATTCATACATTTCTTCATACACTTAATATTCATGTTTAATCAAATAAAAATTTCTACTCCGATAAGCTTCAAGATATGCGAGGTTAACTTCCGATGTCTTTACACCATTTCGTAAGCCAAAAGTAGCTTCATACCTACTATTATTTAGTCTCTGCTAATACATATAAATGATCTTTAATTAGCTATTTTAGATTCCAGGAAAAAATAAAGTATTTTCTACCGTAAAATAACATAAATAGAGTCTATGTTTGTAGTTGCTGAAGCTCAAGAAAATTTATTTGATTTACAAATCCATGCCAGCGTGTGCGGTCGTAAGAATAGTTACAATCAGTAATAATAAGTAATTGTATTGCACGATTTGTCTGTCCATCTGTCATTGAATTAAATTGAATTTTCTTTATGAAGGGAGAGTTATTTTGTAATGAAACAAATTAAAGGATTCTCATAATAAGTTAAAGGGAGGGTTTAGTAGAATATAGTAATTCACGATGCAATCGGACTCTGCGCTTCATTTATCTAGAAAATATCATCAGGAAAGTCCAGAGATACTTAGATCAGTTTAATATATTTAGCTAGAGTAGTATGTTCCTTGGTCCAATAAATATACCAAAATAAAAACAGGTGGTCCAAATTAAAACACATTTTTTTTAAATAACAAACTGCAATTGAAGCATAGCGTACACAAACAGTAATTCAAATTCAAAAAATAATTCATAATTGAAACAACAAGGATCAATTTTTAAATCGACTTGTTGACTAAATTGAGTCGTATTCCAACGCGACCAAACCTATAAGAATCAGGCAACAAAAACGGCGCGCCTTTTATTTTATCCTTCTTTGAACACACCACTGATCGTACCACCTAGTAGTCTAGCTAGGTGGTACGATCAGTGGTGTGTACTACATGAACCGCTTCAAAAACAGTGAAAAAAGTCAGTCCTTCAGGGCAGGCGCATCGGCAATACCCCCTGGTGTTACAGATGTTAATAGGAGATCGATGCAACGATAACCACTCACCATAGGGAGGTAAGCCTGTTTCTCAAGTAAATTGTTGAACCAAGCTTAGGAAATTAGTTGTCAAAACCGTGTACTGGTCAAAATGAGCCAAAACGCAGCCAATATCTACTATTATCCATCATCAGATCAGCTCGCTCGCTGTCACTATAATTATTGTATTGTCATTGGAACTTGACAGATACGCAACATTTCCGCGCAATCGGTTGAGGATAATTGGTTTAAAATTCAGTTTAAAGATTTGTCCCACGCTAACTAACATAACATACTAACATAAAAAGGTAAATAAAAGCTTTTAAAAACGGGTAGTTGTCGGCCTTGAATTTGATAAAAATAAAGCGTGTCAGCAAAGAATTGATCTACTACAGCAAGGTACAAGGTCTTTGAGACGGAAAATATAGCCATAATGACAGAAACAATAATATATTTCGAAAAAATTGCATACCTACCTGGTTTTGAAAAACATCACTGGATAACAGAGATATGAATCAAAACTTAAAAAAAAAACGTCAGTTAAAAAGGAAATTAAATTGTATGAGTCTGTACCTATTGAGTAGGTAGGCTTGTATGAGTAGGTACAATCGAACCAACTGAATCATGACCCACCATAAGCTTATTTTGCTAAACCCCTTAAATGCAAGTAGGTCAAAATTCGCTTGAAGATTTATTTCCTTGGTAACGAACTTGTTATCATTTGATTAGACACTGACATTTACTGAGTGCACTGTTAAATAAATCGGACAGTATCGACTAAGCTCGTATATGAAAAAGAAGAGATGATGTTACTGTCTTTATCTGTATTACGTAGGTAAGTATAGGAAGTTTTCTACGAACGTAATGGTGCCACTTCACTTGGCCGTATTAAATTTGCTCAACTATTAGTCGCATTTATTTCTTAGAATATAAAATCAAAAATAATGCAGTCATGTTTGGGCAAATACGGCCAAGTGAAGTGCCAGCATAAACTTTAGATTAATTCATTAACAGGTTTAAATCACGTCATTCCTATAAGTATTTTAAGGACAGAAACATGTTATTGTTGGTCTTTCAAGCTATATAAGTAAAAAGAGTAATAAAATTTGTGAAATGAAAAAAAACTTAATTTAATCTTTAACAGAACTAATTTAAATTATAAGATTCAGTATCTAAAACCTAGTGTGTGCACCATCGTTATCGATAACGACTTGTAATCGGTCACGCATTGACCCTATTAGACAACTGCAAATGTCGCTGTTTCTCAAGTAATCCCAAATTTCGTTACAATGTTGCTCAATTGCTTCATTTGTTCTCTCGTTTCTGTTATCCCACATTTGGATCATCAAACCCCACAAATTTTCTATTGGGTTGAGGTCTGGGGATCTACTCGGCCATGGAATCAAAGTAACTTCGTCATTATGCAGATCAACCCAATTTGAGACTACCCTGGCAGTATGCACTCGACAGTTTTCATGAACGTAGGAAAATACTGGCACATCTTCACGCGGGTAAACTGTTCGCACTGTCGGTAACATAGATTCTTCTAATAGATCGACATACTTCATTGCGTTTTGCCGAGAAGAAATATGGACAAGCTCGCCTACTCCTCCGATACCCATCCACGCCCACATATTCGCTGAAATTCGACCGGATAACTGATTAGGCACGACGTGATCTTCTGTGTACCGCGTGTTATCGCGTGTGTTGAGAAGATCGAAATGTTTTTTCGTCTATAAATATAGTGTTAGTCCAGTCGTAGTCTAAATAAGCGTTTGCAAAATTCGTTCGCGCTGTTTTATGATCATCCGTTAAGGCTACTTTCTCAGCATAATGACTGTAATGCAGTCCAGTGCCGTGCAAATAATTTCTAATAGTTTGTAGACAGACGTCATGTTGTGCCGCAAAATATCGGGTGGGAGTAAAAGGATGTTCTTCGTAATGGTGTTGCATGTCCACTCTTTGGTCGTTCGTGAGTCGGCGAACGCCGTGGTTATGACGTCGTCTGTCCTCGAGGATGCCCTCTCCGGCGTGCCGTCTGATCCAGGTCCTCACTGTATTCCGAGAAATATTCAATTCGCGTGATATTCCGTATGCCATAGCCTTCCTCACTTAAGACTACAATCCGAGCTCTTTGTTCTTCTAAATTAGCCATTATTAAAAATTATTAAGCATTTTACTATTTAGTTTCTATTTTTTCACATTGACTGACAACTTGACATAATATGGCACACTTGTAGAACACCCCATTTTTTAAATATATTTTTTCCATCATCAAAAAGTTTAGGTTAAATAAGCGAGAACTAGCTTGAGATTCAAATAATGACTGTATATGTGTGAAATGTGGTGTTATGGCAATGATAACAAAGGTTAAAATTGCATAGGTCTGCGACCTGTATTGACGTAATTTTATTAGTACCTAAAACGTCGTAAGTGCATTATACGCGATAGATCTTACAAGTTTGAAAGTTTCAAACGAATTATCAGGCTAGTGGGTCATGATTCAGTTGGTTCGATGGTACCTAAAATGCTTTCATATATTTACTTATTTAGTAGAACTTTAAATGTGTTTGTAGGAAAGTTCTCTGAGGTATTCTCGTAGAATCCAAAAAGGTAATTTGATTTTGTTCCATTATCTATTATAAAATATGTGTATAAAAGAAAGTCGTGTTATTTACACTATTTAAAACTCAAGAACGGCTGAACCAATTTAGCTGAAAATTGGTGGGGAGGTAGTTTACAACCAGTGGGGTTAGCGCAATTCCATTGAACTCCAAATTTGACATTTATAGCCCTGTCTGGACACTTTTCTGTCAGTTTCGTATTGTGTAACTACTTGACAGCGGCAAATTAGTGACGTCCCACTATGAGCCAGTTTCAAACCCAGTGTCATTCGTACCAAAACCAAAGCTCAGTCTGACGTCACTGGACATCGAAAAAATCTTTCGGCAATTCCTCGAGATGGTAGTCTGGAATGAACACTGGTATTCGATTTGAGTAGTAGCAGTAGGTTTGAAATTACGCAATAAAGGGGCAGGAAACGGACATGCGGGGAAGGAGAGGGGGCTGTTTTTCTTCCTGAAACTACCCGTGCGAACCCGGGGCGAGTTGCTAGTTATTTATAATCCTTAGAGCATTGCGGCCTCCGTATCATTATAATCCTATAGATAATTATTTAACACTTTGATGACGATAAAACTATTAGTAATCTAACCCAAATAATGTAAAATGAATGACTATAAATCCAGTGGCGTCAAATAAATATCCTAGATACAATCGTTGTCTGGTGGTTTAGCATTAAGGGGGCCGTATTTACACGGGGAGTGGGTTAGTAGGTAGGTTACAAAAATCGTAAGTACTTAATTTATTGTTGTAACATTTTATCCCAACTCATTAGTTGGTACTAATTCTCAAGTAGAAAGTCTTGTTCTCTATTTGTATCATTTGTTTATAAAATACCGTCTTAAAACCTTTCAAAATTTGTTTTATAATTTGTCGGTTTCTATCCCAAAGTGCTATAATTAACGTTATCTAAAACGTAATTGTTTGTTTGTTTTGATTTAGAATCACTTATTTCTTTTACATTTTGTAATGAACTTGGCTCTTGTTTAGCTTGAATTGCTGGGTTAGGTTCCACACTCCACAGGCCTTTTTACTTCGTGTGAGCACTTAAAATATTTTCTTTTTTGATTACGTCGTGTGCTTATGATAAGTATTCTCGCTCCTTCATTTATTTGGAACCAAACTACTACTCAACTACTCAAAAAAAAAACAAAAGTCCTTATAGTAGATTACTACTATTATGATAACTATTATGATATATGTTTTCAATATGAGATTTAAAAATAGCTATAGCAGTGAAGATTCTGCCTACATAATCACAACCTATATACTTATAATACTTATTAATAACTTTTATTTGCAGTAACATTAATACAAATAGGTAAGGTACTTACAAATTTTATGCCATGTTACCATAAAACACTTGGATTAGCCTTGGAATAGATATTAATGTTTTGTCTTTTGCATTTTCAAGCAGTTTAAAGTTCTATAGAAAGAGACAAAACTAGATGTTCTAACTATTTTAATGACATTCCGCGATTATTAGTTTAAAATACACCTTTAAAATACAAATTAAACACTTATGGTGGATGCTCTCGCTTGAAGCGGGAAATTCTTTTGTTTTGTGTGTTTTGCTCGTTACAGCTCATCAACTCTTCTTCAGATAGTTAAGTAGTTTTTGTTTAGGGGGATCGTAGATAGGTAAGGATGATATTTATGAGATACTATCAATTAAAATATGTGTGTTAAGTCTCCTAGTTTTCGCGAAATCTACTTTCACTATCTGAAATGAATAAATAAATATGAATATACCTGGAAATTTCACACAGCATTATCTAGCCCCAAGCTAAGCAGAGCTTGTGTTATGGGTACTAGACAACTGATATACTTAATACAATATATTACATAGATAGATATTTTTTATTATATATAGAAAATACCCAGAACACCCTGAACATATATCTGCGGATCGCACAAATATTTGTTCCAAGGCGGGGATCGAACCCGCGACCTCCTGCGTCGCAGGCGAACGTTCGCCCGCCGTGCCTCAGAGGTCGTGAAGAAGAGTTGATGAACTGTAATGGGCAAAAAACACCGAATTTCACGCGTCAAGCGAAATGCGCGAATGCTCGCAAAGATGTAGAAGTGGATACATATACAAATAAAATAAATAAATGATGAACGCACAAGAAACACTACAATTACCAGTAACAAAAATGCCGAAGATAAAAAACCGACATAATTTGTATCGGTAATTCCGCCTATCAACCATTTCTTTCAAACAATTGCGGTGGCCATTGAAAAGGCTCTATTGTCGGTCACACACGTAATTATAAGAAGAGTGAAGTGCCGTCATAACAAGCATTCTTTCTCAGAAGGTTTCATTCTTTGTTGCTATTTGCGATGAACGGTCAGCCGATTGTGACCCATTGTCCAACGAGATTTTAGAAAAAACTGCGGCTCCATAACTGTCTACCAAAATGTGAATACTACCAAAGTGTGAGTAGGTATTTCAAATTAACTGAACATAAATTTTCTTAAAAAAAACTATTTTTATTTGGCTACCAATAACCTATTGAAACTCAAGGTGCGGCTCATTGCATAACATTATCTTAGCAAATCTTTGGAAATTATTTCGGGTTCATGATGATGATAGTTTATAATACAATCACAAAAGCTCAAATAAGCTTAATTACAAAGGTTGACGTAAACTCAAGTACGAGCGTTTGTACTACTCGATACTCAAAGTAAACTAACACTCTGCTTTGCAAAGCATAGGACCTAAGGTATTGACGTTGACAAAAAGCATTGGGAACCATTTCGGGTTGATAGTTTTAAATAACATAACCACAAAAGCCTAAATGAGCTAAATATACTAGGTACATACGTTGAGGTAAAATAAGTACCTACCTACCTTAACCTGATTATGTAAAATAAGTGATAAAAGGCAGTCCAAATATTATGGAATAAAAATATACATACATACACACATAGAAAGCACCTTTTTCCCCGAAAGGTTACGCAGAGCCTCAATTGCCCTCTTTTCACCGTGGGTTGCACCATTGCGGGAATATAGACGTAACAAATGGTGAGCTCATCGCCGCCATAGCTTACCACGACTGACTCTGCTAACGCTTTCTTCCAGTATTAAACCATCTCAAGACCTAACTCTTAAAAAGAACGTTGGAAGTGAAAAAGTGTTTAAAAGCAAAGAAACACGTCTTATTAATTTTATAACCGAAGAAGCAGCAACAGAGACAACAGAGAAACATCCTCATAAATCATATAATCTTCGTTGTTTTGATAATTAAAAGTACAATTTACGGCTATAACTTATGACCCAAGATGGCCGCTGCAGACAAAACCTCTGCAAATGGGGCATGCGAGACTCCTCCCGGACTGAATGTGACTGCAGAGCTACCATTCAGTCCATACCTCACTTGTTCACTCGTTCCTTGTGTCCCATCACCTGCACAAGGGAGGACCTTAACAAAACCACAGACAATGCTACAGAAGTGGATATTTTTTAATCTAAAATCATTTAAACAAAAACAAAAAGACATACCACGGGGGGTTTGAATAAGATTGTGGTACACTGTGTACAGTGTTTCGTTAAATTGAATTTTGTGTAGCATCATCAAATGCGACAAAGAAACGCTGAACAAAACCGAAACTAAATCTTTGTAAAACTAGCTCTCCTGAACATTCCAATAGCAGCCAGGTCGTTTAATAAAAACGTAAATTAAAAAGAAAAACCAGGAGCATGCAAATATGAGAATGGGACCTCACAGCGGACCTTGTGGCATGCCTGCTTTGTTACTAAGTTAACAATACAAGGAACCGAGTGAAAACAAAAAAACTTATTTATTGTCTCGGCCAAAGGTTGGAGGTAAAGTTGTTTTTTTTATTGATTCTCGGGACTGGGACGTTGCTGTTACTTTCTAAGTAGAGCGTCAAACTCTGCACGTTTCTTCGATAAATAATAATAAATAAATAAAAAATAAATAATGTTGGACAAGTTTACACAACATTATCTAGCCCCAAGCTAAGCCAGAGCTTGTGTTATGGGTACTAGATAACTGATATACTTAATATAATACAATACATAGATAGATATTTTTTATTATACATAGAAAACACCCAGAACACCCTGAACAAATATCTGCAGAACGCACAAATATTTGTTCCGAGGCGGGAATCGAACCCGCAACTTCCTGCGTCGCAGGCGAACCATCGCCAGCCGCGCCACAGAGGTCGTCAAAAAAAATAAAACAAAAAGGTTCGATAAAAGGTATACCTAAATCAATTTTGTTATTTTGTTTTACGCATTACTTTGCTTTGTTTTTCTTTAAAGGATATTTATTTGTGAAGGTATGGACATTTAGTTAAAAGAAGAAATATCTAATTTCGTCATATTATATCTTTGGCACACCCCTCATTCACAGATTCATAACATGCTTGGAGATATAAATAAAGATCTAAAAACGAACAATAACATACTTTCATACGTATGTAACTAACTATGTTACTACACTAACTACCTACCTTAGTATTCAAATGCATAGTATACCCTCGCTTAATTGTGATCCAAAAGTGTTAAGCTCACCATAAACCTACAAGCTACCTAGTTAATACCTATATTGTACCTACCTGCTGTCGTTACCTACATGTTGATAAATAGGTAAGAGGTGTAGTTTATGCATAAGTACTTACCTTTCTATGTAGTTAGTTAATAGTGCGAGTCAATCGAATGTGAGTAACCATCACAAACCTACCATGGTTTACGCGGTTACAACAAAACAATGAAATATGTATTCAATATTTGTATTAATAAATGTATCTAACTATCTATCTATAATTAGGTGTAACCTCTGGAATCATAAAGAAGTTAATGAACTTGCAACAGCTTACTTCCGTTATATCTAAAACAATCACGAACTCAGTTTGCAGAACTCGTAATACTAAATAAATGTTTTGCTGTGTGATTTAAGTGCAGCTGTGATTAAAATATTACAATCTGTCACACAGTATACTCAGCCGCTTTTAGTACCTGCATAGGCCATTTATAATGTCTCAGAGAGAATATCTACACTTTGCTGACATACTGCCGTGTGTCTAGATTTCTACAATTCGGATTATCATCAGCATATTATAGAAGTCCGCTGCTGCATGGATATAAGCCTCGCCATATAATGACACATCGACGTAAATATTACTTTGGTCGAAGTAATGACATAACAAACGGGCTGGAGCTGTATCTATCCACCAACTTCCTGCGATCTTAAAGTGTCTTCGGTCCACCAAAGGGACCTAATAAATACATTTATGTACATAAAGAATAATACAACTAATACAAGGTATGTACAAAATACATATGAAATAGTTAAGCTACCTGAAGACCGCTGCTAACGATCTAAAGCAGGGGTTCCCAAACTTATTTTGTCTAGTGCTCACTTTGAAAATAAATTATTATTAAGCGCCTCCATTTTTTCACCACCAAAAACCCACAAAAACCACCATAGCTTCAAATTAAATTAATTATTGTGAGATATATTAGCGGAGATTAAACATGCACATATCGGATTATTTAACAAAAACCTGTTAAAACATGATTGCCCGCGGTCTATTATCTACGAAAATGACCTATCTAGGAATACTAATAACTATGAAAATGCGAAAGTGTGTCAGATTAAACGTCCCCATTTTTTTTCTGGGTCTCTTACCGCCTCCCTTTAGGCCTGCAGCGGAACCCCTGATCTACTCAACTGATCCAAATCACTACCAGACGGAAGGGGTATTGTTTAGAATCGTGCCGCACGAATTAAGGGGGGAGGGTGGGGGGGAAGGGGGGAGGGTCTTAGGGGACGCCCCCCCCTAGAGTGGGGATGTGCGGAAACTTATAGTTTTGGAGAAAAAAATAAAGAAGTTTTGAGGTTAAGTATGTTTTTGGGTATTGTTTAGAATCGTGCCGCACGAATTAAGGGGGGGGGGGGGGGGGGGGGGAGGGGGAGGGTTTTAGGTACGAAACATTGGTTCCCAAGATACAGTTCTCCAAAAATAGGCGCATTTTTACCGAAAAGTGTTTTTTTGTTCGAAATGTTCACTTATTTTGTGAAATATCTTCTAAAATACGCATCCCACGTCAAATATTATAAGAATGAAGTTGTAGTAAATTTAATTAGCTTGCATTGAGAATAAATTTGTACCTGTAGGTACAGCAATTCTCTCAAAAACGGATCTTCTATCTTAGATGGCCCAGGCTTGGGCTCGCACGAAGATGGTGTCTCGATGGACGTTATGGACGCTGGGAGAGGCGCTCAGTCTGTAGTCGGGTCAACTTCATCGTCCGAGCATTTCAGCTTCACACCCGGGAAGTTAATTCACAATTTGCCACCGCATGACAGGCAGAGGACTGCATTTACATGATTATTTTCACAGAAGGGCAGGAGGTGCGGGATCCATGGTGTTGGGGATGGGGGTCAGTCCCTGATAAGACAGTAAGTATATAACGTAGGACAAACCCTCTGGTGACCTGTATTACCGGTTTTTTTCTAAACCTATTTCAGGCACCAGCCTCTCGCAAAATAAGTGAATCATACATCGGTACTTAGATAAGCACTACTTATATTATGTTACCTATTGTTGAGAGAAATAAATGTTTTATTATTTTTTAATTTACTTAAACATTGGCTGTATAATATCTTATTGTCACAGGCGACGAAACCTGGGTGAACTGCATTTATTTGAACTTAAAAAGAAAATTCTTAAAATTAATGAGAATCCAGAAACATACAGCATGCATGACCTCATACAGCTTTTTTTTAGAATGGCGTTGTTACATAGTTGGGTTTAGTTCTGTTACTTGTTTCACGAACCGCACGTAGTGTAGAAATTCCTTCCTCTCAAAGTATCGGTTATCTGAGAATGTATGTGAGATTCTAAGGGGCTCAGGAAGTTGGTGAACAGAGGCGGTTCAGGACCGTTCATCGTGGCATTCTAAAGGGAAGGTCTATATCCAGGGACTTGTTTAAGCTGATGAGAATATGCTGGCTGTATGATCAGTGGACAGATGCCCTTAGAAAAATAACCACATATTCTTAATCAGATATTTGTTATGTCTCACGTTGTGTTTCAATTACAGAATTATACTGTACCATTTGATTATAATAGGTATTATTATATTAACGATATAATAACCATGATTGTATAGGTAGCTTAGAAATTCAACGCCAACAGACTTCCATGGCGAAGCGAGTAGGCGGCCGAAACGTGAAAGGTTATGGTTCCCGCTGTGGAACACTTTCATCATCATTATCCGTTAGATGTCTACTGTGGCTTCCCTATATAATGAAATGGGGGTATTTGCCTTATCATCACGCTTGGTTGATGGATCGCAGTATTGGTGTAGGTACCTACTGCTAGTGCCACTGCTTTAGTAGTAGTAGAGCTTTTTTGTGAAAAAGTTAGGCCGATAAAGTACTACCACCATGCTTATTTCTGCCGCAAAGCAGTAGTGCTCGCATTACTGTGTTCCGGTTTGAAGGATATGATTGCCGGTGAAATTACAGGCACATGAGACTTTCATTCATCTTAATGTCTCAGGGTGGCGGTCGCAGTGCAATGCCACATAGGAGGCCTAGGGTGGACATGACCTATGTGATAATGCACTGTTCATAGGCAAAGGGTACCGCTTAACATCAGGTGGGTCATCTGCTTGATCCGTCATTCAAGTACCTAGTATAAACAAAAACTATTCTTAGGCCGGACACACCTGGTTTCGCTGCGGTACCGATCTGCATATAGTTGTTTCGGGTCTGGATGTTGTGGTACTAATGTCTTGTTCTTCATCAACCGGTAGACGTCCACTGCTGGATAAAGCCTCCCCCATAGAATAGAGGGGGGATTGGGCGTAATCACCACGCTTGGTATGTGGATTGGTGGTCACAATATTAATGTTGAGCAGTCAGATGAATACAGCCCATCACCTGGTGTTTTTTTTAATGATTCATATAGGCAAACTATCATACGGCCCACCTGATGTAAAGTGGTCACCGTCGCTTATAGACACCGACAACACCGGGGATATTGTCGATGCGCTGCCTACCCTGAAGGAATTTATAAACATTTTTCTTGAAGCGGCACATGTCGTAACCAAGCGGGAAAACCTCAGATGGAAGCTCATACCATAGTTTGTATATGAGGAAGAAATGATTTCAAAAAACGAGTCGTACGAGAAACCCAGGGTTCTATGATGTGTGGATAAGCTTAAATCTCTTACTTACTGAGGTGTAACTCCCTTAGTCACTTTTTACGACATCCACGAGAGGGGATGGTGGAGTCCTATTTTTAGGCCGAGACTACCACGGCAGTTGTCTTTATGTGCCTAAACAATGTCGTCTGTGTGAGTGTTATCTCACTTTCGAGCCTTACCTATATTGGAGGGAAACTTTCCATTTTTCTATGCAAATACAGAACAGGATGTATTTGTGTACGGATAATAACTTTCACTGAAATTGGTCCGGAAAACATTGTTCAAATGTTTAGTTAAGTACAATGATATTCCCACAATGTTAAGTTTTGTAAAACTAAAGAAGACGTACTGACCAGGATTGAGAAAGGTATGCTAAGATGGTTTGGGCATTTATAAAGGATGGACGACAGTAGATTGACGAAATGGGTACTTAAGACGAGCGTGAATGGGACAGTGGTTGGAGAAGACCTCGGAGAACATATTCAGACTACATCGGGGACGTTCTCGACAAAGGCCAGATCTAGATAACGCTTAACCGGCGAGCATGTATGAAGAATGTGATGAGAGTGAATGAAGCAAAACAGGTGTGTCAGGATCGTAACAAGTGGAATTCCGTGGTATATGCCTACCCCTCCGGGAAACAGGCGTAAATTTATGTATGTACCTATGTATGTTAGGTTTTAGTGGAGCAACTTGGTAATTTTCGGCGCAAAAATACACTGACGCAGAGAGTCTATACAAGTCAGTTGTCAAAATTCTCAGTGAAAGGACTCGAGTGACTTGAGAGTATTGTATTATTTTATCTGTGACTTGAGTGATTGATTGGATTCGTGAGAGAGTGGTATGCCGAAAGTACATTTGAAACATAACGGTCGATTTTCGCGAAACGTGCGATTAAGGTTGCGCTTGCGGCGCGAAATTAATTTTTTTTGGTGTTCTTTACCCATTACAGCTCATCAACACTTCTTCAGATAGCGACATTTGATTTCGCGAGAACTAGGAGACTTAACACACATGTCTTATAATTGATAATATCTCATAAATATCATCAGTTTTGCTACGATACCCCCAAACAAATAAATACACTGTACAAATGCGTTCAGGGGAAACGTAGCTCTAAACTGATGATATTTATGAAATACTATCAATAAAAACATGTGTGTTAAATTTCCTAGTTCTCGCGAAATCAACTTTCGCTATCTGAAGAAGTGTTGATGAGCAGTAATGGGCAAAAAACACCAAAAAATATGAATTTCACTCGTTGAGAGCATCCACCTTAAGACATTACCTACATGTCTATGGATTTCATTACAAACACATAATTTAACATACATCTCATAGCACGCAGAAAGAATAAACTAGTAAATGAAGAAAAAGTTTAAAATAATAGTATCCAAAACATATTGCGAGGTGTGTTTACTATAAAACTATTAGTTGTTCTGTAATTGCTTCCCATTTGTCAAAGCACGCTACTTGTAACACCCAACCACAATACCCAAACTTAGCTTCTACGGCTGGAAGCGGTTCAAGTCATAAGAACTTGCGTTAAAAAAATATAATAAACTAATTTTTACAAGCTTATATGTAACTTGCAATAAACGTATTGTCTGGGTGGAATCTTGCAAATATTTGTCCGGGTCGAATCTTGCAACTGAGTTTTAAAGCAGTTATCATCAACCGATTGAGCTGAAATTTAGCATACCTGTCAAGTTCCAATGACAATACAATATGATGATGGCAGCGAGCTGATCTGATGATGGAGACGGAAGGTGGACAACGGAACTCCTCGAGGGATAATAGTAGATTGGCTGTGTTTAGGCACATTTTGATCAGCACACGGTTACAATTACTTATATTATAAAAGCTTGTATATAAAATATATTTTTTACTAAAAACTTATTCATAGTTAGTATAGTTGCAGGGCTAAGATGTACCCTAATATTAAATTTAATCTTCTGTTTACTTAACTATTTCTGAGCAAAATATTAAAAAAACTGTTAAAATAAACATACAATCTCGACATAACAATCGACTGGTGTATTACGATCTCGATATAATGACGACATTTTAAAGTTAGCAGGAAGTCGGTGGATATAGGTGGCTCAGGGTCATTCGTCGTGTAATTATATGAGGGAGGCTTATGTCCAACAGTGGACTGTAAGATGCTGATGATGATTTTACAATATTACGTCATCCAAGTTACGAGTACCATGTAGGTAATACAAAATATTAGTAGTTACGTTTTTACGAAGTTGTTCAATGCCAAAGATAATTAAATATTGCCTACCTAATGTTTAATATTATCACTTAACAGTGCGCTGCGTTATGTATAGGATAAGGCTAAACTCTTAATTATTTTTCCGTGTACAATAAAGAATCATAAGAATTATAAGATAAGGATAACTTATGAGGTTATCCTTAACGGTACACGCTATGGCGATTGAGTCCTCTGCATACAAACGAAGTTTGCTACTATTTTGGATATTATCTGACTAAAGTTCATGAAATTTTGTTCAGATGATCAATACACTAATATCTAGACTTTTGGTTTGTCAGTTTATTAACAACCAGCCAAGTGCGAGTCGGACTCACGCACGAAGGTTTCCGTATCATTATCTATAAAAACAGCAAACAAATCACGTTTGTTGTATGGGAGCCCCTTAAATATTTATTTTATTCTGTTTTATAGTATTTGTTGTTATAGCGGCAACAGAAATATATCATCTGTGAAAATTTCAACTGTTTAACTATCACGGTTCATGAAATTACGGTTTATGACGGACAGAGGAGTCTTAGTTATAGGGTCTTGTTTTACCATTTGGGTACGGAACCCTAAAAATGATATGGTCAGCAATCACACTGACTTCAAAATTTGAATCGAAATTGTATTGCCTACCCATCCTAGTTTGATTCTATACATTTGGAAAACTGACAAACCACAGGCCTAGATATTAGTCTATAGAGTAACTCCTCGAGCTCTTAGGTGTTTCGCTCACGCCTACTCTCAACTTTGGCTCTTACATCGAGTCTAAGGCAAAAACAGCTGCCATGAAGCTAGGCATCCTGAATAAGGTAAAGCGTTACTTCACGCCAGCACAGCTTCTCAGTTTATATAAAGCACAAGTCCGGGCTGGTATGGAGTACTGCTGCCATGTTTGGGATGGTTCGGCCAAATACCAGCTTGCTGCCTTGGACTCGATCGAACGTAGAGCTTTCAGGCTTATAGGTGAGCTACATATAACGGAGATTAAGATCCAGAGTCTCGAGCACCGCTGTAAGGTTGCATGCCTCTCGATCTTCTATAGGTTAAATTTCGGGGAATGCTCCCAGGAACTGCACGATCTGATCCACCATCTCCTTTTCATCACAGGACGAGCAGGCGTACGGCTCAGTACCATCCTTACCTCATTCGTATACCTTCTATTCGCACAAAACGTTTTGGTTCTACCTTTATAATGCGAACTTCTAAGGAGTGGAACACACTGCCGTCGTCTGTCTTTCCTGAAAACTATAATCTGGGTCTCTTCAAGTCTAGAGTGAATAGGTGCCTTCTAGACCTTTGTGCCTCATCTTCGGCCACATCGTCACTTACCAACAGGTGAGATCGTGGTCAAACAAAGGTCTATCAATATTAAAAAAAAAAAAACTTTTGAAGCTATCATGGTTATTTACATACTTTTCACTAAGAGTGAGAGAGAGGGTAGATCGATATAATTATCTACCAATAAAATCTACTCGCAAAGACTTTAGTTAGTTCTTCCGTGATCATGGAGCATGCAACTGTGCCGAAATATCGGGAACAATTATAACTCAAAAATCATGGTAAATATCCCGTCTTTAGTGAAAGTACCTATACCTAGTATTATTTTATCTGTGGTGAAAGTAAGTCTATAGAGTGTCTACAACATGTTATTGGGTTAATAGTTATTCAAATGAGGACCGAATAACGTATCTGAACTTCAGAAAATTTAGAGTTGTCGATTGTCTGTATGATCTCGTGACTTGTACTAAGCGACGGGCTCGTCAACACGTCATCACGTGGCAACTGTTGGGCACCTCTGCTTGATTTAATCGCACCCTGCTCTTGAAATTGTCTATCTTTGTTTAGGGTGCACTCGAAATAAATACGAGTGAGATAAATATAATGATGCATCGGATGGAGGATTTTGTCGGTTACTATTTGTTATGTTGACGACCTCTGTGGCACGGCGGGCGAAGGTTGGCCTGCGACGCAGGAGGTTGCGGGTTCGATTCCCGCCTCAGAACAAATATTTCTACGATCGCAGATATTTGTTCAGGGTGTTCGGAGTATTTACTATGCATAACAAAAAATATCTATCTATGTTATATATTGTATTAAGTATATATCAGTTATCTAGTACCCATAACACAAGCTCTGCTTAGCTAGATAATGTTATGTGAACAGTCCAGCATTATTTATTTATTATTATTATTATTTATTATACCTTACTGAAATTAAGAGAACTAAAAACGTATCACTAGCCCGCTTCATACAAAACGGAGTTAGCTTCTCATTTGGATATTCATATGCCGCATAATTATCAATTTTATATTTGATTTATGTAATCAGGTACAATATTCAAATTAAAAATATGCATGGATACTACCATAGAGTAAGGAATAATACTAACGTACAACAGAGAGACAATCTTAGTACTACGATCGTTGCCACGATAAGTCGCGCAAGAGCAGCGCCCGTGGCGCGCGCTCGGTACTAACGTACTAATATGCATTCTTACTTGTTTTCTTAACAGCGTACTAGATGGCGCTTCTCTCTTGCCTTCTTTACAGCGCACTAGATGATACTTGAGAAATCAAGCGTATTTCATCACATCATATCATAGAGTAACACGTTAGTATTCTTACTACTCTGTGGAGTAACTATCGAAATATTATCGTATAATTTTATTCTCCGAAACATGGTTTTATTTCAACGCCATCTATGTGTTTC
Organism: Operophtera brumata; assembly: GCA_932527175.1. Taxonomy (NCBI): domain Eukaryota; kingdom Metazoa; phylum Arthropoda; class Insecta; order Lepidoptera; family Geometridae; genus Operophtera; species Operophtera brumata. The sequence goes on along the minus strand of OW052239.1, from coordinate 53,256,080 downwards.
TTGACCAAACTTAGAACCTTAGAACCCAATCAAAATGTTTCGGTTAGAAATTGCTAGATGTCAGTAAAAACATTGAAAAAAAAAACTATTTTATAACGATTTTTGTTATTTTATTAGTTAAAATCACATAAAAAGTCTTCTAGAGGTACTATTTACGCAATGCCGTCAAAAAAAGTGAAAAAATAATCTAATTAATGTGTTCAATATTCCTAGCGATACCAGTACTGCCATCTATCGATATTTTGTGTGAACTAATTCTAAAATGTATGGAATTAACCAGACCTGATACTACATTATAATTATTTATCTATTTATGGAACACTGGACAAGAGCGTATATTGTGATCTCTTGACCGGTGTTCGATTTGAATGAATGAATAAATAAATAAATGAATGAACGAATGATTGAATGAATGAACTTTGAATGAAGATTATATTTTAATTTTAATTTTAATTCTGGTTTTACTCGAAATATAGACACTACTTATTCATATTATAAGGTATTGTTGTCTCAAATAAACAAATTGAATTGAATTAAATAATTACAGTACATTGATTAAAATGCCATCAAAATTATTTTTGTTGTGTTTTCTTTTATGTTTATATATAAAGGAAAATGATCTGACAAAACTCACCCTATGTCAATGTCAAAATAAAAAATACACCGCAACATCAACAGTAAATAAGATTTTTGTGAAAAATGAATATTTCAGTAAAATACTTTATAAAATATACATCTGACTGATGATAATGATTATTATGATTAAATTAGAAAAAACTTATTCATAGTTATGAAATTACTAAGCAGAACCGTGAACTGATCAAAAAGAGCCCAAACACGGCTAGTCTACTATCGAGGAAATCCGCTGTACACCTTCCGTCTCCATCATCAGATCAGCTTGCCATCACCATAATATTGTATTGTCGTTGGAACTGGACAGGTATGCAACATTTCAGATCAACCGATCGCGGCTACAGTTAAAATTCAATTTCAAGATTTGACGGACACATACAAAGCTTTTAAAAGTTTATGCAATATGTATAAAAGTATAACCGGAGTTCGTCCGGGGAAGTACTACCACCATACCTATTTCTGCCGCAAAGCAGTAGTGCTCGCATTGCTGTGTTCCGGTTTGAAGGGTATGCAAAGGGGGGCAAAAAGGGTGCCGTAAAAATTACAGGCATATGAGACTTTTCATCTTTATGTCTCAGGGTGGCGGGCGCAGAGCAAAGCCACATAGGGTGCATCCTAGGTGGACGTGACCTATGGGGTAATGAACTGTTCATAGGTACCTGCCTGCCTTACTAACTTGACTTTGTATTTTTTATTTGTTTTCATTCATTTCATTTTGTATTCTTGTGATTAATTGATTATGTATGTTAATGTGTATGTGTGACATGTGTTATTATTATTATTGAATTTATATGTACCTACCTATTATGAGTCTAAGTAACTTGAATTAAATAAATAAATTAAATTATTATATATAGGCAGAGGGTACTTAACATCAGGTGGGCCATTGTAGTATAATAATTAAAAAAAAAAACGTTTTCAATCTTAATAATAATACAATCTTTACAAATAATTGGTAATGCTCAAAGTGTTAGTGTAAACAAAAACATGAATCATAAAAATCCTTAGAGCAGTGCCAGGCCAAAAATCTTTTGTTTGTTTTTAACCCCCGACGCAAAAACGACGATGTGTGTCTGTCTGTGGCATAATAGCTCCCGAACGGATGAACCGATTTAGTTTTTTTTTGTATGAAAGGTGAATTTTTCGGGAGCGTTCTTAGCTACGTTTGATCAAACTCGGTTCAGCCGTTTCATTGAAAAGAGGTTTTTTTTTTAATTTTTACAAAATTAATTTCCTGTTACAAGCTTTGTATTATTATTATTATTTATAACTCCAGGTGGAATATGTTTGTCCGGGTGGAATCTTGCAACTGAATTTTAAAGCAGTTACCCTCAACCGATTGAGCTGAAACTTGGCATACCTGTCAAGTTCCAATGACAATACAATGTGATGGTGACAACGAGCTGATCTGATGATGGAGACCAGCCAGGTGGAGGGATGGATGGTTATGGACAACGGAACTCCTTAATGGTTATTAGGTAGTAGACTGGCCGTATTCAGGCTCATTTTGATCAGCGGTTACGATCACAAATTTGTAAAAGCTTGTGTTGAAAAATATATTATTCACAAAAAACTTGTAATAGAATGAAGTAGAGCTTCTTGGAATATAATTTGTTTAATTTAAATGTAGTACCTACCTACCATTCCTATGTCTGCCGTCAAGAACACTGATGTGTTCCGGTGTGAAGGGTTATAGGAGTCGGTGAATTACAGGCACATGAGACTTCAACTTTATGTCTCAGGATGACGGGCGCAGTTCGTAACCATATACTGTGACCACATACGTGGTATTGCAGCGATACATTGTTTGCATGCATAAACAAATTATTTTCTGTTTGTAAGATTCGTTGGTAGGGGAGAAGGAGGAAGCTTAGGACAGGGGCACCTTTAGACATTGGAGATTTCTCCAAAACCGTCGACATTTTCTTGGAAGAAAATGCATTTTTAGAATGGCAAAACTACTACTACAAACTGTCACATGTCATTCGCCACGCTGTCAGCTGTCAAACTGACTTATTAACAGGTCGGGATTTTCGTTGGCTGGTGCAATTTTTTCCTCTGGACTACGTATGTGTTTATTTGCTCATTATGAGAATAAATTATATGTTTTTTATATTTTCTGTTAAGTTTGGGTATCTATGCATGGATAGAGCTAAACGTATTAGTTTTAAATTAAATAACAATTGTTTTATGACACAAAGTTTTTTAAATGGCGCCTTGGGGTAGGTTAGGACATATATTTTGGGGCACTTTAGGACATGTCCTGTCTATGTTTGTGTCCTAACCTACCCCCAGGCACCATTTAAAAACTTTCTGTCACTTTAGGTGTTTTGATTTATTTCAGATGCTTAAACAAATACATTTTAATAATAATAAGCATATTTGGTAAATAAAAAGTTTTTAATACTATTATGGCCATTTAAATCACAAGTCCTAAACTGCCTCCCAAGGGGGGCAGTTTGGGACATTGTCAGTGGATTACTAAAATAAAATTTTTACCTATTCTACTCAATAAATATGTTTATTTTATTATTGTATTGTAAAGGTAAATTACAAATATAGGTTTTACTGCATAAAATGCACCAATAAATTAAAAACAAAAAAAAACTAGGACCTATTACGTAAAAGGTGTCCTAATGTCCCTCTTTTTCCCCTATAATATTATTGTCTTGGCTGCAGAATGTGGTATTACTGGAAGAAAGCGTTAGCAGAGTCAGTCGTGGGAAGCAATGGCGGCGATGAGTTCACCACTTATCATGTATATTTCTCACGACGGTGCAACACACAGTGAAAAGAGGCCCATTTGAGACTCTGCCTACCCTTTCGGGGAAAAATGCGTATGTATGTATATTTTTAAACTCTGACTAAAAAGATATATGTTTATGTAAGTTTGAAGCCATGTCTCACCACTTGTATTGTACTCTCTATATTCCAACGAAGGTGCAACCCACTGTGAAGAGGTATTTTGAAGGACTGCCTATCCTTTCAGGAAAAAAGGCGTGTTATGTATGTATGGTATTATGCTAAGATTGGTGAGAATTGGTGCAGCCGTGTATTTTAGTAGTCATTTGAATAATCAGTGGTAGGTGCAGTTTGAATGGCATAGTTACGTACTAGTGCATAGAGCGTAATAAAATGAATGACACGCGTCCTAAGCTTGCTCAACTCAACTTGATGTGTACTTAGATAAATTAATTTATAATTTAGTAAGGGCTGCCAAGAATAAACAAAACCATAATAAGCTTTTGGTGAAAAATACAATTTTTATTACAAGCTTTTATAAAATTAGTGATCGTTCCGTGTGCTGATCAAAATGAGCCTAAACACGGCCAGTCTACTATTATCTCTCGAGGAGTTCCGTTGTCCACCTTCCGCCTCCATCATCAGATCAGCTCGCTGTCACAATCATATTATATTGTCATCGAAAATTGACAGGATAACTGCTTTAATGTTCAGTTGCAAGATTCTACCCGCTAGCTTATTACGTATCTTGCAATAGCAAAGCGATAGCAAGAATTGCGCGATTATCGCATCCAAATTGCAAATTCGTATTACGTATCAGCGATCGTAATACGAATTTGCGATTCGGATGCGATGATCGCGCAATTCTCGCGCAATTATTGCTATCGCATTGCTATTGCTAGATACGTAATAAGCTAGCCGGACAAACATTGCAAGTTAATGTAAAGCTTGTAATAATAATAATAAGGGAAACATTTTCACGAGTACAATGAATTCAATATATCACATGAAACTTGACCAGTTTCTACGTGGTTTACTTAATAATATAATCAAAAAATTATTAGTTTATTTTATTAGAAAAAGTCAATAGGATCTTCTAAACTTATCATAAAAAAAAACAAAACACTCACAAGTTCATGTTTTAAAATACTAGGTATATGGTTTGTAAATGGCATTTTTTTTTATCTAGCTTTATTTTTGATTCAACGACAACCTCTGTGGCGGAGCGGGCGAAGGTTCACCTGCGACGCGGAATATAGCGGGTTCGATTCCCGCCTCGGAAAAAATATTTGTACGACCTGCAGATAATTGTTCTGGGTGTTCTGGGTATTTAATATGTATATTAAAAAAAAGTATGTATGTAATGTATTGTATTAAGTATATCAGTTATCTAACACCCATATCACAAGCTCTGCTTAGCTTGGGCCTAGATAAATAAAATAAATAAAAATGCTGGACAGTTCCACACAACATTATCTAGCCCCAAGCTAAGCAGAGCTTGTGTTATGTGTACTAGACAACTGATATACTTAGGTAATACAACATATTACACAGATATTTTTTATAATATATAGAAAATACCCGGAACACCCTGAACAAATATCTGCAGATCGCACAAATATTTGTTCAGAACCTGAATAATCGAACCCGCCACCTCCTGCGTCGCAGGCGAACGTTCGCCCGCCACGCCACATAGGTCGTCATAATTTTGTATGAACTGTCCACTATTATTTATTTATTTATTATTTTTAAGATCAACTAGTGGCAACCCTACTTAAACTTAATTTAACTGCGACCGTAAAACTGATTGGACTGTGCTTTGGATATGTTATTTTGAGGAATAATTAATTCCAAGATATAGTGCCGATAGATGTTTCCTGAAATAGCGATAATTATACTAGCGACATCTTGCGGCTTCGTTCGCCACCAGACTTATTATCGGTAGAGCTATGGGCAACTAATAATTTAGAAGTGACTGGTTCTAGAATTATATTTATTTACAGAAAGAATAATACAACTAATACAAGGTATGTACAAAATACATGTAAAACAGTTGTGCTACCTGAAGACCGCTAATAACGATCTGAAGGTAGCTCAACTGATCCAAATCACTACCAAACGGAAGCGTCCTGAAAGAATTGATTCAATCCGCAGTCTGGTAGTCATTTGGATCAATTGAGCTACTTTTAGCTAGCAGCGGTCTTCAGGTAGCACAACTGTTTGATGTGTATTTTGTACATACCTTGTTCTATACTAGAATTTGAGTACAGTTCTGCTATAACAAGGACCACCCTGAAGTTGGCATTTGGCAGTGCAGGAGATTTTGTATGGCTGTCTAGTTCACTCCCAAAAAGCAACTTCAGGGTGGTCTAGTTTTGTGGAACGTACTGGTTTTAAAATCTACGATACTGTATGCTATGAAAGCATTTTATATGCTTATAGTGTTTAGTTTTAGCTTAAAGGAGGTGGGCAACCGCTGACCCAGGTTACAAATAAATGAACCAGGGCCCCTTCATGGAAGTAATTAGTACGGTTTTAAATGTTGTTTTTTGTCAAAATTTTCTAAAGTACTTGTATATTTTTAGAAGTTGGGAAGCAAAAGTTGTTTATATCTTAACATATATTATCAATAACAGTATCTCAAATGTAGGTACTTTCGTTACGATAGTCAAAAAAGTTGGGTCAAACAATGTATGGGGTAATGCCCATGTTCTTTCTGTAAATAACCATTATTCTCGGTATGGATTTTTCATATTTTACTTCATTAATTGATTCATTTCCAGCCTGAGTTATAATAATATAAGTTTTAATATAAAATTTATAATAATAATAATGAAATTAATACTTAATTTGTTTTGATTTATAGCAAATTCATAACGAGGTAAAAAAGGTCCCTTCTATGTTATTGGTTTACCAAAGTGAAAAGCTTAAAATGTGTGACCTAGTAAATTTACTTATTCTTGACTATGACCACAATTGATGTCACTCGCAAAATAACATTTTTGACCACCCATAGGCCTTAGCGAATCTTATCATTTTGATTTGTCGATAGGAATATGGAAATGCTATGCTTAGTGCACATATTTTTTTCTCAGTAAAAACGTATAATTTGTAATCAATATTAAATAATTAGTCAAATTTTAAATTTTACTTACAGCTCAAAATACCAGGAGTGAATTTTAACCATAATTTTCACTACACTCCATTACAATATTTACACTTTTATAACGGATTCCACAAAAAAAAACACAAAGTTCTAATTCACAGTAAAAAAAGTTACACAAAAAATAAATCCACGTTCGAGTTTCGAAGAAAAGTGTAAATGTCAATCACTCCCAATTTTATTTATGTTCGATTTTTAAATAGCTGTAGTGCGGGGACAGTATCGATAAATCAATAGAGGTACAAAAGAGGTATAGATAATGCGTGTTCGCTTGCCGCGTGTTTGTCGATCACTGGCGTGTTCCGGTGCGCGGGAGTTCGCTTGAACTTGGCAAAGCTTCGCATTTTGCACAGCCTGAACTTGTGCGATAATGGGAAATCATAGACTATTGGCACGCTTTTATTAGCTTCCGCCATGACTTGGAAAAACTTTTAACACAAGTTTCGCTCAGAGTTAGAATTGAAATTATCGTTGGTAGCTAGCCTTTTAGAAATATAATAAATAAAGAAATTTAGGGTACAGAAAATATCCCGTAATATACCCTGTTACTTTGAACTTTGAAGTTAGTTGTTCGCGAATAATTATTTTATAATTCATGGTGGACTCATTCCTCCATTTTTGAATAAAAACGTAGTTTTTGACGTATTTTTCTTCAGTAATTTCGGACCATTTTTTTTTGTCGTGGTCTTGCTTATTACTGAGCACAAAAACAACACAACAAAAACACAATAATACATTTTTTTTTTTTTTATTTAAAAGCGTTTTTTGAAAAAAAACTTTTAATTTATGTGGCATTTTAATCGGTGTAACTTAGTTAAAGAGCACAACTATAGTGTAATTATATATTATTATTTTAGTATATTGCGTGTCTTTTTTAATGTGTGGATTTTGTCCCCCAAAACCTTAGTAATTCTGCCGCCGTTTTACTAGGTATGCGTGACCTCATCAACATCAGCCAATATCAGTTACCTGCTGGACATGGGCCTCTCCCAATGCTCGCCATTTAGACCGATTTCCAGCTCTTCCCATCCACTTTCTACCAGCCAACCACGTCCACGACGTGGATCGTCGCTCCACCTATCCAGGGGGCGCCCCACACTACGTTTACCAAGACGTAGTCTCCACTCTAGAATACTTTTACAACAGTGGTTGTCGGTTCTTCGGCATATATGCCCAGCCCATTGCCATTTCAGCTTGCTAGTTCTCTGAGCTATGTCGATGTCCTTAGTGATGCTTGTTTTTTTTTTGTTATTCTATTGTTTTCCAATGCTGGGCAAATGCTGGGATCGTCCCGCCAACGCCTTCTCGGCCGGCCCCGTCGCCTTCCGTCTTCAGGCACCCAAAGATTAACTATGTACGCCCACTTCTCGGGTTGCATCCGACTGACGTGGCCAGCCCATTCCCACTTGAGCTTTGCTTTTCTGCTCCCCACATCGGCAATGCCAGTTATCAAACGCAGCATGGTGTTCCGCACTCGGTCGATGCGTTTAAGACCGAGAATGCTGCGTTCCATTGCTCTCTGGCAAATCTTGAGTCTGTACTTCTGTAACTCGGTCAGCGACCATGTCTGCGCACCGTAGGTTAGGACGGGCAGGATACACATATCGATGATCCACTCATCTTCATTCTCATCGCTTTAGTGCAAGTGTAAGCTCACTTTCTATGTGCTCTTCCATGGACCAGTGACCTAATTTTATCAAAATAAGAGTCTTTGGCAAAATGGAGGAGATCTGGAGGCCGCAATAAAAAAAAGCCCAAGAGCGAGTTGAACTCGCGCACGAAGGGTTCCGTACCATTAATTACAAAAACAGCAAAAAAACAGGTTTGTAAAAAAATAAAGTGCAAAAAGCGGTCACTCATCCAAAAACTGACCTCGCAGAGAGCCCCCTTAAATATTTATTTTATTCTGTTTTTTAGTATTGGCTGTTATAGCGACAACAGATATACATCATCTGTGAAAATTTCAACTGTCTAACTATTACGGTTCATGAGATACAGCCTGGTGACAGATGGGCAGACGGACAGACGGACAGCCGAGCCTTAGTAATAGGGTCCCGTTTTACCCTTTGGGTACGGAACCCTAAAAAGAAGACGGCAGTTCTCGTTGTAATGTACCATGGCGTGATATAGTTACTGATGAGTTCAAATAATGTGTATGAAGGAGTTGAGTGTAAACCCAAGGAGCTATTATGTACTCTCACCGAGGTGTCACTCACAGTTTATTGTTTCGAGTGCGTACCTGTGAGAAAGGACTATTATTGTTATCCCAAGAGACTCTTCACTTACTACACTCTAAACAATACCTTAATTCTGGGTAGTAGAGTTGATATTGTAGTAACAAGTTTAAGTGTTCACAGGCAAATTGTTTGCAAGTTATTATTATTGGTCAAACACAGCGTAAGTGTTAAAGCTGTGTTACTTACCTACTACATCCATATTACATATAAAAAGCTTGGAACTTTGGAAGTTATACAAAATATGCCAAAACAAAAAATATTCAATCTGCACAAATAAGATATTAGTTTAATATTACTCCCAAAACCCTTAAAATAACAGAAAATTTAAAAGTTTGGACGTTGGTTTTTTACTCAGTCAAGCCCGAACGACTGATTTTGAGAAAATTTTGTGCACATATAGATTAGGTATGACTTGGATATACCTACATGTAAGTTATAGGCCGTGGTGTCCCCGGCCTAAGAATAGGTTTTTACGTTAGAGTCGCATCGATAACAGCTCTGATGTGTTTGAAGTGAATACACATAATATATGATGTGTAACATCTGATATCTGGTAATAAGCAACAAGCTGATAGTACCAATCTCGGCGCGCTTTCTGACATCTCGCTTCTTTGGTACAGATCTAGCGCTTCTGAGTCAGTCCCTGAGGTATGGGAGCGGTACGTGAGGGGTGTTTTAGTCTCTGACGACTGAAGCCACGCTTCATCACAGATTACTTAATAGTTACTTGTACCGCTCCCATACCTCAGGGACTGACTCAGTTAAGAGCTAGATCTGTAATAAGCAACATGGCTGATAGTACGAGTACTGTTACACATTTCCGTCCCTTTTCACGAAATCACTCCCACGTGCCACTAGAATAGCGAGAGGAAAGATGTACCACATAAAAAATCTGTAATATCTTAAAATGTAGTTGTCCTCTAAAGTTCAAATTGTAAAACAGGGTCGTTACCGTTAGTATGTTTTTAGCAAATTAGGTACTTAACAAGATTCTATATTATAAGTTAACATAATATAGATCGGACCACTTTTGACAACTTTTCAAAATACAAAGGGTTTCAAAGTTTAAAGTATTTCGAGTTTCTCATGTTTCTCTCGTTGATAGTTCTCAATACATTTCGTCTCAATGACTATGTATTGTACTCAATATTGATTTTGCCGAATAAGTGCCCAAAAATTCTAAATAGTGGTGCGGCTGTTCTCTGTAAGCTACACTCTTGTTTTGTTTTTATTTTCCTGTCACTGTCTACTGTCGTTTAGAATAGGTTATTGCATTTTTTTATTGTTTTGACAGCTATCGTTCAGTTCTTTTCATAATAAACTTTTTTCTTTATAGTTGGCTTCGCACGCTTTTGCATTTGCCATTTTCAAAAATATTTACTGTATTTTCAATATAATTTGCAACGTTACACTTCCAAGTCGTCAAAGTCACAGTCAAGTCATGTTTTAGTAAAACGGTAGCCGTTTTACTAATAGGTGCACTGCACCGGACAGGCAAAGTGTCACTCAAAGTAGGTGCACTTGCGTTATCTAGTTTAATTATCTACATAATATGTAATTAGTTTCAATTTGTAATATAACATTTTAGTTTTATGTTTTTTAGATAGAATTTGGTAGTTCAACTTTATAATAATTATGCTTGGTTATTTTTTAAGTTAGCACGCCGTCCGTTCTCCATACACCGGAATATCCTTCGTGCAAAAGCTGAACTTCTTTTAAAACGTGACATTGGCGAAATTGTGGTCTACTCCGCAAGGGCCACTTGTTCAAGAACTGAACTGAACTGAGACTGCTAACTATCCTGACACCACTCGCGCGAAGCCGTTGGCAAAACGCTAGTCGCAAATAAACGAATTATAAATAACATACATAACACACTTGTTCAAGAACTGAACTGAACTAAACTGAGGTCTGTGACATCAAACGAAGCTCCTTTGGCTTTGTCCTTAGGTTAAGTAAGACTCAAACTCATACTATACTCAGTAGAAAATGTACTGATTCTTGAATCGTCTTCGCACATCGCTTCACGGCGATAAAGCTGTAATAGACATGTGTTAGAACCGCAAGTCGCCACAAACAGTGGTTCCCAGCAAATCCATACAATTACCGATGTCACTGTGATGTGTTACTGAATTGTAACGGGCGGGTGTGTGCTCTAAGTGATGAACTTGAGCGTTTTACTATCCTAGTATGAATTTTCCATTTTACATTCATACATACATACAGAGATAGATAGAAAAATATTTATTGCACAAGACAAAAAAGCAGTAGATAGTACATAGGGGAACTTAATGCTAATTAGCATTTTCTTCCAGATAACCTTTGTGTTATAGAGAAGTGCCATTGAGAATAATTATAGGTCGAGATAAAATGATTAGGTAACATAATTAACACCTAACTTAATTTTTTTTTTTTTTTTTGTCCCAAGCCAAAGGGGCTTCATTTGATGTCACAGACCTATAATCAAACTAGATAATGCAAGTGCACCTACTTTGCGCATGACACTTTGTCTGTCCAAAGTAGGTGCAATGCACATAATACATAGACACACGCCTTTTTGCCCTGAAGAGGTAGGCAGAGCCACAATGGGCCTCTTTTCACAGTGGGTTGCACCATCGTGGAATGTAGACGTGACAACTGGTGAGCTCATCGCCGCCATTGCTTCCCACGACTGACTCGGCTAACGCTTTTTTCCAGTAATAACATATTCCATAACAAGCTAGCAGCCAGGACAAATCTTATACCAATGAATCTTATCAACAAGTCCGGGTAATTCCTTAGTCGGCTTTTATGACATCCACGGGAGGAGACCGAGGGGTATATTCTTAGGCCGGACGCACCACTGCGCGTTACCTATTTTATCAAAATATAATATAAATATAGTTCGTTTCTAGTTGTTAAGTTTCATGTCTGGGTATTGTGGTACCTACTCGTAGTTCCTGGTACCCACGACATAGAGGTATCTAGTGGTCTGTGTAGTGACTGCTTGTTAGAGGTGTTGTGTTAGTAATAAACAAGCTTAGAGCATTGCAGACCTCCGAAAAATGTACATTGTACCTAGACAAAGGCCCATAGTAATATATACCTTACAACTAATATACATATAGAGATAAAGAAATACTTAAAACTATCACTTAACGTCAATAGAGGGATTTGGTTTCGAAAAAGCTTCCCTATAGCGTCGGTAAACAATGCCAGCTGGCCAGAACTCCGAACAATAAACTGATAACTGAAATAACTGAATTGATAACACGCTCTACGCTTTTCGATTGGACCCGGACAGCCCAAATGGCTTCACTTTTTATGTGAACCCGATAAATTCATCACGATATTGACAGGCGAGCATCTATTAGGCGCTATTTATCACTAAATAGCGCCAGAAACTAGTCCGAGTGACGATAGTGACGACATCCATGAGAATTGTTGCTATTACATTGTGTGGGAACGACGAGACCGTAAGCTACCGTAGGATATGTCGGGGCAGGCGATACATTTAGGTCACCTAGGCTACCGTAGAATATGTCGGGGCAGGCGATACATTTAGTTCACCTAAGCTACCGTAGGATATGTCGGGGCATACGATACATTTAGGTCACCTAGGCTACCGTAGGATATGTCGGGGCAGGCAATACATTTAGGTCACCTAGGCTACCGTAGGATATGTCGGGGCAGGCGATACATTTAGATCACCTAGGCTACCGTAGGATATGTCGGGGCAGGCGATACATTTAGGTCACCTAGGCTACCGTAGGATAGGTCGGGGCAGGCGATACATTTAGGTCACCTAGGCTACCGTAGGCTTCAGGTCCTCTAGTGTGCAGGTGGTCAGGCAGAGAGAGCAAAAGCGCAGGTGAGTCATGCTCTGTATAGGGGCTCCGTAGTTACACTGACTCTGGAATGGGTCGATGTAATCCCACTTGGCCAGGTTCTCTCGGCAGCGACCAACTAGAATCCTCAGCCGGTTTAGGGACTTACAAATTGGCCACTGCTGCTCGTGGCCGGGAGGCAGGTGTTCTGCGGGTGGCATAAAATCGGAGGGGGCTGGGTGTTGGGAAGACATTTCACATCTTGCGTCTTTTGGGCTTTTATCAGTGGCTTAATCCTATACAAAAATTAAACAAGCAATATTTGCCCCAACGATTTCGATGAAAAGAGGTGGGCAACCGCTGACCCAGGTCAATAATAAATGAACCCTTCATGGAAGTAATTAGTACCGTTCTAAATGTTGATTTTTGTCCAATTTTTCTAAAGCATATAAAACAATAAGTCATGTTAGTTACACCACTTATAACTCCAGAACGGATGAACCGATTTGGCTGAAAATTGGTGGGGAGGTAGCTTAGAACCAGGAGAATGACATAGGGGCATAAAAATACCCGTGCAAAGCCGGGGCGAGTTGCTAGTATTATATGAAATATTGTTGACTTTGTAGAACACATATCTGAGTCCTAAATTCTTGATGCGACACTGTGGCCTGTACTATTATTTATTCTGTGACTGTGGCCCATTGAGACCGTGCCCACCTCTTCGCGGAAAAGTTTTGTGTCTATGTATGTGCGTAGGTGACCTTCATTTCGCCAACATCTATTTAGTTATAGGATAACGATAGGCACCCTCTAGCAAGGTGGAGCGACGACTTGCGCGGGGTGGCTGGCAGAACCTGGATGAGGAGAGCCGAAAAACGGGCTCAGTGGCGCTCCATGAGTCATGGGACTTCATGGGAAAGACCTGCAGCAGTGGACTGCAGTAGGTTGATGATGATGAAGGATTATGATACACAACTTCATGGCCACTTCAAACCCAAATTGACTCACATTATCAGAGTCCCAAATTGTTGATCCACACCTTGAAATGTTGACTTTATAGAACACATAAAATATCTGAGTACCAAATTCTTCTAAAAATTTCAAAATGGAACGCAATTGTCTCAAAATTTCTCATATACAAATTAAATTACATTACCGTGATCAGTTTAAGGATGGGTGACAGAAACCAATTACATTAAATAGGCAATAATAGGGCTGTAATTTCACTAGCCCGGCAATGTTTCATGACTCATAGCAGGTTAGTGAAACTACCTTTCACCGATAAACCAAAAGCATTGTTATTGATGTCACATTGTTCAAGCCATTAATTCGCTTTCCTTTAGTCTTTTAATTATCTACCCACTGAAAAACCTTTATAGTCATTGCTTTAATTGAATTTGAGACGTCATGCATTGCAAATAAGGGTGGTTAATAGTTTAAATCGTGGCTTTTTTGTTTTTATGGTTCTGTACCTCAACAGGAGAAAACGAGACCCTTGTAGCATCACTTTGTGTTCCGTCTGATTGTCTGTATGTCAAGGCCTTTTTTCTCAGATACAGCTTAATGTATGTATGTATATGTAGTGTACATATCCCGTTTCTAGGTAAAGGTAGCGAAAGGTAACCATGATAGTTTCATAAGTTAGAAATGTATCAAATTTAAATTGAATTTATGCTGCACGGACTAAGAACTTAAAGTTCTGTAAAAAATTAAATTATCTGAAAGGATTTAAAAAAAAGTATAGAACTCGCGTTAATAAAAATACCTTCGGGTAATCCCAGTACCTCACAATTAAGAGGCTTTGTTACATAAATAAAGGGAAAAAGTCTGAAATTGAAGAAGTTTGACTTCCTTACCCAATACTATGGTGAAGATTGCAGAAAAAAGATCTTAAATTTGTTTATTGAGGATCATGTTACTACGAGGGCGGGGTGATAAGTCCGGTAAAATCTATTTTGGAATAATATTATCGCAAAATGCATGAAACCTTGTTCGCAACTCTTTTGAAGGACTATATTCAAATTTTCAGCCAGTACCATATTTTTTTTTGACAGCCATTAAAATAAAGACATTTGAACGCATTTTTGCAAAGATGGAGAAAAGTGAATTTCGTTCGTTAATTAAACATTATTTTTTGCGCAAAAATCTATAGCGGAAACGAAACAATGACTTGATAAATATTAAGGGGACTCCGCTCCGTCGATTAAAATGATTCATGAGTTGTAATCAGGAATCAAGCAGATGGCCCACCTGATGTACCCTCAGTACCCCGGGTGCCTATGAAACAGTGCATTATCACATAGGTCACGTCCACCTAGGACGCACCCTATGTGGCATTGCACTGCGCCCGCCACCCTGAGACATAAAGATGAAAAGTCTCATGTGCATGTAACTTCACCGACACCCCATACCCTTCAAACCGGAACATACCAATGCGAGCAGTACTGCTTTGTAGAAATAGGTATGATGGTAGACTAACAGTAATTCCCCGGACTCTTTCACAGAAGCTCTACTAATGATGAGATTCTTTAGTTACCATATCTGTAAGCCGAAATAACGGGATAGTAGAAAATTCCTGGAAATATTAAAGAAAACAGTATTTTTACAACATTCACGACAAATATATCATTAGTTTATTGAAAACGTTCAACCACAAGATGCAATGTTTACATTTAAATCAATTTGTTGTAACTTCTTTATGGATCAGGACTTAGGACCGTTGATGTAGCGTATAATAAAGTGCTACGCAGAATGAATGATTGATTCGAAGATGTAACTTGATTCATCAATTTTTCACCAATAATTCAAATTTTAAATTGAAGCATACGACAATGAACGCTGGAAATTGCAAAAGTATGAACAGTGTCGCAATTTCCAGCGCCCGACCTTAGGATAAGGAGCACTAAATATCATACCAGTATAAGTAGAAAACATACAAAATCAAAAGTTATCCTATAATGAAATTATGAGAATTGCGTAGTAGACTGACCACTGACTGATGTCGATTACCAGTTTGTTGTTCATTGCGTGGCGTGTTTTAGCTTTTGTACAAGACAACATAAATATTTAAAACACGCTGCGCAATGAATAGCAATCTGGACATCGAAATCAAACGTCAGTCTACTACGCAATAACCCCCACAGGTTTGTGTGTGGATTTACACGTAGGAGTATGAGTGGGTGTATGAGTGTTTGTATATGAGGCTTTCCGGAATAATGTGTCCGGCCTGAGAAAAGACCCCTCCGTCTCGTCCATGAATGTCGTAAAAGCCAACTAAGGGATTATCCGGACTTGTTGATTAAGAATCGCTGGTATAAGATTTGTCCTGTCTGCTAGCTTATTATAGAATGTGTTATTACTGGAAGAAAGCGTTAGCAGAGTCAGTCGTGGGAAGCAATGGCGGCGATGGGCTCACCACTCGTCTCGTCTATATTTCACGATGTGCAACCCAGTGTGAAAAGAGGTCCATAGAGGCACTGCTTAAATCTTCAGGAAAAAAGGCGTGCGTCTATGTAGGTATGTAACGTATACCTCCTAATAAAAGGCGTGCGTCTATGTAGGTATGTAACGTATACCTCCTAATAAAAGGCGTGCGTCTATGTAGGTATGTAACGTATACCTCCTAATAACCTAGTCCTTATCTTCTCGTCTTGCCGTTTAGTTGACGACCTCTGTGGCGCGGCGGGCGAACGTTCGCCTGCGACGCAGGAGGTTGCGGGTTCGAACAAATATTTGTGCGATCTGCAGATATTTGTTCAGAGTGTTCTGGGTATTTTCTATATATAATAAAAAATATCTATTTATGCAATATATCAGTTATTTAGTACCCATAACACAAGCTCTGCTTAGCTTGGGGCTACATAATGTTGTTATACTGTCCAGCAATAATTATTTATTTATTTATTTCGTTGAGTAGTTTTTGTTCGATCCCTTGGCTATGATCCTGTAGACTTTGATCGTCCTGTTCGATCCCCTAATATTATTAGGCAACTTTCAAATTCCTGATGGATATCTTGTCAATTTTTTTAGTGAAGTACACAGTCTCTATAGATTTTTACTTTGCCAATAAAAACATTGTTACCTTGCATGCGTACCTACCTACTCTGTAAACGATCTGAATACACATGTGGATTTAATTTGGTTTAATATTTAATAGCTTAAAACTAACTAGTAGTAGAAGAGCTTTTTGTGAAAGAGTTCGTCCGGGGAAGTACAACCACCATACCTATTTCTGCCGCAAAGCACTTGTGCTCGCATTGCGGTGTTCCGGTTAAAAGGGTATGGTTGCCGGTGAAATTACAGGCACATGAGAATTTTTATCTTTATGTCTTAGGGTGGCGGGCGCAGTGCAAAGCCCCATAGGGCGCGTCCTAGGTGGACGTGACCTATCTGATAATGCACTGTTCATAGGCAGAGGTTACCACTTATCATCAGGTGGGCCATATGCTTGTTCCGTCATTCTTAGTATAAAAAAACTAAGACAACTGTCAATAAAATAAATTGGGCCTTCTACACTCCGTCATCTCGTTTGTGGTCGACGAGAACCTTTATTTCCTAGTGGTTGCCGGTTCTGCGATCTCTCATCAACACGGTCTAGGGATATTTCATACTCAATTAAATAACTCGAAAAGTACTGGCCGCATTGGAATCTTTTATACACCGATTTGTTTGTAATTTATCTCAGACTAATTCAAAATTCAAATTTTTGAAAATTCTTTTGTTTCGGTGGCATAAAAATGTCTTGATGTGTAGGAGAGGGAATTTTCATTTGTGCGAAATTTAGAAAACAATACGAATTATGTTTAGTTACAGTTTTTTTTTTCATTTTTAAACGAAAGATAAAGTTAAAATTGAGGTATTGTAGCCATGCAACGCCAACATTTGACGAGGGCGGAGATGTTACGAGCTGTGGGAATGCTGGAAGCTGGGTCTGTTCAGCGTAATGTTGCTGAGGCCATAGGGACCCACCAAAATGTAATTTCAAGATTGTGGACACGCTATCGTGCCACAAGTGAAGTAGCGGAGAGGCACCGGGGGCCAAGTCGCATCACTACCCCCAGACAAGACCGATTTTTGCAAATTACTGCGCGAGCTCAACCAAATGCAACGGCGACTCAATTGGTCCAAAGGCTGCGAGTGGAACACCAAGTGCTTGTGAGTGGCCAAACTGTAAGAAAGCGACTGCATGAAAGCAATCTACGCTCTCGTAGACCACTCCGGGTCCCACCTTTACGGAGAGGCAATCGTGGACGACGATTAGAATGGGTTCGGAACCACGTGGACTGGGGCCGTGAGCAATGGTCCAATGTGCTGTTCACGGATGAATCCAGGTTCGGCTTCCATCCAGATTCACGAAGGACGCGTGTTTGGCGAGTTCCTGGACGATGGAGCTGTCTTCAGAACCCTCAGGAAGTTCACCCATACCAAGGAGGAACAATTATGGTTTGGGCAGGAATTCGTGTTGGAGGACGGACGGATCTCGTTTGGGTGCGGGGAAATATGACGGCAGAACGATACGTCCAACAGGTGCTGGGGCCCGTAATCTTGCCTCGCAGAACACAAATGGGGCAAGATTTCCTGCTCATGCACGACAATGCCCGGGCACACACGGCGAGAACGGTAGCAGCTTGGTTACATACACACAATGTCAGGGCCTTAGACTGGCCTGCTCAATCGCCAGATCTAAATCCCATTGAGCATGCGTGGGATATGCTGCAAAGAAGAGCTCTGAAGGAAGTTCCTGAAAATCTGGCTACAGAAGATCAACTTTTTGCGCACCTCAGAAGGACATGGGACAATATTCCGCAGCAAGACATTGACAACCTTGTTCTGAGCATGCCGAATCGTTGCCGATGTGTTATGAACATCATGGGCGCTTTCTCAGACTACTAACTTCAAGTTAATAAACACAAATTAAATGATTTTTCTATTTTTCTCAGTTTTTACTCTTAAATTAAAAGTTAATTCATATATGGTTTCCGTCTATGCTTCATTTTTTTTCCTTAAAATCCTGTAATTTTAATCGAAGTACCTTAACCATTATTTAAAAATGGTAGAATAATATAACGTATCTTTTAAATATATACATGTCATATAAATAATTAACACATTGATAGTAATTCGCTTTTTTAAAAATATCCCTAGACCGTGTTGATGTGTGCAATGGCTGCCCATTGCCACTTTAACTAGCTAATTCTGAGAGCTATGTCAGTGACCTTCATGCCCGGTGGTATGGTTTTTCAGGACAGAGTTTTAAAATTAGAATTATTAATTAAATTATCCATAAATCATGTAAAATAAGCAACAAAGTAGGTATTTGAAACATTGAAAGTTGACTCCATCCAAGTCTAAACATCTACAAATATTGTAGTCTGGAAGCCAGTGACAGATTTCTTAAGTCATACAATTCAAGGAACATTTTCACACATAAATACATACATAGACACACGCCTTTTTCCCCGAAAGGGTAGGCAGAGCCTCAAATGTGCCTCTTTTCAACGTAGGTTGCACCATCGTGGGTTATAGACGAGACAAGTGGTGAGCTTATCGCCGCCATTGCTTCCCACGACGTCAGTCCCAGAGTCATCTGCTAACGCTTTCTTCCAGTAATAAAACATTCCTCAAGTAAGCTAGCAGCCAGGATAAATCTAATACCATCGAATCTTACAAACAAGTCCAACCTGACACAACCTGAGTGTTCGCGGAAGTTCCGAGAAACTGCCTTTGTAGTTTTAAGAGATAGTTGTTCCTTCCTCGCTGTAGTAAAATGTATCTTGAACTATTGTAGGGTTCCTGAGATCTCATTCAAAACATGTGCGAAAAGAATAAATTATTAATATTTAAATTTTTCAAGGTTTTTTCATATGATGTTTTAATTTTGCAGAACCAATGAAAAAATATCGAACTACAATAATATACAAAATATTACAAAATATTTGACTCGTAGAACACGTAGATACTGAGTTCTGGGACGTTTTTGATGGGAAAAATTGCATACTACGTCCTCTACGGACATGTAACGATATCAAGCGCAAGTTGCGGGAAAAAATTACTTAAGGGGCTAGTCTGTGAAAACCCTTGAAAAGTGGTGTTTTGAAAAGCCTAGAACTTTCCAAATTTAGCTTTATTCTTAACAATATTTAGATCAGAAGAAAGAACACTTCAGGCTGAATAAAAATACGTTGGGGTTTTCTAAAGTTATTTCTAGATTTTGTGTAAATTGAAAAACTACCTACCCATTTTCACGAAATTGATCAAAATAGAGCATCTACATATGAGCCTAAATCTACGGAATTACAGCTATTTCTGAGAAATAAAACACTTTAGTATCATGTCTATACACATAGTTTTAAAAGTATGCTGGGGTTTTTAATCTTTTCATATAAAAGATGTGTAAAAACACGAAAACATTTTCAATTCGCCGTATCTACACGATTTCTACGCCATTTTCTGTCATTCCGTGGTTATCCACGGCGCTGGAAGGAAGGCCCTCGTTCACTTTTTTATTCACAGGTGAAAACGGACAACCGGTTACTTCGATATATCATTACAAAAACTTGTATTATTTTACTGAAAATTGTTGGTTTTCGTTGTTATAATTGTAATTCGGGTAATAAGAAACCAATGCAAATTCTTATTTATTTGAGGTTTGTGAAAATTTACCGGACTGACATGGTTTGACAGTTTAATCATACAGTCGTGAACACAAACCAATTCTAGAGATCCACCAACTTATCTGCAGAATGAAATGTATGTAGCTGATAGAAAAATGTAGGTAAATGGTTCTAGAGATAAGTTGGTGGATCTATACTTATAACATTGCAGGCCTCCGTAGTCGCTCGATGCAATTCTACGGTAGCATACTCACGAAGGAGTTTATATTGTGACCAAAAGAGTTTCGCTTAGCGATTTTCCTTAGAATATGCCTAGCTCTTTATACTAAGTGATTATCGTTTTTTTACAAAAATGTACTTGCTTAT
Source organism: Operophtera brumata (assembly GCA_932527175.1). Classification (NCBI taxonomy): domain Eukaryota; kingdom Metazoa; phylum Arthropoda; class Insecta; order Lepidoptera; family Geometridae; genus Operophtera; species Operophtera brumata. Next base: position 53,235,520 of record OW052239.1, on the reverse strand, counting down.
TTCCCGACTTACTAGTGAGAAACGATATGTTTTTTTTTTTTTTATTTATACTATCATTCAATTTTTATCTATGTTTGACTGTTTGTTACTAATAATAATACTGGTACTTCAAATTTTGATATCGAAACAATAAATAAATAAATAATGCTGGACAGTTCGCACAACATTATCTAGCCCCAAGCTAAGCAGAGCTTGTGTTATGGGTACTAGATAACTGATATACTAAATACAATATATTACATAGATAGATACTTTGCTGATACAATGCTGCTATTCAAAAAATCTCCATTAAAGTCCATGCTTTATTGGAGGCGGAAGATGAATAAACTGGTCAAGTGCGAGTCGGACTCGCGTGTAGAGTGCTCCGTACAAGTATGCTACCATATAAATAACTCTGTCAACATAGTAACAACTAGACCAATGGAACTTAGTATAGTCCTCGATAAGTCCTCGGTGAAACGTAGCCACACATTTTGTACATATTTTCTCTTCACGAATATTTTCGTTTCCCGTCGGAATTTAAAAACGTATAGCACAAAGTAATTAATTTTGTAAAAATTTAAATAACCTCCAACGTTGAACGGCTGGACTGATTTTGATCAAACAAAGCTAAGAAAACTCCCCACAAAAACAATAAAAAAAAAAAAAAACGGTTGATCCTTTCGGGAGCTACGATGGGACAGACACACAGACACGCCAAACTTATAACACCCTCTTCGTTTTTCGTCAGGGGTTAAAAATAAACGAATTCAGATTTTGGGTACCTACTAATTTTGGACGAAATTTATAATATAAAATACAAGCTAGGTATAGGTACCTACTGTCACCCGCGACTTAATTTGGACGCGTTATATTATTTGTAGTAGGTACAACTATAATAACTGGGTTATCTGTGACATACTAGTTCCTCATAGATAATCCAGTTGATCAATATTAATTTTATTGTAAGTTAGGTATGAGGTATGAGGTTGACGTGTTTGTATGAGCTTGATCATGTAACAAAAATGTATCCTAAATATAATCACCGTAACATATTATACGGTGGATATCTGAACAATTTTTTTTTATTATGTGGTACTAAATACTACACATATGAATAGTAACATCATACATTACATATACGGTGCTTAAGACTAGTGTTGATATTCTTTATTGCACTTAACTACTTCTGAAAACAAAGGAATCGAATCTTATCATCGTCGCTTCTTATCGTCGTGCTTGTACTATTATTTATTCTGTGTCATCGTCTTGCTTAGTAAACGAAAACTGTACGAAAAAGTAATCCTAGACATTACAATCGCATTATATCGTAATTTAGTAGTAGTAGAGTTTTTTTTTGTGAAAGAGTTCGTTCAGGAATTTACTACCAACCACAACTACTACCAGTAGTATTTCTGCCGCAAAGCACTAGTGCTTGTATTACTGTGTTTTAGTATGAAAGGTATAGTTGCCGGTGAATGCAGTGCAATGCCACAAGGGGTGGACGTGACATATGAGGTAATGGATTATTAAAGGCAGACGTTACCGCTCATGATCAGGTGGGCCATCTGATTGTTCCACGTCATTCACGAAGATAAAAAGTGGGGGATTGGTGCCAGTCAGTCAGTGGGAGCTCAACAAACAGTGACTCACCAAAGCTGAAAAGTGGGTAGGTCGTGTGTGGCGAGTTATGCAAAGGCGATACTCGCGACGAAAAGTACGCATGTGAACGCTCTAGAAAATGCAAAATGGCTAAAACAAAGTAAATAAGTACCCAAAAGAAAAGTTTCTTCCAACTACTTAGTTATACCTAGTAATTTTGAACAAACTGAGGTGTGTATAACCTTTTTCCTTACAAATATTAGCTGTTAACCTACAAACGACACATAGGCCAGTCATCTTAAACATTCCAGGTCGTAAAAAAATTGCAAAGTTCGCACAGCTCTATCGAAGTTGCAAACTTGGTTTTACACAATTGGTATTTATCCTAACAACATCCCAAAAAAACAGAACCTTGCAACTTTTTGCGATCTTACACGATTTTTGTGTCTACGGTGACTGGCCTAACAAGACTGAAGGGGATTCTGAAAAAAAGGACTGGTTGCCTACAAGATAACAAAATCAGCAAATCAAATCTATGATTTTCAGGATTTTATAAATTGTGTCAATTCAAACAATACCTGTGTAAAGGTTCTGGAAACATGGGATTTTTATAATTATCGAGATCACGAATCACACACATGCTCCAGTTTTTTTACATCAAACGTACCTGAGAGAGATTTTGCTGTAAAAGTAGATAGGGAGGATTGAACCCCAAAATATAAACTAGTCACGGTGTTGAGTTAAAATCACAATATATTAACTAGTTTTTTTTAACACAAACATTGTTTTCTAGAAGCCGTACCAAAAGTTATGGCAAGATGTATAACTGCAGAAATAAAAGAAGAAATCATAATTAGTGCTATTTATACCAGAAAGTAGTAGTAGTAGAGCTTTTTTGTGAAAGAGTTCGTCCGGGGAAGTACTACCACCATACCTATTTCTGCCGCAAAGCAGTGGTGCTCGCATTGTTGTGTTCCGGTTTGAAGGGTAAGGGTGCCGGTGAAATTACAGGCACATGAGACTTTTCATCTTTATGTCGCAGGGTGGCGGGCGCATTGCAATGCCACATAGGGTGCGTCCTAGGTGAACGTGTCCTATGAGGTAATGCACTGTTCATAGGCAGAGGTTACCGCTTAACATCAGGTGGGCCATCTGCTTGTTCCGTCATTCATTAGTTAAAAAAAAAAAAAAAAAAAATAGGAGATACTTGTAGCAATATTTACCAACGTATAACTTCATCGTTAGGATGATTTAACTGACTGCTATAAAATAAGGTATACACCACTATTCCAAATACAACAAAAAAAACATGGATAGTCAGTATTCTATAAAGATTGACTCTATGCAAAAAAAAGGTACAAAATAACAATTTCCAAAAATAACCATAAAAAAAGCGGCCAAGTGCGAGTCGGACTCGCCCATGAAGGGTTCCGTAGCAGCAAGTAACATAATATAAAAGTTCTTGGATGGATTACGATTAATGACGTATTCAAAAAAAACTACTTACTAGATCTAATTTAAACCAATTTTGAGTGAATGTTTACATGGTAATGTACATCATATATTTTCTTTAGTTTTATAATTCTCTTATTTTAGAAGTTATGGGGGGGGGGGGGCACACTTTTTACCACTTTGGAAGTGTCTCTCGCGCAAACTATTCAGTTTAGAAAAAAATTATATTAGAAACCTCAACATCATTTTTGAAGACCTATCCACAGATAACCCACATTGATGAAAAAATAAATTTGAGTTTCAGTTCTAAGTATGGGGAACCCCAAAAATAATTGTTTTTTTTTTAATTTTTGTGTAAAATTCTAAATGCGGTTCACTGAATACATCTACCTACCAAGTTTCAACAGTATAGCTCTTATAGTTTCGGAAAAAAAGGCTGTGACATACACGGACAGACAGACAGACAGACAAACATGACGAAAAATAAAAGATAAAGATAAAGATAAAGATAAAGATAATTTATTTGCTTAAACATATGTACAAATTGATGGTATAAATATTAGTAGGACACAATATGAAAATCCAAAGGGAATCCATAAGGGTTCCTTGTCTTTGAGTATGGAACCCTAAAAATGGGAACATTTGGTCAAAACAATTTAATAGTGCATGCGCCATGGAAAGCTACCAAGTTATTATTTCTACGCGTCACGTGTCATCGTACAAAGTCAAAAACAAGTATTATATCCATAAATTTATTCGGATTTTGTCAAGAAAACAAAAGTTTAAATCTTTTTAATTCCATTCGAAAAAAAAACACTACGCAGATTAAATTTGTACCGAATATACTTGGAATAGTCATTTAATTTAAATTTTATTTGTGTTTAAATTCAAAAATACAAAGAATGTTAAAAGGTATCTTACTAATATTATAAACGTGAAAGTTTGTAAGTATGGATGGATGGAAGGATGGATGGATGGATGGATGTATCTTTGTTACTCTTTCACGTAAAAATTGCTTGATGGATTTGGATGAATCTTGGAACGGAGATAACTGGACTCCCGGAATAACATATAGGCACATTTTTATCCCGATATTCCCACGGAATCGAGACCTATGCGGAAAACACCGCAGGGCGCAGCAGCAATGCGAATACTTTTCATCCAATGTTTTATTTATCTTTGTTTCTGTGTGTGCGTGTGTGTGTGTGTATTTTTGTGTGGAATATTGTTTGTTGACTGTTACTACTACATCCATGTTGGTGACACAAATAAATGTTTTTCTTTCTTTATTTCTTTCTTTTCAATGTACCAGGCGAGCAGCAGAATGCAGGAGTAATTTGGTAACCGAATATCCTATCCTAATTACTCTTTCACGTAAAAACTACGGGATGGATTTGGATGAAATTTGGAATAAAGATAACTAGACTCGCGGAATAACACAGGCACATTTTTATCCCGATATTCCCACGGGATCGAGACTTACGCGGGTGAAACTTACTTCACCAGCGTAAGTCTAATAATACTAGCTTTATAATACTCCGCTACTTAATAATCCTGCGCAGACGAAGTCGCAGGTTACAGCTAGTAAAATTATAAATTGAGTACTAAAGAAAAATATAATACACAAATAAAAAGTTTCAAACATTTACAAGAGAGCGCCAATGTTTAGGTGAATAAAGGTGGTGGGTGTTTAGGGTGTTAAGGTGGTTTTGGCGCTAGGCACTAAGCACTTATGCGAACTGAAATGCACTTTGTTGCGTCCCAGCAAGGTTCTTTATTTTTTTTTCACGATGTGAGCCTTTTGTTCTTGCTATTATTTATTCTGTGGTCTTACTTACAGTTTTTTTTTCTCCCAGCTCAATAAAGTGTATAACTGAGTTAGTAGTTATGTTACCGCACATAAGATTAGTAAATCTTGAGCATATTCCGTTTGTTGAACACCATAACAAAATCCCTAGACATGCGAACAGTAACTATGTTACATACGGCGCACATGCTTAGGTAAAGCACGTTCTAAAATAATGTTACACTAAACAAGTATTATTTACTAAATAATAAAAAAGCATTAATGTTATCACGATATAATAAACACAGTTTTAAAGGGAATGATCGTAGCGATCGTACAGATCAAAATCATAACAGATAAATATTTACAAAGACATTGATCACTAATATAAGATAAAAAACTTTAGGCGCGAATATCTCGTAACAATATTTCTTGTAGTTACGGTTGTCGCAGACTACGTATTTGTACACTGATGGTAATAGCATAGCTCTCTCCATGCATAGCCCGCTGTGATACTTTGAGCTTTTGTGTGTGTGATAGTTAGCGATCACGTCTCAGTCACGTAAGTCATCTCTGGCAACACGCACTTATTAAGATGACTGAAATAAAGTCCTCGAGTGGCGACCAACAACCGGACGACGCAGTGTGGGAGGGGAACTTCCAATGTACCAAACTTTATAAAGGTCGCGGGAAGTCTGTGGACGGAGGCGGCTCAAGACCAGTCGTCGTGGCATTCTATGGAAATGTTATATTTCCAGCTGGGCGGATGATGATAATTAATAAAAATAAGGCAAGTAAATATAAACATGTTTGTTTTCCCCTAGGTAGGTACATACCTACTTATAACTCACTTTTTTTATTTTTTGTTGTGTCTAGCTATTGCGGATCAAGAGATACAGCGTTTGTCAAAATCACTTTTTTTGTATGGGGGCCCGCTTTAATTTTTAATATTAATAGAATAACAAACAATACGTCCAAACTTTATGACCCTAATTAATAATAAATAATAATAATAATGTTGGACATTTCATTATCTAGCCCCAAGCTAAGCAGAGCTTGTGTTATGGGTACTAGATAATTGATATACTTAATACAATATAATACATAGATAGATATTTTTTATTATACACAGAAAATACCCAGAACACCTGAACAAATATCTGCGATCGCACAAATATTTGTTCCGAGGCGGGAATCGAACCCGCAACCTCCTGCGTCGCAGGCCAACCTTCGCCCGCCGCACTACAGAGGTCTTCAACACAATTGATTTTAGGGTTTGAATTTCCTATAATCCTTTCATAAAGACGCCAAACCAATTCATGGCATGTTTCAAGAAGTAGGTACTATTATTTATTCTGTGGTTGTACATGGAAATTAGAATTTAGAAGCCGATAAATGTTTGAAAATGTCTTACTAGTCATGTCAAATGCAACGTCCTCGCCGCGCCGTTTTTTTATGCCAATTTGTGGTCAGTATGTTTCAATTACGTGAATTTCTTCCAACATAGTTTGTAGGTACCTATATAATTTATTTGTTTCTTTATCCGTCTTTCTGTACAAAATAACTCGAAAAACTGTTACTATTTTGACGAAATAGGATTAAATTAATAGTTTTAAATAATAAAATCACTGTATGAGCGTTTTTTTAAACAGCCCTACACGTGTAGGTTTTTTTTGTTTTTATTTATTTCATACACAATATATTTTACACATTTAATTAGGTATAATATTGTACCTTAAAAACCTCCAAAGGTTGACTAGGTACAATCGCCAAAAAGTAGGCGCACATACACATTCAAATTAATATAAACAAACAAGGTAGGTATATTAGTGGATGAAAGTTAATGGAAAAAAAAACATCAGCAGGAAGTTTGGCAGAATAGTGAGTTTTGAGGCGGAGAAAATGATCTAATTTGGGCCCTGCTGGGAAAAATCCTGATTCCCAAGATATTTTTCTGAGCAAGGTCCGTCGTTCAATACCGGTTTAAATTGGGTTGTATGGGTTTGTACGAGGTTTTAATTGATTCTTAAAGTTTAAGACTTGTATGAACTCTAGGGAGGTAGGGTAGGCTAAACCCTCTGTTTTTAGGAGTTGGAAGGGTTTTTTTAAAGGTTTGTAGGGCTTCTTAGGTTGTGAGAGTTTTTAGGGCGTTTTTGATTTAATTTTGTTTTTTTTGGTCCTGTATTTTTTGGTTATTTTTGTGGGTTTGTTCATTTCTTGCCCATGTTCATTTGCGATTCGGTTATGATGGTTTTTATATACTAACTTTGCACCCATATTGGCACAGTTATTGAAGTTGTTGACCACTTTGTCTATTTGGGGTAAAATAAAACGAATAAAACTGTTATAAAATATAACGAAACCTGAAGCACACAGCATAATATGTAAAACACAACATGTGCACAGAGATTTCTCAAGTATCCAGTAGTGGAACGCCTGGGACTTCGCCCGCGTGCAGTTTTTGCTATACAAACTTCAACATCCCGCTGCACCACTTTAGGGTGTGTATTTAGGAAATTCCTTTCTTAGTGCACCGCTATACCACAAAAGAAATGTACCTATGTGAATTTCAGGTCCTATGACCTAGGGTTTAGACTTCGCGTTGATAGTCAGTGACTGAGTCAGTCAGTCACGCAACGATTGTATAGGTGGTATACATTGATTTTATTTTCACATTTATCTGATTACGTACAGAACAAAAATTCAATGAAGTAATTGACAAAACAAGTAATGTGTTTTCTACACAATTGTACGGTTGAGAGGTTTGTTTACCTAATTAGTTCCAAATCCCACCGCAAGGTGGAGGTCACAGGTAATGGAATAGTGTCAAAACTCGATGTGTCATTTCCACAGACCACTCTCTTAAGAAAAACATGATTTGCTCTGAAGCTACACACGCGGTGTACGACCAAACATGAAGGTATTTATTTCTGATTCCTTAGGCCGAGTATTACGAGCCAGAAGCTCAACCTTTGGACCATTTAGTCCATTCATCATTATTAGGCACCATTTATTTGGCAAGATCTATGATTTTTGGATCATTCACTATTCTATTCATTTCGAGATCTTTGAACTAAATTACTAAGCAATTTGTGAATGAATTTGAGGTTAACATAACTTGGATCAGGAATTTTATGGCCATAAACTACGTTGTGAGATCGCACGCAAATCGCAATTTGAATATTACGTGCCAGACTAATGGAGAAATGAAATTAAATGAAAAACATTTATTTGGCACGCAAATACAAAAAACAGACAGAACAAACAGAATACAAGGAAAACAGTAGAACAAAAGTAGAAAAATAAATAAAAAAATAACAACAAAAAACATAAAAACTGATACAATACAAAACATAATTTAAACATTAAGTTATAAATCAAATACAACCAAAAATTTTAAAAAATAAAATCAATTTTTACTGAATAAAAAAAAAAGTCTCACGCATCCATTCTGTCCAAAACAAAATTAACAAAAAAAAAAAGTCGCGCCTAAATGGCATACAGAATCATGAGTTACCCACATACTCATATATATAGACCATGTTTTCCCCGAAGGGGTGGGCAGAGCTTCAAATGTGGGCCACACAACCCTAGAAACCTAATCGTGACCAACTATTGACCACTGATTGACCAGTAATTGACTAGCTCTTCCCCCCTATTGTTTCCCCCGATCAACTCAGCTATAATACTTATTTTATAATAATAAACAGATCAAATATTATTAATTATTATTATTTATTATTTATTTTTTATTATTTATTATTTTATTTATTTATTGTAACCCAGTCATTACAATCGTCTGCCTCTGGAGCATCTACTTTATTGGAAATAAGTGTTGCTAAATGTGAGGTGGCGTTTAGTTTTAGATACGTCGATGCCGATGGTATTGTTGAGACATTTAAGTCACTTAATATTAAAAATACTGAAGATCTTTGGGGAATATCTACAAAGGTGTTAGGTATTATAATTATTGATATTGCTCCATGCTTAGCCTACATTTTTAATAGATGTGTTGACGACGGAATCTTTCCAGATCTTATGAAAAATAGTAAATTAATTCCTTTGTTCAAGTCTGGAAATGCAAAAGATCCAGCTAACTATAGGCCGATTTCTATATTGCCCGCGTTAAGTAAAATCTTTGAAAAACTGATTCTTACTCAATTATTGTCACACTTTAACCTCCACAGACTACTTCATAGTCATCAATTTGGTTTTACCAAGGGTTGATCAACAGCTGATGCTGGTACCATGCTTTTCTTTGAGTACATCTATTTACCAAGTTTCAATGGAATAGCTCTTATAGTTTCGGAAAAAAAAGGCTGTGACATACACGGACAGACAGACAGACAGACAGACCGACAGACAGACATGACGAATCCATAAGGGTTCCTTGTCTTTGACTACGGAACCCTAAAAAGTAAGTGTGTCTTTTATAGGGAATTCTGTTCGGTTCTATAATAAACTTCCAGAAAGTGCTTCTAAACTTTCTATTCGAAGATTTAAATCTTACATAAAGAATAATTTAATGAAGAAAGCATATTACACACTACATGACTATGTTAATAGTAAGGCTGCGTGGCCTGATGTCGCTCTGCCCCTCGACACCTAATTTGTCAATTTGCAATGTCTGTACCTACATATAATTTATTATTGATGTGTTATTTATGAGTATATCAAGCGTAGAGTGTGCTGCCTTATGAACTTTTGCTGATTGATCATCTTACTTTTTACTGCCTACCTAAGTAAGGCTTTTAAGTTGGTTTTCCTTTTTTCTTTGAATCAGCTTCCACTTGTTCTCGAGGCACCACACAGGCGCTCCCCAACTAGTAGTAACAAGGATCATCAAAAAAAAAACAGACCGTGTTTGTTGCCTGATTCTTCTAGGTCTGGTTGCGTTGGAACAGGAGTAAATGTAAATTTATTTTTTAAAACAATTCAAAATGATCCTTTTGATTTCAATGTATAAAATACTTTTGACTTTGACTTTGACTTTATACTGAAAAATAGTATCTGCCTACTGATTTGGTCGCTCTGTACCGGAATAAAAGTAGGCTTAATAATTAATAGAGCCTTTTATTTACTTAACTAACTATTTACATAAATATCTTTGAATTCCAATTATATCAGAAATGCCAAAGTTACGGTGTTTGGATGATTGGATGTATGGATGTTTGTATGTGTGTATGTTTGTTGCCGTTGGCGGACTAGTATCTCATAAACACAAAAGTAAATATTTTTTGGGATAGCTAAGGCCCCTTCTGGGTGTAAACCTTCTCCAATTTTTTCAATTTTGTTCGTCTCTAGCTATTCTACCTAATTTTATCCTGCGATTTTTCTTATTTCATTGGACCAGCGTTCTTGCAGGTGTCCCTTGGCTTTCCTTCTGGTTGGTTCCAGACCACGTCGTATTTCTAGTGCCCTAGTGCCGTATTATTCCAGGTCTATCAATCTATCTCCTTCACTCAGCCAATTGAGTTCAGGCGTTACGGCTATAGTGAGTTACATACAAACATACAATCATCCTCCAATAACTTTCGTGGGATAAAATGTGCGTGACCTCTGTCCAAACTTATTTTATTTAGACATAGCGACCAATGTATGTCGACGAACTTAGTTTCAGTGTGGAAGTTATATTTGTTATGAAAACAATATTAATTGTTTAAATGTTCTCTGTAAAATCACCCGGTTTCTCTCCTAAACCATCCGCAAACAATAACACGGTATATTGAGCAGTTCCATATTAACTCATTATTTATTAACTTTGGGTGGTAACAGGCTACAATGAAACAAGTTATTTTAAGCCATACGTACCTACTAAGTAATTCGTCATGCAAATCACGTAAAAGAGTTCGTCCGGGGAATTACCACCCATACCTATTTCTGTCGTCAAGTAGAAATTGCTCGCATTGCTGTCTTCCGGTTTAAAATATTATTGTTTTCATTTTAAATAGTTCAAAAATATTTTTCAATTATGTTGGAACTAATGTCACAAATAATATTAAAAATTGTAAGTACCCATTAATTGTAATTGTATGATGACCACAATTCATAAAATACGTATTAGCTCGGCAGAATAGGTAAAGTACCTATATGTATAAAGTTAAATACGTATTAGCTCGGCAGAATAGGTAAAGTACCTATATGTATAAAGTTAAATTAAACTAAAATCTACAAAATTATTCACAAACATACATACATAGATACATACATTTTACCCCGGAAAGGTAGGCAGAGCCTCAATGAACCTCTTTTCACGGTGGGTTGCATCATCGTGGGAATATAGACGTTACAAGTAGTGAGCGCATCGCCGCCCTTGCTTCCCACGAATGTCTCCGCTAACGCTGTCTTCCAGTAAATCCAACACACTTCTTAATAAGCTAGCAGCCAGGACAAATCTTATACCAACGAATCTTAAGAACAAATCATAAAGAATTATTCTCGTTAATTATTAAAACTTAAAATTTTCATTTTCATATTATTTTTGACCACTAATAATTCGAATAATACCCGTAAGTAAATTTTCAATTTATCGCTTAATCTCAGCCATTTTGTTATATACCGCAAAAACGACTTTATTCAACAAACCATAACGATGAGTCGATATTGGAATTTTATATTTTATTTTTGCAATTTGATTCGGCATATAATGTAACACAGAAGGTGTTGCAACAACCTGATAACATTCCTATTCAAAAGTATTCCATTCATTGAAAACATAAATATATTTTATGGGTTTATACTCTACCTTATAAAAAGTCAGAGACTTACTTCAAAGCCTCCAAATACCAAAGCAAATAAAAACTTCCATACAACGAACTTCAAACTCTAATACCTAGCAAATAAAAACTTCCATACAACGAACTTCAAACTCTAATACTTCGCAAATAATTTGAGTTAGGTATTTCTCGAAAACAATCTCAAGCAAGCGAGACAATTACTCAATTAGTGGAAAATTAACTTACAATGAATATTATTTTAAACTTCGAAGCAAATATAGAATCACTTTAAAAGCTCGTATTATTAATATACCCTGTCGACAACGAGGTGTGTAAATACGTCAGACAGACAAACAGACGTGTGTAGGCGCCGCACGTATGTGACCACAACAATTTGTTTTTACAAAAACTCTTAAATATGTCAATCAAGTTATTTTTAAGCAAAGTTTTTTTTTTATATTTAGTTGGGGTATAACGCAAAATTACCAATCTTAGATTAGATTTTTAACTGACTAAATTAAGTAAATTATTCAAATAAAAAATATGCACTGATACTTCATTATAATACCGAGGGATCACTTAAACAGAAGCACGATAGGACAAAATTTTCTCGATAGAAAAAAAAAAACAAAGTTACGTCTATTTTTTGCCTTTATTCGATTTTTTATTAAAATGGTCCATATTATTGGGTAAAAACTTAGAGAATTAAAGTCAATACAACAAAACCGTGGGTTTACTTAGGGGTTTTGTAAAATTATCTATATTTTAAAAGATATTTAATAAAAATATCATGATGATATTTATGAGACACTTTTAATCTAAATATGCGTCTTAGGTCTCCTAGATTTCGCAAAATTAGGTTTCACTATCTCAAGATGTGTTGATGAGCTGTGATCGCAAAAAACACAATAATATTTTAATTTCGCGTCATTAGCAAAACGTTCCACATACGTAAACAAAGGAGCTTAAGTATATTTAATTTAATTTCATCAACATCAAACTACATAACATAACAACAACATTATTCATCATAACATCAAGATCATCATTTTCATGGTAACATCATTATTCATGTTACAAAATGAATTAATATCGATATTTTTAGTTTTGCCGGGCTCAACACAAAAGCTCTGCTTCGCAATCGCTATTCTACGAAATCTGGGAACTAAAATTCATGTAATTCCATTCCTTAGACCGAATTACTGCCACAAAGTGTCATAAATATTAGACAAATTAATATCCTAAAGCGGGCCGGAATTTAACATAACTCAGAGTAATTTATTATGCTATAGAGCACGCACAAAAGCTGCCATATATAGCGTAAGCAGATTTTAAAGCATTTTGTCCACGAAGTTCATAGAAAAACTTTACATTCATCTAGCTTTTCCTTCTCCTTCGTACAACTGTTTTTTTGTAACCCTGCTTGATGGTATACTGAAAATGGCATTGATGGTGAAAAAACCAATGTAGTGAAAGGATTCCGCTATTTTTAGGACATGCTGGTTTTTTTCCGGAAGGTTGTATATGTAGTTGACCTCCTGGGATCATGACTGCTTTACCGAGCTTTTGGTGAGCGCAGATGGCGCTCAACCTGTAACGTTAGGTTGGGGCAACGAGCACAAGGGCACCACTTAGGTGCGGACCTCGGCTTGGGCTGTTGCCAAGTTGGGAAGATCGGATCGCCCCGGAACATGCTTGTACCGGTTTAGGCGAAGGTACAGAAGGTGCATGTCAGTTTCCTCACAATTGTTTCATTTATAGTCTGAGACCTGAGGCCGTAGACAAAGTAACATTCTAATAGTGATGTCGCTAGTAGAAAAGCCAACAATGTATGAAATTGACGTGAGCTATCGAAATGTCACGTGGTTTATTTATAGGTTATGTTTGCAACCATGGATGTATTTCCAAAATGGCCACCACAACACGTCTTTAGACTTCGACCAAATATTTTTAATTTTGGTCGAATCACTGAATAAATATATAATAACAAGTCAAAGCCTTTAGATTGAGTATTCCTACTCTTTTAGTCTGTTCCCAGCCAATTGAATGTTCCTCACAATCCGTACAAAGAAGCCGACATTCAAATCAGATCGGGAAACACAAAAACATTCTTTCTTCGATCTATTCGGTGATTTGTCACAAAACACAGATTGCTTAATAGCTATGATGTATAGTCAGCGACAAAAGCAAAAGATCAACTTTAGCTGGAAGAACGTCCAGTACTGCAAACCTCATAGAAAGCTATGAATGGTCGTGAGCCGCCTCCATCTACCATCTTACTTGCGACCGCAAAATTGTTAACGGTCAGTTGAATTTTTATGATTCTTCTAGACTTTTTAAACGGTATTTTAAAATGAGAATTTGATCAACAATACGTTGGAAGATTTGCCTTAATCTTTATTTTATGGTATCATAAGGTGCATAGTGTGTTTTTATAATTCTGACGTAACTTCCAATTATTTTAGATAATAGGTACTCTAGGTGGCAAGAATACGGACTCCAAAAACTACTTGGGAAGAATCCGGAATAACTAATATTTTTTTAGCTTGTGGTCCCGCCCCAGAGTATACCCCTCCGTCTCCTCCCGTGGATGTCATAAAAGCCGGCTAAGGGATTACTCGGACTTGTTGATAAGATTCGTTTGTATAAGAGTAGTAGTAGAGCATTTTTGTGAAAGAGTTCTTACGGGGAAGTACTACCACCATACCTATCTCTGCCGCAAGGCAGTAGTGCTCGCATTGCTGTGTTGTGGTTTGAAGGGTAAGGGTGCTGATGAAATTACAGGCACATGAGACTTTTCATCTATGTCTCAGGGTGGTGGGCGCAGTGCAATGCCACATAGGGTGCGTCCTAGGTGAACGTGACCGATGAGGTAATGCACTGTTCATAGGCAGAGGTTACTCTTAACATCAGGTGGGCCTCGTGCTTGTTCCGTCATCCAAGTAGTATAAAAAAATAAAAAATAAAAAATTGTCTTGGCTGCTGGCTTATTATGGAATGTGTTATAACTGGAAGAAAGCGTTAGCCAAGTCAGTCGTGGGAAGCATTGGCGGCGATGAGCTCACCACTTGTCACACATCTATGGTATACCATAGATGTAATGTTGCATATATGCACGATGGTGCAACCCACTGTGAAAAGAGGCCAATTGAAGCTCTGCCTACCCCCCTTCGGGCAAAAAGGCGTGTGTCTTTGTATGTATGTATGTATGTTAGCTTGTGGGACAAATTTTAGGGATTAATACGCACTCACCCGAGGTGCTCTCTGACGTCCAAGTCTAATTTTTGCAGCAACCATCGTAACGATGATCGTGACGACGATCGTGACGACGATCGTCCGTGTAATACGCAGTAACTAGACATTAATCTGTGCGCGCGCTCGATAAAGTGGAACAAACTCCAGTCGTGCGCCAGATCTCACAAACACCATTTTTTTTTCTAAATTGTTAGTCTACTTATGCTGCTGACTGTAAAGACTTGATTTATCCGGCCACCGGGCAAGATCAAAGCAGCTACCGAACACATCAAAAGGTTTTTTTAAATGTAGACGTAAATAGATTTGTACGTGCCGAGGTGTATATGCGGCTTAATCTGTACGTGATTGTGAGAGAATTACTCTCTGATTATGGCTTTTATATAACTTCATTGTATGTTTGTTTGTCTGTATGTTTCCAATTACGCACATTAATTTTTTCGTCCTTATGTCTCGGGTGGCGGGCACAGTGCAATGCCACATTAAGAGCGCGTAGACGTGACCTGTGAGGTAAAGGCAGAGGTTACCACTTACCAAGAACCAATAGTACCAAAATTAGACTCATCCGAAGCATAGTCTTTTCTATTTTTCTATATTCCTGTATGGTGCAGAAACCTGGACCTGTCACGTGACCTGTGAGGTAAAGGCAGAGGTTACCACTTACCAAGAACGTAATGAGTCAACTGGGTAAAATATGGAAGGATTGGAGAATCACCAATAGGACCAAACTTAGACTCATCTGTAGCCTAGTCTTTTCTATATTCCTGTACGGTTCAGAAACCTTGACTTCCTAATCGAAGGATCGCAGACATGTAGACGCTTTCGAGATGTGCTGTTGGAGACTGATGCTGCAAATCCCCTGGACAGCCCCGTAGGATGAAAGTGTCAATACTCAGGGAACTCAAAATAACTACTAGGCTTTCCTCCATCTGCCTCCAGTGAGTCCTTGAGTATTTTGGTCATAAAGCACGGAAAGGCAGTGACAAAATAGAGAAGCTGATTGTCACTAGCACCAAAGACTTAAAAATCTTTGACTAGCACAATTGAGGGAAAGTGGCCACGAGGCCGTAGCCCGTTACGATGGTCAGACCAGAACCGCACCACTCTCGATTCAAAACTACACGAAGCCGTGCAGCTCGCTTACCATCAGGTCGGTCATCTGCCTGTTCCGTCATTATTGCTGTTAAAACCTTCTGACGCAGTTCTTTTGAATTAGTGCTCACTAAGAAAGTCCATCCCTAAAGTTCTATGAAGTAGTTCGCCCCGAACGTGAAGTCGCGTGGACCCTCGTGAAGCTTAAAACCACTGTACCTATCAATTTAATACTCAGACTTAAAAATTATATTCACATAACCTACCTACTTACGTTTTACCCAAAATATAAGTCCGATCGACTGTTTTCGTTTGCGCAGAAAAGCGCAAACTGATATCCGACAGTAGCCGAACGTATAGTATAGCTCTGACCCGCTGTATAGCTCTGTCCCACTCACATCTATAAGAGTCGTCTGGCCGTGATTTTGCCGCGAAATTGATTAACCAATAACAGCGCAAGATTTCAGCGCGCGATTGCTGTTGGTAGAAAGAAGGTTCCCGTGCGATATAAATTGGTCTACGGGGCAGGTACTTACAGGTCATCGGGGTGACTTATATTTAGGTTAAAACTGTACCACGTTTCATCAAGATTGTCTATTTTAATAGGTTGATTACTAAGAAGATTTTACTAGGATTTCATCGATTGTATCCTTATAGTTTTGACCTCAGTTCAAAATACTCCAAGCGAAAGCCGAAGCTGTCGAAATGACTTTGCAAATGATTGTAATTTGGACCGTTTAGCCGAAAATTGTAACGTATGGCAACACGCAACGCAGGCAGTCACACCATCACACCACTCTGCTTCGAAAGGTGGGGCTGCAGTGTGAGCGAGTCGTTTGAATCGTTCATTGTAACGGACCACAACATGCAATGCTGGCGATCACCATCACACCACTCACGAGGATGGGGGAAAAATGAGGAGTGACTTTAGTACGGAGGGTTAGCAGCACTTTCAATTCAATTCAATTCAGTCTTTATTTTCCTTAAAGGCACAAAAGTACACTTTTGAAGTAGACTTTTTTTATGTTAAAGCGTAGTTATGTGAATATAAGGTGTTATAATGATTATGATTATGAACTTTTTTTAAATAAAAAGACACGACGTACGTTCATAGTTAAAAAACTAATTAATATTGTAAAAATTTAAAAAACCCTTTATGAAACGGTTGAACCGATTTTGATCAAACATAGCTAAGAACACTCCCGACTAATTCACCTTTCAAACAAACAAAAATATCAAAATCGGTTCATCCATTCGGGAGCTACGATGCCACAGACACACACACACACACACGTCAAACTTATAACACCACGTCGTTTTTGCGTCAGGGGTTAAAAAATATTTTTTATTATAATGAAATAAAATTACAATAATCGCTAGCGCTTTGGCAACACCTACAAATCAGACGACCCAAAGAGTGATTGACGTAAAAGTTGTTTTGACTCGCACATTACGTTGCGTATGCTAAAATAGAGTTTTTTCAAATCTTCTTGTGATAATCTTGTTATGACGTGACATGCTGACTGGTTTGTGGGCTATTTCGTGAATTTATTGGGCATTACCAGATATCATATTCGTCGTAATTTCTCAGTTAATATCTTTGTTATACCGCATTTTGACCGTTATTGCGTTTTTAGCCAGAAGTATTATTTTTACTGCAATAATGAAACAGATTTCTTTGTAAAATACAATATATTTAAATATGTCTTTTGGCACGTCATGTTCCTTGAGCAACTTGCTATCAAAATAATGTACAGTCAGATCCGACAATCTCTTTAAATTTCAATTTTTAAATAAATTACAAAGATGGTCGGTAGTCGTTTACTTCTAAGTTTCAAAATTGTTACAACTTTTGTTATGCTGATATACCTATCTATATACATGTATAACACACTAGCGAAACGTCCGCAACTTAGTCCGCGTGGAAATTTTTCCATACAAACTTCAACATCCCGCCACATTTAAGACTGCGCCACCGCCAGGCAGAAATCTTAATACAAAAAATGTAGTATCCATGCATATTTTTAATTTGAATATTGTACTTGATTTAGTCAGTTAAAAATCTAATCTAAGATTGGTAATTTTGCGTTATACCCCACCATATGTTATATATTATATATAACATATATAATGTTGTAACTACGGATATTATTATAAGTCCGTTATAAGACACAAGATTATAATCCCAAAAGCGCACGGTTAATAAAATTCAAACTCCTTTGTAAGATTTTTTTACCTATTTGCTTATTCTAGTAATAATTTCGTAGAAATCATAACACACCTCTGAGACTTTGGACCGCGTCCAGAAAATCCCCTAATCCTAAAGGTCGGGAGCATTACACATTTTACTAGCAATAAAGTCTTGAAGTCGGTTAAGCCGCTGTTGAGTCGTTCGTTGATCTAGTATCAAAACAAGACATAAAGAGTAGAAGTAGTTATTGGCTATAAATTGTAAATAAGCTGGTAATTTTGGATAGTTTCCATGTGGACTTTGTATGCATAGAAGTGTTCAAACTAATAAAAAGCTCTTGATCAAAAATCTTGAAAAAATTGTTAAAAAGTAGGATCGATGTTTATCAAAATAATCGTCAAACAAGTAATTAATTTTGTAAAAATTCAAAAACCCTCAATGTAATAAAACGGCTGAACCGTTTTTGATCAAACATAGCGAAGAACACTCCCGACAAACTCACCTTTCAAACAAAAAAATATATCGAAATCGGTTCATCCGTTCGGGAGCTACGATGCCACAGACACACACACGCACACACACACACACACACACACACACACACACACACACACATATGTCAAACTTATAGCACCCCGTCTTTTTTGCGACGGGGGTTAATAAAATAACAACTAAAATGACTGAACAACACACATACTTTTTTTAAGAAGTTGGTAAAGTTGTGACATCCCATACCACACAAGGGAAATCACTAAATAAAATAAGATGTTCCTATTAGTAGATGTATTTTAGAACATTTACTATATACCTAGTATTTTTTTTTTTAACATTGATAGGTCTTCGTTTGATCGCTATCTCACCTGTTGGTAAGTAAAGATGTGGCCGAAGATGGAGCACAAAGGTACCTATTCACTCTAGCCTTGAAGAGAACCAGATTATAGTTTTCAGGAAAGACAGATGAGTTAGCTTTATAAAGGTAGAACTGAATCGTTTAGTACGAATAGAGGGTATACTAATGAGGTAAGGGTGGTACCGAGCCGTGCGTCTGCTCGTCCTATGATGAAAAGAAGGTGGTGGGATAAGATAGTGAAGTTCCTGGGAGCATTCCCCGAAATGTTATGTTTCCGCATTGCTGTGTTCCGGTTTGAAAGGTAAGGGTGCCGCGCCGGTGAAATTACAGGCACATGAGTCTTTTCATCTTTATGTCTCAAGGTGGCGGGCGCAGTGAAATGCCACATAGGACACGTCCTAGGAGGACGTGACCTGTGTGGTAATGCACTGTTCATAGGCAGAGGTTACCGCTTAACATCAGGTGGGTCACCTGCTTGTTCCGTCATTCGAGTAGTATAAAAAAAAAACTATAGAAGATCGAAAGACATGCAACTTTACGGCGGTGCTCGAGACTCTGGATCTTAGTCTCCGTCATATGTTGCTCACCTATAAGTCTGAAAGCTCTGCGTTCGATTGAGTCCAAGGCAGCAAGCTGGAGATCAACTTATAATATTCTTAAACTTCTTCTATTGACACGTAAGTATATAAATATGCAACGATAATTTTAGCACTAAACTTTAGATAAATATGATTCATCCTAACAAGAAGCTATCACTCCTATTGTCAAATAAAACAAAGTTGATTATTTATAGTTTATTCATTCTGAAACAGCTCGACACCTCAGAGCCGGATAACTTGACTCCACGACATTAACAACACCAGTCTATCAGCTCCTATCTGCACGATATCTTTTACAAACACTCGAAGCGAACGTAGCTTCGCAATAAAGCAAGGCATTGCGATAGCTGATAACAAAAGCTCCTAGTTCTAGACTCTAGGTGTTAGAATAGGCGGCTCCTAAATTTGCTAAGTGGCTTTATCGACTACCGAGGACAATATAAATGTGGAACCATTAGAGGACACAATGTTAGTAGGTAATTAGAGCTTGTTGGAAGATGTGCTACGAAAATTCAACACAAAGATAATTAATTTTATTCCATTTTTATCTTTTGTGTAAATAAATTTATTTTTACCTTTGGTTTTTGCATTATAACCTATAAGGTATAACACTTAGTAGACCATATCACTAAAATAAGACCCTCATGCTGTGGTAACCTTACCACAACGGTGGTTTTAAAGACTTAATAGGATAAACCCATAAGGGCAAAACCATGTTCCCACAAAAATGACGGATGTCACACGACTACCGGTAAAGGATTTTCAACCTTACACTTGTACTATTATTTATTCTGTGCTTACACCAAAGAATTAACTGCCTTCGGTTACGCTCTATTTGTGATGGCCATGTGGAAATGGCACTGCTATGGTTTGCTTCTAGAATACATCACTTCAGGAATGCGATTATCTAAGAAATCCATTATAAAAATCATCTCTTTCACTTCACTTCTTAGTTTATTGCATCGGGGATCTTTTTTTTGTTGTTATTGTTTATATGTATCAGCGCCAGCGATCAGTTTGTGGACTATAGGCGGATGAGGGGATAGTTTCTTTGCGTTTGGGATCTGTGGTGCGATCAGCTAAATATGTTGCAAACGATTTCTATCGTCCGCTTGATGCTAACAAAATAATATTTCTATCGATGTTTTCCGATCAGCTATCTTTTCTTGCTCCGATTTCTATGGACTTCTATCGATGTGTTACAATCTGAAGTTTGTACGAATTATGGATAACCCGACCACTTTACAAAGTACGATTACGCTATGAACCGTGTATCAACGTACTAACCATTTTTAATCAACCGTATAATACGACTCTTTTATGCTTTGTCTATGATAGAAACATATTTTTACTCTGTGCTGTGTGACTTGTGCGATGCGTAGTATCCTATTAGTCAATCCTTGTGAGAAAAGTTTGTTTACATTTTAACAAATATACGAATTATCAAATACTTAGGGTTTGGAAGGAAAGTAAATAACCACATTGAAGTGAAATGTATATATACCTATAGACCCAAGTTGTGTTGATTCGTTCGAGTCCAATTTAATATTTTTAACAAAATAGCGCAATACCTCTAAATAGTAGTAAAAGTGTTTTGTACGTACTGAATGTTTTTATTTGATTTGGAATGTAAATAAACCATGTTCAAACAATCAAAAAATTCACTTTTATGGCTTACCTTTTAGATTTCTATGGTTTGAAACAACCATTTACTTGTTTCTATTGCAATAGGTTGTGTTGCTATCAAATGCTGTCATTATTCATTGAAACAGCGGTACATAATCGCTACTTCATACTATCGATAGAAACACTACATGTCAAAAGGCTTTTTGTTGCAATCAAGCTTTGTTAGCAACAGGGTGAGTTGCATGATCGCTAAAACGTCATTTTCAATAGAAACAGCATTGAAACAGCGCAATGATGATAGAAACAGGAGATAGCTAATCGCTCGGCTGGGCTCATCAGTCCCTCTTCCCTAATTATAGCAGGTTGTTCAGAATACGGCTTCTCTTCAATCGCTTTGTGTCGCTTGGATTTCAACAACTAAAGCTCTTGCCAGCGGATTACAGTGTCTTTTTAGGCGGTCTAATTAACTATTTCTTCGGAGTTTTTTTTCCTGGTCCACTGTGGGGACTTCTAGGTACTCGTCGATTTAATTCTTAGTTGCGAACCATGTTACCTACATTTAATAGGGCACGTAAGATTTTATTTTGCGCACGTTTATTCTCTATGACATCCTTCATTAACATCTCTTTCACTTCACTTCTTAGTTTATGGCATCAAGGAATCATTGTTGTTTATTTTGTATTTGACATACCTCTTGATACGGTAGAAAAATAGAAATACGAATGCTTGTGGATTTATATAGCTCGCTCGGCAAACTATAAGCCGGTGAGTCACTTGAGATGATTATTTGTCAGATAAGGTCACAGAGTATGAGGTCGTTCACGACTAATGCCACCTGCTGAGCATTCAATTGCCAGTAGCTACCAGTTTGTGATTTCTAATTAGATTACCAGAACTGAAAGATTGCCAGATTGAAAGGTAAGTTTATGCGTTGGGTCTGTTATGATAATGAGAACTTTTGTGCAAAACAATGCGTGAGTCAGTGCCTGCTTACCGCCTATTGCTAAATAAACTGTTCATAATCATAATCATAATCATTTATTCAACAAGGTTTCAGCTACAAACAGTTGCAGTAAAGTTACCAGCTGTTGCTAAGCCACATTGTGGACAAGAGAGTGTTCGGTTAGAAAGTGACAAAACCAAAGAAAATATAAAAAATCTAATAATTATTTAGGGATATCCCAAATAGTTCTACTATTAGTTCTACGATGGAAGAAAATAGACAAAAAAAGCGTGTTAAAAAATCAAAGTAGTTCTTCTACTACTCAGTATGATATATTGGATACAAACAAATTGTATAGTTGCCGTCCACGTAGTTCTATGGTAGAACAAAATAGATGCGTTGCACCGAAACAATATGCAAAAATGAGTCTGTCTATATATATTGGAACGGACCGATATACATATTTATAGACGGTAGTGAGTCCAGCAGCGATTTTTTTAGATCGTATACAACGGTCTTCAGATAACTCAACTGTTTCATTGGTATGTTTTACATTTTGTACAACCTACTTGTATTAATTGTATTATTCTTTCTGTAAATGTATTTAAAATGGTTAATTAGGTGCCTATTATGAATTTAAACTAGTAAAAATCAAGAAACTGCAAAGGTTCAGAAATCAGAAATGTGTTCAGTGTGTCCGAACCGTAGATTTTTAGTTTAACATAATTTCTGACGACATTAACTTACTTTGTTGCATCAAAAATATTCTCTTGGGTATTACAAACCCAAAAAAAACGTCAAAAACATCTGTGTAAAATTCATATTTTTCATGTGTACCACCTTGTACCCCTTTCGCGGTAGTTAACATGTTCTGGGACACCTTGTCAGAGATTAGTGGACTTACCTACCACATACCGTTAGGTCTACCATCCAAACCTAAGGTCAAGCAATCTCAGGAACCAATCCCATTCTGAGTAGTACCATCAGTGAAACTAATGTCATAACATTTCGATAACGGGCTCAGCGACTCAAGAGCTACTTCTGCGAATAATCGAGATAAATAGTATCGATTAATATTTATTATTCGAATTGACTGTTTGCACTTGTGTTTGGCGTGGTGGAAGTTAGAGGCGATTCTGAATGTTGAGAATTATTATTGTTTTCTTTGATTTTAGTGTACAGTTCTGTTTCTGTTCAGACATTAATCTGGTCTAGGAAACAAAACATTTCGTCCTCTTTATTGTCCTCAGTTTTTCCAACTTTATATTTCATATTCGTATTTCAACTTCAATTCAAACTTTAACATCACTATGGAAACTAAAGTTACGGGCCAGTAACAATAATAATTTTGATACAAATGATTATATTTCATGAGATAAAATTATGCAGCTGTATACGGGTTTTGTCAGATAAGTAAGACTAGAAAAAATAAAAAAGTCAAAATAATAAAACTAAATAATTCTGGACAGTTCACACAACATTATCTAGGCCCCAGCTAAGCAGAGCTTGTGTTATGGGTACTAGATAACTGATATACTTAATACAAAACAATATAATAAGTAATAATATAATAGATAGATATTTGTTATTATACATAGAAAATACCTAGATCACCCTGAACAAATGTCTGCGATCACACAAATATTTGTTCAGAGGCGGGAATCGAACCCGTAACCAAAATAACAAGATTACAAAACAAGCTCCTGTAAAAGGCCTTGATGATAAGCTGGGTTATGTATGACTTAACGCGGAGACTCTTGACGACTTGACTCTTACTTTAAAAAATAGAAATATAACTTGACATTGGCGACATTGCTTGGAGCACTCCTCAGAAGCCATTGTAAGAAGGGAAGAAGAAGAAGAAGGCCTGAATGTTGATACTTTGTAAGCAGCTGTACAGGGGCTTTGTAGGGACATTGCTGAGGATCGTGAGGCCTCTGATCCAGACTGTTTACTGCTTGCGTCTATCGGTTTCACTCAGTTGCTTCTTTCGCGCTTTTTGGACACCTGGTTCGTCCATCGCTTGGAGCTTCATCCTCGCGGCCTCATACCCTCAACTTTTGCCTTCACCATTAGGAGGCCAAGATTTTCAGAGCTTCTGCGAGTAATGTAAGTTATATAAAAGTCTCAATAATCAACTTATGACCATAACGTTTCCTACTGGCCAACTCTCAATGAAATGAAATGCGAGCTTTTTATTCTGTTATCTACAACGCATTTCTAACCGACTTCGCAAAAAGGAGGAGGTTAACAATTTGCTGGATGCTTTTTTATTATGTACTACGTAGACGGTTTGATTTGAATGGCTTTTATCTCTCGAGGAGTTCCTTTGTCCACCTTCCGTCTCTATCATCAGATCAGCTCGCTTTTACCATATTATTAAATTGTCATCGGAACTTGATATGAATGCAAAATATCATCTCAATCGGTTGAGGATAACTGCTTTAAAATTCAGTTGCAAGATTCCACCCGGACATACTTTGCTAGTTAAATAAAAGCTTGTAAAAATAACCAATGACACTAGAGATGAAGAGGGTCAAATATCTGCGGGAGAACAAAACCAACTTTAAATAGTGTATAATATCAACTTACTTGAAAGCGTGCAGAGGAAGGCAACCAAAATACCACAGGCTCTACGTCGCAAATCTTATGAAGAGAGATTATATGCCTTAAGCCTCACTACTCTTGAATAAAGACTCCTTCGCAGTGACCTCATAGATACATATAAAATCCTGATCTACCAATACAACCTGCCAGACCTACATAATATCTTTGTGAAGAAGGAAAGATCATCTCGTGGCCACCAATTTAAACTGACTCGAGATCCTGCCAACGTACTTGTTGCACATCACTTCTTCAGTAACAGAGTGGTCCACAATTGGAACATACTACCAGACGATGTTGTTTCTGCCACATCTGTGAATGCATTTAAAAAGAAACTCGACAACTGGCTACGAAAGGACAATTCAGAACTTAAAAAAAGTGACCCAAAATTAGATTTTCCACACTGTTTTGATGTAGACATATCAGCGAGAAACAAATAAATAAATAAATAATGTCATCGTGTATCATGAGCTCCTTCAAGATGTTGATGCATGTTTAAGTTTATTTACTTAAACAATGGCCCATGCCTCGTTAGATGACCAAACTAATAAAGACAGCCCGACACGAGCAGACAGATTGTCGTATACATCATGTCGCGGGAGCCGTGGGCGACACGACACTTCTGTCGTTTTGTGTCTAGTTTATTTTTGGACGGATCGCATCGGGCTGTCCACGCCCGATTTAAGCAATTTGTTATTTTATCATATTTACTACTGACGATAGACAGACACATCACGCCACGGCTTTCTCGTGGAAAACGGACTCTTCAATCTTCAAAATGTCTGTGCACTGACATCGCAAAATTACGCACTGATACCTACACAAAATAATTGTGTAGATCAAATAGAATAAACAAAATAGAGCTCAAAAATAATTTAAGATTTAAAGCATAATTGCACTGTAAAATTACCTAAGATAGTTAGATATATAGATAGCTAGCTCTTTTTTTAAGTAGTTTCTGGCATTTTCCTGGTGCGGGAGCAGATTCTGCTGAGGACCTCAAAAGACGCAAATATGCAAGTCTCGACAGAGCTTATTTGAGCCTTTTGGGGTCGAGACTCTGCGGGTCCGTGGGGTACCGTGGCACTTTGCGTTTTCAAAATTCTTTCAGGGCGTCTGGCCGAAGCGACGCGTGACCCCAGAGCAAGCTCTTATCTGGCTCAACGCATTAGTAATCATAAAACATAATCAGTATTGCCATTCAGCGTGGTAATGCAGCCAGCATCTTAGGGACGCTTCCGTGTGGTAGTGATTTGGATCAGATGATCTACATTTAGATCGTTAGCAGCGGTTTTCAGGTAGCACAGCTGTAAAATTTTTTTTTGTTTGGACGTTCCTACTTGTATTAGTTTTATTACTTATTCTTTCTGTAAATGCAAAAGTTATTTCTGATTGGGTACTGTTGAATATTGATGTTACAACAGCGGAAGTAAACCTAGTCACTGCGAAATTGTGTGAACAAGTACAAATTATTGTTGATATCGATGGGCCACAATTTATTTATCTATTCCAAAAAAAGCTCTTCAATTGAGCTTGCTTAGTAGGTTTTTTCGCGAAGCGGGAAACCTTGATTTCTTAATGTAGAATTCCATTTTCATAGTTATCGTATCGTAACTCCTAAAGCTCTTTTATTGTCCTTTTTGATACATTCACCGATACGTTACGTTGCGACATGTACTCCTGCGTTTTGTTTTCTCGTTTTATCTTCTATGTAATCTTGTGTAATCTACTTTGCTAAACCCTGTTTTGCTATCCTGAGCTCCTTCTGCAATGCTTGTGGAAAAGGGTAAATATATATTAACATATTTTTTTGTAAACTCGTTCGTTAAAGTCATACTTATATCTTTTATTTTATTATTTTAATGTTATGTGTCGACTAACAGGTCCCGCCTTATGATAAGCGGTTAACGTCGCCTATCATATCGCATATCATCTGCAACACCAGGGGTATTGCCGATGCGTTGCTTGCCCTGAAGGACAGTACTGAATTTGTACAGACTTAAAATCTTTGAGGGCTTTTCATCAATGTGTTTGTTATCTGTTCCAACTATTCGTCTGATATATCATTGATATCCACAGCTATATACATTGTGTTGAAAGTAGATTTGATAAATAAAGGTTGTTGTTATTGTAATAAAATATATTTCAATGCTACCGAGGATCAATAAAATCCAAACCACAGGGTGTTTTGACTGAGCTACAAGTAGACTCAGCAAAATTATGCTTAGGATCAGTGGGTCAACTGTGAAAGTGATAGTTTCAGATGTTTGTGTTATTGTATTGACACTATCTGCTTTTGTACATAAAATATGACATGGAATTTCACTAGTTTCGATATTGTTTGTTATTTATTGATCGTACCTAAAACATTTTTAGTAGTAGTAGAGCTTTTTTTTGAAGGGTTCGTCCGAGAAGTACTACCACCATACTTATTTCTGCCGCAAAGCAGTAGTGCTCGCATTGATGTGTTCCGGTTTGAAGGGTAAGAGTGCCAGTGAAATTACAGGCACATGAGACTTTTCATCTTTATGTCTCAGGGTGGCGGGCGCAGTGCAATCCACACAGGGTGCGTCCTGGGTGGACGTAACCTATGAGGTAATACACTGTTCATAGGCAGAGGGTACCACTTAACATCAGGTGGGATCTGATTGATCCGTCATTACAAGTAGTATAAAAAAAAACAACCCTGGATTGTAATATCTGCAAAAATAAAAGAGATGGATATTTCTAAATGCCGTCGAACCATCTATCATGAATTAATACATTATCAATGATTATTTTGCATGACCCGAGTGATATTTTATACAGATTTACAGATACTGCTACCAACCAAACAACACTATACAAGAGCCTAGGATACTTTATTTTAACTTGCGCATAACAAGAAGAGAAGAAGAGTGGCTGGTCTCTATTTCAGTGGCCAAGACCTTTAAGACCGCTGCAATTTTTTTTATATTTTTTTTATACTACTTGGATTGGCGGATCACGCATAAGGCCCACCTGATGTTAAGTAGTTACCCTCTGCCTATGAACAGTGCATTACCTCATAAGTTTCGTCCAAAAATATAAATAAATAAATCGATGACCTCTGTGGCGCGGCGGGCGAACGTTCGCCTGCGACGGAGAAGGTTCCGGGTTCGATTCCCGCCTCGGGACAAATATTTGTGCGATCTACCGATATTTGTTCAGGGTGTTCTGGGTATTTTCTATATATAATAAAAAATATCTATCTATGTACTATATAAGTATATCAGTTGTCCATAACATAAGCTCTGCTTAGCTTGGGGCTGGATAATGTTGTGTGAACTGTCCAGGAATATTTATTTATTTATTATTTATTTATTTATTTTTCAGTTCACACAACATCGGAATCGGGATACGATCCCACAACCTCCTGCGTCGCAGGCGAACCTTCGCCCGCCGTGCCACAGAGTTCGTCAAAATAATAAGGATCTAAGGATAATGATAGTAAGTAACAATTCAATAAAATTCAAGAAAAGCCAGTTTCCATTGCGGAAACTCAGGTTTTACTATCGGAAACAACGAACCTTCTTCCTCTCCGTTAAAAACTTGAAGTTGAACTTGAACACTTTTGAAATTATCAAAACATTAAAATCATTTGATATAAAGACCACCAGAAGACAAGCATTAGCCATAATCTTTGCTGTTTATAACTTATCTGATTAATCACATAAACATAAATGTTTAATTCTAAGGACATTATCATTTGTTACTTTATACTCTTCTATTTTAAGCTCAACTTCATAAATATCATACTGGATGGTGCATATTTTGTTTGCGTAATCATTTTCATAATGCAATCGGCGCTAACATCACTGAGTTATGTACCAAATGGATTACTAGAGATTTATTTTAAATCGTTTTATAAATTAATTGAGGAGTTGTTTTGAGAGATGCCTATATTGAGTAGTTAATGACAGCGTACCTATACATAGCTAATTTAAGATCGGGATAACGAAAAATTACCAATCTTAGATTAGATTTTTAAGAACCTAAATCAAGTAAAAAATTCAAATAAAAAAATATGCATGGATACTACATTATAATACCGAGGGATCACCCAGACAGAAACAAGACAGGACAAAAATTTATCGATAAAAAAAAACACAAAGTTACCTCTAATTTTTGGCTAGATTCGATTGTTTGTCAATATGGTACAGATTAATGGGTCAAAAAATAAATAAATACGATTAATACAATAAAACGGATGGATTACCCTAGGGTTGTTTTAAAATTGTCTTTTTATCACGAGATATTCAATAAAAACCGCTTGTTCGAGCAGCGCAAGGCGTTTTTTTTGTATGAAGATTTCTGCCTGGTGTTGGTGCAGTCTTAAATTATGTAGCTGATGACAACGCCAACGTACCTATACACAGCTAATTACATCCTTGCTGACCTAAAACTACGGACAACAGCTACGATAATGATACAAATAAAGAAATGGGAAGAGTCCCTCTGGGCACGCAACGCGTTGGCAATAACCCTGGTGTGGCAGATTCTACAGGTGACGGTAACTGCTAGTCAGGCGCGCCGTAAGAATCGTGACTAGTTTACCGTGACCTCGCGTGGACCCACGTAGCTCAAAAACCCCTGTACTGACACAGAATAAATAAAAGTACAGACGAATTTTCCAACTTACAAATTATATTTACATAACCTACCAAGTTTCACCATTATTGGATCACGGTTCTGCAGTTATCATCGGACAAACATACTTATATACAAACATACATACATACAAACGATCCATCCTGCAATTAGACTCTGAGACATAACTTAACTTAACCGATTTCTGACAGCGTCCTTAGTTTTCTCCTCGTTTTCGCTAGGGGTGCTGCTAGTAAATGTATGGAAGGAAACGAAACTTCATATAGTTTCGAATACTATCAAATTCTCGTACTAATTGAGCCGAAATTTGACTTACAAAGTAACATTCTAATAGCCATGACGCTAATAGAAAACCGAAAAATGTATGATATTGACGTTAGCTAACGAAATGACACGTGGTCAATTGTACTGTATTACGTTCACGACTGTGGAAATGGAATCGCTTCGAAGCCAAAGCCGTTTGGCTAGGCTGGCTGTACCGATGTTAATTCAATATTTTGGAGACAACGAGCTGATCTGATGATGGAGACGGATGGTGGACAAAGGAACTCCTCGATGGATAATAGTAGATTAGACATAGTAATTGGGTTAATTTTGATCAGCAGACGGTTCCAATCACTAATTTAATAAAAGCTTGTAAAATTTAATTAAACGCGACTTGGTCCCTCTATCAATTCGAATAGGTACCTGTTGAACTGTAATTCAGTATGTCTATGAATCTCTTTGCCTTCCTCTCTTCTAATCAACAGAGCAGTAGATCTAACTTACCTTTATTATCTACTTCGCCCTATACTTCTACTTCTTCAACTGGTCTTAGCTTAAGGCGCTATAGGTTCAACGAACATTTTTGTATGAGGCGAAGAAGGCGAGCGCACGCTCTGATACCGTGTTTTTATGTATAAAATAATTATATAAAAATGTCGTTCAAAGTTTTGTTTAATTTTGTTGATGAATTCACTAACTCAAATAATAACTAACATGTAACCAAATGTTACAAAAATTAAAACGTGAGAGAAGTGAGTGAAAAATAGCATTTAAATTTTAAAAAGGAGGTATCTTTGTTATTTTTTTTTATCGAGTGAAGTAATTCAAATATTTTATTGAATTATTGATTTCACTAGATAAAAAGCTCAAGAATATCATATATTTTTTTCTTCATAGAAAACTATGAAAATTCTTATCAAAAACTTTAAAATTCTAGAGACATTTGAGAACCTATCGCGCCTTAATCGCCCTACGCATTGTACTAAGTGCTCTCAAACGATCAAAAATACGATCGCCAGATTGGTCTGTCCCTTTACAAACAGACTTGTAATCGTCGTCGTCGTTTCGTATGAGGTAGTGCTGGCCTCTGGTGTCAGAGTTTGTCAAGCCGCCCGAGGGCCTCTGACATGGATTATCGACTGCTATTAATCAATAACAGCCGGGACCGACAGCTTAACGTGCCCTCCGAAGCACGTAATAAAGATGTAATAAAGATTCACGAGATTTAAAAAAAAAAATTAAATAAAAAAAAACACTGGTGTCTTTTTCAAAATTGCTAAGTGCAAAATTAAGCTCATTATTATAATCGTTCTTCGCAAGGTCATTGTTTTTTTGAGACTCTCATTACGTATAATAAATAATAATAATAATAAATAATGCTAGACACAGTTCACACAACATTTTCTAGTCCCAAGCTAAGCAGAGCTTGTGTTATGGGTATTAGATAACTGATAAACTTAATACAATACATTACATAGGTATTTTTATTATTCTTTATTCTTTATTGTCCACACAAACAAAGAATAAAAACAACTTACATAGAGGACATGTACAAAGGCGAGCTTAACCCCTTAAAAGAGTTATTAGATTATACATAGAAAATACCCAGAACACCCTGAACAAATATCTTTAGATTGCACAAATATTTGTTCCGAGGCGGGAATCGGACCCGCTACCTCCTGCGCCGCAGGCGAACCTTCTGCCGCCGCGGCACAGAGGTCATCATTGATCTATTGAAGCTTTATCTCACTTTACAGTCTTGTCTAGATCTAATGCTTCTCTATTGAACATCAAAATGTAAAGTTTGTCTATAGTTGCACCGCGTCGAATCCCACACGCACAAGCTTCGGTTTGTATTGCTTTATTGTCTCAGCTATTAGAATGGTTTATCCGTGATTAATTAGCTTAATTACGTCGTTTTCCGCTTCATCAGCGCTTTGTTCATCGCCTTTTATTGGTACCGAAATATCTTTTAGGTACCTGCTAACAGTTTTCGCTTGTCGCTGTGGCAAACTTTGGACAATACTGATGACTAAGAATACATGATTATCAGCCGGTAGATATCTAACAGCCCTGTGTCCAGTATAGTCCTAGAATTCCACGACAATCTTAATCAGCCTCCATCCATCCTTAAGCAGCTTATATGTTTAATGTACTACTTATAAAATAAATGTCTTTCTCATGTAATCATACCTAATTAACTTTTGAGGATAAATTTATTTAAACCGAAGCATCTTCCTGCAATATTTAAAACTAGCTGCGCCCCGTGGTGTTACCCGCTTGAGTCTCGAACCCGTGGGAATTTCGGGATGAAAATAGCCCATGTTTTATTCCAGGAGTACATCTATCTCAATTTCAAATTTCATCCAAATCCGTCAAAGCCGTTTCAGCGTGAAGAAGTAACAAACGCACGCGCTCACTCACACACTCACATACTTTCGCATTTGTAATATTAGTGTGATGTCGTTGGTACTAGGACACAATATTAAACAGAAAATAATTTTAGAGATAGAGAGAGAGCGAGAGAGAGAGAGAGAGAGAGAGAGTGAGAGAGAGCGACAGAGAGAGAGAATGAGAGAGAGAAAATGAGAGAGAGAGAGGGAGATAAATTGTAAATTGTAGAGAGTATTTGTAACTCAATCATCAAACATAATTTAAAATAAAAAACAAAGATTACAAATTTTTGCATTGAGTCTCAAAACGAAGAGTCTCTGTCTGTTTTAGGTACATATTGTGTAAATAAAGTTTTCTTACTCACGTCCTTACTTTTACTTACTCGATGTGCCATATCAACAAACGGTAACTGTATAAAGAGGTGATATCTCCCTCATCCCACGTGGTTTCATTCGTTTGTTTAATTTAAACCTATGGAATGCGCAACCAATTTTGGATAGGATCATCGTGGGTATAGTGGCACCGATTGATCGACAGCTTTTGATCGCTTGGTATTTGTTCATATACAATTAATATTTTAGTGTAGAGCTTTGTTGTGAAAGAGTGTGTCCGGGGAAATACTACCTCCATACCTATTTCTGCCACAAAGCTGTAGTGCTTCCATTGCTGAGGTCCGGTTTGAAGAGTATGGGTGCCTGGGAAATTAGTGGCACATGAAACACTTCATCTTTATCTCATTTTATCATAACACAAGCTCTGCTTAGCTTGGGGCTAGATAATGTTGTGTGGACTGTCCAGCATTATTCATTATTTATATATTTATAAGTATCTCTCAGGGTGCCAGGTGCAGTGCAAAGCCACATAGGGTACGTCCTAGGTGGCCGTAACCTAAGAGGTAATGCATTGTTAAAGGCAGAGGTTACCGCTTAACATCAGGTGGGCCATCTGTTTGTTCCGTCAATCAAGCAGTTAAATAAATCCCAGATTTACACAATTATTTTATTATAAGTAAAATACGATAGCAAAAAAAGAAGACCCCTTTTTTGGCTGTAAAATCCATCATATTGATTTTATTCATATAAAATATAGCCTACCTATGTCACCTATACTAACCTATACTAACGAACGACTATGATGAGTAAGTTCAGGCGCTACGTTGGAACAAATACTTAATACAAACATACATAGTACATAGACTGCTAAAGACAAACCCTTTCTTTTTGGCTTTGCCGTAGTTGCCTTAAAATACGGGATGGTTCTCTTTTCTAGGTCTATAAGTACAAAAGACAGATATAGATGCAAGTACCTACAGTAAAATAAAACATACGTTTCAAAATTTGGTTTATTGGTCTCTGTTCGTTCTCTATGTAGTCCTTCCTTACCCAGATGTAATAGTATAACAATCATTGTGATGTATTTATTTATCGTTTTATCGATCTAGGATTCTAGACAAAATAAACCCTCGAGATTCACGATATTACGTATTCTCCTGTCAAGAAATCGAGTCAAATCAAAGTTAACATCCACTCCTGTATTTCGCAGTAGTAATAAGCTGTCGTATTTGTATATATACTGGTCGAATGAGCGTGTTCTGTCGGCTTGCAATGTACTGGTTGACAGCTTTATTGCGATCTACATGCATACAAATGTTTGTTTACCTTGGTTACCTGAAATACTGATTTCTTCGGTATTGTTTATCATCATTGACTTCAAAGGAGATGTTTCAAAATGGCCTATGTCTATGTACACCAGACAGAAAAATGGCGAAAAAATCAGTGTTTGACGAAAAAATACTATAAATCTTATTTAAAGCACAGAAATGTTTAAAATTTCAAGAATTTTTGCTACGGTAACATATTTTCCTGGGTAGCCATGATAGTGAATGTCGCGTTTGTTGCTCTGGGGTTGCTTGCTTGCTTAATTTCGATATATCGTTGCTTTGTCGAATTGCAATGTAATTTTTTTCAGTTTTGTAGTTTACCACAGATTACATTTGTACGTATCCTTCCCACCATATTGTTTTGTTTTGTGGTGCTCTCCTTGAGAAATATGTTTTAGGAAAATGCATTAAACGAAGCAAAATTATAAAAAAATACGATGGTAAAAGGTTTTACATAATTATATTTAGCTATGTTTATGCAAGTGTACACCGACAAGGGCTAGGTTCCATACATTGTGAAATATCTCGTTTAACGAGTAGTCAAAAAATTACACTAAGCCACTTGGATGTATATTTTCAGCAAATGAACATTAATTGCACAAAGCTTAACAACGATTCATCCAGACATGGAAAACTTGGGAGGCGTAGTTTTTTTATTTTTTTTTAACAATGATAGACCTACCCTTAGCTACCTTTAGACAAACCTTTTTGCGTCTGAAAAATTAAGAGTAAGTTATTGCCCCGGCCGTCAAATCAGGCCAGTATAATTCAAACAAAGAAAGTTGTCGGTGAAATGACAAATCAGGCCAGTATAATGCGCGTCATGTAAAAAGAACGCTGGCGGTCATACTTCTTCATACGTTCCAGCGTTCTTTTTACATGACGCGTACTCTATAATTCAAACAAAAGTTGTCGGTGAAATGACAATGATTTTGAATGATTTTGATGATTTTCATAGTGTAATTGCCATAACCCGACAGATATGGATTTTCATACTAACATTGGTGGACTAGGCAAAGTCTATCGGTGATTTGCCGACCGCAGCATGAATGTAAAATATTTTAGTATGATCAATCTTCCCGTTTTCTATGGCTAAAATCACCTCTAATACTATGAACGCCAAAGTTTGGATGCTTGTACTTGATTACTTAACGGCTTATTTCAATGTTTGGTGTATATAAACCTAAATTGATACTAATATTTCATTTACTTCCCTTACCACACGAAAAAACTGGTAGATTCTAGTACGTCTTAGGAATAATATATAAAAAGTTCATACATAATACATCTATACTACTAGTATAGTATTATTTTATCTGTGATCTATACTAATCATAAGGAGGAAATATTTGATTGTTTGTTTGTTTGTTTGCATTGAATAGGCTCCGAAACTACTGAACCGATTTGAAAAATTATTTCACTTTTGGGAAGCTACACTATCACCGGGTGACATAGGCTATATTATATTTTCCAAAAAAAAAACTCCAATAATGTAGCCCAAGATATCAAAAAATTTACTAAAATATTATTTATATCTGGTGTGTGGATATATACGGGGTTGGCAAGGGGGAGGGTTAGGGGGGACGGGGAGGAGGGAAGATCCCGAGTTTCTAGTAATAATTAATGATTATTTAAGAACCAACAAACATCACTAACAACAATTATGATTATCAACAAATCATCGTAATCTGGACCATTCATAATTGTATACCCCAACAAGCCATTAACACCACCGACCATACCACAAGATAATATCATCATAAACTGTGTAACACAATTCAAAAATAGTGACAGCATAAATCAAAATAACATCAGCACCACATAAACAGACACCCACACCCTGTCTATTTAACATTAAAATGCTTGTCTACAATCATAAAGTAGTCACACCGAAATTATAAGGTAAGTGACCATAAAGAATGGCTCCGTACCCTAACGAGTCTCGGGTTGAGCTTCGGTGTGAAGCTTTGCTTTCAGAGGTGAATCATAAAACATATTGAATGAGTCGATAAATAATTGCTACAGCAGGCTCTACTCTACGAGATAGTGGACATTTAAAGAAGTTAGTCATTTCATTTTTTGTGGAGAACGGGGCTGGTTACTCTTATAGAACCTGTAATGTTTAGTCCTATTTTTAGTACTACATGAGTGTAATTGTTTGTTGTCCTTAATATGAAAATAAAATTTCTATATGTGGTCCTAAACCGCCGAAACGTATAATTTTAGACCACATTGAGATTAACCACATTAAAAAAATTCAAGTTCAGAAGAAGTTTCATGCAAATAAAATATGTTTAAATTAATAAAGTACATTTATTTACAGAAAGAATAATACAACTACAAGGTATGTACAAAATATATATGAAACAGTTGTGCTACCTGAAGACCGCTGCTAGCGATCTTAAGGTAGCTCAACTGATCCAAATCACTACACTATTTAAATTGATTGTTTCATATATATTTTATACATACTTACCTTGTTTTAGTTATATTATTCTTTCTATAAATAAATGTAAGACTTTTAAATTGATTTAAAATATTAATTGTTTTATTCATTTAAATTACAAGAATAACTTTGAATCAACTTATACTTTACTCCTGCTCCAAGTAGACCAAATCTGAAATAAACAGGGCAACAAACACGACTTCGATTTATTTGAAGATCCTTCTTACCACTAGGTGGGAACCGCTTGTGTGGTACCTGGAGAATAAGAAGCTGAAGCATATAATATAGAACTACCATACCTTGTAAGTCAAAAGCAATTTATAGAGAGAATCAGCAATATATTCAGCATGATATTACAGAGTTTGAAAATAGTAAATATCTAGCCACCCACGATAATTTTATGGCTCATCTCAGGATTATAGTTTACCTCATGTGAAATCCATACCAAATATTGATAAGTGCACGAACATGTAGCACAAGAACCTACCTACTAAAATAGTGCTTGAAGTTGCTGAAGAATAATTTGTTTCTATTAATGTGGATGATATTAATAAATATGTAGCAGTGAGTCACAAAGTGCCCGCTACCGGTCGGGAGTACCACAAGGCGCAACGCTAGCCCACGCGCTACTCCTTTAATACAACCTTGGTTTACGTGCAAGCAATGCGCTAATAGATCACTGCGAGGGAGGACATCTGATCTCGGTGTGTGGCCCACAGCCTTATAATTATTAAGTTGTAAAACTGTTTGCGATTTTACTGCGTTGTAAGTCCTTTAGTAAATTCAGTTTCGCATTTCTGTCTGGTTTATTGTTTAGATAACAATCATTAAGAGGATAATCAATGCGATATCATTCAGCCATAGATTTAAAAACCGGCCAAGTGCGAGTCGGACTCGCGCAAGGGTATCATTATCAATAAAAACGGCAAAAAAATCACGTTTGTTGTATAGCAGCTCGCTTAAATATTTGTTTTATTTTAATTTAATTATTTATTTTTAAAGTGAGTATACAACTAAATATTCTGTGAATATTTCAAGCGTCTACCTGTTACCGTTATCAATATCAAGCAAAAACGAGCAAAAAATATTTTATTCTGTTTTTTAATATTTGTTGCAGCAGAAATTATCTGTGAAAATTTCAACTGTCTAACTATCACGGTTCATGAGATACAGCCTAGTGACAGATGGACATACAGACAGACAGATGGACGGACAGCGGAGTCTTAGTAATAGGGTCCCGTAATTGCTACCCTTTAGAGTAGGGTCTTAGTAATAGCTACCCTTTGGGTAGGGAACCCTAAAAATCAAGATGCGGTCTTCTACAAAATTTGCATTTTGTCATAGCAAAACACTACCGCTGGCGGGCGGGCGAGTCAAGTCACAGACTGGCTGTCGTACGGAGCTAGGTCCGATTGTACCTCTGAAAAACTGACCGTCATTTATCACGTCTTCCGTCCTGTCTTTGCGTTAGTTATATATACACTCACAGACACAATTAACCGCCCACCTTGTATTTCTTTCAGCTAACAGAAATCGTCAAATTGGGACCATATGTGATGGAAGTTATGTTAAAAGCAAAATATAGGTGGGTGGTTAACTTTGCCTGTGTGTGTATGTCTATGTATATAGCTTGTTATAATGGATACTAGTGATAGATGTGTGTAGTGTCCTATTGAAATTAATTACTGGTGGAAGCGGTTATTTCAAATACATTACAAACCTGACTTTTATTACAGTTTGTGTTACGATTGAAATTCCTAAAACGAAATTTCAGATGTAATTAAGCCTCATTGAATACAACTTTAATATCTACGACTATTGTTTCACAAAACCTCAATTTCTAACTCGAAAACTTATTCAGAAATAATTTCACGAATCTTATCGTCGACTCAAAATTATGCTTTGCTACAAAATTAACATGATAAAATATTATTTGGGTCTCGAGTCTGACAATACAGCTGCCATCGCTTGACTAAATCTAGCTTCGCCTATCCAAATAGTCCGTTCAGGGCCGTAAGATATATTATGTTTTCTTTATCTCCTGGCTCTAGACGAGTACCTACTGAGTGACTCAAGTCTGAGAAGCTCGTAAATTTGATATGCATTTCCTATGCAAATGCTAGCTGTCTTCTTTCTTAGGTTCCTTTGTTTAGGAAATTGTTTTGAATGTAGGATTTTCTAGGCATGTTAGAAGTTTATTAGAATTCAATCTCCAAAAGGTACTTACCAGTAGGGTAGGTACCAACATGATATTCGCATGTCTTGAATCAAAGAATATATCTATGGATGTAATAAGAGCGACACGAAATTTGCCACCTTTCACGTCTGCATTTCCACGAAGAAAGTTTCCCACTTGTCTAATTGCCATAGACAATAAAAAAATGCCTATGCACAGCTATCTTTACCGGACACAGAATTGAATATAGCTTGGTTTATAATTCCACTGTAAAGCATAAATAGGTTTTATCAAATGATTTATTCTGGATTGCGTGTAACCAAACTCTGTTATGAGTCAACATGTTGTTCATTTTTTTTTGTTGTTTCGTTGATCTGTAATATATTTTATCCAAAACGAGGTTATCTGACAAAGAACCAAAGTTTTCGACATAGCCCAGAAGATTACCAAGCTGAAGTGGCAGTAGGCCTGGTCATGTCTGCCGTAGAACGTGTTCTTGGGAAGAGACCGTGTGTTAGCAAACGTTGTGTAGGGCACCCTCTGACTAGGTGAAATTACTTGCGTGGGGTGGCTGGCAGAAACTGGATGAGGAGAGCCCAAGACCAGACTCAGTGGCGTGCTATTGGAGAGACTTATTTGAAGTGGACGGCAATACGTTGATGATGATGGTGATAACATTTTGCCTATAACAAAGCTCAAGTTAAAATAAAGAAGTATTTTATTCATTGAAATCTTATATATACCTAAATGGGTTGAAACAAGATGTACTCATCAGAAGGATAATTTTGAATCGTATAAAAAAAAATACTCCTGTTCCAACGCTTTTAAACCTAAAACAATCAGGCAACAAACATGGCTTGGCTTTATTTGATGATCCTTCTTACTACTCGTATTAGGTGGGAAGCG
This sequence comes from Operophtera brumata, assembly GCA_932527175.1. NCBI lineage: Eukaryota > Metazoa > Arthropoda > Insecta > Lepidoptera > Geometridae > Operophtera > Operophtera brumata. The sequence continues at coordinate 53,196,353 of OW052239.1, read as the reverse complement.
CCTGTGTGGTGCCTAGAGAACAAGGAGAATCTGTAACGTTCTATTAGCAAAACCGCAATATTTTGCGGCTCAACGCGTTCCATCATCATCATCTTCAGCCTACACTAGTCCACTGCTGGACATAGGCCTCTCCCAATACGCGCCACTGAGCCCAGTGTTCGGCTCTTCTCATCCACTTTCTTTCGTAGGTCATCGCTCCACCTTACCAGAGGGCGCGTAAAATAACAACGCGTTCAGCCTTGGCTCATACACAGAGTATGGATACATGCTGCCGGATTACTGACACTGTCCAGTGACTAAAGGGGACTAAATCACCTTTCTACAAGCCCACGGAAGGGGATTAGAAATTTACCAAATGAATTAAATAAAGCTTGTTTTGAAGCTAATATTCAAAAGCACTTGCTAAAGCTTATATAACTTTGTAGATTCGTTGTATTTGTTTGTCATTTTAGAATTGTACCTTTATGTAGCCATTGAAGTATTTGGAAGCTTAAAACTAAGAAGCTGACATACAAAATTACCGGCAGTGAACCGGCGCGGCGTTGTCGATGCAGGACCGTGGCGTACCCAGCTTGGCTGGAAACAGTGCTCAACCGACCGTCAGCGCTGACCGTCGGTCAGCGTAGCTATATCTATGCAAGTCTATGAATGCGCACACAGCTACGCTAACGGTACGCGCGTGATTTGGTCCGCGCGCATGGTCTGTCGAGCCGTCGTCGTCAGTCCAGCTCGTCGGTCGCGCGTACGTCGGTCAACCGAAGAGCTATGAGATTGTATGGATGCGTTCAGTGCTTCGCTGACTGTTTCATTTTTCTTGTCAACTGTACACACGCGTCGCAGTTCGCCGTCAGCGTAGCACTGAATGCATTTTCGCAACCGACGGTCAGCGCTTACGGTCAGGAGGGCAATTCTCGTGCTTTAGAGATTAAGTCGAATTCGACATATGTCGAAAAAAGATGGCGAATGTCGAATAAAATCTTAATTTGCTATTCTCGTGATATCACAAATAGACATAAGTCGACCAAAATCATTCAAATTGAATACGATTTGATGGTTATTGTGACATTTTCGTGACATTTTTTGTAGACATTCATGCTTCGACATTATCTCAAATTTAGAGATAATCTCTACAATCCGAGAATTGGCCTCCAGGACGTACGATCAGGACGTACCGTCGGTCGAGCACTGTTTCTAGCCTAAGAATAGACCTCTTCCTCTCCTATCGTGAATGTCGTAAAAGCCCACTAAGGGAATACACTAGGGGATGAAGCATGTAGGGTGGATGTAGGGGGGGTAGTGGGGATATAGGAGGGGAGCAGCAACCACCTAACTACTATAACACCAATACTGCTATCACCAATCCGCCTGCCAAGCGTGGTGATTACTTGCATTCTATAGGGGAGGCCTCGACCAACGGAATTCTAAAGGCTGCTGCTAATTATGATGATCATCATCATCATTAGCAGCAGCAAAAAATCATTCGAAGAAAAAAAACTACTTATCTAATTTCCTTGGGCGGACTGTCCGTTATGAACTTACCTTTCTTGCGCCAATTTGAGCAACTTTAAACCGGTCTATAACCTGAACTTGGTTGAGAGTTCCGCAATATTTGATTTTTACAATGCCATGAATCAAGATTTGATTGCGTACAAAACGTTTACTACTGAATTTACTATTAGTTTGAATTTCCATTGCTTTGAGTCATGTGGGGGTTCCAATCGCTTTGTCTATGTGGGAGTGTGTTGTCCATTATCACCCACATGTTTGATTATCCGGCCGCCTTGTGCACTTTATCTGTTTGCGTTTCTAAATTGAGAGATTAAAGCCTTAGTGAAAGGAATTTGAAATTCATAGGCGGTATGATAAAAATGAACGTGTTTTGGAGCAGTCAATAGCATAATTTGTATGTTGCATGCATTCAAAGTTTGTGGGATGAGCACATTCAATTCTATATCTGTTCTTTGACAATTAGAATTGGGTTTATCATGGTAATACTTTTGTTTTTTTTCGTTTATTTAGTATCTACCCGGTGTCTGTAATCAAATTTTACAAGCTAGATTTGACCCACCTCTCAATGTTCTATTGAGCTAAAATTTGGCATACCTGTATACCCTTTTTTTATACTTCTTGAATGACGGAACAAGCAGATGGCCCACCTGATGTTAAGCGGTAACCTCTGTCTATGAATAGTGCATTACCTCATAGGTCACGTATACCTAGGACGCGCCCTATGTGGCATTGCACTGCGCCCGCCACCCTGAGACATAAAGATGAAAAGTCTCATGTGCCTGTAATTTCACCGACACCCTTACCCTTCAACCGCAACACAGCAATGCGAGCACTACTGCTTTGCGGCAGAAATAGGTATGGTGGTAGTACTTCCCCGGATGAACACTTTCACAAAAAAGCTCTACTACTACTAAATAGAGCTGATCTGATGATGGAGACGGAAGGTGGACTAAGGCACTCCTCGTAGACTGGCCGTGTTTGGGCTCATTTTGCTCAACACACCGTTCCGTCCGATCACTAATTTCCTAAAATTTCCTAAAAGCTTGTTTTAATTTAAAACATATATTTTTCAACAAAAAATGTGTTTTGTACAACTGTAAGTTTGCAGCAAAGATTTTATTTTGGCGAGCTAACCGAAAATCTTACTAAAAGTAAACGTAGGGACAACAAATATGGAAAGAAATACATTTTCGATTTTACTACTCAATCCAATTTATTTTACTGTCGATAAAATGTTTATTGCTTTTTGATTTTCGCATAATGCCCAAAACTATCAGTTTACGACTTATTAAAAAACCGTAAAGTTTTTGCTGCACCGCGTTTGCTAAGAAATGTCTCATTTTCTCCTGTTTTGTTTTATTGCCCATGTTTTTACGGTAAGCTCATTGGGACGGCTTGTTACTGTATCTATAAAGTTGGTGATCGACGAAACGACGGACAAATCAACGAGTCAATGCACCGTAAGCCAGTTGACAGTCACTCTGAGTCAATGCAATGACGAGTGTCGTTAGATAGGAGTATATTCTTTGGCTGTGGACTGTCCTGCACGTTCGTCACAACATCTCCAGCTAATAGAGCTCGTTACACAGACTCCTTCACAAATTCGACTCCGGAATAGTATTCCTCACCAATATCGTAGGGTATCCTCAGTTGATGTTTTCAGATCCAAAGTTTATAATCATCTCACTCTCATGATCTAATCCTACAGATAATCTATTACCCGATGTGTCCTTGACATTTAATGTCTAAGTAAGTACCTATAATTGTATACCTATGATATATGTATTAGTCTATTGGATATGTGTGTATGTGTTTATTTATTATTTCTGTATCTTTTATAGTCAAATATGTTATACAATCTATCCTCTATTCAAATTGTTGCGCACTACCTACTATTGTTTCCCACATTACACAAAGGTTAACTGGAAGAGAATGCTATCTAGCCTTAAGTTCGCCTATGTACAATACTTTTTAAGTCATGCAATAAAGAATTTTCTATCTATCTATGACGAGCTTCGAGCCGTTAGCATCGGATTTAGGTACAGGTCTAACGCTTAACTGAGTCAGTCCCTAAGGTATGGCAGCGGTACGGAAGGGGTGTTTTCGTCTCTCAAATTATCAACTGTTTATTCAATCAGTTGTTAATTGTTATGTTGTTGTTTGTTGTTGAATAAACCAGAACCCGCGTCACGCGTAAAAACTGTCACCACGCAAACTAGTCTCAATGAGAATAGTTTCATCCAGTCTGTCTGTGGTCAGCCGTGCTGCTAGTTATGTCGAACTCGAAAGATTTTCTTGTGAATGTGCCATCGTGTGTCGTTCCCACACGTAAAAATTCTAAATTCAGATTTTATACGTAAGTATTACATAAAATATATTTTTGGTTTAACTAATCAATTTTGTTTACCATTCATTCTTTGGAAAAAAGTCATGCTTCCATTTTGTCATTGTTGCCAACACCACCAAAATATTACCCCGGTGGGAAGTATGATGGGCGCGAGGGAGGCATTGTGTTTTGGTGACACAGCGCCCCGTACTATTTTCTCAGCCTCGAGTCTAAAATTTAATAAGTAAATGGTTGTATTTTACACCACTATTCCAAATATACCATAAAAGAATTAACTGTATATTAAGTATTCGGTACTAATCTGCGTAATGTTTTTTATCTAATGGAATTAAAAAAGATAATATTCATTCGTTTTCTTGAATAAAGCCTAATAAATTTATGCACCTACATAATACTTGTGCTTGAGTTTAGGCACAGATAAAATAATACTATACTAGTAGTTTAGGTAACGCGTCGATATAATAACTTGGAAGTAATCTATGGCGCATGCACTATTAAATAGTTTTGACCAATTTTTTATGGATATTCCTAGAAATTTTTATTTGGTATATTTTTCTGCGTAGATTCAATCTTTATCGAATACTGATTATCCAGGTTTTTTATGGTATATTTGGAATAGTGGTGTATAGTGGTAGTGTACGAGTAACAAGGATTGCTGTTAGTTTAAAAAAAAAAACGAAAATAGGATACACTGAGAACGTTCCATGCAGAACTCCGAGTTTTAATACACCACACACCCATATTGGCTTGTTATGTTTGTAGACTAGTAACTAATATCGTATGATTAGACAATAAACTCTATGATTTACAATCTAATTTGCCCCTAGCCTCGTCATAAGAAAGTAGTAAAATATTTTTTGTTTATGAAGCCATGCATCACTACTTGAGTAGGTATTTGTGGTTTTACGGCCGACAGATAGAGTGGGAAGCTAGTTTATTGTATGCTTCTTATTGACTGCGAATTTGATGACTAGGTAATTTAATTTCAAATGTTTATCGTAGAAAACAACAGAGTAAAAACTAAGCTGCATATAAAACGTATTATAAATGTTGCCTATGCCTATGTTGTAAGCTTGTTTGCAACCTTTATCGTAATATTCTTGTAAATTTATGATTAGCATAAAAGTCAAATGTGTGTTAGAGGGCATAACAAATAGTTGCTTAGACTCGGGCACTTTCGTGATAGTCGTCTCAACAAAATAAAATAATTTGCACATCGTAGTCAACATTAATATGGTCACTTTGTTCCTTTTTCACAAGCTTTTATTTAACTTGCAATGTACCAATGTGTTTTTCCAACTGATTGAGATGATATTTTGCATACCTGTCAAGTTCCGATGACAATGCAATATTATGGAGACAGCGAGCTGATCTGATAATGGAGGTGAAAGGTGATTAACGGAACTCATCGAGGGAAAATAGTAGACTGGCTGTGTTTAGGCTCGTTTTGATCAGCACACAGTTACGATCACTAATTTTCTACAAGCTATTAAAAATATATTTTACACAAAAAACTTATTTATCATGTACCTAGTCCTGTATATTTCGATAAGCACAAAGTATTTGAAGTAGCTACGAAAATGTATCGGTATAGAACTGAAACGTTTAGTACGAAAAGAGGGTATACAAATGAGGTATGGAGGTACCGAGCCGTGCGTCTGTTCGTCCTATGATGAAAAGGAGAAGGTAGGAATCAGATTGTGAAGTTTTTGGGAGCATTCCCCAAAATGTAGCCCATAGAAGATCGAAACATGCGACTTTACGGCGGTGCTCGAGACTCTGGATCCAAGTCTCGGCCTTATGTTGCTCTCCAAAAAGCCTGAAAGCTCTGCCTTCGATCGAGTCTAGGACAGCAAGCTGGTGTTTGGTCAAGCCATCCCAAACATGGCAGCAGTAATCCATACCAGCCCGGACTTCGCTTTGTACAAACTGTACAAGCTGTCCGGTGTGAAGTAACGCTTTGATTCAGGATGCCCAATTTCATAGCAACTGTTTTTGTTTTTGATATCCATATCATCTTCTGTTTATGGTTATTGGTTAGATATACTTATTACAGACCGTTCACCGAAAGTAAACACGTATGCCATGGAGCATTTACAGGTGCCACCTTACGGTGAACGAGCCGGACCGTTCACCGTAAGTCGGCACCTGCCATGGAGTATTTACAGGTGCCATCTTACGGTGAACGAGCCGGACCGTTCATCAGAAGTTGGCACCTGCCATGGAGTATTTTACAGGTGCCATCTTACGGTGAACGAGCCGGACCGTTCATCGGAAGTTGGCACCTGCCGTGGAGTATTTACAGGTGCCATCTTACGGTGAACGAGCCGGACCGTTCATCGTAAGCACCTGCCATGGAGTATTTACAGGTGCCATCTTACGGTGAACGAGCCGGACCGTTCACCGGAAGTTGGCACCTGCCATGGAGTATTTTTACAGGTGCCATCTTACGGTGAACGAGCCGGACCGTTCATCGGAAGTTGGCACCTGCCGTGGAGTATTTACAGGTGCCATCTTACGGTGAACGAGCCGGACCGTTCATCGGAAGTTGGCACCTGCCATGGAGTATTTTTACAGGTGCCATCTTACGGTGAACGAGCCGGACCGTTCATCGGAAATTGGCACCTGCCATGGAGTATTTACAGGTGCCATCTTACGGTGAACGAACTGTAGATGTATGTGGTTATACAATTCAAGACTAGTGAAGTGTAGTCAGATTATTATCGATACTGTGGCTTAGTAGAGCTACGGTACTTTTATGAAGGTCTCAGGTGCCAGCTTCTATCATAAATACGCATGTTTATGTCATAATGTTATAGGCTTATGATATATATTAGTTTAACCTAAATAGAGTACCTATCTATGTAAAATAAAATATACGTACAAAAACAAAATACAAACGCAAAATTATTGATTTTGCATCACCAAACTTTAACTGAAGCGCACATTATAATATCCAATTTGCAGAGCACAAGATGAGCTAGCGTGCTAAATTTGGATTGTGTAATAGCAGCTTAGACAGCTAGTGATCCAATCTAGTGCGATCGCATGGACTATGCCGCACTAGCGCATCTAGTACACTAGCTAGCGCGCTATAGCATGGTGTAAATGCGGACTAGCGTGCTAAACACTAGATATGCACGGTCAGTCGGTCGGCGTGCGTTCGAACAGGAGGACGTATTTTTGGTTTAAAATCAAAATGACGCAACCATCGACTTCAAATTGTGAAGATCAAAAAAATCAAAATCTCAAAAAAAAAATAGATTTAAAAAACTAAAAACACACGCTTTTATAGCTAACCGACCTAAAAAATAGAAAAATAATTTTCAATTTCAAAGAGTTTATATTACAGTAGTAGAAGATCGAACAATCAATCAGAATTTATCACCTCAAAATAAAATTATAATAAAGTTTAAGTTATTAACAGAAGAATTCAATTAGGAAAAAAAGCGTGGGGTGCTTGATAAAGTAAATGTAACAATCATTCTATTGGCAACTATCTATGAGAGGAGATTTATGAAAAGTAGTAAAATGCGCCCCACGCTTTTTATTCTGAATTGAATTCTTCTGTTAATAACTTAAACTTTATTATAATTTTATTTTGAGGTGATAAATTCTGATTGATTGTTCGATCTTCTACTACTGTAATATAAACTCTTTGAAATTGAAAAATATTTTTCTATTTTTTAGTTCGGTTAGCTATAAAAGCGTGTTTTTTTAGTTTTTTTAAACTATTATTTATTTTTAATTTTTTAGTTCGGTTTATCAATTAGTTATTTGTTGACATGTGGTATTGAAATTTCTCACAAATCATTTCGCAATCTCATCATTTACTACAGAGGCTCTATCAAAGAATTTATTAATCCTGGTGGTCCTAATAAGGATAACGGGAAACTGTTATCAAATTATTGCATTGTCATCGGTCCTTGATACGTATGCAAAGTTTCAAATTAATCAGACTTGTGGAAATTGGTGAAAATTATGCTCAAAGACATAATACATACATACATACATACATACACACATACATACATACATAGATACAACCCAAGCTAATAAAAGCGTGTTAAAAACTAAAATCAGATGGCTCCAATACGTTCACAATGTTCATATTTGACAGTTTTTTCTCAGCTATAAATAATCTTTGACCCAACATTTTCTGCGTCTTTTTAGGGTTCCGTACCCAAAGGCTAAAACGGGACCCTATTACTAAGGCTCGGCTGTCCGTCAGTCTGTCCGTCTGTCACCAGTGTGCTGAGTCTGGCTTTTTACCAACCATTTGGCACGGGTGTATGGTGTGGTGTAACACGCATTTTTGTATGGGAATATGATAAGCGCCCCTAGCGTACACTTTGAGTACTTATATTCTGAGTCCCAGCTGCTGCCATGCTTACGATCATCGTCGTTACACTATACACCGATCGTATAAGCCGAGCCACGGCCGTCGTATCGCAAGCACTTACGTGCCGTTTTTAACGGTTTTTCATTTATTTCCGAGTCCGAGTGCCAAATTTGACAGCTTCACGCTTGGAATACGATGACACGACGGCGACGATGAGCGTTACGCTCAACACTTGTGTTTTTGGCGGTGAGAGGTGAGCGCTACACGGTAGTGTTTATTTTTCTGTGTAATTGTGGACTTTTGTAGGGTTCTTTGTTATTGAGAATGTCTGCGAGATATTTTCTTGCATAGATGTTGATGAAGAAGAACGGGCTCGTGAGCTACGGGAAATGCGAGACAGTCTTCGGGCATCCTTTGATCCTGTCGAAGATCTCCCGGAGACCGAATTTAGGAATACCGGCTGTCGAAAGAAGCCTTCGTATTCCTATGCGAAGAGCTGTGACAGCGTACCGACCGACCGACCAAAGGCCTAAGCAGCGTGTGAGCCTTGAAGTAAAAGTTAGTACCTATATTACTTTTGTCAATAATTTACCTCGTAGACAGAGTATAGAGGTACGCTCTACGATTTAACTGCTCTAGGCCTTATTTTGCTTGTAGATTGTGGTTTCTTTCTTTACCCCTGTCTCTGGTTCGTTTCAAAGACCTAGCGTGGTGAAAGATTCTTCTTTGATGATACAAATTACCTACTTAGGTACTTAATGCTCAAAAAACTAACTATATGTGCTATACAATATATAATAGAACCCAACCTGGAAGGGATTTCAACATACGGATACATAATTATGAAAACATACATGACGACCAGTGTAACTGTCTCAAAATTAACAAAGTCTCCTCAACTAAGTACTTGGGAGTCATGTTAGATCAAAAAATCAAAAATCATTCCTAGAAAATTTTACTTTAGCAATGTTTATAACTTAGGTATGTATTTCTTGTTTCAGAAAATCACGAAGGACTCCGGAGAAAAGGTGGCCGTAAGCCTCACATCAGTCATCAAACCCTACGGATACAACTAGTAGAGGATAAGATATCATACAAATTCTAAATTCTTTGCATAAAAATAAACATCTGGTTGTCCAAAACGTGGTTTCATTGCGGATAGGTAGATACATAACTAAATCAAGAGAATATAGGACTACAATTATATTACCCTTGGCTTGCATGTACCCGTACATAAGAGAATTGTGTATTCTTGTGAAACAACACCCAGAATACTTTGTCTGATTGCTTCATAGCAATCAGATATACCTACCTAGTTGTAAAAAATGTTGAGCCTAGAAATCCATTTATACTTTATTTACCCAAACTTAAACTGCAGACTTATAAGAGAAATATATATAATAAATGTAAATGCCATACGGGTCTATAATAAAATACCAAATTCATGGATTTGCCATTAAGTATATCAGTTATCTAGTACCCATAACACAAGCTCTGCTTACTTGGCGCTTGATAATGTTGTGTGAACTGTCCAGCATTATTTATTTATTTATGTTCTTATGTTTAAAAGCAAGCTAGCGAAAGAGGTGTTATAATTGTATTGTAACACCTCTTAGAAATAAGTTACCTGTATTCGAGCTAGTAAAATATTTGTATTCTTAGGTACCGGATGAAAAAAGTTAATGATCTCAGTAAGGTTAATGTAAGGTTTAAGGTATCTGCGATTATGATCATAGTGAAATAATATAGGCAACTTACCTGTCCTGTTACCCTGTGTAAATAAACAAGATCTAATTTCTTGGACTTGTCAGTTAGGTCGCTGCTACCATGACTTTACTAGATCTATATATATATATATCTATATTTATATTTTATAGATTTATCTAGATGATTTTTGGTTTCGGGCCTTATATGAATGTGTTTACCAAAAATGTTCTTAAAAAACAACACTTCTCCCAATGGCCTAAACTAGGGGGGAAATCATAAGTGATACTATAAAGTTATGCGCTCCTGCCCAATTCGAAAAATTCAGTCATTGAAATTACCACCAAAGTAAGTCAAAAGTATTTTATACATTGAAATCACAAGGTACAATCACTCCACAAGCACAGAAGTTTACTGGGGTCTTCGCAGGCTTCTCGGGTTGTTGAGGATTTGTTTACGTTGAGCTGCTATTTCCACGCATTCCAGGATTAAGTGGGCAGCCGATTCTTCTTCGGTCAGACACCCTCTGCAGAGTGGGCTGTATGTGGCTCCGATGTTGAAGAGGCGTTGAGACTGTGTCCTATGAGTGTCCCCACGAACCCACGATGGTGCGAAAGGTTATTCTTTGAAAGTTGAGCAGGCGACGTATCAGTTGTTGTAGGTAAGCCAAGCCAGCCGGTAGGGAAGCTCTTGACTGTATGCAGCCCGTGGTCCGTGCCCAGCGTTCATTGTGTTTATTAGTGTTGCGGAGCTGCATCCATGTTTGCACGAAGGGGTTTGTTACATATAAATCTTTGAAGACTTTCTTTGTTTGGAAATTTTTGAAAATACTTGAATTTGACTACTACTCCTTCTTCTTCTTCATAATGGCGAAAATCAACTTCAACTTCAACTTCAAAAATCAAAATACAATTTGACTTTGACATCTTTATAGTGTAAACTGACACATTCAACAATCAAATTCCATAGACAAATACCTTTTTATCAGTTTTAAATTCATTTCGACAACATATCATAGCCAATTTTGGCATCTTCCGGTGTTATACGATCGTGTCCCTACGATGGGTGGTATACGACGGTGTTGAACCACTAAGACTCACTTATGTCCCACACAGGATGTCTCACACCGGTGTATGGTGTAAGCGTAGTGTAAGTACGACGGACGATTGGTGTCATCGTGTGGACTTTCGTTGCAAAACTGCGACTCAATACTCAGGCTGTATCTCACTAACCGTGATAGTTAGACAGTTGAAATTTTCCCAGATGATGTATTTCTGTTGCCGCTACTCGTATAACAACAAAATATACTAAAAAAACACAATAAAATAAATATTTAAGGGGTCTGCCATACAACAAACGTGGTTTTTCCAAATGTAGGTTAAGCAATGCTCTGCGAGGTCAGTTTTTGGACGGGTGACCACTTTTTGCGTGATTTTTTTTAAGGTTCTTTTTAAGGATTTTTTTAAGGTACGTTTTTTTACAAACTTGATTTTTTTGCCGTTGTTATTATGAGACGGAACCCTTCGTGCGCGAGTCTGACTCGCACTTGGCCGTTTTTATTATTATTTATTATCATTAATCTCGAACTCGACACCATTGCAAAAGCAATGCCATGTTTCTGGTGTTTTGATGATGCCATATTCGTTTAGCGCTCTTCGAAACGTGCGGTTTGGCTGACGTTCAATACCGAAATGAAAAGGAAGTTAGACTTACTAGCGTCGCTAGCTAGGGTAGTGTAATGAGCGAGCTCTTTTTATTTAGCACTACGGCACGAAATCTAGTGCTCTGCAAGTTGGATAATGTAATGGGCGCTTGACTTAACTTATACATAACTAGTTTAGGCCTGCGACTTCATCCGCGTGGAGTTTCTTCAACACCCTCCTTGAAATTCCTTTCTCGTCCCAGACCACAAAAGGAATGTATTATCCTTCCTTTTGGGTATCTAAGAATTACGACTCTGGCTGTGTGTTGATATAGTCACTGAGTGAGTCAGTCAGTCAGTCCGTCACGCAATGCAATTGCTTTAGCAGATTTCGTTGGTATTTGGTGTGTGGATAGATTAGGAGGTTTTTGCAGGGGATAGAGGGGTAAGGGAGGGGGGATCCCGAAACTACCCGTGCAAAGCCGGTGCGAGTTGCAAGTCGATAAATAACGTGACTGTGTGGTCACTCAGCGTATGCTACCGATGACAAAAGACTAGCTGCTGTAGGGCTGTTTTTTCTTCAGTGATGTGAAAAATGAACACTTAATAAATGGACCTTCGAAAAATCTTGTGCACGTAATTTTTTTTAATCTAAGATAGATTTGGCATACCAAATTGTATGGAATGAAGGTATGATTTGGCATGGCATACCTTCATGCCAGATCGACATTTATGCAAAGTGGTTAATTTCCGGTTAATAATCAACGGTTGATTTCCGAGGGAAGAGGCTGTTTCAAACAAATTACAATTATATGGACACACAACAAGGTGTACCTATTATTATTTAACCGCTCAACTCCACTGGTTTGCTGCGAGTTATTACAACGTGACGTTCCAATAATTCTAATAATCACAATATCACCAAACTTATCCTCCAACCATTGAGGCAATATGTACTACGTACTCAATATTACTTCAATGCCTCCAAGCTACATAAGCTTTTATTTAACTTGCAATGTATGTATGGAATCTTTCAAATGTTTATCTGGGTAGAATCTTGCAAATGTTTGTCCGGGTGGAATCTTGCAACTGACTTTTAAAGCAGTTATCCGCAACTGATTGAGATGATATTTTGCATACCTGTCAAGTTCCTATGGCAATGCAATATTATGGTAACAGCGAGCTGATCTGATGATGGAGACGGAAGCAGGACAGCGGAACTCCTCTTTGGGGGATAATAGTAGACTAACTTTTGAAATTATCATGGTTATGTACATAATTTTCACTAGAAAACTCAAAAATCATGTAAATATTCCGTTTCTAGTGAAAATTAAATAGTAGACTAGCCGTGTTTAGGCTCATTTTGATCAGCACACGGTTACGATCACAAATTTTATAAAAGCTTGTATTGAAATATATATTTTACACAAAAATCTTATTACAATTTGAGAATACTTGACGTTTTCCAGACAAAATGGGCATTTTTATTATTTCCACTGGTTGGGACACAATAAAGGTGCGTATTGTAATTTATAGCGTGTTAGTGACGTCTGACGTTTAGTGTGGGAACCATGTTGTCAACGTCATGTTGTGGTGCGCCCGCGCTTACTTTACGATATTTTAATGCATTTTTGTATAATTAGTAGCTGGTCGTACCTAATGGATAGTAAATTATAGACTATTGGTTTACGGTATTTATTTTCGTCGCTTCCTTAATGAATATGAAATTTTAAGCGACTTTGGGAGTTTTTTGGTGGTAATCAAAATATTTTCAATTAATTTTGCATTCTGTAGACGCTTAGAGCCACGCTTAAATTAATATGTTAAGTGATTTCATATATTATATTTATTTTAAAATGACACCGGGGGCTTAGTACGAGAAATTGATAGTGTTCGAAACTATATAAAGTTTCGTTTCCTTCCTTACATTTACAGACAACGCCCCTAGCGGAAGCGAGGAGAAAACTAAGGACGTTGTCAATAAAAATGTATTGAAGGAAACGAAAATTCATGTACAGCTCGTTCACCGTAAGATGGCACCTGAAAATACTCCATGGCAGGTGCCAACTTACGGTGAACGGTCCGGCTCGTACACTGTAAGATGGCACCTGCAAATACTCCATGGCAGGTGCCAACTTACGGTGAACGGTCTGTAGTTTTGAATACTATAAAACTCTCGAACTAAGCCCCCAGGTTCTTATTTATTACTTTTTTGCGTACGTCTAATTGACTAAAGCTGTAATACCTACATAACATACATTATATAGATATAGATTATCCATCGACACGTTTGCCAAATTAGGCATTAATAAAAAGTGATAAACTTTGTATGAAGTTAATTTATTGTATTAGAACAGTGCTGTTTCAGATTTTATCAAATAATGTACTGATGCGGCTTTGCTTGTAAAAAGTGTTTTAACGACTCTTTTACGAGCAAGACAGATAAAACATTCATACAGACAAATTAGACTTAGATATTGAATGCCAATGACCTACCCGACACACTTTTCATGTTTTATCACTTTTTTCACTAAATAATTTGACTAATTGGTCAGATAGGACATGACTTTTTTTTTAAATGCTGGACTGTTCACATTACGTCATCTATCCCCAAGCTAAGTAGAGCTTGCGTTATGGGAAGGTACTAGATAACTGATATACTTAATATATACATTTATTTACAGAAAGAATAATACAAGGTATGTACAAATACATACGCATACATACGCATTAGTATTGCCATTCAGCGTGGCTATGCGGCCAGCATCTTAGGGACGCTTCCGTCTGGTAGTGATTTGGATCAGTTGAGCTACCTTTAGATCGCTTAATATATTATATTTAATAAAAAGATAGATATTTTGTATTAATTATCTACATAGAAAATACCCAGAACATCCTGAACAAATATCTGCAGATCGTAAAAATATTTGTTCCGAGGCGGAAAGAAAACCCGCAACCGCCTGCATTGCAGGCGAACCTTCACCCGCCGTGCCACAGAGGTCGACAAATAAAATGAAGTCAATAATTGACGTTTGATGCATTACGTTATTATTAGGGCAGCGAAGCGAGTCCTCTAATAGCTGTGGTACACTTTACGAAAAAACTATTACACATATCTATATATTTTTAATTTAACATGCCTACCTAATTAAAATTCATGTCCAGATGTGTTAAAACATTTAAAAAAACCAAGTAACACAATCTTACGAGGCCTCACAAAGCTTGCTTTTTGGTAGTTTAATAAAGCAATTCCTAAATTGTTTAGTGTTTTTAAATTAGTTATAAATACAAACATACTTGTGAATGAGGCAATAAAATTATATATCAAACATAAATGAAAAGTGCAAACCACTTAATTTTTTGTATTGCAACCATCGACGTAAATAAAATGAATGGACGGGCCTTAGGAACGATAGTTTTGAAGCTTCTAAACAGACCTAGCTAGTACACTTCGCTTCAGTCAGTCTTTGTCACGGCAACGAGTGACAGCTACGCTGAAAAATACCAAAATTAGATACCTTGGTAATACAATGCCTTCCTGTGCTTTTCTGCAAGTGCAAACAACACAAGAAATACAAATAAAGCTTCAGGCATCGCATTTCATTCGTAAGTAAAGGTTTTGTAATATAATTTTCATCAATTGATAAAAAACTTGTAAATCGTCGTGTGGTAGGAAAACTACATAACTAACACATTTTGCGAAATCGACTTTATTGCATGGTTATGATGGCCCATACATGTCGATGGACACGTCTTGCTCTAGAGGACGAGCAACAAGGAGGACTACGTCCCAGGACATTATCTCAATGTTCCCCACTCTGAATGAAAGTTAACAGACACAAGTTTATACTCGTAGATAGTTTTAATTTTAGTCGACATACCTTTTTCTTTTTGATACTTAGAATTATTGTGTTCCACAAATTAATTTCATTTTGTTGATTTTATAAGCATTAGTCGTATGATAAGTTTGTTATGTCACTTACTTTGAATTTATAAGTCTGCTAAAATAATGTAGGTGTTTCAGTAGTTTTCTAATATTCAGTCATGATAAAAAGAAATGATTATAAGTTGGTTTTATTTTAAAATGTATTTTAATATTATATAAATCTATACCCATGGATAGGATTGTCATATTCAAATAAGTAAATAATAGATCATTTCAATTATTCAAAACTTTGGCGAGGGAAAAATACATAGTAGTTTTTTTATTTTTTTCTCTTAATCAAAAGAACTAAAATGTATTATCATTAAATTCGAAAATAGATACAGTACCAATCTATAACATATCAAAACACGGACTGAAAAATTAGTTACGATAAAAAAGTTATTGCCATTTTTGACGCAATAAAACAGTAAATCGCGTTTTTCTCGCGATGTTGGTTTTGTTGTTGTTATTACTTATTTAGTTTTCCAACTACAGCGACGAAATATTTGACAAGACTTCACACATGACGGATGGTCCGGTACAGACTGCAAAAAAATCTGATGCCTAAGGGGTATCGTATTGATTTAGAATTGTAATTTGCATTATTTACGTCAAAACATTGCTAAGCACGTCGCTTTAGGTAATTGCATATAATATGTAATGGAATGTTAATTAACCTTATAGCTTTCCAAAAAAAAACTATGGTAAACAAAAATGGATAGAAGTCATAAGACGAGCGAGAACAGACGACTTTTGGAAGTGGAATACATTTTCCCGTATTTGCTCTGATCATTTTCTACACAATGAATTCTATACGCCAAAAAAACGGTTAGTAGTAGTAGAGCTTTTTTGAGAAAGAGTTCGTCCGGGGAAGTACTACCACCATACCTGTTTCTGCCGCAAAGCAGTAGTGCTCGCATTGCTGTGTTCCGGTTTGAAGGGTAAGGGTGCCGATGAAATTACGGCCACATGGAACTTTTCATCTTTATGTTTCAGGGTGGCGGGCGCAGTGGAATGCCACATAGGGCGTGTCCTAGGTGGACGTGACCTGAGGTAATGCACTGTTCATAGGCAGAGGGTACCACTTAACATCAGGTGGGCCATCTTCTTGATCTGTCATTCCAAGTAGTATAAAAAAACTCATTGTGCAAAAATCCTAAAACTGCACTCTGCAATTTCTTAAATACTGGAATTTTTATACATTTATGTTTCCGTACGATTTTTATGATATTTTCTTAGTTTATTGAGTGATGAAAAATATATTTTTCACAAATTGATTGAGCTGAAGACCTTAGGTGGACTTGCTTTTCTATTGATTTAATATTGTGTATGTTTGAGAGCTGAAAAATAGATACGTAACTACATAAAACAGAAGGGAACCATGTATTTTTGTAAAAGTTTCATTCAATAATTGCATTTTTTTCGGCGATTTTTTGTACTATAAACCTACTGAAATAACTTTAGAAAACACATTGCATCTGTTAAAGTATTAAGTATTAAAAAAATACAGTTTTTAAGAAGTTCAATAATTTAATTTCACCTAGTTTATTTACAAGACCGCCAGGAGTGGCGCTATAGAGAAGAGGCCTTTACTCAGCAGTGGCTGGATAGATAGATAGATAGATAGATAGTTTATTTGTTGACCGTACCCTAAATCCGAATTGTCTTATTTTTCACGGACGTTTTGTATGGGTAAGGCCAGTCCATTTATTTTACTTTGGTCGAAGATTGCAACATTAAACACTTCCGCGCTCAAATAAGATACGCGAGTAAAAATCAAAAAGCAGTCTTTCAACTTCAAAGAAAGCGACCGATGAATTTAAACAAGAAAAATACCGTGCAAGTGCGAGTCAGACTCGCGCACGAATGGTTCCGTACCATTATCTAGAGAACCGACAAAAAAAATACATTTGTTGGGGCCCCCTTAAATATTTATTTTATTCTATTTTTTGTATTTGTTGTTGTAGCGGCAACAGAAATACATCATCTGTGAAAATTTCTACTGTCTGACTATCACGGACATACAGACAGACAGACGGACGGACAGCGGAGTCTTTTTTTTATACTACTTGGAATTACGGGTCAAGCAGATGGGCCACCTGATGTTAAGTGGTACCCTCTGCCTATGAACTGTGCATTACCACATAGGTCACGTCCACCTAGAACGCACCCTATGTAGCATTGCATTGCGCCCGCCACGCTGAGACATAAAGATAAAAAGTCTCATGTGCTTGTAATTTAGATACTTCACATCAGCGAAAGCTGCTCGTCTATAAATTAATAATAATAATTTATCCGGCACCCTTAGCCTTCAAAACGGAACACATCAATGCAAGCACTACAACTTTGCGGCAGAAATAGGTATGGTGGTAGACTTCCCCGGACGAACTCTTTCACAAAAAAGCTCTACTAATACTCAAGCTCTTGGTTATAGGGTCCCGTTTTACCCTTTGTGTACGGAACCCTAAAAAAGAATGGTATAAAAGTAGTTTGGGGAGTTCGTTCACTCCTGCCTACCCTGAGGCACCCTGGGCAACTATTAGCCCTTACAATTTACGATCACAGAAATCTGCACCGACCACGATGTGTGAGACCGCCTCGATGAGAGAACAAGCTTATTAGAACAACGATATGATAAACGAAAAACAACCTTATTCGTACGATACACAACTGAAAGTATATACAACAGTGATCAAAGTTGTTGGTGCTGTTAATGATATAGGGCTGGAAATGGATAATTTTGCATATCTAGCTGGGCGTAAGCAATTTAAACCAAATGGTTCAGGTGTTAAAGTTGATATTGATTTGGGTGTTGGAGAAAGAATCCTGATATCTCAATTGGCCGCGATTATTTTAGGTAATTTACGGGTAACAACCGGGAAGAATAACTGTTAAAAAGTTTCTGCTGTGTTGGAGATGCACGATATTCTGTTGGATCGGTAGGAATTTTATTAAGCCTGCTGTCCATTGTAGGTTAGTACGTGAACGCGTGCTTGCAAGCTGGAGGGTTATTCGCTATAACATAGGAGATTCCTTGCCAATAACGTGTGACGTCATAACATGTTCTAAACGCAAACGTGTTTTCTAAACACGTCACGTTATGGAATTGAAAAACTGTATTCCGTATGACTTATGATGGGTTTATGCGGTTGTTTATGTATTGTGTTTTCTTGATTTCACGTGATTTGTTCAAAATCTGGTTCTGAGCGTTTGGTATCAAACCATACGAGCTTCGACCAAAGTAAAAAGTATGAGTACCTACAGACCGTTCACCGTAAATTGGCACCTGCCATGGAGTATTTACAGGTGCCATCTTACGGTGAACGAGCTGTAGACCCAACTGAGTTTCTTGATATGATAATAATCTAACATGTCAAACTAACTGACAAACCACATAGGTTTCAAAAGTACGCAAAATAAGCCACGTGATAATGTTGTGAAGCTCAAAGTAAGCGAAGAACAAACATCTGCCATTTTTGAAAGAAACATCGTCATTTTTATTTGATAATTTTTTTATGTTTTTTCGAGTTATTTCGTGTAATTTTAGTGGCATTTTAACCGGTGTAACTTGGATAAAGAGCACATGTGTGATGTAGTGAAATTTAAGTGTATTGCGTGTCTTTTGGAAATGGTGGATTTATCCCCGTTAAAACTCCGTTTTTCTGCCACTGATTAAACTGGGTTATGACTTGACGGAGACTCTTGACGACTTGGCTATAAAAATATAATATTAAATAATTAAATTTAAAAAAAAAATGCTGTACAGTTGACACAACATTATCTAGCCCCAAGCTAAGCAGAGCTTGTGTTATGGGTACTAGATAACTGATATACTTAATACAATATATTACATAGATAGATATTTTTATTATACTTAAAAAATACCCAGAACACCCAGAACAAATATCTGCGATCGCACAAATATTTGTTCCGAGGCGGGAATCGAACCCGCAACCTCCTGCGTCGCAGGCCAAGCTTCGCCCGCCGCGCCACAGAGGTCGTCATATCACTTGACACTGGCTAAATTGTTGCAAATAACGCACAGAAGCCATTACCTAACAGAAGAATAAGAAGAAAGTAACCGAACTTGCCTGAGAAATTACCGTTGTTTTCTAAACTTTGATCAAATAATATTCAATCACAGCAAGAAAAACTTCTGAACATGTCAGCATTGCAGGTTTGCATGCTCAAAAGCTATACGCATTTCCTACTAGCCAGGTAAACGTTGGCTACCTGGGAGTACTCCATCTGCGTATTAATCATAATAACATCATCAGTACCAAGATCAGCGACATAGCTTTCAGAATTAGCAAGTTGAAGTGGCAATAGGCAGACCATAATTTGCTAGTAGTAGAGCTTTTTTGTGAAAGAGTTCGTCCGGGGATTTACTACCACCATACCTATTTCTGCTGCAAAGCAGTAGTGCTTGCATTGCTGTGTTCCGGTTTGAAGGGTATGGGGTGCCGGTGAAATTGCAGGCAGATGAGACTTTCCATCTTTATGTGTCAGGGTGGCGGGCGCAGTGCAATGCCACACAGGGCGCGTGGACGTGACCTATAAGATAATGCACTGTTCATAAGCAGAGGGTACCGTTTAATATCAGGTGGGCTATCTGCTAGTTCCACAATCACAAGATACATAAAAATAAACAAAAATTTTAAAAAATTAAAAAAACACGCTTTTATAGGTAACCGAACTAAAAAATAGAAAATAATTTTCAATTTCAAAGAGTTTGTATTACCAGTAGTAGAAGATCGAACAATCAATCAGTTTTTTTTTTTTAAAGCGTGGGGTGCATTTTACTACTTTTCTTAACTCTCCTCGCATAGATAGTTGCCAACAGAATGATTGTTACATTTACATTATCAAGAACCCCACGCTTTAAAAAAAAAACTGATTGATTGTTCCATCTTCTACTACTGTAATATAAACTCTTTGAAATTGAAAATTATTTTCTATTTTTTAGTTCAGTTAGCTATAAAAGCGTGTTTTTTTATTTTTTTTTAAATATTATTTATTTTTCATTTTTTAGTTCGGTTTCTCTCTCTCTCTCTCTCTCTCTCTCTCTCTCTCTCTCTCTCTCTCTCTCTCTCTCTCTCTATCTATCTCTCTCTCTAACTCTAACTCTAACTGTAACTCTAACTCTATATCTCTCTCTCTCTCTCTCTATGCAAAGTTTCAAATTAATCAGACTTCTGGAAATTGGTGAAAATTATGCTCAAAGATTCAGTTACATACATACCATACATACATCCATAGATAAAAGCCAAGCTAATAAAAGCGTGTTAAAAATGTGTATGCCTCTGCGCGTCACCTTTAGTACTTCAGTGGACAGTGTTCCTTAATTTTCTCATGATGATCAATATTCTCGATCGCCGCGAGGGTTTTGGACGTCTTATTTTGGTTATTTACTTTGATATAAAATACTTTGATTTTGAATTCATCCATTGTTTGGACCATAATGTCCGATATCGTGATTTATTTCCGTAACTTGGGTGGGCGTCTACAATTGTGTACAAGGAGATCACTCAAAAACGTTTATATGATACAACAAACAAATATACAGAATATAATAAGATGCTGGGGTACAGCAAAACAATAAACAGATTGTAGGTACACGTAAAGTAAGTTACACCATAAAAGCTTGTATTGAAAAATATTTTTTTTACAAAAAACTTTTAAGTTTGTTTTGTTTTGAATTTCGTTATTCACGCCCATACAGCTCTACAGTTATATCCGACTTTAGATTATTAAATTAAACATTGGAATACTAAAATAGTGATCGTAATTTTAAAAGCAAAATGGATGATGTAGTTAATTAGACAGCGGGGGTCCACGAAATTATTATATTTTATATATTTTACAAATTTACTGCTTCTGGGTGATTGGGTGGTTTCTATTGAACTTTTGCCTTCAAAACCAGTTAAACTACTCTCTTTATTGTTTTAAGTAATTGATATACAGGCTGGCATAGTGACAATAGTGTACCGCTAGCCTGCTTCTTAAAAAACAAAGTAATTGATATACAGGCTGGCATAGTGACAATAGTGTACCGCTAGCCTGCTTCTTAAAAAACAAAGTAATTGATATACAGGCTGGCATAGTGACAATAGTGTACCGCTAGCCTGCTTCTTAAAAAACAAAGTAATTGATATACAGGCTGGCATAGTGACAATAGTGTACCGCTAGCCTGCTTCATACAAAACAAAGTAATTGATATACAGGCTGGCATAGTGACAATAGTGTACCGCTAGCCTGCTTCATACAAAACAAAGTAATTGATATACAGGCTGGCATAGTGACAATAGTGTACCGCTAGCCTGCTTCTTAAAAAACAAAGTAATTGATATACAGGCTGGCATAGTGACAATAGTGTACCGCTAGCCTGCTTCATACAAAACAAAGTAATTGATATACAGGCTGGCATAGTGACAATAGTGTACCGCTAGCCTGCTTCATACAAAACAAAGTAATTGATATACAGGCTGGCATAGTGACAATAGTGTACCGCTAGCCTGCTTCATACAAAACAAAGTAATTGATATACAGGCTGGCATAGTGACAATAGTGTACCGCTAGCCTGCTTCATACAAAACAAAGTAATTGATATACAGGCTGGCATAGTGACAATAGTGTACCGCTAGCCTGCTTCATACAAAACAAAGTAATTGATATACAGGCTGGCATAGTGACAATAGTGTACCGCTAGCCTGCTTCATACAAAACAAAGTAATTGATATACAGGCTGGCATAGTGACAATAGTGTACCGCTAGCCTGCTTCATACAAAACAAAGTAATTGATATACAGGCTGGCATAGTGACAATAGTGTACCGCTAGCCTGCTTCATACAAAACAAAGTAATTGATATACAGGCTGGCATAGTGACAATAGTGTACCGCTAGCCTGCTTCATACAAAACAAAGTAATTGATATACAGGCTGGCATAGTGACAATAGTGTACCGCTAGCCTGCTTCATACAAAACAAAGTAATTGATATACAGGCTGGCATAGTGACAATAGTGTACCGCTAGCCTGCTTCATACAAAACAAAGTAATTGATATACAGGCTGGCATAGTGACAATAGTGTACCGCTAGCCTGCTTCATACAAAAAAAAGTTTGATTCGCATTTGAATATTAATTAATTATAGGGCTATGGGATTAGTTGGACTTGTTTAGTAAGATTTTTTGATACATGTAAGTTTTGTCCTGGCATGTGTTTTTTAACCCCCGACACAAATACGACGGGGTGTTATAAGTTTGACGTGTCTGTGTGTGTATGTGTGTGTGTGTGTGTGTGTGTGTCTGTTTGTGGCATCGTAGCTCCCGAATGGATGAACCAATTTAGATTTTTTGTTTGTTTGAAAGGTGAATTTGTCTGGAGTGTATCTAAAACGGATCAGCCGTTTCATTGCGTTGAGGGTTTTTTTTTAATTTTTACAAAATTGATTTTTTTTTAATTTGAAGAAAGCGTTAGCCAAGTCAGTCGTGGGAAGCAATGGCGGCGATGAGCTCACCAATTGTCACGTCTATATTCCAACGATGGTGCAACCCATGGTGAAAAGAGGCCTTTAGAGGCTCTGTCTAGCCCTTCGGGGAAAAGGTGTGTATGTATGATTATGATGTTATAAGATTTACATACAAATCTTTGGTTCGATGGTCAACCCACATTATGTGAGTGTGATTGTGAACCGTTATTTTGTAGGAAACAGACAAACTACGGATATATTTAGATATTATTGATTGATAAGTATTTTTTTATACTACTTGGAATCAAGTCCATCCATCAACAAATCAATCAATGACGGATCAAGCAGATAGCCCACTTAATGTTAAGCGGTACCCTCTGCCTATGAATCGTGTATTACCACATAGGTCACGTCCACCTAGGACGCACCCTATGTGGCATTGCACTGCGCCCGCCACCCTCAGATATAAAGAAAAGTCTCATGTGCCTGTTATTTCACCGAGACCATGCATATTTTTTATTTGATATTGTACTCGATTTAGTTGGTTACAAATCAAATCTACGTTAAAGAAATTTTGTGGCCTGCCCCAGCTTAAGACAGTTCGTCGTGGCATTGTAGGTGGGAAGCCTATGTCCTGCAGTGGACTTCTATAGGCTGTGTGATGATAATGATGATACCACAGGATAAATAATACTGACAATACAAAAATAATTTTACACTGAAAAGCCTATACAAAATGATCCATTGACGAAATGTATAAAAATCTTATGGGGCACCCTGTGTACTTTTATAGATAATATGACCAGACATTTAGCAATGCTAGAGGACCGGCTACTAATAAATTGTTAATTATGTGTGATAATAAGAATACTGTGTGAACTAAGTAATCTCTCAGGTACTGTCACTAATATAGCGGAATAGTATGTTTTTACAAGCTTTGTTTATTAACTTGCACTGTTTGTCCAGGTGGAATATTGCAACTGAATTTTAAAGCAGTTATACTCAACCGATTGAGCTTAACTTTGGCATACCTATCAAGGTCCAATTACAATGCAATATTATGGTGACCGCGAGCTGATCTGATGATGGAAACAATGTATTTTTCCAAATAGTATCAACTTTAGTTCATAAAAGTAATTTCGATGTTATTTTCGCTATTAATCCAGTGTTTTCTTCAACCAAATATGGTTGGCCGCAAATAACGACCAATTTAAAACTCAACAACAGTCATTTCAGTGTAAAATTATACTCTGTTCGCCCATATTTGGTAAAATATATTAATACTCAACACCAAGTCTGCGATCACCAATCCGCCTGCCAAGCGTGGTGATTATGGGAAATCCCCTATTGCATTTTATGGGGAGAGCTCGTCCAGGAGTGGACGTCAAAAGGTTCCTAATGATAATCGCTAGTAAACTACTATACTGCGGACTTATTAAACGCTAGCAGTAGAGCCCTACGCTTGTATTAGTACGGCGCCAGTCGCCGCATGAATGAAACCGACTAGACGATATAATTCCTATTCAAATCATATTGGACAGGATCTCGATATCAGCACAGTGTGTAGAGAAAAGCAGGTTACATTTTATTAGTTTTATATTAACTTGCAATGTATGTCGGGGTGAATTTTAAAGCAGATATTCTCAACCGATTAAACTGAAATTTGGCATACCTGTCAAGTTCCGATAACAAAACGTAGCGGTCTTCAGGTAGCACAACTGTTTCATATGTATTTTGTACATACCTTGTATTATTCTTTATGTAGATAACAATACAATATGATAGATATAATATGTGTGAGATTCATACACACATACACATACATACTCATGCACCCACATACTTTTATCATCGTGATCAATCTGTTCGTAGCCACTAGTAAGTTTTGTTTAATATCTATCGTAATTGTTAATTTTAAGCTGTGTTGACATTTTTGGCCATAATTTTGTAAATGTTTAACATCATTTAAATCGCTGTTGGTTTACTGAAATAAATAAAATAAAATAAAATACAATGATGGTGACAGTGAGCTGATCTGATGATGGAGACGGAAGGTGGACAATGGAGCTTCTCGATGGATAATAGTAGACTGGCCGTGTTTAGGCTCATTGTGATCAGCACACGGTGACGATCACTAATTTTATGAAAGCTTGTATTGTTTTTTTTTTTACTTAGTAGTGTTCAATAGTGTAAGCTGCTACGTCGTAGTAGGTTCGATTACTTAGCTACGAATAAGTCTGTCAAGATGAAAGTTGCACGATTACAATAGTCGTATGTCGCTACGTACGACAGGTACGCCAGCTGTTGTCCCGCTATGCTGTGGTATATTTCTCATAACATAATTATCTTATTTATGTTGACAATTTTGAGTGTATTTTAAATTAATTTTATTCTTTATTATCTCTTCCACCCACAACTTTAATTTAAATGTAGCAGATAATTAACTAATTTCACGTTTGGCCCACGTGCTGTACCGATTTTGATAATTAAGTGGGTTATAAATAACTATCGACCGTACTTTGAGTTAACAATTATTGAAACACTAGTTGTCAACCGCGATTTCACCCGTATTATTTACCTTATTTTTTTTGAAATTAGCAATCCTTGGCAAATTTATAAAAATCTTTTTAGCGGTATGGGCGTAAAAAGGTAATAAACAGACAGAGCTAGTTTTCTTTTTACTATCATAACACCCAATAGTCATATACCTAGTCCTGATCCCACCCTAGGATTCCCTGTATTTGTCCCACACTAACTAACTAACAGGTCAAGTTAAATAAAAGCTTGTAGAATACGACCTGTACGCAATTACCAACATACCAACATCCGGACAGATGAAAGCAATTTTTTCCAGCTGTTGCAAAGACTTCACTCGCTTTGCTTGCTTGGTCAATAATGGATCAAAATACACGTTTTCTAGTTAAAAATCATAAAAATAAAAAGCTATTTATAATATATTTTTCATCTAACCTATCTTCTCTCTAACCTATCTAGCTCGAAGAGAAGATCTAACCTATACTGTCCGGCTGGCAAACCCTTACTTTCTTCCACTCTTTAATTTAAGGAATCCAGGCCATCGCACTAGCGTCTCATAATTAAAAATTTGAACTCCCTAAATCCCAGATGTCCAACATCCCATTACTCTTCCCCATCAGAAATGGGGCTACTTACCATAAATTGCCCTCATAGAAGTGGTAGACTCATTCGTTTCACGGCACATCCACACAGTGGTTTATGGTGCCAAACACTAAATGAGTAGGGTGGCTTTCCGATACTTTTTGACTTGCTGTCCACTGTCTGGCCAGAACTCACTCAAGTTGGTATAAATATGGTTAGCCAGTCACTTCTTCATATCTCAATCAAATTAATACAATTTAATTTTTATTTGAACATTACTTATTATCTAATTAATAACTGCGTAATTCTATCTTAAACTTTATTTTAAAATTAACTACCAATTTTTAATAATTATTGTTTTGTAGTTAATCGTGTTAAGACCGTGCTTCAACCGAGGTCCGTGCTGAAAATAAGTGCTGTAGTTTACTGCAGCATTATACTGAGCACGGCCCTTTTTTGACAGCACCATACATAGTACAAACGCTATTAGCCTATTTTAGAAAAATTACGACTATACACCACGTACTTTAATATTCTTCTGCAGACGCTATTAGCCAATGTCTACTTACTGTGTCAAAATTCGATGTATAATTTTCACAGACTACTCTCTTAATTATCTTATTTACTTAATGATTTGACTTTGTATGGTTTTTTTTTTAAATAAAAGTTTTACTTACTTACTTAAAAAGAAGAGCCTATTTCTTCAGATGGCATAAACAAATTGTAACTGTTTAAAATAGCCCATAAACATGTGATTTAATTTTACGAAGTCATATCGCCACTGCTTTACCGACATCATTTCGATACATTAAGATATAATAACAATAAATAAATACGTGATTTTGTTTTAAATTTTGTATTAAGTTTGCATTGTTGGTGTGAAACGAACCAAATGTAGGTAGTGAAGCCTCGTCCTATATTATAATCTACTTTAGACGGTACGGAGGCTGCGATGCTCTAAGACTTCAGATTGTTGTTGGTACAATAGATTCAGAAGTTCCCTTCATTAGAAAGTTTAAAAACTGCACCAAAGATTTTTCGTATTTTTTGATTCCTTGTAGATTCATGGACACCCTAAACCTATATGATTGCGGCATTCCTTCAGCCATTCCCGTGTACCACACTTCAATAGCTTGTCTGGAAAACATTTCTAAAATCTCATTAAATACCACCACTTCCCTTGAATCAAATTCTACTTCTATGCTTAAACAAATAAGGTTCAAAATACTCCTAAAAGATGGGTCACGAGAATGGTGTCAAAAGATCCCTGGAACTATTTGTCTTGTCTTAATATCCACTCTGATGGCAACTGATGGACACTAATGTCTATCTAATGACTTTATTTTTAGATTATTACTTTTGTTCGATTTGGACTGTGGCAACAATCTGTTTTAATATTGTCTAAAATAGAACTGATGTCATAAAAGTTTTTCTTCCCAACGTGTACCGATATGGTGGTGGTGGGACATGTGCATTTGACATGATATTCCTACGTCTTGCCCATGTCCTGATGGGAGACAATATTAAAATCTGTGGGCATTTGACGACCTCTTCGTCGGGCGAGTAGCCGACTGAGATGCGAGCCGTTGCGGCTCGAAGCGCGCTGCGGTACAAACATTTGTATGACCTGCAAGTATTTGCTCCTGGTCTGGGTGTTGTGGTACCATGTTACTCATAGTTCCTGATACCCACAACACAGGGAATCCTAGTGTGGGATGGACTATGCATGACTGTTATGTTATTTTATTGTGCTAGCAATTCTCCCATAATATTCTCCACTATTAATAAATCGGTAAATTTCGTAGGAGTATAGCTTTTTTGTGAAAGAGTTCGTCCGGGGAAGTAATAAATGTCATTCTATTTTGAATAATCGTTGTAGTACTAATCCGATCACTATTTATTCACCTAGGTAGACGTGTTCTGTGCTAGATCAAAGGAAACAGTTTGTCAATGTGTAGTAATGCTGATTTAATGCTCAATTTGTTCGGGTCAATGATTTGGTTTTGTAAACAAAGTTTTTGATATGAAATAAGTAACGACATGTATATCATTCACAAAATTCAGTCAAATATTTTCATTTTAGGACACATACCTAGTATTCTATCCTCCATTTCAGCTTACACCAAATCTGAAAAAGAAATAATTAGTTAAAGGACTAGTATGCCGAAAGGATTCACTGCATACCTCTCAGAGGCTCATTCCACGCACATGTCATTTAATTTTTGCCCATTTTTTCGTGGTCCTACTAATTTGGACTATGTATGTGAGTGACTGTTGGGTGTGTTATGAATACTAAATAAGTGTTTATTTTGAGTACCTACTTACCACACTTAACAAACTTTGATTTATTATTGCACTTGATTGTACGTTATTTCATAGGCATACAGCGACGCGTGACCCGAGAGCTGGCTCTTATCTGGCTCAACGCATTAGTATTGCCATTCAGCGTGGCAATGCAGCTAGCATCTAGGGACGCTTCCGTCTGGTAGTGATTTGGATCAGTTGAGCTACCTTTAGATCGCTAGCAGCGGTCTTCAGATAGCACAACTGTTTCATATGTATTTTGTGCATACCTTGCATTAGTACAGCAAAGTAGTAATATTTCTATTATGGTGTTATAATTTGTAGACATCATTTCCAGATGTTTTACTAGTAGGTCATTTTACTTTTATGTCGTTCATCCCACAAGGGTGTCATGCTAGATTCTCCTTCTGATACGGACCGATGTTATGTTATGTTATTTTTCCTGCAGCGGGAATCAAACCCGTAACTTCTCGCATCTCACCCGGCTACTCGCCTGCCGCCGCACCACAGAGGTCATCAACCTACTAATCTACAATTTCAAAAAATCTACAGCTTCGTTTAAAAATCCCTTCACAATTCTAAACAGTTTGTATAAATAACGTCTGTTGGAAATAGGAAAGTCGTTTTCAAGATTCGTTATTCCATCTTTGGCATTATCAAAATAGTTTAACATTGATTTATAGGTTTTAATATAAATTTCTCAACACTAAAATATAATATTGATTCGTTGTAATAAACTTTATTGATCACTCGCAGTAAACTAGTCGTAAAATACGTGATTGAATCGTTACACTTAATTAAATAGGTAAAGTGATTAATTTGCTAAACATGTTGGTTTAAAGTATAGATATGAGGAATCACAGTAATTACCTTCTGGATAAAGTATGTCTAATAGGAAGTTAATAGGGCAGAAACTAGTTGCTTAGTAGCAACTTTCTCTCTTGTTTAGTCTACATTTGATTCATGATCGTTTTTTGAGTTCTTCTACTAATTCTAGATGCCATCTTACGGTGAACGAGCCGGACTGTTCACCGTAAGTTGGCACCTGCCATGGTTTATTTACAGGTGCCATCTTCGGGTGAATGAGCCGGACTGTTCACCGTAAGTTGGCACCTGCCATGGAGTATTTACAGGTGCCATCTTCGGGTGAATGAGCCGGACTGTTCACCGTAAGTTGGCACCTGCCATGGAGTATTTACAGGTGCCATCTTCGGGTGAATGAGACGGACCGTTCACCATAAGTTGGCACCTGCCATGGTTTATTTACAGGTGCCATCTTACGGTGAATGAGCCGGACCGTTCACCGTAAGTTAGCACCTGCCATGGAGTATTTACAGGTGCCATCTTACGGTGAACGAGCCGGACCGTTCAGACCGTAAGTTAGCACCTGCCATGGAGTATTTACAGGTGCCATCTTACGGTGAATGAGCCGGACCGTTCACCATAAGTTGGCACCTGCCATGGTTTATTTACAGGTGCCATCTTACGGTGAATGAGCCGGACCGTTCACCGTAAGTTAGCACCTGCCATGGAGTATTTACAGGTGCCATCTTACGGTGAATGAGCCGGACCGTTCACCATAAGTTGGCACCTGCCATGGTTTATTTACAGGTGCCATCTTACGGTGAATGAGCCGGACCGTTCACCGTAAGTTAGCACCTGCCATGGAGTATTTACAGGTGCCATCTTACGGTGAATGAGCCGGACCGTTCACCATAAGTTGGCACCTGCCATGGTTTATTTACAGGTGCCATCTTACGGTGAATGAGCCGGATCGTTCAATGTAAGTTGGCACCTGCCATGGTTTATTTACAGGTGCCATCTTACGGTGAATGAGCCGGATCGTTCAATGTAAGTTGGCACCTGCCATGGAGTATTTACAGGTGCCATCTTACGGTGAAAGAGCTGTAGTGTATGGAATGCAAAGTCCATCGCAGAGTATGATTATTATGTTTACAAACCGACACTGACTTTTCATTGTTTAGCATTATAAAAATAAAACTGCGTTTTGTGACATAAGATATTCAGCACACGCGCGGCCGATTGCAAACGGAGTCGGCGGCGGGCACCGTCTAGACATACGATTTATCGAATATTGATAATCGATAAGTATGCGACGAGTCGAGTCGATTGCCCCGCAAATATTGGACCACCACGAAGCTTTCGCGTACCGTCAAGCCCTTGCTGATTGATGATCTCCTAGTACTCACACTCAAGATATGACGGAGTTTCATGACTGATCTCCTAGTACCTCTCACACTTGAGAAATTCGCAGGCACTAGACAAATACAAAATTGCCTGTACAGAGAGTCCCCAGATTGTTAGGAAAATAAATGGCATGGCTATTCCGTCTTATCCCATCTCATGTAAATGAATACGGCTGGGTCATGAAATTGGACTCTCGTCGTAATGTGAGCTTTAAGCTCATTTATGGTGAAGGTCCCTACGGAAAGTGTGAAGACCTACTTGAGCCCTGACTTCTGGCAGAAATGGGTGAAATTCCGGCGGTTCAAGGACCGCCTGTCACTTGATCCCCCGGGCTGCGACGCGTCAGCGATCATACGGTTATAAATAAAGTGTTTTTATATGTATGTTTGTTTCTAAAGTATTTATGTTGATATGGACTTATTGTTTAGGTTTAATGCATTTCTCAATAAGCCTAAAATAAAGATTTTGATTTTGAATTTAAAAAGAATACCTGCTTCTTATCTTCTACTAGAATATGTCCCTGAAACACCCTGATTCTTTTACGCCTAAGGCTATCGTAGCTCAAGCTCGTTTGACCCTCCTCTTTGTGTAATAAGAGCGTTAAAGTTACCACTGTTTTGTTTGCTTGTTTTATAGACCAGAGAACTAATATAACCTGCTGAAACTACTAGTGCCTTCGCTATATCATCTCGTCACGGGTACCGCAGAGCCTCAAAGGTTTATAATCTGTCCGTGTTGCCAGAGATGACTTCCGTCACTGAGACATATCCTCACCGGACGGGTTTTTTTGTGTTGTCTGCACTGTGACATTGTTGTACCTACTAGCTAGTTATTCCGGGACACTACCGTCAATTCTGGAGGGCAATTCTCGTGCTTTAGAGATTAAGTCGAATAAGATATATGTCGAAAAAAGATGGCGAATGTCGAATAAAATCTTAATTTGCTATTCTTGTAATGTGACAATAGACAATAATTAATTCTCTAATTTAGAGATAATCTCTACAATCCGAGAATTGGCCTCCAGTACTTATGTCGGGCGATTGCTCACCGTTGTAGTTGTAAAATATTCCATGTCATTTATTATAAATCGTGTGTTGTATGTAAGAGAACCTAGTATTTGGACCAACCTAACATAGGTTTTAAGATACTCTCAGTATGTATAATAAGAAAAATAAAAAAAACACAAGATCTATTGGCCGCATCCAAAAGCTCAAAATTGCACATCAGGCTATGGACAGAGCTATTCTTGGAGTTGCACTACGAGATGGAATCCGAAATGCAGAGATCCGTAGAAGAACGAAGATCACCGACATAGCTCTCAGAATTAGCAAGTTGAAGTGGCAATGGGCAGGCCATATAGGTCGCAGAACTGATAACCGCTGGTGAAGAAAGGTTCTCAAGTGGCGACTTCAAACAACGGCGCAGAAGAGGAAGGTTTTTTTAACTTGTACTTGGAATGGTGGATCAAGCAGATGGCCCACCTGATGTTAAGTGGTACCCTCTGCCAATGAACAGTGCATTATCACCTTAGGACACACCCTATGTGGCATTACACCGCGCCTGCCACCCTGAGACATAAAGATGAAAGTCTCATGTGCCTGTAATTTCACCGGCACCCTTATCCTTCAAACCGAAACACAGCAATGCGAGCACTACTGCTTTGCGGTAGAAATAGGTATGGTGGTAGTACTTCCCCGGACGCACAAAATAACTCTACTACTACTAAAGTCAAGGTAGGTACTAAGGTCCCCTCTCTCGATGAACCAACGACATTATAGTTGGCTGTTCGTCGTGACATTCTATGGGGAGGCCTATATCTTGCAGTGGACTTCTGTAGGGTAATGATGATGATGAACTATTAGAGCCTATGACAAAAAACTAGACTATCTACTATTTGAGAAGTTTGACAATTAAACCGATGGTAGTGGCACAGATAAAATAATACAATACTAGTAGTAGTGGTATCGTTCGTTATAAAAGAGTGAGAACGAGGGTAGATCGATATACCTGCCAATAGCATATCTACTCGCAAAGACTTTAGTTAGTTCTCCCGTGATCATGGCTCATGTAACTGTGCCGAAATATCGTTAACAATCTAAACTAAAAATCATGGAAAATCTCCCGTTTCTACTGAAAAGTATGTACATACGAGTTACCATAATAGTTTCAAAGCTTATATTAGAGCCTGTACTATCAAGGACAACAAAGCCAAACAAGCACGAGTTCCTCACCAGGAAAGATGTTAAACCATTTATCACCTTCACGCCACGAGCTTTACGACAACGCACATTATGCACTTCTACACGTCTGTCATTCTGTCATAAACACCATTTGTTCGTGTTATTATCCTCTAAGTGTCGAGGAATGCATGTTGGTCGTCTTACTAGCCCTTGGCGCCACCTCCGCAACTTACCAAAATATTTTTGTCGTTTGATTTGATCTTTGCACTTCTGATTTTAAGGTTGTATTTGCAAGGTTTTGACGGCACATAACTGGTGGTAAATATTTACGCGAGCAGACTTCGTTGGTGCAGGATGGTGTATACACAAAGTATTGGCTCATTTCGTTCGAGACCAAACATACAAATAGCATATTAAACGTAATCCAGTCTTTCCTTTTCGCATTCGTCATTCTGTGTCACTCGTTAAGCGGGATGGTGATCGGCGTTTGGCAAATCGACTTTGGACGTGAATCGATTTTGAACGCGCGTTGTGAGTTGAGTGAATGGATTCCGGTTAAGATATGCAGTGTGTTACTTGCTTTATGTGCACTTACAATAATGAGCGTATAGATATAATTAAGCCAGATAGTTTTAAGGTTAAAAACATCTGTGAATTCGGTTTGGTAGACCAGGCTAAAAGTATGTGTGACGCGATAGCCGTGTCAATAATGGACCGATAGGACATTTCTTATTAATTTCAGTAAGCTTACTTTTTTACGATTCTTGCTAGTTTGGTTATATCTAGAATCGAGTTAAACTAAGAGCATTATTTTTATTAGATAAGTTTGTGTTATTGTTTGGGTTGGTCCTGTTTAACCCCTCAAGCGAAATGAGCATGACTCGGGACCAGAAATAATGCATGTAGACCAAAGACTGATAATCTGACTACTCTCTCGTCTAGATTATCAAAATGATAAAGTTTTCAATCATTGTGATAAACTAGACGAGACCTTCTTCTTCGTGACAATGGTTCAAAATTGAGATTTTAAACACCACAGTCACATTGTCAGTATATCGTCGGAAGCATAAGCCTCGTCTACACCCCTAGAAAAACAATGTAAATTTGCACGTAGGTACGTACACTTAATAAAAATAAATCAAAGTAAAAGTCAATAGTATTCTTTTCATTGCCATCGGGAAAAATCATTTTGAATAGTCTTATTAACCGGGAATTTTATAATCAAGCCTGAACATCTAGGCAAGAATAAGATCTTAAAACTTGCAATGCATGTCTTAGTCAGAGAATAAAGTATCAATTCGATAGGAATATGTACCTGTAATAACATAATCAATAGAATAGATAAAGTTCTGTTCAGATGCCCACGTTAACATAACGTTTTACAATCATATATAAGCCGGTTTTGCAGCCAAAAAAGCAATTTTCTTCTAGTATTCATTGCTTATGGTCATAGATTAGAATATTGTCGCGCCGTGCAAACATTACTGTAAGATCACACTCATATCTGTTCTACGTCCATCGACGTCAACAAAACCGACAATATTTTGAAGGATTATTCAAACTAAATTTGCTAGTCTTCTTGTCCCCTAAACCCTTCCATAAATAAGACTTAGATTCCGCTAACAAAACTTCCCATGGCCGAACGTGGTGCCAAATAAATACGCTAGTTCGCCCACTATTCGCTAGATTTAAAATTGGGATTATGGAAATCCTTATTTATGGTAGTGGATATTAATAATATTATTTATTGGTCTCTACATAATGTTATTGTAGCAGGTTATACAAGGCAAGATTGAGGAAGTGAGGAAATGGTTGACGAAGAGGAAGTGACAAGATTGAGGAAGTGAGGAAATGGTTGACGAAGAGTTAGACGCACAAAACACGCAATGAAGCAACACATATAGTAGGTACAAGCACGAGCCGTAGTCAACCTTACCTCATCGAGTAACAAGATGGGAGCACTATAAAGAGTTAGACGCACAAAACATGCAATGAAGCAACACATATAGTAGGTACAAGCACGGGCCGTAGTCAACCTTACCTCATCGAGTAACAAGATGGGTGCACTATAAAGAGTTAGACGCACAAATCACGCAATGAAGCAACACATATAGTAGGTACAAGCACGGGCCGTAGTCAACCTTACCTCATCGAGTAACAAGATGGGAGCACTATAAAGAGTTAGACGCACAAAACACGCAATGAAGCAACACATATAGTAGGTACAAGCACGGGCCGTAGTCAACTTTACCTCATCGAGTAACAAGATGGGAGCACTATAAAGAGTTAGACGCACATAACACGCA
This sequence comes from Operophtera brumata, assembly GCA_932527175.1. Lineage (NCBI taxonomy): Eukaryota > Metazoa > Arthropoda > Insecta > Lepidoptera > Geometridae > Operophtera > Operophtera brumata. The sequence continues at coordinate 53,161,298 of OW052239.1, read as the reverse complement.
ATGAAGCAACACATATAGTAGGTACAAGCACGGGCCGTAGTCAACCTTACCTCATCGAGTAACAAGATGGGAGCACTATAAAGAGTTAGACGCACAAACCACGCAATGAAGCAACACATATAGTAGGTACAAGCACGGGCCGTAGTCAACCTTACCTCATCGAGTAACAAGATGGGAGCACTATAAAGAGTTAGACGCACAAAACACGCAATGAAGCAACACATATAGTAGGTACAAGCACGGGCCGTAGTAAACCTTACTTCATCGAGTAACAAGATGGGAGCACTATAAAGAGTTAGACGTACAAAACACGCAATGAAGCAACACATATAGTAGGTACAAGCACGGGCCGTAGTCAACTTTACCTCATCGAGTAACAAGATGGGAGCACTATAAAGAGTTAGACGCACAAAACACGCAATGAAGCAACACATATAGTAGGTACAAGCACGGGCCGTAGTCAACCTTACTTCATCGAGTAACAAGATGGGAGCACTATAAAGAGTTAGACGCACAAAACACGCAATGAAGCAACACATATAGTAGGTACAAGCACGGGCCGTAGTCAACCTTACCTCATCGAGTAACAAGATGGAAGCACTATAAAGAGTTAGACGCACAAAACACGCAATGAAGCAACACATATAGTAGGTACAAGCACGGGCCGTAGTCAACCTTACCTCATCGAGTAACAAGATGGGAGCACTATAAAGAGTTAGACGCACAAAACACGCAATGAAGCAACACATATAGTAGGTACAAGCACGGGCCGTAGTCAACCTTACCTCATCGAGTAACAAGATGGGAGCACTATAAAGAGTTAGACGCACAAAACACGCAATGAAGCAACACATATAGTAGGTACAAGCACGGGCCGTAGTCAACCTTACCTCATCGAGTAACAAGATGGGAGCACTATAAAGAGTTAGACGCACAAAACACGCAATGAAGCAACACATATAGTAGGTACAAGCACGGGCCGTAGTCAACCTTACCTCATCGAGTAACAAGATGGGAGCACTATAAAGAGGTGCAGCAATAACAATCCTAAACAAGTTTTTTTATTTCAAAAAACAGTACTTGCTTTTATAAAATTGGTGATCGTAACCGTGTGCTCATCAAAATGAGCCTAAACACGGCCAGTCTACTATTATCCCTCGAAGAGTACCGTTGTCCATCATTAGATCAGCTCGCTGTCACTCTAATATTACATTGTCATCGGAACTTGACAGTTATGCAAAATAACAGCTAAATCAGTTGAGGATATCTGAATTTCGCAACAGATTTTTTTATTTAAATTGCGTGTTAAATAAAAGCTTGTAAAAAAGACAACTGTTATACTGTCACACTGCTGTTAATAAAAGGATATAGAAAAAAAACAACAAATATTTTGGGTTCAGCCATGCAACATCGCAGAAGTGCGCGATGCGAAACAGTTCGCAAATTCTTGCGATGCGTCGTGCGAGCTCACTGATTTGTACGATACAACGTCGCGTCGATGTTTTGAGTTATACAAGTCTTAGGGCCGGTTTATTGATCCGTAGTCAAACACAGTATAACCATTTGTTAGATTAACCATAGTCAACTGGTCAACTAATGGTTAAAGGGCTTTTACGTTTTTCAATGTCTATTTTAACTACAGTCAAATATAACCATTGGTTATTATATTGCCAGTGTAATGAGAAATCATTTCCTAAAAATAGCTGCAGTTTTTTGTAGGTAATATTTTTCATTGTGACAACACTGACGATAAAGAGTGAATGATACCAAAATAAATGTCTTTTTTGACAGTCTAGTGTCAAATCTGTCAAACTGTATCAGAAACCCAAATAAATTAAAACGAGATTATTAATCTAAAAGCTGATTTCACTTCGCTTTTATTAATTAATTATAGTGAATTTCCCTATACCTATCCTTTGTTTTAAGGTCAGCATCTGCTAGGTACTACTTGGGTGTTTATAGAAAATACATCTCTATTCCTATAAAGCTCGGCATTATTACCCCCTGAATTTTTTTTTGGTAATAAGTAATAGTTTCAAAAATAATACCTACATATGCAGTTATATTAGGTAGGTACCTATATATATTTTTATTTCAGTAAAAATGAGTTACTTTGATAACCGATACCGTAGGCAAAAGTCTTTACTATCCCAGGTGTCCAAGGGGGTTACGTGGTCTGAAAATTTTCGCCCTTCTCATCAATAACACAAAAAAAAAAAAAAAAAAAAAAAACACAAAAATATCATCGTCTGATGAACTTTCCGACGTAATATCATCATATTATCTAACTATGTTTAAATCCATTTTAATTATTAGAGAAATACGTCGTCGACAACAATGGAACATTCACAAAACAGATGTTAGGGGTTGGTTTAACCATCCGCCATATTGTTTAACTCTCCGACTTCGGGTGGTAACTTTTTTTAACTAGTGGTTGATATTTTGACCATTAGTTAAGCTAACTATTGATCAAAAAACGCATTTTGGCGAAATTTTACCATTGGTTACTATTTTTAACTAATTGTTGAGTTAACTACGGATCAATAAACCGGCCCTTAGACATGTCTTTTACTCATAATTTTAGATTGAGACCAGAATTTATTTTGTATTCATGTGGTAGAATTTATAGCACAGGAGCACAATCTTTCAATAAGATATTTCATCACCTGTCTTTGCTCAACAGCAATTTTCAACTTTGATTTCACCACACATCGACTTTATAATGCTCCAATAAAGATTGTTTGATTGCATTGTCTCCCTCCAACGACTCGCCATCTACCAGGTTAATAGGTGAGCGGTAATGTAACTGGTACAGCATTGTTGTGTCTAGACGAAACCGACACCTCTTATCGGGAAGGACAGCCGTTTTGTAATAATATCGCTTGTTTTGAAACAGGCTGTTAAAGTGCCAAAATACGGGTTAAATTCAATGTAAATTCTAGTAAGGCCACTGTTCACAATAGTAGATTGTATCATAAGGGAGCAACATAATATTTTTACGGCGAGGGCGCTTTTTTGAATCCAGAGCGAAGTGAGGGATTCTAGAGTAGAATCCCGAGCGTAGCGAGGGATTCTTTAGTAGAATCCTGAACGTAGCGAGGGATTCAAAGTACGTCGCCCGAGCCAAAAATATATGTTGCGCCCGTGTGATACACTCTGCTTTTCATCACCCACTATGAGAAAATAAAAGGCGCCTCATATGTTATTGTAATATTATTATTTAATAAAACAAATGGTTGTTTTTTTGTTGTGTTTTTGTGTTTTTTTGGGTGTTTTTTTGTGTTTTTTTGTGTTTTTTTTTGTTATGTGTTTTTTGTGTGTATTGTGCTTTTTTGTGTTTTTTTTGTATTTTTTTTGTGTTGTGTTTTTTGAGTTTTTTTTCGTGTTTTTGTGTTTTTTTGTGTTTTGTGTTTTTTGTGTTTTTTGTGTTTTTTTTGTTTTGTGATTTTTTGTGTTTTGTGTTTTGTGTTTTTGTGTTTTGTGCTTTTTTGTGTTTTTTTTGTGTTTTTTTTGTTTTGTGTTTTTTGTGGTTTTTTTGTAAATTTTTTTGTGTTGTGTTTTTTGTGTTTTTTTGTGTTTTTGTGTTTTTTTTGTGTTTTGTGTTTTTTGTGTTTTTTTTGTATTTTTTTTTGTGTTTTTTTTGTGTTTTGTGTTTTTTGTGTTGTTTTTGTGTTTTGTGATTTTTTGTGTTTTGTGTTTTGTGTTTTTGTGTTTTGTGCTTTTTTGTGTTTTTTTTGTTTTTTTTGTGTTTTTTTTTGTTTTGTGTTTTTTGTGTGTATTGTGCTTTTTTGTGTTTTTTTTGTATTTTTTTTTGTGTTGTGTTTTTTTTGTGTTTTGTGTTTTGTGTTTTTTGTGTTTTTTTGTGTTTTTGTGCGTTTTGTTTTTTGTGCGTTTTTTTTGTTTTTGTGTTTTTTTTTGTGTTTTGTGTTTTGTGTTTTTTGTGTGTATTGTGTTTTTTTTGTGTTTTTTGTGTTTTGTGTTTTTTTGTGTTTTTTTTTGTGTTTTGTGTTTTTTGTGTGTTTTGGGTTTTTTTGTTTTGGGTTTTGGGCCATCGTACCAGCCAGTATTTATTCAAACAATATTTGCATTCGAATTATTTGGCGCTGGTTCCAAATTCAATAAGTGCGCCGCAATTATCTTTGCCGCGCACTTTTTGAATTAGGAACTTAATAAGTGCGCCGGAAAACTCATTACTGCCAGCTAAAAGTTTCTCATAGAAAACACCACCGTTGGGTGCACTTAACGGCGAACCCAGTCGTCCTTTTCGAATAGATGGGATGAAAACGTTTGTTAAGCTTAAACAACTCTTTTTGACAGATGTTTTCATACGTTATCTGTCACTTTGACGATTGGTTACGGCACCCATCGATTTATTTGTTCCTGAAAATGCCCCTTAGGCGATTCTTTCTACAGCTACGACGAAGCCCAACACTCGTCACGTCAATACCTAACCTTCGACCATTGACGTAATGTAAGTAGTACATATATTTGCTAACATTCTCTCTTCATCTAGAAGTCTCTAACATTATTAAAGAGACTGTTCCTGCCATTTTAAATAAGAGACGTCGTCTACTTTTATTTTATTTTATTTTCTAGTGTTTTCTTGAGTTATTTTGTGTAATTTTGGTGGCATCTTAATCAATATAGCTCGTCTATAGAGCACTAGTATAGTAAAATCAAATGGAAGTGTTGCGTGACTTCTCAAATTGGTGGAAATTGTCTACCAAAGTTTTTCAGTGCAGTAAAAATTACAGTGTTGAGAGCTTCACCTTTATTTTATAGTAGTAGTATAGTAGAGCTTGTTTTTTGAAGGAGTTTGTCGGGCAAGTACTGCCACCATACCTGTTTCTGGCGTAAAGCAGTAGTGCTCGCATTGCTGTGTTTCGGTTTGAAGGGCGCCGGTGAAATTCAGGCTTTTCATCTTTATTTTTCAGGGTGGCGGGTGTAGTGCAATGCCACATAGGGTGCGACCTAGGTAGACGTGACCTATAAGGTAATGCATTGTTACAGGCAGAGGATACCGCTGGGCCATCTGCTTGTTCCATTCAAGCTAGTAGTTACTAATAGCAGTTAAGAAACTCTCTAAGACTTAACACGGAGACGCATAGCCTAAATGGTTCAACTATAATTTTGAAGTACTTGTACATAAACTACGGTTAGTATTATTGCGGTACAAAATCATTAAACAACATTATGTATCGCCGAAACCAGCAAATCATAGATAGTGGCCACCGTTCAACGACAGCACGGAGCCAACGTAAATGTATGCTTTTCATACTCAAGAATACCTACTTATATCAGCAGAATATTTGTTTATAAAGTTTCATACATTGACTATCCACGCGTTGGCATTAATATTAAGATCGTATCCGGTATTAGTGGCTTGTGATTAACAGTTTTCTTTAGATACCTAGATACATACCTCATGTGCGTGTTTAGACTTGACTCTGTCAGGAAGATTATTTATGATAAATTACGTACCTTTTATATTTCAAGATTTTGCGTCGTTCTTGTATTTATAGGATTTAATGAGTAATATACTACTGCATTTCACATTTGCAGGACCACATAGGGACACCCTTATTTGGCAATTACACTTTTTTTTTATGTAATTCTTCGACAAACTTGCTTACGGCCCGCCTAATGGTAAGCGGTTACCGTCGCCTATTGACATCTACAACACCAGAGGTATTGACAATGCGTTGTCTGTCCTGAAGGACTCTTTTTTTATTTTTAAAGTGGCTTTTTTGTAGTTTAGCAGAAACGCCTCAGAAGGGAGCCCATTCCACAACTTGCACGTATGGGCAGAAAAGATCTCGTTAGCGAGCTGTACGTGATACCCACGTATCGATGATGTGTGAATGAGCTCCCTTGCGATGTCGAGAAGTGCGATGGTAGAACCTGGTCGCTGGTATGAGTTTGAACAGCTCCTCAGAGCACTCCCCATTATAGAGGCGATAGAACACACCGAGCGAGCCGATGTCTCGGTGCAGGCTCAGCGGCTCTAGTGAGCTGGTGAGCTTGGGGTAAATTCGTCAAGGTCTGCTTAAAATAATAAAATAAACAGAAAATCGCAAGAGAAGTACTTTACAAAGACTTCACAAAAAATCACAACACAGACAACGTTTAAAACAGGCTTCAGCTAAGAATATTGGCAAACATGCCAATATTCTTAGCTTTTATAGACGCTGCGGTGTGCCCGGCCTAATAATGGAACATTCCGTCTCCTCCCTTGGATGTCGTAAAAGCCAACTAAGGGATTACCCGGACTTGTTGATATGATTCGTTGGTATAAGATTCGTCCTGGCTACTAGCTTATTATGGAACGTGTTATTACTCGCTGAGTCAGTCGCGGGAAGCAATGGCGGCGATGAGCTCACTACTTGTCACGTCTATATTCGACGATGGTGCAACCCACTGTGAACAGAGGCCTAATTGAGGTTCTGCCAACCCCTTCGGGGAAAAAGGCGTGTGTCTATAGAATATATAGAATATGTGTATGTATGTTTCATATTCTTATTCATATTCATTTATTGCTTATTATGTAATATGTACATTAATGTTAGTGTTGTTCTTAATTATACTGTTTGTTAGTCAGGTACATACACATAAACCCCGTTTATAGAATCCTAACTATTAACACAATAAATAATAATGCAATACTAACGAATAAAAGTAGTAACTTATTCACTGCTTATTCCAAACTTTAAAAATATCCGTTGACACCTCTCGGCTATGCCCAAATATGTATTCTATTAAGATTGTATTGCATTGTTATAGTAATGTCTTCAACCAAATCCAGCTGATTGAGATCACCTATGGACCGAATAAGGAAATCGAGAACACGCACCGAAACCAGATAGCTGACGTCGCTCAAAAAGCTGCTAAACTTAAGTGGGACTGTGCTGGACAAGTGTGCCGTGTGTCAGAAGAACTAATGGGCAAAGACGACGACATATTGGATCCCAAACAGAAGACGACCACGTGGAAGGCCCAGATGGAGATAGCGGGATGAGCTAGACTCCTACTTGAAGGATTGGTCCCAAATAGCCAACAATAGAGACGAATGGAAGGAAGGAAGGGAGGCCTTTGCCCTGCAGTGGGACACCACAGGCTCATAATAACATAACAATCCATGCATATTTATAATTTGAGTATTGTACTTGATTTAGTCAGTAAAAAATCAAATCCAAGATTGGTAATTTTGCGTTATACCCTACCTTAAGGTGTGAATCGTACGTCACACTACTGTTGTGAAATTTATTAACTCTCTCAAATCTCTTAATGAATGTGAACCCAACAAAGTCATGCGTGGAAATATTGCTGTTTACCTTATTGATCGTTGTGTTTGTTTGGACTGTTTATTTTACGCAATAGCTCGATGTCGTATAAAAATTATCACTTGTGATTTTGTTGATTGTCTTTTAAAAGGTTTTATCGGTTACGTTACGATGTTTGTACGCGCCGTGGCCTCTAGGCACAGAATTACTGTAGGTCGCAAATAGGGCTTGCATTATCCGTAAACTTTTCGTATCCGGGTACTTATATTAAGTTATATTATATATTGAACTTTTGTATTCAGATATCCGGATAATTTGGATAATTTTGGAAAAGTATTAAAATTTATAAACAAAAGAAAGTGATGGTTATGGATAGCTTTATTAATGTTTAAATACATCCAACATTCACCCACCATTAAAATATGAATCACTTTAACCAATTCGGTAGCTCTTTTTGTAAAATTAAAACTACTATCATAGTAGATAATAATGTGATCATAATATATCAAAAAACATCATAAACAAACAAAAAATTACAAAATTCTCTCTTTTATTCAAGTTAACACTTATCTTCTCGAAATAACTATATTTTTCTTTCAATAAATAAATAAATAAATAATGCTGGACAGTTTACAAAACATTATCTAGCCCCAAGCTAAGCAGAGCTTGTGTTATGGGTACTAGATAACTGATATACTTAATACAATATATAACATAGATAGATATTTTTTATTATACATAGAAAATACCCAGAACACCCTGAACAAATATCTGCATATCGCACAAATATTATTTTGTTCCGAGGCGGCAATCGAACCCGCAACCTCCGGCGTCGCAGGCGAACGTTCGCCCGCCCCGCCACCGAGGTCGTCTAATAAATAAAGCAAGACTTGCATTTAATATCTTGCTAGCTCGGACTCATCTCTGGTAAAACACGTTTTTCCGAATTTTCACGCATTTTGCAAACATGTAGGTGCCTACTGGTACTTTGGTACTTTATTGAATTGCATTATCCGCTTTATCCGAATTTAGCGGACGTAATTATTCGGATTTGAAAATAAGTATATAAACGAATAGTTCCGACAACGAAATGTACGAGAAAATTTACACAGAAACACACTTTTTCCCCCAAAAGGGTAGTAGCATAAATTCTCGAAATGTTTCAAGTTTTCTAAAATAAGCATTACTTTTTACAACCCACAGTGAAAAGTGGCCCATTTGAGGGTCTGTCTACCCTTTTGGGGAGAAAGGCTATGTATGTATGTATTATATGTTGGTATTTTACCAATAACATAACAACTTAGTATTAGTAGAGCTTTTTAGTAGTAGTAGTAGAGCTTTTTAGGGTTCCGTAACAAAAATTACGGAACCCTTATGGATTCGTCATGTCTGTCTGTCTGTCTGTCCGTGTATGTCACAGCCACTTTTTTCCGAAACTATGAGATCTATGCTGTTGAAACTTGGTAAGTAGATGTATTCTGTAAACAGCAAAAAAGATTTTCACACAAAAATTGAAAAAAAACAATAAATTTTTGGGGTTCCCCATACTTAGAACTGAAACTCAAAAAACTTTTTTTCATCATACCCATACGTGTGGGGTATCTATGGATAGGTCTTTAAAAATGGTATTGAGGTTTCTAATTTTTTTTTTTTCTAAACTGAATAGTTTGCGCAAGAGACACTTCCAAAGGGGTAAAATGTGTGTGTGTGTGTGTCCCCCCCCCGTAACTTCTAAAATAAGAGAATGATAAAACTAAAAATGAATATATGATGTACATTACCATGTAAGCTTCCACTGAAAATTGGTTTGAACGAGATCTAGTAAGTAGTTTTTTTTTAATACACTATTATTAAAACATCGATCAAAGTTACAACAAACCACACGAACTTTTATATTATGTTACTTGCTGCTAAGGAACCCTTCATGGGCGAGTCCGACTCGCACTTGGCCGCTTTTTTTTGTGAAAGAGTTCTTCCAGGGAAGTACTAGCACTATAGCTATTTCTGCCGCAAAGCAATAGTGCTTGCATTACTGTGTTCCTGTTTGAAGGGTAAGGGTGCCGGTGAAATTACAGGCACATGAGACTTTTCATCTTTATGTCTCAGGGTGGCAGGCGCAGTGCAATGCCACATAGGGCGCGTCCTAGGTGGAAGTGACCTACTAAGTAATTTGCTCAACAATGGATACCTACAGAACCCATAAAGACCTCAGTGAAAAAGGCGTAGTGTAGAAGAGTTTTTAATAAGACACAGTAAGAATTTTCAAACACAGAACAAACAAAGGTCTACCAAAGTAAAAAAAAACAAAAAAAAAACAAATGAATGAAAAAATACTTTATCTTAGTATCTAGATGATACTAGAAGTCTAGATGATAATGATGATGATGATGATGATTGTATGGTAGCTCCGTATCGAAAGATACGAATCCAGATTTTTTTTCTGGTAAGATATTACCAGAATTTAATACTTACAGCTTTTAAACACATCTAACACAGTAAATATATATAAGCTAAATAATCTATGATGAAACCAGCTCATTTTTGATGAGGCTAAAAATATATAGTTCATTTGCTCAACAGGGTTCCATGAATGAACTAAATTGCGAAACGGTAACTCGGTATAGGAAGTGTTTGAGCAGTTTGGTGTAAACAGCGCGTAAACAAATCGGACATGTTGTAAAGGAGATTGCATATTTGGTATCTCTATAGCATTTAGACGCATTTTCCCCAACACTTTAAAGGAAGTTTAACATATGTTAAGCTTAAACAACTCTTTTTGACAGATGTTTTCACGCTATCTGTCACTTTGACGATAGGTTACGGCAATCACTGATTTATTTGTTCGTGAACTTGGGCCCTATAGTTGAGATGTTCTTCCATGAAAATAAGTATCTAGCTACTTAGATACTTTGCAAACTAAACACTAGATTTTTTATTTAATTTTTCTTTATAAGCGCCGCACTGCTTTGCATTTGCCGTTTTAAAGTTTTATATAATGTATTTTCTATATATATTGCAACGTTACACTCCTTCCAAGGCGTCAAAGTCACAGTCAACTCATATTTTAGTAAAACGGTGGCCATTTTACTATAACTTTGGTAGACAATTTCCACCAATTTGAAAAGTCGCGCAGTTCACTTCCATTTCATTTCACTACACTTGTGTTCTCTAAACGAACAACATTGGTTAAAATGCCACCAAAGTAACACAAAATTATACCAATATAATTATATTATTATATATTATTATAATTATATTCAATTATTTTAAGTGTTTTTTTTTTGGTCATTGGCTTTCTTAGCTGAACTAATGATTATTATGGGACACTCTCAATCAATTGCGTGTTAGGTCTCCTAGTTTCCGTAAAATCAGGTTTCGCTATCTCAAAATGTGGTTGACGAGCTGTGATGAGCAAAAATCACAAGAAAAAAACAATTTCGCGCCTCAAACGAAAGCTGGCACGAAAGCACGATAAATTAAATATAGTGTGAAATCTGCTTCAAAAACTCATTTGACCGCCTCGGCTTTGCGCAATCGCAAACACATAAACATAATAAAGAATACCTACATACCTACTCCACGATTAAGATTTATCTTACGATACGTGATATCGTAAATACACAAAAATGTGTTGGCCTGTCTGTTTGGAGATTCGAGGAAACATAAAAAATAGTGGTTCAGGTTCTTAAGCTGCAATTTGAATAGTTTATTTTGTTAATTTGACGTGATAATAGAGAAATAAAATGTAAGGGCCCTGCTAAGAGTTTTTGGAGAAAACATGGAGAAGACTGTGAGATTATTGTGACCGCGAGAACACAAAATATGTCTTTAACATCGAATTGGGACTATCGTGGTGTGACAAGGTGATACTATCGAAAACAATGTTACTAATAACCAAGTTATTATGGCATATAATTATTTAAACAACGATATTTACCTAAATATTGAATAGGTCTCTTTAAGGCAAGAACACTATTATCAATATTTAAATCTATGGTACGGTATGGTACTCGTATGGTATGGTATGGTTATAATACCTCATTTATAATTGTATGATAACAGACATATATTTATATTTATATTTATTTAGTAGGGAAACCAACAGATATCTTTAGATACATGTTTTACATATTTCATGATGCTTACCATCCTACGTACAAAGTAACTTTTTTCAACAAGATTCTAAACTACCCCTTATTACTCGTACATTACCGAGTAAATACATAATATAAATACTAGGTAAAGATGTTATTTTGATCTTGCCCCTGCTATCCTAGTGGAATACCCCATTTTAAATATAGCCAACTGTTAAGAATAGGTTTAGGCCCTTAGGGTTCTACACGATAATAAGATGTTAAGCCGAGTGGTCATTCGAAATAGCAGCAATATGCACTCACTCAGACACTCTCATCTCGTTTTGCTTATAAAGTGCTTGGATTTAGCTAACGCTCGATATTACTATTGTGGGTGGCCGTTAGGGTTGCCAGCTTCTTACAACACAACTTTTTCGAAGAAAATAAAAGAAGGTACCAAGAAACGAACCACATATAAAATGCAATTGAAGCCATCCTCAACAACATCAAAATAATAGTCAAAATACGCCAAAAGTAAGAAAAATTGCTAACACAATCCTAAAGCCAACCACGCAACTATGGAGCCAACTATGAATCTGAGATCGCATAGCATCGATCATGTAAGTCATAATAATTCAATTTATAATTGACTAGATGACCCGCGCGCGATGTCGTCCGCGCGTAATTTTAAAACATCCCCGAAGCGGCATGCAGACTACAACTTAAACATCAACAACCACCCCGTGAAACGACTTTTGAAACAACACCACACTCAAGTTTTTCAATTTAGGGGTCACATTTTAACCTTTATTTCCTGAAAATATTTTAATCTTAACAACGTCACTGTGAAACGACCTCTGAAACGACACTGAACTCAAATTTTCAATTTAGGGGTCCCATTTAACCTTGAGGTCCTGAAAATATTTTAATCTCAACAACGAAACCGTGAAACGACCTTTGAAACGACAACATACTCAAGTTTTTCAATTTAGGGGTCCCATTTAAACCCTGAGGTTCTTAAAATACTTTGATCTCAACAATGACACCGTGAAACGACCTTTGAAACGACACCATACTCAAGTTTTTAAATTTAGGGGTCCCATTTTAACCCTGAGGTCCTGAAAATATTTTAATTTCAACAACGACACCGTGAAACGACCTTTGAAACGACACCATACTCAAGTTTTTCAATTTAGGGGTCCCATTTGAACCTTGAGGTCCTGAAAATATTTTGATCTCAATGACTACACTGTGAAACTAACTTTTAAATCGTCTAAATACGCTTAAAGCTGGCCAAAACGTAAAGTGTTTTTATTTACAAAGAAAACGTTCCCGTGCTTTTTTTCAGCATAATTTCAGGTATTGCTGAAACATATTTTTGCTATTTTTATATAAGGAATCTACCTGAGAATTTTCAAGTATCTACTACCAACGGTTTCAGAAATACGAAGCATTTTACTCTTACATTAAAAGCCGTTTTGGACCCCTTACAGGGTGAATTTCCAAAATCCTTCCCTAACACACCCCTACACCCAAAAAGAAATACATCCTCCAAATTTCATGTATCTAGGTCAAGCGGTTTAAGTATACATTAAAAGCCCTTTTTGGATCCTAAAGGGAGCGAATTTTCGAAATTCCTTTTTAAGTACACCTTTAAACCCTAAAAGGACAACATTCTCCAAATTTCAAGTCTCTACGACCAGCGGTTTAGGCAGTGCGTTGTAAATACCAAAGTTTTTTTATTGATTTACAAAGAAAACGTTCCCCTGCCGTTTTTCAGGAAAATTTCAGGTATCGCTGAAACACGTCTTTGTTAATTTTATTTGAGGAATCTCCTTGTAAAATTTCATGGTTCTACTACTAACGGTTTCCGAAATACAGAGCATTTTTGTTTTACGTTAGAACCCCATTTTGAAACATGCAAATTTTCAAAATTCCTTTCTTAGTACAACCCTACGTATCGAGACGAACACACCCTCCAAATTTCAAGTCTCTACGATCAGCGGTTTAGGCTGTGCGTTGGACCTCGGTCAGTCAGTCAGTCAGTCAGGACATTGCCTTTTATATATTAGATTGGAGATTTTTGCCAATTTCATCTGTGGGTGATTGACGGTTGGCTCCTTATTGTTTTTTCTCATTCGTCTGCTCCACCGGTAGGGACAACTAATAGTAGGGCTAAGTGTAACTGCCACATAATAAAACCGTGTGTATTGCCGTCATCAATATTTGAATGATTTTTTTACACGCGTCTCGTTGTCGTTTTAATTTTTGGCAGCCCTAGTCTATAATTCCTATAGCCATGCACTCGGACACTCAGATTATAGCATTAACTATTAGGTACGTGTGTTAAGCACTATTTATACAGGGATTTGCAAATAATGATGTCTTTATAAACGTACTACACGCTATTGAATTTAACCAAGGAGGATGATACTTTTGTACTATTGTGGAGTTAGTCTGGTAGTCAATAGTATTATTGCCTTCATTCATTGTGAGTTCTTGCTTCATGCTAGACCATTGTGTAATCACAGTTGGGACTCCTTTCTTATTCTTGGTTACAGTATCATATTTTATAGTGACGACCTCTGTGGCGCGGTCGGCGAGAAGCTGGCTGGGGCGCGAGATGTTGCGGTTTTAAGGTGGATACTCTCGCTTGGGGCGCGAAATTAAATTGTTTTTTTTGCTTAGGGGTATCGTAGTTATGAGATACTATCAATTACTAAACCTGTGTGTTAAGTCTCCTAGCTCTCGTGAAATCAACATTCGGTAGTTGAAGAAGTGTTGATGAAATAAAATGAGCAAAAGACACAAAAAAATGAATTTCGCGCCTCAAGCGAGAGCACTGCAGGAAAATGTTTGTATGGACTGCATAATAGTTGTTCTGGGTCTATGCGTTGTACTTGTATTTCCTGATACTCACGACATATAGAATCCTAGTGTGGAATCAGGACTATGGGCATTGTGGAGTGCTATTTATGTCACCGCGCGGGTCGTTCGGGTATAATGTATTATGAGGCTATAGTATATTACTTTTCAAGTGTAAACCACACTTTATGGTTAACATTAAATTTAAATGTAACCCAAAAATTTATATTATGAGGCTGTTAGGTATTTCAGCCAGATTCCTCTGGATATACATGCATACATAGACATGCGGCTCCTTCCCCGAAAGGATAGGCAGAACCTCAAATGGGCCTGTTTTCACTATAAGTTCCTAAGTTATTTTGATTTAGTAGTACTTGTACTATTATATATTCTGTGTTAGTAGTATAAGCACACCTGCCTCTACAAGAAGATACATCTATGCTATATAAATTTGAAAAATATATTTTTCAATACAATACCTCATTTTGCTTTTCATCACGTAGTGAAACTGTGAGCATAGCTCTCTCAATAGCCCCCTGCGCAACTTTGAGCTCATACTCATTTCATTAATATTTTTACTGAGAACTGAAATAGCACCACAAAAATAAATAGATCAACTGCAATCTTATATTCCCCGGTCGAGCTTTCCAACTATACCTACATCTGGGCACAGATAAAAGAATACTATACTAGATCTGGGTATCCAATACTACAGCTTGAATAAATCAGTCATGTTTCAACAAAGGTTCTAAAATTTTTAATCTATTGTCCAGCCTGAGAATAGACCCCTCCGTCTCCTCCCGTGGATGTCGTAAAAGCCGACCAAAGCTAAGGCCAAACCAACGCGTTCAGCCCGCGTCCGCGGCGGCGAGCTCGATGACGATCCATTGTCTTTCCATTGATCGCCCGAACGCGTTGGTTTGGCCTTAGCTTAGGGATAACCCGGACTTGTTAGTAAGATTCATTGGTATAAGACTTGTCCTGGCTGCTAGCTTATTATGGAATGTTTTATTACTGGAAGAGAGCGTTAGCCGAGGAAACCGTGGACTTATGGTTTAGGCTGTGCATTGATAGTCAGTCAGTCAGTCAGTCACGCAACGATTTTATATATTTTGCATTCTATAAAGCGATTTTAGCTATTGTTTTATATTATCAATTGTTATTATTGCTAAATTTTATTGTTATTATCAATCAGGACAATAAACTCTGATTTCTTAAGTTTTTTTGAAGTCTTCTAATGGCGCTTCAATAAATCACCACATATTATCTGATTTAAATCTACAGTACTTTGAAACAGTTTTAATCTTAATACCTCGTAAACCTCAACTCAGTGGTTCGGAATGATAATTTTGTTGCATTTCTAAACTAAGCACTACCAAGTTAAACCAAGTTTAGAGTTTGGGTCAATGGAGGCTTACGCATAGCGATAGTTAAAATCTAGCACTGTATGTTTTTGTTATTTGAATAATGATTTCCAAATCTGATCAATCAAATCGGAGACAAAAATAAAGTTAAATAAGGCTGAGAGTTATTCCAGGTCCCCAATTCCGCTAATTATCAACGATAATACCAATACCACAACAAAAAACCGTTACGTTATGCACATTTAGTATCACTATCACAGTTTTTGCTTTGTTTAGGAAGATACGTTTCTTGGTGTAGCATTGTGTAGCATCGATCGAACTTTACAGACCTACGATTGGCCTGAAAGTTTAATAACTCCTTGGTTTAAAAAGCGGCCAAGTGCGTGTCAGACTCGCACTCGCAAGTAACATAGTATAAAAGTTCTTGGATGGATTACGATTACTGACGTATTAAAAAAAAACTACTTGCTAGATCTCGTTCAAACCAATTTTGAGTGAAAGTTTACATGGTAATGTACATTACATATTTTTTTTAGTTTTATCATTCTCTTATTTTAGAAGTTATGGGGGGGGGACACACTTTTTACCACTTTGGAAGTGTCTCTCGCGCAAACTAGTAAGTTTAGAAAAAAATGATATTAGAAACCTCAATATCATTTTTAAAGACCTATCCATAGATATCCCACACGTATAGGTTTGATGTTTTTTTTTTTTTTTTTTCTGTTCTAAGTATGGGGAACCCCAAAAATATTTTATTTTTGATTTTTTTTGTAAAAATCTTAATACGGTTTACAGAATACATCTACCTACCAGGTTTCAACAGCTCTTATAGTTTCGGAAAAAAAAGGCTGTGACATACACGGACAGACAGACAGACAGACAGACAGACATGACGAATCCATAAGGGTTCCTTGTCTTTGACTAAGGAACCCTAAAAAATCAATAAAAATACTGTTTTGGAGATCTCGCAATAATTCATTCACCCTTTTTAGGTTTCCGTAGTCAACAAGACAAGGAACCCTTATAGATTCGTCATTTCTGTCTGTCTGTCTGTCCGTGTATGTCACAGCCACTTTTTCCGAAACTATAAGAGCTATGCTGTTTAAACTTGGTAAGTAGATGTATGCTGTGAACAGCATTATGCTTTTCACACAAAAATAGAAAAAAACAAGTAATTTTTGGGGGTTCCCCGTACTTAGAAATTAAAAAAAAAGACAATCCCGTACGTGTAGGTTATCTATGGATAGGTCTTCAAAAATGATATTGAGGATTCCATTTTTTTTTCTGAACTAGTAGTTTGCGCGAGAGATTCTTCAAAGTGGTAAAATGTGTGTGTGAGTGTCCCTCCCCCCCCCCCCCCCCGTTACTTCTAAAATAAGAGAATAAAACTAAAAAAAATATATGATGTACATCACCATGTAAACTTCCAACGAAAGTTGGTTTGGACGAGATCTAGTAAGTTTTTTTTTTAATACGTTATAAATCGTAAACTATCCAAGAACTTTTATATTATGTTACTTGCTGCTACGGAACCCTTCATGGGCGAGTCCGACTCGCACTTGGCCGCTTTTTTTAAAGTTTGATGTTGGATGTTTTTACATGTTGAAATAAATTAATAATATAATTATGTTGTAATTTTATTTCAAGCTAAATTTAATAAAGAGTTATCTGTCTATCTTATATTAAGACAATTTCAGGACAATTCAAGTGATTCCTTTTGAGATTTAGTAACGTTATAAATTCAAACGTTTTTGAAAATAGCACGATACCATTTTGTACATCAGCTAAACGAAATCTAAACCAAAACCAAAATCGTTGAGCAGTTCCTGATGGATCCCTTGAAACAAGCGTTTGAAAAGTTTCAAAATTAAAATTAATAGTTTGAGCTTCTGTTTCGCCTCTTTCCGAATCAGCGCCGTAGCAAGGTTAAAACGAATAGTTCAGAAATCTTTTAAATCCAATTCTAACGCCGTGTTATTCTGAAAAAGGTAAGAATACACAGGTTAGTCCAAACATTTCCATATAAACCCGCGTTAAATAAACCAGTAATCTGTAACCGATCAGCGGTTTCCCAATATGAAAACAAACGCCTAAATAGGTGCATCAGTAGATAGCTGGAAGTCGAGAATAGATTGCTTAAAATAGGGTAAATACGAGCGCTGATTGAAATATGCTCTGATCCGGTAAGTCTGTTTGGTATTTAGTCACAGATTGAGGAGATAGATGTGACAAATTAATTTTATTTGCAGCAGAACAGCGCGGAGTTTACAATGCCTAGTTAGGTACCGGGTAAAATAGTAGATAGATAGATAACTCTTTATTGTACTCACATTAAAATAATAAAAAAACAACATACTTATATTATATTATAAACTAGTTCAAAGTGGTACAATGGGCGGCCTTATCGCTACGAGCGATCTCTTCCAGGCAACCTTTGGATGGACAGGATTGTAAAGAACGTGAGGGGAGTAACAATATATTATAAAACAAACGTCTAAAAATCAAATAATTATATTAAAATAAACTAATTTCTCACTTAAATAATATATATATTACTATATTATTACTTATCTGCCTACCAAGTTTTAACAATATTAGATCAACGGTTCTGCAGTTATCGTCGGACAAACACACATACTTACGCTTTCTTCCAGTAATAATACATTACATAATAAGCTAGCAGCCAGGACAAATTTTATACCAACGTATCTTACAAAAAAGTCCGGTTAGAAAGTTTTTACGAACGAGGAGCCGGCCCTCCGTCTCCTCGTCGACTATTCTTATGCTGGACAGACACAAAAAATACTATTAAAAAAATATAACCTATTTAAAAAAATAACCTATTCAAAAGATGTAACCTATTCAAAAGATGTAACCTATTCAAAAGATGTCACCTATTAAAAAGATGTAACCTATTCAAAAGATGTAACCTATTCAAAGGATGTAACCTATTCAAAAGATGTTGCCTATTATAAAGCTATAACCTATTCAAAAGATGTAACGTATTCAAAGGATTTAACATTACATCTTTTGAATATATTCAAAAGATGTAACCTATTCAAAAGATGTCACCTATTAAAAAGATGTAACCTATTCAAAAGATGTAACCTATTCAAAGGATGTAACCTATTCAAAAGATGTCACCTATTATAAAGATGAAACCTATTCTAAAAGATGTAACCTATTCAAAAGATGTAATCTATTCAAAAGATGTGTACCCTGTTCAAAAGATGTAACCTATTCAATAGATGTAACCTATTCAAAAGATGTAAACTATTCAAAAGATGTAACCAATTCAAAAGATGTCACCTATTATAAAGATTAAACCTATTCTAAAAGATGTAACCTATTCAAAAGATGTAACCTATTCAAAAGATGTACCCTGTTCAAAAGATGTAACCTATTCAAAAGATGTAACCTATTCAAAAGATATACCCTGTTCAAAAGTTGTAACCTTTTCAAAAGATGTAACCTATTCAAAAGATGTAACCTATTCAATAGATGTAACCTATTCAAAAGATGTACCCTATTCAAAAGAAGAGTCTCATCTGTTTTGTTACTCTTAATCAAAAGTAGATTGACTTTCATGGACTTTTACAAGTTTGTGTTACCCAGCTTCTGTTAACTTGATTCATTATTTATTAATAGCTTTAGTACACGTGTTTTTTTCAGCAACCTGCCTTTGAGAAGGAACTTTTGGAATAATGGTGTTGCTTTTGAAAATATAGGTTTTAACCTGATTTATATGCTAAAACATATAGGTTTTTAATCCCCAACTAACAAAACTGGTGCTATAAGTTTGAGGCCACAGTGTGTTTGTCTGTCTGTCTGTTTGACTGTGGTCATTTAAAAAATTATATTATGGTGTGTATTGTAATATTTATGATATATTTTCGTTTATTTTATATTTTAATATGCAGTAATTTATGTCTTTATGATTATTATTTGTTGTTAATATTCTTAAACTTATTCACCATTTCCCTTGTTGTGCACTACCGATACATCTTGTTTCCGCAATATACCCAGGTTATCTGGAAGAGAATGCTTTCTAGCATTAAGTTCGCCTTTCTACTTTTTTTGATGTGCATTAAAGAGTTTTCTATCTATGACTTGTTAGTAATATTCCTTGGTGTAAAATTTGTCCCTGTTATTATTGGAAGAAAGCGTTAGCCAAGTCAGTTGTGGGAAGCAATGGCGGCGAAGAGCTCAACACTCGTCACGTCTATATTCCCCCGATGGTGCAACCCACGGTGAAAAGAAGCCCATTGAGGCTGTGCCAAAACTTTCGGGGAAAAAGGCGTGTGTCTGTGTATGTATGTATTTATCTGTCTGTTTCATAGCATCAATGCGTTTTTTTTAACCCCGGCGCAATAACGACGGTTTGTTATAAGTTTGGCGTGTCTGTGTGTGTGTGTGTGTGTGTGTGTGTGTGTGTGTGTGTCTGTCTGTCTGTCCCATCGTAGCTCCCGAACGGATGAACGAATTTCGTTTTTTTTTGTTTGTTTGAAAGATGAATTTGTCGTTAGTTTTCTTACCTATGTTTGATCAAAATTGGTTCAACGTTTCATTGCGTTGAGGGTTTTTTTTAATTTTTACAAAATTAATTACTTGTTGTATGAAGGTGGTGTTTGCTATATAGTTCTTCGCTATTTTTGGTGGAAGTTGTTGCATCCGTTTGCAGGATCATCAGTTAGGTTTTTTTGAAGGGACCTTATGTGTTTTTGCTGCTGAAGCTACCATCAGTTATGCTCAAAAGGTTCATTTTAAATGACATCAGTCTCCAGGGTCTGATGATGACCAGCATAGGATGAACAGAATCTAGGGTACTGAAGCTGAATCTTTGAGTTTGAGCTCAAACGTCAAATTAAGATGACATTAGATGTCATCCTCACACAGACTCCAGGATCTAATGATAACCAGCACACGATGAATAGGATGTAGTGTGCAATAAGTACTCCACTTTCAATAGGATTTTATCTGTATGGAAACTGATGTAAGAACACTGAAAATAGTTGACTTGTTCAAAAAAGTTACAGCCTCAAAATATTGTTTTGCCCTAAGTTTTGTTTTGACTACTACCTAACATTCTCTATAGGGCATATAGCCTTGAAATGTACCTTATGATCTATTGAAGCTAACAAAGAGTACCAAATTATACTTGAGGTTTCGATCTATAGATCAGTTTATGTTAAGTTTGCATTATATTCTGTCACATAGATCTTTAATACAAGTGGCAGTCTGACAGATAGGAGTACACATTTGTCATTCTGAACATTATTGAACACTAGCGACTCGCCCCGGCTACGCACGGGTAGCCCCCGGTGAACCCCTCTCCTACCCCTTCCCCCTATGTCAATCTCCTGGTTCTAAGCTACCTCCCCACCAATTTTCAGTCAAATCGGTTCACCCGTTCTTGAGTTATAAGTGGTATAACTAACACGACTTTGTTTTATATCATAGGTAGATTTAGCTGTCTGTCAAGCTAAATGTCAGCTAAATGTATTGGCAAGGTATCTTCTAGGTGTAGTCTACAGATGTGTATAAAAGCTGTATAAAAGTCAGGAACATAAAGCTATCTCGCAACCTATTAGAAATCTATTTGTGTTATCGTCATTTTGGTTTCATTTATTTTATTTTTTATTAAATAGGACACCCAACACAGTTTTTCACTAAATTTTGCTAATTTTGCTATTTTGCTTTGCCCCACAATTTGTGCCCCACATTGATTGGATTGTTTTAATAATATAAGCTTAGTAATAAAGAATATAAATGTCTGCCACCGTTGTTAGCGATAGTTGTGTACCCTTGATTCGAAATTTTCGCGAAATTATACGGACCATTCCTACAAACAAATACTTGTTTTTTATTATCCAAGTAGGATATAGGTATTTTAAATATTTGCATCTATTTAATTCCATATCCTGGAATATCAATTAAATAAATCTCGGACAGTATATTCTTAATCATTTTAATTTAACACAACAACTATTTTATTTCGGACAGTTGGAATTAGATATTTTGTAATTAATATTAAGAGTGGTTTATTCGTTATGTTAATTATTAATAAGTTGTGTTGGATAACAAGGATTGTATAAACATTTTGTGTAATGTAGGATATTTATTGTAAAAGTAGTGTTTTGTAAATTATTTTGGAAATAAAGTCCTTGTTTAGTTTGATACTAAAGCCTTTTTTTTGTAAACAACTTGAATGACGTAACCTCATAGGTCATTTCGTGTAGGATGCACCCTATGTGGCATTTCACTGCGCCCGCCACCCTGAGACATAAAGGTGTAAAGTCTCATGTGCCTGTAATTTCACCGGTAACCATATCCTTCAAACCGGAACACAGCAATGCGAGCACTGGTACTTCTCCGGCCGAACTCTCACAAAAAAGCTCTACTACTTACTACCCAAGGCTACACAAGCACAAAGCACTACTAAGCCTACACAAGTTTTTTTCTTTTTGTTTTGAGTTAGGTACCTAGGTACTCATTTTAGGCAGATTATGCGCTCACAATACGTCTTCTTCACTACCTGAGAGTATAATAACACAAAATGAAAGTTGTTGTCTAAAGGCATAGTTTAAGTCAATGCCTTAGCCATATAAAACACATAAAACCTCGTACACAAAAGAAATTAAAAGGCATTTGGGATGTTTGTACTCTGTGGCCGATTTATTACACCCACTTAAACAGCTATAACTCCTAATTACATACATCGTGTATCATGTCCGACGTGTTTCCACTAAATAAAGTAAAATTTATGATTTTTCGTCGTGCTATACCTACAGCAAAATCTCAACCAAGTGATTAAAAGTGTTATATTATACTGGAAACATCTACTTACACCTAAAACAAGCTGAGAACTTGAATAATTTTTGTGATTATCACATAAATTTTCAGATTTGGTCATAGAGGCATCGTAAGTACCCAATTTATTGGTAGCAAAACTTTTATTATTTAAATAAAAACATTCATAAGTGTTGTAAAGACGAAGATACTTTCTCTTTTATTCTCTAATGTCAGACAAGGAGAAAGAACTGAAGCACTGACACAGACAGCACTGAAGCACAAGAACAGACACTGAAGCTTTTTGTACCTATTAGGTTATGAGTCTTATCTCGCATTTGACATTTCATCTAACTGGGGCAAAAATTATGTTATAATTAACCACCAACAACGGATAGTTGACCATTGATATTATAAATAACAAATCAAGGATAACAAAAATCGCATTTAGATTAGTATTAGTATAGGATATCAGCAGGGCTATTTTAAAACTTTCGAAAAGCATTCCGACAGCGGATTCAGAAGTTACAGGAGATTCCGACAGACGCGATTCTCATATATCCGATACCGAAAACTTTGACGAAACTAATACGAAACTTTCGTTCAAAACATTCCGACAGCTATTTGGTGTCGGTAAATCTTCCGGCAGAAAATTTTTGGAACGTTTCAAAACAGCCTTGCAGGTCACAACCATGCGAGGCTACTTATCCATAGTCAATACAACTTCTAACCACGCATTTAGTTTACAATTTCGATAAATGAGTTCAGTATATAAATCAGTACATTAATATGTTCACTTTTTTTGAATCTGACATCTTTGACCGCAGTTTATTTCAATTAGTCGCTAAATCCTCCTTTATTCTCGGATGAATACGATTTATGATTGTTGTTCTTTCAGTAATTCTCGTCTGGGTTTAAAAATAAATCCTAAAATTATGTCGCCAATATCATGTGCGGGTAATTAATATTGTCACGAGAGTTTAAAGGATTTAACGGAATGAGCAATTTATTGCGGGATTCTCAAATACTGTTACGGTTATTAGAACATACATCTTTTCTAAATACTTATATACGGTATTTGACAGAAATATTATATAGGTAGGTAAAGTATAACAGTTAAAAAACGGTAGTTTCAAAAGTTATAAAGTATAACAGGTTGTCACACTAGTATATGTAGTATATGTAGGTACATACAATTCAATATCAAAATAGAAAAACTACTAAACTACTACTCTATTCGTACTAAACGATTCAGTTTTACCTTTATAATGCGAACTGCTAAGGAGTGGAATACACTACCGTCGTCTGTCTTTCCTGAAAACTATAATCTGGATCTCGTGAAGGCTAGAGTGACTAAGTGCCTTCTAGACCTTTGTGCTTCATCTTCGGCCACATCGTCACTTACCAACAGGTGAAGCTTGGTAAAACAAAGGTCTATCGTAGTAAAAAAAAAAAATTACCTCCGTCTAAAGATAGAAGAAGTAATTAATTTAGTAAAAATTTAAAAACCCTCAACGCTATGAAACGGCTGAACCGATTTTGATCAAACATAGCTAAGATTTTAAGCTTTAGCTATTTTTTTTGTTTAAATTCACCTTTCAAACAAAAATATTAAAATCGGTTCATCCCTTCAGGAGCTACGATGCCACAGACGGACACACACACAGACACGACAAACTTATAACACCCCGTCGTTTTTACGTCGGGGGTTAAAAACTAATAATTCTTAGCCAGAATCAATATTAACTATCTACTAGTGATTTGGATACACTCTGAACAAACCCATAAGGGTTTTTTGAGTGTATAATACAATGTTTGTGTTAATTTTTTAAGAAAATAATTTTAAATAAAAATAAAAAAAACCCTAGATATATAAGTAAAAGAATCCACAGGAGGTCATGGCTCATTTGAAATAGATAGAAAATTCAGACCACCCAAATCACGCGAGAACACAATAAATCTCGCCACAAAAATAGTGAGTAACCCGCATGCAGTCAGACAGACAGCGGTCATCAAATGTAACGTATTGCGTAGCTACTGCCAAATAGTAGCGCAAAAAACTCCGGCGCCGTCGACAACGGTGCTATTTTTGGACTACCGAATAAACCGATGAACCCGATGTTTGACATCTCTGATCAAAGATTCGAAAACAACTTCATTCTTCCCAATTTACTGCCGAAATATACTCATATAACACAACATATTACGAATAATGACGGAAAGAAGTCGAGCACGAGAGGTCAGGGGGGTTAGTACGAGAATTTGACAGTATTCGAAACTATATGAAGTTTCGTTTCCTTCCATACATTTACTAGCAGCGCCCCTAGCGAAAACGAGGAGAAACTAAGGACGCTGTCAGAAAATGTATTGAAGGAAACGAAACTTTATATAGTTTCGAATACTGTCAAATTCTCGTACTACGGTCCTAAAGATTTTGTTTCAAAACTTTGCTCTCTGATGAGGAGACAAGAAACGTTACAAATAGTATTAAAAAATGAGACAATTTCAGTTTAGTGTGCAGCACACTGCACAATGCTTAGATGTGCACAGGTGATGCTGGAATCACTATAAGGAAACTTTGGAACAAGACCTTTGGAAACTCTTGTGGTTATGTACATACTTTTCAATCTAGAAACGGTATTACCATGAGTTTTGAAAGAGCATGGTGGAGGAACGCGGGATGTTCTGGAGATGCTTTCGGCACCTGCATGGTTACATCCATAGATCTAAAAATTCTAAGTTTATGGTTATATCAAAATTCCCAGAATGCGTAGGACTGTCTCGTATTGTCGCTAGACGAAGTTTATTGGGTTGTATTTAAAAAACACAAAGCAGTAAACTTCATCAATGCTACTTTATTACAAGCTTTTATTTAACTTGCAATGTATGTTTGTCTGAGTGGAATCCGGGTGAAATTTTGCAACTGAATTTTAAAGCAGTTATCCTAAACCGATTGAGCTGAAATTTGGCATACCTGTCAACATCCGATTACAATACAATATGATGGTGACATGACAGCGAGCTGATCTGATGATGGAGACGGAACGTGGACAATGGAACTCCGCGATGGATAATAGTAGACTGGCCGTGTTTAGGCTCATTTTTATCAACATACGGTCACTAATTTCATAAAAGCTTGTATTGAAAAATATATTGTTCAAAAAAAACTTATTTTATTTACAAAAAACACAATTCCAGATACAATAAAAACTAGCAAACCATCTGCTAATTCGTAGAATGGTCAAATGATGATGATCACTGAAATGTTCAAAATAATATCAGAAAATATTAATCTTCGGATACAAAGGTATTTTATTTAAATCATAAGTTGTAGTCGTATACTAAGAGATAAATCAGTCTAAAAGTCTGTCGTATTTTATAGTGAGTTTTCCTGGTTTTCCCAACATCGTGTGAAATAATAAAAACATGATAAGTATACACAGAACACATTTGCCAGTCTAGACTGAGGAGGCGGTGAAAATAAAATATTACTTTTGAAACATAGCTGACGTGCTTAATTTGGTAAAAGTTTTATGACTTTATATTATGTGCGTAGAACACGTCACTTTAATTCTCATGGAGAATATCCTAACAAATTTTAAGTCGATCGAATCGAGACTGTATAGAGAATGAATTGAATAAAAATTGGAATCCTGATTCCTCCTAAAATCAATTTACTCTTGATTGTGGCATCTTTAGATTAGAAAGCGGAAGTGATTAGAGACTCATCTATGTATTGTGCAAATACTCGACCAATAATTTTTTTTGTGTATTATACTTGGTATGGCAAATCAAGCTAATGGCCCGGCCCATCTGCTGATGGCCAAATACTCGGTAAACTTTAAAATTTTCAAGTTTCGATAACATTTTTATATAATAACATTTCCGTGATGTTTTATCAAATGAGTGGAATATTAGCATTTGTGATTTTTATGACATCCACACTAGATCAAAACATGATCCAAACTTAATTTTAAGTATGTTTGGAGTATATGGATCGATTTTTATATAAGGCTCACGGTAATAAAGAAAGAAATTACATTTATTTTGTCCCCAAATAAACGCGTGACATTTTAAATACAAGTAGTTCTCTTCTACCAACTTATCTATAGAATGAAATGTATGTAGATGATAGAAAAATGTAGGTAAATTTTGTTCTATAGATAAGTTGGAGGATCTATACAAAAAATAAATCATCTTCATCATCATAATCATCTAAGCCCGGAAAAAAAATAGAAAATAAAAAAACGCTACATGCTGTCAAGCGTGTTGTGTGGGGTCATATAGGTCTCTGTCTCAGCATACAGCCACACCGGATCTACAAGGAGATATCGTGCGGCAGTGTATCGTTTTCAGATAGGGTCCCCGAGCGAGTGAAATCTCGGTACGCAAATACATACATGTGGATAGTTTTTCGGAAGCTGATGATTTTAGGTGTCTTGTTATGGAATCGAGTCCGATACAGCAACTTGATACAATCGATTGTGCCGTTTCCGTTCGCATGCTAACTGACAACATCCATAATGTCTTGTGATTTTGTACATTGACACTTGGATCGGTCGATGAACAGGCGATCCGTTAGCATCCTAGTAGTTTGTGAACAGGCGTAAATTCACATACAGACCGTTCACCGTAAGGTGCCCCCTGCCTCGGGAATAGTGTCAACCAAGGCAAATATCTTACGGTGAACGGTATGTAGTTTAAAAGATGATTCAAAATGATCCTTGTGAGTTTGTCATTGTTCATTACCAACAAATTGTATATCTTCATACTGTGACTGAGTTCTTAAAAACAATGGTTAAGAAAAAAAAGCTGTGTTTCAGTACCGACGCGCGACTGTAGTTTACCCGAAAGATTCGCGAATATGTTGCACAGAGGGAAACACAACGACTTCTTTTCGATTTTACTCCCCATATTTGCGTACTGACCTACCATGGGCCTTAAAAACTGTAAACTCCATAAAAACTGTGATGAAATTGACGATTGAAATCGATCAAAGGTAGGTTAGGTGCCTATAGGTAAATTCGCAATTACAATAGCTGTTTACACATTAATTTTTGTTTTATAAAATGTAGGCTCTGGCACACACATGTTCAATATAACTAACTTCAATATAATACCTATCGTCCAGCAAGACGTGTATCGCTCCACGCTCACCACACGGAGACGAAATGAAAATCCTCATGTGCCTGTTATTTAATCAAAACCTATAATATATTCTGTGTCAAAACCCTGCCCATTAAACCAGAACACAGAAGTGCTCTCATTGCTGCTTGGCGGCAGAAAACGGGTGGATAATTTTCTGGACCAAATCTTTCAGAAGGAACTCTGCTACTCCAACACCAACATAGTAAAATTACAATAAAAAATAAAAAAACGATCTTTATTTCTACACAAAAAATATACACATCTAAATAAAATAAGAATACGTTTAAAAATTTACTAGTATTTATGTAAAGACTGCCTTTGGCGGTAAAAGCCTCCTCCAAGGATCGCCAATCTTCCATAACTCTTGCTCTTCTTGACCAGACTTTCCCAGCCACTTGAATAATGTCATCATTCCACCTTGTGAATGGTCTTCCTCTTTTTATTTTCGTCGTCGTTTCGTCGTTTCGTATGAGGTAGTGCTGGCCTCTGGTATCAGATTTTGTCAAGTCACCTGAGGGCCTCTGACATGGCTTATCGACTGCTATTAATCAATAACAGCCGGGACCGACAGCTTAACGTGCCCTCCGAAGCACAGAGCGATGGAAATCCGCACATAACTTAGAAAAGTCATTGGTGCGGAACCTAGGATCGAACCCGGTATCGTTGGATTCTGAGTTGCACTATTGAACCGTTAGGCTACCATCGCTTTTCTTTTTATGTTAGGGGAATCCACTTATTAATAATGTGGGGCCATATACTTTGTTAAGGCACATTACCCTTTTGACCACATCCTTTGTTTTTGTTTTGGATCTAATTGCCGTATTTTTGACTCGGTATTTGAGCTTGATGCCTAAAATTATAATATGCTTAATAAGTACATTTGGAGTCATGTTACAGTTAGAATCGATATCATGTTCAATTATGAATCGATAATGATCCTTATTCGCCGTCTTACATAACATTGACACATCGAATTACTAAGTTATCGCAAAATTAGCATTAGTTCTCAATAAGGCACGATCTTTATTAGGCCAAGATACAGCAACGACATTAAGGTGTAGTTAAACGTTTGACCTAAACTGGTCTTTAATAATCGATTCAATTAACATATTATAGTTTAGTAATTACTAGTCAAAGATAAACAATTCTACAGCGAAGTCATGCTGGCAAGATGTCCAAACATGAAATTGTGGATATTTTCTAATTTGCTTACAACATGAAATGGAGAATGGACAAACGAAGCCAACCTCCGAGGCATGGTGGACGAATAGCCGTCTGACACGCAAGAAGGTTAGATTCCCGCTGCGGGTTAAATATTTGCAAGAGCTGCAAATATTAGTTCCGGGTCTGGGTGTTATGGTACCATGCTAGTGTTAGTTCCTGATACCCACGACTCAGGGAATCCTAGTGATCAGGACTATATGTGATCAGGCATTTAGGCTAACTGTAATTTACTGCAGGCAGTGTGGTCCAATTAAGGGTTCAATGTCATCATTTACCTTAATGCAGATGTATAGAAAAAACCGTCAAGGTATATTTCTCAGATTATGTTTTTTATTTACCAGGATCATAAATCTTATAAATCTTCCATTACTTTAGGTATGCCCTACATTTCACATTTGCCTATCTAAATTAGGTTGGATCAGTTGAGCTACCTTTAGATAGTTAGCAGCGGTCTTCAGGTCAACTGCTTTATATGTATTTTTTTAATTATGTACTCTTACTTGTATTATTATTTCTGTAAATAAACGTATTTCAATTAGGTAGTCAATTACCTCATCTATGCTCAAGACTTCTGTGATTGCAACCAGCTAATTACTTGTTATATTAATCGAATGACCGATAAAACGTTATTGGAGAAGTTCATAACGAGTTGTTCTGAATCATCAGTATTTAATGTTACGAACCCATAATTTGATAGTTGCAGTTTCTATGAAGTTTTCCTGCCTTAGTGCCTAGCCTTAAATGTCTCATAAAATGCACTCCTATGCATAATTATTTATTCTGTGTCCTACGCTTAGTTTTAAAGAACTGTTAATTAGAATATCATGCTTGACGGCCGCTGTAGTGCAGCGAGCTTGTAGCCGGCTGAGATGCGAGAGGTTGCTCGTCTGATTCCCGTAGCGGGACTAATGTTTGTATATAATTTTATATTTTTTTTAATAACGGGATATTTACCATGATTTTTGAGTTTTAAATGTTCCCGATATTTCGACACAGTTGCATGCGCCATGATCACGGGAGAACTAACTAAAGTCTTTGCGAGTAGATGTTATTGGCAGTTATATCGTTCTACCCTCTTTCTCACTCTTTTATTAAGAACAATACCACTACCATCGGTTTCATTGTCACAATTCACACCAACTCGACACACAACACTAACGGTGTCCAGACGAGTAGCAGGTACCACACTTTGTTGAATCTTACACATTCTCACCACAGGCTTCCATACTCCAGATAATTGAAAACCATCTTCTCTATTGAAATTTCTGTACTTAGTAATCTCAATTGCCTCTTGTACCATTCTTGGTATGTATTGTCGCTCTGTTGAGATTACCTGCGATATATTAAACCTAGATATATGATACCTAGGTTTTATGTATTAATTATGTACATAACCATGATAGTTTCAAAAGTAATAATGTTTGTATGATCTGCAAATATTAGTTCCGGGTCTGAGAGTTGTGTGGTATCATGGTTCTCGTAGTTCCTAATACCCACGACACACGGGATCCTAGTGTGGGATTTATAATTTATAAAATTTCTTTTTTTTTCATACTTTATGTGAAATATACTCAACCTAAACAATGAGCTCATAGAAACATAAATACCTCATAATACAAAATTTGGCATACAAGCAGTTCATATGGTTTTGGATACTGAATTATTGAATTAGAATTAGCTAGTGTGTGCTATAAATATTTACCAGCGTCATAAATCCAACGTCAGTTCGTAGGTACAGAAACTCTAGATAAGCCAAATTCATTAAATACCATATATTCATGTCAAATTCTGCTTGGGAGGCACTGACTACTGCTTTACATGCTACCATTTTGCTATGCTACATATTCATAAATGTGTAGGAGTTTTAATTTAAACAACAACAATTTTATTGGTTGTTAAACTACCAATAAAACTACAACTTAATTATACTTCAGCCCATTAAATGTCACATGTGTTTGACCGTGTCAACCAATCAGAAAAAAACCTTGTCAATCTTCATTGCGACCGCCATGATTCTACTGTGTTGAACTTAACCGATTGGCCGACAAGAGCAGACGTTGGTGATGCTCGTCCAATAACTTGACAGTAGAGTGGGCTTATACGTTGATGACATGATCAACTTTCAAGGTACGTCTCCGTGTGGGGGCACCGAATCGCCATACATGCATAGTACGTGTGTGTTAAGGTGAGGTATAAGTTATACCGTATAACGCAAAATTACCAATCTTAGATTAGATTTTTAACTGACTAAATCAAGTAAAATATTCAAATTAAAAACATGGATGGATACTACATTATAATACCTAGGGATCATTCAGACATAAACACGAAAGGACAAAATTTTCTCGATAAAAAAAATCACAAAGTTACCTCTAACTTTTGGCTAGATTCAATTGTTTGTCAATATGGTACAGATTATTGGGTAAAAAATTGGATAAACAAGATCAATACAATAAAATGGAATTGTAAATTATCAATATTTCACGAGATATTCAATAAAAACCGCTTTTTCGAGCGGCGCGTGGCGTTTTTTTTGTATTTAAATTTCTGCCTGGTGTTGGCGCAGTCTTAAAGATAGAACCGGCTCAGGCAGGAAATACATTAAAAAGAACAGTACAATTGAAATCAAGATTAACGAAAATGCACTTAATGGTGCTGAATGTCCCTGACATTAATAAGATAATTCAAACAGTGAACAAGAGGTCAAAAAGAGATTCAATGAAACACTGGTGAGTTGTACCAGAAAATACCAACATATTCAGAAACTATACGATTTAAAATAATTAGAAACAACCCACAACAACACCGGGATGTGCTTTTGATGAACTGGTTAAATTCTTATTTCTGGTTTTGATTCCTCTACTCCAATATGTTCAACTATCTGTTCAATCAGTTGGAACATATTGGATGACTTACGTTACTCTTACTACATAGATAAATAGACAGGTGACGTTCCATTCAATAGAATATGGCGCCTTGACTATGAAAGTTGTCAAGACATCCTGCAACATAGTTCCCGTTTCCTTACGATTCTCATTAAAACCTGTTCAACCCATTCACTTATCTAGCTCTTTCGTTGTAGTGGGAAAAAACGAGATGGAGCATTCAGGCTTGAACGCTTAGTGGCTATGAATGAAATTAAAGGTATAAAAAGTGTAAATTTTCAATGGCAGTGTTGTTGAAGCGTTTTGTGGCTATTTCGCAAATTAAAGTTTCTTTATTGGTGAAATGCAATCCGGCGATTGTTTCAATTCAACCACGTGGAACATGACTACTAATTAATAGCACGAATAAAAGAAAACTAACACTAAAATAAATAAAACTTACTTTTAATAGTCTTCTGGGAATTTGAAAAATGAGAACGTAAATGTAGTTCTAAAAAACGAGGTTTTGATGCTTTTTAACCAAAAAAAGGAGGAGGTTCTCAAGTAGTGTGTATTTTTTTGTATTATGTTTGTTAATTTATATCTCCGTCATTTATGAACCGTTTTTTTTGATGCCTCTATTGCTTTCAGGTTTTTCCCATTTTCATCAAAATCTGGTTCTGATGATGGGATCCATGAAGAACTGAGAGAACTCCTCAAATATTATAGGCACACATATAGCGATTTCGGTATTTTCAGGAACATGTCAAGTGCATGTGCATTCAGAAAGTTTCACTTGGTGAAACCAATTCGGTTTTCTTCCGAAATGAAATTATTATTTTGGCAAAACTTCACCTGACATTAGAGTATCTGAACTTGGGTCCTGTCTGGGTCCAATGATGATCAGCTCTCGAAAGCCAGGATCAGGTTACTATACGTACTGCAGCTAAAACTATAAACATTCATTACGCCCCCACTCCAGGGTTAGATGATGGCCAGAAAAGATTAATGCAGGCGTCCTAAAATACAACGCGTTCCCTTAAGACTTATTCATCATCATCATCATCATCATCATCATCATCATCATCATCATCATCATCAGCAGCAGCAGCAGCAGCAACCATTATCAGCCATTAGCCTTTGACTAATTGATGGTCACTAATTTCATAGTTTTGTTTGTCCTTAGCGATTTTTTATTGGAGGGTTATTTCCCCCAAAAGGGAAGTTTGCTCTGGCGTCAATTACCGGCCGATTTTGACAATTGGCAGAAATATTAAATATTCAATTCTAAACTAGAGTTTTGAATTTGAGCAAAATCGGTCAAGAGGTTGTCTAGATATACAGGTAGTTTTTTTTACAGGTTTTTTAGGCGAAGTCTGAAACTGTGAGAATTATTGAAAATTGATGTTAGAAGTTACAGCCTCGATTTTGGAAAATACAAGGTCAAGCATACAAAAAAATGTTTTCTAAAAATTAAAATAATGCTCTGGGTGGTTTGTTGGGTGTTGGTGTGCTGTTGGTTGGTTTGGTGTGTTTTGGGTTCTTTGTTTGATCATTATGGATCGACATGGTGCATAGTTTTACCCAAGTTTGTGCTTACGAGGTTAACGTTCGCAAAACTATACTAGTCACAAGTTTCTCTACAATTTCAGTGACCCCAAGTAAAGGTCGTTAATGAGTTTAAAGCTAAACAAATAACTTGAGAGCACACAATCTCACGTGGATCTTTCTGCTACGTCAATGACTTTAAATTATGTAACACCATAAAACAGGCAGCAGTAGCCGCTCCAATGAGACCAATAAATAAATCGAAGATATATGAATATGTTTAAGATATATGATCGCGTGTTAATAGGCTACAAATCAACTTGGCACGATTAAGAGCTTTACCTACAACGACGGTGTACTATTCGGAACTAAAGCGGCTGTTGTACATTCCCTCTTTGCCCGATGAACCGAAACCGAATTTACAGCTACAGGGGCCATTTTTACAAGCTTTTATTTAACTTACAATGTATGTTTGTCTGGGGTAGTATCCGGGTGGAATCTTGCAACTGAATTTTAAAGCAGTTTTCCTTTTCCGATTGAGCTGAAATTTGGCCTGTCAAGTTCCTATGACAATGATGGAGACAGTGAGCTAATCTAATGATAGAGACGGAAGGTGGACAACGCAACTCCTCGATGGATAATAGTAGACTGGCCGTATTTATTCTCATTTTAATCAGCGGTTACGATCACTATTTTACTCTGTAGCGCGGCAGACGAGCTTGCTGTTGAGGGATTCGGATTACGGGAGGTTGCGGGTTCGATTTCCGCTGCAATACAAATATTTGTATAATCTTCTATTATGTATGTATGAAATATTTGTTCTAGGTTGCCTATTGTGGTATCATGATACTCGTTGTTCTTGATACCCACAACACAGAGGATCACAAACTATGAGACTTGTTGAAAACTTGGAATATTTACACAGTATTTTGGAATATTTATAAAAGCAGTTTCAAATTCAATCAAAAGAGACAAAAAACGGTGTAATTATTCATAGGATATACCGCAATTCCAAAACACGGGTAGAGTTACTTCGTGAAAATTTTAGCTTGAAAACGGAACTCTTCACTATAAATTCCCCCATGCGTATTTGACCGGTTATGATTCCCAGTGTCGTGGGTATCAGGAACTGTTTGCCTGCTCTTACAACGGGAGGAGATGGAGGGGTCTATTCTAAGGCAGGATACGCCACGACAAGTATATAAATTTAATGGACTATAGATTAGAAATAAGGTGGCGCGGCGTGGGAGCGGCAGAACATAAAACGAATATATTATCTTGTAATTTATCGGTATCGCACAAAATAACTTGACACTGATGCCAAAATTACCAATATTTATGGGATTTACATTGATTTATACCCATTTAGGTGCTGGTAACCTTTAATTGACATTAAATTTAGATAATTTAGATGGATTATATTCAAATTCAACAGAATTTCAAATAGTTTGGGTGATTGGAAATTTATATCCGATACAAATCTTGATATCCAAATGTAAGGTAATTTCTTGCCATAAGTCCGTATTTTTACGAACTTTCTCTGTTAGATGGCTAAAGTCGTACACGTTACGTAGGTCATACAGGTACTAGGTATATTAGGAGCTAATTATAAAATGTCTATAGTCGCAGAGAACATTTCTTTAGAATCTCGATATTGGCGGCTATATAAAACAGCCAGTGCAGCAGATTGGCACAGATCCGAGGTGGCCGATGTTTACGACCACATAACAGCGTCTGTTGATCCAGACAGTCACGCCACTTCAGACAATACGAGTGGGTGACACATAGTGACGAACATCACGACGAATATAACCTCCGTTTTTTAACTCAACATTAAATTTATTAAAGAACACCAAAAAACTGCTGATCGTAATGTTTTTTTTAATTTTAAAAAAGTGTAAGAAGTATGTACCATATATATATATATATATATATATATATATGTATATATTGTAGCCATGTATGTTATTTTTTAAACATGATAAAGAGCTTTGTCGCACATGCGATTATACCGCCCGGTTAGTTAACCAACATAATACATAATTATGTTGATTAACTAACCGGGAACTAACCAACCAAGAAAACCAACCAACCAAGTATATCTAGATTAAATAGTTTGTAAAGGGTTGAAAATCAGCGCTGCAGGTAACTGCAGCATTATGCTGTGCGCGAACCTTTTTTGAGGGTACTGTACGTAGCTCATCTACGTACTTACATATGTTTTATTTATTTTTTGCTGATTCTGTGTGCAGTTTTGGTGAAAATACATTTTATTTTTGTCTTTCTTTCTTTCTAGCTAGGTCTGAAAAAGGCTCAGACAGAACGCTGTTACAGTTACCTAAACCAACTAAATAATTTTTGAGTCTATCGTTGCGGACAGACTCCTTTGTCTCATAACATCATCAACGGTGTTTTACGAAAGACAATTGTATTTTGTTTTTTTCATAAGATGTGAAAACTTATTGCTCGGGATGTGTCCGGAACGAAGTCTTAACGCGATAAACGTTTGTGTTTCGTAATTTTTTTAACCAATCACACTCTCATTGGAAAAAACTTGCATCGATCAAATAAAAAAAAATTAGCTTATCCTAGATCCCAGCAATTTATATGAAATTTCTTTAGGAGCTAAGGCTATTTTTGTGTGAATATTTTGTCAATTTCCTAATGAACATTCTAGAGTCCACGTTCAATTTAGTTTTCATGGTGAAGCTGTTGGATTAGGCCGTAAATATTTTCCGGTAAGTTCATGAAGTTACTAAACAACTATGGAATATAATGAGGACACACTTTAATCCATTATTAACAAGACAACCGACGATGCAGTGTCGACGTGTCAAAGGGTCACTCAACCAAATAGTGCCAGTGCCTAATCCTGTACCATCAAAACTGACCATAAGAATGCTATTCAAATCACAGTTGAACCGGAATCGTGTATAATCTGTAAATTCGATATACCTACTAAGCAAACTTTCACCTAATTACGGGGCCACAAAGCCGACCGATTTATGATTATCACACGATTCTTTGTCGCTTTGTGTGGGAGCTGGTGGCATTTCAATTTTCATCGTGACTGAAGATGTAAATTTATTTATTATTATTATTACTTGTTATGTTTTTTGTAGACGTGTAATTTATTAAAATCCTAGCACCTAATAGTATATTATAATCTTGAATATATCATATTATCTACTGTGATGGGTGATAAGACCACCCAACATTGTACTTTTACAATTTTTTGTACAACATTGGTAAGAAACTGATAAATGCTAAGAGAAAGAATAACCATGCAATAATATAAAAATACAAAAGAGACAACAAAACAAATTAAACCATGTAACAGATAGATATTCAAGGAATGATAGCGAGATAGGTGTATATTCTATCGTCAATAGTCATAAATATGACACAATGTAGTTTGTGTTTGTTCCCAATTGCAGAGTTAAGCTAGGTTCATATTATTGTGTTGGGGCGTGGCGCGCCAGAACGCAATCGGTTACGTTTATTATCTATGGCTTGATTCACATTAGTAGGTTGTGTTGTGTTGTGGCGCGTCAACGTAACCGATTGCGTTCTGGCGCGCCACGCCACACCCCGACACAATAATTATGAACCTAGCTTTACACCAAATACTAGGTCCTAGAAACCCGCTGTCAATGAATTCTATATTTTATTGAACTTTCGATTGACATTGTCAAAAATATTTGGCACAGTTGTAAAGAAAACAAGAAATGCCACGAAACTCAGGAGTTGCGATGAGCTGCTGTCAAACAATTCAAAAACCTTGCTTACATCACCATTAATGATAGGTAATGATCAATTTAAATGCTGATAAATATTCCAATTTAGTTTTATGGTGAACAGTTGCCACTGGAGATCTTTATCTGCAAACCAACCAATCGTGTTAAATACTTGTGATTGCTTAACTTTATGAGGTACGTAAAAATAAACATGTACATTTGTAAAGCACCACTGGAGACAGTTCCGACTGAGGTACCAGCATCTTCCACGTAGGCCCTCAAACGGGCTGATAGCTGGCAGATGATATTTGAAAATAGAATATATCAAAATATTTGACTAGGCTGAAAATCTGATTAGACAGCATTTAGGGAATTAGGACTAAAAGAGTATTTAGACAAACGAGCTAAATTCGTCAGTTCCTTTATAGAACTATCAAATCAGTCACTATACAATAAACATTCTTTACCAGGAATTGTGGTCATAGTGGCAAAAATTCCAAGACTATTTTACTAATTTATAGAATTAGCTCGCTATCAAGAATATAATTTTAAACTGATTTAAAATTCAATTGATTTTCAAATTAAAATTGACCCAACATTCAATTGAAAATTCCAGAAGCCATGGGTTCTACCATCTAGCACGGTTTCTGTTTATTTATCAAGAATGAATCCTCCTAGATTACAAATAAAATCCTGTGGATTAATCAATACCTCCTTGCGAGGCAAACTCAATTATTTCACCACACTGGTTATATCAACCAACGGCCAAATTTGGTTATTTTTATGAGCACTATATCTTATGAAAAGTAATACTCTCGCAGATTAATACCTGAATTAAAATAGGGGCAAAAGAAAAACCACAGCGTACTACTGAGGCAGTCGGTAGTAAGAGGGGTAAAATAAATTACCTACCCGTATTACTTACTAGTAGTACTATTGTTAGTACGGGTAATAAACGAAAAATACAGCTATATATCACACTTTATTTACTTATATCACTACAAAAATTCAACTTGTCATCCTCACCAATAAGATCTATAGTTTACTCAATCTCGTTACATACAAAATCACCTACGCTTTTGTGATTTTAAGTGAACATTATTTATCTAAAAGCTTTTTCGATTCACCTGTCTATCTTAACTTTAGTCATCCTGAAATCGTGCCAATCGATGAAACACTTTTTTATTTGACTCATGCAGTAGACTGTTGTTTGTCTCAGTTAGTGCTATTTACGTGGTGATATCATAGTTCTTAGGGTTCCGTACCCAAAGGGTAAAACGGGACCCTATTACTAAGGCTCGGCTGTCCGTCTGTCTGTCTGTCTGCCTGTCTGTCCATCTGTCACCAGGCTGTATCACATGAACCGTGATAGTTAGACAGTTGAAATTTTCCCAGATGATGTATTTCTGTTGGCGCTATAACAACAAATACTAAAAAACAGAATAAAATAAATATTTAAGGGGCTCCCATACAAAAAACGTGTTTTTTTTCGATTTTATAGATAACGGTGTCACCAGGCTGTATATCATGAACAGTGATAGAGAAAGTTGAAATTTTCACAGATGAGGAATTTCTGTTCCCGCTATAACATTCAATACTAAAAAATAGTATAAAATAAATGTAAAAATGGCTCCCATCAACAAACGTGATTTTTCCAAATGTAGGTTAAGCAATTATCTGCGAGGTCAGTTTTTGTTTTTATTTTCTTACATTCGTGTTTTATTTTTTTATTTTATTGATATATTTTTTTTACACAGATAAAAGAATACTATACTAGTACTCATACTGACCTGTAAACCTTCTCCTTAGGCGTCGATTGACGCCAAATTCTGTCACTATCTAACGCATTAAAATTACGCATTATTATTAACAAATTTTCAAAAATAAAAAGAAAATCCTCTCATCGTTCTGTTATTTATTATACTGAAGGCAATCAAAACATCTTATGATTGATATAGGAGAAAAATGGTTGTAACTACGAAAACAGAGGCCACTTTGTAAATTTATTCTTAAATTTTTAAGATGTTTTTAATTATTTTGAAAACAAGAGGACATGCTTTATTTGATGTAGATTAACAAATAGTATTCTTTTGTAGATTTTTTGGTAATTATTGTGGATATAAAAGGTTTTAATGCACCACATTTCACATATTATTATATCCGCGGCCGAAAGCAACTACATAAGACCCAGCCATAAAAAAGAACAGTTTTCACCTATAGATTTCTGTGGTACAGACATTGAGTTACTACCTACTAGAGGTACATATAGTCCAGGAACTTTAGCATTTCACTTCGGAAAAATTCCAACCAAGCTGAAAATTTGTGAAAAAAGGTAATATTTATCACCGTTTTTTAGCTGTCAAAAGTTATGCCCACCCTATGCTGTTTTTTAGTCTTCAGAGTATAACATTTATTTACGAATAAACTGGTCCGGGGAGGACCGGAATTATGTCGGACTCACCGCCCTGAAAAGGGCAGAATACCAGACTAAAATTACTCCGGTGTTCCTCTCGCGGCATGTTTGCCAGACCACGGGAACGAAATCCTTCCGCTATCCGACTGGCGATATTAGTAATCCCTCTCATTCTGGGCGGCCTTAGCCGCCATCTCAATCAATCATTAATCATCTTCCTATGGAAGATGCACACCCCTGGACTCGTGGGACTTTTCAGAGGTTATTTGGGGAGCTAAAAAGTACGTATACACAAATTTTCAGCTTGGTTGGAATTTTTCCGAAGTTTGGCCCATGGGCAAAAAAACGCATTTTTCGTCTAAAGTTCCTGGACTAATACAGCAAGTATCAATGTTACCGAGCAATGTGATCCTCTGAACTACAGAAATATTTGGAGTTCTGTTCTAAAAATGGCAATCCTCAGTCAACTTTCAGACACCGTGCGACTCGATATAGGTAGGTACCGAAACCTATAGAGATTATTTGCAGATCTAATCGTATGACATTTTTTTGTGAAGATGTCTTTACTTTGGAATCTTGCCAGCTATCACGAATGGACCAGCACTTCTTGACCTACAATACCACAAGTGTGAAAAGCTATTCTAGTTCTTTGTTCTGTGGTGGCTTTAGTTTGAGTTGGTAGTCCTTAATTGCGTGAGTGATATCTCGATTGTGGCTTCTGTGGTTTCGAATCAGTTTCAGTCAAATCAGTTTTATACCCGTTGATCTTTTTAGGTTGTTTTAAAGGGGTGATAGACGTGCGAGTAAGTTCGCGAACTTGTGGCTCGACGACCTTTTTCGCTTGTGTGTCACCCTAAGTACGCGTACTTTTAAACCGCCGAGTAAGTTCGTTGGCGATCCAACAGGTTTGAAGAAAGAATAATACAAGTAATACAAGGTATGTACAAAATACATATGAAACAATTGTGCTACCTGAAGACCACTGCTAGCGATCTAAAGGTAGCTCAACTGATCCAAATCACTACCAGGTGGAAGCGTCCTTAAGATGCTGGCTGCATTGCCACGCTGAATGGCAATACTAATACGTTGAGCCAGATAAGAGCCAGTTCTAGGGTCACGCGTCTCTTTGACCAGATGCCCTGAAAGAATTTTGAAACCGCGAAGGGCCCCGGTATCCCACGGACCCAGAGTCTCGACCCCGAAAGGTAAGTGAAAGTAAGTCAAATAAGTAAGCTCTGTCGAGACATGCATATTTGCGTCTTTTGAGGTCGTCAGCGGAATCTGCCACCGCACCGGCCCTAACTGATGTCCCGGACAGATGAGATGGCGCAAGGGTATCAACGCATGTAGCGTCCCACACCAAAGGCCTACCCTTCCCCCACGGAACAAGAGTCATGCCGTCAGGCCGTCATTGATATTTTACATTATAAAATGAATATTCAGCTCTTGTCGTAACGTTCTTCACCCACACTCGCCGATGTTGTATTCTTTTTTTGTTTGTTTTCAAAGTGATATGATATTGGTCATTCCTAAATAGCACAAAGCTTCCTCTGTCAACATCGGCATACAGTGTGAGCAAGCTTCACGTGTGTCACCGACGTCGAGCCCCGTAAGTACGCGAAATTTAATTTCGTGATATTTAAGCTCGTTCTTCTATCACCCCTTTTACGTCCATTTAAAACACACTCAACAGTAGTATGTTAATGATCGTTTGTTTTGCTAAACAAAGGGTTAACGACGTACCTAATAGAAATTACAGAGGCAATAATGGCATTATTTTCTAAATATTGAAATCCCAGATATTTCCTAGGTTAAGGATGTGGTGTAATGGTCGCCTGGGGAGAGGAAATGCAAAGTTGAGGCCGTAAACAAAGTAACATTCTAATAGCGATGTCGCTAGTAGAAAAGCCAACAATGTATGAGATTGACGTGAGCTATCGAAATGTCACGTGGTCTATGTTATTGAATTACGACTGTAGAAATGGACTTGGCCACTTGGCTAGGCCGGCTGGATGGCTCGAGAACATCGTAAGAAAGACTTTTTATTGATCACAATTCAAAACTCGGAAATAAAGAAAAAGTAACAATTTTAAAATGAGGGCAATACAATAGGCTAATAGCGATCTCTACCAGACAACCTTAAAATGTAAATCTAGGTTTCTTCGCGTTTTCAAAATTCTTTCAGGGCGTCTGGTCGAAGCGACGCGTGACTCGAGGGTTGGCTCTTATCTGGATCAACGCATTAGTATTGCCATTCAGCACGGCAATTCAGCCAGCATCTTAGGGACGCTTCTAGTGACGCTAGTAGTGATTTGAATCAATTGAGCTACCTTTAGATCGTTAGCAGCGGTCTTCAGGTAGCTCAACTGTTTCAAATGTATTTTTTTAATTTTGTAAATATCTCCTTATGTATTAGTTGTATTATTCTTTCTGTAAATAAATGGTTTCTTTGATAATATAACAACAAACAAATAATATAACAACAGGAACAAATATTTGTTCGATCGAAGATAGTTGTTCAGTGTGTTCTGGGTATTTTCTATGTATAATAAAAAATATCTATCTATTTAATGTATTGTATTAAGTATATCAGTTATCAGTTACCCATAACACAAGCTCTGCTTAGCTTGGGGCTAGATAATGTTGTGTGAACTGTCCAGCATTATTTATTTATTTATTATTTATTTATAATGTTTTATCTGTTACAAAATTTCCAATTCTTTATCTTAAGCATAGATATATAGATAGATCCCTCCGTCTCCTCCCGTGGATGTGTAAACGCCAACTAAGGGATTACTCCAGGTGAAGAGGGCTCAGTCGCAAAACGTCCACTTCTCATAATGTACACTCGATTTTTTCGCATAACGTACACCGTGCGTTTTTTCAAAATGACCATCTCGCAAAATGTACACTGGATTTTTTCTCAAAATGTACACTAAAAGAGTAGCAGCATCCACCTTAGTACTCAAAATCTACTGTGATCATCATTCTGACTGCCAAGCGTGGTGATTATGGCAAATCACCCCATTGCATTCTATAGTGGAGGCCAAGTCCAGCAGTGGACGTAAAAACGCTGCTGATGGTGATAACCACTACTAAAATCTACTTCCTTACCTGCGTTGATTAAGAGCAGGCTGCACGACATACTTTCCATACAAGCGCTCGAGCTCAGCTCGTACGTGATTATGAAGTTGTAACAATTTCTTCCTTAGATGTTTTGAACAAATATGTAACTTGAAGAATATTTCTAGTTTCGTGGAGAAACAAAACTTTATTTTTGTAAATTCAGTATAAGCCTTCAAAAATCAGCTTATTTGTACAATTTTTACCTGAACTTTGGATGTTCAAAATGTACTTATAAACTGTAAAAGTAAAAAAAGGCTTTCGGGAGACCTCTCTCATATTATGTAGATTCTAAATGACAGAAATTTTTGTCACAAACTAGTAAGTAAGGCTTTCTCAAAAACTCGTACGTCTTGGAACAAGTTTTATGAATATTTTGCGCATTTATTGCCGTTTCGCAAGTAATTAGCGGAATTTTCCGAACTCCAAGCAAGGGACTGGCTCTCATTTTTCACAGTGCGCCTCTTTTAAACATTGAGTTTGATGAAACAACAAGCTTTTAGACCACGCCTGTGATGTACTTCGGTGCGTCACGCAGCGCCACCTTAAGCACATGGGTCGAACCGTAAGCGACCCAAAATACCTAAAGAGTCAAACAGCTGACCTGTAATTTAGCTGGAAGCTCATAACACGCCTCATAATTTGTGAACATGTAAGCGATGTGGGGGAAAACAAACTGTCGGCTGTACCCTCCAATTCATTCATGTGCTGTGCAATTACCTTATGATCGGGTACCGGTATAGTGCCAGCGGGTAGCGGGGAAATTCCATAAGCTTATAAGCCTTGGTCAATTAAATAAGTTTAGACAGAACATGGGGCTTGTTAGTATGATTCGTTAGTGTAATATTTGTCTTGGCTGCAAGCTTATTAAGGAATGTGTTACCTTTCTTTAGGATTAGGTATAAAAAACCCTTAGTAGACTTGCAAAAGTCTGTTCTGTGAATAAATTATGACTTACCTTCTTTTAAATTGATAGCTGTTTATAGCTGCTTCACGGAAACTGACTATTTACCTATTTACCTATGACTATTTACGTTTATCGCTTTTGTAATTTTTTATTTTAATTTATTTATTTATTTTGTATTTTTTGTGGGGCGTTTAATTTAATTTAATTTAATTTGGTCTAATTTACGTCGCCCTTTTTTTTATTATGTTTCTTCTTTTGTTTTATGTTTTGTTTTGGTATTTATTATTTTTATTTATATACATATTGTTTTTATTTATTTGTGGGTAGGTATGTATGTACCTTATTTAATTAAGTTTTTCGATCATTACGTTCGTGCGTCACTCTGAGCCTTGTGCTGAAAATCAGCGTTGTGAATTCGTTCACAGCACTTGCTGAGCTCAGGGCTTTTTGTACAAGTCTGTATATGGCAGCGTTCCTCATGTGCATACCTTTGTTTTTCTTGATGTTTTCTTTTTAGTGTGTAGTTTTTAACTAGTCTATGTGTTATTATGTTGCTGTGTACAGGTTGTATGAATAAATGTAATTGTTGTTGTTGTTGTTGTTACTGGTGGAAGAAAGTGTTGGCCGAGTAAGTCGTAGGAAGCAATAAATAAATAAATAAATAATGTTGGACAGTTCACACAACATTATCTAGCCCCAAGCTAAGCAGAGCTTGTGTTATGGGTACTAGATAACTGATATACTTAGTACCATATATTACATAGATAGATATTTTTTATTATACATAGAAAATACCCAGAACACCCTGGACAAATATCTGCGATCGCACAAATATTTGTTCCGAGGCGGGAATCGAACCCGCAACCTCCTGCGTCGCAGGCCAAGCTTCGCCCTCCACGCCACAGAGGTCGTCAATGGCGGCGATGAGCTCACCACTTGTCACGTCTATCAACCACGATGGTGCAACCCACGGTGAAAAGAGGCCCACTTGAGTGTCTGTCTATTATTATTTCGGGAAAAAAGTCGTGTATCTATGTATGTTTGTAAAACACGGTGTACGATAGTGAAGCCGAAAAATCATGCTCATAGTACAGAATAACAACGCACTCACACAGACAGACGTCATCAAAACTATGCTCATCACTCGTTAGTCTGTGCCGGTTCATCGCACTGTGAACTTAATGAAAAACAATAACCGATGACTTCTTCGTTAATCTTTGTAAAAAAAGTAAAGTAAAGACAAATAACTTCTCACTTGTAAGTATTCAGTTTAAAACAGTTTTATGAATGACGCCACACGCACACAAGCATAAAAAAAGGCTTCAGTATGCTAGAGGGT
Organism: Operophtera brumata; assembly: GCA_932527175.1. Lineage (NCBI taxonomy): Eukaryota > Metazoa > Arthropoda > Insecta > Lepidoptera > Geometridae > Operophtera > Operophtera brumata. The sequence continues at coordinate 53,116,624 of OW052239.1, read as the reverse complement.
AATTTACTGATTTTACTGATTTTATAATATATCTCTGCCGACATTTACTTTAATTCTTTGATGACTACCGACCATTATTTTATGCTTTAGCTTGCAACAGTAGCTGGTAAAAAAATACTATCTTTATCAGGCGACATTTGTAAATCAAGAAAGAATCGCGTGCAGACGGGCTAAGCCCAGACACCACCCGCAATTATGCCGCGATAAGTTTGACGACGCGTTTAATATTTCGCTCAGGGTTGCCAATCACAAAATAACTAATTTTGTTGTTCATCAACTAACAGATGATTTTATATGATGCATGGCAAAGTGAATGCTATTTTATGAGTTATGAAGCTCAAAGATGTTGGGAATCGTATAACAGAACTAAAATGGCGTTGGGCAGGACACCTGGCAGGACGAGGTGACGATAGGTGGAGTAAGGCGCTAACTGAATGGCGCCCAAAAACTGGGTACAGAAACGTTGGTCGTCCAGCAGCGAGATGGGCAGACGATATCGCATGTGTCGCGGGCAGAACCTGGATGTGAGTGGCACGGGACCGTGAGGAATGGCACAGGCAAAGAGAGGCCTATTATATACTACAGCCTTTACCCAGTGGTGGGTGAAGTCAGGCTGTGGAAAACCTGAAAAACAGACGTAATACCAAAAGCTATTCAGGGCGAGCTCAGGCCAAAACCCAAGAAGTCAAGTCAATAAAATTTCCAGGAAAAGTAGTGACGTATTAAAAGAGGAAGTTTTGACGTTGATGAAATCGACACCTTCATTATATTACATAACATCGTACCTACGATCAATAAATAATAGTACCTACGAGCAATAAATAATAGTACCTCCGAGCAAGCAACGCAACGCTATAAAACTACCTACTTACTATTAGATATTATAAATGCAAAGGTTCTGTATGTTTGTTTGTTTATTAATAGTCATAGTAATAGTAATAATAGTTATTTATTGATAATATTAATTATTAAAAGTCAAGGCGAGTGACAACTACTAAAGTAGCACACAATTAGTAGTACCTATAGGTACAATTACATAATTATAAAATAAATTTATATTCTAGTTTAAATACATTTATAACAATTACAATTATAATAAAAATTAATGTCAAAATACGATAAGTACTGTTTATATACATGTTACATACATATACATGTTTATATTCATTTCATTTCCACGCTATGAACTCGTCATAGGTATATTATATAATAACACTGAAAGCGCTCAACCGATTTTGATAAATTTTATACTGAGATAGATTCGGACCGAAGGATAATATAATATAATTATGACTTTTTATCCCGGTACCTACAACGCGTGTGATGCTCATGAGATTATGGAGTTATTGTTCGAGCAGTAATCTAGTACCTAGCTGATTATTTAAGGCGCATACAACAGCCAAATTCCGTCATTTTATAACTCATTCAAGTTCAGGTAAGTTAGAAAGTGACAGAATAGCGCTCGCGGTACTAAAAGTACTGTATATATTCTGTGCTAACAGTAAATGCAAATCACGAAAAACAATTATTTGCCACGTGAAAAACCGTCGCATCACAGAATCATAAGTTCAACTTGAAGATAAGGTCTTTGCCGACATTTAGGTGAAAGAAAAAGTACAAAATTCTAAGTCAGACAAAAAACGACAAAACATAAACAGCTGCACTTGTTATTTTTTTCACATGGTTAATGAACAGGTATAACATTTTTTACAGATACAAAGACAATGAATGAATTGTGTTTTTTAGCACATAAGTTTGACCCGTCTATGTGGAGATAGCCTCCAAATAAGACCAATCATCTGCTGTATGCGCCTTAAATCATCGTAATACTCTTAAATTGTATTTACACACAATTTATCAAATTATCAGTTGAAAACAGCTGCACTTGTTATTTTATTTGTTATTATCTAGTAGAAATAGAAATAGTGTTGGGAAAAAAGCTTTAAAATTATCGATTCTTTGAAATTCTAATATAATTAAGTATGACTGACGTTTAAGTTTTACTCCGGAAATGTAGAAATCAATTAACTTATCGCCTAAACCAATAAGAAAATAATAAAACGGAGGCGTAAATCTGGTCTCTTTATGCAATTTAAATAGAAAACTGAAGTGGTTAAAGAGTCGTAAAATATACACGAGATAGCAACAGGTGAAGAATACAAGATATACATGTATTTTATGGTGTTGGACTACAAGCAGGAAGTAAAATATATACGAGATAGCAACAGGTGAAGAATACAAGATATACATGTATTTTATGGTGTTGGACTACAAGCAGGAAGTAAAATATATACGAGATAGCAACAGGTGAAGAATACAAGATATACATGTATTTTATGGTGTTGGACTACAAGCAGGAAGTAAAATATATACGAGATAGCAACAGGTGAAGAATACAAGATATACATGTATTTTATGGTGTTGGACTACAAGCAGGAAGTAAAATATATACGAGATAGCAACAGGTGAAGAATACAAGATATACATGTATTTTATGGTGTTGGACTACAAGCAGGAAGGTATTTAATTTTCAACTGGCAATTTTACACAGTGATTATGTTAGTTGTCAGAGAAAGCACTCAAAATAATGCTAGAGTCTGCCTAAGGAAAGGTGGCCGTGGAAAAGAACGGTAAATTTAAATAAAAACATCAAGATGACTATGAAAAAATTGGAAAAATCAGGAGGCCAATTCTACTAAACCAATTGTATCTAAATTGTTAATGAATTGTCTCATACCTTTAACTTTTGACACTTTTGGTATTCTATAACTTCAATAGTTTTTAAATTGCATTACAACTGTGACCATATAGAAACAATCGTAAAATCTTTATCGTTAAAAATCGTAAAATCATAAATTCAGCAGACTACCATTTTGAATGACAATTGTAATTGAATTATAATTGCACAGTAATAAAATAGTTTTTCTTTAAAAAAAATAGTAGAACTGGTTTGATACTTGGTAATTAATTAATTAATTGTGTATGATTATGTTGATGAAATTTTGTATTCTCTATAAGAAATTGTTATGATATTGATTCAATAAAGGGGGCCTAATCAGAAAGACCTTTAAACCTTGAAACATGTTTCCAGCCATTCTAGAACCGAATGGTCTGCTACGTGACGATGGTAAGCGGCCTGACGGCATGACTCTTGTTCCGTGGGAGAAGGGTTTGCCTTTGGTGTGGGACGCTACATGCGTTGATACCCTTGCGCCATCTCATCTGTCCGGGACATCAGTTAGGGCCGGTGCGGCGGCAGATTTCGCTGAGGACCTTAAAAGACGCAAATATGTAAGTCTCGACAGAGCTTACTTTTTTGAGCCTTTCGGGGTCGAGACGGTCCGTGGGGTAACGGGGCCATTCGCGTTTTCAAAATGCTTTCAGGGCATCTGGTCAAAGCGACGCTTGACTCGAGAGCTGGCTCTTATCTGGCTCAACGCATTAGTATTGCTATTCAGCGTGGCAATGCAGCCAGCATCTTAGGGACGCTTCCATCTGGTAGTGATTTGGAGATACCTTTAGATCGCTAGCAGCGGTCTTCAGGTAGCACAACTGTTTCATATGTATTTTGGTACATACCTTGTATTAGTTGTATTATTCTTTCTGAAATATTAAATAAAAAATCCAGTGTCAGCCCTACAAAATATATGCAGGCTATACTGAACTTGTGATTACGGACATCCTTCGCGCGATCGTTGAATATAACATGAGGCGTCTTGTTAAAAACGCGTCCATCCACTATATTGTTGGTTTATCGACTCGCGAACGGAGTGTCAATTACATTAATCTATCGACAGCCTGTGATTAATACATCGATAGGTACGTACTAAAGTGGGAAAAATGCTTAGGATTTTTTAAGTAAGTAAGTGGTAACTAAGTAGTAAACTTTGAAGATACTACTTGAATGACAGAGCAAACAGATGACCCACCTGATGTTAAGCGGTAACCTCTGCCTTTAACAACGTATTACCTCATAGGTCACGTCCACCTAGGGGACGAACCCTATGTGGCATTGCACTGCGCCCGCCCTCATGAGACAAAGATGAAAGTCTCATGTACCTGTGATTTCACAGTAATACCCTTCAAACCGGAACTCAGCAATACGAGCATTACTGCTTCGCGGTAGAAATAGACCATGGAGGTAGTAGTACTTCACCGAACGAACTCTTTCAGAAAAAACCTCTATTGCTACTAGTTTGTGGGAAAGCAGGGATAACAATTACGGACGCCACAGTCCAGTATAAAGACCACTAGCACGATCTATAGGTTAGATGACATCCAATATAGGTAGCGACCGGCTGATGATAATGATCTAAAAGCTATGGTGCAAACTGTGGGTGCTACAGACGAATATGGTAATAATAAAATGGGTGAGTTTACTAATTTCAGATTAGGACCTACCTACAGAACTTATTTATTTTGTGCCTACACCTAACATGTAACTAGTGGTTCGCCCCGAACTGAGACCTCGCGAATACACACGATGTACGTAGGTTATTTACTTTATCTACCCTTCTAACCGACTTATAAAAACATTTAATGAGATCAAAATTTCACGGGTCCACCTCGAGATAATTTCTTACACATTTTCGAAATATCCGACATTATCAAGCGATCTTTTTTGAGGTGCCTTTGTAGGTCTTGCCTGTTATAGTATCTGGGATTTTTGAACACCCGATACTTAATACATACAAACGCCGATTCTTCCAAGATGACCCGGAGTACTCGCTTCGCTCGTTCAATTAATTAAAAATAACCGACTGACTGAACTAAGTTTGTGTATTTATTTGTCTGTACCTCCAAAATGGCTCAACTAACTAAATCAATTCATAGAATACAAAAGTGTCGATTACGTTTAATCTATCGGCCCAGCCCTTGATTAGACGGCCTATCGATCGTGATAGACGGGCCTAGCGTGTAGACTGGAATGTCGTTTTATTATATAAACATTATTAAGAAGTGTAGGGTTTGCATAGCCTCTTTGAATACTAATCTTTTCACATAATGCTGGCTTCTCTGAAGGTACTAATAGTTCAATGAACATCATAATGTCTACCAACGAGATTGACAAGTTTTTGAGTCGTCTTACGGCTGATGATGAAACAAGCAAATTATTTTTTATTATGAGCCTGTGATGTCCCACTGCAGGGCAAAGGCCTCCCTTCCTTCCTTCCATTCGTCTCTATCGTTGGCTATATGGGACCAATCCTTCAAGTAGGAGTCTAGCTCATCCCGCCATCTCCGTCTGGGCCTTCCACGTGGCCGTCGTCTGTTTGGGATCCAATCTGTTGTGGTCTTCACCCATAGTTCTTCAGATATACGGCAAACATGTCCAGCCCAGTCCCACTTTTAGATTCAAAAGAAAAGGATGGCGATACGTTTAGTTAGCTTTAGCTTTAGATAATGCAACTTCAAATCGCCACCGATGTTTAAGCAAATATGTTTAAAAAAATGATTGACACATTTCCAAGAATCCTGAAGCGATCACTAGCCGGGTCAACGCCATAGCTACGAGCAAAACCCAGTCAAATGCGTTCATAAAATACTTACTTTACACTTGAGAGTCGGCAACGCAAACTTAATGTCCCATTGTAAATAAAGTCACAGAATGGCGGCGGAACTATTTCATTTTGTATTTTGCGCCCGGAATTGCAAGTGCACTTTCGCCATCATTATGGACAAGTTAATTTAAAAAAAATATAAAATTGCAGACTATTTTTAGAGTCCCAACGAAACTCATCATCAGTTCATCATCAGCCGTAAGTAATCTACTCGACTTATAGGCTCAAAGACCCCCATGAAGAACGGTCTTCATGCACCTCCATCAACCAACTTCCTGCAATGTCGTCACGAGTCGTCCTATACTTTGTCGTTCAGTTCATGGTCGCCATTCGAGAATTTATCCCTCAGAAGTATTATCGATTCTGAAAGCTATATGGCATACTAATTGCCACTTCAACTTGCTGAATCTGAGAATTATCACAGACCTTGGTTCCATGGATTTTAAAATGTTTCTGGGGTTGATTCCCAAATGACAAGAACGCTTGGTATGGAGACATCACAATTGTTGTTGGTGTCGAGAGCAGTAGGTAAACTAAGTCCAGAAGAATCAATCTGGCATTTTTTAAAGAAACGTCGTAAGTTTTATTTAGTTAATGTGTTTTTTCGAGTTAATTCGTGTAATTTTGGTGGCATTTTAATCGGTGTATCTTGGATAAATAGCACATGTGTGATGCTAAACTCAAGTGTATTGCGTGTCTTTTCGAAGTGGTAGTTTTTTTCCTGAAAAACTTAGTTTTTCTGCCACCATTTTAACTGGGTTATAACTTGACGGAGACTCTTGGCGACTTGACTAATTTTATTAGAAATTAATATCACTTGACATTGGTGAAATTAGGAGCACTCCGCAGAAACCATTATTATATGAGGAAATGAGAGAGACCTGAGTCCAAAGCCCCACACAGCAGGAAAAACCATAGGTATGATGATGTAATAGATGCAGTGAAGGTGTGAAGCGAAGTGAAGGAAGTGACGTGGTAAGGCGAGGTGTAATTAAGATACTGCTGAAAAAATCCAATGTGTCTGCTTGTTTACGATGATGGATGGAGATGATCTTGCTTGTCTCTAGACAAAAGCCTGACATACCCCTAAAGGGGCAGTTCTAGATACACTCATGCTTGACCAGTAGAAAGTAGAAACCGTGAGTATAGTGATTCTAAAACATGAAGTCGGACAATCCTGGTCGTTTCAATGATTTATTGGCAGTCAAACAGACCCTTATGGCCATTGATATATTATGTATTATGGCAGTCAAATGGACCTTAACTTTGAACTACAAATGAATATCGAATCTTGTATTGGATATCGATGTTGCGCAGCTTTCTCGTAGTTTCTCTGATCGTAATGGCCGATCTCAATGATGGACTCAATCCGCCATTTTTGAAAGAAACTTTTACGCACTTATTTCACTTTCTTGTGTTTTTCGAGTTATATCGTGTTATTTTGTTAGCGTTCTTATAAAAACAGCACATGTTTGATGTACCTACTTAGTTAAATATAACAGTATTGCGTGTCTTTTTGGATTGGTGGATTTGTCCTCCAAATCTTTGTTTTTCTGCCACCATTTGACTTGACGGAGTCTCTTGACGAATCACATATAGTATGATTACAATAATATTACTTGCATGAAGTTATAGTATAACTTCATATTAAAATTGGCGAAATTGCTCCGAAAATTGCACAAGATCTCAATGATATTACGAGTACGTTGTCTAGGGTAGTTCGCGAATTGAGTATTTTAATAAATCCATTGAAATTCGTGTCTACTGATAAAGATTATATTTTATGTTTCCATAATGTTTCTAGAATATAGTTTAGAGCACTTTATAGTAACTTTGGAAATGTATGATAGTGACAATGTATGTTTTGCGATTATGATTTTATTTTCGAATTTTCTATACTATGCATATGTAGCCTTGAAACCGTTTTGGACGTATGAGAGTAACACAGTTTTTTATGGACTTTTATGGCGTCCATAATTAACCCTTTGAGAAGCTCAATTTGCATACCAAAATCAGTGATTCACTACACCATACGTTCGTTTCAAAAAGTTAAGTTACGTGAGTACCTAGCCATATGTATCTGAGTGTAAATGTTTGAATATCATTAGCCCTACACGTAGACTAACACGCAGAGGTTATCCGCAATCCCAGTTTAATAAAATAGTCATTCGACTGGTTTCGCGATCAAGATAAGGAGGATTTGCCCCACATCGATAGAGGATTATACTACCTTGTTCTAGACAAATAACCTTTTATTTTATGGCAAGGTCTTCATAGCTATGCACTAACCCAGCGATTTTCTTCTATCAGGAAGAGCTTTCACTAGCTTAGTCTCAAATCAAAGTGCTTTTGACTTTTCCTGAATCATGCACCACACTGGCCCTTTATCTCAACTGTTACAAACAAATATTCCTTTCAAATCAACATACCTACATAACAACATATCTTATCTGGCTCAACGCATTAGTATTGCCATTCAGCGTGGCAATGCAGCCAGCATCTTAGAGACACTTCCGTCTGGTAGTGATTTGGATCAGTTGAGCTAGCTTTAGATCGTTAGCAATGGTCATCAGGTAGCACAGCTGTTTAATATGTATTTTTTAATTTTGTACATACCTACTCGTATTAGTTATTCTTTCTGTATATAAATGCATTTTAAACACCAACTTCACTTTCAAGTTTTTAAGAAAAAAAAAGGTATATTCTGTTGTACAATATAGCTTCCTCAAAATATCCAGTAATATCAAAAAAGTGGAAGAATCAAAGGGATCCTACTTCGCATTTGGATGGGTCATGAACTCATGAATGAGAGTATAACATAGAGTCAGCTATATCAATGATTTATAGGAAGACGAGGGCCACGTCTAAAAATACAAATACACTACAAAAACACCGACACTACATGAGCACTTCCATTATTTTTTAACAAAATGTCTATTACCCTGCTTCACAAGAGCCAAAAACCAACAAAAGTATATACTATACAAAGGAATTCCTCTTCTACACACGAAGTAATAAGGTATATTGAAAGTGTATTGATAAATTTGTATATAATAGACCCCCACGGCACTAATCCCTAGGGATTAAACAATAGTTTTTAGTAACGTGAAATAGCTTCCTTATGTGTAGACAGTACGAAAATAGCGTAAGTAGATGAGTCAGACTGCATTGTTGGACTAATTGTTTCAAAGTTAACGTACATTTAATATACCTACCTACTTACTAGTGTTTTATTTGAGTAAAAGATGAGACTGGATTAAGTCCTGTTTATTACAGCTGCAATACTTTAGGTCACGTCCATCTTAGACGCGTCCTATGCGGTAGTGCACTGCGCCCGCCACTTTCAGACATAAAGATGAAAAGTCTCATGAGCCTGTTATTTCACCGGCACCCACACCCTTCAAACCGAAACACAGCAATGCACTAGGTACTGCTTTGCGGCAGGACCAGCAGAACTAAGATTTATGCATATAAGTAGTAGGTGGCACAGCACTGCGAGCTCTACTGTTTTAGATTTTTATGTGTGGGAAATTATAGCATAATGTCAGAACACAAAAGAAAAGTTCCAGCTTAATCTAAAATCGGAGAGGGTCAAAATCAGCTTGCTAGGGTTGATCCTAATATTTATCAAACACACTCTATTTTATTCAGTAACTCCCATTTGTTATAGGGCTACAGAACAAAGCAAGTAACATATACCTACCATCATCTACTGCCTACTTTTTCAGATAAAGCAGTTCATGGTCTGCGTTTTATTTATGTATAGACGGATACTCTGTACCTAACCTAGTATTTATGTATGGACGGATACTCTGTACCTAACCTAGTATTTATGTATGGACGGATACTCTGTACCTAACCTAGTATTTATGTATGGACGGATACTCTGTACCTAACCTAGTATTTATATATGGACGGATACTCTGTACCTAACCTAGTATTTATGTATGGACGGATACTCTGTACCTAACCTAGTATTTATGTATGGACGGATACTCTGTACCTAACCTAGTATTTATGTATGGACGGATACTCTGTACCTAACCTAGTATTTATGTATGGACGGATACTCTGTACCTAACCTAGTATTTATGTATGGACGGATACTCTGTACCTAACCTAGTATTTATGTATGGACGGATACTCTGTACCTAACCTAGTATTTATGTATGGACGGATACTCTGTACCTAACCTAGTATTTTTCCTTTGGGGATTAAGACAATGAAATATGCGCTTGCACTTGACCACAGGACTTGACATAAGATACAATATACTTTCGTGCTATATATCTTGCTAGCTGAACACCCGTGCTTTGCTACGCATCACATCACAACAAAACTAAAACATTGTCATCCCTTTTTACCCCTTTTCAAGGGTTATTTTGAAAAATACTGAAATATGTGTTCAATTATTCTGAATTTTAAGTACCCATACAAAGTTTTAAGCAAAAGGCACCACGCAATAAAAAGTTCCCATACAAACTTTAACATCCCATTGGACACCGCTTTTTGGGGTAGATCGGGGAAAAATATTTTAACCTTTTATGATTTTTATTGAAGCATACAATACTCGTATATAGCAAAGTTCTTTGATTGTCTATAAATAATCAAAGGCAAAGTTTCAAGTTTGTAAGTTCAAGTAATACGGTTTTTCATACAATGGTTTTCACCCCTTTTAACCCCCAAAATGGGTTGAATTTACAAAAATCCCTTCTTAGTGGGTGGTTTTGCTATAAAAGGAACCTACGCCCAAGTTTCAGCTTTCTAGGTCCAGCGGTTTCAATAAGTCAGTCAGGCTATATGCATAGATTGCTACATTGCTCATCGTAGCTGTTGAAGGTCGAAGGTTCCGATTGAAAATACACAGCATTACAGTGTGATTATCGTTTATCCAACGAGCAGTCTCAAAGTTATTTGCTTGCGTTCTCGTTCACGCTCTGTAGCAAATTTCTACCCTGAAGACGCATACCTCGTCGTAGGTGTCGCCGGCGAGATCAGAGGCTCCTATCGAGAATACAAAGCATTTCGTTGTGATCACCAACGTATCGTGTTTATATTGTGGTATTTATATATTTATCACTTCAATCGAGGAAAAATACTGCCGTCTGTATAAGACGCAAACTTGTGTCTATAAATATTTGAGAATTGTGGATTTAGAATTCTATAGACGTAATAAATTATACATTTGGACAAAGATTTAAATCGTTAGATACGCCCAGACACCGAAAACTGTTGCATTGTATTTGAATCAAAGGTCTGACGTACGCACACATCGTGATTTTGTCTATACACCCATTTATTGTGCAATCATATTGCAAGAACTTTAGTGTACTTGTAAATAATCGTCCAGCTGACACTGTGTATAGATGTATACTGATTCCAAATGAGCGAGCTATCTTATTTCACGTGGAAACATTACGGCACGGTCACTCAATGGTAAGGGCGTATCTTACGATTGAAATCTTTGCTTTTGGACATTTATGCAATATCCTCAACGTCAAGTGATTCTTTAGTGCAGGCCTAAGTCCAGCATGTACGTCTTCTGTCTGACTGATGATGATGATGACTTTACTAACTCTCTGATCACTGTCGTATTTCAAATTTGAAGTTAAAAATCTGTCTAGAATTTTTGAACGAGCGAAGCGAGTTCTCTGAGTCAACTTGGAAGAATCGGCGTTTGTATGTATGTATGTTTGTCCGAGCATAACTTCCGAACCGTTAATCCGATCTTCATGAAATTTGATCGGGTGGTAGATAGTGTTGGTACAATTTGTTGGTAGTGTTATGAGCTATATCGGTCGGGGGGTTGTTGAGAAATTGGGGCCTGAGAGGGGGTAAAAAAAAATGTGGGAATATCAGATCAAATGGTGTGTCATATGAAAGATCGGAATACAGGAACTTGGAGAAACTGACATTTTTCGTCGAGAAGAGACAAGCCTGCGTTTTAGAGGCGTTGGACTTGACTAGATAGGCATCGCCCCAGTTGTACGGCCTTGAGATTCAAATTCAGACGCTACAGCAGCTCATCTCTTAGCTCCTGAATTTCATTCTGCCTAGCTCGGGCAGTGGAATCATATCTGTCTACAACTTTGCTGTCGTCTGCATACCCAATGATACCGGGAATTAGCAGATCATTAATTTGCACCAGAAAAATTGTTGCAGATAGCACAGACCCCTGAGGTACCCCGGCGTTTATAGCCAGTTGATTCGACGAGCAGCCATCAATAACTACTCAAATTAATCTTTCCCTCAGAAAGTCTGCAAGCCAGGTGCAGAATTAAAGTGGCAGTCAATACGGTTAGAAAGGTATTTGTATATTTTGTGAACGTAGTATACCATAGATATTTTTTCGAAAGAAATAAGGTAACCGGTAACCTACCTAAATCACGTGTATTCGCGAGGTCTCAGTTCGGGGCGAACCACTAGTTATTTTGGTCAGGTTTTGTAAGTGATTTTCTTCTGAGTGAACCCCCAGGCACAGATAAAATAATACTATACTAGTACCCCAGGGTTCGAAAAATCACGAATCTTAGTCAGTTCAGTTCAGTTTTATATTTATTAAAAAACTTTTACACCTTCATAAATGTGTTAAAAATAGATAGGACTATATAGACCTATTTTAAATTCAATATTAGATGTTAAATTAAAATAACACAATATAAGTATATAGCGGTCTTCAGGTAGCACATGTATTTTGTACATACCTTGTATTATTCTTTCTGTAAATAAATGTAGTATGAGGTAGGTGAGGTAAGTAATATAACAATCATATAATTTATAAATATTTGGTAGTAGCTTTGGTACTTACTACTGTATACAGGTCGCGCTACGAGTAATGAGCGCTCGGCGAAAGTGGTGGGGTTGATTGCGCATGTTTACATTCGCGCATTCCCTATACAGACCGAAAAAATGACTACTGCGCAGTGAAGGTCAGCGCTCATTACTCGTTGCGCGACCTATATCATTCATACTATTTAAGTACCTACAGATTCAAGGTGGTAATTTATAAATAGATGGCGCCGTGAAGACTTCTTACAAAGCTCGGTCGGGTTACCGCTCTACTTTAAATTTTGCCAAAATCCATCACACTGTGCAATATCAAGCAGTTTGCCAAATAACAGTTGTTTCCAAATGTCAAGCGCGTTTAGAATTACTAACTACTGAACCTGGACTAAATTACATATTGAATGTTTGAGCATCATCCTCATCATCAACATTGGCAGCTCAAATAATAGTCCACTGCTGGCTATTAGCCTCCTCCCTCAAACGCCACTCCAAACGATTCTGTGCGATTCGCATCCAGGTCTATCCCTCTACGGCCTCTATATCATCCGCCCATCTGGCCGATGGTATGCCATGCCAGACCATCCAGTAATATTAAGTAATTTAAGCAGTAATATTGAGAATTTATTCAGCCAAAACTTCTATTCTTTTCGTCTACCTTGTGTATCGAGGTGCAAAACTGATGGAAATGGCGCAATGGACGCTGGCGCTATGCTAATGAGTCTGGGCCTGCAGTTTCAGTTCAGGTATCAGCCATGACTCAGTTTCAGTGTAGGCAGCTCGATGGAGCGATAACATTACGGCATATGAAGGAGGCTGATGATCTATCGTCGTTGTATTCTTTGGGGAAGGTCTATTTGCGGTAGTTGATATCGATGACCGGCAAGTGACCAGATAAAACGGATAGTCCTCCGACTATCCGGTATATCCAGTCATCTCGGACTTGTTGGTAAGATTCGTTGGTACCTATATAAGATTTATCCTGGCTGGTAGCTTATTAAGGAATGTGTTATTACTGGAAGAAAGCGTTAGCCGAGTCAGTGGTGGGAATCAATGGCGGCGATGAGCTCACTACTTGTCACGTCTATATTCCACGATGGTGTAACCCACTGTGAAAAGAGGCCCATTGAGGCTCGGCCTACCCCTTCGGGGAAAAAGGCGTGTGTCTATGTATGTGTGTATCTCGGTTCTAATTTGGATTGCTGAACCAGAATAGTACCTTAGTAACGAAGTCTGAGCCTAGGCTATCCGCACAAATTACGACGGAGCTGAACGGGACCGGGTAATGTTGTCTGGAGCGCAAAACCCGGCCACGGCTCTGTGACACGGATGTGTTTGAACGAGTTTACACAAAATTTTGCGACCAACATTTCTGCGTTCTACAGAACACGTATCGGCACCATCCCGGATGTATGTAGATAGTCTTTTAACCACATGCTAAGTATAAAAGCAAAGAAACAAAGCTAGTTAAATGTGTAACTAAATATTGACTCATTTCACTGGTAAACAATTCGCGAGTACTACGAGTATAACTCCTATGTACTGGAAGGTCCGGGATATATAGAATCTTTTTCTTATGATCGGTATAAAATGATCTAACATCTTGTCTAAATGTATATTCAAAAACACTTTAGTTTTTTAGCAGATCTTTCTAATTCTATTTTTGAATACTCAAAGTTTATCGCTCAACTGTACCTATAGTATTATTTTATCTGTGACTGTACTATGAATAAATCGTTGATACATACACACATACATAGACACACGCCTTTTTCCCCGAATGGGTATATAGGCAGAGCCTCAAATGGACCTCTTTTCACTGTTAATAATTAATAGTTAATAACCTTTATGTAATAGAATTATATAACTTTTGAAACCATCATGGTTATGTCACAGATAAAATAATACTAGTTATGTACATACTTTTCACAAAAACGGGATATTTACCAGGATTATTGAGTTTGTTTGTTCCCGATATTTCGGCACAGTTGCATACGCCATGATCACGGGAGAACTAACTAAAGTCTTAGCGAGTAGATGTTATTGGCAGATATATCTATCTACCCTCATTCTCACTCTTTAATTACGAACGATAAAATAGAATTTGTAGAGTTATTTTTAAAATACATACAAATCTGTCTATATAAAAATAACGTCTGATTCAAGTAATCTTCAAGGATTCTTCAAATCACTCTGTAAACTGATACCATGTAAATATACAATCAGAAATCATTAAAATATTGACCTATTATTTTCTTTACTCTAATTAAGGTTCCGTACCTCAAAAGTTAAAACTGAAGCAGAGGTATCAAGCTGAAATTCATATCAGATATCCAGATCTACTGTCCCTTAGAGCTGTGAAAATATCAAACTTCTAAGCCAACGCAATCAAAAGATACAGCCGCTTATGCTGCAGATTTTCGACACTCGCAAGGGAATCAAAACCTGCAGGGTTTCCTTCTTCTTTCCCCGTGAATCCCGTGAACTCAGAATCTTGAAATTTGTTACGAGTCAACGTCTTATAGCACAGATAAAGGAAAAATTGCGAAAATTATAACTTTTTAGTTACATCATTATAATCAAAATATTTTTAATAATTAAACTTACTACCCTCCTCATGATGATTTCATTTAGCAATAAAAATACCATAACTTTAACCTATATACCTACAGGTTTGTACGGAACCCTTGGTGCGCGAGTCCGACTCGCAATTGGCCGTTTTTTTTGTTTAATTATAACAACAAATAATTGTTATATTGTTTTAACTTCTTTAAAAGTTTAGGTAAGTGAAAATGTTCAGTAGTTTCGACCGCGACAGTACCTACAGCGAAGAAAGTTACTTACAGTTATTTACCCTTACGTTGTTAGCAGTTTCACTGCTACTTTATATAATTTATTCAAAAGATGTCAACATTATTCATAATTTGTTTATCTACTCTTACATTGCTGTGGAGGCTCACACAAATAGAGAATGAGAGACGGAACATTGCCCTGTAGCAAACTGAAGCCAGTTTTATATGCGTGTGTGTCACACAGGTAACACACAAACACACCCTACACTAACACACCGACACAGCTAAGGAGTGATGAGCTTAGTTCGGATGCATTGTCTGTGTGAGGTGTGTACCTATGTACGTATGCTAAGGAGTGGAATACACTACCGTCGTCCGTCTTTCCTGAAAACTATAATCAGGGACTCTTCAAGGCTAGAGTGAATAGATGCCTTCTAGACCTTTGTGCTTCATGTTCGGCCACATCGTCACTTACCAACAGGTGAGATCGTGGTCAAACAAAGGTCTATCAATGTAAAAAAAATGTATAAACTAACAGTTATTCTGTGTATAACCTTATAAGCAAACCTTATAAGGTTAGCTTTCGGCTTCACTTGTTTCGTATATCATCATTATCATCAGCCTACAGAAGTTCACTGCTGGAAATAGGCCTCATCTCTCTTAAAAATGTGTTTTTTTACCAGGTTCAATATATCTTGCTTTTCTGTATGTGGGGGAAAATCTTGCGATAAAGAAAGAAAGAAAGAAAAAACATTTAAACGATAAGTCAAAGTCAAAGTCAAAAGTATTTTATTCATTGAAATCACAAGGATCATTTTGAATCGTCTTAAAAAATAAGAGATAGAGTTTTCGAGCAACCGATTAAGCTGAAATTTTGCATACCGGTCAGTTTCGATGACAATACAATATTATGAAGACAGCGAGATGATCTGATGATGTATACAGAAGGTGGGCGGGACTCCTCGATAGATAATTGTAGACTGGCCATGTTTGGGCTCATTTTGATCAGCACACGGTTCCGATCACTAATACTACTGGAGGCGCCTGCAGTCTGCACGTTTTTATTTTATTTAATTGTACATGTACCACAGGGATTCACCATTCAGATCTAGACGATTCATATTTGACGACCTCTGTGACGCGGCGGGTGAACGTTCAGCTGCGACGCAGGAGGTTGCGGGTTCGATTTCCGCCTCGGAACAAATATTTATGCATTCGGCAGATATTTGTTAAGGGTGCTCCAGGTATTTTCTATTTATAATAAAAAATATCTATCTATGTAATATATTCTATTAAGTATATCAGTTTTCTAGTACCCATAACAAAAGCTCTGCTTAGCTTGGGGCTAGATAATATTGTATGAACTGTCCAGCATTATTATTAGTATATTACTCATTTATTCAAAATCTCGTATAAATGATTAATTTAAGGGATTCCCATTTATATTCAGACAATTATTTAAAGGACTGGCCGTTTAGATTCAGACAATTATCGAAAGGACTCACCATTTAGGTTCAGACGATTATCTAAATAATAAATAAATAATAAATAATGCTGGACAGTTCACACAACATTATCTAGCCCCAAGCTAAGCAGAGCTTGTGTTATGGGTACTAGACAACTGATATACTTAATACAATATATAACATAGATAGATATTTTTTATTAATAAGTATATAGAAAATACCCTGAACACCCTGAACAAATATCTGTAAATCGTATAAATATTTGTTCCGAGGTGGGAATCGAACCCGCAGCCTCCTGCGTCGCAGGCGAACGTTCGCCCGCCACACCACAGAGGTCGACAAAAAAATCGCCATTTAGATTTAGACGATTGATATAGAGGACTCCCCATTTAGATTTAGACGATTCATATAAGGGACTCCCATTTAGATTTAGACGATTCTAATAAGGAACTCCCTATTTAGATTTAGACGATTCATATAGGGGACTCCCCATTTAGATTTATATGATTCATATGAGGGACTCCCCATTTAGATTTAGACGATTCATATAGGGAACTCCCCATTTAGATTTAGATGATTCATATAGGGTACCTACTCGCTATTTCTCAGACGATTATCTATTGCGAATCGCCATTTAGACATGTCGGCATCTTGACAATTAAACACGTTCGGTAATTTTCCAATGAAAAATCTTATAATTTGAATTTTTTAGTGATTTTAACACTAACTTAGTAAAGATTAATTTTAAAACTTATTTTAGAAGTTAGTTTAACTGGAAACCAGCTTTTTAATAGGTAGAGTAGTCTTATCTCTTCAAAATAACTTCGTTCACTTACCTCGACATTGTCCATGCTATGTTTCAGCTGTAAAGTTACCTAGCCAGTCACTAAACACTTTAAAGACACAACACTTCACCCACACACTCACTGGATTTTTTGAAAATGGAACTAAAGAAAATGTTTTTTTTAATGGTACTTGTGCCGGTTGTCCGTTGGTGATGTGGTTAATATCCACGGGCGCGCGGCTCGCCTCCGTTTCTCACACTGAGCAAGACAGCTATAACTACCTCGTTTTTTTTTTTATTTTTACTGAAAATCTGCAAGATTGACGTGTCGGTCGCGGTTTTCTTTGATACTTTTTAAATGTTTTTGCGGCACTTACAAGCCATGTTATTTCGGACGCCCGCATGGCAGCTTGACGTGTAATCCACAGTTGCACTCAACTTTTTGCTGTTTTTGGTCACGTTTCAGATTAAATCTTACACACGTTAATACGTTGATTGTCACTCGAGTTTATGGAAATTGCAATAACCATATTTTCACACCACCTGCTCGACAATGTCCAATTACATATCAAGCAAACTCAACGCAAAGTAAAGCATTATCTCCCAAGGGATATAAAGTTGTATGAAACTCCCTTGTGAATAAAGTGATTTGGATTTGGAACGTCAAATTCGTGTTGAACTTGGTAACTTGGTAAGTAAAAAAATGCCCATAATATGGTATTGTAAAGAGGTTTGTTCCAAAATCGAAATGGACACCATAAGCAGGACTCAAAGAAAATATTAAAATTTACGTTTACAGAGAACACAGACCAAAGTGTATCTACTACAAAGAATGTGAAACAAAAGACGGTGTTTGGTGCTGTGATTTTCAGTGAATTTTTATTGTCTCGCAGATGGTGTGAAAAGTAGAGTATGCCCCTCTGGGATAAAACCCATCTTCGTCTTGGGCAGCTAGAGTCCCTCGTTACGCTCAGGGTTCAATATGCCGCCCGCGACGTAAGACACTGCTTTATTCCCATAGTGCATAATCTACTCTACTCTCTATCAATTCCTTTATTTCCTCGTCCCCTAATAAAGTTGCTAAGAATCCATATTTTATTATTGTTCTGTTTATCTTCGATTTATCTATCAAGTTCGCATTCTTCCGAAGTTGAAATATGTGCCAGGCAATTATACAAAGCACCAGAGATTCTCGTTATGCCTCGATTCTCGTTTGGCCAGAGATTCACACGTTCTTCAGGTCAGTCGTAGACACGTAGCTCAGAGATGTACAGTCAGCTGCAAGAAACCCGATACCTTGCGTGTCAAACAAATACTGTATTAAAAAAATCGGATTATCCTTGTAATAATTACAGTATTTAATTAATATTAACAAATTCTAGATAGACCCGGACTTGTTTGTAAGATTACCCGGACTTATTGATAAGATTCTTTGGTATAAGATTTGTCCTGGCTGCTAGCTTATTATGCAATTTGTTATTACTGGAAGAAAGCGATAGTCGAGTCAACAGTGGAAGCAATGGCGGCGATGAGCTCTCCACTTGTCACGTCTATATTCTACGATTGTGCAACCCACTGTTCAAAGAGGCACATTGAGGTTCTGCCTACCCCTTCGGGGAAAAAGGCGTGTGTCTATGTATGTATGTATAGTATGTTTTTTGCAATGGCAAGCAGTTTCAATTTCAATCGAATGACACAAAACAAATTGTGACTATTCCAAGGATATTCCACGTTTATTAGTAGCACGGAAAATCATTTTATGTCGTAGGTGTGGTGTGATTCATACTTGGGGAGGGTTTTTTAGCCTTAAAACCCGTTTGGAGTGGCGTTTGAGGCAGGAGGCTTATACCCAGCAGTGAGCTATTGTTTGAGCTGGTAAGTAACGGCAATTACTTTAATTAGAAAAAAATAGCAGATCCATGTAGGGATGTCTTAGGAAATACTGTCAAGCTGAAGCAGGTAAGTGAGGGGCATCAAGGCGCATCCGAATCACCCCATGTCATTTGTTCTACGATTTTGTTAGATTGATTGTGTCATTAGTTAATTTTGTACGCTTTTAATGCCAATTTATCATGAAAAACATAACTGTATTTTTCATATAGGTAAAACTAGCGAGTTTGTGTTTAGTTTTCCTAATTTTAAAACACTTGAGAGTTGATTCTGCCGCCGACTGTACATACTTATCTAATATTTAACATCGAGTAATAAATAAAAACGTTTATCGAGATTTATGTAATAGTAATGACTATTTAGTATTCAAGAAACTGGGCGACATAAGGAAAGGGCCGGCGGCCCCACGGTAAGTAGCAGGCAATTTCACATTTGCTTTTGTGAGTTATAATTTTATTATTATTAGAACTTGAGTTTAGTACTCACTAGAGCTGATAGTTATTACGAGTAGGTAATCCTTTGCAATATGGAAATACGGATATTACGTACCAGAACAGGGTGTAACCAGACAACTCATGAAAACTGAAACAGTGGATGAGACTATGGTTTTGAATTGGAGGATAAGAAAACACGAAAAAAATATTATTTCGTAGTCCATAGTATTTTTACGAGCTGGTTTGAAAATAAATAATCACACTGTATATATATATCCCTCCACCGTTTTTTCCCATTTACTTGGGGTCGGCCTTCCTTGTCCTGTTCCTCCATTTCGCACGGTCCTGTGCGAAATCTTTGTCGAGCTGAGCTTCTTTTAGGTCTTTTTCGACCGTCGTCAACCAAGTGGAAGGTGGTCTTCCGCGTCCTCGTTTTATCGTCGGCAGATCAAGGGCAAGCTTGACCATATGGTCAACTGGGTGCCTCTGTACATGCCCGTACCATCAAAGGCGTCTCTCTTTGACTTTGTCAGCTATGGGCGCGACCTTAAAGCTTCCTTTTATGTACTCATTTCGGATTTTGTCCAGCATTTTAACCTCCTGACCAGCGTAACATGCGCATCTCAGTAGTGTGTAGTTTATTAAGGTGTTGTTTGTTGGTTAAATAATCACACTGTACTCCGGATTAACCAATATTACACTACAATAAAATTAACCAAAAACACTATTTCACTCTTAACTAATATTTTACTCAACTGTTCATTAATTACTCTAAATTACTCTCAAGTCACTTATGTTATTTGCAGTGAAAGACAATTTATGACTGCCCGCTCTTCGAGTGAGTCCCGCTTATAAACGTGAGCAAAAGACATCTAGAAAGTTTTAATACTAGGTATCGAGCATTCAGTAAAACTCCATCGAACTATCTATCGCTCTACTCTAATCACACTTTAATAGTTTATTATGATGACTGAATTTGAGTTCATATAATGCTTAATTTAATAACTTTGAATACTAACTATCATTAATTATAAGATTTAATTTACTAACAAAATGGATGACATGTGAATTTCTTAAGGTGTGAAATCTGATATAAACAATAATATTATCTTATCTTTAATCTAGCGAGCCTACTTGTCAACAGATGGCGCTAAGAAGCTCTAAATTAGTTTTTGGCGTAACAGTATGTTAGTAACAATCAATTGTCATAGCCAAAAAATAAACGAGTAGACTAGAGTGATCTCTCTTTTCTCTTTGTAGTGTTGTACCACAATGCCAATGTAAGTAATTAATTCCTGGTTCCCTCGTAAGCGGCTCATAAAAGATCCTCACTGTTCACCACGTTTACAGAGCTAACCGTCTGCCGCCATCACTCACGGCTCCACAGACTATCGTCTCTCCTCTCATGCCGTACCCGGAGACAGACAGCTGACGGCTTTAGCATACTGCCAGACTCACGTTGATGATAGGTATTAATTCCAGTGAAGCTAGAGGGCATACAGCTTTCAGGACAGCGCCATCTCTCGTGCAAGAGGGTAAACATTTTAGTTCATTCCAGTTAAGTTAGAGGGCACCACTTCTTTCAGGACAGCGCCATGTCACGTGCGAGAGGAGTAACATTTTAGTTTATTCCAGTGAAAAGTACATACCTACACTCCAGTCTAGGTACTTGAGCTTTTTATTAATTTTAGTTTACTTATTATTTTTCAAGTGTAAACCACACTTTATGGATAACATTAAATTTAAATGTTACCCAAAAATTCCGTTCCAGCGGGACTCGAACCCGCAACCTCGCCTGTGATCGGCGACACCTTTACCAATTCGGCAATAGAACGAGCTATGAGGCTGGAGACGAAATTTGTGGGCACTATCAACTCGACTATATCGCCGATGGAAGCCATCTACAGGTGTTTCATTAGAAACCTTCTGTTCAAAGTCCTAAATTAGTGCGAAACATTGACAAGAGATGATACCACTGATATTTCATCATAGTTTATTATTTTTCAAGTGTAAACCACACTTTATGAATATTATTAAATTTAAATATAACTCAAAAATTCCGTTCCAGCGGGACTCGAACTCGCAACCTCACCGTTTTTATTTATTTTGTCATTTCTAACAGCTTCTTACCTCCGCAGTGGCTAGTCCGGCTCCAAAACAACTGCATTCCCGAAGCCGCGCATCTGCCACTTATTTTATGTTCTTGGCCATAATTGCTAGCCAGTCGATATTTAATGACCCGTCGATGGACACGAGAGTACACCCTGTATTTTTAATTATTTTTCAAAGTGCAAATAAAATGAAGCCAGTTCGTACTAGACTCTATAATCGATATGGGCTGAAGAGTCCAACGTAGACACTAAATTTATGAACAGCCTGTATTAGACCGCGACGAGATCCGGTTTATTTGCGCTTATATTGTGTGGAAACAATACTTGAGAGGGATCATGTCGCCGGCTTGCTACCTCCATGCTGCTGAAGTATACCTATCAGGATAAATATGGCGAGTTTTGTAGTGTACCCATCTAGATAGCTATTGCGCTTTGATGGGATGAACTTCTTTGAAGATAATTTTCTTAGCAACCTATATTTGAATAAATAAAAATAAACAAGGCAACACACAAGTTCACACAACATTATCTAGCCCCAAGCTAAGCAGTAGAGCTTGTGTTTTGGGTACTAGATAACTGATATATTTAATACAATACATTAAATAGATATATATTTTTGATTATACCTACCTACATAGAAAATACCCAGAACACCCTGAACAAATATCTGCAGATCGTACAATAAATATTTGTTCCGAGGCGGGAATCGAACCCGCAACCTCCTGCGTCGCAGGCGAACCTTTGCCCGCTGGCGCCGCGCCACAGACGTCGTCACTGCAACTGTGGCTCGTGAATTGCTGCTTTATGTACAGATAGCAAAGCTACCCTCGCGTCACAAATTCAATAAACAGTTACTGGGTCTCGCGTGCCTAATAAATTAACTTCACACTAATACACAACTTATGAAAAAATAACGGAAAAAATGTGACATGTCATTTCGTTCCTACTCCAATCTTTAAACTTACTGGGGGGTAACCAATTAGCTTTTCTGTCTGTACCTGTCTCTCTTTGAGACTATTAGGCTAATGATAATTATGCACAAAACCACAGATAAAATGATACTATACTAGTAACAAAACGTTCATGTAAGTATTTACAATTATTTTTCAAAGTGCAAATGAAATGTCGTAACTCATAGGTAAGTGTTTTGTATTCTCTTTAGCCGACATGAGCTGATGCAGGGTAAAGTTTTTTGCTAACTTCGCTAAACCTAATACTTAACAATAAGTTTAACAACCTTTTTTTAACAATGATAGACCTTTATTTACTTTATTTACCTTTATTGACGACCTCTGTGGGCGAACGTTCGCCTGCGACGCAAGAGGTTGCGGGTTCGATTCCCGCCTCGGAACAAATATTTGTGCGATCTGCAGATATTTTTTCAGGGTGTTCTGGGTATTTTCTATGTATAATAAAAAAATATCTATCTATGTAACATATTGTATTAAGTATATCAGTTGTCTAGTACCCATAACACAAGCTCTGCTTAGCTTGGGGCTAGATAATGTTGTGTGAACTGTACAGCGTTATTTATTATTTATTTATTTAGCTGACCACGATCTCACCTGTTGGTAAGTGAAGAAGTGGCCGAAGATGGAGCACAAAGGTCTAGAAGGCACCTATTCAGCCTTGAAGAGACCCACATTATAGTTATCAGGACGGACAGACGACGGTAGTATAGTGTAACAGTCTTGAGTCAATTGGGGGCTCATGAAAAATTAGGGGCCCTTAATATACTTAATATCCCCTATAACCGGGCATGTTACCGGTTTTCACTCACGATTTTGAGCGATGCTACTCTTGCTTTTTGGCAAGCAAATAGAGCAGCAATAAGTTTTTTGTATATATTTTTCAATACAAGCTTTTATAAAATTAGTGATCGTAACCGTGTGCTGATCAAAATAAGCCTAAACACGGCCAGTCTACTACTATCCATCGAGAGAAAAGAAAGGGAGAGAGTTGAGAGAGTTCTGTTGTCCACCTTCCGTCTTCATCATCAGATCAGCTCGCTGTCACCATCATATTGTATTGTCATCGGAACTTGACAGGTATGCCAAATTTCAGCTCAATCGGTTGAGAATAACTGCTTTAAAATTCAGTTGCAAGATTCCACCCGGATTCCACCCCGACAAACATACATTGCAAGTTGAATAAAAGCTTTTAAAATACTGCGTTTTCTGGTGTGAAAAACAGTCGTACGCGTTTTTAGAAGGGAAGAATAACCAAAGATATACGCAGAAGATAGATCAGCAGCGGAAATTCTGTCTGTGGCAGTTACAGTTTGTAGTATTGGTTATGGTTTATTGTGCTATTGCTGGCAGGCTATTGCTATATACTGGGGCCCGCATGGATTACAGGGCCATTAGCTTGAGGCCAACATGGGTCTGTATATAATAATAATAAATAAATAATGCTGGACAGTTCACACAACAATATCTAGCCCCAAGCTAAGCAGAGCTTGTGTTATGGGTACTAGATAACTGATATACTTAATACAATATATTACATAGATAGATATTTTTTATTATACATAGAAAATACCCAGAACACTCTGAACAAATATCTGCGATCGCACAAATATTTGTTCCGAGGCGGGAATCGAACCCGTAACCTCCTGCGTCGCAGGCGAACCACCACCGGCCGCGCCACAGAGGTCGTATATAAATGTTCAAACGTAGTGAGTCTTAGGCACAAGCCAGATAGTAGACACGTAAGGCGACATGCGTCGCGGACATTTGTCGCTTCCGCGTCCCTTTCATAGGGCACGGGGTGGCATGCCAGCCGGGCGAGTCTCGCTCGCTCGCACAGTCAACGTGTACCGTCGCGTCTGCGCCCCGTCTCTTCTATATAATTTCAAAAGTCGCGTCCGTGTCTCGTCTCCGCCCTGTCCGCGACGCGTCCTCGCTCTTCTATCTGGCTCGCGCCTTAGGTGGACAACGGAACTCTTCGATAGTTAATAGTAGACTGGCCGTATTCATTTTGATCAGCTCACGGATCTGCTTACTAATTTCATCATCATCATCAGTCAGATGTGTATACCTAAACTTAATAAAAGAATGCGTCGTTTTTTTTATTATTATAAAAACCTTTGTTCGCATAAGGACAGATTCTCAAAAATACAGATTCGCATTAGGAAAGATTCTCAAAAAGACAGATTCGCATTAGGACAGATTCTCAAATAGACAGATTTGCAAAAAGACTGAGTACATATAAGTACAATTTACATATGAAACAGCTGTGCTACCTCAAGACCGCTGCTAACGATCAAAAGATAGCTCAACTGATCCAAATCCCTACCATCAACTAGCACAGCTGTTTCATATGTATTTTTTTAAAATGTTGTACATACCTGCTTGTATTATTTTTATTATTATTTTTGTAAAAAACAATAATATGAATAAAAAAAATATTAAATTGAAGTTCAAAATATGATAACCGATACTTTTCTTGCCACAGTAACAAACTCACTGCGTCGGTAAAAGAAAGCTATTGCACTGAGAGATATATAGATACCCTTTTCATCTCAGACTACTTATTTTAGATCTGTTTACATGTCTCATGTCGAAGGTCTCATGGCATAAAAGTAAACATAATCTACTAGTAGAAAGCCCGCGACTTTGTTCACGTGGAGTTTTTTTCTATAAAACCCTGAACACCCCGCCTTATGGTTTGAATTTCGCTAATTCCTTTCATAGTGCATCGCCCTAGACCAAAAAAGGTTAATATCCTTAAAATTGTAGGTCTCTAGGATTTACAGTATAGGCTGTACGTTGATAGTCTGTGAGTCAGTCAGTCAGTCACGCAATGATTTTATATATATTAATGAATATGAATTCTACCAACTAGATATGTACCTGCGTCTGTGTAGATATTTTTTTTTTTAAACCACTGACTCTGAATAGACTGGGTGTTATAAATTGACGTATCTGTGTGTGTCTGTGTGTTTGTGTCTGTCTGTGGCATCGTAGCTCCCGAAAGCATGAACCGTTTTCTTTTCTTTTTTTTTTTGTAAGGGGGAATTTGTCTGGAGTGTTCTTAGCTATGTTTGATCAAAATCGGTTCAGCCGTTTCATTGCGTTTTTAATTTTTACACAATTAATTACTTGTGAAATATGTCTCCTTTTATGAGCTTTATGAGCTTGAAATAAACGAATTTGAATTTGATTACAAGAATAATGATGAATGCTGCCAGCTGTTATTTAGTTTTATTTTTATTTTAGCTATAAATAATAATAAGCAACGCAAAATTTTGTGTTTTATGAACATCTTGCTGCACCATGTCTGGTTTCATTTAAAAACGCTTTTATGTATTTTTAAGGTTCCCTAACTAAGAAAAAACTGGACCCATAATTATTATAGAATTGCTTTGTAATTTATTGATTTAAAACCAGTAATATACAGTATATATTAGTAATATACAAATATTGAAACAAGCAAAACCCTTTTCTAATTATTTATATATTTTATTATTATTTATTGTCTCTCTTGTGGCTCTTATGAATGCGTGTCCAGCCGGCCATTTCCGTTAGGTATTTTTAAATTAATCCGAGCATGTCCAGTCGGAACTGAGGTGAGCTGGGCCGCGGCCTTTGATTTCTGTCTGTCTGTCTGTCAAGACCCTTTTGCTAGAAACGGCTAAAGATAACAGCGACCCACTGTGAAAAGAGGCCCATTGATGCTCTAACTACCCCTTCGGGAAAAAGGCTTGTGTCTATGTATGTATGTAAGTATGTATAACAGCGTAAAATTGATACTAATTATAAAGGTATGTGAGCTTATAGTGCTGTACAAAAACAAGCTTCTAACTCAATGGCGATAAATGACAATATTTGTATGGAAATCGCGATAATTAAGAAACTCTAGGGTACTTCCAGTAACCTCACGATTCTGAAATTTAAAACGCTTAGAGTTTTTGTGACTCGTTTAATGAAAAAAGTCTATAACGGAGGAATATCGTATTCTAGACCATAGAACAGGGTGAAGTTTGTATGGAAAAGATCACTATAATTTGGCATGGTAGTTCGTTATGCCAAAATAAAATTACGGTATTCTCAAGGTGCGAGTCCTACTCGCACTTGTTCATATTTATTTAACCCCAATTTTGAAGACAAAAGAAGTCAAAACTCATGCGTCACCCGGAGGCGTAAATTTGTATGGAGCCACCCGATTAATAACGTACAACCTGATATAAAACACAGACATTGCAAAATAAACCTTATGTGCACAAAATAAGGGTATTTTAAGGTAGAAGCTTTGTTGGTTATGTACTGGACAAAGATTTATTTGCAAAAATTGCGAATAAAATTGTATTGGCACAATTGGTGCGACGCAAATAAATGATCAATTTGCAGGCTCACTCAAAGGTGACCTGCAAAAACAAGTAAATTATAAGAAATTGACTTTTGTTGACGGAAATGGGCCAAGCTTATTCAATATTTGTTCTTTATTCTGTAAAATATATAACGTAACGATCATAAAAACACCTCTGATGCAATGACGGTTTCAAAAGAGGAACTGTCATTGACTAAATGGAGGTTTTACGGGGCAAAAAATCGACCAAGTCTGGTCTCCGGAAAAACACGTTTTTCCAAGCATAGATTAAGCAATGATATGCGAGATCAGTATTTAGATGGGTGGCACTTGGGCTTTGGGCTTTAACACTTTTTGCGTGTATTTATTTTTAATAAGCGATACACTTAACTAGATTTTACAAAAAAAATGGCCCTCCAGATATTTTATATAAAATAGCCACAACTAACAGCTTGTCCGTCATTCAATTTTTTTTTCTAAATAACCTTTCTCGCGATGCCAGAGTGGATCCCTAGTTTTTTTTAATACAACTTTAAATAAAAGAAAGAAAGAAAAGTTCTTTATTTGGAACGGCACACATAGACAGGAGAAATGAAACTCGACAAATAAAAATAAAATAAAAAAAACATAATATATTATGTAATACATACAAAAGGCAAAAACTAAGTACTTATATCTAACTTAACTACAATTAATTGAGTGTCTCTCAGTGTCATCCACGCAGCAACGTTACAAATTGGAGGCCAACTCAGCATGATGTTGCGCCACAACGCTGATCTTCCGCCGGATCCATGTGGGTGCGTCACGGAGTCACAAGTCAAAACATAATATAAAAAGCCTTTAAAAAACAAAGAAATATAAAGGAGTGCCATGAAAATAGGTGCTTGAAAGAGATAAAAAGTTTAAATGAATACACATTAGGGGGTGCAGTTTCGATATTTTTCATTTTCAAAAATACAACAATGAGCGTTCTACTACAGGACCAGCAGTCTAATCCTATACAATTCCATAGGCGAGTCAGACAGTGGGATTTAATATCAACGAAACTGTTCACCAATGCATTGGAGGATCTGTTCAAGACGCTGGACTTGAAGAAGATGGGCATCAACATTAATGGCAACACTTGCGATTCTCAGATAACATAGTTCTGATGGCGGAGTCATTGCAGGAGCTGCAGTACATGCTAGATGGCCTAGCGGACTCCTCTCAACGAGTGGGTCTCCGGATAAACATGGATTAAACCAAGGTGATGTTCAATTGTCACATATACCCGGAACCAGTCGTCGTAAAAGGTCGTCCACTCGAAGTTGTTCATAATTGCGTATACCTCGGGCAAATATTGCAATTAGGTAGACACAACTTTGAGAAGGATTCAAGTGGAGGATTTACTTGGGCTGGGCAGCGTTATGAAAACTACGCCAAGTCTTCTCGTCGCCTCAATGCCTGAAGACTGGAGTTTTCAATCAGTGCGTCCTACCCATGGTGCCTAGACGTGGGCACTCATGGTAGGGCCAATCCACCAGTTCAAGGTTGTACAGCGAGTATATGTAATGAGTTGTATGAAACGGGCTAAGCTCGGAGTTTTTCTGAAATATAAAATCCGAAATGAGATTATCCAACAGAGAACTAAAGTCACCAAATAGCCACCAAAAAGTCACATAGCCCACCAAATTAGCAGAACTGAAGTGGCAATTTGCTGGTCATATAATATGCCGAAGAACTGACAACCGTTGGGGTAAGCGAGTTCTTGAGTGGAGACCGCGTCTTGCCAAACATAGCGTAGGGCGCCCTCTGGCTAGGTGGAGCGATGACCTACGAAAGGCGGCGGGCACAAAGTGGATGAGAAGAACCGAACACCGGGCTCCTCGGGCAAATCAATCAATCAAATATCTTCATTTCAGGCTTATTGGAAAATGTACAAAAACCTAAACAATAAGCCCACAGCAACATAAATACCTTAAAAACTAACATACATATAAAAAACACTTTTGGACTTTAATACACAAATGTAGCCAGCCACTGAGAAGGCTCTCTCAACTTCAACACTGGTCGATGGTCTTGAAATGAGGTGTTGGTATACTTAAGATGCCTTATTTGCGTGGGTAAATCGTGGTAACTAAAAAATTCGAAACTTCGAAATTGTGGCCAAAAACTTCGAACTTGAAAAATGGTCAAAAAAGCCTATGAATTTCGAATTTACGAAACTTCGAAGTTTCGAAATGCACCCCCTAATACACATAGAACAAGAATGATATATACAACAGATATCGAAAAAGGCGACGAAACAAGCCGATGGTCCACCTGATGTTAAGCGGTACCCTCTGCCTATGAACAGTGCATTACCTCATAGGTCACGTCCACTTAGGACGCGCCCTATGTGGCATTGCACTGCGACCGTCACCCTGAGACATAAAGATGGAAAGTCTGCGCCTGTAATTTCACCGGCACCCATACCCTTCAAACCGGAACACAGTAATGCGAGCACTACTGCTTTGCGGCAGAAATAGGTATGGTGGTAGTACTTCCCCGGACTAACTCATTCACAAAACAGCTCTACTACTAACAAATACCTACCTAGTACCCAATAACACCTAATCGATGATCCACCTACGTCGTATACAGCATTAAACTGTCTACACATTCATTAATATCAATAGTATCGAATGTCACATTCCAAATTCAAATCGATGTCACTTGTCAATCGCTTACCTTTTCCGTATCAGTTTACATCTGTATACTGTGGCAGCTTACCAGTCACCACTCGTTTACAAGCTTTGTATGGATTTCATCAATAAATTAACGGTGTTGGATTCATGGGTAAAGAAACCTAGTCGATTCAATTAACTACGAGTATTAAAATGAGATCGGGGTGGGAATCTGTTTATTTTTGCCGGACGAGACCGGCATTTGGATATTTTGTCAGGAAAAAAAAGTGAATGATAGGTAAGCATTTAAAAGAGGCTCTGCCTAACCTTTCGGGGGAAAAGCGTGTGTCTATGTGTATATATGTACAACGAACCAATGATATTTTTTGCACTTTAACTAAACAATTCCTTTATCAGATAGTGCACTTTTGCACAAAATTCCACAGCAAGAAATCGTTATGATCAGGGGCTATCAGATTTTCCCGGCTTTCCCTTACTCCTGGCAACTCTACCTATAGGTACATGAGACGGTGTAGAGAAAGTTCTATTTAATAGGTCAGCTTCACGGGATCGACCGATCTGATTTAGCGTGTTGAAAGAGGTTTAATTCTGGAAATCGTTTATTTTTATGTAATCGTCATAAAATGCTGGCCAGATGTAGACCTTCTGTGTTACTTGCAGGTATTGTTAGGTTGTTGTTATGGTAACATGATGCTTAACGTAGCCGCAATAATGATGCTTTTTGAATAACAACAAAAACCAGTTGCTGAAGATACCTACAGTTAGGTCCATCATGCAAATAAAATGCAATATTTGTGTGAAAATCTAAGTAGAGTCTTTGAACAATACCATATTTATCAAAAACAATTGGTACCTACTGAACTTCGCAGCCCTGCATAGCTTTCTTTTGTTAGAGGTTACCGCTTACAACAGTTGTAGTTTAGTTATTAATATATAACTATAGTTAGGTCTAGGTATATATTTACACAGGTTTTTTTTTCATTGATAGACCTTTGTTTGACCACGATTTCACCTGTTGGTAAGTGACGATGCGGCCGAAGATGGAGCACAAACGTCTAGAAGGCACCTATTCAAGAACCCTTGAAGAGACATAGATTATAGTTTACTTATAATAATATACGTAAACGTACGTACGGTATGTTTTACTTGTGCACCGCCGTTTTTTGATTTTGTATTATCCTGTCCATCCAAAGGTTGTCTGGGAGAGATGTATTTTAGTGATATGACCGCCCATTGTACAATACTGTTATTGCTTTTTGTTCTTTTATCTTTTTATTTTCTTTTTGGTGTGCAATAAAGTGTTTATCTATCTATCTACATATCTATCTATCTGCTAGTTAGACAATACACGTAGTTGAAAAAATAACGGCTAAGTGCGAGGTGGATTTGAGCACCGAGGGTTACGTACAAACCTGTAGGTATAGTAAAAGTCATGGTATTTTATTGCTAAATGAAATAATCATGAGCAAAGGGGTTAGTTTAAAATTATAAAAAATATTTTTATTATATGATGTAACTAAAAATTTATGCTTTTCACAATGTTTACTTTATCTGTGCTATAAGACGTTGTTTCGTACCAAATTTCATGATTCTGAGTTCACGGGAAATACCCTGTAGGTTTTGATTCCCTTGCGAGTGTTGAAAATTTGCAGGATAAACATCTGTATCTTTTAATTGCGTTGGCTTAAAAGTTTGTTTTTTCACAGCTGCAAGGGACAGTAGACTTAAGTATTTGATATGAATTTCAGCTTGATACCTCGACGCGTTCCTGAGAAAAAGGGTCTTGACAGACAAACAGACAGACGGACAACAAAGTGATTCTATAATGGTTCGATGTTTCCTTTTGAGGTACGAAACCCTAAAAAAAACTGCCCGAAGTCTAGAAGAGTTCTTAGGACAGCCAGCAGCTACGCTATAAGCAAACTCATCCAATAAGTAGGTATCTAGGTACTTACATAGGGTTAACAGTTAGGTCCATTTGTGGTTATTGCTCCACAATAACCATATCTAATGACGCCACAGTTAACACAGACATTGAGGTTTATTAGACAGCGGCCTTCGTTAGATACTAGGCGAGCATAATGCACTGTAGAGCAAGCTCCAACGGTTATTATAGCCCCGATAGGACGGCATATACTCGTCAAGATTGTTAAGAGATTATTTTTGTGAGAAGCCTGGCACATAATATATCTGTTTCTTTTATTCATAAATTCCACTAAAACATAATTAATTCTGTCTTTTAGAGTTAACATTCAAAGAGGAGCCTTGGTTTTCCACCACATTAAAAAAAGTAATCTAAAGGAAAAAACTTAGCTAGATATATAGCTTACGGATTGTCATTATTATTTTAGCAACGGCGATGAACGGGCTTGAACCGCTTCGACCCACCGACTTCCCGCGACATGGTAGAGGCCACAGGGGTAAGAGTATGGTCGCTAGTATTCCAGTAAGAGGTGGGCTTGTAACGCATGGAATAAATAATTAATTTATTCTTACTACTAATTTAATTCGACAACTATATAGGGTCGATAACTATATAACTATATAGACTACTATATAACTATAACTATACAATTTGCAACACAGCTACGAACTCTATCGTAAGGCAAGAGAGTCGCTTCTTTACTCCAGCGTGCGCGAGGCAGCGGCAACAGCATCCTGAAGATGATTGCAGTGCGCGCAAACCGCCCCATCCAAAACAGGTGCATGCAAATAATGATGGGCGCTATCTGATATAATTTCAATTCATATTGTGTCCATTTTGTGTAATTTTATATAAATTTGTATTTTAACTTATTTATTTTTCAGTGTGTGTGTGTGTAATACCAAATGTGTTATTGTCCGCCTAGTAGTGGCGTTATGCTGTGTTGACGTAGGTCAGCACAGCATTAAGGCACTTTAGCTGGTGGTATCGTTTAACATAAAAGGACCCACCGTACCACCAAAGGTAAGGCCAGGGGTACGGTGGGTCTGAAGTTTATACCTTATGAAACGAAACGAAACGAAACCTTATGGTCTATGGATTAATATGATCTGAAATAAATTAATAATAATAATAAAAATGATAATAAGGTCCTTGCTACTTCCGACTCTTCTTCTTCTTTTCAATTGGTTTTATACTCATTGTTTTTGATCTATCGCAACTCGACTACCGATTGGCCCTAAGTTATTAAATACTCGTACTTACCTACTCTTTGTAACTCTCTTCGTCTTTCTGTCTACATCGCATCGTCCGCAATTATTTTAAGCTCTGTGCGGTGCACATCTGAACACTAGAGCATTTCTTACGTGGACAGCATTACTGTGGCAGTTAGGTACCAGGCGAGCATAATGCACTAGGAAGCTGCTACCTATTTAGTGATTCCACTGTAACTGATTACCAGCGGTTTCTATGCTTAATGCGATGTTGCGGGCGCATTTCGTTGCGCTTTCAATATTGCTTAAGTGGGCGAGATACATCCTACAATCAGTAATGAGCGTGGATCCTCTACAAATAATTATCAACATCATCATCATGAGCTGGTAAGACGTCCACTGTTGCACGAGACCTCCCCCATAGAATGCAATGAGGAGATTGACCATAATCAACACGCTTGGCAGGTGGATTGGTGATAGTAGTAATTGGAAAGAGTTCGTCCGGGGATATACTACTAAACTTATTTCTGCCGCAAAGCGGTAGTGCTCGCATTCCTATGCTCTGGTTTGAAGGGTGCCGGTGAAATTACAGGCACATGAGCCTTTCATCTTTATGTCTCAGGGTGGTGGGTGCTGTGTAATACCGCTTAGGGCGCGTCCTCGGTGAACGTGATCTATGAGATAATGCACTGTTCATAGGCAGAGGTTACCGTTTCACATCAGGTGGAAACTAAGGCTGGCTAGGTGGCTGCTAAGGAGTGGAATACACTACCGTCGTCTGTCTTTCCTTAAAACCTTAATCTGGGTCTCTTCAAGGCTAGAGTGAATAGGTGCCTTATAGACCTTTGTGCTCCATCGTCGGCCACATCGTCACTTATCAACAGGAGAAAAAAAAAAGGTTGGCCATGTGCTTGTTCAGT
Source organism: Operophtera brumata (assembly GCA_932527175.1). Classification (NCBI taxonomy): domain Eukaryota; kingdom Metazoa; phylum Arthropoda; class Insecta; order Lepidoptera; family Geometridae; genus Operophtera; species Operophtera brumata. The sequence continues at coordinate 53,082,772 of OW052239.1, read as the reverse complement.
AATTGCCTACTTATTAGTAGCAACATATTATTTATTATTGGTTTGTTATTTTTATGTATATCAAGTGTAGCGTGCGCTGTCTTGGCTGATTCTCTTCACATCTTATTTTTGACTGCAAATTTTATTTTCCTTAGAACCAGCTTCTCCTTATATCATGATATTATTTCGATTTGAAGATTTAAATCCTACATAAAGAATAATCTAATTAACAAAGCGTATTACACTCTACATGACTATGTTAATGATAAAGCCGCGTGGCCTGATGTCGCTCTGCCCCACGACAACTAATTTGTCAATTTGCAATGTCTGTACCTACGTATAACTTATTATTGATGATTTTCACTAGAAACGGATATTTACCATGATATATGAGTTTTAAATGTTCAAGATATTCTAGAAAAAAAAAGAAAAAAAAACTAGTGAAAATTATTACATAACCATGATCGTTTCAAAAATTATATTATTGATGAGTTATTTATGAGTATATCAAGCGTAGCTTGTGGTCTTATGAACTTTTGCTGATTCTCTCTAGCATCTTACTTTAGACTGGTTTTCCTTTTTTCTTTGAATCAGCTTCCACTTGTTCTCGAGGCACCACACAGGTGCTTGCCACCTATTATGGTTTAAGATATTTATTTCTCATAAAGAAATACATTTCACTTACAATGAGACATCTACAAACTAAAAGTAAATTAAATTGGACGTGATACCTAACAAGTCTGTATCTACTTATCCGTTTTACACACAAAGATATAAAAAGTAAAGAAAGTGAAAAAATGTGGGTATGTTTGATGCAGGCTGATCGACAAGCTCGTCCGACCAAGAACATTATACATTAGTAAGAATGACCATCAAAATAAAGCCAAGCCGTGTTTGTTGCCCCTGATTCTTCTATATTTGGTCGCGTTGGAACAGTAGGTACCTAGATTTAATTTATAAGACGATCTAAAATGATCCTTGTGATTTCAATGAATAAAATACTTTGACTTTGTCTTTGACTTTATTCTCGAGTAACAACACAGGCGCTTCCCACCTAGTAGTATGAAAGATCATCAATTCAAACCAAGCCTTGTTTGTTGTCTGATTCTTCTGGGTTAGGTCGCATTGAACAGCGTAAATTTAATTTAAACATACCACATACATACATACATACATAAACTCACGCCTGTTTCCCGGAGGGGCAGGCAGAGACCACGGATTTCCACTTGCTACGATCTTGACACATCTCTTTTGCTTCATTCACTCTCATCAAATTCTTCAAACATGCTCGTCGGTTATGGGTACTCTTGACCTGGCCTTTTTCCAAAACGTCTCCGATCTGGTCTTAATACGTACGCCGAGGTCTTTCCCTTCACACTGTCCCATTCACGCTCGTCTTATGTACCCGTTTCGTCAATCTACTATCATCTATCCTTTCTAAATGCCCAAACCATTTAAGCATACCTTTCTCAATCCTAGTCACTAGGTACGTCTTCTTTAATTTCACAACGCTCTCTTATCACACTATTCCTTATTCTATCTCTCAAAGTCACACCACACATACTTCTCAAAGCTCTCATCTCCACTGCATTTATTCTACTTTCATGTTTCTTCTGCCATACCTAACTTTCGCTACCATACATTAGTGTCGGTACTAACACCCCTCTATGCACGACCAGTCGTTCCTTTTTGGACACATTCCAGCTGCTCATAAAGGCGTGAAGTGCCCCATTCACTTGGTTTCCAGCATTTACTCTCCTTTCAATATCATTAATTTAAACGACGATTAAAAATGATTCTTGTGATTTCAATGATGAGAATACTTTCGACTTTGCGAGCCACTCCATCTTCTGATTTCACAAGACGTGAAGACTGACGTGATACCTACGAGTAGCTGTGCCTGTGTCTCACGCATGACTTCATGCTATTGTCATGCTTTACCTAACCTAATATAAGTTTTTAAATATCATTGTTTGGTTTGCGATGAAACTATAACATTAACCATTGTTCTAAGTACGTACCTACTTATATAGTTAGGTACTTCTGACCGTAGAGTGTGTGTGACAGAAATTATCGATTATCCTTGATTACCTATATATTTTTTACAAACAAAACCTAGTTCAAAGCCTTTGCAGTTTTAAGAAATAGTTTTTACCTACTTTTTGTGGTAATATTTATCATGAAATATCTTAGGGATTCCTGAGCTCTCATTAAAAACGTATAAAACAAGGGTTTTCATATTTATTTACCTATTATCAAGGATTTTTTTTCATATCGTGTTTTAATTCTTATAGAACCAATGAAAAATTTAAAATTTTCATATTCCATAATATTTGACTGATCCCCCATTGAAAACCCGTAGATACTGAACTCTAGGACGATTTTGGTGGGCAATATTAAAAGTCTTTTCACGATCTGCACCATCTCCACTTCATCAAAGGCGCACGACACGGTACAATCATTAGTATATTTACCTCATTAGTATTATCTTATATTCATGATAGGTGCTAAACGTTTCAGGTACTAATATTTATTCTGTGGTTTCAGTTCTACCAGCGTAGCGAAAAAAAAGTCTATGATTCTAACTTTATAATGCGAACTGCTAAGGAGTTGAACACACTGCCGTCGTCGTCTGTCTTTCCTGAAATCTATAATCTGGGTCTCTTCAAGGCTTGAGTGAATAGGTGCCTTCTAGACCTTTGTGCTTCATCTTCGGCCACATCGTCCCGAACCAACAGGTGAGATCGTGTATAAACAAAGGTTACTGTTTAAAAAATACTTATTTTTGGCTAATCTATAATGTATAAAAATTAATCCCTATTTCCCTTGGGACGCCATAACTAGAAAATGACTGCACCAAATGGGAAAATTCTTTTTTTGTTCTGTTCGTATAAAATAAGTTTGTATTTTTTTTGTGGCGCTGCAATCGGTTCCGTACAAAGATTTCCGATATTGAAATCTTTGGGTCCGTAGGATCACGCGAAAGAAGTCGCGAGTGGCCCGCTAGTTTTCAATAAAAAACAATCATACCTTCGCGGTCATTGTCTGGTATCGTACCTACGAAATTCCAATCATGTCAAAGATATATTTACAAAAGTCGTTCATTCCCCGTCACACCTATTTTATTTACGTATATATTGCGTCTAGACGTGAGCAGTGGATACGTGATAACAATCGCATTAGAATCTGATGTTGTGGGTGGTCAGTGACGGGTTGAAGGCCTTATTGGCATGATCGAATTACTTGACAGTTACTATAGGTACTATAGTGGAATTCCAAAGGATGACCGAAGTGTTCACCGTAGAATGGCACCTGTAAATACTCCATGGCAGGTGCCAACTTACGGTGAACGGTCCAGCTCGTTCACCGTAAGATAGAACTTCTAAATACTCCATGGCAGATGCCAACATACGGTGAACGGTCCAGCTCGTTCACCGTAAGATAGCACTTGTAAATACTCCATGGCAAGTGCCAACATACGGTGAACGGTCCAGCTCGTTCACCGTAAGATAGAACTTCTAAATACCATACATACCATGCAGGTGCCAACTTATGGTGAACGGTCTGTACTATACAGCTCGTTCAATGTAAGATGGCACTTGCCTTGGTTGGCACGCCTTACACGCCAGGTTTTTTTTTTATACAACTTGGAATGTCGGTCAAGAGATACCCTCTGCCTATGAACAGTGCATTATTCATAGGTCACGTCTACCTAGGACGCACCCTATGTGGCATTGCACCGCGCCCGCCACCCTGAGACAAAAAGATGAAAAGTCTATGTGCCTGTAATTTCACCGGCATCAATCCGGAACACAGTAATGCAAGCACCACTGCTTTGCGGCAGAAATAGGTGTGGTGGTAGTACTTCCCCGGACGAACTCTTTCACAAAAAAGCTCTACTACTACTAAATAGCAGGTGACATCTTACGGTGAACGAGCTGTAGGTACCTACTAGTGGAATTCCAAAGGATGACTGAAGGTAGCCACACTAAATCCACTATTATGTTCAGTTCTTGAAGTACAGTGTACGTCATAACATTAAAATGAGGCATATCAAGTTCTGGCCAGGACCCGTGGTTGTACTATTATTTATTCTGTGGTGCTACGCGACCTGAGTCGCGGGCAAATGCTAGTAATCTATAATAATGTCATCGAGTTTGATGTCGAGTCGCGTTAACTGGCTCGATGAGATCGCGCGATTATGAGATAAATGTCATTGTATGCCGACGCGACGGCTTTATTAGCGAGTCTTAAGTAGTGTGTGTTGCTTGACACTGATCTTGTCTAGACTGGAAAGCTAATTATTAAGAAAATAACAAATCACGTGTTTTTTTGTGAAAATGTCACCATCATCATCATCATCATCAGCCTGTATCAGTCCACTGCTGGACATAGGCCTCTACCAATGCTCGCCATTTAGACCGATTTCCAGCTCTTCCCATCCACTTTCTAAATACCAGCCGCCTTACGCAGATCGTCGCTCCACCTAGCCAGGGGGCGCCCCACACTACGTTTACCACGACCTGGTCTCCACTCTAGAACACGTTTACCCCACTGGTTGTCGGTTCTTCGGCATTTATGAAAATGTAGGTTGTTGATAACGAAAGATCTTGGATTCCAAGATAACTCCATATGCATCAGTCGGCTAAAAGCTCAATTGAACGTTCTCCATTAGCATTTAGATGCACGTTGCGATACAACGTGTCAGCTCATTGGATCATTCATCACCATTGAATGTGAGTTGTACATCACCATCGAACGTGAGGTTTTTTTTTCAGAGCGCGCGAAAGAAACGCATTCGTGATTTGCATGTGGTGTTGATAGAATTGTCAATGAGGTTATTGCAGCTTGCATGTAGTAGGTACCTAGGTATAATAAACATAAAGCTGGGTAACTGTTTGCTTATTGCTGGACGTGCCTACGTTAGCCAGCATCAGTTAGACGGCTCTCTGGCCGAGACCATCAGGTTTGGTCGCGTTGGAAAAGGATTAGGTAGGTACCTAAATTTAGTTTATAATATAAATGAGCCAAACAGTGCCAGGATGCTATTAGGTAATCATCTAGGATTTACACCTTCCGTTTTCATCATCAGCTCAGCTTACACTATGAATATAGTCATCGGAACTTGACAATTCAGTTGCAAGATTTGTCCCCCAGACAGGAAAGCAAGTGAAATGCTTGGCATGACTAACGCCATGACATCTGAGACCGGTTTGAGGCGAAATTCATAGTTTAAAAAAAACATCGTTTTCGAAGTAAATTAACTTCGGCGCTCAAAAACTATTCGTCCAAACGTGTATCGAATTTTCAAAGGTGCCATATTTTTGGGTTCATAATGTCCGGAATGCTAAGTCCGGAGTAGAGTTATTAGAAAGTATTTGCTATTAAACGTTAGTTTTATAACAAATATGTTTTTTTTTGCAATGGTAGATGCGAAATTAGTACTTTAAGTATAAATAGTTTTTCCAAATTAGTCATAATGCCTATTATATAATAATAAAAATATAATAATATAATAATAAATAATAATCAAAAACGGCCAAGTGCGAGTCGGACTCGCGCATGGAAGGTTCCGTACCATTATCTATAAAAACCGGAAAAAAAACACGTTTGTGGTATGGGAGCCTCCTTAAATATTTATTTTATTCTGTTATTTTAGTATTTGTTGTTATAGCGGCAACAGAAATACATAATCTTTGAAAATTTCAACTTTCTAACTATCACGGTTCATGAGATACAGCCTGGTGACAGACGGATAGACGGACGGACAGCGAAGTCTTAGTAATAGGGTCCCGTTTTATCCTTTGGGTACGGAACCCTAAAAATTGCCACTTCCAGACTCTACCGAGGACGTGTAAGTTCATTTTGCGAGCGAGCACTGAGAGCTGTCGTAACGAGTGCTACAGCTGACTCGCGCTAAGCTGTGGTCCGGTGCATCGTGGGTGCATCGGTGGGACTGGGAATTGGCCGTCGGGCTCGAATTTGCAATCAAAACGCAGGCATTTCACAATAACGTCGACATGTCTTTCCATCGGGATGTTTACGGGAACCTACTTACTAAGGTATGTGGTTTCGTGTGTGAGCGAATTTTAGAGTGGGCCCTTATTTCTTCAGTTGTTTGCCGACGTAATTCGCTAGTTAGCCGGCCGCCTTTAGTTTTCGGCCTTTTGGCGAAGTCTCTATAGTAAAATGGAGATAATAGCGATTCCTAGCAATTTTTTTGTGCGAAAGTATTATCAATTCATCTAGAAATAGTTGCATGACATCTGGTTTTTTTTTCGGCTAAATAACCTTCACTAGTAATTTTTAGTGAATTTATCAGTTTGACGCCAGCATCGAACATGTCACCGCATGCGTAATTGTACGAAAAAATTAGTGACACGCGTTTCACTCCAAGGTATTTTTTTAATGTTTTTGTAAGTAAATGATGTTGATGTGCATTTAATTGACTGTAGAAATGACTTATTAACATATTACCACTATGTTTATTGCAATATTTGATTTAAAACTACGATAATTAAGGTGGCCGGAAAGTAGCATCGAAAATTTCCAAAATGTTTAGTTCTCGGCCTAGTGGCCGAAAACTAGCATAACACAGCCTATAATACAATTATCTCTTTCTTTTATTTGGCTACGCATATATCGAAATTCTCTTCTGTTTCCGATTATGAGCCATGTGATGGATTAGCTTATTAGTTTTCGGCCACCAAAGTACATCAGTATGAATTAATAGCGTTGGCCATTTTATTGATGGCCGGAAACTAAAACAGAAATAAAATTGTAACTCAGTTTTCGGCCTACCTGAATTTGTATGGAAAAGTTGTGGCCGGAAACTGAATAGCATCATTCAGTTTTCGGCCACAATTTTAAGCCAAATAGGCATAAATTATAATAAGTGTTCTAGATTGATTTTCTAAGTATAATTTCTATATTAATAGTTTTTTTTCTTCAGGTTTCAACTAATAATATTAAATTATCAAATATAATTTTTAACAAGTACCTACATAAATACATAGATCTATTGCTAAGACAAATTTTTGTGCACTGTTCCGGGATACAATAAAACACTTATACCGCAAAACATTAATCAAATTAAATTCATAGTATGCAGTGGATTATACTAAATGTCTCCAAAACTCACTGGAGAATTTAAACTGAGAAAAACCCGAAATAACGAACGTAGATTTCGATCACAAAAGAAAGTTTTTTTAACATTTAAAACCAACTCTGGCTATAAAAAACATAAACATGCCTGTGATTCTAAAGAAGATGAAAAAAACTCGAGAAAAGGACTTCTGAAATCCAAAATGACGATGTTCTGTAAGAAACATGTTCGAAAGACAGGAAAAACTCCAAAATTAGTTTGTTGACATCTCTATTGGTTGAGGATGAAAAAACAACCAGAAATTGAGAAGAATCTGAGCGGAAATGAAATAAATTGAGCGGAATATCCCAAAAACTTAAAACTTTGACACTATGCATTAGCATTACACAAAGTCAAACAAATCAAGACTAGCCGATTAAGTTTGCTGATTTTCTACCACCAAATCTATCCATAATAGAAGAACCTTTCAAATTTCATGAAATCCCGACTTATAAAGACAACATAATTTCACCATCAAATTCAAACAAAGAGTTACTAGTAGCCGCATTCCTGCATACACAGTGACGCTATAGTAACTCGGAGCAATACGCAGACTGACACAAACTATAACACACCTTATTAAATAACAAGCGAAATGCCAGAATCAATTATGGAATATAGAGAGGCTTTTAATATATACTTATTTATACTGGATCCCCGAAGGAAAACTATTAATATACGTACGCCAGCAGCAATTTCGTCTTGAAACATGCCAAAAAGCCTAAAAATAAAAAAAGACAACATAAAGGATAGAAGTGCGTAAACAAAGACAAGGAAGTCAAAATTGAAGAGATTGGAAAGAGATCAGATAAGCAGTTGAAGAAAGCAGAAGTTTCAACACGAAAGGTGACAAAAGTAAAAAGTCAATAAAGAAAACGAAAGAATAAAGTACCGGTGTGATGATATTTTAATAAGCCACACAGAAGAAAATGCAGAAAGGAATACAAGATGTGATTTCTGCACTAAATGGTATCATTTAAATTTACAATTTTTTTAGGACTCAAACAACTAACCCTACAAGATAAGCCTTTCTAATGCAATGCATGCAATATTGATTCATAATTAATTCATTTGTCTTAGTTTTTAGTGATTATATTTTCAATTGGGGTGGTTAAAAAGATTGAATGTAGGTAGCTAATTGTTAAAGCTTCATATTAATGTTAAATAATGGCCATCTTTAAAAAAAATATAATAGTGATAACGTCAAATTATTAATGTGTTTTTAATGTTTAAAATGCTTATAACTATTCGAAATTAGTGACTGCTACTTATAATTAATATGATTTCATATATAAGAGTAAGAAAAAAAAAAAAAGATATTCTGATGATAACCATAAACGTAAAAGACTGTTAAGTAATCAATTTGATCAACATGAAATGTCATTAGTTATTTGAATTAAAGGCTGTGAGTACTATATAATTCATTAAATTGCATACACTGATCGAGAAAATATAAAACATGATAATTATTATTAAAACCATAGTTGATGATGCAAGACTTGTGGTTGTTAACAATTTAAAAAACTGTAATTATTATTTCAAAAGTAAAAAAAAAAAACAAAAAAAATGTATAAGTAATAAAAGGATTTAAATTTAAAGACTTAAAAATTATAAGACAGAGAATTGAGTACCTAAACTTCTACCTAACAGGACATTTCAAATTAAATTATAAAAAAAACAACGTCAAACTTTGATTTTGTTTATTTTTATAGTTTTTCTGGTGAGGCCTAAAAACATTTTTACGAAAAAACGAGTTTTTAATGTAACTATAAAAGCTTCGTCTTACTTTTTTATCCATTATAAGTAGCGGCCGAAAACTAAATACCATGTGGCCGAATACTGAAATTTGTGGCCGAAAACTAGCGTAATGGTCATTTTTGGGATTCAAATTTATTATAAAAAAAACTAATATCACTTCGCGTCAACCAGTTTTGAAATCAGAAACTACAATATTTTATCTATCAAAATACATTATCAGTACAGATTATCAACAGTAACATTATTTTTTTCTGATCGTTTAAAGTTGCCAAGTCCACTAAGAGGCCGTAAACTAGCGAACCGACCCTAGGTAGGTAGGTACGTACCTAAGTCGTAGAGCATTGCATGCATCCGTGCCTAAGTAGGTGACTGGTGGGACAAGAAATTGTCAAAAATACGTCGGGTTTGAATTTACAACGGAAACGCAGGCATTTCACAATAGTATAAACTCAGATTTTCTGCCACTATTTAAACTGGGTTATGACTTGACGAAGACTTTTGACGACTTGACTATAAAAATCTTAGAGCATTGCAGGCCACCGCGAAGATAAAAATATAATTAATTAAATCGCTGGCCATTGGCAAAATTGTTTGGAGCACTCCTCAAAAGCCATTATAAGCAGAAGAAGAAGAAGACTTGTCGTTCCATGGGGATGTTTACGAATAGGTAGGTACCTACTAATGTAGGTACCTAGTTTCGGTGTGTGCAATTTTTTTGATTAGCGTCTGCTATATTTGTTTATTTGCCCACGTGCCTAAGTAGGTACCTACAGTCCTACACCCTACACCTGCAAGCAGCAAATAGCCAGGTCACGTCATCACGTTTCTGGGTTTCCAGCTTGTTGAGGGGCTGACATGGGAACTACCTACACATCGAAAAGTTATGAGAGAGGATAGGTCAAGTGTGTTTCGGGGACTTACTATTATTTATTCTGTGGTTTCGGTCTGTGGCGGTCCATGCCACCTTAGAGTGGAACATGACCAGGAGTTGTTACTTCGAATCTGTTCACTCGCTCCTAAAGTATGGTGTAGAGCTCTGGGGCAGAGATGCTGATTGGGAGCTAGCGTTCTGAATGCAGAAGAGGGCTGTGCGTAAAATAGGACGAGCGGGAGTGTCCCACGGAACTACATGGGACACTCCCGCTCGTCCTATTTTTCACTCGTTGAGAGTTGGTACTGTCATGATCTGGATCATGACAGTACCAACTCTTGTCATCTTTTGGAACCACCTCAATGAGTAGGTTGGTAGGTACGCTAGATTTGGAGACGGTCACACAACTACACACCACGAACGGACTTCCGGAATAATGATTAACTTTTAGCTTATGGGATGAATTCCTGGGATGAATAGGTACGGATGCACCCCGAAATGCGCATAAGCTGATGGCCGTGCCGCGTCGCATCGCCAATCGTCGAAGCTAGTTCACTTGATGGGGCCGGCGATCTACAGCCGTCTTCCGGACACTATAAATAAATAAATAATAAATAAATAAATAATGCTGGACAGTTCACACAACATTATCTAGCCCCAAGCTAAGCAGAGCTTGTGTTATGGGTACTAGATAACTGATATACTTAATACAATATATTACATAGATAGATATTTTTTATTATACATAGAAAATACCCAGAACACCCTAAACAAATATAACGAGTGCTATTATTTATTCTGTGGAATTAGGTAGTAGTTAAACATATTCGATTCGAAGGTTGACGAATTTCTTACCTAATGTACCTACCTACCTGCTAGTATTGTATTATTTTATTTGTGCCTAATGACATGTTTAATATGCCTGGAACCTTTCTCATATATTAACTATCGAAGCCTACCGAAATAGGGTAATACTAACCATACGTGTAAAAAAAGTGGTAATACCATGCACACCACATGCTCCATAAGTAGGTATGAACTAACAGAAACCATGAATCAATCCAATCCAATTATAAAAACGACTCAACCGCAAAGCGTCAAAACGTACAGCTACCGCCATCTAGTTTCGAGCAATGTAACTAACCTTAGTAGCGACATCTGTCGTGTGTAATAAATACTGTTTAGATATATTTTTCTTAACCAGCGACACAGTCAACGCATTTATTAAATTGCTTTGTATATGGTACTTGGTAAATAGAATTATGTTTATATTATTATATAATAAGAAATACAAATTAATAAAACCTGGAACCTTTGGAAAACATTATTTTCTAAGATTGTTGTCTGTTCTGTCAGTAAGTTGTGAATGTGATTGTCACAGTTCACAGATATGAAGTTGACTTGACATTTGCCAATTCCGCCATTGTTATTTTCTTTTTTGACGTGACTGGTAAACACAGCACGTGTAAATTACGCAAAAATGCGTATAGAAACGTGTTATTTCTGCTCTTCCAGGGTATATCCTGGACACGGTATCCAGTTCGTCAGGAACGATTGCAAGGTACATCATCCAGAAACTTGGGTCTCCATAATTGTTGAATTTCACAAACTTGTGTCACTAACCCCTTTGTTGTACAGATCTTCAGATTCTGCCGTTCAAAATGCCACGCTGCGTTCAAAAAGAAGAAGAACCCGCGTAAAACCAAATGGACCAAAGCGTACCGTAAGACTGCGGGCAAGGAGTTAGCTATTGACCCCGCATTCGAGTTTGAAAAGCGCAGGAATGTCCCAGTGAAGTACAGCAGAGACCTATGGAATAAGACCATTGAAGCCATGAAGAGGGTTGAGGAGATCCGACAGAGGAGGTCCAATAACCACATAATGCAGAGGTTGAGGAAAGGAAGGGAGGTTGAGTGGCAGAGAGATGTTCGAGAGGTACAGAGAGACATCTCTTTGATCAGGTAAGATACTATTTTAGTCTCTAAAATAAGCTATAACAGTGAGATGAAAGAAAAAACAGGTTTTAAATGGAACATAATACATCTTAAGCTAATTATAAGGATAAACATTGTTATGGGGTGTATTGTGCATTGTCCCCCTGCTAATCCTAGCCCAGCCAGAACAACTCCTTCAAATAGCAGAAAAGGACTCTTGGCTGATGGCATAAATAACATTACAAAAAGGTAAAACAAAATGCCAGGATGAAATCGCTTGCAGCGATAAGGCCACCCATTTTAATGTTAATTTTATATACATATAATTCACAGGCAGCTCTCTGAGCTGAGGAGTGTATATCTTAGTCCTTATCAGTGCACTTTAAATGTTTGTCCAGTCTATTTTTGAAAGAATTAACTGAGGGGGCACTGATCACTGAGTCTGGTAACAGGTTCCAAGTGAGCACGACGCGATTAGGCAATATGTGCATCCTCAGATTGCTGGTACTTGGCTCTCTTTGCAGCTTCAGAGAGTGATATTACTGTATTTTAACCAGTTTTATCATTGAATCGGTATACAATAAAGTGTTTAATCTTTCTACCTGTTGGCAATTCCAGATCACCAGCAGCCGGCCTGAAACAGCGGCAAATGGAAGAGGACACAGAAATGGAAGTTGAGCCTGAGACCATCCAGGTCATCGACTCCAAGGGCCGTAAAACAACCATTGAGGCGCCCGTCATGGTCCCAGCAGTGGGCGAGATGATCGAGGATGGTGGAGATGTACATTTGTAAGATGTGAATGCATGCAGTTGGTAAGATCTCTAGTTTTTATCTTTGTCAGGAATGTAATAAGCGTTGTTTGTAATGGTGGCACGTCACTTGGTGTATTGGAGCAAATGTTTGCGTTATTTTTCCAAGGCAAAATCAACCATTCGTCCATCTGCACATGGTACTATTTAGCTGGACACAAGTAATTAATTTTGTATAAATTAAAAAACCCTCAACGCTATGAAACAGCTGAACCGATTTTGATCAAACATAGCTAAGAACATACCCGACTAATTCACGTTCCAAAAAAAAAAAAAAAGGTTTTATCCGTTCGGGAGCTACGATGCCACAGACAGACACACACACAGACACGTCAAACTAATAACATTCAATAACGACGGGGTCGTTATGGAATGTTTGGCCAAATACACCAAGTGAAATTCTAGCATAATAACTTGTTACAAAAAATTATTGAACCCCATATAAACACTATTTAAAAGTAGCCCTGTCACTGTTTGACAGTATCAATAGGGATGGCGATTAAGTGATGTTTATTTGACAGGTTTTTATAAGTAAGCCCATGTCTTGATTGCATGTAGTCAGATAATCAATAAAAGCAATTGTTTTAATAAAATTATCCCTGTCACAGTGCAAGGTAATTTTTAAACAAAGTATTTCTGCTGGATTGTTTTAAAATTGGGTTTAAGTTGTTAAATGCAATAAAATGTAAGTACACACGAAACATGTTTAATTTACAAATCAAATTCCTAATTTTCCTTTTAACCCTAAGTCCTTATTATTCCAGTATTGATTAGCACCATTAATTTAAACTAGCATCCCACCCCGGCTTTGCATGTAAAGTGCTTCAATACATACCATATAGATTACAATACAATATTTAATAACACACAGATATGCAAAACATAACTTAATAACAGAAATGTACAATGTGTGTTCTTATCGCTCATAGAGATTTCTTCGAGACAACCTTAGGATAGAGAGGATTATATAGTGAAAACTCAATCAAAATCCATTGCGTAGTTTAGAAGAACTAAGCATACAAACAGACAGCGGTGACTTTGTTTTATACCATGTATTGAAAACATTTCAAGCAGCTTAATCATAACCTCTATAAAACAAAATAAAACTGGCCAAGTGCGAGTCGGACTCGCGCACGGAGGGTTTCCATACCATTATCTATAAAACATGCAAAAAAAACACGTTTGTTGTTGTATGAGAGCCCCCTAAAATATAAATTTTATTCTGTTTTTTAGTATTTGTTGATATAGCGACAACAGAAATACATCATCTGTGAAAATTTCTACAGTCTAACTATCACAGTTCATGAGATACAGCCTGGTGACAGACTGACAGATGGACAGCGGAGTCTTAGTAATAGGGTCCCGGTTTACCCTTTGGGTACGGAACCCTTAAAAAGTGTCAACTAATGACATAATCGACCGACGGAAAGACGTCTGCGTGGCGACCTCATTGAGACCTTCAAGATCCTCTCTGGCAGTTACAATTTGCCTGAATTTCATGAAATCTACATTTTAAAAGAAAGCTCTATGTCGTTGAGAGGGCATAGTCGCAAAATATCACGTGGACCATCCAACACAAACACTGCACAGCACTTCCTTAGTAACAGAGTGGTCCATAATTGGAATGATTTACCTGAAGATGTTGTTACTGCCACATCAATAAACGCTTTCAAGAACAAATTAGATAACTGGTTGCGAACGAACAAACTGTTAACAATTAAAGACATTAAAGTGTAATCAGTGCAGCGAGTGAAACTAAGACATTTCAACACTCTGAAATAGGCACATCAGCGAAAACTGCTCGTCTATAATTTTAAATAATAATAATAATAATAATCTAATGACAGCTAAGCATTGTTAAGAGGTTTAAAGTCATTGAAATCACAAGGATCACTTAGAATATTCATAATATAGAATAGCATTTACTTTTTTTTTCCTTAACCTGTATTGTCCCACTGTTGGGAAAGGTCTCCCCCAAATTCTTCCAACCTAAAACTAATCATCGTCATCATCACCCGTTAGACGTCCACAGCTGGACGAGGCCTCCTTGATTGAATAAAATGGGGGGGGGGGGGGATTTGCCATAATCACCATGCTTTGCAGGCAGATTGGTGATTGCCGTTAGGTGTGAGGTACCTACTTAGGTAGATTCTGCTGCCAATCCCTGAAGTAATCCAAGGCTTTTAATATAACCACAGGAGGCGACGGAGGAGTATAAACCTAGGCAGGGCACACCACGGCCTAACTAAAATTACTCCTGTTCCAACGCAATCAAACCTAGAAAAATCAGGGCAACAAACACGGCTTGGCTTTATTTGATGATCCTTCTTACTACTAGAGTGATGCCTCGAGAACAAGGAGAAGATGATTCAAAGAAACTACCTGAGGGGCAAGACCGAGTTTACACACACGATCGTAACGATGATCGTAACAACGATCGTACGTATATTACGTAGTAACTATCCATTAATCTGTGACGTTTTTGGCACAGATGTTATTATATTATACACGTACGCGGTACGATCGTCGTTACGATAGTGTTTGCAAAACTCCGACTAGGGCCTCTGACCTGACTACCTAAGTACCTACATACTCACCGCACAGGATACAGTCAACTATACAAAAAAAAAGGCGTCTAGTTAAATGGTTATGTACTTACACTATGGGGTTGTTACCTAACGTTGCGCGTGACATATAAAGGAAGTATTGATTTGCCGGCCGCGGATACACTTTAATCCTCTTAAGTCTTCATGCAGGGGTGGAAAACATTTAACGAAAAGAAAGAGAGAAAGAAAAATCATTCGTTTCGTATGAGGTAGTGCTGGCCTCTAGTGTCGGAGTAAATCATTTATTCATGACAATAACACACGTGGGTTACACAAAACATACCTAACTAACATAAATAAATGGACAAAAAAATATATATATTAAAAAAAGATGTTTCTAGCACCATTCATGTATCACCACGTATCACGTTACTAAATAGGCTTCCGAAAATACACCACAAACAGTAACTACTAATACGACTTTTAAATTATCGTTCTGTGGTAGGTTGGTGTTTTGTTTCTTAGGATACCAACTGCAGTACAGAATACCTACATAATATACTAAAAGGAAAGTACCTAAGTATATTAAAAGTTTATGTTAATCAGAATCATACACAACAACAAAGTAACAGTTTTAACTCCATGTATATTCAAAACACCGATAAGGCTCTCAGAATTAGCCAGTTGAGGTAACAAAGATGGCTCACCTCTCGACGGACCAAAAGCATTATATAGGTTGCAGCAAAGGCTGCTCAAAAACGTTCGTAGTGGCGTTATATGTCTATGTCCAGCATTGGACTTCGCTATACTCAAATGCTCATGGCTGATGTTGATGATATTAAGAACTAACATACAGAAATGCGAATGTCACAGATGCCATACTTTTTCGTGTTCTGTGAAGCATAGATCCGAATTACGTTAAAATCTTCGTGTTCCCTCTCATTACAGTTGATTAGAAAGATACCTGAGGTGCCGAGACGTGGACACTCACGGTAGGCTAATCCACCAGTTCAAGGTCGCTGTGCAACCTTGAACTATGGAAAGGTATATGCTCGGAGTTACTCTGAAAGATAAAATCCGAAATGAGATTATCCGACAAAGAACTAAAGTCATTGACATAGCCCACCGGATTAGCAACCTGAAACTGTATATATCCTGTGCCTGAAGTGGCAATGGGCTGGTCATATATGCCGAAAAACCGACAACCGTTGGGTTAAGCGAGTTCTTGAGTGGAGACCGCGTCTTGGCAAACGTAGCGTGGTTCGCCCTCTGGCTAGGTGGAGCGATGACCTACGAAAGGCGGCGGGCAGAAAGTGGATGAGAAGAGCCGAACACCGGGCTCAGTGGCGCGTATTGGGAGACGCCTATGTCCAGCAGTAAATTAGTGTGGGCTGATGATGACGATGAGAAAGAAACCGCGTTATGTTTTGCGTGGTTTTACTTTACATGAAGCACAATTATTGGTAGAAATAATGTTTTTTTTTAATACTACTTGGTATGACGGGTTAAGCAGATGGCCCACCTGATGTTAAGCGGTACCCTGTGCCTATGAACAGTGCATTACCTCATAGGTCACATTCACCTAGGAAGCGCCCTATGTGGCATAGTATGCAGGATAGTGAGCCATGTTTTCGACCCCTGTTCAATCCAATTACAGTAATGTGGCTCCTATTTCAATTGAACCATCACAAATCAGGAAGCTACACTCAAAGGACAGTTATGGCGATCTATTCGACCATTTTCGCTGCTATTATAGCGTTTGCGTCTTACGTAGCCTATCAGAAGTACGTGACTGTGTACACTAGTTTTGTAGTGAAACCACTTAAAACTTATGACTACATTATTGGTAAGTTATTTACGTTACTAGTATTGAGTAGGTTATTATATAAATCACAGATTATAAATAGTTGTAGATGAATCTCTAGAAATGGCTAGAAATAGTAATAGCATGTTGAGTGAGGTGCCTGTTGAAAAGCTACAGCAACCATTAGATTGATCTCCGCCTAGCAAAATGTAAGGTGCAGATAATGTTACATGGGTATTTTTTAATTGTTTCATACATATAGACATAGACACACGCCTTTATGTAGGCAGAGCCTCAAATGGGCCTCTTTCCACCGTGGGTTGCACCATCGTGGGACATAGACGTGACAAGTGGTGAGCTCATCGCCGCCATTGCTTCCCACGGCTGACTGCTAACAAGTACCTAACAGTTAGTTATTTATTTATAAGAAAAACCCTTACATTTCATTTCAATTATTTCACTAAGTAACAATTAAAAAATTGAGTTTTAAATTAGGTACCTACAATTAAAAAATACATAAGAATATTAAAAAAAATGTCAGTTGAAATAAAATTAATACATGTTAATAAGGTTAAAAATAGATAGGACTATCTAGACCTATTTACAATTAAATATTTGAAGTTCTATTAAAATAACACAATTTATTATGAGGTCGGTAAGTAATTAATAAAAATCATACAATTTATAAATATTTGGTAGTACCTTAACATCAAGTGGGGCATCTGCATGTTTCGTCAATCCAAGTAGTACATAAAAAAAAACATTTGGGTACTTACTATTGTTACATCATCTATTTAGTTAAGGGGTTTAGGCTTTTGCCCACAAGTGGGATCAATGTCATCAGCGGCAGTGAATTTATCCGTAAGGAATTCATCTAGTGTGTATTATGCAAGGTTTTTTTGTTTTTTTATACTACTAAAATTCCCACCTGATGTTAAGCGGTTTCTTAAGAATGAACCAATCGTTAGTGTGCTAATGATGCAGTCTGGGAGATTATTATAAATCTTAACGCCCAAGAAGTCCATCTGGAGTTTGGACCTAGTTGGATGCATTGTCCGAGTTAACTTGGCGAAATCGGCTTTTGTACCTACATACCTATGTATGTACCTACTCAATTCAATTATTGATCGCAATCATTGTTTTTTTTTTGTGTACATAATATATGTACAATATCATTACAATCTAGTCATAAAGCAGGCTAAAAAGTAATTTAACATTGACCTAGATTTATAACATAAATTATACCTAAGAATGTGTCCATTGACACTTTTCTCACTGTCTCTATTTAAGAGGAGGACACTTTGTTCTTATTAGCAAGCACTATTTTGCACTACTATTTTACAATGAAATAACAAAAAAGAGTCTTCAGGGCAGCGCATTGGCAATGCCTCTGGTGTTGCAGATGTGAACAGATGACGGTAACCGCAGCCGTAGCGGGAATCTAACCCGCAACCTCTCGCGTCTCAGCCGGCTACTCGCCCGCCGCGCCACAGAGGTCGAAGTAAGCATATGAGCTAAATCGGTTGGGGGGTTGTTGAGAGATTGAGGTCCAAGAGGAAGTGAATAAGTGGGTCAATTTGATCAAAACAGTTCCTTTTTTATTTAAGTTTTTTAAATATCCGTGGTGTGTCCGGTCTGAGAATAGACCCTCCGTCTCCTCCCGTGGATGTAGCAAAACGTGACTAAGGGATTACCCGGACTAGTTAATAGGATTCGTTGGTATAAGATTTGTCCTGGCTGCTAGCTTATTATGGAATGTGTTATTACTGAAAGAAAGCGTTAGCAGAGTCAGTCGTGGGAAGCAATGGCGGCGATGAGCTCACCACTTGTCACGTCTATATTCCACGATGGTGCAACCCACTGTGAAACGAGGCCCATTGAGGCTCTGCCTACCCCTTCGGGGAAAAAGGCGTGTGTCTATGTATGTATGTATGTAAAAGTCCATAATAAAATAAATTTGGTATTTGACCCTAAAGTCTAGAGTACTTCCTCCGTTACGTATTCTAGTCGGTGCTGGAACATCAGGCTGCGTCCTCGCTGCTCGACTGTCCGAAGATCCTGGCACTAAAGTCCTGCTCATAGAAGCTGGTGACCACATGGGTTACTTCACGAAAGTACCCCTAACGGCCACCGCAGCCCAGCAGGGGCCTAACGACTGGGCCGTTAAGACTACAAGACAGAAATACTCGTCTTTTGGAATGTGGAATCAGGTAAAACCTTTCTTTGACCTATCAATGCTGGCGATTATAGAGTCGTATATACTAAGAAGTATCCTCAAGATTCGGAAAATACACAAGGTCAAAAACAGCTTAATTAGGGAAAAGACCAAGCTAACTGGTGCGCTTACACAAGCTCTTAAATTAAAGTGGAATTGGGCCGGCCACGTTTCACGACGCACAGACAAAAGGGGGACCATATATACCTACTACACGACGGACTGGAACATTTGGCAAAAGGAATGTTGGCAGACCGTATAGACGGTAGGCTGATGATGCTATCCAAATAGCTGGGAAAGTCTGGATAATCAAAGCAAAAGGCAGAGAGTCTCGGAAGAAGATGGAGGAGACCTTTACCATATCTCAAAACATTTTTTTTTTCTTTGGTAGACCCTCCATTGACCGCGATCTCACCTGTTGGTAAGTGACGATGCGGCCGACGATGGAGCACGAAGGTCTAGAAGGCACCTATTCACTCTTGCCTTAAAGATACCCATATTATAGTTTTCAGGAAATACAGAAGACGGCAACTTGTTCCATTCCTTTTCTGTTCGCATTACAAAGTTGGAACCGAAACGCTTAGTGCGAATTGCGGGTATACTGATGAGGTAAGGATGGTAGGTGCTGGGCCGTGCGCCTACTTGTCATGATGAAAAGGAGATGGTGAGATCAAATCATGTAGCTCCTATCTATCAAATTAGATTATTAACTAAACAGGTACTGGCAACTAGGGGTGGAAAACCTTGTAAAATTACTAACAATTAATGTATGTAGTTATAAAAAGGTTTTATTATTATTATTTATGTCCGATCTAAGAATATGACTCCTACAACTCCTTCCTTGGATTTCGTAAAAGGCGACTAAGGAATTACGCCAGAGGATGGGCAGCAGCATCCACCTCACTTAGCACCATTACTGCAATCAACAATCAGCCTGCCAGCCGTGGTGATTATGGCGAATTATCTCTATTCTTTGGGGGAAGTCTCGTCCATCACGTCCATCAGTGGAGTATACCTACCAGCCGTAGAAGTAGAAGATGAATGCGTCAAGGCAAGGCCCCTACACCTGCGATTAGCTTGTGGAATGATCTCCCTGCCCAGGTTTTCCCAAGTGCACTACAGTATGGGGTTTTTCAAAAGGGGTGTTTGGAAATGTTTAAGTGGGGCAACGCGCGTGTGATGCCTCTTGTATTGTAAGCGTCCATAGGCTACGCTAACCGCTTACCAACAGGTGGGCCGTATGCTTGTTTGCTACCATGGTAGAATAACAAATAAAAAAAAACTTGTTATATCGAGTGATGATGGCAGATACCACAGAATAAATAATAGCAGATACGTAATTATTTCCAGACCCAGTTAATTCCTCGAGGCAAGGGTCTTGGCGGTTCTGGTCAGATCAACTTCCTTCTCCACGGGTTTGGTCTTCCCTCCGACTTCACGCGATGGAACAGACATGGCTTCAAGGGATGGTTGTATGAAGACCTGAAAAGATACTTTATTAAGGCTTTTGGTACTGTAAGGGATGAGTTTGACTCGGAACACTGTCCTATCGAAGGGGAATGTCCAGGAGTGAAGGTAAATTGAATAATGTTTACTTTGATGGCTATGGGGAGTGCTATACTCGGAAGTG
Organism: Operophtera brumata; assembly: GCA_932527175.1. Taxonomy (NCBI): domain Eukaryota; kingdom Metazoa; phylum Arthropoda; class Insecta; order Lepidoptera; family Geometridae; genus Operophtera; species Operophtera brumata. The sequence continues at coordinate 53,062,081 of OW052239.1, read as the reverse complement.
TTTTTATTGTTTGTCTTTTTGTTAGTAGGTAGTAAAGCTTTTTTGTGAGAGTTCGTCCGGGGAAATACTACCACCAAACCTATTTCTGCCGCAAGGCAGTAGTGCTCACATTGTTGTGTTCCGGTTTGAAGGGTATGGGTGCCGGCTTCGACCAAAGTAATTTTTACTAACGTTCTTGGGTGCCGGTGTAATTACAGGCACATGAGACTTCAGCTTTGTGTCTCAGGGTGGCGGGCGCAGTGCAATGCCACATAGGGTGCGTCCTAGGTGGACGTGAGCTATGTGATAATGCAATGTTTATAGGCAGAGGGTAACGCTTAACATCAGGTGGGCTATCTGCTTGAATCGTCATATCAAGTTTAATTTTTAAAAAAAGCTTTCTCTACTTTATAGTAATCGAGAAGATTCATAGAAGAACTTAGATCACCGATGTAGCTCTCAGAATTAGGAAGTTGACGTGGCAATGGGCAGGCCACATAGCTCGCAGTGCTGGTAACCGATAGGGAATAAAGGCACTCGAATGGCGACCGACTACGAACTGGACGTATTGTATTGAAGTTAGGTCTCCTCGATGGACCGACGACATTTTAAGGTTGCAGGAAGTTAGTGAATGGAGGTGATTCAAGACCGTTCGTCGCGGCATTCTATACGGGAGGCCTATGTGTAGCAGAGGGCTTCTTTAGGCTGATGATGATGTTTTTTTTTTAATACATCTTTGTTTGACGGATCAAGCAGATGGCCCACCTGATGTTAAGCGGTACCCTCTGCCTATGAACAGTGCATTACCTCATAGGTCACGTCCACCTTGGACGCGCCCTATGTGGCATTGCACTGCGCCCGCCACCCTGAGACACAAAGCTGAAAAGTCACATGTGCCTGTAATTTCACCGGCACCCATGCCTTTCAAACCGGAACACAGCAATGCGAGCACTACTGCTTTGCGGCAGAAATAGGAATGGTGGTAGTACAAAAACACACCATAATGTCCCTATTACGCCTATTCCTACAGCCTATAAACTTATTTAATTTCAGGCCCCAATGAAACTAAAACTGGGCAGCGATCATGACGAGCTAATGACCACGTTCAGACAGGCTTCCTCAATACTCCAAGGTGATCAGACCACGTTCAAACGCGCCACCGCGACGGTCAAAGATGGGAGCAGGCACTCCAGCTATGATGGTTACCTGAAGCCGGCATTGGGACGGAAGAATCTACATATTTTGTTGAAGACTCATGCGGTTTCAGTAAGTTGTCTTTAGTATTTTGCTTTCGTGTGTCCGGCCTAAGAATAGACCCCTCCGTCTCCTCCCGTGGATGTCATAAAATCCGACTAAGGTATTACCCGGACTTGTTGATAAGATTCGTTGGTATAAAATTTGTCCTGACTGCTAGCTTATTATGGAATGTGTTATTACTGGAAGAAATCGTTTGTTGAGTCAGTCGTGGCAAGCAATGGCGGCGATGAGTTCACCACTTGTCACGTCCACGATGATGCAACCCACAGTGAAAAGAGGCCCATTTAGGCTCTTCCTATCGCTTCGGGAAAAAAGCGTGTGTCTATGTATGTATGGTCTCTGTAAAAACTTGATTCGTCGTGGTTTGCAAAGGGCATGCTGCACCAAATTGTGGATCCATATCATCTTCAGTTTGTAGAAGTAAACTGCTGGACATAACCCCCCAAAAATATGCCACGACGACCGGTCTAGAGCCGCCTGCATCCACCTACTTCCTCGAACCTTTAAAATGTCATCAGTTCATCGCCTTCTGCATTCGCCGTTGTCGGTTCTGCGAACTATGTGTCCAGCCTATTGCCTCTTCAACTTGCTAATTCTTTCCCATATCATATCATAACCGACGAGAAAATTGTTTTTTTCACAGTAGGTTTTATGGGACTGCATACTGAGGTATACATAACATAACACGCAACAGTCACATACATAAAATTGTCCAGAACCCACACTAGGACTCACACTATGTCGTGGGTGTCTGGAACTACGAGTACCGTGGTACCACAACGCACAGACCAGGAACAAATATTTGCAGATCATGCAAACATTTGTCCCGCAGTGGGAATCGAAGCCACAACCTTTCGCATCTCAGCCGGGTACTCGCCGACCGCGCCACAGGTCTTCAAAGGTATGCCCTAAGTGCAGTGCAAAAATACCCATCTGACCTTTTCTGTAGAAAAAGTCAAAGTCAAAAGGGAAAGACAAACGAGAAAGTCTTGTCAGACACGGGATTAAAGTGATTTTCCTTTTGAGGTACGGAATCCCAGAGCCAGTGGCATGAGAGAAGAGCAATGTTCTAGAAGTGAAACTAACTTCCAAACTCTTTCAGATTCGCTTCGAGAACAAAATCGCGTCTTCTCTCTACATTCTACAAAACCATCGTCAACTCGACAATATATTCGTCAGCAAAGAAATCATACTGTCAGCTGGAGTTTTCAAAACTCCTCAAATTCTGATGCTTTCGGGGATCGGGCCTAAGAAAATAATGGAGAAGTAAGATTTGCAAGGTTTTATTTAGCTGAATAGATCCTATCCGTCTCCTCCCGTGGATGAGATCGTCTAAGGTCATAGGTTCAAATGCACGAATTCACCTGGCACGTTTTTTTTTTTCATTATCACAGCGAATTGTTTTTATGATAGAGACGCAAAGTGCACAGCGGAACTCCTCGGTGGTTAGTAGGCTGACAATATTAGGGCTAAGCTTCATGTATTTTTTGTATTATTTTATTTTATTTCGTTTTATTTTAATTTATTTTGTATAATTTGAGTTTTATTTTTTGTTTGACTTGACTAAGTGTTCCGTGTGAGCCTATGGTATGAATAAATGAATTGAATTGAATTGAATGCATCTTCATCATCACTATATGCTCTACTGGGAAATTATCAAAGTCAAAAGTATCTTATTTATTGAAACCACAAGGATCATTTGAATCATCCTTATAGCACGATGATAGTTATCATCATCAGCTGGCAGACAATTTTGGACGACGCCTCCCCCTTAAAATTAAATGGGTGGGATTTGGGGGGGGGGCACCACGCTTGGAAAACGGATTCTTATTTTTTTAGTCTTTGGATGAAGGTACTGTCATGTAACCTCACCTTAACAGTGCATTACCTCATAGGCCCCACCCCCACGATGAAGCCCCATCTCGTGCCACTGTTTACGACTGGTTTAATGAGTTTAAACGTGGTCGCACTAATCTCACCGATTATCTGCGTGAGGGACGGCCTTTACGGCGACGATTGAAAATAACATCAGTGTTGTGCGGCGTATCATAGAGACTGACAAAAGTGGGACCTCTCAGCAAATTCGGACAAGTTTAGGCATCGGTATGAGTCAAGTGCGATCTAAAAACTGATACTGACACTGTGATCCTACCATCTCCTTTTCATCATAGGACGAGCAGGCGCACGTCTCGGTACCACCCTTACCTTATTAGTATACCCTCTACTCGTACTAAACGTTTCAGTTCTACCTTTATAATGTGAACTGCTAAGGAGTGGAGTACACTACCGTCGTTTGTCTTTCCTGAAAACTATAATCTGGGTATCTTCAAGGCTAGAGTGAATAGGTGCCTTCTAGACCTTTGTGCTCCGTCTTCGGCCACAGCGTCACTTACCAACAGGTGAGATCGTGGTCAAACAAAGGTCTATCAATGTAAAAAAAAGGTGCACAAAATCCTCCATGAACATTTAGCGGTCAGGAACCTTTAAGCCCGGTGGATACCTTATAATTTGGCAGAGGCAAATAACTTGCCAGTTTGTTCAGTTTTTGATTTTATAAAAACTTTCAGTGTCACCCTCGCATATTCTTAGACCGGACATTGAATTAGTAACAATAGTAAAAGCACGGATTGTGGAAAGTTACTGCCTTTGACTATTTGGTTCGAAGACTTTCTGGTTTCCCAGCCATGTTTTCCTTCACCGCCCTAGAATTTTAATTCGGTCATTCAATATTGCATACATTCTAGGACAACCTGTATAAATGCTTTTTAAACTTGTCATTTCTTTTTCAGGCTAAAAATCCAGCCTGTGTCTATAAACGAAGCTGTCGGTCAGAATCTTCACGATAACATGAACTTGGCTGTATACGTGAGCATACAGAAACCCATCAGCGTGACCCTGGGCAAGGTCTTCAGTTTGAGTACTGTTTGGAAGTACTTCTGGTCTTCTAGCGGTAAGTGAGACGTAGCAGTAACCGCATCTTCAGATCTTGGGGTCTTGGATACGAAGCCGAGTCGTGAATACATTTTTAAAGAGGGTTTCTTTTTTATTTATGGGCGAAGAGAGTATAATGTATATTCCCATACATATATAAATTCTCGCCTGTTTCCCAGAGGCAGAGACCACGGATTTCCACTTGCTACGATCCTAACATACCTCTTTTGGTTCATTCACTCTCATCAAATTCTTCATACATGCTCGTCGGTTAAGGGTACTCTTGACCTGGCCTTTTTCCAGAACATCTCCGATCTGGTCTGAATACGTTCGCCGAGGTCTTCCCCTTCCCACTGTCCCATTCACGCTCGTCTTATGTACCCGTTACGTCAATCTACTGTCGATCCTTTCTAAATGTCCAAACCATCTAAGCATACCTTTCTCAATCCTAGTATATTCCCTGAATAGGTCTTGTTTAATGAAACAGTGTTTTGCTACACCATTTCTTAAGTCTGTCAGCGAGATACACCTAGCCAAATTGGTTTACAGTGTGCCCCCCCCCCCCCCCTGCCATTTTAGAACAGTTTTACCCAGAAACTTGTAAATCACCATGTAAGTAGGTGACCATAGTAGAATATTTCAAAAATTGTCGCGGATATCTTTAAACTTTTGGAGTTATGGAGGGAAACTGCGACTTTACTACGGAATCCTACACTATGCGTGATACGACACGCTTTTGCCCAGTTTTTACTCACTCGTCACTTTATTGTAGTTTACTCCAGAATCCATTTTTAGGCCCACGGTATGCAAATACCGACTTCGTGCATTACACCTCACTACCCTAGAGGAAAGACGTCTGTGTGGCGACCTCATTGAGAGCATCAAGATCCTCTCTGGCACTTACAATTTGCCTGAATTTCATGAAATCTATATTTCAAAAGAAAGCTCAATGTCGATGAGAGGGCATAGTTGTAAAATATCCCGTGGACCATCCAACACAAACACTGCACAGCACTTCCTTAGTAACAGAGTGGTCCATAATTGGAATGATTTACCTGAAGATGTTGTAACTGCCACATCAACAAATGCTTTCAAAAACTCAAAAACAAATTGGATAGCTGGTTGCGAACGAACAAACTGTTAACATTAATCAGTGCAGCGAGTGAAACTAAGACATTTCAACACTCTGAAATAGACACATCAGCGAAAGCTGCTCGTCTATAATTCTAAATAATTATATTTATAAATAGATGGGGATTAAAATCGAAAAATCGGGCGTTGGCAAAACGTGAAGTCCCTTATGTATTTCCTCTGCGCGACACATATCTTCTACTGATCTGGACGGAGTACCTACTCTCCAGTCGCGCGTTGGAGCTGACACACCATTTTTTTGTTTGTTTAATAATAAATTGCTTGGCAGGTCTCCTATCCTTCCCCCCGGTGTCCGGCACGGAGTACCACGGCAGGTCCTCAGTGATGCTGTTCGCGATGGGCACCGCCAGCGAACGACTGCTGAGGGATCTCTCTAACTACAAGCCTAAGGTACAAATAAACAAACAATGCTGGACATTTCAAACAACATTATCTAGCCCCAAGCTAACCAGAGCTTGTGTTATGGGTACTAAATATCTGATTAACTTAATACAATACATTACATTACATAGATAGATATTTATTATTATACATAGAATACACCCAGAACAAATATCTGCAGATCGTACAAATATTTGTTCCGAGGCGGGAATCGAACCCGCAACCTCCTGCGTCGCAGGCAAACCTACGCCTGCCGCGCAACAGAGGTCGTCAAACACAGAGGTAGATTTAGCTATAGGCTATATTTTATCCTGTTCCAACGCCAGCTAAGCCGCGCGCAGACACTAGTTTATTTATTTATTTATAATAAACAAGGAAAACCAGTAGCAAATTATATAAAAGAATTTAAAGCAAAAGGTTATTAAGAGGTTTTCACGAATAAAAATAATAATAGTTACATAAAAGGTGAGAACAGGCTGAGTGGACTGAAAACCTACTAAAAACTACAAACTGGTATACAATATAAATAGCAGAAAAAATATAATAAAATGAGAGATACAAATAATTTAACTACATCACCATCACCGTGATGATGATGAATACATATAAAACAGAAAACAAAACAGTATAAATGAAGGATACAGATAGTACCTAATAATTGTAAACAGAAAATAATAATGAAAACCAAAAAGTAATCCTGCACCGTACTCATGACAAAATTGCATCATCCTCCGCGGATATCAAATCTTTTTACTATTAGATAAGATAAGATTAGATAAGTTTATTTCACTTAGAAATAGGTAAAACAAAACATAATTAACGATCTTCGAAAATATATGAAAATAAAAGAACTTTGCCTTCCATGCTAGTTAAAAAAGTGTTACGCTGTAACGCTTCTCACCCCATATACGAGTAGAATGGTGCATACTGCACCTTTAGTAAAATTATACCTTAACATAAGCCCATATAAGTATATACCTTAGCTAACATACATATTTTATGCTTAAAACTATCACTTAATGTCAATAAAGGGATTTAGTTTCGATAACGCTTCCCTGTAGAGCAAAGATTAATTTTTGAAACCCCTCACGTTGCAGGTGTTCCGAGACACGTTTGCTTTCCACAACATATCGTCGAAGGAAGGCTTCATGTGGCTGTGCAGCTGCCTGCAGCCGCGCAGTCGCGGTGACGTCACGCTGCTGGACGCGCGATCTGGCTCACTGCCACTAGCTGACTTCAACTACTTGCGGGACCCGCTAGATGTCGCCTGCATCATCAAAGGTACATTGTAGCTAAACCAATGTTGTTTGTGTGATACTATAAATTAGAACTTGTGTGTTAGGTTATATAATTACCGGCAAATTAGATTTCGCTATCTGAAGAAGTGTTAATTAGCTGTAATGAGAAAAAAACACGAAAAAATTTAATTTCGCGACACAAGCGAAAGCAACCACCTAAGGCTGACAACATTATTTATTTTATTTACAAACTAGCGGCTTAGCGGTGTGCACGGTAGTCGAGACGGCGTCTTCGGACGTTCTCGAGGCACCACACAGGCGCTCTCCACCTCGTAGTAAGAAGGATCGTCACATAAAGCCGAGCCGTGTTTGTTGCCTGATTCTTCTAGGTTTGGTCGCGTTGGAACAGGAATCAATTTATTTTTAAGAATTTAAAATGATCCTTGTCTTTTCAATGAATAAAATACTTTTGACTTTTGTAACGAACCATCTTTACTGGATTCATTAGTATCTCACAAATGCTCAAATAAAATTATTATATCTTGTTATCAAATAAATCGAGCGATACTTGAATAATGAGGTCGGAAACAATAGAGGGTTTGTTCTGTCGTTTTTTCAGAGAATTGGGCTGTGAGAATGTTTATATACAAAAAATATAAACATCCGATTTTCAGAATACTTTGAAGGAACACACCAATTCCTGTTTAGGAATCGTATGAATAAGATTCAAAATTGAATGAAATGTTTTATCTTGGTTGGCGACTTTAAATAGAGATGTAACAGCTGAAGGGGGGTCAGTGCTGGATAATTCTGGAAGTAGTATCACGTTTGCGTGGTAACGCTGGGGTAAAATATTAAATTGTGTTAATTAATTACGAAGTGATTTTAAAGTTCGTTTAAAAGTTAGAAATTTATACCTTGAAATATTAGGATTGATTCTATAAAGTGGAATAGTCCATAATAAGTGAAATTAAATATAATTTAGTGAAAGTTTAAATTTTGTGAAATATAAAAATAATTTGAAAGACCGCCCAAAATTAGAGAAATTAACTAGTTTCTTTTTGGTGATGTTTTTCAAGTGTTCTTAAATATTCAAAGTCAATGGGGAAGAAGTGTTTAGACTTGTGACAAAGTGAACGATTTTCGAAGGAAGATATTTGTTAGACTGTCGTAGTCTATAAAGTATCTTCTATTTTAATGTTTTCAGGTTCCGATATCTTGTTTGACAGGAATTCCTTTATCAGCCCGAAAGGGTTGTCTCGTGAGTCCGCGGGACAGACAAGATCTTACCCCCCCCCCCCTTAAACCTTATTCCTAACCCCTAGGCTCCGTCTGTCGCTTTAGGTTACACAGCGATAGATATCCTATCCTTAGTAGTTCAATCTAGGTATTCTGACCTTGCACCTCGTCAGAAGACATACACATTTAACTGCACATTTAAAACAAAATGAGAACGGTTTTCTCAAAGTTTGAATCACACACACCCAATTTAGCCAGGTAATTAGGCACACTTATATAGGCATTGTATTAGTGCGTATGTAGACCAATCATACAAATTGGCATTTTCTAAAATTTAACCGGTGATTTAATTTAGTTTACTATTATTCTTTCATAAAGGAACGGGCAAAATAATTATCAAACGTATTAAAATACTAGATAAAAGGAGAATCTTGTAATTGAATATTATCATTCTCGGAAGGAAAATTTCATTTAAATATAGTCTAGAATTTTCACAAGCGATTATTCCTACCTGGATAATCCAACTAGGAATTCTATTTATCCTACAGAGAATATTTAGAATTATTTGTAAGTAGGGGTATGAATCAAGTAGGGATTTTCCTAGGCTTCAGGAAGCCTAGATAAATCCCAAAGTTAACCAAAGGTGAAGGTTGTATGTGGTTGATTTTGCGTTATTGATTAAATGTAAAATTCCCTGGAATGTTTGAAAATTACTAACAAACTTACTCCGACGGAAATAGGTTCGCGACCCTCTAAAATCCCTTGTATTAAAGTAAAAAGGAATTGATTTGAATTAGAATATCATTTGGATAAAATTCTCGGACAATATTAGGTAATCTACCTATGTCCAAGCGAGGGAGGTTTGACCAAAAGCATTGGAAGAAATCCACCGAGGGCAGCGCGGACGGGGCTGTTCTCCAAAAAGTCGCTTATCTCTGGATATGAACCTTATCAAATTTGGTTCATCCTTCAAATAATTAAAGAAATAACTTAAAAATTCTATCTGAGAAGCAAATAATTTATACAAGTAATTTCTTGTCATTTCCCTAATGGATCTATTACAGATGCAAATCTGTCACGTAAAAGTATCTTGAAATAGCACAAGACAAACATGTCTGTATCGAAGCTAGAGTCAAAATCAATAAACCTCAGAAATTGTAAAATCAGAATGTTCAAAATATTACTAGGAACTTTAATTGTAGCTTATTCTTTTACAAAGGAATAACAAACTATAATGGAAATAAATCTCTGGAGTAATCTTTTAATTAATTGTTCCGATGTGTACTGAAGTAAAATAAAATTTAAGTAGGTATCTTTCCTATTAGAATTAGTAGCAACTATTACGAGGATATCGATAAAAAGGTAAAATATTTTATGTAGTTAGGATACGTTAAGACTCGACAATATTAACAAATAAAGAACTCGAGTTATTACAAGACACAACGTAGGTATATATCTAGACGATCATATGGCCAATTTATAGTGTTTAAAGAAGTAGGTAAGATTAAAGTTATCGTAACTCCACAGAGTAAAGTAGGAAGTCGGTGAGTGCGCGCGGTATAATAGGTAGTTAGATTATTAGGTACAATAGAGAAAGTAGAAGGGGGGGTGTTACAATTTGGTGCCTACGCCAGGATTAATTTTGGTTGTTAAGGATACTGCTAAGAAATAATTAATTAATGTTACGATAACTTTCTTCTTTTTAAAAAAAAAGCCAAAGTAAAACTTGGCATTTGATGTCTGTGGTATGGAATTTGTTTTTGTCGAGTCTTATTCACGGTATAATTTAGCTTTTTTTTGTTGGTAGTTTCTTTCTAGTAGAGTTTTCGATATAAACAAAATATGTGGGTTATTAGGTCATTCTTTAATCCACCTACTTAGGAAACAAAGGATTATTGTTTTCAAGTTTACTCCACTCAAATCGTGAGTGATTAGTTTCACTAAACAAAGCGTTGTTGTGTGATTGTTGTCGAGTGATCGTTACACTTGAGACGTGAGAACTTTCATTTCACTGAACAGGACATTGTTGTTGATTTGCTATTGACGCGTGGGTATTTTATGTCATTAAGTGGGTAGTGTGAACTACTCACTTTTAAGTAGCAACCATTGAACGGCTGGTTGACGGATTAGTAATATTTATAAGTTGTTTATAGAAGTTCTTTTGATTTGGGGGTAATATTTATCTTAGTAACTGGTGGTCTGCCCCGAACTGGGACTTCGTAGGCACGCGTGGATTAAGTGGATTTGGTTAATCGTTATTTAGGAGAGGTGTGAATCTAAGTACTATCGAATTCGGAACACGGAACGGTCTGCTAGCGATGCACGACTATGAATAAAAGTATTCGTTTATTCGACTAACTTTTTAGTATAGCACTATTTTTTAATTCAACTTAACAATTAAATAGTGGCTAGTTGTTCGACTGTTCAATTTAGTTAAAGTCGCGCATCACTACGGTCTGCCATACCGCTGGGCCTTTTAAAGTAATCAATTATTATCTAAAAATGAACAGGGCATTATTGTGGATGCGTGTGAGAGAGACGGACTCCACATGTTAGAGTAGTACAGATTAGTTGAGTATTCTAATCTTCAGCTCGGAACGCAATGAGCGACGCGAAGTTGCCGATTTGTGCGATACTGGCTGTTATGAGACGTTGCCGCTCCATCCATCCGTACCGTCGAACAAGATGTCATCATTAGTATGGAAGCGTTCTGAATAGTTAGTAGTGGAGCAAGCAATGGAAACTGGGTTCAGAATTGTTAAAAATGTACCAAATAGTACTGCCTCGTACATTTTCCATTATCTGACTAATGTTTTATAATAGGTATCTTAGCATGCATAATGATAATCGTTTACGATTCAAAAAATAGAAATTTTGTTCGGAAATTAATTACAAATAAGTCAAAACGTTACGATAAATACATCCTAATCCTTCCAGTAGCGACATCTAGGTGAAACTATGCGAAGCTAGTACATATAACTATTGGATCGATTTTTCGGTCCGGGCTGCTGATTAGCTAAGGGGAGGCGATGGCGGAATTGACAGAATTTGACGCCAGAGGTCGACACCGTCTCATACGAACCTACGATTTAGTTGCGAAATAGAACGGTGAACATTTATCGTTGAGTAGGTGAACTAACACGGGATTTAACGATTTTCTCTTAGAGTTAAAATTCGACAACACTAGGCGCGTTTATCAATGTGACTCTGGGTGTTTTGAAATAATAATTACTTTGTCATTTATAAAGTTCACAGAAATCTAGGACAAAAATTAACACTAGGACTAATATCTTTTCGAATCTTTATACAGAGTAAATCGCGATTAACAAAAGTTTTGAGTAGGTTCTGTGCTGACATCTGGTGCCCAGAGGAGGAACTCGGTTGGTTGCTTGTATGAGGTTCGTTTCACGCGTTCTACACGATTGGAATTTGAAAGCATTTCCTTGCGAAGGCCGGAAGGTGTCACTAGCCGCATGGTTAGCAGTAATTAGTTTAGAATGAGTACCTACCTATTATAAGTAACCCATACAGTTATCTTTGTTCTGTATATACAAGGATAATTTTTGAAACACCGCGGTTCATTTTCGTATTATGATTGTCTACTACATCAAGGTAATATTAGTTTCTCAAACCATAATTTATTTGGATCTTCTGACAATTAATATTGGAAAGCAACGATTAATATGATGTCGCAGAGCAAATCTCAACATAGACAGAGACAACACACTCGTGAACTTTCACTTTTTGAACGCCGTGGTAAAGTCAGATCAAATTGACACAGAGTAAAAATTATTGCCATTTGGCAGATCGAATTAGGGAGGCCGGTCTAAGAAGGTACGGTTAGATTTGGCGTAATATTTGGAACGTTGGACCCATTTTTCTGGCGCAATATATCTTAAGACTGATCGAATTTGGCTAGGATAGGTAGCACGGTTTGATTACGTGGGGCTGCTTATTCAACTAATTTTTTAGTATGGAACTGTTTCCCTTAAATCGGCTTAAAAATTAAAATAGTGGATGTTTGATCGATTATTCGAGTTAATTAAAGTCACGCGTTGCTAAAAGGAGCTGTTGGCAACAATTCCATCCAACGCTCCAACCAATTCATCCGCAGTAACTCACAGATATTAGAAGCGAATGCACGCTCGTTTGGGCTCTGACTAACTTGCGTAAAATTACGTAACATCATAAAGAAATGTATGAATTTAAACATTAGAACGTTATAGTGATATTACATATGTAAGAAAATATGTATGATTGAACAATACCAATAATAATTTGCTTAATGATTTTATCTGGGGGGGGTTTCACATTATAGATTGAATTCGCAAAAGTCAGAATATTTAAATAAAAATCGTGGGTTACTTTGACAGATAGATAGGAATATGACGGGTGGCGATTTAGGTTACACAATTGCTATGTCTAGTCTGTAAAACATAGAAGATTAAAGGTTTCTTTTATAAACACGGGATTTAAAAATATTACGATTGTTTGACGGAAAATGGATTTTCAAATTTATTCTTAAAATAATTAAGTTTTAACAAACTAAATAAAAAAAAAAAAAAAAAAACATTAGAGAGCGATTGCTGATTTCAAAAGTATAAAACTTGGGGGGGCGTTAATATGATATAAAAAAAAAACGGAAATAGTTCTTCGATGACAGTGATAATAAATAATGAATAATAATTATGATAGATAAATAATAAAAAAAAAAAATATAAAAATAAATTTAAATCTTTGTATTTATTTTGTAACCTTAATTTAAACTTTGAATAATTTTAATTAATTTTGATTGATTTCGATTAAAAATATTATATAAAAAATAAATTTAAACCTCTGCTTTATTTTATAACTTTAATTTAAACTTTGAATAACTTTGATTAATTTTAATTCGTTTTGAATAGATTTGATTATTTTTAATTTGACTTTGAATTAATTTAATTAATTTGATTACTTTTCACTAGCCTTGTTTTAAACATAATTTACTTATTTAGTTATTTTATTTATCAAAGTTAAAACATGGTTAGAGATTAGGGAAGCTATATTATTTTAATTTCAGAAAAAAAAAACCAGAATTGAAAAAAAAAAAAAGGGTTATAATTAAATAAACTTTAGGCAAGTTTATTTATTTATAAAAAAAAAAAAAAAAAAAAAAGGAGTGAAGTCTAACCAAAAAACGAAAAAGCTCAGAACGCTTTAAAAACAAAGAAACGGAAACAAATCGTAACCAATCAAAAAAAAAAAAAAATGAAGCCTATACGAAAGCGTAAAAGGCCAGAGCGCCTTGGAAGTAAAGAGACGGAAACAAATCAAAATCAAGAAATCTTGGAGTCGGAAAGTTTTCAAAATTTGGAAGAGGAAGATAAATCTACATCAAAACGTAAGAAAAAATCAAATTCTACAATCAAGGAAAAACCAAAAAGTGGAAAATCCACGGGGGCCCTTTTAAGAACATTGAAACAGACCATGATGTCCTTAGCTACTAAAGTGGATGCCTTAAGCGAAGAAGTCAAAACATATAAAACTCAAGCGTCTAACGGATTAGAAGCGGAATCGGTGGCAGAAAGTGGAGAGGAACACTGTAAAACAACCAATACGGAAACAACAGAACAAAATTTAAACAAAGAAAAGGAGAATAATGAACAAATCAAAGAAAATGAAATATCCAGGGAAGGTTACAAAAAAGTGATATATAATATAAGGAATTTGAATATGGACAAACCTAAGTTTGGGGAGAAGGATCAGATTCAACCTATGACCTTCTTAGAGGATTTGGACATTTATTTAAAAAAGGCTTCAAAGGATGGCAAAGAATTAGAAGTCATTTTAGAATGTTTGGTGGGTGATGCACGTGAGTGGGCTCGGATTTATAAAAGTAGGTGGGAGACGGTTGAAGATTTCAAGGTAGATTTTCTTTCAACTTATTGGGGAGAGAAGGAACAAAGCGAGCTTAGAAGAAATATAGCACAGGGAGTTTGGGATCGGGTGAAAACACCTTCTATGCTGAACCATTTCTTACGACTAGCAGGGAAAGCTCAGATGCTAACTTTTAAAATTCCGGAGAAACAATTGATAGCAGATATCATCCGTCATTTTCCGAAGTACATTCAACAGGGATGGTTTACATCCAAGATTGAAACCACGATAGAGACAGCAGAATTTTTGAGAAATATGGACGATATAAACAAACAAGAGACACACGTCTCGACGGCATATGGGGCCGGGAAGGACAAGGAGAAATTTAGGGAAGTTCAACAGAAATATAGAACCTGGCAGCGCCCGTCAACAGGACAAAACAGAATGGTAAACAACAAGCCAGATGGAGTGAATGCAGTGACAGAAGCGAACAAAACTAATAATGTAAATTTAAACTAAAAGAAACTGAAAATGTAGTTCCCGATTCAGTTAAATTCACAGGGAACGTAGTGTTAAAAATAATGAATCTGATGGGTTGGGAACCAGGACAAACGTTAGGTAAGAAAAATAAAGGATTGATGATACCAAAGCGGGGATGGTTAGTAGACAGAGGTAGACGAGAGGGGTTAGGATTTCGGGAAGAAGTACAAAGAAATGACCAAATATTAGAACAAATAGTGGAGGTATTGAAACTAAAAATAGAACAACACTCATTACAAGATATAAAAATAGATAAAGTTAATTCTGTATTTGAAGAAGAATCAGAAGAAAAGGAGTATAAACATTTCAAATCGGAAATAACAGCTCAAATATTTGAATATGAAGTAGTAAGTTTAATAGATACTGGTAGTGACATAACCTGCATTTCTGAGGAGTTATGGAATGTGCTTAAATCAAATCCAACAAATCAAATTCCGCTTATGCCTGTAAAATCATTTCAAATTAGAACTGCGGTAGGGCATAAAAGTGTTGAAATACGTAGTATGGTTCTTTTGCCTATAAAGTTGAACGATATCATCATAGAAACGGGATGTTTAGTAGTACCCGGTTTGGTCAATCTCATAATCTTAGGGTTTGATTGGTTACAACAAAAGGAAGTTACAATTCAAATAACTCGAGAAAAAAGGGGTATAGAGTTTGAAATAAATGGAGAGAGACATTTAGTAAATTTTTTAAAGACCGAAGAAAATCTAGACATTAAGAGGTCACAAGAGATTAGCATAGAAGAAACAGAAAATTTAGAAAAAACGCTACAAGAAATAGTAACTGGGACAAAACTAGGGATTGATGAAAGGGAAAAATTAATGAAATTATTGAATAAATATAAAGGGTTATTTTCAGAAAAATTGGGGAGGGCTAATTGTTATCAACATAACATAGAGATGGAGTCGCATTTGGCCATAGTAAAAAAAACATACCCGGTGCCTTATGCGTATAGAGAAAAGGTAGAAAAGAAACTAAAGGAGATGGAAGAACAGGGAATAATTAGTAGATCATCTACCCCTTTTTGCAGTCCATTAACATTTACTTTAAAACGAGACGGATCTATTAGAGTATTGTTAGATGCCAGAGAAATTAATAAATACATGGTGGCTGAAACAGAAAAACCTCCACTTCAGATAGATGTCATGAATTCCTTTCATGGGGCAAATTTTATTAGCGTAGTTGATTTGAATAATGCTTATTTCCAAATTCCTATTTCTGATAATAGCAAAAAATATACGGGCTTTACTTTTAATGGGAAATCATATGTATACAATGTATTACCACAAGGTCTCAAAACTTCTGTTGGAAGTTTTAGCAGGGCTATGGACAAAATTTTAGGCCACGAAGTTAGAGATTTTTGTGTTAATTACTTAGATGATTTGGCCATAATAACGACGGGAACTTACACGCAACATATTGAACATTTGGAAGTAGTATTAGGGAGATTACAAAAGGCGGGTTTAACTTGTAATTTAAAAAAATGTGAATTTATATGCAAAAGGGTTAAAATGTTAGGGTATATAATATCTACAGAGGGGTTAAGAACAGATCCAGATAAAGTAAAATCAATTCAAGAATTCCCAGTTCCGAAAAAGTTAAAACAAATAAGGGCATTTCTGGGATTGTGTAACTTTTATAGGAGGTTTATACCTGATTACAGTTCCCATTCTCAAGTTTTATGTGAATTATTAAAAAAAGGGACAATTTGGAGGTGAGGTGAAAGAGAACAACAAGCTTTTGATAAAATAAAGAGGTTATTCATAAAAACGATAGAACTTCAACATCCGGATTTGAGAAAACCATTTTATTTGCAGACTGATAGTTCGGGCATAGGAATGGCAGGGGTATTGTATCAACTAGATGATCAGGGAGAAATAAGAACAATAGGATTTCATAGTAAAGCTTTAAGAGGGGCTCAGTTGAATTGGACAGTGACAGAACAGGAATTTTATGCGGTCATAAACTGTTTAGAAAAATTCGAAACTTATTTAAGGGGAACTAAAGTCATAATTAAAACAGATCACAAAGCCTTAACTTTTGTAAAGAATTGGAAATTATATAATGCGCGAGTTACGAGATGGATAAATTATTTAGAGAATTTTAATTATGAGGTAGAGCACATTAAAGGAAAAGAAAACGTAGTGGCAGATGTTTTGTCTCGGTATCCACCGGCAAGTGATCTGCTCCAAGAAGATAAAGTTAGATTGCCAGAAATTTTATATGTAGGAAAAAGGGAGAACCAAGATCTGATTATTAAATTAAAAAAGATATCCGAATTACAAATACAAGATGAGGATATTAAATCGATATTAAAATCAAGAGAAAATAATAGTGAAAATCCTACAAAATTTAAAAGACTAAAAGAAAGGATTAAACAGGAAAAGGGAATTTTATATATTCAAGTAGGTAAGAATAAAGAATTTGTAGTTTATTTGCCAAAATGTTTAAGTGAAGATGTAATCAAACAAATACATCTGGAGATGGGTCATCAAGGGGCTTTTAAAGTAATTAAATACATAAGGGATAGATTTTATTGGAAGGGACTTACTCGTCAAGTCAAACTTATATTGAAGAAATGCCATGAATGTCAAATCAATAAACCCGCAAACAAAAACTTTGTAGGGCCATGTCAGTCTATAATTACAGAAAATATAGGGGATATAGTAATGGTGGATTTATACGGACCATTACCAACTGGAGCTTTTGGGTATAATTATATTTTAATCTTTCAGGATACTTTTAGCAAATTTGTTAAATTTTATGAATTAAGACAAGCTACAACTCGTTCAGTATTAGGGAGGGCAAAGAAGTTTTTTGAAATTATAAAACCGCAAGCAATAATGTCAGATAATGGTTCACAATTTGCAAGCAAAATTTGGAAAGAATTTATGAAACAAAAGGGGGTAAATGTGATTTACACTACAGTTAGAAACCCAAGACCCAACACCGTAGAAAGAGTAAATAGGGAATTAGGCCGATTGTTTCGTACATATTGTGGGCATAAACATAATAGTTGGGTGAAAGTTTTACCTGAATTGGAGGAATTGTACAATAATACATACCATGAAAGTACAGAGTTTACTCCGTGCGAAATTATGTACGGGCAGTCAACCACACTAACAATAGATAAATATTTAGGGACCGGAGAAATAAGATTAAATTCGGTAGACCAAATTCGAGAGCTGGTTCGAAGGAATTTAAAAGAAAAAGGGAAAAAACGTAGACAAAAGTTCAACCAACGATATCGTTTAATTCAATATGAGATAGGGGATTTGGTAAAAATTAGGAAAATAAATAAATCAAAGGCAAAAGATAAAATAACAAAGAAGTGTGAGTCGTTGTATGAGGGCCCGTTTGTGGTATCAAGTAATCCTTATAAAAATGTGTATATTTTAACAAATCCTGAAACTAAAGAGATAAGGGGTAAATTCAATACAATCCATTTAACGAGATATTATAAATGAACATTGCTAGTAATTAATATAGGAAGGAAGAGAACTGCATAGAATTAAGTTTTGAAATATGTAAGAATATAAAAAAAAAAAAAAGTTAGTATAAGTAAATAACTTAGTGAGTTATATAAGAAAAAAGATTTTAAATTGTTTAAAGGTAAATTTTAGTTTCTACGTTTATAATTATAGCTTAAATACAGTTGTATTAATATGTATCATTATTATATATGTTTGATAAAATTTAAAATATTAAAATAAGAGATTTTGTTAAATTAATAAATAAAAAATAAAAATAAAAATAAAAAAATTGTAACTGGAGGCTTGGGGGAAAGTTTACTTATAGATATAAAGTTCTGGTTGACCCTAGTTTTGAATTCAGAAAACAATTTGACCTGTAAAAAAAAAAAAAAAAAAAAAAACAGGATTATAAAAATATAAAGTAAAATTAGTGTGGATCAATTGGGATTAGTATCCATAGGTAAAGGGGTGTGTCGGCGACTTTCCTCTTTTCAATCAAAATATTTTTTATATTTTGAGATGTACAACGATTACGATCTTAAAACAGGAATTAAGAAGTCATTTTGATTTATATATAAAAATAATTTAAAAAATTATAAAGTGAAACAAATTAATGTGTAATAAATAATATAACACAAAGGAGACCACGACCCATGAGTGGTAGAATAATAATTGTACAATATACAAACTGACAAATAATAAAATATTATTAAAAATATTTGGTTGACAACTTTTACGAATGAATTGTTCTCTATTAAATTCATTAACATACTAGAATTTGGATTTGAAAAGGGAAGGGTATTTAATTCAGAATTATAAAAATTTCTTTTTGGAGACTTAGTTTCAATTTACAAAAGAAACCTTAGGTTCATAGAGAAGAAATGAAAGTGAGAAAGGAGAAATGAAACAGAGGGAAAATTTGAGTAATGGAGTGAATAAAAAACAAAAAAATAATTTGTATGAAAGAGTATGGAATGAATTACGTACAATGAGAAGTATTATGAGTAAATGTGTGAATGTTTTAAAATCAGAATGAGGGCTCTGGGAAACTAAGGATCTGTAGAGTGAAACACTTTACTAAGGTTGTATTCAACAGACATCACATTTCACAAAGGACGGTTGACTAAAGAGGGGTTTGGTGTTAGGTTAAGGTTAATAGACTATGATTCCCTGTCACAGAGTGCTTTAGTTAGCAGTTCTATTTATACGTGCGGCAAAATCGGTTTTTTTTGCCCGGATTAAGCACACGGACAACTCCAATGGTTAAATAAATGCATCGAATTATTGAGGTTGGTTTAGACATGTTATACGTGCTTGTCTGAGGATTGAAGACATTGGGAGGAGTAGATTGTAGTTGGCAAAGGAGCGCTCTCCAGGGAAACGTAATGTTGGTTGTTCCTAGGACTGTGCCGGCCTTAGTTCTACTAGGGATGAGATGGATCCACAACCCATTTTCCTTCGTGCAGTCTTTTCCAAGCTGGGATAATGAATCAGATAAACTAGCGACAACATGTAGTTGATGTCAATATTGGTATGAAGATGTACGTTATTGATTATTGGTCTAAATTATACTAATCAGCTAGGTACTCACGCACACAGGTGAAACACACATATCGATACTGTTTGAATTTGACCTTAGTAAATTGTAAAGAATTTTATTTTGCAATGGAGAACAAGACTTCTGAGAGTTGTTGTAGCCAAGTGGTTTAAGAATAAAATAAAAATAAAAGAATATATAATAATAAATATACAAATATATATATCGTTTGAAAAAAAAAAAAAAAAAAAAATTACATTCAGAATATAAAGGAAACTGAATCCAAAATAAAAAAAAAACACTGTCGAAAAGGGGTTTTGTAAATAAAACCAAAAGGAGAAGAAAAATTGATTCTGAAATTAATATACATATTTGTGAAGAGATGAGAAAGGATTTAGAGATTCTTGCCTTTTCTTCGCTCGTGGTTAGATTTAACTAGTAAGTTTAGTACATACTTTGGCCAAGCAAAGCAGTGCCTATAATTAATTCATACTGATACGGGTGAATAATTATTCTTCAAAAGTCCCTGTCTGAATTTACTCAGTTTTAAGGTATGAAGAACCATGCCTAAAATTTATCTATGCTAATACCGGTAGATAAATTTTCTTCAGAGATTCCTGAGCTATGTGATAGCAAATATTTTACAAATTTATAGTATATGGAATTGATTTCAGAATTAATCAACATAAATAAATAAAGGTTGGGGTGTAAATAATATTCTAGTTGAATTGTTGAATTAACAGAGGCAGAATGACTGAATGAAAGTGTGGAAACCAGATGATTTGAAAAAAATATTTTGGGGTTGGGAATTAAATTAATAATGAAATAAAAAGCTTATGTTGATTCAACATGGATCTAGATGAGGATTAATTTTAATAAAGAATAGGGTAATAATAAAAAAAAAAAAAAAAAAATTTGGAAGATATGGTATACAAATATCATAATTATGATTGTACTAAACAATATTTGTGAGATTAATAGGCGAGGAAAATTTTCTCCGGACACAAAGTTGAGTGTCTGCGTAAATTTTGAGGGGCGACTGTAACGAACCATCTTTACTGGATTCATTAGTATCTCACAAATGCTCAAATAAAATTATTATATCTTGTTATCAAATAAATCGAGCGATACTTGAATAATGAGGTCGGAAACAATAGAGGGTTTGTTCTGTCGTTTTTTCAGAGAATTGGGCTGTGAGAATGTTTATATACAAAAAATATAAACATCCGATTTTCAGAATACTTTGAAGGAACACACCAATTCCTGTTTAGGAATCGTATGAATAAGATTCAAAATTGAATGAAATGTTTTATCTTGGTTGGCGACTTTAAATAGAGATGTAACAGCTGAAGGGGGGTCAGTGCTGGATAATTCTGGAAGTAGTATCACGTTTGCGTGGTAACGCTGGGGTAAAATATTAAATTGTGTTAATTAATTACGAAGTGATTTTAAAGTTCGTTTAAAAGTTAGAAATTTATACCTTGAAATATTAGGATTGATTCTATAAAGTGGAATAGTCCATAATAAGTGAAATTAAATATAATTTAGTGAAAGTTTAAATTTTGTGAAATATAAAAATAATTTGAAAGACCGCCCAAAATTAGAGAAATTAACTAGTTTCTTTTTGGTGATGTTTTTCAAGTGTTCTTAAATATTCAAAGTCAATGGGGAAGAAGTGTTTAGACTTGTGACAAAGTGAACGATTTTCGAAGGAAGATATTTGTTAGACTGTCGTAGTCTATAAAGTATCTTCTATTTTAATGTTTTCAGGTTCCGATATCTTGTTTGACAGGAATTCCTTTATCAGCCCGAAAGGGTTGTCTCGTGAGTCCGCGGGACAGACAAGATCTTACCCCCCCCCCTTAAACCTTATTCCTAACCCCTAGGCTCCGTCTGTCGCTTTAGGTTACACAGCGATAGATATCCTATCCTTAGTAGTTCAATCTAGGTATTCTGACCTTGCACCTCGTCAGAAGACATACACATTTAACTGCACATTTAAAACAAAATGAGAACGGTTTTCTCAAAGTTTGAATCACACACACCCAATTTAGCCAGGTAATTAGGCACACTTATATAGGCATTGTATTAGTGCGTATGTAGACCAATCATACAAATTGGCATTTTCTAAAATTTAACCGGTGATTTAATTTAGTTTACTATTATTCTTTCATAAAGGAACGGGCAAAATAATTATCAAACGTATTAAAATACTAGATAAAAGGAGAATCTTGTAATTGAATATTATCATTCTCGGAAGGAAAATTTCATTTAAATATAGTCTAGAATTTTCACAAGCGATTATTCCTACCTGGATAATCCAACTAGGAATTCTATTTATCCTACAGAGAATATTTAGAATTATTTGTAAGTAGGGGTATGAATCAAGTAGGGATTTTCCTAGGCTTCAGGAAGCCTAGATAAATCCCAAAGTTAACCAAAGGTGAAGGTTGTATGTGGTTGATTTTGCGTTATTGATTAAATGTAAAATTCCCTGGAATGTTTGAAAATGACTAACAAACTTACTCCGACGGAAATAGGTTCGCGATCCTCTAAAATCCCTTGTATTAAAGTAAAAAGGAATTGATTTGAATTAGAATATCATTTGGATAAAATTCTCGGACAATATTAGGTAATCTACCTATGTCCAAGCGAGGGAGGTTTGACCAAAAGCATTGGAAGAAATCCACCGAGGGCAGCGCGGACGGGGCTGTTCTCCAAAAAGTCGCTTATCTCTGGATATGAACCTTATCAAATTTGGTTCATCCTTCAAATAATTAAAGAAATAACTTAAAAATTCTATCTGAGAAGCAAATAATTTATACAAGTAATTTCTTGTCATTTCCCTAATGGATCTATTACAGATGCAAATCTGTCACGTAAAAGTATCTTGAAATAGCACAAGACAAACATGTCTGTATCGAAGCTAGAGTCAAAATCAATAAACCTCAGAAATTGTAAAATCAGAATGTTCAAAATATTACTAGGAACTTTAATTGTAGCTTATTCTTTTACAAAGGAATAACAAACTATAATGGAAATAAATCTCTGGAGTAATCTTTTAATTAATTGTTCCGATGTGTACTGAAGTAAAATAAAATTTAAGTAGGTATCTTTCCTATTAGAATTAGTAGCAACTATTACGAGGATATCGATAAAAAGGTAAAATATTTTATGTAGTTAGGATACGTTAAGACTCGACAATATTAACAAATAAAGAACTCGAGTTATTACAAGACACAACGTAGGTATATATCTAGACGATCATATGGCCAATTTATAGTGTTTAAAGAAGTAGGTAAGATTAAAGTTATCGTAACTCCACAGAGTAAAGTAGGAAGTCGGTGAGTGCGCGCGGTATAATAGGTAGTTAGATTATTAGGTACAATAGAGAAAGTAGAAGGGGGGGTGTTACACTTTGACTTTTTAGTTATCAGCAACTTATGTATCATATACTTTTTAAGCAATAAATAAATTGTTACTTACTTTACTTTACAGCAATACGCCGCGCAGAAGATCTGATATCAACGAAGCCCTTCCAAGACTTAGGAGCTGTCATCCACTGGCCTCGCCCGGAGAGGTGTCTCTCCTTCTGGAACTACTCCATCCACGAGCAGAGACGCGTCAAGAGGAGGAGGAGATTGTAAGTTAATAGTCAAACCATGCATGTATAGCTAGCTATGCATTTATGTTAGTAGTAGAGCTTTTTTGTGGAAGAGTTCGTCCTGGGAAGTACTACCACCATACCTATTTCTGCCGCAAAGCAGTACTGCTCGTATTGCTGTGTTCCGGTTTGAAGGGTATGGTTGCCGGTGAAATTACAGGCACATGAGACTTTCCATCATTATG
This sequence comes from Operophtera brumata, assembly GCA_932527175.1. Lineage (NCBI taxonomy): Eukaryota > Metazoa > Arthropoda > Insecta > Lepidoptera > Geometridae > Operophtera > Operophtera brumata. Next base: position 53,038,646 of record OW052239.1, on the reverse strand, counting down.
TCTCAGGGTGACGTGCGCGGTTTAATGACGCATAGGGCGCCCGCTAGATAGACGTGACTATGAGGAATGCACTGTTCATAGGCAGAGGGTACAGCTTAACATCAGGTGGGACATCTGCTTGCGGGCGTCATTCCAAGACGAATACAATAAAAAAAAAAAAAAAACGTCGTGTTTGCTCGACGTCTGGTTCGTGAGGGTGATACACTATTAAGAGCGGCTCGTTGTTCTGTCACAAGTAAATGCTCTGGTCTATACTCACCTTTAGTCTTCTTTTCGTTCCACAGTCGCAAAGAGCAGCCCCCATCAGCCAGCCCGGGCTCCACTAACACTGTGCACAGTCCCCCTGACGAGTACTTTCGTTCCACAGTCGCAAAGAGCAGCCCCCATCAGCCAGCCCGGGCTCCACTAACACTGTGCACAGTCCCCCTGAAGAGTACTTTCGTTCCACAGTCGCAAAGAGCAGCCCCCATCAGCCAGCCCGGGCTCCACTAACACTGTGTGCAGTCCCCCTGACGAGTACTTTCGTTCCACAGTCGCAAAGAGCAGCCCCCATCAGCCAGCCCGGGCTCCACTAACACTGTGCGCAGTCCCCCTGACGAGTACTTTCGTTCCACAGTCGCAAAGAGCAGCCCCCAGCAGCCAGCCCGGGCTCCACTAACACTGTGTGCAGTCCCCCTGACGAGTACTTTCGTTCCACAGTCGCAAAGAGCAGCAGCCAGTCCGGGCTCCACTAACACTGTGCGCAGTCCCCCTGACGAGTACTTTCGTTCCACAGTCGCAAAAAGCAGCCCCCATCAGCCAGCCCGGGCTCCACTAACACTGTGCAGTCCCCCTGACGAGTACTTTCGTTCCACAGTCGCAAAGAGCAGCAGCCAGCCCGGGCTCCACTAACACTGTGCGCAGTCCCCCTGACGAGTACTTTCGTTCCACAGTCGCAAAGAGCAGCAGCCAGCCCGGGCTCCACTAACACTGTGCGCAGTCCCCCTGACGAGTACTTTCGTTCCACAGTCGCAAAGAGCAGCCCCCATCAGCCAGCCCGGGCTCCACTAACACTGTGTGCAGTCCCCCTGACGAGTACTTTCGTTCCACAGTCGCAATGAGCAGCAGCCAGCCCGGGCTCCACTAACATTGTGCGCAGTCCCCCTGACGAGTACTTTCGTTCCACAGTCGCAAAGAGCAGCAGCCAGCCCGGGCTCCACTAACACTGTACGCAGTCCCCCTGACGAGTACTTTCGTTCCACAGTCGCAAAGAGCAGCCCCCATCAGCCAGCCCGGGCTCCACTAACACTGTGTGCAGTCCCCCTGACGAGTACTTTCGTTCCACAGTCGCAAAGAGCAGCAGCCAGCCCGGGCTCCACTAACACTGTGCGCAGTCCCCCTGACGAGTACTTTCGTTCCACAGTCGCAAAGAGCAGCCCCCATCAGCCAGCCCGGGCTCCACTAACACTGTGCGCAGTCCCCCTGACGAGTACTTTCGTTCCACAGTCGCAAAGAGCAGCCCCCATCAGCCAGCCCGGGCTCCACTAACACTGTGCGCAGTCCCCCTGACGAGTACTTTCGTTCCACAGTCGCAAAGAGCAGCCCCCAGCAGCTAGCCCGGGCTCCACTAACACTGTGCGCAGTCCCCCTGACGAGTACTTGGCGTGCGTCATCAGAGAGGTGGCGGTGACGGGCCACCACGCGGGGGGCACCTGCGCGGGGGGGAGGGTCGTCGACGATCTACTGAGGCAAGTAGAACGAACTGTCAGCCCTTAGACGTCCAATGCCGTAGAACCAACTGTCAGCCCTTAGACGTCCAATGCCGTAGAACCAACTGTCAGTCCTTCGACGTCCAATGCCGTAGAACGCAGTTTGGGGATTTTCCATAATAACCACGCTTGCCGGGCGGATTAGCAGCCGGCGCAGCTGTCGCAGTGCTGCTGTTGTTGGTCATCACCTGGTGTATGTAATCCCTTCTTCTTCGTCGTTACATTCTTGGCAGAGTGGTCGTGGTCGTCACTTCAGGGTCTGTGGCTCGCTTCACAATCCTTCGCCACTCATCTCGCACCGCAGCTTTCCTGGCGCATTCATGCAGTGGGCTGTCCAAAGCTGCCTTGATTTGGTCAGTCCATCTCATGGGCGATCTGCCCCGTGCTCGTGTGTCGTCAACAGTACCCTGTACCACAAGGCGTTCAATGGACACCTCTCCGCTTCGCGGTACGTGCCCGAAGAAATCGAGGATGCGAGATTGCACAGTAGCTGATAGTCGCTGCTTGATGCCGAGTTCTTGGAGTATGGACTGATTAGTACGAAACTCAGTCCACGAAACCCCAAGCATTCTTTTCCAGCACCACATATCAAGAGCATCTGTCCAGCAATATTTATTTATTTATTTTATCTATCTTCTTTTTCTCGCTATGTCCCCTGTAATCCCTTAGTCAAATTCAAATTCAAACAAACAATCTCATACATAGACCAGATCCACACTAGGATCCCCTGTGACGTGGCTCGTGGGTATCTGGAACTACGAGTAACATGGCACAACAAGTAATTAATATTGTAAAAATTAAAAAAAAACCTCGACGCTATGTAACGGCTGAACCGATTTTGATCAAACATTAGCTAGAACAATCACGACAAATACACCTTTCAAACAAAAAAAATTCGTAATTGTTTCATCCGTTCGGGAGCTACGATGCCAAAGACAGACACAAACATACACAGACACGTCAAACTTATAACACCCCGTCGTTTTTGCGTCGGGGGTTAAAAACACTCAGACCCGGAAAAAATTAGCAGATCATGGAAATACTTTAACCGCAGCGGGAACCGAACCCCGGGCCTCCTCCGGAGTTAGTCAATGCTGATGCTTGACTATAGTTATTATATTGTATATTTTCAGGGTAATATCAGTATCAGGTGTTCGTATAATGGACGCCAGCGTGCTGCCCGCGCCCGTGAGCCGAGCACCCAACTCCGTGCTGGTCGCGATGGCGGAGCGAGCGGCCGATATTATACGGAACACTAACCAATAAGGTAACAGTGATATTTGCTGTCGCACTAAACCCTGCACCTAAATGACCTGTGCGAAGACACTGGAAATGCTGTCGACGTGGCTAAACTTTGGTCTAAAACAATTTAATTATCTATGGGAACCAACGACACGATGAAGAAGAAGCACAGTGATATTAAACTTTCTCATTATAAAGGTTTGGTTTTTTTTAAACCCGATTGCTAAAAACTGTGCTCGGGCTTAGAGAGTCTCGGTATGGAATATGTTTAGATCTTAAAGAGACTAAATCGTAGAATGTCTAAGTAACAAAACGACTAGGCATCAGAATGACTAGCTAAAATCGCATTTTGAGAATATGCCTAGATCTTAAAAAGAGACTAAATCGTAGAATTTCTAAGTAACAAACCGACTAGGCATCAGAATGACTTACTAAAATTGCATTTTGGGAAATGCCTAGATCTCAAAAAAACTGAATCGTAGAATGTCTAAGTAACAAAATGACTAGGCATCAGAATGACTAGCTAAAATCGCATTTTGAGAATATGCCTAGATCTTAAAAAGAGACTAAATCGTAGAATTTCTAAGTAACAAACCGACTAGACATCAGAATGACTTACTAAAATTGCATTTTGGGAAATGCCTAGATCTCAAAAAAACTGAATCGTAGAATGTCTAAGTAACAAAACGACTAGGCATCAGAATGACTAGCTAAAATCGCATTTTGAGAATATGCCTAGATCTTAAAAAGAGACTAAATCGTAGAATTTCTAAGTAACAAAACGACTAGGCATCAGAATGACTAGCTAAAATCGCATTTTGAGAATATGCCTAGATCTTAAAAAGAGACTAAATCGTAGAATTTCTAAGTAACAAACCGACTAGGCATCAGAATGACTAGCTAAAATCGCATTTTGGGAAATGCCTAGATCTCAAAAAAACTAAATCGTAGAATGTCTAAGCAACAAAACGACTAGACATAAGAATGACTGGCTAAAATCACAATATGAGAATATGCCTGGATCTCAAAAAAACTAAATCGTAGAATGTCTAAGTAACAAAACTACTAGCCAAAATTGCATTTTGGGAAATGCCTAGATCTCAAAAAGAGACTAAATAGTAAAATGTCTAAGTAACAAAACGACTAGGCATCAGAATGACTAGCTAAAATAGCATTTTGGGAAAATGCCTAGATCACAATAAGACTAAATGCGAGAAGTTCCATTGTCCACCTTCCGTCTCCATCATCAGATCAGCTTGCTGATACCATAATATTGCATTGTCATCAGTACTTGACAGGTATGCCAAATATCATCTCAATCGGTTGAGGATAACTGCTTTAAAATTCAATTGCAAGATTCCACCCAGACAAACATACATTGCAAGTTAAATAAAAGCTTGTAATAAAACATGTACTCATGGTTTCATAAATTTTAAAAAATAACTTATTAAATGTAGAAATAAACTTGCAGAGTAGCCTCTGTTTTCGTAGTTACAACCATTGTTCTCCAAAACTATTAATCATAAGATGTTTTATTGCCATCAGTATATTAACGACGAGGGAACTTACTTTGAAAATTACTTTCCTAATGAGGGCTTATCATTTTCAAATAAAAAAAAAGCTGTTCAATTTGTCTTGATAGATGGCACTGACTCAAGTATGCTTGTCAAAATTAACAAATGCATTGTCTGTGCTTTTGTGTGATACTAACAAAATACTACGAAAATATGTCACTACGTTGTTGACTTTGACATTTCACTTTATTTTGAAAGCTAGGTTCAAAGCAGCGTCATCTATTAGTGCATGATTGAAAACGTCCGTGAAAACCCCTTATTATTTTTAAATCAATAGAAACGTGATTTTCGCCCTCTTTTCGTTTCGCGAGCGCTATTCTGTCACTTACTAACTTATCTGAACTTTGAGTAGTCTTATGAGTTAGATAGTGACAGTATTTGACGTCCATTGACGCCTTAAGAAGGTATAAGTGAATGTTTATTTGACATGTAGTATGACGTTGCCCTCCAAGATGCGTTCCTCTGTGTCTGTGACGTACATCAGTGACGTCAGCATGTTGACGCCGGGCGGCAGCGGCAGTGGGAGAAACCTCGCGCTGAACTCCACGTCATTGAAAACATATTTACCCTAGAACAAGTAATTAATTATGTAAAAATTAAAAAAACCCCCAACGCAATGAAACGGCTTAACCGATTTTGATCAAACATAGCTAAGAACACTCCCGACAAATTCACCTTTCAAACAACACAAAAAAAAACTAAATCGGTGCATCCGTTCGGGAGCTACGATGGGACAGACAGACACACAAACACACACAGACACGTCAAACTCATAACACCCCTTCGTTTTTACGTCGGGGGTTAAAAATAAAACACGCAGTTTTCATTTTTTTGTATACTACTTGTTATGACAGATCAAGCAGATGGCCCACCTGATGTTAAACGGTACCCTCTGCCTATAAACAGTGCATTACCTCATAGGTCACGTCCACCTAGGACGCACCCTATGTGGCATTGCACTGCGCCCGCCACCCTGAGACATAAAGATGAAAAGTCTCATGTGCCTGTAATTTCACCGGCACCCTTACCCTTCAAACCGGAACACAGCAATGCGAGCACTAGTGAAAAAACTAGCGGAAGAAATAGGATATAACATAAAAATAATAATAAATAAATTAATAATGCTGCACAGTTCACACAACATTATCTAGCCCCAAGCTAAGCAGAGCTTGTGTTATGGGTACTAGATAACTGATATACTTAATACAATACATTAAATAGATAGTTTTTTTATTATGCATAGAAAATACCCAGAACACCCTAAACAAATATCTACAGATCGCACAAATGTTTGTTCCGAGGCGGGAATCGAACCCGCAACCTCCTGCGTCGCATACCATTCATAACATAACACGCAACAGTCACATACATAGCCCTGATTCCACACTATGATTCCATGTGTTGTGGGCATCAGGAACTACGAGTACCATGGTAGGTACCATTACACCCGCTGCATTTGCATTACGCTAAAAAAGTGATTAGTTGTTTTAAAACCACAGACCATATATCAAGATAGATACCGCAAATATGTAGATATTTAGGAGCTACGGTGCCACAGACACACAGACACACATAGCGGTCAAACTTATAAAACCCCTCTTTTTGCGTCGGGGGTTAAAAATAGTACATATCGCTAAAAAACTGCTGGTACTGAAGTACTCATAGAAGAAATCAATAAATAATGCTGGACAGTTCACACAACATTAAGCCCCAAGCTAAGCAGAGCTTGTGTTACTGGATAACTAGATAACTGATATACCTAATACAATACATTACATAGACATACATTACAATACAATGTTACATTTCAATATTGTTGCGGGTTCAATTCCCGCCTCGGGACAAATATTTGTGCAATCTGCAGATATTTTTTCAGGGTGTTCTGGGTATTTTCTATGTATAATAAAAAATATCTATCTATGTAATGTACATTGTATTAAGTATATCAGTTATCTAGTACCCATAACACAAGCTTTGCTTAGCTTGGGGGTAGATAATGTTGTGTACACTGTCCAGCATTATTTATTTATTTATTTTATTTATTTATAAAACACAAAACTTCTAGGTAAGTATTTTCTCTTTATTATAATTACTTAGATAAAAGTCTGACTCGCACTTGTCCCGTTTTATGTAGAGAAGTTTACGCACCGCTTTCAAAGGGCATTTTCTCTGCTCAATGTTGGAAAACGCCTTGACGAAGTCCATGACCCATTTATGTTTTAACATATCACAGAATTTAGTTTTCCAGCTAAAGTCGATTTTGTTCGCCTGCATGTTGTAAAGTATTTTCATCTGAAAAACAGATATTTGTAAGATAAATTTAGTTCCAAGATGGCCACCACCTAAATTAGCTTTGTATCCAACAATATCTAAAGCCTGAGCGCCTATTCGCTATGACAAGAGATTCCTTGCCAATAACGTGTGACGTCATAACATGTTCTAAACGCAAACGTTGTTCCTAAACATGCCACGTTAAGAAATTGTTTTTTTTTATTCCGTATGACATAAGATAGGTTGTCTACCCATGTTTTTTTTATTTTTTTATTTCACGTGATTCGTTTAAAATCTTACATCCAGGTACATTTGGAAAATTATTAGTTTTTAGTCGATTTTAATTATTTTTTTCCAATCTATTATAAATAGATATAATCAATATATAAAAATAAGTCGGGTTTTCCTTCCTGACACTATAACTCCAGAACGCACGAACCGATTCCCACGGTTTTGCATTCGTTGGAAAGGTCTCGGGCTCCGTGAGATTTATACTTTTTTTTTTTTTTCAAGTCGTGTTAGTTACACCACTTATAACTCAAGAATGGGTGAACCGATTTGGCTGAAAATTGGTAGGGAGGTAGCTTAGAACAAGGAGATAGGACATAGTGGGAGGGGTAGGACGGGGGGGGGGGGGTTCACCGGGGGCTACCCGTGCGAAGCCGGGGCGAGTCGCTAGTCTTCTTCTAAAGATTGCTTTCGCTTGTAGCGTGAAATTCAAATTTGTTCGTGTTTTTTGCTCATCACAGCTCATCAACACTTCTTCAGATAGCGAAAACTAATTTCCCGGTAATTATATGACCTAACACACAAGTTTTAATTTATAGTATCACTAAATATCATTGGCTATGAATGTGCTTGAAACACAAAACACTGTAAAAACCATTGAAGCATATGTGCGAGTTCGAGTCCAGCTAAAACAGAATTTTTGGGTCACATTTAAATTGAAGGTGATATGTTAACATTTTGAGGTCGATGCGTTACGTGCTCACTCCAGTAAACAGTAAAGGTTACAAACTTGATGTTAATAGAATAGAATAGAATATAATAATTTTTATTTGTAACAACACAGATGGTAAACAAAAGAAAATATGAAAAAAACACATAATGATAGTTAATACACTAATTATTTGAGGATGTAATCTAAATAAATCAAAAACAGAAACACGATTGGTGTAAATCTATAACTTACAGTGACATTGTTCCCCCAATCATGCCTCGAGGTGAAAGAAATGTTAGAGCGGTAGTGCTGTCCCCGGCTCGCTCTCGAAGTAAAACATGACGCGTGCGCAATGTACTTTGGATTGTAGTACACGACCTTGGCACGCTCCTGGCCGTACGATGACTAAAAGAAAAAATACTTTTCACACCACCTGCTAACACTGCACATGCTGCATAACTCTCCTCTCATAGATAGTTGCCAATAGAATGATTGTTACATTTACTTTATCAAGCACCCCACGCTTTTTATTCTCAATTGAATTCTTCTGTTAATAACATAAACTTTATTATAATTTTATTTTGAGGTGATAAATTCTGATTGATTGTTCGATCTTTTACTAGTGTAATATAAACTCTTTGAAATTTTAAATTATTTTATATTTTTTAGTTCGGTTAGTTATAAAAGCGTGTTTTTTTAATTTTTAAAAAATATTATTTATTTTTCATTTTTTTGTTCGATTTATCTCTCTCTCTATCTGTCTAACTCTCTCTCTCTCTCTCTCTCTCTCTCTCTCTCTCTCTCTCTCTCTCTCTCTCTCTCTCTCTCTCTCTCTCTCTATGCAAAGTTTTAAACTAATCAGACTTCTGGAAATTGGTGAAAATGATGCTCAAAGATTCAGTTACATACATACATACATATATAGATACAAACCAAGCTAATAAAAGCGTGTTGAAAATGCCCATATGGCATTGTAAAGAGGTTTGTTCGAAAATTGAAACGACCAACCAAAAGCAGAACTCAAAAAAAAAAGGTGCATTTACAAAAAATGTGAAACAAAAGACGGGTTTGGGTGCTGTGATTTTCTGTGAATTTTGATTGTCTCGCAGAAGGTGTGAAAAGTAGAGTATGCTCCTCTAGAATAAAGCCCGTCTTCGTCTTGGGCAGCTTGTACCCCTCGTTACGCTCAGAGTTCAATATGCCGCCCGCGACGTAAGACACTGATTTATTCCCTGAGTGCATAATCTACTATCATGCAATGGTTGCATGCAGTAAAATGACGTTCTAAACAAAACACCTACGGCTCGAACCCACTGAGCCCATTTCTTTTACAAAAAAACGCACTCTATTGATAAAACGCACCATTTACTGAGCTATATCTATCTGCCCTGTCTTGTTGCGTCACGCCTGGCAAACACGAATAATTCAATTTCGATGTTATTTCGGCTATTAAGAGGTAGCAGGTTCAAATCTCAGCAAGCACAAGTTTTGCTACGTATATATCTTATATATATAAAACAGTGCCCCTCCGCAGCCGTGGCCTTACGCACCCGAGCCATGGACACGACTTCATTTAGACTTCTTAGGTCCTTTAAATGGTAAAACATTTTTAGTCTTAGTCGATTCGACGACAAAGTGGTTGGAAATATTCGAAATGGCACGGACCACAGCAAGTGCGGTGATAAAGGTTTTAAGAGAAACTTTTGCACGTTTCGGGCTTCCCAGGGTAGTTGTATCGGACAACGGTCCCCCATTTACGAGTAAAGAGTACGTCGATTTTATGGCAAGTAATGGAGTCACTGTAACTCATATCGCCGTCTATCACCCAGCCACAAATGGAGCAGCCGAGGGTGCGGTTAAACTCTGTAAACGTGCCATTAAGAAGTCATATAGGGACGGGTGCGACTTAGATGCGGCATTGCAGACTTATTTAATGGCCTACAGAAATTCAATTCACATTACTACAGGTACTTCGCCGGCGATGTTATTGCAACGTAGGAGCCTATACTCGAGGCTAGACTTATTGAGAGGGGACAGACAGATTGTCCAGAGAGTGTTGGATACCCAGCAGAAGCAAATAGATCGTGGAGAGGGTATGCGAAGGGAGTTCCGGGTTGGGGACGCCGTATGGGCAAGGGGTTTTACACACGGAAAGAAATGGGTAGAGGGACGTGTGATAGACAAGGTAGGTTCCAGGAATTATGTTATTGGTATGGGAAGTGATCCACCGATCAAGCGACATGTTGATCAAGTCAGAAGTCGATGGTTGAATACTTTGCCAATAACTGAGTCGGCATTACCCATTCAAGGTCAGGGCTCAGTCGAACCATCCTCTCTAGCAGGTCCAAGTAGAGATAGTGTCAACCCTAGTAACAGTGCACAACCGGTTAGCCTCCCAATGCCACTGGCACGACCACAGCTGAGACCGAGAGAGAACCTTAGTCCGCCAGTGCGGTATGCTGATCTATGATCTATCTTATCATTGAAATGTTATTAGAAAGTAATGCTTACTGAATAAGTTAGTCTATAAGATGATGTACTGAAGTTTAGAGATATGTAGCTAATAAGGGTGGAGGTGTGATGTACGAGTATTGATTATCTATAGCAGGTAATGTCACTGTCAAGTGTCAACATGTTTTTGCCTTGTCTCTGCCTGCCCGCGCTCTCGGGGCTCGGACAGGGTTTCGCGTTATCTGTGGTGCGATCAGCTAAATATGTTGCAAACGATTTCTATTGTCCGCTTGATGCTAACAAAATAATATTTCTATCGATGTTTTCCGATCAGCTATCTTTTCTTACTCCGATTTCTATGGACTTGTATCGATGTGTTACAATCTGAAGTTTGTACGAATTATGGATAACCCGACCACTTTACAAAGTACGATTACGCTATGAACCGTGTATCAACGTACTAACCATTTTTAATCAAACGTATAATACGATTCTTATATGCTTTGTCTATGATAGAAACATATTTTTACTCTGTGCTGTGTGACTTGTGCAATGCGTAGTATCCTATTAGTCAATCCTTGTGAGAAAAGTTTGTTTACATTTTAACAAATATACGAATTATCAAATACTTAAGGCTTGGAAGGAAAGTAAATAACCACATTGAAGTGAAATGTATATATACATATAGACTCAAGTTGTGTTGATTCGTTTGACTCCAATTTAATATTTTTAACAAAATAGCGCAATACCGCTAAATAGTAGTAAAAGTGTTTTGTACTGAATGTTTTTATTTGATTTGGAATGTAAATAAACCATGTTCAAACAATTAAAAAATCCACTTTTATGGCTTACTTTTTAGATTTATATGGTTTGAAACAACCATTTACTTGTTTCTATTGCAATAGGTTGTGTTGCGATCAAATGCTGTCATTATTCATTGAAACAGCGGTACATAATCGCTACTTTATACTATCGATAGAAACGCTACATGTCAAAAGGCTTTTTGTTGCAATCAAGCTTTGTTAGCAACAGGGTGAGTTGCATGATCGCTAAAACGTCATTTTCAAGAGAAACAGCATTGAAACAGCGCAATGCTGATAGAAACAGGAGATAGCTAATCACTCGGCTGGTCATCATTAAACAAATGTTCCATAAATAAGACGGCTTCCTCATTTCACCATCTATATACTCATCTCCACTCAAGATCGGCTGGAGCGATGTTAGTTATCTCATTTTTGGTGGATTCTTCTCCGCTCCGAATAGCAGAATAAGTAATAAAATATCGGGGGGAGGAGGGCTGTTTTTCACCGGGGGCTACCCGTGCGGAGCCGGGGCGAGTCGCTAGTTACGTATAAAAATAACATCACGAACAATAAAACTCACATACATAGTCCTGATCCCACACTAGGATCCCCTGTGTCGTGCGTATCAGGGACTACGAGTATAATGGTACCACTACACCCAGACCCGGAACAAATATTTGCAGATTATATAAAATTTGTCCTGCAGGGGTAATCGAACTTGCACCTCCCGCATCTAAATAACGTGATATATACTTACCGTCACAGAAAAATCCATGTTTATTAAGAATAGAAGCACTATGATCTTCATTGTATTTTAACGAAAGAAGTATTTGTACTTTAGTCTGTAATTTTAATGTTCTCCCAACCACGACACTCCGTCGCATTCAGAGCAATAATCCAACATTAAAATAAACATATTTTACGTTACGAAAATGCAAATTACAATAATTGATTATTTAATAGTCCGTGAAATTGTTTTTTTTTTAAATCTCGTTACTGAAAGATAATTTTATTTTGGTATCTATTATCTCCATGGGTTAAATTTAAATTTAGTTGGATCCCTATCTTTTGATTTTGTATGTCGCACCAAGATCGCACCTACCTAATGTTATCTACCTACCTCCTACAATTCTACATACTAACATATTACAAAGTGGGTTTTTATAACCTAGTTAGATATACAGGGCGTACAAAACTATGCGACATGTAGGCAAAGTACCTTAAATATACCAGTTTTTTTTACCGTTTTTATAGACCAGGCTGTATCGCATGAACCGTGATAGTTAGACAGTTGAAATTTTCACAGATTATGTATTTCTGTTGCCGCTATAACAACAAATACTAAAAAACAGAAGAAAATAAATATTTAATGGGGCTCCCATACAATAAACGTGATTTTATTGCCGTTTTTATGGATAATCGTACGGAAACCTTCGTGCGCGAGTCCGACTCGCACTTGGCCGGTTTTTAGAAAATCCTTGAATGCAGTATTACTAAGTTTTGCCATCCCATCTACAATATTTAAGGTACTTTCCCTTCATGTCGCAGTCTTGGGACGCCCTGTATAATAGGTACTATGTGTATTTTATCAACCATTTTACCCGAAGGACAGTTATATTTTTCAGAATGATATGTGCCGACAACCTTATTGTTTTTCTCAGTAGCGAGTACATGTAGCTAATCTATATATTTTAACACAACGTTCTTACTGTCTGCGCCAAGTATTTAAAGTATTTTAAATATTACTCTAACTATGTTTTATTCAAGTCCAGCCTGTATTATTAACCTACTTCAAAAAAAGGAGGAGGTTCTCAATTCGTGTTTTTTTTTTAAATGTCACTATAAGTAAAAATAAAAAAATCCTTTGGAGACACATGTCTCCTTCATAAAATACACAGACTTCGTTTTTATTCTTTATTTTTAAGGATATATTTCACCAAATTGGTCACATTTTTATCAAAATCTGGTTCAAATAAGGATCTGATGATGGTTCTGGTTCATCATCCATGAGCAATTGAGGGAACTCCTCAAATATTATAGGCATACATACAGCGATTTTAGTATTTTGAGCAACAAATAAAGCATGTGCATTCAGAAAGTATCATTTGGTGAAGTGGAACTAATGAAGAAGACCACATATGGCTACCGGAACTCCTCAATGATAAGAATTTCACGTGTGGCGATAAGGGTGACTTCCCGATATCGGATTGAGCTGAAATTAGGCATACCTGTCATGTTCCAATGACAATACAATATGACAATTGTCAACAACAATACAATCGTGATCCCATTTAAATTTAAAGGAAATATTCCAAAATACTAGGAAAATTAGGGGACAAATCATTTTTATTTCGTAAAGAATATTTAAATCCATCCTACTGACTGCGCCAACGAGATAAACGTGTTCTGAACATTACGCTTTATAATATACAAGTCCATCCTACTGGCTGCGCCATCTAAATATTATGCTACTTTTTTATATAATACTTCAGCCATATTGTTCTATCCTTTCCTGGTCCTGTTATTTCGCTTATTATTCCGATTGTTCTTGTTGTTGGAATCGAAGTGCAGCATGGTCTCTATATTCAGGATGGGTTCCTTGGTGGCGGTCATGTAGAGCTCCATTCTGATTAAAAAAAAGGAAATGACTGAAAATATTTATTATGCAAACAAAAAGAATGAGCATTACAGTAGTCGCATATGATGTGTTATTAGTAGAGCTTTTTTGTGAAAGAGTTCGTCCGGGGAAGTACTACGTACTAAGTACTAAGTACTAGTAACTATTTCTGCAGCAAAGAAGTAGTGTTCGCATTACTGTATTCCGGTTTGAAGGGTATGGGTGCCGGTGAAATTACAGGCACATGAGACGTTCCATCTTTAAATGCCACTTAGGGTGCGTTCTAGGTGGACGTAACCTATGAGGTAATGCACTGTTCATAGGCAGAGGGTACCACTTAACATCAGGTGGGCCATCTGCTTGTTCCGTCATCTAAAGTGGTAGGTACTTATAAAAAAACTGACATCTCACCTCCTTCGTAATCACATCACACTAATATTATAAATGCGAAAGTTTGTGTGTGTGTGTGTGTGTGTGTGTTTGTTACTTCTTCACGCTGAAACGGCTGGACGGATTTGGATGAAATTTGGAATAGAGTTAACTGGATTCCTGGAATAATACACAGGCATACTTTTATCCTGATATTCCCACGGGATCGTGACTTACGCGTGTGAAACCACGGGGCGCCGCTAGTAAGCAATATGGCTGATAGTACCAACCTCTCGGAAAAATGCGCGATTCCTGTTACACACTCCCGTCCCTTTTTCCGAAATCACTCCCACAGATTGACGACCTCAGTGGCGCGACGGGTGAAGGTTCGCCTGCGACGCAGGAGGTTGCGGTTTCGATCCCCTCGGAACAAATATTTGTACGATGTGTACGAAGTTTTGTCTATTTGTCTCGGCATAAGAGTTGAGCCACACTTATCGTCACAGAACCACACACTCGTACTTAAAGCGTGTTCTGTGCTGTTACCATTCTACACAAACACGATTAGCTATTAGAGACCTATCAACTATTGAGTCTGAGAGCCACGAAGCAGAACCAGCCAGTAGACTACTGAAGAGTAGGTAAGTCGAGCCATACTAACATACTTTGCGTTAGTACGGTAAGCCTGCTTTGGCTAGTTTTGAGCTAGTTTTAAGTTGTATTACTAAAAAGTTGGACTCTTGTTGTCTGAATAAATAAATATTCTGTTCTATTCTAAAGCTTCCTAGTAAGGGAATCCACGAACCAATTTATAACTACATGACTGATTAGTGACGGAACAAGCAGATGGCCCACCTGATATTAAGCGGCAACCTCTGCCTTTAACAACGCACTAAGGAAAACAGGAAGGACTTCCACGACCATCTAGGTCGCGCCCTATGTGGCATTGCACTGCGCCCGCCACCCGATACATAAAGAAGAAAAGTTATATGAGCCTGTTATTTCACCGGCCTTTCAAGCCGGAACGTACTAATATTTATTCTGTGCCGGAACACAGCAATGCGAGTACTACTGATTTGCAGCACAAATATAGGTATGGTGGTGGCTTCCCCGGGCGAACTCTTTCACAAAGAAGCCCTATAAGGGACTACTTAATAAAAAAACAGCCAAGAGCGAGTCGGACTCGCGCACGAAGGGTTCCGTACCATTATCTATAAAAACGGCAAAAAAACACGTTTGTTGTATGGGTGCTCCCATACAAAAACTGAACTCGCAAATCATTGCTTAACCTACATTTGGAACAATCACGGTTGTTGGTTGTTGTCCCCTTAAATATTAGTTTTATTCTGTTTTTTAGTACCTATTTCTTGTTATAGTGGCAACATATATATATAGGTACATCATCTGTGAAAATTTCAACTGTCTAACTATCACGGTTCATGAGTTACAGCCTGGTGACAGATGGACAGCGGAGTCTTAGTAATAGGGTCCCGTTTTACCCTGTGGGTACGGAACCCTAAAAAGATAGTGAATTCGTATAGTACCTGATGTTGTAGTCTCCATCCGCTATGGGTAGAGGGACGTCCTTGGGCGGCAGCTCCATATTCTGGTACAGGTATGTAGTCTAAGAAAAAAAAAGAAAAAAAGCAGATTTTACAAACATGTATGGGCTCTTGCGGTTTTTTACTTCACCTTTTCACACACACATACACAATCATTTTAGGACTGGAAAGAACCATTGGTACCTGGGTTCGATCCCACGAGTCGGGGTCATTATCCGCTACAACCAACAGTGCTATAATATCTCTACAGCTAGTCTAGTAGAAAAACCAACTATTTTTTTTTAACCCTAGGACGTGCCCTATGTATCAATGCACTGTGCCCCCACCCTGAGACATAAAGATGAAGTCTTATGTGCCTTTAACATCACCGGCACCCATACCTTTCAAACCGGAACACAGCAATGCGAGCACTACTGCTTTGCGGCAAAAATCGGTATGGAGGTAGTACTTCCCCAGACGAACTTTTACACAAAAAAGCTCTACTACTGCTCTAGTTTACTGAAAAGGCACTTATACATATGCTACTTTATAGATGACCTCTGTGGCGCGGCGGGCGAAGGTTCGCCTGCGACGCAGGGGGTTGCGGGTTCGATTCCCGCCTCGGAACAAATATTTGTACGACCTGCAGATATTTTTCATGTTATAATAAAAAAAAAATATGTAATGTATTGTATTTAGTATATTATCAGTTATCTAGTACCCATAACAAAAGCTCTGCTTAGCTTGGGTTTAGATAATGTTGTGTGAACTGTCCAGCATTATAATTATTATTATATAGTAAGCACTCGGTACCCTATCGTCCATACAAAAACAAAAAAGATAAAATGTTTTCCCGCTCCTAAACATAATCCGATCTCAGTGTTTTTTTAGTATGTTATTGACACAATATCAAAAAGACAATGAATTCCTTTATTCAAAGATTTTAAAAGGAAAACCTATAAACGTATTCCTTTATTGTATTAATAGCATAGGTAGGTACAGGTACTCAAAAATCATTGAGATTGGATAATATTTAGGAGAGCAAAAACATTTTCTCTTTTTTGTACAGACGCAGTGCGTAGCTAGGTAGGTACTTACAGCAGGAAAGGGACAGTGGTCCAGCGTGAGGTTGGAGTAGTGGCTCATGAATTCCAACATCCACTTTGATTTTATAGTATCGCAGACTTTCGCGTGCACTTTGAAGTCTCCGCCCGATTTCATTTGCAACACCAACGCGAACTAAAATAAGATTTTTGTTAAAAATATTTATTTCAATAAATGCTTTTATTAAATTAGTGATCGTAACCGTGTGCTGATCAAAATGAGCCTAAACACGGCCAGTCTACTATTATCCATCGAAGAGTTCCGTTGTCTCCATCATCGAATCAGCTCGCTGTCACCATAATATTGCATTGTCATCGGAACTTGACAGGTATGCAAAATATCAACTCAATCGGTTGAGGAAATTCAGTTGCAAGATTCCACCCGGACAAGGACAAACATACATACACTTACATAAGTTAAGCTTGTAAAATTACAAGCTTTTACAAAATAACCTTGCGAAATTAATCTATTGTTGCAAGAATCATCAAAATCTGGCAACGTGTTTCGGTTCTATAGTGTCACAAAAGGACATACTAAGTTACCAACGTACCTACCTATAAGCCGCGCAGATAGAGAATAGATCTGAAAATGGCGTCCGCTCGCATGCGTTCTCGCTCACTCTCTATCGCTGTCTATACTCACCTCACACAGTGAAGTACAGTGTAGTACGTACCCGCCGCCATTTTCAGATCTATTCTCTATCTGCGCGGGTTATACCTAGGTGCAGACGGCAAAAGGAATTGGCTTCCTTACCACCCGAGTAGAAACGAAATGGATTCATAAGTTTTTGTACTTTTAATTACAAGTAGTGTATTAACACTATTTATGTGAAAAAAAAAAATGTGTCCCAATGCGTAAAAAAAGTTAGTACGCGCGACTATCGCAGGAGTATCCAATTCGCTTTGCCACAGATAAAAGAATACTATACTGCTTTGCCTTCCATACCCAAAGATCTAAATCGTTTAAATCTTTGTCCGTACCATACATGTACTACAAGCAGCGCCCCGCGGTTTCACCCGCGTAAGTCGCGATCCCGTGGGAATATCGGGATAAAAATGTGCCTATGTGTTAATCCGGGAGTCCAGTTATCTCCATTCCAAATTTCATCCAAATACATCCAGTAGTTTTTACGTGAAAGAGTAACAAATATACATCCATCCATACAAACTTTCGCGTTTATAATATTAGTAGACTGAACACACAGCACACTTGGACACATTTGCTTGCTTCAGTCAGGTAAAAAGAAGCTGTTGTTGTCAACTGCTCCACATAAAGTTACGTTGTTGGGGATCAGCGTGATTGCTGATAATGTTGGTCGTCCCCCCCGTTGGTTGGTTGGAGCCTCCCGTATATTAATCCAGGTTAGGTTCAGCTATAGCTATCTGTTATCTATTGAAATAAGTTCAGCCGTTATTACGTGATTGAGATTCAAATAGCATCTAAACTAGTTTAGTATTAGTAGCATCTGTAGCACTTACAGTGATGTTGTTTCCGTACGGCATCAGCCTGATTACCGACGTGCTAGGTTCACCGGTGGATTTGTCTGCCCGTGACCACGCAAAACTCATAATGTTACAAGTTTATGCAATACCAAATCTTGAACCATCTGTTTTAAAAAAAAAATAGCCTTTGTTTGCCATAATCTCACCTGTTGGTAAGTGACAATGTGGCCGATGATGGAGCACAAAGGTCTAGAAGGCACCTATTTACTCTAGCCTTGAAGAGACCCAGATTATAGTTTTCAGGAAAGACAGATGACGGTAGGGTACCTACTCCATTCCTTAGCAGTTCGCATTATAGAGGTAGAACTGAAACGTTTAGTACGAATAGAGGGTATACAAATAAGGTAAGGATAGTATCGAGCCGTGCGTCTGCCCGTCCTATGATGAAAAAGAGATGGTGGGATCAGATCGTGAAGTCCCTGGGAGCATTCCCCGAAATGTTACCTATAAAAGATAGAAAGGCACTAGACTTTTTAACTTTACTTCACACTTGATAAGATTTGACATGGTGTCTCCCGAGATGGTAGTGTTAGTAATAGCGAAGACCGTGAGCTGTGTGTACCTACCATAGATAAAATAGTACTAAGTCGATTATGACGTTGTCTACTTTGTGGTTAAAGTGCTCCTACATGTACTTAATCTAATAAAGCTGTTAAAACGATGTCCAAAACCTGGATTATTTTTCACGATCTCACAGGTTATGGGCCCAGCACGCTTCCACAGCGGATGATCAGATCATGAAGTGACACTTACAGTGACGTTGTTGCCGTACGGCATCAGCGTGACTGCCGACATGTTGGTGCGGTAGGGCTCCCTGCGGCTGCGCCGTCCCGTGAACACATGGCAGTCCTTTATGTACTTGAAGTGACACTTACAGTGACGTTGTTGCCGTACGGCATCAGCGTGACTGCCGACATGTTGGTGCGGTAGGGCTCCCTGCGGCTGCGCCGTCCCGTGAACACATGGCAGTCCTTTATGTACTTAGGGTTGTAGTACTTTAACTTTGCTCCACCTTGTTGGAAATCCTGTCAAAATTAATCTTATCAAAATTGAAAGTCTCTACAAAGTGCCTTGACATATTTTATTCAACACGCTGCTTTGCAAGCTTTCATTTAACTTGCAATGTATGTATGTTTGTTTGGGTGGAATCCGGGTGGAATCTTGCAGCTGAATTTTAAAGCAGTTATCCTCGACCGATTGAGCTGAAATTTGGCATAAGTACCTGTCAAGTTCCGATGACAATACAGTATGATGGTGACAGCGAGCTGATCTGATGATGGAGACGGAAGGTGGACAACGGAACTCCTCGATGGATAATAGTAGACTGGCCGTGTTTTGGGCTCATTTTGATCAGCACACGGCATCACTAATTTTATAAAAGCTTGTATTGAAAAATATATTTTTCACAAATAACTGTATTTTTTTATGCGGTTCATTGCCACGCTGTTTAGCGCTTCATTATAGTTACTCATGGTTCAGCATTATAAATACAATGGTATGAAAAATACTTACGACACACCAATATTCTACGGAAAATAGAAAAACAATATAAATCACAATGGCGAGCTTTAACATCATTAAACACGTATTAGATAACTACTTTCAGTTTATGTTATTTATTTTATCGTAAAGCACATTTAGCTTGTACTTTAGTTGTTAGATGTAGTGCTAAATGTGTATTGGCCCAATAGGGACATTATTTTTCCATTATTGTATACGATTTGCGATTAGAAACTCATAGATGCTTATCGTATAATTTGGGCACATCATTCTCGTTAGCAAACCCAAACATTTAGGCTAATGACAAATTGATTCTAGAAACAAGCAATGCTCAAACTGTAGGTATGTATAATATAACCTTTTGTTAGTAGTAGAGATTTTTGTGAAAGAGTTTGTCCGGGGAAGTAGAGTCTGTTCAAAAAGAGAAGCGTCGTGGGATTGGAGGGCGCAGCTGTGCTCATTTACCTTTTTTGTTTAACGGGCAATACAACAGCGCGTCTTTTCCACTTTGATCATTTTACAACGGGAACTATTTATTTAGTATAAAATTCAAAATGCTGACAGTTTGAATCCTAGGCTAAATAAATAGTTAAATAAACTAAATAAAACGTTAGTTCACAATTTGACCACGACGTTTCTCTTTTTGAATAGACTTTACTATTAAATACCTATTAAATACCTATTGAAGTACTTGAATTGCTGTGTTTCGATTTGATTTGATGGCGGTGAATTGAGGCGGCTCAAGAACGTTCGTCGTGGCATTCTATGGGGGTGGCCTATGTCCAGCAGTGGACTTTTGTAGGCTGATGAAGATGAAATCGCGAAACAGGATTAAATTCACGATATATAAGAGGATTCAAAAGAATCTTAGCAATTTCAATTAATAAAACTAATAAAATGCTTGATAAATGCCTAAAAGTTTGGTTTAGTTAGGTACCTACCAGCCTTAGATTTTCTAAGCTACCAGCGCTACCAGCATGCTGTTTTTTTTAAATAATTTCGTATCAATCCGGAATTCTGGCCGGCTGGTATTGTTTACCGACGCTATAGGGAAGCGTTTTCGAAACCAAATCCCTCTATTGATATTAAGTGATAGTTTTAAGTATAAAATATGTATGTTAGCTAAGGGTATTCTTTTTATCTGTGGCTAAGGTATATATTTATATGGGCTTATGTTTAGGTATAATTTTACTAAAGGTGCAGTATGCACCATTCTACTCGTATATGGGGTGAGAAGCGTTACCTTGCCGTAACACAGTTCATTAACTAGCACGGAAGGCAAAGTTCTCTTATTTTCATAGACTTACGAACATCTTTAATTATGTTTTGTTGTACCTATTCTGAGTGAAATACACTTATCTTTATCTTTAATCTGTTATTTGTTTTTATATTATGCATTTTATGGTTTAAAATCATATACACAAAATTTCACTATTAATGATATGTTTAAATTTACTAACTTTCATCTGTAGGTACGCGTTGTCTCGTATTCGTTCATGTCTTTATGCGCGTGTCGCAGTGTTGCTTGTTATTTGTATTTATCTTTGACGATGAAAACGGAACCCTTCTAAAGTAATATGACTTGGTTTTTTACTGATTGCAAGGAAATAAAACGATTGCAATAAGCAGGTACTTACCTCGTACAAATGCCACGTAATGGCAATGAACTTGAAAAGTTTTCAAAATGTTGAGAGCAAGGACATTAAAGACGCACCCATGATAGTCGCTACCATCGTTAACTCACTTTAGAATCACTCACGAAAACAAACCTGCCGCCCTAGCCAAGTGGCATTCGCTTCGAAGCGACCACGTGATATTTCGATAGCTTAGGTACGTTATAGAATAGAATAGAATAGAATAGAAATAGTTTATTTTGAACAGCAAATACACACACAATGGAATACAATACAATAATTACACAAACAGAACACGTTTTTAGCTGCGTGTATAGTGCCGTCAAAAAAGGCCCGTGCTCAGCATAATGCTGCAGTAAACTGCAGCGCTGATTTTCAGCACGGACCTCGGTTGACGCACGGACACGGCACACACACTGTAAAATACATCAATATGTAATAGGATGATATAAAAATTATACAATGTAAGACGCAACTATACTCGTTTACTCGTTACAATTTTAAAACTACATATTATATCCTACCAACTCGCTGGCTAGGGGAACAATCAAAAATCATGGTAAAAATCCCTTTTCCAGTGAAAAGTAATTGGCACCTACTTGTACAACAATAAATAAAAAAAAGGAAGTTTTTACAGATATATACAAAATATTACATATACAAACACCTAGTAAATAGTAGTGATTTGGATCAATTGAGCTACCTTTAGATAGCTAGCAGCGGTCTTCAGGTAGCAAACTGTTTCATGTATTTTGTACATAGGTACCTTGTATTAGTTGTATTATTCTGTCTGTAAATAAATGTATAAACACCTAGTAAATATTAAGTACATAAATATATTAGTAAATTATTTTTTATTATATCCAAAGAGACTCGAAGTTATATATTAAATAGGTATGAGCAAATACAAAAAAATAGATAAGTAGATATGATTTCTTAACTTTACAAATTATGTAAGCAGGTATAATCTAAAGACAGATTAACTAACACTATATTACTATTAGCACTATTCACATCTTAGGTGAGTCTTGAAACAACACTGAAAGGTCTTTCTCGACGCGTATACGAGATACTTGTGAGCCTTCGTCTTTGCGCAGATATATGCGACCACTCTTGATCCAGCAGTACCTCCATTGATAGTGGCGACATTCTCCCCTGGCTTTGGCAAACAGCTGCCGGTTCAACCTCGTAAGCCGCTCGTTGAAGTAAAGCGGCGCTGGTGGCCCTTCTAGTCCCAGTTCAGCACTCGTGATGAGCCCACGACGCTGGCGTGCCTTCTGCAGGAATGTATTCCGAGTTATGCGGCGTGTGAAAAGAAATCACTATTATTCGTGGTCCCACAGAATTTTCCTGCATAGGGGATCCTAGACGATCGATCGAATTTATGTCATGTTCCTGAAATGGGACACCAATCTTCTCAGCTAGTAGAGGAATCAGATGTAAAAGATTTTCTCCTCTATGTTCCGGTATGCCAGTTATCTCCACTTCGTTAAACAAGGACTCTTGCTCGCGATCGTTGCATGCCATCTTCAGCTCGGAAACAGCCTGTTCCAGCTCACCTGTTGTGCCAATATCACTTTCAGTTAAATATGTTTCCATTACGTTAATCTCATACATTGTTGGCGTTTCTACAAACGACATCGCTAATAGAATGTTACTTTGTCTAAGGCCTCGCTAATAGAATGTTACTTTGTCTAAGGCCTTTGTAGCTCTCCCAGACATATTTTTTGCATCTCTTTCCTCTACCATGAGACTTTTAATAAACACGTTAAAATATTTGCTATAAAAACTTTCGTAAATATCATAATTCATTCTATAAAAGCGGTTACTTTTCACTTACTTTAATTTCAAGAGATTTCTCGATTACCACAAAGTTAGAGTACTTACTCTATGAGTCACTGCCTACACCGATATGCCGGTATGTGAATAAAACCTGTTATTATATAATTTAGGTACGTAGACTAAAGGTAAAATTTAATTATAAACATAATCTTGTTTAAAAGGTTTTCCCTATTGTTACTAAACGAAATAAAAAAATGTTCACATAAAATGTTAAATCTCAAGGTTGAGCTTGTGTTTTTTGTGCCAAGAAAGACTGTTAATAATTTATTAATACACTTATCATGCTCATAGAAATCAGATGGGAGATATATTACTTCAGATTTTTGTGATCATGTTGATGGTTTTGTCGTATTCGAAGCTCGATAATTCCGAGCAAACGCTTGGTACGAGCCAAACCTTTTTTTACGCTGATATAAAAATAAGACCAAACGAGTTATAGGTAAGAATTCCATCTACGCAGTATCCGGACTGATTCGGAACCAAGAGGACATCTTCGAAATGTGTACAACCAACGTCAAATTGACCGGCAAAGTAGCTGTCGTAACTGGAGGTGGTTCTGGCATGGGACTTGTAGCTGCTAAGGATCTTGCCTATCGTGGAGCCAGGGTCATCATCGCAAGCAGAAATGCAACAAAACTGCGCATCGCTCGGGATAACATTCAAGCTGAAACTGGGAACCCTAACGTCGACTACAAGGTCCTGAATCTCGAATCTCTAACGTCTGTAAGACGTTTCGCACATGAAGTCAGAAGAGAGAACACATTGGACATATTGATCAATAACGCTGGCGGAGTAGGGTTGCCGGACGTGCTGACCGAAGATGGTCTTAACCTGATGATGCAAGTAAACTTCTTCGGTGGTTTTTTGCTCACCTACTTACTACTGCCCTTGTTGAAATCTTCAGCTCCAAGTCGCATCATCAACAGCTCCGCGATATCCATGTATTTCGGAAAGATAGACTTTGACCACTGGAATGACATTGGAAGAAACGGCATACTCCTTGCATCAGGAAACTCCAAACTTGCTACAGCCCTGATTACAGTTGAATGGGATCGAAGATTGAAAGGTACTGGAGTTACTGCCAATAGTTTTGACCCATTCTTTGCCAAGGACACTGATATTTTAGGATATCTCAACAAAGATATGAAGGATGCATCACTGCTGTTGCTAGATTTTATTGGTCGGCCGAAGGAGGAAGTTGGGCAGCAGATAGCCTACTATGCGGCTGCTCCAGGATTGGAAAGGGTCAGTGGAGACCACTTCAAGTTCTGTACAAGATGGCCTAACCATTGGCAGGCTGGTGACTTGGAGCTAAGGAAGCGACTGTGGCAAGAAGCGAAGAAAGCTGTAAAGATCACGCCTGATGAAGATTGGGAGGCTAATTTACTTTTAAAATGGCAGCCATTACCGATACCAAAGCACAGCATTTGATTTTAAATTACTTTACACCAAAACGCTTTTGAGGGGTCGTTTACCTCATCTCAATTTGTAACTTTTCGGGGTCATTTAATCTACATGGTCTTTCTTACCTGAGTAATATTAACAACCTTATGTGTGTGTTTTGTGTGTTGGTCAAATATAAGACTGTATACTACTTGTGTCATATTATTTTATTCACCATTGAAAGTAATACTTTGTTAACTTGTTACTTGTTAAACTTGGTTTTGCTGAGGTAACTTTAGCGGCCGCACATAGGAATTTAAGGAGTTTTCGATGAGATTGCATAATGTCGTTTTCCTCTCTATTGGTAATTTATTATGGATCTGCGTATGCATGATGTCTTGGTAAACAAATAAAATTGTTATGAGTGTGTAAATCAATTTACTTACTTTATGGTTCCATCATCATCATCATCACCACGATGAACGGTCTTGAGCCTCCTCCTTCCACCGCCTTCCTGCGTCCTCTATAATGGTGTATGTCTGTAATGTTTGTTTTGTCTATTTTATGGTTTACAGTTTACCTAATATGAACGTGACTAGGACAACTTGTACTGAAGTTCTTAAAAGGAAAAGTCAAACTAAAATGTAAATGAAAGATCAGATCAAAACTGCACCTTGGCATTCGCCAGGAATATTAAATCAGATAGTTGTACTTTTAACTTGTAACAGGGTAATTTATTTTTGAGGTAAGTACCACTGAACCGACTTACTTATTTCCATTGAGTATTTTTAGACTACATTTAAAATTCAAGTCATAAAACAACTGTCTTACTTTACACCATGTTTCTTTCTCCTTTTACGTTATATGAGGATCTCCTTGATACCCAGGACTTGTTCTAAGATTGTTTGACTTGTATATTGGTATTTTTTGGGTTTGAGCATCGTGGAAACCTATTACCATAAAAAGATACTTCTCAGTCATAGCACGTAATTGCTCACAATAGGTATCAAGATGCGGAAATCGAAACACTGAGTCAGTGGAACCTTTTTGCCTTGACGTTTTTAATATCAAAAAAAATATCACAATAACGATTTGGTTATCCTGCCCGCAGTGTATCAATGGACACGACTCTGGAACCATGTGTGACACACATACAAAGTTGCACGACAAAGTAGTAATTGTCACGGGTGGTAGCTCAGGAATGGGATTGGAAGCCGCCAAGGAATTAGCAAAACGTGGTGCAAAAGTGATTATTGCCAGTCGGAATGAAACAAAACTCATGAAAGCTCGAGATGAAATCAAAGCTGAATCGGGAAACTCTAACATCACTTACAAAACCCTTGATCTAGCATCCTTGAAGTCTGTGCGACAGTTTAGCAATGAAATTGCGAGTGAAACCAGGCTGGATATTTTGATTAACAATGCGGGAGCTGTTGCTTTACCCGACAGGCTAACACCAGACGACTTAAATCTAACAATGCAAGTGAACTTTTTCGGGAGCTTTCTACTGACATTTTTACTGCTGCCTCTCTTGAAGTCTTCAGCACCGAGTCGAATCATCAATGGGTCAGCAGCGTCAATGTACTTCGGACAGATAGACTTGGACCACTGGAACGATATTGGCAGATATAATTTAGTCGCGTCATTGGCGAATTCGAAGCTAGCCGTGGTGTTGCACACGGCAGAATTGAGCAGGCGTTTGGAAGACAGCGGTGTTACAGCCAACAGCTATGACCCATTCAT
The DNA here is from genome assembly GCA_932527175.1 of Operophtera brumata. Lineage (NCBI taxonomy): Eukaryota > Metazoa > Arthropoda > Insecta > Lepidoptera > Geometridae > Operophtera > Operophtera brumata. Next base: position 53,012,382 of record OW052239.1, on the reverse strand, counting down.
TGTTCGTGATACAGATCTGTTGACTAACATAGACGGTGTTTTAAGGAATGTGACACAGTTTTTCGTGAATGTTGTTGGGCAAAGTAAGGAAGAAGTGGGTAAGCAGATAGCATATTTAGCAGCAGCTCCCGAGTTACAAGATGTGAGTGGAATGCACTATAAATTTTGTAAACCATGGTGGAACCACTGGCTAGCGAGGAATGAGAAGCTGACGAAGAGGCTTTGGGAGAAAGCGAAGGAACTTGTGAAAATCACGGATGTGGAAGATTGGGAAAAGAATTGAAAGTACTGTCTTCAAAAGTGGCATTGATCCCTATATGATTTATATGTGCCATGACGTAATGCGTTTTAAATTAATGCATATTTATTTACCTAAACCGGACGTGGTGCCTAATTTGGCTATGTTGTTAGGTCAATGAACCATTTGAAACAGGATTTGGGATGCTTTTCAATTTTGTATTTAATTTATTCACTCCGTTAGCAACATTTGCATACTCGTAGATAGGTACTAACAATAGATACGTACCTACCTCTTTTAGCGTAGGTAGGTAGATACTACTGGCGATGAAGACATTAAGGATCTACGTAACCATAAAACAGTATTATGTGAAGTTTTACAATACAGTTGTGAGAAAACAGATAAACATTAAAACCGTTAAAACACTTGAGATAGCGATAATTGTTAACTTGACTATTTATTATTACCTACATGTTATTCAAGAAATAAAATATTAATTATTATCATAAGCCACCTCGAAATATTATCATACCTATCTCGAGATTCATATTTTTTTGTGTATAGTCGACATCATACAGATAGAGGTTTGTAGTAGTTCGTCCGGGGAAGTACTACCACCATGCCTATTTCTTCCGCAAAGCAGTAGTGCCACAGAATAAATATTGTAGTGCTCGCATTGCTGTGTTCTGGTTTGAAGGGTACCTATGGTTGCCGGTGAAATTACAGGCACATGAGACTTTTCATCTTTATGTCTCAGGGTTGATTCAATATTTCATTTCATTTCCATATGAGGTAATGTATTGTTAAAAGCAGAGGTTACCGCTTAAAATCAGGTGGGCCATCTGCATGTTCCGTCATTCACGATGTTTGGTAAACTTTTTATTGAACTGATAAAATATACTGCTAACGTTTTTTTTTTCAAATAAATTACATGTAAAATCACTTAAATTCACTTACTTATGGATTATAATATTCCTTGATTTGTCGTACTTTCAAAGCAAAACGGTAAGACAGTTCCTGAAATTTGGTTCACAGGTAGATCAAAACCTGGTTTCAAACATAGAAATAAGTTACCTACTACCAGAAATTTAGTTCCTAACCCAGAATAAATAACAAGGCTTAAATTGGGCGTTCACTAGATGCATAAATTCTGGACGATATCTTCTTGGAAAAAGTCCAAATTATATGCACGACACGTTTTAAATTTATTGCACTTCTGAACTGGACTGTTTATCTGGGCCGGTCTGTCTGTCCGGTGTACCTGTCTTTGGGTACCTATCAAAATATATAAATTCAAAATACATAAGTTAAGAATTCATAAGTTCAAAATACATAAATTTAAAACACCTAAGTAATTGTTAGTTATGGTGTATAATTTCATTTGATATGAATTTAGAATACCGAGCTTTGAAATATATGATGTCTGTAACACATATTAGCTATAATGAAAAAAGGCCTCAAAGCATAATAGTCAAATAGCTATGTTCAAAATGTATAATGGTTCAATAGCTGTCTGCAACCTGCAAAAAAACAGCAAACTGTGTTGGAGATGAGGGTCAATTCAACATTTGTTAACTTGTAAATAATCAAACTTTTGAAACAATCATAATAATGCACATACTTTTGACTAGAAACGGGATGTATACCATGATTTTTAGTTTTGATTGTTCCCGATATTTCGCCTCAGTTGCATCACCATGATCTAAACTCAAAAATCATGGTAAATATCCCGTTTCTAGTGAAATAATCAAACTAGTATCTGACTTACTCGACTGATGAGCATGAATAGGTAGGTAAACTTCTGTTAGAAACAAATGATCAGCCCTCCTATTTGTATTTTTAATGTAATTTAAACCACTTTAAAACCATTCCAGCGGGACTCGAACCCGCAACCTTGCCTGTGATGGGCAATGCCTTTACCAGTTCGGCCATAGAAAACACTATGACGCTGAAGACGAAATTTGTGGGCACTATCAACTCGGCTATAGCGCCGGTGGAAGCCATCTACAGGTGTTTCATTAGAAAACTTCTGTTCAAAGTCCGAAATTAGTTAATGTTATCCATAAAGTGTGGTTTACACTTGAAAAATAATAAACTATGAAGATATAGCAGTGGTGTCATCTCTTGTCAATGTTTCGAACTAATTTTGGACCTGGAACAGAAGTTTCTAATGAAACACCTGTGGATGGCTCCCATCGGCGCTATAGCCGAGTTGATAGTGCCCACAAATTTCGTCTTCAGCGTCATAGTGTTCTATGGCCGAACTGGTAAAGGCATTGCCGATCACTGGCAAGGTTGCGGGTTCGAGTCCCACTGGAACGGAATTTTTGGGTTACATTTAAATTTAATGTTATCCATAAGGTGTGGTTTACACTTGAAAAGTAATAAACCACTTTAAAACCGTACAATTCCTAATCGTACTAAACATATTTATTTGAACCATAACGTATTTTGATTTTCAGTATTTTTAAGATATGCATTGTATGTATTATGATTTTAGGAATTTTAGAACAAATGGAATTAACGATTTCAATCTTTATAAATAAAAAACCTTTAAGTATTTTAAATGTTTTTATTTTCACAATTATGCTTAAATTAATGTTTTTGATCATATTAATTCTAAGCGTATGTATTTTGAATTTAAGCATTTTGGTACGTACCCGTCTGTCCGTCACCTTGACCGCGGCTAGTATTATATTATCTGTGACCGCGGTCAATCCTGCGGTCGAACGGACAATCGGTGTTGTGGTGGATGAATGATTCATCATTCAAAAAGATTTATCAAAGTTATATTTTAGGTATTTTAAATAATGTCACTCATGCGAAGGCTCGGGCTACAAGGTTATAAATTATATTTTAGGATAATAACGACTATATACACCACGTAGGTATTTTACTCCTGCTGATGTCCATCATGGTCGGTGCACATGTCGAAAAACGTCAGCAGGTAAATAGTTGCAGGTAAATGCAAAGTCAGTAGGTAAATGGTAGTCATTCCTCTGACGACCTCTGTGGCGCGGTGGGCGTAGGTTCGCCTGCGATTCAGGAGGTTGCGGGTTCGATTCCCACCTCGGAACAAATATTTGTGCGATCTGTAGATGTTCTGGGTGTTCTGGGTATTTTCTATGTATAATAAAAACATCTATCTATGTAATATCTGTTATCTAGTACTCATAACACAAGCTCTGCTTAGCTTGGGGCTAGATAATGTGAATGTGATTGTGTGAACCGTCCAGCATTATTATATTATTATTATTTAATTACGCTCTAGAATATAAAGTCTATAGATGATAAAGCCCCATGCTTGATGTTGATTGCTCTGCCTCGGGACAGCTATGTCAATTTGCAATATCTGTTTTGTTGCTTTATGTATGTTTTGACGACCTCTGTAGCGCGTCGGGCGAGTAGCCGGCTGAGATACGAAAGGTTGCGGGTTCGATTCCCACTGCGGGACAAATGTTTATATGATCTGCAAATACTTGTTCCGGGTCTGAATGTTATGGTACCATGGGACTCGTAGTTTCTGATACTCACGACACAGAGAATCCTAGTGTGAGATCAAAACTAGGTGTGTGGCAGTTGGGTGTTATGTTATGTTTTATGTACCTATATCAAGCGTAGCGTGTGCTGTCTTATGAACTTTTGCCACAGAATATATAATAGTACCTTTGCTGATTCTCTTGACTCTTGACATCTTACTCTTGACTACTTAGAGGTACTTAAGAGGAAACACAAGGGCCGTTTTCCCATACAAACGTAGTCCCCTGTTTTCTCCTTGGATAATGCCAGTAGAGCAATATTTTTTCCAAAAAATATATGGCCACCATTGGCATGTCCCTATATTTTCCTTTTTTTATAAATTAATTATTAAAAGAGATATGAACATGTGTTTCTGACATCCTGAAAACAAATTTGACTAGATTCTATAAAGCAATGAAATCATAGGAACACGCCGTAAACTTTCTTTTATTTTTAATAAAAAAATTAGTTAAATTGGTTATGTTCTGGAGAAGGAATTAGGGGACTACGAATCGTTGATTTTATGTACTTTAGGTATTGTCGATCCAAGCTGCAGTTGTATCTATCACGCTCTGCGGGGAGGTTTGAGGTCTGCGCGACAGCAATAGATTTTACAAATACCTATTTTTTAATTCTCTAGCCCTTGGTGTTTCCTCTTAAGGTTTTTAAGTTGATTCTTTTTTCCTTGAATCAACTTCTCCTTGTACTCAAGGCGCAAGCGCGTCCCACCTAGTAGTAATAAGGATTATCTTTGAACAGGAATCAATATATGTAGTTTACAAGACGATTCAAATTATACTAGTGATTTCAATGTATACAATAATTTTGAATTTTATGTTTAAGGTGGTGGCTCTCGCTTGAGGCGCAAAATTCAATTTTTTTGGTGTTTTTTGCCCATTACAGCTCACCAACACTGCTTCAGATAGCGAAAGTTGCTTTCGCGAGAACTAGGAGACTTAACACACATGTTTTAATTGATAGTATATCTCATAAATATCATCTGTTTAGCAACGATACCCCTAAACACATTTAACAATGTTTTTTTTGTTTAGGGTAGCTAAGGTAAAATGTATGATGGTAGTACTTCCCCGGCAAAATCTTTCAAAAGTAACTCTTGTAATCATTATTAGAAAAACAGTGCCTACTGACATCTTGCCCCAACTTTTTGAGCCACAACGTCAGCGACAATAATGCTCAATGGGACGCAGTGTCAGTGTTCCACAAAGTCAACTTTCCGTGCCTATGAAGACCGTACCAAAACAGACGTTAATTTATGTTAGTTTTATAACGAAAACTTTAGGTATGTTATCTACTGAACTATATAATAATAGACTCGCACGGTCCGCTTCACAGCCATTGTGTCCACTATATTGTTCACTAGGACATTACTAACATATTAAGCAACTAGTTGTATAACGGTAGATAAGAGTGTTTTGGCAATTAACTGCACATACCACATTGCTGACATCTTTTGGGTAACGTAGGCTCTACATCACCCAAACCTCATTATTTTTAAACCCCGACTATATAGAGGGGTGTGTCTGTATAGTATATTTGAATTTATAACCGCGACTAAAAACAGAGGATTGTCTGTTTAACCGCATAGGTCTCGATCCCGTCGGAATATCGGGTTAAAAATGTACCTATGTGTTATTCCGGTAGTCAAGCTATCCCCATTCCAAATTTAATTTATAATCCGTCGAGCCGTTCTAGCTTGAATAAATAACTAACACACACACACACACACTCAGAAACTTTCGCATTTATAATATTAGTAAAACAATATTAAATAAAAATAAATAACGGAAGAGGACAGATTGATGTTGGGCGTTCATTTTTATGATGCAGATATGTGTCTAGGTCGCCTGTGATCTCGTAAAATCAATGCCAAAGTTCAGCATTTTGAGGCGCGGTTTCACTCGCGTCGCGCTGTCACCTACCAATATTTTGTAGCATAGGTATCTACGTAGCTCATAGGTACATAGGTATCTACGTAGCTCATAGGTACATAGGTATCTACGTAGCTCATAGGTACATAGGTATCTACGTAGCTCATAGGTACATAGGTATCTACGTAGCTCATAGGTACATAGGCACCTAATGTTACATCCTGTTTTTTTTTCTTAAATAACTGGCGCAATTTGTTTTGAAATCGTAAACAACAAATTAAAAACTTAATAAAACTTCCCTGTGAACAAAGGTTGATATTTTTCTTATGAGGCCCAAAACAAAAGGTTTTTAAAAACAAATGTAGCCAAGAGTCTAGGTAATAAGTAAAGTTAAGTAATTTATTGATTTTAACGAAAACTATACACAGTATAAACAAATAGACAAGGTACATGATACATTACCACATTATGGACCCTAGACTCACCAGCCCAATTTGTTTTAGAGCAAGTCACGGTGACTAGAGCTGGCCAGTGAACAGCTGTATCAGGTCCTAAGGTCAATGCCTGCGCCTGACCTTGGGGCTTTTCAATCGATCTATCTCAGCTGCAGGTCAACAGCTATTGCCCTTATAAATTGTAAGGGAAAATTGCTGATACACAGAATACGCGGAATAAACGTGATAAACATCCATTTTCTTTTAAAACAAAAGGTTGTATCTCACGTGATAGTTAGACTGTTGAAATTTTCACAGATAATGTATTTATGTTGCCGCTATAACAACAAATACAAAAAAACAGAATAAAATAAATATTTAGGGGGGCTCCTACACAACAAACGTGTTTTTTTGCCGTTTTTATAGATAATGGTACGGAACCCTTCGTGCGCGAGTCCGACCCGAAATTGGAAGGTTATTTTTTTCTAGATTCGTTTGTAGTCAATAACACGCCATCAACGTTTGAAGTTACAAAGTTCTTAGCATTTAGTATGGAAAATGGAAAAGTAACTAAAATACCGATGACTTTTTCTCAAATAAGTAATTTCTTTGTTTTAACTCCTTTCTCCATGTTTAACATTCTTTCAAAAAATTCTTACTCCATGGGTTAGGTACCTATCCTATAAGTTTCGTTATGTTCATAGTCATAAAATTAAAAACACGATCCTACGTCCATCCTTTACCTTAGGAATTGATAAAATTTTTAGCTAAAAATAACTATAATCCACTCTTAAACTATCCTTAAGGAGGATGCGCACGCTTGCGGCGCGAAATTCAATTTTTTTGGTGTTTTTTGCCCATTACAGCTCATCAACACTTCTTCAGATAACGAAAGTTGAGTTCGCGACAACTAGGAGACTTAACACACATGTTTTAATTGATAGTATCTCATAAATATCATCAGTTTAGCTATGATACTCCTAAACACATTTTTACAGTGTTTTTGTTTGTTTAGGGGTATCGTAGCTAAAATGATGATATTTATGAGATACAACCTTAAGGATTTCCGTAAACATACATGGAGGTGATCGGATCAGTAGGTAATTTTTATCCTGAAATTCAGTACCCTCGGGTTTATAGCTCGGGTGAAACCGCGGGAACCGCTAGTTTCTTATAAAATAGTTTAGTAGGTACGTAACAGTAAAAAATGATTATGGGCAGACTTTGGATTAACAGTTATATTAGCTATATGAATAAATAATAGCCCTTACTAGTTTCGATCACCTTGTAGACAAGATACGCATAGATATTAAATCAGCCAGTTATCACATATCATTGGTACGCACCACACTTGTGCCTATTATGTTGAAAGACGACTTCAGTGAGTGTGGTAATGATGTGCAGCTGGATGGTAAAGTGGCCATCGTGACCGGCGCAACATCAGGAACTGGGTTAGAAGTAGCCAAGAACCTGGCAAAATGCGGGGCCAAAGTCATCATAGCAAGCCGAAATTGTGCCAAAGTAGAAAACGCCAAGAACGAAATCTTCCAATTCTCTGGACGTAGTGATGTTGTTACTAGACAGATGGATTTTGGCTCCCTATCCTCAGTCAGGAACTTTGTCGATATGACGGTACAATCTGAACCCAGACTGGATATTTTGATCAACAATATTGGAGCCATTGGATTAGAAGACAGATTGACGCAAGACAACTTACATACCATGATGCAAGTGAACTACTATGGTATGTTTCTACTGACTTATCTTCTATTCCCTTTGCTGAAGTCATCAGCTCCAAGCCGAGTCGTCAATGTCTCCTCCCTAGGATTGATCCTTGGGAACGTAGACTTTGATAGTTGGAATGAGGTCGGAAGATACTCCAGTTTTGGATACTACTGCAATGCGAAACTAGCTAATGTTCTTTTCACTGTTGAAATGGATAGAAGAATTAGGGGAAGTGGAGTGAGTGTTTACAGCATGGATCCTGGCATGGGAAAGTCAGAGTTGTTCAGAAACGTTGACAATGAGCTGGTGAAACGTCTCCTTACTGCTGCGTTGCAAACGTTTGGAAGACCTTTAAACAGAGTTGCAACTATGCCCGTCTTCTTAGCCGTGGATCCAAGAGTCGAAGGTCGTAGTGGAATGCACTTGAGGGATTGCAAGGAGTTCTACAGTTCTTGGTATGCGAATGATAAGGTGCTGGCGCAGAGGCTGTGGGAGGATTCGAAGAGGCTGGTGAAAATAACTAGGGATGAGGGCTGGGAGAACTTTATACAATCATTTAAAGAAATTCATATAAATATATTGGTCAATTGTTTGGACAGTCATTCCTCTAACTGAAGCAGAGATATGTAAAAACAGTAATAGAATTGTTTGAGTGGATTTCTAGCAACCTAAACGTAGTTTTATGACAGGATTGACCAAAAAGAGGAGTGCAGCAGTTTATGTTTCGTGTATGTGTGTGAGTTGGTTTATTCCACTATAACTTCTAAACACCTGCACCGATTTCGAAGCTAACCAATTTAATGTAACATAGGTAACATTGTGTCACCAAGAATCCCTTAAGTTTCAAATTCCCGTAAGGTAGTATAATTTTTGGGGTAAACAGAGCTTGTGTTATGGGTACTAGATAACTGATATACTTAATACAAAACATTTCATAGACAGATATTTTGTATTGTGCATCCCTAGAAAATACCCAGAACACCCTGAACAAAACATAACAAACATATAAAACTCAAAAATCATGGTAAATATCCCGTTTCTAGTGAAAATTACTATGAACAAATATCTGCAGATCGTACAAATATTTGTTCCGGGGCGGGAATTGAACCCGCAACCTCCTGCGTCGCAGGCGAACCTTCGCCCGCTGCGCCACCGAGGTCGTCGAGGCTAAAAGCTTCGTAACTTCAAACGTTGATGGTGTGTTATTGATTCCAAACGAATCTAGAAAAAAAGTTTTAAAGAAAACGGGTCTTTAAGGTTATTCCGCGTATTCTGTGTATCAGTCCTGAGTCTTTTTATCAATTTTCCCTTCCAATTTAAAAGGGCAATAGCCGTTGACCTTCTGCTGAGATGATCGATTGACAATTCCCAAGGTCAGACGCAGGCATTGACCTTAGGCATTGACCATACTAAATAGTATGGAAAAGTAACAAAAAATTCCGATGAGGTTTTTCTCAAATAAGTAATTGGTCTTTTTTTACTTTTAATATCTAAAATTCACTTGCTTCATGGACTGGGGTGCGTTCAGTGGGTATACTCTGAGAGTTGGTTGTCACCAGAGTGTAAGGTTATTCCGTTCACAGGCTCGGTTAGAGCGTTTGGTTAGCGTCACGTGACTCTAACCGAACAACCACCTCTGACAATTCTGACGTCTGTCAAAGTCAAATCATGTGCTTGTCACCAAAGCGTATGAGTTGTTCCGTTCGGAGGCTCGGTTAGAGCGTTCGGTTAGCGTCACGTGACCCTAACTGAACAACCACCGTTTTGGGTGGGTGTTCGGTTTTTACAATTTTGACGTTAGATTGCTGTCAAAGTCAAGTTGATCCCACCCTTCCCCCCCAAAAATCCTGTTCCATCCATAGATGGAGCAATATTTTATGTAAGCCCAACAAGTAACTGCGAAAGTTCCAGATTCCACGAGAGGGCTTTTTATAAAGTGAAACAGGAATTGTTATCAGCTCCTGGATTACTTTGCTATTAAATGCTCTAAGAATTTGTTAATCAATCACGCTGTAACAGCTGAACCGATATTGATAAAATTACATCCACAGATATGTTCAGATGTCCAGTAGCGGTTTATGTTGGCTGATTGATGATGATGTTGCAAACATCACCAATATTTTGTCTGTGAAATATCAAGGCTAGCCTTTGTCAAATTTGTCAGTACCTATCAAGGCTAGAAGGATCTTTGTTGTCAAGTGCACGTCGGATCACACGCATTCAGGGTTCCGTACCAAATGTACCACAAAATTCTCGAAATGTTTCGAAAGTTTTTTGTATATATTGGTATAATATTGCCGCCCATTTTACTGTTTTTTTTTATACTACTTTTATTTCTTGGTGTAGGTACAATAGGGTGTTAGTAGTTATATCGATCTAAAGACATAACAAGTACCATATTTACAAAACAAGTTCCTAGGTCAAATGCAAAATAAAAAAACTTGGTAACAAAATTTTGGAAAATAAACTGACTTTGGCGGCTTTATTTTCTAAATCTATTGAAAATAAAAAAACTCTACTTCATGATATCTAAAAACGATAAACCACATGAAAAAAAAAAAAAACAATGGGAAAAAAAGAGTTAAAAATAAGGCTTATTGTTTCAGTAAAAAGGAGCTATATAAACAATGATTCAACAAATCATTCTACTTCACTACACAGCTACAATAACAATAAGGCTTTGGTTTTGTCGTTCATTCATTCATACTATCTACTAACTTCTTTGAAAAAAAGTGGAGCTGACAATGTTGAAATAGAGCTGAATTTAGCTCTGAAAGAGCTAAATTGGCAACACCGGGTGAATAAAGCGTTTGTTTACATCAAAAATTTACAGTGGCATTGACATTCCGTGTCAATCCAAGTCGTTCAGAGCCTCAGAGCGTGGTTAAAAAAACAACTACACCCTTGGAGTGTACCCATTGAACGCACCCCTGCCTATCCTATAAGCTTCGTTATGCTAATCCAACTACGTTGTTTAGTAGGTAAAACATAATAATGAAACATAATGATGAACAGTAAAACATAATAATGTACAGACTTTGGTTTAACAGTTTTATTATCTATATGAATAAATAATAGTCCTTGCTAGTATCGTTCACCTTGTAGACAACATACGCATAGAAAAATTAAATCGGCCAGTTATCACATATCGTTGGTACGCACCACACCTTGTGCCTATTATGTTGAAAGACGAGTTCAGTGAGTGTGACAATGATGTGCAGCTTAATGGTAAAGTGGCCATCGTGACCGGCGCAACATCAGGAACTGGGTTAGAAGTAGCCAAGAACCTGGCAAAACGCGGGGCCAAAATCATCATAGCAAGCCGAAATCCGGACAAACTAGAAAACGCCAAGAACGAAATCTTCCAATTCTCTGGACGCAATGATGTTGTTACTAGACAGATGGATTTTGGCTCTCTATCCTCAGTCAGGAACTTCGTCGATATGACGGTACAAACTGAACCCAGACTGGATATTCTGATCAACAATATTGGAGCCATTGGATTAGAAGACAGATTGACGCAAGACAACCTACATACCATGATGCAAGTGAACTACTATGGTATGTTTCTACTGACTTACCTTCTATTCCCTTTGCTGAAATCATCTTCTCCGAGCCGAGTCGTCAATGTCTCCTCCCTAGGATTGATCCTTGGGAACGCAGACTTTGATAGTTGGAATGAGGTCGGAAGATACTCCAGTTTTGGATACTACTGCAATGCGAAGCTAGCTGATGTTCTTTTCACTGTCGAAATGGACAGAAGAATTAGGGGAAGTGGAGTGAGTGTTTACAGCATGGATCCTGGACTAGGAAAGTCAGAGTTTTTCAGAAACTATGACAATGAGCTGGTGAAACGGATCCTTAATGCTGCGTTGCAAAAGTTTGGAAGACCTTTAAACAGAGTTGCAACTATGCCCGTCTTCTTGGCTGTGGATCCAAGCGTCGAAGGTCGTAGTGGAATGCACTTCAGGGATTGCAAGGAGTTCTACAGTTCTTGGTATGCGAATGATACGGTGCTGGCGCAGAGGCTGTGGGAGGATTCGAAGAGGCTGGTGAAAATAACTAGGGATGAAGACTGGGAGAAATTTAAACAATAATTTAAAGAAATTCTAATAAATTGGTCAACTGTTTGGACAGTTATCCCTCTAACTGAAGCGGAGATATGTAAAAACAGTAATTTAATCGTTTGTGTCGAATTGTGGATTTATAGCAACCTAAACTTAGTTTTATTACACGAACGACCAAACAATCAGTGCAGCAGTTTATGTTTCGTGTATGTATGTGAGTTGCTTTATTCCACTATAACTTATAAACGCCTGCACCGATTTCGAAGCTAACCAATTTTATTGTATGTATAAAATACTCGTCACACCGGAGGTTGTCCTTTTTGTTACGGCAGTCGTGTATTAAATAAATAATAATAGTTAATTAATTTTTGATCATTTACACCTTGATTTAATTTAATTTTGGTGAAAAACTAGGCCTTACAACCGGAAAAAAGATTAAGTACAATAGCTTAGAAACACACAGATTACAAAAACATTTAGTACACAAACGTAGGTAACGTAGGTATTGTATCACCAAGAATCCCTTGAGCTTCAAATTCGCGTAGGTAGAATATTTTTTACGCATAAGTTTTGCTGAATGCGCGTTTCGCCGTAGCATCTAATTATACATACATAGGTAGGAAACCACTTATTACTGGTTTGCTAGCCTTGGCCGTAGTACTCAATGTTAATCTGTAACTAGAGGTAAGACACAAGGTCGTTTGCTCGCAATTTTGATCAAATCACGTTTGAACGTCATCTAAAATATGATTACAAGCCTGTTGCCCGTGGCTTCGCATGCGTGGCCACAAATCTCTCCAAGAATCTCTCCCCCCATTCACACATCCATTCAGCGTCCATTCACACACCAAATAACATTATGGTGGATGCTTGTGGCGCGAAATTCAATTTGTTTCATGTTTTTTGCTCATCTTAGCTCATCAACACTTCTTCAGATAGCGAAAACTAATTTGCCGGTAATTACTTATTCTGGCCGTAAATACTGTTACAATTAAAAATAAACAAAATAAATTAAATTCCATAATTTTTTAATTCCATTTGAATTTGGAATATGTGATTTGCATATAATTGTTCATTTTGTTGTCTCATTTTGGCGCCAATACATTGTACAATATTTTGCGATATTAAAATGGAGTGGGGTGATAAAGAGAACCGAATCGCTGTGATTGCATTACACAAAGTAGGTATGGAGCCAAATGCAATTTTTAAAACTGTCCATACGGTTGGTATCAAAGATTTAAATATCGTAGATATGCCCAGACACCGAAAACTGTTGCATTGTATTTGAATGTGTGCGTTAACAAAGTGCTGACGCACACACATGTAGTGGATAGATAAAAATCGTGATTTTGTCTATAAACTTAACTGTTGATATTACCATTTCATGTGCAATCATATTGCACGCACTTTTGTGACAAAATAAACGTCATCTAAGTCCTGAAATTGAAAATATGTGTTATTGTCTAAAAAGTGTGCAATCTATGTACGGTCAGCAAACTCATCAGATAGTGTCATTTGGCAAAATAATATTAATTAAACTGTAAAATGTTGTGGAGTGGGTAATTAAATAAAAACACGTTATTTACAAAGAAAGTCTATTAATTGGCAGAGAGATGGCGCTGCCATACGTGTAAACATTGAGCTCCGTTATTTTCGTTAAAAAAATGGAAAATGTGTCTTTGTTACCATAAAACTCATTATAATCATTATTTGACGACCTCTGTAGCGCGACGGGCATAGGTTCGCCTGCGACGCAGGAGGTTGCAGGTTCGATTCCCGCCTGGGAACAAATATTTGTGCGATCGCAGATATTTGTTCAGGGTGTTCTGGGTATTTTATATGTATAGTAAAAAATATCTATCTATGTTTTATATTAGGTATATCAGTTATCTAGTACCCATGACACAAGCTCTGCTTAGCTTGGGGCTAGATAATGTTGTGTGAAATGTCCAGAATTACCTATTTATTAAAAAAAAAAAAAATAGTAACGTGTTTCGAGTGTACAAACGTTATCTAATACTAACTTTACTGATAAACAAAGATTTTGTACAGATAAAACAGTGACAACAAAGTGATGTTAAACAGTGACAAAGTTATTTGATTACAGTCTACTTAACACAAAAGACAGTGAACTTAGTAAATAGTGTGCTAAATTTAACTAAACTTTATATCAGTGAAAAAGTGCATCAAATTAACAGATAACAATATTTTTGTTGGTCTTAAAAATAATGTTTACGGTGCCGTATTACCAACCTACATTAAAAAATAAATAATTGTACTTTGGACTTAATTATTAAGAACAAATTTTTGAATTAAACAACAATCTATCAGTGTATCACTAATTTCGCCTATGCATTCTAAACGCTGGCCGTGAGGTATAGTGCGCGTCATGTAAAAAGAACGCTGGCGGTCAAGCTTCTACAGGCGTTCCAGCGTTCTTTTTACATGACGCGAACTATAACTGTACATTATTTGTAGTAAACTAGGTAGGCACTCATTTAATGCATAGGTATACATCTCTTAAATAAGTAGAAAAGTAAGTAATCTCTTAAAAAGAACGCTGGGACGCCTGAAGAAGTTTGACTGCCAGCGTTCTTTTTACATGACGCGCATTATATTAGGACTTCGGCTGCCGATCTTGAGCCCCTAGTGCCAATCTCTAAGAGGTTCAACTTTATGCGCTCAAAGAAAAAAAAAGTGAAAATAACTGTTAAAATAAAAATGAAATAATATTTAAATTATTAATCTTCTAAAATATGAGAAATATAATATATTTTTAAAATGAAATACGCATTTATTCATTGGTATTAATATTACATGCAATAAATTAAAACTCAATGACGCGGACGCGGCGCGGCGCGGGCGGTGACTACGCTTTTGAATCGGCTGACGCTACCGAGCATATTTCTATATCCATTGGTAGATGATCCCTTATAAAACGCAGCCTCAGTACACCCGCGTGTCTTTATATATTGGTTTTAGATCGCACCGAGTCGGTTTTTTAATGTACCGAGAAAATAGTGTCATTTCTTTTTCTCTTGAAGTGGTTATACACACTACTGTCTCTTTCGTGCAATTTGCGTGCAATTGCTATTTTAACTAGAATATTTTGCACAACGGAAAGAAAAAATAGTTATTTAATTAAATCACAATACTTAGGAGTGAAATGTTACAGCTTTGGCTTTATTTGTGTTTTTGGAGTTGTTGTTGCACTTGCGAAATGCACACGATGGCATTTTGTGACACTTCTCATAGAAAAACGTCAACATTACAACACGACCAGCTGGCACTGTCTAGATGTGCACTGAGACCTAATGAACGAGCTATCTTATCACGTGGAAACATTACGGCGCGGTCACTCAATGGTAAGGGCATATCTACGATATTGAAATCTTTGGTTGGTATTAGTCAAATGTTTGTGTACCGGGCTATTAATAGATACCTACAATGGGACCTCCTCTGTTTGTGACAGAAAAAGATCTGGCCGTCCACGTAGTGTTCATACGAAAAAGGTGGTCAAAGCAGGAAGGGAAAGAATTCGAAGAAATCCTGTCCGAAAGCAAAAGATTTTATCTCGGGAGATGAAGATAGCACCTAGAACCATATCGCGTATTTTAAGAGATGACTTAGAACTTGCAGTCTATAAGAGACGCACTGGTCATTTCTTAACTTATAATTTAAAAAAGAATAGGGTGCTAAAATCGAAACAACTACTGAAGCGGTACGCAAAGGGAGGTCACAGTTTTTTTTTGTTTACGGATGATATTTTTTTTACAATTGAGCAACATTTTAACAAACAAAATGACCGTATTTATGCTCAAAACTCTAAGGAAGGTTCCCAATTAGTCGACAGAGTGCAACGTGGGCATTATCCGACTTCAGTGATGGTTTGGTGGGGTATTAGCTATGAAGGAGTGACTGAGCCATATTTTTGTGAAAAAGGTATCAAAACATCGGCACAAGTGTATCAGGATACCATTCTTGAGAAGCTAGGTAAGCCCCTTAACAACACCATGTTCAATAACCAAGAATGGTCCTTCCAGCAAGACTCGGCGCCGGGTCATAAAGCTCGGTCTACGCAGTCTTGGTTGGACACGAACGTTTCGGACTTCATCAGAGCTGAAAACTGGCCGTCGTCTAGTCCCGATCTTAATCCGCTGGATTATGATTTATGGTCAGTTTTAGAGAGTACGGCTTGCTCTAAACGCCATGATAATTTGGAGTCCCTAAAACAATCCATACAATTGGGAGTGAAGAATTTTCCCATGGAAAGAGTGCGTGCTTCTATTTATAACTGGCCTTAACGTTTAAAGGACTGTATTGCAGCCAATGGAGACCACTTCGAATAAGTTTTTCATATTTTAAATTGTTTTATATTTATGTATTAAACTAACACACTGTAAAAGTAATAAATGTTATTTGAATTGAAAAAAAAATGTTTTTCTTTGTTACAGTATTTATGGCAAGACTAGTTATATGACCTAGCACACAAGTTTTAATTTATAGTATCACATAAATATCATTAGTTTGGCTGTGAATGTGCTTGAAACAAAAAAAACACTGTAAAAACCATTGAAGCACAATCGTAGCTAAAGTAATGATATTTATGTGATACTATAAATTAAAACTTGTGTGTTAGGTCATATAATTACCGGCAAATTAGTTTTCGCTATTTGAAGAAGGGTTGATGAGCAGTGATGAGCAAAAAACACGAAACTATTTAAATTTCACGCCACAAGCGAAAGCACTAGCCTAAAGTACTAACCTAGTTTTAAGCTGTATACAATTTGGACTCAGTTGTCGGAAAAAATAAATATTATATAATATATAACAGCACGCAGTCCCTTTGGGTGGTAGGTCCATGGTGGAACTACATAATATAACGCGAGCGTAGCCGCAAATTGACTAATTATAAAAAAATATTAATACAATTGATACTATCGTGGTTGTTAAGTAATAATACACAATAATATACTCGCACCCGTTTGCACTAAACATAAGAATCGCCTAAGTTCTTTCCTAACTTTTTTAGTCTACTCCTAACGATAAATTTGCTTGCACTAACCCTAAGCCTTTCCTTAGTCCACTTAGGAGATTCTTAACTTTATGAGCCCGATTATGAAGCGACTAGAGCGTAGGCAATACCTAAGTTGTATTTTTTGTAATCTTTGGATCATTTGTTTGTCAATAAACGTAGTGATTACTTTTTCAACGAAATTTAAATTTTTAAAAAACCTCAATTTCTCCTCCGCCGTAAAGTTTCTTTTTCGTTTTAGCTTATTTTCCATGCTAACTTATAACAGACAAATTAATAGATTATACGATAAGAATCCAAGTTTTTTTTTTTTTAATATCATAAGGTGACAAACAAGCAGTCGGCCCGCCTGATGTAAAGCAGTCACCGCCGCCTATGGACAGTATTGCAAACGCGCTGCCTACCATTAAGAGCCCTATTGATATTTCTCTTGAATTTACCCATATTGTAGCCCTGTGGGAAGACATCCAACGGGAGCTCATTCCACGCCCTGCAGGTACGCGGGAGAAACGATCGCGTGAAACGCAATGTGCGTGACCTCCACGCATCCAAAATGTGCGGGTGAGCTCGCTCACGTTGGCGGGATGTGCGGTTATAAAAGTGCGAATCTTGGATTCGTTCTAAAAGCTCCTCTTAGCATTCCCCGTTAAAAATCTTATAAAAGACGCTAAGCGCGCCATTGGGTGCGTCGAAAGCCTAACAGCTCTGCGTTGTAGGGAGTCCAGAGGTTGCAGTTGGTAGGTACTTCGGTGCACCATTCCAGATGTGAGAACAATACTCCGAGTATTTGTTTGTTTACAATCACAATCTGAGTTTTTTTCTATGAATTGTCATGTACTCGTATTTGACATTGATTTTCCTATAATTACCTAACCAAACAAAATAAACCAAGGCCACATCTTTTGTCTCCTTTTAACTTATCACTAAACGAATGTGAAGATAATGATAAAAAATATTCCGTGGTCTACATTACTTGGCCGGTTTAAAAAATCAATCGTTACATTCATTCAATCATTCTCTTAGCTAGGCAAGGCCCAAGTTACGACGTAGTTATGAGAAGTCTGTTAGTGCAAACAATTTTTTTAGCTAGGCTGTTCCTATGCTTAGGTGTATCATAACTAGGACAAGCCTAACTTGTGTTTAGTGCAAACGGGCGGGTCTGGAAACGTTAGCAAAAGGACGGAAAACACTGGTAATAAGCTGTATTTATATATTTTTAAAAATTAATTTAGTGTAATGTCAATGTCAGATCAAATGTGACAATGTTTAAAAATGTCTTAGTCAACAAATGCTTCGTCTAATCGATAATCTTCTTCTTTCGTGTCAAAGTTTTACCGTTTTGTTTTTTATACAGTAGTGGAATAAAATTTGACAACTGTAATTGCGTTCTCTGTGGCTTTATTCAGGTCGTCCTTTGTGCAGCTGGTAGGGCACAAGGGACAGGTGAGCAAATGGCGCATAGATTAAATAGGCTCGCCGCAATTGCATTCAGTCAGGGAGGGGTCCCTCATTCCCCATTTACAGAGATTCTGTCTGCAGTGGCCAACTTGAGTTCGGAGTCTATTGATTGACTTCCAGATTAATAGATTTAACCGATTAATCGATGCTTTATAACAAAAAATAGATATGACATCTTACATTAGTTGGTAACATATTGTAAAAAATGGTTGAACTATAAAATTTACCTTTTTAAGCCGAACTCACCACAGCTGAAGGATACCACGCTCTATATTTTTTAAAGTGATTTTGATGAGGTTTCATGATATTTTGATATTGCCCAATAGTATAAGATCCAAACTAGAAACGATCTTCACCCATCTGCTTAATGGATGAAAAGTATTTTATATGAAATTTAATATATTAGAAAATATATCTCGAGTGGGTTATCTAAAAAATTCCTGTCCAGACAATGATTAATAAAAAAATAAACATTACTTTTTTTTTAATAACCTTGGCAGTTAGACTTTTGAAATTTTCACAGATGATGTATTTATGTTGCCGCCGTAACAACAAATACACAGAATAAAATAAATATTTAAGGTGGATGCGCACGCTTGCGGCTCGAAATTCTAATTTTTTGGTGTTTTTTGCCCATTGCGGCTCATCAACATGTGTGTTAAGTCTCCTAGTTCTTGCGAACTCAACTTTCGCTATCTGAAGAAGTGTTGATGATCCGTAATGAGCTGTAATGGCCAAAAAACACCAAAAAAAATTAATTTCACGCCGTAGGCATGAGCATTTACCTTAAGGGGGCTCCCATACAACAAACGTGATTTTTTTGCCGTTTGTATAGATAATGACCCTTCGTGTGCGAGTCCGATTCGCACTTCGCCGGTTTTTATAGATAATGGTATGGAACACTTTGTGCGTGAGACCGACTTGCACTAGGCTGGTTTTTAAATTTTTAACGAATGTTTGGGCAGATTTTTCTTGGATAACCCACACGAGATATATTTTCTAATATTAAATTTGATATAAAATACAGTTCATCCATTAAACAGATGGGTGAAGGTCGTTTCTAGTGCGGATCCTCTACTACAATAATGCTCCGTAGACATATCTTATCAAAATCTAAATGACATCTCTTAGCCCGGACCTCGTATTATTGTAACATAATAATAATCCCTTTTATTTATCCTTTGAATACAAAATATCTTACAATAACAATTGTTTTTTTAACATAAGAGTACAATAAAACTTAATTAACAGGAATCATCATGCTTATTTTTACATATAAAAGAAATAACCATGCACATTTATTCATCTTTTTTGTTTTTTATAAGATTAAGAATATTAATTCAGGATATTAACCCATAACCATTATTATTTATTATATTTTTCCAAATAGCATTGAGGTAAGGTATTTATAGTTTAGGTATTGTGGCAGCTTTGGACGGTCCACTGCATGAATGCACCAGGAAAGCTGCGGTGCGAGATGAGTGGCGAAGGATTGTGAAGCGAGCCACAGACCCTGAATTGACGACCACGACCAGTCTGCCAAGAGTGTAACGACTAAGAATACCCATTTTCGAATAGTAGGCACAGATAACATAATACTCGTAGGTAAATATTACAACACCATACAGTCACATTATATTATTAAAGTGCGATCCCCTAAGATGATGAGATGCTGTGAAGAATAAGGAGGTGACACAAGCCAAATTTCCAACTCTTCAAATTAATTTAAGATACCTATTATGTACATTTATTGTAATTAACATTTATCTCTACTGAATCCTGCCAAGCGAGTGAAGAGCCATGCAACTAATAGGTAGCATTGTAATGATTCGTGCGATGCAGGTACTTGCTTGTCTCGCAATGCACCTTATTATGTCAGTCATACTGGTCACTCTCCTGCTTCCGTGTAACTTGCGCAATGTACGAGGGTACAGGTTATGAACTGAGGGCATGCTCCATGACTGAGGGCATGCTGCATGACTGAGGGCATGCTGCATGACTGAGGGCATGCTGCATGACTGAGGGTATGTTCCATGACTGAGGGCATGCTCCATGACTGAGGGCATGCTCGATGACTGAGGGCATGCTCCATGACTGAGGGTTTGCTCCATGAATGAGGGCATGCTCCATTACTGAGGGCTTGCTCCTTGACTGAGGGCATGCTCCATGACTGAGGGCTTGCTCCATGAATGAGGGCATGCTGCATGACTGAGGGCACAAAAACTCAAACTGAGGCTTACCATGACTGAGGGCTTGCTCCATGAATGAGGGCTTGCTCCTTGAATGAGGGCATGCTCCATGACTGAGGGCTTGCTCCATGAATGAGGGCATGCTCTATGACTGAGGGCATGCTGCATGACTGAGGGCATGCTGCATGACTGAGGGTATGTTCCATGACTGAGGGCATGCTCCATGACTGAGGGCATGCTGCATGACTGATGGCATGCTCCATGACTGAGGGTATGTTCCATGACTGAGGGCATGCTGCATGACTGAGGGCATGCTGCATGACTGAGGGCATGCTGCATGACTGAGGGCATGCTGCATGACTGAGGGCATGTTCCATGACTGAGGGCATGCTCCATGACTGAGGGCATGCTCGATGACTGAGGGCATGCTCCATGACTGAGGGTTTGCTCCATGAATGAGGGCATGCTCCATTACTGAGGGCTTGCTCCTTGACTGAGGGCATGCTCCATGACTGAGGGCTTGCTCCATGAATGAGGGCATGCTCTATGCCTGAGGGCATGCTGCATGACTGAGGGTATGCTCCATGACTGAGGGCATGCTCCATGACTGAGGGTTTGCTCCATGAATGAGGGGATGCTCCATGACTGAGGGCATGCTCCATTACTGAGGGCTTGCTCCATGAATGAGGGCATGCTCCATGACTGAGGGCATGCTCCATAACTGAGGGCCACACTCTAGTTTAGAACGATAATAAAAAGACAAAAACACAACAGACGAGCTAAAATTGTCAATAAACAAATTTCAAAACTTAACTTAAAAATACATTAGTTAAGTACCTACGTGTGAAATCTCAGATTATTTAGATGGACAATGCTTGGGACGTTGGGACTGAATTTGCTCCAACACGGTCCAAACAAATGTAAACCGTTGATATATGTGAAGATTGGTGCATTAAAACCTAGTTTTTTCACGATCTTTATTTTTAAAAAACATAAAGCATGAACTCTTGTTTTTTTTTTAAAAAAGTTACAAAATTTAATAAATAAATTAGCAAAGTAAGTCTCTGTTTTCGTAGTTACAACCACTTTTCTCCTAAACTATCAATCATAGGATGTTTTTATTACCTTCAGTATATTGAATAACACAACGCCGAGAGGACCTTATTTTTATTTTTAAAAAATATTTTCCTAATGTTTTTAATTAAAATGATCGTGATTTTCGCTCACTTTTCGTTTCGCGAGTGCTATTTTGTCACTTTCTAACTTACCTGAACTTTAATGAGTAAGATAGTGACAGAATTTGGCATAGATCTAGAATGTACGTAGCAAACATTCTTAAGTCTATGAAAATTGGCGTCCATCGACGCCTTAAAAAAACTTTTATAAAACTGACGTGTTAAAAATGTTATAATTTTTGTTTTGATTCGATGTGAGTGTCAGTACTTGCATTCCATCCGTGTTACTATAAAATTCGAAAACAGTTACAGTGTTTTGTCTTTTGCATTGAGAAGCAGTTTCAAATTCGATCGAATGAGACAAAACACGGAGGAAAAACTCGAACGATATTCCGCGTTTATACGTAGCACGGTAAGTGGCTAAAGTAAAAAGGAGTTAACTTTTGAAAGTCTCTGTAAGTATCCAGATATGATACTAACGTTTAGTTTTTCTCGCCAAGTCAGCTATCGAGTAGTCCCGAATCACCCAGGGAGTCACAAATCTACGCATCAACTGCAGTACAACTGCTGTTAAACCCCGGTAACGCAGTCATGGTACTTGTACTAATATTTATTCTGTGGTCATAGCCCCAGGCGGAATTGCAATTGGCGGCAATTGCATTAAAATCCATACGAATAAAAAATAAACAAAGGCACAACTGCAACACATTGGCGCTTGAGGCAACGGTTCTTTGACAGAAGATTATTATTAGAAATGGTATTTAGATGTAGACAGACAATACCTATTTCTAAAGTCCTGCGCATCACGATCTTGCGAATTAAAAAGAGACTTAAGTATGCATTGTTTTTTCTTTGTAACTTCGTGATTTTCTGAACTAGCACATGGCCCACCTGATGTTAAGCGGTAACCTCTGCCTTTAACATTGCATTGCCTCATAGGTCACGTCCACCTAGGACGCACCCTAGGTGACATTGCACTGCGCCCGCCACCCTGAGACATAAAGATGAAAAGGCTCATGTGTCTCATCAAAATATTGATATTTACAGTTGGATATATTTTGAGAGTACCGAGAGAGCTTGTCCTCGGACGATTAAGCCTGCTGGTATGCCGAACGCTTATAACTTGAACTGTAATACTATAAGGATTCTGCGGTCAAGCGGGAAAGTAAGTATCAGTGATTTCCTCGTAGTTACTCGTAGGATCTCTGAATATTAGTAGCCGTGTGTGAGGCGCCTGTTCTGTTATGATGCACCAAATCCTGCCATCTTTGTTATACAAATCATGAAGACTGCGCCAACTCCAGGTAGAAATCTTCATACAATAAAACGTCTCACGCCGTTAGAATAAGCATAGACGTAGAAAAACCAGTGAAATAAATAGATGAAAAAACCTACTCACCATAATTCCCATTAATTTATATCGCTGCTAGTACCGTCGACTGGCGCCGTAGTAACTATATTGTAATCTTTTTCGGGGTGAATTGAACCTGGGGTGACATGAACCTAACCCGAATTTTCGCTAGGACATACTAGATCTACGAGAAAAAGCGGTTTTTTATTTTATTTTTCGTTTTTATTTCTATTTTATATTCGTAAAAAAAATTGCTAATAAAACAAAACCCCTGCAGTAAGCCCTCGGCTTTGTGGTTTTGATTTGATTTATCTATTTTTTTACCCAAAAATATACACCATTTTAATAAACAATCGCATCTATCCAAAAAATAGGTGTAACTTCGTTTTTTTTTCTATCGCGAAAATATTGTCCAATCGTATTTCTGGTACAGTGATCCCTCGGAATTATAATGTAGTATTCATATAATCCATGTATATTTTTAATTTGAATATTGTACTTGCTTTAGTCCGTTAAAAATCTAATCTAAGATTGGTAATTTTGCGTTATAGTTTTCTTTCAATTTCGTTTGGCGCTGACTCAGTTAATGTAGACAAATTCTTAGTTTTTCGTGATAACAGGTATCATGAATCCGTTATCATCATCGTCATTATCATCAGCCTGTAAAAGTCCACCCCTGGACATATAATGAGCTAAATAAATTAAAAACTGAAAAGTAGTTTAAATTTTCCACTGTAACCCAAGGTCTCACCAATCTAGTAAATGGCTGCTAGCTTATTATCGAAAGTGTTATTACAGGAAGAAAGCGTTAGTTGAGTTAGTCGTGGGAAGCAATGGCGGCGATGAGCTCACCACTTATCACGTCTATATTCCACGACGGTGCAACCCACAGTGAAAAGTGGCCCATTGAGGCTCTGCTTACCCCTTCGGGGAAAAACTCGTATTATGTATGTATGTAAGTCAGTGGCTCTAAAACGCAGGCTTCTTCTCGGCGAAAAAAGTCAGTTTCTTCTTGTGAGATATAGACCTCCTCCATAGAATGCCACAACAAACGGTCTTAAGCCGCCTCCATCCACGGACTGCGTGCGACCTAAATATGGACGGTCTATGGATGTTTTTACCGGAGACAGACAGATGTAATTATTTGGCATGTTTTGTGTGTTTGTCTGTTACCAGTCATCTCTCTCTAAAACAGTTAACAGTTTAGTTTTATTATAGAGTCGGTAACGATACTATCGCAAATGTTAAATACCAATGTTAATAAAATTACAAAGGTTTGATGTCACCCCGATGTCTAAGTCTGTGTAAAGCACAAGTCCGGGCTGGTATGGAGTACTGCTGTCACGTTTGGGATGGCTCGGCCAAACACCAGCTTGCTGCCTTGGACTCGACCGAACGCAGAGCTTTCAGGCTAATTGGTGAGCAACATATGGCGGAGACTAAGATCCAGAAAGTCAAAGGCAAAAAGTATTTTATTAATTGAAATCACAAGGATCATTTAGAATCGTCTGAAAAACAAATTTACATTTGCTCCTGTTCCACCGCAACCAGACCTAGAAGAATCAGACAACAAACACAATCTGTTTTTTTTAATGATCCTTCTTACTACTAGTTGGGGAGCGCCTGAGTGGTGCCTCGAGAACAAGTGGAAATTGATTCAAAGAAAAAAGGAAAACCAAGATAGGCAGTCAAAAGTAAGATGCTAGAGAGAATCAGCAAAAGTTCATGAGGCAACACACTCTACGCTTGATATACTCATAAATAACACATCAATAATTAATTATATGTAGGTACAGACATTGCAAATTGTCAAATTAGGTGTCGAGGGGCAGAGCGACATCAGGCCACGCGGCTTTATCATTTTTCACTGTTGCCTGATATAAATGTATTGAATTGAATTGAATTGAATTGAATTAACATAGTTATGTAGAGTGTAATACGCTTTCTTAATTAGATTATTCTTTATGTAGGATTTAAATCTTCGAATCGAAAGCTTAGAAGCACTTTCTGGAAGTTTATTATAGAACCGAACAGAATTCCCCATAAAAGACCCACTTAAATTATTCTAAATTGGTGATATTCAGTTTATTTTTATTTCTCGTGTTAAAACAATGCACGTCTTTTTTTTCATAAACCTATCTATTTGTTTATGTGTATATAATAAGGTTTCGTAGATGTATTGCGATATTACCGTGAGAATCTTAATTTCCTTAAAACGCTCCCTCAAGGAGTCACGTGGCTTCATTTTATAAATGGCACGTATTTTGCCGTTTTTGTAAATTGCGAAGAGGATACATTTTTAGTTACATCATGTAATAAAAATATTTTTATTAATTTTAAACTTACTACTATCCCTTTCCTCATGATGATTTCATTTAGCAAGAAAAATACCATAACTTTTACTTATATACCTACAGGTTTGTACGGAACCCTCGGTGCGCGAGTCCGACTCGCACTTGTTTTTTTTAAACTTTTTAATCTAAAATAAAAAGCCCTCACTGGCATTGACGATTGTCTATTAGATATTTGTGCTAACCCACTCTTCATCTTAAATGTCTTGTTATCATATCTGTTTACGTAACTTGTAAGGTACTTGCAGCTAGGTTTTAGGTCCCCTATCTTACTAATAGACTCCGAGGTGATATAATAATAAAACGATAGTTCTAGTGATGCTTATCCACAAAATTAAATATCGATTATACATATTTCCAGCCCATATTTATTTCCTACTGCAGAGCAAACCATTTTTCCCATTTCTCTCTGTCCCTTGGTGCAGTGGGCCAGTCTGAAAGGTGCATATCCAACTCGTCTCGCCATCTCCGTGGTGGTCTTGCGTCCAATCAGTAGTGGACTTGCCCATAGATCTTCAGACATGCGGCAGACGTGGCCAGCCCAATCCAACTTGATCAGGGCAGATTGTATGCTGACATAGTAAATTTTTGTTTGCGAACGCAGAATTGATTTTCTTATTCTGCGACACAGGAGGTTGCGGGTTCGATTCCCGCCTCGAAACAAATATTTGTGCGATCTGCAGATATTTGTACAGGATGTTCTGGGTATTTTCTATTTATAATTTTTAAAAAATATCTATGTAATATATAGTATTAAGTATATTAGTTATCTAGTACCCATAACACAAGCCCTGCTTAGCTTGGGGCTAGATAACGTTGTGTGTACTGTCCATTATTAGTTTATTATTTATTTATTCGGTCTGTTAGACGGACACCTAAGATAATGCGCTCCATAGGCCACTGGCACACCTCGAATCTGGACCTTTGCTGAATTGTCAAATATTGTGTATGTGCACCGTATTCTATGTGAGGATGGGGAGAACGCACATGTTCATGAGTTATAGAGGAAGTTCACCTTTCATTAGATGTTTAAAAAAAACGATTAAGCACATACATAAAATAATTTTATCTTGCATAATGTTTGGTTCTGTGTGTGAATCTAACTTAAGACCTCTGGTTCAATAAATTGATGTACTATACAATATGTACAATAATTCTAAAACAGGGCTTATTCAATTTTGGTTTCATTTCGTTCTGTCCCACGGTATTTTTTTTAGAAGCTTTATATTAACTTGCAATGTAAGTCCGGGTGGAATCTTGCAACTGAATTTTAAAATTTGAAAGCAGTTATGCTCAACCGATTGAGATGATATTTTGTATACCTGTCAAATTTCGATGACATGGCAATATTATGGTGACAGCGAGCTGATCTGACGATGGAGACGAAAGGTGGACAATGGAACTCCTCGAGGGATAATAGTAGACTGGCCATGTTTAGGCTCATTTTGATCAGCACACGGCTACGATCACTAATTTTATAAAAGCTTGTATAGAAAAATATATTTTTCAAAAAAACTTATTGCTTTTCTACATAATCTTGATTTATTAATGCGTTATATTGTAGAAAATTATGTAGATACCGAAAATTTGTATTAACTTGTTAGAGATAATTGTATTTGATATACCTAATACCGTACCCAATAAAATTACAACCTAATTGTACTTATGCAAATCTCGAATATAATCTCACCGTAACAAATTACAAGGCGAGTGATTTGCATAGATCAAACCATCGATTATAATCAAATTATCGATAGCGTTTTGCACATCACTAGCGTCGACTTTTAGTCGGGTCAGTGGAAAGTGAGGGGCATAGGTTATGGCATCCTATGACGCCACTGTCTCAATTTATAGTGCGTTTAATACAAACACCGCTCTGCGAACACGGCTATTGACAAATACCTGCTTGCTTACGTATTACTGAGCAACTACTCGTTCGGGATCCATGTTGTGATTTCCACAGTCATCTGGATTTTAATCGGCAGTTTACTATCTTCTGTTTTTAGTGTTCCGTAAAGCCTATGAACAGTGCATTATCACATACGTCACTAGGACGCACCCTATGTAGCATTGCACTGCGCCTGCCACCCTGAGACATAAAGATGGCAAGTCTCATGTGCTTGTAATTTCACCGGCACCCATACCCTTCAAACCGGAACACAGTAATGCGAACACTACTGCTTTGCCGCAGAAATAAGTATGGTGGTAGTACTTCTCCGGACGAACTCTTTCACAAAAAAGCTCTACTACTAACTGACTAGATATCTAGCTAACCCCTTAAAATTGAAGACGCTCGTATAAAAGTGAACTCAATGACTGGCGTGCTAAGCAATGTGATGAGAGGCAATCACTATAAATATTAAATTGCGAGAGTCATTTTATTTCTTACAGAATCATTATTACATCATGGCGATGTGCAGTGAATAGGGATGGGACATTTGGTTATCGCTTAGCATCAGAGTATAGTATTATTTTATCTGTGGCATCAGGTAGGCACCACACAAGAGCCAGCCCCCTATAAACAGCTAGGTTACACATACGGATACACGCCCTTTTCCGCGCAAGGGTAGGCAGACTCACATTGGGCCTTGTTCAAACGTGGGTCCTGGCATCTGTGTTGTGCTTCTTTTTTCAACACAATAACGGTATTTATAATCGTTTCAACCCATTTTATTTATAACCTCCGACGCAAAAACGACGGGGTGTCAGTTTGCCGTGTCTGTGTGTGAGTGTGTGTGTGTGTGTGTGTGTCTGTCCCATCGCAGCCCCCGAACGGATGAACCGATTTAGTTTTTTTTTGTTTGAATGGTGGATTTGTCGGTAGTGTTCTTAGCTATGTTTGATCAAAATCGGTTCAGCCGTTTCATTGCGTCGAGGGTTTTTTAATTTTTACAAAATTATTTACTTGTATTTTTATATTCTTGTTTCATCCGACACCTACTTATGTTAAGTTTCTACTGTCTAAATTGAAACATGTGACAAAGTGTAATCTTCTTCTTACGTATCAGTGGCTAAACATGAATAAATTGAAACATGTGACAAAGTGTAATCTTCTTCTTACGTGTCAGTGGCTAAACATGAATAAATTGAAACATGTGACAAAGTGTAATCTTCTTCTTACGTGTCAGTGGCTAAACATGAATAAATTGAAACATGTGACAAAGTGTAATCTTCTTCTTACGTGTCAGTGGCTAAACATGAATAAATTGAAACATGTGACAAAGTGTAATCTTCTTCTTACGTATCAGTGGCTAAACATGAATAAATTGAAACATGTGACAAAGTGTAATCTTCTTCTTACGTGTCAGTGGCTAAACATGAATAAATTGAAACATGTGACAAAGTGTAATCTTCTTCTTACGTGTCAGTGGCTAAACATGAATAAATTGAAACATGTGACAAAGTGTAATCTTCTTCTTACGTGTCAGTGGCTAAACATGAATAAATTGAAACATGTGAAAAAGTGTAATCTTCTTCTTACGTGTCAGTGGCTAAACATGAATAAATTGAAACATGTGACAAAGTGTAATCTTCTTCTTACGTATCAGTGGCTAAACATGAATAAATTGAAACATGTGACAAAGTGTAATCTTCTTCTTACGTGTCAGTGGCTAAACATGAATAAATTGAAACATGTGACAAAGTGTAATCTTCTTCTTACGTGTCAGTGGCTAAACATGAATAAATTGAAACATGTGACAAAGTGTAATCTTCTTCTTACGTGTCAGTGGCTAAACATGAATAAATTGAAACATGTGACAAAGTGTAATCTTCTTCTTACGTGTCAGTGGCTAAACATGAATAAATTGAAACATGTGACAAAGTGTAATCTTCTTCTTACGTGTCAGTGGCTAAACATGAATAAATTGAAACATGTGACAAAGTGTAATCTTCTTCTTACGTATCAGTGGCTAAACATGAATAAATTGAAACATGTGACAAAGTGTAATCTTCTTCTTACGTGTCAGTGGCTAAACATGAATAAATTGAAACATGTGACAAAGTGTAATCTTCTTCTTACGTGTCAGTGGCTAAACATGAATAAATTGAAACATGTGACAAAGTGTAATCTTCTTCTTACGTGTCAGTGGCTAAACATGAATAAATTGAAACATGTGACAAAGTGTAATCTTCTTCTTACGTGTCAGTGGCTAAACATGAATAAATTGAAACATGTGACAAAGTGTAATCTTCTTCTTACGTGTCAGTGGCTAAACATGAATAAATTGAAACATGTGACAAAGTGTAATCTTCTTCTTACGTGTCAGTGGCTAAACATGAATAAATTGAAACATGTGACAAAGTGTAATCTTCTTCTTACGTGTCAGTGGCTAAACATGAATAAATTTTACTTCAAGGCTCTGGTGACTTCAACAGAATCGAGGAGGAGGAACAGGAGGAAGCTTATGTATATCGTGCGCTACGATCGTGGGGACGATCAGGGTCGGTTTCCAGGAACACTTTGGCGATGTCCTGCAGGTCTCTTTTCTCACGTCCTTCCCTCTGCCTGGTAATCAGATGAATGGAAGCCACGGCTGTGTCGGCTAGCACCTTCTTAGCCTCCTGAATTTGTTCTTCCGTGAAGCTGGTCACCAGAATTTGTTCCAGAGAAACCTGGTCCATAACGTTCAGTTTCTGCTGAACGAATGCCAGGAATTCCTGCACCACGATGGTGTCGGAGCGCTTAGGTTGTTGCGCCATTGCGAAATATTTCTGCAATTTCGCGAAAAATCGCTGCATTACGAAGGGACTGCTCTGAACAGTGGAATTGATGCAACTAAGAATGCAACAAAAAATTGCACAAAAATATCGAACTTTGCCGGCTTTTTAATTTCTCATGCGACAACCCTAACTGTGATATGATCTAACATTACAGAATGACAATTTGAACACATTTTAAACTTATGTAAGTAATTTTTCTTCGCATCAGATGAGTGAGTGACCTTTGACGGGTCATAGGTAAAAGAAATCATTTGTCATTTGTCTCCGGGGTTTTGTACAAGATAGCTTGACAAGATTTCATACATAGAGAATTTTATTATATATAGAAATAGAGAGAAATCTCCCGCCAATGAGGGGAGGAGCTCATGCGCGTCTTCTATATTCGACTAAATGAACTTTTGCCATAGTAACTATTATTTATTCTGTGCTTTAGCTCTATTCTACATACCTTGCATATATATATACCAATAGCTTGCATTTTTCATACTATATATATATATATAGCTAGCTACCTACCTATCGCTATATATGTATGCCTCTATAGCAAATAGGCATACATATATAGCGATAGATAGGTGCCTGGCTATTGTTAGTAAAACATATGTCATATCACTGCGTTGTGTGTAACTGAATAGGGCCCTGTGACCGACGGTGACAGAACCAGTGTGGTGAACGGATTCAGGGTGCCTCACAGAAGCTCGGGAGACACCATGTCAAATCTTATCAAGTGTAAAGTAAAGTAAAGTTTAAAAAGTTACAGGCCTTTCTATCTTCTATAGATTACATTTCGGGGAATGCTCCCAGGAACTTCACTATCTGATCCCACCATCTCCTTTTCATCATAGGACGAGCAGGCGTACGGCTCGGTACCATCCTTACCTCATTAGTATACCCTATAATCGTACTAAACGTTTCAGTTCTACCTTTATTACGCGAACTGCTAAGGAGTGGAATACACTACCGTCGTCTGTCTTTCCTGAAAACTATAATCTGGGTCTCTTAAAGGCTGGAGTGAATAGGTGCCTTCTAAACCTAATAGAGCTTTTTTGTGAAAGAGTTCGTCCGGGGAAGTACTACCACCACACCTATTTCTGCCGCAAAGCAGTAGTGCTCGCATTGCTGTGTTCCAGTTTGAAGGGTATGGGTGCCGGTGAAATTACAGGCACATGAGACTTTCCATCGTTATGTCTCAGGATGGCGGGCGCAGGGCAATGCAACATAGGGTGCGTCCTAGGTGGACGTGACCTATGAGGTATTGCACTGTTCATAGGCAGAGGTTACCGCTTAACACCAGGTGGGCCGTCTGCTTGTTCCGTCATTCAGTAGTATAAAAATAAAAAATAAAAAAAAACCTTTGTGCTCCATCATCGGCAACATCGTCACTTACCAACAGGTGAGATCGTGAACAAAGGTCTTGTCAGTTTACTTTCCTTTGCCGTTTAAAAGAAGAAAGAATAAAGAAAGAATATATATTTATTTGTATACATAAGCTACTACACGTATTAAACTAAGAAGAAACAGATATGAAGGTACAAGGTGTAACTCAAGTAATAAAATGGCTCTGCCTCAGCATGAGTTGGTTGACAGCAAGCTAGCAACCAACGTTGACATAATCATCATCATTACAGGTGGTTGACGTCCACCACTGGACATAGGCCTCCCCTATATAATACCATGGTAAACAGACTTGAACCGCCTCCATGCACCGAATTCCCACGACCTTTACAAAATCATTGGTCCATCGAGCCTTTCCTTTTCTCTGTCGTCCGGTGCGTAATCACCGCTTGAGAACCTTTATTCCCCAGTGGTTGTCGTTTCTGCGAGCTATGTGGCCCGCCCATTGCCACGTGAACTTGCTAATTCTGAGAGCTACAACGGTGATTTTCTATCTCATTATATCTCCTGATAGATCAGATATTGCCATATAGGTACTCGACTAGCTGCAGTAAAAGAAACATGTTTAGTAGTGTCTATCCTGTATAAGAATAGACCCCTCTGTCTCCTCCCGTGGATGTCGTAAATACTCACTGAGTGATTACGCCAGGAGATGGGAAGTACTGAAAACGATTACTGCAAGAATCTGCCAAGAAATCGATTAAACCTGAAATTAAAGGCACATGAGACTTTTATCATGATCTTTGTCTCAGGCGTAGTGCAATAGGTTGCGTCCTAGATAGACTTCAAAAAGGAAAATAGCATGGTGTTTATGGCACACATTTTTGGCGGTTGGCTATTGGTTGTTTATAACCCCCGACGCAAAAACGACGGGGTGTTATAAGTTTGACGTGTCTGTGTGTGTGTGTGTGTCTGTGTGTGTCTGTCTGTGGCATCGTAGCTCCCGAACGGATGAACCGTTTTTTTTTGTTTGATAGGTGAATTAGTCGGGAGTGTTCTTAGCTATGTTTGATCAAAATCGTTTCAGCCGTTTCATTGCGTTGAGGGTTTTTTTATTTTTTACAAAATTAATTACTTGTTGCACAAAGGAGCGTGGAACTCTTTGCGCTGATGAGCTATGGGTGCCCATTTTTATTGGCGTTGGAAAGGAAAGGTGATCGAAGGCCGCATCATGTACCGCGACCTTCAATTGTATTATAATGCGGGTGCAGTGACAGGAGGCCGCGACAGCGATATTTAAACAATGACATAAGCGTAGGTAATTTCTAAGAAAAAGTTTTTTTTTTTTTTTTAAACCGTGTTATGCCTTCTTTAAGCTTAATTTTATTTCAAGGATTTCTGGTGAACTGATGAGTTCACTGGGATCCTCTGGGGGATCAGGTTAGGGGATCCTGTTGGCCTCATTTAAGTTATAGAAACATACCGCATTCGCAAAAAAAAAGCAAAACAGAAATAAAAATTAGCATATTAAATCATCATCATCATCATGGGCCTTATATCATCTACGAAAGATGATTTAAGCAGCGTCAGTTACAAATAAGCATTTGCCTACTACATTATAATTTCGAGGGACCTCTGTACCAAAAACCCGACAAGACAGTATTTTCTCTGTAGAAAGTTAGCGAAGTACCTCTAACTGTTGGCTAGATTCGATTTTATCGATGAAATGTGCTATATGGGGCTTTTTGGGGGCGAAAAGTTGATCAATCTAGGTCTCATCTCTGGGAAAAGCGATTTCCCACAAAAAAAAAAAAAATTATCGTTCCGTTTTCGGTGTGTGTGTGTGTGTGTGTGTGTGTGTGTGGAATATTGTTTGATGACGCAAATCAATGTTTATTCTTTCTTTGTTTCTTTCTAATCTGTGTCACAGGATATTGAATAGTATTCGACGGAGACAACGAATAAAATGACAATACTGGCTGAAGACGGTCATTAGAGATTGTAAGGGTAGACACTTACTAAACACGATAAACGGTTTAAAAAAAACGAGTGAAGTACGGTCGCATTTCTGTGTTGTAATGTGTATAATAGCTATACTATTAGAGCATGGATAGCTCGCTTCGCTCGTTCAATAAAAAACACAAATTCGAAACAGTTTTTAAACCGAAGACACAAAGAAATTCAACTATCAATCTCATTAAGAGCTCTTTTTAAGTTTCTAAGGTCAAAGTGAGTAAAAAGTGCGCGCGCTTGCATTATTTCTGGCATTTCGTAAGACACTCTACACTATAAGCAGTGTTTAGGGGATAAGATTATAGCGGATTCAATATAAATGATTGATTTAATTATTTTTAAGGATATCTATATAGGATCACTATAATGTCTGTCCGTCTGTCACAGCTTATTTTCTTCAGATTTGACGACCTCTGTGGCGCGGCGGGCGAAGGTTGGCCTGCGACACAGGAGGTTGTGGGTTTGATTCCCGCCTCGGAACAAATATTTGTGCGATCGCAGATATTTGTTTAGGGTGTTCTGGGTATTTTCTATGTATAATAAAAATATCTATCTATGTAATTTATTGTATTAAGTATATCAGTTATCTAGTACCCATAACACAAGCTCTGCTTAGCTTGGGGCTAGATAATGTTGTGTGAACTGTCCAGCATTATTTATTTATTTTATTTTCAACTCTATGCTGGACGAAAAAAGATGAAAGGTACATATACAGACAGAGTTACGAAAAAACCAATCACGTACGTACTCTGATTTTGTGAGTTAGTTTTTAGGGGGCTGAATAGAAAATTACATGTGACATATTGAATTTGTAAAACTACCTCTGTGGCGCGGCGGGTGAAGGTTCGCCTGTGACGCAGGAGGTTGCGGGTTCGATTCCCACCTCGGAACAAATATATGTACGATCTGCAGATAATTGTTCAGGGTGTTCTGGGTATTTTCTATGTATAATACAAAATTTATGTCTATGTAATGTATTGTATTATTAAGTACCCTATATCATTTATCTAGTAACTAGTCTGCTTAGCTTGGGGCTATATAATATTTATTTATTGAATGAAAAGCCATACAGAGGAATACAATTTTATTATTAATTTTCTTTAAATTCCCTTGGGAATCAAAAATGGGGTTTCGACTGGTATTCTTGAACAGAAAATGCGTATAAAATTTCAGCGAGGACTAATTAGTTTAATTGGTGAAGTGGTTACTATAGTAGCATACTTGTAAGGAATGCTCTCCATACGAGTCCAAATAGCAATTGATCGGGTTTTAGAAGATACAAGGTTTTTGAAGACATCAACGCGCGCGTATGTCTTTTGTATGGAGAACTTTTATATTGTTCAATATTGAAATGAAGATCAAAAAATATTATCTGGTAGCATTCGTGTACTTAAAAAAACCTTAGGCCATCGACATAGCTCTCAGATTCAAGTAATTTTAAACTTGATGTGGCAACTACCGCGACGAAATAGCTCGCCGAACCGATAACCTCTGGTAATAGTTCAGAAAGATCCACTCTATGAGCCGATGACTTTATAGGAGTCGCAGGAAGTCAGTGGACGGAGGTGGCTCATGAACATTCTTTGTGGCATTGTTTGGACGAACCCTAATATACAGCAGAGAAAATCTTACGGTTAATAACGATAAATGTACAAGGCGGCTTGTGTTATTATTTGGTTTTACAATTTTATATTAAGGTGGGGTATGTATGCCGCAAAATTCTTAATCTTAGATTTGATTTTAAGAGGCTAAATCAAGTAAAATATTTAAATTAAAAATATTAGTGGATTATAATTCCAAGGGAGCACTGTACCAGAAACACGATAGGACAATATTTTCACGATAGAAAAAAAAAACAAAGTTACTACTATTGTTTGCCTAGATGCAATTTTTTATTAAATTTGTAAATATTATCGCCTTTAAAATTAGATAAATAAAATCAATACAACAAAGCCGAGGGTTTACTGCAGGTGTTTTGTAAAATTATCTATATTTTACGAGATATTCAATAAAACCGCTTTTACGAGTGGCTCGGGGCGGTGTTTTTGTATGAAGATTTCTGCCTGGGGTTGGCGCAGACTTAAGCTAATTCATTCATTTTTTACCGGGATAAAAAGTAGCTCAATCTAAGTCCAAAATCATTCAGCTTTTTCCGCGTGATTGATTAACAAACATTAACATAAGAAGTGTTCACGTCGCTTATTGCCGCTGCGTCTTATGAGTTGCGCCGCGTTCAACTCTGACCGCGCAGGCATAGGCGGCGGCTATTTGCGAAACTTGCGGTCAGTTTCATAAATTTAATTGCAATTACTTTTCTTTTACTAGTACACTAAGAAGAGTTCACGTATATAGCTTATTCCCGCTGCGTCTTATGAGTTGCGCCGCGTTCAACTCTGACCGCGTAGGCATAGGTGGCGGCTATTTGCGAAACTTGCGGTCAGTTTCATAAATGTAATTGCAATTACTTTTCTTTTACTAGTACACTAAGAAGAGTTCACGTATATAGCTTATTCCCGCTGTGTCCTATGAGTTGCGCCGCGTTCAACTCTGACCGCGCAGGCATAGGCGGCGGCTATTTGCGAAACTTGCGGTCAGCTTCATAGATTTCATTGCAATTACTTTTCTTTTCTGACGGAGCATTGATGGACGGTCATTGCGTAGCCTCGGGGGGATTCGACCAACAGCGAACTAAAAGATAATGGTTTATTAAATATACACTAGATATAATAAGTAAAAAAAATTGCGTGACTGACTGACTAACTCGCTAGTTAGTCAGGCTTACACAGCCTTAACGTAAGGCCTAGCCTAGAGATATTGATTTCAATCCGGTCAGATTTTCAATCTGGACGGAACCGGCCAGATTCTATAAGTACTAAAATGTTCCCTGGATGGGATAAAAATCTTTTTTTCTAGGGTTACATTGAAAAAAGCAACCGAAGGGCAGTTAACGTACCTTTGTGGTCTCGTTTATTTGTTTATTTGAAAAACACACACATCATACATACACATACAAAAACACACACATCATACATACACATACAAAAAATTACATGAATTAAAATAAATTCTGATTATTACAACAATAATGGTGTTCTATATAACATTTACCACAAACATTGTAGGTACTACAGGCAAATAAAGTAACAGAAAGAAACACAAAATTAAGGCAAATGTAAACAAAACTAAAAACTAAAGCTAAAAATTACAAAAACATAAAAATTCATGACTTGCGATTGAGCCGAAGTGGGTCAAAATTTTATTTTTAAAGGTTTTTAGGGGGTCGCAGTTGTCTTAGAGCTTTTCAGGCCCACGTACCGTTTGTGGTCGTTCTTCGATCAAGAATACAACTAGATTTCGGGTCACGTACAAAATCAAAGTTAAATACCGTCCGCGTGGGTATATATACTTATACAGCTAGGTATATTTGTTTACTAATGAACTGAAACAAAAGTATTAAAACAGTTCTAAGTTCAATCTACTTACAACCATGACACCTAGGAATAAAGTAGCAAATCTTCAAAATATTATCTTATACTTACGATCGTTCGCCACAAAAAACGAGCAAAGCAATAAATTACTCCTGTTACTTAGAAATGAAAAGACATAGGTTAAAACAACATTTAGTGTGAAATCAACCTTAACAAGCTACAAATAAAGTTCTCACAAATATAAATAAAAAATAAGAGCTCACTTTAAATGTGATCTCTTATTCTCTTATTTTTGTGCCGACCTGACATATAGTTGTAGTCTTGATCGAAGTGGTCAATCAATTGAATTTTTTCATAGCCTACATTGTGGCACTTTCTTCTTTTGGTGAGTTTATCTACGTGTTTTAGTTGTGCGATATATTTGGTAAAAATATCACAGGTTGATTGCCCGCATTATTTTCGTATTCCCCTCCTGAATGTGAGTATTACCTACAAACTCTATGCTGGGAATAAAATATGCAAGCTAGGTCCGGTAGCCGGTCAATGTCAATTTTCAGTATTCACTGCGACGCGACGTAGCGGCTCGCCATCGTTCGTGTGTTGAATCGGAATATTCACTAAATTCCCGGCCGTTGCTCCGAAGGTCAAGTGTGGTAACTGTTGTTTTGATAGTTATTTTTGTTTTGCAAGACAAACAAGGTGAATTTATAAGATGTGCTGTAATCAAAAATAGCAGTGGAATCATCTCTTGTCAATGGTTCGAACTAATTTTGGATATTGAACAGAAGGTTTCCTGTAGATGGCTTCCATCGGCGCTATAGCCGAGTTGATATAGTATGCTCAGTTCATTCCATACACTATGGGAATAAAGCAGGATCTTACGTCGGGGGCGGCATATTGAACCCTGAGCTTAACGAGGGACTCTAGAGTTATATAGAGTCCAGAGTGAAGCGAGGGGTCAAGCTTCCCAAAACGAAGACAGGCTTTATCCTATACCCTGGTTCAGAATTCGAGATATTTTTTGTAAACAAACAAATGTCACCGTCTAAGAAACAAGCCAGTGGTAAAATTTTTTTTTCTTGTTTTACTACTACTGACCAGCAGCTTTTCCTACGGTATTAATTTTTTTTAATATCCACCAGCGGGTTCGCTGGCGCGGTATGTACCTTCAATTTGCGGGAAATAAACACAAACCCACTACCTACCTAAGGTTATCTGACGAGTCAATGTGTAAACGGCAAAATGTTGTATATAACTCTTAACTATTGATACAGTATGACCATTCCATTGTAAAACTGTGCGAAAAGCACATTCGTATTCGGCAAATGAGGAGAAACGAATGAAATTAACAAAATGGGGACCGGCTTTCAAAACAAAGCCCATTGTTTAGAATCTCTGCAGTGTTCCAAGTAACATGAAATATTTTCTACTAACAAATATATTTTTGCTTGATAACTTTGTAAATAACCGAAATAACTCAAAAATATATACGACAAAATATTGATTACTTTACTGTTTAACAGATCAGCCCCCCTATTCCCTATCTTGAAAGTCACTCAGTGACCAACGTTTGACATGTAAAATTACCATCAATTGACAATTCTTAATAGTTTTTTTTTTTTAATTGATGATCATTCTTCCTGTCAAACGTTAGTCACCGAGTGACTTTCAGTTAGGGAATAGGGGGGCTGAGTTAGAGTAACATGCTCGAGCCTGTTTATTGGCCTAATTTAATAAACTACCATAGAGCACCTATTTTTTTGCTGTGCCCCTTTGTTTACACAAAATCTCTCGAATTCTGAACCAGGGTATAGAGGAGCATACTCTACTTTTCACTCCTTCTGTGAGACAATTAAAATTCACTGAAAATCACAGCACCACGACACCGTCTTTTGTTTCACATTCTTTGTAAACGCACCTTTTTCTTTTTGAGTTCTGTTTATGGTGGCCAGTTCGATTTTCGAACAAACCTCTTTACATCGAGCTACACGGAAGGTAGGCTTGCAATGATCTAAGCCTCTTTCCAATGCCATAGGGGCATTTTTTTACTTAGAGTGTTCCACTAGTTTCCACATGAATTTGATGTTCCAAATTCAAATCAATTTATTCCTTAGGGAGTTTCATACAACTTTATACCCCTAAAGAGATAAAGCTTTACCTTTCGTTGAGGTTGATATGTAATTGGACATTGTCGAGCAGATGGTGTGAAAATGCCCTTTATCATAGCTGAATATAAAGAACTAGCGACTCGTCCCGGCTTCGCACGGGTAGTTTCAGGATGAAAAACAGCCCCCCTCCCTCCTATCCCCCCCTCCCTGGTAGCCTATGTCACTCAGGGTGAATGTAGCTGTCCAATATGGTGAAAGAATTTTAGAAACCGGCACAGTAGTTCTTCATTTTATTCATTACAAACATACACACACACAAAAATACAAATGTTTCCTCTTTATAATATTAGTGTAGATGTAGATTGTGTTAAATGCAGCTAGGTACAAAACGTAGGCCGAATCTGAAATTTCACAAATTCCGTGATGAGTCGAAGGCCGTGTTAGTAGATATAGTATGGAAAATAACTGTTGAATCTCTATTCGGCATACGTACGTTTAGCAATCGATTACACATTTATAGAATTACAATTAAAACATTTAATGAACCACGTGTGATCATGTCATCACTAGTTCTATAGAATTAGATGAGGCAAGTGAGAGAAATAGTACTTAATGGTACAAGTGTGTAATGTTGGTGATAACCGCTGTGGCGCTGAGGGTCTTAAGAGAGCCGAGGACGGTAATCATCAATACACACGTATATTATTACGACGTTTCTCAACACACTTGTGAAGAAAATAATAATAAAACAGAAATACACACGCTGTGTAAATGTTCAACTGTCTCTATAACTCATTTGTGAATAATAGCAATGAAAAAGTCACAGTTTGATTAGTGTCATTGTGTGCCTAATTGCGGTGAAATTAGAGCCACTTTATGAGCAAGTGTGTTGAAAAACATATTGTACCTACTTAGTATAGATTAATTATCAATAATAACATAACTACATGATGACATTGATTACTGGCTTGGTAACAATGTTGTAGTGTTGGGTCCCTGGGCTCCAATCGCGCTCATTTAAAACATATTGTACCTACTTAGTATAGATTAATTATCAATAATAACATAACTACATGATGACATTGATTACTGGCTTGGTAACAATGTTGTAGTGTTGGGTCCCTGGGCTCCAATCGCGCTCATTTAAAACATATTGTACCTACTTAGTATAGATTAATTATCAATAATAACATAACTACATGATGACATTGATTACTGGCTTGGTAACAATGTTGTAGTGTTGGGTCCCTGGGCTCCAATTCGCGCTCATTTAAAACAATAATACCAAAACAAAACTACAACATGTTAAATATGCACATTTAGTATCGTTTTTTTTTATACTACTTGAATGACGGAACAAGCAGATGGCCCACCTGATGTTAAGCGGTAACTTCTGCCTATGAACAGTGCATTACCTCATAGGTCACGTCCACCTAGGACTGCGCCTGCCACCCTGAGACATAAAGATGAAAAGTCTCATGTGCCTGTAATTTCACCGGCACCCTTACCCTTCAAACCGGAACACAGCAATGCGAGCACTACTGCTTTGCGGCAGAAATAGGTATGGTGGTAGTACTTCCCCGGACGAACTCTTTCACAAAAAAGCTCTACTACTACTCAACATTTGAACGTAAACTTTTTTTTTTTAATTTTATTTATAAAGGTAATTTGTTTTAATCATAAGGTAAATTAGGATAATATATCGCAAAATTACCAATGTTACATTAGATTTTTAACTGACTAAATCAGGTACAATATTCAAATTATAAATATGAATGAATAACTAGGGATCACCCAGACAGAAACACGATAGGACAAAAATTTCTCAATAAAAAAAAACACAAATTTACCTCTAACTTTTGGCTAGATTCGATTGTTTGTCAATATGGTACAGATTATTGGGTCAAAAATTGAATAAAAAAATCGATTCAATAAAATGGAGGGACACCCACGCGGTTTTTTAAAATTATCTATATTTTACGAGATATTCAATAAAAACCGCTTTTACGAGCGGCGCGTGGCGTTCTTTTTGTATGAAGATTTCTGCCTGGCGGTGGCGCAGTAACAAATTACTACATTTTCACCATACCCTTCAAACTGAAGCACAGCAATGCGAGAACCACTGCAGAAATAATAATAAATAGTACTTCCCCGGACGAACTCTTTCACAAAAAAGCTCTACTTCTAAGAAAAGTACTAACAAGTTTTTCCTCATATATAAATGCATAGGTTATCATAAACCGTAGCTTTTATAATACATCATACTTTGTTACGTCAGTATAACATTAGAGAGGTAATTCCATTTTATTTGATCTAGCAATTGACGGAGCGCGATGCAACATCCATTTTAGACGAATGCACTTCGGTAGTAAGTGCCGTTATAGTTGGGAAACGGTGTAATATATAACGGGCTAGTAACTTGAACATAATTTGATTTTTCGAAACTCTAAGTTGCATCCGCATTAAGTAATATCTCAGAGAATGTACCCAGGAACCTCACCATATGATCCAACCATCTTCTTTTCATCATTGGACGACCTCTGTGGCACGGCGGGCGAAGGTTTGCGTGCGACGGAGGAGGTTGCGGGTTCGATTCCCGCCTCGGAACAAATATTTGTATAATATGCAAATATTTGATCCGGGTGTTCTGGGTATTTTCTTTTAATAATTAAAAATACTATAGGTGAGCGAAATTAGGAGATACGTAGACGAACCAAGATCACTGACATAGCCACTCACAAAGATCACTCATAGATCACTGACTTAGATCCAGAGTCTCGAGCACCGCCGTAAGGTCGCATGCCTTTCCATGAAGTCAGCAATAATAGGTATAGAGTGCAGGCCATATAGCTTTCAAAACTGATAACCGTTGGGGGATAAAAGTTATCTAGTAGCGATCACAAAAACCACGCAACAGAGGAAGGCCCCTCGATCGACCAACGACCTTATAGCGGTCGTAGGAAGTCAGTGGATGTGGGTGGATCAAGAACGTTCGTCTTGGCATTCTAACAAGGAGGCTAGCAGTTGATTCTGTAGGCTGATGATGATAATGATGATAGTAGGCTCTATGTGATGGATTCAATGGAAGTACTGGTACTGCCACCTTATTCTGCGGCCAAGGAGAAGTAACATAACATAACGCCCAACAGGCACATACATAGTCCTGACCCCACACTAGGATCCCCCGTGTCGTGCGTATCAGGAACTACGAGTACCATGATATCTTACACCCAGACACGGAACAAATATTTGCAGATCATACAATCATTTGTCTCGCACCCGGAATCAAACCCGCAACCTTTCGCATCTCAGCCAGCTATTTGCCCGACGCGCTACAGAGGTCGTAAAAGTAGTGCTCGCATAGCTGTGTTCTGGTTTGAAGCGGAGCCGGTGAAATTACAGGCAACATGGGAACTTCCATCATTATGTCTCAGGATGCGAAGGCAGTGCATGGCACGTAGAGCATGTCCTTTCTGTGTGAACTTGGTTTTTCTTTTTCTTTGAATTTGACTTTTGACTTGAACGTGACTCTAAACTATTCCAATTGTAAAAGGCAATGGGCAATAAAGTTAACAGTTATATTTGCACACATTAAAATTAACACGAGTATATCAAATTAATTCTATTTACAAGCTTTTATGTATGTACATTTGTCTGGGTGGAATCTTGCAACTGAATTTTAAAGCAGTTATCCTCAAACCGATAGAGGTGAAATTTTGCATAACTGTCAAGTTCCGATGACACAATATGATGATAGCTAGCTGATCTGATGATAGAGGCGGAAGGTGGACAACGGAACTCCTCCATGGATAACAGTAAACTGGCAGTTTAGGCTCAGTTTGATCAGCACACTCACAAATTTTATAAAAGCTTGTCTTGAAAAATTTATTTTTCACAAATAACTTATTTTGCATAAGAATTCATGTAATAAATATAAATATGCGAAAGTTTACAATGCAATTTTTAAACGTTAGAATAAAGTATTTTTATTTACAAATCTACCAATATTCAAAGCACTAACAAATTTAATAATAGCTCGTAAAATAACAATATTGCAGATTTACATCTTAATAGCTATTGATAATATCTAGCTTCTTGTTCTTGAAGACTGCATTCTGTAAATTAGTCAATTGACCTCCGAGAGTTATAAATTGACGTTATGTTAAAATTTTGAAGTCGTTGCATTACAGGCTCACTCAGTGACAATAATGGTTACAAACTTGATGTTAATAAGTAATTACTTGAGAATGTAATCTAAATAAATCATAGACAAGAAACACGATTCGTGAAACTTTTCTCGAGAGCTTTATTTTTTGAAGTTGGGCCTCCTAAAACCTATTTTAGGTCCCTCCTTCGATAAGAGAAAATATTAAGCGTAAATTTGTATACCGTAGTTTATATTTGTATTCAGTAGGTAATCACATAATTACTTAAATTAATAAAAGATAATTTATTGTTTATATTTGCTACTATAAGCAAAACGAAGTTTTATCATTGTCGCTTACGTCAGTTACTTCCTAGCGACAACAATCTATACATTTTCTCTCCGCCTGGGTTCAAGTAAGTAATAGCGCTGTCACTTTTATAAAGCTATTGTTTTCTTGCTAGACTCTCCCCGTTCGATATTTTAACATATTGCCTTAAATCAACTTTTAACATAGCACACAACAGTCACACACATTAGGATTCCCTGTGTGTATCAGGAACTACCAGTACTATGGTAACACAACAGTCAGACCCGGAAAATATAATCCATGGGGTGAATGCAGTCTTAGGGTGGCTGGACCTGTGACAGACAGATAGACAAACAGACACGAGAGTGATCCTATACCTAATGGTTCCGTTAGTACCATTTGAGGTACACAACCTAAAAAAACAACTACTTACCGGTCTACATACAACCTCAAATGGTACGGTCATTGATAACCTTCAAGTTATCGATGACTCAACATCTGTGGGCAACTTGGGCTACAAATTACACAAAAACTACATATTATTTATACAAGGCGTCCCAAGACTAGGCAACATGAAGGGAAAGTACCTCAAATATTGTACATAGGATATTTTGTTTTATGGAGACTTTATTTTATTTTAAAAAAATATTAATACTGCATGCAATGATTTTCTCAAAATTACTTGCTTCGTCTGTGAGTCGAACCGACTAAATTATGAAAAAAACAACTCGGTATTTAAATGATGTGACAAAAAAATCCTCTTAAGTAACATAGTATCTTAAAACAAAGGAATAACGTAAAATTAATCATTTTAATTTTTAATTTAAGTTGGTTTAATTCCCAGACGTAGCAAGTAATTTTAGGAAAATCTTTGAATGCAGTAATACTAACCTTTAAAAATAAAATGTTGTCTCCTTTCCGCAAAATATCCTATGTACAATATTTAAGGTACTTCCCCTTCATGTCGCATAGTCTTGGGACGCCCTGTATACAAATTGGTTACAGATGTTTTAATGTGACAGAAAATAATGGAGTTTCGCAAGAGAATGTTCGCTTAGCGAGGAATGCAGGAATTGTGCAATAAACAAAAACAAAATATGATATATCTGCCTACTTACGTATGGAATAGTTAATAGTGGGTGGTACGTACCTATGAGTTCGAGGACACACATGCTCTTGACCCTTTTGGATTTGCGTAACATGCCTTGGATCTGACAGAGGTTAATGTATGGCTGCCACCCGGGCCATTACTCTTCAACATTTCCATTTAAGGTGGATGGTCAAGCTTGAGGCGCAAAACTCATTTTTTTTGGTGTTTTTTGCTCATTACATCTCATGAACACTTCGTCAGATATTGAGTTTAATGTTTTAATTGATAGTACTCGTATCTCATAAATATCATCAGTTTAGCTACGATACCCCTAACAAAAACAAAAAAAAACATCCACCTTAAATATCTACCTACAATTATCTTTGAGCAGGGGAAACCACGCCGAACCA
This sequence comes from Operophtera brumata, assembly GCA_932527175.1. Lineage (NCBI taxonomy): Eukaryota > Metazoa > Arthropoda > Insecta > Lepidoptera > Geometridae > Operophtera > Operophtera brumata. Next base: position 52,967,391 of record OW052239.1, on the reverse strand, counting down.
ATATCTTATGAAAGCTCTTATTTAACCGACTTCAAAAAAGGAGGTCATCTGAACCAGAACTTGATGAAAATGGGACCAATCTGGAAGTATTTTTAACAATCACAAAAAAACCTTACCTTGTTACCTCATTTCTCCGTCATTTATGAACTATTTTATTTTTTACTCGATATACGTCCTAGGTGGACGTGTCCTATGTGATAATGCACTGTTCATAGGCAGAGGATACCACTTAACATCAGGTGGGCCATCTGCTTGATCCGTCATTCCAAGAAGTATAATAAAAATACTTCCAGATTGGTCCCATTTTCATCAAGTTCTGGTTCAGATGATGGGATCCATGAGGAATTGAGGGAACTCCTAAAATATTATTGGCACACATATAGCCATTTCGGTATTTTCAGCAATAAGTCAAGCATGTGCATTCAGATAGTGCCATTTGGTGAAGTAGAACTGATGAAGAAGACCAGAGATGGCCATCGGAACTACTCAATGGTAAGTATTTCACGGGTGGCAATAAGAGTAACTTTCTCCAATGCAATACAATATTATGGTGACAGCGAGCTGATCTGATGATGGAGATGGAAGGTAGAGAACGGAACTCCTCGATGAATAATATTCTAGACTTGACAAAAACTCTCTCCCTTCTACAAATATAATGGACTCCTTTGGTCTATTGCTCTGAGGTAAAGAAACTTGGGCTTATCCTTTCTGAAAACCTATCCTGGGAGCAGCATATCAGTGAAGTCAGCAGGAAAATTTATGGTTCAATGCATGCTCTGAAGCGCATGTAAATTTTTCTACCTTTTTCCGCTAAAGTCACTCTTGTAAACTCTATCCTACTTCCTATCCTAAATTATGCAGACGTGGTTTATCCCGACGCTACCGAAGAACAGCTTAACAAACTTGAGCGGTTGTTGAATCTCTGCATCAGGTACGTTTATGGTCTTCGTAAGTACGACCACATTTCACATTACCGCTCACAATATTCGATACCGTCAGGATACACACTTAATCTGTCTCCTTCACAAACTTCCTCTTTCTCCAAACTATTTAAAAGAACGTTTCCCTCTCCGTTTTTTCCTGATCATCTATCTCGATCCTCTCAACATTCTCTACTCATGACCCCTGCCCATAAGACCTCTTTTTACACCTACTCTTTTACGGTCACTTCAAGATTTCACTTCAGTTGCAAGATTTCACCCGGATTCCACCCAGCCAAACATACAAACATTGCAAGTTAAATAAAAGCTTGTAACAAGGCCTATCGACCATCGTGCCATGTAATTAATTTCAGATCGGCAATCAAATGTCTTCACAAATAAATCAACTTGATTAGCTCACTCACGACTTGTTAGAAACAAACATACCCAGCCACTGCGTCAACATATCTACGATTTATTAATTAATTGATTACTTCTGATGAAAAACAGCGTACGATACTGTAATTTCATCATTGTGAGACCCTTTACACCGAACGAAACGAACACGACACGACTTTTTACAAGCTTTTATTTAACTTGCAATGTATGTATGTTTGTTTGGGTGGAATCCGGGTAGAATATTGCAACTGAATTTTAAAGCAGTTATCCTCAACCGATTCAGCTGAAATTTGGCAAACCTGTCAAGTTCCGGTGACAATACAATATGATCGAGACAGCGAGCTGATCTGATGATGGAGACTGAAGGTGGACAACGGAACTCCAACATGTTCGTGCATCTTAACCTGAACTGGACGTGCGAGTAAACTCAAGACGCGCTTTGGAGTTGACTGACACATGTTTTTTTTTTAAATTATGAATTCCGTCTCTTACTTCAGCTGTATGTGCGGGGGCATACGATGTGTTACGGCGGCGGTGCGGCGTCGGAGCGGTGTCGCTGTGTCGTCTTACATAGTAATATCTGTGGCATGTCACACGAGCGGTGCTGCGCCACAGCCCGCCGGGGCCGATACGGTGAAATCTTTACGGTGCGGCGCCGCAACGCATCGTGTGTCCGCTATGAGGCCGCCTTAGAATCGTGCCTTATAAAACACATCACTAGTAAATCGATTAGATACAATTCGTGAGCGAGCTTCAAGAGTAAAGCACACATTACACTTTTAATTTTTTGTGTGTAATGTACTTCACCTACTTGCGGTGGACTTGACTGAGGTGTATTAGAATCTTACTTAGTTATTTATTTCCTCATCGTCAGCCGCTGCCTGTTGGACATACGCCTCCCCCATGGGGAGTTTACATAACACCACGCTTTGCAGTTGGATTGGTGATCGCAGTACTCGGATGCTGCGGCCCATTCCCGGGTGTAATCTCCTAGTCGGGGGATCCTATAAACGTTATTTTAACAAAGTGGAGACCCATTAATGAAATGGGTAATTTTCAACCCCTTTCTGTGACAACTTCTATGCAGAATTACCGCTTTCTGCACAGAACCTCTTTTTGTGCAGAATTATCTCTTATTGTGCCTTTTTGTGACAATTTTTGTGCAGAATCAGAATGACCTCTTTCTGAGCAGAATGATCCGTTTCTGTGAAAATTCTTGGACATACATACATACATATATACGCTTTTTTCCCCGAAGGGTAAGCAGTGCCTCAAATGGGCCTCTTTTCACCGTGGATGCATCATCATGGGAAATAGACGAGAAAAGTGGTAAGCTCATCGCCGCCACTGCATCCCACGACTGAGTCTGCTAACGCTTTCTCGATAAAACTAAGTCAAGATTACTTTGACTTACTTTTTTAAACGTAAGATTAAATAAGTCAAGTATTTGACGACCTCTGTGGCACGGCGGGCGAAGGTTCGCCTGCGACGCAGGAGGTTGTGGGGTCGATTCCCGACTCGGAACAAATATTTGTAGGATCTGCAGATATTTGTTAGTAATAACACATTCCTTAAAAAAGCTAGCAGCCAGGACACATTTTAAACCAACAAATCTTACAAACAAGTCTGGTACCTACTGCCTTCGTATATTGGAAGGCGGGTTTCGCAGGCATTTATACCTGATACGTACGTATAGTAGGTATTCCGATGTATGCTTGATGATCATCATTTTATGACTATGAAAGGCAATCATCACTAATACCTATTATTTATTCTGTGCCGCGTTGTATCTCTAAAACCCGAATGTAAGAACAGTAGGCATCTATTAGACATGTTTTCGTGAATTCATTGCGAAATAGCTTTTACTTTCTATATTAACGTCTATTACGGCAGATTATGGATTTTAAGATAATGTTCATGTAAGTACAGTCAGCAACTAACGTTTTAAGATAATGTTCATATGAGTTCAGTCAGCCACTAACGTTTTAAGATAATTTTCATATGAGTACAGTCAGCAACTAACGTTTTAAGATAATGGTCATGTAAGTACAGTCAGCAACTAACGTTTTAAGATAATATTCATGCAAGTACAGTCAGCAACTAACGTTTTAATTTCTGGAAAAAACAATCATGTACCATACATGTAAGTGTCATCATCGCTGGAAAACTTGTGAAATTAGACTTTATCTGATGATACATTCATACATAGACACACGCCTTTTCCCCCGAAAGGGTAGGCAGAGACTCGTTTGTTTTTTTGTCCGTCTGTCTGTCTGTCAAGACCTCAAACACCCCTTTTGAAAAACCCCATACTGTAGTCACTCGGGAAAACCTATGCAGAGTTTTTTTTAAAGATACGTATGATAACACTACGATTTGACAGTAATTGTACTAGAAATGTTCACTACTTTTTGTCGCTGACTGTTGTACGTGCCTAATTATTAATGCAAATACGGAAATGTTGAGATTAATAATAGTCTGCAGTGTTTTGAGAAAGGATTATGCAGTTTTTAATATTTTAACCGACTTCTCTTATGCACGTAGCGGCTTGACTTGGCGGACGCAGTCCCGTGCACCCAGTTGGACCACAAGTTTTAAGGTGATATATTAAAATGTTGGAGTCGTTTCGTTACATGCTCACTCAATAACAGTTAAGGTTACTAACTTGATATTAACATAGTAATTACTTGAGGATGTAATCTAAATAAATCAAAAACAGAAAAACTTTTCTCGATAGATTTATTTTTTGAAATTGGCCCTCTCAAATCCCTCTTTAGGTCCCTCCTTCGATTAAAGAAAATATTAAGCTTTAATTTGTATACTATTCAGTAGATAAACACATTCCTCAGATTAAAGGAGAAGGATTTAATTTTATATTTGCTACTTTAGAAGCAAAACGAAGTTTCATCATTTGTCGCTTACGTCAGTTACTTCCGAGCTGTGATATCTATGCCTCATCTCTTCCCGGGTTCAAGCGAGAAATAGCGCTGTCACTTTCTTGCAGCTATTCTTGTCTTGCTAGACTCCACACCGTCACTTAACTAAAACCAAAGAAATCCAGTAGAATATGGCGAGGCGCTAATTATTGTCAAACAACATTGTATGCTACGCACACATTACACAAGTCTACGTTACACTCTCCGTTGTAATATAAACTCGAAATGTCCTGAGAACAGTGTTTTGTCTTTTGTATTGACAATCAGTTTCAAATTAGATCGAATGAGACAAAACACGGTGCAACTATTCAAAGGATTTCAGAAAAATTACGACCATACACCACGTATACTATTCTCCTACTGACGTTTCGTTGGCCATTAAAGCTGGGAACAAATTATCGGACTGCACGGTAGTCGAGACGGCGTCTTCGGACGCCTCGCTTCGGTCAGGTTTGTCAATCGAGAAACATGACGAGCAGCGACAGCGAGGACGAATTTATAACTGCCTTGTATTGTCCTCCAAAAAATGGTCGCTTGTGACTCTGGAAACGTACGCGGCCGCGTCCCGTGCCCCGTTCATAACGACCGTGGACGACCAAACATCCAGCCTGCTAGATTCTGTTCGAACGTCAGAACGCTCAAGGGCGACTCAAGGTCGCGTCTGCGTCCTACGACTGATAGTTATTTATTTATTTTATTTAACCTACAAACTGATCTAAATATATAGTTTTGTCTAAATACTAGGTTCTCTTACAATACAACACACGAGCGATAACAAATGACATGGAATATTTTACAACTACTACGGCGAGCAAGCGCCTGACATAGGTACAGAATTGACGGTAGTGTCCCAGAATAACTAGGTAGCAGGTACAAGACGGTACAACAATGACACAGTGCAGTCAACACAAAAACCCGTCCGGTGATGTGCAAGCTCACCGACAGCCGGTTGCAGGTAGTGTGCACTCGAGATGCGTGTGTGTGTGCGCTTGCGCTACAAAGGCTGCTCCATTTTACGCCGGGTTCATGTATTTAGATCGGAGTAGAAATTCATATTGGTGGAATTCAGACATCCGTTTCATAGGTTTGAAATATATAAATGTACCAAATATCTAGTTACGTACTTAAGTAGTTTTTTAAAATGTATTTAATATTTTTCTGTGTTATTTTACTTTTAACTTTCAAAGGCAGTTTATTAATAAGATGGGGAATCACACACACACACACACACAGTTATTATTATTGTTATTTGCACTATTGTTAGTATTAAATGTACTGGCTAGATATAAATAAGCCGCGGCTGTCGGACGCGTCCGATAGTTTGTTCCCAGCTTTAGAGGTCCTTCATTAGCTTCTTGGTGGTCGCGGTCGGTGCTCATGAAGAAGGACCTCTGAATGGTCAACGAAACGTCAGCAGGAGAATAGTAAAGTACGTGGTGTTGTCGTTTTTACAAAAAAATACCTAGCCACGGTAATTTCAATTCTATTCAAATGATGTATGGGTGCCAGTGGGTGCGGGTGATGTCTCAGGGTGGCCGGCGCAGGGTAATACCGCATAGGGCGCGTCCTAAGTGGAAGTGACCTGTGAGGTTCTGCTTAACATCAGGTGGGTCGTCTGCTTGTCGTGGCCGTCAATCAATTCAACCAGTTCAAATAATCATCATCTGAATTCTGAGGTTATGTTTGAGGGCCGGACTTACCCGGACTTGTCGATACGTTGGTATTAGATTTGTCCTGGCTGCTAGCTTATTATGGAATGCGTTATTACTGAGAAAGCGTTAGCTGAGTCAGTCGTGGCACAGATAAAATAATACTATACTAGTAGTCGTGGGAAGCAATTGCGGCGAGCTCACCACTTGTCACGTCTACATTCCACGATGGTTCAACCCACAGAGAAAATAAGCCCATTGAGGCTCTGCCTACCCCTTCGGGGAAAAAAGCGTGTGTCTGTATGTATGTATGTAAATTCTGAGGTTATGATTGAGGGCCGAAGTTATGTGTCGTGCAATATCTCTATAAAGTGATGGGACAAAATAAAAATAAAGTTACGTAAAGAGAGATAACATAGGAACGTGGGAATGAGTGACTTCTGCAAAGGTATTGCGCTACCCGTCTCTCTACAACGCAGACGTTTGAAAAACAAGACAAGTAATAAATCTATGCCTGAATTGAATTATGCAGGCACGCAACATTCTAAACCTATGAGCCTGTAAAATAGTTCGGTGCGAACTGAGAAATCTCCTATCTAAAGTTATCGTCAAACATAATAGATTTTTGCGAAATTTTTTTTTTCTTTAAAAGCTTTTATAAAATTTGTGATCGTAACCATGTACTGATCAAAATGAGCCTAAACACGGCCAGTCAATATCAATAATCCGACGAGGAGTTCCGTTATCCGCTGAAATTTTAAATTAAAACCCACCTACTTTAGAGACTGATGTTATTTTGGAAACCTCAAGCTTTACTAGTATAGTAAAGTATATAGTATATAGTACTAGCTTTATAGGACGCGTTGCAACTCAAGCAATTTTGCTAAACGCACTACGTCCGATCCATAAAGTTACCACCTAGGTACCTAATACAGTAGAGAGGCCATCCTCTCATTAATATGTAGAGAATGGTGTCCCAGATACTTTGAAAACTGATTTTATGGACACAAGACGAGTACTGGTATACAAATCTATATATATAAAACAATAAATTTGTAAAAGGCTAGATTCTATAGATACTCCACTGTACGTGTCCCGTGTTCACTACGCCGTGAAGCCCGAAGCGGTGGTGGAGTACCTCAAGCAGAAGACAGGGCTAACCAATTAAACATGAGGGTCGTGCAGTTGGAGTCTCGCCATGATGTCAATTTTATTTCCTTTATGGTGAGGGTGCGACTGACCGTCTATCGACCTTCATGAATGGAGAGTTCTGTCCGAGAGGTGTCAAGATCAGGAGGTTCTTCAGACGCCTTACACGAGACACCGCGGAGTTTCGTCATGTCGCCGTCAAAACGTGTGCATTAAAATAAAGTGTTTTATATATGTTTTTAAGGTATTTATTGCTATGGGCTTATTGTTTAGGTTTAGTAGGTACATTTTCCATTAAGCCTGAAATAAATGTATTGATTGATTGATTGATTGATAGTGCCGTGGTGTGTCCGGCCTAAGAATAGACCCATCCGTCTCCTTCCGTGGATGTCGTAAAAGCCGACTAAAGGATTACCCGGACTTGTTGATAAGATTATTTGGTATAAGATCTGTCCTGGCTGCTAGCTTATTGAGGAATGTGTTATTACTGGAAGAAAGCGTTAGCCGAGTCAGTCGTTGGAAGCAATGGCGGCGATGAGCTCACCCTTGTCACGTCTATATTCCACGATGGCCTAACCTACTGTGAAAAGAGGCCCATTGAGGCTTTGCTTATCTTGTATCTTGTACTTTACCCCTTCGGGGGAAAAGGCGTGTGTCTATCCTATGATAAGCTATAGGATAAAGTTATTAGTTTTATGTCTTACATTTTAAGACCACATACTAAAAGAGCGGTGTTAAAGAAGTTTAACCAGTCATAGTGTGTCTTTCAGTATGTTTGTTAGTATGTGGCCTCTTATTTCTGGAACGGTGCTCCATATCTGAAGATAATTTCGACAAAAACAGTGGTTTAGCCATTAAGACCAAAATTTAGTATTTTCAGTTTGAAAATACCTGTTTTTTTTATGCTACTTGGAATGACGGGTCAAGCAGGTGACCCACCTGATGTTAAGCGGTAACCTCTGCCTATGAACATTGCATTACCTCATAGGTCACGTCCACCTAGGACACACCCTATGTGGCATTGCACTGAGACATAAAGATAAAAAATGTCATGTGCCTGTAATTTCACCGGCACCCTTACCCTTCACACCGGAACACAGCAATGCGTGCACTACTGCTTTGCGGCAGAAATAGGTATGGTGGTAGTACTTCCCAAGATGAACTCTTTCACAAAACATGACATCAGAGCAGGGGTTCCCAAACTATTTTGTCTACTGCCCACTTTGTGAATAAATTATTTCTTAGCGCCCCCTTAATTATTTTTAGTGCCCCCATTTTTTAGTGATCTATATTAGCGGAGATTAAACATGCACAAATCGGGTTATTCAACAAAAACTTGATAAACGTGATTGCCCGCGGTCTACTATCTACGAAAATGACCTATCTAGGAATACTAATAACTATTAAAATGCGAAAGTGTGTCTTATTTTTTTTCTAGGTCTCTTAGCGCCCCCCTTTAGTCCTGCAGCGCCCACAAGGGGGCGTTATTGCCCACTTTGGGAGCCCCTGCATTAGAACATCTGAACTTCGGTCCTTTCTGTATCCGATGATGATCAGCATACGAAGCCAGGATCTAGTTACGCCCCCACTCCACGACCAGAAAATTTAATGCTGGCATTCTGAAATACAACGCGTTCCCTTACGACTCATTCATCATCATCATGAACATCATCTTGTAGAAGTCCACTGCTGGACAATAGTCCTTTCCATAGAATGCCACAACGGTCTTGAGCCGTCTCCATCCTCCGACTCATTATAAAAGGTCAATGTTGTTGAAAACCTCCAAATAAAGTGATCTAAGCTTTTTAGGGTTCCGTACTCAAAGAGTAAAACGGCACCCTATTACTAAGACATCGCTGTCCGTCTGTCCGTCGGTCACCAGGCTGTATCTCATGAACCATGTCAGTTAGACAGTTGAAATTTTCACAGGTGATGAATTTCTGTTGCCGCTATAACAACAAATACAAAAAAACATAATAAAATAAATATTTAAGGGGACTACAACAGACATGATTTGTTGCCGTTTTTATAGATAATGGTACGGAACCCTTCTTGCGCGAGTTCGACTCGCACTTTGCCGGTTTTTTAACTAAGTTTGACAGCTGCCTTTTAAACTGCAAAAAATTAACATTTGAGATGTGACTTTTCAAGATCGTTATTTCATTTAGTTAGAGTGCCTCTCAAGTGCTTTCAATAGCCAGCGGCCATGTCTAAGCCTCCTGTCACCTCGACCTCGGCTCCCATCATAGATCAATCAACGAAAACCGAAAAATTGCATGCTGCCCTCCAATTATACAAAACTTCCTCTTCGTATGGATCTCCCTAGCTTACACAACTAGCCTATCCTTTCTCCGCCCCACCTAGCCCACTGCTTAGTATATATCGAACTCGGCATCCGAACACATCACATTAACTCACTACGTACCGAAGTGACCCATCACTAAGCATCATGAAAGCCTTTGCAGCGGTAAGTCCAGTGCAGTGTTGTGCGAAGCCGAAAAATTAAAAAAAGAAAAGTGACAGTGCTTGTGACGTTCCGAAATCAAAATAGTGCATCAGGATTTGTGAATTTAGTGCTGGACGTTATTTATCAGTGTCAATGTCATATCGAATCGGGTGCACTAGTGTTGATTTCAGAACATTATCGATGTCGATAACAGATTTGGATTGTGCTGGTTTTCAGTAATGGATTTGTGTTAAAGTTGCCGCGGAAACAAATGAGACGTTAAGCGTAATTTGAATTCATGAAAGGTGTTGCACGATCCGAAGCCGATGTCGATTGCGAAGAGCGATAAACTCACTTCTAAATTGTCGTGTGCGAGACGTGAACATTAAAATCATTGACTTTATTTCCCTTTGACTCTGAAAACGATTTTTCACGACTAAATTTTCACATGATTAATCAAATATCTGTGCCAAGTTTTATGTCAAAATAATAATGATAGGGAAGATTCTAGAAATTAATACATACATACATACATAGACACACGCCTTTTTCCCCGAAGGGGTAGGCAGAGCCTTAATGGGCCTCTTTTCACAGTGGGTTGCACCATCGTAGAATATAGACGTGACAAGTGACGACTGACTCGCTTAACTTAATTAATGACTATGTAATACTAAAAAAAACAATAGACAACACTTTCCACACGCCTTAAGTAAATTTTTGGCACCTTCAAGCAGAAAATTTTCAAATATATTCTAACAGTTAAATGTTATGTAAGTAAATGTTACGAAATGCATTCCTTATGAAATCGTAATTACAGCTGTAATATTATACGGGCTATAAGTAGAGGGTCCGTAGCGATCTCGCCCTTTGACTTGTGCAAGAAGATGCCCAGGGGCCAGAGTTCGCGGCATATCATTAACGCAATGTTTGCTTATTTGAAATACAGTTATCTACTACTACTGCTAGTCTAAGTACTATAGATATTTCAAAAATAGAATAAAATAAAATACTCAAACATCAAAAAGCCATCTAAAATCTACAATAACCGCTACGAAATTACTACTACTACTAGTTAGCACACAAGATATTTCAAAAATAGAATAACATAAAATGCCCAAACATCAAAAAGTCATCTTAACTCTACAATAATTGCTACGAAATTCGTAGCATGAAAATACCGACCATCTTACAAAAGTGGGACATACTTATCCAACTTACGAATAAAGTTTTGCGATGCTAATTAATATTGGTTATGAGCAAATAAGTCAATATTGATCAGTGTCTAGTCGTTATGTGCGTGTGAGACTGAATGCATGATGTATGGTTAGATACTTTCAACAATTTTATACCTAGTTTTTATTTTTTACCTAGATTTTCCTGTTACATGAAAGTAATTTTTATTACATAATAAATCAGTTTTATGAATGAACTAGCAGAAATATTCAAATTTAAATCTTTATGGGTATCAAACCAGTTTATCGTGATCTCTGTTTTGTTTTGTTATGTAAATTAATTAAAGTGAAATCGTAATAAAATACAATAATTTTAATAAATTAAAATTATTTAAATGAGATTAAGCCAATTACAAGCGTTATATTGTAGAAAACTATTTACTTTCTAAATCTAGTCACCGTTGAACTTTGTTATCTCGCTTTTGTTCTAAGAGTTGCTCGTCTTAGCAAAAATGTAGAGCACTTAAACTGTCTCGCCGTTAACAATTAGCACTATACCAGTAAAAGACCTCAAACAAGAAAAAGGCATCGAAACACCATTAAAGGATTTCAATAATTTGGTGTCCACATCTGCAACTGCAAATAGGCAGCGAGCTGAATGTGGTCATTGGTGGTAATCAGTAACTCATCGATATGCGCTCGGGATACAGTTGTGCAACACTATTCTGAGCACGATTGTTATATCTTTTGAAGACGCAACACCAGGTTCGATTTTCAAATTTGGTTTGAAAGGTAGGTTTTCTTGTTTCTTTCCTTCTCTTTGACAATAGTAAGCAGAGACTATGAGTAAAATAGAATGCATATAGAACCTAGATCCAAAAAACTAAACGTAAACCTAACTTTTTCTTTCTGTCTACAACTCTCTAATCTATAGTAAGAAAGAAGGCTAGGAAAGTATACAGTAGTGATCTAGTAGCATCTATGCTAGTAAATCTACTGAATACAATGGTAGTACCAACACCAGAGACATCGTAAAATGGATTGTAAAATAAACCGATACGTACTCAAGCTTCTGCTCGCAAAGTTGTCGTAATATAAATGAGTAATATTTCATATTACTATATTTATATGACGGTTTTTCAATTTGTTTATAGAATATTAATTTTAATAAGTATTCGTTATTGGATTAGGTATGACTTCGAATGAATAAAACCATTAAATAGAGTACATATGAATAATTAGGGTTCCGTACCCAAAGGGTAACACAGGACCATATTACTAAGACTCCGCTGTCCGTCCGTCCGTCTGTCTGTTACCAAGATAGTTCTCATGAACCGTGATAGTTATTTAGTTATTTAGAAATTTTCACAGATGATGTATTTATATTGCCACTATAACAAAAAATACTAAAAAACAGAATAAAATAAATATTTAACGGGGCTCCCATACAACAGACATGTTTTTTTGCTGTTTTTATAGATAATGGTACAGAACCCTTCGTGTGCGAGTCTGACTCGCACTTGGCCGGTTTTATTTTCTCACACAAGCCTCTTTGTGTGGTGTTTGCCTTTAGCTCGAGTTATTTTTTAGTCAGCCTTACTGGAAAATGTTTATGTTTTGAAAATGGCGCCAAATTGATTGACTCACCTATCAGTGTGAGTTTCATAATTCTAACAGATTATCTTTGATATTAATTACAAGCTTATGCGCTCAATTAAGTATAATTAAGCTGTCACGTGCCGGGGCATTAAGCAGCTCAACACCATTAAGATGAAAGTTACTTGAAGGTTTTTTGTGTAATGGTTACACGGCATTTAAATAGATAGATAGATTAACTCTTTATTGAATATAACAGCTGTTGCTTAATTCACATATCAATTTATGCTACATAAGTTAAAACAAAAAATAATTTTAAAATTTAAAGTTGTGTTGTAGTACGGTTAGTTTTAATTTAACAAACATTAAATAACATTGACAAATTAAAACCAGATTTAAGTGAACTGAAAACATCCCTTTTCTGATTTTGATGGCAGCACGTCAAAAAAGGATTTTTATATATAATATATCTTATTAAAAAATTATATTATACAAAATCAATCATCACGTCACGGAATTGACATTATGAGCTTGCAACTTTGAACTCTCACCCGCCTGGAGAGAGTTCAAAGTTGCAAGCTTATAATGTCACTTCCGTGACCGATGACTAGAAGCTCTTCAGCGCCTCTTCCGCAAGAGGTGACGTAACAAATTGCACTCGATGTCATCTTAACATTATCACTTTCGGTTCTGAGAGACACTCGTGGTATTTTTTTATAGTAATTTGGTCTAACAGTTGAAAAAATAATCATTTGCATTTATTAAAAAAAAATGGAATTAATTATATATTTTAAGGGTTTACTAATGAAGGTCTACATTCATATATATCTAGTTCCACTAATTCAACCTATAATAAATATGCAAGTTTTTAAGGTTTCACATAATTGATCAATTGATTAAAATTATGTCTAAATTAAATACATGTCTTCTACAAGTTATGTATAAAATAATACTAGTAGTAATAATGCCAAAGTCAGCAGTTACAAATTTAGTTTTGTAAAAACTCATTTAATGAATAAAAAGAATGGAACAAAAGCCACTTATGTAAAGCGGTTTTAAATCCATCCAAAAAACAGCACATACGCTATATAAAGTAATAATCATCCATATCTAATATCCAATTATTTGACCATTTTGTGCATACGAAAACCCACTTATTTCTCTTACAAAGATCACGTTCCCACTAGCATCACAGCGTCCGCTGATGTAACGCTGCCTTTATTACGACTCTACCTTTGACCTGTGACTTTCACTCGAATCGCATCTATTCTATTGTATTCGTAATCTCTTAGCGAATTATGTCGTTTCAATTTTGAGCTAATCGACACTTAGGAAGATTTCCAGCCAGTATTATTTAATCCAATAATTTTCTGTTCTTAATAATAAGAACGAAAGATTACTTTGATTATTAAAACTGGCAACACATAGGAAGTTATTCATAATCAGTATTACAAGTATTTTCTAATATATTGAATCCTCTCTTACGAACACTTTTTTTTAGTATTGCACTAAATTTAAAATAATACTATAGACATACTTTACCTAAGCTTTTATCCCCGAAGCGGGGTAGGCACACATACTAACAAACATACTGAAAGACACACTATGACTGGTTAAACTTCTTTAACACCGCTCTTTTAGTATGTGGTCTTAAAATGTAAGACATAAAACTAATAACTTTATCCTATAGCTTATCATAGGATAGACACACGCCTTTTCCCCCGAAGGGGTAAAGTACAAGATACAAGATAAGCAAAGCCTCAATGGGCCTCTTTTCACAGTGGGTTGCATCATTGTGGAATATAGACGTAACAAGTGGTGAGCTCAAAACCGCCATTGCTTCCTACGACTGACTCAACGCTTTCTTCGTAATAACACATTCGATAATAAGCTAGAAGCCTAGACAAAAGTTACCAACGAATCTTATTAAAAAAATGTCTTAATACGATGGAAAACTTTATTTGATTAATTTGTCACAATGAGAAATCATCATTCGTGTTTGTCGTGGCTTGCAGTTAGCAGCACGTCACGACTCCGTGAGAACAATCCAATTTCACTTTTCATCGAGATAGACTTAGCCTTGATCTAACTAGTAGGTACCTAGGTAGGCTAGGAAAATTCACTTCATACCTCCTACCTTGGTATTTACTCTCAAAAAGTTCAACCTTTCTAGAAACAATTCATTATTTGGTTATTCTTTTTTTTTTTTAAGTTCATGATTTTTCCGGGGAATTACTACCACCATAGCTATTTCTGCCGCAAAGCAGTAGTGCTCGCATACCTGTGTTCCGGTTTGAAGGGTAAGGGTGCCGGTGAAATTACAGGCACATGAGACTTTTCATCTTTATGTCTCAGGGTGGCGGGCGCAGTGCAATGCCACATAGGATGCGTCCTAGGTGGCCTATGTGATAATGCACTGTTTGTAGGCAGAGGGTACCGCTTAACATCAGGTGTGCCATTAGCTTGATCCGTCATTCCAAGTAGTATACAAAAAAAAAACTCGCAAGCATCAATCTACACTAATATTATAAAGAGGAAAGATTTGTACCTATTTTTGTATGTTTGTAATGAATAGGCTCAAAAAGTACTGGGCCGATTTAAAAAATTCTTTCACCATTGGAAAGCTACATTCACCCTGAGTGACATAGGCTACCAGGGTAGGTGATAGGAAAGGGGGGGGGCTGTTTTTCATCCTGAAACTACCCGTGCGAAGCCGGGACGAGCCGCTAGTCAATTATGAAGAAAACATAGGCCTACTGTTAGACCGTCCCGTAGCTCATATCATGCCTCCCTTGTTGCAGTGCATAGCCCTTGCGTTGGTCGCGTCCGTGACCGCGGAACCGCCGTCCGGCTACAACTACAACCGGCCCTCGTCCGGCGGCCACAGCGTCGGCTTCAGCGGCGGCGTCAGCGGCGGCGGCGGCGGCTACCAGGCCGTCTCCTCCGGCTACCAGACCTCTGAAGGCCAGAACGTAGACGCCCAGCTCCTTGAGCAAGTCCGACAGATCCTCCTGAAGGAAGAAGCATCCAGCGGTTCCGGATCTGGATTCGGTGGCGGACACGGTGGTGGCGCTCCCTCGTCTTCCTACGGCGCCCCGTCTTCGTCGTACGGCGCTCCCTCCACCTCCTACGGAGTACCGTCTGCCCGCGTTGTCGGTCTCCAGCTCGAGGGAGTCCGTCAAGCCATCCAGGTCGCGCAGTACGAGCAGACCAGCTCTGGATCATCCGGCGGCTACCCGTCCGGTCCCTCCTCATCCTACGGCGCCCCCGCCCGCGCCCCCTCAGGCAGCTACGGCGCTCCCTACTAAACTCCAAAAACCGCAACATCATTGTAAGTTGCATCACAGATGGCAAACCATGAGCTTATCATCTGTGATGTAGCTTCGGACAAAGGGTCTACGTTATTCGGCGGCGCTCGCAACATCTCGAGCGCTGTTGAATGTTTGTTCAGAATCGGTCGGCACCACGTACAATGTAGGTGACGCCGGCCGCGCGCGCTGCACGCGCGTACCGAGGCTGCGACTGTGCACGCACACGGGTGTGTCTCCCGCGGCTAGCCAGGCGCCGGCGCCCGCTGACACCTGTCACAGCTGTCAGCAGCTCGTGACAGTTGGAAGTGAGGGTTGACAGGCGAAGTGGCTAGCCGCTGGCTCGACTCATGACTTGTATAAAGTTTATCATAATTTTAGCTTAATTTAATTATTAAGTTTTTATGTTTTTTACAAAAAATAAATACATTTTGACACCGTATTCTACAATGTTATTGAACAAAGTCCCCATATCCGAACTTTTTTTCCTATAGTGCTTGCACGATTGTCAAAAATATCACAAATATCACTGTCAAAACGTGATGGCTCAGGTTGTCACATACAGCTCGTCACCGTAAGATGGCACCTGCCTTGGTTGACACGCCGACTAAGGCAGGTGCCATCTTACGTTGAACGGGCTGTATGTGACAACCTAGGCCATCGCGTTTTGACAGTGATATTTGTGAGCAACAGTCACATACATGCAAAGTTCTGATCCCACACTAGGATCCCCTGTGTCATGTGTATCAGGTCCTACGTACCATGGTACCACAACACCCAGACCCAGAACAAATATTTCCAGATCATACAAACAATTATTCCGCAGCGGGAATCGAACCCGTTCTCGGCCGACTACTCACTCACCGCGCCATAGAAATCGTCATTAGCGATAAACGAAAGGATGTTGTAGGTAATTAAGGTACATACCATTGGCCAAGGACTTGCATTCTAGAATTCAACACGTTCACTATCCACAACACGAAAGAGCCTACGGAGGTAAAGGTGGGGGAT
Organism: Operophtera brumata; assembly: GCA_932527175.1. NCBI lineage: Eukaryota > Metazoa > Arthropoda > Insecta > Lepidoptera > Geometridae > Operophtera > Operophtera brumata. Next base: position 52,950,805 of record OW052239.1, on the reverse strand, counting down.
AACGGAAAATTACCAATCTTAGATTAGATTGTTAACTAACTAAATCAAGTACAATATTCAAATTAAAAATATGCATGGATACTACATTATAATACCGAGGGATGACTCAGACAGAAACACGACAGGACAAAAAATTCTCGATAAAAAAAACACAAAGTTACCTCTAACTTTTGGCTAGATTCGATTGTTTGTCAATATGGTACAGATTATTGAGTCAAAAATTGGATAAATAAAATTAATACAGTAAAAAGGAGGGTTCACCCACGGGGTTTTTCAAAATTATCTATATTTCATGAGATATTCAATAAAAACCGCTTTTACGAGTGGCGCGTGGCGATTTTTTGTATGAAGATTTCTGCCTGGCGGGAGCGCAGTCCTAATACTTTACATACCTAGTTAGTCGAAGAGTCCATTTGTTTACAAAATCACTCGTGTTATTTCGTCACGGCATTAAAAATAATGAGATGTCGATTCTATGATTACCTACACATAAATGTTCACCTCTTGACCGTTCATGTGTTACGCAATGGAAATATGAAAGCGTACAAAAGTTAATCGAACACAAAATGCCTCAGAATCTGCTTTTGGTATTCACTAAACTACCTATATATTTTGGTATTCGCAAACTATTCAGATAAGAAAGGTAAAGATGGACATGACAGCTTTATAAAAACCAACATAGAAGGTAAACGACGAAGAACATCAGTACATCAGGTGGAGTACCTACATCAGGAAGAAAGCCGGAGTGGGATTGATGGTCATGAGGTTGGACTCTCGTCATAATGTGAGCTTTAGCTCATTTATGGTGAGGGTCCCTACGGAAAATGTGAAGACCTACTTGAGCCCTGATTAATGGCCGAGAGGGGTGAAGTTCCGGCGGTTCAAGGGCCGCCTGTCACGTGATTCCCCGGGCCACGACACGTCGGCGATCACACGTGTGTTTGATTAAGTTATAAATAAAGTAGTAGTACTCACTTGTCGCAAATGTAACGCTTTACAAAGCTTGCATGCTCCTACCATATACATATCTAATTTTATGTACTATTATGAATAAATATGTTATTGTTATTTATTTTATTTTATAAGTTTTAATAAGCTACATAGCTTCAAAAACGTACCTATTTTTTACTTATTGTTGTATAGTTCTAGGTTAACTACACTTGAATCTGTACACCTATAATTATGAAATAAAGAAACTTTAAAATTAAAAAAAAAAAAATGTCACGTGATTCCCCGGGCCACGACACGTCGGCGATCACACGTGTGTTTGATTAAGTTATAAATAAAGTATTTAAATGTATATTATTTTCTAAGGTATTTATGTTGTTTAGGTTTGGTGCAACTCTCAATAAGCCTGAAATAAAGATTTTGAATTTGAATTTGAAGAGGAAGACCGCGAATAAGTTACGTGAGCCAGATAAAGGGGAAGGTCGCTGTCATGTCGTATCATGAGGCTGCATTGGAAAGAGTTAAATGAAGGGAATTGCATCAATTGCACCGAAAAGTCTTGAATATATAAGTATATTCGAACTCACCAATCACGGTCCATTTCGGTGTCACCAATGACGCTATAGCGAGACGAAAGTCTGAATTCTATCTTCGAGCCATCTAAAACGATTTTGTTCACTTACAGCATAGATCTTAGGTATAAGAAATGGCTAATTGAAAAAGTTTTTTATAATATTAATTAATGAATATTTTGAATTTAAAACCCAATACAAAAATTTACATAATTATTGACTATTTATATCTTTTTGAACAAATACAAACAAATCTTTTTGAACATTTTTGAACATGTCCAAAATGGATTGAATGTGTGACACCTATATTCTAGTATAATTACAATAAGAGCTACTATGTACCATCATTGTTGCAATAAAGATTATAAATTATGAATTAATTATGAATTATAGTTTGTAAAATATAGCAGGAGTCATGTGACAGGTGTTATTTTGATCATTTAGGTTCTCGTTCAAAAGGGATAATTGCAGTCCTAACGCCGTTCAAAAGGGATAATGGCAGTCCTAACGCCGTTCAAAAGGGATAATGGCAGTCCTAACGCCGTTCAAAAGGGATAATGGCAGTCCTAACGCCGTTAAAAAGGGATAATGGCAGTCCTAACGCCGTTCAAAAGTTTTGAAACTTGAAAAGAGATCTGTCAAAATTTTTAAAATAATACCTGTCATGCTATACATATTTAATAAACTATAGGTCGGACTTCAATCTGCCATTTTTGAAAGAAACGTCGTCATTCTTATTTAATTACATTTTAATGTGTTTTTTTCGAGTAATTTTAGTGGCATTTTAACCGGTGTAACTTTGATAAATGGCACATGTGTGAAACTGTGTGCATGTTTGCACATGTGTGATGTAGTGAAATTTAAGTGTATTGCGTGTCTTTTCGAAATTGTGGATTTTTCCTGAAAAAACACAATTTTTCTGCCACTATTTAAACTGGGTTATGACTTGACGGAGACTCTTGACGACTTGACTATAAAAATATAATTAATTATATTACTTGACATTGGCTAAATTGTTGCAAGTAATGCACAGAAGCCATTACCAAGATAAGAAGAAACTATAGGTCAGATTCCGCTGTAGATAACGTCGAGGTTAATATGCCTATGTGGCTGAAGGTATGTGAGTACATAGGTAGATACAAACCTACTTTTTGTGTGTAGGTAGGTAGGTTATGTATGTCTAGTGTTGTGACAACATCAAGTCTCGACTCTCGATCTCGAATCTCGATATAAAGTGAGGTAGCTTCGCCGTTTACCTCTGTACACAGACTGCTCTTCAGATGTGTGGCTAGAAAATAGGCAAGTTATACAATAATATTAGGTATAATTTTACACAATAATGTCCAGTATGGACCATTCTATATGGAGTGAGAAGCGTTACCTTGCCGTAACACAGTTTATTTAACTAGCACGGAAGGCAACGTTCTCTTATTTTCATATACTTACGATCATCTTTTAATTTAATGTAAATATTAATTATGATTTGTTGTACCTATTCTAAGTTAAATAAACTTATCTTATCTTATCTTATACCAATATAATAAAAGTGTCTGTCTGTGATTTCAAAAAAATAAATAAATAAGTGAGAACTGCTTTTTATACGATGCATCACACATTACCGTTTTTAGAATGTTTATCTGTCTATCTGTCTGTTTTTTTTTTCGAATCGTCTCCAAAACTACTTACAGTAGGTATATCAACTAAAATTTTAAGAACTAACACTGGAATGTACGTGTTTCTTCCATTTCGATATGAATAGGTATACCGCGCAAACGAGTTCACGGGCACAGCTAGTTATAGGTATTAGAAGTAATGTGAAAAGTAGGTATGTATTTATCCTATGTCTTTCAGCTAAAGTAAATAATATAAAAAACAATTATTTGGGGTACCGGGGCCCTTCGCGTTTTCAAAATTCTTTCAGGGCGTCTGGTCGAAGCGACGCGTGACCCGTGAGCTGGCTCTTATCTGGCTCAACGCATTAGTATTGCCATTCAGCGTGGCAATACAGTCAGCATCTTAGGGATGCTTCCGTCTGGTAGTGATTGGGATCAATTGAGCTACCTTTAGATCGTTAGCAGCGGTCTTCAGGTAGCACAGCTGTTTCATATGGTTTTTTTTGTACATACCTACTAGTACCTATTAGTTGTATTATTATTTTTGTAAATAAATGTATCCTTATTATTTAAACCAGTAATATACGAAAAAAGTGTCGAAAAATTAAGCTTCGATGACTATTCAAACAAAAGATTTAAACGCGTCATAATCTGTGTCTACACATTTATTTTTCATCGGGCAACACGGCACGGAGGCCGTGTTCTAAGTTGTTTTTAATTCCGACTAAAAAGAGGGGTGTTTTAAAGTAAGAGGCCATAGTCTGTTTGTCTGTATTGTATGTGTATGCACGTCTTTTTTATTGCTTCGTTGCTCCGGAACGGGTGGTCCGATTTCAATGCGGTTTTTGTATGGAAAATGGTCTTTAAAAGATGGTACTAAGCTATGTTTGGTGGAAATTGATGCATCCGTTTCCAAGATAATGAGCAAGCAATTTTTTTTAAAAGAAAAACAGGTTGTTGAGATCTATTTTTTCCAGTGGCAACATATAGTCGTGAATAGAGTAATTCGCTTTGGGTCTTCGAGTCCCTATATCATACGCCAGACAGTTATGTGCTAATATAAGTGTTCCTTTTTAAAAAAAATAACATAACATAACACCCAACAGTCACATATATATAGTCATGAACCCATATTAGGATTCCCTGTGTCGTGGGTATAAGAAACTACGAGAACATGTCGTTGTCGATAGTTTTTAAATTATTTTAAATATTAAGTACTTATTCAACATATTTTGTTAATTTGCTTGATAGTATATATCGACAGACCGTTCACCATAAGATGTCCCCTGCGATGTTTGGCACTATTCCCAAGGCATCTTACGGTGAACGGTCAGTAATCTAATCTAAGCTTTAGTCATTCATACTTTTTACTTTGGTCCTTCAGGGCAGGCAACGCTCTGGCAATACCTCTGGTGTTGCAGATGTAAATAGGTGACGGTAACCGCTTACCATCAGGCGGGCCGTAAGCCAATTTGTCGAGCCATTACATAAAAAAAAAAATTTCACTCTTTTATTGAAGAAAACTTGAAGACAGCTAAAAATGATTGTAACAAGATGTCTTACAGAAAGGGATGCGCGTTTAAGTCTTCACACCATGACCACACTATATTTTTATATTTTTTTTATATTTTAGTTGGTCTAAATTAATGGGCATGGAATGAAAAAGGTCAAGTTTCGGAAGACATTTAAAAATAGGTATAAGTTTTTGATTTGATCAAAATGAATGAAAATGGATTGAAAAAGCTCTTGTTTCGGAAGACATTATACCCAGGTGTATAGATAGATTACAATTACAAATCGCTGCTTCAATAGCCTCACGCAATAGCGCCGCCATAAACCTACCATCATCGTACTAGATGTTTTGAAACCGCGGTCCCACGTCTAATTGACGACGCATTACATTGCGCCACACCGTCTGCTGGCCAACAATGACGCCTGCCCGCCCCTAGCGTCGTAAGCGAGCCATGTATAATGAAATGGCGAAATAATTGCTCTCTCGCAACTCATGTGCAGATTAGAAGGCATTTTTTCCGTGATTATACCCCGGAGGTGAAGCAGTGATAGGGTCAAAGTGACATCATCGCTGGAAAACTTGTGAAATTAGATTTTTATCTGATGATATACATATCCTTAATCCTTAGCTGTCAAAAGTTATGCCCAGTCCTGGACTTGTCAGACTTTTCAGAGGTTAATTGGGGAGCTAAAAGGTACGTGTACACAAATTTTCAGCTTGGTTGGAATTTTTCCGAAGTTTGGCCCATTTTACGTCTAAAGTTCCTGGACTATAGGTAGACAGTATTGGTACAATTTGTTGGTAAAGGTATGAGCTAAGTCGGTTTAGGGGTTGTTGAGGTATTGGGGTCCAAGATGGGGTAAAAAAAAAATACTAGTCAAGTGGGTGTCTTATGAATGGGCTCTGATATGACATTTTAAAACCATTTTTAATTTTAAATTAGGCTGTAGTTATGAACAAAATATTGATAAAAACTCTGGGGTATTTCCCGTAACATGCCAGTTTTGTCGTAGCTGTTATACACTACAGACAAAAGTCCATAAATGAAGAGCTTCAAGATAAGTACTCGGCGAACCTATCTAAGTCAAGCCTCTAAGGTTTTATAGATGTTTTAGTTATTTAAAGGAAATGAAGAGCTTCAAGATAAGTACTCGGCGAACCTACCTAAGTCAAGCCTCTAAGGTTTTATAGATGTTTTAGTTATTTAAAGGAAATGAAGAGCTTCAAGATAAGTACTCGGCGAACCTACCTAAGTCAAGCCTCTAAGGTTTTATAGATGTTTTAGTTATTTAAAGGAAATGAAGAGCTTCAAGATAAGTACTCGGCGAACCTACCTAAGTCAAGCCTCTAAGGTTTTATAGATGTTTTAGTTATTTAAAGGAAATGAAGAGCTTCAAGATAAGTACTCGGCGAACCTACCTAAGTCAAGCCTCTAAGGTTTTATAGATGTTTTAGTTATTTAAAGGAAATGAAGAGCTTCAAGATAAGTACTCGGCGAACCTACCTAAGTCAAGCCTCTAAGGTTTTATAGATGTTTTAGTTATTTAAAGGAAATGAAGAGCTTCAAGATAAGTACTCGGCGAACCTACCTAAGTCAAGCCTCTAAGGTTTTATAGATGTTTTAGTTATTTAAAGGAAATGAAGAGCTTCAAGATAAGTACTCGGCGAACCTACCTAAGTCAAGCCTCTAAGGTTTTATAGATGTTTTAGTTATTTAAAGGAAATGAAGAGCTTCAAGATAAGTACTCGGCGAACCTACCTAAGTCAAGCCTCTAAGGTTTTATAGATGTTTTAGTTATTTAAAGGAAATGTTTGTGAATAATTAAAAAAAGTAGTTTTAAAACTTACAGGCGCTTGATTTTTGCATTGAGTAGGTAATCATACTAATGCAAAATGTACCTATTTGTTTGGAACGTGCGTCTGGCTTAAGAATAGACCCCTATATCTCCTCTCGTGGATGTCGTAGAAGCCGACTGAGGGATTACCAAACTTGTTGATAAGATTCATGAGTTGATGTTCTGGCTGCTAGCTTATTATGTAATGTGTTATTACAGGAAGAAAGCGTTAGCAGAGTCAGTCGTGGGAAGCAATGGCGGCGATGAGCTCACCACTTGTCACGTCTATATTGACGTCTATATAACGACCTCTGTGGCGCGGCGGGTGAAGGGTCGCCTGCCACGCTGGAGGTTGCGCTTCCGATTCCCGCCTCGGAACAAATATTTGTGCGATCTGCAGATATTTGTTCAGGGTGTTGTGGGTATTTCCTATGTTTAATAAAAAATATCTATCTATGTAATGTATTGTATTAAGTATATCAGTTATCTAGTACCCATAACACAAGCTCTGCTTAGCTTAGGGCTAGATACTGTTGTGTGATAAAGTCCAGCATTATAAATTTATTTATTTATACTTCAGGTTTCAAAACTCGCTGTGGTTCTGGCGAAACGGCAGTCAAGTTAGCAGCCTCAACAATAGGCTATAAATATCCCTGCTTCTATTGAATCACTATTATTAAAAGTTTGCATGAAGGCGTCACTTTTCATCACAGTTTTTAGGATTCCGCACCCAAAGGGTAAAACGGGACCCTATTACTAAGACTTCGCTATGCGTCCGTCTGTCACCAGTCTGTATCTCAAGAACCGTGATAGTTAGATAGTTGAAATTTTCATAGATGATGTATTTCTGCTGCCGCTATAACAAATACTAAAAAGCAGAATAAAATAAATATTTAAGGGGTCTCCCATACAACAGACATGATTTTATTGCCGTTTTTTTAGATAATGGTACAGAACCCTGCGTGTGCGAGTCCGACTCGCAGTTGGCCGGTTTTTGGTAATATATATCATCACGATACGAGCAACCGTTTTTTTATAGCTACTTGAATGGCGGAACAAGCAGATGGCCGACCTGATGTTAAGCGGTAACTTCTGCCTTTAACAATGCATAACCTCATAGGTTACGTCTATCTAGGACGCACCCTATGTGGCATTGCACTGCGCCCGCCACCCTTATACTTACAGATGAAAAGACTCATGTGCCTGTAATTTCACCGGTTTGAAGGAAACTGGAACACATGCTGGAACACATGAAACATGCTTTGCTTTGCGGCAGAAATAGGTATGGAGACAGTACTTCCCCGGACGAACTTTTTAACAAAAAAGCTGTACTACAACTAAAAATAAAATAGAACTAAATATCTCCTAAACTACATTCCTCTGCTTCGTGTCACTTTATATCACTATTTCATCACGGTTTTTTGGCATAGTTTAAACCACCAAATTCCATGATGAGGCTGCTAACCTGACGGACACAATGATAAGTACCTACAGATCTACAGTATACTATTTCATGATGAGGCTGCTAACTTGACGGACACAATGATAAGTACCTACAGATCTACAGTATACTATTCCATGATGAGGCTGCTAACCTGACGGACACAATGATAAGTACCTACAGATCTACAGTATACTATTCCATGATGAGGCTGCTAACCTGACGGACACAATGATAAGTACCTACAGATCTACAGTATACTATTCCATGATGAGGCTGCTAACCTGACGGACACAATGATAAGTACCTACAGATCTACAGTATACTATTCCATGATGAGGCTGCTAACCTGACGGACACAATGATAAGTACCTACATATCTACAGTATACTATTCCATGATGAGGCTGCTAACCTGACGGACACAATGATAAGTACCTACAGATCTACAGTATACTATTCCATGATGAGGCTGCTAACTTGACGGACACAATGATAAATACCTACAGATCTACAGTATACTATTCCATGATGAGGCTGCTAACTTGACGGACACAATGATAAATACCTACAGATCTACAGTATACTATTCCATGATGAGGCTGCTAACTTGACGGACACAATGATAAATAGCTACAGATCTACAGTATAATATTCCATGATGAGGCTGCTAACCTGACGGACACAATGATAAGTACCTACATATCTACAGTATACTATTCCATGATGAGGCTGCTAACCTGACGGACACAATGATAAATACCTACAGATCTACAGTATACTATTCCATGATGAGGCTGCTAACCTGACGGACACAATGATAAGTACCTACAGATCTACAGTATACTAATCCATGATGAGGCTGCTAACTTGACGGACACAATGATAAGTACCTACAGATCTACAGTATACTATTCCATGATGAGGCTGCTAACCTGACGGACACAATGATAAGTACCTACAGATCTACAGTATACTAATCCATGATGAGGCTGCTAACTTGACGGACACAATGATAAGTACCTACAGATCTAAAGTATACTATTTAAGATCACGCAAATATGTGTCTATTACAAATCAATCGAACCCTTGGTTTCGCATTCATGCATTCGTTAGAGTTGATGCAACGTGATCTTGGTAAATGGATACTTTTACTGCAGAGAGATCTAGTACACCGACAGACCGTGCAATTTGCACGCACATGTCACTTTGTACTGCGTCGTACTGTCGTACTGAACTCTTGCGCTACTTGACGTGTGATAACGGTTATCGATCATCAAGATGATTTACAATGCTACCTGTCATTGAAGGTAGAATTTACTTTAGAAAACACTTTAGTAAAAACGTTACGAGTTACGTAGCCTGTAACGTTTTTGGATGAGCTCGATGGAGGAACTTAAATAAATTAGCTTTGAACTGTTAGTGCATTTTCCAAGCCAAAAGGTCCGCGTAAACGCATACTGTCCGTGCAGTGCGACAAATCCTGTCAGATGCTTGGATCAGGGCATAGCTACCTAGGAAGAAGTAGTACATACATTCATGATAGCTACCAAATAACAATGCCACTAATGTAGGATCTGAATGTAAGAATGTATCTGAATTTGTTTTGAAAGCGAGATGCTTGACAGATGATTCTGTGAAAGTTTCCGAACGAGTGATAGAATCATTCATGGATAGAATGGAACGGAACGATGAATGCACTGTTGGTCTGTAATTCTGTATGTTGAGAGATAAAGAAACACGAGAAGACGGAACGTGTAGATTTTGTGAAAACAATCATCTTTATTTTTGTAACGTAACCTACTTTGAAGAAATACTATAAATATAAAGTATTTGGAAAACAGTTATTTTGTTTTTTGCTCCCGAATCCCACACTAATATACATATTATACACATAAGTAAAATAAATTGCAAAATTTCACAAAAAATATATTTAATTTATTCCTTCATTTAACTAATCACTTCGAATCACATTTCCTTATAATATCAACACCTTGCGTTCCTACTTACAGCTAACTTGGCACTTAGTGAGCACATGGTACAATATACAGCTTATATACAATAAAAAAATACTTTTTTATTATGCCAAACGAACAATGCTCGATTACACCTAATAAAATAATTGTAAGAAAAAATACTCTTGTCACCGCAAATAACGTAGGTAGGTATAACACTTTAAAAATAATTATAATTTGATAAGATTTGGTATTCAGATATTTATAATAAGTTAATAATAGATGTCAATATTAAATATTTAACCAAATAAAATGAGAACAAATTGATTCAGAAATCACAATCCTTCAAGATTTCTACTTAAAGGTATGTTACTGGCTGGTGACAATATTTCTCATAAATTTCGTATAATTAATATAAATTAAAAATGTATAATTGATCGTACAACAAAATAAGTAATAATTGCCTTTAAGTGGTACCGCCTGCATTTGTGTGTACAACTCATTAAGTTGTATTACATGTTTCACAACCAAAAATAACGAGTATTTTGCATTTTTTCACTGGACTTAGTATTTTTTTACAATATTTAAAAAGATAAAATATAGAGAACATTTGTTTCTGAATTAATATTTACAGTTAAGTTAATAACATTTAAGATTTACCAAATTTTATCGTCTGAAATCCTACTTAATCCTAGTCTTACTTAGTCTGTAAAATTAGGAACGTTGCAACATGTATGTACATTATTTCATAAATGCTTCTTCAGAAATCTAGTTTCAAAGTTTTATACAAATATACCTAATTTATTTGTTAATGTCGTTGTTTAAAATGTATAAAGCACCTATTTATGAATAATTAAATTAGAACAATATTTCCCATAATACATAACAGGGTGAAGGTAATCAAAAACACTTTTTGTATAAATAATTACACAAAAAACAATGATATTATAACTAAAACTCACGTAGTAGAATTTCAATATAGTTGGACCCATTTTATTGATGAAACAATCACAAATAGTGTCGATTCTATGAAACATACCCAAGCAATTTTTTTTTGTGATTGCTTCACCATTATTGACACATTTTATTTTAGTAAAGAAGAGTAAGCTAAACATTTACGGATTTAAAAATGCACTACGTGTTAGTTTCAACCCTGAAGGCGATACTTTTTATATTCGGCCATACGAGTATTGCCCACTCTCCTACGTAAATAATTTAAATGCAATCTTTGAGTTCACAAAGTATATTTTTGTGGTTCGAGCACAATTCGGATATGTATTGTCATGCATCATGAGCACCGACCGACCTTGTACTAGCTAACCCCCTTCTCTTCGTCAGGCCACAACACTTCAGGATGGTTTAGCATATAATAAGTCATGTGCTTCTCGCTTCCATACGTAGAAGCTTTAGTTCCTAAGCACATGATAAACTGACTTTTCTCAAGGTTTTTATCACAGTCCACTGAGTGGAATATGTGCACTAAGCTATCATCTGCTATCCTATACACAGTTAGATTAGATTTGATTAGTGTCTCGAACAACTGCACGTCTTCTAAGCCCCAGCCTTTTATGTTCAAATCGAATCCTCCGACTCTGTTGAAGTCACACTTGTAAATACTGAGAATACCGAAGCCATATTGCCTGAAATACCCACTATCGTCCGTAATTTCTTTACTATATTTTAAGTTAGTTATTTCACGGTCTGTCTTCACAGTTTCACCACTGTCCATGAATTTACCTGAAGCAGGTAAATTATCAGGTTCGATAACTTCATCAGCGAACTTATTGAAATCTGCACCATTCACCACTTCAGGGTTGTACTCACTGAAAACTATCGGGAAGTAGACTTGGGTGTATTTTATGGTGTTTATCCTTATTCTTCTAAGAGTATTGTAGTTAAACATCATGTCTACATCGATGAAAGAGACTAGGTCCTCATCCTTGCACTGTTTCATTCCCTCTGTCAAGGCAGCTCCTCGGGAGAACACTGTTGTACCCATTTGGATAACTCGAATGTCTTTACTATACTGTTCATTATAGTAATTTACAAGTGACTCCGCGTTTTGGTAATCTAAAGGACTTTTACTATCTAAATAAAGTACGACTATCAATGTCACAGCCTCGTCGCTCTTTAAAACTATTTCCTCATAGTTCTTCAGGAATCTTCCAAAAATCTCCTGCCTACCTGCTAGGGGGAGAATGAAATGTATTCGTCTATCATAGATAGGGTATTGTTCAAACGGCGCTTCGTTCCATTTGAGGACCTTGGGAAGATTCTGCAACTTCATGAAACCTGATTCTATGGCCTCTCTGACGTTAAGTTTGCTGAAGTCCAGGAAACTGTTCTGCTGGCTGGCCTCGTCAAAGTCTTCATAATCGTTTGGAGATACCTTTATCGTGTCTAGGTCCAGGTTTTCGAGGATGGCTGGATCCTCGAACGGTGGGGGGTCACCCATCGGCAGCTCTCTTATTTCTATGCCTGAAATGATTACAACACAAATAATATGTAAGTTGCTCTGTACTCTAGCCAAGGCGTTACGACATTTTGCTAATACGTATTATGGGATATTTAGGAGGGTCTTTAGAGGAGTTTCATATAGATTTTCCTACCGTTTTCTCCGTAGAGAATTTACCATCAAAGAGTATTCAGAGACAAGTCCGAATAATATATTTGGCACATACCCACTTCATGACAAAACCATTGCCGCTTATTGGAAAACTAAGCGTTTTGTCTTTCTAGACACCTCTATTTATAAACACATCTCTATTTCTAAAGACATTAAAGTGTAATCAGTGCAGCGAGTGAAACTAAGACATTTCAACACTCTGAAATAGACACATAAGCGAAAGCTGCTCGTCTATATTTTTTTAAATAATAATTAATAATAAACTAATCAACAGCCAGATATCATAAGGGAAATCACAGATAAATTTATATTCATACAATTAATTGAAAATTTGGAATACCTACCGACAAATCACGGTCACGCACGAGCGAAGTTTAGTTTTAAGACTTTTTTTTTTGCTGTCCTTATCCATGTGCATGCGGAAAAGTTCTTACCAGTGAAAGACTGCTGCAAGTAAGCATGTCTCCTGACAGCAGCTGTCATCTTCCTGCCCCTATATCTGCGGTACTTGAGAAGCAGGTCCAGAACATAATCGACTCCGTGTAACGGCTGCAGCCTGATGTACCCGTATAGAAGCTCGTTGAAGTCGATGACGCGCCCGCGCTGGCGGGATGGCGCGTTAATGATCTCCATCACCTGGAACATTATGGATTAAAAAATTTAAGGTTAATACAACATTAACCCTTAGTTATGAGAGCGATAGCTCACTCCACTCCAGAAACAAAATCAAAATGGTTTTGTTCTTATTTTTTTTAAGGAGTGGTTCTGTTTTTAGTTTTTTTTTCAAAAGGAAGTGCATGTAAGAATCCTCTGCAATGTGCACTGAATAATTCACCGCACTGGTTATTTTAAAATAGGTCACAAGGCCTTTTTAAATAGGCAAATAGCAGTGACAAGAAGAGCCAACGTATTCCTTCGTATATGTTAAGTTTCTGTTTTGAATAGAAGATGAGCCCACCTCTCTGATAACGTCATCCAGAGCCTCCTTCAATGGCCCCTCGATCCTCCTCTTCGGGTTGGAGTGGCTCACGGAGTAGATTGACTTGCTGATGAAGTCGAATGGAACTACCTCCTCTATTGTGTTCGCCTTGAAGCGGTTGAAGTCTATCGGAGCTCCTGAAATAGCAAAATGTAAATTTTGAGAAAATTTATCTTAAAAAGATTAAATTCCCAAGGTTTGACTGGTATAAATCAATAATGCTGGACAGTTCACACAACATTAACTAGCCCCAAGCTAAGCAGAGCTTGTGTTATGGGTACTAGATACCTCCTGCGTCACAGGCGAATCTTCGCCCGCTGCGCCACAGAGGTCGTCAAAACAACACAAAGTAGTAACAAGCATGTGTACTGTGGTGTGTCTAGCCTAAGAACAGACCCCAACGTCTCCTCCCGTGGGTCCGTAAAAGCCGACTAACGGATAGGGATAGGCTGAGTAATACTGAGTATTCAATACTATATACACGTCTCCAATCCGCCTATCGAGCGTGGTGATTAAGGTGGGGTCAGGGGTATAACAATGACAGTTTCAAAAGAGGAAGACGAGTGACGCTCTAACACAGCAGTCATTATACTTGGTTTCCGGTTGACTCGGGCCGGCTCGGCGTCGCACGAATGTCTGGTTTGTAACTCCCCATTAATAAAGTAGTACATCTTCCTAGGAACTCCCCGACTGTAAGTAGTAGTCGACTGTAGTCCCCTTATTGTCAATCTGGCTCTCTCTAATATGGCGATGTAATCGGTAGTCTATATTTTTCAGCTAAATAACGTTTTCAACCATACTTAAGAGTGGAAAGTAACCCCATGATATTTATTTTTCTTCCCGGAGTAATTGAAGTACTTCTTCTTCTTTCATGTCAGTGGCTAAACATGACTAAATTTTATTGGACTAATAGGAAGCAATCGCTAAGCCCCTTTTCCGTTGCCTGGTTCAGGAAACGGAAGTTTTTTTTAAATATACAAGAAGTCATTTTGATGCGTTTTAGGTCTATACTAGAACACAAGCGTTCTCAACATTGTTCCAAGTGCGACTAAAAAAGTACCGTAAAGTACGGGTGTCAGCAGACTCAGTGTTACTCCTAGTTTTCACAAAATCGGGTTTCGCTTTCTGAAAATGTGTTGATGAGCAAAAAACACAATCAAATTTGAATTTCGCGCCACAAGCGAAACGTGTGTAATCCTTAATCTACGATAGGTCTAGAGATGCCTGGTCGTGATACGACAATGTCTCCGGGAAGGTCAATGGAACATTCCAGACGCTTTTGTCTTCAAAGATATCGACTGATAAAGGTCTTCTTACCTAATATGCTATTGTTCCCCAAGTACTCCGGATCCCCGACCTTCGCTGGGAACAGAGGGACCCCTCCAGGCAGCTCGTAGTCTTCCACGTGGTCCTGAGACACGCCAAGCTCATGGAGGGACATGGCGATGTCTCTGTGAAGGTCGAGAGAGCTTTCTCGCAGCTCTTGGATGCGAAGATTCTGGAATTGATAAATAATTTTGCTATTCAAATGGTTTTTAGATATATTTCTGGTATGGTGTGTCTGGCCTAAAAATAAACCCCTCCGTTTCCTCCAGTGGATGTAGTAAAGGGGGGGGGGGGGGGGGATTACTGTACCATAAATACGATAGGATTTTTCTATCTCCATATAAAAAAAACACAAATTAACCTCTATTGGCTACATACGATTGTTTCTCAATAAGGGGCAGATTATATCTAGGACACATCCACCATACTACACTTACGACAGATTTAAGTCAAAAATAAAATAAATAAAATCATTACTATAAAACCGAAGACCATTGAGGATTGTGCAAAATTATCTATATATTACAAAATAAATATTCATATAAAATGGCTTTATTGACCAGCGCGAGGCGATTTATTTATGAAAATTGCAGTAAAGGGTTGGCGCAATCCCCCACTGACCCATGCTCGTTGAATCATGCGGTATATTGCATGATATAATGTATATACATGTATATATAGCTACACAAACATGAATGTACATAAGAAAAATCTTTTGAATGCCGGGTTTCAACTTATGCAGCATGTAAACAAGATAATACGGGGTAAATGAACGCATTACCGACAATGAGATCGATATGGCATTGCTATCTGGGGAGCAATACGATAGGTTAGTAAGTGGGGTAGTGGGATTCTGTAGGAATACATTTGTCCTTATAGTACCACGTATACGACTGCGTATGTACATGTTGGTAAATTTAGATAAACAGGTCGTTGCAGCAATGTAATTTGCATACATCTTTGAGCCCACATGTTCGTTTTGATTTTAGCAGACGGTATGGATCATAGATTTAGTATGTACTAGATCTACAATCAGAGATCGAAGATGGAACAAAAAAAAATATGTGCACGTGTTGGTGAAAGTCTATGTGCGAGTTAAAAATAGTGTTGTCCTCGACCAACACTTTTACATTGTCGATAGAATTCATCATCCGTCCGTGATGTGTATGGTAGATAAATACATCTAAATGCAGATTAAGTCTTGGCAGATTTGACGTCATAAAGAGAATTTCTTATTCCAATTTTGAATACAGTTAATAAATAAACCTTTATTATTTATTGACCCCTAAATATTACAGTTTTATTTATAGGTGGGATCTTAGAGTTTCGCTTTTAAATTTAAACTTAAAATGTTTGCTGCATATACCTAGTGGAGTTCTTATTTGAGTCTATCCCACTCTTCTTATAACCGATAACCATTTTTCTCGTAGCAAAGGATTACTTGGAAATCTGAAAGCACAAAAACATTTTATATCAGCCGTGCTACGCCCATATAATTTTTCACTCTGTTACTTTATCTATAGACAATTTGTTACCCCAAAGTTTATTATTTTTCAAGTATAAACCACGCTTTATGGATAACATTAAATTTAAATGTTACCCAAAAATTCCGTTCCAGTGGGACTCGAACCCGCACCCTCGCCTGTCATCGGCGATGCCTTAAACAATTTAGCCATAGATCGAGCTATGACGCTGGGGACGAAATTTGTGGGCACTATCAACTCGGCTATAGCGCCAAGTTGATAGTGCTGTATCTACAGGTGTTTCATTGGAAACCTTCTGTTCAAAGTTCTAAAGTAAAGGCATCGCTGATCACAGGCGAGGGTGCAGGTTTGAGTCCCGCTGGAACGGAATTTTATTTAAATTAATAATTTTATTTTAATAGAATTTAAATTTAATTTGTTACCTATTACTTTATTAAGCAGAAATAAACAATATTTATTTATAAAAAATAAAAATAAAATATACCCTTTCGGGAAAAAGGCGTGTGTACAACAACGTAAATATTTACTCCAAAATATCTACTACACAAACTGCAATAAAAACACCCGTGGTGCTTTAAAGTTACCTTTTCAATAGTCAATACAAAAACACACACCTCAATGTCCACCTGGTTATTATAGATTTTTAAAAAAACGGTTAAATGTTAACAGAGCACACATATTTACTCCAAACAAAGTAAACCTCCATTCTAGGATGGACAAAAATTTAATTTATAGGTAGGTATAGTGCGCGTCATGTAAAAAGAACGCTGGTGGTCAAGCTTCTACAGGCGTTCCAGCGTTCTTTTTACATGACGCGTACTATAATTGTACATTATTTGTAGTAAACTAGGTAGGCACTCATTGAATGCATAGGTATACATCTCTTAAATAAGTAGAAAAGTAAGTAATCTCTTAAAAAGAACGCTGGAACGCCTGAAGAAGCTTGACCGCCAGCGTTATTTTTACATGATGCGCATTATACTACGATATAGACTGCAACAGGACTATCGATATTTCTGGCGTCATCACTTGGTCAAGCCCTATCGTAATCAAACATTTTTATATTTTACATAAAATATTGTTTATTTCTAGGTGCAGCAACGAAATATTATTAAAAAATATAAGGGAAAGTCCTAATCTACGAATGAAACTGGTTTTTAGGCCATTTACTAAAGCAGAATTGATAAAATAAGCAATACAATCGAACTACCAATAATCTCTTATTTACCTGTGAAACGTGTATATTCACAGTCACAAACTGAACACGACACCATTGTCATACAAAGTAATATTTGTTATTTAATAGTAAGATTACTAAAAAAATTACGAAATTAGTTAAACTGCACAAGAGACCGTCCGGTATGGGCATGTACTCAAGCAAAACATGTCACATTCAATACATTGTTGCTGTCACTTTTCTTCTTGCACGGGGTACATTTAAAAATGACTTCTCTCTCCCACGCTTCGTTTGTCTATTTAGCGTAGCGAAAAATTCTACGTCTATGGTATGGACACTTTAAATATTTAGTGGTACGGATAGGGTTAGCAGACGACAGTAATTTTCCAGACATATCAGGAATTTAGGCCTTCTACCAGGGTTACAGGATTTTTTTAAGTTTTTAAGAATTTTAAAGATGGAAATGAATAATAACCTCCCATTAATGAGTCGCATTTTGTTCTTGGAATGCAAACGAAACATGAAAATTGTGTTCAGTTTAGGCAGCCACACCACGCTAGGATTGCTTTAGCGGCATCATATCAAAAATGTCAGAGATTTAATGCCTGCTGCATTGCAAAAAAAAATTGCCCTTCTTTACTTATCAAAATGTTTATACAGCCAAAATGTCAGGAAATCTAGTGAAAAGTGAAGGAAGCTGTAAGGAAATCTCATTTTTAAATCTGGTAACCCTAGGTACGGATCGTCTTTGGGGTACGGATGTTTGATTCGGATATCATTCAAGAAACATCCGATGTCGCGCTGTCATTTGATTCAACGATGAACCCTAAAATGAGTACCTACACATCTGCAGTGGCCCGTGGAAGTCGCTAAATTGAGTCCGGATCCGGACTAAGGTTGGCCCTCAGATTAATAGAGAAGTAAAGACGGAACATTGTCCTAAAGCAAACTGACGCCAGTTTTAATGCAAGTGTGCGTGTTTTAGAGAAACACAATCAAACCACTGTAACACTCACACTTTCCACACATAAGTACACTATTTACACAATACACTGCTTTATGTAAGTAGCTCAGTATTTTAAATAAAAAATAAATGGGCTTTTGGATAAATGGGATAAACGTTTTTGTTTTCTAGCAGGGAACGTGTTAATAACCACTAAAATATCAAACTTTAGATTCGTTAATATCTTAGAAAAAATCGAAAGTGGTCATGCCCTGGTGATGAAAAAGTGCCTACATCATCACCTACATTCATTCTTCAAAGAGTACATTAATCATGAAAATCTTCAAACTAGCAACCATTTCCATCAACCAATCGTTCTCGGAACCGCTAAGAAAGCACATTATAAACAGGTCTCTTCGAGCCGGGTCCGTGAAGATCAAAGGAAGGCCGTGAGTGATGTTTACGGCCAACAGGTGCAGTATACTGGGGGCAGGAAACTACAACGATGAAACTTCAAGAACATCGAAAGAAAATGGATCTACTTACTGGGTTTGAGCTAATCAATGGTGGCGTAGTGGTAACCAGCCTCCCCTTTTGAGAAATAAATAAATAAGTTTTTTCTCCGAAATATATTATGTTTCTCAAAATAAGTTGTATTGAAAGAATGGATCAACAGGTCGAAAATTATCCTCGGACAAATATACATTACATACAAACGCCAATTCGACAAAATTGACTACCTTCGCTCGTTCAATAACTTATTAATATTTTTCATGCAGCAAAAATATATGAAAATGATAAGAATCTTGCAATTTTCTGTTTAACCGTACCAATATCCATTGTGTGTGAATTGGCTGTGGAATGAATCCGGACTACATTCAAAAATACAATTTTATTTTTCGTGGGATGAACACGGCCTAAATTTTGTTCAGAATCCGAAAATAAATATTCTTGGGATGAATACCACCAAAACGGATCAATACGGATGCACCCGAAATTAGTGATTGGAACCGTGAGCTGATCAAAATCAGCCCGAACACTGCCATGCCACTAGCACCTTCCTCCGTCTCCATCATCAGATCAGCTCACTAACAGGTATGCGTAATCGGTTGGTAGGAATAGTTTAAAATACAGTTGCAATATTAAGTTGAAATGAAACATACCTAGTCTATTTTTTTTATCCCGATATTCCCACGAGTTCGAAACTTATGCGGGTGAAACCGCGAGGCTCTGCTAGTTAGCTATAAGTGAGACAGGAATAAGAGCATTCCAACCGTATGACATGAACTTATAAAAAAATCGTGTAAAATTAATTCTATGAAAATCTGACCCTGCCACAAGCCAGCCACACACACAGATTTACGCGGAACTCATTCATGTTCACAAATACTGTGAATCACTATCACTGACACGTGCCTACAAACCGCTAAGGAAAACAACGCCATTACGTAGGCACGCGGATAATCAGGTCATTTCGAGTAATGAAAGTGATGATGTGCATGCAACGCTGTAGATCTTTGTCAAACATTGATGAGCATGAAGCAATTCAATTGTTGCTTTATAATACAAAAATACCTGGCTTTTTACCTGACTACGGCAAAACCAAAAGGAAAGATTATGTTTTTAGCAATCTATGTTTTTGTCTTAGAATATAGAATAAACCAGAAAGTGCGTTCGTACTATTAGTACGGGGCGCTGTGTCGCCAAAACACAATGCCTCCCCCCGCGCCTATCATACTGCCCACTAGTAGGGTAATATTTTGGTGATGTAGGCAACAATGACAAAATGGACGCTTGACTTTTTTCCAAAGAATAAAATTTATTAGTTAAACCAAAAAGATATTTATGGACGCTTGACTTTTTTCCAAAGTGAATGGTTATAACTTTAATTAGTTAGACCAAAAAAATATTTAAATTTAATACCTATACGTATGAAATATAATTATATCCTTTTTCTTATTAAGCCAAGCAGAATTTTTACATGTGGGAACGACACACGAATATCTTTAAGCACGACTAACCGCACGGCCGACCACAGACAGACTGGATGAAACTATTCTCATTGAGACTAGTTTACGTGGTGACAGTTTGTTTAGGCGTGATACGGGTTCTGATTTATTATATATTCTAAGGTTTTTATGTGTTTTTTTACGTATGTTCCACTGTAGCTCCTAAAATACTCATCCGCTTTTTATGAGTGAGGTGTCCATCGATTCGTTATTATAAAATGTAGCGTCCTCGTCTTACCTTGAAGTAGGAGTGTATCCTGTACATCTACCGATGGTCTTTCACTGGGTGGAGAGTGATGGCGCGGTGCACCTCTCGCTTCTTCAGCCGACCTGTGTATGCAGCTTCACCGCTGCTATTGTGGTGAAGGATTGATAGACAGTAGCTTTATTAAGTCCTACCTTGAAGTAGGAGTGTATCCTGTACATCTGCCGATGGTCTTTCACTGGGTGCAGTGTGATGACGCGGTGCATTTCTCGCTTCTTCAGCCGACCTGTGTATGCAGCTTCACCGCTGCTGTTATGGTGAAGTTTTGATAGACAGTAGCTTTATTGAGTCCTACCTTGAAGTAGGAGTGTATCCTGTACATCTACCGATGGTCTTTCACTGGGTGCAGTGTGATGACGCGGTGCACCTCTCGCTTCTTCAGCCGACCTGTGTATGCAGCTTCACCGCTGCTGTTATGGTGAAGTTTTGATAGACAGTAGCTTTATTGAGTCCTACCTTGAAGTAGGAGTGTATCCTGTACATCTACCGATGGTCTTTCACTGGGTGCAGTGTGATGACGCGGTGCACCTCTCGCTTCTTCAGCCGACCTGTGTATGCAGCTTCACCGCTGCTATTGTGGTGAAGGATTGATAGACAGTAGCTTTATTAAGTCCTACCTTGAAGTAGGAGTGTATCCTGTACATCTGCCGATGGTCTTTCACTGGGTGCAGTGTGATGACGCGGTGCACCTCTCGCTTCTTCAGCCGACCTGTGTATGCAGCTTCACCGCTGCTATTGTGGTGAAGGATTGATAGACAGTAGCTTTATTAAGTCCTACCTTGAAGTAGGAGTGTATCCTGTACATCTGCCGATGGTCTTTCACTGGGTGCAGTGTGATGACGCGGTGCATTTCTCGCTTCTTCAGCCGACCTGTGTATGCAGCTTCACCGCTGCTGTTATGGTGAAGTTTTGATAGACAGTAGCTTTATTAAGTCCTACCTTGAAGTAGGAGTGTATCCTGTACATCTGCCGATGGTCTTTCACTGGGTGCAGTGTGATGACGCGGTGCATTTCTCGCTTCTTCAGCCGACCTGTGTATGCAGCTTCACCGCTGCTGTTATGGTGAAGTTTTGATAGACAGTAGCTTTATTGAGTCCTACCTTGAAGTAGGAGTGTATCCTGTACATCTACCGATGGTCTTTCACTGGGTGCAGTGTGATGACGCGGTGCACCTCTCGCTTCTTCAGCCGACCTGTGTATGCAGCTTCACCGCTGCTGTTATGGTGAAGTTTTGATAGACAGTAGCTTTATTGAGTCCTACCTTGAAGTAGGAGTGTATCCTGTACATCTGGCGATGGTCTTTCACCGGGTGCAGTGTGATGGCGCGGTGCACCTCTCGCTTCTTCAGCCGACCAGTGTACGCAGCTTCACCGCTGCTGTTGTGGTGAAGTATTGTCTGCATCTGGAATAAGGAGACGACAATTTTTTATTTATTACGAAATCTCACTGACGTTTTCATACCATCTAGCTAGATGGTAAAATATATAAATAAATAAAACAAATAAATAATGCTGGAAAGTCCACACAACATTGTCTAGCCCCAAGCTAAGCAGAGCTTGTGTTATGGGTACTAGATAACTGATATACTTAATACAATACATTACATAGATCGATATTTTTTATTATACCATAGGAAATACCCAAAACACCCTAA
Organism: Operophtera brumata; assembly: GCA_932527175.1. Taxonomy (NCBI): domain Eukaryota; kingdom Metazoa; phylum Arthropoda; class Insecta; order Lepidoptera; family Geometridae; genus Operophtera; species Operophtera brumata. The sequence continues at coordinate 52,928,466 of OW052239.1, read as the reverse complement.
ACAAATATCTGCAGATCGCACAAATATTTGTTCCGAGGCGGGAATCGAACCCGCATCCTCATGCGTCGCAGGCGAACCTACGCCCGCCGCCCTAAGGAGGTCGTCGAGGATATATAAGGAACATAATTGCATTGTAACACCTCTAATAAATATGTTGTATAATGTATAATTATTGATTACTGGTGCTATGAAGAAAATATCTTTATTTACAGGATCTAAAAATAAGTCATAGAGCAACACGGCGGCCGTCGTGCTCCAAGGCTCAACTGATCCATAAGAATGATGAAGAAAATTTTATAAGTACCTATAAACAGGAAAATAAATTTTCATTTTCTTCAAAGTTGAACCCACGGGGCATGCAAAAAACACAACTGCCCCCTGCGTAGATTCTTAAAAATGTTGTAGGAAATCATTCTTCACTTGCGCGCATCAATTTCCGCCCGTCGGCTATTCTTATATTCTACTAACCAGACTAAACTGTACATTATTCTCATTAACTGTGAGACCTTGAGCTCGAAATGTAAACGGAATACTTCCAGGTGAGCCACAGAAATAGTGATCTGCACAACGTTGTCAATGAGATAATATGAGAATAGCAAATAAAATATTCAAGGTTATGAATCTCAAACATCGACATTTAGCATCCAGTTATCTTAAACATTCTTTCAATCGCAGTAGGTCCATTGTCCAGATCCATAGTGGGTCTAGTGAGATATTTTTTTCTCTGTAGATCGGTTTCCTAATAATTTGGATCTGATGAGATTTTTTATTGCTAATAGATCTATTTTTATTGGTTCTTGGTGATATGTTAAAATATCGAATGGGCGAAGTCTATCAAGAAAACAATAGATGCAAGAAACTGACAGCGCTATTACTCCCTTGACCGCAGGAAGAGATGAGTTGTTGTTGTTGTTGTATAGATTTCTGCCGCTCGGAAGTAACTGACGTAAGCAGCAAATGATAAATCTTCGTTTTGCTTCTAAAGTAGCAAATAAACAAATAAATCCTTCTCTATTAATCTAAGGTAATGTGATTACCTACTGAATAGTATAAAAATTTACGCTTAATATTTTCTCTAATCGAAGGAGGGACCTAAAAAGGGGTTTTAGGAGGGCCAATTTCAAAAAATAAAGCTGTCGTTAAAAGTTTCACCAATCGTGTTTCTAGTCTATTTATTTAGACTCCATTCTCAAGTAATTACTGTATTTAACATCAAGTTTGTAACCTTTACTGTTACTGAGTAAGCATGTAACGCAACAACTCCAAAATTTTAACATATTTTAGAACTTTGCAGGGCCTGTCTTTATCTGAGTGATAAACAGACACTCATAACTATAGAAATTCTATAGCTGCTTGGTGAGCAGTGGCCTGCTTTTAATTTCTAAGGTAATAAGTAGTAGGCGTTTCGTTGTGTCAGAACACCTGAACTATTATACGTAAATTATGATTTATGATGACACTGGCATCCGCCTGGGGGATATAATTTTGCCTAATGCCTACAAATCGCTGCAGCCTTCACAATAACAAAAACTTTCGCAGGTATGACTGACCGAGCGAGCGAAGCGTCATTACAACTGCCATAATTTGCTTTCATCTGTCCGGATGTATGTATATGTATGTTGGTACTCGCACACCAAACTCGGTACTCGGTACTCGGTAGGTATTACAGGGCATATTTTTCAACAAATCTTGACGAAACGTGCTAAACGGTTTCTATAATTTCATAGTTTTTTTTTGTCGTCGGCGATTTTTTAGTTTTTTTTTCGATTGGGTAAGTTTTCAATAAAAAAATAAAAAATCTTTATTGACTTACATACAACGTTACATAGGTTAATGAGTACATAGCTGTATATCAGGAGTTTCAGCCAGTTTTCAGGAGCTGCATTTATGCACGAAATTTTCCTTTTACTCCATGTACATTTTATAAGTTGTCCGACAGCCTACTGTGTGTACTAGCTGTGTTATTTTTCCTTTTAACTTCATTATAAGTAGTATAAACTACTTGTAGTATAAACTACTTGTCGTATAAACTACTTGTAGTATAAACTACTTGTCGTATAAACTACTTGTAGCATAAACTACTTGTAGTATAACCTACTTGTAATATAAACTACTTGTAGTATAAACTACTGTCGTGTTTTTTTTTTCAAATATTCCTAAACAACCGTTCAAATGGCGCAGACTCTAACAAAAAAATAAATATTGCGCAAACGGATCCCGGAAGCGAAAAATGACTTCCCACGCCCGCAATATTATTGAAAGACCTATCCATTGATCCCCACATCATCACGGGATAGACGAGAAAAAACATCCCAACTTACACCCGCTACATGTGTATTGTGTACCTACTTATTTGAGATGCATATATGCACTTTTCTCATGTAAGTGACAATCATTTCTTTAAAACGAAAATCACATTTTTGATTTAGTTTTATTTTACTGCTTTGTTGGCATGTTTCCTGCTTTCTAGTACTAAGAGTCTGAGCTAAGCCGCGGACAGACAGACGGACGGACATAGCGAAACTATAAGGGTTCCTTGTCTAGATGACTACAGAACCCTTAAAAACATGAGATATACAAAAAATAAGACACTCTCGGTACCTATAGTCATGTCAGAAAATAGTTTGTATATCCATCTTCGAGGTGATCTAGCTCAGATAAGAATGTTTCTTTCTATGACCTAGATTTTGCTAGCACTTACTCTGTTTTATTATCCGCCAAAACTTTATCCATTCACGTGGCCGTGACGTGTTCGTGATTACACGTGTTCAATGTTTATTATTATTATTTGAATCTGGTATTTCTGCAAATTGTTGAGTTGTTTCGTTTCACAAGCTTGTAAGATTTCATTTACTTACTCTGCGCTACAATTATGTTAGTTAATTATCTAACTAAAGCCATTGAATACTGGTAAAGCTTAGCCCAAACCAACGCGTTCAGCCCGCGTCCGCGGTGGCGTGCACGGTGGTTATCCATTGTCTTACCATTGATCGCCACCGTGCACGGCACGTCTTTGATATTCCCACGATGGTGCAACCCACGGTGAAAAGAGACCCATTGCGGCTCTGCCTACCCTTTCGGGGAAAGAGGCATGAGTCTATGTATGTATGTATGTATGTATGTATGTATGAGGAGTGCGTCAGTCGGCACACTAACATAGTACGGCGAGACCAGTTTTTACGACACCATTGTGTGCAAATAGCTTGAGACAAAGCATGGCGGTCGCAATCTTCGAGTTACTGTTAGGCACGACATAAATAGAATAGGAGAGTTGTTGATCAGCTTGAGTGAAAGTGATCGAGTTGACTAGGTTTACTGCTCTATGTGATCGAATATGGAGCATAGGTATGTCAGAGGAGTCGAAGATACGGTCACATGTTTAACAAACTATAGTTCTGAGTAGTTTCTGTTCGATCTATCATACCTATAATTTTGTTCGATAGGCAGGATTGGGGATTTTTTTAGACAAAAAAAGGTGTACATAAAAAAGCGAACAACCTACCATCATCAAAGACACTAATATTTTTTAACTGCGTGAATGACGGTACAGGCAGATGCTCCGCCAACCTCTGCCTTTAACAATGCATTACCTCATAGGTCACGTCTACCTAGAACGCACTCTATGTGGCATTGCACTGCGCCCGCCATCCTGAGACATAAAGATGAAAAGTTCCATGTGCCTGTAATTTCACCGGCATCCATTCCCTTCAAACCGGAACACAGCAATGCGAGCACTACTGCATTGCGGCTGAAATTGGTATGGAGGTAGTACTTCCCCTGACGAACTCCTTTACGAAAAAGCTCTACTAAAAGGTATCTACGTACACGTATCTACTTTTATCGTAGATCTAACAAATTAACATTCCAGATCACCGTTACCCATAGCCGAGGAAACATTACGTAGTACCAGTATGTAGGTAGCTACCATGTGCCAAGCGCATTACCACAGAGTAATATAACTTCAAGTCATAGGTTTATGCAGACGCTAGAGTTCCCAAAGTGGGCGATAACGCCCCCTTGTGGGTGTTGCAGGCCTAAAGGGTGGCGGTAAGAGACCCATACAAAAACTGGGGGCATCAAATCAGACAAACTTTCGCATTTTAATAGTTATTAGTATTCCTAGATAGGTAATTTTCGTAGATAATAGACCGCGGGCAATCATGTTTAACAAGTTTTTGTTAAATAACCCGATTTGTCCATGTTTAATCTCGGCCAATATAGCTCACAATAATTAATTTTATTTAAAGTTATAGTGATTTTTGAGGAGGCTTAAAAATGGGGGCGCCTAAAAATTATTATGAGGGCGCTAAAAAATAATTTATTCTCAATGTGGGCAGAGGACAAAATAAGTTTGGGAACCCCTGCGCTAGACGAATACCCCAACTTTCTATTCAAAGTAAGATATGTACTTATATTATTATAATAAGTATTTGTGAAAGATATATTTTTCAATACAAGTTATTATAAAATTAGTGATCGTAATTCGTAACCGTGTGCTGATCAAAATGAACCTAAACACGGCCAGTCTACTATATTATCCATCGAGGAGTTCCGCTGTCCACCTTCCGTCTCCACCATCAGATCAGCTCGCTGTCACAATCATATTGTATTGTCATCGGAACTTGACAGGTATGCCAAATTACAGCTCAATCGGTTTAAGATTTATGCTTTAAAATTCAGTTGCAAGATTCCACCCGGATTCCACCCAGACAAACATATATAAATTGCAGTTTAAATAAAAGCTTGTAAAAACCACTCCTAACCTAGAACTAAAGAACTAAGAACTAGAAGTAAGAAACAAAGAGTTTTGTTAGATGACCACTTACTACTGTAAGTATGGCGACCTCTGTGGCGCGTCGGGCGAACGTTCGCCTGCGACGCAGCAGGTTGCGGGTTCGATTCCCGCCTCGGAACAAATATTTGCGCGATCCGCAGATATTTGTTCAGGGTGTTCTGGGTATTTTCTATGTATAATAAAAAATATCTATCTATGTAATATAATGTACTAGCGACTCGCCCCGTCTTCGCACGGGTAGCCCCCGGTGAACCCCCCCCCCCCCCCCCTCCTACCCCTCCCCCCTTTGTCAATCTCCTGGTTCTAAGCTACCTCCCCACCAATTTTCAGCCAAATCGGGTCACCCGTTCTTGAGTTATAAGTGGTGTAACTAACACGACTTTGTTTTATATGTATAGATTAAGTAAGTATATCAGTTTTTTAGTACCCATAACACAAGCTCTGCTTAGCTTGGGGCTAGATAATGTTGTGTGAACTTTCCAGCATTATTTATTTATTTATATTTATATCAGAAAATATAAGGTACCTAAATATTTCATCGTGTCGGGAATTTGGACATTTATCCAAATTGTCGCTGTCCAAGAATTTCTGAGAAACCCAAGAATTTATTATGGAGGATCTACACCGCCAACAAGTATGTAGCCAAGAAGCTAGGTCATATAACAGGGCCCTAGGCCTGCCTACACTAACAGATGGGTACCGCGAAGGAGTATGTAGGTATTCCACTACTGAACGAATGTAGGCGTGGCTGTGCAAAAATTGATTCGATCGTTGTCGAAGAATGGAGTAATTACAAGCTTTTATCTTGCAATGTATATTATAAAATATTTTTATAATAAACTTATTTTGCTCTAGCTTCTCTACATAGCACGACTTCATTCACTGCTCATTCGATTTAGTCAACAAATATGAGTGATGCCTACGAGCCTATCAACTACTTATTAGACTTTCCAGCTATGGGATGTTGACAGCCTGGCCCACTAATTCCTGTCCCAAATTCTTGATGCGACAGCGTGGCCCCCATGTAAAACGTACTGACAACCTGGCCCAACTTACCGCAGACACAGATAATAATGATTATGGTAAACTGGATTACACAGCCAGTAATATCTTGTGAACTATCTTGACAACCTCTGTAGCGCGTCGGGTGAGTAGCCGGCTGAAATGCAAAAGGTAACGGGTTCGATTCCCGCTGCAAATATTTCTTCCAGGTGTGGGTGTTATGGTACTATGGTACTATGGTACTCATAGTTTCTGCTACCCACGACACAGGGAATACTAGTGAGGGATCAGGGTGGCTACCCTTGACCCTCGACCGCAATCCTAATTTGGGATTTGCTGTCAAATCGTGCCATTTGGTACTCTTAAATCCAATCCTACCACAAGATTGGATGCAAACCTGGTGGAATTTGAAGGAACTAAACGAAATCGACTATACTGGAATCCAAGATATTTTGGAAAATAAGTAATAATTAAGTGAAATAATAAGGATTATGCAAGTTATTTTCAAATGTAATAAATGGTAGTTTTATTGCGTTTTGTGTAGCCACACCTACGTCGTGTTGTTCTTTCAAGAGTCATCACATGAAGTCGGTCGTGTACCTACACTATTTAAATGTTAATCTCGCTTTTGATCGAGAGTGCTAAATTTTGTGAAAACTGGATTGGGATTGGTACTGGATTGGGATTGAAACTGTTGTCAAGGGTAGCCCCCCTGGACTATGTATGTGACTGTTGGGTGTTATTTTGCAAAAACTGGACGATGCCTACGCCGACTAATATATGAAAAATTTGCGCTTGTACAAAATAAATACATAGGTATTAGAAGTTAAAAAAACAATTCTACATTTTATGTTGCAACACAACTGCTCAAACAAATTATCGTTAAAACAACAACTTAAATAACGTTTAAAACATATTATAAATGCTCAATCAGTAAAATTGATTACATGTCTAGACCACATGTGTGACCTGATTGAAATCTAAACTTATGTCCTCTCCGACCTCTTGGGAGACTTTGATAAATGGGTTGATTGAGTGGATATAATTAGGACGAGTGGTCAAAATACAGGATGTACTGAATAGTGCAATGAACTTGTAGAGGTCACTGGAGAGGTTGATAACCTACAGCTAAAACCTCATCAACTAGATGAATGGCAAATAAATAGTCTGCATTTTTTAACTATAGCACTTACCTAGCTGCTTGATGTATGGTGTATGACTGTCGAGTTTTTACAAGCTTTTATTTAACTTGCAATGTATGTGTTTGTCCGGGTGGAATCTTGCAACTGAATTTTAAAGCAGTTATCCTCAACCGATTGCGATAATATTTTGCATACCTGTCAAGTTTCGATCACAATGCATTATTATGGTGAAAGCGAGCTGATCTGATGGTGGACAACGCATCTTCTCGAGGGATAATAGTAGACTGGCCGTATCGTTAGGTTACGATCTCAAATTTTATAAAAGCTTTTTCAACACACTTGCTCATAAAGTGGCTCTAATTTCACCGCAATTATGCACATAATGACACCTGTAATCAAACTGTGACTTTTTCATTGCTATTATTCACTAGTGAGTTATAAAGACAGTTGAACATTTACACAGAGTGTGTATTTCTGTTTAACACCTGTAATCAAACTGTGACTTTTTCATTGCTATTATTCACTAGTGAGCAGTTGAACATTTACACAGAGTGTGTATTTCTGTTTTATTATTATTTTCTTCACTAGTGTGTTGAGAAACGTCGTATTATACACGTGTGTATTGATAATTACCGTCCTCGGCTCTCTTAAGACCCTCACCTAACGGCTCGGGTCTCAATGGCACCTCAGCGGTAATCACCAACATTACACACTAATATCATAATTTACTATTATTTATTTACCATCAATATTTACATGTTAAGTTTTTAACTCCTGGCGCAGTCTGATAAAAAGCGGCTTCTTCAAACCCATCTCGGCTCCGGCCTCTTTCAGATACAGGTAAAATAATTATAAAGTCAAGTAGCTTGATCGTAGTCGACAATTTATGTCCTAGTTTTATGACTATCAGAGATAAGACAAGTACCTATATCCCTTGAATAGAGAATATAATCCTCTTTTAACTATAGATTAGCATATTCATACCTATTTAAGTCGCCATAATCACTTCCTTGTCTATGTTTATGTAGGTACCTAATGAATGGAAAATACCGACATTTTTCGAAGCTATCATTCAATACAGTATTTCCTACACGTATGGCGCTCGTCTCGCTTGTCACCTCGTGGGTACTAGCTGAAAATCAGTGTTTGCTCTTTGAGCAAGTTAATTCGCTGAGCTATGATGACCCATTTGTGATGCTGCAACACACACGTTATAGTTATAGTTTTTATATGGTTTAAATGTTTATTTTAGTGCACTGCTTTGTGTTTGTGTATGATGGTTTTATTATCTAGTTTTTAGTGCACTGTCTTTTATTTGTTTTAGATGTACGTGTGTGATTGGAGATACAAATAAACGTTTTGTCTATCTATCTATCTATCTATCCTACTATTTGTATATGCTCGGAGTTTCATTACGTGATAGAAACCGGATTGAGAAAATCTATAGAACAAAGATCACTGACATATCTCTCAGAATTAGCAAGTTGAAGTGGCAATGGGCAAGCCATGTAGCGCGCAGAACTGATACCCGTTGAGGAAAACGATTCTCGAGTGGCGACCACAAATCGGACGACGCAAAAGAAGAATGCCCCCTTTCGGTACACCAAAGACATTATAGAGGTCGCAGGAAGACTGAGACTGTTCTTCGTGGTATTCTATGGGGGAGATATGTCCAGCAGTAGACTTCTGTAGGCTGATGATGATAATAACATAACATAACAACCAAGAGTCACAACGTCCTGATCCCATACTATAGGATTCCCTGTGTCGTGGGTATCAGAATCTACGACCCGGAACAAATATTTGCAGATCATACAATCATTTGTCCGGCAGCGGGAATCGAACCCGCAACCTTTCGCTAATCGATAATGATGCTTCCCTTAGTCCTTTATAATTTATCTCTTCTATTTTACGCAAATGCCATCGTAAATTGTGTTACAACCACACCTACCTACTACCAGAGGCGCTAGTCTGTTTGTAACAAGCAACTTACACGGGCGTGAGGTGTACACTACACGGATATTAGTATGGAATTTGAGGTTCTCAAGGTGCCCGCTAGGGGCGCTATTCGGATTCTCCATACTAAAATCTGTGTAGTGTAGGTACACAACACACCCGTGTAGTTTGCTTGTCAAATTTGCAGACTCGAGGCTCTGCACTCATCCTTGGCCGCACGTTATCTAATCTGCCGACTCTTTAATATCAAATTGCCGAATTCTTTAATCTGATTGATAAATTGATAAGACCCGAATTTGATCTGATTACTTCAATAAATAATTCCAATCGATTCTAATGTCTGTTATAATAACTGAAAGCATTTTTCAAAGGGAGTGTGTTACAGGGACTAAGTGTTTCAGTCTGCTGACTGAAACACTTAGTTTTATTTTACCTTAATCTGAAGCACTCGAGTATTTTATAAACGTTTCTTTGTACTATTCTGATAGGTTGACCTAGACGCGTGTGGCAGAAATTAAAATATTAGGGTTAAATATTAAAGATTTAAAAAACCAAAATGAAACATATTATTTTTCTGAAAGGAGACTTTATTTTATTTTTAAACCTGAGCAATACTGCTTTCAAAAGTTTTCTAACAAGTAATTAATTTTGTAAAAATTAAAAAAAACCCTCAACGCCATCAAACGGCTGAACCTATTTTGATCAAACATAGCTAAGAACACTCCCGACAAATTCACCTTTCAAACAATCAAAAAACAAAATTGGTTCTTCCGTTCGGGAGCTACGAGGCGACAGAGAGAGACACACACACACACACAAACACACACACAGACGTCAAACTTATAACACCCCGTCGTTTTTGCGTCGGGGGTTAAAAATTACTTGCTTCGCTTGGGAATCGAATAGAACATATAATGGAATTCAACATTTTACGTTATTCTTTTGTTATAAGATACTTAACAGGTTTTTTTTATCTATTCTTTCGTATTATATCATAAAAATATGGGCTTTTTTCACATTTCAGTCGGTTCGATTCCTAGACGAAGCAAGTAATTTTTAGAAAATCTTTGAATGCAGTATTACTAAGTTTTAAAAATAAAATTAAGTTACTTTCCCTTCATGTCGCATAGTCATGGGACGTTTGTATAGTGGAGGTACTTAACAGGGTACAAGGTATCCCCCTTTTGGAGTGAATCCCAAAATCCCCTCTTGGGCTCCCCTACTATCTAGGAGTACGACTGTTGCTGCCCATCACGACTTCGCAATCTGGGAACTTTCAAATCACTTTATGTGACCACAAGCTGTACGAGTAGACCAGGTACGTCAATTTTCTTGTCAAGAAAACCACTAATTCTTATTCAGAGTTCTGTTTTTGATGTGTGTTTTCCACTTGCTGACTTATTTCTGGACTAATATCTCGGCAATTTAGTGAACGGAGAACAATAAAAGGAAGTGGCCACTTGCCCCCCCTCGAGAGCCTAACCGCTATCAGAGTCACGCGAGGATATATCAATCTTGGCGAATCTACCGGTATCCTGCATCTTGGCTTCCTGCATATCTCTGGTAACATCAGTCACCTCTAATAGAGAAGGATTTAACATTAACCTGTCAAGTGCGAGTCGGAACTGCGTGGAGTGTTCTGTACAAGTAGGCTACCAGAGTAACCTCTTTTTAGTAGTAGTAAGGTTTTTTGTGAAAGAGTTCGTCCGGGGAAGTACTACCACCATACCTATTTCTGCCGCAAAGAAATAGGTGCTCGCATTCCTGTGTTCTGAATTGAAGGGTATGGTTGCCAGTGAAATTACAGGCACATGAGACTTTTCGTCTTTATATATCACATATGGTGCGTCCTAGGTGGACGTGACCTATGTGATAATGCACTGATCATAGGCTGAGGGTACCGCTTAACATCAGGTGGGCCATCTGCTTGATCCGTCATTCCAAGTTGTATAAAAAAAACATACTACTTCAGTGAAATTCCGTTTGGTTTAAAAATATAAATAACCATTGAATAAGGGCTATGCGAGACCTCTCGACTATTAATTAAGGTATTAAGGTTGCAATAAGTTTCTTTAAATGATATCAACGGACTTGTTGATAAATAAGATTCGTTGGTATAAGATTTGTCCTGGCTGCTAGCTTATTAAGGAGTCAGTCGTGAGAAGCAATGGCGGCGATGAGCTCACCACTTGTCACGTCTATATTCCAAGATGTTGCAACCCACTGTGAAACGAGGCCCATTGAGGCCCTGCCTACCCCTTCGGGGAGGAGACGTATGTCTATGTATGTATGTAAGGAAATTGAAGACGCACCGAAAATTTTAAACATAAAAACCTATAATCTATATTTTTTTTTAAATATACTCAGACTTTCGCATTATCTTAACATAACACGTAATTCAATTAAAAGACTCGTGTTTGTTATTTTTGGAACGAGGTTATTTTTGTATTCGTAATCAGGTGTTAATGCATTTTATCATGTCTCGGAAATGTTTTAATGTAAATATTATAAAAATGACGAAATAAATTGATGCATAAGTATTACATTAAGCTTATCTGATTGTTATAATTTAACACGAGACACGGATAATAAAATCCTTGCAAAAACGGCGCCAAACATGAAAACTCTCTTTAGTGTATTTATTGATATTGTCACGGGTTTCGCGTTTATTACCTTTTCATTATCTTAATCAAAACTTTCGATAGTGATTATTGCATTTATAAAGATTATAAAGATTTATTAAGATAATTAGTTCCTAATTGGTTTTAATTGTTTATTAGTACTTATCTTTGATCCCAATCAGAAGATCAAACGCAGTTGATTGATATTTATTTTTAAGATAATTATAACTTGGCTATAAGCATTTATTCTAATAGCTGGATATTCTAATTACGCAATAGAACCAAAGCCGGCATTCGTCTTAATTAATGTATTAAGATACGTTAACGTAAATTAATGCAATATTTCTGATACGATTATACGATGATACCATTTACCTATAATATCCTAAGGTATGAAGATCATTTTATTCAGATATATAGTGAGGGCTTTTCATTTTAGAATTAAAAAAAAGTCGTTGGGTTTGGCTCGATAGATGAGGCTGACTCAAGTATGGTTGTCAAAATATAACAAATGCATTGTCTGTGCTTTTGTGTGATAGTAACAAAATACCACAAAAATATAGCACTACGTTGTTGACTTTAACATTTCACTTTATTTTGACAGTTAAGTACAGAGATGGCGCCATCTATTTTCAAGGCATGATGTGAAACGGCCGTGAAAACCCCTCATTGAGTAATTCCTGTTTGTCCCAAATCTGTCCCCGAATTGACAACTCCTGTTTGTCCCCGAAGTTGGTCACACGAGTGGTCAACTATGACTGTGCAAACTTTGTATTGGAACTAAATGCGAGTGCTAAAATATTCTACCATTCAGTTTACGAGCGTAGTACCTGCCGCTTGATAGCAGATACCAGGCACTCGCGAGATCCGGCTCGAAGGACCATGAAAAAGAAAGTGAAGATGAAATGGTGACCCTTTTGACTGTAATTTTACATGACTGCCCAAAAAAAGGAGTGTTCAGCTCAATAGTTTTTGTTAGATGAAAATGTGTTTGGAGAATGAAAGTCACGGTTCACGGGAAATTGGTGACATATGGTTTATGGCCAATTGGTGAAACTCCTCTTTATTGGTAAAGGCATCGCCGATCACAAGCGAGGGTGCGGGTTCGAGTCCCGCTGGAACGGAATTTTTGGGTTACATTTAAATTTAATGTTATTCATAAAGTGTAGTTTACACTTGAAAAATAATAAACTTCCTCTTACTTAAAAGGTATAAATGATGGTAAACCTATGGTTGTATCATAATAACCCTATAAGCCCGGGGAGGGGGTATTCTACACATCATGGTGAATAAGATGGTGAAATTTAGTTCTAAGGCTTTTTAAATTTGGAAGTTTTTATTCATGTAATACGTCTTAAAAATCCTAAAATGCGTCGTAAAAATACTGAAATGCGTCGTAAAAATCCTTAAATCCCACCAGAAATTCCTGAAATTCCTCCAGAAATGTACCTAACACAAGATGAGACAGCCCCACGTAAGGTACCTTAACGTACCGTAACGTCCTCATGTTGCTTTACGTACATATCTGGAAGAATTTCAGGAATTCATTAATTAAGGTGCTTGCTTTCGCTTGTGGCGCTAATTTCAATTTTTTTCGTGTTTTTTGCTCATCTCAGATCATTAACACTTCTTCAGTAGCGAAAACCAATTTGACGGTAATTATATGACCTTAACACACAAGTTTTAATTTATAGTATCACATAAATATCATTAGTCTATGAATGTCCCTGAAACAAAAAAACACTGTTAATACCATTGAAGCACAATCATAGCTAAAGTAATGATATTTATGTGATACTATAAATTAAAACTTGTGTGTTAGGTCATATAATTACCGGCAAATTGGATTTCGCTATCTGAAGAAGTGTTTATTGATGAGCTGTGATGAGCAAAAAACACGAATAAATTTGAATTTCGCGCCACAAGCGAAAGCAACTACCTTCATGAAAATCTTCGAAATTTAAAAAGTCGTATAACTAAAGTTATTTGCCATGATTTGTAGAAAACCCCGTCCTCAGGCTTATAGTGATATCATGTTACACCTTGTACTCACGGTAGAAAATTTTAATGGTTTTTGAGAGCACGTGCTACATGCGTGTTGCTGACGACGCGTGACGTGGCGACCTGAGGCAAAATCTATAAGGTGACCTTAGGCAAAATCTATGAGGTGACCTGGGGCAAAATCTATAAGGTGACCTGAGGCGAAATTCATAAATTGTTGAAACCCTATTTACCGTTGAACCATTTCTGTAGGTACTGCAGGTAGTAACAGATTTGCAACTGAACGGTTTTTCTGCTCCACAACGGTACTCTAATCACATTTGCCAAGATATTTGCGTGATACGCAAATAAATTGGTGAATTGGGTTTTAATTAAATATTCGTAAATTAGTATATTCCCGGCACCGGTACGCAAAAAAGGCGAAAAAACCTATGTAATGATACGTGGAGACTTTGTTACAGTAATTTGTGAGACCGATCTTATTCTGAGGCCAAAAGAGTTAGCTATAAAACCGGTGTTCCATTTGCCATTGAAAGAAGCGCTAGCGGAGAAAAAATGGCGTAGATATTGCCATAACATCTGAACAAACAAAAATCACTACGTTAATTACGGAACAAGCAGATGGCCCACCTGATGTTTAAGCGGGGTAACCGTTGCCTTTAACAACGCATTACCTCATAGGTCACGCCCACCTAGGACGCGCCCTATGTGGCAATGCACTACGCCCGCCACCCTGAGACATAAAGATGAAAAATCTCATGTTCCTGTAATTTCTTCGTCACTATTCCCTTCAAACCGGAACACAGCAATGCGAGCACTATTGCTTTGCGGCAGAAATAGGTATGGAGGGTAGTACTTCCCCGGACGAACTCTTTCACAATAAAGCTCTACTACTACAAAAAATGTGGTGATGCTGTCTTTTGTAGTTCGTATGTCTGTCTCTCTTTCCGGTCAAGAACGTGTAATCTATTTGTCAAGTGCTTCAGCATTTTCAGCGTAATTGGATGCCAAGATCCGATTGAGCTGAAATTTGGCATACTGTCAAGTTCCGATGGCAATACAATATTATGGTGAAAGCGAGCTGATCTATGATCATGATAGTGGATAACGGAACTCCTCGATTATTTACATTAGCCTCATTGTTTTGGGCTCATTTTGATCAGCTCTCGTTTCCGATCAATTGTTTCGTTAAAGTTTGTTTCGAAACAGATATTTCTCAACCAAAAATAATAATTATAGCCAACATCCAATTAATGCCTGTATCACAATCTGTATTAACGAGTGCAAACTTAGTTGTTATCTCGGAGGTACGCATACGTAAGTACTAACGTGCTTTGATAACATTATCTCATAATAACAAACATTATTATGAGCTGGCAACAAGCAATACTTTTCAATTTAATTTATACGTTAATTATATTATTTATTCATTAACTTTTCAGAAATTTATGTCATGTATATTATCATACAAAAAACTATGCAATAATTATTATTTGCTTCGGGCGCAAATTATTATTTTTTTGTGTTTTTTTTGCTCATAAAACACTTCTTCAGATAACTAAAGTTGATTTCTTGAAAACTAGGAGACATATCACACATGATTTAATTGATAGTTTCTCATAAATATCATTAGTTTAGTAGCTACGAATATCCTTAAATGACATTACAGTGTTTATTTTGTTTAGGATATTCGTAGCTAAACTGATGATATTTATGAGATACTATCAAATAAAACATGTTTGTTAAGTCTCCTAGTTTTCGCGAAATCAACTTTCGCTGTCTGAAAAAATGTTGATGAGCTGTAATGAGAAAAAAACACCAAAAAATAATAATTTCGCGCTACAAGCGAGAACATCCAGCAGGCAGCATTCGGGGGAAATTTAATTAAAATTAGGTAAGCCGTAAGCGTGTTCTAAAAACTGACATAACAAGACGGGTCCGATAACATTAGAGCATAGAAAGCACAGGAGTGTTGTCCTAACGTAGCGGTCACTCTGAGCGAAGGCAATTCCACCAATCAAATAGCACGCCAACGGGTCACTGACCGATGTAGGTGCTTGCGAAATGCGATCATTTCGATATTCAAAATCGAAAGTGTGATATGATACGATAACATTTTTAATAGTTATGCATACCTACGTCAATTTATGGTGATTCATGCAAACTCTCGATTGTTTCCGATCGATTAGTTTAGTGCCTAGTTATTGTATTGTGGGTGTTGCCATATCTGCTTCCTATATCCGGCTCGGAACCGCGTTGCCATATCCTTCCGTCCACTATAAAAGCTATCGTAAACTTTTAATTATATACTGTGACAAGCTTATTTTAATAAAAAAATAAAAATAGGTACCTACTTAAATTTTAAAAGCCTACTCTAGAAGAGGTATGGTTTGAAAACACGAATGGTTGTATAACAAAACAGTTACAGAATAATTTATTATTAAACGAACTTACGTAGGTACGTGAAATTCTATCATAATTATGAATGAAGTGCTTCGTTCGAAGAGATGAAGAAAAATAAGAAGAAAGAATATAAGAATATTTTATTAGTATTTTATTAGGCTACAAGTTACATAATAAAATAAATAAATAACGCTGGGCAAGTTCACACAACATTATTCTAGCCCCAAGCTAAGCAGTGCTTGTGTTATGGGCACTAGATAACTGCTATACTTAATACAATACATTACATAGATAGATATTTTTTATTATACAAAGAAAATGCCCAGAACACCCTGAACAAATATCTGCAGATCGGACAAATATTTGTTCCGAGGCGGGAATCGAACCTTCGCCCACCGCGCGACAGAGGTCGTCCACATAATCAATAAAATATAAATTAAAAAAAAAACATAATAAAATTCTAATAAAATACTGTTACAGGTTACTTATCTCGAGAACGAAGCACGAATATAATTCAAATTATCAGAACAATCCAATACTGTTAAATAATGTTTCGTCTGAGTTCTTATTTCAAGGTCGCGCTTTCATACAAAAGCCCTCTCTCTCCTGCCATAAAAAGGGTATCAACCCGAATAAAAACAAAAACATTGATTGCAGCTCCGATGAGCTCGATTGCTTGCAATTTCGTGGAACCGCAAACTTTTAATTTCCATGGAATTGAAGACTTTGTTAATGAAGGATAAGAACAAGAACATAAAAACAAAGGTAAGAACAAAAGAACGGAACAACTAGGATACCAACTTATACCTATAAGAGGAAGTTTCAAAGTTGCCCCAATAAGTGATAAAATATCAGAATCAAGGCTGAGATGGTACGGGCATGTTATATGCGTAGACCAGAAGACCACGTCGTGTAAAAGTGCTTTTCCATTGCCACTAAAAAGAGGGGAAGAGGAAGACCTCAAACCACATGGTTGAAAAAAGTCGAGAATGACATGAAAATACTTGGCCTAGCCAAAGACGACACGAACCAGCGAATTACATGGCGCCTCGTGATTAGAAAAGGCGACCCCGAGTAACGGGAATGAGCGAGGACAAAGAAGAAGAAGAGTTAATGAAGGATAAGGAGCTGAAACCGTTGTTTTTTTGTGAACACTTCATCGTCATCATCTTTGTTATATTTATATTAGTTTAACTATTAGTTTAATTAACAAACTCGCTCTGGTTTTTTTTCTGATTTCTTTAAACAATGGACACCTAAGTACTCTTAAACCCTTACCCTAACTACTCTTAAAAAAATACGGGTGTTTTTTTTTGCAGCAATGCTAGTACTACTGCTTTGTGGCAGAAATAGGTATGGAAAGTGTCCTGCGTGTACCAAATATTCCTAATATGGAGCTTTTTTTGGAAATAATCATTTTTGGTATCAGACCCACGCCACGGTACGCAAATAGATGGGAAGTAAAATCGTAGTCCGTTATATTTAACGCAACATATACTGAACGGAGTTAACTTCAGTCACGCGTATAGTATTATTTTATCTGTGGTCGCGCGTTGGAGCTGACAAACACTATTTTTTAAACATTGGTACTTAGACCTTTGTTTTTGCGCGATCTAAACTATTGGTAAGTGACGGTGCGGCCGACTTTGGTGCACGAAGGTCTGGACGGCACTTCAGTCTTGCCTTATAGATACCCTGATTATAGTTTCATGGGTGATCGCATCCATGTCTTTCCCGGATCTCGATGTCCTCAAACCATCCTCCAGCTGGTCCGCTAGTGCTGCGTTTACCCTCCATCAGGTTCCTACTCCACCTGCCGTCACGATATGCATCATCATCATCAGCAATTTTTTTTTATACTTCTCGGTATGACGGGTCAAGCTGATGGCCCACCTGATATTAAGTGATACCCTCTGCCTATGAACAGTGCACTATCTCATAGGCCACATCCACTTAGGACGCGCCCTATGTGGCATTTCACTGCGCCCGCCACCCTGGGACATAAAGATGGAAAGTCTCATGTGCCTATAATTTCACCGGCACCCATACGAGTACCCTTCAAACCGGAACATAGCAATGCGAGCACAACTGCATTGCGGCAGAAATAGGTATGGTGGTAGTACTTCCCTGGACGAACTCTTTCACAAAAAAGCTCTACAACTAACAAACTACTAGTTTCATGGGTGATCGCATCAAGGACTTTCCCGGATCTCCATGTCCTCAAGCCATCCTCCAGCTGATCCGCCAGTGCTGCGTTTACTCTCCATCAGGGTCCTACTGCCATCACCATATGCTTCATCATCAGCTAACGTCCAATGACATAGCCCTGCTCCCTAAGCCAGGACGAACGGTCGCCCTGTAACATTGTCATGGTGCTCGTGTGTGGCCGTCCTATATTAGTTCATGGTCACCAGTCAAGAACTTTTGCTTTTCCATAATTTATGAGGTAATTAATCTGAGAACCATTAAAACAGCTCATCAGGTACCTACTAGCACTAAAACCATGTATACCTACTTGCTTGGCTTTAGGGTTCGCCGTCGTTGTGGAGAAAGACGTCAAAAATACAAGTTCAGTTCTTGGTATGCCTTACGCCTTCAACCAAAATAAAAAAAGCGGCCAAGAGTGATTCGGGCTCGCCCATGAAGGGTACCGTAGCAGCAAGTAACATAATAAAAAGCTCTTGGATGGTTTACGATTTATGACGTATTAAAAAAAACTACTTACTAGATCTCGTTTACACCAATTTTCGGTGGAAGTTTACACGGTAATATACATCATATTTTTTTTTAGTTTTATCATTCTCTTATTTTAGAAGTTATGGGGGGGGGGGGGACACTTTTTACCACTTTGGAAGTGTCTCTCGCGCAAACTATTCAGTTTAGAAAAAATATATATCAGAAACCTCAATATCATTTTTGAAGACCTACCAACAGATAGACACTTACGGGTAAAATGAAAAAAAAAATTGAGTTTCAGTTATATTTATGGGGAAACCCAAAACCGACCCTACTTGTTAGGGTTCCGTAGTCAAAGACAAGGAACCCTTATGGATTCGTCATGTCTGTCTGTCCGTGTATGTCACAGCCTTTTTTTTCCAAAACTATATAAGCTATACTGTTGAAACTTGGTAGGTAGATGTATTCTGAAAACCGCATTAAGATTTTTACACAAAAATTGAAAAAAAACAATTATTTTTGGGGTTAACACAAACAACTGACACATAGAACTGAAAATAAAAAAAATAAACATCAAGCCTGTGCGTGTGGGTTATCTATGGATAGGTCTTCAAAAATGATGTTGAGGTTTTTAATATCATTTTTTTCTAAACTGAATATTTTGCGCGAGAGATACTTCCAAAGTGGTAAAAAGTGTCCCCCCCCCATAACTTATAAAATAAGAGAATGATAAAACCAAAAAAAATATATGATGTACATTACCATGTAAACTTCCACTCAAAATTGGTTTGAACGAGATCTAGTAAGTAGTTTTTTATTTCTGGGTTTCCCCATACTTAGAACTGAAACTCGAAAAAAAAACATGAAACCCATACGTGTGGGGTATTTATGGATAGGTCTTCAAAAATGATATTGAGGTTTCTAATATCACTTTTTTCTAAACTTAATAGTTTGCGCGAGAGACACTTCCAAAGTGGTAAAAAGTGTGTCCCCCCCCCCCCCCATAACTTCTAAAATAAGAGAATTATAAATGTAAAAAAAAATATGATGTACATTACCATGTAAACTTCCAACCAAAATTGGTTTGAACGAGATCTAGTAAGTAGTTTTTTTTTAATACGTCATAAATCGTAATCCATCCAAGAACTTTTATATTATTTTACTTGCTGCTACGGAACCCTTCATGTGCGAGTCCGACTCGCACTTGGCCGCTTTTTTATTTTGGCCGAAGCCTTACACACATATTCACAGCGTAGTTGAGCGCGATCCTCTAATGAAAATCGCCACAATCTTGAGTTGTTATTGCGCGGCGCTACTTCTAGACAAATGTATATTCTAAGCCAGGGGTTCCCAAACTTATTTTGTCCACAGCCCACTTTGTGAATAAATTATTTTGTAGCGGCCCCATAACAATTTTTTAGCTTCCCCATTTTTTTGTGAGCTATAGCTAATATATTAGCGGAGATTAAACATGCACAAATCAGGTTATTTAACAAAAACTTGTTAAAACATGATTGCCCGAAGTCTATTATCTACAAAAATGACCTATCTAGGAATACTAATAAACTATTAAAATGAGAAAGTGTGTCCGATTTGACGCCCCCATTTTTTTCTGGGTCTCTTACCGCCCCTCTTTAGGGCTGCAGCGCCCACAGTGGGGCGCTACCGCCCACTTTGGGAAAGGCTGTCTAAGCAGTTCAAGTGAACACTTGGGTTTCAGTTACATAGGTAGACGTCTTGCCCGTCCTGTTTGACGGGAAGCGACTGCCAATTTGCCGTAACAGTAAAACCAATGATATGCGATGCGAGGAACTAGCGGAAAGGAAATCATTACTCCTTTTCTATCTTTCTACAAATCTTCCAAGATTTAACAAGAATTACAGACTTCGACCAAAGCTCTCAAAATTAGCAAGTTGAAATGGCAATGGGTAGGCCAGGCCATATGGCCTAAATACAATCAGAATAATACAACTTATACAAGTAGGTAAGTACATTATAAAAAAAAGATATGAAACAGTTGTTAACAGGTGTCAATACCTGAAGACCGCTGATAACGATCTTAAGGTAGCTCAAATGATCCAAATCACTACCAGACGGAAGCGTCCCTAAGATGCTGGCTGCATTGCCACGCTGAATGGCAATACCTAATTTGTATTTATTTTAAACTTAGTTTAAACCGTTTAATTTTAAAACAATTCTGTTTTTGCCATTTAGCCCATATAGAACAATTATAATACAGGCTCTATATTATTTATATCGTAGTATAGCACAGAATATAATAATAGTACAAGAGCGAAGTCGATAAGGGATAAAACAAGTGTTTCGCGGTATAGTAGTACAGGGCACGGCTCAAATCTGCTACAAACGACAACGCTCGCTGGAATGCCATGCAGATAATTTTGCGCAAACCTGTATCTGGGTGCATTGACTTTACTTCAAACGATTATTAGAGGTATTTACGTAATTACTGGGTAGATTGGGGCAATACTTTCAGACCCACGGGTCCACGACCTTTTTCAACAAAAAATTGCGTATAATCAGATATACCTAACTGGCTGGACTGGAGTGAGTGCTCTGAAATCAATTTTATCTATATCTATATCTATATCTATACTAATTATAAAGAGGAAAGATTTGATTGTTTGTTTGTTTGCATTGAATTGGCTCCGAAATTACTGAACCAATTTGAAAAATTATTTCACTGGTATACTTAGTATACTTGTTATGAATAATTATGAATAAATTATAATTATGAATAACACTCACGGATGTTTTAATAGTATAATTTTAGTTTATAAGACTATACAAAATGATATTTGTGATTACAATGAATAAATACTTTTGAATTTGAGTAAAGCTACGTCCAGCAATGGATTTTATGGGCTACTGATGACCTAAAACCTACCTACAGCTCAGAGACGCAGAGTCTTATCTCGTTAGTAGATAAGCACTAACTGGTGGTGTAAATCAGATAAGGTGCAGTGATAATGTCGTTTTTCATTTGCGTGTCTTATGCTCACTTTCATCAAACACTATGGGCTACTTAACGCTGACAATAGGTTTTTCAGGCTGAGCCTAACGCAAAACTCCAATAGAAGATTTGATTAAACCTTTTCAAGATATTTGATTACAAGTAGAGCAAGTACAATATTCCGACTAAAATATGCATAAATACTACGTCATAATTCCAAGCCAAAACACAACAGAACATTATTTTCTCGTTAGATAAAAACCACAAAGTTACGTCGTAACTTTTGGCTTGATTCGTTTGTTTCTCCAAAATCAATACAATAAAACTAAACAAACTAAACGAGTTACGAACTAACCGAGTTTTTAAATGTAATATATATATTATATCAAGTGAAATGTCTATTTCCAGCGGATTGGGGTGTTTTTTTGGATGATGATTTCTGTTTGCATAAGACGCAGCCTTTTTACATGTGGCACCAGTCGCTTGAGGAAAAATTATAAAATAAATTAATCAGGCAACTGACCACAAATAGCTCAAGATAAAGAAGATTGGAAAGAGGGAAGCGAGGCCTTTGCCCTGCAGTGGGAAACATCTGGCTTATAAACTGGGGACCAGTCGCCTGTAACCTCTCTTAAGTATCCTGCTTTTAGGTTTTGGTGGGTAAAAATCCCTTTACCGCTAAGAAGACGTATCTCACAAAAGGTAGTTTGTTGAAAATAACTGCAATACGAACGTAGCATTAACCCAAATTGTACAACAAAACAAAACAAGAATCTAAAACTCATGGAAAAGACATCAACGCGCGGCGCTCTACGTCACTACGAGTTTTCGTAGAAGCCCTCTACGATAACATGACACGCCTTCCCCCTTATTCGCTATGACCAAACGTTTCATCGTTCAGGGGGGTTCGTACGAAATGTGATAGTTTTCGAAATTATTTGAAGTTTCGTTTCCATCCATAAATTTTTTGAGAGCGCCTCTTAGTTCCTTGACGTTTTCGCTAGAGGCGCTGCAACTGCAAGTAAATGTATAAGAAAACGAAAATTCATATAGTTTCGAAAACTATCCAAACTCGTACTAAGGGTACAGAATACATAGTGACGTCACACGTTATCGTCAAGTAATATCCTATGGTCATAGCGAATAACAGCCAAGGGCTGTTATCGCGCCAAGCATACTTGATAACATGTGCAACTACTGCAAACGCACGTTTACAGACTAAATAGGGTATGTGAAGGATGAAAGAAGATTGCATGCAGCAGAGATGAGAATGTTAAGATGGATGTGTAATAATGGACAAGAATGGATAAAATAAGGAATGAGTATATCAGAGGACGTTTGAAAATTGCACTAATGATAGAGAAGTTAAAAGGAAATCGTTTAGCTTGGTATGGGCATTTTATGAGGAGGGATGAAACGCATGTAACTAAGAAAGTTATGAATATGAATATTAGTGGATGGAAAGGAAGAGGAAGACCTAAGAAAAGATGGATGGATTGCGTGAGAGATGATATGAATGAGAAGGGAGTGAATGATCAGGTGACGGCTGACAGGGGAGAGTGGAAGAAAAAGACGTACTGCACCGACCCCAAATAAATTGGGAAAAGGGCAAGACAATGATGATGAACAGTAACCTCTGTTCATAGGCAGAGGTTACCGCTTAACATCAGGTGGGCCATCTGCAAGTTCCGTCATTCCAGTAGTATAAAATAATAATAATAATAAGAGCACACCAGCGAAGCTCTTCTGTGTGAAGCAGATAAACAGTCGCTGTGGCCAAAATCGGCCTGAATGACATCATCATCATCAGTTAATAACACGATTACGATTTTTGTAAAAACACAAAAAACTATTAAAAGCTAATTCACAACAAAATGCTACCAATACCAACCTTAAATACCTGTAACAAACGCTAAATAACGCGTTAAATTTCCCCGCGTATACGCGAGAGAACTGATGTCAAGTGAAGCCAAACCTGGGGATTTTTTTCATAATTATGATAGGCAACACGTAGCTGTCTCTTTCAAATCCACGGTATGCGTCATGTTGTGTAAAAGGAGTAAGAGAGATAAACACTGTTTACTTCAAAATGGTTGCTAGTTTCAAAGCTATTGTAGAAATTGGCTACAAAAAAACAAGTGATGTTTATTCAGAAAAGGAGGAGGTTATATGTTCGTCTGTATACTCGGTATACTCCCGAACAGGTCCCTTATTCACAAAGTCAGGATCAGATAAGGGAATCTCAGAGAAAACTAAAAAAATCCTGTATGTTATTTTTTCATAACTTACTCAGGTGTTCAAATAGCTGTCTTAACAATCATGTGCTGAGCTCCCAGGCCCTTTTGTCATCTATGAAATCTTTTACTATGTAGTAAGAATTTTTAGGGTTCCGTAGCCAAATGGCAAACAACGGAACCCTTACGGATTCGTCATGTCTGTCTGTCTGTCTTTCCGTGTATGTCACAGCCACTTTTTTCCGCAAGTATAAGAGCTATGCTGTTGAAACTTGGTAAGTAGATGTATTCTGTGAACCGGATTAAAATTTCCACAAAAAATAGTAAAAAAAAAAAAAAAGTTTTTGTTACTTAAGTTAGAACTGAAACTCAAAAAATTGATTTTCATCAAATCCATACGAATGGGTATCTGTGGTATAAAATGTGTGAGTGTGTCCCCCCTCCCCCCCCCCCTGTAACTTCTAAAAGAAGAAAATGATAAAACTAAAAAAAATGTATGATGTACTTGGTATGTAAACTTCCACGTAATACTTCCATGTAAACTTCCACTGAAAATTGGTTTGAACGAGATCTAGTAAGTAGTTTTTTTTTAATACGTCATAAATCGTAAACCACCCAAGAACTTTTATATTATGTTACTTGCTGCTACAGAACCCTTCATGGGCGAGTCCGACTCGCAGTTGGCCACTTTTTTAATAAGACAGTCTTCAGAATTTTCTTATATTTATTTTCAGATATGTTAACAATGTGGTCAGGTAATTTATTAAAAAACTTATAGCTTTGTCCTATGAACGACTTACAAACTCTGGCCAATCTAGTGCGTTGAGTACCTATGTGTATGTAGGAGCGGAGTATGTGTAGTTTTATACGGTCAGACCACATCACTGATTAAAGAATGGATCATAAAAATAATATTGACATGAAGTCGCAGGCGCACGGAGCGTGAAACGATGTTCAAATAAGAATTGAGGACATACGAGTTCGCAGAGTCAATATATTCGAGACAAACCAAGATGTTTATGGCGAATTTAAATTTTTGGCGGTTTCGTAAAATTAAAAGGGCATTTATTCACTCACAACATCATTAGTAACAAATGGTCCTTGGTTGGTATGTGCTATTATCATCATATCATCATCATCATCAGCCCACACTAGTCCACTGCTGGACATAGGCATTTCCCAATATGCGCCACTGAGCACGGTATTCGGATCTTCTCATCCACTTTGTGCCCGCCGCCTTTCGTAGGTCATCGCTCCACCTAGCCAGAGGGCGCCCCACGCTACGTTTGCTAAGACGCGGCCTCCACTCAAGAACTCGCTTACCCCAACGGTTGTAAGTTCTTCGGCATATATGACCAGCCTATTGCCACTTCAGCTTGCTAATCCGGTTGCTAATCCGGTTGCTAATCCGGCTTGATATCATCATCATCAGCCGCGAAACGAAGCACCCTTGTGACGTCCACTGCTGGACGAGGCCTCTCCCATACAATCTTATTCACTACTATCACCATGCTATTATCTCAAGTGGATGAGAAGAGCCGAACATCCACAGATATACACCGGACTCAGTGGCGCGTATTGGGAGAGGCGTATGTCCAGCAGTGGATTAGTGTGGGCTGATGATGATTATCACCATACTTGGCTGTCGAGTACTCAGATGGATGCTGCCATACATCCCCTGGTGTAATCCATTAGTCGGCTTTTACGATATCAACGGTAGGAAACAGCGTTTCCTTCCTACTTGATAGTAGTATACCAAATATGAGGACAAAAAGTAAAAAAAACTCAATTTTAATGATATAATTTTAACAATTGAATAATAAAATGATAACAATCTTTATTACAAATGGTAATGATGGAATTATTTTGGCTTGTATACGTATACTCCATGTATAGAATGAAAAACCAGCCAAGTGCGCGCCGGACCTCGCGCATTCATTCAGAGCAAATGTACAAAAAAAAACTTTAAACCTTTTTAGTTTTCTGAAATTTTATTAGTTTTTAGTAAAATATACATAATAACATTACATACCATAACATTACATAACATAACATAACATTAATTAAATTTTTGTTAGCCTATTTAAAAAAAACTTGTTCCTAGGAAGTCTTCTTCTTATCTTAGGTAATGGCTTCTGGGGGGTTACTATGAGCTCTTATATCCATTCAGTTCAAAAACTATTCAGTACAAAATATCAGTTCATCGTTGACATTTTTCATCGTTGAATAACTTTAATCGCAGAAGTCTGTAGACCCTCTGCGATTGTGCCTTTAAATATAGTTGCGGACATCACGGAACCAATATTTTGTACTGAATAGTTTAACAACTGCATGGCAATAAGAGCTCATAGTAACCCACCTGTGCATTATTTGTAACAATTTAGCCAATGTCAAGTGATATATTTAATTAAAATGAAAATGAAATGAAAATGATTAATGAAAATATTGACTTTGACGGCCTCTCATGATTTTTCATTATATATGACGTCACCTTATATTACCGTCAACCGTACACGGAGGCTGCAATGCTCTAAGTACCTTACAGAGCTTTAAAAAATGATACCCGATATGCTGGGGTAGGACAGTTTTTGTACACTCCTCCCTTTACTCACATTTGCATCATGTGTATTGTCACGGTGCAGCCGTGGACAGGTAGGTAGTCTAGGTTTTAGGTTCCTATCCTACCTGATAGAAAAGCTAGGGGTAGGTAGAAAAACGATTAGGACATTTTTATACATATATTAAACTTAAAATGCTAACAATAAGGTCACTGAATGGATTGTTAAACTTAGAGTCTTTAGTATTATGCTGAAGGCAGAAGTGCAGGCAGAGGGCCAGAGTAGCAGGCAGAAGGCCAGAGTAGCAGGCAGAAGGCCAGACGGCTATGGGCCGGGGTATGATCAAGGGTCTCAATCTCAGCAGTAGAATAGGTCTCAAAAGGTCACGCTTGTAGAAAAGAACACTTGGACACACGCGTAGTACGGAACCCAAGAACAGGTGTGGACTCTCCACGGTACTGTCCTGTGAGCTGTAGATCGGAAGCACGTGGTCTAGACGTCATGGTGAAGAGCGCGCCCCTTGTCTGCGAGGTGGCTCGTGGCAGGCTGGTAGCAGCAGGTAAGGCTGGAGACAGCTGGTAGACAGCAAGTAGCTGGTGAGTCCGGTTGGTGGCTGTGAAGCCACCAACCGTAAGGTTCGACCCGTAGAGTTGGACCCTGTAAAGATCACGTAGTTGTAGTGACAGGCTTGATTCTTCCCCCTGGTGTAACTTGGTTGAAAGTCGCCTCTAGGTGCCGCAGACGTGGCTCGCAGGGGTAGGCAGTACGTGGCTTTCAACCTTATTACACCGTAGGGTTTACAACAGAGATTAAGAACTAGTTAGTCAGAAGGATAGACATAGTAGTAGACAAGTGGACGTGCTTCAAGTGTGATGCTAGAATTTACAACATTAAGAAAAATAAAGATAAGAACATCAGATTATACAGTGCTAGCTAGAGCGTAATATATTTAAATAAACTCACCAAAATTGGGCGCAGTGTAGGAATATAGATGTGTTATTGATTGCTCCGTCTGAGTTTGGAATGTGCTTGGCGTAAGGGCGCCTACCTTTTTATAGGTGAGCCTAGTCGTCAATAACTTTCTATGTGTACGTGAGATGTAACCAACATGGCTGTGTGCATGTGTGAGTATGGAAGCTTCTAGAAGTTTTTATAATAATTTTGTAATGTTACAGTATCGCCCCTCCCAGAGAAAGGGTTTTTCCTGATAAAACCCGCTAGAACTGCAACCTATCTCTTGATGACTCTACATTCATACTGTCTTTCATACTTCAATCTTTTATTCATCCCGCATTAGCCTCAAGTCATAGAAGGCTTAAGAAGCTACAACTAGAATATATTTACTTTAGTGTGTAAATATACTCATATCAACAAGAGTTTTAGTTGTTAGTGTAGTAGAGGCTTTATCATTTAGAAGGGCAAGTGTTATTTAGTACTAGTCTGTCTGTAAGTTAATGTTCTAATATAAATTCTAAGTGTCTCTATCATTGTAGAGTTGTTTAAGTTTAAGTTGTTAAGTGTAGATTAGTATTAATTTTGAGAAGCTGGCATTTTAGGCTTATTTTAGATGTTTGCCATAATCCGCATCCTAGTCAGAATTGGCTTGTTTAAAGAGTTTTGAAGCAATCCGCTCTGTTGTTAGAGGCTTATTTTTAAATGAGTTTTCACCGCTCATATTGCTTCTTAGAGTGTTCCAATAGGTTTAGTTTAAGTAATTATTAGTTAAAGTTAATTATTAAATATAACAGTTATGATAAGAAAATATTTAGTGTTAACTCTATAGTTCTATTTGTAGTTAAAGTTGTATGAGTATAAGATAAATTAAGAGTTGATTCTATGTTTCTATTTGTAGATGAAGTAGCAAAAAAAAAAAATTTTTTTTTTGTAAGTGTTGACTCTATGTCTCTATGAGAAGTGAAAAGGAAAAAAAAAATTTTGAAGTGTCTGCTCTATGTAAAAAAAATTAAAGTGTTAGATCTACGTAATAAAAATTATAAGTGTTAGCTCTATAAAAAAAAAATTAAGTGTAAGCTCTATGTGTTGGAGTTTCAGTTTTAAAGGCTCATCGAGAAAAAAAATTTAAGGAAGTTTAAAGTTATCCAAAAAAAATAAAAGTATTAAGTAAATGCAAGTTCTTAAATAGGTAAGTGTTTTCTATTATTAAGTCAAGTTTATTTTATTTTGTGTTTACTTGTCTTCATATTATTTATTGAATTTATTCTAATTGTTTATGTTTATTATTTTCATCAATGGGATTAAAAAAAATATTTTTACAAAGTTATTGTTTGTACTGAACTTATGGTGACATCTGTTGAGAAAGTTTCTAAGTTATCTCTAGTTCATTATTACTAATATAGATGGCCATAGCAATATTGTTTAGCCGCCATCTGTTGGGAAGGTTTAGTATTAATGTCTTTAGTTTCCTGTTGGAAATCATAGATGGCAGTAATAGTATCGAATAGTCACTTTTAGTAGCTGTAGATCACTGCAACAAGATATCATAGGGGTAGGCAGGAATATTTTAGTTATCTGTTTGTATTAGTACTAATAGGGTTTGAATGTAGATGAATAGGTAGATAATAATTTGTGATTTTAAGTAATGATTAAAGATTTAAATAAATAGCATTAATTAATTTGTTTAAGTTTGATTTCTCATAAATATTTTAATTAATATTCTAACAATTTTGTTTCTGTTAAATAAGACACGCATGAGTTGTTTACGAACTATGCATTCCTGGCAGACCATAAGGTAAGTAGGTCAGGCATGAGTGACAGTAATGTTCGCTCAAGTACCTATTTTAATGTGTTTGTAATGAATAGGAAAGATGTTAAGAATTATGGCTTAATCAAACTCTGATAATGTTTTTTTTTTTTTTGGGATAGTATTTAATAAGATATACCTGAGTGAGAATTTACCGTTATTTGATAAAGTAGTTGAGGTCTTTAGTAAGTATTGTATTTTTAAGTACCTCAACGATAAATAAGTGTTTGATAGTACAGCAAGGTATTTAATTATATTTTATGACCTCCTTTGCAATTTTTAGGGGACTAGGTGTCCTTATTTGTTTTACATAAGTTAGATAAAAGGTATTATACATAATTGATTAGGTTCTTCAAATACGTAGATTAAAGTGTTGTACTTAGTAAAAGTTTAGTGTAGGTAAGGCTTTATTCTTTAGCTAGTTTTTCTAACATATTATTTCTATTCGCTTTGGTTTTTGAATTAGGCAATAGTAAATGATCAGACTAAATCATTCATAATTTAGCGAATAGCTACTTTGGCAAATGTAAGTTGGTAGGTTCATTGGTCATTTGATCGTTTAGGTTAGATAAGAAATTCATTTCAGAGAGTTTTAGCCAAGGAATGTTGGTAGGTAGGTATGTAGACAGCGTGTTGTTTTGACAAACAGTTTATAGTAGGTAGTTTTCTGGAAGATTCTACCGGTCAACAGTGACGATGCCTGTGACGTAATGTGATGTTGTAGCCATCAACATATTGTATTTTGTTTTTCTAGTAGCTAGCTTTATAGCAGTTTTGTAGGTTTATAGTGAGCTTTCAGAATTATAGATTTTAGATATAGATACTCATACATACTTAATATAGATATAGATACATAGTTAGTTATCTAGTTAGTTGTTTTTCTTAGATTTAATTCCTGCGTGAGGTTTGAAATGAGTATGTTATAAAATAGATTACTATAGGCAATAGTAAGCTAGCATTTAGTGATGGCTTTTTTTATATCGGAGTCACGACCCGCTCCGTTTGTTCCACCAAAGGTTTAGTCCCTTGGGAGAAAAATGCAGATATCCCGCCAGAGATGTAGGGTCTCGGCAAGAAAGTATATTTCGCAACATTTTAGGTTTGTTGACCTCTGTTGCGTTGGAAAGTTTTTATGAATAACATACTCAAGACCGCCTCGCACATAGATTGAATAAGCATTTATTAAGTAGGTAGTATAGTTTTATTTGGTTATAGTTTAGTCTTTAGAATGTAGGTAAAGTTATTTTCTAGTTCAAAGTTAACTAGGTTATAGGTAATAAGTCTTTAGTCGACCCACACTCACACGTAGGATTAGTTTTATCAAGTAGATAGTAGGTAGTTTAGTTTCTAGATGATTCGTTGGTAGGTACGTTCAAAGTAGTTTACAGTTTTATAGCTAGTTTAGGTAAAAGTATTTGTATAGATTACGAATTACGATTAGTGTAGATTAAAGTTATGTTTAGTTTAGTTATGATTTTAAGATTTTAGTGTTTACGTAGGTAGCTACGATGTAGATTTTACGTTTCTAGTTTCAAGTTTAGTTTTAGAAAAAGGAATAGTATAGATTTTAAGTTAACCTTTAAGTTTACGTTTAGTTTAGTTTAGTTTTTAGGGAACTCGTAAGTAGGTACGATTTAGATTTTAAGTTATCATGTTTATTATAAGTATGTAAAAGAAGTATTTAAGGTCAGTGTTTCTCACACACACACACACACGCACATGCGTTGATAGTATTAGTATTCTATAAATAGGTAGATTGTTCTAGTGTTGTTTACTATTTCCAACATTCTAGTGTCAAGGTCAGTTGTAAGTCAAGCTTAGTGAATCAATGAAATTGCATGATAGATACATAGATAGATAGATTGTTAGTTAGGTAGATAAGTAGGCAAATATTATTCTTTATAGTGAATGAGTTTAATATCCTTTATGATAGTTTCCGTTCATATCTACTAGTTTGTAGACCAGATGAACGTTTGAGTGAGATTCTACATTTTAGATATTTAGTTTCCATTGTTACGACGAACTAGCACTGTTTACGCAATAATGTAGGTAGGTACACAGAAATGGTTAGAATTACACAGTAACACACAGATAGGTATACACAGATAGATATAGCTGTAAAGAATTATACACAATTAGACAATAGATAGTAGTATACACGATTAGACAATAGATTATTAGCTTTGGTACAATAATAATTTCTAGTAGCTATTATTATGATACCGCCACGATGCAATAAAGGCGAGCTTACACCTCTGTTCTTGTAGGTATGTTGTTCCGAGTTTTTACCAAGCGTTTGTAAATGACAAAAATAGGTATGAGACATAAGTTTGAGACTGAGATTGAGAATGAATAGGGCACCATTATCATGTTGATATGGGCCGGAATAGGTATAGTGAATATATCTCTTATGGTAGTAAAGAGAGAATTGTAAAGAGAGTTGGAAAGAGAGTTTTAAAGAGAGTTGGGCGCCACTGTCACGGTGCAGCCGTGGACAGGTAGGTAGTCTAGGTTTTAGGTTCCTATCCTACCTGATAGAAAAGCTAGGGGTAGGTAGAAAAACGATTAGGACATTTTTATACATATATTAAACTTAAAATGCTAACAATAAGGTCACTGAATGGATTGTTAAACTTAGAGTCTTTAGTATTATGCTGAAGGCAGAAGTGCAGGCAGAGGGCCAGAGTAGCAGGCAGAAGGCCAGAGTAGCAGGCAGAAGGCCAGACGGCTATGGGCCGGGGTATGATCAAGGGTCTCAATCTCAGCAGTAGAATAGGTCTCAAAAGGTCACGCTTGTAGAAAAGAACACTTGGACACACGCGTAGTACGGAACCCAAGAACAGGTGTGGACTCTCCACGGTACTGTCCTGTGAGCTGTAGATCGGAAGCACGTGGTCTAGACGTCATGGTGAAGAGCGCGCCCCTTGTCTGCGAGGTGGCTCGTGGCAGGCTGGTAGCAGCAGGTAAGGCTGGAGACAGCTGGTAGACAGCAAGTAGCTGGTGAGTCCGGTTGGTGGCTGTGAAGCCACCAACCGTAAGGTTCGACCCGTAGAGTTGGACCCTGTAAAGATCACGTAGTTGTAGTGACAGGCTTGATTCTTCCCCCTGGTGTAACTTGGTTGAAAGTCGCCTCTAGGTGCCGCAGACGTGGCTCGCAGGGGTAGGCAGTACGTGGCTTTCAACCTTATTACACCGTAGGGTTTACAACAGAGATTAAGAACTAGTTAGTCAGAAGGATAGACATAGTAGTAGA
Source organism: Operophtera brumata (assembly GCA_932527175.1). Taxonomy (NCBI): domain Eukaryota; kingdom Metazoa; phylum Arthropoda; class Insecta; order Lepidoptera; family Geometridae; genus Operophtera; species Operophtera brumata. The sequence continues at coordinate 52,896,093 of OW052239.1, read as the reverse complement.
CAAGTGGACGTGCTTCAAGTGTGATGCTAGAATTTACAACATTAAGAAAAATAAAGATAAGAACATCAGATTATACAGTGCTAGCTAGAGCGTAATATATTTAAATAAACTCACCAAAATTGGGCGCAGTGTAGGAATATAGATGTGTTATTGATTGCTCCGTCTGAGTTTGGAATGTGCTTGGCGTAAGGGCGCCTACCTTTTTATAGGTGAGCCTAGTCGTCAATAACTTTCTATGTGTACGTGAGATGTAACCAACATGGCTGTGTGCATGTGTGAGTATGGAAGCTTCTAGAAGTTTTTATAATAATTTTGTAATGTTACAGTATGCCCCCAATAATTATTATTGGCCCCGACATAATTATTACGCTAATAATTCTTTAGTATTTGCAGAAATAATAATACAACTTATACAAGTAGGTAGATACAACATTTTAAAAATACAAACTAAACATTTGAGCAACCAAAGACCGCTGCAGACGATCTAAAGATAGCTCAACTGATTCAAATATTTTTTAGTTATTTACTATTTATATATATACTAGCTGTAACCCGCGACTAGTGGATTATTATTAAGCTAGTATTATTAGCAAAAACTCATTATTAGACTTACGCGGGTGAAGTTAGTTTCACCCGCGTAAGTCTCGATCCCGTGGGAATATCGGAAGTTATTTACTCTTGGGTATTTCGTTTACATCTAATTAGGACAACTTTACTTTTATTTTGTATCCTTAAATGAAAACTGTTCTGTGTTTCTATAATAATGTATTCCATTAGGTATCTTATATTTATAAGTGCTGTTTGTTTTCCAAATATGTAAAAATAAAAAAATAAAAAAGTTACTACCAGACTGAATATTAATTACCATAATCATTATCAGTTAGGTAGGTATATTATTATGTCAAAGCAGCTTTCCTGAGGCACTTTCTTTGGAACTGGTACTCCAAGTATCGTTACGATAATAAACCTTAATAGAACCTATTAAACGCTATTGTGGAATGCTATAATGTACGGCTACATTCTACTCTAGTTGGCCGGTTCACAAATAAGAAGCAGTTCAACTTTGTAGGTCAATCATTGGCCCTAATAAGCGACCTCTTTCGCTAAGTAGCTTATATGATGCAAGGAGTCACTCCAGACTGTCTTCTCGGCCCAAATATAACCTAATAACCAATTTTGTTAAAATCGGATGGTTATCACAATAATCGACATAATCTAAACAAATATGAGGCGCCATCTTTGTGACGTCATAAATACTCACTCCACTTTAGAAAGCGACAACAAGCAGTTTGACTATTATGTATTGTTATGTATTATGTATTTGATAATATTGTATTGTCATCGGAACTTGCCAGGTATGCCAAATTTCAACTCAATTTCAGTTCATGGAGTGCTCGAAAATTCGTTCCTCAGATTTTGTATCAGATAAACAAACAAGCAAATAGACGTGAAAGTGAATAAGAGAAGTCTGTAAAAAATATGGCGTGTGTCAGCTCCGACACGTGGCTGGAGTTTACTCCAGTCCAGTTCAGTATAAAGTACCACACACACAAGCTTCACCGCAGTTTTGCCTGCGCAGGCCGGTTTGTACACGGAACACCGTGCGTGCTCCGTGGTTTGTAAAACTGATACAGTTTAACCCGGATAAACCGGCCTGCGCAGGCAAACCTGTGGTGAAGCTTAAACATGGTTGATTTAACATGTTGCGCAGAGGGAAAACACATAACGGACTTTATTTTTAGTTAACGCTCGATTTCACAATTTTACTCCCCAAGGGGCCCAATTCTACTAAACCTTGAAAAATACTAAAATGTTTAAATTGTTACTGAATTGTCTCATAATTGTCACTTTTGATACTTTTGATATACTACTAACCTAATGGTGTTACAATTGCATTATAATTGTGACCATTTAGAAACAATCGTAAAATCTTCTAAGTAGGTACTTTTCGTATTCTCTTGATCAATCGAATAACAATTGTCTCGTGTTGGGGTGATCAATTGGTATTCTAATATTTTTTTACAGCGCTTTCAATTGTCAGTTGTCCCTTAGAAACACAACTGTGACGCAATTTTGCAAACATTGCTTTTGCGTACCGGGGAAACTCCAAAAGAGCTACTCCTAGTAACTTACATCAACTTGGAAAATTCAACGAGAAGGTCCTCAATAGTAACTATTATTAAATCTGTACCTCAACGTCATTCGTCTTGCAAAAGTCTCCTGTGGTAGGTACTAGTACCTAGTACCTATATTAATCAGTAGACACGTGTAAGTTCAATACCTACAATGCCATTAACGGGTTAGTGAGCTTGACCGTTGAGATATAAGTTCTTATACGTTTACCGTCTAATTATCGTTCCGCCCTACAAACCTTAATGGATTCCATTCCACATTACCACAGAATAAATAATAGTACGACATTACTTACAATTGCAGCAGTTTAGTTGAGACCTTTAGTACAGGGAAAGGAAATTGGAATCGACCATTCTTACCTACTAATACATAATCTACGGGACGCATATCAAATTAGAAGTAGTTTTCTATGAAATATTGTGAAGAGACTTTGATTACAAATAATCAAAATAGAGAGACAATTTCTTCCAATCACCCTGTCTCCGTAACTGTGATTTCCCGGAAGGTTGAGATTCTAAACTTGCATTGTCCATAAAGTTGGAGACGCGCTGGACAAATGAGGTTGCATAAGTGAATGAGGCCTTATTACCAGCAGTGGGCAATACCAGGCTGGAAAGATGACGATGTAAAAAACTTTTTGAAAAAATATTTCGTTCCACTCATGTTAGTTACACTCAAACTCGCCAGTTCCTCCCTTCGCTTAACGGTCCGTTTTATGATTTTTAAAAGATTGTTTTGAATACAAAAAACAAAAATGTAGGTAAAATACCATTATGGTTGTATGTTAAACACCATCTTGGTAGGTACGCATTTTGACCATTATCATAGCCACAGATAAAATAATACTATATTAGTATCATAGTTCTACTACTTATTGAGTAATTGACAATAGACACTTTTGCTGAAATAAGGGCCCCTCTACCAGCATCGATCGAAACATGTATTAGGAATAAGAGATTAGCCTTTATCACAGTTAGCTTAGGTAGACACCCCTGCCGAGCTAAGGAAGGTAGATGATGGCCAGGAAGTGACATCCCTCTCTCTCACTCTCTTGTCGCGAAGACATGAGTAGGCTCGCGTTTTCGTGGTGGAAGAGAGACATGTCGCTGGGCTCGCGTGGTGGTTCGAGTAAGGGCTCTGGCCACCCTCCTACGAGCCCTTGTGGACCCTGTGCTGCCACATTTGGAGGGAGTATTTGTGGTTGGCTTTTGTTCCGTAGGAGATCCCGGAGCCCATCGACATGCGCAGAGGATGACAACGGGGAGGGGTTTTAGGGAGTCCTCGAGTCCCAAAATGTAATGCACCCTCAATCTGATAGGGTACCTGGACGCAGATATCCACACCGACATAAAATAAAAATACCAGAGGAAAAGCTAGGAAAAGCACGAACGACAAGTCAAATTACAAAGATTTCAAGGTACCCTGATGTCTTTGGCCAATATTTGACCATTGGGTTCTTAGAGCATTGCAGGCCTCCGTACCATTGGGTTAGTCCACTAGCGTCTCGGTGTTAATGATTCGTCAAGTGTTTGATCGTCAGGTGATCAGGTGATCGACTCAAGACCACGCAGCACTTCTTTAAAACCACAAGTGAGCATATTTTGACAATGTTTAGGCAAAAATTCACAAAAATGCGTAAATAGGTAAATTTATCTACAAGACAGAGTAGCAGTAATTCAAAAATAGCTTTTTTGCATACTAGCACAAAATTTGCGAAGTCTAGGTCAAGTTAGCTAACGAGGGCACAAAATATGCGTTAGTAGGTACCTATTAGTTGTTTGTGTTAATGCGCACTGGCTCGTGTCTGTAATATGATACAGTATACAACTATGTACTCTATATACTTTATGTACATATACCTACTTAGATGCTTCGTACCTATAACATGAGAATAATAGTTCAATTACCGCTGCGTCAGACGTACCACTTTCCACTCACATTAGAACCACAAAAAATTGGGTCACATGTTGAGAATACTGGTAAAGTATGGAATGTCGTGACAGCGCTCAGACGGACGACAAACTGTGGTCGAAAGTGGTCGATACGATTGACAGTTCAACCACATTACGACTAGGGCTTGCATTATCCGTAAACTTTTACTATCCGGGTAACATGGATAGTAGTGAACTTTTGTATTCGGATATCCGGATAATACGGATAATACGGATTATTTCGGAAAAGATTTAAAAAAAAGAAGAAAATGTTGGTTGTAGATAGCTTTATTCATGTTTGAATTAAACCAACATTAACCCACCAATAAAATATGAATCACTTGAACCAATTCGGTAGCTCATTATGGTAAAATTAAAACTACTATCATAATGAAATATCAAAAAACATCATAAACAAATTAAAAATTACAAACTTTTTTCTTATTTAATTTAACACTTATCTTCTCGAAATAACTATATTTGTCTTTCAACAAGCAAAACTTGCATTTAAAATCTTGCTAGCTAGGTCTCATCTCAGGTAAAACGCAGTTTTCCGAATTTTCACGCACTATGGAAACACCTAGCTAAGCTAGGTCCCCCAGGTACTTTATGTATATGTGACAAACATGTAAAAGAAAGGATCAGTAAATTTAAATTTAGATTCTTATCGTAATTTTTGGATGAATTTCTCTATCCGAATTATGTAATTATCCGGATTTAGCGGACGTCATTATCCGGATTTTTAAATTGGCGGATATCCGGATAATTCTGATATCTGGAAATCCGGATTGCAAGCCCTAATTACGCCACTGTTTTGTGGGCGGAAAGTGGTACGTCTGATCCTAAGGCTGAAGGCTAAGGCTAAGGTTAAGGCTAGCCTTAGCCTCTTGCTTGTCAATACTCTGACTTGTAAATTTACACGCCTACCAACCAAGGCAGGTGCCATCTTACGGTGAACGAGCTGTAGCAGTTGGCATAATAAATTGCAATGATGAATTACCTATCGCTGACGCATCAAGCAGTTACAGTTTATTTTTGTCTGTGCTGATATCATTCTAACAGTCATTTTCATCATTCATGAATATTATTCATGATTGACGCTTGCATGAATGTCTACGGGACAATATCATCAATATTTGGATCGCAATTCAGGATTGTGATGTTTATTGATGGTATATTCGACTTCCTTAAGGCGACCGAAGCACTCATAGTGGTCAGCCCTAGCGAGGCGCGCTCAAAACTGTGGTTGGAAAGAGACCCTCCCCTTGCTGACCACGTTATACTGGCAGAGATAAAAAGCTCCCTTCGGAACATGAACTGCTATGGTCCACCTGGAATTCTCTGAACCGACTCCGGAGTCAGGTGGGGGTATTCCGTCGAGGCACAATGTGACTGTAGGTTCACTCCTCAGACGATGCCTCACTTGCTATCTTGTTATTTATGGACCAACACCTGCACCCTATAACCTGTGCGAACGAATGCACCGCGCACGTGCGTCATACGCCTACACGTGAATAAATGATAGTCTAGTCTAAAAGGGTGTTTTTTATATATGTTAGTTTTTAAGGTATTTACGTTGCTATGGGCTTATTGTTTAGGTTTTTGTACATTTTCCAATAAGGCTGTAATAAAGATATTTGATTTGATTTGACTTTGATTTGAAGTCACTGAAAATGCTGTCGACGTGGCTATATATTTATAACAATTGGGAACCAGCGTCACGAAGAAGAAGAAGAAGAAGAAGAATGGTATATTGACGGATCGAGATACGCAAAATATCTGGATTTTCTGAAATCCACTGAAAACAGGTGAGATCGTCGTCCAACAAAGGTCAAACAATGTTAAAAATATAAAAAGATAAATATTGATAGTGTAGACTCGCCCATCAATATTTAGCTCGTCAGTACACGTTTTAAATTATTAAATTTTAATTGAAATATGGAATCATATCATTCAACCGCTTTATTTGTTTTTTTGCAAAAAAAAACAATTTTTTAGCTCAATCCTGCACCAAGGGGCTTCTTAGAACGGTCTAGATATAAGAAAGAGGTTCTAGATTCACTCTGTCCAAGGAAACCTTTGAATCATAAAAAAAAACGATGATAGGACATGCAGGATCCACTGAGATCCGCTAAATAATTTGAGACACGGATCGTGATTGGAATCGCGATGAATATTGAAGTGTAAGGTTTCTCTTAGACTTCGCTACTACTCGTACAAGCAGGGAGTTAGACCGCTGCTTTGAGTACCTACACATGTCTAAACACCTTACACCTTTTACAAATCGAGATAAAGTTACTGCTACCTGTCAATAATTTCGATAAGATTATTGTTAGGTAATACAGTGATAAAATAGTTTTAGAAACCACAACCTGCATCATTTCCTCAATGAGATACGTGCTATCTCCACCTCAGCTCAGCGTGAATCAAGCTTAGTATAAATGTAAGGAATGTTCAGGAAAAAAAAATCGGCTAAGGGATCTATGACAACAGACTGAACAACCCAAAATATAATTTAAAAAAAGCGGCCAAGTGCGAGTCGGACTCGCCCATGAAGGGTTCCGTAGCAGCAAGTAACATAATATAAAAGTTCTTGGATGGATTACGATTAATGACGTATTAAAAAAAACTACTTACTAGATCTCGTTCAAACCAATTTTGAGTGAAAGTTTACATGGTAATGTACATCATATATTTTTTTTAGTTTTATCATTCTCTTATTTTAGAAGTTATGGGGGGGGGGGGGGGGACACTTTTTACCACTTTGGAAGTGTCTCTCGTGCAAACTATTCAGTTTAGAAAAAAATGACATAAGAAACCTAAAAATCATTTTTGAAGACCTATCCATAGATAACCCACACGTAAGGGTATGATGAAAAAAAAAATTGAGATTCAGTTCTAAGTATGGGGAACCCCAAAAATAAAAAACTACTTACTAGATCTCGTTCAAACCAATTTTGAGTGAAAGTTTACATGGTAATTTACATCATATATATTTTTTTAGTTTTATCATTCTCTTATTTTAGAAGTTACGGGGGGGGGACACACTTTTTACCACTTTGGAAGTGTCTCTCGCGCAAACTATTAAATTTAGAAAAAAATGATATTAGAAACCTCAACATCATTTTTGAAGACCTATCCATAGATACCTCACACGTATAGGTTTAATGAATTTTTTTTTTTTTGAGTTTCAATTCTAAGTATGGGGAACCCCAAAAATAATTGTTTTTTTTTTCAATTTTTGTGTAAAAATCTTAATGCGGTTCACAGAATACATCTACCTACCAAGTTTCAACAGTATAGCTCTTATAGTTTCTTAAAAAAAAGGCTGTGACATACATGGACAGACAGACAGACATGACGAATCTATAAGGGTTCCTTGTCTTGAACCCTAAAAATGACACAAAATTACACGACGATATAAAAAAATTACAATCTGCCAGCAGATCTTCCAAACCTATCTGGAAATTTGTTAAAGATTAAATTTAAAAACGGCTGACGAGTAGATGCTATTATTCTTGAAATTAATACATACATTACAGGGATTTTTAATTATATTGATTAAGCAAATTATTGTAATTTTATTACTCAATACTTGTGAACTATTATTTATTCTGTGCTCAATCTCAATTTTTTTCTAATTTTATTGTTATGTATGTGAGCATGCCTAGTAATAAGGTAGAACAATTATCTAAGACAACAAGCATATAAATATATTAAAACTCCATTTGCAACTGCTGATAGAGTTTATGGGTCTACATTTTTTATAGCAACAGGATTCCATGGATTACATGTTATACTTGGAACCTTATTTTTATTTGTATGTTTCATTCGACACAGGGTCCACACACACACAAACCACAACTCTTGATAGGTAGACTCTAGATTGTGTCTACAATATTTAATTGACTTGAATAAGAAAGATGCAAATATGCAAGTCTCGACAGAGCTTACGTAGAGCCTTTTGGGGTCGAGACTCCGGGTCAGTGGGGTACCGGGGCCCTACGCGATTTCAAAATTGTTTCAGGGCGTCTGGTCGAAGAGACGCTTGACCCGACAGCTGGTTCTTATCTGGCTCAACGCATTAGTATTGCCATTCAGCGTGGTAATGCAGCCAGCATGTTAGGGACGCTTCTGTCTGGTAGTGATTTGGATCAGTTGAGCTACATTTAGATCGTTAGCAGCGGTCTTCAGGCAGCTCAACTGTTTTATATGTTTTTATTTTATTTTGTACATGCCTACTTGCATTAGTTGTATTATTATTTCTGTAAATAAATGTATTCATTGACTTGAATGAATTGATATCCAAATGAGGCTCAAACTTGGGTCCCGAACCGGCCACCACAGCGCATACCGTCACACTTCATTCAATTTGGTTGATGTCTTTATTTATACATCCTAACTGCATATCCTGTAGACCTTGGTGTCTTCGTCGGTATGCCGTACGTATCACGTAGTCGCTAGACTGTATGTCTGCGTCAAGCACCTACTTACAAACTAAAAATACAATAATTATGGGATGGAATCCTACCACATTTAAAAGGATGACGCATTGGAGATTTTGGTGGCTCTACATTTTTCTCTGTAAATAAAAAATATTATGAAAGTGATATTTGGTTACCTGATTCTTCCAAAGATTTAAATCTGATTCTTCATATCATTTACTTTTTTTGTAATTGTATATCACGATTGGTTAACTTTTATAGCAGAGAATAAATTATCAAAGACACCTCTTATAAAACAGAGATTTTCAAACAGAACCTATTTAAATTTTCTAGGTAGATTTATCCAAACACATATTACAGTAGGATTTTTTTTAAGTTAATCGTAGTAGCGTATACGATATCCTATACTTTCGTATAGGATTTCTTTTTTAGGGTTCCGTACCCAAAGGGTATAATGGGACCCTATTACTAAGGCTTGGCTGTCCGTCTGTCCGTCTGTCTGTCCGTCCGTCTGTCACCAGGCTGTATCTCATGAACCGTGATAGTTAGACAGTTGCAATTTTCACAGATGATGTATTTTTGTTACCGCTATATCAACAAATACAACAACAAAAAAAACAATAAAAAACAGAATAAAATAAATATTTAGGGGGGCTTCCATACAACAAACGTGATTATTTTTTTGCCGTTTTTTTAGATAATGGTACGAAACCCTTGGTGCGCGTGTCTGACTCCGGTTTTTTTTATAATTTCGTATAGGATTTCGTTCGAAATAATAGTTTATCAATGCTTCGCCTAAAGGCAATCCGTATTCTCAAGGGAATGGATCATGCAGTAAAACTTGTTATTATGACAAGGTTTTATAAGTTCTCCTGTGAACTTGACTCATAGACATGTGGTCCACAATAATAGTCCACATCTGGTGTACAAGTGTCTACAACTGCACATGACAAACAATGCGTTTGGGTGAGAATGAATTCCATTGACGGAGCGGGAGAGGTTATCTGTGTGTGCAAGCGAATGTTCCCATTTATCTCCAAAGTTTAAGCGACTTAGATATGTTTTTCTTCATACGAAAGATGGTGTTTGCGAGATGATTCTTAGCTATTTTTGGTGGTAATTGGTGCAGCCGTTTCATTCCCAGGATCATCAGCTCGTAAAAATGGTTTTGGGAGACATTTGCAAGGAGTGACAGCTGATAGCGTGTTCTATTTTTTCCTGTTGCGTTATTTAGTTGTGAATAGATTAATCCCTCCAATCCTAAGAGCATTGCAGGCCTCCGTACTGGAGCTCCTATCCCATGGAGAGACCTCGTCCAGCCGTGTACCTACTGGTTATGAAGATAGTACATTTTTATGAATATTTGCAACAAATCCATTACAAGTTTTTTGCTTTTTGAGCATCTATGCAGGTTGTTGCAATATAATGGGACTTTCAGGGTTAATTAGGTACCCCTTTTCTGTTGTAGTTACAGTGGCTTGGAAAACATTAGGTGAATTTAGAAGAAAAATAAAACGGTGTTTTTGGATTGTTGATAAATAACGTTTTTTTGTTTTGTTTTTTACAATGTTAGGAAAACTTACAGCTATGCATTTTCCTAGTGAGAAGTAGATTCGATTGAGACGAACTTGCCTTTTTTTTTGAGAAATGTTACTTTTCACACATTTTACGTAAATTTCCAAAAATCCAAAATTTAAAACTTCCAAATTCTCCTAATATTTCCTAAGAACAAACCTCTCTAACTACAACTGAAAAGGTACTTGCCCTGAGAGCCCCAGTATCTTGCCACACGCTGTACAATCTTCTATAGTAGACCTACCTACCTACTAGCGCCACCACAATAGTAATTTTTGATAGAATTGATTATTTGTTGAAACTGGTTACCGCGATCAATGTCCATGAAGTGTGTACTCGTAGGTAAGTTAACGCAATGTTGTATAAACACAGATGCCTGTTTAGTCAACATGAACTGCGAGGTCGTTTGGTTCATCGTCACTAAACTATTATTAGTCACAATTTTGCAGGTTTTAACATAAAGTATTGTTTTATTGTTTTTATACAACTTGGTATGACGGATCAAGCAGGTCGCCCACATGATGTTAAGCGGTACCCTCTGCCTATGAGCAGTGAATTACCTCATAGGTCACGTCCACCTAGGACGCGCCCTATGTGGCATTGCACTGCGCCCGCCACCCTGAGACAAAGATTAAAAGTCTCATGTGCCTGTAATTTCACCGGCACCCATACCGTTCAAACCGGAACACAGATAATCTGATCCCACCATCTCCTTTTCATCATAGGACGAGTAGACGCACGGCTCGGTACCACCCTTACCTCATTAGTATACCCTCTATTCGTGATAAACGTTTCAGTTTTTCCTTTATAATGCGAACTGTTAAGGAGTGGAATACACTACCGTTGTCTGTCTTTCCTGAAAACTATAATCTGGGTCTCTTCAAGGCTAGAGTGAATAGGTGCCTTCTAGACCTTTGTGCTCCATCTTCGGCCACATCGTCACTTACCGACAGGTGAGAACGTGGACAAACATAGGTCTATCAATGTTAAAAAAAACAGCAATGCGAGCACTACTGCTTTGCGGCAGAAATAGGTATGGTGGTAGTACTTCCCCGGACGAACTCTTACACAAAAAAGCTCTACTACTAACAGCAGGGATCTTGATTTTTCTCAGCAATTACAAAACATATGAAAGTGATATTAGGTTACCTACGTGATTCTTCATATATTTTTTTATATTTTATTTTAAGTACCTATGTCACCTCTTATAAAACAGAGATTTGCATTTTACAGGCAAACGGGACCGATTTAAGGCTCTAAATTTTCTAGGTTGATTCATCCAAACACACACTTCTATATTAAACTTAGTTTTTTTAAAATTTATCGTAGTTTTAATTTAAATGCAAAACCCCGTTTTTCGCTTTTTACGACCTGATACGAAATCCTATACGAAACCATTAGAAATATTAGTTTAGTCAATGCGTCGAAGCCACTATGCCGATAGCGATGGTACTTTGGTGAGCTGTTCTCCACGCATTGGGAAAGGTTTTTGACTACGCGCGTACGGGGGGGGGCTAAGCGCGGGCTTAGTGGCGAGCGACCTGCCGCCGCTACGAAGCTTACAAATTGTCACATTCAACTTTCACTACAAATATTATAAACCATTACAAGTTTAATGTCTCCTCCCAATTGTCCAACTCACAGTCTATTAGTAACTGTAGTCATAAAAAGAGTCGTAACTAATCTAGTAGGTAGGTACGCTGCTAGCTCAGGTTCAGTGGCCTGGAGCAATAAGTTCACGATCAGAGGGATCATGACTTCATGACTGATGAATACTAGCGAAACTAAACGGGGCAATTGAGCTGAGAAATTATTTTAAGACTGTGCCACCGCCAGGCAGAAATTCTAATACAAAAAAAACGCCACGCGCCGCTCGAAAAAGCGGTTTTTATTGAATATCTCGTGAAATATAGATAATTTTAAAAAAACCCGTCGGTGAACCCTCCGCTTTATTGTATTGATCTTATTTATCTAATTTTTGACCCCAATAATCTGTACCATATTGACAAACAATCGAATCTAGCCAAAAGTTAGAGGTAACTTTGTGTTTTTTAATAATCGAGAAAATGTTGTCCTATCTTTTTCTGACTGGGTGATCCCTCGGTATTATAATGTAGTATCCATGCATATTTTTTATTTGAATATTGTACTTGATTTAGTCAGTTAAAATCTAATCTAATATTGGTAATTTTGCATTATACCTTTGGATGTAGTGCGACAGAACTTCGATAGGCGTTTTCTGTTTTTGTAAATCGTGTTAACTTAGTGTATCGCTTCGTTATCGTGTTTAGTAAATGTACCCTTACAATCTCTAATGTCCTTCAACGGCCAGAATGTTAATGGATCAAACAGGACGATAAAAGTCCAATGGATCAATCTCAATGGATAAAATTTTATTTTATTTTATTTATTCTATTTTATTAAATAGGACACCCAACACAGGTTTACACTAACACATTCAAAAAACAAAACAAAACATAGTGTTCCCGTAATTATAGGGCATCACAGGCAAACAGGAACTAGTCAGAATAGTCATTTGAATTTTCAAAATTCGAATTTGTTCGCTCCGCCGAGGAAAAGCAAAACTATCAATATTCTGTGACAGACAACAAAGTGTATTTATTTTTTGTAAAAGGTTTTTTCCCATAGAGATCGATTTTTCGCCTATCATCATAGCATCGTTTAATAGGAAATTTCATCGAAATCGTTAGAGTCGTTTTCGAGAACGTGATTACAAATCATCAATATATATAAAATCGTTGCGTGACTGACTGACTGACTGACTGACTGACTGACAATCAACGCACAGCCTAAACCGTAAGTCCTAGAGATCTGAAATTTGGAGAGTACGTTCCTTTTGTGGTCTAGGGGTGCACTAAGAAAGGAATTTTGAAAATTCGCATGCTAAGGGGTCCAAAATGGGCTTTTAATATACAACAAAAAAGCTGTGTATTTCAGAAACCGTTAGCAGTAGAACCTTAAAATTTTACATGGAGATTCCTCAAATAAAATAAAGAAACACGTGTTTCAGCGATTCCTGAATTTTTCTTGAAAAACGGAAAGGGAACGTTTTCTTTGTAAAAAAATAAAAAAACTTTAGTTTTTACAATGCACAGCCTAAACCGCTGGTCGTAGAGACTTAAAATTTGGAGTGTGTAATCTTTTTAGGGTGTAAAGGTGAACGTAGAAAGGAATTTGTAAAATTCGCCCTCTTCGGGGTCCAAAAAGGGCTTTTAACGTATACAAATATACGTACACTTTGCGTTTTGCAACGCACAGCCTAAAACGTAAGTTCTAGAGACCTGAAATTTGGAGGGTACGTTCCTTTTGTGGTCTAGGGGTGCACTAAGAAAGGAATTTTGAAAATTCACATGCTAAGGGGTCCAAAATGGGCTTTTAATATACAACAAAAAAGCTCTGTATTTCAGAAACCGCTAGCAGTAGAACCTTAAAATTTTAAATGTAAAAATTTTTTTTGTAAAAAAATAAAAAAACTTTATTTTTTACAAACCGCTGGTCGTAGAGACTTCAAATTTGGAGAGTGTATTCCTTTTAGGGTGTAAAGGTGTACTTAGAAAGGAATTTGGAAAATTCGCCGTCTTAGGGGTCCAAAATGGGCTTTTAACGTATACACTTTGCGTTTTGCAACGCACAGTATAAACTGCTGGACTTAGGCACATGAAATTTGGAGGATGTATTCTTTTTTGGGTGTAGGGGTGTACTAAGAAAGGGTTTTTGAAAACTCACCTTGGAAGGGGTCCAAAATGGCTTTTAATGTAAAACTAAAATTATTCGTAATTCGGAAACCGTTGGTAGTAGATACAAGAAAATTCACAAGTTAATTTAAAAAAAAAATAGCCAACATAAGTTTCAGCAGTACCTGAAATTTAGCTGAAAAAAGGAATGGGAACATTTCCTTTGTAAATAAATACACTTTAGGTTTTAGCCAGATTTCAGCGTATTTAGACAATTTCAAATTTAGTTTCACGGTGAAGTCATTAAGATTAAAACATTTTCAGGACCTCAAGGTTAAAATGGGATCCCTAAATTTAAAAACTTAAGTATGAGACATAGTCAAGCAAAAAACAGTTAAAACAGTTCCTCTACCCCCTCCCCCCCCTCCCCCCCCCCCCCCCCCCCCTCCCGCCCCTTAATCCTATAGCCATAATGTAGCTTTCTATGGGTTAAATAATTTTTTAAATAGGTCAAGTCGTTCTTGAGTTTTTCAATAAACCAGTTTGAAAGTTAATAAACCATAGCCTATGTTACTTGCTGATAATGAAGCTTTCTACAAATGAAAGAATTTTTAAAATCGGTTAAAACGTTTTTTAGTTTATCCATACAAACAAAATTATTTTACACCTTGGGTTACATTATTGGAGTAGGGATCCCTAATTTTTCCGAAATATAATATAGCCTATGGTACCCGGAGATAGTGTAGCTACCCAACAGTGAAATATTTTTTCAAATCGGTTTAGTAGTTTCTTTTTTATTCAATGCGAATAAACAATCAAATCTTTCCTCTTTATAATATTACAGATTGTGAGATTTGCGAGTAAAAACTGCGCGCGGGAGAATAAGTTACATACAGTGGTGGCCATATAATTAAGAACGCTGATATAAAGGGAAGATTTTTTCCAACTAAGATGCAAAACTAATTGTATGCATTTGTTTTTATTTCTCTCGGTATCGTAAAACATTTCCATATTACCACTGTATTCATTGATACACATGATTGGCTAAAAATCAATAGGCAAACTTTTTACACTACTTTTAAACAAAGTATTCCTTATTACTGGCTGGTCACGTAATTAAGAACGCTAAGTAGTTTATACCTTTATTCAAATTTAAATAGAGAACACTCAGTCGATTTGTTACTGTTTGTATAATTTTGGCGCCATTACGTGCTGTAAAAGATTAAAGGTGATTGCTTCTTTAGAAAAAACAATGGGAAAAAATAAAAGTTGTGATAAATCTACAAGGGAAGTAATAATAAAACTTCGCCGGAAGAATTGGTCTTATCAAAAGATAGCCGACCATCTGCAATGTTCAAAAACGATGGTTTTCCACGCTGTAAAGCATTTTGCTACGTTTCAAACTACTTCGAATGTTCCACGTGTACCTAAACAGAGAAAAACAACTCCTCGAGATGACCGAAACAGAACGATGGGCAAAACAAAATCCTTTTAAAGGGTCCAATGAGCTTAGAAAAGAATATATTGGTGAAAACAACCCTTCAGCAATCTCAGCACGCACTATTCAAAGACGTTTGGTAGAAGAAAAATTGCACGGTAGGATAGCAAGAAAGGTACCCATGTTAAAACTTTGCCACAGGCAAGCCCGGCTTGCATTTGCGAGAAAGTATGAAAACTGGACTGTGCAACAGTGGAAAAATGTACTTTTTTCTGACGACACGAAAATAAACAGAGTATGTTCTGATGGAAAACGATATATACGACGTCCCCCGAATACAGCATTCGACCCAAAGTACACGAAAGTTACATTAAAGCACGGTGGTGGAAATGTGAAAATTTGGGGTTGCTTTTCTGGACATGGTGTAGGACCTGTAAAGTTGATAGAAGGTAACATGGATCAGTTCCAATACAAAAATATACTGGAAGAAACAATGTTACCATACGCTGAAGACGTTCTACCGGTCATTTGGACATTCCAGCATGACAATGATCCAAAGCACACTGCACGCACCGTAAAGGAATTTCTTACAGCGCAATTAGTTTTTGTCTTAGACTGGCCTGCTAACAGTCCAGATCTAAATCCAATAGAGAATTGTGGTTTGAAGTAAAGAAAAAGGTTTCAAATACAAAGTGTGGAAATTTAAGAGAGCTGTATGACGTTTTTTTAGAAGAATGGAACTCTATTTCTCTTGCGAAATGTCAAAAATTAATAGAGTCAATGCCTCGCCGGCGTAAAGCTGTAATTAAAAGCCGTGGATATGCTATTAACTATTAATTTTAGTTAAATATTTATTAAATTTCTTTTTATGTTTCCTGTGCTACATAAAATTGTGATTTTTTAAATCTAAGTGTCATACAAAACAATTCCCGAGCAGTTAAATAAATCGTTCTTAATTATTTGTCCAGTTTCAGTACTATTTGAATGTGTTACTTTGATAAAATCAATAAAATGTGCAAAAAATAGTTAGCGATTTCATACTTTATTCTCAAGTCAGGTTGCTCTATTAATGTGACTATTATATAACATAACTAGTTGCTTCTCAGAAGGTACACATCTCTGTGTATGATACGATTTAAATAAAAAACTTCTAGAACTTCAAATCGTTCTTAATTATATGACCACAACTGTACATACCACAGATTAAGTAATAGTGTCAAAACTGATTTTCTACTAAGATTACACACACACTTAAGTCAAACAAAAAACCAGATATAGTTATTAGGTATTATTATTTATTATGGATAAATTAATATTACGCGTACGAAGTCGCGGGTAACAGCTAGTATATACATAAATATACAAACATTGCTTGTTTAGGATATCATCATCATCCCTTTTGACGTTCATTGCTGGAGGACTCACCCATAGAATGCAAAAGCGAGGTTTTGCCATAATCCCCACGCTTGACAGGCGGATTGGTGATCGCAGTATTGGTATTAAGTACTCAGATGGATGCTTGTACCCATCACCTAGCGTAATAAAAGTCTGCTTTTACTACATCCACAGTAGGAGACGGAAGGGTCAATTCCTAGGCAGGAAACACCAAGGCAAGGTACCGATTGGACCGACGCTTTCTGGAGACTTCTGGCTGATGATAATATTACCATGGCACTCGTAGTTCCGACACCCATGACAGAGAAGCGTAGTAGGACTACGTATGTTTTTTATTTTTTTTAACATTGGTAGAACTTTGTTTGACCATGATCTCACCTGTTGATAAGTGACGATGTCGCCGAAGATGGAGCACAAAGGTCTAGAAGGCACCTGTTCACTCTAGCCTTGAGACCCAGATTATAGTTTTAAGGAAAGACAGTAGTTTATTCCACTCCGTTTGGACTGTGTTCGACTATGTTTCGATTTTAGCCTTTGGGTACCAACATTCAGATAGTTTCAAGCAGTTTAAAGCCGCTGTTCCACTGCTGCGCACGCTATGCAAGCTATGCACAGCACACGTGAGCTGCGTGGGTTGGCTGCGTGTGAACACCTTTCCACTGCTGCGCACGCTATGCAAGCTATGCACAGCACACGTGAGCTGCGTGGGTTGGCTGCGTGTGAACACCTTTCCACTGCTGCGCACGCTATGCAAGCTATGCACAGCACACGTGAGCTGCGTGGGTTGGCTGCGTGTGAACACCTTTCCACTGCTGCGCACGCTATGCAAGCTATGCACAGCACACGTGAGCTGCGTGGGTTGGCTGCGTGTGAACACCTTTCCACTGCTGCGCACGCTATGCAAGCTATGCACAGCACACGTGAGCTGCGTGGGTTGGCTGCGTGTGAACACCTTTCCACTGCTGCGCACGCTATGCAAGCTATGCACAGCACACGTGAGCTGCGTGGGTTGGCTGCGTGTGAACACCTTTCCACTGCTGCGCACGCTATGCAAGCTATGCACAGCACACGTGAGCTGCGTGGGTTGGCTGCGTGTGAACACCTTTCCACTGCTGCGTACGCTATGCAAGCTATGCACAGCACACGTGAGCTGCGTGGGTTGGCTGCGTGTGAACACCTTTCCACTGCTGCGCACGCTATGCAAGCTATGCACGGCGTACGTTAGCTGCGTGTTACCACCTTTCCACTGCTGCGCACGCTATGCAAGCTATGCACGGCGCACGTTAGCTGCGTGTAACCACCTTTCCACTGCGGCGCACGCTATGCACGGCGCACGCTAGCGGCTTTCCACTGCGGCGCAATGCTACACACGAATGCCAAGATTGCCAAGATGGCGACGCTACCCCTAGACCCACTGTCGCAACTTCAGCGGCCGCGTGTATTAGCGTGCGTAGCCTGCGCTGCATGGGGCTGCGTGGGCGACGCGTCCGAGTAGGCCACGCGTGTGTTTGTGACGTCATCAAGCCACGCACCCGTGCGTAGCGTGGCCGTGGGTTGCAGTGGATGATCCCGCCTATATTTTCATACAAAGCGAAGCTGGGCACACATGCGTAGGGTACCCGTGCGCCGGAGTGGAACGCGGCTTTAAATGTGGGGCGACTTGTCACGTTACGTTAACTATCTCCACATTGAAACCAATACGGGTTGGTCCGGTTGTCCCCATAGCACAGAATATAAATACTAGGAAGGTACCTCTAGTTCTAGGTACCCACAGGCGAGGCAAGTTATTGTCTGCTTTCACTGTTTGTATAGTAGCTACGTTAAGACACAAGTGTTAACTGGAAAGTTCATGGTCAATCCATTGAAACTTGTACCTGATGGTATTGAATTTTCTACAGCTTGTGCAAATGAGTTCTCGGAAGTTTTATTTATTTTGTTGCTTGGTAGATGTTTGATACGGCAATTTCCAACTGTTTCCTTAGGTCCTCGTAGGTGGTTAGGTCCTCCTCGTACCTACATTACATAACATAGACACACGCCTTTTTTCAAGTACTTAGGCAATACAGCAATGGGTCAATTTTCGCAGTGGGCCGAAAGTTTAGGAAGGTTAAGCCTTTATCATAACACAAATGTTGTTATTTATAAATTTGAGAAAACTGGCGTAGGTGGATAGTTCTGCCGACCGCATTAAATATAAGGACTATTGAGAAAACTTGCGTAGGTGGATAGTTCTGCCGACCGCATTAAATATAAGGACTATTGAGAAAACTGGCGTAGGTGGATAGTTCTGCTGACCGCATTAAATATAAGGACTTTTGAGAAAACTGGCGTAGGTGGATAGTTCTGCTGACCGCATTAAATATAAGGACTTTTGAGAAAACTGGCGTAGGTGGATAGTTCTGCTGACCGCATTAAATATAAGGACTTTTGAGAAAACTGGCGTAGGTGGATAGTTCTGCTGACCGCATTAAATATAAGGACTTTTGAGAAAACTGGTGTAGGTGGATAGTTCTGCTGACCGCATTAAATATAAGGACTTTTGAGAAAACTGGCGTAGGTGGATAGTTCTGCTGACCGCATTAAATATAAGGACTTTTGAGAAAACTGGCGTAGGTGGATAGTTCTGCTGACCGCATTAAATATAAGGACTTTTGAGAAAACTGGCGTAGGTGGATAGTTCTGCTGACCGCATTAAATATAAGGACTTTTGAGAAAACTGGCGTAGGTGGATAGTTCTGCTGACCGCATTAAATATAAGGACTTTTGAGAAAACTGGCGTAGGTGGATAGTTCTGCTGACCGCATTAAATATAAGGACTTTTGAGAAAACTGGCGTAGGTGGATAGTTCTGCTGACCGCATTAAATATAAGGACTTTTGAGAAAACTGGCGTAGGTGGATAGTTCTGCTGACCGCATTAAATATAAGGACTTTTGAGAAAACTGGCGTAGGTGGATAGTTCTGCTGACCGCATTAAATATAAGGACTTTTGAGAAAACTGGCGTAGGTGGATAGTTCTGCTGACCGCATTAAATATAAGGACTTTTGAGAAAACTGGCGTAGGTGGATAGTTCTGCTGACCGCATTAAATATAAGGACTTTTGAGAAAACTGGCGTAGGTGGATAGTTCTGCTGACCGCATTAAATATAAGGACTTTTGAGAAAACTGGCGTAGGTGGATAGTTCTGCTGACCGCATTAAATATAAGGACTTTTGAGAAAACTGGCGTAGGTGGATAGTTCTGCTGACCGCATTAAATATAAGGACTTTTGAGAAAACTGGCGTAGGTGGATAGTTCTGCTGACCGCATTAAATATAAGGACTTTTGAGAAAACTGGCGTAGGTGGATAGTTCTGCTGACCGCATTAAATATAAGGACTTTTGAGAAAACTGGCGTAGGTGGATAGTTCTGCTGACCGCATTAAATATAAGGACTTTTGAGAAAACTGGCGTAGGTGGATAGTTCTGCTGACCGCATTAAATATAAGGACTATTGAGAAAACTGGCGTAGGTGGATAGTTCTGCCGACCGCATTAAATATAAGGACTATCTCCCTACGTCCACATCCCCAGAAAGCATAGAAAATGTATCGGCTCGCAGCCCACATTATAGGTTGTAAACTGGTAGTGCTTTCTGCAAACAGCCCACAGTATGGGCTGTGGCCTGTAGCTATGGTATACGACCGACATCGCAGATTTTGGTGATGTAAGGTTTCAGTACGATCAAAAGGATCAGTTGCAAAACGTCCACTTCGCAAAATGTAGGTACACTCGATTTTATCGCATAACGTACACTGTACGTTTTCTCAAAATGTACACTGGATTTTTCGCAAATCGTAGATTTTGGCGATGCGGTATCGTGTATTGGTTTTCGGCGGTAGTAAGTGTCCGTGTCCGACCGATAGCACATATAGTGTCTAAAAACTTAGCTCGTTCGCGTCTACGATTACGTACGACCTAGCATTTGACATCATCACACTGCAAACTTGCTTATCATCGCCACAGATAAAATAATACTTCATCACGAACAGGAAAACACAGCCGGCTCTACCAAAAGTTAGGTAGACTCAGAATAAGGTGGTAATTTTACCGAGAAGGTGAATGTTTCGTGGTCGGGCTACCGATATCTTTATGTGTTCAAAAGGGTCTGACCACAAACTCTGAATTGTTTAGTGAGATTCTATGGATGTTAGAAATTTGACTATAAAATAAAATGACATTAAATTTAAAATCTCTTAAATAAAGTTAATAATTAATTAAAAAATAAAAATAATTTTTACTATAAAATTCTCTCTGCCTCTTTAAATTTAAAATAAAATAAAACACGTGCCTTTGGTACCGTATAATTAACCTACTGCGGAAATATTAATGAATGCAAATATAAAATGTGTCACCCCTGTAAATAAGCCTATCCTGAGCCTGAGATTAGGTACACATACATAAACGGTAGGTAGATTAAAAATAATGAGTTTTTACTTATCAAAATCCGCAATTATTGGCCTATCAATTATAACTTTATAAGTATAACCAAACGCGCTCTGGCAATCTATGAAACGAAATCTCGCATTTTATGGTATCTTTAGCAATTGATTAGTTAGAAATTTCTTCGAAGCGGTAGGTATTGTGTGAATTTGTGTGCTTATATTACTGAAAATAATTAATATAGTTCAATAAAAAATACTTATAATTTTATTATTGTTAGATCATTTATTGATAAAGCAACATAGCTATGATTTCTGAGTAATACCACAGAATAAATAATAGTACAAGGTAGTATAGACAGCAGCCAAATTCCGTCACTATATTGTACTTTACTAACATTTTTTTGGAAATTACTTCATAAAAATAAACATAAAGAAATATTTAGGTACTTTATGAGACTTTATTTAGACTTTATGAGACAAAGAATGAAATGAAATTGAAGAATGAAAGAATAAAATGCAAATATATTTATTTGCTGTATAAACACACTGTAAATACTGTAATACTTAGGTTACCTACTAAATAAACTATGGCAAAAATTGTGTGTGAATACAGCGGTTTTAGTCTAGTGGTCTAGTGTGGCACGCCTGTATCGTGGAGATTTTAATTAATCAATTTATAGTTTTGATGAGGTTAATCTTATATTTATTTATCAATAATAAAGATAGTAGGTACACGTTAAAAATAAGCTTTGCTAAAACCCTCAAACCGGTCCACTCACCACTGCACCGCGCGGACCGGTCGGCTCGCTCTCATTGCACGCGACGAATGATAATAATTAGATGATTGGTATCTGGGGAATGATACTAATCACAGTCATTTGCAAGTTCAATGACCAGGGTTATCCTCTGGTCGGTGAGTACGAAACAACATCAAGATTTCCTATTTCATTCCCGTTGTCCACGTTAACGTGGATGTAGCCAATGTGAACATCGGGATTTTATTGTTATTTTATTTATTTAACCAGAACGGCACAGGCCAATTACAGTACCTAACTTATTTTATTTTACTAACATCCACAGTTATCTCAGTTAGTTAACCAATTTACATTAAGTACCTAATACCTATTATTTATTCTGTGATATTACTAAATAAACAATAAACATTTTTTAAAATATAAACATTGAATAAATTAGAAACAAAAATATGCTTTTTTTTCCGTTGCTCAACGTGGGCAACGGAAATAGAGCTACCGATTACCGAACCTTTAGCCGATTTGCATGGGACTTCGAACTGGGGAACCGAATACACAAGTGCGGGAAAATATCGGATACTTACAAACTTTTATATGCGATTATGACGTCATCTCGTGGACGATTTATCCAAAACACACAGCCTGGCTAAGGTATCTTGCAGGGTTCAGCCACCTAGATTCAGCCCTTACATTTTAGAGGTCGTAATTTGGAAACCTCTTAAACCTGAAGGCCCTACAAGACAATTACCTGATTAGAGACTAGATAGAGAGTACACTAAAAATAAAGAAGTAAATATAAGGTAGGTAGGTAGGTACGTACCTTATTTACCTCGAATACCTAAATGAAGACTATAAAAGGTCGTGCAAATATCAAGCCCTTTTTGGGGTTCATGCATGACCAATTTAAAAGGAAATTACATTAAAAGGCTAGTCAGTATTGTTACTAAAAAAAAAGGATGTAAAATATTGACCATTTTACCAAAGATTTAAATCTTTGCATTTTACAAGTTTTTATTTAACTTACAATGCATGTCCGGGCAACTATTATTTATTCTATGGTCCGGGTGGAATCTTGCAACTGAATTTTCAAGCAGTTATCCTCAACCGATTGAGATGAAATTTTGCATACCTGTCACGTTCCGATGACAATACAATATGATGGTGACAGCGAGCTGATTTGATGATGGAGACGGAAGGTGGACAATGGAACTCCTCGATGGATAACAGTAGTCTGGCCGTGTTAAGGCTCATTTTGATCAGCGCACGGTTACGATCACTAATTTTATAAAAGCTTAAACGAAAAACTTAATTAACCCTTAATCCGTAATTGTGTAGTAGTAGAGCTTTTTTGTAAAAGAGTTCATCCGGGGAAGTACTACCTTCATACATACCTATTTCTGCCGCAGTAGTGCTCGCATTGCTGTGTGGTGGGTATGGGTGCCGGTGAAATTACAGACACATGAGACTCCCATCTTTTTGTTTCAGGGTGGTGGGTCATGCCACATAGAGCGCGTCCTAGGTGGACGTGACCTTTGTTGTAATGGGTTGTTAAAGGCAGGGGTTACCGCTTAACATTAACATTACGCATAACATGGGCCATCTGCTTGATGCGTCATTCACATACCTAGTTTAAAAAAAACTAACTTTGGGACTAAGTTTGGGATTTTTGATGAAGTGGGGTTTATTGTTTTTTTTTGGCTATAATATGGTCAGTGTCATAGTCTTTTAGGTTTTTAACCCCCGACCAAAAAAAGGGATGTCATAAGTTTGACGCGTGTGTGTATCTGTGGCATCGTAGCTCCCAAACGGATGAACCGGTTTCGATTAAGTTTTTTTTTAAACTGACTTGATTGATAGTGTTTATGCTTAGCCATGTTTGGTGGCAATTGGTACAGCCGTTTCCGATTATTTGAAGGGACTCTGGCGTTTGCCTGGAACCCCAAAGGGTAAAACGGGACCCTATTAATAAAACTTCCCATCTATCCGTCTGTCCGTTTGTCCCCAGGCTGTATCTCATGAACCGTGATAGTTAGACAGTTGAAATTTTCACGGATGATGTATGTTTGTTGCCGCTATAACAACAAATACAAAAAAAAGAGAATAAAATAAATATTTAAGGAAAAAACAAAATATAAAATAAAACATACGAAAAACTTATTTTTTGGCGTTTTTATAGATAATGGTACGGAACCCTGCGCGAGTCCAACTCGCACTTGGCCGGTTTTATTCCAATTTTGATGGAATACTGAAAAAAGTGTTTTTTCTTTAATTAGCTTGTTTTTCATTGACATATAATCTATTAATGATGCGGAAACTAAAAAACACAGATGTAACCTTGGCATTTACGGTGTGCCATCAACGTATCTCAACATGCATCGTTACCACTTATACAATAAACGTTCGTGTATTTTCTATGCATAATAAAAAATATCTATCCATGTAATACATTGTATTAAGTATATCAGTTATCTAGTACCCATAACACAAGCTCTGCTTAGCTTGGGGCTAGATAATGTTGTGTGAACTGTCCAGCATTATTTATTTATTTATTTTATTTTTATTTATTTATTTTACGTAAGGAATAAAAACTATCAATTAATCATTCACGGCCGCACTAAGAATCCCCAATTAGAGTCAAGGTGTCATTAAAATGTTTTTTAATTATACCTATAATAACTATGAACACTAACCATAGAATTACTATAAAACTAACTATAGAAGCAATGGCGGCGATGAGCTCACCACTTGTCACGTCTATATTCCACGATGGTGCAACCCACAGTGAAAAGAGGCCCATTGTAGCTCTGTCTACCTTCGGGAAAAAAGGCATGTGTCTATGTAGGTACCTATATATGTATAAAAACTTACTTGGGATCCATAAATATACCTATACTACTAGTATAGTATTCTTTTATCTGTGCCTATACTAAGTATTATTAAACTTTATACCTAGTATTTCTTGACCAACCGGACCGATTTTTAACCCCCGACGAAAAACGAAGGGGTGTTATAAGTTTGATGTGTCTGTGTGTGTGTGTGTCTGTCTGTCCCATCGTAGCTCCCGAACGGATGAACCGATCTAGTTTTTTTTGTTTTGTTTGAAAGGTTTATTTATCGGGAGTGTTCTTAGCTTTGTTTGATCAAAATCGGTTCAGCCGTTCAGCGTTGGGGTTTTTTTTTAATTTTTACAAAATGTATTACTTGTTATTCATTGACTTATAATATAATGCTAGTACGTCAATGTTTGAGGTGACCTTCACCCTTCACCCAAAGGGGCTCGCAATCCTACTAATATTATAAACGCGAAAGTTTATATGGATGGATGTATCTTTGTTACTCTTTCACGTAAAAACTACTTGATGGATTTGGATGAAATTTTGAATGGAGATAACTGGACTCCCGGAATAACACATAGGCACATTTTTATCCCGATATTCCCACGGGATCGCGACTTAAGCGGGTGAAACCGCGGGGCGCTGCTTGTCTTAATATAAATACCTAACTAGGTGTCAGTCAAGGTAACGTATTAACCCAGGTAATATTGTAAATTATTGAGAAATAAAAGGCTGTTTTATTTTATTCTTATTTTACGTCAATATACGTAATAACCACGAGAACCGACGATTTGTGCGATCGCAGATATTTGTTTAGGGTGTTCTGGGTATTTTCTATGTATAATAAAAAATATCTATCTATGTAATATATTGTATTAAGTATATCAGTTATCTAGTACCCATAACACAAGCTCTGCTTAGCTTGGGGCTAGATAATGTTGTGTGAACTGTCCAGCATTATTTATTTATTATTTATTTGTTCTATAACAAGATCCCAAGCGACGTGCCAAAGTTGTCGATAAACAAATTTTAAAACAATAAACTTTCTAAAAAAGCGTACTATAAAATCACAGATTATTTAGATGATAATAAAGCTTGGGGCTGAACTTGCTCCAACACAGCTAAAACAAATGTATATGTAATAATAAGATTGCAAACTATAATTATTTCATAAAAAGTGACGTGTCCAAGAGATTTTTTTTAAAATCCTATTGAGTAAGTAAATAAAGTTTGAATTTTGAATTTTGAATTTTATGGACTGTCGAATGTTGGTACAAAAATGGTTATAAACTGTGTTGTTACCTAACATTACTTTCATACAGACGACCAATGGCAAACAATACGTGGTAGCGAGAAACAAGTGTTTGTTACCAACTTTAGGTGCTCTAATTCACTTCAGAATATAATAAAAATGCAATTATCCATAGTTCCCACACAGCAGTATCTTGATGCGCAAGAGTGTCTAGGTAAGTACGTGACGCAGTAAGTAGTAGAAAATAAACACTTATTAAAGTATTCACAAGAGGCCGGTGACCTACCAATACCAAAATAATCTGTGGTTACTGAAAACATTTTCACACTCAAGTTGGTTTTGTAAAGTTTATTTCATTTCATTTCATTTATTTTGGCTCTTATCTGGCTCAACGCATTAGTATTGCCATTCAGCGTGGCAATGCAGCCAGCATCTTAGGGACGCTTCCGTCTGGTAGTAATTTGGATCAGTTGAGCTACCTTTAGATCGCCTGCAGCGGTCTTCAGGTAGCACAACTGTTTCATATGTATTTTGTACATACCTTGTATTATTCTTTCTGTAAATAAATGTATTATATATTTATTTACATAGTTTAAAATAAAAACCTGATAGTTAAATAGAATCGCTATTTTAAGACCACTCACGATGGTTGGGCCTTCTACAACAAAATATAAATAATTATTGCTCCAATTGCTCAATTCTTCTAAATTCTTCATTCAAAGTGTAGATGTAGATCATGAGGGCATTCAAGATATTTCATGTTGCTTTACAATGACAGTCCTATTTTTAACCGACATTAAAAAAGGAGGAGTTTCTCAATTCGTGCGTACCTAGGTAGTTTTTTTTTTTATTTGTTACCTCATGTAACAACTATATCTAAGCCTCATATCTCCATCATTTATGAAGCTATTTGGAAAATTATATTTTTATTTGACACGATATACTTCCAGATTGTTCCCAATTTCATCAAAATCTGGTTCTGATGATGGGATCCATGCGGAATTGAGGGAACTCCTCAAAACCTATAGCGATTTTGGTATTTCAGCAGCAAATCAAGCATGTGCATTCAGAAAGTATCATTTAGTGACCGAAACTGATGAAAAAGGATACCTAGAAATGCCCATTGGAATTCCTCAATGATAAGTAGGTAGGTACCTTTTTCACGGGTTGCGATAAGGGTGACTTTCCGATATACGATTGAGCTGAAATTTGGCATACCTGTCTAGTTCCGATAACAATACAATATTATGGTGACAGCGAGCTGATGTGATGATGGACACGGAAGGTGGACAATGGAACTCCTTGATACATAATAGTAGACTGGCCGTGGTTAGGCTCATTTTGATCAGCACACGGATCCGACACCTAAGTACCTAATATTATAAAATCTTGTTATTGGGGATAAATTCCTAGCTTCTAAGTCTGTTTTTTAACGTAAAAAAATATTATATGATAACTTTTACTAAAGTCCTCATATACTTAGGTACTCATATTAACTAAACTCTAAAAAAATCGTATGGAATTCCGTCTTACAGGGAAAAACCATCCATACAACATAGTAAAAAAAACCCTGTTCAAATATTACCTACCTACATTGATAAGTAATGGAAACCTTACTTCCTTCCGCTATCAAAAATGAACTTAGGTTAATGAATTAACACTTGACAACAGGCCATTTGTGACATGGTTTTCACCTCCCTACACAACCAATAAACTAAATAAAGTACCTAATTAGGTAGCTAACGAGGCGGGTACTCACATCATAGCTCCAAGTGCAGGACACTCCAGCGAACTTGGCGACGCACCTTCCGAGCTCGACGTCCTCGTGTGTCGTGTACAGGTGCTTGAGGCAGTACTTCACGTGCGGAGCCACTCTTCGCAGCGTCTCCCGTGAGAGGAGCACCCCGGGACCACCCATACAGAAGTTCTCGTTGTAGTCTAAAGCTAAGGCGTCTCGTTCTTCCGTCGTCCCCCTTCCCGCCTGACCAATAAATTGAGGTTTTCTACTGTCCACCGAACGCAAGAACTCTTCTAACTTATCTCCACGCACGTAAACGTCATCGTCCGCGCGCATAAACCACTCGAACCGGTCCCCGTATTTCTCGTACATGTATAACAGCATCATGAAGGATTTCTTCTGCGGGGGATAGCTGTCATCGACGTTCTTCAAAGGCACTAAAGGTAAGCCCGGAGCGCGAGACACTTCAGAACTGAAGAACGCGATACGGCCCGGCAAGTCTTTACTCCACGTCTCGTACACCGCGCGCGCTCGCGTTGTGAGGTACTGCTCCGCTGTCATCACGCCCACGAATACCAGGGTCCTGTTAGAGTTCAGCACCGTCTCGTTGGGCTGCAGGCCGATGACGGCGAGCGGGTCGGCCTCCGCGAACAACCTGGCTGCATCCGGACAAGCCTCTATGCCGGTCCTGGACGACGTCCGCAGGCACAGCTTGAGGAACACCCCCAGCGTCACGCCGGCGACCAGCCCCGCCACCAGATGCATCCACCTGCTCCTCCGAGCCATCACAACACACTGAGGAAGGCGCCCACTGTTACCCGGCGTCCACATGTGCGCATTCCGGGAACGGCCTTTTTATCCCTTTTTTGTAGCGGCCGGGAGGGGTATACATTAGCGGGCTGCTTTTTTGTTCGGCTCGCTCCCTTCGTCGGGGAGCGATCACATGGCGCGACGCGGGCACACTGTCGCGAGATACCTACGACATACGAAATCGAAACCTATCGCACTATCGCCGGCGATTATCGGATTTGCAGATGCTATCGGAGCGAGCGCGGCGCATGTGGACATGCGAGACGGTCATGTTACGTACGCGGCGCGGCGCTATGGCGGAGCGTGCCTCGCGCGGAGACTGTTCGACTCGTGCGCCGGTCTGCGAGCGACTGTCTGCATCAAGAAGACAACACTCCACTCGTGGCCGTGCAGTCCGAACGTCCGACACGTCTCTAGATCTCGCTCGCTCCTAGCGGCGGGCGCGCCGTCGCGTCCCTGTCGCGGGCGTAGTGGGCCGGGGCCACCGGTGCCGCGGATGCGAACTTGTCCCATTGCCATTCATCGTCTGCGATGACAATGGACAGACAATGCTGTGGTCGCCTATTGTCTGGTCGGCGGCGGCCGGTGGGTCAGCGGCTCGCGGAAACTACATTTCACGACCTATTTACTCGTCTCCGGGAACTGGAGACGGCGGAAGCGTAGTCTCTTTACCTGTGTTTTACCTACGCACACGTTCATTATCTGCTGACATCGATGCTGTAGGCGGGTGCACGAACGCCCTTGATCTCACAGCTCAAGTTCGTCTGGTTACCACAATTTCGTGATTACGAGTCTTATGATAAAACTAATTCAGTAAGTTACCTAATAGATCAACATTTCCGCAAACTAAGTTTTTATGATTTTTTTAAGCGAGATTGTATGGACTTTGTGTATACGGGGTTATATCGGTAGCAAAGAATTTATATTAGGTTTCCCTACTCTAAATTATTTGGTCCGTCGGTATAATCACACCAAAGCAAAAATGCTGGGGCATACATTAGTTAATACCATACAAACCTACCAAGGCTGCGCAAAAAAAAAACAAAACGTACCTAATTATGTAGTTAAATTTTCAAGTGTCCATTATGTTTTTTTGTACTTTGTTTGTATACGTATTAAGTTCCTGCGTCTTAATGACTCACAAGAGCTAAAACACCGATTTTAACGGCCGCCTAAAGTAAGGTAGGTAACCTACTAGGCCTTCTTTCAAACACGCTGGTGTGTTGGAAGAGTGTAAAATATTTATTTTATTATTAAGTGAACTGTAATCTTTTGAGAATAAATATCTATAAACCTGAAAATGCAGTCGTGACACATTGCCCTGCCTGTGCTGCTAAAGAAGTCTCTGAACAGTTACACAATATAAAATGCAGTCGTGACACAGTGCCCTGCCTGTGCTGCTAAAGAAGTCTCTGAACAGTTACACAATATAAAATGCAGTCGTGACACATTGCCCTGCCTGTGCTGCTAAAGAAGTCTCTGAACAGTTACACAATATAAAATGCAGTCGTGACACATTGCCCTGCCTGTGCTGCTAAAGAAGTCTCTGAACAGTTACACAATATAAAATGCAGTCGTGACACAGTGCCCTGCCTGTGCTGCTAAAGAAGTCTCTGAACAGTTACACAATATAAAATGCAGTCGTGACACAGTGCCCTGCCTGTGCTGCTAAAGAAGTCTCTGAACAGTTACACAATATAAAATGCAGTCGTGACACAGTGCCCTGCCTGTGCTGCTAAAGAAGTCTCTGAACAGTTACACAATATAAAATGCAGTCGTGACACAGTGCCCTGCCTGTGCTGCTAAAGAAGTCTCTGAACAGTTACACAATATTTTGTCTTTTGCATTGAGTATCAAATGCAATAAACTATAATGCGGCGTCCACACGCTTGCCGCTTGCCGGAAACTTTAAACCTCTACAAACATTTGGCAATCTTTGGTCTTTATCCACATGCTTGCCAGTTTGCCTTGCTAGTGTATTTGTGTTGGTAGAAGCAAGCATGACGGACGTCGAGCTTTAGTCCGCTATAACGTTTGGATTAACCTATTTTTATTATAAAAAGAAGCAAAGTGAAAAGCCGAAAAGTAAACGGAAAATTCGACAAAGAAGATGATGGATGATAAAAATCCATAGAAACCGTACAAGGTAGGTATTTTTTCATGTATTTATCGCTTTTCTACGAAGGGTACATAAGTGAATAATATGTTCATGTTCAGTTTCAATATTTCAATGCACATTTATCGTGCATAGAAAAGGGAATAAATAGGGTGGTGGTACTATTTATCGGCCACTTAATGCTAATAATACCAAACGCAAAAAAAAGAAGCGTTTGCAAACGCTTGCCGCAAACTTCCTTTGATGTTTGCACAAAAAACCGATACTCGGTCGGATCGGCGACAAGCACTCACAAGCCAAGGCAAGCCAAGCCAAACGCTTCATCCACACGTTTGAATTTGTGGAGGCTTGTCGAGGTTTGCCAAGCGTGTGGACGCGGCATTATACCTATGGCAAGAGTGAATAGGTGCCTTCTAGACCTTCGTGCTCCATCGTCGGCCGCATCGTCACTTACCAACAGGTGAGATCGCGGTCAAACTAGGGTCTATAATAGTTTTTTTTTTTAAAACAGTGTATCTATTCCAAGGATTTACCACATTTTTAGGGTTCCGTACCCAAAGGGTAAAACGGGACCCTATTACTAAGACACCGCTGTCCGTCAGTCTGTCTCTCTGTCTTTCCCTCTGTCACCAGGCTGTATCTCACATGGACTTAGTATACAAACACTTTTTTTTTTTTTATACGATGGGTAAATTCATTACGCATGTCCATCAGCTCGGGGAGAGCTGAGGGGGTCTGTCGGGCTCTCCGTTGGCTAGCACCCAACGGCATACCGACTAAAAACCCATCGATATTCCTTCCTTCACCTTAATGCTAGTGCATCATCAAACCACTCATCATCTGACGAGTGGTTTAGAGATGCACTAACACTTGACAGGGTCACGGGGTCCCGGTTGGATTCTACCGCGGTAGTATACAAACACTAAGTCCATGGTATCTCATGAACCGTGATAGTCAGACAGTTGAAATTTTCACAGATGATGTATTTCTGTTGCCGCTATAACAACAAATGTAAAAAAATATAATTAAATAAATATTTAAGGGGGCTCCCATACAACAAACGTGATTTCTCCAAATGTAGGTTAAGCGATGCTCTGCGGGGTCAGTTTTCGGACTGGTGAACACTTTTTGCGTGCATTTATTTTGTTTTTTTTAACAAACCTGTTTTTTTAGCCGTTTTTGTAGTTAATGGTACGGAACCCTTCGTGCGCGAGACCAACTCGCACTTGGCCGGTTTTTTTGCTTGATAACGGTAACAGTAAGACGCTTGAAATATTTATAGAATATATAGATATATATTCAATTTAAAAATAAATAGGTAATTAAATTAAAATAAAACAAATATTTAAGGGGGGCTCCCATACAACAAGCGTGTTGTTTTTGCAGTTTTTATAGATAATAGTGCGGAACCCTTCGTGCGCGAGTCCGACTCGCACTTGGTCGGTTTTTTATTCGTCACGTTAAAACTGCAAAGAAGACCCGTCATGAGCCCGTTGTACATCTTGGCATTGACCTGCTACCAAAAATGGAACAAGATAGCCTAATCTCCGATAAGGAGCAACACCCGTACGTATTCCAAAGCAATAGGGTTCAATTTTGTAGAGAATTATACGGATGTGAATCCTAAGCAGATGTTGAAGACACCGTCACGTGGTTCATCATTCGCATGTAGGGTTACCACTTTCCAGGAATTTTCCTGACATATCAGGAATTTCAGCCCTCTGTCAGGGAAACAGGAAATCGTCAGGATTTTTTTTTTAAATTAAAGGGGAAAAATAACAACTAAGTAAGAAATTAATAGGTAATATTATCAATTTTATTAAACAAAAAAAAGATCACGTGAAGAGGATCATCGTAAATATCCCGTTCTTAGTGAAAATCATGTTTATATATACAGTAAACATATTTTGTCAGATTGTGAGGATGTCAGGGATATGTCAGGAAATTTATTTTTTTAATCTGGTAACCCTATTCGCATGACATAATTATGGTTTCAATCGCCTGGCAACAAGGACGTTATATTGTAGTTTTTGAAAAGGACCAGTAACCAGCAAAGCACAGTACACAGTATCATAATTATTTTTTTATTAAAAACCGACTGTTTTCGGAGTTCCATGAACAGTTTTCTCGCAAATACAACCGCAATTAAATCAGGGCACCCGTTTCACCTTAGATCCTGTCCATCATGAACTGGTCTGCATCAGACCCTGCGGGCGGAAGACATGCCATACTTATCATCTTTCATTTGAAGTAGATTCAGCTTTCAGATCAGCTTTTGTTATGTATTAATATTTTTTTCAAAATGCTGGACATTTCACACTACATTATCTAGCCCCAAGCTAAGCAGAGCTTGTGTTATGGGTACTAGATAACCGATATACTTAATACAATATATTACATATATAGATATTTTTTATTATATATAGAAAAAACCCAGAACACCGTGTACAAATATCTGCAGATCGTACAAATATTTGTTCCGAGGCGGGAATCGAACCCGCAACCTCCTGCGTTGCACCTCAGGCGAACCTTTGCCCGCCGCGCCATAGGGTCGCTAAATGAGCCTAAACACAGCCAGTCTATCCATCGAGGAGTTCCGTTGTCCATCTTCCGTCTCCATCATCAGATCAGCTCGCTGTCACCATCATATTTTATTGTCATCGGAGCTTGACAGGTATGCCAAATTTCAACTCAATCGGATGGCAAAAAGTGGTTAGATTTGACCTATACCAACCATTATTTATTCTGTGCCTAGACGGGCGAGTAGCCGGCTGAGATGCGAGAGGTTGCGTGCGGGTTCGATTCCCGCTGCGGGACAAATGTTTGCATAATATGCCAATATTTGTTCCGGGTCTCGGTGTTATGGTACCATAGTTCTCGTATGTCCTGATACCCACGACACAGGGAATCCTAGTGTGGGATCAGGACTATGTATGTGACTGTTGTATGATTTAAAAAAAACTATTATCTTGGCTGCTAGGCCGTCAATCTCAGCTTTCTCTTAGCAATAAACTGCTCGGCTACAAGGCAATTATAAAGCCGATCTGGACCTACGACCTACGGAATAGTAATCTGGTTTAGCTAGCAACTCAATTTCAAAACAATTTCCTTGGAACTGTCTCAAGCTTACACTGGTTTGTGAGACACACAGAAACACATGAATACCTGGAAATGTCGACCGTCAAGGACGAAGTTAGCAAGTACTGCTTAAAATACAAGGAAAGACACGAAACCCACCTAAACGAACTGGCTAAGAATCTGAAGCAAAAAGCCTAAAGAGCTTCCAAATACTTGACTTATTAATATTGTTTTTATTTATTTATAGACGAGCAGTTTTCGCTGAAGTGTCTACGTCACACAATATTAAAATTTTGTTGAAATATTGTCTCTAAGTTTTGATAAAAAAAATTGCGCACTGTTTTATTTGTTCGTAGCCAGATGTCCGAGTTAGTTAGTGAGTTTGTTAGTTACTTAGACCTGAGAACATAACCAGTTCTTCAAATTGAATGGTGTTATTCATTGGTGTTATCAGTTATCACACCCACACCTCGTAGATGTACCCAGAAAACATCTGATTATGACTAAAGAGCCGATTCGAAATAAACATGAACAAAACACAAATGTTGTGCATGAATCACACTCATACACCCTAGCACTACAATTTATCAATACACTGCCACGGACTGAAAATAATAATGTATTGCAGATTTAATAAGTTTTTTGTGAAGAATATATTTTACAATACAAGCTTTTATAAAATTCGTGATCGTAACCGTGTGCTAATCAAAATGAGCCTAAACACGGTCAGTATACTATCGATCTACCTCGAGGAGATCCGTTGTCCACCTTCCGTCTCCATCATCAGATCAGCTCGCTGTCACTATCATATTGCATTGTCATCGGAACTTGACAGGTAAGCAAAATATCATCTCAATCGGTTGAGGATAACTGCTTGCAAGATTCCACCCGGACAAACATACATACATTGCAAGTTAAATAAAAGCTTGTTAAAATAAATTAATGCTGACTAAACTTTTAATTTTCTCCAACTATATGGAATACCCAATATTTTAAGGTGGATGTTCACGCTTGCAGCCGTTTTATTTTATGTTATTTTGGTGTTTTTTCCCCATTACAGCTCATCAACACTTCTTCAGATAGCGAAAGTTGATTTCGCGAGAACTAGGAGACTTAACACACATGTTTTAATTGATAGTATCTCGTAAATATGAACAGTTTAGCTACGATACCCCTAAAGAAGTGTAGATGAGCTGTAATGGGCAAAAAACACGAAAAAAATAATAATTTCGCGCCGCAAGCGTGAGCATCCACCTTAAGGACAAATCCACATTACTGTGTTCTTCAAGGTTTAATTTTGGGCCCTAAATCTCTAACAGCTCACGGTTGTACAACAATGGACGTAGAACTTATATGAAATTACATACATACATAGACACACGTCTTTTTCCCCGAAGGGGTAGGCAGAGCCTCCATGTGCCTCTTTTAACCGTGGGTTGCACCATTGTGGAATATAGACGTAACAAGTGGTGACTCATCGCCGCCATTGCTTCCCACGACTGACTCGGCTAACGCTTTCTTCCAGTAATAACACATTCCAAAGCTGGA
The DNA here is from genome assembly GCA_932527175.1 of Operophtera brumata. Lineage (NCBI taxonomy): Eukaryota > Metazoa > Arthropoda > Insecta > Lepidoptera > Geometridae > Operophtera > Operophtera brumata. The sequence goes on along the minus strand of OW052239.1, from coordinate 52,860,932 downwards.
CAGGACAAATCTTATACCAACGAATCTTATCAACAAGTCCGAATTAAAGGTATATTAAGGTGAATGCTCAAGCTTGCGGCGCGAGATTCAATTATTTTGTGTTTTTTGCTGATTACAACTCGTCAACACTTCTTCAGATAGCGAAAGTTGAGTTCGCGAGAACTAAGAGACTTAGCACACATATTTTAATTGATACTATCTCATAAATATCATCAGTTTAGCTACGATACCCATAAACAAAAAAAAAACACTGTAAAAATGTGTTTGGGGTATCATAGCTAAACTGATGATATTTATGAGATCCTATCAATTAAAATATATGTGCTAAGTCTCTTAGTTCTCGCGAACTCAACTTTTGCTATCTGAAGAAGTGTTGATGAGCTGTAATGGGCAAACAACACCAAAAAAATTGAATTTGGCGCCGCAAGCGTGCGCGTCCACCTTAACACAATTTATCAGACTGGGTCAAGCTACACTCCATCCCGTGGAGTTTTTACTGAAAGAAATAAATTATAAATCTTTATTTGGAATGCCACACATGGATAGGAGAAATTAAACTCGCCAAATAAAAAATCAAAAGTTAAAACATAATAGGTAATACCTACAAAAGGCAAAAACTATTGTACAATTAATTGAGTGCTGTGTACTTGGTTTAAGTAACTATTAATTAATCTGTGACTTGGTGATTGTTATACAATTGGACTGTATTTTGTATTGATTGACAGTGGGAATCCGAGACCGCACTGAGAGTGCGTAGCGTGCATTGTACGCGTTACATTGTCCAAGTTCGGAACAATTCGGAACGATTACAACAAACACAGGGTGCATTGGACAATAAACACACAGTCACATACATAGTCCTGCTCCCTAGGGTAGGATTCTATATGTCGTGGATATCATGAACTAAGAGTACCGTGGTACAACAACACACACACACCCGAAAGATCACACAAACATTTGTTTCGCAGCGGGAATCGAACCCACAACCTCTCGGATCTCAGCCCGCCGCGCTACAGAGGTTGCCGATACTTAAAAAATACATTTCTGGGATGACATAGCATAGACATATTCGCTCGCGTTTTAAACGTAGCCTATAGCTCAATCCAGGTCATAATCTATCTGTGAACAAAATTTCATCGAAATCCGTTTAGCCGTTTTGGCGTGATTGAGTAACAAACATCCAGACATCGTAACTTTGACATTCATGATATTAGTGGGACTAGCGTAATATAATACTATCGTAAGGACAGGGCGGTAGACGTGTAAAATGACGGTCAGTTTATCGGTGTCAAAATTTAATTTTGAATGAACACCAACGATAGTCAGTTTATGAGTTGGTTCGCACGCGAGCATTCGTGTTTGGTGCTATGACAAAATGCAAATTTTGTAGATCAACCGCATCTTGATGTTTAAATCTATGGATGCTAGTGGAAATATGCGACTTCACGCGATTGTAGCGTTTGTTAGTTTTGGTTTGTTTTTAGGGCCCAAAATATTATACTAGTTTTAGTGTACCCATTACATTACTGTTATAATAATGCCATACACCAATCATGGGCCAACTAATGTCCGACTAATGTTTGACGACCTCTTTGGCTCGGCGGGCGAAGCTTCGCCTGCGACGCAGGAGGTTGCGGGTTCGATTCCCGCCTCTAAACAAATATTTGTGCGATCTGCAGATTCTGCAGATATTGATTCAGGGTGTTCTGGGTATTTCTATCCATAATAAAAAAAATGATCTATATAATGTTATTGTATCTATGTATTAAGTATATCAGTTATCTAGTACCCATAACACAAGCTCTGCTTAGCTTGGGGCTAGATAATATTGCAAGAAAAGTGTCCAACAGATTAAAAAAAAAAAAAGTCTGCGGGAATCGAATTCTGAAATGATATGGGAAGTTTTTTAATAAAAAACCCCTCATTTTGCGTAAAATATAAATGAAAATAGGCAATCATATTCTTACTAAATAATAAAACAAGGTATTGAAAATAACATTTTATATTATACATTCGTTTGTGTGAAGCTGAACTGTATAAAACCACCCAACAACGCCGGCAAGCTCACTTACAACAACGCCGGCAAGCTCACTTACAACAACGCCGGCAAGCTCACTTACAACAACGCCGGCAAGCTCACTTACAATTTAAACTATGTAGAAATAAATTAAAACAGTTTTAATTAAACCTCTCATATACAAATTGGTATAATATTTCACTTTTATATCTTCTATTTTTTACATTATCTTACAAGAATAATAATCCTACAAGTGCCTACGATCTCTACTGGAACACTGAAACCACAGAATCCGTCCTAAGTACCTACATACATACACACTAGACACGAAAGGGTAGGCAGAGCCTCCAATGGGCCTCTTTTCACAGCGGGTTAAGGTATATAATATAAGTTCAACATTAATTCCACATAGTGTACATACGTACATACTAGACACACGCCTTTTTCCCCGAAGGGGGGTAGGCAGAGCCTCAATGGGCCTCTTTTCACAGCGGGTTGGTATTAAAAAATATAATGCAGCCGCCAGGTATTACTTCAAACTTAATTCCACATAGTGTACATACATAGGCACACGCCTTTTTCCCCGAAAGGGTAGGCAGAGCCTCAATGGGCCTCTTTTCACAGGGTTGCACCATCGTGGAATATAGATGTGACAAGTGGTGAGCTCATCGCCGCCATTGCTCCCCACGACTGACTTAACAAACGCTTTCACATAGCGTAATATATAATAATAAATACGATCATTGCTGATGCGTGTGAATCTCATAAAAATGTATTTCAAATTAGGAATTAAAATAACAAATTGCACGTTTTATTTATAATATAAACATACTTCTATATTCTTAGTTATTGTTTCGTCATAGTAGTGCCACTAGGGTTTACTTGAAACTACAAGTGGAAGTGCCATGCGTTATTTAAATGAGACCTGCATCATCTATCCAGTGTCAGAGGCCTATAAGCCTTTGAGCTAATTTAGAAAGATCATAAGACAGTTATTTAAATGAGACCTGCATCATCTATCCAGTGTCAGAGGCCTATAAGCCTTTGAGCTAATTTAGAAAGATCATAAGACAGTTATTTAAATGAGACCTGCATCATCTATCCAGTGTCAGAGGCCTATAAGCCTTTGAGCTAATTTAGAAAGATCATAAGACAGTTATTTAAATGAGACCTGCATCATCTATCCAGTGTCAGAGGCCTATAAGCCTTTGAGCTAATTTAGAAAGATCATAAGACAGTTATTTAAATGAGACCTGCATCATCTATCCAGTGTCAGAGGCCTATAAGCCTTTGAGCTAATTTAGAAAGATCATAAGACAGTTATTTAAATGAGACCTGCATCATCTATCCAGTGTCAGAGGCCTATAAGCCTTTGAGCTAATTTAGAAAGATCATAAGACAGTTATTTAAATGAGACCTGCATCATCTATCCAGTGTCAGAGGCCTATAAGCCTTTGAGCTAATTTAGAAAGATCATAAGACAGTTATTTAAATGAGACCTGCATCATCTATCCAGTGTCAGAGGCCTATAAGCCTTTGAGCTAATTTAGAAAGATCATAAGACAGTTATTTAAATGAGACCTGCATCATCTATCCAGTGTCAGAGGCCTATAAGCCTTTGAGCTAATTTAGAAAGATCATAAGACAGTTATTTAAATGAGACCTGCATCATCTATCCAGTGTCAGAGGCCTATAAGCCTTTGAGCTAATTTAGAAAGATCATAAGACAGTTATTTAAATGAGACCTGCATCATCTATCCAGTGTCAGAGGCCTATAAGCCTTTGAGCTAATTTAGAAAGATCATAATACAGTTATTTAAATGAGACCTGCATCATCTATCCAGTGTCAGAGGCCTATAAGCCTTTGAGCTAATTTAGAAAGATCATAATACAGTTATTTAAATGAGACCTGCATCATCTATCCAGTGTCAGAGGCCTATAAGCCTTTGAGCTAATTTAGAAAGATCATAAGACAGTTATTTAAATGAGACCTGCATCATCTATCCAGTGTCAGAGGCCTATAAGCCTTTGAGCTAATTTAGAAAGATCATAATACAGTTATTTAAATGAGACCTGCATCATCTATCCAGTGTCAGAGGCCTATAAGCCTTTGAGCTAATTTAGAAAGATCATAAGACAGTTATTGAGACATAAAGTTACATAATGTTTTCTTAAGGTGGATGATCTTGCTTGTGGCGTGAAATTCTTTTTGTTTGTTGTGTTTTTTACCCATTACACTTCATCAACACTTTTTCAGATAGCAAAAGTTGATTTCGCGAGAACTAGGAGACTTAACACACGTGTTTTAATTGATAGTATCTCATAAATATCATCAGTACACTACAATCCCCATAAACAACAAAAACTGCAAAATGTGTAAAATGTGTTTAGGGGGATTGTAGCTAAACTGATGATATTTATGAGATACTCTAAATATAAATAATAATGCTGGATAGTTCACACAACATTATCTAGCCCCAAGCTAAGCAGAGCTTGTGTTATGTGTACTAGACAACTGATATACTTAATACAATACATTACATAGATAGTATTTTTTTATTATACATAGAAAATACCCAGAACACCCTGAACAAATATCTGCAGATCGCACAAATATTTGTTCGGAGGCGGGAATCGAACCCGCAACCTCCTGCGTCGCAGGTGAACCGTCGCCCGCAACGCCACAGAGTTCGTCGATAAATTAAATCAACTATCAATTAAAACATGTGTTATAAGTATCCTAGTTCTCGCGAAATCAACTTTCGCTATCAGAAGATGTGTTCATGAGCTGTAATGGGCAAAAAACATGAATTTCACGCCACAAGCGAGAGCTTCCACCTTAAATAATTCTTGATAAATTATTGTTGATTATTGAAGAATTGTATGTCTAGTTAGATTCAAAAACATTATAATGATGTACTCTAACAAATGTAATTATACAAGACAATGTTAAATGAGCCTACTTCAAATGGAGTGAGCACTCATTATTAAATGCATAGTTTTGTAATTTGATATTTTAAAGGTATCAGAATATTAGTATCTTACATCAGAAAACGTCTTTTTATTTTACAAATGCCTTAGAAACAGGTATAACTATCGTATCGAGCTGTGGCTTGACTGAATTTTAGAGCATTATGCAAGCAATTCACGATCAAGTTCACCGTCAAGTGTGCAGGGGACTTGAAGCCGCGTCCAGTTTGCAGTTCGTCCATATAGAATATACACGATCAAGTTTACCGGCAAGTTTGCTTGATGGCTGCCAGTTAAAGCCATGGCGTCACTAGTAACGGACCAGTACTAAGGCTTACTTACTACTCGCAATGAGGGCTTTTCATTTTCGAATTTAAAAAAAGGTAGAGTTCGATTTGGCTCGATAGATGGCGCCGACTCAACTGTAGTTGTCAAAATTAACAAATGCATTGTCTGTGCTTTTGTGTGATAGTAACAAAACACTACGAAAATAGAACGCTCACACACATCTTCAAGTTTACATGACGCTGCAAACTTGATCAAGCCGACAGAACGAAATTCTATTTTCGCTTCAAGTAGACTTGTCATGCACACCCCTAGCCATTCACCGTCAAGTTAACTGGACGCCGCGCCGCCGCATCAAGTCCACTGCAAACTTGACGGTGAACTTGGTCGTAAATGGCCCGCATTATGTTATCTACTGAATCATCAGCACGAGACAGAGCTTGTAGTACAGTATGTGATGTAAATTAGATATTTTTCTAAAATTATGCTATCAAATTCTCGTCACCTCACATTTTGGCAAGTAGTTAAGTTATTAAAATAATTATAATTAAATTAAAACATACTCTAGAATCTAGAGTCTAGATACAGCATAGGATGAAACTATGAAGCCATTATAATTCCTTACATCTTCGCAACCTTGGATGGAATCAAACCATTGTGAATAAGTAACAAGACCAACCTGCTTTAAAAGACAGAAGAGCATTTAAAGTTCACATAAATATCTACTCTATCGAGTACACAATATGGAACATTTTTATATCAAACTTATTATCACATTGTCAGTTAAACATTTACTTGCCTTATTAGCAATTCTGTGTTACGACACAAGCTCGTCCAGTGCCTTGTCTCGGTTAAATTCGTGCTTAGCGAGAGTAGCAGATACTTTCCCTTCGGAAAAGCCAAGGTCCATCAAATCGTCCAGTATTAGAAGACCCTCGATCACCTGGAATTTTTCCAGAATAAGATATCATTAAAATAATGCCTGAGGTTTTTTAGAAATAACAAGTTAATAACTTTGGTAGTTGCAATAGATAAGACAGATACATAATTAGGTAGGTAGGTATGTATATAATATTTATATTCTTGAAAAGATGCTAAAACACGCGGCGCAATGTATTGCAAACTGGTAATTGAAGGCGATTACCAGTTTGACAGACAATAGGTGTTTCTGGTTAATCAATTGAATTCAGTAGAAAATATGTCTTGAGGCCAAAATTCTGTTCAATGAGTTTATATGAGTTATCATCGTAGTGATAATGGGACCAAAATGCTCACCTTTTTATCGTTATCACCAACCAGAGTGCATATTCTAGCCACCCTGTCCAACGGGAAGCCCATTCCATGAATATTCCTACACATTTCTTGTAATTTTGGAGACAATTTCAAATAAGGATTAGGCAGTTGTTCAGATTTCTTCCGATGCCTTTTTTCTTCCCTCTTTCCACTGCTAGAAGGAACTTGCGGGATGTTTTTAGGAGTTGGACTTGGGTTCAAAGATTTTTCATTCAGTCTCTGCTTAGATAAAGCAATTTCCTCATTCAGCTCTCTGACTATATCTGACACACTTCTTGATCTTGACTTTACAGTGTTCTGTGCTGGTATCTTATTATCCTGGTGTTCGACCGGCATGTTGTAAGTAGGTGGATGATAACTGACAGGTATTTCAGGGTATTGGCAGTAGTAAGGCTGTGACATGGGCATAGGCCCATTCGACACTTGAACATCTGATGTTGTGGGCATATGGTAATATGGATTGACGGTTTGGTAAGGAGTGGGAACGTAGTACTGGTAATTTGGCATGTACATGTTTTCATTTTCTGTTGGAATGTAGTAACCGTTAGTTGGATACTGTTGGGGTGCATACATCATGCTAGGGCCTTGCCCTGGCTGTTCTACATAAGAATTGGGCACGTATGCAACACCCTCTACCTGAGCTTGAGATGAACAGTTAGGTACAGCATAGTACATGTCTGGGGCATTTGTCTGCTGTTGATTGCAACTATTTGATGATTCCAGTTGACTTTGCAACACTTGAGCAAGTAATTCCATTTCATTAATCGTTTTGAGCTCTACATTATCAAATGGACTGGATGTGTCATTCTCGAAGTCTCTGAACGTCAATGCATCAACGTTGCGACTATACGTTGGGAGTGCCTTCACTTTAGAATGTAGCCGTAGGTTTTGTAATGGGTCCAAAATAGGTTCATCCATCAAACTGTTGTTCTCTTTATAGTTGCATTTCACTTGTACAGGCTGCAGAATATTCATTTGGGAGTCTGTAGGACACACGGGGAGGTTAGCATCATGTATTGTTGTATTGTCAGTGATTGCAGGTATATCGCAAGTTTCATCTGCTTTCTCATCGGGAGACAAGGCGCTGATCTCCTCGGTGCTCGGATACGACACCTCCGACACGCTGAGTTGCTTGAGACGTTGCTCGTCCTCGGCAACTGCTATAGCGTCCAACTTCTTCTGCTTTGCTTCTTCCAAAAGTTGGAGCCGGTGCCTCCTCTCGTTTTTCTTCGTCTCTTTCGCACCACGAAGCTCTTTGAGCTTCGCCAACACGTTGCTCTCGAAAGTTGAACAATATTTGGCAGAATCAACGGCATTTTGGGCACGGATGGGGCACTCGTTTACCGTGTAGGGTAACTCGATTCTCGGAGGTCGTTTGTACTTTTCCGATATTTTAACAGGCACACCGTCCATAAAATCTCCAAAATGTGACATATCAGAGCGCTGTACGATTTAGATAGGGATAATTAAACAATGAGACAGCAAAGTTTCTTTCTTTTAGCACTATAGGGGTTACATAGTCTTCGCTCAACGTCATCACTCGTTAAATATGATTTTATACCTCATCAACTGTAGTAATAAACTTTAAAACAACCATCGTTTACAGATTCTAGCATGAGATATATATTTTTCAGTATTTATTTGCAAATTTTGCTAAACCCATCCAGCTGCAGCTTAGCTAAACAGTAACAAAATATTTTTACTTCTTCTTCTTATGGTAATGGCTTCTGTGCGTTATTTGCAACAATTTAGCCAATGTCAAGTAATCTATAAAATATTTATGTCATTCTCAATTTCTGAATTTTATTAACGTATGACATATAGTCATTATTTCAACTGTCAAAGTTTCGTGAACTCAACCAAAAATCCGCTTTTATAATGGACATGGATTGGACAGAGACAACTAAAAAAGCTTAGCTTGGGGCTCGGAAGAACAAATGGGCTAGATATTGTTGCGTGAACTGTCCAGCATTATTTATTAATTTTTACCCTTATAGCATGCAGGCCTCATGTTTTTACTTTGTAGGAAAATCAAGGACAAACAATTTTTTTTTTAACTTGGGAACTTTATGTGACTGTGAGCTTTAGGGAATAAAATAAAAGTAGTTCGATTTGGCTCGATAGATGGCGCTGACTCAAATGCATTGTCTGTGCATTTGTGTGCGATGTGAAGATCACGAAAATATATCACTACGTTGTTGACGTTGACATTTCACTTTATTTTGACAGAGCTACTTTAGCTTGTACAGAGCTGGCGCCATCTATTTTCAAGGCTATAAACATGATGATAAACGGCCGTGAAAACCCCTCCTTAGACCCTCGATTGACCGCGATCTCACCTGTTGGTAAGTGACGATGCGGCCGACGTTGAAGCACGAAGGTCCAGAAAGCACATTTTCACAGAGACCAAACAAAGACCCATATTATAGTTTTCAGGAAAGCAGCCGACGGCAACTTGTTCCATTCCTTAGGCAGATTCGCTCATGTTTCTTTGGTTACCAGTTGGTATTACAAAGGTCTTGGTAAGTTTACAGTTTAAACGCACGCGTTCAAAGCGACATTCAACGGACGCATGCACGGGCGCAAGCATGTGAACAGGCTGATTGTGCACGAGCCCGTGTTCGTGCTCGTGAATGCGCCGATCGGGCCGACTGTCAGTTTTTCGACACACTTCAAAGGATGAATGTGGATGTGCTCGTGTGCCTGTTCACACGCGCGTGGTCAGTTAGTATCACATAGGTACGACTTCGTGGCGATTTCTTTGTATTTTTATCATCCACCACCTTCTACGAACTATCTTCTCTTTTCCACTCGACGTCAAACATTTATTTTTATTTTCCAACTAGCTGACCCGCTCGCGACTTCGTCCGCGCGTAGATTACCTAGGTAGTAGGTACATAACTACTCGTACTATGCATTCTGTAAATAGTTGTTGGTACAAATATCAGCCTGTAGGTATAGGTCCACTGCTGGCCATGGGCCACTCCTATAGAATGCCACAATGAACGTCCTGAGCCGCCTCCATGCAACGACTTCCTGCTACTTTTAACATGTCGTCGGCCCATCGAGGAGACTTTCTACTCGTCCGGTTCAAGGTTGCCACTCGAGAGCAATTATTCCTCAACGGTTGTTGGTTCTGCCACAGAATAAATAATGTTCTGCGGGCTTTAACATCTGCCCATTGCCACTTCAACTTGCTAATTTAGAGAGCCTGTCAGTGGTCCCGATTCTTCTACGCATCTCTTCGTTTCGGATTTTGGTACTTGTACGGAATCTCCGAGCACACCTCTCTCCATAGCCCGCTGCACAATTTTGAGCTTTTGTCATGCTTAAAGTTGATAATCACATCTCACTACCGTAAGTCATCACTGGCAACATGCACTGATAACAGACTTTCATCTTGGGGCTCTCCAGTGACTGTGATGTGAATATATAGCGTAGTTTCCTGAAAGCTGCTTATCTGAGTTGGATTCGTCGGCTAACCTCATCATAGAATTAAGATCCAACACCTTCCTAGTTGAATCGTATACCCAAGTAGACATAGTGGTCTAATGCATCATAGCAGAATCCCAAATGAACATTGGCAAGATACTAACAAAAACCCAAAAATAGCCAAAAATACAGATCCTCAAAAATAAACTAATTATTCCCCCTTAAAACTGTCACAACCTAAGAAGCCTTACAAACATCTAAACAGCCATTCTAACTCATAAAAACACAGGGTAACACAGGGTACCCTACCCTAACTCCTTAGATTTCATACAATGCCTTAAACTCTGAGAAACCCTTAAAACCTCGTACAAACCCATACAACCACATAACAACGGACCTTGCTCAGGCCAGGAGTCTTCCTTGGGAGTCTGAATTCTTACCAGCTGAGGCAGGGACCAAGATAGAACGTTTTCTCTGCCTTAAAACTCCTTGTGAAACTCCTATTTTTTTTTACAACACCTACGAACCCTAGAAACCCGCACAAACCTATATGACCCCATTTTAGACGTTATAGAACACAGGACTTTTCTCATGATTTGATTTTAATTTTTCCTAGTGTTTGACTAAGTTTGAACGGTTTTCTCGGCCTCTAAACTCCCTATTCTACCCTATCCTATTTCATCAAAATTGTAAGAGCAGTATTTCGAGATAATTTGTACAGCCAGACAGACAAAGAAACAAATAAATTATATAAGTACAAAAGTTGCTCGAACGCATTGAACTTTTTCAAAAAAATTCGATTATAAAATGAAAAAATCTAACTAAATACAATTCTAATTTCGATATAAAATATGGAAGTCCTTCTAACAGCACGCCTGGTTTGCCTTAACCGTCAGATTTATTAATATATCACCAACCGATCAAAATTTTCAGAACTCCCGTAAATAACTAAATAAAGTCAAGTATAGGTAAGTAAGTAAAGTAAGTTAGGATTGTCGACGCACCCAAAGTTACCAGGGATCTAGAGCCGTTGAGCGTGCGCCGAGATATTAGCTCGCTTAGCGTCTTTTATAAGATTTTTAACAGGGATGCTCTGAGGAGCTGTTTGAACTAATCCCAGCTTCGCATTTTTATAACCGCACATCCCGCCATCGTCAGCGAGCTCACCCGCACATTTTGGATGCGCGGCGGTCTTGCACAGTGCGTTTTATGTGCTCGTTCCTCCCCGCGTACCTGCAGGGCGTGGAATGAGCTCCCGTTGGATGTCTTCCCACAGGGCTACAATATGGGTAAATTCAAGAGAAATATCAACAGGGCTCTTAATGGTAGGCAGTGCGTTTGGAATACCGTGGGTGTTGCAGATGTCCATAGGCGGCGGTGACTGCTTTACATCAGAAGCCATCATAAGAAAAGAAGAAGAGGAAGAAGAGTATTGCGATCTTCGAGTCTTTTCGATATGGTTGTTTAAAACTCGGTTTTTATTCCACCATTTAGTGCACTAAGCCGTTATATGAAGAAGAAGAAGAATTACGGTACATTTAGGTTTTTTTTTTGAGCACTCCTCAGCAGCCATTGTTAGAAGAGAAGAAGAAGTACGTTAATCCTGAACGCTTGACATGTTTGTATGTCAAAAAAGCGTAATATTTTATAAATAAAATAAAATTAATAAATTTGTAATTTAAGTATTTTCCTCGCAATTTTTCCATATTTTCTCACCTTTAAAACCTACCCTGAACTTCCACAAATATTTCAAAACCAAAATTAGCCAAATCGGTCCGGCCATTCTCGAGTTTTAGCGTGACCAGAAAAAATAGGGGTTGATTTTTACTTGCTTGTACCGCCGCGCGCCAGGCTGCATGCCGGGCTGCACGCCGGGCCGGGCTGTTTGCCGGGCTGCACGCCACGCGTGTGAACGCGGTATTAGAGCATTGCAGGCCTCGTTGCTCGATGACAAAGGTGGAACCGCTCTTCCCGCCATTTTCGAAAAGAGACGTTGTTTACTTTTATTTTATTTCATTTCCTAGTGTTTTCTTGAGTTATTTTGTGTTATTTTGGTGGCATTTTAACTAATGTAGCTCGTTTAAAAAGCACAAGTGTAGTGAAATGAAATGGAAGTGAATTGCGTGCCTTTTGAAATTGGTGGAAATTGTCTACCAAAGTTTTAGTAAAATTGGCCACCGTTTTACTAAAACATGACTCGACTGTGACTTTGACGACTTGGAAGGAGTGTAACGTTGCAAAATATATTGAAAATACAATATAGTGAAAATACAGATACTTACAATGGCAAATGTACAAGCCGTGCGGCGCCAATTAAAAAGAAAAAAAAAAAGGTGGAACCGAAACGCTAGTGCGAATTGCGGGTATACTGATCAGGTAAGGATGGTACTGAACCGTGCGCCTGCTTGTCGTATGATGAAAAGGAGATGGTGGGATCAGATCATGATACTCCTGGGCACATTCCCGTTGAAATTGGCCCTCCTAAAACCCGTTTTAGGTCCCTCCTTCGATTAGAGAAAATATTAAGCATAAACTTTTATGCTATTCAGTAGGTAATCACATTACGAATAAGAGAATTTGTTTGTATATTTGCTACTATAGAAGCAAAACGGAGTTTTATCAGTTGTCGCTTACGTCAGTTACTTCCGAGCTGAAGAAAATATACCTCATCTCTTTCTGGGTTCAAGTGAGCAATAGCGCTGTCACTTTCTAGCAGCTATTGTTTTCTTGCTAGTCTCCGCCCATTCGGTATTTTAACATATCGCTCCCGTCCGAATGAAGCCTCAGGTACTGCGAATAATACCTACATACAGATCCACCAACTTATCTGTAGAATGAAATGTATGTAGATGATAGAAAAATGTAGGTAAATGGTTTTACAGATAAGTTGGTGGATCTATAACTATATTGTAAGGAGCACTCATGAGATTTGAGAAGTCTGCAAGTCTGTGAAAAACTTCACTTCTCGTCTTCGCAATCTTCGAGCATTTTTATTTTTGAAAGTTGCAATGTAAAAAAAAACACTACCGTAGTTCGTGGTGACTATGTGCCACATTTCAAGGTTTTTCAAAACTAGCTAAAAAACACAAGTAATTTCGTCAGTAAAAAAATATACACATGTTCTATAAGTTTTTTATTATAAGTGTTGTATTATACAATTAACCAAACTATCATACATTAGAAGAAAAAAATAAAACCTGTGGCACATTTACACCTGGCATTCGGGGTGAGAAAGTGCCACCTCACAGTTTCCTTCATAACTCCTTTATTAATTGGAATGGCACAATGACACCTAGCTGAAGTAGAAAAGGATGAAATATGGGTCCATATAAAAATAAAACCATGAATGATGCCATGAAAAAAAAATCGCTAAAAAAATTGTAGGAACACCGCTGCTAGCTATCTAAAGGTAGCTCAACTTATTTTAAGACCTTTCATGTATGACATTATGTTCAAACAAATTTTATCTTGATCTTTATGTTAGTTTGCTAATAGAATTCCACCAATTCTGAAAATCGAAACAAGCCCAATTTTGAAATGGGTAAGGGTTTTTATACGATCTGGCTCCAATTGGTTTTTGTAATGCCGGGGCATTATAAACGCTGAAACGAGACAATAAATCGTAATTGTAGTAGGATTCTAGCTGACTAACATAGCAACACTAATATTTTGACCGTGGCACAATTTCACCTGCAAAGTTTCACCATTTTGTTAGAAATCCCTTAATTTATTTAAAACTAAACATTCTCTTTATGAGTTATATTCATTCATACAATAAGCCTAACATACCTTTATTGCGACAACTTTTATAGATATATCTGACCAACTAAAAGTTTACACCCAATCTCTAATTCAAAGAGCCGCGCCGAAAACTTCCGTCCCACAGAATGACACGAACGAAATATTGCCAGGGGACTGTTTCGCGAAACAGACTAAAATTGTAAAATATATCATAAATTCGGTAAGTAATATGAAAACAAGGCTGAGGTCAAAGTTAAAAATAAATCGATAAAAATCTTGGTCATAACCCCCATTGCACATTGTCACCTGCCTGTCACATAGTCACCCCGAACTACGGTAACGCATTATTCATTCATTCTCTTTAACAAACTTACTTAACTCAATTTATTTTGGTGTTTTTTTTGCTCATAACAGCTCATTAACACTTTTTCAGATAGCGAAAGTTGATTTCGCGAGAACTAGGACACTATAACACACAGGAGGAGTGTTCATGAGCTGTAATGCTAATGGGCAAAAAACAGCAAAAAAATTGAATTTCGCGCCTCAAGCGAGAGCATCCACCTAAGCGTAGAGAAGCTTTCTTCACGTGATATATATTATTAACATTATAAACTCAAATAATTGTAATCCTCAATGGTAAGCTTAGAACTGGCTTGAAATAAATCGAACAAATTGCTATGAAAAATTAAACAAAAATCACGTGTCCAATTTTCACTGACTTGCGCCGGCCGAGGCGTTAGCTTTTGCTGCCGTCAGATGTCGTTGGTGTTGCTCAAAAGTCATGGCGGATCTATTTCATTAGATTTTTACAAGATTTGCAGTAATTCGTGGGTAGTTTATTATTACCGTAGCTGAAATAATTATAGCTCGTTTTGTTTCGTACTGTGCAAGGCCAGTGACACGTAATCGAAATTGCTACCGACCAGCAGCCATCCAAACGAGCTCGTGAAGACGTCCTGGTATTCGAACGTCTCGAATTTCTCTGGATCTAAGTTATAAAGAAATAATAGTTTACAACGTCGCACGGTACACTTATTAATTCACTACGCCTACTATGACGCAATAGCCATTTTGTATCGTCGGATTTAACAGTCGAGTTACAGGTCAGTACGCTATAGAGTCGCAAATAGAGTGTCGTGTGACTCGCCGGCCAAGATATTGAGTTATAACCTCGCCGGCAGGTCGAGGCGACATGGCCGAGGGTGCGCCGATGATGTACCACGCAGGCGGGGGCTTTGGAGGGCCAGGGCAGGTTTACGTGGTGCCGGGGCAGATGGAGCGGGCGCCGCGCCAGTACCCGCTCGAGGTGCTGCAGATCATGGGCGGAGTGGCGCGCGGCTCGCCGCCTGGCGGGCAGGGCGCGCCGCGGCGCTGGCAGCCGCGCCGAGACCGCCAGCAGCCTCCCAAGGCCGGTGGCGACTCTGCCTTCGGATATGAATCTGATGACTCAAGCCAGTCTAGCAACGCCTCTGGATCCAATAAATCTGGAGAAAAAGGTGAACCCACAGGTAAATATTGTGTTGTTGTATGTTTGTGAAAAGTTTGCCTTGGATGATTAGCTTTGTTCGTGTTTGTACCATTTATTTTTGAGTACCCTCGAGCAATATCCTGGAACTACATTTACCTACAACCTTATGTTTAGTTTTATGCAGTCTGAAATATTTCTACAAAAAGAATTCAACGAAGATATCCATTTAGTTAGCATTATATTTTGCATACAATTTTTATTGTGTGAACCAAAATGTATGAAAATTTGTACCAATCTCAATTTTATTTAAGACAATAAAAACATAAGTTCTGTTATATTCACATTTTTAGAGCTACCCTTTAAATTTTATGTTTTTGACCTCTTATGTTTTATATTGTTCAGAATTTATTTGGTGTTTTCCTACATAATTTTTTATTAGATGTATGGTTAGCAAGATAGATACTCAATGGGAGCCTTTTTTCCTCAGTGCCCCCCTTTTGGACACTCTGCCCAACATTGGCTTACAATGTCATCCCCCATTTGGTGCCTTGGAATTCTTCATGTCAGTGAATCGTTTGAAGCTCGTTTGTAGGTAGCTTTTTTGTGAAAGAGTTCGCCCGGGAAAGTACTACCACAATACCTATTTGTGCCGCAAAGCAGTAGTGCTCGCATTAATGTGTTCCGGTTTGAAGTGTATGGGTGCCGGTGAAATTACAGGCAATTGAGACTTTCCATCTTTATGTCTCAGTGTAACGGGCGCAGGGCGCAGTGCAGTGCCACATAGGGCGCGCACTTGGTGGACGTGACCTTTGAGATAGTGCACTGTTCGCAGGCAGAGGGTACCACTTAACATCAAGTGGGCCATCTGCTTGTTATGTCATCTAAAGTTGTATAAAAATAAAATTATAAAACTGGTACTTTGACAGAAGGTCCCATGGAAAAATATCTCAGATATTCCGTTTGTAAACTTTATGCATAATGGTTTATATAGACAGAGTAGATACTGTGACTACAGAAATCCTATCTAATGTGCATGGTACCACATGCATTTGGCTGGATATTTATTTATGGGTGTAAATATGTATATCTTATTGTGCCTAATATCTAGCAGTGTATTGTACTTATAAGCTCTTGTAAATGCATGTCAACATGTCTGGCTAATCACAATGAATAATTATTTGTTGTTATTTTTTTTTTTTTTTTTGTAAATTAGTTCTATAGTAATTGTTGGCGACCAACCTTACTCACCAACCATGCCAGCCTCCTTCAGAACTTGAGGGAGGCTGGCTGGTGAGAAAATGTAGGAAAAGTAATATATTTTTATATTACTTCTTTTTTAAAACTTTGAAAATGAATTTTGTTTTAAGATCAGGCTGAAATAAACTCTGGAATGAAATGGTTATGCGTTATTCATTTGGTCCACAAGAATAATAATATGAACATTTATAACATGTGTTTTTTAGGGTTCCATATCCAAATTACGGAACCCTTATGGATTCGTCATGTCTGTCTGTCTGTCCGTCCGTATGTCACAGCCACTTTTTTTCGAAACTAGAAGAGCTATTTTATTTTCGATCTTGTACAGCTCTGAGCATAGTTTACTAACTGTAAATGCCAGCTAATATCAATATTAGATAACTTCTGCAAATAACATCTAACAGACTTGACCTTGCCAGAGATAAGCAAACACGTGCCTGTCAACATTTTCGAGATTTTTTCATCACACAAATTACTAAGTGACATGTAAAAATAAATTGCCCATTAGGCTTGTTGAAATGTGATTACAAAATTATACCACACACAATTCGTTATTGTGCATCGTGAAATAATAAAATAGTAACTTTACATCTCTCATATTCGGTAAGTAGGTCCTTATTACCCCCAAATGTGGCTTGTAGGTGACCAATTAGCGCTCTAGGGTAATAATGTAGCTAGAAAAGCCGTAGGGCGGTAAGTAATTAAAAAAAAAACACTCTTTAAAAAAGTTCGCGTACATCTAACCATCATACTGGCAATAGACATCATGCATTCAGCCAAATGACAAAAGAGGTCGCTTCGCTATTCAGCCTTGTCTTCGTATGAGTATAATAGTCATCAATTTTAAATATCGAACGGCGAAGCTCAATTTCGTTTTTGAAAAAAAATATTTAAAGAAAGATGAAAAAAGGCGTGAATAGAAAACTTTTACTTTAAATATTGTTTGTTTTTGGGATTTTTTTATAATAACGTGCTAAAATAATTAGGAAAAAAACATGAGTTCTGCAAGTGATGAAGATTATTTATTTTTGTAATGCCAGTTTTTTACTACTTACCTCACAATCGAGATGTAAAACAGAGTAGTTAGCTCGGGTGTAAGCATCAATGGCACTCTCGAACTATAGGCGCCCTCGCTACGCTCGTGCGCCTAAATATCTCGGGCTGCAATTGATGCCTTACAGCCCTTGGCTACTAATCTACTATTAATAAGCAGCGTCGGACTGGTCATATAGTTGAGTGGCGTTTGCCAGCCGGGCCCTAGCCTGCGCGGGCCCCAAGGACTTGCGGGGCTTGCCGCAAGCACGTACTATAAAATAGTAACTTTAATAAGCAGCGTCGGACTGGTCATATAGTTGAGTGGCGTTTGCCAGCCGGGCCCTAGCCTGCGCGGGCCCCAATTGCTTGCGGGGCTTGCCGCAAGCACGTACTATAAAATAGTAACTTTAATAAGCAGCGTCGGACTGGTCATATAGTTGAGTGGCGTTTGCCAGCCGGGCCCTAGCCTACGCGGGCCCCAAGGGCTTGCGGGGCTTGCCGCAAGCACGTACTATAAAATAGTAACTTTAATAAGCAGCGTCGGACTGGTCATATAGTTGAGTGGCGTTTGCCAGCCGGGCCCTAGCCTGCGCGGGCCCCAAGGGCTTGCGGGGCTTGCCGCAAGCACGTACTATAAAATAGTAACTCTTATAAGCAGCGTCGGACTGGCCATATAGTTGAGTGGCGTTTGCCAGCCGGGCCCTAGCCTGCGCGGGCCCCAACGGCTTGCGGGGCTTGCCGCGCTTGCCGCAAGCACGTACTATAAAATAGTAACTCTTATAAGCAGCGTCGGACTGGTCATATAGTTGAGTGGCGTTTGCCAGCCGAGCCCTAGCCTACGCGTGCCCCAAGGGCTTGCGGGGCTTGCCGCAAGCACGTACTATAAAATAGTAACTCTTATAAGCAGCGTCGGACTGGCCATATAGTTGAGTGGCGTTTGCCAGCCGGGCCCTAGTCTGCGCGAGCCCCAACGGCTTGCGGGGCTTGCCGCAAGCACGTACTATAAAATAGTAACTCTTATAAGCAGCGTCGGACTGGCCATATAGTTGAGTGGCGTTTGCCAGCCGGGCCCTAGCCTGCGCTGGCCCCAAGGGCTTGCGGGTCTTGCCGCAAGCACGTACTATAAAATTCGAATTACCTTTGGAAAATTCCACATTCCTCATTTATAGAGGCCTTTCATTTGATAATGTCACATGATGAAATTCAGATAAATAATAAATAAATAATGCTGGACAGTTCAACACAACATTATCTAGCCCCAAGCTAAGCAGAGCTTGTGTTATGATTACTGATATAATTAATACAATATATTACATAGATAGATATTTTTTATTATACATTAGAAAATACCCAGAACACTCTGAACAAATATCTGCGATCGCACAAATATTTGTTCCGAGGCGGGAATCGAACCCGCAACCTCCTGCGTCGCATGCCAACCTTCGTCCGACGCGCCACAGAGGTCGTCGAGATAGTTTTTTATATTTCTAGTTTGCCCCTAGATAAAAACAGAATTTGTTTATTTACGCTATATCTTCGTCCGTGATTAGAATCTAACTCATAATTTTTTTTTTTTGTGAAATTGCTGTTTTGAATACTAGCTTTTATAAAATTAGTGATCGTAAATTCGTAACCGTGTGTTGATCAAAATGAGCCTAAACACGGCCAGTCTACTATTATCGCTCGAGGAGTTCCGTTGTCCCCCATCATCAGTTCCGTTCTGGATCAGCTCACTGTCACCATAATATTGCATTGTCATCGGAACTTGACAGGTATGCAAAATATCATCTCAATCGGTTGAGGATAACTGCTTTAAAATTCAGTTGCAAGACAAGATTCTACGCGGATTCCACCCAGACAAACATACATACGACTATACAAGTAAACTAAAAGTTTAATAAAAGCCTGTAATAGTAGGATTTCCCAGAAGTGTGCCCAATTCAAAACACAAAACCATATCATAACCATGCAAATAACCTATAATGGTTCCGTTGGTACTTTTGAGGTACGGAACTCTAAGAACGTTGGTGCTGGAGTTTATTTATTCCTAAAAGTAACATGTTGGCATCAACAACATTAACACATTTTGTTTTGTCCAATAAGTTAATGTTATACAATTTAAAAGGCGAAGGCTCGTCTCACACCGAGCGCGCCATCCACCCGGGCGCCGGGCACGCGGCGCACGGCGCGCGCGAGTGGCGCTCCCGCCGCGGCTTCAGGGACGTGCGCATGCAGCGCCGGATAGCGCCCGACAGATACCTCAACGCCTCATATCCGTGTCAAGTCAAATTCACCCCGGATGACCTGCTCAATGGTGAGTGCCATTTTTACCAGAGCTTATAGTCCCAAGACAAGAAGAGGTCTTTCAGTGAATGTGCTCAGGAGCTTCTCCATTCCAACACCTGACGGCCAGACCAGAGTTTCACCCATTTGTTGTCGACAAACCACCATCGCTTCACTAGCTCATTCTTCATACGGACAGCAAAGGCCTGGAAGTCTCTTCCGCATGCCCTATGCTTCCGCTTGCTTCTGTATGCCCTATATCCTATATCGTATAACTTGAAACTAATATAAGCATCTTCTGTGAGAGCGTGCTTAAATAGCTCATCGTCGTGTCGGCGTTCGCTCAGGTGAGATGTAGCCAAACGAAAGCCTATTTTTGATTTAAAAAAAGCGTGATTCGATATCCTCGCCTTTGCTATTTTTGTTCAGGTAAAGCTGTGTCTCCTGCGACTGTTTTTTTTTCGAAACAATATATAAAAACATTGTAAAACAAATATATTTTTCCTTCCGCGTCGGTAAACAAAAACATTGTGTATGCATAAAGAAATGTGTATGACCACGCCACAATGTTTTGATGTTTTTGTAACTTGACTGCTTTTAACTGCTTTGAAAATACAATTTCAGGAGATACGGCTTTAGACTTTTAGCGGATATCAGTCTTCTACCTTATTATAATTATTATTAAGAGCCTGTGGTGTCCCACTGCAGGGCAAAGGCAAAAAACAAACAAAGGCCTCCCTTCCTTCTCTCCAGTCCTCTCTATTTTGGGCCACTGTAGACCAATCCTTTAAATAGGTATCTATTTCGTCTCTCCATCTTCGCCGCGGTCTGCCACGAGATCTACTTATACCGTTGATTTATTCTGGAGGATTTTAGGGTTCTGTTGCGGCTTTCGCGCTTCTGCAGCGCTTCAGGTATGTTTGCCGGAGCGCGTACCGACACCATTGACGCCATCTGGCGCAAAAAGACGGCCTCACTGTTGAGCAGGCTTCGCGCGAGCAGCAACAGCATCCTAAGCGCGTTCTCGGATCGGTTGGATTGTCCTCTGGTTAGACAGTGGCGTGCACGGTGGGGATCAATGGTAAGACGATGGATCGCCACCGTGCACGCCACCGCGGACACGGGCTGAACGCGTTGGTCTAACCTTAGCCTTAATCATTGTTAATTATTACGTACTAAGTACTAGCGTAGTTTTAAGAAGTTTTACTTAAAACTATATTCTATTCTATTCTCATAGAACAGCCGCCACCTTTGATTATAATAATAATAATGTTGGATCATATTTTCACCGATGCATTATATTCGATTTTGTGTCCATTTCGAGGCATGCTCAAGTTATTGATATGTGATTGTTCGTTGCAGGCTCTAAATATGACACACTATGTCAGGAGATGTGGGCCAAATTTATGAAGTCGCAGCAGACCGAGGAAACATTCCGGAAAAAGATGAACTTGTGGCGATATCTGTACATCACCATCAAGGTAACCAACAGCATTTGTAACAGCCTGCTCACCTGTTCAGTACTTCACTTGCCTACAGGCAAATACTACTTACACCATGTCATAGTAAGCTAAATAAAAGAAAGAGAAAAATAATTTATTCATGACAACGACAAACGTAAAACAAACATAGACGAAATAAAAAATTACACAAAACTATTTCTTCGAAATCATAGGTTACAAAAAATTCACGTAAACAAATCTTAGCAAACCTGATAGCTTATTACGTATCTTGCATTGCTATTGCAAGATACGTAATAAGCTAGCGATATTAAATTAAATATATATGAGATACAAATAGCGGCGCTACGTGACCAACACTAGCTAGGCTAAGGCTTAATTTTAATTAAGCTAAGGTTTAATTTTACATTTCTTGTTTCAATTATGCTGCAGAAACATAAATATAGTATCACAAGGTGTCTTATTTACATTTGCCTACTTATTACTTGCTATTAACTAGTGGTTCGCCCCGAACTGAGACCTCGCGAATACACGCGATTTAGGTAGGTTACTTACCTTATTTCTTTTAAAAAAATATCTATGTTTTATACGTAAGTACATTCACATAAAATGAACGTAGTTATCACGGTACTTCATATCCAAGCTTCAAAACGCATCGATAGCGCGATCTAATTTTAAGACATAATTAGCATTTCCATCTAGTTGTGGATTTGCTACTTAGCCACCAAAGATTTAGTTTTTCATTGCAAAAACAATCCTCAATTTTCGACTTCTACCTGTAGTTTTGCACAAAATATACAAGTACCGTTCTAACCGTATTGACTGCTAGTTCAATTCTGCACCTGGCTCGCAGACTTTCTGAGGGAAAGATCCATACGAGTAGTTATTGATGGCTGCTCGTCGGATCAATAGAATATAAACGCCGGGGTACCTCAGGAGTCTATCTGTCTATCAGTGGTATCTGCCACACTGTTTCGGCTACACATTAATGATCTGCTAATGCCCGGTATCATTGGGTATGCAGACGACAGCACAGTTATGGAGAGATATGTTTCCACTGCCCGAGCTAGGCAGATTTAAATTCAGGAGCTAAGAGATGAGATGCTGCAGCGTCTGAATTTGACTCTCATGACCGTATCCGACTGGGGCGATGCCAGTTTAGTCAAGTTCAACGCCTCTAATACGCAGGCTTGTCTCTTCTCGGCGTAAAAAAGTCAGTTTCTCCAAGTTCCTGTATTCCGAGATGTACCTGTAGCTATAGTAGGGAATAACCTCGAGCTCTTGGGTGTTTCACTTACGCCTACTCTCAACTTTGCCTCCTACGTCGAGTCTAAGGCAAAAACAGCTGCCATGAAGCTACACATCCTGAATAAGGTATAGCGTTACTTTACGCCAGGACAGCTTCTGAGAAGCTCAAGTCTGGGCTTGTATGGAGTACTGCTGCCATGTTTGGGATGGCTCTGCCAAACACCAGCTTGCTGCCTTGGACTCGATTGAACGCAGAGCTTTCAGGCTTATTGGTGAGCAACATATGGCAGAGACTAAGAGATCCAGAGCCTCAAGCACCGCCGTAAAGTCGCATGCCTTTCGATCTTCTATCTATAGGTTACATTTCGGGGAATGCTCCCAGGAACTTCACGATCTGATCCCACCATCTCCTTTTTATCATTGGAAGAGCAGACGCACAGCTCGGTACCATCCTTACCTCATCAGTATACCCTCTATTCGTACTAAACGAGTCATTTCTACCTTTATAATGCGAACTGCTAAAGAGTGGTATTCCACTCCGTCCCTAGCGTCGTATGTCTTTCCTGAAAACTATAATCTGGGTCTCTTCAAGGCTAGAGTGATTAGGTGCCTTCCTTTGTGCTTCATCTTCGGCCACATTGTCACTTACCAACAGGTGAGATCGTGGCCAAAAATAGGTCTATCATAGTTTAAAAAAATGCCTTCTAAAAACATTTACTGAGATGAAATAGTTAAGTGGAGTGAAAAGTTAGACCTACAACGTCGTTCAAATTCCTAAAAACGGGAGGTCAATAATATTGGTTATTGTTTTTCAGGGTACAAGTTTCGAAATAATAAAAGCTACAAACGTACCAAATTTCAGCGATGTAGGATTGTAAGTACCCTAGAGGAAAGCGAGTGGAAGTACCCTAGAGGTTTTGGTTTTTTACTTCTTCGATTTACCCTTATATCTCAAAAACTAATTAAGTTCAAAAGTTATAAAAAACTGTTGAGCTTTCGAAGCGAGGGGCTTTCATATGACACCCCATTTGATCTGATATTCTCACTTTTATTTTGTTTACCCCCTCTTGGACCCCAATATCTCAACAACCCCCAGACCGATATAGCTCATAACTTTACCAACAAATTGTACCAACACTATCTACCCCCCGATCAAATTCATGAAGATCGGATTAACGGTTCGGAAGTTATGCTCGGACAAACATACATACATACATACATACAAACGCCGATTATTCCAATTTGACTAGGAGAACTCGCTTCGCTCGTTCAAAAAAAGAGGGAATTCTTGATTTACATATGCTTTTATATTATTTTATATTTTTGACGACCACTGTGGCGCGGCGGGTGAACTTTCGCCTGCGACGCAGGAGGTTGCGGGTTCGATTCCTGCCTCGGAACAAATATTTGTGCGATCCGCAGATATTTGTTCAGGGTGTTCTGGGTATTTTCTATGTATTAACACAGAGTAAGGAATAATACTAACGTACAACAGAGAGACAATCTTAGTACTACGATCGTTGCCACGATAAGTCGCGCAAGAGCAGCGCCCGTGGCGCGCGCTCGGTACTAACGTACTAATATGCATTCTTACTTGTTTTCTTAACAGCGTACTAGATGGCGCTTCTCTCTTGCCTTCTTTACAGCGCACTAGATGATACTTGAGAAATCAAGCGTATTTCATCACATCATATCATAGAGTAACACGTTAGTATTCTTACTACTCTGTGGAGTAACTATCGAAATATTATCGTATAATTTTATTCTTTTTTTCCGCTCCGAAACATGGTTTTATTTCAACGCCATCTATGTGTTTCTTGACCAAACTTAGAACCTTAGAACCCAATCAAAATGTTTCGGTTAGAAATTGCTAGATGTCAGTAAAAACATTGAAAAAAAAAACTATTTTATAACGATTTTTGTTATTTTATTAGTTAAAATCACATAAAAAGTCTTCTAGAGGTACTATTTACGCAATGCCGTCAAAAAAAGTGAAAAAATAATCTAATTAATGTGTTCAATATTCCTAGCGATACCAGTACTGCCATCTATCGATATTTTGTGTGAACTAATTCTAAAATGTATGGAATTAACCAGACCTGGTATTAATAATAAATATCTATGTATGTATCTATGTATTAATATATATTGTATTAAGTACCTATATCAGTTGTCTAGTACCCATAACACAAGCTCTACTTATCTTGGGCTAGATAATGTTGTGTGAACTGTCCAGCAATATTTATTTATTTACTTATTTATTGGTTTTTTGTAAAACGTTACTTACAGTTTTTTAATTCCAATTAATGTTATCTATTTATTATTTTATAACATAATGTGTGTGGTAAAAATGTAGATTTTGTGTTCCTTTAGATGATAGTTTGTGCGTTTATATCATCCTTTACATATAATAAGACAAGATAACTTACTGAATTCATGTTTGTATGAATATCGAAAAAAAATCGAAATACCGGTTTTCTGGTATTTCAGAATTTGATATCGAAAATATACCGGTATTAGAAAAATGTTCCGATAGTCCATGCTCTAGTCTTGATGCGTAGGGTTGTACTAAGAAAGGAATTTTGAAAATTCGCATGCTAAGGGGTCCAAAATGCGGTTCTAACTTAAAACAAAAATGCTCTGTATTTCGGAAACCGTTAGTAGTAGAACCATGAAATTTTACATGGAGATTCCTCAAATAAAATTAACAAACATGTATTTCAGCGGTTCCTGAAATTTTCCTGAAAAATGACAGGGGAACGTTTTCTTTGTAAAAAAATAAAAAAACTTTAGTTTTTATAACGCACAGGCTAAACCGCTGGTCGTAGAGACTTGAAATTTGGAGAGTGTAGTCCTTTTAGGGTTTCAAAGTGTACTTAAAATGGAATTTGGAAAATTCGCTCCCTTAGGGGTCCATATAAAGGGATTTTAATGTATACACTTTGCGTTTTGCAGCGCACAGCCTAAACCGCTGGACCTAGATACATGAAATTTGGAGGATGTATTAATTTTTGGGTGTAGAGGTGTACTAAGAAAGGATTTTGGAAAATTCACCAAGAGGTCCAAAACGGCTTTTAATGTAAAACTAAAATGCTTCGTATTTCGGAAACCGTTGGTAGTAGATACTTGAAAATTCACAGGTAGATTCCTTATATAAAAATAGAAAAAATATGTTTCAGCAGTACCTGAAATTTTGCTGAAAAAAGCCACGGGGACGTTTTATTTGTAAATAAATACACTTTACGTTTTAGCCAGATTTCAGCGTATTTTGACGATTTAAAAGTTAGTTTCACAGTAGTCATTGAGATCAAAATATTTTCAGGACCTCAACGTTCAAATGGGACCCCTAAATTGAAAAACTTGAGTATGGTGTAGTTTCAAAGGTCGTTTCATGGTGTCGTTGTTGAAATCAAAATACTTTCAGGACCTCAAGGTTCAAATGGGACCCCTAAATTGAAAAACTTGAGTATGGTGTCGTTTCAAAGGTCGTTTCACGGTGTCGTTGTTGAAATCAATATACTTTCATGACCTCAAGGTTCAAATGAGACCCCTAAATTGAAAAACTTGAGTATGGTGTCGTTACAAAGGTCCTTTCACGGTGTCGTTGTTGAAATCAAAATATTTTCAGGAACTCAGAGATAAAATGGGACCCCTAAATTGAAAAACTTGAGTATGATTTCAAAGGTTGTTTCACGGTGTCATTGTTGAGATATTAAGGAACTTTTAAGGAAGGAAGAATATTTTAAGGACCTCAGGGTTAAATGGGACCCCTAAATTGAAAAACTTGAGTATGGTTTCAAAGGTTGTTTCACGGTGTCATTGTTGAGATCGAAATATTTTAAGGACCTCGGGGATAAAATGGGACCCCTAAATTGAAAAACTTGAGTATGGTTTCAAAGGTTGTTTCACGGTGTCATTGTTGAGATCGAAATATTTTAAGGATCTCAGGGTTAAATGGGACCCCTAAATTGAAAAACTTAAGTTCAGTGTCGTTTCAAAGGTCGTTTCACAGTTTCGTTGTTAAGATTAAAATATTTTCAGAAAATAAAGGGTAAAATGTGACCCCTAAATTGAAAAACTTGAGTGTGGTGTTGTTTCAAAAGTCATTTCACGGGCTGGTTGTTGATGTTTAAGTTGTTGTCTGCACGCCGCGCCGGAGATGTTTTCAAACTACGCGCGGACGAAGTCGCGCGCGGGTCATCTAGTATGATATAAGTGGGATAACAGTAACACATCAATATAAAAACTTGCGTGGTTTGTTATAAATTAATTGTAATATTGTTGTCCCTTCCAGACTCTTGTGCCCCGCTACGGCCTCTACGTGGTGGGCTCCACTATGTCTGGCTTCGGGCTGGACTCCTCCGACATGGACCTGTGTCTCTATGTCCGGCCACTGGACAACCTGGAGCCGCGAGCCCACGCCCTCATCCACCTGAGCCATATACTTGGTTACATCAAGAGCTTCGACCCCGGTGAGTATAGCACAAGAGCTTTTACCTTCGCGAATCAGCACCATTCTATATACCAACCAGTTATCCATAAACAGGGATTTAAACAATATACAGTCTACTAAAATCCATGTCATGAACACATAAGCAGGCGGTTGCTGTCAGTAAGGTGACCGCTACATATAAAAACATCTGTAAATATGAAATTGTACAGCTAAACAGCCATTTAACAGTCTGTTAAGGTGGATGCTCTCGCTTGTGGTGCGAAATTCAAATTGTTTAGTGTTTTTTGCCCATTATAGCTCATCAACACTTCTTCAGATAGCGAAAGTTGATTTCGCGAAAACTAGGACACTTAACACACATGTAATATAAGTGATAATGATAAATCTCCTGGTGAAATAAAATTCACGGTTAGAAAGAGGCTGCTGTCACTGTCATATTCAGAAACTGAGGATATTCTTGCTCATCAAATATAGTTTTGGTTTAGTTTATTTTACTTTTTCAAATATCACATAATTTTAAGTACCTAGTTACCTGCTGTGACTCTGTATTTGTACAGCCTATCATCAGACAATTAAAAGTCCTACCTAAATGTTTTCTGTAAACCGGTAACAGATCTCCACGATACAGGCGTGCCTAGTGTGGAGATCGCTAGAAATATGTTTAATTGGTCTATAGCACCTCTGTATTAACACACAATTTGTTGTCATACCTAGTTTTATTTAGTAACGTAAGTATTCCAGTGTATTTGTACAGCAAATCAATAATATTTTTCATTTTCATAGTATCTCATAAATATCATCAGTTTGGCCACGAATACAAAAACAAAAAAACACTGTAAAAACCATTTTATGGTATTCGTAGCTCAACTTATAAAAACATAAAAACAAAGGAATTATAATCGTTTCAGTTTTATTTGGGCAATAAAACCTCTTGACGACCTCTGTGGCGCGGCGTGCGAAGGTTCGCTTGCGACGCAGGAGGTTGCGGGTTCGATTACCGCCTCGGAACAAATACTTGTACTATCTGCAGATATTTCTTCATGGTGTTCTGGGTATTTTCTATGTATACA
Organism: Operophtera brumata; assembly: GCA_932527175.1. NCBI lineage: Eukaryota > Metazoa > Arthropoda > Insecta > Lepidoptera > Geometridae > Operophtera > Operophtera brumata. The sequence continues at coordinate 52,832,920 of OW052239.1, read as the reverse complement.
AAAAAACGATCTATGTTATGTATTAAGTATATCAGTTATCTAGTACCTTTAACACAAGCTCTGCCTTAGCTTCGTTGGGGCTAGATAATGTTGAGTGAACTGTCCAGCATTATTTATTTACTTATTAAATTTAACTTTTAAATTTAAGTTGACTTTATTTGAAAAAAATACGAATTGGGAAACTCCTCCTTATTTTTGAAAAGGTTAAAAAAACAACAAATATGTGAAGTATTTCTATGTCAATTAAAAAAAACAGTTGATAGTTATTTTATCAACTCACTGAAGACGGCGATGCGTTTTTTTAACTATATTTTTTGTGTTCTTCCAGCTGCAGAATTGATCCAAGCCAAGGTCCCGATTCTGAAGTTCCGCGACGAGCGCAACGGACTCCAGGTAGACCTCAACTGCAACAACGTGGTCGGCATCCGCAACACCAGCCTGCTGCACGGCTTCTCCAGGAGTGAGTACACCTGCAGCGTCAGCTGGAACACGTTCACTGCTGGGCATACACCTTCAAAGAATGCCGCGACGAACAGTCTTGGGCTGCCTACGTCTAACGACTTCCTGCAACCTTTACAATGTCATTGGTCGGTCTACGAGTACACCTGCAGCGTCAGCTGCAACACGTCCACTGCTGGGCATACACCTTCAAAGAATGCCGCGACGAACAGTCTTGGGCTGCCTACGTCTAAAGACTTCCTGCAACCTTTACAATGTCATTGGGTCGGTCTACGAGTACACCTGCAGCGTCAGCTGCAACACGTCCACTGCTGGGCATACACCTTCAAAGAATGCCGCGACGAACAGTCTTGGGCTGCCTACGTCTAAAGACTTCCTGCAACCTTTACAATGTCATTGGGTCGGTCTACGAGTACACCTGCAGCGTCAGCTGCAACACGTCCACTGCTGGGCATACACCTTCAAAGAATGCCGCGACGAACAGTCTTGGGCTGCCTACGTCTAAAGACTTCCTGCAACCTTTACAATGTCATTGGTCGGTCTACGAGTACACCTGCAGCGTCAGCTGCAACACGTCCACTGCTGGGCATACACCTTCAAAGAATGCCGCGACGAACAGTCTTGGGCTGCCTACGTCTAAAGACTTCCTGCAACCTTTACAATGTCATTGGTCGGTCTACGAGTACACCTGCAGCGTCAGCTGCAACACGTCCACTGCTGGGCATATAGTTTTTAATTAATGAGAAACTACGTATTTTCCTTCTGTCTGGCTCTAGTTTCTCATCTATTTATAAACTACGTATTTTCCTTCTGTCTGGCTCTAGTTTCTCATCTATTTATAAACTACGTATTTTCCTTCTGTCTGGCTCTAGTTTCTCATCTATTTATAAACTACGTATTTTCCTTCTGTCTGGCTCTAGTTTCTCATCTATTTATAAACTACGTATTTTCCTTCTGTCTGGCTCTAGTTTCTCATCTATTTATAAACTACGTATTTTCCTTCTGTCTGGCTCTAGTTTCTCATCTATTTATAAACTACGTATTTTCCTTCTGTCTGGCTCTAGTTTCTCATCTATTTATAAACTACGTATTTTCCTTCTGTCTGGCTCTAGTTTCTCATCTATTTATAAACTACAGATCCATTAGATCCATCAGATCTTATTAACATTTTATAGATATAATTGGACAAGACTTATCAGGACCTGTAGTGCGTTACATTTAAAAAAAAAAAACCATAAAATATTTAGCATGAGTTGAAGCGCAGTTCAACCGAAAAGTTCGACGAGGTGTACATGGGAACCTTAATCTCTAGGACCATTTTAAAACATCAAGCTTGTGTCAAGTTTGTTTGTTTTTAGTAGTAGTAGAGCTTTTTTGTGAAAGACTTCGTCCGGAGAAGTACTACCACCATACCTATTTCTGCCGCAAAGCAGTAGTGCTCGCATTACTGTGTTCCGGTTTGAAGGGTAAGGGTGCCGGTGAAATTACAGGCACATGAGACTTTTCATCTATGTCTCAGGGAGGCGGGCGCAGTGCAATGCCACATAGGGTGCGTCCTAGGTGGACGTGACCTATGAGGTAATGCACTGTTCATAGGCAGAGGTTGCCGCTTAACATCAGGTGGGCCTGTTGCTTGTTCCGTCATCCAGTATATAAAATAAAATAAAAAATAGTACCAATTAAAAGAGGTTCAGTTTCAGTTTAGACTTTAGACGATCTGTACCTAGGTGTAAGGTTTCCTAAAACTGTAATATAAAGTGATATGTGCTTGGTTGCAGTGGACTGGCGCGTGCGGCCGCTAGTCGCGGTGACCAAGCTGTGGGCGCAGGCGCACAACATCAACGACGCGCGACAGAGAACGCTGTCCTCCTACTCGCTCACACTCATGGTTATACACTTCCTGCAATGTGAGTAACACACTACCTCTTCGATTGTTTTTAGGCTGGTGTCGTCGTTCACTAAGCGGAGCGCTCCGTACTAGTACAATCAATCAAATGTACTAGCTCAGTCTTATAGCTCTATTAGTACTGTTAGTTGAGTGGTAAAAGAGTGTTGGTTCGTGTTCGTTCGTTCGTACTCGGTCTTCGTCGGAGACGCATCGAGTGATCGGTCGGACGGAGTGCGTGCTCGCGCGTTCAGTCTTTTGCGAAAGGAACTAATATTAAAATACAATAATTATGGCAAATTTCATTAGTGTCTTTTCAATATTCAACTCGACTACAAAGTGAACTGTTTTTTTTTTTAATGCTGGATTAATTCACACAACATTATCCAGCCCTAAGCTAAGCAGAGCTTGTGTTATGGGTTTTAGATAACTGATATACTTAATACAATACATTACATGGATAGTTTTTTTTATTAGACATAGAAAATGGCCAGAACACCCTGAACAAATATCTGCAGATCGTAAAAACATTTGTTCCGAGGCGGGAATCGAACCCGCAACCTCCTGCGTCGCAGGCGAACCTTCGCCCGCCGCGCCACAGATGTCGTCAAATACTATTGAACTAGTTAATAGTACTATTGAACTAATAAGGATGATCTCGGGGAATAGTTCGTTCTCGTTCAATAGTGGGAAATAATTGTTAATCATTGTTCGTACGTGAACTACACTTGCCTAATTGTTATAGTTTGAAAGTGATTGCGAATGACGTATGTTGTTTGTTCTCGCAGGCGGCACGTCGCCCAGCATCCTGCCGCGCGGCGTGGAGGCGGCGTGCGGCTGGGACGTGCCGCACTCGCACAACCGCAGCTCACTGGCCGAGTTGTTCATCAACATGCTGCGTTACTATGCAGAGTTCCCGTGAGTCTACTATTATTTAATATAATATAACTATATTTAGGTCTCGACCAGCTCTGGGACAACACCAGAGGTGTAGGTGCTAGTTGAGGAGGCCATGTCCAGCAGGGTGACCATAGCAGACATAACAACACCCATCTGTCACATACATACATAGACACACGCGTTTCCCTTGAAAGGGTAGGCAATTCCTCAAATGGGTCTATCTTCATTGTGGATTGCACCATCGTGGGAAATAGACATGACAAGTGGTAAGCTCGTCACCGCCATTGCTCCCCACGACTGACTGCTAATGCTTTCTTCCGGTAATAACACATTCCATTATAAGCTAGCAGCCAGGACAAATCTTATATCAACGAATCTTACAAATGTCACATACATAGTAATAACCCCACACTAGAATCCCCTGTGTTTTGTGTATCAGGAACTACGAGGTACCATGGTACCACAACACTCAGACGCGGAACAAATGTTTTCAGATCATACAAACATTTGTCCCCCAGCGGAGCGGGGGGCCACGACTGAGCAATTACCATTGCGGCCGTATACTCGCCCGACCAAAAATAGTGTTGTAACTAGACTACAATACTAGACTAAAATCGAAGTCGTAAAAATTCTCCTGTGTCTGTACATTGTGTGGTTTGTATATGTAGATGTGTAACCGCAGTGTGTGTTGTGTGTGTGGCAGGTACGCGCGCTACGCCGTGTCGGTGCGCGCGGGCGCGCGCGTGCCCGTGGCGGAGTGCCGCGCCGTGCGCGCCGCCAAGAACGACCCGCACCAGTGGAAGCTGCTCTGCGTTGAAGGTAATTGGCTAAGTGCGAGCGGGGTCGGTTTAAATACAAGTTAATTTTATAAAAAACTTCAGCCTATGCAGTATTGCACTGCGCCCGCCACACCCTAAGACAAGGATGAAAAGTCTCATGTGCCTGTAATTGTTTTAACAGAAGGCCACGTTTTAGAAAAGCTAAGTTAAAACTGACCATCTCTACATAATTGTTTTTACTTGTGGAGTGAGTAGGTACCATTATACAGGTAGAATAAAATAATTAGTTACCTCTTTTATAGTCATATAATAGGACGGACAGAAATAGGTCTCCCTTGTGGCCCATTAATAGGACAAATTAGTAGGACCACGAAAAACGACGAATGTTGCCATAGGACAAAAATTAACGCACTATCAGCTGTAATTCCTGCACCAAATAGAATGCCATGACGAACGGTCTTGAGCCGCCTAGATTCACCGCCTTCCTGCGCTCTCTATAATCAATCAATCAAATATCTTTATTTCAGGCTTATTGGAAAATGTACAAAAACCTAAACAATAAGCCCAACATAAATACCTACATAAATACCTTAAAAATTGATGTCTTTGGTCCATCGAAAGGGGGCATTCCTCTTTTGCGTCGTCGGGTTTGTGATATTTTAATAAACAATCGAATCTAGCCAAAAGTTAGAGATAACTTTGGGATATTTTCTATCGAGAAAATATTGTCCTTTCGTGTTTCTGGTACAATGATCCGGAATTATAATGTAGTATATTTTAAATTATATCCTTGCATATTTTGAATTTGAATATTATACTTGAGTTAAACATCAAATCTAAGATTATAAATTTTGCGTTATACCCCCACCATAGTAAATATAGTAATATGTTCGTACTCTTTTCAGAACCGTTCGACCTCACAAACACAGCGCGCTCCGTCTACGACCCTGAGACGTTCGAGAAGATCGTGGAGATCTTCCGCACGTCGCACGCGCGTCTGTCCGGCGGCCTGCGCCTGCGCGACGCGTGGCCGGCGCCCGACCGATGATGCCACGCCCATGCACCGCTCTGTAAATACTCACCTATGTAATGCACTCTCAATAAACCTCTATTACCTCGGTATTTTTCACTGTTTTATAGTGAGCCGAAATAGCTACCTTCAGTTATCAGAAATAGCGCGATTAAGACCGTAATCGCAGTAATTTTGTAATACGGTTCAGACTACAAAACCTATTGTATTCTAAATCCAGACTAGACCTGTGGGTGGAGCAATTATGGTTCGCGTCAAATACTTCTGAAACTCCGTTGTAAGCTGGCTTGTAAGTAAGCGATCATAGATGTCGTAGACTAGACGGAGTAATGTATTGCGAACAAAACGGCTCCCATCTGCACAGTATCCCAGTGATCCATATTGTTGAAGGGAGTGTGTGTAGAGGTGTATAGAGAGTGCAGTGCAGTTGTAGATAGCGCCCGCTCGCGGGGACACGAAGTGCTCTTACTGACGGGCCGCGGCCGCTCCGGGATGGCCGACACTCGGCGACGTCACTGTCAGATGTATATTTACTGCACAGATTATATATTATATTTATATCATCGATAGTATAGAACAATTGCCACTATGAAAATTATATGTTTACATTCCATAGTGCCATATTGTCTAGTTGTTTTAATTGGTTGTGTATCGGTCGCCCGTTTTTGATTATGTTTTTCACGAAAGATACGCGATCGGTTGAGAGTTCTTCGTTTTGTAGTGATGTTTCATTTTGAGAAATGTATTTGAAAACTGGCTCGGATATAAGGTTCCTTGATTGAATAGTTCTGCCCCGCGTATTAACTGTACCAATGCGCACGAGACGCCGCTACCACGTTGAGTACTCGCCACAAAGCGCGTGCGCCGACGACTTCACCGGTGAAAAATAAGCAAGGGAGCAAGTTCAACCAAATATAAACCAAATACTCCACTAATTTATTGTTACAAACTTGCTCCCTTTGAATTGTGGATCGGTGGGGGGTCAACGACACGCCCGAGCCTGGCTCGTCTGTACACATCGTTAGTTGCACTCGCTGGGAGGTGCTGCCCCGAGCGCAGCCAACACAAGACTGAATAGCGATCATCGAAATAACACAAATTAGGTTACGTCAGACAATACGCTAGTGATACCGAGTAGTCGGTTGAGCCCTCGGGAGGATAGTGGATGGCCGCATGTCCGCGGTTACATCACTATCAAACAACGCTGCCTCACATAAAAAGCGTCCATTCGTTTTTAATATATTTATTGTTTATTTGTAAGTTATTTAATGTAAATAATAAGAAATAAAAAAATACATAAATATTCGTTTTAATGTCGTGTTCGTTTTTGTAAATAGTATTATTGTGGGGAGTAAAGAGTAAATGACAAAAAAATAATATACATTATAGAAAAATATTTATGGAGTGATGCTTGGCGGTGCGGGGTGTGCCATACGCGGGGTGGAGGGGGCGACCCCGCGGGGTCGGTGTGAGCGGGACACACTGTCGTCGTGATATGAAGCGATGTATGGTGCTAAACTTAGTGTTGTTGCTAGAAAATATGCAAATTTTGCAGCTCAAATAATAGATAGTACACACAGAGTATCAAATTATATAGAGTTACTGTAAATGTTATTGTAATCTACAGGCGGTAACAAACGATCCGCATTCAATTTAAGGTGGATGCTCACGCTTTTGCGGCGCGAAATTCGTTTTTTTTTGGTGTTTTTTGCTCATTACAGCTCATCAACACTTTTTGAGATAGCGAAAGTTGATTTCGCAAGAACTAGGAGACTTAACATACATGTTTTAATTGATAGTATCTCATAAATATCATCAGTTTAGCTACGATCATCCTAAACACATTTTTACAGTGTTTTTTATTGTTTTTGGATGTCGTACCTAAACTGTTGATATTTATGAGATACTACCAATTAAAACATGTATGTAAGTCTCCTAGTTCTCGCGAACTCTACTTTCGCTATCTGAAGAAGTGTTGATGAGCTGTAATGGGCAAAAAACACCAAAAAAAAAGAATTTCGCGCCACAAGCGTGACCTTAAGTTACTAAAGTTTGTGAAACATAGCTTGATTCATGTGACAGCTGTCATCGTAACGACGCCCATCAGGTACAATGTACGCAAATCATTTATGCGTTATCGTAACCACAGACTCGGTTAACGGTTTTACAAATAAAATAAATCGGAAAATATTGTTTATATAAATCGAAAGTATAGATTGTCATTTTATTATAAAAAACATTTACAAATTATCCAATTTTTTAATGATAATCGGTATCGATAATTATGATCAATTATCAAGATCGTCCAGCCTTAGCTTGTTACTCTGACAGTTGTCACAGGAATCAAGCAATGGTTGCTATTGTTGCTGGCTGTACATAATGATATGTGATGTATTATGTGGTTAATATACCCGCAAGTTCAGTGTATTTTCTTCACAATTATACCACAATGCTTTCAAATGGTGCTATAGTGGTTTTGCCTCGAGGTTGCTTTGCTAAACACCGGCTTGCCTAGTACTCTGCAAACTGAGTCAGATCTCATTCTAGCTACATTTTATTGACTTACAGTCTGCAGAGTACTTGTTATACGTTTGGGAATAGATCGTGTACGGATCGTTTTGGACATCAAAATATTAACATCATTCTTAAGCTAGAACTTCACTTGGCGTATTTGCACAATTATTTGCGTTAATATGCCAGGGCAAATAGCACCATGTACTCTTAGACTCAGGGTAGATATTGCCTTAAAAAAATACCAAGCAAAAACAAATACGCAAGTGAAGTGCCGCCATTAAAAATCATATTGGAACTTTGATGACTTAGATGTTGAATACTGATTTCCAAAATGTTTGTAACGCCCTATAATGATAGTCATATAATGCCTTATATTAAATATTTGAGTATAAACTAATAGATTATTATGAGGCCATGTGCCGTGAGTCGGACGTGGTCTAATCTGCTAGTGATCTTGTATTGGCCAAAAGCAATAAGCCGTAGTTAAGAGTTATAAGCCTTAGGGCCATTTTCACTAACCAATACTTATTTTACGGGAAACATTGTAATTTTCCTTTAAAAAAGGGGTCCTTTTTTTTACTATGATAGACCCTCGTTTGACCGCTGCCTGTTGGTAAGTGACGATGCGGCTGACGTTGGAGCTAGAAGGCCTATAACCTATTCACTCTTGCCTTAAAGACACCCATATTATAGTTCTCAGGAAAGACAGACGACGGCAACTTGTTCCATTCCCTAGCTGTCTTACAGACAGCAGGGTCTTTACAGACAGTATTGTTGGTATAGTGGTTCCGTTAATATTTTAGTTATACGGAACTCTAAAAATTTCAAATTTGACATGCGTCGTCTTTTAAGCTTTAGGTTCCCCGTAACGGGTTGGTGAAAATGGACATAAGAATTATTAGTAATCGACTATGCATATCTATAAACTTACAAAGATTGTAAATTTACTTGCTTTATATACGCAAGAATTTATTATAGTCTAAAAGAGAAGCCAATTTCTAAATAATTATAGTGCATAGAGTTACCCAGTATATTCCATGACTGACTAAACGTTAATTGTTGTTGCATGATAAACTTTAAATAATATTAAAGACACAGAAACATCCACATAAAATCTTATTAAAATAATTAACTCAATGAATTACATTCGAATGAAGTCTCAAGGTTTTATTTTGTTATCCAGTTATTATGTTTTAAAGCTTGTCACTGCTATGCAGTGCGCCGCGCACACGCTGTGCCGGCGCATCTCGCTAGCACGGAGGGGACCGGGCTAGTCACCAGTTAGTCCTACGCAACGTACATACTTACTTAGTTAGAATTGTCTCGTGGCGTCGCTATGATATGTTTTCACAGATGCCAGTGCGATGTTGTTAAGTTTCGTTTCTACTAGCCGCTAGATTAGCCTCAGGTTCGTTAAGTTTTAATATAATTATTAGTAATAGTAGTGGTCTCGTGGCCGATCCCGCAAACAGCCTAAAGGAAGCACTACATTTATTATTTCAATATAAAAAATGCCTGGCAATTTTATATAGCGTTATGTATTATGAATAAGTTTTATAACGATTTTACATAAGCGGCACGTCGACGCGCTGAATTAATAAAGTACAATAAATAATTTTTAAAAACGTTATTTATAAGAAAACTGATTAGAATAATGATGTTATTGATAGCGAAGGTGTCTCAAAAATTGTTTTATTTTTGAAAAGTTATAAAAGTAAAAAGCTGACACAAAAAAAAACACAAAATCCAAAAAAATATAAAAAATATTAAAATGTAAAAAAAATATACATAAAAATCTGTAAAAACCAAAAAATCATTTTACGTTGACTTGTTCCAAGTTAGATTTGAGACGGCGGGCGTCCATCTGCCCGCCATTACCTGTTGTCCAGGCATCTTATTACTTATTATATATTTTTTGCGCAAAAGGGAAGGCACTTATCTTACTAAACATGTCCATACTATGTTTTACCGGTAGATTTATAGTGTTTTAGACACAACGGGAGCAACTTGAGACTATGTATTATAACATTGTTAGTCAAAGCTTATAATCGTAGCATTTCTGTCGTGTGAAAGTGTGCCTTCCGGTTTCAGTTGGTTTTAAAAAATCAAATAATTTAATAATTGCTCCCATTTAAATTAATACGAAAGTATATCAACAGTTCATACATATTTTTGTGAATACAAAAATATTTTAAGAGCTTGTAGCATACAATCGTTCACAAAATATTTTGTAAGTATACACTTTTAACGAAATTAAAGATCACTTTACAGTTACTTTTGGTTGCAGTAATCTTTGGCTCAAATCTTAAAATATTTTCTCATAGTCATATCATGTTTGACATACCTGTATAAAAATTGAATATTGTATTAGGTACATTTGTTGTATAAAATTCCATGTTAAGATAGATGCTCACGCTTGTGGCGCGAAATTCATTTTTTTTGGTGTTTTTTGCCCGTACAGCTCATCAACACTTCTTCAGATAGCGAAAGTTGAGTTCGCGAGAACTAGGAGACTTAACACACATGTTTTAATTGATAGTATCTCATAAATATCATCAGTTTAGCTACGATCCCCCTAAACAAAACAAAAACACTAAAAATGTGTTTGAGGGGATCATACCTAAACTGACGATATTTATGAGATACTATCAATTAAAATATGTGTGTTAATTCTCCTAGTTCTCGCGAACTCAACTTTCGCTATCCGAAGAAGTGTAGATGAGCTGTAATGGCCAATAAACACCAAAGTAATACCTAATAATTTCGTGCCGCAAGCGAGAGCACCCACCTTAAAAAGTTTTCTGAAGGATATAGACAATCCAACGTTGCCAAAGAGTGGACGCAACTTGAAGTCACGTGAAAGAGAGGCGTTAGTTCATATTCCTTCGGAAAACGTCTAGCATTGTGGTGCGATGGCACAGTGGTTAGTAACGCAAGATTTGGTCATTGGTAGTTTATCCAAATTATATTGTATTAAAACCACTAATGTGCCTGATGTAAAACGCTCCAAACATATATCATCGTCAGATTCTCATCTAACAAATGCAACACGCTTGCTTCCACAAACAAGTAAACGGGCGGTTGCGAGCCTGTCAGCACTTCCTTTTGACAGATGTTTCCATGACATCTGTCATCGTAACAGAGAGGTTATCTTACAGCTACAGATCCACCAACTTATCTGTAGAATTAAATGTATGTAGTTTTAAACTACATACATTTAATTCTACAGATAAGTTGGTGGTTCTTTACCGCCAGTTTGTGTTGTTGATTTTTCAGGGTCTCTTCTACCTGTATATAGTGGCATATATGAAGGATGTTGACAGGTGTTTTCGTACATGATCTGTCATCTTCGGTGCTTTGTGACCGACGGTGACAGGACCAAGAACTAAAGAGGCTCTTTATCGACAGCGCATCTGCCGGTTATCTATTAGTGGTGGAAGAGACCCTGGGAGAAGTGGACCGTAGATATATCGAGACGATAAATAAATGGTTACATATGATGGGTTTCTCCCAATCTGTGCTTACATTTTGTTCAAGTTACTGGCGCGGGGCGAGCTTGCTCGTTCTCCTTATGTATAGTTTAAAGTTCCCAAGCATAGCGTCAACATTTTCGGATGAATTACGCTGTAATTTTTTTCTGTGATTATATCTACAAAATGTTAAGATCGACTTGTAGTTTTAAATACATGAGATACTACGTTTCTTCGTTTCGTATGACTTATACCTTTAGAAACACACTAAGGTATACAAAAAAACAGATATAATTGGATAAGCCCCCTTATTCGCTATGACCAAACGTGACAACGCGGGCTCGTTACGATATCTGCGTGGAATCATCGAATATAATACATTAGGTATAACGTCATACGTTATTAGTAAGGAATCTCCTATGGTCATAGAGAATAAGGGCCAAGGTTTATCAAAGAACGCAAGTATTCCAGATTTTGAAACAATCAACCAGAAAAATTAGAAGCGCAATTCAGCCTAAATGTTCAGCGAGGTATACCGAAATGGGAACGCTTCTCGGTTTGAAAGGAGCTGTACACTGCGCAAGTCTGCATGCCGCAGTCGCTAACTGTATGGAGACGATACTATGCGATCGATGCGCCGTCCCTTTCGGTCGCTTAGTGAGCGCCCGCGCTGAACAAAATGTCGGTCCACCTTATCATGGACCCATGCGACCTTCTTTTCCGTACTGACGTGGTTCCTTAACTCTGATTGTAGCTTAAAAGATTATATTCCATCTCTGTGCGGATACACGGAACTGTAGTATGGAAATGGTGTCCGTGAGCGCGCTCATATCAAAGACGTTCAATAAATAAAATGCAAAAACCTGACATTTGTGAATATACTTACTTTTTAGTTTCATTCATCCATCACTTTTGAATTGCCTTTATTGTAAGTAGTTGTACATTGAACCTGTAATATTTTTAGCCGCTACACGGCGCTAACGTTGTTTTATAGAATTATTGTCGACACTTTTTGAGAGCGTTTTTATCTTGTGTTGCATTTTATTTTATTGAACACATGCAAATTTTTGTCTTCATCGTTGTACAAAAAAATATATTTTAAAGAAAATATTCTGTAATAGTTAAAATATATACAAACTGCCAAAACAACTTGTTTTATTTGTTATTCTTTGTGACCGTAGCTGGCTGGTATCAACTGCTCACTGATTACATGCACCTATATCAATAAGGCTATCCGGTGCACTGGAAGTTGGCCGGGTGACACCTATTAGAAGGGAGGCCAGTCCTCCGAAATTGAATTCCCGTTGGACAGACGAGTTCCGCGCCGACAACCAGTATCATTGTGTTCAGCGCGATCTCCTGAACAGGAATAGACCGGTTGTCGCATTCTAAAGTGGTGGAGAGAGGGGAGGGGAAAGAAAAACCGGGAAACAGATTTGGTTAATACCTCAATAACCGCTTGTCCGATTTCAATAAATAAGATGTCATACGATAGGTAATTAGATGGTCAACATACACGATAGGTAATTAGATGGTCAACATACACGATAGGTAATTAGATGGTCGACATACTATGTCTAACAATGGTTTTCATAAATGTCATAGTTTATTCAATATTTAGAAAAAAGGCGAATTTCAAACAAAAGATGAATTTGGCTTTGGTGAAAATGACAGTAAATGGCATCTAACTAAAAAGTAATGTATCACAAAGAATTAGGAGCTTTATTAACCTTTCTTACCATTTTTTTTTTATTTCGATGGAAAACTACAATATTGTGACTGGTTTTTGTAAATACCATAGTTTATTTAGTTTATGAAATTTTTAGAAAAAGACGAATTTCAAACAAAAGACGCTTTTGGCTCTGGTGAAAATGATAGTGTAAATTACATCTAAGTAAAAAGTAATGTATGACAAAGAATTGGGCGCTTTATTCACATGTCTTTTGAGAAGTGGCCTGTCTACTATATTCCCGAAAGTAACAAATATTTATTTATTTACAAAATTTTGGAGAAATGTCGGTCTAGTTCTGAGGTCTTACCCCACCTTACTTTAGGTAGGTACAACAGTCAACAGTAGTCGATTCGGTTTCACATACAAGTAGGTGCCTAGATGAATCATGTTCTTTATCGGCTGTTCCACATATCCCAACTGGTAGGGAAGAACGGATTATTTTCACCTTTTACTACTTTTAATAAGACCTCTCATGTACTTAGGTACTCAAAATTCGCTCGGGCTCTAAAAACACAGTGCAACAACAAGAAGTCTCTCTAAGCGAGGTTCGCAATGAACTACTCTCTACTTCGAAAGAGACAAAGGGTTTTTTTTTTCATAGTAAGTATCTTCTATGAACTTCTGCTCTTCAAGAGACAAAGGAAAAATTGACTTTCAGAGTTATGCATCTCCTATGAACTTCTGCTCTCCTAGTGTTTCTCGTTTAGTTTCGTCTATTCCCACCATTCTCTTTAGTAGTTCAGACTCCCAGTGGGAGCATAGAAAATTGAACTGTGGTACTTGATTCAGTTTTATAAGATTTTTGAGGGTCCTCAAAATAATACATTATTATTTCTGCCTCCCACAACAGTCCCTCAAAAGAACCTTCAAATAACGTTGAATAAATAAAACAATACATTTATTTCCGTCATTATTTTATTGACATACCTTCAGTTTTCAAAGAATATTAAAGTAAGTTGAAAACAAATAAAGATTACAGATTGATAGATCTGAATTAGATTTTATTACTAGTAACTATCAGAGACCTAAAAATAAATACATCCAACGTAAACGTTAGATTTTACTTTAAATTTATTTATCACGCGCCAGGGCTTGAAAAGAAATCTACCTAAGCCGTTTCAGTAATTACATAATACAATTTAATGAATTCACTGTCACAAGACTTCCAACGATTGAAAGAAGATTCAACGTGTATTCATGTAAATATATAAATGGAACATATACATCTTAAAACTAAGTAAATAGATCATTATATATTAAAATAATTCACTCGCACAGAGGCCAAAGGGTAGTAACACGTGAGGAACAAAATATAAAGTCAAATACTGTAACTTAAACTCTTCCCTAATTTCAACTGGCCGCTTCACCAGACAAACTGAAATAACCCATCTAGCTTCGTTGACAGGCTCACGTTAAGGTGTGTAGGTGTATGCTGAATTGCTCCCATACGAAGCCCAAACTGTTTCACGAACCCAAATGCGGCGATACATCCCTGTGGTACTTACTATTTATTACAATATTAGATCCTACGGCTAACTAGATACTCACTACAATAAATCGCGGGACTACCTATCGCGTAATGTTTTGGACAGATCATCACCGTGTGTCAGTAGAAAGTATAATGTGACCGAAAATAAATTTAGTGTATTCGTATACACTTATACAAAATATAGTCTAATTATACACACAGCGTACAAACTAAACCTAATTACTTTTCTCACGTCATTATGGAAAACGATTTTTATGGTGCAAAAAACCTGTTTATTTAAGTATAGTCTATGGTTGTTTAATGAATAATTCCTATGTTAGTCCTTCGGAGATATTACTTCTTAGCTCCCGCATTCTCTGAAGCGTCCATTTTCTCTTCCGTTTTGACAACTTTGCCCTCTCCTGTAAACAAATATAGCGTAAGAAATCTGTACCAAAACACAACAGGCTAGTTTGGATTGAATAGCGAAGGATCAGAGTGCCATATCGTCAGTGAGTCGCAGCGCGGGCGCACGTCGCAGAGCGTCGAATAACTCGACGGCTGAGGACGCGCCGCGCGCGCGCAGCGACCTCTACGACTCGTCATCAAGTCTCATCATATCCAAGTCAAATAACTCGACAATTAAATGTAATTCGATTATAAGTCCGATCCACTGTTTTCGTTTGCGCAGAAGAGCGCAGACTGATATCCGACTGTAGCTGAACGTATAGTATAGCTCTGTCCCGCTCACATCTAAGAGTCGACTGGATGAACAAGATGTGCGAAATCTTAGTGGGGAACTTTCTTTTTACTCAAAGGTTTAATTAATCAGTAGCGCTAAAACCAGCCTTGAATCAGTGATGCGTTTACTACCATGACCAGAAGCCTAATTCTCTTATTTATTTCAAAGGCACTCTGCAAGTTGACCGAATCGAGACTATTGTGAATTGACTACAAATTGGTATTATGTTCCCTTGTAGCAACAATATAAACTACTTTTGATTCCTGCAACCATTTGTATATTGAGTACAAATTGGTATTCTGCTCCCTAAACAACAATATAATCTACTTTCGATTCTTGCGACCATATAGTAGAGTAGGGTAATAATAATATTAATATTAATAGTAATATTACTATATAATAATTGTAAGGAGTAAAAGACATAATTCTCAGAACTTTGAAACATTAAAATTACAGTCACATTTCGATATAATCACATTCCGCTTTGTATTGTCAGTGGCGCGATTCAAATCTGTTGCATTTTAGTTAAACTGCGTAAATTGGGTAATCGCAAGAGCGTCCTTAGGATACAAACAACATTGAAACTGATAGCAACAGAGTTACGTAATCCGCTAGCAGACGAGCAGAATACCATTTTTGACATTAGTGACATCGACACTAGAATTGGACTTCTGATGTAAAAAATATCGTGAGGAGACCAACATGTGCTGGTTACCCCACAATGTATTCTTGGTCCAGTGAAAAAAACCATGGTGGGCCTCTGGGATTTAAAGTTGGCAAAAAGTATAAATATACTACAAACACCCAACCTGATGTTCAAGGTACTAGTTTCTGAGGTGTGCATACTGGCACATCGGGTGTTAGCAGTATGCACACCTCCACAGAAACTAGCACTTAGGAGTGTTTTTTTTATACACCTTAGTTGACGGGTCCAGTTGATGGCCCACCTGATGTTGCCTATGAACAGTACATTACCACATAGGAAGCGCCCTATGTGGCATTGCACTGCGCCCGCAGCCCTGAGACAATAAGATGAAAAGTCTCTTGTGCCTGTAATTTCACCGGCAACCATACCCTTCAAACCGGAACATAGCAATGCGAGCACTACTGCTTTGCGGCAGAAATAGGTATGGTAGTAGCACTGCCCCGGACGAAATCTTTCACAAAAAAGCTCTACTACTACTGTGTTCATACGCGTTCTTAGGTAGGGTGTATGCAGGATATCCCTGGCCTTAGAATGGTATATGTGCATGTTACCGTTGGGCTGGTCCGAGTCGGGGTCGTTGGAGCGCCTGCGCTTGCGCGGGTACTTCCAGCCGCCCCCCGGGTGCTTCACCTTCGGCAGGGGGTCCATGTCCAGCACCTGAGTCAAATCAAGGGTTAACAAGATGTGAAGTCCATTATGTTTTCCCTATGCCCAACATATTTATCTTCATCGCATCTTATACTGAACTGGACTGGATAAAGCTCCACTCGCGCGCCGTAGCTGACAACAACTTTTTTAAATCTTATGTTTTGATTTGGTTTAATAATGTCAAGATTCAATGAATAAATTGAAGACTCCAGGGACTGAGAATGACCAGTGAAGGAACAGAGTAGGGGTCATAATTTCATTTTGTAAAAATTTACTAGTAGCAGCAAATATCCAACTTTCAAATTCAAAAGTATTCTTATTCATAGAAGTCCAAAGGACCATTTTTAATAGTCTTACTAGGTAATTTTTTTCCAGTTCCTGGACACATTATCCTTTAGTTTTGAAGGAATAAATCAAATAATGAACGGCCATCAAGTCCTCAGAGGACAATGAGCCATGTACTGAAGAGAATGTACCTTATGGATCTGCCTGAACGCAATTTGTCGCAGGAACTGTTGCGCCGAAGCCGTCAGGTCCTCGCGCTTCTGAGGAGGCATGTTACCCACAGCATCCTGCAATCATTATTATTCATTAGTGGTTGTAGGGTATACATGAACAAATAAATGAGAAGTAGAGAGAATTGGTAATGAGCGTATGTCGCCAGGTATGAGCAAATTGCTCATACTCCGTCACTCGCAGTCTAGTGGGTTTATTGACAAGTATCTACGACGCTAAATCATTCAATCTAATACAGAATTTGATGCTAACATGTCAAAGATACCCATATTGTGGGCCCATAATAAGGGGTGGTGCTTGCTGCGTGCCACAACTCCACTGCACTTGTCCCAGGTTCACTACGCCGTCAAGCCCGAAGCGGTGGTGGAGTACCTCAAGCAGAAAAGAGCGCTAACCATGAGGGGCGAGCCGTTGTAATCTCGACAGCACGCCGCGTCGTGCAGAGTGCATCACGTTACGTACCACCAGCTCCTTCTCACAGGGGTCGCGCAGGCCGGGCCCGTGCTCCAGCAGCACGCCGCCCGCGACCGCCTCCATGACGCGGCGCAGCGCCTCGCCCGGCGACAGCGCGCCGCGTCATGCAGAGTGCATCACGTTACGTACCACCAGCTCCTTCTCGCAGGGGTCTCGCAGGGGTCGCGCAGGCCGGGCCCGTGCTCCAGCAGCAAGCCGCCCGCGACAGCCTCCATGACGCGGAGCAGCGCCTCGCCCGGCGACAGCGCGCCGCGTCATGCAGAGTGCATCACGTTACGTACCACCAGCTCCTTCTCGCAGGGGTCGCGCAGGCCGGGCCCGTGCTCCAGCAGCACGCCGCCCGCGACCGCCTCCATGACGCGGCGCAGCGCCTCGCCCGGCGACAGCGCGCCGCCCGCAGAGTGCATCACGCCCGACACCAGCAGCTCCATCGCCTGCACAACACAACACCACACAGAGGATCAACATTACGAGAGCGCACAAACTATCCATTCTAATCAACACTGTCCACAACCATTCTCCTCAGACAGACTTGTTCCGCCTCCCCGGTTGATGAACAAAGGCCTCTCGTCCATACGATCTAGTGAGTGTACATAATGATCACCACGCACTATCAAAGCTGAGTGCTTGATGTTTGTAGACATGCGGCTTTATCAATTTGTGCTGCTCAAAATCAATGATTCAGAATCATGAATAAGCTCACAAACATTTTAAAATTGACATAGGTTGTGCTTGTCTTATAATTTCTTGAAATCATTGCTAATGATGTGACCCAAATAAAATTAATATAAAACATAATGTGGAGGCGTACTCACGTATGCGTTGAGCGGCGTCCAGTTGGGAATACGGCGGCACAGGTCGCGCATTATGCGGATGATGATCACGCAGGACTGCAGGCTCGCCGCTCTAGCCTACACATAGACACGTGTCAGGCGACCAGCCGACCGCCTTATTCATTGCTCCCCACACACTCTATTCATACTATGCATTGTGAAGACACAGAGCAATCAATATGGAAGTTACTGTCACACGTTAAAACTGCGTTTCCATCGCCCCGGTGAACGGCTCACAAGTGCAGGGAAACGCAGCTTGGCACATAATACAAGCACTTGTAGCCACATGTTCACGGGAGATCTCTTTGCAATATTGAAATATAAAAAGCTAATATTGATAGTGAGAAATAAAACAAACATGTGACTAAGATATAGGCCGCGCAACGAGTAATGAGCGCTCGGCGAAAGTGGTGGGATTGACTGCGCATGTTTAGATTAGCGCATTCGCTATACAGACCCAAAAATGACTACTGCGCATTGAAGATCAGCGCTCATTACTCGTCGCGCGACGTATACTAGGTGCGCACTCCCTCTAAAGAAAAGTAAAGTTTATATTAAGTCTGACTCGCTATGTTAGTAAAGTGGAGTGGAGTGCGCACACAGATATAGCAGGTTGTTTGTAAATGTAGATGTAGGTAGCAGTACCTGGAACCACTTGGCGTGCCGAAGGGCGGCCAACGCGTCCAAACACTTCTGCCGCGGGAGAACGTCCTTGTCGTCGCGCTTAGTGTCGCCGCCGTCTAGCGACAACAACACAAAGGGTGTTTGACCATCACAATATCGACGAAAACGGGGCAAACATGTTAGCAGGACCCTACGAGGGGGGAGCGACGTTATTGGGTCGCGGTGCAATGTACGGACGGACCGATCGCACCCCGACATAACGGTCGAGAGGGGACAGGGACTAGAGAACCTAATTCAAGTCATACATCCATCGCAAAAGGGCAAGATATTATCCTACAAAGTTTGATGGAAATAATAATATCAATGGGGCAAGTACAGTAAACATAATACAATCTTAGCGTTCGGGTAGAATGTTTGCTCCGTTTCAGTAGAACGATATACCACTGCGGAGGCAAAGCCCGAGTGATATCTCGGAAGATGATCAAAAATCCTTTTCTTCCCGCGCCGTCTTATGCTAACACCTAAAAATAAGCATCGAACACAGGGCCCGGCGACTGGCGCCGAGCGGTCATTGAACAAATTATCTTTTATTGCACATTTAAATCATTATTAGAGGTCAATTCAGAGAGATTAAATATAGAAACATAAAAATACAGTATAGATAGATAGTTTGTTCTTACAATTAATTCCCAGTAGACGTGCGTACAAAACGTCGATTTCGACTTCCAATTTCAGCTAGTCTCAGGAATCGTCTCGGTTTAGTTTATCTGCCTGTATCAGGGCTGCAGTATAGTGAATGCACGAGTAGAGTATGGTAAGTGAAATTGGGTCGACATCGTGTGGAGACGGCGCGACGCGCACTCACCGGCGGGCTCGCGCATGACGGCCGACGTGAGGCTCACGAGCACCAGCACGGAGCCGTCGGACACCTGCACGGCGCCCTCGGCCGGCAGCAGCTCCACCTTGTACTTCACGTCCTCGCCGGGGCCCTCAACACATCAAATACAACTTACTATTAGTGAATTAAATAAAATAAAAATTAGGCTAGTGCAAGAGAAAAGTACGAGGGCTCAGCCACGCTGACAGCTCAGCCTGTCTGTCGCTGTCGTCACAGCAGCCATGATACTCGGAAGCAATTCACTGTTCCAAACAAAAGTGCAAACTATGTAACAATGATTGAAAAAACAAGCAACAGCAGGACAACCACAGAGAACTCGTTACAGATAAGTGCCGGACAATCAACATGTTACATGCCGGAGATTCACGGAAGTTACTAAATTCACCATTTATGCGAAAGAAAATTCGCCTTGAAGTCATTATATATTTATGAACCGTCGTACATCTTGAGTATAATCGTAGATCTCGACAATCGCCTTGAAAATGCGAATGTCTGCGCTCAGGCGCGCGTTTGTCTAAACGTGCGGTTACAATATGTTGTAAGTTCAAGTTGTGACATACCTTGACCTTGGCGAGGTGCGCGGGCAGGTCGGCGGCGACACGCTTCAGCAGCGTGATGGTGGGCCGGTCGTGGCACAGCACCACCAGCCGCACCTCCTTGTCGCCCTTCAGCAGCAGGCCCTTCGCGAGCAGCGCCACGCGCATCACGCCCTTCAGCGCGCGCGTCGCGACCGTCGGCTCGCCACCCGCGCCCGCGCCCGCCTCACCCTCCCCCATGAACGAGAACCTACACACAATCAAGTTATGACGTCTTGTTCTTTATGGTGTATCAAGATTACTACTATGAGGTGATTGTTCTTTGTGGCGTTTCAACTACAGGTGAGTATAGGTCGCGCAACGAGTATGAGCGCTGACCTTCAATGCGCAGTAGTCATTTTATGGGTCTGTATAGCGAATGCGCGAATGTACACATGCGCAATCAACCCCACCACTGGCGCCGAGCGCTCATTACACGTTGCGCGACCTGTATACAGTAGAGCATTTACTTGTAACAGAACACAGAGCCGCTCGAATGTGTCACCCGGTCACGAAACGAGCATTTCGACGCTCTGTTACAACTTGATTTTACAAACCAAGGAGCGAATTTATGTGACATTTCATCGAGCAAAGACAACGTGCTTCGCGGTATGAGGTGCATGAGCGAGACGAAGGAATGTTACAGGTAAATGCTCACTCGCCTTGAGTATTACGTCGAACACAGCGTCGAGCATACGCAGGAACGTTACATTACATGGAAATGCTCAGGAAAATGCTCTAGTGTAAACCCTACGAACGTAACCTTACGACGTAAATGGGTTAGTTGATGCAGTACTAGCAAGATAATAAAATGATGACAAATCCTTCAAAGCCTTGCATGACATTATTTAAGGTGTAGTAAACAATGTAATGCAAGGCTTATCCAACCAGGAATTACTAAATCTAATCAAGCGACTGCTTGGCGGCAAATATATAAAGCCTTGGATTCACTATGGGGAAATACCTCCCCCAACATGACAGTCACTGCAGCGTCGCACGCGGCCCATCTACGTGACGCGCGTCAAGTGTTGACTAAAGAGCCTCGAGTCTGCAAATTTGACAAGCAACTACACGGGCATATGGTATACACTACACGGATTTTAGTATGGACAAATCTAAGAGCGCCCCTAGCGGGCACCGTGAGTACCTCAAATCCCGTACATAAATCCATGAAAGGTACACCACACGGCCGTGTAAGTTGCTTGTCAAATTTGCAGACTAGCCCCTGCGCTTAACTGAGTCAGTCCCTGAGGTACGGGAGCGGTACGGGTGTTTACATTATGTCACATGTCATCAGATAATTTGTGAGACGAAAACACCCCTCCCATACTTCAGGGACTGACTCAGTTAAGCGCAGCTGAGCTCAGTTTTCACCTTTAGCGTAGACGCGCGCCTGTGGCTTATTTCTCAAAGCTTACAAGCTACAAATTACGAGAATGTTGCTATGATAATTATGGACGCCCTCTGTGGCGCGGCGGGCGAGTAGCCGGCTGAGATGCGAGAGGTTGCGTGTTCGATTCCCGCCGCGGAACAAAGGTTTGAATGATCTGCAAACATTTGTTCCGGGTCTAGGTGTTGTGCTACCATGGTAGAGATAATCTAAAACGGAACGGCTCCTACTTGCTCCACAACTTTTACTTGGCATTGGACACAAGCTTGACGTTTCAAAATGATCCTAGTATATAACGGAATAAAATCATTTTATTTAGATATAATGAAATAGTGGCAGTGTTCAACTGGTCAATCGCCACTTGTTCCTGATACCCACGACACAGGGAATCCTGGTGTGAGGTTGGACTATGTATTTGACTGTTGGGTGTGTTGATCATGTTCTGTTGTGGTATGGTAACTTTGTTATTTTGTTTTTATAAGGGAAAACTCGCGTACCTTACTCTCTTGTATCTTTTGTGAAATAGGGCCTTTGGTTAATGCGAGTGGTCAGGGACATTCATGTAGATGTCCCTTGGCATATGGCACTGGTCCCACCGCCGCCGACTAAGCGATGAGCTATCGGCGATTTTCTCGCCCAAGATACGAACAAAAGATAACGCTCCCGTGTGAACAAAAGTAATGAATTTTGTAAAAATTAAAAACCCTCAACGCAATGAAACGACTGAACCGATTTCGATAAAACGTAGCTAAGAACACTCACGACAAATTCACCTTAAAGACAAAAAAAAAAACTATATCGGTTCATCCGTTCGGGAGCTATTATGCCACAGACAGACACACACTCAGACACGCACGCGCACACACACACACACAAACACACGTCAAACTTATAACACCGCGTCGTATTTGCGTCGGGGGTTAAAAAAAAGAGAGATTATATTTATAGTTCATCGCTGTCTGTTCACACTTATCGCACGTCGCCGGCGGTGGGACCAGTGCCTAATGCTCAATTTGTCCCGTAGTGAATCCACGGCTTAACACTACTTGCGACTCACTACTCAGCTAAGTCACAACATACTGATCATGAAATCTACCGATATCCACTACTTCTAAAAATCTAACTACGCAATACGGTGAATTAGAGTCACTCACGACTCGTTCGTATCTTGAGTCTCCTTTTTCACGCTTTTGCCTTCTACTTTAACGGACCGCCAAGCGTTACCACCCCTGTACACAATGCAAATAACAAGTGCAAAACAAGGAGTGAAGCTGAATGTCCGTGATACAAGGAAGGATCATTAAAAACTCAGGATTGTACCGCTAGAGCGCTCGAGTCTTCGACATACAAACTAAGTTTGCTGCTATTTTGCCTTTTACCTCATCAAACTTCATAAAAATTTGTAGCCCTTGTTAGTGTGATTATTATGTACAATTTAATGTGAAACTGACTAACCACAAATCTAGATATTAGAGTCTAGCTTGTGTCTACAAAATATCCAAACAATACTGACCTCAAAGTAAATGGACATATTGTGATGCAAAATTCATGCCTATATATACGTGGAAATTGTTACAAGCAAAATTAGGGTGTGTAGTAATGACGCAAGACATAAATTGAAATGTTTTAGTTTCAAGCGGCCGAACAGAGAGGAGACTGGTGGCGATTGTTTCTCGTTTGGTTTGGACACTAGAGCGCAGAAAGTCCATTTACTTCGAGGTCAGTCCCAAATAAGGATATAACTTCGTATTGTATGGAGCGTGCTAACAGTACACTTCCTGCCTCATCGACGGTTAGCGAGGAACGAGTCGAGCTAGCGAACGAGTTGGTGAACGAGAAGAGAGTATCTAGTTTTGTCGCTAGTCTATGAGAGACGGGCGATTACTCGTACTGACCAATCACTTGCTTGTAAGAGAGTGTAGAGCGTCACTGACAAAGTTTTTTCTATGTTAGGTCTTGTTGCTGTATGTCTCTATATCTCACCGGCAATATGAACAGCGATCATCTAACGCGTACCCGTAATTAATATGTGTTCACTTTTATTCACAATGGAATCATATGTATATAGAGCGAGAAAAATAGTCGATCGCTAGTCGCTTCCCCGTCGGCGGTGAGACAAGTGCCTGAAGAATATTATAACGTAGAGACAGTAAGACGTGCACTCACAGTTGGTTGTCGCGACCGTCCTCTTTGCCCTCGGGTTTGTCATCCTTCTTGTCTTCTATCTTGACTGCCACCTTCCCTCCCTGTACGATAAAACTTAAGTAAGATTCTCTTTAAAGTGCCATAACACAATGTTTTCAGACATAACAGAAGAGTTTGTGATTTAGCAATAAGCTAATCAAACTCGATTTTAGACACCTTGTAAACAAACCATCATGCATTCTAAATTATTGTGATAAAACTGTTATATTATTAACACCATTTGCTACCCAAAATTTGCAACTTACTAAATACTTTACCTAAAAAGCTAACCAAATCGAGAATTTCAAGAAATGGTCTTTGTATGTTGGTAGTGGATCAGAGTGCCATATCGTCAGTGAGTCGCAGAGCGTCGAATAACTCGACGGCTGAGGACGCGCCGCGCGCGCGCAGCGACCTCTACGACTCGTCATCAAGTCTCATCGTATCCAAATACAATTCACAAATAAGGTTGTCCTCATAAAGAGGCTTCCACACTCTTTGCCAGAAGCTATTGCAAAACTAAAATATAGCCTACAAAGAGTACTACAAACTTAAAACGTTCACGAACACACGCGGGCGGTTACAGTCACCATTCAATAGATAGATAGTGTATGAAAATATATTGATTAGGCTAAACAGCCAATAACAACCTGTCGCGTTGGTTACAAGGGGGCTTAGTACGAGAATTTGATAGTATTCGAAACTATATGAAGTTTTCCTCCCTGTACGATAGAAACAAATCAGATTTTCTCCAAAGTGCCAAAACACAATGTTTTCAAACATACCAGAGTTTGTGATTTAGCAACTATAGGCTAGTCAAACTCGATGTTAGACAACATGTAAACAAACCATCATGCATTCTAAATTATTGTGATAAATATTGATTTATATTTGTACAAGTTACTGACAAAAATCTAATACCATTGAACCTTTTAATTCAAACGATTTATGTTTTTGTTAAAGTATGGGCTCTTTGTTTTCAAACATTTCACATGCAAAATGGCAGGACTATTAGGTTGTAAATAAAAAATAAAAAAAACTGGACAGTTCACACAACATTATCAAGCCCCGAGCTAAGCAGAACTTGTGTTAGGGGTACTAGATAACTGATATACACATTACATTACATAGATATTTTTTATCATAAATTGAAAATACCCACAACAACCTGAACAAATATCTGCAGATCGTACAAATATTTGTTCCGAGGCGGGAATCTAACCCGCAATTTCCTGCGTTGCAGGCGAACCTTCGCCCGCCGCGTCCATAGGTCGTCGTCAGGGAATTCAATCAATTTGAATTACTAATTAAGGTTTTTTTTTTTTTTATTGTATTTTGTGCAGTCCGTGGGCAATAATCACGATGACTTTGTGGTTGTTTCTGCTTTGGGATGCCTTCGGCGCATGACCACTTTAAGATTATCTTTTATGAAGAACATTACACCGAGCACGTTGAGCTGGAGTGTCGTACCTTGGGCTTGGCGGCCTCGGTGAGGGCGTCCGAGAGCGACTTGAGCGCCTTCTCGGTGTGCGAGACGGCGCGCTGGATCTCCTGCAGCTGCGCCTCCGTGGGGTAGATCTCTGCGTGCTTCGCGAGCACGTGCCGGTCGTCCGGCATCTCGGGGCGCCGGCCCACAGGCCCGTACGGCATGCCCATGCCGCCCTGTGCACGGACCAAGCGTTCAAATGGGCACCGGTACATTTATGCTAGCTCTATTACAAGCGAATGGAGCCTCTCCATACAACTAGTAGTAGCAGAAGATCTTTTTTGAGAAAGAGTTTGTCCGGGGATTTACTACCACCTATATCTGCCGCAAAGCCGTAGTGCTCGCATAACAGTGTTCCGGTTTTAAGGGTATGGTTGCCGGTGAAATTACAGGCACACGAGACACAGCAGTGCAATGCCACATAGGGTGCGTCCTAGGTGGTGTGACCTGTGTGATAATGCACTGTTCATAGGCAGCTTAACATCAGGTGGGTCATCAGCTTGATCCGTCATTCCAAGTAGTATAACAAAAAGAACTAGTACTTGGCCGCAAGTGCGGTGGGGCGTGCAGCGGAGTGTGGAATGATATGGTTAAATAACAAATTAAACATGTTCAGTATCAAATAATTCTTACTTTTTACTGCCTATCTAAGACTTTTAAGTTGGTTTTACTTTTTTCTTTGAATCATCTTCCACATGTTCTAGACTCTAGAGGCACACAGGCGCTCTCCACCTCGTAGTAAGAAGGATCATCAAATAAACCCGAGCCGTGTTTGTTGCCCGATTCTTCTAGGTTTGGTCGCGTTGGAACAGGAGTAAATTTATTTTATAGATGATTCAAAATTATCCTTGTGATTTCAATGATACTTATGACTTTGAGATTAATGTAAATGCTCCGGTGCAAACCCCGCGACGCTCTATATTTGCGCCCTTACAATAATGTCAATAAGGATGCTACTTCTTCAACTAATTGATATTGATAACTACAGAATACAGTTACGCAAAATTTGCAACTAACAAAATACTTAACCTAAATAGCTAATCAAAATGAGAATTTCAAGAAATGTTCTTTGTTTGTGGATCAGAGTGCCATATCGTCAATGAGTCGCGGCGCAGGCGCGCGTCGCAGAGCGTCGAATAACTCGACGGCTGAGGACGCGCCGCGCGCGCGCAGCAGAGCGTCGAATAACTCGACGGCTGAGGACGCGCCGCGCGCGCGCAGCGACCTCTACGACTCGTCATCAAGTCTCATCATATCCAAATACAATTCACAAATGAGGTTGTCCTCATAAAGAGGCTTCCACACTCTTTGTCAGAAGCTATTGCGTAACTAAAAGATAGCCTACGAGTATAGGTCGCGCAATGATTTATGAGCGCTGACCTTCAATGCGCAGTAGTCTTCTTCTTATAGCGAATGCGCTTATGAAAACATGCTCAATCAAGCCCACCACTTTCGCAGAGCGCTCATAACTCGTTGCGCGACGTATACTACAAACTTTCCCGATATCTCGAACACGCGGGCGGTTACCGTAACCATTGAATTTAGGTTAACCAACTGTTAACGCCTCTGTCGTGTTAGTGATCTCGATGAAGCACACGGGCGTTTCCTACCTAGTTCTAAGAAGGATCATCGAATAAAGCCAAGCACAGTGTTTGAATTGTTCTAGGTTTGATCGCATTCGAATTGGAGTAAACTTTAATAAGACGATTCAAAATGATCCTTGTGATTTCAATGAATAAAACACTTTTGACTTAGAGCCAGTGAACTTACATGGTGGTGATGCATCGGCGGCGGCGCGGGGCCGCGGCCCCAGTATGGCTCGACCCCGCCCTCCCAGTACATGCGCTCGTCATCCTCCATACCCTGAGGCGATAAACATATTGTACTCAAGACATTGTGCCAGCTACTCTGCTGGCTTTTCCGGTTTTTTTTATTACGAACGATACCTATACCTATAGTCTAGTCTAGATACTTATCTAGCAACTACATTTAGCGATTTTTCTATGAAAATTGAGGTTCTCAAGGTATACGCTAGGGGTGCTTTCGCTTTTCCATAGTGAAAACCGTGTAGAGTCTACCATACGCGTAATTGCTTTGTATCGGCTGACTCGAGCCTCGGAATACGTAACAGTGACGGAAATCGGTCAGATGGAGGCGGCTCGAGATTGTTCGATAGGGGAGGCCTACGTAACAAACGCCTTTACTATGCTTACTAATTTACTTTACTATCTTGGATTTGGTTACTAGCCCCGTGTCTCACACACAACCTCGAAAGTTTAGAAAGGTGGATCAGAGTGCCATATCGTCAGTGAGTCGCGGCGCGGGCGCGCGTCGCAGAGCGTCGAATAACTCGACGGCTGAGGACGCGCCGCGCGCGCGCAGCGACCTCTACGACTCGTCATCAAGTCTCATCATATCCAAGTCAAATAACTCAACAATTACTTCTACAGTACTTTCTACGGGTTAGATATAGATATTAAACACCACCGTTTAGAGATGGGGAGAGCGAGGAAAGGAGGGGAGAGGGGAAAGGAGGGGAGAGGGGAAAGGAGGGGAGAGGGGAAAGGAGGGGAGAGGGGAAAGGAGGGGGAGACACATCTTCCCCTATAAATAAAAAACTAGGAAACTTATATTTTTAGAGAAAAAATATAGAAAATTTTGAGGTTAAGTATGGAAACCTTAAAAATACAGGTAGTTGGTGGGAGGGGGGAGGAATGGGAGACCTCTCTCCTATAGGTGGGAAAACGCGGAAACTAGGATGCCCACTTATAGGAGAGGGGTATTTCTGTGTCTCTACAAAGGAGTAAATAAATCTACATTTAACTTAGGCCTGTTTATTCCTCTACTTGCATGTAAAACCTGTAAAGGAAGCTCATTCCACTACTTGCATGTAAAACCTCTGAAGGAAGCTCATTCCACTATCTGCATGTAAAACCTCTGAAGGAAGCTCATTCCACTACTTGCATGTAAAACCTCTGAAGGAAGCTCATTCCACTACTTGCATGTAAAACCTCTGAAGGAAGCTCATTCCACTACTTCAATTGTAAAACCTCGGAAGGACGCTCATTCCACTATTTGCATGAAAACCTCGGAAAGAAGATCATTCATCTTGGCTTGCATGTCAAACCTCGGTAGAAAAATATTTCCACTACTTGCATGTAAAACCTCTGAAGGAAGCTCATTCCACTACTTGCAAGTAACCTCTGAAGAAATATAATTCCACTACTTGCATGTAAAACCTCTGAAGGAAGCTCATTCCACTACTTGCATGTAAAACCTCTGAAGGAAGCTCATTCCACTACTTGCATGTAAAACCTCTGAAGGAAGCTCATTCCACTACTTGCATGTCAAACCTCAGAAGGAAGCTCATTCCACTACTTGCATGTAAAACCTATGAAGGAAGCTCATTCCACTACTTGCATGTAAAACCTCTGAAGGAAGCTCATTCCACTACTTGCATGTAAAACCTCTGAAGGAAGCTCATTCCACTACTTGCATGTAAAACCTCTGAAGGAAGCCAATTCCACTACTTGCATGTAAAACCTCTGAAGGAAGCTCATTCCACTACTTGCATGTAAAACCTATGAAGGAAGCTCATTCCACTACTTGCATGTAAAACCTCTGAAGGAAGCTCATTCCACTACTTGCATGTAACCTCTGGAGGAAGCTCATACCACTACTTGCCGGAAGAAAGCTCATTTCTCTAGTTGCACTTGGTTGGGAGTGCATTCCCGCTACTCGCTAGTAAGTGTATCTAGCCAGCATGCTACTCGTATGGCACCGGATACATACGTCGTGCATGCGGCGCCGCCCCCACATATCGTCACGCACCATCATTCGCTGAGCCTTGGCCTCGGCGATCTTGCGCTGGTGCATCGAAGGCTTCACCTTCACCTCCAGGTCCGGTTGCACCTGCACATACCACACTTGACCTTTAACCATATTTGAAGCAAAGTCAACTATTGTGTTCATTGAAATCACAAGCATCATTTTGAATCATCTTAAAAACTAGGTGTATTTCCATTACGTATAGCGCTGATTGCTTAGTGATCGATCGAATTTGAGTGCAAAAGTAGATACTTTTGGATTGAGGGATCCTTGCTTGAATTGGCCAGAGAATATAAGAACTCTTTAAAAAATAGTTCATAATAACTATTTCACTAATATGTTTAAAATTTATAAAAGTATGACTATTCAAGATTATGTATGAAGTAACATACTTACTACTCATCTTCCTCAAACTGAAAATTTCAGGCTAATTTAGACCAGGATCCCTTTTGAGTTTTAGTAATGCCAACAGTTCAAAAGGTTCAGAAAATAGGGCTATACCATTTATTAAATCAGCAAAACCAAAAACGTCGCCTTTGAACGTTTCAAAATAGCGCAATTGGGCACCAGTTTCTACGCGTGGGACCAACATACATGGGGACTAGATATTCAGTGCTAACTTCTTAAGCCTTTCTCCCATTACGATACGCACAGGCGATTCAAGTATCCTGCAAGTCTCGGAGACTAGTCGCCGCCAAGTATCTCACATACATTTAAATGCAGGCTAGTGTGCGAGCCCAGAGTCATTATTTATACACGGAAAGACCACTGGTATAGCGTTTTAAGCTAAAAACCTATAAAAACTATACCGATCCAATTTTAGATTAAACTAGTAATAAAAGATCCATTCTCATAAAATGCCGTAATCATCTGACGCGCGGATCTCTTGGCAGCCCGCGGGCCGCCAGGCTCGACGTGCGCCTCAAACCTTTTACTAAATAATCATCGAATGGTCTCCTTACAGCGTGTATTGTTGTCAAAAGTGGCGAGAAAAAGTTTAAACTAATGGCTATGTATATAGTTGTTTCTTAACTTTTCTCCAAAGCTGAAATGTGGTCCATACTAGATACAGTGACTTTTCAATGCTGTTTTTTATATGCATATGCCTTGTTGAACAAGCAGCCATTTAGAGATAGCCCTACAAGCCTAGCCAAGTGGCATTCGCTTCGAAGCGATTCCATTTCTACAGTCGTAATTCGATAAAATAGACCACGTGATATTTCGATAGCTTACGTCAATCTCATAAATTATTGGATTCTCTATTACAGACATCGCTACTAGAACTTTTTTTTTTTAACTTCTTTGTATGGCTGATCAAGCAGATGGCCTACCTGATGTTAAGTGGTACCCTCTGCCTATTAATAGTGCATTACCTCATAGGTCACATGCACCTAGGACGCACCCTATGTGGCATTGCACTGCGCCCGCCACCCTAAGACATAAATATGGAAAGTCTCATGTGCCTGTAATTTGTAACGTTACTTTATCTACGGCCTCAGATCTTGAGCGAAATATAAACTTATCCTAACACTACAGAAACAGATGACTAACAAATTATCATCACTTCAGATGATCTAATAACAATACCAACCTTCTTCTTATACTGCAGCCGATGGCGTCTCCCCTTCATGTGCATCTCCTTAGCGTTGGGGTCGTTGAACTTGCAGTCGCACAGCTTGCAGTTGAACGAGATGGCCTTGCCGTCATCGCCGCGGATTTCCTCAATGTAATCTTGTCCCACGGGCTGGACCTCGGGCTCCACCTCATCATCATCCTTGTCCTCCTCCTTCTCTTTGTCTCCTTCGGACAGGCAGTCTTTTGTACCGCTAACTGTACTCAGACCCCCGGACGCCACGAATGCTATCTTCGGCGTTCCGGCGACCGTTCTTTTGGCTAAGTCGAAAAGTCAAATTTTCTCTTTGAGTTATTACTTTAGTCTGACCAGGAAAACGTGATAATGAACGCAGACTATAAAGCTCAAACAAAATTGACATGTGTAGGTAAAAATTAATGGATATTTTTTTATATAAATACTATGTAAATTTTATAATTATCACCTAAATAATTCGTTTGGCGAGTTATTTAGGTTGTGAGTGGGCTTGAGCCTTTTCTAAGAAGCAGATTGTTGTACGATCTTTTAGATATTTATTTCTCATTTCATTTGATTACTGAGTTTAGGACAGAATACAGCAATCATCAAGCGACTTTTCTTTTGACTAGCTTCAGAGATAAATGCAGATAATAATACTATATAAATATTTTATATAGTATGTATAAAAAAGGCTCACAATAAAACGGTCACACTACATATCTGTATATCGTGCTAAGAGTTTCGTTAGTAGTTTTTAAAGAGAAAATTTGACTGTTAGAACTTTCGGCCAAGTAACGCGTCGTCGATACAGATATGACACTGTGGCGGTGGGGGCAGCACAGTGCTCACAAATACGCTCTCCACAGCACACAGGGATTCAAGGCATTTGGAGAGCATATCTGAGCGCTCAGCAGGTACACACAAATATATTCAATAACATTAATTATATAAAATATCAGATTCTCTACAAAATATTAATAAATAATATGGAAAAGAAAACAAAACATGAT
Organism: Operophtera brumata; assembly: GCA_932527175.1. Taxonomy (NCBI): domain Eukaryota; kingdom Metazoa; phylum Arthropoda; class Insecta; order Lepidoptera; family Geometridae; genus Operophtera; species Operophtera brumata. The sequence goes on along the minus strand of OW052239.1, from coordinate 52,801,178 downwards.
TGTACTGTAAAATCTACGACAAATAAAACTCAAACTATAAATACAACCAAACTAAATAATCATCATCACACAAACAAGTTCAGACAGTCCCTTTGAAATAGATGTACACTTGATGGAACTAAGGCTGAGACAAATACTGACGTCCCTCTCTAGCACGCGTGTCACACACATGTCAAATCATGTGTGTGAAAGCGACAGGGATAATGCTGGGATTATTTTTTAGTTTTAGAGTTAGAATTGCCATGTCCACACATTATATTGCATGTTGTGTTCACTAATATTAGAATTTACACCGAGAATGCCTGTAAAACAAAATACTGTGAAAATTGTTATTTGTATAATTCGAATAGCGAAACAAATAAAAAAAAAATTGTACATGCTAAGTAAGATCTATTTATCTCGGCCTAAGATAAGGTTTTGTAAGCCCAGGCTTGGGTTTGTAGCTAACATTGTATTGTTAACTCTGCCTATTTAACTACGCTTACCTATATCCACTTCAAAATGTGGGTCTAGGGGATCTTTATCATCTGAAATCATTCTCACATAATCTAGTTCTAAAGGTCTTGCTGGCTAAACCACCATCACTAATATATAAATTCGAAAGTAACTCTGTTGGTTGTTACCTTTTTTTTGAGTAAACGGCTGAATCGATTTTGATGTTATTTGATATAGAATACTTTCTTTTTAGGAAAAATAAGATTTTTGTCATGAAATTCTGATAATTAACCAACAGCTGCCAAGCAGAGAGTCACAGAATAGAAGATAGTAAACTTTTGGGTTTTCTCAATAGAGAAGAATGGGCATCCAATTTAGCTCGCTGGCACCCACTGCCCTCTCTTGAACAACACTTTCTCCAGCCTTGTCTAAAGGTCATCCATAAACAAGGATTTAAACAATATGCAGTCTACTAAGATCCATGTCATGAACACATAACCAGGTGATTGCCGTCAGTCAAGGTGACAGCATATAAAAACATCTGTAAATATGAAGTTGTTCAGCTAGACAACCATTGAACAGTCTGTTACAGTTTTAACCAATATAAGACCGGTCGACTGTTTTCGTTTGAGCAGAAGAGCACAGACTGTTATCCGACAGTAGCCAAACGTATAGTATAGCTCTGTCCCGCTCACGTCTAAGAGTAGACCGGCCGCGATTTTGCCGCGAAATCGATAAACCAATAACAGCGCAAGATTTTAGCGTGCGATTGCTATTGGTAGAACGAAGGTTCCCGCGCTATAGAAATTGGTCTACGGCGCAGGTACATCGGGGCGACTTATATTCTGGGTAAAACTGAACAGTGATGTTCGTTATAAACTTACCACCGATCTTGGTGGGCTCCGTGGAGGGGATGGGCTTGCCGAGCATGGTGTGCAGCTTCACCACCTTCTGGTGCTTGATGCCGCGCACGTGCGCCGCGTACGCGTCCGCGCCCGTGCACGTCACGTCGCACAGCTCGCAGCGCAGCGCGCCACCGCCCGCGCCGCGCCCCGCCGCCGCCGCGCAGCCCGCCGCCGCCAGCTTCACGGCGGCCTCCTTCTTCTTGTGCTTCTGCCCCTCGAGGTGCTCCTTGTACGTCTGTCGACAAGTCCCCTTCATCAGTGTCACGCCTGACACGGGTTGTGTCTAACAGTGTTGATTCTGTGCAAGTCTGTACATTTCCTATACGTGAAAACCTTCAATAAGCTTTCTGGTATTTATCAATTTGTAAGTATGTTTAATTTTAAGTTTTGGATTTCCCTTAAATAAATGTAAATATAAATTTAAGGTGGAAGACCCAACCGTTTGACATATAAACATTGAGGAACCAATATCGGTGACAGAGTGATTTTTTGTAATAAAACTGGCAATTGCCATTTATAATCATTTTTACTCAAAATAAAACACTAGTGATGAAATTGTATCTTTTCTATCACCAACATTAGTTCCTCGAATATTTGTATGGTAAACGGTTTTGGGCCGCCTACCTTATCCGCGGTTTATACTCGTAGTTCCTGATAACTTCGACACAGGGAATCCTAGTGTGCTACGTTTGTTGGTCAGATCATCAGATGGATCAGAGTGCCATATCGTCAGTGAGTCGCAGCGCGGGCGCGCGTCGCAGAGCGTCGAATAACTCGACGGCTGGAGACGCGCCGCGCGCGCCCAGCGACCTCTACGACTCGTCATCAAGTCTCATCATATCCAAATACATTAAATGTAATCAAAAACAGATAAGGTGTTTCAAGGCAATATAATTCTTTTTTAATTATTTTTTCTGATCTATTGTTGATTTTCGACTATGTCAGTTCCATTGTTCTCTCTCCCAAGTCACTCATCAAATTTATTGCACCAGCTCATATATGGGCCGGTAGAGCATGATGGCTGTGTCTGATGTTTGCGCAGACAACATGCTCTGAAACAGTCCCACATCGAGCTGTAAAACATTTTTAATCTGGTAAATTTGTGCTCTCATAGCTGCACTCCGAAGACAGTCCATTAAAAGGTCATACACATCTTCTTTTACTCCACATTCTTCACAATCAGGACTAGCCACTTTCCTCATCAAATATTAGAAACTATTTAATGGCATATGTCCGGAGCGCAGTGTATGGGCGACTATGATCAAGGCCGTGGGCAGTTGCCAATGTATGGGGAGTTCCCCATACATTGAATGACCCAACTTTTTTGACTAACGTACTGTACAGTTGAGATACTTTTGATTATTGATACTATATGTTAAGATAATGAAAATGTTCATTCAATTTCTTGCATAGAAGTTGTGGAAAAGTAATGAAGCTTGTTGTGTTTTGTTTCACGCAAATGCAATGAGTTGATTTATCTATTATCTTGAATACAACTTTTACTTCCCAACTTCTAAATATGTACAAATTCTTTGGTAAAATTGGTCAAAAAACAACATTTAGAACGGTACTAATTACTTCCATGAAGGGTTCATTTATTTTTGACCTGGGTCAGCAGTTGCCCACCTCCTTTCCTATTTAATGTAATGTTAAAAACTAGTTACTGAACAGGCTAGGGTAGTATCACTTTTATTATAATACCTGAGGTCCAGCGCACGAGATGCGGCACACATCGCAGTAGTGCAGCTGCTGCGCCTTGGGCGGCGGCTTGGGGCGGCGCTGCTGGGCGGCCGGGTTCACGCCGCTCTTGTTGTAGTTCTTCCAGCCACTAGAGCACACAGATATCACATTGTAATTCAACAAATCAAAAACGAAACAGAAACAGGCAAAAGACTGCTGCACTCTTGAACTGGCTGGGCAGTGCCAGTTTTTTTCTGGTAGATCCAGTTGTTGGATATATTATTCGTTCATGGTTCATCGCCAGTACACTCTGCCCTCTTAAGGTCACGCACACGCTTGCGGCGCGAGATTCAAATTTTTGAGTGTTTTTTGCCCATTACAGCTCATCAATACTTCTTCAGGTAGCGAAAGTTGAATTCGTGAAATCTAGGAGACTTACACACATGTTTTGATTAATAGTATCTCATAAATATCATGAGTAGCTACGATACCCCTAAAACAAAAAAAAACACTGTAAAAATGTGTGTAAAATCTGTTTTTTGTGTGTGTTTTATGTGTGTTTGTTGTTGTGTTATCGTAGCTAAACTGATGATATTTATGAGATACTTTCAACTAAAACATGTGTCTTAAGTCTCCTAGTAAATTACTCACTCATCTTCCTCAATCAGAAAATTTAAGTTCAATTCAAACACAGTTCAGAAAAAAGGGCGTCACAAATTTTTACATCAGCATAACTAAAAAGGATATGTTCGAACATTTAAAACGTTTCGAAATAGTGCGGTTGAGGCCCAAGGAATTACATTTGCTACAGTCCTAACATACCCCCTTTGATTTTTTCACCCTCATCATATCCTTCTACATGTTTGACATTAAGAACGTCTCATTGATCAGGATTTGTCCAACCGCTTTCTTTCTTTCAGTTTGAAGACAAACTCTCTCATTCATTTGTCATGTCCTTACTGTCTTCTTCCATTAATTGGTTACAGCCAATCAAATAAAATAAATGAACCAATAATAGTATGTACATACCCGCCTCCTCCCCCGCCGCCGCTGCCGCCCCCGCCGCCGCCCTTGGTCTGCTGCGCGACGTACATGCTGGCTGCGTTATATAGAGCGGTATCATAAGCTGTGTTGCCTCGGCTTGTGGCTTGCTCTGCACAGATAACACATTTTGATTTCATTCAAGTAAGGCGTTCCGTGTATGATATCATGTTAAAATAAGTTTTTTGTAAAAAAAAAACAATGCATGCTTTTATAAAATTAGTGATTGTAACCATGTGCTGATCAAAATGAGCCTAAACACGGTCAGTCTACTATTATCCCTTCAGGAGTTCCGTTGTCCACCTTCCGTCTCCATCATCAAATCAGCTCACTGTCACCATAATATTGCATTGTCATCAGAACTTGACAGGTATGCAAAATACCATCCCAATCGGTTGAGGATAACTTGCTTTAAAATTCAGTTGCAAGATTCCACCCGGACAAACATACATATTTTGCAAGTTAAATAAAAGCTTGTAATAGCTGATGATTGGCCGTAGAAAAAAAGCTTGCTCAATAAATTTAATCAGCTATTTTCCAGTAGCACATTTTAGTTTTGAATTACTACAGAGTGTAGCGTTTTTCAATGGTGGGTGAAGGATCAGATTGCCATATCGTCATCGAGTCCACAAACGCGGACGCGCTTCGCTGAGCGTCGAATAACTCGACGCAAAGCGCGCGCGCCACGCGCATAGCGGCCTCTCACGACTCGTCATCAAGTCTCATCATATCCAACTAACCACAATTAGTAAACAATAGAATAGTCATTTATTTAATTTCAAGCACACACATTATAAAAATTACAAATAATAAATCATAAAAAGGCTTGTATAATATTAAAGTATGTCAAACAGAACCTACACTAAGTCGAGTGTTGTAGGTTCTGCTTACCTTCCAGGGACTTAGCCTTATGTAGCCATAACTATTAAAATACCTACTTTTATTAAATGATGTAAAAACAAATCTAATCAAATCAAATTCAACATTTAACATCACAAACCTCATACAAGTTGCCGCTTGGCGTGCAACCCCGTCTTTAAGCTGTTCTAGTCAAAGAAATAACATACCATTGGAAATACGGAATAAACTGGCGGAAAAACGTAAACAACGAAGGAAACTTCACTCAAGTCGATCTGGTTCGGATAGGACAGAATACAATAGGATCTCAAGGGAACTGAAAGAATTAATCACAGAAAACCAAAACATAACCTTCCAGCAAAAACTGTCTACACTGTCAGCTCACAAGAAAGACCACTATTCCTTGTGGAAAATAACAAAAAACTTTAAAAGACCACATATCCATGTCCCACCTATAAGAAAATCTTTAAACGATCCGTGGGCTAGAAGTGGAAGTGAGAAAGCCGAATTGTTCGCTAAACACCTTAGCAAGGTTTTCACTCCAAACGAATCATCCATGATGGAATTTGAAGATGAAATCGACACAGTTTTAAATAGTGATCAGCAGTTATCTCCACCGCTTACACTTGTCACCCCAAGAGAGCTAGCACGAACGATTTGCTACCTTGAAAACTAAAAAGCCCCCGGATTTGACCTAATAACAGGTGAAGTTCTCAAGCAACTACCTAGAAAAGCTTTGGTATTCCTAACAATTTTATTTAATGGAATACTCAGAATGCACTACTTTCCAAAGTTGTGGAAAATATCACAAATCTGCATGATCGCTAAGCCGGGGAAGCCACCAACAGAACCTAGCTCATATAGACCCATAAGTCTCCTCCCTATACTATCTAAGGTCTTTGAAAAGATATTGTTAGTGAGGCTCAAACCAGTCCTCACAGAGAACAAGGTCATACCTGATCATCAGTTCGGATTTCGGGAGAAACATGCAACTGTAGAACAAGTGCATCGAGTGGTGCACAAAATCAGACAGTCACTTGAGAAAAAGGAGTATTGCTCCGCAGTATTTTTGGACATCCAACAAGCATTTGACAAAGTGTGGCACAAAGGACTGTTATATAAACTTAAAACCCTGCTGCCCAACTCATTGTACATGATTCTAAAATCTTACTTAGACCACAGAAGATTTCAAGTCAAATATGAAGAAGACCTCTCGGACCTGCACTACATCAATGCTTCAGTCCCACAAGGATCGGTGCTTGGCCCGGTTCTGTACTCTATATATACGGCAGATCTGCCTGAAACAGAAGACGTTGTAACAGCAACATATGCAGACGACACGGCATGCCTGGCAAGTGACAAGGACCCAAGTATGGCTTCACTGAAACTACAGAAACAGGTCAATAAAATAGATGTGTGGCTACAAAAATGGAGAATTAAGCCTAGCATAACTAAATCCACACATGTAACATATACGCTCCGAAAAGGCGACTGCCCATCTATATATATGGATAATGAACCGCTAGCAAGGCATAACACTGTAAAATATCTGGGACTACACCTAGATAGAAGACTGACTTGGGCCAACCATGTTAAAGCTAAAAAAACAGAAGCCACCATACAATACAAGGGACTATATTGGCTGCTAGGCCGTCAATCTCAGCTTTCTCTTAGCAATAAACTGCTTGTCTACAAGGCAATCATAAAGCCGATCTGGACCTACGGAATAGAACTTTGGGGTTCAGCTAGCAACTCCAATATCGAAATCCTCCAAAGATTTCAAAACATTGCCCTTAGAACTGTCTCAAGCGCACACTGGTTTGTGAGGAACACAGAAATACATGAATACCTGGAAATGCCGACTGTCAAGGAGGAAGTTAGCAAATACTGCATAAAATACAAGGAAAGACTTGAAAACCACTCAAACGAACTTGCTAAGAACCTGTTAAACACACAAGAAAATGTAAAACGCTTAAAGAGATGGCAAATACTTGACCTAGACCAGAGAACCTAACCAGTTCGTTAAATTAAATGGTGTTATTCATTGGAATCACACCCAAACCACGTCAACCCAGAAAACATCTGATTATGGCTAAACAGCCGATTGCAGATAAAAAGGAACATAAAAAAAAAGAAAAAAAAAAAAAAAAAAACATAATTTTTGCGCTTTTTTAGATACATTTGAATATTAATTGATTATAATAACATTTAATAACAAATATTTAGCTGATTGAAATTAAATCAATCAATCACACAACTTATGAATGAATGGGTGGGATGAGTGTTATTATCGTGTATATTTGCAAAGGGTTTGTTGTTGAAACACAAATAAACACGTAAATGAACACACACAATCTCAGTCAAGTCATCACTCTAAGCATATTAACGAGACTTCTGCATCTCCACGAGAAAGAAACTGTTAACTACTTTAGGCCAAATTCACTGACTAAATGCTTCCTTTCCATTGGCCAGGCTGATAGAAAACTCTTTATTGCACAACTTAAAAAGTATTGTACATAGGCGAACTTAATGCGACATAGCATTATCTTCCATCTAACCTTTGTGTAACGTGGAAAACAATGTAAAGGTAGTGCACATTTTTTTTATTAAAGTATAGGTAGATTGTAGCTGAGAGGGGGGGGGATATAAGATATTAATTGACTTCTCGCATTGGGGTGTAATGTTCATTGACTCAAAGTCAAACTATAAAACACAGGAACCATTAATCACATAAAATAAAATTTAATTAAAGTTTGTAAGTGTAAAAAGTAGTGGGACAAAACACGGTGACATCGGTTTCAATCAAAAACAGAACCCCGATCGTCTTAATTTTGAATGTCTCAAACATTCGAACGTTCAAACTTTACCAACGTGTTATTGGTTAATTCTCGCGGCGTCGCCATAGATTCAATAATTGTTACTACGCCAACGTAAAACGTTGGCTTTAAAAATTAGCGCGATTGAGGCCCAGTCAAGGTAACACTTCTCCTTACTTCAGATTTGTATGAATGATTTGTACCTTGTCTGTAGGAGAGTGTGGTGTGGCCAACATAAAGGATTTCCCGTCATATCTAGCGGATTAGGGATGAAGAAACGAAGGTTTGTGTGTAGGAGAGTGTGGAGTGTGGTGAGTAGGTGACTCACGTTTGTTCTGGTGCGACTGCTGCGTGGTCTGGTACTGCTGGGGCTGGTAGGAGGCGGCGGGCGTGGTGGCGGTGTACACGCCGCCGTACGCGGGCTTGTGTGTACGAGAGTGTGGAGTGTGGTGAGTAGGTGACTCACGTTTGTTCTGGTGCGACTGCTGCGTGGTCTGGTACTGCTGGGCCTGGTAGGAGGCGGCGGGCGTGGTGGCGGTGTACACGCCGCCGTACGCGGGCTTGTGTGTACGAGAGTGTGGAGTGTGGTGAGTAGGTGACTCACGTTTGTTCTGGTGCGACTGCTGCGTGGTCTGGTACTGCTGGGGCTGGTAGGAGGCGGCGGGCGTGGTGGCGGTGTACACGCCGCCGTACGCGGGCTTGGCCGCGCCGGTCGCGCGCGCGCCCCCCTGCACGCAGATCAAGTTCTAATGGACATGACATGACCACTGCATGAGTATACTGCCAAGGGTACGCGTCAGGGACACTACCTATCCTAAAGCCAGCTTCATATTGTTGTGTCGTGGCGCGCTAGAACGCAATTGGTTACGATTTATGACTAGATTGAAATTAGGCTCACGCGCCACAACACAGCCTACTAGTGTGAATCTAGTCATAGGTAATAAACGTAACCGATTGCATTCTGGCGCGCCACGACACACCCCGAAACAACAATAATATGAACCTAGCGTAATACGGTTGTGCACCGACGGATCTTATAGACCAAGAGTCAACAAAAATAAGTTTTTTGTTAAAAATATATTTGTCAATACAAACATTTATAAAATTAGTGATTGTAACCATGTGCATCGTAATCAAAATGCGTGCTATTTATTGTATAGGAAAATCAAATTAAAAATCCTTTCATATTGGTTATTCATCATCATCGACCGTAACACGTCCAATGCTAGACAAGGCCTTCCTAATAGAATGTAATGGGGGGGTTTTGTCAGAATCACCTTGGTGATTATTGGTGTAGAGTACTTAGATGGATCCTGCTGCCCATCCCCTGGTTTAATCCCTTAGTCGGCTTTTACTACATCCACATCCACTAAAGTCCTGACACACCACGGCACATTTAGGAGTAAATAGCGTAATAACAGCCAAATCAGCAAACAGTAAAAACACGCTTACAACAATAAAACTGATTGTAGTTTTATTGCTGATTAGACTGGTGGCGACTTGCCCCCCTACTGCCTATCAAACTATCGCGTTCGATTACCAGACTGCAATACATTGCGCTTCTGTATGTCTAAAATACTATTTTTTGGAAACATAGCGGCATTGTACCGCTAACTGATAATCGTAAGCGATTACCAGTTTGATAGCTGATCAAACTAAGCCCAAACCCTAAGGATGATACGTGTTATACATCGAGGAGTTCCAATGACCATCTTCAGTCTCCATCATCAGATAAGCTTGCTGTAACCATAACATAGTATTGTCATCTCCACTTGATTTTTGTGTATTTTATTGGTTCCATGTGACAGCTAGGTTAGATTGATTTGTCTAGCGCTTAACTGAGTCAGTCCTGAGGTATGGGAGCGGTACAGAAGGGGTGTTTCCATCTCTCAAGTTATCAGATTACATGTGACATAATGTGACGAAAAAACCTTTCCCATACCTCAGGGACTGACTCAGTTAAGCGCTAGAGAGTTGATGTTGTTATGAATAAACACACATTACACTCCGGGCATGTTTCAGATACCTTCCTGTGATAACATTGGCAGACTTCCAATCACTATTGACATTTAATTTTGCATTCAAATCTATTGGAGAAACTTTGCTGAGAATAACATTACAAATGACCTCATTATTGCATACTCTAGCCTTTCGCCCGTGACTTTGTCCGCGCGTAGTCAACATCAGAATAAATCCTACTAATATTATAAGCGCGAAAGTTTGTAAGGATGGATGTTTGTTACCCTTTCATGTAAAAACTACTGGATGGATTTGAATGAAATTTGGAATGGAGATAACTGGACTCCCGGAATAACACATAGGCACATTTTAATCCCTATATTCCCACGGGATCGAGACTTTCGCGGGTGAAACCGCGGGGCGCTGCTTGTAATAGCATAAAAGCACTCAGGGATAATGTATGTAGCTTGGTTTAAGTGAAATTATTTTCGAACCAGATCAGTAGTCCATGAGATTACCACAAACAAACTTTACCTCTTTTTAATTATTATTATAATTTTATGATTATTAAATTACTATGTAGTTTTTTAGCATTTCAGTTTCAAAAAACGTTTTTAAAAAAAAAAAAAAAAAAAAACGACCCTGCTTTGTAATATTTGCTACTCTTATTCATTTTATCATTGTATGCTGATAGGTTATAGAGATATTTACGTTATAAGCTACATTATGAGCATTGTAGATGTAAGTTCACGATTTTATTTATCAAGAACATAATTATCGGTTTTATGTATTGGGCTCGATCAAAATGAAGATTAACATATGTATTTTTTGTTGTCTTAAACTGTGTAGATTTTGCTAAAAATACTTTTAAATAAGCTTTTTTTTTTTTTATAATACTTGGGTGACGGATCAAGCATGAGGCCCACCTGATGTTAAGCGGTAACCTCTGCCTATGAACAGTGCATTACCTCTTAGATCACGTCCACCTACGACGCAACCTATGTGGCATTGCACTGCGCCCGCCACCCTGAGACATAAAGATGAAAAGTCTCATGTGCCTGTAATTTCACCGGCACCCTTACCCTTCAAACCGGAACACAGCAATGCGAGCACTACTGCTTTGCGGCAGAAATAGGTATGGTGGTTGTACTTCCCCGGACGAACTCTTTCACAATAGAGCTCTACCACTACAAAGCAAAGCAAAGTAGCAAAGCCTATTTGACTCTTGACAGCCTCTTAAGGTGGATGCTCTCGGTTGAGGCGCGAAATTCTTTTTTTTTTGTGTTTTTTCCCATTACAGCTCATGACAAAAAGAAACACTAAAAATGTGTTTAGGGGATCTTAGCTAAACTGATGATATTTATGAGATACTATCAATTAAAACATGTGTGTTAAGTGTTCAAGTTCTCGCGAAATAAACTTTCGCTATCTGAAGAAGTGTTCATGAGCTGTAATGAGCAAAAAACACCAAAAAAAAAGAATTTCGCTCCACAAGCGATAGCATCCACCTTAAGATTGAATTACACAGGGCCAGGTGAAGCTAAATAGAAGCTTGTAAATAGGTATAAACAAACCTGTGCGTAGGTAGCGGTAGTGGAGTATGTCGGTTTAGCGGCCGAGGTGTCGTAGGTGGGCTGCGGCTGCGGCGGCGCGGCGGTGGGGTACGCCGCCGCTTGCTGGTAGTAGGCAGACTTGCTGGCGTCGTAGGCCGAGGCCGCCGCCGCCGCCGCGTGCGCGTGGGCGTGCGCTGCAGCCGCTGCTAGGGGCATACGACTTATTGTAGCATACAGTTCTAACGATGGATCTTGGCCTACCTGAAGTTAGTTAGCTGCAACAACTTTTTATAAGGTCTTCTAAATGGCTAACTTCAGCTCAGCCAAGCAAGACCCATGTAAATATTCTAATCAATAATTCTAATATTACACTAATATCTAGCTGGATACAAACTATAGAACATGACTGATGTTGTATCAGGGGCCTTAGTATGAGAATTTTATAGTATTCGAAACTAAATGAAGTTTTGTTTCCTCCAATACATTTTCTGACAGCATCCTTAGTTTTCTCGTCGTTTCCGCTAGGGGCGCTGCAAGTAAATGTATGGAAGGAAACAAAACTTCATATAGTTTCGAAAACTATCCAAACTCGTACCTACTAAGCCCCCTGCTCAATAAAATTGTACCATTCAGCAAACTCACAGACATCTCGTGGAACATCGGATGATGACACAATATAGTGCAGAATGCAAAGATTTTAATCGTAGATATGCCCTTACCGTTGAGTGACCGCGCCGTAATGTTGCCACGTGAAATAAGATAGCTCGCTCATTTGGACTCAGTGCACATCTAGACACAGGGTCAGCTATTTTTTCACAAAAGTTCATGCAATATGATTGCACAATAAATGGTAATATCAACAGTTAAGTTTATAGACAAAATCACGATTTTTAAATATTCACTATGGTGCGTGCGTCAGACTTTTGATTCACATACAATGCAACAGTTTTCGGTGTCTGGGCGTATCTAACGATTTCGTCTAACATTCGTCTTTGGCAGAATGTATACATGTTAATGTGTCCCTTAATTAGTGGACTAAATGAAAGCCATCAAAAGTGACCAGGACCTATCTTGTCAAAATGAAGACCTTTGTGGCGCGGTTAGCGAAGGTTCGCCTGCGAAGCAGGAGGTTGCGGGTTCGAATCTCGCTTCGGAACAAATATTTGTACGATCTTCAGATATTTATTTGTTCCGGGTGTTCCGGGTATTTTCTATGTAGGTATAATAAAAAATATCTATCTATGTATGTACTGCATTAACAAATATTAGCATTTACTTGGATAAGTAAATTCATACAAATTCCATAGAGAAATACTTGGATGAAGTTGTTAGTTGTGTAACTTGATATTAGCCTTTTGATTCTAAATTTCTTTGTATTTATGACGTTTTTTGTGCTGTTAGTCTTCCTAAAATAAAATAAATAAACACAGGAAAGCCCCCCTTTTAAGTTTGCATATTGTGACGGGCACTACAAAACCCTATAACGAGTTTGACAACAATTTGGACGTTTTTAAAATTTTAAATCTTTATTTTTTGTTAAAATGCATTGAGTTAATAAAATAATGCTAATTGATTTTAAAAGTTATACCTATTTTACCAAAAGGTATTCAACGGAATAATAATAATTTAGTTTGTTTCAATCAACATTGGATCACATTCTGTTTTCTTATCCTTAGTAAGTAATTAGAGACATTCTGTTAACGTAATGAACAAATTATCAAGAAATTATATGCCCATTTTTACAACACAGTCATTATGTAGGTTAGACATTATAGTGTCATTGAGGTTAGAATAAATACTTTAGTTTATTATTAAAATGGATCATACAACAGTGACTGAGGTACTCACTGTCAAATCAAACCTCATTGAGAAAACTGAAGATAAGATGAACGTACACACAAACAACGATTTGTTGAGCAGTAATTGAGACTACAGTGCCCAACACTCTAGCGATCAGTCAGTCCTCACGCCGATCTATTCAATCATTGAATACCTATCTAGTCTTTTTTCAGTTGCCGTTGTCGTTTTGTGGCTGATTCAATGGACCAGACCTATTATGGTCAGTGAACCATGGCCCCCATCCCGTTATAGCTTTCATTGGACTATCTGAGGCACCTTGAATGTAAACTCTAAATTTACTGAAATTCCTTACAAATAGACGCTTTCGACCATTATCCTGCTATAATTGAATTACTTCTTACGAGCGTAGCATTCCGCATTGTTATCGATTTTCCATCTCATGCGGAATTTACGGTTTGTTTTCGTCAAACATTAGGTACTAGGTATACACAATCTCCAGCGTAATTATCAACATTACAGAGTATTTTATGAAATGAATGTAGTAGGTAGTACCTTGAGTGGCTGCCGCTGCCTGGTAAGCGGTGTCGTAGCCCGTAGCGGCGGCACGCTGGGTTCCGTACGTCGCAGCAGTAGCCGCGGGCGCTACGGCGTACCCAGTCTGACCACCGTATGCCGCACTAGCTGTAGCAGCGCTGAAAGTTACACCAACCTCATAACATTCTCACGATACCACGGCATAGAAAAATTCGATCGATAATCTGCTATAAAGAGACGCCATTTTGATTAGGTCAAACACGAGCACAAGGCCCTTCGATCGCACACGTTTCGTCACCATTTTACACGTACGTTATCAATCCCTAGACACGCGAAATCATGTAAAAACTTACCCGTATTGAGTTCCACCATGAGTAAACCCAAAGTAATTATTTGCTGCCATATTTCACCAATAATCAGCGTAGAAACTAAACGCTCCGGAGCGGAAAACCCGGAGAAGAAAACCGGCGGCGTTTTGCTTGCTCACTTCACTTTCGTCTTTTTGACAAACAAAAACCACAGACAAGAATACAAAATGGCGCAAAACGTAGTTTTTTTAGTGCTGCCATGTTTCTCTCTAATTTTTCCAATGATTTTAGAACCTCTGAAAAATAATTAAATTAATGTCGTTGACCGTGTAGGCACTGAATAAATTAACTGCATGACATAATTATGTTTCCTCTTACGACACTTTCTGTGACCTAACTCACAGATAATGTCACTCTAGCCTTCCACGTCCAGAGATTCATTAAATATAAGTAAAATCAATACCGGTCCTAAAGTTTGGTTTGTCAATAATAAGGTGCTGCTAGATATACATAACTTATTAGATAGATATTATGATAACATTTGGAGTGTCCCGAGCAGCCCGTGAATAACAATAAGCCCCACCTTACGATACATTCAGTATAATGGTGTAAATCGGTGCAATACATTGTAACACAGATGCATTTTTGTATCGCCAAAAAGTTGAATAGTTACCTCAAGAACATAGCTGTGTCATAAATAATTTACAGACAATTGGGGTATTTTATTATTTGATGTTATCTTTGCCTACCTATTTTCATAGATGTGGGTGGAATAGACAATTAATTTTACTTCCACACAACAACGATATTTATAATGGTGGCTCAACCAGACGCTCGGCAGACAACAACTTTAGCATCAACAACCACGCCGTGAAACGATATTTGGTACCACATTAATTTTTCAAATTAGAAGTCCCATCTGTATATAAAAAAAAACTCTATGGGTCCCATTTAACCTTGAGCACAGAATAAATATTAGTACAGCAGAGGGGCGAAGACCGCCTGAACCATAGATTTAGTATATGTACTAGATCTACAATCAGAGATCGAAGATGGAACCAAAAAAAATATGTGCACGTGTTGCTGAAAGTCTATGTCCGAGTTAAAAATAGTGTTGTCCTCGACCAACACTTTTACATTGTCGATAGAATTCATCATCCGTCCGTGATGTGTATGGCAGATAAATACATCTTAATGCAGATTAAGTCTTTCATGAATAACACAGTTTGGCAGATTTGACGTCATAAAGAGAATAAGGTTCTTATTCCAATTTTGAATACAGTTGATAAATAAACCTTTATTATTTATTGACCCCTAAATATTACAGTTTTATTTATAGGTGGGATCTTAGAGTTTCCCTTTTAAATTTAAACTTAAAATGTTTGTTGCATATACCTAGTGGAGTTCTTATTTGAGTCTATCCCACTCTTCATATAACCGATAACCATTTTTCTCGTAGCAAAGGATTACTTGGAAATCCGAAAGCACAAAAACATTTTATATCAGCCGTGCTACGCCCATATAATTTTTCACTCTGTTACTTTATCTATAGACAATTTGTTACCCCAAAGTTTATTATTTTTCAAGTGTAAACCACGCTTTATAGATAACATTAAATTTAAATGTTACCCAAAAATTCCGTTCCAGTGGGACTCGAACCCGCACCCTCGCCTGTCATCGGCGATGCCTTAAACAATTTAGCCATAGATCGAGCTATGACGCTGGAAACGAAATTTGTGGGCACTATCAACTCGGCTATAGCGCCAAGTTGATAGTGCTGTATCTACAGGTGTTTCATTGGAAACCTTCTGTTTAAAGTTCGAAAGTAAAGGCATCGCTGATCACAGGCGAGGGTGCAGGTTCGAGTCCCGCTAGAACGGAATTTTTGGGGTATATTTAAATTTAATTTGTTACCTATTATTTTATTAAGCAGAAATAAACAATATTTATTTATAAAAAATAAAAAATAAATATACCCTTTCGGGAAAAAGGCGTGTGTACAACAACGTAAATATTTACTCCAAAATATCTACTACACAAACTGCAATAAAAACACCCGTGGTGCTTTAAAGTTACCTTTTCAATATACAATACAAAAACACACACCTCAATGTCCACCTGTTCATTATAGATTTTGAAAAAAACGGTAAAATGTTAAAAGAGCACACATATTTACTCCAAACAAAGTAAACCTCCATTCTAGGATGGACACAAATTTAATTTATAGGTAGGTATAGTGCGCGTCATGTAAAAATAACGCTGGTGGTCAAGCTTCTACAGGCGTTCCAGCGTTATTTTTACATGACGCGTACTATAATTGTACATTATTTGTAGTAAACTAGGTAGGCACTCATTGAATACATCTCTTAAATAAGTAGAAAAGTAAGTAATCTCTTAAAAAGAACGCTGGAACGCCTGAAGAAGCTTGACCGCCAGCGTTCTTTTTACATGATGCGCATTATACTACGATATAGACTGCAACAGGACTATCGATATTTCTGACGTCATCACTTGGTCAAGCCCTATCGTAATCAAACATTTTTATATTTTACATCAAATATTGTTTATTTCTAGGTGCAGCAACGAAATATTATTAAAAAATATAACGGAAAGTCCTAATCTACGAATGAAACTGGTTTTTAGGCCATTTACTAAAGCAGAATTGATAAAATAAGCAATACAATCGAACTACCAATAATCTCTTATTTACCTGTGAAACGTGTATTTTCCCGGATAATTACGTCTTGTATATTCACAGTCACAAACTGAACACGACACCATTGTCATACAAAGTAATATTTGTTATTTAATAGTAAGATTACTAAAAAAATTACGAAATTAGTTAAACTGCACAAGAGACCGTCCGGTATGGGCATGTACTCAAGCAAAACATGTCACATTCAATACATTGTTGCTGTCACTTTTCTTCTTGCACGGGGTACGTTTAAAAATGACTTCTCTCTCCCACGCTTCGTTTGTCTATTTAGCGTAGCGAAACAATTCTACGTCTATGGTCTGAACTCTGGGGGGCAAGCAAGACCGTACAGACAAAAAAGCGGCCAAGTGCGTGTCGGACTCGCCCATGAAGGGTTCCGTAGCAACAAGTAACATAATATAAAAGTTCTTGGATGGATTACGATTAATGACGTATTAAAAAAACTACTTACTAGATGTCGTTCAAACCAATTTTGAGTGAAAGTTTATAATAATGTAGGTAATGTGCATCATATATTTTTTTTAGTTTTATCATTCTCTTATTTTAGAAGTTACGGGGGGGGGGGGAGGGGGACATACTTTTTACCACTTTGGAAGTGTCTCTCGCGCAAACTATTCAGTTTAGAAAAAAATGATTTTATAAACTTCAACATCATTTTTGAAGACCAATCCATAGATACCCGTATACACGTATAGGTTTGATGAAAAAAAAAATGGAGTTTTAGTTCTTAGAATGGGGAACCCCAAATTTTTTTTTTTTTTTTTTAATTTTTGTGTAAATATCTTAATGCGGTTCACAGAATACATCTACCTACCAAGTTTCAACAGTATAGCTCTTATAGTTTCGGAAAAAAAAGGCTGTGACATACACGGATAGACAGACAGACATGACGAATCCATAAGGGTTCCTTGTCTTTGACTACGGAACCCTAAAAAAAAGTAGCTTTCTGTATTAGTTACTCTTTTTCTCACATCAGTCGATAAACACTATTAGATTATGATTCTAACTCTATTAGATAGATGTCGCTATGAGGCATATACTATTTAACAACGTTCTTGAAATTTTAGTCGCCATTTTTACTTACGAACAAAGTTAGGGGAGGCTAGCAAATTAAATAATGCTGGACAGTTCACACAACATTATTTAGCCCCAAGCTAAGCAGAGCTTGTGTTATGGGTACTAGATAACTGATATATGTACTTAATACAATACATTACATAGATAGATATTTTTTATTATACATAGAAATTACCACAAACACCCTCAACAAATATCTGCAGATCGCACAAATATTTGTTCCGAGGCGGGGATCGAACCCGCAACCTCCTGTGTCGCAGGCAAACCTTCGCCCGCCACGCCACAGAGGTCGTCATATTATGGTGAAAGCCTGTTGATCTCATGGTGGAGACGGAAGGTGGGCAACAGACTTGTTTGGGCTTAAATTGATCAGCTCACAATTATGATCAAAAGTTTGTAAGTACCCATCGTCTGGACACTACTAAATGGGTCGCCTATAGCTTTACCAACTTTGTTCTTTATGGACTCCACTTAAAATGTTTACAACCCCACAACTGACATGTATGCCGGTCTTGCCCTTTGAAAGTTTTTTATTGCAATACATTCTAAACTATACCTTATTTAAAATGAGTTATGGTACAAATCTGATAGTCTTCTTTTACTGAAAATCAGCATATCAAGCAAATACGTAAGTATAGCTTTCTTATCATTGGTAATATCACTACTAGACGGTCTTACCTCGAACTGTTGGGGAAGACCGTCTACCTGCAATGTTTTTAAAAAACTGTTGTTTTGTACTATTGAAATCTCTATACAATACTGTTTTTTCAAGGTTTTCTACAATGAAATTTTCTTACATATTTCAATGAATTCAGGCTTTGTTAACAAGGGAGATAAAAACAAGGCAAGTCAATTTATCAAAAAGTATGCCGGTCTTCGCCGCTCTGACCTTACCACAGAATAAATAATAGTACAAGGATCTACGTAAGAGCCTAAACTTTAAGCTGTGCGTCGTCAAAACGTAAATTGTATTTTTTTTACAAAGAAAGCGGTCCCGTGCCCTTTTTCACTAAACTGAAATACGTGTACTTACGTGTTAATTTTCATTGAGGAATCTCCATATAAAATTTCAAGGTTCTACTACCAACGGTTTCCGAAATACAGAGCATTTTTGTTTTAAATTAAAACCCCTTAGGATGCGAATTTTCAAAATTCCATTCTTTTTACAATCCTCCACATCGAGAACACACCCTCGAAATTTCAAGACTAACGACCAGCGCTTTAGGCTGTGCGTTGTCACTCGGTCAGTCAGTCAGTCAGTCAGGACATTGGCTTTTATTTAAGAGAAGAAAGATTGGTTCAATACAATATCTTTATTCATAACGCCAAGTTATAAGTCAGGTAACAGTAGAATATTAAATATGGAATACAAAAATGACACTATTATAAACCAATCAAAATATAAATAAAAAAAAAACTATGAATTTCATGATATAAATTATACATTAAAAATATTATTACTAATTAAGAAATCGGCAGCTCGTACAATTCGTTTATCGATACTTGATACTTGTACTATTATTTGTTGTCTTGCAACACCAAACTTTACCCCCCCCCCCCCCCCCCCCCCCCGATTTTCGTATTATCGCCTCTCAGGTATTAAACGTAGTGATTTTCTATGGGTACCTAGATTGGGGCCCAGAGGAGTAATCGAGAACAAAATAATTCCTCCTAATTTGCATATTGCCACATGAAATTGCCACTGACTGAGCATGTAATCATTGCATATTGCTATTATCACCAGAACCATAGGTTTTAATTGTAAATCCTATGAAATTAAAAATTAGATTTTATTCTCAATGTTCTCTGAGCTATATAAGAACACTTTGATCAATTAGTTGGCTAGGGTGATAAAGTGAAAAAGTTACCACTAGTTCACCCAAGGTGAACTATAGGGTGAACTACAGGGTGAACTACTGGGTGAAACCGATAACCAGCATTGCTATTTAAGAATAGCGGTACAAGTATGGAACATAACTTTGCTTACAAGTACGAAGACTTGGTGAGACTTGTGTCTTTGTAACATTACCTACTACCTACAGGATTTTTTGAATGTCTTAATTGCCTAGGAATTTGGGAAACATGAATTTGGGAATTCGTCCATATCTTTTGTTATATTTATTTGTAATCTTTTTTTCTGTGTACCTTAAAGAATTATACAAAAGTTTATATGCAAATTTTTTATTACAATTTTAAACTTAGAAAACAGCAACATAGACTTGTTTTTGTACTAGTATTCACCCAAGCAATAATTTAAATAATATCGTCAGGATATTGAGGAGTATCAATGGAACTGAAACAATAGAAAATCATATAAATAAGCAGGAAAACAGTTTTACAAGAAAGACTGGGTTAACATCTAGAAACAATTTTTGTAAGGATAATAAATAATAATAATAAATATTGCTGGACAGATCACACAACATTATCTAGCCCCAAGCTAAGCAGAGCTGCTTGTGTTATGGGTACTAGACAACTGATATACTTAAATACAATATATTACATAGATACATATTTTGTATTATAAGTCTAAAGAAAATACCCTGAACCTGCGGATCGCACAAATATTTGTTCCGAGGCGGGAGTCGAACCCACAATCTCCTTCGATCCTTTGTAAGGATGGTAGAATAGGAGCAAAACTTGTTTTTTTTTCTTTTCTTTTGTTTTGACTTGTGCTGTGTTGTTTCTGGCCTAAGTACTGACCCCTCTCCTCTGTCTCCACTCGTAGAAGTCATAAATACCAACAAACAGCTTAATCCACTTTTAAGTACTTATCAGGATCACCAATCCAGCTGCCAAGGATGGTGATTATGGAAAATTCCTCATTGAATTCTATAGGGAAGGCCTTCTTGAGCAGTGGATGTCCGGCTGGTGGAGACGAAGCTTTGCTTGGGAACTTGGTGCATAAACAACTTAAGTCTCTTAAGACTTCCCACCTTTGGTCTTTTTACCAGCTGTGAGACCTAGATATATTGTTGTCTCATCCTAAAGATCCACTGTCACATAACTTTCATCAAACATTTTAATTGTTTTCAAGTGATTTTATACAAACATACTAACATAACACCCAACAGTCACATACATAGTCACCTGACACCACACTAGGATCCTCTGTGCCATGGGTATCTGAATTTACAAGTTCCATGCTACCGCAACACCCACACACGGAACAAATATTTGCAGACCATACAAACATTTGTTGCACTGCAGGAATCAAGCCTGCAACCTTCCTCATCTCATCCGGCTACTCGTCCACCGCGCCACAGAGGTCGTCATACATGCATAGCTAGTATAAGGAATATCGGGATGAATAAATAGGTACTTACTTCGAGTGACAGTCCGTATTGATCTCACTAAGTTCAATATCTGGAACTTTACTGAAGATTGGTCTGTATATCCTTGTGTTTGAGAGTTGGCACCCCATCCCACTGAAAGATAAGGCATGGAGACATTGAAATATACATCTGTAGAACCGTATACGGAAACCTAAACAAACAAACAGGTTAAAAACAGGAAAAAGTAGCACGAAAACAAAACAAACGAACGGAGGAATGGGTTAGTAACTTTGTACATACTCTTCTGCATAAATCTTTCTTCATGGAGTACACAGACAGCATTTAGACATAGAAGAGAGGCTTCGAATAAGTTCCATAAGGTCAGCATCCTGGTAAATGTATTTAGTTTTGGAAAGAAATAAAAATAAAATTCGGCACACAAACCGTGGCTTTGTTTTGACAATTTGACATTGATTGAAAAATATACTGCATATTATATTTTTTAATAGGATTAGTTCATAGCTTTCTGTTGTGTCTGTGGTAATGTGAATGTATATACCATGAAGTTATAGATTTACCATGGACTTAGTATACAAAAGGACTGAGCGCTCTAAAAAATTTTAATACCGAAACAAGACCTTATTCCATTAGGTTAAAAGACTCAATTTAGATTACTTTCATAGATAGAGGAAAAACGAGCCAAGAGAGATAGAATAGAGGCAGTTTGTCCCTTTCTAACACTTGAAATGATAGCTTTATGATAGCAAGGGTGGCCATGACCATTGTATAGGTTAATACTAAGAGGTCATCAATACTACAAATTTGAAAGTTGGCCGTCGCGGGACGCCCAGCAGACGAGAAACATCACGGCATGGCTGCGTCACGAGTCACGCCGTTTGCCGACACTGAACACTCGGTAAGTAATCAGTAACAAGGTTCGATAACACTTTCTGTGATATTAGAAAAAAAAACGTGTTTCCTACAAACGCAAGCCCAGTCCCAAGTCATGTATTAGGGGAGGTTAACATTTTATTTTACGAAATTAACAAAAAGTGTTACCGATCTGTGATAAAAAAAAAAAAAAAAAAAATGTTTGTTCCACTCCATGTACCTACCTACCTACATAAGTGTCTCTGGAAAAAGTTTCCTGGACATGTTTTTTTTTATGGTCACTTTATTAGAAAGAGACACACTGTCTATATAGTACATATCTTGCTCGGCTCGCGTCCCAGAGACCTCCTAGAAGCTTCAGACTCCGCTTCGGACTCCACGTCGAGCGGAGTGTAAACAACGCACAGAGAATCTCCGCACATAGTGCGTACCGCCGTGTTACGGCAAAACCCACTGACCCAGGGGCAGCCACCCCTGGAGTTGAAGCCAGGGTAGAGAAAGACGTTTCAAGGCCCTCTCCTAACGCCCCCAAGGGGGTGCAAGAAGATCACGATGGGCTCGGCTCGTTTTTCAGCTGCGAGCGCTCAGTCCTTTTGTATACTACATGTATACTCACACAACATTATTTAGCCCCAAGCTAAGCAGAGCTTGTGTTATGGGTACTAGATAACTGATATATGTACTTAATACAATACATTACATAGATAGATATTTTTTATTATACATAGAAATTACCACAAACACCCTCAACAAATATCTGCAGATCGCACAAATATTTGTTCCGAGGCGGGGATCGAACCCGCAACCTCCTGTGTCGCAGGCAAACCTTCGCCCGCCACGCCACAGAGGTCGTCATATTATGGTGAAAGCCTGTTGATCTCATGGTGGAGACGGAAGGTGGGCAACAGACTTGTTTGGGCTTAAATTGATCAGCTCACAATTATGATCAAAAGTTTGTAAGTACCCATCGTCTGGACACTACTAAATGGGTCGCCTATAGCTTTACCAACTTTGTTCTTTATGGACTCCACTTAAAATGTTTACAACCCCACAACTGACATGTATGCCGGTCTTGCCCTTTGAAAGTTTTTTATTGCAATACATTCTAAACTATACCTTATTTAAAATGAGTTATGGTACAAATCTGATAGTCTTCTTTTACTGAAAATCAGCATATCAAGCAAATACGTAAGTATAGCTTTCTTATCATTGGTAATATCACTACTAGACGGTCTTACCTCGAACTGTTGGGGAAGACCGTCTACCTGCAATGTTTTTAAAAAACTGTTGTTTTGTACTATTGAAATCTCTATACAATACTGTTTTTTCAAGGTTTTCTACAATGAAATTTTCTTACATATTTCAATGAATTCAGGCTTTGTTAACAAGGGAGATAAAAACAAGGCAAGTCAATTTATCAAAAAGTATGCCGGTCTTCGCCGCTCTGACCTTACCACAGAATAAATAATAGTACAAGGATCTACGTAAGAGCCTAAACTTTAAGCTGTGCGTCGTCAAAACGTAAATTGTATTTTTTTTACAAAGAAAGCGGTCCCGTGCCCTTTTTCACTAAACTGAAATACGTGTACTTACGTGTTAATTTTCATTGAGGAATCTCCATATAAAATTTCAAGGTTCTACTACCAACGGTTTCCGAAATACAGAGCATTTTTGTTTTAAATTAAAACCCCTTAGGATGCGAATTTTCAAAATTCCATTCTTTTTACAATCCTCCACATCGAGAACACACCCTCGAAATTTCAAGACTAACGACCAGCGCTTTAGGCTGTGCGTTGTCACTCGGTCAGTCAGTCAGTCAGTCAGGACATTGGCTTTTATTTAAGAGAAGAAAGATTGGTTCAATACAATATCTTTATTCATAACGCCAAGTTATAAGTCAGGTAACAGTAGAATATTAAATATGGAATACAAAAATGACACTATTATAAACCAATCAAAATATAAATAAAAAAAAAACTATGAATTTCATGATATAAATTATACATTAAAAATATTATTACTAATTAAGAAATCGGCAGCTCGTACAATTCGTTTATCGATACTTGATACTTGTACTATTATTTGTTGTCTTGCAACACCAAACTTTACCCCCCCCCCCCCCCCCCCCCCCCGATTTTCGTATTATCGCCTCTCAGGTATTAAACGTAGTGATTTTCTATGGGTACCTAGATTGGGGCCCAGAGGAGTAATCGAGAACAAAATAATTCCTCCTAATTTGCATATTGCCACATGAAATTGCCACTGACTGAGCATGTAATCATTGCATATTGCTATTATCACCAGAACCATAGGTTTTAATTGTAAATCCTATGAAATTAAAAATTAGATTTTATTCTCAATGTTCTCTGAGCTATATAAGAACACTTTGATCAATTAGTTGGCTAGGGTGATAAAGTGAAAAAGTTACCACTAGTTCACCCAAGGTGAACTATAGGGTGAACTACAGGGTGAACTACTGGGTGAAACCGATAACCAGCATTGCTATTTAAGAATAGCGGTACAAGTATGGAACATAACTTTGCTTACAAGTACGAAGACTTGGTGAGACTTGTGTCTTTGTAACATTACCTACTACCTACAGGATTTTTTGAATGTCTTAATTGCCTAGGAATTTGGGAAACATGAATTTGGGAATTCGTCCATATCTTTTGTTATATTTATTTGTAATCTTTTTTTCTGTGTACCTTAAAGAATTATACAAAAGTTTATATGCAAATTTTTTATTACAATTTTAAACTTAGAAAACAGCAACATAGACTTGTTTTTGTACTAGTATTCACCCAAGCAATAATTTAAATAATATCGTCAGGATATTGAGGAGTATCAATGGAACTGAAACAATAGAAAATCATATAAATAAGCAGGAAAACAGTTTTACAAGAAAGACTGGGTTAACATCTAGAAACAATTTTTGTAAGGATAATAAATAATAATAATAAATATTGCTGGACAGATCACACAACATTATCTAGCCCCAAGCTAAGCAGAGCTGCTTGTGTTATGGGTACTAGACAACTGATATACTTAAATACAATATATTACATAGATACATATTTTGTATTATAAGTCTAAAGAAAATACCCTGAACCTGCGGATCGCACAAATATTTGTTCCGAGGCGGGAGTCGAACCCACAATCTCCTTCGATCCTTTGTAAGGATGGTAGAATAGGAGCAAAACTTGTTTTTTTTTCTTTTCTTTTGTTTTGACTTGTGCTGTGTTGTTTCTGGCCTAAGTACTGACCCCTCTCCTCTGTCTCCACTCGTAGAAGTCATAAATACCAACAAACAGCTTAATCCACTTTTAAGTACTTATCAGGATCACCAATCCAGCTGCCAAGGATGGTGATTATGGAAAATTCCTCATTGAATTCTATAGGGAAGGCCTTCTTGAGCAGTGGATGTCCGGCTGGTGGAGACGAAGCTTTGCTTGGGAACTTGGTGCATAAACAACTTAAGTCTCTTAAGACTTCCCACCTTTGGTCTTTTTACCAGCTGTGAGACCTAGATATATTGTTGTCTCATCCTAAAGATCCACTGTCACATAACTTTCATCAAACATTTTAATTGTTTTCAAGTGATTTTATACAAACATACTAACATAACACCCAACAGTCACATACATAGTCACCTGACACCACACTAGGATCCTCTGTGCCATGGGTATCTGAATTTACAAGTTCCATGCTACCGCAACACCCACACACGGAACAAATATTTGCAGACCATACAAACATTTGTTGCACTGCAGGAATCAAGCCTGCAACCTTCCTCATCTCATCCGGCTACTCGTCCACCGCGCCACAGAGGTCGTCATACATGCATAGCTAGTATAAGGAATATCGGGATGAATAAATAGGTACTTACTTCGAGTGACAGTCCGTATTGATCTCACTAAGTTCAATATCTGGAACTTTACTGAAGATTGGTCTGTATATCCTTGTGTTTGAGAGTTGGCACCCCATCCCACTGAAAGATAAGGCATGGAGACATTGAAATATACATCTGTAGAACCGTATACGGAAACCTAAACAAACAAACAGGTTAAAAACAGGAAAAAGTAGCACGAAAACAAAACAAACGAACGGAGGAATGGGTTAGTAACTTTGTACATACTCTTCTGCATAAATCTTTCTTCATGGAGTACACAGACAGCATTTAGACATAGAAGAGAGGCTTCGAATAAGTTCCATAAGGTCAGCATCCTGGTAAATGTATTTAGTTTTGGAAAGAAATAAAAATAAAATTCGGCACACAAACCGTGGCTTTGTTTTGACAATTTGACATTGATTGAAAAATATACTGCATATTATATTTTTTAATAGGATTAGTTCATAGCTTTCTGTTGTGTCTGTGGTAATGTGAATGTATATACCATGAAGTTATAGATTTACCATGGACTTAGTATACAAAAGGACTGAGCGCTCTAAAAAATTTTAATACCGAAACAAGACCTTATTCCATTAGGTTAAAAGACTCAATTTAGATTACTTTCATAGATAGAGGAAAAACGAGCCAAGAGAGATAGAATAGAGGCAGTTTGTCCCTTTCTAACACTTGAAATGATAGCTTTATGATAGCAAGGGTGGCCATGACCATTGTATAGGTTAATACTAAGAGGTCATCAATACTACAAATTTGAAAGTTGGCCGTCGCGGGACGCCCAGCAGACGAGAAACATCACGGCATGGCTGCGTCACGAGTCACGCCGTTTGCCGACACTGAACACTCGGTAAGTAATCAGTAACAAGGTTCGATAACACTTTCTGTGATATTAGAAAAAAAAACGTGTTTCCTACAAACGCAAGCCCAGTCCCAAGTCATGTATTAGGGGAGGTTAACATTTTATTTTACGAAATTAACAAAAAGTGTTACCGATCTGTGATAAAAAAAAAAAAAAAAAAAATGTTTGTTCCACTCCATGTACCTACCTACCTACATAAGTGTCTCTGGAAAAAGTTTCCTGGACATGTTTTTTTTTATGGTCACTTTATTAGAAAGAGACACACTGTCTATATAGTACATATCTTGCTCGGCTCGCGTCCCAGAGACCTCCTAGAAGCTTCAGACTCCGCTTCGGACTCCACGTCGAGCGGAGTGTAAACAACGCACAGAGAATCTCCGCACATAGTGCGTACCGCCGTGTTACGGCAAAACCCACTGACCCAGGGGCAGCCACCCCTGGAGTTGAAGCCAGGGTAGAGAAAGACGTTTCAAGGCCCTCTCCTAACGCCCCCAAGGGGGTGCAAGAAGATCACGATGGGCTCGGCTCGTTTTTCAGCTGCGAGCGCTCAGTCCTTTTGTATACTACGTCCATGAGATTTACCTATAACCTCGGAAGAAGAACTAAAGCATGGAACTAAGGCTAAAACGAACCAGTATCGATTATACCAGTCTCATTCTTTTATATGAATGTATTCATGTGTTGGAATGAGACAAGCATATATCTATCTGTTTATATTTGTGTAACTCGTACCAGGCCAAATGTCAAATTACTACTACATTCATGGTAACAATCTAGGGAGATGTACATGCATGGTGCCAATATTCAGGATACGGAACAGAAAAACGAGTGAGATTAGTGATTGAGAGTAAGATTAGTGAGATTGACCGAGACGTAACGCATCGGATCAACTCAGGGTGGATGATATGGCGACAGGTCACTGCAACTACATGTGACCCAAGGATGCCACTCAAGTTGAAGGGTAAAATTTACAAATCCGTGATAAGACCTGTCGTTATGTATGGATCGGAATGCTGGGCCATGAAGAAGAAAGATGAAAGAAAATTGCATGCAGCAGAGATGAGAATTTTGAGATGGATGTGTAGAGTAACAAGAATGGATAAAATAAGGAATGAGTATATGAGGAAGTTTGATAATTGCACCAGTGACAGAAAAATTGAAAGGTAATCGTTTAGCTTGGTATGGGCATGTTATGAGGAGGGATGAAACGCATGTAAATAAGAAAGTTATGAATATGAATGTTAGTGGATGGAAAGAAAGAGGAAGACCTAAGAAAAGATGGATAGATTGCGTGAGAGATGATATGAATGAGAAGGGAGTGAATGATAAAGTGACGGCTGACAGGGGAGAGTAGAGAGTATAAGAAAAAGACGTACTGCGCCGACCCCAAATATTTGGGAAAAGGGCAAGACAATGATGATGGAACGAAAAAACGACTGTCGTGTGACAATATATTTGTTTCTCTCTAACATAGGATAGCAAGCTATATTCTAGGATAGGAGTAAGAAGGAACACTCTATGCTATTTTAGCACTCACTCCATACAGGAAGATGGACTAAAATTCATGCTCCATTCCATACTATTATTCCACATTCGAAAATTCTATGTCTATGGTTACATTACATTTGTTAGTACGTAGTGATTATTATTTAAATCATTTGGTTGTTGAACTTGAAATTGAATAGTGTTTACACCAAGGTTGGTTATGTTCCCTGTATTGCACTTTGGATGTGTCAAAGTCAATGTGTCAAAGTTTCGGTTTTTGGCCGCTGCAGACTATGGATTCTTGTACGTTGGACCACGTTGACCCATGGTGGCGCTAGCAGTCTCTTTTAACTGATTTTAACCTCATTTCTCCAAACTACATGGTGGGTGCTACTATCACGGATTCGAGAAAAACGCCATTTTGTTTTTATTTGTGAAATGGTGATTTGTTGTGTGATAAAATTACGTTAAAATATTAGCAAATATAAACAAGTCTCCTGTTTTATCTGTATTAAATTAAGTGAAAAAATACACAAAATAAAAAACAGTTGAGCTGAAAGTGCTAAAACAATATAATTAGTGAAGTCCAAAATACAAAAAACCGACCGTGGAAAACTTTATGCTGATGTGAGATGTGGCTCTCATGCAAAAACTACAATTTAAACCGGGCTCTCATGACATGATCGTCTAACCCGCAGTGCCAGTTTAGCCAGCCAGGCTTTACAGTATACTGCGAGAGCCCGGTGACTTGTTCACATACAGGAATATTACCCTCTAATACCAAGGTACTGTAACATGTGTTTTTTCCCTAAGTACATACCTACTTACCACTTGAAAGGCAGGAAAACGTAGAACTCGCACTAAAATACCCTGACCTGTTCGTCTGCTTGAATATTCGCGCCACGATATTTGTATTTTCCTTTCATCGAGATATCAACGGAATCCACAACGGACGGGGGCTCGCTCATCGCGCCTTAGAATCGAGCACTCCGGTACGGAGGCCGCACTGCTCTAATCGCATAGGAAGGAATAATAAGGAATACGGAATCTATGGAATCCGAATCAATGCGTGCGCGCTTCTCGTAGATCGAGAATCAGCACCACAGCACACGGCGTCGCCAAACTACACGAGTGTTTGATTGAAAAAAAAACGGACGACAAGACAGGAGTAGACAGACAGATTGACGTGACGGATGCTGAAAGATCTTTCGTAAAGGTGGTTGGTTTATGAAATTAACTTTTTATCTATCGTTATAGGTACACGGATGGATTCCCAGAGTTCTGCCTGCCTACATGTCTTGAAAGCGAGTAAATAGTTTCCCCTATGAGGAGACTGCATGAATACATAGGTAGTATAGGTCACCGGCCTCCATGTAAGTACCTAGCTATTTTGTGAATCAATTTTGCCCAATGATAAGCGATAGAAAAACTTTAGGACCCGACTCAATACTATCCGGGGTTGTCATTTGGACGGTCTTTTTTCCTCAGTGCCCCCTTTATCTACACCCCAACCGAATCCGAAGACGGCGAGTCTGTTGTCTGGCGGTACAAACCGTATATTTACATTCAGGCCAAGCTTTACCTACATTCACTTCGGCTAGGATATTTATCTAGCTTGTTTCTCGCCAGGTAAACAGCTGGCACTTCTAGGTGTTAATTTGTGAATAAACATAACCTCGACTATTGTAGGTACAATTATTTTGTATGTTTTATCTTGTCGAAACCTTTAGGATGGGGACGGAAGAGGGTTGCAGTACCTAATAATCTTTAATATTGTATTACCCTATAAGAGCCCGCAGTCTACACAGCAGTCAGCAGCAGTCTAGCAGGCAGTCTTAGATATACACGCATCAGCTCCGAGAGCTGCCTGTGTATTATAAATAAATAATAATAATAATAGTATCTTTATGCATGCATTTCATCAACCACCGTCAAAAATCATCATTACCCTTAAAATGTTATTGGTACCTACTGAAATGGCATGCCCATAGCCACTTCAGCATACTAATTCTGAGAGCTATGTAAGTCAATTTCAATGGATCACCTAAATCTGTTTAAATTCTAGCATTTGCTTTCGAGACCACGCATTGGAGAAAACGTCTCCGAGCAGATGTACTGGGCTGTTGATGAGTTCACTGGATGCAATCGGGTTTAAGATGGACATCGGTAACTTATCTATCATCATTATCTTAAGCCTCTTTATGTTCCACTATGCTTTGGCAAATCTTTGTGTGATCTGCAAATAATGTTTTTGTGGTCTGGGTGTTATAGTTATACAATTATTAGTGAGTTAAGTAATATTGTGACTCTTAATACAAACCATTTACCATTTATACAAGACTTTTAAATACCTCAACCATACCACAAACTATACAGCTAGTCAACTATGCAGCTATGCAACTAGCTAGCTAGCTATAATCTAGTCTAGTACTCGTAGTTCCTTATACCCACGACAGGGAATCCTAGTGTGTGATCATGACTATGTATGTGACTGTTGGGTGTTATGTTATGGTACCACGCTGATCCAATATGGAGTGAATGTGTTTCTATCTACTGCTGAATATAGATAGAAAGAACCGCCCCATAGAAAGCCCATATCTTTATAATGTCATTGTTTGATCAATAGGGTCCTACCTCTTACATGCGTTGTCCCATTCTGTGGTATCTGAGACGAGAATATATGGCGTAGCTTCCCAAAGGCTGCCCATCTGAGTTGGTTTCGTCTGCTGACCTCTGATGAAGTTGGACCTACCTACCTAATTGAATCGCTTGACACAAATAGACATAACTGCTGGTCAACAACTTTTATGATATTGTCCCGATATATGATTATTGTTTTATTATATTATATTCCCTATGCGGCATTCACTGCGCCCGCCACCCTGAGATAAAGATGAAAAGCTTCATGAATTTTAAGGTACTAATATTCAAATATGATTTTCAAAAAAAAAACTGTATAAATGAAATGAAATGTGCCATTAATTTCACCCGCAACCATAACCTTTAAACTGGAACACAGCAATGCGAGCACTACTGCTTTGCGCCAGAAATAGGTATGGTGGTACTTTCCCGGACAAAATCTTTTACAAAAAAGTGGCCAAGTGCTAGTCGGACTCGCCCATGAAGGGTTCCGTAGCTGCAAGTAACATAATATAAAAGTTCTTGGATGGATTACGAATAATGACGTATTAAAAAAAAACTACTTGCTAGATCTCGTTCAAACCAATTTTGAGTTAAAGTTTACATGGTAATGTACATCATATATATTTTTTTGTTTTATTATTCTCTTATTTTAGAAGTTATGGGGGGGGGGGGGGGGGGGGACACTTTTTTACCACTTTGGAAGTGTCTCTCTCGCAAACTATTGAGTTTAGAAAAAATGACATAAGAAACCTCAAAATCATTTTTGAAGACCTATCCATAGATTCCCCACACGTATAGGTTTAATGAAAAAAAAAAATTGAGTTTCAGTTCTATGTATGGGGAACCCCAAAAATAATTGTTTTTTTTTTCAATTTTTGTGTATAAATCTTAATGCGGGTCACAGAATACATCTACCTACCAAGTTTCAACAGTATAGCTCTTATAATTTCTGAAAAAAAAGGCTGTGACATACACGGACAGACAGACAGACAGACAGACATGACGAATCTATAAGGGTTCCTTGTCTTTGACTACGGAACCCTAAAAAGCTCTACTAGTAATTCCCAATAGTTATGAGTTCTGGGAGCTATATGGCCTGCCCATTGCCACCTCAACATGTTAATTCTGAGAGCTATGCCAGTGAACTTCGTCCTTCTTCGGATCGCCTAATTTCGGGTTCTATCATGTACGGAAAATCCGAGCATAGCAGAGTTAGCGACCAGTCAGACAATCAAGTTATTATTGAAAGAGCGAACCGAGTTCTTTGAACTAACTTTGATGTATTCGTTTTTGATTGCATGAATAATCATTTTTGGAGCTCATGAGTTTAAGTAGGTACTGTATTTTTATGTTTTTAAAAATAATGGAAAATGTATTTCAATTTAGTTTATTAATATTAATATTTTGGAAAACTTGGAACATTTCAAAAATTTTCTCATTAAAAATGAGCAAAATTCTTGAAATGTTCCGTACCCAAATGGTCCACACGGAGCCCCATTGAGTAAGTCTCGCTCATCTGTCCGTCTGTCTGTCACTCTCTCTGCCACAAGCTAAATTCAATCTAGTCTTAATATTTGCACAGCGCGACAGTTTAATAACTCAACTTATACTATTTCTAACTTATACATTTGGTACGGAACCCTGTATGCGCAAGGTCTGACGCGCACTTGGCTGGTTATTGTAGATTGACTTGTTGTTGAAAAGAGTGTGTGTGTCTGTGTTTATGTAGACCCGTAGCTTTTAAACAGTTGAACTTTAATGTGATGGGTGATTCGAATGGGTTTTTTTATTTGAAAACAGGTTTTCTAGTGAAAACAAGTTTTCAAGTTTGAGCTCAAACTTCAAATTAAGATGACAAGACATGTCTTCCTAAAGCATACTCCAGGGTCCGATGATGACCAGCATAGGATGAACAGGATCTTAGGGTGCTACTGAAGCTGAATCTTCAAGTTTGAGCTCAAACTTCAAATTAAGATGACAAGACATGTCTTCCTAAAGCAGACTCCAGGGTCCGATGATGACCAGCATAGGATGAACAGGATCTTAGGGTGCTACTGAAGCTGAATGTTCAAGTTTGAGCTCAAACTTCAAATTAAGATGACAAGACATGTCTTCCTAAAGCAGACTCCAGGGTCCGATGATGACCAGCATAGGATGAACAGGATCTTAGGGTGCTACTGAAGCTGAATCTTCAAGTTTGAGCTCAAACTTCAAATTAAGATGACAAGACATGTCTTCCTAAAGCATACTCCAGGGTCCGATGATGACCAGCATAGGATGAACAGGATCTTAGGGTGCTACTGAAGCTGAATCTTCAAGTTTGAGCTCAAACTTCAAATTAAGATGACAAGACATGTCTTCCTAAAGCAGACTCCAGGGTCCGATGATGACCAGCATAGGATGAACAGGATCTTAGGGTGCTACTGAAGCTGAATGTTCAAGTTTGAGCTCAAACTTCAAATTAAGATGACAAGACATGTCTTCCTAAAGCAGACTCCAGGGTCCGATGATGACCAGCATAGGATGAACAGGATCTTAGGGTGCTACTGAAGCTGAATCTTCAAGTTTGAGCTCAAACTTCAAATTAAGATGACAAGACATGTCTTCCTAAAGCATACTCCAGGGTCCGATGATGACCAGCATAGGATGAACAGGATCTTAGGGTGCTACTGAAGCTGAATCTTCAAGTTTGAGCTCAAACTTCAAATTAAGATGACAAGACATGTCTTCCTAAAGCAGACTCCAGGGTCCGATGATGACCAGCATAGGATGAACAGGATCTTAGGGTGCTACTGAAGCTGAATGTTCAAGTTTGAGCTCAAACTTCAAATTAAGATGACAAGACATGTCTTCCTAAAGCAGACTCCAGGGTCCGATGATGACCAGCATAGGATGAACAGGATCTTAGGGACTGAAGTTGGATCTTCAAGTTTGAACTCAAACTTCAAATTAAAAAACATCATAAACAAATTAAAAATGACAAACTTTTTTCTTATATTCAAGTTAACACTTATCTTCTCGAAATACCTAACTATATTTTTCTTTCAATAAACCAAAACTTGCATTTATAATCTTGCTAGCTAGGTCTCATCTCTGGTAAAACGCGGTTTTCTGACTTTTCATGCATTTCGAAACACCTAGGTATGCTAGGTCCCCCAGGTACTTTATGTATATGTGACAAACATGTAAAAGAATGGATCAGTATATTAAATTTATATTCTTATCGTATTTTTTTTATGAATTTCACTATCCGGATTTAGCGGACGCCATTATCCGGATTTGAAAATTGGCGGATATCCGGATTGCAAGCCCTAGTCCTAGGTGGACGTTCGTGACATATGTGGCATTGTTACAGGCAGAGGTTACTGCTTAATATATCAGGTGGGCCAATCGCTTGCTCTGTCATTCACGTAGTTAAAAAAAAACCTCTGTCTCCTCTCGTGAATGCCGCAAAAGCCGACTAAGGGATTACACTAAGGGATGGCCAGAAGCATCCACCTGAGTGCTCAAAACATACTGCGATCACCAATCGGCTGCCAAGCGTGGTAATTATGGCAAATGCCCCCATTGCATTATATGAAGGGAGTCGTCCAGCAGTGAACGTCTATAAGCTGCCGATGAATGAAACCTTATTTGAATTGCTGGCCTATATTTCCTTAGTCCTGAGTCATAGCACGATCTTAATTGTTTTAAGATTCGAAGCAAAACGCGCTCTTTCCCAACAATGGTCAGGCGAGTCGCTGACTTGCTGCTGGAGCAACGGCTGCCTGGACTCGCGCGATGGCAACTCGGGCCGCGTGCTGCGGAGACTGCAGATGCGATCCAACGCAGCAGCTATGTTACTGGCGGACTACAGGTCGATTGGAGCACCGGATTTGGTTTGCGTCTCCGATCGGGGTGAAGGTAGAGATATTTTGTTGAAAGCCCTTTAGTTACTTATACCATTTTAGCAATAGTTGGTAGTTCGCAAGTAAATTAATTCGAATCATAGACAAAATTAACTAGGTACCAAACAAGTAATTAACTTTGTAAAAATTAAAAATCCCCCAACGCAATGAAACGGCTAAACCGATTTTGATCAAACAAAGCTAAGAACACTCCTGACAAATAAATACATAATTAAATAAATAATGCTGGACAGTTCACACAACATTATCTAGCCCCAAGCTAAGCAAAGCTTGTGTTATGGGTACTAGATATCTGATATACTTAATACAATATAATTTACATAGATAGATATTTTTTATTATACATAGAAAATACCCAGAACACCCTGAACAAATATCTGCGATCGCACAAATATTTGTTCCGAGGCGGGAATCGAACCCGCAACCTCCTGCGTCGCAGGCGAACCTTAGCCCGCCGCGCCACAGAGGTCGTCACCTATACCTACACCTTTCAAAAAAAAAAAAAACGGTTCACCCGTGCGGGAGCTATTACGATGGGACAGACAGACACACACACAGACACGTCAAACTTATAACAAAACTGATTGAGTGATAAAGTCTGATAAAGTCCCAACACGTTTTGGTACATTTAGTAGGTACCTATTTTATTTATTTGAAAGCATGTTTTCTAGCGGTGGTTCGTAGACATGTTTTATCAAAATCGGTTCAGCCATTTCATTGCGTTGGGGGTGTTTGTAATTATTACAAAATTAACTATTCAAAACAAGCTTTGGGTAAACTATAGATAATTAATATAGGATATCACCGTAGAGAGTTGAACAAAATTAACTATTCAAAACAAGCTTTGGGTAAACTATAGATAATTAATATAGGATATCACCGTAGAGAGTTGAAAAAAGGGACCTCACCTACCTAGAAATAAAAACCGGCCAAGTGCGAGTCGGGCTCGCGCAAGAAGGGTTCCGTACCATTATCTTTAAAAACGGCAAAAAAACACGTTTGTTGTATGGGAGCCCTCTTAAATATTTATTTTATTTTTAACCCCCGACGCAAAAACTACTGTGTTTGTAAGTTTGACGTGACTGCGTGTGTGTCTGTCTGTGCCATCGTAGCTCCCGAACTGTGAGAAAGCCGAATTTCCGAAAGGTGAATTTGTCGGGAGTTTTCTAAGCTATGTTTGATCAAAATCGGTTTAGCCGTTCCATTGCGTTTTTTTTAAATGTTTACTGAATGAATCAATACAAGCTTTGGGTAAACTATGAGACACCACCGTAGAGAGTAGGGAATAGGGAGGAAAGGAAGACCCTCCCATATATTTAAAAAAACTAGGAAATATAAAGTTTTCGAGGAACTAATAAAGTAAGTTAAGGTTAAGTATGGAAACCTGCACAGAGCAGCATTTTTTTTAACTATACTGCACGCCAATATACATTTGCCTATATAATATCGGAGTCTCATATTTAAAAATAAGTGCTAGTCCGACATGGATTTAAAACACTAGAGAACTGTGATCATCACGTGAGCTGCGAGTGAGCTGTATTTATATCTGTTTGTTAATGCAGTTAAAGCTATTTAAGAAAGGTGGTATGAGAAAAAGAGTTGGTAGCTTAGTTAAAGTTACTGTTTTAACGTTACCTGGCACCTAAGCATTAAACACTTGTAATCTGTGAGTGAAATGGACGGAGCCCAGGTAAAGTCGGTTCCTAGGTAGGTAGACATCATCATAGGGAATTGTTGATCTGTAATAAATAAAGATTACATCTCTTGTGATAGTTAAATAATACTGTGAAATAAAATCAAAACAGCTGAGCACTTTTAGCTTAACAGTCCAAGAAAAGGATGCGTCTCCAGCCGGGCATTTCCGTTTGGTATTTTTTAGGGTTCCGTACCCAAAGGGTAACACGGGACCCTATTACTAAGACTCCGCTGTCTGTCCGTCGGTCACCAGGCTATGAACCGTTACCACACAACCACAACACAACCGCTAGTTACACAGTTGTAACTATCATTAATTATGGCTCCCATACAACAAACGTAATTTTTTTGCAGTTTTTATAGATAGTAATAGATAGATAGTAATCAGTATTTATTAAACATCTTTATTCAGTCTTGTTTGTAAGTCGAAGCAAGGTCTTGTTTGTAAGTTGGTATGTATTATGTTTGTCCGATGATAACTTTATAAAATTTGGTAGGTCGAACCGCACTGAATCTCTAAGGTGATAAATTATTTATTTGTGAGACATCCGATTCTTCTTCAGACACCTTCTGCAGACTGTCCCACTATTGTAGAGGTGTTTGATCGGGAGACATGCTTGCGATGCGCCTCTCCGACGTGTACAACGGATGGCACGGTCAACATCATGATCTAAAAAATAAATTAAATATATAAAGAATAAAAATCTTTAACCATCTCGTCCCTCTCCTCGAACCAAAGATATTATAAAAGCTGCAGGAAGTCTAGATGCGAGATTGTTCATAGTGGTATTCTACGGGGGAGGCCTATGTCTAGCAGTGGACTTCTACTCTATTCATAATAGGCTGGTGATGATGATGATTATGTCACTTATAGGATTAACAACTAAAGACGCGAGGTTATCCTATTGTTAATTTTTAATGATTTGTAATTGTATTGTTTTTTTAGAAAAAACTTAGCTGCAAAAATTAAAATTGTAAGTAGATATTTTAAAATTATATGCCGAAAAGAGTGTCGATAAAGGGGCACTGAAGAAAAAAGACTTACTGGAGAGAATAGAGTAGGTACTCCTCGCCTGCATGTATCCGGAGTTTTAGTGTCACCTTTCTCAAACAGAATTGAGCCCGTTGGACAACTATGTCCAGACTTTTTTGACCTCCAGATTGCCAAGGGGTCCACTTTTACAAGGTGCTATTCAGCGGGATTGCGCTGTTGTGTTCGTTCAACGATTTTATAATTGCCTTACCGGTGCCATGGCTGTCTGAAAAATGTTAAGTTGGAATCATAACAACGAATTAACACAACTTGGGTTTATAGGTAATAACATTTCACTTCAATGTGGTTACTTACTTTCCTTGCAAACTATTCCAAACTCTAATAATTTGATAATTCGTATATTTGCTGAAAAGTAAACAAACAACAGTTTACGATACGCAACGCACAAGCAGTGCTGCCACCTCTCTAAGGCCAAACAGCGCTAAAAGTGCTTGAAATTCTTGAAAATAGCGCTAGATTTCGCTAGATTGCATAAACATAAAATAGTGGTAGAATCCGCTAGCTTGCATGAACAAACAAAGGCATAGTAGTAAGAAGTTTTTATTTATTTCAATACAAATATAAAATGGTCTTAATATTATATAAATAAATATAAATAATGCTGGACAAGTTCACACAAAATTATCTAGCACCAAGCTAAGCCAGAGCTTGTATTATGGGTACTAGATAAATGATATACTTAATATAATACATTACATAGATACGATATTTTTTTATTCTACATAGAAAACACCCAGAACACCCTGAACAAATATCTGCAGAACGCACAAATATTTGTTTCGAGGCGGGAATAGAACCCGCAACCTTCTGCGTCGCAGGCGAGCCATCGCCAGCCGCGCCGCAGACGTCGTCAATAATAAGTATAATGACCCTACCCTAAACCTAAGGTACGGAACGGAAGCTAAACGAATTGCGGAGTGGTGTTGCTGCTTACTTCCTACTTTTTGCCGAGATTGCGACGTGATTACTGCTAAGTTTGGTCTGTCATGAAAAAGCGCTATATTTTCCGCTTTTATACTAAAATTTAAGCGCTAAGTGTCCCAGAATTAAAAAGCGCTATATTTTACGCTTTTATACTAAAATTTAAGCGCTAATTGTCCCAGAAAAGCGCTAGATCTAACTCCGAAAGCGCTAAGGTGGCATCACTGTGCACAAAGCACAGAGTAACCTTTTTTTTTTTGGCTTTGGAACTTTATCCTTTTACCTTGTCCTGATTATGCTAAAAAATTGACAAAATATTTTTACACCACTTTTTAGATGTTAAATAATTTTAGTTTTTCATTACTGTTAATGATGTAAGTGGTGTCGATTCTGTGCAGCATTCTCTAATTTTAAACCGCGTTAAAGTTGTCGCGCGCCCTTTCTAATAGACTGAAATAAAAGAGACCGCGATAATTTTAATGCGGTTTAAAATTAGAGAATGCTGCACTGAATCGACACTAATGTTTACTTTAGTTTGTTTGACTTATTTGGTTAATTCATATTTCATAGTGTCTCCACCGTGTTGAGCACATACTTGTTTAGAGATCCAAATGTATCTTTATTGATTAAAAAGTCTTGTAGGCGACGGGGAATGTCTGGATTTATGTCCAGTATTTCTGCTGTCGTCAGGAGTCTTTGCAGTGACAAATATTGACAATCCAAGATTGAAGATCTGCATTCAGAGTAAACATATGTTTGTTTATATCTTAGGAAAAAAAATAGAGTCGTGTTATACGGTTGATTAAAAATGGTTTGTACGTTTATACACGGTTCATAGTATAATCGTACTTTGTAAATTAGTCGGATTATCCATAATTTTTAAAACTTCTGACTTTGACTTTCAATGCACAGCCTGGGAATTCACAACCATGGAAAACGTAGCCAGGATTGCACAGCCCGGTAATTCATGTACAAATGGACACAGAATCCATGGTTGTGTATTAGCCGGATTGTAGGTAGCTCGCGATGTCATCCCTAATTGTCACTTCACCCACTCGACCTTCACTACGCTACAGAAGTCGCCGGCTCGCTTCATTCACCACCTCCTACTTCGCTCCACTTGGCGTCGCAGGCTTGCTTCACTCAGGACCTCTCACGCGAGCTACATTTTTATATGTACTCTAGGTGCGTGCCGCACAAGACCAGCAAGGCCATTTTGAAACGTTCGAAAAGTCTTCCGATCGGATTCGTTAGTTTTTGTCGGAAGAAGTACCGACACCAAATAGGTCTCGGAATGTTTTGAGCTAAAGTTTCGTATTCTAATGTCAAAGTTTTCGGTATCGGATATTTTAGAATCGCGTCTATCGGAATCTCCGTCGGTAACTTCCAAATCCGCTGTCGGAATGATTTTCGAAACGTTTTAAAATAGCCCTGCCGGTGTATTGGGGTGCTCTGTTTCGGATATACACAACATTTGACAATGACATCCATCATGCTACGCTTTCTATTGTGTCATCTTTTAAAAGCTCGTCTGAAGTTTAATTCAAGCCAGTGTGTGTAAACGAAGCATAGGTTTTGTATGACGTATCCTTGGCATCCAATTCCCAGGTTGCATATTCCACGGCTGTGAATTATGGGCACGTGTTGGGAATCACACTATATAATATTATAAAGGCGAAAGATTGTGCGTGTGTGTGTGTGTGTGTGTGTGTAGTGTGTTTGTTACTTCTTCACGCTGAAATGGCTGGACGGATTTGCATAAAATTTGGAATGGAGATAACTGGACTCAAGGAATAACACATAGGCACATTTTTTATCCCACGGGATCGACACTTACGCGGGTGAAACCGCGGGGCGCTGCTAGTGTACTATATTTTTGTTGTATAACCATGGAAAACGCAACCAAATAATGTAAAACCCGGCAATTGGAAGCCAATTGGATGTACGTAGGAAGTTTTCCAAGGGTGTATGTACAATAATAAGCACAACCCGATAAAACACAGCCCTGGAATTGTCAACCATAGATGTTCCAAGCAACCAATTCCAAGGGTGTGCATTCCTTGGTTGAATTTTCCATGGTTGTGAAATAACAGCACTCGAACATCTGCTTGTTCCGTCTTTCAAGAAGTTAAAAAAACCATGCTGCGAGTGAAGGCAGCTAACACTTCTAGGTCTCGGGATATTGCCCAGATGCCTTTCTGGTGGTCCATCTGTGGCTTTAGTGTAGCACAGAACTTCTCGGGGCACGTTATGCCAGGATCGTCGGATGTCAAGCGGTCGCGTGTGCAATGGTGCTTAGTAATAATAGTGCCGACTACGATTTTTCAATGTCATCGTATGGACATTCTATACATATAGGTCCCTCGACAAGGGAGAGGGTCTAATTGTTTATATGTTTTGTGTATCTGTGTATAGATAGCCGGTAGTCAAAAATATTGAAATCATTGGAAATCACATTTTACCAAAAGCACATTTTAGCGTGTCAGATTCTGTACCTAACTTGAAAATATTTCACAGTTATAAACATGCGTTCCATATTATGCAGTATTGTAAAAAAAAACTAGCTAGGTATTTCTATTAACTAGTGAGCCTAAAATATTTAAAAAATACAGAATATAGGGCTTTACCCTTAGCTTACAGGAAAACCTAACCAAAAATCCTGTCTTTAAATTTCTACAGGAAATAGCTGTTTCTATGGTAGTTTACTTACACGGAACCCTCATCACGCGGGTATGACTCGCACTTGTCCGTTTTTACATTTGAAGGTGAATGCAGTTAATAATTATTTATCAATCTATCTGTGTCTCATTGTAATCTATTAATTCCAGGTCTATGTTAACCAATCAATGAGAGGTCCCTTCCCGGCCACTGTAGAGGACCTGCAATGCTTATGGGACATGGTGTGCCTTCAAAGTACACAACGTGTACGAGTTGTATGAACAAACCGCAGAGTTAAAGCCATTGGCAGGTGGTAAGGATATGTCCGTGTTATGTTCGGCTTTAAGAATAGAATAGACCTCTCTGTCTCCTCACTTGGATGTCGTTAAAACCGACTAAAGGGTTACTCTAGGCCCTAGGGGATGGGCAGTAGCATCCACACACATGGATACTCGATCACAATACTGCGATCAGCAATAGTTATCACGATCATAGCTCTCTCCGTAGCCCGCTGCGCGACTGCATTTTCATGGGTATCGAAGCTATATTTTTGTAATGTAGTATCAATCAACCCGTGACTTTGCTCGCTTGTGACTGGCTAGCTTTTGTGGCATTCCAGTTCATAATTTATCTTTCTATCACAATCGGTTCAGCCGTTGTTGCGTTTCGTCATAGGGCAGCAGGCGCACGGCAAAGTAGGTACCATGATTACTTCCTTCTCAAAATAACCAGTGGCCTTATTGACTCTTCTGATCTTTTAAACCAGATTAACCTAAGTTTTCCTTTTCGACTAACTAGATTCAACGAGCCACTATATGTTCCAATAGTTTCAACCAAATAAAAGCTGAATTCTTATTCTTGCTTTATTCTTGAATTCTTGGGCGAGCAACCAATAACTATAACAGGTCGCTTAGACTTGAATTAACTGCTACTGTTATTTTTTAAAGCAGTAAGTGAATTTATTGATATCTAGCAGCGCCCCGCGGTTTCACCCGCATAAGTCTCGATCCCGTGTGAATATTAGGATAGAAATGTGCCTAGGTATGTGTCATTCCGGGAGTCCAGTTATCTCCATTCCAAATTTCTTGCAAATCTGTCTAGCCGTTTCAGCGTGAAGAAGTTATAAATACACTACACACACACAAACTTTTGCCTTTATAATATTAGTGTGATGATGTGATTTTCACCAAATGAATGTTCACTCGGTCTGATCCCGTTGATTACCTACTCAAACAATATTCGTGAGAACCTTTTATTGGCTCTCTATTGTTATCCTACTTTAGTATAACGTTAAAGTAAGCTGTTGGTTCCCCTTAAAATAATAATTGTATACCAGAGTTTCAGTTCCACCTTAATAATGCGAAATCTGCTAAGAAGTGTAACACACTACCGTCGTTGGCGTGGCGGGCAAGTAGCTGGCGGAGATGCGAGACAAATGTTATTATGATCTGCAAATATTTGTTGCTGGTCTGGGTCCTGTGGCAGCATGGTACTCGTGTATTTTCTATATACATATATAAAAAAATACATATGACTCACTCACTGACTAATTATCAACGCACAGCTAAAGTCCGTTGTCCGTCCTAAAGTCCTAGAGACCCGAAATTTGGAGGGTATGTTCCTTTTGGAAAGTAATTACTGGAATTCAACCCTAAAGTTGAAAGTGGGGTGTTGAAGTTTGTCTGAAACACCTACACGTGGATGAAGTCGCGGGCATTCCACTAGTAACCCAACGGAACTCCTCGATGGATAATAGTAGTCTGGACGTGTTGGAATCATTTTAATAAGCTCACGGTTCTGATTTCAATAATTTCTAATATCTGATTTCGGTTGAATTTCATAAAAGGTTGTTTTGAAAAAGATATATTTAAACAAAAACTTGTATTTTCAGATTTTACGGTACGATGGCGACCTGTGGACTCTGACGCTGCTACCTGTATTTACCTGCTCTATCGTCTCATATCATACAGCTTATTTTGTGAACTACTTTACTGTTGAACTGGTTTATTTCAGATTATAATTCGCTATTACCTACAGAAAATAAACTGTTTGTGTTTGTAAAAATAACAAAATCTTATTTTCAAGTCTTTACATTAATTGTATCTCGCCAGCAAGCTGAGTTTCAGTAGCTGATGAAATGGCTCAGTTGGCATATCAGAGCTCATCTTGGTCAAAGTGAACTCAAACTGAGCTGACGTGACGCAAGATACAACACAACATTAATTATTCTGCTTGTATGAGTGAAAATATATTACCTTGTACCTACCTAAATTAAATTTTGTA
This sequence comes from Operophtera brumata, assembly GCA_932527175.1. Lineage (NCBI taxonomy): Eukaryota > Metazoa > Arthropoda > Insecta > Lepidoptera > Geometridae > Operophtera > Operophtera brumata. Next base: position 52,757,920 of record OW052239.1, on the reverse strand, counting down.
TTTATGTGTGTTATTTAATCGTTAATGTACAATAAAGTGTTAAACTATGTATCGAAATATTACAACTAACAAATTGATAGTACCTACAGTAGTCCTGAACTAACCTCTACTATGCGCTTATAACGTAAATATCTCCTAATACCTATCAAAGTACATTGGTAAAATTAATAAGAGTAATAAATAATATTATTTTAGAGGGCATAGTTGATGTATATTTTCAATTACACAGTGAATTTTTGTTTAAGTACTGTTTTTCGATATTTTCGTTCACTTTACGTTGCGAAGCGCTATTCTGTTACTTTGTAACTTACCTGAAATTAACTGTTGTCCGCCTCTTAGATTAAATGTACTATGTTGTTATTTTGTAACTTGACAATACAAGCTGTTTCTCATCTATTAAGTATATACTTACTACAATATCGTTGCATTTAATAAGAACAGTCGTAAAAAAATAAAAAAATAAACTCATTACGTAGGTACGTAACTACGTGCTTAGATTTCGTATTCGTAAAAGGGTTATTTTGCTGTAGTCTTGTTCAATAAATGACAACAGGGTGTCTATTTAGTTTGTATAATTCTTCTAAGAACCTGTTGTAATTTATTGTCTGTTGCAAATGTACAGTTTTTTATATTTATAACTTTTCCAAGATTTTATTGTTACGAATTGTAAATAATAAACATATCAAAGTAGACGTACAATAGATACTATGCGAATCCGAATAATAGCACTAGTCTTGTCTTTAGATGGTTCGAAAAATGTTTGTTTTCATTCTTTGCTTTGAGTTTTTTGTTTGATTTGTACGTGATAATATCATAAAAAATGTGTATTTTACTTATTTCTTAAGGCTGTAGCTTTGTTGCAATCAATTACAACACGGTGTCTGTGTAATTTTTATAATGTTTCTAAGAATCTATTGTAATTTGTTTATATGCTCCAAATGTAACAGAAAAATGAAAGTAACTTCTTATGTTTTTAGGATATATTTGTAATTTTTTACAGTTCCAAATATACAGAAATATACGTGAAAGCTCTGAAGTTTAATTTATACCCAAAATAATAATTATTATGTAGGCTAAAAATCAAATAAGAAACATAATAGCCCCTGGGTCCTATTACGCAGTCGTGTATGTTAGTTCCACCAAATTCCGTAAAATCCAATTGACCTCTGGGGTCACCACTTGCCATATTATATACAAGTTTATATTATCTGTTGCATTTACAACTAGCAAAGTTTTCAGTTCCTCAGTAAGGCTTCTTTCTATGTATATAGGTAGAGCTGTTCTGTGGTTTACACTTTACTGTTTGTAAATTGTAATCAAAAATAAAAATTATACTATTAGATTTAGATTCAAAGTTACAGACAAACAGTGTACTATTCGAAATCACAGGGAAACACTGCTCGCAATGTTCTATTAGCTAACACCGTTATCCCAAAAATAAAGGACAGGGAAAGTAAGTCTCATCATCATGATGACAGACGGTCCAGCTCCGGAACCTCCAGGTATATTTTTCAGTAAGGCCTTGCTACTGTGCAGCTTCAGGATGAGCTCCACAGTGTTGTTTCTTTCCTTCCATGTACTGGAATGAATAAACGAAAAAGCTTTCGTTCCGTATGCCCTTTCTCCTGGGGATGATTAGGTATCTATCTACTTTATCCTAAATACTAAATAACGTGAGCTTTCGAAACAAACCTTCTGGTAATTTGTATGTTTTCTCCTAGCAGGTGCAGAAAACGCCGCTTCAAATGTTGTTATTCTTCAAAATATTAAGCTCAAATCTTTGAAAGATATAGGTTTTGCTAAACCCTCATCTAGAGGACTAAACAAAAAGTCGCAATTGTCTGAAAAAAAAAATACTTTACAGCCAAGTGAGGCTGATAGTTCCCAACCAGAGAATAGCAAAAAGCCAAAGAGAGTAAAGATATACACCAAACACACTGGCCCAGAATGGCATAAGGTAGTCAACAGGATTGTGACTAAGCCTATAATATCAAAGAACCTCCCAAAAGCTTTTAAAGATTTACCAATATATGGGAAGCCGAAAAATAATGCCGATTTAGAAAGTTTCCAAGATAGAGCTTGTCGAGAGTTTGTTGGCTTAGCAGATGATGAGTATGCCAAAGAGAGGGATTATTGCAGGTAATACATTCATAGATATATATATATACAGGGTGTAACATAATATCCCTATAGGCCCGGGGAAGGGGTATTCTACACATCATGGTGATTAACTTTAGTTCTACGACTTTTTAAACTTTTGATATTCCTCCAAAAATGAATGTAACTCAATATGAGGACGTTAAGGTACCCTAAGTAGGTCTGCCTCATGTTGTGTAAGGTACATTTGTGGTGGAATTTCATAAATTCCTGGAGGAATTTCAGGAGATTTAAGAGGCATTTCACGAATGAAAAAATTCGAAATTTAAAAACTAATAGAACTCAAGTTATTCGAATACCCCCTCCCCGGGCTTATAGGGAAAAATCTGTGTGGCTTCAAATCAGACACACTTTCACAATTGAATAGTTATTAGTATTCCTAGATAGGTCATTTTCGTAAACTGCGGGCAATCATGTTTTAACGAAGTTTTTGTTAAATAACACGATTTGTGCATGTTTAATCTCCACTAATATAGTTCACAATAATTAATTTAATTTGAAGCTGTAGTGGTTTTTAAGCAGGTGAAACTATGGGGGCGCTAAAAAATGATTATGGGGCACTAAATAGTAATTTATTTTCATAGTGGGCAGTAGACAAAATAAGTTTGGGAACCCCTGTGTTTAACTTACATCAACGAGTGTGAGGTACCAAGATAAAAAGCAGCCTATGGTTCATAAATTAATAAATAAATAAATAAATAATGCTGGACAAATTATTTTATTGCAGCCCAAATTTTCTATTATCGGGCAGAGAAATGGAGATGACATCATTACGGCCAACTCAAGGCCTTCTGTCCGCTGCAATGGCGCTACGAGAAGAGGAGAACTCTATTGTAGCGATACCCGAGAACCCGAAACTGCTCACCTTAAAGAAGCTGAAAACCAGGGTGCAAGTAGACATTGGTCATATTTTCCCGAGGAGAATGAAGTATAGGGGAGTCAGGCTCCTAGCTCTGCAGAATCAGGTAACTATTCAAGTATTATTCACATGATTTCATAAGGTTGGTGTAGTCATCCCTCATTGTCATGTGATATTCCATTTTGTCATGCGACAGCTGTTGTGTTGATGTACCACAATATAAATAAATAATGCTGGACAGTACACACAACATTATCTAGCCCCAAGCTAAGCAGAGCTTGTGTTATGGGTACTTGATAACTGATATACTTAATACATAAATAGATATTTTATTGAGAATACCCAAAACACCCTGAACAAATATCTGCAGATACTACTAATGTTTGTTCCGAGGTGGGAATCGAACGTGCAACCTCCTGCGTTGCAAGCGAACCTTCGCCCACCGCGCCATAGAGGTCGTCATTACAGTGTTTACCACGCATTCTCAAGAGTCTCATGACGAATTGGCACATGATGACCCGCATGGTCAAAAAGACCAGCATGCTCATGGTATGGTTTAAATTTCAGCTCAATTCAATTCAATCTTTTTTATTTCATACATACACAGATACAGAAAACATATAACTATGACTATTGTCATAGTTTGGATGAATATAAAAATAATTACTATACACAAAAAATACTCTTTCTAAAGATACACTGGACTAAGAAAGTATGAAATGCGCCCTTGTCCAGTGGTCCATGAAGGCACAGATAGTCAGATAGTCATTTATTCAAAAGGTTCACGTAAAAAAAAAACACAAATTGAGTCAAAAGTACACACTGCACACAAAGTACTTAAACAATAATCAAAATAACAAATATTTTAAAAAAAAATGTCACATCTAGGATTACCGAAGTAATTCAATTAATTTCAGGCTAGTGAGCTCATCGAAAGTGTAAAAGGTCTGCTCCATAAGCCAGCGCTTCAACCTGGACTTGAATATGCTGATGATAGGAACTCCAGTGATATTTTAAGGCATCCGGTTGTAAACTGCCGGACCCATGGCATGCTTTAGTTTGTAGGATTTCGCCAACCCGCGCGGGACCGCTTCCAGTTCCCGCACGGCGCGTCACATAATTATGTGTGTCTCACCAACTCTTTTGAACGCATCCTGGTTATTTCTCACGTGTACGGCCACCTGAAAAATCACCAAAGATGGTAACGTGAGGATTCCCAGCTCCCTGAAATGAGGTCGAGCGGAAGTGTCTCTCGGGATTCGTACGATAGCTCGTATGGCGCGCTTCTGATTGCGCACGTGTCAAGCCTCCCCGCAATTAATTGCAGGTAGCTGGTAGAGCTGCCGCGCACGCGGCGCATCAGGACAAGCATTATCGCTGCGATGCAATCTACTCTAGCGTCCGCAAATATTCCTGATGCACTGCAGTAGCGCGGCATTTTTCTGCGTATGCTTGGCCCATAGGCTGCACTTATTGAAATGGAGACGTTGGTTGCAGGAAAAGGCGCCGGAATCGAACCAGCAGCCGCCGGATCTGGAGCCTGGGAAGGACATGTTGTTCCGCGTGCGCATCTACCGGCCATTCGCCTTCTCTCAGCAAGGCGCCGGCATCCGGCACGGTGACGATATGAATCAAGTTAGTGTTCTCTATCATGCCTTCGTTCTAGTTCCTCATAATTAGCCTCAATAACCCTCAATGCAATTGCCCTCATTGAATGCCACGAGGAACGGTCTAGAACCGCCTCCATCCACTGACTTTATAGTTCCATCGGGTGTTGGTTATCCTACACTTTACCCCTTGTGTTTCGTGGAAACTATAAAGGTTCTATAAAGGTGGGGGAAACAAGCATTGCCTTGGGAAAATAACGGTGGTGTTGATGGTAGCATGTTTCTAGTATCCCCAAGGGTGTTGTGGATGAAGGAGAGCAAGACTCGCAGTCCAGTTTGTGTTCTGGCTTCATTTGTGCCAAGGCCTAACTGAATGAAAACGTCGTTCATTGGCTAGGACTTAGAGCCACACCGGCAAAGCAAGCATTGGCTAGGACGGACGTAGCCTGGTGTGTATGGGGCATAGAGTTGGATTGTCGCATAGAAATCAAAAGTAAGGAGAATTCATAAATCATAAATCATAAATCATTTATTTGTTTATGAATCTAGGTACAATACAAAATGCATTAGATGTTCGGATGTAGGTAAGATCGCTAGATTCTGCTTTTCAGCGTACAAACATTATACAGATAAGTCGAATTGGCCAATTTATACAAACAGATCGGCAAATTTATAATTAAGAGCATGCACAAATTTCAAAAAAATGTAACAATCTACTCAGTTTCCTACTTACTAAAGATAATCAAACATGTCAACTAATAAAAGTAACTAATTAAAAATAAAAATAAAATTCACACATGTCGAGTCTTATTGTACTCAGAAATTATTTGCATAATACCTACCTACCCAGAAATTAAGTTGAAATACTGGTGTCACACAAAAACTCATCTACAGTATAATAAGCTTTTTCAACCAAAATGTCATTAAGTTTGCGCTTAAATACATTTAAACTTGACAATGATCGAACAGATAATGGTATCTTGTTGAAGATTATAGGCGCCATGCAGAAAATACTTTTGCGTAATAGCTGTGTTCGACATGAGACATTGCGTAATTTACCCTCTAGGCGGCTTCCAACTGCAAACCATTCAAACAGCTCAGGGTTGCTTTTGACAAAAACAGCAACCTCACTTATGTATAGTGCAGGCAGTGTTAGAAAATTTAGTCTAATAAAATGGGACTTACACGAGTCCCTCCTTTTCAGACCACAAATGGCTCTGCTCTGACACAACGCTTTTGTGCCCTAAAAATTCTCAGCTTTGCTGTTGAGTTACCCCAAAATATTGTGCCGTAACGTAGGATTAACGCTACATGGCCATGATAGGCTGTAATAACTGCAGACATGTTCGTTACTCGACTCAGTTTGAAAAGAGCGTACGCGAACTGATGCAATCTATTACAAATATTGTCAATATGCAGTTTCCAATTTAGTTCATTATCTATAGTGAGTCCCAAAAATTTTGTACTGTTAACTTCATTTATCTTTATACCCAAGTAGTTTATATTCATGTCAATATTAATATTATTTCTTTGTCTGAAATTCATTATATATGTCTTCGTCAAGTTTATATTCAGATTATTCAATGTCAGCCATGTAATTACAGAGGTCAAAGTACAATTTATTTCATATTCAAAATTATGCGATTTAATTTATCATTTATAAATAAAATGGTACTATCATCGGCAAACAATGTCATAGGATGGTTAGTAGATTGTGGTAAGTCATTAATGTAAATTAAAAATAGAAGAGGACCTAACACGCTACCTTGAGGAACACCGTGAGATACATTCCTAACGTCTGATACGTAACCAGTGTCGGTATGTGTTTTTGAACAAATCTTGTTAATTTGCGTGACCTGGGTCCTGTTATTAAGGTATGATTTAATTAATTGATTAGCGGTGCCTCTCACTCCATAGATATCCAGTTTGCGCAGGAGTGTATCGTGGTGAACATGGTCAAAAGCCTTAGTCATATCCATGTACAGGGCCATAGCTGTTTTCTTTCTGTCTCTACTTGTCATTACCTTATACAGATAATCATAAATTGCCCTGTTAATTGACATATTTTTCCTAAATCCATATTGAAATTTGCTAAGGATTTTACTGTCCTCGAAGTAATCGTATAGTTTTCTGTGAATAACCTTTTCAACGACTTTAGAAAAAACCGGAATCAACCTGTAGTTGCTGATATCCTCTTTAAGCCCCTTTTAAAATAAAGGTTTGACAATTGTCAGTTTTAGTATATCTGGAAAGATACCTTGTACTATACATAGATTAATTATGTGACTCAAAACCGGTGAAATGTAAATTGCTACATCTTTAATAATTTTAGTAGCAATGCCGTCGAAACCAACACTATTAGTATTTTTTAATGAGTTAATAATATAAAAAATGTCAATAGGACTAGTAGGAGATATAAATAAGGAATTCGATTTATTATAATTAATTGTGTATGTCCTGTCAACATTATCGTCTATGTTTACAATGTCAATAAAGTAATTATCAAAAGCATTCGCCATGTCAATAGGACTCGTTATTTCATTACCATTTAAAGTTAATTTACAAATATTTTCTCGCGGTTGATTGCCGTTGTATTTATTTATAATATTCCATGTCGCCTTTGATTTGTTAGATGCATTATTTATGAAATGCTCATTTTGGGCTTTTTGGGTTAATCTTATAACTTTATTGTACCTTTTTGTATATGTTTTGAAGACATCCTTATTTATTGAGTTCGGACATAGCCTGTATTTCCAAAGTAAGGCTCTTTTTTTCTTACTGCTTATTTTTATTCCCTTTGAAATCCATTTAGGTTTTCTTTGCGTTGGTATCTTTACCTTCGCCATTGGGAAGCAAAGATTATAAAACAATGCGAAAGTATCATGAAAAATCGTGAATGCCTTGTCGGGATCATCAGTTTCAAAAACTTCTTGAAATGATAAACGCCCAGTGTGTTCCTTAAACTTCGCCCTATTTTCCTCGCAGTAATTTTGTTTCATTGTGTACCAATGTTTGAGTGCACATGTTTTTTTTACCAGAATCTTTACCAATTGTGCTAAATGGTCAGACAACGCAAAGTCTATTATTTCACCCGAAGATCCTCGAATATTATGTGCTACGTTATCTAAACCAGTACCACTGTCAGGTCGCGTGATTTGATTGAATTCGAGCTTAAGGTTATATACTGCCAGTACGTTTTTGAAATCGTTAGATACTTTATTATTCTTTAATGATAAAATCTCCACATAATATAATTTTAAAATTAGAATTCAGAGATAATTGTAAAAGCATGTCATTAAGTTTGGAAAGAAACAGTTCTTTAAGTTCTAACTTATTTCTTGGTGGTCTTTAAATACATACTATGTACAATTTGTGCTGCGTTAGTTTTATTGCGGAGAATTCTATAATACTAGGTATCGACAGACCAACAATGCTATGCATACTTTCAAAATCATGTAGATGGTTACGCACCAATATACAGGAACCACCTCTGCGACCAGATCTACAAAAAACTGAAGCTAATCTAAAATTTACAATTGCAAGCCGTACCAAATCGTCGTTTGTCATGTTGTGCTCAGTTACGCATATAATACCCACGTTTTTACCCATCTGTTCGAGATTATCCAAATTTACCATCAGATTGTCAGCTTTATTGATGAGACCGTTAATATTTTGGTGTAGTATATAAATACAGTTATACACGAAATAAACTATTGCTACCTGCAGGACATTCGCTGTTATTAGCACTACTGTTATTCTCAGCAGCATTATCTTTGTTGTTTTCATTAGAGGATACAATACTACCCCCTACGTTACAAACACTACTGTTATTCTCAGCAGCATTATCTTTGTTGTTTTCATTAGAGGATACAATACTACCCCCTACGTTACAATCATCTGTTTGTCTCTGGTTATCTACATAGAGTTTTGGTATAATTTGCACATTGATGATCTTATTCAAATACTCATTGTTATAATTGATAAAGTTGTTCTTATAATTTATATGTAGTAATTTGTATGTATGTATAATTAATAAGGAGGGCACGTTAAGCTGTCGGTCCCGGCTGTTATTGATTAATAGCAGTCGATAAGCCATGTCAGAGGCCCTCGGGCGGCTTGACTAACTCTGACACCAGAGGCCAGCACTACCTCATACGAAACAACAACATAAGGAGGCGTGGCGCGTGTCGCCAGAGTATGAGCAAATTGCTCATACTCTTTCACTGCGGTGTAGCGGGTTTATTTTCATGTATATACGTCGTAAAATCATTAAATCAAACACAGAATTTTATGATAAATGTCAATACGTGGTGACTTTTCAGTTTTCAGTTATTTTCCTCTTTCTTTATTTAACGAGAAAAAAGCAGCTAAAAACGAGTAATACAGTTTGTCGCCCCGATTTCTCTGGTATGCTATCTTGAGTAATACATGATACGTTGCAAAAATCGAAGTCAAAAGATGCAGGACACATTGAATCACACAACACACGTAAGTAAAGAATTCAAGTGTTTATATCGAAATCAGTTTTAATACAACAGCCCGGATAACCCTTCTCGTTACTTCAGATTTATATGGTTTTATTTTGATGGTTTTATCATCGAGCAACACGGAACGGAGGCCGCAATGCTCTATGGGTTTTATATATATTTTTATTTTTTGTTTATTAATGTGTAAACAAATGTACGTTTCAATCAGTAGTTTCATTGCACACTCATTTTGGAAATTGTTACAGATCCGCGGTCGGCACTCCGTATTCAACTGCGACGTGGTGGTGCTGGGCCGGCAGTGTCTCTCGGAGCTGCGCGACCGGATCTCGTGCCGCAACGACCTGGACCTGAGGCTCGACATGTCCGACCACCCGGGCCTGCCGCCTCCCACCACCTCCAAGGTACCTCCACAACAGTGTCTCTCGGAGCTGCGCGACTGGATCTCGTTCCGCAATGACCTGGACCTGAGGCTCGACATGTCCGACCACCCAGGCCTGCCGCCTCCCACCACCTCCAAGGTACCTCCACAACAGTGTCTCTCGGAGCTGCGCGACCGGATCTCGTGCCGCAACGACCTGGACCTGAGGCTCGACATGTCCGTCCACCCAGGCCTGCCGCCTCCCACCACCTCCAAGGTACCTCCACAACAGTGTCTCTCGGAGCTGCGCGACCGGATCTCGTGCCGCAACGACCTGGACCTGAGGCTCGACATGTCCGACCACCCGGGCCTGCCGCCTCCCACCACCTCCAAGGTATCTCCACAACAGTGTCTCTCGGAGCTGAGCGACCGGATCTCGTGCCGCAACGACCTGGACCTGAGGCTCGACATGTCCGACCACCCGGGCCTGCCGCCTCCCACCACCTCCAAGGTACCTCCACAACAGTGTCTCTCGGAGCTGCGCGACCGGATCTCGTGCCGCAACGACCTGGATCTGAGGCTCGACATGTCTGACCACCCGGGCCTGCCGCCTCCCACCACCTCCAAGGTACCTCCACAACAGTGTCTCTCGGAGCTGCGCGACCGGATCTCATGCCGCAACGACCTGGACATGAGGCTCGACATGTCCGACCACCCGGGCCTGCCGCCTCCCACCACCTCCAAGGTACCTCCACAACAGTGTCTCTCGGAGCTGCGCGACCGGATCTCGTGCCGCAACGACCTGGCCCTGAGGCTCGACATGTCCGACCACCCGGGCCTGCCGCCTCCCACCACCTCCAAGGTACCTCCACAACAGTGTCTCTTGGAGCTGCGCGACCGGATCTCGTGCCGCAACGACCTGGACATGAGGCTCGACATGTCCGACCACCCGGGCCTGCCGCCTACCACCACCTCCAAGGTACCTCCACAACAGTGTCTCTCGGAGCTGCGCGACCGGATCTCGTGCCGCAACGACCTGGACCTGAGGCTCGACATGTCCGACCACCCGGGCCTGCCGCCTCCCACCACCTCCAAGGTACCTCCACAACAGTGTCTCTTGGAGCTGCGCGACCGGATCTCGTGGGCAGAGCCTCAATGGGCTCGATACCACCGCTTAAATCGACTGTAAATAAAGTATTCCGACCAAGTTCTCCCCAGTACTACCTAAGCGTAGTGTATGAACACTAAAAGATCAATTTGACATGATAAAGAAAAAAAGCGTAAAATCTGTTTGCAGGACTCGTTCCCGTCCAATTTCATGTTCATAAACAACGTGTTCTACGTGGACACGCGACCCAACTGCATCGACATCAGCGCGGTGGTGCGGCGCTTCGCGGAGCAACGCGGCCTCGGCACCTTCCCCGTGCGCGACATGTGCAGCGTCACCGTGGGAGAGCTGCGCGTGCGGCTCGCTTACCCCGAGGTACTACAGACAGGCTAGCGTACCCTGCGGTATCTAGTGCAGGCTAGCGTACCCTGCGGTATCTAGTGCTTCGCGGAGCAACGCGGCCTCGGCACCTTCCCCGTGCGCGACATGTGCAGCGTCACCGTGGGAGAGCTGCGCGTGCGGCTCGCTTACCCCGAGGTACTACAGACAGGCTAGCGTACCCTGCGGTATCTAGTGCAGGCTAGCGTACCCTGCGGTATCTAGTGCAGGCTAGCGTACCCTGCGGTATCTAGTGCTTCGCGGAGCAACGCGGCCTCGGCACCTTCCCCGTGCGCGACATGTGCAGCGTCACCGTGGGAGAGCTGCGCGTGCGGCTCGCTTACCCCAAGGTACTACAGACAGGCTAGCGTACCCTGCGGTATCTAGTGCAGGCTAGCGTACCCTGCGGTATCTAGTGCTTCGCGGAGCAACGCGGCCTCGGCACCTTCCCCGTGCGCGACATGTGCAGCGTCACCGTGGGAGAGCTGCGCGTGCGGCTCGCCTACCCCGAGGTACTACAGACAGGCTAGCACAGTTACTAGTGCAGGCTAGCGTACCCCGCGGTTACTAGTGCAGGCTAGCGTACCCCGCGGTTACTAGTGCAGGCTAGCGTACCCCGCGGTTACTAGTGCAGGCTAGCGTACCCCGCGGTAACTAGTGCAGGCTAGTGTACCCCGCGGTAACTAGTGCAGGCTGGCATACCCCGCGGTAACTAGTGCGGGCTAGCGTACCCCGCGGTAACTAGTGCAGGCTAGCGTACCCCGCGGTAACTAGTGCAGGCTAGCGTACCCCGCGGTAACTAGTGCGGGCTAGCGTACCCCGCGGTAACTAGTGCAGGCTAGTGTACCCCGCGGTAACTAGTGCGGGCTAGCATACCCCGCGGTAACTAGTGCGGGCTAGCATACCATACCTTCGCAAACTGCTCTCTAATAAATGGTTATGTATTTGTTTCAGGTATACGTCCACCAAGGTAACTGCGAACACGTATTTCAATTCTCCGAGATTCGTTTATTGAACTACGCTGACCCGCTCCACCTCTCCAATTACCCGTGCCACACGGCCGTGTCTCAGAACCAGACGTTGTACTGCAACACGTGTGCTGAGTTCTCGGCGCGATGGATCGTAACTAAGTCTAAACGAGTTCCGTTCGACCCCGCCTTCTTCTGCGACACTTGCTTTCACAGCTACATGTATAAAGACGGTCAAAAGGTTGAAGATTTCAGAGCCTTTATCTACAAAGGTAATGAAATTAATATGCTACGACCGAATTTGGATTTGGAGCAGAGTCTTGATGATAGAGAAACTTCGGCAAGGGTGCCGCAGGAAGAGGTCCGTATCCATTTTTGAGGTTAATCAATCTTTACTAAGCTTTGTTAGGGTACCCAAAGGGACCCTATTACTAAGGCTCGGCTGTCCGTCTGTCTGTCCGCCTGTCACCAGGCTGTATCTCATGAACCGTGATAGTTAAACAGTTGAAATTTTCACAGATGACGTATTTCTGTTGCCGCTATAACAAAAAATACTAAAAAACAGAATAAAATAAATAATTAAGGGGGCTCCCATAAAACAAGTGTTTTTTTACCGTTTTTATAGATAAGGGTATGGAGCACTTCGTGCGCGAGTCCGACTCGCACTTGGCCGGTTTTTTTATTGTTCCGCCTGAGGGAAAATTCTCATACCGAGTGTGAGTTAGGTACTGTTACTATTGAGTTATATTAGGATATGTAAACAGCGCCTCTAGTGCCTCGTTTCGGCAACTAATGTTGTCTATACAAAACCCACGTTGTTAATCTAGTTTATAAGAGTATTAGTTTCAGTTATTGAACAAGTGGAGTAGCCCACAATTTCGCCAATGTCATGTTTGAAATGATCCTTGTAATATATAAGAATTGACACATTGACACATTGATAAAATAAATAAATAATGTTGGACAGTTCACACAACATTATCTAGCCCTAAGCTAAGTAGACCTTTTGTTATGGGTTCTAGATAACTAATATACTTAATACAATACATTACATAGATTGATATTTTTTATTATACATGGAAAATACCCAGAACACCCTGAACAAATATCTGCATATCGGACAAATATTTGTTCCGAGGCGGGAATTGAACCCGCAACCTTCTGCGTCGCAGGCACTCCTTCGCCCGCCGCGCCACAGAGGTCGTCACCTCGTCGTTTATCTCTCGCTAGATGGCGTTGGCGACAGTTTTGGTGATAGTGTGGTATGACATTCTGCGTTCCCTTTAGGGGAATTTGTGCGTAAGTTTTGTAACAAATTATTTTCTTGTAGTATTAATTAGTAGTATTTTCTACCTTCTTGATATTCTATATTATAAATTACAGCTAATGATACAAAGAAAATGGACTGTTTTAATTTATCTGCTTTAGATACCCGGGAATACCGATTTTATTTCGGGATTACCCAGACTTGTTGATAAGATTCGTTGGTATAAGATTTGTTTGTCATGGCTGCTAGCTTATTATGGAATGTGTTATTTATTGGAAGAAAGCGTTAGCCGAGTTAGTCGTGGGAAGCAATGGCGGCGATGAGCTCAACACTTGTCACTTCCACGATGATGCAACCCACTGTGAAAAGAGGCCCATTGAGGCACTGCTTACCCCTTCGGGGAAAAAGGCGTGTGTCTATGTATGTGTATGTATTTAGTCTATGTGATATCCAGACATATTTGATTCCTAACACTTCTACAACTGTTATCTCCTGTAATTATATATTCTTAATTATTTCCGAAATGTAAACAGACACTGAGGTTAATATTTTCAAATGTCTAAAATGGTCCCACACGATAATTGGCTATCATCAGTACTCGTATGGCGCGTTTTTGCATTGTCAGGATTCTTTCATTGTCTGATGAGTTCCCCATAAAGCTATGCCATATGACATAATGGAATGAACATAAGCGTCAGATGTTATTGATGGCAGTTGTTTCAGAGCGTATATTCAGGTTGTAATTTTTTACACATGGAGTCAATGTGGTGCTTCCACAATGACGTTAACGCTGGGCCTAGCCCAAAACCTTGTAATTTTATAATGCCATTTGCCAGCGGTGTCAAGGTTCCCAAAGCAAAGTATTGCTTAGTATTGGCTAAGCAAAGTTATCGAAATAACCGGATGCTTTTTGGGTGCGGCATTAAAAAACATTATGTTCCTTTTATCTTCGCTTTAGATTAGACCATTGTTTTGGAACCAGTTACGTAGTTCCTCTATTGTTAATCTAATTTGGTCAAGGAGTTCCTCTGAGGAACCCGTAGGCCTCAGAACCTGTACCTGTGAGGCCTGTAGTTAATACTACAGGCTGTTCCAGTACATTGGTGATCTAGCCTGTGTTTTGTGTCCTGCTATTATTATTATTATTATTTGTGTTATTATTTTATTTGTGTTTAGTGTAATTTCTTCTATCCATGTGTGCCGTTCCAAACAAAGATTTTTTTTTTCTTTCTTTTTTCTTTTTTATTAGGGGAAATCAGTGCTCGTTGTACCATCAATGGTGCGGGCCGTTGGTACAAGTGGTCCGAAGTGTATTCCGTTTTGGTACCACACAGTTGTACCATCCATGGTACGGGCTGATGGTACAAGTGGTCCTGTGTGTATTTAGTTATGGTACTATTGATACAAATCAGTGCCAGTTGTACCATCCATGGTACGCACTGAAGGTGCAAGTGTTCTGGAGTGTACTTTGTGTTATGGTACTATTGATACAAATCAGTGCCAGTTGTACCATCCATGGTACGGACTGAAGGTGCAAGTGTTCTGGAGTGTACTTTGTGTTATGGTACTATTGATACAAATCAGTGCCAGTTGTACCATCCATGGTACGGACTGAAGGTGCAAGTGTTCTGGAGTGTACTTTGTGTTATGGTACTTCTAGATTTGGTCGCGTTCGAACAGGAGTTTTAGTTGAAAGACGATTCAAAATGAACCTTGTGATTTTAGCGTAATATTTATAATCTTATCCTTTGTCCTTGATTGCCATGAGAAGGATACAAAGAGGTGTATGACGTAACGCATTCCATCCTCGCGTGTTAGCTGATTGATACTTTATCTCGCATCAGCTGCTGATTGCAATGAGTGTTCACACGCCAACGCGAAACTATTTCTGGACTCGTAGGGAGGTCCGTAAGGGTCCCGCCTCACACATCGCAGCAGAATAGGCTCGAATTGACCAGAAACCGACCATTTAGTAGGACCGGTATATAGCTTTTTTGTGAGAGTTTGTCCCTTCGACCAAAAAGGTTTGTCAGGTGCAGTACTACCACCATACCTATTTCTATTGCATTCCACATTACCTATGAGATAATGCATTTTTATATAGGCAGAGGTTACCACATAACATCAGATGGAGTGGTTCAGTCATTCATTAAAATCTAAAAAATCTTGTGGCTGCCAACAGCCTCCTCTCAGAAGCCGGAGAAAGAGGGAGATGGAAAACTGTTTTTTTTAAATACTACTTCGAATGTCCGATCAATCAGATGGCTCACCTGATGGTAAGCGGTACCCTTTGCCTATGAACAGTGCATTATCTATCACATAGATCACGTCCACCTAGGACTCACCGTATGTGGCATTGCACTGCGCCCGCCACCCTGAGACATAAAGATGAAAAGTCTCACGTGCCTGTAATTTCACCGGCAACCATACCTTTCAAACCGGAACACAGTAGGTATCCACCATACCTTAGTACTTCCCCGGACGAACTCTTGCAGCGAAAAATGTTTATGGTCATGCAATCTTCCAAACTGAAAGGATACATGGCCTTAGGGTTGATATTGCAATGACTCCAAATGGAAACATGTGGCATGTCCTACGGCTTTCAATCTCATTGTCTCTCATCGCTATCCTCGACTGCAATAAGTCACTCATGTACTCTTGTAATGTACCTACTCATTACAAACACCCACATTCTTGATGTGTGAGATAGCCTAGATTACCTCAATCGTGTCGTTCCATCTTCGTTACCGCTGATCGGATGTGCATTTAGGTCTAGGCCTGAAGTCTAGAACGAGTTCAATAATCCTAGGGCAAAGTGCATTAGACCACGTGTTTAAAAGATGCGCTGTGGAAACAGCTTACTTACCTACTACACCTTTTAAGGCTCAAGGTAAATATTAGGGTTATTCAAGTCACAAGCTGTTCTACCTACCTACTAAATGGCAAAGCACAAAGCGCTAATCTCAGCATTTCTAAAATTAAGCTCTGGTACCTAAGTGCTCCAGATACTATTATATATTCTGTGTCCATGCTCACTGTCCAGCAAGAATAGTCAATCATAGGTCACGTCCTAGGTGGACGTGACCTATGAGGTAATGCACTGTTCATAGGCAGAGGTAACCGCTTAACATCAGGTGGGCCATCAGCTTGTTCCGACATTCGAGTAGTATAAAAAAAAAAAGTAATATTGTGATACAAGGGTCGTAAATAGGTAATTCAAACGAGTCGACGTTAATGGCGAGGGTTTACCATCATCACGAGTTTGCAATAAATAACTTTTACGTCCGTGTATCATACAACGATTTTCAATAAGAGTTGTGAGAAAACATATAAATAATTATATAAGCCGCCAAACACCAATCGCGGGATTAATTTTTTTGCGTCTTTAAGTCTGTAGTCGACATAATTTATAACTCCTTGCTAGTAAACTTTTTTGTTGCACTGAAAAAAAAAACAACCAAATAAATTAACAAAGAAATTTGTCAAAGAGAGTAAAAACTCATAAATTCTGCGGTTGTTAAATACATATCATATAATTTCAATCAATTTTGTGAATTCCTTGCTGAGATTCATCTATAAATTCATTTTTCTTAGAATAAAGTGGACAGCATTACATACATACATATTACATAGACACACATTTTTCTCCGAAAGGGTAAGCAGATCCTCAATGGGCCTGTTTTCACCGTGCACCATCGTGGGAATACAGACGTGACAAACTTTTTAATTAACTGGAATAAAGAAAAAATTTGAAAGAAATCGCACTAGAGTGGTAAAATTAACTTTCAAGTACCTTTGAAGTAGGTACACTTTTCGAGCAAATGTATTGAAAATTATTTCGCATGTCTGTCGCAACCCACATTCATAGCTGAAAGACTGAAAAACGACTTCTGTAACACTCTTAGCAACCTATAATGGATATTTCCATAAAAATAAATCTGTTTTTCACCCGTAGCTTCAAGTGGTAAATTGCAATTACGGACACGTCACTTACTTAAATTAAATTAATTTATTTCCTTTGGAACACATAGGTACACTTGATTAAATTCATTTTCAACACACTTGCTCATAAAGTGGCTCTTATTTCACCGCAATTAGGCACATAATGACACCTGTAATCAAACTGTGACTTTCTCATTGCTATTATTCACAAGTGAGTTATAGAAACAGTTGAACATTTATTAACACAGAGTGTGTATTTCTGTTTTATTATTATTTTCTTCAAATGTGTGTTGATAAACGTCGTATGATACACGCGTGTATTGATGATTATCGTCCTCAGCTCTCTTAAGACCCTCACCTCACGGCTCGGGTCTCAATGGCGCCTCAGCGGTAATCACCGACATTACATACTTGTACCATAATGTAGTATTATTTCGTTTGGAACACATAGTTACACTTGTATTAGTCGACTTACATTATTGTTGAGTAGCGGCTGTACATGAGCCTTGTCGAAGAAATGAGTGTAAATAATAATCGATGTAAATACGATTCACATCACAACACAAAACACAAGCAGCGATACACACTTGTAAGGCAACCTATGCTAGATTCAATAGGATGATTGATGGTTTAAGTTCTATTTCAACTAGGATATTTTATAAGGCCTTAAATTCATATTATCTGTATCTCTCAGTATATGTTAAGAATTCGTTTGCTTCAATTAAAACCATAAATTGGGCGATTATTTGTCAGCCCACGGAATATTCCTATCCTCAAATTAAAACCACAAATTGGGCGATTATTTGCCAGCGCACGGAATATTCCTATCCTCAAATTAAAACCACAAATTGGGCGATTATTTGCCAGCGCATGGAATATTCCTATCCTCAAATTAAAACCACAAATTGGGCGATTACTTGTCAGCCCACGGAATATTCATATCCTCAAATTAAAACCACAAATTGGCCGATTATTTGTCAGCCCACGGAATATTCCTATCCTCAAATTAAAACCACAAATTGGCCGATTATTTGCCAGCGCACGGAATATTCCTATCCTCAAATGAAAACCACAAATTGGGCGATTATTTGTCAGCGCACGGAATTTTCCTATCCTGAAATTAAAACCACAAATTGGGCGATTATTTGCCAGCTCACGGAATATTCCTATCCTCAAAATGTCAAACCCTGCCAACTGTCAAATTGAATTCCCACGAAGAGGGCGATTAGGGTTACCTACGCCCCATTTGCACGCGAACGAAGTTCGCTAATCGCCTCTATACTGGCTGTCTATCTATGTATATATATAAAACAAAGTCGTGTTAGTTACACCACTTATAACTCAAGAACGGGTAAACAGATTTGGCTGAAAATTGGTGGGGAGGTAGCTTAGAACCAGGAGATTGCCATAGGGGGGAGGAGTAGGGGGGGGGGGGGGTCACCGGGGGCTAACCGTGCGAAGCCGGAGCGAGTCGTTAGTATATCTCATAAAACACCGTGAAATTTTGTAATCAATACACTACTTCAATGTAGAACCGCGGTGCGTTAGTTTTTTTTTCTAAGATTTGGTAACAATCTTCTTCTTCTAGCGTATCAATGGTTTGCCTTTTTCGTTTAAACTATTTTAGAGTAAAATGTAGCCACTTCTATAGCATAGTCTGTGGCTTTGTTAAGGAGTCGCATTCAGTCCGAAAGGAGTCTCGCATTCCTCATTTGCAGAGGTTCTGTCTGCACCGGCCAACTTGGGTCCGGAGACTGTTCGTGGATTTCCAGACCAATTAAGTACATTTCATAAGAAACTAACGCACCACTGGTCGAGATATTGTTGTACTGATCTGAGTTTGAAGAGATAATAGCCAATATAGTGATGATGATAATGAAGGCTTTAACATGCCTATAGGTACAGACCGGTCGAAAAGCTCAGTTCCATTCGAACTGTAAATCTTTATCAAAGGAACAGTCTCTTAAGCCTAATAGGAAGCTTATTTCAAAAGCGGCTATTCCCAGAATCCGGCAGTATTGTATCAATTATGCGCACATTAAGATAGCAGAATTGAATTGCAGTTATCTGTACCAATTAACAAGCCATTAATGTAACAGCGTTATCTGCAGCCTTGGGCTTCTATTGGTGTGCGGTCATAGGCGCGACTATCTCAAATGTGGACTGCAAATGTGGATTTATTAGCAGGCAACGTTCGTTTCACATCCAGCTATTCGTAAAGTATTTTAAAGTTCGTAAGAATTGAGGGAACTCCTCAAATATTATAGGCTCACATATAACGATTTCGGCATTTTCAGTAACAAATCATGCATGTGCATTCAGAAAGTGCCATTTGGTGAAGTGGAACTGATGAAGAAGACCAGAGATGGCCATTGGAACTACTCAATGATAAGTATTTCACGGGTGGCGATAAGGATGAGTTTCCGATATCCGATTGAGCTAAAATTTGGCATACCTATTAAGTTTCGATGACAATACAATATGATGGTGACAACGAGCTCATCTGATAATGGAGACGGAAGGTGGTCAACGGAACTCCTCGATGGATAATATTAGACTGGCCGTGCTTAGGCTCATTGTGATCAGCACACGGTTCCGATCACTAATATTATAAAATCTTGTATGTGGGATAAATTCCTAGCTTTGAAGTCGGTTATTTTTCCAAAATAATAACTTATTAAAATTTTAATTAATTTATTTGAATGAACTCAGGACGGAACAGTAACATTATATAATTGACGTAAAGAGACGACAATATAATATTTGTTTTATTATGAATCAGAAGGAACACATGTGGATGCAAGTACAAGTAGCTGATGTCATGCGGTGTGGCGCGCTGTTAGCTGCTAGCCAATATTTGTATGTACTTTGTACTTAAGTATGGGAATGGAGAGTGGAATTTGCGATTTTAATATCACGATTTACTGTTTAGTAAATTGTAGATAGATCGTCTGAACTAAAGTGACTCGCTACACTCCTGTTACGTACTAGTCAAGCCAGTAAAAGTAAACTTACCTATACTATATTATTTTATCTGTGCCTATACCTACCTACAGGTACGTACTATACGTACCTACTTACCTATTCTTTAGTAATCACAAGAGACGGTTTGAAACCTCTGTGCCTAAAGCGGTGCAGGGAGCGTCATTTTAGTTGTCTCTACCAGAATATGAGAATAGGAGTTTGAGTGCTAAATGACCGACTTAAAAAAAAGGAGGTTCTCAATTCATGTTATTTTTTTATTTTTTTATTTACGATTGTTACCTCATTTCTCCGTTATTTATGAACAGATTTGTTTTTTTTAAGTTGTCACGATATACTTCCAGACTGGTCCCATTTTCATCAAAATCTGGTTCTGATGATGGGATCCATGAGCAATTGAGGGAACTCCTCAAATATTAGGTATAGGCACACAATTTCGGTATTTTCAGCAACAAGTCAAGCATGTGCATTCATAAAATGCCATTTGGTGAAGTGGAATTGATGAAGAAGACCAGAGTTAGCCATTGGAACTACTCAATGATAAGTATTTCACGGGTGGCGATAAGAGTGACTTTCCTATGTTATCCGATTGAGCTGAAATTTGGCATACGTAGGTACCTGTCAAGTTCCGATGACAATACAATATGATGGTGAAAGCGAGCTGATCTGCAAGCTTCTGCAAGGCTATTTTGAAACGTTCGAAAAGTCTTCCGATCGAATTCGTTAGTTTTTGTCGGAAGAGTTACCGACTCCAAATGGCTGTCGGAATGTTTTGAGCGAAAGTTTCGTATTCTAATGTCAAAGTTTTCGATATCGGGTATTTTAGAATCGCGTCTATCGGAATCTCCGTCGCTAACTTCCGAAACAGCTGTCGGAATGTTTTTCGAACGTTTCAAAATAGCCCTGCTGATGATGGAGACGGAAGGTGGACGACGGGACTCCTCGATGGATACTAGTAGACTGGCCGTGTTTAGGTTCATTGTGATCAGCACACGGTTCCGATCATTAATATTATAAAATCTTATATTAGGGATAAATTCCTAGCATCGAAGTAGTTTTTTTTTTCGAATAAAATTATTGTTATGAAAAGTAAGTACGTGTACGATGCGTATGTGTGAGTACCCACCTATAATAGAACATAACGTAACACGTACAGCAATGCGGCCTCCGTACCGGAGTTTCTCTACGTATAGATCGGTAAAATAGTGAGCGTCCACATAGCACCAAAAAATAGTACCGATTTGTACGGAGTATCATCGAACCTACTCCGTACCGTAGCCAAATCGCTTGACCATGTCATAGCATACTTATTTAATGCCTGTATCCGGGAGGGTGTGTATCCTGTGACTCTCAAACGGGTTAAAATATCCCCCTTGTATAAAGGTAAGGGCAAGAAATCGGAAATGAAGTCCTACAGACCGATATCGCTTGTACCAGCGATTAGTAAGTTGTTTGAGGTAGGACTTAATAAGAGGCTTTTATCTTTTATAGGAAACGGAAACACAATGTCTGACAGGCAGTACGCGTACAGGCCCGGGCGCGCAACTACAGATCTAGTGCGAGAAGTGTTGTGGCGCGTGCTGAGCGCGCGCGAGGCAGGCCAGCAAGTCGCCTTGCTGTGCTGTGACCTCTCGCGCGCGTTTGACACAGCTGACCACCATCTGATCGCAAACAAATTAGATTTTTATGGTATACGTGGACCGGCGCTCTCCTTGCTCACCTCCTTTATGTCGCACCGTACGCAGACAGTGGTTGGCGACCAAGGGCGTTTAAGATCAGTGGAGCTGGTGAACACTATGGGGGTACCGCAGGGTTCCTGCCTGTCGAACACATTGTTCAGCCTCCTGCTCAACGACCTTCCCGAGTCCGTGAGCGACACGCAAGTCTACATGTACGCCGACGACGTAGCGGCAGTTGTGACCGCGCCGTCAACACTCGAACTTGAGGTTACACTGAACAATGTAGTTCGAAGGCTCGAGCAGTGGTTTAAATCTAACGGTTTAGCCCTCAATAGAGAAAAGACCTGCTTCATGATTTTTCGCCTCAATGGTGCGCCATCGCCACCCTGTACCGTGATCGCCGGAAACACCGCACTGCAAAGAGTCGACACTACAAAACTTCTAGGGTTTTACATCGACAGTGGACTCACTTGGGAGGTTCATATAGAGGAACTCTGCTCCAAGTTGGGCCGGACCTGTTTCGCGCTGCGGCGGCTCGCTGGCACCGCGTCTCGCAGCGTAGTAATGTCGTGTTACTTTGCGACCGTCCACAGTATCCTTACCTATGGTGTGGAGCTGTGGGCGCGAGCCGCGGATGTCGAGCGGGCGTTTGTTATGCAGAAGCGAGCCGTGCGTGCGATCGTCGGCGTGAGTGACGATGTGTCGTGCCGAGACTTGTTCAAAGAGCTGAAGGTCATGCCCCTCCCCTGTGAACTCATATATCAAGTTGCAGTTTTCACTTACATCAACATTGATAAGTTCCAGAGGAGAGGTGTGAACACCGCCTGCGCCCTGCGTAGCAACAAGCTCGCTCACGTGCTCGTCACGCCCGCGCACCGGCTGCGCAAGTCGGAGAGGTCCGTTTATATAATGGGTCCCTCGGTCTACAACAGGCTGCCGGACACGATTAAGGATGCAACTTCCACAATTGTTTTTAAAAATCGACTGAAGAAATGGCTTCTTGACAGTATATTTTATTCTGTAGCAGAGTTCTACGAATTGCCAATTATTTAATTTATATCAAATACTATTAATATTATGCAATTCTAATTTTATTTATTATAACCTTTATATTAAGTCAATATATGAATTTTTATATTGACCTTTTTCTGACCTGTAACTTGGCGTTATCAATAAATGATTTGTATTTGTATTTGTATTTGTATGCGTAACACCCAACAGTCGCATACATTGTCCTGATCCACCTAGGATCCCCTGTGTCGTGAGTATCAGGAACTACACATACCTTGGCATCACAAAACCCAGACCTAGAACAAATGTTCGCAGAACATTCGGGAACAATCAAAACTCAAAAATCATGGTAAATATCCCGTTTTTAGTGAAAAGTATAATACTTTTGTATCATATTGGACTGGGTAATAACAATTTAGTGAATTTTAGTGTGTGGTGTTTACTTAACCCGACGCGTCGTCAGAATGTAGGTAGGTACCTAGTCCATATTCCATCACTCTTACCAAGTGTCCTTCTCACGTGTCCTTTGCTTATCCTAACTTGTTTACCTACGGCCCTTATTCAAACTGTTTGCCTAGCTAAAATTATCTATCATCTCGTTCATCAGACCCTTTGTGTGTCAGCTCGGTGCTCCCGTGACTCCGTTTTAGGTCACGTTTGGTTTCACAAGACTATGGAAAAATTCTTTTATCTGTGTTTGTTCGTAGGTACCCACATCAATAACAGTAAAAATATATAGAGAGATTCATTCAATTCATTCTTCATTGAATTTGCTTATTTATGGAAAATGGCATTAACGTTTAAACGTTTATATACCGTACCGCATCGACGTAAATAAAATGAATGGACGGGCCTTAGGGAACGATAGTTTTGAAGCTTCTAAACAGACCTAGCTAGTATACTTCGCTTCAGTCAGTTTTTGTCACGGCAACGAGTGACAGCTATGCTGAAAAATACCAAAATTAGATACCTTGGTAATACAATGCCTTCCTGTGCTTTTCTGCAAGTGCAAACAACACAAGAAATACAAATAAAGCTTCAGGCATCGCATTTCATTCGTAAGTAAAGGTTTTGTAATATAATTTTCATCAATTGATAAAAAACTTATAAATCGTCGTGTGGTAGGAAAACTACATAAGTAACACATTTTGCGAAATCGACTTTATTGCATGGTTATGATGGCCCATACATGTCGATGGACACGTCTTGCACTAGAGGACGAGCGACAAGGAGGACTACGCCCCAGGACATTATCTCAATGTTCCCCACTCTGAATGAAAGTTAACAGACACAAGTTTATACTCGTAGATAGTTTTAATTTTAGTCGACATACCTTTTTCTTTTTGATACTTAGAATTATTGTGTTCCACAATTTTTTTTTCATTTTGTTGATTTTATAAGCATTAGTCGTTTGATAAGTTTGTTATGTCACTTACTTTGAATTTATAAGTCTGCTAAAATAATGTAGGTGTTTCAGTAGTTTTCTAATATTCAGTCTTGATAAAAAGAAATGATTATAAGTTGGTTTTATTTTAAAATGTATTTTAATATTATATAAATCTATACCCATGGATAGGATTGTCATATTCAAATAAGTAAATAATAGATCATTTCAATTATTCAAAACTTTGGCGAGGGAAAAATACATAGTCGTTTTTTTATTTTTTTCTCTTAATCAAAAGAACTAAAATGTATTATCATTAAATTCGAAAATAGATACAGTACCAATCTATAACATATCAAAACACGGACTGAAAAATTAGTTACGATAAAAAAGCTATTGCCATTTTTGACGCAATAAAACAGTAAATCGCGTTTTTCTCGCGATGTTGGTTTTGTTGTTGTTATTACTTATTTAGTTTTCCAACTACAGCGACGAAATATTTGACAAGACTTCACGCATGACGGATGGTCTGGTACAGACTGCAAAAAAATCTGATGCCTAAGGGGTATCGAATTGATTTAGAATTGTAATTTGCATTATTTACGTCAAAACATTGCTAAGCACGTCGCTTTAGGTAATTGCATATAATATGTAATGGCATGTTAATTAACCTTATAGCTTTCCAAAAAAAATCTAAGGTAAACAAAAATGGATAGAAGTCATAAGACGAGCAAGAACAGGCGACTTTTGGAAGTGGAATACATTTTCCCGTATTTGCTCTGATCATTTTCTACACAATGAATTCTATACGCCAAAAAACGGTTAGTAGTAGTAGAGCTTTTTTGTAAAAGAGTTCGTCCGGGGAAGTACTACCACCATACCTGTTTCTGCCGCAAAGCAGTAGTGCTCGCATTGCTGTGTTCCGGTTTGAAGGGTAAGGGTGCCGATGAAATTATGGCCACATGGGACTTTTCATCTTTATGTTTCAGGGTGGCGGGCGCAGTGGAATGTCACATAGGGCGCGTCCTAGGTTGACGTGACCTGAGGTAATGCACTGTTCATAGGCAGAGGGTACCACTTAACATCAGGTGGGCCATCTTCTTGATCTGTCATTCCAAGTAGTATAAAAAAACTCATTGTGCAAAATTCTTAAAACTGCACTCTGCAGTTTCTTAAATACTGGAATCTTTATACATTTATGTTTCCGTACGATTTTTATGATATTTTCTTAGTTTATTGAGTGAAGAAAAATATATTTTTCACAAATTGATTGAGCTGAAGACCTTAGGTGGACTTGCTTTTCTATTGATTTATATTGTGTATGTTTGAGAGCTGAAAAATAGATACGTAACTACATAAAACAGAAGGGAACCATGTATTTTTGTAAAAGTTTCATTCAATAATTGCATTTTTTTCGGCGATTTTTTGTACTATAAACCTACTGAAATAACTTTAGTAAACACATTGCATCTGTTAAAGTATTAAGTATTAAAAAAATACAGTTTTTAAGAAGTTCAATAATTTAATTTCACCTAGTTTATTTACAAGACCGCCAGGAGTGGCGCTATAGAGAAGAGGCCTTTACTCAGCAGTGGCTGGATAGATAGATAGATAGATAGATAGTTTATTTGTTGACCGTACCCTAAATCCGAATTGTCTTATTTTTCACGGACGTTTTGTATGGATAAGGCCAGTCCATTTATTTTACTTTGGTCGAAGCCGTACCGTACCTACCTGACCTAGGCCTAGTACCTACCAGGTTTTTAATTTGTTACAACTCGGAATAACGAAAACCGAATTGCGAGTCGAAATGGCGATTTTGTATGGAGAAAATGATAAGCGCCCCTAGCGGACTTGTTGAGAAACTCATTGCAACCATACCTAAAAACAAATATCGATTCGCAGCTCGATAGTCGGGATACTGAATGCAATACTTAGACAAACATGTATACCTACTAGGCCCTCTTTAGCTTTTTCCCCGCGATATTTTACCCGCTTTTCACCCCGTGGTAGCCTGTAAGTATTGTTGAATCGGTATACCAACTTCCCGCTATGCCTTAGCAATATTAAAATCCATATGAGCTCGAGGAAAAATCTTCTTTATAAGTACTTCAGAATAAGCTTGTTATAATTATATTTATGTAAGTACATATTTGTGTTAATATTTTATTATTTACCTAAGTTCTAGACATAGCCCAGAGGATTAGCAAGCTGAAGTGACAGTAGGCCGGACATGTCTGCAGAAGAACCGATAACCGGTGGAGTAAACGAGTTCTTGAGTGGAGACCGCGTCTTGGCAAACGTAGTGTAGGGCACCCTCTGGCTAGGTGGAGCGACGACTTGCGTGGGGTGGCTGGCAGAAACTGGATGAGGAGAGCCGAAAACCGGGCTCAGTGGCGCGCCATGGGAGAGACCTACGTCCAGCAGTGGACTGCAGTAGGTTGTTGATGATGATGATGATGATGATATAGGTATCTATGGTATTTATGAAGTGTTTTATTATGTACCTAGCAGATATTTTTACATTTTCCTTCGTATAATATTTGAATATGTACACACACCCGGCCTCTTATCCATTTTATAGATTTATCTCCAATTTTCCATCCAATGGTTAATTTAGTCAAATTCAATGCGTCTAAAAAGGTTCTAAATGCTTTTCTCGGTCATCGGCGAGAAGTTCCCATCTTCCGGGATCCGGGATGTACCTACTTGTAACCATAGGAGATCACCTCGAGCTCATGGGTGTCTTACTTACGCCTACTCTCAAAGTCTCAACATCGGCTCATACAAGACAAACAGCTGCCATGAAGCTAGGCATCCTGGATAAAGTAAAGCGATACTTCACACCAGGACAGCTTCTTAGTTTTATACAAAGCACAAGTCCGGGCTGGTATGGAGTAGGTAGGTACTGCTGTCATGTTTGGGATGGCTCGGCCAAACACCAGCTCGCTGCCTTAGAATCGATCGAACTCAGAGCTTTCAGGCTTTCGGTGAGCAACATATGGCGGATCCTAATATCCAGAGTCTCGAACACCGCCGTAAAGTTGCATGCCTTTCGATATTCTATATAGGCTACATTTCGGGGAATGTGCCCAGGTACTATATTAACTGAGCCCATCTCCTTTTCATTATAGGACAAGCAGGCGCACGCAGTACCATCCTTACCTCATTAGTACCCACGTATAGGTACCTTATTCGTACTACTAAGCGTTTCGGTTCCACCTTTATAATGCGTAGGTACTGCTAAGGAGTGGAAATCGCTGCCGTCACCAGCGTCACGTATCTTTACTGAAAACTATAATCTGGCAAGAGTGAGCTGCCTTCTAGACCTTCGTGCTCCACCGTCGGCCGCAGATGATATCGCGGTCAAATGAAGGTCTATCATTGATAAAAAAGGTATTCAAAGAACTGTGTGATAATAATTACCAACCAATTACTAAAGCTGCATAGGCAAAGCCTACTTTGGGCCGCCGATCAGTTTATCATGTGGGATGAGATAGACCTTCGCTACGAGTAGGTACACACTACACAGTAATTACATTATTTATTGCCTCTGTATACTTGATAAAATAATAACTAATAAGCAACCCTGCAGTCAATAAAATAATGGACTTACCAACATCAGCCGACGAATCCAACTGGGACGGGCAGCGTTCGAGAAACTACGCCTTATCTTCTCAGCCTCGCCAGTGATAGCTTATGACAATAACCATCGAACGTAGAGCTTTCAGGCTTATAGGTGAGCAACATATGGCGGAGACTAAGATCCAGAGTCTCGAGCACCGCCGTAAGGCCTTGCGATCTTCTATAGGTTACATTTCGGTGAATGCTCCCAGGAACTGCACGATCTGATCCCACCATCTCCTTTTCATCATAGGACGAGCAGGCGTACGGCTCGGTACCATCCTTACCTCATTGGTATACCTTCTATTCGCACAAAACGTTTCAGTTCTACCTTTATAATGCGAACTGCTAAGGAGTGGAATACACTACCGTCGTCTGTCTTTCCTGAAAACTATAATCTGGGTCTCTTCAAGTCAAGAGTGAATAGGTGCCTTCTAGACCTTTGTGCTTCATCTTCGGCCACATCGTCACTTACCAACAGGTGAGATCATGGCCAAAAAAAGGTCAATCAATGTGAAAAAAAAAAAAAAAAGACGCCGCTGACTGTTGGATGCATAGAAAAGCTCAAAGTTGCGCAGCAGGCTATCGAGAGAGCTTTGCTCAGAGTTTCACTACGTAATATAATCCGAAATGAGGAGATTCGTAGAAGAACTAAGATCACCGACATAGCTCTCAGAATCAGCAAGAAGTGGAGTTGAAGTGGGCAGGCCATATAGCTTGGGGAATAAGGATTCTCGAGTGGCAAACACAAACCGGACGACGCAAAAGAGGAAGCCCCCCCTCTCGATGGACATTATATAGGTCATAGGCATTCTATGGAGGAAGCCTGTGTCCAGCAGTGGACTTCTGTGAGCTGATAATGATGATATACCTACTTAGATCACCACTTAAATCAGTTTGAGTTCTCCATTCGGTATTAATTCTTCCCGCCCCATCTGTTTCATTGTAGGTACCCCGACTTCTGAGTCTGTGGTACGTAATTGTTTTCTTTTAATCTTTATTTGTACACACTTGTATGGTAAGTATTAATATTCGCGTCTCGACCTACTAGCCATGTGAAACATGTGCCGGCAGATGTGGGATTATTGTGTTCAGTGGGTTTTGTGTTGCTGATTGATCTGGCTGTTAATCACGTTTTTGTACACTATTTTATTTGAATAGGTGCTTGTTGACTAATAAGGATGCTAGTAAAACTCAAGCTGTATGGGACAGTATATCTTCGAAAGATTTAGGGAGGATTCTGATAGAGTACAGATAATTTAGTGTTGAAAGAGACAGTGCGATGGGTTGCCGTTTTAGTAGTAGAGCTTTTTTGTGAAAGAGTTCGTCCAGGGAAGTACTACCACCATACATATTTCTGCTCGTATTGCTGTGTTCTGGTTTGAAAAGTATGGTTGCCGGTGAAATTACAGGCACATGAGACTTTTCATCTTTGTCTCAGGGTGGCGGGCGCGGTACAATGCCACACAGGGTGCGTCCTAGGTGGGCGTGACCTATGTGATAATGCACTGTTCATAGGCAGACGGTACCGCTTAACATCAGGTGGGTCATCTGCTTGATCAGTCATTCCAAGTTGTATAAAAAAAAAGTTGACGTTATATTCAAAGTAGCATGTAACTTGTGGATCCCAGAAGAACAAAAATTTACATGATGTTGGACGGTTGTACCGTCTATGGGATAAATTAATATAAACCTATAAATTGCCTTTAATAGTGTGAAAGAATCATTAAAATCGCTTCAGGCGTTTGGAAGCAGTAGCATTTTTTTGCGTAAACCATAAGAAACTTTGGATATTGATACTAGATATTGGTGTATAAAATTCCATGTAATTTGATGAGATGATATCTTCGATCGCGTACAAAAAGGCAGCACACACAGCAGCGGCAGCAGCTACATTATGATGATATCTTCGATCGCGTATAAAAAGGCAGCACACACAGCAGCGGCAGCAGCTACATTATGATGATATCTTCGATCGCGTATAAAAAGGCAGCACACACAGCAGCGGCAGCAGCTACATTATGATGATATCTTCGATCGCGTATAAAAAGGCAGCACACACAGCAGCGGCAGCAGCTACATTATGATGATATCTTCGATCGCGTATAAAAAGGCAGCACACACAGCAGCGGCAGCAGCTACATTATGATGATATCTTCGATCGCGTATAAAAAGGCAGCACACACAGCAGCGGCAGCAGCTACATTATGATGATATCTTCGATCGCGTATAAAAAGGCAGCACACACAGCAGCGGCAGCAGCTACATTATGATGATATCTTCGATCGCGTATAAAAAGGCAGCACACACAGCAGCGGCAGCAGCTACATTATGATGATATCTTCGATCGCGTACAAAAAGGCAGCACACACAGCAGCGGCAGCAGCTACATTATGATGATATCTTCGATCGCGTATAAAAAGGCAGCACACACAGCAGCGGCAGCAGCTACATTATGATGATATCTTCGATCGCGTACAAAAAGGCAGCACACACAGCAGCGGCAGCAGCTACATTATGATGATATCTTCGATCGCGTACAAAAAGGCAGCACACACAGCAGCGGCAGCAGCTACATTATGATGATATCTTCGATCGCGTACAAAAAGGCAGCACACACAGCAGCGGCAGCAGCTACATTATGATGATATCTTCGATCGTGTACAAAAAGGCAGCACACACAGCAGTGGCAGCAGCTACATTATGATGATGGTAGGTCATGATAATGATAAATTAATGATGAATCTCATTAATTACCTACCTATATCTAACAGACTCAACTGGTTTCGCTTTTAGGCGCTCATTATTCTTCTTCAGCCACCATTTTTCAGCCATTTTTACACCTCAAGAACAATTAAAAATTGAAACATGTTTTTAAACTTTTAAAATTGATTCAGTGATTCATAATAATATAAATACGCAGTTCACAGTTTCGTTCTGAAATATGTCCCACATATTAATCGACCATACTTCTCGTGTATGGATACAGGTGCTTTCCAAAACGTCTAGTTATTTTAGCTCCGGAGTCAGTGATGATTCTCTTACTTCATTGCAGTTTGATGTGGGATAGATTTATGTTGTGAATGCGCGTCATCATCATGAACATACTGCAGTCCACTGCTGGACATAGGTATCTCCCATCGCGCGCCACTGAGCCCGGTCTGAGGCTCTCCTCATCCAGTTTCTGCTACCCCGCGCAAGTCGTCGCTACACCTAGCCAGAGCGTGCCGTACAACAACGTTTGCTAAGACGCGGCCTCAACTCAATAACTCGTTTACTCCACCGGTTATCGGTTCTTCTGCAGGCATGACCAGCCAACTGCCACTTCAGGTTGCTACTCCTCTGGGCTATGTCGAGAACTTTGGTTCTCTGTCGGATAACGTCGTTTCGGATCTCACGCGTCATGATCATGACTATAATTAGATCTAACTGATCAAAGTTTGAGTCTTCTGTCCCCCTGATTAGGGGTTTACATGGGTCTATTATCGCCGTGCTGATGGCCGCTTACCAAATCGCCTCACTAAGCTGCATAGCTAGCCCATGACGACTGAAATCGCAAGCGACTTCGAAATTATTGAGCGGAATAGATATTTTAAGTGCTGGTGTCGAAATATGTAGTTAGTGAAACAATTCATCAAGGATTGCTTGAAGAACAAACAAAGAACAAGAAGAAGGAAAGGGAAAACGTGAGCTTTGGAAAAAAATTGCTCAACTCGGCTGCCTTTTATGGCGAGCGATCACCTGCGACTGAGCATTTACACTGTCGATTATAGTCACCCGCCGCATGCGACCTGTCGCCGAATGCCAAAAGTAGAATGGGTGGCACTTGGCATTTTCCATTTTAGTCATCTGCGCGCCAGTCGCTTTGCTATTTAAATGTTAGATTTTTTGTTCCTAGTCGTACCCCGCTTAACTCATTCAGAGTTGAGTAATGTTCATCTGTTCCACATGAAATGGCGCTTTGCACTATGCTAATGGCTCCATCTACACTATTGTCTCAGGTAGAGACATCCAGATATCCTGAGGGCAGAAATTTTGAAGGATAATAGGTACTTGACTAGTCTCGGCAGGTGTCGCCGGTAGCTCTCGCTCGTGTCTTTCGCCTCGCCTCGCCTAACATGTTCTCGAGAGTATGACCGGTTTTGCATAAGAAAACTGCCACTGACTCCTGCTTTCAAACCATAGATCTAGCGAAAAAATTCTACGTGTATGTTTCAAACATTTGGCGGCTCTGATAGAAGGACGTTCACCTTTCACTATCAATTTGCTTGATAGTGCTATATTTGCCGGTGATTAACATTCTGCAGCATTTCGTTAACGCTTGATAAAAGATTTATCACAGTATATCCATCATTGGAGATCATAATTAGGGTCGGCTAGCGACCTTATGATGGTGTATTTATGCCATCTTGTTGAACGATGAAATTGATGACCAAACTAAATTGCTTTAGTTAAACCGGTCAGGAACATATCACCCTGGTGATTTGTGTCTAGTGTTTGTATGGGATTGGGGATGATATCCTCGCAAATTTTAAGGCCCAGTTTATAGTCAGCTCATGCAAGTTACTGGCCTCAGCGCTACTAACTTTCCACTGAAAAAGGCGGAGGGTATCTCTGTAATACTTACAAGCTTTTATGAAATTAGTGATCGGAACCGTGTGCTGATCAAAACGAGCCCAAACACGGCCAGTCTAGTTAAAATTATCCATCGAGGAGTTCCGTTGTCCATCTTCCGTCTCCATCATCAGATCAGCTCGTTGACACCATAATATTGTTTTGTCATCAGAACTTGACAGGTAGCTATGCCAAATGTCAGCTCAGTCGGATTAGTACAGGCAAATTAGGTGATTTTTAGCAAAAGTGTGGAAGTAATTAGATGTAGTCACAAAACCTTTTCTAATTGTTTTGTTTGGCTTAAAAATCATCTCTAATATAACTTTCAGCAAATTCACCCCCCCGGAACAGGGTGAAATAGGGTGAAAACCTTATAATACCCGTAACTTAATGGGGAAAATAGATGTAGTCGGTGCTATTTGGCATACACTTAAGACCGTTATGATCTACATTTGCACCAAGTATTTTTTTAATCCGACTTACGGAACATACGAAAAAAAAAACATTTCTTAAAAAATCTTTTTTTCTGTTTTGCTGCTCGGGGGAAATTGAAGTAGTCGGTGCAAATTGACAGAATTACCAGAAAAATGGGCCAAATAAATTACCAGGTTTGCACCTGGGTACCTCACACGGAAGTCACTTATTCCATATTTTATTGCCGCTCTACTTCGGGGAAATTTCAGGCAATTCTGGAATTTCACTTAAACTTATTCATTTGAATAGTACTACATTCGCCAGCCATTTAATACTGGAATTTATATACGGAACATGCATTTTTTAAGTATTATATATGTAAGTTCAGTGCGGTGCTAAGAAACTAATATATATACTGTGGCGCTACACTGCTAACACTGTCCCCCGACCGCGGGGTGCATCCGTATTGATCCCAGGAAATCATCCCACGAGCTGAAAGTATTAATAATTATTCCGGATTCATACAATTAATATTCATTTCATTTTTAGAGTCCGTATTTATCCCACCTAGAAATACCTACATCTAAAACGAGTGAAAGTAACGTCAGCAAAAAATATGTTATTATGGAACATCTATTTATTTCATAAAATTGATGGTATAAAATAATCAACAAAGTAATAATATATGCAGTGTGTCCCAAAAAGTAGTGTCAAGCCGAAGTCCAAAGAATGGTTACCCCCAAAGATACCCGAATCACCCCCATTTCGCGATAGTTTTCGAGTTATGTGTTTTTAAGACAATCGGAGCTCTTACACTTTTTTGGCCATTGTGACTCGATTCGTTGAGGTAGAGGCCTGTTTTTTTTCTTATAAATAAGGTAAATACTAGGGCTACCTTGTCTGGGAGCATTTACATCAATAGCACCTACTATTGCATTAACATAAAAATAATAATATGAAGATATTTTTTTTTTTTGCCTAAACTATTACTTTCAATGAACGTTTAAAAAAAAAGTCAGATAATCTTTTTCATCCAAACCTATCTTAAAAACATGGCTGATGTGACAGCCATTAGTCATGTAACCTTGTTCCAGATTCTTGCACAGGATCATAAAAACACTCAATTTAATAAAAGTTAGTTCAAAAAAGAGTTTTTGAAAATGTTCTGCAAGTCGGAATTAAAAAGAAATGTGACAGTCTGAAGATTGTATTACACATAAGCAATAGTAAAACAACTCATCTTTGTTGTTCAAGGACATTATTTTCTACATACGAGGCAGAAACCTGCGACAGATGGTGGGCCCATTCCAACTGCCAGATCGCCTAAATGGCGAGTCATACTTGAACTTTTTAAGAGAAGATTTAAATGGATAATCCACAGACATCATTTTACTAACACGCCTAAACATGACTTTTTAAAACGACGGCGCGCCATGTCACTTTGCGTCAAAAGTTAGACAATATCTTAATGACAGGTTTTTTTTAATACTACTTAGAATGACGGAACAAGCAGATAGTCTACCTGATGATAAGCGGTACTCTCTTCCTATGAACAGTGCATTATCACATAGGTCACGCCCTCCTAGGACGCGCCCTATGTGACATTGCACTGCGCCCGCCACCCTGAGACATAAAGATGAAAAGTCTCATGTGACTGTAATTTCACCGGCACCCATACCCTTCAAACCGGAACACAGCAATGCGAGCACTACTGCTTTGCGGCAGAAATAGGTATGGTGGTAGTACTTTCCCGGACGAAGTATTTCACAAAAAAGCTCTACTACTACTAACAAAATGCGATACTTGGTGATAAATGGATTGGCCGAGGCGGGCCTATCGCATGGCCCCCCACGATCTCTCGACTTAAATCCCATTGACTTTTTTGTTTGGGGATATTATAAAAAGATTGTTTACTCTCGAGAGTGCCGAAATGTGGAAGAATTGCGAAAAAGGTTGACCCAGGCAGAAGCAACAATTCAAAAGCAACAGAATCGCTTTGCTACGCTTTAAAGATAATTTTTGCTGATTATGTATTGAGCAAGAAGGTCGCCATTTCGAAAATTTATTGTGATGATTCACTGAATACATGCATTGCTGAAAGTTATTATTTAGTTTTATTTAAGATTTCACTTAATCTTAAAAACCAGAATTTCGCATTCAACTGTTTAAATTGAATATCATGAATGATCCCGTAAAATAATCTCAATCAAATTTACATGATAAATAGCTGACATAATGACCAAGTTTTTAAGATAGGTTTGGATGAAAAAGTATATGTGACTTTATTTTTAAAATGCCCTTAGAATGTAAGGGACTAAACAGAATTTGAAATTTTTCCATATTTTTAATTTTATTTCAATGCAATGGTTCGTGCTGTGGATGTAAATGCTTTTTTTTGTTACTGTTTCGATTACTTTAAAAACCGATATCTGAGGTTTACTGTCATCACAAACAAAAATAAGTATAAAACATTTAAAAAAAAGTGGAAGCCATTTTTAAAATATTTTTTCAGAAAAATCACGGACTAGTGTAGAAATCGTTTCAGAGAATCAGAATTTTATAATTATTTATAACATAAGCTTTTAGATAACATCAATATCCTATACAACGAGCAAAGATTCGTATATTATATAATTATTTGTAATGGCACAAGAGGCAATTGAGATTACTAAATACAGAAATTTCAATAGAGAAGATGGTTTTCAATTATCTGGAGTATGGAAGGCTGTGATGAGAATGTGTAAAAATCCAAAAAGTGTGGTACCTGCTACGCGACCGGATACCGATAGTGTTGTGTGTCAAGTTGGGGTGAAGTGTGACAATGAAACCGATGTTAGTGGTATCGTTCATAATAAAATAGAGAGAAAGAGGGTAGATTGATATATCTGCCAATATCATCTACTCGCAAAGACATTAGTTAGTTCTCCCGTGATCAGATACGATTAGAATACGATTTAAAAATATTTTTTTTGCACTTACTCCAACCTAATACCGAATTTGTGCAATTTATAAATAAAATGTGCAATTTCTAAATAAATAACGAAATTCCGATATTAATATCGGAATGCCAATATTGAGATTTAATATCGGAAATCAATATAGGAATTGAAAACCTTCCGATATTACATGCCCTAAACGTGACAAACAAGCAGACGGCCCGCCTGATGTAAAGCAGTCACCGCCGCCTATGGACAACACCCACGGTATTGCAAACGCGCTGCCTACCATTAAGAGCCCTATTGATGTTTCTCTTGAATTTACCCATATTGTATAATTTATAAATATTTGTACTATCTGCAGATATTTGTTCAGGATGTTATTAATGTTATGTTATATGTTTTCGTTGGGTATTTTCTATGTATAATAAAAAATATCTATCTATGTAATGTATTGTATTAAAGTATATCAGTTATCTAGAACCTATAACACAAGCTCTGCTTAGCTTGGGGCTAGATAATGTTGTGTGAACTGTCCAGCATTATTTATTTAATAAATATTTATTTATGATGGTGACAGCGAGCTGATCTGATGATGGAGACGGAAGGTGGACAACGGAACTCCTCGATGGATGATAGTAGATTACTGGAAAAACTGTAGAGGTTATTTATTTTTACTTCTTTGCTTATATCCCAAAAGTTACCCAGTCTAAAATAAAATTAAAACTAGTTTTGAAACGTCTATGATTGTTTCACTTTTTTACCCTTTCTTTGGCCCCAATATCTTCTACAACCCCCGAACCAATTTAGCTCATAACCTTACACAAATTGTACTAATACTGTATACCCATCTACCAAATTGTATAAAGAATACTAGTTTTATAAAGAATATATCAACATCAAGTTATCTTCAGACAAACATACAAACATACGAACGCCAATTGTTAATAATTTGCATCCAACAAAAATATATGAAAATGATAGTAAGGCATTTTTCTGTCTGACCGTACTAATATCCATTGTTAAAGCCCGTGGCGTGGTATGAATCCGGACTACATTTTGCGATTAATATGGACAAATATACAATTTTATTATTCGTGGGATAATACGGCCTACATTTTTGTATGAATCTTCACCCCACCCACGCCGTTGATTTCTTATTAAGATTTCTTATTAAGAAGTACTTCCGGTGCGAAATTTGTGCAAACAAATACATAACAAAAAAAGATAAAAAACTATGTTCCGTAATTCGCTGAGGTGTGCAAATCTAATATAGTGTTTATAATACTTATAGAAACCTTATGTAAGTTTGCACCGAGTACATAAATTTCCCCCGAGCCGCAAACTAAAAAAAACATATTCACAGTGTTACCCACTATGCACGTAGTTTTAATTAAAATCCATAACGCACTAAGACTGTATATAATAAGTAATTGAACTTGCACTTAATTTTTTTTTGTTTTTTCAAAAGTTACAATTTTTCAAAGTTTGTACCTAATATTTAAAAGCCTTCCGTATGCGCCAGAAACGGTGCAAACCTGGGATAAGCTTCTATTCGTGTCATCTATCGATTCCATAAGAATCCACGACTACTCGACTTAGGGCCACACTTTTTGCTAATTTGCCTGTACTTTAAGAAATAGTTTACTTAATTCAATCTGCAAGATTTGACCTGCAGCCTTCCCCTTGAATCCAATACTAATTATTGTTTAATGGCAATTTTAATCCAATATTAGCACAATGTTGACAACTCCCGTACTCTTGAAAACAATTCTGTTCAGATTGGATTAAAATTGGAATTGCCCTTGGAGTAGCTGGTCTTTGGGATTGACTATGAATTGTGTCAGTCAGTACCTACTATGTAGTTAGCTGCTCTCTGCTTTTGGACAAATTAAATGCCAATTCCAATTAGTTCATTAATTATCCGCACAGTATTAAATTAATTTGGTGCTAGGTTGGCTGGCATTCAAGAGTACGAAAATGACGATCGATCCGAATTGTGTTCAAGAGTAAACCAGAAAAACAAACAATCTAACATACAAGAAAGAAACAAACATTGCATTCATCTTGTAATAACCAATGATTGGTTATATCGCTGTATTTGAAGATCTTAACCAGAGTAGGTACTAAGCATGAGACTTTAAAGGTTGACGATTCTGCCTTAGGTCTTGTACTAATATTTATTCTGTGCTTAGGTACTGTCTGACGTCACCGCTTACCAGATTTGTGTAGTTAGATTTCATTCTCTACCAATTCGCGTAGTAAGAGTTTGATAACAAACCTAGCTGTAAAAGCTCACCTACCTTACCTAGGAGTTATCATTGTTTTCACTCACATACTTGGCCGGTTACGTACAATTTAAAAAATTCGCTTGTCTCAAGGATTAGTTCGAGAGCGTGCCAGATAAGATGTTACATATCTTGTTTCTATGGAGGCTCAGGAATGCTTTGCAGGTTAATTAACTTGTTCTATAGGTTGAGAAGTTTATGAGTTTGATGGCGAGTTCCAGCGGTGAATGCTATTCTAATTTCGCCCCAGATAATCGCTTATCTGGACTGCATGTATGCATTATGCTCACATAAGTCTTCAAAGATGCTACTGGGTGAATAAATAAATAATGCAGGAAAATTCACACAACATTATCTAGCCCCAAGCAAGCAGCGCTTGTGTTATGGGTACTAGATAACTGATATAGGTACTAAATAGGTACTATACATTACATTACATAGATATATTTTTTATTCTACATAGAAAATACTCAGAACAATCTGAACAGTTATCTGCAGATCGTACAAATATTTGTACCGAGGCGGGAATCGAAACCGCAACCTACTGTGTCGCAGGCGAACCTTCACCCGCCGCGCCACAGAGAAATAACATAACAGTCACATAGTCCTGTATTGTGAGTATCAGGAACTACGAGTACCATGGTACCTCACCACCTAAACCTGGGATATTTGTAGAATATGCAAACATTTGACTAGCAGCGGAGTCGAACCCGCACCACTCCCAAATCTGCTGGCTATTCACCCGACGCACCACGGATTTCTGAATAAGGTTTAGAATAAATAGTGGAGTTTTTACAGCTAAATACACCTGTTCATGGCAGAAACATGACATGCGGGCTTATGGAAAAGGACTATCAATACTCTGCTGGTCCGAAATAAGCAGCGCCATCTATCATCCCCTAACTATTTTTAGTTTCTTTGGTAACCCATTTGTTGGATACACAACACTCATTTGAAATAATATGAATGTAGTTTTCAAAAGTTACCTAAACATGAGTGCTATCACGCGTCTGCCGGCGCCGCATGCGCGTACGCAGGTTGTATCAACACGCTGTTTGTGTTCGGTATCTAATCTGTGTTTGCAGCCTCCTTACAGCGTGACCTAATTGTGAACCCAAGTATTTTCACGCTAAGAAAAAATCTTATGTTAATCTTAGATAACCTAATTGGGAGATTTGCTTCTTTAGCTATTTTAACGCCTCCATATTTTAAACGTCGTGTGTCGGTCGGTCCCCGAGGCTTTTGCTGGCTTTTGTGTTATAATGACTGCCTATAATTTTGAAGGTTGTATTCAGTTCATCATAGTTATCCGGTGCGGAGGCCTGCAATGCT
Organism: Operophtera brumata; assembly: GCA_932527175.1. Lineage (NCBI taxonomy): Eukaryota > Metazoa > Arthropoda > Insecta > Lepidoptera > Geometridae > Operophtera > Operophtera brumata. The sequence goes on along the minus strand of OW052239.1, from coordinate 52,718,525 downwards.
CTAAGTAGTTATCAGACAGTCATAGATACCATCCTGTCTAAGTCAGAAATTAATTTGATTTCTTTCTTTCTTTATTCTTTATTGTACACACAAAAAACATAAAGACGAAAAAAAAACTTACATAAGGACATTACAAAGGCGAGCTTGTGAAGACCTCTGTGGCGCGGCGGGGAAGTTTCGCCTGCGACGCAGGATGTTGCGGGTTCGATTCCCGCCTCGGAAAAAATATTTGTACGATCTGCAGATAATTGTTCAAGGTGTTCTGGGTATTATCTATTTATAATAAAAAATATCTATCTATGTACATACATACATACATAGACACACGCCATTTTCCCCGAAGGGGTAGGCAGAGCCTCAATGGGCCTCTTAATATATTGTATTAAGTATATCAGTTATCTAGTACCCATAACACAAGCTCTGCTTAGCTTGGGGCTAGATAATGTTGTGTGAACTGTTCAGCATTATTTAATTATATATTTATTTAGCTTAATTATTTTATTCTGAGTTTCCTTGTCCAAAAATTATTGAGACTGCGTAGAGGCTCTACCAAAAGGACTCTACGAACACGTGTAGGTACATAATGTATTTCTGATACTATGTTAGCAATCAACAATGAATATCTAGTTAAACCCAGACAAAGCACCTATGATGCAACTGACAGGTCAGGCGTTTCTAAAAACAACATTAGGTACTCCGAAACGGCCCCACCCACACACCCCTTGTTTGGTGAACTAAAGCATTTGGAACCACTAAAATGTAAGCCAGCATCACGAAACTCCATCAATCTCTTGTCAGGCTAATTGCAGGTTTCAATAGAAATCGTAAACTTACAAAAACATAATAAATATTATGTCATGAACTTGTGATGTAAGGAATAGAGAGAGAGACACATGGTGGTCCCATTATTGGACTATTCAACCAGTTTTTAATTATTTTAGTATCAAAACATAGCCTTTCTTTAAATTATAAGTTTGCTTAATTATGCTTCAATACAAAATTATAAAAGGATACAATATTTTTTCCACAAAAGAGGCGCAACGGAGGGGGAGTCGTGTTAAAGAGGCGCAACGGAGGGGGAGTCGTGTTAAAGAGGCGCAACGGAGGGGGAGTCGTGTTAAAGAGGCGCAACGGAGGGGGAGTCGTGTTAAAGTTTGTATGGGAACTTTTTCAGTTTGCTTGATACTTGGTATGGGACACATTTCATTATTTTTCAAAATAAAGTATTTAGGATTCATCGTAGATTCGTAGCAGCGGGTATTCAGCTAGTTCAGTACCTATAAGCCTCCTGAAATCATCTTTTTGCACAAATTTTACCTGAGCGTCAATCTTTATAAATAAATGTGTGTTAATTGCAAATGTAGGGAAAAAATGCAATAAAAACCTCGCACATGTAATGGAGATTCTACATGACAATGTTTTTTACAAGCTTTTATTTAACTTGGAATGTTTGTATGTTTGTCTGGGTGGAATCCGGGTGGAATCTTGCAACTGAATTTTAAAGTTATCCTCAACCAATTGAGCTGAAATATGGCATACCTGTCAAGTTCCGATGACAATGATGGTGACAGCGAGCTGATCTGATGATGGAGACGGAAGGTGGACAACGGATCTCCTCGTTGGATAATAGTAGACTGGCCGTGTTTAGGCTCATTTGGTTACGCACACGGTTACAATCACTAATTTTATAAAAGCTTGTATTTTTTTTTTTTTTTACGAAAAACGTTTTTTACTAACTAGTAGAGGCTTTGTCAGTCTTCCATCCTGGAACGAACATTTTTTTTTTTTTTTTCAGAATTCCAACTAAGATCTGTGTCGCTGTTTCTTATTTTACACAGTGGCTCTCTTTCAAACATTGCATTGGAAGAACCAACAACATTTTAGCCGACACCGGGAGGGCCCTCTTAAAACTAATTATAAAGTTCAAATCTAGAAGAATGCAATCTAAATGATGGCATAGATAACCAAAACAGTGTCGATGCGGGCACGGGCCACGGGCCATGGGCCACGCGCCACGGGCCACAATTTATATGTATATGTAAATTAAGCTATATAATTATCAGTGGGGCGTCAATAGCTCAATGGCCATGGTGTGTCTATGGCCTATTAGGCGGTGCGTACGCCGTGTAACCATAACTTAAAATAACGACCTAATTTATTTGTTTTCGACGGGCATAAAACACGCGACTCAAAAAGGTGTAGTATTAGCACCAATAGTACAAGCGCAAGTCCTTTCTGGGTACAATAAACTTATTTACTCGTAAGCCATTGCTTAGAGAGAGACAGAGAGAGAGAATGTAAATGGTTGTTTATAATTAAACTTTAATGTAACTACGATTTTTGATGTGATACATTTATTGGCGCGCCTTGGCAGTAAAACTGACTCGTATGCCGTGGCAACCGGTATGACGCGGTCATGCTGGACAACTTTGACGGACGACCTTAAACCGTACCTTTATCTTTCCTCAAACTCCCAGCACTTTTTTGGTTTTATGTCAAGTTAATCACCTGTCATTGGCAAACTCTTGTGGCACCACTACCGGTCCGCTGAACACGCCAAAAAAAAGAAGAAGAAGAAGAAGATGGAAGACCTCTGTGGCGCGGCGGGCAAATTTCCGCCTGCGACACAGGAGGTTGCGGGTTCGATTACCGCCTTGGAACAAATATTTGTACAATCTGCAGATATTTCTTCAGGGTGTTCTGGGTATTTCCTATGTATAATAAAAATATATATCTAGGTAATGTATTCTATTAAGTATATCAGTTATCTAGTACCCATAACACAAGCTCTGCTTAGCTTCGGGCTAGATAATGTTGTGGGAACTATCCAGCATTATTTTTTATTATTATTTATTTATAACATTGGTCAATATCAACAGGATTTTTCATTACAAAATTCGTCTATGCATGCACAAAGACAAAAGGAAAACGGAAAGGGCTGTCACAAAGAAGGGAAGACAAAAATATTTTGTTAAAGGGTTTGATACTTTGTAGCTCCTACGTCATTCTGTATTACTACGCCTTTTTCAATGACGAAGTTGAATTTATATGTTTTCATCTGGTGTGCGAGTAGTTTATACGATCGTGCGTACTCTTAACACAATAACGTAAGCCTTATTGACTTGACCTGCGTACAGACAAACGTACTCATGCGAAAGTTAAAGCAATGCGGAAACGCTAAACCACTAGATAAAAAATGGTGTGCTCCGACGCGCGACTGAAGTACAGAATAAATATTAGTACCTGGAGTTTGCTCCAGTCCAGTTCGGTATAATAATGTAATTTAAATAATGCTGGACTGTTCACACAACATTATCTAATAGCCCCAAGCTAAGCAGAGCTCGTGCTATGGGTACTAGTTAACTGATATACTTAATACGATACATTACATGGATAGATATTTTCATTATACATAGGTATAAAAACCCAGAACACCCTGAACATCGTATCTGCAGATCGTACAAATATTTGTGCCGAGGCGGGAATTGAACCTCCTGCGTAGCACGCAGGCGAACCCTCGCCCGCCGCGCCACAGAGGACGTCTATGATGCGCGAATATGTTCCGAAATATGTTTTTTACTTCCCATCTATTTGCGAACCGTGGGCCTTATATGAAAATCGATTCTTATGGAGTAAACCCCAGAAATAAACCCCCGACTGCTTCCAATTGGAAAAACGGAACACATAAGGAAGCACGTCGGTGTCTAGTACGCATAATGTAGGGCCTCGATGCTAATTATTCTATTCACGACTAGATGTCGCCACAGGAGAAAATAGAACGCGCTAAAAGTAGTAATACTAAAAGCAAAAATTGCGTGCTTATGATCTTGGAAACAGTTGCAACAATTTCCACCAAACAATGCTAAGAAACATCTCGCAAACACCAAGTTTCATAAAAAAAACAGCATTGCTGTCAGTGCACCCGTTCTGGAGTTACGTACCTATAATCTATAAGTAGCTAGAGTGACTGCGCCACCTTATAACATGTAGCCTACTGTCAAATAAACCAGTGTGCATTATACCGTCTTTACGTTAACACCTCCAGGCTTCCTATACAACAGTGGTGACGAGGATGGGATGACAACAAACAAATAGCCTCAGACTCCTCTTGTTAGTCGGAAAAGTATGTGATGGTGGGAAACACATGGATACGATTGAACTTAATTTGAAATTTACGACCGAACCGGGGAAAGGGGGTGATAATAGAAGTAGATAGATTGATATGACATAAGTAATCAACATCCACGCGCGCGCCGCTTCTCCCTTTCTCGCGCGTTTTAGCTAGTAGCGATTATGCTTGCGCTCGGGTGAACGTTTGTCTAACGGGATCGTTCATATTAATCCGTTGCTCGCTTATAATGGGAAATTTTTATTTGTTTTAATCTTATATCTGTAAAGCTGTGTATTCACTGGAGATGGCATTGTCGCCTGAAACGTCGCGCGACGTTGTGAGACATGAAGCAAACACGTGTACTGAATCAGAGATGTTTTTCGCAACCAGTTGGAAGATAAGTTGCTCAACATTTGTCGCCTAGTGAAATACACGGCTGAACTGATCATCATTTTTATTAACTTTTAATTGGTCCTGTAATTTCGTAATCTACTTTTTGTTCGTAGATATGTTTTACCGTCGCAAAATCATAGGGTACCTACCACCTGTAAGGACAGGGTAGTGTCAAGAGTCTAATATGTTTCTAGAAAAGCGGCCTGCGTAAAATAAAATAAAATAAATAAAAATAAATAATGCTGAACAGTTCACACAATATTATCTAACCCCAAGCTAAGCAGAGCTTGTGTTATTGGTACTAGATAACTGATATACTTAATACAATATAATACATAGATAGATATTTTTTATTATACATAGAAAATACCCAGAACACCCTAAACAAATATCTGGGATTGCACAAATATTTGTTCCGAGGCGGGAATTGAACCCGCAACCTCCTGTGTCGCAGGCCAAGCATCGCCCGCCGCGCCACAGAGATCGTCAAAACTGGGTAGTGCCAAGAGTCTATGTTTCTTGAAAAGCGGCCTACATGGTTCGAGATCGTGGACAACACAAATTGTACGAATATATTTCTTTAGCCCTATCTGAATCAGTAGCGTTACCCCATATTATCAATCCGTATTGTAGGACTGAGTCTACATATCCATGGTAGGCATGGAGAGCAGCTTCTAATGACACTGCTTGCCTTATACGTTTCCGGAGCGAATTCCATCATTATGCATTTTTTTATTTTATGAGACTAATAGGCAAACTAGCTTACGCCGGCCCACCTGATGTATAGTGGTGACCGTCGCTTATAGACACCGGCAACACCGGGGGTATTGTCGATGCGCTGCCTACCCTGAAGGAATTTATCATCGATATAATATACTACTACTAGATGCAAGGTCAGCGCAAAAAATACGTCTCGGTGAATTACAGCTCACTTGAAAATTGAGCTTTTATTTTATTTAGTTCGATTGCAGCCCAGCCAATGTAAACACGTGTCAAAATGACGCAATGTGTATTCAAAAGTTGCAAAAATAATGCCCGAAAAAACAATTTAACGGCCGGAGTGTCTTACTTTCGGTAAGTATATGTAGAATGTTATTACTAATAAATAATATAAATTTTTTATCAAAATTACCGATTTTAAACCATCGCTACAAATGTTTGGTCAAAGTTGGCGCAAAACTTTGTGTAACAGAACAGTTAGATGCATGGAGTAGATTTGTATTGTAATAATTAATTTGTTACCAGAACTTTAAAATTGGTCAATACTACTTTTGTGTCTGTTTGTTGGACTCTCATAAGATACTTAGCTTTCCTTTTTTTATTTTAGCTTTCCGTCCGTTTACGTGTGCAGAATGGATCTCGATGGTCGCCAGAGAAAGAAGAGATGACTTTTATAAGCCAGCTAAGAATTAGGTTATATGTTCGGATCACTTTGATAAATCGGATATATCCGGAAATACTAACCGACGTATTATAAATAAACTATACGTTGCAAAAAACTCATTGGTATGGGCGCGGATTTGAACCCTCTACCTCATGAACGTGAGGCGACCGTACTACCAACTAGGCTACCACGACTTCACTTCTACATATAAATAAATAAATAAAATAAATAATGCCGGACACATTTCACACAACATTATCTAGCCCCAATCTAAGCAGAGCTTGTGTTATGGGTACTAGATAATTCATATACTTAATACAATACATTAAAATTCATTAATAAATACCCAGAACACCCTGAACAAATATCTGCGATCGCACAAATATTTGTCCCGAGGCGGGAATCGAACCCGCAACCTCCTGCGTCGCAGGCCAACCTTCGCCCGCCGCGCCACAGAGGTCGTCAAATATATATACATAAACATACACATAATAGTAGATTGTATCATAAGGGAGCAACATAATATTTTTACGGTGAGGGCGCTTTTTTGAATCCAGAGCGAAGTGAGGGATTCTAGAGTAGAATCCCGAGCGTAGCGAGAGACTCTTTAGTAGAATCCTGAACGTAGCGAGGGATTCAAAGTACGTCGCCCGAGCCAAAAATATATGTTGCGCCCGTGTGATACACTCTGCTTTTCATCACCCACTATGAGAAAATAAAAGGCGCCTCATATGTTATTGTAATATTATTATTTAATAAAACAAATGGTTGTTTTTTTGTGTTTTTGTGTTTTTTTTGTTGTGTTTGTGTGTTTGTGTTTTTTTTGGGTGTTTTATTGTGTTGTGTGTTTTTTGTGTTTTGTGCTTTTTTGTGTTTTTTGTGTTTTTTTTGTGTTTTGTGTTTTTTTTGTGTTTTTTTTGTATTGTGATTCTTGTGTTGTTTTTTTGTGTGTTTTATGTTATTTGTGTTTTTGTGTTTTTTTTGTGTTTTGTGTTTTTAGTGTGTTTTTTTTTTTTTTTTTTTTTTTTTTGTTGTGTTTTGTGTTTGGTGTTTTTTGTGTGTATTGTGTTTTTTTTTTGTGTTTTTGTGTTTTTTTTTGTTATTTGTGTTTTTTGTGAGTTTTGGGTTTTTTTGTTTTGGGTTTTGGGCCGTCGTACCAGCCAGTATTTATTCAAACAATATTTGCGTTCGAATTATTTGGCGCTGGTTCCAAATTCAATAAGTGCGCCGCAATTATCTTTGCCGCGCACTTTTTGAATTAGGATCTTAATAAGTGCGCCGGAAAACTCATTACTGCCCGCTAAAAGTTTCTCATAGAAAACACCACCGTTGGGTGCACTTAAAGGCGAACCCAGTCGTCCTTTTCGAATAGATGGGATGAAAATAAATTATCTATAATTAATCTAAGTGCATTTCTCCGCATGTGCATTTTCCGCCCATTGTGCATTTCTGTTATTTTTTGTTATTATGTTTTGTATTTCTGTGTGTTATTTGTGTACAGTAAAGAATTAATCTATATATCTATCTAAGTAATATTATGATTACCTACTACCTGAATAGTATAAAAAATTACGCGTTTTATTTTCTCTAATCGAAGGAGGGACCTAAAACGGGACTTAGGAGCGCCAATTAAAAAAAATAAAGCTATCGATAAAAGTTTTACCAATGGTGTTTCATGTCTATGATTTATTTAGATTACATCCTCAAGTAATATCTTTGTAACCTTTACTGTTACTGAGTGAGCATATAACGCAACGACTCCAAATTGTTAACATAGCCTCTTAATCTACATCAAAGTCTTTGGAGTGAAGCCTCTGTACGTATACATAACATAACATCCAACAGTCACATACTACATAGTCCTGATCCCATACAGGACTCCCTGTGTTGTAGGTATCATGGTATCATAACACCCAGACCCAGAACAAATCTTAGCAGAACACGCGAACATTTATCCCGCAGCGCGACTCGAACCCGCAGCCTCTCGCATCTCAGTCGGCTACTCGGCCGGCGCATCACAGAGATTGAGAGGTATAGTAGTAATGTGTGTTCTGTGTCAAAGCTCTTGGTTTCAGTCCTCTACAAGTGTGTGTAGAGCGCGGTGCTGTCAGGCGCTCGAGAGTGGTAGTCTGCTCCATCAGTAGAGTCGGGAGAGCGCATAGGCCGGCCGCGCTCGTCCCTTGCGTCTTCAAACAGCGCTCCAGCTAATCCAGTGGCATGGTAATTGTGTTATTTTAAAGGATATAGAACGTGGCTGGATATATTAGAATTTTGGTATCGTATATAGCAATTATTTTATTATTTGTTTTATTGCATGACATACATCGAAAAAAGTTTATTTTTTAAACTTTAAATTTGGCTTGGTTTTATAAGTTCTTATTTTTATTGAAGCATCACTTTTTTAATAAACAACTATGAACAACTCGTAATATTTCCATCAGTCAACTACAAATATATTGAACTGAAAGCGAGTCTTACTATCAGTAAGTCTATTGGGAAGGAAATACCCAGTAGTTCAACTGGTAAGATTACTCAGCAAGACTACTGAGATTTGGCCGAAATTACTGGAAAGCTTTTAAATCGCGCGCAACGGAACACTTTGCACTGATTATAAACTTATCGATTAGTATTTAACTATCATTGCCTTTTATCGTAAGCGCATATAGTCCAATGCTGGACATTAGTCCACGGCTGTCATCCACTTCCTGCCGCAAACGATAGTACAAGTTTTGCACTGATTATTTGAATGAAACAAAGCCGATAGACAATAGGGCCAGGGTTAAACGCTGGTCAGTGGTCCCTTATCACAGGAGGAACTGAAGGCTGATTTTGCGCAACCGCGTGTCATGTCCGCGGCTAAACTCACGCGTGTGGGAATCCACACGTCTCCTTTATTGTGATATGTGGATGACTGCTGTACTTATTTTAATCATAGTTGTACTGACTTCTAGAGTTTTTGTGTCTCGTTTTTTGATTTGTTTTCTCAGTACTTAACTCTTTATTGTCATCTAGTTTTGTCCAATGTCTTCTTCCTCCTTCTATCTTCCTTGTTCCTAGAATACAAGTAATTAATATTGTAAAAATTAAAAAAAAAAAAACATTTTAAAAATATTTTATTTTATTTAAATCGTGTTTGCTTAGTGTATTGCTGTCCTTATCGTATTTAGTAAGTGTCTACCATAACATTTTCTAATGTCCGTCTTCGAAATTTGAATTAGTTCGCTCCGCCGAGGAATAGGAAACTGTTAAATATTAATTCAATTGAAATCGATACTTTAATTTCCACACCATTTCATTCTGCTTGTAAACTCGTCGCCTCCTGTGCGTGCAATTTTATATATACCTAGCCATAATTTGCTGTAATGTTATAATGATGGAAGAGGACCTATTCAATAAGCCGATCCAAGTTATTCTAACCGTTTTACAAAATTATTACGCTTACACAGGTTTATGAGTCTTTGTCCCCAAGATTGTCCCACATACGAGTATATTGTTTGGCCTAATGGGTATTTAATTTCGGATTTAAATTATTTGGTTAACTCAATTTCAGTATGTATAATTCAAAATCAAATCAAATCAAAATATCTTTATTTGGAACAATTAACTTAGGTAAGTAGACACAAATATTTCTCAACAGTAGTCCCCACTTCAAATCTTTCATTGACTGTACAGCTGCTCTGAACACAAGACGAATTGGTTTCATACACTGTATTTTAACGAGGTATAAATTAGAAAACTGTGTTTGTTACTCAATCGCGCCCCGTGACGGCTGAGCGGATTTCGGCGAGATTTGGTAGAGAGATAGATAAAGTCCTCTGGATTGACGAATATTTAATCCCGATACAAACGAAGCAGCAACAGCGGTGTTAGTGCTTTCACAAAATCACGTTCTTTTTTAATCATTCTACAGGTACTTATGTTGATTGCAATTTTTTTTTTCCATATACAGTTGTGGTCATATAATTAAGAACGATTTGAAGTTCTAGAAGTTTTTTATTTAAATCGTATCATACACAGAGATGTGTACCTTCTGAGAAGCAACTAGTTATGTTATATAATAGTCACATTAATAGAGCAACCTGACTTAAGAATAAAGTATGAAATCGCTAACTATTTTTTGCACATTTTATTGATTTTATCAAAGTAACACATTCAAATAGTACTGAAACTGGACAAATAATTAAGAACGATTTATTTAACTGCTCGGGAATTGTTTTGTATGACACTTAGATTTAAAAAATCACAATATTATGTAGCACAGGAAACATAAAAAGAAATTTAATAAATATTTAACAAAAATTAATAGTTAATAGCATATCCACGGCTTTTAATTACAGCTTTACACCGGCGAGGCATTGACTCTATTAATTTTTGACATTTCGCAAGAGAAATAGAGTTCCATTCTTCTAAAAAAACGTCATACAGCTCTCTTAAATTTCCACACTTTGTATTTGAAACCTTTTTCGTTACTTCAAACCACAGATTCTCTATTGGGTTTAGATCTGGACTGTTAGCAGGCCAGTCTAAGACAGAAACTAATTGCGCTGTAAGAAATTCCTTTACGGTGCGTGCAGTGTGCTTTGGATCATTGTCATGCTGGAATGTCCAAATGACCGGTAGAACGTCTTCAGCGTATGGTAACATTGTTTCTTCCAGTATATTTTTGTATTGGAACTGGTCCATGTTACCTTCTATCAACTTTACAGGTCCTACACCATGTCCGGATATGCAACCCCAAATTTTCACATTTCCACCACCGTGCTTTAATGTAACTTTCGTGTACTTTGGGTCGAATGCTGTATTCGGGGGACGTCGTACATATCGTTTTCCATCAGAACATACTCTGTTTATTTTCGTCTCGTCAGAAAAAAGTACATTTTTCCACTGTTGCACAGTCCAGTTTTCATACTTTCTCGCAAATGCAAGCCGGGCTTGCCTGTGGCAAAGTTTTAACATGGGTACCTTTCTTGCTATCCTACCGTGCAATTTTTCTTCTACCAAACGTCTTCGAATAGTGCGTGCTGAGATTGCTGAAGGGTTGTTTTCACCAAAATATTCTTTTCTAAGCTCATTGGACCCTTTAAAAGGATTTTGTTTTGCCATACGAACGATGTTTCGATCATCTCGAGGAGTTGTTTTTCTCTGTTTAGGTACACGTGGAACATTCGAAGTAGTTTGATACGTAGCAAAATGCTTTACAGCGTGGAAAACCATCGTTTTTGAACATTGCAGATGGTCGGCTATCTTTTTATAAGACCAATTCTTCCGGCGAAGTTTTATTATTACTTCCCTTGTAGATTTATCACAACTTTTATTTTTTCCCATTGTTTTTTCTAAAGAAGCAATCACCTTTAATCTTTTACAGCACGTAATGGCGCCAAAATTATACAAAAAGTAACAAATCGACTGAGTGTTATCTATTTAAATTTGAATAAAGGTATAAACTACTTAGCGTTCTTAATTACGTGACCAGCCAGTAATAAGGAATACATTGTTTAAAAGTAGTGTAAAAAGTTTGCCTATTGATTTTTAGCCAATCATGTGTATCAATGAATACAGTGGTAATATGGAAATGTTTTACGATACCGAGAGAAATAAAAACAAATGCATACAATTAGTTTTGCATCTTAGTTGGAAAAAATCTTCCCTTTATATCAGCGTTCTTAATTATATGGCCACCACTGTAAGTAAATGATTGTTTTTTTCTCAATATGGGTGTTACATTCATTACCCTCCACCTTCGATAAAGCCCTCTACGTCTAGATTCTCTCAAGGGCGGGGGAATAGACTCTACCACAGAATAAATAATAGTACAAGGTTCTACCATGAAAAATAGGGGTGAAATAGATAGATAGATGGAAAATTATTTATTGCACAAGACAAAAAAGCAGTAGGTAGATAGGCTAATTTAATGCTAATTAGCATTTTGGGTGGTAGAGCTATTGTGAATTATTATAGGTCGGGATTAAATGATTAGGTAACATAATTGAATTAAATACCTACTCCAAGTAACTAGCTATTTAAATATATAATATAATATATAAATATAATTCAATAAATAATGTAAGCGCTCAATTTTGTTGGACATTTTGCCATGAAAAAAGGATTGGTACCTACAGTTTGGACTTGAAAACTCAAATGGAAGCGGCTTAAAAAAAGATTTTAACATCTCTCCTTCTTCTCCTAAGATAACACTCTTTTTCTTGAGATGTTTTCTTTTTAGATAAAATTACCTATGATAGAAGAGGTGGTTGCATTATTTCAGAAGTGCGGCTGGAGGCAGACAGGTTTATGCGTTTATTAAACAATTTATTATAGCTAACGATCCTTGTTCCTGAGAGATACGAGTACGTACGATCGAGGCGCGGGTCAAGTACCGGAACACTATGATTAATTCCTCCTTATGGAAACCGTTATTATCGAAAACATTTTAATACGCTACATAATAATGTCTTACAACTTTCATTAAATTCAACACTATAGTAAAATAATGCTTCCTTTACAATACTAATACAATACAAATATCTATCTATGTAATACTCGTATATTGTATTAAATATATCAGTTATCTAGTACCCATAACACAAGCTCTGCTTAGCTTGGGCTAGATAATGTTTTGTGAACTGTCCAGCATTATTTATTTTTTTATTTATTTATTTTATACTTGGCTCTATTTTTTGTTATTGTTTGCATCCATAGCACTGTTATGATATCTAGCATATTTCATCATCAGAAATTAATAAAACACTGCTTAAAAAGGACTTATTTCGTCCTGAGCTTACACACAATATTTATTTCATTTTCTTCAAATGCTTCGTCCTATTGTTTTTGTTGGGGTCTGTGCTTTATTAGCAACAATTTTGCCAGTGTCAAGTATTAATTCTTAATTAAATTTTTCATGAATATCAAGAAATAATAAATAGTCAAGTCGTCAAGAGTCTCCGTCAAGTCATAACCCAGTTTAAATGGTGGCAGAAAAACTAGGTTTTTGCAGGTTAAAAATCCACCATTTCGAAAAGACAAGCAATTCACTTAAAAACACACATGAATTTTGCTTGTCGGAACTAACAATATTAGCTTTCCGTGACTTTGCATATGTCTATTACATTTTGATTTCGTAACCTGGCATGTTAGATATAGAAATTTGCATTATCCAAGTCCTAGAAGTATTATAGAGTGGTCGACATTGGCCCATTGCACCTTTGCATTGCAAACTAATTCTCTATTGTACTGCAGTTTATTGGCAGTCGTTATGAGTAACAACCGGTCGTTAAGTGTCACTACAAACACAATTGTCAGCAACTATAAACTTTTAGCAGCTTGAGATTACAGGGCCTCTGGCAGTTATATCTTCATAGATTTTAAGCTGTTACACACTTACATGAAGTCACACTTGTTTCTCGAAGGGACAGATAGACTAGCCTACAGATTTTCACTAGCTACAATCCTGAGACCGACATCCCTCTTCGCTTTATTTCCTCTTCATTGATTTCTTCGTACGAGTAGGTAAAAGATTTTCAGTTTCGTCAGAATACTTATTATATAGCCTTTCTTCAGAACGTCTTCGGTTTGGACAAAATATTGCCTAACGTCAGCTATTTCTAACTCTCATTAAAACTCGCCTTTGTACTTCTTATTTCGTCTTTTCTTACATCTTCATAGACTGCTACCTAAATATAATAGCTTCAACCTAAATATTCTTATTAAAATCATTGTTTGGGTGTTTTGTCTGCACAGATGTTTTTCCGTCTGCTTTTGGTGCTGACATAGTTACTGCATGTGTCGTTAAGGTCAATTTGTGTGTTTTATTCCGTCATCGGATTAATTATAGTTAAAAGTTTTCCGATCGTGGAATTCGCTTCACTTATCTGTCGATTCAGAAATTTGCTAGCTTTATTAAATAGGTACCTTTTCGTGACGCATTTTTTATATATGCCAGATTTATTAGTCAGCCCTTGTTTAACACTCTTTCTAGATGCATTTTTTTTTATATGCTAGATTTATTAGCCAGCCTTTTGAAAAATTGGCCTTCTATTGTCGACTTTTTAATGTTGGCATGGCACTGTCTGGAGTAGACTCACAGCCATTAAGCTTCAGAATAATGCAAGCCTTTCTGAATCCTATCCTACTAATATTATAAATGCGAAAGTTTGTGCGTGTGAGTGTGTTTGTTACTTCTTCACGCTGAAACGGATGAACGGATTTTCATGAAATTTGGAATGGAAATAACTGGACTCCTGGAATAACACATAGGCACATTTTTATCCTGATATTCCCACGGGATCGAGACTTACGCGGGTGAAAACGCGTGGCGCTGCTAGTAATATAATAATTTCAGTTTCAGTGTTGTCAAGAGAACAATCTCACGTTATTTGACGACAAATATTTGATGGAGTAAGATAAAATGTTTGACTGTGATGTTTGTCGCGTCTTGATTTCAGAATAGAAATTCAAATTATAACATTTGTGTAGTGATAACATAATTTTCACGTTATTATTTCGCAATGTCATAAATTATCACCACACACAATCTTATTTAGAACAAAGTCCTTCTTGGAATTACATGAGTTATAAATTCAGTAGTGCGGACAAGTGCGTGTATGATTCTATCTAAAAATAAAATATGTTTTTATGGTGTATCTAATTCTGTATACTTACATTTTAACGATGTTTTGATGGGATCATTTTAATGTTTAGATTATTTTCTCAGATGCAAGTCGTGTCGTGTTGACCTATTTACCGTCTTTATTCACGTCATACTGTCCGATTTATTTACAACTCCGCTCTCTTTCTTTATAAGTTCACGTGTAGCACAATAAAAGTGCCTACACCGACAGATAGTTTCATCAAAGCTCTTATCTGTAGTAGGTTTGCAGTCTGTAATCAGCACATGACCTATATATAGTTTTATGCTACTAAAATTATGCCTTTGTTGTTGTGCAATTGTTTTACAGATTTTAATAATCGGTCACTGTAAGTACCTACCTATTAATTATAGCGCTGGTTCATGGACACTATTCCTATATTTATGGTTAGTCCTATCTAACACCATGCATAATTTTTTAGATTCAAATTATAGTCAATGTGTCATGTGACTTCTTTTCAAAGCAGACTGTTTAGCGATCTTCTGAATAAAGTACAAAAAAATATATTTAGAAGTAGAACAAGTAGAACCGTAAGATTTATGGCATCACTAATATTGAACTAGATTTAATATACCTTTCCTTTGTTCCTTATAGTGCTCAGAGCCTTCCCAAATCTAGACTAGCAAAAGCAAACACTTGAGTTTCATCTAAGAGAGTGTATCGATCTAAGTGGCTCTTTGATCATAGTGAAACGTACACCGCTTCCTGGTGGTGGATGAATGCTCCCCTTATGTCAGGATAGGCTGATGGTTATGAAATGATATCGCACGTAACATGCTGAAAGCATTGAAAGATATGTATGTGATGCGCCGATACATTTCCTTGATCGACTGTGTTCCTATTATAGTGCGCCCTATTAAGCGATGTAACAGGAACATGCAGCACTAGTATATCCTAGAACCAAAAACACGACTTGGTGATAACAGAATTTTAAGAGAGATTACTGGGCGATCGCTGTCAGTCTGCTAGTGCTAGTGTCCCTAGGCTGTGGGAACAGATGATAATGTAGGGATTTTTATGTTTCATCTTAATGAGTATAAAATCAGCAAGGAGTCATTGAACAAATTCATTATGATGATAATGAATCGCGGTCTTAAAATCGATCGCTGTGAACTCAATTCAGACGAATCCGTAGAAATTAAATCCATGTCGGAAGCAGTTCACATTCACACAATAGTAGCACAACCTACTACTGTGGCTGAAGTAGTACACGCGTTTTGATTTCCGGTTACATGTGTGTTTAATTCGGAAAATATGTTTGAAAATGTGATGTACATTTTTGAAGTAAACTTTTGAAATAAGAGATCTCATTTTAAGAGGCTTGTAAAAGGTAAGCAATATTTTTTGATAAAAAGAAAATGTGTGTTTTCTGTCATCCCACAATCCCACTAATTTAAACATAGACTTGTTTAAAATGTCTTTGCTCGAAGCATAAAAAACTGACTCTGAACTGACTTCTTCTTTGAAGAAATGTCCTTGACCTACATTCCTCAAAATTAAGATATAGATCTGGGTTCAGTTTCGTCATTCGCGTACCTATATTTGAGAGCGTGAATAGATAACGCCTTATGAAGTTTATCCGAAAATATATGACCCGCGTCCACCACATAGCTACTCGCAAATGTGTTATCTCTTGTTTATTGTAAAATAGACCGAATTGTAGGGACACGACTCGCTAGAGAACTTATGTAATGTGATCTTTCCATTTGTTACGCGTTTCAAATCTATTGGTCGGTCTTTGATGATATAAATAGTTACCTACCTAAGTAATTAGAAACAACATAATTTTCAATTGTATCTTCACTTATTATCATTGAAACACATACATTATCAGATTATAATTATATTAGAATGTTTAAGTTAGCCAGTATAAATAAATTACTTTCCACGAAAAGCTTATTAAAAACAGGTCCGAAATACAAGCCTCGTGGTACTCCTGAGATAATTAAAGTAATCCTCAGTAGGTATCAATGTAGCAAGCCTGAGATTACACAGGCAGGATTATAACCTACTCATTATAGAGAATCGGGGTCGTCGGTCCTGCTACAGTTTGTTTACCCTGCTTCGCTCGCTATCAATCAAGATGATTGATGCCCAATATACGACACAGTTTTGTTAATTTTACTTTGCAATCTAAGTAGGTAGTTTACTTGATCATCTTATAGAGTCGAGTATCCTGTGTTTGCTCTTTAATACGTTACATTTAAAAATCTTGTATTTAAGGCGCTATAGGTTCAACGAACATTTTTGTATGAGGCGAAGAAGGCGAGCGCACGCTCTGATACCGTGTTTTTATGTATAAAAAAATTATATAAAAATGTTGTTCAAAGTTTTGTTTAATTTTGTTGATGAATTCACTAACTCAAATAATAACTAACATGTAACCAAATGTTTCAAAAATTAAAACGTGAGAGAAGTGAGTGAAAAATTGCATTTCAATTTTAAAAAGGAGGTTTCTTTGTTTGTTTTTTAATCGAGTGAAGTAATTCAAATATTGTATTGAATTATTGATTTCACTAGATAAAAAGCTCAAGAATATCATATATTTTTTTCTTCGTAGAAAACTATGAAAATTCTTATCAAAAACTTTAAAATTCTAGAGACATTTGAGAACCTATCGCGCCTTAAGTACAAAGCCAGTGGTAGTTTCAGCATTGCCATTTTGAACAGTCTTTTTTGTTTCCGAACTATGGGCTTATCTCCTATCATTTATAGATATACTAGTCCTAGATACTTTTCTAGAATGAAACTACCGTATTGAACTTCTGCTAACGACATGGAAATACTTTAAACATTAGCTTGTTAGCTATAAGCTACTCATCATTCTTTACAAAGTCACTAATTGATAAACTTCAGTACAGATTCACAGTTACATCATTGAGCAAAACTAGTTTATGGAAGGGCTCATGGATGGGATTTATCAATAGATCAATCACCAGCTGTCAATGTCATGTTTTGGCGCCTAGCTGTCTGCATTCAAGCGGCAGAGTTCGTTGACTCTATGAGCTCTATGGTTTTGTCTATGACTATAGAAATATTCTTAAAAACGTCTTTAATAAAGTTATGATTGTTCCTTTCCTCTTGTTAAGTTTATTAGTTCATACGAGTAAACCGGAGTAACCTAAGCAAATTTTTTTTTTACGTAAATACTCATTCAATTATTACTTATAACCTGCCGATACAACAAACCCTTTTATATTTTGTATTAATAATTTTCTGTTAGAACCTTCAGCACTGTGATTAATATTTTAAATTAATATCTTTGGATCTCCAATGGCAATGATGTAAAAAGAAAGTGTGTGTGTTTTTTTGTCTTTTAGTTAGTACATATTGAAACTTCCACAGTACCTAAAACCAAGTTTATTAAGGCAAAACTGCATATTAATTTGTAATTATATTTTATTTCTGTCTCTGTGGTTTCCTTAGCGTGAGATTATACATAAATAGCATCGCATTGGTTTCCTATCGGTGCAGTTTATGTTTGTTTATATGCATCGAGTCGTTAGAAGTTAGCGGCGCGGGCGCTGCGTTAATAACCCCTCAATTGGGAACACTCGACCGACGTGGTGCGGTTACATTAATGGGCGGTGGCGATTTATTTTATGAGAGCTGGAATGGTTCTGATGTTGCGATACTTGCGAACACTCGAAATTATGAGACTATAATACCTACAACTATTATGTTGTTTGGCGTAGTCTTAAACACTTTTCCAAATCGGTCCAGGCGTCTTCGAGCAATCCGGGAACATAAAAAATAAAAGATTCCGGCGTATTTAGAACCTCCATCTTTTTTGTTAAAATACGATTTGAAACTTGATAGAGTTGCTGAACTTAATAATCAAGAAGGCAAGTCTATGAGCTCAACAATCTGAAAACAGTTTTCTGAGACCATGAGAGCATCTCGATAGAAGAGATCCGCTAGTTATATTGTCAATATTGTCGCTTCAATGACGTACGCATGCCGTCTGGTGACTCTGATCTTTCTGTCGTGTCATCTTCATTGTCCACAGCTGACCGTGCAACATGACTTCTCATTTTGTCATCAATAAGATTGTTGGTTCTTTCTCCCAAAGTTTTTTGGTGTAATGGTTTTGTAAGCTGAAAAGTTTGTCTCTTGGTTTGTGATTAGGAACTTGAATTTACTGATATTTTTCGAAAATTGCAATTGCTCTCTATGTTTTGTAGGTACCTTACCTTGCTACTACTGCGAGAAATAGGCAGGTACTTACTTACGTCCTTGTTTCATAAATAGATGACTCCCATTTTTAGATCTTATCTTATATTCAAGAAAACTGTTGGGTACTTTCTTACAAATTATTTTAAAAAAGATTCAGCTTGCTGTATTTATTTATCTAACATGGTTATTCTGAAGTGGTTTGGGGAAAGTTCATTAGGCTCCATTCACGTATCATTGGTGTGTTCATATACCTACGGTGCTAAAGGACTCGTTTGATTGGGGGTATTATGTAATGGGCTCAAAAGTGGGTCAACAGGTAAGACTGACCTTAGGATACCTTTACTCATAGCTATATTACATTCCAATAATGATGATGATGTTGTAGAGTTTGAAATTATTGGTAAAGCCCTGGAATTAAAAATTCTTTCTCAAACCGATTAATGATAACCTTGGGCAAATATAATCTTTTTATATTGAAATAATAAAAAGAGCCATCTAAACTGTTGTTCCAATCAAACTGTGATTTACCCAAAGATCCTAAGCAGACTCAGAACCAGAGATAGGGAGAACCAGAGATCATTTCTCCCGTGATCATGGTGCATGCAACTGTGGTGAAATATCGGGAACAATAAAAACTCGAAAATCATGATAAATATCCCGTTTCTAGTGAAAAGTATGTGCATAACCATGATAGTTTCAAAAGTTATTCCACTTGAAGTCTCAATTTGATTAATAAAGATACAGTTACTACTAGGAGCTACAGATAGTAAGGAAACCGCGCGGGCGCCGTGGGCGGCACATTCAGAGTCCGTGACTCACAGCTCGGGATCCTGTGCTGTCATACGGTTAAAAAAATATTATAGATAATCAACATCCTCAACCTCAAAGGAGAGAACTCCTTGATTTACTTGAGTATCTTATCTTTAAGGATGAGTTCCTCAAGTCAATCAACCAATTATGCCTGTTTGCAATATACATTCTCCAACTCCTTGATTTACTTGAGTAGGTATCTTATCTTCAAGGATGCGTTCCTCAAGTCAATCAACCAATTATGCCTGTTTGCAATATACATTCCCCAACTCCTTGATTTACTTGAGTATCTTATCTTTAAGGATGCGTTCCTTAAGTCAATCAACCAATTAGGTATGCCTGTTTACTATATTCATTCTCCATCTAAACGTCTCTTTTTTAAACTCATCTTTTACAGTTATGTGTGAGCTATCAGATGTTTTACTTATTCGATCACTTCTGGAGTTCTAGCCATCAGAATAGTGGTTTTGATTTGCATCACGTTTTTGTACTAAATTTCATTCGATTTAAATGTAAAATAATTTCTGCTGATAGAAAATAGTTTTATGTACCTGTCTAGTAACACTGGTATGGTCTAGTTGTTCCGAACTAGCGGTCTGGATTACTTGATCTAACTATTAGGTCAGTGCGTTGCATTTCTGGTTGGATGATCAATGTGTTCCTCATTTGCATTGTTGTGAGCTGCTACTATTCCTACCTGATTATTGTAAGCGTGGATGTTTATTTGAAGATTATTTTTACGCGATTATAAATTACGGGCTTTTCTAATGGGGTAAAAAAAAAAGTATCGATATAGTAGTAGTTTGAAATCGAATGTGGCCGGAGGAAATAATTATAATATAATTAGGAGGAAGAGAGTCAAATAATAAAACAATTTTATCGTATTTAAAAGATCAAAATTGTAAAGTTGTCAAAATTATCCCATTGCCTATTATCACTTTTTGTAACTAGGTTCCTTAATGACTGAACAAGCAGATGACTACCTGATAACCTCTAACCTAAAACTTGCATAACAACAAAATCTTGTTAAAAACAATGCATGACTTTATAGGTCACGTCAACCTAGGACGCGCCCTATGTGGCATTGCACTGCGCCCGCCACCCTGAGACATAAAGGTGAAAAGTCTCACGTGCCTGTAATTTCACCGGCACCCATACCCTTCAAACCGGAGCACAGCAATGCGAGCACTACTGCTTTGTGGCAGAAATAGGTATGGAGGTAGTACTTCCCCGGACGAACTCATTCACAAAAAACTCTACTACTACTACTACTACTCTACCCATTATCCTTATATCATTATCTTTCACCATTATTTATTGTTTTTTTTTCCCATTTGTTGTATTTATTGTAGTGCAGTGCAATAGAGGCGGGTCGTCGGCCCTCGTTATCATTTCGGCACAGATTCCTTGACCCCCCCGCTACCGAACGTCCCTCCCTCTATCTGTGTATAGCCCTCTCTGTCATACATCTTTATTTCTGTATGCTCTAATTATGCTTCTCTATCTTTTGGAGGACTCCTAGGAATTTTCAAATGATATTCACAAAACAATGTTTCCCATATGCTCAGCTCAGTTGATGTTCACTACCTGTCAGTTTGTAGTTTCACGCATAGACTAGAATTTTCTCTACGGTTTCACGCGTGCAAAACCGTCGCACAAGAACGGCGGGAAACGGGGTTACACGTCTAGGTTAAAGATTGTAAAAAAAAATAACTCATTTTATAAAAACATGAATTTGTCACGTTATAATATTTCTAACACACTTGCTCATAAAGTGCCTCTAATTTCACCACAATTACACCTATAATCAAACTGTGACTTTTTCATTGCTATTATTCACTAGTTATAGAGACAGTTGAACATTTACACTCTGTATTTCTGTTTTATTATTATTTTCTTCACAAGTGTGTTGAAAAACGTCGTATGATAAACGTGTGTATTGATGATTACCGTCCTCGGCCCTCACCTGTCGGTTCGGGTCTCAATGGCGCCTCAGCGGTAATCACCAACATTACACACTTCTACCATAATGTACTAATACTCTTCTAGCGATAAAAAACTAAGCGGTTAAAAAAACTACACTATTATCAGAGTGCTTTGAAAACGGAGCTGGGACTTTGTACAATACAGATTTGAAAATACCTAAGAGTTGCGATTTTACTATCCACCCCCTGGTTTTTGCAAAACATTACAAATTATTAGTTGATACCGCAATAAACATCATCATCATCAACAAACTTTCAAGCTATGTACGAGTAGATACTTTTTTACAAAAACTTATAATGTTTCATAATATAATCTTTAAAACAATTTCAGAAACATAATTGAAAAAAAAACCGGTATTAACTCACGTAGGTACTTATTCCATTCTTGTTTAATTTGAGAAACCAGAAATTAACCAGAAATTAGTGCCATTGAAGAACACAACAAAAATCTTTTCGGCTTTTTTGCTTTTTTCGGGGGCCTTTTCAGCAAAAGCGTAAATTGGTGATATCTCATGAGTACATGAGATATCACCAATTTACGCTTTTGCTGAAAAGGTCCCAGCCATGTATCGATCGAAAATAATGCTCAATGATAACATCGTCATGATACATAGTTTTATAATTGGTATTTTAGTCGTATTTTGCTTGCGTTGATAACTCCGCAAAGTTGGCCTCATTTAAGCCGCTGTTATGATTTTTTTATGACGCCACTCGGCACTGGAGCTATATCGAGATTCGAAGACAAGAAAGTGAATAAACTTAATTATTTTAATTGGTTTTATAATACCTGAATAAAAAAAAAGGAGATAAATAATATACAAAGGTTTTTTTTAGATTGTCGAAATTATTCAAAGTCATCAGGGTTTCACTCATTGAAATCAAAAGGATTATTTTAATCATCTCTTATATATCTACAAGTAATTAGTTTTGTAAAAATTAAAAAAAAACCCTCACGGCTGAACCGATTTTGATCAAACATAGCTCACTAGAACACATCCGACAAATTCACCTTTCAAACAAAAAAAAAACTAAATCGGTTCATCCGTTCGGGAGCTACGTTGCCACAGACAGACACACACTCAGACACACACACAAACACACACAGAGACACACACACAGACACATACACAAAGACACAAACTCACACACACACACACACACACACACACACAGCCACAGCCACAGACACAGACACAGACACAGACACGTCAAACTTATAACCGTTTTTGCGTCGGGGTTTAAAAATTACTCATGTTCCAACGCAACCAAACTTAGAAGAAACAGGCAAAAAACACGGCTTGGCTTTAATTTGATGATCCTTCTTACTACTTGGTAGGAAGCGCCTTGTGGTGATGGTGAGGCTGATTCGGCTCGATTCAGTTTCAAGTGTGTTCTGGTTACTAGGGATTTTAGCATCCTAGGCATGCAGCTTCAACTCCGTTGTGAACTTCGTATTTGCGATGAGTCCCTGGTAAAAAAACAGTCAAAAAGCATTTTTTTTTATAAGTACAACTTGCAATGTCGGATCTAGCAGTTGGCCCACCTGAAATGTTAAGCGGTACCCTCTGCCTATGAACAGTGCATTCTCACATAGGTCACGTCCACCTGGGACGCACCCTATGTGGCCTTGCACTGCGACCGCCACCCTGAGACATAAAGATGAAAAGCCTCATATGCCTGTAAATTCACCGGCAACCATATACCCTTCAAACCGAAGCACAGCAATGCGAGCACTAGGTACTGCTTTGCGGCAGAAATAGGTGTGGTGGTAGTACTTCCCCTGACGAACTCTTTCACAAAATCTCTACTACTATCTACTCTACTCTACAACTGCATCTAAATGCATGTAAATTAAATGAAATGAAATCTATAGAAGGCTCAGGCTATCAGCGGATGTGATACACAGATAATGTGATACTTAATTCCTCTCTATAATGAAGACTTATACTCACAATTAACAAAAAAAAAACGACTTCAAAACTTTCTATGAAGTCTTAAATTATTATCTGTTTAATTAATGCTAAAATTCAGTATTATCTGAGTGCTGTGGCTTTCATCATCAGCTCACGAGCATGAGATTATGACTCCCAGACGCAAACACATGTTTTTTTTTATTTTTTTTTAAACTGTACCTTCGTACCATGATTTTTTGAGGATTTACCTTTGTTTTTCTGAGATTCCATCATCAGATCCAGAGACTTGAAGAATAGGGGACCACATCGGGAGTAAACTCGGGAGAAAAAAATAAAAACAAAATTAGTCCATACTTGCCGTACATACCGGTGAAAACACTTTAAAAAAAATAGACAGGAATAAAGCGACCTGCGTCTTTTCTGATGTTGGTTAAAAATGTAACTAATAAAATAAAGAGAGGCTCGTAAATGTGTGATTCGTTCCAGGGTGATGGTGCCAAGATGACATTGTGGCGGATCCTGCCGGCGTTGCTGGTGCTAGGCGCTAGCGCCGACCCGCGGTACCCACAGAGCACACACCGCCCGCGGCATTGGCAGCGAGGGCCTAGGACTTTGGATGAGAGGACGCCCAACCAGTTTGTGGGGTAAGTGTTTCAACTCGGGGCTTTGTAGCAAAAACCAAACTTGCAGGTAGAATCTTCTGATAAACCTTAGCTTTATGTTAGCTAAGAGCACCGTATCCTTTCTCCGTTGATAAACGGAGATTGGCCGAGGTAACAGAATGGCTAGTATAGTAGTATAGTACTAGTATAGTAGTGTATATATGGAAAGTATTCAGGCACTTACTGGTAACTTAGTGAAGTGATTGGCTCAAATGCAATGACCCATCTACTTTTAATAATAGATTAATTTAACATTCCGTGGAAAAATGCTTAGACGATACCGCAGTAAACGTCATAAGGAAGGACGTCTTTCAAACTAAGTAAGTACGAGTACTTATTACAAAATCTTCTAAAGTTTCAAAATATAATCTTTACAATTTAAAAAACCTCTGAGGAATATAATCCTTAACTTGTTTACTTAGTTCTTTCTCAAAAAAACAGAAATTTCAACAATATCACTTGTTCGTTGTCCTCGCATGCAAAAACAACAATTTATACTGGGCACAGAACAGCTCTATCTATATACATAGAATACTGGGGAACTCGCATGCTACGGGGCGTATGTCCAGCAGTGGTAATTTATCAGCAAAAATAATTTATTTGAAAAAAAAAAACGATGTGAAACAATAGCAGAATTGTTTGAATTAATTTATAGGTGTCATCATGAAGTATGCAGCTGTAAATTTTGGTGGCAAAGAAATACAAGGTGTGAAGGTAAACAGAGCTCGCAGTACAGATAGAAGTAATACATTTTTACCATCTGTAACCTTCGACCAAAGTATGTCTGTAACAACACAACTTCTTGGTCGAAGACTTCCTTCAACAGTCAAGCCTATACAAACTCTTGATCATAAGTCATTTGTTTTTATAGAAAAATCAGAAGGGCATGAAAGGGACTCTTCCCGCCATTTTCGATAAGAGACGTTGTCTACTTTTATTTTATTTCGTTTCCTAGTGTTTTCTTGAGTTATTTTGTGTTATTTTGGTGGCATTTTAACTAATGTAGCTCGTTTAAAAAGCACATGTGTAGTAAAATGAAATGGAAGTGAATTGCGTGACTTTTGAAATTGGTGGAAATTGTCAACCAAAGTTTTAGTAAAATTGGCCACCGTTTTACTAAAACATGACTCGACTGTGACTTTGACGACTTGGAAGGAGTGTAACGTTGCAAAATAAATTAAAATACAGTATAGTGAAAATACAGATACTTGAAAATGGCAAATGCACAAGCCGTGCGGCGCCAATTATAAAGAAAAAAAAGGGCATGAAAGAATCGGAGTGTTGAAATCTCAAGTTTTGAGTAGACATTTATGAATCAAGCGGTATACAAGTATAATACTTAGGCATAGGATGATGATGATGATACTGTACCTATGTTATGTACATGATGATGATGTTCCACGAACGCAAGCAATCGCAAGCTCGGTGCAAAAGCACCGAGTGTGTGATCGCTTGCGTATTACTTCACATCATAATCAAAAGATTATGATCTGAGATTATGATGTTCATACAAAACAAATCAAACCAAAAAATATTTATTCAATAAGATTTGCAAAATCTCTTTTACATGTTAGTTTGTCAAGCTTGTAGTACGAACTTTGCTGAAGCATACTGCGTGTTGCTTGACCCTTGAAACTGTTGTATAAAATCCTAAAGGTGTAGGTGAAGTCCCCAGGTCAGGTAGGTATCTAGGTATCTAAACCTAATAATATTTCTTATTACATCACAATTAACTTTAAATAAGTCCCTACAAATTAAAAGACGATAGAACTATACGAGATGAATACAAAGTTTCGTTCAAAACGGTTTAAGCGAGGTGTGAAACATCCTAATTGACAGAGTAGATACAGTCTACTTATCACAAACTCGTTCCCTAAACGTATGAATACCACTCCTAACATTTCGACAGCAGTTCTATTTAAACACATTGTTTAGGAATCAAATAGTGTGACAGAAAATGAGAATCTACAAAAGTAACTTTTATTCCTGAAGAACTTGCAATTACATAAAACGGTGTCCAAATTACAGGGAAGTTCCTACGTTCCACTGTCCTTGATTCAAGTCTACCTGGAGTATTTCGATGAACGTTTTGGAAACCTTTTCTATCGTTATAGCACAGATAAATTAAATAAATACTACAAAGGCACACAATTTCCTACAATCAGCATTCTTTTGAGGCGTGAAGCGATGCGATGATTTTGAGCACGATTTGTATCAATGTATTCATCCCACGTCCGTTCCAGGGAGCACAGAGCGATGCTCCCTGGATTACATTTACATTTCTAGCATTCTTACTTCAACGCTATTCCTTAGATAGCTTCCTATTTCAATAGATAGCCCATTGAGTCCGTAAAATTTTATTATATCCTTCGAGCGTTATGATCTATGTAGATCCAGCACTACCCATGGAGACGTGGCATAGATTGGGGAAGGTATATGGCTAATACTGGACTAGTAAATGCTGATTGATGATGATGATGTATTAGTCCGTTATTGACTTTCTGGGATGTTGTATAATTTTAACAATACGGCCGGGTTGACATAATACTTTTCACGCCCCGATTTTTCACGTGCGAGTGGTTTCAATTCGAGTTTTATGTAATTGTGGTGGACACATAATTAGAATTTTCTCGTAAAGCGTAATAATCTTTCCGTCATTTATTGTATTCGTACAGATTAATCAAAAAATAATAAAAAATAATGAAAATAATGATCTGGATCGATTTATTGTTCGATTATTATTATTACTAGCAAAAAGCACAGCTTTGTAAGGGCTCGCAAGATTTTCTTTTACTTGTTCTTTTAATACTTATTTAAACACATCTAGACATTAATTATATTTATATTTTATTTACTATGTTAAATAACAAATCTAGAGAAGTGTCAGTTTCTGCGTAAAGTGCCCCACAAAATTACATACCTACGTAGTGGTGATAGTAGAGGACTTGCTTCGCTCGCCCTAATTATCTCGTTCTGCCCAGTTTTAAAACGAGATTTTATAACCTTATTGTTATTTAGCTTATCGTCCGCCATTTTAAATGGCTTTTGTATAAAACTCAGATAGATCGACAAGTTGAGTGCGGTCCGGTAAATCCCATATGGATAGAACGTCCGAGAAAAATCTAAGAGAAAAATCGTCCAAGAAACGTCTGATTTTTCTCGATCCGTGAAAACTCTTTATAATGTTAACTCAGCTCTCAGATATTTTAGTCACAGTAACTATAATATAGGTACCTAAATATATTCTGTGTTTTGGTCTTAAAGCATAGTTTCAAACCTTGCAATCCCCATTAGTAAAGTGACAAAAGTTTTTGTTTTGTCGCGATATATTTTCATCACATAAAAAGTGTTGACACTGGCCGAGACCTAGGTACCTACTTTGTGTAGGAAGGCATGCGTGGGTGGCTTTCACGCTTATAATTTCGGGAGTTGACCAGGTCACAAGCGGAACCGACAAGTTCTCGGGTTCAGTGGGACAGGCAATGACGAGGCGGGTCCCAAATCCAAGGTCTTGGATGCATTATGCAAGGAAGATGATACAGTTCTCACGGTGATGAATGAATGACGCTGCAGAATCGTCTGAAGGTGACAATAACTATTAATTTGGATGAAGCTGAACGGAACCAAGAACCAGTTGAGGGCTATGTTTTAAATTATATAACAAGAAGAGTTTTGATGTATTTATGTCATTGATGAAGTAGGTACATATAGGATCTAAAACCAGAGAAGCTACACTCAAAAGAAGAAGAAGTACATAGCGTTATTTAAAATAATAACAACGTCACAATAAAGAGGAACGTGATAACTCAGTGACCCTTTTAGCTTTGAGTCACTTACGATAAAAATTGAGCCAACCGTTCAATCAATGCATAACTGCACTGATTCTGACTTTATTTTGATACAAGGTCTCTATAGCAGTCTAAGGACGCATGATACTCTCTGACCCGTCAGAAATTACGCTGCTACGAATAGACGAAACGAATCGCGCTTGGATACACTTCGTGTCTAACTTGTAATGAGCAAGGTTAGAGACCACTGGTCATCTTAAAAGCTTGCGTAATTGTTACTATGTGGCTATCTACAAGTATGAGTAATCTTTTGTTTGCGACAACTCTATTGAATCGAATATATCGCCTTTATTCCAACATAAATCTTAAAAAGCCGTGTTGACATTATAAAAGTTTTCGCGGATTGAGATTTCTCGTAGCAGTGGTTTTAATTCGAGTTTTATGTGCTTGTGGTTGACACCTATAGGATTGGTCTCGAAAAGGATAAGAATTTTTCCGTCTATAATCATATCTTTAAATAATGAATACCTATGATTGTCTCGTTCTGACTTCGATCATCTGACCATTTTTTAGGTCAGAATTCTATAACTTTGTAGTTGTTTACGCTATCGTCCGTTATTTCAAATGACTTTTATATGAAACTCGGGTACGTGCTAGCTCGAAATGTTAAGCGCGGTCAGATAAAAAAAACAGATTCACAAATATGGGTTGTGATACTTTTGAGAGATAGAATAAGGAATAGTGTGATAAGAGAGCGTTGTGAAATTAAAGAAGACGTCGTGACAAGGATTGTTAAAGTTAGATGGTTTGGCCATTTAGCAAGGATGGATGATAGGAGATTGACGAAACGGGTAACATAATACGAGCGTGAATGGGACAGTGGGAAGAGGAAGAACTCAGCGAACGTATTCAGACCAGATCAGAGACATTCTGGAAAAATGTCAGGTCAAGAGTAAACTTAACCGACGAGCTTGTATAAAGAATGTGATGAGAGTGAATGAAGCAAAAGAGGTATCTTAGCAAGTGGAAATACGTGGTCCCTTCCTGGCCTTCCGTGAAATAGGCGTGAGTTAATGTATGTATGTATGTAAACCACAACTCATCAGTGCTTTGGCCCTTACGCTGCATCGTCTGGTTCGCGGTCGCTACTCAAGAGTCTACGGCTGTCGGTTCTGCGATCTATATGGCCTGACCATTGCCATTTCAATTTGTTAATTCTGAGAGCTATGTCGGTGATCTTGGTTCTTCTCCGTGTTCGCCTATGACGAACTCCGTGGCGCAGTAGACCAGTAGCCGGCTGAGAAGCGAGAGGTGCGAGTTTGATTCCGCTGCCGTACAAATGTTTGTGTGATCTCCAAATATTAGTTCCGTGTCTGTGATACTATGGTACCTACTTGTGATTCCAAGACACAGGGGATCCTAGGGTGGGACCAGGACTATGTATTAAACTATGTATGTAATTAAAGTAAAGTAAAAAAATATATAATTCAATATAAATAAATGTGTATGTGACTGTTGGTTGTGTTATGTAGATCTCCTAATTTTTAACCCCCGACGCAAAAACGACGGGGTGTTATAAGTTTGGCGTGTCTGTGTGTGTGTGTGTGTGTGTGTGTGTGTCTGTCTGTGGAAATCGTAGCTCCCGAACGGATGAACCAATTTAGATTTCTTTTTGTTTGCAAGGTGTATTTGTCGGAAGTGTTCTTAGCTATGTTTGATCAAAATCGGTTCAGCCGTTTCATTGCGTTGAGGGTTTTTAATTTATACAAAATTAATTACTTTTAGATTCTATCACGTAGGTAGTGAAACTCGATGCATAGTACCAGACAGCTGGGTGTTATGTGACTGTTGGGTGTATTTAGAATTTTATTAATTTCAGACCCCACGTGTGTCGTAGTAGAAACAGCACGCATTGCTGTCCCGGGTGGACTTCAAGGCCCAACTCTTTACTATGTATAGTGCGTAAGTATTACAATTTTATTATACATACCTAGGCAGCTACCTATACGTTTTATCTTCTTTATCTTCGTGCGTATATTTAGCCCAGTAAACCCTTTGTTTACATTTTCCAATAAATAACTTGAGCACTAGTAAACATCATCGCTAGTAGAAGTTGATCAAGTGCTAATAAGAACGAAAACTAACTTTTGCCCAAAAAAGGGTCTTTCAGGGCATCGCATCACAAATACGCTAGGTGTTGCAGCTGTCAATAGATGACGGTAACAGCTTATCATCAGATGAACATAAGTAGGTACCTATAGTTTCATTGTCAAACTAGGCTAGGTGGCATGATAGAGTCTCTGCGACGCAATGTGACAGCTACGATATCTAGGTACCTAAGCGAAGGAAAAAGAAAAGGCTAGTTTTTTAAACGGTCCTTTTGTTTTGTGTTATTTCCAGCGTTATGTCGAGTGGACTGCGGCGGGCCGGGCTCCTGCATAGCGCCCAACATGTGTCGCTGTCCGGGCGGCGTCGAGGCGCCATCTTGCGGCGGTGGCGGCACTGGACTATACCCTTATCCAGGTGAGATTATGTCGAGTGGACTGCGGCGGGCCGGGCTCCTGCATAGCGCACAACATGTGTCGCTGTCCGGGCGGCGTCGAGGCGCCATCTTGCGGCGGCGACGGCACTGGACTATACCCTTATCCAGGTGAGATTATGTCGAGTGGACTGCGGCGGGCCGGGCTCCTGCATAGCGCCCAACATGTGTCGCTGTCCGGGCGGCGCGGGCGTCGAGGCGCCATCTTGCGGCGGCGGCGGCACTGGACTATACCCTTATCCAGGTGAGATTATGTCGAGTGGACTGCGGCGGGCCGGGCTCCTGCATAGCGCCCAACATGTGTCGCTGTCCGGGTGACGTCGAGGCGCCATCTTGCGGCGGCGGCGGCACTGGACTATACCCTTATCCAGGTGAGATTATGTCGAGTGGTCTGCGGCGGGCCGGGCTCCTGCATAGCGCCCAACATGTGTCGCTGTCCGGGCGACGTCGAGGCGCCATCTTGCGGCGGCGGCGGCACTGGACTGGGGGGTAGGCAGAGACTCAATGGGCCTTTTTTCACAGTGGGTTGCACCACCATGGAATATAGACGTGGTGAGCTCATCGCCACCATTGCTTGCCACGACTGACTCGGCTAACGCTTTAACGAATTAACTCTTTCTAGTTCTTTTTGTAGTCCTCCACCCCTTGCACTAACAAAGGAAATCCCGAAATTCAACCCCTAAAGGACATCAGCGGGGTGTTGAAGTTTGTATGGAAAAAACTCGACACGGACGATGCCGCGGGCATTCCACTAGTGCTATTTATTATACATTGTCTGTTTGTAGTGCGGACACCGGGCGGCTGTCGGCGCATCTGCATGAACGGCGGAACCTGTACCAACGGAACCTGCGCGTGCGCGCCCGGCTGGAGCGGGGAGTTCTGCACCGAACGTAAGTTGCACATTATCGATGAAGTGGCCTCTTTCCACGATCCAGCCCACTGCTGGACAAAGACTTCTTCTTGGACTTTGCATTGTACACCACCTAGGCTGTAAAAGAACGAAATAGAACAAACTGGAGCGAAATATAGCTGGAGGAAAAAAAAGATACCTATTAAAAATGTAATCTCATTCAATGCATTTAAAACAAAACTTACGCAGTACTTAGTAGATACCTACTTTTAAAGATCGTACCTACTTATTTAAGAGATGCAAATCATGCATATGCATTGAATGAGTGCCTACCTAGTTTACTACAAATAATGTACAATATTACCTATTTACTTACTAGAACGACCTACTTATATGTTTAATGTAGGTACTACTTATAAGAGATATATGTTTTTCTCATGTAAGTGGCATAATGTCTTTTCGAGAATAAATTTCTTTAAACCGAATAAGTATTGGTCGTTGTCTGTTGTCGGTTTTTGGTTTTGTCATTGTTTTGTTGTCATTTGGTTTTGTCATGGTCCGTTCGGTCATTGTCCATTCAGTAATCTATAAAAACTTAAATAAATAATAAATAAATAATAAATAAATAATGCTGGACAGTTCACACAACATTATCTAGCCCCAATCTAAGCAGAGCTTGTGTTATGGGTACTAGATAACTGATATACTTAATATAATATATTACATAGATAGATATTTTTTATTATACATAGAAAATACCCAGAACACCCTGAACAAATATCTGCGATCGCACAAATATTTGTTCCGAGTGCGGGAATCGAACCCGCAACCTCCTGCGTCGCAGGCCGAGCTTCGCCCGCCGCGCCACAGAGGTCGTCCGTACTGTCAAATACATAGTCCTGTATTCCTAGACCGCGTTTTGCAGCATGGATGTTTGTTGGATGGATGTTTGACACAATCATCGCCACGATGGATCGTGACGATGATTGTGTCAAAGCTTGGACTTTGGCCTCTGACCCTGAACTAGGATTCCCTGTGTAACACACAGACCCGGATCTTGTTCTAGTTCATTCAATGTTCATTCTATTTCGTTATTATACAGTTCAGTTCAGTTCAGTTTTTAATTTATATGATAAACTCTTACTCGTCATAAGGTTACAAATAGCAGATAGGAGTACTTATATACCTAGACCCTAGACCTATTTACAATTCAATATTAGATAATTTTCACTAGAAACGGGATATTTACCATGATTTTTGAGTTTTATATGTTCCCGATATTTCGGCACAGTTGCATGCGCCATGATCACGGGAGAACTGACTAAAGTGTAATAACTTAACACTCGCTTGTCGCAGAATACTCGCGGATCCCGGAATGTCACTGCGTGATTTAATCCGCACGCACAGAGGTATTAGGTCTGCGTCACGACACTTCACTAAGAAGTTCACAGACTCACGCAGGCACTCACACTTTTTCCGCAAGCGTTCTAGTTCTTTCACCACTATGACGATATCCGGCCCGTACCGGTTCGCGATATAACTTTTGAAACTATCATGGTTATGTACATAATTTTCACTAGAAACGGGATATTTACCATGATTTTTGAGTTTTATAACAACTACTGTTTTATAACTTCTTAGTGAAGTGTCGTGACGCAGACCTAATACCTCTGTGCGTGCGGATTAAATCACGCAGTGACATTCCGGGATCCGCGAGTATTCTGCGACAAGCGAGTGTTAAGTTATTACACTTTAGTCAGTTCTCCCGTGATCATGGCGCATGCAACTGTGCCGAAATATCGGGTACATATAAAACTCAAAAATCATGGTAAATATCCCGTTTCTAGTGAAAATTATGTACATAACCATGATAGTTTCAAAAGTTATATCAATATTAGATGTCAAATTAAAATAAAACGATATAACTTAAGTATGAGGTAGGTACGTATTATTATTACGTATAACAATCCTACAATTTATAAATATTTGGTAGTACCTATTGGTACTTGCTAGTTTTACATCATGTAGTATTTAGTTTAGGGGTTTAGACATTTGCCCACAAGTGGGATCAATGTCATCAGCGGCAGTGAGTTTATCCACAAGGAATTCATCAGTGTGTAGTATGCACGGCTTAAGAAAGAACCGATCGTAAGTGTGTTAATAATGATGTCTGGGAGATAGTTATAAATCTTATAAATCTACCCATGCAGACACCATGATGCGTGTCCGGTCTTCAGGTCTTTTCATTTACTTTGTACTGCAGACTTCATTTATAATGGTACTCTATCGATCAAGGATTATTTATATTGGAGTTGTCATGTGTATTTCAGCGATTTGTCGAGAGCCCTGTCTGCACGGCGGCCGCTGTATAGCTCCCG
This sequence comes from Operophtera brumata, assembly GCA_932527175.1. Lineage (NCBI taxonomy): Eukaryota > Metazoa > Arthropoda > Insecta > Lepidoptera > Geometridae > Operophtera > Operophtera brumata. The sequence continues at coordinate 52,684,891 of OW052239.1, read as the reverse complement.
ACCGGTGCGTCTGCTTCCACGGACTGTCGGGCACGAGGTGTGAAATCGACAGGAGAACTGGTGAGTCTCAAATACAATCACTTATCATCAAGCTGGACAGTTCACACAAAATTATTTAGCCCCAAGCTAAACAGAGCTGGCAGGAGAACTGGTGAGTCTCAAATACAATCACTTATCATCAAGCTGGACAGTTCACACAAAATTATTTAGCCCCAAGCTAAACAGAGCTGGTGTGATGGGTACTAGATAACTGATATACTTACTTAATACAATACATTACATAAGATAGATATTTTTTTATTAGGTATACATAGAAAATACCCAGAACACCTTGAACAAATATCTGCAGATCGTACAAATATTTGTTCCGAGGCGCGAATCGAAGCCACAACCTCCTGCGTCGAAGGTGAACCTTCGCTCGCCGCGGCACAGAGGTCGTCACCTTCCACCAGGTTTCCATGGTTGAACCTACCATGGTTTGTCAAAGTCTGTATTTCACCAGTTACATGTTATGTTATAAGGGCCATGCTACACGGAACGACGTGGCGCCCTGTGTACGGGCGCCTTAGAAGGAGTAGTGTGCACCCGACAACTCTGTTGTGCGACCGTGGGGCTCGCGTGGGGACATCCCTGCGAGCGCTGTGGGGATCTGGACTGTCAGCAAGGACACCTGCGGAATTTAGCTACCAAAGAATGTCAGGTAACACAATCGTAGAAATTGGTTGTTAGTCATTAATTTTGTGAAACGGGATATTTTCACTTACCAGATTATTGAGGGTCTTCTTCAGGGTGAATTCGAGAAAAAACGTAAGGGGTAGCTCTCACTCACTGGTGCCTTTATCAATGTGTTAAAGTATGTGAAAATTATTGATATAATTCACGATAGTTATTTAAGGAAATGTCTCTCAACACACAAGTGGCGCAGCCGGTTGGATCAAAATATCATAATTTGTATAGCGTCAGTTAAAAAATAGGTTGCATTTTAATTCATGAAAGGAGCTTCTGCGAGACGCACTGAATCCTTCCACCTTCTGGTTGTTCCACCATTGGTCACTAGGCCCTTTTCAAGGCCGCCATAGGCTGGCTTAGGCTGGTCACTGACATAACACAGGGTGACTAAGACAGAACTGGTGATACGAAACAGTAGTAGTAGTAGTAGTAGTAGTATTTACAACTCGTAGAGAGCGCTACGCGTTCAACCCGCTTACTGTTAAGTTATTCGATGCGTCATGACGTGATTTCTCTTTTACACACTCTAAATCTGCGAAGACATGGTATGTGCTAGTTTTCTCGTAGCAAACACTATGATATTATTTCAGGACATAGACGAATGCGCAGCCATCCCGGGTCTATGCGCGGGCGGCAAATGCATCAACTCGGTGGGCTCGTTCGCGTGCGAGTGTCCGCTCGGACAGAGGAGACATCGACTCACGAACAACTGCGAAGACATTGACGAGTGCGAAGACCCCGATATTTGTCCCGTAAGTAAACGAAACTAGGTACAGTTTTTCCATCCATCTTTCAGTTTCATTGCTCCTGATCTTACGCACACGGAAACAAAGTGCATGTGCATGCAATGTGACAAACACAGCCAAACAAACTTCGTGAAATCGTGAAATAGAATATCTGTACCTAACCTAAAACATAAAACATGTCTTTGGTAAATTAAGCAAGTACTTCTTCCGAGAAATACACTGAAAAAAGATTTCAGTTAAAAAATATGTCAACCATACTAAGGTATGGTCTACCATGTAAGGTGTTATGGCAATCCCCTATTTACTTCAGCAACGCAACCCATCGTGTTCAAGGCTGCTCACTCAGATCTGTCTGTGTCGACGTCTTCCATAGTGGACCGAGAGACGAGGAAGGAAACTGGGGAGGCCTTTGCGCAGCGGGGAAAAATACATTCCAAGAAATAAAATATATGCTGTTAAAATATATTCTCTATGCTGCACATTCTGGGATTTGAACCTTAGAAAGGTTCAGTAGACGTGAGTAAAACTAAAGCGTGATATAATGTAGGCCAGAGACTGCACGGCTTAGAACCTATTGGGTGATTGATAAATTTAAGTTTTTCTGAGTGGTTTTTCTACAGACAGCACAGTCTATACAAAAATTTTACCCACCTTAAAAAAAGACTATCAATCGTATTTTTTATAAATACATTTTTACCGATTATGTCGTCCTTGATGGATGGTCTAATTTGCATCGTTTTTGTTTTCTTGCAGGAAATGATCCCAGGGTTGTCACATGAAATTTTTAACCAAATTGTTTCTCATCTTTTTGCAGAAATACAAAAATAACTAATACTTATTTGCTTTGACCTGAGAATTAGTCTAAAGATTTGTAGGATGACTTGACGAGCTGTTAGAATGAAACCATCTCTATAGCAGAGTCAGTTTTTTGAGCGTAAAAGTTTTGTGGGATGATTTATATTTCAGCATTATTAGAAGTTGTCAAATGTTACAGAACGGCAAATGCGTGAATACGGAAGGCGACTACTACTGTCTCTGCAATCCGCACTTCATACCCAGTCCAGATAAGAAGTTTTGTATTGGTGAGTACATCATTTATACACTACATACGACTACAATCAATGGTTTAAGACGAAATGTTAAAATTTTGGAGTTATTGCGTTACACGCTCACTCAGTAACAGTAAAGGTTAATTACTTGAGGATGTAATCTAAATAAATCATAGACAAGAAACACGATTGATGAAACTTTTCTACATATTATATTTATTTTTTGAAATTGGCTCTCCGAATACCCGTCCTAGGTCCTTCCTTCGATTAGAGAAAATATTAAGCGTAAATTTTTATTGTATTTTGTGCTAGAAGTAAGATCTTATAACGATATTTTGTTTCTGTTTTCAGACGGACGAGTAGGTAGTTGCTTCACATACTTGAGTGAGACGGGAGAATGCGCGGATAGGCTCGCAGTGGCGCTGTCCAACAGGGACTGCTGTTGCGGGTACAACATGGGGCGAGCCTGGGGGGACATGTGCACCCCCTGCCCCCCGCGGGGAGCCAGTAAGTCTACTTACTTATAAGGTTTTCTAAGGGTCCTAACTCACCGAGATGCCATGGTGACATCGCCGGCTACGTATCCAAACCATTCATATTGAAATATATGGCGGTTAACTCACTTTGCAACAGGTTGGCAAAGTTGCCAATTTGGAAGCGTAGCCACAACCAACGGGTCACTTAGTGGAGACTGGATACCTAGCACGCTGGCGACGTAGCCAATACAATGTACACGAGCAAGCTGTGCCTCACTCACTCGGTGTCCAACCGGTCGCCAAGACGGACGCACAGCACACACGTGTTCAAAGATCCATTGTGGAAATTCAAAATCTTACCTAGAAAGCGCTTATCTAAAAAGGCCCATTAGCCTATAGTCTGTTTTGTTTTTGATATTTAATATACGTTATTATTATTATCTGTCCCCTTGACTAATGGTAACAGTTGTTTATGTTAGTATTTGTCAATTTGGGCTGGTATACACTACGTTGGAATAGAACTTTGCCATTTATAAGCCACACAAGGAGAATATCACATCACATCACACTAATGTTATAAATGCGAAAGTTTGTGAGTGTGTGGGTGTGTTTGTTACTTCTTCACGCTAAAACGGCTGGACGGATTCAGATGAAATTTGGAATGAAGATAACTGGACTCCCGGAATAACACATAGACACATTTTTATTCCGATATTCCCACGGGATCGAGACTTATGCGGGTGAAACCGCGCGGCGCTGCTAGTTATATATGAATGTGACCCATAATTGCTGATCCATCAGGATTCGAACTGAAAGCACCCGTCCGTGTGTCCTTTAATATCATGGTCAGCACCAGCTCGATCTATGGCCGAATTGTTCAAGACATTGCCGATTATAGGTGAAAAGATCTGGGTTCAAGTCCCAATGGATTGTAATTATTGGGTAAGATTTAAATTTAAATAGTTTTACTTTAATAATGTTAATTTGTAATGTAGTGTATGCTCTATAGCATACATGCGCTGTCTCGTGTGCTTCTGTGTTGGTATGGAACGGTCACTGTAACGCGAGCCATGGGCGAGAGTACAGGTGAAGCTACTACCAAGATACACGTGGGCATTGCCAAGCCAGTGAGGGACTTACGGTGTTGTAGGAGATAAGACATCCTCTACATGTAACATATTTCTTCCAGCTGAATGGACGCATCTCTGTGGAGGCGGAGCGATCCCCCCCGATTGGCGACGTAACGTCACATCCGGGGGGAACGGTGGCGAAGGGGGGGACGGGATCAACGGGGGGACGGGGTACGAGCCCCCCGCCATAGCCAAGATCAACGAGTGCATGCTGCGGAGTGGCATCTGTGGACTCGGAGACTGTATTGACAAGGATATTGGGTGAGCATATTATATATCACTAAATGATGCTAGTGTGTACGGCCTGAGAAAAGAGAACCCTCCATCTCCTCCCGTGGAGTCTGAAAAACTGACTAAGGGAATACGCCAGGGGATGGGCTGGGCACTTTGATTACAGCGCCAGACAAAAAAAAAACTCTATGTCTGGGCCACCACACCTCAAGCTGGTCTCATCTAGCTCAGCACGAAGAGAGAACCGATGACTAGAAATAGTAGTAAACATGAACCCTACGCAAATAATAAAAATGGAAATAAAAACGAATCTAAAAGGGGTTCCCCGTACGAGGGTTCTTATACTAAGAAACCGCTGCCAATTTTTTTTTCAATATCATAAAAAAATCCCACTGATTACCCTCTACTAAGACACTGATCTTCGCACTGAGTAGTAATCTCAAGATGTTCATGAATTAAAGCTCTTTATATCGTAAACCATTTTCTTTGTTTTTATTGTCGTTAATTTAAATGAATGTAATGTACATTTCAGATACCAGTGTGAGTGCTGGGCGGGCGCGGAGTCCGCTGAGATCGACGACAACCCGACGTGTATCGACATAGACGAGTGCGCGCTCGAGTACTGCAAGGGAGGCACGTGTATCAACAAGCCGGGAGGATTCGACTGCAGGTAACTACTGTCTAATTTCTTCCTCTTTAAACTCCGAGGAAACAGTTATTTAGACCGCCTAAAGACACCCTAATCCGCTAGCAAGAGCGTTAGTTGAAAACCCAAGTGACACAAAGCGGTTGAAGAGAAGCCATATTCTGGACAACCTGCTATAATAAGGGAAGGACTGATGAGTCCGGATCCCAAACGCCAAGAAACTATCCACTCATCCGCCTATAGTCCACCAGCTGATCGCGGATACATAATAAACAGCAACAAAAAATAAATAAAAAAATCTTCCTCGATTCGATTAAACTGTTACTCGAAAACTAGAAGTGTTGGCTTGTAAAATAAACTCCGTTGGTGACATTATATCAGAGCTACCTCATGCTAATGATGATTGTTGGTGGATATTCTAAAATAAGGCAAATCTAAAATATAAAATTCCTAAAATAGCGATTGGGTACGGCCCAAAATCAGAGAAAACGTGTGAATTGTGGCAGTTGATTTGACTCCTTACAAAACGGAGTTTGCTCTTTTATTAGGCGAGTGCGATTGTTTAGTGATTGGTGCATACACGTGTACGTATTGCGATTAGTGTCTAATACTGTTTAGTACTAATCAAGGTGCAACACATACATACATATATAAACTGACGCCTGTTTCCCGTAGGCAGAGACCACGGATTTCCACTTGCTACGATCCTGACCCACTTCTTTTGCTTCATTCACTCTCATCACATTCTTCATACAGGCTCGTCGGTTAAGGGTACTCTTGACCTGACCTTTTTCCAGAACGTTTTCGATCTGGTCTGAATACGTACGCCGAGGTCTTCCCCTTCCCATTGTCTCATTCACGCTCGTCTTATGTACCCGTTTCGTCAATCTACTATCGATCCTTTCTAAATACCCAAACCATCTAAGCATACCTTTCTCAGGTGCAACACACGGCGGGTTTTAGTTGGATTAACTTACAATATTGAACAACAAATGAAGATACTTATTTAAAAGCTTAAATGTATAATTATAGTGAGTAATATGTTGACAGGTGTCCGCCTGGCTTCGACCCCGTGGAGAACGGACTGAGGTGCAGCGACACCAACGAGTGCGAACTGACCAACGGACAGATGTGCACGAACGGCGTCTGCACTAACATCGACGGAGGGTGAGAGCTCTTCTATTCTGTATTAAACGAACGAAGCGAGCTCTCTCTGTTAACTTGGACGAATCATGTCTTCATGGAATTTGGTAGGTGTATAGATTCTGATAGTATTGGTACAATTTCTGGGTAAGGCTATGAGCTAAATCAGGAGATGGGTTGTTAAGGTATCGGGAACTAAGAAGGGGTAAAAAATTGAGTCAATGAGGTCAGTGGGGTATCATATGAAAGGGCTTTATTTGCAAATGTAAAAATAACTGCCTAATAATGCATTACCATCTAGGTCGCGCCCTATGCGGCATTGCACTGAGACATAGATAAGAAGTCTCGTGTGCCTGTAATTTCACTGGCACCCACACCCTTCGAACCGGAAATAGCAATGCGAGCACAACTGCTTTGAGGCAGAAATAGGTAAGGTGAAATTACAAAAAAACTACTAGTACTACACAATTATTAATAGTGCTATCGAGAAAAGTTTCACCAAAGCGTGTTTCTAGTCTATGATTTATTTAGATTACATCCTCATGTAATTACTGTATTAACACCAAGTGTGTCACTGTTACTGAGTTAGCATGTAACGCAGCGACTCCAAAATTTTAACATATTGTCATAAGGACTTATGAATATAAGTTACTCCATAGTTACGAGTGCACGTGCAACGGCGGCTACCTGGCGACGGAGTCAGGTGCCGCGTGCGTGGACGTGGACGAGTGCGGTGACAACCCGCGCGTGTGCCGCCGCGGCCGCTGCCGCAACAAGCCCGGTTCCTACGAGTGCCTGTGCGACGCCGGCTTCACGCCCTCCGCGCGCGGCTACTGCGTCGACATCGACGAGTGCGCCGACAAGAGCGTCTGCAAGGTATTGTCATGAGCTAGGGCTCCGGATATAATAATCACACTAAACACCGGATACACTTTTATCAAATTTATCCAAAAAGACTTCTTGTACGTCGTTACATTCTTGGCAGTCGTAGTCGTGAATTGACGGTCTGTGGCTCGCTTCATAATCCTTTGCCACTCATCTCGCACCGCAGCTTTCCTGGTGCATTCTTGCAGTGGACCGTCCAAAGCTGCCTTGATTTGGTCAGTCCATCTCATGGGCGATCTGCCCCGTGCTCGTGTGCCCATAACTCTACCCTGTACAACAAGGCGTTCAATTGAAACCTCTCCGCGTCGCAACACGTGTCCAAGAAAGTGAGGTTGCGAGGTTTCACAGTAGCTGATAGTCGCTGCTTGATGCCGAGTTCTTGTAGTATAGACTGATTGGTACGAAACTGACTCTACGAAACCCCAAGCTTTCTTCTCCAGCACCAATTACGATTAAAAGACCTTGTTACCTTTTTTGGACATAAATTAACCTTTTCATATGATAAGCATTGTTCTATTGGCATTCTACTAGCCCCGTAAAATCTTATGTATAATGTGCAATGTCATAATGTATTTGGAATTTAGATGAATTGAGAAATATAATAGTCCCTGAAAAACACAAAAGTCACAGGGTTTCACCAGGGTTACTACAAGGACCCACCATTGGCCCTCTTCTATTCCCTATAAATAGCCACTTCAATTCCGCAGGGTGGGCGCTGCGTGAACAGCGAAGGTTCCTTCCAATGTGTTTGCGAGGCTGGCTACCGACCCACGGCGGCGCGGGGCGCCTGCGTGGACGTGGACGAGTGCAAGGAACAGAACATCTGCAGAAATGGACGCTGTCACAACTCACCGGGCTCTTTCCGCTGTGAATGTCGCGCTGGCTTCACACTCAGCAACGACGGCAGGACTTGCTTAGGTAATTGTAGAGCTTGGCACGGTGACGCGGGAATACCAAAGTCACCATGCCGTGTTGTGTCTGTCTCCTCACACGGATTCGTAAAAGCTGACTGAGGGATTACATTAAGGGATGGGCAGTAAGTAGTATTCAACCAATACGCCTGCCAAGCGTCGTTATTATTGCAAATCGCCCCCATTGTATTCTATGGATGCCTACAATTGAAGATGATGATTCGAATTGGCCTCATTAGTCTCGCTTCCAACTTCAAAGTGCAAGATTGATCGAAATTTTCCTAATATTATAATGTTTTGTTCTCAGACGAAGTGCAAGACTTGTGTTACGAGAAGTATGAAGAAGGCCATTGCACCGGCCCTGGCCAGAACCCCGTCACGAGGTCGCAGTGCTGCTGCAGCTCTACTAAAGGTAACATAGTTCTCATCATCATTCGACGTCCTCTGTGACAATGTTTTTATGGTCTACTAATGTTTGTTCTGGGACTGGGTGTTTTGGTATCATGCTACTCGTGATATTGCTCCCTGATCAGAAAGTCACTACACAGAGAACCCTAGTGGGGTTCAGGTCTAGATATGTGTGTGGCAGTTGGGTGTCATTTCTAATGTTATCATCAAGATCGCGAGTTCAACGTATTCTAAAACATAATTAAAGTCAGAATGAGAGGTTTCCTTAAAATAAGTTTTGTCAAGTATTATAGAAGTTTATAGCGTGTCAATCAACACGCAACGTGCATTTGATCAAGATAGGGGTACGCGCGTCATGCGATCGTACTTAGGGCCAAACCCTCTTGAGACAGGGCCGTTGCCAAACTATGGAAAGCGGTCGCTTGCCGGCATAGTTTATGAATGTCTCGCCCTATTCCCCAGGTTTGACCCTCGGCTGGGGGGTGTCCTGCAAGGCCTGCCCCGCCGCGGACAGCGAGGAGCACGCGGCGCTCTGCGCGTCGGGCGCCGGGCGCGACAACGGCGGCGCCGACATCAACGAGTGCACCGTGGTGCCCGGCGTGTGTCCCCACGGCACGTGCGAGAACCTGGAGCCGGGGTACCGCTGCATCTGTGACCCCGGGTTCCACCCCGCCGCCGACACCGACTGCAAGGATATTGATGAGTGCGAGATGCAACAGTCGGTTAGTATCAACGAGTGCGCCGTGAGGCACGTTGTGAGCACCAGTTTTGAATTGCTAATACTACTAGTCCGTGTCACCGGTTCATTCTGGGTCACCCTGTGTTAGGTCAGAGACAGCTTGAGGGTCACAAGAACCTTTTCAGGGCCACCAAGCTACAACAACAGCAAGCACCGCTGGGCAGTAAGCACCAAGCTTAGGAACCAGTTTGGCGAAAGGATTCAGTGTACCGCACAGAGGCTCCATTCATAGACATGTGACATGTCTTCAAATTGTTGGTTATAGGAAAAAGGATTGGAAGTCGGAGCCAAAATAAAAAAAACTCTCCAAAAAAAGCAGAGGCGCTAGTCTGACTTTAACACAGCTCCTTACACGCATGTCATAGTGACATTATTCTGTTTCCAGTTCTGCGCCGGCGGTCAGTGCCGCAATACGCCGGGCAGCTTCACGTGCTCTTGCCCCGCCGGCACGCGCTACGAGCCCGACGCGCAGATCTGCCGCGACGTGGACGAGTGCGCCGGTGAGAGCGTGACGCGCGAGGTCCACAGCGACCGGGGCGACATCCCCCTGTCCATATACACCACAGGTTATACACACACGAGACGAGCATCATGAGCCCGCAGCGGGACACGCATTCATGGCTCTGCACCACTGACACTGACTTAACCAGCTGGTTGTACCGCAATCATGACTGCTACTGATGCATGATACTTCAATACACTACATTTTATACGCATACCAGACAAAATGAAGATAATACCTATACGCTACACCATCATAATACATCAAATGGAGGCTCTGTTTGAGTTTTGCGTGCCGCTTACAATCACACTCGTGAGTGTTTACAAAAGTTGCCGAAATGGTCCACCAGAGGCGCTGAAATAAGTTTACGTTTTCGAGGGTGGGTGTAGGCAGCAGTGCAGAACCCGACTAGGGCCTACGGTCAATACCTAATCCACATCATTAGTCGTCGACATAATGTCGGTTGAATAAAGGAATATGCTTAGCTTGCCATCATGGGAAAATGTAATACCTACCGGCATGACATTGTATTTTAAATTTTATGAAAAATTATGAAAATAGTAACGTTCATATCACAAAAGTAAAAATAAATTGCTTATGCACTTAAATCAGCATCGCACATTTTACCTATTTTATTTTATCTTCTTCTTATTTTACGTAATGGCTTCTGTGCATTATTGCAACAATTTAGCCAATGTCAAGTGTTTTATTTAATTATATTTTTATAGTCAAGTGGTCAAGAGTCTCCGTCAAGTCCTCCTAACCCTGTTTAAACGGTGGCTTAAAAACTGAGTTTTTACAGGAAAAAATCGACCATTTCGAAAAGACTCGCAGTACACTTAAATTTCACTACATCTCACATGTGCCATTTATCCAAGTTACACCGGTTAAAATGCCACTAAAATTACACGAAATAACTCGAAAAAACACATTAAAATGTAATAAAATAAAAATGACGACGTTTCTTTCAAAAATGGCAGATTGATTCCCCCTATCTTCTTCTTATCTTAGGTAATGGCTTCTGTGCATTATTTACAACAATTTAGCCAATGTCAAGTGATATAATTATTATAGTTTTATAGTCAAGTCGTCAAGAGTCTCCGTCTAGTCCTAACCCAGTTTAAATTGTGGCAGAAAAACTGAGTTTTTACAGGAAAAAATCCACCATTTCGAAAAGAATCGCAATACACTCAAATTTCACTACATCACACATGTGCCATTTATCCAAGCTACACCGGTTAAAATGCCACTAAAATTACACTAAATACCTCGAAAAAACACATTAAAATGTAATAAAATAAAAATGACGACGTTTCTTTCAAAAATGGCAGATTTTTTCTTCCCCCTATCTTATATCTTAGGGTGGCTTGTGTAATGTTCTGTTAAAGTCAAAGTCAAAAATATTTTCTTCATTGAAATCACAAGGATCATTTTGAATCGTCGTATACGTCTTATCGTCTTACGTCTTATAAACTAAATTTACTCCTGTTCCTACGCGACCAAACCTAGTAGAATCAGGCAACAAACACGGCTCGGCTTATTTGATGATCCCTCTTACTAATAGGTGGGAAGCGCCTGTGTGGTGCCTGGAGAACAAGAAGAAGCTAATTCAAAGAAAAAAGAGAACCAACTTATAGACCAAGATGTTAGGTAGGTAGTCAAAAGTAAGATGTAAAGAGAATCAACAAAAGTTCATAAGACAGCACATCGCTTGATATACTTACATATATATAACGAGTTGATAATGTATTTTTCGAGGGGCAGAGCAACATCAGTTAACTTTTATTAAACACATTCCTGAATACAGAAGAACCTCCTCCTGCGCGTGACTTCCATTTTAAGTTTTCGCGCTATTTTATCTTAGGTTAAAATAACATCGGCCAATCAGAAACGTAAATGTCAATGTCAAAAAACTTTTTTTTTTTTTTTCCTTGTCAAAAAACAATAACAAATAACAACAACATAACCTCCACATCGGCTTCTAGAAACAAAAACGAAAAATAATTTGTGAATTTGTATAGTAAACAATCAGTAAACATGAGTTTTGTAAAAGGTGCAGCAAAATCCCGTGATGTGCATTAATTTTACCTTAGAACAACAGTTCTTGCCTGAGAAAAGACGCTTACAATTTGATAAAATTAATGAACTGAAATCCTGTTTAAAACTTTATTTTAAGGTTTTACTTATAGTTTTTTTGTAGTTTCATATTTATGAAGCACAGTAATTTCCACTATGATACCAGGTACTACTTACGACTTTTTCTTTCGGACTTTTTATACTAAGAATCAATGTTCCAGATGTTTCTGTCCTCGGTAACAATTGAGGCAGAGAGCCACAAGTCTCGCTTAGTTTTAGAATTTTCTGAGTTCTTTGTCATGTCTTTAAGAGTAATCCATCACACTCAGGACCATTTTATCAAGATATTTTTGATACTTTGTAAACAATTTTCGGCTTCTTTTTAACCATATTTAGCTAGAAAAACTAGGCCCTTCAAAATATTTGGTATACATACAGCATTGTACCATGGTATTAAGTAGGTAGTAACTGCTAATCGTGATAACCTAGTTGCTTGAATGTAAATATAAGTTCGGGAAACACAGATAGATATGCATACCTACATCTAACTGTTTTAAACAAATAAACATTCAATAATATAGCCAAATGAAATGAGCAACTAAAAACTTATTTAAGCATTGAAAAGCTAGTTTAAAAGATTCATTAGATATATTAACTGTGCTAAAATTGTTCACACTAACACTATTATTTATTCTGTGACTCCAATAGGTACACATCAGCAAATGGAGCAAATCAAGCTAATGTATTTGTGGTGCTTACAGCTCAGTCAAACCCCTGTGACAACGGCAGATGCATCAACACACACGGCAGCTATGAGTGTGAATGTGAGACCGGGTTCGTACTCGACCCCACAGCACAGCATTGTCTGGGTAAGACATTTTTTGAATAACTGAATTATTATGCCACATTATACATAGCTTACTTACTGCTGTGGTGTGTTGGGCTTAAGAATAGACCGTCCCGTGGATGTTGTAAAAACCAAGTAAGAGATTACCCGGACTTGTTAGTAAGATTTGTCCTGGGTGCTAGGTCATTAAGAAATGTGTTGTTACTGGAGGAAAGCATTAGCCGAGTCAGTCACCACGTCTATATTCCCACAATGGTGAAACCCACTGTGAAGAGGCCCATTGAGGCCTTTACCTACTAGGCCCTAACCTGCTAGCAAAATGGATAGCGTTCAGGGCAAGATGGATGCCTTGCTGAAGCTATGAGTGCATTGGTTTAGCAAGGCATCCATCTTGCCCCATACAGCAAAGAAAAAATCCATTCAAATTTAACCAGCCATAAATAAATCATCCAGGGTAGGACCCGTAAAAATAGTATCCAATCAGAATACCTACTTTTCCATAAATTGAATGTTAGACAGAGTTCTGTGGTGTCACTACATACTTGGACGAGTTATCAACTGCAAAGTTCCTTTTCTTCTTCTCTTTACTTTTTAAACCAACAGTGGCAGTTACTTGTTCAGCTTTAGTTGAAAACTATGATAATGATATGTACCGGTATCTTCCAGATAACCGTCGAGGCTCCTGCTGGCGCCGCGTGGTGGACGGGCAGTGCGAAGCGGCTGGCACTACGCCCCTTCTGCGCCAGGAGTGCTGCTGCAGCGTGGGACTTGCGTGGGGCTCACCGTGTGAGCCTTGCGACCAGGACCACTGCCCGTGCGCCAAGGGATTCGCGAAGGTATACCTTAACGTTAACCTTTGACCTATCAACCATATGTCGCCGGCACAGACACGTGGTAAATCTTGCGTCCTGCTCATCCAAGTACCAAGTCTTAAGAATTTTGTGTCCAATAAAACAGACAAAGTGTAAATACATAATCTGCTCCTTCTGACATTATTCAAGTTCTTATTTAACATAGGGGAAAATAACTGTCTTGGGAAGTTATAATTTGGAAGAAAGTGTATGTGATATGGTGGAATAATAAAGGAATAGTGTTGACTACCTCTGTTGCGCGGTGGAGGAGATCTGCATATATTTGTTCAGTGTGTTCTGGGTATTTGCTATGTATAATCAAAAACATCTTTATATGTAGTATTGTATTAAGTATATCAGTTATCTAGTACCCATACTACAAGCTCTGCTTAGCTTGGGGCCAGAAGTGTTGTGTTAACTGTCCAGCATTATTTATTTATTTTTATTTGTGTGTATGTGTGTGTCTGTGTGATAGAGACAGAAAAGATCCATACAAAAATGTGTATCATACTTATTGTCATGTTACAGTTGGACGGAGCGTCCTGTCGCGACGTAGACGAATGTCTCCTAGACCCTGATCTCTGCGTCGGTGGAACCTGCGTCAACACTGACGGCTCGTACCGCTGCGAGTGTCCTACAGGCCTGACTCTTGATACTACTGGTAAGCTATTCAAGAATGACTGGACTAATTTTTATCATTTTGTGGTAGGCATAATATGTCAGGTAAAAATAAATATACCAGAAATTGGAGTGGTTGTAATGTTGACCCCTAATACACTCCTCTGAAGGAAAGATATAATTGTAGCTACAAATTTAGCAACCCTTGGATTCGATCGCGACTATTATCTGAATTTAGTACATAGTAATAAAATGTGTAAGTATAGAAAAAGTAAGGACAGACTTACAGCGGTCAATCGCTCAGTTTTTATCAATGGAAAGCCTTATCGGTGTATTTTGTTTCGGACGTATTTTTATTAGTTTTATTTCTCCAATATATCTGTTTGACTGATGCGTTGTTCTTGATGTTTTAGTCTGTCCAGTTGGCTGTCCTTACAGGTCGGAGTTAGATCTATGCATGCCTCCATAGGAGTTGCACGCCCGATGTGTATAATATATATTTTAGAGTCGATGTCTTTGGTTGTTGCAGGTAACCGCTGCGTGGACACTCGTCGCTCGTACTGCTACACCGAGTTCGACGGCGGGCGCTGCTCGGGCGCGCTGCACGCTGAGGTGCTGAAGGCGGTGTGCTGCTGCAGCGCGCTGGGCCGTGCCTGGGGGGCGGAGCGCTGCGAGATATGTCCTAACAAGGGTATGTAACCGCTGCGTGGACACTCGTCGCTCGTACTGCTACACCGAGTTCGACGGCGGGCGCTGCTCGGGCGCGCTGCATGCCGAGGTGCTGAAGGTGGTGTGCTGCTGCAGCGCGCTAGGCCGTGCCTGGGGGCGGAGCGCTGCGAGATATGTCCTAACAAGGGTATGTAACCGCTGCGTGGACACTCGTCGCTCGTACTGCTACACCGAGTTCGACGGCAGGCGCTGCTCGGGCGCGCTGCACGCCGAGGTGCTGAAGGCGGTGTGCTGCTGCAGCGCGCTGGGCCGTACCTGGGGGGCGGAGCGCTGCGAGATATGTCCTAACAAGGGTATGTAACCGATGCGTGGACACTCGTCGCTCGTACTGCTACACCGAGTTCGACGGCGGGCGCTGCTCGGGCGCGCTGCACGCCGAGGTGCTGAAGGTGGTGTGCTGCTGCAGCGCGTTGGGCCGCGCCTGGGGGGCGGAGCGCTGCGAGATATGTCCTTACAAGGGTATGTAATGCTGGCCATTGTCGCATATATAAAAACTTATGGGCACGAAACTTTAAGCATGGCCTGGTATAGTTCGCAGAACCAATTACAGCTGGAGGATTAGTTCTTGAGGGGCGACTATGAACCGTATGACACACTCGATGGACCGATGACATTGGTTTCATGCTCTTTGCTATCTCACACACTACAAACGGCGATGGCTTATATTGATGTTTTCAACTGACAGCCCATCCCTCTTAGTGGCTCTGGCTAGCTCTATTAATGCTTAAAACTTGTCGCTGATGATGTTCAAATAAAAACTGATTGTGTGAAAAGCAATCCAAACAAGATCCCTAATCATCCCTGTGAAGCATTTTGAAGCTCACAGCAGCCTTGGCACTTACAGGCACGGATGCGTACCGGAACCTCTGCATATCAGAGGCCAACAGCCCCCCTCTTATCTGGGACCGGCCCTACGGCGGAGAGGCCAACGGCAGCGGCAACGGCATCTGGTCGCACGTCGGCGGCGGGGACGAGTTCGGCACGGACTGGGGACACGGCGGCGGGTACGTACACTCTTCGACCAAAGCGTACACTCACATTATTCAACATGTTTATTTGCTTAAATATTTGGAACTATGTTTAAGGCGATATGTTAAAATACTAAATGGGTAGAGTCTAGCAAGAAAACAATAGCTGCAAGAAAGTGACAGCGCTATTGCTCACTTGAACCCGGGAAGAGATGAGGTATAAATTTATTCAGCTCTGAAGTAACTGACGTAAGCGACAAATGATGAAACTTCGTTTTGCTACTAAAGTGGCTAATATACAAAATAAATTATTTATAATCAATCTAAGTAAAGTGATTACCTAATGAATAGTATAAAAATTGACGCTTAATATTTTCTCTAATCGAAGGAAGGACCTAAAACGGGTCTAAGGAGGGCCAATTTAAAAAATAAACCTATCGAGAAAGTTTCACCAAATATTGTCTATGATTTATTTAGATTACATCCTCAAGTAATTACTGTATTAACATCAAGTTTGTAATCTTTGCTGTCACTGAGAGAGCATGTAACGCAACAACTCCAAAATTTTAACATATCGTCTGAAAGGACAGTCTTTATGACTAAGGATTGCAATCCGGTCGGATGAATCCGTAATCCAGCGGATCCAGCATCATTTGGGCGCCTACCGGATCAGGCAATATTTACCGGATCCGCAACATGGCGCATATTTATGTGTATAATTATATTTCAGTCCCGGATCCGGTTTCAACCCTGGTTCGGATGGATGGAACGGGACAGACGGCTGGGGCGGGGGCGGGAAGGGGGGGTTGATTCCAGGGCAGATGGAGGTGAACGAGTGTGCAGCATTCCCCGGTCTGTGTGGACACGGACGGTGCAAGAACATGCTGGGATCGTTCATGTGCGAGTGCTTCCCGGGGTATGAGCGGGTGAGTGTTCCAAGTTGCTTTTTACATACATACGAATAATTGAATAATAAATATTAAATAATACTGGACAGTTCACAAAAAATTATCTAGCCCCAAGCTAAGCAGAGCTAGATGGTGTATGGGTACTAGATAACTGATTTATCTCCTTAATACAATGTATTACATAGATAGATATTTTTTATTATACATAGAAAAATACCCAGAACACCCTGAACAAATATATGCGATCGCGCAAATATTTGTTCCGAGGCGGGAATCGAACCCGCAACCTCCTGCATCGCAGTCCAATCCAACCTTCGCCCGCCGCGCCACAGGGGTCGTCATTGTCATGGAGGGAATGCATTGGTTCACCTCTTCTCGTAATGAATAAATACATAACGTAAGAAAAAAAGTAGCTATCTGTGTCTGTTTGTTTGTCCGCTTAGTTCTTACAAACTCAAATTTTTATGCGATTTTCACTATCATTTAGATATATTCTTCCGTTTTATATGTATAACTAGTGGAATGCCCGCGACTTCGTCTGTGTAGTTTTTTTGTACAAAATCCAGCATCCTGCTGCACCCCCTTGGGGGTTGTTGAATACCGGGAATTCCTTTCTTAGTGCACCCCTGGACCACAAAAGGAATATACCCTCGAACCTTGCGTTCTGGCGCGCCACAACACATCCCGACACAACAATATGAACCTAGCTAACACAGCTATATATGTTTTTCAGGATTCAAAGAACCACACGTGCGTGGATGTGAACGAGTGTGAGATAGTGGACGGCGTGTGCGGCGCCGGCGAGTGCCGCAACACCGAGGGCAGCTTCTACTGCCACTGCAAGCCCGGACACAAGGCGGACGACTTCTCGAAGGTTTGCGTTGGTGAGTAACTGTCTCGAGACATCGACGTCCAGGCCACACGTGCGTGGATGTGAACGAGTGTGAGATAGTGGACGGCGTGTGCGGCGCCGGCGAGTGCCGCAACACCGAGGGCAGCTTCTACTGCCACTGCAAGCCCGGACACAAGGCGGACGACTTCTCGAAGGTGTGCGTTGGTGAGTTACTGTCTCGAGACATCGACGTCCAGGCCACAAGTGCGTGGATGTGAACGAGTGTGAGATAGTGGACGGCGTGTGCGGCGCCGGCGAGTGCCGCAACACCGAGGGCAGCTTCTACTGCCACTGCAAGCCCGGACACAAGGCGGCCGACTTCTCGAAGGTTTGCGTTGGTGAGTTACTGTCTCGAGACATCGACGTCCAGGCCACACGTGCGTGGATGTGAACGAGTGTGAGATAGTGGACGGCGTGTGCAGCGCCGGCGAGTGCCGCAACACCGAGGGCAGCTTCTACTGCCACTGCAAGCCCGGACACAAGGCAGACGACTTCTCGAAGGTTTTTCGGTTGGTGAGTTACTGTTTCGGGACAATAAAATCCCCTGGCGTCGTAGAAAGTCGTCCACTGTTGGACGAGACCTTCCCCATAGAATGCAATGGCTTGCCATATTCACCACGCTTGTTAAGCGGATTGGTGATCGCAGTATTGCTATAGAGTTCTCAGGTGGATGCAGCTAACCATCTCTCGGGTGTAATATCTTAGTCGGCTATTACTACATACACGGGAAGAGAACGAGGTGTATATTCTTTGGCCGGACACAACATAAAAAAGTCTTCATACTTTCCCTTTACTTCTTTGTGTTGCTCAAAAGTGTACATTTTCCTGAGGGGCTAGTCTGCAAATTTGACAAGCAACTTACACGGCCGTGTGGTGTACACTACACGGATTTTTGTACGGGATTTGAGATTCTCAAGGTGCCCGCTAGGGGCGCTCTTCGATTTCTCCATACTAAAATCCGTGTAGTGTACACCTCACGCCCGTGTAAGGTGCTTGTCAAATTTGCAGACTAGGCCCTCTGATCTTCTGAATGTCGTGTAAATAAACCTTCCGACGGTCCGCCATTTTGAATTCGAACTGAATGGAATGATTTAGTTAGTAATTATCATAAGGCGTCTGAACTAATAGCGAATGGAATAACATCTGTTGTTAGTTGCCTAACTATGAGTATTGTAACGATCTCTTCCAGATATCAACGAGTGTGCCGAGGACTCGAGCCTGTGCCGCGGCGGACGCTGCGTGAACACGCCCGGCTCGTTCAAGTGTTCCTGCGGAAACGGCATGGAGCTCTCTCCGGACAGGCTGTCGTGCAAGGACGTCGACGAGTGCTCCATCACCTCAGGTAACAACATTGTAACACCATCTCCTTTCCATCATAGGACAAGCAGACGCACGGCTCAGTACCATCCTTACCTTATCAGTATACCCGCAATTAGCACTAAGCGTTTCGGCTCCACCTTTGTAATGCGAGCTGCTAAGGAAAGGAACTCGTTACCGTCGTCTGACTTACCCGAAAACTATAATATAGGTACCTTCAAGGCAATAGTGAATAGGTGCCTTCTAGACCTTCGTGCTCTAATTTCGGCTGCATCATCACCTACCAACAGACGACATAACGCATATAAATGTAAAAAATGTAACCGCTAGTGAAAGAGTCAGCAATTTGCCCGGACCTCTCCTCACCGATTCACCTTACTTCGGATTTAAATAACCTTGTTTCTCTTCAGGTATCTGCAGTAACGGTGCTTGCGAGAATCAAATGGGAACGTACCAGTGTGTGTGCGACGAAGGCTACGCGCAGTCCTCCGTGAAGTCGCACTGCGAAGACATCGACGAGTGCACGGAGGACCCCACGCGCTGCCAGCACACCTGCATCAACACGCCTGGCTCGTATCATTGCACCTGCAGGTAACTACACCATTTCACATCATAACATCACAGGATATCATTTAGTAATTTTTCTCTAACATGCTTGGATCTTCAAACCATTTTTCGTGAATCTGCTGCAAGATAAATCGACCTTGCCGGCGAAATTACAAGCACATGATACTTTCCAGCGTTGTCGTAGGGTGGCTGGCGCAGTGCATGCCACATAGGGTTCGAATACACCTTGGAAGTGACTGATTAGGTGTTTCAGTTTTATTTTATTTTATTATTAACTTAGTTGTATTGGGGCCAGGGAGCATGCTTGAAATGTGCTGGGTAAACTGCCGGTTGACTCTCCCATACCGAAAGTGAAATTCCGCTCATTATTTTTTTTGTATTGGAATGTTGAAGGATGAAAACTCTAAACAGTTGAAGCGTGGGTCATCTGTAAAGTTTGTCGATCCGTACGAGCGCTATTAAGGCTGTGTATAATTCAAAATTCAAAAAAATTCAAACTTTATTTATTCAATAGGATTTTTAAAAAAATCTCTTTGACACGTCACTTTTTATAAAATAATTATAGATTGCAATCTTATTATTACATATACATTTGTTTTGGCTGTGTTGGAGCAAGTTCAGTCCCAAGCTTTATTATCATCTAAATAATCAGAGATTTTATAGTACGCTTTTTTAGAAAGTTTATTTTTAATTAAGTTTTTAAATTTGTTTATCGACAACTTTAACACGTCGCTTGGGATCTTGTTATAGAAGCGTACAAATTGTCCTTTAAACGATTTACTAACTTTATGTAGCCTGATAGTGGGAACAGCGAGTTTATCTTTGTTCTTAGTGTTTACATTATGACTGTCGCTTTTTTTACTAAACAAGTTTATATTTTTGCGAACATACATCAGGTTTTCATAAATATTGGAAATGGAAATGTCAAGATGTTTATTTCTTTAAATTTTTCTCGAAGTGATTCTCTGGGGCCCATATTATAAATTGCACGAACAGCCCTCTTCTGCAACACAAATATGGTGTTTATATCTGCAGCACTCCCCCACAACAATATGCCGTAAGACATAATGCTGTGAAAGTAGCTGAAGTAAACCAGTCTAGCTGTATCTACGTCTGTAAAGAAACGGATCTTTTTAACTGCGTATGCCGCAGAACCAAGTCTCTTCGACAACCCATCTATGTGTGGGCCCCATTGAAGCTTATTATCTAAGGTTATGCCTAAAAATACAGCGGTGTTCACAAGATCCACTTTTTCGTCTTTGATTTGAACATTAGCTTTTACTTGTGTAACATTTGGTAGTACAAATCTGCAATGTATGTTGCAGGGATGGCTGGCACCTGCGAGCGGACGGACGCACGTGCCGCGACGTGGACGAGTGCGCGCGCGGCGCGCGGCCGTGCGGGGGAGGGGTGTGCACCAACACGCCGGGCGGCTACACGTGCGCCTGCGCGGAGGGGCTGCTGCCCGCGCCCGGCGACAAGAAGCCCACCTGCATCGACATTGACGAGTGCGCTGATGTAAGTACCTGCGAGCGGACGGACGCACGTGCCGCGACGTTAACTATGTTACAGCCCCTAAAAACTCCTCCCGTACAAACCTCTCAGTTTATTGATGTTCGTGGCATCACCTAGCTAGACCCTGTCTGAAACCAGCGCTTCACTAAACCTAGGTTTGGTGCAGCTTATCCTGAGACAGGAACCTATTTGACCCCAACACATATCTACATCATACAACCTGCCTTCTACTACCAGTTTTTACTTTTATTTTAGTTTTTATTTTATTTTATGTTTGTATACCTAGCAATTGTCCTTAGTACCTACTAGATTTATGTTTTTTGTTTTTATTTTCTTGTGTTATGTGTGTGTTGTGTCGTCTTGGGGAAAAATAAAAAAAAAACCTTTCTAAATGCCAAACCCCTGCAAAAAGCTCTACAAACTCTTATAAACCCGCCTACGATCTGTACGAGCAGGCGTTGCTGAGTAGTGGTAATAGAGTGATTGTGTTGTAGATCTGTATGCTAGGTATGTGATGTTCGTGTCGTGTTGTAGATCCCGGAGCTGTGCGGCGCGGGCGAGTGCCACAACACGATCGGCAGCTTCGTGTGCCGCTGTCCGGACGGGTACAGCGTGAAGCCGGACCAAGGTGCCTTTTACTATTCATCTTTTCACGCATAATAGTAGTTTTTTTTACAAGCTGTTATCGACCTTGCAATGTGTGTATGTTTGTCGGGGTGGAATCTTGCAACTGAATTTTAAAGCAGTTATTCTCAACCGATTGAGATGATATTTTGCATACCTGTCAAGTTCCGATGTCAATGCAATATTATAATTATAATATTAATATTATGGCTTATTTTGATCAGCACACGGTTACGACCAGTAATTTTATAAAAGCTTTTGTTTAAAAATATAGTTTTACAAAAAACTTATTTTTCAACTAGAAATGATGGCACATCCATGAACCCCACCCACTTCAATAAATAAGCGGTACCCTCTGCCTATGAACAATGCATTATGTCATAGGTCAAGTCCACATAGGACGTGCCCTACGTGGTTTTGCACTGCGTCCGCCGCCCTGAGGCAAAGTGCTTGTAATTTCACCGGCGGCCCTTTAAACCGGAACACATGTAGTACGGGAGAAATAATACGTATGGTGGTAGTACGTCCCTAAATATATCATTTCATTCATTCATTCATTTCATTTCATTTATTTAATTCAATAACAATATCTGAATATATCTGCTCTACTTTTACTAAATATATATGTAAATACTTTTTTTTTTCTTTGGGCATGTTTCCAAATTATCATGTATAATAGAGGCCATCTCAGTAAATTATCATAACCGGCTCATTGAGTTGGCGCAAGGTCCCTAAGATACATCCCCAACACGAGAACGAGTAAAAGTTAAAAGGCATGTAACTTGCAGGTCCCTCGTGCACGGATGACGACGAGTGCGAGCTCGGCACGTGCGACTGCCACCCGGCCGCGGACTGCATCAACCAGCCGGTACGTACTGCGCGCCACTACCTGGGGCCTTAGTACGAGTTTGGATACTTTTCCAAACTATAATATGAAGTTTCGTTTCCTTCCATACATTTACTTGCAGCCTTCACCTAGCGGAAACGAGGAGAAAACTAAGGACGCTGTTAGTAAATGTACTGAAGGAAACGAAACTTCAACAACAATTATCGTACTAAGCGCCCTGTACAGTAGTGTCACGGATAGTGTGCGGTGTTCGAGCATATGCCATCTTTGAGAAAAGGAGTTCGAAAGTTTAGAGGTGCCATCTGTGAACAAGTAGCGGCGACCATAAAGATGCGTTCAATTCGCAATTCATCCGCCTCACTTCTGAGAGATCATCATCATCATCATCATCATCATCATCATCATCATCATCATCATCGTCATCATCATCATCATCATCATCATCATCATCATCATCATCATCATCATCATCATCATCACCAGTAGCCTTTTAACGTCCGTCCACTGCTGGACGAGGCCTCCCGAATAGAATGCAATGGAGGCATATACACCATGCGTGACAGATGCATTGGTGAACGCATTGTTGGTGTTGAGTACTCAGGTAGATGCTGCTGCCCATTCCTGGATGAAATCCCTTAGTCGCTTTTTACGACACCCATGGTAGGAGGTAGGGTCTACTCTTAGGCTGGACACAACAGCCAGTTAATCGCAGGTTATTTCATCATCCGTAATTTGTCTGGCCTAAAATAGACCCCTCCTCTTTGGCTACTTTGTCACTTACCAACAGGTGAGATCGTGGACAAATAAAGATATATCAATGTTAAAAAAAACATGGGGATGGGAATGGCGATGGGAGAGGCCTTGTTCAGGCTCCGCCATCGCACCTGGTAGCTGAAGATGTTTTTTTTTTGTATTTTTTGTTTTTTTATTATACTACTTAATTGTCGGAACAGTCAGTCACCTGATGTTAAGCGGTAACCTGCGCCTATGAACAGTGCATTACCTCATAGGTCACGTCCTCCTAGGATGCGCCCTATGTGGAATTGCACTGCGCCCGCCACGCTGAGACATAAAGATGAAAAGTCTCATGTGCCTGTAATTTCACCGGCACCCTTACCCTTCAAACCGGAACACAGCAATGCGAGCACTACTGCTTTGCGGCAGAAATAGTAGTGGAGGTAGTACTTCCCCGGACGAACTCTTTCACAAAAAAGCTCTACTACTAACTCTACTCTAGTGATGATGACGATGTTGATATGTTTAGGGTTCGTTCCAATGCCGGTGTCGCGACGGGTGGCGCGGCGACGGCGCCGAGTGCGAGGACGTGGACGAATGCGTCACCAACAACGGCGGGTGCCACCCGCGCGCCTCCTGCACCAACACCGACGGCTCCTTCAAGTGTTCCTGCGACACCGGATACAAGGGCGACGGGTGCGTACAACAAAAAAACAAAATTTGAGCATTTTCTCCCAAGAGAACAAAAAAAAACAAAAAAAAAACTGGACAGTTCACACAACGTTATATAGCCCCAAGCTAAGCAGAGCTTGTGTTATGGGTACTAGATAACTGATATACTTAATTACAATACAAACAATATCTGAACTAAATCTGAACAAATATCTGCAGATTGTACAAATATTTGTTCCGAGGCGGGAATTGAACCTGCAACCTCCTGCGTCGCAGGCGAACCGTCGCCCGCCGCGCCACAGAGGTCGTCTGATGGCCTGATGTTAAGCCTGATGTTAAGCGGTAACCTCTGCCTATGAACAGTGAATTCTCACATAGGTCACGCCCACCTAGGATTCGCCCTACGTGGTATTGCACTGCTGAAACATAAAGATGAAAAGTCTCATGTGCCTGTAATTTCACTGGCACCCATACCCTTCAAACCGGAACACAGCAATGCAAGCACTACTGTTTTGCGGCAGAAATAGGCATGGTGGTAGTACTTCCCCGGACGAACTCTTTCACAAAAAAGCTCTACTCCTACTAATTTTGCAGATCATACAAACATTTGTCCCGCAGCAGTAATCGAAGTCGCATCCTTTCGCATCTCAGCTGGCTACTCGCCCGACGCGCTACAGAGGTCGTCATGTTGCTGATGATACTAGTTATTAGATAAAGTGAGGGGTGTTTCCTGGAGAGAGTTGTTGATGTGAGTGTTGGATCAGGTATTCGTGCGTGGACATCGACGAGTGCGCGAACGACCCCACGCTATGCGAGAACGGACACTGCGGCAACACCGCGGGCGGCTACGAGTGCGACTGCGACGTCGGCTTCAGCAAGTCGACGGACGGCAAGTCTTGTCTCGGTGAGTGAACAGACGTGTTATGAAATGAAATGAAATGAAATCAGTTTATTTGCTAGAACATGGTAGGATACATGGAAGGCCTTATGTTATAGTGAGGAGCACATGTTCTTGCTTCACAAGCATGCAAATGTTTTAAAATAGGTACGTCTCTGTTACATACATTGGATAAAATAAATACTTAATCAATTCATTAATACTACGTATAGTATTATTTTATCTGTGATACTACTAATCAATTGCAATATTGTGATAACTTTACAAACAAAAATAACTTAGTCCAAATTATATTTAAAAAAAAAGTTTAATTCACAAATAACTATATACTACTAATTAATAATTAATTTAATTTAATTCATTTTTCAAATTCATAAATTCATCCACAGAATAGAAACACTTCTCTGATAACCATTTATGTATTTTTATCTTAAATAGTTTTCCGGTCAACTCTTTGTTTGTCTTTGGACAAATCTTTTTTCTCTTCTTTTTTTATCTACGCAAGACGTCCGAATCCAGATTTTCATTCATATATTTTTTCCCTTTCTGATTACCAATAGCTCCCCACTACACTCAAATTCAAATGTATTTTACTCATTGGAGTCATTAGGAATCGACTTACTAGGAAGATTTTACAGCATTACAGCGTGCAATCTCGCAAAGAGTTTATTGCACCTTTGTGCATAGAAACTAGCGCTACGGGATTTCTTTCGTGGAAATGACTTCACCATAGCGTGAACGAATAATTGAATTTAGCTGAACAGGTAACAAACATAATAAAAAAGTTGTAAAACCAGTTTCGAAAGTGCCCTATCCTCAACCCAGTACAAAACAGTTCATTTCAAAATACAAATGCTTTCCAAACAGTCCTCCCTGACTGTACAGAGCCCTTATACGCTATGACCATAGGAGATTACTTGCCAATAACGTGTAACGCCATAATGTATTCTATACGATGATTCCACGCAGATATCGTAACGCGCCTGTGTTATGTCACGTTTGGTCGTAGCGAATAAGGGGGCTGGTTGGAAAGAGTACTCTGCTAATGATGAAGATTTGCACGACTAATGTCAAAAAACGAAAATGTCCAAGAGCTTGATAATACTATGGAATCGTCCAATTGGAAAAACGTCCCAAGTTTAAAGGCCAACTAGGAAAATGTCCAGATACAAAAGGCCCTCTAGAAACCTGACCAAGAATAGAAATAATCAACCAGAAAAATTACCAACTATAGAGAAAAAAAAAGCCGTTTGCAAAACAAACGGCTTTTTTAATTAAATAGGTACTTATTGATCCTTTAAGATACTGATCACTATAAGTAGATATATCAAGAGTGTTTTTTAAATGTAGGCACTCGACAATAATTATGACAAAGGAGGTGGGCAACCGCTGACCCAGGTCAAAAATGAATGAACCGGAGCCCCTTCATGGAAGTAATTAGTATGGTTCTAAATGTTGTTTTTTTGTCCAATTATTCTAAAGAACTTGTATATTTTTAGAAGTTGGGAAGCAAAAGTAGTATTTCTAAATAATTAGATAAATCAACTCATTGCATTGGCGTGAAACAAAATGCAACAAGCTTCATTACTTTCCAACAACTTCTACGCAAGATATTAAATAAAAATTTTCATTATCTTAACATGTATTATCAATAACCAAAAGTATCTCAACTGTACGTTAAGTTGGGTAGAACAATGTGTGGGGAATTGCCCATGTTCTTTCATTATTGTCCTTTCAATATTCAACTGGACTACAAAGTGAACTGATTGGATGTACTTAATTTGATTGTCAGACATGGACGAGTGCGCGACGTTCGACAACGTGTGCGTGTTCGGGCGCTGCGTCAACACGTACGGCATGTTCAAGTGCATCTGTGACAAGGGCTACCAGTCCGACAGCATCGACGACTGTGAGTACCATCACTAACTATCATGTTCAAGTTAAGGTCATACGAAACGCAATCCTGCAGACTCTGTGAAGAGGCGGATGAAACGCCCCTTCATCTGCTAGCTGAGTGTGGACGACTAATGCACAAACGCAGCATTCATCTGGGCAAACACATCCTCAGCCCGGATGAACTGAAGTAAATCACACCTAAGAAAACCCTACAGTTCCTAGCAGTTGTAGGTCTGCGGTAAACTGTAAACGCCCTCTCCAGGGGCGATATGTAACAAGTGGCGATCACAATAGGCCTAACTGGTCGCAGTGACATCATAGCCCTCATAGCTAATAAAAAAAACTATTATGCTGCATTTTTAGGGCCTCTTCACTATATTTGGGCATCGACCCTTGTCAAGTTTTTTTTTGTAACTTAAAATGACTTGTCTGTCAGATGGCCCACCTGAAGTTAAGCGGTACCCTCTACCTGTGAACAGTGCATTATCACATAGGTCACGTCCACCTAGGACGCACCCGATGTGGCATTGCACCGCGCCCGCCACCCTGAGACATAAAGATAAAAGGCATCCTGATCAGAAAGTCTAATTTCCAAAATGCCTAGGAAGTAAAATGCCTAAAATGTAAAAAGTCTCATGTGCCTGTATTTTCACCGGCAATCATACCCCGGTTCCCTTCAATCCGGAACACAGCAATGCGAGCAATACTACTTTGCGGCAGAAAAAGGTACGGTGGTAGTACTTCCCCGGACGAACTCTTTCACAAAAAAGCTCTACTACAACTAAACCACAAAGACAAAAACATAAAGCACACAAAGGAGCACAAAGGTCTAGAAGGCACCTTTTCACTCTAGCCTTGAAAAGACTCAAATTATAGTTTTCAGGAAAGACAGACGGCGGCAGTGTATTGCACTCCTTAGCAGTTCGCATTATAAAGGTAGAACTGAAACGTTTAGTACGAATACAAGGTACCTGTACTAACGAGGTAAGGATAGCAACGAGCCGTGCGCCGTGGTTCAAACAGAAATTGATAATATTATGTTAAAAACTACTCCAATTGTAAAAATATCTTTTAATAACTGATTTAAAAGGCTAATGATTCCAATTGGAACCGGATGTTGGGATAGTTGAAAAGGATAAATAAAGTTTAATCTTTATCTATCCACGAAAATAAACACTTGTACTGAGTTTGCACTATTCTCCGCTGTGTCATAAATCCCATTGAAGATGCTTCTGCCGAGGCACACGTAGTAGTGTGTTAGCCAAGATGAGAACGAATGTGCGCCATCTCATCTGTTCGGGACATCAGTTAGGGCCGGTGCAGCGGCCGATTCGGCTGAGGACCTTGAAAGTCTCTACAGAGCTATCCTCCTGTGGATGTCGTAAAAGCCGACTAAGGGATTACCCGGACTTGTTGATAAGATTCGTTGGTATAAGATTTGTCCTGGCTGCTAGCTTATTATGGAATGTGTTATTACTGGAAGAAAGCGTTAGCCGAGTAAATCGTGGGAAGCAATGACGGTGATGAGCTCGCCACTTGTCACGTCTATATTACCCGATGGTGCAACCCACTGTGAAAAGAGGCCCATTGAGGCTCTGCCTACCCATTCGGGGAAAAAGGCGTGTGTCTATGTATGTATGTATGTCATTGTAAAAACACAATTCCGTTTTACCTTAGAGTTGGTTCCCATACATACATACATACATACATACATAGACACACGCCTTTTTCCCCGAAAGGGTAGGCAGAGCCTCAAATGGGCCTCTTTTCACTGTGGGTTTCACCATCGTGGAATATAGACGTGACAAGTGGTGAGCTCATCACCGCCATTGCTTTCCACGACTGGCTCTTCTAACGCTTCTTCCAGTAATAACACATTCCTTAAATAAACTAGCAGCCAGGACAAATTTTATAGCAACGAATCTTACTAACAAGTCCGAGTAGTCCGGTCCGAGTTGGTTCCCGTTGAGCAAATATGAAATCCATGTATTTTTATGGGTCAGTGGCTCTCGTTGCGCCATAGACTCGTTATCGGAGCGCGACCCACACTGCGACAAGGCGCATTCATACCACTGTGTCACACGAGATAACTAAAGGAGTACAAATTGCAGTAGTTAGTTGAGTTGCCTTCAATCGATGGGGCTCACTCTCGCTTTATACCTTGTCGTGTTGTACGTCGTCACAGTCAACACTCGGTCGATGTACACTGTGCGGCGAGACAATGGTTAGCAGTGAAGTTTTGTTAGTGGTAGAGCTTTTTAGTGAAAGAGTTCGTCCGGGAAAGTACTACCACCATTACTATTTCTGCCGTCAAGCAGTAGTGCTCGCATTGCTGTGTTCCGGTTTGAGGGGTATGGACTGTAATTTCACTGGCACCCTTAACCCTTCAAACCAGAACACAGCAATGCGAGCACAGATTGGCTAGTTTATTTTTTGAGAGACATGTGCTTGGAGAGATATGTGTTACAATAGCTAAGTAAGCTTACTTAGGGTTGGACGTCTTCACTTTAACTTCATAATCATCATCATCAGTCATTAGATAGGTGATTTGCCATGATCATCACCACGTTTGGCAGTTACCGCAATTAATTGAGACCTAATTTGTGTTTTACAAGCTTTTATTGAACTTCCTTTCTTGCCTGACTGTGGAGGATAAATCTTGCAACTGAATTTTAAACCAGTTCCACCACGATTGAGTGACAGCGAACTGATCTGATGATGGAGACGGAAAGTGGACAATGGAGCTGCACGATGATAAATAGTAGACTGGCAGTGTTTGGGTTTATTTTGATCAGCTTCTGGTCCCGATCACTTATGAAAAATATTGTTTAAGGTGGCTGCTTACGCTACTGGCGCGAAATTCAATTTTTGTTCGTTTTATTTTGCTCTTCACATCTCATCAACACTTCTTCATATAGCGAAAACTAATTTGCCGGTAATTATATGACCTAACACACAAGTTTTATTTTATAGTATCACATCAATAACATTAGTTTCTATGAATGTGCTTGAAACAAAAAGACACTGTAAAAACCATTGATGCACAATCGTAGCTAAACTAATGATATTTATGTGATACTATAAATTGAAAACTTGTGTGTGTATAGTATTATTTTATCTGTGGTTAGGTCATATAATTACCGGCAAATTAGTTTTCGCTATCTGAAAAAGTGTTGATGAGCTGTGATGACGAAAAAACACGAACAAATTTGAATTTCGCGCCACAAGCGAAAGCAACCACCATAACCTATAAATTTGTGTTCAGTGATGCCCGGCTTCAACTGTACGGACGTGGACGAGTGCAAGTCGCCGCAGTCGTGCCAGTACGGACAGTGCCTCAACACGGAGGGCTCCTACGAGTGCCGCTGTCCGCCCAACTACGAGCTCGTCTCAGACGGAACAGCATGCTTTGGTTTGTTACATTTTTGTAATCTACAATAATATTATAAAGAAGAGGTGCCGATGTGGGAGAGAAGGCCGCGAGGCTGAAGTGGGATTGGGTCGATTACATTTGCCGCATGCCCGACGAACTGTGGGCCGAAATTACCACTGCAT
Source organism: Operophtera brumata (assembly GCA_932527175.1). NCBI lineage: Eukaryota > Metazoa > Arthropoda > Insecta > Lepidoptera > Geometridae > Operophtera > Operophtera brumata. Next base: position 52,654,781 of record OW052239.1, on the reverse strand, counting down.
GGCTTGGCCGTATCATGGCTCCATAGCCCTGATACCGCCAGGCGGAGTCGTGGCAGACCACGCATGGGGTGGCGGCATGAACTGGACGCCTATGAGAGGGAATGGGAAACGGTTGCACAAAACCGTAGTGACTGGCGGAAATGGGGGAAGGCCTTTGCCCAACAATAGGACAGTATGGGCTAATAGTAATAGTAGTAATAAAGTTTGTAAGTTTGTATGTAGGGGGTCCGTAGGAGGTAATCTCCGAAAGCCTCTCTTTATGACGCATGAAGTCAGCTAGACCGTTCGTCATGGCATTCTACGACGAACTCTATTGTGTGGCGGGTGAGTGGCCGACCTAGATACGAGAAGCTGCGGTATTGATTCCCGCTATAGGACAGAACGTTTGTATGATCTGCAAATATTTGTTCCGTGTCTGTGTTGGTAGCATAGTTCCTGATACCCACGACAGGGGATCCTAGTGTGGGATGAGGACTACGTATGTGATAGATGTTGTTACCTATAGTCCACTGAGTATGTTGCGTGCAGATTCGCGCAAGGCGCGCTGCTACGGGCGCGTGGAGCTGCGCGCCGGCTCCGAGCACTGCCGGGAGCACGACGAGCTCTCCGAGGACGGCACCATGGCCTCGTGCTGCTGCTCTGTGGGTCAGTACAATATCTTACATTTGTAGGGTTCCAAATCAGACAAAGAACCATTCAGGCCGTCTGTCCGTCTGTTACAGACTGTCAAGCTCATTAATTTATATACCATCACAGTTAAAAACAAAATGTATTAAATTTCCAAATTTCCAATTCCTATTTTGGCGTTGGTAGTGTATGGAATGCTAAGTCCATCGTAGAGCTAAGAGAATGTCCTTGCTTTGAATAACAAATACTGTCTTACTCTACTATATGAGCGTTAAAAAATGATACTCCACATGCTTGACATCATTTTTTTTCACGCTTGTCACTCTCATTGTTTGGGGAGGCCCTCTTTGCGTGGGCCAACACGCACTTAGCTTGTTATGTATTGGCCATAGACAAAAACGGGACTCCTGGGGCTTATAAAGCCCTGTTCCACTTTATCTTCAGCTCCCTCAGGGACACTGGAACAGTGCTGCCATCAATACAAACTCCTCCGTTATTTTAAGGAGTTGTTCTGGCTGGGGTCAGGTTAGCCGGGAGACAATACGCAATACATCCACATTCAGTGGATGTCCAGTACGTCAGTGCAGATCTTATATAGTTCCTGAATAGTCAGTTTGAATTAGAATTGAATTAGGCCATAGACACACTGGCTTACGGCCTGCCGCATGATAAGTGATGACCGTCGCCTATTGACGTCTGTAACACCATGGGCATTGCCATGCGTTGTCTGCTCTGAAGCACGTTGTCGGTTCGCCACTTCAATTTACTTATTATTGATGTGTTATTTATGAGTATATCAAGCGTAGCATTTGCTGTCTTATGAACTTTTGCTGATTCTGCCTAGCATCTTACTTTTGACTGCCTACCTAAGGTTTTTAAGTTGGTTTTCCTTTTTTCTTTTAATCATCTTCCACTTGTTCTGGAGAAGCAAGAAGGATCATCAAAAAAAAGAGCCGTGTTTGTTGCCTGATTCTTCTAGGTTTGGTCGCGTTGGAACAGGAGTAAACTTATTTTCTAAGACGATTCAAAATGATCCTTGTTATTTCAATGAATAAAATACTTTTGACTTTGACTTTGCCATGTTGACTATGCTCCTTTGTACGTAGGTGCGGCGTGGGGTAACTACTGCGACCTCTGTCCGGAGCCGGGCTCCGAGGCGTACAGACAGCTCTGCCCGGGCGGGCCGGGTTACCAGCCCGTACTGGAACCTGTAAGTTTACTACGGACGTTTGACACCATGTCATCACCAGCCTATCATACAAATACATACGATCTGACATCCTCTTTGGCCGGTGTGGCTGGCTGAGATGCACGAGCAGCGGGAATCAAACTAGCACTGGATTCGATTCGCACTTGAGACAAATATCAGCATGACCTGCAAATATTACCATCTAGTACTCTTAGTGCCTGATACTCACAGCACAGGGGATCTTAGTAAGGGATCAGGACTATGTATGCGATTTTGGGTGTTATGTGTTACATCGGGTGTAAAAAGATAGCTTCCGATTACTGAATGTTCATGTAAAGCTTCCTAGAAGTATAGTATTGTATTATCTGTGCCATAACATAGTTTTATAAAATAGTTGTCACCTGAGTGATGATTGCAATCGGAGAAAATGTATTTGTAACCGAGTTTAGAAAAGGAGTTCTATGTACGTCTGTATATTTTTTAACTATGTTCACCGACATCACCGTCAATTGTGAACCAATTTGAAGAAAAAAACTTTTGTTTGAATTGGTATACTCCCGAAGAGGTCCCATATTCACCAAGTCAGGATCTGATGATTGAACCCCATAGAAATCGAGGGAAATCCTCAAAAATTCATGGCACGTACATTGTGTTTGTTAATTTTTCACAACTTATTCTTTATTTTTATTCAGACTGTGCGGCTGGAGGTCATCATCTCATGCTCGTGAGCTGATGATGGAAGTCACAGCACTCCTTATCGATTAGGAGTTAGGAGATAATATTGGATTTCAGACTAAATTAAATTAACAAAAATGCGCATAAGGCTTTTTATTGAAATCAATTATTTGTATAATCGTCAGCCGTCGTACGTGGTGACGCTCGCGGACATCGACGAGTGCGCGGCGCACCCGGCGCTGTGCGAGCACGGCACGTGCACGAACACGTTCGGCTCGTTCGTGTGCACATGCGGCGAGGGCTGGCAGCGCGCCGCGGACGAGCTGCGCTGCGACGACGTGGACGAGTGCGGCGCGGGCGACGCGTGCGGGCCTGGAGTCTGCCGCAACCTGCCCGGCTCCTACGTGTGCCTGTGCCCCGAGGGGTACGTCGCGATGCCCAACGGAAGTGAGTATTCTGCTTTCTAGTAGGGCTTTTTGCCCGTACACTTTAGTGAGGCATAGCTAAGCTATGTCTCGCTTTAGTAATGAAGGGCGAAACACGTACACGTTTTGCCTCTATGTATGTTTATAATAATGTATATTTGTACACTGCGATCAGTTCTGTGATCGCAGTTTGTACAACTCAAAAACTCGCCCTTTAGAACTCCAAAACCACTGAACTGATTTTGTCAAATGAGATGTCATTCGCTTTGTCTTTACCATGTTAAATTACTGGATTCAAATATATATAAAAAAAAATAACGAACGTGACGTTATTTTTGAAAGGGTTCGTCCGGGGATGTACCACCACCGTACCAATTTTTGCGGAAATTGCTCGAATTGCTTGGTTCCGGTACTTCCGGTTTGAAGGGTGCCGGTGAAATTACTGGCACATGAGACTTTTGATCTATATGTCACAAGGTGGCGGGCGCAGTGCAATGCCACATAGGACGCGTCCTAGGCAGAGGTGACCTTTGAGGTACCTAAAGCATTGTTATAGGCAGAGATTACCACTATTTCTACTGAGTTATTTTATAGATAACTAGTGTCATACCATGGCATGTCCGGCTTAATTATATACCCCTCCATTTCTTCCCGAGGATGTGGTAAAATCCGACTAAGGAATGACCTTAGGGGATGGGCAGCAGTATACACCTAATTACTCAACACCAATAGTGCGATCATCAATCCGCCTGCCAAGCGTGGTGACTATGGAAAATCCTCCCATTTAATTCTTTGAGGGAGGCCTTGCCCAGCAGGAGACGTCTATACACTGCTGATTGCGGGTGTAACTAATGGTTTCTGTTTATTTTCCAGAGGAATGTGTCGACGTGCGACAGAGACAGTGCTACATGGAGTGGGACGAGGAGGACAGGACATGCGGCGGGGCGGTGGGAGTGCCTCAGACCCGCTACCTGTGCTGCTGCTCCGTGGGGCATGCCTGGGGGGCGCCCTGCGAGGCCTGCCCCGATAAGGGCTCCCAGGTACTAGAGGGGATATGGAAAGTTACATACATACATACATAAACTCACGCCTGTTTCACGGAGAGGAAGACAGAGACCACGGATTTCCACTTGCTACGATTCTGACACACCTCTTTTGCTTCATTCACTCTCATCACATTCTTCATACATGCTCTTCGGTTAAGGCTACTCTTAACATGGCCTTTTTCCAGAACGTCTCCAATCTGGTCTGAATACGTTCGCCGAGGTCTTCCCCTTCACACTGTCCCATTCACGCTTGTCTTATGTGCCAGATCCGTCAATCTACGTCAGTCCATCCTTTCTAAATGCCCAAACCATAATCCAATCCTAGTCCTATTTGTCAATCCTATAAGGGAGGTTAATACTATGGAAAAACTTAATTTGACCTTAATGCTTCCGAACCCAATGCAGATTGTTGGATGTGTCTCCTAATATTTGGTTCCTATTTGGTTCTAAGACTCACACGTTGCATACCTTCACCGTTTTAACACGTGGTTAATGCTACAGCAGTTTTATAAACTTTTTGTGTATTTCTGTAACCGTATTCAAACCCACGACCTTTGGATCAGAAGATGTTCAGATGGAGCAAGTAACATCAGGAAGGTCGGTTGGTAAATTGGTAAAATCTTTTTAGGGTTAAGCTCGCCTCTGTACATGTTCGCTGTTTATTTTGTGTTTTCTGGCGTGCAATAAAGAATAAAGAAGGTCATCCAACTGAATGAACTAAAATGGTGTATTTTAGGAACACATGGCGCTGTGCGGCGAGAAACCAGGCGAATACATCAACCCGATGACCAACGAGACGAAGCCCATCAACGAATGTGATATCATGCCCACGCTGTGCAAGCCCGGCACCTGCCACGATACGCCTACGGGATTCCAGTGCGGATGCGATCATGGGTAAGGCTTGATAAAAACACCAAATCTTAACCATAATGAACATTTAATAACAGTACACCTAGTATTGAGCCCTGTGATACACCATAATAGAGAGTAGAGGCCAGGCCAATAGTACAGGCAAATTAGCAAAAAGTGTGGCCCTAAGTCGAGTAGTCGTGGATTCTTACGGAATCGATAGATGACACGAATAGAAGCTTATCCCAGGTTTGCACCGTTTCTGGCGCATACGGAAGGCTTTTAAATATTAGGTACAAACTTTGAAAAATTGTAACTTTTGAAAAAACAAAAAAGTGTTAAGTGCAAGTTCAATTACTTATAGAGACAGTCTTAGTGCGTTATGGATTTTAATTAAAACTACGTGCATTGTGGGAAACACTGTGAATATGTTTTTTTTAGTTTGCGGCTCGGGGGAAATTTATGTACTCGGTGCAAACTTACATAAGGTTTCTATAAGTATTATAAACACTATATTAGTTTTGCACACCTCAGCGAATTACGGAACATAGTTTTTTTTCGTTTTTTGTAAATTGTACTTCGGGGGAAACTTATGTAGTCGTGCAAATTGTATTATGGTATATACTATCAGTTTACCACATTCGCACGTAAAAAAAACCACAAATTTCGTACCGGAAGTACTTCTTAATAATAAATCTTAATAAGAAATCAACGGCGTGGGTGGGGTGCAGATTCATAACAAAATGTGGGCCGTATTCATCCCACGAATAATAAAATTGTATATTTGTCCATATTCATTGCAAAATGTAGTCCAGATTCATACCACGCCACGGGCTTTAACAATGGATATTAGTACGGTCAGACAGAAAAATGCCTTACTATCATTTTCATATATTTTTGTTGGATGCAAATTATTAACAATTGGCGTTCGTATGTTTGTATGTTTGTCTGAAGATAACTTGCGAACTGTTGATATATTCTTTATAAAACTAGTATTCTTTATACAATTTGGTAGATGGGTATACAGTATTAGTACAATTTGTGTAAGGTTATGAGCTAAATTGGTTCGGGCGTTGTAGAAGATATTGGGGCCAAATAGAGGGTAAAAAAGTGAAACAATCATAGACGTTTCAAAACTAGTTTTAATTTTATTTTAGACTGTGTAACTTTTGGGTTATAAGCAAAGAAGTAAAAATAAATAACCTCTACAGTTTTTCCAGTAATCTACTATCATCCATCGAGGAGTTCCGTTGTCCACCTTCCGTCTCCATCATCAGATCAGCTCGCTGTCACCATCATAAATAAATATTTAATAAATAAATAATGCTGGACAGTTCACACAACATTATCTAGCCCCAAGCTAAGCAGAGCTTGTGTTATAGGTTCTAGATAACTGATATACTTTAATACAATACATTACATAGATAGATATTTTTTATTATACATAGAAAATACCCAACAAAAACATATAACATAACATTAATAACATCCTGAACAAATATCTGCAGATAGTACAAATATTTATAAATTATACAATATGGGTAAATTCAAGAGAAATATCAATAGGGCTCTTAATGGTAGGCAGCGCGTTTGCAATACCGTGGGTGTTGTCCATAGGCGGCGGTGACTGCTTTACATCAGGCGGGCCGTCTGCTTGTTTGTCACGTTTAGGGCATGTAATATCGGAAGGTTTTCAATTCCTATATTGATTTCCGATATTAAATCTCAATATTGGCATTCCGATATTAATATCGGAATTTCGTTATTTATTTAGAAATTGCACATTTTATTTATAAATTGCACAAATTTGGTATTAGTTTGGATTAAGTGCAAAAAATATATTTTTAAATCGTATTCTAATCGTATCTGATCACGGGAGAACTAACTAATGTCTTTGCGAGTAGATGATATTGGCAGATATATCAATCTACCCTCTTTCTCTCTATTTTATTATGAACGATACCACTACCATCGGTTTCGTTGTCACACTTCACCCCAACTCGACACACAACACTATCGGTATCCGGTCGCGTAGCAGGTACCACACTTTTTGGATTTTTACACATTCTCACCACAGGCTTCCATACTCCAGATAATTGAAAACCATCTTCTCTATTGAAATTTCTGTATTTAGTAATCTCAATTGCCTCTTGTGCCATTACAAATAATTATATAATATGCGAATCTTTGCTCGTTGTATAGGATATTGATGTTATCTAAAAGCTTATGTTATAAATAATTGTAAAATTCTGATTCTCTGAAACGATTTCTAAACTAGTCCGTGATTTTCCTGAAAAAATATTTTAAAAGTGGCTTCCACTTTTTTTTTAAATGTTTTATACTTATTTTTGTTTGTGATGACAGTAAACCTCAGATATCGGTTTTTAAAGTAATCGAAACAGTAACAAAAAAAAGCATTTACAGCCACAGCACGAACCATTGCATTGAAATAAAATTAAAAATATGGAAAAATTAAAAATTCTGTTTAGTCCCTTACATTCTAAGGGCATTTTAAAAATAAAGTCACATAAACTTTTTCATCCAAACCTATCTTAAAAACTTGGTCATTATGTCAGCTATTTATCATGTAAATTTGATTGAGATTATTTTACGGGATCATTCATGATATTCAATTTAAACAGTTGAATGCGAAATTCTGGTTTTTAAGATTAAGTGAAATCTTAAATAAAACTAAATAATAACTTTCAGCAATGCGTGTATTCAGTGAATCATCACAATAAATTTTCGAAATGGCGACCTTCTTGCTCAATACATAATCAGCAAAAATTATCTTTAAAGCGTAGAAAAGCGATTCTGTTGCTTTGGAATTGTTGCTTCTGCCTGGGTCAACCTTTTTCGCAATTCTTCCACATTTCGGCACTCTCGAGAGTAAACAATCTTTTTATAATATCCCCAAACAAAAAAGTCAATGGGGTTTAAGTCGAGAGATCGTGGGGGGCCATGCGATAGGCCCGCCTCGGCCAATCCATTTATCACCAAGTATCGCGTTTTGTTAGTAGTAGTAGAGCTTTTTTGTGAAATACTTCGTCCGGGAAAGTACTACCACCATACCTATTTCTGCCGCAAAGCAGTAGTGCTCGCATTGCTGTGTTCCGGTTTGAAGGGTATGGGTGCCGGTGAAATTACAGTCACATGAGACTTTTCATCTTCATGTCTCAGGGTGGCGGGCGCAGTGCAATGTCACATAGGGCGCGTCCTAGGAGGGCGCGTCCTAGGAGGGCGTGACCTATGTGATAATGCACTGTTCATAGGAAGAGAGTACCGCTTATCATCAGGTGGACTATCTGCTTGCTCCGTCATTCTAAGTAGTATTAAAAAAAACCTGTCATTAAGATATTGTCTAACTTTTGACGCAAAGTGACATGGTGCACCGTCGTTTTAAAAAGTCATGTTTCGGCGTGTTAGTAAAATGATGTCTGTGGATTATCCATTTAAATCTTCTCTTAAAAAGTTCAAGTATGACTCGCCATTTAGGCGATCTGGCAGTTGGAATGGGCCCACCATCTGTCGCAGGTTTCTGCCTCGTATGTAGAAAATAATGTCCTTGAACAACAAAGATGGGTTGTTTTACTATTGCTTATGTGTAATACAATCTTCAGTCTGTCACATTTCTTTTTAATTCCGACTTGCAGAACATTTTCAACAAACTCTTTTTTGAACTAACTTTTATTAAATTGAGTGTTTTTATGATCCTGTGCAAGAATCTGGAACAAGGTTACATGACTAATGGCTGTCACATCAGCCATGTTTTTAGGATAGGTTTGGATGAAAAAGATTATCTGACTTTTTTTTTTAAACGTTCATTGAAAGTAAGAGTTTATGCAAAAAAAAAAATATCTTCATATTATTATTTTTATTTTAATGCAATAGTAGGTGCTTTTGATGTAAATGCTATCAAACAAGGTAGCCCCAGTATTTACCTTATTTATAAGAAAAAAAAACAGGCCTCTACCTCAACGAATCGAGTCACAATGGCCAAAAAAGTGTAAGAGCTCCGATTGTCTTAAAAACACATTACTCGAAAACTACTAAAAATCGCGAAATGGGGGTGATTCGGCTATCTTTGGGGGTAACCTTTCTTTGGACTTCGGCTTGACACTACTTTTTGGGACACACTGTATATACAGTGGTGGCCATATAATTAAGAACGCTGATATAAAGGGAAGATTTTTTCCAACTAAGATGCAAAACTAATTGTATGCATTTGTTTTTATTTCTCTCGGTATCGTAAAACATTTCCATATTACCACTGTATTCATTGATACACATGATTGGCTAAAAATCAATAGGCAAACTTTTTACACTACTTTTAAACAAAGTATTCCATAATACTGGCTGGTCACGTAATTAAGAACGCTAAGTAGTTTATACCTTTATACAAATTTAAATAGAGAACACTCAGTCGATTTGTTACTGTTTGTATAATTTTGGCGCCATTACGTGCTGTAAAAGATTAAAGGTGATTGCTTCTTTAGAAAAAACAATGAAAAAAATAAAAGTTGTGATAAATCTACAAGGGAAGTAATAATAAAACTTCGCCGGAAGAATTGGTCTTATAAAAAGATAGCCGACCATCTGCAATGTTCAAAAACGATGGTTTTCCACGCTGCAAAGCATTTTGCTACGTATCAAACTACTTCGAATGTTCCACGTGTACCTAAACAGAGAAAAACAACTCCTCGAGATGACCGAAACATCGTTCGTATGGCAAAACAAAATCCTTGTAAAGGGTCCAATGAGCTTAGAAAATAATATTTTGGTGAAAACAACCCTTCAGCAATCTCAGCACGCACTATTCGAAGACGTTTGGCAGAAGAAAAATTGCACGGTAGGATAGCAAGAAAAGGTACCCATGTTAAAACTTTGCCACAGGCAAGCCCGGCTTGCATTTGCGAGAAAGTATGAAAACTGGACTGTGCAACAGTGGAAAAATTTACTTTTTTCTGACGAGACGAAAATAAACAGAGTATACGAACGAAAACGATATGTACGACGTCCCCCGAATACAGCGTTCGACCCAAAGTACACGAAAGTTACATTAAAGCACGGTGGTGGAAATGTGAAAATTTGGGGTTGCTTTTCTGGACATGGTGTAGGACCTGTAAAGTTGATAGAAGGTAACATGGATCAGTTCCAATACAAAAATATACTGGAAGAAACAATGTTACCATACGCTGAAGACGTTCTACCGGTCATTTGGACATTCCAGCATGACAATGATCCAAAGCACACTGCACGCACCGTAAAGGAATTTCTTACAGCGCAATTAGTTTCTGTCTTAGACTGGCCTGCTAACAGTCCAGATCTAAACCCAATAGAGAATCTGTGGTTTGAAGTAAAGAAAAAGGTTTCAAATACAAAGTGTGGAAATTTAAGAGAGCTGTATGAATTTTTTTTAGAAGAATGGAACTCTATTTCCGAAATCTTGCGAAATGTCAAAAATTAATAGAGTCAATGCCTCGCCGGTGTAAAGCTGTAATTAAAAGCCGTGGATATGCTATTAACTATTAATTTTAGTTAAATATTTATTAAATTTCTTTTTATGTTTCCTGTGCTACATAATATTGTGATTTTTTAAATATAAGTGTCATACAAAACAATTCCCGAGCAGTTAAATAAATCGTTCTTAATTATTTGTCCAGTTTCAGTACTATTTGAATGTGTTACTTTGATAAAATCAATAAAATGTGCAAAAAATAGTTAGCGATTTCATACTTTATTCTTAAGTCAGGTTGCTCTATTAATGTGACTATTATATAACATAACTAGTTGCTTCTCAGAAGGTACACATCTCTGTGTATGATACGATTTAAATAAAAAACTTCTAGAACTTCAAATCGTTCTTAATTATATGACCACAACTGTATTATTACTTTGTTGATTATTTTATACCAACAATTTTATGAAATAAATGGATGTTCCATAATAACATATTTTTTTGCTAACGTTACTTTCACTCGTTTTAGATGTAGGTATTTCTATGTGGGATAAATACGGACTCTAAAAATGAAATGAATATTAATTGTATGAATCCGGAATAATTATTAATACTTTCAGCTCGTGGGATGATTTCCTGGGATCAATACGGATGCACCCCGCGGTCGGGGGACAGTGTTAGCAGTGTAGCGCCACAGTATATATATTAGTTTCTTAACACCGCACTGAACTTACATATATAATACTTAAAAAATGCATGTTCCGTATATAAATTCCAGTATTAAATGGCTGGCGAATGTAGTACTAATCAAATGAATAAGTTTAAGTGAAATTCCAGAATTGCCTGAAATTTCCCCGAAGTAGAGCGACAATAAAATATGGAAAAAGTGACTTCCGTGTGAGGTACCCAGGTGCAAACCTGGTAATTTATTTGGCCCATTTTTCTGGTAATTCTGTAAATTTTCACCGACTACTTCAATTTCCCCCGAGCCGCAATACAGAAAAAAAGATATTTTAAGAGTTTTTTTTTTTTTTTTTTTGTTTTTTTTTGTTTTTTTTTTTATACTACTTGGTTGACGGAACAAGCAGATGGCCCACCTGATGTTAAGCGGTAACCTCTGCCTATGAACAGTGCATTACCTCATAGGTCACGTCCACCTAGGAAGCACCCTATGTGGCATTGCACTGCGCCCGCCACCCTGAGACATAAAGATGACAAGTCTCATGTGCCTGTAATTTCACCGGCACCCTTACCTTTCAAACCGGAACACAGCAATGCGAGCACTACTGCTTTGCGGCAGAAATAGGTATGGTGGTAGTACTTCCCCGGACGAACTCTTTCACAAAAAAGCTTTACTACTACTAAAATGTATGTTCCGTAAGTCGGATTAAAAAAATACTTTGTGCAAATATAGATCATAACGGTCTTAAGTGTATGCCAAATTGCACCGACTACATCTATTTTCCCCATTAAGTTACGGGTATTATAAGGTTTTCACCCTATTTCACCCTGTTCCGGGGGGGTGAATTTGCTGAAAGTTATATTAGAGGTGATTTTTAAGCCAAACAAAACAATTAGAAAAGGTTTTGTGACTACATCTAATTACTTCCACACTTTTGCTAAAAATCACCTAATTTGCCTGTACTACAAGAGCTTATTGTAATTCACAAAACTAGCAGAATTTCATTTTCTAAAATAACTATACAATAAGAGATGTACAATTTCTACTATACTTTATGAGTCAAAAAGTTAATCTGTTTGATTTCAAACACGACTACATCGAATGCTACTGCGAAGTCAATATATTAAATTCACACGTAACCATGTTAATGTGATAGACTCAATTTACAGAATTAATGGCATTCAACTCAATGAACTAAAGGCGGTCCGCGATTTAGGAATAACATTTGATTCTAAACTACATTTTGGTCTGCATATCGATAACATATGCAAATCTGCGCGTAGTATGCTAGGATTTGTTTTCAGAAATAGTAAAGTATTCAAGAATCCGAACACTAGGAAACTATTATACACCACTTTAGTTAGAAGCAAGCTTGAATATTGTTCAATTATATGGAACCCTAATTATCAGGTTCACAAAGATCGTATAGAAGGCATACAGAGGCGGTTTACTCGGTTTTATTCATATGGATATAATAAGCGTGCACCATATGTTGACCGTCTTAAGACTTTCAAGCTAGCGACGCTGTCTGATAGGCGTAAAGTTAGTGATATTGTATTTTTGTTCAAGCAGTTGAATAATGTATATGATAACCCGGACCTGCTATCTTGTATACAATTTGGCGTCCCATCACGCTTGCCGCGGTAGCCTGCGTCATTACTAAAGCATAAAACTTATAAACGAATCTCGGTTACCATTCTCTTATACCAAGACTGTGTAGATTACTCAAGGAGTTATCAAGCGAAGATAATACCATAGACATCTTTAATGATAAGCTGACTACGTTCAAAACTAAAATATATAGGGTCTTGAACCCTAAATCCACGTGATTGTATAAAGGGTACGTAAATTTTAATTCAATTATTATTTTTTTAAATTTAGGTTTTATGTTGAATTGTTTGTTTTATATCATGTCAAAAAAAACAGATTGTATTTTTTTTTTAACTTTAATTACCTAATTTATTTTTCTGATGCCTTGATGATTATAATTATGTAAGCAAGTTGTGTTGTGTTGTCTGCCATCATTGGCCTTATTATGTCGTCTTTTTTTAACTACCTTATGTTTATGCAAAATGTTTAGTGCACGATTTGTTCATCTGTAATTGGAATTGCATGTTAATTAGATCTTAAGGAGAAAGCACACGTTTGCGGCGCGAGATTAATTTTTTTTGGTGTTTTTTGCCCTTTACAGGTCGTCAACACTTCTTGAGATGACGAAAGTTGAGTTCGCGACAACTAGGAGACCTAACACACATGTTTTAATTGATTGTATCTCATAAATATCATCAGTTTAGCTACGATACCCCTAAACAAACAAAAACACTAAAAATGTGTTTAGGGGTATCATAGCATATCAACACCAACAAATTTGAATTTCGCGCCGCAAGCGTGCGCATCCACCTTAAACTAGCAATAGTAAGCACCCAACCATGTAAATTCTGTTGATGTTCCATAATAAAATTAAAATTAAAATTAATTAGATAACGTCAGTTATAGCTAAACTTGAATATTTTAGCGTATACTTTCTTAGTTTCAAATGTCAGTTTCTACGTAACTACCTTGCATCCGTTACATCAACAACTTCGGCCTGGCTACCAACCCGAAATTACAGACGTTTAAAGCGGCAAAACTGTACCTACCTAGTTTCTACTTTAGCAGAGCATTGGCGAAAACGATTCATAAACATCAAACCAAATATATTTGAATTGTTTACAGATACGAACACGATAACACCTCGCACATTTGCCGCGACATAGACGAGTGCGCGCGCGGGCGCGGCGCCGGCGCGTGCCACGGCCTGGCGTCGTGCGTCAACCTGCCGGGCGCCTACGAGTGCCGCTGTCCGCCTGGATACACGCTGGCGAACTCGCTGGACGACTGTGTGGACGTGGACGAGTGTGCAGATGGCTCCCTGTGCGACCACGGCGACTGTAGAAACACTGTCGGCTCCTATAGGTTGGTTATCATGTTCCTAACACCATTAGCCTATCATGTTCCATTTGAGATTCAAACATAACTGGTGATGTATAGCTTACATTTGAATGTTAGCTTGTAGTTAACATTTAAAGTTATGTTTACAAGCTGTATGCATATTGTCTGTATTAACGTTTTATGACCTTTAACCGTTTTCACTATCAATAAACTGCTTTAACTGACTATAACCGTTGATTGACGGTTTGATCGCGTTTCGCAGTCGTTGCTGCGCTAAACAATCACTTCGGTGTCACTGAAAACCAGCGAATGGAAACCACTCTCCACTCATCACCCGAAACCAGCTGAGTGGTGACTGTTTTGTGCTTTATATTTTGTAATATTTTATAAAATGTAATGTTTTTGTCTCGTAGTGTAAATAAATATTTTCTGTTTCTACATTATGCATAATTAACGTATGGAATTTCTAAGTCAAAATCAATATAATGTAGACTTATCCCGCAAATGTCGTAAAAGCCGACTAAGTAGCATCCGCCTGAGCACACCAACACTGTTAATACCAATACTGTCATCAATAATCCGCCTGCCAAAGGTGGTGATTATGGGACTATGAGAAAGTTCTCGTGTATCAGTGGAGGTCTACCGTCTCATTATGATGGTATATTAACACATGGACTGACATTGTAGGAATAATCTAGCTCCACTCCGATGGATGTTACTGTTCTTATGCTGACTACAGTTTCCACAATATCAACAAATTCTTAACTAAAATATATTTTGCTTCCTCAGATGTGAATGTAAACCCGGCTACACCCTTCGTGACAACGTGTGTCGCGATGTAGACGAATGCGCTCGGCCTAGACCACTGTGCAGGAACGGAACGTGCGAAAACACGGCCGGCAGCTACATGTGTCACTGCGATGGAGGCTTCAAGCCGGGCTCCAACAACGATTGTGTCGGTAAGTTACAAGAAGTCATCATTGAAAATATGATCGAAATATATTCCAAATCTGCCAAGTAATAGCAGAAGTAGAGCTTTTTTGTGAAAAAGTACGTCCGGGGAAGTACTACCACCTACCTATTTCTGCTGCAAAGCATTAGTGCTTGCATTGCTGTGTTCCGGTTTGAAGGGTATGGTGGCAGGTGAAATAACAGGCACATGAGACTGTTCATCTTTATGTCTCAGAGTGGCGGGCGCAGTGCAATGCCACATAGGGTGCGTCCTTGGCGGACGTGACCTATGAGGTAATGCATTGTTTAAGGCAGAGGGTACCGTTTAACATCAGGTGGGCCATCTGCTCGTTCCGTACATCAAGAAGTAAAAATAAAAAGTAAATAAATTTCAATAGAGATACAAAGAAACACTGGCTTTAAGTATTAACTTTGATAGAAAATTAACGCTGATTTTATGATTATTGCTACAATGGTCCATCATACGTATCTAACAGAAGAAAACTAATTTCCGTTCAAACAATTAGCGTGATATGCGATGTGCTTGATTTCGTTGAACGAATTTTATTTGTTATAGATATAAACGAGTGCCGCGAAGGCGGTATGGTATGCCGTAACGGCCGCTGTCGCAACACAATCGGCTCGTTCCGCTGTGAGTGCGCCCCTGGGTACGCGCTGACTCCAGACGGACGGAACTGCAGAGATGTAGATGAATGTACCGAGCATTCTCACCCTTGTGGGAGAGATGGTGCGCCGTCTTGTACTAATACTAATGGCGGGTAAGATAATACTATTAACCCTTCAGATTATATTGCCTTCTAAATGTTTGTTGTTGTTAGACCACTATGTGGCAAAGACTCTGTTGTTCTGATTTTGCTTATACGTTTGACGTTACTAACGTCCCGAAAACTGAAATTTTTCTTTGAACATTCCGTTCGATTCCCCAAGAACATAGATGATCACCATCAGAACAGTTCTAAGGACCACTTTACTGCAAAAAACCTATTATCACTACAAATTATCGCAATGACATGTGGAGTACCTAAAGGCTCCATCTTAGGCCCCTTACTTCTTATTCTTTATTTTGTATTGTACACACAAACATAGAAAGAAAAACAACTTTTACAAAGGCCATGTACAAAGGCGAGCTTAACCCTAAAAGAGTACATTCTTACCTTGTACATAATTGTTTTTCCAGTTACGAATGCTCATGCGGTGCTGGCTGGCGATTGGTCGGCAAACGCTGCGTGGACCGCGATGAATGCAAGGAAATACCACATGTTTGCTCCGGAGGTGACTGCCGGAACTTCAATGGAGGGTAAGCCACACTCTCATTACAATTATTGTGTAATTTAAACGAGGAAATATCGATTATATGCGGCATAAACAGGAACTCAATTCCGGAAAAAATGCTTCGAGCTAGTCAGGTACAAAGATCGTATCACTAATTAGCGCGCGCTGTGTCTTTGCAGATACGTTTGCGAATGTCCCACGGGCTGGGTATTCGACAAGGCCAGTGCTATGTGCGTCGACGAGAGGCGAGAGCTTTGCTACGAGACTTGGGACGGCGGGCGGTGCCACAAGGCCAGACCATTGGAACTGTCGCGGCCCGAATGCTGCTGCTCTGAAGGTGTGTTTTACAACGTCAATAGTTGTTTCATCATTGACATCAATGTATGTATAATTTTCATTATTATCGTCGTTTCTTTACGCCAGGTGCCGCGTGGGGTAGGTACTGCGAGCGCTGCCCCGCCCCCGACTCTGCCGAATTCCTACGCATCTGCCAAGGTGGAATGGGACGGCCGAATCTTACTCAGGTAAAATCAAAAACCGTGTCCGGTACTATATTCTTTACTTTACAAGTTTTAGAGAGAGGGTGAGTGTGTAGGTAAGTGTGTGTATGTCTGGGAGGAGACTCCTACCAGCAGTCTCTGAAGAGTCTGGATATCACAGGAGTAACCTTCATATGAATATGGGGAGGTGTGGGTATGGATGTGTGTGGCTTGGTTTGTTTGTGTATTAGTGATTATCAGCCTGTAGAACTGCTGTACATAGGGCCCGCCACATAAAAGCTTCGAGGCGCCTCCATCCAACGACTTCCCGCGACCTTAAATTGTCGTCGGTCCATTGAGGCCTTCGTACGATACGTCGTCCGGTACGTGGTCACGACTTACCAAACGATGGACGAACCAAGATCACCGACATAGCTCACAGAAGTAGCAAGTTGAAGTGGCAATGAGGATCCATATAGCTCACAGAGCCGACAACTATTGAACTGAAAAACTGGTGTGTTACGGGTCTAGCGCTTAACTGAGTCAGTCCCTGAGGTATAGGAGCGGTACGGGAGGGTTGTTTTCGTCTCTCAAATTATCAGCTAACATGTGACATAATGACGACGACGTCAACGAAAACACCCCACCCGTACCGCTCCCATACCTCAGGAACTGACTCAGTCCCTGAGTCTTAGTCGCTAGTCTTAGTAGAGCTTTTTTGTGAAAGAGTTCGTCCGGGGAAGTATTACCACCATACCTATTTCTGCCGCCAAGCAGTAGTGCTCGCATTGCTGTGTTCCGGTTTGAAGGGTAAGGGTGCTGGTGAAATTACAGGCACATGAGACTTTTCATCTTCATGTCTCAGGGTGGCGGGCGCAGTGCAATGCCACATAGGGCGCGTCCTAGGTGGACGTGACCTATGAGGTAATGCACTGATCATAGGCAGAGGTTACCGCTTAACATCAGGTGGGCCATCTGCTTGTTCGGACATTCAAGTAATATAAAAATAAATAAAAAAAAAACTGTAGTAATAGTTGTAAATATAATGTTCAGGACTTGGACGAGTGCGTGGTCCGTCCGGACGTGTGCCGCGGTGGGCGCTGCATCAACACGGACGGCTCGTACCGCTGCGCGTGCCCGCCCGGGTACGTGCTGGAGGGGGGCTTGGGGGGCGAGCCGCGCTGCGTGGACCAGGACGAGTGCGCCACCACGCCGCGCATCTGCGGGAACGGCACGTGCGCCAACACGCCCGGCGGCTACGAGTGCACGTGCAACAGGGGATTCACGCAGGGCCCTGAACAGGTACTGTTTACTAACAAAATGTTTTTGAGACAAACATTCGAAAAGACATGTGTATGAGGCTGCCTTCTTGCGGGGCACACCGCATCATTTCTCCAATCTGGTTCTTCAACGATCACTTTTCGTTACAACAGAGAAAATATATTGGAAATCGCGTAAATTAAAAACCACTAGGGTACAACCTCACAATTCTTAAATTTGGAATGCTAGGAGACATTATGACACAAAGAAATGAAAAAGTGTAAAATGGAGGAATTTCGACCTTTTGTACCCTAGAATAGGACGGTGAAGGAAAAAGCTGTACAAAATCTATATAATTGCATAAAATAGGACAAGTTAGGTCAAAACAACGTTATGTAAGCCTCAGAGCGTGAGTTCTACTCGCAGTTGTCCGTATTTATTTGAATTTACTGCGCTGTTTACAAGCTTTTATTTAACTTGCAATGTATGTATGTTTGTCTGGGTTGAATCCGGGTAGAATCTTGTAACTGAATTTTAAAACAGTTATCCTCAACCGATTGAGCTGAAATTAGGCATACCTGTCAAGTTCCGATGACAATACAATATGATGGTGACAGCGAGCTGATCTGATGGTGGAGACGGAAGAACAACGGAACTCCTCGAGGGATAATAGCCGTATTAGGCCAGTCTACTATTATCCCTTGATTACTATTACTGGTCCTAGGCTCATTTTGATCAGCACACGGTACATGGTTACGATCACTAATTTTATAAAAGCTTGTATTGAAAAATATATTTACAAAAAACTTATAGATTTTAATTTAGTTAGCATGACTCTAACAAAGTTAATTTGTATCCGCAGACTTGCGTGGACATAGACGAGTGCGCTGAGGGGCGCGCAACGTGCACGTTCCGCTGCCACAACACGCCCGGCTCGTTCCGCTGCACGTGCCCGTACGGGTACGACGTGGCGCCGGACGGCGTGCACTGCCGCGACGTCGACGAGTGCGCGCAGCAGCCCGGCGTGTGCCCGCACGCCTGCGAGAACGTCGTCGGCTCTTATATCTGCAAGTGTCCTGAAGGTTAGTTGCGCAGACAATAAACAATTCGGAATTGTACTTAGAATCAATACCTTCCCGAGGACCAAAATTAAAATCTGACTCGAAGAACCAAAAAGTGCCCACTGTTAACACTTAACACAACACCCAACAGTCATATAAATAGTTTTGACCCCCAGACTAGACCCTGTGTGACCCTGTTTTGACCTTGTGTCATGGTTGTCTATTCAATATTATATTCTGAAATTTGTTCTATTGATAACCTCGTTTCGGATGATGTAGTGAAACTCCTACATAGCTATCTCCATAGTCCGTTTCGTGAGTTTGAGCTTGTTTGGCATGGTACTCGGCAGGCTATAAGCGCACGTCGTCTCCGCACGACTCAGCGGACGCGTGCGAGGACCTGGACGAGTGCTCGGCGCGGCCGGAGCGGTGCGCGCCCGGCGTCTGTATCAACACGGACGGCGCATACATCTGCGACTGCGACGCCGGCTACGAGCCCAGCGACGACGGAACACAATGCATCGGTACGACACCATACTTTACAGGTTTAAGAGCTCGGCTTGGTTCAACGTTGCATTACCCTCCATTTTCTCTTTCCAATGTGATCTCTTTTACCTCATTATACGACATGACAGCGACTTCCTCCTTTATTACAAGCTTTATATTAACTTGCAATGTATGTCCGGCTGGAATATGTTTGTCAGGGTGGAATCTTGCAACTGAATTTTAAAGCAGTTATCCTCAACCGATTGAGCTGAAATTTGGCATACCTGCCAAGTTCCGATGACAATACAATATGATGGTGACAGCGAGCTGATCTGATGATGGAGACGGAAGGTGGACAACGGAACTCCTCGATGGATAATAGTAGACTGGCCGTGCTTAGGCTCATTTTGATTTGCACACTGTTACGATCACTAATTTTATAAAAGCTTTTATTGAAAAATATATTTTTCACAAAAAACTTATTCTCTTTCCAATGCGGTCTCTGTCAGTTTACACTAGTACAGAGGGCAGTCACTCGTTTAAATATTTTGCAATTAAATATTTTGCAATTAAATATTTTTTGTGTACCCATGTTTCTGAATAAATAAATTACTTATTTACTTACTTACTTTTACCTCCTTTATACGACATGACAGTGACCTCCTTTATCTAACTCATCTTATTCGCGGTCTACCTTTTCGATGCGCTTTATACTTTCAAGTTTTAGCAAAGCTTTATGATTACCTGAATGTTTGGTGCAGATCACCGCGTGGGCACGTGTCACCGGTCGCTGGTGTCCGGTCGCTGCGTGCCAGAGCCCTGGCCGCGCTCTGTGGCCCCCACGCCGGCCACTCCCTCGCAAGTCACTAAGTAAGTAAACATAAAGTTAAAAATATATTTATTTTGTGACCACATAAACAGAAGAAATTCGAATATTTTAGGCATAAAAATGTGTAAGTGTCTCACATCCTTGGAAATTTATATTATTTCATCAATAATTTTTACTCATGGTAGCGCATTTTGTGAGTGAAAGAAAACAGCGAATTTCAGTTTACTATTTGTTTAAACTAGAATATAGTCTTGATAATTTTCTAAATATAACTTTAACTACAGAAAATCATAGTGTGATTAAATAATTCAACAAGTGGCAAATATATTCTTTTTCTTAAAAACTACGTGCAGTAAATACCTAAATGTTATTATATTTTCAGAACCTACTCCCCAAGTTCTACACGTTGATTATAAACAGGTTCCAGTGCGTGTCATGATAACGTGCATATTCTTATGATACCTCATCCATTTTTGGGGCAGTCGTGTAAAACTAGTTATTCCTTTCCAGAGCACAATGTTGCTGCACCCTCGGCATGGCGTGGGGCCCGGAGTGCGAGCTCTGTCCCGTCCCGGGCAGTCCCGAGCGGCTCGAGCTGTGCACGCCCACCAACAACGCGGGCGGGGGGCGGCCCGGCTCCGGGGGCGGGGGGTGGCCCGGGTCAGGGGGCGGCACCGGGGGCAGCTCCGGGGGCGGGGGCGACAACGGGGGGCTGGGACAGGCCTTGGATATCTACGGAGACGTGGATGAATGCGCGGCCATGCCGGGGCTTTGCGCGCCGGGTCGCTGCGTCAATACTATTGGAAGGTAGCTATAGCATTGTCCATTAGATAGTCCAGGCTGACCTAGCTCCGGGGGAGAAGGAGGGGGGAATGACAGTGGGGACAGTTCAATTCGCACATCTACGTCTCTGGGCACATATTCACAGATAAATCAAGTCTATCTAGTATTACCCTTCAAAATATGGTTGTCATGCGAGATATGACGTCATTTCGTGCACGTGATTTTTTCGAGAATGACCCCATTGTCAAGTCACGTGATAAGAAGCAGCTATTAAAATCCTTGGTGACACGTTTTGAGGTAACTGGTCGGTCTAATTGTCCATTACTTAAGCGTTGACAAGCTATATAATGATAAGTGTAGTTCATGATGACGTTTATTGTTGTAAGATTGGTGAATTTAAGTATGCTTTATTTGGTTAAATACGCACAGTAGGTGCTTTATTATTTATAGGCTTTATAGACTAAATAGATGTGCAAATTTTTGAATTTCATATTTTTTTTATCTATAATAAGCTTAATTTTATGTTGACCTGCAATATTTTTTTTCGCCCAGCCTTATGTTAAGCGTTTACCTATAGACATCTGCAACACCAGAGGCATTGCCAATGTGTTGCCTGCCCTGAAGGACTCTTTAGTTTTTATTTGAAGCGGCTCTTGTTGTTGTTTAGTCGAAACACCTCAGGTGGGAGCTCGTTCCACAACTTGCACGTATGGAGAGAAAAGATCTCGTAAAGCGAGCTGTACGAGATACCCACGTGTCGATGTGTGGATGAGCTCCCTTGCGTTGAATTAAAATTATATAGGTTTAAATATCACTGAATGTGATTTAAAATAATGGTGCCTCTGCATGCCATGGTTTACATATTGGTTGTATGTTCGTTGTTCAGTTTCCGGTGCGTGTGCGCGCGCGGCTTCAAGCCGGCAGGCGAGGTGTGCGCCGATGTGGACGAGTGCAGCGTGCGCCCGCCGCCCTGCGAGCACCTCTGCAAGAACACTGACGGTATGTACACACTACACACTACACACTCTATTATAACTCGTAACTGAAGGCAATGCTCGGTTTGACATGTCCAGCCAAAACTAATGGAACATGTATGAATATGTCGAATTCGACATGACTTCCATCGGATGTTTGATACTCGACGCTGACGCTTGCAGAGCATTTTTTTTGAGCGTTTTTATCATGGCTCTCGGGTAAGATTATAATACAAATAAAATATAATAAAGGTTGTTTTTACATGTTACTTTAGTGCGATAGTATTGACGCCCTTAATCATAATTCACGGGATACATTCTTATTCTTTGATAATGACAAGGCGATCGCTTTATGAATAAATTGTATTTCTGTATTTATGGCGATGCGCTGTTAATTATTGTACTGGTCGTGGGTAAGCAAAGGCAGCGATGAGCGGATCACTGGTCACGTGTAGGTTTCTTCCATTGTGCAACCTATAGGCCTGACGCGCGACTCTCCTGCGCGGTAAGGAGGGAGCGGGGGGAGATGTCTCCGGGTGGGTGAGAGGAGTGCGCGGAGCAGTGTGCTCACGTCGATTGCGGCAGTGCGCTGGCGGAGCTAGCTGCGCGTGGTTGGTATTTTTGTTACGGACGCTTGGGCACAGGAACTTGGGCATAACCGCACAAGATAAAAGACTTGCCAAGATTAATCCCACGATGAATCGCTCATCCTGTTTTGCGAAAAAAATAACAAGCAAGCTAAACAAATAGCATACAATGTATATAACTTAACTAAATTACTAGATATTTTTTTAAATTAAAAATACAGATACTACAATTATATTATATACTTTGACAACAATGCCTATCTCGAGATAAGTCTTTGGATTATTGACTCCGTTTGTAGCGCTACCCACCCCCGCTCCTTTCCAAGCGCGCGGGAGACTCGCGCGTTAAGCGGTCGGCCTATAGTTCGAAATGAGGTCCATAGGGACTCTGCTTACTCTTTCGGGGAAATAGGTTATAACGGCTCGTCCATATTTTCTTTGGCTCCGTCTGCCATGTTTTGTGGGCGTAGATAGGGTAGGTGGGAATAATAAGATGGCGAATATAACGTCAAATCAACTGCAATCTGGATTGTGCATAACTTGAAATCACTTTTCTAGGCGCAGCTAAATCACATGAATACGGAACGCGAGACAGTTTCTACGACCATTTGTATCTCGACCGATCTAACGAAACCAAATGTCGACCGTCCGTTCGAAGTGTCGTAGACTCAACAAGTGCCAACAGATGGCACTGGCGTCCTGGATAACCAATTGAGTGTCCGTGACGTTACGTGTTGATTTTCGATTCAGACATGTATGTATTGAGTTGTGTGCTGTAGGTTCGTACGAGTGCCTCTGCCGGTCCGGCTACGAGGTGGACGAGGACGGCGCCAACTGCCGCGACGTGGACGAGTGCGAGCGCGGCTCGCACACGTGCCATCAGCTGTGCACCAACACGGAGGGCTCCTACGAGTGCGAGTGCAACGACGGCTACGAGAAGAGAGGCGACGCTTGTGTTGGTACGTATCTGTCTCGGTGCTTCGCTTTTCACACACACTTGCTGTAAAGTCATTGCTGGGCATAGGCCTCCCCCATAGCCATAATGATGGCAAACCCTCCCCTGGTTTGCCATTATCTCCACGCTTGACGGGCATTGTGTAATGTGATGAGGTAGATATCTGCAGATACCGTATTGCATTGAGGGTGCAGTATGGTTATGTGAGGTTCACGGACTCGTGGACTCACTAAAACCTACCCGGTGGCCATCCTCTGCTCATGTCGATGGGCTCCAGGATCTCATACGGAACGCACCGGTGCCCATCTCGCGCGGCGCCCAAAATGGCCTATCCCGTGGTTGACCAAACGTGGCTACTCCCTCCAAACGTGGTGGCAGCACAGGGTCCACTCTGTGCTGCCATCAACCAAGGGCTCGTAGGAGGGTGGCCGGAGCCCTCACTCCGACCACCACGCGATCCCAGCGACATGTCTCTCTTCAACCAAGAAAACGTGAGAAAAATCATGTCTTCGCGGCAAGAGAGAGAGATGTCTCTTCCTTCCTGGCCATCATCTATCAATCCCTTTGTCGGCTTGTACGACATCCCCGGAAGGATGTGTTTGGGTCTATTATTAGACTGGTCATGTCTCGGCGGCACGTGTTATCATTTATGTCATCGTGCAGTTGTTTATATACAAGTACTGGACATATAATTCCACGATGAACGGTCTCAAGCCACCTCCATCCACCGACTTGTGACCTTGAAAATGCCGTCGGCCATTGAGAAGGGGTCGTCCGGTTCATGGTCACCACCAGAGAACCATTATTCCCCAACGGTTTTCGGTTCTGCGAGCTGCACATTGCCGCTTCAACTAGCTATTTATGATTAACTAGCTGGGCCCGCGCCTCCGTTCGCGCGGTACGTCCATATCTTCTGAACCCTGCATGATATCATTGAAAATTTATTTTAAAATTCCTGTTTTAATTCGTAAAATGTTCATTGAAATCCGTTGAGCAGTTTCTGAGCCTTTTCATGACAAACCTTTAGGCATTTTAGGCATACGCACAGACAGACGAAAAGTATGCATCGTTTAAATTGTAGTTTTCACAAAATTTTGGCATTTATTATGAAATCACAGACTACATTTAAATGTCATTATATTGTTGTATAATCAATATATATAAAATCGTTGCGTGACTGACTGACTGACTGACTATCAATGCACAGCCTAAACCGTAAGTCCTAGAGACCTGAAATTTGGGTACGTTCGTTTTACGATCTAGGGGTGCACTAAGAAAGGAATTCCAGAAATTCAACCCCTTAAGGGGTGCACCGGGGTGTTTATGTTTGTATGGAAAAGTACACGTAGTCGAAGTCGCGGTTGTTCCACTGGTATTATTATATTACTATGGATTCATTGTAGTTAATTATTGAGGTAACGTTACTGATTTGTAAGTGAATACTCTCGTTACAGATATAAACGAATGCCACGAGGAAGGTATCTGCCCGACGCCGGGTCGCTGCGTGAACTTGCTGGGCTCGTTCCGGTGCGTGTGTCCACGCGGCTTCCGGCTGGACCTGGCGGGCACGCGCTGCATGGACGCGGACGAGTGCGCGGAGGGGCGCTGCCAGTCGCCGTGCCGGAACCACGCGGGAGGGTACCGCTGCGACTGTCCACCAGGTAGGCTAATTACACTGTTTCTGTGTAGAAGGGGGAGAATGGACGGGACTTTAACATGACAAATAAAAGACTTGTAGAGAGATGAATCGCACTTGTGTGGCGCATCTCTCGTTGATCCGGTCAGTATAACCGCAAGGTTTGTAGAACCTCCTCACAGCGAGGAGAATACACCTCACAGCGGGACGTCAGTGCACGGCTTATTTGATTGGTGTATTTACACTATGGTCCAAGAACGCACAAAATGATTACATCCATAATTGCACTAAGGCATAAATACAAATTTCGAAAATTTGTCCCATATACATATTTGCCATGTGTCTGGATAGTAAGAATTGTAATCTACATTTCACGATTGTAAAATGTTTACGGAAAGAGCGTAGTACTCTCCCTAGCAAATGTCAAAAAACAACAATTTTTACCGATCGACTTAGCTGGCTCAGTGAAAAGTGGCGAAATTCGGTGGCGTTCTTAGCATATTTAATTCGTCAGGAACGAGCGTTACGTGAAAATAGTTACAAACGATCATAGCAATCACTTTCATATTAAAATAAACAGTATTTTTTAACGAATATTACCAAAATAACGAAAATGACATCTAACTGGAGCGCGCTATGTTAACATTGTTATCGTTTGCAGGTACGAGCCGAGGGCCGGGCGGCGCGTGCGTGCCGGAGGATGCGTGCGGCGCGGCGCCGTGCGGCGGCGCGCCTTGCTTCGCGGTGGGCGCGGCCTATCGGTGCGGCTGCCCGGCTGGCTACGGGTGGGACGCCGGCCACGCCGTCTGTCTGCAGGTACCACATCAGCATCAAGTGACCAGCCTAGAGTGAACCACCTCCTGCAGCCATTACACTCTCAACATCGAGTGGGAATTACGCCAAGATGTCTTCTTGATGTTTATCTCTCTCCCCAGCTCGGTGGTGGATGCGCCACCGCCTCCTGCCTGTTCGGCTGCCAGTCCCTCGGGTCCAGCTACCAGTGCGGCTGTCCCGCCGGGTACCAGCTCGTGGGTGCCGGGCACTGCCTCACGGCGCTGGACGGCGCGCTGCCGCCGGACGACATCGGCGCCGCGCCCGTGTTCCCGCTGCGCGACCAGTACCGCACCGGCGACGAGCTGCTCTCCACCGAGGGGTGCTTCAGCTGCAAGGTACGTCAGCATCACTGTCTCACGGCGCTGGACGGCGCGCTGCCGCCGGACGACATCGGCTCCGCGCCCGTGTTCCCGCTGAGCGACCAGTACCGTACCGGCGACGAGCTGCTCTCCACCGAGGGGTGCTTCAGCTGCAAGGTACGTCAGCATCACTGTCTCACGGCGCTGGACGGCGCGCTACTGCCGGACGACATCGGCGCCGCGCCCGTGTTCGCGCTGCGCGACCAGTACCTCACCGGCGACGAGCTGCTCTCCACCGAGGGGTGCTACAGCTGCAAGGTACGTCAGCATCACTGTCTCACGGCACTGGACGGCGCGCTGCTGCCGGACGACATCGGCGCCGCGCCCGTGTTCCCGCTACGCGACCAGTACCGCACCGGCGACGAGCTGCTCTCCACCGAGGGGTGCTTCAGCTGCAAGTTACGTCAGCATCACTGTCCCACGGCGCTGGATGGCGCGCTGCTGCCGGACGACATCGGCACCGCACCCGTGTTCCCGCTGCGCGACCAGTACCTCACCGGCGACGAGCTGCTCTCCACTGAGGGGTGCTTCAGCTGCAAGGTACGTCAGCATCACTGTCTTACGGCGCAGGACGGCGCGCTGCTGCCGGATGACATCGGCGCCGCGCCCGTGTTCCCGCTGCGCGACCAGTACCGCACCGGCGACGAGCTGCTCTCCACCGAGGGGTGCTTCAGCTGCAAGGTACGTCAGCATCACTGTCTTACGGCGCTGGACGGCGCGCTGCCGCCGGACGACATCGACGCCGCGCCCGTGTTCCCGCTGCGCGACCAGTACCTCACCGGCGACGAGCTGCTCTCCACCGAGAGGTGCTTCACTTGCAAGGTACGTCAGCATCGCCAGCGTTGGCCCTCTCGCTCCCACACCAAGATTAACACTAAGATTAACGTCGGTCTGACGTTGTTACACTCATTCTGTTGTATATTCCCACATCCAGGTCAGGTTCTATCATCGCACTTCTCGACAACGCAAGGGAGCTAATCCACACATCATAGACACGTAGGTATCTCATCCAGCTCGCTTTACGAGATCTTTTCTCCCCCATACGTTCAAGTGGTGGAACGAGCTCCCTCCTGAGGTGTTTCCGCTAAACTAAAACAAGAGCCGCTTCAAAAAAAAGAGTCCTTCAGGGCAGGCAACACATTGGCAATGCCCCTGGTGTTGCAGATGTCAATAAGTGACGGTAACCGCTTACCATCAGGCGGGCCGAATGCCAGTTTGTAGAGACATTACATTTAAAAAAAATGCATACTTATGATGAAGAGTTTCAACGCATTCCATACAACTTATAGTAAAAATAGGATTCCCTGTGTCGTGTGTATTAGGAGCTACAAGTACCATGCTACCACAACACCCGGACCGAAACTAATACATGTTGATCATACTAGCATTTGTCCCGCAGCGGGAATCGACCCCGTGCCTCTTGCTGGCTCAGCTGCCTACTCGGCCGCCGCGCCTCCGAGGTTTTCATAATGATACAGACTCATACAATCGATCAAGCGAATAACGTGTTATGTTGTCACCAGGTGAACGGCAGGAGACGGAGAGCGCCGGACGAAGCCATCGTGTTCGCGAACGGAACCACCCTCATGAAGAAGCGCAAGCGACGCAGTAGACGTGAGTTATTAAACACGACACGCCCATTCTCTTTGAACGGCAGGAGACGGAGAGCGTGTTCATCCAAGTCTTAATTCTCTTACTTGGGGGAAAGGGGTCAGAATGTGTTTTTTCTTTCCACTCCTTCCAAGTCGTCAAAGTCACAGTCATGTTTTTTAGTAAAACGGTGGCAGACAATTTCCTCCAATTTGAAAAGTCACGCAATTTACTTCCATTTCTTTTCACTAGTGTGCTCTATAATAGACGAGCTACATTGGTTAAAAATCCAAAATAACACAAAACAATTCATAAAAACACTACGAAAATAAATAAAATAAAACCAGACGTCCCTTTTCGAAAATGGCGGAAAGAGTCATGGTTAAAACTGTCTTACATAATAAATGAACAGACTCCAAGATACAAATTACGAGTGCGTTGCTTTGGTAACGTTGTTATTTCAAAGGAATCACGCGTAACCATGGCTAACACTCATAGTTAATAACTTGTATCTTTTAAGAAAAAAACCTGCAAGGGCGCTATGCGAAGAATTCTCAGCGAAGGAGAACAATCCTAATCCATATCACACAAGCACCCAGACTTGTTTGTAAGATTCGCTGGTATAAGATTTGTCCTGGCCAAATAAACGTTTTTCTATTTCTTTCTATTTCTTATATTTTGGGTAGGCGGGTAGACAACAATTTGACATAAAGCAGTTCTCAAAAATGTAATAAATACGTTTGTTGCAGGTCGTCGCTCGCTCCTGGAGCCCGAGGCCGAGCTGATAGTTGTGCGCGCCACGCCTAAGCAGACGTGGCACCGCGCGCCGCTGCTGCGCCTGCTGCCCGCGGCGGGCGGCGCGCGGCCGCACTACCGCGTCGCGTACGGGGACGACGCGGGCGAGTTCATCCTCAACAAGCGGGACGGCGTGTGGGCGCTCCGTCTGCGGAGGCACCTCAAGCCGGGCTCCGTGCTCGAGAAGCAACTGGAGCTTGAAGCCAGGTATGTTTTTTTTAATACTACTTGGAATGTCGGATCAAGCATATATCCCACCTGATGTTAAGCGGTACCCTCTGCCTATGAACAGTGCATTACCTCATAGGTCGCGCCCACCTAGGACGCACCCTATGTGGCATTGCACTGCGCCTGCCACCCTGAGACATAAAGACAAAAGTCTCATGTGCCTGTAATTTCACTGGCACCCTTACCCTTCAAACCGGAACACAGCAGTGCGAGCAGTACTGCATGCACAGTTCATGATTGTTATTGTTTGTTGTGCGCAGGTTCGTGCCGGTGCCGGAGCCGGGCGCGGCGCGCAGGTGGCGGCGCCACCTCGCGCTGAGCGCGCCCGCGCCCGTGCGCTTCTACGTGTCCATCGACATCGCGCCCAAGAAGCATTGACCGTGCGCCCAAAAAGCACTGACCGCGCGGACCGACGCTCGGGACGGCTCTGCACCATCTAAATACAGGGCTATAAACCGTTAAACGCTTTTGATTACCAGTTTGCAGTACATTGCGCAGCGAGCTTTAGCTTCTTTATAAGAATATAAATATTCCAAACATACAGTTCAATGTATTGCAAACAGATAATCGCAAGTGATTACTGTAGTTTATAGGCAATAGGGGCAGGGCAGAATGTTCACAAAGCAACACATAAGCTGCCTGCCCACTGCGGCGCACGCTGTGCACGGACACGCTAGCTGCGTCGACTCACTCACCCGAGACACCGATAAGCGCTCCTAACGTACAATTGGATAGCCATTTTCATACAAAAAAATATGTATAGTCGGGCCGTTTTCAACTGAGTCATCAGAAATAGCTAGTGCGCTCCGTAAGCCTAAAGAGTGCGAGCGGGACAAATAGACAAAAGTAATTTACGACTCTGTTCAAAACGGGCTAACCAAATTGGCTAATTACATTTCTAGGCCAGAGGCTCGGTGTGTTCGTAAGTGATATCTGAGGGGCTGGTCTGCAAATTTGACAAGCAACTTACACGGGCGTGAGGTGTACACTACTCGGATTTTAGTATGGTATTTGTGGTTCTCAAGGTGCCCGCTAGGGGCGCTATTCGAATTCTCCATACTAAAATCCGTGTACTGTACACCACACGCCCGTGTAAGCTTGTCAAATTTGCAGATCGAGGCTCTGTTAATACACAGCGAAGTTGACACGTAGCGTGTCTGTGCACCGCATTGCTCGAGATCGTACAATACCTATTAAAGCTATCGTCTGACAGCTCAAGTCATGGTCACCGGGCACGATGGTCACACTGTCCGTGTCATAATGACCGGAACGAGCGATGAGTTAATTAGGTGAACTTACCTCATTAACGATGGTTTACACAAGTACTTTCATGAGTATAAACCTTCGTTAATTAAATAAAAAAGGCAGGCGGGTAATAATAGATTATGCACCGAGGGGATAAAGTAGTGTCTTACGTCGCGGGCGGCGTATTGAACCCTGAAAGTTTTTTTTAGGGACTGTTATGTGGAGTCCTTAGTGAAGCGAGGGGTTCAAGCTGCCCAAGAAGAAGACAGGCTTTATTCCAGAGGAGCATACTCTACTTTTCACACCTTCTGCGAGACAATAAAAAATCACTAAAAATCACAGCACCAAACACCGTCTTTAGTTTCACATTCTTTGAAATTGAGTTCTGTTTATGGTGGCCAGTTCGATTTTCGAACAAACCTCTACAGTGCCAACATGGGCATTTTATAGAGTTTTCCACGAGTTTCCACATGAATTTAACGTTCCAAATTCAAATCACTTTACTCCCTAGGGAGTTTAATACAACTTTACCTCCCTTAAGAGGTGATGCTTTACGTTGTGGTTGCATGATATGTAGTTGGACATTGTCGAGCAGGTGGTGTGACAAATTATTTTGTATTTTTGTAGCGGTGAATTCTGTCTGTTCAGTTCACGCGACGTGCACAACTTATTGACATGTCAATGTTTCAAGTTGCGCGTGCCGGCGCGTCAGGAGCGAGTCACTGCCATTATGTAGTCCTATTCAATATTGAGCGTGAGTAGTCATTCTGACTAGTGTGCCTTAGAATGTGACGCGTTCAAATTGAATGCTGTTTCCTAGTGATAAGATTGAAATTGCAATAACAGTAGGGATGGGAAATGTCGATAGTCTCACTACGTTAAATGAAACGCGTGCAACGAGGCTGGTTCGGTTCGAGTGTGCGACGAAATATTGTACGACGGACGTTTTTGTTACTTTTTATATAAATTTACGTGTTTTTGGAAAATATAAAAAAAAAAAGATACGCTTTAATAAGTCTCATGGTAAAAGTTAGGGCAGATTTCGTATTAGTTCTAATAGTCCTAATCCGTCTACTTCCAGCAAACCTTTGACGCTACAGAGAAGTGATAAAGTTGTAAGTACAAAGACAGGAAAGAAAAAAAAAACTATTTGTTTCAATAAAATTAGTATGTACTTAGATTAAATAATAACAAGCTAACTAATAATTTCTGTTTTCTCCTTGATTTTCCTTTTCCGGTAAATAATAACGTTTTTTGATCCTTCTAGTAACCGTCGTCACAAAATATTCGCTGCACGGTACCATGAGGTCGTGAGATCTTGTCGGCAGTATTAAATAAATAATGTGTGATTGAATGCATAATAATATTTAGGTATTTAGTGTAACGTAGAGGTATATCACACGAGACGATGCGAAGTTGCGACGATAAAACGATAATGAATGTCGATAATATTAATATTAACGGTATATCACTAGTTTTGCCATTGATATAAAGCCAGTAAGTAGATGTATATTAAGTATAATATAGATTAAGAGAATATTATTTATTTTGATTTCCAATGTTAAGTTTTGGTGTCGTCTCGATTAATCTACTTATATTTTTGTGAGATATTTTTATATTCTGAGTTACAAATTTCGGTATTTGAAATTAAGTCTAAAGTGCAAAAATAGATGCAATGAAATCGTTTTGTAAATATTTGTACAGGTACAGATGAATGTTAAAATTAATTATAGAACTTAGTTTTAATAGTAACATAAGACAAAATGATGAAATCTAAATTACCTACTAAATAAAAACGTACGTTTACAAGTCTGTTTCATTTCGTATACCTAGATAAGCCTATTTAAGAGTTTACAATCCACATATTACGTAGGTTTTTAGCAAACGACTATCTAAAAGAAAGCGTAGATAGCAAGCTAGCGTAGTTTGTGTCTATGTCTTAAGGCCACCATTCACAGGCGTGCCCATCCGCCGGATTTGCTGGCGACAAGTCCGCAGACAAATCTGCGTGTGAATGTATTGGTTCTCGGTTCGGTGCGCGGCTCGCGGCTCGCCATTCCTTTGTCCAAACGCGCTCCTTTTTTTTGTTCATTAAAAGTAATGCACAGCCTACTAAAGCGACTTTTGTGCGTTTTGAAAGCACCGGTACCATAGTAGGCAATCAACAACGATACGTGTAAGGCTCACCAAAGTACACAAGCGACTGGATTGCAACTCGGCGCTTGTGTAGTGTGTGGACGATGACGGATTTGTTCACAAATGCGTACGGCTCGGGGCTCGGCTCGCGGTGCGTGTAGTGAATGGTGGGCTAAAGCCCACCATAGTAACCACCACCGTAAACTGTCGTGGTAAAAACACAGCAAAGCACTCCGCACAATCGAAGCCTCTGATATTATCAGAGGCCATCTAGAAGCCAAATATGATTTAGTCAAAATGTGAGTCATTGTGACACATCTACTCCTCATACAGGGGAGAACACCCTGGGTGCGTTCAGTGGGTACACTCTGAGTGTTGGTTGTCACCAGAGTGTACGGTTGTTCCGTTCGGAGGCTCGGTTAGAGCGTTCGGTTAGCGTCACGTGACCCTAACTGAACAACCACCGTTTTGGGTGGGTGTTCGGTTGTTACGATTTTGACGTTAGATTGCTGTCAAAGTCAAGTCGATCCCACCCTTCCTCCCCAAAAATCCTGTTCCATCCATAGATGGAGAAATATTTTATGTAAGCCCAACAAGTAACTATATAAGTAAGTACTAGTAGTATAGTAACTGCGAAAGTTCCAGATTCCACGAGAGGATTTTTTTATAAAGTGAAACAGGACTTGTTATCAGCTCCTGAATTACTTTGCTATTAAATAAATAAATAAATAAATAATGCTGGACAGTTTACACAACATTATCTAGCCCCAAGCTAAGCAGAGCTTGTGTTATGGGTACTAGATAACTGATATACTTAATACAATATAATAACATAGATAGATATTTTTTATTGTACATAGAAAATACCCAGAACACCCTGAACAAATATCTGCATATTGCACAAATATTTGTTCCGAGGCGGGAATCGAACCCGCAACCTCCGGCGTCGCAGGCGAACGTTCGCCCGCCCCGTCACAGAGGTCGTCAAATGCTCTAAGACTTTGTTAATCAATCACGCTGTACCGATATTAATGAAATTACATCCACAGATATGTTCAGATGTCTATGTTTATGTTGGCTGATTGATGATGATGTTGCAAACATCGCCAATATTTTTTCTGTGAACTATCAAGGCTAGCTTTTGTCAAATTTGTCAGTACCGATCAAGGCTGGAAGGATCTTTGTTTTCTAACCTTCGTGCAAAAGCTGAACTTGTTTTAAAACGTGACATTGGCGAAATTGTGGTCTATTCCGCAAGGGCCACTTGTTCAAGAACTGAACTGAACTGATCTTTGTTGTCAAGTGCACGTCGGATCACACGCATTCAGGGTTCCGTACCAAATGTACCAGAAAATTCTCGAAATGTTTCGAAAGTTTTTTGTATATATTGATAAAATATTAATACACAATTAAATATGCTTTCAGCGATAATGCCGCACATTTTACTGTATTTTTTTGATATTACGTTTAATTCTTGGTGTAGGTACAATAGGGTGTTAGTAGTTATATCGATCTAAATACATAACAAGTACCATATTTACAAAACAAGTTCCTAGGTCCAATGCAAAATAAAAAAACTTGGTAACAAAATTTTGGAAAAAATCTGACTTTGGCGGCTTTATTTTCTATAACTATTGAAAATAAAAATAAGCTCTACTTCATGAGATCTAAAAATGATAAACCACATGAAAAAAAATGAAAAGCCAATGGGAAAAAAAGAGTTCAAATAAGGCTAATTGTTTCAGTAAAGAGGAGCTAAATAAACAATGCAGGTACAGTCCGTCCAGAAAGAGTAGAAATTAATTATCAAGGAACTAAAATTTACTAAAAACTGGCAACTCTTTATGAAAGGCCAGTGTGGTCGCTGTAGTAAATTTGTCGCCAGATTCATTCGCCATAATAATATATAATTTGCAACCACCTAATAATAATAAAACAAAAAAAAATGTATTTAGATAGGTAAGTATGATGTGACTTATGCATGTAGATTTATTTTCATTACAATACAATATACAGAATAAAAAAACGGACATTTAAAAATAATTTCTATATTTTAATATTTGTTGGACAAACCAGAATAATTTTCCGCTAGCGGAAACACTGCAATTTCAGTCGAGCGCGAATATTCGAATTATTGTTTTTATTTGTTGATGTTTTTATTTCAATAAACCTAATAAGCAAATAAATCGCAAGCAATAGCAATAAAACTATACGCAGTGGGGCTCGTGACATTATTTACAAAGTGTTTACGAGATGTTTGGCTGAGTATCAAGCCGGGACGCTGCTGGCTGAATTAGAAGACGTTTATAAACGACCAGTATATTTGACCGGTAAGTAGCTGGTTTAAAAGAATAACACTGGACGTAAACTGTTATAATTTACTAAAAGAATCGTGTAAATCCATCCAAAATCCTTGTCAATCATACTAATTAGTCTTTGTTGATCATTGTCCCATTGAATTGTAATTTGTAGTGCAATTCGTTATTTTTGATACTTTACTTATGTTTTTGCAGGAAAATCTGAGAGCACTAATAGGAGGATTGTTAATGAAGGCAAAAACAATTGTGGAAAATTTGGTACTCCCGCCAAGCACAGAAAGCACCTACATTGTCGAAATTGCTAGCTGTTTTAAAAGAAAATATTAATTATGACGGAGGTAAAGCACATTTAAGACAATTGTTAAGAAAAATTGGGTTTACATTTAAAAAGTGCCAGCCAAATAGAAAAGCTTTACTAGAAAAAGATAATATTGCAGCCAAAAGAGAAAACTATCTCAAAGTAATCATGGAAAATAGAATGTTACCTGACGAGCTTCAAAAAAATGTAATATATTTGGATGAAAGTTACATACATTTATCATACAAAGTGAAAAGATGTTGGCAGTCCAAAGAGACCGTAGGTGTAACAGAAGATATTTCTAAAGGGAAAAGGTGGATTATAGTGCATGCAGGAAGTGAAAAGGGATTCGTTCCAAACGCCCTTCTAATGTTCAGTGGAAATAATAAAAAAGAAGATTACCACTCTGAAATGAATAAACAAAATTTTACTAAATGGATATCTGAAAAATTGATTCCCAATTTAACTGAATCGTCAATCATAGTAATGGATAATGCACCATATCATTCTGTGATAAAAAATAAATGCCCAACATCTGCATCGAAAATTGATGAAATAAAAGTATGGTTAACTGAAAATAATATTCCTTTTGATGAAAATTTAAGGAAACCAATGTTGCTTGCTTTGGCTAAGCAACATAGACAGATACCTGTCTATGATATGGATGAGTTGCTCTCGGAGTATGGACACACAGTGGTCAGGACTCAGGCTGACTAGGGTTGCCCCCCTACCACTGCGAACTAAACCCCATAGAACTTATATGGGCTCAAGTAAAATCTAAAGTAGCCTCACGCAATGTAGGAGCTTCAAATATCAAAGAATTGACTGAGGAATCATTCAACACCATTACTCCAACTGACTGGAAGCGATCCTGTGAACATGTCAAACAAATCGAAAAGGAATACTATGAGCGAAGTCGAACAATGTACCAAAACATTGAGCAGCTGGTAATACAACTCGGTGATGAAAGCTCTAGCGAGGAATCTGAGAGTGAAGATGAAAATGATGGTATGGCAGGAACTTCCAATTATGTTCAACCACAACATTCTGAAGAAGAATCGATGTCGGGTACTGAGTATCTTGACTTTGAGTCATTAGAGTGATTTATTTAAGATTATTATATTATTATTCAACAAAATTGTCTATTGTGTTTTTTCCCCTCTGAGTACACAAAATATTCTTGCTTTCTTTCTAGGTAGGTACCTAGTGTCCTAGGTGGACTGGTTTGGATACCAATGCTCCTATAAAATGTTTTTGTTCATGACATAGAAGCCCAAAATAATTCATAAATTCCCATTACTTTAACATAGTGGTTTTGATTCTTATTCCTTTATGTGACGAGCATACATATTTGTTGTAAAATTTGATAAAATAAGAACTACAATGTGTTATAAATATATATAAAAATATCAAGTATCAAAACGTTCTGCCATAGTATATGGTGATACCATGTAAACGATAGTGGCGCCCTCATTTATTTTCTACTCTTTCTGGTCGGACTGTAATAAGATTCAACAAATCATTCTAATTCACTACACAGATACAATAACAATAAGGCTTTGGTTTTGTCGTTCATTCATTCATACTATGTACTAACTTCTTTGAAAATAAGTGGAGCTGACAATGTTGAAATAGATCTGAATTTAGCTCTAAAAGAGCTAAATTGGCAACACCGGGTGAAAAAGCGTTTGTTTACATCAAAAATTTACAGTGGCATTGACATTCCGTGTCAATCCAAGTCGTTCAGAGCCTCAGAGCGTGGTTAAAAAAACAACTACACCCTTGGAGTGTACCCATTGAACGCACCCCCTTCATACGACCTTGAAACCGAGCAGCAAGAAAACGAATTCTTATAGAAGTGTTTTAAACGACCTCCTTGAAAATCCCTATGCAAACTACACTGAGGTACCTCTTTGATCAGCATCCTTCAGTCGAAACTGTCATGTAAAAAAATATATCATTGAAAGTCCTCTGTCATCTCAATAATGTCACGAAAAAGTCCATGGAAACATCTTTTTCGTACTATTTACATCCTCTTTGGAAACGTCCCTAAAATTGTAATATTGAAAACATCGTGACCGTCTTACTACAAACAGTCTGGTGTCGCTGAACGGGCGAGTTTTTTTTTGTTGTGATTTTGTGAAACGACATAAAATGGCAAAGAAAGAGGAGTTTTCGTGTGCGATGTACAGTAACAAATACTTCATGCTATGCTCGGCAGGGGGCGCCTGCGCATGTGGGTCCACGCACACCTTCGTCACCCCCCTCGACCTAGTCAAGTGCCGTCTTCAAGTCGACCCTGGAAAGTACAAGTCCATATTCAATGGCTTCGGAATTTCCTTTTCGGAGGGTGGTTTATCGAACCTCGTTAAAGGCTGGGCGCCGACCCTAATCGGTTACTCGATGCAAGGGGCGGCCAAGTTCGCCGGTTACGAATACTTCAAATACAAGTTCGCCCACATGTGCGATGAAGAGTCTGCCTACCTCTACCGGACTTACCTGTACTTAGCTGCATCCGCGTCAGCTGAATTCATAGCTGACGTGCTACTCTGCCCGTTCGAAGCGACCAAGGTGCGAATGCAGACCACGCCAGGCTACACGTCTCAGATGCGCAAAGCAATGCCGCACATGTTGGCGACGGAAGGGTTCGGCGTGTTCTACCGCGGGCTAGTGCCGCTGTGGGGCCGACAGGTGCCTTACACGATGATGAAGTTCGCATCTTTCGAGAAGACGTTAGAGTACCTGTACGCGAATGTGGTACCGAAACCTCGCGCGCAGTGCACGGCGTTTGAACAACTGGTGGTGACGTTCACAGCGGGGTACATAGCGGGCGTGCTGTGCGCCATCGTATCACACCCCTCCGACACAATCGTCTCCAAGCTGAATAAGGACCCGAGCGCATCCATCGGAGGAATCATAAACGAAGTGGGTTTTGTCGGAGTATGGCGCGGGCTGGTGGCGCGTATCATCATGATTGGCACGCTCACGGGCCTACAATGGTTCGTGTACGATGCCTTCAAGGTGTACACGGGCATGCCGCGCCCCCCTCCCGCGGACATGCCCGCTTCCCTCAAAGCGAAGATGAACAAATAACGGTCTAAATTTAGTTGGAACTGTAAATGTCCATTTATAGTGAGGTTTTTGATAATACATTTTTTATTCGGGCACTGATTGGCTTGATTCTCAAACCGCGTATACCTAAGTAAATTTTCGCAGAGTTCGAAGGTTCTAAGATCGTTAAACGAATGATTGCGGGTTTCTATTTTATTAAAATTATTTAAGTATATTTATTACCTTGTCCTTATTACCTACTCACTCAGTGCCTTTCAGAGGATCTAAACGGTCAAGGATCGCGTTCCTATTCTCAACAAATATGGCATTAGGAATAATAATATACCTATCTGTAGACAGATATATACTACTATATAGTGTGGCGTAAGAGGGAAAAATCGTGGGTGTAAATCCCAGACCTACTGTCATAGTTACATAAATACGCAGTTTCCTTTCTCCGTAAGTGTATCTCGGAATAGGGCTATTAAATACAAAACACGATTCTTCAGCAACAAATGTATATTGAAAAATACTATCGGCAAATACTATCAGTTATAATGGTCGGCAGCGGTCGTATACAAAGGAGCTCGGGGCTCCAGGATCCTTCAGGGCCATAACCGTAATATAGGGATTTGTCCGAGTGCCGTGGCCCACTTACCGGCTTTGGATAGGACACAGTGACCTCTGGTAAGCGGGCCCGGGGACGTTATAAGTGGAGGGATCAGGAGGACCCCATTTACCATAATCTTGGATCTGCTGTTCGCGGGTCACCTTATTTGTTTTATGATATGGGACGGGATGCTACTTGAGATTTGTCGTTCTTTACGACTGCGCTCTGTCTCAATAGCGTGTACTTACGAGGTGCTTATTTGAATTTGTGGATTTTCCTCTTATACGACTTTAACGGTGAAATATATCTATTTAGCATGTGTGACCCACTATTGGGAATAGGCCTCCTGTCTAATACGCCACTCTCTCCGGCCTTGCGCTATTCTCATCCCATTGACGTTTAACTACTTTATGGATGTCATCCGACCATGGCTTGCCTCGTGGTTGCTGAGCATCTCTGTGCCAACATTCCGTAATAGCCGTGATCCATCTTCCGTCATTCCTTCTAGCCAAGTGTCCCGTTCATCGCCATAGGTATATATCGCCACTTGTAATCCGCATACCTACGTCTACGACTTTCAAACGTCGACGTATCTCGACGCTGGGTATGCGATCACCGGGTATTGCCCTTTGTGCTACTTTTGTCTTGTGCATAAATTCCTTCGTTTTCACGTTTTGGTTGCGTATGTTAGTATGAGAAGGACAGTATATCAAATATGTGAAAACTGAAAAAATAAACAGAACTAAGTAACTATTAGTGCTCTTCGTTCGCCTGAGTAGCGGGCCTATTTTAACATTCCGTAACTACATCACAAACGTTTCCACGTTCACATTTACCAGCCTCCATCGACGTTCATAACTCATGTTTCTTAATAACTTCGATACAATCCGCTTACACAAATATCGACTCTAGGCACATCTATATAAGGTAAAAAAACTAATGTTTACATGGTAGATATTCAGACCACGGCGGTGCGGCGACAAGTTAGGAACTCCGATAAAGTTCAGAGCGTTTCACAGAAGTTACCAAATCGAATTTTTGTTGAGACCCGTTCCAAAGATATTTTTAATATCGGTGAAATATTTAAAGTGGAGAATGTGGCTCGGATATGAGTTTCTAGAAGATAAGTCGCGCTTTCGCTAGATGTATTCGCCATGGGATACGAAATTCCTTTAGCAAACTTGGGTTATTAACTTATTCTTTCAGCCATTTTGTTTCAGTAGAAATTGAATCTTCTGGAGAAAATAAGTACCTAGTAGCTGTCGCAGAATGTTTATGTTCAGTCATCCTACTATTCCAGTTTAATCTCAAACAGTCTGCTCTTTTGCTAAAAATCTCATCTAACAAGATAAAAGTTTAAAAAACTAAAACCCGACTACGGAAAATCTTTACTGAAAAGTATGTAAACGCTTGGGAGAAACATTCGCACATGCAATATATATAATACTAGTGACTCGCCCCGGCTTCGCACGGTTAGCACCCGGTGAAACCCCCCCTCCCCCCCCCCTAAGACAATCTCCTGGTTCTAAGCTACCTCCCCACCAATTTTCAGCCAAATCGGTTCGTGCGTTCTGGAGTTATAGCGTCAGAAAGGAAAACCCGACTTATTTTTATATAGTACAAATTTTACCAAGGATCCCTAATTTTTTTCAAAATGAAATGTAGCCTATGTCAAATTGGAAGAATGTAGCATTCTATTGGTGAAAGAATTTTTTAAATCGGCCCAGTACTTTTTGAGCCTATTCATTACAAACATACAAACATACAAAAATAGGTACAAATCTTTCCTCTTTATAATATTAGTGTAGATATTATTTAGAATGTGCCCAAACTTGGAATTATTTTCTAAACTTTTTTTTAAAACTTTCGGTTTGGCGCCAAAAACCCGGTAAGTAATAATTTTAATAAACCCAGTGACACTCGCGCAATAAAGATGAATCTAATTCATCAAAATCGGTTGAGCCGTTTAGTAGTAACGAGAGAATGTGGACGGACATATATAGGTACATACTGGTCAAACACATAACCCTCATTTTATGGCTTCGCCGCAGTCGGGTAAAAAAAGACTGCGACTTAATTAACTTTGCATTCTGGAAACTTGAAAAGGAATCGAATTCAGTAAAGTACAAGAGGAATAATTGAAAAAGTTCCGTTTAAACGGCTCGTCGAGTGAACAACAGTTTAACGCAAGTTTATCGTCGGCGAATCGCAGCGGCGCCGCAGCGGTCGGCAGCGACAGCAGAACTGAATTAAGACGCCCGACAGTAGCGAGTTTGTAAACTAGTTGCTCGGGAGCTAGGCGGCTGGAAGAGTCGCCATAGCCATACAGTACTGGATTGTGCATTCATGACTTTGTACGAGTTAGCGAGTGTAAGGATAATTTTGTTGAGTTCCAAGTCCGCCAAAGAACCCTTAGGCTAGGCTCAGACGTACCACTTTCCGTACTTTTTTCCTTTCTTGCTGTATGCGGAGGTACCCACAACTCCACTGTACGTTTCCCGGGTTCACTACGCCGTGAAGCCCGAAGCGATGGTGGAGTACCTCAAGCAGAAGACAGGGCTAACCATGAGGGTCCAGCAGTTGGAGTCTCGCCATGATGTCAATTTTATATCCTTTATGGTGAGGGTGCCGACTGACCGTCTATCTACCTTCATCAATGGAGAGTTCTGGCCGAGGTGTCAAGTTCCGGAGGTTCTTCGGACGCCTGACACGAAACACCTCGCAGTTGCGTCATACGTCGCCGTCTACACGTGTGCATTAAAGTAGAATAAAAGTGTTTTTTATATGTATGTTAGTTTTTAATGTTCCTATGGGCTTATTGTTTAGGTTTTTAAATTTTCTAATAAGCCTGAAATAAAGATATTTGATTTGATTTGATTTGAATGTGGTTGAACTGTCAATCGTATCGACCACTTTCGACCACAGTTTGTCGTCCTTCTGAGCGCTGTCACGACATTCCATACTTTACCAGTACTCACCACTTTTTCGTGGTTCTAATGTGGGCGGAAACTGGTACGTCTGAGCCTAGCCTTATTCTGTAGATGGTACAAACTGTTTCCCATACAAAACTTTCAGACACCAATGGCAGTGATAGAATAGATAACATTTCATCACTAGGCTATTTCCCAGTGTTGTGTTTATATTTGTATGAACATAAATTTAATGTTACTAACTAGCAATTTGCCACGGCTTCGCACGGGTAGTATCGGGATGAAAGTAGTCCCTCCCTACCCCCTCGCATCCATTCACACCCCTAATACCATCAAAATACGCTAAACATCTTAGGTACCTATTTGTTCATGGTTTTTCTTATCAGGAAAAGTATCAATGCCTCAGTTCCGTGCAGATACCCAAGTTCATCATTACGGCGCGATTAAGTTACAAGCATCTGAATTTTCATAATGATATTAGTAGATTGATAGATAGAAAATTATTTATTGCACAATTTAAAAAAGTATTGTACATAGGCGAACTTAATGCTAGATAACATTCTCTTCCAGATAACCTTTTTTATACTACTTGAATGACTGAACAAGCAGATGGCCCACCTGATGTTAAGCGGTAACCTCTGCCTATGAACCACACCTGCATAGGTCACGTCCACCTAGGACGCAACCTATGTGGCATTGCACTGCGCCCGCCACCCTGAGACATAACGATGAAAAGTAATGTAACCTTTGTGTAATGTGGAAAACAATAGTACACAACAATTAGTAGCTTAACAACTAAGTGTAAAAGCTAGTCTCTTTCTAAAGAACTGGATAGGTAAGGTAGTAGATCTACTACCTTACCTACTCAGTTTCTATGATAGCTCTTCTAGCAGATAAAGATCTACTCGGTTCCAGTTGTCGAAGTGCGGGATGAGTTTCTATTGTCAGTCGCGTTCAGCACACAATACGTCCACGCAGCACGTTTGGCTGTAGGCGGTCACCAACCTGTCAACCCTTGGCAGTCATCATCATCATTATCATCAGCCTACAGAATTACATTGTTGGTTCAAAGTTCGGCGTCATAACAGCGAGAAGATGTGACTTTTCATCTTTATGTCTCAGAGTGGCGTGCGCAGTGCAATGGTCGAACAAAGCCCTGCAGTGATTTGTCGTGGTCAAACAATGGACTATCAAAATAAATAAAAAATAAAAAAATGCCACATATGGCGCGTCCTAGGTAGACGTGACCTATGTGATAGTGCACTGTTCATAGGCTGAGGCTACCGCACTTTTCAAACATGTATCGGCTTCCAAATTCTAATTTCAATGTAAACCTACTTCATTAAGCCCAGTGACGACATCTGTGACGACGGGCGAGTAGCTAGTTGAGATGCGGGACAAATGGTTGTATGATCTGCAAATATATGACGACCTCTGTGGCGCGGCGGGCGAAGCTTGGACTACGACGCAGGAGGTTGCGGGTTCGATTCCCGCCTCGGAACAAATATTTGTGCGATCGCAGATATTTGTTCAGGGTGTTCTGGGTATTTTCTATGTATAATAAAAAATATCTATCTATGTAATATATTGTATTAAGTATATCAGTTATCTAGTACCCATAACACAA
The DNA here is from genome assembly GCA_932527175.1 of Operophtera brumata. Classification (NCBI taxonomy): domain Eukaryota; kingdom Metazoa; phylum Arthropoda; class Insecta; order Lepidoptera; family Geometridae; genus Operophtera; species Operophtera brumata. The sequence continues at coordinate 52,611,584 of OW052239.1, read as the reverse complement.
GCTTTGCTTAGCTTGGGGCTAGATAATGTTGTGTGATCTGTCCAGCATTATTTATTTATTTATTTATTTATTATATTTGTGCCTGGTCTGGGTGTGTTGAACCATGGTAGGTACTCGTAGTTCCTGATACCCATCGACACAGGGGATCCTAGTGTGGGATAAGGATTGTGAGACTGTTGGGTATTATATGTTATGTTGTTATGTTATGTACCTGTGTTTGCTTAGGTGCAAACTGTTCATTGTCTGTGTTGACTAGTCAGAATTTTACGTAACCAAAAATGAAATCATCGGTATGTATATAAAATCGTTGCGTGACTGACTGACTGACTGACTATCAACGCACAGCCCAAACCGTAAGTTCTAGAGACCTGAAATTTGAAGGGTACGTTCCGGTTGAGGTCTAGGGGTGCACTAAGAAAGGAATTCCAGAAATTCAACCCCTAAGTGGGTACAGCAGGGTGTTGAAGTTTGTATAGAAAAATACACGCGGACGAAGTCGCGGGCATTCCACTAGTTTTTCATATTAGTTTAATTTTAAGTAGTTGAGCTTTTTTGTGAAAGAGTTCTTCCGGGGATGTACTACCACCATAAGTATTTGTGCCGCAAAGCAGTAGTGCTCGCATTGCTGTGTTCCGGTTTGAAGGGTATGTGTGCCGGTGAAACTACAGGTACATGAGGCTTTTCATCTTTATGTCTCTGGTTGACGGGTGCGGTGCAATGCAACATAGGGTGCGTCCTAGGGGGACGTGACCTATGTGATAATGCACTGTTCATAGGCAGAGGATACCGCTTAACATCAGGTGGGTGGTGCTTGATACGTCACCCCAAGTTGTATATATATATTTAAAAAAACTAAAGCATTTTCCCGTGTAATAATAGTTTTTGAACGCTATACACTTCTTCCTTCATATAAAGAATGCACGCCATCAGATTTGAACTTTGCTTATTTGAATTGGAGAATGCGTTCAGCTCCCACTACGCTTCCGCTCACTTTACTCTCTATGATCAAATTTAGCGAAACTGAGTTTGCAAATGTCACATGCGATTCTGGACTGTTCGGTGTGTGAAATTCGATTCCGTAGTAGCATCTCGTAAGTGGGTGCTTGGCAAGTTATGCGGCGGACTGCAGGAGCTGCGCTCGGCTCAGATTGTATTCAAATGAGGTGCAGTAGGAAGCACCTTGCTTGGACACCACTTAGGGGGAATGATTAGGTACTTCTGCGGCCATATAGTGGATCCTATACTTGTTTATAAGATTCGTTAATATAAGATTGGTCCTGGCTGCTAGCTTATTTATGGAATGTGTTATTACTGGAAGAAAGCGTGAGCTGAGTCAGTCGTGGAAAGCAATGCAGGCGATGAGCTCACCACTCGCCACGTCTATATTCCACGATGGTGCAACCCTCTGTGAACAGAGGCCCATTGAGGCTCTGCCTACCCCTTCGGGGAAACAGGCGTGAGTCTATGTATGTATATATGTATAGTGGATATTACATTTTACTGACACAGGACTTCACACTTTCATTATAGTGTTTATTCAGTAACCGAATTTTCAATGCATTTTACCTCCTGATTTGAGACGGCACAGTGCCGGTGCTCTATTCACACAGTCAAACAAACAGCCAACAGTCACATACATAGTACTGATCCTATTATACGACCCCCTGTATCGTGAACATAAAGGAACTAAGATTACCACAACATACAGATTTGTCAAGACGACCTCTGTGGCGTGGCGGGCGAAGGTTCGCCTGCGACGCAGTAGTTTGTGCGTTCGATTCCCGCATCGGAACAAATATTTGTTCGATCTGCAGGGTGTTCTGAGCATTTTCTATGTATGATAAAAAACAAACTGTCTATTTAATTAGTTATCTTGTACCCATAACACAAGCTCTGCTTTAGCTTGGGGCTAGATAATGTTGAGTCAACTGTCCAGCATTTTTTTTTCTGTAGTATGAATCGAACTCGCAACCTCTCGTGTCTCCCAGCTACTCGCCCGCCATGCCACATAGGTCGACAAAACATGTGACATGGTTCTAAAGCTGAATCTTTCTAGTCTGCCAGGTAGAAGACACAATTAGTGTATTCTAAATTACCTACCTACATCTACCATTTACCTAATTGTATATTTTTTTCGCCTCTCGATCTGTCGACGGCTGGCCCTTAACTTGTCCGTCTTCCCGAATTCCATTTGGAATAAAGTCGTTCCTGCCAGGATCCGGCAACTGTGAATAATGACCGGGAATTATACTGTGTTTTATGTTTGGCTCTGTGTAGGAGGGAAGGTAAATTTTAACGAATTACCTCGAAGATGCCAGATTTTCACCCCGAAAGAACTGGTGTGTGAAATTAGATTGTTTCTGAGAGTCGCAAGGTATAAGTACGGAATAAGCTAATAAGGAGATAATAATGCTCCGTCTGAGGAAAATGAAAAATATAACGCGATCTTTAAGATTAACTTGGAAATTGGTATTTGATTTCTGAAGTTTGCGTTTCATCTTTTTAGGGTTTCATTGTTTCATTACCTGGAAGGTAAATAAGAAATCAGTAAAAATTCAGACTTTTCAATCTGTCTGTCGTCATCCGCGGTCTGTTTCTCAGTAAGTATTTACGTACCATAAGGCTAAATTGTTTTCAGCTTACAAGCTAAGAATAGTACATTATTGCAAAAGCCGCAAAATAGGCAATTACAGGTCGAGTATGAGTTTGAAGGCCGAGCCTTTCCTTCAATTTCTAGCACAGTTGTAGAAGTTTGTCTAAACCTTTTTAGGATGCCGTATAAGGCTTACAGGAAAAAAACGTCCCATATAGGATCACTTCATTGTCCCTTTGTCTGTCTATCTGTCAATACTCTTTTTCTCAGGAACAGCTAAAAGTATCAACTTGATATCAAATAAAAAGATATGCCTATGTGGCACTGAAAGTGTAATTTTTGTATGGATACCTAAGGTAGGAAACCTATTAATAAATGTCTTTAATTGAATTGAATTTCATTTCTATGTTACTTTTTTTTTTTTTTTTTTTTATACTACCAAGGTAGCAAACAAGCTTACGGCCCACCTGTTGGTAAGCGGTTACCGTAGCCTATGAACGCCTGCAATACCAGAGGCATCACACGCGCGTTGCCGACCCTTTAAAAATTTCCAAACACCCCTTTTGAAGAACCCCATACTGTAGTCGCTCGGGAAAACCTCAGCAGGGAGATCATTCCACAACCTGAGCGTTCGCGGGAGGAAGTTTCTCTGAAACCTCACAGTCCGGGACCACCCTGGCTCTAAGGTGTGCGAATGAATCCTCTGCCGATGGCGAGCGGTGCGGTGAAAAAAGGTTGCTGTAGGCATCATGGCAAACAATTCCTCGGAACAAAACCCATTATACAAACGGTAGAACACGCAGAGAGAGGCAAAGCCTCATAATTCTGAAATTTGTAATGCAATGAGGCCGTGTGACAAAATTAGAAGATAAGGTAAAAATTTAAGTATTTTTACTTATTTTCCTGTCTAATAGGATAGTAAAGTTTGTAGGAATAAGTGGCTGAAACTCAAAAAGGGCTCGGACGATGATGCTTTTATAATACGAAATCCTGAGAGTGCGGGTCTAGCACTTATCTGTTTATTTTCGATCTAAATATACTCTCAATCTGCTAGGCAAAGGCCTCCTCTTATCTTTTTCATAGTCTAAGATAAATAAAATGTATCTAGTAAAATCTTCCAATAGCGACGCTGCCAACTATACAGGTGAGTTTGTCGTCACTAAACCTACATTTGAAGCAATTTTAAGTTATTCTTGATATTTGAAAGTCCCTACTAAATAAGTAATTAGCTTTATGTCTCCTGAAACTTATCTGAAAGTCACGCAGAAGCGTAGTACAGTGTTGAAAGAGATGGCGTACCAATTAGTAAATGGGATTTTTATCTGACCTACTTCATTTATTAATTTAATTACTTTAGATAATGTTTTATGGCTGTCTGCATAGCTTGAGATTCGATATAAGGGTTTTGTACCTCGGAAGGAAAAAACATAGCCCTTATAGAATATTTTTGGTGACCGGCAAAACAGTTTTCTCAGACAATATAATATAAAATTTACGTCTGCGGCCGCATAGTTTTTTAATAAGACTTTAATTGTATTTTTCAAAACACGCTTTTATAAAATGAGTAATTGAAACCGTGAGCTGAACAAAATGAGCCCAAACACGGCCAGTCTACTATAATCCATCTTGGAGTTCCGTTGTCCACCTTCCGTCTCCGTCATTAAATTAGCTCGCTGTCACCATCGACGTAAATAAAATGAATTTAAATAAAATTAAATTTATTTTTCTTTGGTCGAAGGCTGTCACCATAATATTGTATTGTGATATCTCTTTGATGAGTATGCAAAGTTTCAATTTAATCAGGCGTTTTAAAGAGGGTGAAAACACAGATATAGATATAGTTGGAAATCCCTTTCAAAGATTCTGTTACATACCTACGAGTACATACCAGTATACAGACCAAGCTAATAAAAGCGTGTTAATAAAAAAACAAGTTTTGAAGTGCTCGAGGCTAAAGCTAAAGAAGGGTTTCTGAAGTTTTAAGTTCTTAATTTTTAAATTCAACTTGTATTGACGGAACAACCAGATGACCCACCTGATCTGCCTATAACCAGTGCATTATCTTAAAGGTTACGCCTACCTATAGGACGCGGCTGTTGCGGCATTGCACTGCACCCGCCACCCCGAGACACAAAGGGAGTTTAGCGAAATGACTCAACCACAGACTATAAGTACTAGGAAACTTTCATGATCTTCTTTAAATGAAGTCTCAGCACACGAGCTATTGAAAACTGAAACTACCATTTCTCATAGTAGCTATGAAAAATACTTAAACCTTCGAGACAAAACTGTAAAAGAATCGGGCACCGGCCGTGTACGATGCATCATGCATTGCCTTATACAACGTCGCTACTATTTTATCCTCTCGCATTTCCTGACGTCCTATGCTGAACACTATTCCAAAACTTCTCTGTACGAACAAGTCGGTCACCGACCAACCTGTCCTCTACGAGATTTGTCATATTTTTAACTTTATGACGACAGAAATAAGGATGATAAACGTGAGCGCGATGTTGGTGAAGGTATAACAAGTTGGTACGAGGTTTCCCTCCAACAAATTTACCGAGTCCAACTGTCGCAATCGTCGGAATTATATTTCAACGAAATGTTTTTAAAAATTATAGATTTTGTTTTTTAACTCGCTCCCGGCAAAAGTTTGCAAAACTCGCAAATGCTGCTACTTTAGAGGTAGTCCTGTGCTGTTTCTTAAGAAGTTTTAACATTTTTGCTGGTGTTTTAAGACGTTTTGCTTTTATTACAGCCGTTACATGAAATGTTGACAAATATTTTGCATCAAGAATGTTGTAAGATTTCAGTCAAAGTACGTGATAGTCTTACATAATTTACCATGTTGGGTAATCATAGAATAGTTGTTATCACACATATCTACGTAATTTTCCTAAATCTCTATTCGATACTCTTTTATTTACAATCAGGTGCTCATGGAACTAACAGCCTAAGCCTAAGCTTATTGACAATCAAATCTAGGTAGGCTTGCTTGTATGTACTGTGGATAAATGTAAGATTGTATTACGTATAAAAGTTATTAATGTGTGTAACATGTGTAATGTGTAATACTTATGACCCTAAGTTGGTTGAATAAATAAAAATGTATATGCCGTAATAACGAATACATATAAAGCAAAAATAAAGCATAAAGCATAAATATCCAGGTTTAAACCTTGATTGAGTTCACATAAATCCATGTCTAACGACCGGTTCCAGGATATACTAAGGTTTCCTTTGTTACCGTGACCGGGTTAATAAGCCTAAGTACCCAAGAGCAGTGAGCTTGGACCTCCGCCAAGTGCGGTATGGATAAACTGATCCTAAGAAATTAAAGTTTAGGGATACACCTACACGCTCTACGCCGTAGACCCTCTACGAAGTTTAATAAAATAAGCGTAGGACACATTTATGTATTTTGAATTCACTTTTGCGTGGTTTGTTCTTTTTTTTTTTGTTTGAGAGGTTTTAGAGCCTATATAAATGGTTTTTCTTCCCTTGCGGGAACCTAGGTGGAAAACCTCGTAGATTTTAAACATGAAATAGGTCAAAGATTGCTCTAATTTTACATTCCGTTCAGATAATAGAACCCTATCCTTATGATTCTTTAAGAGTTTTGTTACAAAAGTTATAGCGTTAAAGATGTTCACCACACGGAAAGATATCATGAGAGAATATAAAGAGGCCCTCGCAGCGATGCGGCGTGATAAATTATGAAAGTTTGCTCGCAAATTATACAGGGCTTTCGATCTCGGGAATGGCCAGAGGATATTTGCGGTGTCATAATTGGATTGTTTGAGTTAAATAGGTAGTGCTATGGATCCCTTTTCAACCAGTGAGCATTTTCGAAACCATAATTAAGAACTAGTTACATAACACACTTACATAGTTACATAGTTGTTAGTTTAGGTAGGTACCTACATACAATTTATTACCAAAATCTACTTACTGTCTGCCGACCTACCCTACCACTAACTAAAGTGTAATTTTATATTTGTATATTTGTATTTCACTTTATGAATATTTTTGTATTTATTTATTTTTTGCCTCCCAGTTTAGTTTCACCTATCCCTGTGTTGTTAATTGATGTTCATAGCATCACTTAGAAGGCCCTGTCTGAGATCAAGTGCCACACCGAACCTAGGTGCCTGTACTAATATTTATTCTGTAATAGGTCACTAGGTGCTGAGACAGAGACCTTTTTGACCAACACTATCAATACCTAACTACTATAATTTTTTTGCTCTTTTCATGTATGTACTTGTGTCATTCTTTTCATGTGTCAGGGTTGGGTAGTGTATTCGGGGTATAATAAATTTATTATCTAGTTACATAAAAAAACAGAAACAAAACACGTAAATACATTAATGGCGTTTTAAATACAATTAGGTTTGCCTGTTCTGTAGTGAGGCTTTGTATATTATTGACAACTGTTACAAAAAATATTGTATTTACTCACTTTTATACAACTTCACTCCATATTTTATGTAAATATCTTATCTTTTATTTTTAGCGAAACCTTGGAGTTTTTAAAACATTAGTAATCCTTGCACGCACCCGATGGTACGTCAATCAAACTTGCGGCATATTGTGCAGCTACGAATACAGCGATTTTAACAGATTTAGCGATTTATTTAACAGTAGCAGCGCCCCGCGGTGGTTCTTGCATAGGTCTCGATCACGTGGGAATATCGGGATAAAAAGATTCACAGCTCCTATTACATTTCAGATATTGGAAAAATAAAAAGCTTATAAAATCTAAACCTTAACCTTATCATTCGCCGGGCCTTTACGAGCGTTAACATTCCAGCCATTCTAGAATCGAATGGTCTGCTACGTGACGATGGTAAGAGGGGTACTGGGGCCCTTCGCGTTTTCAAAATTCTTTCAGGGCGTCTGATCGAAGCGACGCGTTACCCGAGAGCTGGCTCTTATCTGGCTCAACACATTGGTATTGCCATTCAACGTGGCAATGCAGCCAGCATCTAAGAGACGCTTGCGTCTGGTAGTGATTTGGATCTGTTGAGCTACCTTCAGATCGTTAGCAGCGGTCTTCAGGTAGCACAACTGTTTTATATGTATTTTGTACATACCTTGTATTTGTATTATTCTTTCTGTAAATTAATGTATTATCTTGTTAAAATCTTACCAAACGATAGTTCTACGATGTCGTGCTGCAGAGTGAACGACATCGCGCTAGAGTGGAGTGCTAGCGGTGAACGCGTCATTCAGTTTTACATCGCGCTAGAGTAGAGTGCTAGCGGTGAACGCATCATTCAGTTTTACATCGCGCTAGAGTAGAGTGCTAGCGGTGAACGCGTCATTCAGTTTTACATCGCGCTAGAGTGGAGTGCTAGCGGTGAACGCGTCATTCAGTTTTACATCGCGCTAGAGTGGAGTGCTAGCGGTGAACGCGTCATTCAGTTTTACATCGCGCTAGAGTAGAGTGCTAGCGGTGAACGCGTCATTCAGTTTTACATCGCGCTAGAGTAGAGTGCTAGCGGTGAACGCGTCATTCAGTTTTACATCGCGCTAGAGTAGAGTGCTAGCGGTGAACGCGTCATTCAGTTTTACATCGCGCTAGAGTAGAGTGCTAGCGGTGAACGCGTCATTCAGTTTTACATCGCAATAGAGTAGAGTGCTAGCGGTGAACGCGTCATTCAGTTTTACATCGCGCTAGAGTAGAGTGCTAGCGGTGAACGCGTCATTCAGTTTTACATCGCGCTAGAGTGGAGTGCTAGCGGTGAACGCGTCATTCAGTTTTACATCGCGCTAGAGTGGAGTGCTAGCGGTGAACGCGTCATTCAGTTTTACATCGCGCTAGAGTAGAGTGCTAGCGGTGAACGCGTCATTCAGTTTTTGTTCATGTTCATATCTTGTTTCTTACGTTTGTAGATTACGCTATGATTACATGATGACGTGGGTTTGTAGATTACGCTATGATTACATGATGACGTGGGTTTGTAGATTACGCTATGATTACATGATGACGTGGGTTTGTAGATTACGCTATGATTACATGATGACGTGGGTTTGTAGATTACGCTATGATTACATGATGACGTGGGTTTGTAGATTACGCTATGATTACATGATGACGTGGGTTTGTAGATTACGCTATGATTACATGATGACGTGGGTTTGTAGATTACGCTATGATTACATGATGACGTGGGTTTGTAGATTACGCTATGATTACATGATGACGTGGGTTTGTAGATTACGCTATGATTACATGATGACGTGGGTTTCGAAACTGAACCTGGAACCTGACCAAAAAAAGGCCGGGAGAGAGCGCTGCGTGTGTTCTACTCTGCAGAAGAGTATTTCAATAATTCCTTCAAAGCCCATAGCCCTACAAGTAACCGCATAGCCTCCAAGCCGTAAAGCCTACATAGTCTTCGGGGATCGTTTACCTACTTCCCGAGTGTCCCGGAATCCTGGGTGTCAGGGACTTTTCAAACATTACAATGGAAACTTTTTATATGCAAAAAATGGGGGAAAATTCAAAGGGAAGTTTTGTAACACACAGAAGACAGAAGATATTTTTAGTCCAGAATGAGTTACGTACATAAATCGACAAAATTAAAAACGTATTGAATCACCTTGGTGTCTCTTGTAGCGCAGCGGGCGAGTAGCCGGCTGAGATGCGAGAGGTTGCAGGTTCAATTTACGCTTCTTAACAAATGTTTGTATGATCTGCAAATATTTGTTCCGGTTCTGTGTGTTGTGGTACGTTGAAATTCATAGTTCGTGATAGCCCCGACACAGGGGATTAGGTCTTTGTATGTGACTGTTATGTTTTAGGTGTACGTTATGTTTGTCTGTCTGCCGCATGTGACTTTAAAGTATAAAAGCGGCAAAGTAGGAGTCGGACTCGCCCAGGAAAGGTTCCGTAGCAGCAAGTAACATAATATAAAAGTTCTTGTAGTTCGTTGTAACTTTGATCGATGTTTTAATAATAGTGTATTAAAAAAAACTACTTACTAGATCTCGTTCAAACCAATTTTCGGTGGAAGTTTACACATTTTTTTTAATAGTTTTGTCATTCTCTTATTTTAGAAGTTACAGGGACACACAAACACACACACACACACACACATTTTACCACTTTGGAATTGTCTATCTCGAGCAAAAATAATAATAATTAGAAACCGCAATATCATTTTGAAGATTTATCCATAGATACCACACACGTATGGGTTTGATGTTTTTTTTGAGTTTCAGTTCTAAGTATGGGGAAACCCCCAAAATTTATTGTTTTTTTTCTATTTTTGTTTGAAAATCATAATGCGGTTCACAGAATACATCTACTTACCAAGTTTCAAAAGCATAGTTTCGGAAAAAAGTGTCTGTGACATACGGACGGACAGACAAACAGACAGACAGACATGATGAATCCATAAGGGTTCCGTTTGTTGCCGTTTGGCTACGGAACCCTAAAAAGGAACAAATGTAGTCAGACTTAGGCCGAATCTTGCCCAAATATATGTAGACATGAATATACAATTTTAATTTGTGTTTTGATTGTTAGTTGCCGTGGGGCGGTACGGAGGCCGTATTGCTGTAAGTCGCGGCGTTTACAAAATAGGTTAATCAAATATATTAGGGTTAAAATGGCTTAGATGCAAGATCGCTCCCTGGTTACGGTCATATGCCATGTAGTAGCTGCTTCAGTTCCAAAATCATCATCAGCATATTTTACACACATTTTACAACAATCTTATTGGAAAAATGTAATGGAAATAATTAAATGTTATAATTAAACCAGTAAAAAACTTAACAAAACAAAACCCCTCTACAAAAAATGTTCCGCTTATCGTGTCGTTTGATTGTTGTCAAATAATTTTATCAAAAACCTTTTGTTTTAAATATACAGTTTCTTCTTTATAGTTTTAGTATAGTAGATATTTTAGTTTTAGTATTAGTGATACTCGCGCAATAAAGACAAATCTAACGATATTATTCATCAAATATAGTTCAGCCATTTGGTAGTTACGAGGGAATATCGTACATGCTACGTTCAGGTCTAACACATGACCCTCCTTTTTTTTGCTACGCCGTAGTAGGGTAAAAAACTAATTTGCAAAAATAAAAACAAGTATCAAGTTTTAAAATTAAGGAACATAATTGCACAGCGCCCTGTTTTGTTATCTCGCCAATGGAACAGCTGTCGAGGGAAAATGAATTTATTGCATTCGGTAATAGCGATTGTATTCGTCTGGTCTACGCCTCGCTCGTAAATATTGGGTTTTCTCTTCCGCTGGACGAACAAAATATTATCTGGTGTCATATTTTTTCTGGAGTCTTTAAAATAACACAAAATAATCCTGCGTTTAGCTTGCCTTTGTTGGTCTAGAACCTACCACAGCAGCTCTACAAACAATGCTTGCTATCTTTTATCTCTGGTACTACAGATACAGAAATAAGAAGTATTATACGTTTTGCAGAATTTATTCTATCTCAGTGTCTCTATCTCTTCTGTACACGTCTTCACTCTTTATTCTATCTCAGTGTCTCTATCACTTCTGTACACGTCTTCACTCTTTATTCTATCTCAGTGTCTCTATCACTTCTGTACACGTCTTCACTCTTTATTCTATCTGAGTGTCTCTATCTCTTCTGTACACGTCTTCACTCTTTATTCTATCTCAGTGTCTCTATCTCTTCTGTACACGTCTTCACTCTTTATTCTATCTCAGTGTCTCTATCACTTCTGTACACGTCTTCACTCTTTATTCTATCTGAGTGTCTCTATCTCTTCTGTACACGTCTTCACTCTTTATTCTATCTCAGTGTCTCTATCACTTCTGTACACGTCTTCACTCTTTATTCTATCTGAGTGTCTCTATCTCTTCTGTACACGTCTTCACTCTTTATTCTATCTCAGTGTCTCTATCTCTTCTGTACACGTCTTCACTCTTTATTCTATCTCAGTGTCTCTATCTCTTCTGTACACGTCTTCACTCTTTATTCTATCTCAGTGTCTCTATCTCTTCTGTACACGTCTTCACTCTTTATTCTATCTCAGTGTCTCTATCTCTTCTGTACACGTCTTCAGTATTTATTCTCAGTGTCTCTATCACTTCTGTACACATCTTCACTCTTTATTCTATTTCAGTGTCTCTATCACTTCTGTACACGTCTTCACTCTTTATTCTATCTCAGTGTCTCTATCACTTCTGTACACGTCTTCACTCTTTATTCTATCTCAGTGTCTCTAGCTCTTCTGTACACGTCTTCACTCTTTATTCTATCTGAGTGTCTCTATCTCTTCTGTACACGTCTTCACTCTTTATTCTATCTCAGTGTCTCTATCTCTTCTGTACACGTCTTCACTCTTTATTCTATCTTAGTGTCTCTATCACTTCTGCACACGTCTTCACTCTTTATTCTATCTCAGTGTCTCTATCTCTTCTGTACACGTCTTCAGTATTTATTCTATCTCAGTGTCTCTATCACTTCTGTACACATCTTCACTCTTTATTCTATCTCAGTGGCTCTATCTCTTCTGTACACGTCTTCACTCTTTATTCTATCTCAGTGTCTCTATCTCTTCTGTACACGTCTTCACTCTTTATTCTATCTCAGTGTCTCTATCTCTTCTGTACACGTCTTCACTCTTAATTCTATCTCAGTGTCTCTATCTCTTCTATACACGTCTTCAGTATTTATTCTATCTTAGTGTCTCTATCACTTCTGCACACGTCTTCACTCTTTATTCTATCTCAGTGTCTCGATCACTTCTGCACACGTCTTCACTGTTTATGCTATCTCAGTGTCTCTATCACTTCTGTACACGTCTTCACTCTTTCGCTTTCAAACAACCACTGACCAAGTTCTGTGCCCGAAGAAACAATGTCACTTAAGCTAAGGCCAAACCAACGCGTTCAGCCCGCGTCTGTGGTGGCGTGCACGGTGGCGATCCATTGTCTTACCATTAATCGTCACCACGCACGCCACTGAGGACGCGAGCTGAACGCGTTGCTTTGGCCTAAGCTTTAGGGTGACTTTTCAGGAAGTAATTCCGGATATTCGTGTGCGTTTACTATTTTAATAATTTTATCTTAATATATTTTTGAATTAAACAGTTAAAAGGTGTAACATTACCCAGGTTACTAGGATAGTATTCTTTTATCTGTGCCCAGGTGTAGACTAAAAGTAATGCTTAAGATTTCTGACACATTTGACGATCCCTGTAGTGCGTTGGGCGAGCAGCTGACTGAGATGCTAGAGGTTGCGGGTTCGATTCCCGCTACGGGACAAATGTTTGTATGATCTGCAAATATTTGTTCTGGGTCTCAGTGCTATGGTACCATGGTACTCGTAGTTTCTGATACCCACGACACAGGGAATCTTAGTGTGGGATGGGCCCCCCTATTCCCTGTTTATCTTGAAAGTCACTCAGTGACCAACGTTTGACAAGTAAAATTACCATAAATTGACAATTCATAATGTTTTTTTTTAATTTTGGTCATTCTACGTGTCACGTTAGTCACCGAGTGTCTTTCAGTTAGAGAAAAGGGGGCATGTATGTGACTGTTGGGTGAAATATTTGAGTTAGATAATCATCATACATAGACGACATACCTACTATAACAATTGATATACCTACCTATACTTATGTACCTAGAAGTTGTTTTCCATGAAATGTTTATATGTGCTTTACATTGTGTATACTAGCATTCATTAACCTTTGAAAGTGGTAGAGCTTTTATGTGAAAGAGTTCGTCCGGGGAAGTACTATCTACCACCATCCATATTTCTGCCGTAAAGCATTACGTTCACTTTGCTGTATTCCGGTTTGTTAGGGTACCAGTAAAATTTACGTTTTCCGCATTTTATGACAAACGCAGAACCTGTCGAATGAGAAATCATGAAGATTATCAGTCCGAGGATAAACAATTCTGGCACATACACAAGAAATAATTAGTACAGGCAAATTAGGAAAAAGTGTGGCCCTAAGTCGAGTAGTCGTGGATTCTTATGGAATCGATAGATGACACGAATAGAAGCTTATCCCAAGTTTGCACCGTTTCTAGCGCATACGGAAGGCTTTTAAATATTAGGTACAAACTTTGAAAAATTGTAACTTTTGAATAAACAAAAAAATGTTAAGTGCAAGTTCTATTACCTAAAGAGACAGTCTTATTGCGTTATTGATTTTAATTAAAACTACGTGCATAGTGGGAAACACTGTGAATTTGTTTTTTTTAGTTTGCGGCTCGGGGGAAATTTATGTACTCGGTGCAAACTTACACAAGGTTTCTATAAGTATTATAAACACTATATTAGTTTTGCACACCTCATTGAATTACGGAACATAGTTTTTTTTCTTTTTTTGTAAATTGTACTTCGGGGGAAATTTATGTAGTCGTGCAAATTTTACTATGGTATATACTACCAGTTTACCACATTCGCACGTAAAAAAAAAACACAAATTTCGTACCGGAAGTACTTCTTAATAATAAATCTCAATAAAAAATCAACGGCGTGGGTGGGGTGCAGATTCATACCAAAATGTAGGCCGTATTCATCCCACGAATAATAAAATTTTATATTTGTCCGTATTAATCGCAAAATGTAGTCCGGATTCATACCACGCCACGGCCTTTAACAATGGATATTAGTACGGTCAGACAGAAAAATGCAAGATCTTTACTATCATTTTCATATATTTTTGTTGGATGCAAATTATGAATAATTGGCGGTCGTATGTATGTATGTTTGTCGGAAGATAACTTGCGAACTGTTGATATATTCTTTATACAATTTGGTAGATGGGTATATAGTATTAGAACTAAAATTTGAGTAAGGTTATGAGCTAAATTGGTTCGGGGGTTGTACAAGATATTGGGGCCAAAGAAAGGGTAAAAAAGTGAAACAATCATAGACGTTTCAAAAACTGTTTTATTTTTATTTTAGACTGTGTAACTTTTGGGATATAAGCAAAGTAGTAAAAATAAATAACCTCTAGAGTTTTTCCAGTAATCTACTATCATCCATCGAGGAGTTCCGTCGTCCACCTTCCGTCTCCATCATCAGATCAGCTCGCTGTCACCATCATAAATAAATATTTAATAAATAAATAATGCTGGACAGTTCACACAACATTATCTAGCCCCAAGCTAAGCAGAGCTTGTGTTATAGGTTCTAGATAACTGATATACTTTTAGTAAAATACGTTACATAGATAGATATTTTTTATTATACATAGAAAATACCCAACGAAAACATATAACATAACATAAATAACATCCTGAACAAATATCAGCAGATAGTACAAATATTTATAAATTATACAATATGGGTAAATTCAAGAGAAATATCAATAGGGCTCTTAATGGTAGGCAGCGCGTTTGCAATACCGTGGGTGTTGTCCATAGGTGGCGGTGACTGCTTTACATCAGGCGGGCCATCTGCTTGTTTGTCACGTTTAGGGCATGTAATATCGGAAGGTTTTCAATTCCTATACTGATTTCCGATATTAAATATCAATATTGGAATTTCAGTATTAATATCGGAATTTCGTTATTTATTTAGTAATTGCACATTTTATTTATAAATTGCACAAATTCGGTATGAGGTTGGATTGAGTGCAATAAAAAATATTGTGAAATCGTATTCTAATCGTATCTGATCACGGGAGAACTAACTAATGTCTTTGCGAGTAGATGTTATTGGCAGATATATCGATCTACCCTCTTTCTCACTCTTTTATTATGAACGATACCACTATCGTCGGTTTCATTGTCATACTTCACCCCAACTCGACACACAACACTATCGGTATCCGGTCGCGTAGCAGGTACCACACTTTTGTGATTCTTACACATTCTCACCGCAGGCTTCCATACTCCAGATAATTGAAAACCATCTTCTCTATTGAAATTTCTGTATTTAGTAATCTCAATTGTCTCTTGTGCCATTAAAAATATTTATAATAATATACGAATCTTTGCTCGTTGTATAGGATATTGATGTTATCTAAAAGCTTGTGTTATAAATAATTGTAAAATTCTGATTCTCTGAAACGATTTCTACACTAGTCCGCGATTTTCCGTATTTTTTTTTTAAATGGCTTCCACTTTCTTTTTAAATGTTGTATACTTATTTTTGTTCTGTGATGACAGTAAACCTCAGATATCAATTTTTAAAGTAATCGAAACAGTAACAAAAAAAATGCATTTGCATCCACAGCACGAACCTTTGCATTGAAATAAAATTAAAAATATTGAAAAATTAAAAAATCTGTTTAGTCCCTTACATTCTAAGGACATTTTAGAAATAAAGTCTCTTAAAAACTTGGTCATTATGTCAGCTATTTATCATGTAAATTTGATTGAAAATCTTATACCGGATCATTCATTATATTCAATTTAAACAGTTGAATGCGAAATTCTAGTTTTTAAGATTAAGTGAAATCGTAAATAAAATTAAATAATAACTTTCAGCATTGCATGTATTCAGTGAATCATCACAATAAACTTTTGAAATGGCGACCTTCTTGCTCAATACATAATAAGCATCGTCTAAAAAAATTATCTTTAAAGCGTAGAAAAGCGATTCTGTTGCTTTTGATTGTTGCTTCCGCCTGGGTCAACCTTCTTTGCAATTCTTGCACATTTCGGCACTCTCGAGAGTAAACAATCTCTTTATAATATCCCCAAATAAAAAGTCAATGGGGTTTAAGTTGAGAGATCGTGGGGATCCATGCGATACCAATCCATTTATCACCAAGTATCACATTTAGTAGAGCTTTTTTGTGAAATACTTCGTCCGGGGAAGAACTACCACCATACCTATTTCTGCCGCAAAGCAGAAGTGCTCGCATTGCTGTGTTCCGGTTTAAAGGGTATGGGTGCCGGTGAAATTACAGTCACATGAGACTTTTCATCTTTATGTCTCAGGGTGGCAGAGCAGTGCTATGTCACATAGGGCGCGTCCTAGGAGGGTGTGACCTATGTGATAATGCACTGTTCATAGGAAGAGAGTACCGCTTATCATCAGGTGGACCATCTGCTTGTTCAGTCATTCTAAGTAGTATATAAAAAACAACCTGTCATTAAGATGTTGTGTAACTACTGATGCAAAGCGACATGGTGCGCCGTCATTTTGAAAAATCATGTTTCGGCGTGTTAGTAAAATGGTGTCTGTGGATTATCCATTTAAATCTTCTCTTAAAAAGTTCAAGTATGACTCGCCATTTAGACGATCTGGCAGTTGGAATGGGCCCACAATCTGTCGCAGGTTTCTGCCTCGTAGGAAGAAAATAATGTTCTCGAACAACAAAGATGGGTTATTTTACTATTGCTTATGTGTTACAATCTTCAGACTGCCAGATTTCTTTCTAATCCCGACTTGCAGAACATTTTCAAAAACTAGTTTTTGAACTTACTTTTATTAAATTGAGTGTTTTTTATGATCCTGTGCAAGAATCTGGAACAAAGTTACATGACTAATAGCTGACATTTATCAGCCATGTTTCTAAGATAGGTTTGGATGAAAAAGATTATGTTACTTTTTTTTAAACGTTCATTGAATTAAGAGATTAAACAAAAAAAAATATATCTTCATATTTTTATTTTTATTTTAATGCAATAGTAGATGCTGTTGATATAAATGATATTAGACAAGTTAGCCCTAGTATTTAGCTTATTTACAACAAAAAAATCAGGCCAACGAATCGAGTCACAATGGGCAAAAAAGTGTAAGAGCTCCGATTGTCTTAAAAACACATAACTCGAAAACTACTAAAAATCGCAGAACATACATAGGGGTGATTCGGGTACCTCTGGGGGTAAACTTTCTTTGGACTTCGGCTTGACACTACTTTTTGGGACACACTGTATATATTATTACTTTGTTGATTATTTTATACCGACAATTTTATGAAATACACTCACTCGTTTTAGATGTAGGTATTTCTGGGTGGGATAAATACGGACTCTAAAATGAAATGAATATTAATGGTATGAATCCGGAATAATTATTATTACTTTCAGCTCGTGGCATGATTTTCTGGGATCAATACGGATGCACCCCGCGGTCGGGGCCCAGTGTAAGCAGTGCAGCGCCACAGTATATATATTAGTTACTTAGCACCGCACTGAACTTACATATATAATACTTAAAAAATGCATGTTCCGTATATAAATTCCAGTATTAAATGGCCGGCGAATGTAGTACTAATCAAATGAATAAGTTTAAGTGAAATTCCAGAATTGCCTGAAATTTCCCCGAAGAAGAGCGACAATAAAATATGGAAAAAGTGACTTCCGTGTGAGTTACCCAGGTGCAAACCTGGTAATTTATTTGGCCCATTTTTCTGGTAATTCTGTCAATTTGCACAGACTACTTCAATTTCCCCTGAGCCGCAATACTCAAAAAAAGTTTTTTTTAGAAATGTTTTTTTTTCGTATGTTCCGTAAGTCGGATTAAAAAAATACTTGGTGCAAATGTAGATCATAACGGTCTTAAGTGTATGCAAAATTGCACCGACTACATCTATTTTCCCCATTAAGTTACAGGTATTATAAGGTTTTCACCCTATTTCACCCTGTTCCGGGGGGGTGAATTAGCTGAAAGTTATATTAGAGGTGATTTTCAAGCCAAACAAAACAATTAGAAAAGGTTTTGTGACTACATCTAATTACTTCCACACTTTTGCTAAAAATCACCTAATTTGCCTGTACTATAAATGGTTTGGCGAAAGTGGCCGATGTATCCTTAATCGAAATTACAGGCACTTGTTACTTTCATCTTTGACGACCTCTGTGGCGCGGCGGGCGAACGTTCGCCTGCGACGCAGGAGGTTGCGGGTTCGATTCCCGCCTCGGAACAAATATTTGTGCGATCTGCAGATATTTTTTCAGGGTGTTCTGGGTTTTTTATATATATATAATAAAAAATATCTATCTATGTAATATACTGTATTAAGTATATCAGTTGTCTAGTACCCATAACACAAGCTCTGCTTAGCTTGGGGCTAGATAATGTTGTGTGAACTGTCCAGCATTATTTATTTATTATTTATTATCTTTAAGTCTCAGGGTGGCGGGTGCATTGCCACGTAGGACGCGTCCTAGGTGGACTTGTCCTGTGAGGTAACGCATTGTTATAGGCAGAGAGGGTAACACCAAGTGAGCCATAGGCTCACTCATGTTCCGTCATAGGCTCACTCATGTTCCGTCATTCATTCAAATATAATAAAATTAGCTCAGGCTGTTGAGCCGTTGATTTTTCGTTTTAGATGTCATTTATTTATTTATAACATATGGCACACAAAACAGAAAACAACCGAAAATTATTATAAAAGTACATTACAGAAGGTTATATTCCAAAACATGTGTACGCTTCACGATCAAATAACAGGTAATTAATTTTGTTAAAATTAAAAAAACCTTCAACGCAATGAAACGGCTGAACCGATTTTGATCAAACATGGATAAGAACACTCTCGACAAATTCATCTTTCAAACAAAAAAAAACCAAAATCTATTCATCCGTTCGGAAGCAACCATGCCACTGACACACATACACACAAACACACACAGACACGTCAAACTTATAACACCCCGTCGTTGGTGCGTCGTGGATTAAAAATTACGTTCAATCACTAATTTTATTGTTTAATTTGATTAGAAAAGTTTTAATACATCTTTTGTCCTGGTTGCTAGCTTACTTAAGGATTGTATTACTACTGCAAGAAAGCGTTAGCAGAGTCAGTCGTGGGAAGCAATGGTGGCGATGAGCTCACTACTTGTCACGTCTATATCCCAAGATGATGCAATACACGGTGAAAAGAGGCCCGTTTGAACCTACCCTTTCGGGACAAAGGCGTATGTCTATGTAATTATGTTTGTATGTAATATGTAGTTTTTTTCCGTATTCTGATATCGGAGCAATAAATTGGCAACTGGATAGTGACGTCGTCTGTGTTCGTCACGTGGTTGTCTCGCAGTAGCAGACCTTATTTTTTTTGGATCATGCAACATAACTATAAAATGTTTTAAGCAGACTGTATTTCAATACGAAGTCATTCGTTTTAAATGCACTATACCATTCCAAATAGTTCTGGAATGTGGTAGTTACTGTATCTACTAGCTAGCACAGTGTACCTAGTACTAGGCACACTAAAGCAGTTTGCGCTGCCACTAAGCTATCGAAACTCGACCCGCCTGCTGTTAGCAATCAGTTAAAAGCATACGAACCGAGGACTTAAGGCAGCTCTCACACGATCAAGCAGGTGATTCAAAAATTATGTATAAAAAAAATATAAGTGACTTAAATAGACACACAGAATACATATTATATAGGTCCGGTACATATTACGCTTTCACATTCGACGATTTAACAAATATTAAACGCATTCGCACTATCTCCGATATCGTCACGATATCGGACACGGTGCAGGGTGATGCGCCAAACCACACACCACATCTATGTCTGTGCGCCGCACTTTGTTGCTGTATTCACCCGAAGTGCTGCGGTCGTGTGTGTAATGTGGTGTGTCGATTCGCCCCTAGTATCGTCGACGATATCATATTGTGTCATTATCGTCCAATGTGAAACAACAGACAACATTCGCTGAGGTTTTACAAAAAACTGTTTGTTAGCGGCGGCGGGCAGAAAGTGGATTAAAAGAGGCCTATGTCCAGCAGTGGACTAGTGTGGATGATGAAAAGTTTTATCATCGTCCTAGCAACTTAACCTAGGAAATGAATAAACAACACTTAGGTACTAGTGTAGTATTATTTTATCTGTGACTTAGGTATGTCTGCCTTTCTCACTAATAAAGCTAGATTCATATTATTGTGTCGGGGTGAGGCGTGGCGCGCCAAAACGCAATCGGTTAGGTACGTTGACGCGCCACAACACAACACAACCCACTAATGTGCATCTACTCATAGGTACTAGTATAATATTATTTTATCTGTGTCATAGGTTATAAACGTAACCGATTGCGTTCTGGCGCGCCACGAACAACAACAATATGAACTTTTCTTTTTTTTTTCTTTTTTTTTAAGTGGGGAAATCCATCATGGATACTCTACTGTCACGGGGGTATGAACCTAGCTTAAGTCTTGTTATGTGACCTGTAATTTATTTCTAACTGAGAGTGCAAAGAGAGCCTTATGTAGACTTAACATTGAATAAAACCGTTTAAAATGTCGAAAATGAACTGTATTTTCCCAGCTTGTATACGGGTGTACCTACTTCAGATGTACGTAGGTACAATGACTGTTAGGAAGTCATGGGTAGAATGCTTTTACTGTGCTTCACACAGGAGCCGGGCCCTATAGCAGTAGGTACAATTTACTGTAACAAATTTTTATGTATTTTCTTACTACTTTAGTATACTTTATACCGCTCAAAACGGTATATATGATGATATGATATATATGATGCTCTATGTTCGTCGACCAGCGACGTGCACGGAGACAGCTCCTCCGCGATGATCCTGCGATGTATTGCGTGTCTTTTCGGATTGGTGGATTTTTTCCTCCAAAAACTTGGGTTTTCTGTCACCATTTTAAAGAGGTTTTTTTTTTATTTGAAAATCATATATCTTTATTTACTAATGTATGATAAAGTAATGGGTAGTTAGTACAAATTTCAGTGTGCTCATACTTTTGCTTATAAAGCGTGTAAATATTCCTTTAAGGTTGTTATCATAATTTTCAGGTATTTATGACAAAGGAAAATTAAAATTATAAAATATGTCAAATTAAGAATTAAGTAAAAAACAGAACAAAACATAAAAACTAAAATACCTATGCAATCAAATAATGTCCAACTGTTATGAATAATTGAAATAAAACAAATTGCTGATTTCATAAAAAAGACAATTTAAAAGTCATATTATTACAAAGTATAATATTAAATTCATCTGTCAAGTAAAAGCATTTATCTACAAGGCAATTATGAATTTTAAATTTAAATATTTCTAATGTCAGCGCAGCGCTTTCAGGAAGCTAATACTCGTATGCCTCACAATATTAGCAGGCGTGTAACATCTACCTAGTTACTTGTGAGTGGTATTCAGCCTTCAAAAGTTAATATTCTATTCAAGATCCATAAAATATTATGACTTCAAGTAAATAAAGGAAATCTCTTACCACAATATTCGCCAGAAAACTAAAGATGATACAATATCTGCACTTGAGCGGCCGCAGTCCAGATAGGTACAATATAATCCGGTGTTTAGGTGAAATCAATAGGTCACCGGAGATAAGGCCGGGTAATATACCGGACCCTTGTCACGTGCTGACGTTACGGGCTAGGGATGGCGTAAATTACGGAGCGACGAAATTACGGACTCAAGTTTTACAGGTAAATGAAAGGTATTAGTGAAAAGCTGTATTTTATGCTTTACGGGGGGTTACATGAGGTCAATTTCAGCGAAGATAATTTAATTATTTACCTACTATTTAGTAATATAGGTAACAATCATTGAGGTAATATAATATGTACTAGGTTCTAGAGAAGACAGGACCAACCAAAGACGATCTATGGGACTAACAAACGTCATGCGCCACACGCAGGAAGGAAAATAGTAAAACAATTATTTAGGTAGTGAAGTTCGGTACATACGCCGTTATTGAATGGGAAATTAGTCCCTAGTTCATCAAAAACGAATAACAATACTATTTTTTTTCAATATTTTTAAATTCATAAGTGGTTCAAAATGGGATTTTAACGTAAAACAAAAATGCTCTTCGGAGACCGTTGGTAGTTGAACCTTGAAATTTAAGGTGGAGATTCCTCAAATAAAATTATCAGACACGTGTTTCAGTGGTACCTGAATGTTTCCTGAAAAAGGGCATGGGACATTTTTCTTTGTAATAAAAAACACTTTACATTTTAGTCATATTTCAACGTATTTCGACCCTGTAAAAGTTAGCTTCACGTTATAGTTGTTAAGATTAAAATATTTTCAGAACACCAAGGTTAAAATGGGACTCCTAATTTGAAAAACTTGAGTATGGTATCGTTTCAAAGGTCGTTTCACGGCGTGGTTGTACATGTTAAAGTTTTTGTCTGAACGCTGGGGAACTTTTCTGGCTACGCGCGGACGAAGTCTCTAGCGGGTCATCTAGTCAAAATATAAACAAATGTAAACTCCGGTGGACTCATGCCAGCTCTACGTGGGATATTGTATGAACGCAGATCGAAGTCTTATAATATTTTATTTCCTATAACACCTCTTGCGGGCTTCGGCATGAAAGGGTTATTATGTCGACCGAAAAAGGATGTAGAATTTTTCGGCAATTTTTGCCAAGACTGGTAGAATTCATAAGATTGCTAAAATGTATCTGGATTTCTGAGATCGTAGCGTAGGCTTTTCTTTTCAATGTAAATGAGTTTCTTTGGATAAAAGGCACAAAATAAAGAGATTTTTACGTACATTTTCATAGTTTGGGATGGGTAGGTAAAATGGTGGGTAAATGCTCCCCATTTTGTATTTACATTGATGTTTCTCAAGTAGATGTGCTACTAATGTTTCGGTAATAGATAGTACTGGTTGTATTGTTGATAGTTCAACTTCGACAAAGAGGTCAGTCGAGGAATCTAACTCTGATGGGCACCATTCGGGTAACTACTTTTTTATATTGGTAGAACAACTGCGAATTATAAGACCTACTTGTACTATAAGTAGTGAAAATTCTGTTTCTGTTTTGAACATTAGAACAACTGGGATTTATTTTCCAACTTGGTCTATTGGTAGAACAACTGGGAATTTGCTGACCTACTAGTACTACTAGTAGAACAAATGTGAAATATTTTTCTAGATGTTCTATTGGTAGAACAAATAGTAGAACACATGGTAAGGACCCCTTTCCGTCACAGACACCGCACAGACTAGCCTTTTTTTTATTGCTTTAAGTTTGAGCCTATTCATAATGAATGCGGGTTGCCAGTGATAGCATACAGTACTGAGACGTAGTCGCTAACTACTGGCCTCTTCCACAAGCTCAAAGTCACGCAGTGGATTATTGAGAGAGCTATGCTCATAGTTTCAATACCTAAGTGAAAGAATGTGAAATAAGGAGATCAGTAGAAGAACCAAGATCATCGACATAGGTAGGCCAATGACGACCTCTGTGGTGCGGCCGGCAAGTATCCGGCTGAGATATAAAAGGGTTTGAATCACGATGCGGGACAAATAAAAAAATAAAGAAATAATGCTGGACCTTAGAGCATTGCAGGCCTCCGGGACAGTTCACACAACATTATCTAGCTCCAAGCTAAGCAGAGCTTGTGTTAGAAATGTAGAACTAGAAATGTTTTTATGATCTACAAATATCTGTTATGGGTTTGGCTGTTGTAGTAGCATGTTACCCACGTCACAGGGGGTTCTAAGGACGGTTGAATCAGTACTGATGTATATTAGTTTTAGGTGATATATAGCTATTATTTTATAAAAACGGGAAATTTTCACGTACCGTTAAATCGATGTAAGCACCGACATTGTTTCGACCCGTTTCGAGAGCCTTTTACAAGGTGAGTGAACGCGACGCACTCCAACCGCGTCTCACTTAGCACTAATCCGCTCAGTGCGAGCTGCAGCCCGCTCGGCTCGTGTAGTGGGGCGCGCGGGTAGGAATATAGCTTGTGTTCGTTTTGTCATCGTCGTCGGCGCAGTGGATTGTGGTGTCTCATCACTGTCACTATCAACACCGTATGGCATTCCAGAGAGACAGGCAACACTCACTGTGTCTCTATCAGCTTCGTCTCTCGCACTAACGATATATAGCTCGCGGAACAGGTTCTGTGACCACGTATTGGACGAATCTGGCGACCCAGTGTAGGAAGGCCTTCCTGCCGAAGGATCGATTCAAGTTCCGCAGTCGAGTAGCACCACTCCACGCAGCAGTGTGCCAAAAAGGATAAAAACAAATTCATGTCCACGAGTAACCATCGATCAATCGGCACGCATTTATTCGATTTGGCAACACTCTGCGTAATCTTATTACTCAGTGATGGGGGATGTGATGGATGTGATGGATGGTCGCTCGCAGGATGCTAAACAACGCAAATCTCCTGAAAAACAATGGGATGTGGAATTTGAGAGCTTTTAAATCATAAAATGGTTCTCTTTCTGTATTTGTTAGGGTTCCGTACCTCGATAGATACCAACGCAACACTTATAGGATCACTCTATGTCTGTCTGTCTGTCTGTCTGTCTGTCAGTCACAGTCTATTTTAACCGAATCCAATGAACGACAATTGCTAAAGTTTGGTAGGTACATAAACAGAGTTAGGCGATCCAATCACGTTCGTGTAGTGTAAGTAAATAAATTCTGATTTTAAGGGTTAATTTCTGGGACAAACTAGATAAATTTTGTTAATCGCATGTGACTTCAAATGAAAAGGCTCTCCCCCTCCAACAACTGGGCCTATAATTTTGAAAAAAATACAGAATTTTGGATGGAGGTTTCCTTTAAAGTTTAAAGGAAAACCTTCCCACATAAAAGGGAAAAATGAAAACCACGGGAAAATAGGAATGAAGAGAAAATGACGTACGGAACCCTCTATATGCAAGTTCGACTCGCACTGTCTGGTAAGTATTTTTTTTTATATTATCAGGGATATATGTAATTATTGTAAAAATATGTAAAAATAGGCTCGACTATGAAGACGGCTTGAGTGTATTACAATTTCAAAACGTATTTGAGTGAGTGTGCTTTTTATTCTGGGAAAGACACCATTATTAGTTTTTTTATTATAAAATGCACTTTTCGATATAATGTATCCTGTAATTTTCACTAGAAACGGGATATTTACCATGATTTTTGAGTTTTAATTGTTCCCTGTTTTAATTGTTTGTTATGCTGAAATATCGGGAATAATTAAAACTCAAAAATCATGGTAAATATCCCGTTTCTAGTGAAAAGTAATACATAACCATGATAATTTCAAAAGTTATATAATGTATCCTGTATCTCCATCAACCGCCATTCAACGTGGACGAGGCCTCCACCATAAAATGCAGAGGTGGGATTTGCCAGTCACCACACTTGGCAGATGTATTGGTGATCACCATGGTGGTATTTAGTACTCAGGTGGATGCTGCTGCCCATGCCCCCTTGTATTCACTTAGTCGGCTTTTACGACATCCACGGGAGCAGTCGAGGGTTCTATTCTCAGGCCGGACACACCACATCCATATGAAAAACACAAAAAAGTAGGTTTCAGTGTTCTAATTTGGTAACCATTTTTACTGAATTTGAATCATAAACTCAAACTCCAGTTGTAATTATTCAGAACGAAATCAAAAAGTTTAGTTTGCGTTAACGAAGCAAGTTCAAATGCAAATAAATGCAACATTGTTCGATTGAAATTCGATTTGCAGCTGAAATATTTTAATATTAGGCAAATGCTGAAGTTGAGACCAGGTAGGTACACCATTTAAATTTGATTAAGTAAGTACACACTGTTTTTACTTTTTATTACAGACATTTAGGATTCCGTATCCCTTTTTGACCACACACAAAACAAAACACAACACAACACACACGACGCTTATAGCTTTTTTGTTTTGTAAATTTATATTTACTGTGTAATTTTTTAATTCTTTTGTGCCTATTTAACATGTTTTTAAAATGTGTTTTTGGGGACAAATAAATGTTTTTTTTTCTTTCTTACGGAATCCTATTACCTAGTATAGTATTCTTTTATCTGTGCTATTACTAAGCCTCCACTGTCCATCCGTCAGTCCGTCAGTCAGTGAGCTGATCTCATGAGTGTGTGTTTCCATTGCCGCTGTAACAACAAAACATATAAACCAAATTAAAACTAAAATGAAAGGGGGCCACCACAAAATTAGGGGCTGAAAATAAATCAGTCCTGCCCCAGCATTTGGTAGATACATTTTTAGAGTTCTTAAGAGTAAGATTGTATTTTTTACTTTCAAAAGTAATGGAATTCAAAGTCATGATAGTCCTTCAAAGTTAGGTTTTTTGCGAGACCTTAACAATCGCTGTATCTCTTGAAGCGCGATGTTACACATGTAATTTGCAAAAAGTGAGTAAGTAATGCCTATATTATTGCTATAACAGCGTAGAATTAAAATAAAATAAAGTGAAAAATTTAAGTCCCCCATATAGTAACAAACTTTTGTTTTTGTTCGATATTATTAAATCTTTTTAACCAATAGATACTTGAAATAACGACAATGTACGATAGTACGAAACCCATCGTGTGTGGGTCCGACTCGCTCTTGGCCGGTTTGTCTTTAATTCACTTTCACGTCTGTTTGCTTGTTTGATTGTAGCTCTATTTAAGACGGTTTTTGTCGATAAAAAATTTATGCATTGAACTTGGTTTTGGATGACCAATACAATATTATCACAGCGAGCTGATCTGATGATGGAGATGGAATGTGGACAACGGTACTTCGATGGTTAATAGTGAAGACAGGTCGTGTTTGAGCTCATTTTGATCAGCTTATGTTTCTGCTTACTAATTTCAATAAAAGTGTGTTTTTATAAACCGTCCAATTATAACTTGCTGCTTGGATGGGTACCTAACCACTCTTATATTGAATTGAATGAACTTTATAACAATTATAAGACATAGGAATGGATTCCTGAAGTTTTCAGAAGTTTTAAACGTTATTTTAATTTCGATTCCAGAAAGCCTCACTACATCTGCATCAAATCTAAGTTAAACCCCTTCTCCCATTACGACACGCACAGGCGATTCAAGTATCCTGCAAGTCTCGGAGACTAGTCGCCGCCAAGTATATCACATAAATTTCAATGCAGGCTCGCACACTAGCCTGCATTCAAATGTATGTGAGATACTTGACGGCGACTAGTCTCCGAGACATGCAGGATATCTTCAGGATACTTGAATCGCCTGTGCGGATCGTAATGGGAGAAGGGGGTAAGGGGTAATTTAAAGCTTTGCTAAGCATCATACAAAGCGAATTACGTTACACGCAGGATTGATGGCGACTGGCGTTCCATTCCAGCGAGTACCAGCGCTACATCCAGCGATAAACCAGCGCCGCTTGCCGCCTGATAGCGCTACACACAGATAACACTCCCCGATTGATCGCCAATGAGTAGAAATTCATTTATCTTTACCAAACCTTAAGAACTACACCTCACCTTATGAATTCAACTTTACATTCTCCAACATAAAGTCTAGTTTCGTTTGTGGTGGATAACAACGGAGAAAGATTAAATTGCAGTCTCACTGAACCGATTTCTATTTTCAACGCATCAAAAGCTTTGTAAAACATTATAGTATGTACTAGTGAAAGCCCAAAGTGCTACTTCGCATATACGTAATTGCGTTCGTAACAGATCAAAGTCTAAACGAATTTAATTTTAGAGTTTGGAGAGAGATAGACTTTTGCATAATTATGTAAGTTTGTCGTGGCCTCGATTTAGTACTCTTTATTCCTAACTTAGTGATAATATTTACAAAGTAAACTTTCAGACACTAATTAGTTTATAAATTTATTTCGCAGAAGCTAGTATAAAATAATGGTCTAAAATATAATACATAATACAATAAAACATTTTTCTTATTTAGGTATTAAGTAAACTTTCAAGAATTAACCAAGTTACTTAAAATCGTAATTTAAGCTTTTAGAGTGTATTGTAATAGGAAAAGAGCGTATTTACAAGACCAGGGTTTACCACCAGGTTTTTGCTTGCAAGTACGCCGACCAAGTGCGGACCCTAAATACTTGAAAGTAATAAAATACTTGCAACTTGCAAGTAAAGTTGCAAGTTCCGCAAGCGGAAACTTAATCACCCTGTACAATCGAATTACTTGCAAGGTTTCATAGTACTTTTTCGCAGATGCAATTATACTGCTTACCTGTTTATAGGACGGTTTGGTCCAATTTCCTATGTAAGTATTTTTCCACTTGCTAGGTTTTTTTCAAACACTATTTGGTTCCCTATTTATATTACTGCACGGATCAATTTCGTAAGCGGAAAAATACTTGAAGGTATTTTGAACTCTGGTTTTTGGCTCTGATATTTTAAGGTGGACGTACTTGGAAGCCCTGGTACTCGATTTTGCCAGTACAACCCATCTTGTAACGGTCTACCTTTGTTGCATACAAGCTGATGATGATGATGATGACGATGTCTGTTGAGATACGCTTGCGCTCACGTGCAGCCTTCGTGGGACTGTGCCTTAACTCAGGGAAGCACATAATTTGTGACCGCTATCGACACCTAGATAAAACCGTTCGATTCGGTGCGACTTTAATTTCTTTCCACGATAAATGTTCCTACACACGTCCCTCTCTTATGTAGGACGACAGAGCGAGACAAACGGCGACGTGTAGACAAAGAAGTTCAGTTATTGGATTGCAAAGCGAGGAGCCAAGTTAAATTGTGTTGTTTCTAAGGTTTGCCATTTCAATGGGCGTGGGCGACAGTTCTGAGACAGTTTATCTGTTTGTGAATTTAGGTTTCTCTTTGGATTGTTGGGTGGGAACTAGATCTGAAGCACTCCAGAAGCCTCAATCTAGTTCTTGCCTGTTTACAAGATGATTTTTTCATCTTAGTGAACTTTTAGTAGTAGTAGTAGAGCTTTTTTGTGAAAGAGTTCGTCCGGGGAAGTACTATTTCTGCCGCAAAGCAGTAGTGCTCGCATTGCTGTGTTCTAGTTTGAAGGATAAGGGTGCCGTTGAAATTACAGGCACATTATACTTTTCATCTTTATGTCTCATTGTGGCGGGCGCGGTGCAATGCCGAATAGGGCGCGTCCTAAGTGGACGTGACCTATGTGATAATGCACTGTTCACCCTCTGCCTGAGGTTACCGCTTAACATCAGGTGGGCCATCTGCTTTAACCGTCATTCAAAATTGTATAAAAACAAAAACAAAAAAATGTTTAGCACTTCTTAAACATAGCATTGTACATTTAAGAAAAGACTGCCCCAAGATATTCCCACAGTTCTGAGTTTGATCTATAAATCTCCTTCGTTAGGTATGTCATTTGTTTATGTATAGGTATGGGACATCAACATAATTTTAAAGGTTCGATCTTCGATAAAATTTATCGAAAGGTTCGATGCTTGCAGCTGCTATTTTAAGATCTAATTTACATGCAATTCGAATGAGAGCTTTTCATTTTCGAATTAAAAAAAAATAGTTTAATTTGGCTCGATAGATGGCGCTGACTGAAGTATGCTTGTCAAAATAAACAAATGCATTGTCTGTGCTTTTGTGTGGAGGTAACAAAATACCACGAAAATATATCACTACGTTGTTGACTTTGAAATTTCACTTTATTTTGAAAGCTAGATTCAAAGCAGCGCCATCTAATAGCGCATGATTTGAAACGTCCGTGAAAACCCCTCAAGACATTGTGCCTAAACATTTTGCATAAACATATTATACAGTTGTGGTCATATAATTAAGAACGATTTGAAGTTCTAGAAGTTTTTTATTTAAATCGTATCATACACAGAGATGTGTACCTTCTGAGAAGCAACTAGTTATGTTATATAATAGTCACATTAATAGAGCAACCTGACTTAAGAATAAAGTATGAAATCGCTAACTATTTTTTGCACATTTTATTGATTTTATCAAAGTAACACATTCAAATAGTACTGAAACTGGACAAATAATTAAGAACGATTTATTTAACTGCTCGGGAATTGTTTTGTATGACACTTAGATTTAAAAAATCACAATATTATGTAGCACAGGAAACATAAAAAGAAATTTAATAAATATTTAACTAAAATTAATAGTTAATAGCATATCCACGGCTTTTAATTACAGCTTTACACCGGCGAGGCATTGACTCTATTAATTTTTGACATTTCGCAAGAGAAATAGAGTTCCATTCTTCTAAAAAAACGTCATACAGCTCTCTTAACTTTCCACACTTTGTATTTGAAACCTTTTTCTTTACTTCAAACCACAGATTCTCTATTGGGTTTAGATCTGGACTGTTAGCTGGCCAGTCTAAGACAGAAACTAATTGCGCTGTAAGAAATTCCTTTACGGTGCGTGCAGTGTGCTTTGGATCATTGTCATGCTGGAATGTCCAAATGACCGGTAGAACGTCTTCAGCGTATGGTAACATTGTTTCTTCCAGTATATTTTTGTATTGGAACTGATCCATGTTACCTTCTATCAACTTTACAGGTCCTACACCATGTCCAGAAAAGCAACCGCAAATTTTCACATTTCCACCACCGTGCTTTAATGTAACTTTCGTGTACTTTGGGTCGAATGCTGTATTCGGGGCACGTCGTACATATCGTTTTCCATCAGAACATACTCTGTTTATTTTCGTCTCGTCAGAAAAAAAGTACATTTTTCCACTGTTGCACAGTCCTGTTTTCATACTTTCTCGCAAATGCAAACCGGGCTTGCCTGTGGCAAAGTTTTAACATGGGTACCTTTCTTGCTATCCTACCGTGCAATTTTTCTTCTACCAAACGTCTTCGAATAGTGCGTGCTGAGATTGCTGAAGGGTTGTTTTCACCAAAATATTCTTTTCTAAGCTCATTGGACCCTTTAAAAGGATTTTGTTTTGCCATACGAACGATGTTTCGGTCATCTCGAGGAGTTGTTTTTCTCTGTTTAGGTACACGTGGAACATTCGAAGTAGTTTGATACGTGGCAAAATGCTTTACAGCGTGGAAAACCATCGTTTTTGAACATTGCAGAAGGTCGGCTATCTTTTTATAAGACCAATTCTTCCGGCGAAGTTTTATTATTACTTCCCTTGTAGATTTATCACAACTTTTATTTTTTCCCATTGTTTTTTCTAAAGAAGCAATCACCTTTAATCTTTTACAGCACGTAATGGCGCCAAAATTATACAAACAGTAACAAATCGACTGAGTGTTCTCTATTTAAATTTGAATAAAGGTATAAACTACTTAGCGTTCTTAATTACGTGACCAGCCAGTAATAAGGAATACTTTGTTTAAAAGTAGTGTAAAAAGTTTGCCTATTGATTTTTAGCCAATCATGTGTATCAATGAATACAGTGGTAATATGGAAATGTTTTACGATACCGAGAGAAATAAAAACAAATGCATACAATTAGTTTTGCATCTTAGTTGGAGAAAAACTTCCCTTTATATCAGCGTTCTTAATTATATGGCCACCACGTATAATTAAAAAAGACGACATAATAAGGCCGATGATGGCAGACAATACAACATGCTTACATAATTACAATCAAAGGCTACCTAAACAAGACATTGGAAAAAAAACAATACTTTTTTTGAACATGCTATAAAAAAAAAAAAAACGTCATAAACCCTAACTTTTTTAGAAAACATAAAATTTAGAAAAAAAGATACCCGTTATAGTTACTGTGCACGACGGCGAACCCCGCAGACCAACCACGCAGCTAATAGTGTTATTTAATGAGGCAAATAAAGACATAAGCATTAGCATAAGTTAGAATAACAAGAAAAATTGTAGTAGGTAGTTAGGGCGTTCATTATTTTACCTAAACACAACGAGCCTAGATAGGAGCGTTTTAAAAATAAGCAGCAAAAATAAATAGAACTATAGGTAGTATAACAGATAAGAGCCGCTTTCCCAACGGTAACGCTGCCACGTAGTTATGAAAATGTATGAAGAAATTGAGGCCCTGTGATTGGTTAAAAGTCCGGCCTTGCCATTGGTTGACCAATGACAAGCGGTTTTTAATCCTAGCAATTTTAGTATATATATTTGGCGAATCTGCGCATTCAGTCAGTCAGCAAGTTCCTTCCTATAAGTCAAGAAAAGAATAAACAGAAGAAGTCTGCAAGAAATGGTGTTTTCCTCTTCCCAGTAATTCCCAGTGGTAGGCAAGCACCCCTCCCGACACCCCTCCCCGCGCCCCGCAACGCTCCCCGCGCTCCGCACCGCGCCCCGCTCAGCACCCCGCGCCGCAGCACGTCGAGACGTTGGAGCAGCCAGCAGCGCGTGCCCCCGAGCAGCCAGGCCAGCAAGCCGCGCCCCACCACGTCCCTGCCCGTAGCACCACCAGCGACCGCAGCACGACCAGCAAAAGCACGGCGCCATCGTACCTACTCATACCTACCCATACCTACTTCCTAGCAGCATCGTCGCTGAGTATCCACCCTGAACACTTTCCATCCTATCTACAGTCCACATCATCAGCAACCTGAACAGTTACAATCAGGTGGATTTTGGGTTCAAGACCCTAATATATACATCTTAGTTCTGAACGTAGTCAGCTTGTCTTAAAAGGTCGTGGTTTATGAGAATGGTGACCTAGATTAGTTTTATATGTAATTTTATTGTTACGTGAAGTAATCTGTTTTCTCAAATAGAGCTCCTACCACATCTTGTTCTCAGGCTGTAGTAAATGCATTAGACTCTAACTAAACCGTAGTTAAATCTCAGAGCAGGGTTCGCACCAAGATTTTAGTCTTAGCATTTTGAATTCCGTCTTCAAAGTACTGCAGCTATAATTCAAGGGAGCATTAGTTGGCTCTGTGGGTGAGTACTGTTGACCACTTCTTGCCGGAGAGACCCGGCCCGTCTCGCCGCAGCCGCCGCTAGATGCAGGTACAGATTAAACATCACTAGCAGATGGATTCATACTGTTCTGTAATAGCGTAATATTAGTTTTGTTTAGAGAATTTCGCAAACATAAGTTAGGAGTCTTAGTGAGAATTTGATAGTATTCAAAACTATATGAAGGTTATTTTCTTTCAATACATTTACTGACATCGTCCTTAGTTTTGTCCTCGTTTCTGCTAGGGGCGCTGCAAGTATATGTATGGAAGGAAACGAAACTTTATATAGTTTCGTATACTATCAAATTCTTGTACTAAGCCCTCTGAAGTTTGAAATTTGGTTTTAATATAGTTTTTACGTCCCTAATTTTCGAGTTCCCCTTTGTTTAATGAGTGTTTAAGGTGTTAGTGTTACCAATCTTAGTTTAGATTTTGAACTAACTAAATCAAGTACTATATTTAAATTATAAATATGCATGGATACTACATTATAATTCCGAGGGATCACTGTACCAGAAACATGATAGGACAATATTTTCTCGATAGAAATAAAACCAAAAGTTACCTCCAACTTTAACATAAATAATACAATACGTGGTTTGTGCGACAAGTACGGTGACATAGGTTACATTATATTTAAAAAAAAATAGGGATGCTTACTAAAACTCCAATAAAGTAACCCAAGGTGTAAAAAAATTACCTAAAATATTCTTTACATCTGGTGTGTGGATAGATGGGGCGGGAGGGGGGATCCCAACACTACCCGTGCGAAGCCGGCGCGAGTTTCTAGTAATTTATATATCGAGGCGGTATCTGCTTGCGGATATTGACAGTGAATGAAAAAAAAAAAAAATGCTGGACAAGTTCACTCAACATTATCTAGCCCCAAGCTAAGCTGAGCTTGTGTTATGGGTATTAGATAACTTATATACTTAATACAAAACATGGTACATAGATAGTTTTTTTTTTTTTTTTTTTAAATATATAATGTAGGTATATATAATAGTTCTCTGTATCGATCTGTACACAGTTGTAAAATCAAACCGCGCTACTAATAAAAGCGGATCATCCTTTGAACACCGTGTTTTGTCTCTTTTGGTCGAATTTGAAACTGCTTGTCAATACTGTAACGGATCAATACCCTACCCCGTAAGGGAATTGATAAAATTAAGACACGGGATAATGCTAAACGCATTACCCATCTTTCTTGCTTAGTTCAAGTCGGATAAGCAGAAGCGCCGACGGAGTCGGGTAAGATGAACATAGACACATGGTATGTAGTTTCAAGTGGGTACGGCTTGTGGGATAAGCATTACGGACTAGACGCTGATTTTAGTTTTTGCGACCTACAGTTTAACATTAAAATCCACGATATATGTAGCAATAAATTGCACTTGAGTTTGACATTTCAAAAGAGATGGTAAGAACAAACTCGGACTGAATCCACTAATGGCTTTAAGTATTTTTTTGTTACTAATATTTTTTGCTATGAGATCTTTGCGTGGAAGGTTGTTTTAATATTTTAGTGATGCGAGTCGACAAAGGGGACATTAGTACAACGCGAGCTTTCGTGGCGGCTACATCATCGGTTCCCTAGTAATTAACTTTGTGAATATATTGCGAGAT
The DNA here is from genome assembly GCA_932527175.1 of Operophtera brumata. Classification (NCBI taxonomy): domain Eukaryota; kingdom Metazoa; phylum Arthropoda; class Insecta; order Lepidoptera; family Geometridae; genus Operophtera; species Operophtera brumata. The sequence continues at coordinate 52,576,872 of OW052239.1, read as the reverse complement.
TGGCGTAGTGATCTTTTGAACACCGCTAAAGTTCACTTCAGTCATCGTGTTTAAGTACAATCGTTTAGTGAGTGAGACAAAAGCTGGCTACTGACTGCCGTATCCTGAAAAAGCTAAGTACCTAGATGTTTACGCTAATTAAGTGTACCTATAGAGATGACTGGCTCACAAACCTAAGTACCTAAGTTTTATACTTAATCTAGGGATGGCGGAATCATGAACCTGATAAATCTAGACTTCAACCTGAATACACTGTTGCACGTTTTATACTTAATCTAGGGATGGCGGAATCATGAACCTGATAAATCTAGACTTCAACCTGAATACACTGTTGCACATTTTATACTTAATCTAGGTATGGCGGAATCATGAACTTGATAAATCTAGACTTCAACCTGAATACACTGTTGCACGTTTTATACTTAATCTTTATTGTGTAATTTTGTTGATCATAAACTGTTTACCTAGGATCTGACTATTATATATTTATTGACAGAACGACTTACAGTCCATATTATAAATATGGCCTTTTAATTAGTCTCATGTGAGGAAACTATAATACTGCTTGTTAGCAAATATAACTGTGTCGCATGAGAGCAAACTGCTTAGCGCAAACACACACACAAACAAACACACTCTCGTCCCCGTAATCACGTGTAGTGACAAGGTGGGAAATTACACGATATATCTGACATAGACATAGACATAGACCTTCTTGAAAGTGTCCAAAGGAGGGCCACTAAGATACCGCAGGCTCTACGTCGAAAATCCTATGAGGACAGATTACTCACACTACGTCTCACTACTCTTGAGGATAGACGCCTTCGAGGAGATCTTATCGAAACTTACAAGATTATGACCCATCATTACAACCTGCCAAACTTTCATGACATTTTTATTAAAAAAGAAGATTTAAGATCCACACGTGGTCACCAGCTGAAGTTAAACCGTGACCCCGCCGTCTCACTTGCCGCTCATCACTTCTTCAGCAATAGAGTGGTTCACAATTGGAACGCGCTATCAGATGACGTCGTTACTGCTACTTCCGTCAATGCATTCAAAAATAAACTCGACATCTGGCTTCGAACAAATAAATCAGTGCTCAAAAAAATCTACCAAAACTAAGAGACAATATTTCGACTAAATTTTAAACTCTAATACTGTGACGTAGACACATCAGCGAAAGCTGCTCGTCTATAAATTAATAATAATAATAATAATAATAATAACTTCCGTTGTTTGCTACTAAAGGTATTACTTACATGCTTCCCAAAAGTAGTAATACAGCTGAACCCTCTCAGTATCGGCCAATCACTTGCTTACCAACAATATATAAATTAATAACTTCTTGTATTACATATAAAATCAATGATCACTTAAACCAAAATAATGTGCTAGCTGAAGAACAAAAGGGATGCCGACAATACCATAAAGGATGCAAAGAGCAGTTAATAATTGATTCGACCATTCTTAAACACGCAACTACACATAGCCGTAATTTAAATCATACGTATATTGATTATAAAAAAGCGTTTGACAGCGTACCACACTCCTGGCTTATTCGCATCTTACAAATCTACAAAGTAAATCCCGACATAATAACCTTCCTGGAAAGTGCCATGGGTACTTGGAGGACATCGCTGTATCTCTCTAACAGCACCACAGTTGTCACCACAGATGAAATTCCAATTACAAATGGCATTTTTCAGGGAGACTCTCTCAGTCCTTTGTGGTTTTGTATGGCATTAAATCCGTTAACTTCCTTGCTTAATAATGCAAACTGTGGCTACAAACTTACACCAAACACTGAAATTAGTCACCTAATGTACATGGACGATATTAAATTATTTACTAAAACTGAAAAGGAAATGAAAATACTAATAGAAGTAACAACACAATTTAGTAATGATATAAATATGTCTTTTGGGTTCGATAAATGTAAAACTCTTAATTTGCGTAAAGGAAAAGTTATTGGTAGTGATAGTGTTCAGGATAGCTACTTCGGTATTATGGAAGAAAATGACACATATAAATATCTGGGCTTGCATGAGGGAAGGACTATAAATCACACCCAAATTAAAAAAGATCTACGTAAAGAATACTTCCACAGATTGCATAAAATTTGCAAAAGACCACTTCACTCTAAAAACTTATTCAAGGCTCTTAATACTTACGCCATTCCAATCCTTACGTACTCGTTTGGTGTAGTAAAGTGGTCAGCTAGTGATATTAAACAAATAGAAATGAAAACAAGAGTAACACTAACCAGGCACAATTATTTACATCCGAAATCAGCAATTGAAAGAATGTCAATTGAAAGAGTTAAAGGTGGTAGGGGATTAATAGACATCAAGACTTTATGGGAGGGTCAAGTTAAGAATTTGAGAAATTTCTTTATCGATAAATCAACCATGAGTAAAATTCATTTAGCGGTAATAGAATCGGATAAAAAATTTACACCACTAAATCTAGTTGATAGAAACCGTACATTTTTAAGCTTGGACGAAATTGTTATGGAGAAGTTAGCAAAATGGCGAGGCAAAGAACTGCACGGAAGGCACCTGCTTGATTTGGAACAGCCGCATGTAGACCTACAAGCCTCGAATAAATGGTTGAAACTCGGATCTCTCTTTCCAGAAACAGAAGGATTTATAATTGCTATTCAGGATCAGGTAATTAACACCAGAAATTACAGGAAGTTCATTCTTAAGGACCCGAATATGCAAAATGATAAATGCAGGAAATGTCATCGCCAATCTGAAACGATCCAACACATAACGAGTGCCTGTCCCAGCCTCGCCCAGACTGACTACACCCACCATCACAATCAGGTAGCTAACATAATACACCAAAAACTTGCCATCAAATATAAACTGATTCGCGATAAACTGGCTCCTTACTACCAGTACTCCCCGAAGCCTGTGCTGGAGAGCGACAGCCACAGGATGTACTTTGATAGAGCGATACTTACAGATAAAACAATACATTACAATAGACCGGATATAACACTAATGGACAAACATAACAAAATTGCTTATTTAATAGATATTGCTGTTCCAAATACACATAATTTACAAAAAACTATAACTGAAAAAATTAACAAATACACTGAACTCAAAGAAGAAATAATTCGAATATGGAAACTAAATAAGGTGTACATCGTGCCGCTGGTCCTCTCCAGTACGGGAGTGATACCGAAATATTTACTTAATTCCCTCAAGGTAATTGATTTACCAGAAAACACCTATTTTACTATGCAGAAGGCAACCATCCTTAACACGTGTCGGATTGTACGGAAATTTCTACAAGAAGACACGACAATAATTCAACTTCATGATTCTCACTTGGCTTAGGCCCGTGCGTTTCATTGATACCGAAATATTTATATTTCGAGAGAAAAAGAAAATGAAAAAATAATAATAATATCTATATATATGTATTCTCGCGAAGTGGTGTTGGCGTGTGGTATTCTTGGACGCAAGGAGCTAAAAAACGACAACTCTAAGCGGATTATTCTATAGTATGTACTATATTCAAATGAAGCTCTCGAGAGTGAGCTGCCGGAAAAGTCAATTTAAATGGCGGGAAATCTTTCTGAATTGAATAATGCACGCGTTTCTACAGACACATACATTACACTATCATTATAGTGGAACGAGTCACCAGTACAGAGGAATCGCTTGCGCCGGCTTGGAATCGGATTACAACACTTACGAGATCATTATAACTGACCATCGCTGGATCTAAATGCGATCACAACCACTTAATCAAAACCTAATCTAAAGCCAACTACGGTACCTCTGGTTGGTACTTGTGACACGTTGGAGAACAGAACACTAAAGTCGACGTAAAAGTAAATACGGGATCTATATTATAAAACTTAGCCTCATATGATTAGGGCTACACCGCTGAGGAGTCTGGGTGGTCAGCATATGATAGGATTCACCCCCCGCGCATCGTTAGGGCGAATGGCATACATTCTCGCACACCGCGCTGTCACATAGTACAAACAAGCAACGTTGCGCACCGCTGGAGTATGGGATCTCTCCGTATTTCCCACAACGAGGGAATCCATAGGGGGCGAATGATACCCTTGAGCGGCCCACAATTCTCAGATTCCAAGGCGACACTAGAAACAGACATATACCTACACTACACTATGCACGAACGGGCTTATGAACGAAAGCTTAGAACAATGCAATCAATCAAACGAACCTACACAGTTATAAGGTGGTGGCACTAATTGCATAAGGACTTATATGACATTCGATGATGACCATTAATATACAGACACATAACCTATGTTTGATTGGATCACAACGTTAGTTTAGGAACCTAGGATGTGAGACAAAGTCATCATTTTTACATAAACATTACAGAACTCTGAGGACGACATACGAGGCCACTCCAGAGCGAATTGCAGAAACGGGGTACGTGATTTCTGAATTACGAACAGCATCTCCTTTCTGGAATTATGTAAATAAACGCTGGCAGGATGCCTCTTAAAGGATTACTTGAACTCAAGCTTTAAATCTCTACAGATTATTAAGACGATCACGGGACACTGTCAATAAGCTGTCAGGCCAAGACATTCACACCTACCGAATCATACTACTAAAAGTAACATATAATTCACCACATTAAAAGATTGTAGAAGCTTTTTGTAGACTCCTGTTGGGGGGGGGGGGGGGGGGGGGGGGGGGGGGGGGATGAACTTCACAATACAAATGACAAAACATTGTGTTACTTCAAAGGATTACTCGAATTCTATATTATCTTTTTTCAGTATGTTAAAAGCTAATAAAAAATTTAAGATGATTTCTGGATGTTATTATTCAATGCATCATGTCGATTCTTAACCTATAAGTATCTTAACAAGCTCTTGACCAATTTTGTGTTTACTTATTAAAAATTATGGGTTGGGTTTAGCACCTAGACACTTGATTTTGGGGAAGGTGTGAGTGCAGGGGGTTTCTTAATGGACCCCAGGAACACACCGGACAGTCTTTTTTCTTAAGTAACGCGAATTTAATTAGTTACAGTCACGTAAAGACGTTATGTTTGTACGTGTAGTGGTCTCGTATATGTCTAAAAATCACTAAATATGATAAAACTAGCTGTAAACCCGCGACTTCGTACGCGTAATATTATTTGGGGCACAACTATATGGATAGACTGGGTAACTGTACTGTGTTTGTTTTATCTTTGTGATAAGCTTGGTCCTCATAGACAATCCACTTGATTTATATTTACCCATAAGATTTTATTGTAACGCTATGTAGCTGTAACCCGTTATTTTATCCATAACTCCGCGTAATAGCACATACTATATTTATTATGTTTTTAGAGTTCCGTACCCAATGGGTGAAACGGGACCCTATTACTAAGGCTCGGCTGTCCGTCTGTCTGTCTGTCTGTCAGTCAGACTGTCTGTCTGTATGTCTCTCCGTCCGTCTGTCACCAGGCTGTATTTCATGAACCGTGATAGTTAGACAGTTGAAATTTTCACAGATGATGTATTTCTGTTACCGCTATAAAAGCAAATACTACAAAATAGAATAAAATAAATATTTAAGGGGGCTCCAATACAACCAACGTATTTTTTTTGACGTTTTTATAGACCAGGCTGTATCTCATGAACCGTTTAGTTAGACCGATGAAATTTTCACAGATGATGTATTTCTGTTGCCGCTATAACAAACTACAGATACTAAAAACCAGAATAAAATAAACATTCAAGGGTGCTCCTATACAACAAACGTGATTTTTTTTGCCGTTTTTATAGACAATGCTACGGGACCCTTCGTGCGTGAGTCCGACTCGCACTTGGCCGGTTTTTTACATTGTAGTAATAGTATTTGTTAGTTGTTGTGGTAGTATTATGTTTGGTGTATAGGTCTTTACATGACGACTCAATCCATCATTTTTGAAAAAAAAGTCGTCACAGTTTTTGTTTTATAATTTTTTTATGTATTTTTTCAAGTTATACCGTGTTATTTTGGTAGTATTTTAACTGTACATCAGTTAAAATGATACGAATTTTTTAAATTCCTGTCTTAGTGCAACTCTTCGCATCAAGACTCTCTCTCTCTGGGTCCAGCGATTACGGCTCGGTATTATTTGAAAATTAAAAGATTCCTGTGCCTTATTTCAGTAAAATTTCAGGAAATGCTTACTACTTTTGCAGAAAGTACATTTTTTCTTCTCCATATACGTTTTGTGCACCACCTACATAAATGTGTCCACAATACACAAAGATTAGCTGGTAGAGAACGCTTCTTAGCATCACAGATAAAAGAATACTATACTAGTTAGCATTAAGTTAGCCTATGTACATTGTTTGTTTTGTGCAATAAACTTAGAGATTTTTTTTTTGTCTGGCGCTGGTCTTTTTTTCAGGAAAATTTCAGGAAATGCTGAAACTTCTTTTATATATTTTATTTTAGGAATCTACATGTCAAATTTCATGTGTCTGCTACTAAGGGTTTCCGAGATACAGAGCTTTTTTGTTTTACTTTAAAAACCCAATCAAAACATCCCTGTGGCTTTTTTAGGGTTCCGTAGTCAAAGACAAGGAACCCTTATGGATTCGTCATGTCTGTCTGTCTGTCTGTCCGTGTATGTCACAGCCTTTTTTTTCCGAAACTATAAGAGCTATATTGTTTAAACTTCATAGGTAGATGTATTCTGTGAACCGCATTAAGATTTTCACACAAAAATTTAAAAAAAGGAATTAGTTTTTTGGTTCCCCATACTTAGAACTGAAACTCAAAACTATTTTTTTCATCAAACCTATACGTGTGGGGTATCTATAGATAGGTCTTCAAAAATGATGTTGAGGTTTCTAATGTCATTTTTTTCTAAACTGAATAGTTTGTGCGAGAGGCACTTCCAAAGTGGTAAAAAGTATCCAATAAAAAATATATGATGTACATTATACCATGTAAACTTTCACTCAAAATTGGTTTGAACGAGATCTAGTAAGTAGTTTTTTTTAATACTTCATAAATCGTAATCCATCCAAGAACTTTTATATTATGTTACTTGCTGCTACGGAACCCTTCATGGGAGAGTCCAACTCGCACTTGGCCGCTTTTTAAAGTCAAATTTCAGGAAATGCTGAAACTTGTTTTGTTTGTTTTATTTGAGGAATCTACATGCCAAATTTCAAGTGTCTACTACCATGGGTTTCCTAGATACAGAGCTTTCTTGTTTCACTTTTAAATTCAAACAAAATTTCCCTGAGGCTTTTTTCAGGAAAATTTCAGGAAATGCTGAAACTAATTTTATTTATTTTATTTTAAGAATCTACATGTCAAATTTCATGTGTCTGCTACTAACGGTTTCCGAGATACAGAGCTACGGAGCACCCCGACGCCACGTTGTCTTGTGCGTCACGCCTTTAGAGTGTATATAAAACGCGGAGCCAGTAGCTCGCGTGGGAGGTCCTGAGTGGAGCAAGCCCGTGAGGTCAAGCGGAGCAAAGGGGGGAGGTGGCGAGCGAAGGTCGAATGGGTGAAGCAAAACACAGGGGCAACCGCGCGAGAGTACTGGCGAGAGCCCATACCGGAGTCTGACACTTCCAAATGTAAATATCTTTTGAACTATTCATTACCTAAGGGGGGGAATGGTTTTAAGAGACAGCCCCTCTCCCCCCTCCCCTTCAACCTTCCCCCTTAATCCCCCCAAATCAGGTGTCTTTGTGCTAAACTTTAACCAAAATTATTGTTAAGAATTGAGTACCTACCAATTATTATCAAAATCGGCCGGTAAATAACGCTGCAGCAAACTTTCCTCTTTTTGGAGCCAATAACACTCCAATCAAAAATCGCTGACGACAAAATAAACTATGAAATTATAGAACTTGTACATAAAGTTTCATCATGATTTAGGTAGAAATCACGACAACGCGAGTACCAACGTGCATCCCGACAGATGAAAGCTAATTTTGTCAGTTGTTACAACTACCTAACGATTCCATTCAGTGTGACCGGTGCCCGGTGCCCCTTTGAACTCAAGGCTCCACCGGCCATTCCTCTGCGTCACTCCAGATTTAATCACGCCACACCACGCCTCTGCTCTTGATGTTCACTTAGATACCTTCTCAATAACATAAGTGATTTCAAGATGTTTATTTTGCCCACAGACCATTATCAAGATGGACACCGCAAACACGTAAACTTTGTATGAAAACAAGCGTGACGTTTTATTCTGCATATACTTTGCAACGAAATATCTCCATTCGCACGGCTAGATGATTTTGAAGAATTTTTACAGTTAACTATGGCGCATATAGGCATTTTTCTATTTACATCTGACGTGCTATCGCGAAAACGGCCGAGAGCGAACTGATTTGAGATTTATTAATAATTAAATAGTGCCAACTTTTGGACAGGCAAAGTGACACGCAAAGTACACGTAGGTACGGGACACCAAGCACAATTTCAGAACCCAAAGGCACGGAACTCTGAAAATTAGTACCGCTACCCGCCGTCGATGGCGCGCGTAATGACATCTCAATTACTTTAGAGATAATTTTTGCAATGTACCTATGTTAAGTGTTTAGCAATACGCAGTATAACAATTGGGTTTATATAGCTAAGGGGGGGATTATAAATCTCTTCGGATGCAAGGCTTGTATAATTATGGTGAAACGTCACAAGGTAAGTTTGCTTGTTTAACCATCAATTATACTGCCCTTGCATCCTCGAGAAGATTTATATTAAGATATAGGTATTTACTATTTAGACCACTGTATGTACCTACGGTACATCAAGCACAAACTTGACGTGTCTATCTTGATATTGATCGTCTGTGATTTTGCTAGTTCAGACAATTGACAATGACATGTGGAGAGATAAGTTGCAACAACCATGAAGTTATAAGTTTTTTTTTTTTTTTTTTGTTTTACTTTGATGACGGATCAAGCAAGATGCCCACCTGATGTTAAGCGGTAACCTCTGCCTATGAACAGTGCATTACCTCATAGATCACGTCCACCTAGGACGCACCCTATGTGGCATTGCACTGCGCCCGCCACCCTGAGACATAAAGATGAAAAGTCTCATGTGCCTGTAATTTCACCGGCACCCTTACCCTTCAAACCGGAACACAGCAATGCGAGCACTACTGCTTTGCGGCAGAAATAGGTATGGTGGTAGTACTTCCCCGGACGAACTCTTTCACAAAAAAGCTCAACTACTACTAAATCAGGAGGCCACACTCTTTACTTTAAGTTGAAGCAAAGTACATTGCCCTTTCGTTGGACTCCTGTGATGCTATCTCAGAAACCTAAATTCGCCCTTTGTTTACCTTTAAATTACAGTTTTCATTACAATGGCAAAGAATTTCATAATTGGTAATTTAATATGGCGAATAATTATTACAACCTATTACAGCGGTTACAGTTAGTAATACAACAGTAATTTGTAAAATAATATTTAACTGATCTAGCAAACCGATATAATTTAACGATCAATAGATATTTTTCCATTGTCCCGTCTTTGTGGAAATCGGCATCCCGAAACTACGACAACACCGAATGCGTCTTGTAACGGATCAATACCCTACCCCGTTACTGAATCGATACAATTGACACACGATATAATGCTAAACGCATTACCCATCTTTCTTGCTTCGTAGAGGTCGGGTAAGCAGACGCGCTACGAAGTCGGGTAAACGGAGCATAGGCACATTATATTTGGTTTCAAGTGGATACGGCTTGTGGGATGAGCATTACGGACAGGACGCTGAATTTTGTTTTTTGCGACCTACAGTTTAACATTGAATTCCACGATATATAGGCAATAAATTGCACTTGACTCTGACATTTCAAAAGGGATGGTAAAGAAACTAACGCGGACTGAATCCACTAATGGTTTTAAAATATGTTTTGTTTCTAATATTTTTTGCTATGATTTGCCCCAACCATTTTTTGTTATGAAGTCATAGCGGGGAGTATCTTGTGCGTGAATGAGGTCACATTTTAATATTCAAGGATACAATTCAATTCGAGGACTGCCAGTTGAACATTGACCGGCATACGCGAAAGTAACGATTTGATCCTCTGGTAATTAACTTTTGTGGATATCGCGAGATTGGCGTAGTGATCTTTTGAACACCGTTAAAGTTCATTTCAGTCATTGTGTTAAGTACAATCGTTTAGTGAGTGAGACAAAAGCTGGCTGCTGACTCCTGCAGAGACCCTGAAAAAGCTAAGTACCTAGATGTTTACGCTAATTAAGTGTACCTATAGAGATGGCTGGCTCACAAACTAAGTACCTAGATGTTTACGCTAATTAAGTGTACCTATAGAGATGGCTGAGTCGCAGACCTAAGTACCTAGATGTTTACGCTAATTAAGTGTACCTATAGAGATGGCTGGCTCACAAACTAAGTACCTAGGTGTATTTGCAAATCTAAGTACCTATTTATAGAGATGACGGAGTCCTAAACCTATGTTTTTATGCTAATTAAGTCTAGGGATGGCAGAATCATGAACCAGATAAATCTAGACTTCAACATGAATATGTAAAAGTATTTACACCTTTAATAAATGTCTTTAGGAAGAACCAGCACTGCTAGAGTCTGCACCATGAAGCCGTGGCCTACGTTGGATAAACATTTTACACTGTTGCACGTTTTATATTTAATCTTTATTGTGTAATTTTGTTGATCATAAACTGTTTACCTAGGATATGACTATTATATATTTATTGACAGAACGACTTACAGTCCATATTATAAATATGGCCTTTTAAATTAGTCTCATGTGAGGGAACTATAATACAGCTTTTATCAAACATGACTGTGTCGCATGAGAGTAAACTGCTTAGCGCAAACACACACACAAACAAACACACTCTCGTCCCCGTATTCACGTGTAGTGACAAGGTGGGAAATTACATGACATATCAGTATTTACGTATTCTCGCGAAGTGATGTTGGAGTGTGGTATTTTTGGACGCAAGAAGCTAAGCAACGACAACCCTAAGCGAATTATTCTATAGTATGTACTATTTTCAACTGAAGCTCTCGAGAGTGAGCTACCGGAAAAGCCAACTTAAATGGCGGGAAATCTTTCTGAATCGAATAATGCACGCGTTTCTACAGACACATACATTACACTATCATTATAGTGAAACGAGTCACCAGCACAGATAAATCGTTTGCGCCGGCTTGGAATCGGATTACAACACTTACGAGGTCATTATAACTGACCATCGCTGGATCTAAATGCGATCACAACCACTTAATCAAAACCTGATCTTAAGCCGCCTACGGTACCTCTAGTTGGTACTTGTGACACGTTGAAGAACAGAACACTAAAGTCGACGTACAAGTAAATACGGTATCTATATTTTGAAACTTAGCCTCATATGATTAGGGCTACACCGCTAAGGAGTCTGGGTGGTCAGCATATGATAGGATTCACCCCCCGCGCTTCGTTAGGGCGAACGGCATACGTTCACGCACACCGCGCTGTCACATAGTACAAACAAGCAATGATGCGCACCGATGGAGTATGGGATCTCTTCGTATTTCCCACAACGTGGGAACAATAGGGGGCGAATGATACCCTTGAGCGGCCCACAATTCTCAGATTCCAAGGCGACACTAGAAACAGACATATACCTGCACTACACTATGCACGAACGGGCTTATGAACGAAAGCTTAGAACAATGCAATCAATCAAACGAACCTACACAGTTATAAGGTGGTGGCACTAATTGCATAAGGACTTATCTGACATTCGATGACGACCATTAATATACCGACACATTACCTATGTTTGACTGAATCACGACGTTAGTTTAGGAACCTAGGATGTGAGACAAAGTCATCATTTTTACATAAACATTACAGGATCCTGAAGACGACACACGAGGCCCCTCCAGAGCGAATTGCAGAAACGGGGTAAGTGATTTCTGAATTACGAACAACATTTCCTTTCTGTAATTAGGTAAATAAACGCAGGCAGGATGCTACTTTAATTCTCTACAGATTATTAAGACGATCACGGGACACATTCAATTAACTGTCAGGCCAAGACATTAACATCTACCAAATCATACTACTAAAAGTAACATATAATTCATCACATTAAAATATTGTAAAAGCTTTTTGTACACGCCTGGTGGGTGGGGGGGCTGAACTTCACATCTGGCACCGTTAAACCAGGATTTCGTCATTAAATGTAGTAGTTTATTCATTGTTGTATATTGACTCCAAGAAATCAAAGATTTCGTCATTAAATACAATAGTTTATCAAATTATTGCAACGAAATAAAAGATCATGGGTTACTACTTACTACATACACAACTTAATAAAACATCATGGAAAAAAAATACACAACGTAGGAATTTATCTCAAATTAGAAACAGAATAAACTACTGTTTTACGGTTAACTTAAGGGTGATGCATCCCGCTGCGTTTTATTTTTGAACAGAATAACTGTCACTGGAAAGGAAATTGTTTGAGCGTAATACGGAAATCACTTATCTGGAGTTATTAAAATGTCGAACCAATTTATAAACACCTTGTGCATGTACTATGAGTGTTTGATGTGTTTTCAATCCTTAGCAGAGTCTGGGAGGAAGGGAGGAAAGTCTTATTGTAATAAAATACTTAAGGTGATAATGGTGAAATTTGGAGTGGCTTCGTTACGAGCTTACACAATAACGGTAAAGGTTACAACTTGATATTAAGCGTTACTTTGTATGCTGTTGTGTTCATTGCTTAGATTCAAGGAGAAGGATTTGTTTGTATTTGCTACTTCAGAAGCACAACGAAGCTTTGTCAGTTGTCGCTTACGTCAATTACATCCGAGCGGCAGAAATCTATGACCTCATCTCTACCCGGATTCAAGTGGGTTATAGCGCTTTTACTTTCTTGCAGCGATTGTTTTCCTGGACTCTGCCCATTCGATATTTTGTCATACCGCCTTAAGCGAATGCAATATTTACTGAAAGTGAGAGTGAAGAAAAAATGGTGGTGGACTTCGACGCTAATAAGAAGTGAGGGAAAAAAAAGGGTCGTGTTGACTCAGGTACCTGAGTCAAAACGCAACATTTTGTGAATTTTAAAAGGACATGTGATATTATTCTTCATAACAGATGCTGATATATATTCTAAAGATGAATAGATAAGGTTGGTACTGATGAGGTGGAATAAATTAGCAATTCTGTACTGGTCTGTTTTGTAACAAATTATTAATGAGTGTATTTACCCGGGCTTATCTGTAAGATTCGTTGGTGTAGGATTTGTCCTAGCTGCTGGCTTATTTAAGGAATATGTTATTACTGGAGGAAGGCGTTGGCAGAGTCAGCCGTGGGAGGCAGTGGCGGCGATGAGTTCCCCACTTGTCGCATCTATTTAGCACGATGGTGCGACGCACGTGGAAAGACGCCTATTTAAGGCGCTGCCTACCCTTTCGAGGAAAAGGGCGTATGTCCATGTATGTATGTACGTATGTCCATGTATGTATGTATGTATGCATGTATGTATGTACGTATTTACAATGTATCCAGGGTGTGGGACTCATGGATGTGTTTCGAAAGCTGCTAAGCTGAAGTGGTCAACATGGGGGGGTTTGTCACGTACGTCTGCCACATATATGCCAAGCAAGCTGTGGGCGCACACCACCGAGACAGACACCACACAGACTGACCTAACGGGAAGGCGACACGACAGACGAAAACGGAGATAGCGAGGCTAAATTGGTAAGTTTCTGACTCACTGGACAGACACAGCTTAGGAACGGGGCCTTAGGGGAGGCCTTTAGGGCTAGAATAGAAATAGTACTTAGAAGAAAAATATACTATTTTTTAGCAATCTAGATAATGTGGTGTTCACATGTATGAAGCGGCTGTCTTGATAATGTTGTATTCACATGTAGAGCGAATACATTTGTGGTCACACAAACATTGATGATAATGCAGGCGATGATAACGATGACGGTAATGAGGACGGTGATGGCGATGGCAGTGACGATGGCAATGATGATGATGTTGATGGTGTTGGTGATGATGATGATGATCATGATGGTGATGACGATGATGATGATTATGATGATAATAATAATGATGGCGATGATGATGATGGCTATGATAATAATGTTGGTGATGATAATGATGTTGATGACGATAATGACGATGTTGATGATGGTGGTGATGATGATGATGATGGTGATGATGATAATAATGGTGGTGATGACGGTGATGATGGTAATTATGATTATAATAATAATGATGATGATGATGATGATGATGTTGATGATGATGTTGATGATGATGATAATAAAGATGACGGTGATAATGATAATAATAATTATGATGATGATGATGATGGTAATGATGATGATGATGATGATGACGGTGATGATTATGATGATGATGATGATGAGGATGATAGGAGTGGACGTGATTGTTAATCTTGATCATATTATCTCACACGTCCAGGCAGGAAGATGTAACGGATCAATACCCTACCCCGTTACTGAATCGATACAATTGACACACGATATAATGCTAAACGCATTACCCATCTTTCTTGCTTCGTAGAGGTCGGGTAAGCAGACGCGCTACGAAGTCGGGTAAACGGAGCATAGGCACATTATATTTGGTTTCAAGTGGATACGGCTTGTGGGATGAGCATTACGGACAGGACGCTGAATTTTGTTTTTTGCGACCTACAGTTTAACATTGAATTCCACGATATATAGGCAATAAATTGCACTTGACTCTGACATTTCAAAAGGGATGGTAAAGAAACTAACGCGGACTGAATCCACTAATGGTTTTAAAATATGTTTTGTTTCTAATATTTTTTGCTATGATTTGCCCCAACCATTTTTTGTTATGAAGTCATAGCGGGGAGTATCTTGTGCGTGAATGAGGTCACATTTTAATATTCAAGGATACAATTCAATTCGAGGACTGCCAGTTGAACATTGACCGGCATACGCGAAAGTAACGATTTGATCCTCTGGTAATTAACTTTTGTGGATATCGCGAGATTGGCGTAGTGATCTTTTGAACACCGTTAAAGTTCATTTCAGTCATTGTGTTAAGTACAATCGTTTAGTGAGTGAGACAAAAGCTGGCTGCTGACTCCTGCAGAGACCCTGAAAAAGCTAAGTACCTAGATGTTTACGCTAATTAAGTGTACCTATAGAGATGGCTGGCTCACAAACTAAGTACCTAGATGTTTACGCTAATTAAGTGTACCTATAGAGATGGCTGAGTCGCAGACCTAAGTACCTAGATGTTTACGCTAATTAAGTGTACCTATAGAGATGGCTGGCTCACAAACTAAGTACCTAGGTGTATTTGCAAATCTAAGTACCTATTTATAGAGATGACGGAGTCCTAAACCTATGTTTTTATGCTAATTAAGTCTAGGGATGGCAGAATCATGAACCAGATAAATCTAGACTTCAACATGAATATGTAAAAGTATTTACACCTTTAATAAATGTCTTTAGGAAGAACCAGCACTGCTAGAGTCTGCACCATGAAGCCGTGGCCTACGTTGGATAAACATTTTACACTGTTGCACGTTTTATATTTAATCTTTATTGTGTAATTTTGTTGATCATAAACTGTTTACCTAGGATATGACTATTATATATTTATTGACAGAACGACTTACAGTCCATATTATAAATATGGCCTTTTAAATTAGTCTCATGTGAGGGAACTATAATACAGCTTTTATCAAACATGACTGTGTCGCATGAGAGTAAACTGCTTAGCGCAAACACACACACAAACAAACACACTCTCGTCCCCGTATTCACGTGTAGTGACAAGGTGGGAAATTACATGACATATCAGTATTTACGTATTCTCGCGAAGTGATGTTGGAGTGTGGTATTTTTGGACGCAAGAAGCTAAGCAACGACAACCCTAAGCGAATTATTCTATAGTATGTACTATTTTCAACTGAAGCTCTCGAGAGTGAGCTACCGGAAAAGCCAACTTAAATGGCGGGAAATCTTTCTGAATCGAATAATGCACGCGTTTCTACAGACACATACATTACACTATCATTATAGTGAAACGAGTCACCAGCACAGATAAATCGTTTGCGCCGGCTTGGAATCGGATTACAACACTTACGAGGTCATTATAACTGACCATCGCTGGATCTAAATGCGATCACAACCACTTAATCAAAACCTGATCTTAAGCCGCCTACGGTACCTCTAGTTGGTACTTGTGACACGTTGAAGAACAGAACACTAAAGTCGACGTACAAGTAAATACGGTATCTATATTTTGAAACTTAGCCTCATATGATTAGGGCTACACCGCTAAGGAGTCTGGGTGGTCAGCATATGATAGGATTCACCCCCCGCGCTTCGTTAGGGCGAACGGCATACGTTCACGCACACCGCGCTGTCACATAGTACAAACAAGCAATGATGCGCACCGATGGAGTATGGGATCTCTTCGTATTTCCCACAACGTGGGAACAATAGGGGGCGAATGATACCCTTGAGCGGCCCACAATTCTCAGATTCCAAGGCGACACTAGAAACAGACATATACCTGCACTACACTATGCACGAACGGGCTTATGAACGAAAGCTTAGAACAATGCAATCAATCAAACGAACCTACACAGTTATAAGGTGGTGGCACTAATTGCATAAGGACTTATCTGACATTCGATGACGACCATTAATATACCGACACATTACCTATGTTTGACTGAATCACGACGTTAGTTTAGGAACCTAGGATGTGAGACAAAGTCATCATTTTTACATAAACATTACAGGATCCTGAAGACGACACACGAGGCCCCTCCAGAGCGAATTGCAGAAACGGGGTAAGTGATTTCTGAATTACGAACAACATTTCCTTTCTGTAATTAGGTAAATAAACGCAGGCAGGATGCTACTTTAATTCTCTACAGATTATTAAGACGATCACGGGACACATTCAATTAACTGTCAGGCCAAGACATTAACATCTACCAAATCATACTACTAAAAGTAACATATAATTCATCACATTAAAATATTGTAAAAGCTTTTTGTACACGCCTGGTGGGTGGGGGGGCTGAACTTCACATCTATGGCGAATTGTCAATAACATAAATATAATTTTGTCAACTCGGAAATTAATAATCAGATTATAACGTTACTCGTTATCAAAACACGAAAAATAGTTTAAAAATGTGTAGTACTAAATTGTGGAAGTAAATGGTATCCTGGATGTAACTTGATATTTAACAGGTGAGTAGTAAATTATCATAATATATGAATATTTTCCTAATAACAAAAATTTAGTTTTTTAAATAGAATTCTTTGTTTTTCCCAGCATCTAGTAATGTCTGGTCCATAAACAAGTACACACGTGGTTTCCAACATATAATTCAAAAGGTTTCTGGTAGTTATTTTTCAGAATTTAACAAAATTTGCACCATACATAGAATCCATAGAAACCATAGTGACCATGATGCATAGTAAACTTAGTACCTTTCCCGTTTTGATCAGCAGTCTGATTACCGACCAGCTAGCAGGGTTATGATCTTATGCCATTAGGCTAAAAGGCACTCAAGCGTCTCTTTCTGATCTTCTTTCTCGCTTACTACCTAGGTATATAGTTTTTGTTATATTGTTACTCAGTCATATAATTTTTTTTCATTTATTTTTTTAGCTTTCTTAAGGATCCAACATGGAGAAGACAATGGCTAATCAGAGTCAAATAAAAACAATTTTTTTATGAAACAGCAAAAATATGCAGTACAGATCCAATAATTTATCTGTACAATTAAATGTATGTAGTTTTCTATGATCTACATACATTTCATTCTACAGATAAGTTGGTGGATCTCTAATCAATTTGTATCTACAGAAAGAACAACTAATACCTACAGATTTTATAATTATATTACCTACATTGTTTTATTTTTATCTGCAAAATGACAACCACATCTATAAGAGTGGAAGAAGTGGAATGTGATAAGGAATTAATTGTTGGTAGGATACTATAATTAATTATTATTTCCATTCAAACGTCTCTCAGTTTACAATATTATCTACTTATAAAAGAATGGCACGAATATATATTGTTAGGTTTTCACCTATGCCTATCGTTTTTGAACTTGTCTCTTTTACTTTGTAGTTGTGTGGACACCCTACTAGAAAGAGAGGAGGGGACCTAAGTGGAGCGAGATAGAATTAAGTCGATTTGCTTCATATAGGTCTAGAGACTGTGGCCTCCAGACTACCCAAATTCAAGCTTCTTGGCAACAACTACAAACTACGACTACGAGCACATGTGTTGCGTAGTTAAATTTAATTGTATTGCGTGTCTTTTCAAAATGGTGTTTTTATACTGCAAAAACTCAAATGTTCTGACATCATTTAAACTGGGTTATGACTTGATGGAGACTCTTGACGACTTGACTAATTTTATTACAAATTAATATCACTTGACATGGGCGAAATTATTTGGAGCACTCCTCAGAAGCCATTATATGATGAAGAAGAAGAAGAAGATGATGGTTTGTGAAATCTCAGTTCCATGTAACAATATTATGCAAGGATAGGAATGGTGTCGCCTATAAACACTACACTACCTTTTACTGTGCCTGCCATCAATCTCAAACCTAAGTCTAGGTGTTAGCTTAAATTGTCTTGTTTAAGATACTCCGTACTGCAAACTTCAATTTCAAATTGTACGCAAGCCAAATTTTACTCTAAATCTAGCAGATTATGGTTTGTTTTGCAGTAGTATATGGGGAGTAGAACTTAAGATGAAGTGCTTAAATGGATTCTAAATACATTAGCTGTCTATTGTAGACCCAACTATCTGGAAATAAATTATTTATATGGAGTTATTAATCAGAGCGTAATGGATGAGATTGCTTTCAGACGTGAAATTCGTGAAAATGGGTAATTTATTCAAATTATGGCAGTCTATCTAAGTTTAACCAGACTGCGTTCGTAATCATAGGCACAGAATACATACTTAGAAGACACGTTCGTTTATAATTAATGAACTAGGGAACTAGAAACTAGGGTTTGTTATGTCTCTACTTTGATTTATTTGTTTAGCATATTAGATAATTTAGATAGTACCTACCTATTAGTACATATTGTACCATTTAGTGGTGGATAGTAGTATTTAGTTTTTGAAATGTATTAGTTTAATTATTTAAATTATTTATGTATTCGGATTAATATAATTGGTTCATTTAATTTATTTTGCTTCTTAATAACTCTGTGCACTGCCTTCTGTTTCGGCTTTGCTCATTTCTGTCTATCCAAAGGTTGCCTGGGAGAAATCACTCTCAGCGATAAGACCGCCCCTTGTAAAGTACTAATTGTTTATGTTTGTTTTGTTATATTTTCGTTGTGTACAATAGTGTTCATTTATCGTGACGACCTCTGTGGCGCGGCTGGCGATGGTTCGCCTGCGACGCAGAAGGTTGCGGGTTTGATTCCCGCCTCGGAACAAATATTTGCGCGATCTGCAGAAATTTGTTCAGGGTGATCTGGGTGTTTTCTATGTATAGTAAAAAATATCGATCTATGTAATGTATTGTATTAAGTATATCAGTTAACTAGTACCCATAACACAAGCTCTGGCTTAGCTTGGGGCTAGATAATGTTGTGTGAACTTATCCAGCATTATTTATTTATTTATTTATTATTATCTAATCAATAAAAGAATAAAGAACCATACATGTTTGTAGTCATTCTTGTATAGGTACCTTACTTCATAGATTCTGTGAAACCTTCAGCCCTCCCCTTCAGTAATTAGCAGTAGATCATAATCACCAGTCCACTGCTGAACGAGGCCTCCCCCATAAAATGTAGTGGGGGGATTTGCCATAATCACCAAACTAGGCAGGCGGATTCGTCATCGTAGTATTGGAGTTTTACTCAGGTGGATGCTGCTACCTATCACTGGTACTACCCTGCTGTAACCCCTTAGTCCCTTTTACGACATCCACGGGAGGTGACGGAGGAGTCAATTCAAAGCCAGACAAACCACAGGTGACGAAAGTGTTCTTCTTATAAAGATGCCGGGTTTTCCTTGACCAATAATACACTATTAAAAATTGCCTTTGAGACCACCTATCCTGCATCCTGTATAGGAGAGATGTGGATATTGATGTAGCATAGAAGTTTATAAAACACGTCAAAAGTTTCCGAACTAAAAGTCATATACAGACTTTATAAAATAACATTTCATAAAGTCGTTATAAGCGAATAAAATTCAGTGCACACTTAGAGCGATGCTTCAGAGGAAACTAGGTGCGCTATGCAACACGCAGGAATAAAACAAGGTAGAATGATCGAAAAAAGGTAAAATTATCGAAAAAACCAGCTGTTAAGCTCCAAATTTTTTGAGTCACAGAAATTCCTTGACCTATGAGGTAATGATCTATGAGGTAATGACCTATGAGGTAATGACCTATGAGGTGATGACCTATGAGGTAATGACCTATGAGGTAATGCCTAACCGCTTAAGGAGGACGCTCTCGCTTAAGGCGCGAAATAATTATTTTTTGGTGTATTTTACTCATTACAGCTCATTAACACTTCTTCAGATAGCGAAAGTTGATTTCGCGAGAAATAGGAGACTTAACACACATGTTTTAATTGATAGTATATCATAAATATCATCAGTTTAGCTACAAAACCTCGAAACACATTTTTACAACGGTTTTTTTTTTGGGGGTCGTAGCTAAACTGATGATATTTATCATTTACTATTTATCATTTAGATATTTACTATTAAGTCTCCTAGTTCTCGGGAAATCAACTTTCGCTATCTGAAGAAGTGTTAATGAGCTGTAATGAGTAAAAAACACGAAAAAAAATATTTCGCACCTCAAGCGAGAGCATCCACCTTAAAATCATTAGCTTAGATTATTAATTAGCTTGTTATATCATTCTTCAAGCCGTTAAAAAAAACTTTTCCAAACATAATTCTAATTTTATGGCTATTTATAGTAGTATTAGTAGAGCTTTTTGTGAAAGAGTTCGTCCGGGGAAGTACTACCACTATACCTATTTCTTCCGCAAAACAGCAGTGCTCGCATTGCTGTGTTCCGGCTTGAAGGGTATGGGTGCCGGTAAAATTAAAGGCACATGAGACTTTTCATCTTTATGTCTCAGGGTGGCGGGCGCACTGCAATGCCAAACCGGGTGACCTATGTGGTAATGCACTTTTCATGGGCAGAGGGTACCGCTTTACATCAGGTGGGCCATCCGCTTGATTCGTCATTGCAAGAAGTATAAAAAAAAACAAGTGTGTGGTTAGCACTTTAAAAGCAAATAACACGTTACTATTGTTCGATATGCACCGCACTGGAGCTTCCTAGTAAGAAGGATCATGTTATGGTGTCGGTAGGTTCGATATGCACCGCACTGGAGCTTCCTAGTAAGAAGGATCATGTTATGGTGTCGGTAGGTTCGATATGCACCGCACTGGAGCTTTCTAGTAAGAAGGATCATGTTATGGTGTCGGTAGGTTCGATATGCACCGCACTGGAGCTTCCTAGTAAGAAGGATCATGTTATGGTGTCGGTAGGTTCGATATGCACCGCACTAGAGCTTCCTAGTAAGAAGGATCATGTTATGGTGTCGGTAGGTTCGATATGCACCGCACTGGAGCTTCCTAGTAAGAAGGATCATGTTATGGTGTCGGTAGGTTCGATATGCACCGCACTGGAGCTTCCTAGTAAGAAGGATCATGTTATGGTGTCGGTAGGTTCGATATGCACAGCACTGGAGCTTCCTAGTAAGAAGGATCATGTTATGGTGTCGGTAGGTTTGATATGCACCGCACTGGAGCTTCCTAGTAAGAAGGATCATGTTATGGTGTCGGTAGGTTCGATATGCACCGCACTGGAGCTTCCTAGTAAGAAGGATCATGTTATGGTGTCGGTAGGTTCGATATGCACCGCACTGGAGCTTCCTAGTAAGAAGGATCATGTTATGGTGTCGGTAGGTTCGATATGCACCGCACTGGAGCTTCCTAGTAAGAAGGATCATGTTATGGTGTCGGTAGGTTCGATATGCACCGCACTGGAGCTTCCTAGTAAGAAGGATCATGTTATGGTGTCGGTAGGTTCGATATGCACCGCACTGGAGCTTCCTAGTAAGAAGGATCATGTTATGGTGTCGGTAGGTTCGATATGCACCGCACTGGAGCTTCCTAGTAAGAAGGATCATGTTATGGTGTCGGTAGGTTCGATATGCACCGCACTGGAGCTTCCTAGTAAGAAGGATCATGTTATGGTGTCGGTAGGTTCGATATGCACCGCACTGGAGCTTCCTAGTAAGAAGGATCATGTTATGGTGTCGGTAGGTTCGATATGCACCGCACTGGAGCTTCCTAGTAAGAAGGATCTTGTTATGGTGTCGGTAGGTTCGATATGCACCGCACTGGAGCTTCCTAGTAAGAAGGATCATGTTATGGTGTCGGTAGGTTCGATATGCACCGCACTGGAGCTTCCTAGTAAGAAGGATCATGTTATGGTGTCGGTAGGTTCGATATGCACCGCACTGGAGCTTCCTAGTAAGAAGGATCATGTTATGGTGTCGGTAGGTTCGATATGCACCGCACTGGAGCTTCCTAGTAAGAAGGATCATGTTATGGTGTCGGTAGGTTCGATATGCACCGCACTGGAGCTTCCTAGTAAGAAGGATCATGTTATGGTGTCGGTAGGTTCGATATGCACCGCACTGGAGCTTCCTAGTAAGAAGGATCATGGTATGGTGTCGGTAGGTTCGATATGCACCGCACTGGAGCTTCCTAGTAAGAAGGATCATGTTATGGTGTCGGTAGGTTCGATATGCACCGCACTGGAGCTTCCTAGTAAGAAGGATCATGTTATGATGTCGGTAGGTTCGATATGCACCGCACTGGAGCTTCCTAGTAAGAAGGATCATGTTATGGTGTCGGTAGGTTCGATATGCACCGCACTGGAGCTTCCTAGTAAGAAGGATCATGTTATGGTGTCGGTAGGTTCGATATGCACCGCACTGGAGCTTCCTAGTAAGAAGGATCATGTTATGGTGTCGGTAGGTTCGATATGCACCGCACTGGAGCTTCCTTGTAAGAAGGATCATGTTATGGTGTCGGTAGGTTCGATATGCACCGCACTGGAGCTTCCTAGTAAGAAGGATCATGTTATGGTGTCGGTAGGTTCGATATGCACCGCACTGGAGCTTCCTAGTAAGAAGGATCATGTTATGGTGTCGGTAGGTTCGATATGCACCGCACTGGAGCTTCCTAGTAAGAAGGATCATGTTATGATGTCGGTAGGTTCGATATGCACCGCACTGGAGCTTCCTAGTAAGAAGGATCATTTTATGGTGTCGGTAGGTTCGATATGCACCGCACTGGAGCTTCCTAGTAAGAAGGATCATGTTATGGTGTCGGTAGGTTCGATATGCACCGCACTGGAGCTTCCTAGTAAGAAGGATCATGTTATGATGTCGGTAGGTTCGATATGCACCGCACTGGAGCTTCCTAGTAAGAAGGATCATGTTATGGTGTCGGTAGGTTCGATATGCACCGCACTGGAGCTTCCTAGTAAGAAGGATCATGTTATGGTGTCGGTAGGTTCGATATGCACCGCACTGGAGCTTCCTAGTAAGAAGGATCATGTTATGGTGTCGGTAGGTTCGATATGCACCGCACTGGAGCTTCCTAGTAAGAAGGATCATGTTATGATGTCGGTAGGTTCGATATGCACCGCACTGGAGCTTCCTAGTAAGAAGGATCATGTTATGGTGTCGGTAGGTTCGATATGCACCGCACTGGAGCTTCCTAGTAAGAAGGATCATGTTATGGTGTCGGTAGGTTCGATATGCACCGCACTGGAGCTTCCTAGTAAGAAGGATCATGTTATGGTGTCGGTAAGTTCGATATGCACCGCACTGGAGCTTCCTAGTAAGAAGGATCATGTTATGGTGTCGGTAGGTTCACGCCAGTAAACATCATCAGCACCAAGTTTAAGATGTTTCAATGATCCTTGTCATTGTATTGAACTACTTGAACTATAAAGCTTAGTCTGATGTCCATGTATGGACGTAGGTACCACAATTACGAACGATACTTTCCACCAGAAGGTATTTTAGATAATTAGTATGATTGATGAAAGAATATTTTATATGTAAAGGTTGGGTTGAGAATGGGAATAATTTGGCAACCCACAGTAACTTATATTTAATCTATGTTTCGGTTAGGTTGCTGTGCCTTGTAACAGACATATCCTCCTCATATCCTCCTTCCGCGTGGTGACGGGATAAAAAGCAGCCACCCTCCCCCCTCTTACCTTCTACCTATCCCCCTTCTGCCAAGCATCCATCCACAGACTTTGTCTAGTCCAAAGGTGTTGAGTTCAAAAAAGCTCTAAAAAAAAACCAGTCAACTTTTAGAATTTTCTTTCCCTGAAAACCCTACTAAGACAACATTAAAAAGAAGCCAAATCAGTCCAGCCGTTCTCAAATGATGCGCTAACCTACCATATTTTTTTTTATTTAAAAGAATTTTTGCTGTTCAAAATCCTTTTTACCAGTACTATACTGAGACTGGTCTGATGCTCATGCAAGGCGAGACGCAGATACCTTGGTCTATTTCCATGAGCAGCGATGTGCGCCAACGGGCGAACTTAATAAATTGTTCCAACTATTCATCACTTGTTTGCAGAGGAAACTTTCCTGCATTTAATTCAGGAGGATTCGAGGGATTTATTTTGCGTATCTCAGCGAAAATGCACAACTAACTAGGTAGTTATATTTCATATTAATTTAATTTAACGGCTATACGACAGCCGAACGAGAGGCCAGTACCACGAGGACTCAAACGCCGTTACCTAAGTCGGGTCATGGGGTCCCAACCTTATTTACGTCGATGGTCCCAACCAAAAGTAAAAAAATGTTCTATTGAAGTTAGATAGATGGCGTTACGGTATAGATTTGTTATTGAAGTATATGAAAAAGCCAGCCATCTAGCTAGCCATCAGGTAAGGCAATCAAAAAGCCAGCCATCTAGCTAGCCATCAGGTAAGGCAATCAAAAAGCCAGCCATCTAGCTAGCCATCAGGTAAGGCAATCAAAAAGCCAGCCATCTAGCTAGCCATCAGGTAAGGCAATCAAAAAGCCAGCCATCTAGCTAGCCATCAGGTAAGGCAATCAAAATAGCCCGAACGATAGCCTGAGTTATGGGGGCCCCGTTTCGTTCTAAGGCATGAGGTATCTGTACTAGGATAGTATTATGACGACCTCTGTGGTGCGGCGGGCGAAGCTTGGCCTACGACGCAGGAGGTTGCGGGTTCGATTCCCGCCTCGGAATAAATATTTATGCGCTCGCTGATATTTGTTTAGGGTGTTTTGGGAATTTTCTATGTATAATAAAAAAAAAACTATCTATGTAAATATTGTATTAAATATATCAGTTACCTAGTACCCATAACACAAGCTCTGCTTAGCTTGGGGCTAGATAATGTTGTGTGAACTGTCCAGCATTATTTATTTATTTATTTATTATTTTATCTCTGGTTCGGTACAATCTTTGACATAATGTTGCAATGATATTTGAGGTTTGGTACTACCAAATCGACCAACGACCAGACTTTTTGTTTTAACTATGTGAATGACAGAACAAGCCAGGTGGCTCACCTGATATTGAGCGGTAACCTCTGCCTTTAACAGTGCATTACTTCATAGGTCACGTCCACCTAGGACGCACCCTATGTGGCATCGCACTGCGCCTGCCACCCTTAGACATAAAGATGAAAAGTCTCTTGTGCCTGTAATTTCACCGGCACCTAATACCCTTCAAACCGGAACACAGCAATGCGAGTACTACTGCTTTGCGGCAGAAATAAATTGAGAGATCTCTGCTTTTGCTTTCATGTTCCTACAGAAAATTTACACTTTTCCCCACTGGCCCAGAGCTCAACAGTAGCATACAGCATACTTAGAGAACTAATTGAGTACTACAAACCGTCGGGAGTTAAACAAGAGCTTGTAAAAGTACTTTCCCCATTTAAGAATCAGGTAATGTTTGAGGAGCTACACAACACGCCCTACGGCGCGACGCTCACGCAACGGATGACGCGTTTAGGTTTGGACGTATTCTACTGCAGACGTTTTCTGTGACTGAGTATAAAAGTAAGTGGTTTAGTAGTAGTAGAGCTTTTTTGTGACAGAGTTCGTCCGGGGAAGTACTACCACCATACCTTTTTCTGCCGCAAAGGATTAGTGCTCGCATTGCTGTGTTCCGGTTTGAAGGGTAAAGGGCGTCGGTGAAATTACAGGCACATGAGACTTTTCATCTTTATGTCTCAGGGTGGCGGGCGCAGTGCAATGCCGCATAGGGCGCGTCCTATGTGGACGTTACCTGTGAGGTAATGCACTGTTCATAGGCAGAGGGTACCACTTAACATCAGATGGGCCATCTGCTTGACCCGTCATTCCAAGAAGTATAAAAATAAAAAAAAGTATGAAAGTTCTATCGGTCGAGCGCGGGGGCTGCACATGATTAGGTGGGGTATAACGCAAAATTACCAATCTTTTATTTGATTTGTAACTGACTAAATCAAATTATAAATATGCATGGATAATACATTTTAATTCCGAGGGATCACTGTACCAGAAACAAGTTAGGATAATATTTACTCCATAGAAAAAAAAACAAAGTTACCTCTAACTTTAGGCTAGATTCGATTGTTTATTAAAATGAAGCATATTATTGGGTTGAAAATTAGATCAATAAAATCAATACAATTAAGCTGAGGGTTTACTGTATGGGTTTTGTAAAATTATCTGTATTTTACGAGTTAATCAATAAAAACTGCTTTTTCGTGCGGCGCAAGCCGTTTTTTTGTATGAAGATTTCTGCCTGGGGTTGTGCAACCTTACCGCATTCGATCACCGACCTAATGTAAACAGAATGTAATGGTAATGATTTCTGCCTGGGGTTGTGCAACCTTACCGCATTCGATCACCGACCTAATGTAAACAGAATGTAATGGTAATGATTTCTGCCTGGGGTTGGTGCAACCTTACCGCATTCGATCACCGACCTAATGTAAACAGAATGTAATGGTAATGATTTCTGCCTGGGGTTGGTGCAACCTTACCGCATTCGATCACCGACCTAATGTAAACAGAATGTAATGGTAATGATTTCTGCCTGGGGTTGGTGCAACCGTACCGCATTCGATCACCGACCTAATGTAAACAGAATGTAATGGTAATGATTTCTGCCTGGGGTTGGTGCAACCTTACCGCATTCGATCACCGACCTAATGTAAACAGAATGTAATGGTAATGATTTCTGCCTGGGGTTGGTGCAACCTTACCGCATTCGATCACCGACCTAATGTAAACAGAATGTAATGGTAATGATTTCTGCCTGGGGTTGGTGCAACCTTACCGCATTCGATCACCAACCTAATGTAAACAGAATGTAATGGTAATGATTTCTGCCTGGGGTTGGTGCAACCTTACCGCATTCGATCACCGACCTAATGTAAACAGAATGTAATGGTAATGATTTCTGCCTGGGGTTGGTGCAACCTTACCGCATTCGATCACCGACCTAATGTAAACAGAATGTAATGGTAATGTGTAATGGTGACAGAAAAGTCAGAATGAGGATGTGACAGCGACGGGGAGCGGGAACTCAAGAAGCGCGCTTGTTTTTTAAAAATAATCTTATGTTATCCCCTTATTTTTTCAATCAAACCAGCACAATTGTCATCGGACACATTCTCGGGACCTACAAATTCAATATTAATGCTTGCTGACTAATAGTTTAACTGCTACTACTACATGTAAACCAATTATAGGTCAACAACACAAAGGCACAAGACACTAGGTGATAGGCAAACAAAAATACGCCACGCCAAATTTTTCCAGTAAGCGACCTGCCTTCCACAAGTGAATTTCATCTGAGCTGTATTACGAAGAGATAGAGTTGAAATTAGAAGCTAAGTGGAAGGATACAGCTGAGATTTTAACAGCAAAAGTTAAACAATAAACGTAGAAACTCGGGAAGTGAGTTTCTTCGGAAGCATCACTCGTGCTCGCCTGTTTACGACGAGCCTGTTGTTTTATGATAATTCCAATGTAACGCTCTAAAGCGATGATATAATACGGGAGATGCGCTATCTTCAAAACGGATATCAAAACAAAAAGCCATCAAATAGGTAAGTCCTGTAATAGGAAGGTTTGCATGCTATATAAGGTAGAACATAATTGTAACTTACCTACTTCTTTTTAAGACCTCTCATATTACATTATGTTCAAGGAAATAAATATATCTTTATGTTTTATCTTGTATCTCAAACGGTCACTTTGGCTACGACCCTACAAATACCAGTTTTCGAAAATAAAAAAACACCATAAGAATCAAATTTTCACTAGAAACGGGATATTTACCATGATTTTCGAGTTTTAAATGTTCCCAGTATTTCGGCATAGTTGCATGAATATGGACATACATAAGTCAGCCATAGCAGAACACTTTTTGGAATCTGGCTCAAATCATTGGATCGAGCTACACAGTCCGCAGGTAATCTCAACAGAGCGACATTACATACCAAGAATGAAGAGGCAATTGAGATTACTAAGTACAGAAATTTCAATAGAGAAGATGGTTTTCAATTATCTGGAGTATGGAAGCAGTGAGAATGTGTAAGAATCAAAAAAGTGTGGTACCTGCTACGCGTCCGGACACCGTTAGTGTTGTGTGTCGAGTTGGTGTAAAGTGTGACAATGAAACCGATGGTAGTGGTATCGTTCGTAATAAAAGAGTGAGAAAGAGGGTAGATCGATATATCTGCCAATAACATCTACTCGCAAAGAATTTAGTTATAGTTCTCCCGTGATCATGGCGCATGCAACTGTGCCGAAATATCGGGAACATTTAAAACTCAAAAATCATGGTAAATATCCCGTTTCTAGTAAAAATTATGTACTTAACCATAATAGTTTCAAAAGTTATACCATAAGAATCGTAGGATTTTTTCCGAAGATACTCGTAATATGAAATATAGATATGAACCGACTAGCACCCAGCATGTAACTTTAGTAGTCATAGCTTAGAAAGCCCAATTTGGTGGTCTATTATGGTATAACATTTAATGGCGCTGTAACGCATCTGAGAGAATCTAACATCATTGTCCCGAAGCAATTTGTTCCGTAAACTGTAATTGAAAGTTTCAACGGTCCAGGTGTTTGCTATTATTGTATGGGTGATAAATTTTTATGCAACTTGGGAAGAAACGCGGCCTTAAATGATTAGATAAAAATGCTTTGTTTTCTTCGTTTTGAAGAAAACAAAAAAGCCACTTGGTTCGTCAGAAATGTTGTTGTTTTGACCTTTTGACTGCATGTAAGATGCCCAGTTGAAAGCGCAAGCGTTAGAGGCCTTTATTAGACGACGTTTTTACGGAGCATGCTGTTACTTTTAACACGCTGCTACTAACTGTTTATTATCATAATGTGAAGAAATACGCTAAATACGATGTATTTTATTCTTGGGGGCTTTTTTGATTTTTCAATGATCATCAATTTTACACAGAATGGCTGAAACTACTGGAATGCCCGCGACCTCTTCCGCATGGAGTTTTTTGCCACACAAACTCCAAAACTCCGCTGCATCCCCTTAGGGGATGAATTTGGAACAAACCTTTCTTAGTCTCTAGGACTTAAAGTTTAGGCTGTGCATTGATAGTCAGTCAGTCGGTCTGTCACACAACGATTTTGTATATTGGTGAATACAAAAGAAAGTGAAGAAAGGTCTGATTAAGCATTTTTAACCCCCGAAGCAAAAACGACGGGGTGTTATAAGTTTGACGTGTCTGTGTGTGTGTGTGTGTCTGTCTGTGGCATCGCAGCTCCCGAACGGATGAACAGTTTATTTTGTTGTTTGAAAGTTGAATATGTCGGGAGCTATGTTTGATCTAAATCGGTTAAGCCGTTTCATTGCGTTGAGGGTTTTTAATTTTTAATTACTTGTTGACTTATCTTCTCGTAAATTGGGAGGATCAAGTTCGTTATAAAGAGTTGAGTCCTTATGTTGAGTATCCAGTCTACGTGGCATCTTCGTTAGATGATCGCTCAAAATCGTGGCCTATT
Organism: Operophtera brumata; assembly: GCA_932527175.1. Classification (NCBI taxonomy): domain Eukaryota; kingdom Metazoa; phylum Arthropoda; class Insecta; order Lepidoptera; family Geometridae; genus Operophtera; species Operophtera brumata. The sequence continues at coordinate 52,546,740 of OW052239.1, read as the reverse complement.
TAAAAAACATTTTTCAGCTCCAATATGTAACCGAATATCCTATAAACTCGTATTTTTAATTAAAGCCGGGTCCAAGCCCAACTTTATCCTTCTTGATTAAATTCCATTTATGCCGTGTTTGTATGGACAAAATACTTGTTTAGAGAGCTACGTTTTGTTTTTATATAATTAATTCCCCTCCTTAAGTTAATCTTCCGTTCCGAGGAAATTGCCCGAGAGCCAAAATTTGCTATTTTTTCCTTAATTTTTTAGGCTTGTAACCGGACGAATTTAAATGATTGTGCTTTTCGGTTTAGCTTAATTAAACTAAAACAAAATCTAATTACTAATTACTTAAGTAGATACGTTTATATGGATTTAATTTATGTGTGTATTAGCATTTAGGTTTGGAAGATGTCAAAATAACATCATCATTATTTAAATCAATATAAATAAAATAAAATAAAAGGTAGCCTATGTATTTCTCTGCCTACTTACGGTCCTATCTTTCATCACTATATATCCTACATTACAACAACAAATTACTCTTATAATACTTTTGAAAATATTTTTGATCATTCTGTACCATAACAGGAAAAAACGGGATCCTTTAAGGATTACTTTGTTATTCGTCTGTCTGTCTGTCAAGACCCATTTCCTCAGAAACGGCTGAAGATATCAACTTGAAATTTATACCAAAATATAAAAAAACGAGCTTCTAACTCCTGCATTGAAAATAAATGGAAATGTCTGTCTAATTTTTGTATGGAAATCACAAATACTTCTGGGGTACTTTCACTAATCTCTCAATTCTGAAATTTGGAATATTCACAGATATTCATTGGCACAGGTATATGGGTGCCGGTGAAAGTACAGACACAAAGACTTACACATAAGTGGACGAGATAATGCACTGTTCATGGGTGGGTAGAGGGTACTCTTAACACCAGTAGAGCCATATGCTTGTTTGTCATATTAAGATGTATAAAAAAAAGCTCTGTTCCGAAAAAGTTTTCTTGATGTCCTAATGTCCTAAGAAGAGAAACCTCCTAAGACCAACAAGATTTGGAATGAAAAAATATATCACATAATATTATAAATGCGAAAGTTTGTGTGTGAGTGTGTTAGTGTGTTTGTTACTTCTTCACGCAGAAACGGCTCGTCGGTTTGGATGAATTTTGGAATGGAGATAACTGGACTCCCGGAATAATACATAGGCACAATTTCATCCTGATATTCCCACGGAATCGAGACTTCGCGGGTGAAACCGCGGGGCACTGCTAGTATATAATAATAATAACTGTGTACGCGTCACAAAAATGAATGTAATCGTGATCGCAATATAAGCACTAATGGAAGGATATACAGACAGACGGAAATAGCAAACCTAAAAGCGTGCCAGTTAGCTTTCTGAATTTCAAAAATTATATCTTTATTTGTAAAATAAGACAATATACCTCGTACTATTCTGAGGTCAGGCTGCATACGAGTGGGTATCACGCGCTCGCTCATTAGGGCGCGGCCCACTCCCACTGCCGCCGTGATCCTAATTATTGTGCCACTCCGTGCGTGAAAGGGACCACTTAGTTTACAATCCCGCTACTATGAGCTCTCATATTTATTCATGATGATGATGATTTGCCAGTTTTTCCCTGCCCAATGGTTAGCAGATAAATTAACTGTGGTGTTATTCATGATTTTGTATTTATACAATCATTCACGAATAAGTAGTACGGCATATGAATGAGCTACGCGCTGTTGTGAAATGGGGCGAATATGAAAGTTTGAATTTTAGAATTATGTAATCCACGGTTCTATAACTTAATGAGGTGTAGTCGGACGGAGGCCAAATCCACGATTTTTATTTAAAAAAACCTGTACAGCGAAAGAGCGGGAAGAATTTCCTTGTAAGAAGAAAAAACACGAAACAACGTAACGAAGGAACGAAGGAAATTCTTCATTCTTCCCAATTTCACGATTTCACTGTATTTATATTCGAGGTTTTTTTTAGATAAAAATCGTGGATTTGGCCTCTGTTCGACTACACCTATCCTTTAATATAGAATCGTAGATTTGGTCTTCCTATATAACATTTTGATAAATGTTTTCAGCTTTTACGTAAGTCTGGTGTCAGTTTTTATAGGGGTTAGTTATTTTATTGTTAAGTAATTTTTAATGTGCCAAGAGGTTATATAATTTCATGTCACCTAAAACCAGACGAATAGTATTAAGACTTCAAATAGCCTGTGTGGTTGAAGGCCCTTCTAAGGAAATCTTGTACCGCTGGTATAACGAATTAAAGCGCGGCCGACTAACTCTGAGGGATGAAGAAAGACGTGGTTGCCCTTTGGCGGCTGTTACGGAAGGAAACGGCTAGAACAGAAAAATGTAATTCAAGAGAATAGGAACATAGAAAGAGATTCAGCACGTACTCCAGATTGGATCGGGAAGCGTTTACGAGATTCTACAAGAGCATCTTCACGAGAGGAGGATAGTTTCGCGCTGGATGTCGCACAACCTCACAGATGCTAAGAAGAGTGTATGAGGCGGATTGTAAAAAGTGTTTCTATAATTGGTTTAGATGCATGAAACTTTGTATGGAGGCTTTGCTCTCAGAAAAGATTTAATAAAAAAACTTTACCCATAGAACTTTTGAAACTATCATGGTAATGTAGATACTTTTCACTAGAAACGGGATACTTACCCCGCACTTTTATATTCGCCCGTGATCATGGCGCATGGAACTGTGCCGAAATATCGGGAACAATCAAAACTCAAAAATCATGGTAAATATCTTAGTGAAAGTATTTACCCAAAGTTTTTTTTTTAGTTTGGCAAACCTGTCTTAGTGCCCCTCGTACTGCTTAAATCATAATCTTCCTTAGTTTTGCCGAAGTCGAGTAATGAGTGATTTATTGATAGTCACATCGAGAACACATAGTAGTGATTTTAAAAGCTGGGTGTTTCATGATGTCCTATCCAAATAGAAGGAGTCATCAGTTGCCTCACCTTTTTCAATTACGTATTCTTACCTAAATACTACCTGCAAACAAATTCAACGGTGCACATAACTATGTAAGCTTACAATTAATTTGACATATACGTAATTCTGAGTAGGTTCTCAAGTTTGACTTACAGGTTTGAGTTTAGTTTGGTAAAACAACGTTGTTGTATAGAATTTACATTTTAAAAAAATAGGTCAGGTATGAGTAGGACTCACGTGAAGAGGGGCCCGATCATCGATTTTACGTATAATGTCAAAAATAACGTTTTCTTCATAAACTAATTTAAACCAAGAAAAGCCTCAAAATCACAGCCAATAGCGTCCCACCGCAATTGCTTATTCGCGTGTTTGTGTTTGAAAGCAAACGCAGAAGCCGAATATTAGCTGATATTTACCCGAACCTACCCTAATCCATTACCAGCGAGGCTGGCATACACACCAAACGATAACTCTACACTTTGCACATTTCAGAGTAGGCAACTGTTTTGAGTAAACTGCTTTAGAACGTATAAGCACACGAAATACACGCAAATTAACGAGGTGATTCTTGAATAAAACAAAAATGGATCAATCGATCTTAATAAGTAAGACCTACATAAAGTAGTTAGGTTGCGTTTCCACTAGAGATGAGCGAGGATGCGTAGCGAGGGATGTGTTTGTTAAGAACCAATAGAATCACTTCATTTACCTAGCCTCGCTCAGCGCAGCTCTGGTGGAAACGGCTTAGCATGGTTTTTATACGTACAAAACAAACGAGAGATGTGTGCGAGGGATGTGTGCGAGAGATGTGTGCGAGAGATGTGTGCGAGAGATGTGCGCGAGGGATGTGTGCAAAGGATGGACGCGAGTGCTATGTTACAATATTGGAGTCGTTGCGTAGGTGCTCACTCAGTAACAGTAAAGGTTACAAATTTGATGTTATTACAGTAATTACTTGAGGATGATTTCAAAATAAATTATAGACTAGAAACACGATTGGTGAAACTTTTATCGATAGCTTAATTTTTTGAAATTGGCCTTCCTATATCCCTTTTAGGTCCCTCCTACGACTAGAGAAAATATTAAGCGTATATTTTTATACTATTCAGTAGGTTATCACATTGCATTACTTAGATGAATTATAGATAATTTATTTTTATATTTGCTACTTTAGAAGCAAAACGATTTTTTATCATCTAATGCTTACGTCAGTTACCTCCGAGTGGCAGAAATCTATACCTCATCTCTTCCTGAGTTCAAGTTAGTAATAACGTTGTCACTGTCTTGCAGTTATTGTTTTCTTGATAGACTCCGCCCATTCGATATTTTAACATATCGCCGTAAGCTTTAGGTATAGCTTTAGCAGGTACTTCCTGAGCAAAACTCTAACAAGGAGCTCTTGTCCTACTGCTATCAAACTCCTACTCTTGCCAAAACTCTATAGGTACCAAATAGCATCCCGTTCAGATCAGTGCAACAACCAAGACTGACAAATACTTTCACATTACTCAGGATTAGTGTTTAACTGTTGACTGTCCAGCGCAGAGCCATGACGTAGCATCGCCAATAGTTTCTATGACTAAGGGCTTGTTCAGACACACCCCCTTTAAACCACAGCACTGTGAACCAGAGACGATAAATTAATGAGTGTATTTGCGCTGTGGCTGCGATGTGATCTATTAAGGTACAACGTTTCGCAAGTAGCGCCAATTCAAATTGTATTGTGTTTCTTGCTCATAACAGGGCAGCACTTCTTAAGACAGCTATAACTGATTTTGATGAAACTAAGAGACACACATGTCACATGAATGTCAAAGAACAAAAAGAAACATTGAGAGACATTCGCTGCTAACCTACATTTATATCACTTGAAATGGCAAAATTGTTTGGAGCACTCCGCAGAAACCATTATAAGACAAGAATAATTTTATGAGCCGCAAAATCTGTTATCACTATCTAAGGAAGTGTTGATGACCTGTGATGAGGAGAAAACACTATACAATTTTTATTTCGCTGCAATTGCGAAACGTTAGGGTGCGTCCTAGGTGCACGTGACCTATGAGGTAATGCTCTGTTCATAGGCAGAGGTTACCGCTTGACATCAGGTGGGCCATCTGCTTGTTCCGTCATATATAAAAAAAAATATATAAAAAAAAATATCGTAGTATAAAAAAAACCACATATTTAACAGTTAGGTAATTACATTTATTTACAGAATGAATAATACAACTAATACAAGAAGGTTTGTAAAAAAATAAAAAAAACATATGACACGGCTGTGCTACCTGAAGACCGCTGCTAGCGATCTAATTCTAAAGGTAGCTCAAATCCAAATCATTACCAGATGGAAGCGTCCCCTTAGGGACAGCATCTTAATGCTGGCTGCATTGTCACGCTGAATAATGCGTTGAGCCTGATAAGAGCCAGCTCTCGGGTCACAGTTAAATTGACTCTTTTTAAATTATAAAACAGCCAAAGTTGCATGATGGTAACGAAGTAGTAATGCTTTGTTACAGATCCATTTGCAAAAACTATAACAACTAAAAAAAACGAAGGCTGTATGTGGTTCTGAAGTGCTAAATCTAAAAGAAACCTAAGTACTGAATCCGAGACAAATGCGCCGCCTTAATCAAGGACTTAAAGTTATTTTTCTCGGGACTAGCAGATAGGAGTGACAGGAATTAGTTGTCCCAGAACACCAGATAGGAGTTAATTCGTTTTCTTTGTGGACGTCGCCGATCGTAACTCTTGCCGAGTACTCTAACATTACAAGAATGGCTCTAATGAGGTAGGTACGAAGGAGGATTTCATTTAAGTATTTATTCCTTAGAAGAACAAAGGTAGCTCTCAGAATTATTTGTAGCTCCCAGACTTCATCATTAGCACACATACGATTGGTTCTTTCGTAAGAAAACTCAAAACCCTTTTAATAGGCCGGGCATAGTACACACTGATGAATACCTTACGGATAAATTCACTGCCACTGTTGACATTGATCCCACTTGTGGGCAAATGCCTAAACCCCTAAACTAAATACTTACATGATGTAAAAATAGTAAGTACCTACCAAAAGGTACTATCAAATATTTATAAATTGTATGCTTGTTTATATTACCTAACTCATACTTATATTGTGTTATTTTAATTTAACATCTAATATTGAATTGTAAATAGGTATAGACCTAAAAGAAAAACTCTTGAAATAAAAATAAAAATAATAGAAATAAAAATAAATAGGACTATATAGATAGTCCTATGTATTTTTAACCTTACTGACGTGCAAGAGTTTTTCTTATAAATAAAAAAAAAAGGCCAAGTGCGAGTCGGACTCTCGCACCGAGGGTTCCGTAAAACCTGTAGGTATATAAGTTATGGTATTTTTATTGCTAAATGAAATCATCACGAGGAAAGGGGTAGAAAGTTTGAAATTATTAAAAATATTTTTATAATGCGATATAACTAAAAAATGATGCTTTTCGAAATTTTTCCTTTATCTGTGCTATAAGACGTTGCTTCGTACCAAATTTCAAGATTCTGAGTTCACGGGAAGTAGGTACCCTGTAGGTTTAGATTCCCTTGCGAGTGTCGAAAATTTGCAGCATAAACGGCTGTATCTTTTGATTACGTTAGTTTTGACGTTTGTTTATTTCACAGCTCCAAGGGACAGTAGACTTGAGTATTTGATATGAATTTCAGCTTGATACCTCTATGCGTTCCTGAGAAAAAGGGGCTTGACAGACAGACAGACGGACAACAATGTGATCCTATAATAGTACCGTTTTACCTTTTGAGGTACGGAACATCTTAACTAAACTAAACTAATTGAAGTGGCAGTGAGCAGGTCATATAGTTTGTAGATCCAAGAATCGTTGGGGAATAAAGGTTCTCGAGTGGCGACTTTAAACTAGACATCGCAGTGCAGGAAGGCCCGTCTCGGTTGACTGTTTTTTTTAGAGATCGTATGTAGTCTGTGGGTGGAAACGGCTCAAGAACATTTGCCTTGGCATTCTGTATAGGATGCCTATGTCCAGTAGTGGATAAAGGCTGATATTGAAACGCTTTTCCGACCAGAAAGCACTTTCTGCTACCGCTTGAAAATGTGATTAGCACAAAATGAAATGCCTAACCTCTTTCCCTCCCCTTTCTGGCTCCTCGGGCACCCTAATGCTGATATAATGAGAGAACTTTCACCGTTTTTTTATAAACTCTGCAACCGCTTTGTGAGATCTTTGAGTTTTTACCCACATTTTAAGCGGGTTCCAGACTTTCAAGCTAATTGACAGCACACTGGGAATGATTAATGTTTCTTGTTAAACATGAATGTTTTAACCCGACGATCGGTAGTAACTTGTAATTAAAAGTGAGAAAGTTAACCACTTGAGTCTTCCTTAAAGGAACATTTTCTTGGTTGGTTTTATTTTTCTGCCGGCATTGAGTCAAAAATATTGTCAGACTTTTATACGAGTTCTGGCAGAGGAAACAGAGCGCTGGTTTTCTTAAAAATATGAACAACTAGTGTCCGCCTGTGGCTTCGCTCGCGTTCAGCCGTTTGTCGTATGAGTGAGTAACAAACATTCAAACATCCGAACATCGTAACGTTGACATTTATGGGATCATTATGTATGGTGATCATGCTGTCATTTATGTATTGCAAATTAGAACCCACGATAGGTTAGATGATGAATGATGATTGTCGCCTCCCACGCTGACAAATATCATCATCTTTGAATCTACAACATATTTGTAATCCTGCGAGGCTTACTGAATTCCCTATAACTCAGGTTTCTTTTTTTGTTTCTTATTTTTCTTTATCAAAAAGAAGTAATTTCTCAAAAATAGTTGACCGTAGAAGATCGAGTGATATGAGGAATAGGTATCATATTTTTATTCAGCTTTCATAGTACATCTACAAGAAATGCCACGTTGATGCGGTGTGTTCCTCAGGGCGGCGTGAGGCATAACATCTATTAGCGGCCGTTAGGGCGTCGTGCGTTGGGCAGAGAAATATGACGAAGCATAACTTTTTGTACCTGCTGTTAGGCCTGTGTCACTTCAACGCTACAGACCGTTCACCGTAAGATGTCCTATGCCGTGGAGTATTTGTCCTTTCTATGGTTGGCACTATTCCCAAGGCACACAGACTAAAAGTGTAACGCAGGGGACATACGTAATACGGTGCACGGTCTGTAGGGACAAATCTAGAGCTTATTTCACGGTGGTTTTCTTCTCCATTGAGTTAAATATACTACAAGAGCCACAATCTGATTTTAAAATGTCTGCTTTCATTATAAAATCATCTTATCACACTGTCTTCAGTTTTAATATGAACTGGTTGAGAGCAGTTCTGATTATATATGTCACTATTGGGTGTTATGTGGCAAAGGCGAAAAAAATAGGGGTGTCCGGTGCCCTGGGCTCAAATTCAATATTGCATGCGTGCGTGCCAAAGTATTAAACATAAAGTATGTTTTAGTGAAGTCGGTCGAAGTGAAACGTTTGGTAAGTATATAGGATGGTACTATTACATCTATTGTGCAGCTGTCGCTGAGTGGCTAATGTTCGGCCATTTCATGCAAGGTTTGTAAGTATGCTTGGTAACCAGTACCAACAATTAATTTGCCAGTAGATAAGTGAAAAAAACTTACACAAATTCGTGGCCAAATAATTAATTTGTCAGTTAGTAGAATGAAAGAAAAGAGAGCTACCTTATCGTCGCTGTATGGTTGGCAATAGTGATGTCTTCTTCTTCTACAGGGCTGTTTTAAAACGTTCGAAAAGCATTCCGATTGCGGATTCGGAAGTTACCTACCAACGGAGATTACGATAGACGCGATTCTAAAATATCCGATACAGAAAATGTTGACAACTTTCGCTCAAAACATTCCGACAGCTATTTGGAGTCGGTAACTCTTCCGACAAATACTAACGAATCCGATCGGAAGACTTTTCGAACGTTTCAAAATAGCCTTGCAGTTCTTATAATGGCTTCTGAGGAGTGCTCCAAACATTTTCGCCAATGTCAAGTGATGTAATTCATTTTGTATTTGTTATACCATGGTTATACCTAGTCAAGCACGTAGTCAAGTCGTCAAGAGTCTCCGTCAAGTCCAATAGATTTGTCAGCTAAACAGCCAAATGCTGACATAACCGTGGACTTAGTATACAAAAGGACTGAGCGCTCTAAAATATTATAATACCGTATCAAGACCTTATTCCATTAGGTTAAGACTCAATTTAGATTACCGTCATAGATAGTGGAAAAACGAGCCAAGAGAGATATAATAGAGGCAGTTTGCTCCTTTCTAACACTTGAAATGATAGCTTTATGATAGCAAGGGTGACCATGACCATTGTATAGGTAAATACTAAGAGGTCATCGATACTACAAATTTTAAAGTTGGCCGTCGCAGGACGCCCGGCAGACGAGAAACATCACGGCATGGCTGCGTCACGAGTCACGCCGTTTGCCGACACTGAACACTCGGTAAGTAATCAGTACAAGGTTCGATAACACTTTCTGTGATATTGAAAAAAAACGTGTTTCCTACAAACGCAAGCCCAGTCCCGAGTCATCTATTAGGGGAGGTCAACATTTTATTTTACGAAATTAACAAAAAGTGTTATCGATTCGTGATACTGATCACTTACCAAGCCTCCAGTATAAATCTGGCTGCATAAATAACTGTGATAATTAATTAGATTTAAATAATGTTTGTTCCACTCCACGTTCATAAGTGTCTATGGAAAAAGTCTCCTGAGGGGCAAGTCCGAGCTTACACACACCATCGTAACGATGATCGTAACGGCGAGTGTACGTGTATTGCGTAGTAACTAGCCATTAATCTGTGACGTTTTTGGCACAGATTGATAGCTAGTTATTATGTTATACACGTACGATCGTGTTACGTTCACCGTTACGATGGTGTTTGCAAAACTCAGACTCACCCCTCAGTCCATGACTTTATTTTATGGTCACCGTATTACAAGTAGACACACTGTCTCTATAGTACATGTCTTGCTCGGCTCGTTTTTCAGCTGCGAGCGCTCAGTCCTTTTATATACTACGTCCATGGCCACAACACAAGTCGTGACAGGGCGTAGACAGGGTACCTTTAAAGGTATTCTCCCTCTACGTGACATTGTGTCAGACTATATCACAAACGCACGACCATGGACGTAGTTGGACATAACAGACCGATCACCATAAGTTGGCACCTGCCATGGAGTATTTACAGGTGCCATCTTACGGTGAACGAGCCGGACCGTTCATCTTAAGTTGGCACCTACCATGGAGTATTTACAGGTTCCATCTTACGGTGAACGTGCTGTATATGGAAATCGTTCAATACGTGACGAACAGAGGAGAAAAGACAACAAGATTGGATTGAAATAATAGCCATATCCCTCAGAACAAGGACTACAAGGATTTAGTCCTTGTTCTGAGCCATATCCAGTAGCATCTGGCAAAAGAACGACAGTTGTAGTTCGATAAAGCAATAATTGGACATATGTTCCTACCGACTAAATAATGATTTTTGAGATGAGATCCTTTTTGCCTAATCTCAAAAGCGGCTGAACTGTTTATGTAAACTTTGTCATAGATCGTTTGAGACATGGAATTGTACAAGGTACCTACTTTTATGAGCCTAATTTTTAGATCCCTACCACGTAACAAAAGCAGCAGAAAGTTTTTTAAAATTAAATATGCATGTAGGTAATCAACTCAGAGTATGCCAAAAAAGTTTTGCTAAGTTGGGAGTCATCCTGCCATTCATAAAATAGACGAGCTCGAAGTAAAGTCATAAACCAAGGAATAAAGCCAACTTGGACACAAGCCCAAGTAAGTTGACACCGAATCAGTTATTTTATTTAGAAAGCAATAACGCTTTGCAATGCAGTAGGTAAACTACGTGCAAAATGCCAACTTCAATGCAAATACTATCTTCACCAACTGACGTTTCTAAAATGATTGTGACTATATTCAAAGCGGCTAACTCACGGGAACAGTAGATTCTACGACGCTCTGTGGCGCTACTCTGTGGCGTGGCGGGCCAAGGTTCGCCTGCGATGCAAGAGGTTGCGGGTTCGACTCCCACCTATATTATATAACAAAAATTTGTACGATCTGCAGATATTTGTTCAGGGTGTTCTGGGAATTTTCTATGTATAATAAAAAATATCAATCTATGTAATGTATTGTATTAATTATATCAGTTATCTAGTACCCATAATACAAGCTCTGCTTAGCTTGGGGCTAGATAATGTTGTGTGAACTGTCCAGGGTTATTTATTTATTATTATATTATTCTAACATCCAATATATTCCATTGTTTACCTAGAATTCTCTATAATATAACATAACATAACTGAACATAACACGCCTAACAGTCACATGCATGCTATGTCTGTGGTACCTGCAAAAAATAAGGTCTAAAATGACAATCGAGGTTATAATTATCTGTATTGTCATGATGTACCAAAACTGATGATATTTATGAGATACTATCAATTAAAACATGTGTGTTAAGGTGGTCGCTTTTCCATACAAACGTATTAGCACAAATATGGGCAAACAGAGTATAATTTTACACTGAAATGACTGTTGTTGGCTTTTATATTGGTCATTATTTGCGTCAACACATATTTGGTTGAAGAAAACAGTGGATTAATAGCGAAAATAACATCGAAATTTTAGTTCATTTATGTCAGTGTGTGGGTGTACACTGACAGTGTAACACACATAGCCGCAGATTAGACAACAGTTACAAGTCTCTTACACGCGACGTTGTCAGCTCGTGACTTACGCCGGCTAAGCGCTGTTGCCGCTTCGATCTGTCATATCATAATTAGCTCGGATAGAAAATATTAGAAAAACAAACATTTAGGATTGGACATGTGTATGCGAATCAGCTAGACAGCCGGAGGCCGCAATGCATTGCAAGGTCTCTACATATGAACTTTGTATAAATAATGGGAGAAAATTAAATTACAAACAACTAGACAGAAATTACAGACACATATAATATTATCTTAATTACGTAAAAATTAAATTAAATACTACTAGCTGATCATAATTACCTATATATTTACGCACAAGGTTTTTTGAACTGAGACCTCACGAATACACACGGTTTAGGAAGGTTACCTTATTTATTTCGAAAAAAATATCTATGTACATCCACATGTGGTTCGAAAAGTTAGACCTTCAACGTCGTTCAAATTCCTAGAAACGGGAGGTCAACAAAGAATGTTATACACTGGTTGTTATTTTATAGAGTATAGGTACCTACAAGTTTCAAGATTCATAAATTTTAGACTTTTCCCAGTATTTGTATCATAAAATCTACAAACGTAAAAAAAACAGCGTTGTAGGATTAGTGGAAGTACCCTAGAGGTTTTGTTTTTTTACATTTTTGATTTACCCTAACATCTCAAAAACTAAAAAAGTTTTGAAATGTCGAAGCGAGGAACTTTCATATGACACCACATTTGATCTGATATTCTCACTTTTTTTTACCTCCTCTTGGACCCCAATATCTCAACAACCCCCCGACCGATATAGCTCATAACCTTACCAACAAATTGTACCAATACTATCACCTCCCAATCAAATTTCATGAAGATCGGATTAACGGTTCGGAAGTTATGCTCGGACAAACATACATACATACATACATACAAATGCCAATTCTTCCAAGTTGAATCAGAGAACTCGCTTCGCTCATTCAATATTTAAAAAAAACAAAAAAATTGCCTTGTTTCAGTCGAAGTCAGTTCTGTGTAGGTAGGTGAAACTACAATCTTCAAACAAATTCGTTGAAATGATTCCTAGGGGTATTATTCATTATAATTGCGAGTTAGGGTCTTCGGAAGATTCAGATATGCAGGCCCAGGGTGGGTATTGAACATTTTGCCTCCTGCTTAGAAGACAAGAGTTCATCTTACTATGACATGTTATGTCTGTCCGTGTATGTCACAGCCACTTTTTTCCGAAACTATAGGATCTATGCTGTTGAAACTTGGTAAGTAGATGTATTCTGTGAACCGCATTCAGATTTTCACAAAAAAAATTAAAAAAACAAAAAAAAATGGGGGTTCAGTTCTAAGTATTAGTACTTAGAACTGAAACTCATTTTTTTTTTCATCATTCCTGTTGGTGTGGGGTATCTATGTATAGGTCTTCAAAAATGATATTGAGGTTTCTAATATAACTTTTTTCTAAACTAAATAGTTTGCGCGACAGACACTTCCAAAGTGGTAAAAGTCCCCCCCCCAACCCCGTAACTTCTAAAATAAGAGAATGATAAAACTAAAAAAAAAATGTACATTACCATGTAAACTTCCAACGAAAATTGGTTTGAACGATATCTAGTTAGTAGTTTTTTTTAATACGTCATAAATCGTAAACCATCCAAGAACTTTGATATTATGTTACTTGCTGCTACGGAACCCTTCATGGGCGAGTCCGACTCGCACTTGGCCACTTTTTTTTTTAATTTCCATAATATTATTTGCATGCAATGCATATCAGCCGGCCTAGCCAAATGACATTCGCTTCGAAGCGATTCCATTCCTTTCTAGGCGCTAGTCCAGATGGTACGTTCCTAAGCACTAATTTATTACTAGTAGGTAATTGTGTTTATACTGTACTAGCCATTTCACCGCAGCTTGGCAAACAAACAAACAAACAAAACAACAAAGTTTACATATTTACAGGGAATTAATTTTGTAAAAATTAAAAAAAACCCGAACGAAATAAAACGGCTGAACCGATTTTGATCCAACTAAGCTAAGAACACTCCCGACAAATACACCTATCAAACAAAAACAAAAAACGATTTCGGTTCATCCGTTCGGGAGCCACGTTGGGACATACAGACACACACACACACACACACAGACACGTCAAACTTATAACACCCCTTCGTTTTTCGTCGGGGGTTAAAAAATACAAAATAATAGTGAAGATAAATAAAAAAACATAAAAAAGATAAATATTTTATACATAGTGTAATACAAATTAACAATCTTTTTTTTAAGGAGAATTAGCCTTTTTGAAATACAATCCTTTCCCTCATTGTCTCGCAAGTCGCAAAGGCCTCGAAATTAAAAATAATATAATTAATTTTTATTGAATGGGTTATCCTCTTTTTTAACCCCCGACGAAAAACGAAGGGGTATTATAAGTTTGACGTGTCTGTGTGTGTGTGTGTCTGTCTGTCCCATCGTAGCTCCCAAACGGATGAACCGAAATCGTTTTTTTTTGTTTGAAAGGTGTATTTTTCGGGAGTGTTCTTAGCTTTGTTTGATCAAAATCGGTTCAGCCGTTCAGCGTTGGGTTTATTTTTTTATTTTTACAAAATTAATTACTAACTCAACTATAATCTGGACCTCTTCAAGGCTATAGTGAATAGGTGCCTTCTAGACCTTTGTGCTCCATCTTCGGCCGCATCGTCACTTACCAACAGGTGAGATCGTGCACAAACAAAGGTCTATAAATGTTTAAAAAAAAAAAAAAAAACTTGTTGAAAATAGGGTCAACTGCTGATTTCCTCAATGAAGAATTGTTACTTCGTCGGCTTTATTTCTCAAACTCAAGACATCACAATAATGGAAATGGAGCGCGACGAATTATTCCCATTTGTCACACTGATCTGTCCCCCCTAAGGTGACAGTTAGAACAAAAAAGTTGGATCTGTCCCCCTGTTGCGTGATTGGGTGATGGCTGGTACATTTGCGTGTAATTTTTATTTTTATTTTAGGTTATTGTATGGAACCCTTCGTGCTAGAGTCCGACTAGCACTTGGCAGTTTTTTTTTATTTTTTATGATACGAATTGGCAAACTAGCATACGGCCTGAAGCCCAATTCTCTTAATTATTTTATAACCACACTGCAAGTTGACCGAAACGAGATTGTATTGTAAATTGACTGAGAAATTGGTATTCTGCTCCCTCACAATAACAAGATAATCTACTTTCGGTTCTTGCGACCATATATTAGAGTAGGATAGTGCTATATAATAATTGTAAAGAGTGAAAGAGAGAATTCTCAGAACTTTGAAACATTCAAGTTACAGTCACATTTCGATATAATCACATTCCGTGTTGTATTGTCAGGTGAGCAGAATACCATTTTTGACGTTTGTGACATCGACACTCGATCGTAACATGATCCGAACTTTAATTTGACTATTTTTTATTACGAGAATTGGCTTTCTGATGTGAAGTGGTCACCGTCGCTTATAGACACCGGCAACACCGGGGGTAATTGTCGATGCGCTGCCTACCCTGAAGGAATTTATGACCATTTTTCATGAAATAAAACATGTCGTACGTAACCAAGCGTTAAAACCTCAGATGGAAGCTCATTCCATAGTTTGTAGGCACAGAATAAATAATAGTACTTTATGGGGAAGAAATGATCTCGAGAAACGACTCGTTCGAGAAACCCAGGGTTCTATGATGTGCGGATGAGCTTTGTCACGGTGCCGGGAAGAGCGATGGTAAAATCTCGATGCGAGGATGAGATCGGAAAGCTCGTCAGAACATTCCCCGTTGTAGAGGCGGTAGAACACGCAAAGAGATCCGATAGCTCTGCGTTGGCTAAGCGGTTCTAGAGTATCGGAGAGCTTGGGGTCACCGATGATGCTAATGGCTCTTCTCTGTAAGGAGTCAAAACGAAGCAGCTGGTACTTGGTTGCCCCGTGCCATAGATGGGAACAGTTTCTACGTGCGGCCTTACTTGTGCTTTGTAAAGCAATAGCCATTGATGCGGCGTAAAATAAAGTTTCTATGTGCATTATATTATGGGGGAGGCCTATGCCCAGCCGTGGACTTCAGTTGATGATCTATCAATAAAAGCTGAAAGTAACTAAATCTTTAGAAAAAAAAGCGGCCAAGTGCGAGTCGGACTCGCCCATGAAGGGTTCCGTAGCAGCAAGTAACATAACATAAAAGTTCTTGGATGGTTTACAACTTATGATATATTAAAAAAAACTACGTACTAGATCTCTTTCAAAACAATTTTCGTTGGAAGTTTACATGGTAATGTACACCATATTTTTTTTTTTAGTTTTATCATTCTCTCTCTCGCAAACTATTCAGTTTAGAAAAAAATGATATTAGAAACCTCAATATCATTTTTGAAGACCTATCCATTGATACCCCACACAGGTTTGATGAAAAAAAAATGTGTTTCAGTTTTAAGTATGGGGAACCCCAAAAACTTATTGTTTTTTTCTATTTTTGTGTGAAAATTAGTTTCGGAAAAAAGTGGCTGTGACATACACGGACAGACAGACATACATGACGAATCCATAAGGGTTCCGTATTTTTTTTTCGGAACCCTGAAAAACGACTTCATAGCTAGGAGTTTATACCCAATACAACATAAATACATAAATAGACACACGCCTTTTTCCCCGAAAGAGTAAGCAGAGCCTCTCATGTGCCTCTTTTCACTGTGGGTTGCACCATCGTGGGAAATACACGTGACAAGTGGTGAGCTCATCGCCGCCATTGCTTCCCACGACTGACTCTGCTAATGCTTTCTTCCAGTATAATACATTCCTGAAATAAGCTAGCAGTCAGGAACTACAAGCTAACTACAAGTCCGGGTATAAGACTTAATAAAATTAGTGTGCTGATGAAAATGAGCCTAAACACGGCCAGTCTACTATTATCCATCGAGGAGTTCCGCTGTCCACGTTCCGTCTCCATCATCAGATCAGCTCGCTTTCACCATAGTATTGTACTGTCATCGGAACTAGATAGGTACGAGTATGCCAAATTTCAGCTCAATCGGATATCGCAGGAGACACCATTGTTGCCACCCATGAAATATAGTAGTAGTAGAGCTTTTTTGTGTAAGAGTTCGTCCGGGGAAGTACTACCACCATACCTATTTCTGCCGCAAAGCAGTAGTCCTCGCATTGCTGTGTTCCGGTTTGAAGGGTAAGGGTGCCGGTGAAATTACAGGCACATGAGACGTTTCACCTTTATGTCTCAGGGTGGCGGGCGCAGTGCTATGCCACATAGGGCGCGTCCTAGGTGGACGTGACCTATGAGGTAATGCACTGTTCATAGGCAGAGGTTACCGCTTAACATCAGGTGGGCCATCAGCATGTTCCGTCATTCTAGTAGTATAAAAAAAAAAAACATTCTGAATGCAAATGCTTGACTTGTTGCTGAAAATACCGAAATTGATATATGTGTGCCTATAATATTTGAGGAGTTCCCTCAATCTTCATGGATTCCATCATCAGAAAAACATTTTAATGAAAATGGCACCAATCTGGAAGTATATCATGTAATTTTTTTTCCTAATCGTTACGTAAATGGTATGAGGTAACAAACATAATAAAAAACTCTGGAATTGATAACCTCCTCCATTTTTTGAGGTCGGTTAAGAATCGAGTACCTACTTTTTGATTTGAAATAAGGACACACCACAACACTCACTTCACAAACATAATATTGGCTGAAGCAGAATCAGTGTATTTTGTAGATCATTACAAAAACATTTATAAAAAAAAATAGTCTGGTATCGAACCCAGTACTGTGGTTTTAGTGTCGAGAGATCTAGTCACTGGTTACAAAAAAAAAAGTAAAAAAAAAAAATACAAAAAATAAAGGCAGTATAGAATCGAACGCAGTAACGTGGGTTCAGAAGTTCTGAGTCGACAGTCCAAGCCGCTAATCCAACTATTTTGAAATTCGCGCGCCGAAATTAGCTTATAGTTCTAATACAATAATATCCTTGACTGTGTGCGTGAGTAGGCTTTCATATTGCTCGGAATTTGCTCGGCACAAGTATGTTAAAACTAGAGACTAAAATAACCTGAAATATAGCTAGGTACATAGCAAATGAACCACCATTTGCGTGAACGTTAGTGTTATGACATAATATGCACATTTTAATTCATAAATACATAAAATACTTCAAAATTTGGCAACAGCGCCATCTATTGACGTTGTCGTGCCTAGCTGACCACGAGGAACAACCTTAAGAGAGTGGTCTGTGAAAATGACACATCGAGTTTTGACACTATTCCATTACCTGTGACCTCCACCTTGCGGTGGGATTTGGAACTAATTAGGTAAACAAACCTCTCAACCGTACAATTATGTAGAAAACACATTACTTGTTTTGTCAATTACTTCATTGAATTTTTGTTCTGTACGTAATCAGATAAATGTGAAAATAAAATCAATGTATACCACCTATACAATCGTTGCGTGACTGACTGACTCAGTCACTGACTATCAACGCGAAGTCTAAACCCTAGGTCATAGGACCTGAAATTCACATAGGTACATTTCTTTTGTGGTATAGCGGTGCACTAAGAAAGGAATTTCCTAAATACACACCCTAAAGTGGTGCAGCGGGATGTTGAAGTTTGTATAGCAAAAACTGCACGCGGGCGAAGTCCCAGGCGTTCCACTACTGGATACTTGAGAAATCTCTGTGCACATGTTGTGTTTTACATATTATGCTGTGTGCTTCAGGTTTCGTTATATTTTATAACAGTTTTATTCGTTTTATTTTACCCCAAATAGACAAAGTGGTCAAACCCACAAAAAAAAACAAAAAATACAGGACCAAAAAAAACAAAATTAAATCAAAAACGCCCTAAAAACTCTCACAACCTAAGAAGCCCTACAAACCTTTAAAAAAACCCTTCCAACTCCTAAAAACAGAGGGTTTAGCCTACCCTACCTCCCTAGAGTTCATACAAGTCTTAAACTTTAAGAATCAATTAAAACCTCGTACAAACCCATACAACCCAATTTAAACCGGTATTGAACGACGGACCTTGCTCAGAAAAATATCTTGGGAATCAGGATTTTTCCCAGCAGGGCCCAAATTAGATCATTTTCTCCGCCTCAAAACTCACTATTCTGCCAAACTTCCTGCTGATGTTTTTTTTTCCATTAACTTTCATCCACTAATATACCTACCTTGTTTGTTTATATTAATTTGAATGTGTATGTGCGCCTACTTTTTGGCGATTGTACCTAGTCAACCTTTGGAGGTTTTTAAGGTACAATATTATACCTAATTAAATGTGTAACATATATTGTGTATGAAATAAATAAAAAACAAAAAAAACCTACACGTGTAGGGCTGTTTAAAAAAACGCTCATACAGTGATTTTATTATTTAAAACTATTCGTCAAAATAGTAACAGTTTTTCGAGTTATTTTGTACAGAAAGACGGATAAAGAAACAAATAAATTATATAGGTACCTACAAACTATGTTGGAAGAAATTCACGTAATTGAAACATACTGACCACAAATTGGCATAAAAAAACGGCGCGGCGAGGACGTTGCATTTGACAGTTGTTTTTGACTAGTAAGACATTTTCAAACATTTATCGGCTTCTAAATTCTAATTTCCATGTACAACCACAGAATAAATAATAGTACCTACTTCTTGAAACATGTCATGAATTGGTTTGGCGTCTTTATGAAAGGATTATAGGAAATTCAAACCCTAAAATCAATTGTGTTGAAGACCTCTGTAGCGCGGCGGGCGAAGGTTGGCCTGCGACGCAGGAGGTTGCGGGTTCGATTCCCGCCTCGGAACAAATATTTGTGCGATCGCAGATATTTGTTCAGGTGTTCTGGGTATTTTCTGTGTATAATAAAAAATATCTATCTATGTATTATGTTGTATTAAGTATATCAATTATCTAGTACCCATAACACAAGCTCTGCTTAGCTTGGGGCTAGATAATGAAATGTCCAACATTATTATTATTATTTATTATTAATTAGGGTCATAAAGTTTGGAAGTATTGTTTGTTATTCTATTAATATTAAAAATTAAAGCGGGCCCCCATACAAAAAAAGTGATTTTGACAAACGCTGTATCTCTTGATCCGCAATAGCTAGACACAACAAAAAATAAAAAAAGTGAGTTATAAGTAGGTATGTACCTACCTAGGGGAAAACAAACATGTTTATATTTACTTGCCTTATTTTTATTAATTATCATCATCCGCCCAGCTGGAAATATAACATTTCCATGGAATGCCACGACGACTGGTCTTGAGCCGCCTCCGTCCACAGACTTCCCGCGACCTTTATAAAGTTTGGTACATTGGAAGTTCCCCTCCCACACTGCGTCGTCCGGTTGTTGGTCGCCACTCGAGGACTTTATTTCAGTCATCTTAATAAGTGCGTGTTGCCAGAGATGACTTACGTGACTGAGACGTGATCGCTAACTATCACACACACAAAAGCTCAAAGTATCACAGCGGGCTATGCATGGAGAGAGCTATGCTATTACCATCAGTGTACAAATACGTAGTCTGCGACAACCGTAACTACAAGAAATATTGTTACGAGATATTCGCGCCTAAAGTTTTTTATCTTATATTAGTGATCAATGTCTTTGTAAATATTTATCTGTTATGATTTTGATCTGTACGATCGCTACGATCATTCCCTTTAAAACTGTGTTTATTATATCGTGATAACATTAATGCTTTTTTATTATTTAGTAAATAATACTTGTTTAGTGTAACATTATTTTAGAACGTGCTCTACCTAAGCATGTGCGCCGTATGTAACATAGTTACTGTTCGCATGTCTAGGGATTTTGTTATGGTGTTCAAAAAACGGAATATGCTCAAGATTTACTAATCTTATGTGCGGTAACATAACTACTAACTCAGTTATACACTTTATTGAGCTGGGAGAAAAAAAAAACTGTAAGTAAGACCACAGAATAAATAATAGCAAGAACAAAAGGCTCACATCGTGAAAACAAAATAACGAACCTTGTTGGGACGCAACAAAGTGCATTTCAGTTCGCATAAGTGCTTACTGCCTAGCGCCAAAACCACCTTAACACCCTAAACACCCACCACCCTTATTCACCTAAACATTGGCGCTCTCTTGTAAATGTTTGAATCTTTTTATTTGTGTATTATATTTTTGTTTAGTACTCAATTTATAATTTTACTAGCTGTAACCTGCGACTTCGTCTGCGCAGGATTATTAAGTAGCGGAGTATTATAAAGCTAGTATTATTAGACTTACGCTGGTGAAGTAAGTTTCACCCGCGTAAGTCTCGATCCCGTGTGAATATCGGTATAAAAATGTGCCTGTGTTATTCCGCGAGTCTAGTTATCTTTATTCCAAATTTCATCCAAATCCATCCCGTAGTTTTTACGTGAAAGAGTAATTAGGATAGGATATTCGGTTACCAAATTACTCCTGCATTCTGCTGCTCGCCTGGTACATTGAAAAGAAAGAAAGAAAGAAAGTAAAACATTTATTTGTGTCACCAACATGGATGTAGTAGTAACAGTGAACAAACAATATTCCACACAAAAATACACACACACACACACACACACACACACACACAGAAACAAAGATAAATAAAACATTGGATGAAAAGTATTCGCATTGCTGCTGCGCCCTGCGGTGTTTTCCGCATAGGTCTCGATTCCGTGGGAATATCGGGATAAAAATGTGCCTATATGTTATTCCGGGAGTCCAGTTATCTCCGTTCCAAGATTCATCCAAATCCATCAAGCAATTTTTACGTGAAAGAGTAACAAAGATACATCCATCCATCCATCCATGCTTCCATCCATCCATACTTACAAACTTTCACGTTTATAATATTAGTAAGATACCTTTTAACATTCTTTGTATTTTTGAATTTTAAACACAAATTAAATTTAAATTAAATGACTATTCCAAGTATATTCGGTACAAATTTAATCTGCGTAGTGTTTTTTTTTCGAATGGAATTAAAAAGATTTAAACTTTTGTTTTCTTGACAAAATCCGAATAAATTTATGGATATAATACTTGTTTTTGACTTTGTACGATGACACGTGACGCGTCGAAATAATAACTTGGTAGCTTTCCATGGCGCATGCACTATTAAATTGTTTTGACCAAATGTTCCCATTTTTAGGGTTCCATACTCAAAGACAAGGAACCCTTATGGATTCCCTTTGGATTTTCATATTGTGTCCTACTAATATTTATACCATCAATTTGTACATATGTTTAAGCAAATAAATTATCTTTATCTTTATCTTTATCTTTATCTTTTATCTTTCGTCATGTCTGTCTGTCTTTCTGTCTGTCCGTGTATGTCACAGCCTTTTTTTTCCGAAGCTATAAGAGCTATACTGTTGAAACTTAATAGGTAGATGTATTCTGTAAACCGCATTAAGATTTTTACACAAATATTGAAAAAAACAATTAGTTTTGGGGTTCCCCATACTTAGAACTGAAACTCAAATTTATTTTTTCATCAATGTGGGTTATCTGTGGATAGGTCTTCAAAAATGATGTTGAGGTTTCTAATATAATTTTTTTCTAAACTGAATAGTTTGCGCGAGAGACACTTCCAAAGTGGTAAAAAGTGTGCCCCCCCCCCCCCATAACTTCTAAAATAAGAGAATTATAAAACTAAAGAAAATATATGATGTACATTACCATGTAAACATTCACTCAAAATTGGTTTGAATGAGATCTAGTAAGTAGTTTTTTTTTAATACGTCATTAATCGTAATCCATCCAAGAACTTTTATATTATGTTACTTGCTGCGACGGAACCCTTCATGGGCGAGTCCGACTCGCACTTGGCCGCTTTTTTTATGGTTTTTTTTGGAAATTGTTATTTTGTACCTTTTTTTTGCATAGAGTCAATCTTAATAGAATACTGACTATCCATGTTTTTTTTGTTGTATTTGGAATAGTGGTGTATACCTTATTTTATACCAGTCAGTTAAATCATCCTAACGATGAAGTTATAAGTTGGTAAATATTGCTACAAGTATCTCCTATTTTTTTTTTTTTTTTTTTTTATACTAATGAATGACGGAACAAGCATATGGCCCACCTGATGTAAAGCGGTAACCTCTGCCTATGAACAGTGCATTACCTCATAGGACACGTTCACCTAGGACGCACCCTATGTGGCATTGCAATGCGCCCGCCACCCTGCGACATAAAGATGAAAAGTCTCATGTGCCTGTAATTTCACCGGCACCTTCAAACCGGAACACAGCAATGCGAGCACTACTACTTTGCGGCAGAAATAGGTATGGTGGTAGTACTTCCCCGGACGAACTCTTTCACAAAAAAGCTCTACTACTACTACTTTCTGGTATAAATAGCACTAATTATGATTTCTTCTTTTATTTCTGCAGTTATACATCTTGCCATAACTTTTGGTACGGCTTCTAGAAAACAATGTGTTAAAAAAAACTAGTTAATATATTGTGATTTTAACTCAACACCGTGACTAGTTTATATTTTGGGGTTCAATCCTCCCTATCTACTTTTACAGCAAAATCTCTCTCAGGTACGTTTGATGTAAAAAAACTGGAGCATGTGTGTGATTCGTGATCTCGATAATTATAAAAATACCATGTTTCCAGAACCTTTACACAGGTATTGTTTGAATTGACACAATTTATAAAATCCTGAAAATCATAGATTTGATTTGCTGATTTTGTTATCTTGTAGGCAACCAGTCCTTTTTTTCAGAATCCCCTTCAGTCTTGTTAGGCCAGTCACCGTAGACACTAAAATCGTGTAAGATCGCAAAAAGTTGCAAGGTTCTGTTTTTTGGGATGTTGTTAGGATAAATACCAATTGTGTAAAACCAAGTTTGCAACTTCGATAGAGCTGTGCGAACTTTGCAATTTTTTTACGACCTGGTATGTTTATGATGACTGGCCTATGTGTCGTTTGTAGGTTAACAGCTAATATTTGTAAGGAAAAAGGTTATACACACCTCAGTTTGTTCAAAATTACTAGGTATAACTAAGTAGTTGGAAGAAACTTTTCTTTTGGGTACTTATTTACTTTGTATTAGCCATTTTGCATTTTCTAGAGCGTTCACATGCGTACTTTTCGTCGCGAGTATCGCCTTTGCATAACTCGCCACACACGACCTACCCACTTTTCAGCTTTGGTGAGTCACTGTTTGTTGAGCTCCCACTGACTGACTGGCACCAATCCCCCACTTTTTATCTTCGTGAATGACGTGGAACAATCAGATGGCCCACCTGATCTTGAGCGGTAACGTCTGCCTTTAATAATCCATTACCTCATATGTCACGTCCACCCCTTGTGGCATTGCATGGCATTCACCGGCAACTATACCTTTCATACTAAAACACAGTAATACAAGCACTAGTGCTTTGCGGCAGAAATACTACTGGTAGTAGTTGTGGTTGGTAGTACATTCCCGAACGAACTCTTTCACAAAAAAAAAACTCTACTACTACTAAACTACGATATAATGCGATTGTAATGTCTACGATTACTTTTTCGTACAGTTTTCGTTTACTAAGCAAGACGATGACACAGAATAAATAATAGTACAAGCACGACGATAAGAAGCGACGATGATAAGATTCGATTCCTTTGTTTTCAGAAGTAGTTAAGTGCAATAAAGAATATCAACACTAGTCTTAAGCACCGTATATGTAATGTATGATGTTACTATTCATATGTGTAGTATTTAGTACCACATAATAAAAAAAAAATTGTTCAGATATCCACCGTATAATATGTTACGGTGATTATATTTAGGATACATTTTTGGTACATGATCAAGCTCATACAAACACGTCAACCTCATACCTCATACCTAACTTACAATAAAATTAATATTGATCAACTGCATTATCTATGAGGAACTAGTATGTCACAGATAACCCAGTTATTATAGTTGTACCTACTACAAATAATATAACGCGTCCAAATTAAGTCGCGGGTGACAGTAGGTACCTATACCTAGCTTGTATTTTATATTATAAATTTCGTCCAAAATTAGTAGGTACCCAAAATCTGAATTCGTTTATTTGTAACCCCTGACGAAAAACGAAGAGGGTGTTATAAGTTTGGCGTGTCTGTGTGTCTGTCCCATCGTAGCTCCCGAAAGGAACAACCGTTTTTTTTTTTTTAATTGTTTTTGTGGGGAGTTTTCTTAGCTTTGTTTGATCAAAATCAGTCCAGCCGTTCAACGTTGGAGGTTATTTAAATTTTTACAAAATTAATTACTTTGTGCTATACGTTTTTAAATTCCGACGGGAAACGAAAATATTCGTGAAGAGAAAATATGTACAAAATGTGTGGCTACGTTTCACCGAGGACTTATCGAGGACTATACTAAGTTCCATTGGTCTAGTTGTTACTATGTTGACAGAGTTATTTATATGGTAGCATACTTGTACGGAGCACTCTACACGCGAGTCCGACTCGCACTTGACCAGTTTATTCATCTTCCGCCTCCAATAAAGCATGGACTTTAATGGAGATTTTTTGAATAGCAGCATTGTATCAGCAAAGTATCTATCTATGTAATATATTGTATTTAGTATATCAGTTATCTAGTACCCATAACACAAGCTCTGCTTAGCTTGGGGCTAGATAATGTTGTGCGAACTGTCCAGCATTATTTATTTATTTATTGTTTCGATATCAAAATTTGAAGTACCAGTATTATTATTAGTAACAAACAGTCAAACATAGATAAAAATTGAATGATAGTATAAATAAAAAAAAAAAAAACATACCGTTTCTCACTAGTAAGTCGGGAAATAAGCAAGTACATTTTTGTAAAAAAACGATAATCACTTAGTATAAAGAGCTAGGCATATTCTAAGGAAAATCGCTAAGCGAAACTCTTTTGGTCACAATATAAACTCCTTCGTGAGTATGCTACCGTAGAATTGCATCGAGCGACTACGGAGGCCTGCAATGTTATAAGTATAGATCCACCAACTTATCTCTAGAACCATTTACCTACATTTTTCTATCAGCTACATACATTTCATTCTGCAGATAAGTTGGTGGATCTCTAGAATTGGTTTGTGTTCACGACTGTATGATTAAACTGTCAAACCATGTCAGTCCGGTAAATTTTCACAAACCTCAAATAAATAAGAATTTGCATTGGTTTCTTATTACCCGAATTACAATTATAACAACGAAAACCAACAATTTTCAGTAAAATAATACAAGTTTTTGTAATGATATATTGAAGTAACCCGTTGTCCGTTTTCACCTGTGAATAAAAAAGTGAACGAGGGCCTTCCTTCCAGCGCCGTGGATAACCACGGAATGACAGAAAATGGCGTAGAAATCGTGTAGATACGGCGAATTGAAAATGTTTTCGTGTTTTTACACATCTTTTATATAAAAAGATTAAAAACCCCAACATACTTTTAAAACTATGTGTATAGACATGATACTAAAGTGTTTTATTTCTCAGAAATAGCTGTAATTCCGTAGATTTAGGCTCATATGTAGATGCTCTATTTTGATCAATTTCGTGAAAATGGGTAGGTAGTTTTTCAATTTACACAAAATCTAGAAATAACTTTAGAAAACCCCAACATATTTTTATTCAGCCTGAAGTTTTCTTTCTTCTGATCTAAATATTGTTAAGAATAAAGCTAAATTTGGAAAGTTCTAGGCTTTTCAAAACACCACTTTTCAAGGGTTTTCACAGACTAGCCCCTTAAGTCTCCTAATTCTCGCAAAATCAACTTTCGCTATCTGAAGAAGTGTTGATGAGCTGTAATGGGCAAAAAACACAAAAAAAAACGCACCAAATATATCTCTGTTACATTTAAATGTAATCTTGTTCTTTTGGTAGTCTTACTTATACTTATACCTGAGCCTTAGAGCAATGCAGGCCTCCGTAGACCTGATCAGCATTCCAATGTCACTTGACCAAGGCACATAACTATATGACAGTTTTTACAAACCGCGGGACATGTTTTTGTAAAAGTGTTTTGATTTTCCCGCGGTGTTGAACAGTAACCAATTTTTATTTTTATTTTGTTATAGTTTTACTGGATACAAAAAAACAAACACAGCTCAAAATAAAAGCTGCATTGAAAACACCTGCCTTCAAAAACAGAAATTTCTACCGGAATCCACCTGCCCACGATACGTCGCGGATACGATGTGCGAAACAAATGTAGAGCACTGTAGAGACATGCACTGATAGGGGGAGTTCAGACTCGGCGGTGCGACCACAAATCAATCCAGCGATGGTGAAAGTTTTTGAACGTTTTCAAAAAAGCAGCAATAGCCTAAAAAAGATGAATTGAGATAGACCCTCGTGATTAGCATGGGTTTTTTTATGTAATGGCTCGACAAACTGGCATATGGCCCGCCTGATGGTAAGCGGTTACCGTCGCTTATTGATATCTGCAACACCAGAGGCATTGCCAATGCGTTGCCCTGAAGGACTCTTTTTATTTTATTTTTGAAGCGGGTAATGTTATAGTTTAGCGGAAACACCTCAGGAGGGAGCCCATTCAACAACTTGCACATATGGGGGAGAAAAGATTTCGTAAAGCGAGTCGTACGAGATACCCACGTGTCGATGATGTGGGATCACTCACGTCTTCACGTCTCTTGCGTTGACGAAAAGTTCAATGATAGAACCTGTATGCGGGTATGAGATTAGACAGTTCCTCAGAGCACTCCCCATTATAGAGCCGATAGACCACACAGAGCGAGCTGATGTCTCGGCGCAGGCTCAGTATTCACTTTTAGTATCTAATTCAGTTAGGTATTCTATTGTTTCGGTTTCTCTTGTATCGTGCGCCACGCTCTGTCTGGACTTCTCTATTCATCTGAGTCGCAGTCGCATTGTCAATCTGCACCGGGTCTTACAAAGGCAGGCTGCATCGCAAACCGAGCGGGCTGGAACACCTGCCGAAATCAATTTTCTGGTGCGCGGCCACGGGAGCTCTTATCGCTTGTGTTCCATATATTTTTTTGGATATTGTTTGTGGATTTTGCGATTGCAAAATAAAATTGTTTTTTGTTCTGTATTTTTGAATGGTTTCGACTAGGTTCTATTTTACCTACCGTTAAATTTTAAAGAAAAGTATTTGAGGAATATGCGGATATATCGAGGACAAATATAATGTATTATATCTTTGGATCTTTGTATCTTTGCTAGTAAGCCCCCAAAGATATTATGTCTTATCCAATAATTTATATTTAAATAAATAACAGGTATATTCTCTCAAAGGCCAGTAGGAACACAAGGTAAGGTGTTTTTTACAAAGGGTTTATGAAAACAACACTACGTTGTTGATAAATATTGTGTTAAATCTTTTTATACTCGTACCTAAAAGAGTGGTAAATTTTATACATAAAATTTTGGTTCATTTATAATCCTATTACACCTCATCCTGCGACGCAGGAGGTTGCGGGTTCGATTCCCGCATCGGAACAAACATTTGTACGATCTGCAGATATTCGTTCATAGGGTGTTCTGGGTATTTTCTTATGTATATTTTTTTTTATCTTTGTAATTATGACACAAGCTCTTCTTAGGTTTGGGGCTAGATTATGTTTTGTGAACAGTCCAGCATTTTTTTTAAATTATTTTAAAATAGTCTAACGATTAACTATGTCGCCCATACATTCAAACGTCGAACACTGTGACGTAAGGATGTACTGTGTTGAAGCAGCATCGAGCGGTAGCTCGACACACAGTGCCATCGTACGGATGCTTCTTCGGGTCCTTCCACCGGCGCATCAGCGAGGGGAGGTTTAACAACCCGAACTCGCAGGCACATCATTTGGATAAGCAAATAGTAAAAAAACACACAGGGTTGTTGCAAATTTTTACGATAATAATAATTTTACTTTTGTATGGGAATTTTAATACCTTTGTACACGTAAAAGTATTTAAATTCAATTAATTTATTTCCAGTAATACAAAAAAAAACACCGTGTTGGAAAGTTCAGGTAATTATTATAATGCATAAAATAATTGACAATCATATTGACATGTTCGGTCGGAATAAACCCCCTCTGGGCTAATAGAGATATTACGTTACACGTTGCATAAATAACTGAAAATAAGTAAAGAGATAAACGTTAATCTATAACTATTTTAAATCATTAATCAAACATCACCAAACTAAGTGTAACCTCAAGTGCTGCAGGCACATTTTAATCACGCGATTCTCGGCGTGTTTGGTCGCTATTATTTATACTGGTGCTGTGTCGATGTCTCGAATTTCGAGCAAGATTGTCGCCTTGTGGCACGAGATATAAGGTGAAAGCGGTGATTTAATGACCGATTGGTAGTATATCTGTGGCATCGAAATCTAACAGACAGCCGCATTCTTGCGTGGAGAGCACGAATAGTAAGGTAAAACAGTGATCCGTCCTAGGAGGTCGTAGATATTACAATGAACAGTATTTAAACAAATGTTTGCTGCGTAATCGAGAATATAAATCTACTATGCTCTCTTAAATAATATTATTTGTTACTCTTATTAATTTTATCGGTGTACGATGATACGAGTAGGTAGTAATAGTAGTTTACATCTCTCATATTCGGTAAGTAGGTCCTTATTACCCCCAAATGGGGCTTGTAGGTGACCAATTAGCGCTCTAGGGTAATAATGTAGCTAGAAAAGCCCTAGGGCGGTAAGTAATTTAAAAAAAAACTTCACTCTTTAAAAAAGTTTGCGTACATCTAACCATCATACTGGCAATAGACATCATGCATTCAGCCCAATGACAAAAGAGGTCGCTTCGCTATTCAGCCTTGTCTTCGTATGAGTATAATAGTCATCAATTTTAAATATCGAACGGCGAAGCTCAATTTCGTTTTTGAAAATACTAATTTAAAAGAAGATGAAAAAAGGCGGGAATAGAAAACTTACTTTAAATATTGTTTTTTTTTTTTATAATTACGTGCTAATTAGGAAAAAAACATGAGTTCTGCAAGTGATGAAGATATAAGCTGCACTCCAGATTCAATGAAAATGGAAGCTGAAGCAGCAATTAACAATATTTTGCCTGAAAGTTCTAAAGAGAGATATTTGAAAAAAACTATTAACATACCCAAAAAACACCTGTACCTAAAATTCGAAAATTGTTCTCATTTCACTATAAATGTTTTATTCTTGTAATGCCGATTTTTTTCTACTTACCTCACAATCGAGATGTAAAGCAGAGTAGTTAGCTCGGGTGTAAGCATCAATGGCACCCTCGAACTATAGGCGCACTCGCTGCGCTCGTGCGCCTAAATATCTCGCCTACAATTGATGCCTTACAGCCCTTGGCTACTAATCTACTATTATGAAACTGTCAT
Source organism: Operophtera brumata (assembly GCA_932527175.1). Classification (NCBI taxonomy): domain Eukaryota; kingdom Metazoa; phylum Arthropoda; class Insecta; order Lepidoptera; family Geometridae; genus Operophtera; species Operophtera brumata. The sequence continues at coordinate 52,516,644 of OW052239.1, read as the reverse complement.
ATAAGAAGGGGTAAACACGAGAGTCTGTTTATCGAATGAGGCGAAGCCGAATGCGATAATAGGTTGACTCGAGTCTTTTAATACCTAAGTTTTATGCAGTTTTACACACTACTTTTATCTTCACTCATAGGAAAATTTAAATTAAACAAAGTAGGTAAAACAAGGATGTAATTTATTTGGTATAGAAATATGGGAAGCGCGGGAAATTACGTTCAAACTACGCATGCGTGCGCCATTTTTTCACAGTTCGATTTGCGCATGCGTGCGCCTTTTTTTCACATTCAGGCTATAACCATAGACTAGTTTAATTAAATAATTAAAAAAAAGATAGCGGTACTACCTATAATGAGTTTTATGATACAGTTGGCGGTACTATAATGAGTTTTATTCTTAATTTTATGTATATGCGTCTATAAAGTGCGTCTGTATAGAACCGTCTTTGAATTCGTAATTCGAATTTTTCGATTTGAGTGTAGATAAAGATATTTACGTTATAAGCGCATTGTAGAGATTGTTCACGTTTTTTTAATCGAGAAAATTTATAGAAATATTTTGAGCTCTTGGAAATATGTCGCAGATTCACATATATTTGTTGTTGTCATAAACTGTGTAGATTTTGCTAAATATACGTTTGGGAGAAGCCTATTTGACTCTTGACAGCCTCGAGTGGCGTTTGTAAACTGTGTAGATTTTGCTAAATATACGTTTGAGAGAAGCCTATTTGACTCTTGATAGCCTCGAGTGGCGTTTGTAAACTGTGTAGATTTTGCTAAATATACGTTTGAGAGAAGCCTATTTGACTCTTGATAGCCTCGAGTGGCGTTTGTAAACTGTGTAGATTTTGCTAAATATACGTTTGAGAGAAGCCTATTTGACTCTTGACAGCCTCGAGTGGCGTTTGTAAACTGTGTAGATTTTGCTAAATATACGTTTGGGAGAAGCCTATTTGACTCTTGACAGCCTCGAGTGGCGTTTGTAAACTGTGTAGATTTTGCTAAATATACGTTTGGGAGAAGCCTATTTGACTCTTGACAGCCTCGAGTGGCGTTTGTAAACTGTGTAGATTTTGCTAAATATACGTTTGGGAGAAGCCTATTTGACTCTTGACAGCCTCGAGTGGCGTTTGTAAACTGTGTAGATTTTGCTAAATATACGTTTGGGAGAAGCCTATTTGACTCTTGACAGCCTCGAGTGGCGTTTGTAGAGTGTGAAACAGATGGAAAGGACTCAGGAGGTTGCGGATTCGAATCCTGCCTTGGAACAAACATTTGTACGATCTGCAGATCTGTTCAGGGTGTTCTGGGTATTTTCTATGTATTATAATAAAAAATATCTATCTATGTAATGTATTGTATTAAGTTCAACAGTTATCTAGTACTCATAACACAAGATCGGCTTAGCTTGGCGCTAGATAATGTTGTCTGAATTGTCCAACATTATTATTCTTATTTAATAGGAGCATTCGAACGCGGAATCAGCTTCCGAAAAGTGACTAAATTGCCGATCGCCGATACAAAAAGTAGCTGATGTACTTTGGCCCTAATCCAGGGATTCCCAAACTTATTTTGTCCACTTTGAGAATCAATTATTTTTTAGCGCCCCCATAATTATTTTTTATCGGCCCCATTTTACTACCTACTTAAAAGCCACTATAACATCAGAGATTAAACATACACAAATCGGGTTTTTTAAAAAAAACTTGTTAAAACATGATTGCCCGCGGTCTATTATCTACGAAAATTACCTATCTAGGAATACTAATAACTATTAAAATGCGAAAGTGTGTCTGATTTGACGCTCCCATTTTTTTCTGGGTCTCTTCCCGCCCCCCTTTAGGCCCGCAGCGCCCACAAGGGGGCGTTATCGCCAACTAGTAGTTTAGTAGTAGTAGAGCTTTTTTGTGAAAGAGCTCGTCCGGGGAAGTACTACCACCATACCTATTTCTGCCGCAAAGCAGTAGTGCTCGCATTGCTGTGTTCCGGTTTGAAGGGTAAGGGTGCTGGTGAAATTACAGGCACGTGAGACTTTTCATCTTTATGTCTCAGGGTGGCGGGCGCAGTGCAATTCCATATAGGGTGCGTCCTAGGTGGACGTGACCTTTAAGGTAATGCACTGTTCATAGGCAGAGGTTACCGCTTAACATCAGGTGGGCCTCTTGCTTGTTCCGTCAACCAAGAAGTATAAAAAAAAAAAAAAAAAAACTTTGGGAACCCCTGCCTAATCCAATGTTTAACGTTTGCGACTGACTTCAAGCGATAGGCAAACGATCACCCGAGCGCAAGATGCTTGCGGACGGCGTATGTCGATCGCTATGTCTATTATCATCTCCCTATTTTAGTAAGCGCTTATGCATTACGCCAACTTTCGCATGGACGTCGTTAGCTGGTGCTAACGTCACTTGTACCTACTTGACGAATTACAGGCCTAGCGCTTAACTCAGTAGCCTCGTGAGGTATGCGATCGGCACGGGAGGGGTGAAATGTGACGTAAAGAACTGTCGGGCTACACACGTGATGAAAATTAGTGAAGATAGATCTTACGATATTTACAAATAAGTACCTAAGTCATTGCGAAAGAGAATAAAATACTCGTTCAAATAATTATTATATTTAATACTAATATCAATATTTTCAACTGAACTTTCAATTTATTAGCTTATGTCCATATTCGCTACTCGAATCACTGTCAGTATGACTGGAATCACTTTCGTTATCTGAGTCGTCGTATATCGTTTTCATGCTCGGCAGAATTTGGATCAGATTTCCTAACCTTGAAAAAATTATATACAATATAAACAACATCTTTAGTTTGATCTCTAATCCGAGGACCCATCTTCGGTTGCTAATCTCGTGTGCGTCTTGTCTAAACATTTAACATAAGAAAATGACCACCCTCCCGTGCCGCTCCCATACCTCAGGAGGCTACTAAGTTAAACGCTATACCTGTAGCAACATTGGCGCTAGAATGACGCTGTCATTATCAAGTTGATGATGTTGTTCTCCTTACGCTCATTCTCAGTCACACTCCTCCACTCCTCATCTAAATCAACAAAGTCTTATAGATCCACGAACATATCTGTAGAATGAAATGTATGTAGATGATCATCTACATATATTTCATTCTACAGATAATTTCTGTACATGGATTCAAACATAATTCTTCAAACATTGTAGTGGTTATCCTACCTGCATGGTAGATGTAGAAACTCCATGCAACAAAGCCTGTGGAAGGCCGCATTGATGGAACATTTTCGTAATGAACAAATTGTTTACGTTCCAAGATTATAAATGAAATAGCGTAGGGCAGGCTATCTTGAATTTCTTAGATGTGAATTAAACTTGAGAGATTTAAAATTTCAAGTTTTTGGAGTCCATTTTCACAGGGCGCTGTGATTACATTTTATTTTCTTTGTCTTAGTACTCTTCTAAATTGAGTTAGGCATCTAACGTTACAAGATGAGTATTGAGATCTTTATTGTAGTTTTTATAATCAACTAGAAAAGTCGAAATACTTTTGGATTAAATTATTTTTTGAGATCTCCAACGAGTTAAAGGTGCCCAAGTAATTTTAAGTTTTTTGTCATTGAACGTAGAGCGTCAATTATTGCATGACTTAGATAGTTATGAGTACCTAAAACAATAGTCTAATATAGTATCAGAGTAGTTTAAGAAATAACATACAATCTCTATAAAGAGTGTCCAATAAAAGCAATCGGCGCGCGGTCGCTCGCTCGTCCCCATCTCATCTTGGCATCTGCGCACTCCACAGATTACTTTGCAATTGAAAACAAATAATAATAAATATGGCGGTTCGAACGCCTTGAGAAAATTGGAAAAATTGATAAAAACGCAAAGAAAACTGAGCATAACCAGCGTGCGGTTGAGGCATGAACAGATGCGGGGTTTATGGGCTACACTGTTCTGTTATTACGAACTGAGTTGAGGTTGTGCTATAATGCTACTATGTTGAGTCGGGGCTCAGATGCACGGAACTATTGGATTATAATTATTTTATCAGACGTAGTTGTAATGCAGTGTACTTAGAGTGTGACGTAATATTGAAGATACTTCGAATAGATCTGAATAAAACTGCATTCGGAAAAATAATGCTATGCTACTACTATAGGTACTACTAGCCGTGGTGTGTCCGGCTCTTGAATATACCCTTTTCCATCTCCTCCTGTGGGTGTCATAAAAGCCGATAAAGGGCAATAGGGATCGTAAAGGACGATAGAGAGAGCTATGCTAGGAAAAACTTTGCAGGAAAGCAAACGCAATGAATGTATATGGCGAACCAGAAATGTGGTCACCGTTATTGCTGAGCGAAAGTGGAGTTGGGCGGGTCATATCCTAGGGAACCAGCCCGTCGGACGGACGAGAGACGCATCATTGAATGGAGACCGTGGGCAAACAGATGAACCAGAGGTCGACCACCGAAACGATGGGTGGACGAAATAAAAGTATACGCAGGCTATCACTGGATGATGAAGACTGATGGACTTACGTTCAAAAATTTATATTTAATGTCTCATGATGATGATGATGATAATGCAATATCTTGCCAGTGCAGAGTATTTTGACCCATCAATCAAATTATGACTGCAAATTAAATATGTATATGTCAGAAGATAAAGTAGCTACGAGGCAGTTTAACGACAATCATAGAATATTAATCATAATCATAATCATAATCATTTATTTGGTAATAGAAGGTATTACACGTACACATTTACTATACCGCAGTATAGACGACAATATAAATAAATTGTATATATAATATACAATAATAGACAATATTACTCTCAAAATAATATTTAAAATAATAATAACAATAATTTAACGACAATCATAGAATATTAAATATGTATATGTCAGAAGATAAAGTAGCTACGAGGCAGTTTAACGACAATCATAGAATATTAAATATGTATATGTCAGAAGATAAAGTAGCTACGAGGCAGTTTAACGACAATCATAGAATATTAAATATGTATATGTCAGAAGATAAAGTAGCTACGAGGCAGTTTAACGACAATCATAGAATATTAAATATGTATATGTCAGAAGATAAAGTAGCTACGAGGCAGTTTAACGACAATCATAGAATATTAAATATGTATATGTCAGAATATAAAGTAGCTACGAGGCAGTTTAACGACAATCATAGAATATTAAATATGTATATGTCAGAAGATAAAGTAGCTACGAGGCAGTTTAACGACAATCATAGAATATTAAATATGTATATGTCAGAAGATAAAGTAGCTACGAGGCAGTTTAACGACAATCATAGAATATTAAATATGTATATGTCAGAAGATAAAGTAGCTACGAGGCAGTTTAACGACAATCATAGAATATTAAATATGTATATGTCAGAAGATAAAGTAGCTACGAGGCAGTTTAACGACAATCATAGAATATTCTTTATATCAGAAAGTGTTTTTACTTAGACACAGATAAAATAATACTATACTAGTAACTTAGGTAAGCATTTACTCACTAAATCTCAGTCCCCATCAAACCTCAGAGAATGGTTTAAACGTATTAGGTATAAGGAACACAATAACAACATATCTCATAATCCAGGTTTATCCTTATGAAAACTATCCGCGGCATTCGTATGCGGGAGCGCGGGCCAATCCGTCAGCGGACCGCGGCGCGTGACCGGCATCCAGGGCCCGCACCCGGATAACTAGGGAATAGAAGAGGCACATAATTTATGAGGAAAATAATTTCTAATGAAGTAGAAGATCTAGCTGTAGTACTTAACAACTAATGTAAGTCATTGTTTTGTGTTGTGTAATGTGTTGTGTAAGTCATTGACATAATTCACCAGATTTGCAAGCTGAAGTGGCAATGGGCTGGTCAAATATGCCGAAGAACCGACAACTGTTGGGGTAAGCGAGTTCTTGAGTGGAGACCGCGTCTTGGCAAACGTAGCGTGGGGCACCTTCTGGCTAGGTGGAGCGATGACCTACGAAAGGCGGCGGCCAGAAAGTGGATGAGAAGAGCCGAATACCGAGCTCAGTGGCGCGTATTGGGAGAGGCCTATGTCCAGCAGTGGACTAGTGTGGACTGATGACGATTAGTTGTACTTAAAATAAGAAAAGCAGTGCCAGAAGAGCGGCAAAGAGAGACCTAACATAGGTGGAATAAGAGAGAGCGGCCAATCCGTCAGCGAAATACGGTACGTGAGGGAACCCAGCGCCAGGATAGCTAAGGAGTAAAAGTGGTATTCTGGAAAGAGATACGTAACTCAGTAGAAACCTCCTTATTTAAAGATGATCATCATCATTTCGTGAAATTAAAGGCACATGAGACTTTTCATCTTTGTCTTAGGGTTGGCAGGCGCAGTGCTTTGCCGCATAGAACGCATCCTAAGATAATGCAGTGTTCATAGGCAGAAGGTACCGCTCAATACCAGGTGGGCCATCTGCTTGTTCTGTTATTCTAGTTATACACAAAAAAATACTTTTACCTAACCTAATACGGCCACTGTGGCGTGGCGGGCGAAGGTTAGCCTGCGACGCAGGAGGTTGCGGGTTCGATTCCCGCCTCGGAATAAATATTTGTACGAGCTGCAGATATTTGTTCAGGGTGTTCTGGGTATTTTCTATGTATAACAAAAATATCTATCTATGTCATCTATTGTATTAAGTAGGTATATCAGTTATCTAGTACCATCGAGCAACGCAGGCCTCCGCAATCTAGTACCCATAACACAAGCTCTGCTAAGTTTGGGGCTAGATAATGTTGGTGAACTGTACAGCATATTTTTTTTACGTCTATTGAAGTCGACGAATAGTCTCTACTGAAGATAACAAGTTCTGAACTTATATCCTCCTCGTTATTCTCATTGCAATACAATCAGGGCATTTTTCTGAAAGGGCTTTTCCAGAGAAAATAAGGTTAAATCGATGTACGTTATGAAATGTTCGCAACGTTATGGCGGCCTATTGACTTAGATTCAATGGCGTCATTTGCTTGACCCACAGGTTCGTATATTTTCTTAGTTTATTGCCAGAATATACTCCGCCAATAATAGTTATGGGATTTACTGGGTAGGATTGAATTGTGTGAAAACGGAAACTAACCAGTCCACCAATACAATAATCAAAGTATCAAGACGTGCACTGACATCCTGCTTTAAGGTGTTTTATGCACCAAGGAAAGTGTTTTTAGGGTTACGTACCCAAAGGGTAAAATGGGACCCTATTACTAAGACTCCGCTGTCCATCCGTCCGTCTGTCACCAGGCTGTATCTCATGAACCGTGATAGTTAGTCAGTTGAAATTTTCACAGATGATGTATTTCTGCTGCCACAGTAAAAAAAAACACAAAAAAATAAGGGGGCTCTCATACAACACACGTGATTTTTTTGCCGTTTTTATAGATAATGGTACGGAACCCTTCGTGCACGAGTTCCACTCGAATTTGGCTGGTTAATTATTATTGTTTATTTTTCATGTAGTTTTGCAAATAACCTTAGAGCATTGCAGGCCTCCGTATTGCTCGGACTACGAATCGTTGATTTTATGTACTTTTAATAGGTATTGTCGATCCAAGCTGCAGTTATCTCTATCACGCTCTGCGTGGGAAGGTTTGAGGTCTGCGCGACAGCAATAGCTTTTACAAATACCTATTTTTTAATTCTCTAGCTCTTTGTGTTTCCCCTTAAAGATACCCATATTATACTCGTAGTTTTCAGGAAAGACAGACGACAGCAACGAGTTCCACTCCTTAGCAGTTCGCATTACAAAGGTGGAACGGAAACGCTTTAGTGCGAACTGCGGGTATACTGCTGAGGTAAGGATGGTACCGAGCCGTGCATCTGCTTATCCTATGATGAAAAGGAGATGGTGGGATCAGATGTCTTTGCTCTATTGAGTGCAGGGCCATCCTCCACTTACACGTGGCTCTCACGTGACATCGATGCTTATCTATGAGCAACATAGGCATGAGTTTGAAATACTAAATAGTAGTTTAAACATGTTTTTCCGATGATGGCTTACCGCAGCGGGATGGTGTTTGCGCCAGCGTGTAATGTGGCTAATTGTGTTGTCGCAGTTAACAATCAGGCCTCTCCGCGGGCGGTTTTACAATATAGATTAGCTGTAAGGGGCAGGTGACGAGCGGAAGCGGTAGCGGACTTTCAGAGTATACCTCATGAACACTCCGGATTATTTTTAATTTAATCTAACCGCAAAATACTGGCTTTGTTATAAAGTAGTACACAGTACTTCATTAATCCATATAGGAGCTGAATTTACTTTGTTATAAAGTAGTACACAGTACTTCATTAATCCATATAGGAGCTGAATTTTGCTTTTTGTAAGTTAGTTGAGAATTTGGGTGTTTGATTTAAGTTTTTACCATATATTTATTTTTACAAGAACAAGTTACTCGTAGCTGACATTCAAAATGCCCAAATGTTGCATAACTGCATCACAGATAAAATAATACTATACTAGACTGCATATAAATAAGTTACACAAAATAATAAAGGAAATGATTAATACTCAAAACAACAATAGAATAATAGAATTACGTGTCTTCCTACTTAGAACATACAAATGGTGTGTGTCAACTCCAACGCGCGACTGGAGTTTACTCCAGTCCAGTTCAGAAAACATAACAACATCACTTTTTGTTAACGCTCTATTTTACGATTTTACTCCCCATCTATTTGTGCATATCCTGAGATAAAACTTGGCATCATTGTCTAAAAACACATCAGCGTCGGTGTGGGATAGTAAATAATTGGGTAGGGAGCATGCGGGCGGAGTGGGAGCAGCGGCGGTACCACATGCCCGCGGCACTATCAGATCCATCTTCTGCGGCGTCTCCGTGGCTATCTGCCCTGCCGTGCAACAACAAGGAGTAATGCACCAGCAGGCGGTATCCATCCCGATCTTACCAGAAACGAACAAGGAGACTTATCTATAGACTATGTTATAAGCGTATCGTGTGAACTTCTCTTGGACTCTTTCTATCATCATTGTGTACATTGTTTTGAGAAGATCCCTGACGACCGCTTCGAACTCGATGCGGCTACGAACGTATGCTTTCTCCCAACATAAACATATACAATCTAAAAATGATGCCAAAATGAGCACAAAAAGTTCTGATATATTTATGAATTACCAAGTCGGTAATTCTCAAACACTTTCCATATTTAATCATCTTGAATCAATTAAACTATTATCAACTTTGAGGCTATCACGCAGAATTGATTATTGAATTTACGTATGAAATATTTTCTGAGAATGCACGACTTGACTACTCGTGACTTGGTAGACTTGGTAAGATTTCGTAACTTTTTGTGTCGTAGCGAGACTTTGCATCATTTTGACATTGAAAATGTTTCTCAATGAGAGCCAGTCAGATAGATAAATTTAGACATCTTTATTACCTAAATGATTTAGCTACTACCTCCATTCCTCTATATAACTACATTATAATACCTTTCGTTCGGTCAATTAATGTCCTCATAATCTGATATTTTATGCATGAATATCACAGGAAAACGTTTCTTGTTTGCCTCAAATAAAGCTGTCCGAGAGAATAGCTAATCGCTCGTTAATTAAGCCTCGGCTTAATACTCCGATATTAAGGTAATCCGCCCGTTCCGTAAGCAAACACTGAAATAAATATGAGACTAATTCGTTAACCTAATCATATACCTATTATTTATATAGTCAGATAATATATAGTGTCATATAATAGTTGAGAGACAAACACCAGTATTTTTAGTCCTTTCTCCAACTTTCCTCGACTTGACTCAACATCACTAGAGGATAATGTATTCCATTTTTAGGTAGGTAGGGTAGGATAGGCCATAGGAAGGTAGGGTAGGGTTGCCATTAGAAACGGTCCTCCCGATTTTGGGGTGCAGCTTGCCTTGGGGGATGGAGGAGATGTGGCTGCCCCCTGGTACCATTCTTTAACTTAGAACGCGATAGTTTTTGTGAAAATAATACTTTAAGGTTATGTCTGAAAATTGGAGGTATTGAAAGAGCTAGGTGGCGGACCCCACCCTTATGACCGGGGAAACGAGGAAACTTATAAAATTTGAGGTTAGTAAGAAATGTAATTGGAAGTGTTGGACTCCGGTATGGGCCAAAATGTCCAACACGCATTATATTTTACTTTATTTTACTCTTTCAACTAAAATATCCTTGAACTAAAAACTTCATTACCAGCACCTGAAGTCCTGGTACGCCCAAACTACTTCCAACTTTAATATCAGGGCACATAAAGCTACTATCTCACTATACGACGCATTGATGTAAATAAAAGGACTTGCACACCGGGGCGCGTCGCAATATAGTGAGGCTTTATTTCGGCATTTGTCGCAAATAAATCACAATTGGAGCACCGTGGTGCTTTGCCAACAAACAGTGCGGTACGAGTGTCTTACGTTGTTAATACGGAACGTGATTGTGGACGGAAACGCTACCGAAAGACGAGTTTTGGTTCGCTTAAAAACAATACGTAGCTTAGTAGTAGTAGAGATTTTTTGTGAAAGAGTTCGTCCGGGGAAGTACTATCTCCATACCTATTTCTGCCGCAAAGCAGTATCGCTCGCATTGCTGTGTTCCGGTTTGAAGGGTATGGGTGCCGGTGAAATTACAGGCACATGAGACTTTTCTTTTTAATGTCTCAGGTTGGCGGGCGCAGCGCAATGCCACATAGGGTGCGTTCTTGGTGGACGTGACCCATGTGGTAATGCGTTGTTAATGGCAGAGGTTATCGCTTAACATCAGGTGGGCCATCTGCTTGTTCAGTAATTCACGGAGTTTAAAAAAGAAAAGGTGCTTCGATGTGCTATGTGGCGTGTCGTTCAGATCCACGTCCCGTCGTAGCAAAAGATTTAATTGAGTTTTAATACTCCAAAAATAAATATGACAAGTAAAATCTTGAGAAGGCTCTACTACTACCACAGATAAAATAATACTATACTAGTCCAACTACGTTGTGTGACCAGTTGCTTCTTGGTATGGGGGCCCTGAAAAGGGCTTAGTAACTAATTGTGAAAGTAACTAGAGTAGCTCCAAAACACAGTGAATAATTTTTGCTTCCAGAATATTACAACAACGAGAAAGTATCACGCGCGTGTTCAATTCTAAATTCTAAGGTGCTGGAGTACACTCCAGCACCTTATACCAATCCAATTCTAAATTACCTATCCAAGTCATTTTAATCTTTCTATAATCGATATAAAGCTCATTTTAAATTAAAATTATGTCCGTTAAGTAACCATTATTTATTCTCATCGTTTCAATTTAAAATGACATGTAACCAGTAGTATCGTGTGGAACCAACATAGTTATGGCCCATATCACGGCTTAAAAAAACTTCTAATTCTGAAGTTGTTTGGACGAGCCTTTAACTACCTTATAGGTATTCTTAGGGTTCCGTACCCAAAGGGTAAAACCGGACCCTATTACTCAGACTACCCTGTCCGTCTGTCCGTAATTTTCACAGATGATGTATTTCTGTTGACGCTATAACAAAATATAATAAAAAACAGAATAAAATAAATATTTAAGAGGGCTCCCATGCAACAAACGTGTTTTTTTTGCCGTTTTTATAGATAATGGTACGGAACCCTTCGTACGCTATTCTGACTCGCACTTGGCCAGTTCTTTTTTACATAAATCTGAGTTCAGTTTATAGAAAAATAATTGCCAATATTACAGATTACCAAAAAGCAGTTCCGCACGCAACAGAGTCCCGTATGTCGCCCCCGAAAACCTGGCGGCGTGCATCGGTTCTTTTGATATGAACTTATATTCTTTGCATTTACATAACCTATTCAGCGAAACCTTTGTGCGAGTATATGACACATTATATGTATACAAAGTGGCATTGTCTCCTCAACTATCATTCTATTTGAAATGGGTTTATTTCGAGACGGAAACAAACGACTAGTTTTGGACTACTTACTCTAGTAATTCTGGGTTAGTTTGGTACCCTGACTGTTGGTATTGCATGTACAATCAGTACACTCGGCTAGTTTATTACGTATCTTGCAATAGCAATGCGATAGCAAGAATTGCGATTATCGCATCCAAATTGCAAATTCGCTGATACGTAATACGAATTTGCAATTTGGATGTGATAATCGCGCAATTTCGGCTATCGCATTGCTATTTCAAGATACGTAATAAGCTAGCGGCTTTACTTTACGCGTGTTCTAGTGTTTTCATAATTATAAATTAGTAGCGACTCATCCCGGCTTCGCACGGGTAGTTTCAGGATGAAAAACAGTACCCCTCCTTCTAGCCCCTCCCTGGTAGCCTATGTCACTCTGGGTGAATGTAAATAAATAAATAATAAAAATAAATAATGCTGGACAAGTTAAAACAACATTATCTAGCCCCAAGCTAAGCCAGAGCTTGTGTTATGGGTACTAGATAACTGATATACTTAATATAATACATTACATAGATAGATATTTTTTATTATACATAGAAAACACCCAGAACACCCTGAACAAATATCTGCAGAACGCACAAATATTTGTTCCGAGGCGGGAATCGAACCCGCAACCTCCTGCGTCGCAGGCGAACCATCGCCAGCCGCACCACAGAGGTCGTCAATGTAGCTTTCCAATGGTGAAATCGTTTTTGAAATCGGCACCGTAGTTTATGAGTTTATTTATTAAAAACATACACACAAAAATACAAATCTTTCCTCTCTATAATATTAGTGTAGATGTAGACTTAGAACTGCTTTCTCTAAACGCGTTCCCCATGTCGCTATTCTAGTATAAGAGCTCTAAAATAGCGACATCGTAATATTAGTTTTGCAATGAGTCCATTAGCAAAAGTTTTGCTGACTAGACTGGTTATAAAACTAAACTAATCTCCCCGAACCACCCAAAATATCTATATTAAAACTCATCCAACTCCGTATAATGCAAGCGAATAGAATTTTAACAAGGGTCTTTGATGTGCCAATGAATAAACGATTTGGACGCTTTACGACCGCCGGCTCACGGGGCCCATGATACCCCGTGATGGTCCATCGTACATTCTGTTACATAACACGTTGTTTACTACACTGTCGTGGTTTGGTCGTTTATATGAAGGTGTTCTAACTTCTAGGTGTCTAATTTTGGAGTTTCAACCGACTTGTCAAAAGTTACAAGACATTTATCAAAGTCGGCTAATTCAATTCTCTCTGGAAACTTGCGAGCTGAAAACAGGATGGCAGGTTATCGGTTCAAATAATATTTCAAGAAAATTGAATTTCACGGCATGAAGAAAAATTACATCTTATTGACTATTTGATAAGCCTGGTTAAACAAATGTTTCAGTAGGTTACAACCCTGTCTGTTACAGAGACAACATATTGTATTGTTTACCAGGCAGTAGGTACTATAGAATGTATGCCTGCCAATAATATCATGTTAATATCATCATCACTCTTTCAACTTTCTACGTACTACTTCAATAGATGGTCATGTCAATCATAAATTTTTATCATAGCTATATTAGCGAGAATATACGAATTTACCAACAATTACCATACAGGTTATCAGGTTATTTCTGCCGCAAAGCAGTAATACTCGTATGGCTGTGTTCCGGATTGAAGGGTATTGTGGCTGGTGAAATTACAGGCACATGAGACTTATCATCATTGTCTCAGCGTGGCGGGCGCGGTGCAATGCCACATAGGATGCGTCTAGGTGGACGTGACCTATGTGATAATCCACTGTTCATAGGCAGAGGGTACCGCTTAACATCAAGTGGGCCATATGCTTGATCAGTCAACCCAAGTTGTTTAAAAAAAACAATGTAAAATTAACACGAAAAAACAAACCCTGAATATTATTAATATTATTATTATTAAGTAATAGCAAAACAAAACAGTATTTAATTGCTACTCTTGGCAACAGAATAATAATTTATTACAAAGACGAATGTAATTTTCTGGGATGATTTATCGTCGGCAACAGGTGGGACAATAGGGTTATTGAAAAATATCCATTAGTGAATCTAAATGCGGAATCAACGACTGATATTAGCCGACTCAGACTACGGATGTCAAGGGTGCGGATAAGAAATGAGAAGGAAATTGAAATGAAGAATGTTATGATAAAGGGTAGCTCGCTGTAGGTTACGGATAAAACAGAAATACGAAGAAGCGATGATTAATTCTGTTACGACATTTCGGGGAATGAGCGACGGCATAAGATATACCAAAGTTTTTATGAAATGTGTTGACCTGTTATAACTTGTACATTAGCTTTTGATGGCATACATTTGTAATTTAGGTAGGTACTTTTAACTCAATATCTATCTTTTCTATTTGTACTATAATAAAACAGTAACTGGGCCGAATCTGTACATTAACAAAATATTTTTTGAAAATTATAATTTAGGTAATCTTCTTAAGACTGCGATCCAGCCAGGCAGAAATCTTTATAAAAAAAAAACACCACGCGCCTCTCTAAAAAGCGGATTTTATTTAATGTCTCGTGAAATAAAGTTAATTTTAAAAAACCCCATGGTTGAACCCTCCGTTTTATTGTATTGATTTTATTTATCCAATTTTTGACCCAATAATCTGTACCATATTGACAAACAATCGAATATAGTCAAAAGCTAGAGGAAACTTTGTGATATTTTTATCGAGAAAATGTTGTCCTATCGTGTTTCTGACTTGGTGATCCCTTGGTATTATAATGTAGTATCTATGAATATTTTTAATTTGAATATTATATTTGATTTAGTCAGTTAAAAATATATAGTCCATTAACTTTGTCGTCTGAAAGTATGGGGTAGTATGCGTCAAATCCGGTAGTTCCGATTTTTTGCAGACTTGTTTATGATGTTGGCCTTATTGATATGCAAGTTTTTGACCTCGAGCGCCGAACGCAACCTTGTAAAATAGAAAAAAAACCGCGTTTAAATGTTTTTAAATTTTGGCGATTATAACCCTAAAGGACTAGTTTTTGAGAAAACTTTCTAATAACGATTTTAAAGTGGACTAAATTTGTTACAATATGATACTAGAACTGTATCTGTAGACCCAAAGTTTCTGAGATTAAGCCTTTCAAAGTTTTTATTTTTTTATTCTGTCTTTCTAGATCTTTGAAAAATCATGACGCTGAAATGACTTCACGAATTTTAATGAAACTTGGTACATATTATGTACCAAAGTGATTACATGTTCAGTGTATATACGTACCTATGAATTAACATCTAGAATATTAATTAACAAGAAAGAGGGCTTTTCATTTTAGATAAAATATAAAAGGTTTACCGATAGAGTTGGAACCCCGACTGTATCGATAGATGGCATTGACTCAAAATATGTCTGTGTGTCTGACTGCCAAACATTTTTCCAAACTATTAGTTAGTCTTGTCCATTTTAGTTGTTTATCATAGTTACTATGTCACAAAGTTAAACTTTCATCTGATAGTTTAGTGCAGAGCCATCTATTTTCAACCCTATAATCATGTTTTGAGATGGCTGTGAAAACCCCTCACAATTCAGGAGAAAAAGCCGCCGCCGCCGTGTTACTCTAAGGAGAAAAAAAAAACATCAATGATTACTGAATTTGTTTTTATGTTATGTTACAGTTGACAAATCAAATCAATCAAATTTATTTTAACAAGCTCATGATTCAAAAACATTTCAACTTGTAAATAAGATTCAAAGTTTTTAAAGTTAAATTAGGTTTACATGTATGATGCATGCAATAACACAATATTAAGGCATTCTACAACTGTATGAAGATACTAACATGGTTTTATTATTTTATTTTATTTTATTAATCTAGAATTCACAGTTATCTTATAGTTAGTTATAAACTATACACTATATGCTATTCTGAAACCAATTTGAATCCACATTTTGTATTCAGTTCGTTTACAAAGTAGGTAGGTACGCGTGCAAGTTACATATCCAACAGAATATGTTTCACAGAAAAAATATGGTCTTCACCAATGAACCCGTAGCCGCTATGCTGTAGCACAACGGCGTTACCGAAGTGATTAAAGTGTACACTTCAAACGTAACCAAATCATAGGTGCTTTCTTAATATTTTTTGGTTTAATTCGGTTTTTTATTGAAATCCTTATGAATAATTTAAGTTAGATAATGTCAATTAGAATCTGGTGCTACAAGAACATGATTTTTGTGATTAATTGTGAGCTACTCACTCAGTGAGATTTTCTTACTTAGCTACGAATTTGTTTCGGCTTTCATTAGGCGCATCTCACAGAGTAAATGGTCTGGGTTGCCATGCTTAGTGTAGTATGAATTTATTACGGCGGGTAACATGTTAATATCATGGTACTAGTTTACAGAACCCTGAACACAGTCCCACGTGAACAGCAGGTATACATAGTAGTGCTTAGAGCTCCTTCTATAAAGCTTAAGATGCTGACAGACAGACAAATTCTGTAACTATATCATTCTTAGATCCTGCACTCTTTAGTTTCAAATATTTACTATCTGTTTATTAGAACACCCCATTAATAGGTTACAAACTTGGTTGAAACGATATGTTTCGTCTACAAACTAACACACATTATGTGTTAACACATACTGTGTTAGTTTGGAACAGCACTGACACCCTGTTGTCATATAGTTTACACTAGTACAGAGGGCAGTCACTCGTCTGAATATTTTCAATTCAATTCAATATATTTATTTAATGCTTATTGGGAACTGTACAAAACCTAAACAATAAGCCCATAGCAACATAAATATACCTTAAAAACTAACATAAATATAAAAAAAACACTTTACTCTACATTAATTCATTTCAAAATTCAAATTCAAAATCTTTATTTCAGGCTTACTGAGAAATGCACTAAACCTAAACAGTAACCCCATATCAACATAAATACCTTAGAAACTAATATACATATAAAAACATTTTATTTGTAACTTAATCTAACAAACGTGTGATCGCCGACGCGTCGCGGCCCGGGGGATCACGTGACAGGCGTCCCTTGATCTTGACTTGTCGTGTCTTTGAACACGTGTAGACGGCGACGTATGACGCAACTGCGCGATGTCTCGTGTCAGGCGTCCGAAGAACCTCCTGAACTTGACACCTCTCGGACAGAACTCTCCATTCATGAAGGTCGATAGATGGTCAGTCGGCACCCTCACCATAAAGGAAATAAAACTGACATCATGGCGAGACTCCAACTGCCCCTGTCTTCTGCTTGAGGTACTCCACCACCGCTTCGGGCTTCACGGCGTAGTTTATTTTGAAAATAAATATTTTGTATGTATAGGCACCCATGTTGCGCAAATTCAAGTTCAGATAATTTATAAAGTGACAGAATAGCACTCTCGAAATAAAAAGTGAGAAAAAAACAAGAAAAACAATATTTCAGTTATTTGCTGATTTTAATCTAAAGTATAAGTCAACTTTATAATAATATTATATCTTGCACTTATTCATTTTATGAAATTTATAAATAATAGAAACTCAATGATTATTATTATGATAATAATTATTGTTATTATGATTATTGAGAATTTGTCGCAATCGTGTTTCTGCCTCTTGTATGCCCTGGGCAATATGATGCCATATAATTATTTTTTCGATCCCATACTGTGTAGATTTCGCTAAAAATACTTAAGTGATGCCTGTTTGACTCATGTCAGCGTCTTAAGGGGCCCCAATTCGAATTGAACTAAAATCTTGTAGGTTCGTACAATTCAATTTTTGAAAGAGAGGCACTGTGTATAATGAGAGCTAGTGCCAGATCCTGTGGTTGGAATTCGGAAAATTCCGCTACTTACTTGCGAAACGGCAAAAAACGCGCAAAATATTCTAAAACTTGTTCCAGCACGTACGTTTTTTTGAAAAAGTCTTTCAAGTATGTGAAAAAAATGTTTGTAATTTAGATTCTACACAACATGGGCTAGATACCTGATCTTTTTTTTTTTTACTTTTACAGTTTGTAAGAACATTATGAACATACAAAGTTCAGGTAAAATTGTGCAAATAAGCTGATTTTTGAAGGCTTATACAGAATTTAGAGGTTAACAAAAAAATAACAAAAAAAGATCACGTACGTAGATATATTCTTCAAGATACATATTTGTACAAAACATCTGACGAAAAAATTGTTACAACTTTATAATCACGTACGAGCTGAGCACCAGCGTTTTTATCGAAAGTACTGGAATTGACTGCTCTTAAGGAAGACTACCGCCAGACCAATTTCTGCCACCAATTAGTAATGTGAGTATTGCCGTGTTCCACTTTTAAGAGTACCCATGAAATTACAGGCACATGATACTGCTCATGTAAGTGGCAGAACAGTGCCACGTAGGGTAGGTACGTCATTTGTGGACGTGACCTTGTTTTAGTAGTAGTAGTTTTTTTTTGTGAACAAATTCGTCCGGGGAAGTTCTACCACCATACCTATTTCTGCCGCAAAGCATTGCTGTGTTCCGGTTTGAAGGGTAAAGTTGCCGGTGAAATTATAGACACATGAGACTTTTCATCTTTACGTCTCAGGGTGGCGGGTGCAGTGCAATGCCACATAGGGTGCGTGCTAGGTGGACGTGACCTATGTGGTAATGCGTTGTCAAAGGCAGAGGTTACCGCTTGAGGTGCATGTTCACGCTTGAGGCGCGTTTTTTTTTTTTTTGTGTTTTTTGCCCATTACATCTCATCAACACTTCTTCAGATAGCGAAAGTTCAGTTCGCGAGAACTAGGAGACTTAACACACATGTTTTAATTGATAGCATCTCATAAATATCATCAGTTTAGCTACGATACCCCTAAACAAAATCACTGTAAACATGTGTTTAATATTATAGCTAAACTGGTGATATTAATGAGATACTATCAATTAAAACATGTGTGTTAAGTCTCCTAGTTCTCGCGAACTCAACTTTCGCTATCGGAAGAAGTGTTGATGAGCTGTGATGGGCAAAAAACACTAAAAGAAATGAATTTCTCGCCGCAAGCGTGAGCATCCACCTTAACATATGGTGGGCCATTACTAGAATAGATAAACGTTAAAAATCTGTCAATATTATAACAACAATCCCAGTTCAATACCGACATAGTCTGCCTACCTAATAAAGGTAAACTTGCTAAGATTAATGATAACAACAGGTGGAAGTTTTTCTGTAATATCGCCGGCTGCCTTATTTGTTTCTAAGTCGTTTAATATCAATTACCTTCAGACTGACTGAGCTGTTTAGGCCAGATATGAAAACAATGGAAGATTACTTTTATTTAGATTATTAAAAACATGACGACCTTCTAAATTTTTTATGAGAGTGTACTACTTTGTGTTACACGCTCTGTCTTGGTCACCCTTTGTTGGGTCAGTGATCAGCTTGAGGTGCCGTTGAAAAGGGAGCGCCTCGCAGGGGCTCCTTTCAAGCACATGGGTATAATGGCACATGGTAGTAATTTAATGACAATTTTTTTTTTATTCAAATTCAAAATCAAATTCAACATCTTTATTTCAGGCTTACTGAGAAATGCACTAAACCTAAACAGTAAGCCCACATCAACATAAATACCTTGGAAACTAACATACACATAAAAAAAAAAACACTTTATTTATTAATTTTCACTAGAAACGGGATATTTACCATGATTTTTGAATTTTAAATGTTCCCGAAACTCAAAAATCATGGTAAATATCCCGTTTCTAGTGAAAATTATGTACATAACCATGATAGTTTCAAAACTTTATTTATTACTTAATCTAACACACGTGTGATCGCCGACGCGTCGCGGCCCGGGGGATCACGTGACAGGCGTACCTTGTCTTAATCTAACACACGTGTGATCGCCGACGCGTCGCGGCCCGGGGGATCACGTGACAGGTGTACCTTGTCTTTTAATAATATTCCTGAAGAGTTCAAGTACATGACATTTTCTAGATTTACATCCAATTTGATACGATGGCATGCGGAGAAATGCTTTTATGGCGTTGATTAATTTTTTGGTTATAGGATTTAATTAGTGTTGTGTTTTTGTTACTTATTGACTATGTGACCATTTTGTTACTTATTGACTATGGGACCATTTTGTTACTTATTGACTATGTGACCATTTTGTTACTTATTGACTATGTGACCATTTTGTTGTTTGCCTCGACATGTTTTATTGTTTATACTTAATTTGGCTTTAACTTTCAATTTTCATACGCCTGTACAGGATTAATGACCTATTTGTACCAAAAACCTTTTGAATAAATTCTATGATTATGATTATGAAACTAAAGAGGTCAGGAACTGACCACTACTTTTTGTTAGTAGTAGAGCTTTTTTGTGAAAGAGTTCGTCCGGGAAGTACTATTTCTGCCGCAAAGCAGTAGTGCTTTCATTGCTGTGTTCCGGTTTGCAGGGTATGGCTGCCGTTGAAGTTACAGGAACATGCGACTTTTCATCTTTGTCTCAGGGTGGCGGGCCACATAGGGTGCGTCCTAGGTGGACGTGACCTATGTGATAATGCACTGTTCATAGGCAGAGAGTACCGCTTAACATCAGGGGAACCATAAACTTGATCCGTCATACCAAGTTGTATAAAAAAAGGATCGTACTGAGTGGAAATCCGTACTCTACACAGGAGTCTAGGAATTTAGTTTATAAGACGGTTCAAAATTATCTGTGTGATTTCAATGAATAAAATAATTTTGAATTTAAATATACATTCTCCTTCAGGCTATGGAGAGAGCTATGCTTGGAGTTTACTAAGTGATATAATCTAAAATGAGGAGATCCCTTGAAGAACCAAGATCACCGACAGCTTTTAGAATTAGCAAGAATTGTCCACCAGATCTATTTCTTCGTCTTTGAGGTCACAGGAAATAGGTGGAAGGATGAGGGAGATGATGATGATGATGATGATCCTTCGGCACAAATTTGTAATTTTTCATAAATATGGCATCATTGTGAGGAGACGGAGGCATAATCATGGAAAATTGGAATTAATACCTTCCTACTTTTGTTATTATCCACTCTTGCTTGAATTTGAATTAGACATCACGCGTCATCATATCACTTGTTCATTCTTTGAATTAGACATCACGCGTCATCATATCACTTGTTCATTCTTTGTCAACCTACTCGACCTATCTTTAATGGAGACTTTAAAAATGGTCATGATCTATGATGGTAAAAGAAGTACAGTGAAAAGAAAGACTGAAAAAATGGTATATTTTCGGTACGTGAAAAATTACTAGATACATACTTACATACTTAGACACACGCTTTTTTCCCGAAAGGGTAGGCAGAGCCTCAAATGGGCCTCTTTTCACTGTGGGTTGCACCATCGCGGGAAATAGACGTAACAAGTGGTGAGCTCATCGCCGCCATTGCTTCCCACAACTGACTCTGCTAACGCATTCTTCCAGTAAGTAATACACACATTCCTCAAATAATCTAGTAGCCAGGACAAATCTTATACCAACGAATCTTACAAACAAATCCAGGAAAATATCTAAATAGGACCTATATTTTCATAAATCTAGCTAAGTTTTTTATAAGTTTCAATATAAGACATTAAGTAGGCAATAGACAAATGCTCTGGATAACGATACTGCGCTCCCACCTTTGTATTTCCTATATCAGCTTATTCTAATATTAATGCCTTATAATGTTTGTTCAGATGTTACCTCGGGTTCCAAACGCGGTAGTTGTCAACAACCGCCGGTCACTGTTGACATTAACCATTTCGATTTTCACTCGGAAAATGTGTGTCTTGCAAATATTTGCACCTTTAGAAAACTGTGTAACTAGAACTTGTGATATGATACTTTTCACTCGAAACGGGATATTTAACATGATTTTTGAGTTTTGATTGTTCCCAATATTTGGGCAAACTTGCATGCGCCATTTTTTGCGGCATATTTTGTGCCGAAATATCGGGAACAATCAAAACTCAAAAATCATGGTAAATATCCCGTTTCTAGTATATAACATAACCACGATAGTTTCAAAAGTTGTATCATGATATAATACTGGACAACCTGATTTAGCTAATATTTAAGTTGTTTATCGCAGTTTTTAATAACTTCAGTACAAAAATAGGAGTGTTATTAGTTTAAAGAGTGTGTGTATTTAAGTATTTGCGTCTATGGCATCGATAGTTCCCATACGGATGAACCGATTTTGATTTGGTTTTTATTTTGTTTGAAAGGTGACGTGGAAATTGGTGCAGCGGTTTGAAGATCATCGGTTTCTCAGCCATTTGGATGGAATAACAGCTGATAGCGCGTTCTATTTTTTCCTGTGGTGACATCTAGTCATGAATATTGATTAGTAATTCGCTTCAGGCCCTACATCATGCATGCTAGACATATTATATAATAATAATAATAATAATAATAATACTACTGGACAGTTCACACAACATTATCTAGCCCCAAGCTAAGCAGAGCTTGTGTTATGGGTACTAGATAACTGATATACTTAATACAATATATTACATACTTTTCACTAGAAACGGGGTATTTACCATAATTTTTGAGTTTTGAGTGAGTAAGAGGGTAGATCGATATATCTGCCAGTAACATCTACTCGCAAATACTTAAGTTAGTTTTCCCGTAATAATGGCGCATGCAACTATGCAACTATGCCGGCATAACGGAAACAATCAAAACTCAAAAATCATGGTAAAATCCGTTTCTAGTGAAAAGTATATACATAACCATGATAATTTCAAAAGTTATATATTATAGTATTTTCAGTATTAATGGAATATTGAAAGAAGTCAGGAGTCTTTAAATTTTTAAATTTACTTGTTTTACAGTTTGCAAAGATACAACATCACAAGACTAATATATAGGTGCTGAATGGATCCGCTATTCCATGGCAATCGGCCTAATTAAGAGAAAAATATGGCTGATGTCCGATCAGCCCAAAAAGAAGAGATATTGTATACATAATGCAGTAATATTGAAAGTACAAACTTGTCCGATCATACCAAACTAACAGAGATTCGCTAACAGTAATCAATGAATCACACCTTATTCGAACCACATTTAACCACACTTAACCACCTTATTCCAACCATAAACCTTATACCAAACACACATTCAGGTTAAACATATTTATTTTCATAAATGTAAATATTATAGGTCACTTCAATGTTTAACTCTGGACCCGCACATCCCTAGTGCAGTAGTGTCTACCCATTACGTCCACACAAATCCCTACTAATGAGATAAAGAAACCATGGTCCGGTGTCCACCACTCACTATTAATCAGGCTTACGTAAAACGGCGTTTAAATTCAGCCATCAATCAGCCTCTATTGTGGAGTTCTGGGGCCGGTTTCATGAAAGGGCATGCAAATACGATGAGCAGAGATTAATCTGAGGCTGAGGAAACTACCTATTTATATAGCAATGTTTTGTGTCATATACGTGTGTTCCTTCAAGTCGGTACGGAGGCCTGCAATGCTCTAAGCTTCAAGTGCTTCAAGCTAGATTTATATAGCAATGTTTTGTGTCATATACGTGTGTTCCTTCAAGTCGGTACGGAGGCCTGCAATGCTCTAAGCTTCAAGTGCTTCAAGCTAGATTTAGTTAGATACTTCTTGCAAATAACTTTTTACTGACATTACCTCCTTGATGAGCCGCGTGCGAGGTAGTACCAATAGCCTCCACGTCACCATCCTGGACAGGGTTAACTGTCCCGTCGTGAAGCACTGGAATGCTATACATATGGCTTCCAGAGCCGCTATGTTTAATGTACGTTAGGTGTGTGGTTTTGTTTTGGCTTATTTAAAATTGTGTTTTCTGCATAGATTTGATCTGAAATGATTACGGTTTATTTTCTGTAATTGAAACATTGCAAAGTTACTGAAATGCTGAACTTAGCAGAAGTTGCAGACATTGTAGAGGTAATGAAACAGGCCCCTGGATTCCTGATGAAGGGTTTAAATTGAACCGTAATTTACGCGGCGATATTTTCGCATTTTGCGCATTATTTATACGATGCGGTGAATGTTCCCGCGTGTATTTAGTCGGTTTAATATGTGTGAGTTTATTAATTTTTGGTTTCCATGAAATTGATGTATAAAAAGCTGCCAAGTGCGAGTCGGACTCGCCCATGAACGGTTCCGTAGCAGCAAGTAACATAATATAAAAGTTCTTGGATGGATTACGATTTATGGCGTATTAAAAAAAACTACTTACTAGATCTCGTTCAAACCAATTTTCGTTGGAAGTTTACATGGTAATGTGAATCATATTTTTTTTTTAGTTTTGTCATTCTTTTATTTTAGAACTTATGGGGGACACACACACTTTTTACCACTTTGGAAGTGTATCTCGCGCAAACTATTCAGCTTAGAAAAAAAATATATTAGAAACGTCAATATCATTTTTGAAGACCTATCCATAGATACCCCACACGAATGGGATTGATGTTTTTTTTTTTTGAGTTTCAGTTCTAAGTATTAGGAACCCCAAAAATAAAAAACTACTTGCTAGATCTCGTTCAAACCAATTTTCAGTGGAAGTTTACATGGTAATGTACATCATATTTTTTTTTAGTTTTATCATTCTCTTATTTTAGAACTTATGGGGACACACACACACTTTTTACCACTTTGGAAGTGTCCCTCGCGCAAACTATTCAGTTTAGAAAAAATATATATTAGAAACCTCAATATCATTTTTGAAGACCTATTCATAGATACCCCACACGTATGGGTAGGATGAAATTTTTTTTTTTGAGTTTCAGTTCTAAGTATGGGGAACCCCAAAAATTTATTGTTTTTTTCTATGTTTGTTTGAAAATCTTATTGCGGTTCACAGAATACATCTACTTACCAAGTTTCAACAGCATAGCTCTTATAGTTTCGGAAAAAAGTGCCTATGACATACACGGACAGATAGACAGACAGACATGACGAATCTATAAGGGTTCCGTAGTTTTTTTACGGAACCCTAAAAAGGAAAGATTAATTAAGAAAAGTGAGGGGGAAGGGTAGGCCTTTGGTGTGGGACGTTGCGTGGATCGCCATCTCATCTGTCCGGGACATCGATTAGGGCTGGTGCGGTGGCAGATTACGCTGAGGACCTCAAAAGGCTTAAATATGCAAGTCTCGATATATAACTTTTATTTGAGCCTTTTTGGGTCATGAATCTGGGTCCGTAGGGTACCCTTCGCGTTTTTAAAATTCTTTCAGGTCGATGTGGTGTGTCCGGCCTAAGAATAGACCCCTCCGTCTCCTCCCGTGGATGTCGTAAAAGCCGACTAAGGGATTACCCGGACTTGCTGATAAGATTCGTTG
Organism: Operophtera brumata; assembly: GCA_932527175.1. NCBI lineage: Eukaryota > Metazoa > Arthropoda > Insecta > Lepidoptera > Geometridae > Operophtera > Operophtera brumata. Next base: position 52,491,384 of record OW052239.1, on the reverse strand, counting down.
GTATAAGATTTGTCCTGGCTGCTAGCTTATTATGGAATGTGTTATTACTGGAAGAAAGCGTTAGCCGAGTCAGTCGTGGAAAGCAATGGCGGCGATGAGCTCACCACTTGTCACGTCTATATTCCACGATGGTGCAACCCACTGTGAAAAGTGGCCCATTGAGGCTCTGCCTTCCCCCCTTCGGGGAAAAAGGCGTATGTCTATGTATGTATTTCAGGTCGAAGCGACGTGTGACCCGAGAGCTGGATCTTATCTGGCTCAACGTATTAGTATTGCCGATCAGCGTGGCTTTGCGGCCAGCATCTTAGGGACGCCTCCGTATGGTAGTGATTTGGATCAGTTGAGCTACCTTTAGATCTTTAGCAGAGGTATTCAGGTAGCACAACTGTTTCATTTGTATTTTTAACCCCCGACGTAAAAACGACGGGGTGTTATAAGTTTGACGTGTCTGTGTGTCTGTGTGTATGTCTGTCTGTGTCATCGTAGCTCCCGAATGGATGAAACGTTTTTTTTTGTTTAAAAGTTGAATTTGTCGGGAGTGTTCTTAGCTATGTTTGATCAAAATCGGTTTTTTAATTCTAACATTATTAATTACTTGTTAAATATTATTATACTCTCCAAGCCCAGTAGGTACGTACTTTTGAGTAACTACATAGATAGATAGAAAATTATTTATTGCACAACTTAAAAAGAACTGTACATAGGCGAACTTAATGCTAGATAGCATTATCTTCCAGCTAACCTTTGCGTATTGAGGAAAACAATTTACAGGTAGTGCACAAAATATATAAAATAATATAGATAGATAATATAGATAATAAGATATATTATGTAGTATTAAAGATAAACTCAATATAACATATTTACTACAATGGGTACAAAATCAATAAATAAACACATACACACATATTTTATAGACTAATACTTTTTTTTTTTTTTTTTTTTTTTATACTACTTGAAGACGGAACAAGCAGATGGCCCACCTGATGTTAAGCGGTAACCTCTGCCTATGAACAGTGCATTACTTCATAGGTCACGTCCACCTAGGACGCGCCCTATGTGACATTGCACTGCGCCCGCCACCCTAAGACATAAAGATGAAAAGTCTCATGTGCCTGTAATTTCACCGGCACCCATACCCTTCAAACCGGAACACAGCAATGCGAGCACTACTGCTTTGCGGCAGAAATACACATATACATATATCATATATCATAGGTAAACAATTATAGGTACTTTCTTTTATTTTTTATTTTTTTGAAACTAATAGGCAAATTAGCTTACGGCCCATGCACCTGATGTAAAGTGGTCACCGTCGCTTATAGACACCGGCAACACCGGGGGATTGTCGATGCGCTGCATACCCTGAAGGAATTTATGATCATTTTTCTTGAAACAGGAAAACCTCAGATAGAAGCTCATTCCATAGTTTGACATTAAATGTCAAGGACACATTGGGACACATGTGATGTACTCTCATATTTTATATGCTCTTAAAGCTAACAATAAAGTTTTAAAAGCAATGAAATCGCAGTCTATCTATTAAAAACCCATTTAGCGAAGCACATATCGTAGCTTAACATCCTCTACGTGTCGGATGCCACATATTTTACGTTTTCATTTCCGTGTGTGCCTCGCGCTCGTGCGCTATAGCTTTTTTAGAATAAGATAGAAGTGTTCTGAGATATATATCTACCTATTATTATATGTACGTGGGATATATAAATATTTTCCTTTGTTTGTAACATGCCATCATCATTGGGTAAAAATCTTGTAAGTAACTTGTAAAAGAGTTTATCTTTAAAAAAAGGTTCACAAACACAATATCACATTGGTCACGTAAATCTATGATCAAGAGTTGTACTCCTGATCGAAGACATAAATAGTTGCTATTGCGATGTTATACGCAGGGGTAGTCGCTAAACGTCAGATGCACTACTACAGCTCGTTCACCGTGGCACCTGCTTTGGTTGGCATAGCAACCAAGGCAGGTGCCATGTTACGGTGAACGACCTGTACATCATTAATTCCATAGATCTAAGCGTGGCGAAAATTCTAAGTCTATGGTTAATTCGATGCGAAGAATTACGACTTCTTTAAAGCAAGATGTTTACTCTGTTCAATACAACATTGATACCCTCTCAGAGGTTTACAGACCTACACGTTTAAACATACTCATACCATCACCATAACCTCCATTTGGTTAAATTATGTGACGATCCTCATAAGACTAGAAACAGCTCATAAAGAATTCCACCAACAAATTATGGAGTGTCACGCTACAGCGTATAGCTAATTAAGGCACGAGACAGCCCTCAGAACGCTCCGAGACGCTAAATTATTAAATAGAAAGAGTAATTTGCCACCTTACATTTTACAGTTTCCGTCGCTGACAATGTAGGGGGGCTACAATGTACACGGAGTGAGGGTATTTCTTACTTTACGTCACTACAGAATTACATTTTATTTTATGTGGTTCTTTTCCAGATTGGCCCAGGATTTTCCTGTGATCAGGGATTTAAGGTTTCCGTGCCTCGTAAAGTACCAGTAGGACTATTATAGGACCACTGTCGTGTCTATCTGTCTGTCGTGTACTCGTATAACATCTGTTTGTCACAGACTACTTTCTCCTAACATAATGAATGAAAAAATTTGGTTTTTATACAGAGCTAGGTACCTACACTAGATACTCGTAAACGGGTGCCTGGCGTAAATAAATGAATTCTGGTTTTAGTTTAGGAGGCGAAAAAGTAAATTAAAAAAAATATTATTTTAAGTGACGTCAAGTGAGTGATATAAATAACAATACAATAACAATACAATAACGTTTATTGAACAGGAAAATTAATAATAATATAATAATAATAAAGAGTATTTATTTCTAAAAAGGTTTACAATGTTTACATTTTTCACATAGCATTGAAATTTTTAAATCTATATTTAAGACCTTGGCATTTTAATGTACAGCCAGTGAAAAACTTTGACACCTTGCTCTAACTAAGTAAAACTTGTGTGCAAGGGATCTCTGCTTCGGCTTGGTCAGATAGATATTAACTAATCTAGTTTCATATTTTAGAGGTTATAAAAAGCCCATTTATCTTTAATTTAAAGTACTGAGATGTATATGTAACGCCAAATTAAAGGGCTCGTTATGAGGAAAAAATTTATTTCAAATATCTAAATAAAATATGTATATCTAAAGCAAATATTCCATTTTTAGAGAAAATTATGATCATAACCAGGATATAACTTTTGAAACTATCATGGTTATGGACATACTTTTCACTAGAAACGGGATATTTACCATGATTTTTGAAATATCGGGAACATTCAAAACACAAAGATCATGGTAAATATCCCGTTTCTAGTGAAAAGTATAACCAGGATAGTTTTAAAAAAACTACAAAATTGTTGCTGCAGCCTTCAACTACTAACTTCATCTAGGTTCATGTAAAATTGTATACGTACATGCACAACCCCTTACAGGTATAAAACTCATCCCCATTATGTACTGGACACTACCTATCTAAATATACCATTGTTACCTATTATCTAAATGTTACAATTCTGTGGATTAACTCTTATCTGATATATTATTGTAAATAGTTTATTATCTAAATTGAAATGAAATTCATGAATATATGTTAGAATTTAACTAATTCAATGGTTTTTTTTTCTTTTTCTGTTTGACCTATTTAGGTATTTTTTGTATAATTATATACGTTTCACTTTCTGATTCCACTGTTTATGTCAGATTTAATATAGTTTTAATAATTATGAAAAATTTAGTTTTTAATGTTATTTGTCAAATCAAACTCATAAATAACAATATATAAATTGGATATTTTTACACATGCTTACATAAGCTTCTCCTAGACCTAAACTATAAATTATGTACATATTGGCAATAAATAAATGAAATCAAATTAAACTAGAATTCCATTGTGGAATTTTTGCTAAAGATAAATGTTTAGCCTGCTTGATGTGCACCCTACACGCGGCACATAATGTGTAATCGTATCGCGACACATGCGCCGTGTCTCGTAAATCACGTGCCGCGATTGCCTCGCCTTAAGCTTGCAGCACTAAGCCTTCTGTATGGTTTACATACATCTTTGCTTTACATACCGATTCTGAAAGATTTTAACTTGTTTTGTGAGAGACAAATATGAGTCTAGGTCTTTTGATAAAGTAAAATATGAGTACTGTATTTAATTCACGCTCTACCTATCTTCTATTTTTTTTTCTATTTCTTGCCTATTTTACCATTGTTAAAAAAAAAAGAAAAAAAAATAGTGTGTTCGAGCCGTAGATAATTTGTTTTAAACGTCATTTCCTTCCTTATTTCCTTGCATCACTTGCAACAAAAATGTTCGCCTGGCTGCCAACCCTAAATTACAGACGTGTAAAACCTGAAAAACTCACAACATTTATACTCTCGCCTCGTGCTTCGTCTCGTGTCTCGGCCCGCACCTCGCGTGATCGATGGTAAATGATCTTCCTGTTTACACTCTCGTGGTGAGTTCAGTAAAACGCTCGCGTTTGTCTCGAGGTCCTTTGACTCGTGCCCAAGAAACCGCTACGGACGCGAGCGCTGCGAGTCGCAAGACGCAAGGAGCTTTTTTGTGAAAGAGTTCGTTCGGGGAAGTACTACCACCATACCTATTTCTGGCGCAAAGCAGTAATGCTCGCATTGTTGTGTCCGGTTTGAAGGGTAAGGGTGCCGGTGAAATTACAGGCACATGAGACTTTTCATCTTTATGTCTCAGGGTGGCGGGCGCAGTGCAATGCCACATGTGTGTTGTAGGTGAACGTGTTCTATGAGGTAATGCACTGTTCATAGGCAGAGGTTACCGCTTAACATCAGGTGGGCCATCTGCTTGTTCCGTCATGAAGTAGTATAAAAAAAAGAAAAAAAAGACGAGGTGCGAGGCGAGGCGCGAGCGTCAATTTACACTCTTGTCTCGTGTCTCGCCTCGCGCCTCGCCTCGCACCTCGTCTCGCGACTCGTACGTGAGTGTAAATTAGCTATAACTTGTGACCATAGATGTCAAGTTGTAAAAGGTCATAAAAATATTTTCCTCATAAAAAAACTAGAAACAAAAATTGCTACCCAAAAAGTGGGGTTGTTTCTCGAACCTAGATAGATAATTTGATCTATCCCAATCACAAAAGATCGAAAATCCATCAAACAAAACACTAGATCAACCCGTTCCGCACGAGACAGCTCTTCCAATAAACGTACCCTAAACACTTGCCCCGGATAACCGAAAAATACCAGTTATCCCAATATTCCGATATCTAATCTGCGATATGACTGAAGCTGAAAGGAACGGCAGACGCGACTTGCAGAGGCGACTTGCAGAGACGACTTGCAGAGACGACTTGCAAAGGCGAGTTGCATTGGTGACTTCAGGTTGCAACTTGTTATCAACTAATGGCACATGGCTAACTTCGTATCGAAAATTACCCGGGACCTGTTTTTTTTTAACTTTGTGAATGACGGAACAAGCAGATGGCCCACCTGATGTTAAGCGGTAACCTCTGCCTTTATCAATGCATTACCTCATAAGTCATGTCCATCTAGAACGCGCCCTATGTGGCATTACACTGCGCCCGTCACCCTGAGACAAAGATGAAAAGTCTCATGTGCCTGTAATTTCACCGGCAACCATACCCTTCAAACCAGAACACAGCAATGCGAGCATTACTGCTTTGCGGCAGAAAAAGGTATGGTGGTAGTACTTCCCCGGAAGAACTCTCTCATAAAAAAGCTCTACTACTACTACTAAATACCCTTCTATATTAGTAGTGAAACGTTATGATTATTTTGGAATCAAGAAGGAAAAAAATCCGACTTCAAAAATTTAACCGTGTTACTGACAATCTCGGAATACCCTTTGGGAACTGCACGATCTGATCCCACCATCTCCTTTTCATCATAGGACGAGCAGACGTACGGCTCGGTACCATCCTTACCTCATTAGTATACCTCCTATTCGCAATAAACGTTTCAGTTCTACCTTTATAATGCAAACTGTTAAGGAGTGGAATACATAACGTCGTCTGTCTTTCCTGAAAACTATAATCTGGGTCTCTTCAAGGCTAGAGTGAATAGGTGCCTTCTAGACCTTTGTGCTCCATCTTTGGCCACATTGTCACTTACCAACAGTTGAGATCGTGTTCAAACAAAGGACTATTAATGTTTAAAAAAAAACTCCGTGTTTTGTCTCATTCGAACGCATTTGAAACTGCTTGTCAATACAAAATACAAAACACAGTGTAAATATTTAAAGGATGTTGTGCGTTTTATAGTAAAGTGGTAAGGGTTGAAACTCGATAGTGTCAAAACTTCTGGATCTCAGCCTTGTGATATAAGATGTCCATTGCTGCGTGTAAGCTCTGTGTAAAAACATACAGTGGTCCAACGCCTTCGATGTTTGCGTAAAAGCCGGCACCACAAGACACTGGCCACAGCACCTAGGACTGACACAGTTTTATAGTGCCTCTTTTTGATAAAGTCACGGCCACCGTATTGTTTTTATTTAGCCCTTGGAGAAGACGAATAGATTGACACCCCATTTTAGTACAGGCAAATTAGGTGATTTTTAGCAAAAGTGTGGAAGTAATTAGATGTAGTCACAAAACCTTTTCTAATTGTTTTGTTTGGCTTGAAAATCACCTCTAATATAACTTTCAGCAAATTCACCCCCCCGGAACAGGGTGAAATAGGGTGAAAACCTTATAATACTCGTAACTTAATGGGGAAAATAGATGTAGTCGGTGCAATTTGGCATACACTTAAGACCGTTATGATCTACATTTGCACCAAGTATTTTTTTAATCCGACTTACGGAACATACGAAAAAAAAAACATTTCTAAAAAAATCTTTTTTTGTGTATTGCGGCTCGGGGGAAATTGAAGTAGTCGGTGCAAATTGACAGAATTACCAGAAAAATAGGCCAAATAAATTACTAGGTTTGCACCTGGGTACCTCACACGGAAGTCACTTTTTCCATATTTTATTGTCGCTCTACTTCGGGGAAATTTCAGGCAATTCTGGAATTTCACTTAAACTTATTCATTTGATTAGTACTACATTCGCCGGCCATTAAATACTGGAATTTATATACGGAACATGCATTTTTTAAGTATTATATATGTAAGTTCGGTGCGGTGCCAAGTAACTAATATATATACTGTGGCGCTACACTGCTAACACTGGCCCCCGACCGCGGGGTGCATCCGTATTGATCCCAGAAAATCATCCCACGAGCTGAAAGTAATAATAATTATTCCGGATTCATACCATTAATATTCATTTAATTTTTAGAGTCCGTATTTATCCCACCTAGAAATACCTACATCTAAAACGAGTGAAGAAAACGTCAGCAAAAAAATATGTTATTAGGGAACATCTATTTATTTCATAAAATTGCTGGTATAAAATAACCAACAAAGTAATAATATATACAGTGTGTTCCAAAAAGTAGTGTCAAGCCGAAGTCCAAAGAAAGGTTACCCTCAGAGGTACCCGAATCACCCCCATGTATGTTCCGCGATTTTTAGTAGTTTTCGAGTTATGTGTTTTTAACACAATCGAAGCTCTTACACTTTTTTGGCCATTGTGACTCGATTCGTTGAGGTAGAGGCCTGTTTTTTGTTGTTGTAAATAAGCTAAATACTAGGGCTACCTTGTCTGATAGCATTTAAATCAATAGCACCTACTATTGCATTAAAATAAAAATCATAATATGAAGATATATTTTGTTTTGTTTAAACTCTTACTTTCAATGAACGTTTAAAAAAAAGTCACATAATCTTTTTCATCCAAACCAATCTTAAAAACATGGCTGATGTGTCATTAGTCATGTAATCTTGTTCCAGGTTCTTGCACAGGATCATAAAAAACACTCAATTTAATAAAAGTTAGTAATATAAATAAAATTAAATGTTCTGCAAGTCGGGATTAAAAATAAATCTGGCAGTCTGAAGATTGTATTACACATAAGCAATAGTAAACTAACCCATATTTGTTGTTCAAAGACATTATTTTCTACCTACGAGGCAGAAACCATGGTGGGCCCATTCCAACTGCCAGATCGCCTAAATGGCGAATCATGCTTGAACTTTTTAAGAGAAGATTTAAATGGATAATCCATAGACATCATTTTACTAACACGCCGAAACATGATTTTTCAAAACGACGGCGCACCATGTCACTTTGCGTCAAAAGTTAGACAATATCTTAATGACAGGTTTTTTTTTAATACTACTTAGAATGACTGAACAAGCAGATGGTCCACCTGATGATAAGCGGTACTCTCTTCCTATGAACAGTGCATTATCACATAGGTCACGCCCTACTAGGACGCGCCCTATGTGACATTGCACTGCGCCCGCCACCCTGAGACATAAAGATGAAAAGTCTCATGTGACTGTAATTTCACCGGCACCCATACCCTTCAAACCGGAACACAGCAATGCGAGCACTACTGCTTTGCGGTAGAAATAGGTATGATGATAGTACTTTTCCGGACAAAGTATTTCACAAAAGAGCTCTACTACTACTAACAAAATGTGATACTTGGTGATAAATGGATTGGCCGCGGCGGGCCTATCGCATGGCCCCCACGATCTCTCGACTTAAACCCCATTGACTTTTTTGTTTGGGGATATTATAAAGAGATTGTTTACTCTCGAGGGTGCCGAAATGTGCAAGAAATGCGAAGAAGGTTGACCCAGGCAGAAGCAACAATCAAAAGCAACAGAATCGCTTTTCTACGCTTTAAAGATATTTTTTTTAGACGATGCTGATTATGTATTGAGGAAGAAGTTCGCCATTTCGAAAATTTATTGTCATGATTCACTGAATACATGCAATGCAATGCTGAAAGTTATTATTTAGTTTTATTTACGATTTCACTTAATCTTAAAAACCAGAATTTCGCATTCAACTGTTTAAATTGAATATCATGAATGATCCCGTAAAAGAATCTCAATCAAATTTACATGGCAAATAGCTGACATAATGACCAAGTTTTTAAGGTAGGTTTGGATGAAAAAGTTTACGTGACTTTATTTTTAAAATGTCCTTAGAATGTAAGGGACTAAACAGATTTTTTTAAAATTCCATATTTTTAATTTTATTTCAATGCAATGGTTCGTGCTGTGGATGTAAATGGTTTTTTTTTGTAACTGTTTCGACTACTTTAAAAATCTATATCTGAGGTTTACTGTCATCACAAACAAAAATAAGTATACAACATTTTAAAAAAAAGAGGAAGCCATTTTTAAAATATTTTTTCCGGAAAATCATAGACTAGTGTAGAAATCGTTTCAGGGAATCAGAATTTTACAATTATTTATAACATAAGCTTTTAGCTAACATCAATATCCTATACAACGAGCAAAGATTCGTATATTATATAAATATTTGTGATGGCACAAGAGGCAATTTAGATTACTAAATACAGAAATTTCAATAGAGAAGATGGTTTTCAATTATCTGGAGTATGCAAGCCTGTGGTGAGAATGTGTAAGAATCACAAAAATTGTGGTACCTGCTACGCAACCGGATACCGATAGTGTTGTGTGTCGATTTGGGGTGAAGTGTGACAATGAAACCGATGGTAGTGGTATCGTTTATAATAAAAGAGTGAGAAAGAGGGTAGATCGATATATCTGCCAATAACATCTACTCGCAAAGACATTAGTTAGTTCTCCCGTGATTAGATACGATTAATCCTAATTAATTTTAAGAACTTGTATACACATTTAAACAAATAAATGATTTATGATTTATGATTTGATTAGAATACGATTTAAAAATATTTTTTATTGCACTTAACCAAACCTAATACCGAATTTGTGCAATTTATAAATAAAATGTGCAATTTATAAATAAATAAAGAAATTCTGATATTAATATCGGAATGCCAATATTGATTAATATCGGAAATCAGTATAGGAATTGAAAACCTTCCGATATTACATGCCCTAAACGTGACAAACAAGCAGACAGCCCGCCTGATGTAAAGCAGGTACCGCCACCTATGGACAACACCCACGGTATTGCAAACGCGCTGCTTACCATTAAGAGCCCTATTGATATTTCTCTTGAATTTACCCATATTGTATAATTTATAATTATTTGTACTATCTGCAGATATTTGTTCAGGATGTTATTAATGTTATGTTATATGTTTTCGTTGGGTATTTTCTATGTATAATAAAAAATATCTATCTATGTAATGTATTTTATTAAAGAATATCAGTTATCACAAGCTCTGCTTAGCTTGGGGCTAGATAATGTTGTGTGAACTTTCCAGCATTATTTATTTATTCAATATTTATTTATGATGGTGACAGCGAGCTGATCTGATGATGGAGACGGAAGGTGGACAACGGAACTCCTCGATGGATGATAGTAGATTACTGGAAAAACTGTAGAGTTTATTTATTTTTACTTCTTTGCTTATATCCCAAAAGTTACACACTCTAAAATAAAATTAAAACTAGTTTTGAAACGTCTATGATTGTTTCACTTTTTTACCCTTTCTTTGGCCCCAATATCTTCTACAACCCCCGAACCAATTTAGCTCACAACCTTACGCAAATTGTACTAATACTATATACCCATCTACCAAATTGTATAAAGAATACTAGTTTTATAAAGAATATATCAACAGTTCGCAAGTTATCTTCAGACAAACATACAAACATACGAACGCCAATTATTAATAATTTGCATCCAACAAAAATATATGAAAATGATAGTAAGGCATTTTTCTGTCTGACCGTACTGATATCCATTGTTAAAGGCCGTGGTGTGGTATAAATCCGGACTACATTTTGCGATTAATACGGACAAATATACAATTTTATTATTCGTGGGATGAATACGGCCTACATTTTGGTATGAATCTGCACCGCACCCACGTCGTTGATTTCCTATTGAGATCTATTATTAAGAAGTACTTCCGGTACGAAAATTGTGTTTTTTTTTTACGTGCTAATGTGGTAAACTGATAGTATAAACCATTATAAAATTTGCACGACTACATAAATTTCCCCCGAAGAACAATTTACAAAAAAAGAAAAAAAACTATGTTCCGTAATTCGCTGAGGTGTGCAAAACTAATATAGTGTTTATAATACTTATAGAAACCTTATGTAAGTTTGCACCGAGTAGGTACATAAATTTCCCCCGAGCCGCAAACTAAAAAAAACAAATTCACAGTGTTTCCCACCTATGCAAGTAGTTTTAATTAAAATCCATAACGCACTAAGACTGTCTCTATAAGTAATTGAACTTGCACTTAACACTTTTTTTATTTTTCAAAAGTTACAATTTTTCAAAGTTTGTACCTAATATTTAAAAGCCTTCCGTATGTGCCAGAAACGGTGCAAACCTGGGATAAGCTTCTATTCGTGTCATCTATCGATTCCATAAGAATCCACGACTACTCGACTTAGGGCCACACTTTTTGCTAATTTGCCTGTACTATTTGTCAATTCGCTATCCTTCACTAAATACGTCGGACAATGTTAGCCAGGAAATGTGTTAGCCCTGAAAGACTTGTCCCGAGCTGTTAGCATCGTTTTGTATGCAGTTCGGGCTCGCACTCCCCGGGCTTCACGCCTGAGCTCCTGTCACCCCACACGATTATTATTTAAGCCTCCGCTATAAAACACCACGAAAAACGGCCTTGAGACATCTTTCGTATATTTGCGACCTTTGCAATGACATAATTGGATGTCTTATATTTACTGCGTCGTCTGAATATTACTGAATATTACACCTTAGTTCGTTGTATGTTAAAAAGTCGCAACTGATACATCACGTTCATAGCCAGTCTAGGGAAAATGAAAAAACCCTGGCGTCCAATATGGCGGGCAATAATTATAACCCGACCTTCGGACGTGCTGGTTGCTGAGAAAAGGTCAAGTAATTCGATATTATTGAGAGAATCATAGTGTGGATGATACGGAAACTAAACTAGTAAGTACATAAAGTATGAGTGAACTCCTTATCATAACACTATAACTTATTATTGAGAGAATCATAGTGTGGATGATACGGAAACTAAACTAGTAAGTACATAAAGTATGAGTGAACTCCTTATCATAACACTATAACTTATTATTGAGAGAATCATAGTGTGGATGATACGGAAACTAAACTAGTAAGTACATAAAGTATGAGTGAACTCCTTATCATAACACTATAACTTATTATTGAGAGAATCATAGTGTGGATGATACGGAAACTAAACTAGTAAGTACATAAAGTATGAGTGAACTCCTTATCATAACACTATAACTTATTATTGAGAGAATCATAGTGTGGATGATACGGAAACTAAACTAGTAAGTACATAAAGTATGAGTGAACTCCTTATCATAACACTATAACTTATTTTTTCCAGTTGACTGATAGGTCGGTCCGGGTATGTGTACTTTGTATGTACGAGCATGATTGTACGTGGAAAAAAAAAACTTGATAACCGCGTTGCACCCAAACGGCTCAATGGATTTTGATGTATGAGGTATCAGAAGAATCGTCTTCACCCGGACAGAGCTATAGAGTACTACAGATGTTGATAATTTTTTAAGTGGCAAAAAAAACAAAAATAGTTACTCAAAAAAAAAATATCTATAACAAAAACATGGGTGTCAAAATCAAGAGATTGATGTGTTTTAAATATGTGTACCTACATTACAGGTGCATATTCAATAGTCAGAGAGGCAATTTTGTAACAAAAATGTAACCATCTTTGAGGCCATACTAATGTTTTAAAAAGAACTGCATTTAAATAGGTTAAGCACTTTTAGCCACCACTAATAATACCAAAAAAGACATTATCCAAATTGGTCATTTTGGAGGTAACATAAAGACAAAAGAAAAACAATTATTTAGTCCAGTCGAATTTTTTGATTTATTGATTAATTACTTCCTTCCTGTTTCTAGTAAATATGTTGTTTCCTAGTTATTCTGCCTGAAGTAAGTGACCTTTATCTGTTTTTGACCGTTGATAAAATTATTATGTATCTCCGGTAAAAGGCAGATCATGTCATGGAGTATTTTATATTTTCTGATGTTTCCAGCGCTATGAAACCACAGTACGCTCTATAAATTATGCAGTATGCACAGACGCAGTAATGCAGTAAGAAAATACAATTGAACCAACACTACATTTCAAACAACCAGACGGAGATTAAAAATCAAAATTGTTGTACCAATAAAACTATTTAATCGATAAACAAATCCACCGCAATCACCAAAACCAACATCATTCTCATTACTAAACCACATATTGGATAAAAAGTGCTATATGTGTGAATCGAGATGTAAATATTTATCCCCGGGCTGGATCGAATCGGCGATTTTACGAGGACTGCAAGGATTTGTAGCCAGGGATGTAGCGCTTATCGAAACGAGTCAGAATCGGAGATTGTACATAGTAATGGTCGTTTTACTGGAGTCGGAGCAAATAGGGCTCTTACTGCTAGTTTGACTGCCCTTGATATTTTTACGCCAACCGATTGGCGTAAACGCATTTACAGCCACTTAGCGCCATCTGTTGACGAATGAACGCGTTATAGTAAATGTAGAATTATTAGCGACACCTGTTGACAAGTAGGTGCACAATATTAGAGTAGAGCGATCAGAGCAAGACGCAAGTATACATCTTTCTTTTTTGGATGGTTAAATGGAGTTTGACTGCTCGAAAGTACTAGGACGTTCTAGATTTTTATTAATCACGTATATAATCAGAATTCGCTCAAGGAACAATCAGTCGTTAATTGGCTTTCAGTGCAATTAAAAAAGTGACTTGAGAGTGATAATTAGTTAACATTGCAGTAAAGTGCAGTCGTAGTGAATTAGTGTTTTCAAATAATTTTAGCAAAGTGTGATTTTGGTTAAGCTGAACAATATTAAGATTCCTAGTAGGGAACATCCCTGAATTCTAGTAAACGTGGGTAATGGGCGTGCTCCAATTACCTAACCGTTTTCATAGAGGTTTTTTATAGTAATTTAACAATTGTAGGTGATACGCACCGTGAAGCTTAGCCAACACTACACACACTAGGTAATTATGTATGCAATAATGTACGTACCTATAAACGAAACCAAGTGCTCCAGTATTCAAACGATGAATAAATAATATTGTTATTATTATTTTATTGTTTTGATTTCTATTAACAACTATCATTGCAGGGTAAATAGTGTAGTGAACTTATTTAACATAAAATATAAAAATTATGAAAATTATAATATATACCTACGACTACGATTCGTATGACTATGATTGTGACCAACTATGGGCATTGAGTTATAGTGATGGTTACCATATTCTGGAACAAGAGATGCAATATATAAATCCTTTGCTGTTGGAGTCTAAGAAGGCTTTGTAGCATCCCTATTTATAACCACCCAAATAAATTTAGCGTTTTATCTCCACTGTCCTAGGTTTACTATCTGGGGTGAAGTATTTCGGCGCTGGTTATCGAACTGTCCGTTCGGGTTCAGTCAGAGCTGAGTTGCTTGGAGCATTTACTAAAGGAGATCACACTGCAGTAAAACAGTAGTAGTAGTAGTAGTAGAGCTTTTTAGGGTTCCGTAACAAAAATACGGAACCCTTATAGATTCGTCATGTCTGTATGTCTGTCTGTCCGTTTGTCTGTTTGTCTGTCTGTTTGTCTGTCCGTGTACAATGTTAGACGTCCACTGCTGGGCGAGGCCTCACCACAGAATGCAATGAGGGGATTTGCGATGCGATAATCACCACGCTTGGCAGGCGGATTGGTGTTCGCAGTATTCAGCCTCGTTTTTGCAGCGCCTCTGGCATGTTTGCGGAAAGTACAGTTGATGGTTTCCATAGCATCATGCGCAAGAGGTGTGCGTCAATGAGGGGAAGGGTCCGTGGAAGCCCGACCAGCATCGTGAACGCGTTGTCGGACAGGTGGCACTGTCCTATGCTCCTGCACGTTGGTTTTGCTAAAAATTATTATACTTAATTTTTTAATTGTAAATGTGCCTCCCTACTAACATTATTATAAGAACAACTAACGAAATATGGACAATGTCTGAAATAAATAAATTGAATTGAATTGAGTATTGGATCTGAGTACTCAAATGGATGCTACCGCCCATTCCCGGGTGCAATCCCTTAATTGGCATTTACGACATCTAAGGGAGGAGACGGAGGGGTTATATTCTTAGGCTAGACATACCACGCAACACAAAGAAAAACGGGCATTGACGACCTCTGTGGCGCGGCTGGCGATGGTTCGCCTGCTACGCAGGAGGTTGCGGGTTCGATTCCCGCCTCGGAACAAATAATTTGTGCGTTCTGCAGATATTTGTTCAGGGTGTTCTGGGTGTTTTCTATGCATAATAAAAATATCTATCTATGTAATGTATTATATTAAGTATATCAGTTATCTAGTACCCATAACACAAGCTCTGGCTTAGCTTGGGGCTAGATAATGTTGTGTGAACTGTCCAGCATTATTTATTTATTTATTTATTTATTCATACCACGCAACACAAAGCAAAAGGTGGTCCATACATACCTAAAATAATGAACCTAACTGATGAATTTATTCATAAAATCCTCTTTTAAGTGGTGATCGGTTAAAATAGAGTGAAATCTATGAATGAACTAAAAGCATTAACAGCAATTGAAACAGCTCTACTGATGAACGGTCACGGAGTCATGTGCCTGTGTCGTGTAATACAAGCGCCAGTAATCACCTATTAGCGCCGACATGGCCAGTGCTGCTGTTTGGGACTGTACCGTTTATCTCTCATCATGTGACGTGAGCAATTTCGAAGTCAGTACAGTCAGCTTTGGAAAACTGAAATATTACATCATTTAGTCCCGTAAATTATAATCACTAGCCATTGTACTAGTTCTTTCTTAAGGATACAGTTTCTATTTAGGTTTATGAGGATCATTCTTTTATAAATTACACCAAAAACCCACTCTGTTTGTCATGATACACACGTGCTCACATTCGTCAAAACATATTATACATACATACATAGACACACGCCTTTTTCCCCGAAGGGATAGACAGAGGCTCAATGAGCCGCTTTTCACAGTGGGTTGCACCATCGTGGAATAAAGACGTGACAAGTGGCGAGCTCATCGCTGCCATTGCTTCCCACGACTCAGTCTACTAACACTTTCTTCCAGTAATAACACATTCCATAATAAGCTACCAGCCAGGACAAATGTTATACCAACAAATCTTACTTACAAGTCCGGGTCTTACCTTATTCGGCTTTTATGACATCCATGGGATGAGATGGAGGGGTTTATTCTTAGGCTGGACCAGGGAATAAAGTTTGTTATATATCGTAATCTATTTTAACTTTTAGTAGAGCTGTAGCCAAAAAAGTAACTCGTGCGTAGATACCTACCTATAATCGAGCAGTTCCCAACTCAATTGAATATATTATAATCTATGTACAATCTATCCACGAGTCATTACACTAACAATGTAACATGAATACCGCGAAAATGTGTATATCCACGTTCTACAGTCTCTCGGATTCCAGTGAACTTTGCATTCATAATATTCTATCGCCAGGAAAACAAGTTCCCAGAAATACAAAAAGAGCTCAAAGTCCGCGAATTGTTAAAGAAACTATTTGCTCATAGCGTTTATTGAAATTCAAAACGGTTCCGTAGAGAGGAATAAATAAAATACTCGATATAAAATGATGAGGATCTTATAAAGTTACAGCGGAACGTATCATTTTTTAAATGTATTTACTGCTTGTCACTTCTATATTCCACGATGGTGCAACCCACTGTCAAAGAGGCCCATTGAGGCTCTGCCTACTCCTTCGGGGAAAAAGGCGTATGTCTATGCTATGCTATGCTATTTACCGCTATACTAAAGAACTTTTATAAATTATGTCAGTTTATTATATAGGTACTCGTAATTAATACTCGTATGTGCTATGAGAAAAATAGAAAGGAGTCCAGTAAACTTCTTGAATACGAATATTTAGTAATATGTGTGTAAAAAATAACCTCATCCTAACTTCAATATTTAAATGCGACAGTGAGTTTGTTTCTTTGTTACCATTTCACGCTTAAACTATTTAACCTAACTTATTTATGAGTATACCTAGTCATGAACATAGGATATATTTTTTTATCTAAGGAAATCAACGCGAGCTAAGTCGCGGGTTAGCTAGTTTAAAAAAAAAAAAAAAAAAGCGGTAAAGCTAGTTTTTATTAAAAACACTTTTCAAACAAACTTAAGAAATTTTTGTTGATGATGAAGTTAGTAAGCAGAACCGTGAGCTGATCAAAATGAGCCCAAACACGGGCAGTCTACTATTAATCATGGACGAGTTCCTTTGTCCACCATCGGATCCCGTAGTCTCCATCATCAGATCAGCTGGCTGGCACCATAATACTGTATTATCATCGAAATTTGACAGGTTTGCCTTTGAGCTCAATCGAATGGTGGCTAGAATTCCACTTGTTCTCGAAGCACCACACAGGCGCTCCCCACCTAGTAGTAAAAAGGATCATCAAAAAAAACCAGACCGTGTTTGTTGCCTGATTCTTCTAGGTCTGGTTGCGTTGGAACAGGAGTAAATGTAAATTTATTTTTTAAGACGATTCAAAATGATCCTTGTGATTTCAATGAATAAAATACTTTTTGACTTTGACTTTTTGAATTCTCGATCGGTTCGATATCGACAAACAAAATAATTCCAGACAAACAAACAAACATCCGTGGAAGAAAATTAAAGAGAAGTGTGTAAAATCAGCCATTAATGCACACTAACGCAATGTAAGTCCCTACACTCTGTAATGAATCATGCTGGTAGTAATCATCCCAGAGCCATTGCTGATTCAAAGCGTTTATTAAGGGTTCCGTACCCAAAGGGGGTACGACGGGACCCTATTACTAAGACTCCGCTTTCCGTCTGTCCGTCTGTCACCAGGCTGTATCTCATGAACCGTGATAGTTAGACAGTTGAAATTTTCACAGATGATGTATTTCAGTTGCCGCTGTATTAACAAATACTAAAAAACAGAATAATAAATATTTAAGGGGCTCCCATACAAAAAACGTGACTTTTACCGTGTTATAGATAATGGTACGGAACCCTTCTTACGCGTGTCCAACTCGCACTTGGCTGTTTTTTTTACTACTATCACAGATAAAATAATACTATACTAGCTACTATGAAGTACCTAAAAAGTTTCGTGATATGCCTAGTAGAGCTCCATAGTGGGTACTGCGTCGTCGAGAAACCTACTGCGCTTATGCTATGCTGCGCTATGCTTTGTTTCAAGCATTTTTTTATACTGAATTAGGTATTCAATGAATTTTCTTCATGTTTTATATAATAAAGTTGTCCAGTACGAGCCGTGAGCTTCCCGTAACGAGCTAAAATGGATCTCGAGGTGCGAGGGAAAGTTGGCGAGTGCAAGTTAGCAATGATTTTCGATTTGCGAAGTTTAAAATTCCGCTAACTACGCTGCCGCGGGATTACTGACTTTGCAGGTATGAGCAGGTGAGATTCGAACCTTAGTGCAATGTCTTCTAGAATCTATGATGTTTCTTGAGAAAGAACAGGTTCAACGACATGGGCTATAGAATTTGCAAGTTGTAGTGGAAAAATCCACAAAAGGCTCGCATTTATAAATAAGCGGGTAAAAATTGACATTGAAAGTAAACAATGAATATGTAAAGAAATATGTAATGGGCCATCCCAACCCTGATCAGGTAGTGCGGTGATGAAGAAAGGCTGGAAAAATGGATAATGATGACGATGCTGACCATTTTGTAAAATATACTATAAGATAGCTGATTGAATTAAGGAGTTAAGATGATAAGCTTGCGAACGCTAGAAAGCTCTCGCAAAAAAAATATTCTAAGAAATATACCAACATTTTCGAATCTTAACCGGACTTGTTGATAAAATTAGTTGGTATAAGACTTGTCCTGGCTGCTAGCTTATTATGGAATGTGTTATTACTGGAAGAAACAATGGCGGCGATGAGCTCACCACTTGTCATGTATATATTCCCACGATGGTGCAACCCACAGGGAAAAGAGGCCCATTGAGGCTCTGCCTACCCTTTCGGGGAAAAAGGCGTGTGTCTATGTATGTATGTATGTATTTTTACAGCTTTGTAAAATAGTCCTAAAACTATTTATCTCTTAGCTTTTATAAAAAGCCCTTCCATATCGAATTTATTCAATTGCTGCACAATACGAGCACTGACTCGTATTTTATTTTTACTTTTTATCCCGAAACAATTCATGGAGTGTCCTGACACGGATGAACCGGGAAAATAGGACAAAACCGCCTCCTGTAGAGAAGGGCGAGCCGGCTATTTGGAGCCGTCAAAAATGTTTAAGGATATACTGAGTAAAAAGTATTTTGTGCCCTGACTTTGTTAATAAAAATTATGCTCTAATTCATCGAAGAATTTGTCGAGCACTACTACACAGTACATACATATAGCTGCAGTATACAGTTTGTCTACAAAAAAATGTAAAGGCCAATTCACAATCAAATCTTATTGAAATATTAAAGCGCTTTTAGAGCATTGCAGGCCTCCGAGTCACATACATAGTCCTGATCCCACACTAGGATTCCGTGTCGTGGATATCAGAGACTACGAGTACCATGTGATGGTACCATTACACCCAGACCCGGAACAAATATTTGCAGATCATACAAACATTTGTCCCGCAGCGGGAATCGTTAGCTCGACGTTCAAGCGTTAGCTGAGTCAGTCGTGAGAAGCGATAGTGGCGATGAGTTCACCACTTGTCACTTCTATACTTCCACGATCCTCTTATCCACAGTGAAAATAGGACTATTAACCCTTTGTATACCCTAATATCATAAAGAACCCTAATCGGGGAAAAATCGGTACCATGTTGGATAAAATTTTCATGGATCCACATAAGGATACAATTTTACCCAAAATATAAGTCCGATCGACTGTTTTCGTTTGCGCAGAAAAGCGCAGAGTGATATCCGACACTAGCCGAACGTATAGTATACCTCTGTCCCGCTGTATAGCTCTGTCCCGCTCGCATCTAAGAGTGACTGATAAACAAGATGGCGCGCTACCGGCCGTGATTTTGCCGCGAAATCGATTAACCAATAACAGCGCAAGATTTTAGCACGCGATTGCTATTGGTAGAAAAAAGGTTCCTGCGCTATAGAAATTGGTCTACGACGCGGGTACATCGGGGCGACTTATATTTTAGGTAAAATTGTACAGCCTTACACAACAAATCCATCGTCTCAAAAAAAAATAGGTATCATAGTCCGGCCATCTGATCGCTCGTCTAGCACCACTGTCAGCGGACACTCTGAAAAAGTTAAATTAATCGGCCGACCTAGTGATGTGAACTTTTTATCAAAAATGTAATTTTGTGGTAACAGGTACATTCTGACAGATGGTGAAAAAGAAAAGACTTCTTTTTATGTACATGTTCTTTCACTGAACTAGTTATTTATTTATTTGAAAAAACATTAAACTATATGCCGACTAAACTTACTAACTAAGATTTACTAGTCTCTGTGGAATAATTGCTCAGGGTAGACCTTCACTCAGAGGCAAGTTTGTTTAACCACTAATGATTGTACAAATATGTATTTGTGTTTGCTTTTATCGCTGCGTTATAACTGACGCCTAGTCGGCACAACAGATTTTGGTTAAATGAGAACTATAGATTTTACCTCGATTGATACCTGGCTACTTTTTATCACGGTAGGTATCACGGGATCGAAGTTTTTTTTTTTTATACTACTTGTTTGACGGTACAAGCAAGAGGCCCACCTGATGTTAAGCGGTAACCTCTGCCTAAGAACAGTGCATTACCTCATAGGGCACGTCCACCTAGGACGCACCCTATGTGGCATTGCACTGCGCCCGCCACCCTGAGACATAGATGAAAAGTCTCATGTGCCTGTAATTTCACCGGCACCCTTACCCTTCAAACCGGAACACAGCAATGCGAGCACTACTGCTTTGCGGCAGAAATAGGTATGGTGGAAGTACTTCCCCGGACGAACTCTTTCATAAAAAAGCTCTACTACTACTAGTCCCAAGCAGTTGTTAGTCACACATAAAAGGGAATAGGACGAAAAAAAACCTCATCTTGTTTTTTTCATCTGCCGCATAAAGATGACGACTGAAAAAACCAACATCAGAAGAGTTGCGTGTTTATGTATCTTCTACCGTATACAGATCGGTGAGTGTGCTCAGGAGCTGGACGATTTAATCCCCTCGTCTCCATTCCGCCACCTGACGACCAGACGTGGAGAGGCGTTATACCCTTTTGTTCTCGACATACCACCGTCGCGTACAAACCGTTTCTCGAACTCTTTCATCATGCGGACAGCAAAGGGCTGGAACTCTCTTCCGGCTTCTTTATTACCTTTATCATACAAATTCTTTTTTTATTTTTTGGGTTCCTTTTTATCTGCAATCGGCTGTTTATCCATATTTAGATTTTTTCTGGGTTGATGTGGTTTAGGTGCAATTCCAATGAATAACATTGAATTTGAAGAACACTGGTTAGGTTCTCTGGTCTAGGTCAAGTATTTGCCATCTCTTTAGGCGTTTAACATACAACTTGGGCATCTTCAAACGAAGAGTTAATAGGTATCTCTAGGCGAGCGTGCTTAAATAGGCCTCATCGTCGCTTCCAATCAGGTGAGATGTAGCCAAACGCAAGCCTATATTAGAATAAAAATAAAAAATAAAAACTGCTCCCCATGGCTACGAATAATCTTATAAGTCAATAAATAATGCTGGACAGTTTACACATCATTATCTAGCCCCGAGCTAAGCAGAGCTTGTGTTATGGGTACTAACAACTGGGATAACTGATATACTTAATAAAATACAATATATAGATATATATTTTTATTATACATATAAAATACCCAGAACACCCTGAACAAATATCTGCGGTCGCACAAATATTTCTTGCGAAGCGGGAATCGTCCCCGCAACCTCCTGCGTCGCAGGCGAACCTTCGCCCGCCGCGCCGTAGAGGTCGTCAAAATTATCGTCAGGTCAGACTCCAGCTACAAATTAATTATTGTCGAATATGTACTACCTATTGATATTACTTGCGTACTTACAATTATTCATTCCTCATTATGATTTCATAACGTCTTCACCAACTTGTAATGAGCCATTAAATTGACACGTCAAAGAGAATGAAGTTACACGCATATTCCGGCAGTTAAATCATTCCACCGCGTTATATGTATTGCTAAAAGCTAATTAACGATGCTAATGCTATTCAAGCGAAGGTGAACGTTGTGCCCTCAAGAGCCAGAGTAGAGAGCTCATACTTATCAACAACTAGCAGCGCCCCGCGGTTTCACCCGCATAACTCGATCCCGTGGGAATATCGGGATAAAATGTGCCTTATTGTTATTCTGGGAGACCAGTTATCTCCATTGCAAATTTCTTCCAAATCCATCCAGCCGTATCAGCGTGAAGAAGTAACAAACACACGCACACACTCACACACTCACAAACTTTTGTATTTATAATATTAGAACAACAATATAATATTTTACTAAGCTAAATAATTAATAAGTAATATGAAAACCTACAGTTTACAAAATAATAATACTAATTATATAGTAATGTTGTCTGCTTTGTTTGTAAGATAAAAGTGTCAATGTTGTGTTCGCCTGTAATTGGTGTATGTATCGGCTCGAAATTACGTGAATAATTTTTGTAAAGGGGTTTATATGCTGTTGGCGTTCCTTTTTATGTATAAATAAATAAATAAACAAGTTTTTTTTTTGCCACTAGTTGTTTTTTGAAAAACACTAACAACGGCAATTATTCATCGATGGTGTCCACACGCAGTTTTGGTAACATTTTACCAAGAAACAAAGTAGCATATAGCTCAATACAGGTCAGAATCTGTCTATATACCTAATTTCATCAAAATTGGTTCAGCAGTTTAGGCGTGATTTAGTAACAAACATCCAAACATCGTAACTTGGACTATTATGATATTAGTGCTAAATGCATTACAATTATAATATCATTAAAAAGCAATGATTTGCAATCTGTTATGGGCCTTCCACATGTGTCGCATGCGTATGTCCTGTGTCACGTGGCTGATGATGGCAAGAAATGTTGAGTTGAGTATGAGAATGAGTTTATTTTAAAATGTTTTTCTTTGTTGGTATATGCACCTATAGCACGCTCGTACACGCGCATCACATTTAGTTAAACATAAGTAATTCTCATGTAAAGTGAATTTTAAATTCTTTGTGAGAATAAATTTCTTAAACCAGAAATGGTCAAAGGGTGACTCACGCTAAACCGTGTCGGGTCCGAGCCAAGTGTCGGCCGTAGCACGGTCAACTAATATTACATATATTTTGTATGGACACACTCAAGCTATACCGAGCGGCAACCGAGTGACGGCCGAGCAACGGACAAAGATCGGAAACAACTCGGTCCCGCCTCGGCTCGGCCAAGGCACGTTGCATGAATACAGTGCCGCCGAACTGCGCCCGAGCAGTCGGTTGTGATGACGTGATTGTAGTCTAGTTACAACACTATTTTTGGTCGGGCGAGTATACTGCATCACGGCGCAACGGTGATTGCTCGGTCGAGGCCCGTCTTTGTAATCAGGCACGGGACCGGCTCGGTGACCGTACTACGGCCGACACTCGGCTCGGACCCGACACGGTCTAGCATGAGGCTTCCTTAAAGCTGTCTCAAAATATATGACGTGCCTTTTGCTAATCGTAGAAACGGTATTCGTAAACTATCAAACGTAGGATTTGATGACCGACACTAAGGTCGTAAGGAGCCTTAAGTTTTTGCTTTCATGTCGTGATCTATGCGTAAAGTAACATAGGAAAGTGAAATTACAGATTGAAGTGTACATAAAGTTGTTATGTAGGTCATGAAGATGAGTATCTGCGAAAATTCTACACCGTTCTGAAGCTGGGGCACGGAACCGGCAACTAATTATGTGAAGTAAGCACAGCGTTGTGTACGCTTGCCAGCTTGTACAGTATTTTTAGAAGATGGCTTCTGCTCAAATATACCAAACACTTACTCAATAATTTTTTCATTAAATATTCTATAGGAAAAATGCGTGTTCGAGGACTTTAGGTAGGATTTAATAAATGTTCAGGTATTTTCAAAATAAGTAGGCATTTATCCAAATAAAATAAAACTGACGGTATAAAAATCGTAAAAATTCGAGACTTTCCAACTCCATTCCAGAATATCACCTTTCAAGTCTTGTTTTAGAGGTTTCAGGAAAAGCAAATTGGAGAAATTTTCTTTATATTTCTTTTGAAACAAAATCTGACTACCTTCGCACTTTTGAAGAGTATTTCATTGCTGCTCAGGATATTATTTTTGAAGGTTCTCTTACCTCTGTGGTTTTGGTTCTCTCAATCATATGTTTAATAAACTCATATAAAAATATGACTAACGAGAAAGCTTTTTAAAAAAAAAGTTTTGGTAAGCTATAATGGCTTGATGGTTAAACCGATTTCAATAAAATTTGGTAGTTTTGACACATTGTAATACTTTTTATCCCTATTACTTATGTCTATGAGCGGGTAGGTACAGTACCTACCTATTTATAATTCTTAGTTATTTCAAACTGAAAAAAAAAACTATGTCGTGGTTTATCCGGCCTAAGAATAGACCCCTCTGTCTCCTCCCGTGGATTTCGTAAAAGCCGACTAAGGGATTACCCAGACTTGTTGATAAGATTCGTTGGTATAATATTTGTCCTGGCTACTAGCTTATTAGATAATGTGTTATTACTGGAAGAAAGTGTAAGCTGAGTCAGTCGTGGGAAGCGATGGCGGCGATAAGCTCACCACTTGTCACGTCTATATTCCCACGATGTGCACCATCGTGAAAAGAGGTTTGAGGCTCTGCCTACCTGTTTGGGGAAAAAGACGTGTGTATGTATGTATCAAACTGATTAATAGTTTTGATGTTGGGGCAATTAAAATTCATGAATAAGCTCTCGTGTGCAAAACTCTAAGAATAGTGAAAACATTATATAACTGGGAGAAAATGAAGACTCATGGAGAAATATGAAGACTAAAACACTTCGCAAGAAAAATAGCAGCAAGGCCATTACAACTTGCTACTTAGAGAACTATTACCTTCTATCTTAGCTTTATTGTTCTTATGAATAGTATTATATTTTACTTTGTGTTGCAAGATTTGCTGGAAAGTGGCAATTTTTCACTTCGTTCTTTGTACTCTAAGTATGTATTGTATCTTCGTATCTTCGTTCTTTGTACTCTAAGTATGTATTGTATCTTCGTATCTTCGTTCTTTGTGCTCTAAGTATGTATTGTATCTTCGTATCTTCGTTCTTTGTACTCTAAGTATGTATTGTATCTTCGTATCTTCGTTCTTTGTACTCTAAGTATGTATTGTATCTTCGTATCTTCGTTCTTTGTACTCTAAGTATGTATTGTATCTTCGTATCTTCGTATCTTCGTTCTTTGTACTCTAAGTATGTATTGTATCTTCGTATCTTCGTTCTTTGTACTCTAAGTATGTATTGTATCTTCGTATCTTCGTTCTTTGTACTCTAAGTATATGTATTGTATCTTCGTATCTTCGTTCTTTGTACTCTAAGTATGTATTGTATCTTCGTATCTTCGTTCTTTGTACTCTAAGTATATGTATTGTATCTTCGTATCTTCGCTCTTTGTACTCTAAGTATGTATTGTATCTTCGTATCTTCGTTCTTTGTACTCTAAGTATGTATTGTATCTTCGTATCTTCGTTCTTTGTACTCTAAGTATGTATTGTATCTTCGTATCTTCGTTCTTTGTACTCTAAGTATATGTATTGTATCTTCGTATCTTCGTTCTTTGTACTCTAAGTATGTATTGTATCTTCGTATCTTCGTTCTTTGTACTCTAAGTATGTATTGCTGGTGCAAATGCATTATTCAGCATCTCAATTGATGTTTGTGATTTTTAAAGCTGCAAAAGTGAACGCCTTTTCGATTTCTAGTGGACCCCATGTTAATGTTACCTACAGCCTTAGAGCATTGCAGGCCTCCAAAAATATAAGTGATTCAAATTCAATAAGCAGAGTATACCCTTAAACAGCTACTTACGTTAAATATGCCCACAACATGCTTTGTCATTATAACTACTACAGTGACGCAACATAGACTACAATTACAGCACGTTCACCGTAAGATGGCACCTGTAAATACTCCATGGCAGGTGCCAACTTACGGTGAACGGTCTGTAGTACTGTGATTTAAAATCAGACAGTGACATGTGTTTGAAATGCTTATTGAACTAGCGAAGCGAGTGGTAAAATCTGCCTTTTTTGAAAGAAACGTCGTCATTTTTATTTTATTACATTTTAATGTGTTTTTTTGAGTTATTTCGTGTAATTTTAACCGGTGTAACTTGGATAAATGGCACATGTGTGATGTAGTGAAATTTAGGTGTATTGCGAGACCTTTCGACATGGTGGATTTTTTCCTGAAAAACTCAGTTTTTCTGCGACCATTTAAACTGGGTTAGGACTTGCCGGAGACTCTTGACGACTTGACTATAAAACTATAATAATTGTATCACGTGACATTGTATCACGTGACATTGGCTAAATTGTTGCAAATAATGCACAGAAGCCATTACCTAAGATAAGAAGAAGAGTTCTCAGACTCAAATTGGACGAATCTGTTTATGCATGTATGTATGTTTGTAAGTATGTTTGTCTGACGATAACTACTCAAGTAGTAACCTAGTTCTACAAATACCTAAACCCTGTATTTACATAACCTAACTACCTACCAAGTTCATCAATATTGGTTGAGTAGTTATTGTCAGACAAACATACATACAAACATACAACTTAGATTCTAAGATAACATATAACTACGGTGCATGGAATATTTGTGTTTGACGTTTTAATCGTCTGTAATTTCAGTTTGGTGTTGGATAACATTCTTGACGTAACGGGTGCAAGGATTTCTGCAGGCAGTACTGAGCCCATTTTGTTTTTGAGTTATTTCATGATATTAATTGCTTGTGCTATGTTATTGAATTTTAATCTCACCAATATTTCACTTCACTGCTTTTTTCATCAGTAGTTTTAATTGCTGGCATTTTGCACAATTCATTGCGTCTGGAATTGTGCCTAGTGTCAGCTGCGTGTGACGCGGACACGCGAGTGACTTCAGCCTAATTAAATCAAATTAATTCGATATTGACATGTGACAGGATTCAGCTTCCGGTAACCAATATGTTTGGGAATTTCCATTGGTATGTTTTTACTGCTTCATGTTGCCAGTTCTGTCTTGGTCACGCTACGGTGGGTCAGTGATTAGCTTGCGGTATGGTGACCCTGAAAGGGCCTAGTGAGCGATGGTGAAAGAACAAGTGTGGATCAGTACTCCTCGCAGAAGCTCCTATCATGCACAGCACATGTCACATGTCTTCGAGTTTTTGGTTCTAGGACATGGCGGTTTCCTTACGATGATTCCCTTCACCATTTTAGAGCATACATACATACATAGACACACGCCTTTATCCCCGAAAGGGTAGGCAGAGCCTCAATGGGCCTCTTTTTACAGAGGGTTGCACCATCGTGGAATAGAGACGTAACAAGTGGTGAGCTCATAGCCGCCATTGCCTCACACGACTGACTCGGCTAACGCTTTTTAATAGTACATTCCGTAATAAGCTAGCAGCCAGGACAAATCTTATACCAACGAATCTTATCAACAAGTCCGGTAAGTTAAGGAGTATGTAAGTGGATAAATGTGGACATGTGGGACTTGAAACCACAACCCTAAGGTTGTGTCAAAGAAAAAAAAAGAAAAAAAACAAAGAAATCCCACTTGACCATCAGTGATCTTTATAAAAGTATGTTGATTCATCAATACTAGAGTGTATCTACTGACCATCAAGCGATGAAAAGTTGCCTCCTTGAGACATTTCTTACGACATGAACAATACAATCTGCTGCAGCTCACAATCATGGGCAAAATACCCAGAAGCAGAAGAAGTGTAGATCTAAAAGACTTTAAGAAGATTTTAATAAGAAGGATGACGATTTATATAGACGTTGGAGAAAAATAAATTAAAAACAGTGACGAACAATAATTAATCAATAATTATGTAAGACTTACATACATACATACATAAAATCACGCCTGTTTCCCGGACGGGTAGGCAGAGACCACGGATTTCCACTTGCTACGATCTTGTCACACCTCTTTTGCTTCATTCACTCTCATCACATTGTTCGTACATGCTCGTCGGACATGTAAGACTTATTCCCGCAAAATATCTAACAGTTCTATACTGGTGTTCTCATCACCAACCAAAAGGGAACAAAAAAAAAAAAAACGATGCTTGTTTGTTGCCTGTTTCTTCTAGATTTGGTATAGATTGGTCGCGTTGGAACAGGAATAAATTTATTTTATAAGACGATTCAAAATGATACCTCAATAAAAAAAATAATGAATGGCGTGGAGTTGTGATTTCAATGAATACAAGTAATTAATTTTGTAAAAATTAAAAAAAACCCTCAACGCAATGAAACAGCTTAATCGATTTTGATCAAACATAGCTAAGAACACTCCCGACAAATTCAACTTTCAAACAAAAAAATAAAAATGAAATCTGTTCATCCGTTCGGGAGCTACGATGCCACAGACAAACACACACAGACACACACACACACACGGACACGTCAAACTTATAACACAATCGTCGTTTTTGCATCGGGGGTTAAACATATTTTTGACTTTGACTTTGATATAATTAAGAGGGTAAGTTTCTTAGAAAGCTTGAGCAAGGAAGACTGTGATACGAAGAAGAAGAAGAAGCAATTCGTCTTCTCAGAAATCCGTCGATCTACTCGTACAATCATTAAATATGTGCACAAACAATGTATAATCCTTAAAGCGACATCCAGGTGCGCACTAACGGTCGAGGGCCCTCGAGACAGTGAGGGCGCCGCTTAGAGGCTCATTCCGCGAAATTAAGCAAGGGAGTGCGTCTAAGTCGAAGGGCTTAGAACGTGGCGGTTGTGAGATGAACGGCAGCGATTCCTGGTTTCCTCTCTCCTACATACCATCAAAGAGAAAGCGTGACAAGCGGTAGAAAAATTATCTTTCCGAAAAATAGCTGAAGGAAATAAGTCTAATGCCCGTTTGCACTAAAAGTTAGGCTTGTCCTAGTTAAGATACACCTAATCCTAAGAACAACCTAGCCTAAGTGGACTAAGGAATGGCTTAGGGTTATTGCAAGCAAATGTTTCGTTAGGAGTAGTCTAAACAAGTTAGGAAAGAACTTAGGCAATTCTTAAGTTTAGTGCAAACGGGTGTTAGGCTTTAAATTTTCTGTTGTTTAATCTGTGACGGATTATAACATAACACTTTACAGACACAAAGATAGTCCTGGGATCAGGACGAAGACCCCCAGTGTCGTGAGTATTAGGAAATATGACCACGGTGTTTTTTTTAACTGCGTGAATGACGATACAAGCATATGGCCCACGTAACCTCTGCCTTTAACAATGCATTACCTCATAGGTCACGTCTACCTAGAACGCAACCCTATGTGGCATTGTCAATGTGATCATTAAATCAGTGGTAATAAGCAAACTAGTAAGTATCTCTTTTTGATGCCTTTAAATATTCAGTGCTATAATAGTTACTTTCTAGCTATGTATTAAACTAAATAGAAATATATGATATTACGGGATAATCGTATGATTTGCATCTGTGATAAGCTTGTAACTTCAAGCACACGACAAATCGCCGAGACAGAGAGCCTTAAATCGCGTTAGTGTCGACCGAGTGTTTATAACCGGTCCAGGATGAGCGGGGCGGAATAATCGGGAATAATCGAGATTGAACCGGTTACCGCCCGGTTAATACACCGTGAAGGTAAACATACAAAATGAATTTGAAAAATGTGATGTTTGTCCGTGACGAAAGGGGATTTCGCGTAACTCATAGCTTTGGTAGTAATCCTCTTAACGTCTCCAGGGGTGCGTTCAATGGCTACGCTCTGAGTGTTGGTTGTCGCTAGAGTGTACGGTTGTTCCGTTCACAGGCTCGGTTAGAGCGTTCCGTTAGCGTCACGTGACCCTAACCGAACAACCACCGTTTTAGGTGGTAGTACGGTACGTTTGCTTATGTCAAAAAATGACAACGACATTGACGTGTCAATCCAAGTCGTTCAGAGCCTCAGAGCGTGGTTAGAAAACAACACCCAAACCCATTGAACCACAGCCCTGCGTGAATTGCGACACATTACAACAGGAGACTCTCAAATGTATTAATAATGCAACAGAACAGAAATCGAGAGACAAACTTGTAAGTAATCATTTTCTAAAATAATGATATCTGAAACAAGAAAACATACTTACCCAGACATAATAAACTTTTTCAATTTTTAGCTGTGACCTTAACAGTTCAAAACCTCCCCTCTACGATAAAAAAACTTCAATCTTTACTCAAAAAATATCTTCAAAATATAAACCTGAAAAATCTTTCACATTTTAGCACAAAAACATACAGAGATTATTGATAAAATAAGCAGAAGAAATCTGGGGCGAATCGCCAAAGGTCCTCCGAAACACATTTAGAATTGAGAAATGGAAAAATGGATTTGTAAAAGTGAATTATCAACGAAAAAGCTGAAAATTAAGCTGTAACTTAGTAATATTGTCACGTGCGTGCGTTTGGTGCCGTCTCATTCTTCTAATAGGGAGTTCACACTGGGCGAGTGTTACAACTACTTACTTAGCGCCACTAAAACAACTTCTACATGATGCATTAGTCACGTTCGAACTAGATTTTGTATCCATACAATCTGATGTTGAACGCTGAGAATATAGGTTTACTCTATATTCTAAGATTTGAACGACATTCAAATTAATCGAGATTCAAGTCACTGATAAAAAAGCTTTACGTATGAAATAAATATGATTCAAATAAGAATGTAACTGAATCATTAAATAGTGTAAAAATAATATTATAATTAAGGCTGCGCCAAAGTTCAACCACTTTTCATACAAAAAAATACTTCTTGCTCTGCTCAAACAAGCCATTTTATTTTATTTATTGAGTTCACAAACCAGATTACTATCAATTTAGCGTAAATTTTAACATTCTTATTCATTAACTCGTGAAATATACATCATTTTATAAAACCCTCGCAGAAGACGAGACGCTTCTTCGGCGCCATCATCTCGTTCTCGGTGACGTGACGGTGACGGCGGTGGTGGACAAACGGCCTTAGCCTTCCGTTTTATTGTGCCTTTTGATTTTATTTATGTATTATTTGGCCTGCACCATATTGAAAAACAATCGAATCTAGCTAAAAGTTAGAGGTAACATTATGATTATTTTCTATTGAAATATTGTCCATTTTGCTTTCTTAGTACAGTGACCCCTTGGAATTGTAATGTAGTCTAAGCATATTTTAAATCTGAAGCTTGTCTCGAAAACTGGAATTTTGATGTACCTATGTTTCGTGATTGCACCCTCTTAAAAATCGTGTAGATCTATCTTCCAGCTACATTTATTCACCAATGTTAACCAATGTTCGTATCTAAAATAAACGCAACAAACTCAATCAACGTAGCACAACATGTTTATCACGTACCTAACTTCGCTGTGCAAGTAGCTCGCCTCACGTAAACCAAACTTTACATCGAATAAAATCCTCCTTTCTCTACCTCATTCAATTTTCCAAGCAAAAACAGCCTTTACATTTCTACGTGTTCAGTACTCACAAAGTTTTTAGATTATAACTAAGTTGGTATTTCTCTGCGTGGTACGGACGACGACATACATGGCGCGGGAAGTCGGTGGATGGAGGTGGTTCAGCCCATTCATAGTAGCATTCTATGGGAATGCTTATATATACATGTTTATAATGATTGTATTTCTCTATGGAAGGTGTTAGTAACAGTTTATGCAAGCGAAAATCGTTGACAAAATGGCTACCCTTATAGCAATTAGGCACGCACTATCACTTTTACTTTGAGATTTGTAAATAATACAATGTTTAGTTCCCATTTTCACTTACCAATACTAATTTTATGGAATGGGTATTGGTCAGTGAAGATGATTAGAATGGGACGCATCCGTCTGATACTGATTTGGATAAGTCAAGCTATCTTTAAATCGTTTGTAAGGGTCTTTATTAGGTAGCACAACCTTGTATTAGTTGTTTAATTCTTTCTGTAAATAAAGATCGAGTGTTCCAAAACAATTAACGAATGTCTTAAAAATAAAATGACAGTTTTACATGTTTCAAGTCATAGACTTAGAATTTTCGCTACACTTTCAAGTACCTACGTGTCACGTAAGCGATCCTGTGGTTGGTTGGTAAAAATTGACATCAGCCTCCTGAATCCCACGATTTTTTTTCCTGCTCTTCTTTTGGTGTTTTGTTTGTTCAGATTTTAGTTCCCAATGTAATCAAAAGAGGATTGGATAAAGTTTTATTTTGAACATTACAAAACCAAACTCTCAGCATAGGCGCTCTTTGATCAGCGGAGATACGTTAACCAATCACCGAGTTTACCTAGTTTAATGATTTCGTTAAAAAATTCATATAAAATACCGTGTTTGTTTATTTTCGAACATAAAATGTAGCTTCAATCAATATGCATTTACGGATTAAGGTCGTATTTGCTGTTTGCGAGAATATTTGAGTTGTGTACAGCTGTTACGTTCAAAAACAGCAACCAAAATATCATAATCCTAGTGTCATACAAGTTAGGCGTTATACGGTGTAAGGTTAATGAGTGTGTTCGTAAATGTCCCTATCACATAGGAACAGGAAAGATTTTATTGTTTTTATGTGGGGCTGAATAGGCTCCGAAACTACAGAACCGATTTGAAAAATTATTTCACTGTTGGGAAGCTACACTATACCTGGGTGACAATGGTTACAAAATAAAAGATACATTATATTATCAAAAAATCTAGGGATCCTTACTAAAACTCCAATAATATAACCGAAATTGTAAAAAAGGATAAAAGAAGGAGGCTGTTTTTCATCCTGAAACTACCCTCTCGAACCCGAAATATCATGATCATGTCTTATATCATGATATCGAATACCGATTCACTAGTAGAAAATAATTATAACTAGCGCATTGTGGAATAATTTTGTTCATAATTTTTAAGCAAGTTTAAGCTTAGCTTACATACATACACACTCCTTCTCCCCCGAAGGAGAAGGCAGAGCCTCAATGGGTCTCTTTAAAGCTTTTCTTGTAAGAATTACTCACGCCAACCCATTTCACCTGTAGGGTCAGCGCGTTTGTACGTATCAACGTCACTCGGGGTGTCACGCAAATAAGGATTAATGTTACGATAAATTGTAAAATGTTCAGCCCTAGCCCACAGAGTGCCTAACAGAGGCCAAGCTTCTTGGTCACAATAAAAAATAATGCCTAGTGCGAGTCGACACTGAAGCAAGAAACAAAGATAAGTAAAAAAAGGCATTTGCCATAAAAATAACAAAATAAACCGAAAAAAGTGTGGGTCCCGTAACAAAATAAACTGAAAAAAGTGTGGTCGCGTTCTCTGGGTTCCGTACTAATGGAACAAGTCAAAATTAATTTTCATTTACTAAAGAAATCAGTTTAATATCTTTTATGTAATAAATACATATTTTGATATTTATTTATCGAGGATTACAATTATAGAGAACTTTTGAATATTTTTAATGAAAGTTTGCCCTCTGGTTGGTCATTCATTATATATTGTGCCTCGCCAGCCTCAGCGAAAACA
Source organism: Operophtera brumata (assembly GCA_932527175.1). Lineage (NCBI taxonomy): Eukaryota > Metazoa > Arthropoda > Insecta > Lepidoptera > Geometridae > Operophtera > Operophtera brumata. The sequence goes on along the minus strand of OW052239.1, from coordinate 52,457,546 downwards.
TCAAACTTTCTCTGAATTTATATATCAGATAATTCAATTCAATAATTGTTTGATCTCGTGCAAAGCATTAATCAATTTCTTGTACAGTTCTGCCGTAAACTTGGGATCCATTTGCAAATTTAATTCTGAGGTAGCAAAGAGTAGAAAATTGGATAATTGGAATTAGCTACCGGGTCTTTATTCTTTGACATATTCTTCGATATGATCCAGATGTTCGATATACAGAATACCCCGTTTTATTAATAATAGTTTGTATGGAATAATTTCTGCTGCGTTTTTTTATTATTTTTATTATACTACTTGGATTGTCATGTCATGCAGATGGCCCACCTGGTGTTAAGTGGTACCCTCTGCCTATGAACAGTGCATTACATCACAGGTCACGCCCACCTAGGACGCACCCTATGTAGCACCCTGTGTACCGGGCCTGTTTGGCTTCACACCTTATCGCATAGAACGGACTATTTATTTATTGTTTATAATTTTAAATTGACTCTGTAGATATTATAAATGTTTTGTTTTCTTTTGTTTTGCTTTTATATGTTTTTGTTATATCTACGCTATCGTTTTATATTCTGTCTGTTTCGTGATTTTTGTGAGATTGATAAAAAAATCAATTTTTTTTAGCATTGCACTGCGCCCGGCACCCTGAGACATAAAGATGAAAAGTCTCATGTGCCTGTAATTTCACCGACACCCTATGTACCGTTACCGACACCCTTCAAACCGGAACACAGCAATTCGAGCACTACTGCTTTGAAATCGGTATGGAGGTAGTACTTCCCCGGACGAACTCTTTCACAAAGAAACTCTACTACTACTTGTACTATAATCTTTCAAATAAGAATTTCTAATTCTTTATAAAGGCTGCACAAATCGGCTGATGTTATAATATTTTGTTCAAAGTCCTATTTTTCATTTAAAACATTAGTCAAATTGTGGCGCACTGCTAAATAAGAATATGATTGTGGAAAATAAAACAAATAACATTAAAGTACGTTTACTCTACTCTAAGATGAGATCTAAAAAGTAGGTAAAAATTGGTCCAGAATACGACTTGTACATCTGTTCAAATACAAATGAAATATTCTTTGTAAATTCACGGAATTTTCTTCCTTCACCTTTACATAATCTGATTTTGTTGAAATTATAACAGTTTGAATGATTTATTAGATAAAGTTAGCCGTGAAAATAGATTTCTTTCTGATTAGAATGTCAATCAGGGCGTGCCTCTGCTTCATGATTCTGTCGGAACGAATTATATTTTGGTATTTTCGCATTGTAAGGTAATTTCGTCAAGTCTCCGCGTCTGTCAGAGCTTAGGTTATTTGTCAAGGTCTGAAATGGCTTCGAAGACATTTAAATCAACGTATTCTTTTATGAAATCAGCAATTTGAGTAACTTTATGTTTCAATTTATCTGTGCCTGTCTACCAGCTTAGAGAAGATCTTTAAGTTTTACTGTGGTGATTTATTTTGTGCACATGTTTAGACACTTAAAAAGTGTGCCTAAGGATTACCTTTGCTAAGAACCACGCTTCGCTAAGAATATCTGGCGAATCTTTATTTGCTTTCCACTTACTTGCGTCTGCCTGCTTAGTGTTAAATAGAAGGTAAGTAGGTTAACTGGTAGAAGTTTAACTTAATGTAACTTTTATAAATCTAGTAGAAACAGAAGGTAGAAGAACAAATTTTTTGTTTTTTTTCTATGTTTTTACTTGACATAATTAGTGTTAAAATAAGACAATAATCCAAAATTAAATGAAAAACCTACCTACAAGACCAATTATTAATACTAACTGTTAAATACTACTGAACTAATTGATTTAAAATTTAAAGATTTCGAGATATACGTATCTCTAAGAAAGTTTTTAAAAACCATTAAACAAAAATCTTTATTTGTATTGTATTTTCAGGATAAAAGTGGCCTATAGCTTAATCCAGATCATAATTTGTGCTTCAAAATACACCGAAGTCGGTTCAGCCGTTTCGGCGTGATTGAGTAATAAAATAAAAACATCCAAATATCGTTACTTTGACATTTATGTTAATAGGATTAGTACGCTTCATTAAATATTGGTTATAAGACATCATCATCAAGCCGGTCATCCACAGGCTGATGATGATGATGTAATATATTTAAATGTTAGTTAGTATGTAATATTCAATTGTAATTATTCTTACTTACCATATTGTAGACAGACAATACGTATTTTACTAACCCAATGATCCTTGTTGATTTAATAAATAAATGATATTTAATATATTATAAGAATCTATGAATTTTCAAAGTGATTGATTTTAGAAGTTCGATATTATTAATAACATTCAGGTGGGTGGTTCGTATACTTTCATTTGCATCGGCCAAAGATAAATATTTACGATATTAACAGGCTTGCCTCTGATGAACGATGCCGCATTGCCGCCCTAGTGTGGGGCGGCACGGAACGTGGTGATTTCAATAGCATTTTTTTATTAGTCGATAAGTAAGAGGTAACCATGGAACTCATTTTGGTAATTTCCGCAATACACCATATTTCTACCTCTCATCCAAAGATATCCAAACTCTATTTGAAGTCAATGCACACATCGGTATTTTTAAACATTAATTAAAAAAATAATGCATGATAAATATTATCACACATTTTTCTAACTACAAAAGTGACATTTGCTCGATAAAATCACATGACTAGGTACATACAGGTTGTCTGGAAGAGATAGCTTTTAGCGATAAGACTGTCCATTGTACATAACTATTATTGTTTTTTTCTTTTATCTTTTTATTTTTCAATTTGGTGTGCAATAAAGTCTTTATCTATCTATCTACCTATACGTACCAGATGAGGACACCAATGAAAAGGGGTCCGTTTTAGTGATGCTTGGCTTTAGTTCCAGTGGTTTCAATAACAAACTTGCAGCGTAATTTAACCTATTCTGTGTTAAAATATCGATATTAATAGCTTCCATGATATACTGTCCCATCCTTATTGCGCCTGTGAAATGTCGTAGAATTGAAATTAAAATTACAAAATGAAACCGTTAACTTATCGACTTTTTAAATAAGAAGTTGATGAATGGATTCTGCAACGCAATTACGAGATTCGCATTTAACGATCAATTCCGCCATTATATGGCCCAGATGTCTGTAGGGGGAGGGGGCAAATGGGCCCATAATAGGTATCATTTAAAACACATTTGCCGAATAGTATTAGGCCGAAAATGGGTATTTGAATGTAGCTATTGAGTTGCGTGTTTTAACTAACTTTTGAAAGTTTAATGAGCTCGGTCGGATTACATTTTAGCACGATGTTTGAAAAATAAATCATTACAGCACATTATGGAGTTATATAGATATTATTCTGAAGTATTTTTTTTGAAAACTGGGGAATTTTGAGAATCTTTTTGATTTCTGGATAGATACATTAAATTCAAAGTAATTTCTATCAATTGGATAATCTGAATAAAATATGAACAATTAAATAAAAACTAGAAACTTTGTTTTAATCAGAATGAGTTACCGCGTTTTATAAGAAAAGTTAAAAAACAATTTTAGTATTAAATATTTACCTAAACATTTAAGTAATTGAAAAACTCTAAGCTCCAGAGCATAAATGCTTTATCGGAAATAAAAGAAAATGTTTAACAAAAATAAAATCACCGTTCTAATATTGATTAGTTCCTGTTTGTCCCCAAAATTGTCCCCGTTGGATTGAAGGAAAAACAAGATTTGACTTTCTAAAAGCTTTACAGGACACTAATTTATACTAAGGATACATAGGAGTGTTCAGTTCTCGAGTGGTGAGCATGAACCTGCAGACGCATTGTAGAAGGTCCTCCCCACTTGATGTCCCAAGGACATTGTAACGAACGCTGGAACTCGGTTGATGGAGGCGGCTCAAGACCATTCGTTGTGGCGTTCTGTGAGGCCTATGTACAGGAATGAAAAACAAAAATACAATGATCCATCATCGACATGGAACATGGACAAGAAAACCCAGCTGACTTCCGCAGTTTACTTCAACATCATCAGTTGATGAAGTAAACTGCGGAAGTGAGCAAACTTCATTTATTTGGTGTGTTTCTTCAAAGAGGTGTTTTTTAATTACTAATTAATTATATTCTTCTCTCAATCGTAAATTCAGGAGTTCTTAATGAGCGACTTGACAAAATTTTGTCGCTCAAGCCATTTTGCATGCAAAGGTTGCAATGGCGAATTGTCAGTCTCTATTTGACTGTTTTATCTTGAGGAAGTAGTAAAATATTTTACGATCCTATTTAAAACTTAACACCATAACTCGTTGAAATTTGAAGTGATGGTGAAAGTATAGTCACGGCTGAGGAGTAAACTCCCCAAGTTTGTAAGACGACTCAACATGAACCTCGTGAATTCAATTAATAAATACTTTCGATTTACAATATTATAAGATTTAAAGTGTTGAAGTGATTTCAAACGATTCCATTGATAATTTCACATTTTTTTTAATACCAGGGGGATGTAAAGCCTCTTGCAAAATCTGACCTACATAAAACGATTTGGGGGACAAACGTGAAGCTCCATTAAAACCCCATCGAGATCACGAATCACTTTGATGTTCCAGGTCAGTATTAAAATAGACAGCCGGCAAGCGGCAGGTTGCAGGCAGCATATTCATTTGAATAACAAAGGCGACTGCATGTTCTTGAATAATTATCTCGCCTTTTGGCGGTTACAGCTGTGACCGCGTTATGACTACGTTACGATGTTACCGTGTGTAGCTGCGTAAAGCAAGATGATTACAAATTGCTTCACAACTTGTAGGTGTTCATGTTTATTTAATTAGCCTAGGTATTTATCCTTATTAAATTTTAAAACGGGACCCTATTATGAAGACTCCGCTGTCCACCCGTCTGGCCGTCTGTCACGAGGCTGTATCTCATGAACCGTGATAGTTAGACAGTTGAAATTTTCACAGATGATGTATTTCTGTTGCCGCTATTACAAAAAATACTAAATATTTAAGGGGGCTCCCATATAACAAACGTGTTTTTTTTTTTCGTTTTTATAGATAACTAGCAGCTCTCCGTGGTGTTACCCACATCGGCCTCGATCTCATTAGTATATTAAGATTATAATGTGCTTTTGTGTTATTCCGGGAATCAAGCTATCTCTATTCCAAATTTCATTCAAATCTGTTGAGCAGTTTCGGCGTAAAGAAGTAACAAACACACGCACACACTCACATACTCACAAACTTTCGCAATTTTTACCGGTTTTTACAAAATATGTACAGATTTTAAATCATAATTGCAGTTTTACAGCAACACAGTTTAAACTTTATCATCGTAGTTCAGAAGTTTGTAGACGCGTAGCACTATACGTAGTCTTAGTAGCACCTTCGTAGCACCACCTAAAAATCTAAACTTCCATAGTTATTTTTACGAAATGGATAAATAATAAGCAAATTAAAAAACCTTACTAGTGGAGAGTGCAAAACATATTAGCATGTTCTTCGTTACATAACATAACACCCAACAGTCACACACATAGTCCTGACCCCACACTAGGATTCCCTGTGTCGTGGGGTGTTAGAAACTACGAGTATCATGGTACCATAACACCCAGATCCGGAACAAATATTTGCAGATCATACAAACATTTGTCCCGCAGCGGGAATCGAACCCGCAACCTTCCGCATCTCAGCTGGCTACTCGCCCCACGCGCTACAGAGGTCGTCAAATTTTCTATTTATTTTCTGCTTCGATTTTAACCAGATTTTGAAACGGCTGTTTAAGCAGATGGCCTACCTGATGTTAAGTGGTACCCTCTGCCTATGTACAGTGCATTACCTCATAGGTCACGTCCACCTCGGACGCACACTATGGGGCATTGCACTGCGCCCGCCACCCTAAGACATAAAGATGAAAAGTCTCAAGTCCTGTAATTTTACCGGCACCCTTACCTTTCAAACCGGAACACAGCAATGCGAGCACTGCTGTTTTGCCGCGGAAATAGGTATGGTGGTAGTACTTCCCCGGACCAACTCTTTCACAAAAAAGCTCTACTATTACTAAACATGATCAATTAATTACAATTCCATGACTAAAACACAAGCATCGAACAGTTTTCATTGTTTAATCAGGCATATAGTATTATTTTATCTGTGATCAGGCTATCGCATCTATACCTGCTTTGTGCAAGCAGCGGCATCTGTGAAGCGAGCCCCAAACAAGCGCACTACCTCCAGCACAGTATAAACAGCAGTTACAACAGGTATTTCAGCTACTGTTGCATAAGGGCAGGCTCACATTTAGGGAAAATTATAAAGTTTACAAGATTATGAATTCTACTGAGACCGCTACGCTTCTACGCTTCTACTTGTAGCAGTTTTCGTAGAGCCTTTGTAGACCTATTTAATTCGACGCAGTGTAGGACAAATCAACGACGCATTTATAGCAGAATCAATGTTTAACGCAAAATTTGCATATATTATACAAAAATACTCTGTCCTGGTATATTAACTTCAATAGTAATTATAACATTGAAATAAAGTTTGATATATGTTTTTTGTGACATATTTTTTTTTCAATGCATGCTTTTATAGAATTAGTGATCGTAACGTAATCGTGTGCTGATCAAAATGAGCCTAAACACGATGAGTCTAATATTATTCGTCGAGTAGTTCCGTTGTCAACTTTCCGTCTCCATCATCAGATCAGCTCGCTGACACCATAATATTGCACTGTCATCGGAACTTGACAGGTATGCGAAATATCATCTCGATCGGTTGAGGATAACTGCTTCAAAATTCAGTTTCAAGATTCCACCCGGACATAATATATAATACAAGACAAGTCGTTATAACTACAAGATTTTTTTAGATGCTGTTTTTTTGATATTTTTTTAGATAATTGTATTCTCCTTATGGCGTGTAAATAACAACTGGGCCTTCGCGATGGTATGGTACATTTATTATCGTTGAGGTTAGACCTGACCCTACCTTAAATGCATTTAAAACCAACACATCTCAGTAAGCATCAATATATCCAATAATAATGATTAATTGGCGCGTGTAACATTTTGATGTGACGTCACTAACCGGCCGTGGCTGACACTGACGTCATGTGCGTCTACTCTTACAATGATAGGAGTTAAATAACGCTCAAACGAAGCGCGGACGACCCCCATTGTCCGGATTCGGCCACAGAAGATGTAACAATACTAACGTATACAAGTTTCACTCTAAATACACTAAAACTAAAACACTTTGTATGTAACTGTGGCATGCAAGAGAATGATGTTGAGGCATTAAGTAAGCCAGGAAGTACTAATAATCCATTTAAAAAAAAAACTTTCGGCATCGGTAAGTACATGAAATTACAGATGAAGAATAGTTCGCATTCAAGCGAATATTGAATCAAAGTCAGTAGAATAGAGTACAATTTACTTCAACGGCAATTTACAGTAAAACAGGTCTATTCGGACCACGCCAGACAAATGGACTAATTTCCCACTGGCTAAATAGATGTTGTTTCGACGGATTCCAACGCTCTTGATTGGATAGGAAATAGCGATAGGATTTGACATAGTTTTATTTTGAACGTGATTGGATTAGTTCAGTTTCAAACCCTGAAACAACGACACATTCTTGGTACAGAGTTTAGAGTGGAGATAAAGGTTCACGAATCAGAATAAGCAAGATTAAGTGGAATTTTACAGGCCATATACGAACCATAGGCGACCACGAACCCGACGACGTATGAAGTTTCGACATTATAAAGGCGACAAGAGGTCCGTGGATGGAGGCAGCTCACGCCCATTTGTCGTGAAATTATATGCCTATGGCCAGTAGTGGAATTTCACATGATGATGCTAAAAACTCCACGGAGTAAAATTTTTCAGAAATTTAACGTTAGTACCCCAAGTTCGAGTTTAGCAAACACCATCGTAATGATGATCGTGACGGCGATCGTCCGTGTACCTATTACATAGTAACTAGACATTAATCTGTGCAGTTTCTGTCATAGATTAATGGCTAGTTTCCACGTAATGCGTGTGTCCATCTATGTATGTATGTCCACTGTGTGTATGTGTTACTGTTCGGTGTACATACGTCTAATAGGTAAGTAAGCTATATGACGTGACCACAGATTAATAAACACGTTAAGCATGCCATTGATCGATTATAGTAACTCTTTTCTTCTTAGTCGAATCTCTCTTGGAAGAGTGATTCTGGTCATCATGTCGGCTTTGTGCCTCGTGCGAAGGCAGGGCGAGCTGCTAGTCTTATGATTTTGTTCGTTACAACGTAAACCCCTAATGTTATCCTCTCCATGTTTTCGTCACGTAATAACACTGAACTTTGATAAAAAAACCTCACATTTTCACCGTACAATAAATAAAAACTGAATCCGATAAGCTGACGACTTTATCGGCACGTATTATGAGTAGGGGATAACTCGTAGGGGACCCCTAGCGGGTTTACTTAGTGGACTTAGACAACTTAGTAACTATTCACTTAGTCGCCGAAGGACTACTTTAGAACTTTGCGGCTGTTTGAACGTGGGAAATTTTGGACGAGGTCGTGTGTGATTGCCGACGATGAAAATCAGTCTGAGTGTACATCACTGCTCGTGGCAAAGGCAGTAGGACCAGTTGGCCAGAGGGCTCGTTCGTAATTGCACTAGTTTTTTTTAGTCACCCTGCAATATGTATGTGACCAGGTTGAGATATAGGGTACGCTTACACTCAAATACATTAATACATAGACACACGACTTTTTCCCCGAAAGGGTAGGCACAGCCTCAAATGGACCTCTTTTCACCGTGATTCACACCATCGTGGGATATGGATGTGACAAGTGGTGAGCTCATGGCCGCCATTACCTCTCACGACTGACTCTGCTATCGCTTTCTTTTTTGTAATAACACATTCCTTAAGTAAGCTAGTAGCCAAGACAAATCTTATACCATCAAATCTTACAAACAAGTCCGGGTAATTATACGACATCCACGGGAGGAGATGGAGGGGTCTATTCTTGGGCCGGACACAACATGTCATGATTTAATCTGTTTACTCTCACATACCGTGTCGATAAGAAAACTACAAAGTCTGCCTAAATAACCCGGATAACGAGGCACGGCTTACGAGTGAAATCACTCCATTGAATTCGGGTTACTACGGCTAGTTTTTTCGTGAATTTGATGATTTCATAGCTAGTTTGATTTGACTGGTCTATTTTTGGTAGCGGAAATCCTTCTCCGTAGCCGAGTGGTTTTGGTCAGTTGTGAATGGGATTTTGATCTTCCTCGTTTTCGGTCTCAACTTTTTATTTTCTAACATAGAGCACTCCGGTAAGAAGGCCGTACTCTATCTTATTGTCAAAATTTTGAAAACGACACTAACAATTTGTTTATTTTACAAATTCAAAATATTGGCAATTTTACATATGAAATACAGTTTAATAATCCCAAACAGATGAGTAGTTCGTAGCTAGCTCGCTTCTTATTGAGCGGCGACTACGCCTCGACAAAACTTTAGAGCAATTTCCGGAGATTATGAGTCGTCATGTCATTGACAAAGTCAAAGTAAAAAATATTTTATTAATTGAAAGGACCATTTTGAATCTTCTTTATTCCTTTTCCAACGTGACCAAACCACCAAGAATCAGGCAACAAACACGGCTTGGTTATTAATATTCATTGAAACGCATACTTTTGTAACGCAGTCCTCTTCGTAGATGGATTTTCACAACGATATATAACTATATTTTTATTACTTTTTAACTTAACGATGCTTTAAAATGTTTATGTATTTGGGTTCACATTTAATGATCGCTGAACTAAAAATAAGACGTTCATCTAAATCACGCTAAAAGGTAGGTATCGTAGTGCACGATTAAGTTACCCAAGATTGTCTAGAAAACCACATAAGTACACATTCCTAGTATTAGTTACCATTCAGTGGTCTCGAAATTCCGACATTTTTGCCTGCCCGGCTTTGGTATCGGCTGTGGCTTCCCGTTTCCAATTCAATGCAAACAATAGAATGGCCCTTTGTGCTATGTTTATTCTAACATCGTAAGGTAAATTTGGACTGGGAGACATTCAGACATTGAGTAAAATACTTGAAACTTTATTCAATATACAACTAGGCCCATTTCACAACTGTTAACAAGATTATAGGGATATTAAGTAAGCGTATCCAATCTGGGGTAAACTCTTCAGCTTTCTGCAACAGCTCCAATTTGACGATGTTAAAAATTCAGAAATGCGCGAGTGGGCACATAATCAATCCGGGACGTTCTGCCTGCATTGGAATATCACCGGGTTTCATTTCATTGTTTGAAGCTATCGGCTTCTATGTTCTGTGAGTGTAGGGACACCATTCTCGTGCGATATTATAACTTTTTACAAAATGATTACAAGTTTGACAAGAACACGTGAATTGACAAGAATGCGTGGTCCTGCTGCTGGTGGTGAACCTGCTCCACGAAGACGCCCTACTGGTAGGGTGGGTAGGAATATTACTTTTGGCATTCCTCTTTGACCCACTAGCAGAACGTTTGAGTCAAACGACGACGACCTCTGTAGCGCGTCGGGTGAGTAGCCGGCTGAGACGCAAAATGTTGCGGGTTCGATTCCCACTGCGGGATAAATGTTTGTATGATCTGCAAATATTTGTTCCGGGGCTGGGTGTAATGGTAACATAGTACTCGTAGTTTCTGAAAAGTGAAAAGTGTCTGTTTGTGATTTCAAAATGAATGCTAAAATGAGAATTAAAACGCTATTTATACGATGTCTAATCATAAATTACCGTAATTAGAACTTTTGAAATTTTGTCTAAGTTTGTCTCAAATAGACTTAGAAATGGCAAAACGTATTTCAATAAAAAAAATAGAAATTAAAACAAGAATTTTAACTTAAATTTTCATACATGTTTTATTTCCATATGTTGCAGGGTTCAGAAGATAAGAATACACTGCTAACCTTCGACCAAAGTAAAATAAATGGACTGGCCTTACCCATAGAAAACGTCCGTGAAAAATAAGACAATTCGGATTTAGGGTACGGTCAACAAATAAACTATCTATCTATCTATCTATCTATCCAGCCACTGCTGAGTAAAGGCCTCTTCTCTATAGCGCCACTCCTGGCGGTCTTGTAAATAAACTAGGTGAAATTAAATTATTGAACTTCTTAAAAACTGTATTTTTTTAATACTTAATACTTTAACAGATGCAATGTGTTTACTAAAGTTATTTCAGTAGGTTTATAGTACAAAAAATCGCCGAAAAAAATGCAATTATTCAATGAAACTTTTACAAAAATACATGGTTCCCTTCTGTTTTATGTAGTTACGTATCTATTTTATAGCTCTCAAACATACACAATATAAATCAATAGAAAAGTAAGTCCACCTAAGGTCTTCAGCTCAATCAATTTGTGAAAAATATATTTTTCATCACTCAATAAACTAAGAAAATATCATAAAAATCGTACGGAAACATAAATGTATAAAAATTCCAGTATTTAAGAAACTACAGAGTGCAGTTTTAAGAATTTTGCACAATGAGTTTTTTTATACTACTTGGAATGACAGATCAAGAAGATGGCCCACCTGATGTTAAGTGGTACCCTCTGCCTATGAACAGTGCATTACCTCAGGTCACGTCCACCTAGGACGCGCCCTATGTGGCATTCCACTGCGCCCGCCACCCTGAAACATAAAGATGAAAAGTCCCATGTGGCCGTAATTTCATCGGCACCCTTACCCTTCAAACCGGAACACAGCAATGCGAGCACTACTGCTTTGCGGCAGAAACAGGTATGGTGGTAGTACTTCCCCGGACGAATTCTTTTACAAAAAAGCTCTACTACTACTAACCGTTTTTTGGCGTATAGAATTCATTGTGTAGAAAATGATCAGAGCAAATACGGGAAAATGTATTCCACTTCCAAAAGTTCTTGCTCGTCTTATGACTTCTATCCATTTTTGTTTACCTTAGATTTTTTTTGGAAAGCTATAAGGTTAATTAACATGCCATTACATATTATATGCAATTACCTAAAGCGACGTGCTTAGCAATATTTTGACGTTAATAATGCAAATTACAATTCTAAATCAATACGATACCCCTTAGGCATCAGATTTTTTTGCAGTCTGTACCGGACCATCCGTCATGCGTGAAGTCTTGTCAAATATTTCGTCGCTGTAGTTGGAAAACTAAATAAGTAATAACAACAACAAAACCAACATCGCGAGAAAAACGCGATTTACTGTTTTATTGCGTCAAAAATGGCAATAGCTTTTTCATCGTAACTAATTTTTCAGTCCGTGTTTTGATATGTTATAGATTGGTACTGTATCTATTTTCGAATTTAATGATAATACATTTTAGTTCTTTTGATTAAGAGAAAAAAATAAAAAAACGACTATGTATTTTTCCCTCGCCAAAGTTTTGAATAATTGAAATGATCTATTATTTACTTATTTGAATATGACAATCCTATCCATGGGTATAGATTTAAATAATATTAAAATACATTTTAAAATAAAACCAACTTATAATCATTTCTTTTTATCAAGACTGAATATTAGAAAACTACTGAAACACCTACATTATTTTAGCAGACTTATAAATTCAAAGTAAGTGACATAACAAACTTATCATACGACTAATGCTTATAAAATCAACAAAATGAAAAAAAATTGTGGAACACAATAATTCTAAGTATCAAAAAGAAAAAGGTATGTCGACTAAAATTAAAACTATCTACGAGTATAAACTTGTGTCTGTTAACTTTCATTCAGAGTGGGGAACATTGAGATAATGTCCTGGGGCGTAGTCCTCCTTGTCGCTCGTCCTCTAGTGCAAGACGTGTCCATCGACATGTATGGGCCATCATAACCATGCAATAAAGTCGATTTCGCAAAATGTGTTACTTATGTAGTTTTCCTACCACACGACGATTTATAAGTTTTTTATCAATTGATGAAAATTATATTACAAAACCTTTACTTACGAATGAAATGCGATGCCTGAAGCTTTATTTGTATTTCTTGTGTTGTTTGCACTTGCAGAAAAGCACAGGAAGGCATTGTATTACCAAGGTATCTAATTTTGGTATTTTTCAGCATAGCTGTCACTCGTTGCCGTGACAAAGACTGACTGAAGCGAAGTATACTAGCTAGGTCTGTTTAGAAGCTTCAAAACTATCGTTCCCTAAGGCCCGTCCATTCATTTTATTTACGTCGATGCTGCTAACGATGTCTCGGGTACAGTTTTGATAGATAAATCCAGTACTGTTTAAAATTGAATATTTACACGCCCATAATTCTCCCCGAACAAGCTAGTAGTAGGAACCAATAATAAATACCTGATAGGATGGTGATATTATACATAAAGGAAAAGCTTCTCATGTATAACTTTGATCGTTATCATAATAATTAATGAAATAGGGATGCATAAAGAATGGGAAGCGTTTACAACATGTGTCTTATACAAATTCGAAATATGATGGCTTTATTATCTTTGTGAGTGAATTATTTAATCTTTATTTTTTCTCTCTCTTCTACTTTTTATCACCAATTTACTTTTACTATAAGTTATTCCTAGTCTCCATTACAACTGAAACCTTGGACACAGCACACACAGATCCAAGTGATTCCCTTTTGTTCCGGTTCGCGGCGTGGTGGAATCATTCCCCGTTAGTTCAGTGATTGCTTTCTGACGGCCGTAGTTTCGGTTCGATGCCCGACCCACACCATCCAATACAGCGATACAGCTATTTGACAATGGCTCATATCTTTGTTTCATCTCTGCATTGTATGATGTGTGCTGATGTGAAATCGTTTGCGATTATGTGATGCTATTTTCTATTAGAATCGTAGAGGACTTGATTCAAAATTTACAAAACATTAGGTTTAGGTAGGTAACTATACTCGTATCAAGTAAAAGTCTACGTAGCGATCTCGCTCTACTTTTACTCAGTATTATCATAATTTTATTAGTGGGATTCATGGAACGTTTTGTATTGAACTTGTATTATAGCCAAATTGAAACAACAATAAGTTTTTTGTGAAAAATATATTTTTCAATACCTTTTATAAAATTAGTGATCGTAACCGTGTGCTGATCAAAATGAGCCTAAACAAGGCCAGTCTACTATTATCCATCGAGGAGTTCCGCTGTCTGTCTCCATCATCAGATCAGCTCGCTGTTGCCATCATATTGTATTGTCATCGGAATTTGACAGGTATGCCAAATTTCAGCTCAATCGGTTGAGAATAACTGCTTTAAAATTCAGTTGCAACATTCCACCCGGACAAACATACATTGCAAGTTAAATAAAAGCTTGTAAAAATAAATCAATGACAATTCAATTCAATGTAATGCCAACAACACAGAATGACATTCAAAATGTTTAACCTATTGACATTTGTTTTCTGTGAACTACAAACAGATTGCAGCTGACACACGCGATCATAGAATCAAGTATTTACAAAACTGCACGTGCATTGTATCAACAAAGCATTTACGGTGCAACGTCTCGATTGGCCGTACCACGAAACCTTGGGCACTATCCAGAGCTGTCTTATGAACATACACCAGATTTTTTTAAAAATCCAGTTAGATATTTTGATATTTAGATATTCATTTATTTCACCATGTCATCATATTACATAACATTGGCATGTCAACACTTAATGTACACAATTAACACACAATTAAAGAATATAAATAAGAATAAAAATCACACAACGAAACAAAAAATATAACATGAAAAAACCTAACGTTGACATAGAAACTTACAGTACCTAGATACTTTTACCTAAGTACCTGCTATTGCGCATGCATTTCGGAAAATGAACACCCCATGTACTCGTTGGTATGGTAAAATGGATGACCTTCGAGGAATATTTTTACCATCTGCTTGAACTCGTTTAGGTAATCTAATGCCTCGTGATATGACTCATTAATCATTATCATCAGCTGTATGACATCTATTCTATAAAAAAATAAAAATATAAACGATCTCAACTTCCAGAATCCATCGTCTTTCCGCGTCTTTTATAATGTTGTTGATCCGTCAAAGGGAAGCCCTCCTACTGCATATTCTTAATTGGTGTCAGTTCTGGGAGCTATATGACCTTATTCGGTTTGTGGTCGCCACTCGAGAACCTTGTCTTCCCCAACGATTAGCTGCTGATTAGTTTTGCGAGCTAACGGCCCATTGCCACTTCAACACTGATTCTGGAAACTGTCGCTGATCTTAGTTTTTCTACAGATCTCCTCATTTCAGATCCAATCACGTAGACAAACTCCGAGCATAGCTGTCTGTCTGTGTCTTTGTCCACGTCTCAGTGCTATATGTTATCACTGGCAACACGCACTGATTATTATAGACTTTCGTTTTGAGGCATTGCGGTAGCCGTGACGAGACTATACACGCAAGAAGGAAAATGGCCTCTTACGATGGATCAAAGACATTATAGAGTTTTTTTTTTTTGATGCTACTTGATAGACGAAACTAGCTGATGGCCTACCTGATGTTAAGTGGTACCCTCTGCCTATGTACAGTGCATTACCTCATAGGTCATGTCCACCTCGGACGCACACTCTGGGGCATTGCACTGCGCCCGCCACCCTGAGACATAAAGATGAAAAGTCTCAAGTCCTGTAATTTTACCGGCACCCTTACCTTTCAAACCGGAACACAGCAATGCGAGCACTGCTGTTTTGCCGCGGAAATAGGTATGGTGGTAGTACTTCCCCGGACGAACTCTTTCACAAAAAACTCTACTACTACTACTACTAGGTCGCAGGAAGGTGGTGGATGGAGGTGGCTCAAGACAGTTTGCCGTGGCATTCTATGAGGGAGGCCTATGTGCAGCAGTGGACTTCTATGGGCTGATGATGATGAAGGCCTTATCTGCCTTCTAAATAAGAAACCCAGCATTTCTAAACAAATCCTGGCAGCGGCGATGTTTACGCGGAACGTTTGTGCCGCAAATCCATGAATATCCGTCTGTTTACTGAAAAATTCAAGGAAATTTCCGACGTGGCTTCAGAGCTGCCTGAAGTATGCGGATTGGCTTGATGCTACATGCTCCGATAGACTTTATGCTAAAGATAATGTAATGTAAGTCATGGTTCGGGGAACGTTTAATATTTTACCTGTGTTTTTTGATTTGGTTTAAATCTAAAATGCTAAAAAAACAAAATATTATAACTACTCTCTGTAGCCCTCTGTAGCATGCTACTCCCACCGACAATTAATATTCAAACCCGCTGCGCCACCTACCGGCACCCCGTATCAATTAGCTCACACACTACCGGGCAAATTGCGTAGCATCTCACGCGTAGTTTTAACGTCGCATGGATGTCTTTAATATTTAATTTAGGAATATTGTCTTCACGAGCTCTTGTTAACATATTATCTTATAACATCGCGACACCAGTGACACTTTATCTAAACATATTATAGTATTCCGTATGTAAAACTGCAAGTAGGTATGCGTAACCCACGATTACCTGATCCATAATTATTTAATATTACAGTTTGTGTCCAATATTCCTTCATTTATCTATAACTAGCTATGCCTGTGACTTAGTTCACGCGGTACATACATACATATCTTCTGAAGCCTACAAGAAATCGAAATGGAACAAACACGAAGATTTAAGTCGGTTTTAGTCTCTGTTTAATCGCTAAAATTTGAATTGAACTCCATTGAGCCGTTTCGGAGCCAATTCAAGATATACAGACAGTCAAGCATTTTTCAAACATTCATTGATGATTAGGTATCGTATAAGTAGCAGTTATCTGACACTTCAATTGTATTGTATTGGTATAGATTTTGTTACTTATTTCAAGAACAATTCGATTTTATAAGCCTTGCACAACATTCCTAGTGATATAAACATATTTGGTGACCCACTTTCAAGCTCAAAGTGACCTAAAAATAATATACAAACTTTTTTGATGTCTTTTCATAGCTACCTCCGTTCCATAATGTTCAAGTTTGCGAGCGGATAGTGACCGCCTCTAATAACATTCACATGACATCTGACAGCGAAACATGGGTCAAATTATTATTGCACCGTGAAAGTACAAACTACGCCACATTAAGACCCAAGTTCACAACGAAACAAATGGGCGGTACCGTAACCATTCGTCGAAGTGAAAGATACTGTAAGAAAACATCTGTCAAAAAGAGTTGTTTGAGTGAAACAGCCGTTTAAACGCCCGTTAATGTTTTGATGAACAGTGGCCTAAGCCTACAGTTTTTAGAGAAATAGATTAATTTATAGGGTTCCTTACCCAGAGGGTAAAACGGGACCCTATTACTAAGGCTCTGCTGTCCGTCTGTCTGTCTGTCCCCCTATCACCAGGCTGAATCTCATGAACCGTGATAGTTAGATAGTTTTTTTAATTTTCTCAGATGATGTATTTCTGTTTCCGCTATAACAAGAAATACTAAAAAACAGAATAAAATAAATATTTATTCTGGCTCCCATACGTACAACAAGATGTTTTTGCTCGTTTTTGATCGATATTGATAACGGCAACAGGTAGATGCTTGAAATATTCACAGAATATTTAGTTATATATACAGGTTGGGGAAAATTTTTGGCCCCTTAAGGGTAGCCTTTTCTTTTGTAGTTAGAAAGTTTTGTTCTTAGAAACCTTCTGTTTTATTTTGAAGAAAAAAATATTGGCAATTTAAGTTTTTTGAATTTTTGGTTTACCAAAAAGTGACATTTGTCAAAAAAAACAAGTTTATCTTAATCGACTCTATTTCCAACCAGGAACACTTTTCCCAAAGTAACTTACCAAATGAAATCGTAAGTTTTGGCAATAATTAAAAAAAACATTTCTCATACATTTTTCTAAGAAGCGCCCATTCACCGCACCTAAGTCATGCATATCATTCGAACACGAAAAGCAATTTGTTCTAAATTCAAATTATTTATTGATATTTGTTATTAAACCTTTTTGGTAGAATGATATACCACCTCTTTGAATGACAATACCGCTAGGAAAAATTGGCAGGAAATATTTTGTTTAAATTTTAAATCCAAAATGTCTCTTACAAATCAACAGCGGCTAAGCTTAATAAAAGCTAATTTTCAAAATAACTGTTATGTTCAACCGGCATTAAAAGCATTTCGTAGAGAAAATGAAGAAATACCACTACCAGACAAGAAAGTTATAAAAACCTCCCGACCTTACCCCTTGCGATTTTTTTCTATGGGGTTACCTGAAAGATAAGGTATACGCTGGGCATTACAAAAGTCCCGCCGAACTGATAAAGACGGCATTCTAAGTGCATTGCAAAATATGCATTACATGAAGGTAATGGCTGCTACGCAAAGTGTGTTAACGCGTGCCAATCTGTTTAGGTAAACTTTGAACATATCTGGAATTAAATTTTAACTTATGTTTAATTTTTATTATAAAGCAATTTATTAACTTACCAAACAAGTATTTTTTTATTTAAACTCAGTTTGGGTGTGTTTTGCTACTAACAAGTAACTAGGTAGGTATGTTTCTAACTATTGGTCTGGAGACATTTTTACGTATAAACCATCGTCGTTAGAGCGAACATGGGTAGGGACATAAGCCTTCAAAATTAGCCTACCAACTTAAAAAAGTAGTTACATACGGATTTAAATTAAGAACCATTGAATGAGTGACATTGTTGCTTTTTCACAGTTATCATTCATGTTACTTTTGGATAAGTGTTTCTGGTTGAAAATAGAGTCGACTAAGACCAACTTGTTTTTTTTTGACAAATGTAATTTTAAGGGTGAACCGTACTATTTTTCAAAAAAATTGAAATATTTTTTTCTTCAAAATAAAACAGAAGGTTTTTAAGAACAAAACCTTCTAACTACAAAAGAAAATGTAGCTACCCTTAAGGGGC
Organism: Operophtera brumata; assembly: GCA_932527175.1. Lineage (NCBI taxonomy): Eukaryota > Metazoa > Arthropoda > Insecta > Lepidoptera > Geometridae > Operophtera > Operophtera brumata. The sequence goes on along the minus strand of OW052239.1, from coordinate 52,438,637 downwards.
TAAAAATTTGCCCCACTCTGTATACTCACTTTAAAAATAAATAATTAAATTAAAATAAATTAATATTTAAGGGGGGGCTCCCATACACTAAACGTGTTTTTTTTTGTCGTTTTTATAGACAATGGTACGGAACCGTTCGTGCGCGTGTCCGACTCGCACTTGGCCGTTTTTTTTTAATAATTTTAAATACGGCAAAATTATAAATTCTGCGCTAGAACACATTCGAACACTCAATTTTTCAAAATCATTAAATCCAATGTTCAAACTTATTCGCAGATATAAAACACTTCCACAAACGATTATTTGATCATTTAAAAATATTCCAGCACCTTTTAATAAAGTAACAGTATCTGAACGCACACCAAGCTAATACATACACACACAATAGCAACCCTACTCATCCACCGCGATTCCTTTTCATTCATCCCTCCCAACGCACCCCCTTTTTTAATCCGAAACTTATGACCGTGTAAATGTAACGGCTAGGGTTAATATCGTTTTTTATTGGACATGTTTCGGAGGGATTTTCAGGTTTTTTCAAGGGTCGACTTAAATGAATTTTCAGAAATTGGATTTTATCAGAGTGTCCAATTTTAGGGATCATCACAGAATTTATTGAGCTATGAGGTATATACGATATACTTTTATACGTGTAGCTCAAAAATAAAAAAAATAGCCCAAACTAGCCAAAAATATTGAATAACGTATGGAGGTGGGATCTGAAGTAGGACTTGACAGGATAAATATAAATCATCTCATCTCAGCCTGCAATCACCCACTGCTGGGTAGTATAAATAAATAAATAAATAATGCTCGACAGTTCACACAATATTATCTAGCCCCAAGCTAAGCAGAGCTTGTGTTATGGGTACTAGATAACTGATATACTTAACACAATACATTACATAGATAGATATTTTTTATTATACATAGAATATACCCAGAACACTCTGAACAGATAACTGCATATCGTACAAATATTTGTTCCAAGGTGGGAATCGAACCCGAAACCTCCTACGTCGCAGGCGAACCTTCGCCCGCCGAACCACAGAGGTCGTCAAAATAATAATGATATATCTTTATTGAGCAAAACTTCACTAAAACGTTCAGCAGTGAACACTCGCGTAGACCAGCCCGCGAGTATTCATCATGAGCCTGTATAAGTTAACTATAAATATGAACTATAAGTTCTCTGCTGAACATAAGCCTCCCCCATAGTAATAGTAGAGCTTTTTTGTGAAAGAGTTCGTCCGGGGAAGTACTACCACCATACCTTTTTCTGCTGCAAAGCAGTAGTGCTCACGTTGCTGTGTTCCGGTTTGAAGGGTAAGGGTGCCGGTGAAATTACAGGCACATGAGACTTTTCATCTTTATGCCTCAGGGTGGCGAGCGCAGTGCAATGCCACATTGGTTGCGTCCTAGGTGGACATGACCTATGAGGTAATGCACTGTTCACCAGAGCAGAGGTTACCACTTAACCACTTAATCTTCAGTTGTGTCCATCCACCAACTGTGACATGACGTCAGTCCATCAAGACTTCCTACAGTGCGCTGTCCGGTTCGTGCGGTCTCCATTCGAGAATATTGACGAATTTTCCGTCACGAAGATGATCATTGCATCGCATTGCTGAACAGCAAATCTAACTGGCACATGCCCTTATGACGCCATGCCCGTGGTGTGCCCGGCCTAAGAATAGAACCCTCCATCTCCTCCTGTGGATGTCGTAAAACTGACTAAGGGATTACCTGGACTTGTTTGTAAGATTCGTTGGTATAAGATTTGTCCTGAAGCCCAATTCTCTTATTTATTTTATAACCAAACTGCAAGTAGACCGAAACGAGATTGTATTGTAAATTGACTGAGAAATTGGTATTCTGCTACCTCATAACAACAATATAATCTACTTTCGGTTCTTGCGATCGTATATTAGAGTAGGATAGTGCTATATAATAATTGTAAAGAGTGAAAGAGAGAATTCTCAGAATTTTGAAACATTTAAGTTACAGTCACATTTCGATATAATCCCATTCCGCGTTGTATTGTCAGGTGAGCGGAATACCATTTTTGACGTTTGTAACATCGACAATAGATCGTATCATGATCCGAACTTTAATTTGACTATTTTTTATTACGAGAATTGGGTTTTTGGCTGCTAGCTCATTTAAGGGATGAGTTATTACTAGAAGAAAGCGTTAGCAGAGTCAGTCATGGGAAGCAATGGTGGCGATGAGCTCACCACTTGTCACGTCTATTTCCCACGATGGTGCAACCCACAGTGAAAAGAGGCTCATTCGAGGCTCTGCCTACCCTTTCGAAGAAAAAGGCCTGTGTCTATTTATGTATGTATGCCCTAATTTAGGTAAGTGGCTGATCATGGCTGTCTGAAAAATGCAACATGTAACCTAAATTCTAAAAAGTTTGAACTGGTAGCCCATAACTACCTCTATGCTGCAGCCAGCTTTACACTCACTATGCCGCACGATGCCTTTGTCTATGATAATGATTCCCAGAACTATTAATGTAATTTTGACTACATTTGCAAACCCACAAATTGTAGCAGCTGCTACGAGGTGCTACGAAGCGCTACGTGATGCTACGTTACGGTACGTGTTGGCTACGATCTGATACTAGTTACTGGGAATGGCGTTTGTTCAATTTAAAGTTCGATAAAACTGCACGTGAAAACTGTTGAAAATAGAGAGGGGATGGTGGTATACCTAGCCGGATCTACACAAAGCGTGTTTGCATTCTAAACAGATTTTTATTGAATCATACATACAAAAATACATAGACACACGCGTTTTCCCCGAAAGGGTAAGCAGAGCCTCAATGGGCCTCTTTAACAGTGGGTTGCACTATCGTGTAATATTAGACGTGACAAGTGCTGAGCTCATCGCCACCATTGCCTCCCACGACTGACTCGGCTAACGCTTTCTTCCAGTAATAACACATTCCATAATAAGCTAGCAGCCAGGACAAATCTTATACCAACGAATATTATCAACAAGTCCGGGTAATCCGTTAGTCGGCTTTTACGACATCCATGGAAGGAAACAGTCTATTGAATCAGTCAAATGTTTTGTGTGGAAATATTATTTTATTTAACTTATCGAGGACAAAAAATTTCAAAAAGAAAATTGAACCAGCTATCATGAAATATCGGGCAAATAATTCCCAAATTGAAAAGAACCCAATTCGAGTGTCTCATCAGCACATAGGTGACACCTACACATTCAATTATTCAGCGGAGGACATCGGCACGTGGCGCAGGGTCCATGGGTGGGTCATAATCAGGCATCATAAAATTCATGGGCGGACCGAACACCGTGATACTCAATGGACGAACAAGCATCTAGACCCCAGTAGTTAGTTAATACCAAATATCTTAAATGCAAAACATTGACAACCTCTGTGACGTGGCGGGTGAAGGTTCGCCTGCGACGCAGGAGGTTACGGGTTCGATTCCCAACTCGGAACTCGATTTGTATCGATCTGCAGATATTTTTTCAGGGTGTTCTGGGTATTTTCTATGTATAATAAAAAATATCTATCTATGTAACAGTTATCTAGTACCCATAACACAAGTTCTGCTTAGCTTGGGGCTAGATAATGTTGTGTGATCCATTCAGCATTATTTATTTATTTAATTAATTATTTCACATTCACATGAAATTTCAAGGTAAGCTTCGCATTTTAGCAAAAAAAAAAATTTGCTCTCATTTTTTTTTGATAGTCCTTTAATTGACCACGATCTCACCTGTTGGTAAGTGGCTGAAGATGGAGCACAAAGGTCTAGAAGGCACCTTTTCACTCTAGCCTTGGAGATACCCAGATTAAAGTTTTCAAAAAAAGACTCCTTAGCAGTTCGCATTATAAAAGTAGAACTGAAACGTTTAGAACGAATAAAGTAAGGTATGAGGTAAGGATAATACCGAGGCGTGCGTCTAAACTGTTTATTACTTTCTGCTAATTTTAGTTTGAAAATTGAAAGTTTAAAGTTGGTTTGAAAAACAATTACCTACGATTTTGGAAAGAAGGACTTGTTTGTAAGATTCGTTGGTATAAGATTTTTCCTGGCTGCTAGCTTATTAAGGAATGTGTTTTAACTGGAAGAATGCGTTAGTCGAGTAAGTCGTGGGAAGCAGTGGCGGCGATGAGCTCACCGTTTGTCACGTCTATATTCCATGATAGTGCAACCTACAGAGAAAAGGCTCTGCCTAACCCCTTTGGGGAAAAAGGCGTGTGTCTATGTATGTATGTATGTATGTATGTATATCTAGACAAAACTGAAATAACCATACGCAGCTGGAATCCGAGGAGTGGATAGTCCATGAACACCTACGGGATTCCATGTAAAGCTCGATCCATTGAGCACGCTTCCTGCGAATATACGTAGTGTGCGGCGCGCTGCCACGTTCACACGAGCTTTAGAAAATGTTACTTTTTCAGGAATTTTAAGAGGTTGGTTAACAAAAAAAACAAACATTAAAAAAAGGTTTCTGGATCAGACGATCTACCGATTTCAAGAAGTACCTACTTAAAACATAATGTTAATTAATATTTTGATTTATTCATATACAATTCTTGATATTATACAAACACGTTGATTTATACACGTGCCATATTTTCGGAGGTGAGTACACTGCTGAAACTGATTACAAAGCAGCAAAAAAAAACTATTCTTAGTATTTGTCCAATTGATTTTTATACCTTATATATTTTAAGATGCAGGGAATCAAAAGCTATTACATTAAATTCAGTTTAAAACAAAGAAAATCTAAAAGCTTTTACAAGTAAAGTTACCTAGTTAGTTTTACTTTCAAGTTTATTATAGCTAATTATATATAACTTGAAAATGTAGTTATGCATAATTCAATGAAAGACATATAAAAAAACAATATTCAATTGGTGGATGTCTCATGTCAGTTTTTTATGTTAATAACCTCTGCCAGTTATTTTTCCCCAACTTCTTCACACAACATACAATTTGCTTTTTCATTCTCGTATCATATATTAACATTAATCAAAAGTTTCTATACTGACGGGAAGCTGACAAAAAAGTTCGGTCACAAAATATAACGATGTCGCCATCCTTCTTTCATCGAAATCGATACAGCCGTTACAGCGTGGTAGAGTTACGAGTACAAACATGCAGCCAATTTTTTATATTCATTATATGAGTAGGAAGAAGAATTATGGAAATAGTAAATAGATAAATAAATAATATATAGTACTGGACAGTTCATACAACATTATCTAGCCCCAAGCTAAACAGAGCTTGTGTTTTGGGTACTAGACAACTGATATACTTTAATACAATACATTACATAGATAGATATTTTTTATAATACATAGAAAATACCCAGAACAACCTGTACAAATATCTACAGATCGTACAAATATTTGTTCATAGGCGGTAATCGAACCCGCAACCTCCTGCTTCCCCGGCTAATCTTCGCCCGCCGCGCCACAGACATCTTCGAATACAATGAAAGAGAAGTTGGGCTTTATTGTTTTTAAACATTATGATACTTTTTTGTTATTTAAAGCTCATCCACACATCATAGAACCCTGGGTTTCTCGTAAGACTCGTTTCTCGAGATCATTTCTTCCCCATACCTACAAACTATGGAATGAGCTCCCATCTGAGGTCTTCCCGCTTGGTTACGACATGTGTCGATTCAAGAAAAATGTTCATAAATTGCTTCAGGGTAGGCAGCGCATCGGCCAGTGTCTATAAGAGACGGTGACTACTTTACATCAGGTGCATGGGCTGTAAGCTAGTTTGCCTATTAGTGCTAGTATAATATTATTTTATCTGTGCTATTAGTCTCATATTTATTTTCATCATTAAAAAAAAGTTATTACTCATGTCATCATGATTGAGGAAATCTGAATTAGCTTTTACAAAATCAGCAATTTTGTTAATTATAACATCCATCATTTTGTTTTGGGATCATTTCACAAAAACAATATGTTTTTCGAATAATTACTCGCACTATCAAAGGGACCACGCTACAAACACCAGACTCAACATGTGTGAGAGAGTTTGCGACATCAACAAAAACGGCCCTTTCTGTAACAGTCTACCGACTTCGACTGCGACACTGCAATATCCCCTTGAGGGCAACGTAGCCGATATATACTCCATATGAAACCCAACCTTATTTTTAAAATACAGAGTTTAAAATAGCTCAAAAATGAATAGCGTAACAAGACTCAATATAGAGGATTACGATAAAACTTTTGCATACAGCTGAGATTTTGATTCTAAATGGGCTATCTGGATCGCACTCGCTCATGAATAGTATAAGCTTAGATTTCAATATAGATGTGTGGTTCGGTTCTAGTTTAGCGAAATGAAAATGAGCATACGATTTAGTTTGGTATAAGTAATAATATTGAATGGAAAGAGATTGGGGGGGGGGGGGGGGGGGTTTCTACAAATAAGGGAGGAAGTTTGATAATATTTGGCAGAAACATTAGATGAATTTGAGTATGACCAAAATCGGCCAAGAGGTTGTTGTTGATTTACGTGTGAGTTTTTTTCAGGCCCACTCAGATGAAGTCTGAAACCATGAGAGTTATCAATAAGGGAGGTTAGGACAGGATTGATTTTGAATAAGTTTTTAGTGAAAAATATATTTCGATACAAGCTTTTATATAATTAGTGATCGTAACCGTGTGCTGATCAAAATGAGCCTCAACACGGCCAGTCTACTATTATCCATCGAGGAGTTCCGTTGTCCACCTTCTGTCTTCATCATCAGATCAGCTCGCTGTCACCATCATATTGTATTGTCGTCGCAAATTGACAGGTATGCCAAATTTCAGCTCAATTGGTTAAGCATAACTGCTTTAAAATTCAGTTTTAAAATTCCACCCGGATACCACCCATACATTGCAAATTAAATACAAGCTTGTAAAAAGCTTGTAAAATAGTTTTTTCTGCATGTTGCATAGTTTTATAGAAGTTAGCTAGTGAGGTCTACTGTTCGCAAAACTGCTAGTGTTAGTAATATTTAACTTTTACAGTATGCAGATACTTAATAACTTTTGCAAGGGATTTTATCAACGGAATTTTTTCAAACATTTTTCCAAAGTCCACGACAAAAGGTGCCCTAAAGCTGTTCGCGGGTGAAGAACTCGATGGCATAGTAACTTCAGTAAGTAGTAAGTAAGTAGATTCAGAAAAATGTACCTTATTTCAGTGTCCTACGACCACTTTTAGTTTTAAGATAAATGGCGAGGACGCCAACAGAATTATCTTTGAAAAAGTTTTGGTTTTGCAACGAAAAAATGTTTCATCATAGCGAACCTTTGTGACGTACCTAGCGTGGGCTAGTCTGCTAGCTAGTTACCTGTTAGAAATTAGGTAAATTGGATATAGATATGAAATAAGTATATACATATTGCCTGTTGCTGATTTAAAAAAGATGTTCGAGCTATATAGCACAACACAATGGACAAACTTGTGAATACTTAATGAACAGATCTACTCTGACATAGCTCTCAGAATTAGCAAGTTGAAGTGGCAATGGCCAGGCCATATAGCTTACCGAACTGATAACCGTTGTTGAAGAAAGGTTCTCGAGTGGCGACCACAAACCGGACGACATAGAAGAGGAAGAACCCCCCCTATCGATGGACCAAAGACATTGTAAGGTCATAAGAAAACGGTGCATGGAGACGGCTCCAGACCGCTCGTCGTGGCATTCTATGGAGATGCCTATGTCCACCAGTGGACTTCTGTGGGCCGTTGATGATGATGACTAAACTGATATAATCCTAAAGTTGTAATTGATTCTGATTTTACAGCGGGTTTCTAATTAAATCATACATACACAGACACTAGCCTTTTCCCCCGAAAGGGTAGGCAGAGCCTCAAATGGGCCTCTTTTCTTTCATCTTTCAATTATTGATTCGAGTTGATGAATGAATATGTACACTAGTGGAGAAGGCGCAGAAGGTCTGGGCTTTTGAAGACGACAGAAGGCGCGATCTTGATTTAAAGCGCGATGATCTGAAAATTAGACTACCTTCTAACATATTGTACCATTACGAAAATATTACCCTGACGCACAACTTTTTTTTTAACATATAACATCTTTTAACATAATGTTTGTCATCGAATAGCACCTAAAAACCACAAAGGTTTGAGCTGGTGCTACCTTGAGTCTATACATCAATTAGTATATAAAGTAGGTAATATGTTAACATAATAATTATTTTCTTTGACCATTGTTGGAATGTTCCATACGAGTTCATGATGGAGCAACCAAAAACCTCCAATCAAAGCAACCAAAATTTCGTTACAACTTTAAATACACATTAACCCTTTGGTCGAAGCATTAACCATTACTTTTAATTTGACAGAAATAATAATACAACTAATACAAGTCCATAATTAAAGTGGGTAAATTATGTAAATAAATAAACAGTTACTACACAGTACAGTACAGCAATAGCAGGTACTACTGTTACTGCGGACGTTTACAGCCAAAATAAGGGTATATAAGTCATATAAGAGCATACCAGCGAAGCTCTTCCGTAAGCAGATAAACAGTCGCCGTGGCCGAAATCGGCCTGAATGACATCATCATCATCATGTACACGAACTAGCGCTTGGCTAGTCCATGAATCATAAAACTAAGTCTACTAAACCTCCACTGATCCAAATTGTACGTACTCGCCGTCTGATCTCAAGCCGTATACATACATCATTTAAATCCATTGTCCAAACAGAAACTACATCAGCATTTACTCAACAATACCGAAATCTGTGGCAGAATCGTGTGGACATGGCGGGAATGTCAGACCGCATACATTTGCATCGGTCCCGCCGACTCCGTGTTCAGATATCATTTTTATGCACAACGAGTGTATTGTTGGGTGACCATCGTTTTGTAATTTTAAAGATAAAATAGCTAGGATTATAAGTAGCTTTAGACTTGACGTGCAAGAGCAAGAATAATGAGGGATTAACCTTGCGGTAACCTCTACCTTTAACAATGCATTACCTCATAGGTCACGCGCGACTAGGGCGCGCCCTATATATGTCATTGCACTGCACCTGACACCCTCATACATAAAGATGAAGAGGCTCATGTGCCTGTAATTTCACCAGCATCCACACCCTTCAACCCGGAATACTGCAATCCGAGTATTACCTTTGCGGCAGAAATAGGTACGGTGGTAGTACTACCCCAAAAAAACTCTTTCACAAGAAAACTCTAATATTGCCTATATGAATTCAGAATAAGCCTGCTGCCAAACGCCATTCGCTACTAAGCGATTCCATTTCTACATTCGTAGTACAATACAATTGACCATTTGATATATCGATAGCTTACGTCAATCTCATACATTGTTAGCTTTTCTACGAGCGTCATCGCTATTAGAATGTTACTTTGTCTAGGCCTCTGTTCTTCATACTAGTCAATATTCTGTGACTGACACAGATTAGCAAACCGTAATATTTTTTTTGTGTAAAATCGCTCTTTCCCTGAAATGAGATCGATTAAGTTTTCGCCGCCAAAAACCCCCGTATAGAAAATATAATCGAAATCGTTAGAGCCGTTTTCGAGATCAAAAATATATACAAATATTGATCGTAGGATAGCATAGACATAAACAGGCATAATGATACATGCGATAGACGCTACATGCGTCGATACCCTTGCACCATCTCATCTGTCCGGGACATCAGTTAGGGCCGGTGCGGCGGCAGATTCCGCTGAGGACCTCAAAAGACGCAAATATGCAAGTCTCGACAGAGCTTACTTATTTGAGCCTTTCGGGGTCGAGACTCTGGGTACGAGGGGAACCGGGGCCTTTCGCGTTTTAAAAATTCTTTCAGGGCGTCTGGTTGAAGCGACGCTTGACCTGAGAGCAACTAGCATCTTAGGGACGCTTTCGTCTGGTAGTGATTTGGATCAGTTAAGCTACATTTAGATCGTTAGCAGCGGTCCTCAGGTAGTATACAGCTGTTGTTTTTTGTACATACATACTTGTATTACCTAGTTGTATTATTCTTTCTGTAAATAAATATTCCATAGGCAATACCATGACTTGAAGGAAATGGCGAAACAATTGCTCTGAAAAAATCCTAACTTGGTCCAAATCATGGTCACAACTTGCGTTGACCCACATAGTTAGGCAAAATTGTTTCCTCCTCATGTCACAGTCTCGGGCGCACTCCGCATCGACTGGAGTCTCTAAGGTATGGATGTCACTTGGATATTTCAAACAAATACAACGCAAACTGACTTACTTCATCGTTTATCGCAATGTGTAGAAGATTTAGAAAGCAAAGTTGGTTTTGAGTTGATATTTTAATAAAAGTTATTTTAATAGAAAATTGTGTTTCAACTTTTAAAATCTAACATGCGCCAACCATGATTGTCGTATGAATAAACTTATTGAATTTCTTGCAGTTATTTTGTACTACACCTACAAAACATACAGATAAAAAAATCAAAAACCTTCGACTATTTTTAGTATTCCATTAAAATTTGAAAAACGGAACTATGGAAGCATTTCGTTATCTAGCACGTAAAATGGAGGGCCCAGAAGTGTTTTTTTTATTAAGGTGATATGTTAAAATACCGTATGGGCGGAGTCTAGCAAGAAAACAATAGCTGCAAGAAAGTGACGGTGCTATAATTACTCACATGATCCTGGGAAGAGATGAGGTATAGATTTATTTAGCTCTGAAGTAACTGACGTAAGCGACATATGATAAATCTTCGTTTTGCTACTAAAGTAGCAAATATAACAAATAAATTCTCTACTATTAATCTAAGTAATATGTTTATCTATAGAATAGTATAAAAAATTACGCTTTCTCTAATCGAAGGAGCGTCCTAAAACAAGATTTAAGAGGGCCAATTTAAAAAAAAAAGTTTTGGTAAAAGTTTCACCAATCGTGTTTCTTGTCTATGATTTATTTAGATTACATCGTCAAGTAATTACTGTATAAATATCAAGTTACTATGCTACGAAATATCTTCATTCGCACGGCTAGCTGATTTCGAAGAATTTGTATAGTTCACTATGTCACAATTAGGCATTCCGAGAGCAAAGTTATTTGTGGTTTGCTAATAGTTGCATTGCACCTACTTCGGACAGGCCAAGTGACATGTAAAGTAGGTGCACTTGCGTTATCTAGCGTAATATGGGTCTGTGGGTCGGTGCAAAGACTTTCTATATAATAACTACGATGGACTTAGCATTCCATACACTATAAAATATATGAACGATGGCACCTTTGAAAATTTGAACGATTATAAATAAGTTCGATACATTTCCAGTTTACACTCCAGTCCTTCAAATGTGTTCGATAATCAAGTAGCAATGGACAGATAAAACCCTATGTGGCATTGCACTGCGCCCGCCACCCTGAGACAAAGATGAAAAGTCTCACGTGCCTGTAATTTCGGCTAAATCTCAATAGTCTTACCGAGTAATCTTACCAGTTGAACTACTGGATATTTCCTTCCCAATACACTTACTGATAGAAAAACTTCGTACTGGACCCATACCGTTCAAACCAGAACACAGAAATGCGGGCACTAAACTGCTTTGCGGCAGAAATAGGTACGGTGGTAGTACTGACCCGGACGAACTCTTTCACAAAAAAGTTCCACTAATACTAATTCAGTAGTCCAATCGTTTTAACCCATGAATTGGTAAAGGCAGGAACGAAAGCAAGTCATTAATTCTACTGAGGAGAAATTAAAATCCGATACGACACAAATTTTCCTTTCAGCGCCACAATAAAAGAACCTTTCTACTCTCTAACCAGTAGGAATTTCAACTGTATTTCTTGAAGCATTAAGTTAAAAATCTGGTGTTTTAAAAAAAACTTAGTCCAAACCCATTGTAACAGATTCCAATTTAATTTGCAAAGCTATTCTTATCTTTTTTCGGTATTTATCGCAATTTGATTACATTCGAGAAAAATGTTCTGAACTTTACGCGATGTTTTCTGATCAAATGTGTTGATAGGTATTTGTAACTTTGCAGAAACGTGAACTTTTTGCCCACTCCTCAATTTAACTTATACAATTATTCGAGTTTCTCAAAGTCCTAAAATGGTATATAAATAAGTCTGACCATTCGTTTAATATAGACCCTTGTCCTTTACTATTTTTAAACCGGTCCACGTGAATAGAGCAGTATTTTTTGCTGGAAATAAATATAAAAACAAAATATTTTATACGTTTTTAGTTCCATTAAACTAAATGGTTTGTAAACTTATTTTTTATGGTGTTATTTAGTAACCGGTCCTTTTGATGTGTATTGGACGGACGCAGTTCAAGGCCTGACTTGGTCTTGAAGTTGTACTGGGCCCGTTCAAAGACAAACTAGTTCTATCTTTCGTTTTCTGAGCCTGACGCATAAAAAAACAGTCTCTAATAAATGTAAAAATAACAACAAATAGGCTGTCATTAAAATCAGTATACCTGATCAGTAATCAGTAATGACCTATGGTGCCGAGACGTGGACACTCACGTTAGGGCTAATCCACCAGTTCAAGGTTGCACAGCGAGCTATTGAACGGGCTATGCTCGGAGTTTCTCTGAAAGACAAAATCCGAAATGAGATTACCCGACAGAGAACTAAACTCAGTGACATAGCCAAACAGATTAGCAAGCTGTGGCAATGGGCTGGTCATATATGCCGAAGAACCGACACCCGTTGGGGTAAGCGAGTTCTTGAGTAACTTGTTTAGTTCTTGGCAAACGTAGCGTGGGACACCCTCTGGCTAGGTGGAGCGATGATTTACGAAAGGCAGCGGGCAGAAAGTGCTCAGTGGCGCGTACTCGGAGAGGCCTATGTCCAGCAGTAGACTAGTGTGGGCTGATGATGATTAAACTCGACTCTTCATAACTAAAAAATACCACACTGTCGTTTGATTATCTTACCATTCAAAGCCGTAATTCAAATCAGGCGGCCAACTCTCTCTTGACCTTATTTCCTGCTCTCAAATATGCAGGAAGCGGCTGCCGCGGATGATTTCTCCCAGGTACCGACAGGATACAACGATTAATCACCTGCTTAGTTTCAACACCGTGAACTGTGAGGGATTTGTGAATATAACAAATAATACAAAATAATATAGGCCGGTAATAGATCTGAAAAACATAAAAGTTCAAACCCAGCCTGATTTCAAGAAAAGATTGCTAGTCTAGAGGTCACATTTTATAACATTTCGTGTCAATTTTTGAATTTCTTTGATGAAAAACTTCGTATAGTAATTGCCCATGTCTCTTTTTCAACTTACTCTCAAAACAATTTGAATGTTGAATTCAGCGCCTGTCTAAATTATATTCCGATTGTGTTAATTTTATTGTAAATATTACTGCTTCTTCATAAAAGTTTGACAAATAATGAAAACCGCCAACAGGCAACACGACACAAATTAACCTCACCCGATAACCAGTCAACTCCATCGAGTGAGTAATGGCGAGCTTCCACCGTCCACCGTCGCGGGCCCATTTCCGGCCTGTAATAGACTGGCGCGATGGACGATTAATCTAATATTAGATACGCCTTGACAAGGTTATGTCACCAGGCACCGATTACGTAAACGGAAGTTGCAACTTGTAAACACGTTTGAGGCCACCAACGAGGATAAATGCTTAAAATCATCCAAAGCATCTTATCAAAATGACATCCGAGTTACCACAACAAAATGTGGGTATTATTTTGTTTTACACCGCTCTCCCCAGCTTTGGTCAATACAGACCCTAATCTAGTCCGCACATCTTAGAGAATTACCTTCCTTCTCAGCGATAAACTGCCCAAAGTGCGTAGGTACCATTATTTTATTTTATTTGATTACCTGATACAGTTATAAAACTTGCACATCGCGACAAAGGCTTGTTTGAAACTGTTCAAACTTTTAGATAAGTTGAATGTACCAAATAGATAACTAGATGGCACTATAGTGAAAACTTTCTGAAGCTGAAACTTATTACAAGGTAAGTTTTAAGTGATTGCATGACTTTCGGCTTTTTCCACAATTTTCGAAAATAGACGTCGTTTACTTCAATTCCTAGTGTTTTTTTAAAGTTATTTTGTGTAATGTTCGTGGCATTTTAACCAATGTAGCTCGTTTGAAGAGCACAAAAGTGTAGTGTAATAAAATGGAAGTGTGTTGCGTGAAAAATTGGTGGAAATTGTCTACAAAAGTTTTAGTAAAACTGCCACCGTTATACAAAAACATGACTTGACTGGGACTTTGACGACTTGGAAGGAGTCTATCGTTGGAAATTAATACAATAAATACTTAAAAATGGCAAATGCAAAAGCCTTCCGAAGCCAATTTAAAAAATAATAAGTTTTTGCATTTATACGTTGGTAGTCATTGTTTTCGTCGTATTTGTTTTCGGGACTTACTATCATACTAACATACTTAATACTGATTATAGTTTTCTAAATAAATAGTTGTAATATTGTTAAATTTAATTAATTACGTTTTTTAGTTAGTTTAATTATATGTACGCAATGTAATAAATACTTATTTTTACAGAGAAACAAGTGAGAAACTAGTTTAGTTTCAGCACAGATAAAAGAATACTATGTTTCAGAAATAAAATCCCCATTGCCTTTGTACAGGCAGATTGGTACTCCGTGTACACGCGTTACTTATTATGTATTTATTCTTATATTATCGGAGTTTATGCGCACCGTCGTAAAGTAGACTTTCTGGTCACAACATACACCCAGTACCTATATAATACAGTGTGTGAATTGGGGCGTATTAACAAACGGCTGTGGAATATTCATTTTGGTAGGTCGATACCTAAGTTCTCCATTTATTAAATATGTAGTTTCTAAACTTATGTTTTCTTGGTATGGAAACATCACTCGATTGAGGTAAAAGTTTGTGTAGTTGCATAGTTGTAGTTTTAGACAGTTTTTCCGTGTAACTTTTCAAATATTAATTAAGTAACTACTTACATCAACGAAGATGTTTGTCTGTTTTTCAGAACTTTCAGATGTTTTGTAAAATCACTGTATTTGACCAATATCCACTACTCACGACAGAGGGTGCCTACCTACATTGTCGAAATTTTACGATCTCTGTTCGGCAATAAAATTTAATATCACCCTGTCGAGAGGCTATTTGCCAATTTATTGGCGTCCTACGTGTTTATTGTGACTGTTTTGTAAATGTACAATAAATGGCTACTTTAGCTATAAAAAATCATGGTGCTATTGACTGCCTGTGATTTTGGAATCGGTCTGAGTTTATTTGGAGCCCTAATTTTATTGACATTACTTATTTGTTTTGATCATATGTTGTTTTACAGGCTTATGTTATTTTTTTTCGTTTTGTTCGTTTGCAGGTTATTTATTGGTGACCAGTTTTTTTTTAAATGTATAGATATTGTCTTTATTGTTTTTTTGACGACCTCTGTAGCGTAGCGGGCGTAGGTTCGCCTGCGACGCAGGAGGTTGCGGGTTTGATTCCCGCCTCGGAACAAATATTTGTGCGATATGCAGATATTTTTTCAGGGTGTTCTGGGTATTTTCTATTTATAATAAAAAATATCTAGCTATGTAATGTATTGTATTAAGTATATCAGTTATCTAGCACCCATAACACAAGCTCTGCTTAGCTTGGGGCTAGTTAATGTTGTGTGAACTGTCCAGCATTATTTATTTATTTATTTGCAACTTCTGATACAAACATACAAATTACAACAAATTGTACAGCGCACAAGTGAAAATAAACAATAAATACAGTATACTAATAAAAACAAACAATAATATATACAAAATCCAAGTAAAATGTCTGTGTGTGCTGCAGTACGTCAAAAAAGCCATGGCTCAGCGAGATATTTTGCTCAAGAAGCAAAAACACTGACTTTCAGCCATAACCCATCGATAGCAAGCAGAACGAGTAAATACTACTTGGAATGAAGGGTTTAGCAGATGGCCCACCCTTATGTTAAGCGGTACCATCTGCCTATGAAGAGTGCATTATCACATAGGTCACTTCCACCTAGGACGCACCCTACGCGGCATTGCACTGCGCCTGCCACCCTGAGACATAAAGATGAAAAGTCTCATGTGCTTGTAATTTCACCGGCAACCGTAACAAGGTTAAAGTATTGGTGGCTCAAGACCATTCGACGTGGCATTCTATTGGGGCCTATGTCCAGCAGTGGACTTCTGTGGGCTGATGATGATGATGAGGAAATGAGTCATTTTACTACATACGACTAGTCAGAATTTCTCAACAAGAGTAATGCCAGGGATATACTGTGAATACCCTATCCCAGAACGCGTCTGAACATTATTATTTTCAGTATTTCAGAAAACGTTAATCCCTTACATAAATGTTCTAAGTGAGACGTTCCTACCACACTGGCTATGAATGACTATGAATGTTTTACTGATGGTCTAGTGGGAGAGACTTAATAGGTACTGAGGGTCTAGTTTGACTTAGTTTTGCATTCGGTATCCCGGCTATTGAATTCCCAGTCGATATTTGTTTTATGTATGGTTTTAATGACTTGCACAACAAGTCCGTTAGGGGTGCTTTTTATTTTCTCCATACAAAAATGTAATTTCACTCGCAATTCGGTTTTCGTTACTCCGAGTTGTAACAAATTAAAAACCTGTGGCAGGCCCTCAGTAAGTTCAAATTCCGGTGTAGCACCTATAAATTTGTTATCAATTAGAAAAATGTATGGGCGCTGTAATACCACCTCTCAAACGTTGAAGGATTACATTGTAAGGAGACCGCGATGTGCTAGAACTATTCTAAGGTTCTATATATTCTAAGGCCCGTACAATAGCAGTTTAATTCATAATTATATCCTCCCATTGACAAAAATGGTTTAAACTTAGAAAGATAGGTTAAAATGCTATTGATATTACAGGCCTAAGACATTTGACATGTGCATAAAAGGTACCACTGCCAGGCACACTGAATCCTTTCATACATACATACACATACATAGACACACGCCTTTTTCCCCGAACGGGTAGGCAGAGCCGCAACGGGCCGCTTTTCACAGTGCACTGGTTATTTTCCCAAAAGCCAAAAAATAGTCAAAATATAGTTCGGATCATGGTCTGATCTAGTGTCAATGTCATGAATGTCACAGATAGTTACAGATTAGATGCTCAACTGAGAAAATAACAAGGAAATGTGTAGAATAAAATATGGCAAAAACGGAACCCTTATGGATTCGTCATGTCTGTCTGTCTGTCTATCTGTCCGTCCGTCCATCCGTCCGTATGTCACAGCCACTTTTTTCCGAAACTATAAGAGCTATGCTGCTGAAACTTGGTAAGTAGATGTATTCTGTGAACCGCAATAAGATTTTTATACAAAAATAGAAAAAAAAACAATAAGTTGTTGGGTTAACTTAGAACTGAAACTCGTTGTTTTTTCTTCATAAAACCCATACGTGTGGGTTATCTTAGGATAGGTCTTCAAAAATAATGTTGTGGTTTAATTTTTTTTTTTTCTAAACTTTACCTATAGTTTGCGCGAGAGACAGTTCCAAAGTGGTAAAATGTGTGTCCCCCAAGTATGTGTGTGCAAGTATCGATGCAGTCTTCAGTCTTGCAGTCCGGTGAGACTTTCAGTGTGTCTTTAAAGTTAAAAGCTTTAAATTAAAGTAATTTGGCTGACCTACCGCAGGGTGACCAAGTAGTAGTAGTAGTAGTGACTCAAAGCAGTATAAGCGGCCACAAGTCAGACTCGGCCATGGAGGGTTCCGTAGCAGCAAGTAATATAATATAAAAGCTCCTGGATGGTTTACGATTTGACGTATTAAAAAAAACTACTTACTAGATCTCGTTCAAACCAATTTTCGGTGCAAGTTTACATGGTAATGTACATCATATGTTTTTTTAGTTTTATCATTCTCTTATTTTAGAAGTTACACGGGGGGACACATTTTACCACTTTCGAAGTGTCTTTCGCGCAAACTATTCAGTTTAGAAAAAAATATATTAGTCACCCCAATATCATATTTGAAGACCTATCAATACCAAACGGTTTGGGTATGAAAAAAAAATTGTGTTTCAGTTCTAAGTCAAAAATGTATTGTGTTTTTTCTATTTTTGTGTAAAAATCTTAATACGGTTCACAGAATACATCTACTTACCAAGCTTCAACAGCAAAGCTCTTATAGTTTCGGAAAAAAAGTGGCTGTGATATACGGACGTACAGACAGACAGAAAGACAGACATGACGAATCCATAAGGGTTCCGTTTTTTGCCATTTGGCTACGGAACCCTAAAAAGCTTCTATGTAGCGCTACAGCTTCCAAGAGCGATGCATGAATCATTAAAAGTATACTAAGCACTGCGGTCGCACCTCAATGAGCTCACCCAACTAAAGGAAGCCGGCTATCTCGTCTTCACGACCAATTTAATAATGGAATAAACTCACCAAATTATATTTGAGTTTTCGTTTCGCTACACTCTTTGTTAACTCAGTTTCTTTTGTTAGCTCTGTGGGTCGCTTTAATGATGTCGCGACTTTTAGTTGGCCAATTCCAATGTACGGGATAAGATTGTAAGAGTCTTTCTTTGTGTTGCTCAAATAGGAAGTGATACGTTAAGCAACGATAATCTTACAGTCGGAAGTATAATTTAGGAATATTAAACTTTATACTTAATGTGTTTTTTTACAATGTTATATCTTTATTTAACTGTGATCTTGCGAAGACGCGGTCGACGATGGAGCATGAAGGTCTAGAAGGCACCCATTCACTTCTGCCTTAATGATACCCAGATCATAGTTTTCAGGCAAGACAGACAACGGCAGCGCGTTCCACTCCTTAGCAGTTCGCATTATAAAGGTGGAGCCGAAACGCTTAGTACGAATAGAGGGTACCTACTAATGAGGCAAGGAGTATAGGACTCGAGTGTCAAGTCTTAAGACTGCGCCAAAACGAGGCAGAAATCTTACAAATAGAAATCTCAGAATAGACAAAATATTGTCCTATCGTGTTTCTGGTACAGTGATCCCTCATAATTATAATGTAATATCCATGCATATTTATAATTTGAATATTGTACTAGATTTAGACGGTTTAAAATCAAATCTAAGATTGGCAATTTTGCGTTATACCCGGCCTTAAGTCAGTAGGTAGGTATATTTAGTAATTGTTTACAATTCAATTCTGTTTTCCAGACAAGTGTACCGAGCGATACGTTTTATTTTAATCTCCTTAGAATGGACTTAAGCGGATCCATTGCCAGCCAATTAAGTGTAAACTCTAACTAAAATAATTATTGAACTAAAGTATTATTATTTTATAAATAACAACTTAGGTACTTACTTTTAAAGTCAATCTAGACATTTGTATATTTTTTTGTTAAACAGAGACAAATTATATACACATTATATGTCGCAGCCAACTGGTTGAATTCAGCCGTTTAATTGGACGGCTAGCCCTTTCATTGAACAACAGCATCCACTACATAAAGTACCCTGGAACCTAGAGAAAATAGCTATAATATTATCATCGTGAGAGTATAGTCCATAGATTGATTAGTTTTTTTACTATTTTATTAGCCTTGCTACATCAAAATTGTTGGGATTGAAATGGTGTTGTTAAACTAAACATCTAGCCGTCCAATTCAACAGCGGATTCACCAGTTAGGTTGCGTGTTTAACAAAAAAATATACACATGTCTAGATTGGCTTTAAAAGTAACTACCTAACTTGTTATTTATAAAATAATAAAGCTTTAGTTTCATATTTTAGCTAGGGTTTATACTTAATTGGCTGGCAACCAACCATTAAACTGATTCAACCAGTTAGCTGCAACATAGACACCGGCAACGATCAAGGTCAAACGAAAATCGATGCTAGGTTGTACTGTGGGGTCTCTGGCCTAAGAATAGACCCATCCGTCTCCTCCCGTGGATGTTATAAAAACCAACTAAGGGATACAAAAACGGGTATAGCATCCACTTGAGTACCACTTGAGTCCACTTGAGTGAGTGGTTAGTCATATTTAAAGCTTCTTTCGAAGATGTGTAGGAAATTATCTCGAGGTGGACCCGTGAAGTTTTGATCTCAGTAAATGTTTTTAGAAGTCTGTTAGAAAGGTAAATAAGGTAAGCTACCCTAAGCTAAGTCTCTGTTCGGGCGAACCATTAGTATTATATTAGCTTACTTTATGAGGCACAGATATAGTTTTTTTTTTTAACTATTTTAATGACAGATCAAGCAGATGGCCTACCTGATGTTAAGTGATACCCTCTGCCTATGAACAGTATATTATCACATAGGTTACGTCCACATAGAACGCGGCCTATGTGGCATTGCACTGCACCCGCCACCCTGAGACATAAAGATTAAAAGACTCATGTGCCTGTAATTTCACCAGGTAAACAATAGGCAGTCCATCCATATAACTGTAGGTATAGGTATAGTAACCTACAATGGTTGGTGAACTGGATCGGTAAATAGGTGCCAGGCGCAGATAATTTTGCATCCGAGCCGTAGTAAAATGAGATTATAGTAGGAAACCATCACAGAAATGCGACAACGAGTTGAGGTTCCTTGCAGCTGGCTTTCAGGTAAGGATCTCAATATTTCCTGAAACTGAAAAATTCTATAAAACAATATTTTGAAGCTAGGTTTAATTTAAACCTGAAAGATTTGTATTTGTCTCATGGGGTATATTTAATTAAAAACCGGCCAAGTGCAAGTCAGACTCGCACACGAAGGATTCCGTACCTTTAACTATAAAAACGTTAATCACGTTTGTTGTATGGGAAAACGTTTTTTTTTTTAGTATTTTTGTTATAGCGGCAATTGAAAAATACATCGTCTGGGAAAATTTCAACGGTCTGACTATCACGGTTCATGAGATACAGCCTGATGACGGACGAACGGACAGCGAAGTCTTAATAGGCTTCCGCTTTACTCTTTGCTAACCTAACCCAAAAACCGAAAATATGTAATCAATGTCAAAGGTAAAAGTATTTTAGTCATGGAAATTAGTCTACTCCTATACCAACGGGTACGTATCAAAATGCATAAATTCACAATAAATACGTTTACAATTTTAGTTCGATAAAATTTATAAAGTTTATTTAATAAACTTAATATAATTAATTCTATAGGTATATGTTTTGAATTTATATACATTGATACGTGCCCATTCCAACGTCACCAAACCTAGTATAATCTCTGTTTTTAACATATCAATTTTAGACCTTAGTAGGGGTTTTTAGGTTTCAGTGGTTTGACCTATTGTACTATGTTTCTAATACATTTTGCGTCAAATTCCATTTCGATAATAAAGTAATCACAAAAATTTTGTTGTTAGAGAAATAACTGCTAATTATTTCTTGTTCAGTGGATATGCTTGAAGACGTGCAAGGTGCATGGGGTATAACGCAAAATTACCTATAAAATAGACCTAAAAAAAACCTATAAATTACCTATATACTATCTATTAAATAGATTTTTAACTGACTTAAATAAATAAATATAAATAAAAACCTTTTTATTCCAAAACTCTAAAAGTATAAACATTGATTATTAGTAGTTTTACTTATCTAAATTGTTAGTACCTATATAGAAATAATAATATACTAATGATTTTTTTAAATTGTTATGAGTAATGGATCCCTTCTTGGGTAAAGGTCTCCTCCATCTTCTTCCACGACTCTCTGTTGTTTGCTTTCATCATCCAGTCTTTTCCAGCGATCTGGATAACATCATCAGCCCACCGTTTATATGGTCTGCCAACATTCCTTTTGCCAAATGGCCCTGACCATCGTGTAGTCTGTATAGTCCACCTTTTGTCTGTGCGTCGTGAAACGTGGCCGGCCCAATTCCATTTTAATTTAAGAGCTTGCGTAAGCGCATCAGTTAGCTTGGTCTTTTCCCTAATTAAGCTGCTTCTGACCTTGTGTATTTTTCGAATCTTGAGGATACTTCTTTCCATTGCCCTCTGTGTACATTTGATCTTGTGTTTGACTTTGTTTGTGAAGACCCACGTTTGGCAACCATACAACAGGCAGCTTACCATTCAACTGACTTACCCAAGTACAATATTCAAATTAAAAATATGCAAGGATACTTCATTATAATACCGAGTAATCACCCAGACAGAAACAAGATAGGACAACATTTTCTTGATAAAAAAATATCACAATGTTACCTCTAACTTTTGGCTAGATTCGACTGTTTGTCAATATGGTACAGATTATTGGGTCAAAAAATTGATAAATAAGATCAATACAATAAAGCGGAGGGATCACAATACGGGTTTTGTAAAACTACCGAGATTTTAAGAGATATTCAATAAAAACTGCTTTTTCAAGCGGCACGTGGTGTTTTTTTTTGTATGAAGATTTCTGCCTTGTTTGGCGCAGTCTTAAAGCTTATCACATAGCTGGAAAATTAATTAGCAAGTGATTATTATTATAACTTTGTTCTACTCATAGAGACTATTGTGCTCTACTAATCCAGCTTCACTATGCCCAAACCGCGAGTTCCTAAAACACGACAATTGTTTTAGTTGCGGCCGGCGCCGGACCGTGCCGGGGCGGGGCGGGACGGGTCCGGCGCGGGGCGGCCGTGTCGATGCGCAATTTGGCACATTAGCATCACAATCGTGTGTGATTGCGCGGCGCACTTCGCCCGCGCTTTTTGAGCTAAATGGTTTATAGTATTTAGGTAAATTGAATACGATGATTGGATTTTTTGGGTAGTGTTTTTATGCTATTATTGATGTTGGAAAATACGAATTTTTTGAACCATTGCAAACCCTCTATGGCTATTAATCATAGGCTTTCATAGGTGACTTGCTCAAAAGCCAAAGCCGGATAGTTATTGCTGTTATATGCCGTCCGTAATAAAGTGGTAACGATGGTATCAAAGATAAGTGACGATGGGCAGTACGGGACACTAGGCTAGAAGGAATGATGGAAGATGGACCACGGCTGCTATATGGAATAAATTAACTATAATGGCCAAGAAATAATCAACGCGCAAGAGGCAGACAACCCGCCCGATGGTGGAACTACCTACATTGTGAACGTAGTTGGACAAGAATGAATGATAATAGTACAGCACGGGAAAGATTTGTGTATTTAACTGGAGGCTTACAGGCCCACTGTTCACTGCACAACCTCAACTCAGTATACCCAGATAGATCAAAATCCGCTGATCGAAAGCGCTATGTAAAAAGGTACCACTAATTTAACAATCCCGAAAAGAG
This sequence comes from Operophtera brumata, assembly GCA_932527175.1. Taxonomy (NCBI): domain Eukaryota; kingdom Metazoa; phylum Arthropoda; class Insecta; order Lepidoptera; family Geometridae; genus Operophtera; species Operophtera brumata. The sequence goes on along the minus strand of OW052239.1, from coordinate 52,415,408 downwards.
AGCATTTGTTGTCAAATTAGATAGATAAAAAAGCTACTAAAAATCATTCACAACGAGTTAAAAACATTTATTTCTTTATATCTCAACATAAATAATTAATTCGCTGTCTACCCGCATTTATAAAACATGACGTCTATGCGTATTGGCAATCGCGTCCCAGTAGGTATCATCGACTTGTTTAAAGGGACGCCGTAAAGAGGACAGCGGGTCCCGTGGGTCTGTAGCTAGGGGAGGCGCACACTGACGAGTTTCATTGGTTTAACTGAGTATAGAATTTGATTCTATTTTATTGAAAAGTTGTGTTATCCCACTGGGAGTTGACCAGCCTTCAAATTCCACTGTCAGTGTGTGTCAGTGAGAACTTTTCTTTGTAAAGTGTCGTTCAGACAAACTCCAGCTACAGGTACCTATACCCAACTGATATGGAGCGTCGTGAATCTTCGTTTGCGCGGAAAAGAAAGTATGGCTCCGAAGATTGACGACAGTAAGCTCAAAACTTACAATCAACCTTAGGTCACTATTATGAAGTTCATAATACACTGCAGCTGTTAGTTCCGTCTCACTCGCAAGTCACGCCCCTCAATCAGAAGTATGGCGGCTGACTAACAGCTGCCGAACAATAGCGGTACAAAGCATTTTCCGCGCTTTAAAAAATCATCTTCTGCGCAGGTACATCGGCAAGCAATATTACTTGGGTAGTACTGTAATACTGTTTTGGAAGAAAATATGCCTCCTGTTACTAAAACACCATTGTCCTTATCTGTTCACTGGCACGATGGTATCTTTCTCTCTCTGCCTAGGAGATAAATAGCGCGACACCGAAGCTATTAATTATAAAGTTATTCTGGGCTTAAGAAGGCAACACGTGTCTAATAGAAAAATGGATTCACTCAATCAGCATTTATTATGGTATACGTACATTATTTTGTGGTTGTCCTACATAAGTCAAGGTGAGGTCAAAATACACAATATCAATGCCTAAAATGTTAAAGATGTTTCACACTATTAGAACACCCGTGACTTCGTCCGCGTGAAATGTTTTTCCAAACAAACAACGCGCTGCTAATTTCAACAATACCTTTCTTACACCTCTTGACTCCATAAAGAATGCCCCATGCAAATTTCAGGTTTCTGGAACTTTCGGTTTAGGCTGTGTGTTGACAGTCAGTCAGTCGCATAACGATGCTAGAGATATTGCTTTTTGCCCAGTGTTTGCTCGTTTTACAAGTATAAGCCAAGACAAAAAAGCACCTCATAAAATGAATATTATAATATAAATTTTGAAACTATCATGGTTATGTACATACTTTTCTCTAGAAACGGGATAATTACCATGATTTTTGAGTTTTGATTGTTTTGATATTTTTGATATTTCGGCACAGTTGCGCATGCAACTGTGCCGGGAATAATCAAAACTCCAAAATTATGGTAAATATCCCGTTTCTGGTAAAAAGCATGTCTACACTAAATTATAAAGAGGAAATATTTGTATTTTTGTGTATGTCTATGTTTGTAATGAATAAAATCAAAAACTACTGTGCCGATTTCAAAAATTCTTTCACCATTTTGGAAAGCTACATTCACCCTGAGTGACATAGGCTTCCAGGGAGGGGGGGGGGGGCTGTTTTTCATCCTGAAACTACCCGTGCGCAGCCGGTACGACTCGCTAGGATATTATAATGTTATGTTGCATGAACAAATTTAAACTAGGAACCCTAGTTCAATTGCACTGAACGAAAAATTCTACCTTGAAAAGGTAGGTATTTGTAAATGCATAGCACATTTGCGCCCAGTGTGCGCTTGCCTTATCTCAGCCAATACGGCAAACTGCCTAATAAATTCGCAGGAAGGACGGCACAGAATGGATGCTTATCACGAACGGACCGGTTTCTGCGTCGCTACTTGAATAGCTCTGCTTTTCAACGGGTTTGTTTAGATTTGTTGGCGAGACTGATACGGGGATATGTGGGACCGGGAAAGATAAAAACAAAAACTAACGGTATCACTAATACAATATAAAAAAAAAATGATTGATACAGAAAAAATAATAGAACCTTCAGTCACATACATAGCCTTGAAACCAGGATTCCATGTGACGGGGTATCAGGCGCTACGAGTAGGTACCATTGTCATCATCATGACCATGACCCATGGAGTACAGAGTCAGTCCAGTACAGAGGGTGTACAGACAACTAGATCTGGTAGGTGGCGCTGCAGTAAGTCACCGGTACCACGCGAACGAAGCCGCGAGCGGGATGCTAGTAGTGTATAAAACCAGCCAAAATCTTCAATTTGGACATGATCGTAGTATGTACTAACTATATTTATTTTCTGGCATGACTTTGAATCATAAGAATGTAATCTTAAATTCTCTAGTAGCATAAGATAAGTGAGAGATTTTTTTCTTCTCGCCAAAGGGTTAGAAATTCTTTAAGTTTAACTTGTGTACACAAACCAAGAGAATCAGTTTAGTTCGGGCGTTCCGCCAAAACCTGATTATGTTGGCAGACAACTTACTACTTCGGACTTTCATAAAAATCTAGTGACTTTCGGGACAAAATAACATTAAAATAATCTTTAACTTATTTAACTGCAACAAGAGTATCGCTGTTTGACCATCGTACTATTATTTATTCTGTACTATCGTGCCTATAACCAGTTATGATCATTAAAGCCATGCCACAATATAAATATAGTTAGTTCCTACTATCGAACCCAAATTGAAGATTTTGGACGGTTTTATAAACCAACTACTAGCAGCCCGCTCGCATCGTCGTTCGTGTGGTCCCGGTGACCCTACCGCAGCGCAGTTATATATATATAAAAACTTTTTGTGTAAAATTATCTAAGTGATGGTGAAAACCTCATTAAAATCCGTTGCGTGGTTCAGGAGGAGTTATCCGCTAGCTACAGACAAATGTGAAAAGCGACATTGTTTTATACTATGTATTGATATTGATTAAGATAATCTTATATTATTAGTAGGATTGAAGTAATTTTGCGCATCAAAAATATTAATACGTTTTTTTCTGTTTTTTTTTTTCAACACAAGCTTTTATAAAACTAGTGATCGTAACCGTGTGCTGATCAAAATGAGCCTAAGCATGCTCAGTCTATCGAGGAGTTCCGTTATCCACCATCCGTCTACATCATCAGATCAGCTTGCTATCACCATCATATTGTATTGTCATCGGAACTTGACGGGTACGCCAAATTTCAGCTCAATCGGTTGAGGATACCTGGCTTTAAAATTCAGTTGCAAGATTCCACCCCGACATACATTGCAAGTTAATATAAAGCTTGTAAAAAATATCAAGGCTTAAACATTTCAATAATGTGGTCAGAAAAGTGTTCTGTTTTATCCGTTGGTGTTTAGTCCCCAAACATTATACCTACTGATGCATTCAAACACACACAACGAGTGCGGGTGCCAAAGCAATCACGCGCTGGCCCTGTTCCCGCTCTAAAAGGATTGTATCTGACGCCATCCGGGTGTATATTACTAGCGTTGGGACAACTGTGATTTCACGAACAGTCCTGACTTTAGCTTTGAACAGTCCAAGACCTGTCAAGCCAAGAAGACTGCAGAACTGGCTAATAATGTCTCAAAGTTTGTAATTTTTTTACCTAGGGCTTTAACGTCGAGATAAGAAGTCGAGCAAAGCTCAAAGATGTTGGGAATCGTATAACGGAACTAAAATGGTGTTGGGAAGGACTCCTGGCAAGACGAGGTGAAGATAGGTGGAGTAAGACGCTAACTGACTGTCGCCCACGAACTGAGTACAGAAACGATGGTCGTCCAGCAGCGAGATGGGCAGACGATATCGCATGCGTCGTGGGCCGAACCTGGATGAGAGTCGCACGGGAACATGAGTAATGGCACTGGCAAAGAGGGGCCCATACTCAGCAGTGGGTAAAGTCAAGCTGCGGATGATCATGATGATGATGATGACTTTTTGGTTCACATTTAAATTGAAATAATGAATCCTAGAAAAATATAAATTTTTAACGTCATTGTACTTGGCGCAATGCGTATTCAGAATATTAACTTTGATACTAAGACCAACATGTCCCACCTCTAACAACATTCGTGTTTCAGAAGCCCATGCAACTTCATTTAATTTTATTTTATAGAAAGTTATAGGTACGCATTAATCTTTTTAGCCGTGGTACCCGTGGTACAACGATTTACACAAATCGTATTCTGTTACACAGTCTGAACCAAATACGAAACGTGTCTAGAGTGTTTTGTTTTCTCTAGAATATGTTACGTTGAATATGTTATCTAAATATGTTTTTTGTGAAACATATATTATTCAATAAAAAAAAAAATTTTGGTAACCAGAAACGTTGGTCGTCCAGCAGCGAGATGGGCAGACGATATAACATGCGTCGTGGCCGAACCTGGATGACACTAGCAAAGGACCATGAAGAATGGCTCAGGCAAAGAGAGGCCTATACTCAGCAGTGGGTGAAGTCAGGCTGTGGATGATGATATTTTTCAATACCTGCTTTTATAAACCGGAACCGTGGTGCTGATCGAAATGAGCCTAAACACGGGCAGTCTACTATTATTATCCATCGTGGATTACCGTTGTCCACCTTTCGTCTCCATCATAAGATCAGGCTCGTAATAGCAGTCACTATAGTATTGTATTGTCATCCGAACTTGACAGGTACGCAAAATTTCATCTCAATCGGTTGAGGATAACAGTTTTAAAATTCAGTTGCAAGATTTGACCACAACATAAATAATTACATGCAAACATTGCAAGTTAAACAAAAGCTTGTAAAAATAATGTTTTTTCAAGAAACCAAACGTCTTGGATTTAAACTAATAAAACGCAACTTTAAATAAATAAGATGGGTGTCATGCACTCCTGTAAAAGCTACAAAGGTAAAACTGTGAAAATAATAAGCACTACCAAGAGTTCTAGACTACAAGTCAAATCCCCCGGTTCATATTACACAGACATAGTTACACGGCCCCAAACGCTTGTCACCTGGGAAATTTTACACTCTGTAGCATATTCTCACCTAGGTAGGCAATGGTATTTCATAGAGAAATGCCGGAAAGGATGTGGTCTATGACGAAAGCGGGGACGAGTTCAAAACTTTTCAACCAGAGGGTACAAATGCAGATACTGCGATAAAGTTTGATTTTGTTTGAGAAATTGTAAAGGTTGTTTAGTTAACAAGCTGAAATGACAGTGGTCTTGGCCAAAATTATGATGTAGAAAAGATAAACAATGGAGTTCTTGACTGAAGACCACGTATGAGCATGTACCTAGGTGATGTCAGGCGCCCACGTTAAGTGGAGTGGATGATCTGCAAAAAGATGTACCTAGGTGATGTCAGGCGCCCACGTTAACTGGAGTGGATGATCTGCAAAAAGTAGTCAACAGGATTGAGAAGACGCTACCAATAAAGTTTTTTAATCATCAGTATCATCGACATCAATATTTTATATGTACGTGACTGAATTACTATAAAGCACAGCCTAAACTATAAGTGCTGGAGACCTGAAATCTAAAGGCTGCATTTCTTTTGTACCTACTCATTGCGTGCACTAAGTTAGGGATTTCCTAAATTGAAGGCAATCGGGGTGTTGAACTTTGTGTAGAAAAAACTCCATGCTGAAGAAGTCGCGGGCGTTTCACTAGTCTCTTTTAAGTTGCGACACTTCATAACACGTTCGCGCGGCGGTTCGCGTTTTACGCTAGACTCTGATACGAGCCTCCCCCGAGGCCTCTTGCAAAATAACTTCTAGTGTGGAATTTTTATTAACCGCCCGCTTTGAGCCAGATAACATATAAATTGTTACGTATAATATTAACATGGATTTTGAGTAGGCGAGACTACAAAGAAGCTTATAAAATATTTAACGTCTTCATTATTTCTGAAGATAGCTTTCGTTTTAGTAATAAGAAGTGAAGTATTTTGTTAATCTAAATCCCCAATGAACATTTTGATAAACTTGGTGAATCTAGGTGGATTTTGAAGCTAATTGTAACTAGAAAAACAGAAGCCAAACAACCAATAGATAGACGGATAGAACGAGAACATACGAGGATAGACTGAAGAGAGAGATAGATGGTCGGATGTATCTCAAAGCTTGGAAATGCCAGTGAACGTCATATTCCTCCAAGCCGACGACCATGGTGGAGGGAAACTATTGTAGATATACTTGCCAGGAGTCACGATTCCCAATATTGAGAAACCAACTGAGGAGAAGGAAGTGGTGAATTTACGGCAATTCCTCGCGACCAAGACTCAAACAGATCATCAAACACGACTTCGTTATGTTTTGATAGTCCTTATACTACTAAGAAGTGTCTGTGAAGTGTGTTTTTCAGTTACATGGTTCCAGCGGAAGATCAGCGATAAAAATGCTGAGCTGGACGCCAATTTCTGTGTTACGTGACTGGTACTAGGAGGCACAACTTAGTTTTATTGAACGAGCGTAGCGAGTTCTCTGAGTCAACTTGAAAGAATCGGCTTTTGTATGTATGTATGTATGTATGTATGTATGTATGTATGTATGCATGTATGTATGTTTGTCCGAGCATAACTTCCGAACCGTTTAACCGATCTATATGAAATTTGATCGGTGGGTAGATACTGATGGTACAATTTGTTGGTAATTTTATGAGCTATATCGGTCGGGGGCTTGTTGAGATATTGGGGCCAAAGAGGGGGTAAAAAAATATGAGAATATCAGATCAAATAGAAGATCATATGAAAGCCCCTCGCTTCGACATTTCAAAACATTTCTTTATAATTTTTGTACTTACTTAGTTTTTGAGATATTAGGGTAAATCGAAAAAGTAAAAAACCAAAACCTCTATGGTACTTCCACTATTCCTACAACGCTGAAATTAGGTACGTTTGTAGGTTTTATGACAAAAATACTGGGAAAACTCTAAAATTGAAGCATTTCGAAATTTGTACCCTAAAAAACAAGAACCAATATGGTTGACCTCCGCTTCTAGGAACTTGAACGACGTTGTAGGTCTAACTTTTCAAACGACTTAACCATTTCATCTCAGTAACAATTTTTAAAAGTTTTTTTTTAACTATGATAGACCACCATCTTACCTGTTGGTAAGTGACGATGTGGCCCAAGATGAAGCACAAAGGTCTAGAAGGCACCTATTCACTCTAGCCTTGAAGAGACCCAGATTATAGTTTTCAGGAAAGACAGACGACGGTAGTGTATTCCACTCCTTAGCAGTTCGCATTATAAAGGTAGAACTGAATCGTTTAGTACGAATAGTGGGTATACTAATGAGTTAAGGATGGTACCGAGCCGTGCGTCTGCTCGTCCTATGATGAAAAGGAGATGCAGTGGGATCAGATCGTAAAGTTCCTGGGAGCATTCCCCGAAATGAAACCTATAGAAGATCGAAAGGCATGCGACTTTACGCTCGTGACTCTGGATCTTAGTCTCCGCCATATGTGGGTCAGACGCTACAGCATCTCATCTCGTAGCTGTTAAATTTAATTCTGCCTAGCTCGGGCAGTGAAAACATATCTGTCCACAACTGTGCTGTCGTCTGCATACCGGGAATTAGCAGATCATTAATGTGCAGCAGAAAAAGTGTGGCAGATAGCAAAAACCCCTGAGGTACCCCGGCGTTTATAGCCAATTGATCCGACGAGCAGCCATCAATATCTACACAAATGGACCTTTCCCTCAGAAAGTCTGCAAGCCAGGTGCAGAATTTAACTGGCAGTCAATACGGTTAGAAAGGAATTTGTATATTTTGTTCAAAACTACAGGGAGAAGTCGAAAATTGAGGATTTTCCTTGTAATACCATTTGTTTGCGATGAAAAACTTAATCTTTGGTGGTTAAGTAGCAAATCCACAACTAGATGGCAATGCTAATTATGTCTGAAAGTTAGATCGCTTTATCGATGCGTTTTGAAGCTTGGATATGAAGTACCTTGATAACTACGTTCATTTTATGTGGATATACCATCGGAGGCCTGCGTTGCTCGGTGGGATATACTCACGTACATAACATAGATAAATATTTTTTCGAATAAAATAAGGTAACCGGTAACCTACCTAAATCGCGTGTATTTGCGAGGTCTCAGTTCGGGGCGAACCACTAGTATTTCTTTGTTTCTGTATGTGTGTGTGAGTGCATGTGTGAGGCCTTTGTCCTTCCAGCTACGAACTTCTAAAGGCATCCACAGGATGAAGTCGATGATTATCTGTATATCATAGACCAAGAAAGCATCCCACAACAAACATAGTCTACAACACATAAAAATATGAAATTCACTTTAAACCTCAGTAGGATACAAGAATGCAGAGAGCAAGTCCCGAGTGCATTCACTGCGTTTAGTGAAATTGTTAGAGATTCCTTTTGCTACATGCTTTTAGTAGCATGAAATACTAGCGTATAGAAGTCAAATACTTGTAGCTTGTAAAACATAGCTGACCTGTGACAGCAGACATCAAAATCACATCATGTTGCGTATATTGAACGGTAAAATGTACGCGTGACAATATCATACTTTATTGAAGGTACGAATAGTGACGTTCCTCGCGTTATCGTAACCAGACACAGTTATTAGTTTTGCAAATAAAATCAATCGAAAAATATTGTTTCTTATTTAATTAAATATCAATAATTACTATTTTATTAAATTAGTACTTAAATCCATTGAAAAAGCTTTATTTAATAGTGTTATGCCAACCTATTGGCTTAAACGCATTTAGAGCCTCATAACGCCATCTTTTAAAGAATAGCCGCGTTATAGTAAGTGTATAATAGTTGTTGACGAGTTGACATAGAATTGCTAACTCCTTACTTTGTCCTCTTTGGATGTTTCAAAATAATTCTACTGAATGCTCATTAGAACTAGAACATTCGAGATCTCTATTGCTTACTTATATAAGTGGAATTTGCGCAGAGGAATCAGTCGTAAATTGGCTTTGAGTGCGAATCAATCAAGTGACTTAAGGGTGATAATTAGTGGTCAGTGTAGTGAAACAGTCTTAATAATAAAAAATAAAATAAAAAATAAAAATGCTTGACAGTTCACACTACATTATTTAGCCCCAAGCTAGCAGAGCTTGTGATATGGGTACTAGGCAACTGATATACTCAATACAATACATTACATAGATAGATATTTTAATTAAACATAGAAAAAACCCAGAACACCCTGTAAAATATCTGCAGATCGTACAAATATTTGTTCCGAGGCGGGAATCGAACCCGCAACCTCCTGCATCGCAGGCGAACCTTCGCCCGCCGCACCACAGAGTTCGTAATAATGAGTGAATTATTGTTTTCTGATAACATTATTAAAAGTGTAATTTTGGTAACCGGGGTTCAGTGCGATTATTTTATCTTAAATCCTAGCTTATAACAACATGTGTAATTTTGAAACGCAATATCAAGTTCGATTTAACTATAAGTAAATTAGTCTAAGTAAATTCCTCTTGTTTGACTTAATTTAAATTAAGCATCAATGATAACGATATTGGGTAACGTTAATTATGATAGATTTACAACATCGCCCCAGCACTAGGCATGCTATTCTAGCAGCTGTCACATGAATTAAGCAATGTTTTACAAACTACATTATAATACAGTGCCTCCATTTCTCACAGGCCGCTCAACCCCCAACGTACTCGTCTGACAGCTTCTGGCCACGTAGTTTGACTGCATGGATCGATCAATCGGACAACGTGAACTTTTTTTTTTCCAGTTTGTTCGATTAAGTGAACCTTGTGTTCTTGAGACTCCTGCCTGACGCGTAACCACACTTTCTGCTCATCATATATCTTCACACACATAACGTGGCAATACTGGCAATTCATGGACAGGAAAGTAATCGCGTGATTATGTCTTAACAAAAGCTTGTAGGTAGCTAAATAATATAGGAGTTTCAATTCTATACGCTTCGATGAAAGCCTATTTGATGTCGGAGAACAGTCGAAGCAACCGAGGCTGCAAAATGAACTCCTTCAATGACTTTGAAGGATTTTATAAGAATTGTCGTGTTTTGTCGACGGTATTGAGATTCTTGAGAAGTTTTGGGTGAATTGTGGTCAAGGTCTGTTTTGTTACGGAAGATAAGGTGTGGTTTGTTTCTATATTGTTAAAATATGATGTGGGTTTTTTATGGCTCTAACAGTATTAGGGTTATAAAATGTTCGAATGGAAATTCCCGTGGTCGGGGTAACCATACAGGCTTTGTGAGGTTTGTACTCGAGGATATTTTGGTGTAGGAGGCTGCCCGCGCTATCTGGGACCGCGAGGCATGGCGGAGCATAGATAGAGTCCCAGTTTATTCTTTTAACATATCGTTTGTGCTTTACCCGCAGTAATCACATCACACTAATATTATAAAGGCGAAAGTTTGTGTGCGTGTAGTGTGTTTGTTACTTCTTCACACTGAAACGGCTAGACGGATTTGCATGAAATTTGGAATGGAGATAACTGGACTCCCGGAATAACACATAAGCTCATTTATACCCTGATATTCCTACGGGATCGAGACTTATGCGGGTGAAACTGCGGGGCGCTGCTAGTGTTGAATAAACGTAGATGCCAAGCGTGTCTACCAATTTTCATAATTGTTTAGCCTATGAATATAATAGACAATATTTTCTGGACAGAAAAAGAAACCAAAAGTTACCTCTAACTTTGGGCTAGATTCGATTGTTTATTAAAATTGTTATTATTGAGTAAAAAAGTATATAATTAAAATCAATAAAACAAAGCTGAGGGTTTACTGTAAGGGTTTTGTAAAATTTGCTATATTTTACGAGATATTCAATAAAAAGTGCTTCTTCTTCCAGCGCGAAGTAAAAATACATTGGATGTGGAAACGCAGCACATTATTATCTGAAAAAACGGAAGTCACAAAATGCCAAAGATCATTAATTTTTATGACTTTACGATGACTATTCCAAAAGTGTAAAACCAACTTACTAAGATATTCGGTAAATAGGTTCACAGTGTCGCCAAAGTTAACTTTGACACCAAAATTCTGAATCAAACAGACAGCGCAAATATTGGGATTGAGTTGACACCATGCGTGATTACTTGAGTCCTTCTTTGTCTACCTACTTACTAAGATATTCGGTAAATAGGTTCACAGTGTCACCAAAGTTAACTTTGACACAGAACTTACTTAAGTCTTCAGTTTAACTTTGTTATTTTACCTCTGAGTTGTAGATATTTACACGGCTGAAAGCCACCTTTTTGGACACATGTATTGCATCCGTCCCATGTTGAACCTATTAAACGTAGTTCCGACACAAATCAATTAATAGTGACTACGTGACTGACATTTCAATTTTAAATTAGCTTTATATCGTAATCATTAGATTCAGGGCTCCGGGTACATTGTACCAAGTAGGTGCTTAATACAATGCATGAGATACGTCACTGTCAAGTTAGTGAGCCGAGAGCGAGACACCGCTAACGTGCGAATGTTCGATGATTAGCATTGCAAATACCCTCTCATGTGCTAGTTTGCGTACACACTGTGGCTGCACTTAGAGATAGCAGGAGTGAATTGGTACACAAACATTGTGGTCTACTTGAGGTACTATTTCATTAGCTGTGATTAGATCAGGAAAAGGGCATAGAAGTGACCACATAAGTGTTTAAAAAAAACAACCTTAGTCTAATTATCTCATGGTTCCTACTTAGAAATGTATAAAGGAAACTACATAAATGAAAGCTGGATCTACCTTCTTCCACAAGTTTAGATGCAGGTATTGAGTTTTCATGTTCCAGGACAGGTTCATGAGGAGTGGAATACACTACCGTCGTATGTCTTTCCTGAAATCTATAATCTGCTCTCTTCCAGGCTATAGTGAATAGGTGCCTTCTAGACCTTTGTGCTTCATCTTTGGCTTCATCGTCACTTATTAACAGGTGAGACCGTGGTCAAACAAAGGTCTAACAAAGTAAAAAAAAAGGTTCTGTTACTAGGTTAAAAAATCACCTAGAAATAATTGAGGGTTTACTCTAAGTCTTTTAAATGCCTTTTTAAAAGACTAAAAATGAGGAGTTTCTCAATTCGACTGTATAACATTTGTGTATTCTACCTCTAAAGGTTCACCTTTAGAGGTGGAATATCTTCCACCATAATTAGATTAGGTTGTCCACAATCAGAGGATGAATCCTGGTTAAAGAATTTTTAATTATTTTAAAGAAATTAAAATAGTTAAGCTACGTGGCGTTTTTACATGTTTTTATTTATCTTGCTTTCCTGCCTGTGGGGACAAATCTGGCAATCTTTTTGACTACTTCGCGATATCCGATTATGCTAAAATATGGCATCCCTTTCAAGTTCCAATGCATATGCTTGACTATCACCGCTCTCAGGCAGTTAATTGCATTCAAATTGCAATTCTGTGTAGGAAACAAGTGCTGTGCACGGCTCTACTTATTGTGAACACACACCGAGACACGGGAGGTACCTAAGTGTCAGTGTTACCGTAGTTAGGACCAGATTGCCTTTATGAGCCGTGTTTGTACGACTGTTTGCTGAGTTGTATATAATTAGAACCGTGGTAGTGAGACAAAACGGCTACTATTTATGGCTTACCTCTTTGTGAAGTTAACAAAAGACCAAGTCTTGTTTAATAATTGTCTCTGATTTATTTTATAATAGCCTACTATATTATTTAATCTGTACTCCTACAAAAAAAAATTAACAGCTCGTTCACCGTAAGATGGCACCTGCCTTGGCTGCCAACCAAGGCAGGTGCCATCTTACGGTGAACGAGCTGTACCCAGCGTCTTTCAAGCAAGCATAGATAAACAATGACAATAATACAAATAAATAACTTGTTAACTCTGCCAATCACCGCACCATTTGTTGGTCGTAGCATGTCGTAGGTGTAGGCATACATTTCCTCCTAGAATCCATCAGCTATGCTCTCAGGTGTGGAAGTGGCTTGATATAAAGATCCACCAACTTAACTGTAGAACCATTTACCTACATTTTTTATCATCTACATACATATCATTCTGACGACCTCAACACCGACCTGACCTCTGTGGCGGGGCGGGCGAACGTTCGCCTGCGACGCCGGAGGTTGCGGGTTCGATTCCCACCTCGGAACAAATATTTGTGCGATATGCAGATATTTGTTCAGGGTGTTCTGGGTATTTTTTATGTATAATAAAAAATACCTATCTATGTAATATATTCTATTAAGTATATCAGTTATCTAGTACACATAACACAAGCTCTGCTTAGCTTGGGGCTAGATAATGTTGTGTAAACTGTCCAGAATTATTCTACAGATAAGTTAGTGGATCTCTAATAATCGTGATTAACTAGCCTTACACCAAAACCAATAAAATTTAATAAATAATAAAACATTATTTTCTCAAAACAATAGGTTAGATGCCGCTTATTTGTAAATCTGAAATCTACGAGAGACTGATACCCGAGATAGTATGTATGTATGTATAGACACACGTCTTTTTACCCGAAAAGATAGACAGAGCCTCAATGGGCCTCTTTTCGCTGTGGGTTATACGATCGTGCAACCCACAGCATCGTGCATCGTGCGTCGGGTTGCTCCTGAGATAGGTTTTAGTAAAATCTATAAACAGGTCACTAGGACCCCAACTCTGCGAACTCTATAACGATTAATAACAGAGTACCAAGATATATAGAATATAACATTTTAGGCAAAAATAACAAATAAAAACAAATATAAACACATATAAAAAAAACACAAGTGGTTGCTGCATACCTACTGAACGGTGTTAGGACGTGACGGGGCGGAGACGGAACGTGGTGTTGTGAAAACATGGCCGGTGATCGGGTCCCTGATTTCAGGTCCCACTTAAAAAAAGGTTGGTTATGTCGGTTGGTAACCACGTTCACGTCGGTTTTTCCTCTATCACTTCTAGATTCCCACTAGGGCAATTGAAGCCACTGAGTTTCAGTTTAAATAGTTAGGTTATTAAAAGTAAAGGTATGAAACCAACTTCCAGCCATTAAACCACAATATAGTCATTTGCAACTTCCACTTACACCAGCTATTACACGTCCCAGCGGAAATATTAAATACGCCGGATATCTACATCGTGATCACTTGAGTGGCTACTCGAGCTGTATTGCTGCAACAAAGCAAGTTGTTCTGTTCTGAGAAGCGATATCATCATCATTGTACATTTATCAAAAACTTATATAATATATCATTAATTTTGAAATTCTCACGGAATGCCGAAATTAAATTAAGAAATAAAAATAGTGAATAATGCTGGACAGTTCACACAAAATTATCTAGCCACAAGCTAAGCAGAGCTTGTGTTATGGGTACTAGTTAACTGATATACTTAATACAATACATAACATAGATAGATACTTTTTATTATACATAGAAAATACCCAGAACACCCTAAACAAATATCTGCAGATCGCACGAATATTTGTTGTGAGGCGGGAATCGAACCCGCAACCTCATCCGTCGCAGATGAACCTTCGCCTGCCGTGCCACAGTGGTCGTCAAATGAAATCGTCTGGTTTGAAATTAATATTCAAACCAGATTTAATAGACTTTTTCTAGGAGTTCCTGTGGGCTATCAAAATATCACGGTGAACGGCTGTAGTAAATTACGTCTTAGGAGACGTAATTTACTACAGCCGTTCACCGTAAGATGTCCCCTGCCTTGGGAATAGTGCCAACCAAGGCAGGGGGCATCTTAAGGTGAACGCTCTGTACAAGTTGCTAGAAAATGTATTAAATACCAAAGAGTCAATTATTTTGTAAATCATGCTGAAAATAGGGAATAGAGACAGACCAATTCAATATTTTTCTGCAAATTCAAATAAAAATACAAATATATTTTTCGTCAGTATTTTAGGAAGGTACATGACAGTTCTTATGTTAAGTATAGGCCTACAAATTTAATCAGATTTTACACCCTCCAAAATAAGCTAGAATCATATTATTTATGTAATATACTGGTCGCTAATTTAACGCATGTTGGATTGATGTCGAGGCGATGGACCGAGCTATAGAATAGGAAATGGGGCGGACGTGTCAATCATCTACTCATGCAGACTATCGACACCACTGCCAATCACGATGTGAATTATGTAGCGTTTCATGAGATATATACTGCCATGGGGATATTTGAGAATTATAACAGTAAGTAGGGCATACAGTGAGTATTATCAAATATGTTCAATTATATATAGGTACATCATATCACTCTCTTGCCGGTGAATGGAAAAAACAGAATTGTAATACTCGCACGTGGTATTATTGCACCAGAGAAGACTATTTATAAGAAATTTTCTTAAAAGTTGCATATCTGACCTTTCGTCGACTGCCGTAGCAACCCCTGTGATGATGCAATTTGACTGTGAACTTGCTTTGAGGTGTATTTTGCGTATTGCCAGTAAAATCTTTGTTTCAAGTCTCTTCGACAGGCTGTGCGGTTTCACTCGGTCAGTCAGTCAATCGATCAGGACATTGCCTTTTATTTAAAAGATATTCTGTGATTCGGTGACCTTGATTCTTCTGCAGATCTCCTCATCAGTGTGATTATTTTATCCTGAACCCTAGCTCGTAAGCATTTCATCATCTACCCCCATCGAACCATTAAGTTATATGGGGTACTACACTATTAAGGGGCGCTGCAATAGCAAATAGAATACTGAAAAGAGCGCGTGATTTTCATTTATTATTTGTTTATGTATCTATTCTTGGAATAGAGTACGTACCCTTTAAAAATAAGTCACATTAATTGTGCCTTTCTTGCAATGTTAATCAATCTCACGGGCTCTTCAAACCAAGCGCCTTGTGAAATTAAAAGAACACACCCAATTTAATAACAAAATTACAAAGAACTGAAAAATCTTCAACGAAGACGTAACGTGCATTTTTCATTAAAAACAATTTCTTTGACTGGGCCATTTCTGAGATGTTGGTAATTAGTGGGGCCCAGTAATTGCCTGGAATGGCCTGAATGAAATCTCTCGGCCCATTGTAGGCGTTAAGAGAAAAGTTAAATAATTGAGCTTGGGAACATCCCGTTTCTTGAGTTTCGACGATTATCTTCGATGTCAAAATTTCAATGTTTTGGTTAGGGTGGTACCACAGTATTTTTGTGCTTCATCATCATCGGCAGCTCAAATAATAGCCCACTGCTGGCTATAAGCCTCCTCCCTCAAACGCCACTCCAAACGGTTCTGTGCGATTCGCATCCAGGTATATCCCTCTACGGCCTCTATACCATCCGCCCGCCTGGCTGATGGTCTGTCACGGCCTCTAGCGCTCCCTCTCGGCCACCACTCGGTCAGGGCCTTGTGCTTCTGACCAACCAATATCTGAACTAATCCCTATTACTGAATACCTGTGGTAAGTAAGACAGCATGATAAGTCAGAACTACAGACCGTTCACCGTAAGATGTCCCCAGCGTTATACTCTTAGTCTGTGTCCTGCCTTGGGAATAGTGCCAACTATAGAAAAATAAATGCTCCATGGCAGGTGCCATCTTACGGTGAACGGTCTGTAAAGTGGCAAAACCATTAAGATCGCAGTTTTTTTTGTAATTAATGTTTTTTTTGCCTGAAATAAAGAACATTTATTGTTATTATTATCTCACTCATTCAGTGGCGACCATAGCCACATCACCCTAGCACTATCACATAGCTACATCACCCTAGCACTATCACATAGCCACATCACCCTAGCACTATCACATAGCCACATCACCCTAGCACTATCACATAGCCACATCACCCTAGCACTATCACATAGCTACATCACCCTAGCACTATCACATAGCCACATCACCCTAGCACTATCACATAGCCACATCACCCTAGCACTATCACATAGCCACATCACCCTAGCACCATCACATAGCCACATCACCCTAGCACTATCACATAGCCACATCACCCTAGCACTATCACATAGCTACATCACCCTAGCACTATCACATAGCCACATCACCCTAGCACTATCACATAGCCACATCACCCTAGCACTATCACATAGCCACATCACCCTAGCACTATCACATAGCCACATCACCCTAGCACTATCACATAGCCACATCACCCTAGCACTATCACATAGCCACATCACCCTAGCACTATCACATAGCCACATCACCCTAGCACTATCACATAGCCACATCACCCTAGCACTATCACATAGCCACATCACCCTAGCACTATCACATAGCCACATCACCCTAGCACTATCACATAGCCACATCACCCTAGCACTATCACATAGCCACATCACCCTAGCACTATCACATAGCCACATCACCCTAGCACTATCACATAGCCACATCACCCTAGCACTATCACATACGTGTGATAAATATAACTCTCCGTCAATCGGGTCATCATCATCATAAGCAGCAGTTAGACGTCCAGTGCTGGACGAGGCCTCTCCCATAAAATGCAATGGGGTATTGGTATTGTATTGGTGTTGAGTACTCAGGTGGATGCTGCCGCGCATCCCCTATTGTAATCGCGTAGTCAGCTTGTAAAACATCCACGGGAAGAGACAGAGGTGTCTGGGCACAGCTCGTCAGTCAGTTAACAAATGAATATCCAGTGGATTCTTTGATCTATTTATGAATATTAAATGATAGCTAGATTAGCTACACCATTAGCTGGTGCGTGCTAAACGTGTTAAGTAAGTGTCTACCCTTACAATCTCTAATGTCCGTCTTCAGCCAGAATTGTCATTATAATATTTTAATTACGAATTCGTTGGCTCCGCCAAGGAATAGCAAACTATTCAATATTCTGTGACTGACACAGATTAGCGAAAAGGGTATGATGAAAAAAAAATATTTAAGTGGAAAACCGTGTTTTCCCAGAGATGATACCTAGCTAGATTATTTTTTCGCCCCTAAAAACCCCCAGTAGTAGTGGAGCTTTTTTGTGAAAGAGTTCGTCCGGGGAAGTACTACCACCATACCTATTTCTACCGCAAAGCAGTAGTTCTCGCATTGCTGTGTTCCGGTTTGAAGGGTAAGGGTGTCGGTGAAATTACAGGCACATGAGACTTTTCATCTTTATGTCTGCAGTGCCACATAGGGTGCGTCCTAGGTGGACGTGACTTGTGTGGTAATGCACAGGTGGTGGTTCATAGGCAGAGGGTATCACTTAACATCAGGTGGGCTATCTGCTTGACCCGTCATTCCAAGCAGAATTAAAAAAAAAAAAAAAACATCGAAATTATTAAAGTCATTTTCGGGAACATGGGTACAAATAAATATACAAATATATAATATAATATATAAACAAATCCTTGCTCGTTTAATAGTATGGGATATAACAAATGGACGGGTTATGTTAATGAAGTAAAATAATTAAAAACATAAAAATAAATGTAAACGATGTGAAAGATGGTCGACTACTTGGAGAATACTTACTTGGACTGCTGAGACTACGACTGGTAAACGGAAATGGAAGAAGAAATTGTGCCGATCCCACATAGTGTGCGATAAGGACGGGAGCTGGTGGTATTTCACTCATTAACCTATTTACACCGCTATCCAAGTTTTGAAGGTTTCGAGGATTTTGAGCACCAAAATAACCCTTTAAACGGTGTAGATGATAATTTAATTTCTATAATGCTCTGAAAATCGTCGGACCCAAGTTATAATCGCAAATGATTGAAATATCTCGGTTAAAACGAAGTCTCGGTTTCAACGTCTGCTATGAGTTTTGTGGAAATCGGATTCTGAATAGTCTGAAATATCTGAAAAATTTGAATTGAAGTTGAAATAAAATTGATTCTATTTGAATGTGGACGGATTTAATTTGTCAAGAGTCATATACTAGTACGTCACAGTTGTGTTCGACTGGGAGTTAAAGTTTCTGTTATTGACGGCAGTAGCAAGATTAATAATGCTGTGATGTGTTTTACTCAGTCATGTACTATATTATGTTCCATCAATTCATGTATATCTACAATAATATTAATAGCTATGCGAACGCAGACCTCACGAGCACAAGCTTGTATAAAACTATGCATCATGTCGATCAAACAAAGAATCCAAAAAGGCATTTTTATAAATACTTTATTTTTCAGAGAAACTAAAAAAAATACTTTTTTGAATGCAGAAATTATTATTTTCTAAATCAAGCGTGTAACTCCTAACATCACTTTTCGTTATTTCTCACGGTAAGTTTTCCAGAAAAAAACAACTAACCGATTCAGCTTCCCGATATCTAGAGAATCTCTTGACCAATTCTTGATAAGATTGATTAATTCACTAAGTATCGGGATCAATTCAAAATCAAAAATCATGGTAAATATCCCGATCCCGTTTCTAGTGAAAAGTATGTACATAACCATGATAGTTTAAAAAGTTATACATCAATATTCATACAAACGCTGTGGTGTGTCCGGCCAAAGAATAGACCCCTCTGTCTCCTCCCGTAGATGTCGTAAAAGCCGACTAAGGGAATACTCGGAATTGTTGATAAGATTCGTTGATATAAGATTTGTCCTGGCTGCTAGCTTATGTATGGAATGTATTATAACCGGAAGAAAGCGTTAGTGAGTCAGTCATGGGTAGCAATGGCGGTGATTAGCTCACCACTTGTCACGTCTAAATTCCACGATGGTACAACCCACGGGGAAAAGAGGCCCATTGAGGCTCTGCCTACCCCTTCGGGGAAAAACGCGTGTGTCTATTTATGTATCCATACAAACGCGGCATCCTGCATTACTCTGAGACCCCAACTCCTTCAATTAATCGTCTTCCCATCCAAGAATCGCCCAGTGCTGGCTTCCTTTCGCTTTTGTCAGACTTGTGAATTCTTTGGTTATGAGGTGTGTGTGCTAGTTATTTTAACTATGACTATGGAGTAACTTAGTCTTTAACTCCCAAGTTATGTTCACAGTCAGAACACTCAGATGTAGAACAAGCATCCGGTCATACTGCAATACACTGGTACGTCGGCGTACCTGCCGAAATTCCACGGAGCAGCAAACTAGCCGCCGCTTCCTTCCACAGCCGTCACTGCTGCATTTACATCTCATTCGGTATGCAGCCGAGAGGCTATTGTTCTACTTATGGATGAGGTAAGTTAAAATCCTCATTTGATATGGTGCGTACACCAATAGGTCGGGATGTAGGTATGCGAATTGTAAGTAGCAGAGCTTTTTTGTGAAAGAGCTCGTCCGGGGAAGTACTTCCACTATACCTATTTCTGTCGTAAAGCAGTAGTGCTCGCATTACTGTGTTCCGGTTTGAAGGGTAAAATTACAGGCACATGAGATTTGCCATCTTTATGTCTCAAGGTGACGGGCCCAATGCAATGTCACATAGGGTGCATACTTGGTGGACGTGACCTATGAGATAATGCACTGTTTATAGGCAGAGGGTACCGCTTAACATCAGGTGGGCCATGTGATTGTACCGTAACCTAATGTTGTATAAAAAAAAAGAGATGACTCACGCTAGACCGTGTCGGGTCCGGGACGAGTGTCGGCCGTAGCACGGTCACCAAGCCGATCCCGTGCCTGATTACATTACAAAGACGGCATCGACCGAGCAATTACAGTTGCGCCGTGATGCAGTATACTCGCCCGGCCAAAAATAGTGTTGTAACTAGACTATCAACCATGTTAAATTTCGACGACCGAGTTGTTTCCGAGCGTTGTCCGTTGCTCGGCCGTCACTCGGTTGCCGCTCGCTATAGCGTGAGTGTGTTTATACAAAATATAGTATGTAATATTAGTTGACCGTGCTGCGGCCGACTCTCGGCTCGGACCCGACACGGTCTAGCGTGAGTCATCCTTTAACCTTCGTTCTTGCTGTCTTTTCGATCCAATTTACTGGAGCACTTCACTGAACAAATGAAGTTTGCTCCTTTTTTGGATATTATCTCATCGTACTCCATTTTTTGTACACATGATCACTATACTAATATCTATAGACCTTTGATTTGACAGTTTCTTATAAAACTATGTGGTTTCTAAATCACATTGATTTAGAGATTAGTATGTAAATCTTATAACCCATTCTAGTTTCATTCTATATAATGTAATGGGAAACAGGTCTAAATTTAGTATCTAGATTATGTCTAAAAAGTCAATTGACTTAGTAATATCCAAATTAAATCAAACTTCGTTTTGTACGCGTGCTAAGCTGGCAGCACTTTTTTGGAATTTTGATGAGAAGGACCTATAAACGGTTAATTAAAAGTCAGCGGGCGAATATTAAACTATTTTACGTGGATGAATTCGTAATTTTAGTAACATGATTTTCTTGTTATTTCCCAATTCAATGGTTATAAAATTCAATCCATTGTTCTAAATGGGCCCGAGGATTTCAAAATAATCCTCGCTGGCTTGCACAGAGATAGCAAGGTGATTTGGATACATTCAAACAATAGCAACGAGGGTACGCGAGACAAGCATTGAAATTCGAATACTGTGCCTTCCAAAAGTGGAAAAAAAAATATCTAAAAATAAATACCACATCCAAAATAACAAATTATATTCTCCGTCATTATACTTTGAGGTCGAGATTTCGCAAGCAATTTCAGTCGCAAAACCACCGACGAATGCAAATACAAACAAAAATGTGTTATTTATCACCTAAATTAGACCAGCTAACTACTGGCGTCAGTAGCTAGTAGCGACTAGCGACTAGCGCCAGTGGACATTGCTGCCATATAATTTGCATAGTGGAAAATTATGTAGGTAATAGGCAAAAGGAAAAGTACCTTTTTTGGTATAACCAGTGTTACCTAGGCAAGTTGGGTATGGCAGAAGAAACATGAAAGTGAATAAATGCAGTGGAGCTGAGTGCTTTGACAAGTATGTAGGGCGTGACTTAAGAGATAGAGAGATAGAATAAAGAATTAGTGTGATAAGAGACCGTTGTGAAATTAAAGAAGACGTAGTGACTAGGATGGAAAAAGGTATGCTTAGACGGTTTAGGCATTTATAAAGGATGGACGATAGTAGACTGATGAAACGGGTACATAAGGCGAGCGTGAATGGGACCGTGGAAAGGGGAAGACCTCGGCGAACGTATTCAGACCAGATCGGAGAAGTTCTGGAAAAAGGCCAGATCTAGATTACCCTTAACCGACGAGCATGTATGAAGAATGTGATGAGAGTGAATGAAGGCAAAGAGGTGTGTCAAGATCGTAACAAGTGGAAATACGTGGTATCTGCCTACCCCTCCGGGAACCAGGCGTGAGTTTATGTATGTATGTATGTATGCACCTAGGCAAGGTTATTTTCTTAACATATATTTAAAATTGTAGAACTAGTATTAAGTTATGGAATAAACAGGTTTTTAATTTTATTTATTTATTAATCTATGCATCTTTTAATCTGAATATTGTATTATTCTTCATTACTTGGGAATTTCTGTTATCGAATTTAAATTATTAACCTATCACCTATTTGTTAAATCTGTCTGCCTGGGTGAAACTGCTTATGCCTGAAATCGGCTGCTAATGGTAGCATAACGAGTCTGTAATAGTACACTACTGCATTCGGCTGGATTTGAGAAATTAACGCTATTGGATTGTGTACGGCAGATTATGTTATATATGTAAATTTCTAGTAATTCTATCCCACTGAATATTTGGTTCGTGGAATTTATTGGCGCTAATACATTTTGTATTAGCGCTAGTGAGAGTGGTTTGAATGGTTTCCGAGATATGTTGAAATTGTACTAAAATATTATAAAATATTGTTATTTTAAAATCCTTTTGTGTATTTCATTTAGTTAAAGGCTTTTTAGAAGCTACTGTGACTAAACAGTAACAAACAGAGTCCTGATCACACACTAGGATTCCCTGTGTCTTGGGTATCACGACCAACGAGTACCTTGGTACAACACACACACACCCGAAATAAATATTTGCAGATCATACCAACATTTATCCGCAGCGGGAATCGAACCTGCAACCTCTCGCATCTAAGCCGGCTACTTGCATGCCGTGCCTCGGTGGTCGTCAATAAACTAAAGTTAGCTCGTTGAATTTCGTTCGTTAAACTAGTATTTCGAACGTTACCTAATCCACTTAATATAAAAACGCGCGAACTAAAAGGTTGGCCAACGTGTGAACACTTTTGGCACCAAGATCCTGCCAAACTGATCCTGATCAAAACAGACACTGCACGGTTACTGCGCCAACGTTGACCGCCAACGCGATACTACGCCAACTACCCTTGAACGTGCCGGGCCAGCTAGCTGTACAAAGCCCCACATTGTATTTTAAGTAATAATAATATTTAAAAAAAAAACGTTTTATGTACAACTTGTACTTTAGATCGTGCTCCTTTTTTTCTATGTTTTTTAAGAGTGATGACTTATAATTAATCTTTTAATTCTAAATTTCCCTATATTTACAATGTTTTTTGTTTAAGTAGTCTTCCTAAAAATAAATATCTTAGTAACAGCCGATACTTTTTTAATAGGTATTTAGATAGTTGATAGAAATGCGAGCAAAGCCATGGGCAGATACTAGAGTACTATTAATAAAAAGTTGTTTCTTGTAATGATACTAACTGATAATACAGTCTTATTTATTTATTTACACGCACCAAACACATTACAACCACAAAGTAAATAAAAATAAGAACCACAAAATTACAGTTTCGATCTTGATTGCAACACATACATATGCTAACTATGTGTAACTATAACAAGAAACCGATTACTGGGACGTGACGTTAGGAATCAACAACAAAACATCCTTTTAAAATGTCACGAACAAATGTTTTCCAGAAATAAAACACTGAATTAAATACTATTTTCCTTGGAAAAGGGCAACATTACCATACACAAATATATACTCGTAGACGCTCATACATCTAAATCAAGTCCTTTGTCACGTCATTAAGCCATTGTAATTGCTGCTTATAAATCTTTGAGAAGTTCTCGCGATGACAAATAAGCCTTTTGGGACAAAGATTATAGTGGGAAAGTACAGAAGAGACATGAAGCTATTATCATTTTCTGCATACGAAAACGACATTTAGACTAGCAATTCGGTTTTCGTTATTGCTAGTGATTCCAAATTACAAACATGTACTAAGCATCAGGTCTATTATCCATGGAGGAGTTTCATTGTGCACCTTCCGCCTCCATCATTAGATCAGCTCGCTGTCACCATAATTATTGTATTGTCATCGAAATTTTATAGGTATGCCTTTCAACTCAATCGATTGGGAGGAATCGCTTCAACATGCAGTTGCAAGATGTATACTAAGGCCCAAGTTCACGAACAAATAAATCGGTCGTTACCGTAACCAATCGTCAAAGTGACAGTTAACGTATGAAAACATCTGTCAAAAAGAGTCGTTTAAGCTAAACAGCCGTTTAAACGTCCGTTAATGTGTTGGTGAAATTGCGTCTAAATATACTTACAAAATAACAGGTGAAGCTAACTAAAATCTTGTAAAAATAACAAAAAGGAAACGTTTTTTTTCAAATTGCTCGTGGATGAAGTCGCAAACTGACACTTTTATTAAAATAAAAGTGGAATTTTATCTGTTTATTTGTTTGTTTGTCGTGTTTTCACGACCAACTATTTGGGCTAATTTGAGTTAAATTTGGCACTGTTAGCTTTGATTAAAACAAATAATACTTTTTATCTCGAAACTCAGTTCCCTCGGGAGAATTCCCGTACCAAATAACACTTGGCGGGTGAAACCACAGGCGGCCAATGTTCCAAATTTCCAATTGTACCTACTTTAGTCTTTACTCTATGTACATTTACCCACATTTGTCGTAATGCACAATTCCACATACGCTTGAAGATGTGTCTAGGACCGATCTCGCAGTAAGCCATTTTGAACTTAATGTCAATGGCATAGAGCTCATTATAATTTGGAAGTCGATATTTAAGCACATATTATTACGCAGTAACTAATATATAATCTGTGCATTGACAATACATTGTCAAAATATCTTGCTTATACTTTTAATTTACGTTAGTATTTAATTAAGTCTTCATTGGCTTGATCAGCAGCCTTTAGACGTCCACCGCTGGACGTGGACTCCCTCATACAATGTAATGGAGGGTTTGCCAGAATTACCACGCTTAGAAAGTGGATTGGTGGTCGTAGAATTGGTACTGAGCTGGAGGCTGCTGCATATCCCCGGTGCAATCGCTTAGTTGGCTTTTGTGACATCTACGGGAGGAGGCTATACGGACACATGACTTAGTGCAAGATAAAACCCGGTCCAGTGTGCATATAGAGCAACACGGATAAGGAGGCCGTATTGCTCTAAGATTGTATAAAAGTAACAAAAGACGGCAAAGTGAGATGAATACAGAGTTATTCAACAAATAGGGCACAGTTATAAAATAAATAAATAATGCTGGACACTTCACACAAAGTTATCTAGCCCCAAGCTAAGCAGAGCTTGTGTTATGGGTACTAGATAACTGATATACTTAATAACATTACATAAACAGATATTTTTTATTATACATAGAAAATACCCAGAACACCCTGAACTAAATATCTGCAGGTCGCACAAATATTTGTTTCAAGGCGGGAATCGAACCCGCTACCTCCTGCGTCGCAGGCGATTCTTCGCCCGCCGCGCCACAGAGGTCGTCACAAGTTCCATTCTGTACATATTTTTAAGTTTACCTGCTCTATGGCAGCTCTAAGACGAATAGCATCCCATACTCATTTGTTTAGGACTACAATCGCGCGTTGATTAATATTAAAAAGTTGTAAACTTTACTCATAACCTAAGATTATCGCGTTCCCCTCGACACTGTGGGGATTCCATTGGAAAATTTCATGTTCTTGTGGAGTTTCCAACGGGTTCGATGGAAAATATTCCTTGCTATATTAATTAGAAAATTGCCAATGAACTATGAAAATGGTTTTATAGACGACATTTTAATTTAGTTTGAGACGAAACTATAATTTTTAATCACCCTCTTATTTAGAAGGGTCTCGCAATTTATTTGATATTATACCTACCTACAATCCAGCTTTCGTTTTTAGGGTTCCGTACCCAAAGGGTCGTCGTCGTCGTTTCGTATGAGGGAGTGCTGGCCTCTGGTGTCAGAGTTTGTCAAGCCGCCCGAGAGCCTCTGACATGACTTATCGACTATCCCAATATTTACCAATTCCCAATTTTTTTTTTTTTATTATTTTACCCAAAGGGTAAAACGGGACCCTATTATTAAGGCTTGGTTGTCCGTCTGTCAACAGGCATTTTTTTGCCGTTTTTATAGATAATGGTGTCACCAGGCTGTATCTCATGTTAGACAGTTGAATTTTTCAGTTGATGTATTTCTGTTGCCGCTATTACAACAAATACTAAAAAAAAAAAGGGGGCTCCCATACAACAAACGTGATTTTTCCAAATATAGGTTAAGCAATGATCTGCCAGGTCAGTTTTTGGATGGATGACCACTTTTTGCGAGCAATTTTTTTTTATTTTTATAAACGTGTTTTTTTGCCGTTTTTATATATAATCCAATTCCATTCAATTTATTTATTCATTTCAGGCAACAGTGAAAAATGTACATTGTACCTAGACAAAGGTCCATAGTAATATATACCTTACAACTAACATAGGTACATATAAAGATAAAGATATACTTAAAACTATCACTTACAGTCAATAGAGGGATTTGGTTTAGATAACGGTTCCCTATAGCATCGGTAAATAATGCCAGCTGGCCATAAATCCGGAGCAAGGAGCACATCCTTGTACTTCGCCTGGACCTGCTGGAGAGCATATTATGAATTGAAGTCATCAGTCAGCCCTATTGGTCTGTAGGCGCTGAAGAGACAATGGTACGGAACCCTTCGTGCGCGAGTCTGACTCGCACTTGGACGGTTTTTTTATTAGTGAAGACTGTGAACTTACTTAATTATGGTTATCCAAAGAAATCAATAAAGAATCTTACTTTCTGATACAAGCAGGACAAAACTGTCTGCAAGCGCCATTGTCGCTTTTTTATTTATTTCCAATTGCGAAGTAATCTCGCTCCCGCAGCTGAGCGATAAACAGACGACAAAAAAGAACTATGTCATTTTAAATTGAAATGCCAGACCGAGATTTGCTATTGGTTGGGAATGCAGGGGATGCTTGAGGAAGAGTTATTTACAGCGATGTCAAGGAATTTATGTTCCGCGGAATTTTGTGTTTGTTTTGCTAGAGAATCCACACATCTAGTAGTAGAGCTTTTTTGTGAAAGAGTTCGTCTGGGGAAGTACTACCACCATACCTATTTTTGCCGCAAAGCAGTAGTGCTCGCATTGCTGTGTTCCGGTTTGAAGGGTATAGTTGCCGGTGAAATTACAGGCACATAAGACTTTTCATCTTTATGTCTTAGGGTGGCGGGCGCAGTGCAATGCTACATAGGGCGCGTCCTTTAGGTGGACGTGATCTATGTGATAATGCACTGTTCATAGGCAGAGGGCATCTGCATCCGTCCTTCCAAGAAGTATAAAAAAAAACACCGAAATGTTAGAATAATGCTGGCATAACAGGTTTTGATAATCTATTGATCTGCCGTGGGCCCCTCCATCTCCTCCCGTGGATGCCATAAAAGCCGACTACGGGCTTATACCGCCGATAGGCAGCAGTGTCCACCTGAGTACTCAACATGAATACTGCGATCACCAATCCGCCTGCCAAGCGTGGAGGTTATGTCAAATCCCTCCATTTTATTTTATGGATGAGGCCTTATCCATCAGGTGACTTCTATACGCTGCTAATGATGATGAGTTTATTGACCAGAAAATTTGAAACATTGTCTTAAGACTGCGCCACCGCCAGGCAGAAAACTTAATAAAAAAAAACACCACCAAAAATCAAACAATCGAATCTAGCCAAAAGTTAGAGAAAACTTTGTGTTTTTTTTAACGAACAAAATTTGGTTCTATCCTGTTTCTGTCTGGGTGATCCCTGGGTATTATAATGTAGAATTCATGAATAATTTTAATTTGAATATTGTACTTGATTTAGTCAGTAAAAAATCTAATCTAAGATATTGCGTCATACCCCACCTTAAGTCCGACCAAATTGTTGATATAGTTCTATTTATTTTACCATGGATGCTGCATCCAGCTCAATAACATAATACCCAACAGTAGATAGTACTTTTTTTTTTGTGTTCATATTATAATATTCATTTACGAATAAACCGGTCCGGGGAGGACCGGAATTTTGTGAGACTCACCGCCCTGAAAAGGGCAGAATACCCACTAAAAGTACTCCGGTGTTCCTCTCGCGCAATGTTTGCCAGACCACGGGAACGAAATCCTTGCGCGATAACAGTAGATAGTGCTGATCCCACACTACGATTCCCTGTGTATCAGAAATCACGAGTACCATGGTACCACAACACCCAGACCAAGATTAAACAAATATATTTAAATCATGCAAAAATTTGTCTCGCTGCGGGTATCAGACCCGCAACCTCGCGCACTCAGCCGGCTACGCGCCTGGCATGCCACAGAGGTCATGCAATAGATCAATGATATTGTGCTAGGTAGGAAGCCAGGATGGAAGATGTTTAAGAGCGTTCTCTGTAACGTTATTTGGGAAGCCTGTTTTCAGCTGTGGAAATCTCCAGTTAAAAATAAAGATTATATGTACTCTTGAGAAAGTGAAGCGCATTTTCATGGCATTAAAAGTTTTGTTAATTAAAGGAAAATTACAATCATACGCGTTTGTAAATTATGGCTGTTAAAATACGCCATGTGCATACATACATACATACATAGACACACGCCTATTTCCCCGAACGGGTAGGCAGAGCCTCAAATGGGCCTCCGTTCATCATGGGTTGCACCATCATGGGAAATAGACGTGACAAGTGGTGAGCTCATCACTGCCACTCCTTCCCAAGACTGACTCTGCTAACGCTTTCTTCCAGTAATAACACATTTCTTAAATAAGCTAGCACCCAGGACATATCTAATACCAACGAATCGTAAAAATAAGCCCGGATATTGGCTCATATAAATCCGGATGTTGAGACATTTAGTCTGCTGATGGTCAACAACCGCTTGAGATGATTCTTGAACTAGAGAATAATTTTATCTTTCGTACAATAAAACGAATAATATATATCCACGCTCACAACCAAACTGACCAATACAACTCACAATTACAATTTCATTAGCTAATAGTATGAAGATGAATACACGCGCCACCGTAGGGGCACCAATCAGTCGAGCTTAGCCGACAGTGCCGCAGGCAGCGTACAGTTCTTGCAGTAAGCTAACAGCTTCCTTGATGTTACTGTGACAGTTTACAGAAAGAACAAGTTCAGTGAAAAGATTAGGGCATGGTATAACGCCAGGTATGCTATTCCGAGACACGATGATCACGTTGGAAACACCGGTGTATTCTAACTCCCTTACCTCCTTATATTACTTATTCCACGGGGTGGGAAAGTGAGCGTATTTTAAGATCCCGTTGAAGAGCCGGGTCAGTGTGGCAATCGCTTTTGGGGTTAGGTGACGTACGATAAAGCCACGAGGTTTTTACGAAAAAAAATATGTACAACTTGATTGTTTCGTTAGACAAGAATACAAAAAATTACAAACTTTTAATTAACTTATCTTAACTTAGGTCAAATCTTGCGAACCACTTCTTGACGTTCGAATGAGCTGAAATTTTGCATACTCGTACCTGTCAAGTTCCTGACACTAAAATATTTTAGTGACAGCGAGCTGATTTGATGGCAGAGACAACAAAAAACGACGTTCAACGGAACTCCTAAATGGATAAACGGTTCCGATCACTAATTTTATAAAAGCTTGTATTGAAATATATATTTTTCAATAAAAATACTTACTCCGCTTAGTTCTTCTAAACTACGCAATGCATTTTGATGCATTTTTACTCATGAAGGTTTCTTCACTGTTGTGGTTCCATGGCAATTGGGAGAAAATTCCGTTATAGTAGTCCTCTCCATCTAAATTTGATCTGGAAAACTTTGATCAAGTTGATCTATACTGGAATAGCACACTTTAAAGCGGTAAGACCAAGACTATTGACTATACAACATATTTTTAATCTTGCATAAAGGATTGTAATTCATTCATTCATTCATTCAGTTTAACTCCCAATGGGCTAGCATTGCTGTCAACCAGTGCTACGTAGCGCCTAGATGTTATATCTACGCACCTAGACCATTTGAAAGTAAGACATTTTGAAAATCTTACCAACTGAAAAAAAGACCCGAAATATATGAATATTTTGTTGCGCCTAGCAGCAGCTATTATAAAAACTTTGGTGTTACTTATACGTAACCACCTGTTGTTACTTATACGTAACGACCTGGAGGCCAATTCTCGGATTGTAGAGATTATCTCTAAATTAAAGATAATGTCGAAGCATGAATGTCTACAAATAATGTCACAAAAATGTCACAATAACCATCAAATCGTATTCGATTTGAATGATTTTGGTCGACTTATGTCTATTTGCGACATCACGAGAATAGCAAATTGAGTTTTTATTCGACATTCGCCATCTTTTTTCTACATATGTCTAATTCGACTTAATCTCTTAAGCACGAGAATTGCCCTCCTGTTGTAACTACGTACCTTCTCGTAGCACTGATATGTGACGTTTTCGAAGCACTAGTAATTCAAATGTCATTTACAAATGCGTGACCGTGTTTTGCATCGATTAGATAATGGATACATCCAGTCTCCATAAAATGCAAGGAATATGACTTACTGCGTAGAATACCTATACTTTGTACTGGGATCAACTTGATTAAAGGCCAAGTCCTTTGTATACCTACTAGGACAAACATTTCAAGATGTGGGAAACGGGATACGATGAATGGGGGATTTACGAGCCGAGGGTTCTGTATCGATTTACATATTGGTAGGTGACAATAGCTCTGAACGCAGGTCAAAGTAAACGTACCAGCCATATAACTAGGCCACACGAATCTATAGTGACGCCAAACGGCTAACTTCAGGGCGGCCAAGATACATTTTCATAGTTGAGAACTGCGATGGAACCAGTTTGTTCAAAGGTTCAGAATTCGGATCAGTCATTAATCGTTCACACGACTATTTTATAACTAAGAACATACACCCTCGTTTGCCTGCTGCAGTCGGAAAAAAAACATATTAAACGGCGAAGAAAGACATTCATGACACCAGCAGGTCAAAAATCTACAAAAAAACCACGGTGACATAACTTCAACTTGGAAAAGGACACCTGTCTGCCCTCCGGGCAGGAATCGTCTGGAAGCATTGACGCTGCATACCCTGAAGGATATTTGAAACACTTTTTGAAGCGGCACAAGTCGTAGCCAAGCGGGAAAACCTCAGATAGAAGCTCATTCCATAGTTTGTAAACGAGTCCTTCGAGAAACGTAGGGTTCTATGATATATGGATGAGCTTTGTCACGGTGCCAGGAAGAGCAATGGTGTTATCTCGACGCCAGGATGAGATCGAAAAACTCGTCAGAGCATTCCCCGTTGTAGAGGCGGTAGAACACGCAAAGAGATCCGATGGCTCTTCGTTGGTTTAGCAGTTCAATAGTATCGGAGAGCTTGGTTTCACCAAGTTCTAATGGCTTTTCTCTGGAGGGAGTCAAAGCGAAGCAGCTGGTACTTGAGTGAATAGCTTCAATGATATTCCAGGATACACCTACCAATGTATTCGTTACGTATTGCTCACAGGCTATTCGTTGAATAGTAGGAAAAAAGCCAACTCAAAGGGTATCATCACACTGAACGTTTGTCAGCTGTGATCTGGCTGCAATCCGGCTGCAGTCCAGCAGTGGACTGGCTGCGGCTTTCACACCGCGTTCATTGTGCCATCTCAATGGACGTAAAATACTAGTAGCTATTAACATTTCTTTTTTATTAACCTGTTGTGGCTCTCTTCTGCGCAAAGGTATCCTCCAAAATTTTCCAGCCATCCCGACCTTTGGCAGTTTCCCACCACTCCTTCTCGTAAGCCTCGAGATCATCCCGCCAACGCCTTTTTGGCCGACCCCGTCGTCGCCTTCCTTCTTCAGGCACCCAAAGAGTTACTACGTTTGCCCACTTCTCGGGATGCATCCGACTGACGTGGCCAGCCCATTCCCACGTGAGCTTTGCTGTTCTGCTCACCACATCGGCAATGCCAGTTATCGAACGCAGCATGGTGTTCCGCACTCGGTCAAAGCATTAATATATTTAAATATATTTTATCCTAACTGCGTTCGATAAGGCGAGTCCTCGATAAATAATATTCTTGAGTCCTCAACTGGATTATCTACATAATATGTGATATTTTACTGGGACTGGACAGACAAGCGACCCAAAAACTAATTCAAGTGTGCTTAATCAAAAACACTTGGACGTGCTCAATGTCGCCTTAATGTTGATTAAACCCTTTCAAGCTGTCTATGGCTCGGGCCAAGTTTAAGGGTTTCACATTGGCCTGTCCACGGCCGTGCGCCGTTCTGATTCACTTTCTTGGAACAAATATTTTTAAGCGAACTGTTTGATCAGGAACATAAGTTTTCTGAAATGCTTTTATTTATTTTAACTGCTTGAATGACTGTAGATAACCCACCTGATGCCTTTAACAATGCATAACCGCACACGTCACGTCCACCTAGGACGCAACCTATGTGGCAATGCACTGCGCCCGTCACTCTGAGACAAAATGATGAAAGTCTCATGTGCCTGTTATTTAACCGGCACCTCGATAATTTCCTAGACGACCAAACCACAGTTTTACAAACCAACAGTGCATTTCACCATTGCATGTGTAGTAATGACCAATCCATTAGCGCGATATAGCTATAACTATAACCTATGCTTACGCTATTCATTCAGAATTGTCCCTAATGAAAATAAAATAGATAAAATTTACTGTTTGATGTTTTTTAAATCGGTAGCCTCTGCCTATAACAATGCGAAACCACCTCACACGTCACGTCACGCCAACCATACTCTTCTAACTGGACGCAACAATGCGAGCACTACTGCTTAGCGGCAGAAATAGGTATGTGGTAGTACTTTCTCGGACGAACTCTTTCACAAAAAAGCTACTATGTATACCGATGCAAAATTATAGCTTTCTAGTACTATGAGTCTCTGAGCTAAGCCGCTGACAGACGGACAGACCGACGAACGGACATGCTGAAAATACAAGGGTTCTTTGATGACTACGGAACTCTAACAAATTTACTTGATTTAAAAACAAGTTGTCAATAATCTGTTTTTTGTTTAGATAATATCTGATAAGACCCTCCATTTTTACTAAAGATCTCCCAGACACTTATTTTCACTCCAATACTCATAACATCAACAAACGGGTCACAGATACAATAAAATATACATAGAACATAAATGCAGGGTCTGGGATATCTGATCATAGAGCCGCTATAACATTATCATAATAGACACTTCCGCGACGCCTCTGTACAAATACATTTTCAATTTTTCCTTACCCCATGGCTCCAGTTAAGTTGATTGATTTTAGGTAACTGCCGTCGATATTACTATGGGTTTTCGATAATTATACGATTATGTATTCGGACCTTCTGTTTCCTTCGATATTAAGGAGGGGATCATTGGAAGATGAAGAAATTAATACGTGACGGAACAGACCTAAAAGATTATTGGAAATTGGTGAAAATCCAGAAAATTAACTTAGACTGACGTTGCCGATTTGTTCTTTGAATTTGTATATTTAAGTTTAGAACAAATAATAGATTTTGTAAAAATTAAAAAACTCTCAACGCAATGAAACGGCGGAACCAATTTTGATCAACATAGCTAAGAAAACTCCCGACAAATTCACCATTCAAACAAAATAAACGAAATCGGTTCATCCGTTCGGAAGCTACCATGCAACAGACAGACATACACACACATACACACACACACACACACACAGACACGTCAAACTAATAACACCCCGTCGTTTTTGCGTCGGGGGTTAAAAAGGAATAGTTTAAAAAATATTGGATACTAGGTTTTAGGGCTAAGGGAATCTGCTATCTAGCATTAAGGTCGCCTATGTACACAGTACTTTGTAAGTTGTCCAATACATAATTTTCTATCTATATATCTAGGTTTAGATACTTCCGCCTTTAAACACACTGGAGGGTAACGAATAAGCTTTGCCGTCTGTACCGCCGTTTGTAACGTCGTCTGTATCGCGCCGTCTGTTTCTTTTTCGAAATGATTCATATTTAGAGAGGACGACCTCTGTGGCGCGGCGGGTGAAGGTTCGCCTGCGACGCAGCAGGTTGCGGGTTCGATTACCGCCTCGGAACAAATATTTGTGCGATCTGCAGATATTTCTTCAGGGTTTTCTGGGTATTTTCTATGTACTATTATTTAATCTGTGGTATAATAAAAAATATCTATCTGTTTAATGTATTGTATTAAGTATTTTGGTTATCTAGTACACAAAACACAAGCTCTGCTTAGCTTGGGGCTTGATAATGTTGTGTGGACTGTCCAGCATTATTTATTTATTTATTGGTTATTATTTTATTTACTTTTTATTACAAGTCGTGTATTCAGCACTCAGATAGGGGAAGGTTGTTAAGTTTGACCACTTAACTTCGCAACTTGATGCTCTATAAGTGATAAAATTAAACCAGTTTGTTATTTTTATTTCTTATGAACATTGTTGATAATAATCTAACGAAGTTCCAGTTATTACTTTATAATATAGATCAACAAAACTATACATTTGACAGTTGCCTTCTTTGGACCATGGTCCCCTTGATTGGACCACCCGGGTTGCAATCAATGGACTTGGGAAAGTTAGTTCCAGTGGACCAATCATGGCGACCTTAAATGAATAATCGCTGACTTGAGCGAAGTATTATAAATATAACATTCTTCCTGATTTATACATCTTCAGCAAGGTTCATTACTTGTTTCATTCCATGCTTGTACTAGGTACATGTTTTTTCTGTAGACATTACAAAAGAAAAATAATAATAACATGCATACATAGACACACGCCTCCTTCCCCGAAGGGGTAGGCAGAGCCTCAATGGGCCTCTTTTCACAGTGGGTTGCACCATCGTGCATTAAGTTCGCCTATGTATGTATGTGTGTGTTCGCTTTTTTGTCCTGTGCAATAAATAATTTTCAATCTATATATCTATCTATCGTGGAATAAATAATAATAAATTACATTTTAAACTAGACAACAGGATCAACATAAAATAAATAAAACCACGTGTCCGTCTGATTTGCCTGCATACATACATATATACATAGACACACTCCTCTTTCCCCGAAGGGGTAAGCAAAGTCTCAATAGGCCTCTTTTCACAGTGGGTTGCTTCATCGTGTAATATAGACGTGACAAGTGGTGAGCTCATCGTTGCCATTGCTTCCCACGACTGAATCCGTTGTCTTTTTTTTTTCTTTTTTTTATCTATGATAGACCTTTGGTTGGACCGGTCCAATTATAATAACTCTTTTGTGGCCCATTGATATGAAATAATAAAAAAAACATAAGTCCATAGAGTGGAGGCTGTTTTTTTCATTAATTATCGAATTAGTTATAGAACCTACGGGTAAATAGTAGGGGTAAGTATTATGACTGACGAGCTTTACTTCCGGCGGAAGTTGCTACAAAATGGATTCCAGCACACCTACACGACTCTCTATAGCTATTTGATAATGATAGGATCCACTTATTTTTAACCGACTCCAGAGAAGGAGGAGGTTCTATTTTTGTGTGTTATTTATTTGTTTGAATGTTTATACTCCCGAGGTGATCCCATATTCACCAAGTCAGGATCTGATGATGGAATCTCAGATAAACACGTACAGTGTGGTTGTTAATTTTTCATAACTTATTCATGGGTTGCTCTCAAGGTCTTGCTACAAGAAAAATAAAAAGCTACGAGTACCTACAGGTACCTACCTACTCGTAGCATATTATTTTTCTCATAGATAGTGTTGACAATTAGTGTTTCAGCCAGAGGGGGTAGCATAGAGCACTCCGGTACAGAGGCTGTCATGCTCTAAGGGGGGTAGGGACACTTGGCTCTAACAATAATCATTACAATTATTTCTGTATTGATCAAGAAATCATGAAACCTTGTAATATTTATGCAAGACTTATTCAAGGATGTCCACAAGATGGACAATGCAATTTTTGAAACCTTTTTGTATGAAGTTTGTGAGGCACCTTGAAACAAAAACTGAGTTTTATTTCCTAACTTTGTAGGCGTCGCCATTCAAAATTGATGCATGATAGTATTAATAGTCTACAAGCAAAACTGCTCTGACCACAGACGGATAGACAAAAAGACGGACAGACGGACATGCTGAAATTATAAGGCTTCTTGTCGGACTTTGGAACCAACCAACGTTCCACGCCACTAAGTTCGGATTACCTGTTATGAAATTCGGAATAAGTATAATTGGGATAAGTATCGTTTCAAAATTATTCTCCAACTAAAAACTCGTAACAATATAATTGAGACTCGACTTCTTGAATTCACAACACCCAAAACATAATCCGCGCAATATCAATATACCAAAAGTCAACCCTTTCGTTCAGTCGGGGCTCTATCACTGCCTTACTAATTAGGGCCCAGTTGAGTCCAGTTCGGGCATTTGGGACATGAACTGTAATTTTCCACGCGAGTAGCCTTAATTACTGAGGTCAAGCGTCCTTAAGGCGAGTACCACCGCTTATCATTTAAGCATGCAAAACGGATAAATTACCGTAATTAAGTGTTCCTTGTGTGATGCTATGGTGGATATAAATGATAAAATGAAATGAAATGAAAAAATGATATTAACTTTTTTTTTGTTGTACGTATGACGGGTTTAGCAGATGGCCCACCTGATATTAAGTGGTACCATCTGTTTATGAACAGCGCATTACCTCACAGGTCACGCCCACCTAGGACGCACCCTATGTGGCATTGCACTGCGCCCGCCACCCTGAGACATAAATATGAAAAGTCTCATGTGCCTGTAATTTTACCGGCACCCGTACCCTTCAAACCGGAACACAGCAATGCGAGCACTACTGCTTTGCGGCAGAAATAGGTATGGTGGTAGTACTTCCCCGGACGAACTCTTTCACGAAGAAGCTCTACTACTACTAAATAAATATAAATAAGGAACACTTACCAGTCCCCTAAATAGTCGATCCCGTACTAAGACTCCATGTGTCTTATCAGAAACTACGAGCACCATACCACACCTAACAAGATCCAGAAAGAAAACTACGAGCACCATACCACACCTAACAAGATCCAGAAATAAAACTACGAGCACCATACCACACCTAACAAGATCCAGAAATAAAACTACGAGCACCATACCACACCTAACAAGATCCAGAAATAAAACTACGAGCACCATACCACACCTAACAAGATCCAGAAATAAAACTACGAGCACCATACCACACCTAACAAGATCCAGAAAGAAAACTACGAGCACCATACCACACCTAACAAGATCCAGAAATAAAACTACGAGCACCATACCACACCTAACAAGATCCAGAAATAAAACTACGAGCACCATACCACACCTAACAAGATCCAGAAATAAAACTACGAGCACCATACCACACCTAACAAGATCCAGAAATAAAACTACGAGCACCATACCACACCTAACAAGATCCAGAAATAAAACTACGAGCACCATACCACACCTAACAAGATCCAGAAATAAAACTACGAGCACCATACCACACCTAACAAGATCCAGAAATAAAACTACGAGCACCATACCACACCTAACAAGATCCAGAAATAAAACTACGAGCACCATACCACACCTAACAAGATCCAGAAATAAAACTACGAGCACCATACCACACCTAACAAGATCCAGAAATAAAACTACGAGCACCATACCACACCTAACAAGATCCAGAAATAAAACTACGAGCACCATACCACACCTAACAAGATCCAGAAATAAAACTACGAGCACCATACCACACCTAACAAGATCCAGAAAGAAAACTACGAGCACCATACCACACCTAAAAAGATCCAGAAATAAAACTACGAGCACCATACCACACCTAACAAGATCCAGAAATAAAACTACGAGCACCATACCACACCTAACAAGATCCAGAAATAAAACTACGAGCACCATACCACACCTAACAAGATCCAGAAATAAAACTACGAGCACCATACCACACCTAACAAGATCCAGAAATAAAACTACGAGCACCATACCACACCTAACAAGATCCAGAAAGAAAACTACGAGCACCATACCACACCTAACAAGATCCAGAAATAAAACTACGAGCACCATACCACACCTAACAAGATCCAGAAATAAAACTACGAGCACCATACCACACCTAACAAGATCCAGAAATAAAACTACGAGCACCATACCACACCTAACAAGATCCAGAAATAAAACTACGAGCACCATACCACACCTAACAAGATCCAGAAAGAAAACTACGAGCACCATACCACACCTAACAAGATCCAGAAATATAACTACGAGCACCATACCACACCTAACAAGATCCAGAAATAAAACTACGAGCACCATACCACACCTAACAAGATCCAGAAATAAAACTACGAGCACCATACCACACCTAACAAGATCCAGAAATAAAACTACGAGCACCATACCACACCTAACAAGATCCAGTAATAAAACTACGAGCACCATACCACACCTAACAAGATCCAGAAATAAAACTACGAGCACCATACCACACCTAACAAGATCCAGAAAGAATACTTTTGTAATATTGCATAAATTTGCTCCGCAGCGGGACACTCGCAGACATCTTACAAATGAAAATAAAAAAATAAATAAAATATATATTTATTTGCTGTAAAACACACTAGAATACTTAGGATACTAAATAAAACTAGGTATGTCAAAAATCGGTTGTGAATACAGATGTTTTAGTAGCCCAATTAAATCTATTTCTAGTGATCTCTGCACTAGGCACATATAACATACCATAACATAATACCCAACAGTCACATAGTCATATTTCCACACTAGGACCCCCTGTGTCGTGGGTATAAGGAACTATGAGGATTATGGTACCAGAAAACTCAGCCCTGGAACAAATATTTGAAAAATATACAAACATTTCTCCCGCAGCGGGAATCGAACCCGCAACTTCTCACGTAATACTTTCAGAAATAATATAAAAACAAGTAATTAATTCTGTAAAAACTAAAAAACCCTCAACGCAATGAAACGGCTGAACCGATTTTTATCAAACCTAGCTAAGAACACACCCGACAAATTCACCTATCAAACAAAAAAAAAACTAAATTGGTTCATCCTTTCGGGAGCTACGATGCCACAGACAGAAACACACACAGACACGTCAAACTTATAACACCCCGTCGTTTTTGCGCCGGGGGTTAATAGAACATATGCTAATACTATGATATTATATAAGTGAAATTTATATTAACTTTTAGGAATTTTATACGGAAACAGCACTGGAATACGTTAGCTTCTTTTACAGTAAATGTTTTATTTTCGTCCATATAGTTCTTTTGGATGGCTCTCGATGGACCTATCGAGACAGTACCTTTGTAATTTAACCTTTCTAACCTATTTTTGTGGTTAAAAGAGTTAAGCTGAGCATTGCCTTAAAAAAGTTGTATTTTGACACAGATATAATAATACTACAGTTTTCACAAATCGAATTGATGCGTGCGTGATGTACCAAAAAAAGGGACCATCTTTACTGTTCTTTTCATTGAATAAATTATTGTCCTTGTGAATAAAGAAATCTGCTTTATTTTACGGTAACTTCAACAGGACCGACGACATAATTGAGGTTGAAAAAAATCGGTGGATGGAGGCGGCTTAATCTTTGAGAACACAAAACCCTAGCCTAAGGACCTACCCTTGAAGACGTATTTTGTTTAAAGTTTATGTAACCTTAAAACGAACTGCGATAATGCGAACTGCTAAGGAGTGGAATACACTACAGTCGTCTGTCTTTTCTAAAAACTATAATCTGGGTCTCTTCAAGGCTAGAGTGAATAGGTGCCTTCTAGACCTTTGTGCTTCATCTTCGGCCACATCGTCGCCTGTTGGT
The DNA here is from genome assembly GCA_932527175.1 of Operophtera brumata. Taxonomy (NCBI): domain Eukaryota; kingdom Metazoa; phylum Arthropoda; class Insecta; order Lepidoptera; family Geometridae; genus Operophtera; species Operophtera brumata. Next base: position 52,375,366 of record OW052239.1, on the reverse strand, counting down.
ACAGGTGAGATCGTGGTAAAACAAAGGCCTATCAATGTTAATAAAAAAAAACCTTGTAAATTGCACTTTTGCGCTTATAGGTTTGATTACTGTCATCTCAGAAAAAACTATGACAAGCAAATAATGCAGCTTCAGCGATAAGACCGCCCATTGTACTTCCACACTTAAATTACAAATGTTGTTCAACATTAAGTTTTTGTTGTTATGGTAGTTAGTTCTTTACAACAATACCACCGGATGGTCTATTACCTTACGCAGGGTGACTAAGAAATAACCAGTGGTACAAAGTAGAAGTACAATAATAAATAATACAGCTACAAACATCACACTACAATATCAGGACATTAATAGTTGACTAAGTAGTCCTACACAATGTCGTAGTTAACTAATTGTGAATCATTGCTTCCTCACTGCTGCGCGGGAATGGACGCAGCATTGTCTCGGTGCAACGGAGCGCGCAATGTTAACCAAACAATGGCAAAACATAATTTGCTCTATTAATGTATTGTGACAAGTTGTCACTAAAAAGTCAGTAAATTGTTTCTTATTGTTTTTTAGGGTTCCGTAACAAAATTACGGAACCCTTATGGATTCGTCATGTCTGTCTGTCTGTCTGTCTGTCTGTCTGCCTGTCTCTCTGTGTATGTCATTGGCACTTTTTTCCGAAACTATAAAAGCTATGCTGTTGAAACTTGGTAAGTAGATGTATTCTGTGAACCGCATTAAGATTTTCACACAAAAATAGAAAAAAAAAACAATACATTTTTGGGGTTAGAATTAAAACTCTTTTTTTTTTTATCAAACCCATACGTGTGGGTTATCTATTGATAGGTCTTCAAAAATGATATTGAGGTTTCTAATATATATTTTTTCTAAACCGAATATTTTGCGCGAGAGGCACTTCCAAAGTAGTAAAATGTGCCCCCCCCCCCCCCCCCCCCCCCCCCCGTAACTTCTAAAATAATAGAATGATAAAACTAAAAAAAAATTATGATACCATATAAACTTCCAACGAAAATTGGTTTGAACGAGATCTAGTAAGTAGTTTTTTTTTAATACGTCATAAATCGTGAACCAACCAAGAACGTTTATATTAAACTAGATGACCCGCGCGCGACTTTGTCCGCTCATAGTTTGGTAAAATCCCCGGCGCGGCGTGCAGACAACAATTTAAACATCAACAACCACCCCGTGAAATGACTTTTGAAACGACACCACACTCAAGTTTTTCAATTTGGGGGTCCGATTTGACCCTTGAGGTCCTAAAAATATTTTGATTTCAACAACGACACAGTGAAACGACCTTTGAATCGACGCCATACTCAAGTTTTTCAATTTAGGGGTCCCATTTGAACCTTGAGGATCTGAAAATATTTTGATTTCAATGACAACACTGTGAAACTAACTTTTAAATATTCAAAATACGCTGAAATCTGGCTAAAACGTAAGGTGTATTTATTTACATACAAAACGTTCCCGTGGCTTTTTCATTGAAACTTTCAGGTACTGCTGAAACTAATTTTTGCTATTTTTATATAAGGAATCTACCTGTGAATTTTCAAGTATCTACTACCAACGGTTTCCGAAATACGAAGCATTTTAGTTTTACATTAAAAGCCGTTTTGGACCCCTTACAGGGTGAATTTTCCAAAATTCTTTCTTAGTACACCCCTACACCCAAAAATGAGTACATTCTCCATAATTCATGTGTCTAGGTCCAGCGGTTTAGGCTGTGCGCTGCAAAACGCAAAGTGTATACTTTAAAAGCTCTTTATGGACCCCTAAGGGAGCGAATTTTCCAAATTCCTGTTAAGTACAATTTTACACCTTAAAAGAACTACACTGAAAAAAAAAATACAGTTCGAGTAACCCGAAAACCGATAAAAGTTACCGTTCTGCGAGGTTAAAATGGAGCCAACACATTAAACACGTTAGCATAACTGAAAAAAAACAGTTAAAGTAAAACAGTTCATTTTACTGTCTTATCCGGACTGATGTTTAACCGTTGAAATTTAAATTACTGCCAGGATACGTTGTTATTATTGACCAAAAAGTTCCTGTAACTGTTTATACATATTTATTTACTGTTTGCTTCCTAACTGTTTTTTTGCAGTTGCCCCAACGGTGTAAATTAATTAGATCTCAATGAAAAATATGTTGTAGCAACTGTGTAAATTTTAACTGTGCACTTTTTGCACACAGTTAGATATATTTTTTTTCAGTGTACCCTCTCCAAATTTCAAGTCTCTACGACTAGCGGTTAAGGCTGTGCGTTGTAAAAACTAACGTTTTTTTATTTATTTTCAAAGAAAACGTTCCCCTGCCATTTTTCAGGAAAATTTCAGGTATCGCTGAAACACGTATTTGTTAATTTTATTTGAGGAATCTCCATGTAAAATTTCATGGTTCTACTAATAACTGCTTCCGAAATACAGAGCATTTTTGTTTTACGTTAGAACCGCATTTTGAACCCCTTAGCATGCGAATTTTCAAAATTCTTTTCTTAGTACAACCCTACGCATCGAGACGAACTCACCCTTCAAATTTCAAGTCTCTACGACCAGCGGTTTAGGCTGTGCGTTGGACCTCGGTCAGTAAGTCAGTCAGTCAGGACAAAGCCTTTTATATATTAGATAAATAAATAATAAATAAATAAATAATACTGGACAGTTCACACAACATTATCTAGCCCCAAGCTAAGCAGAGCTTGTGTTATGGGTACTAGATAACTGATATACTTAATACAATATATTACATAGATAGATATTTTTTATTATACATAGAAAATACCCAGAACACCCTGAACAAATATCTGCGATCGCACAAATATAATGTTACTTGCTGCAACGGAAACAAAAAAAAAAAAAAAAAAAAAGCATTAAAAAGAACCCTTCAGGGGCGAGTCTGACTCGCACTTGACCGCTTTTTTACAAGGTTTTTGGTAGCTTGCAATGTTTGTATTGCTAGATTTGTTCAGGTCAAATATTGCAAGCAGAATTAGAACCACGTTTTGAAATCCGAGTAAGCTGTTATTTTGCATACCTATAGAATAAAAATAAAAATATATTTATTTAATTTGTATAACACAGAATTTAAAAATGAAACATACAAAACAAGATTTAGTTATAATTGCTGATACAAAAAGGTCCCTAACTCAGCATTTGCATGCACAAACCTAAAGTCGCTCAGCAAGCTATGGAAAGTGCTATGCTTGGAGTCTTTCTGAGGGATAAGATCTGAAACGACGTTATCCGACAGAGAAACAAAGTTTTCGACATAGCCCAGAAGATTAGCAAGCTGAAGTGGCAGTGGGACAGTCATGTCTGCAGAAGAACCGATAACCGGTGGAGTAAACGAGTTCTTGAGTGGTGACCGTATCTTGGCAAACGTGGTGTAGGGCACCCTCTGGCTAGGTGGAGCGACGACTCGCGCGGTGGAAACTGGATGAGGAGAGTCGAAGACCGGAATCAGAGGCGCGCCATGGGAGATACTTATGTCCAGCAGTGAACTGCAATAGGTTGGTGATGATTATTGTTTTTCATCCCATCTATTCGAAAAGGACGACTGGGTTCGCCTTTAAGTGCACCCAACGGTGGTGTTTTCTATGAGATATTTTTAGCGGGCAGTAATGAGTTTTCCGGCGCACTTATTAAGTTCCTAATTCAAAAAGTGCGCGGCAAAGATAATTGCGGCGCACTTATTGAATTTGGAACCAGCGCCACGCAAATATTGTTTGAATAAATACTGGCTGCTACGACGGCCCAAAACCCAAAACAAAAAACCCAAAACACACAAAAAACACAAAACAAAAAAAAAACACAAAATCACAAAAAAACACAAAACACAAAACACAAAAAAAACACAAAAACACAAAAAAAAAACACAACACAAAAAAAACAATACAAAAAAAACACAAAAAAGCACAATACACACAAAAAACACAAAACAAAAAATACACAAAAAAGCACAAAACACAAAACACAAAAAAACACCCAAAAAAAACACAAAAACACAAACACAACAAAAAAAAACACAAAAAAACAACCATTTGTTTTATTAAATAATAATATTACAATAACATATGAGGCGCCTTTTATTTTCTCATAGTGGGTGATGAAAAGCAGAGTGTATCACACGGGCGCAACATATATTTGGCTCGGGCGACGTACTTTGATCCCTCGCTACGTTCAGGATTCTACTAAAGAATCCCTCGCTACGCTCGGGATTCTACTCTAGAATCACTCACTTCGCTCTGGATTCAAAAAAGCGCCCTCGCCGTAAAAATATTATGTTGCTCCCTTATGATACAATCTACTATTATAAGCCACTCTTACGAAGAACTTCTAATTTATGGTAGACTCTCTCGCTCGTGGCGAGAAATTCATTTTTTTTGGTGTTTTTTACAACTCATGAACACTTCTTCAGACAGCGAAGTTGATTTCGCGAAAACTAGGAGACTTAACACACATGTTTTAATTGATAGTATCTCATAAAAATCATCAGTTAAACACAATTTTACAGTGTTTTTTTTTTTGTTAAGGGGAGGGGTATCGTAGCTTAACTTATGATAATTATGAGATGTAATGAGCAAAAAATACCAAAAAAAAAATAATTTCGCGCGTCGAGCAAAAGCATCCACCTTACATGTGACCAGGAACTTCACCAAATTATTTTATACGGTGTGATATTGAATGCCGCACTCTAAGCTTTTATTTACTGAATATTTTTGTATGGCATAATATCGCACACCAGTTAAGAATACTTTGGTAAAGATCCCACGTACCGGAAATAAGTATCTTCAGGCGTTCATGAAAAGCCCCGGGGCTTAAACCGGTAGTGTCAGATTTCCTTCGGCTTAAAGTGGTAGGAACCACCAACTAAATTTAATGGTTTCGTAAGTGGGCCTCAAAAGCCCTTATGTTTTATACGCATACCTAAGTTTTAAGTAATCTAATTTAATGCATCTACTGGCTTATTAATCTGTATTCTAATCTAAGTGTATTACTGTGTAGAAACATAATGGTAGCGATTTGAAGTTCCATTCTCTAAAACTAAAACTCACTAAACGTATCGCCATCCTTTTTTTTGTATATAAAAGCAAAGGACCGTGATTGTATTTTTAGCTTTAACTTCAGAGAATACAATCTGAAATCGCTACCACTGTACTCTCTTCAAGCGTAACATTAGGTACTTTAACTTGTGCTATTTATGGACTCGTGTTCGAAAGAGGCTAGCTACCCTCAACACAGGTTTTCTTAGGGTGGGAGTATAGCGCACTTACAAATTAATTAGTGATTCATGTTTTTGTTTATACATGTATTCTGTGTTTATACTAACACTTTGCAACATTGGCAATAATATGTAAAGAATGTAACACCTCAAAAAACTTTTTATACTTATACTTCTATACTGAGAACTGGGAACTTATATTTTTCAAGCAAGATCTCTCTTATATTTTTCTACACGTCACGACCTTAGAATTGAGGGGCTGTGCTGTGGTGTATCGGGCTTAAGAACAGACTCTACGTCTACTTTAGTACTAGTGTAAGTCTTTAGACTTATACTAGGGGATGGGCAGCAGCATCCACCTGAGTACTCAAAACCAATACTGTGATCATCATGTTATGGGTACTAGATAACTGATATACTTAATACAATACATTAAATAGATAGATATTTTTTATTATGCATAGAAAATACCCAGAACACCCTGAACAAATATCTGCATATCGTACAAATATTTGTTCCGAGGCGGGAATCGAACACGCAACCTCCTGCGTCGCAGGAGAATGTTCGCCCACCGCGCCACAGAGGTTGATCTTATAGGTTACCTCCAACCAAGTTGCAAGCTACTGACAGATTCATAGCCAAGGGATCAATCAGGAACTACTCACCGAGTACCTAAGCCAGGTAACGAAAAGGTGTCTTATTAATTGCGCCTTGGAAGACGCGTCCGCCCCACGCGTGGGCCGGCCGCTTGGGACTCAGCGGTGATGTTAGCCCACAGCTCGTCCGGCACTCGACGCACATGTCCGGTCCAGTCCCAATTCAATTAGGCAGACTTGCGGTTACATCAGCGATTATAGTCTGGGGGTATACTACGGTGTTTCAGAGAGTTTATAATAATTACAGAAAATAAGTTATCTTTACTTATTTTAGGGTTTATTGAATTAGTGAATTTGTATTGTACTCCATCATCATCATCATTAGCATACAGAAGTCTACTGCTGGACATTATTTCACAATATTACAGCGAATAATATATTAGGCACAATATTATAGGTGTTTTTTTTTGAATTAATGATTTATTTGAGACAGTAGCGGTTTTTCATGATTTTCGTTCACTTTTTGTTTCGTTTGCTCTACTCGTATATTCTGTCCAATTCTTAGTATAGGCTAGTTTTACTGCGACATGCCATTTTCCGTGCAATCGTTGTTAGATTATAGTATTGCACAAGTACCTACAACAATATGCTATAACAGCACACGAATATAATTTAACACAAAATCTGAGAAAAAATAGGCAAAAAGCACTTACGATTCAGGCTGAGCTCTAGCCGGAAATTAGAGCGTGGAGCCTCCAGAATGGATTTCCGGAGGACGCGAGCGGGAAGTGGACCGAAGCTTATTTACCCTTATTGTAGGTGAGGCCTTTATACAGGTTTCAATGCATCGCTTCCAAAGCGCACCTAATTAGGCGCACTAGAGGTAATAAGCCAACTCTTTTACGGATTTCAGTTAAGTTTTTTTGTTTTGAACTCAACGGTTCAACGGAACCTAGGTATGCTTCAGTATCATGTCTATACTATTACGTGTTTTATGTTGTGGAATGTTTAATATTCATGTAAAAAAATACGTATGTAGTGTGTTTACAAGCTTTTATTTAAATTGCAATGTATGAATGTTTTTTTTAGGTGGAAAACGGATTGAATGGTGCAACTGAATTTTAAATTTTAAATTATTACTTATTCTTTATATCTCACTTCAAGTATGACAAGTGTACATACATATGTACATACACACGCCTTTTTCCCCGAAGGGTTAGACAGAGCCTCAAATGGGCCACTTTTCGCTGTGGGTTGCACCATCGTGGGAAATAGACGTGGCTAGTGGTGAGCTCATCGCCGCCATTGCTTTCCATGACTGACTCTGCTAACGCTTTCTTCCAGTAATAACACATTCCTTAAATAAGCTAGCAGCCAGGACAAATCTTATACCAACGAGTCTTACGAATTATACTTATTTATAACCCTAATTGTACCCCTTGAATGTTTCTTCTCCAGTCAACTATGTCTGCGTGTGTTCAAAATTTAAACTGAATGTAAATTTATGCTTATTACTGTATGTTACTCGTATTACCTTAATTAAGGTAGAAGACATACAATACAAACAATACAACAATAGTACATTAAGGTACAAGTGTGTAATGTTGGTGATTACCGCTGAGGCGCCATTGAGACCCGAGCCGTTAGGTGAGGGTCTTAAGAGAGCCGAGGACAGTAATGAACAATACACACGTGTATCATACGACGTTTTTCAACACACTTGTATATAAAATAATAATAAAACAGATATACACACTCTGTGTAAATGTTCAACTGTATATAGAAACACGTGTAATCAAACTGTGACTTTTTTCTTGCTATTATTCAAGAGTGAGGTATATTTTCATTGCAATTATTCACAAGTGAATTATAGAACTCACTCGTGAATAATAGCATTGAAAAAGTCACAGTTTGATTACAGGTGTAAAACAGTAGTACACACTCAGTGTAAATGTTCAACGGTCTCTATAACTCACTAGTGAATAATAGCAATGAAAAAGTCACAGTTTGATTACACGTGTTTCTATAGACAGTTGATGACAGTTAAGTGCCTAATTGCGGTGAGATTCGAGCCACTTTATGAGCAAGTGTGTTGAAAAGTAAAATAACTATCCTAATAATTGCATCATGTTTTTGTAACTGCAGAAATAAAAACCTCGGTCCGAGTAAAATGGCCCATATTTGAAATGAAATGTGATGGGCCTGCTCGCGTATGATAAATCGGTAATAGTTGGTGCGGTAGCAGTGTTCCTGTTACCTTGTTAGAAGGTCCCGTACAACCATTTCAGTTAATAGTTGACCGAGCGAGCGAAGCGTCCTTTCAACAACCTGAGCGGATGCATGGTGTAGGTCGTATTTTTCTACTAATCTAGCTTTTCTCTAACTTGATAGAAGGTTAAAAAAAATCATAGGTTTTTTGTTTTCGGCAATTTTTGGTTGGGGTATTTCCCCCAAGGGGGGTAGTTTGGGGGGGGGGGGGGGGGGGGGGGGGGGGGTAGTGTGGGGGGGTAGTGTTGGGGGGGGGGGGGTAGTGTGGGGGGGGGTAGTGTGGGGGGGGGGGGGGGGTAGTGTGGGGGGGGGGGTTGTCGCATAGTTTTATACAAGTCTGTGCTCAGGTGGTCTACATTCGCAGATTCGATGGTTAGTTCCATGGAGCATTTATAGTGTTTGGTGACAGCCATTTTTATTTTGAATAAATCTCTGCATTTCACGTTTAGCAAGGCTGTCAAACTATAAATCGTTATAATTCTCAAGGTACCTAAGGTTAGGAGAAGTTAGGTTAAGGTTCATCAACCTATCAATGACAATACCCTGTTTTTAACCCCTGGCTCAAAAAGAGGGGTGTTAAAAGTTTGACCGCTATGTGTGTCTGTCTGTGGCACCGGAGCTCTTAAACAGGTGAACCGATTTAAATGCGTTTTTAGGGTTCCGTAGTCCCCACAAGGAACCCTTATGGATTCGTCATGTCTGTCTGTCTGTCTGTGCGTGTATGTCACAGCCTTTTTTTCCGAAACTATAAGAGCTACACTGTTGAAACTTGGTAGGTAGATGTATTCTGTAAACCGCATTAAGATTTTTACACAAAAATTAAAAAAAACAATTATTTTTGGGGCTCCCCATTCTTAGAACTGAAACTCAATTTTTTTTTTTCATCAAACCTATACCTGTGGGGTTCTATGGATAGGTCTTCAAAAATGATATTGAGGTTTTTAATATAATTTTTTTCTAAACTGAATAGTTTGCGCGAGAGATACTTCCAAAGTGGTAAAAAGTGTGTCTCCCCCCCATAACTTCTAAAATAAGAGAATGATAAAACTAAAAAAAAAAAAAATGTACATTACCATGTACACTTTCACTCAAAATTGGTTTGAACGAGATCTAGTAAGTAGTTTTTTTTAATACGTCATTAATCGTAATCCATCCAAGAACGTTTATATTATGTTACTTGCTGCTACGGAACCCTTCATGGGCGAGTCCGACACGCACTTGGCTGCTTTTTTTTATATTTAAATGCTGTATTTTTAGCGATGGTTCTTAGACATGTATTATTAAAATCGGTTCAACCGGTTCATTGAGACAGGTGTTTTTTTAAATCTTTTTTTGTGTGGTGTTGAGTATTTGTAATCATCCGTTTTATTCCATAGCACATGAAAAAGGAGATAAATAATGTCAGACTGCGTACAGACATACTGTATAATTAAGTACTGTTGTGTTAAGCCGCAATCATAATAAATGAGCTGAAAAAGCCCGAAAACATCGTGATTGCGACGAATGTAGCAATTCGTTCTCAAACCTCACAAAATGTCCTTACCCCCGTCGCAATTAACTTCAAATGCGACATAAAAACATAATCTTATTTTCTCAATTCACGCCACACATAAATTAATTCAACCACATTCCCAAAAAAGGTCCCGCGGTCTGCGTACGGAACCCTAAAACGAAGTACGCAAACAAATTACGTAGTCATGCGGCGTTCGTTGAAAAATCTTCGTGAATTTATTTTCTGCTCATCCCGCATTAAAACCCGGGCCTTTTAGTTATTATTTGGCCTGAATTTGGTCCAGATACTGCAAGCCGTAATTGGCCGTTGTTCGACGAATGGACTAGTTGAAATATGGATGCGAACTTCAACGCACTCGATAGCTTTTAAGAATTTCAGAACCGTTGTAGGAGCTGAAATACACCACATAGTGCAGGTCTTAACTCGTTAATTGCGTGTTAAGGCGATACAACACTCGATAAAAATAAAAGACTTTTAAAATAATCAAATTTTTTAGACTTACTTCCTACACGTTGCGCTCGCCTTCTTAGGCTCATACAAAATATTTAGTTGAAATTATAGCCCTTATTTGTAACAAAATGTATTTTGCACCATTATGTTTTAAAATGTATGTAGGTATGTAAGTTTTTTTGTTTTGTAAAATATATTTTTCAATGCAAGTTTTATAAAAGTTATCGGAACCGAGTGCTGAAAAAGCGAGCCTAAACAAAAAATTCAAAATTTGACCTGAACAAACAATCTTTAGCGAGATAGCAGGTTAATTAAAAGCTTTTAAAAATAATTGCTTCATAATGAATAACTACTTGCGTAGTAGGTACTGGTACTCTGTAAGGCTGGCAGAGTAGACAGTTTATTTTCCGAACACATAATTACAAAATTATAACTTACACTTGTTGACCGTATGATTTTAATCAAGGGACACACAAAAAATGGCACACGCACTATCTGAAAATAAATCTGTAAAAGAATGATATGGAAAACCATAGTAACTCATTAGATATGGCAAATGTGGAGGTTTTACTAACGGCAAAAGCGAAATCACATAGTGTTCGGTTTTTGATTATTCAGATCAGTCCCAAGGACTTTGTATACTAAGTCCATAACCAGTCCTTCGAAAATCAGTTTTTAAAATTAAATTATAGCTTAGATTATGTTTCGAAGCAGTGTTTCAAAGGGGTCTCAAGAGATTTGATTTAATTACTCAGGAATTACGGAATTAACCCAGTTATCTCGATCTTGACCCAAAAAATTCCACAAACCTTGGCTTATGCTGTGACTTACCATTTCTATTTTTATAATAATTTTAGAAGCTGTTTGTTTTCTTGAAACTTGCACATAGTATTCATAAACTGAAGTAACTACAGCACTACCGCAAATGTTATTCTCTTACCCTGTTTACACTACACTGTTGTACCTAATCAACCACTCTTTGAGGAGTAATGGTATAGAAAATTAGTATGAGCTTTCACGTACCAGATATGGCGTGGCGTAGCTAAGGTTCGAATGCCACCTGCCGATCGGCTCTTTCACGTACCAGGTTTATGGTTCGAATACTCCTACAGATTGGTTCTTTCACGTATCTAATGTGGTATTGGGCTATTCGTATAGCGCTGCCGTCGACTCTGGTCACAGACATATAATCACTGCCGGAACAGTGGCCTAATTTTAACCGAGAATATTAAAGTTTTCTAGAATGTTTCCAATTATTTGTGGATACCATTGTATTCCACAAATAATTGAAAGATATGAGACATATTGTTGCGATGTTTGTGAAAAAATAAATGCTGATATTATCACTATAACTACTAATTTTCAAACCTCTTAACAAAATGTTAAAGGCAGAATGAATACATTATGTAACTGTACAATTTGCCTTTTACCCAATAAGTACAATGTAAAATAATTTGAACGTGTTAAAATATTTCCATTTTGAAAACCAAATTAAAATTAACCTTAATTTATTAAATTTTTATCAGCAACATTGGTTTAATTGAAAATTTCACAATATACCTGGCACAATTTATTCAGTGTACCGCACGATCCACTGATTGATGTTGATAACCAAATTGGTTTCCACAAATTATGCGCGTATTTACAACGGGTGCAGGCAAATGGGAATAGCTAACTCAGTTTAAAATATCGAGAAAAAAATCTCCGACTCCCCTCAGGTACCCCATAGCTCTGGTGATGGTGGCCAGCGGCAACATCAACGTGAAGCCGCTCGTGACGCACCACTTTAGCCTCGAGGATTCTCTGCAGGCGTACGAGGTGGCGCGCGCGGGGGCACGGCATCAAGTTCATGATACATGTGCAACCGAAGGACGCCAACATCCTTACCAAGTTTTAGCCCTAAGACGTTGTGATGGAGATTTTATAAGGGTGTGGTTTAAGCTATCGCCAAATAATAGGGTTTTCACACCACTTGCCGACAATGTCCAATTACATATCATGCCACCTCAACGTAAAGTAAAGCATTATCTCTTAAGGGATATAAAGTTGTATGAAACTCCCTAGGGAATAAAGTGATTTGAATTTGGAACGTCAAACTCGTGTGAAAACTCGTGAAAAACTCTAAGTAAAAAGATGCCCGTATGACAATGTAAAGAGGTTTGTTTGTAAATCGAAATGGCCACCATAAGCAGAACTTAAAAAATACAGAAGTGCATTTACAAAGAATGTGAAATAAAAGACAGTGTTTTGTGCTGTGATTTTCAGTGAATTTTATGTGTCTCGCAGAAAGTGTGAAAAGTAGAGAATGCTCCTCTGGAATGAAGCCTGTTTTCGTCTTGGGCAGCTTGAACCCCTCGCTTCACTCAGGACTCTATATAGAGAGTCCCTCGTTACGCTTGGGTTCAATATGCCATCCGCAACGTAAGACACTGCTTTATTCCCTCAGTACATAATCTAAGATGTTAGCTTTAACCTATCGTGTATAAACGATGTCAGCTACTGTTCTTCATAATATGTGCTGCACAGACGCCGATTGAAAGCATATACATATGTGTTTCCAATTAATGGTTTAGTTTAACGCAGTACTTATGTACCTATTTTATAAGCTTTATGAAGCACATTCTGAATAACTAGAATATTGGGAAACCTGTTGAATGAGATGAATGAAATGAGATGTTGCCGTAGGATACAAACGAAATAGCTACCAGCTATTCAAAACTAAAAAAAAAAAGTTTTTTTTTTGTTTTGCACTTTCCCTATAAGGTAGTTAAATTATTCTGCCACTACTACTATCATTTGGTGACGGTATTGCAAGACTAAGGTGGCGCTGAGCAGGAAGGACACTTCGCCTGATTACGTGACGGCAGGTCATCACTCTGAGGTGTAAGCCTAGGGCCTAGCCTAGGTGGCCTAGGGTGTAAGGCCCTGACTGAGTGGTGGCCGAAAGGAAGCACTAGAGGTCAAGCTAGATCATCAGCCTGGTGGGCGGACGATATAGAGGGAAAGTCCTGGATGCCAATCGCACAGGCACCGATTGGAGTGGCGTTTGAGGGAGGAGGCTTATACCCAGCAGTGGGCTATTATTTAAGCTAGCAATGATGATGATGATAACAAGATTCAAGATATTTATTTGCATAAATAAGTGTAACAATTTGGTCTCATAAAATAGTGAGCACTTATGACTTATATGCCCTCAGCAGGCATCGCAATTTTTTTTGAAGCATTTTAACTACATAATATATCTGCTAATTTAAAAGATTTCAAACCAACCTTAAACTTATCCCATAGAACGTTGTCGAATATTACAACAAGTAATTAATTTTGTAAAATTTTTAAAAAAACCCCAACGCAATGAAACGGCTGAACCGATTTTGATCAAACAAAGCTAAGAACACTCCTGACAAATTAACCATACAAAAAAAAAAACGGTTCATCCGTTCGGAAGCTACGATGGGACAGACAGGTACACACACATACACACACAAACACGTCAAACTTATAACACCCCTTCGTTTTCACGTCGGGGGTTAAAAACAAAACGTAACGAAACGTACTTTGTAAAAAATATACTACGCAATTCCCGCAGGATATCCCGAAGTGAAACGTCAGCAAAAACCACGTGCGTGAAGCAAAAATACTGCAGATAAACACATTCGTACGGGAAATAAAAAGGTACAGTTAGGATTGCTAAAAAACCTCGTACGTAGCTGATTATAAAACCTGGTTACGTAACCGTATTTAGGGGTGCAACATGGTATAAATATTACGTACATATAGAAAGCAGAAAGAAAGAAAGAAAGTAAAAGAGAAATAAAAAAGTGAAGGAGCAGAAACTGGATGAGAAGAGCCGAACACCGGGCTCAGTGGCGCGTAATGGGAGAGGCCTATGTCCAGCAGTGGACCAGCGTGGGCTGATGATGATGATGATGATGATGACATATAGAAACTTTACCGGTTTATTAACTTTACTTAGAAACATGATATCGGTATGGACCATATTTATGTATTCCAGACATTAAATATGTCTCAAAAACAAGAGTATGGCACTTGTTATTTTATACAATAAAAATAACAAATTCAAAATATTGCGCAGGGCAACACTGACACCTAAGGGCCGTTATACTTCCGCTGCCCTGTTTTTTATAACACTGGCTAACTTCTTATAAAGTTTATGCTTGAGCTATTTATGTTTTTTTCTTCCTGGTGTTCTGTTTTTAAAACCTATGGGTGGACCACACCTAATGTAGAACGGAGCAGCGCCTCGCAGTGCTGATACGTACGGGAAGGTGTGACCCAACCCTTAGAGCTCACACATAACCATGTTTTCTACTCTGAATTCTAAGATTTAGTCATTTTTAATTCTAAATATTCTAAGACTTTTATAAAGTTATTATTCGTTTACAACTCAATAATCCATTCAAACTCAACTCCCGAGCCTCCATTACCAATTAGCGCCATACATTTTTAATTCCATTTCCAGCTATTCCATTCTTTACGGAGTTACAACAATGGCATAATGATGATAATAACAGCGGTTACCTTTTTCATTTCCACGAAGAAATAACTAAGTAGCGAGTTCTTGGGCTTAACAACTAGAGTTGGGGCACAGAATTATCGAGATAACCAGTAAGTCAATTCTGCATTAAGGCGTGGATATATGTGAAATGTGGTGCATTCAAACATTTTTTCTCCAGGTCTTTATAGAAAAATCTACAAAAAAATATGTGTTAATCTACATCATATAAAAAGCATGCCCTGGTTTGAAACATTTGAAAAAATAACTTAAAATGTAAGAAATAAATGTGCAAAATAGCGTATGTTTTCGTAGTCACAACCATTTTTCTCCTAAAATATCAATCATAAGATGTTTTTATTGCCTTCAGTATATTAAATAACAAAAGGCCAAGGGAACCATGGTTCTATTTATGTTGTTTATTTCTCTAATTATTTTTAAATTAAAGGATAACGTTATTTTCGCAATCTTTTCGTTTCGCGAGCGCTATTCTGTCACTTACTAACTTGTTTGAACTTTAGAGTGTTAGATAGTGACAGAATTTGACGTCCATTGACGCCTTAAATAGCGTCAGACATAATTTTTTAGGACATGTCAGGTTTGTTGTTTATTCAGCGGCTTTGTGACTGTGTCTACCCAGGGGGCCAAATCTCGGATTGTATACATTACCTATGTCAAACTCGATATTTTTGTGCAAGATTTGGCAGAACTGTCTCGTATGAAAATATGTTACACAACATGTCTACAATATTAAAATTGGCTTGCTTTCCTGGCTTCGTACGGGGAATAGTAATCGTTCGAAATATTTTTGCAATAGGCAAGAAAATGTATATGTCTCACAAAAAATCTTGTGTTGCGGATACAAATTTATTATACATCAGTGTACAACTTATTAATCTGATGTAATAAATTTATGAAAGTACGAACTTACTTTTTTACTATGAAAATTCCCGTTTTTATAAAATTAATTTACGTGCTTACTGATTGTAGTTTATGAAATTGTTGCATAAATGAGGTGTGTCAGGATCGTAGCAAGTCAAAATCCTTGGTCTCTGCCTACCCTCTGCCTATGCTTCTGTGTGAGTTTATATAATGTATGTAGTATGTACAAACTAGGATTCATGTACGCCATGGGAACCATCCGCGTTAAAACATGAAAGGCTTGGTTTTTAACAGTTTTTATATGAGTATTTTAATACCTAGTTATGTGAAGTTTCATACACGTGTTTATCTTATAACTCATGGACTCAACTTTTGTTTGACCATCAATTCCACCATTCTACCACGCAGGCGCTGTCAGCGCGCGATGCCATTGTAAAAAAAAACAACCTCCTTGGTCTGGTTCAGGCGGTAGTATATTCAAATGAAAAAAAAAAAAGTTACTCTAAAGCATTATGTTGTGAGAGAAATAATGCTTTAAAATAAATTTATTTCTTTAGGTAATATAAAAATCCAATAAAATAATAAATTTATTTACAGAAATAATAAAACAAATAAAACAAGAAGGTATGTACAAAATTAAAAAATACATGAAATAGTTATGCCACCTGAAGACCGCTGCTAACGATCTAATAAAACAATACTTTTGAGTTCTTAATCAGAATTTTAAGATATAAATGTAAATAAACTCTTTTTGTGTAACATACCGACTGGACGAGGACAATACAACTTAAACGTTCATGCCATGCTAGCCGGTCCGAAAAGATACGCTACTGCTTCCATCTTCATGACTGTGGCTGGAGCGGAAAAAACGGAAAGCAAGCCAAGTTCGACACAATCCGCGCCTAACGAGCTGCTCTCTGGGTAATTAACTATTTGTTTCCAAAGTCAAAGAGTGCAGTTTTGCCCTGTTCCGGTAAGGGGTAAGTGAGGGGCTGTGGAGTTTGTGAGAATAGCTGATTTGTTGTTGGTCTAGAAGAGCAAGTAAATTTGGTGGGATAAGGAACGCTGGCTTACAGAAATTAAAGTTTATGGGAATAATTTTAAGGATCGGGGTTTTGGGGTCCAACGTTCATGATACGAGATTTAAGCTTCAGTCTCGGGATCATAACGCACAACGCTGCGGTACGCGGCTCAACCGCAGCGTCACGAGTTACCCCTCACCGCTGACGCATACTCCGAAGGAAGAAGAGACCATTCTAAACGTTTTTCATACAATTATGTGTCCGACACCGCATACCGCATACCGCAGCGTTGTGCGTTATGATCGTGAGACCAACGCTATAGACTGCTTCTCGTGCCTTTGACTAGAAAAAATAGTGGACTGTAATTTGTCTCATGGTAATGAGGGTTTATGGAAGTCACATTACCTCAAAGCTTCGGTTTTCGATGATAATTATGCAGTCCCTCCGTAGACCAATATTTTTGATCTCGGTGATGATTCTGATTATGAGCCAGGTATAAAATACAGCTGGTACAGCTGCAAAATTGACTTGGCACATCTAGAAACTCCATAAAGCCCATTCTGCTCTCAACAAAATTCCTTCTTGCAGCTTGCCCCACCCGTTAATATTCCGGCCTGGAACGCCACGACTAGAGTTTTTAACTTGATGAAAACAAAAATGAGGGTTTCAATAGAATTTTTAAACATTCTGCGAAGAGCTTTGTCGACGCGTGAACCCGATGAGAGGATAAGGTTTTATGCTTTATTTAACTTCGTGTTTCGTGTTTTTACGCTGGAATACATTATTTGTTGGCATGCGTAAATACCAGTTACCTGATTCGTATTTATGATGTAGTTTCTACTACTACCAATCATAAGGTAGAGTGAAGTAGAGTAAGGTAGAGTGCAGTATCTTTATCATTGTATACCCGATCTAAATTCATCCTCAATTAGATATTCAGGACAACCAATGGTGTACTAAAAGTTATCGAGTAGCGACCTCAAACCGCAGTTTATGATGTTTCGAGGGACCAATGACATTGTAATGCTTGCAGGAAGTCGATGTATGGAGGCGGATAAAGCCTGTTTGGTGTGGCATTCTATGGGGGAGACAAATGGCCATCAGTGGACTGATGATAATAATGATGGCAATTAAACATACTTTCTAGTGATATGCCAATTTATATTTATCTTCGATAAAAGATAATTTATCGAAGATATTTATGCATAACATGAAAGCTTCGGCTCAGTCTGGTAAATATGGTGTTTGGTAGTTTTTGGAAGAGCCTTGTAGGTCATGTGACCTGTTTCTACGAAAGAATGCCAGACTAATCAGTAGACAATATTAGAGCCTTTGGTATATGTTAGTACAGTTTTCTTTAAATATTGGGTGGATAGAAGAATAAATTACTCTTCAAATAACTTTGCCACACGGTTATATTCCTTCCCCCTTACCCTTCTTAACGCACCCCTAACTACACACAAATTTTAAAATCAGTATGGTAGTTTTGGCGTTTATCCATTACAAACAAACAAAATTTACCTCTTTATAATATTAGTGTGTCTAAATTAATAATAACAATAATAATAATATAAGCTTTATTTTTCCTCTCATAATATCTTTCACTTAAATAACACATTAAATTTAATAAAACAATGTGTCTAAATTACCGTTGTAAATTTTACCAACCAACTCTCCCCGGCTTCACATCTATCGACAATCAGCTAGAGCAGTTCCCCCCCCCCCCCCCCCCCCCCCTCAACCCCATCCATACCTTCAGCAGCTCCCCCAGTTTATGTTACTCTAATTTAGCTTTCATAGGTGAAATAATTTTTAAAATCGGTTCTGTAGTTTTTAGTTCATTTATAACAAACAAACAAAGTTTACCTCTATATAATATGAGTTTAGATGAATGACACGAGCACGAAGTCACGGCAGAAGCCTAGTGTACGCATATAAACAGAGTCTATATGCTAGCTCCGTCAAGATTTTGAAGAAAATATTTTCTTTAATATAGTTATTTATACTGGTTTCGTTTTCAATAACTTTAAAAATACACTAGGGATGTGTTAAGCGTGCGTGCCAGGTTTTTATCATGAATAATAAAATATACTAGCAAGTCCTTTCAAAAGAATATTAATAAAACTACTTAGGTAGTTTATCATGACACCCGCAGTACATTACATTTTACGACTAACATACATTACTTAAAGTGTTCTTCATGAAGTGAGATAATACTATATTTTGTAGAAAGTTGGCTTAAATTCAGCTTATACTTGAAAGCTGAGAAAGGTGCGATCTCTACCTAGCTATTTTAGGGTACGAATTAACGCTCAGTACCTATGCTTAGGCTCATAAATATTCAAATGTATACTTAGGTATAGTTTTCACTAGAAACGGTATATTTACCATGATTCTTACCAGCTTTTGGAATCTAGCTCAAATCATTGGATCAAGCTACACAAATCGCAGGTAATCTCAACAGAGCTACATTATATACCAAGAATGATACAAGAGGCAATTGAGATTACTAAGTACAGAAATTTCAATAGAGAAGACGGTTTTCAATTATCTGGAGTATGGAAGCCTGTGGTGAGAATGTGTAAGATTCAAAAAAGTGTGGTACCTGCTACGCGTCCGGATACCGTTAGTGTTGTGTGTCGAGGTGGAGTGAAGTGTGGCAGTGAAACCGATGGCATTATAGTGGTATCGTTCGTAATAAGAGAGTGAGAAAGAGGGTAGATCTACTCGCAAATACTTTAGTTAGTTCTCCCGTGATCATGGTGCATGCAACTGTGCCGAAATATCAGGAACAAATAATACTCAAGAATCATGGTAAATATCCCGTTTCTAGTAAAAAGTATGTACATAACCATGATAGTTTCAAAAGTTGTATACTTATAGGTACTTTAACAATTCTGATAATATTTTAAATGTGAATTTGGACAATTGTATGTATGGATGTAATTGGTTTGTTAACCTATCACGCCGTAAAGGCTGAACAGATATTAATGAAAGTAGCACTAGTACACTGATAGATTATGAATTGGATTGAGACAATATGCTACTTATTTGAGCCTTTTCAGGTCGAGACTCTGGGTCAGAGGGGTACCAGGGCCCTGCGCGTTTTAAAAATTATTTCAGGGCGTCTGGTGGAAGCGCCACGTGACTCGAGAGCTGGCTCTTATCTGGCTCAACGCATTAGTATTGCCATTCAGCGTGGCAATGCAGCCAGCATCTTAGGGATGCTTCCGTCTTGTAGTGATTTGGATCAGTTGAGCTACCTTTAGATCGTTAGCAGCCGTGTTCAGGTAGCACAGCTGTTTCATTTGTACATACTTGTATTTACTTGTATTAGTTGTATTATTATTTACGTAAATAAAGATTTCTTCATATGTTACTTCTATCGACAATAGTCCTAATACTCTTATTAATATTATAAATACCAAAGTTTGGAGATAAAGTTGACAAAGATTGAATATTTGATTGATTACCTACTCAATTGTTATTTGTTACTCTATTGCGTAGTAATAACTGCACCGATTTCAATGTAATTTGGTCTACAGCTACACTATTATGACGTCATGACATGTAGTATTATGTATAGTATTCTTTTATCTGTGGTATTATAATATCCCAGTATATCCCGGTAGACAAGTAGAAAATAAAGACGTACCATGCTACTATAAAATGCTTTGTGTTTTGCATTGAAAGGCAGTTTCAAATTCGATCTAATGAGACAAAACACGGTGTTAGGATTCTAAGGATAATAGTGTTTATTAGAAGCACGGTTATATTATTTACTGTAAGAATCAGCTAGCGTGTAAAGTTACTCCACAAAAGCCATTCATGATTTTGACGGATCTGCTATCAGCATTCGTTCGGCGTGAGGCGTTCAATTCACACGCGCGCTATGAATAATATACGTCGGAGGGCGTTTTTAATTTTAGCCTTTTAGATTGCAAACCGAATTCAATGTCAGATCTATTTACTGTGGTTTTCAAACTGGGTGTGAGATTACTGTGTTTTATTTGTATATATATTTGTATGTTTTTTTGTGTTTTTAACCCCCGACGTAAAAACGACGGGGTGTTATAAGTTTGACGTGTCTGTGTGTGTGTCTGTGTGTGTGTATGGGTGTGTGTCTGTCTGTGGCATCGTAGCTCCCGAATGGATGAACCGTATTTTTTTGTAAGGTGAAATAGTCGGGATTGTTCTTAGCTATGTTTGAACAAAATCGGTTCAGACGTTTCGTTGCGTTGAGGGTTTTTTTAATTTTTACAAAATAAGTTACTGGTTTTTTTATTGTATTTACATTTACCATCTGCCCAGAACGGTGAAATAAAATAAGAAAGTGTTAGTAGAGTCAACCGTGGGAAGCAATGTCAGCGATGAGCTCACCACTTGTCACGTCTATTTCCCACAATACTGCAAACAGTGAAAAGAGGCCCATTTGAGGCTCTGCCTACCATTTTGGGGAAAAAGGCGTGTTTCTATGTATGCATGTAGATTGGTCAACAGAAAAACAAATACCAGGATTTACCTTATATCAAAAATACTCTAAAAGAACGAGTTCGAAGCACGTTGCGGGATTCAGTAAAACGTGTCAGTGTATTCGCAATGTGGTGCATAGTGCTGCCCGTCATACACTTGCGAATATATCACCAGAATATCGGGAATATCGGGGAAATCTCGTGCACGAGACATGCTTGATTAATCTCACACGAAAACAATTCCATCTTAATTTCATTTATTTGTCTATAGACCGGCGTATTACCACGTACCAACGCAGATAATTCATACAAATTATTTTATAACATTTAAAAATAAAATTAATAATGTTGGACAGTTCATACAACATTATATAGCCCCAAGCTGAGCAGAGCTTGTGTTATGGATACATACCTAATACAATACATTACATACATAGGTATTTTTTATTATATATAGAAAATACCCGGAACAACCTGAAAAAATATCTGCAGGTCGTACAAATATTTGTTCCGAGGCGGGAATGGAACCCGCAACCTCCTGTGCCACATGCGAACCATTACCCGCCGCGCCACAGAGGTTGTCACAATTAGCTAAGTGCAAGTTGGAATCGCATACCTACTGAAGGTTTCGTACCATGGAACAATTACTATGGAACTATGCAAAACAGATTTATTACTGTAGGTAAAATAATATCTAATTTAAACACGTAATGTATTACCATTTTATTTTTTGGTAGTGATTTGGATCAGTTCAGCTACCTTTAGATCGCTTGCAGCGGTCTTCAGGTAGCACAACTGTTTCATAAGTATTTTGTACGTACCTTGTATTATTCTTTCTTTAAATAAATGTATTTTTCAGAAACTGCTACAAAAACAGTTGTTTTGAAAGACTTCTTGTATGAGTGTTTGTTTTCTTGTATTTTTAATACTTACAAATTATTTATTAAAATGTCATCTGGCTAACTCATACTCGGTGCGATTACAAGCAGAACCATCTGACAGACAGACAGACATACATACGGATCGTACAGGCTTAGTAATAGCCTCTTTGAGCCCTTTGAACCCTACGAAAATATATTTTAAAACGGATTCACACAACAGATTCATATTTTTGTTTATAATTAAACTAATAGCCTCATTTTTTAATAGACATTATTTTGTATGGGCGTCATACGAGATGTGATGTTATCTCGTATACGAGATTTATGCAAGAATATGAGCTCAGAATTTTTCGGAGCTTGGGACTTTCACGGATAAACTGGATAAACTTTTATAATTTTCTGCCGCAACGAGTTTTCAACACTGGTACCTAAAATAAATTATGAATCGTCCCGAAATGATGTAAAACCTGATATTAGTCATGATTAAATGATAATGAATAATAAAATAAACAGTGATTCTTCATTATTGATATTTAGATATTTATTTAATAAGCATATTACATTACATAACATTGGCATGTCAAATTGGTACATTTTATTTTTAATACTATATAAATATAGAGCTTATATAACGATTGAACATATAACCGTCTTTATGATTTATTACATACATACATAGACACACATCTTTTTGCCCGAAAGGGTAGGCAGAGCCTCACAATAAATTATTTGGCAGAGCCTATCAATGAGTCTCTTTGCACGGTGAGTTGCACCATCATAGGAATATATACGTGACAAGTGGTGAGCTCGTACACACAAATACACATGAATAAAAAGCAGAACAAAAGAACGTGTGCAAAGGCGAGCTTAACCCTAAAAAGACCTTTCTTCCAGTAAATCATTGAGACTAAGTGGCGATTATAGAGATAGGTTTGTGTACGCACATAAACTAAAGTTACAAAACAAAACAAATAAAAACACCATCAGGAAACATAATTAAAGTGTCTTCAGTTTATTAGGTTAGGTTAGGTTTATTCAAAATGATTAATGTCCATATTTGCCCCATTGGAGATTAACTCTTAGTATTAGGGACAAAATCAGTTCTTTATAAACTTTAATTATATCCGTGGCAGTACGATAATAAAGTTTGAGGGACGAAACATACAAAATTAACTAGAGTTTCGGGAATTTACAAGTAACCATAACATGCTGGCGCTCCATATCAACGTATTTTGTTAATTAATGTTTTCGGAAATTTCGTATTGTTTCCAATTTATTAATTAAAACAGAACGGGGAATATTTACGGCTTTGACAAGGTTATGGATTTGTTTCCAATTATATAAACATCACTCATAACAAGTCAATTTTTTAGAAAGTTTCAAACTCATACTTTTTTTTAGAGTGACTATTGTATTAGTATTACCTGTTGTATCCTAGATCCCATTCATGCTGGTTATCATCAGAGCCTGATTTTGCGGGAGAAAGACACGTCATGCCTTAATTTAGTGCTTAATTTAGCGCTTAGATCAGCGCTGGGTTGTCAACGCGGCCTAGCAAACGCTGAGTTGGGGATGACCTTTTTATGGCTTCCATATTTTTTGTTTCTGTGTAATTTGTTTATGTTTTAGTTTTTATTTGGTTCTTATCTTGTTTGCTTGTTTTGTTGCTTGTTTTGCTATCTTTGTTGTGTATAGTCACAAATAAACGTTTCTTCCTTTCTTTCTAATTTGAAGTATGTACTCCAACCTACCTTACCTTTTACCTTGAATACTTTCATGTTATGATAAGCTGCCGAGCGATTAGCTATCTCCTGTTTCTATCAGCAGTGCGCTGTTTCAATGCTGTTTCTATTGAAAATGACGTTTTAGCGATCATGCAACTCACCCTGTTGCTAACAAAGCTTGATTGCAACAAAAAGCCTTTTGACATGTAGTGTTTCTATCGATAGTATGAAGTAGCGATTATGTACCGCTGTTTCAATGAATAATGACAGCATTTGATCGCAACACAACCTATTGCAATAGAAACAAGTAAATGGTTGTTTCAAACCATAGAAATCTAAAAGGTAAGCCATAAAAGTGGTTTTTTTAATTGTTTGAACATGGTTTTAATTACAATCCAAATCAAATAAAAACATTCAGTACGTACAAAACACTTTACTATATTTAGCGGTATTGCGCTATTTTGTTAAAAATATTAAATTGGAGTCGAACGAATCAACACAACTTGGGTCCATAGGTTATATATACATTATTTGGCTTATATATACATTTCACTTCAATGTGGTTACTTACTTTCATTCCAAACCTTAAGTATTAGATAATTCGTTTAATTGTTAAAATGTAAACAAATTTTTCTCACAAGGATTGACTAATAGGATACTACGCATAGCACAATTCGCACAAGTCACACAGCACAGAGTAAAAATATGTTTCTATCATAGACAAAGCATAAAAGAGTCGTATTATACGGTTGATTAAAAATGGTTAGTACGTTGATACACGGTTCATAGCGTAATTGTACTTTGTAAAGTGGTCGGGTTATCCATAATTCGTACAAACTTCAGATTGTAACACATCGATAGAAGTCCATAGAAATCGGAGCAAGAAAAGATAGCTGATCGGAAAACATCGATAGAAATATTATTTTGTTAGCATCAAGCGGACGATAGAAATCGTTTGCAACATATTTAGCTGATCGCACCGCTGGGCGCACACTCAGTACCATCCTTATGTCATATACCCTCTATTCGTACTAAGAATTTTGGTTCTGCCTTTATAAAGCGAACTGCTAAGGAGTGGAACACACTACCGTCATCTGTCTTTCCTGAAAACGTTCAAGGCTTCAGTGAATAGGTGCCTTCTAAACCTTTTGTTCAATCGTCGGCTACATCGTCACTTACCAACAGGTGAGATCGTGGTCAAAATAATGTTTATCAAAGTAAAAAAAAACTAGTGATTCAGCATTAGAAGTAACCTAGATTCTGTTCATCCTATGCTGGTCAACACCAGACCCTGGAGCTTAAAGCCTAGCCAGATGTCATCAAAAATAAGCATTTTGAGCTCAAAATTAAAGTTCTCGATGCAAAAGTGCCTAAATTTCATACAGAAAATCAGAGCACTCGTTCCGGAGCTTGTAGGCCACAGAAAACTGTGTTGATACAAATTGTGAATTGAATTGAATTGTGTTCATACAAACAAGCAAGCAAGGCATTATGCCTTATAACACCCCTGTGTTTAGTCGGGGGTTAACATAACTACAGGTCAAAATGAAGCGTGGCTTCATATCATCTGATAATTTGAGAGACGTAAACACCCCTCCCGTACCGCTCCTGTACCTCAGGGTCTGACTCAGTTAAGCCCTAGACCCTTCCACCAAAGCCTAGACCAGTAGGCTGATTACGTAGCTCAGTTGCTATCGGCTTCAATCGATTTCAATGCTGTTTCTATTTAAAATGACGTTCTTGCGATTACTTAATTGATGCAGTCTAGTTGCAATCAAGGTTTGTAGGTAAACTGCGTCAATTGGGTAAGCGTCCTTTCGGATAGAAACAGCATTAAAACTGATTTAAACTGATACAACAGAGTTACGTAATCACTAGCTGTAATATACTGATCTTGTGTCATATTCGGTGCTTCCTATTTCGCTATCACCTAAAAATTCAGAATTAAATATATTTATTTTTTCCATTCATCAATTTCAATGAAAAACTGTTTCAAAGGAAGTGTTTCAGTATTAGTATTTCTAGCATACCTATGCTAGGTATTAGGTAATGAATACTGCAATAAATGCTGATAAAAAAATAAACTTTTTATAAAAACTGAAGTAATAGAAAATTTCCAAATGAAGTAGGTTATATGATAATCAATTGATTATCCAACATATTTTTTTTTATTCGGAACTGATTTTTTTACTGGCATAAAATCTCCATAAGTATTTTGGTTTATTCCCGAAGTTATGCCAATTAAACAATGCCCAATGGTATGTGCCAATACCACAGTATGTCTGGCCTAAGTATAGACCCCTCCGCCTCTTCCGTAGATGTCATAAAAGCTGCCTGAGGGATTACACCAGGGGACAAGCAGCAGCATCCACCTCAGTACTCAACACTACTGCGATCACCAATCCGCTTGCCAAGCGTGGTGACTAAAACAAATAACCCCCCATTGCATTCCTTGGAGGAGGCCTCGTCCAACAATGGAAGTCCAACGGCTGATGATGAAGGAAAACGCCAGTATTTTGAAACAGTTTACAATAAACAACAGAGATTAAGTATCCTCACACCCTTTAAGCCTGAAAGAATAATGAGGTAATAATCACATCGTGTAAACCCACGTGTTATACATAACTGGCAATCTGGAGGAAGCAGAGTACAAAATATGGCAATGAGTTATGTACAAGCGCTATCTGCGCCGACCTGCCCTGCGTGGGGCGCGCTCCACTTGGCACCCTGCAACATAACCATAACTGTAACCATAGAGTAGAAAGAATAGCTAGCAAAAGACATTACCGTCCGAATCCTCGGACTGTCACAGTTCATATATTATCTTCATTATAATATTTAGCCCGTATCTACTGATTGCTAGGCATAGGCCGCCCATTGCTTTGCCTGTTATTGAATGTGTTATTATTATTTTTGTATTGTATCTATTTGGTAATTAATAAAGAGTTTATCAATTATACCTATCTATAGGCTTCCTCTTATTTCTGGCAATTTTCTCTGCGCAGTTCTGATCTTAACCAGTGGGGTTATTGCGTAGTAGACTGACGTTTGATTTCGATGTCCAGTTTGCTATTCATTGTGCAGTGTGTTTTAAATATTTCTGTTCTTTTAAAAAAGCTAAAACACGCTCCGCAATGAACAGCGAACTGGTAATCGACATCAAACGTCAGTCTACTACGCAATATTGACAATTAAACTGGTAATCGGTTTCGATTACGATTTCGCAGTACATTGCGCCGCGGCTATAAACTTATCTTCAAGATAATGCATTATTCATCATTCTTGTCCAAGAGTTGATGTTGAGACTATTTTAGTTTTAGGCAACCTGATACTAATCCAAAGAGACGGTAAAATGTCACACAAATTCTGGTGTAGGTAACGCTTGTGTGGCTAGGTTGTGTTGTTGTGTAGTCGGTCGCAAGTGTAACAGCCCCACGGCCACGCGCTCGTTATCTGCAATATTACAGCGTTCATTGTACCTTCGTGTTTATGTTATCTACTAGGTATTATCAACTATAGAATATACCAGCTTTAACAACTAATGAGTTCTAGAGTCATACATTTAAATAATGTACCACAGATAAAAAAAAATACTATACTGTTCGTAGGCAAAGTAGTGACTCTTATTTACTAATTATATATTAATTTCCATTATTATTTTCTTGTATGTGTCCGGCCTAAGAATAGACCGGGGAAGTACTACCACTATACCTATTTCTGCCGCAAAGCAGTAGTGCTCGCATTGCTGTGTTCCGGTTTGAAGGGTATGGTTGCCATTGAAATAACAGGCACATGAGACAGGTTATCTTTATGTATCAGGGTGGCGGGCGCAGTGAAATGCCACATAGGGCGCGTCCTAGGTGGACGTGACCTATGTGATAATGCACTGTTCATAGGCAGAGGGTACCGCTTATCATCATGTGGGCCATCTGCTTGTTCCGCCAATCTAAGTAGAAAAATCTAAGTCCGTCTCCTCCCGTGGATGTCGTAAAAGCTGACTGATGGTCTGAAAAAGCTTTACTAATAATAACATAGTTTTGTCGCTGTTACTTGATAAGTAACATTGACAAAAACGACTCCTTGTTCTTCAGCAGCCTTTAGTCGTCCACTGCTGGACGAGGCCCACAGAATGCAATGAGGATTTGCCATAATCACCACGCTTGGCAGGTGGATTGGTGATCGCAGTATAGGTATTGCGTACTCAGATAGTGTAATCCCTTAGTCAGCTTTTACGACATCAACGGGAGGAGACGAATGGATATATTCTACTACTGATACTGTTGGTCTGAACCATCCCATTGTTGGGTAAAGGCCTTCCCTCGTATCCTCCAGTCACTACGATCCTGTGCTATTGTTTGATAATCTGTGTTAAAAGTGTATATTCATCGCACCATCTCCTGCGTGGTCTGCCGCGACGCCGTCTCGTTGTGTCGGGGCTCCACATAGTGGTTATTTTGGCCCACAGCTCATCAGAGGATATTTCGTTCAGGGATATATTCTATACTAAACTCTACTAACTAACTCAGGGATATTATCACTAAGTTTTAAATGAAAACGTCACCGATTATGAACATGTTTAGTTAATTGTTTTGTATTTATCATATATACCTTATTTTATTTGAAGATGTTTTTCTATGTTTATGTTTATCACGCTCGTAACGCGCATTTATTTTAGTTAGTCATAAGTTCGCATGTTAAGTGATTTGTAAATTCTTATGAGAATAAATTCTTACACCAGAAACTAAAACTAGTTCGTTCGCCCTCATTATTTACCGTACTATACCGCTACCGTGCGTGTTAATAGGACTAGTACTATACCGCTACCGTGCGTGTTAATAGGACTAGTACTATACCGCTACCGTGCGTGTTAATAGGACTAGTACTATACCGCTACCGTGCGTGTTAATAGGACTAGTACTATACCGCTACCCTGCGTGTTAATTGGACTAGTACTATACCGCTACCGTGCGTGTTAATAGGACTAGTACTATACCGCTACCGTGCGTGTTAATAGGACTAGTACTATACCGCTACCGTGCGTGTTAATAGGACTAGTACTATACCGCTACCGTGCGTGTTAATAGGACTAGTACTATACCGCTACCCTGCGTGTTAATTGGACTAGTACTATACCGCTACCGTGCGTGTTAATAGGACTAGTACTATACCGCTACCGTGCGTGTTAATAGGACTAGTACTATACCGCTACCCTGCGTGTTAATTGGACTAGTACTATACCGCTACCGTGCGTGTTAATAGGACTAGTACTATACCGCTACCGTGCGTGTTAATTGGACTAGTACTATACCGCTACCGTGCGTAATAATTGGACTAGTACTATACCGCTACCGTGCGTGTTAATAGGACTAGTACTATACCGCTACCGTGCGTGTTAATTGGACTAGTACTATACCGCTACCGTGCGTGTTAATTGGACTAGTACTATACCGCTACCGTGCGTGTTAATTGGACTAGTACTATACCGCTACCGTGCGTGTTAATAGGACTAGTACTATACCGCTACCGTGCGTGTTAATTGGACTAGTACTATACCGCTACCGTGCGTGTTAATAGCACTAGTACTATACCGCTACCGTGCGTGTTAATAGGACTAGTACTATACCGCTACCGTGCGTGTTAATAGGACTTGTACTATACCGCTACCGTGCGTGTTAATAGGACTAGTACTATACCGCTACCGTGCGTGTTAATTGGACTAGTACTATACCGCTACCGTGCGTGTTAATTGGACTAGTACTATACCGCTACCGTGCGTGTTAATAGGACTAGTACTATACCGCTACCGTGCGTGTTAATTGGACTAGTACTATACCGCTACCGTGCGTGTTAATTGGACTAGTACTATACCGCTACCGTGCGTGTTAATTGGACTAGTACTATACCGCTACCGTGCGTGTTAATTGGACTAGTACTATACCGCTACCGTGCGTGTTAATTGGACTAGTACTATACCGCTACCGTGCGTGTTAATTGGACTAGTACTATACCGCTACCGTGCGTGTTAATTGGACTAGTACTATACCGCTACCGTGCGTGTTAATTGGACTAGTACTATACCGCTACCGTGCGTGTTAATTGGACTAGTACTATACCGCTACCGTGCGTGTTAATTGGACTAGGTTACCGCGTGACTATAATTTATCAAATGATGCCGACTGTAATGTGGCATAGATGAACACTGCCCGTAGACACTCGCATTTAAACATCACTAATTGGGCAGGACTACCGCAAACGGAATCAGCGGGCCGGCTCGCTGATTTGCGGTGCGCGCTGCAATGTGGCGCTAGGCGGGCTGGTGGCTGCCACCGACGCACATCACACACGTCATAGCAGCCGGCGTGTGTTCGTCAAATATGACGTCATGCAACTGATGTTTTGTGGAAATGGGTTAACGATAAAATCATACTACTACACCAATGTTTTTGGTCTGAGCTTTTACCTAATAGAAGCATTAAGAGAACCTTAGAAATCATACTATTCGCTAGAAACATAAAAATATTTACCATGACTTTTTAGTTTGAACTGTTCCCGATATTTAGGCACAGTTAACGTGCGCCATGATCACGGGAGAACTAACTAAAGTCTTTGCGAGTAGATGTTATTGACAGATATATCGATCTACCCTCTTTCTCACTCTTTTATTACGAACGATACCACTACCATCGGTTTCATTGTCACACTTCACTCCACCTCGACACACAACACTAACGGTATCCGGACGCGTAGCAGGTACCACACTTTTTTAATTCTTACACATTCTCACCACAGGCTTCCATACTCCAGATAATTGAAAACCATCCTATCTATTGAAATTTCTATGCTTAGTAGGTAATATCAATTGCCTCTTGTACCATTCTTGGTATGTAATGTAGCTCTGTTGAGATTACCTGCGATTTGTGTGGCTTGATCCAATGATTTGAGCCAGATTACTAAAGGTGTTCTGCTATGGCTGACTTAAAAAAAGTCTAAACTTACTTCTAGTGAAAAGTATGTACATAACCATGATAGTTTCAAAAGTTATACTTTAGAAAGCAGTTCTGATTAGAACCATAAAAATACGCTAACGGTTGACTTATTTTGGATACCTTACATTCTTAGGTCTTACTATATACAATAATCCTCCCAGCGTGTATGGTAAGCCCGCCTATTGCATTCTATGGGGGAAACCACGTTCAGCAGTGGACTTTTACTGGTTACTAATGATGGCAATGATTAGTTATTTTGTCTGGCAAAGGGTTTCCTCTGTGTGCTTTCCTCGAAACCATAGGTAAACCGAACCTTTTTTCATCTTCAGTACATCTTTTAGTTTCATGGTCCTCACATAATTTCCATAGACTGAATTACTAAGTCTGTTAGAACTAGAATTATTTATTTCAGAAGTATACAGCAAAATGCTAACTATGTGACTTTAATATACTGTTATTGAATAGAAAATACAACACAGGCTGATATAGCCTGGAACTCGTGTATGAACGTGTGTGGAGTTACTATTATTATTCAGTGGTAGAGTGTTAGCGCCCTATAGTGTTAGCGCGTTGGTCGCGTGTTTAGTTCGCGGCGTGTCAAGGAGGACAACCGGAGACGACGGCCGCAGGCCACATCATTACCAGACTTATAGCGTCACACTTTGAAGACCTCTGTGGCGCGGCCGGCGAACGTTCGCCTGCGAAGCAGGAGGTTACGGGTTCGATTCCCGCCTCGGAACTAATATTTGTTAAGGGTGTTCTGGGTATTTTCTTTATATCATAAAATAAAAAACTATGTAATATATTATATTAAGTACTAGCGACTCGCCACGGCTTCGCACGGGTAGCCCCCGGTGAAAAACAGCCCCCCCCCGTTATTTTATTACTTATTCTGCTATTCGGAGCGGAGAAGAATCCATCAAAAAAGAGATACATAACATCTGTCCATCTGATCTTTATTTATAAGTGGCGTAACTAACACGACTTTTTTATATATATTGATATCAGTTGTCTAGTACCCATAATACAAGCACTGCTTAGCTTTGGGCTAGATTATGTTGTGTGAACTGTCTATAGCATTATTTATTTATTTTATTTATACTCTTTCATATGGTCGTATTAACCTTGCTGCGTAGTAAATATTATGGATACAGCATGGCTGCTCGCTGACTGTATTACGGAACAAGCAGGTGGCCCACTCGATATTAAAGCGGTACCCTCTGCCTATGACTATTAACTGATAGGTTACGCCCACCTTTACATCGCAACACTACACGTGCGAAGCCGAGGTGAGTCGCTAGTCTATATCTGTATATGTATAGTAATAATAACGAGGAAAGATTTGATTGTTTGTTTGCAATGAATAGGCACCGAAACTACAGAACTGATTTGAAAAATTATAACACTGTTGGAAAGATACACTATCCCCTGGTGACATAGGCTATATTATATTTTCAAAAAAATAGGGATCCTTACTAAAACTCCAATAATGTAAACCAAGGTGTAAAATAAAAGTAACATAGGGGGAGTAACTTTGGCAGGTTTTTGTATCTGGTGTGTAGATAGATGGGGAAGGAGAGAGGGTTAGCGGGGATGGGAGGGAGAGGTATCCCGACACTACCCGTGCGAAGCCGGGGGGGTTTCTAGTTCTCTTATAAAAGTACCTAGCGGACCAGTGTGGCTTTAGTGGCTGTTTCTCCTGATATTATTATGAAAACAGACTCCCGATCTCAACAATAAGCAAACATCGGCGGACAGTGCTTTCATGTTACAACGCCGCCTTGCAAACCAGTTAAATACTGACTAAATAAATACGAGGCTCTGCTTGGTTAAACAGTTTAACCGCTGTGCAATATCGGCGAGTTTAACAGACGGGACGTCGCTAGAAGCAGCCATGACGATTGTCGATAGAGTTAGGTGTTTACTCTGTACGATACATCTATAAATATATATAATAGCGCCTTAGATAGCTCAACTGTAACATTTGTATTTTGAAAGTATTATATATGCTTACTTGTATTTGTTGTATAATTATTTTTGTATAGATGTATACTAATATATAATAATAATAATTACCCGGACTTGTTAATAAGATTCTTTGGTATAAGATTTGTCCTGGCTGCTAGCTTATTATGGAATGTGAAGCTGGAAGAAAGCGTTAGCTGAGTCAGTCGTGGAAAGCAATGGCGGCGATGAGCTCACCACTCGCCACATCTATATTCCACGATGGTGCAACCCACTGTGAAAAGAGGCCCATTGAGGCTCTGCCTACCCCTTCGGGGAAAAAGGCGTATGTGTTTGTGTGTAGTATGTAATAATATTATGTGTATAAAAAAGAGGTTAAG
Source organism: Operophtera brumata (assembly GCA_932527175.1). Lineage (NCBI taxonomy): Eukaryota > Metazoa > Arthropoda > Insecta > Lepidoptera > Geometridae > Operophtera > Operophtera brumata. The sequence continues at coordinate 52,342,485 of OW052239.1, read as the reverse complement.
TTTGTGTATGAGTTTTTATGATCCGATTTCGAAAATTAGTAGTAGAGCTTTTTTGTGAAAGAGCTCGTCCGGGAAGTACTACCACCATACCTATTTCTGCCGCAAAGCAGTAGTGCTCGCATTGCTGTGTTCCGGTTTGAAGGGTTGGTGCTGGTGAAATTACAGGCACATGAGACTTTTCATCTATATGTCTCAGGGTGGCGGGCGCAGTGCAATGCCACATAGGGTGCGTCCTAGGTGGACGTGACCTTTGAGGTAATGCACTGTTCATAGGCAGAGGTTACCGCTTAACATCAGGTGGGCCTCTAGCTTGTTCCGTCATCCAAGTAGTATAAAAAAAAAAAAAAAAAAAAAACTTTCACCAACAAGAAGCTGCATTGTCTCTGAATTTTAGACTATATTTTATTCGCTCCCACGGCATATGTAGAGGGGAAAGGGTGGGCATACAATGAGGGATGGCAAATGAACTACTTTTTATCCCAACAACAAGCGTGCAAAGCTGCGGGCAAAAGGCTAGTAACCTATATGAAGTAGGTATCAGACAAGTACAAGATTTGTCTTCTTTCGAGTAACTAGTTTTTCAATGTTCAATCTTCCTCAGTATAAAGCCTTTAAATGAATTATTAGAGGAACCACAGTGGTGAATAAATATTTTGCAAGCACATCCTTCCATTGTCACAATACGTCGTCTCCTCAAAATATTGGTCCTATGTTGTGAAATAAAATCATAAAGATTCCGCAACTCAATACCGAGCTGAGGCTATAATGACGTTTTTACTCCCAGCTAATGGTATTACGATGTTTTTCCACATTTCCGTATTTCAGCCCTCATTAGAAGGTGCAGTGCAGGCTGCGTCTTGTTAGCTGCATTGTGCTCCTAACTAAAGGAATTCATGAGCCGTTTCTTATGCTTGGGAATTGTAGGCGTACGAAACATCTGAACCTACGAGTTAAACTTTTTTTTTGTCGGAAATGTTGACTTCAAACGCGTACCAAATGAGTACGCGAATGGGTAGGCGAATTTTTTGATTGCTCTTCTTCACACATGCAAGACCGATTTTGCCCAAGTTTGAGCTTGCGAAGTACATACTGTTCGCAGAACTACTAGTAAATATTACATACATACATACACATACATACATAGACACACGCCTTTTTCCCCGAAGGGTGGTAGGCAGAGCCTCAATGGGCCTCTTTTCACAGTGCGTTGCACCATCGTGAAATATAGACGTGACAAGTGTTGAGCTCATCGCCGCCATTGCTTCCAGTAATAACACATTCCATAATAAGCTAGCAGCCAACCTTATGCCAACGAATCTTATCGACAAGTCTGGGTAATCTCTTAGTCGGCTTTTACGACAACCACGGGAGAATGGAGGGGTCTATCTACTAAATATTAGTATTATTGAACCAACACAATCTTTCTTTAGTAATATATACGAAGTTTGTTTATATCAATGTTATCTTTACAGTATCATTAACACGTTGAACGCCATGTAGGTCACCGGTGACCACACTCTGCCAAAATCAAGGCGCCGCGTTGGACACCGGTCACCTCAGAGCAGACCAGGTTTTCAAAGTGAATTTGTGCGCCGTGGGTCGCGTTTACTATAGATTTTGCGTAACGAGGTGACCGGGATGGCGCTGTAGACCAATTCGCCGAAGTGGTTTTCACCTAACTTAAGATTTTGTTAGTATAAAGCCATTTTCTATGAAAAATGTTTGTATGCCATTAATTGAATATGTTTGTTACCACTGAATGCTGATATATATATAAAGTATATAGAAATATAAAGTATATATATATATATAGTATATAGAAAACTGCTTAGAATACATGGTAACACATCCATATTTCCGGACCGGAGTAACACATCCATTGACCGGAGTACGTGACCTCGTGGCGCCATAATAACAAAATTGTCTATTTTCACATAACAGCGCCACAACGGACACCGGTGACCTCAACACGCTTTTTAGGAATATCTCTGAAATAAGGCCTTAGATCGAAACCTTACTAGGACATAAGTACGAATCGTGAGATACTGCATCAAAGGACAGCAAAAAATAATAATGTAAAAATCGTATTTTCACTATGGCGTTTAACGTGTTAAACCTGATAATTATTCAATTTATCACTGATATAAAGGAATAGAATAGAATAGAATAGTAGTTTATTCAGATCAAGCACACATTATAGAAATTACAAATAAGAAATCATAAAATGGCTTGTATGTAAAGTATGTCAGACACAATAATATTATTTATTCTGGGGCAATGACAAAGTTTTGAGCAGACGGCGTCGACTGAAAAACGCGTGTACCAATTATTGCTAGCATGCCAGTCGCCGGATAGTCGAGTAACTGGCTCTAGTCATAATATATCTCATGATCTATGTTCACTTACTCTGCCTCGATAAACTCCGTATTTTAAAATATGTGTTTTATGAGAATGGATGGGTTTTATGACTTTTTGTCCCGGGTTGTTTTTTATCGATCAGCAGAGGCGATTTGGATCACTTAATGGAATGTTTACAGTAAACCCATCCGTCTAGACAAAAAGATGCCTTATAAAACCTGCAGCCACTATCGGATCTAGCTATCTCTATCTTTCTAACAACCAGGAGGTTTCTATGATAATACTACACTTTCACCTTCGTCACAGCTTTTGATACCTTATTTCTAATAACCATTTAATTTTAGAGACTTATTTGAAAATGAACGCGTTAAATACATAAAGTACTCTTACCACGTCATAATTTTAACTAAAAGGCACATTACTAATAACATTAACGTACGCAAACACTTAAAAGAACATTGGAACATTAACTTGGCTTCTTACTGCGCCCCGCTGCGCTGTTTCGCGTAGACATGTAGAGTAATATCAATGAGGTACAGAGCACGCTGATCAAGGTATGAACTACGGTCTATTAGGCATGTGATAAGGATATCACTGCTTGAAGATCCAGATCTACGATCCAGAGTCTCAAGCACCGCCGTAAAGTCGCATGCCTTTCGATCTTCTATAGGTTACATTTCGGGTAATGCTCCTAGGAACTTCACTATCTGATCCCACCATTTCCTTTTCATTTTCATTATAGGACGAGCAGACGCACGGCTTGGTATCATCCTTACCTCATTAGTATACCCTCTATTCGTACTAAACGTTTCAGTTCTACCTCTATAATGCGAACTGCTAAGGAGTGGAATACACTACCGTCGTCTGTCTTTCCTGAAAACTATAGTCTGGGTCTCTTCAAGGCTAGAGTGAATCGGTGCCTTCTAGACCTTTGTGCTTCATCTTCGGCCACATCGTCACTTACCAACAGGTGAGATCGTGGTCAAAGGTATATCATAGTTTAAAAAAAAACAACGACCGACGACAAGCGGCAATTCAACCTGAGACACTTACACAAATTAAGTATTATATATACTCTTGGCTTGAGAAGAAGTGTTTCGTAGAGTCACGATCAATATTATTGCGATGCAAAATTGTGTGTAGTGGCTTAGCTTGCACCGGGACCCGCAATCTCTCACATCTCAGCCGGCTACTCACCCGCCGCGGTACAGACGAGTATTTGTCAAGAGGTCGAGTAATCGTAAATGTAGTGAGTGTGTTTCTTTGATGGAGCATTATATGTATTACTAAATCTGCTGACGCTTAAAATTGTACAACAGTTCAATGAGGCTCTATATAACTTGGATTTCATTACTCTGAGGTTTAATAATTTTATTGCCAAGCTAATAATGCTACAGCGAGTAGAAATTATTCAACAATTTGTTGAAAGGAAAATAGACGATGCAAGATTATACAACTTTCTGCACATAATTGAATTGCTGTATGGGGAATATGGCAGGCTATTTTATTTTAGCTCATGTAGAAACTACCTACACTATTGTATCTAATTAAGTCTAAGTGATAAGAACATGTATGTTCTTCTTCGTGTTATTGGTTCTTTCGAAGTTACCCTGCTTTAGGTCGGTAACTAGCTTAAGTCATAGCGGCCCTGAAAATAAGCTAGAGTTGACCACGAAATCAGTGTGGCGAAATCGTTAGGTTAGTAGTAGGTACAACTTTTTAGTCTGGGGAAGTACTAACACCAAACCAATTTCTGCCGCAAAGCAGTGGTGTTCACATTGCTGTGTTTCGGTTTCAAGGGTACGAGTGCCGGTGAAATTACAGGCACATTCAATTTTTAGGTTGGCGGGTGTAGTGCAATACTAGATAGGGCGCGTCCTAAGTGGACATGACTTGTAAGTTAATGTATAGTTGTAGGTAAATATTTCCGCTTAACATCAGGAAGGCCACATAATAGTTCAGTCAGTTAAAAAAAAAACAATATGTGCCTTGGTGGCTCTTTCCATGCACTTGTTATTATATTGTTGGTTCTAAGTAAGGTCTACGGTTCCGGAGTAGCTATCGTGACGAACACGTCATCACATTGACAATATATAAAGCCAGGTGTTGCGTGAAAGTACGTGCGAGGTGCTTGCACCTTGTTTGACAGCCGCAAACAAACCTGGCTAGTTACTGTTACTGTTACTGTTAGCCTGAATCATCCCATTGTTGAGCAAAGGCCTCCCCCCATATCCTCCAGTCACTACGATCCTGTGCTATCGTTTGCCAATCTGTGTTAAAGGCATCTATTTCATCACGCCATCTCCTGCGTGGTCTGCGGCGACGCTGTCTCGCTGTGTCAGGGCTACACATAGTGGTTATTTTGGCCCACAGCTCATCAGGCATATGACAGACATGTCCAGCCCAATTCCACTTCAGCTGGAATTATTATAATACCAAATCTACTTACAACCTCTCCAAAATATTGCTCTCTGCATTGCTTGCTGGTTGGGTCAATACTAAGCCACGTCTCAGTGCCGTAAGTCATCACTGGCAAACTGCACTTTCGTCTTGAGGCTCTGCGGTATCTGATGAGAAAATATGGCGTGGTTTCCTGAACGCTGCTCAGCGCTGCCCATTCATTAGTCTGTATCTATTCTCACACAATAACAAGTCGTATAATACTGCCCTGGTAAAATTCTACTCTACTCAAGGTATAAAGTGTTATATTCGCATCCTTGCTCGTCAGGTGGCGTGTTGCAACACATTGTGCGATAGGATCGGGCTTCGTGAGCGCTATCTGGAAGTTGCATTATTAGGTGCTGCTTAGTACGTGGCTCGTTAGGTTATTGCACCGGGTAATTTAGCAAGTGGCAGAATAGAATTAACGCTTTGAGCCGGAGACCATGAAATGTTATATGCATTTGAGTTGAACTAACTCAGTGAGAAATCTGCAAGAAAACCAACTCATGTTATTCCGAATCAATTTGTTGTAAGTGATGTATGTATGATGATGTGTGATGATACAAATTATAATGTATGTGATGTTTTTAAAGGTGCCTAGATGGCTGTGAGAGTAATTTCGTATAGTTTTAAAATTGGCAGTTCTATTCTACATACATATACACACGCCTATTCTATTATATTACCCCCCCCTCCCCACTCCTTCCAGACATCCTCATCAATTTTGTCTTCGCCATCTCCATTTTAGTCTGCTGCGTCGCCTTCTCTGTGGGTCAAGATACTACTTAGTGGTAACCTTTGCCCACAGCTCGCTTGACGTGACCAGCTCAATCACACTTCAGCTTAGAGGCTTTCGAATACATCCACAATTAGAGTTTGTGAGCGCAACGCAGTGTTTTGAATCCTATCCATGTGCCTAACACTCAGGACGCTACACTCCATCGCACGCTGCCATACCTTGAGGTTGGACTTCTGAAGCTGTGGCAATGACCAAGTTTGCACATCACAATTATATGTAAAGACGGGGAGAACGCACGTGTCTATTATTTATCGCTTTAGCGATAGCGGGAAGTCTGGACCTTTCATTGGATCTCCCATGGGCCAATATCTCCTCCAGGCATTTTCAGTTAGCAGAGCAATTTCTTTGTCTGGTCTGGATTCGAAGGAGACTATTTGGCCAAGGTAGATGTAGTCTTCAACACAAAGTAATTGATCCCCGTCTACACTAATTCTGGTTTGTATACTGTTGGTTATGAGGTTAGTCTTAAGGTTTGACTGAATACGAACAGGGCCATGTTCATCGTCAGTCCAACCTCAAGGCTTTCAATAACTTCAATGTCTTCGAGTATGTTTTATAGCCCCAAAGAAGATTTAGAAAATAGGACAATGTCATCGGCGTAGTGGAGCTGCGCTGATATCAATTCCTTTTTGATCCCATCCTGCCCATCCTACCCATGCTGAACAGGCAATAGAAAAATTAAAAAAGGTAGTTCATCGATGAATCATATTGTTATATAATATTGTTACATCTAATCTACTTTGTTCATGTATTGATGACCTCTGTGGCGCGGTAGGCGAGTAGCCGGTAGTACGATAGATTGCGGGTTCAATTTCCGCTGCGGGACAAATGTTTGTGTGATCTGCAAATAAAAATACACCAAGAGAAGCAGAAAAAGACCAGTCATGAGACGGGCAGACGACCTCAAACTAGCAGCAGGAACAAACTGGAGAATACTTGCTAGGGACAGAGCATTGGAGAATGCCAGACGAGGCAGTTCTCAATACGCACCATAATAAATACCACGAGAAGTTTTAAAAAAAGCAACAGAATTTGAAAAAGCCAACGAGTGTTAGTTAATATTATAATTACTAGAAGTAAATATAAACTTGATACAATAACATGTATTCCGTATAATAATAAAACAGAGAATTATTAATTATTACCGATAGATGTCCAATGCCAAAGTTACAACAATGTTTACGCCTACAAAGCTCAGCGTAGGTAAATGCAGTACCTTTATTAGCGTTAGTGTGGCGATACTATCAGACAAATGGCGTGGCGTGACGTGGTACCTAGCTAAACTAGGTAGATTACTGCGATGCACAATTACAGCCGCATTATATTGCTGGCTTGGAAAATTATCTAAGCTTCATAGTGTGAGTCCATATTGAATTATTACTAAAACGTAGAGCAATCACATATGGGAAAAAGGGACAGCTCAACGTCTAAAAGTTGAAATCAATGGGCATGGCGACTCGGATGAACATGGAAAATAAATTATTATTTGCAGGGACAAAAACTATAATTTAAGTTATATCAATTACTGTAGGTACTCAAGGTACCACCATATAAATAGATAATAAACAAGATAGAACTGCAACTTGCCTTGTTAGGTACTTCTCTTTGTGCGTGTCCCGATGATGCTGCCGAGACACAGAATAAATAATAGTATAAGTTAGCCGAAATAAGTAACTTCCTCCACGCTCCCCAATGCCCCGTGCTCGCTCGTAACCGTCATATCGTCATATTGTCTATTCACAACAATGATTAGTACCTGGGGCCCAATTCTAGTAAACCAATGGTATTGAATTGTCTCATAATTGACACTTTTGACACTGGGTATTCTACTTACTTCAATGGTTTTTGTTGCATTATAATTATGACCATATATAAACCATTACAACATTTATATAATATATGTACCTGCTGATAATGTAATGCTCCTGACATGGATTTGTTTGCATTTTGACATAGGTACCACTAAACACAACCCATCGCGTGCGAACTAAGTCATTGGTATCTCCTAGGATATGATACATTTTACACGTCTTACGCGTCGTCCATACGGTATGTCAATGGCTCAAGGCCCAATTCTGTGCTTACAAATGTATAAAACGTAAAAGGTACCTATTATCTCCGTTATTTCTGTAAGGCTAGACAATTTTTCCAACGCACCCATCGTTCGCATAACGACAAAAAATGATCGCCATAAACTCAATATTCAGTAGTTTTTCGACAGTAATCGCCCATATCTGAAGAATTTCGGTTATTCTGCCTCTATTGAGGAAACTTTACTCGACAAAGGCAATAGCGTAAAGATATAAACAAACATCTAAATCGAGAACGAAATTTAATAGCTCCCTATAATAACCAAATGGGGGTCTAAAAATTATCATAACCCGAACACTACTCGCGACCTTGAAGCAAATCCATATCCCCGCACAAAAAATAAACTCTTCCATTCAAAAACCAACCTTAATGCAATGGAAATAGGAGGTTAAAATGCTGCAGAAAATATTTTGGTACTAAAGTACATCGATGCTGAAAGGATCGAGGACTTAGCCAATGTTTTATTCATGAGTAGAATTGGTGTTTGTCCAAATTTGACGTGCCATATCTTGCAACCAGAATTGAAATTTTGCCAATAAAAACTTACTCTATTTTACAGTTTATGGATGGGATATTGTTTTGAGGCTTTGTGTGGCGAAGGGTTGAGGAATAAGGGTTTGTGGAACTAATATAATTTTATGTAAGAGCTTTTGTTTTGGCCCATTCCATTGGCCTAGTGACAGTCACTACGATTTCTAACAATATAAACATAATAAACACATTGATGATGAGTTTTCTGATGAGATGATGGAAATGAATTTGGTAAGAATGGTACTAATACCCACGGCGCAGGGTATCCTAGTGTGAGATCAGGATTGCGTATGGGACTGTTGGGTGTTATGTTATTGAAGCTGTTTTGAGAAATCTATTGCAGTAGATGGTTAAGCAATGATTGTTTTGTCCGACTACGCGAAGTATGAAGTTCGGTGAAGTTTATTTTTTCTCTCGATATTTCTTAACTAATAATTATTTATGTAATTTTCAGTCAACCAACGTTCCAATTTTCAACCATCTTTGTGGCTTCGCTCACCAGGAATTCAATCTAACTTCTGACTTGTTTTTGTACCTCCTTTCCACAGTAAAAGTTCACATCTTAATTTATTTATCCAGGAATTCCCATTATTGTTTTTGGGAAGATTCAGGAACATTAGATATTTTAGCGGGTGAAAGTTAAAGCAATTTTTGACCGTTGTTCAAAACTCTTTACAATCGAGTTTGCGAACTGTAATAGCTTTGCATGTTATTGAAGAAGTTTCAGCTTAATTATGATTTAATAATCTCCACCTTAATTAATTTTATTTTCAGTGGCTTCTTTATTTATGAGTGTTAAAAAGATTAACCCTGTTACTATAAAACTCTGGTTATCCTTTGAATAGTTACACAGTTTTTGATTATTTGGGGGACGGATTCGGGGGCGGGGAGAGAGAGGGGTGGGATGGTTTTTTTTCTTTAGAATTTGTTCGGGTTAAATTATTCTGATAACAAAATTATAAAACTTATATTAGTGTGGTTATGGTAATGCCAATTATCTACATTTAAATATTTTAAATAAAACATGTCATGTATGAGTTTAGGAAAGTGTAGACTTTCCTTAAATCACATTGTCATGTTCATAAAAGCTATTCCTACCCTATAAAAACCAGCCAACGAAAAAATCATGACAATAAAACAGACTATGAAATCGTACGCGTATTTCATTGACAATTTGCAAGTGGGAGAAACGTATAAAGAAGGCTTTAGAGGAATGAAGACAAATGGTCTGCATTCATTGATGCGGGCCCTGGGCCAGGGGGCGGATGACGTGACCTAAATATAGGGCTAGATAGAGTTTTTGGGAGTACAGCTAGTTCTATTTAGGGTAAATATGTTGAGCTACATTGTATAAGCTCGTTTGGATTAGTTTACTTCAGGAGTATGATGATCTAGAATTAGAAGAAAAACACAGAAAAATACAAATTTATGATGCGATTGAATAATTATATTATGATTTCTCGTACTACGTAATATGTTTTCACAATAATTATTTCGTGCTAGTTTTTTGTTAATTAATTGTTTATTATCACATAGTGTGTTAATAAAGTCACAAACTCCAATATTTGAAATAGTCCGACTAGGAATTGAATCACGACATTGTGGGCGATCTACTTTTGCATTTTGTCATATAACACCAAACACCACCGATCGCGTGCGAACTAAGTCAGAGACTGGTTGTCGTTGGTGCCTCGCATCCGATTTTGACACCGAAAAATTTGCAGTTATTTTATGACGTCATCCGCCCTTACCCTAGTCACAGATAAAATAATACTATACTAGTACCCTAGTAAAATATTGTATGTGTATATAATATTACCTCGAGTCAGCACCACACGGGCGTGTTAGAGCCGGCGCTCACTGACGACGTGGCACGGCATGGTATGGCAAAGGATTTTATTACTAATCAAGTTATTTTGAATCTTATTTCAATCAGATTAGAATTCATGTTACTTTATTTCAATACCACGATGCCGCGACGTGCCGCAGGATGCCGCAGGATGCTGTGGCATACCACGGCATGCCGTTTCATTCCACGGGTTGCCGTGGGGCGCCATTGCATCTCGCGAGACGTAAAGGTCACTTTATGTCGAGGAATTATGCTTGCTAAGCTAGTTGAAATATGGTTGAATCTTGTGCAGAGCGGCTGGGCTTTCAGCAATGCCATGCCACGGGATGACACGGCATGCCACGGAACGCCGCGGGATGCCGCAGCAGAACCTGCCATGCCATGCCGTGCCGTGCCGGCACTGGGCGCCGGTCCTTATGTACACTACACAGATTTTAGTATGGAGAAACCGAATAGCGCCTCTAGCGAGCACCTTGAGAACCTCAAATTCCATACTAAAATCCGTGTAGTGTACACCTCACGCCCGTGTAAGTTGCTTGTTACATTTGCATACTAGCCCCTCAGGTTCATTCGTTCGTCGTTTCATATGTTATTTCTTGGTCACCCTGCTTTATATAAATTACCACGTAAATGTATGCTGGTCATGGAATGACTCCAGTAACCGATGGTGAAAGAATGGAGTGCGTATTACTGAGGCTCTTGTTATGTAATGATGAACCAAAGTGTAATTTTTTAAAGATGAAACCTTTTCTAAGTAAGGAAAACATAACATCTAACGCCAAAAAACTCAAGATCCTCATTAAAAAAACACCTCGCGATAGAAACAGAGGCATCGTCCGAACCAGATTGACTGGCATTTATTTTATTTATCGTCGACTACCCTCCTTTTACGGCCCGCCCCGCAAGCAAAGTGAATTTTGATGCGTTCCCTTTTATATGTCCCAATGAAACGTTTACAGTTCCAGTTTTTGTCTCCCCCGTCTTATTGAGCCGCTGGATGGCTGTTGGTTCCTCACAATACATAAAGTTACAAATACATAAATCATAAAACAACTATAGAAGTGAATTACAAAACGCAAAGCCTTGACAAAACGTGGCGCAACACATTGCATTTTGCGAAGGACTTGCGCTTAGTGACATTTGCATTGTAATAGACCACAGAATAAATAATATAAACCATAAAATTAACTTCCGTGGTCGATAAAGTTAAAAAATTATATCATAATTAAATTCTGTTTATTAATCAATTAATCAAATTAGGTTGATAAGATAATTTTACACCTTTAATTAATTTTGCTAATAATCAACTGGAATGTCTGAATATAATAACAAATAATGCTGGACAGTCCACACAAAATTATCCAGCCCCAAACTAAGCAGAGCTTGGTGTTATGGGTACTAGACAACCGATATACTTAATACAATAGGTACGGTCGCGGTCTAAAAATGTTTACCAGTTTTCAAATCAGATTCTTAACCGCACTGTTTGCATCAATGTCTAAAATGCTATATCTAGGTACTTATTACTTTTTAACACTCGTAGCATGAGCTCGGCCATGAGCTCACCACTTGTCACGTCTATATTCCACGATGGTGCAACCCATCGTGGAAGTGACGGGTTTGAGCAGTTCGTGCACTGGTTTTAGCATGTGCGGTTTAGTGACCGCAGTGGTGTAAGTGTGCCGGGTGGCTAGACTTGGAGGGTAGCGGGATCCGAAGCACGGTTCTCCGCTGGCCGACCGCAGGTTGTAGGGGGCCCAACTAGTGAGTTAGCCACTCATGAAAGGCTGCCCCACCGCCTCGCGAAAAATCCCAGAGTGCTCCATCGTGCCGGTTGGCGACCGGATGAGAGGACCCGATGGCCATTCCTGGGGGGGTTCGGGCGTCCCCGCAGTCTCCAGTCTAGTCTCCCACTGTCGCAGGAGCCTGCTGTTATCTCTAGGTTTTCGCTGACTAGTGCCTCGCTCAACAGCCGTTTTTCCCACTTACCTTATCACTCAAAACCAAATATGAAAAAGTCAAAATATAATAAGTTGTGCTCACAGCGGAAGCACTTCCTCTCGCTTCAAGTGCACCTCTCAAACATTCGAGGTCTGCACTCCAATCTCGATCCGGTCCACCACCACCTAGAGACCGCCAAGCCACACTTATTATTCCTCACGGAGACGCAGATTCAATGTCCTCCCAATACAGCATACCTCACATACCCAGGCTATGCTCTGGAGTACAACTTTAAATCCAAAGCTGGTATCTGTTTATTTGTCCGCGAGGACATTTGCTGTCTGCGTCTTCGTGACCTTGAAGAACCCGATTTCTCCGTTTTATGGACTTTGGTGGACACCGGCATGGATAAAATTATCTATGCTGGTTTATATCGATCGCACTCTGGAGACCACGAGACAACCAGGTTATTCAACTACATCTGTGAAGCGGCGGATGTGGCCCAACAACGTTATCCTGATGCCCAACTGGTGATTCTGGGGGATTTTAACGCCCACCACCAACAGTGGCTGTTCCCTTACCAGTTGTCCGACCATGCTGGGAGAGAGGCGTGCAAACTTGCACTTACGCTAAATCTCACTCAGCTGGTCGGTGAGGCAACCAGAATTCCGGACGTTGAGGACCACACAGCCAACTGCCTGGACCTTCTGCTGACGAACGAGCCGGATCGCCACTCGGTATCAGTGTTGCCTCCTTTGGGAACATCAGATCACTGTGTGGTGAGGTCTGTATCTTCATACTCGCCTCCCGATCCCTCACCTAGAGGTAGTAGGCGAGTGTGGCGTTACAAGTCAGCAGATTGGGATGAGATGCAACACTTCTTCGCGTCTTATCCTTGGCGGCAAACCTGTTTTTCTTCTTGTGACCCGACGGTTTGTGCTGATGCCGTTACGGAGGTGATCAAAAGAGCAATGGAGTATTTTATTCCATTTTCCGATGCATCACCTTCAAGCAATGCTCGCCCATGGTTCAGTCCCACGTGTGCTAGCGCGGAAGCGTTAAAACGTGCGGCTTATCTAGCCTGGGTTGACGCAAGAAACGGCAAAACCTCGGATGCACGGATGAAGAAGAAAGACTATAACAAAGCCGCCAAGTCCTGCAAGAAGGTGTTACGGAAGGCTCGCTTCAATCGGATTGGCCGTCTGGGGGCTAAGCTTGCCGCATACCCTGCGGGAAGTAAAGCTTTCTGGTCTCTGGCTAAGTCGGTGGAAGCGAACTTCAGCCGCCCTTCACTCCCCCCACTACTGAAACCGGACGGGTCCCTAGCTCACGCTGCGGTTGAGAAAGCAAATTTATTTGCCACTCAATTTGCGGAGGCTTCGCGTCTTGACACCTCTGGCGAAACTCCACCCAGCCTTCCTCGGTGCGAAGCTTCAATGCAAGAAATTCGCATTCAGCAAAAGGAAGTGCTCAAAACGCTACGTAGTCTTGACGTGAATAAAGCTAGCGGTCCTGATGGTATCTCGGCCGTAGTGTTAAAAACCTGTGCCCCTGAGTTGTCTCCAATATTAACGCGACTTTTCCGCCTCTCTTTGAAAACTGGTGTAGTCCCCAAGTCTTGGAAGCTCGCTAACGTGCAACCTGTGCCCAAGAAAGGCAGTCGTGCTGACCCTTCGAACTACCGCCCTATCTCGGTCACCTCCCTACTATGTAAATGTATGGAGCGTGTACTGAATAGGAAACTCCTTGCATACCTCGAAGGTAACGATCTCCTCAGTGATCGTCAACGCCTCGAAAACGCAGGCTTGTCTCTTCTCGGCGAAAAAAAGTCAGTTTCTCCAATTTCCTGTCTTTCGGGGATGTACCTGTAGCTATAGGAGATCACCTCGAGCTCTTAGGCGTTTCACTCACGCCTACTCTCAACTTTGGCTCCTACATCGAGTCTAAGGCAAAAACTGCTTCCATGAAGCTGGGTATTCTGAATAAGGTAAAGCGTTACTTCACACCAGGACAGCTTTTAAGTCTGTACAAAGCACAAGTCCGGGCTGGTATGGAGTACTGCTGCCACGTTTGGGATGGCTCGGCCAAACACCAGCTTGCTGCCTTGGACTCGATCGAACGCAGAGCTTTCAGGCTTATTGGTGAGCAACATATGGCGGAGACTAAGATCCAGAGTCTCGAGCACCGCCGTAAGGTAGCGTGCCTTTCGATCTTCTATAGGTTACATTTCGGGGAATGCTCCCAGGAACTTCATGATCTGATCCCACCATCTCCTTTTCATCATAGGACGAGCAGGCGCACGGCTCGGTACCACCCTTACCTCATTAGTATACCCTCTATTCGTACTAAACGTTTCAGTTCTACCTTTATAATGACAACTGCTAAGGAGTGGAATACACTACCGTCGTCTGTCTTTCCTGAAAACTATAATCTGGGTATCTTCAAGGCTAGAGTGAATAGGTGCCTTCTAGACCTTTGTGCTCCATCTTCGGCCGCATCGTCACTTACCAACAGGTGAGATCGTGGTCAAACAAAGGTATATAATTGTTAAAAAAAAAAAAAAAAAAAAAACCACTGTGAAAAGAGGCCTATTGTGGCTCTGCCTACCCCTTCGGGGAAAAAGGCGTGTGTCTATGTATGTATGTATGTATGTATGTATGTATGCATCGCATCGATACCAACAAAAATAATATAAGGTCTTTATGATGACGAAACTTTTTTCTTAATTTTAAAGTTGACACATTACCATAATGACATTTAACAAAGAAAATATGTTTGAGTTTTAGTAAATATAGATTGATTGAAATAAAATGCAACAAAGGGCTCATATATTATTTCTCCACGGAGATGGCTTGAAAATTAGTGCGACAACAAGAATGTTGATATCACACAAGGCCCGGGCTACTAAGGCGTGCGTCAACATGCACCGTGACATTCGGTCTGCTCAGCCAGCAGATATGAACCCGATTGGAAATCTGTTTGGCATAATGGTTCAACGCTGGGACTTTCAGATCTAAAGAAGCTCTAAAGCTCTTAGATCACATTGTGCAAAGGGTATGGGATGATATCATGAGACTGATATATGCGCGCGCCTTGTCTCATCTATGCGAGATAGACAACGTGCCGTCATAGCTGCTGATGGAGGCTATACTAGTTATTAAAACAATAAATTGTTGATAATTTACTTAAAATATAAAATGATTTGAATTTCTATTTGATTATTTCTTTCTATTTTTGCATTTTTAGTAACCTGAGCCCTTATTCGCTATGACTAAACTTGACAAAACGCGGGCTCGTTACGATATCTACGTCCAAACATCGTTCAGAATACATTGTGACGTTACTTGTTATAAGCAAGTAATCTCCTATGGCCATAGCGAATAAGTGCCAAGTTTGACCTTACTTGGTGTAAAAAGGTTTTCATGAGAACCCAATTTCAACGTTAATAAAAAAAATTGTCTCTTCCTAATCAAATATCATCGACCGTGTGACCTAGATGTGTGCATGCAATTATAAGCCTTAAGGTGGTAAACATTCTCAGACCGCGATTGTACATTACATAAATAGATATTTTTATTATACGTAGAAATATTTTCCCAGAACACCCTGAAAAAAATATAAAATGCACCATATTACAGATAAAATAATACTAAATTGATTTTACGTGATAGCAATTGTCTTCAAATGGTTACGTATTTTGATGCCGGTTGCATATGTTGCTATGGATTATGGATTTAGGTATTCTGGTTCGTCTGCATGACTGTTTGTATTGCTTTGTTTTGAGCTCGGCTTCTGACGTCGTTACCGTTTCGTTTGGCGTCTCTCTGTATTCGGTTAGCACTTTATTGGACTTTGCGAGTGTTATATCGATTTATGTTAGCTGTGTAAAAGTAAACTCTGGAAGGAGAAAAATGAACATTCAGATCTGAAATTTCCAGTCTTTTTAAAAGCGGCATGTAACATAAATACATAAAGCAGCCTCCTTTTTTAACACGCTTTTATTAGCTTGGGTTGTATCTATGTATGTATGTATGTATGTAACTGAATCTCTGAGCATAATTTTCACCAATTTACAGAAGTCTGATTAATTTGAAACTTTGCATAGAGAGAGAGAGAGAGTTAGAGTTAGATTTAGAGTTAGAGTTAGAGTTAGAGTTAGAGTTAGAGTTAGAGTTAGAGAGAGAGACAGAGATAAATCGAACTAAAAAATGAAAAATAAATAAAATTTAAGAAAAAAAAACACGCTTTTATAGCTAACCGAACTAAAAAATAGAAAATAATTTTCATATTTTTCGTTATTTTCTACTACTGTAATATAAACTCTTTGAAATTGAAAATTATTTTCTATTTTTTAGTTCGGTTAGCTATAAAAGCGTGATTTTTTATTTGTTTTATATATTATTTATTGAATCTTTATTTATCTAAGAGTTTAATCACAAGATTATGCCACCCTCGGAATGTGCAATTACAATATCTTACTTTCTTCTACTAATACCAATTTAAACAAATTTAAGTAACATTTTGGCTTACGCCGATAATGGGAAAGCCAAAATATTATTGCAAATTCCGAGTGAAAACAAATCAATACTGTTTTCAAAATAATGCAAAATTACCTATCTTAGATTAAATTTTTAACTGACTAAATCAAGTACAATATTCAAATTAAAAATATGCATGGATACTACATTATAATACCGAGGGATCACCCAGACAGAAACAAGATAGGACAAAGTGTTCTTGATAAAAAAAAACACAAAGTTACCTCAGCTGTTGGCTAGATTCGATTATTTGTCAATATGGAACAGATTATTGGGTCAACATTGGATAAATAAGATCAATACAATAAAAAGGAAGGATCACCCTAGGGATTTTTTAAAATTATCTATATTTCACGAGATATTAAATAAAAACCGCTTTTTCAAGCGGCACTTGGCGGTTTTTTTTGTATGAATATTTATGCTTGTGGTTGGCGCAGTCTTCAAAATAAATGAAATCCATTCTGCTTCATTCCGGACACATTCCATGACAAATATGGTATACATCTTCTATCACATTACACTCGGTACAATTTGGAGAACTTGCTTTACCCATGAGATGGCCAAGCAAGGCTCGCTGACTCACTGCGACACCATTCACCACACTGGTTCTTTACAACATCGGCCACAAACGGTTTTTTTTGGGGCCACCGAAAATGTGTTCATCATACATGTACAGTGGTGGAATGAAAATGTTCGTCACCTCAGGGCCTATTTTTGGTTGTTCAATGCAAAAAGCATAGGTGCTGTTTTACCGACATAGTTTTGCATTGGTACTGTTTTACCGACACAGGAACCTATACTCGCGCTACGTATCGGAACTGCCAATGTGTCAATATTGCAATATTACGAAAAAAACCTTCAGTTACCATGACAACGGATATTAGCAGCGATTGAATAACAGATAGTCTACGAATAAAATGACAAAACTTCTGGCTAACTCAATAAAAAACTGGCCAAGTGAAACTATTATATAATTTGTGGTTCCATAACAAATGTAGAAGTTATAAATTGCCTAAGTTTAGTTAATCCACATTCAAAATTAAATCTGTTTGTATTAGAAATACGAGAAAATTCGCAAAATGTTCCTTTTTTCTAAAATATTATAATTTTTTGGTAA
Organism: Operophtera brumata; assembly: GCA_932527175.1. Taxonomy (NCBI): domain Eukaryota; kingdom Metazoa; phylum Arthropoda; class Insecta; order Lepidoptera; family Geometridae; genus Operophtera; species Operophtera brumata. The sequence continues at coordinate 52,324,819 of OW052239.1, read as the reverse complement.
AATATTCATAATAAGAAAGAAGAAAGAAAAAACATATATTTATTTGTATACAAGAGCTACACAGAGACACAGAACACACTAAGAAGAAACAGATATGGAGGTACTAGGTGTAACTCAAGTAACAAAATGGTTCTGCCTCAGCATGAGTTGGTTGACAGCAAGCTAGCAACCAACACTGGTCTTCCGGCAGAACCACTTGTTGGCGTTACGGCTAACCACTCGCACCGACTATACACACAACTAACATAAAGATAATAAGGATAATAAGTATGTTGAATATTTAAAAAAAACTAGTTCCTGGTATAAATGGAAATTAAATTGAACTTAATAACAAAAATACAGTCTTATTCTACTTAATAAGCTCTAAAATTATACTCCACATGCTAGGGTACGACAGATTTATTTTTCCCGCCCCACTTTAACTTGTACGGGAGCCATACTTCAAAATAATTTTTGGTTATTATTTTTGGGTTTGGTTCAGTAAGATACATAAATAGTACAAATATGAATACTACTATGGTTTAGCCGCTATAGACCAGTATGATAGAGAGACGGATAGACGGATGAGCGAGGGCAATAGGGCTTCGTTTGGCCCCTTTGGGTACGGGACCCTAAAAAAGTCGTTCCAAACTTAAACAAGCAACTGATCAAAGGTGTGCGGTTTTGATCTTTATAATAAACATTTAAAGTATGGTGTTCTTTACAGCAGTCTGCTACGTAGAATTTTTGGAAAAGGTAATATGTGCTCGCGACAAGCTAAGGGGATTCCTTTGAAAACTGACGAACCTTTTCATTCCGCCACTGTACGTCTAAAAAGCGTGACCAAAAAATTGTGATCAGCCCGCGTCCGCGGTGGCGTGCACGGTGGCGATCAATGGTAAGACAAAGGATCGCCATCGCTGAGCTGATCGCACCGGTTTGGCCCTAGCTTAAGACTGCGCCACAGCCAGGCAGCAATCTTCATACAAACAAAACGCAACGCGCCGCTCGACAAAGCGGTTTTTATTGAATATCTCGTGAAATATAGATAATTTAAAAAAAAAACGACAAAATTTCCTTATCAATACAAAAAAAAAACCCTTCTTTTAATTGTATTGATCTTATTTATCCAATATTTGACCACATAATCTGTACCATATTGACAAACAATCGAATCTAGCCAAAAGTTAGAAGTAACTTTGTGAATTTTTTTTATCTTGAAAATTTGGTCCTATCGTGTTTCTGTCTAGGCGATCCCTCGGTATTATAAAGTAGTATCCATGCATATTTTTAATTTGAATATTGTACTTGATTTAGTCATTTCAAAATCTAATCTAAGATTGGTAACTTAGCGTTATTCCCCTCCTTAACAGAAAAATTTTTAGTAAGCTGCATGATAAAATTACGAGGGGCGACACACAATCACAAACATCTGGAAAATTATTGTACTATTGCTTGTTTTATTTACAAGATTTAATCAAGCAAGTGGGTGGACTGATTCTCGATCTGCTGACCGCAATTACATTAAGATTTTTTGATAAATTTAAGTCACTTCTCAAGAAAGAAGACTCTTCATTTTGTTATTTTATGAAACTAAAAATCAGTGCCTGAATGGTCACGTTTTCACGATTTCAACGAATTACCAACAGAGCGCTGAACTTATTTCTATTGCTACTATGGCTATACTATTTATACTGTGGCTTCATTTTTATAGGTAACTAAACTAGACTATTATTTGTGCTACGTCTAGGTTCAAATTAAAATGAAAATTTACTTGTTAATTAAAAGGTTTTCATTAAAATAATTTAAACTTGGTATATGTATTTTATTAGTCAACTAAGTTATTAAAGACTGGATAAAGTCTACAGTGAATTTTTTACTGCAAATTATTAATTCTATGTTTGCAACTAAAACATCTAAAACATGTATAAACATGTTTTCTTTTTATTTAACATAACTTTTTCATAGCATGTTACTAATGTATGACCAAAAATATACAACACTATTCCAAATATACCATTAAAAAAAATTACTAGATATTAAGAATTCGGTACAAATTTAATCTTCGTAATGTTAATTTTTTTCAAATGGAATTTAAAAGATATTTACATTTGTTTTCTTTACAAAATCCGAAATAAAATATGGACATAATACTCGTGCTTGAGTTACGCACCGCTCTGACAATCGTGTGTCAGAGCGGTGTAATAATAACTTGGTAGTAATCTTTGGCGCATGCACTATTAAATAGTTTTGACCAATTGTTCCCATTTTGTATGGATATAACATGGAAGTGTTTTTTGGTTAGTTTTTTTGCGTAGATTGTATCTCTATCTCTATCTTGTATATCTATCTATGTAATATATTGTATTAAGTATATCAATTATCTAGTACCCATAACACAAGCTCTGCTTAGCTTGGGGCTAGATAATGGTGTGTGAACTGTCCAGCATTATTTATTTTTATTTTTATTTACTGAAAATCCAGGTTTTTTTTTGTATATTTGGAATAGTGGTGTATATTACTGTAAACACAAAACAGGTTATACATTAAAATAAAACTTAAAAGTACAGAAACAATATTTTAACAATGCTAAAAGTTAAGTACTGAAGGTCCTCGAAACCTCGTCCATGTAATGACGTGTTTTTGCATACAAAGCTTCCAGATCTTACATCCGGCCATCCGGCAGTAACGAGAAGACCGGAACGGACACTGTTTGCTGAGCCAACTAGTTGTAGTGTAGGAGCCAAATTGCGTACGAACACGAAAGGACAAAGTGATGGTGGCAAACATTCTGAAACAATTTTGAACAATGTTGTAAAGGTAATAAAGTGTGAAAATAATACAACTAGCAAAAAGCACAGCTTTGTATGGGGTCGCAAGCTTTTTTTATTGCGTTGAGACACATCTAGACATGAATTTTAATAACTATGTTAGTGATATTTTGCTTGTAGCTAAAAATTGCAAACGTTGTGGGATAGACAAAAGAATAAGTTACAAAAAACAAATTCTGAAAAACTAGCAAAAATCTTTAGGCTCATTTGAAAAAAATGCTTCTGCTTCGTAAATTACAACAGGTAGTGTAATGTGTGTGTTGGTAGTGTAGTAGTACTTGTACTTGTACTTGTAGAGCAGACTCTTCTCCGCAACTAGGCCACCAACGGGCCCTTTTTGCGTGATGGGTGGAGGCTGCTAGTCCAGCCACCCGATGTCCTCCAGGAAGGCTAGCAGCTCGCCAATGCTGGCGCAGGCCTGCCTGGGCGTCCTCGGTGTCCCGAGGTATGCTTTTCTCTGGGACGCCACGCTGCTGCACTCCACGAGTACATGCGCTGGCGTCTCATCAGCTACTAGACAGCCTCTACATAGGGGGCTATCTGTAATACCCAGAGTAAATAAATGTTTATTAAGAGCACAGTGACCCGTGACAATCCCGACGATCAGCCGTAGCTTGTCACGCTTCTGATTGAGGAGTTTACGGGAGTATTTCGGATTTAGGTCCGGAAACGCCTCCTTTGACTGCCTACAATCCGATAAATTTTCCCATAGCTCTTGGTGTAGATTGACAGTACGTTTACGGATCCAGGAGCGTATCTGGCTAAATGGCGGGGTAAAATGGGCTCCGGTCCTGCTGGTAGCAATTCCGAGCCTCTCCTGGCCAGTTCATCAGCCCCATCGTTACCTCTGGAGCCACTATGCCCCTTGATCCATTGCAAGGTTATGTTGTTTGACTTACTTACTTCTTCCAGCAGATTATGACACTGAATGGTCAACCCTGATGTATGTTCACTTTTCTGAAGGGCTCGTAGTACCACAGCGCTGTCAGAGAGTATCCTGATGTTAAAGTCAGTTACCTTCCTACGTAGCACTGCGTGAGCAGCCTGGATTATGCCTACGCATTCCGCTTGGAAGATGGAATTCCACACCCCCAAAGCCGCTGACGAGTGAATGTTCAGATCTTCCGAAAACGTACCCGCTCCGGTTCCTGCCTTCATCTTAGAGCCATCTGTATATATTCTAAGTTCGTGAGTGTTCGAGCTGTCACTGGGCTCTTCGTGTAATTGTACAGTGAAGCTCTTAGAGAGAATGTGTTTTTTGGGTACCCTATCATAAATGGAGAGTAACAGTGGATAACCAACCGCGAACTCATATATGATGGTAGTGTAGTAGTGTAGTAGTGTAGTGTAGTGTAGTGTAGTGTAGTGTCAATGCTAAGGAAAAAACTAAAATTCTACTATTAAGTAAAAAAGAACACATTTGCACCGTTGAGCTTTTTTGCACATAAACATAAACGTAATTGTGCTCTTTCAGCCTAGTGGAGTGATGAATACCTTGTCTCTTTTCTAAAACATCATTATTATGCTATGCCAAATGGAAATACTGCTACAATTTCTAGACAGAAAAATCACATTTTTATGCTGATCCCGAATAATATGAATATAGCTATATTCGGCAAAACTAGACTTATGTTTTTTTTTGTTAGTAGGGCTGAGGAATATTTGATCATTGTCATAGAAGCGTTGGAAATTCAGAGATTGGAATATGGTATCGATTCGTTTCCGTAGAAGAACCAATATCCTATATCCCTTCAAATTTTAAGTTAAAGCGGCAATATGCATGCCATATAGCTCGCTGGCAACCTCTGGGGAAAAGAGGTTCTCAAGTGGAGACCACGAATCGACAACTCGGCGGAAGACGACCTGCCACTCGTTGGAACGAAAACATTGTAAAATTCACAGGAAGCTGGTGGATGGAGCGACTTAAGACTGTTTTCCGTGGCATGATAAACGAGAGGCATAATATGTCTAGTAGTGCACATCATTTAACTGATGATATTGAAACATGTTAAAAACGCTACATAATTTAGAAGAATGTGCTTTTATGCTGTGATGTATCTGGCCTAAAAATAGGCCCCTCCGTCTCCTCCTGTGGATGACGTAAAGTTAACTTAGAGATTCCATCCGGAGATGGGCAGCAGGACTACTTGAATACCCAAAACCAAAACTGCGACTATCAATTCGCCTGCAAAGTGCGGTGATTATGGCCATTGCACTTTATGGGAGGCCTCGTTCGTCTAGCAGTGGACGTCCAAAGGCTGCTGATGATCATGATGAAATTGTTTTTCCCAAAAACATTCACGATATTCTAACAGTTTACCCCAAAATTAGACAAGTTCTGTATACCTACGTTGCTGAAACATGTTCAGGTTCTTGAGAATAATTTCATGCAAAAAAAATATAGCCAAGTAAACTCTCATTCAGCTCAAAACAATAACATTGTTTCTGTATAATATTCACTCCTTGAAAACATTCTAACTTAAACATATTTCTAGGAATCCTCACATTTTCCTATCCTCAACAAATAACATCAGTGGATCATAAAAATGCTAATTTCAGCTCCTGACCTATAAGGAGATATACAGGACGAGGGCGCAACGAATCAATCGGACAGAAGCTGTTTTCTTTTTCAATCAACGTTCGTCTCCAGGGAGGGCGCACTTGTAACGCAATATACCCCTCGGACAGACTAACGGAATAACACCACTACATACTACTAGTATATACGTATATATTTTGACGTGAAAGTCTTTTTTCGGTCTTCACTAGCGTCATACGATTGACTCGACGTTAAATGTGTTAGTAGTATATAATTGTTATAATAATTATATATCATTTTAGCAGAGCTATACATACGTGGAGCACTAAGTTACGCGAAACTATAAAAACAGTTCTATGGGTAAATATTTTAAATTAAATATTTTCAAAGAACTCTTCTCAGTGGTTGCTTTTTTATACTAATGTATTTTACCAAATATGGGAGAACAAAGGATTATTTTACATTGAAATGACTATTGTCGGCTTTTATATTGGTCATTATTTGCGGAAAATCATATTTGCTTAAAGAAAACATTGGATTAATGGTGAAAATAACATCAGATGCCTTGTATTTACTAAAATTTAGATGTTATTTTCGTTATTTGTTAAAATACATCAGTATGAAAAAACAACCATCGTCTACATAAGAGTAGGACTATTGGTGGTATTGTTTAACTGGTAAGTCTACTGAATAGAATGTTCCCAGTGGTCTTACTAGTACGTCTGTTGGGAAGAAAATTACCAGTAGTTCAACTGGTAAAACTCAGTAAAACTACTGGGAATAGCCCAAATATTCATGCGCCTTAATCAATTTTCGAAATTTTTCAATCCGCCTCGATACCTTTTCTGAGCATCTGTGAGGTTGTGCGGCATCCAGCGCGAAACTACCTATCCTCCTCGCGTGAAGACGCTCGTGTAGAATCTCGTGAACGCTTCCCGATCTGCAGTACGTGCTGAATCTCTTTATACGTAATTCGTATGTTCTATTGAATTACATATTTCAGTTCAAGCACGTTTCCTTCCGTAACAGCCGTCAAAGAACGACCACTTCTTTCTTCATTCCTCCAAGTTAGTCGACCGCGCTTAAATTCGTTATAGCAACGGTACACGGTTGCCTCTGAAGGGCCTTCATTCATGAATGACATTCGGAGACTATCGTACGATTCGTCCAGTTTTAAGCGGTTTTTTTAGGAGTACCTTCGTTTCTGATTTTCCCGAAAAATATAATGTGGGTCTCTTCAATATGTGCCTTCTATACCTTTTTTTGTATATCAGTAAACAAGAGAAGATTTCATAAAAATGTGCACGTCGCAGTTTCATTTTTCAAAAAGACATTGCATAGTTAAAATTTGCTCGTTAAAAAATGTGGACGGATATTTATTTTAACTGGTAATAATAGTGTTTTCAAAATAAATTATCACAGGCCAGTGTCAAATACATAAATACTTTAGTTTCCAAAACGTTCTACGTGCCTGTTACGTCACACCCCTAGCTTACTCTTTATACAACCTATTCATGTGGTATAAACTGAGTCATGTTTAGTTCTTTCATTGGGGCTTATTATTTTACATAGAACTCAATATTACCTATACAGATCTTACCATTAGTGAGTTGAAACATTTAGTTGTAAGGTGACTTTCTTACCATTAGTGTGTAGAAACATTTAGTAGCAAGGTGACTTTCTTACCATTAGTGAATTGAAACATTTAGTAGTAAGGTGACTTTCTTACCATTAGTGAATTGATACATTGGAATAAGTGTAAAGCTAAGGCCAAACCGGCGCGTTCAGCCCGCGTCCTCAGTGGCGTGCACGGTGGCGATCAATGGAAAGACAATGGATCGCCACCGTGCACGCCACCACGGACGCGGGCTGAACGCGTTGGTTTGACCTTAGCTTAAGGTATTGTGGTAAGGTGACTTAGAGTATCGGTTAGTTATTCCATCAAGTGTTGTTGTGTGTACAAGTATCATAACAGGGAAGTTAGGAACTAATATAATTTGCGAGAGACTATCCCTCCAAGTTTCCCCACATGAAGTGTGACTTCATTTTTACTCAGCACCTCGTAAATGGAGGGGGTTTGAAAATATTGCCGCTTAAGATTCATAGGTATGGCTTAAACAAATATATTGCTTAAATCCCGTGAGCGAAAAAATCCTGAGCCTTTTTGAGATAATGTCTGAAGGCCAGATTAAAGTCGTGGGTAAAATGTTTAAGAAAATTTTGATTAATTTGTTAAATATGTAAAATGATGGGCTCTGAAAAGATTGGGTAAAATGCAAAGCTTCAAGGGCTTAGGGAAATGTTTTACCTTTTCGTTGAAAATGACGAGTTGGCTTCTAGGACACAGGCATCTTCGTTGGGTAAACGGGTAATTCTACTAAAGCGAAGCGATTGTTTTGTAAAGTAGATACCATCATTATCAGCTGGTAGATGTACGCTTCTGGACGAGATCTTCCACATATCATGTAATGCAATGGATTTGCCATAACCATCACGATTGGCAGGTGGATTGGTAAACTCAGTAATGGTATTAAGTATTCAGGTGGATGCTGCTGCCCAACCACAGGTGTAAAGCTTTGGAAAATGTTGATAGTTCAAAATCATACATCGTTTTGAGATTAGTGGTGGATATGACTGTACACCACACCTACGAAGTCAAAGTCAAGCGTATTTTGGATACTGAAATCCCAAGAACCAATTATTGGATTTGGTACACAGATAGATTAAGACCTGGATTGATCTATAAGCTACTTTGTAGGGTTCTGTACCCAAATAGTAAAATGGGACCCTATTTCTTAAGAGTCCGCTGTGCGTCTGTCTGTCCGTCTGTCACTAGACAGTATCTCATGAACCGTGATAGTTAGACAGTTGAACTTTTCAAAGATGATGTATTTCTGTTGCCGCTATAGCAACAAATACTAAAAAACAGAATTAAATAAATATTTAAGGGGGCTCCCATAAAAAACAAATAGATAATGGTACGGAACCCTTCGTACGCGAGTCCAACACACACTTGGCCGGTTTTTTATGCTATAATGTGAACAAAAACGCAGATGGATGGATGGTAAACACGTGGTGTCGTTAATTTTCTAAACTAAAGAAAAGTGCTCAGTATGTCCGTGCCATACATTTTTGTTTTTAACTTAATTTTCTTAGAACATTCGTAAATGCGTTGCATCAAATACATTTTGTCTGCCTACCAACCCAAAACTACTGACGATTGAAACGTCAATATATCACACTCTGTTAGTTTTATTTAAATCTCTTTCTCCAGTATAATATTGGCGTGTACGATTGTCAGACATACAAACTAGTTCCCACTGAATAATATACGTTTTAGGTATCCTCAAAGAATATATTACGCCTTTTGCGAGCGTGATTTGAATAGCTTTGTATCGACGGCTGTAGGATAAGCGTTGGCGGTGGTAAAATACCCTGATTTATCCATATTTTTAGCAGCCTATAATGTGGACTGGGACTGACTGGAGCATAGAAGCATTTCGTATTTGGTTGGTCATTATGCTTTTTGTGAGTCAGTCCTAAGAATAGACCCTTCCGTCTCCTCCCGTGGATGTCGTAAAAGCCGACTAAGGGATTACCCGGACTCGTAGATAACATTTATTGGTTTTGTCCTGGTTGCTAGCTTATTATTAGAACGTGTTATTACTGGAAGAAAGCGTTAGCAGAGACAGTCGTGGGAGTAATTGCAGCGATGAGCTCACCACTTGTCACGTCTATATCCCACGATGGAAAAAAGACTGAAAAAAGACCCACTCTGAAAAGAGGCTCATTAAGGCTCTGTTGACCCCTTCGGGGAAGAGGCGTGTGTCTATGTATGTATGTATGTATTATGCTTCGATCGAAAATTTAAGACATACTGTATTTTTTCATGATAGTCGACTGTATGTAAAGATACATCGGTTTTAAAGCGTCTACTAGATATTGGTTTTACGCAATGATGTTTTCTTCAGTTATTGAAACTTTAATTCAAATTCTAAAAAACTTAACAAAGTTAAGCTCTTTGCTTAAATATGCAATGAATGCAATAATTAGAGTTATTTTTACTTTGATGATCTCCTTGCTCAGGTTTTCCCTAGTGAATACAGTAGGTATGGTGTTCTTCAAAAGGGGTGTTTGGAAACTTTTAAAGGGTCGGCAACGCGCGTGTTGTGCCTCTGGTATTGCAGGCGTCCATAGGCTACGGTAACCGCTTACCAAGAGTTGGGACGTAGGCTTGTTTGCTGCCCTGGTAGTATAAAAAAATTTACTAATCGTATGCAATTAAATAAAAGTCGTCCCAATGAAACAAGGAGCTATACTTTTTGAAAAATCGAGTCGGCCTCCCCATGTGAGTGTAGATGACCGTATACTTATTACTCGAATGTAATGTTAAATGTACCTATCATCGAGAACCTAGTGTTACGATAAACCTAATATAGGTTTTGAAACACTAAATGTAAGAAACAAATTTTGTAATATCATGTTCAATAAATAAAATAAATAAATCATAAATACACTCATAATATCTCAATGTATACACACCGTTTGAATCTGAACGGTATCACCATAATATGCATAGAGAGAGCTCAATGAGGAAAGGTTACTACTACCTGGAGCCTGGTATATTCGTATACAGAAATACGAGTACCCTATTCATGATATTTATGTGATGCTAATAATATTAGCTTACATGTTTTTACGATGCGTTCTTGGTAGTGAGGGTTTATTTAATACATTTTTATTTTCACTAAATATGAAGTTCAGAATCCAACAAAATATTTACTTTATTTATATGCAATAATTAAGCACTTCATAACGTGAAGAGTAACTTAAAAAGCTATATTTGTTTCAAATCGGCGCCGCCCGTGCGTAAAGCGGCGCTCAAACAACATAAACAAAACACCCAATAAATCTTCTAAATCTAAACAGCGAGTGTAGAACAAAGCCCATACATGGCACCTAATAAACACGACGATAAAACCACACGGCCAACAAAAGTAAACAGGACATCCGCTTCAAAAACAATGCAAAGTACCAACTGAACGACACAAAAAAATGAATATTTGTACACCAAACGAATTTCGCGCAGTCCTAACAAACTTTTGAGCAGAAACCGTGCGGAAGCGCGGTCGCGGCAACGGATGGGTTTTCGAACGGAATTTTTCACGTTTGTTTTTTTGCTGCGAGATAATTCGGTTTAAAATATCGACGCGTTCGAAGCGAGAAATGGTTAACTACATTTTACACGATAGGGGAGCGGACTAGAGCTAGGTACGGGTGAGTGAGTATACTTGGGTTGCGATGAGCGTGTGAAAAGTCTTAAAATGAGTACTTAAAACTGACGCTACACACTGTGGAAGAGAATATAAGATGGTAAAATTGGACGAAGATAGCTGTGTAGAAACCTTCGCCTCCTTGCCTCCAAAATAACTTCAATGAAATAAGTCATGCACGAGTTACTCTACGAAGAGTTTACTACCAGAAAATCCCTCTGGCCACGTGGTCCTACTGCCTTTGTCCTACCGATCGGACCACATGAACTTTTTTTCGGTTGGTTCGATTAACTAATCGGACTATAGAAACTGGAATTTTTTTATACCACGTAGTCCCACTAATCGAATCACGAGAACTTTTGATTTCCTGTTGGTTCGATTAACTAATCGGACTATAGAAACTGACGTTTTCTTAGACCATGTAGTACCGCTAATCGGATCACGCATTCTAGACAAGAAGCTAGAAAACTCATACCAACCCTTACCTCCTTTTTTGGTGATGGAACTTTTCATAGTTGCCCACGGTCATTTCAGCAATTGTATGATGATGATGATGATGTCATCTAGGCCGATTTCGGCCACGGCGACTGTTTACTGCTTTATATGGAAGAGCTTCGCTGGTATGCTCTTATGTGACTTATTGAAAAAAAAAATATCTAACTGTGTGCAAAAAGTGCACAGTTAAAATTTACACAGTTGCTACAACATATTTTTCATTGAGATCTAATTAATTTACACCGTTGGGGCAACTGCAAAAAAACAGTTAGGAAGCAAACAGTAAATAAATATGTATAAACAGTTACAGGAACTTTTTGGTCAATAATAACAACGTATCCTGGCAGTAATTTAAATTTCAACGGTTAAACATCAGTCCGGATAAGACAGTAAAATGAACTGTTTTACTTTAACTGTTTTTTTTTCAGTTATGCTAACGTGTTTAATGTGTTGGCTCCATTTTAACCTCGCAGAACGGTAACTTTTATCGGTTTTCGGGTTACTCGAACTGTATTTTTTTTTCAGGGTATATACCCTATCTTGGCTGTAAACGTGCGTTTGCAGTAGTTGCACGTGAGGGTATTATTTTCATAATGGTATACTATGCTAGAAGGCGGTCTACTTTTAAGATCGTCGCGCTTTAAATCAAGATCGCGCCTTCTATCATCTTCAAACGCCCAGACCTTCTGCTGTACCAGCTTTCTCCACTCCGGGCACTTTTCTGCCATAGACTCCCAATGAGAGGGCTCAATGTTACATTTTTTCATATGTCTTTTCTGAACATCCTTGAATCTGAGGTATTGACCACCGGGTTTGCGTTTCCCTTTTTGGAGTTCAGAAAAGAAAATGCGCTTCGCTACTCTCTCGTCGGGCATCCTGGAGACATGGCCACACCATCGCAGTTGGCGCCGCATTAGATATGCCTCGATACCACACACGCTGGATCTTCGTAACACTTCGGTATTTCTTACGTAATCGGACCACTTAACGTTCATTATGTCCCGGAGGCATTTCAGATGGAACCTATCCAATGTGCGAATATGTCTGCGATAGAGACACCACGTCTCCGAAGAGTAGAGAAGTGCAGGCAGTACAACAGCCATGTACACTTTTATCTTTGTCCCTAGTTTTATATCATGTCGATAGATGATGACTGGACTAGAACCAATCTATTGTAGACTGAGAAGCTAGGTTACAACGCCTATCATTTACTAACCTGGCAAAATTTACTACAACTTTATTTCGTTTAATATTTGACGTGGGATGCGTATTTTAGAAGATATTTCACAAAATATGTGAACATTTGGGAAAAAAAACACTTTTAGGAATAAAATACCTATTTTTGAAGAACTGTATCTTGGGAACCTATAGCTGTATAGAGCTCGCGCTAGTGACAAATTGTAGCAAATTAAGTCTACTTTAAAAGTATTTGCAGTCAGACCCTCCCTTCAATACGATATTGAGCAAAAACTGAAAAAAAAAACGAAAATTTCATGATTTTTTTGGGCACAACGCCGAACGCACAGCACTTATCAAATTGCAAATCTGTTTTTTTATATTGGATAAGATCCTAACAACATATAAAAAAATCAGCGTGACCCGAACTTTTGCAAGCACGGATGTATGTACATACATCTTGACTGGACTAATATTTGTGGCACGGCGGGCGAGTAACCGGCTGAGATGCGATAGGTTGCGGGTTCGATTCCCGCAGCGGGACAAATGTTTGCATGATCTGCAAATATTTGTTCCGAGTCTGTGTGTACCATGATACTCGTAGTTCCAGATACCGACGAACCAGGAATTCTAGTGTGGGGTCAAGACTATGTGTGTCTATGGGGTTTGTTATATTATATTATGTTATTTATTAAAAAAGCGGCCAAGTGCGAGTCGGACTCGCCCATGAAGGGTTCCGTAGCAACAAGTAACATAATATAAAAGTTCTAGGATGGATTACGATTTATGAAGTATTAAAAAAAAACTACATACTAGATCTCGTTCAAACCAATTTTCGTTGGATGTTTAATTACATCATATTTTTTTTTAGTTTTATCATTCTCTTATTTTAGAAGTTATGGGGGGGGGGGGGGGGGGACACACACACTTTGGAAGTGTCTCTCGCGCAAACTATTCAGTTTAGAAAAAATATATATTAGAAACCTCAATATCATTTTTGAAGACCTATCCATAGATAACCCACACGTATGGGCCTGATGTTTTTTTTTTGAGTTTCAGTTCTAAGTTTTGGGTACCCCAAAAATTTACTGTTTTTTTATATTTTTTTGTGAAATTCTTAATGCGGTTCACAGAATACATCTACTTACCAAGTTTCAACAGCCTAGCTCTTATAGTTTCGGAAAAAAGTGGCTGTGACATACAAGGACAGACAGACAGACATGACGAATCTATAAGGGTTCCGTAATTTTTAGTTACGGAACCCTAAAAAATGCTAGACAGTTCACACAACATTATCTAGCCCCAAGCTAAGCAGAGCTTGTATTATCGGTACTAGATAACTGATACACTTAATACAATATATTACATAGATATATATTTTTTAGTATGCCTAAAAAATACCCAAAACACCCTGAAAAATTATCTGCAGATCGTACAAATATTTGTTCCGATGCAGGAATCAAACCAGCAACATCCTGCGTCGCAGGTGCACTTTCGCCCGCCGCGCCACAGAGGTCGTCATCATTTATAAGAAATATATGCTGATAATTTCATATCATGATCCCGCAGCGGGAATTGCACTAGCATTTCTTATGTTTCAGCAGCATACTCGTCCGTCATGACATAAAGGTCATCTTCATTTGAATCTAGTGTTTTTTCTTGGTTGTAATAATGATGATCAAGATTTAATTTAGAATAGTACCACATAAAGTGAGCCTTCGCAACCTAAAACAAGCTGAACTGTGAGAAGGAACCGGTCCGCTCCGCCAACGGCCTACATTCAACGTTTTATGCGACTAATAAAGTAACCGCGGGCCCACGAACCGTTTCAGAGGAAATGTTATTAAACCGGAGACGTAGACGGTGACGGAACGCTTCTGCGGACCACGAGACTAGCTTAGGAGCTGGCAACGTTTTTACCGTAAGATCCTTATTGGAGTTTACTCCTATTGAATACATTTTCAAATAAACGAGTCGCATATAAATATGGGGAGTAAAATCGAAAAATGGAGCGTTAACCAAAAGTGAATTCGATATTTTTTCTCTCTGCGCAACATATTTGCGTATCTTAAACTATAAATGGATGATCTTAATAACTGGAGTAAATCCAGTCGTGCGTTGGAGCTGACACACGCCATTTTTTACACCTAGAAACGCTTTGTTTTTGAAAATAAATATTAGTTTTTTTAATTGTAATTCGAAAAATTTAAGTTCTTAGACAGGAAAGGTTTAATGGACGGCGAATTAGGTAGTAGTGTACGACAGTAGTGTAGGTTAGGAGCGGAAAGAAGTTTTGACTACATTATTTGTTTAGTATGAGCGGTAGCGTTGCATACCGTAACACGATTTTATCTGGCAGGGATGGATTTATATGGGAAAACTAACCTAGTTGATCAGATCCAGTTTACTTTCGTAAATTCAATAAGTAAATATTTGGTAAATAGAGTTATCGAAAAAAAAATGTCAAACAGTTTTTTATAAACACAAAAATTTAAATAAATGTTTCTTAATTCCGTAATCCGTGTTTTTTCAGAGTTGTCTGAAATCAACTGAAATTCTTAGAAATCAAATAACTTCGCTAATATGCAATTTAAGTTAATTTCAACTGATATTCCTCAGTTTGCATCCGTAAATTTAGTTTATATTCACTGTCGAGTATTTTATATTTGTTTCACATGACAAAACCAAAATTGCGGTAAATACACTGGAACCTAATTGTTTTCCGATACTTTTGATTGATTTCAGATTGATTGAGTATTGAAATGTCAATGACAGTTTCGGTAAATTAATGATATTGTAGGTCACAGGACAATGAAGATTGTAGATGAAATGTCAAGGATTCCTATATAACCGTCCGGGCTATATAAAAATACAAAGTTCTGTATGAAAATGTAAGAAAACAGAAAGAATATTAATATATTATTTCCCAAAGAATACGACACAAAAGTGACAATACATAATACATGTAACAAATTACCATTACAAAAGATAAAAGTAGCGGAAACACATGAAATAAGTAGTAAGGGTAAAAGGTACCAATAAGTATTGTGTGGCGTCAAACAGGTCCCTATAGCATAATAGGACACAGCATATTAAGTTGTTCCAGATAGATCTGGAAACTAGTGAAACTAGTGAAAACTAGTGCCACACCATTCCTAGAGGAATGGTATGGCACTTGTTTTCATGAGAGAAAGCAATAATCTATTATCTACGTATCTATACTAAAATGGGGAAACTCATCCTCAGATCTCCGAAAATATAAAGCCTTTGTAGTTGTAAAAACCGTTTGAGATCGATGTACCTAATGCGTAGAGAGACTAAGTCGCGTTATGACTAGTCAAATGATGAAGTAGACATTATAGTTAGTTAGATCTACTGCACTATTGGTTAGAAGAGAGGAAGGAAAAGAGATTCATACTAGACATACTGACTACAGTTCAACAGCTACCTATTCGAATTGATAGAGGGACTAAGTCGCGTTTATGTAGGCTTTATGGTTTGCCTTGAAATTTGGCATGATACCTAAAAACCTAAAAACTTAAATTTGGTATGATTTCCTGCTTCTAGGTGCTCAACAAAACAAGATTTTACGAAAGTAAGGGGAGAAAAACGGGTGTTTAAGGTTTGTATAATAAGGTTATAGAGCCAAATTGAATCTTACGACAGCGCGTTATATAGCATATTTTACATTGAAACATGATTTGTAACCTGATCAAATTTAGGGTAGAAATAGTTTTTGTACTAATGTGTGTATAAATATAACAAATTTTATGAATTTGTACTGTGTACCATAAAGAAAAATTGACACAGATACCGTGGTGTCTCCGGCTTAGTTAAGTTATTATGGTGTGTAACCTATGTGTAATGTGTAATCCTAATTGAATTTGTTGTTAGTTATATACCCCTCCCGTGCGTGTAAAAAATGTACCAATCCGCCAGCCAAGCGTGGTGTGATTATAGCAAATTGCCGCCGTTGCATTCAGTTGCAGAGGTCTCGTCCAGCTGTGGACGGTATACAGGCTGGTGCTGATGAGTCGTGACGACGTCGTGAGCGATACAGCTAGTAATTTAAGTACTTGTAGGAATATACTACACTAATACTAGTATTTGCTTGCGCAAACCATAGACTAACTAAACACAATAGACTCTAATCTCATACAAGAAAACGTGCATCATCATTTTGCGAAATCATTTTTATATGTATTTCGAATAGATCGATCAAACATGTTTTGCGAACATAGTTACATAATTAAAAAATAAATTAGAAATTTAAATGTTTATTTTTAAAGAGATTAGGTAATTGGTTTAAAATGCTGATTGAATGAATTTGCCAGCGCCATCTAGAAATAGCCTGGAATTTTGCCAGCGCCATCTAGAAATAGCCTGGAATTGACCTTTTTTGAGTCACGTTTTCTTGTATGAGATTAGCAGTCTATTGTGTTAAGTTAGTCTATACGCAAATCCAGTAGTATTTTCAGCAACAGCTCCTGGTGTACCCGTCTGGCTCGCGTCCAGGCAGAGACGTGGCATGTGAAGTTACATTACGTAGACACGCCATTTCTTCCCGCTCTTACTTTATGTTTTACAAACACATCTTTTTGGAAAACGTGTAGGATTTAGTTGGCAAGATGAAGTTTAGAGCTTGTAGAGTTATTAAGAGATAGTGGAATTTGACTGTATAAGATTATATTAGTTTGAGATAAGTTACTGCATGAGGAGTTAATGAATAGTAGGGTAAAAAATTAACGCAGACCAATCCTATTCTTCCTATCCTATCCTATCCTACTCCTACTAATATTATAAACGCGAAAGTTTGTAAGTATGGATGGATGGATGTTTGTTACTCTTTCACGTAAAAATTACTGGATGGATTTGGATGAAATTTGGAATAGAGATAACTGGACTCCCGGAACATAGAAACATTTTTATCCCGATATTCCCACGGGATCTAGACTTACGCGGGTGAAACCGCGGGGCGCTGCTTGTAATAAATAAATAGGCTGAGTGTGTGCGTATATTATTCGTTTTAAACGTCAATTTCCTAAACGTCATTTCCTCGCATCCGTTGCATCAAACCATAGATACACTACTTACACAAACTAAGATTATTCCGTAAACTTTTATTTTCTATCATAATAAATACAAAAAGAGGTTTTGTTTCTCATAACGAGCCCCATTTCATTTCATTTCATACGTTACATGATGGACGCACTTGACAAAAGTTTTGTTTAGTTTTTTTTCCTATAAACTCCTAAAATCAGTATTCATTTATTTACAATATTCGTCCATGATCCCCTAACCTAACCCTATATATTTAGGTACCACATTTCAACGTTTTTCGTCGAGTAGATTCGGATAAAATAGGCCGTGACAGACAGTCAGATACGAGAGTGATCCTATCTATAATGATTCCGTTGGTACCATTTGAGGTACACGACCCTAAAAATAATGGGATTTAAACCAACGATTTTTGAAATACAAGTCAGGTTGTATCACATAAACATCAGAAAAAATATAATACAAATCTTGGCCCAAATATCCC
Source organism: Operophtera brumata (assembly GCA_932527175.1). Classification (NCBI taxonomy): domain Eukaryota; kingdom Metazoa; phylum Arthropoda; class Insecta; order Lepidoptera; family Geometridae; genus Operophtera; species Operophtera brumata. The sequence goes on along the minus strand of OW052239.1, from coordinate 52,306,984 downwards.
TTATTGAGTAATATAATCAACATTTTTATGAATTTCCATGCGCTATTAGAAATTGAATCAGTGTGATTGGTATTCCACTCTCGTTCCGCGAGGTACTAGTGATTGCTCGTGCCTGTAATTTAGGGTTCCCTGGAATATTGCTATTACGGAAATATAATAATAATCACCACCATCAACATCATCAGCTGGTTGTCGTTGGATGCTGCTGCCTATGCACTGGTGTAATCCCTTAGTTATCTTTGACGACATCAACGGGAAGAGACGAAGGTGTTTATTTTACCCTGGTAAAACACGACACAAAAATAATGGTAAAAATGATTTGTCCGTAGCACCGTAGGTTCGTAGCAGCCAGCGTAGCAAGAATTTTCCAATTTCCAAGACTCATTCGAAAAGAACCTTCCACTGGCGCCACTTCTTTCTTCGCCGCATCTGTTCTCTCCAATAGTTCTTTTCTGAATCTCATACATTGGGCTCAAGATGACATTCCCTACATATTTGTATGCGACTGGAGGATCATTGAACTACCGTTTCAACGGTTCAAAGCATCTAATATGAGTTTTAGAACTGAAATTACTAATGCATTTAGGTACCCGTAACTGTTATAATATTTGGATAATTTAATTATATACAATTGCTTCATTTATTATGTAACTATAATAGAGATTGTATTCAGAAAATAATTGTGTTTTTTTGACAATTAATCATTTTATTTTATTTAAGATGGAACACTCATTCAAACTCGCATCTTCTCCAATTATTGGTTCACATATCTGAGGTTTACTGCAGTGATTTCGATTTGATTGAATTGTGCTTACAGCGCGCAAATATAGATACCGAGTAGTGGCACAGTTTACGAGAGCAGTTGGTTCACAGGGTACAGCTTTATGTGAGCTAAGGCTAAGGGACTGGCCCACCTGTAAGGTTGTAATCTCAGCCTGTTTCTGCTGCAATAGCTCGCAGGGCACGGCCACCTACAACGTGCCCTGCATAGTAGAAACAAAGTCTCAAGTCTCTGTAATTTTACTGGCAGACATGTCATGAAGTCATGAAGACGTCGTGAAAAGGATTGAGAAAGGTATGCTTAGATGGTTTGGGCATTTGGAAAGGATGCACGATACTTTGTTCGAAGGGACGATTGTAGATTGACGAAACGGGTACATGAGACGGGCGTGAATGGGACAGTTGAAAGGGGAAGACCGCGGCGAACGTGTTTGGAGACGTTCTGGAAAAAGACTAGGTCAAGAGTACCCTTAACCGGCCAGCATGTATGAAGAATGCGATGAAAGTGAATGAAACAAAAGAGGTATGTCAGGATCGTAGCAAGTGGAAATCCGTAGTCTCTGCCTACCCCTCCGGGAAACAGGCGTGAGTTTAAGTATGTATGTATTTTTAAAATAAATCACGGATCTTGGCACATTTAACTTACGCTCTGGTATACACACCTAGTTAAGGCACCTAGTTAAGTCATCATTCAATCATTTATATGTCGTGGTGTATCCGGCCTAAGAATTTACTCATCCGTCTCCTCTTGTGGATGGCGTATAAGCCGACTAAGGGATTACCTGGACTTGTTGATAAGATTTGTTGGATTTGTCCTGGCTGCTAGCTTATTATGGAATGTGTTAGTACTGGAAGTAAGCGTGAGGCGAGTCAGTCATGGGAAGCAATGACGGCGATGAGCTCACCACTTGTCACGTCTATATTCCACGATGGTACAGCCCAATGTGAAAAAAGGCCTCATTTTTGCTAAATAACGATATTGTGTGATATGATGATTACTACTACTATTACTATGTACTTATTTTTTATTTATTTTTGTTTAGATGCATTTAGGTAGTTTATTTTTGGATTATAATTAGATTTTAATTGATTTTAATCTGACTTTTGTATTTTTATTATTGTTTGTTTTGGTGTAAGTAGCTATTGTAAAATATTAAACTTGAGATTGAATTTTTATACTTATATAACTTATATACCTACTAGAATTTAAATTTAAATTTGTGAATTTTTGAAATTTTATAAATATGTTTGTGTGACTTGCCTAGTGTGACAAACTGTGTCATAAGGTGAAATAAATAAAAAAAAAAAAAAAAAAAAAAAGGCCCATTGAGGCTCTGCCTACCCTTTTGGGGAAAAAGGCGTGTGTCTATGTATGTATGTTATATCTTTTATTACAAATAGTAAATGGAAAATATAAGAAAAGTACATGGCATACAAATGACAATAGTAATCAAGTAGCTAGAAGATGAATGGTAATGAACGGTATCCACCATGTGTCGTGGTCATTCTGGAATTAAAATAAAAGTAATAATTGAGAGATCCCAATCGGAATAGCCTACACCTCTAATAAACTGTATTATTTGTAGGTGAGGTTATATAGTTCAGCCCGGTTTATCCAGTAATTTTATCTGTCAAAATTAATAAAGACGAAGTGAAACTTACCGAAACCTATAGTATTAACTGTGCCGAAAGGGTTTGTTTAAAAGAGGCAAAAGGGTTGTGCAATGGCTGTATTCACAGTTCTTAATTTAATGTGCATGCTATGGTTACCTCAAGATTAAGGAAAACTAGATTTAAGTAACTTTAGAATTGTATTTTTGTCCGATTATGCTTCATTTGTTGGTGATACAACTAAATAAAAAGAGCGTTTAGTACTCGGGACGCGAGGAGCCCATTAAACAATTATACCATTAAACATGTCTTATTATCCCTTAAATGCACTTGTCATAAAGATGATGGAGCAGTTCAAATCAAACTTTGCCAGTGAGGCTATTCTGTCTGGCCAATAGTGCACCTCTTAAGACTGCGCCAAAACCAGGCAGAAATGATAATACAAAAAAAACGACACGCGCCAAGAATATCTTGTGAAATATACATAATTTAAAAAAACCCCGTTAGGGATCACTCTGTTTTATTGTATTGATCTTATTTATCCAATTTTTTACCCAATAATCTGTACCATATTGACAAACAATCGAATCAAGCCAAAAGTTAGAGGTAACTTTGTGTTTTTTTTTATCGAGAGAATTTTGTCCTATCGTTTTTCTATCTAAGTGATCCTTAGAAATCTAATCTAAGATTGGTAATTTTGCGTTATACCCCACCTTAACTACACAATTCCTCACTCTCCACAACTTGTCAAATTGTGTCATTTAAACTCGCCTCTCTGTAAAATAGGTAGGCTTTTAACTACCCAAGGCCACAGATAAAATAATACTATACTAGCCAAGGCTAAGTACCATGTAAGTATAGTAGTAACGCTCACAAAGTAACCCAGTTATCTAAGTCCCGGCTGTGGTGAGGTGGGCCGTAAACGGTTTTTATGGCTCAAGAGATATAGTCGCGGGATTGGAGAAAGAATGTTTTCGGGCCATAACGCTATTTTTGATGGAGCTTGTAATCTCTGCAGGCTTGATGCGGCAATAGGACATTACGGTAATATGATTAAATAATAAACCTTCACACGCTACGGGCGAGGTCATCCCAACCTAAAAACACTATGGGAACACGCTTAAACACAATAAGTGTTTTTAACCCCCGACGCAAAAAGAGGGGTGTTAAAAGTTTGACCGCTATGTAGATGTCTGTGGCACCGTATCTCTTAAAGGGGAGAACCGATTTGAATGCGGTTTTTTTATTTGAAAGCAGGTTTTCTATCTGTAGTTCTTAGACATGTTTTATCAAAATCGGTTCAGCGGTTACATAGCGTTAGGGGCTTTTTGAAATGTCGACATTTCTTCTTGTTTGGGAAAGAGTTTGTCTGTGAAAGTACTACCACCATACTTATTTCTGCCGGAAAGCAGTAATGCTCATATTATTGTGTTCCGGGTTGAAGGGAATGGGTGCCGGTGAAATTATAGGCACATTGGACTTTCATCTTTATGTCTTATGGTTGCAAGCACAGTACAATGCCGCATAGGGCGCGTCCTAGGGTCACAAGTCAGTTCAATCTTTTAATCAAATAAACGTTATTCTGTGAAAACAAAAAAGGAATTACGTTATTAATGAGTTTTTTATTTTATTTTATCTTAGAATTTTTTTTCTGGTAAATCATTTTATTATATTACTTTTTACGCTCAGTATTAAATGTATCTTTTTTTATATACGTGGCCAGTTATAAGCCAAACAGTTTTCTAAAAAATACAATCCACATTTGTACCTGCCTACATGTCCAAAGTTCAAGAACCCGAAAACCATGAAACATGGAGTTAGTAGAGAAAAAAAAAGTGTTATAAATGTCTCTGGCTGTAAGGATTTAGAACTCAAACGTAACTTGCAGTTTACCAGGAGTATGTATGGGCCGTAATCAGATTACGAACTAAATACATACGGCGAGGTATCAACCTCGGCAACAAAAAATTTAGTCTGTACTCTCTGGCGTCCGCGTAAAATAAGTTTTAGCGCCCACGGGCGCCTGTTATTATTTGGTAGGTACGAGAAATGACCTATATTGAAAGAACCAGGGTGGTGAAAGGATCCACAGCACCTTGCAGAGGTTCCTTTCATGCAGTCTTTGAGTTTTTGGTTCTTATAATTATTTTCTATGAGAGTAAAGTATTAGTACCTACTATTAATTAATCTGTGATTAAGTGATTGGAATCAATCGGTGGGCTAATCCACCAGTTCAAGGTTGCACAGCGAGCTATGGAACGGCCTCTGCTCGGAGTTTTTCTGAGAAATAAAATTCGAAATGAGATTATCCGACAGAGAACTAAAGTCATTGACATAGCCCACCGAATTAGCAAGCTGAAGTGGCAATTGGCTGGTCATATATGCCGAAGAACCGACAACAGTTGGGGTAAGCGAGTTCTTGAGTGGAGACCGTGTCTTGGCAAACGTAGCGTGCGGGGCGCCCTCTGGCTAGGTGGAGCGATGACCTACGAAAGGCGGCCGGCAGAAAGTGGATGAGAAGAGCCGAACACTGGGCTCAATGACGCGTATTGGGAGAGGCCTATGTCCAGCAGATATGTCCGGCTGATGATGATGATGAGTAAGTGATTAGAACAATGTGATTCGTCTGATGATTTAACTGAATGTGTAATAGCAGTTTTAAGAAATTATTTCAGGTCCCGTGCAGAAAATCTCCACACATAAGTATCACTTAATCTCTAAGCTCTCCTTTCACGTTTCATTTCAAAGTTCCTAATAAACTTTAATATATAAAATGAAGAAATCTGAGATCTCGCGAGCACCTTCGCATCTTCGCGAAAATAAATCGCAATTTAAAAATAAAACACGAAACTTGGAAGAGCTTTCACCGCTACCATCTGAACATGTTTCAAATCGTTCCTTTGAGATATTACTGTTCCTCCCATCTAAAACACACCTTCAAACTAACAATACAGAATTCAATTTCCTGTATCTACATACTTGGAATATACGGAAGTCACTCAAGCGAATATAGTCTCTATTTCATATGCATAAATCACATATTTCATACCTAAATATGTGTGTGACTGTCATAATCCCCAGACGTGGATTCCGACGGTAGGTTCTGGGGTAACTTAAACGTCATCTATGGAGCTCCTTGTTCCTGTCACAAATTGGTGGTAGTTGTGACATTTTGCGAGCTTCTTTTATTCTTCTTTGGAAAGTCATTAAATTGAGTGTTTGTTATGTTTGTTTTGTTTGAGGTAAATGTTAACGTTAGGTATGGTAATGTTAGGTAATCTGAACTTATTTAGATTCGATTTAGTTTGTTACATGCTCTGGATATTTATAGGTACGCTATTACATAATGGTTTCTGCACAAACTGCTGTGTTTAAAGTAAATACCTTCACTTATTACTATGCTGTTGTGTTATAGATACCATGTACCAATTACCATGATGTCATTTGAGTCACATAACTTAAACCACATCATTTATTGTTATTTTCATGGAATAATTTTAAGTTATTTTCAAATTACACCGGTTTTTATTAATCGCATATAACCTGATTACTGTCTGATTAAATATTGATGCTGTGGTGTTTCCCGCCTAAGAATAGACCCCTCCGTCTCCTCCCCAGGATGTCGTACTTGCCGACTAAGGTATTACCCATGCAGACTTATTGATAAGATTCGTTGGTATAGGATTTGTCCTGGCTGCTAGCTTATTATGGAATGTGTAATTACTGGAAAAAAGCGTTAGCCGAGTCAGTCGTGGGAGGCAATGGCGGCGATGAGCTCACCACTTGTCATGTCTATATTCCACGATGGTGCAACCCACTCTGAAAAGAGGCCCATTGAGGCTCTGCCTACCCTTTTGGGGAAAAAGGCGTGTGTCTATGTATGTATGTATTTTCAAGAAGATGAATTTATTGGAAGCTCGAATGGAACTTAATTAGCTTGATCGTTTATTTGGCCTGAACTTCAACGACTGCTAGATTCTACTCACGTTCTTATATCTACAGCAAAGTTTGTAGATAAATAATACCAAATACTTATCTCACGAGAGAAAATAAAGTTGGCATGCACTTCAACCGCAGTCTAGAATAATGAATGCTCATGTTTGTATTGTTACTTTACTATGAGCAATAAATAATCTATCAATTAATCTACATTAAAACAGAGTTAAGGACAAGTCGTCATCATCATCTTCAGTAGACGTCCACTGCTGGTGATGCTGGACTCTTTTTCGACGAACAGTCTTGAGCCGCCTTCATGCATCGACTTCCAGTGACTTTTTTTTTATACAACTTGGTCTGGTGCAAGCATATGTCCCACTTGATGTTAAACGGTACCCTCTGCCTATGAACAGTTCATTATCATATAGATCACGTCCACGTAAGAAGGTGGCAATTTTTCGGGGAAAAAGGCGTGTGTCTATGTAATTGATGCTAGCCAAAAGTTAGAAGTCCATTTCTGTTTTTATTCTATTGTTTTTTTTTTCTATAATGTTTTGGCTAGAGCACAGATATAATAATACTATACTAGTAGCTAGAGCAAGTCCTCAGAATTATAATGTAGTACCCATGCACATTTTTTAGTCAGAATATTATACTTGATTTACTTGAGGTAACAATCTAATCTAAGATTGCCATTTTGCAATAAGATACCTTAAGCGAAATGGCGTTTACTACTGTTGTGGTTTCAGTCAACCCTTTAAGTTATTTTACATCATGAAAGCTATTTATAGTACATACCAAGACAAAATCCTTCCACTCCCATTGGTGAACCGAAAACCACTAAAACAAACAAAGTCATGTCCGGCACATAAATCACGCTCGCCATACATCACTTGGTACACAGCGGCGAGCTGCTAATGGCTCAGTAATACGCAGCAATGGACTCGTCTCATTTTGTAGTGATTTATTAGTTTATTTTTCGTTAGAAATAACAAATAGTGCAAATACGCTTGACGACGCTCTAAAAATAAAAATAAAAGACACAGGAACCTCTGTAATGACATTGAATTATTGTGTGAGAAGGTGTTAGTCATGAGAAGCAATGGCGGCGATTAGTCACCACTTGTCAAGTCTATATTCCCACGATGGTGCAAACCACGGTGGTAAGAGGACCATTGAGGTTCTGCCTACCCTTTCGGCGAAAAAGGAGTGTAGGTAGATCATTTTCTTCCCCATAGGTGTAAGTCGTGGAATAATGAGCTCCCTACTCCTACGTAAATCAACAAAATGGACTGTTTAAAAAAATTAAATGAGCCCTTCAGGGCGGGCAGCGCTTCAGCAATGCCCCTGGTATTGCAGATATCAATAGATGACAGTAACCACTTACCAATAAGGTAGACCTGCTTGTCGAACCGTTACGTAAAAAAGTAATGTTATACCATTTCTCGTCCTAAAGATTATTTTATTCACTGAAACCATTGAATAAAAAGCACTTTAAATCACTATTTTAGTAACATAAAATTTAAAAGTAACCCATTTTTTTTACATTTAATTTAATGTTATCCGTAAAGTGTGGTTTATAATTGAAAAATCACTATCATTATTATCTATGAACTATCACTATTTTGGTGTTTGAATTTAGGACACACCCATATAATATATTCGATCTCCATCTCAATGCTATACAAACTCCTTGCGCGTGCATTTTAATTAACTTATCCATCCTTTTTTCTTCATTAAATGTCTATTTTCGCTGAAACCTTTATTTTTCTCGTAGTCAAGTTATAAGTATGCAACTCTTGAATAAAACGGATTTATATCGAGGGCCATGAGTCACGAGCAATTGAAGTATTCTTATACTTGAATACATAAGGGTCGTGATTCATCTACGGACCTCACTTTAAATCCGTCCCTTATTTACTAATTGCATAATATACTTTTCTCACTAATAATATAGGTTACTCCAGGAAAAAATAGTTTAACAATTTCAACGAGCATATTTCTAAGCGCAGACGTCTCAACCTCTTATGAGTATTTAAAGCTAAGAATGGGCCATTAAGCCACGATACGGCTCAATATAGCTCCGTATCGATACGGTATCGATATAAAATTTTAGTATAACACGTTAAGGTAAACGGGAAAATAAAGGGGATATACCGTCTACCGGAGTTTAGAAAATAGCTTCTTTAGCTTCCAAGGAAAACTGACTTGCAGGCTGTCAGAGGTTTAAAATTTATTTTATTAAGGAGATGTAGGTATAAGCTTTGCGTGGCGTGTTACGTAAACAGTTGATACCGTGATTACCAGCCAGTAACAAACCAGCGTTTTAAATTTAACTTCAATACAACTTACGTGCTGGAAATTTTGACCTACTTCAGATATGGCAAAGTTATGGCGAAAACAATTTGAATCTGATTTTGTCTTGACAGGAAGTTACACGAAATTGATTGGCTTGTCTTGCTTTGAACCGTGAATAGGACATTATTTTACGCTATAAACCATATTTTCAACTGCACACATGCAATGCACGCTGTTTCTATGTAATTTTGAATTGAGCCTTGTATAGAACACAAGACTGAAATTCTCGACTTGAACATGTTTTTGGCACTCCACTTTATGTCATAGTCATCATCATCATCATCATCATCATCATCATCATCATCATCATCATCATCATCATCATCATCATCATCATCAGCCATTAGACGTCCTCTGCTGGACGAGACCTCCCCCATAGAATACAATGCAATGGAATCCCATTTAGGTAGTTATTACCAAATTTCGCAATTAGGCACAATAAATGAGAATTATAAAATAATGCTGCATTATTTGTCTTGTATTATTATTATTTTTCATTCCTTGAAACAGAATGAGCAGATAAGACGAGAAAATGTATATATCTTAATGCTCTCAAACGATTGCGAATAAACTTTCTTGTTTGATTCTTATTTCATACAAGATATGTCAAAATTAAGCTAGAAGCTTGATGTCGCGCTGTCATTTGATCCAACGAAGAAATCAAACATGGCGAAATTGTGGTCTATTCCGCAAGGGCCACTTGTTCAAGAACTGAACTGAACTGAACGAACGTATACACGTTGTTTTTTTTTACCATTTTTTAAATGATTTTTCGACTTACATTGGTCAAAATCGTATGAAAATTTACTCAGAAACCATAATTAGAAGAAGAAAAAGAAGATATTTCGACTTGCAGGCCTATAGGAACACATAATAAATCTAACAAAGTATTCGGTAACTTAACAATAGCTTAACTCCATATTAAAGTAGGTACATTTATATAATTAAATTGTTACATCAAAATGCTACATTTTAACAATAAATTATGAACTTAACTTGTGATAAATCTATTTTAATTGCTCCATTAACTTATCTAATGCCAAATTAATTATGCACCGAGCCGGAACATTATTTAACAAAACTAATTAAATGTCGCTCCAATAGCCGCCTGACCGCACGTCATTAAGGTGGTCGCTTTTCCATACAAACGTATTAGCACAAATATGGGCAAACAGAGTATAATTTTACACTGAAATGACTGTTGTTGGCTTTTATATTGGTCATTATTTGCGTCAACACATATTTGGTTGAAGAAAACAGTGGATTAATAGCGAAAATAACATCGAAATTTTAGTTCATTTATGTCAGTGTGTGGGTGTACACTGACAGTGTAACACACATAGCCGCAGATTAGACAACAGTTACAAGTCTCTTACACGCGACGTTGTCAGCTCGTGACTTACGCCGGCTAAGCGCTGTTGCCGCTTCGATCTGTCATATCATAATTAGCTCGGATAGAAAATATTAGAAAAACAAACATTTAGGATTGGACATGTGTATGCGAATCAGCCAGACAGCCGGAGGCCGCAATGCATTGCAAGGTCTCTACATATGAACTTTGTATAAATAATGGGAGAAAATTAAATTACAAACAACTAGACAGAAATTACAGACACATATAATATTATCTTAATTACGTAAAAATTAAATTAAATACTACTAGCTGATCATAATTACCTATATATTTACGCACAAGGTTTTTTGAACTGAGACCTCACGAATACACACGGTTTAGGAAGGTTACCTTATTTATTTCGAAAAAAATATCTATGTACATCCACATGTGGTTCGAAAAGTTAGACCTTCAACGTCGTTCAAATTCCTAGAAACGGGAGGTCAACAAAGAATGTTATACACTGGTTGTTATTTTATAGAGTATAGGTACCTACAAGTTTCAAGATTCATAAATTTTAGACTTTTCCCAGTATTTGTATCATAAAATCTACAAACGTAAAAAAAACAGCGTTGTAGGATTAGTGGAAGTACCCTAGAGGTTTTGTTTTTTTACATTTTTGATTTACCCTAACATCTCAAAAACTAAAAAAGTTTTGAAATGTCGAAGCGAGGAACTTTCATATGACACCACATTTGATCTGATATTCTCACTTTTTTTTACCTCCTCTTGGACCCCAATATCTCAACAACCCCCCGACCGATATAGCTCATAACCTTACCAACAAATTGTACCAATACTATCACCTCCCAATCAAATTTCATGAAGATCGGATTAACGGTTCGGAAGTTATGCTCGGACAAACATACATACATACATACATACAAATGCCAATTCTTCCAAGTTGAATCAGAGAACTCGCTTCGCTCATTCAATATTTAAAAAAAAAAAAAAAAATTGCCTTGTTTCAGTCGAAGTCAGTTCTGTGTAGGTAGGTGAAACTACAATCTTCAAACAAATTCGTTGAAATGATTCCTAGGGGTATTATTCATTATAATTGCGAGTTAGGGTCTTCGGAAGATTCAGATATGCAGGCCCAGGGTGGGTATTGAACATTTTGCCTCCTGCTTAGAAGACAAGAGTTCATCTTACTATGACATGTTATGTCTGTCCGTGTATGTCACAGCCACTTTTTTCCGAAACTATAGGATCTATGCTGTTGAAACTTGGTAAGTAGATGTATTCTATGAACCGCATTCAGATTTTCACAAAAAAAATTAAAAAAACAAAAAAAAATGGGGGTTCAGTTCTAAGTATTAGTACTTAGAACTGAAACTCATTTTTTTTTTCATCATTCCTGTTGGTGTGGGGTATCTATGTATAGGTCTTCAAAAATGATATTGAGGTTTCTAATATAACTTTTTTCTAAACTAAATAGTTTGCGCGACAGACACTTCCAAAGTGGTAAAAAGTCCCCCCCCAACCCCGTAACTTCTAAAATAAGAGAATGATAAAACTAAAAAAAAAATGTACATTACCATGTAAACTTCCAACGAAAATTGGTTTGAACGATATCTAGTTAGTAGTTTTTTTTAATACGTCATAAATCGTAAACCATCCAAGAACTTTGATATTATGTTACTTGCTGCTACGGAACCCTTCATGGGCGAGTCCGACTCGCACTTGGCCACTTTTTTTTTTAATTTCCATAATATTATTTGCATGCAATGCATATCAGCCGGCCTAGCCAAATGACATTCGCTTCGAAGCGATTCCATTCCTTTCTAGGCGCTAGTCCAGATGGTACGTTCCTAAGCACTAATTTATTACTAGTAGGTAATTGTGTTTATACTGTACTAGCCATTTCACCGCAGCTTGGCAAACAAACAAACAAACAAAACAACAAAGTTTACATATTTACAGGGAATTAATTTTGTAAAAATTAAAAAAAACCCGAACGAAATAAAACGGCTGAACCGATTTTGATCCAACTAAGCTAAGAACACTCCCGACAAATACACCTATCAAACAAAAACAAAAAACGATTTCGGTTCATCCGTTCGGGAGCCACGTTGGGACATACAGACACACACACACACACACACAGACACGTCAAACTTATAACACCCCTTCGTTTTTCGTCGGGGGTTAAAAAATACAAAATAATAGTGAAGATAAATAAAAAAACATAAAAAAGATAAATATTTTATACATAGTGTAATACAAATTAACAATCTTTTTTTTTAAGGAGAATTAGCCTTTTTGAAATGCAATCCTTTCCCTCATTGTCTCGCAAGTCGCAAAGGCCTCGAAATTAAAAATAATATAATTAATTTTTATTGAATGGGTTATCCTCTTTTTTAACCCCCGACGAAAAACGAAGGGGTATTATAAGTTTGACGTGTCTGTGTGTGTGTGTGTCTGTCTGTCCCATCGTAGCTCCCAAACGGATGAACCGAAATCGTTTTTTTTTGTTTGAAAGGTGTATTTTTCGGGAGTGTTCTTAGCTTTGTTTGATCAAAATCGGTTCAGCCGTTCAGCGTTGGGTTTATTTTTTTATTTTTACAAAATTAATTACTAACTCAACTATAATCTGGACCTCTTCAAGGCTAGAGTGAATAGGTGCCTTCTAGACCTTTGTGCTCCATCTTCGGCCGCATCGTCACTTACCAACAGGTGAGATCGTGCACAAACAAAGGTCTATAAATGTTTAAAAAAAAAAAAAAAAACTTGTTGAAAATAGGGTCAACTGCGGATTTCCTCAATGAAGAATTGTTACTTCGTCGGCTTTATTTCTCAAACTCAAGACATCACAATAATGGAAATGGAGCGCGACGAATTATTCCCATTTGTCACACTGATCTGTCCCCCCTAAGGTGACAGTTAGAACAAAAAAGTTGGATCTGTCCCCCTGTTGCGTGATTGGGTGATGGCTGGTACATTTGCGTGTAATTTTTATTTTTATTTTAGGTTATTGTATGGAACCCTTCGTGCTAGAGTCCGACTAGCACTTGGCAGTTTTTTTTTATTTTTTATGATACGAATTGGCAAACTAGCATACGGCCTGAAGCCCAATTCTCTTAATTATTTTATAACCACACTGCAAGTTGACCGAAACGAGATTGTATTGTAAATTGACTGAGAAATTGGTATTCTGCTCCCTCACAATAACAAGATAATCTACTTTCGGTTCTTGCGACCATATATTAGAGTAGGATAGTGCTATATAATAATTGTAAAGAGTGAAAGAGAGAATTCTCAGAACTTTGAAACATTCAAGTTACAGTCACATTTCGATATAATCACATTCCGTGTTGTATTGTCAGGTGAGCAGAATACCATTTTTGACGTTTGTGACATCGACACTCGATCGTAACATGATCCGAACTTTAATTTGACTATTTTTTATTACGAGAATTGGCTTTCTGATGTGAAGTGGTCACCGTCGCTTATAGACACCGGCAACACCGGGGGTAATTGTCGATGCGCTGCCTACCCTGAAGGAATTTATGACCATTTTTCATGAAATAAAACATGTCGTACGTAACCAAGCGTTAAAACCTCAGATGGAAGCTCATTCCATAGTTTGTAGGCACAGAATAAATAATAGTACTTTATGGGGAAGAAATGATCTCGAGAAACGACTCGTTCGAGAAACCCAGGGTTCTATGATGTGCGGATGAGCTTTGTCACGGTGCCGGGAAGAGCGATGGTAAAATCTCGATGCGAGGATGAGATCGGAAAGCTCGTCAGAACATTCCCCGTTGTAGAGGCGGTAGAACACGCAAAGAGATCCGATAGCTCTGCGTTGGCTAAGCGGTTCTAGAGTATCGGAGAGCTTGGGGTCACCGATGATGCTAATGGCTCTTCTCTGTAAGGAGTCAAAACGAAGCAGCTGGTACTTGGTTGCCCCGTGCCATAGATGGGAACAGTTTCTACGTGCGGCCTTACTTGTGCTTTGTAAAGCAATAGCCATTGATGCGGCGTAAAATAAAGTTTCTATGTGCATTATATTATGGGGGAGGCCTATGCCCAGCCGTGGACTTCAGTTGATGATCTATCAATAAAAGCTGAAAGTAACTAAATCTTTAGAAAAAAAAGCGGCCAAGTGCGAGTCGGACTCGCCCATGAAGGGTTCCGTAGCAGCAAGTAACATAACATAAAAGTTCTTGGATGGTTTACAACTTATGATATATTAAAAAAAACTACGTACTAGATCTCTTTCAAAACAATTTTCGTTGGAAGTTTACATGGTAATGTACACCATATTTTTTTTTTTAGTTTTATCATTCTCTCTCTCGCAAACTATTCAGTTTAGAAAAAAATGATATTAGAAACCTCAATATCATTTTTGAAGACCTATCCATTGATACCCCAAACAGGTTTGATGAAAAAAAAATGTGTTTCAGTTTTAAGTATGGGGAACCCCAAAAACTTATTGTTTTTTTCTATTTTTGTGTGAAAATTAGTTTCGGAAAAAAGTGGCTGTGACATACACGGACAGACAGACATACATGACGAATCCATAAGGGTTCCGTATTTTTTTTTTCGGAACCCTGAAAAACGACTTCATAGCTAGGAGTTTATACCCAATACAACATAAATACATACATAGACACACGCCTTTTTCCCCGAAAGAGTAAGCAGAGCCTCTCATGTGCCTCTTTTCACTGTGGGTTGCACCATCGTGGGAAATACACGTGACAAGTGGTGAGCTCATCGCCGCCATTGCTTCCCACGACTGACTCTGCTAATGCTTTCTTCCAGTATAATACATTCCTGAAATAAGCTAGCAGTCAGGAACTACAAGCTAACTACAAGTCCAGGTATAAGACTTAATAAAATTAGTGTGCTGATGAAAATGAGCCTAAACACGGCCAGTCTACTATTATCCATCGAGGAGTTCCGCTGTCCACGTTCCGTCTCCATCATCAGATCAGCTCGCTTTCACCATAGTATTGTACTGTCATCGGAACTAGATAGGTACGAGTATGCCAAATTTCAGCTCAATCGGATATCGCAGGAGACACCATTGTTGCCACCCATGAAATATAGTAGTAGTAGAGCTTTTTTGTGTAAGAGTTCGTCCGGGGAAGTACTACCACCATACCTATTTCTGCCGCAAAGCAGTAGTCCTCGCATTGCTGTGTTCCGGTTTGAAGGGTAAGGGTGCCGGTGAAATTACAGGCACATGAGACGTTTCACCTTTATGTCTCAGGGTGGCGGGCGCAGTGCTATGCCACATAGGGCGCGTCCTAGGTGGACGTGACCTATGAGGTAATGCACTGTTCATAGGCAGAGGTTACCGCTTAACATCAGGTGGGCCATCAGCATGTTCCGTCATTCTAGTAGTATAAAAAAAAAAACATTCTGAATGCAAATGCTTGACTTGTTGCTGAAAATACCGAAATTGATATATGTGTGCCTATAATATTTGAGGAGTTCCCTCAATCTTCATGGATTCCATCATCAGAAAAACATTTTAATGAAAATGGCACCAATCTGGAAGTATATCATGTAATTTTTTTTCCTAATCGTTACGTAAATGGTATGAGGTAACAAACATAATAAAAAACTCTGGAATTGATAACCTCCTCCATTTTTTGAGGTCGGTTAAGAATCGAGTACCTACTTTTTGATTTGAAATAAGGACACACCACAACACTCACTTCACAAACATAATATTGGCTGAAGCAGAATCAGTGTATTTTGTAGATCATTACAAAAACATTTATAAAAAAAAATAGTCTGGTATCGAACCCAGTACTGTGGTTTTAGTGTCGAGAGATCTAGTCACTGGTTACAAAAAAAAAAGTAAAAAAAAAAAATACAAAAAATAAAGGCAGTATAGAATCGAACGCAGTAACGTGGGTTCAGAAGTTCTGAGTCGACAGTCCAAGCCGCTAATCCAACTATTTTGAAATTCGCGCGACGAAATTAGCTTATAGTTCTAATACAATAATATCCTTGACTGTGTGCGTGAGTAGGCTTTCATATTGCTCGGAATTTGCTCGGCACAAGTATGTTACAACTAGAGACTAAAATAACCTGAAATATAGCTAGGTACATAGCAAATGAACCACCATTTGCGTGAACGTTAGTGTTATGACATAATATGCACATTTTAATTCATAAATACATAAAATACTTCAAAATTTGGCAACAGCGCCATCTATTGACGTTGTCGTGCCTAGCTGACCACGAGGAACAACCTTAAGAGTAGGTATACCTACACATGAGTCAATTCACAAAGTATGACAATTTATTTCAGGTAGGGGACTCAATGTTGTGTTCATATTTGATCAAAACATGGTATAAAATACTAAGTTCAATACTGTTTGTCAGCTAGTTGTCTCTATCATTTACAGAATTTCTACTGGTAGGTTTTTATGTATAATAACTTTACATACGAAGCCAGGGTGGGTGCTAGTTTAAATAAATTAATATACCTACCTACCCACTACATTGTACTTGTGTTCACAAATTGTTGTTATTACCATATTTTTACATACTTACAGAGTGAATGACGCTGTTTCTTGTGATAAAATCAATAAAAGACTTTCTAATAATAACTATCATTTTCAAATACTTTCTAATAAATAATGCACTTAACATTCCGTACACTAACAACGCTAAAATATGCACTTTGAAAATTCGAACGATGACAAATGAGTTTGATACACTGCCGGTTCACACTAGTCCAGGTAAGGTGTTTCAAAATCAAGCAGCAATGGATGGATAAAACTTGACAGAAATTGTAAAATGTGATGTGGTTTTTCTCTTTTGGTTTCACTTTTTGAGCGCTGCCTCGAAGTCCATTTACTTAGGGGATATTAGAAAAAGTCAGGAGAAAAGCAAACTTTAGTAGGCAGTAAGTTAGGTCCATTGAGAACATTAATTCTCTATGATTTCCTTATTAAGACTTCACCGATATTGAGAGCCAGAATAACTTCCTACCAAGCCAAGTGCACTTAACTGCCGAGTAATAACATCACCTCATAATGATTGACGTAACGTTGGCAACATTGTCTATTGAATATGACGAAAAACGGGACTAGATTTTCAGATGAAACAGTTTTTTTTTAAAGTATGATAATCGGATTAGATGAGACTGTAGGTAACATTACTTTTTGATAAAATTTCTCAAAAGCCTTTGCGAATGATGCTTAATCAGACACACTTACATACACAGACAAACGCCTATTTCCCCGAAAGTGTAGGCAGAGCCTCAATGGGCCTCTTTTGACCTAGGCTTGCACCATCGTGGGAATATAGACGCGACAAGTGGTGAGCTCATCGCTGCCATTGCTTCCCACGACTGACTCTGCTAACGATTTTCTTCAGTAAATAACACATTCCTAAGTAAGCAGCCTGGACAATTCTTATTACAAATTCCGGATAATCCCTTAGTTGACTTTTACGACATCCACGGGTAGAGACAGAGGGGTCTCTTCTTAGGCCAGACACACTCTGGCTTAATCAGTGAATTGTTTTTTAAGAATGGTTTTCGAAAAAACTGTCCCAAAAGCCACGCTCTACTCAAGGCACGGCCAACGACCAACCCACGGCCTTGTGCCGCTCGCCACTAGCTGAGCCGAATCGTTTAAGCCCGAGTCGAATATGGTTGTGCGGATGCCTGGTTCAAAGCGGACTTTTCGGTTCGGCTAAAAACCTTGTTCAGCGTGCCGAGCCGAATATGTGTAGCACGCCTGAGGGACTTTTGTTGACTATTTCAACAATTCCATATACATTACGCGTCTGTATAACAGCGTCGTAAAGTATTTATGTGTTCGGCACAATTTGCTTTGATTGTGTCCCTGTGCTCGTGTTTAGTGCTGTTCCAGTTTGTATTGTTCCTATAAGTACTGAATGAAGAATGAAGATGATTTTCTTTAGTGAAAGCCATACGTATACTAATGGGTGGAATCCGGGTGGAATCTTGTAACTGAATTTTAAAGCAGTTATACGCAACCGATTGAGCTGAAATTTGGCATACCTGTCAAGTTACGATGACAATAAAATATTATGGTGACAGCTGATCTGATGATGAGAAGGAAGGTGGACAACGGAACTCCTCGATGGATAGTAGTAGACTGTAGTAGTATCACTAATTTTATAAAAGCTTGTAAGTATTGAAAAATATAATTTTCACACAAAACTTATTTTTAACCCCCACGCAAAAACGACGGGGTGTTATAAGTTTGACGTGTCTGTGTGTGTGTTTCAATTCATTTCATTTAATTTATTTAATTACTTGCAAAAAACAAACATGCTACAAAAATTACCTAAATACTACTTAAACAAAAACAAACAACAATAGATACATAGTGTGTGTGTGTGTGTGTATGTGTGTGTCTGTCTGGCGCCTCGTAGCTCCCGAATGGATGAACTGATTTAGTTTTTTTTTTGTTTGTAAGGTGAATTTGTCGTGAGTGTTCTTAGCTATGTTTGATCAAAATCGGTTCTGCCGTTTCATTGCGTTGAGGGATTTTTTAATTTTTACAAAATGAATTACTGGTTACATAAAATACATCTTGTATAATCAATTTCAGTGTTACTTGAATTTATAACCACCAAGCGAGCATCAGAGATTATTATCCAAATATTTCGTTGTATGTGATATTAGATGAGTTTAAGATTATATCGTTGAACTTTTCCATCTGAAATCAGAAGGAGTAAGTCATGACTCGAGACACCGCGGAAAAAGATAAATTGATACATTTTTAACAAGTTTTGACTTTTCTCCGTTGCGGGGTTTGGTTGAAGTTACAATATTTATTATATTTGTTGCCCTGTAAGGGGTCACGTCTTGAGAAAAGTTTATCTTGCTCTCCATGTCTTCCATGTCATGTTGTGTTTCCAGCTGAGGGGAAAATCTAGTGATCGAATGTTTTAAGACATCCCGTAATATAATTGTTTTGAAATTCAGCATATTTCGATGGCAAGTTTCGATGACAATACAATATCATCGGACGGTTTCGAATAATAATATCATAAAACTTTGTTTTTATATATATTTAAAATATGTTGTTTGTGTAAAATATATTTTTCAATACAAGCTTTTACAAAATTAGTGATCGTAACCGTGTGCTTGATCAAAATGAGCCTAAACACGGTCAATTTACTATTATCCCTCAAGGAGTTCCATTGTCCACCTTCCGTCTCCATCATCAGATCAGCTCGCTATTACCATAATATTGCATTGTCATCGGAACAAGATTCCACCCGGACATACATTGCAAGTTAATAAAAAGCTTGTAAAAAAACCTTATTTTCGTTTCAGATTACGCTTAGCCAAATTCGAATTTATTTAACTTCTTCTAAAATCTACAATTATGTTGTTTGAATGAGGTAGGCAGCGAAAGGTCACGGTTGTGGGAAGAGTTTTTCGTGGTTTAGCTGTGTACCTGATGCTAATGATAATATTACCAACCGTCCCATTCATAAATTTTACAAGCTTTTATTTATCTGGCAATGTATGTTTGTCCGGGTGGAATCTTGTAACTGAATTTAAAGCAGTTATCTTTAACAGATTGAGCTGAAATTGGCATACCATTCAAGTTCCGATGACAGTACAGGATGATGGTGACAGCGAACTGATCTGATGATGGAAATGGAAGGTGGAAAACGGAACTCCTCGATGGATAATAGTAGACTGGCCGTGTTTAGGCTCATTTCGATTAGGACGACCTCTGTGGCGCGGCGGGCGAAGGTTGGCCTGCGATGCAGGAGGTTGCGGGTTCGATCCCGCCTCAGAACATATATTTGTGCGTTCGCAGATATTTGTTCAGGGTGTTCTGGGTATTTTCTATGTATCATAAAACAATATCTATCTATCTAATATATAAAAGGCTTTGTCCTGACTGACTGACTGACTGACTGACCGAGGTCCAACGCACAGCCTAAACCGCTGGTCGTAGAGACTTGAAATTTAGGGGGTGTGTTTGTCTTGATGCGTAGGGTTGTACTAAGAAAGGAATTTTGAAAATTCGCATGCTAAGGGGTTCAAAATGCGGTTCTAACGTAAAACAAAAATGCTCTGTATTTCGGAAACCGTTAATAGTAGAACCATGAAACTTTTTATGGAGATTCCTCAAATAAAATTAACAAACACGTGTTTCAGCGATACCTGAAATTTTCCTGAAAAATGGCAGGGGAACGTATTCTTTGAAAAAAATATAAAAAAACTTTAGTTTTTACAACGCACAGCCTAAACCGCTGGTCGTAGAGACTTGAAATTTGGAGAGTGTAGTCCTTTTAGGGTGTAAAAGTGTACTTAAAAAGGAATTTGGTAAATTCGCTCCCTTAGGGGTCCATAAAGGGCTTTTAATGTATACACTTTGCGTTTTGCAGCGCACAGCCTAAACCGCTGGACCTAGATACATGAAATTTGGAGGATGTACTCTTTTTTGGGTGTACGGGTGTACTAAGAAAGGATTTTGGAAAATTCACCCTGTAAGGGGTCTAAAACGGCTTTTAATGTAAAACTAAAATGCTTCGTATTTCGGAAACCATTGGTAGTAGATACTTGAAAATTCACAGGTAGATTACTCATATAAAAATAGCAAAAATACGTTTCAGCAGTACCTGAAAGTTTTGCTGAAAAAAGCCACGGGAACGTTTTGTAAGTAAATAAATACACCTTACGTTTTAGCCAGATTTCAGCGTATTTTGATGATTTAAAAGTTAGTTTCACAGTGTCGTTGTTGAAATCAAAATATTTTCAGGACCTCAAGGGTCAAATCGAACCCCCAAATTGAAAAACTTGAGTGTGGTGTCGTTTCAAAAGTCGTTTCACGGGGTGGTTGTTGATAATTAAATTATTGTCTGCACGCCGCGCCGGGGATTTTTCCAATCTATGCGCGGACGAAGTCGCGCACGGGTCATCTAGTGTAATATATTGTATTAAGTATATCAGTTATGTAGTACCCATATCACAAGCTCTGCTTAGCTTGGGGATAGATAATGTTGTGTGAACTGTCCAGCATTATTTATTTATTTAGTTATTTTGATCAGCACACGGTTACGATGACTAATTTTACAGAAGCTTGTATAGAAAAATATTTTTTTTACAAAAATCTTATTACCCCTATGCTTTCATACAAAAAATGCCTTCGATAAATTGCGCGATCGAAAGTAAATATTGCGTTGTATTTATAAAAAAATATTCAAATGAACATCCGCTGACGCTCTCACCTCGCTCCAAAATGTATTTTATAAGTTTTAATCAAAACATTCAAGCGCCGTCACTCAGGGCGTGACGGCCCTGCTTATATTAACATAATACATCGTCTTATTACCCACGAATATTGTTTTTTTGGCCCACCCTTAAGGTAAATACATGAAACAAATAACACTTCTAGCGTATAGAAATCTATCTCCTTTATTCAATTCACTCGAAGATTTAAATCGTTAGATACGCCCTTACCGTTGTTTGACCACGCCGTATTGTTTCAACGTGAAATGGGATAGCTCGCTCATTTGGAGTCTGTGCACATCTAGACACGGTGTCAGCTGGTCGTTTATTTTTCACAAAAGATAGTGCAATATGATTGCACAATAAATGGTACTATCAACAGTTAAGTTTATAGACAAAATCACGATTTAAATCTTTGAATTGACTCACTTTCGAGATGCATCTCAACTCCTGGTTGGTAATAGTATAGTATAACGAACAACCAACTAGTTAGTGAGTTCGCACTGTTGAAGTTTCACTTCTATAAGCTAGTATTATATATGGTTCGGTAAATATTACCCGTTGTCTACCTGAACCTTCGCAATACTTCTGCAATATTCGAACACTTTATTTTGAGTAACATTTACATGTTCAAATCCCATATTTGCAGCTATAGCACTGTTATGTAGAAAAATTGTTACGGCACTTGTTTACTATAATTTAGTGCTATTATTCTGTACACTTGTAAAGTTGTACAGAATAATAGCAGTAAATTATAGTAAAAAAATTACAAAAAAATATAAAAATGCGCTGTGTGTCTGCGCGTAGATTTTTCATTCTAAGGTGAACATTTTTACTTGTTGCGCTTTTTTTTGCTATTCGTTGCTCATTGAGGCTCTGCCTCAACCTTCGGGAAAAAAGGGGCGTATCTATGTATGTATGTATGTACAGCTCATTTTAGATAGCGAAACCTGATTTTGCGAAAACCTAACCTAACCTAACACGCATATTTAAATATCATTAGTTTAGCAATAAATGTCAATGAACAAAAAAAACAGAATTTCGCGCCACAAGCGAAACATCGCAACGTTATTTTGTGTCAATTCCTGTGTAATTTTCTTGCATGCGTTGCATCAAAAATTGTGGTCTGACTACCAAACCGAAATTCCAGAATTGAGAAATGCCTTGTTAGTAAGAATGATTTTTGTGAGCTTCCTTTAGAAATACAACAATAGGTATTTGCAATTCAAATCGCCTGTCTACTTTCAAAGTGCTTAGAAAATTCAAAGACAATACACCTCAGCTATAAAGCTTATCGGAGCACTTCGCGACTGGACAGCGATGTTTTACGAATAACGTGACGTTAACGACTACCATTCTGACAGCCAACAAAGTTTCCCGCGGAGCGGCCCAGATAGCGCCACTGTCGACTCATCACAGTGAAACAAAATTGGTTCAGGGTGACTACGAAGACGACAATACTCAGCACTATCTGATGCTGTTGACAAAAGTTTATTGTGTTGTAATAGCGTCAGGAAAGATAGATAACTATTTATCCACACGGAAATATACAAAAAAATACTGTCTTCTTATTCTACGTGTGGTTGGTTACCATAGATAATAAAATTGTTTAGACCAAAATTTAGCGACGTCGATAGCATTTTCAGTGCATTCGCACAGGTCATCGCACAATCACATGCCTCGTCGGAATACCCCCATTTAAGTTTTATCTAAGTTATACCTGCAGCAGCCCACTTGACTCCGGAGTCGGTTCAGAGATTTCCAGGTGAACCATGGCAATTCATGTCCTGAAGAGAGCTTCTCTTTAGGCACAAGGTGGTCAACCAGGGCAGGGTCTTTTTCCAACCACAGAAAAAATACTGTGAATCTTAAGGACAATAAAATGGGCGACCTTATAATAGCTAACAGCCACCAGCTCAGCAACCGATGGATAGGAATAAACAGTAAGAAGAAATGGGCATAATGATTTGGTTTCTAATAATACAAAAAGTGTAATTCCGTAATGACCTAAGGTACAAAATTAGCGCACTTAATTTTGGACTAGCTATTTTTTGATCATCATCGTCAGCAGTCTTAAGATATTCACTGCTGGACGTGGCTTTCCCCATAGAATGCAATAGGGGGGGTTTGCCATAACCACCACGCTTTGCAGGCGAATTGCTGATCGCAGTTTTGGTGTTGAGGTCTCAGGCGAATCCCATCCCCTGATGTGATCCCAGTTGGCTTTTACGACATCCACGGGAGGGGGATTGGAGAGTATGTTCTTAGGCTGGACATACCTCAGCAAAACCACACATTTTATTTTTAAACGGAGTGCTTTATATTGCACCGATAGGGACAGAGCTTGTGACAACTGCAAATAGAGGTAACTTTAAGGACACTGATTTTGTATTATTTATTTATAAGCCGGAAGTTTCCCACTGCAAGGCAAAGGCCTCCCTTTCCTCTTCCCAATCATTTCAATCCTGAGCTATTTGTGGCCAGTCCTTGTTGTGGAAGTCAAGCTCATCCCGCCATCGCCGTCTGGGTCTGCCACGTGGCTGGCTTGCTTAATCAAAACCCACTCTGTAGCTATCTTAGCCCTGAGGTTATGCCTCAGGTTTGCCTGAGGCATGTGGCAAACGTGTCCAGCCCAGTCCCACTTTAGATTTCCAGCTTTCAGAGCTAAATCGGCTATTTGTGTTTGGGAGCGCAGTATCGTATTTCTAACGTGATTTTGTATACTTACTACAAATAATTTGTGCATTTATTCTAAAGATACTAAGTACTATTATACCAGCAAATGCAGAGAACATTATTCTTTCTCCAGGTTTAATACATCTCGAATTTTTCGCTCTTCCTGAAATCAAAACCTCGTATATTTCGATACTCTCCACCTTTATAAGTGCGAAGGATCAATTGTTTTGCCCTTTCTCTTATCATCAGTAAAACAATAATATTTTATTCGCGTACTCCCGACTCTCATAAGTTGAAGTACTAGACAGCCGTCAATAAAAACTTTATTTTCCTCTAATGGACGTCATGTCTCTATCATATCCAGAGATAGCTTACATTGTCAGGAAGTGAACGGATAACAGCTATAACACTAAATGGGAGTTTAAGTGTGTAATCATATTTATTGTTGCAAAGATTGAAATTTATGTACCATTTGAAATTTATTATGGATGTTTTAAACGTCTATATTTTAAGAGCAAGTCAGACAGAAGAGACCTAAGACGAGGACGCGACACAGACGTAAACGCGTCACGTCCGCACCCCGTCCCTTTTGTATGTTGTGCGTCGCGACGATTCTTTGTTTTTTATGAAAGTAGATCAAAGGGGCGCCAGATCCGCGACGCGTACTTACTTAGGTCTCTTCTGTCTGGCTTGCTCCTTATAGGCTCAAGCCAGATAGAAGAGACGTAAGGAGAGGAAGTTAAATACAAAATTAATATGAAGTTATATACAAGAGACGGGGCGCGGACGCGACGGTACACGTTGACTGTGCGAGCGAGCGAGACCCGCCTGGCAGGCATGCCACCCTGCGCCCCCTCCTCGCCCCCGCTGCGTCCGCTCCTAGTCTCTCCTGTGTGTTTTGAACAAAAGGCGCGAATGTAAAAGCATTGCGCCCGCGCCCCGACTATTCTGTGTGTTTTGCGTCGCGACGCTTCTATACATTTTGTATGAAAGGGACGCGGAAGAGACAAATGTCCGCTCCCCGTCTGCGTCTTACGACTTTTCTGTCTGGCCTGCACCTTAGGGTTCTAGCCAAAGCAACATTTTTTCTACAACGGAAACGTCGTAGGATATAACGTATAAAATTAAAAATAAAAGGCTCACACACACTGAGCAAAGTCAAAGTAGAAAGTATTTCATTCATTGAAAACACAACACTACACAGTCTATGTTTGGATGACGTATATTTTGTGATGAGCCCAACATTTTATTTTGTTACCATGTTTTGGATGTCACCAATGCTGACGTGTTAGAATGAACACAATATGGTATGTGATGGTATGCATAATTTGGAGTCTTATTTAAATTGTTCCTAAATAGTAAGAATATTGAGTCTATTACAATTTCAGAATTAACTATTTTCGTAATCAACTTCTAAGTCAGTCTTGTTACATTACGATTTAAAAATATCATTCATTTTCATATTTCATAATCCACTGAGTATACCTACAAGCCACAGTGGAGTGATCTAGCTGGTCCTTGCTGTGCCTTCGTGGTCATTCAGTAGCGTCAGCTTTATGTTTTGATGCCGTATTGACTCGTTTAAGTGCCTACGTGGACTGTATAACAAAGTTTCAGTTGGTTTTATACCTTCGAGATTAGTGGGTCATCGTTCCGTTTTTGATAGGCTAGGAATATTTACTAGCTAGGAAGTTATTCAATATTCAGCCAGTTATTGCCATCTTTGTATTTAGTAATTTATCGGCTTCTAGATTGTTTAGAGTGAGATTTAATAGAATTCCATCGCTAGTCCACTACTCAAAAACCGTAGTTTGTTCCTCATGTGGATACAAATTTACCCAAGACAATTAAATTTTGGAGACACGATATAGGTACTTATATCTAGGGTCGAAGTTTATTAGTTTCCCTTTAATGTGTATAGAACCAAACTAGCATAGGGTATACATAAAGATTTAGGTAGGGTTTTAAATAAGACTCGCTTATAGCATTATTTGTTTACAAACATTTGTGTTTTTTTTTAAGTGCTATATATCTATGTAACATGTTTTAATAGTAAGTTTAAATGATAAATAAAGTATTAAAAAACTTTAAGTTAGTTTGATTTGGAAACCATATAATTTTATAAGAAACAGACAAATTATGGGCTTAGATATTAATGTATTGTTCAAGTGTACAAAATTTCATGATATTTGGTAAGATAATATAAGGAGCAAACTTCATTTGTATGCAGAGGGCTCAAGCGTCCTAGTAGTACACTCCTGATATGTTTTTTATAATAGTAACCAAACTTTTGTTATTTTTATACGATTTCAATAAAGAGGATGTTATTTATCAGTATGTTGCCTACGTACGTAATTGTTTTGTCCTGTGGAAGTGCTACTCTTACTGTCACTGCATTAGGTGCATAAACGTCACATTTTTTTTTAACTTTTTTTGTTATTGGCATTCTAGTGGTGACACCACTACATGCCATTCACAAAAAAAAAATACTTTTTTTGTAGACAGAAAGAAGAACAAATGAAAAAAAGCTGGAAACATAACTTTACTAGAAAGTTTTTTTTTAAATGTTACCTTTTTATATGTCATTAAAACCAGCCAGATACAAATAGTACAGCCAAAGAGATTTGATTACAAGTTTATACATACTATACACGAAAATACTTTTTCCCCGAACTAATATTTTTAGAATTTTATAAGAAACATGCCTTGTTCCTCATTCCATCGATCTGCTAATGAAAAGAAAGAACTCATTACCCCCCTTAAGTAGGCATTGCGAAAAGCTACAAGTGAACAAGGTAAATTGAAAAAGCAGCTTAAAGATTATGGTTATGGTCAAGTTAAGCAGAGGAAGCTCGTTAGGCCGCTCTGCGCTCCAACGATGCAATAACCCTTCTTCATAACTTTCAGTTGATCGCTCTTTGGAAGATTGCTGGTTTTCTGCTACAAAAATATTTTTCCTTGATCCTTGATTAAAGCAGGTGTAAAAGCCAGGGTGGCCAAGAAAGAACAAGTGAAGGAGAACAATAACAAGCTTTTATTTAACTCGCAATGTATGTATGTTTGTCTGGGTGTTTTTTTTTGTTATCCTACATGAATGATTGAACAAGCCGATGGCCCACCTGATGTTAAGCGGTAACCTCTGCCTATGAACAGTGCATTACCTCATAGGTCACGTCCACCAAGGACGCGCCCTATGTGGCATTGCACTGCGCATGCCACCCTGAGACATAAAGATGAAAAGTCTCATGTGCCTGTAATTTCACCGGCACCCTTACCCTTCAAACTGGAACACAGCAATGCGAGCACTACTGCTTTGCGGCAGAAATAGGTATGGTGGTAGTACTTCCCCGGACAAAAACTTTCACAAAAAAGCTCTACTACTACTAAATCCGGAAAATCCGGGTGGAACCTTGCAACTGAATTTTAAAGCAGCTATCCTCAACCAATTGAGTTGAAATTTAGCATAACTGTCAAGTTCCGATGACAATACAATATGATGGTGACTGCGAGCTGATCTGATGATGGAAACGGCAGAAGGGCAACGGAACTCCTCAATGAATAATAGTAGACTGGCCGTGTTTAGGCTCATTTTGATCAACACACGGTTGCGATCACTAATTTTATCAAAGCTTGTATTTAAAAATATATTTTTCACAAAAAACTTTTTGATAATTACTTCTACAACTATGATAGTGCTATTTTCTACGGCGAGATATACACATCTTAATTAACTGTACACGTAGGAATACATATAAATACAGCGTTATAAAGGTAGCAGGAAGACGGTGGATGGAGACGGCTCAAGACCGTTCACCGTGGCATTATATAGAATAAGTATACCATTATATCCCCATACCATGCAGTAGACTTCGATCGGCTGACGATGATGCTTACATAAAAATGTTAAAGCACTTCCCAAAACGTTTTATTATTCACCTTCAACTACAGAACCCTAAAACTGCGGCAACATAAATATTTTATTCCGTTTCTTTATTCAGAAGTGGTGATATAGGACTTATGATTGCATTACGTCATGTGATATGCCATTATGTCCTTTATGTCGTGGTCTTAAGGGCGCTTGTCGGATTTACTGTTATTGCAGTGATTACGCAAGTTCCTGACTGGATGACTTTTATTGGGTTTTAGGGCCCTGTAATAGGTGATTGTGTTTTTGTATGGCGATCCAACTGCCACTTAGCAAGTTAGTTGAGATTGTTTTTTTTTGATAAATGTTTAATTACTAAGGTTTCATTGCAATGCAGGTATTACTCCAGGGGATGGTCAGCAATATCCATTTTTTTATACTAGTTGGAATGGCGGATCATGAAGATAGCCTGATGTTAAGTGGTACTCCTGCCTATGAACAGTGCATTATCACATAGGTCACGTCCACATAGGACTCAACCTAGGTGGCGTTGCACTGCGCCCACCACTCTGCGACATAAAGGTGAGAAGTCTCTTGTGTCTGTAATTTCACAGGCACCCTTACCCTTCAAACCGGAACACAGCAATGCGAGCACTACTGCTTTGCGGCAGATTTCTGCCGGTAAGCACGGTATGGTGTTTGTACTTCCCCGGACGAACTCTTTCACAAAAAAGCTCTACTACTTCTAAAACTTCGTCTACTTCTTTCATTTGAGTACCTAATGAATGCAATACTGCAAAGCGAATTATCTGCCTGCCAAGCGTGGTGATTATCGTGTCCTCATTGCTCCCGCCATTGCATTATATGGAGGAGACCTCATCCGGCAGTGGAGGTCTAAAAGCGGTTTAGCAAATTTTGAGATTGAAGCGATTTCAATAAGACTCCAGAACTATGTTGCGTATCTGTTAAGTAGTTGGCTGAGATGCAAGAGGTGCAGGTTCGATATTCATTGCGGGAAAAAATATTATCTGCCAATATTTGTTCCGGGTACCTATGACACGGAATCTTAACTTGTCTAACTGTTGGGTGTGAAGTTAATCATGTTAATCTTGTTATTGTAATTTTATTATTAAAAAAATGTTGTATTTTATGTCAAATTGCCTATATCTGAATACACGACACTTAATTGGAACCTAAGCGGATATCCGTGGTTCACTCTGGGCCTCAACGGAAGATCAGCGCTGGGTTGCCAACACGGCCTAGCAAACCCTTTCGTGGCTTACATCAGGCACACACACAAATTGCCATATTTTTTGTTTCTGTGTAATTTGTTTTTGTTTTTATTAAGTTCTTATCTTGTTTGCTTTTTGGTTGGTTTGTGTCTTTGTTTGTATAGTCACGAATAAACGTTTCTTTCTTTCTTTCTAAAGTTCTACCTAATATACAACATAGATTCAGACATACACATAGTTCTACCTAATATACAACATAGATTCAGACATACACATAGTTCTACCTAATATACAACATAGATTCAGACATACACATAGTTCTACCTAATATACAACATAGATTCAGACATACACATAGTTCTACCTAATATACAACATAGATTCAGACATACACATAGTTCAGAGACTTTATATTTTATATTCGTATCTTGTTATCCGTTTCGAAGTCACTAATCAGCATGACGAGGACTTGTGACTGTTTAAGACAATATGTTAAAGTTTTGGAGTCGTTGCGTTAAAATATGCACAATCAGTAACAGTAAAGGTTACAAACTTGATGTTAATAGAATTATTATTTGAGGATGTAATCTAAATAAATCATGGACTAGAAACACTATTTTTTAATTTAATCTCGATAGCTTTATTTTTAGAAAATAACCCTCTTAAAACCCGTTTTAGGTCCCTCCTTCGATTAGAGAAAATCTTAAGCGTAAATGTTTATACTATTCAGTAGGTAATCACAATATTTAGATTAATTATAAATAAATTATTTTGTATATTTGCTACTTTAGAAGCAAACCGAAGTTTTATCATTTTTCGCTTACTAGTACAGGCAAATTAGCAAAAAGTGTGGCCCTAAGTCGAGTAGTCGTGGATTCTTATGGAATCGATAGATGACACGAATAGAAGCTTATCCCAGGTTTGCACCGTTTCTGGCGCATACGGAAGGCTTTTAAATATTAGGTACAAACTTTGAAAAATTGTAACTTTTGAAAAACAAAAAAGTGTTAAGTGCAAGTTCAACTACTTATAGAGACAGTCTTAGTGCGTTATGGATTTTAATTAAAACTACGTGCATAGTGGGAAACACTGTGAATTTGTTTTTTTTAGTTTGCGGTTTGGGGGAAATTTATGTACTCGGTGCAAACTTACATAAGGTTTCTATAAGTATTATAAACACTATATTAGTTTTGCACACCTCAGCGAATTGCGGAACATAGTTTTTTTTCTTTATTTGTAAATTGTACTTCGGGGGAAACTTATGTAGTCGTGCAAATTTTATTATGGTATAAACTATCAGTTTACTACATTCGCACGTAAAAAAAACCACAAATTTCGTACCGGAAGTACTTCTTAATAAAAGATCTTAATAAGAAATCAACGGCGTGGGTGGGGTGTAGATTCATACCAAAATGTAGGCCGCATTCATCCCACGAATAATAAAATTGTATATTTGTCCATATTAATCGCAAAATGTAGTCCGGATTCATACCGCGCCACGGCCTTTAACAATGGATATTAGTACGGTCAGACAGAAAAATGCCTTACTATCATTTTCATATATTTTTGTTGGATGCAAATTATTAATAATTGGCGTTCGTATGTTTGTATGTTTGTCTGAAGATAACTTGCGAACTGTTGATATATTCTTTATAAAACTAGTATTCTTTATACAATTTGGTAGATGGGTATATAGTATTAGTACAATTTGTGTAAGGTTATGAGCTAAATTGTTTCGGGGGTTGTAGAAGATATTGGGGCCAAAGAAAGGGTAAAAAAGTGAAACAATTATAGACGTTTCAAAACTAGTTTTAATTTAATTTTAGACTGTGTAACTTTTGGGATATAAGCAAAGATGTAAAAATAAATAACCTCTACAGTTTTTCTAGTAATCTACTATCATCCATCGAGGAGTTCCGTTGTCCACCTTCCGTCTCCATCATCAGATCAGCTTGCTGTTACCATCATAAATAAATATTTAATAAATAAATAATGCTGGACAGTTCACACAACATTATCTAGCCCCAAGCTAAGCAGAGCTTGTGTTATAGGTTAAAGATAACTGATATACTTTAATACAATACATTACATAGATAGATATTTTTTATTATACATAGAAAATACCCAACGAAAACATATAACATAACATTAATAACATCCTGAACAAATATCTACAGATAGTACAAATATTTATAAATTATACAATATGGGTAAATTCAAGAGATATATCAATAGGGCTCTTAATGGTAGGCAGCGCGTTTGCAATACCGTGGGTGTTGTCCATAGGCGGCGGTGACTGCTTTACATCAGGCGGGCCGTCTGCTTGTTTGTCACGTTTAGGGCATGTAATATCGGAAGATTTTCAATTCCTATACTGATTTCCGATATTAAATCTCAATATTGGCATTCCGATATTAATATCGGAATTTCGTTATATATTTAGAAATTGCACATTTTATTTAAAAATTGCACAAATTCGGTATTAGGTTGGATTAAGTACAATAAAAAATATTTTTAAATCGTATTCTAATCGTATCTGATCACGGGAGAACTAACTAATGTCTTTGCGAGTAGATGTTACTGGCAGATATATCAATCTACCCTCTTTCTCACTCTTTTATTATGAACGATACCACTACCATCGGTTTCATTGTCACACTTCAACCCAACTCGACACACAACACTATCGGTATCCGGTCGCGTAGCGGGTACCACACTTTTTGATTTTTACACAATCTCACTACAGGCTTCCATACTCCAGATAATTGAAAACCATCTTCTCTATTGAAATTTCTCTATTTAGTAATCTCAATTGCCTCTTGTGCCATTACAAATATTTATATAATATACGAATCTTTCCATACCTATTTCTGCCGCAAAGCAGTAGTGCTCGCATTGCTGTGTTCCGGTTTGAAGGGTATGGGTGCCAGTGAAATTACAGTAACATGAGACTTTTCATCTTTATGTCTCAGGGTGGCGGGCGCAGTGCAATGTCACATAGGGCGCGTCCTAGGAGGGCGTGACCTATGTGATAATGCACTGTTCATAGGAAGAGAGTACCGCTTATCATTAGGTGGGCCATCTGCTTGTTCAGTCATTCTAAGTAGTATTAAAAAAAATCTGTCATTAAGATATAGTCTAACTTTTGAACAAAGTGTCATGGTGCGCCATCGTTTTAAAAAGTCATGTTTCGGCGTGTTAGTAAAATGATGTCTGTAGATTATCCATTTAAATCTTCTCTTAAAAAGTTCAAGTATGACTCGCCATTTAGGCAGTTGGAATGGGCCAACCATCTGTCGCAGGTTTCTTCCTCGTATGTGGAAAATAATGTCCTTGAACAACAAAGATGGGTTGTTTTACTATTGTTTATGTGCAATACAATCTTCAGACTGTCATATTTCTTTTTAATTCCGACTTGCAGAACATTTTCAAAAACTCTTTTTTGAACTAACTTTTATTAAATTGAATGTTTTTATGATCCTTTGCAAGAATCTGGAACAACGTTACATGACTAATAGCTGTCACATCAGCCATGTTTTTAAGATAGGTTTGGATGAAAAAGATTAAGTGACTATTTTTTTAAAAAGTTCATTGAAAGTAAGCGTCTAATAGGAAAAAAAAATATATCTTCATATTATTATTTTTATTTTAATGCAATAGTAGGTGCTATTGATGTAAATTCTATCAGACAAGGTAGCCCCAGTATTTAGCTTATTTACAACAAAAAAAACAGGCCTCTACCTCAACGAATCAAGTCACAATGTCCAAAAAAGTGTAAGAGCTCCGATTGTCTAAAAAACACATAACTCGAAAACTACTAAAAATCGCGAAATGGGGTTGATTCGGGTATCTCTGGGGGTAACCTTTCTTTGGACTTCTGCTTGACACTACTTTTTGGGGCACACTGTATATATTATTACTTTGTTGATTATTTTATACCAACAATATTATGAAATAAATAGTTGTTCCATAATAACATATTTTTTTGCTGACGTTACTTTCACTCGTTTTAGATGTAGGTATTTCTAGGTGGGATAAATACGGACTCTAAACATGAAATGAATATTAATTGTATAAATCCAGAAAAAATATTATTACTCACAGCTCGTGGGATGATTTTCTGGAATCAATACGGATGCACCCCGCGGTCGGGGGACAGTGTTAGCAGTGTAGCGCCACAGTATATATATTAGTTTCTTAGCACCGCACTGAACTTACATATATAATACTTAAAAAATGCATGTTCCGTAAATAAATTCCAGTATTAAATGGCTGGCGAATGTAGTACTAATCAAATGAATAAGTTTTAGTGAAATTCCAGAATTGCCTGAAATTTCCCCGAAGTAGAGCGACAATAAAATATGGAAAAAGTGACTTCCGTGTGAGGTATCCAGGTGCAAACCTGGTAATTTATTTGGCCCATTTTTCTGGTAATTCTGTCAATTTGCACCGACTACTTCAATTTCCCCCGAGCCGCAATACAGAAAAAAAGTTTTTTTTAGAAATGTTTTTTTTTTCGTATGTTCCGTAAGTCGGATTAAAAAAATACTTGGTGCAAATTTAGATCATAACGGTCTTAAGAGTATGCCAAATTGCACCGACTACATCTATTTTCCCCATTAAGTTACGGGTAATATAAGGATTTCACCCTGTTCCGGGGGGGTGAATTTGCTGAAAGTTATATTAGAGGTGATTTTCAAGCCAAACAAAACCATTAGAAAAGGTTTTGTGACTACATCTAATTGCTTCCACACTTTTGCTAAAAATCACCTTATTTGCCTGTACTATTACGTCCTTCGAGTCCTGTATAATTTATCGAAGCATACGTCATACTTCCGAGCTGAGGTAATTTATATCTCATCTCTTCCCGGGTTCAAGTGAGCAGTAGCGCGGTCCCTTTTTTGCATCTATTGATTTCCTGCTAGACTCCGCCCATTCGGTATTTTAACATAATATCGCCATTGAGAAACAATAAGTTATGTCCTGACATTGCTAACAATATCATCAATAGCCTCATTACTGTGCTCTAAGCTCCACAGAGCCCCGTAGCGAGCCCGCAGCAGTCACGCGATGCCGCCATCTCGTATTTCCATCGTAATTACTTGCCACCTAGACGACCGACGGTTATTATTGTCCTACCGCTGTTATTATTGTCCTACTGGCATTATTGTCACACTGTTCGCGTTATTACGCCGCCTTATTGCTAAATAATGGCGGTGTAAAATGTTTCTCTGAATACCTTTGCGGTGTGCGCGTGACGCGTCAGCCGTATGTACCGTTTACATAGTAGTAGTGCGCCCCTATCGGAGACTTCATCCATCTCAAGGGATCTATAATCGATAAAGCTCATATACAAACTTGTCAATTGTACTGGTATCACCAACCTACCATATTTCATGGTGATCGGTTCAACGTCTGACGAATCAAAGATACATACCCACCTCCCTCATAGACACATGAAAGCCAAAAGCCTCTCAAGTTAACCCTGATACCTCGCTTTGCTCTGTCAATTATCTCAAGTTTTAGTACTCGATAGGCTAGTAACCTGGGCGAGGTACAAAATATAGGGTTTATCGTAAAATGCTGACTAAAATGAGAGGCGTTACCTTTCTTCTTTCTTTTCTTCTTGTAATGGCTCCTGAGGAGTGCTCCCAACAATTTCGCCAATGTCAAGTGACATACATATATATATTTTAACCAAAATTTTAATAATAAAGCAAAATTAATTTTATCATGTCAAAAATAAGTTCTATTATGCTATTATGCTATTGTATAAAGATTGCTATAACAGTCCAAGAGAAGGATGCGTGTCCAGCTGGGATTTTTTGAAATTAATCCGAGCTAGTCCAGCCGGGACTGTGGTGAGCCGGGACTGTGATGAGCCTGGCCGTGGCCTTGCCATCTAGGTTGATGGCTTTACTGCCCATTCACTAACCAGTTGCACAATTTCCAGGAGTTCCCAAGCTAGTATCCATCAAGTGGATTTTTTTTATCACATTGATCACCTAAACTTTATTGTTTTTTTTCAAAATTTGATAATATAACTAGAATTTTTATTTTAATCTTTGAATTTATTTTTTTCTTGTACAAACAGCGATTTGGCTATCATCAGTATATTGCCACAGAATAAATAATAGTACAAGTATAGTGTAAGTGATAAATATAAATAAAGTATAAGTGATATTACTGAAAACTCTGTATTGGTATTTTGAATTGAAGTTCTGAAGCTGAAATTAAGGCTTGTCGAAGTTCCGTCTGTCTGTATCTGTGATCTTCAATCTGCCTCTCGCCAGATGGGTCCGCTCCGATCGTCACAGCTCAGTGGTATGCAATCTTAAAATTCCGTGTTGATCCTGTTTGTGAAGTTATCCAATTTTGCTCCTGTTTCAGACTTTTTTAATTAATAAATAAAATTCTCGAAACAATTTGCACAATTGATATTATTAAGAGTCGAACGAAAATCAAAGTAAAATCACTCAAATGACAATCGTTAATTTCGTTATTAAAGTTAAACTGAACAAAACTCAAAGACATTTATATTTTGTTCACTGAAATCATAAAGTGAAAATGCGCTAATTTTGAATGAGGGAATTTACGCCATTTAATGAAGAGGATATGCGTGTAAAACCATACTATACAACCACCCTTTGACAACGTTTTATCAATAGGTTGCATTTAATGAAGAGGATATGCGTGTAAAACCATACTATACAACCACCCTTTGACAACGTTTTATCAATAGGTTGCATTTAATGAAGAGGATATGCGTGTAAAACCATACTATACAACCACCCTTTGACAACGTTTTATCAATAGGTTGCATTTAATGAAGAGGATATGCGTGTAAAACCATACTATACAACCACCCTTTGACAACGTTTTATCAATAGGTTGCATTTAATGAAGAGGATATGCGTGTAAAACCATACTATACAACCACCCTTTCACAAAGTTTTATCAATAGGTTGCATTTACACATCCCTTCTCAGCACATCTTTATTGGTGGGTAGGTATTATATGGCTGTATGGTGTCTATGGCTTAACTAACTCAAATTTAGCTATTCTCTAGGCAAGGCACTCAAACTTCAAAAATCTTAGTCAATCTACTCATCAGCTTACTCATGAGATGTTTTAAAATTGAATAAATAAAAGACAAGCTACAACAAACACGTTTACGAAGCAATTTGTCGGCAAAACTCATCTTTTATGCTATCTGATTTTATACACCCCATTATACCAGGATAATGTTATATTGTGCGAAGAATTTTAAACTAGAATCCTTCTTGTGAGGGATGTTGTGTCGTAAAATTGTTTCAAGAACAGAATACATTTTCAGAGACATTTAAAAAACATACTCAAATAAATAGACACGCCTTTTTTCCCGAAAGGGTAGACATGGGTAGATGGGCCTCTTTTCAATGTGGGTTGAACCATTGTGGGAATATAGATGTGACAAGTGGTGAGCTCATCGCCAGCAATGCTTCCCAAGACTGACTCGGCTAATGCCCTTTTCCAGTAATAACACATTCCTTAATAAGCTCGCAGCCAGCACCAATTATATTCCAACGAAACTTACAAACAAGTCCGGGTTTTCCTCCCGTGGATGTCGTTAAACTATGACATCCGCGGGAGGAAATGGAAGCATCTATTCTAAGGCTGGCTACAAATTGCCTTATGGCTGATATTTAATGTTTCTAAAATTAATGATACAAGGTACCTAATTATAAATTCTCAGATCTGCTGTATATCATTGAATCTTTTATAATATTATGCGTGTATAAACAATTCTATTTTTATATCACATCATTTCAAATGTGGTAGATCACAAGACACTTCCACAATAATAATTTCCGCGAAATCTCAAGTAGATCGTTACGCCAAATCATTATCCATAATGACGGTCAATAAGCTGGCTCGATTCAACAGCATTGAGGCAAAAGCCATCTAAGCAAAACAGTTTACCCTCTGATACCGCCAGGTCATCATTACCCTAATCTTTCGGAGGCTGCATCTAAAGAGCCTAGCAGCCTACATCAACAATTTAGAGGATTTCTGGACTTAAATGAGTCTTCGGAGTGGGCATTTAGCTTTTAATATTGCGAACGAAATCACACACACTAATTACACTTTCCCCGATTATTGTCCACGTAAAACCAGTAGAAAAATGGGTATTTTTTTTCGTTGGTGGAAAGCCACCACCCATTACGTTTTTTATATAAAGGCCTGCAATATTAAGATTTTGAGCTTTTAAAATCCAAATAATCAGCCTAAAATTACAAAAAATTAAGAATGTCACATTTTCTTGGGTCGGAAAAGGCCAGTTTCCTTTTAGTGACGCTTGTTATGTGACAGAAAAGTAACGTAAATTCAAAAATGTTGAAACCACTTTCGGGTTTTGCCCTCACCTTTCAAAGCAAGTACTTTCAGACTGTTACTCATTCACATCTGAACCTTAACTCGTTGCAACAAGATTGCATTTGAAAAAGTTTATTAGTCTACTTTGATTAAGCGAAGCGGGTACAGCATGTACTCAGGTGGAGTACGAATACCATCTTGTCGTTAATGTAGCCTTAGACTAATTCGCAATTCATAATCATTAACATAATCAGCCTGCAGAAGTCTACCGCTTGATAAAGGCCTCCCCTACATAATGCCATGGCAACCGTGTTTGAGCCACCTCCATCCACCGACTTCAATGTCGTTGGCCCACAGAGAGAAGGTTTCCTACATGCGTTGTACAGTTTGTGTAGGCCACTTGATATCCTTTATTCACCAACGGTTGTTGGTTCTGCTAACTGTACGGCCTAGGTCCCATAGCCACTTAAACTTGCTAATCCATAGAGCTATGTCGGCGATCTTGCTTCGTTTACCGAACTCCTCATTTAGGTTTTATCACGTAGTGAAACGCCAGGCATAGCTCGCTCCACAGCCCGCTGAGTGACTTTGAGCTTACTGTACCTCCTCCAGTTTACTATAATAATGATTACCTATTCTGGTGTCTGCTGTAATTGCTGTGTCTGCTACATTTGTAGAACGATGATCTTGAAGTGGTGCGTGAGGAAACAAGATCGCGGATTCGGAGTAAGTTTAAGTGGCAAGTGAGGTTACAAGTATTGTAGCAAATGTTGTAGCAAATGTTGTAGCAAGTGTTGTAGCAAGTTAGTTAGCAAGTGTCGTTGTAAGTCAGGTAGCAAATGTCGTAGCAAGTTAGGTAGCAGGTGTCGTAGCAAATGTGTGGTAGCAAGTTAAGCAGCAAGTGCCGTAGCAAGTTTCATAGCAAGTGTCGTAGCAAGTTGGTAGCAGGTGTCGTAGCAAATATCGTAGCAACTGTTGTAGCAAGTTAAGTAGCAAGTGTCGTAGCAAGTCAGGTAGCAAGTTTCGTAGCAAATGTCATAGCAAGTTAGGTAGCACCTGTCGTAGTAAATGTCGCAGCAGCAAGTGTTGTTACATGTTAGGAAGCAAGTATAGTAGCAATTGTCGTGGCAAGTTTCATAGCAAGTGACGTAGCAGGTGTCGTAGCATATATTGTAGTATAGTTGCTTCGCTTGTTCTTGAGGTTTGGACCGGTACAAACAAAAGATATTCAATCAAAGAATATCTGTCTCTCACGACCTTGAAGATATTAACTTATCTAGCTAGCTTAGCTTATCTTTTGTTTTTATTCAATTACAAAACAGCTACATGATTATATCGATATTGAAGAATCGTTTTAAACACGGCCTGATTTACCAGATAGTTCACTTTGATTCTCTCTTTGATAGAAGCGCCACTTTGGTACGACGTGAACCACTTTGTACACATTTCGGTCCGTGTTTGAGCGAATACTGCGGATTGTTATGGGGCTGCTCATTCGATCGAAAATTCAGGAGACGGCTGTTAGATGCCTTTGTTGAGAAATGTTTTCTGTTCAGTGATAATTTGGCTGAGGTATTTGTTTCTGAAACTCTCAAAATATTTTTGGTTTGGAAACACATTTTCTTCTTTTTCTTCTTCTTCACATTTTTTTCTCTTTACTTTTTGTATTTTTTGTATGGACGAGTGCTTGTTTACTATCAGTCATACTATACTTCCCTCAATTTTAGCTCCACATCCACGGCCCTAGCCCAATTTGACTTATTATCAAAAAAATAACAAAATCACTTCAAGAGTCTCCGAAAATTATCCAGCTTTTTCATGAGGGTTGTTTATTAGGTCGTTGTATAAAATATGAATATTAAAAAAGGCCACGGAGGCATAAACTCCGATAAACCATAGATTATGGAAGTTGCAAAGCGCCGGATGAAATAAAGCTCGGTGTACACTCGTTTTTTCGCTTAATAACGTAATCCTGCGACTTATTCCACCACAAGTAGGGACCACATACATTAAATAAATAAAAGGACGGCATTTTCTAAGATCGGCCATTTTGCATAATAAGTATCTGTTTTATAGAATCGAACTTGTGCAACCAAATAGACAATAGTACAAGTGTGTAATGTTGGTGAAAACCGCTGAGGCGCCATTGAGACCCGAGCCGTTAGGTAAGGGTCTAAAGATGAAGGAAGGAAGGTAATCATCAATACACACGTGTATCAAATACGACGTTTTTCAACACACTTGCGAAGAAAATAATAATAAAACAGAAATACATATTCTGTGTAAATGTTCAATTGTCTCTTTAACTCACTTGTGAATAATAGCAATGAAAAAGTCACAGTTTGATTACAGGTGTCATTATGAGCCTAATTGCGATGAAATTAGAGTCACTTTATGAGCAAGTGTGTTGAAACGTATAATATATGTACCTATGTATGTTTATTTCTGCATCAAAGGAGCGTCTCCGCAGGACTATGCTCCTTTAACCGCCCATAATCAAAGCCTCAGGCGAGACCATCAAATACCTAGTGTCAAGAGAGAGTGTTCAAACTTCTAATTTTCATAAAATGCTTCAGGAGTCATTTACTATCAAGGTACTTCGATCACAACTTCAGTGAAAGAGACGAACACATTTTCCGGCCAAGCATCATGAGAACAATCCGGCTAAAATAACCTCCTGCAATCTTGTGTCAACATATACTCGATACATTTGTATATTCAGAAAGAAAATATCGTCCTTTAAGCATTTTACAAATAAAAATAATAATTTACGAGATGGTGCGACTTCAAAAGAGGTTTTTGCTTATTCCGGAGATGAATCATTTCCCTGCGTGTGCTTTTAGATTTCATTGCGCAGTAAATGGAATGTCTGAGGGGATTTGCTTTTCAAATTGTGATCATCGTTTTTTTTTTAGTATAACCTTTTTCAGTATATATTTTGTTTTCAAAGAAACTGTTTTTTTTTAATGTTAATTAGGCACAAAATAAATACAGCCTACTTTGAAACACGTGAAGCGAAGTGACATCTTAATAGCAAACAAGGTTCTAAAGCTCACAGGTGAAAATAATCGTTATTTCTAGTAGGTATCTGTATGTAATGTGAGTAGGAAGCCTTTACTTATTTATCTTTTGTATTTTTTGTATTGTTTCATTATAGCCCCCTCCCCCCCCCCCCCCGTTGTATCAGTTACCGTAGCCTATGGACGCCTGTAATACCAGAGGCATCACATGCGCGTTATTTATTTTATTATAACTAGCTGTTATGCGTCCATGGCAAACTTTCTGTCCTGTCCGTTCTGAGATATCTGATATTACTTTTATGAACAGTCATAAAGGTATCTTTATTTATTAACCACCGACGAAAAACGAAGGGTTGTTATAAGTTTGACGGGTCTGTGTATGTGTCTGTGTGTGTGTGTGTGTGTGTGTGTCTGTCTGTCCCATCGTAGCTCCCGAACGGCAGAACCAATTTAGTTTTTTTTTTTAAAGGTGTTTTTGTCGGGAGTGTTCTTAACTTTGTTTGATCAAAATCGGTTCAGCCGTTTCATTGAATTGTTTTTTTTTTTAATTTTTACAAAATTAATTACTTGTGAATTTCTTAGTCGCTCTCAGGGGCAAATATAAAATTTGTTTAAAATTGTTTATGAGCACAGATAAAATAATACTATACTAGTTATGAGTAAAACAACAGTATTTTTAGTAATATTTATTAATACTTCCTCTTTCTTAAAACAGTATTTACAAAATAATACAACGGAACACAAACAACGAATTCGTTCCTATTTACCAATTAAAAACCGCTTCATTTTGTACAAATAATCATGTTACTGTAACACTCTACTTTATTAAGGAACATATCTATTTATATGACTACGGTACTACTCCGTAACTACGTTAAAATTACAAGAGGTCGAAGCGAAGGTACCGTTACACACTGACTGAATTAACTAATACTCAATTCACCATTCAGTTAGTAACAATCTACGTGTGAAACTCAAAACAAACTACTGAAAGAGACACACGTGAAGCGAACTGACATCTTCACAGCAAACAAGGTTCTAAAGCTCACCGTTGAAATTCTGCAGAGCTTGCATAAGCACCTACAAATCGTTTCAGATAAGAACTCCTCTAGAAAATAGACTGAGAGAAGAGACAAACTACAAAGGTTACTTTAGGATGTATTTGTTCTTTCTCTGAAAGAAAATAACTCAATCGAAAGGACTTACGAGATTTGATGAAAAAATCGTCGTCTCCTGACACGTGTCACCGTGTGTTATTGAGTTGCACAATGTTTTTGTTTGCCCACCTTAACTTTTACACAATTTTCGTAACGGTCTTGGTTGACGGAGGCTACTAAACGGATTTGACGAACCAAACGTTTACTGTTTAACAGCACGACTGCGTTTGAATTACACTGTCCATCTACATGTGCAGTTGAGCGTTTAAACATTATCGACGTATCGATGCAGTTTTAGAGAACAACTGCATGCATTACAAAATGTGCACTGCAAACGTGCGGTTCATCTTAATGTGCTGGTGAAGTCTATCTGCGCTGCACACTAATGTTTCCGGAAAGTCAGTCAGTGTGTAACAAGAATAACTGAAAGGTGTTGCTATTATCTGCGATTTCAGTATAAAACAGTCGATAGAGTTTTAATTTTATTTGTCAATATTACTTAATATGTAGTTACAAAGTTAAGGTTGTTTTTAACAGAAACAAACATTTTTAAAATATTGAAATCCACAATATTTTAATTTTTATGGACACCTTGCCTAACATTTTAAGCTACTAGTTTACTGAGATAAATTATCAGTAGTTTCTGTCAAAAACATTAATAATAAACGTTCTACGAACAAAATAAGTGTTTTTCACCACACGAATGGTGGACCAACTAATACATAATTTATTATAATAAACTCGAATACAAGTAATATTTACAATAATCCGAAATATTTACACTGCGACTTGATATCAACTTTTAATCTACATTACGTATAATCAGTTATTTACAAAAATTCCATTTACAATTACCTGAGATCAAATAAAATCACAGCTCTTGACTATTCCATTCAAATTAAAAAGATGCGTTGGTAAAATTTATAATCGCAATTACCTAATATCTCAAATCATGAATTTGGAATTCATTTGAGTTTTTTTTTATTATTATTTGATAACAATCTCTAACGTTCGCTTAATTATGTATTACTAATATACTGATTAATTTTATATTATTTTATTTGTATAATTTAGAGGGTGGAGCTTTTGCTGTCGATTCCCGGTAAAAACTTCTAAATGAAACCAATTTAATAATTCGAACTTTCGTCACAACCATTTCACACCTACTCCATGTCAGACAGTTTGTTTCCTTAATCACACGCAGTTAATCAATCATAATTGAAATTATTAGTAGATTTCGATCATTCATTCGTTCTGTTTAATTAATTAATAACCACACATTACCCACATTTGAAATGACTTTATAGAATTTTTTTATATTTATTTAGTATTAACTTTTGGAAATAATATGGTTTTAAAACATGGTTCAAAAAAACTGGATAGTTACCATATTTTCTTTAATTCCTGGCACTTTGGCATAGCTATAGCAAATCATGGTAACAACATTATGCCGTTTTTGTCGAAATATGATATAAAATATGTATACTGAATTTAGACCTTAGCAATAGCAAAATTCATTCCATTTTCAGGTAACAACTAAGTTAGTTTCATAGTAATAGTGCTATCATAAAATTTCACAAGTCAGGTGTAAATGATGGTAAATAGTTCACTGTAATCGACCTGTTTTTTTATATCTAGGTTGAGCGAGTATGCGGCACACGGCGACTCCCGATAATCAACCTCCAAACTCACCTCATACCGGCGGGG
This sequence comes from Operophtera brumata, assembly GCA_932527175.1. NCBI lineage: Eukaryota > Metazoa > Arthropoda > Insecta > Lepidoptera > Geometridae > Operophtera > Operophtera brumata. The sequence goes on along the minus strand of OW052239.1, from coordinate 52,263,697 downwards.
TGGGCTGCGGGGACGCGGATCACGCGGGGCCGAGTGTGGCCGTCCTGTACGTAGTATACAACATAATATTCTGTGACACAATGGATCGGGATTTCTTGAAAGAAGAAGGGAGACCTTCGGCCAGCAATGAGACATAAAGGGCTAAAATAGATTATAATTTTAACGGAAACTTACTACTATCTCGTATTGTGATTGGCCTAGCTAATGGCAACAATGTTTCCCCAATACTTTTTGTTAGGGCAAAATTACGAAGTGTTCTAAGAATCGCAGTGAGCAGTATAAAGATCTGTATTGCGTGAATAGGGTGGCGGTGTTATTTTGTATTGTACCTGCTCTGCCTATTAGGTAGTCTTTAAAATGTATTATTTGTATAAACTAACAGGTTTCGACAAAAGCTCCACCACTGTCCCCGTGAGCGATCACCTGCAGACCATGGACGAGACGAGGTAGGTGACCAGTGCACAGCTCAGCTGCGACGTCAGGTATGACGAGGCTCGGTTGCTCGTCTGCATCGCTGCTGGGTGCTCTCCTGTCGGGGTGAACAGTTTTAGGTGAACAAGGGTTAATTGTGCTGACTAAATCAACAATGTCTAAAAACATTTAATAGTTCATCGACTCATTCATTCTCGAGGTCAAAGTGCTAAGTAAAAAAGGAAACCACAGCGTGAGAATGTAATGATGCACATTTTTTTAAATGGCAAATACAGAGTAGGGTTTGCGTTGCTCGTCACACATGTGTAGTTGCCACTGTCGACTGTCGGTGAGAGACGCCTTGGTGACGAGGAGTTTGCAAGTGATAGGTACTAATGATTTCACACTCACCATTGAGCACGTGCACAGACACAGAGGCAGGGTGTGCGTTGCTCGTCACACATGTGTAGTTGCCACTGTCGACTGTCGGTGAGAGACGCCTTGGTGACGAGGAGTTTGCTAGTGCTAGGTACTAATGATTTCACACTCACCATTGAGCACGTGCACAGACACAGAGGCAGGGTGTGCGTTGCTCGGCACACATGTGTAGTTGCCACTGTCGACTGTCGGTGAGAGACGCCTTGGTGACGAGGAGTTTGCTAGTGCTAGGTACTAATGATTTCACACTCACCATTGAGCACGTGCACAGACACAGAGGCAGGGTGTGCGTTGCTCGGCACACATGTGTAGTTGCCACTGTCGATGAGAGACGCCTTGGTGACGAGGAGTTGGTGGTGGTACTAATGATTTCACACTCACCATTGAGTACGTGCACAGATACAGAGGCAGGGTGTGCGTTGCTCGGCACACATGTGTAGTCGCTACTCTCGGTGAGAGATGCCTTTGTGACGAGGAGTTGGTGGTGGAAATAATTATTTCACACTCACCATTGAGCACGTACACAGACACAGAGGCAGGGTGTGCGTTGCTTGGCACACATGTGTAGTTGCCACTGTCTGTGAGAGACGCCTTGGTGACGAAGAGTTTGCTAGTGGTACTAATGATTTCACACTCACCATAGAGCACATGCACAGACACAGAAGCAGGGTGTGCGTTGCTCGGCACACATGTGTAGTTGCCACTGTCGGTGAGAGACGCCTTGGTGACGAAGAGTTTGCTAGTGGTACTTATGATTTCACACTCACCATTGAGCACGTGCACAGACACAGAAGCAGGGTGTGCGTTGCTCTGCACACATGTGTAGTTGCCACTGTCGGTGAGAGACGCCTTGGTGACGAAGGGTTTGCTAGTGGTACTAATGATTTCACACTCACCATTGAGCACGTGCACAGACACAGAAGCAGGGTGTGCGTTGCTCGGCACACATGTGTAGTTGCCACTGTCGGTGAGAGACGCCTTGGTGACGAGGAGTTTGCTGGTGGTGCCTCCTTCCGTCTTCTCAGTCTCCAAGCTGATCCCTCCGCGTGGGGAGTCAAAGTCTACCACTGATGTGCCGTGATACCTGATGAAACAAGATGATTTTTTGAGTTACAAGTAATTAATTTAGTAATAAAATAAAAAAACCCTCAACGCAATGAAACGGCTGAACCGATTTTGATCAAACTTAGTTAAGAACACTCCCAACAAATTCACCTTTCAAACAAAATAAAAAATCGAAATCGGTTCATCCGGTTTGGAGCTACGATGGGACAGACAGACACACACACTCACTCACACACACTCACATACACTCACACATATTCACACACACACACAGAGACACGCCAAACTTATAACACTCCGTCGTTTTTACGTTAAGGGTTAAAAATAAATGTAATTAATTTTTATATGGCGTTATTCTAACACAACTACACAAGAAATGGTGAACGGAACTACCGTCAATCCACCATTATCTAATGATTTCATTTCTGATTGCTTAGTTTCAAGTGATGAAACAGACCATTATGCACTGAGATGGATCACATAAAATATATCGATATGGAGCTAAACTTATCATCAATCTAGTCGATGTACATCATGAAACATATACACTTCTATATACACACAAACACAGGCAAATATTGTGTTTAGAACGAACAGTAACTATTCCCAAAGTGAAAGTTATGTAACAACGTCCAATAACTACCAAAGAACTAAGTGAGCCATGCAGTCTACATACAGACTACAAACAGCCGTTGACGAGAACTTGTCAAAGTCACGGATCTAACGGCGGGTTCCGCTAATTATCTTGGCTCAAGGAGCTCGCTTTGACTTTGAAACTAAACAAAAATAGAAGTAAGGTATAAAGTAAGGCTTCCCATGGTATAAAATATATACGTAGACACATGCCTTTTTCTCCTAGAGTTTCAATGGGTCTCTTTTCCCTGTAGGGTTGGATGTAGGGCTTGCAATCCGGATATTCGGATATCCGCCAATTTTCAAATCCGGAGAATGACGTCTGCTAAATCCGGATAATTCGGATAGCTCTCTAACTAAATCGGTTCTTCCGTTCGGCAGCTACGATGCCACAGACACACACACACACAAACACACACACACACACACACACACACACACACACACACACACATTCAGCCACGTAAAACTTATAATCCCCGTCGTTTTTGCGTCGTGGGTTAAAAATGACGACACTTCTTTGAAAAATGGCAGATTTAATCCCCGTTTCTTTCTTTATAAGTTGCATAAGATAGTTTGACATCTTGATGACATAATTCAACTATTTTTTATTTCAATATTTGTGCACCAATAAAGTAGCAAATAAATGGTGTTAAATGTTTATTAACCTGACTTCTCTAGAATTAAGTAAAACTTTTACCCATGTTCTTCGCAATTAAATAATCTGAATGTGACGTTATCACCCCACTCCAGTGCAAGCGCCCTAAGGACGCGCGAAGGACCACCCGACCTATGAACTCATCTTCATTAGACGTAATACCGAGTATTCTCATAAGCTGTTCTGAAATACCTAAAAAGTGTTTGCTATTTTCCGAATTATATTGGAAATTGTTGAAAGTTTTGAGATGGATCATCATATAATTTTAATAAATTTCGAAGCGAATTTTTTTTTTTTTGAAGTGTGATAGCAAAATGTGTTTTATGATAAAGAATAAAGTGTTTTATTCTCTAAAGACATTTTAGTATGAAAAAATATTCATTTTAACTTCTAGCAAAAATATCATGGGTTTATATTTTTCCTTGCAAATCGGACACACCGCCAGTATTTTTTATTCTGACACTGCCAATGCAAATTTCTACAAGAAGAGGGCAACGCCATAAATTCACAATTTGGCTGAGAAAAACATTACAAGAACTAAAAACCGTTAAACTATTGCGACTACACGCCAAGACTACCCGATGCAATAAACAAATATTTGCACAAGAATCGGAATCCAAAGGCAATACTTGCAGTGGGATTACGTAAAGCATTACCATAGAGGATGGTATAGCTAGCTCACTCTACAGCACGATGTTAAAAAAATATAGACTGTGGTATGAGTGGTTCATAAATGGTTTTAGAACAAAACTCAAGCGTTTTCTACTCGATGAACAAAGGAAGCGAGAGGGCTTCATTAGTGACGCATCTATAATATGATGCCTATTCTCTACTAAATTCCTTATATTTAGTTAACTATTTTGAGGGTACGATAATGAAGGTAAGAATAAGTAGATACTTTACTTTTTATTTTATTATTTGTTGATTTCACTTTTTTCACTCCTAATAATTATTCACTGGCTTGATATATTGTTTTATATTTCTTTTAATTTTTTCTTTTTTTGTATTATTTAACTGAGTTTTTGTTATTGTTGGATAGAAGTATCCAGTATTTAGTACTTATATATATATTTTCATGTTTTTTGGATATATTTTCTTGTTTTTTTTTTATATAATGCCATATCGTTATACTCCGAGTGCGGTGCGAGGTTCTGGCGTAGGTGACGTCACTGCTTGGCATCAACTGAAAATCAGCGCTGAGTAGGTAGGATAATCTGCCTACTCCGCATTATGCTGAGCTGATGCCATTTTGGCGCAACTTTTTGTTTTATTTGTTAATTTGTTACGGACAGATTGGATGCGTGGGACATTTATTTATTTATTTTCAACTAATAAACATTGTTTTTCATTCTTTTTTTTTAATTTAATTTTTGATTTTATTTTATTTATAACTTAAGTGTCTAAATTATGTTTTTGTATGTTTTTGGTTGTTATTTTTTATTTATTTTTCTGTTTTTTGTCCTACTGTTTCCTAGCATTCTGTTTGTTCTGTTTGTTTTTTTTGTTTGTGCCAAATAAATGTTTTTCATTTCATTTTTTTTTTCATTTCATTTCATGAGTGCAACTCGAGAGCTGCTCTGTAGGAGTTCATAAAAATCCCCTGGGGGATCGTAGTGGAACATTAGTATTATTAGTAGGCTCCTAGGGAACTGGTCTAGGGGACTAGACTCCCCTGGGAACGACTGGAAAAATCTATGTACCTCTTCCAAAAATCTTTTTAAATCTGAATTTGACATTTATTATTAAACGACAAAGCTTGAACTTGGGTGTAAACATGACAATCACGAATATTGCCAAGAATGTTAAAATTTAATTAATGATAATGAAGTGTAAATCTGTGTCGTGCTTTTACACCAAAATGAGTGGCCGAATTTTAGTGAAATTTAGTGTAGAGATTGATTAATACCTAAAATCAAAACATATAATACTTTTAATCCTGAAATTGTATGCCCCTGAAGAATAAAGCGTGCAAAACTGCAACCTAATAATATTAACGTTATTTTTTTAAACTACTGAGTGCTACATAAGACAGCGATTTTAAAACCTTTTTAAGATAAGATACTCGGGGCCCAAATCTACTATTTTTAAAGAAAAACCATTATTGTACTATGCAATTACAATTCAATTACAATTGTCATTAAAAATGGTAGTCTGCTAAATTTATGATTTTACGACTTTTTACGTAGAAAGAGTTTACGGTTGTTTCTAAATGGTCATAATTATAATGCAATTGAAAAACCATTGATGTTAGTAGAATACCAAAGGTGTCAAAAGTGACAAGTTTGAGACAATTCATTAACAATTTGAATACAATTGGTTTAGTAGAATTGGGTACACACACACACACTATGTGTACACCCTGCTGTACACACATACACGTTTTTAGTATTATCGTGACAGTATTCATAAAGTGCTATTATTCTAAGCTAAATTTTACGGCGATAACTGATTTTTTTCCACAAGATTGCTTTTTATTATGCCATAATTACTCGTCATATGAATGTAAGTAGTGAACTAGCTGCTTACCAAAGTACGGACGCGCTCGAGGGCGGCGACGAGTGCACGTTCACAGAGCAAGTGAGCGATATCGTGCTTCCTTTCTTCACGTACACGTCTTGCGAGCCCCATATGCTCGCCGCAGCCGCTGCAACAAACACAACCTTATTACAATCACAAGAGACACAAACTACAATGTATCAATGGAATTTCGAAGCTGTATTTGTTGGGCTAGGCATTTAAAAGGTTGAGGTGAATGCTCTCGCTTGTAGCGTGTTTTTTTTTTTGGTGTTTTTTGCTCATAACTGCTCATCAACACTTCTTCAGATAGCGAAACTTAATTTCGCGAGAACTAGGAGACTTAACACACATGTTTTAATTGATAGTATCTCATAAATATCACAAGTTTAGGCAAGACCACCCTTATCAAACAAAAAAACACTGTAAAAATGTGTTTAGGGAGATCATAGCTAAATGATGATATATTTATGAGATGCTATCACTTACGACATATGTGTTAAGTATCCTAGTTCTCGCGAAATCAAGTTGCGCTATCTGAAGAAGTGTGGTGTTGTTTTTTGCTCAAAAAACACCAAAAAATCATAATTTCACGCCACTTGCGAGAGCATCCACCTTAACAAAATGTATATTATGTAATGCAGTCGACACAGCATTTGCTTGCATTCACAAATATATCGCTACAAACCTATTGAGGAAATGTACTTCTAAAAATCTAAATTTGGGTGCCTTTTGTAAAATTTCAGTTCTCACTCTTTTATAAATTCAATTGAACTCCCAATGAATATTTTTCTCTTTGGCTTTCATTACAAGAATCGCTACCAATCTTATTTAAATAACAGTAGATTTGCAGATTTAGAACAGTAAAACTCAAACATCTGAAATAGAGATCTACTCAAAACTAGATTATGTAAATAAAAGGCCAAGTACAAACATGACTTTAATGTTTCATCAAATATAATTTAGATCTAGATACCTAAATGCTGATCTGAATTTAATGGAGCGATACCTAACTCGACTTTAATAGTGTTACCCAAGTAATTCAATTTCAAAAACTATTTATTTGTAAAAACTATTTGGAGTAACGGCGTAACAGTTTATTTTTAGTGTCGTGATGTCAATGGAGATAACATTTTTCGCGAGAGACATTTTTTTATGGCCTGGCTTGCACGTCTGCCAAGTTTTCAACTTAATTCTCTACAGTTAACACGAGACCAGTAAAACTTATCTTTATTGTGCGTGCAGTCACAATCTATGGAGCAAGTCTTGGCTCCTACATTCAGCCTGTTTTTAACTTGACAAAATTCGTTCAAACACGGTATCCATCGGGGACCTTTGTCCTGGATTGAAAAATGTACCCAAGTGTAATCAGTGGTCCAATTATAATATAGTAAATACAACGAACAAACGCACGAATAATATAGTAAATTTTAAATATTAATCAATCAAATGATTGAGATTTCTAGTCGCCCTGATGTCATTAGTCAATATTTGACGTTGACTATCGTCGCTTCTCGCTAACGTTAATTATTCGTGCTTGTTGGGATCAGTCTGTACGAATCCATAACTTTTAAGATACCAAAAAAAGCATAACTACTCGTACTATTATTTATTCTGTGGCATAACCCATACTTTACTGAAAAATCCGTTATCAAATCTGCGAATATTACCAAGTATTAGATGATGTTGATGATGTTAAACAACCTCAACGAGCTAATGATAATGACGAAAATTCCGAACTAAGGATAACTTAGGCAAACCAAAATGGCTTCAAAGCTGCATACGACTTAAGTAGCACAATGTCTGAACGCAAGATATTACTATTAAAATCATTTGTTGCCAGAGTGCATCTCATGGTAACTCCAATAAGCCCAAACACGGCTAGGATGCTTTGTTTAATGACGGAGTTCCGTTTCTTACCCGTTTTATCATCAGATCAGTTCGATGGTACCATTTTCATCAGAACTATTTATATAAATCTACTTCGTCATAGTCGCTTAATCTGAATCAAGATATGTTATCACCACCGTGAAATACTTATCATTGCGGAGTTTCTGTGGCTATCTGTAATATTTTTCATCAGTTCCACTTGACCAAATGATACTTTCTGAATGCAAATGCTATACCAATAACAATTGAGACATTTGAGGAGAACTCTCAATTCCTCTTAGATCCCACCATCAGAGCTAGATTTTGATAAAAATGAGACCAATCTGAAAGGTAACAAAAAAAATATGAAATACAAACATAATATCGAGATCCTCTTCCTTTTTTTAAAAGTCGGTTAAAAAACAGCACTTTTGAGTAATCTAGATAAACACTCATGCATTTTGATAAAAAGACAGCAACCAAACTGAACACGAGCAATATGCATCTCGCTTGCAATTTTGTTGAAATTGTTTAGCTGTAATTTAGAAAGCATGCATTTGTGGTGAATACCTAATCAGATACTTTATAAAAAAGTATAAAGATATGAAATTTTACAAATAAAAAACCACACAATTCTGTGAAATTCACGGTACCAATAAGATTTCAACAAAAAACCGACTTCTGTCATTGTATTCAGCTATCTAGTAGACGTTTCAGCCGAGTTTTCAGGATACAAAAGCGCTTGAATCGAGTGTGCTCATAGTGTAGCTTGCATCATAGTACAGCGAAGAGGCCTTCGCAACCGAAGTCCCGAGGAGTGCCCCACCGACAACTGGTACTATTAAGTTCAGCATGATTTTCTGAACAAGAATATACCAGTTGTCGCATTCTAAAGTGGTGGAGGGGGGAGACACAGAATAAGAAAGATGCGAAAACCCGGTATTAGGGGTTAATTTCTCAATAACCAATTGTCCGATTTAAACGAATATATGTGGCCTGATAGGTAAATAAATTCTCAACACACCATGTCTCACAATGGTTTATGTAAATGGCAAAAATAGGTGAACTACAAACAAAAGACGCTTTTAGTTTTGGTGAAAATGATAGTAAATTACACAAAAAAATATAGAAGTGTCCTAGTTCAATCCGGATGCCGGCCTCCAAGTGCTCCATTATACGAGTAGCGTTCGAGTAGGATCCGTTCCGGACACACTCGTATTGTGAAAACCCGGCTTAAGATTGCTAAAAAAAACAAAGATTACGAGTTATATCTTTGCCAAAAGCAAACAAGATACTTGTATAAATTATCTTTTGAAATATTTTCCATTATGACCACGTCCCGTTGCATACCTTAGTCCTGGGTTGGTCCCATGAAAAAATCTCTACACAGCAAAGAAAACCCATTCAAATTGTACCAGCCATGACGGCGTAATCGTGTATTCATAACTTCCTTCTTTGATTTCATTTTGAAATCGAAATATATTCGAGAATGATTAAATATTTAATTTAGCAAGCAGGAGTTTTTGTCATTTGAATCGAGTTTTTGGAATAATTTAATAATGCAAACGAGATGCAAGATAACAATAATTAGATAAGATAAGGTAAAGGTACCTGAGGAACGGGGCGAGGCCGAGGTCGCAGGGATGAGGGACTCATCTGGAATTCACAAGACAACAGCTTAGGAAGGGGTGAGGAATATAAAATAGGCTTACGTATGGTATATCAATGGGTGACGTACTGAGTGTTGCCTCGGTTTATTGATAAAGGTTAGAGATAACTGGGAACATTTTATTGAGAGAGCTTGGAACAACTGAGGGATAGTGAAATTACAGAACTAGATAAATAAAGGAAGAGTAAAGTCATTCCAAATACTACGAATAACATGATAAACGCCTTATCAAGCGCAAGTAGACTTTATTAGGTAATCAGTTTGGTTTTGTTTGTGCTCCAAGTACTTCGAAACTCGTTGGAGTAAACAGTAATAAGCTTGCGTGTATAATCATCAAAAGGGAAAGAAAAAAAACCGGGCAATTTTTTTGTTTTTTCGTCGGTTAAAAATCAACGTTTGAGACAAGAATGTCAACACAAGAGTGATCAAAAATAAAATAAATGTAGAGGTTGAAATAATTAGGGGTAACTTTTTTGGGTCTAATGAGTTGACATAAAAATACCTCTCTTGAGGGAGAAAAACTTTTATGAGCCTCAATCGTAGTCAGAACCGTAGTTGATGACCGACATAAAACAGTGGTGGTACCTACTATAAGGATAGCCCCAAATTTGCGTTCCCAAACTTCATTAGTTAGTTGTTCGCGTTGGGTCAGTGACCGTTGAGGTAAATTAAATTAGTGCATGACCGGGATTAGAAGTCAAAGTAACTGGTCAATACACCACTGCGCTTACAATACTGAATCCTATGTTATATGTCTCAGCTTTACTTGGTACGTATCAAAAACAGATGCTAATAAATTAGCATTCGTATGAGCAATAATCCAAATTGTCGCGGTAGACCTAACAAGGGTCTTATTTATTATTCACGGCACGGTACAGATTGGGTTAATGCTAGATACGGCCCAAATGAAATCTCATCGGTGTGACTCCAGAGTAATATTGACAGAAACAGCCACCTTTGCAACGAAAACAGCATAATTCTTGAACATTAGTGCTTACTGAAGTACTCAACTATCATGAAACTATTCATATTATCATTTAGCGATCTCTAGTCAATACGATACTCTCTTAATCTCTATTACCTAGATTTACAGACAGTAAACCAATTATGAATAACATCACTGGGCCGCGTGGTATACTACAGCCAGATGGGCTGGCACCGATCGAAAATATTCATAAGTGCTTATCGTGGATCAGGATCAGTGTTCAAGTGGTCTTAAAAGCAGTGCTATTAAAATCAGTGCTCTTCAAATCAGTTCTCTTAAAAGCGTTGCTCTTCAACTCAGTGCTTTTCAAATCAGTGCTCTTCAAATCAGTGCTCTTCGTATCAATGTTCTTCAAATCAGTGCTCTTCAAATCAGTGCTCTTCGTATCAATGTTCTTCAAATCAGTGCTCTTCAAATCAGTGCTCTTCTTGGAATCCTTTGATGTTGGTAGTCACCAGTCGGCTTTAGATATTTCCGATGAGCATGGACAAATCATCATCATCATCATCATCCAGCCTTTGAATATCAACTGCTGGACGAGGCCTCACCCATAGGATGCAATGGGGGATTTTCCATAATCATCACGCTTGGCAGGCGGATTGGGGATCGCAGTATTGGTGTTGAGCACTCAGGTAGATGCTACTGCCCACCCCCTAGTGTCATCCCTTGGTCGGCTTTTACGACATTCACAGAAAGAGACGGGGGAGTCTATTCTTTTTTATTCTTTGTTAGTAGTAGAGCTTTTTTGTGAAAGAGTTCGTCCGGGGAAGTACTACCACCATACCTATTTCTGCCATAAAGCAGTAGTACTGGCACTGCTGTGTTCCGGTTTGAAGGGTATGTGTGCCGGTGAAATTACAGGCACATGAGAATTTTCATCATTGTCTTAGGGTGGCGGGTGCAGTGCAATGCCACATAGGGTACGTCCTAGGTGGGCGTGACTTATGTGATAATACCCTGTTCATAGGAAGAGGGTACCGCTTAACATCAGGTGAGCCATCTGCTAGATCTGTCATAACAAGTTGTATAAAAAAGACAACATCTAACTGATTAATGATGATGGAAGAAATGTAATCGCCTTGCAGATAAATAATGTGGCCTTTTGTTTTTGTGGTCACCTTCAATAACTTACACAGTGTTACTCCAGTAGACAACCGTACTCGTTAGTGCACTCAAAATAACCTTCTAAAGGTCACTTTGTCCGGTGACAATATTTAGCTACTTTTAATATAATACAGTTAAAAAGATTTGTACGAAGCGTAACAAAAGTAAATTGGATATTGCCTACACAGAGTGAATTCATAAATCATGTTTGAGAGGGTACTTTTTAATAATATACGTGGATCTTTATAAAATAATCTTTTTTAAATTTTGAATGATCTGGTTTTAGCTTACTACAATATAAAAGCCAACCGACTTATTGGGTAAAATTCTGTTTATGTGATTATATTTAATAAACTCTACATTTATCGGACTAAAAACTATGTATTTATGATAATGATTATGAATGTTGTCAATTTTGAACATCGTAAAACATATTATAGTCCAACTAAACATAACATTACCATTTAACTTATAAAGATCACCTAGCCAAGAAGATACCTAGCTACAGTAACAGACTAAAACATTATAAGATGACCACACTATATAACCGTAGAAAAGAGATCGATCTGGTTTTCTTACATAAAGTTTTTAATAGTAACGTAGACTGTATTGATCTAACAAATACCTTAAGTATTACCGCACCATCTCGATTACCTAGGATAAGAGCATATAACTTGTTTAGTTTGCCGTACTCTAGAACGAATCTCGGTCAGCATTCCGTTATGCCAAGGCTCTGTAAGCAGTATAATACTATTTCAAAAACAAGTGATTTGGACATATCTGATCCATTACCTAAATTTAGGAAACATTTAAAAGAACTCATGTCTTGATTAATTTGTGAAATTTTTAACACATTTTTGTAACCTTCTTGTTTGACAAATAGTTCAATTTTATACCGCAACATTCGATATCTATAATTTAAGTAAAATTCTAGCCTAAACTAAGTATTATTTCTATAAATTATTATCCTTTGTATTATGTAATAAGTATTTTTATATTTCTTATAGTTTAATTTACTATGTATCCCTGCAATAAGCTGTTAATTGTTGTATTTCTTGCGCACGCTGTGATACCCTATAATTACGGGAACACTAAGATTAAGACCTTGTTTTGTTTTGTTTTTTGAATGTGTTAGTGTAAACCTGTGTTGGGTGTCCTATTTAATAAAATAAAATAAAATAAAATAAACAACAAAAACAGCAATCTGCACCAAATAAAAGCATATGATGATATCCAAGTACAAATTTGTCAATATAGTGAAAACAGTCCAAAAACCGAATATTCCAACGGATCGGTATGAAACATCGACGAACATTTTTCAGCATAACAAGCGCTGTAATTGGCTGCTCCAGGCGAATTTGAGAAGCTCGCATGATGTATCATTGCGGAGAGGCGTTGATAAATGAACACTCCGGGGGAGAAATAGTGCTAGTTTCATCGGACTGTATCAGATCACCCGGTACCTACAAAAATGATAATGAAAAAAAAGACTGTCCAATTATATGAACAAGAAAGATAAGTATTGGGCAAGGAGGAAGGTAAATGAGGAAGGGGTAGACCACCGGGGGTGGACCTGGCAACAAAAATTAAGAATTACATGAAAACCGGCTTGTTTATACAGAGATCGCCCAGAATAGACCACTTAAGAACGTAAAAGGGACGGAAATCCCAAATAAATTGAATGCTGCTAAACGAGCAATATTTGTAAAAATATAATATTTTTATATTTGTAATCACGTTCTCGACAACGGCTCTAAAGATTTCAATTAAAAATGGCAAATGGACATATTTAATCACCCGCCACCCGCCCGATGGTCGAATCACATCGTCAAAGAAGTTGGACGACAATGGATAAGAGCAGCACAGGACAGGAGAGAGTGGCGTATTAGAGAGGAGGCTTATACCCAACAGTGGGTGGACACGGGCTAAATAGATAGATAGATGCCAAATGGGGGTTTTCGGGGGTGAAAGATTGGTCTAGCTAGGTGTTATATCTGGGTTTTTTCTTCTTAAATAACATTATTTTTTAACCATTCGCTATTCGCTAATATTTTTCAGTCACAGAATATTGAATAGCTTGCTATTCCTCGGAGGAGCGAACGAATTCGAATTTCGTATACTCAAAGTTAGTCCAGGCAGGTCGCAAAAAGTGGGGTAAAGTGGAAAAAGGTCAAAGTTAATGAAACTTTGGGATGTTGTTCAGGGATGGTTAATTATTTTTTTTTTAATTTTTTTACCTCGAGGACCCTGTGCGAAAAGAGGACGGGGCGGGAAACTGCACCTTCGGTCGGTTTTTTCTCAATAACTTTTTTCCCTAAAAAAAATACGGCAAAAATACCAAGTACTTTTTTGTAGAACGTTAAATTTACTATAATTTTGATGACTCAAACTTGATTGTTTGTTGATAAGTTACGAAGAAAACTTCGAAAAAAAACTTTTTTAAAATTTGCTAAAATGTGCCTAAAAATGCTAAATTGCACCTCATTTCTTCTGTTGTACCTGAATAATGATGTTTTTTTTACTATTTTTGCTCCATATCTTAGTGAAGGAAGGGTCTGACCGGTATAGTCACTGGGCGTACTTTTAAAGTAGACTAAATTTTCTACAATTTGACACTAGGGTGAGCTCTATACAGCCATTGGTTCCCAAGATAAAGTTCTTCGAATATAGGCAATTTTTCTCCTAAGTGTTTTTTTTTTGAAATTTTTACTTATTTTGTGAAATATCTTCTAAAATATGAATCCCACGTCAAACATTATATGAAATGAAGTTGTAGTAAATTAAATAAGCTTTCATTTGAAACCAAATTGGTGCCTATAAGCCCGGCGGTTCTTTCAAAAACGACTGATAATCAAAACCAGTGATAAGTGTGTTTTACCGCGTGACTGGGTGCGGATTTTCTCAAGTGTAAGTCATTTGTCACTTCAACAAACCTCGCCTTTTTGCCACCGACGGAAGATGCCACAGGCCACCATGCAGCAAGATGCTACCTCCAAGCAATTGCAGCACTGGCGGGAAGTCAACTTGTATCCCACTAATTGGGGGTGGAAGCAGTCTTCTCAGGGACGCAGTCTTCTCTTCTCAACCCCATCCCCACCACCATGGATCCACCATGATCACAACGTCCTCATATGCCTGCTTCACTTCCATGCTAGCATCCACCATTTGTGTCATCAACATCGAAATGAATGCTCTCATATTGTGATCTTTTGCCAAAAACTTTTCTTGTGCTATTGTCACCACAGTAGATGAGAAGAACACGACTTTGGTTGGTGCTTGTAATGCAGAACGATGAGCTCGTTCTGCTGCTTTGGTGCTTTGATAGCCGGCGCTAGTGGGGTATCCATCAAAGACAACAATCTCATTGCTACCAAAGTGTCTCTGCACGTAGTTGATCTACTTAGAAAAAAACACAAATCGCCATATCTCGATAACCTATCCACATAGAAACATGTATGAGTAGTCAAAATTATAGTAAATTTAACGTTCTACAAAAAAGTACTTGGTACTTTTGCCGTAGGATGTAAGGGAAAAAAGTTATTGAGAAAAAACCGGAGAAAGGTGCAGTTTTCCCCCCCCCCTCCACTTTTCGTACAGGGTCCTCGAGGTCCAAAACTTTGGAAAATGTTAATTAACTATCCCTGAATAACCTCCCAAAGTTTCATTAACTTTTGACCTTTTTCCATCTGAAACAACCTGCCGACTGGACTAAGTATAAAAACGTAATGGAGCCTCCACACGTTTTCTGTTTGTCACAAATCTCTACCAGCGTTCGCATCAAGTGAGAAAAATGTCGACACCACATATTTGGCGTTTGTTGCAAATGTAAACTTAAAATAATATGTGGAATAAGTCCTTCGGGTTCGAAATCCAGGGTTCTCCTTGGTAGCATTCCAAAAATATCATCGTCTGACCATTTTTCATCAACACGTCCTTCTTCGCTGTCTAGTTTTACTAACTTAATAAAACATTAGAGACGAAGGATACCTACATCAAACAGCAAACTCTCTTTGATTGGTGCACAAAATCTAAAACTTAGGGGTCGGTGACCAACCACCGCAAACGCCCGAACTGCTAAGGAGTGGAATAGATAGATAGATAGAATATTCTTTATTGCACAAAACAAACAATGTACATAGTCTCTTCAAGGCTAGTGTGAATAGGTTTTTTTTTTATACTACTTGAATGACGGAACAAGCAGATGGTCCACCTGATGTTAAGCGGTAACCTCTGCCTATGTACAGTGCATTACCTCATAGGTCACGTCCACTTAGGACGCGCCCTATGTGGCATTGCACTGCGCCCGCCACCCTGAGACAAAGGTAAAAAGTCTCATGTGCCTGTAATTTCACCGGCACCCTTACCTTTCAAACCGGAACACAGCAATGCGAGCACTACCGCTTTGCGGTAGAAATAGGTATGGTGGTAGTACTTCCCCGGGCGAACTCTTGTGAGGTCTTCTCAGGTGCCTTCTAGACCTTTGTGCTCCTTCTTCGGCCACATCGTCACTTACCAACAGGTGAGATTTTGGTAAAACAAAGGTCTATAAATGTAAAAAAAAGCACGCAAACCTACGCAAACTCCTTATCACATATTTGTGCTTGAGAGGTTGGCCTTGGTTTGCCAAACATGTAGAGGCACCATAAGACTTTCGGCTTCAGACTGCATGTAACCGCCATAAGATCTTTAAGGGGCAACTTTCGTTTGTTTGTCATCTCATGTCACATTACTAGTGAATCAGACGTAGGAAACAAGGTAAGTCAAGGTCAAAGCCAAATAAAACAACTGTAATATGACAAACCTCATGTTCTGTTCGTTACATTTCTAGAGGAAAGTTTACGAGGTATATTATAAAACAAGTGGTGAGCTCATCGCCGCCATTGCTTCCCACGACTGACTCGGCCAACGCTTTCTTCCAGTAATAACACATTCCATAATAAGCTAGCTGCCAGGACAATATACCCACGAATTTTATCAACATCCATTTGAGGAGACGGAGGCGTCTATTCTTAGGCCGGACACACCACAGCAATATTTACCAACAACTAAAGATCTGTGTAAATATTACACACACACACGCACCCAACAGTCACGTACATAGTCCTGATCCCACACTGGGATCCCCTGTGTCCCACTCGCCCGCGGCGCCACAGAGGTCGTCTTTTATTTTTTTCGATTCTAAAAATGAGCCATTAAAAGATAGCAATGTTTGTTGATTATAAACTGTTCGTGAGAGACATTGAGTGGGGTGTTCGTCAAGTTATTAACTTTTAAAATGATTATAATTTTATGGAATTTAAAATGATTGCTCTGACAATGAGTGGGAGACAGTGGGAACACCTTGTACCACGACATGATCGTTGTTTGTATATGTTAGCAGCAGAACTCTTAACCTTGTCTCAATAATAATAGCACTGACTGGTTAATCTCAGCTCCCCACAATAAATTCCTATCTGAATGGGCATTTTTCCTAGCATTTTTGGCTCCAGCCCGGCCTGTGACTGTGAGCGATGGCATCCACTTTGTATCGCAGCATTAGCCGGGCCCGTAATATGACGCGTGACGAATGCAGGATTAGCAAGGCGCGTCACATGAGGACGAGGCACGCACGAGCAATGGATATGATACATCGGTATGACCTGAGTTGGGGGTAACTTTTATGTTGTTAGAAATCTTTTACTTTTTGTGCTTGAAAAATTGGGTAACTGTGGGGTTACAAACAGTGCAAAAGCCATGTATTTTTTTGGCTTAAATAATATTTTGCCATTACCGTTTGTTAAAAATTTGGTAGATACATAAAATATATCACAATATGCTCGTAATTCGGGTAGAATACATCGAAGCATGGCAGCAGAAAAAAACATCGCAGCAGATAATTCAGACTGACTCTAGGCAGTTTCTCTCAGAAAAACTACAGTGAATTGTATGAAAAACCGATATTTGCGGGTGTTCTTAATTAAATTGAATATATATTAGTTTCTAGAATGCTTGCTAACAGCATAGATATACTCCGTATGGAGTTTTTATGCCTAATTTTAATATTCTATCAACAAACCTTGTAGCAAACATAAATAGAATGTATAATGAAGAATTGAAATTGTCCGCGCATGTATTATGAGGGGTGAATCGCAAACGACCCCAAATTTAAGCAAGGGTTGATGAAATCATAAAGACATTATCTCAGAATGACCTAATTTTACTTTAATATCAGATGTAATTTTACTTTATGTTACAGAAATAGGTTTTCCTCAATGGTATCTGTTGTCGGGTGATGTAGACTCCTTGTTATTTTAATGCTTATTACAGGATGGATGGTCTATTACATAACATTTATGTTTCTGAGGTACCTATATATCTGAACCTTTCATTAGGTGGGTGGATTACTTAAAATATTAATTAGCAGCTTATACATATATTGCAACGTAGTTTTATTTTATTACTGATCGACGGAACAAGCGGATCGCTCCACTGATGAAGCAGTAACCTCTGGCACTAACATTGAATTACCTCACAGGTCACGTCGACGTACGAAGCGCCCTACATGGCATTACACTGTGCCCAACTTGAGACGTAAAGATACAAGTCACAATGACAATAATTTCACGCGCCCCTTATCATTCAAGCTATAAAACAGCAATGCGAGCACTACCAGTTGCTTTGCGGCATAGGTTTGGTGTACTAATATGTGAAGAAGAATAAAAATTGTCCTTTAGTGTTGCAGATGTCAATAGGCGACGGTAACCGCTTACCATCAGGCGGGCCGTAAGCCAGTGTGCCGAGGCATTACAAAAAAAAAGTTGCTTTGATTTTATCTAATCTAACTATGGACTTTGCCTGAAGTAAGGAGATTTAAATTATATACTAGCAGCCCGCTCGCGTCTTCGTTCGCGTGGTTCTTTTTATACTAACAAACACAACAAAAAAAGAATTAGTGAAATCAGTCCAACTGTTCTCAAGTTATAGCGTGAGCAGAGGGGCTAGTCTGCAAATTTGTCAAGCAACTTACACGGCCGTGTGGTGTACACTACACGGATTTTAGTATGGAATTTGAGGTTCTCAAGGTGCCCGCTAGGGGCGCTATTCGGATTCTCCATACTAAAATCCGTGTAATGTATACAACACGCCCGTGTAGTTTGTTTGTCAAATTTGCAGACTCGAGGCTCTGGAGAAATAAGGGTTAATTTTTATATTATAGATATGTATATATGTATATATAAGATAAATATGTAGATATATTAATTTTCACACCCGTAAAATATGAGTAATGCTGCACTAGTATGCAATAAACCAAAATTACCTTAGAAAGACAATTTTCAGTATATATAGATGAGCTAGGACATAAATACGTTGCCCGAGTTTTTACCTTCAACAGACAATATGACGGCCATGTTAATCTTCGGCTCCGTGTTGATCTGGCACTCGTAAACCCCCGCGTCTCTCGGCTGCACGTAGTCTATCTTCAGGTCCCAGTCATCTGAGGGCTCGGGGTGGAGCACGCTGAACCGCGCGTCTCCCGTGTACGTGAAGATGTGAGACGTCAGGATGTGGAGGTCCCGCTTTCGCATCCACGATACCTGGTGGACAATTATATTTTGTATTTAATTACATTTGTTGTTTGTAACTTGTTGTAACCCGGACTTGCTGATGAGATTCGTTGGTATAAAATAAAATACAAAATCTTTTTTTCAGGGTTATTGAGAAATGCACTACTCCTAAACAATAACCCCATATCAACATAAATACCTTGGAAACTAACATATATAAAAACACTTTATTTATAAGATTTGTCATGGCTGCTAGCTTATTATGAACTGGAAGAAAGCGTTAGCCGTGTCAGTCGTGGGAGGAAATGGCAGCGATGAGCCCACCACTTGTCACGTCTATATTCCACGATGGTGCAACCCACTTTGAAAAGAGACCCATTGAGAGTCTGCTTACCCTTTCGCGGAAAAAGGCGTGTGTCTATGTGTATATGTGTATGTAATATTGTTTTTGCTTAAACACTTTTTAGTGAAGCATAGCGACGCTATTACTCGTTTCTGTGAGGAAAAATAATTGAGTTTAGCGTCTGTGTATGTTTGATTGTATGTTAAAGATAAGAACAGGAGGAGGCCGAGAACCCGAGAGGGGTCCTAACCCAATAATCAATCTATTTCATACCTGTAATTGAATCTAACATAAAAAGAAAAAAGCAATCAATTAAAAAAAAATAAGTGATGAAAATGAGAGATATGCTAATTAATAGTTTATCTGCATGCTATAATGGTAAATACAACAGTGATGAAACGTTGAATGAAGTTTTTATAGAAAAACCCTACGGCTAGGATATCCATTAATTTTTATTTATTTATTTAAATATGTATTTGTATGGATAAACCGTCGGAACTCAGGACGATTTTGACAAATGAAGTGTTAATCGATTCGTTATTACCGTTAGAGCAATGCGGCCTCCGTTCCGTGTTGCTCTATTTTCACCATGATACAATTAAATAAGAGCAAAAGAAATCGCTGAATGGAATTGAATGGTGAGAGAATTGAATGGTGAGAGAAATGAATGGTGAGAGAAATGAATGGTGAGAGAAATGAATGGTGAGAGAAATGAATGGTGAGAGAAATGAAAGGTGAGAGAAATGAATGGTGACAGAAATTAATGGTGAGAGAAATTAATGGTGAGAGAAATGAATGGTGAGAGAAATGAATGGTGAGAGAAATGAATGGTGAGAGAAATGAATGGTGAGAGAAATGAATGGTGAGAGAAATGCTCTACAAAATATCACATAAATTTTTTGTGTTTCATTTTATCAGTAAGTGTAATATACAAAATTTGTGTCTTTCTTTAGAAATTAATACTACTGAATTTACCTGCAAAATTCATAAACTTATAAGAGTCTTCTAAACTTCAGCAACATAAAAGAAAGTTATAAAAAAAGTTAAGTCATACTGGCCGTCATAAAGATAACTTGCACTCCTCGTTCGGGAAATTTGAAACCCTTTCTATTTAAATATCATTAATAGCTACAAACTTTGCCGTTTGAACGTCAGCAGTTATCCACCCAAACTCAAGTTTTCAATTAGACTAGTTCAAGTTCCATCCCGCAGATTACAACTAAGCACCGATCATACCCAAGGCCGTGAATATGAACTTGTTCAAGATTTACGTGGTAATACAAGTAGGCAACGCTTGAATGGAAATTACCAGTTGTTCTGATTGCTAAGTTTGTGACACAGTCGTCTTTTGTACGCGTAAAGTTGTCCAGAGAGTTCTTGTTTCTTTGCAACAGAGAAATAGAGATGTCTTAATTATCTATACGATTCCAAAGACATACGACAAACATTTGAGATGGTTTCGAAATAACCGATAAATTATTTAAATAATAATGACTGATTTTTCCAAGAGATTCCTAGTTTACGCTGAACTATGAATTCAATAATTTAATAGGATAATAATTAATACCCAAATTAAACCAGAAGTAAACATCGTTTAATTGTGTGACATACGTTGGAAAGAGGCCTTAAACCTCAAGAGTTTTTAAGAGACTTAAAAAAGGTGTGGTTCTGTATGTATGTATGGATCGGCCAACAACTTTTTTTTTTAATTTTGGCCCGGAACATGCATTCGGCCACCCTTATGTTAAGCGGTAACCTCTGCCTTTAACAGTGCATTACCTCATAGGTCGCGTCCACCTAGGACGCACTCTATGTGGCATTGCACTGTGCCCGCCATCCTGAGACACAAAGATGAAAAGTCTCATGTGCCTGTAATTTCACCGGCAACCATACCTTCAAACCGGAACACAGCAATGCGAGCACTACTGCTTTGCGGCAGAAATAGGTATGATGGTAGTACTTCCCCGGACGAACTCTCACAAAAAGCTCTACTACTACTAAAATGTGCGACTGGCGAACGGCTTTCATAGCGGTTACCATCAATGTGCTCATCTTTCAGCCCTTTGAAATAACAACGATGTTAATGAATAGCTGCTTTTGAATTAACCAACACCAACAATAACAGTTTTGGATTCTCAAAGAAAAGTCAAAGAAATTGGAAAATAAATTCTACTCGCTTTTCTGGCACTCTTTGTTTTTGTATGTAATTAGAGTAAGCCAGTTTAAGCTCGCTGTAATTAAGCAAGATGGAACGTCCACAGACTGTTTACAACCTTTAAATAATAAAATTAAGTAACGGCGAGAGGTTTTTTTGAGATCTGGGTCAGTGATGAGTTATGGCTCTTTATGTGAAGAAGTTCTAAGCATTTTATTTCAGCTTGAGACGGTTTTGTCTAATTGAAATAATGTACTTGTACTCTCTGTTGCTGAAAGGCTTGTTTCGTAATTAAGAACCAAGTATCAACTAATGAAAGCAAAAAGGGGCTTCGTAAACTTCTAGTTTGAACCATTGCATTTGAAATTAATTTTATTTCACTCAACAACCTCAAGTTGTTTTTTTGAGAAACGTTCATATATCACAGTCTTAATTCATCAATCTTAATCTGAAACTTGAGTCTCAACGCATGAACCCTTTTGACTACCTGCCTACCCACTAAGGGCCCATTTTTCATTGTCGACATCCTATCGAGGACCCATGCCCTGACATAAGAAATAATAGTCCTACGCACAGAAGTCTCACTGTAACGACACGAAAACTGACACTGATTGAATCTGTGGCACGTACCCTAGCGATATTGCACCTTAAACTCAGCACATTATAGCCCAATTCCATCCAAGAAAATTTGAGTTATCGCCATTTGCTATTTGAATAGCTCGCCAGCTCGATATTGGATCTAAGTTGACTGCAATAAAGCTCTTTTACGCTGCAAACAGATTTGAAGTGACACACGCCTGCCCCTGGGCCGCTCCGGTGATCGCCTTATTAATGGTCTTAGGATCCCGTTTCCGAAAATAAATAGGTATCTGACGTATGCCGTGGACTGGTGCATTTAATATACTGTCCTCGCGTGAATTAGCTGTCATTTTTTTGGTAATGCTAGAATGGGTTTGTTTTGCACTAAATGGGGCAAGAATGCCTTATCCCGAGTGTAGCGGAGAGTGTAAAATTAATTAAAAAACCCATTCGTTCATGTACCGTGTCGCTGTTTCTTTCAGATTGATCCTGGTTAAGCCAGTGACTAGGTTGAGGTATGATGGACCTGAAAAGAGGCTTGTAAGAATCAGTCATCATAGCAGCCTTTAGTCGTCCACTGCTGGACGAAGCCTCCCCCATAGAATGCAGTGGGGGGGGATTTGCCATAATCACTACGCTTGGCAGGCATATTGGTGATCGCAGTATTGGCCACTTGTCACGTCTATATTCCCACGATGGTGCAACCCGATGGAATGAGGCCTATTAGGCTCTGCAAACCCTTTCGCGGAAAAAGGAGTGTATATATGTAATTAGGTTAAATACCTGAAACGATGGCCGCCTCTAACCAATTAGCCTGTTGTAAATGGTTCACTACATTACAACAAAAACGGAGTGGAGAAAAAAAAAATTGGGGTGGCCTACACCATAGAGGCGACTACTAACAGTCAGCAATACATTACCTACCTAGGCATAAGAAACGAAATAGGAAACTGTTACATGAAGAAGAAGAAGAAGAAAACTGTTTTTAAGAAGGAACTGTTTATACTTACTTACTTACTTACTTACTTTACTTACTTACACAAAACAAAATAAAAAGGAAACAAGGAAAAAAACGTTAGCATAAAGAGAAAAGTGAAATATACATAGTTAATTTTAATTTTTATGTATTTTTTCAATTTATATTATTTTAGTATATTTTTATATATTATATTATACCTCATGGTTCACTCCTCTTTGGTCATTAAACATGAATATACAAATTACACGTTCATATCTGTAGACAAACGATTAGGTAAGTGTAAACAATTTACATTGTAATACTAACCAAATAACATGCCACATAGTATCTAGTTTGAGAAACATCCCAGCTACATAGTTACACTGAATGACCGATAGGATTAACATCAATTGCTAGACATAATCATTATTCCAAGATGGCCGCTTAATCAGGTGTTACGTTAACTGCAATAATAGAGCGATATCTCGCCAAGACGGTCCGAATAGATTTGTAATTGTGATTAATGATAGTGATATTATTGAATAGGTACATGACTGTAATAATGAACAAAAGACATACCTAATAATGAATAACAAATGTGATTGTTAAGTCAAATCTTTGGAGGTTATTAGGTACGAAGTGCAATACTTTATTGCACTTTGTAAGCAAATTGTGGACGAAAATAAATACATCCAGTTTTTGTGTAAAATTTTCACTAAAATCTGATGTAAAGAAATAAGTATGGCTTAAGCCTGCTGTTTGTAAGCACAGCTTTAAGTTGCATCGTGATGGCATTCTGAAAGCTGATCCAAGCGATTGCGCGAGTGTGACTGTTATAAAGAAATTGTGGTATTCTGGCGCCAAAATGTATGTTTTACAAATTTTTTTTTAGGTAATCATAAATATTATGTTTGTTATCAAAATAAAGGTCTTGGTGAACACAGTCTATATATATATATATATTACATATGCAAATGTTTTTATTTTCTAGCAAATGTTTAACAAGTGTTTTTATACTTTTTACTAAAGATTTTCCGTAGTCGAGTTTTAGCTTTTTAACTTTTATCATGTTACAAATTTTTGGAAGCGGTTCATCTTATTCTTTTGAGCTCAGAGACATCAAGGGTTTTAATAGCTCTTCTCCGGAGGAAGTCAAAGCGAAGCAGCTGATATTTTGGGGTCCCTATGGTGAGAACAGTAGTGTGTGCCAAGTGTGGCCGAACTTGTGCTTTTTAAATTAGTAAGCGCTCAGTTGGCGTGAAATACTGTTTTGTAAGGTTACGCAGGCCAAGATTCTTAGTAGTGTGTCTACCGTCACTTTTAAGTGACTCCAATGTTGGACTTCGTTAGAAATGTTGACTTCCAAGATCCCAGGGCTCGTCGTGGATGCGCTGACATCATATATCTTAAGATCATATGCTACCTCGACCATATGGTCATATGCTAGACGACCTCTGGCGAGGCGGGCGAAGGTTCGCCTGCGACGCAGGAGGTTGCGGGTTCGATTCCCGCCTCGGAACAAATATTTGTGCGATCTTCAGATATTTGTTCACGGTGTTCTGGGTATTTTCTATGTACCTATAATAACAAATATTTGTCTAGTGTGTTGTATTAAGTTTATCAGTTATCTAGTACCCATAGCACAATCTCTGCTTAGCTTGGGGCTAGATAATGTTGTATGAACTTTCCAACATTATTTATTTCTTATTTATTTTATTATTTATTTATTATATGATTAATCTAGGCCGTTTGCAGTTTACGGCGTTAGCATGTGAATGGTCTTAGTAGTAGTCAAGCTCCGTATTTCATACTAAGACGTCTGCCATTCTCACCCATAACTCCTGCTTCGAACTTGGTATTTTCACACAAGTAACCACGAAGCCTTACTATATTGCACAATAATAAGTAATTTATGCCCCGGCTTACGATGATTGAATAGCCACACTAGGCCGTCTGAGGTCGTTCTACCACACGAGCAACTGACGAACAGAGGGAGCGTTTACTAGAATCGTAGGGTTACTTAGATAAGTGCGGTAATCAGAGCGTGAAGATGACGCTTGACAACCGTCTGTGGCTACATCGGCTACTGAAGCTACGTATACGCACTTTTAGATTTAACATCTACTCTACTTGCTTTGCTTTAGTTATTATTAGTTACCAACTCAGTGTCAGTGTTTCACTATCTATGTTACTACACTGTGTTAGGTATATAATTATGTACTTTCCCTATTATGTGTTTTATTGACATCGTAATTTATGTTTTTATATATATATTTATTTTTGTGAATCTTTGTTGTTTTTTGATTGCGTATTTTTATTTATTAGTATATTACATTTATCCTTTTAGATTAATATAGCTTGTTTTTTTATATTGTATGTATGACACGCCTCGCCGTCTTTTTACACATCCAGGATGACTGGCAGATAATGCTGTTAGCATTAAGTCCTCCTAGCACTATTGTTTTTGTGTGAAAGTTTAATGAATACAGTAAAACTTCACAAAATATATAAGAATATATTGATCGTAGCTTATTTTTCAGAGTAATCTATTATTTTGACATACATACAAACATAGACACACGGCTTTTTCCTGGAAAAGCTAGGGAGAGGCTCGGCGGGCCTCTTTTCACCGTGGGTGAAATTCGTTATTGTTTTGACATTCGAAAATTTTCTCTTAAATTACCTATCAACATCATTATCATCCGCCACACTGCTGGACATAGACCTCCCGCATAGAATGTAAATACGAACAATCCTGGGCCGCCTCCGTCCACCGACTTCCCGCTTCCTTCACCATAAATTATTGCTATACAGGATGTAACATAATATCCCTATAAGCCCGGGGAGGGGGTATTCTACACAACATGGTGAATAACTTTAATTCTACGACTTTTTAATTACGACTTGTTTTTCATTCATGAAATACCTCTTAAGAATCCTGAAATTCCTCCAAAAACGTACGTAAAACAACATGAGGACGTTACGGTACGCTAGGGTACCTTGCGTGGGGCTGCCTCATGTTCTGTTAGGTACATTTTTGGAGGAATTTCAGGAATTTGTAGATGAATTTCAGGATTTTTACGAGGCACTTCATGAATGAAAAACTTCTAAACTTAAAAAGTCGTAGAACTAAAGTTTATCGCCATGATGTGTAGAATACCCACTCCCCGGGCTTATAGGGATATTATGTTACACCCTGTATATTTTTCCCCTCACTATTCATGGAAATATGAACGGGCACACATTTTCGTCTCTTACACGTCAGGTCTGTAGGTCCATACCTACTTCTCTGTTTGTTATTAACTCGTTTGGCCCTACCAGCTTGCCGGGAGGTATTCTCCGAATGGCACAGATAAATTATCTTGGCATTTGGCTGTGACCCGGACAATAGTTCCCTTTGAAGTCGGAATTATTTCAATTTTCCAAGGAATTCAGTGAGAGCGAAATTAAATTGTTATGATTTCATGATTAAAGGTAGCCTCTTTGCGTTTTGATTATATTTATCATAACTTGCAATTTCCGGAAACAAGATCACTCGCCTGAAGTTACGAATTTTGAATGATATCGGATCTTTCATTCATTGGTTCCTCCAATCTATTGAGTAGGTCCACATCTACGTCATGATCAACAGTGTCTGCAACAGTTCTCACAGTCACTGATCTTTTACAAGCTTATAATTAACTCGTGTTCCGACCTGTGGGGGACAAATCTGGCAATCGAATTTCCCAAAACCACTTCCCGATATCCGATTGAACTGAAATTTGCCATACCTATCAAGTTCAGATGATGATACAATATTATGGCTGATCTGATAAAATCAAATCAATAATTATTTATTCAATAGGATTTTTAAAAACCTCTTTGATACGTCTTTTTTTGATAAGGTAAAATATAGTTTGCAATTGTAACATTAGGTTTACATTGTTTGAACTTGGATTGTCACTTTTTATTAGTAAATAAATTTATATTTTTGCAGACATCCATCTTGTTTTCATAAATGTACAGACATGGAAATTTAATGATGTTTATTTCTTTAAGGCGCTATAGGTTCAACGAACATTTTTGTATGAGGCGAAGAAGGCGAGCGCACGCTCTGATACCGTGTTTTTATCTTCGACCAAATTTACGTCGATGGTTTTTATGTATAAAAAAATTATATAAGAATGTCGTTCAAAGTTATGTTTAATTTTGTTGATGAATTCACTAACTCAAATAATAACTAACATGAAACCAAATGTTTCAAAAATTAAAACGTGAGAGAAGTGAGTGAAAAATAGCATTTAAATTTTAAAAAGGAGGTATCTTTGTTATTTTTTTTATCGAGTGAAGTTATTCAAATATTGTATTGAATTATTGATTTCACTAGATAAAAAGCTCAAGAATATCATATATTTTTTTCTTCATAGAAAACTATGAAAATTCTTATCAAAAACTTTAAAATTCTAGAGACATTTGAGAACCTATCGCGCCTTAAATTGATCTTGAAATAATTTTTGAATTATTGGATGGTGGAGAACGGAACTCTTTGATGATATGAACAAAATACCCTTGCAGTTTTTGGGTTAATTTTGATCACCTCACGGTTGCGACTACTAATTTAAGAAAAAGCTTGTTTTAATAAATAAAAACATCAAAACTTATTTCCATGTTCTCAGGTTCACGATCTTAAGCGATATTTTTTGTACAGTTTAGTTTAATAGTTGAAGTACTTGTACTATTGTTTATTCTGTGGTTGAAGTGTGAAGCTTGTTGACCTTTCCAGTCGTGACCCCTTAAATACTAAGGCCACCCTTATTACTAGCACTTACAGTTCTATTCCCTATGTGCTTTGCCCTGCACCTCAGCACCGCTACTTGACCGACGACTGACGTCACGTTGCGTGGCGACACGTCGTCAAAGTATGGTCGCTCTGGTCGCAACCCTTCCGGGATGTTCACTCCCGGTAACGGCCCTAGACCTGGAACAAGAAGAATTTTGTGAGAAAACCAGATTCCAACCTTCAAACAATCCTGAATGTTTTAAGTACAAATAATATCAAGTAATTATATTTATAAAAAAATTAAAAAAAAAACCTCAACGCAATGAAACGGCTGAACCAATTTTGATCAAACATAGCTAAGAACAATACCGACAAATTGACCTTTAAAAAAAAACGGTTCATCCGTTCGGGAGCTACGAGGAAACAGACAGACACACACACACACACACACAGACAGACACGTCAAACTTATAACACTCCGTCGATTTTGCGTCGGGTGTTAAAAATAGATTTATCACGTATTTTATTTATGAGTGTTATCATTAGTTTCTAGAGGAGTGTTATTTGAGGAGGGATGAAACACATTTAACTAAGAAAGCTATGAATATGAATGTTAGTGCATGGAAAGGAAGAGTAAGACCTAAAAAAAGATGTATGGATTGCGTGAGAGATTATAATGAATGAGAAGGGAGTGAATGATGAGGTGACGGCTAACACAGAGTGGAAGAAAAAAATGTACCTACTGTGCCGACCCCAAACAAATTGGGAAAAGGGCAAGACAATGATGATGTTATCTTGAATGCTTTTACCACACTAATTCACCATTGGTCACTGGCCTCCGGATGCTGTCATGCCATGATACATCAAGCTGCGTACTGACAAGCAGTGTGATCAAGAGAGACACAGTGACATGAAAGAGCGAACCTCGAAAGTTTTATACTTGTATGAACTAAGATAAATAAATGTAAGAGATGCTTTTATTTATTGTGACAGAAGCACCAATACGCTCAGTTTTGGAACTAAACTGATTGCAGCCATAAAGTTACTTAGCAAGTATTAAAACCAAAATGATCCCAATTAATTTCACTGTTGAAGAAATAACATAGAAATGTCGCACGAAACAAATGATATCAAGAATATTAACAGACGCTCAGTAACTAAGATGGATGAGACAAGCATCATGCGCCCTCTCTTTTATTTCTACAACGTATGAGCAAGACTGCAATCGTGCGTGTTTCCTCGGCTCAGCTCCAATCTAAACATATTTGCACACTGATATATCTTGCAAGTGTGTATTTATGACAAAACTTGGCAAAACCAAACATTTGCTCAGAAAACAAGTCATTTGATGATATTTAGTTTGAAAGCGGATCTTGCTGAGCTAATATTTGGTTTTGCATAATATAAGATTACATCAGGGGATGGTCTGCAGCATCCACCTGAGTAATAAACACCTGCGGTCACCAATCCACCTGCCAAGCGTCGTGAATATGGCCCAATCTCACCATTGTATTTTAAGGGCGAGGCCTCGTCCAGCAGTGGACGTCTAAAGGCGATGACGGTGATGATGGTGGTGATGATTTGGTTTGATTGAATGATAACAACATTTGCTTTTCCATCATCATCATCATCAATCTACTGCAGTCCTGTGCTGGACATAGGTCTCTCCCATGGCGCGCCACTGAGCCCGGTCTTCGGCTCTCCTCATCCAGTTTCTGCCAGCCACCTCGTGCAAGTCGCCGCTTCACCTAGCCAGTGGGTTCCCTACACTTCGTGCTTTTCCATGGTCAACCTCTAAAGGTTAAACTTAAATACATATTTAAACAAATCTTAAATCGTCATCTTCTTTATCTTGACTTAAAATATTTTCGCAAAAAGTTATCTATTCAAAACTTATTAAGTTGCCGTGTCTTAATTTTTATGCAGGTAGGTTCTTTGCCTTAGTTGGAATGTGGCTTAAATATGAATTTTATGTTAGTAGGTTGAATCTGTTGTGCCTAACCTAAGATTCAGCACACAATTTCATTTTGTTAATGTAATTAATACGTAAGAATAATTACGAATAAATATATATTTCATAAATTTCTACTTATAAATAATGGTTGTGGGTAAAAATTGGACACGAGCCCACAAGATAGAAAAAAAATTAACTGCATTTGTCATAAATTGTCTATCCAAAATGACAAGAGTATTTTCGAAGTCCCTTTAAAAATAAATACCTGACTTACTACGTGACTTTTGCGAACTAGTGGCAACAACACTCCATGCCATTCATTAAAAAATTGATTGATTAAAAATAAATACAATTTAAATCGAAACAATTCAAAAAACATCGAGTGAAAGCTTTGTCACTTCAAACTTATTATGTACCCTATTTTAAAATCAAACATAAAAGACACATAAAAAGTAAGACAGGTAAATCATTATCGTAGTGTCTCGGTGAGCTGTTCGTTTCCGGATGTGACGTCACACCCACCGAACCGGAAATAAGAACGGAGCCTTTGCCCGCCCTCTTATAAAAGAAACACGGGAGAGCGTATAAAGATGTGGTTGGGCCAAGTAGGTAGCGAGTCTCATAAAATCTGGAAATATTCAAAGTAAATAACTAAAAGAAAATTACAAAGTACCAATATAGAAAATGTAGGGATAAACTAAAACACGGTTTTGGTAAAAATAAAAATGCTACCATGACGTATTAGTTATAAAAAAAATACCTTTCTTCGGAAGTCTGTTTAAAATCTTAACAAAATATGTGTATGTTGTGTTATGTAATAGGTGTATCTGAAGGTATGACAACAGACCGTTCACCATAAGTTGGCACTTGCCATGGAGTATTTACAAGTGCCATGTTACGGTGAACGAGCCGAACTGTTCACCGTAAGTTGGCACCTGCCATGGAGTATTAACAGGTGCCATCTTACGGTGAACAAGATGTACATCAAAATGTTTTGCGTCTTACAACTACCTACTTGTCATACATATTGAAAACCCCAAAATCAATTTCCTGCACAACCCGCTAGTTTCCGCGGCGTACACGATAAGTCTGCGGTGCAGCGAGAAAATGGAAATGACAACGATGAAGTTCTTTTGTGGCTGTCTCTATACGTACTCGTACAGAAATACGTAGCCTCTACGAGTCTTCTACGAATTCTCTAAGGCGTAGCAAGGTAGAGGAAGGTTGTCTTATTCCTACTTTAATGTATCCAATCCTTTATTTTCAGGTGCATTTCTTGAATTCACATTACGAGTCGAATTGCGGTGAACAAGAAGTTCGAACGGCGACATGTCTTTCTATTTAAATGTGTCGTTTTTTAATGTTGTCGTGAATTTCTTCACCCAATAAGAACTTGAATGTGTAACGAAACTTGTCTCCACGCATTATGTAGTGGAGCTTTTAGGAGCTCTTTTGAAAGTCGAGATAATAACTCTTTGCTGGGAAAATAGAAAAGAAAGTCAATTTTTAATTTGAATTTAAAAAAAAAAGGCTTTGAGATACACGGACAGACAGACAGACATGACGAATCCATAAGGGTTCCTTGTCTTAGACTACGGAACCCTTAAAAGGCTGTCATCGAGGCTTTTAGTGAAAAAATTTAAAGAGAGGAGTTGTGTATATTGTGCAATTTGGAGATATCTAGAAATTCGTCCTATTTAGGTGGTAAAATTCTACTTGGAAGGAATCTAATAAGAAAAAGTGTATGGAAACATACTTCCTCTCAGAATCGGGTGAGATCGATTCAATTCATAGCTAGAGCTTGATATTAGTGATTGACATGATTTCTAAGGAAGTCCATGTATCCTCAAGTGATTCTGGACTTTAGGACCTTTTAGAAGTCTTGAAAACACTACATTGAATCAATGTGAACAGAACTTAAGTATCTCATTAGTATGCCTAGAATTTCATATTTAGTAGTATTGCTTGAGTTAAGTAGAGAGGTCAATTCTTCCTGAATTTAAGTATGGAAGGGTTAACTTCGCGAGTTATCGGGTAGCTCCGATTATTAGTTCAGTAAGAGAATTGGGTTATTCGTACTCAATACTCCTGGGCGCTAGGGGTCTTACTAACAGTGGGGGAAGATCATAGATTACCTGCGAATGAGTGGAGCAGTAACTTTTCGGCGCCGGTCTTAGCCCTCAGATAATCCTGTAGTTTTCAACTAAAAGAACTAGGTAGCTACAAACACAACGTTATTAAATGGTCCTTGCCACTAGAACCATTACAAGCCTATAACCAGATCATAACATATCATTAAAACTAGTTAGAATTTTAGTCTCCTTTAATAGTAGGGGGTAGAAAGGGGTAATAACGGTATTTAAGGGGGGGGGGGGGGGTGTTACAAATGCTTATACCAAGAAATGTATTAATACCATTTCACAAACTGATTCCTATTAAAAAATTGCTCACAATAAACATGTCTTTTAAAAAAAATACAAGAAAAGCTACTCAGGCGCTTTGTCATATAATGAATATGGTGTAACCTTAGAATAACTGTGTTTTGTCTCTTACATAGACAAGCGGTCAGAAATACGATCGAAAGGGACAAAAAATGGTGTATTTTATCCAACTGTACGCCATTTTTTTTATAACCAGGATATTTAACAGGTTATTCTTTCATTATTCTAAAATCTACTATTAATTTGTCAAAGTAACAGTTTTATATAATAACCTGCCATAAAGTTAATACATACGTAGTGTCAAATTTAACAAAAAAGCGGTTGATAAAAACAGGCATTATTTTATAATTGCAAGTATGATAACTAAATAAATATATGCACCTCAGAACAATGTATCTTATTTTATGTTCTGAAATTAATCTCCGCGAATTATAGTATGATTTTCCAAATGAAAACAATATTCAAGATCAACATTCAACGAATTTAAAAAAACTCCTGATAATGTTGTAAAAAAGTAATTGATTAAACAACACTATCAACGCTATTTATATTGTAAATTACTTTGTCGAATTAACAAGACAAGTAGCGTGATTATAGTTTAAACACAATTACAGTTATTAACAAGACAAGTAGCGTGATTATAGTTTAAACACAATTACAGTTATTAACAAGACAAGTAGCGTGATTATAGTTTAAACACAATTACAGTTATTAACAAGACAAGTAGCGTGATTATAGTTTAAACACAATTACAGTTATTAACAAGACAAGTAGCGTGATTATAGTTTAAACACAATTACAGTTATTAACAAGACAAGTAGCGTGATTATAGTTTAAACACAATTACAGTTATTAACAAGACAAGTAGCGTGATTATAGTTTAAACACAATTACAGTTATTACCCGTTTCACCCCGAACCACCCGTATCGCACGCGAATCGAGTAAACTAAACAATATTTACACGCAAAGGAATGCTAACATTTTTAAATTTTAATCTGAATGCACTTTTAATGGAAATTGCTACAAAAGTCTTGTTTATTATTTACAAAATTCAAATTCAAAATCTTTATTTTAGGCTTATTGCGAAATGTACTAAACCTATACTATAAGCCTAGCAACATAAATACCTTATAAACTAACATACATACAAAAACACTTTTATTATAACTTAATCTTGTTTATGTGAGAATAAAACTTAGAACAATTCTTCCTTATGCAAAACACTACATTTATATAAAAATATTAATACAAAACAGGTCATAAATACGCCACTCTCAAGTGTTGGAATTTAGCTCCAGCAGTGACGCGGACAGGCTGTAATTACGGTAATGAATATTAACGGACCTGTAGTGACGTCACGGTGAAATAGCTAGAAAACCGGATAAGACCTATTTTTATTAATTTACAAAAGTTGAGATTTGCTTTGTGAAGGTCTACGAACCCGTCACCTGACTTTATGTTTTCATTGTTCAATCTACATTATTCATTCATACGTTAGTGTGACGTAAAACAATGAATAATGCAGTGAAGTTAAAACCGATAAAAAAAAACTTTGGCAACAATGTCTTATTTAAAAAAAAAAACAATTCAGTCTCGAAACGTCAGCAAAGCGACGAAATACAGTGGTAATAAGACGATATTTATTTAAAATGATTTCCAACCACGATAGTTTCAATTCTATAATATCTTATTTATTTATAGTTGATTGATTTATATTTTAAGTGTAGGTAATTTATTGTTTGATTGTGCAAGCAATCATAAGCAACTTACGTTTTGTGGATCCGTCTTTTTTGTATCGATAAACTCCCCCCCACTAGACCCCAATATTGGACACTAACGAGTGTCAACTAAGGTCGTAATGGGGCCAATATTAAAATTCATACAACCCCATTACACTTTACATAATTCTTTAATGAACTCGCTACGTAAATCATAGTAGGGCCCGCACTGGGCCGTGGGCCGTTATAGGGAAATTATTTAAATATTTTGACGGCTTAATCTCATGCTGATGGGATGTTAATGTGGGCCTTTTGGAATAGGGTTTAAGGATATGGAAATAAAATGGGTGCCAAATAATTATCTTCAGTAACATTGGGTAGAATTCCTTATTTTACATTCCATTTATAAATGATTAATTCTGTTTCAGAACATTTTAACTTTAAAATCAAATAAATTAGGCTCTCGTTACTGTTAATCGTATAAAAACTAATATGAATAAGAATTAAAAGTTTGTAAATTGACTATTAATAAAATAAAATAATAATAAAAAACTTTATTTGTCTTCAGTAACATGCACTACTTAACATTCCATGTACCTAGAACTTAGATTAAATATACCTACTTAATTTAACAATTTAAAGCATAGCTTGAGGTAATCAGATGTGGTTACTATTATTTCAACAGTTTCAATAATAATAAACTTTAACAAAACAAAACCACTAAAATGTAACACCGCTAACCCCATACGGCTCACATCCGGCTATCATGCCCCATTGGGCCAAAAAAGCGCTGATTCGATCCATTCTCAGCAATTAACCGGGTATAATCTGCCTCATAAAAACTAACTCCACTATGCGTGATACATAAAAAGACCCCAATGTGGTGGCGTACGTGACGAGAGTGGGAATAGTGGCTATTGGAGCAGTCAGCGACAAAAGTATCATAAAAAATTGCTTTTTAAAACTGATAACTAAAATATTTGCTTTATTTTGAACTAAGTATTCAAATAATTATTTTCCCAGACTATGCTGAAACCTAAACTAATTTACATGTGAACTTATATACTGTCATCTTGTTTGACATTTTATCTTATTTATCGACTCTGGGTGACATGATTGTTGACAGCTCCGGTAAGGAGGCCTGCAATGCTCTAAGGCTGACAGTGATGGCTTACTTAGAGTAAAAACTTCGTTTTCCTAAGAAATCACTAAAAGAAAACTAAGAAAACGCATATTTAATAAAGAACTCTTCTCGGTGGGTGTACCCTACTATTTCTGTGGCATTGGGAATAGGTCCCGCAGATGTCGGTAGATATGTTTTTAGTACGTATTTTCGATGTTTGTTATGGTTATCTGGTTTTGAATGCTGAAAGGCTTAGTTTTAAATTGATTTACACCGGAATGTTTTGAATTACAATTATTTAAAAAGTTTATTCTATATAATATTTTGGAGTGATATTGTGAAGAACCTTCGAATAATTTTTTGAACCACTTCTGTTAGCGAATGGTTGCTATATTTATATTGTTTATTTAATGTGTCAAGTAAAGTAAAGATATCTTGTTGTTTTGAGTAAATTACTTATAATAACTATGAAACGCAATGAGCTGTGGAACGGGCTGTGCTCGGAGTTTCTCTGAAAGATAAAATTCTAAATGAGATTATCCGACAGGGAAATAATTCACTGACATAACCAACTGGATTAGCAAGCTGTAGTGGGAATGGGATGGTCATATATGCCGAAGAACCGACAACCGTTGGGGTAAGCGAGTTCTTGAGTGGAGACCGCGTCTTGGCAAACGTATAGCGTGGGGCGCCCTCTGGCTAGGTGGAGCGATGACCTACGAAAGGTGGCAGAAAGTGGATGATAAGAGCCGAACACCGGGCTTAGTGGCACGTATTGGGAGAGTCCTCTATGTCTAGCAGTGGAATAGTGTGGGCTGATGATGATGATAGTGATGATGACTTACCTATAATAATCCTTCAAAACATCAAATGGTCTACTTAAAGTAGGCATACAACCTTTACTGCACTATGGGGGTGATTTTGTTAGATCATGTGCGGAGACGCGTGAGGCACAAGTTCGATAACCGCTGCGGTAAAAATGTTTGTATGATCTGCACATATTTATTCCAGGTCTGGGTGTTGTGGATGTTTCCCATAACGCAGGAAATTTTTATGATTCTGTATGTGACTCTTGGGTGTTATTTTTTTATTTTTGTTAACCGTGCCGTGTTGTCTGGCCAAAGAATAAACCCCTTCATTTCCTCCCGTGGATGAAGTTAAATCTGACTAAGGGATTAGCCGGACTTATTTATAAGATTCGTTTGTATAAGATTTGTCCTGGCTGCTAGCTGATTTTAGGAATGTGTTATTGGTTGAAGAAAGCGTTAGCCGAGTCAGTCGTGAGAAGCAATGGGAGCGATGAGCTCACCAGTTGCCACATCTATATTCCTACGACGGTGCAACCCATACGATTCGCATTTCATACGATAATGACAATTTAACAAACTATCAGTGTCATTATAACATAGTACATTAGACTAAAACGTACCATAAATCTGTTCAAAGACAGTCTCGTTTTTTAAAGAATTTGTAATTTTCGTTCAAGCATTTAAAAACTAGCCATAACTGGTTTAACATCAAATAAAAGTTGTATTAAACTACTAAATCGCACACGTTCCACGAATGTAAAATTTCATACGGCAAGCAATTTTCTAAGCACCGCATTTGAGTGTACGAGTCGACATATGTTGGTTATTATGATATACCGCTGTCGTCGTAGCCCGGGCTACGGCGTAGCTTCATAGCACATTCGTAAATCGCTCGACCGAATTTGAACTTAGGACCTGCGACGTCACAAAGTACAAGATATTATTATACATTTTACGTGATCGTAAACTAGTGTAATAAGTTCTGCTTGAGGTGACATTGTAAGTTAGAACTTACTTTCGTAGATACGTGGGTGGGTTTGTCGTAAACGTGAATATAGTTTGAGGCGTTTCAATTATATTAGTTCCAGAGCTTGATCATGTTTTTGATTAAATTAACTGATATTGCGGATACATTTTGTTACAAAGCCATAACAGTTTGTGTGTGGATATTTTTAGAATAAATCATTAACTACACAAAACATACACAAAAAACCTACACAACATATATGCATACATATATATTTTACACATTTTTTTTTGCAATTTTGAAAAATTCAAATCTAGGGTTCGTTCGTTGCAAACTATAATTTTATACGATTGGGACCTTCCACCAAAGTAAAAAGTAATATGTTCGAATATTGGGACAGTATTTTCAACAAACGTTTAAGTCGTGATTCATATTGGTTTCACAATTGTGTTTGTTTAATTTAAGATTCAGTTCACTGGTGCACGGAAGGAACGAATAAAGAACAAAAACTGGACATGTAACCAGATGAATATGCAGTGATCGCAGGTAACGTCACGTCAACGCCCCTCCTAGACCCGAAAAAAATGGTAAAAGAAATGTTTCTCCAATAAATCGTAAAAATTTAAGCTAATTACTAAATCAAACATAAAACTGATACTACTACAATAATCATACTTAGAGAGATAGATAGTTTTTTTTTATTGCACAATTTAAAAAGTATTGTACATAGGCGAACTTAATGCTAGATCGCATTCTCTTCCAGCTAACCTTTGTGTAATGTGGAAAACAATAGTAGGTAGGTATTTCACAACAATTTGATTAAAGGATAGATTGTACAACAATATGATAAAATTTCCAGTAAATATCGTATAAACACATGTTATAATTTATTAACAATCTTTGAAATTCTCAGGAACCGACGATCCGTGATGAAAACCCACCTCGTGAATCTTATTTTTGTGATATTTGAAAGTATGTTATTGTTTCACTTCATTATCTTATTTCTGAACTAATATTATGAATATTTTATCAGAATTATCAGTCAGTTTCACTCAATTTCGCAAAAACAATTAGTTAGTTGGCAATTAAAACTCACGTTTAGGTTAACAGCCTTAATAACACAGTGAAATAATGTTTGTGAATATTTTATTCGTATTGAGACCGTTTGAGATTTCTAAGGTTTTTATTACAAACTTTTATTTAAACTTGTAAAATATGTATTCTATGTTTGTCTGGGTCTACCCGGATTCCAATCCGGGTGGAATCTTAAACCTGAATTTTAAAGCAGTTACCCTCAACCGATTGAGCTGAAATTTGGCACAACTGTCAAGTTCCGATGTCAATACAATATGATGGTGATAGCGAGCTGCTCTGATGATGAATACGGAAGGTGAACAACGGAACTCCTAAATAGATAATAGTATACTGGCCGTGTTTATGCTCATTTTAATCAGCACACGATTACGATTACTAATTTTATAAGAGCTTGTATTGAAAAATATATTTTACACAAAAAACTTATTAAGGATATACGTGTACTCGTATATCAAACTATCTTCTTTGATAGAGTTTTAAAGTGATACAAAATATGAAAGGTACAATAAAAACCTTTCATATTTTTTATCGCAAAAACGGTGATATGTTACACACTGAAGTGACCCCACGTAACGACTACGTAACATAATCACGAGTTTCATTACATTTATCTAATTCACCAACCATTTTCCTAAAATATATTTTATTGCTGTTTACACATTATTTACATCTTTAGCAACAGTATTCTACTAAAAAAATACTAGTTCATGCAAAAAAACAGAATAATCAAATAAAAACTAAATGTAAACAAACCGACTGACACGTTGTGAGTGAATCGTAATGTAAACAAACCGACTGACACGTTGTGAGTGAATCGTAATCAAAATTCAAAACAAAAACTACTTCGAATAAATCAATAGATACTTTTGTCAGTCTGTCAAATGCAATTTCTTTTTCATTATGTATTTGGAAACTCACGAGTTCAAAGCGGTGGATCTACATTCAGTATGTTTTCAGGACTTTGCTGAAAGAAAGAAAAACCAATAAGTGGAGAAAAAAGCCAACTGTCTGGTGTGGGCAAAAAAAAAGCTAAGTCTAAGGGTAATAACAGTCGGCAGGGCATTCAACTTATGCGAGTTTATTCGTGCTTAGCTATGTAGGCCCTTTTAAGGTAACTGCTCAACTTAAAAATTAAGCAAAATTCCTAAATAATTATGAACTGTGGGACTGTTCATTACACATTTTGTTTACAAAGGAAATTCCATAAGTTTTTTGGACAAAAAATTGACTGTAGGTTTTTTTACATATTAAAAAATATTTTTTCACAGAAAGCTTAATACAACTAATTAACAAGTAGTACGAGTACAAACCTTAAAAAATATAAATGTTTAAGTTGAGCTTCAGGAAGACCACTGCTAACGATCTAAAGGTAGTTCAACTGATCCAAACCCCTACCAGACGAAAGCGTCCCAAAGATGCTGGCTGCATTGCCACGCTAAATGGCAATACTAATGCGTTGAGCCAGATAAGAGTCAGCTCTCGGCACGTGCCGCTTCGACCAGACGTCCTAAAATAATTTCGAAAAAGCGAAAGGCCCGGTACCCCTCTCATCCAGGGTCTCAACCCCGAACGGCTGGATTTTTAAATTAAGTTTTATTTAATTTTTATCTTGTTTGCTGTTTTTTTATTGTGTGTCAATAAAAACAATTTCACAATCACAATTTTTTTTTTTATTTCTAAAGTTTGTGGCCTAACTATGAAGTTTTTTATTGAAAGATTTTTTGTCCATCCATGTGTCGGAAAAAAAGAATAAGGAATTGTTTGCATGAGTTAAAAAAAAAATGACAATATATTGTGTCCGAGTAAAGCTTAGAGCAATCACTCTGCAGAGTAAAGCAATGTGCCATATTTATTCGAAGAAAAATTATTAATTATTATCCTGTGTAATGCCGAATGGACGATAGTGTGCCCATTGATCAGTAATATTATATGAGTTCATTGATTTCAGGTCCTATAATTGATTTATAATTCTGACTGGCTGAGGTAGTTGAATTTGAAAGCATCTTTTGAGATAAAACTAGCAACAACCCCAGTTGGTTCCCTCAGTTTGGTTCGCCCCAAAACTGAGACCTCGCAAATACACGAAATTTAGGTATGTTACCTACTTTCTTTAACTTTCTAACCCACTTCTAAAAACATTTTCCTGAGAGATTTTCAAGGATTTTCAGAGAGATTTTCCTTGAGATAAATTCTTAGACATTATCGAAACTAACCTTTGAATAGGACTAACTAAAATCTAATCTCTAAAATCTCTCGAATCTAACGACGTTACTTATCAAAATCGGTTGTTACGAGGGAATATAGGGAATATATTTCTTTAAATTATGATTCAAACTGTCGGCATTTTGAATTATAAACTAGATAAATAGTTACAGTTGTAAAAGGATCAATACGATAAAGACGCGCTATTGTATTGCCGCTAAACAAAACAGGTATATATAACACAGCACATGTAAATACTCGTACGCCCTCAAATCCCACGACGGGTCTCCTTCTGAACAGACTCTTGTGACTCTTTTTTCCTCACGTATGTTTAAACTATAAGATGTTGTCTTATGATAAACATGTGTTTAAATTAGCCCCTAATAACTTAAATTTTAGAATATTAATATTAATAAGTTTTTCGGGAAAAATATATATTTCAATATAAGCTTTTATAAAATTAGTGATCGTAACCGTGTGCTGACCAAAATGAGCCTAAGCACGGCCAGTATACATATCCATTGAGGAATTCCGTTGTCCACCTTCCGTCTCCATCATCAGATCAGCTCAGTATTGTCATCAGAACTTGACAGGTATACCAAATTTCGGCTCAATCGGTTGAGGATAACTGCTTTAAAATTCAGTTGCAAGATTCCACCCGGATTACACCCAGACAAACATACACATTGCAAGTTAATTAAAAGCTTGTAAAAAACTGTTCCATCCCACTATGATTTAACCAAACATGCCACTTACCAGCCAAAAGGAAGAAAACAATAAACTTATCTTTATGGTGCAATAAAATAGCTAAATAGTTTTATATCGAGTGCCATCGGAGGGGGCTGTGACGTCATTTGTCAACTGCTCCGTCGCCCTTCCACGATTAATGACAATGAGTGTGCCGGGGCCCTAAACCTTACTGATGTCACGATTTCCGTCCAAGAGACGTTCAGTCTCAGACTGGGCCTCTTTAAGGGCATTTGGGTATATTGGCAAAAGAACCACTTAGACTGCAGATCCGACTGAATTGGGTAGGTTGTGTAGATTGTGCAAGAGATCGGTCTTCAGATTAGTGCATGAAAAGGCGTATTGGAAGGATCGGAGGGAGATTCGAAGTCATGATAGTTAGATTTCAAAATGTTACTCGTACCTACCTAATGTTTTTAACTTAGTTAATAATGTTAAATCTTTTGGAAGAGACTAGCCACCCCCAACATAGGGTATCCTAATGTGGGGGCAAGTAAACCACTTAACTTATCTACTTCATTCAATTCCCTTGAATGTCTTCTTTTTGGTTATTCACTCGATTTTATCTTCCTACCTATAATTGTCCCTATGTACCTATTGTTGTTTGTTTTTGTTTAAGTAGTATTTAAGTAAATTCTGTAGCCGTTTTGTTATTAGCAAATAAATAAATAAATAAAATTAATGAGATACTCTACTCACATTTTAGATGCTTCATACTGAAGTAAAATATTTCCAATAGTATTCCTTGTTCTAATTGCAACGTTCAATCGTTCGTAATCTTCAAAGGTTTTTCAATAGTAGAGGAACCTTTCATCCCTGAAATCCTAGTGGTTTCTCTATTCCTGATTAAAGATTTAAACTTAAATAAAGTGGCCGATGTGGTTGGTTGGTTTGGTTGCGTGCAAAATTGTGGCAAGATAAAAGCAGTTAAGAGCATTTTTGTACCTTTGGAAGTTTAGCGTTAATGTTATTTCAAGATAAGATGAAGTTGGAAGAGGGGGAACTATGCTGTTGTGTGCTGATAAATACTTGGATGTGAATTGCAAGGTTCCCCTTACAGATAATAAAAGATCAATTTTCTGGTTGGGTCTAATCAGAATTTAACATGCATTTTACTGCATTGTAGATATGATATGTCACAAAGATGGCGCACTAGCCAAATTTCAAAGTGGTGAAATTATTCAAGTGTCTGCCATCTGCTCCGTCGTCTTCCCGCGATTAATGACGTGTGCAGGGAGCCTAATGTCTGCGGTTAGAACCTTAGGGGCTTTTATAGTAATGACGTTTGAAGATAAGATGCACGAGGGGCAACTGTAGTGGGATGATCGAGACGCTTCACTGGCGTTTGTTGACTGGGAATCAAGAAATGTTTCTAAGACACAAGGGGCTAAGCATACCGGTAATATCCTCCTAAAGAACTTTTACTTTTTCTTTGTGCTTGAAGAATAAACTTTACTAGCATTATAATTAAAAGAAGAAGGGGTGGTCTTATGACTTGGAAGTGATTTCTTCCAGTGACCTTTGGATGAAGAGGAATGTTCAAGATTAGAAGAATGGCCAAGGTATAAATATAGATGTTTGTCACGTTAACTAGCTAGACGACCGTTTACAACTCAAAAACAATTGTACTCTTTAACTGAAGCAGGAATTCATCTTATAGTCTCTATTGGCAGCAGTCAATGACCCGTATAAAAACATTCCTCGGCAGGTCGTCGTTCACCGCTAGCTTTTAATTTAGTCGCACTTGCAATTTTCACGGACTCGACAAAACGCAGGTCCATCGCACGTCCCATCAATTCACTTTTCGTAGTTTTCATCCGGTCGCAGTGTTGCAATTTTTCAGCCATTTTTTAGTAACCTTTGGTCATCGATATGGAGTGTTGCTCTGTGAATAGATATGCTCAGAACTCTGATTGCTTTTTCTGAATTACGTATCAGTGGCTCGCTTTACTTAACATTCTTTTTTTCATAAACTCTAACTTATAACTCCTCCTTTTCCTCCTTAAATTCTGTTATTTTAAACAAATTGAAACATCTCATCAAGTAAATAAGAAACCCGCTTGACAAAACGAAATAAAGTCTTTTAAGTCCTGCAAATTATTTTCATGATCCATACCAAATTGTATTATAATCCACACGCTGTCTTTTACAAAAAGCTCCCACGAAAAAATAGCCCCAACGACATAATTCGAATGAAATAAACTTTCACAGATGGAGGGTCACCCCAGGAGTGTATTTTCTTGAATAATGGCCGTCAAATTCTGGGCCTGTCCTATTAAAAGTTGCCAAGATTATGGGCATTAGCTCCTTGGGAGGTATTCAACTTCCATAATACCTCGCGATTTTTTTCAGCTCCAGTGCTTCTCGGGGATCGGTTATGCAAAGGTGAAAAAATGTTATTGTAGCACTTTCTGAATACTTTTTGAGTTTAAGATGAGACTGTGGAACGTTTTTAGTAATCTACGTTAAACTTTTTAAATGTACCTACTTACTTATATCTATCTATAATATAAACGTGTTAAATAAAGTAACAATAGTAAAATAAATAGTGCACTTGATGTTAATTTGTATGTGTTGCTATGATTTTTTTCTTAAAGTTTCAGGAACATTTTCTATCATTTTTTTGATTGAAATGTTAATGTTTAATATGAGAATGTCCTTATAGTTGTTCACTGATGAGTCCAGTACGCGGACATATTAAGTGT
This sequence comes from Operophtera brumata, assembly GCA_932527175.1. Lineage (NCBI taxonomy): Eukaryota > Metazoa > Arthropoda > Insecta > Lepidoptera > Geometridae > Operophtera > Operophtera brumata. Next base: position 52,220,251 of record OW052239.1, on the reverse strand, counting down.
TCAATGATCATATATGATAAAGACATTTATATCACATTAACCTAATTCCTACCAAAAGCGGGTAATACATAAAACATTAAGGAACTATAAACTACGATTTCCACAAAAACTGTTCCACGGTTTCTCCCCTAAAGTAGCAAAGTAGGGGGAAATAAATCTGTCCGTAAATAACGCAGTTAACAATATATATTTCTGTCGAGACGTTGGGAATGGCCCTTGATGTAGGCAACACTTTAATAATTTCTGGGGAAGCTATAATGTAAAGGGTCTCTATTGGAAGTCGTTAAATTTATTGCAAACTATCAGCGATCTGCAGGCTTTGATCTCAGAGTTAATTTAGATTGAAATATGGATTCAATCATGCATTATACTCGTATAGGTCTTCGTCTTCCGAGAATAGGATAATTCGTAGTACGTATAGTCTCGCTATTCATTGCCAAATTATCCTAATCTCTTCAGACGAAGTCTCCAAATTATTGTGACAAAACATCACCTGGTTGGTTCGTTTAATTTTTAATTTTAGTATTTTAACTTTTGAAACTATCATGGTTATATAGTTATGTGGTTATGTGGTTATGTGTATGTGTGGTTATTAAGTAATATGATATTTCTTACTATCATAATACTAAATGAAAAGCGAGACACAGCTCGTATCACATCCAACTTTGAAGTAGAAATAAATTGAAAATGTTGTGTAGGTAGTGCTCAAGATTTTTCCGAGCATCACCCCTTAGAAGGAAAGCTACAAGAATCGTGATATTCTTTAGATCTAAGACGTGCTGTAACAATGGGCTTCAGTAGTCGATAATACAGGCCGTAAGCAGTATTACCTGAGTAAATGTAAATTCATAATTTTATCTAGGTACTACTTAGTAGCTACCTTCTACTTAGGTATCTGGTAGTCTTCTTCTTAGCTTAGCTTAGGTATTGGCTTCTGTGCATTATTTGCAACAATTTAGTTAATGTCATGTCAGACGACCTCTGTGGCGCGGTGGGCGAATGTTCGCCTGCGACGCCGGAGGTTGCGGGTTCGATTCCCGCCTCAGAACAAATATTTGTCCGATCTGCAGATATTTGTTTAGGGTGTTTTGGGTATTTTCTATGTATAATAAAAAATATCTATCTATGTTATATGTATATTGTATCAAGTATATCAGTTATCTAGTATCCATAACACAAGCGCTGCTTAGCTTGGGGCTAGATAATGTTGTGTAAACTGTCCAGCATTATTTATTATTTATTTATATAATTATTATATTTTTATAGTCAAGTCGGCAAGAGTCTCCGTCAAGTCATAACCCAGTTTAAATAGTGGCAGAAAAACTGCGTTTTTACCGGGAAAAATCCATTATTTCGCAAAATCACGCCATACACTTAAATTTCCCTACATCACACATGTGCCATTTATCAAAGTTACACCGGTTAAAATGCCACTAAAATTACACGAAATAACTCGAAACACCACAGTAAAATGTTATAGCACAGATAAAAGAATACTATACTAGTAGTTATAGTATAAAAATGACGTTTCTTTCAAAAACGGCAGATCAAATTCCCATCTGGTAGTCTAAAGTAGAGCAAGCATCGTTCAGCTTACGTCAACCGGCCTATAATACTAACGTCGCTCATAAAATCGCAACGGTACACAACTATCTTGGGTTTTAATGGCCCAGTGGACCGGATCCGCGACATTTTAGTGGGCATTGTCCTTAAACCGACTAGAATGATGGCTACGCCATAATGCAGCTACTTATTGTGCTAACAAGTTCATTTCTTCATCCATTGATTCTCATTTTATACGCGCTAAAGATGCTTTGATATGACGGAACAAACTGATTGCCCAGCTAATGCCAAAGCGGTATCCTCTGCCCATGAACACTGCATTATCACATCATTGGTCACGTCCAGTGAGGACGCGCCCTATGCGGTATTGCATTGAACCCGCCACCAAGTCTCATGTAAGTCTAATTTCACCGGCACCCTTAACCTTCAAACCGGAACACAGCAATACGAGCACTGCTTTGCGGCAAAAATAGGTATGGTTGTAGTATTTCCCCGGATAAACTCTTTCACAAGAAAGCCCTGCTGCTAGCAACTCTACTACAACTGTTATTATTATTCAAACTTTTAAAATAAATATTATGAAAATCAAAGTAAAATATAACAAAGAAGTACTATAATGAGCGCTCGGCGAAAGTGGTGGGGTTGATTGCGCATGTGACCATTTGCACATTTGCTTTACAGACCCAAAAAATTACAACTGCGCATCGAAGGTAAGCGCTCATAACTCGTTACGCGACCTGTATACATATCGGGGAGCTTTAACCACAAGCCAACTCGCGGACTAGCATACTTCTTCGCTTGTATGGAATGGTAATGAAAACATAAAGACTCTACTCAGTGTCAACTTAAAAATAACAAAAAAAAAACACTGTTGCGAGGGATCAAGTATAATTGTTACCCATATAAATAGGTACCTAGCTGTTTTAAAATACCCTGTGGCTATCTCCGCTGGACGTGTCCTTGTGTTTTGTAGTCTTGTGGTTTGTTTATAAGATTGGACACTTCGTTATACGTTATTTGTTATTTTCATTTGCGTTCCTGAATAAAACAACAAGTTTTGGAATAATATATTTGTGTATTTGTAGGATTTCCATAAGAATCTAATGTATTTATGAATAATTTTTGTGTAGCCTGGTTTATACGATGAATCGCCTTTGGGCAGCAATGGGTTGAGGATAGCTCGAGAACAGAGAGGGGGATATATTAGAGGGGAAGCTAATATGCAGCAGAGAGTGCAGGCAGGCTGAATATATACAGGTTGGATTTTTGAGACGGGGCAGTTAGGGCAGGTGTCTTAAGGTGGGGTATAACGCAAAACTCTAATCTTAGATTAGGTTTTTAACCCACTAAATCGCTCGAAAACCAGGATCGATTGGCATTAAAAAAAGATGTTGTGTACAATTACCATTTTCTTGCCAACTGTATTTTTTTCCAAAATCTGTGAAAGCAGATCAGAATATCTCAAAAAGTTATGGATGGTCTCCTAAGAACGTTTTTCTGTAACTATATCGGTTAAAGTACCTGCCATTACTGTCCCGCCTCAACAATCCAACCTGTATAAGTACAGTGTTTTTTTTTAAAACGGACAGTATGGGCATATCCGAATCCTTAAGAGATACAAGAAAACTGTCTTTGGAACTATTTACTCAATTTGTTTGAAAACGATTTTGGTGTAGTTATTTATTAAGTCAAGCTTGAGTCGTGCTTTAAAATGAGTTGTTTTGATCAAGTTTGTTTTAAATGCCTTTTGACTCAGTTTCATGTAAGAATTGTTTCATGTAAGAATCGTTTCATTGTAACCGAAGAAAAAAAACGGAGCAGTAGAAGTTTGTCAAATTTAATAAAATGTTTTTTCATACAGTTGACATTTATTATATAAGTGGGATAAGATAATTTCGTGTTCACGAAAATTTTCACCAGAAACTACCTTCATTCAAATTACGCCGTCCAAAATAATAATTACCCACGATTCATAAACTACCTAATTTTAAGTATTTCTGGTGCTGTAAAAACGGTTGCATGCCAGTCCCACATAGCTCGAAAACATGGCCTCCGTGCGGAATGGCCCACTCATTGCTGTGAACTAAAGCTATTAATGTTTTACCACGGGATTAATTTGTGACTTCAAATAGGCTTTTGTTGTGGAATTGCGGGTTTTGATTGTGTCTAAATAGTTTCAAGGAGGGCAGATTTTAGAAAATATGTGGAAGATTTCCTACGTGGCGTTACTAAACCTAAGGTGTCTATGATTCTATTTAATTTTCCAACAGTTACGTGGCATTTTACGATTACTTTTACGCTCGACTTTGAACAACTTTCTATGGAACATGTTAAACTAAAATATTTTTGTGTTAAAAATAACGACTTTATAAAGTTATTTTTGATGAAAATAGGACCAATCTGGAAGTAAGTACAAATAAAAAATAATTTTCCTAATAGGTTCATAAATAACAGAGTTATGAGGTAACAAACATACAAAAATAATCGAAATGAGAACCTCTTCCTTTTTTGAAGTCGGTTATTAACTGTTAAGCGGTGTCAATCCTACACGTAAATATATCAAGCACTCCGATACATGCATCTAAGCGTAAATACGACCCTGGATCCATCAAGGCAAGTGTAGAAACAATCGCGAGCATTCAGCAGTGACGCTGGAGTAGCATGCAGTTTGAATGAATCGTTCATTCATTTCTGAACAATGAAATGAATCGTTTGTCGAGTCCATTGGCTGGTATTATTAATGTAAAACTAATAGCTGTATTATACACGCAGTATTCAAAGAGATTCAAAAAAATTGGACAAATAAATGTAGTTTTCAATGGAATTTATCACAAAAACTGGTATTTGAAAATGATTTCATCGGAAATTCAAGTATAAATAACTAACGTCATCGCAAATTCTTGTCTTGATTTCATGTTAAACTATTGTAACAGTAAACTCTAATCAGTGAACTAACTAGCATTAGAAGGTATAAACAACAATCTTATTATGATGTAAAATCGTGGGGCAATCTCTGAGATGTGCCGATAAGTGCCAGCCCATTACCCGTAATGGCCCGAAATTAAGTTACACTTAAATGGAGGGTAGAAAACAAGGGTGGATTTACTTTCCGTCGTAAATGCTGTTTGATTGAGCTGATGTGACACCTGAGTGCTTTGTGATAAAGAAGGAGAGTCGATGTATACAATTTGAAGGTAAAGCGAGAAGAAAGTCTGTTCACAAACCTCAAACCAATATAGCCACAAAATGGCAAGTGCGAGGATCAATACTAAAATGCTCTATAATCCACATTAACCCATAATACACAGGTAAGGCTGTCGAAACGTATGATCGATTCCACCACACGCAACCACTGCGCAATTGCTTCACAATGTAATAACCTGGCATTACTATTGTATGTTTTTACTTGTATGCTGAGTTTAACTTATTATTATTAGGCAGAATACATTCTTCTACTAACCTATCCAACTTTATACCATAGTTATGTTCTAACGAAGAGTTGTATTTACAAAATATCTACTATGTGTATTAGTTCTCAAAAAAAAAAAAGAAAAGTGCTTCCACTGACGAGTAAGGATACCGTGTACCTTGCCACGTGTTACCATATTGATAAACGTGAAATGAACCGATGTATTACATTATATCTCTAATAATATAGTGCTCTATAATATAGCAAGAGTTATTACAAATGTGAAAGGTTTGAGAATCAAAAAATTTACATAATGTTACGCCGGTGTAAACGCATTTAGAGCCTCGTGGCGTCATCTATTGCCGAATAGACGTGCTACAGTCTTAAATGTAGATTTACTATTGTCATCTGCTGACGAGTAGCGTAGGATTGCTATGTCTGTTGTAAGAGCGGGACAAATATATTATCATCTAGATATTTGTACTGCATGATCGTTAATTCTAGAACATTCGAGACTCTCAGGTATATAAAAGCGTAACTCGCTCGCTCGCAGTTAGTCGTACGAGTAGAATTTGAGTGCGAACAAATCCAGTGAATTGAGAGTGATAAACTGTGAACAGTCCCACCAAATAAATAACAGTAACAGTGCAGTGATGTTCAGTTAAAGTAATCAGTGTTTTTTAGATAATTTTATTAAATGTTTAATATTGGTATCCGGTATTTATTATTATTATTTTATCCCGAACCCTAGCTCGTAACAATATTTAAATCCTTTTTAATTAAGAATCCCTTGAAATTAATAGTTTCTTTCACATCTTTGTATTTTACTATGAACTAATTTGCATAACAAAAAAACAATTATAAAGAGATGTCAACAGTCAAGTTCTAAGTTTAATCTCCACGAGATCATTGTAATAAGCAGAATGCAAACCCTCTCGCTGTAATTGGGTAGAAAAAAATTGTGCCCGTAATTTTTTGTATTCAAACGAGAGCAAGAAGCCCTATTGTGACGCAGACGGACAAAATGCCCCTTATAAGGGCTACGTATTATGCTATTTTCAGTAAAACGACATTGAAATGTGATACAACTACCTCAGTCCAACTAACTTACTATTTATCCGGTGAGCTATCATGTAATGGGTGTCCTCAGGGTAGATCGATAACTGACACGGGATGGTGGATGGAAGTGAAGAAAAATTATTATTTTTCTCTTTTGCTGAAGTGGATAATTTTACTGTGAAACAGCTGTATCAGTGAGATTACTGTCATTCGTATGAGAAATAACAGACGGGAAGGTGTAACAGAGTCTTCGTGTGCTTAATTACTTGGAGAATAAAAAAAATTGGCGATGCTTCAATTCAATTCATTTATTTATTTCAGGCAACAGTGAAAAATTTACATTGTACCTAGACAAAGGCCCATAATAATATATAAGTACCTTACAACGAATATACATATATTATACTTAAAACTATCACTTAACGTCAATAGAGGGATTTGGTTTCAATAACGCTTCCCTATAGAGTCGGTAAACAATGCCAGCTGGCAATAAATCCGGATCAATGAGCACATCTTTATACTTCGCCTGGACCTGGAGAGCATATGACTTGAAGTATCAAGCATATCGCCACTCCCTGAATCCGGCCCTGGCACTTCTGCGTCACGAACCAACAAGCCTCATGTAAGTCTAATTTCACCGGCACCCTTAACCTTCAAACCGGAACACAGCAATACGAGCACTGCTTTGCGGCAAAAATAGGTATGGTTGTAGTATTTCCCCGGATAAACTCTTTCACAAGAAAGCCCTGCTGCTAGCAACTCTACTACAACTGTTATTATTATTCAAACTTTTAAAATAAATATTATGAAAATCAAAGTAAAATATAACAAAGAAGTACTATAATGAGCGCTCGGCGAAAGTGGTGGGGTTGATTGCGCATGTGACCATTTGCACATTTGCTTTACAGACCCAAAAAATTACAACTGCGCATCGAAGGTAAGCGCTCATAACTCGTTACGCGACCTGTATACATATCGGGGAGCTTTAACCACAAGCCAACTCGCGGACTAGCATACTTCTTCGCTTGTATGGAATGGTAATGAAAACATAAAGACTCTACTCAGTGTCAACTTAAAAATAACAAAAAAAAAACACTGTTGCGAGGGATCAAGTATAATTGTTACCCATATAAATAGGTACCTAGCTGTTTTAAAATACCCTGTGGCTATCTCCGCTGGACGTGTCCTTGTGTTTTGTAGTCTTGTGGTTTGTTTATAAGATTGGACACTTCGTTATACGTTATTTGTTATTTTCATTTGCGTTCCTGAATAAAACAACAAGTTTTGGAATAATATATTTGTGTATTTGTAGGATTTCCATAAGAATCTAATGTATTTATGAATAATTTTTGTGTAGCCTGGTTTATACGATGAATCGCCTTTGGGCAGCAATGGGTTGAGGATAGCTCGAGAACAGAGAGGGGGATATATTAGAGGGGAAGCTAATATGCAGCAGAGAGTGCAGGCAGGCTGAATATATACAGGTTGGATTTTTGAGACGGGGCAGTTAGGGCAGGTGTCTTAAGGTGGGGTATAACGCAAAACTCTAATCTTAGATTAGGTTTTTAACCCACTAAATCGCTCGAAAACCAGGATCGATTGGCATTAAAAAAAGATGTTGTGTACAATTACCATTTTCTTGCCAACTGTATTTTTTTCCAAAATCTGTGAAAGCAGATCAGAATATCTCAAAAAGTTATGGATGGTCTCCTAAGAACGTTTTTCTGTAACTATATCGGTTAAAGTACCTGCCATTACTGTCCCGCCTCAACAATCCAACCTGTATAAGTACAGTGTTTTTTTTAAAACGGACAGTATGGGCATATCCGAATCCTTAAGAGATACAAGAAAACTGTCTTTGGAACTATTTACTCAATTTGTTTGAAAACGATTTTGGTGTAGTTATTTATTAAGTCAAGCTTGAGTCGTGCTTTAAAATGAGTTGTTTTGATCAAGTTTGTTTTAAATGCCTTTTGACTCAGTTTCATGTAAGAATTGTTTCATGTAAGAATCGTTTCATTGTAACCGAAGAAAAAAAACGGAGCAGTAGAAGTTTGTCAAATTTAATAAAATGTTTTTTCATACAGTTGACATTTATTATATAAGTGGGATAAGATAATTTCGTGTTCACGAAAATTTTCACCAGAAACTACCTTCATTCAAATTACGCCGTCCAAAATAATAATTACCCACGATTCATAAACTACCTAATTTTAAGTATTTCTGGTGCTGTAAAAACGGTTGCATGCCAGTCCCACATAGCTCGAAAACATGGCCTCCGTGCGGAATGGCCCACTCATTGCTGTGAACTAAAGCTATTAATGTTTTACCACGGGATTAATTTGTGACTTCAAATAGGCTTTTGTTGTGGAATTGCGGGTTTTGATTGTGTCTAAATAGTTTCAAGGAGGGCAGATTTTAGAAAATATGTGGAAGATTTCCTACGTGGCGTTACTAAACCTAAGGTGTCTATGATTCTATTTAATTTTCCAACAGTTACGTGGCATTTTACGATTACTTTTACGCTCGACTTTGAACAACTTTCTATGGAACATGTTAAACTAAAATATTTTTGTGTTAAAAATAACGACTTTATAAAGTTATTTTTGATGAAAATAGGACCAATCTGGAAGTAAGTACAAATAAAAAATAATTTTCCTAATAGGTTCATAAATAACAGAGTTATGAGGTAACAAACATACAAAAATAATCGAAATGAGAACCTCTTCCTTTTTTGAAGTCGGTTATTAACTGTTAAGCGGTGTCAATCCTACACGTAAATATATCAAGCACTCCGATACATGCATCTAAGCGTAAATACGACCCTGGATCCATCAAGGCAAGTGTAGAAACAATCGCGAGCATTCAGCAGTGACGCTGGAGTAGCATGCAGTTTGAATGAATCGTTCATTCATTTCTGAACAATGAAATGAATCGTTTGTCGAGTCCATTGGCTGGTATTATTAATGTAAAACTAATAGCTGTATTATACACGCAGTATTCAAAGAGATTCAAAAAAATTGGACAAATAAATGTAGTTTTCAATGGAATTTATCACAAAAACTGGTATTTGAAAATGATTTCATCGGAAATTCAAGTATAAATAACTAACGTCATCGCAAATTCTTGTCTTGATTTCATGTTAAACTATTGTAACAGTAAACTCTAATCAGTGAACTAACTAGCATTAGAAGGTATAAACAACAATCTTATTATGATGTAAAATCGTGGGGCAATCTCTGAGATGTGCCGATAAGTGCCAGCCCATTACCCGTAATGGCCCGAAATTAAGTTACACTTAAATGGAGGGTAGAAAACAAGGGTGGATTTACTTTCCGTCGTAAATGCTGTTTGATTGAGCTGATGTGACACCTGAGTGCTTTGTGATAAAGAAGGAGAGTCGATGTATACAATTTGAAGGTAAAGCGAGAAGAAAGTCTGTTCACAAACCTCAAACCAATATAGCCACAAAATGGCAAGTGCGAGGATCAATACTAAAATGCTCTATAATCCACATTAACCCATAATACACAGGTAAGGCTGTCGAAACGTATGATCGATTCCACCACACGCAACCACTGCGCAATTGCTTCACAATGTAATAACCTGGCATTACTATTGTATGTTTTTACTTGTATGCTGAGTTTAACTTATTATTATTAGGCAGAATACATTCTTCTACTAACCTATCCAACTTTATACCATAGTTATGTTCTAACGAAGAGTTGTATTTACAAAATATCTACTATGTGTATTAGTTCTCAAAAAAAAAAAAGAAAAGTGCTTCCACTGACGAGTAAGGATACCGTGTACCTTGCCACGTGTTACCATATTGATAAACGTGAAATGAACCGATGTATTACATTATATCTCTAATAATATAGTGCTCTATAATATAGCAAGAGTTATTACAAATGTGAAAGGTTTGAGAATCAAAAAATTTACATAATGTTACGCCGGTGTAAACGCATTTAGAGCCTCGTGGCGTCATCTATTGCCGAATAGACGTGCTACAGTCTTAAATGTAGATTTACTATTGTCATCTGCTGACGAGTAGCGTAGGATTGCTATGTCTGTTGTAAGAGCGGGACAAATATATTATCATCTAGATATTTGTACTGCATGATCGTTAATTCTAGAACATTCGAGACTCTCAGGTATATAAAAGCGTAACTCGCTCGCTCGCAGTTAGTCGTACGAGTAGAATTTGAGTGCGAACAAATCCAGTGAATTGAGAGTGATAAACTGTGAACAGTCCCACCAAATAAATAACAGTAACAGTGCAGTGATGTTCAGTTAAAGTAATCAGTGTTTTTTAGATAATTTTATTAAATGTTTAATATTGGTATCCGGTATTTATTATTATTATTTTATCCCGAACCCTAGCTCGTAACAATATTTAAATCCTTTTTAATTAAGAATCCCTTGAAATTAATAGTTTCTTTCACATCTTTGTATTTTACTATGAACTAATTTGCATAACAAAAAAACAATTATAAAGAGATGTCAACAGTCAAGTTCTAAGTTTAATCTCCACGAGATCATTGTAATAAGCAGAATGCAAACCCTCTCGCTGTAATTGGGTAGAAAAAAATTGTGCCCGTAATTTTTTGTATTCAAACGAGAGCAAGAAGCCCTATTGTGACGCAGACGGACAAAATGCCCCTTATAAGGGCTACGTATTATGCTATTTTCAGTAAAACGACATTGAAATGTGATACAACTACCTCAGTCCAACTAACTTACTATTTATCCGGTGAGCTATCATGTAATGGGTGTCCTCAGGGTAGATCGATAACTGACACGGGATGGTGGATGGAAGTGAAGAAAAATTATTATTTTTCTCTTTTGCTGAAGTGGATAATTTTACTGTGAAACAGCTGTATCAGTGAGATTACTGTCATTCGTATGAGAAATAACAGACGGGAAGGTGTAACAGAGTCTTCGTGTGCTTAATTACTTGGAGAATAAAAAAAATTGGCGATGCTTCAATTCAATTCATTTATTTATTTCAGGCAACAGTGAAAAATTTACATTGTACCTAGACAAAGGCCCATAATAATATATAAGTACCTTACAACGAATATACATATATTATACTTAAAACTATCACTTAACGTCAATAGAGGGATTTGGTTTCAATAACGCTTCCCTATAGAGTCGGTAAACAATGCCAGCTGGCAATAAATCCGGATCAATGAGCACATCTTTATACTTCGCCTGGACCTGGAGAGCATATGACTTGAAGTATCAAGCATATCGCCACTCCCTGAATCCGGCCCTGGCACTTCTGCGTCACGAACCGGAGTACATCATCTCTTGATGTTTTCTCGCTTATTCGGGAGAGGTAGAAATTGATAGTGGGCTCAACTGCATGCAACTGTTGCCGACTCAGCCAGTATCTTCTGCACGAGGCTGAACAAACTTAGTTGTAACAAAATTAGAAGGTGATAACGTGGCTTGATAAAATTCAAGTGACTGAAATCATAGTGGTTGCATAGTGAACCAGCTATCGTCTTCGGCGCAGGCTCTATACTATTTTCAGTTTGACTAAATTGGGTCCCCGGGGTAAATGAACGTCGTCCCTGCGTCGCTAATTCCCGCGCAGATGACCCATGAAATTGATTTTCTTGAATGCTTCTGCTTGAATTTATTTTGACACCTCGTCATTTTTGTGTTAAAATATTTTTATACAAATATAGGCATCACTACTCTAAATTCAATATTAATTCTAGAAACAAAAAATATTATTTCGATAATTCCCAATCTTAGAATTCATAGTCATGTCAAGGAAGTTTTCTCCGTTCCTTTCAAACCATTTACCGCCTATCATTTAATTAAGCAATTACTTACACACTCAATATGGCACCAGCTCAATTCATCATCTTCCACGTAATAAGATTAACTTGATACTGGGGGATGCTGTTCGTTCTGTGTTCAACCTCTTCATTTGTATTTAAATCATTTTCCAGATCATTAGGCAATATATAAAATCATTAATTACTCATACAAAAGAGCCAAAAGTAGACTTTTCTGATATTACTTATTGGAATACAAAGATTTTTGTAAAATTATTGAGAATATTAAATAAGTAGGTATCAAACATAACTAAGTCATATACATAGGTTTTGATCCCACACTAGGATTCCTTGTTTCGTGTGTATTAGGAACTACGAATAAAATGGCAAGATAAAAACCGACCCGGAACAAACATTTTGCAGATCATGTAAACATTTGTTCCGCACTGGAAGTTGAATCCACAACTTCTTGCGTCTGTGCCGGCTACTCGCCCGCCTAGCCACGGAGGTTATCAAATCTGTATCTATTCTTTATCGTAACACTCTTGGCAGAGTGATTCTGGTCATCATGTCGATTCCAATCTCCGAGAAGATTAGTGGGGTGCTTTTCAAATCCTGACGCACCGCTCTCGCTCTGCGATTCTGGCGTATTCATTTTAAAATTACACAATATAACCCGCCAAAATAGCCAGAAAAATACTACAACTACAATGGGTTCAACGGTGTATTGGATTTTTATTATGCTGTCGGTACATTGCCGCTCCAATAGTGATTAAATTATGCATGTGCGTTAGAGTTCAAACTTCACCGCTGACTACATCATTTTCAACTTTATATCGAAAACATAAGGGTGAAAATAAATTAACAATTGATCCGCTGGTTTTTTGATCGTACTTTAGTATAAATAAGTGGTTAAAGTAATGTAACTCTCAATTACAATTTATTTGGTGTTATATAATTGAAGTTGTACCTAAATAGATTGTCCGTTTGATGGTAAAATCGTATTCCATTCCATATTGATACGAGTATAATCCCAATACCAAGTCGATGTGCTAACATAGTTTTTCAATGACGTGCCTTATCTCCGAGCTTTAGATCTTTATTGGCCTTGAGTTTACTGCTTAAGTCAATCTGAGCAAGCATAATGGTGGCAGTAATGACAACGCCTGTGAATATGGTGACTATAAAGTTTGGGAACAGTAAGAAAATAATATAGTGTTTTTTAATTTTTTTTATTTTATCAAATTTCTATTACGAAGAAACATACAAACGCAGATTCGCCCAAGTTGACGTAAAGAACTCGCTTCGCTCGCTCAAATTTTCTCAATAACTTTAAAGGCTGAGATTTTAAGGGCGAGATCCCCCCGATTCAAATAAAACAATGCATTCTTGAACTAATAGCGCCGATAACAAAGCTAATTAATCAATCGTTTGCAGAAGGCATCTTCCCTGATCTATTAAAATATTCAAAAATAAGACCTATTATTAAAAAAAATGTGCATCTGGAAGCCCTAGCAGCTACAGACCTATAGCACTTTTACCTACGATCTCAAAGATATTTGAACGAGCAATGTCAAACAGAGTCAGTAGCTTCCTAGAAAAATTCAGTTTACTGGATAACAATCAGTACGGTTTTAGAAAAAACTGCTCGACTGCGCTCGCGGCTTACAACTATACACAAAAAATATACGACCATATAAATGATAGGAAATATGCTATTGGTTTGTTCCTTGACATGACAAAAGCGTACGATAAAGTAAATCATAAAATATTACTTCAAAAACTTTATGGCTTAGGATTGCGTGGAACTACGTACAAATGGTTTCAATCGTACCTGAGCGATAGGAAGCAGTTTGTACAGCTAGACCACTATGACAAAGACAGACAAGAAATGGAAAGTGTGCAATCAGAAGTTCTAACTATAAATACATCAATTCCCCAAGGAAGTGTGCTTGGATGCACCCTTTTCTTAGTGTACATAAATGACCTACCTAATTCAATTAACACTACCTGTGTACTTTTCGCTGATGACATATCGCTACTCTTTAATAGCTCTCCAAATATTGATAATAACCTCATTAAAGCTACCTTCAATGATTGCGAACGGTGGCTGAGAGAACATAACCAGGAAATAAATTACAAAAAAACCAAAATCGTTCAATTTAAAACATACAAAAAACAACAGCTTAATTTGAGCACGCTAACTAATAGCTTAAACATAGAAGAGAAAAACAATTTTAGTCTCTTAGGTTTAACACTTGATACACATTTGAATTGGAAAACGCATATTGAAAATATTAAAACGAAACTATCGAAATTCACGTACGCGTTAAGTATTTTAAAATCTAATACTAATTATAAAACTGCGCTATCTGCCTACTACGCCCAAGCTTATTCAGTTCTTAATTATTGCGTAGTCATGTGGGGCGAGAGTGTACATTTTGACCAGCTTTTTGTGATGCAAAAGAAATGTATAAGAATACTAGTTAATATATCTAATCGCCAAAGCTGTAGGCCACATTTTATTGACAAAGAACTTTTGACACTTCCATGTATTTATATTTTACAAGCAGCGATATTTGTAAGAAAACATAAAAATTATTTTAGGTCCAAGTCTGAAACTCATGAAAATTATAACAGACGAAATAGAAATAAGCTAATGACAACCTTCTCGAGCTTACACACATTTAGTAAGAGCCCCCATTCTAGACTTGTCAGAATTTATAATAAAATACCACAAGAATTAAAAATCGAAACCAAGGACAATATATTTATTAAAAAAATTAAATCTTTATTACTCAGAAAATGTTATTACTCTGTTGATGAATTTATATGTGACAAATTATAAATGACCAAATGTACCTACTCGGTTAAAATGACATACCTATTGTACCAGTGATTTTCTTTCTTTCTGACGTACTTACCTATAATTTACCGGTCTAATTCTAATTTTAATTTGATTGTTTAATTTGACTGGTCCTAACGGACTTTTTTTTTTTTTTCTTTATTATTATTATATTATAGTATTATTGTCTCGATTCTATTTTATTCACTAGCTTGATGTTTTAGATATAAATTAATAAGAACAAATCAATGCATGCATACAATGTGATAATCTAATATAATTTGAATAGTATAAATCTAATCTAATAATATTGCAGCGCCCTAACGGGGTTTTTGTGTATGTACCTGACTAACAAAAAGTATAATTAAGATCAATACTAACAATAATGTACATATTACATAATAAGCAATAAATAAATGAATATGAATATGAATATCCACATACTCAGTTAATAGATCACATACAGTCAGGGTGATCCCGAAAGAATCATTGACATACAAAAGTTTGGGTCATTCCATTCATCCAGTAAAATTACCAGTGATATCTTTTGATTTCTCAAAAGTGATCATAATATTATTTATCTTGTGTATTTATTTGTGCTTGTTTATTCTGAACCACTTTTAACAGTATTTTTTTACTGAAAACTTTTTAATGGAGGCGTTCTGTCAACCAAGCTGTCAACTGTCGAGTGTACTCGAAGGTTTACTTCGTTGGCTTTAAGGTGATTATAGCCTCGAAAGACCTTGGGCATCTGGGCGGAGCCTAGGAAATGTTGCATCCAGAGCCCGCACCACAAGCCACGCATAAACATTGTCACAATATTCAGAAACAATGAAGAATCGCAGCGAGCGGCGCGCGCGGACGCGGGCGCGCCGGCCGCGGCGTGGAGCGCGGTGCGCTAGTCATGAGACCGCGGCGCGCGGCGTGCGGCAGCCGCGGTCTGGCACGAGGTGCTAGTAATGCAGTCATATCTGTTTTCTAGTTTGTTGTGTTTGAGAACACGCGCACTTTTGATTTTGAGCATCGGAAATTATGCGCTATTGCTATAGCATACCTATGCCTGCCGGCATTGTTGATTTTTCTTAGCTTTGTTTGTTAGACCTGTCTACTAGACCTAGTATGGTAGATAATGAAATAGATGACACACGCCTTTTTCCCCGAAAGTGTAGACAGAGACCATAAATATAAATACAAATAATAGGACCTATTTCTTACATACCTAGTTGTTTTATTGGTTGGTTTATTTCTAAAAACACAACCAGGAAAACACCAATGGATAGACCAATGACAAAAATCGAATGAAAAATCTCGAGTGTAAAACCTCGAATTAAAAATCTTGACTGATAATCTCGAATAAAAATGTCGAATATTAAATCTCGAACGAAAAATCTCGAATAAAAAATCTCGAATAAAAAACATGAATGAAAAATCTTGACTAAAAAAAAGTTAAACGAAAAATCAATGCGACACAAATAAACGGTAGTTATATGAAATCACAATTACACTTCATAAAAGGTAAATTAAGTACCTAGTTAGGTATCGAAACACAATCTTGACGACCTCTGTGGCGCGGTGGTCGAACGTTCGCCTGCGACGCTGGAGGTTGAGGGTTCGATTCCCGCCTTGTAATTTCATTGTAATGGTTATGTCACTTTTATTTTGTCATAAATGTTTGTATGCCCTATTTTTGAAAATAAATAATATGAATATGAATATGAATATGAATATGAACAAATATTTGTGCGATCTGCAGATATTTGTTCAGGGTGTTTTTTTTTTTTTTTTTTTTTTTTTAACTTTGATAGACCTTTGTTTGACCACGATCTCACCTGTTGGTAAGTGACGATGTGTCCGAAGATGGAGCACAAAGGTCTAGAAGGCACCTATTCACTCTAGACTTGAAGAGACCCAGATTATAGTTTTCAGGAAAGACAGACGACGGCAGTGTATTCCACTCCTTAGCAGTTCGCATTATAAAGGTAGAACCTAAACGTTTTGTGCGAATAGAAGGTATACCAATGAGGCAAGGAT
The DNA here is from genome assembly GCA_932527175.1 of Operophtera brumata. Taxonomy (NCBI): domain Eukaryota; kingdom Metazoa; phylum Arthropoda; class Insecta; order Lepidoptera; family Geometridae; genus Operophtera; species Operophtera brumata. Next base: position 52,203,546 of record OW052239.1, on the reverse strand, counting down.
GGTACTGAGCCGTACGCCTGCTCGTCCTATGATGAAAAGGAGATGGTGGGATCAGATCGTGCAGTTCCTGGGAGCATTTCCCGAAATGTAACCTAAAGAAGATTGAAAGGCATGCAACCTTACGGCGGTGCTCGAGACTCTGGATCTTAGTCTCCGCCATATGTTGCTCACCTATAAGCCTGAAAGCTCTAAGTTCCATCGAGTCCAAGGCAGCAAGCTGGTATTTGGCCGAAACATCCCAAACATGGCAGCAGTACTCCATACCAGCCTGGACTTGTGCTTTATATAAACTGAGAAGCTGTCCTGGTGTGAAGTAACGCTTTACCTTATTCAGGATGCCTAGCTTCATGGCAGTGTTTTTGCCTTAGACTCGATGTAAGAGCCAAAGTTGAGAGTTCTGGATATTTTCTATGTATAATAAAAATAAAAATCTATTTTATATATTGTATTAAGTATATTAGTTATCTAATACCCATAACACAAGGTCTGCTTAGCTTGAGGCTAGATAATGTTGTGTAAACTGTCCAGCATTATTAATTATTATTATTTATTTATTTAATCACCAAAGTAATTATTTCGCACATACTTCGTAGTTTTTTCGCCCGCAGTAACTCATTCATCTGTGGTAGCAATATCACTTTAGCCAAAACCGCTGGACTTAGAGACTTGAAACTTGCAGGATGTGTTATTTTTAGGGCGATTTTTTCATTCGAGATTTTGTATTCGAGGTTTTTCATTCGAGATTTTTAATTCGAGATTTTACATTCGAGATTTTTCATTCAAGATTTTTCAGTAGAGATTTTTCATTCGAGATTTTTCATCTGAGATTTTTCATCCGAGATTTTTCATCCAAGATTTTTCATCCGAGATTTTTCATTCGAGATTTTTCATTCGAGAGTTTTCATTCGAGATTTTTCGTTCAAGATTTTTCATTCAAGATTTTTCATTCGAGATTTTTCATTTGAGATTTTTCATCCGAGATTTTTCATCCGAGATTTTTCATCCAAGATTTTTCATCCGAGATTTTTCATTCGAGATTTTTCATTCGTGATTTTACATTCGAGATTTTACATTCGAGATTTTTCATTCGTAATTTTTCATATACGTACTTATTCTTATAGTAGATAACATAACATAGCACCCAACAATCACATACATAGTCCTGATCCCACACAAGACATCCCTTTGTTGTGGGTATCAGAAACTACGAGTACCATGGTACCATAACACCCAGACCCGGAACAAATATTTGCAGATCATACGAACATTTGTCCCGCAGCGGGAATCAAATCCGCAACCTTTCGCATCTCAGCCGGCTACTCGCCCGACGCGCTACAGCTACAGAGGTCGTCAAAGATAAGAAACCAACAAGCGTCCTCGCGCAAACAAAATATCTAAACGAAAACGATAAATATTTACAATGTTTTGTTCAAGGAACACAAAACACAACTAAAAAACTACGATGAGTACACTAACTGCCATCGTGTCTTATTGTGCCCGAACCAGTCGGTGGCACTCACAGGAGCGGAGCAAAAAAGTGACGCGGGTACCCCGTGCGAACGCTTGGGCCGGACTGAGGTCCGCGGCCGAACCGCCCCGTGGCAGCTCGTTTCACAGTTTTTGTTTTATTGTTTCAAAATTATAATTATTTTTGAAAATGTAAACATATCATATGTAAAGTCTGTAAATTGTCTATAATATTGTGAAAGAATCATTAAAATAGCTGCAGGCGTTTGGAAGGAGTAGGAATTCTTGCGTAAATTAAAGGGAACAATGTTTTATTTTTCCTATCAAAAGCAACACCAATCTAAAAAATCTAAACATATAGTTCTATTCTTGACAATATTATACTTATTAACTGATTTTTTTTAAATTATTTGGGCCATTATTGTAGGAGGAGTAGGCTTTCGAAATAGGTCTATTTTGAGTTTCGGCAAAACTAATCGCCTTAAATAAGTCAAAATATTGTTGTTACTTCTCAGGTAGGTACATTTAGTTCATCGTTTTTATGAGAGGACCCATTTAAATCCTGAAGGGTACATTAAGTATTTCTTCAAGTAATGAGTCTGTCTCAAAATGTTCTTTCTGGTCCTAGTTAAATTAATGAAATGTAGCCTGTTTCGACTGTCAACTTATATTTGAAAGTAACTTTGAAGAATAATAGAGAAAAAATTATAAAGACACCGTATATTCCTTCGAAATAAAGTTCATGTCACTTCAACTCGAGTAAATACTTTGATAATGGAACAGAAACTCTCATTCGGAGAAACTTAAAACCTCATAAAATAACATTCGACTATAGGTACTGAAAAACTCCATAAAATGTAGTCCAACTTCAAGTTGTTGAAACTGCAATAGATTACTTTAAAGCATTTTGGAATTGTAACTCAATTGCAAGTGCGGTACAGCTGCAAACAATTCGTAAGATCTGATCTCGTCTGATTTATTGCCTGATAAATAAATTTGCGATGTTCTTAGTGTAAACAACGGTCTATCTAGTTCTACGACTTTGATAAAGTTTCGAGTAAAACTTTTTGGAATATAAATTCTTAAAGTAATCCTTTGATCAATTTTATTTTGCTGATAGATTTCTTGGTAATAAATAAATTGGTTATTGACAAAGCGAGATAAGGATTAAATACAGAAAAGCAGCTTTAATTCTTTTTTAACCTTTTTTTCAGTAGTACATTTATTTACATAAAGTAAAATACAAGGTATGTACAAAATACATATGAAACAGTTGTGCTACCTGAAAACCGCTGCTAACGATCTAAATGTAGCTCAACTGATCCAAATCACTACCACACGGAAGCGTGCCCCTAAGATGTTGGCTGCATTGCCACGCTGAATTGCAATACTAGTCGAACCGACGCGTGACCCGAGACTGGCTCAACGCATATATGTATATATATATATATATAAATATAATGCGTTGAGCCAGTCTCGGGTCACGCGTCGCTTCGACCAGATGCCCTGAAATAATTTTTAAAACGCGTAGGGCCCCGGTAGTTCTCGGACCCCGAGTTTCGACTCCGAAAGGCTCAAATATTTAAGCTCTGACGAGACTTGCATATTTCCATAAATATTTGTTTATAGTTGAAATTGTAAATTTATGCCGGGGCCATGAACATAACGCCACGGTTGATGCGTCAATTCGACAAGTGACAAAAACAAGGCAAATCCCTACAATTTGCAGCGCTTTTTCGTGGCTTGCTAGGATTTCTCCAAGGTTAGAACACATAATATTTGTTTTTAATGCTTGCAACGCAGAGTGAATCCACTTTGAGCATCGCGGGTTGTGCGTGGCCCGTGCCTCTTGGGTATACTTCAACCTAAATGCTAAATATCCTACTAATCTTATATAATTTCCAGGTATTACATCTTACAAAGATAAAATTACCTTCGTTGTGTGTTACTTTTATTGTTTACTAGCAGCGCCCCGCGGTTTCACCCGCGTAAGTCTCGATCCTGTGGGAATATCGGGATAAAAATGTGCCTATGTGTTATTCCGGGAGTCCAGTTATTCCTATTCCAAATTTCATGCAAATCTGTCCAGCCGATTCAGTGTGAAGTAGTAACAAATACACTACATACACACACACACAAACTTTCGCCTTTATAATATTAGTGTGTGTGTGTGATTCGTACTTTTTTGTATTTTGTTTAATCAGTGTGCAAGGAGTTTATCTTTGTATATGATATCGATGTTGTTTTGTTACTGAAGCACGTCGCATTAGCATAGCAGAGCTTTTTTATTATGGAGAAACCAAATAGCGCCTCTGGCAGGCACCTTGAGAACCTCAAATGCCATACTAAAATCAGTGTAGTGTATACCATACGGTCGTGTAAGTTGCTTCAGACAAGCCCCTCAGAACTGTTTTAGATCTTTGATTTTGATATGATTTACCTTCGATCACATGATTTACGCATATCTTTTATCTCGGTACCTCGTGAGCCAATTTACGGGCTGAATGTTTTCTTAGTTCTTGTGTTAGTTTGCACTATTTAATTTATAGAGTACAGAGAGTAATGGATTTGTATTACAAGTTTTTTGTGAAAAATATATTTTTCAATACAAGCTTTTATAAAATTAGTGTTCGTAACAGTGTGCTACTGCTGATCAAAATGAGCCCAAACACGGCCAGTCTACTATTATCCCTCGTGGAGTTCCGTTATCCACCTTCCGTCTCCATCATCAGATCAGCTCGCTGACACCATCATATTGTATTGTCATCGGAACTTGACAGGTATGCAAAATATCATCTCAATCAGTTGAGGATAACTGTTTAAAATTCAGTTGCAAGATTCCACCCGGACAAACCTACATACATTGCAAGTTAAATAAAAGCTTGTAACTATGGAAGGATGAGTGATATAACAGTTGATTGAGTCAGCCTGAAAACTTATTCAGCTTTAAGTATTTTTCATAATTATGAAAACGAGGAATGTTCTCTCAACATTATTTCCGACTCAATTCAACTTCAATTTCTCTTACATTTACATTTTCCGCGTAACCCCGTATCCAATTTGAATAAAAAACACTAAATGTGATTGGAAAACTGAGTGTAAAAGTAATTTTTAGCCACAAGAGTCAGTTAGGTTTACAGAAAATCGAATCGGGTTTAATTGGTAAAGTTGGCTTCTCAAGTTTCCCAAAATTAGCGTGAAACTCGCGCAATAAATTAAGGGACCAACTCAAATATCCAGCTGGCAACATTCAGTATCTCGAGACAGTAAAATGATTCCAAAGTAATTATTGGACCCTTTGAAGTTGGTAATACCGGTGTAAATTGGTGGCAAATTACCTAATATGGGTATTAAGTAGTATAATAGGAATTCGGCAGTTAGACGTTTACCTGCGGAAAGATGGTATACTTAATTAGAAATGAATGGTAAATTTATTTTAACTACTCGATTTGCAGAATTATAATTAAAAAATAAAATGCAAACCGAATACATTTAAGTTCTGTCCTTTCGCTGGTACCAAATGATGAGCATTAATACGGTTGTAAATAAATAAATATAAATTAATAAAGTTAAGGTTAGGCAGTTGAGTTTTCATAAAATGTATATAGCTGGAAAATATCAAAACCAGCTCTGTCTCTGTTCAGCTTAAAACGTAAAGCCCCGTATTCATTGTAAACATTTGTTGCAGAACAGTTGCTCAACACTAAAGTTTTTCAACATCAAAGTTATTGGCAACAATGTTTACAGTCATACTTCCCGTCCACACGCCAGTCTGCGTCAAAATGTTGCCCGAGGAAGTAGTGATGTTATTATAGTTGATTTTGTCGAAATCTGTTACATAAAATGTTTAAAACTTGTTTAAAACCACGTCCACACACGTCAACATTTGTTGATAAACTGATGTTTTCGCTCGCCGAGCGGCAACTCTGTAACATGGCGTGATCAACTCCGCAACACAAGTGTTGCCCGCAACATGTTTACAGCAACTCGGCAACATGTTTATGCAACCATGTTTATAATCAAATTTTTAAAGTGAATACGGGGCTTAATATTTTATTCAACTGAATATAAACCAGAATCGTTCGCACCAGGGCTTACACGCATGAAACCGCGGGCTAAGCTAGTTTGTCATAAACCGGCTACAATTCAACTCGTTCGAGATAACCCGCGGCGTGTTGTGGCTCGATAATGTCTGCAGATAGTGCCTTCGACAAAATGTGTTTCCACTACACAGCTCAACTATGAGGACCTTGATCACTTTAGAGTAACTCTTCAGGTTTTCAGACTCTCTTTTGACGTAATGGCTGAGGCTAATATCTGCGTAATCTAAATACATAAATTTATTCACATTAAAAAGTTAAACAACTGTGTAATACACGTACAAAAAAAGTCACTGATATGTAGAATTAGTTTGCCAATGTCTTTCATATGTTTTGTAGTTGCTGAAAAAATTCAGGCATATTTTGCACATGCATCAATGCTTGCATATTTCTAAACTATTTTAATTTTTTTTTACGCCTCGCTCTTCTTGATATCTCGTAAAATACTCGTAGATCTTTTAACAAAACCCCTACAGTGCGCCCTGGGCTTTATTGTATTGATTGTATTTATTTAATTTTTGACTCAGGTATGTACACCATATTGAGAAACAAAGTTAGAGGTAACTTTTTGTTTTTTTTTCTATCTTGAAAATATTGTCCTATCGTGTTTTTGTTAACGTGATCCCTCTGTAAAAATCAAATCTGTGATTTGTAATTTTGCGGCATGCCCCGCCTAATTGGGACATTTTCTTTGAAATGAACCAGCTATCTAGTTGCTGAGCTGCAGCCACAGCTAGTGTTGCATAATGGTTTTAGTCCCCGCAACATGCCGTATTAAGACACGTCGAGGGAGAATTAAAATGCTTTTTATATGGCTTCTGGGTAAATGTAGTTTCACAAATGTGCAGTTCAGCACTAAGTTTAAGTTTTATGAATACGTACCTACAACTTTATTTTAGCTTTAATATTATAATGTGTTTTGAGCATTAATGCTAAAGTGAGTTTTTAATTCTTTTTTAAATCTGGTAGATGCTGTAAGCACTTTGAATCAATATCAACCAATTAATTAAATCAAGCCTAGTATAAGAATTCCGTGTTGAGTCATACGTAAACACACATTTGATTAAACACGATGTAAGTAAGTGATGATGTAAGACTAGGTAAGTAGGTGTTCACATAAAACGCTGTCGTGGCTCTAGCAATGAACAGGTGTGGTGAAAGCATTAAGGTTGCAATCTGCAAGGAAGCTGCAGGTTCCTATAATGCAACACAAACAATAAATTTACAGGAGTGTTCTCAACAAATGTTTGATGGGAAAATAATCGCAATGAGGAACATTCTTATTCGTTGGGAACCCTCCAAAGACTCACAAGCACGCACATGCCTTTTGAACTCATGAGACTCTGCAATCTCTGAATCATACAATCAATATAATATAATCAAATTCATCCCCTAAAGGGGTGCTGCGGGTCGTTGAAGTTCGTATACAAAAAAACTTCACGAGGACGAAGTCTACTATATTTATAGTAGTACTAGTAATATTATGAATGCGAAATATTGAATGTTTATATTTTTTAACCCCCGACGCAAAAACGACGGGGTGTTATAAGTATGACGTGTCTGTGTGTGTGTGTGTGTGTGTGTGTGTGTGTGTGTGTGTGTGTATGTCTGTCCAATCGTAGCTCCAGAACGGATGAATCGATTTCGTTTTTTTTTGTTTGAAAGGTGAATTTGTCGCGAGTTTTCCTAGCTATGTTTCATCAAAATCGGTTCAGCCGTTTCATTGCGTTGAGGTTTTTTTTTAATTTTTACAAAATTAATTACTTGTATTTGTAACGTATTCAATTACAGCTAAAACACTGAAACAATTGCATTGAAACTTAGTGCACTGATACCTTATAAATAATGCAAAGGCAGGAGCAGAAACTAGTTAACAATAATTTTAACTGCACAGTGATTTATTCAATAACAGTTGAAGCTAACAAGAAGCAAGTTCAACAGAAGCTCTACTATCTTGAATTTACAATAGCTGTAACGACTCGGACCTATCGTATTTCCCTAGGGAGGGGATTCGGTTTCGATTCGCCGCGTCGATAGTAAACTGAATGTGATTCAACCCTTTACACAGAGCTATCGTAAAGTGATGTATGGATTTTCCACAGATTGTATAATCTACGACGAGATGCTCGTTTAAGAAATATCAGTGTCAGTCTTACAAAGTTGAATAACATTAGGTAAATGAATAAGGAAATGCTTTGCAAATCTTCAACTATTGAAGTCAAATCAGTACATAATATTACAATGGTGTCTCTATTATTTAAGTCCAGAACTTTACACTGTGACTTATTGAGAACTAGAGTTCGCTCGCGGCTTTTTTCGCGTTTTACCTAGTTTCAAATATAGCGTATAGCTCAATCGGTCAATCTATCTGTATAGGTACCAAAAAACATGCAAACATCCAAACATCGTAACTTTGACATTTATGATATTAGTGAGATAAATCTCAGAACACTAGAATTTCCTGTGTAGTGGTTATTAGAAACAAGACATGTTTGACCTATATTTTAATGCCGTAGAAGATTTAAACCAAATTTCTTCACTTCTTTAGCTTCTACAGAAAACAAAAAACAAAACAAAACAAAACAGAAAACAACCTTTTAGACTTCGGCGAGATATAGGCTGCGCTAAAATCTAATATGCAATTGGATCTGAATACATTACTTTATGCCCAGTTCGAATAGCGGGTGAGCGAGGCGAGCGATAGCGAACATAACGGTAAATTTCACCGTCAACCGTCATCGTCATTTCCGCTCTCGGTACTGATGCAAGGTCTACTATGTGGAAGGGTTGGTCAGTTTTATCATGAACATAACATAAGACCCACAAATAAATAAACAAATAAATAGATGAAGCACACCCTTGTTTTTTGGTCCTAACTCTTCTAAGGTACTCAATAATTTGACTTTAGAACTCCTTATTCGTTTGGCTTAAACTTTCGATTGCCACCATGCACGCCACCGCGGACGCGGTCTGAACGCGTTGGTTTGGCCTTAGCTTTACCCATTGATCTTTCCCTTATTTTCTTTTAAATAAAGTGACTGATTTATCACATCGATTTCAAAGCATTTTTTTTACGAAGCGAGACACGAATACGAAACTTTCCACGATTTTATCGCTCAAAATTGGTTGGTTAAAGCTAGGACGCGCAAAGTTCACGGTATTACGGATGATGTGTATGATGCAATTGTTACAGTCTTGCTACATAGTTCTAACTATCACCATTTGTGGCGCTGTTCAATCTATACAAAAGATAGGGTCGGACCTCCGGCGGGCCTTTTCGCAAACCTGACTTTCAATAGAACTACCTACCGTATATCCTACTTTTGCTAAAGCTGCTGGTATTTACCTTCTTTCTACCACAATTTGCTCTTCTGTATAGTAAAGGCTTTAGACCCGCAGAAATGTGAAGTGAAATCTAACCGACCAGAGCCAAGTCGTATCTCAGCCGGCCGACAGAGCGAAACGTAATACATTTTTCTATTTCGCTAGAACAATTTGCAAGTTAAAGGATGGTATTGATATAATTTGTAGTTCTCCGCATTCAAATTTAAAATGCAGCTTTAATGTAGTGAAATTTTTGAGCCGTAGTAATGTCATTGTAACCAATCCATAGGTTTTGTTTGACAGAAAACTGACACAGAATAACTGTGTCAGTTTGACACAAATCTGACACAGAATAACTGTGTCGGTTTTCTGGATGATGTGCATGATACTGATGCATGGAATTAGTATAAAAAAGGACTTATAATACCGAAACAAGACCTTATTCCATTAGGTTAAGACTCAATTTAGATTACCGTCATAGATAGAGGAAAAACGAGCCAAGAGAGAGATTTAGAATAAAGGCAGTTTGTCCCTTTCTAACACTTGAAATGATAGCTTTATGATAGCAAGGGTGACCATGACCATTGTATGGGTAAATACTAAGAGGTCATCGATACTACAAATTTAAAAGTTGGCCGTCGCGGGACGCCCGGCATACGAGAAACATCACGGCATAGCTGCGTCACAAGTCACGCCGTTTTCCGACACTGAACACTCGGTAAGTAATTAGTAACAAGGTTCGATAACCCTTTTTATGAAATACGCAAATATTTTTTATCGTGTTTCCTACAAACGGAAGCCCAGCCGAGTCATCTACTACCTATGGGAGGTTGGGAGATCAACATTTTGTTTTACGAAATTACCAAAAAGTGTTATGAGTTATCGATCCGTGATAAAATAATAATAATAAATAATGTTTGTTCCACTCCATGTACCTACCTACCTTCATAAAGCTAGGGATACACATGCCCTTAGCTTGCACACTAGCATACCAGCTAACAGCTACGTATAGATTCTCGGTGGCAATGCAATATTATGGTATCAGCGAGCTGATCTGATGGAGTCAGGACCTGTTCCATGAGTGACTCTCACGAACTGTCCTGTGTATACTCAATGGTAATATTGGCATGCAAGGGCACAACTTGCATGCCAGTATTACTTGCAAATGTATCCGCCGTGTGCTAGTTACTCGTACATGTCGGTAACCTTCATGACAGCTACTTTCCCGATTTACTGGCATGTGTATCCCCGCCTTAAGTGTCTCTGTAAAAAGTTTCCTGGAAATGTATTTTTTTAATGGTCACCGTATTAGAAAGAGACACACTGTCTCTATAGTACATATCTTGCTCGGCTCGTTTTTCAGCTGCGAGCGCTCAGTCCTTTTGTATACTACGTCCATGTACTGATGTGAGTAAAACTGACACATAATAACTGTGTCAGTAAAACTGACACAGAATAACTGTGTCAGTTTTCTGTCAAACACACACACAAACTGTGCCTGACACAGTCAAACGCTTTAGACAGTTCACAAAATATTTCCCACGTTTTGAATTTTGAGTTTAGCGAGTTACAAATGTTTTTCATGATGTCAGCAATTGCGTCTGTTGTTCTGCATTTACAAACCCCGTATTGCTTGTTACTGAGTATATATTGTTCCTGTATGGACTGTTCAAGCCTATTATTGAACATAAGTTTTTCCAGAATTTTACTAAAGACCGACCGGTCTATTATTCTGAGCGTCATGTTTATCCCCCTTCTTGTGGAGCGAAATGAACTTGGCAAGTTTTATTAAGTCTGGAAAAATATTATACGACAAGCCGGTACTGAATTCATCCTGCATGGTAAATTTTTAGTGAGCATATAATGTCAGGTACCATAGTTTACTCGTGACTAACGAGATGACCTTTTTCTATGTAAATAATTCCTCTGGCTCTGATTCCTGATAACATTTGTATTCCTAACATTTCTTTTCAAGAAACAAAGTAAATTGAGTGAACTTTTTATCTATTTACTCGTAACGTAGCATTTTCATACAAATCGGTATATCATTTGTCGATATGGTAGCATCTGTTCTCAGTCGATCTTTTGCATAAAGTTTCTCGTTGAGCAACAATGTTTTTATATAAATGTAAAAGACAGCTTTATGAAAATCTTATTGGTATACTTTGGAAACATAGTGAATTTGAAGTAGCTTTTGAAATACAAGTTTCCAAACCTTTGATAAAGATTATTGTTTAAAATTCATAAAACTCATTTAAACGAGCGCTGCAAGCAGCGTGCACGATAAAAAGTCACGGAATTGATATTAAATTGTACTATAACTTCTTTTCCAGAACTAAAAACTAAAAGCCAGCTTCCTTTGCACATAACAGAAAGAAATGGTGCACAGGTATGCAGTCAGGACTTACTCCTGTGGGTAACTGATTCTGAACATGAGATACCAAAAAATACCCGATGGCACTTCAGTGTGCTGTCTGTCGAGATGCAACATACAAAAATCTATGAAAAACATTGATACATCAAATAACTTCCTCACTGTCTTTACACCTTTCTTTATTTTCTCTTTCTACTACGGGTGCTCTGTTGAATTTTGAAAATATTAAAACATATTCTTATCAAATAAAATCTAAGAGTAAGCTTCCTGAAATTAATTTGTAACTTCTTAGAGAACCACTATTACAGGGCATCATGCATCACGAAATTTGACATCATTTAGTTGCGTAAATTATTTAACAACAAAATGATGTTGTTCCTACTTCTGGTTTTAGTTATTAATTACAGGTTCGTTAACGTTAGTATCTTTAGATTTTTTTAAATGAGGTTTGTAGTTTTACAGTTTTTTGCAACTAAAACTAAACTAAGTGTTTTTTAACTATAAATACTATTTCCTCTTTCGTCAAACATGCGTAATATTTTTTGTTTATGTATATTATTTAATCTGTTTTGGATGGTCACTTAATGGGGTCTACTGACTAGCTCCATTTGGTACCCTTGCTAAGTCCCTGTCGATTCAACATAATCGTAACGTCGGTAACACTCGCAGTCGCAGCAAACAAGTGCCAACAGTATACTGAATGAAATTGAGTTCAAGAGCTTATTAAATAAAATGGGAACTGCAAGGAATCGTGTAATAAGAGTTGGGATTAAGTAAAAGGAACGTAATAGAAAAATGTTATTCTAAAATACCCATACTTCTGAAATTATAATTATCCCTAATATTTATTTTATAGTCGATCATAGACAATTTTTTTTGTAAAAGTTTAAAATTATTGTCGTGACTTCAAACGGTTGTGAATACACAGTCAGTTCAAGGGTCGAAGGATCAGTTATATACGATTAAACGATACAAGAATCAATATTTTTATTTTGTATTGACTTCATTACCGATTTCCGACTAGATTGTCTTCTTATATCGGCTTACCTGAAACAAAGAAAATTTAAATCTTAGTAACCAGGGCAGGATGAGCCCCCGGGGCGGGACGGGAAAGGGGTATGGTTGCGTGGGGGAGGCCGTGATCGACGCGCAACGTATGTTGCCACAGTCAGTTGACCGCAGGTGACTAACGTATCGCCACGTCGTGTTTCTCCAGCAACATCGCAAAGATATTTCGTGGATGGACATAAATTTCATAGACATTTACAGTTTTCCTTGAGGTTGTATTCGAGGTAAGTGTTTTTGTTTTAGTGGTAATTCGCTGTTTCTAATACTAACTGCTACATAAAATAGTCATAATTATGTGGTAGAAGGATGTTTTCTGGTAAACTAAAAAAACAATATTGTCTGTTGTCTACGTTTAAGTGTAAACTTGAGCATGGGGCAGAATGGGCGGGGTGGAATGAGCCCCTACGGGGCAGAACGGGCGGGGTGGAATGAGCCCCTACTGGATTAATCTAACGGGGCAGGATGGGCCGGGGGCCATCCTGCCACCAAAAGGCATGGGGCAGGATGGGATGCTTTAACTTTTTTGATACTTGTTATTTGTGTTGATTTATAAATTATTTTGCATGATTGTGATACAAATATATTAAAAAAACACTAAATTATGCTATCACACGTTTATATTGGTAAAGAAATAGAAGACGAATAAATAACAGGGTTTTGAAGTAAAAGCTGTTAATTGACATCCATAGAGAAGGATTTTGCTCTTGCCAAGATATTGTTGATAGAGATTAATTATTTTGTGATATCTAAGAAAATTATGACGATGATTACAGTTCATTTAAAAGGTATATTTTGAGCAAAGCTCACTTTGAAATTATTGATTGTGATGGCCCAATCTGCCCCACATTTCGGGGAACAGGGGTCTGTGCTATCTGCCACACTGTTTCTGCTGCACATTCATAATCTGCTACTGCCCGGTATCATTGGGTATGCAGACGACAGCAACATTGTGGAGAGATATGTTTCCACTGACCGAGCTAGGCATATTGAAATTCAGGAGCTACGAGATTGGATGCTGCAGCGTCTGAATTTGACTCTCAAGGCCGTATCCGACTCGGGCGATGCCAATCTAGTCAAGTTCAATACCTCTAAAACGCAGGCTTGTCTCTTCTTGGCGAAAAAAAGACAGTGTGTCCAAGTTCGTGTATTCCGACATATACCTGTAGCTATATGGTATAACCTCGAACTCTTGGGTGTTTCACTTACGCCTGCTCTCAACTTTGGCTCCCACATCGTCTAAGGCAAAAAAAGCTGCCACGAAGCTAAGCATCCTGAATAAGGTAAAGCGTTACTTCACGCCAGGACAGCTTCTGAGTCTATATAAAGCTCATGTCCGGGCTTGTATGGAGTAATGCTGCCATGTTTGGGATGGCTCTGCCAAACACCAGCTTGCTGCCTTGTACTGGATTGAGCGCAGAACTTTCAGGCTTATTGGTGAGCAACATACGGCGGAGACTAAGATACACCACGAACACCGCCGTAAAGTCGCATGCCTTTCGATCTTCTATGGGTTACATTTCGGGGAATGCTCCCAGGAACTTCACGATCTGATCCCACTATCTCGTTTTCATCATAGGAGTCGCACGGCTCGGTACCATCCTTACCTCATTAGTATACCCTCTATTCGTAATAAACGATTCAGTTCTACCTTTATAATGCGAACTGCTAAGGAGTGGAATACCCTACCGTCGTCTATCTTTCCTGAAAACCATAGTCTGGGTCTCTTCAAGGCTAGACACTTGTCCTTCATCTTCGGCCACATCGTCACTTACCAACAGATGAGATCGTGGTCAAACAGAGGTCTATCATAGTAAAAAAATAATGACTTCTGAAAACATTTACTGAGATGAAATAGTTAAGTGATTTGAAAAGTTAGACCTATAACGTCGTTCAAATTCCTAGAAACGGGAGGTCAACAATATTGGTTATTGTTTTTTAGGGTACATGTTTCGAAATTCTTCAATTTTAGACTTTTCCCAGTATTTGTGTCATAACACCTACAAACGTTCCAAATTTCAGCGTTGTAGGATTAGTGAAAGACCCTAGAAGTTTTGGTTTCTTAAATTTTTTGATTTACCCTAATATCTCAAAATCTACATAAGTTGAAAAGTTATAAAAAATTGTTTTGAAATGTCGAAGCAAGGGGCTTTTATATGACACCCCATTTGATCTGATATTCTCACTTTTTTTTTTTACTCCCTCTTGTACCCCAATATCTCAAGAACCCACATCGAAATTCTTCAATTTTAGACTTTTCTCAGTATTTGTGTCATAAAAGCTACAAACTTGCCAAATTTCAGCGATGTAGGATTAGTGGAAGTACCCTAGATGTTTTTGGTTTTTTACATTTTTGTTTTACCCTAATGTCTCAAAAACTACATAAGTAAAATAATTATAAAAAAATAGTTTTGAAATGTCGAAGCAAGGAATGACACCCCACTTGATCTTATTTTTTTTTACCCCCTCTTGGTCCCCAATATCTCAACAACCCCCCCGACCGATATAGCTCATAACCTTACCAACAAATTGTACCAATACTATCTACCCCCCAATCAAATTTCATCAAGATCGGATTAACGGTTCGCAAGTTATGCTCGGACAAACATACATACAATGGATGGCGCGGTGATCACTACTAAAGCGAACCGGTTGAGTTTGTTGAAGCTGATCCAGTGAATTCAACACCAAACTGCCGATTGGAGTTCATATAAACCAGGGGAGTTAATTCTGTTCTAATACCCAACAACATTTCCAACCGCACACACATTTTGCTTACACATTGAATTCCAGTCACCGTTATTGGTGACTCACGTCATATCACAATACGAATAGGCCTAGTTTTAACTCTCTCTGCTTGACTTATTTATAGTGGAAGCTGAGTTGTAGTTATTACACAGTTTGCCTCACACAGATATAACTACAAAAACACGACAAATTCCTATTACTAATTTTGTTCCTTATTTCATGTTTACACAGAAACATCACACAGTAAATGTAAATACTGTTGCACTTTTCTACAATATAACTATATATAAGTGCACAAAAAGTAGTATTTAATATAAATACATGAACTGGGTTGTTTATTGAACTAATTTGTAGTTCCCAGAGTAGGTAATCCTACTTTTTTTTAAAATGTTTCTTGTTGCTTGATTTGTTTTCATGAACTTTAGTGGGAAATTGCATCAAGCAATTTGTAAATTGAGCTGTTATTAATGTTAAAGCTAAAGCAAGTGTACATTTTATTTTCCAATTTATTTTCGTTCCCTAGATTCTAATTACTTTCTACGACTCATCTGTACTCTATTTTTTTTCTATTCAATTCAATTTTCTACCTTGTATTCTACACTCACCTGTCACTATCCTTTTATAGATACCAACTCACTTGCCTTGTTGTGTTTCAGAATACCATCTACAACAGCCAGGATGACTCGGAGGGCATGTGACTTGGAAGCCCAGTACAAGGTGGCTGCCGCGGAGCTCAAAGAATCCAATGAGATTCGAAGGCAGCTTCTACTAGAACGTGATGAGAGTGAGGCTGAAATGTTGGTGATTCTTGGCAAGAATACAGCCCACAAGAAACAACTTACCGAACTTCACACTCGGTATGAAGAGGTACTCGAGCAGATGGACCGTTTACAGTCAATGTTGCTTTCCGTGGACAGCTGCCATGAAACCTACGAGGAGATGCTTCAGCATAATAAGGACTTGCAACAGGAGCTATCTGAGTGTAGATATAAACTTGAACAATTTGAACTATCAGAATCAATACATGTGCCCTCAGTGAATAATTATAGGAGTTTAGATCTACAGACGGAACTCATGAACAGTGGGTCTAACTTTTCACTGATAGATCTTAGTACACCAAGTTGTAAAAGTAAATCTCAACAAATGAAAGGGAGTAACAGAATAAAAAAATATGTAAAACTTAGTAATTTCATAAAAAAGTCGGAGAAAAAGCTAAAGAAGCATAAAAATGTCTTTAATTATGCAAAGCATATTAAGCAGCAATGTAATTTAAATGAGGAACTTAATTCCTGCTATAATTTAATTGGACATAATTCAAAGGAATTAGATGATATGTCAGAAGAAATTAAGTGTTTAGAAACATCACTTCTTGATGTAACACATAAATATAAAAAAGCTGAACAATTTGCAGCTGACAATGTTCAGAAAATGAACAATATTGTAGAGATAGTGAATAATGATAGCATATATGTACAAGTATGTAATAGTAGCTCACAGACTGACCATCCCGTGTCAGACCAGTTGGTTTCCATATCATCTTTGGATTCTTTGATACAGATGGCACCACTTACATCACAGAGTCAAGCTACATCTACTTTACATACTGAAGTAATTCATACACCTGGTGCGCAGTCTCCGGTTAGACAGGGAAAATCCTGTCGGCAGACCCGGAAGACTGTGGTGTATTCTGATAAGATAGGCGTTGGCATGGGTTTGCTACTAAGTGATCAGTTAGGGCAAGTTGTCACTAATAATTGCTTTGAAAATGCCCCAATTCATAAGTTTATAGATTGTATAAAGAGCGAAGATCGCTTTGACAATGACACCACTCTGATAGTTCAATTAGGTGAGAGTAGTGGTGTCATGCGACTAGATATAATTAAGCTAGTTGAGACTTTGCTACATAAGCTAGATTCAGGTTTGGGAAAATTAATTTTATGTGCATTCCCGTACTCAAAATCTTTGAGTTCCAAAGACAATCAAGCAATTTGGAATCTTAATTTAATATTGTATAATTTGACTTGTCGTCATAGAGACGTTTTGTTTTTTGATACTAATAATTTTATTAGTAATTTTATTTTGACCAGAGATACTGTGCATCTTAGTAGACATAGTAAACTGATAATTGCTAAATTGTTAGCATTTAATATTTTTGATCCCATTATAAGTAGTATAACGCAGTTAACCGACGAGCCTGTAGTTAGTAGTATTACTAAAGGGGGCACACAAGCAGGAGGGTCAGCTGACAATATTTGTTTAAACTGACGAGTCCGACAATGAGAAAGCCTGGCACATTACATGTAGTACATCAAAATGTGCAAGGCCTTCCCAGCAAAATATTAGAATTAGAATTATTTTTAAACATGTTTAATATAGATATCATGTGTGTTACTGAACACTGGTTATTACAATTTGATTTACTCCCTTATTATGAGAATTATAATATTGTAAGTTCATTCAAACGCAAGAACGCCATACGTGGTGGTTCCTTAATTGTTGCTCGAAATAATTTAAAATGCAAAGAACGTAAAGATGTTGCAAATCTCACTATTGAGAGGACTATTGAGCTGTCGTGTGTTGAGCTTGAGCGGCATATCATTGTGAGTGTTTACCGTCCCCCTGACGCGGACTTCGCGTTATTTGAATCCACTATGGAAGAAGTACTGCTTAAAACTTTTGGACGTAGTAAAATGTTAATATTCTGCGGAGATTTCAATATAGATATTCCTGTGAATCCTCTATCTGAGAGAATTCTTAACTTATTTAAATGTTTTAATTTACGTCACCTTTTCGAAGAACCTACAAGGGTGACACTTACATCAGCCACCTGTTTGGATAATATATATTGCAGTAGTGTTCCAATTGATAAAGCAGTAATTAAACATTTCACCTCGGATCATTACGGTCACAGTGCTATATTTACTTGTAATTTGGTAGATGACCCTAAGGAATTCACTTATCGGCCTATCACAGGGAGTCGAATTATGAAGTTTCAGAGCAGTATTGAACTTAAAATACCCCTATTACCATGCGTAGATGATCCAAATGAACTTTTTACCTTCTTGTCTAATTTGATAAATGAGCTGAGATATTTCAGTTAAAAACATGTATAGCTAAATCTAATGTCGGGTTAGCTGATTGGGCGACACCCGGTATCTATAGAAGTAGGAATAAATTATATGATCTCTATGCGGCTAGGGAATCAATGTTGCATGACCCAAAGTTTATTTTGTATATAAAGAACTATTCAAATACTTTTAAAAAAGTTTGTCGTGCAGCAAAATCATTACATTTGAGAAAAAAATAGAAAAATCATCGAATAAAATTAAGGCAACTTGGAAACTAATTAATAATGAAACAGGTAAATCTAAGCCACGCAATAAGCAGATCAAATTAAACATAAACAATACAATATTGACAAAAAAGATTGATGTCGCGAATGCCTTTGACAATTTTTTCTCTAATATACCAGTTATTGTAACCCAGTCATTACAATCATCTGCCTCTGGAGCATCTAATTTATTGGAACTAAGTGTTGCTAAATGTGAGATCGCGTTTAGCTTTAGATACGTAAATGCCGATAGTATTGTTAAGACATTTAAGTCGCTTAATATTAAAAATACTGAAGATCTTTGGGGAATATCCACAAAGGTGTTAGGTATTATAATTATTGATATTGCTCCATGCTTAGCCTACATTTTTAATAGATGTGTTGACGACGGAATCTTTCCAGATCTTATGAAACATAGTAAATTAATTCCTTTGTTCAAGTCTGGAAATGCAAAAGATCCAGCAAATTATAGGCCGATTTCTATATTGCCCGCGTTAAGTAAAATCTTTGAAAAACTTATTCTTACTCAATTATTGTCACACTTTAACTTCCACAGACTACTTCATAGTCATCAATTTGGATTTACCAAGGGTCGATCAACAGCTGATGCTGGTACTATGCTTTTGGAACACATATTTCAAGCATGGGAAAACTCGCAAGACGCGATCGGAGTATTCTGCGACCTATCCAAAGCATTCGACTGCGTGAGTCATGCTACTCTAATTTTGAAGTTAAAACATTATGGCATCCAAAATCAGGCAATTAACCTTGTAAATTCTTACTTATCCAATAGAGTACAAAAAGTTGACGTTGGTGGTGAAAGGTCTTCAGGATCGTCTATTATTATGGGAGTACCCCAGGGTTCAATACTAGGCCCATTTCTATTTTAAGTATACATTAACGATCTCCCTTTTTATGTAAAAGACATATGTGATATAGTTTTATTTGCTGACGATACGTCTTTAATTTTCAAAGTTGATAGGTCAAAAGCTAATTACGATGATCTAAATAAATCACTATCGCGAGTTCTTGATTGGTTCACAGTAAATATTCTGTTGCTTAATGCTAAAAAAACTAAATGCATTAAATTCACTTTGCCAAATGTAAAACATTACCCAACTAATATTAAAGTAAATGGCGAGACACTCAATCTTGTAAACTCTACTGTTTTCTTAGGACTTAATATTGATGCAAGTTTGCAGTGGGGACCACAAATTGAGGCACTTGCGGGTAGACTTAGTTCCGCTGCATATGCAGTTCGTACGATAAGGCAGCTTACTGATAAAGCTACAGCTAGGCTAGTTTATTTTGGCTACTTCCATAGTGTTATGTCATATGGCATCAGTCATGTTGCATCTGTGGGGGAAAGCAGCAGACATCCAAGCAATATTTGTTTTACAAAAACGGGCAATACGTGCCATTTATAAAATGAAGCCACGTGACTCCTTGAGGGAGCGTTTTAAGGAAATTAACATTCTCACCGTAATATCGCAATACATCTACGAAACCTTATTATATACACATAAACACTTAGATAGATTTATGAAAAAAAGTGACGTGCATTGTTTTAACACGAGAAATAAAAATAAACTGAGTATTCCCAAATTTATATTAAAAAAAGTAAGTGGGTCTTTTATGGGGAATTCTGTTCGGTTCTATAATAAACTTCCAGAAAGTGCTTCTAAACTTTCGATTCGAAGATTTAAATCTTACATAAAGAATAATTTAATTAAGAAAGCGTTACACACTACATGACTATGTTAATGATAAAGCCGCGTGGCCTGATGTCGCTCTGCCCCTCGACACCTAATTTGTCAATTTGCAATGTCTGTACCTGCATATAATATATTACTGATGTGTTATTTATGTGTATATCAAGCGTAGTGTGTGCTGCCTTATGAACTTTTGCTGATTCTCTCTATCATCTTAATTTTGACTGCCTACCTAAGTAAGGCTTTTAATTTGGTTTTCCTTTTTTCCTTGAATCAGCTTCAACTTGTTCTCGAGGCACCACACAGGCGCTCTCCACCTAGTAGTAAGAAGGATCATCAAAAGAAAAACAGACCGTGTTTGTTGCCTGATTCTTCTAGGTCTGGTTGCGTTGGAACAGGGGTAACTGTAAATTTATTTTTTAAGACGATTCAAAATGATCTTTGTGATTTCAATGAATAAAATACTTTTGACTTTGACTTTGACTTTGACATACATACATACATACAAACGTCAATTCTTCCAAGTTGACTCAGAGAACTCGCACCGCTCGTTCAATGAACCCATTATTAGCGATCCGTAGCTCCCAGGGCCTTCAACGCAAATAAAAAGATACGGTAAGTTATAACATCCTATCTCACACATGACTTTGGAACCTAACTAGAGGTACATAAGGTAAGAAATAGCTTATTACTGGCTCACTTTAATCGTGAATACTTCAGCTGTATTTGACGTTATTAAAGTTTCAAACGCTATTGAAGTTTTAGCTTTCTTGAGGATAATGTGACAGTGATGCTAGTTTGGAATGTGTCTTATTGTGAGGTAATAAAGTTCGGAGTGGATCAATAACGTTCGGTCGTTATTCTCAAGTGCAGTCGAGTTTTATTAAGTGCAAGGTCTGTTGCATACTGGAGTTGTCCTTAAACAAGCATTACGTTTCATAAAATGTTAATAGATATTTTATAACTATGGTTCGTCTGAAAGTGACCTCACAATGTATCGTTTGTCGAAGAATTGGTTTATTTTACAAAAAAAAAATTGCAACATATGTCCGCTACAACAAACGACATCTCTTATTTTGTGCTTTGTAGGTATAACTAAAGTTTAATTTCCTTATTTCAGAAAAATTGCAAAATCTCTAACTTAACTTGGGAACAGCGGATAGTTCCAAATATCATGGCTGCAGTGAAGACAGCAGAATTCAAAGGTGAGGCTGACAAACAGCGTGACTGAGCCCTCGACCTTTTCTCTTTAACTAGACTAAATATTATTTTTATACTTATATCCTTTATTTGTTAGCAAGGAATAAATGCCCTTTTATTTATTTATTTATTTTTAATTATGACACTGTTAAATAAAAGACGATATTTTAACATATCTATATCTATATCGACTGTATTTAGTTAGATAATTAATATTGATGAACATCAGTTTAGAAGAAGCTTGTTCGATGTTATAGTTACAAAAAGATTAACAGGACTGACAACCTTTTAAGACTACAATTTGTTGCCACAACAAGTAAACTATTTATGGATAGAAACTTTTCTTAACATAGTTGGGCCGGGGCCGTTAAACAAAATAAACCTTTTCATAATACTATTATTTCTCTAAAACTTAAAATATAACATACAATTTGAAACACAAACCAAAAAATTAGGCAACTTTAGTTATAATTCCATATTGTTTTGACTTTGTATATGACAATTACAAATGTTATTAAGTTGATTTTTAATTTTAAGTTATGACAATGATTTCTAAACTAAATATATTTTATTACAAAGCACATATTACTATAATATAATGATGTAGTCAAAACTAGTAGCTAATTTAATTTTATCAAATATATCAAAGCTAGGCAAGTGGCAAGAGTAGGAAACACAAGATTTATTCAAGTGGTAATGGACAAAGTTTTCTAAGAGATCTTGTATAGATTTTATTATTAGCCATTTTAATCTGTGCTACTCTGACATGACCATCTGGTCCAGGGACTATCTTGTCAATTCTTGCCATTGGCCAAGTTAAGGGTGCAGTGTTATCACTGCGTACAATAACAAGATCACCCTCTTTAAGATTAGAGTGTACTTGTTTCCATTTAGGCCTGCTCTGTAACTGGGTGAGATAGTCTCTAGACCAGACAGACCAAAAGTCTTGTTTTATTTTGGACAAAATGTTCCAAAATTTAAGTCTTTTTATTGGGATACTCGAGAGATCTACTTCAGGAAAAGCAGTCATAGCCTTGCCTACCATAAAATGACCAGGCGTAAGGTATTCAAAATTAGATACATCTGAACTCAATGGCAAAAGAGGCCTAGAATTTAAGACGGCTTCAATTTCTACAACCACAGTGTAAAGAGCCTCAAATGTTAAAGCAATATTACCCACAATTCTCTTAAAATGATACTTTAAACTCTTAACGCCTGCCTCCCATAGCCCTCCGAACTCTGGGGAGTAGCTAGGTATGTATTTCATTGTTATATAGTTAGGTACACAATAGTTTTGAACTTCATCTACATGTGTCTTAGAATTAAACAAATCATACAATTTATTTAGTTCATTTTCAGCACCTTTAAAGGTCTTTGCATTGTCACAGAATATGGTGACAGGCATTCCACGAAGGCCTATGAAGCGTTTGAGGCATGCCAAAAATGTTTCTGTGGTGAGGTCGCTAACTAATTCCACATGGATGGCCTTTGTTGCAAAGCAGACAAACAGAGCAATATAACCTTTTGTTATAAGAGGTTTCCTAATTCGCGATATCTTTATATTGAAAGGCCCACAGAAGTCTACCCCTACTATATGAAATGGTCTGACAGCGGTTAATCTCTCCTCAGGTAAAGAACCCATGAGCTGTACAGCAGCTGCAGCCTTTAAACGCGCGCATTTAACGCAGCGGTTGACAACCTTCTTAACCTCACGAATGGCACTAATGATCCAGAACCTCTGAGAAAGAGAGCCTAAAACCAATTTTGCACCAGCATGTAGCAGTCGCAAATGTTCTTTATGTATGATGATGTTTGTGACGTGAGAGCCTTTTGGCAGAATTACAGGGTGCTTTCTATCATATGGAATGTCTGAAGCATTTTGAAAACGACCCCCCAGTCGAACCAAACCATTACTATCAATGAAAGGGTGTAAGCTTGATAAGCCTGACTTAATGGGAGAGTTGCTCCTGAGCAAGTTAATCTCATTTGAAAAATAATATTCTTGAGTACAGCGTATAATGACCAAAAGTGCTTTTTGTAGCTCCTTTGGATTTAGAATACCAATTGACCTCTCATTATTTTTATTGGAATTATTGCGAAAACGCAGAATGTAGGCTACTACTCTTTGAAGTCTGTTAATATCAGAGAACCTTTCGAAAAAGGTCTTGGAAAATGTGTTTTTGTTACCAGGGGAAGTATCACCACCTACATTGCAGCTATTTACTACAGAATCAACTTCATCTGCTTCACCATGTACAGAAATGGGTAGCCTTGCCTTTGAAGTAGTGTGTTTATAGTCCAAATTTGAAAGATCTTTCGGACCATGCCACCATAATTTGTTGGACTGCAATTTATGTGGATCACAACCCCTAGACAAAACGTCAGCTGGGTTGTCAGCTGTGCTGACATAATGCCAACTGACGCCCTTGACCAATTCTTTAATTTGATTGACACGCTTGGATACATAGGGATTTGACTTTAGATTAGTTGATTTTATCCAAGCTAATACTATTTGTGAATCACTATATAAGAATAATTTCAGTGGAAATCTATCTTTTAAAGTTTTAGTGACTCTACATGTAAGCTCTGAAAGGAGCAGCGCACTATTCAATTCTAGTTTTGGGATGGTTATGGATTTGTTCAATGGAGCAACCCGTGATTTGGAACACAAAAGGTTTACATAAACCGTTCCATCAGCATTGAGTATCCTTAGATATAAGCAACAACCTAATGCTTTGAAAGAAGCATCAGCATAACCTACTAGCTCTAAATCTACCTTGCCAGTAGAGTTAACACATCTTGGAATACTAATGGTGCCCATTAACTTTAGACTATCTAAGAATTTTTCCCAAAGGTAGAGTTGTTCATGGGGCATTATAGAGTCCCAGTCAATTTTCATTGACCACAATTTTTGCATGAACAGCTTTGCTGTAACTATGATTGGACCAATCAATCCTAGAGGATCAAACATTTTTCCGATAAAGCTTAACACCTTTCTCTTGGTGTTGATATCATTTTTCTCAACCAATGGGGCTGTGAATGTAAGCTGATCAAGCAAAACATCACATTTTAAACCCAATGTCTTTATAATATTGTTTTTATTTATATCCAGTTTTTCAAAATATTTGACTTCCTTTGGAAGGTCATCAAGAAGTTGGGGACAGTTGGAACACCACTTATGGAGGATGAAGCTACCTTTTTCTAGTAATTCAATTAATTGTTTTTTAAGCTGATAGAGCTGCTCTAGACTGTCTGAACCACTTATGACGTCATCGACATATGTACTTGAGTGCATAGCTTGGGCTGCGAGAGGATGTGAAACACCATATCTGTTGGCCAATTCAATTAGGCAACGTGTTGCTAAGAAGGTGGAAGCTTTTAAACCGTAGGTAACAGTCTGCAGTTGTATACAGCTAATTGACCCTTGAGGATTATCACGCCAAAGTATGTTTTGGAGGCTTGTTTGAGTGGGATCTATGCTTACGGATCTAAACATCTTTTGAACATCACAAATAAGTGTGAATATAAACGTTCTCCATAAAATGAGTATATCTAGAAGTTCACTTTGGACTACCGGACCATTCAACATAACATCGTTCAGAGACACCCCTGTTCTCGACTTCATGCTACCATCAAAGACCACCCGCAGCTTGGTAGTTAGGCTTTCCTGATTAAAAACCGCATGATGAGCTAAAAAATAAGTTGACCCATCTTGAACATTATATTCTCCAATATCCACAATTTTAGCATGCTCCAACTTCAAATATTCATCAATGAAATTTTTATATTTTTCTAAATACAAAGAATTCCTATTAAATTTTCTCTCCAGTGCCAAAAATCTTTGGTGGGCCAATGAGAATGAATCCCCAAGCTGCAACTCCTTTTCCTTGGTTACTAATTGCATTTTGACAGTAAACTTCTTATTCTGAAGCTGCACAGACTGTTGAAAGCAACTTTCAGCTTTTTTGAATTCTTGGGAATTATGTTTAGTTGCAGTTTGAGGTATATTCTCAGATAGCCAGAATTGCTCCATCACCACCTCTAATTTCTTGCTATTGCAGATGGCAAGGTTCGCAACCCTAACATCATACCGATTGTTATGCACAATGCTAGAAGGGATATTCCCAGCAACGGTATACCCAAACAATGTATTTTGCAATACAGGACCATTCTGAAGTTTGACCTGCCCGTCTAGCAAAATATTGAAATAAATTTCAGCACTTAAAAGTATTGATATGACATCAGTGACATAGAAATTTTCATCGGCCAAGCAGATATTTTTTGGAATCTTTAGCTTTGATATGTCAAAGGAATGCAGGGGCAGGCAGGATGTGATGGAGTCTACAACATTACATTTAACATATAGTTTTACATTATTCACTGGAGAGAGGATGGATAAATCCACACATTTATTTATTTTTTGATTTTTATTTCCAATTCCAACAATGTTGCTAGATTGGGATTTTGTTTTCAAGCCTAACTTTTCTACAAGCTCTGTTGTCACAAAAGAAACTTGGCTTGCAGAATCAAGAAGACCTCTGACAATGATATCAGACCCATATCTGTCAATTAATTTAACCTTTATAGTAGGTAATAAAACATTTACTGATGGATCATTTGAATGTAAACTAACCGATTGTTCGGTAGCTGGAATGCTGTCTTTATGCAGGAGAGTATTGTGACCTGCTCTACAGACTTTGCAAGTAAAATTAAATCTACACTTTCCGGTGTGATTTTTTAAGCACATTGTGCACAATTTTTTTTCTTCAACAAACTTTGTGCGGTCTTCTATAGGAGCCGTCTTGAAGCGAGGGCAAGTATGCATGGCATGATCTGTCCCATCGCAGTATAAACATTTGATGATTTTATTTTTATTTTTGGTGACAATATTGGTCACTTTGTTTACAATTGACTTTTTAGATTCAGGACTGGAGTCCTCAAGTGCTATAGCGCGCTTTTCTAAGAAAGACTCTTCTATCGTTGGAAGGGTTTCTAAATTCCTATCAAGTTGATAGGCACGACATGTATACTGATCTAACTTCTTTGTTAAGACAGCAATTAATAGCATGTCCCACTTTTCCACGGGTTGCTCTAAGTTTTTTAAGGCATGCAACTGCTGCTGCAATTGCGTTATGAATGCTCTTAACGCAGTGGCCGTACCTTTTTGCATACACGGCAATTCCAGGATAACATTTATGTGATTTGTAATTAACCTTGCTTTATTGTCAAAGCGCTTCTTTAAAAGCACAAGTGCTTCTTTATATGATTGATTGACTAGAGGTAGGTTCACAATAACAGCCAGAGCATCCTCTGTTAAGAACATTCGAAGATAAAAAAGCTTCTGCACATCTGAGAGTGTCCTATTGTTGTCAATGACTGCAGTGAACAAGTCCATGAATGAAGTATATTTTGTGTAGTCTTTGCCGCTAAATATTGGAATATCAAGGTGTGGCAATCTAGAGGACGAAACATTGCTACACAATCGCACCTCATTCGTGTTCAGGCTCTTCAAAGCAGCATTTAATTTAGAAACAATTGCAAAGTATTTATTTTCTAAGACTGACAAATCTTCGGGATCATTTGGATCAAGTGACAAAATGTCTAACTGAAGTACCTCATATTCTTTAAATGTTGTAATTAGCTTTTCTTTGCGAGCTTCCAACATCTCCGTGCTAGAAGAAGCAAGGTTAATGGGATCACTAATAAAGTTTTCAATTCGGGTCACAGTACCTTTCAACTGTCCGCGCATGAGTCGAAATTTCTTCAAGTCCCCTGTCATGTTTACGTACCGCACAACTTATCTTAAGCCGCATACACTTCACTGCACTATAGAGTACACTTTTTCCGCAATAAACAGTAGAAGAGCCGAAGAAAGCACCGCCACACCGTAAACAAACTCGTATTTGTTTTGTTTTGTATCTGATGCTGAACTTGAAGATGAAGACTGACGTAAATGAAGTTGACAGCTGGTTTGACGTTGTTGAATACTATGACAGTAGCGCATCAAACACGCACTTGACGAACAGATTGAACTGAAGGACGTTTAGAGTTTGTTCATTGGTACCAACATAATCTCACCAACTCTGCTCAAAAACGCGGGCCGCGATTTTTCCCAGCTCCCGACAAGATTCTTGGCAAAAAATATGGCCGCCATGTAAATTATGCTGATGTTAGCAAAATTCGATGCAATCATAGCTTACATTTCACTTTTCACACCAAATTTCTTCTTCTTTCTGATGAAATCCTGTGCATAAGCAAGTATCTTCGTGTTTTCTTGCCGTTTTTTAGCAAAGACCCGTAAACTTATCTTACAAGCCTTCCCGGCCGGCACCCGAACGATGGCTCCGAGCACTCGAAATTACACACGAATTGTGTCCTGCACAACACACACAGCTTTCGAAGGACCACAATCGCCTATGTTCAATAAAAGACGATATTTTAACATATATTAGACTGTATTTAGTTAGATAATTAATATTGATGAACATCAGTTTAGAAGAAGCTTGTTCGATGTTATAGTTACAAAAAGATTAACAGGACTGACAACCTTTTAAGATTACAATTTGTTGCCACAACAGGTAAACTATTTATGTATAGAAACTTTTCTTAACAGACACCTTTATTGGGGTACCACTTGGACCGCCGCCGTATCTCGAAAACTACTAAAACTATTAAGCTCGAGTATAATGATAAAAAAAAATATTAACATAACCTACCTACCTACCTAGTTTCATCAAGATTAGATTAACGCTTCTGCAGTTATCGTCGGACAAACACACATACTTAAAAACATGCAAACATACAAGCAAACGCCGATTCGTTCAAGTTGACTCGGAACACAAAATAAATACATAAAGTTGTAATTACTAAATAAATAATTGTTTAACGCGACAACGACGGTACTTCAATAAACCTTGCATTGTTATGAAACTTACAAACTTTATTCCGTGGTGTGTCTGGCCTAAGAATAGACCCTTCCGTCTCCTCGCGTGGATGTCGTAAAAGCCAACTAAGGGATTACCTAGACTTGTATAGTGAAATAAAATACTTGCTACTAGGCACTTCTAACTTTAACTTTTTTATCCTTTCTTTACAATGGCCGCCACAGACTAAAAAGCCCCCTCGCTCGCAAGGGAATGCCCGCTGTAGGTAATGTTGCCAACCACACCTCTCCGTTCCCAGTCTTAGTTCCTTCTTTTGCCTGTTGACGTGATTGGCGCCACCAGCATTCCCTTCCGTTCATGAAGTACATCACAAATAACAATTTCAAAATTATAATAGCTTAACATTTGTTTTATACTTTGTATATTTATATGATATATATATTACGTTTATTACGATTATCATTACAGTCATACATTTACTAATTAGCATTTATGGAATAGACAAGTGCGAAACGATATCAGGTACGTCACCACGTACTTAACATTACCTAAATTCACACCGGAATTTGCTACTTTAAACCTACTTATTTTGACATAAATGCTATTTTAAACTGAGCACTTTCTATTTAATTACACAGTTATTGTTGCTATATATCTATACATTTTAAAGTCAATCATCAAAGCACATCCAAAAACAACAAATCATTAAACTTGTTAGTAAGATTCGTTGGTATAAGATTTCTCCTGGCTGCTAGCTTATTTAAGAAAAGAAGGCGTTAGCAGAGTCATTCGTGGGACGCAATGGTGGTGATGAGCTCACCACTGATGGTGCAACCCATATATATTTTAGTACAAGCTTTGATAAAATTACTGATCGTAACCATGTGCTGATCAAAATGAGCATAAACACGGCCAGTCTACTATTATCCTCTCCATTGTCCACCTTATGTCTCCATCATCAGATCGGCTCGCTATATCTCCATAATATTGCATTGACATCGGAACTTGAGAGGTATGCAAAATATCAACTCAATCAGTTGAGGATAACTGCTTTAAAATTCAGTTGCAAGATGCCAGCTGGACCAGGGAGTTACTGAAACATATTCCACCTGGACATTCATTGCAAATTAAAAGCTTTTAAAATATAGATGCCCGCTTAATCCTGTAAACGTCAAGTGGGTTCAGCCGATAGCTGAGCGCTGGCGCGGCCGGTTTGACCGCGCGATTCTGACATAAACGAATTGTACTGTCTGTCAAGATGAGTTTTGCATGACTACTCAGTTGTGGTAGTAATACAATTTCGATGCTACGAGCTGTAATGATTCACAATGTGAAAAAGAAATGGACACGAGTTTCGTTTAGAACTGTAATTTTCATTGCATTCGACAACGTTGACTTTTAAAAGAAAAATGGCGTGGCTGGCCAAATGCAAAATTTGCAGCCGTGGTTGTTGTACGATGAATTCAAACAGTATTTTCGTGTAGTAGTAAAAAAAGGCAAAAGAAAGCTAAAACGCAACAGATAAAGAAAGAGAAATAAGACCTTTTACTAACAATATTGTAATTACATGTAAGCAATAATTAAATACAATAAATACAATACAATAGATCGCAATCACCTCATTTTGCCATTAATAATAAATTACCTATGCCAGGGCATCATCACTCGCTCAAGGTCGCGCGATATTTACCTACAGCCCGGCCGTTCCTCAGACGTAACAAGTGACAGTCGGTTGTCGGATGCACGCCTGAGCGCTCGCGCAACGCGTTTCCCGCGCAAATATGCCGTCGCGTACATATTGTGCTGTATATGGATGCAATAGTCAAAAAACAAATAAAGAATTATCATTTTTTGCATTGCCGAAGGAAGAAGAAATTTAAGTTATTTGATTGATGTAGGTACATTAGTTATTTTCTGTAGGTACATATCGAAGTAATGCCCTTCATAGGTGTGATTTCTTGTGCATACAGCATAGATTCCAAAGATCTAGGTTGTAATATAAGTATAAGTAATAACTTGAATTTAGGTACCTACCTACTTACCGATCTACTTACGTGCTTAATTAGACTTTACTTCTGAATCGCTCTAAATTAGCAGTAGAAGAGCTTTTTTGTGAAAGAGTTCGTCCGGTGAAGTACCTATTACCACCATACCTATTTCCGCCGCAAAGCAGTAGCGCTCGCATTGCTGTGTTCCGGTTGGAAGTGGTTGCCGGTGAAATTACAGACACATAGACTTTTCATCTTTATGTCTCAGGGTGGCGGGTGCAGTCCAATGCGACATAAGGCGCGTCCTAGGTGGACGTGACCTATGTGATAATGCACTGTTCATAGGCAGAGGTTACCACTTATCATCAGGTGGGCTACCTGCTTGTTCCGTCATTCTTAGTTCTTATAAAAATAAAAAAACATAAATAAGTCTTTATTTCTACATAATAACAATATTGATAATAACATGTGGTACTTACGTAATTCGTAGGTACATAATATGTACCTAATATGTACCTATTTGAAAATGAAAATAGGTACTCGCGTGGTACTTTATGTAGGTTAGGTAATTTAGAGCGAGTTCAGTTCATAATAATAATATGTTTTGGTCATCGACGGTTTTGGTAAACCTACTAATGTTTTTAAATTAAATCGTAGCTTGTTAACTTCATAAGCAGAGAAAAACTATACTTACCTACCAACTTAATATCTCATCGTTATAATATCCATATAACTTTGTAACTATTTCATTTACCAAACAAGTAATTAATTTTGTAAAAATTAATAAAAACCCTCAACGTAATGAAACGGCTGAACCGATTTTGATCAAACATAGCTAAGAAAAATCCCGACAAATTCACCTTTCAAACAAAAAAAAAACTAATTTGATTCATCCGTTCGGGAGCTACGATGCCACAGACACACACACAGACAAATACACACACACACACACACACACACACGCACACACGCACGCGCACAGACACCTCAAACTTATAGCACCCCGTCGTTTTTCCGTCGGGGGTTAAAAATACCATACTAATGCGAGCTGAATTGCACTTTGTTGCGTCCCAGCAAGAGTCGCTATTTATATAAAAAATTTCGCTAAGTGAGTCTTCTGTACTTGTACTAATATTTATTCTGTGCCTATGCTTTATAATACACCATAATAGACACACGTCTTTTCCCCCGCAGAGGTAGGCAGAGCCTCAAAATGGGCCTCTTTTCACAGTGTGTTGCACCATCGTGGGAAATAGACGTGACAAGTGGTGAGCTATTCGCTGCCATTGCGTCCAACGATTGACTCTGCTAACGCTTTCTTCCAGACACATATTCCTTAAATAAACTAGTAGCCGGGAAAAATATTATACCGACGAATCTTACAAACAAGTTCGGTTAATCCCTTAGTCAGCTTTTACGACACCCGCGTGAGGAGATGGAGGGTTCTATTCTTGGGCCGGACACACCACGACATTAATAAAATACTAATATCACGATACCTCTAATGTAATTTTGCACATTTAGCACTATTGAGTGAAATTCCATTCTAAAATGTTCTCTGTATTTGATAACTTCTTCTCCCTGTGGCGATTTTTGTTTTAATTACAATAAATTACAAGCTTGAATACAAAGACTTTCTAATATGATGTCATTGCTTGAAAAGATAGCTCAGAATGAAATTAACATTGAGTCAAACAAATGATGTTTTCGATGAGCAAAATCATTATCAGCCCATAATACTTCCACGGTGGAGCTCCAGGCCTTCTCTCAACAGAAGTGCTATTACAGAGTGAGTTAGTGGAGGTCCCTCAAATTTTTGGGTACGTAGGTACTCATGAATGTTTTCCCGCCTGATAAATGTGAACCAACATTTTGCTTTTAAATAATTACATCTATGCAGAATGCTTATTGGCATAATGAAAACGTTAAGCATGTTCTGCGTATTAATGTATTATCTTTTTGGATTTCATAATCAAGGAAGAAGTATCCCTTATAATCTTCTTAAGAATTGATGTTCATTCAAAGGCGCCCATGGTACGCAAATAGATGGGGAGTAAAATCGTAAAATAAGTGTGTTATGTTTTCCTTATGCACAAATTTTCGCGCATCTAATTCTCTACTGGACTATGGTAAAGTCCAGTTGGGCAACGGAGCTGACGCACACCATTTTTTTCTGACTCCGACGACGTGTCACTTTAATATCTATTCACAAAAAAACTTCCATCTCCATAAACCTACTTTATGCGATCAACGCTGCGAACCGTATAAAATCCAAGGTTTACTGAAGAAGTTATAAGCGTGTTCATATAGACTGAGCCTGACAGACAATCGTTCAGTTACATAGATAAGGCTATAAGAAAAACTCTTTGTTGATTACTTTTCTCAGAATTTGATAGTCTGCATCGCGATATACAGTTTATTAACGTGATCGGACTTTCTCGAGTCGATAATAAGCTCAGCCCCAGCTTTTTCAGCGTTCAATTAATGTACAATACATAAATTCAGTGATGAAATATTGAATTATGAATGAATTTGAAACATATATTTTTTTGTAGATCGATTTCCAAAGAAACCTCATTATGTTGAGCCAAAGTTACAATTACTTATTTGTATACCTATTCAGAGATACTGGGTGCAGAAACTGTTCCAAGGTAATACAAATATTACTGTTATATATCTTTCCCGCTGGAGGAGTAAACGAGTTAATTTTCTTGTCCCTAATTTTGTGTACTAATATTAAAAATAGCAAAATATTTACTAACATCAAGGACAAAACATATGGCCCAATTTTTTAATTCCAATTTGTCATACCCTAATATTTTAGGCTTTCGTAGTCAACTACAAATTCTTATCGTTTATCAGCCATGTCCATCCGTCTGTCTGTATGTCTGTCCGCGGCTTAGTTCAGTGATTCTTAGTACTAGAAAGCTGTAATATGGCATGGGTATACACAATAATCACAATAATAACCATGTAAAATGTACTTGGATAAGTAAAATGGAAAATTTCGTACAAATTCTATTGAAAATTACTTAGTTGAAGTTGTAGGTTGCGTAAAACTGAAAAGCCTTCTCCAAAGTCTACATTATATTGTGACTGGCAACTACGGAAACCTACATTGCGCGTGGCCCATGCACTTGAGCATCACAAGGTCGTGTTTTGCTCGCTAGCTAAACATACCGCGGGGTGTGCCCCCCAACGCGCGCACAGATAGGCGGATAAGCACCTGGGCAGGTTTTTTATAGTTTATTTTTCTTCTGGTTCGGCTTCACTGGAATATTCCCTACAATTTAGCCAATATCGAGTAATAATAAATTCAAGTGATTAAGTCCCCGTAAAGTCATAACCCAGGTTAAAATGGTGGCAGAGAAACCACAGAATAAATAATGGACAAACTAAGGTTTTGGAGGACAAAATACGACATTCCGAAGAGACACGCAAAACACTTATATCTACACCACACATGTATTAGTTATATATAATTGGAAAGTGTCAGTGTGATGATAGCTATTTAATATTACAGAAATAAATAAACGCATGCACAAGATCATGCCGAACATATATATATAAAATGTTCAGAACTATCCTGAGCGCTATTCCATGCTAAAATCGACTCAGAATAGGAGGATAGCGTAAAAGAGTGCACTAAGCTTTGTAGGTTAAAAACCTTAAAACAAACTGTCAGTACGACTGTCACGGCAAATTTCATCGCAAACAATGCTGCCAGTTAAGCTGGCGGTGACTCATCCTCACTTCTGTCACTGTCATCTGTCATTATTTCAGCGACGACGCCCGGGGTTTTGACACAACCAAATTGTGCCTGTCATTCGGCGGAGTGAATGACAATTAACTCGGTGATTTCGCGGCAAAATTGATACGTATTTTGAGAGCGTAAAGGCATCAGTTTTGGAAACGTTTCGGACATTGGCTGATGACAAAACGCTGACGCTGGTAGTTAGTTTGTTTGTGCACTAATTGAGGGGGTTGGCGGGTAGCTGGATATAGGTACTTATTGCGAAACAAAGTACCTAGGTATTTACTATTCGTACTAAGAACTACCTGGTTTGTCTGACAATACTTCGAGGGATTTTTTCAATACTGTATTTATTTATGATCTAACTAGCTGTCGCGCGTGGTTTCATCGGCGTTATTCTCCTTTTAATGAAGGTTTTGATCTATCTGTATAGGTACCTACCAAATTTCTTCAAAATTAGCCCAGTAGTTTTAGCGTGAAAGCAAGACAACTAAACTACATCTGCAGCCTGCTGAAGTGGTAAGTTTGATGAAAAATGCCTATCGATTATTTTCTATGTATAATAAAAAATGACTATCTACGTAATGTATTGTATTAAGTATATCAGTTATCTAGTACCCATAACACAAGCTCTCCTTAGCTTGGGGCTAGATAATATTGTGTGAACTGTCCAGCATTTTTTATTTTTTTATTATATAAATATTTATGAACTCAGTATTTAAACGTGCATCATCAATCATCACACAGGCATAACAAAAATAAGCATACCTAATATACATCACATCACCTCCATACGCAGGAATATCCTTCATGCAAAATCTGAACTTGTTCGCTGCTGGAAAACACACACGTAGTGTTGTAAGTACATACGTTTTGTGTTGAAAATTAAATCCGCAGCGAACGTGAACTTGGCGAAATTGTGGACTACTCCACAAAGGTCACTTGTTCAAGAACTGAACTGAACTGAATTGACAACCTCCGTGACGTCAGCAAGTAGTCGGTTGAGATGCGAGAGGTTACGGGGTTGATTCCCGCTACACGACCAAATAATATATGATCTGCATATATTTATTTCGGGTCTGGTTGTTGTAATACCATGGTACTCATAGTTCCTGATACCCACGACACCAGGAACCCTAGTTTGGGATCAGAACTATGTATGTGACTGTTGGGTGTTATCTCAAATTGTATTAGCAAAGAAATTAAAATAACATACAAAGCACTACAGAGTGAGAAAGTGAGATTTATTCAGGTAAATAAATAACACAATAGATTGAATCTTGATGCTGACACAATAACGATTCGCTTTTCCACTTGCGATTAGTTTGCATAAATTCTTCTCCATTTATTCCCCATGCGAGTGATAAACTGATTTCACCCTTGTCTAGACACGATAAATAAAATCAGTGTATAATCATGCGAGGATAACGGGTCTACTATTTTGTATTATATAAAAAAACGTACAAGGGTACATAATTCAATAATAAGTAGATTTTCCTATAAATAATCTGTAATCACTTCAATCAATCTGGCAATCTGTTGTTGCCACTTTTGTTCAAAACAAACAACATTATACTTTTACATTTTTAATGAGCTTTAAAACAGTAAGTAATATAGGTTTAAATAAAGACTAGCGTCTTCCGTCCGGGTGCAGTTATTGTGGAATCTCTTGACCACTGTCAGACGCCTCAGTTGTCACATCATCCTGCCTCTCGCTCCGCACCTTCCCTTCATGACGTAACAGACCTATAGAACCTTAGAGAATTAAAAAAAAATGGCGCCAATATAATCAAAGTATAGAACAAATGGGAGTTACTGTCTCCTACTTGGCTGTACCGCATAGACATTTATTGTTCACCATTTCATGCCGTGGTGTATTCTGCCTAAAAACAAGGATCCTCCGTCTCTTCCCGTAGATGTCGTAAAAGCTGACTATGACATTACACCAGGGAATGATTAGCAGCATCAACCTGTAAACAACGCCAATACCGTGATCACCAATCCGCCTGCCAAGCGTGTTGACTATGACAAATACTCCCATTGCATTCAATAGGGGAGGCCTCGTCCAGCAGTGGACATCTAAAGGCTGCTGACAATGACTCATTATTAGGGTCGGTTATCAATCATAATTATCATGTGTTCATGCAATAAATTATTATTTCTTATCAATAGTAAAATCTTCGACCAAAGTATAATATTATCATACCTTTCAGTAATTCCATCACCGAATAATGGCATTTCTGGACGTTTACTTGTGTTTTACTTTATATGTGAATGTATACCGTCTTACTTCGTACATAATGTCCTTGGGATTTCATTAAATATTAATAAAGAAAGAAAGAAAGAAAGAAAGAAAGAAATAACATTTATCTAACAATTTTTTTTTTAATGACTAGTTTTACTGTTTTGCATTTGGCTACGCTCGCGGTTTACTGGTACAAAAAGTAGCCTATAGCTTAAATCCAGGTTATATAAGGTTATATCTATCTGTTTACCTCTTCTAATTCGGTTCAGCTATTTTGATTAATGTATAAATCAAGAACCGTTGATCCAATTTTGATTGCTCTAAGGTACAGTACAGATGCCTGTGTAGTCACAGAATCACTTACAAGATAACTTGGTGATAGCATGAAATTCATTATAAAGAAGATACCTATTACGGTAAAAGGGCGTGCCTCAGACAAACGTAGCTCTGTACTTGAACGAGAGCTAAATAAATGAATGGAATTATAGTGGCTTGGTATAATTTTAGAAATATAAATTTAGAAGCGTAGTTCAACTAAAACGATTTAGTCTTATAGGTTGTACTCATATTTTAGAAACAAATTATTCAAAGTCCAAGTCTAGCTCAAGGGTAATTCTGTATAAATCTGAGCATTATTTAATTATGTACTAATAGAAACAAACCAAGTGAAGTTTATGAAGTAAGTAATTATTTTAAGCAAATGAATTCATAACTTGGGAACTTTAATAACAGCTACAGAACAAAGCGACAAACTTGCTATTGTAGACTTTGCATTGCAAATGGCGGCGCGTCGAAGTGACGAAAGGTGGGACATTGCAAGTTTTGAACGAGTCTTTGTACCGAGGACGAGTCTTTGTGGAATGAATTGGGCTG
The DNA here is from genome assembly GCA_932527175.1 of Operophtera brumata. Taxonomy (NCBI): domain Eukaryota; kingdom Metazoa; phylum Arthropoda; class Insecta; order Lepidoptera; family Geometridae; genus Operophtera; species Operophtera brumata. The sequence goes on along the minus strand of OW052239.1, from coordinate 52,166,481 downwards.
CAGCTGACAATACTGGTTAGGTCTCAAAACCGTGTACGTAACACATAGTGCGTGAAGCTGGCAGAGTTAGTGCGGCAAGATAATAGGCCTGGGAAATGAGGACATGCACAATAACCGCAATGCTGTTTCGTCACTATTACCTGGTAATACGGCACTTATAGTTGTGAAATTAAAATCTTAGATGGCTGGGTTTTGTAGCAATGCGCAAATCTATTTCATCATGTCTTTATTTGCACCAATTTTCTTTCTACACAGTCTGTACGAAAATAAATTAAGCAATTTTTTATATTTTTTTGTAGTTTATAATAAAATAAGAATTATAGATTTGGAGAACGAAGTATAATCAAAGACAATCGCTGACTAATTTTTTTTTTTTACGTCGTACCAGTTGCTTAGCATTTTTATCTTCTACGTCGTAGCAGTGTTAACTTCTACGTCGTAGTAGTTGCGTAGCAGTTTAGAATTTGCTTGAAAACTCATTTTATTACTCTTTGTAACAACTAGAAAATAGTAAAGCATGAAATCTGACAAAAGTAAAGATAAATAAGAATTAATTAATTCAGTGACTAATAGCGCTGAACTTAGTAATTATTTTAAGTTAATATACAAAATTATCACTGTCTCAAAACTTTAAATAATCGACATAAACAAAGCTCAAAACTTGCTATTGTTACAGCCTACTTTGCAATTCAAAACAGGGATGTCAATGTGATGACACAGTATAATAGAAGAGCAGTTAGCCCATTCATTCAATTTTAGTAACTTGCTATTATTTTCACTAGTTGGCACATTATTATGCTTCTTGTGATGAATTTACATCTCGAACAATTTGCATTCATCGAAGTAACTGGGCCAAACGATTCAACTAGGTAGGACCAACTTCGTGAAAGAGGTTAGCCGTTAAGGTTATGGTGCTGAGACGTGGCCACTAACTAATGGCCGCATAGGAAAACTCAATGTTACGAAGCGAGCTATGGAAAGAGCTATGCTCGGAGTTTTACTACGTGATATAATCTGTAATGAGGAGATACGTAAAAGAACCAAGATCACCAACATAGCTCTTAGAATTAGAAAGTTGAAGTGGCAATGGGCTGGCCATAAGTTCGCAGAACTGATAACCGTTGGGGAAGAAAGGTTATCGAGCGGCGACCACAAACCGGACGACAAAAAAGAGGAATGCCCCCATTTCGTTGAGCCGAAGACATTATAGAGGTCGTAGGAAGGTGGTGGATGGAGGCGGCTCAAGACCGTTCTTCGTGGCATTGTATGGGGGAAGCCTGTGTCCAGCAGGCAGTGGACTTCTTTAGGCTAATGATGATGATGAACTAACTGTAACATAACTCTCAATGTAGTAGTAGTGACTGGTAGCGATTCTGTGCAGCATTCTCTGATTTTAAACAGCGTTAAAATTATCGCGGTCTCTTTTATTTCAGTCTATTAGAAAGGGCGAGCAACAATTATTTTAACGTGGTTTTAGTTTATAGAATGCTGCACAGAATCGCTACAAGTGTCTCAATTACCTGACTGATAATAAAAAGTAAAGTGACCTGTAAAAGTATTTGGCTCGCCTTTCACTGTAGATAATCTTTAGAAATTGTCGATACCTGTCAAATAAAATAAGTAAAAAAATAAAATGAGGGGTTTTCACGGACGTTTGAAATCATGAATCATTATAGATGCCGCCGCTGCTTTGAACCTAGCTTTCAAAATAAAGTGAAATGTCAAAGTCAACAACGTAGTGATATATTTTCGTGGTATTTTGTTACTATCACACAAAAGCACAGACAATGCATTTATTAATTTTGACAAGCATACTTGAGTCAGCGCCATCTATCGAGCCAAATTTAACTATTTTTTTTTTATTCGAAAATTAAGAACCCTCATTACCAAAATTATGAGGCTGCTTTGTTATTAAACACATTTTGAAGGACTAGAGTGTGAACCGGCAGTCGAACTCATCAATTTTCAAAGGTGCCATGTTTTGGCGTTCATGGTGTATGGAAAGCCAAGTCCATCGTAGTTATTAGAAAGACTTTGAAACTGGGTATCAGAATGAATCAGCTTATTGTGTATTCGCTGTGAGGACAGCGTGGCGGACAAGTCTGGGACAAGCGCCATTGTGAGATGAACGGCCTTGTGAGGGGAGGTGACAATAACTTCGACACTTTTTACACTAAGGTACGGACAGACGTGCTCATTACTAGCACGAAAGCATGCTTTTATTGAGCAAGTGCTCATTAGTAGCACGTGTATCTAGACATTGCTAGTAACCAGCACGCTTATTTCGAGCATGCTCAAAAATCAAAAGTCGTTTGATTTTTGAGCATGCTACCTGAGGCGCGGGTGGCAGGGGGCGTGCTAAGCACGTCTGAATACGTTTGCTTAGGAGCAGGAGCATGCTTATTTAGGAGTATGCTTAAAATAAGCATGCTTATGCTGGCAAATATGAACAGTTGCAGAGCATACTGATTTTAAGCATGCTTATGAGCATGCTTTCTTTTGAGCACGTCTGTCCGTACCTTAAGGATATTTTACAAATAAACTCTGAAAAAGTAATTAAAAATACTTTCGCACTACATTTTTTACAACTTCTTAACTGCTATTTCAAATAACAAATACCTTTCAAGAATACAGCCATTATTATCAAATTATCCAGTTGATCAGTCATCCCTCTGTTAATCACAGCCCTCAAAAGCGATGACGCGACACTTCTCACGACAAAACGCCTTGACGCGAACACAATACTCGTTATGTTCTACCTAGTATAGTATTATTTTATCTGTGGTTCTACTTAGAACAACACCGCTGTGCAAAATGCCACAAAATTGAGTAATAATAAAGCTGTTTTCAAGCCTATGTTGTTAAAGTTACAGTAGATATTTATGTGTTCTTTAGAAAATCTACTACATTCTTTTCAAAAAGCATTCAATATCAACTAAATTTATAGGAGATATAACAATTTAAAAATTTTGTGAATTTTGAGACCGTTTGTCGTGGCAGGCTTACGTCGAGCATTAGAATTCTTCCAGCTGTTGAAGATGATGATAGAAGAGAATAGAATATAAAATGCTTAATTGAACACCTTATCAAATAAAATAAAATAAAACAAAAACTGATCGCCAAGATGATGTGTGGGCAGAAGAAAGTTCTAGGTAACAAGTGAACACAAAGCCAAATGGAGTATAATTAAAGTATATTAGATACCTTCGTAACCCATTGTTCTAATAAAATAATTATGACTTACTAAATGTACAAGAATATCTTTTGAATAAGCCCTTAGTATTTAATGTATAATTTATTAGATATATACTTTTTTATTTACAAATATTGTATATTTGTTTGTTTTATAGCGAGCACATTGTATATGTAAACCACTGATAAATAATACTATACCTGGCATACATAATTCCATTCATGCCATAAGAGGTTGGAAGAAATACAAGAGAATCGCTTGGCCTACGATTCAACACCGGCGAAAGACAGTGGGTGGTATCGAGCGGTACGCATTGTTCTAAGGTGGGTGGTGACATTTGCGTTTAAATTATTGCCATGATAACATTTAGTTTTTCAAACTTGAAAGGTCACAATCTTAGAGAAATACCGCCTTCATACCGGAGGTCACAATATTCAAATACTTCATTTTGTAATAACCTGGAATATAATGTTAGTGTGTCAACTCCGTAGACCCATGTCTGTGGTCCTACTCAAGGTTTTGCGACCATCGAAACGTCTAGACAGAAACTGTTATTCAGAACGTAAATATCTCAGCCTTAAGCAAATCAATATTCTATACAACCCACTTCTGTTATTCTTTTCTAATGTATTTTCTAATAGTAATAGCTACTATGAATAACAGAAAAACAATATTTAATTAACTTTTAACAAAAAAGTTTATATATCAAACAAATTCTACTTCCACCTTCTCCGTCTCAAATTAATTTTAAACAAAACCCAACAAAACACGGTCTGAGAGGTTTTATTTCATTTTGTGAAGCCAGGAAAAGATTTGTCATTTAAATTATATCCTAGAGTTAATTATAACTCAAGAAACGCTAAATCAAAGAGTATGTTTTAATGAATGTGCCTGGAAGTCGAGCCGGGAACGCGGGACTGAAGTGTAAGACAAAAGGCGCCGGGACAATGAGACATTATACGGCCTGCTAATCGAGTCACATCCAGTATCTTTATACCTGGAATTAGCCCGCGTCTATGCTAGTTAGGAATTAGTCATGAATTTTAACAGATAGAACTTTCAAAGGAAATGTTGGAACTGTTGAATTTTTGCTTTGCATATTGGAATTGTTTTGAAACTGAAGTTGTCTGCTCGTTTTCATGACGTAAAAAGTTTAATAGTATATTAGATATTTTGCTTAATCTGAGAGCTGAGAGTGATACTTTATTGCACACCATTTTATACAAATAAAAAGAGTGCCATTGTTTTATTTAATTTTAAATAGACACAAAATCTAAAACACAGAAATTTGAAGAAAAAAACACGTAAAAAATACAAAAGAAAGTTGTCTTCAAAATAGGTATCGTCAGACAAAAACCATACACCAATTTATTATTTTTAAAAAAATACTCTTATTTTCTCTGAAAAGTAATTTTAATTCATGCACTAGAAGGTGACCAGGATACATCTGCGATAATTTAAGTGTCATACACAGTTCATGATTTTTATACTATTTAGTTCCATACAATCTTTATTATATATTATACCGTCTAAATACCTTAACTTAATACAATTTGAGAGAAACCTCGCCGCTGGCACTTGTCTCGAAATCACTTCGCGCTGTCACTGTGACAGTGACATTTGTGACATACTGACAGCTCTGACACATATTAACAGCTTTGTTCGTGTGACCTTTACTGAATACAAACCGTATTTATGTAAGATGATCTGTTTGAAGGTTTTTTAGGTGAATTTTATTTTGTTTTATGTTGGTATTCATAACATTTGGTAAATAATGAGCAAGCCAAAATCGAAGCTCCTCACATCACGTAAGGACCGTTCATTCTTGCATAAGAGACCGTGATCGAAATGATGGTGTTTTTTATATACTATTTGAAATGGCGGCAAGCAGATGACCCACCTGATGTTAAGTGGTACCCTCTGCCTATGAACAGTGCATTACCTGAAGGTCACATCCACCTAGGACGCACCCTATGTGACATTGCACTGCGCCCGACACCCTGAGACATAAAGATGAAAAGTCTCATGTACCTGTAATTTCACCGGCACCCTTACCCTTCAAACCGGAACACAGCAATGCGAGCACTACTGCTTTGCGGCAGAAATAGGTATGGTGGTAGTACTTCCCCGGACGAACTCTTTCACGAAAAAGCTAAAATATAATATAATAAAGCTACTACTAAAATGTTCTAAGGTGTAGTATTGAAAATGTTTAAAGCCGGTTTCTATTACACGCTACGAGTATTTATGTGTGGTTTACGTTAAGCATGTATCAACTGGTTTTCCTTTAAAAGTCCACCAATACCACATAACACCTATCTCGCTATTGACAGCCACAAAGGGAGCTCTCAGTAGCAGGAGAGTAACTACGGGAACTGGGCCGCGCGCGAACAATGTGTCCGCGATGACACAAAGCTACGCTTGCAGTACTACGATCAGTATTAAGGCTTTGATGCGTGCGGCAGTTGTTCTTTGTGTAGCACCTGTATAATAGAACCTACATGGAACAGTATAAAGTGAGCGAGATACACATCTCTGTCAAGGTAATAAAGATCTGGAAGGGACTCTTTTCGCCATTTTCGAAAAGAGACAACGTCTTTTTTTAACTCCCGACGCAAAAACGACGGGGTGTTATAAGTTTGACTTGTCTGTGTGTGTGTGTCTGTCTGTGGCATCGTAGCTCCCGAACGTATGAAACGATTTCTTTTTTTTTTTGTTTGAAAGGTGAGTTTGTCGGGAGTTTTCTTAGCTATGTTTGATCAAAATCGGTTCAGCCGTTTCATTGCGGTGAGGGTTTTTTTTAATTTTTACAATATTAATTACTTGTTTTTTTATTTCTTTTCCTATTGTTTTTTTGAGTTATTTTGGGTTATTTTGGTGGCATTTTAACCAATGTAGCTCGTTTAACGAGCACAAGTATAGTGAAATGAAATGGATATGAATTGCGTGACTTTTCAAATTGGTGGAAATTGTCTACCAAAGTTTTCGTAAAACGGCCACCGTTTTACTAAAACATGACTTGACTGTGACTTTGACAACTTGGAAGGAGTGTAAATTGAAAATACAAAATACAAACTGGAAAATGGCAAATGCACAAGCCATGCGACGACAATCACAAAGAAAAAAGATCTGGAAGAGTTTTTACAGGATATGCTATTTTCTTGCGAAGCTTTAATTACTAACAGTGTTTATTTTTAAAACTTTGAATCATGGCTTATTTAGTCGTTACCCACCCTCTTGGTATATCTTTAACTGGTTCAAATGAAAGCGTTATAAGAGTAAGCAGGCAGGGTGGATGAATAGTTGACTAAGATTTCTCAACAGCTAGCGTGAGTGTCCTAATATAGCAAAATAGGTAGTACAGGATCGATGGGACTGATCACCTATTAAATAACTTAGGTACATAATATCTAACAGCTGACTTACATTGTCAATAATAAGATAACTTAAGTTTAATTTATGTTTGATAAAACATCATCAGAATGTGTCATCACCAAGCTGCGTGATTGTAAACGTAGTTCTAACGTATTTTACCAATTATGGGCGAACAGAGTATAATTTTACACTGAAATGACTGTTGCTGGCTTTTATATTGGTAATTATTTGCGGCAAATCATATTTGGTTGAAGAAAACACTGGATTCGATATCGAAAATAACATTGAAATGACTTGTATGGACTTAAATTTCGATGTTATTTTCGCTGTTAATCGACTGTTTTCTTCAACCAAATATGATTTGCCGCAAATAATTACCAATATAAAAGCCAACAACATTCACTTCAGTGTAAAATTATACCTTGTTGGCCCATATTTGGTAAAATACGTTTGTATGGAAAAGCAACCACCTTAAGACAAATCTCCTCATTGCATTCTATGGATGAGGCCTCGTCCAGCAGTGGACGTTTAGCGGCTGATGATGACGTGAGTTACACTGACGTTTATTAATGTTTAATTTATTTCAACTTAATTTCGATGCCTGTATTCGAGTACATCTCGAACAAGACGGGCGCCAAGTGCTCGAGAATACTGACATCAGGACGAACGTGCTTAAGCACGGTTTCTTTTATTGTATGAAGACATTCGTCAAAGGAAATACATGACCTACGCTGTTTCACCGAGTGCTTGTTTGTAGGTAGGTCATTCATTCTGTGTTTAGGGAGGCAAATTCACTGGGTCTTTGAAAAAAAAAAAAGGCTGAAAATGGATAAAAAAAAAACCTTATTTTTAGTTTTTGACAGTTATGATTTGACGATGATACATTCGAATACAAAATACACTATCAGGTTTTATGAATCTTGTTGACGTGGGAATCTGATGTTTCTAAAGACACAGATAGTTCACTCTTTATGCGGGCGTTATCATAGATAATAGAGGAAGGACCTAATAGAGGAAGGAGTTAATAATATTAATCTGATGTTTCTAAAGATACAGATAGTTCACTCTTTATGCGGGCGTTATCATAGATAATAGAGGAAGGACCTAATAGAGGAAGGAGTTAATAATATTAATCTGATGTTTCTAAAGATACAGATAGTTCACTCTTTATGCGGGCGTTATCATAGATAATAGAGGAAGGACCTAATAGAGGAAGGAGTTAATAATATTAATCTGATGTTTCTAAAGATACAGATAGTTCACTCTTTATGCGGGCGTTATCATAGATAATAGAGGAAGGACCTAATAGAGGAAGGAATTAATAATATTAATCTGATGTTTCTAAAGATACAGATAGTTCACTCTTTATGCGGGCGTTATCATAGATAATAGAGGAAGGACCTAATAGAGAAAGGAATTAATAATATGAATCTGATGTTTCTAAAGATACAGATAGTTCACTCTTTATGCGGGCGTTATCATAGATAATAGAGGAAGGACCTAATAGAGGAAGGAATTAATAATATGAATCTGATGTTTCTAAAGATACAGATAGTTCACTCTTTATGCGGGCGTTATCATAGATAATAGAGGAAGGACCTAATAGAGGAAGGAATTAATAATATTAAACTAAGTGTGAAACTCTTAAAACACCCTAAATTTTAATTTGCGTATTTTGAATTCCTACTAAACAAATTGATAAATTAAACAAGTATGTAAAACTTTGGATAAACATGCCAATCTGTTTTAATAATTACGTCTGGCGGTACGTCTATTGAAACTTACCCCAAAAAATCAAGTGTAAATAAATATTGATTTTGAGTCGACAACATATTTTAACCACAAAATTATTATAGTTGCGTAATTTTAATTGCAAACTTAAGGTTCACAGTTGAGTAGAAACTTGTCACCATGGACCTTGTCACTGCTTTCACCAATCAACATGAGTGAGCTGGCCGCTGTCACTTATGACAGTAATGGACAGTGCCCGTGTTTACTCACCGCGGCTGCTTGCTTTGCTTTCCAACGCGCTGAATTTGTGACGAGCTGGATTTTCACTTAGTTTCATACATACATAGACACACGCCTTTTTCAAGTGTACTAAACTCAATCGGTTGGTAGGTTGTTTGAGCTCACCTAAACCTCTTTTTGAGTTTGCTAAAATTGATGAGTTTAACTGAGGAAGTTTCTGTTTCCTATCTGCGTTGTTTTCTGAAAAGAGATAGGAAATACTTTTGCGATTTCTGGAGTTTGATTGCGAGTGGAGGTTGAAAGATCAAATAACTTTGTGCGTATTTTAAATTATTGTTAAGGGAATTTTCCAACTCTGTTTAACAATATTTTTTAAAGGCGCGTAGCCGGCTGGGTTGCGAGGGCTTGCGGGTTCAATTCCTACTGCGGGTCAAATGTTTGTATGAACTGCAATTTTTTTTTTATAAATTAGTAATATTATAATAAATAAAGAGCCTAACTAAGACCCCTAACAACTAAGGGATTACCCGAGCTTGTTTGTAAGAATCGATAAGATTTGTCCTGGCTACTAGCTTATTTAAGGAATGTGTTATTACTGGAAGAAAGCGTAAGCAGAGTCAGTCATGGGAAGCAATGGCGGCGATAAGCTCACCACTTGTCACGTTTATATTCCACGATGGTGCAACCCACAGTGAAAAGAGGCCCATTAAGGCTCTGCCTACCCCCTTTCGGGGAAAAAGGCGTGTGTCTATGTATGTATAGAGACTAATCGGAACACAGACAATAGCTATATGGGCAATAAAATAGCACTTGCCATTGAAATATATTCATATCATGTGCTGTTTCGGAGCCTATTCTAGAATAACTTTCAGACAGACAGACAAACTTATGATTAGTCATCTAAATAAAATAAATAAATAATGCTGGACAATTCACACAACATTGTCTAGCCCCAAGCTAAGCAGAGCTTGTTTTTTGGGTAGGTACTAGATAACTGATATACCTTATACAATACATTACAAATATAGATATTTTTGATTATACATAGAAAATACCCAGAACACCCTGAAAAAAATATCTACAGATCGTACAAATATTTGTTCCGAGGCGGGAATCGAACCCGCAACCTCCTGCGTCGCAGGCGAACCTTCGCCCGCCGAACCACAGACGTCGTCATTATGGGATCAATATCGTCGGATAAATAGGACTTAGGCATTTATTTTGAAATTACAAACATACACTTCAATTTTATTGTTGAAATTGATAGAATATAACTCTGCTCAAAATAATACTCATTTCAGTCTGAAAAATTCCAACAACATACGAAAGAGCAACCGAACCTTCATCTACGGTATGTTATCATTAAACCCGCTACATCATCCATATTAATGCGTATACAGTAATGTATCATTTTTATATTAATATTCATAAGGAACGGATTGGAACTGTTCGTCCGTAACGTATCGGACATACTCGGGAAATGTTCGGACATTCAATTAAAACCTTTGATATTTTTTCCCCTAGACCCTTTTTGCTATTTGCAATAAAGCTCGTTGATTTAGTTTTTTTTTTAAATTATGACGTACTTATCCTACTAGCCCATGACTTGGTCCGCGTGGAGTATTTTCCATTGAAACTTCAACACCCCACCGCGATTCCCCCACATTCTCTTAGGGGGTGAATTTAAGAAATATATTTTAATTTCATTGATCCTAAACCACATAAGGAATGTATTCTCTAATTTTCAGGAATCTAGGACTTACGGTTTAGGCTGTGCATTAATAGTCGAGTCGCGCCAGTCAGTCGGTCAGTCACGCAACGATATATTGATTAATAACACCTTCGTTGGATATAACTTTTGAAACTATCATGATTATGTACCTTCGTTGGATTTCGTGAGTACCATAATAAAATCAAATCGGGGTGTTCAATCATTATAAAATAAAATGTTGATTTGATTTGATTTGATTACTATACTTATTCATCCCATAACCAGATGGACACTGACGTTCCAAAAACACACATCCTTTTTGTGGTTTTCCGCTTCACTTCTACTCTTTCATCCCTTTCGCTCTATTAACGGACAATATAACACCATCCAATTCAGCATCTGTCAGCTCGCATTTCATATGTAGGACGTGGGTCTACACGTCTTCGATAACTTTCAAACTGCCATTCAAGTTCGCTCTTTAACACTTTATAGCAAAGTCTATTTTCGTGTAATGAAAAGCATCTAATTTGCATGGTTACCCTCGTGTCAGATGTGAGTGAGGACCGGATTCCAAAAGTGCCTTTAGTGACGTTTAGAACTTGTGTACATTCATCCTTTTATGCTTGATTACATTTTCCGTATTATGCATATTATATTACCACACCTTTTTGTGTTACACTTTTCCCAATGTAAAAAAATGTTGTTCTTGTTTTTTTTTTATACATCTTGGAATGATTGTTCATGCAGATGGCCCACCTGATGTTAAGTGGTACCCTCTACCTATGAAAAGTGCATTATCACATAGGTCACGCCCACCTAGGCCGCACCCTATGTGGCATTGCACTGCGCCCAGCACCCTGAGACATAAAGATGAAAAGTCTCATGTGCCTGTAATTTCACCGGCAACCATACCCTTCAATCCGGAATATAGCAATGCGAGCACTACCTACTGTTTTGCGGCAGAAATAGGTATGGTGGTAGTACTACCCCGGGCGAACGCTTTCACAACAAAGCTCTACTACTACTAAAAAGCACTACTACTAAAAAGTTTCTTCACAAAAAGCAGCAATGTGCTCGCAACCAGCTCCCTTCGAGCGAAGCGGCGTGATGAGGCGCGCAGATACTTGAAGAAGCCAAGTTGTTTTCACGATAACCCATGTAGTGGTGGCGCGAGGTGCACCGGAACACCGGGAAGCGCCTCTTTACAGCTTTGCGTGGCGTCTAGTGTTGGGAGGTGGCGCTACACCACGCTACACAAGGCGGCACCGCGTCGGACGCTGCGAGGACCTCCCGCGTCGCCTCGGCCCCGCAGTTTGCAAGTCGTATCTGTATTATAATTTTCGAGCACACCATTGAACAGCATCAAATCGATACTGCGTCTGAACTGTAATGGTAGAGACAAGCCGCGTCGTGAACCGGGTGTCTGACCGATGGTGAGATGCGCAGCGCGGCGTAACATGGCGTACTTTGCGCACGTAGCCGTTCGCTTTTGCGCACTCACTTTTATTTGTACTTTTTCATTGTTAACAAGTAGTATATTTATAAAAAGTAGGAGCCTTACCGTGTCGGTAAGGTTGCGTCTCGGTGTGAGCTGACCCTTGCATACAGACATGCCAGCCAAATATTTTTTTTGACCTTGCTTGTTATTGATACCTAGTTTGAAATTCATTTTCCTCTGGGATTCATAAAGAATGAAACTCGTGCATAAGTTTGTGTAAATTAAACAAAAGCATCATAGGTAATTAGGACTGCAGAGTTGTTAAGTCTTTTCTTAGAAACCGGTCTTTAGTTTTTTATAATTTAAATGAATTATCGAAGAAACATTTATGTTAAATTTACCGTTTGCCTGTTGGAAAAACTCTAGCAAGGCATACCACGACACGGCAGCTTTAATAGCATGGAGACAGCACCAACACGATACACGTCGCTTGCGGAATTAGAACGAACATTAGGAGTTCCTGTTCATGAGGACTTTTGATGTGGTTGCGTTTGGTAGACGCGCAGTTAGTGCATTATGTGGTAGAGGCTATGAAGATTGCGTCTACTGACCGAAGTGTTGAATTGACCTTTGACTAATTGCAATCTTGACGATGACGTCTTTGATAGATTGTGTCTATTAGTGATTTCTGAGATACTTGGTCCTTCTCAAGGCTGTTTCAAGGACCTAGGTTTATGTAAAATACACCCCGTGTCAAATATTATTCTCGTCACCTACTTAAAATAAAACAAGGCTTCAATAAAATATGAATTATTCATTATACTTAATATTAAATAATTTTAACTGCGAACTTCTAGTTCGGCAAGATACGAAAACTCCAAGACTTCAATCCTCATTTTTAAATGAATATTTCGTCTCCGAAAGTTTTAAGCCAGCAAGCTATTTATCGCCGTATTCCAGAGATTAAATAATCCGAAGAACAAGAGCTTGTAAATCCTAGTTGGGAAGTCTCGTTAAAAAACTATAAAGTCGAGGACTTAGCAAAACTAGTTTTTGAGCATAGGTCGAAGTAGGTTATTCTAAATTGAAGCTATTTTTGATTGATTTATGCTCAGTTTAGTATTATTTTATCTGTGCTATAATGAAGCAGTATGATCAAAGTAGAAAACTTTTGTTTCGTGTCGCTGGTTCTTTAATTCTGCATAAATTGTGTTGCTTTAAGCCGAGGTTTTATTTTACTCGTATTACTGTTTGTCGAAATAGATTAGTGAAACGATTAGGGGGTCATTTTAATCCACGGCTGTCTTTGAGTTTTTTTTTTGTAAGACATGCTGGTTTTTCCTTGTATTAATATACAAGGAAATGTATATTGTATATTACTTGTACTTGTATATTATATTGTATGATCTTTTAGATTTTTACTTTTAGATCTTGAATGAACTGTGGAAAGCTTGGCATAAACAACCATGAGGTGTTGTACAAAATTACTCCTTTGCTGTTCAAAGAACGTGAATAACACATAATATCCATCGAAGTAAAAAAACCATTGGTGCATAATTTTTTCCTGGATTTGATACATGTACCTTGTATCAGAAATCATGGTAGTTGCCACCAAGCTTCCACGGTTTGTTCAAGATCTAAGAGAGGTCTCCACTATTATCTTATAACTAACAATAAGTTCAGCGCAAGTTGAATCCGCCGAGACTTGTGGCACCTGCTGACTGGAACTTTGCCTGCTAATTGTTATAATTGAATATTTTACCAGGCTCACCGCTCCCCTTAATCTGATTAAGCGTTTCAGAAACTTTTAGTTATAAACTGGTGTATAATAGAAAAATCGCAGTGAAATTTCCAAGTTTACTATTATAGGAACCTAAATAATCCTCACATTCTTGTGCTGATCAATGAAGCGTTATCTATGAATCAATATGTATAAACACAGTATTTTCTTTGAATGGTTGGGTGAAGTCTCAATATGCCTTAAATAGATCGTACAACAGAGTATAGAATATAATTATTTAAGAACAAAATCTGTTATTATATTTATCTACAGTTATATCGCCCATTGAAAGGGTGCATGCAGCAAAATTCCAAATAATATGTAGATTCGATTTATGAGTTAACCATGTACCTACAATATTCAGATTTAAAGTAAGCATGGACACTACATTATATCTCCGAGGGATCAATGTACTCGTACCAAAAACACGATAGGACAATAATATTTTCGCCATAGGAACAAAATAACCATATAACCAAACTATCTTTAAGCTAGATTCGATTGTTCCTCAATATGGTGCAGATTGTTGGGTCAAAAATTTGATAAATAAAATAAATACAATAAAACCGAAGGCATACTGTAAGAGTTTTGTAAACATATCCATATTTAAGGAGATATTCGATATAAAAGTGTTTATTAAGCGACGCGAGGCATTTATTACACGACTGTGGCAAAGCCAAAATAGGAGGGTTTTTTATCTGTACATGTAATGTCCGTCCCTGTTTGTGAACCTGTGTTTCAGACAAATAAATCATCTTATCTTATCTTATCTTATCCTAAAGTCCCTCGTAACTACTAAACGGCTGAACCAATTTTGATAATTGATGTGTCGTTAGATTCGTTATTATTGCGAGTTTTTTTTAAAATAAAATAAATAAATAAAATATTTAGCTCCAATCTAAGCAGAGCTTGTGTTATGGCTACTAGATAACTGATTTACTTAAACATTACATAGATAGATATTTTTTATTATACATATGAAGCGCCCCGCGGTATCACCCGCGTTAGTCTCAATACCGTTGGAATATCGATGTGTTATTACTGGAGTCCAGTTATCTCCATTCCAAATTTGAGCCAAATTCATTGAGCCGTTTCAGCGTAAAGAAGTAACAAACACCCTAACACACTCACACACTAATACACAAACTTCGCATTTATAACATTAGTAGGATAGGATAGGATAGAAAATACACAGAACACCCTGAGCAAACATCTGCAAATATTTGTTCCAAGGCGGGAATCGAACCCGCAACCTCCTGGGTCGCAGACGAACCTTCCCGCGCTGCGCCACAAAGGTCGTCAAATGTTTTATCTCCAAAAAGTAGGTTTAAAGAAATTACGTATGCAAATGTTTTTAATATCTTACCCAATGGTCATCGTGCTACAATCAAGTGAAACGACAAGCGGAAGATTTTTCGTGGTCGGGTTGTAAGATTTTTAACTTTATATTTGTTTTATGAAGATTTCTGTTTGGGTTTGGTGCGGTATGACTCCATCTAGGCTATTAATTCATTAATCACCCGTCTCTCCAATTAGGCTTTATTGAACCCTAAGAAGACGTTTTCTGGGTGCAAGATTTAACTTCTAAACCTCGTCTTACCAAATCTATTTCCATCCTCAATTAAAACTATCTCAGCTCCCAAATCCAACTTGTCCTCTTCACACAAAACAAGTTTAAATGATTCCGAAGGAACTTCAAATCGATTCGGACAAACGTAGGTAATGAGTTGAAATGTGCTTGGCGGGAACTGAACTTGCTATCCCTGGCCTAGTGCCAACTTTTAATGATTCTGCTAGTAAATTTTACACGTAATGGAATAACAAACGGGTGCTCTCGTATATTCTGTAGAGTGGTTTGTTGTTTCTGTGCTAACTGCTATAATGGGTAATGCAAAGTAGGGCTGTCGGTTTATTCTACAAATTGAAGAGAAAGAAGGAAGCATAGCGATTTTTATTAAGTTTTAGTACTTAGTGGCAATGGGCAGGCCATATATCTTGTACAACTAAGAAATGTTGGGAAATAAAGATTCACGAGTGGCGAGCACGAACCGGACCATGTTTTAAGGGTTGCAGGAAGTCGGTTGATGGAGGTGCCTCAGGACCGTTCTACGTGGCATTCTATACGGAGCCTACGTCCGGCAGTGGATATCTACTGGCCAATGTTGATGGCATTTCTATAGGAATTATTCAGAATTAATATTTAGACTATAGTATAAACCAGAACCCGTGTCACGCGTAATAACTGACACTACGCAAACTAGTCTCAATGAGAATAGTTTCACCCAGTCTGTAGTCGGCCGTGCGGCTAGTCGTGTCGAACTCGAAAGATTTTCTTGTGATTATGCATGCCGTCGTGTGTCTTTCCCACATGTAAAAATTCTGCTAGGCGTAATAAGAAAAAGGATAGAACCACATTTCATGCGTAAGTATTACATTTTATAATATTTTTTTGGTTAAAATAATGAATTTTGTTTACCTTTCATTCTTTGGAAAAAAAGTTAAGCGTCCATTTTGTCACTATTGCTAACATCACCATGAAGTATGATAGGCGCGGGGGAGGCATTGTTTTTTGGAGACCCAGCGCCTCGTAATAATAGCATCGTATGCACTTATTCTATATTGTAAGAATGAATACGGTACTAGGAGCAAAAATCGTAGAACATTATTATGTGATACGAGTAGGCTACGTGATACGTTGGGTGTCCGACTAACCTGCTTGGCTTGATGCTTAGTATAAACCTTTCTGTCTCAATCCTGTATAAAAAATGTTTTACGGACGACAGTGCGTCCCCAGACAGATCCTAGAAAGATTCACATTTACAAGAAGCCTGTGTCACTTAACCTTCGCTAAAACATGCACGCCCTTAAATGGTAGATTACATTGAATCTAACATTATAACTGTAACATCTTTTTAACATGTAATCCAGCAATAAAATATACTTTGACTTTAAAATGTGCAGTAAATACAAATATCCAGCTACCAGAATTTCCTAATATTTTTGTAACCCAAGCTTTACCCAGATGCAAGACATTTCAACATCGTATCTACTTGGGTTATTAGCTAGGCTTAGGCTCCGCACCTGCAGCTAATTATTGTAATTGAATCCTCTCCATAACTCCCTTCCATTCTTTTCTTTTTGCAATCTTGCGCTTTGAGGTCGAAATGAATTCATTATTTCAACGAGAACTTTATGAGGAGATTATTTTTAAGCGGTAAGCTCTGGTTAAACGCCATTTTTGTAAGGAATGTTGCTCTGAAGTATCCTCTATTAGATTCCACCCACAGCTTAGGTTGCAAGGTACCGAGATAAAAAACGGTCAAGTGCGAATCAAGACTTGACTGGAGAGGGTTCCGTACAAGTAGGCTACCCTAGTACTCACTGGATGAATTCAACTTCGTTGTCCTCGGTGAAATTAAAATACACATTTTGTATGCTGTTTCGCATTCTTCACGGATATTTTCCGTTTCTTGTGGAAAGTTTGGAACTAAGGATTATTGTTTAGGTTTTCCTGTTTTTTTTTTTAATGTTTAGTAATTTTGAAGAAAATTCTTGATTTTTGTATATTTTCTCTAATATGTGTTACTACATTTTTAATGTAAATATTTACATAGTACCTCATATTAATATTTTTCTCATAATGAGGCCATCCATTTGTCAATGCTTTTTTTTTCTAATTTGCCCCAAAATTAACCCGCAAGATCATAATTTGTTTATATGTGCTACATACTTGATGTGCCACCCAACTTTGTATATGTGTAAGTACCAGTATAGTTTTTTTTCAGCTTGGCAATATAGCCAGCATCTTAGTGACGCTTCCTTCTGGTAGTGATTTGGATCAGTTGAGCTACCTTTAGATCGCTAGTAGCGGTCTTCAGGTAGCACAACTGTTTCATAATATGTTTTTAGTCCATACCTTGTATTAGTTTTATTATTCTTTCTGTAAATAAATGTATCATGTTTTATCTGTGGTATAAGTAAAAAATACCAGTTTATTTCCTCCAGTAGATTTGAAGAAAATAGGCTGTGACAGAAGTACAGAGGACACGAAAGAGCTCCTATAATGGTTACGTCGGTACCTTAAGAGATACTGATCCCAAAATATGTGTACCCATGTCAAACTATGCAATATTTGTGTTATTAAAGTAGCCTACTGGTAGAATCTGGTATACCGGGATTATACAATGTCGTTGTAAGTATCTGCTACTTTTATCAATGAGTTTACAGCTACAAATACTTTATACTTTTATCATTGAGTTTGCAGCTACAATTTTTTTGAACTTTTATCAATGAGTTTGCAGCTACAATTACTTTAAACTTTTATCAATGAGTTTGCAGCTACAATTACTTTGAACTTTTATGAATGAGTTTGCAGCTACAATTACTTTGAACTTTTATCAATGAGTTTGCAGCTACAATTACTTTATACTTTTATCAATGAGTTTGCAGCTACAATTACTTTATACTTTTATCAATGAGTTTGCAGCTACAATTACTTTGAACTTTTATCAATGAGTTTGCAGCTATAATTACTTTAAACTTTTATCAATGAGTTTGCAGCAACAATTACTTTAAACTTTTATCAATGAGGTTGCAGCAACAATTACTTTATACTTTTATCATTGAGTTTGCAGCTACAATTTTTTTGAACTTTTATGAATGAGTTTGCAGCTACAATGACTTTGAACTTTTATCAATGAGTTTGCAGCTACAATTACTTTATACTTTTATCAATGAGTTTGCAGCTACAATTACTTTGAACTTTTATCAATGAGTTTGCAGCTACAATTACTTTGAACTTTTATCAATGAGTTTGCAGCTACAATTACTTTAAACTTTTATCAACGAGTTTGCAGCAACAATTAAATTAAACTTTTATCAATGAGTTTGCAGCTATAATAACTTTAAAATTTTATCAATGAGTTTGCAGCTACAATTACTTTTAACTTTTATCAATGAGTTTGCAGCAACAATTACTTTAAACTTTTATCAATGAGGTTGCAGCAACAATTACTTTAAACTTTTATCAATGAGTTTGCAGCAACAATTACTTTAAACTTTTATCAATGAGTTTGCAGCAACAATTACTTTAAACTTTTATCAATGAGTTTGCAGCTACAATTACTTTAAACTTTTATCAATGAGTTTGCAGCTACAATTACTTTAAACTTTTATTAATGAGTTTGCAGCAACAATTACTTTTAACTTATATCAATGAGTTTGCAGCTATAATTACTTTAAATTTTTATCAATGAGTTTGCAGCTACAATTACTTTGAACTTTTATCAATGAGTTTGCAGCTAGAATTACTTTAAACTTTTATCAATGAGTTTGCAGCTACAATTACTTTAAACTTTTATCAATGAGTTTGCAGCTACAATTACTTCAAACTTTAGTTACACAATAACATACTTAATGCAGTAAACAAACCTTTCTGAAAACAAATTTAATTTAACGCGTACTTTTCACTAATAAAGGGACATTTATCTGATTATTGAGATAATTATGATTATTTATTATTTATTATTGATTTATTTATCCCGTTTTTACTAATAAGTATGTATCAATCTATGATAGTTTCAAAAGTTATGTATTAACGCGAATAAATCAAGCCAATAAAATATGATATATCTACTTAAATTTTAATTTTAAATAATCACAGAAGCCGCTTTGTGTTGCTTAAATTTTTTTCTGGTTTGAATGGTCCAATCGGACTGTAGCGGCGTTATAACATCGGCGGCGCCGTTAAAATGACGGCGGTAAATATCCGTTACGTGATGATGGGTGAATCTTTTAAGCTGATTATGGTTATTTCGTTCGGGGAATATGCTTTTTAATTAAGCTATCGGTTTGATCGACAATTTCGAGAGAAATCTGAATAACCGAATTTAAATCAAAAATGTATTCCTGTTGGTTGACAAGCTTCGGGAGTTTTATCCATATAGGTTAATTTTATTATAAGGATACTTACTACTATATAGGTACTTATAAACGTAAGAAGAATTAAATTCTAGGTAAATTATTTGATCGATTCTTGAAACACCTATACTCTGCCAAAAATACTGCAAATCTTCAATGTATAGCAACTAATTTGTTTGTATTGAATACTAGCTTTTGCCCGCTGCTTCGAACGCGTTATAACGGGATAAACAGTAGACCCCTCCCCAACCCCTGCCCCTGACCCCCAGCATACATTCAGACACCAAATATCATCAAAATCCGCTCAACCATTGACCGGACAGACTTTCTCCTATCCAATGGTCTTGAGTTCATACAAAAATCTCATAGGAAAAGTACCTTCCGGTTTTTCAATTAACTGGGTAACTTTGAAATTTGTTCTTTCTCCTTTAACGTTACTCGGACTAGGTATTACAAACAATACAAAATGGAAATAGCCAAACAGGTCCAGCCATTCTCAATAAGTGATGTCCGAACAGTATTTCAGTTTTATTTATATACATAGATACATACATAAACACACGCCTTTTTCCCCAAAGGGGTAGGCAGAGCCTCAATGGACCTCTTTTCACAGTGGGTTGCACCATCGTGGGATATAGATTATTTATATAGACTTCGCATAACCTACTTAAGCTGTACGAAGACTCACTAACCATGGAACGACTGCATGTGCTTTGTTTAATTTAAGTGCAATTACAAACAAAGCAAACACGAGTTGCTGAACCTACAAAGTGCCAACTAAAGTTCGCATGTTACAAATTATCCAACTTTTTGTCCACAACAGGCAGGTCGCCATAATGCCGGAGGTAAACGTCCCGATTATTGCCCTCGGGTCCATTCGTGGGCTCATGTTAGAGGTTTTTGTTCCACGCCCATTGTTTAGGCATAACATTGTTACACAAGTTCTGTGTTTAGATTTTATCTCAATCTATTGTTGATGAAAAAAGGGACCAAGAGGTAGTTGACATACTGTTATTTGAGAGGATTATTCGTAAACAACTACAGCCAATTTTATTTGTTTTGTATTTCAGAGCGGGCTTCGACCAGAATAGCCTGTTACCAAGAGATAACATCAGTTAAACTACTATCAATACAAAGGATATCAATACAAATACTATCAATTTGTCATCGTAGCAACGATGACAAATTCATCGATTGAGAGCAGCCGGTCATACTTTCCTTACAAGCGCTCGTACGTAGCTCGTACTTGATTATGGCATTGTAATAAGTTTTTCCTTAGATATTTGTAATACTAGTATGTATCTTGTGCACTATACCTAGCTTTCTATGGTAAAATAAAAGCGGCCAAGTGCGAGTCGGACTCGCCCATGAAGGGTTCCGTAGCAGCAAGTAACATAATATAAAAGTTCTTGTAGTTTCTTGTAACTTTGATCGATGTTTTAATAATAGTGTATTAAAAAAAACTACTTACTAGATCTCGTTCAAACCAAATTTCAGTGGAAGTTTACATGGTAATATATATCATATTTTTTTTTTTAGTTTTATCATTCTCTTATTTTAGAAGTTACGGGGGGGGGGGACACTGTGTCTCTCGAACAAGTTTAGAAAAAAATGGTATTAGAAACCTCTATATTATCATTTTTGAAGAACTATCCATAGATACCCCACACGTATGGGTTTGATGTTTTTTATTTTTTCTGAGATTCAGTTCTATGTATGGAGAACCCCAATTTTTTTTCAATTTTTTTGTGAAATTCTTAATGCGGTTCACAGAATACATCAACTTACCAAGTTTTAACAGCCTATCTCTTATAGTTTTGGAAAAAAGTGGCTGTGACATACACGGACAGACAGATAGACATGACGAATCTATAAGGGTTCCGTAATTTTTGGTTACGGTACCCTACAGAAAGATATTCAGTATAAGCCTCCAAAAATCAGCTTGAACTTTGGCCGTTCATAATGTACTCATAAATTACAAACCTAAAGAAAAATCGCTATATAAACCTCACACGTGCAATGGAGATTCTATGTGTATTTTTTTTATAAACTGGTATAAACTGGGCTTTTTCAGAAACGTGTACGTCCGGTTTTATACAAACTTTGCGCAATTAACCAGCAGAATTTACCACTGCGCTGTCTCTCAGTTTTCAAAGTGCCTCTCTTTCTAATATTACATTAGACGAAACAACAAACTTTAGCCGAAACCGGGAACGACCCTCTAAGGTTTCATTTTCAAATTAAAGTAACTGTGAGTAGCCATTCCATCCACCAGTCCGTATCAGATAAATAATTGATTATGTTACCTGTACCTTTATCTATAATGAAAAATACAGATTATCACAAACGTAGAACTTTTATTTAGAACAAACCTACGTAATGTTTATTGTCTTATTAAGAAAAAGCCATAGACGTAGAATTTTTTCGCTACGCTAAATAGACAAACGAAGCGTGGGAGAGAGAAGTCATTTTTAAATGTACCCCGTGCAAGAAGAAAAGTGACAGCAACAATGTATTGAATTTGACATGTTTTTCTTGAGTTCATGCCCATACCGGACGGTCTCTTGTGCAGTTTAACTAATTTCGTAATTTTTTTAGTAATCTTACTATTAAATAACAAATATAACTTTGTATGACAATGGTGTCATGTTCAGTTTGTGACTGTGAATATACAAGACGTAATTATTCGGGAAAATACACGTTTCACAGGTAAATAAGAGATTATTGGTAGTTCGATTGTATTGCTTATTTTATCAATTCTGCTTTAGTAAATGGCCTAAAAACCAGTTTCATTCGTAGATTAGGACTTTCCCTTATATTTTTTAATAATATTTCGTTGCTGCACCTAGAAATAAACAATATTTTATGTAAAATATAAAAATGTTTGATTACGATAGGGCTTGACCAAGTGATGACGTCAGAAATATCGATAGTCCTATTGCAGTCTATATCGTAGTATAATGCGCATCATGTAAAAAGAACGCTGGCGGTCAAGCTTCTTCAGGCGTTCCAGCGTTCGTTTTAAGAGATTACTTACTTTTCTACTTATTTAAGAGATGTATACCTATGCATTCAATGAGTGCCTACCTAGTTTACTACTTTTTACATGAAGCGCACTATACCTAACTATAAATTAAATTTTTGTCCATCCTAGAATGGAGGTTTACTTTGTTTGGAGTAAATATGTTTGCTCTGTTAACATTTTACCGTTTTAAAAAAAATCTATAATAACCAGGTGGACATTGAGGTGTGTGTTTTTGTATTGACTATTGAAAAGGTAACTTTAAAGCACCACGGGTGTTTTATTGCAGTTTGTGTAGTAGATATTTTGGAGTAAATATTTACGTTGTTGTACACACGCCTTTTTCCCGAAAGGGTATATTTATTTTTTATTTTTTATAAATAAATATTGTTTATTTCTGCTTAATAAAATAATAGGTAACAAATTAAATTTAAATATACCCCAGAAATTCCGTTCCAGCGGGACTCGAACCTGCACCCTCGCCTGTGATCATCGATTCCTTTACTTTCGAACTTTGAACAGAAGGTTTCCAATGAAACACCTGTAGATACAGCACTATCAACTTGGCGCTACAGCCGAGTTGATAGTGCCCACAAATTTCGTCTCCAGCGTCATAGCTCGATCTATGGCTAAATTGTTTAAGGCGTCGCCGATGACAGGCGAGGGTGCGGGTTCGAGTCCCACTGGAACGGAATTTTTGGGTTACATTTAAATTTAATGTTATCCATAAAGCGTGGTTTACACTTGAAAAATAATAAACTTTGGGGTAACAAATTGTCTATAGATAAAGTAACAGAGTGAAAAATTATATGGGCGTAGCACGGCTGATATAAAATGTTTTTGTGCTTTCAGATTTCCAAGTAATCCTTTGCTACGAGAAAAATGGTTATCGGTTATAAGAAGAGTGGGATGGACTCAAATAAGAACTCCACTAGGTATATGCAGCAAACATTTTAAGTTTAAATTTAAAAGGGAAACTCTAAGATCCCACCTATAAATAAAACTGTAATATTTAGGGGTCAATAAATAATAAAGGTTTATTTATTAACTGTATTCAAAATTCTCTTTGTGACGTCAAATCTGCCAAACTGTGTTATTCATGAAAGACTTAATCTGCATTAAGATGTATTTATCTACCATACACATCACGGACGGATGATGAATTCTATCGACAATGTAAAAGTGTTGGTCGAGGACAACACTATTTTTAACTCGGACATAGACTTTCACCAACACGTGCACATATTTTTTTTGGTTCCATCTTCGATCTCTGATTGTAGATCTAGTACATATACTAAATCTATGGAAAAAGCACTGCCAGTCCACACCACCTCTGTCATCGAACCATTTTTAAGTCGTCATCGGAAAGAATTATACAAACAAGCTTGATAAGTCAATTAACAGTTTGTAATAAGGTGATTTTACAAATAGTAGCATGAATAGACAGCACACACTCAAGATTCAGTTACGTTTGCTAGTTCGAACACCTAACGGTCAATTTTACTATAAAAACTTTCGTGAATCATATCAATTATATTATAAAAACGTACGTTATTATATTATAATATTTATTATATTATATATTATTGTAATTATATTATAACCTAACGGTCACATACATAGTCCTGATACCACACTAGGATCTCCTGTGTTGTGCTGTGTATCAGGAACTACGAGTACCATGGTACCATTACACCCAGACCGGGGACAAATATTTGCAGACCATACAAATATTTGTCTCGCACCGGGAATCGAACCCGCAACCTCTCGCATCTCTACCGGCTACATACCCGCCGCGCCACAGAGGCCATCAAACGCTTCAAAACGTTCAAACGATTCGAAGCGCCTCCGCCGAAGAATACCCATTATCAAGTAAAACCTTCTTATTTTAATTCGTCATCAATTATAAGTCCATTATCTCCAAAACGGGATTAAACTAGGTCCAATCTACGATTCTCGGAACGACCGCAAATCTGGCCCTCGGGACAAAAAGGTCAAAGGATCTGTGACAGAAACTGACAGACGTAATCCTGAGCCCTTGCTAGCCTCACTATTATATCATTAGATTAAATTCCTCGCTATGTAGGCCTTGTATTGTGCTAACTTCTCGTTTGATCAGAGAAATAACTGATTGCTACAGTGTACTGGACATTGATTTTTATATCAACATAGAATTAACCCATATTCTTGTGAGAAAACTTGCGTAATTGCCCATAAATTATATACTTGATTTTATATTTTTTTGTGTAATGGTAGTAATATATTTGTTTTTAAGGTGTTTTACGTTGTTTTTTATGTTTTTTTTTGTTTTTTTATTTGTTCTACCATATAAAATCTTTTATATAATGTTTGCCATCGAAGAAAGCCAAAATCCAGGGAGGAATAGAGAAATACGTTTGTATATCCACATAAATCATACCAACTTTTTTGCAATTCCGTATAAATGCGTTTCGTCCTTTTTGACCTTTCATTGAATGTCCTGTCGTAAAAAAAATATGATTTCTGTATCGTCTAGCTTAACAACAACAACATAAAAGTCAAATCCCGATAATTTACAACAGAGAGGAAATTACACCAAACATTTTATCACACATAAAACAAAAAGCTTTCATTAACACAGAAGCCAGCAAGGAAGATACAAACGATGGGCCCAATCGAGAGAGTAATGGCCCGGCTCATAAATCAATGGTTATAACCGAAATAATTAGTGAGATCATTAGAGTGTCTGCTCAATCGTTATACAGTATAGTGTCGATGGTTATTATACGGTTAGCAGAACCTGTAGTATTATGTTATCTGTGGAAGAACTGACCTAGATAACAACTTCTGTTTGAATATCATCACGGTTGGACAGTAAAAGGTAGGTAGGTATTCTACGATACCGTGTCGAGACATTAAACCAATCAAAAAATAATTAAACGTTTAATGGTAAACGAGTTATCCCACTAATATCATAAATAGCAAAGTTGCGATTTTTGGATGTTTACATGTTTGGATATTTATATGTTTCTTACTCAATCACACCGAAACGCCTCAAACGATTTTAATTAAATTTGGTACACAGATAGATTATGACCTGTACTGAGCTATTTTGTATCGTGGTAAAATGCGGATGAAGCCGCGAGCGGGCACTAGTATGATAATAAAATTATACTGATAGGTAATTGACGATGCCGATGAACAAGAGGTGTAAGCTCTATCGTAGAAAATCTCTGATACTCTCATCAAAACAAGATATTTTATTTCATAACATGGTTTTGATTTCTGTTGCTTTCGGAATGTGAATTCTAACTCTCATGTAGTCTCCTCCGCATTGAGATAACATTTTTATTTTATAGTTACAGGCTACTTTACGGTTCTGGGATCCGAGGATATCCTCAATGGGAATTAAAGTCGTGAGCCTTTACATTATACATGTATGTATGGACTGCTTGAGGTAGGTTTTATTAAACTCGACGAGTAAGTGAATTGATGCTGTTGTAAATGAACATTTTGATATTATATATTTGATATTAGTAGTCACCGAAGGTTTTAACCGGGTTATTCTGTCGATGGAACTGAGTTTCAGGATTCAAAGTTAGCCATGTTCAAATCCAGGTTTTGATCTATGTTTGTACAAAGTATCATCAATTTTTTTTTAAATAATATGTCGTATATTAAAAACTTATAAAAGAGATAAAACTATCCGTGAAGCGAAGTGGTTTTAATTGTCGAAAAAGTAAAAAAACCTTTAAAAATCAATATAATGAACGATTTTTTGTTTACTTAGGGTTTGCAAATGATCATGATGAATGGGATATATATTAATGTAGGAAAAAGTAGCAGAAACTCGAAATCACGCTTTTACAGAACGAAGTGACGCGACCTAGGCGTGCGGGCGCGAGTACTTGTACTAGTATTTATTCTGTAGCGCGAGTGACGGTTGCACATGTTCTTTTATTTTTAAGACATCTGTGAAATTCAGTAACGCCAAACCATGGACTTAGTATACAAAAGAACTGAGCGTTCTAAAAAATTATAATACCGAAACAAGACCTTATTCCATTAGGTTAAGACTCAATTTAGATTACCGTCATAGATAGAGGAAAAACGAGCTAAGAGAGATAGTTAGAATAGAGGTAGTGTGTCCCTTTCTAACACTTGAAATGATAGCTTTATGATAGCAAGGGTGACCATGACCATTGTATAGGTAAATACTAAGAGGTTATCGATACTACAAATTTAAAAGTTGGCCGTCACGGGACGCCCGGCAGACGAGAAACATCACGGCATGACTGCGTCACGAGTCACGCTGTTTGCCGACACTGAACACTCGGTAAGTAATCAGTAACAAGGTTCGATACCACTTTCCGTGTTATTGGAAAAAAAAACGTGTTTCCTACAAACGCAAGCCCAGTCCCGAGTCATCTATTAGGGGAGGTCAACATTTTATTTTACGAAATTAACAAAAAGTGTTATCGATTCGTGATACTGATCACTTACCAAGCCTCCAGTATGAATCTGGCTGCATAAATAACTGTGATAAATAATTCGATTTAAATAATGTTTGTTCCACTCCACGTTCATAAGTGTCTATGGAAAAAGTCTCCTGGACATGATTTTTTTGTATGGTCACCGTAATAGAAAGAGACACACTGTCTCTATAGTACATATCTTGCTCGGCTCGTTTTTCAGCTGCGAGCGTTCAGTCCTTTTGTATACTACGTCCATGGGCCAAACCGACGCGGTCAGCCCTAATCCGCGGTGGCGTGCACGGTGGCGATCCATTGTCTTACCATTGATCGCCACCGTAAGCCAACGCGGACGCGGGCTGATTGCGTTGTTTTGGCCTTAGCTTAAAATGACGTCGTAAATACATTATGCCGTAAATGTATATGCCTTTTGAGGAAATAAATTGAATTGAACTCCTCGCGGCACAACTACAGCCTGAATCAAAGCCAAGTGTCTCGGCCACGGGTTCTGCGTTACCTGCTAGCCGCGCTTTCACTTCCGGCTAAGAGGCACTCTGAAGCTCACAGAGGCTTTATTTCAAAAACGATTTTCTTTACTATTGTTGGATTTTTGTTAGGCTTTTGGGTCGGCCCTTGTAATATTTAATTAAAGGCAATTTTCCTCGCGAACGTCTTAATAAATCTGTCAAAATTACTCGTTTACATTTTCCTCAGTTAACCTCAAGAGGCAGTTTTTCTTTGGAAAAGTATTTCAGTTACTTTATAGGGTTTTCATTAATAATTAAGTTGTATGAGAACCTAATCAATAACTAAAAGCTAAGATATTTACAGGCACCCTAAAAGTATCAGATTTACATTCAATCGTTTTTTTACCCACATCAGATCGGTGAAGGTAAATGCGTTTAGAGTGAGAGGTTGCTTGTGAATGTTCCCATTTATCTCCAAAACAGTTTGACCGATTTAGATAAGGGAAAGGGTTTGTGATTCATTGGCGATGGTTCTTAGACAGGTGTTATATGGATTTAACTCGCCACGTCATTTTCTAAACTCAACATGATGATCCCATCTCGGTCATAACTGCACTATCACGCAAATATAGTCAGTAAATTGTTCCATTTTATATTGCATTCCATTTTACATGTAAGCTTCCAAATAAACTATTTCAACACAAATTACAGTCAACTACATAACGAGGCGTTCAGCAATAAAAGTTTATGCATCTATTAATCAACAACAATATTTAGCATCAGTTTATTTCGTTAATACCAGAGCTTAACTAAGCTCGGATTTGTAGGTATTAGCGTGATATAATACATACCTAGGAAATAATTATCAAAAGTGGACAAATGAGACTGAGTTTATACAGGCCTAATAATTATGTAAGTGAGGTGAAAGGTCTTTTCAGTCCTTATTTTATTATATCAGCAAAAAAAAAATGAAAATAGGTACTTTTGAGCCATCCCTTTTATTTTTGTGAATAATACCTAATACCACGTCAAAATTACGATCTCGGACAACTTTTTCACAGCACCATTTTGAAAGACAAAACATCGAAAAACAAGATTTAAAAAAAACTTAATAGTTTATGATTGAATTCTAGTATTACCTACTTAATACTCAATCTTTTTGCCTCACTATTAATTGACGTAGTCCCAACTCTTATAACAGTAATAAGAAAAATTATCAACTAAATAAAACACTTAGTTTGCGTCTCCGGCAGCGCCTGAGCCAATAGCCCAAATATTTTACCTAGTTTTGTTTGCAAACGAAGCCATTTTGTCGCCCATTGTGATAAATTTTATTTAATAGTGACAGTATAATTTATTTTAAACATGCATGTTTATATAGATTTTGGTTGAAATTGCAGATTTAATTAAATAATTACGAAATGTGTTGCAATTAGCGGGAAAATACTGATGGATTTATTTGTACTATTGTCGTTGATGGAAAATGTTATGTAATTTACAGACAACAGCAGAACCAATAATAGGTTTGTTTATACGATGTTAGGATGGTAGGGTATACAAATGAGGTAAGGGTGGTACCACAGAATAAATAATAGTAGGTGGTACTGTGCCATGCGCTTGCTTATCCTATGGTGAAAAGGAGATGGTGGAATCGGAACTCATACAGCTCCTGAGGGTGCGTAAGTATTTTCTATTATTTTCGGAGTATGTAGTGTTGCGAATTAACCTATAGACCTAATTTATTTGAGTCATAGAGCAAAAACTTTTTCAATTTCATTTTCTGTAATAAATGTTCTTGTATGTAACAAGATTTTACTAGATAAGTAAAACAGTAGAGTCAAACTGTAATTTCTCCAAGGTAAACACCAAAGCGCTTGTTATCCGCACGTAATCATGTTTATGTGTCCCTTTTGAGTGTTTGCGGGTAGTTTGCTGTCTTTGGCTCTAACTATGTTGCAGGATTTAAAACAGTTTAGATTTAATCCTTCTAGATTATAATACATACTTTCAAGTAAGATTTGTCTGATCGTTTTGAAGAGGCCCAGCAATGCAGGTGTGTAAGAATTGAGATTCATTATCATTATCATCATAGAACGCAACAACGAATGGAGTATGAGACGCCTCCTTCAACTGGCTTCCTTCGACCTTATAATTGACCGAGCAAGCAAAGCGAGCGATCCTTGCAACAACTCTCAAAATTTGCTTTCATCTCTTCGGTATGCATGTATACATGTATGCATATAGTATGAATGTTGGTACTCACGTAATATTTTTCAACGAAACTTGACGAAACTTGTTAAACAAGTTATACATTTTCAAAGTATTTTTCATCAGCGGTTTTTTTATTGGAAGGTTAGATACTTAATTCTAAACAAGCTTTCAACACTTTTCGCAACTTTCTATTTTCAACATGAGCTGGAAATTAATAATACAAGCATAAATTCAGTACTAATTTATTGTACAAATTGTTGAACCTTGAGCTCAGAGCGTGTGTATTTACCCGACTTCGTACGGAAATGTCGAGAATGCCCTAAGCGTTGTCGTTGAACGCACTAACCTACTGCTGAAACAAATTTAAGCATCTTAAATCTTCAAAATAAGTTAATCTTTGAGGCAAGATTGCAAGCAATACCAAGGATTTGATTATTTTTTGAGGATAGTATAATTTGTGTTGAAACTTATCTGTGCCGACCCGATAGAACGATTATTATTTCATTTTAAATCAGAAAATTGCTTATCTTCTGTGAGTTCATTTAGTATTGTATATTTGTTAGTACTCGAGAATGTTTAGTGTAACCGCATCCTTCAAGTTACCAGACGTAGGCGCTCCGCCAGTTACTTACAATTCCCAGCGTTATTTATTTGCGGGGCGAATAAATTCACTAAAAGTAGTATTTGCGGCCCTTTGCACGAATTAAGGTTTATGAACCAAGAGAGGCTGAAACATGGAGTAATCGGGCTTTGTTTTTGATGTGGGGTAAACGACACAAGTGGCCCGAGTTTTGATCCGTTTGGATTACAAGGTAAATTGATGTGACAAAAGCATTCGACTGTAACATTTTTCTATCGTATAAAAATGAAATGTCTGCTAAAAATAAGAAGATTATGATTGTAGTTTATGGAATAAAGGAAAATTACGATGGTATGAAAACTATAAGATAGATAATATACATTTATTTACAGAAAGAATAATACAACTAGGTATGTACAAAATTAGAAAAAAATCATATGAAACAGTTGTGCTACCACAAGACCGCTGCTAACGATCTAAAGGTAGCTCAACTGATCCAAATCACTACCAGACGGAAGCGTCCCTAAGGCGCTGTCTCCACGAGCGAGAGCATCGCGACGAGTCCGCGCTCGCGAGTAAAAAACATCGCTGCGATAACATCGCCGTGTGGAGACGCGTTCATAGAAATACATGGCATGACGTTAATATCACCGCGATTCTCTCGCTCGTGGAGACAGCGCCTAAGATTATTAAGTAATAAGATTTATTAATAAGATAGATAATCAATTGAAAGCCCCAAACACAAACCCACATGGAAAATATCTACTGGTACGAGGCTGCCTCGTTTTTATAAGTACCACTAGGAAATTAATGGGCCTCTGCAATGATCCACTTTTCCAAACTTGCAATCATTATTATGATTGCAAGTGATTCAAAAAGTATCAGTTAGACAAGAACAACGACTACAGACTGAGGCACATTATAGTCCACTCCACTAGTGCAGGTACATGCTTTTATTAAGATTGCTTTCCTGTCTATAAATTTGGGACCAATCTGGCAATCGAATTTTAGACCAATCATGCTGAAATTTTAGCACGTTCCTTTGGTTCTGAAGACAAATACATAGTATATTCCAATTAATTACTTTTCACTAAAAACGGGATATTTACCATGATTATTGAGTTCCCGATATTTCGGCACAGTTGCTTGCACCATGATCACGGCAGAACTCAATAATCATGGTAATTTTTTTTTTTTTTTTTTATACTAAGGGATGACGGAACAAGCAGATGGCCCTCCTGATGTTAAGCGGTAACCTCTGCCTATGAACAGTGCATTACCTCATAGGACACGTTCACCTAGGACGCACCCTATGTGGCATTGCAATGCGCCCGCCACCCTGAGACATAAAGATGAAAAGTCTCATGTGCCTGTAATTTCACCGGCACCCTTACCCTTCAAACCGGAACACAGCAATGCGAGCACTACTGCTTTGCGGCAGAAATAGGTATGGTGGTAGTACTTCCCCGGACGAACTCTTTCACAAAAAAGCTCTACTACTACTAAAAACCCTACTAAATATCCTGTTTTTAGAGAAAATTATGTACATAAACATGATTGATTTAAAAGTTAAGTATATCCAATTAATTGTATGATACATCCAATATATAAATATAAGCTATAATTATATATTTTTTAACAAAATTATTTTTCCTTTTACAGCGAACCATTACATCCACATATATAAAAACCCAAAATAATTTACACGTAATTGCATTCACTTTCTAAACAATTTCCGTACTAGAATGCCAACATCATTTCGTCGTAATAGGTTCGCAAACAGGGAGCGGACGCATAGCGCATCTACGTGTAGTTACCTCACTCAGAAAGGTGTAGTAATGCTTTCAACGCCTACACTTAGTATGTAAAGGGTGTCATTATGTACTTTCATTTTCAGCAACAGCATGTTAAAATAACTAATATTAGTTATATGGTGCCATGGCTCTAAATATCCAAACATCATTACTTTGACATTTATGATATTACTAGCTGAATACCCATGCTTTGCTACGCATCATATCACCAAAATACCAAGACTTTATCACCCCTTTTTACCCCTTTTTAAGGGTTATTTTGAAAAATCCTGAAATATGTGTTCATTTATTCTGTATTTTAAGTACCCAATGTACTAAGTTTGAAGCAAAAGGCACCACGCGATAAAAAGTTCCCATAGGTAAAAATTTTAACGCCCCAGTGCATCCGTTTTTAGGGGTAGTTCAGGGAAAAAATATTTTACCCTTTTAAGATTTCTATTGAAGCATACTTATGCAAAGTTTATATTTTGTAAGTTCAAGAAATATGATTTTTAATACAGTGGTTTCACCCCTTTTCACCCCCTTAGCGGTTGAATTAACAAAAATCTCTTAATAGTGTTTTGCTATAAAAGTAACCTACGCTCCAAGTTTCAGCTTTTTAGGTACAGCGGTTTCGGCTTGGCGATGCTGAATCAATAAGTCAGTCAGTCAGTCAAGTTAAGCTGGTATGTTACAAATAGGTATAGATAGACTGGCGAATTCTATTAAAAATGTGCAAACCACAATTCGTGAAATTGCTTCTAAATCTCTGCTGGCTCAAGTATTTTGTTCACGAAAGCCTACTTTCGAGGCACTCTTAATCTTTTCACCACACTGGTTCTTTCTCCATTGGTCTTAAGGTTCAGGGACACGATACTTCGAATAGGTTACTGGCTTAAAACCAACATTTTTAAATACCCAATAGACAAATACCTGTGGATATATCAATAATATCCTACTATTAATTTATTTTTAATTTTGTTTGGATTCTGTAAACGGATGTAGGCGTTAATATTCGCGACACAGCATTATAACTTCTGCGAATGTTATCGTTCTTTTATTGTTATTGTTTGTTCATGTTTTTGTTCCAAATAAATATATATTTGATTTGATTTGATATGAATGAAAACCAAGTGGGACGGTGATGATGATGATGAGTATTACTACATCTTTTTAACTCACGCCGCATAGATAGGGGGATATGGAGCCATACGAGCTTTTATTAAATTGTTTCACTTTGCGAGACATGATAACTTTGAGCAGCATGCTACGTTACATACCGCTTCGAGAGTCACTCATAGTGTGAGAGTGGCGATCACGAACTAGACAACTAGTATGAAGCACAAGATGACAAACAGATCACTAATTAAAATAAAATAAAAGTATATTCATGCATACATACATATATACATATACAACCCCCCCTCCCTTTTCTTCTCTTATCTTAACGAATCTTACTAACAAGTCCGGTTATAGTACTTATATTTTTCACAAAAAACCTAATATTTATTCTATGCTGGGTCTATATTTCGTTTAGGACAATACACGCTTGGTTACAACATGTGTCGCTTCAAGAAAAATGTTCATAAATTCCTCCAGGGTAGGCAGCGCAACGGCAATACCCTGGGTGTTGCCGGTGTCTATAAGCGACGGTGACCACTTCACATCAGGTGGGCCGTATGCTAGTTCGCCTTTTATATCACAAAAAAAAATGCATAAATGAGGTACCTTTGACGGTTTATATTTTGTACTAATATTGAAGGAACGCTGTCTCCCTTTATGTATTACAGAATCACAATTCTTACAATACAAACCAGCCATCACGGAGTAGCAAATGGTATTGTCTTATTGTAAAGTCGGTAGGACTACAACACTATTACGAAGTAACATTTAATTTCAAGTAGAAGTTAAAAGCTATTCAAATCAAAATCTCATTTGGCTTCACTGTGAAAGGTTTGAAACATCTCATTTATTCATACACTCATACAACTAGATTAATTTATTAAATGGAAAGGAGGTACCTAGGTAGATATATGTACATACGTACTTATAGATAAACTACCCGTTTTTCTGTGAGGTTTATGTGATTGTTGATTTTGTACGTCATTTTTATTGAAGTAACGAGTAATAAGTGTCCGATCATTCTTATCCCATACATTTTCTTTCTGGTGATCTTTACTGACACTTATTGATGCTATGGTCTATTCCACGCCTCATACCATAGAGCAACACGGAAACGGAGGCCGCATTGCTCTAAGCCTCAGAATATAACAACATAACACTTCGAATACCTACGTCATTATAATCTATCCTGCAAATATTCGGAAAGATTGTTTGCAACAGATTTTCGTATCTCTTTCCAGTTCAACATTTTAAAACCATTTTTAGGGCTCCGTAACCAAAGGGTAAAACGGAACCCTATTACTAAGACTCAGCTGACCGTCCGTCTGTCTGTCTGTCCGTCTGTCACCAGGCTGTATCTTATGAACCATGAAAGTTAGACAGTTGAAATTTTCACAGAGATGATGTATTTCTGTTGCCGCTATAACAACAAATACAAAAAAATATAAACGTGTTTTATTTATGCGCGAGTCCAACTCGCACTTGGCCGGTTTTTATTTAATCTTTTGCCGGCGCCCGATTGTGCTTAAATTTGGCCTTACTGTGACGTTTCGATGACAATGTAGTATTATGTTGATAGAGAGCTGATGCAATCATCAACAACAGTCTTTAGAAGTCAACTGCTCGAAGAAGCTTCCCCATAGAATCCAATGGGGGGATTGGTTATAATCACCACGCACGCTTGGAAGGTGGATTGGTGATCGCAGTATTTTAAGTACTCTGGTGGATGCTGCTGCAAACCCTTACTGCTACTGCTTTACTGCTAGTGTAATCCCTTAGGTTCCTTTTACGACATCGACGGGAGGAGAAGGAGAGTTTTATTCTCAGGCCGGACACACTACATCAATAATGATTCAATAATCTGAAGGTAGACAATGGAATTGCTCGATGATTAGTAACCCGGCCGTGTTTCAGGTACGTTTTATCAGTTCACGGTTCCGATCATTAATTTCATAGATGTTGAAACAAAAAATGTTAACATAAACGTATTTATTCACTCCATCACGACGTAACTGAACTTTTCAGAAATAAAATACGATTCTTACACACTCCACGGTAAAGTATAAACACGTCTCATAAAATAATCTACTTTACCACATGTAGGTACTCGTATCAATCTCTCCATTACTTAATACTGCAAAGACGTGTATGCTGTAAATCACAAGCTTGTAAGTACCGCCACAGATGATGCAGCAGTTGCTATAAGTACCGCCACCATATTATATAGGGTGTATAAAGAATCCCGAAAACAAAACGTACAAGAATACGAAAAATTTACCAAAGCTGCACCTACGTCTGAATAAGAAGTTCCCAAACTTATTTTGTCTACTACCCACTTTGAGAATAAATTATTTTTAGCGCCCCTTTAATTATTTTTCAGCGCCTGCATCTTTTCACCTACTTAAAAACCACTAAAGAAATATGAGATATCCACTATGATATCTACGAAAATGACATAACTAGGCTAATAAATATTAAAATGCGAAAGTGTGTCTGTTTTGACACCCCCATTTTTTTCTGGGTATCTAACCGTTCGCCTTTGGACCTCCATGACCTCCAGGCAATGTGTTTCTCTGTGCTTGAAACATATGGAGGATGCCGTATTGCGACCAAGTACGATTCTAAGCGCATTTTTGACGTGACAGAGATTCTCAATAAAAGGTCCATCAAAGAAAAGATATGTACTCGTATGTCCGCTATATTAACAGCCTTCATAATAACAGACGTCACAGTCTTTAGAGATCCACACTTCCAACAGCAAAACGAATATTTTCCCACATTTTGAAAATCATCGTCTAAAATATGCCATTTGGTATTCACTAGTATTGTCTATTTACGCCCTGTATAAGCACTGCCACAGAAGTTGTAGCAGTTATTAAAGTACCTACTGCGGCTGAATCTTCCCAAACAGGTGAGATTATGCGCATACACGATACCGTCTCGAAATATTTGGCGCAGCGACAAAGGCGGCAGATTCTATTGGTTACTGCGGTAATATGTGGGTATTTCAGTCGACATTACTTGATGGAGAATGTGGATACTAGTATTGGAAATTACATGGTTGAGAACAAACAAGCGAAGGGTACACACGTGTTGTCAATCATACTAAGTATTGTAGATACCAAGTCTTGCCATCTTGAAAAATATATTAAAATGAGTGTTCTTTGCATATTGCTGGATTTTATCCTATTATCTAAAATCTGTCCTAACGACTGCCTATAGGATCTTGTTCGAATATAGACAGAGCGACATATATCTTATTCTGGCCGTGGTATGTCCGGCCTAAGAAAAGACCCTTCAGTCTCCTCCCGTGGAGGTCGTAAACGCAGACTAAGGGTTTACCCGGACTTGTTAGTAAGATTCATTGGTATAAGATTTGTCCTGGCTGCTAGCTTATTTAAGGAATGTGTTATTACTGGAAGAAAGCGTTAGCAGGGTCAGTCGTGGGAAGCAATGGCGGCGCTGAGCTCACTACTTGTCACGTCTATTTCCCACCCACGGTGAAAAGAGGCCTACTTGATGTTTTGCCTATACCCTTTCGGGGAAAAAGGCGTGTGTGTATGTATTTAGTTTTTGCTGTTTTTGTTCTAGTCCATTAGATTTCAGCACAAAATCGCACCGCCTATATCACTTTTTCCCATAGACTTACTAATGCTTCTTCTACTCCTCTAGGTTTTCATTTTCTTATCTGTTGTCGGGTATAAGGACCACGACGCCTGTATATAAAAGGTTCCACAGTGTAGGCTCTTACACTCTGTTGTCAGATAATCCATAACAATGTTGAATGAATGGGGACAGAGCAAGTAGTACAGGCAAATTAGGTGATTTTTAGCAAAAGTGTGGAAGTAATTAGATGTAGTCACAAAACCTTTTCTAATTGTTTTGTTTGGCTTGAAAATCACCTCTAATATAACTTTCAGCAAATTCACCCCCCCGGAACAGGGTGAAATAGGGTGAAAACCTTATAATACCTGTAACTTAATGGGGAAAATAGATGTAGTCGGTGCAATTTTGCATACACTTAAGACCGTTATGATCTAAATTTGCACCAAGTATTTTTTTAATCCGAATTACAGAACATACGAAAAAAAAACATTTCAAAAAAAAATTTTTTTTGAGTATTGCGGCTCAGGGGAAATTGAAGTAGTCTGTGCAAATTGACAGAATTACCAGAAAAATGGGCCAAATAAATTACCAGGTTTGCACCTGGGTAACTCACACGGAAGTCACTTTTTCCATATTTTATTGTCGCTCTTCTTCGGGGAAATTTCAGGCAATTCTGGAATTTCACTTAAACTTATTCATTTGATTAGTACTACATTCGCCGGCCATTTAATACTGGAATTTATATACGGAACATGTATTTTTTAAGTATTAAATATGTAAGTTCAGTGCGGTGCTAAGTAACTAATATATATACTGTGGCGCTGCACTGCTTACACTGGGCCCCGACCGCGGGGTGCATCCGTATTGATCCCAGAAAATCATCCCACGAGCTGAAAGTAATAATAATTATTCCGGATTCATACCATTAATATTCATTTCATTTTAGAGTCCGTATTTATCCCACCCAGAAATACCTACATCTAAAACGAGTGAAAGTAACGTCAGCAAAAAAATATGTTATTATGGAACATCTATTTATTTCATAAAATTGTCGGTAAAAATAATCAACAAAGTAATAATATATACAATGTGTCCCAAAAAGTAGTGTCAAGCCGAAGTCCAAAGAAAGGTTACCCCCAGAGGTACCCGAATCACCCCTATGTATGTTCTGCGATTTTTAGTAGTTTTCGAGTTATGTGTTTTTAAGACAATCGGAGCTCTTACACTTTTTTGCCCATTGTGACTCGATTCGTTGGCCTGTTTTTTTTGTTGTAAATAAGCTAAATACTAGGGCTACCTTGTCTAATATCATTTAAATCAACAGCATCTACTATTGCATTAAAATAAAAATATGAAGATATTTTTTTTTTGTTTAATCTCTTAATTCAATGAACGTTTAAAAAAAAGTAACATAATCTTTTTCATCCAAACCTATCTTAGAAACATGGCTAATGTGTCAGCTATTAGTCATGTAACTTTGTTCCAGATTCTTGCACAGGATCATAAAAAACACTCAATTTAATAAAAGTTAGTTCAAAAACTAGTTTTTGAAAATGTTCTGCAAGTCGGGATTTAAAAGAAATCTGGCAGTCTGAAGATTGTATTACACATAAGCAATAGTAAAATAACCCATCTTTGTTGTTCGAGAATATTATTTTCTTCCTACGAGGCAGAAACCTGCGACAGATTGTGGGCCCATTCCAACTGCCAGATCGTCTAAATGGCGAGTCATACTTGAACTTTTTAAGAGAAGATTTAAATGGATAATCCAAAGACACCATTTTACTAACACGCCGAAACATGATTTATCAAAATGACGGCGCACCATGTCGCTTTGCATCAGTAGTTACACAACATCTTAATGACAGATTGTTTTTTATATACTACTTAGAATGACTCAACAAGCAGATGGTCCACCTGATGATAAGCGGTACTCTCTTCCTATGAACAGTGCATTATCACATAGGTCACGCCCTCCTAGGACGCGCCCTATGTGACATAGCACTGCTCTGCCACCCTGAGACATAAAGATGAAAAGTCTCATGTGACTGTAATTTCACCGGCACCCATACCCTTTAAACCGGAACACAGCAATGCGAGCACTTCTGCTTTGCGGCAGAAATAGGTATGGTGGTAGTTCTTCCCCGGACGAAGTATTTCACAAAAAAGCTCTACTAAATGTGATACTTGGTGATAAATGGATTGGCCGAGGCGGGCCTATCGCATGGCCCCCACGATCTCTCGACTTAAACCCCATTGACTTTTTTATTTGGGGATATTATAAAGAGATTGATTACTCTCGAGAGTGCCGAAATGTGCAAGAATTGCGAAGAAGGTTGACCCAGGCGGAAGCAACAATCAAAAGCAACAGAATCGCATTTCTACGCTTTAAAGATATTTTTTTTAGACGATGCTTATTATGTATTGAGCAAGAAGGTCACCATTTCGAAAATTTATTGTGATGATTTACTGAGCACATGCAATGCTGAAAGTTATTATTTAGTTTTATTTACGATTTCACTTAATCTAAAAAAATAGAATTTCGCATTCAACTGTTTAAATTGAATATAATGAATGATACCGTATAAGATTTTCAATCAAATTTACATGATAAATAGCTGACATAATGACCAAGTTTTTAAGAGACTTTATTTCTAAAATTTCCTTAGAATGTAAGGGACAAAACAGATTTTTAAATTTTTCAGTATTTTTGATTTAATTTCAATGCAATGGTTCGTGCTGTGGATGCAAATGCATTTTTTTTGTTACTGTTTCGATTACTTTAAAAATCGATATCTGAGGTTTACTGTCATCACAGAACAAAAATAAGTATACAACATTTAAAAAGAAAGTGGAAGCCATTTAAAAAAAAACGGAAAATCGCGGACTAGTGTAGAAATCGTTTCAGAGAATCAGAATTTTACAATTATTTATAACACAAGCTTTTAGATAACATCAATATCCTATACAACGAGCAAAGATTCGTATATTATTATAAATATTTTTAATGGCACAAGAGACAATTGAGATTACTAAATACAGAAATTTCAATGGAGAAGATGGTTTTCAATTATCTGGAGTATGGAAGCCTGCGGTGAGAATGTGTAAGAATCACAAAAGTGTGGTACCTGCTAAGCGACCGGATACCGATAGTGTTGTGTGTCGAGTTGGGGTGAAGTATGACAATGAAACCGATGATAGTGGTATCGTTCATAATAAAAGAGTGAGAAAGAGGGTAGATCGATATATCTGCCAATAACATCTACTCGCAAAGACATTAGTTAGTTCTCCCGTGATCAGATACGATTAGAATACGATTTCAAAATATTTTTTATTGCACTCAATCCAACCTCATTCCGAATTTGTGCAATTTATAAATAAAATGTGCAATTACTAAATAAATAACGAAATTCCGATATTAATACTGAAATTCCAATATTTAATAATATCGGAAATCAGTATAGGAATTGAAAACCTTCCGATATTACATGCCCTAAACGTGACAAACAAGCAGATGGCCCGCCTGATGTAAAGCAGTCACCGCCACCTATGGACAACACCCACGGTATTGCAAACGCGCTGCCTACCATTAAGAGCCCTATTGATATTTCTCTTGAATTTACCCATATTGTATAATTTATAAATATTTATTATTATTTATTATTATTATTATTTGTACTATCTGCTGATATTTGTTCAGGATGTTATTTATGTTATGTTATATGTTTTCGTTGGGTATTTTCTATGTATAATAAAAAAATATCTATCTATGTAATGTATTTTACTATAAGTATATCAGTTATCTAGAACCTATAACACAAGCTCTGCTTAGCTTGGGGCTAGATAATGTTGTGTGAACTGTCCAGCATTATTTATTTATTAAATATTTATTTATGATGGTGACAGCGAGCTGATCTGATGATGGAGACGGAAGGTGGACGACGGAACTCCTCGATGGATGATAGTAGATTACTGGAAAAACTCTAGAGGTTTTTTATTTTTACTTCTTGGCTTATATCCCAAAAGTTACACAGTCTAAAATAAAAATAAAACCGATTTTGAAACGTCTATGATTGTTTCACTTTTTTACCCTTTCTTTGGCCTCAATATCTTGTACAACCCCCGAACCAATTTAGCTCATAACCTTACTCAAATTTTAGTTCTAATACTATATACCCATCTACCAAATTGTATAAAGAATATATCAACAGTTCGCAAGTTATCTTCCGACAAACATACATACATACGAACGCCAATTATTCATAATTTGCATCCAACAAAAATATATGAAAATGATAGTAAAGATCTTGCATTTTTCTGTCTGACCGTACTAATATCCATTGTTAAAGG
The DNA here is from genome assembly GCA_932527175.1 of Operophtera brumata. Taxonomy (NCBI): domain Eukaryota; kingdom Metazoa; phylum Arthropoda; class Insecta; order Lepidoptera; family Geometridae; genus Operophtera; species Operophtera brumata. Next base: position 52,125,492 of record OW052239.1, on the reverse strand, counting down.
TCGTGGCGCGGTATGAATCTGGACTACATTTTGCAATTAATATGGACAAATATACAATTTTATTATTCGTGGGTTGAATACGGCCTACATTTTGGTATGAATCTGCACACCACCCACGCCGTTGATTTTTTATTAAGATCTATTATTAAGAAGTACTTCCGGTACGAAATTTGTAGTTATTTTTACGTGCGAATGTAGTAAACTGATAGTTTATACCATAATCAAATTTGCACGACTACATAAGTTTCCCCCGAAGTACAATTTACAAAAAAAGAAAAAAAACTATGTTCCGTAATTAGCTGAGGTGTGCAAAACTAATATAGTGTTTATAATACTTATAGAAACCTTATGTAAGTTTGCACCGAGTACATAAATTTCCCCCGAGTCGCAAACTAAAAAAAACAAATTCAGTGTTTTCCACTATGCACGTAGTTTTAATTAAAATCTATAACGCACTAAGACTGTCTCTATAAGTAATTGAACTTGCACTTAACATTTTTTTGTTTATTCAAAAGTTACAATTTTTCAAAGTTTGTACCTAATATTTAAAAGCCTTCCGTATGCGCTACAAACGGTGCAAACTTGGGATAAGCTTCTATTCGTGTCATCTATCGATTCCATAAGAATCCACGACTACTCGACTTAGGGCCACACTTTTTCCTAATTTGCCTGTACTAAAGATAAACACATAATACTATGATAAAGTAGCCAAAAAGCTATCATTTAATGTATATTATTTTTCAAGGACATGACTCCACTTTTATTTCAGGGCTTAAAAAACAATTTCAACATCAATTGAATCCTGTTGTTCGGCTTTTTATAAACGAGAAAAATGTTTACACAATAAAAAGCGGACCTAAGCTTAACAGTAAAGCAAACAAAAGGAGTATTTATTTTACTCTTTTTCGCTCCAAAATATGATTTAAAGGTCAGTCATTAAAGGGCATCAAAAACAAATAAAATATAGTGGACAAGGATGTGTTGCGCCTTGCCTTAAATATGGTTCCATAATCGGGCTTATAACTTGTGTGGGGTCCACCGTAAGTACATGTACAACATACGTTCTCAAACGGAAGGACATTGGTGAGTAAATAACAAAATTTGGTAAAAAAAAACAAATGACCAAGCGCTTGTTGGCCTTCAGTCTAGACTTCTATATCTGTCTTGTTAGTTGAGTGAACTTGGGTGATCTTACTGTTGGTTCTGCCTGTGAAATCCAGATCAAAATGAGGAAACTAAAATCATATTTGGTTTAACCAAATCTTATTTGGTTTAACCAAATCTTATTTGGTTTAACCAAATCTTATTTGGTTTAGCAAATAGATATAGCTTTTTCTTCCTCATATGATAGGCAGGGAAAAAGAGCACTAAACTAAAGCTAAACTAACCCGTGGCTAATCCAAGTCGATAAATAACAGGCGATAGTTCAGTTTTGCCATTTTTGAGAAGGAACCCAAATAAATGTTTGCTGAATAAGAAGACTAAGGACGATAAAACATTTAAGAGGTCGTCTGAGTAATCGTTCTTACAGTAGTTTGTTTTAATTAGTCTCTTCTCAGAGGCAGTTAGGAACGTCTATAGGATGTTTAAGGACCGAGATTAAGTTATTAAAGTAATGAACGAGGCAAAAAGATTGAACTTGGTGCTAAATTAAAAATATCTACGAATGGTTTCTGCTTAGATTTTAGTATTTTTTCGAGTAGTGGCTTAGACCATAAAGTACTAAGAAAACACAAAAAGGTGGACATGAAAGACAAGGATTTAAAAAAAAACATCAAAACATATATATTAATTTGAATAGTCCAGTCAAGATGTACATCCGCTCTTGCAAAACTTCCGGTCACGCTGATTTTTTGATATCTTGTTAGGACCTTAACCAATATTAAAAGAACAGATTTGCAATTTTCCGAGTGCTGTGCGAGTGGCGGTGTGCCCAAAAAACCATGAAATTTTTGTCTTTCAGCTTTTGCTTAATATCTCAGTGAAGGAAGGGTACGACCAGTATATAGTCACTTTGCATATTTTTACGGTAGACTAAATTTGCTACAATTCGACACTAGAGCAAGCTCTATACAACGATTGGTTCCAAGATACAGTTCTTCAAAAATAGGCAACTTTTTCCTAAAAGTGCTTTTTTTCTAAATGTTCACTTATTTTGTGAAATATCTTCTAAAATACGCATCCCATGTCAAATATTATATGAAATGAAGTTGTAGTAAAGCTTTAATTTAAGACAAAACTGGTTTCTTGTTTTGTTAGCGTTGTTTATTTTAAAATGATTGTCAACCACTTTAGTTTAAATCACAAGGATCATTTCGAATTGTCTTATTGTTTTAACGGCCAAAACTTAGAAAAATCAGGGCACCAGATACAACTTGGCTTAATCTGATGATCCTTCTTACCTGCGATGTCTGTCTAGATAAGTCAGACAAAAGCCAAGCATGATTATTTTAAGCTAATTCTTTTGCATTTACATATTTTGCTCACAGAATCTCACTCATTTCATATAAAACCTGGCTCCATAATCAAATATTTAGCAGGTAATGTAAGATGTACCATGTCGTGGATAAGGCCCAGAGCTACATAAAATGGGGTGTAAGCGCCGTTTCATAGCCTTTGTCCCATAACAACCAAACAATGTCCTTTATGTCCCCCACGCGAACACCTACGGGAAACGAGTTTTTAAATATGCTGAATTTTTACCTTCACAGAAAAAGAGAGGTATTTTTTTTAAACGAACGTAATTAAATTTGCGAATGTTTAATCTAATTTTAGCTTATTTTGTTCGTTCTATATATTTTTGTGGTTTACGTTACCAATTTAAAAAAAAACTTATGATTTAGGGTCACATCTACAATTGTTTATTAAACTGTACGTTCCTGTTTTTTTATTTAATGTTTGACCGTAATAGGAGTTTCAGCCGAAATCAAAACCGAAGTCGAATCTTCGGCGTTGGTCTCAATTTCCGAAACTGAAAATTATTTAGATATTTTAAAATTGCTCTTGCATTCTTAAATCTTTATCATTTTTTTTTTTATTTGATCGTCAATCAAGTAAGTACATAATTTAAATTTCAGTTGTTAGTGACAGCAAATGGTTGTTTGGTTGATTTAATACATGTACAAAATGAAATCCAACAACAATTACCTGCAAACAAATAAATATATAAAATAAATAAATAAATAATGCTGACAAGTTCACACAACATTATCTAGCCCCAAGCTAAGCCAGAGCTTGTGTTATGGGTACTAGTTAACTGATGTACTTACTACAATACATTACATAAATAGGTATTATTTATTATGCATAGAAAACACCCAGAACACCCTAAACAAATATTTGCAGATCGCACAAATATTTGTTACGAGGCGGGAATCGAACCGGCAACCCACTGCGTCGCAGGCGAACCATCGCCAGCCGCGCCACAGAGGTCGTCAAATGTAAGTATAATGTCTGAATCAAACATAAACTTTTATTACAATAGTCAAACTAAACCCAGCATCACTATCATACTGGACGGCGAACTCAGCCATCATACCATGGCGACCGCACACGATCCACGAACTTGCCCGAAGTTAGCCGAACGACGCACAAACACTTCACACACGCACACGAGTTTCAGCGCAGCCGAAGTTTTGGTTGATTTTTGTGCGAAACCGAAATTGTAGGCAAAATTCAAAACTTTTTGCCCGAAACTGGCTGAAACCGAATCTACAGTTGGACACTATTTTATATGTCCATTATTAATGTAGATGTTTGAGTGAACGTTGTTCTTAATTTATGTTCAAGTAACGTTTTGATGATCAAAGGTTTGTTTTAGTAATTTGGGCAGGTGTAACGTGGGAGTTCGATTCATAAGCAAAACATTTTTCGTAAGTAATCTATATTTATGAATTTCTATTCCTAAAGCAATTTATAAAAGAAAGAAAATAAATATTGAGAAGTTCAAGTAAATTACTTTCAATGTTAGTAGGTAGTACATTGAATAGTAGATAGGACGAGCTTCTACTAATCAGTAATTGAAACTATCATTTTCATCAACATCAGCCCATAGTCTAGTGTTGGACATAGGCCTGCCCACGATGAACGGTTTGAGCCACCTTCATTCACCGTTTTCCTACGACGTGTCTTTAGTCCATCGAGAGGGGGGCCTTCCTGTTTTGTTCGTGATCGCTACTCGAGAACCTTTATTCCTCAACGGTTGTCGGTTCTATGAGCTATATGGCCTGCCCATTGCCAATCCAGCTTGCAAATTCTGAGAGCTATGTGATCTTGATTCTTGTACTAATCTCTTCGCTTCTGATTCTATCTCGTAGTGGTGATATAATATCATTAACAGCCTTAGACATGGGTCGGCCGGTGGCCGTGTTGCTCTAAGGCAAGGTTTCTCAAAGTTATATCCCAAGGTACCCCTTTGAAATGTTACAGACTACTGCGTACCCCTTTTTTGGCAAATACGTTTTTAAAATAACCGTAACAAATACTTTTCCAATCGTTGAAAGGTTAAAAATAATACAAATAAATTTAACTGTAGAATAAAATAAATAAATAATATAGGTTTCAAATCCAGTGTGTAGCGTGCCATCCAGCCGCTATAACGTAAATCTTGCCACGTACACCCTACGGTTGACTGGCGAACCCTTATGGGTTCGCGTACTCCACTTTGAGAAACTCTGCTCTTAGATCACAGCAAGCTGACATTATTATTTTATAGCTGCCTTTTACAGTGTTTCGATGCCCTTATTTGAAGTTACGTTCAAACCGCGCCATCTTTATACAAACGATCTTTAAAGTGGACATTACGGTGGATCCACATCGATTTAATTATCCGAGCGAAGTGTTAATGAACACTTTGCACATCCCAGGGCGGAGATTAGACACACTACGCGAAGGTTCTCTATTTTGTTGATCGTTTCACTTTGAAATAAGTTTTGTTCAAAGAGCAGTTGATAAGTAGCGACCGGCAAATGAATTTAACTTAAATGTTATCAGTATATACCACACAACATTTATATTGCTAAAAAAAAACTGTCAATAATAAATACAGAATTCAGCGGTAATAAAGATTGGTGACCAGGAAGCGGACAATGGACGCAGTGTAAAATTAGCTGATCCCATGACATTATATAGATTACACGAAGTTGGTGGATGGAGGTGGGTCAGGACCATCTGTCCTGGCACTCCTTTTCGATGTTAACCGACCTAAAAACCACCCGACTGCAAATACCCACGTGTCTAGCAACCTACAAGTTCAGCAGTGGACTTTTACCGACTGATGGTGAGGATGATGATGATAAATAAATCAATAAAATAATTAATAAATAATGCTGGACATGTTCACACAATATTATCTAGCCCCAAGCTAAGCAGAGCCTGTGTTATGGGTACTAGATAACTGATATATCTAATACATACATACATTACATAGATAGATATATTTTATTATACATGTAGAAAACACCCAGAACACCCTGAACAAACATCTGAAGATCGTGCAAATTTTGTTTCGAGGCGGGAATCGAACCTGCAACCTCCTGCGTCGCAGGCAAACCTTCCCCGCCGCGCCACAGAGGTCGTCAATAAACAGCTATATTATATTACACAAGTAGCGCCCCGCGGTTTCACCCGCGTAAGTCGCGATCCCGTGGGAATATCGGGATAAAAATGTGCCTATGTGTTATTCCGGGAGTCCAGTTATCTACATTTAAAATTTCATCCAAATCCATCTAGTAGTTTTTACGTGAAAGAGTAACAAAGATACATCCATCCATCCTTACAAACTTTCGCGTTTATAATATTAATAGGAAGGATTATTCAAAAACTATCAAACTAATCGATTGAGTAAACAAAGCCCTAAACTTCAAAAATCACGGTCGGACAGCCCGACCGACACTTAACTCCATAATACCCACCTAAGGTCACTTTCATGATCTACCACTAACTTCACGTGAGCTCAAACAGGGCTGACCCGAGACTACACACAGCAAAAAACTCTAGACAGCAACGATATATTTTTGCGGCCTTTAGGCCTTTATCTCGTAGTTCCATGAACTTTGTTTGGATTAAAGTTTATGAAAACGAACTAAAATTAATTTTGTTTCATATAAAAATCATTTTTCCACGAACTAATTTATATTTAGAAAATAATCTAAGATATTCGATTAATTATCTGGTGCTATTAACTTAACATACATACATACATACATAGACACACGCCTTTTTCCCCGAAGGGGGGTAGGCAGAGCCTCAATGGGCCTCTTTTCACAGTGGGTTGCACCATCGTGGAATATAGACGTGACAAGTGGTGAGCTCATCGCCGCCATTGCTTTCCACGACTGACTCGGCTAACGCTTTCTTCCAGTAATAACACATTCCATAATAAGCTAGCAGCCAGGACAAATCTTATACCAACGAATCTTATCAGCAAGTCCGGGTAATCCCTTAGTCGGCTTTTACGACATCCACGGGAGGAGACGGAGGGGTCTATTCTTAGGCCGGACACACCACATCGACCTGAAAGAATTTTAAAAACGCGAAGGGTACCCTACGGACCCAGATTCATGACCCAAAAAGGCTCAAATAAAAGTTATATATCGAGACTTGCATATTTAAGCCTTTTGAGGTCCTCAGCGTAATCTTAACATAAAATAACATAACGCTCAACAGTAGATACCTACATAGTCCTGATCCCACACTAGGATTCTCTGTGACGTGTATAATTATCAGGAACTACGAGCTACCTTGGTACCATAACATCCAGACCCGTAACAAATATTTGCAGATCAAACAAACATTTCTCCCGATTAGACAATATATAGAAATACGGCTATCAAGCAGATGAGAACAACCATGCTTACTGCACAGGTCACGTCCATCTAGGACGCACCTTGCGTGGCATATCACTACGCCCGCCATCTTGAGACAAAGATGAAGTCTCATGTGCCTGTAATTTCACCGGTATCCGTACCCTTCATACCGGAATACAGCAATGCAAGCATTACAGTTTTGCGGCACAATTATGCATGGTGGTAGTACTTCCTCACGAACTCTTTCACAATCAAGTATAAAAAACAACGCCTGTCTGGTGAACAACACCATAAGGTACTTATTACGAGTATATACGTACAATATTTTTACAAAATATATCTTAATAAAATAAAAATCTCAATTAACTCCTGAAGTTTCCTCCTCTTTCATTTGAGATCCCACTGGATAGGTACGATAACGAATAAAAAAATCTGAGACCCCTTTTTATGGCTCTAACATACGTCATATTGATTTTGTTCGTATAAAATGTAGCCTATGTAATCAAGAACATGATAACGATTCGATTGACACCTCATTTATCAAAATTGGATGCGTGGTTTAGGGGCTACTCACTTACATAGACAGCTAACAACATAACCTTTCCTTTTGGCTTTGCCGTAGTCGGGTACAAAACTCTACTAATAAGAGTGCTTTGCGTAACCAATAAAAATATTATATTTTCAATAATAACTGAAGAATTTGGTGAAAACCTTTAAGAACGATTATTCGTTCGTTCGTGAATCTTAGTTCAATCTTAGACGCAAATAAGAACAATATTTTTAATAATCGAGTCTAAGATTAAACTAAGATTCAATGAGCCTCTCAGGTATTCCATTTATTAGTGTTGTATAGACAATTTTAGTGTATGTATTCTGAGAGAGAGCCGGGGTGAAATCACAAACTCAAACGTCCAATAATTAGAGCAACTCGTCTGAGCCGGCGTCAAACACTAATAAAAGTTGAGAGGTGGGTACACTGGGTACTGACGGGGACAGCGTAACTTTGTGGTGACCACTGTCGTGTGCGAATGGTTCTACTTATAACAATACACCTACCTATTGTGATGTCAATCTCTTTATTTTAGTGTTACAGTTTTACCCAAATTATAAGTCGCCCCGATGTACCTGCGCCGTAGACCAATTTCTGTAGCGCGGAACCTTCTTTCTACCATTAGCATTCGCGCGCTAAAATATTGCGTTGTTATTGGTTAATCGATTTCGCAACAAAATTGTGGCCGGTCGACTATGTGAGTGGGACAGAGCTATACAGCGGGTCAGAGCTATAATATACGTTCGGCTACTGTCGGATATCAGTCTGTGCTTTTCTGCGCAAACGAAAACAGTCGATCGGACTTATATTTTGGGTAAAACTGTACTATAAAACTCTGATGATCCTTGGAATAGTCATTGTTTTTTCTTTTGCATTGGCAAGCAGTTTCAAATTCAATCAAAAAAGACAAAACACGGTGCAACTATTCTAAGTACATTTCGCGTTTATCTTCGTAGCATTGATAATAATTGACTGCAGTAAAAGCTTTCAAAGGAAAAATGACTATAAGCAAAATGGATTAAGTATAATTTTGGGATCCCACTATACATTGAATGCGTGATGCCTAATGATGCGGAAACTTGATGTACTGAACTAATTGGATTTTACTGAGCTGCTATGAGTTGAATAATGTTCAGTGCATAAAGCTGTGAACTGGGTGATTTCCTTATAACTTTCCTATTAACTTATAACTTCATCTAGTTTTGATGGTAGAATATATAAGGGACATAATTTTACTGTAACATCTCTTCAAAATAAGTTACCTGTATTCGAGCAAATAAATATTATCTTATTCTTATTCATGCCCTGTGAATTTTCACGTCACTTCGCATCCGTTACATACATACGGTTACATACGATACGAAAAGCCAAGTAAGTAGGTATAAAGAAAATCTTTTGTACTTTTCCGCAAGAAAAGGCACTAACTTTACCTCTTTGTCTAGAGAGGGCAGGCACCGGCTTAAACTAGAATATTTAAAGGAAGGATTTTCCAAATGCTCAAATCCTTTTTATCGATCCCGTGCGGTACCCAGCTCCAACCCGGTGCTCGGTCTGTTTCACTACAAATCTAGGATTTCAATGTAAGATGCTTTATCGCGCTGATATAATGCAATGTTACTAGCTCGGATGCTTAAAAACTGGTCAAGTGCGAGTCAGACGCACGTGGAGAGGGTTCCGTACCAGTAGGCTAGACCAATTGAACATACTACGCCAACAAGTGGTTCTGACGGAAGACCAGCGTTGGTTGCTAGTTTGCTAGTCAACCAACTCATGCTGAGGAAGATCCTTTTTTTACATGAGTTAAACCTCGTTCCTTCATATCTGCTTCTTCTTAGTTTAATACGCATTACTGTGTAGCTCATGTATACAAATAAAATAAATATATATATATTCTTTCTTTCTTTTTCCTTTCTACTTGTATTAGGTATAAGCAACACATTTTATAAGAATTTATTCTTCACGAATATTTCTGTTTCTCACAAATAATTTAAATTATTCAAAATATTCGTTTCGGTTTTATATTAACCCCCATTATAAGAAACTCCTTTTTTTACGCTATACGTAGATCACCTATCTCTGTCTTTTTACAAAATTTCAACACATTATTGTCCAGTAGTTTCGGGGCAAAAAGGCTGTAACAGACAGACAGACACGACATTATACATTGGTACCATTTGAGGTACGAAACCCTAAAAATCTAAATTAGAACAAAATCGGAACCTGCCGAGGATTTGAATAAATATTAAGCTATCATTGTAAATACTATGCCTTCACTCTACTACTATGCCTGTTTTGGTGCCATCATTGGTGTGAATCTTATGTGCGTCAGTACTATTATTTATTATATGCCGTTTGCTTCAGTGAGGGTACTAGTACAGTATTATTTTATCTGTGGTGAGGGTATATTGTTTCGGCTAATAATTTTGCCGTTAAAAAGCTAATCTCGGCACTCTTTGTCCCGCTCTTTGTTTACCTGTGTGTGTGAAATAGTGGGATCTTTATCGATGTGGTTTGCTACATTATTAGGGTGATAGTGGAACACATATTATGTGCCTAGGATAGAAGTAATGAACATAACATATTACCCAACAGTCACATACATAGTCCTGATCCCACACTAGGATTCCCTGTGTCGTGGGTATCAGAAACTACGAGGACCCGGGTCAAATATTTGCAGATCATTTAAACATTTATCCCACAGCGCGAATGGAACCCGGAACCTTTCGCATCTCAGCTGGCTACTCGCCCGGCGTGCTACATAGGTTGTACATCAGCGGGCCGATCAGCTAAATATGTTGCAAACGATTTCTATCATCCGCTTGTTGCTAACAAAATAATATTTCTATCGATGGTTTCAGCTATCTTTTCTTGCTCCGATTTCAATAGATGTCTTTCTTTTTGGCGTCGCACGGCTTGTGCATTTGCCATTTTTATTTTATTGATTTTTTAATTAAAATTTAGGGACACATTATATTTAACAAAACGCGGAAATGGGAAAAAAAAGGATCAGGAGAGTGGATTGGAGTATACATAATAATATGAGGATTGGTGGGAATAAATAAATTAAAATTTTATATTATTGTAACAAATAAAGGATTCTAAAGTTTTATATATATCGGGATCTAAGGATGCAAGAAGGACTATTATACTAGAAGGAAGCGTTACATGGAGTGAAATCAATTCATTATAAAAATTAAGATGGTCGTAGTTACTGCAGGAAAAAATATATGATTAACATATCCAAAATATACAAATTATCAAATACTTAAAGTTTGGAATAGTTTGGAAAGAATGTAAGTAACCACATTGAAGTGAAATGTTATTACATAAATACCCATTATGTGAGTGTAATTTTCTTTATATACGTACTTAGCTTATTTTATTTTTAATTTCTAGGTCATAATGTTACCGATCCAGCCTGGGCATACGCGTTGGAGGAGAGGCACCACTAAAACATTGGACCCTCAGACAGCCTGTGGAAGGTGTCTGACCGAAGAAGAATCGGCTGCCCAACAAATAAATAATTTAGAATGCAGTTCGAACTACCAAATTTTATGAATTTATCATCGGACAAACATGATATGTAATAACATACCGACTTACAGAAGAGACCTTGCTTCGCTGGGTCAATAAAATAACAATTTAGTTACAATAAAAACGTTTAATAAATATTGATTGATCTAACTTATTAATGTAATTATAAATAATGAATAATAAAAGATATTTGATTTGCAATTCATAGTATTTTTGTTTGCCTACTCACACCTAATATGTTGAGGGAATGGTAGGGGGGGGTGGGGGGGTGACCTTTTCGATTATAAAACGCTTCCTCATTGTCCACTGGCGACGCTGCTCCTCAATAAAGGCAAGTAAATATGCTCTCGACATGGTACCTAACCTAAAATGAAACATACATACTTACAAATTTAAATTGTTTTGTACGTAGGCACCTAGTTACTGAATGTTTTTATTTGATTTGGAATGTAATTAAAACCATGTTCAAACAATAAAAAAACCACTTTTATGACTTATCTTTTAGATTTCTATCGTTTGAAACAACCATCTACTTGTTTCTATTGCAATAGGTTGTGTTGCGATCAAATGCTGTCATTATTCATTGAAACAGCGGTACAATCGCTACTTCATATCGATAGAAACACTTCATGTCAAAAGGCTTTTTGTTGCAATCAAGCTTTTTTAGCAACAGGGTGAGTTGCATGATCGCTAAAACGTCATTTTCAATAGAAACAGCATTGAAACAGCGCGTGCTGATAGCAACAGGAGATAGCTTATCGCTCGGCAGGTACATTTTTGAGTAAATTGAATTGAGTATCAACATTCATCATTATCAGCTGGTAGACGCCACTAGGTACACTCTACTGATTAAAATGTCATAAAAAACAATTTTTAAATCCCATACAACGAAACCCATTAGGTACACTGCTTCAACTAGTTTAAGGCCTCCTCCCCCATGTAATGCATTTTTTTTTAACTATGATGGACCCTTGTTTGACCGCGATCTCACTTGCTGGTAAGTGAAGATGCGGCCGACGATGGAGCACGAAGGTCTAGAAGGCACCTATTCACTCTTGCCTTAAAGAGACCCATATTATAGTTTTCAGGAAAGACAGACGACGGCAACTTTTTCCTTTACTTAGTTGTTTGCATTACAAAGGTGGAACCGAAACGTTTAGTGCGAATTTTGGGTATACTGATGAGGTAAGGATGATACCGAGCCGTGCGCCTGTTTGTCGTATGATGAAAAGGTGATGGTGGGATCAGATCATGTAGCTCCTGGGCACATTCCCCGAAATGTAACCTATAGAAGATCGAAAGGCATGCGACTTTGCGGCAGTGCTCGAGACTCTGGATCCTAGTCTCCGCCATATGTTGCTCTCCTATAAGCCTGAAAGCTCTGCGTTCAATCAAGTCTAGGGCAGCGAGCTGGTGTTTGGCCGCAATGGGGGATCCGGCTTGCAGCACGTTGCGGCTTGGGGCACGCTTGGCAGGCAGACTGGTGATTGTTGCAGTATTTTAGTATGGTATGGTGTGGTTAAGAACTCAGGTGAATCACTGCTGCCAATCCTTTGCCTTATTCCTTGAGTGAAAACTATGATCCACCATCGACACGACGAAGCCAGACTAGTGTATGTCATGTCGTTATCGTCTTACGTGACAGCGCCTGTAAGCCCAAAGATAAGCAAAATAAAACTCTCGTACATGTATGGTCTAGTCTCTACTTTTCATCACTTCAAATCTTCACAAGTAATTGAATAACATCTCGCAGTTGGTAGAAAGTGAGATAAGCTTAAAGTAAAAATAACATGGCCTCTGAAAATTTATAAAAGAAACATTTTTTGCCATGAAACCCGAAAAATTCAGCCCCCATGAATATCACGAGCCAGTGAGCTTAACGCACGCGACTGATCTTCATTCAGTGCCAATCTATCGGAATAAACTTGATACAGGTACGGATCTATTCACAAGATAGTTTTGAGAGCGGAAGATTATTTTAATAGAAGTGATGTATACTCGTAACTAAAATATCTCTCGTTTTGTAAAACGGGAAGTTTTCACGTACATAAAGGAAACAAGCGTGAGTAGATGTAGGGAGTGTATGTTTATAAAATTGGTGGAGGCAATACAAGGTTTCAACGACTTCTTATATTTACCAGACTTTGGCGAAACCAAAAAGGAGTGTTCCAAAAAGACCGTCTCTATGTTCCCTCGTAACTAATAAATGGCTTAACCGATTTTGATGAATGGTATGTCATTATATTTGTCTTTATTGCGCTAGTTTCAGTGGGTATATTAAAATTTGTTTATTTATGTTAATCCAAAAAAAAGTGTATATTTGCCGGTAACATTACAGGCACTTGAGACTTTTCATATTTGTGTCTCAACTCTCAGGGTGACAGGCGCAGTGCAATGCCAAATAGGGCACGTCCTAGGTAGATGTGACTAAGAAAAAGGCACACTATGGATCACATCAACTCCCAGCCCAAACCTGTACCTGATTAAGTTACAGATAAGTATTTCTAAGAACGTGTCCCAGATTTATCTTTAACTTGGAGCATGATGGGAATTTCAAGCTCAGTGGTTTTATCGCTTAAATTTAAACATATTGCTGTTTGCTTACAAATAAAGGGTCTGTGAAGAAAATAACGATTAATTGCGTTAAGAAAATAAGACATAAATTTAGCAGCGCTTTAAATTTTAAACCAGAGAGGTTTAAGCGTTACGTAATCCGTACACAACCGAACTACGCTGCTCCATTTGTACATAAATAATTAATAGCACTGGCAACACAGTTTTAAGTTACGCAGCCCGCAGGAGTGTAGGTACTAGCGACCGACCTGGCTTCGTTCGGGACAAATAAAAGGCGTGATGTTAGTAACAAAAATACCAGTGAAATTATTAATTTCTGTATGAAAATAGTTAAAAAAAACATAATGTTTCTTTAATTTCATATTAAAGGCGAGATATAGTGTATATACAAAAAAAGGCTAATGCAAAACGCCAATAGAGCCCAGTCAATGGCAAGACGTAAATTGTCACGCCTCTGAAGATCAAGAAAGTACCAAACATGAATCAGTTAAGACAAAGACAAGGTGGAGTACCTTTGCACCAACCTCGCCGGCAAGGTCAACGAACCTTCTAAGTACATTCTGTACCTTACGCCTAAACCGGTACAAGCATGTTTCGGGGTATTTTGCCCGTTCCTCCGCAACCGGCAACAGCCCAAGCCGAGGTCCGTGCCTAAGTGGTGCCCTTGTGTTCGTTGCCCCAACCTAACTTTGCAGGTTGAGCGCCATCTGCGCTCAACAAAAGCTCGGTAACGCAGTCATGAACTCAGGAGGTCAACTGCATTTAAATCCATTCGAAAATAAAATGCCAAAGTTTCATACATTAATACATACGCCTATTTCCCCAAAAGGGTAGGCAGAGCCTCAATGGGCCTCTTTTCATCGTGGGTCCATCGTGGCAATATAGACGTGACAAGTGATGAGCTCATCGCCGCAATTGCTTCTTACCACTGACTCGGCTAACGCTTTCTTCCAGTAATTAACTCATTAGTCTTATACCAACGAATCTTACTAAAAAATCTAGGTACCCTTTAGTCGGCTTTTACGACATCCACAGGAATAGACGGAGGGCCAAATGTAAGTATTTGGATAATGTCGAACAATGGCAGGATAAGTTTTAAGCAATGAGTACACCCTATTTAAGCGGTATTAAATAATTATATCCTATTAATATTATTATAATTATAAATGCAAAAGTTTGTAAGAATGGATGGATGGATGGATGGATGTATCTTTGTTACTCTTTCTCGTAAAAACTACTGGATGGATTTGGATGAAATTTGGAATGGAGATAACTACACTCCCGTAGTAATATATAGGCACATTTATATCCCGATATTCCCACGGGATCGCGACTTACGCGTTTATCTAATGTACCAACCAGGCTAGCAGAAAAATGCAGGAGTAATCGAGACCTATGTGGATAACACCGCAGGGTGCAGCAGTAATGCGAAGAATTTTTATCGAATGTACCAGGGAAGCAGCAGAATGCAGGAGTAATTTGGTAAAAGAATATCTTCCCACGGGATCGAGACCTATGCGGAAAACACCGCGGGGCGCAGCAGCAATGCGAAGACTTTTCATCCAATGTACCAGGCGAGCAGCAGAATGCAGGAGTAATTTGGTAACCAAATATCTGGAATACCGGTGAAATGGGGGTGAAAGTTTATCCAATGTACCAACCAGGCTAGCAGAAAAATGCAGGAGTAATCGAGACCTATGTGGATAACACCGCAGGACGCAGCAGTAATGCGAAGAACTTTTATCGAATGTACCAGGGGAGCAGCAGAATGCAGGAGTAATTTGTTAACCGAATATCTGGAATACCGGTGAAATGGGGGCGAAAGTTTATCTAATGTACCAACCAGGCTAGCAGAAAAATGCAGGAGTAATCGAGACCTATGTGGATAACACCGCAGGGTGCAGCAGTAATGCGAAGAATTTTTATCGAATGTACCAGGGGAGCAGCAGAATGCAGGAGTAATTTGGTAAAAGAATATCTTCCCACGGGATCGAAACCTATGTGGAAAACACCGCGGGGCGCAGCAGCAATGCGAAGACTTGTCATCAAATGTACGAGGCGAGCAGCAGAATGCAGGAGTAATTTGGTAACCGAATATCCTATCCTAATTACTCTTTCACGTAAAAACTACTGGATGGATTTGGATGAAATTTGGAATGAAGATAAATGGACTCCTGGAATAACACATAGGCACATGTTTATCCTGATATTCTCATAGGATCGAGACTTAGGCGGGTGAAACTAACTCCCGCGTAAGTCTAATAATACTTGCTTAATAATACTCCGCTGCTTAATAATTCTGCGCCGACGAAGTCGCGGGTTACTGCTAGTAGATTAAGAATTTTAAATTTGATTGCTAATAATAATAATGTAATATAATAATATTAATAATAATGTAACCTTATTAATTAAAATTGTTACTAAGATATACCAAAGTGTTTAAGTTAACCATAAATGACATGTAAAATAGTTTTTTACGAATAAAATCTTGTATCTTAATTTAAATACCTTTTGTATATGTAATATTTAGTTGTTTATCAGTTATATAACAATTAGGTACACACAGACAGACTTGGCCTTTTTACTATCCGTTTAAGTCACTTTTATTTAACCAAATTCAAGCTCTTTACTTTTGGCAACAAAGTAGATAGATACATTTACATAGACGGTTTTCTCCACAGTTTGTACTAAATCTGTGCTTTACTGCAAACTCTCAATTTTTTTCTCGTTCCAGAAGCGCAGTGGAACGTGTTTTTAAAGATATTTCCATTTAGAATAGTGAGTTTCTTGGTTTTATTCGAATGGAATAAGTAAACGATTTGGAGAAAAAAAGTAGAAGTAGTATTTGTAGATAATTTGAATTAGTTTTAATTTACGATGAATATCTTTCTTATATATGAGATTAATATTGTTTTTGAATTAGTTTTTTTTTTTATGCTGCTTGTATGACGGAACTAGCAGATGATATTAAGCGGTAACCTCTGCCTATGAACAGTGCATTTTCACATAGGTCACGTCCACCTAGGACGCGCCCTATGTGGCATTGCACTGCGCCCGCCACCCTGAGACATAAAGATGAAAAGTCTCAAGTGCCTTTAATTTCACCGGCACCCATACCCTTCAAACCGGAACACAGCAATGCAAGCACTACTGCTTTGCGGCAGAAAAAGGCATGGTGGTAGTACTTCCCCGGACGAACTCTTTCACAAAAAAGCTCTAAAAAGCTCTAAATAGAACGCTGTCTTAAGACGCTATGTTAAAATTATGGAGTCGTTGCGTTACATACTCACTCAGTAACAGTGAGTAAACTTGATGTTAATACAGTAATTACTTGAGGATGTAATCTAAATAAATTGAAGACTAGAAACACGATTGGTGAAACTTTTCTCAAAAGCTTTATTTTTTTAAATTGTCCTTCCTAAAACCCGGTTGAGATTCCTCCTTCGATTAGAGAAGATATTAAACCTTACTTATATTAATTATAAGATAATCTTGTTTTATATTGACTACTTTAGAAACAAAACGAAGTTTTATCATTTTGTCGCTCACGTCAGTTACGAGTACTTCAGAGTGGCAGATATCTATACCTCATCTCATCCCGGGTTCAAGTGAGTAATAACGCTGTCACTGTCTTGTTTTCTTGATAGACTCCGCCCATTCGATATTTTAACACTTCACATCACTTACCTCCGTTAGTGATAGAAGCCGTGGTCGCCACGCAGAAGCAGTGCAGCACCAGTGAAAGCAGCATCTTGGTCGTCATGGCAAAGTCGTGGTTCATGCCTGGGTGACGTCACATCGTGCGCTCATCATTTTCTCCGTGTCCGCGTTGTTGTACGTCTTGACATTTTGGGATTCTGTAACAAAGATATCAAAAATGTATGTAGCAACACAAAAAAAACTACAAATGTATTATAATTATTGGTGAAAATAATACCAGCGATAGTACGTTTCTCGGCTATTGGTGGATCGTGGACATGTTATTATTATTAGGGCAGAGGTAGTTTGAGACTTAGGGTTTTGAAAACTTAATGAGAGTAGACAACTGTGAGATACGTTATTTCCGTTAATCCTGATGCATTTAGTTCAGAGTGCAGCGCTCTTCAATCGACATGTATGACTAGCTAGGTTGAGGATGAGTCATTCGCTCCAAGAATCCTAACACCACCTCCGGCGCTGATCAGCCAGGCCGTGAGGGCCAGAGGCTCAGTGCCCTGCGCGCCGCACCAACAGAAACACCCATACATCACAAAAAGCATCCAAATTGCTCAAAACCTCGGGTCGTATACACGAATAAAATCTACGTAAGTTTAACCGGAAAATCAAAATCTAAAAATATCCTGTTGTTGTTTGAATATCAACGAAAAAACACATTAGGTAGAAACATAATGCCTGAAGTAGGTACCTTGAACGAAGTATCATCATCATTTTAACATAATTCGACAGTATTTTCCTTCTACAGCCTCCATCACAATATCTAATTTCCAAGAAAAAGTTTGTGAATCACCGCGCGCCGTAACGAAGCCATCTCTGGCGCGCTCATTAAATAATCATTTTCCTTCTTAACGTTACCCTATTTCTTTGAAGGTCCTCTCAATCTGTAATACCATCATTACTCGTAAATCGAACGTTCTCGGAAGCAAAGATCGTAAAACAATGAAACGTCCATTTGTACAGAAACAGAACATTACCTGCCCATAACATTATCGGTGCCATAAAGCTACCCGTTGTTCCAAATTCCAATAGCAAATGCTCGCAATTTTCTTTATTGCATCGTCGTATCACGGCCAGAATCACCAGAGCTGTCAGTGATTCTGTTACCCCTCTACAGAGCTGTATTTTGAGTTGGTTCGGGGGATGGGGGAGGTCTCTGTAAATTGGTGGTAGATAGGTTTCGTGAGCTCGTTCCTCGACAATTTTTTGACCGAATTCGTTGCACGAGAACTCTATTTGTCAGACATGGCCCCTGGGGCTCAGGTCCCGCTGTGTATGATGGAAATGAGTCCTGTGACGTCAGCATCAATTCGCTCCGTTATTTGAACCGTCTTCCCCTTTTGTTGACGAATGACGCTAATAAATTTTATTGCGGAGTTGTCGTTGATAGGTTTAGGCACTTTGAATATTGCGGGGAGTTTGTTTAGTTATATTTATTGTAACGGTGTGATTGGATTATTCAACTTTTCAATTTTGCTACCTGTCACTGTGTTACAAAGTTTTATGATGAATTTGATTAGTTACCCAAAGAGGTAAATAATTTCAATTAAAATATAATTTAATTTGAAACAGCGTTAATTACTAATTGATCCTCTTGCTCATTTTGTTCTTCAAACATAGTCACAGAATATATAATAGTACAAACATAGTAGACATCATGTACAGTACTACAAGGATCATTTGGAACGTCTTGTGGCCGTCTTTGTAGCGCTGTTTGATATTAGATAACAAGATGGCGTTGTTAGGAATGATTTCGGCCACGTGCCAAATAATCCTTGTAGCACTGTAACAAAAGATTGTTGCACTGGGCGAAAAGTAACTTCTTGTTGCAGTGTCCATTTGGAGCCCGAGCGCTACCGAGGGCTCTGGAAACACGAGTACAACGAGTAGTCACTAGAGTGACTACCTACCTACCCTATCTCACCTAGAGGTGAGGTTTATAATCTGCTATTCTTATCAACTACAGCGAGAAAAGTTGATTAAAAAAAAAGAATTTGAGAGAAAATAACAAAAACTCATAAACAGCAGAATCCATTTTTCCAAAACAGAAATAATAGAAACTTTATTTCGAAATTCACAATCGCATTTGCTCGATTCGCGCATTTACGTTTCGTTCGTGAATCGCGTTTGTCCATTCTTAGTTTTTTTTTTAATCGCCCATTTTGTTCTAGTTTTTAATATTTTTGAACGAATGCTTTTATGCAACCATCGAGCAATGCAGGCCTCCGTACCGGAGTATGCAACACATGAAAACTTTTTGTAAACGGTTCTTCTTAAAGAAAACAAAACGATGTGCAAAATTGAGAATAGAAACCAGAATTTTCATACATTTGTGCAGTAATACTGCACTGTTTTGTAAGAGCATAAATAAAAGTGCTGTTTTCTGATTACGTTAAATATTTTTCAACACACTTGCTCATAAAGTGGCTCTAAGACCCTCACTTAACGGCTCGGGTCTCAATGGCGCCACAGCGGTAATCACCAACATTACACACTTGTACCATAATGTACTATTTTCTAGTATATCTATCAATAGACTTGTAACGTGAACGTAACGTAATACTAACAGCGCTGAACCATTAGTACACCCGAGTGCTCTTTTTGTACCCGTCGTCATTTTGTACGTCGTTTTATAGAGTTTCCACTCGTTGCTGTAATTAGTTGATGGATGGCTCCCTTTTCAATACCTACATTAAAGAGAAAAATTCTCAAATTACGTGATTGGATCTTGATGGACCACTAAGAGGCAAATGTACAAAAGCCGTTCCCCGTGGTGTACCTGCGATATCCACCCGAAGATGCCACGGGGAACAATGACATCCTGCAGGGACACGAAAGGTTCCAGGTTCGATCGACAGTATAAATGAAAAATGTGTTTGATTTGATGACCTGCGTGCCAAATAACTTGGAAGTTGTTAAGAATTAACAGGTGTTATTTTATTGTCAGTTTGTTAGAATTAGGAGATGTATTCTCAATAAACGTAGAGCTCGTAAAAGAGTTCAGCTGGGGAGTAGGACAAGTACTGTTATCCACCACCATAACAATTTCTGCTGCAAAAGCTTGCTTAAAAAACGTGATGTTCTTGTTCGAAGCTGCACGCTCAAGTGTTAATTGATTCAATGCGACGTGCCGTAAAAAAACAATGGCGCAAATACAGGTGCCTAGCTGTTATCATAGTTGCAAAGTAATATTAATATTTTGATGAATATTGGTATCAACTTACAAAACTTTGAGACATCACATCGGTTAAATACCTATTAACGAAACCCAAGTTTCGTCAGCAGGTGTTGTTAACAAATAAACTCACGATAAGACTTACTTTGTTATAATTCTCGGCATCAACTTAATCACTACTTGACTTTGATCAAACAAGCTTTATTGACAAACAAAATCCATTATAATAATTTTACAAATGTTAGACTCCTAAATAAATAGGTAAATTAAATTATGCTTAGGCAAGTCCTTCAATATTAAATTATGTTTATGGTATTCGTATCACAACGAAACGAGACGCTTTCGACACGGAACCGAAATAAACATTCAGAGATTGTGGGAAGTGCTTATGTCTGGAGTCTACAAAAACTAACAACTAACTACACAGAATGTGTGGTGTACGCTACACGGAGTTTTGTATGGTAATTGAGGTTTTCAACGTGTGCGCTAGGTGCGCTTTTCGGCATTTCCATACAAAAAATCGTGTTGACACCACCAGCCTAATGTAGTTGCTTGTTAAATTTCAAAACTCGAGGTTCAGAACCGAAGTTGCCCGATCGTTGCGATCACCTTACTCATGTCCACTACCGCAACGTGTCACAGCCTTCGATAAAGGGATCAAAACACCAGCAGCAGCTGAAAACCAAATATTAGACGTTACTTAGCACGTACTAATGCTTAGCACTGCCCCTGTCACTGTCACACTAATGTTAAATCACGCGTGCTAGATAGTGACAGTTCCTTTTCCTCTGAGTCGTTCCTCCGCCCCGTAGCAATATGAAAGAGCCTTTATATAAATACTCAAATGTAATGAAAAAACTTTATTAAAACGTGAATTTCTCGTTTCGTTACCCAGTCGTGTTATTTTATTAATAATTACTTGAGTGATGGGACTTTTTATGTGTAGGAGGAAGGAAATTATAGGTAAGTATAATTTTATTTTGAAACATAATGGTTTCTTTTTTCTGTTTTTTTCCTGTATTTGTACACTTTCCTAGGTACCATCTTTATCACCTCTCTCTAGCCTCAAAAGTTTGCTGGAAGAAAACTCTTAAGCTTGCCTTTGTACATATCTTTGGTTATATTTTATTTGTAATCTTTTTAACCCTCGACGCAAAAACGACGGAGTGTTATAAGATTGACGTGTATGTGTGTGTGCGTGTGTGTGTGTGTGTGTGTGTGTGTGTGTGTGTGTGTGTGTGTGTGTGTCTGCGGCATCGTAGCTCCCGAACGGACGAACAGATTTCGTTTTTTATTTGTTTGAATGGCGAATTTGTCGGGAGTGTTCTTAGCTATGTTTGATCAAAATCGGTCCATCCGTTTTATTGCGTTGAGGGTGTTTTTAAATTTTACAAATTTAATTTTTTGTTTCTGTGTTTACAATAAAGTAGGTATTATAGGAATTAGGTTGTAATAGTGACACGTACTTGGTGCAAACTTAAAAAAACTCTGAGTTAGCCTGTAAGAGTTATGTTATAATCATGGACGAACTAATCTTCGTCCATGGTTATAATAATAATAAAAAAACATTTTTACTAAAACCCATTGAGGTGTTATACACTACGTTAGTACTAATACCTCAATGGTAAAACCAGAGATTTCTATACAGAACCTTCCACAGTTGGTGGTGTTTTATTTTTTATTTCACCGCTATAAGACTAATATCAAGGAAGCGATTTAGTTAACACATTCCCTTTTGAAGTTCGTGTTGGCTTCTTAGAGCATCAGCTTCAATCCACACTTTTCTTTGGTAGTTAAGACCAGATTTCGAGATTAAGAGAAGATTAATCTGCAGCTACATTTTAATAATTAAAATTAGATCTTGTACTTATCAACCAAAGCTCTAACGTATATTAACATTGATGTGTTGGCATAATGAAGCCTAGTTACTACGTTATAGAATTCCAAATTGATAGTGAGCTTCTTTAGGTAATCATTTCGCCATATCAAAAGGCCAGCATAGGATAGGTAGATAAATCCGTTCAACCAAAATATTAAATTGTAATCCTCTGCGCCCCGGTCGGAATTAATAGTGAAATTAATGTAAAGACGATGTAATCTTATGTTTCGTAATTGAATGTTTACAAGAGAATTGCAGACCAGTAGCCTTTAATATTATAGTGGGCATTTCCTTATCAAGTTCAAGACTAAGGGCACCGCGTCTGGACTTGCGTTCATATTTATTTATTACTAAAAGCGTAACTTTGTAAGGGCTCGCAGATTTTTTTAATGTTTGAACATAATTAAACATGTATTTAATTTCTATGTTAAATTTCCCGCGATGGTGCAACCCATAGTGAAATAAAGCCCATTTGAGGCTCTGCCTACCCTTTCGGGGAAAAAGGTGTGTATTACAAATCTAGAGGTCTGATAGTTTTTTCGTAAAGTGTTCATCAAATTGCATACGTTGTGGAATAGTAGAGGACTCGCTTCGCTCGCCCTAGCAATATGTATACCAGTATGTATAAGCGTAAAAAATATCATGGTTAACATAGTTATTTTAATTAAAATTTATTATATCCTGTGCGTTTTTGATAACAATTATCTAAATCGGTTAAGGCATTTAGAAGATATGGTGGAATAAATAACATACATAATATGTATTTATATTTATTTATTCCATATCTTTTAAACGTAGGGTTGTTTCATAAACCCTGAAAACAATGCACTGGAGCAGTCGTGTAAAAATAATGCCTGTTATAGAAAAATATGAAAAGAGTTTGTAGTCATGCACCCATTAAAATATATCACCGTCTAAGAAATATTGCACTGCGTCTATCTTACCATCTCAGTGGAACAATAAGCTTCTAGTTACTAAAATATTAGGTACTGCGAGACTTTCCGTGATGGCCGCGGGAGAAAAATAAAGACCTAAGTGTTGGAACACTGAGGGAAGCTGAAAAGGAGGAAAACCAGTCTTCAGATGCAAGTAGTTTTTGTTTTGTTGTTTTTGTTCAATTGAAGTGTTTCATAAGCACAGAATAACAATAAAAAAATAATTAGCCTGATAATCTGTTAAGGCATAACGGGACTCACTACTCGCGATTAGATTGAATTAAAATAACATAACATGGCACACAAAACAGTCACATATATAGTCCTGATCCCACACTAGGATTCCCTGTATCGTAGGTATCAAGTACTACAAGTAGCTGTCTTGTTACCGCAACTCCCACACCCGGAACAAATATTTGCAGATTATACAAATATTTGTTCCGCAGCGGGAATAGCACACGCAACCTCTCGCATCTAAGCCGGCTGCTCGCCCACCACGCAACCCAAACATCTACGTTTGCATAAATGAAGTAAGATTAACGTCATCATCGTCATTAACGTCATCGTTTGCCGTTCGTAGCAAACGCAAACCTCTTGTAGAATGCGTCCTTCGGGTTTCAAACGCAGAGTTCTCCTTGGTAGAATTCCAAAAATTGTTATCGTTTATCATTTTGTCACCAACACGTCTTTCGTCGTTGCCTAGTTGGTAGACAAATATTAACGACGAAAGATGCATCGCAAACGTTTGCAGCGAATTTATCTTTGATTTGTGCACTAAAAGAGACATTATAGCGATAAAATATAATCTCGGTCCTTTGCTTTTTATTTGTAAAAGAAAAGGATGGCAGTACGTTTAGTTTAGAGAATGCAACTTCAAATCACTACCATTTTAATATCCATTTTTTATTGAACATAGGCTTGTTACAAGACTTGAGTTTTGTTTAATTATAACTTGATTTCAATGACTCTTTTACAATCCTCTCAAAAAAAGTCTCCAAAAAACTTTTGTTTATGGCCTAAAATTAAACCCAAGTTGTAAAGTTTTCTTGTTCAGAGTTATTTGATTCTGTTAAAAACTTGTTTAACCTAATTTTCATTTTTCTTTTGCCAAAAACTGAATAAATAATCGAACTATTTGATAGATAACTAACAAGCGCCAAGAAAGGGTTCGCAAAAAACAGTCACCCAGAGATAAGACGTTGTCTTATTTAACTTTAAACTTATTGCATCTTATTGTTTACAATAATTATAGCACAATTTAACAAAAGATTAAATGGAATTTATTTTACCATAATTTCTTTATTACGTATTAACAAAAAATAAAGGTTATTACTTACCCTTACAAATATCCTAATCCCTGAATACCGCTATAATATCTATTTGCCCACCAACAGTCTGAAGAGTCATTAGATAGATACGGCTCGAAGCTAATCCAGAGATGAATATATTGTTTACTGAGTATAACTGAGTATAATTCAACACGAATGGCCGTATTGATGTAAGCCGATATTATGATTGATATTGGGAATCGATAGTGAAATAGTGCTCTATAATACAAGAAAAGCTTAGTGAAAGACTATAGTAGTTTTTGATCGACATCTCATGATTTTAAGAGGTAGGTCTTTGCCGTGCTACTATAAAACGCGGATTATCCTTAGAATCGTTACACGGTGTTTTTGCCTTTTGCATTCAAATTCAATCGAAAGAGACGAATCATGGTCTAACTATTTCATTGATATTTTGCATTAATAAGTAGCACCAAATAGCGTTATCCTTATTTTAGTTTTATTTTGTTATCATTTTCAAAATCTGATAATTCAATTCAATTTTCAAAATAGGCATTTTTACTAAAATAGAGCGAGTGCACATTCGTCATCTGAATCAGGGTGTAAAGCTTATTACCCGATTGCAGACTCGTGCCAAAGCTGGATTATTGTCAGCTACCAGCAGGTCTTATAGCTCGAGAAAGGAACAGAACAGCACAGTCACTACACACAGATACATGCGTTAGCTGTGATTATTAAGATCCAATAGGCAACATCTAAGCAAGTATATGGCGTATATATAGTCGTATAAATCTATACAATAATATTAATTTACGATCATTTAAATTTATATTATCAGAGATTGACTGCGAGATAAAATCTGTAACGAGGAAATCCGTACCTACCAAAGTCACCGATATAGCTCTCAGAATTAGCGTGTTGAAGTAAGGTTGATGTGAATAATTTGCAATGGACAGGCTATGAAGCTTTCAGAACCAACAACCGCTGGCAATAAATTTTTCATCCCATCTATTCGAAAAGGACGACTGGGTTCGCCTTTAAGTGCACCCAACGGTGGTGTTTTCTTTGAGAAACTTTTAGCGGGCAGTAATGAGTTTTCCGGCGCACTTATTAAGTTCCTAATTCAAAAACTGCGCGGCAAAGATAATTGCGGCGCACTTATTGAATTTGGAACCAGCGCCAAATAATTCGAACGCAAATATTGTTTGAATAAATAGTGGCTGGTACGACGGCCCAAAACAAAAAAAAAAAAAAAAAAAAAAAACACACAAAACACACAAAAAAACACAAAAAACAAAAAAAAAACAAAAAAAAACACAAAAATACAAAACATACAAAAAACGCAAAACACAAAAAAAAACTCAAAAACACAAAAAAAAAAACACAAATAACATAAAACACACAAAAAACACAATACAAAAAAAAAAAAAAACACAATACACACAAAAAACACAAAACACAAAAAAAACAAAAAAAAACACAAAAAAGCACAAAACACAAAACACAAAAAAAACACAAAAAAAAACACAAAAACAAAAACACAACAAAAAAAACACAAAAACACAAAAAACAACCATTTGTTTTATTAAATAATAATATTACAATAACATATGAGGTGCCTTTTATTTTCTCATAGTGGGTGATGAAAAGCAGAGTGTATCACACGGGCGCAACATATATTTTTGGCTCGGGCGACGTACTTTGAATCCCTCGCTACGTTCGGGATTCTACTCTAGAATCCCTCACTTCGCTCTGGATTCAAAAAAGCGCCCTCGCCGTAAAAATATTATGTTGCTCCCTTATGATACAATCTACTATTCTTGAACTGCGACTAAGAACTGGACGACAAGTTCTTCTTCCTTCGTTTTAGATCCAAACAACATGCTCCATGACGGTGGAGTAGGTGATGAATGTTGTGATGACAAAACCAACGTCAATTATTGCAAAAGCGTGGAATACAAAATAAATAAATAAAGAACACGGGACATTCTTTTATTGTGATGATAATAATGAGCTATGCTCGAAGTTTTAATTCGTGATAAGAACCAAAACAAAGAAATCCATATTATAATTAGCAGAACCGTTGGGGAATAAAAGTAATCGAGTGGCGACCACAACCGGATGACGCGATGTTTTGTAAGAAGCACTGATCCGACGACATTTTGAAGATCACTGTAAATAGATAGATATAAGCGGCTCAATACCCTTCGTCATGACATTTTATGGTGGCTCCTATATCAAACAATGGACTTCAACAAGCTGATAATGATAATATTCTGATTGCTTAAAGGTACTCTTAGGAAAACCATCGATAGTGTTGAATTGACTACGATAGCAGCGAACTAACTAAACCCTGTTTAGCTGCAATTCTGCGCCAATTGTCGCTTGGCACGAATGGCTGGCACAGCTTGCTTATTTTCGGTGTTCACTTCAATTTGGTCGGAGAGCTAATTAATATGTTTTTGTTTCTAGATACTGACTGGTCTTATTGATTTAATTGAATACGAAACTACTAGGTAACTATGATACGTGAGAGGCAATTGTTTGCATGATCAAATATACGGTCTGCGTGTTGTGGTACCACGTTATTTTTTGGTTCCTGATTCCCAGGAGATAGGGAATCCTTTTATGGAATCATTGACATGTGGGGTCAGGACTATTGGATGTTATGTTATCTGCTCTGTGTTCCTATCTTTTAAATAAGGTATAACTATTTGGCATATTAGTAAAAAAAATGAACATTCATTTAGAATTCACCATAGGAATAACTTGTCTTGATCAGTGCAAGTGAATCTCCCCCAAAATTAACTAAACAAATCTTGAAATAAACAAGAAAATCAACAACAAACCGACCGTAAGCAAAACTACCCAAGTACAGCAAATAAGTGCCCAAGTAAGGCTCAACTTTGAACATAAATACAATTCCAACTCACCTCCGGCAAAAGTCATGTCCAACGTGTTAATGAAACTACGTTTGAAACAAGAGTGCTTCACTTTAGCGGTGTCCTAGCCTTCATTAAAGGGTGGAGTGCCTCAAGGCAGCGTAATGGGGCCGCCTCTTCTCCCCCTTGTTATCTCATACGGTAGGTAGGTACGCCTTTGTTGTTCTCCTGGACCCACCTGCGTCGTTAGGGCCGTATGCGGCATTGTGTGCACAATTAGTTAACTGAACAGTTTTGATACAGTTTGTTCGATTGTTTGCTTGTTATTCGCAGGTGTCTGTTCGGAGTTTAAATGAGGAATGTGGTCCTAAGTGCTTTGTTACGTAGTTAAAGTACTTAGTTACTTATCAGAGAATTTGTGAATGTGCTTCGTACTTCAGTCAAAGCTGGTAAGTATTCAAATGTTTATTTAGACTTTGTTACAAATATTTGGTTACAGTTGTTAACTTAGGGTTCCGTACCCAAAGGGTCCAAATAGAGCCCTATTGCTGTCACTTTCCGCCCGGCCGTCTGTCTATCCCTCTGTCATAAGTGTCTTGTGGCTAAACCGATGAAGCTACAGTCTTACAGTCTGCAATATTTTGCACTATTTATGAATCTTACTCACCCAAAGACAAAAATTAAACAAATTAACCAAAATAATAACCAAAAAATTATATAGTTTTTATGTGTTTTTTGTTGTGTTTTGCTCCCGTACAAGAAATGGGTGCGAAAAAATAAAACTGCTCTACCCCAACATGTGGGATATCAGTTTTTAGTAAGTAGAGTAAGATTGTATTTTTATTTTCAAAATAATGGAATAAAAAGGCCGTCAAAGTAAGTTTTTTCTAAAAATTTGTTTCAATTTTTTTAATAGACCCCTCCGTCTCCTCCCTTGTATGTCATAAAAGCTTAGGGATTACCCGGACTTGTTAGTAAGATTCGTTGGTATAAGATTTTTCCTAGCTGCTAGCTTATTAACGAATGAGAAGGAAGGAGCGTTAGCCAAGTCAGTCGTATCAACTATTATTTATTCTGTAGTCGAGTGAAGCAATGGTGGCGATGGGATCACCACTTGTCACGTCTATATTCCTACGATGGTGCAACCAACGGTAAAAGGAGGCTTATTGAGGCTCTGTCTATCCTGACGAGGACAAAGACTTGTCTTTTATGTAGTATGTAGGTATGTAAGTTTTTTATCTATTTAACCAAGAAACTAGAAAATTACTAAATTTCCAATTATTATGTATTTTACCACCAAAAAATAATATTTTAGAAAACTTTAATCATTTTGAGAATATTCTCGAACGTTTGGTATAGAACCCTGAATTGTCCCTTATGCTCGAGGTCTGACGCGCACTTCGCTTTTTTTTTTTTGGTATGTAGTACAATAGATTTGCATGACTAATGTCAAAAAAGAAAAATATCTAGGAGCTTAATAATACCCAACTATGGAATCGCCCAAATGGAAATACTTAGTACAATATTCTAAAATAAACTCAAAATTCTAGGTATTTTAAATAGATTGTTTTCAGACATCATTTCACACCGTATTGGCTCGAAATACTACCCGCATCGGATCCAAATACCTTGCATTCCTCAGTGAAGGAGCTAGTGACGCGTTTCATTGAATTCTTAGAAAATCGCAATGTGGTGCACCAAAATACTGGTTTACTGGGAATTTATATCTTATAGAGCTAAACAAGGTAAATATTACAATTATATTGTTTTTAAGACGTGGAAAAGGCGCTGTCAATCCCTTTGGCACAGGGAGTGACAGCCGGCCGAAATGCGATAAGTTTCAGGATCGTTTCGGGATATATGTATGTACTGCAAATCGTGCAAGCTGCAAGACACAGGTGATAGTGTAGGATCTGTGACTGTTGGGTATGTTATGTTTTGTTTGTTATTTTCTTGTATCAGCTTATCAGTTCTTCTCTCGAGCCACAGTTCTTTCTTGATTATCCTACTCAAAAACTCGGTGGTTCAAAAAAAGCCACTGTCCGAGACCGCTCCACAAAATAACCGGTGTGGCAAAGCAGTTGCGGGCAGCCTCGCTCGCTCTTTCAAGCTTAACATTACGAGTATCACTGTGCGTCGGAAAAGCTTTGATGCGATATATGTTATGTGTGATCCTGCATTTGTCGATCACATACCCGTAAATCCATCAGCTTCCATACATTTAACATCTGTTTCCATTCCATTGACCAATGCAAAGAGCATTATTTCCATCGAAAGCGGCCAAGCATTCACACTGGAGCGATAAAATAAATAATTTCCGACGATGATAGAACCTCGTGTCAATAATTTATTATTTTCGTTTCCTTTTAAAACGATGCCATTAGCGCCCGTTGAGTGCTTCCTTCTTGGCTCGAATATTCTTCTCGGTAAGGAATTTTCTAGATCCATGTTAACGTGAGAATGTCTCAATTTGTATCTTGCATTAGGCAAATCTGGGTTTTTGAAAATCTCGTTTATCAAGCTGCTGTCATAAGATAAATGTGTATTAGATTTGATATATTATTATTGCTTTTCAATTCTGCGGTAAGTGTTGGTGATTTGTTTACTTTTATCCTATCTTTCCCTTTATTTTAAGATAGTTTCTTGTCCTTTATTAAGAGAGCAGTGACCAGGATAAGCTGAACCTGATATCTCACAATATGCGAACAGGCTCTTTCCGTGCGGAATAATCGTCAGCAATTTTGTCTATTGCATTACCGGTGTTCGATAAAAGAAAATCCGAAGTGGTCGTAATGAGCGCTACACAAAGGCTATCAAGTGGCGCACTGAAAGGTCGCGGTGTCGTTACGATCTGTAGTGCTTCTTATAAAACGTCGATTGCCTTTCGACGGGTCTCATTGTACTAAACCCTAAAATGCCTCCGGGCCTTTGGTAGTGCGTGGAGCCATTATCGCAGCCTCTTTTTTGTCCCGTCCCCTTTTTGCAAGACAGATAGGAACGGGTAATAATTGAAGCTTAAACCTTTTTGTAACTGTCGTTTTGGATTTTAATGCGATTTTGGCGTTTTCAACTGGCCCTTTGGTATCACTCTGAGCAGTTACTTGTATCTCTTGTAGAATGGTATTCTCATTTTCAGGATTTACTTGGTGCATGTTCTTATCTGAAGTTCTATAATCATTCAAATTTAAGGTATTATACAGGTTTTGTTTAAAATCTGTTAAATAATTAGAAGCATTTATTAATAATTTGTGTGAAAACAGATACATAAATCAAAATCCAAAGTAATAATAAATTCAAGAGCTTAATCCTTCTTTAAACCCATTCAGTGATAAAGCCGATTGGAAATCCTTTAACAATCGTTCAAGGTAAATGCTCAACAAGCTGAAAACTTTTATTTAATCCAATGTAATTTGTAAGACTTAGTACTTTTATTGAAATTTTAAATATTTGTCGTTGTTTTTCATTCGATTCAAAGAAATAAAACATTTTTGTCATAAAAATATTTATAATTTTCTCGACACAACTTGTGAATAAATATTGAAAAGAACGAGATATTTAATGAATAAAGATATCTAGACGACAAAGGCTGATCCGAAGCCACCGCAGAACTCAGAACGGCTCTCGACAATCAAATGGAAATGAATAGACATCAAGCCATCTTTATCTAAAAAAGATCAACAAAACGAATTTTGAAATCTCGACTCTGCATCTCGTCCGTTTGTAAATGAACTAAGGCCTGCGGAACCCTGAAGCGGGATTAAAGAGATCCGGCGATCTGAATGCCGTTTCGCTTTGCATTTTTTTGGGTTTTTGAAAATGGGTAACGTCCATTTTCTCTGCAGATTGTGTCGGTGTTTTGATGTCTTTCTTTAGGATTATCTTCTTTGTTGAAACTTCTTGTAATTACATGCCCAAGAATCAATTTCGTTGAAATCAATTCTTATTTTGTTTCAAGTACATCTTACTATATTTGCAGCGTTTTAATTATATGGTTTTCGATACTTATTTATTTATATTTACAGCAATCATTACATAATATACCATAATAACCATAACACCATACATACCTAATAATAATGGCAGCTAGGTTTGCTTGATTGCCGAAGGAGGGCATTGCTTTTTTTATAAATGGGTGGCCTTCATTCATTTCTTATTTTATTTTATTTTTTATTGTTTATAGTGGCAATATAAATACACACTCTGTGAAAATTTCAACTGTCTACCTATTACGGTCCATGAGATACCCGCTGACAGACGGACGGACGTACGGATGAACAACGGAGGCTTATTAATAGGGTCTCGTTGGCACCCTATACGGGTACGGAACCCTAAAAATTCATATTTAATTTAGTTTCCGTATATTGTGGAAAATATCTACATATCAAGTAAATTGTGTATATCGTAAGGTAGGTGTGCGCTGAATTCAAGGGTCGAAGGTAAAATGAATTTAGGAGTTAATAACGGTGGCTGGTATCCCTCGGTCCGGATGACGGGTGGCGTGTCGGACGTAGGTACTCGTATGTTTCCGTAGGCAACGCTTGGCAATGTAAGTGAAATTAAATTCCTCAATATTGTTGGGACTCCTGTTTATAGGATTAAACGTATTTATTATTTGAGTAAAGTTTCTCGAGTGGTGCCCATGAACGGAAGCCAGGCGCTGGCCCGTCCTTGGCCTAAGAAACGGGCCTACTGGTTTTGAGGGTGGGGTGGGGGAGGAGGGAGAGGGGAGAGGGGCTCACCCCGTCCCCCCCAACCAAGGAAGGGGTTAGTTGTCACGATAAGAACATATTTTTGTATGAAATAAAAAAAATGGATATATATAAAAAGCTGGTGAGGTGAGGGACGTTTTTTCTTGAAAACTACAAGTTTCCGAGTTTCCCCTCTCGCTTCACCAACACTTCCATTTCCAAAGTTTCTTATTTAACCTCAAAATTTTCTTCTTTTTTCTCGATATTTTTTAATACGTCAGATGTAGGAGAGTGGTACGGGGGGGGGGGGTAGCAATAGGTAAATACGAGGTACGATGAGACTTTTCATCTTTATGTCTGAGGGTGGCGGGCACAGTGCAATGCCACATAGGGCGCGTCCTAGGTGGACGTGACCTATGTGATAATGCACCGTTCATAGGCAGAGGGTACCGCTTATCATCAGATGGGCCATCTGCTTGTCCCGTCATTCTAAGTACCTAGTATAAAAAAAGGTTGGTCTTCCTATTTCACCTCACTGGTTCTTTTCATATTATTTTTAATGTAGGTAATCATATTTTGTTCGCATTATTAAAATCTAAAAGTAGAAATTCGAAGAAAATCCATTAACTTGTTTTCCTCGAACAGACTGGAAAATCAAGTTCGTGAAGCCTTAGTTGGTAGTCAAGATGAAATAGGTAATATTTACTTTAGTTGCCGTGGGATCAAGGCATAGGAGGCACCTACCTAATTAAATTAATTGAATCTATACAGATCTAATTGATCTTTTGCGTAGGTACCTACTTATTTATGTAACATCGCGATGTTGAAACATTCTTTCTCCTTTTCAAATAATACATAATATGACCTATTTCCCCTATTTTGTATTCTATTTCTAGCCCTTTGTGTCCCACTGTTGGTCAAAGGCCTCCCCCCACTCCGTCCATCGCGATCCTGAGCTAATTTCATCTCGCCATCTACGTTTTGGTGCTGCGTCACCTTCTCGCTGGGTCAGGACGCCACTCGATGGCTACCTTTGCCTACAGCTCGCTTGGCATGCGGCAGACGTGTCCAGCCCAATACCACTTCAGCTTAGCAGCTTTCGAAGCTACGCTTACATGACATGACCTAGTTATTTTTAAGTTATATTCCCATTTTGAGGGACCTGTTTAGATAAAAACCCCTGAAAAAACTCCATTGACTCTTTGTCCGTCTGACACAGCCTTGATGAAACGTACAGTAAAAACATTATGACGTAATGCTATTTTGCAAACGGATCCGTGAATCAAAAGCGGTTTTGATACACCTACAATATTTTTCAACGACCTATCCAACGACACCTCACACCATGGGATGACGAGAAAAAAGTGATCACCACTCGAGAACCTGTATTCCCAAACGGTTGTCAATTCTAAGATATGTCCTGCCCATTGCCACTTCAACTTGTGTATTCTGAGAGAGTTGACAAACATACAAAGAAATGACAGAAAATTTATTTGAAAAAATGGTGTACCACATTTCTTTAACTAATGTTTTTACTGACTTGATGTATTATTTTGTATCAACTTTTCTCGCTGTGTTGTAGAAAATATGCATGTTACGAACCTTGGTCAGAGTGACTTACACTGGTGGTTTTACAACTATACCCGGTGCAATATACAAGTACTATACAAGTGACTTTCAGCTCGGTTCAACAATCTACTATTTCGCATCTTCTTGCTTGTAGGATAACACTCCATTTGCTGGCATAATTCAGACATTCCGGAAACGTTGCGGTTGCGGCTCACGTTCGTACACTTGCCAACGGAAACAGATGTAAGTACCTACTTTAATATTTATGGAGCATTTGTAATGAGTGAAATTATAAGCCTAGACGTATTTTATCTACCTTTTGAGTATTGTGATAGCGACCTCCACGGCGTTACAAGCAAGTAGACGGCTAAGATGCTAAAGGTGTTGGTTCGATTCCCATTGTGGAATTTAAATTAGAGATAAGAGATAAGTTTATTTCACTTAGAATAAGTACAACAAGTGATAATTAACATTTGCATTAATTTCAAATGTGTTCGTAAGTATATGAAAGAAGAGAACTTTGCATGATCTGCAAATATTAGTACCGGGCTTGTGTGTTGTGTGGTATCATTGTACTCGTAGAAGAAATAATATAATAATACATTATAATATGTAGTTCAGTCGAAAACGTTAGAACCTATGTAATGTACCTACTGTAAGAAAATCCAAATATCTTATTTATCGTAAATGAGTGTGGTTTTTTGTATGTTTTTTAATTATAATAACGTTAACGGCTGAACTGATTTCGGTGAAATTTGGTAAACACATAGATTATGACTTGGATTGAGCTATAGGCTTCCTTTAATCCCGGTAAAAAGCGAGCAAAGCCGCAGATGAACACTACTTTGAGAAAATCCGGTCACTCCGTAAACGACGAATAATGGTAGGTACGCAGTTGGTACGGATACCTTCCGATCGTTCGTCGCAGAGTGGTGCACGGCGGCCCGTGGGCAGGGCAAGGAACATAAGACCACTATAGTGCTAATACCACCTTTCTGCGACCTCCACACTCGCAATTGGCACAGACTAGCATCACTGCCACGGTAATGGTGTCAGGAAGAGCTGTGTATAACAATCTTCCTGACACCATCACAGAGACTCCTAGCATGTCATTTTTTAAGAATAGGTTAAAACGCTGGCTTATCGAGCAAAACTTCTATACCTATGACGAATTTATAGCGTTTAAATGAAATGGAAATGTACAGTATACTTCTCGTATTTTGACATTAATTTTATTATAATTGTAATTAAAATAATAATAACTTTATTTTATAATAATGTAATTGTGTGCTACTTTTAAGTAGTAGCCACGCCTCGACTTATAATAATTTATGTTATCAATAAACAGCTATTATGACTATTATGGCCTCTAC
The DNA here is from genome assembly GCA_932527175.1 of Operophtera brumata. NCBI lineage: Eukaryota > Metazoa > Arthropoda > Insecta > Lepidoptera > Geometridae > Operophtera > Operophtera brumata. The sequence goes on along the minus strand of OW052239.1, from coordinate 52,090,527 downwards.
TGTCTTTAGTCCATTGGAACCTGAAAAGTTATCCCATTGTTTTCTGAATTCATTTGCATTCCGTTACAAACTGTAACCGCTTACAAACTAGGGTTCACGTAACGCTAAGTCGCAAGTTACGGCGCTGTTCGTATGTAGATCAGATGCCGCAGACCTAAATCTGTCGCTCGAACACATTAGCATGGGGCTGAAGCAGTCTGATGTAATGAAACTTAAACGCGGCATTTTAGGGCTCAAACTTACACTGGAGGCACAATTATTTTTCCACCACACTGTTTTTTTCTACTACCTTTAATATTCGAGGTTTTTCAGGGCTACAGGGTACTTCGTAGTAGTAGACTTTTTTTATAAAAGAGCTCGTCTGGGGAAGTGATACCAACAAGTAGTACGAACAATTAGTTCCTAAGAGGCGTCCGTAATTAACCGGCAACAGCGATTTTTATCCTGAACACATATCCTAACGTCATCGATAAAATAATTGACGTCATTCGGATCAAAACTAATTATATTTATGAGATACAATTAACTAAAACGGTGTGCTAGGTCTCCTAGTTCCCACAAAATCAGTTTACGCTCTCTCAAGAAGTGTTGATGAGCTGTGAAGAGAAGAACACAATAAAATATGAATTTGCGAACATTTCAAGTTGAGTCATAAATAATACTAAATAGCCTAATGTTTCATATAATTGTCAATGGGTTATTACCAAATTGAACAAGTTTCGCGGCTTGAATAATTAAACGATTGTTATTTACTTCCTCACCGATACCGAGTTCAAACAGTGAGAAAATGTCAAAAGAAAAAACATACAATTATTATTGTTACATTTTCACAGAAACATTTCTTAGATATTAGTTCGAACACATTCAAAGGCACTATTTTAAAAATGACTGTTTCATTATTTTACTGTTTTTTTACAGAAAGTCAGAGTCCCAGCTCTTCCATATAATTAATATGCCATTTTTAGGCACCAGACAAAAAAAAACTCTGAGTATAGTACGTTCACCGTTAGTAGTAAATACTCCACGCCAGGTGCCAACTTACGGTGACCGGTCTGTAATATTTTATTTATCTATTTAAAAATAAACTTACAGCAATTAATTTACAAAAAGGTCTTTGCTTATGATAACATATACAGATAACATATGCAGATGGATTTCGTTTGAAAAATAAAAGCAATTTGGTTAGAGCAACGCGGCCTCCGTACCGGAGTTGCTCGATGGTTGAACGCGACACCCAGATTTAGACAAGATAATAATGTACCCACATTATGAAGTAGAGTACATTGATAACATTTATAATTGCGTTAGCTTCGTACCTGGTAGATTGGTAGTATCAAAACTAGTAAATATCCGATATAACTCTGTTTGATGAAACCTCCAAATAATTTTATTATATATACTGCAAATTGAATTTAGCGCCATTTTTGAGGACTAATAAAGATGTTATTTTGTTAGAGATGTTTGAATCGGAATGTTATTTTGTACTAAAAGTATCAATTCCATTTATAATATTCCTTACGCTAACAACAATATTTGCATACGCACATAGACACACGCCTTTTTCCCCGAAGGGGTAGGCAGAGCCTCAATGTGCCTCTTTTCACAGTGGGTTGCACCATCGTGAAATAAGGACGTGACAAGTGGCGTATTCTTCCAGTAATAACACATTCCATAATAAGCTAGCAGCCAGGTCAAATCTTATACCAACGAATCTTATCAACAAGTCCGGGTAATAGCTTAGTCGACTTTTACGATATCCAAGAAAGGAGACAGAGGGATATATTCTTAGGCCAGACTCACCACAGAATCTTTATTGAATCAAGCAGTAATCAGGTTGTTAATGTACAAAAATCGGTGTAATTTTTAGTGTCATTTTATATTGCTCTTATATTTTTAAGACTTATTGGCAAATAACGAATTCAATTCCCATGATTTCTTATCATAATAAAAGTTACTAATTGCATGTAAATCATTCACTCCTCATAAATCTCTAAGTCATAATCCTAATTTCTCCTATTTTTATGACTAATTAATACTAGGAACAATGATAGTATGTTTTTTTTTTAATTTTTTTTATAGTTACTAGGTAACTTTTAATAAAATTTATTATGATTAATTGGACCAACTTAATTAAATGTAACAAAAGTGATTTTCAAATAAGGTGTTGATACACCTGGAATAGTTTTTTTAAAGTAGTTTTAGGATAGTATTTCTTTGATCTATTATTAAGTAACGTTATAAACCTTTTATACTTCGTTTTTCTGATGAATTGGTTCTTTTGTCTTATCCAAAAGATGAAATTATCTTTTCAGACCTAAACATGAAATGTCAAGCTGAATCCTTTGCCGTCAACTACGTAATCTACGGAACTAGTACCCTTATACGTAACTTGTACCCTTGCAAAGTAACTGACATAGATAACCCGTATCTCCCAAACAAGATACCTACTATCTAACTACGTGCAGTGTAATTGCCGCTCGGTGCTCAAGTGTCGGCCCCGGTACCTGTTAAGTTACTCCGTGATAAATAGTGCTCTGCGGTACTAAATCACACCTTTATATGAAAGCCGAATAATTAAGCCCGGTTGTGATGTCACTCCTTGAAGTAGAACATTGTTGTTGAATGTTTTTTATCTGATGTAAGTAATACAAAACATATAAGATAAAAGATTTTCGCTTTTTTTCTGTACACCAAAGAGGATAACGCAAGTTCGTTATTAGTTTTGTGGGGCAGAAAGTAGAGCTACCTACGTTCAATATTTGTTACATTCGTGTATGATGTTAATGTTTTTTCCCTTTGTTACGAATCAATTTGTAATACTTCTTAGGTCATGTTTACAGAAATGAGTCTAAGCCACATAAATCTACAACAAAAAAAAAAACACTTTGTACGACTAATAATCAGGATAATCTGAACCAAAACTGTGTGCACTTTGACTCGAAACTAGTAAAGTATACGGACGTAAACTCTTTAGCGTAATCTTCGATCAAGAATACAACTTGATCGAAGAACGTAATGGACTTAACTCGTAGCTAGTAAAGTTGTCAAGACGAAAGTAAATACCTTGCTTTAAAAACTAAACTAACAATTTTAAAATTCTTCCTCCTCGTAGCTTGAAAGGTTTCAGCAAAATTGTATAATTTTATAGCAGTGCTCTAGACTCGTGGTGCGGGCTGAGTTTATTGTGAGCCTGCGTTTTGTGGCCGTGCCTCTGAAATGTGGCCTTCCGTGTGACAGTTTGAAATTGCAAGTTATTGTACCTGAAATATCTCTATATGTGATCTGTATAACTTTGTCCTTGACCTTGACCATTTTTAATTCAGTTCACGTGATTAAGAACTGTGAAGAAATCTCAAGCATTAATTTTCATCATTAGCTTACAGAATTCCACTGCTTAGATAGTCACGAGAAACGGCCTTGAACCGCCTCCATCCACTGTTTTCCTGCGAACTTAATAATGTCTTTGGTCCATCGAGCCCTTTTCTTTTGCATCGTCCATTTGTGTTTGCCTCTTGAGAATCTTTAGTTCCCAATACTTATCAGTTCTGCAAACGATATGGCCTGCCCATTGCCACAAACAAGAACCTTTCATCATCAAAATCGACAGCCTTTAGAAGTACACTGTCGGATGAGGCTTCCTCATTAATATGCAATAGGGGAATTTCCCATAATCACTAGCATAGGCAGGCTTGGTGATGAGTACTCAGGTGGATGGAAATACTTAAAATCAATTCTGTATGATTGAATATTGCTATTGTCATACAAATTTGAAGGAAGGTATCAAAAACTATAACACAGGTATATTAACCTACTTTGGCTTTTGATGCAACCTCAATTATGTTTAAGTATCTACGATACACTTAGAGCATTGCAGGCCTTATGTAATATAATTATTTCTATATTTTATCCTTATCATAGAAATACCTAGTAAATATTATATAACAGACGTTTGGTGTGAAATAAATACTTTATTCTATTCTATTCTAAATCAAGGAATTTTCATGACAAAATTACTGGAATTCAGTCTACACACGTCGTATGATATTATTTCACGTACACCGCGAGCACAATGCGAGCTGTAGGGTGCATTGTAGTAGTTGTGTCGGAATACGTACACACTACACCCAAATTATTTGTCATTTTCGTATGAAGAGGATGTTGTACTCGTACAAGCGGTGGAATTTGGGTTGGAGTTGATATCCTGATTATAAATCTTCTTATTTATTTTACATGTACCTACCCAAAGCCAATTAAATTTAGTTATAATCTATGACTATTTATAGAGTTGTAATCTTTAGGTTCATAATACTCAAGAACTATGCTCGTGCGTGAACTAAGGTTCTAGCACTGATCTATGACAGCTGTTCATATAAATCTGTTTCGATTCAATTCTAAAATACGGGCGTTGTTTGTCGTTTTCTCCAAAAGCTGCAATAATAATAACACCCGACAATCACATACATAGTCCTGATTTAACACTAGGATTATGTATGTCGTATATCATATATTCAACACCTAGACCCGGAACAAATATTTGCAGATCATACAAACATTTGTCCCGTAGCGGGAATTGAACCCGCAACCTCGCCCGCCGCACAACAGAGGTCATCAAAAGTAATAGCGTACCCCACTATTGCACGTTTTACGACCACTATCATACTTATCATGAACCAGTATCATGGTCGACAGACGACCACAACCGTCACGATCAGAAGTTCCTTCTTTTACTGTATTCTAACATTCAAATAATTCGCAGCGCACGCGGTGTAAAGAATATTTTGGGTATTTTTTTTACACCTTGGGTTACATTATTGGAGTTTTAGTAAGGATCCCTAATTTTTTTGAACATATAATAAAACGTTTGTCACAAGGTGATAGTGTAGCTTCCCAACTGTGAAATAATTTTTCAAATTGGTTCGTTATTTTCGGAGCCTATTCAATGCAAAACAACAATCAAATATTTCCTCTTTATAATATTAAGTATAGAAGTAAAGTTCGGTAATGATTATTATCGCTAGAATTGTGCCCCAGGCCTTCTCTAAGGTAATGACTACTTATCAAAACATCCAATTCTCAAATATCACAGGCAAGTTATCCAATAACGACCTTGTCATTATCGACGAAATAGACTAAAAGCAGTAATAAAAATGTCTTATCGTTGATATCTTTCAAAGTATCTTCTCCATAAAAATAACGTCGTTTAAGCACCACTCTCATTAATAACTTGAAAAATAAAGCAATTTCCGCTTCGAAGAGGGACGAGCGAACAGAGAATTTGTGACAAAGGTCTTGTTCAAGATAGGGCTTTTGTCTAAAAACTGGCTGGCTTCGTGTTCGATGGCTTATTTGACTTCATTGTAAAATAAGTCTGGATTCTGGACCAAGAGTTTTTTTTTATGTGTAGTGTAATTCAAGCTGGAAAAATATCAATTTTTGTAGATCAATAATTAACTAGCAGAGCCTATAGTGGATTTTCTTCTTGAAAAATGACAATTTTAGATCAATTTTTAAAGTTTGTAATCAGTATTCTTAAAAAAGAATATATAATAATTCAATAGTCGACTATTACTTTCTAATATCAATATTTTTATGAATAAACAATCTGAAAGTTACACAATAGGCTCTAATTTGCGCACAAGCAACGCCTCAAATCGTCTCGCAGCAATCAATTGTACAAACGAGATTATGAGGCGTGACAATTTAACGAGAAGACGGAAAGTGTTTTTTACATTTGTTTATTTACTTTTTTATTAAATTCGTGCCTTTGTTGAGCGATTTGTATTTATTCTTGAGCGATTGAGTTCGCTCTTGCGATTGGATGGCTGAGAATACAATTTTGTTTTGTTAAAAATATATTGGTGGAATCCAGTAACATTGTATGTTGTGATCATAGGTAATTATTTGAGAACTGTTTTCATTAAAAGGCTTATGAAATAGGAAAAGGATAAAGAATAGTTCACGTTGGTGTTATGGTCGTTGAAAAAAAAAACCTTTATTTTATCTTTTTTCGACTTTGACGTGTCTTATTGAAATACGGTAGGTACCAATAACAGAGAGTTTCGCCTTGATTTTTTTATTCAAATAAGCCCAATTTAAAATTCCGCCTAACTGAACACCAATAAAAGCCTTCGATTCATAAACCTTGTAATTCTGTTTTATCCAAAACAAGTAAAAACGAGTAATAAATGTAAAACGGAAGCAATAAACAATACACGCAATACATTCGGCGAAGTGATAAACCGTGCCCAATATCGGGCCAAATCGGGCTATATCGGTCCAAATCGGCCTATATCGGCCCAAATCGCCTGAATGAATGCGAATATACCGAACGCCGAACATCTTTCGTTTTCGCGATAAAATTGAATAAAGCGCCGATATAACGGCATTGTGGAGGGCTTTATTTCTCAAAAACAATAAAGTTATGCGTACGATGTTCAACCACGGGAACAAGTGACTGCCAACCAATAACAAGAGGTGTTCCGTCACTGTGTCGATGTGTGTGCTGAATGTGAATGTTTACTTAAATTTTGCTGTAGGTACCTACTGTTGCTATCATACATACACACATACATAAACTCACGCCTGTTTCCCGGAGGAGTAGGCATCAGAGACCACGGATTTCCACTTGCTACGATCCTGACACACCTCTTTTGCTTCATTCACTCTCATCACATTCTTCATACATGCTCGTCGGTTAAAGGTACTCTTGACCTGGCGTTTTTCCAGAACGTCTCCGATCTGGTCTGAATACGTTTGCCGAGGTCTTCCCCTTCCCACTGTCCCATTCACGCTCGTCTTATGTACCCGTTTCGTCAATCTACTATCGTCCATCCTTTCTAAATGCCCAAACCATCTAAGCTCATTACGGATGCGGATAGTGGCCCTAGCTGGAAATTCACATTTCACATTCACATTACTATACACATGACAGATAATGTTAAGCAGCTTAGTAAAGCAAAAGTAGGTAAGCAACTCATTTTCAGCACACCAATCAAAAAGTGATCGTAGTCGATGAAGTCATGTTTTGTAATTTCATTTCATTTCATTTATTTCCACCATAGGATCACAAAAGGAACACTTAGTTACGTCAAAATACAAGTATTGTAGGTACATATTCATCTATATATTCATTAAATTACAGACAACACAAAAAACAAATAAAATAAGCAATCAAAGGATGGTGGCGAAACGACGAACATTGGTGTACCCAAAATTCGACATAGAGTACACCACTGCTGATCAGGTACTTTGAGATTATCTTAATGGTTGTCCATCACCAGTTTTTGTTCAACACTACGTAAAAAAATCAAATTATTTTTTTAAAACTCTAAGGTTTGCAGAATACATATCCGTGTTATGCCACTTTTATAGATTTTTAAGAAGTAATTTTTTTTTTATATGTTTGGCTGAATTTATCATGCCATGGTAAATATGGCATGATAAATTCATTCATTACATTCATCCTTGTCTGCACCATGGACTTGTATACTAAGTCCATGGTCTGCACTGATTACGGCAGTACCGTGATCTGTGGTCGTAGTCGTAAAAGTAGAAAAAATAATACTACGTTTTCGTAGGTGATTTACAGCCTGTGCGGCATCAGAGCAATAAGTGGCGTGGCGGTAAAACGTAGTGATTATTTTTTCTTTTATGCTTAATTAATACAAACTAAAAACTTGAATTACGGAGCATTTCATCGTTTATTCTCGGATAATGGCAGGATCTCTGCATTGTATAAATTGTGAAATATGTTTAGACAAGATGTGGGAAGCCTTGTATTCGAAGAAAGTACAAATATAATCTTCCTTAATGCTCAATGGGTTTCTTCTCAAATTGTAAGTACCTACCTACAATTTTCCAATATTATTCAGAAAATTAAAGTGGAAATGGGCAGGTCACGTAGCGAGGCTTACAGACAATAGATGGACCATAAAAGCAACCATGTGGAGAGGCCCGCTAGGCAAAAGAGGCAGAGGGAGACCACTGACACGATGGGAAGATGAGATCAAAAGAACAGCTGGCCCAAAATGGGAGCAATTAGCACAAGACAGAGACATATGGGCATCTTTGGAGGAGGCCTTCACCCAATCTGGGGTTCTTGCATAAAGAAGAAACTAACAATAATAATCTTAAGTTTAACTAACAAAATAACATAAGTAATTATGTAAAAATGCAATGTAATGCAAGGAATAAAAGGCTTTTTTATTTTATTTTTTTATTATTCAGAAAATCAAGCTGTACCCATGGTCTACCTAGTTATTTGTATCTATGTGTTTATAATGTTTACGCATGGCAGGCGAGTAGCTGGCTGACATCTGAATATTTTTCTAACCAGTAAAATTATTTTGTAGATAACAGAAACTGACTACATTTGCAGGGCATGCTGCGCCCTTGCTGTTTCGCAAATAAGTACAAGTGGGCTAACTCAGACGACAAGTGTAACTCGTCCACTTGGTCACACCCTAGTGTATTGCCTGTGTGTGGACGGTCCATATTGAGGAGACCGAGCTTTGTCGTCCTACGTGATAATCCAACACTAATTCAAGAACAATTACTTAATGTCATACATACGGGATTTTTTAAGACCACGAGAGGTCACTGTCCAAGATAAAGTGTGTCAGCCGTGCTGGTTGCGAGCCCGAAGAATAAGAAAAAAAACAGCCTATCTTTTCTGATACCCACCAGCAAGATGATCAACCTGAACCTATTCTCCGTGACACCCACAAGCAAGATGACCAAGCTGAACCAATTCTCCATGACGCACACCAGCAAGATGACCAACCTGAACCAACTCTCCATGACGCACACCAGCAAGATGACCAACCTGAACCAATTCTCCATGATGCACACCAGCAAGATGACCAACCTTGACCAATTCTCCATGACACCCGGACCTTAATCTCATATTGTTTGAAATGTTTAAATAAATAAATAAATAATGCTGGACAGTTCACACAACATTGGATTAACTACCCTTCAGCAACGTAGAGAGCGTGGAGACCTAATAGAGACCTACAAGATCCTAAACAACCACTACAGTATACCAGATTTATCACAGACACTATATACCATGAACAATAATATAGGACTCAGAGGACACTCGCTGAAGCTGCAACGCGGGAAGTGCACTGATAAGGACTAAGATATACACGCATCAGCTCCGAGAGCTGCCTGTGTATTATAAATAAATAAAAAATAAAAAAACTAGCCCCAAGCTAAGCAAAGCTTGTGTTATGGGTACTAGACAATTGATATACTCTTCATACAATATATTACATAGATAGATATTTTTTATTATACATAGAAAATACCCAGAACACCCTGAACAAATATCTGTAGATCTGTAGATCTGCAGAACAAATATTTGTTCCGAAGCGGGAATCGAACCCGCAACCTCGTGCTTCGCAGGCGAACCGTCGCCCGCCGCGCCACAGAGGTTGTCATTTAATAGTTAAAATGTAACTATTAAATGATAGGTACTGAATCATATAACTTTGTGAAACCACTATTTTATTGCTTTCTTTTATTAGGGTTCCGTAGTCAAAGACAAGGAACCCTTATGGATTCGTCATGTCTGTCTGTCTGTCTGTCTGTCCGTGTATGTCACAGCCCTTTTTTACCGAAACTATAAGATCTATACTGTAGAAACTTGGAAGGTAGATGTATTCTGTGAACCAAATTAAGATTTAAAAAAAACTATTATTTTTGGGGTTACCCATACTTAGAAATGAAACTCAATTTTTTTTTTCATTAAACTTATACGTGCGGTATATCCATGGATAGGTCTTCAAAAATGATGTTGAGGCTTCTAATATTTTTTTTTCTAAACTGAATAGTTTGCGCGAGTCTTTTCCAAAGTGGTAAAAAGAGTGTCCCCCCCCCCCCCCCCCCGTAACTTCTAAAATAAGAGAATGATAAAACTAAAAAAAAAATATGATGTACATTACCATGTAAACTTCCACTCAAAATTGGTTTGAACGAGATCTAGTAAGTAGTTTCTTATTATTGGGGTTCCCCATACTTAGAACTTAAACTCAAAAAACTAAAAAAACATCAAACCCATACGTGTGGGGTATCTATGGATAGGTCTTCAAAAATGATATTGATGTTTCTAATATATTTTTTTTCTTAACTGAATAGTTTGCGCGTGAGACACTTCCAAAGTGGTAAAAAGTGTATCCCTCCCCCATAACTTCTAAAATAAGAAAATTATAAAACTAAAAAAATATATGATGTACATTACCATGTAAACTTCCAACCAAACTTGGTTTGAACGAGATCTAGTAAGTAGTTTTTTTTTAATACGTCATAAATCGTAATTCATCCAGGAACTTTTATATTATGTTACTTGCTGCTACGGAACCCTTCATGGGCGAGTCCGACTCGCACTTGGCCGCTTTTTAGCAAGTATCTTCCTAACTACCTACCAATCTGCTTAAGACTGCGTTGATTGTTGCAAGGATATAAGTATCATACACATTGGTCATTTACTAAAACTTTTTTGGTCAATCTTAATCTGGGTATCCGCGATATAAGCTTGTCCTAGTGCGGAGCCCATTGTAATGTTATCATATAGCCTCTATTATTTGTAAATAAAAACATTTGTATATGTATTATTTTGTTTTATTACGTTCTCTATCCATTTGAGCAACTTTTCACGTATTCCAAAGTGATCCAGCTTATACACGTGGTTGGTATGAAAAAATACATCATATGTTTTGCAAGTTATTTTGGTGCCATAATCATGTTTGGTTAACTAATGTTCTCAGCATTGTGTGTTCGGCCAACATCTATGTTTGCTGTCTAGTTACTAGAGTCATACTACATTTCTTCCATCTGAGACCTGGGGGACATAAAAAGTATGAGTATACATACACTCGGCTACTAGCATTAGCATCAGTGCAAACTGGAGTTGGAGTGTCCAGGGGACCGATTCAGATATTGTAGACATAATAATATAGGTACTCTACATTTTCTGTAAACGAGTAGGCTAATATAATAAAGGTATTATAGTTATGTAATCCTTCAATTTACATCCAAATTACTGTCAAATTATCTTTCAATTATTCTGACTCATTAGAAGGTAGCACGAGCCTGACCCAAACTTATGTTCACATACTACATAGCCCAAAGTGGAGTTTAAAATATCTGCCCAAACAGAAATTAGCATATAAATAAATAATGCTGGACAAGTTCACACAACATTATCTAGCCCCAAGCTAAGCCAGAGCTTGTGTTATGGGTACTAGATAACTGATATACTTAATATAAACCATTGCATGGTAACAAATCTCAGAAATATATCAGCAGCATGGATAAATGATTCCTACATTAAATACCAATAATAGCCCAGTTTGTAGGGAGATAAAAGATAGTAACCAGGCTGTAGGTAGGTTTTCTAAGGAATTGACTTAGCAGGATAGCTGTAGGTTTTCGGTTAGTGTACCAATATATGTATTTAAATATAAATAGGTACCTACCACTGTTCGTAAGGAGCTACCATATCAAGGCACTTACATTGAAAGAAGTACAATACTCACATTAGAATCGCAAAGACTTCTCATGGAACTGATACATTCTAATCCAAAATTGGTTTGTTTTGTTGGAAAATGAGGAGGTCGCACGCATTGAGTTGAGAGTTCTGGCTAAATACTATACAAAACTGTCAAGGCATGCAATTTTTAACAAAAACAATTGTCGATAATCTGAAAATATTTTTAAAACTAATATCACATTTTTTTGTTTACGTTTCTTCACTTATACAGACCTACAAGGATCATTTGGCACGTCTTGTAGCCGCCATTGTGGTGCTGTTTGAATTGTTTGATATTAGATTTACAAGATGGCGGCGTTAGTTCTGATTTCGGCGTCGTGCCAAACGATCCTTGTAGGTCTGTTCTGTACGTACACTGCGCTGCGTTGACCGAGCACAGAATAACTATAAAAATGACAGTGACAGCGCAAAGCATAGGATGTCAATTTCAAATGCACCGATCGACAATGCTCTAATGGATGCCGGGCTGTTTTTACTAGATCAGATCAATATTTTCAAAAAATTATTTGTTTTTTTCACGTAGTTTTATAAAAAATGTAATGATGGGAATTTCATTGGCTATTCTCATACTATCCAAGGGTATTATTTTTATGGAATGTCGCAGCGCAGGTACGCGGTCGCCATGACTCTTTAGTCATTGTCATACACTATCTATCGTTGTGGTAATAAATAACATATAAAGGTACTCTGTGGTCATAACATAGATAAAAAACTATCTGAATTATCTGTGGTCTGAAAATAGTATTGCCATGTCATAGATTTAACAATACTCCTATTAAAGTATAAAATAAAATGTAAAATGTTTACTTATATGAAATCAAGCCGTACAATAGCCGCGTAATAAAATATAGCACTTTGAAGTGCAAAGTAACTGCTATGAACAACTGCAATTCAAGTAGGTACCGTCCAGACTTCGAAGTTTTGGTAGAGTTTTCGAAATATTTATACTAAAAGTTTGAACGGCGATTTGCGCATTCATTTCAAATATGCAACTTCTTTTTATTCTCAACATATAGAGGTTTTAAGTTTGAGCATTATTCAAATATAGGCCTCCTTCCAAAAAAAACCGTAAACTTCATATGATTTCCACAAGCTTTTATTTAACTTGCAAATGTATAATATATGTATGTATAATGTATAATGTTTAATGTATGTCCGGGTGGAATCTTGCAACTGAATTTTAGAGCAGTTATCCTCAACAGATTGAGCTGAAATTTAGCATACCTGTCAAGTTCCGATGACAATACAATATGATGGTGACAGCGAGCTGATTTGATGATGGAGACAGAAGGTGGACAATGGAACTCCTCTAGGGATAATAGCAGACTAGCCGTGTTAAGACTCATTTTGATCAGCTTACGGTTACGACGACTAATTTTATAAAAGGCAGTACCGAAAAAATATTTTAACAAAAAAAAATATTAAACACTTATCATCTTTGAATTTTCCGCGAAAGTGCTTTATTCACACAGCTAATATTATTTGTCAAGGTTAAAAGCCCCAAAGTGACACGACATTAATTACAGGCCTTACTATAAAAGGGTTTCAATTTATACAGCCACTTAGTGAATTCGTGTTTTATTAATTCTGAACGTAACATTATCCTTCATTTTTCAGCATTCCGCCATTTCTCTTCGTCATTCAACCCTAACGAGCCTTCACTAGCGAAAACAACCTTGCAACTCACATACGACGATGGTATGTCATAGCGCTTGTGATATTTATGATTAGTGGAAAAATAAACACTACATCCCAGATCAATACATATTATTCATGAAATGTGAGAGAATGATAGATAGTTAGATAGTTAAACTCTTTATTGTACACCTAATAAAAGTACAAAAACAAAGTGGCTAACAACAAACGAATTACCAAAGTACAATGGGCAGTCTTATCGCTAAAAGCGATCTCTTCCAGGCAACTTTTGGATGGACAGGAGAAAAACAATAACATGAGCCGGCTAAAATGATGCTAACATGGCATCTAAACTTGGTTAATTTATAGTTTTATGTATAAAATCAGATCAAATAACCTCAGTCTTTTGTTTAGTTCCATTATTCAATGAATTCACAATAATTATGTTTCATCTTACATTAATTTCTGTCTATTGGTCAGAACCAAGCCTAATCATGCAATGTGTATTGCGTTGTTTATTGTATTGTTTATCATATTGAAACCCTTTTAACGCCGCCTACAACTTAAATGTTTCTAGTGGTAAGAAGCATCATATAGTGGTAGTTTTCATAACGGTCTCAATATGAAGGACAAATCTCTAACTACCATTCTTATAGCAATAGGTAAGTGCAGCAGTCCGCCAGTATCTTACAATGAAGATGATAGTGTCACACGACGTGGAGCGAACTATTGGCCATCCTACATACATTCCGCGTCGCCACCTACAACGTGTGCCTAGGTAGACCTCCGCTACAGTGAACTGCTGTGTGGACGCAGACGCGAGCTGCTTGTGGCTACAGCTTTCTAGGACGAATCCAGGATTCATTTCTGGAAGGCAGCCATGCAAGTAAGAAGTGTCAACCTAGTATTGCACTCTTTAGGATTCATTCTGTACCTATCAATAACATACAAGAATAACTATACAAAATAAACTAATAAATTGCATGTTTATTATTAATCATTTTTGAAGGAAATTCAGGGGAGTTCGCTGTAAACCGCCCAGTGTGGCAACTGGCAACTACAAAATAAAACGTGCCCTCCATAAGAGACCGAGAAGACGCTGATTGTGTGATATTTTGCGATTTGCTATCCGAATAGTATGCCCCTACAAAAATAAACAAATGTTACTAAAGCGGTATAGTAGGTATTCGTCTCATTTCATTTGACCCACCTGGAGGGCCCGTGCCCCCGTGTGCCCTTGACAGCTTTGTAGGTTCCTTGTAGGGCCAATATTTCTTCCGTGGCGCTTTTTCAGTGATCATTTGACAACCGGCGCCCTAGCACGTCCGCATGCGCGCCTCGCTGTGTCCGCCCTCACTACAATACAACCTTACATTCCATACCAATGTCACAATAAATTACTGCTATTACGGTGGCGACTTGCCATGCAACACGATCAGTCTACATTTTATTGTTCAATTTTGAACTTTATTACTCACAATTTATTGTCCAATTTGGATTGATTGCAAACGTAATGCTGTGCATTTTATTTTATTGTGGACGTTATTTCGTGTTTTTTTTCGTTCAGTGGTGTTACTTTGATATATTCTGACTAGTGATTTGCGTGTCACGTCGCTGTGTTTGTATTTACAATTTAGAATGTTAGCATTTTGCTCAAGTCGAGTCGACAGTTATAAGCACTTGATTTATGCACCGTTTCAATTTTAAGTACATTTATTTGAGGGTTTGTAGCACTGTTTCTAAAATAGTCTACGCTTTTTCCATTTTTAACAGTGGCATTTTGAATCGGTCGCAAAATAACACTGTTTTAACCGCAAAGTGATCGATGCCGCACGACTATTTTCATAGCAGTCTAATTTTAGATAACCTTTAGAAGTTTCCCAAGTATTAATCCAAAGATACCTTCGAACTATTAATTTACAACTCTACTTAATACCATCAACATCTAACAGGCCTATTAAAAAGGCGTCTTCGCATAATTTCCTTAATACCTATTCTTACAAAGACCTTTCATGGATTGTTGTTCAAATATCGTAGACCCTTTCAATTACAATCAACTCTTAATTAGAAGGGAGCCCGGGGAAGGTTTATTAAGGTCTCCGCTCGTGGAATCAAAGGCCACTATTTATGCCTGCCCGGTTTCACAGAACACGTTGTAGTACTTGTGTACTGGCGAACAGAATTCTCACTCCAACATAAGACACTAAGATTTTATAAATTGCACGTTGTGCAATATTGAAACTTTAAGCAATCGAGCACCAGCTCAATTTAATTTTACAAAATTCGGTATCGATTAAAGTTGGGAACCAAGATTTTTGGGAATTGAATATCTCAACCCTGCCATATTGTAACTAAAGTGGCCATAGAGTTAGTTTTACACTGGTTGCCGACTCGGAGTGACACAGACGCTCGGCTTGCACGAATAATTTACAAGGACTCGATTAAGGGTGGTCGTAAGCGCCGTTTTGTACTAGTTATTATGGATTTGCAGGTTAGAACTTTTGGACTGGAATATAATTTGTTTGTGTGGGACTTGAATTTACCTAGCCATATTGACTCAGGCATCTACTCGCACAAAGCTTCTACGTAACGAATGTGCGAATTGATACAATTGGTGAAGACACCATAAAAAAAACACTGGATGTATTCGATACAAACTCAATCTGTGTAATTTGTTTTTTCACATGGAGTTAAAAAGTTATTATAATTTGGTTTCTTGACAAAATCCGAATAAATTTATGGAAATACTCTTCGACCAAAGTAAAATGAAGAAATACTCGTGCTCACCGCTCTGACAATCGTGTGTTAGAGCGGGGGAACAACTTGGTAGTAATCTATGGCGCATGCACTGTTCAATAGATTTGACCAATTGTTCCCATTTTTTATAAATATTCCTGAAAATTGTTATTTTGTTATTTTTTTTTGCGTAGATTGAATCTTTATCGAATACTGATTATCCAGGTTTTTTTATGGTAATTTGGAATAGTGGTGTATAGAGTTACTGGTTGAAACGTATAACGAGGGTTCAGGATTATGTAATCTTTTTAATAATATAATATCATCCCCCATGTATTTTACGATCAAAATATTGAATGCTGCTTCATGAACAAATCTTACGAAAGATAAACTAATTATACTCGGCATCTACGATAGAACGATAAAAATAACTACACGACCAGCGAAGAAACGCGTAACGAGGAACAGCGAACTCCACTTATGTAACAAGCAAGGAACATAACGCATGTACTCGCACATCCTGGAGGCCTATTCACATTAGGGCGGGTACAGAACGGAAACGCACACGTAGATAGAATCTAAATAAGTGACAGTTCCGTCATCATTGTCACATTATATCTACAACTACATGAATGTGCTCCACGGAATGTCTTAAAATTGCTACGAAATTACTACGAGATTACTACAAAAATGCTACGCAATGACAAAAAATTAATCATTACTGAACTCACAAAAATATCCATTCATTATCTGTGTATCTCTTAAAAACACATATATACCTACATATTTTTAGGGTTCCGTACCCAAAAGGTAAAACGGGACCCTATTACTAAGACTCCGCTGTCCGTCTGTCTGTCACCAGGCTGTATCTCATGAACCGTGATAGTTACACAGTTTAAATTTTCAAAGATGATGTATTAATTTATTTTGCCGCTATAACAAAAAATACTTAAAAACAGAATAAAATTAATATTTAAGGGGGCTCCCATACAATAAACGTTATTTTTTTGGCGTTTTTATACATAATGGTACGGAACTCTTCGTGCGCGAGTCCAACTCTCACTTGGCTGTTTTTTTTTCTTTTGTATGAAGTAGCACAAGTATTTTTGTATATAAACCCAGATTTACCGAGTAAATGCTGATATAATATTTCCCTGTGTTATAAAAACATACGCCGATGTTTACTTTATTCCGTATAAGTTCCGACTGGCTCATTTTCAAACAGTACTTTTATAGGCCCCAAGCTTAAATCAACATAAAGCGTAACAAACGTTTTATGTTCCTATTTATGTATGCAGTGTGTCGTTTTTTATCGATATAAGTTGAGCCTTATCTACATACTGAAACTTTGACGAGTTTTATGGATGAGAAGATTATTAAAAAAACATTTCTAAGTTTTTTGGTTGGTACCACATACCAACGGGCCGCCGCCAATGCCGTTTGCCAACGGGCGATGGAGCGCAGTATTCTGGGAATTAAAATCGCCGACGTAGGAGAAAAAGCCGCCCAGCTGAAATAGAATTGGGCTGGATATGTCTATTGCATACCTGATGACCAGTAGGCCAAAATTAACACTATTTGGAGCCCTGACATAGCGAGACGGCTACGCGGCAGACCACGCAGTAGATGCGATGAAATCGACACTTTTAACACAGATTGGCAAACAATAGCACAGGACTGGAGGATTATGGTGAGGCCTTTGCCCAACAATGGGATGATTCAGGCTAACAGTAACAGTAACCACAGACCACTGACTAAACTAGAGGCAAGAAGTGCCCGTACGACGCGTGTCTTTTATCGGTGCCAGGCACTGAATACCGCTCAGTCGCGCTCACACCATCATACGCTCATGCAACAATAGAAAATGCCTCATTGCGTCATAAGTAATTGTTCAAATTCCACAAAAACAGTTAATTGAGTGAGTGGTGACGTTTTCTTTCATTGGTATGTAATGTTGTTATTAAAATTACCCTTACTTAATTTACAATCAATTTTATTATATTCAATTTGGAAAGGTGTTGTGTAGCTTCTACTAAAATAATTGAAAACATAGTGTATTTCCTAAGGACATCATCTATTGCAGCTTCTACTTTGCGTAATACTATTCATGGCCCGCACTGGATAGTGAAGCAATCGATACTTTCGTAATATATTCAAGTTGCATGGTACAGCCGTAGGAAAAAATTGACTCGCTTGGTTTTCATGTATATTGATGGGCCTTGTTGCATCTAGTTCAATCAGTGGTCAGACCTTCTAGCATAAAATAACTATACTAGTTATTATTTCTCAAACAAAATTACATTTTTAACACAACACAAGTCCATACAATAATGGCACACGAGAAAGAGAGACAAGTCGTTGCCCTATTAAATATTCCCCTCCATACATATTTACGTTCTTGTACTCATACGTTGACATACTTGTTCAAAAGATTGATGAGCGGGAGCATTATTCACACCTGTAATGTGATCGACCTGTCATAAGCACTTAATTATAAGGGTGATAAATATGAGAGCTTTCAACCCCAGGTACGTACTTACGAGAGTATTGACTTATGGTGGATGGTATTTTTAGATTTTTGTAAATATATCTTTCGAACAATGACCTTATGGAAGAATATTGGGAGAATTTTGAGGTTCAAAATATAGTACAAGTGGGACCCCAGATGAAATAATCAGACTGTACGCATTCAATTCAATTCGCTCAGGTGTTCTTATTGAGTCTTTTGGTCTTTTCTAGTCGGTATAGAATGAAACGTATCACTGGTGCTTGTTGTAGTAGTAGTAGAGGTTTTTTGTAAAAGAGTTCGTCCGGGGAAGTAACCACCATACCTATTTCTGTCGCAAATCAGTAGTGCTCGCAATGCTGTGTTCCGGTTTGATAGGTATGGGTGTTGGTGAAATTACAGACACATGACACTTTTCATCTTTATGCCTTAGGGTGGCGGGCGCAGTGCAATGCTATATAAGGTGCATCCTATGTTGACGGGACGTGACCTATGAGGTAATGTCTTGTTAAAGGCAGAGGTTCAACTGATTATCTGGCCATGCCGCAGTTTAAAAAAAAACGTACTGTTGTACTGAGGTTTTATGTTTAAAAGTTTAGGTAATTTGCATTAACGTATGTATGTGGTGTATTATGAAGCTTGGTATTTTAACTATTTCTTATTTATATTTAAAAAGATTATCTTTTCTTACATCGTTTCCTATCTTTATATATAATCCTACCAATTTTATCAACTCTCTCTAGCGTTAGAGATTTCTTTGAAATTTGTGAGTAAATAATTTCTGAATGCAATAAATAATTACAGGCTGATTATTAAGTGGATCTTTAAAAGTGTTTTGACTATAACTACAATGTTATAAAGTATTGAACATTGACTTTGCCGCGTCAAAAAACATGACACAGCTGGTTAAATATGACACTTATCTCAGCTCGCAGGCGGAAGGCATTCAAACCTAATAAACCGGAGCCACTACCCCATAAATAACGCCATTACCAAGCCCTGACTTAACGACACCATCGATACAGGGCTCTCATCGTGAGTGTGGAAAAATCTCGCAATTTTTCTTAAGTCGGGGTGGTTTTAGGGTTCCTTTCCCCGAGGGCACAATGGGAACCTATTGCTCTCGCTCGGTTTTATGAACTTCTGTCTGTTTGTCATCACCATTTCCCTAGAAGTGATTAATACTCAAAAATCCACAGTGTATTTTGTATTTTGTAAGCAAAATACGTCGTAATACACAGCTGGAGTTGTAATTAAGTTTTTTTTATACAGTATGCTAACAACCTGAGGTGAACCTCTGCCTTTTTCAGGCGAGTAAAGAACAAGAGGTTTTTCGACGCACAGAAAACGCCTGGAAGAGCAACTGGTCCATGAAAAATCTAGTAAAGGGACCGCTCCCACTCTCTTTAAAGCGGAAACTCGTGGACATGTAGATTCTCCCCATCCTCACCTATGGTGTGCAAACCTGGTCGCTAACAAATATTCAAAAGTCCTCTCTCGGGGTATGCCAAAGAGCTATGGAGCGTAGTATCCTAGGAGTGAAACTCACTGACCGAATAAGGAACTCGAAAATACGCTCCCAAACACAGATAGCTGACGTCGCTCAAAAAGCTGCAAACCTTAAGTGGTACTGGGCTGGACATGTGTGTCGTATGTCAGAAGAACTATGGGCAAAGAGCACGACAGATTGGATCCCAAACAGACGACGGCCACGTGGAAGGCCCAGACGGAGATGGCGGGATGAGCTAGACTCCTACTTGAAGGATAGGTGCCAAATATCCAACAATAGAGACAAATGGAAGGAGGGAAGGGAGGCCTTTGCCCTGCAGTGGGACACCACAGGCTCATAATAATAATAATAATGTGCTAACAAAGAGCTTTTTAAGAGTAAAACTATTTTCGCTCAATAATTTATGACATAAATTCTACTTGTAGTTAGACAATTATGTGCCCTTACCGCTGATAAGATATCGATAATACCGGTAAAAGATTATTATCACATCGACCCATAAGAATCTTCTGTCCAGAGGTGAGTTCCGTACATTGGACCCTGCGATTCATCGGGCCTTATTCCGGTGAACACGGCCCATACATCGCGGGCCGTGGTGCGTGAATCACTTGTACATGTATTTATTGCGATTCGGTTGTATTTCAGTTGATGTTAAATTCAATCGTTTTATTTTCTACTTCCTTATGACTTTATTTACATTATTAAAAAAGTTAATCTCAAATGAGTTAGACACTAATAAAAGTTTGATCAAAATTATCACTGATTGTATTGGTAAACGCGAAAACAACTAGGAAAATTTTATCATTGTTTTGTAAACCAGTAATATGGATCCGCTCCTAGCTCCATTTATCAAAACAGTTATTAATACCGCTAATCTCTTAACACTGCCATCAATTAATTACTATACCTACAACCATCGAGCAACACGGAATGGAGACGCCATCAAAGGCATTCCCCGCTGTAGTTCCCCTCTAAATTGAATGCCCTCGAGGGCATACAGCTTATAAAAAACTAGCTGTCGCCGATTGCTCTGTCAGACTGAATCGACTCGCGTGGGAGATAGTGCTCCAAGAAAAATGCCGAGTTGTTCAGTTTTATGCTGTAAAAAAATGATTGGATCATCAAATTTACAAGAAGATGGTGTTTCCTTTCACATGTACCTGAATTTCAATTAAATTATTATAATTTATTGCATAAAAATTGACCAAGTCAAATTAAGCCGTATAAAAACAAAAGTGGCCATCTTAGATTTTGTAATTTTTGAGTTAGTGTTCGGGGTAAAATAATAAAACTGAACGGTTTAACAAAAAAAAACCGTGAATATTTTATTCAATAACACTGATTCACTCTTCACTACGACTGCACTTCAGTACACTAGTCATTCATTACTCTAAAATCACTGCCAAGTTACTTGATTTATTCGTACTGAAAGCCAATTCCCTTACGACTACCCTGCCCACTCTTAAACCGAGCTCCACTTAAGCGTGTGATAGAGGGGCGACATAAAAGTGACCAAAAGAATAGATATAAATGTGTATAATACATCAATGTGCATGTTAGGATGTATTCTGCTGACGTAAACATGTATATAACGTGTAATTTCAGTAAGCCAAGAGGTGGATGATTACTTAATATCCTTGATTACTAAATATCATTTATTAAACACGTTCGACATCATGTGACATGTGGCATTAACGAGTATCGTATTTGACGGCTATGTAACCACTAACTAACCGGTAACTACTAACTACTACTACTTCGTGTCACAGGCTCTTTCTTGGTTCAGTGACCAACTTGAGATATAGTGTCCCTGAAAGTGGCCTGTGACCAATGGTGAAAGAACCAGTGTGGTAAAAGGTAGAGGTGTATTATATGATATGTCAACGTAAGTGTCATGTGAAACTATATTTAAAGAAATAAAATTAAATCACACTACTATTAACAACAAGTGTAACATCAAAAAGTTTGTACATTTGAGAACTTTGATTACAAGAGATGGCAAGCATGAAGATGATATTTAAATGAGTGTAAATTCTGGAAATCAAGTGAACTTAACGCCTTATTATCAGCCGGAACGTATCCAACGAAAGGCACGACGACTGGATGTGCATAGAGGGGTGTTAGTGCCAACACTAATGTATCTGGTGGTAGCGAAAGTTGCTAAGGCAGAATAAACATGAAAGTAGAATAAATGCAGTGAAGATGAGGTTTGAGAAGTATGTATGGTGGACTTTGAGAGAGAATAAGAAACTGTGTGTTAAGAGAGCATTGTAAAATGAAAGAGCACTTGTATAGTGACAAGGATTGAGAAAGGTATGCTTGGATGGTTTGGGTATATATAAAGGATGAATGATAGTAGATTAACGAAACTAGTTCATAAGATGAGCATGAATGGGACAGTTGGAAGGGGGAGACCTCGGTGAAGGTATTCGGAATAGATCAGGGTCGATCTGGAGAATGGCCAGGCTAAGAGTGCCCTTAACCAATGAGCATATATGAAGAATGTGATGTGAGTGAATGAAGCGAAACAGGTATGCCAGGATCGTAGCAAGTGGAAATTCATGGTCTCTGCCTACTTCTCTGGGAAACAGGCGTGAGTATGTGTGTATGTTTGTAATATTATAAATGCTAAATTTTCTAAGGATTGGATGAAATTTAGAACGGCGATAGCTGGACCACTGCAATAGTTTTAAATTTTATTTAGATGTTCCCATAGGATCAAAACTTATGCGAGTGAAATCGCGGGTTGCTTCTAGTTTATAATAAGAATAAAACTACGTGGTTAATTTTATCAAAATCGGCAATATTGATCATACTTAAATAACTTTACTCTTTTCAGTTAAATGTAAATAAAGATGCTTTAAAAAAATCGTTGATCGCCCATTGTGAGGTTACTGTACAATCTTTGCACGTTGTGTTTGCCTATAATGAGGGGTTTTCACGGCCATACCAAATCATCTATAAACCCTTGAAAATAGATGTCGCTGCTGTGTACTTAACTGTAAAAATAAAGTGAAATGTAAAAGTCAACAACGAAGTGATATATTTTCGTGGTATTTTGTTACTATCACACAAAATAACATAGGTACGATGCATTTGTTGATTTTGACAACCACAGTTGAGTCAGGGCCATCAATTGAGCCAAATTGAATTAAAAAAAAAACGAAAATGAAAAGCCCCCATTGGTTTCTTCTGTAGCTAAAGATAGGTATATAGTTTGTACCTCTTCATATATGCATGTCGGATCCTTAAGATCCCTCCGAGCGGCAAAAGGCAACTTAGGGGCTTTTCAGTGGGTCTCGTGCAAATGAAGAAAATTCAAAAGAGGTTTCACTAAGATTTTATTCAAACTGACTTTGAACTTGATTTTGTATTTTGTTGATTAAATCGTGTGCACTCTGCCAACGCCGATGTAATAATGAGCTCTGGCGCTTTCGTACGCTCCTTTTATATCTGAGCGTCGATCGCTTTGCGTCTTTGCGTAACCAAGACTCGGGCGCATTCGTTTGGGTGGCGCGACACGACAGAATACGATTGTTCGCAGCCGTACACGTGGTGTTTATAAGCCTTCAATCTCAGTAGATCTATTCTCCAGATTCATCATATGACTCCTCTCTCCGACATACATGTGTAGACTGTTGGTAAACCTAATATTTTTTTTATTAAATAAGCAACTGCTAACAATAACAGCCTCAATGCACACTGAAATAGCTTTGTGCTCATTTAACAGTTTTTTTTATTTCTCAAAAATTCCTGTATGTGAGTTGCCCGTGTTTTCTTTTATACTACTAAATTAGTGATGTGCCTCAATAATAAAGTAGATTTTTTATCGATAAAATAAATGCTCGTTTAATATGTTTTACAAGCTATTGAAATTTGATTTATATTATTCGGGAGCCAATAGCCTAGCCTAACCTAACTTTCTAACCGTTAATCCAAGCACCATGAAGGTATTGGTATGTAACAAGGTAGGTAACTGTTATGATTTTAATTTGAAATTATTCATTTTATGCCATAAGTTGACGACCTCTGTGGCGCGGTGGACGAAGGTTCGCCTGTGACGCAGGAGGTTGCGGGTTTGATTCCCGCCTCAGAACAAATATTTGTACGATCTTCAGATATTTGTTCAGGGTGTTCTGGGTATTTTCTATGTTAATGCAAAATAAATATCTATGTAATGTACTGTACTAGGGATATCAGTTATCTAGTCCATATCACAAGCTGTGCTTGGCTTGGGGCTGGATAATCTTGTGTAAACTGTGTCCAGCATCAAAAAATAAAATAAAAATAAATATATATATATATATATATATAATGAAATTCACTTAGGTACAATGTGAAAGAAAACACCATCTTTTCGTAAATTCGATGTTCCAGACCTTGATTTACAGCTAAAAATGTAACGATTCGGCATTTCAGTATTTGTAGCACTGTCACACTGTTTTACTCTATGCGTCACACGATCGGTTCAGTCTGACAGAGCAATCGGCCCATCATGATACAATTTTATTACTAGCAAAAGCAAAACATGCTTGGTGAGGGCTAGCAAGCTTTTTTTCCGTGATTATTTATATTTAAACAAAGACATGAATTTAAATTACTATGCTAAATTACAACGGATAGTTTTTTTGTTAAGTGTACCACAAAATTGCATGGGATAGTAGAGGACTCGCTTCGCTCGCCCTAATGATCGGGCGAAAACAGTTTTACTAACGCGTATGCCCAAATGAAATTGTGCATAGCCAGAGGGGAACGACATCTTGACATGAATTTAAATTACTATGTGATATTACAAATCTAGAGGTGTGATAGTTTTTCGTAAAAAGTTGCATGCCTACCTAGGTTGTGGGATACGTGATCACGATAAATTAACAAAAGCATTTCCCAGTTTGAACTCATTTACTCATTTTCAAGAAAAGTCGTGTCATGAGTGTCCGTACTGTGTCGTGGGATTTTCTTATTCAAATACTATTCTTTGATTGATCAAAGAATTAAAAAAAAAATTGCGATATTCTGTTCACTAGATAAAGCGCTAAGTATTACTTTACCTACCATTGTTTAACATTAACATAACTTAACACACCCAACACATACCTACATAGTTGTGATCCCACACTAGGATCCCATGTGACGTGGGATAATTATGCCTGAAATTTTAAAAAATAAACTATTTTACATTTTAATGACTAATGTAGTTTTTTGGCACTTTTTGGTTTTTGACAATAACAGTGACTGACAGATATAATACATCGTATATTTCGTGGCCAGAACCGACATGGATTATGTAGGTTAGAAGGATGACGGCAGCTAAGTAAAGCGTTTTTTCCTTTCCTTTCCTTTCGTCGCTTTTGACTTGCCGACCCATAGTTTTATGAAATTATTGTAGGCTTTGAACAAAATTCTAATGAAATTTTCCCAAGAACTAATAATCTCATGAGCTAGTGGTTGTACCTGGGGTACACAAAATTTTCTTGATTTTTTCTCAATAGTCTAAGTTTCCGCGTTTACCCCCTCTCTCTCCAGCCTACTACTACCTTTTACTAATCTAAAATTTCATAGTGATCCACAAAATGATCTGTATGTTATCCTCGATAACAACTCCGGAACTCCTCCTTCACAGAGAGCGTTCAACCCTTCCCCCCATACCTAGCCGCCCTTAAATCCCTTCAATGACCCTTGATGGTAGCACAGAATATATACAGTACGCAAAGTAAGTTCCTACCAAAAAGATATCGATACTATTAATTTATCGACTTGAGTGCTGGAAGTCCCTAGAACGGGTGTTACTGTCAATTTTGTGACATAACATGATGTTTGTACACAGAAAGCATCTATGTGTGTATAAAGATTTTTGATGTGTTGCTGTTTATAGATGTGTGCGTTTATAGCGATAGAACGACTGGTTACAAAAGTGTGCATTAAACTGTAAGTGAGTGCGTGAAGCCCCCCCCAAAAATTTCTGAATAAATATGTATCGGTTGACAGCTCTAAGGCGTCTCCCCTCCGGTACGGAGGCCTGCGTTGCTCGATGCCTACAACTAACAATAATTTCCAATATGGCGGCTGTAAAGTAAATTCTTGCACTACCTTGTCTTGGTCCGGTTAATGAAATACCGGTATTTTATCATTAACATTTTTCAACCACCGTAGACAGTCTACTACGTAAGAGCATTTTCTATGTCTAGATACACGTTTTTCTCACCTTACAGCGGTTAATTTGAGTAGCTTCTTCCAGATAACAAAACTACTCAGTGCCTGCCCTAAATTGTGTACATTTTATTCCTAGTTTTATGGTATTTTTTAGGTCATTATTATGTTGTTCTTATATTATTATTGTATCTTACACGAGAACAGATACTCAATCGTTCTCATCAACCCTCTTCCTTGGTGAATATTACAGGGATGCTCAGTAGAGTGCGCAGTGGTCAGCTCAGGTCGGGCCCTATTACACGGCACGTTAGCTAGACGTATGTTCGTATAAGGGTCCAAATTACATGGAAGCAGTTCCGTGCTCTACGGTAGCAGTACATGCGTGAACTTATATCTATTTCTGCCAATATGTTTTCAGTAATATAAAGATCAACACAATAGTTCTGATCAACCCGCCTGCTGTCAGGGTGAAGGTGCTCAGTGGAGCGCACTGTGATCAGCTAAGGATGGGCTATCACACGGTACATTGTGAAATTGTTTTAGATTATGGTGTGCAATAAAGTATTTTCTATCTTCTATCTATCTACATTGGCGTTGCCTGGGCGAATGTTTGTACATACACGGGAAGAGATGAGAAAGCGATTTGAATTTTTGGTGACGGTTTTCTGATTTTATGGTCAGGGTAATATGATCAATTAAATGATAGATAAACTGAAGGTCATTCGTATTTAACCTGCCTAAATTATGTGACTCTAGGCAAGGTTTGGTGATAGCAGGTGAAGTAAGGCCCTGACTGAAAGGTGGCCCAGAGGATACATAACAAGCCATGGCAGACCGGTATCCTGGTGGATGGATAGCATCGTTGTTGTACAGGGATGTAAATACCTGGATGCAAAAGTCCCAGAGCAGACTCGAGTGGAGTTTGAGGGAGGAAGCTTATGCTCAGCAGTGGGCCACTACAGCAATGATTACGGTTATAATGAATAATGTGGCTCTTATAAGATCATTAGATTGTATGGATTTCTGTGTAGAGAACCAGTTAATGTCAGTGTGGCGATGTATTCAGGTGCGGTCTTCCTGTATCTTAGGTCTTTTTTTTTTTGGCTTTGTGTATTTTTATGAGGTTTCCTTTACCGTTTCGGATACGTGAGAAAACGTATTCAAGGCCAAGGTAAATAAGCTCACAAATAATAATATTCTCACACTCAGAGTACGTACTACTAGGAAAATAATCTGCCTCGGCAATCGTCGTTCGTGTCTAACTGACGCTTTTTCAATCACTTGCAATCATATTTCTGTTTCGAAAAGCCGATGACTGCCGAGACCCATTATTTTCCTAGTACATAATAGCAGTACTATGTGTGCAGACACTATCCATGTCGTTCCCATCCCGCACATTCACAACGCGCCTTCATCTACGTTCGTAATCGTGTTACTAAGGGCGCTCGTCGCTCAGTCGCCGCTCCGATGGACGAGATAAATAGTATTTTTTGACGCGCACCATCTGTATCTATTTGGATACTCTCACCGTGTGATAAACTCTTACAAAAGGAAACATTTCCACCTACCTATCTACTTTACTCTATTTTCCTCAAATGTTTTGAGTGTTTATATCTTACGCCGTGAAAAACACTGTACATTCGGACACAAGTTTTATTTTAAAGTCCTTGTTATGGTACGTTTCGTCGGTATAGATATTCTATTTAATATTGTTATTGATTATGATGACCTCTGTGGCGCGGCGGGCTAAGCTTGGCCTGCGACGCAGGAGGTTGCGGGTTCGATTTCCACCTCGGAACAAATATTTGTGCGATCGCAGATATTTGTTCAGGGTGTTCTGGGTATTTTCTATGTATAATAAAAAATATCTATCTATGTAACGTATTGTATTAAGTATATCAGTTATCTAGTACCCGTAACACAAGCTCTGCTTAGCTTAGGGCTAGATAATTTTGTGTGAACTGTCCAGCATTATTTATTTATTTGACGAAGTCCGTTTGTCTGTCTGTCGTAGTGCATGCACTTGCACATTGTTTTAGTGTGCGGAAGCTACGAGCAATTAGTATCGACCGTGACGCAGTTATTGTGTCTACGTCAGATTTTGGCAGCGAGTACCGTTAGCATGGTAACTTATCGCAAGATAAGAAAGCACAATAAGGCAAAAAAGAGTGAACTTCGTGAGATAGAACAGCTGCATAAGGTTTATGCTGGCTCCTGATTCTGAACAATTCAGAAATATAGTATTACTAGAAGAAAGCTTTAGCGGAGTCTGTCGTGGGTAGCAATTGCAGGTTGACCTCACCACATGTCACGTCTATAATCCGACGATAGCACACACACTGAGAAAAGAGGTCCATTGAGGCTTTGCCTACCCACTAGGAGAAAAGGTGTGTGTCTATGTACAGCTCGTTTATCGTAAGATGGTACCTATTAATACACCATGGCAGGTGCCAACATACGGTGAACGGTCTGTAGGTAATTCCACAAATATCATAAATAAATGACAAAGTTAAAGCTACAAAATCACGCCGAAACGGCAGAACCAATTTCGATGGAATTCAGTACATAGATAGATTATGACCAGGATTAAGTTATAGGTTACTTTTTATCCTGGTAAAACCCGAGTATTTCTTGTCTTATTGTTGTTCGCACCAAAAACAGCTTTCCCATAAATGAAGGGAAAATATTATAATTACGGTACTAACGGAACACTTCACGTGCAATAATCTTTCGCGGCTGGCTACTTCACGTGCCGTAATCTCGGCTCATCCCCTTACTGAATAACGGTTTACTTATAAACCTTCGCCACAAGCAGAGACAAGCGTTTTTTGTGGCACGATTATGTTTCAATCAGCTTTTTCCCTATGTCCTCATCTTGAAACGGGCGGGCTGTTGTCACGAAGGATCCAGCTTAGTTAGGAATTATTATAGAATCATTTAAATTGATTTCGACTATTAACAAGTTTTATGAAAATATAATTTGGACCGCCGCTTGATTAATATTAGGTACACTTCGTGTCACAAGTTCTGTCTTGGTCACCCTACGTTAGGTAAGTGACAGCTTGAAGTAGTATGGTAGCCCGAAATAGGGCCTAGTGGCCAATGATGAAAGAACCAGTGTGGTGAAAGGACTCAGTGCGCGTCAGAGGCTTCTTTCATGCACATGTCTTTGAATTTGCGGGTCTAGGACTATGCTGTTTTTCTTATCTTTGTTTAACTTCGTGAATGACAGAACAAGCAGATGGCCCACCAGAGGGGCTAGTCTGCAAATTTGACAAGCAACTTACACGGGCGTGAGGTGTACACTACACGGATTTTTGTATGGAATTTGAGGTTCTCAAGGTGCCCGCTAGGGGCGCTCTTCGTTTTCTCCATACTAAAATCCGTGTAGTGTACACCACACGGCCGTGTAAGTTGCTTGTCAAATATGCAGACTAGCCCCTCTGATGTTAAGCGGGAACCTCTGCCTTTAACACTGCGTGACGTCATAGCTCACATCCACCTAGGACGTACCCTATGTGGCATTGTACTGCGCCCACCACCCTGAGAGATAAATATGAAAAGTCTCATGTGCCTGTAATTTCACCGGTACCCATACCCTTCAAACCGGATCACAGCAATGCAAGCACCACTACTTTGCGGCAGAAATAGGTACGGTGGTAGTACTTCCCCGGACGAACTCTATCACCAAAAAAGCTCTACTACTACTAAAACGATTCGGCTACTATGCCGTTTTCCTCACGATGTTTTCCTTCACCGTTATGGAGCACTAATAATGCGAACATCAATTATTTGACTGAAAATTTTATTGGTGGGACTGGGGTTTGAACCTATAACCGAAGCATTGGAAGTTAGGGTCCCTTTCACTAGCACTAGACCATCAGTGCTCTCACTCACCGCTTGAATGGAAACTGCTCAGCCAAACAAGCGCAGCGGACACATTCCTAGAAAAACTCTTATTAAATATTATCTACGAGACAAAAGCAGCCGCGTGATGACAGAAAAACATTCATATACTATGCAATTACAATTAAATTACAATTGTCATTAACAAGTTATTAATTTTGTAAAAATTAAAATAACCCCCAACGTGAAACGGCTGAACCGATTTTGATCAAACAAAGCTAAGAACACTCCCGACAAAAACAACATTCAATCAAAAAAAAGTAATCGGTTCAGCCGTTCGGGAGCTACGATGGGACAGACAGACACACACACACACACACACACACAGACACGTCAAACTTATAATACCCCTTCGTTTTTCGTCCGGGGTTAAAAATGGTATTCTGCTAAATTCATGATTGTATCTCCATTGAATTGTAATTATAAGAGACAATTGACAATCGAATCAGCTGTCATTTTTTTTAGAATACCTTCCTACCAATTTTGGTCACCCAACACGAGACAGGCGATTTATCACGAGAATACTAAAAGTAAAAGATTTTACGATTGTTTCTAAATGGTCACAATTATAAAGCAATTGAAAAACCATTGAAGTAAGTAGAATACAAAAACTGTCAAAAGTGACAAGTATGAGACAATTTAATTACAATTGGTTTAGTGTAATTGGGCCCCTGGACGTTTTATTTGCATGGGATCCTGTGAGCCACCACAATGATGAATTACGACTTCATACAAAAAAAATGCCACGCGTCGCTCGAAACAGCGGTTTTTATTGAATATCTCGTGAAATATAGATAATTTTAAAAACCCCATGGGTGAACCCTCCTTTTTAGGGTTCCGTAACCAAAAATTACGGAACCCTTATAGATTCGTCATGTCTGTCTGTCTGTCTGTCCGTGTATGTCACAGCCACTTTTTTCCGAAACTATAAGAGCTAGGCTGTTGAAACTTGGTAAGTAGATGAATTCTGTGAACCGCATTAAGAATTTCACAAAAAAATAGAAAAAAAACAGTAAGTTTTTGGGGTCCCCCATACTTAGAACTGAAACTCAAAAAAAAAACATCAAACCTATCTATGTATCCATCTATCTATCTATGGGTATCTATGGATAGGTCTTCAAAAATGATATTGAGGTTTTTAATTATTTTTTTTTCTCTGAATAGTTTGCGCGGGAGACACTTCCAAAGTGGTAAAAAGTGCGCCCCCCCCCCCCCCGTAACTTCTAAAATAAGAGAATTATTAAACTAAAAAAAATATATAATGTACATTACCATGTAAACTTCCACTGCAAATTGGTTTGAACGAGATCTAGTAAGTATTTTTTTTTTAATACACTATTATTAAAACATCGATCAAAGTTACAACAAACTACAAGAACTATGTTACTTGCTGCTACGGAACCCTTCATGGGCGAGTCCGACTCGCACTTGGCCGCTTTTTTATTGTATTGCTTTCATTTATCTAATTTTCGACCTAATAATCTTTACCATATTTACAAAAAATCGAATCTAGCCAAAAGTTAGAGGTCACTATGTGTTTTTTTTTAATCGATAAATTGTTGTCCTTTCGTATTTCTGTCTGGGTCATCCCTCGGTATTATGATGTAGTATCCATGCACATTTTAAATTTCAATGTTGTACTTGATTTAGTCAGTTATAAGATTGGTAATTTTGGGTTATACCTCACCTTAATTACTACTGTTACTCCAGTTAAACACAATAAAACTCCTCACGGCTCTTTATGTTCAATTCATCTCGCGGTGAGTAAATGTTATTTCGTAGTCTCATCAATTACCAAGGCTCTTTATTCCTAGTTTATTATATCTCTCAAAACAAAGAAAGTCGTTCGATATTGATAGACATTGACCTTCCCTCCCTCTAATACAAAGAGTACAGTTAAGTAGCACAATCGTCCAGTTATCCTAGAACCCTGCGAGTCCCTGGAGACTCTCAATCTCGGAGTGTATTGGGAGACAGTGTTATGTTGGACGATTCTGTATTACTTACGTGTAATAAACTAGCTGAATCTCCCCGGTTATCATGGCGCACCAAACTGTGGCTTCTAAAAAGTAACTTCAGCGTTAAAACTGAAACGAACGCATCCAATTAGTTTATTATATTTTAAGTTATGTGTATTACTCATTGGAAATCCTAATAAATAAACTGTACCCCATTTAGAAATATTTTTGAAAAATTTGGGGTTGTTCTCAAAACTCTGTCAGGGTAAATTATAATAACCAGCTATCCTCTGAACATCACTATCATGAGAATATTTTTTTGTTTCATACTTTTTAGAGCGTGATTTTTTAGTAGTCTGGTTTTAGTTTTTGAACTTATTTTCTTTTATATTTCTTAGTGTAACTTTTAAAACTATCATGGTTATCATAGAATTGAAATTACCGTGGCTTGGTATCATTTTAAATATTACGAGTATACACCACGTACTTGAAACGTCAGCAGGAAAATAGTAAATTACGTGGTGTAAGTCGTAATTTAAATTATTATGGTTATGTAAAATAAATAGGGTGTAAGGACAAAGGGTCCAGCAAGATTAAAGATTATTATTATTTACATTGAAAATATCTTTAGACTAAGACAATTAACCACATAGTTTACACAATAAACGGGATATTTACAATGATTTTTGAGTTTTGGTTGTTGATTGATTGATATATTTGTGACGAAATATCGGGAACAATCAAAACACAAAAAACATCAAATTTCTCAGTGTAGTTTTGTCAGAACTTGATGGTAATGTGTGGATAGAATTGTAATTAAAACTTCAATTAAAATGAAATGTCTTTTCCAAATGAACAGACAAAACAAAAAACGTTGTTTTATAATCTCGGAATCGATATGTTACCAATCTTCTCAATATTAAGATAGAAAACATTTCTCAGACAGACTCACAATCTTCTCATAAGTTTTAGGGATCCGTGGTATTTCCTTAACGTTTTCCACTCAATAATCCTAACAAAAGGAGCCTTGAAGGGTACGAGTGGTACCGAAGGGAGAATTTATGGTTCTCATGATAAATCTACCAAATAACTGTGGTTAATGGTATTGTACTTTATCAGTGTGTGGTAAGGTTTGAAATCAGTAAAATTGTGTCATAAAATTTAATGTGACCATGCTGAAACAGATGATTTTGTGCTAGTAGGTATCTAGGAGAGCATCCGCATATCTAGACTTCTACACTAATATTTCATTGCTTATTTGTTTGTAATAGATAAACTCAAAATATAAATCACCAAATTTAAAAATTATTTCACATTTAGAAAGCTACATTATCAGCGAGTATCATAGGGTATGCTTAGTAGTAGTAGAGTATTTTTGTGAAAGAGTTCGTCCGGGGAAGTACTACTGCCATACTTATTTCTGCCGCAAAGCAGTAGTGCTCACATTGCTGTGTTCCGGTATGAAGGGTATGGTTGCCAGTGAAATTACAGGCACATGAGACTTTTCATCTTTATGTTTCAGGGTGGTGGGTGCAGTGCAATGCCACATAGGGTGCGTCCTTCGTAAACGTGACCTACGTGATAATGCACTATTTATAGGCAGAGGGTACTGCTTAACATCAGGTGGGCCATCTGCTAGATCCGTCGTACCAAGCTGTAAAAAAAAGATTTTTAGGTCGCATTATATATGTAGTTTCACTGAACTACGTAACGCTTGAGCGGAGTTTGATGATATTTGGTGTGTGGATGTGGATGCTGGATGGGGGAGTGGGGTTTTATCCTAACACCACGTATGCGAAGCTGCGGGAAAAGCCACACACATAGACACACACCTTTTTCCGTAAGGTAAGGCAGAGCCTCAAAGGGTCTCTTTTATATGTGCGTTGCATCATCGTGCGAATATATAGACGTGATAAGTGGTGAATCAACTAGTTGTATAATAGTAAAATACCTTATGGGTTTACCTTGACTCTCCCCAATCGTTATTAACCGTATTTCTTGAATCACTTAGAACTTCATACTAGGAATGAATCAATAAAACTAAAACGTACATTTTGTATGGATATCATTTAAATGGCGAGTAGGCTCATAAATCTTATTATTTTAAAGTTCAGATCTTATAAGATGTATTCATCGTGTGGTAATTCGGAGCAGGTTTCCCCAAAGCGAAGCACCGGTATACAGCTTGTCACCTATGAACTGTTAATGAAGTTGGCGAAGAAAGGTTCTCGATTGGCGACCATAAACCGGACGACGCAGAAGAGGAATGCCCTCTTTCGATGCACCAAAAACATTACAAAGATCGCAGGAAGGCTGTGGATGGGGGCGGTTTAAGAACGTTTGTCTTGGCATTCTATGGGGGAAGCCTTTGTCCAGCAGTGGACTTCTGCAGGCTGATAATGATGATGCTATTGACCAAGGACATACAGCTTAAACGTACACTCGATAATACCTACGTTACAAAATCCGCCTCCGTAAAGCAATCACGTAATAAATTATAAACCAACAAGTTGGCGTTTCCGAATGAAGCGATTCATCCGCTGAGCCAACAATACACTAAACTGACAGCAGGGATGTAGCTGAGGAAAACATCAAATAATTTAGTGTATCTGGTAACAAAGACTTGTCTTAAAGGACGTTGCTGTCGTTCATATTTCCTTGACAATTATGTCTAAAGACAGGAATAATTATTGCAACCCATTGTCAAGCATAAATTATTGTTTCTTTAACAATAAAGTTTACAATAATAGTAGTTTATGAAACCCTTACATAACAAAGGGTTATTAAAACACAGGTGATAGTTTCACACTAGTTTTTTAATACCAATTTAAGTGCATTTTCATACACTTCTTAACTCATGGCATAAAACTTTTGTTTCACAAACAAAGGATATGAATAATAATAACGTATTTACGTTATTATTTAACGCAATTTGGCGAAATTATCAATCAATTTGGCAATTTGGCGCAATTAATACACGTAAAAAACACCAGAATGGAGTAAATAGGCCACCGTTTTACTAAAACATTACTTGACTATGACTTTGACGACTTGGAAGGAGTTAAACGTTGCAAATTATATCGAAATATAATAATATTATATATTGAAAATACAAAAATCTTGAAAATGGCAAATGCACAAGCCGTGCGAAGCCAATTATTACAAAAGTGCAAACCGTCCATCTCATCAGCTAACTAACGCCTTAGAATTTAAGAATTTTAAAATCAGTACCCCTATATTTTAAACCCCCTTCTATTAGGTATTATCGCCTATTTAACTGAACTCCTAATTAACACCACTGAAACTAAGACCTGTCGCCCCTTCTTAATATCCTGGCTACGTCCCTATGGTGGCAAGAAACTGCAGAGTGTAATTAAATACACACATTCAGCACAACGCAACGTGTACTTGTTACCGTTGATTACATTGAAAATGTTCTATTACGAGTAGATACCGGGCGGGTGTAGGTACACAAAATCAGTCAGTTCAATTTGGAACAGTGATACGAGTAGTACTATAATACGAAGAGATTTACACCCAACAGCCACATACATAGTCCTGATCCCTGTGTCGTGGGTATCAGGAACAACGAGTGCCTACCATGATTGTAGTAGTAGAGCTTTTTTGTGAAAGAGTTCGTCCAAAGAAGTACTACCACCATACCTATTTCTGCCGCAAAGCAGTAGTGCTCGCTTTGCTGTGTTCCTGTTTGAAGGGTATGGTTTCAGGTGAAATTACAGGCACATGAGACATATCATATTTATGTCTCAGGGTGGCAGGCACAGTGCAATGCCGCATAGTGCGCGTTCTACGTGGATGTGACTTATGGGATAATGCACTGTTCATGGGCAGAGGGTACCGCTTAACATTAGGTGGGCCATTTGCTTTTGTTCAGTAATTATAAGTTGTACAAAAAAAAACGCAGACCCGAAACAAATATTAGCAGATCATACAAACATTGTGGGACCTTAGATTGATTGATAACTTTTCAGCTAAAATGTATCCATTGTACAAGAAATACAATTTCATTGACCCAATTGTTTTTGTTAGATTGCATCTGGTAACGCCGCCCCCTACTGGCGATTAGAACATTCTTTGAACCTGCGCTGAAGAGTATTTGGCGTTCTTACATTCAAGACCGTTGCATCCATCATCTATAGCAGCGCCCCCTAGTGATATATAGCAAATAGACATTATATTACTATCATAACGACGGCGAAGACGTGATAAAGTGGCTGTCAAATTTTTGGTGCTAAAATTGGATACAAGGCACCAACGACAACCAGTCTATGACGCGAGTGGACTTGTTTGGTGCTAAGACAAATTTTGTTGATCGACCGCATCTTGATGTTTAAGTCTATGCAAATAAACTATTTTAAGTATCTTGCTTGATAACACACAAACTGATTTCTAAATATCGTATTCCAATTGATTAAGCCTATTTTCGCATTCCATCCTCTATAGTAGTGTGCACTAGTGACATATGGCGATAAAACTGCATCACAAATGGTCAAACTTTTTGGTCATAAACTCTTAGAGGCAGTCAAGAGTTTTTTTTGTTATATAGGTTTCTTTTAACGTATTTTTAGGCAACTCTACACAGTTTATGACAGCAAAAAAAAACGTTATGTTAATCTTCATCATATTAAAATTTCCAAGGGCATGGATAGAACTCAAAACACTAAAACATCGTGAACTAACCTGCTACTATGCGCTTTAACGTAAATATGTCTATTACCTGTAAAAAAAACATCGAAATATGTACGAATAACAAATAATATTATGTAGAGGGCTTAGTAGGTTTATATTTCCGATTACGCAGCAAATATTTGTTTAAATACATTTTCGTGATTTACCAGAACTTTTCCGAGTTTCATAGTGACGGTATTTGGCTGCTGTCGCCTCTTAACTCCAAATACATACTCATGTACCGTCAGTCGAGGGTAAAAAAGGTAAGGACAGGTACAATCGTTCAAAAATCATAATTAAATCAACAATTACATTCCCTGACCGTTATAATAATGTACTAATTAGTGGATCTGTACTACCTAGGGTAGGTACCCTTTTACCTTTTGTGGTAATTTACCTGTCGGTGTAATTTTACCATTTGGGGTAATTTTACCCGTCTCGCGTCGGGTGGAAGCACGTGACTCTTAAGTCACGTATCAGACGTTTGCATTAAATTACTGGATTAATTTTCGGGTAACTTTAGAAAATCTAGATTAATAGTCTTTCAAAAAATAAAACACAAGTTTTACGACGGAAAACTGTCGTGTAAACATGTAAATAGGAACTAATAATAGTACTGAAGTTTATTATTACAGATTAGACAGCTACGTACGGGTATTAGGTTCTATCAAATCACACAAATATAATAAGTTCGGAAAATGTATGTCTGACGTTAACTACCGCATTTCATATAGAAACTACCTATCGTTCAAAACCAAATAAAGGAAGCTGTAAGCTAACGAAGCCCGCAGGCAAGTTCAAACTAAGTGTAGCCTGTATGTAGGCGAGTTAAATGTTGCACAGAGGACAGTACTAGGAAATAAATAACAGTAGGTAGCTATGTACAAACTTTCCACTCACACTTTACTAGTATAAAGACGACGAATGAATCTGCTAAACTTGTACCATGATATTATATACTTTTCACTAGAAACAGGATATTTACCATGATTTTTGAGTTGTAATTATTCCCGATATTTCAAGAGTTAAAAAAAAAAAAAATTCAAAAGTTATACCTAGAGATATCCTATAGCTAGAATGCTATGACAAACATTTATGAGCCGTTTGCGTCTTCCGGTTTGTGGTCGCCATTCGAGAACCTTAAATTCACAGCGGTTTTCGGTTCTGCAAATTATTAATATAGCCTGTACATCAGTCCTCCTCGGTGTTCAATTTCATTCAATAAAATTAAATGATCCGCTTTGTTACATTCAGTATCATTATTATCAGCTGGCAGTCATCCATTGATGTACGAAGCCTCCCCCATACAATTAAATAGGGGGGATTTATCATAATATTGGCAGGCACATTGGTATTTGCAGCTGCATCCCCTGTATCGAATCTCTTGGGTATTATAACATCTAGCGGAGGAGACGGAGATGCCTATACCAAACATACAATGGCAACCCAAGACAAAGCATTTTTCTGAATTTGCTCGAGTCATATCTAAATGAAAGCTCGTTACAACTATAGAGTGAATTCGAAGTGACAGAGGCAGAGCGTACATTCAGACCACTCTAAAGGTATACTGCGTTATCTATGGAGCGTATAATAGAGCAGTACGTTAGAGTCATTAGTGATGTAGGTGCGGCCCGTGCTGAAAATGTGTGGCCGATAACGGAAGGCAGCGGCCTCGGCTGTAGGCGGAGCGGGGAACAAACTATTATCAGTCTCCACTACCATATAGAACATATAACTGACCCAGTAGTAGAGATTAAGCCACATCTTTATGAAGTATCTCAAATAATATCACTGTTAAGGTAGATCTCTTAAGGATTATGAAACTTGCAGGGTTGCCGGTGAAATTACAGACATGAGAATAAGACGTAGGCTTATCCTTGTTGGAAGTGTATACGTTTTTCAGAGGTGATGAAACCAAAACAGATTGAAATGCTTGGTAAAAAAGTCTTTAATATTTATTATAAAGAGAACACCAACAACCTTCAGTTTAGATAAAAGATAAAGATAAAAATATTTATTTGCTACAAAAACACGGGGTACAAAAGGTAGACAAGGAACCTAACTAACACAAAAAAAAATAGAAAGTTAATACTAAATAAAATATAGGAAAGTAAACTAAAAATAACTATGCTTAAAAGATACCCTCTGTGCATCCCAGATCGCTGCAAATTGGTTTCAGCTTAGCGTTGTGCTGGATAAGTCACATACAAGTAAAGTATCCAGCGCTGATTTTCAGCCAAAAGCAGATTTTACCAAGATCACGACCGACGGTGATAATTATAACAACATGTACAACATGGGTAGTATTAACATGTTTCTTATCATATTTTCGCAAAATGTTTACTAATCACTTCGCTTAACCACCAACCCCTATCCAAGATTGGATTCAGCGATATCTAAAACCGAGGCAATTAGGATATAGTTGGCGAGTGTTTCATTGCCAAATGATCTGCGAGTTCCAAGCGGTGGCCAAGGGGTTTCTATGAAGCGGTGACCGTCATGGACGGCTGTTACATAGCGAAACGTAGGAGACGTAGTTGACGTGGTATTTCCGTTATGCTGATAATACGTTGTGACGTTTGACTATAACTATATATACCTTGCAACCGAAGAGATTTAGTCACCGCTAATCACAGCATAACACACGCAGCATACACATGTATCACAGCTGTAATATGACGAATGCCGCAAAACCTTGGCTCAAACGTGCGACGCCAACTTATCAGGTTTTGGCTAATTAACCAAACCATAACCTACTGCTAGTACCTACAATCACGTCCGTGTCCCAGAGACGTAGACAGGCCTCTAGGGCAATTAGAATCTGTGAGTTCCACCCGAGCAGTATGCGTGCTGACTTATCAGGACCGGGCTAATGAGAGTACTACCCCTGCTAATACATATCTTCATAAATTCAAGACTGTATCATAATAACTAAATGGGATGGTAAGATTGAAACTATCCCTGAGTATTAAATAAGCTCCTCTACCGATCACCACTGTAATAATATTACGTGATGCTTTATTCCCATCGAATAAAAGAAAGATAACATTTATTCAACCTCCGATAACAAGCGCAGTGTTATTGTAAAATTGCATAAAACATTCATGCAAAAGTGGATCCTATCCTATCTTTGTAAAGCCTGTATTCATGTATATGTTCTGCTATCTGACATGACTTCTAGCGAAACAGGTCTCCAGGGAAAGAGTGTCCGTTTAACATAATATTCTTGCATAACATTCTATGTTACAGTATTATCATCTAGGATATTGTAGCTGAAATCACGTACAAAGTTTCATTTCTTTAGCAGAAAACTTATTCTCTTTAATATTTAGGTAAAAAAAAGTGCTCAAAGTATTTTTCTCTTCAATTAGCCTTAAGGCTCGGGTATAAAAAATGCAGACCAGCTACTAACAGCTGCAGTAGGCTCATCACTGTCCATCTAAAAGTTTTCAGGAAGAAATCTCTTTGATTAGGCATTGTACTACATTTTTTTAAAGTTAATCATATATTTTTGTGTACAAGATCAATCATAGACATAGACATAGACATAGACATAGACAGGTAGACATCAACTGCTGGACGCAGGACTCCTCCATAGCATACTACGACAAATGGTTGAGCTGATTGAGCTGCCACCATGCATCAATTTCCTGTGAACTATATGAGTTCCTAAAGTGGAGAACTGTCTTACACTGGACGAAGAGCATCTTATTTATCAATAATTAATAGCGCGTTTGAAACGAATCGTACAAATGTATCTACTACGAAAGTAGATGCTACGAAACGACGTAGCTGCTAAGAAAGTAGTTGCTACGAAACGACGTAGCTGCTAAGAAAGTAGTTGCTACGAAACGACATGTAGCTGCTAAGAAAGTAGTTGCTACGAAACGACATGTAGCTGCTAAGAAAGTACAGGCTCCAAAATGAACGTAACTACTACGTAATTAGATGCTACGAAATCAGCGCAGCTGCTATGAAAGTAGGTACTAAGAAAGCTGGTGCTACTCCCCAAGCAGGAATAAGATGACAGATCCATT
This sequence comes from Operophtera brumata, assembly GCA_932527175.1. Classification (NCBI taxonomy): domain Eukaryota; kingdom Metazoa; phylum Arthropoda; class Insecta; order Lepidoptera; family Geometridae; genus Operophtera; species Operophtera brumata. The sequence goes on along the minus strand of OW052239.1, from coordinate 52,049,846 downwards.
TGTACGTAGTCAATCTAATTTTAGTGAACGAAACAACGAAGGTACCTGTGTATGTAGTGTAAGACATGGAAGCATTGAACTGAGCAATGTGAGCGAGCCGGTTGATTAGTCTACAATCCCAGACGCGCAGAGGTAATTTCACTGCGACTGAAGTGACCACCTGCCACTGACCCCTTTGCCAGCGCACTCTGAACACTATAGGACAATAGGATTGGATAGGTTAATAATTATATAGATAGGTAAAAGACCTAACAACTAAGTCACTTTCTTAAAATTGTCATTTGGAACTGTCTGAAAAAAACTATCAGTTTTTTTTATAAATTGAGCTTAAATTTTAAAGATGAAATAAGCAATAATTTTCGTGGGATGATTACGGCCTAAATATTGGTCAGAATCCGGTTCTAAATATTCGTGGGATGAATCCATGGGATCAATACGGATGCACCCAAATCAAAATCATTATCATACATCTCGCTTTGCAGAACCTTATGCATTTTAACAATATGAATTATTAGGTATGTAAATTAAATATTTGATCGACAATCTAGCCGAGTAAGTTATACCAAAACTAGAGTAAGAACCAATGTACCTGTATTCAAGCAAATAAACTTTCATTTCATTTCATTGCCAACATATTTTAATCCATCTGCAAAAAAAACATACCCAGGATTTACAAGCAATACATCAAAGAAAGTCAAGGTCAAAAAGTATTTTATTCATTGAAATCACAAGGATAATTTTTTGAATCGTCTTAAAAATAAATTTACTCCTGTTCCAACGCAACCAAACCCAGAAGAATCACGCAACAACACGGTTGTTTTTTTTTTGATGATCCTTCTTACTACTATGTGCGGAGCGCCAGTGTGGTGCCTAGAGAACAAGTGAAAGCAGATAAAAGAAAATATTAAAATCAACTTAAAAGCCTCAGATAGGTAGTCAAAAGTAAGATTCTAGAGAGAATCAGCAAAAGTTCATAAGACAGCACACTCTACGCTTGATATACTCATAAATAACACATCAATAATAAATTATAAGTAGGTACAGACATTGCAGATTGGCAAATTAGCTGTCGAGGGGCAGAGCGACATCAGGCCACGCGGCTTTATCATAAAACCTAACTGAGACCCGAACAAGAAGAACAGAGTGAATAACAATCAAGTTTGTAGAACTTTTCTGTCTACTTTTAATCACATACGAGTTGAATGTTGACACCAGGATAGTGAAATCTGTTCAACTCTAAAATGCCCTCTTCTTCATTAAGTAATTAAGTAACGCATGGTGAGAGCAAGTTTTACATCCAAAGTATTTTTCAGTTTTAACTGAAACTCACAAAAGTAAATTTAAAATAGCTATCTGATCAGCCCATTCCTCCTAATTGCAGCTGCTTAGCGGCGGTTGATTACCAACCGCGTCGCCCGTCCACCATTTAGATAATAGTCTGTTTCGATACCGCCCTGTAAATTATACGCCAATTTGTTTAATGCATTTGTGTGTAAAGTTGATGAAACTGGCGGTGAATGAAATTAACAATAGCGTAAAACGTTTACGGTATTAGCCTAGTGAAAACTGAAGATGTCTACTAACCACACCGGTTCAATATAAGTTATTCAGGTGGGTTACTATGAGCTCTTATTGCCATGCAGTTGATAAACTATTCAGTACAAAATATTGGTTCCGTGATGTTTGCAAATATATTTATAGGCACAATCGCAGAGGATCTACAGACTTCTGCGATTAAAGTTATTCAACGATGAAAAATGTCAACGATGGAGCGATATTTTGTACTGAATAGTTTTTGAACTGAATGGATATAAGAGCTCATAGTAACCCCCCAGGTACCTACTAACGGTGACTTGACCTTGATCAAAAGTCATCTTGACCTTTAGGAACGGGCAATTAGGAATTCTTTCCATGCAAATTCTCGTATGATTATAGCGTTGTAATAAAGTATTGCATAGATGTTTCATAATAGGTATATCTTGTGCAATATATTGTAAGTTTTTATTGAAGCATTTTATATTTTTAAACAAATTTAGCAAATGTGTAAATCAGCTTTTTTCAGTTACTGAGAAATTCTCACTGTAAAAAGTAAATAATTTATTTTGTCTTTTTCGATTCCGTGAAACTTGTAGGGTTGCTTAACACTAAGGAATACGGGTGAACGACTCCAACTGGAGCCAAAGCGAGGCAAGATAAATATCGTTGATGTGTACTGGGCTTATCGCTACCTTAATCCTAGCATTTTGAACGTTGACAGATGACGACAAAACTGTAGAGACCAGACCAGGCGGTGTTCTCAACCCACTATGGAATATGTTTTTTTTCATCCCGATATTTTGCTACCTGCTTTGTAACCCCGACCAAAATTAGTTATAAGGTTGACCTATGTCTGTATCTTTGTCATTATGTATATGTCTGTGGCACCATAGCTCCCAAACGGATAGACCGATTTTGATTATTGTTTTTAGTTTGAAAGACGACTTTTTCGGGAGTATTTTTAGCTATGTCTCTTGGAAAATGGTGGTTAGCAGACGGGCGTTTAATTTTTATCAAATTAAATTGTGTTAAGTTAAAAATTAACTAAGTTTCTTTATAGACACGAACATTGTTCGCGGCTTAGAATAGTATAAATTCTTTGGATCGCAGCAGGACAGGGCAACTCGTCTTAGCCCAATTAGACAAAGTTCCCCAGTGTAGGTTGATGGTGCAAGTTGTGAGCAGTCGTAGGATTTCGAAGCATTTACTCATATTTGACCTGTAAATTTATATTTACAAATAAATTGATTATTCTGATTATTCTAATTATCTTTTAATATCATGAAAACAATTACACATAAGTATTACCGTTTTCGTTTGAATTTATCTTGATTTAATTATTTATTTATTAATTTATTTTCTCTCACATAAAATTAACAACAATGGTAACCTTAAATCTAAAACATATTAGATAATTGAGAGCTGGTGCACAAAAGGTTTAATTATAAAATGTAACGGGTCACCAGGCTTAGATAATATGAGTACTTGATGGCAAGTAGCACAAGTATAACTCCAACGCACACATACGCTTTGTGCTACGGAAAAGCATCCAGCTCAGTACCTATATTAGCGTCTCTTTTACCGCGACATACCGCGCCTCGTGCTACGTCTCTATAAAGTAGCTGAGCAACTTAACAAGTTTTAAGGAAGCTGTATCTTTAATTAGACTTCCTTGTTAAAAACATTTCATTTTCTACAAGACAAAATTACATTTATTTACAGAAAGAATAATACAACTAATACAATATATGTACAAAATACATATGAAACAGTTGTGCTACCTGAAGACCGCTGCTAACGATCTATAGGTAGCTCAACTGATCCAAATCGCTACCAGACGGAAGCGTCCCTAAGATGCTCGCTGCATTGCCACGCTGAATGGCAATACTAAAACATATTAAATATATAAAATGTTAACGGGATACCGCTTTTATCTTCCACCACTGGTCACTCCGAGTCATAAAGTCAATGTGAGGCTAAAGTGTGGACAGCCGCTCAGTTAATTTTTGATGAATCGGATAGGAGTAGTTGGTTCTGTTTAATAATGCAGGTGTGTGCTGACACACAGATTTATGTGGGTACGGAGATCTAACAGCGCTCAGGTGAGGAATTGTTTGTCTTGATGCTGTTTAATAACATATGAGGGAAGAACTTTTAATTGTTGCGTTGAAAAACTCTGTTAGCAGCTTCTTCTGTTTACATACATGGATACATAGTCATTTATTGATTATAGATACATTTTTCCCCTAAGGTGGAACCATGGTGGAAAATACCATCTTGTTTTGTTTGTGATAGAATAATCAAAATAAAAAATAAAGTTTAGATTTTCTACCTTTTTTCGATAGTTCTATTATGGTAGAGCCACTATGGAAACCCTCTCAGCATGATTTAAAATGAACGTGACTGTGATTAAACTAATATCTTGATCTGTAATTAGAGTAGTTCCTGTTTGTTCCCGAATCTGTCCCCATTTGGGGACAGACAGGAATTGCAAATTCCTTAGTAAATCACAACCACTTCAAGTTTTTTTATGAAAAGGTTTATTTTTTACTTATGTACTTTTATTGCAAGGCGAAGCCCCTTTCGCTGTGTGTGCACCATATTGTGCTCCTGTAATATTTATTCTAAGTTCGGATTAAACCCCCAAAGATGTATTTCCTATAGATAGCACACGTGTCCCAAATGGCGACATGCCGTGATGTATGAGGCCCACGTGCTTCGCTTGTGAAACATGTGTACGAATTTAAAGGTTTAAAAGCTAGGTTGGATAAATCGAAGCTATTAGGAATGTGTAGTGATAACTTAGATTTTTAGTTTAAGGTGTGAAAACGGTAGGTATATTCAACCGCGTGTATGGCATGGATCGAACGGGTCATTTTTGTTTTGCTTATTGATCTTCCGTATAAACGTTGTTACGCATATATAAGTAACCGATTGAGCTGTACACTCTGACCATTAAAAAACCTTATAAAGCATTATTATAACCAACAAAATCAAGTTGTACAAAGTTGGTCAAACGTGAAGATCTCCCATGATTTCAGAGATAAGCCAATACGTACACTTAGCACATGCTCACATTTTGCATATACCACCAGTAGATCAGGCAGTATAGCTGTAGATTTAAAATAGAGCCCCATTCGTATTCTGAATCGTATTTTTGCTATTTGGTGTTGAACTTACGAAGAACGGACATTTAAACGACTGTTTAGCTTAAACAACTCTTTTTCACAGATGTTTTCATACATTATCTGTCGCTTTGACGATTGGTTACAGTAACTATCGATTTATTTGTTCGTGAACTTGGGCCTTAGGCCCGTATTCCAGAACTATGCTCAAACGAGGATCGAGACTCGTGCATAGATTTGGTGACAATATTAAATTAAAATCTGTCAAAAAATCTATGCTTGAGTCTGGATTCAGTTTGCGTTTAGTTCTCGAATACGGACCTTAGATCTTGATCTGGTTGAGTATAAACAATGACATAATGAAGATGAAGGAAAATGTTTAATTCCTGTTCGCACCATAAGTTATGACGTCGCGAAACCCGAAGGCGGTAGAACCACATAATCCTTAGAACAAACAAACAAATCCGCGCCAATTGATTACGCCATAAGTTACCCAACTTAATACCCCTAATACCTTACACAAAGTTTTTCTAACTACCCCCAAAATGATTAATGATAGTGTCTATATAAAAGGCTGCGGACTTACGGTACAAAAACCACAATCGGGGGCGAAAAAATCCGAAGCAAGAAGTTAATGCTCTCTCGAACCGAAGAGTGGAAGAATCAGGAGTTAGTATCGATTGACCTAGTCTAAGGTTGCAACTGAACAAAACTGTCTTTTTTGTTACTTTTAAGACCGTTTATGCATAGCAAATAGCCACGGTGCATTTTGTGCATAGCAAGCAGAGCCACGGTGCATTTTGTGCATAGCAAGCACCACGGTGCATTTAGTGTATAGCAAGCAGAGCCACGCTGTGTTTTGTGCATAGCAAGCAGAGCCATGGTGCATTTTGTGCATAGCAAGCACCACGGTGCATTTAGTGTATAGCAAGCAGAGCCACGTTGCGTTTTGTGCATAGCAAGCAGAGCCATGGTGCATTTTGTGCATAGCAAGCAGATTCACAATGCATTTTGTGCACAGCAAGCAGAGCCACGTTGCGTTTTGTGCATAGCAAGCAGAGCCATGGTGCATTTTGTGCATAGCAAGCAGATTCACAATGCATTTTGTGCACAGCAAGCACCACCATGCAATTTTTTTAGAGGTGCTTTGTTAACTTGAACGTTTTTGTTTGCGACGAAACTATGACGTGACTAACTTGACAAAGTCACAGATAAAATAATACTATACACATAGCTGTACAAATCTGAGTTAATTGTATAATAGCACTCTATAGGTCCAACGAAACATCGATGCTTACTTTGCCCACAATATTTACGTAGTTCGAACCGTTTTTAGGGTTCGTTACCCAAAATGTACCAACAGGACCCAATTACTATGCCTACACCGTCTGTGTGTATTCTGAGGCGGGGTATAGCTCGGCAGCTGTAAGACGAAGACAGTTGTTTTTTTACAGCTTATGAATTGTTGAGGAATGACCCCTCTGCAAGAAATCATAATAATAATAATAAAGAAATAAAGATATGATGTGATAAAAACTTTAAGAGTTACGCAGTCAAATCTGCGACTTAATAAGGTTTAGTAAAAAATCTTTTTTTCAATGCTAGCTTTTATAAAATTGGTGATCGTAACCGTGTGCTGATCAAAGTGAGCCTATACACGGCCAGTCTACTATTATCCCTCGAAGACTTCCGTTGTCGACCTTCCGTATCTATCATCAGATCAGCTCGCTGTCACCATCATATTGTGTTGTCATCGGAACTTGACAGGTATCCCAAATTTCAGCTCAATCGGTTGGGGGTAACTGCTTTAAAATTCAGTTGCAAGATTCCATTCGGATTCCACCCACACATACATACAATGCAAGTCAAATAGAAGCTTTTGAAAACAAAACTGCACGCTATGCGATTAACTTATTTAGATTTTTACTAGTTAGTTAGTTTTGTAACACAAAGGGATAATCAAGTTTATTTCACTTCCCCAATATTATGTTAATTCTTATGGGTTGCACAATCTGCGTAGTCACATGACGAGGACAAAATATTGTTTCTTACGTTATCCGTCCTTGTCCATGAGGCTGATGGTGGGTGGGGGAGGGGGGATGTCACAGGTACACGTCCCTTCACGTGGTCCGCTATTAATCATACTCGTCCCGGGGGCCCACTGTCACATGGATTAATTCCTATGATTTATCCTCGAGCTAATCAAGTTTTTCCACTTAATTATGAGGATTTCGGACAATTCATGGTCTTATGAAAAAGTTATGTGGTTGAACGTCCTCTCCTCAGGAACCCTTCAGTAATACAATATTTCTTCCTCTTTTCTATAATTGAGAGGTTATTAGGTAATTAGTATTATCTACATTTCCAAATAGATATGCCAGAGCGGCGTTCGAGGGTTACCTCTTAGGCCGATGTAGATCTATGTAGATCGTATTAGCACCTACTAATGCTTAGCATTATCCCTGTCACTCTCACACATATGTCAAACTAAGCGTTCTAGAGAGGGACAGTGACAATGCTAAGCATCAGTACGTGCTAACTTCTATTTATCTCAGCCTTAGGACCACAGTACTGCCTTATTATACCTAATGATGGTGGTCAGCTCATTCAACATCTGAGTGATGTTCATTTATTCATTATTTTAGTTCATTATTTCTAATCTGACTTTTAACCAAAACTGTAACCTTTTATGTATTAATTTGTGTTAAATTGTAAGTAAACTAACGTGGTTCCATAAAGTTATAATTATTTATTAAAATTAAGTACAACAACATCAATCTGTATGACAAATAATGAACATGCGTGGTTATTTGAACATTTGCTGTTCTATTGTGTTGGTAGAGCACTTTCATTTGCAAATAAATTAGGCATGTAATTATATTTATAAACCCCTCGCTAAAATGTTTTCGCAGTTTGTATGTATGTATGCATGTTTACTAACAGCAACACCATAACCCACCACATCACACATACATAGCACAGCATGCACCAGCCTTAAACTTATAACAAACCTCATTTTAGTAAAGGATTAAAAAAAAAACTTTTTAATAATTCCACTGTATGAGACGATAACCTTATTTTCAAACACAATTTCTTTTAACGGTTCTCTCGATATAATGAACCTAGTTAGAGGCTCCAATCTTAAGGTCACATGTTGTATTTATAACTGCTTAACGCATACATTATACGAGCCGAGCATTGCAGTACAAGCGATGTGATGTGAGTGACATGTAATTAATGGGGCGTCAATGAGCACGGCGCGACATAGTTCAACGTAAAATATATTGTTCAAAAAATTAATCAAGTAAACAGGCAAAGAACTCTAAGAAATAGAACAAAACTAAGTTACCTAGACTTGCACTTTGTAGCTTTAAAACACTTTGTGACTCTGTCACCTTAGATCATTGCAGGCCTCCGTAGTGGATCGATACCTAACACTGAAGAGTAAAGTAATAATTATATAGATCTACCTATACTTAGAGCATTGCGGCCTCCGTTCCGTGTTGTTCCATGTACCTTTATGATAAATATATACGAAATAAAAGACCTAATATTTTATTTTTATTATTATTTATATGATAAAAAGTTTGAAAGATAAGAGATAATAAAAGTGGAACCGATTGGCGTTATCGTAAAAACTAGTGTGGTAAAAGGACTAATTGTGCAAACCAAGGCAAAAAGAAGTACGAGGGTAAAAAGTAACCTTACCGAAGCCTACGGAAATGTTTTTTGGAGTAATCAGAAATTTTCTTAATGAAACCTCTACAATGTATAAAATGTACGAGATTTCTGCAACTTATTGTACAGAAAGTACAGAAAGTACAGCTGTGTACCGGAATGAATCACCGCAATACATAAGTTCTACCAAACCATGCCAAATTAAATACTTGCTCGAGGGGCGTTTCCTATTTAGCCGGTTCATACTGCCGACCGGCACAATAGCAGTTTTCTTGGCAACAGAGAGCAAACTTCATAGATCCACCCCGCAATACATACTAGATACTTAAAAAGCCAAGACGTTTTCCCTAGACCATAAGCAACATAAACTATTTGCAAAAGAGATCTTTTACAACCATCATTTAAAAAAAAACTCCTTTTACCTCTAAGACGTTTTATCTATGTAGACATATTTTTCCATCCAGACATTTAGCTCACACAGACGGTCTACAACCCAGGTTACATGAACCCAACACATGACAGTGTGCGTGAGGTCTCCTAAATGACCATCATGTTATAAACCGGTTTGTGCTGGCTTAGCTACTTGAGTGATTCAGACTATACACGACGGAGAAACTATACAAAAAGATCAAAGATAATTAAATTAATATACTTATACATATAAACATATTTTAAGCCACCGTTCTATAAGGTACGTAATAATTCCCGTCCATACTGAGGTTGTTTGACAGAGATCGCTCACAGTGATAAGACCGACCAGTGTACTTCCGTAACCAGAGGGTATTTTCAGTTTTTAGTAGTTTATTTTTGGTGCTCTGTCTTATCCATAATCATATCATCCATCTAAATGTATATTGGCTATCTTCTATCTATATCTATAATTCTTCCCCATAAGGTGGTTCGAAATTCTTGTACGGACTAAAATTTTGATGTTATTTTCGCTATTAATCCACTGTCTTCTTCAACCAAATATGATTTGCCGCAAATAATGAACAATATAAAAGCCAACAACAGTCATTTCAGTGTAAAATTATACTCTGTTCGCCCATATTTGTGCAAATACGTTTGTATGAAAAAGCAACCACCACAACGGACACACTTATAAATTTGAGTTTGTTAACTGCTGATTATTTGCTCGTGTGCTCCGTTTCGCTCCCCTATTTAGACAATTTTACGGGCCCGTTACAAATCTTTGGTAAGCCACAGTCGAAATACAGTTCACTTTGTACCAGATTTACGTTTATTAACCGAGTTTAAGATAGGGTTGGTAAACTAGCTCGGAAACAATGGACTCAAATTTCATGTAGAAGCTGTTTTCACATCGATTCGATATTTGGTATGTTGATAGATATTTTTTCGTAAAAATAAATCTTCAAAAAGAGCCAGAAAAATATAGCTGATGACATTTCTTAAGATAAAATATCCAAGCAAAAGGATATGTGAGTGGTCACTGTAGACCAGAAATAAAACTGTCCAAATTGGGTTACAAAAATTCAATTTACCTTGCCCTGATTGTGGTCGCTTTAGTTCCCTCGTAATAGTTCGGGAGAGTATTATCACGAATAGGCCAATAAACCAGAGAGGAAATATAATGCCAAAAACAAAAGAATAAGAAACAGGAAATATAAAAATTGATGTCGCGGAAATAATTGGAAAAAAGGACCGTTAAAGTTTACCCACTGCGGCCTAACTGTACCAAGTTCTGAATTATCGGCACTCGGTGATAAAACATTTGTTACTTACTGTAAACAAGATACAAGTAGGTTATACAAAAGTAGATGTTTTATTATTGTTGAGAAAAGTGAAATCTCTCAAAAGACTTCAAATTTTTATAAGATTGAACGTAAAAAAGAGTTTTGCAAGAGAAGATCCAATAAAGAAACATTTTAAAATTCAGAACCACGTTTTAATAAAACCAACAAGCTCGATAAATCAAAAGCGAATACAAACACTTCTCTTGAGTTACCTGAGAAAGTTTAACCCTCTTTATTATAACTTGGAATTGGTTTCGAGTCAATACTTAGTACTTATCGCTGGAGTGAAACATTCAATTTCCCTCGTCTCGTCATTGATTAGAAGCCACGTAAACTCAAAGTTAAACGTGAAATTAACAACTACAAGGTTCATTAACGTCTATCTTTTGTAAAGTTCCTTCGAGTTGGGAAGGAGTGAAACTCCAACTCCACCCCAAAAGCGCTTTGATTGTTTTGCGATAAATCGGAAGGAATTCCACGAACTCGGCAAATTTTCCCCCAAAAGTTATTTTACGAAAATTATAATGAAGGACACGACATCTGGTTTTCGGCAGACACTAATTAAAACACCGGTGCGGGTGAAACCATCAAAATTGTAGCGGAAGTGTACTAAAAAGAACAAGACGAGTGAATTATTGGAATGAAGAATTTGGCGATATCGCGGAGGGTCGACAAAGTTGTCAAATCGCTACAGAAGCTGGGGGTTATAAAAAGTTAACTCGACTACACTCTGGTTCATGCGAAGGAAGTTTACGAACACTCGGGTAAATGCCCCGATTTCAACACTCGCGGAGGAAATAACAAAAAAGTTTTTGACTTATTGGCGCATGAGAGAGCCCCGGCGTAAACATGTTGGATGTTTTTTAGCCAACATTTAGGCCAACTAGTTTATAAGTTACGAGCGTTTACGTAATGAGATCACGTCAGGCGCGGTGCCTTTTCTAATACATTATGTATGCTTACAATGTTACGGTGGATTTACATCGGAGCGTGTTCTTCAGTTAGAGATATACTGGTGCGGTTAACTCGGTAACATGCGCTGCTGAAATCTGCGGCACAACTTCAAAGATTCATTCCTCACTTTCATCATCGTTCAATCAGGTTCTAGTTAAAATAAAACTTCAAGGTGGCGTGATTAAGAAGCGAACATTTGTACTCGAGTTTTGAGTCGCTCCATTGTCTTATCTGCGGTGGAGTTAAGAGCATTGATTTTGAATTGGTTCACTGGGATTTGCTAATAAATAATTTAAATCGGTTTTAAGATAATTGTTCAATTGTTGGAGTTGTAATTATCTACTTTATTTGCATTTCGTAGTCCAACAAGGAAAGTTGTATAGTTAAAAATATTCAACATGTATTCTTAAATAGCGCATTGTTTTCCTAAATAATTTTTTTAATAGTTAGCTGCTTATACCCCACCAAAGTACCGAACAATATGGTACCCTCTCTGCGCAACCCTTATCTGAGATATTCTGTGGAGAAACTGGAAAATCGGTTCGACTGAATCGATTCTAAGTAGAGAGATAACAAGACCTGAATTGACAAATAGTATTTTATCCCGGTACAACGTGAGCGAAGCCGCGGGTGGCTGCTAGTACATCATTACAATTATTTAATCACTCTAATGGCTTGTCTGATCCAACCAAAACATTAAGCATTTCCTGAAACAGCCATTCGAAAAAATCTCACAAACGAGTTCGTCTCAAAGTAATCGTGTAATCGGCGAAGATAATGACAATCCTCGTCCCAGGACAAACAGGCTTGTGATAAACACTCGTCCTTAGGAACAATGGGTGTCATAAACAGGCGCGCTGGCAGAGCCGAGCCGGCCCGACGACGTCATTCCGGGGACTACATGCTCGTGAACGCTTTGTGCCGGTTTGATGTCTTGTGTAATTTCACCGTATGAAATCATTTTGTCCTGTTCTCGTTTTGTGATCTCGTTATGGGCTTTATTCTGTGGCATGGGTTATGATGGGTGAAATGAATTATTCATTTTTGTTTTGTGGTGCTGTTTTATTGCTCGTGCGTGTATTATTATAGGAAGACTCATTCATTTTACATAAAACATTTTTTGCTTAGAATTAAACTTCAATTTATTTGCAATTCTTGGATTACCTCTAAAATTTTTAAATACTATATAAAACCATTAATCACTTAATTCCAAATTGAAAACAGGCGATCTTATATTTAAGCCAAAGCGGTGTAACAATCGGCTGCCGTCATCAATCATAGGCATTACCTCCCAGAGGCCGAGAGAAGAGGGATACCGGAGAGACCATAACTCAAGCACAGAATACATAATAGTACACCCCTACAAAAGTTTCACTCTGACTGACGCGACGACACTAACCCTCTGTTCTGATTCATCTTCTGTAATCAAACCTACACTTCGAAGTCATGGCAGGCACGCAAGAAATAATATTTTAATGATTTATCAATAAAATATTTAGTAAGTATGGTCATCATGTTCCTAAAACAATTCAATATTATAGTGAGGACAAGTTGCACCATATTCGCTACGTCTTTTCATTTTAAAGAACATGGCCAACTCTCCGTACATTGTTTGACCTGTGTCAGCGGTTGCCCACCTCCTTTAAGAAGAAAAAAGAAGTTTCATCTCGCTCTATAGATGGCACTGAATGAACATCGTCTGTAGATGGTTATCAACCATCCCTTAGATGGTTTTTGTTATTGATGGTATTATTCTCAATATCACAAGGAGCGCAAGCTATTGTCGACGCTGAGAGCATTGTGAGACTGTGAGAACCGCTCATTACCAAACGTAACATAACGCGGGCTCGTTACGATATCTGCGTGGAATCGTCGTTTAGTACATGTTATGACGTCACACGTTATTGGCAAGGAAGCTGCTATATCATAGCGAATAAGGACTTGATCTGAAGGTAGAGAGGTAAGGCAGAAATAAGCCTGCTTCGTAGTCAGATACGCATTATATTAAAGGCCTTTATCCAGCAGTGGACTAGTTTCATAAAATCTTGTTCTAAGGTGTTTATATTTTTTTTACATTGTGAGCTAATTTGGAGTAACACAGGCCCGACTAGAGGCAGGAAGTCAATCATTTAACTCCTAGTATGGATACTGAAGCTGCACCAGGGGATCCGTGATTCATGCAGAGCAGAATAACTAATCTCTTCTGAGAATGGAGTTGGGAACACTTATAAGATTTACTTATAAAAACAGCCCGTATTTTATCTGCGTAAAGATGCAATCAAAAAATAAACTCTGGTTTTGATCCCAGTATTATTTAATGCGTTTTTTGTGTGTGCCTGTCTTTCTGTAGATACCCGCTTGAAAATGGTTTTAATGATTTTATAGTAGATTGTATCATAAGGGAGCAACATAATATTTTTACGGCGAGGGCGCTTTTTTGAATCCAGAGCGAAGTGAGGGATCCTAGAGTAGAATCCCGAGCGTAGCGAGAGATTCTTTAGTAGAATCCTGAACGTAGCGAGGGATTCAAAGTACGTCGCCCGAGCCCGTGTGATACACTCTGCTTTTCATCACCCACTATGAGAAAATAAAAGGCGCCTCATATGTTATTGTAATATTATTATTTAATAAAACAAATGGTTGTTTTTTGGTGTTTTTGTGTTTTTTTGGGTGTTTTTTTGTGTTTTTTGTGTTTTGTGCTTTTTTGTGTTTCTTTTGTGTTCTTTTTTTGTGTTTTTTTTTGTGTTTTGTGTTTTTTGTGTGTATTGTGCTTTTTTGTGTTTTTTTTGTATTGTGTTTTTGTTGTTTTTTTTTATGTTTTTGTGTTTTTTTGTGTTTTGTGTTTTTTTGTGTTTTGTGTTTTTTGTGTGTTTTGTATTTGTTGTGTTTTTTTTGTGTTTTTGTGTTTTTTTTTTGTTTTGTATTTTGTGTTTTTTGCGTGTTTTGTGTTTTTTTTTGTGTTTTGTGTTTTTTTTTTGTTTTTGTGTTTTTTTGTGTTTTGTGTTTTTTGTGTGTTTTGGGTTTTTTTGTTTTGGGTTTTGGGCCGTCGTACCAGCCAGTATTTATTCAAACAATATTTGCGTTCGAATTATTTGGCGCTGGTTCCAAATTCAATAAGTGCGCCGCAATTATCTTTGCCGCGCACTTTTTGAATTAGGAACTTAATAAGTGCGCCGCAAAAGTCATTACTGCCCGCTAAAAGTTTCTCATAGAAAACACCACCGTTGGGTGCACTTAAAGGCGAACCCAGTCGTCCTTTTCGAATAGATGGGATGAAAATATAATTTACATGTCAGGGTATTTCGGGACGACTAAACGTTCCACAGCTGGGAAAAAACCCAGTTCTAAAGTAAATCTCAATGGTTTTCTGGGATGTATTAAGCAAAAACCACACTGAAATGCAAAATAAAGTACTAGAACGTCTTGAAGCCAGTTCGGCAAAGTTAAATAAATAACCCTCCGCCATCTCATCTCAATACGAGCGTAAACCCGTTTACATCCTTACAGACACCTTGACACTATTCTCCAGATGCATCCTACCCCACTTTAACCCACTATCCTGTTTGCCCCTGGACTTAGGGCTGTCATGATATTACAAATTAGTAACATTGAAAAGATCTACCGGAACTGCTAGGTTAAGCCGGAACATTTAACTATGTTGTTAACCTGAACCCTTGTGTTAAATATACAAAAAGCGAGTAGGTACAGACTATATGGTATGTATGGTGGTAGACTTTCTACGGACGAACTTTCACAATAAACTACTTATACTGCTTTTATTTGTTGATGATCCTTCTTAACATTAGGAAGCTCCACTGTGGTTTGTATTGTTTGGTTTTCTAATTTTAGGGCTCGTGGAATATGACCAAAAAAGTCTAAAAACCCGAACCCTTTTAGGATAGCCGCCTATTCATACACAGACTTCACCTTAGCTTAGCACAACAGGGGGTCAACACCACCAACGCCACGCCAACATAAAATATCAATTTAAAAACCAACACTGTTACGTCATGAGTACATACATTTCGTAGCACGACTTGACTTAAGAATTAGCATTTTTCTGAATGATGTATTAAGAAGATGGTGTAGCGATACATCAGACTCTCGCTATTTTTGGACATAATTTAAATTACGTCAACGGCTAGATAGTTCAGAAAAATAGCGCGAACATGTTTACATCAACATAAAATAACCAAATATAAACTGAAACCAAAAACGTTCCGTTCGAATGGTTAAACCGTTTCAAAATAGCGCAATTGGGCGTCAGGGCCACACAGAAAGTTGAATTTGTTTATGTGGAACGTTTTACAACCCTAGCCAATCCCGTCTGCCCCCTCGTGTCGACAGCATGTGTCGACGTAATCTGATGTCCGGCGAGTGATGTCATTGTGACCGTACGAGAGTGGAGGTGGCATTATTACCTACTTACTTACTTACTTACTTACTACTTACTTTATTACTGTGGTGTGTCCGACCTAAAAATAGATACCCGTCTCCTCGCAAGCATGTAGTAAAAGCCGTACTAAAGAGTAACATCAGGGGATTCACAGTATTAGTATCCACTTGAGTAATCAAAACCATTCTTGATCACCAATCCGCCTACCAAGCGTATGATATATAGCAAATAATATTTTTGCATTCTATATGGTTCCAAAGGTCTCCTCTAAAAGTGAACGTCAACAGATTGATGATGATGATGATGATGCTTTAGGATGAAATATAAATCACGTTGTTATATCTAATTTATTATTATTGGTAGATGTTAACTATGACAATACAGCATCCCTATCACTATCGCAGCCTCTTCCCGTCCGTGCGTCAACCAATACAAGGTGCATGCTGAAAATTAGCGCGGCAGTATACTTACTGCAGTATTATGCTGAGCCCGGACCTTTTTTGACCGCACTATCAATAGCACATTTTTAACCCCCGACGCAAAAACGACGGGGTGTTATAAGTTTGACGTGTTTTGTGTGTGTCTGTGTGTGTCTAGGTATGTGTCTGTCTGTGGAATCGTAGCTCCCGAATGTATGAACAGATTTTTTTATTTATTTTTTGAAAGGTGAATTAGTCGGGATTGTGCTTACCTATGTTTGATCAAAATCGGTTCAGCCGTTTCAATGCGCAGGGTTTTTTTTAATTTTTACTAGATTAATTACTTGTTAATGTTCATTTTATTAGATATGGGTATAGTTTTTTAAAAATAAAGTTTCGAGGCTGGAAGAAATTCCTTTCAGCGATTAGATAGATAGATTGACAGATAAACAATTATTTATTTCCTTACATAAAAAGTATTGTACATCGGCGAACTTAATGCTAGATAATGCGATTAGGCCGCCCATTGTATTGTAATATCATTTCGATATTCTATTGTGTTTATTTTTTGGTGTACAATAAAGTGTTAATCTATCCATCTTTTTACTTACTTACTTTACTTATTTCAATACAATTGCAGCATTAACTTGAGTATTAATGGTTCGGAGTAACTTTTATTTCACCAAAATTTACAACATTCAGCATGTTATGAGAAAAAGTGTCAAGAAGTTATGTTTTCAATATCATGTATTTTTATTTGTATTTCAAAACTCCATTAACTCGAAATGCCACCTCCACATTCCACCGCTCCTTACCAACTGCAAGTACTGTTACTTTAATTTCCGTTCTTTGAGTCAATTTAAGCCGCTCTTTGAAGTAGCGCCTATATATTCTGTTGTAGCGACATGTTCTCCGGTTGTTTGCAAAGAATTTTGAATATAAGAACTAGCTGATTACCTGCCCGCTTCGTTATGGTGTGAAGTTATTTGCTATCTCCTAAATTCTAACAGCAGAAAAATAAATTATAAAAATCTATATCCGATTTTAATAAAACGAAGCCTATAAAAGCTGCTCCAAATAAAGTTTTGTCCACCTGTAAAACTACATGAAAATCCGGTTTCTAGTTTCGGAGATGTACGCAAACCAACAAACAGACATATAGACGAACAGAAATAAATGGATTCAAAAAAATTGCCGATTTTTTTTCTTTAGTCACCCCTTTTATTTTATTTATTAATATATATTTTGAAACTATACAGGTCTAGCGCTTAACTGAGTCAGTCCCTGAGGTATGGGAGCGGTACGGGAGGGTTGTTTTCGTTAGGTCACAATGAAGCGTGGCTCATGTCATCTGATAATTTGAGGGACGAAAACACCCCTCCCATACCTCAGGGACTGACTCAGTTAAGCGCTAGACCTGTAGAACAAATCCTCAGACTCAAGGTTTTTTTCGAGTAATTTTGTATAAATATGGAATTTGAGCTTTCATTATTTACTGAATACTTTTCGAAAACAAAATATTATTTGATGTATTTAACTGTTGAAACAAGTCTATTTGTGTATCAAGCCTACCTGCCTAAAAGATGGACAAGTACAGATGAGGCTGCTAAATAAACAACGGTTTGCATAAAAACAAGGTATACTCAATAAGGTGAACTTAAGTAAGACAATAATGAGACATACGGGAAAATCTCAGGGGTAAGTTATCCGTTCCGAAAAACGTTGCAAAACCAATAGAGTAGGTACACTGGCCTTAGCTGAAGGAAGGGGACGCCGGCGGCACGAGTCCAATGTCCTTGGGGTAGTCGGGTAATTCCGCCTTCTGAGTGGTCAGCCGTATCGGGTAATTCCGCCTTCTGAGTGGTCAGCCGTATCGGGTAATTCCGTCCTTCTAGTGGTCAGCCAGGTCCGGTAATTCCGTCCTTCTCGTAGTCAGCCGGACTAGTGTAGTCACCCAGAGCAGCAGTGTAGCAGTGTAGCAATAAAGATGAACCGGAAGGAGAAACCCTGGAATCCCCATCCAGACATGTTATGAAAAATCCGGTTCCCCTGTTTGACTGCGACATCCCTTTCTTTAAGCGTAAGCGCAGTGGCTACAGGCAGATAGTAATGATCGATGATGAGGCAGTCAAACAGTATTACATTGTATAAGAATAAAACTAGACTTAAATAGGTACAGTATGAAGTTGTATTTTTTAAAGAGTGATAGATATTAAACCATGAGCACTAGAAGTTGTTGTGATCATTTAATGTAGTGTAAAATGGTCAGTGCAACTGATGGTAAAATAGCATAGGCAACTAAAGTTCTCTGCACTACATGTCAATGTACTCACCAGAATATAGGTACTAAACTAGAACACACAATGCAACACTCACCCAATTTGGGGTTTTATCTTCGCACAGAATTTAACTATTGTACAGTATTATGAAAGTCTCGAGCAAGTGAGGTTATACTGTTAGTGGCAAAAAGTTAATATCACCGCGCGCAATGCAATCGCCAAGGTCACCTTCCCCCGTCCTCAGTTCCAACGTCACGCTACAGGCCGACCAACATGCCGGACTCCTAGACATTCAAACATGCGCGCGGCATTTATAAAATTTCTTGAGTTAGGTAATTAGTTTGGAAATAGATGGTGTGAAGTCGTAACTAGATCTGAGATAATTTAGAACAAGTATTGATTCGAAATAATTAGTGTGTTCATTAGGTTTAATAATTCTACTAAGATTGGTTATTGATGGATCAGTTTATTTAAAGGAATTAAGATGTATTAGAACTGTTACACTGTCCTATACATAGTTTCAGTTCCATAAAGCAGTTTTATACCAGCAATAAACGAAATAACCATTCGTCACCAAAAATTATAGGTCAAAGTAGTTGTAACTCTGGATGTTTACCCGCGCCCCGGGGATACCCGGATACCCGCGTAACTGCCGGCCACTCCAACTAACTGAGGCCAATTGTGAGTTTTAGTGATAGCTAGCTCCCCGCCCGGCTTGGCACGAGTCTAATATTATTATAAATCTTAGTTATTAAAGAATATTACTGTCCGCCCGTGGCTACGCTTGCGTTTTAAAAAATATTACTGTCCGCCCGTGGCTACGCTTGCGTTTTAAAAAATATTACTGTCCGCCCGTGGCTACGCTTGCGTTTTAAAAAATATTACTGTCCGCCCGTGGCTACGCTTGCGTTTTAAAAAATATTACTGTCCGCCCGTGGCTACGCTTGCGTTTTAAAAAATATTACTGTCCGCCCGTGGCTACGCTTGCGTTTTACCGAGATAAAAACCCTTGTTACTCGTACTAACTAGTTACATTACTAGCAATGTACAAGAAAAAAATATTCTTCGCACAGAACCGGGTAATGTATTAAGAAATATTTGTTCCTTGCATATTGCCGATGAAGTAGTCTATTGCTTAATCTAAGTCATAATCTGTCTGTGTTCCAAATTTTATCGAAATCGGTTTAGTCATTTCGGTGTGATTGAGTAAAAATCATCCAGACATCGTAACTTTAACATTATGACATTATTGTGATTGACCTTCCGCCTGCGAATTCGTCCCCACGTAGTTAGGGAAATGTCGTACGTAGTTAGGTAGGAATAAGTAGATTGGTGCAAAACTACTACCTAAGGTACCTATTATATATGTATATCTATTGATGAGAATGCTGTATCCGTTTTCAATCAGACGGTTGGTAGGTCGCCACGAGGGCCTAGTGTTTACTGGCAGTGGCTTCTCATTGGTAAAATAACCTAGCAATTTACTTAGTGGCTACTGATAGACAATCGATTTACTACGTACACTATTATATACCTACGTTCGCATTTGAGATGGAGATTATGTACCAATTAAAATTATTTATCATTCCGGATGGTCATGCTGGCTTAGTAAAAATACCAAGTTACTGGATTACCAAGTGTGGAGTTGGCATATGTTAGGATACTCTCTTATACACATCTTAGCACCTTCAAACCCACTATTACTAGGGTAAATTGAAAAAAAATAAAAAAACATGTTTTGTTTTTTAGAGAAGTTATTTATAACCCCCGACGAAAAACGAAGGGGTGTTATAAGTTTGACGTGTCTGTGTGTGTGTGTGTGTGTGTGTGTGTGCATGTGTATGTGTGTCTTTCTGTCCCATCGTAGCTTCCGAACGGACGAACCGATTTTTTTTTTTGTTTGAAAGGTGTATTTGTTGGGAGTGTTATTAGCTTTGTATGATCAAAATCGGTTCAGCCGTTCAGCGTTGGGGTTTTTTTAATTTTTACAAAATTAATTAGTTGTAACATATATAGTTTGGAGCGATCGCCCCCAAACAAATATTCACACCTCGTTGCACAATTTAATTTAATTTTAAAGTGTTGGTTTTTGGAAGTCGGTGAAATACGTAATTAATCATTTGTTTTCTAATTTATTTGTATATAGTTTCAAGTTGATGCTCGCATATTTTTTTAAATCCCATTAAAACTTTAACCCATTTTCACCCCGTTAGAGGAGTGCACGCGCGGTAAAAACTTTCCTAGTTACTTAGATAACATGTGTTTACGCACAGTGAAAGTCCAATCAAAATCGGTTCAGTAATTTTTGCGTGATGTAAGATCAAATAGACAGAAATACAGACAAACAGACAGACAATATTTCTAAAAATGTATGTTTCCTCTTTTTTAACCCCTGACGCAAAAACTACGGGTTGTTATAAGTTTGTCGTGTCTGTGTGTCTGTGTGTGTGTCTGTCTCTGGCATCGTAGCTCCCGAACGGATGAACCGATTTGATTTTGTTTTTTTTGTTTGAAAGGTGAATTAGTCGGGAATGTTCTTAGCTATGTTTGATCAAAATTGGTTCAGCCGTTACATTGCGTTGAGGGTTTTTTTTATTTTTACATAATTAATTACTTGTTTATATATTACCCTTGACCGTTTTTGTAGAAAATATTTACAATGTACAGACTTTTCTTTACCAACAGTTATAGTTTATCATACAGCTAGCGATAAACCCATGATAACCCATAAAATTAGTGTCACAAAAAATAATGGGTCAAAGTTGTTGTAACTCCCAGCTTCCTAAACTACTCGTTACCAGCCACTCGAAACTAACTATTCTGAGTTTAGTAATAAATTATTATTTTACTGCAAACTATGGTGATAAAACGCATAGGGAGATAAAGTACTGAAAGCGGGTTTTTTACTCCTTACAAAATACATCCAGAGCAAAGCTCCTTGAAATTCTTAATGATACTCAAATGAAAATAAGGTGAACTTGCTGTTTATTCTGAAATAACTTTGTTTTTTTAGGGTTCCGTGCCCAAAAGATGCCAATGTGGGTATTTCTCTATCCTCCACGTCAGCAAATAATACAAATAAAATAAATAAGATAAAAATTAAAGGGATCCTAATAATAACAAAGTACATACTTTTAAATATTGTACAATGTTAAGGAACCCTTCGTGTACGAGTCAGACTCACACTTGGCCAGTCTTTGTTTGAAATAATAAACGATTGATATTTCAAGCAAAAGAGTTTCGTCATAATTTGAAAACATTTAAACGTATGGCCTTTCTTTGACCGCGGCCCTGCACACCACAGTCCCAGCTGGACACACTCGGATTAATTAAAAAAATACGTAACGGAAAAGCCCAGCTGGCCACGCATCGTTTTCTTAGACTTTTATAAAGAGAAGTGCTCGGCATTTAGCTTTAATTTACTTTTTGTAAAGTTCATAAAATATTGTAATTTTCAATGAAACTTGTAATAAAACAATAAATTCATTTTACGTCCAGTAGGTATTTCAAACCTACCAACTATGTTGAAATCCTGCATAATCCCGCCACTCCTTTCCCAAACGACAGTTTTGTACAACGGCCATTGTAACCCGCACACCATACATCGCTAGCTCGACATCCACACTCGTAATACATGTATCTATACCGAGCGAAAATGGACTTTGTTCTAACTTTATTAGTCAGAAGTTAGTTTTAATGGAGGCCGGTACGCTTGTCGTTTAGCGTGACCTAAACTACACGTTTATAACCCTCATCCTCATGCGAATATAAGCCTTGCGCACCATGACCATACAGCACAAAGTTAGATTTGGTTCTGATTTGGTTGTTGAGAAGAATTATGCCTGTGAAGTTCCCCAGCTTACCTTTAAGATGTAAATTGTGTTAATAGCAATTATTGTGCCTAAACGGCTTCTTAGAAAGTTGTAAGAGCAACTGTTTTGTAATCAAGAGGTAGTTCTGAGACTAAGCTTGAGACAATTAATTACGATCCTTGTAATTTCTACGCGTCTCAGTGATGGTGAGACATTACTTAAATACCCAGTGATTGAACACAATACCACAAAAAAAAGTAACTATTATTTAAGCTATGGCGTGAATGCATGTATTTACTCGTGGTACTGTTTGTTATTTTGTGGTATGAGGATGGTTATTTAGTAGTAGTAGAGCTTTTTTGTGAAAGAGTTCGTCCGGGAAAGTACTACGACCATATCTATTTCTGCCGCAAAGCAGTACTGCTCGCATTGCTGTGTTCCGGTTTGAAGGAGTGGTTGCCGGTGATATTACATAGGCTCATGAGACTTTTCATCTTTATGTCTCAGGGTGGCGGGCGCAGTGCAATGCCACATAGGGCGCGTCCTAGGTAGACGTGACCTATGAGGTAATACACTGTTCATAGGCAGAGAGTATCGCTTAACATCAGGTGGGCCATCTGCTTGATCCGTCATTCAAAGTTAGGTAGTTTAAAAATAAGTAAACAATGGCTTTTCAGCTTCACCAGTCGTGCGCCGTGTTATTCCTAGCCTTCTTTATTTGTCTGAGTTTACACCCATTTTTTTATCCTATTGTAAACATTTCTCCAAGCTTTTTAGTAAATTTTTTTTTTTGAATTTGATAAAATCAAAATATTTAATGAAACCACGTTCCTACAGATCTGTCCCCATCGGGACTCAATATCCGTTCAATGGGCCACAAATAGCCAATAATCTTCTAAAAGGTCAAAGGCTCATTCGCGTGATGCCCATTTGTCGCGCGCTGACCCAATTTGTTCTAGTCTACATGTGTCCTTACATTATGTATGACCATAAAGACCTTTTAGGGTATCGTGGGGAACATTGGGGGATCTCAGGATGCTGCCATGGTGAAACACATTGGGGTAAGATTTTATATTAAAAGTTAGTTGTAAACGAACCCTACCCTTATTTGTGAGCGCAACTTATTTGTGCTCTGAAATACCCCTGGAACTTCTGATCAGATTTTGAAAATTCTTTCACCGATAGAGATCTATGTTATATTGGCTATGTTTTATTAAGCTTAAAATTTGTTTTTAGTTCGAAATCACTCTATTTGTAAATAAAGTCGAAGAAACTTTGTTAAGTGGTTGTTTTATCAAAGTGCGCTGACCAAACGTTCAATACGTTTGGTATACTCGTAAATTCACACAAAATTTGAAAAAATACTGACCTTTAATGTTTGTACCAAAAATTGATGACTCATGAGTTTAGTCTACCTTATATATTTAATACACAATAAAGGTTTTCATGTTTAAAGTAAAAGAACAATTTTATTTTAAGGTGATGGTGTTTGGGTTTACCTATTTATTATACTAAACCACTATGTCCATAGTGACAACACTTTGGTAAGGTTGATCCGCAAGCTGGGAAAGGTTTCTAGACCACCGAGACCACCGATACCACCGAAACCACCAGGACCACGCGAACTAAGTCGCGGTAGGGCCGCTAGTCTAGCTTTAGAAATGTTAGATGATTGCTTTTAAGTTTTATTTGTTTCAAAATGTTTCACTGATTTGTTAGATATGTTATCTTCAACATTTTAGAGTCTAGACGTATAGGTATACAAACTAACGAAATTATAAAACAGATGTTGAATCAATGCATTTAGAAAGCAAAGAGCGATGCTCATCTTATTTTGACCTAATACAGAGCTCGTGCTTGTGCGATGCGGATATAACATAGGGCAACACGATGCCGTTTTGCTCTAAGGGATATAATGATCATAACGTACCTACTGATTATGATGGGGATAAAGGGAAGCGGTAAATTATTCATCATTTAATATCAGTTATACAACCCGACTTAAAGATAGGAAATTTTATAATCTATTCGAATAATTCGTCAAATGATCCAACTAAAACTCGTCCTAAGATGGACCAGTTGGCGAATTGAAAATATTTTTTTCACTACTGCTTTGCGGTAGAAATAGGAACGGTGGTGGTACTTCCCCGGACAAACACTTTCACAAAAAAGCTCTCTACTACTAAAGTTAAACGCATTTGGCACCACCGGTACCTCGCGCTTGCCACTTCTTATTTTATTAAGTGATGAACATAGACTCCGGTACGGAGGCCGCATTGCTCTAAGGTGATGTCAAATCATAACCCAATTAATGTACAGGTAATTATTTTTAACTGATATTTTCATTGATTCAAATTATTTTACTCCCGAAAGTGAACCATTGTTTCATAAAATGCATCATTTAAGTTCCCCTAATTACATTAATACTGTAATATGTTATATCAATTCCCATAATTATATTATTATGGAGCTATGCTGCGCTCCGTTGATATTAACGAGGGTAGCGATACGCCACATTTACCTCGCTATGGCCGGGTTTGCCTATCCAGTTATTTTCAGCATTTCTAGTAAATTTTAGACTTGTGGAGCTCGTTCCTTTATATAATGGTAGGTACATATTTATATGAATAAATTATACCTCTTGTTTATCCCACTCGCAATTTCTCTATAGTGGGAGTGGAGAATCGCCGACGTAGGAGAAAAAACCGCCCAGCAGAAGTGGAATTGGGCTGGACATGTCTGTTGCATGCCTAATGAGCTGTGGGCTAAAATAACCACTATGTGGAGCCCTGAAACAGCGAGACGGCGTCGCGGCAGACCACTCACGCAGGAGATGGCGCGATGAAATAGATACTTTTAAGATATATTAGCAAACAATAGCACAGGATCGTAGTGACTGGAGGATATGGGGGGAGGCTTTTGCCCAACAAAATAATGGGATGATTCAGGCAAACAGTAATTGAACGAGCAAATCGAGTTCTCTGAGTCAATTTGGAAGAATCGGCGTTTGTATGTATGTATGTATATATGTATGTATGTATGTATGTATGTATGTATGTATGTATGTATGTATGTATGTATGTTTTTCCGAGCATAACTTGCGTACCGTTAATCCGATCTTGATGAAATTTGATTAAGGGGTAGATAATATTGATACTATTTGTTGGTAAGGTTATGAGCTATATCGGTCACGGGGTTGTTGAGATAATGGGGTCCAAGAGGGGGTAAAAAAAATAAAGTAAGAATATCAGATCAAATCGATGGTCATATGAAAGCTCCTAGCTTCGATATTTCTTTTTTTTTATAATTTTTTAAATATGTAGTTTTTGAGATATTAGGGTAAATCAAAAAAATTCTAAAACCAAAACCTCTAGGGTACTTTCACTAATCCTAAGCTAAGATTTGGTACGTTTGTAGCTTTTATGACACAAATACTGGGAAAAGTCTAAAATTGAAGAATTTCGAGGGGGGTTGATGAGATATTGGGGTACAAGAAGGGGTAAACAAAAAATTGAGAATATCAGATCAAATGGGGTGTCATATGAAAGCCCCTTGCTTCGAAATTTCAATACTATTTTTTATAAATTTTTAACTGATGTTGTTTTGAGATATTAGGGTAAATCAAAAAAAAACAGAAACCAAAACCTCTAGGTTACTTCCCCTAATCCTACAACGCTGAAATTTGGTAGGTTTGTAGCTTATATGACACAAATACTGGGAAAAGTCTAATATTGAAGAATTTCGAAACTTGTACCCTAAAAAACAATAACCAATATTGTTGACCTCCCGTTTCTAGGAATTTAAACGACGTTGTTTGTCTAACTTTTCAAACCACATAACAATTTTATCTCAGTAAATGTTTCCAGAAGTCAGTTTTTTTTAACCATGATAGACCTCTGTTTGACCACGATCTCACCTGTTGGTAAGTGACGATGTGGCCGATGATGAAGCACGAAGGTCTAGCCTTGAAGAGACCCAGATTATAGTTTTCAGGAAAGACAGACGACGGTAGGGTAACCACTCCTTAGCAGTTCGCATTATAAAGGTAGAACTGAATCGTTTAGTACAAATAGAGGGTATACTAATGATTTAAGGATGGTACCGAGACGTGCGCCTGCTCGTCCTATGATGAAAAGGAGATGGTGGGATCAGATCGTGAAGTTCCTGGGAGCATTCCCCGAAATGTAACCTATAGAAGATCGAAAGGCATGCGAATTTACGGCGGTGTTCGTGACTCTGGATCTTAGTCTCCGCCATATGTTGCTAACCAATAAGCCTAAAAGCTCTGCGTTCAATCGAGTCCAAGGTAGCAAGCTGGTGTTTGACAGAGCCATCCCAAACATGGCAGCAGTACCTACTCCTTACAAGCACGAACTTGTGCTTTATATAAACTGAGAAGCTGTCCTGGTGTGAAGTAACGCTTTACCTTATTCAGGATGCCTAGCTTCATGGCAGCTGTTTTTGCCTTAGACTCGATGTAGGAGCCAAAGTTGAGAGTAGGCATGAGCGAAACACCTAAGAGCTCGAGGTGATCTCCTATAGCTACAGGTACATCTCGGAGTACAGGAACTTTGAGAAACGGACTTTTTTTCGCCGAGAAGAGACAAGCCTGCTTTTTAGAGGCGTTGAACTTGACTAGATTGGCACTGCCCGAGTCAGTTACGGCCTTGAGAGACAAATTCAGACGCTGCAGCTCATCTCATCTCTTAGCTCCTGAATTTCAATATGCCAAGTTCGGGCAGTGGAAAAATATCTCTCCACAACTGTGCTGTCGTCTGCATACCCAATGATACCGGGCGGTAGCAGATCATTTATGTGCAGCAGAAAAAGTGTGGCAGATAGCACAGACCCCTAAGGTACCCCGGCGTTTATAGCCAATTGATCCGACGAGCAGCCATCAATAACTACTCGAATGGATCTTTCCCTCAGAAAGTCTACAAGCCAGGTACAGAATGGAACTGGCAGTCCATACGGTTAGAAAGGTATTTGAATATGCTGTGCAAAACTACAGAGAGAAGTCGAAAATTGAGGATTGTCCTTGTAATACCAATTTTTTACGATGTAAAACGTAATCTTTTTGGTGGTTAAGTAGCAAATTCACAACGATGGCAATGCTAATTATGTCTGAAAGTTAGATCGCGCTATCGATGCGTTTTGAAGCTAGGATATGAAGTACCGTGATAAATACGTTCATTTTATGTGGATATACTCACGTACATAACATAGATATTTTTTCGAAAGAAATAAGGTACCTAAATCGCGTGTATTCGCGAGGTCTTAGTTCGGGGCGAACCACTAGTAGTAACAGTGTATCCCACTAATATCATAAATGTCAAAGTTGCGATTGTAAGATGTACGTATACATGTATATGTCACTCAGTCACGCCGAAACAGCTGAACCGATTTCGTTGTTGGAAACACTGAGATTTTTACCTGCGTTTGAGCTATACTTTTCATCTTGGTATAACGCGAACGAAACCGCAGGCGGTCACTAGTATATAAACGTGAGTCCTTGACAATAATAAGAGGTTTTCTTATTAATATTTTTTAATGGTAGGCTGGGTTAGTTATCTCATGCTGGCTTAATGGTAGACGTTCAATGTTGGACGAGGCCATCCCACAGAATAGGAGGATTTGCTATAATCATCACGCTAGGGCCGATGTCGAGTCAGTCGTGGGAAGCAATGGCAGCGATAAGCTCACCACTTGTCACGTCTATATACCACGATGGTGCAACCTACAGCGAGAAGAGGCCCCTTGAGGCCTTCGGGGAAAAAGGCGTGTCTATGTGTGTATGCATAACGCTTGGGGGGTGGGTTGATGATCGCAGCATTGATAATGTCCCCCTGGCCTTATCTCTTTCTTCGTGTTTACGACACTTACGGAAGTCGTTGAAGTAGTTGTATTCGTAGACCGAGCCCCCATGACCAGCTCTAAATGTAGACCGATACCCCATGACCAGCTCTAAATGTAGGCCGATACCCCATGATCAGCTCTAAATGTGATTACTTACCATAACAATAGCCTTGATGAGTCAACAAAACCTTTAAGACGTAGATGGACGTCTAATTCTGTCACTATCTATCTCATTAAAGTTCAGATAAGTGACAGAATAGCGCTCGCCAAACGAAAAGAGGGCGAAAATCACGTATTTTTTCATTTAAAATTTATTAGAAAATAAATTTTGAAAAATAAAACCAAGGCTCCAAGGCGTTGTGTTATTTAATATACCGAAGGCAATAAAGACATCTTATAATCGATAGTTTAGGAGAAAAATGGATGTAACTACGAAAACAGAGCCTATTTTGCAAATTTCAGTAATTTTTTCTAAGTTTTGAAACCAAGTGGACATGCTTTGTATGATGTAGGTTAACATATTTTTTTGTAGATTTTTCTATTAAGATTGTGGATAAGAAAGGTTTTAATGCACCACTTTTCACATATATCCACGCCTTAAGTGCCTCAAAACAATAGTGTGACCTAAAATTTACCGAAGCCCCGGCCTTCCAAATTCCGGTAGCTTCGTGACAAACGCCAAATGATTCTATTTTCCAGGAAAAGTGAATTTCCTCTGCATTTTCCTGTCCTCGCCTGGCGGGAAATCGTATTGTAAGCTCTTAACTGAATGGACTACGGACGGAGTCACACTTATTTTGGATCACATTTATGTTGCAAATGCCGTGGAATACACATTGCCGTGATGCGGCTGGCCTTAGAATAAACGGTTTATTCCCGTTGTCCACGTTGAGCTTGTCCATGTTAACGTGGACAACGGGATAAACCCCTCCGTCTCCTGGTGATGTCGTAAAAGCCAACTAAAGGAAACCAGGGGTTGGATACCTACTAGCATCCACCTGAGTACCTACTCAATATCAATATGTACTCTGATCCCCAATCTGCCCACCAAGACTGGTAATTTCATTTCATTTATTCAGTATTTTTATTATTTTTTTAAATCATGTTTGAATATTACTTAAAATTAATAAATGTCACATAGAATTTAATAAACACAAACAAATTATTACAAAAAAAATACACAAAACAATAACGACTAAAATTGATGCATGGAGTGTCACAAATGGCTTATAATCTTGTGTCATAAATTCGTCCACAGAGTAAATAACAACAAAAATAACAATAATCCAACAAAAGTTATTCTTAATTTATTTTTATATTATGGCAAATCTCTCAATAGATCTATATGGGGAAGGCGTTGTCCAGCAGTGGACGTGTAACGGCTGCTGATGATGATGCTATAACGACACAGAATTGATATTACACTTGGTCACGTCCTCAAATGAGGTTTTCAATATCTCTCTGTTGTATAATTGTACATCAGTACATAAGCGATAGGACCGCCCATTGTGCATTTCTGTTATTTTTTTGTTTTTAAGTTATGTTTTGTATTTCTGTGTGTTATTTGTGGACAATAAAAAGTTAATCTATCTAAATATGTATGGCTTCAGCTAGCATCTATAGGTGCACCAGCTTCTTTTCTCACTTTCACTCGTCGATCACTCTTTCACTCTTCGATCAAGAATAGGTACAACTTCTTGAACGAAGCTTTCACTTCAATTTTAAAACCTTCGTGTGTTTATAATAAGCTCAAATACTTTTTATTCATATTTTATTTGGGACGTTTACCTATAATGGTGCCTAAAGTAAAAAAAACGGTCATGTGCGAGTCTGACTGAGAGGGTTCCGTACAAGTAAGCAACCATAGTACTAATATTTCCCGTTTTCCGTAGAAATTTAAAGCCTTAGGATTTGTATTCCTGTAAACAATAACTTTACAGTTTTTTTTTTAAAATTTAGTCGTTTATGTTCGGAGATAATGTGGCCAATTGTTGATTTTCCAAATATTATTGAATATAATTATTTTGAACAATGTTTTTAAAAACTATGCAAAGAAAAAAAAAGAAAAAAAAGACATACCTTATCCACCTTGCCTAATAACACACTTACACACTTAGAAAATCATACTGACAAATACAATAACAACTTTGGACACAATAACACAAATTTACTATTCTACCTACATCATATAACTTGCTTTGTATACAATAATGAATGATTTACCGAACACTGTATGTACATCACTATAATAATAATATACTTTTCATCCCATCTATTCGAAAAGGACGACTGGGTTCGCCTTTAAGTGCACCCAACGGTGGTATTTTCTATGAGAAACTTTTAGCGGGCAGTAATGAGTTTTGCGGCGCACTTATTAAGTTCCTAATTCAAAAAGTGCGCGGCAAAGATAATTGCGGCGCACTTATTGAATTTGGAACCAGCGCCAAATAGTTCGAACGCAAATATTGTTTGAATAAATACTGGTTGGTACGACGGCCCAAAACCCAAAACAAAAAACCCAAAACACACAAAAAACACAAAACACAAAAAAAAACACAAAAACAAAAAAAAAACACAAAAAAAAGCACAATACACACAAAAAACACAAAACACAAAAACACAAAAAATACAAAAAAACACAAAAAACACAATACACAAAAAACACAAAAAAAACACAAAAAACATAAAACACACAAAAAAACACAACACAAAAAACACAATACAAATAAAACACAAAAAAGCACAATACACACAAAAAACATAAAACACAAAAAAAAACACAAAAAAACACAAAAAAGCTCAAAACACAAAAAAAACACCCAAAAAAAACACAAAACACAAAAAAAAACAAAAAAAACACAAAAAAACATAAAAAACACAAAAAAACACAACACAAAAACACAATACAAAAAAAACACAAAAAAGCACAATACACACAAAAAACACAAAACACAAAAAAAAACAAAAAAAACAATAAAGCACAAAACACAAAAAACATAAAACACAAAAAAACACAAACACAAAAAAAAAACATAAAAAAACAACCATTTGTTTTATTAAATAATAATATTACAATAACATATGAGGCGCCTTTTATTTTCTCATAGTGGGTGATGAAAAGCAGAGTGTATCACACGGGCGCAACATATATTTTTGGCTCGGGTGACGTACTTTGAGCGGGCGAGGGACGCTACGTTCAGGATTCTAATAAAAAATCGCTCGCTACGCTCGGGATTCTACTCTAGAATCCCTCACTTCGCTCTGGATTCAAAAAAGCGCCCTCGCCGTAAAAATATTATGTTGCTTCCTTATGATACAATCTACTATACCATTACTGTTATATTGGTCTCCACAGCACAGGGAATCCTAGTGTGGAGGCCAAGGTACTATTTGTAAATGTAATAAGCTATATACCTATTTTAGTTTTAAAGTATATTTGTAAGATCTTCACTTATGTAAATGGTGCAAAATAAATGATTTATTATTATTATTTTAGTATTAAAATATATTTTTTCTGAATTAAGTCCCAAAATTAGAATTACTTTATTTACACTACACGTACATGATTGGGAAACCTTACTCTGTATATGTACCAAATTTCAGCTTCATACATCCAGTAGATTCGGGAAAATTAGGCTGTGACTGACAGACAAGAGAGTGATCATGTACCTTTTGTGGCGCGGAACCCTAAAAAATATACAAAAATAATATGCTGGGGACATCCAAGACCTACGGTTGTTTCTCCAGGGACGGGAACCACTTCCTTGTAGGTAGGTAATGTAGCCCGATCCTTTATCCAAGGTTTCCTAATATCCTGGTACATTCCATCTTCCTTCCGGAATCAACTCTCCTGCTCCGCTGTCAAGTGCTGCCCCAATTACAGACATTCCTATTCAAAACAGACGCGAACAAAAATAGAGGACAGTTCAAATAGTTAGATATAAGTAGGTATTTAGGAACCGAGCTCGTTGAATTTAAATCGAATTATTTATATGAAAGCTTTTACTCGTATTATCATAATCATAACAAAAGGTTGTATGTATGTGGGTCAAGGCCGCTACTCGAGGGTCAGTGGGGTCTGCAGTGGACGGCTATCAGATAATGATGATGTTGATTTCATAATCAAACACCGGCCAAGTGCGAGTCAGACTCGCGCATGAAAGGTTCCGTACCATTATCTATAAAAAAGGCAAAAAAAAACACGTTTGTTGTATGGGAGCCCCGTTAGATATTTATTTTATTCTGTTTTATAGTATTTGTTGTTATAGCGGCAACAGAAATACATTAAACTGTCTGACTATCACGGTGCATGAGATACAGCCTGATGACAGATGGACAGCGCAGTCTAAGTAATAGGGTCCCGTTTTACCCTTTGGGTACGGAACCCTAAAAATTATGATAACTGTATCATTCTTTGTACGTAATACAAGTGCACTGAAACAATAGAGGAAAGACTCGTGGAACTTGACAAAATGTACGTCTACGTTTTTATGACCGACAAAAGTTTCATTTTGCTATTTGCCGTTTTCTGGCAGACAACAAGTTAGAGAATTGAAAACGTGACAATCCCACTAATACCGTAAGTCAAAGTATGGTTTTTGTAAGGCCCATTGTCCACGTAACCGCACGTCATACGCACGCTTTCGTCAATTGACGATTGCAAGACGAATGCTTGCATCTTGCTTAGAAACAATGAAGTCTGTGTCCACGAAGCGGCAACGTCGTGTCAGCCGCTCGTCATGCGTTCGTCATGCGGTGCGCGCGGCAACAATTCACTACACGACATTTTCACAACAAAACACGTGCTTTCTCGATGCTAGTTGAATGAAAACTGAGACGTTTTGACGTGACTGACTATTACATGAAGCAGCGTGGACATAACAAATATGCAAAATACGCCTATCTTCATTTGTAGGTTACATGCATACGTCAAATGACGCGTGCGTGGACAGGCGCCGAAACGGCTGAACCGATTACGGTTAAATTTTGTGCATGGATAGATTATGACCTGGAATGAGCTATAGTTTACTTATTACCCAGATGAAAAGCGAACCATTCCAATATTATATTGTGAATACACACAAATATAACTATGGCTAACAACAGTCCTGTCATGACAGTGCCGCTGTCTCAAGTTCGGAAAATTAAAAGTAGACTTAAAATACCTCAAAGATTACTTTGTTGAGAATCATAAACTTCCACGCTTTATAAATACCAACGAGAGTAAGTACTTCTCGCTATGATCGAATAACTTCGACGTGAGTGTCTCCAAGTTGGTTCGCTCATCATGTATATTTAATAGTTTATTTATTTTCTTTAGACCTGTAAACCGGATGATTCCTCATTTGTTCTAGTAGTTCAGCGAACTTAAGCCTCGCGGTCTTGACAACCTCTGCATCGAGTTAGCGTCTATTCTAAATTCTTCTTTAGAATCGAGTACCGACCGTTTCTGCCAAATATTATAAAATAGCTGTTAAACGGCGCCGCAGCAAACTTCCCCCTATTTGGGGGAAATACCCTCCAAGCAAAAATAGCCGAAAATAAAAAATATATGAAATTATAGAACCAGTCCTATAAGTGTCGTCAAGATTAGTTGAAAATTAAGACCTGTACGCGAGTACCAACATACAGACAGATAAAACCAAATTTTGCTAGCTGTTGCAAAGGTTTCACTCACTTCGCTCGCTCGGTCCATTACCGAAACAATGAATACAATACCTATACACAAATATCGGGTCTCATCGACCGCCGTATATCACCACGCAGAGTACAGAGGGTTCATCCAATACGCTACGATACACATTGTTTATTGCTGCCACCGCTATCAAACAGCAAGCTCACTCCTAAGAGCTTTGCTTTTCACCTATGTATGATGAACAAAAAATATTTTAATCCAAGCTACACTCGTAAATACTCTTTTTAATTTCACAGCTGATAAAACGCACAGTGACACGTAAGTCGAATAAAGTTATCACAAAACAAATGGGTGCCTTATGAATATGAAATGATATGATATGTGTGATATGAAAGCAAACAGATAAAGTAAATCTGTAATATACTTTTTTCTATAGATTCGGTCTCGAGATATGGCCCTAGCTTTGTGACCGATGATGTGTAAAAGGATTGTAAAAGGATTTTGTGCGCGTTGCAGCTTTTTTCATGTACATACATAATATGCAAGCGCGTACCTACCCAAGAAGTTTTTTTTAATTAAATCAATTCCCTCTCATTTGGGCTGACCAAGCTATCGCAGCACCCTGCTACGTTCCGATTGGCAAACCCAAAGGTCAAAAATCACACTAGACACACACTTTTAACGACCTCTGTGGCGCGGCGGGCGATGATTCGCCTGTGCCTGTGTTGCGGGTTCGATTCCCGCCTCGGAACATATATTTGTGCGATCTGTAGATATTTGTTCAGGGTGTTCTGGATTTTTTCTATGTATAATAAAAAATATAAATCTATGTGTAATGTATTGTATTAAGTATATCAGTTATCTAGTACCCATAATACAAGCTCTGATTAGCTTGGGGCTAGATAAAGTTGTGTTACCTGTCCAGTATTCTTTCCTTTCCGAACTTCACTATTTAGATGACAGTAGAAAATAATCAAGTGATCTAGCTGCTTTCTCGTCGTGTGTAATGAACGGTAGGCTTATGTAATGAGGAGAGGAGACCGACAGTTGTGTACACACGCCTTTATGAAATGGACACTTTCAATTAAGCTATGGCTCGTGCCACGAATTAATTGTGAAGGTGTAATTTTACCTTTGAATTGTGCGGATCGCATTTTGGGGTGTTTATTTGAACAGGTACCGTGAAAATGCTTGTTAGTAATATTTACCATATCTTTGTTCCTTTCTGTTGCTTACACTGAGTCTCTTCAAGTCTGTTGTAAGCGTTTTCAAGGTAGATCAAACGAGATTGGTTTGTGGTATGGCTCCCAAAAATGTATAATTGAAAATAAATATGACTTAATCGCACAGAAGGAACTTATTTTTACCCAATTTAGGCAAAAGCAAAAAAAGGGTTATGTTCTTAGAGGGTAAATGAGTATGTATGTATGTATGTTTGTATTTACGTACGTTTCACCGTAGCGCATAAACTTCTCATCCGAATTTGATGAATGAGGTGTCAACAGATTCGTTATTATGGTCCGCGTAACATTATGCGAACAAAATCAAACATTAAAAAAAATTGGGGATTTACCTGTTTTTGTTTTTGCTAGCGTATATAGTAGGATTTCACATGAAAGAGGAAACAAAATGAGTTCATTGACATTTTTATTAACATTATGCATGTTTTGCTGATTTTTATTAACATATAAATAATAATACTAAACAAGATATATACTTTATGAAAATATTGTAATTAGATAGGTACCTACCTAAATGTTGCTGTTCACCGTAGTCGGGGTATAGTTTATATAACATACTAGTGTTATTTAGAAGAAAATAAAAACATGGTGTTAGTTATTTAGTTATAAGTACTTTATTTAATATTGTTTGTCCGGAATGGGCAAAATGTTTGTACTTTACAAAAAACCTATCATCTTATGTTGAAACAGTTTACAATAAATACTATTCTGATTCTGATTCTAGTGTTACTTCCGTGCGTCGCTAGCTATATATATATATAAACCTTCCGTGAAAAAATATCTATAGAACCGCATCATAATCCGTTGCGTGGTTTAGAAGAAGATAGCGGATATATACAGACAGACAGACGCGGAAAACTATATAGGTACTTTGTTTTATACTGTGGATTGATGATTTAGGTACCTACTTGTAGACATGTTCATCCGATGAAGAGTTGGCATCCCGTGCACCAGATTTCTCAAACAATCTTCACTTAGTTCGAGTAAGCAGCAATAAAGTTACTGACTACAGCGCCATGTGTGGACCCACGGACCTACGGACCCACGGACCCACGGAACCACGGGTGATCCTCGAGGCGAGATATCCTATGCTTTATGGAATCACTCCTAAAGTACGGCCGCTTAGCTAACTAGTTCGGATTAGTGGCGCTACAAAACCAATTTGGGGTTGTTTGAAGCCTATTTTCATGGACACCGTCGTGAGCACACCTACAATGCTGCTGGTATTCCTTCATTCCACCTCTGCACAAGTCAAATAGGTACCTTAGAACCTACCTAGGTACCTTAGGTAACTTATAATACTTTCTTTGTGTAGTACCTCACTGTGCTATCTTTATGAAATACCAGTCTCGTAACAAGCTACTTTCAGAGCCATAGTTGTTTCAAAAGCTAAAAAGTATTTTCGCTATCAGAAGTTAATCAAAGTGAAAGTTTGATCGGAATGTGAAAATACAAATTGCGAGTTCGTGTTTTTGTAAGTAATTGGTTGAAATATTTTAGGTAGTTATTATACTTGTGCCGAGTTGGGAGAATGTTTCATCGAATTCGGGATAGAACAGTCAGTACCTATAAAATAAAACTACTAGCGTCCGCCTGTAGCTTCTACCACCGCCATAAAAAGTAGTCTGTGTGTTAATCCTCGGCCCAATCGTGCTAATTTACCAAAACAAAACTACAACCAAAATCATTACGTTGTGCACATTTTGTACAGAGCTAATCATTAGAACGTAAACTTTTTAGCTTTGTTTTCGAAGATACGTTGGTGTAACGATCGATCACTGTAAATAAAACAGCGCAATACCATTGCTTACATCAGCTAAACCAAATCTAAAACAAAACCATAAATGTTACGTTGGAATGTTTCAAACGTTCAAAATAGCGCGAGTTAGACTCTGCAATGAGTCTCGGCGCCAATCTTTAAAAGCACAGGAAGATGACTGCAGAAGGTATGCGCTCCGAGAAAGAGAAGCATGAACTAGTCCTACATAAATTGTTTTTGCCTATTCCGGACCCGCTCGGTGGGGCATAAAATCTTCCTTTATGAGTTATAGCCACGCTTCAGTTTATTTTGGGCCCAAAAGCTAAAAGTTGGCCTGTTTAGCGCGGAACTTTGAGGTAACGGGTTGGGAAAAATGAGCCGCTTTTCGGAGTTTTAATGAGTTACATTGTCAGGATATCATTACCAAGGCACAGAATACATAATACCAAGGACATAATGTAAGATTGAATTCACAAGCTTATTTTAAAGTTAACTATGATTAAAGATATACCTAGTGTAAATAAGTAGTATTAAGATATTTACTTAATTGTGTCAGATAATCGCGAAAGATCTCTCATTTACATTTTTTTCCACAAAGATTGCTAAATCTCTCTACAAATAGGTATACCTACCCGATGACTGTCGAGTCAAAGAATCCAGCGAATCATCCAGCAGTGAGGGCAACACTGCCAACCTTTGAGATTAATTAACGAAGCCTTACCTCGGATCAATCTCGTAGTTGGACCGACTTACTGGGTTAAGTGTACTTAGAAACCTGGAACTAGGCTCTATTTTCATTGCAAAAGCTTACGAGCAAAACTAGTTATCTGAAAATCTTGGTAGACTCCACTTACATGAAGTAAACAGTAAAGAGAGTTTGAATGCTGTTGCTCACATTCATCAATACTATTATATTTTTTCATCAAATTAAATGCGACAAAAGGTGATGTGGGTGTTATAATTACCCCTATACATGTTTTATTAACATTTTAAAACCATCACAATAATGTTTTTACCTAGAACAGTTCAATTCAATTCAATAACATTTATTCATTTGGATACATTCTAACACTATTTTTAAATAGATTGTAGAGGATACTTAAGAACGTCAAACAGATAATAAATAACAAATTTCAATTCAATTTATTACAGTTTATACAAATTCAAACAAAATTAGATAAGAATGAAACACAGTCAAATAAGAATCAGTGATTTCATAAATCAGCTTATCTACTTAACATTTGTACTCAGCAATAAAAACTTCAATCCAATCACGATTAAGTATTACTAGTATTATTTTATCTGTGGTATTACTCAGAAACGATCTACCGGCAAGAATCCAGAGCAGTAGGTAGTTGATTGAATAAATAATTACTTACCTAGGAATGGGCTGAGCTGAAGTTTATACGGATTAATAGGTACAAAAGCAACTCAATTTATAAGTTACTAGCTAATTAAATTGTATTGCTTTAAGAACAAACCGCGATTTCACCCACGCGTAAAGTAGCCTAAAAGCATTTAGTGGTAATGTAGCTACCTAAATAATTTAGGATCGGATCTGTACTTCTGGAGATTTCCTTTTTGTCGACCTCTGTGGCGCGGTTGGCGAACGTTCGCCTGCGACGCAGGAGGTTGCGGGTTCGATTCCCGCCTGAGAACAAATATTTGTGCGTTCCGCAGATATTTGTTCGGGGTGTTCTGGATGTTTTCTATGTATAATAAAAAATATCTATCTATGTAATGTATTATATTAAGTATATCAGTTATCTAGTACCCATAACACAAGCTCTGGCTTAGCTTGGGGCTAGATAATGTTGTGTGAACTTGTCCAGCATTATTTATTTATTTATTTATTTTACATCCAAAGTTTATATTTTTTTAGGTTACCTCGACGAATACCATCTGTTTTCTATGAGCCCTGGCTCTACGTCAAACAATACGCCGTTGGAGACACTAGGACATTGATGCGAGAAACCACTCCTTCTGCCATAAGCCATGCCATCAAGGAGTTTGTCCGGTCGGAGTCATGATGTACACCCCAATGTGGACGGCATCGGCAGTACAGAGCGTATTCCCTCATTTTGAATTGGAAATAAAACGTGAGTTTGAACTGAACAACTTACAAACTTAGCTCATACATGCATCATAAATATTTATTGGGATTTTCCCAATAATATCTCAGAAGGAGCATATTGAACTTGACTTCAGCTCTTTCACATCCAATTTACTCGCGCTTTTACGTAACATTTATCTGAATATGTTATTTTAGGTGCAACCATTCTGGATTTATTGGAAGTTGCATTTCAATTGTATACTCTAAGACTTTCAAATTATATATATTGTGCACTGATTTAGGTATGCTACCTTACCTACCTACTTTATTTTGTAAATAAGGCTATTGAAACTATCATCAACCAATTTAAATTATAAGAAAAAAAAACTGTTATGCACCACGCGAGTCCATCGTGGAATAGTGGATAGTGCCTTCGGATGATCAAATTATATTGTTGTGATCATTTCCAAGATAGATTACCTTCCAATAAAACTGCTAAAACTAACTAACAACTTGTTCCGCGAGAGAAGGGTAGGCCTTTGGTGTAGGAAGCTACATGCGTTGATACCCTTGCGCCAACTCATCTGTCCGGGATATCAGATTGAGCCAGTGCAGGGGCCGATTCGACTGAGGATCTCAAAAGGCGAATATGCAACTCTCGACAGAGCCATCCAAAGACAAACTTAACCAAAGACGTATTTGAGCCTATCGGGGTCGAAGCTCTGTGTGCGTGGGGCATCGGGGCCCTTCGCATTTTTCAATGTTCTTTCAGGGTGTCTGGTCGACGCGATGCGTGACCCGAGTGCTGGCTCTTATATGGCTGAACGCATTAGTATTGCAACACAATCATCTTAGGGACGCTAGCGTTTGCTAGTGATTTCGAGCAATTGAGCTGTCTTTGGATAGTTTGCAAGGTCTTTAGGTCACTCAACTACTTGTATAAGTTGCAGTATTCCTTCTGTAAATGAAGAATTTTTACATTATGTACAGCAGTGGACTTCTACAGGCTGACGATGACACAAAGAGAACGAAAACTCTTTCGAGCGAAAACTATTCTCCAGTGCATAAATCCGAAAAAGTTCAATTGAAGATCTTTAATTAAAACGTCACAACTATCCCACCGTTCCAAAGAGCTGGAATTTTTCCTGGGCTATAAATCAGCGGCGCGGCCCATATTTCATACGCGGTCATCTGAGGTGCACCATAAATTGCTCTAGATTCTGAGCTGGACCTGGAATATGACTCCTTTCTTTGTTCCTATAACGGAATACCAAGAGAACTTTGGCTATCATTAAAAATATTAATAAATATTCAAGAGTGAACTCGTAAAATCCATTTTGATAATAATATTTAAACTCTATGAAGTTAATGAGACGGATTTGACAGATGACATAATATTTGATATTTGAAGTCTTTACAAAAAGACAATAGATTTGTTCAAAATTTTCAGATGTTTATAATTTTTAAATACAAATGCACTATTTAGATACTCGTATCATTACAACTAATTTTGATAAAATGCAAGTAAAAATGTTAATACAATTGAAAAAATAATTATACCTACTCAATGATTGCAGTATTCGATTTTTATCTCAAAATATTCGTATAAAGGGAGGACTGGATGGAACGGGCCCACAGTAACTATAAAAGCTAAGAAAGAATTAAACATTGAATCAAAAATC
This sequence comes from Operophtera brumata, assembly GCA_932527175.1. Lineage (NCBI taxonomy): Eukaryota > Metazoa > Arthropoda > Insecta > Lepidoptera > Geometridae > Operophtera > Operophtera brumata. Next base: position 52,009,667 of record OW052239.1, on the reverse strand, counting down.
TGAATTTTCCCTTTTTTAACCCCCGACGAAAAACGAAGGGGTGTTATAAGTTTGACGGGTCTGTGTGTGTGTGTGTCTGTCTGTCCCATCGTAGCTCCCGAACGGCTGAACCGATTTAGTTTTTTTGTTTTTTGTTTGAAAGGTGTATTTTTCGGGAGGGTTCTTAGCTTTGTTTGATCAAAATCAGTTCAGCCGTTTCATTGCGTTGTGGGTTTTTTAATTTTTACAACATTAATTACTTGTTTACCTTCTGATTGAGTAGAACAAATATCCATGTATCCTCACAATATTTCGAGGGCTTTGTAGTTTTGCTGCAAAGTCGAGTGTCAAGACTTTGAATGGGTTTATTGAAATATCAACTAAAAATGCCTGAAAATTAACACATTCTGTTGGTGTAAGAATCTAACAAGGTATTGTAAGATTTCATACGTTAGAAGTGCAAGAAAAATGTTTTAATAGTGGTTCTATAAATATGATAAATTGTCTCAAAAGGAAATGGGTAATTATTACTATTACGAATAGAGCATGCAGACACATTCAAGAAAGTTTAAATAAGACAATCTAGACACTCCAAATATAAAAAAAACATAAAAACTATAATTTCTATACCTAGAATATTTGTTTTGTCGTTTATCTCTGTAAACTAGAGTCGTCAACGGATCACGAGCGGCTCGCTTCTCTCACTCCACTGAACTCGAGGTAATTCCATTCCGATGGTCTTTGTTACTGTGGAATAAAATGGAGAACAAAGACGCAAGGTATATTATCTGGAGTATTTCTCTCAAATTACTTACGAGTTCGTTTGGCGAAGTCTCCGGAAAAAATATTTTCAAAGGATCGTGAAACACAATAGTTCGATTTCAATACCGTTTGTGTGTTAGTAAATACTCTTTTGTTGATTTTAATCTCTCAGGGCTCGTGCGGCTGACTGCGTGTTGTTGAGTAGGATCTAACATTTTATATAATTTCGTTTTTATTCGATGAATTTACCCTTTCCTATTGATGAATTAGACTATCTTCATTCTACGTATCGTCATGTTTTTTTTAACCCATTTTAAATGATTTCTGATCAATGTTTCAACCTTTCAAAATATTCATTAAGTCGTCTATATTATTCCAAAAATAACAAAGACTAAAATGGTTTTGTCGTTTTTTGAGTAAAACATATCAAATTCCTTAGAGCACCCGATCCACCACGAATATAAGGAACAACGTGGCGATCCCGTCGATAGCTGTTATAATATTAATCTCGACTCGAGCACGAGGCGCTTGGCCCCTTTGGTTCTGTTTACTTATCGGCTTTTCTTATAATGTTTTACTTACTTCCGAAAACGTTGTCGAACTCTGGAATGAGCTGGAGCTTTTTGTTTAAATTTTGATAGAAGTCAGATAAACCAATTCAAACGAGTAGGCGTCTTCTAGGGCTGAATACCCCTCTCTCCTGAATAAATACTGGCAGACTGATGTGACGGACAGACGGCGCGCTGACTGGCGTGGTGTAGGCTTGCTTATAGGGTCCCGTAGGCACCCTTTGAGAACGGAATCCTAATAAATGGCATCCTTAACGATTGACAAGCAACAGGTATCAATTCAAAACATGGTTCTATATATTGATAGAAAACTGTATTCCCGGTGTAGTATAGTAAAATCAATCTTAACTTAATACCCACAAATCATGATACATGGTTCCATGTGCTTGTATTAATATAAAAGCTTGGATGTCGCTTTATGCTGTTATATATTTATTCCAAATAATAAAATATGATGGCGTCACTGATACGTGTTCCAGTAATATTTCAGATATTGAGAACGTATCGACACCGACACAAGTAGGTTTCTATATGTGTATACACTGGCTCAATATTAGAGGCTTTCTTCATTTCGAGAGCAGAAAGTATATTTATCTCAATAACTGGCTCATAAATATAAATTCACAATTTCCAATTATTCTAATTAATTTACTGAAGTCTCTCAAGCGCTCGTCGTATTAAATTGCGAAACATTGCAAAACGAAAATAATGAACCAGAGAAAAAACATTCTTACCTAATCCTTATTTAATTAATTCTCTGGAGAATATGAAAAAGTTCCGTTAAGTTGGAAAACGAATAATGGCTTCGAGCCACAAGAGACACTCCATTCCGCTCCGCTGTCTAATTTGTTTCCAAGTTTTGTTCACATTATTTCTCTGTCTGTCTTTACAATTGAATACAATGGGCGAGAAACAATTCCAAAACCTTCTTTGAATTTGTGACTGAATTAGGGAATACTTGACCTTATTTGTACAGAATGGATTGATTCGCGAAGTTGCGCAACAATTCATCGCTGACAGCGATTGCCTCGATGTCCGTTGACGCGTGACAATTAACGACATATTTTGTTATGCTCCCTTTGTGCGTAATGTGCGTGAAATATTTTGTGATATGCGAAAGTTTGGAGGAAATGTCGTTACTCATATTGGATGAATGGCGGATAACTTGTCGTAGAGGCCCGGGAGACCCGGGAGAGGATATAGTGAAATTATTGTGACGCAGCGACAACGGATTAAGCATATTTTAGCTAAAAGGAGAATTCTTTTTGCATCAATTTTGTAATTCTTGGTTACATTAAGCGTGTGATAAGATTAATTTAGTACAACTTATTTAATACTAGTAGCGCCCCGCGGTTTCACCGGCGTAAGTCTCGATCCCGTGGGAATATCGGGATAAAAATGTACTTATGTGTTATTCCGGGAGTCCAGCTATCTCCATTCCAAATTTCATCCAAATCTGTCTATTAGTTTCATCGTGAAGAGGTAACAAACACACACACAAACTTTCGCTTTTATAATATTAGTGTGATAGTGTGATAATAGTCCTTAACTAAACTACATACATACATAGACACACGCCTTTTTCCCCGAAAGGGTAGGCAAGCCTCAATGGGCCTCTTTTCACAGTGGGTTGCACCATCGTGGAATATAGACGTCACAAGTGGTGAGCTCATTGCCGCCATTGCCTCCCACGACTGACTCGCCTAATAACAGCCAGGACAAATCTTATACCAACTAATCTTATCAACAAGTCCGGATAATCCCTTAGTCGGCTTTTACGAAATCCACGGGAGGAGACTAGGAGTCTAGGCTGGACACATAACTAAACTAGTACCTGTAAATGTTAAAATTGTATCAAAAGCAAATGTAAATGAGTTTTAATATTGATTTGTTTTGTTGGTACATTATCCTCTATTTAATTGAAGATTATAATATAAGTATGACTAATTTATTTTAAAAGTGAAAGTTCTGAAGTTTATTTGTTATTTTATTACTCTCTTTAGCGATGTAACAGCAGAACCGATTTTAATGATCTTTAGCAACGGGATTGATTTAACCTGCGGTGCAAGAATGGATATGTCGGATTTGTGGATTGTTAAATTTTGGATACTTTTTGGTTTTATTTAATCGACATTTCTACAATCCTTGTTACGATGATAAATATTAAATAACGGATGTCGACAAAAAGTTTATAATGATTTATGTCCAAAATAACATGAACGATGCTGTTACCTAACTATATTCGTTCAAGATCATCAGCTTCGAAGTTAATTAATTAAATACTTGTTTATCTATCGACGATCCATAAACGCAGGACTGGATGAATATTGAACATATGCTTTGTTTAACCCGATGCCTCGCGGGCAAACCCGTGAGCCGTTGCTTGTTCATAATTAAATTAATGTGTACAGTCAGAATTTTAATTTTAATAAGAAGAGTATCAATTAATTTACAAGAGACGCCTGTAGTTAGTTGACGTTGATCATTTCCCCTCAGCTCGGCCAAAGAATCTATAAAGTTATTTTAAAACATTCTGGTAACTCGTCCCCTCCACCTGAGAGATATAGACAGCTGCTAACCCTAAGCTAAAAACACTACCATATCTAATAAAATGTGCATCGGTAGATACTTTTGTCCAGAAGAAGAAAAAAAGTTTTTCTTAAAAATACATTTACTATATTTAGGCTCTTCTTATAATGAAAGTTGTTGTTTGCTGCTCATGTTTGCTTTTTGTCTTCTGCTAGAAATTAATTAAAAATTAAATCACTTACCTATTTCTGCGAAACCACCTGAATATAACACCTGCCACTTCACTCAAAACAGTTAGGTATTACAGCACTTTGTTACCTTATTCACTTATTCCGTTTACCCAATAAGTATTTCAAAATCACCACTGTCTTATCATCCGTCACTTATCACTAGAAGTGATTACATTTATTATGTCACAATAACTTGTAGCCGCGGTTGAAAAACTGGCGCCCAACGTGGTGCGGGCGCGACGCTCGGAGCGCGCGGAGACGTGCGTGCGATGCGGGGGCCGGCTCCACACTGCCGACCGCGCACGCCTGGGCCCGGCCGGACCCCCCACCTCACCGCCCCCCCTGCAATTCGGCACACAAAAAGAATCACATCAGAAAAGAAAACGTTTCTCTGTCACTGAGCATCAATAGACCTTTCACCTCGTGCTAAGTGCTGGTCTTTTAGTTATTAGTCCATAATGAGCCTTTTCAGTTAATTTATAGATCGGAACGGTATTGAGACTCAAATTCACGGGATGAGTGAATTTTTACATTACAAATTACACACTCGAAGATCAAAGGGAAACTTCAAAGCGATTTTGCTGTTTGACTAATATTTTTTCCGCCCATGTCTTTATTTTACTTTGTTGTTTACTTCAGAATTTGCGAGCAATTACTTTTTAAATTATTTCGGGTATTATGTAAGTAGGCATTTCAAACTGGACAGAAAAACCTCTTGTTACATAATAAAAATCCATGCGCGCTGAGTTTGAAATAATTAATGAAAATACAGTTTATAATATATATTAAAAATACAGAAAGACTAAACTTTTACATTTATAATAAACTAGTGTGCAATGAAATGGCGTCACTTAGAAAAATCATAATACCTCCCAAACTATGCAAAATATTAAATACATATAAAAATCATAATAAAATGTTATTTCATATGGCAAAATACAACAACTTTTAAAAAAATTACTAAATATATATCAAGTAACAATTAAATAAACAAAAAAATATCCATTTTGAGTTTAAAACAAAAACAGCATGAGATTCAACTTTTCGATGATCCATTTTTTAAATATTTTATTTAAATTTATTTTTGAGCAAGGAACTGAAATCCGCCTCCATACACTACCTACACTGCAGCACTAGCATTTCTTGGCGAACGTTGGATGCATGCGTCAGTGCGTTTGTCAAAAAGAAGAAATTTTAAAAATACTATATTTTATACCATTCCCCCCCCCCCCCCCCCCTTAAAAGCTTATTTTAATCATATTTTAATTATATTTTATCTTAAAGCACTTTTAATCACTATTTTGGTGTTTGTATTTAGAACACACCAATATATTCGACCTCCATCTCAATGCAACACCCTCCAATAACAACGCCTATACAACCACCTTGCGCAAAGAATACTCGACATACAAACTTCTTCTGCAAATAACTTTTCGAGATGTGATTGGTCAAAATTTTCGACATGGTGTTATTAGGATAAAAACTGGTTTCTGATCTTTGCTGTGATTAGTAAATTGGCACTATTTTATATACTGCGTAAGTTGTACGACCACAAAGTTTAGTGGTACTTAATAATAAATTGATTATAAATGCAACTGATGAAGAAGATGTCTATTTTCGCTTAAATCTTTCTTTTTCTCGTGGCCATGGTATAAAGTATAGTATGCAACTCTTGAAAAAAACGGATTTATGTCGTGGGCATGAATCATTCGGTCATATTTTACGATATGACTGTTGATAAAAGCATTTTTGTTGATACATCATGCTTCAACAACAGCTTGTGTGCGGATCAGCATGCTGAAGGCGAGGTTTGTCAGTCAATGCTGAGGAATATTTCCCTGCTCCTTCTATTAATGTAGCCTTCGCCAGGTCACTTTGTGCCTCCCATCATGACTAGACAGAGAGACCCGGGACTCATTCGTGAACATCACTCTTCCACATTCATTTTCACTCCACACCCACATTCTATCCCACAGGAGATTTTGGGATAGTAAATTCTACTAATATATTATCATAAATGACAAAATTACGATGCATGGATGTTTACTAAGCTAACGCCAAACCAACGCATTCAGCCCGCATCCGTGGTGGCGTACACGGTGGCGATCCATTGTCTTACCATTGATCGCCACCATGCACGCCACTGAAGACGTGTGCTGAACGCGTTAGTTTGGTTTTAGCATTACCCAGTCACGCCAAAACGGCTGTTCGGATTTTAATTAAAGATTCTCTTATAGATTATGCCCTGCATTAAGCTTATAGGGTACATTTAATCCCGTTAAAAGCGAACGAAGCCGCGGGCGGGCTCTATTATTCCTTAAGTAAATGGTATAATTTTACTAAGCGTTATTTAAATCAGTAGTTACGTTGTGATACTATAATATGGGTATCTTTAAGGCAAGAGTGAAAAGGTGCCTTCTAGACCTTCGTGCTCCAACGTCGGCCGCATCATCACATACCAACAGGTGAGATCGCGGTCAAACGAGGGTCTATAATAGTTTTAAAAAAAAGATGATTTTTCGAAGATCCAGACAGACAGAAAAAGAAAAATAATGGTGCTTGCCAGCTTCGATGCGCAAATGGAGTTTACTCCAGTGCAGTTCAGAAAATATAACGACTTCACTTTTTATCAACGTTCCATTATACGATTTTACTCCCCATATATTAGCGTACCGCGGGCCTTATATAAAAATCTATTCTAAGTAGTAAACTCCAAAAAATGCTGTTATGGCTTCTATAACGGTTAAGGAGTCAACCTACATTTTTTTATACATCTTGGCATGACGGATCATGCAGATGTGCCACCTTATGTTAAGCGGTTACCTTTGCCTAAGAACAGAGCATTACCACATAGGTCACGTCCACCTAGGGCGCACCCTATGTGGCATTGCACTGCGCCCGCCACCCTGAGACATAAAGAAGAAAGTCTCATGTGCCTGTAATTTCACCGGCAACCATACTCTTCAAACCGGAACACAGCAATGCGAGCACTACTGCTTTGCGGCAGAAATAGGTATGGTGGCACACTTCCCCGGACGAACTCTTTCACAAAAAAAGTTCTACTACTCTTACCTACATAAGAACCTTCAAATACTAGGAAAATACTAGCAAAGACTAGGTTCAGATAAAGTTTCATTACATAGTATAGATAGAAGATAGATAATTCTCAATACATATTATTAACACTTTTCCAGCAGCAAAACTTTATCGAGTAACGAAAACGGATAAACAATTTTTTTCAATCTGTTTCAAAGAATTTCGCGTCTCTGGAGAGTTCTGGAGCTCATTGCTTTGTTGGGGCTGCTGGGAACTTTTAATTGGATATAACCACAAAAAGTATTTCCGGATAGATTGAAATACTGATTTGACTAAATAATCACCAACTTTTAGTGCGGTATATTTTTCTACAAGTGTTTACGAATAGAACGTTCCACATTCGTTCTTGATATGCAAGGATAGAAGTTTCAAGTTTATGATAAACTAGCCTGTGACTCCTACGCCTCTTCTATACCACCCTCCTCTACTTCTCTCCAGGAAGAAACGGAAGCCATTTAGCCGGAACTACTTCTATACTCGGGTCTACTTCGACGTGAAGGCCGCAGCGGTGGTGGAGTACATCAGGAAGAAAGCCGAAGTGCGATTGAGGGTCATGAAGTTGGACTCGAGTCATAATGTGAGCTTTAGCTCATTTATGGTTAGGGTCCTTACGGAAAGTGTAAAGACCTACTTGAGCCCTGACTTCTGACCGAAAGAGGTGAAATTCTGGCAGTTTAAGGGCCGCCTGTCACGTGATCCCCCGGTCCACGACGCGTCAGTGTGTTAGATTAAGTTATAAATAAAGTAATATGTATGTTAGTTTCTAAAGTATTTATGTTGCTATGGACTTATTAGGTTCAGTGCATGTCTCAATAAGCCTGAAATAAAGATTATGAATTTGAATGAATTTGAATCTAACTCCTGTCACCCTGTTTCCAGCATTCATTCACACTCCAAATATCATATCAAAATCCGCTAAACCGTTATGGAGTTGAGTGGAACACATAACAAAAGCATAGCCGCGGGCGGAAGCTACTAAGACATATCGTACAGCACTCGGCGATAGTGAAGCTTCCTATAAGAAAATAATGATTGGAACCGGATCAATAGATCACGCGGCGCGCGTCAGTACAGCTCCGGTCGACATTTTAACCGACATTTTCAACAATCATCGTTATATTTCAGCCAATTTATAAGTGTTAGACACTTAAACCTTCCACGCAGCTACCTACGTACCTACAGTGCGGCGTAGCTATCTGCGTAGCTACGGCAGTGAGGCGTCGCTACGGCATAGTGCTACGGCGTAGCTAATATAAATGTTCAAACAACGCTACAAAAGAGTCCGCTGCACCAAGCGATTTCAAAGAAAACCTTCAGAACTCTAATATTTCAGTACGAGAGCCGCAGCGCCTCACTTATCTTCGATTCTTGCTTTTTGTATCCATTATCATCTCAATCCATTTCCAACCTTCCATCCTTCACGCCACAGTCCAAATTCCGTTACTTTTGAAAGTGCTTCATTCTGTCAAGTATTCCGTCAACTGAAACTCAACTTTCCTCGTTGAATGTAAGGTTGATGTTTGTGTGTTTAGTAAGTGGTATCAATTTCTCACCTACACAATTCAGTATCGGCTCTTTTCACGCCTTTGTTCCTAATGTTCATTACGTATTCTCTCTACTGATATCGAGGTTAGATATAAATTTTATGGGTTTTACTGCAAGGCTTCTATTGTGCTGAGGATTTGTTTTGGGTGTGCGTTAACTTGTTGTGGCGTCGATGAACACTTTATTCGGTGTTTATGTTAAAAGGAAGGATTTGTGGCGACACCATTCTGTTTATCTGAAGTAGATACTTGGAAAAATGGGGGAAAAAGTAACGTATTCTCTTTAACAAAAAATATCTTCTTTAACAATACAGGCTCTTTCATAATTATTGACGAAAACTAAGGCGGTAACACCAAACAAAAATAAACACTTAAATGAAAATACAATTACTAATTACAATATCAAATATTTAATAAAATCGATAAAATTTAGGTAATTGATCTATTCGATAAAATAATGACTGCTACTCTATTGAATTTGACTTCCAAAAGCCCAGAATCCACAAAAGTGTAGGTTCCCTTCTTATCTCCTTTCTGTACGCGCTCACTGGCTGGCACTCACTTCGCTGGGATTGAGATGTAAAAAATAAGAGATCGCCGTTTGATCTTTTCCACTAAAGCTGAGCGGATAGATGTGGGAATATCGATATCCTTTTATTTAGTTATTTTTGCACTGCATATTTAATCTCTGCAAATCTCCACTTTGGTGGATACTGTTAGGAAGAATAAAATAGTCTTTTAGTAAATTAATGAAAATAGTATATTTTCCTTGTTAGTTTTTTTCTTCACACGGTTGCCTAGCAACTTCACACAATTAAGTGCTTACACACACACTCTAACACAGCCCCTTAAGCCTTAATGACAAAACCTAAGCCTGATACAAATTTCCAAAACTTATCTTTTGACAAAGGTTTCGTTAGAATGTCTGCTAACATTTCTTCAGTAGATAAATACTTTATCAGAACTAAATTACTACTCACAACATCACGTATAAAATGATGTCGAACATCAATGTGCTTAGTGCGACCTGAATACCCTATATTCTCCGCAAGCTTCTGAGCAGATTGATTGTCGTTATATAGCGTTAGTGTGAACACCCTACCTAATAACTCTTTCATGAAACTTTGAATAAACAAAGCTTCTTTCGTAGCGTCAGATATTGCCATATACTCAGCTTCCGTACTGGACAAAGCCACCGTGCGTTGCTTACGACTTTCCCATGAAACTACACTACTGCCTATTTTGAAAACATACCCCGTGTATGACCTCCTATCAATAATGCTCCCAGCCCAATCGGCGTCAGCGTATCCATTGATATCCATACCGGACTTCTCAAATATGAGTTGGTAATCCAAAGTTCCTTTTAGATATCGTAAAACCCTCTTAGCTGCTTTCCAGTGTTCCTCTGCATAACAGTCATTGAACTGACTCAGCACACTTATAGCATGAGCTATATCTGGTCTCGTACAAACCGCTATATACATCAAGCATCCTATCAGATGTCTGTAGTCTATCTTAGTGTTCTTCTGATCGGATTTATTCAATTTTATACCTACTTCCATTGGAGTTGGCGATGGTTTGCAGTCTGTCATGTTGAATCTTTCCAAAACCTTCTTTATATAACGTTTCTGGTTTACGATTATTCTATTGTCTTCTCTACAAACTTGCATGCCCAAGATGTGTTGAACCGGACCAAGATCCTTCATCACAAACTCCTTCATTATATCCTGTTTAACTTTATTCTTCTCTTCAGATGAATGAGCAAACAGCATGACGTCATCTACATAGAGGGCAATAATCACCATTTTTCCTCCTCTTGACCGCATGTAGACACATGGTTCTGATTTCAACCTTTTGAACATAAGTTTTTCCACAAGAACAGAGTTTATCTTCTCGTTCCAAGACTTCGGCGCTTGTTTAAGTCCATAAACAGCTTTATGTAGCCGATACACTCTCGTCTTTCCTCCATTTTGTTCAAAACCTTCAGGAACTTCCATGTAAACTTCTTCCTTTAAATCTCCATTCAAAAACGCAGTTTTAACATCCATATGATCAATTTCCATGTCATACTCAGCAGCCAAAGCCAAAAGCATTCGTATGGTCGAGTATCTAACAACTGGAGAAAATGTTTCTTGATAATCGATACCATATTTTTGAGTAAATCCTTTGGCCACTAGTCTGGCTTTGTATTGCAAAAGCTCACCATTCAATCCTCTTTTCTTCTTAAATATCCACTTGCACTTAACAGATTTCTTTCCTTTCGGTAAGTCCACAAGTGTCCAACATTTATTGTCAAGAAATGATTGATACTCATTTTGCATCGCAGCCTTCCATTGTGCAGATTCAGGTCCAGTTAAAGCTTCCTTTACAGTCATTGGGTCTTTTCCATCTATATCGCTTATCATTGCCGCCATATTGCATGCATCTTCAAACTCGCTCAACGTTCTTGAATCGTCAGAATCTAAAATTGATCCTGGAGCATAGGTTGGATCCGAGGAATGATTTAAATCAGAATCCTCAGAATCAGAGATGCTAATGATACTTTGCCTTCGTGACGTTACAGGTTGACACTGCCGCACAGGTACATCATCATCATCATCATCATCAGTATCCTCATCATCATCATCAGTATCCTCATCCTCACTATGACAAAGATTAGTTAGTTCGTGCATGAACGATCTGTTCTCAGTAGATACAGGCTTTTTGTAAAATTTGTCCTCTAAAAATGTTACATTCCTGGCTTTGATGATTTTACTTGGAGATAAAGGATCTATCAAACGATATCCTTTCGTACCTTCACAGTAGCCGATGAAAATTAATGGTTTACTTTTCGCATCAAGCTTCTTGCGATTGTCAATAACAGCGTAAGCTTGGCAACCAAAGACTCGTAAATGACTCAAATCTACTTTGTTACCTGACCATTTCTCTTCTGGAGTAGCCCCTCTCACAGCTTTAGTAGGAGACCTATTCTTGATGTAAATTGCAGTTCTCACAGCTTCAGCCCAGTAGCTCTTGCTCAGGCTAGCTTCCTGCAACATGCATCTCACTGTTTCCATAATGGTTCTGTTGGCGCGTTCTGAAACTCCATTTTGTTCAGGACATCTAGGAACAGTAGTATTATGACAAATCCCATTCGCCTTCAGGTAATCCTGAAAATCAACATTTATGTATTCACCACCATTGTCACTTCTCAATACTTTGATCTTCCTATCCGTTTGGTTCTCTACAAGAGCCTTGAAATGTTTAAATTTCTCCAATACCTCCGTCTTCGACCGCAAAATGTACCCAAATGTTTTTCTAGTACAATCGTCAATAAACGTCAACAGATACCTAGCTCCTCTGTGAGACTTTTCAGAAATGGGCCCACAAAGATCGGTGTGAATTAAACCTAGCTTTTCCTTAGCTCTGGTGTATGATTGCTGAGGAAATGGCAGCCTCGTTTGCTTCCCTTCTATACATGTAACGCACGGACTGAACTGAGTTTTATTAAAATTAATCCCTACAGCCATACCTCGTTTGAGAAGATCCATGCTACGTGCATTCAAGTGCCCTAGACGACGATGCCACAACTCATGGCTAATCAATGCGTTGCTCGGCATTGCTACTGGCATACATTTACTCGCAGATGCACACTTTATCACTCGTGAAACACCCTGCACTACCATACATAGCTGATACATGCCTTCAACGAGTTTCGCAGTCGCTCTAAGCACATTTTCAAGATACTAGCCCGGAGTCTCGACCGAATGGGCGGTAAGGCTAGTCAGATGGCAATCAGTATGTTTTAGTACAACAGAAGCTTACTAAAGTTTTATTTAGGGTTGCGCCAACACCAAGCAGAAATATTCATACAAAAAAACACCTCGCGCCGCTCGAAAAAGCGGTTTTCATAGCATATCTCGTAAAATATAGATAATATTACAAAACCCCTACAGTAAACCCTCGGCTTTGTTGTATTGATTTTATTTATCTAACATTTTACCCATTGTTAATATGCACCATTTTAATAGACTAAATTTAAGCAAAAAATGGACGTAACTTTGGATTTTTGATCTATAAAGAAAATATTGTCCTATCATGTTTCTGGTACAGTGATCCCTCGGAATATAATGTAGTATCCAGGCATATTTATAATTTGAATATTGTACTTGATTTAGCCTGTTAAAAATCAAATCTAAGATTAGGAATTTTTCGCCTTAACATGGTAAAATTAATTTTGCTTTTTTATGATTAACATTTTGACAAACAAATTTATTAAAGTCGACAAAATAACTCCTTTCATTTTCGTCAATATACGATATAACGACAGATCCTATATAAGTACGTTCTTGAATAGAAATAATAAATTGTAACTTCCTATCGCATTGAAACTACGTGGAACAACTTCAACATACTGATAAATGCTTAGATTGGAGTCACTGTTCGCTGCTCGATAATATACACTCTTTACAACATTCAACCACTGACGAGTAAACTCAAATCACAAACACCATACTCATACAAATACAACACATGGCTATAATCATGAGCCTATATCCATACAGAACACCAGATGACTACGAGGGCTATTACTTTTTATATTATTATCGTACACGAGCGGATTGAAAGCAAACTGTTAATTTTGTTTATTTTATGCAGAGGGCGATACCATCTCCACGACAAATTGGGTAAATATGTACAATGTACACGACACGGCGATTCAAACTGAACAGAAAAGAGGAGGATACGATAGAGTTACCTACCAGTAGCTCAGAGGCACTCACAATGTATTTTTATTTTCTTATACACCACAATTCAAAATAACCAAAAAAAAAAACCGGGATTGTCTGTATTCGATAAAGATTCAATGTATGCAAGAAATAAGTGACCAAATAACAATTTCCAGGACTATCCATAAAAAATGGTAACAATTGGTCAAAACTATTTAATACTGCTTGCGATATAGATTACTACCAAGTTATTATAGCACCGCTCTGACATACGATTGTCAGTGGTGCGTAACTCAAGCACGAGTGTTATGTCCATGTTATTCGGATTTTGTTAAGAAATCAAATGTTAATAAGTTTTGTAATTCCATTCGAAAATAAACAAAAATTACACAGATTGAATTTGTACCTTAGACCACTGATTAAATAATAGTACAAGTGCGTATAGTTTTTTTAATGCTGTATAAAAGCTTTGGTCTGAGGTTCTCAATTTGAATTTGTTATCAAAATACCACTCTATACTTTTTACGACAAGTTTTTTTTCATAATATTAAATTTTAATGTAATTGTTTTAAGTTTAAAATTTCGAATATTAATAGCAGAAGATTAATTGTGTCTAAAGAACCACACACTTCCATAAGGAACATTACACATTAACATTACCATTAACACATTAACATTACACATTTATATGTGTGGTTTATCAACCACACATATAAATGTGTGGTTGATAAACCGAGACTTCACGGTTGGTGCACCAACTTGCACCAACGTTGGCCACCAATACCAAGACTGCGCAGCCCGCTGGCCCAGTTTGTAAGGCCAGATACCGCCCCCATTTGGAATAACAAAATAATGATAAAAAATAAAGAGGTCCATTGAACCTAATTTCACGGATGGGCGTGGGCAGAATCTCCTTTATTGTTTCAATTCAGGACAGTACATAACCGTTTGTGTACGTTTTTGTACTTTGAGCGGCGAGGCAGTCGTTAAACTTGCTAAAGATAAAAGATATGTACTTTAATTTACCTTTTCTTTACATTTTCCTCAAACAGTTTATTTAAATTAAGTTATTTTCAACTGAGTTTGGATTTACTACTAGAGCAGCTGTGTATTGGTAGGGCCCTTGAGCTATCTGCATACAAACAATATTTGCTCCTATTTAGGATACAATCTCATAAAACTCCATGAAATAATATATACATAATCAACACACAACTAGACCCGTGGTTTGTCAGTTTTTTGTAAAACTGCTTGGTGTCCAAATCAACCAACTTAAAGATTTGTATAGAAATCTTATAACCCATGCGAGTTATGTTCTATAATAGACAATGCACAGGCCTAGATAGTCTTAGATAGCCTTAGATTGTGTGTTCAAAATTTAATTGACTTGAACAAATTGATACCCAAATGTGGGTCAAACTTTGTTTGTATGTAGTGGGCTAGCGGTGCAGTAATTTATTTATTATTTATTTATTTATTAAATGATTGTAATGATTGGTTGGAGTGGGCTAGCAGTGCAGTAATGTTTGTATGGAGTGGGCTAGCGGTGCAGTAATGTTTGTATGAAGTGGGCTAGCGGTGCAGTAATGTGTGTATGTAGTGGGCTAGCGGTGCAGTAATGTTTGTATGTAGTGGGCTAGCGGTGCAGTAATATTTGTATGGAGTGGGCTAGCGATGTAGTAATGTTTGTATGGAGTGGGCTAGCGGTGCAGTAATGTTTGTATGGAGTGGGGTAGCGGTGCAGTAATGTTTGTATGGAGTGGGCTAGCGGTGCAGTAATGTTTGTATGTAGTGGGCTAGCGGTGCAGTAATATTTGTATGGAGTGGGCTAGTGGTGCAGTAATGTTTGTATGGAGTGGGCTAGCGGTGCAGTAATATTTGTATGGAGTGGGCTAGCGGTGCAGTAATGTTTGTATGTAGTGGGCTAGCAGTGCAGTAATGTTTGTATGTAGTGGGCTAGCGGTGATGTAGTGGGCTAGCGGTGCAGTAATATTTGTATGGAGTGGGCTAGCGGTGCAGTAATGTTTGTATGTAGTGGGCTAGCGGTACAGTAATGTTTGTATGGAGTGGGCTAGCGTTGCAGTAATGTTTGTATGGAGTGGGCTAGCGGTGCAGTAATGTTTGTATGTAGTGGGCTAGCGGTACAGTAATGTTTGTATGGAGTGGGCTAGCGGTGCAGTAATGTTTGTATGTAGTGGGCTAGCGGTGCAGTAATGTTTGTATGTAGTGGGCTAGCGGTGCAGTAATGTTTGTATGTAGTGGGCTAGCGGTGCAGTAATGTTTGTATGGAGTGGGCTAGCGGTGCAGTAATGTTTGTATGGAGTGGGCTAGCGGTGCAGTAATGTTTGTATGTAGTGGGCTAGCGGAGCAGTAATGTTTGTATGGAGTAGGCTAGCGGTGCAGTAATGTTTGTATGGAGTGGGCTAGCGGTGCAGTAATGTTTGTATGGAGTGGGCTAGCGGTGAAGTAATGTTTGTATAGAGTTGGCTAGCGGTGCAGTAATGTTTGTATGGAGTGGGCTAGCGGTGCAGTAATGTTTGTATGGAGTGGGCTATCGTTGCAGTAATGTTTGTATGTAGTGGGCTAGTGGTGCAGTAATGTTTGTATGGAGTGGACTAGCGATGCAGTAATGTTTGTATGGAGTGGGCTAGTGATGCAGTAATGTTTGTATGGAGTGGGCTAGCGGTGCAGTAATGTATGTATGGAGTGAGCTAGCGGTGCAGTAATGTTTGTATGGAGTGGGCTAGCGGTGCAGTAATGTTTGCATGGAGTGGGCTAGTGGTGCAGTAATGTTTGTATGTAGTGGGCTAGCGGTGCAGTATTGTTTGTATGGAGTGGGCTAGCGGTGCAGTAATGTATGTATGGAGTGGGCTAGCGGTGCAGTAATGTTTGTATGGAGTGGGCTAGCGGTGCAGTAATGATTGTATGGAGTGGGCTAGCGGTGCAGTTATGATGGTGTACTTGTACGAGTTTTATGGTTCAGAGCAGTTACGGTTAATTTACGTGTTGTTTATGTCTTCATTACCTTTACGTTTCGACAGTTACGATTTGAGCCCACTTTTTTAAGGAAAATACTCTTGCTTGTGACGCGTTTTAAAAAAATGATCTTTGCTCATTACTACTAATCAATACTTCTTCAGATAGCGAAAGTTGATTACTTTAATAATCTCACTGACCGGGTGCATTATTTTACAATACCGATACAAGACACCAGAATACTCGCGCCATTTCCCATCCTACTTCCTACTAATATTAAAATAATCTAAAAGGATGGTGGCGAAACGACGAACATTGGTGTACCCAAAATTCGACATAGAGTACACCACTGCTGATCAGGTACTTTGAGATTATCTTAATGGTTGTCCATCACCAGTTTTTGTTCAACACTACGTAAAAAAATCAAATTATTTTTTTAAAACTCTCAGGTTTGCAGAATACATATCCGTGTTATGCCACTTTTATAGATTTTTAAGAAGTAATTTTTTTTTTTTATATGTTTGGCTGAATTTATCATGCCAACATAGGCATGATAAATTCATTCATTACATTCATCCTTGTCTACATGTCTACTTGTCTACACCGATTACGGCAGTACCGTGATCTGTGGTCGTAGTCGTATAAGTAGAAAAAATAATACTACGTTTTCGTAGGTGATTTACAGCCTGTGCGGCATCAGAGCAATAAGTGGCGGTAAAACGTAGTGATTATTTTTTCTAATATGCTTAATACAAACTAAAAACATTAATTACGGAGCATTTCATCGTTTATTCTCGGATAATGGCAGGATCTCTGCATTGTATAAATTGTGAAATATGTTTAGACAAGATGTGGGAAGCCTTGTATTCGAAGAAAGTACAAATATAATCTCCCTTAATGCTCAATGGGTTTCTTCTCAAATTAGTACCTACCTACAATTTTCCAATATTATTCAGAAAATCAAGCTGTACCCATGGTCTACCTAGTTATTTGTATCTATGTTGTTATAATGTTTACGCATGGCAGGCGAGTAGCTGGCTGACATCTGAATATTTTGCTAACCAGTAAAATTATTTTGTAGATAACAGAAACTGACTACATTTGCCGGGCATGCTGCGCCCTTGCTGTTTCGCAAATAAGTACAAGTGGGCTAACTCAGACGACAAGTGTAACTCGTCCACTTGGTCACACCCTAGTGTATTGCCTGTGTGTGGACGGTCCATATTGAGGAGACCGAGCTTTGTCGTCCTACGTGATAATCCAACACTAATTCAAGAACAATTACTTAATGTCATACATACGGGATTTTTTAAGACCACGATAGGTCACTGTCCAAGATAAAGTGTGTCAGCGGTGCTGGTTGCGAGCCCGAAGAATAAGAATAAAAACAGCCTATCTTTTCTGATACCCACCAGCAAGATGACCAAGCTGAACCAATTCTCCATGACGCACACCAGCGAGATGACCAACCTCAACCAACTCTCCATGACGCACACCAGCAAGATGACCAAGCTGAACCAATTCTCCATGATGCACACCAGCGAGATGACCAACCTGAACCAACTCTCCATGACGCACACCAGCAAGATGACCCACCTGAACCAATTCTCCATGATGCACACCAGCAAGATGACCAACCTTGACCAATTCTCCATGACACCCGGACCTTAATCTCATATTGTTTGAAATGTTTAAATAAATAAATAAATAATGCTGGACAGTTCACACAACATTGGATTAACTACCCTTCAGCAACGTAGAGAGCGTGGAGACCTAATAGAGACCTACAAGATCCTAAACAACCACTACAGTATACCAGATTTATCACAGACACTATATACCATGAACAATAATATAGGACTCAGAGCACACTCGCTGAAGCTGCAACGCGGGCCAAGTACCAGCAATCCGAGGATGCACATATTGCCTAATCGCGTCGTGCGCACTTGGAACCGGCTACCAGACTCAGTGATCAGTGCCACCTCACTGAAATCTTTCAAAAATAGACTTCACAAACATGTAAAGTGCACTGATAAGGACTAAGATATACACGCATCAGCTCCGAGAGCTGCCTGTGTATTATAAATAAATAAAAAAAAAAAAACTAGCCCCAAGCTAAGCAAAGCTTGTGTTATGGGTACTAGACAATTGATATACTCTTCATACAATATATTACATAGATAGATATTTTTTATTATACATAGAAAATACCCAGAACACCCGGAACAAATATCTGCAGATCTGCAGAACAAATATTTGTTCCGAGGCAGGAATCGAACCCGCAACCTCGTGCTTCGCAGGCGAACCGTCCCGCCCGCCGCGCCACAGAGGTTGTCATTTAATAGTTAAAATGTAACTATTAAATGATAGGTACTGAATCATATAACTTTGTGAAACCACTATTTTATTGCTTTCTTTTATTAGGGTTCCGTAGTCAAAGACAAGGAACCCTTATGGATTCGTCATGTCTGCCTGTCTCTCTGTGTATGTCACAGCCTTTTTTTACCGAAACTATAAGATCTATACTGTTGAAACTTGGAAGGTAGATGTATTCTGTGAACCGCATTAAGATTTACACAAAAATTTATAAAAAACAATTATTTTTGGGGTTCCCCATACTTAGAAATGAAACTCAATATTTTTTTTTTCATTAAACCTATACGTGTGGTGTATCTATGGATAGGTCTTCAAAAATGATGTAGAGGTTTCTAATATTTTTTTTTTCTAAACTGAATAGTTTGCGCGAGAGTCATTTCCAAAGTGGTAAAAAGAGTGTCGTCTTCCCCCCCCCCCCCCCCCCCCCCCCGCCGTAACTTCTAAAATAAGAGAATGATAAAACTAAAAAAATATATGATGTACATTACCATGTAAACTTTCACTCAAAATTGGTTTGAACGAGATCTAGTAAGTAGTTTTTTATTTTTGAGGCCCCATAATTAGAACTGAAACTAAAAAAAAAAAAACCTACACGTGTGGTGTATCTATGGATAGGTCTTCAAAAATGATGGTGAGGTTTCTAATATAATTTTTTTCTAAACTGAATAGTTTGCGCGAGAGTCACTTCCAAAGTGATAAAAAGTGTCCCCCCCCCCCCGTAACTTCTAAAATAAGAGAATGATAAAACTAAAAAAAAAATATGATGTACATTACCATGTAAACTTCCACTCAAAATTGGTTTGAACGAGATCTAGTAAGTAGTTTCTTATTTTTGGGGTTCCCCATACTTAGAACTTAAACTCAAAAAAAAAAACATCAAACCCATACGTGTGGGGTATCTATGGATAGGTCTTCAAAAATGATATTGATGTTTCTAATATTTTTTTTTTCTAAACTGAATAGTTTACGCGTGAGACACTTCCAAAGTGGTAAAAAGTGTGTCCCTCCCCCATAACTTCTAAAATAAGACAATTATAAAACTAAAAAAATATATGATGTACATTACCATGTAACCTTCCAACCAAACTTGGTTTGAACGAGATCTAGTAAGTAGTTTTTTTTTAATACGTCATAAATCGTAATCCATCCAGGAACTTTTATATTATGTTACTTGCTGCTACGGAACCCTTCATGGGCGAGTCCGACTCGCACTTGGCCGCTTTTTAGTAAGTATCTTCCTAACTACCTACCAATCTGCTTAAGACTGCGTTGATTGTTGCACGCGTGCGAGGATGTAAGTATCATACACATTGGTCATTTACTAAAACTTTTTTGGTCAATTTTAATCCGGGTATCCACGATACAAGCTTGTCCTAGTGCGGAGCCCATTGTAATGTTATCATATAGCCTCTATTATTTGTAAATAAAAACATTTGTATATGTATTATTTTGTTTTATTACGTTCTCTATCCATTTGAGCAACTTTTCACGTATTCCAAAGTGATCCAGCTTATACACATGGTTGGTATGAAAAAATACATCATAAGTTTTGCAAGTTATTTTGGTGCCATAATCATGTTTGGTTAACTAATGTTCTCAGCATTGTGTGTTCGGCCAACATCTATGTTTGCTGTCTAGTTACCAGAGTCATAGTACATTTCTTCCATCTGTGACCTGGGGGACATAAAAAGTATGAGTATACATACACTCGGCTACTAGCAATAGCATCAGTGCAAACTGGAGTTGGAGTGTCCAGGGGACCGATTCAGATATTGTAGACATAATAATATAGGTACTCTACATTTTCTGTAAACGAGTAGGCTAATATAATAAAGGTATGATAGTCATGTAATCCTTCAATTTACATCCAAATTACTGTCAAATTATCTTTCAATTATTCTGACTCATTAGAAGGTAGCACGAGCCTGACCCAAACTTATGTTCACATCCTACATAGCCCAAAGTGGAGTTTAAAATATCAGCCCAAACAGAAATTAGCATATAAATAAATAAATAAATAATGCTGGACAAGTTCACACAACATTATCTAGCCCCAAGCTAAGCCAGAGCTTGTGTTATGGGTACTAGATAACTGATATACTTAATATAAACCATTGCATGGTAACAAATCTCAGAAATATATCAGCAGCATGGATAAATGATTCCTACATTAAATACCAATAATAGCCCAGTTTGTAGGGAGATAAAAGATAGTAACCAGGCTGTAGGTAGGTTTTCTAAGGAATTGACTTAGCAGGATAGCTGTAGGTTTTCGGTTAGTGTACCAATATAGGTATTTAAATATAAATAGGTACCTACCACTGTTCGTAAGGAGCTTACCATATCAAGGCACTTACATTGAAAGAAGTACAATACTCACATTAGAATCGCAAAGACTTCTCATGGAACTGATTAATTCCAATCCAAAATTGGTTTGTTTTGTTGGAAAATGAGGAGGTCGCACGCATTGAGTTGAGAGTTCTGGCTAAATACTATACAAAACTGTCAAGGCATGCAATTTTTAACAAAAACAATTGTCGATAATCTGAAAATATTTTTAAAACTAATATCACATTTTTTTGTTTACGTTTCTTCACTTATACAGACCTACAAGGATCATTTGGCACGTCTTGTAGCCGCCATTGTGGTGCTGTTTGATATTAGATTTACAAGATGGCGGCGTTAGTTCTGATTTTGGCCTCGTGCCAAACGATCCTTGTAGGTCTGTTCTGTACGTACACTGCGCTGCGTTGACCGAGCACAGAATAACTATAAAAATGACAGTGACAGCGCAAAGCATAGGATGTCAATTTCAAATGCACCGATCGACAATGCTCTAATGGATGCCGGGCTGTTTTTACTAGATCAGATCAATATTTTCAAAAAATTATTTGATTTTTTCACGTAGTTTTATAAAAAATGTAATGATGGGAATTTCATTGGCTATTCTCATACTATCCAAGGGTATTGTTTTTATGGAATGTCGCAGCGCAGGTACGCGGTCGCCATGACTCTTTGGATAAAACAGATACATTTATTTACCTAAAGAATAATACAACTAATAAGAGGTAAGTACAAAAATTTAAAAAAATACGTGTTAAATTGTTGTGCTACCTGAAGACCGCTGCTAACGATCTAAAGTTAGCTCAAGTTAAGAAAGTTTGAATGATTTATTCAATATTCAATCACACGTTCTTCTTCAACAGTCGGTAGGCGTCCGTTGCAGGATGAGACCTGGCACTCCCTCTGGGATGTGCCATAATCACCACTTGATAGGCGGATTGATGATCCGCAGTACCAGGTGTTGAGTAATCAGGCTTCTGCCCATCCCCTGGTGTAATTTCTTAGTCAGGTTCTACGACATCCACGGGAGAAGACAGAGGGGTAGGTATATTCTTAGGACACACCACAGCACAAAGATTTTTTACCTGTATTGAGATGAATGCTACTTTTTATCCCAGTGTGATGCGAGTAAGTCACTAGTGCTAAATAAATTAATTATGGCCGGTAGGCGTTTAAAAATAAATAATCAACGTAATAAACTATATTAATGTAACTTTTGAAACTATCATGGTTATGCACATGGTTTTAACTAGAAACGGGATATTTATAATGATTTTGGAGTTTTTATTGTTCCCGATATTTCGGCACAGTTGCATGCGCCATGATCACGGGAGAACTAACTAAAGTCTTTGCGAGTTTTGGGATTTAACTGCCAATATCATCTACTCGCAAAGACTTTAGTTAGTTCTCACGTGATCATGGCGCATGCAACTGTGCCGAAATATCGGGAACAATCAAAACTCGAAAATCATTGTAAATATCCTGTTTCTAGTGAAAAGTATGTTTATTGATTTGTTAGCAAAACGAGCCAGTGCGCTGCTGCCTTCTATGGACCAGAATGCATACCTGTTTGATAACCCCTTGTTACTCTCACTGGTAGAACTATTAACCGACAGCGACGTCGACGCGGAACTTACCATTCTGGTAGCGTCAACCATTCGCCTCGAAGGACAGTGCAATAAGAACACTTGTGTCTGTGGCATGGTCTCTAACGTGTTTATAAAGGTCCTTTTTGAGTTATTTTTAAAGTAATCTCTTTGTTTTAAATAATCTTCAGCATGAACTGGCAGCATGGCTTATGACGTTGTTCCAAAGCTGCGTTTGGCTTTAATAAAAAAAACACTAGCCGCTTTGGCGCCCCTAAGACACTGAATTTCATCGGTATTATCCTAATAATACTTAACCACTACAATTTTGTATCCAGTACTTTATTATTCTCGTGCTCAAGTCTACCGTTCAGCACGTAGATATGGAATACTTACATGACATACAGATGAAGGTCATTGGTACAGTCAGGCCCTTTATAACACCTATATATAGCATGTCCTAACAGTCATACATTAATAGTAACAGTATACCAACATAGTCCTGATCCCACGCTAGGATCCCCTGGGTATCAGAAACTACAAGTACCATGGTACTACATTATCCAGACCCGTAATAAATGTTTGCAGATTATACAAACATTGTACATACAAACTCCCGCACCGGTAATAAAGCCCGCTACCTCTCGCATCTCAGCCGGTTATTCGTCGCCCGCGTCACAGGAGTCCTTAACATTAATGATTATTAGTTAATAATTAACACTTATCACACTTATATTTTGTAACCTATGCCAAATCGTAGCAGGTTGGGGTTTGCAGGGCATGGCGCCTGTGGTATCCCGAATCACCTGGTTCCTACTACGAGTACACAATGCTCTTTCAGAGCGATATACCACACGCACATCAATATACCTAAGTTATAATACAAGGAACTCAAAAGAAGAATCCTTAGTTCAATAAATTCCTGAAATACAGAAATAGTAGTCATTAAAAAATCAATTGTCATATTGTTTGTATTGTCCAACAATTCGCTTCCGCCAATTAAAAGTTTCCGCCGCCGCGGCTGCGCCGATACTTTCTACCTATTTATGCAACTTTTGTTAAATATTTCACAATTACGTTCAATTTCCAACAAATTAACCCAATTTCTGAACAAAACAATAAATAGACATCATTTCAAAGAAATCAGTTTTTTGAACAGACACGAAAGAAATATCATTTATTTTGAAGTGTCTATAATCAACAAAAAAAATACCAATGTAAGAAAAATATTAATAAATATTTAAAATGATTCCCAATCACGATAGTTTCAATTCTATAATGTAATAAAATTATCTGTAATTTCAAAATAAATGCCAAAATGTACGCGAAAACTGTTATCTAAACGATGCTTTATCATACATTTGCATTTTTAGAATATTATGTCTGATGCCTAAAAGGTTGTCTCAAACGGGTTCAGAAACAGCCAGGATTTCAATGAAAATTTTAAAGATTAAAACAGGAATTTTAAATAAAATTTCCGTGTATGTTCCATTTCGATATCTGGCAGGGTTCAGATAGCACAGCTATTAATAAGTAGTAGTAGTAAGTCAAACACATGCAGGTATCAACAATAATGTTATATTTTGAGCACAGTATAATGACAGAAAATTATTTCACGATTTATCAAACGTTTTTTAGGGTTCTGTAGTCATCAAAACAAGGATTAATTTAGCCCTTAGAATTTTCAATTCAATTCAATTCAATAAATTTATTTCAGGCAACAGTGAAAAATGTACATTGTACCTAGACAAAGGCCCATAGTAATATATACCTTACAACTAACATACATATAAAGATATTTATAACTTAATCTAACCCACGTGTGATCGCCGACGCGTCGCGGCCCGGGGGATCACGTGACAGACGGCCTTTGAACCGCCGGCCTTTGATTTTGCCATGTCTGCCCGTTTGTCTGTCCGCGGCTTAGCTCAGAGACTCTTGGTACCTACTAGAAAGCTGTAATTTGACATGTGTATAATAATAACATAATATTAAACACAAGGACAGAAGTAAAATAAAAACTTGTAATTTTTTTGTACACTTAATGTAACACGAACTTTTTACACGTAATTTTTTCGTCTGTCCAATGGGGTGGACAGGTCGTTCAAAAATTTTGCGGGTGTTTGAAAACCATTTAAAATTAGCATTTTAAAGATTAATATCTCGCAAACGGATCCCTGAATCTAAAAAAGGTTTTTAATGGTTTTTAGTGGTTGTGATGTGTGCACGAGCCAAAATACAGCGTTCTAGTACTAGGAGTCCCTGAGCTAAGCCGCGGACAGACAGATGGACGGTCATGGCGAAACTATAGGGGTTTCTTTCTTCATTACTACAGAGCCCAGAAAATTTCTGCTACTAACAAAACTATTGGGAATGGACCGGACCTTATATTATGTATGTATTATTTGGGTCAGAACAAACTCGTTCGGGGTAAAATTTGTGTATAACTGCATAATTCAGTTATTCTATCTACGAATCCAAATATAAGCAAAAATTATTCATCCTTGTTCAAACTACGCATGGGTTGAATTATACACTGTCAGCACCAGCCTTTTAGTTTGCTAATTACTGCATAACTGATCTATCCCTAGCTACCCACAGATGGTGGGAAGTTGCGTCCATGGAAGTACTCTCAGAGCTAGTAACATGTGAGTAGCTGTGATACCTATTCATAAATTATGAGCATTTGCGCAGAATTTGAATATAAATTCAAATAACAACAAATAATAACATTTCCTGTCGACCTCTCATTTCTTTTAATTTTAATGGCGATGTAGTGCAGATAAATTGTACCTTCATTTCTTCGATACACTTAGCTTTATAATGTTGCTTATAGTTATCCTGCAATACTACCGCCATAAGTAAGTCTCGCTACATCATTTCCCGATGATTGATTGTGTTAGCTAGTTGCGTTCTACTAGTGCGTATGTAGTATAACCTACGCCCCGTGCGATGGTTAGTTGAATTCTAATGGTTCTTTTAAAGCTGTGTAGGGAGTGCGTTAGGGCTCTTTCGTTATCACACAACTTTCGTGCTACTTTAAGTTCCTTATTTAGAGTCATTTTCGTCATCATCAAATTAAGTAGTATGTTGTTGTCCCGTGAAAATGTTATCTTAATGTTTTTTGAAGTTGGTTATTATTGTATAGAAAGTAAAAAGCCTACATCGCGGTTACTCGTGAGGTCTTTCTTAGTTCGTGGCAAACCACTAGGTAGCGTTGTGTTACTGAGGACCTGTGAGCTAATAAAGTGAGCTCAACAAAGAGCTGACTAAGCAATCTGATGCTACACGTGGTGCCTTAGTGTGGGAATCAAACACGCTTGTTTCTCAACCAATATAACGCCGCTCACCTCTACAGCAGAGCATTTCAACTTGTGTTCTATACTCTATGGTGAAACCAACTGGGACATGAATACCTTGAATACACGTGAGGATCGGATTCTCATTTAATATGGAGGTTTAATTAAAACACGGTTTGGTATAATATTCACCTCTCACTCACTGAGATGTGTTAAATAAACTTGCGGGAAAAATATAAGATGTTCATTACTTTCTGATATAATGTTCCAGGAAGGACAAGAGGAAATTAAAGTTAATCGAGCAGGGTTCCTATTCTTTTGGCTAATTAATTTTAACTACTTACGTTTGTGAACCATGAGTGACATAATGAACTCAAAGCTATAATCAGATGTTATGACAAGACCACTATGAAGTTGGCGGTACGGGATCTTCTTCTCAGTCGTTGCACTCTTAACAGAGCGGTCGTGGTCGTCATGATGTACTATTATTAGGGGCTGATGTTGCTTGCCTCACGATATCTCGCCATTTATGCCTATAATTTTGGCTATAAATGTCAAATTTGAAGTTTTTGTCGATGTTCAGTGTAGTTCAATGGTTTTGCGCAATTGCCCGGCCGCTCTGTGCCTATCTAGTCCATATAAAAATATAAATAAATAAATAAATAATGCTGGACAGTTCACACAACATTAACTAGCCCCAAGCTAAGCAGAGCTTGTGTTATGGGTACTAGATAACTGATATACTTAATACAATATATTACATAGATAGATATTTTTTATTATACATAGAAAAATACCCAGGACACCCTGAACAAATATCTGCGATCGCACAAATATTTGTTCCGAGGCGGGAATCGAACCCGCAACCTCCTGCGTTGCAGGCCAACCTTCGCCCGCCGCGCCACAGAGGTCGTCAAATCGAGGTCGAGGTTTATACCGCCTACGATCTTTGCAACATCGTCGACCATCTTACTACGTCCGTCTAATAGTCCTACTGTGTCGTCTCATTAAGGACAACTAATAACACGGGTCTGCCGCAGTGTCCCATGGGACAAGTGAAGCCAATTATTTTATTTTATTTTCGTATCACTTGACCATTTGCGATGTTGACGAGATCCGTACGCTTTTACCTTGTACAAAGTAAAATAAATAATAAATAAATAAATAATGCTGGACAGTTTACACAACATTATCTAGCCCAAAGCTAAGCAGAGCTTGTGTTATGGGTACTAGATAACTGATATACTTAATACAATATATAACATAGATATTTTTATTTTTTATTATACATAGAAAATACCCGGAATACCCTGAATAAATATCTGCAGATCATAGAAATATTTGTTCCGAGGCAGGAATCGAACCCGCAACCTCCGGCGTGGCAGGCGATTGTTTGCCCGCCACGCCACAGAGGTCGTCAAAACCAGTTCCACTAGCCAGTGCTGGTGTACTTCTGTTAATATCATCCATAAAATCTTATGATTAATAACTATCATTTAACTTCGAGTTGGCTCTGAATGTAAAATTCAAAGGATTATACGAGAAACTGTGATACCACTAAAAAATAAGCTTGTGTTGCTGCACACTAGAGTATCAAAAGTCAACAAGGTCAGATTTTACAATGTGTTACCACCCACTACAACTAGTTTAAATGAGAGAAATTTCAAAAATATTATTAAAAAAATTAACTGACTTCAAAGCATATTATGACATAGATGAATTTCTCACTAATCACAAATCATGGAAAAATATAAAATTTGACATATTAGGTATATCGATTTAATGTATACTAAATATTTTTATTTAAGTAGGTACCTACTAAGTTGGTACGCTTGACAAACTCCGACACCAGAGGTCAGTACTACCCTACACGAAACGAAACGAAACGAAACCTACTAAGTTTTGCGTTTGTTTTTTTTTTGGAAAATTTATTTTAAATTTCTTTGTTTTATTCTCTGTTCTTTTATGATTATTATTGTATGTACCTGATTTTATTAATTTTTGTTTAACCAAAGACTGACGTTTGTATATAATGACTTTTCTAAGTGCAATAATAATATATGCCTCTTGAAATAAATGGTATTGAATTGAATTGAAAAACAATCATAATTATATACAAAGTCAGTACCAAGTTCTTAGCACTTTTCTTCTCTCATCGCCCAAATAGAGACGTGCTTTGTTCCCCACGAAAGGGAATCCTTAAAAAAACAGGGTGCTTTGAAGTTGATTGGTTTACTTCAACTTTTGAAGTATCCTTCGTTGTTGGAGTTTCCAATCTGCATCGCTTCGTATGCACAGCGATCTACTTGCAGATGGTGCGCTTTCATATTTCTTCTTAAATTATGGAGATAAGCTTAGATGGAAATAAGTTTGTTAGGAAAACATAAAAAGCTTGAGTTTCTTGTTTTATTCTGCGTATGAGGAGTCAAACTACAAATACACGCAGGTATCAGTACCGCGCTATTTCTAATAATGACTGTGGTAATTGAAGTGTAATTGTGTGTAATTGAAGTATGACGTGTATAATGTTGGCAAATTCGAGCGTGCGATACAGATGTCATCCTATACGTAGGGAACTCAGAAAGCCCTGCAAAACTAAAAAAAAACGGCCAATTTAAATTCGAACTTGCACACGAAGGGTTCTGTACTAAGTACCTTCGAACCTTTTAACATAAAAAATCATGATCCCCTTTAATTTTTAATTTTATTTAATTTTTATTATTTGTTCATATAGCAGCAAAAAAAATTGTCTACCTAATACGGTTCATGAGATACACTACTTACGTTAATAAGGAGTTTTTATAACACCGTGTACTTGTGAAGGTTACTTAGCAGTAACCTTCGTTATAAATTTAACAAGTTTTTTACTTTATATTAATAACCCAGAAACAACGATTCCCCATTAAGTCATCTTACTGAATAAAACTACAATAAATAATGAACTTCACAACACTAACTCGAAGTTATTTAATAACCGAGTGCCGCACGGCGGCCGCAGGCCCCTTCATCCGCAGCAGATGACCTCCACCTCAAATATTAAGACCGTGGCTTTGGACGTACTTTGACTTTGCCAAGAGTTAATATTTGGGTAGTTGAGTATGTATTAATTTTGGCTCCATCAAAAATAATAATGAATGGTTATCGTATAACTAACTACGGCAGAAAGAGACAACGACATACATAGACACACGCCTTTCCCCCCGAAAGAATAGGCAGAGCCTCAATTGGCCTCTTTTCACCGTGGGTTGCACCATCGTGGGAATATAGACATGACAAGGGGTCAGCTCATTACCGCCATTGCTTCCCACGACTGATTCGGCTAACGCTTTCCTCAACTAATATCACATGCCTTGTTATGCTAGCAGCCAGGATAAATCTTATATCAACGAATCTTACAAACAAGTCTGGGTAAGTACACAAATTATTAAAATCTTTTAAAAATTAGTGGAATGTTACGCAATTGTTAAAAATGTGGTCATACCTTACTAATGGATACAATGACATGACTAATAGCACGACTAATATTACGCCTATAACGCTTGCATTTAAAAAGCAAGTAAGAGGGTGAATGACAAATCACAATCACTTAATTCGTCTTCAAATAAGCAAATTACTTGAAAACACTGAGGATTCACACAAAGAAGCTACTTCACAAATAATCCGTAAAGTGACACAACCAAGATCAGGAATTAGATCTTCCCTCGGGAGATCCTCGGAGCACTAAATTAATCTGCCTTCCGACTGTCGGGCGCTACTCAGTTGCAGTCCTTAGTGTGAGACTGTAGTACTGACTGACTGATTTGAAGTAGGTAAAAATTAGTCATATTTTCCAAATATAATTGAATACTACGTTTGCATACATGCTTGCAAGGAGAAATTAATACTACGTTTACTTACATGCTTCCACGAATGAGGTAGTACATCTTCGTAGCATGCTTCATCGAGTATTATTTGTTTGTTTGTTAGTCAGCGTGGCAATTCAGCCAGCATCTTAGGGACGCTTCCGTCTGGAAGCAGAGCATTTGGATCAGTTGAGCTACCTTTAGATCGCTAGCAGCGGTCTTCAGGTAGCACAACTGTTTCATATGTATTTTTACATACCTTATATTAGTTGTATAATTATTTCTGTAAATAAGTGTATTAATATAACTTAGTTATTGTTTAGAACAAAAAGCACAAATACCTGCTTATATTCATACAGTCAAATAAGTCTATGGACTGCCCTTCAAGCATGCAGAGAGCCAGATATATTTTTTCCCGCTGCCTGAATGCAGAACGGGTCTGCGTTCAATAGGTAAATTCTGGTTGTTAGTTGACGCCACAGCGTATAGTTGTTCCGTTCAGAGGCTCGTTTAGAGCGTTTGGTTAGCATCACGTTACCCTAACCGAAAGAACACCTTAAGGCGCATACAACAGCCAAATTCCTTCACTTTCCAATTCAATAAAGTTCAGGTAAGATAGAAAGTGACAGAAAAGCGCTTGCGGAACGAAGTGTAATTGAAAATCACGAAAAACAATTATTTGCCACGTGAAAAACCCGTCTCATACGAATCATACGTTCAACTTGAATATAAAGTCTATGCCGACATTTAAGTGAAAGAAAAAGTACAAAATTCTAAATCGTTTTGGTGTTGAAACAAATTATCAGTTGAAAACAGCTGCACTTTATTATTTATTTTATTCTTATTTTTAATGAGCAGGTAGAACCTTTTTGTACGTTCACTTTACAGATAAAAGATTAATGAATGTAATTTTTTTTGAGCACGTAACTTTGATTCTTCTATGAGGAGAAAGCCTCCAAATAAGACCAATCAGCTGCTGTGTTATATAAAACCATGATGACTCTGACGTCAGTCAAATCATGTGTATCAATAAAATTATAATCACTGACCAATATTTCACACGCATTTTTTTATTTATATAAGTATACGTTGTGACTCAATATTTTATGTTTATCAGATGTATTACGGTGCTCCTAGCAATTAACAACTGGAGTATACCCATTGAACTGAAAATACCCCGGGCACAGATAAAATAATACTATACTAGTACAGATACCTCATGCCATACAACGAAACATGACCGCCATAACTCGGGCTATTGTGTGGGCTAATTTGGTTGCCTTACCTGGGCGCTAGATGCCGCTAGCAGCGCAATTGATAGCTAGAGCCACCTAGCATCTGCAACTGTAATTACCGCGTAAAACGCGCACACACTCAACAGATGGCGTTTGTTTAAAAACTAAGGCCCGTCGTACATAGAGCTACTCAAAAAGAACTAGTTACAAACTCAAATACTAACGAGATCAAATGGCCCACCTGATGTTAAGCGGTAACCTCTGCCTTTAACAATGCTTTATTATTATAGGCATTATGATTCCATTGCCACGGTAATGTTGCATGTCGTATAATAAAATAGTTTGCCTGATAATCTCTGAGATTACAAGCTGAAGCTGAAGATCGTAAAGAAGTGACTGAAACCTTACAACATAATCATCTATATAGCGTCGTGTGCGAGGTACAGTTTCTAAGTGGTTTGTAATTGTAATTACTGATTAGTTCCGTCATTTTTGAGTAGCTCCATGTGTGACGGGCCTTTATGACGATTATGGTTTTTTTAACTCAACATTTATTAAGACTGCGTCAACCCCAGGCACAAATCTTCATATACACAATAAAACGCCTCTCGCCCGCCGCTCGAAAAAGCGGTTTTTATTGAATATCTCGTAAATTTAGATAATTTTACAAAACACCTTCATTGAACCCTCGGCGTTGATGAATTGATTTTATCTATCTAATTTTTTACCCAATAATATGTACCGTTTTAAAAAACAATCGAATCCAGGAAAAAAATAGATATAACTTTGGATTTTTTTATATCGAGAATATATTGTCCTATCGTGTTTCTGGTATCTACAGCGACCCCTCGGAATTATAATGTAGTATCCATGCATATTTTTAATTTAAATACTGTACTTGCCTGTTAAAAATCAAATCTAAGACTTTGTCCGCGCCTAGTCCGAAAACTTTCCCGGCGTGCAGACAACAAATAACCACGCCGTGACACAACCTTTGAAACGAACGAACACTCAAGTTTTCCAATTTAGGAGTCCATTCCTGAAAATATTTGAATCCCAACAACTACCTATATCGTGAAACTATATTCTACAACGTCGAAATTACGCTGAAATATGGCTAAATCATAAAGTGTTTTTTTTACAAACACGACGTTCCCGTGCCAATTTTCATATATTGCTGTTTGTTAATTTTATTTGAGGGAAACTACCTATGAACCAGTTACGAAACCCCGGTTTCCTTGACGGCCGAAGCGGAAATTTCAAGTAGGTATCTACTGCCAACGCTTTCCGCAATACACAGCATTTTTGTTTTTACGTGTAAACCCCATTTTAAAACCCTTAGCAAACTAATTTTTCATTTTCCTTTCTAAGTAGACCTTTACACCCT
This sequence comes from Operophtera brumata, assembly GCA_932527175.1. Classification (NCBI taxonomy): domain Eukaryota; kingdom Metazoa; phylum Arthropoda; class Insecta; order Lepidoptera; family Geometridae; genus Operophtera; species Operophtera brumata. Next base: position 51,977,205 of record OW052239.1, on the reverse strand, counting down.
AAAAGGAATAGGTACACCCCTAAATTTCAAGTCTCAACGACCAGCGGTTTAGGCTGTGCGTTGTCACTCGGTCATTCAGTCATTCAGGACATTGCCTTTTATGTATAACTAGTTCGTCTTTGGTTACAATGATATGTAAACAGGTCTGACATTTTATATGAAAATTTTAGAATAGAACGGAAATACTAGTTTTCTCTTTCATTTCGGGCATGACGTCATAATAACGCCATCTATCAAGTTAGTACTACATGTGGTACTACAAACAAACTGTATCAAACCTCAACCTAGTTCAAATGATTACCACCAAGAAAACGACATGATTAGATTTTTCTAAAAATAATTAAACCTGATTGAAGAGGCATTTATTTAATTTTGCCGTGTTATGGGTATTTTTTGATATTACAAAATATGTTTTTCAGGGCCTAATATTCATTTTTCACATACTTCAATAACAAATCTATACCTGTTACGCCATCTATTGAATTTAAATAGAACAATATATATTTTCTTTGGGATGAGACCCCGTGCCCCGGGATTCAAAATATTTTGTCACAAGGGGAGACAATAATAAACAACATGCATACCCTGTTATTGCACAACCTCATTTTGTACACCCAATCATTGGATCAGTATATACCTACCCGCAATTCGCACTAAGCGTTTTGGTTCCACCTTTGTAATGCGAACTGCCAAGGAATGGAACAAGTTGTCTTTCCTGAAAACTATAATATGGGTCTCTTTAAGGCAAGAGTGAATAGGTGCCTTCTAGACCTTCGTGCTCTAACGTCGGCCGCATTGTCACTTACCAACAGGTGAGATCACGGTCAAACTCCAGAAGAAAAAAAAACTGTGTCACAAAGGTTATTTTGTAAGACCTGATTTATTATGTTCGCCCTGTTTTTCGTGATCACTTGGTGATTGGGCGAAAGTCTATTGAATTTCTAGTACCTCATTAGTATCAGGAGTCGTTGAGCCTCGTTTGCACTGTACAATAACTATTTGACCAACTTGGGTAGAAGAAAATGAGTGGAAGGTCTGATAAGAGCTCTCCGACCTATGCCTTGCATATGCATTATCACAATATTGGACTCGTCCAAAGCATAAAATATGTACCTTCAAAAATTATTACATAGATAAACATTATAAATTCTCTAAATAATCGCCCAATTAAACCTCATTAGGCTGAAAGCACTGAAAATCGTTGAAACCCGAAATATTTTTAGTATAAATCCCCAGACTCCTCTTAATTACTTTCATCGTTAATCGAAAATTAGTAAATGCCCGACCTTTTCTAACGGGTCTCTTACACTTGACCTCTTACAAATACGAGAAACCTATCTGATTCGATCGATGATGCGTCGAAAGTATTTAATTATTGATAGATAGGTATACTCACCAACACATAGTTAGCCTTAACTTGAAACACTTTTTGTGAGTTATGTATTAGACATGGTGGCAATGAGGTCCATTTACACCGTCCAAGTTGTAATTTAATTCAATGTGTTTGTTTCATCTTGAACTACTTCTACTACTTCATGTCACCGGTTCTTTCTTGGTTACTGCGTTGGGTCAGAGACCGCTGGTGAAAGAAGGAGTGTGGTGAAAGGAACCAGTGCGCCTCGCAAAGGCTCCATTCATGCACCATGTCACATATCTTCGAATTTTTGGTTCTGCTGGTTTCCTAGCGATGTTTTCGCCGTTTAAGGCGAATACCGAATGGGCGGAGTCTAGCAAGAAAACAATAGCTGCAAGTCAGTGACAGCGCTATTGCTCACTTGAACCCGGGAAGAGGTGAGGTATAGATTTCTGCCGCTCGGAAGTAACTGACGTAAGCGACAAATGATAAAATTGTGTTTTGCTTCTAAAGTAGCAAATATAAAAAAATAAGCTATTGACAAAAGTTTAACCAATCGTGTTTCTAGTCTATGATTTATTTAGATTACATCTTCAAGTAATTACTGTATTAACAACAAGTTTGTAATATTTACTGTTAGTGAGTGAGTATGTAACGCAACGACTCCAAAATTTTAACATGAGCACATAATATTGCGCACATAAATTTTTCGACTGGAAAAATCCATTCATGTACGATCACAGAATAAATAATAGTACTGCGGGATTTGAATACACAACCCTATGATCGAAAGTACTCTGGACCAATTATGTGCTCTATTCATCGTAAATTGCAAAATAACTAAAGATTTATGGCAATGGATAACATTGTATTCAATAATTTAGATAATGGCTGACAGATTGATTGTGAACCATTTGCAATACAATCAAAAACGTCGAATGGCAGAGAATGGTAGATTTCCTCGTACGCGGTAATCCCAGTACCTACACCCGATCCGTGAGCCGGAGCCGATTGTTGTCTCATTGCAATGGACACACTCAGGCAAACGTAGGTCTTTGTGAGTAGCGGTGTTTCATCACGCTAGTTCTAATAGATGACAAGTTGGATTATTATAAGTATCGTAGATGGAGACCGGAGTGACAACCCCATAACCGAAAAATGATATCGCATACATTTGTCAAAAAACTAATAAGAACAAAAATGAAATGCTGTTCGTTGTTGGCATTACCTGAGAATGGCTTACCGATTTGGCTATTATTTGTAAAATGCTTATATTAGTCCGAATAAGGTTTTTAGGTAAAGATAAATTGGAGGAGTTGTCCGCAAAATCGGAAAGTTCGGAATAAACCGAAAGTACGTTTTCTATCGTATTTCAGTCGCGCAACGAGTTATGAGCACTCGGTGCAAGTGGTGGGGTTGATTGCGCATGTGTACATTCGCGCATTCGCTATACAGACCCATAAAATGACTACTGCGCATTGAAAGTCAGCACTCGCTCATAACTCGTTGCGCGACCTGTAAGTACCTAAACGGTTTTTTTTTGTAGAAATCGAGGTTCTCAAGGTGCCCGCTAGAGGTGCTTTTCGGGTTTTTCATTTAAATCCGTGTATATAGTGTACACCACACGCCCGAATAGTTTGCTTGTTAGATTTGCAGAGTCGAAGCTCTAACCTCTGTTGACGAAACATCAAATTCATTCATTAGCGCTAAAGAAAAGGATAGGATCCATGAAAGGAGCCACTGCTATGAGCACTGAAACCTTCCACCACACTAGTTCTTTCACCATAGGTCACGAGGCCCTTTTCACGTCACCATACCACAAGCTGGTCTCTGACCACGTAGGGTGACCAATACAGAACAGGTGGCACGAAGTAGTAGAAGTAATAGCGCTAAGGCACTTAAGATAATCATCAATCCGACACAAAGTTTAAGGAAGCAGGGATTCAGCGACTCTAAAAGAGGCGATTCTGCTTCTACAGAGCTTCCCAAGACTATGCGACATGAAGGGAAAGTACCTTAAATATAGTAGATAGGATGTTTTGCTGAAAGGAGACTTTATTTTATTTGTAAAACTTACTAATACTGCATTCAAAGATTTTCTAAAATATTGTTGCTTCGTCTGGGAATCGAACTAACTTAAATGTGAAAAAAAACCCGTATTTTTAGGATACTAATCGAAAGAATGAATGAAAAATACCTCTCAAGGTACGTAGTATCTTACAACAGAAGAATAACCAAAAATGTTTGTTCCATTAAAAATTCGGTTCGATTCCTAGATGAAGCAAGCAATTTTTAGAAAATCTATGAATGCTTTTTTACTATGTTTTACAAATAAAATAAAGTCTACTTTTAACAAAATATCCTATCTACAAATATTTAAGGTACTATCCTTTCATGTCGCATAGTCTTGGGACGCCCTGTATATCTACCATCGAGCAACACGGAACGGAGGCCTGCAATGCTTTAAGATATCTACACACAGAATCGATCTCACGCCCTGTATATCTACCATCGAGCAACACGGAACGGAGGCCTGCAATGCTCTAAGATATCTACACACAGAATCGATCTCACGCCCTGTATATCTACCATCGAGCAACACGGAACGGAGGCCTGCAATGCTCTAAGATATCTACACACAGAATCGATCTCACGCCCTGTATATCTACCATCGAGCAACACGGAACGGAGGCCTGCAATGCTCTAAGATATCTACACACAGAATCGATCTCACGCCCTGTATATCTACCATCGAGCAACACGGAACGGAGGCCTGCAATGCTCTAAGATATCTACACACAGAATCGATCTCACGAGCTGTGATTGGTTAATTTTGAATGTGCATTATTTGGGAAGTTATGTTTTTGTAGCAATATTTTTCTTAATTTTTATCATACTTATGTTAACTGATATGTATTTGTACAGCAACTTTATGATCTGTTTTTCTTTAAAATTTGTATTATCTTTAGAGTTATTTTCTCCCACGCGTTCTAAGAAACTAACTCAAACGGTTTAATAACTGAGAGGAATCACATCAGGGGAGGCATGTCTAGACCCTGAGGGTAATGAATACTTAATAGGCAGAGGGTGTGTTGTTTAACGGAATGTCAACAAACGGAATATTTAAGAAGGACCTGCTTCTTGATGTCTCTACACTAAACAATCAATCACCTGCCAGCATCAATCAGCATCTTCTGTCAGCATTCTATAATTTAAGAACTTCTGATCTGAGTACTTAATTTCTATGTTTATTTTTTTATAATTAACAGTATGTACTACACCTATGACCTAAATGCTTTATAACCTACCTGACATGTAACAATAATCTGGTTATAAATAAATAAACCTATGAGTAGCTATCAAGTTTTTTTTTTTTTTGTGTTTTATGATTTGAAATTGTTCTATAAGCCAAAAAAACATTTTAGGTAGGTCCTAGTCATCACACCACTCTCTCCTCCATCATACAAGGGAAGAGAGGTCATTCGGAGCCCTATAGGCCTCTTTTTACTTTGGTCGCACTATCGTAGGAACCTGGACGTGACCAGTGGTGAGCTCATTTCTGCCATTGCTTTCTCACGAACATTTCAGCTGACTCTTTCTTACAGCAATTCCTAACACATTCATAAATAAGCAAGCAGCCAGGACAAATCATAAACTAACTAACGAAAATAGCTCAACTAAGACGGCTAACTAACACGTATTAGACGGCTATAGCTAACACGTATTAGAAGGACTTACGCTCCAACCAGATATATAAAAACATCCGAGCGACTACAGTATGGGGTTCTTCAAAAGGGATGTTTGGAAATTTTTAAAGGTTAGGCAACGCGCGTTTGATGCCTCTGGTATTGCAGGCGCTCATAGGCTACGGTAACCGCTTACCAACAAGTGGGCCGTAAGCTTGTTTACTACCATGGTAGTATTAAAAAAAACCTACATGACATTTATAGATTAACGATCATGATAATTTTAATTGAGTACCTTACGTTGGATTTCATTCAAGCCAGGGGAAGCGCGGGGTAGACACATTGCTGCAATTTTAAACCGAATGTCAAAGTTGTAATATAAATCACCCGAGTCTCCGCTGCACATTGGCAGTCCTGTACCGGTCCCCAGTTCATACAGTTTATGAAACCCTGGATTCTCCCTCGAGCTATTTGATTTCGCGACTGCAAGAAAAACATCACATATTTATTCTGTAGCAAAACTCGCAAACGTTTTGATCCATAACATGGAACTTCACACGCCCTAATATTCCAACCCTTAAGAAAACATGTAACCCTAAACTTATTTACCGAACCGTTTAAAAATAGATAGAAATGTAATTTGAATAATGGTCGATTAAGCAGTGAGCGTTAAAGGGTGCTCGCTGCTCAAGGGAGGGGGATGAAATAACATTAATTTTATAGACCAACTGAGGGGCTTTTAACTGCAAGTTTTTTACGTCTTAGATGTTCAGTTGTGTTTGTCGAAATACATACCTAGTTTGTTGTTTCCTAACGAATTTTAAGCTGTTTTACATACCAAGGACTATATTAGTGACCGAACAACAAGCATACATCTAATGAAAAAAAAACTAAACAAATACTCAAGAGTTCAAGACATAGCAAATAAAAATCGCAAAGTGAAACTATAGAGATGTATGGTTTTTATATACATGTGGCTATGATAAACCCACTGTCGGGGTAAATGTTGATACAGTTGCCAGTAAAGGTTCCTACTGTTTTCACAAATTCAAGAGTTATAGCTTTAGAATCGATTTATAATTAGTTTAACTGAACATACGAGTACGTTTATCACACAACATTTACCCTTATCAAAAACAAAGCGGGTTGCAACTTCGCTCATTAAACACCGCGCTGTGCTCAACTAACTGTGATTTATTCCATGGTTGTGCCATAGTAATTACTGTTAATGCTGTGACCACCGGCGGCAAAATAGTTTCGCTCATTACGCTATCGTACTAATTAGTCATGTCATAAGTTTTGTATTAACGCGTTATCAGATACTTGTTCGTTAACAAATTCGTAGCTTCCATAGAATCTTGTTATCTATCTATCTACACTTAATATTATAAAGAGGAAAGATTTGTATTTTTGTGTGTGTGTCTGTTTGTAATGAATAAACTCAAAAACTACTATGCCGATTTCAAAAATTGTTTTACCATTGGAAAGCTACATTCACCCTGAGTGACATAGACTACCAGGGGGGATAGGAGGGTGGCTGTTTTTCATCCTGAAACATCCCGTGCGAAGGCGGGACGAGTAGCTAGTCTATCAAAAAATAAAGAAAATAAAAAAATATATGTTTTTTTTCATCTTATATCTTTGTTAATCATTTATAATGTATACATACTGATCCTCGTACAAGTTTCCAGCGCTATGGAATCGATTGCGAATCCGTTTCTCATGACAAATATTGCAAAAGTATTTTTTTTTACTTTTGTCTATGTGCTGCTCAGGCTACTTTGTTTTTTTCCGGTTTCAATCACGTTAGTTTTATTCGAGTATACGGCCAAAGATTTAATAAAACCAACGTAACGTAACCGGAATACACAAGATTTCAAGTTACGCTACGTGACATTATAAACGGATAATTAACAAAAGCCTCGTGTAAAAGCTAAGGAATCTCAGATATTGGAGGCTCTGCCAACGACTCGCAAGATTTTTTGGTGATGCAAGCACCTGCAACTTCGTATAGTCAATAAGAAATTATTCAATAACTTCTAAGTTATAGGTAGGCCAATGCTTATAATCTACTGTAGGTAGACTATACAAAGCAAAATTTCTACTTCATACGAGTTCTTTTAGAATAAGACCCGCCCGTAAGCTCCGTTAAATATGTTAAATTGAAACTCGAGACATGTGTTTACTATAAACTAAACCACTAGACATTCGTCTACAGCAGTAGGTACTTAGACTACAAATAGACGCTGTATTTCGACCCCTGAAACCCGATTTCATTTCTCCGTTAAAGTTTTATTTGGTACTGACTAAAGAGTTGAAGGGAAGGTCTGCTTAGGTTGGTAAATATAGAATACAATGTATCGTTTATGACTCTTGTTGGTATTTTCTTCACATATTGTATCGAAGTGTTGTGAAATAAATTGTTTAACTTTAAAATGGACCATGTAGAATAATGAAGTAACGATTATAAAACAGAAGAATGGACCCCGAGTAATACATCGGTTTGCCGACGTTATGGCAATCCTGGCAGAGTCGCTGCAAGACCTTCGCGCAATGCTCAGGGACCTCAATACCGTTTCCCAACAGGTGGGTCTTAAAATGAACATGGACAAAACTAACATAATGTCAAATGCCCGCAACATATATCATCGAAGTTATTGACCACTATGTCTATTTGGGCCAAACAATTCTACCCAAGTTAGCCCAACTAAGTAGGCCCGACTTCGTGAAAGAGGTATGCCGACGAATGCAACTCGGATGGGCAACGTTCGGGAAACTACGCCATATCCTCTCGTAACGGATCCCGCAAAGCCTCAACACGAAAGTCTATAAGTGCATGTTGCCAGTGATAACTTACGGCACTGAGACGTGGCCGCTGACTAAATTAATAGCCTCATAAAAAATTTCAAAGTTGCACAGCGGACTATAGAGAGAGTTATGCTCGGAGTTTCACTGCGTGATAGAATCCGAAATAAGGAGATCCGTAAAATAACCAAGATCACCTTCATAGATCTCAGAATTAACAAGTTCAAGTGGCAATGGGCAGGACATTAGCTCCCAGAACTTATAACCGATGGGGAACGGTTCTCGAGGACCGATCAGATGATGCAAAAGAGGAATACCCTAAAGATATTATAGAGGTAGCAGGAAGGCGGTGGATGGAGGCGGCTCAAGACCGTTTGTCCGTTAGACAGATTGTGTTTTTTTTATACTACTTGAATGACGAAACAAGCCCATGGCCCACCTGATGTTGTGATGTAACCTCTGCCTATGAACAGTGCATTCTCACATAGGTCAAGTCCACCTAGTACGCGCCCTATGTGGCATTGCACTGCGCCCGCCACCCTGAGACATAAAGATGAAAAGTCTCATGTGCCAGTAATTTCACCGGCTCCCATACCCTTCAAACCGGAACACAGCAAGCACTACTGCTTTGCGGCAGAAATAGGCATGGTGGTAATACTTCCCCGGACGAACTCTTTCACAAAAAAGCGCTACTACTACTTGGGTGTATGTTTATTGTTCAACAGCTAAATGAGTTGCTCCTTACATATACTGTCACATAAGTACATCGCAAGCGATGGATGATGTGTCAGGCTTTGCAGACTATGAAAGCTACCTGAGATTAATAAATAAAAATAAACATACATATTTATTTTTTCATGCATTTACTTCTTTTGGTATCGGTCCAGTCCCATACGTAACAGAATCTAACCGTTAATTAAAAACCAACAAAACGCTGACTCCGCAAACACGCCACGTATTCACGTTGTCTTTGAGCAAAAAAGCAGAAAAGCGAAAAGAGCAAAAACCGAAGCTGTTTTTCACTTTTCGCTTGTTGAGTTTTTGCTTTCTGATAGACATTAATTGGCGATCGTTGGAGCCGAGCCGTCGCTTGGCTTCAGAATAATTGCAGTTTTTGTGCTCGATGCACTTCGCTCTCGTTGAATGTACTACACTGGTGATGCTATTTTAGTATCACCATGAGTTCATTAATTTTGAGCTAAGCGATTGATTTGCTGTCTCTAACCTAACTCACGTTACAAAATACCTATTTAATCTCACTTACCCAGCTAGTCTGAGCAAGCAAGAACATTATATTTAATAAACTGTGGCTCAAGGTACGGAACCCAATTAAACCTTGCGGCAACTTGTTTCTTTGCTCGCCGATGATTTATAGCCAGTGCCTGCGGAACCCTGATAACGTCTAATGAGTTTATAAAATGCCCTTGATTAGGATATTTTGTGGGGATTACATTTTTTTTTAATTAAAATCTGTTATTAAATATTAATTGCAGATAAATTACTTAGAACCTCAATTAGTTGTGAGATAATTATACCTAGCTAATGACCTATTAACACTACGCCCGCTACACAGAGGTGTAAAGATGCAGTCTCATATGCCTGTAATGCTGTAATTTCACCAGCTTGCATACTCTTCTTGTAACGCAAACGCGAGCACTACTGTTTGTAAACAGAAATAAATATAGTGGTAGTACCTACTTCCCTAGGACGATCTCTTACACAATAGGCTCTGCTACTTTTACTTCTACATAATTTCCATACCTTCATACAAATCTTTCTGTTGCGGCGAGGCGCGGCGCGCGGCGAGACGAGGCGAGCCGAGGGTACCGGAGTACGCAACTTTTGCCTCACCACGGCCACCACATGAGCTAGGGCATTTTTAAAGACTGTTGAATGCGCAAGGCATTGGAGAAAGTGGATTTGATTTGAATGTTTTTTTCCTAATTTACCCATTTATTCTTATTATATAAACTCACCGTTTGTAATTTCACTGAATAGATTTTATTGAATAGCTGAGCTCCATATCGTGTAGCGTATATTAATTAGCTTACTTTTGTCAGCATTTACACTTTATCAAAACGATGGATAAATATTGAGACTACGAAAAGCTTCAGAACTACACTACTGTACGAGCAAAGCGAGTTAACTTGAGTTAATTTGGACAAATCGATATTTGTATGTACGTATGTATGTTTTGTCTTGAAGATAATTTTCGACACGTTGACCCGATATTAATAAAATTTGGATGATGGGTGCCTACATACACAATTTGTAGGTGAGGTTTTGAGTTAAATCGAAAGGGAGTTGTTGAAATATAGGGATAAATAAAAAAATCATCATTCTGGTCTAGTGGGTTGCCATATGAAAGGATTTTGCTTGCACATTTCAAAATTATTTACAATGACGAAGAACCACCATTGTGGAAACGAGTTCTTGAGTGGAGACCGCGTCTTGGCAAACGTAGCGTGGGGCACCCTCTGGCTAGGAGCGATGACCTACGAAAGTCGGCGGCAGAAAGTGAATGAGAAGAGCCGAACACCGGACTCAGTGGCGCATATTGGGAGAAGCCTATGTCCAGCAGTGGACTAGTGTGGTTGGCTGATGATTATGATGATGATGATGATGATGATGATTTCCAATGAAATTGTTGTGTGTGTAGTTTTTAAGATACCTATGAGTAAAAATAAATATAAATAAAGTTCAGGGTATATCTTCGACCAAAGTAAAATAAATGGACTGGCCTTACCCATAGAAAACGTCCGTGAAAAATAAGACAATTCGGATTTAGGGTACGGTCAACAAATAAACTATCTATCTATCTATCTATCTATCCAGCCACTGCTGAGTAAAGGCCTCTTCTCTATAGCGCCACTCCTGGCGGTCTTGTAAATAAACTAGGTGAAATTAAATTATTGAACTTCTTAAAAACTGTATTTTTTTAATACTTAATACTTTAACAGATGCAATGTGTTTACTAAAGTTATTTCAGTAGGTTTATAGTACAACAAATTGCCGAAAAAAATGCAATTATTGAATGAAACTTTTACAAAAATACATGGTTCCCTTCTGTTTTATGTAGTTACGTATCTATTTTTCAGCTCTCAAACATACACAATATAAATCAATAGAAAAGTAAGTCCACCTAAGGTCTTCAGCTCAATCAATTTGTGAAAAATATATTTTTCATCACTCAATAAACTAAGAAAATATCATAAAAATCGTACGGAAACATAAATGTATTAAAATTCCAGTATTTAAGAAACTGCAGAGTGCAGTTTTAAGAATTTTGCACAATGAGTTTTTTTATACTACTTGGAATGACAGATCAAGAAGATGGCCCACCTGATGTTAAGTGGTACCCTCTGCCTATGAACAGTGCATTACCTCAGGTCACGTCCACCTAGGACGCGCCCTATGTGGCATTCCACTGCGCCCGCCACCCTGAAACATAAAGATGAAAAGTCCCATGTGGCCGTAATTTCATCGGCACCCTTACCCTTCAAACCGGAACACAGCAATGCGAGCACTACTGCTTTGCGGCAGAAACAGGTATGGTGGTAGTACTTCCCCGGACGAACTCTTTTACAAAAAAGCTCTACTACTACTAACCGTTTTTTGGCGTATAGAATTCATTGTGTAGAAAATGATCAGAGCAAATACGGGAAAATGTATTCCACTTCCAAAAGTCGTCTGTTCTTGCTCGTCTTATGACTTCTATCCATTTTTGTTTACCTTAGATTTTTTTTGGAAAGCTATAAGGTTAATTAACATGCCATTACATATTATATGCAATTACCTAAAGCGACGTGCTTAGCAATGTTTTGACGTAAATAATGCAAATTACAATTCTAAATCAATACGATACCCCTTAGGCATCAGATTTTTTTGCAGTCTGTACCGGACCATCCGTCATGCGTGAAGTCTTGTCAAATATTTCGTCGCTGTAGTTGGAAAACTAAATAAGTAATAACAACAACAAAACCAACATCGCGAGAAAAACGCGATTTACTGTTTTATTGCGTCAAAAATGGCAATAGCTTTTTTATCGTAACTAATTTTTCAGTCCGTGTTTTGATATGTTATAGATTGGTACTGTATCTATTTTCGAATTTAATGATAATACATTTTAGTTCTTTTGATTAAAAGAAAAAAATAAAAAAACGACTATGTATTTTTCCCTCGCCAAAGTTTTGAATAATTGAAATGATCTATTATTTACTTATTTGAATATGACAATCCTATCCATGGGTATAGATTTAAATAATATTAAAATACATTTTAAAATAAAACCAACTTATAATCATTTCTTTTTATCAAGACTGAATATTAGAAAAATACTGAAACACCTACATTATTTTAGCAGACTTTTAAATTCAAAGTAAGTGACATAACAAACTTATCATACGACTAATGCTTATAAAATCAACAAAATGAAATAAATTTGTGGAACACAATAATTCTAAGTATCAAAAAGAAAAAGGTATGTCGACTAAAATTAAAACTATCTACGAGTATAAACTTGTGTCTGTTAACTTTCATTCAGAGTGGGGAACATTGAGATAATGTCCTGGGGCGTAGTCATCCTTGTCGCTCGTCCTCTAGTGCAAGACGTGTCCATCGACATGTATGGGCCATCATAACCATGCAATAAAGTCGATTTTGCAAAATGTGTTACTTATGTAGTTTTCCTACCACACGACGATTTATAAGTTTTTTATCAATTGATGAAAATTATGTTACAAAACCTTTACTTACGAATGAAATGCGATGCCTGAAGCTTTATTTGTATTTCTTGTGTTGTTTGCACTTGCAGAAAAGCACAGGAAGGCATTGTATTACCAAGATATCTAATTTTGGTATTTTTCAGCATAGCTGTCACTCGTTGCCGTGACAAAGACTGACTGAAGCGAAGTATACTAGCTAGGTCTGTTTAGAAGCTTCAAAACTATCGTTCCCCGAAAAAAGCCCGTCCATTCATTTTATTTACGTCGATGGGGTATATAGTTCCAGTACTCCCACGGCTGACAATATCGGTATTCGCCTGTAGCTTAACCCGCTACCGGTGAGAGTCCAGGAGGCCACACGGACCAGGTGCGGGACTTGGCTATTGTTTGACACTTTGTACAATTTATTCCGCCCGCCAATGGACGTCTAAATTACGCCGTTGATATAACGGCGCCCTATGACGCACTGTCGCCTTAATTGCGTCCTTTATTATTCAAATGAGGTAAATAATAACACTTATTTGCTGTGAAAGTACGTTGGACTTTCACAATGAGAAAGTTTATAGACATTTTTGCATAACGTCGCGACGAATGCGACGCGTCGCATCGACAATTATCATTAATGACTCATAAATAAATAAATAAATAAATAATGCTGGACAGTTTACACAACATATAATGACTCATGAAACTTTTTTAAATTTAATATATTGTTTGCATCAGAATTATCAATGTTCAGCAATGTGAACCTCACGGAATCATCAGACAGAGAAGTCCGCTTCCATTTCTGCATTTTAATAAATATTTAGGAATGTTTTGGTGAAAAATGTACGATGCCATGTTTTAAAAACGAATACTGATATACTTTATGCATAAACAGTAACAAAAAATAAAGCATCACAAACTAGCGCAAATAAAGACGCAATCACTCCCCTGTGAATGCTTCCACCTGTCTGCGATCGCTAAATATGCAGCTGCAACGAGATATGCTCTGAACGAATCTGTACAAAATCCTACAAATACGACGAATAGCTACGAGGATGGGGAACTTCTGTGTTTAATGTACAAATTAGTAGTCGAGTAAGGTTTGAGAGACATAAATTCAAGTTGGATTCAGTTTTTGGACTCCAATTCAAGTCTAAGAGTCAAACGTAAGTCAGATTCGAATCTTCAGGAATATTCGAATATTTGGAAATTCGGGTCATACTTTAAAGCTTCTTAGAACGCCTGAGTCTAAGGAATTTGAATGTATTTGCTTCATCGTGCCCGAGAGATAGGTTAAATTGGTATGTATGGAACTACATGACGTTATATTTAATAAAACATAGACTGTCTACGTTTTAGAAGCTATTGACCCCAAAAAGTGTGCATGTGAGTATCAGTCGTTTTTTCCCTTCAAACTATGACCTTATAGATTCGTCGGGTTTGTCCGTCAGTGTGTTTGTACGGCAAACCTTGGTTTATTCCCGATGTCCACGTTGTCTTGTCCACGTCAACGTCAAAAAATCCTTGACATCTCTCCATGGACTTAGTACTAAGTCCATGCATCTCTCTCAATTATAGACCAATTGTATCAATTTTGACAGACGTTTAGTTCATACAATATAATAGAAAATACTTTATTGTACACCTTATGAAATAAAAAAGAAACAAAACTTAATTATTTTTTATTCACAAAAAGAATAATACAACTAATACAAGTAGGTATGTACAAAATTGCTATTCAGCATGGTAAACGCAGCCAGCATCTTAGGGACGCTTCCGTCTGTTTCCTTTAGTATCCGTGGAACCACGGTTACTTTTTTCTAACCCTGGTACCTCAGTGGAACTACAGTTTTTATAATTTAAATCAGCTGAGCTACCTTTAGATCGTTTGCAATAGTCTTTAGATAGCTCAACTGTTTCATTTGTATTTTTGAATTAAACAAAACTTAACTTCATAATTATAAATACAATAGGCGGTCTTATTGCTGAGAAGTGATTTCTTCCAGACAACCTTTGGATGAAGATTAATTAATAAGTTACTAATATCGGAAGGTCAAAAGCAGGTGGATGAGGTGCACTGTAAAATATCTTTTTTACTACAGTGCACTTCATTTTCTATGATACTTTTGAAGAGGTCTCTAATAATAGAGTTAACATTTCTTCAATTAAATACATAAAGTAATTGTGTGAACTTGCTATAATTATGAAATCATTTTATAAATACACTTAGGTATATTACCGATATCGGTTTGCGCACGCCACGGGCCTCTGAGATCTCGTCCATGATTGAGGGAGTTCAGGGACATTCCGTCTGGTCTAGACTACGTTTAATCTATCTTGGCGATAAGGCCCTCCATTGTACCTCTGCGAACTAGTTTGTGAGGTATTATGTTAGGTGATTCTTTAACTTGTGAACACAATAAACAGTAATATCCATCTTTACTCAATACATGAATTAGATCTGCGTCCAGTGTACAAGACACTTATGGACTTCACAGCTTGCTCTGCTGCTTTTGATGGCTATAGATTATTTCTACGTGTAGCTTTGAAATAACTTATGAGAAAACTTACAGATTAACTCAGATACTGGGGTTAACAATCTGCCTACCAAATGTGGTGATTATAGCAAATCCCGCAAAATTGCATTCCACGGCGGAGCCCCGTCCTTCAGATGATGTCTCGGACCCATGACGATGCTGATTCAAATATTGTAGTTCGCATGCCTAATTAGTTTTACATGATAACCATATTATTTTTCTTCGAATCGTTGAATCGATCGAATCGAAACTTCGTTTGAATAATAATAAAAAATCTTTATTTACATAATTCCAGAGTACATAATATGTTACTTAATTCATAGGCTCCCAAACTAGTTTAAAACTGTATATCAGGATCCAGTGGCTTCTCCCACCTTATACCACATTGTCTTCACAATATGCATGTGTCATGTAACTTTTGATGCGTTCGAGTCTATGGCCACAGCCAAGGACGAGTCGTGTGTTGAGGTCGATAGACTGCAGCGTGTCCTGTGTCCCTGTGGCGCTATACGATTAATACATTCAATCTCAGGTAACTCGCTCCGTGACGCCCCCTGCGGGACGCGGCGCGATCGGGGACAGGTGGCGAATGAACTCTCATTTAAAAGCAAAATTAAAAGAACTGATAATTAAGCTGTTTTTAATTAATTTTATGTACTAGTACCTACCTAATTTCATCTATTTATTATTATTAGGAGTCTGAGCGGAGCGGCGCGGCATCAATCCTACTGATTATAAATACAAGACTTTTAATAGTTACTTATGTGCTTGGCTGGACTGATTATGTTTAAACTTGGTACACACACCTGGATTGGCATAGGCTACATATATCCCAATTTAACGATAGCGAAACCCCTGGCTAACGCTAGTGTGGATTAGGACTGTGTCAAAGTAGCTTTGGTTTGCTTCATTGTGGTACGTCCGCATCACTTCAAATTGGATCATCTTATAGTTTATTTCGCATTAAAATCGAACCTCTGCCACTCGTTACTACTACTACTTCACCGCATACAAATTACAAGAGGATATCTCTAGGTAGGAACTTACCATTCTGTCGCTAGTTACTTGTTCAGGAAATGACGGCGTCGTGCATCTACCTCCGAACTCGTATCTAACTACTATTACTATATAGCGACGCCGCCGCCGGTGCCGTGCCGGTGCCGGTAACGGTGCCGGTGCTGGCGTGTTTAAAGGTATTACTGGAGTAGTTAGACATGCTTTCGATGTTTTGAAGACTCAGAGCTCGTAAGAGCCATTATTTTCAAAATAGCAAAATAAATGGTTTATAGTCCTTTAATTTACTCGTAAGATTTGTTAATTGATCATTACTGTCATGCTTCGCGTTTTACCTACAGCTACTACGGGCCCTCCATGCGTCAGAAAACCTAGATCTTGTTTAAAAACCTTTCGATCTTGTTTCTTTTTCTTGTTTAACTGTTAGTTCTGGGATGTATCTAACACTAGGCTTTTACCAATTTGAGAACGACATGGACTTTTGTTAAGCTAGTTTCATAACAAAGGCGTCAAATATAGTTATACTCAAAGTCTACCGAAACTTGCTTGCCAAGCTATAGACACAAAAGACCAAAAACTTGACAAAATAAGTGATCCATATGACGCGAACAAATTAAGAAGTTACGTGCCTCGATGGTTTGCGAGAAAGGGGGTAGGGGGTCAGGGTGGAGGGGGAAATACTCTGTATTTATGGAAGGTGTCACTGTACGCCGGTCACGTTCGACGACATGAGTTCCGAGTTGTGGTTGTACGCACTGGGCTGGTGAGACGCTGCGTTCTATTTAAAGTACCTATATATTTAGACAAACCTAAGAAATAATATAAATCAAAATAAAATATTACATTAGTGCCAATTAGTCCGCTCTGTGCGATACGAGTGTGAAGTAACAGGCCCTGACTCAGCATAATGCTGCTACATATTCCTAAACATACGGAGCAGCCGGGTTATTGCGTAGTAGACTGACGTTTGATTTCGATGTCCAGTTTGCTATTCATTGCGCAGCGTGCTTTAAATATTTCTGTTCTTGTAAAAAAGCCAAAACACGCTGCGCAATGAACAGCAAACTGGTAATCGACATCAAACGTCAGTTTACTACGCAATAGCCCGGCTGGTCGGGAACAAAACCAGCTATCCTAATTGAATACAAGTACTTAGTTTTGTAAAAATTAGAAAATACCCTCAACGCAATGAAACAGCTGAACCGATTTTGATGAAACATAGCTAAGAACAATCTTGACAAATTCACCAACCAAAAATAAAAACTTTTTATTAAGTTATAAGTACCTACAAGTTAAAAATAAAACGAAGTAAAAAAAAAGATTATTAAAAAACAAAATATACACAGAAAGAGAGGAATAGCAAAACTAATGATCGAAAAACAGTACACACTTATCTTACACCAAACAATTCAGAGCTCGTCTCATCCTTGATGTAGGTACTACAGTTGAACAAATCATCAGTAGTATGATTCTGTTTATTATAAATATGACACGCACACCATAGGTAAGAATTACTAAGATATTAGTGAACACCAATAACAGAATGTGGCAATAAGCCTTGATTCTGTAATCTGCATTTGAATCAAAACGCATTGCTGTTAGTACCAGTGCGTACCTAACCTTCAGGTGAAATGCGCAAAGGCTCCAATAAGCTCGTTTATTGTGCCCGTGTGTGACTTACGTACACTGCTATATCTTTTAAACTAATAAACAGAAACTCAGTTTTCTTATAAATAACCGGAAAAATCGTGAGAAAACGTTCAAGAGATTCCATTGTAGTGAAAATGCGCAATGAAATTGCTTAGTAAATGCAAAACTATTCACCGTGCATTGAGTTCTTTAGTAATACGAGTACAGACCCCTTCAGCCATCTACGAAACTTCATAGTTTTGTAATTGGTTTCTATAAAGGAATTATATTTATTTTTGCAAAAACCACGGCTGAGCATGGTTACGTATATAATTAATTTATAGCATCGATGCTGCCGTGTTAACTAAATGCCCCCTTTTTTAACCCCCGACGCAAAAACACGGTCATCAAGTTTGACGTGTCTGTGTGTGTGTGTGTGTGTGTGTGGTTGTGTGTGTGTATGTCTGTGGCATCGTAGGTCCCGAACGGAAAAACGGATTTCGTTTTTTTTTTGTTTGTTTGTATGGGGAATTTGTCGAGAATGTTCTTAGCTATGTTTGATCAAAATCGGTTTAGCCGTTTCATTGCGCTGAGGGTTTTTTAATTTTATACAAAATTAATTACGTGTTAGTTATATAAACTATTATAATACCGTCTTCATCATTTCAGCTGGTTGACGACCATTGCTGGACATTAGCTCCACGCATATTCACCATAGAGTGTCACAGCGAATGGTATTTAGCCGCTTCCATACAACAATTTCCATCAGGGGGGGAGCGGGGGTTGTTGCCTACTTTCGATTCCTGGTACAACAGAGCGGAACATTGAAAATTGCAGTTATTTTTGCACATGTTGCAGGTATTTTCTATCTCTATATCTTAGATATATTTTTTAATCAACGTTTTGCAACTGTCTTGTAATTTAGTATTCCAGTAAAGTCATAACAAAGTTACATATAAAAGTGAAATAAGCCAACAATATCTGGTACACAGTAAGCTTCGCCGAGCGCGGCATTATGTCTCATTTAGCGAGTGAAGTCACGTGCTCGCCGTGACACCAACTTGCGCAACCAACTCGCCACAACCACCTTGTATTTGCAAACGAGCGACAGCACTGCTCGTCAGTGTCATATAAATAATAGCTATAAAGCTAAGGCCAAACCAATGGATTCAGCCCGCGTCCTCAGTGGCGTGCACGGTGGCGATCAATGGTAAGACAATGGATCGCCACCGTGCACGCCACCGCGGACGCGGGCTGAACGCGTTGGTTTGGCCTTAGCTTAAGAGCGTTATTAAAAATAACGAGTATAGTCACGTGCTCACCATAATTACAGCTTGCCCAACGTGCCACAACCACCTCATATTTGCAGACAAGCGACAGCACTCGAGTAAATTTGACGAAAATAATACATTCTCTATAAAAAGAACTATCAATAATAATATGAATGTAAAGCATTTATTTTCTCTTACAAAGGTTTCATGACACATTATTTTTGTCTTAAAATTATGTTACAGCAATTTTGTTAACCTATTTTGTGAGAGACTGGTGCCTGACGTAGGTTTGAAAAACCTATATTATAGGTCACCATGATCACATGTCATTACAAGATTGACAGAGAGAGCGTTATAAATCGTGCTATTCCCAGTAGTTTTACCGAGTAGTCTTACCTGTTGAACCACTGGTAATTTTCTTCCTAACAGACTAATCGACTAAGCGAGTATAGAGTAGCGTGATTGCCGTCACTGTAACTTACCCAACATGCCACAGCCACCTCGTTTTGCAAACGAGAGACAACATTTAGGTTAAAAAACAGAACATTGCTCGTTATACATACCAACATAAAGTAAGACGGCTTGTACAACCTGAAACATAACTCGATATGCTTACAAAACGATTTTTTAAAGAGGGCTGGTCGAACAACCTCGTGTTAACACCATTTAGTACCACACAAAGGACATGAGAGAAACATAGGTACGAGTACCTATTTTAGGATGCCACTCAACACAGTAATATTATTATACATATCCGAAATCTGGCGGTACATGTACCGCCAGATTTCTTCAATAATGTTAATAATGTGCTCTTGTTAATAATGTGGTAGGCCTGAAACCCAGGAACAACAAGCGGATGATGGAACTGGTTTCTTCTCGGTCAAACTGCTTCAGGTCAGTGTCAATAAGGTTGAATACTTACCCTGGAAAATAGCTTGTGATCTGGTGAATGAATAAGTGTAGTGAAACGATTTGGTGCGGTACTAGGACTCGCAGAGGCTCATGTCATGTTGTAAAGTCTCCCGTCTGGAACACTCAAAGCAACCAAAGTACGCGGAACAGTTTATTTTTACTGACACCCACGAAACTTTCAAGCTCGACCAAAGAAGGTGAAACTTTGATCCTCGGGGCAGGTGAAAAATCAAAAAGTAAATGGCTAAAGTTTGGTTGTTAGGTGAAACGTTATTGAGGAAACGATGAAAAGGCTTCCCTAATAACGTCTTATTAACGCGACTTTTGTAACTTAGTAGAGTAATAATTTGCAGGAAGTTGTTGGTTATAAGTTGGTTTCCTAAGAAAAATTGTGATGTGAACCCTATTTCTATCACCAAAGGTCGCTTCCCTCCTGCTTACGGCTATACGGCTATTAAACAGCGACATATCGACAGACCCTTCGCAATTCCATTCTAATTTGCAGCAAATCAATTCACTTTACCCCCTCCCCCCCTCAAGCACGCGGCTAACGAAGCGATGAAACTATTTCGTGACACCTCGATCGTACGCCCCCAATAAAAGCAATATAGCATCATATCCCTACACAAATATGCCAGACCTTTCAACTTGAAGAAAATTGTAGAAGTGGCAGGTCTGCATAAAATGGTTGAAGAAGTTAGCATCATAATCCTTAGCCAAGGTACCTGGCCTTACAATCTGAAGAAGTTTCAAGAAATCACAGGTCTGGTTAATCTGGGTGGTGAAGTTAGAAGTTGTCACGAGGGAACCATCGCCCAATGTGATTCAAGCGCAGGGACTTAGAACCGCGATTGGATCCTCCGATAATGACCCGGGGAATAAATACCGGGATATTTCCCGGGCAGATTGCCGGGGAAATTACATTGCGTATACTTAAACATGTTTTTGGTTATTTTCTGATCTCCCTAAGGTGTGGGAGCTTCAAGGTAGATATGAATTAGATTTGGGAGCTAAACCAATCAAGGACCTAATCAAAAAATTTTGTGAGGTCAATTTCCGTGAGGATAATAGTGAAAATTATGGACAAACTTAAAGAAAACCAGGGTTTTCTTACTTACTTTCTTAGTTACTTTGATAATTTCCAAGAGATCATCAGACATTAACCCCCGACGCAAAAACGACGGGGTGTTATAAGTTTGACGTGTCTGTGTGTGTGTATGCCATCGTAGCTCCCGAAAGGAAGAAATGTTTTTTTTGTGTTTGAAAGGTGATTTTGACAGGAGTGTTCTTAGCTATGTTTGATCAAAATCGGTTCAGCCGTTTCATTGTGTAGAGGTTTTTTTTTAATATTTACAAAATTAATTACCTACTTGTTTTTGTTAATTAATCACACTGATATTATTTTTGTTTATGTAACAATGAATTTTTTGCTTAAATTTTTTCACCATTTACTTTGACTCATGCAGGGTGTCCATGAAAATACCAATGGAGAGGTCGAGAGCTGAGAAGTTGAGTGTGATTCGAAACAATATGAAGAAGCGTTCGTAAGTACATTGTTTTCGATGAGAAAACCCTAATGAATAAAGATCTTATTCTAATAAAAACTTGTCCTACAAAAAAGTATAAAGTATTCATACAGACAAAAGTCCAACACCAATAATATCCAATGATATTTCCAAAGCATGTACAAAGTTCCCAACTATCGAAACAAAGAAAAAATACCGTGAATTATTCAGGAAGCGCAAGAAAAATCGGCTAAAGTAAAGAAGTTCGACGGACGGCAACTTTCAACCTCCAACTATTTATTTATTACGCTACTGGGCATTGCTACTCACCTTTCCAAACAACCATTCGTATAATAAACCTTAAAATTTCACACACCAAGGCTGATAATCGTTTGCGTTTTAAAGTTTATTGTTAAAGCCCCGGTGTTAGGACACCGTCCTCAAGTCTGTGTAATTACATTTATTTACAGAAAGAATAATACAAGGTATTTACAAAATACATATGAAACAGTTGTGCCACCTGAAGACCGCTGCAAGCGATCTAAAGGTAGCTCAACTGATCCAAATCACTACCAGACGGAAGCGTCCCTAAGATGCTGGCTGCATTGCCACGCTGAATGGCAATACTAATGCGTTGAGCCAGATAAGAGCCAGCTCTCGGGTCACGCGTCGCTTCGACCAGATGCCCTGAAAGAATTTTGAAAACGCGAAGGGCCCCGGAACCCCACGGACCCAGAGTCTCGACCCCGAAAGGTTCAAATAAGTACGCTCTGTCGAGACTTGCATATTTGCGTCTTTTGAGGTCCTCAGCGGAATCTGCCGCCGCACCGGCCCTAACTGATGTCCCGGACAGATGAGATGGCGCAAGGGTATCAACGCATGTAGCGTCCCACACCAAAGGCCTACCCTTCTCCCACAGAACAAGAGTCATGCCGTCAGGCCGCTTACCATCGTCACGTAACAGACCATTCGGTTCTAGAATAGCTGGAATGTTAACGCTGGTAAGGGCCCGGCGAATGATATCATTAAGGCTAGCGTGGCGGGAAATCCTACCGGCAGCCCTGGTGCACGATAATCCGTGGTGACCAAGCTGATCAACAGCAGTACCGCACTGGCAGTGATGAGGGGCACAGCACCCTGCACCCAACCGTAAAGAAGTTGCAATACGGAAAGAAACTGGATCCATTAAAGTACCAGTATTGTGTGATGGAAGTGCTTGCAACCAAAACCCTGACTCCCATTTGGAAACGGCCAGGAGACGAGCACGATCTGTGGAGCTTGAGCATGTAAATAAACATACTTATTTCTCTGTAGAGGGCTGGGATTAGTTGCAATATTCACTTTGATTAGAGTTTCTCATTGAAAACTTAGTCGGGTTCTCTGTTTAGTGCAATGAACCTGGGACAGGTGCACGTATGTTCAGTGACGTCAGTAGACAGGTACAGACGGCAAAGATAATTTGATACCCAGCGTCACAGGTTTAATATTAGTTTCTATGTCCTGCGTGGCATGATGTTTTTCGTATTGGGAGACGAATTTTAGTCTTTCACATAAAAAGCTAATAAAATAAAATAAATAAATAAAATAAAAAAATAATGCTGGACAGTTTATAGTGCACCTCATCCACCTGTTTTTGAACTTGGGATATCAGTAACTTATAAATTTATCTCCATCCAAAGGGTGTCTAGAAAAAAAACACTTCTGAGGAATAAGACAGCCCATTGTATTTATACTTATATAATTAAGTTTTGCTTATTTCAATAATACAAATAAATATATAAATAAATAAATAAATAATGTTCACACAACATTATCAAGCCCCAAGCTAAGCAGAGCTTGTGTTATGGGTACTAGACAACTGATATACTAAATACAATACATTACATAGATTGATATTTTTTCTTATACATAGAAAATACCCAGAACACCCTGAACAAATTTATTTTCTGCAAATCGCACAAATATTTGTTCCGAGGTGGGAATCGAACCCGCACCTTCCTGCGTCGCTGGCGAACCTACGCTTACCGCGCTTTAGAGGTCGTCGAGGTAATAGATATACAGTGTGTCCCACGGCCATGATACATGGTGGATATCTACTTTAAATATTGAAGTTAGGTGGTTTTTAATAATGGAGACATTCCTTTATTTTAAATTCAGTAATACTGCATTCAAGGATATTAAAAAGTCACTTGCCTAAGCTGGGACTCGAACCCACTAAATTACAAATAAAAACTGTATATTTATGATACCGATCAAAAGATTAATTACAAGGACCAATTCTTTCAAAAATGAAAGGAAATAAGACAGAAGAAACTGAGTAAAAACAAATTCTCAGTCTTCTTATTTCATAGTATCATGGTGTTCCTTTAATTTGAGATATTATGTTATCGAGAAGAAATTTAGCCTTGCTATTTTCCTTTCGATCGGTATCATACAAAACAGTTTTTTTTTTATTTACTGGTTTCGTCTCTCTTAGTGACTTTTTTAACATCACTGAACGCAGCAATACTTACTTTAAAAAATAAAGGAAATTCTCCATAACGTAAAACTTTCTAATTTAATTTTTTAAATACTTGTCCTCCATAGTGGTTCTTGTTTGTCCCCGAATCTGTCCCCATTCGGGGACAGACAGGAGTCAACAACTCCTGTTTGTCCCCGAAGTTGCATTCGGTCATGTAGCATGGCCGTGGGACACACTGTATGTGTCGCAGCCAAATGGTTGAATTCTGCCGTTTATTGAACGGCGAGCCCTTTCATTGAATAACGCTATTCACTACGTAAAAAAACCAGTGACGTCGAATAAAAAGCTTTGTAGGTTTTTTTTAAACTATTTTATTAGCCTTTCTACATAAAAAAACTGATTTTACAATAATAATTTATTGTAATGGCGAGCCGTACAATTAAACAGCTGATTCAACCAGTTGGCTGCGAAATGCACACACTTTGTGATGAAAAAGTAGGTTAAATAAAATAAAATAAATAAATAATGGTGGACAGTTCACACAACATATCTAGCACAAAGCTAAGTAGAGCTTGTGTTATAAAAAAAAAGTTTTGTGTCTAGGTACTTCAATATTTAAACACTAAGGATAAAAAGGGTCTTCGATTTGTTAATTGGGAGAAACGACCGGTGTGGTGAAAAAACTTAAGGCGCAGAGCAGAAGTTCATCAAGCTATGTGATTACTATCGTTATTGAAATCAAATGACTTTTGAAACTATCATGGTTAGTACATACTTTTCACTAGAAACGGGATATGGCGCATACAACTGTGCCGAAATATCGGGAACAATCAAAACTCAAAAATCATGGTAAATATGTGAAAAGTATGTTATTGAAATCATTGATAATTCAATCAACAACGCGAAAAATGACCACATAGGTGTACCAGACCATAAACTGAGGCCGTTCGTGGCAAATCGAGAACGCCACGAACGGCCTCAGCTGCCTCTTTAGAACGCCATCTTGTGACCAATATCATCGGTCGCCCTACACTGCGGTCACACTAGATAACTTATATACCCCAGTGGTTGTCAGTTTTGCGAGCCAATTGCCACTTCAAATTACTGAATAGTAATTTAACATCAGCAGCGAAAATACTGCATCCGTTAACAAAATTGAAAATGCTAGTTAATTCGTATAACTGGTGGCTACAACCCACATCTCGAACTAACTGAAAACTACCGAAGTTCTAGAGCAAACTAGCCATGGGCATAGTACAACTGATATTACTAGAAGCGCATCACAGGACAATTGCATATACTTGCTTTTAGAATTGATGATAACTTAATAAATAAATCTCTAATTTAGACTAAGTCCATAGATACAATCACAGCAGAATAATATGTTTATAAACATAAATGGTACCTATTAACCACTATTACAACGTAGGTATTATAGTAAACATGACAACATTAGTAGGTAACCTTTTAAAGGATTGAATAATGATTGGACAACTATGCTGAGCATTATTCATGTAGCAACACAGAAATCATCTATGTGTTGCTGTTTATAAATATGTGCGTTTGTAGCGATAGAACGACCATACAATATTAAAAAACATAAGGCATTAATAAACGATTTAAAAATCTTATAACATTTGATTTTTACCTACGATGGAAATGAGCAGGTATATGCAGGTATATGCGTTTAGGGTGAGAGGGTGTTTGTGCAAAATAATGTTCCAAATTATTTGTCTCTCTAGAGCGGTTTGACCGATTTAGATTTGGTTTTCTGTAAAGGGTTCGTGTTTCATCGGCGATCATTCAGGCGTTATGGTACCTACCTACTAACTCGCCAACATGTTTCGCTCGTTACAATGACTTTTAGCGCAGTTTTTTTTATGAAATCTGGTGTTGGAAAACTGACAACAGTTGTGGGCTTTAAAAATTTTTTTTTTTTTTTTTTTTTTACATTGATAGACCTTTGTTTGACCACGATCTCACCTGTTGGTAAGTGACGATGTGGCCGAAGATGGAGCACAAAGGTCTAGAAGGCACCTATTCACTCTAGACTTGAAGAGACCCAGATTATAGTTTTGAGGAAAGACAGACGACGGCAGTGTATTCCACTCCTTAGCAGTTCGCATTATAAAGGTAGAACCGAAACGTTTTGTGCGAATAGAAGGTATACCAATGAGGTAAGGATGGTACTGAGCCGTACGCCTGCTCGTCCTATGATAAAAAAGAGATGGTGGGATCAGATCGTGCAGTTCCTGGGAGCATTCCCCGAAATGTAACCTATAGAAGATTGAAAGGCATGCAACCTTACGGCGGTGCTCGAGACTCTGGATCTTAGTCTCCGCCATATGTTGCTCACCTATAAGCCTGAAAGCTCTACGTTCGATCGAGTTATAAAGGTAACTTGATATTAGGACCCTGAGAAAAAAACAAAAAACCTTAAGCTTACCTACAACTTATAAGCATACATAGGGATAGTATCTTTATTTAAGCGGAGGGATATAAAATGTTTATATTAAGATAAAATGTTCAAAAGGTATTTCGTTATTTTGTCATAATTTCTTCGTCTAGCATTAGTTCTAATTCTAACAGAGTAATGATACCTACTGGTACCTACTGTGTAGCTGACTCTCTGTATATTTGGTACACTGCCTCAGAGATTCAACCGCACTCACTTCAGAAAGTTAAACCACGGTACCTGTGTGATCATGCTCCTTTAGGGATCCGCATTTTGAGAGTCCTAATCAGACTAGTTTCAGTTCATAGTTCGGCATAATCACTGCAAGAGCACACGTGCAATCAAATTATCATTGAACATGACGGAAATTAACAAATAGAACGAAATTATTTCTAAACTAAAAGAACGTTATTAAAAGATACCATTTTCATCACATAACTTCCTCGTAGTAGTACTTCAATATGAACTTACAACGGTACATTACCTACTAGAACCTTACTTTGATTTGATGCGCGAGCTACGACCGCGCAAATCTGTCTATCAATTATTTTAGATTTTTTGTATTGTGGTGTGTTTTTTATTCTTATTTTATATTCTTGAATTGTGTGATATTTTTTTTTTTAAGTTTTGGCTTGCCATTTTTATGTAATATAACGCCATGGTTAAATAAATGAATATCTGAATATCTGTTGTTGTTGGCTGT
This sequence comes from Operophtera brumata, assembly GCA_932527175.1. Classification (NCBI taxonomy): domain Eukaryota; kingdom Metazoa; phylum Arthropoda; class Insecta; order Lepidoptera; family Geometridae; genus Operophtera; species Operophtera brumata. The sequence goes on along the minus strand of OW052239.1, from coordinate 51,950,164 downwards.
TCTCTTCGCCTGAGATTTTTACTTATTGTGTGTCTCAAAATAAAATCAAACTGTGAATGTGAACAATGTGAACCATTTGAATAAACGGCGTGTTATGAATTTTAGTATTTAAATAAAATTAACGATTTGAATGAAATGGAAGAACAATAAGACCCCCCCAACCCCCCAACCCCCCCGTCTTACCCCGATGATTATGGCTACGCTTAATTGTGAATTGTGTGTAATTTTAAGCAATTTAAAGCAAGCCAGTACTTTTGTATTGAATAATCAAGGACACAACATAATGAAAAACAAACTGCATGATAATTAATAATGTATTATTAAAAATTTATTAAAAATATAATAATAACCAAAATGCGTTCAGAATTGTGAATAGAATTACCCCGTCATGTTACTAAAATTGCCGCCGCTCTTTGTTCACAGCTTATTGATATTTTGCGATGAACTCGCAACTACCTTATGATTTTTTTTTTAAATGTCCTTGTGGCACAATATAACAACAACATAACACTGGGATTCCCTTTGTGGGAGTATTAGGAACAACACAGACCCACAACAAATATTTGCAGAACATCCAAACATTTGGCGGGAATCGAACCCGTAACCTCTTGCATCTCAGCCAGCTACTCGCCCACTGCGCCACAGAGGTTGTCGGATGATGTAAACGATATGACAATGAACGATATAGGCAATATAATTCTCTCAAATAGTCTAAAAAAAAATAGGTATTGTTGCACCGGACAATTGACGTGATCGAATTCAGAGCCTCTTAACGCCATGTATTATGGTGAATGGTAGTGCTATAGGATATGTGGAGTTGCTAGAGCCACCTGTATAAAGCCTATTAGAGCACTCCGTAATCTGGGCAAGAAACGTGAATATCTGTCGTCTGTTGATGGTTCGAGGTAGTTTTATACAATTCTCGATATTTATAGAACATTCTGGGTTTCTATTGCTCAGTTATGTAAGCAGAGCTCGCACAAAGAGCAGTCAATCGTAAACTGGAGAATCTATCAAGTGACTTGAGAGTGATCTTGGAACAATTAGCAAACATTGTAGAGAAGTGCAGCCGCAGTGATGATTGAATTGGTAATTTTGATAACAAAGTGTAAATTCAGTTAAACCTATGTTTAGTGTTACACTAGGTTCATATTGCTGTGTCGGGGTGTGTCGTGGCGCACCAGAACAGTGCGGCTAGACCAGTCGGAACTGGTACGCAATCGGCTAAGTTATGACGTTGCCGATTGCGTACCGGTTATAATCAAGCTAGGTTCATATTGCCGTGTCGGGATGTGACGTGGCGCGCCAGAACGCAATCGGTTACGTTTATTACCAATGGGTAATAAACGATTATTGATCATTTGATTGATTATTTTATCGTGAACCATAGCTCGTAACAGTATTATTAAATCTAGTTTCGAACTAACTTCCTTTATCTTGGGCCGCAGCATTCGAAGTGAGCATGCATTCAGTACGCTGTTCGGGATTTATTCCCATTTAGATCGGTATTTGTTTTATCAATGTACAAGATGTTTACAGCTTGCGAACGTTGCGGAGCTGCTGAGGTCTAGGGTATAATCAAGCCCGTTTCATTGGCTCGTTTAGGTACATTGTAAGCTATGTAAGTTAACTCAATATTGAGTTGATAGGGATAGGTATAATACTCATACATTGTATCAACCATTCAAGCCATTATAGGTAAGTTTAGAAGACAACATTATTTTTTAAAAAGCTGCAACGAATATTTTTAAGCTGCCTCCACCCACCGATTACCAGCAACCTTTATAATGTCTTTGGTTCATTAGGAGGGGGTCTTCATTTTTACGCAGACTGTACTTCATTAACAAAATCGACAAGGGATCCATCAGGAATTTGAAAGGTGCCTACAAATGTGAATGGATCGAACAGGACGATCAAAGTACAATGGATCATTCTCAATGGATCGAACAGGAACTACTCCTTCCTACGCTGTTATTTTGTTCGTGTTCACCCGAGAATCTTCATTCCCCGCAACAGTTGGCGGCATAACATGGTAAAAGGCACAGAAATTGTTCTTCTGCGCCACTTCTCTGAGGAAAGGCTTTTACGGGTTATTCCATGAGTTGACACAACACAAAAGCCAATTGAAAGTACAGGAAGGCATCTGGTTTGTATTCCGTGACAAGACAGTGTAGGCTACGTGGTAGGTCCCTAGCTTAGTGTCCGCTATTCTCAGGTCATAACGGGCTATTCGTTTAGAAAACAAACGTTCTGGGAATACTCGGAACCGGCCACATTTTACGCTTGTTTTCCCTCGCTGCGCTGGATGTCGCTATAAGCTATGTCCCTATACGAGACGTCAGTGCAAATCTTATCTCCCCCATTTTGAATTAGAATCTGTACAAGATCTGTAGCACAAAATTAATAGTATTTGCATCTGCACGCTAAGCAAGTAACCTGTTAATGTGGATGTAGCCTTAGCTTCCAGATAAAACATGTGTTTATAGCACTACAAAGAGACCTTTAAAGCTGAGGGTCAACTTTACATAAACAAGAGAGCTACTAACAAACTGACTTGACCAGACTTTTGACGTATAGAATTGGCAATTTGAGCACATAAGCCACTTACAAGTACGCTTCCTTATTGTACAGACGCAGAGGTAGTATTGTATAAGCAGATCTAGGATCTCAGTGGCACTTCATATACTATGCATTCAAAGCCGAATCTCGGCGGCAACCCCGCTCGGGACTTAGAGCGTGTTTATAAAGAAAGCAGGTTGCCACCGACTGCTTACTGGCGCTTGCTAGCTTAGAGCTACGCATATTGTAATGGAACCCTGGTTCCCATGTATGCTGCAACATCTGGTAACACTTTTGAAATACCTACACCATATTCTGAGGACAAGGTTTCTCGGAATATAGCGTCAATGCAGAGAAAAAAACTTAAGCCCAGAAGTATTTGCGTTACCAAATACTACAGAAACTGTTAAAACTAAGGGGAATCTTGTGCTGAGCATATAAGTTTAAAAATATAAACTACTTTGTAAATTCGTTCATTTCCGTATTGGTGAAAAGAAGCGATGTCTCGTCTCTGTCTAACAAGGCAGAACTACAATGGCAACCACCTCGGTCGCACTCGCGGAGGCAGCTCGGTTATAAACAACGGGACATTTCGGCGCGCGAAGATAGACACCACGTACACGATGAAAACGGAACCTTATGGCCTAGATATTAAGAGCGATTATATAATAAGCGATAGTATTGTATTGAACTATGTAATTATTTGAGATTGGTAACTCACTCGAATTTTGGCTACGGAACGATATAGTCGTCGCATTTGAAGCTTGGATTAAAAATAAACTCAAAAGGAATTGATAAAATTGTACTTCAAGAAACACTGGTTGGACGGTTTTTAGCAAAAAGCGCCAATCAGTTAAAATAAGCCTTGTGAATAATCCTTATCCAAGTTCAAAGTTATAAGAACACAAGCGTTGCTTAATACATACAAAAGTATGGTTTTAAATTCGGAACGAGTACAGAAACCGGAATACTTAAGTTAAGTCTTATCTATAATTAAATAATGTGTATTCTATAACCTAGATATCGATAAAGATTTCTAGACCCTACAGGTGACCTGACTCGGAGCCTAAAACATCCGTATAAAGGTATCTAAATGCATCGCATTTTATAACTCGCAGATTAATTTAGCACGCTGACCAGACGACGTGATGCTCTGTATATAAATATACAGGACTGAATTAATTATGCATTATGGGTAATTAGCAACTGACTAATTCAACGATACTGTTCTAGCCAAAAGCACATAATTACAACGTGTAATTATGTACTAGCTATGGTACAGGGGAGAGACGACAATTGATTTGGACTTGCCAATTGTTTGAAGCGGAATTTCTATTACATTAAGGTGTTAGTTGTATCTAGACTAAGCTAGCTTTAATCAACCCGAGGGGGTTTTTTATTTGGCCTTGATTCATTTTTACCTCCTCATAGGATGGGTTAGGAACTAAATCAAGGGTTTAAGATCTTGCTTATCAGTAAGTCTTAACCAAAATAATCGAGTGTTTCGTTAGACTTTTTTGCGAGTTTTAAAAATACAAAACCACATGAATTCGCTAACAGAAATTTATTGAAACGTCCTAAATCGCCCCATTATCTCATAGGTAGGTAAATCAGTAATTCTTTACCAACCAACATTAAATACAGATTTATCTCAACTAGGCTTAAGCCAAAACACACCTTGTTTCTAGACTAACCCAGGACTAAATACCTCTGGTTGTTAATGAATTTAACTCGCTTGTTAAGTTTGTGGAATTGGCTCTATTGGCGTTCCGCTAAAAAACTTTGAACCCTGAAAGATATAAGGTACCTGTACCCTATAAGACAGATTATACCTGAAACTTGAATGGAATCAGTAGCAGTGTTGTTGAGAAGTTAATAATTTGAGATACCTAACTCTTGATTAGAATTGAAACAAGTTGGCCTATAAATATTTATTACACACTGATTAAATCAATATAGTTGGTTGGCACATGTATTACTACTTGTTAGACTCTTGAACATACATAGTAGTGTATGAGATTAGTGCGGTCCTCACAAGACTATAAAGCACAATCGATCTAATTAAAATATTATCAATCTACGCTAGAAATAGCGAGACGAAGCGAGGAGTGGGGGAGACAACGCAAGGCGAATCCATAACATATGGTCCCTGTTATAAGCGTTCATGATGCCGCTTCAGAATTGCTATACGCATTTCTTAAATCTAGGTTAAATACCTGAGACTCCAGGCTTTCATCGGCCTGAGTACATTTTACATGGTGTCGGACAATGCAGACAGATATACATGTCATGCATTTTAGCGTTGGATAAGCAGACTCGACATTTATTGTAGGGTGCTTTTAACACTCCAAGCAGAGCAGACTTAACGAAATTGTTGGGTGTTCAGTATAAAAAAAACGCATATCATCTCATCTAAGCGTGGCGTAGCAATAATAGACTCATCATCTATTATCTCCACACTCATACAGAGATCTACACATACTCCACATACGCAGAGTAAGGGAGGAAAGCATGCGAAGCGAGCTTGCCACATAGCTTGCCATATAGCACGTCAGCGCCACGCGTCCCACAGACACACAGAGCTAGCTAGAGAGACCTAGACCTACCTAGCCAGGCTAGGTCATATAGATAGAGAGGCCGGAGGCATGCAGTACGGGGGCCATCTCAATATTAGTACTAGTTATTAGAAACCTATCGTCAGGTGCACCAGGATCCAAGAAAACAAGGTCTGCTAATCCGAGACTAACACCAGATGACGATAATAAGGGAATTAAAAAAAAAAAGATTACTCTGTTAAAAAAATATTGAAATGTACGAGTATCTAATCAATTAGTTACTCAGTTTACTAGTAGTAGAGCTTTTTTGTGAAAGAGTTCGTCCGGGGATGTACTTCCACCATACCAATTTCTGCCGTAAAGCAGTAGTGCTTGCATTGCTGTGTTCCGGTTTGAAGGGTATGGTTGCCGGTGAAATTACAGGCACATGATACTTTTCATCTTTATGTCTCAGGGTGGTGGGCGCACTGCAATAGGGCGCGTCGCATGACGTCGACGTCGACGTGACGTCGCATGGGTGGACGTGACCTGTGAGGTAATGCACTGTTCATAGGCAGAGGGTATCGGTTATCATCAGGTGGGCCATCTGCTTGCTCAGGCATACTAAGTAGAATAAAAAAAACGATACAATCATTTTAAAAATTAAAACTTTTTTTTTTTGTTAAAACCTCCTGGTTTTATCGGATTAGACATAATGAGGTCGAGGATTTAGATTACATTATTATGATAGTACAAAGACGGGCTTAATTCTCGTTGGTGATGACGTAGGCTGGTGTTTCTCACGTGACCATTGTTTCTCAAAATAGCACACTCGCGAAGTATATTACAATATTATAATTACATTGGCGTGCACCAAATATTATATATGAAGCTGTAGTATCCATTTGCTACTTTTTATAGCCAGCTTATCCTATTGAGTCTCCAATACCACTGAATGGTTCCAAGACCTATTCGCCTTGCTGTGTTCACGGACTGTCTGTCAGTTCTGACTGATGATGATGAATTCAGACTGGTGCCAGTACTTATCTTTTATTTTGAATTGCATTGTGATAATGATATGTATTAGTTTATTTTATATTTTAGGCAGTAATTTAAGTACTTATATTATTATCATTATTATTATTTTTTAATTTTCTTAGACTTATCCTATATTTCCCTTCTTGTGCACTACCAATACATATTTTTTCCGCAATACACCAAGGTTATCTGGAAGAGAATGCTTTCTAGCATTAAGTTCGCCTTTGTACTTCTTTGTTTTATGTGCAATAAAGAATTTTCTATCTATCTATCTATCTATGAAGTTTTTCCTTTCTCTCTCTGTACTGTAAAAACCTACTTTTCTCTCTTTCCAAATTGATGAACCATGGGAATGACCTCGTCCAGCAGTGGACGTCTAAAGGCTGCTGATGACGACGACGCCGATAATCTGTCTTCTATGTGAATTTCCCTTTCGTACTGTTCCTCGGAGCACAGTGGTAAGCAGCTCTTAGTGCATAGCTGTGTCGCGTCCTTTGCATATTGTATTCAATTCAGTATTGGTCCAGAGTTTAACTGTGTGTTTCTAAGCCGCAGATGAAAGTTGATTGACATAAACAGAATAATTAGATATATTTAGATAAAGCGTAACAAACTCTTTCATAGGTATGGGTTTTTACCCAAGGCGGAACGGAGTATGAAAATACGTTTAAGGTGAGAAGTTGTTTGTGTGTGCAAACGAATGTGAGAGCACTGGTGACCTGTAATACAGGTTTCACAAACCTATCTCAGGCACCAGTCTCTCACAAAACAGGTCTGCAGTCTGTGTACCCTAACGAGTTATTATTTATTGTTTAAAAGACCTTTTTGTTGGAGAAAATAAATGTTTTTTTATCTTTTGTTTTTTTATTATTTATTATTAATGTTCCTATAATTATATCTATTTTTTATTTTGGTCAAAGCTAATCTCTGAAATTGTTTGACAGATTTTGATAAAGTTTTCTGTATAGTGTTTGTGATACATCAACGATGGTTCTTTAATGGTGTTAACTCGCAATGTAGTGCTGCATTAATTATTTTTCTTTTAGAAAAAATGAGTTCAAGCACATTAATTGTCTGTAAATTAAAAGTAGTTGTAAGTTTAATTATTTAATTCATACTTAAATGGACCACAATCTTTATAGACAGCATACTCTCAAAATATACTCTTAAAAATCATATACATCTCAGGTTGTTGTTAGTTCCCAAGTTGCAAATAGTTACATCCTTATAGTACTTGCTCTAGCAAGTTCCGTCTCGGGGTAAGCATGTTATTATGTAGTTTTATCCTGATATTATTTAGCTCGGGGAAAACTTCTTAATTTTAGAAGAAAGACAGGGTATTATTTAAATTAGGATTCCTATTTAGTAACCGCAAATTTAAGTCTAACGTTAAAATAATAATTTTTTGCCACGACACCACTAGAAGCGTTTCGGTAGTACCACGGCTACTTTCATATCTTATAGTAGTAAGACGAGCATGAACAAATCCCCATCGTACTACTGAGATGGTTGGTAGAAAGAGGGGGAAAAATACCCGTAGAATAGAATAGAATAGGAAAAAAAAAAAGGATCTAGACAGACAGAGAGACAGGCAGAAATACGGACAACGTGATCATAACATAAAGGGTCCGTTGGTACATTTAAAGGTGAATTAACAACAAGCTGAAACAGTTAAAAAAACTGAAAACACCTCAAACAACTGATCGCATTTCAACAAAAAATGTGAAGCTAACAAGTAAAGCGTATTGTTGGCGATACATCACGGTCTGCGTCACGGTCCAATAAAAGGCTCCCATGTACCCGAGTAGGTACCTGCCGGCTGGCACGTTCATAGAAGGATTAACGAGCCAGCGATAGTGGCCTCTCGCACCATTAAAAGTGTTAAAAAGCGAGGCTCCACTCCAAAGGTAGGGCGGCACCGCCAGCGGCGAGCTTCTATCAATCATTCCATCACATGCAGCTAACATCTTTTCCATGAATTCCATTATTTTTCTTCTTTTTTTTAACAATGATAGACCTTTGTTTGACCACGATCTCACCTGTTGGTAAATGACGATGTGGCCGAAGATGGAGCACAAAGGTCTAGAAGGCATTTCACCATTTATACACATGTTTTAAAACATTCGAAAACATGTGCCTGAAAGGATCCTCCAAGAGGCGCACAGAATCCTTTCACCACACTTGTCCTTTCACCTTTGGTAGCACTTTTCAGGGACACCATCCCTTACGCTGGTCACTGACCTTGATGCAGCATGTAGGCACCTGTGCACAAAGACAACTGATGACACGAAGTAGCAGTAGTAGTGCTTACTTACCCCGTATTATAGCAAAAAAACAATTACTTAAATATTAAATAAGCTAAATTAATATATAACGCGGCTATCCACAAATTTTGTCATCAATTTCGTAGTTTTCACTGCGGCCACACCCTCTCTGAGCACTATATTTAGTCGTTTTCACTGCGGCCACACCCTCTCTGAGCACTATATTTTTTCATGCTCTCACCGGTGAAATGTTGAGGCATAAAAGGCTGAAGAAAATTGCTTGTTAACAGTCATTTTGAATGATATACCGCTATTAGCGGATGATAAAGCGTATTCTTAAGGAATGTTCAACGAAACTATCGCGAGAATGGCTTTTAGTATGTAAAATTAGTGTGAGCGTTAGTGTTAACAGCATTATGAGTAAATGTGGTCCAGAGTTGATGAACTCCACCGTGATTCAAGGGCGTTGCTGTCAATTTAACCTTAGTAAAAATAGAGCCTTTTTGTGAAAGAGTTTAGTGGAACTGGATAAATATGAATAAGATCTACATCTGTAAATCCTTTTTCTGCGAAATAAATCATTTATTAATTCATTCATTAATCCGGGGCAATACTACCCATACCTATTTCTGCTGCATAGCAGTAGTGCTCGCGTTCCGGTTTGAAAGGTATGGGTGCCGGTGAAATTAAGGCACTTGAGGCTTTACTACTAGGCTCAGTTAGCAGTCCTATTCAAAGGTTTTTCGATGAGCTGTTGGAAATGTTCTCGGGGTGGTCCCGTAAACATTTGACCTCAGTAAATGTTCTTAGAAGTCGGTTAGAAAGGTAAAGAAAGTAGGTAAAATACCACAGTTCGAGCTGAATTTCTAATTAAAACTGGTTTAGACGGTTTTAATTGTACTAATATATATTCAGTGACGGTACGGGCTGGTTGAACAACCAACAAACACACAAACTGTCGCGCTTTGTAGAATGATAGAGTAGGAATGGATTATAGAGTAGAGTACAACACGGTTCCTGGAAATACCCAACAAGAAGTTTGGAGTGTGGAGCATGTCGAACGAGCATCCATAATCATGTACTGCACCGCTCTCCGACACTCGCGGGTCCTGTTACACGACAATCTGATATTAGAGGCATTTTTACTGAATTTGTCCGGATAATTTTCACAATGTAGGTATTATGATTAGTAGTATATTATGCCTTGGGAATAGTGCCAACCCTAGAAAAAATAAATACTTTACCTACATCTTACGATGAACGGTCCGTATAATTGAAAAAGATAAAAATTTTGTGACAATCCAACTTAAATCATGTTTGGATGATTGTATATGTTTGTTACATAACGATAGGTTTTGTTTATTTTTTTATTTATAATAAGGGTGCAATAAAGTATTTTCTATTCTATTCTCTTCGTTTTAAGGTGACCGAAAGGGGTACAACACACAAAATTTACAACTAAATAGTTAATTGTAAATTGTTGTGAATTACATAATTATAAGCAGTCCATTTCAAATTGCAGATGTTTCAAAAAGCCCGCAAAATAAAATAATTAACCCCGAGTCCTTATCCTCGGGGCGGAAGGACTTATTAGTCGTTGAAAAGGCTAAGGTCAGGATAATTATCCCTCATGAGAAGGCCGATCGCCTCCACCCGATTGGATTAGTCGTTTCCTTTTATGCCCGGTGTGACGTGCATGTCGGTGAGAGGGGGGGAGGGGAGGGGGGACACGATCAAGGGTAACACAGGGCTCCATTCGTAGAAAAACTCTACAATTCTACAAATGGACAATTCAAGTACAGTATAGTATGGGGAATTCAAGTTAGTCTTCACTGCGCAGTTTTTAAACTTCCGCAACAACGTAGCCCTGTCGTCTCACCCGTGCGTCTGCTTGTATATCAACAACGAAGCCCTGTTGTCTCACCCGTGCGTCTGCTTGTATATCAACAACGAAGCCCTGTTGTCTCACCCGTGCGTCTGCTTGTATATCAACAACGAAGCCCTGTTGTCTCACCCGTGCGTCTGCTTGTATATCAACAACGAAGCCCTGTCGTCTCACCTGTGCGTCTGCTTGTATATCAACAACGAAGCCCTGTTGTCTCACCCGAGCGTCTGCTTGTATATCAACAACGTAGCCCTGTTGTCTCACTCGTGCGTCTGCTTGTATATCAACAACGAAGCCCTGTCGTCTCACCCGTGCGTCTGCTTGTATATCAACAACGAAGCCCTGTTGTCTCACCCGTGCGTCTGCTTAAATATCAACAACGAAGCCCTGTTGTCTCACCCATGCGTCTGCTTGTATATCAACAACGAAGCACTGTTGTCTCACCCGTGCGTCTGCTTGTATATCAACAACGAAGCCCTGTCGTCTCACCCGTGCGTCTGCTTGTATATCAACAACGAAGCCCTGTCGTCTCACCCGTGCGTCTGCTTGTATATCAACAACGAAGCCCTGTCGTCTCACCCGTGCGTCTGCTTGTATATCAACAACGAAGCACTGTTGTCTCACCCGTGCGTCTGCTTGTATATCAACAACGAAGCCCTGTTGTCTCACCCGTGCGTCTGCTTGTATATCAACAACGAAGCCCTGTTGTCTCACCCGTGCGTCTGCTTGTATATCAACAACGAAGCCCTGTTGTCTCACCCGTGCGTCTGCTTGTATGAGTATATCAACAACGAAGCCCTGTTGTTTCACCCGTGCATCTGCTTGTATATCAAAGCCACTTTTACTAGGTACTAATAGAAGAAACGAGTAGGTACTTCTTTTCTACTAGAAGAATTTAAAGATAATATACATACATACATAGACACACGCCTTTTTCCCCGAAGGGGTAGGCAGAGCCCCAATAGGGCACTTTTCACAGCGTCTTACACCATCGTGTAGCCCGCTAAAGATAAGATAAGATAAGATAATTGTTTATTTCCAGATTTCACACATTAAAAATTCACATGTCCATTCCATATTGTAAAAAAAATATTTTATTTTTGTTTTAATGTACATTGAGTTATAAATCTGAAATGTAATCGTGGTAATTTGGTGTTTATAGATTATTATGTTTTTGTTTTTTTTTTTAACATTGATAGACCTTTGTTTGACCACGATCTCACCTGTTGGTAAGTGACGATGTGGCCGAAGATGGAGCACAAAGGTCTAGAAGGCACCTATTCACTCTTGACTTGAAGAGACCCAGATTATAGTTTTCAGGAAAGACAGACGACGGCAGTGTGTTCCACTCCTTAGCAGTTCGCATTATAAAGGTAGATTAACAAATACTGCAAAGGTGTGCTTTATAGATAAATCTTTATTTTATTCACCTTAACTAAAATAAAACTTGCAGGTGTCGCAGAAATTAGTTCACGGAACAATAGGCGGCCTTATAGCTAAGAGCAACCTTTGGTTGGACTGGATTGTAGAGAGTGTGAAGGGAGCTGCTGTTACAATATAGTCAACGGGGGCGTAGGTAACACAATCCTAACCATTTACGGTGACAAAACGGGAATGTTTTTTTTATTTTTATTATTATTATTTCTTAAGGAATTAAGAAAAACATTGTATTATAAACTCAAAAGACCCTTTTGGGTTTGTTCAGAGTGTATACAAATCGCCTTAGGTGTAAATACCATAATCTTACTCTGTGATTCAGTATCCTCTTCACCGCTTAAAATAGGTAAGTACATTAATAAGGTAACTTAGGTAGGAACGATGTAGTTATGTTTGTCGTACAAAAAACGTTGCATTCTGACTGAACCGATAAACCGGTTACCAGTTACACAGTTACACAGTGTTTTGTCTTTAGCATTGACAAGCATTTTAAAATTGGATCGAATGAGACAAAACACGGTGTCGCGATTATCAGCAGCGTGGCTAGAGAGTACTCTTACATAAAATAAAGGGAAGAAATAGTAATGAGATCCTCTCTGTCCCTCCCTAGCATATTAGCAAACTATGATGGTATCTTTTACCATGGTAACTTTTTAACTCCACTCTTATTATCCTTTTTACTGAACAATAATAAGAATCTCTATTTGATATTCACGTGATTGTTGTGATTTGAACTTGATCCTGGAAGATTTTGAGATTAGAAGAACTTACGTCCATAGCCATACAGCTCATTTTGCATTGCATCTTGATTTGAACGACACACGCTGACATCAAAGTGTTTTTTCACAGTGCTGACATTATGCCGCGACACGTTCTTCAAAGCAATATCTTCAGTGAGTTAATTTCCTTCTCAGAGACAATCACATTTGTTACTATGCCGCGCAAAAATAAACTGTATTCGTTCGTTTGTGGGTCTATTTCTGTAAGGAGTAATAACTAAAATTGTGTCTAAAGGACATAATTGAATTGAATATGTTTATGGAACAAGTTGTATAATAAAGGCTAAAATAATTCTAAGATTATTTTATTGTTTACTCACTACAGAACTCTACTTTTTTATTATTAACTAGTTGTCTGCCCAAGGCTTCGCTTGCGCTGGATAAAAAGTAGCATATAGCTCAATCCAGGTCATAATCTACCCGGGTAATAAATTTTATCAAAGTTGGTTCAGCCGTTTCGGCATGATTCAGTTTCAAACAACTAAACATCTAAAAATCCATTTTTATCCATCTATTTTAGTAGTAGTAGAGCTTTTTTGTGAAACAGTTAGTCCGAGGAAGTATTGCCACCATACCTATTTCTGCCGCGAAGCAGTAGTGCTCGCTGAGTTCTGGTTTGAAGAGGTATGGTATACTCAGTCTCCTTCCGTGGATGTCTTAAAAAGCAATTCCTATCAACTTGATTACAACACTGCACTGGTGCTGCGATGGAACGTCCGCCTACCAAGCGTGCTGCCTGTGCCAAATCCCACATAGCATTCTATGCGATGGCTTCGTCCAGCGGTGGACGTACCTATACCGGACGATGATGATGCTGATGATGAAGTATATTTAATTTTACTGTCTTATTTTCCTATTTAGATCGAATATAGTTTTAATATCAAGTTGTAGTAAGAGTTGATATAATGTGACACCCTGTTAGCAGAGAGCTTAAAATAATGAGCGAGGTATCGCCGCAGTAATCGGCTTGGCTCCTAATTGCCCATTGCCACAGATAAAAATAATACTCCATTGCTAAGTAGTCTATACGGCCGGTGACTCGCAGTCAACGAGGGCTTTATCAAAATAATACTCCATTGCTAAGTAGTCTATACGGCCGGTGACTCGCAGTCAACGAGGGCTTTATCAAAATAATACTCCATTGCTAAGTAGTCTATACGGCCGGTGACTCGCAGTCAACGAGGGCTTTATCAAAATAATACTCCATTGCTAAGTAGTCTATACGGCCGGTGACTCGCAGTCAACGAGGGCTTTATCAAAATAATACTCCATTGCTAAGTAGTCTATACGGCCGGTGACTCGCAGTCAACGAGGGCTTTATCAAAATAATACTCCATTGCTAAGTAGTCTATACGGCCGGTGACTCGCAGTCAACGAGGGCTTTATCAAAAAACGTTGCTAATGAAGTCTCATTAGAAGCATTGATATGCTTTGGTAAGGTCTTACGGAAATGAGCTATGGACATGATGGCACTAACACAACGTCGGTTGACCAGGAAAGAACTAGTGACTCAACGAACTAATAGGTAACTGAACATAAACGCTCCCATTAGTTTATAAAAAAAATAGCTTAGACACTAGTACTAGCTTTTTAGTGAGAGTTCCCTCGGAAAGTGCGAGTATAACGATGATTTCGTCAACACGACTTAATTTATCTCGCCCGAAATTTACGAGCTGGCGACTTCGAACGAATGAGTGTAGTAGAGTGTTTTGTTCGCTATCTCAACTTTGTTGTTTGCTTCGAATTGATGTAGTCACTAATATGAATACATGGGTACCTGCTGATATACCGAGTGATGACATTTACATGCGTATTTCATAATAATAATTAGACTACAAGACCATCGTGATGAAATGCTGAGTTCTTAATATGTGACAGTTGTCATAGATAACTTAATGGAGATGATTCTGTATAAAGAAGTGGCTTAGGGGCTCTGTGGTGACCCTAGACTCTCTCTCTTTAGCTGGTATAGTTGTCATAGATAATGTACGGGACCGACTCGTCCAGAACCAGGGTGTAGCTGAGTGGACTGTGCTATGCTGGGCTGTGCTGTCCTGGTTCCGTCCGGGTCCGGCGTACTTGAGTGCGGCTGGAATCTGTTCTTGACCTACGGTGGCTACGGTGGGATGCGTTCTGAGCGGGTTCTTGAATGAAATACTGTTTGCTGGTACTGTACTGCTTGAGGCTTGAGGCTTGAGGCTTGAGACGACTTGTTGACTTCTTGCTGGTTGTGGAACCACTAAATTTCTACTGTTTTTGAGCTATCTATATACAACAAGTCGTCCCTCGCCCGAGCAGCCTGTCGAACAAGCGGGTTTTATTGTCTTCATACTATGCTATTTCAATTTACCTATTACAATGAGTTCCCCGTCTCGTTCCTTTCGTTAAGCTCCTCTGTTTCAAGGTCATATCAACTTTCTCTTTACAACTTTCCAAAACTTTCTAAAATTTATGACATTGTGTTTTAAAAATAGCTTTCTAATACTAGCTTATCTATGAGAGTAGGCACGTTTTCTGTTGACTATATTGTGACATAGGTGTACCTAACTCTACCTAGTGTGTAGTTAACTCTGTCCCAGGACTTTCTAGGCAGCCTTTAAAGCTGTCTATTTAGTTAACTACCTATTTGATGCCTGGTATTCTGTACTAGGGTGTGAGGTTCCTACCTATGTACCTACTCTCCTTATAATAAAACTGCAGAACATACTAAGGTTTATTAAATGTGGCTATATCTAAAACTTAAGTCTATTTACTGTTATTTTCTACCTATGTATGTTCTAAGCCTGTTTACTATTTCTATATGGAACTTTATTTATTAAAATTATCTAGCCTATTGGACAGCGTCCGCCTAAGCTAAACTTAGTCTAAACTAATATCTATGTTGGTCGTCCGGAACATTCTCCCGCCGTTCAGTGACCCGTCGCTGGAACACCCGTAGTGGAGGATGACTCGCTCTGTTGCAGCAGGATCAGCTTCTTGGTCGGTCTTCGCAAGGTGCCTCCTTTGGTGAGGACGTCGACTGCGCGTACGATGCCATCACCCCCTGGATACGTTGAGGTGATGAGCCCTCTGGGCCATACGTTGCGAGGCAGGTTAGGGTCGGCGATCAGCACGACATCTCCCTTCTTGATGGCGGGGCCCTTGCCATGAGGGTCACGGCGGTTCTGTAGTTCGGGCAGGTACTCTCTGAGCCACCTAGCCCAGAAGATGTCGGCGAGGCGCTGCGATGCTCTCCAGTGCGTCTTCCCGATGAGGTCGCTGTCGGTGAAGGGGCCAAGCTGTGGCGTTCGTGCTGGCCCCAGAAGCAGGAAGTGATTCGGCGTTAGGGCTTCTGGGTCATCTGGGTCCACTGATACATGAGTCAGTGGACGGCTGTTGACGGTGAACTCTGCCTCGGCAAGCAGAGTTTGAAGGACTTCCTCGTGGGGGTGGCGCTCATGCAGGGTTGCAGAGAGCGCAGACTTGACGCTCCTCACGAGCCGTTCCCAGGCGCCGCCCATGAAGGGCGCTCCAGCTGGAATGTAGCGCCAGGTGATGCCCCTGGAGGACGCCTCGTCTGCGGTGCTGGAGTCGATGGCCTCCCGGAGCTCTTTGTCAGCCCCTCGGAGGTTGGTCCCGTTGTCTGACCAGATTTCGGTGGGACAGCCGCGGCGCGCTATCATGCGCCGCAGGGCCATCACAGCGGCGCCCGTGGTTAGGTCGGACGCCAGCTCGAGGTGGACTGCCCGGGTCGTCAGGCAGGTGAAGAGGGCGACGTACCGTTTGGGAGTGGTACGCCCGACGGTGACTGTTATCGGGCCGAAGTAGTCGACCCCTGTGTAGGAGAAGGGCCGACTGTGGTGCGCCAGACGGGTTGACGGGTGGTTCCCCGTCGGCGGCTGTGGGGCTGGCGTCTTCCGGATCCTGCAGACCAAGCACCGGTGGATTGTCATGCGGGCCACCGGGCGAAGGCGCAGAATCCAGTAGTGCTGGCGGCACTCATTGATCGTCATTTCGACGCCAGCGTGATGAAGCTTTCTGTGAACATTTGCAATGAATAGTTTAGCTAGTGTACTGTTTCCGTCTAGGACGGCCGGCGATTTCTGTTGTTTTGTTATTCCCCTCGTCGCTCCAATTCTTGATTTAAGGGTGATTGTCCCGTTTATCAGTTCTACTGCCAGAGGACGAAGTCGGCTGTCCATCGGGACCTCCTTTCCTATTGATAGTAGTTTTATTTCATGGGCGAAGGCGACTTCTTGACTTGCTCGTACTAGGAGGCCTTCCGCTCGTCTAATTATCGTTGGCTCGAGCCTTTGATATTTGTCTGTTTCTGTTCGAATAATCTTCTTCTTGTAGGTGCCGGGTTTTGTCGATTTCACTCGCCAATCCGGATCTATCTGTCTGTTCTGTTTTGTTCGTTTGACTTCCACCCGTTCTATTTTTCGTTGAAGATTTTCGATAAACTGCAATACTCTAGCTGTTGATCGTACCAGTCGGTCATACTTGGAGAATCTTTCAGGATCTGGTAGCGCTGACGCTAGAGATGTCTTTGGACTTGATATTGTTACGGTCTGTACTCTTTCCTCGCCTGTAGTCTGAGCAGGTGCAGGCGAGTCTGTTGGCCATGTTGATGGGTCATTTTGTAGAAAATCTGGCCCACAAAACCACCGATGATGACGATTTAAATCTGTTGGTACATCTCGTGTTGCGTCATCTGCGACATTCATCTTGGTTGGTATCCAGCGCCATTCTTTCAAGCTGCTATTCTCCTCTATTGCCGCTATTCTGTGCGCGACGAATGGTTTGTACGACCTCGCGCCTGTTTTTAACCATGTGAGAACGGTTCGGCTGTCTGTCCAGAAGCGTTTCTCATCTGGTTTTCGGCTGTGTTCTTGTATCACGGCCTCTGCCATGCGGCTTCCCATCACGGCTGCTTGCAACTCTAACCTGGGTATTGAGAGTATCTTCAGTGGCGCGACTCGGGCTTTGGCTAAGACTAGCGATATCTTAATGCTTCCGTCTGGCATGGTGACTCGCCAGTAGAGTACGGCGGCGTATGCTGCTTCTGATGCGTCGGTAAAGGTGTGCAGCTCTAGCTTTAACGCGTCACTGTAGCTGTTATAGCATCTAGGTATTCCAACCTGTTTCAGCTTTTCTAGGTGACCCATCCAGTCTGCCCATTGGGGAGTTAGATCTGTGGGAATCGGATCGTCCCAACCGGTGCCACGACGCCATACTTCTTGCAAGATTTGCTTCGCTCGAGTTGTTACTGGCGATGCGAAGCCTAGAGGATCGAAAAGTGACATTACTATTTTTAACATTTCCCTTTTCGTTGGATTGCCTTTTTTCATTATGTGTTGAGGAAGGCGGGCCATATCTAGATTGAAGGCAAGTTCATCAGAGTCTGGATTCCACATGAGTCCCAGGATACGTTCGGATTTCGTACCATCATCGAGTTGTCGTAATGTCTGTGATTGTCCTGGCTCAAGTGCCTGAAGAACTTGTAAGCTGTTAGAAGTCCACTGTCTCAGATTGAAGTGGGCCGCGGCATGAATCATTTTTACCTCCTTTGCTGTCTTGACTGCTTCCTCTGTAGACCGGAAGCTCTGGAGGTAATCATCCATATAATGGCTTTCTACTATAGCCGTGGCTGCTTCTGGGTACTTTTGTTCGTGTTTACTCGCGTTGAGATTTTTTACAAATATGGCCGTAGCAGGTGATGAAGTCGCTCCGAATATCAATGACATCATTCTATATTCAAATGGCTGTGTATTATCGCGGCGATCACCTCTCCATAGGTACCTGAGTGCGTCTCTGTCTTTTTCAGCGATTTTGACCTGCATAAACATTTCAGCGATATCGGCTGATACGGCTATCGTGTGCTGTCTGAAACGCATCAGGACACCAGGCAATGATTGAAGAAGATCGGGTCCTGTTAGTAGTTGATCGTTCAATGAAGTTCCTCTCGTTTTCGCTGCAGCGTCATGTACTACGCGGAGTTTGTCAGGCTTCATCGAGTTTACTACGGCAAAATGTGGTAAGTACCATGTTCTATTTTCTGTTTTTTGTAAGGGAGCTTTCTCTGCATAACCTTTTTCTGTTAAGTTTTCCATCTGCTGTCTGTACTTTTCTTTAACAAGCTGGTTCTTATCTATTTTCTTTTCAGTGCTTGTTAATCTTGTCAAGGCATTTTGATAGTTGTTCGGCATCACTATGTTATCTTTTTTCCACAGTAGGGCCGTTTCGTAGTAACCATCTGCGCGCTGGTGGGTTTCGGCCTCTAGGATCTTGAGAGCTTGTTCTTCAGGGTCGCTCTTAGGACGTTTCGGGGTGATCATCAGTGACTCAATGGCGAAGTGACGACGAAGCTCTTCATCCATTTTATCTTCTATGTTCAGATTATTCACGTAATGTATCTGATGTCCGAGTCCTCTCGTTCGTGATCCATGAAGTACCCACCCCAAGGGTGTGAGGGATGCTACTGGTTGTGAAATGGTACCGGTTCTCATAGCGCATGCCACAAGTAGCTGCCAGTTGTCCTGTCCTATCAAAATTCTTGGCTTGGCTTTGTAATGCATGATGTATTTTTCTATATCTTTAAGATGGTCACATCCTCTGATGTCTATGTTACTCACGGTTTGTGGAGAAAGCTTTAGTCCCTTTATGGTACGGGCTTGTACCTGATGAGTGTTGGCCCCTCGTAGAGTGAACGATATCTTCTGTGACCGTACCTCTTTGATTGTGGTATTCGCTATTGCTTCTATGCAAAGAGGATCTTCAGGGCCTAGAGCCCCGATTACTGAGGCTACTTCTTCATCAACGAGGGTCACTGTAGATCCGTCGTCAAGTAAAGCATAAGTGTTTACTTCACCCTCTGGCCCCGATGCCGTCACGGGTATAATTTTCAGGAACGTTCTCTTGTTACTCGGGGCCCAAGTGAAAACTACCGACTCATTTACTGTCTCTGTTTTTTCAGTAGCCTCACGACGGAAATGTAGGAGCTTGTGGTGCCAGTATCTGCAGCCGTCTTGCTCACATTGTATCTGCTTACAAGTGTGATTCCTTGTTTTGAATCTCAAACACCTGAAGCACAGTCGGTGTTTTTTGGCAATGTCCCACCTGTCATTGGAATTGACATTTAAGAATTTTTTACATTCGGCTATTGTGTGGGAATTTACTTCGCAGACCGGGCACGTGCCTTTCACTGTGAGCTTGGGATCTGTACTATTACCGCTTAAAGTGAAAGTTCTATTTCTATTGTTCCTTCCCGGTCCCGAAGTATCTATTGTTCTATCTGTTTCCGGCTGCGCATACGGACTACATCTGTTCGCCTCTCTGTCTAAGAAGCGAGCCAACTTGACTAAGTCAGGCTCGTCCGGCGACTGTTCTGATGCGTAGTCGTACCATCTGTATTTAAGCGCAGGCGTCATTTTTTCTATAGTAAGTTTCGTTATCTCTGGATTGTAGAGATAATATACTTTATTCAATGCTTGAAGTGTAGCTACGACATTAGCTACCCGGCTGGCGAAGACACAGAGCTCCCTCGGGGCGTCTGTCGGTCGAGTCAAAGATCTAAGTCGCTCTAACTCGGCGAGGGCTATGGTATCTGGACGCCCGAAGCGTGTCTCTAGTGCCTTCATGACCTCTTCTGACTTAACATTATGTATTAACAAGCTATCAACGGCCTCTCTGGCCCTACCTTTCAAGCAGCGACGTAGGCGAGCGACGTTCTCTGTTTCTGTGTATATTGTTAATGTTTCTACGTACGCTGCCTTAAACGCTAACCATTCTTGGTATGCGCCACTAAAAAATGGGAGCTCTGTGAATCGGCGAGGAGTCGACTGTGTTCCAACACGTATAGCTTGCGCTATGGCTGAAGCGAGGTCTGTCATTGCTGTTCGTGGCTCAGGCCTCGCTATGACTCCCGCCGTTGCGGAAACACCGGGGTGCGTGGTACTAGACTGTATGACTCTATTATTATAAGTTTCATGCTCATACCTTGGTATCACCGGTGCTCCCGCTCCAATCCAACCCGTAGGGTTATCACTGAATCCAATATCACTGCATCCATTTTTAGCACTGCATCCATTTTTAGCACTGCATCCATTTTTAGCACTACACACACTTTTGGCACTACACACACTTTTGGCACTACACACACTTTTGGCACTGCATCTATAATTTTCACTGTTCCTAATATTAACACTATTCCTATTATTTTCACTGTTCCTATTATTATCACTGTTCTCCGGGGCACTGTTCACATTCCACATAGGTCCATTCACCCCGGTTGTCGCTGGCAATCCCTGAACTATTACGGCGGCGGTGGCAGGGACTGCGACAGGTGGGGTAAATGGAGCTGCTGGGGCTCCCAGATTCTGTAGCCGGGCTTCCGTCATCTGTAGAGAGGGTCCGGCTTGGAGTGGTTCCAAAGACGAAGCGGGCGGTAACGTTCCTGCTGCGTCTTGTTGCTCGTTGACATTGGTGGTCACTGTCGTCGTGTTTAACACCCAGTTGTCAACTCTAGCGGCATCCTCGGGTCCGCTGATGATGGTGTCGTAGTCGTCGTCCGATTCAGACTCTTCTTGTAGCCTCTTAAATTCGGCGGCGGCTAGCTGTTCCCGTATCCGAAGGAGGTCTATCTCGGCTTTCTGTAATTTTTCCTTCTTGGATTTTGCCTTAGACTTCTTGGACATTCGGGAACGCCTCGTACTTTTCTCTGTATTTGAGGTAGCTTCTGTGTCTCTGGATGTTTCCTCGCTTGTAGTGGCCGGCGTGTTCTCCGTTAGGTAGTTGGTGTCCTCACTTGATGACGCGTCCCTGGCGGACGCACTCGGAACGTGCGCGGCACGCGACGACTCGGCAGCGGTCGTCAAGTTGAGCACGCTCGCGGGCGTAGGGACGGCGCGCGAAGTGGATGCTGCGTCACGGGACGCGGGATCCACGGGGATAAACTCGCGTGGACCGTGGACCTCGGGGTCCACGACAGAGGACGCGGGTGGAGCGTGGACCGCGGGGTCCACGACTGGGGCCTCGGGCGCGTCACGGGACGCGGGCCGACCGTTCTGAGATCGCGTAACCACCATCCTATGGTCTTCTAAATCCGGCTCTGCGAAGGACCACGATGTACGGGACCGACTCGTCCAGAACCAGGGTGTAGCTGAGTGGACTGTGCTATGCTGGGCTGTGCTGTCCTGGTTCCGTCCGGGTCCGGCGTACTTGAGTGCGGCTGGAATCTGTTCTTGACCTACGGTGGCTACGGTGGGATGCGTTCTGAGCGGGTTCTTGAATGAAATACTGTTTGCTGGTACTGTACTGCTTGAGGCTTGAGGCTTGAGGCTTGAGACGACTTGTTGACTTCTTGCTGGTTGTGGAACCACTAAATTTCTACTGTTTTTGAGCTATCTATATACAACAAGTCGTCCCTCGCCCGAGCAGCCTGTCGAACAAGCGGGTTTTATTGTCTTCATACTATGCTATTTCAATTTACCTATTACAATGAGTTCCCCGTCTCGTTCCTTTCGTTAAGCTCCTCTGTTTCAAGGTCATATCAACTTTCTCTTTACAACTTTCCAAAACTTTCTAAAATTTATGACATTGTGTTTTAAAAATAGCTTTCTAATACTAGCTTATCTATGAGAGTAGGCACGTTTTCTGTTGACTATATTGTGACATAGGTGTACCTAACTCTACCTAGTGTGTAGTTAACTCTGTCCCAGGACTTTCTAGGCAGCCTTTAAAGCTGTCTATTTAGTTAACTACCTATTTGATGCCTGGTATTCTGTACTAGGGTGTGAGGTTCCTACCTATGTACCTACTCTCCTTATAATAAAACTGCAGAACATACTAAGGTTTATTAAATGTGGCTATATCTAAAACTTAAGTCTATTTACTGTTATTTTCTACCTATGTATGTTCTAAGCCTGTTTACTATTTCTATATGGAACTTTATTTATTAAAATTATCTAGCCTATTGGACAGCGTCCGCCTAAGCTAAACTTAGTCTAAACTAATATCTATGTTGGTCGTCCGGAACAGATAACTTAATGGAGATGATTCTGTATAAAGAAGTGGCTTAGGGGCTCTATGGATGGTGACCCTAGACTCTCTTTTTTTAGCTGGTATAGTTGGTGGTATGGTTGAGGTGTTTAAAAGTCTTGAGTTCACTGGTAAATGGTTTGTATTAAGAGTCTGCACAATATTACTTAACTCACTAATATTGGTATAACTATGATTTTATGGTATATAGCGGAATGCTTGCGACTTCGTCCGCGTGTACTTTTCGATACAAACTTAAACACCCCGCTGCACCCCCTTAAGGGTTGAATTTCTGGAATTACTTTCTTAGTGCACGCTTAGACCACCAAAGGAACGTACCCTCCAAATTTTAGGTGTCTAGGACTTATGGTTTAGGCTCTGCGTTGATAGTCAGTCAGTCAGTCAGTCAATCACGCAACGTTTTTATACATATTGATTATTTGTATATGGTTTATAGTAGGTAAATTAATGGCATAGTTTTATGGACACAAAGAGCCTCTATGATGTTCGATAGTGTTCGGTAGCAACCTGAACAGATTTTGATAACCGGAAAAATAACTAAAATATAGTAAAGTCGATCGAAACTTCAGTCAACTGTAATATTGTACCAGCAAACAGTAATATAAACTCATCTTCTATTGTGACTTGTATATTGATTGTGAAGTAGTTTGTACTACAAAGCTATTTATTTGAATGAACAGAGATACAGAGATAATACCCATAAGTGTGAATACAACACATTAATCATGGGCGGGAGTCGAGTGTGGACGCACTCGCGGGCGGGCGGCGGCGGCGGCGGGCGGGCGGACAAAGGAAGCATTCTTGAGAGCCCAAATACATGGAGCTAAGAAAGATGGATGAAACTTTTTCAATAGACAGAAAAAAATAACTACTAACATATTTGGCTTAGTTTTTTCAACAAAATAAGATCTTTTTTTTAATAATCCGGAAATAATCCCTAAGCAGAAGATGTAGTTGGCGCGTTTTTCATTTGTTTTTTTTAATACAGCCGGCGCCCTGTCCTTTTAACCAGCCAGTAACGTTTTTCATACAATATTTTCGATCGATCTCTTTGCTCGCAGTACAGTAAAGAACAATATTCATTTTCCTAATTCAAAACTCATTACTACCCTCTATTAAAATGTATCGCAGAAAATACCAACTTTGCTCGCACTTGTGTGAGAAACAACGTTTTTCGAATAGGACATGATTTGAAATTACTTTATAGGCTTAAATTATTTATCGAAAATCCTTCTTCTTTGTTTTGAACCTATTTCTAACTAAATTACTTATCCTTGTCCCTTTTCGTAGCTCTAGGTCCCGCAGACAAAAAATAAATTACCACGGGCGTTCGAGCGCGCTTGATTTACGCGCGCTTGATTTACGCGCGCGGATCCGTGCACCTTGCTTTTTGTCCACACCTTGGGCCTTTGGGCCCTCGGGTAGCTTCTCTAGCTTGGATAGGGATGTTATTATATCGAATTGGCTTATCGAATATCATTACATCCACGATAATCATTTGAATATGTGTGATTTATATAGGTACGGGACGCAAAATGTTTCGCTTACCAAACACCGTTGCATGCACATTATTTACGAGTATATTGATCTCGAAAACAGATACTGCAAATAACGAATCGTATTGTTTTGGCAAAAATGGCGACACCATGCAATGCAATTAACATTTTAATATCGAGAGAGAAATCCACAAAATATTCGAGGCACTGTATCGGGGTATTCGGCAGGTATTCACATGCCGGGTATTATTGGGCGTTAGCGCGTAATCTCTTTACGAAGAGCGGTCGAGTTTTTACATTTTTAATCCGGCGAACGGGATGACGTACCAACTGCCACTGTAACTGATGCCCGAGTGATTTAGGCCAAACGGGAACACACCTAATTAAACAGTGTTTTTATTATGTAATAGATTACTTAATTTTTATTACAAATTAGAAAGGAAGCTTCATTGTTTTTGTCTCTGTTTTATTCTTCTGTTTTAGGTGTAAAGTTGAGTTAATTTTTTTTTTGTTTCATGCCTCGACTAACTGGCATACTTCCCGGATGCTAAGTGGTTACCGTCGCCTATTGACATCACATAATGTAAGTATGATACAGCTGTCACCATACATTGAGAGCTAGTTTTCATCGTGCATACGATGCTGTGCGAAGCATACGATGATCTAAACCTTGACCTTTTTTCATTTTTAGATAGTTGGTAATTTGTAATCGGCATTGTGTTGGATTTTCCTGCTGACGTCACCTATGAGTACATAGCATAGATTATCTAAAACTTAAACTTAAACTTACTTTCTCTAGACTAATCCCATCTTGAAATAACATAGCAAAAAGAAAACCATACCTGTACCTAGGTACGTAGACACACTTAACTACATAATGTGCTTAGGAAACTTTGGAGTCTAAGAAGCCGGTTAAGTTGGAGTTTCGCTAAGTTATCGTGTGTAATGTTGGAAAGATTTGCGCAATTCTAAGTAGGGGCTCCGTTTGCATGAACTAAGTTGCAGCTGAGTGTACAGCTTACATCTCTCTGTCCAATCTATATCTACCTAAGCGACACGAAGAGACAGTGACTCATGCCTACATCTCTCTGTCCAATCTATATCTACCTAAGTGACACGAAGAGGCACTGACTCATGCTTACATCTCTCTGTCCAATCTATATCTACCTAAGCGACACGAAGAGACAGTGACTCATGCCTACATCTCTCTGTCCAATCTATATCTACCTAAGTGAAACGAAGAGGCACTGACTCATGCTTACATCTCTCTGTCCAATCTATATCTACCTAAGTGACACGAAGAGGCAGTTACTCATGCTTACATCTCTCTGTCCAATGTATATCTACCTAAGCGACACGAAGAGGCACTGACTCATGCTTGCATCTCTCTGTCTAATCTATATCTACCTAAGCGACACGAAGAGGCAGTGACTCATGCTTACATCTCTCTGTCCAATCTATATATATCTAAGTGACACGAAGAGGCACTGACTCATGCTTACATCTCTCCGTCCAATCTATATCTATCTAAGCGACACCAAGAGGCACTGACTCATGCTTACATCTCTCTGTCCAATCTATATCTATCTAAGCGACACGAAGAGGCACTGACTCATGCTTACATCTCTCCGTCCAATCTATATCTATCTAAGCGACACGAAAAGGCACTGACTCATGCTTACATCTCTCTGTCCAATCTATATCTACCTAAGTGACACGAAGAGGCAGTGACTCATGCTTACATCTCTCTGTCCAATCTATATCTACCTAAGCGACACGAAGAGGCACTGACTCATGCTTACATCTCTCTGTCCAATCTATATCTACCAAAGCGACTCGAAGAGGCACTGACTCATGCTTACATCTCTCTGTCCAATCTATATCTACCTAAGCGACACGAAGAGGCACCGACTCATGCTTTCATCTCTCTGTCTAATCTATATCTACCTAAGCGACACGAAGAGGCAGTGACTCATGCTTAAATCTCTCTTTCCAATCTATATCTACCTAAGTGACACGAAGAGGCAGTGACTCATGCTTACATCTCTCTGTCCAATCTATATCTACCTAAGCGACACGAAGAGGCACTGACTCATGCTTACATCTCTCTATCTAATCTATATCTACCTAAGCGACACGAAGAGGCAGTGACTCATGCTTACAGCTCTCTGTCCAATCTATATCTACCTAAGCGACACGAAGAGGCACTGACTCATGTTTACATCTCTCTGTCCAATCTATATCTACCTAAGCGACACGAAGAGGCACTGACTCATGCTTACATCTCTCTGTCCAATCTATATCTATCTAAGCGATACGAAGAGGCACTGACTCATGCTTACATCTCTCTTTCCAATCTATATCTACCTAAGTGACACGAAGAGGCAGTGACTCATGCTTACATCTCTCTGTCCAATCTATATCTACCTAAGTGACACGAAGAGGCAGTGACTCATGCTTACAGCTCTCTGTCCAATCTATATCTACCTAAGCGACACGAAGAGGCACTGACTCATGTTTACAACTCTCTGTCCAATCTATATCTACCTAAGCGACACGAAGAGGCACTGACTCATGCTTACATCTCTCTGTCCAATCTATATCTACCTATGCGACACGAAGAGGCAGTGACTCATGCTTACATCTCTCTGTCCAATCTATATCTATCTAAGCGATACGAAGAGGCACTGACTCA
Organism: Operophtera brumata; assembly: GCA_932527175.1. Classification (NCBI taxonomy): domain Eukaryota; kingdom Metazoa; phylum Arthropoda; class Insecta; order Lepidoptera; family Geometridae; genus Operophtera; species Operophtera brumata. The sequence goes on along the minus strand of OW052239.1, from coordinate 51,923,439 downwards.
TGCTTACATCTCTCTTTCCAATCTATATCTACCTAAGTGACACGAAGAGGCAGTGACTCATGCTTACATCTCTCTGTCCAATCTATATCTACCTAAGTGACACGAAGAGGCAGTGACTCATGCTTACATCTCTCTGTCCAATTTATATCTACCTAAGCTACACGAAGAGGCACTGACTCATGCTTACATCTCTCTGTCTAATCTATATCTACCTAAGCGACACGAAGAGGCAGTGACTCATGCTTACATCTCTCTGTCCAATCTATATCTACCTAAGCGACACGAAGAGGCACTGACTCATGCTTACATCTCTCTGTCCAATCTATATCTACCTAAGCGACACGAAGAGGCACTGACTCATGCTTACATATCTCTGTCCAATCTATATCTACCTAAGCGACACGAAGAGGCAGTGACTCATGCTTACATCTCTCTGTCCAATCTATATCTACCTAAGCGACACCAAGAGGCACTGACTCATGCTTACATCTCTCTGTCCAATCTATATCTACCTAAGCGACACGAAGAGGCACTGACTCATGCTTACATCTCTCTGTCCAATCTATATCTACCTAAGCGACACGAAGAGGCAGTGACTCATGCTTACATCTCTCTGTCCAATCTATATCTACCTAAGCGACACGAAGAGGCACTGACTCATGCTTACATCTCTCTGTCCAATCTATATCTACCTAAGCGACACGAAGAGGCACTGACTCATGCTTACATCTCTCTGTCCAATCTATATCTACCTAAGCGACACGAAGAGGCACTGACTCATGCTTACATCTCTCTGTGAAGTATTATTAGTAGTCAAGTCAGTTTTTGATAGTCATCATCTATCAAGTCCGGCAGCGCGTCGTGGCAGCCATGAGAATATGTGCAACAGTGGACTTTTACAGGTTGATGATACAGGATAACTCTGGTGTCTGCCTGTCTGTTTGTCTCAGCACGTTTTCTCAGAATCAACTAGATGAAAAAAAAATTTTTTGGTTAACATATAACTTTTGTCAAATTCGAAACAATAGGGCTTGTTGAGGCATTATGCCTTTTTATAATTTAATAGATATGAATAGTTTAAAGTTATTATAGAAAATATGCGAAAATCGAGCATAAATGTGAACTGCTAAAGGAGTAGAACACACTACCGTCGTCTCTTTCTTGGAAACTATAATCTAGGTCTCTTCAAGGCTATATTGCATGGGTGCCTTCTAGACCTTCGTGATCCATCATTGGCCTAAATAAGAAATATATTTTCTTGAGAAGCGTGCTACATCTTCGACTTCAACCCTTTCCAAAGGTCAATCGCTTACATAACAAAAAAACTTTACCCAATTAGCCCAACTGGTTATGGATCTAACGACATCAAGTCATTTTATTGTTTGTACAGGAACACAATAATCACGAAAGTACGAAATTAGGTGAAATTGCTAAAAGTATAGGTACATTATAGTAGATTACAGCGTCGCTTCAACACGGTCCCTCGCGCCTCAATTTTACAACGACTCTGTTCGGTAAATTTTAACTTAATAAAAGATTTTTTCGGATAACAGCCTGATCTCGACGATCCTGCGAGATAAAAACACCAGTTTGTTTCCATAGAACAATTTATTTTAGGAACGGAGGGAGTGTTCAGTTTATGTTTGCAGTAGGCTAGAGCCGGACCGATTTCTTTATAGATTTCAGGTACAGTGTTTGAAATGAAAGAAAGTAGCCTGTTTCTACTCGCCTAAAACTAAATTCATTAATTTTAGATGAAGATAGTACCCAATACCAATAACCAATTAGGCCGGACAAAACCAACCAACAACCAACCAATTAGGCCGATGTGTATTCTATCAATATAAAAAAACTGTGTATTGGTAAGCACATCGCTTGAGAACGGCTATAGACCAAAATGATATGTTGTATGTTTTTGTTTTTTCTCTTTCGTATTCAGGCCCCCTCGATACAGGCCGAGCCTAGTGAGGAAGACAACAATAACTCTTTAAATATATTAAATTCTCAGCATAACAATGTGTATCCTTATAATTAGCTTAAGATGCATTATGTTCCATTTAAAACCTGATACTTTGTTCTGGCTGTAATAAATATTTTTTCATATTGTTTTCATAGTTTTTTTGTAATTTTCATATTATTCAACTGATTAAGCTTTTAAGCGAAAACAAAATTGGAGTTGCCTGGGTTTTTTTTTCCTATGAGATTTTTTGAATTGTACAGGACAACGTCAACCGGTTGAGCGGATTTTCATGTTATTTGAAGTGTGGATAGATGCTTGGGGTTGAAGGAAAGGGTAGGAAGGGGGGGCAGACTGGGGGCAGGAGGGAGATTGCTTTTATTCCGACGCCACGCGTGCGAAGACATTAGAAAAAGGAAAGTATAAAATAAAAAAACAGTTATATTATTATCAGAATATTTGTAAGAAGTGAATACTGTATAAAAGGTGTGAGTAGACCGTAGCACCCCCGCGCCGCGAGCGGCCGCAGACAGCGACTGATTTACGAAGCAATCGTCCGGCGACACCTCGCTTGTCACGAGTCGAATAGTGTGCTTGCGAGATAGGTCACTGCAACACAATATTCAGCAACAGCAGGTATTCTCAAGCACAGACAAAATAATAATATACTAGTAGTAACAAGTGATTCTCTACCCAATTCAAAATCATTATTCTGTTCAACCACTTTTTGATTTCGCTTTTTACGCTTTTTGATATGAAACATCTATTGGCGCGCCTTGGCAGTAAAACCAACTAATATTTATTCTGTGGTAAAACCTACTAGTATGCCGCGACAGAAAACGCCATGCCAGGTGTCCTGTGATCGCCAACTTTAGTTTTATTGAAGTTTATTCCATACTAATCGATTTTCATATGAGGCCCGCCGTACGCAGATAGAGTCAAATCGTAAAACAAAAAGTGAATTCAGTCGTTTTTCCCTCAGCGCAACATATTCGCAAATCTAATACTGAGTTAACTCCAGTCGTGTATCTGAGCGGTCAACATTTTTTTTTATAGGTTTTCCACATGTCCACTTTTTATCTTGTGGCCTTATTCACTTTTGTACACACGTGCCGCTGACTTGCTTGGTGCGAGACTTTTATGGTTTAGCACCAGTAGTCCAGTCATGATGGACGTAGCAGTTGTGCCAGTCATGACGGACGCAGCAGTTGTGCCAGTAATGACGGACGCAGCAGTTGTGCCAGTCATGACGGACGCAGCATTTGTGCCAATCATGACAGACGCAGCAGTTGTGCCAGTCATGACAGACGCAGCAGTTGTGCCAGTCATGACAGACGCAGCAGTTGTGCCAGTCATGACGGACGCAGCAGTTGACGGACGGCACAGCCGATACAACTTTGGCTGCTCGGCACCTTTAGGAACCGATCACTTGTCACGTAGCCAACGCCCACCCGCGGCGGAAGGAGTACGGGTTGAAGCAGCACACATATCTCGCGCGCAGTGCAGTGCAGAAATGCAAAGAAGAGCGCTCTGCCTTTTCGGTAAACCGGTTTCCTGCCTATAAAAAGGCAGCGAAAATCGATTCATTCGAAGCGACATTATTATTAGTCGATTCATTCATTAGTCGATAAGAGACTACGCTATCAGGTCCCTTAAAAAGGGAACAGTCTCTAGCTGGTATGTTCACGACGGCATGTGACTTGTCTCTAACTTGACGGCATGTCTCTTTATGAAGATTGTCAAACGAAGCGCATTTCATTTAAGTAAAGTCTTGTACTTTCCTCTCCGCGGTATTTCTTAAGTGGACTGTCTGCCCCTCGTTGTTGCGAGCGAGGCGCGTGCCTCGGGGGCCTATTTATTGTTCGAACAACTTCGCGTTACTTACAAGGTTCAATTACCCTCGGATCGAGCCCGCGCCTACTGCGGCTGATGTAGGGCAGGTACGAATAAGATTTTACATTATACAGAGTGTTTTTTTTTTACTTGGATAGTATGTGCATATCGGAGTGCATATGTCTATCTAGAATGAAAACTGTCTTTGGAACCATTTACTCATTTTTGTATGAAAACGATTTTGGTGTAGTTATTTTCTTGGTCAACCGTGAGTTCTCCATAAAAATGAGATGTTTTGATTAAGTTTTGTTTTAATGTGTTCGACTCAGTACCATTTATAAGAATTGTTTCATTGTATTGGAAGAAAAAAAACGGAAAATGTTTGTAAATGTAGGGATGAAGTACGGATTATTGAAAATACATACGACTCAATTAGGGTATATATAGTAAGTACCAGAAATGTCTGTTACCTGCAGCTTTAACGCAGGTTATTTCAAATTCAAATTCAGTTTTAAAATCTTTATTTCAGGCTTATCGAGAAATGCACTTAACTTAAACAATAAGTTTATATTCATATTAAAATAACATTACATTTATTTACAGAAATAATAATACTACTAATACAAGGTATGTACAAAATACATATGAAACAGTTGTGCTACCTGAAGACCGCTGCTAGCGATCTAAAGGTAGCTCAACTGATCCAAATCACTACCAGCCGGAAGCGTCCCTAAGATGCTGGCTGCATTGCCACGCTGAACTTCACGCTGAAACGGCTGAACGGATGTGGTTGAAATTTGGAATAGAGATAATTGGACTTCTGGAATGACACTTAAGCACATTTTTATCCCGATATTCCCACGGGATCGAGACTTACGCGGGTGAAACCGCGGGGCGCTGCTTGTTATTAATATAATAATATTTATATCAACATAAATACCTTAGAAACTAACATACATTATATTATATTTGCCACCAGCAGTAGTAACTGCCTTAGAGCATGCAACGGTTGTCGTTTACAATTTCTGAATTTATTTTTCCCAACACCTGTCGTAATAATACAAAACGAAGTATTTTCCGAGTAAATTCAGATCCCCAAATCCACAACCAATAGCAACCCACCTGTTTATCTAATGTCAGCATTCCATCAATCCCCCTCGCAAATCCACCAACCGAACTTAACCAGAAACCTGTCTAATAACGTGAAAAAATATCATTTTCATTCCCCCGCCGATAGACAGGGGCATGCGACATACGATAACGCCACATGGAAATGACGAAAATGACATTTGGGAAAAAATCATACCATATCATCTCACCGGAAAAACATCCCTAACTTCTTACACTCAGCATTCAAAATCCCTTTTTTAGGTGAGGTGGGCTGCCTGGCATGACGGTAAATGTAGCGTGTGCAGTTTTCGGTCAAAACCCACGGATCTTATTATGATAGTGGCTGAGACAATGGTTATGCAATGGACTGTGGCCGATAGCGCTGTGACCTTGCCGGATGTGTATGCCTGTTTATTTTCACCCGCTGCGGATCATCGACCTTATGTTCAAATCTTATTTAAAGTAGGCTTTATTGAAGGTTAATTGTTAATCGTCATAAGATGACAGACGCCTGTTCCTCGTGACGCTAGCCTGGGATGGATCAGAGAATGATCCCACACACTGAACTGATTACTAATTGCGACCGGGATAAGATGTTGTCATGTTCGATTGTTTATTTGCTACCATTTTCCCCCAAAATGGCTAAACTGATTGAAATAAGGTTCTTTACAATCGTTTTAAAACATCCCTAACTTCCGGTCCTTAAGAGATTGCTTTTATTGCCATACTTCATTATTACGGTCTACATCAGACGACAAAATGTAGGTCGTAGGTTTTTGATTTTGTTAGGTGGAATTTTTTTGCACACTGCTTATCTCTTCTCACACGCAACCAATATATTATTACACTCGTATTTTAGAAGCTATAATATTGTCTATGTATGTATGTATATACATACATACATAGACAAGATGTTGCAGAGTTCATTGCATATTACCTAAATGTAGGATGTTGCCTCTCTAGGAATACTCTCCAAACTCTCCACCAAATTATGTAAAAGTATTTATAAATTTTGTATAAAATTATAAAATCCAAAAGAAAAATATAATGAAACATGTTTTACATATTGGGTTAGAAACTACTACTAACTTAAATATAAAAGAAATGAGCTCAGTGTGTCCGAGTCGTTTAGATTTTTCGTTTTAAATTATCCTAAGCAATTTCTTGCATCCGATGCATCAAAAATCTAAGCCTCTTTTATTCTGAAATTACAGACGTTTTTTATGTATGTATGTAAGTCTCACTTGCGTCATACAGAGTGAATTTTTTAACCCTATGATTTAATCTAAACAAATGATCGCGCAGTACAAAGCAACTGGGCAGTAGATTAAACCAGAGTGAATTATGCTAACCCTGGTAAACGCAAGTGGCACTAAACCGTTAAAAATAAATTGATAACTTTACCATACATTTGGTTTAATCGTCAAGATGCCAAGAGCACTGAATGCACTCCCACGTTGAAGGAATACTTCGTATACCTATTCATGTGTGAGGAAAGAGCCAGCCCTCTTGACTCCAGCGGCGTCGGCGGCGACATATTTGTGAAACGATTTATCAAAGGTAACCTTTTTAATTTACTGCAGAAAATTATAATTAGTAATAATTGTTTCAAATGAGACAAACTAGATGAAGGGTAGTCATACCTATATGAGGGAATGCCCAAAACAGACACTCAATAGAGAGGAGTAGAAGGAAGGGGGGAGGCCTTTGCCCTGCAGTGGGACGTTAAAGGCTCATAATATGAATCAAATACATTAAAAAACCGACCAAGTGCGAGTCAGACTCACGCACGAAGGGTTCCGTACCATTATCTACAAAAACGGTAAAAAACAGGTTTGTAAAAAAAAAAACTTGCACGCAAAATGTGGTCACCCATCCAAAAACTGACCCCGCAGAGCATTGCTTAACCTACATTTGGAAAAATCACGTTTGTTGGATGAGAGCTCCCTTAAATATTAATTTTATCATATTCTTTAGTATTTTCTGTTATAGCGGCAACAGAAATACATCATCTGTGAAAATTTCAACTGTCTAACTATCACGGTTCATGAGATACAGCCTGGTGACAGACGGACAGACAGACAGACAGACAGACAGACAGACGGATAGCTGAGCCTTAGTAATAGGGTCCCGTTTTAGCCTTTGGGTAGCGAACCTTAAAAACAATGTTATTACACAATTTGACGGTATTTTGTGAAGTATACCAGACACAACTTCCACAGCGCCGAAGTATACCAGACACAACTTCCACAGCGCCGAAGGATTCGTTAATTCGATTAAAATATCATTTTTAGTTAGGTTCAAATCAATCTCAGCAGGCCTGAGTAATCTCAGAGCGCAGTACACTCTGCAATGATTTCTCCAGACGCCGCCGGCAGAGGAAACAATAATACGCCCTTGAGCTTCGTCTAGACAAATCGCAAATAAATCTAATGCATTTAAGATGCTTTCATAACGAGGTTTCGAGCCTCGAATTATGGATGAAATAGAAATAAACAATATATTTGAAGAAAAAAAATGCAGACTTAGCATTGCGGCATCTCTTCATATTCATCATCATCATCATCATCAGCTGTGATGGACCCGTGTCCCAAAACATCTGTTTAATATTTTTTTTTATATCACAGCAAGATTTCGTTTCTTATTGTCTGAAGTGAAACAAAGGGAGTTGATTGCTTCCTGTATATTCAATAGAATTTAAAGTTCCCAGGATATTAAAATTCTATGTGTCTAATATAGAAAGCTGTTATTTTAGGATTCTTGGATGAGCGACAATGGTTTTAGGATTTCTTCACAGTCACAGATGGGGCAAGCAGATGTCCTGACAATGGGTGATGGAGAAAAAAACCTTTCTTGCATAAAATGCGTGTGCTTGGGGAATTTTGGTACCTTGGTTATAACTGATCTGTAGAAATCTCGAGTAATTAGTTGAGATAAGTTATTTCGTCATGAAAGGAGACGTCTAGACATGACTAGATCACTTATCGTATAACACCTTACGAACCTAGGAAATAACTAGATTCTGCATTTCAGTTATAACTAGATATGAGTCTAATTTGTGTAGCGTTTCAACGAATGGACACTGAAATCTGCGGATACACATACACTGTACTTTGTTTTTCATGTTGGGAGACCGAGATTGAAACAATGGACTATATCTCAACCTGAAATGCGCGCGAACGCGACAGTTGGCGCCAAAAAGCGGAGCGACATCATGCAAGGTTTGCAAGCCCGCACGCTGAGTTTGAATTTGGCGCGAAAAGTTGCGTCTCTTACGCAATGGTGACGACAAGATGTACCAATCACGTGTCACCCAGAAGATGTACAATGGACCAATGGCGTAACAGCAGTGGGGCGTGTTACGCTACGAAGAGGAAATGCGGTTAGAATGAAGGAATAGGGTTGCGACGGGGAGCGCATTCATTGAGTTTTGAACTGCGGAAGGAGGAAGTTTAGTTTCGCCAAGCACGGTGGAGTGTATTAGAAATCAGTGTCGTCTGACGGGGTCGTAACTAAAGAAGTGTTTAAGTCTCAGAGAAGACAGTGTTTATAATAATAGAATCAAGTGGCTAGCCTTCAAGAACATTAAAAAGCTAAGTTTTACTGTCCAAATCTGAAATCCAAATGACCTAATGACCTATTAAATCTCAGTAAATATTGGCATCATATATGTGCCTTGATTAACCTCCATATAAAAATGTGATTAGAACATTTGGATTAGTAATATATCTCAATTTGTGCGTGTATTTCAGACATATATATACCTCTATATTGCAGATTTCGTCTATAAAGACGTGTCCTTTTGTTCGGAGCCTAATTTATTGAGGGCCGTAGCAAAAATAGCTACTTAACGCTAAAGATTCTCCCACCAGTAAAATCCGGTTGGTAGTGGTAGGGTAATTAATGGCATATTGGTGTCCTTAGTTACCTGAGGCGAGTAATCTGTTTTCAGTTGAGGGAAAGCTGGATATGTTAGCTATTTCGCGTAATGCTAGGTATTATGAAAGATAACTAACATATCGCATCAGCGGTGGTATTATTAACCGCATTTTAATAATGCAATATAGAGGCTTGTCTTAGATTTAATTTCCTACAAGCCAAACCTGTATGCGGGATTGACTCGTCTTACTGTATTTCATTGATTTGTGTGTGTGTGCTTGAATGATTAAAATATTCCAATACTGAATTTAATATCACACGGTTTGATTTTGCTCAGATAAAACCCTAAATACTTAGGCAGGCTTATCAAATACATTTAGCACTCAGATAGTGCATACAACAGCTAAGAATAAGTAATTTTAGCCTGGATCCCGAGAGAGCAGATGCTGAACGTAAGTCATGAATATGCTAATTAATTAACAATATATTTAATCCTTAAATAGGCTCTGATTGTTTGCACAACGAATTCCCGCTATAAGCGAAGGTGGTTACAAGCGCTATATAAATATCTAAGCGATCTAATATCGGAGGCCTCCGTTTTACAACAACATCAAGATCAGCTACTGCAGACACGAGTTGTCTTAACCACGCATAGGACCAGGAACAAGCTTGTCCTGAAGAATCCACAGATGCTGACTTAGGACCTGGTGCCATGTCGAACCGTTCACCATAGAGGTCATTAGGCGGAGGAGTCGATCACACAGAACTGATAGCGGTCCATAGAAACCTGGCTGAGGTACAGCTCGATAATCACCAGCAAGTATCCATAAAAGTCAAGTCTAGAACCCTGGGGGCCCGATATTGATCGATCTAGCTCTCAAAGGTTCATAGACTTTCGTTAGAGTGCATATACAGCAGAAGTCCGGTTCTAATCTCTAGAAGGATGGGTTTTTTATAAAGATCAACAATTCACAAAACCAATTACGGACTCAAAAGACTCAATCCGGACAGAATTGACCCTTGTTACTAAACACATGACTAGCGGAAACACACTGCCTTAAACATATCAATTTCAAGTAATACCAGACTGGTCCAAATACAGAGAAATATATATCCGTTTCTATTCTAAGCTAAAAAGCAAGTTGTAAGTAGACCGTTCTGTTCAGGCCAATTCATGACCAGCTCTGTTCTGGTGAGCTAAGGTCAGCAGTCTACTGAGGGAGAGAGAGGGGAGGAACGTTCAATTGCTCCACTAGGGTCTAGATGGTATCTAGACCGATACTAGGTAAGGAGGGGGAAACGTCACACAGCCTATAGAAGTCCATTGCTGAACATAGACCTCCGCCATAAAATTTCACGACGAATGGTCTTGAGCCGCCTCCAGCCACCACCTTATAGTGGTCCATGTTATGCTTTTGTTTAAAAATGTGTGAAAACATAACATAAACACCCTACAGTCACATACATAGTCCTGATCCCCACACTAGGATTCCCTATTTCGTGGATATCAGGAACTACGAGTACCATATGGTACTATTTACAACACCCATACCCGGAACAAATACTTGTAGATCTTGCAAACATTTGTCCCGCAGCGAAAATCGAACCCGCAACATCTCGCATCTCAGCCGGTAACTTGCCCGCCGCGCCACAAAGGACGTCGTGAAATAATAATAATAATTAACTAAGCATGATCGACGGCCAACAAAACCTTTTACTTAGGTTAAAGGTATACTAATACTCTCGAGGATTTCACTGCCCTTTAGAAAAGTAATTAATTATGTCCATCCATACCGAGTCCATTTCGAAACTGAACTATGAATGAAAGAAAAACGTGATAAAAACTCCAACTTCGATTAAACTACAATACCGAGTTAAGTTCACAAAACTGGCCCATGTCAAACTAATCAAATAGGATATTCCCTCTGCTATTAACCTGGAACACTCGACACAAGGACTCTACATTCCCCGGACAATCGCCTTTGACTCTCCCTTGGCTATCCTGGAAGACACTGCCTTGTCATCCAGTCAATAACAGCTGTGTCATTCCTTACATATACCTTTCTGGTCTCTGAGAATTTACAATTACAATCTCAGACAAATAGATGTAGTTGAGACGGAACATTGCCCTATAGCAAAATATGCTGGCGCCAGTTTTCTATGCGTGTGTGCGTGTTACACAGATAACACACAAACACCCCTACACTGACACACCGACACAGAAGTAAGGATCAAGGACAATCTTCGACCAAAGTAAATGAGCTTACTTTGGATGCATTGTCTGTGTAAGTGCGTGTATGTAAGTGTGTTACTATTAGTTATTCTGTGTTCATGACCATAGTGACTGACACAGATTAGCTAATAGGGAATTTGAAGACTGCAGGCTTCTTCAGGCTCTATGCGTCCCAGGAAGTCAGTAGATGGAAGTGGCTCAGCACACTATGTCCAGCTGTGAAATAACATTGAAAGTTTGTAAAAGATCCTTGACAACCTAAGAACACGTTTGCAACGTATTGCTCTGATACTCGTGAAAGTAATGTTTACCAGCTATTCTCTTGGACTATGTGAGTGTTGTCAGCCGTAGAACCTCCGTCAATAGAGGCTGTAACGAGGGTAGAGTACGTCGGATTAATCGCCGGATGTTTTTGTTAGGATTCGGCAGTGAGCCGGAAATATTGTAACGGAACCCGGAGGTTACGGAAAATCGATGGCAAAAACGAATGAGGAGTTTCAAATGTTTGTAATGAATTGAATTGTTTCTTTCCTCCAGGGCCTTACCTTGATGCACAATGTTATGGCAGTCTAAAAGGTAAATTATACATTCTCACATTGACTCAGCGACCCTACTCTCTCTTAATAACTTTAATATTAAAATTAGATCTCGTTATCCATTCTCGAATACCTTCGCCCTCAATGTATGTACGAACAACACATCTTTATTTAATCCGCAGTTAGAATGTGTCGCCTATGCCTACGACCAAAGTAAAATGAAGCCTATACAACGATTTGTTAATGGGCAATAGCAGCTCGATTGATGTTTTTAAAGGAGTTTAATGTTTTTTAATGTTTTTAACTTTAGCCGCTCTTGCAAAAGAGTGAGTTTTCTACACCTTCTGTTTTAAGTTTTAATATGTATATTATATATATTTATTTTTATGTAAAATCTTTTTTTTTTTTTTTTTCATAATTCATAATCTTTATTGCAACAATGATGGTACATAGTAGGTCGTAAGTATACTAGAATAGGTATCACACATTGAATCCATTTTGGACATGCAATAGTATTTAAGTATTCAAAAAGATGTTAACATTCAATAAGATTATGTCAATTGGGCTTTGATATCTTATAATCTTCTTTATTGTTTGTTTTTATATAATCGTGAAGTGTACACATGTTTTGGAATATAACCTAGTTTAACATTTATGTAATGTACTTTTATTATAAGTTTCGGTTGTATTCTGTTTTGTGTGCCATATGTAAATAAATAAATAAAAGGGATCTTTTATTAACAAGTCCACAGTGCTCTTAGTTCCACGTGTATTGCTCGTGAGTTTGTGTGAAATACGTGTTGCCAGTTCCAAGTTATGCACCTAATTCCCGTTTCGCAATATTCCGCAACAAAGAAGCAAGGTCGTTACAGAGTGTCGCCACAAGGGGCTCAGGGGGTAAGGAGGAGGAAATTAATTAATTAATTGCTTGATGCGAGCGCAATTACTAAGGAAGCCTCGAAGCCTCGAGGTCTCAACATTACGTAAACCAGTTATTATGAATACGAGTAGGTTCCTATTTTACAATGATTTTATGAAAGACTTCACATTTTCTCTCTCTCTCTCTCTCTCTCTCTCTCTCTTTTTATGTCCCTAGTTCTTTCTTGGTAACCCTGCTATCAGTTACTAGCATATAGTGTCCCTGAAAAGAGATTTGTTACTGGTGGTGGAAAAACCAGTGTGGTAAGAATTTAGAGTGCGCCTCGCAAGAAGGCTGATTCATTGATCATGTTTTTATTGTTTTGTTTCAAGGATTTGCGAGTTTTATAACTAGTTTGTATTTTGATTTGGTTATAAATTCTCATCGACAACAGGTTCATACAGCACATACGCCTCCTGCATAGAATGCAACTACAAACGGCCTTGAGCCGCCTCCGTCCACCAACTTCCCGCAATCATTAAAATGTCGTTAATTCATCGAGTCCCATCTCAATCATAAATCAATAAATTATCGAATTATAGGTATAAATAATTTTCTCCGGTAATGTTGGTTAACATTCCGTCTTACTTAACTCTTGAAAGTTCTCATCTAATTTAAGAATTTAAATTTACCTGAAATTCGTCTTAACTCAGTAATTATTTATAAAATATGGGTTATAACCTAACCCATCTTATTTTACGAAGTGGACGTATTGCGAAGTGGTCTCATATTGAGATAAAGTGCGGTGTACATTGTGACAAGTGGACGTTTTGCGAATGTGCCCTTTTATCATTACTGACGGTTCGAAGACAAATCTTAAACGAAAGCCTCTAAAGCAAAAAAAACCTCAAGCACTTAAACTAACATAAAGGCCGGAAAAAAACTATGAAAATTCCGTTCATTTTCTTAATACTCGCAAAATTAAAATTCGCAACGTACGATCAAAAACCATCGTCACGACTTTTTAGTTAGTGACGCGAGCGGCGGCGTCGCACAAAGGGTACTAAACCGAGCGGGATCATCCCCACATTTGTCATTCGGATCTCGGCGGAGACAATCATCAATTTTGTAACCTTCCAGCGCGGAAAGATTGTCACAGAGAAAAAACCAGCCAAGTGCGAGTCAGACTCACGCAAGAAGGTTTCCGTACATTATCTACAAAAACGGCAAAAAAATCACGTTTGTTGTATGGGAGCCCCTTATATAATTATTTTATTTTGTTTTCTAGTATTTGTTGTTAAAGCTGCAAGAGAAATAAAAAACTAGGCATCTGTGAAAATTTCAACGGTCTAAGGCTGCGTTTCCATTGACGCGGAGTTGGGCGGAGCGGTGCTTAGCGGTGCATGAATTGACCAATCACTATGCTCGAAATCTCTGCTCCGCTTCAATGGAAACAGCACGAGCGGAGCGGGGCAGAGCTGAACGGATATTCATATAAAATAAGCGAGGTGATGCGGAGCGGAGGACAGCGGGGCGGTGCGTTGCGGAGGGTAGCTAGGAGAGCGAAGCGGCGAGGTGCGGACCGGGGTGCGAGGGAGGGTGTGACGCCACGACTCGCGCGCAGTGCGTCGTAGTAGTTATCAACGCTACGTCATAGGTGCAATACGTATCAAAATGGATGAGAAGTTCATTGAAAGTGTTAAACAATTCCCGTGTTTATACACGTTTGGAAATAAGTTGAAAATTCTCCATGCACAGAACGATATTTTATATGTTGTCGAATCCAGAATCTATGTTTTCTCTTCATATCCAAAAAAGTTGCAACAGTCAATGCTACTTCATCTGATTCGTTATCTGCGTCGTCAAGTAAGGAAAGATATAAAAGGATTGCTTTTTTCTTTTTAAGCGACAACATGACATATGCTCTTTCTGAAAGATGGAGACAAACTGAGCTCAAAATTGCGCTCCGCTCCGCTCCTCTCCGCTCCGCTCCGCTCCTCTCCTTTCTGCTTCAGTGGAAACACTTACCACTTTTCACCGCTATTCTCCGCTCATCTCCGCACAGCTCCGCGTCCATGGAAACGCAGCCTTACTATCACGGTTCATGAGATACAGCCTGGTGACAGACGGACAAATGGACAACGGAGTCTTAGTAAAAGGGTCCCGTTTTACCCTTTGGGTACAGAACCCTAAAAATAGAATTATTAGGTCCTACTGGTAACTAGGCTTAGAATTTTAGGTTCATGTTATGATCCTTGATGCTAAAAGATGGGGCAGTTCTTTATCATCAGCCGCTAGACGTGCACTGCGGAACACGAGCCCTCCCCCATATAATCCAATGGGTTATAATCACCTCTCCATCCAAAGGTTGTCTGGAAGAGATCGCTTCTTAGTGATAAGACCGCACATTGTACATTTAGTTTCTGTTTAATTGTTGTGTTTATTTTGACTAGTGTGTAAGGTGTGCAATAAAGTCTTTTCATTCATTCATTCATTCATTCAATCAATTACCGTACGCTTGGCAGACAGTTTTTTTAACATTGTTAGACCTTCGTTTGACCGAGAATTCATCTGTTCGTAGGTGTCGATGTGGCCAACGATGGAGCTAAAGCCCTAGAAGGCACCTAGCCTTGAAGAGACCCATATTATATAGCACATCATAAATATTTGATTATAGTTTTATTAGCTTATTATAATAGTTTATTATTTACAACATATATAGGAAATACAGGCGACGGAAGTTTCTCTTTAGCAGTACGCATTATAAAGGTAGAGCCGAAACGCTTAGGCTGAATAGAGGGTATACTAATGAGGTAAGGATGGTACCGAGCCGTGCGTCTGCTCGTCCCATGATGACAAGGAAATAGTGGGACAGATAGTGCAGTTCCTGGGAGCATTTCCCGAAATTTAACCTTGATATGTTATATTGGTTACCGTATTGGTAATAAATACTCCCGTGGATGCCGCTGGTAATCGTCTAGTCAATGTACCCACATGTTTAAAAAAAAGATAATGTAATGTTGTGGTACAATGTGTAAGTTAATTATGCTAACCTTGTAGAACAAGGTGGAATTGGTGTCTTTACTGATTGAAAACGCTTTATAGACCATGCTCCTGCATGCTCCTACAATATATGAAAGTGGACGATAATAAATAAGTTTGGAGCCGAGAGCTACTGAACTAACGATTGTGAAGTTGTTGGTAACTTTGAAAATATAAATTGTTAGGTAACTGGTTTAAACTCTGACGAACATTGCCAAACTACAGGTTTATAGAAGAATTAACTACAGCCTCGTTTTCAAAATATGACTGTTAGGAGTGAATAACAGTTTTTTATTTACTGTTGATTTTCTGCTTAGCCATAGAATAATATACTCGTAGTTCTACCATATTATTTTATTATTTTAATTACCAGATAGCAATGGCCGTCCATGTTTGCGACGTGCCTCATAAATATGTGTATAATGCCCGGTTTCTGAGGTACCTTTAACGGCAGTTTATCTATTCAATAGCGCTATTGGTTCGATAACTCTTAAAAATGCGTTTCTGAACATCGCAATATCAGTTAAACTCTACATGAACTAAGGTTAACTTAACTGACCATTTGTTGCCGTTTATCGATTGCATAACTTTATTTGACGTTTGTAATGTGACAAACTGACAAACAATTTGTATCTATAGCGTGGTGAATAGTGTGTTATAAGTATAGGCTAATTATTTGATTGATTTAAAATTATTATCAAAATGAATAGTGATAGTGGTATATTGAATACGAGCAGTTCTTCCGAGTCTGATGTGGAAGTAATGGAGTTTATTAGCAGTATATCTGTGCCAAGAAATTTAAGACAAAGGAGAAATCCTTTCGAAATGTTTTCCGATGAAGAATTTATTTATTAATATCGCTTTAATAAGCACACTGTGATACATGTCAGTGATATCATTAGCACTGCTCTAGCTCCGCTAACACACCGCAAGTACACATTGTCAGTATTGGAACAAATCTTTATTACTCTACGATTGTATGCCACGGGGACATTCTAAGTTATGGTTGGTGATGACATAAACGTCCACAAAAGTACCGTGTCAATAGTGGTTTATAAAATAAGCAAGGAAATAGCAAAGTTAGCTAGGAGCTATATCCGTATGCCCACAGCGGAAGAATTGAGAGAGGTTAAGGCGCAATTTTACAACATAGCAGGATTCACAAATGTTATTGGTTGTGTGGATGGATCACACATACCAATTCAGTCACCAGGTGGAGGTGAACATGCAGAATTGTTCAGAAACAGAAAAGGTTTCTTTTCGATTAATGTTCAGGTTGTGTGTGATGCAAAACTATACATCCGTGATTTAGATGCTCGTTGGCATGGATCAGCTCATGACAGCACTATACCACTATACCTCGGATTAAGAACTTATACCTCCATGCACTATACCCTATACCACAAGAAGAAGACGTGAAGGAAGACGCCAAGAGTTTTTCTTTGGCATTTTTTTTTTATGTTCCTCATTCGCTGCTGTCGCCTTGAATACAGCCACTGACATTGTAATTATGTAATTTCATGTCCTTTTTTTAACTTAAATAGTGTTTTGCAACTCATTTTAATTTAGGAAATACCAATTTTATAAAGGAAACTTGTAGTAAAAGCTTAATAATATAAATAAAATTCAATTCAATTTGATATCTTAAATAGCGTCATCTACTGCCAAAAGTGGGATGTTGACAGCCTGGCCCATGTTACGCGGCCCAACGACAGCGCGTCCCATTATTCATTATTTTCGTTGACGACCTGGCCCACGGCGATGGGCCAGGATATTAATAGCCAAAATATGTAGTTTTTCGTTGACTACATGGCCCATTCCATTTTGTGGGAACAAACGTACATTGTAAGTACAGTCAGAGCAAAAACTTAATACATTTATAATTAATTTAATATATTGCTTCTATAAAATGTGTAGAACTACTAGTTTAAAAAAATGCAACAGCTCGTTGTCACCTAAGTAGCATTATTCTAAGAAGTAACAACCCATCTGTATAGTAGGACAATAGCATCATGAGCGTGAAATGTCCTTGGAAAAAAGTGTGTCCTGCTGATTGGTTACCCTAATTACATTTTATATTTTACTATTTTTTGCATGCCATTTTAGTCTTGTCTAAGTGGTTGGCTAACATAGATCGTGCGTGAGTTTTGAGCAAGTGTTCGTTGATAGCAAAAATTCGTTCGTCTTGCTTGAAGTAAGTACCTACCAACTAAATCCATTATAACAGTAAAATAATTGAGTAGGTATTTTTTATCATCTCTCGCTGGTTACTATATTATCCTAATTAAAGTTTGTTTACGATATACATATTTTAATTTATGTATTAATTGTTAATGCATCATGAATTCTTCATATTCAATCAAATAAATCTTCCTCATTTACTATGAAGCTAATTTCCAAGGTCTGTCAACCGTTAAATTAAATAAATAAATAATGCTGGACAGTTTACACAAGATTATCTAGCCCCAAGCTAAGCAGAGCTTGTGTTATGGGTATAGCTGATATACTTAATACAATATATAACATAGATAGATGTTTTTTATTATACATAGGAAATACCCAGGACACCCTGAACAAATATCTGCATGACTAACGTACTAAGTTTAAATTCAGTCTTGGCATTTTTTTAATCTATCATTTTTGTCAACTAAATTGACGAGATTCGTTAGATCAAATCTATAGATAGATAGATAGATAGATAGATTAACTCTTTATTGTACACAAATAACACACAGAAACACAAAACATAACTCAATAACAAAAAAATAACAGAAATGTACAATGGGCGGTCTTATCGCTTATAGCGATTAATATCTATATACCAGGAAGACAAATATATCGACTGACAATCCATGTGACGACTTCTGTGGCGCGGTGGGCGAAGGTTCGCCTGCGACCCAGGAGGTTGCGGGTTCGATTCCCACCTGAGAACAAATATTTGTGCGTTCGTAGATATTTGTTCATTTGATATGTGTTCTGGGTATTTTCTATGTATAATACAAAATATCTGTCTAGGTATGTAATATATTGTATTAAGTATATTAGTTATCTAGTACCCATAACACAAGATCTGCTTAGCTTGGGGTTAGGTAATGTTGTGTGTTGTTGTGTTGTGTTGTGTGTATTGGGAATTTAATAATTTATTTTAAAATGTAATTTTTGCATGCCTATAGTGGTAGAAATAGTTGGTACTTTAAAAAAAATTATAACATCTTTGTAACACTATTTGTAGCAAATAAACAATTTGATTGATTGATTGGTTTGATTGATTGATTGAGCTGTCCAGCATTTTTTTTATTTTTATTTATCCTCAAAATCGATATATGTGGGTCCCTGTGATCACTAATATCATAGTTTTCTGTTATTTAACATCAAATAATTAATTAGAAGTACCTACACGTACTATGAAAAAACGAGACAAATGTGTGCACTATGCTTAGAAATGTTAAAATAAAGCAAGCACAGAGCAGTCAAAGAAAATCATCGGGTTAAATCTGTGTAAAATTAAACTGTGAATGCATGTATGTAAGAATAATAATTGTATGAAAGTGTAAACGTTGAATTATAATTATGTTATTTGTGGTAATAGTCTAGTCGATTTTGCATGTTGCAGGGCTTACCTTATTTAAGCACATATTTATCGTTGTATGAGCGTTTGAAATATTACTGTACCTGGTTTTTTAATGTTGATTTTTTATTAGCTGATTGTTGTTTTCTATTGTTGATTTTGGTTTCATTCATACCCGGTGTCTCTCACCTGATAACCGATTTATTTTCTGTGATCATAAGGACAAATCCCTGCAGATAACGTATAAATTCTATTTTTTTTAGATTTTGTACATTTTAAACATTATAGAATTTAAATTACTGTACCTTGATATCATTTTAGAAAAATTCAGCAGGATAATAGTAAAGTACGTGGTGTATAGTCGTAACTTTATGAAAATTTTAAAGATTTTGTTTTTAGGTATTTTAGATTTTAGGTATTTTTGAGAGTTGTAGATTTTGAGCTTTTGGGGATTTTCGAGATTTTTGAGAGACTGGGTTTGGGTTTGGTTTTAGACTCGGGATTATTGAGTTTTTTTCTTGATATTTTGGGTGTTTTTTTAATTTTGGGGATTATTTTAGTTCTGGAGATTTTTGAGATTTGGAGATTTTTGATTATGGGTATTTTTGAGATTTGGGGATTTTAGTTTTTTTAATATTTTATCTCGATGAAAGACCGATAGTTGGGGTTTTGTTTGTGGGGTAGGGACACTGATAATGAAAGTTCTGTTCTTATATATCATTATATTATAATTATAATGTGCTATGTATACTTTATGATGTGTGTTGATTAATAATAAAACATATTTTTGTGATAAGAAATTATTTTACTGACTGTACCTTCTCCAGTTTACCATAATCATTATTACTTAATCTGTGTCTACGATTAGTTTGGGCCGGGTTGACAGAAGGTTTTACATGTGGGCCACGCTATCGCATCAAGAATGTGGGACAAGAATTCATGAGCCAGGGTGTCAACATCCCCCAAAAGTCATCAATTTCATTTTCATTCACTGAAAAGTTTGCACGAGTGACACTTCCAAAGTGGTAAAAAGTGTCCCCCCCCCCCCCCCCCCCCCCACAACTTCTAAAATAAGAGAATGATAAAACTAAAAAAAAAAATGATTTACATTACCATGTAAACTTTCACTTAAAATTGGTTTGAACGAGATCTAGTAAGTAGTATTTTATTTTTGGGGTTCCCCATACTTAGAACTGAAACTAAAAAACTTTTTTTTATCATACCCATACGTGTGGGGTATCCATGGATAGGTCTTCAAAAATGATATTGAGGTTTCTAATATCATTTTTTTCTAAACTGAATAGTTTGCGCTAGAGACACTTCCAAAGTGGTCAAAAGTGTGCCCCCCCCCCCCCATAACTTCTAAAATAAGAGAATGATAAAACTAAAAAAAAATATGATGTACATTATCATGTAAAATTTCACTCAAAATTGGTTTGAACGAGATCTAGTAAGTAGTTTTTTTTGAATACGTCATTAATCGTAATCCGTCCAAGAACTTTTATATTATGTTACTTGCTGCTACGGAACCCTTCATGGGCGAGTCCGACTCGCACTTGGCCGCTTTTTTCAACAATGCTTAAGTTATAATGAATTATTTATGTTCTTCAGAAGATTTAACTTCTTCATGTATTTAAAATACACACTCACAACATTTGGGTATCTTCACGTTGAGGAAGTAACTTGTACCACTCGGAAAATCTTTGAAATCAATTTCGTTTAAGACAATTACGTCGCCATAATTGATCAGACGCTACCATGAGACCCACAAAGCTATTAATTTCGCGACCACGAAATTAGGTTACCACAAATCCTCATACCATGAAATAACGCAACCACGAATAGCTTAACAATGATCTAGCACTACCAAGAATCGTCAAATCACAAAATCACTTCGATTTTCATTACCTACTTAAAATGGACTCCTATCTGGAGGTTCTTGTTCAGACAAGGCTGCTCTTGAGAAGATAAAAGAGGAACAAAAATTAAGGATCCAGATCGACCTAATACAGGTTGGATATCAATCATCAGATGCCTCCACTTATTGTTCCAAAGACGATGTGAGAAGTTATTTACAATGTTTCGTTTGTGCGTAGATTGATCTCCATAATATAAAACTGCAAGAAAAATTACGGAAAAAAACCTTCGTAATGTCCTTTTGCTAGCAAAATGTAACAAGAGAAAAAAAAAACTTTGGAACTTAAACGTATAAATGCGTACCTGTATCTAAATTCAGCACAATAATAGCGATGTGATGTCATAATATTATATTCCTTCTCCGTCATTGTCCCGACGCGGGATCGTCACCTGATCCCGGATCCCGGAGCGGGCCTAAATTAATTAGAACCCATTTTTATGGAAGTCCATGCAGAACACCGGCGCCCAATTATTGGAGAACACGTTTCGATTTAATAAAGCAATTTAGAAAAAGGCCAATTTGCATCCGAATGAGGCAAGGGTTCTCAGCGAAGAGCCAGGTGAAGCAGCTCGAGAATGTACGTTCAGGTTCCGTACAGTTTTTATAGTTTATTTTTTTATTTACGTGTTTTATATTGTTTATTGCTACTACCAAAAGTGGGAATCGACAGAGACCAAGACCAGGGCAGATGTGCATTATGTGTAACAACCTCAAAAAATAAACAAAATACCAGTTCTAGAGAGCTACAGGCAAAGTGCAAGTGTGACGTCTCTTTATCTAAACAGGAGTCTCTGCTCGCCGCCCTAATGAAAATTATTATATTTTCTTAAATATAATCGTTCAATGGAACCCTAAATATCGGAATCAGTGTAACGGACACCGCGATCGCCGTTCTGGGATCCGCTCGCGAAATCGTAGACCTTGCAAATTATGTTATTTTCGACACGAGCGGCCGGCGCGGTACGGCGCGCGGCGTTGGGGGGGGGGGGCACAATCGAGACACTTTGTTAATACGATATTTTGTTCCATTGATGCGTGATTATTTTTGGGTCATCGTCATCATTTTTCACGTCAAGGTCAAACAAAAGTTTTATTACATGAGTTAAAATACGCTTTTTAGAGGAGGAATGGTATAAAATGAGTTTTTTGTAAGTAAATAGAACCATTTTAGACTTGGTTAGATATTGGTTGAATATCGTTACGACGATTTATTTAAAATAACGTGAATTTACTCTGTATTGTGGTCGAGTATTGAACACGAAATCGCCCCCAGAATAACACGACGACGACACCTTGCGAGCTCACAGGAAGTTGGTGAGTGCAAGCGGCTCAAGATCGTTAGTTGTGGCATTCTATAGGGAGGCCTATGTCCATTCGTACTGCAGTGGGTCAACTAGCTAAAATGATGATGAAGGTGATGACTATGTTTTACCACTCAGGGTTTGTTGATTCCTTACCATCGCTGATGCTAATGATAAATAACTGATTTGTATTGCAGTTACCCAGATATGGCTTCTCTCAATATAACTGAGGACAGTCACAAAGGTAAACCTGTCTCTAAACAGCTAGAGCCCGCAGCCGATCGTAAGGTCTCAGCCACACGTACACACGTACGGCACGTTTGCGCGCGCTATTGTTTCACTGCTGTCGCATAATACGCCGATTCAGATGCCTCCCCCCTCTCGCTTGCCCTCCTTAATCGGCTAATAGAAAAAATCGCCCGATCCAAGGGACAATAATCGTACGCATTGAATAAAGACGACCCGAGTGTTCAGTTATTAATAAATTCTAGTACGTATTTACGGAGTGATGTGGGCTTGGGTTTCGATTTTATATACGTAGTTGTGGTTTTATCTCATTGCTCTTATAGTTATATTAACTCAGTTGAATTTAAACTACTTAAAATCTTTAGACTTGATACTTTGTCATCGAATATCACTAAAACATTCCCCAGAGTTTTCGATATGATTTTCTAGTTTCCGTTGTGTACCTATGTGTTTAGTTGTACCAGTTAATTTAGCAGTTTTTTACACTACTACATTATTTATCAATGTGAGCCAAATAGGGTCGTACGAGTAATTACCAATTTACATCTATAGTTTATGAATCAACACCAACTTAGCTGCTACGCCGTAGCAAATAGCTACTCGTGTAGCAACAGTCGCATCACACCCACCAAAAATAAAGGTATAATTTTAAGAAATTTAATAGTGCTTACGTTTTATTTGTTACCAGTTCTTGTTCCACAGTGAAAACACATCCACAACCCTACCAATCGATTCGATTTTAAATTAAAAATAAGGCGAGATACCGGCTTCCGACTTTGTGTAGTAACTCCAAATTGATCACCGCGTGACATTGCTAGCTCAGTCCCCCCATCGTGTGCCCCCTCCAGGGCTCTCGTAAACCAAGATATGCCCGTTCCCTCCAGCGCCATTGCATAAGTTTCACGTATAATTTCCGATCCCTCGAACCTATAGCCAAGTTTAAGACTTTGAAGCTGGTTGCAAACTTGGAAGTTAATAATCGTATATTGAACGTATTCAATTGTTAGTTAATACGAGTTGTTGGCATCTGGAAAATGGCATAATAACATTATGTAACTCTTACAAGATTACTTAGGTGAAAACACATAAAACCCCCTTAACTAGAATGTGGTATTGTGTGAAAGTAAATTTTACCTTATTCCAGTCAATCAAGACTTTATTTATTATGTGTTATATCAAATTGGACCGTAAGGGATGAAATATATACGAATTTGTAGGTAAAAATCCCCTGATTAACATATCAAAATGTTTAAGCAGCACGGGGAATAAAAAACTAAAAAAAATATTGTAAATAAACGGTGCATTATTTTACATGCATTTCTAACTCTGTATCAAAGGAAATTATAGAATCTTCAAGCCGATATTTTTTTTTTTCCCAAAAACTGCAGGTTTTTTAAAAATTTATATTTAAAATAGATTTAAAAAAATTTAGATTAGTTTTACATTAATTGTATTTTTTCCGATCCACGTGCAGCTTAAACATTTGTATATATCAGGGGATTTTCCCTACACACTGGTATATTTGTCATCCCATGCAGTCCCACTTGATATAAAACTGGACTAACACAACACATCAAAAACATTGAGTCTTCAGATATTTCGATGACACCGCTATGTTTCTGGCACATGACAGGTGACAGAAAAGATACGATGTAAAATGCTTTGCAAATCTAATCTTCCTCTTATATCTGATAAGTGCCATACTAATGGCCGTTAGGTGAACTTATGTTTACGAGCTAGTAAATTATTGGTTATTATGCTGTGTTTTATCTGGATGCCAATAAAATGCAATACTCTCCTTCTAGCTTAGATTTTCTATGTTCTCAACATACCGCAGTCACGTCTAGTAATTCTCTAAGTTCTCAACACACCGCAGCCCCGTCTAGTAATTCTCTGAGTTCTCAACATACCGCAGTCACGTCTAGTAATTCTCTAAGTTCTCAACATACCGCAGCCTCGTCTAGTAATTCTCTAAGTTCTCAACATACCGCAGCCCCGTCTAGTAATTCTCTAAGTTCTCAACATACCGCAGTCACGTCTAGTAATTCTCTAAGTTCTCAACATACCGCAGCCCCGTCTAGTAATTCTCTAAGTTCTCAACATACCGCAGTCACGTCTAGTAATTCTCTAAGTTCTCAACATACCGCAGCCTCGTCTAGTAATTCTCTAAGTTCTCAACATACCGCAGCCTCGTCTAGTAATTCTCTAAGTTCTCAACATACCGCAGCCTCGTCTAGTAATTCTCTAAGTTCTCAACATACCGCAGCCTCGTCTAGTAATTCTCTAAGTTCTCAACATACCGCAGCCTCGTCTAGTAATTCTCTAATTTCTCAACATACCGCAGCCTCGTCTAGTAATTCTCTAAGTTCTCAACATACCGCAGCCTCGTCTAGTAATTCTCTAAGTTCTCAACATACCGCAGCCTCGTCTAGTAATTCTCTAAGTTCTCAACATACCGCAGCCTCGTCTAGTAATTCTCTAAGTTCTCAACATACCGCAGCCTCGTCTAGTAATTCTCTAAGTTCTCAACATACCGCAGCCTCGTCTAGTAATTCTCTAAGTTCTCAACATACCGCAGCCTCGTCTAGTAATTCTCTAAGTTCTCAACATACCGCAGCCTCGTCTAGTAATTCTCTAAGTTCTCAACATACCGCAGCCTCGTCTAGTAATTCTCTAAGTTCTCAACATACCGCAGCCTCGTCTAGTAATTCTCTAAGTTCTCAACATACCGCAGCCTCGTCTAGTAATTCTCTAAGTTCTCAACATACCGCAGCCTCGTCTAGTAATTCTCTAAGTTCTCAACATACCACGGCCTCGTCTAGTAATTCTCTAAGTTCTCAACATACCGCAGCCTCGTCTAGTAATTCTCTAAGTTCTCAACATACCGCAGCCTCGTCTAGTAATTCTCTAAGTTCTCAACATACCGCAGCCTCGTCTAGTAATTCATCCAGTAATAGTTCTCTGGCCGCTATTTGCTGAATTTATTATATTCCTGGGTGCAATATAAATTGTAGATTCCCTTTCATTCAGCAACTTGTTTTAATTTATAATAATCCGAGAATAAAGGAAACGAGTGTGCCGTGCCGTGGTTTGTCTGGCCTCCCAAGAATAGGACCCCTCCGTCTCCTCCCGTGGATGTATTATGAGCTGACTAAAGATTTACACCAGGGGATGGGCAGCAATGTCCGCCTGAGTAGCACCAATACTGCAGCAGTCCGTCTGCCAAGCGTGGTGATCGTAGTAAATCCCCCCTTTGCATTATTTTGGGGAGTCCTCGTCGAACAGTCGCCGTGTAACGGCTGTTGATGATGATAATTAAAGGGAACGGCGCGTTACGGGCTCGCATCAACATGTAGCCGGAAATAAAAAGTAAATCTTTCGAAAGCGGCTTTTCATTTACAGACTTGAGAATTAAAAAAAAATGTCTGGCGCCAAAGTTTACAGCACTACCAAAAAAAAGTACCAGAGAGTAAAAGTTGAAAGCTAAAAAAACCTTATCTCGCTAATGTAATTGTAAGACATAATAATGAATTACACAATTATTGAATTATTTACAGACATAATAATTATTTATGTATAACAATAGTGAATTATGTTTGGAAATACATCGTTTTTATGAATTCAGTTGCTTTCACAATCCTGTAACCCTAATATTTATAACAACTTAATCAAACTTAAATCATATTTTTTTTATTCGTAATACTTACGTTCGCATTTAATGTGATTATAATTTAAAATTAGAACTACTTTTGTAATTTAAAGTCAATTCACGAGTTTAATATTGTTATTGTATTACTTTTACTCAATTTATTTGTGCAAAGTTTTTCTTTTGTAATCGATGTTATGCTGCCATAATTAAAAAAAGACTGTTTATGTAGCCCTTTCGAAGTAGATACGTAGTTTGTTCGCTCTGAGCCAAATGTTCACACATTTCGCTCAGCTCCCTTACTTTCCTTCAACAACTTGTTTTCATTATAATATCTGAGAATAAATTAGTGCACAGGGAGTAATATTTTGTTCCGGTTTCAGTTAGTTTGATGTATGTATGTGTAGTTGAGTCGTTCCAGGAAGCTCCTTGCATTAGTTTAATAGTTATTAGATGTGCGATGAGTGTATTTTGCTCATTTATTTTAGTAAGGTTTCATAGGCATGAAAATGTATGTGACCATGATGAGAATTCAATTATTTTTAAAAAAGGTTTTTAATGGTTGCCGTGGAGAAATCGCTCTCAGTGATAAGGCCGCCCATTGTACTGTTTTATTTGTTTATGTTGATTTTGTTGTTTTTTTCGTTATGTACACTATAGTGTTTATCTATCTATCTATCTATCTAAAGAGGTAAGATGAGTTAGCTAGTGCCCATAGGAGGTCAAGTCCTCGTAGGACGCGTCCTATGTGGCATTGCACTGTGCCCGCCACGCTTAGACATAAATATCAAAAGTCTCATTTGTGCCTATTTCATCGTTTTTCATTTGTTTCTCTGCTATATTAATTGTCAGATTTTGATAATATCCCAAAAAATAGCAACCAGAGGGAATTCAAACCCGCGATTGTCTCCTTGAAACGGAAATGCGTTTGACCACTCCGCCACTGGCCGCCTCCTCGACAATCTTGTTTACTAACTAAGGCTTTGTAAATTCAGGCATATTATTAAAATCTTAGTATTTACCATAAGTGTGGGGTTAACACATTAAAAACCATATAGCGTAAGTTAATTGTTCCAAATACTAAAATATATTTTTGTTTCATTTTGTGTTTTAGAAGTTCAACCGTTAATGATTATACTTTAGACAAATATTATGACCTAGATTAAGACATATGCCCAGGTCCAGATGTGGTCAGAAGGTGTTTTATAATAACTGAAAGAGGTCCTTTAGGGCTCTGCCTACCGTTTCGGGGAAAAATGCGTGTGTATGTATGTATGATAGGTACTTGAACGTGGCCTTGATCGTCGCGCAACTATATCTACTCGGCAGATGACGATGTGTGTTTTTGAATGTAAGTATATTACAATAACTTATCCCGCCATCTCCTTTAAATCAAAGGACAAGAAGGCGCACGGCTTAGTGCCATCCTTATCTCGTTAGTCCACCCCCCATTCGTACTAAACGTTTCGGTTCCACCTTTATAATGCAAACCGCTAAGGATTGGACCACACTGCCGCGACTTCTGAAAACTATAATCTGGGTCCCTGCAAGGTGATGCTCCTACAGCCAAACCTTCGTGCTCCATCGTCCCACATCGTCACTTACCACCAGGTGGGACGTTGTTATAATAAGTTCCAAAAATGTTTCTAAAAATTCTAGTATTTGATTGTAGATTTGTATTACTGAGACCATGTGATCCTATCTATGGACCAACATGGTGGGCCACACGAACCAAGTGTCGAAAACATACCATCTCTTGTTAAGAGGCTGTCACGAGTCAAATAGGCTTTTGTAAACGTATTTTAGCTAAATCTACACAGTTTAAGTCACCAAAAGATATAATGTTAAACTTCATCATATTTCCAAGGGCATGATCGAGCCCAAAATACGATTTCGATAATTTTTATCTATAACAAAAATCGTGAACAATGCGCTTGTAAAGTAAATATCTATATTTACCTATCAGCGTACATTGATAAAATTAATAAGAGTAACTAATAATATTATTTTAGAGGGCATGGTCGATTTATATTTTCAATTACGCAGCAAATATTTGTTTAAATACCGTTTTTCGTGATTTTTGTTCACTTTTCATAGAGCGAGAGCGCTGTTCTGTCACTTTCTAACCTACCTGAACTTTACTGATAACTCAGTAACTCAGTACCTAACGATAGTGACGGAATTTGGCTTATGTCTGCTTCTTAAAAACCAAATCTCCAATGTATTTATGTACCTACCTTTGTTATAGTGCATTAAAATTACATTTGAATAAAAGCATACCCTATATAGAGAGAGGGTTGTAGGAGGCTGCAATGCTACGTTCCATTCTACGTAATTCATATTCTCTGAGGAGCTCGCTGTCCTCTCGGCGTGAAACTCGCGCCTTAATGCCATCAACTACTCGCTCGTACTTATCATCTAAGGACTCAGCACACTGGGTGAATACAGCACTAAAATATACTTTACTAGGAGATTGATGCTTCAAAATAATTCTTAGTTTCATGGAACAAAATTGCCTGTTCTTATTTATTACAAGTACCCGACCATGGCTTCGCTCGCGTCGTTTTACCGACGTAAAAAGTAACTTATAGCTCAATCCATGTCATAATCTATGTATGTACAAAATTTAATCGAAATCGGTTAAGCCGTTTTGACGTGTTTGAGTAAAAAACAAACATACAAAATATATACAAACATCCCAATATCCTAACTTTGACATATAAGATAATATGTGGGACGTCGGGTACTTTATCTATAGCGTTTATTGCCTTTTGTAATTATTTTCCCGGCATTTTGTGAATATGAACCGAACAGAACAATCTCTGCCCGGAGGGTGACTCACTGAAGACTATATTCTGTCACCGTAAACTTATAAGATACAAATTCCGTCGTCTAACCACATAAAACTTATAGTCAAGTGCGAATCGCACTCGCGCAATGAGGGTTTCATATTAATAAAGAATTATGATTTGTTTGGAGTGGCAGTACCATGGTGCTTTTAGTTTATATTGCACCGTGGTAGTAACTATTTGAGACATGTATCGCTACATACTACGCAATATACACATACACAAACTGCTACCAGCACAACACCAACCGCAAACACGACGCTCGAATATTTTGTTTGACAAATTAGAAGTATTTTGGTCGCCTGTATTTTTTCTGAAAATATTGATACGTTCAGTGTTCAGTTGGTGTGCACACGCCCTACTTCCCCGTGTAATTTACAGAATGGCGTAATGTCTCCCGCGTCATCGACCCATGCAAATGGCGCAAATTGACGCGCCATCCGCGCCATCACATCATCCCGCAACTCAAATAATCTGTGAGCATTATCTAAACGTAGATGACGTAGAGCAGTGTTGGCCCAGTGGAAGGCACCCTGACTTTCGAATCAAAGGTTGTGGGTTCAAATACTGGACTGTATGTCTCTGCCAGTCCTCCGGATTTGTCCACTAGAAAGGTGATGTGCGCAGTACGCACTCAAAACGATGACGAAAAATATCGTGAAGAAACCGGCATGTGGTGTAACTATTGTATTGTGTACCCAAGCTGTGTGGTGTTCAAAATAAATTATTTCTATTCTATTCTATTCTATGCCGTACAACTACAACCCCTAATGTAATGTGACACCCACCAACCCTTCGGGCATTGCAGGCCTCCGTATGACAGCACTCGAGGTGGTCTATAGTAGCGAGCAGGCACCCAGTCCCAGAAGTGGGAACACTAGTCTTAGCTTACCTAAACGTATTATATGGTCTAAACATGGCGATGAAGAAAATTACTTTATAGTCAAAATAACTAATACCTACAGATATGATATAATTAAATACATTTATAATTTATACAATACTAGTGTCTGCCCGCAGCTTCACGCGCGTTTTAACGAGATAACAAATAGCATATAATTAAATCCAGATCCTAATCTATCTATACACGAAATTTCACCGAAATCAACAAAGCCGTTTTGGCGTGATTGAGTAATAAACACATCTAAACATCCAAACTTTGCCGTTCATGATATAAGACGTGGTATTTCAGATGAGGTACAATCAGGCCGCTATCTAAGATAAAGGACATGAGTAAAATCTACTCAAAATTATAAAATGTAAATGTTATCTCGTTTCCTTGGGTTGAGTCTTGTACCTACACATATCCTCGTTGACGGATAGCGGGAGCGGTCCAAAGTGTGAAAGGAAATCGTACCCAAAAGCAGTTACGCCGTGACCATTGAATGTCCCCAAAGCTCCCACGAGGGCCCTTCCGCGACATCAATCCAGGAATCCAATAAACAGGTAAACGGCACGTCTACACGGAATCCATTCAGAGAGTCAACAGTGTATGTAATCGAATGGGTGAGCCCGCGGCCTTATGTCCACGGCTTGATTTACGTGCTGGACTTACAAGTGCCATTTATTAACTTTCTTCGCACATACTACTTGAGCAACAATTTGAACTTTATCATGTTTATGAACGGAGGAGTTTATAAAGGTTTCTTACGCGTGCGGTAACAATCTTATATCTTACCTGCAATCTGTTCCTTAACAGCTTCCAGTCACGACAAAACTTTGAAGCAACTGAAAAGGACCATAGATGTGTTTGTTATTAAAATATCAGAAATATTTTTATTTTTAATTTTTAAGCTTCAGTGTAACTAAAGGTCTCGAATTTTCGACCACTTCCCGATATACGACTGAACTGCAATTTGGCATGCAAGTTACAATTACAATACATCATTATGATGACAACGAGCTGATTTGATGATGAAACCTGAAGGTGGACAACGCAACTCCTCGATGATTAATAGTAGCCTGGTAGTTCCGATTTTAAATTGTAAAAAAGCTTGTTTTAAAAGAAAAAAACAATAAATAAATATTTCTAGTTGTATCATCAAAAACTTCTCTATTTCATGGGTTGTTTATATAGGTTTAATAAGTTCAATGGCTTCATGATGTAAAAGTTATGTAAGAAAGTCAGTTTAAAAACAGCCCTTACAAAACCAAATCATGAAACATGGTGCTGCGGGGACCCCGGAGGTGATCTAGCTCCTGACTTCCCCTTGACTCTGTTCAATGGGACACGCTAATTATTCAGATCCATACTTCAAAGAGATAAAATAAAACATCGTTATTCTGGTACAGGGTGCAACCGAAACAGAATATACTCCGGGCGCGATCGCCGCGTCGCGTACCGCTGCGACACGCGATGTATCCATGGCGCTCTAAATGTTTGTCACCGCTCGTGGGCCTTTTCGGAATGTTCTATTTTTTCGTTGTTTACTTTATTATTGTGCTAGTGATATCAGATTCATTGAAATAGAGCAACTAACCTCTTTACAGTTCCAACGGTCTAGTTGTATTCATTGAAATAGAGCAACTAACCTCTTTACAGTTCCAACGGTCTAGTTGTATTCATTGAAATAGAGCAACTAACCTCTTTACAGTTCCAACGGTCTAGTTGTATTCATTGAAATAGAGCAACTAACCTCTTTACAGTTCCAACGGTCTAGTTGTATTCGTTGTAAATAGAACAATGCCTGCATTCTGCATTAGGTTGTTGTACTTCTAGTTTGATATACCTAGCTAAGCATAATATGCACATATACGGGTGGTTCTTTGTGATACTTGTATTTGTACATCAACAATAATATGCCATGTATGGGCTCAATTATCAAGAACCTTCTCAAATCTGCCAGATACATATATTCAGCTATTGAAAACGATAGTTTTATTTTGATCATAATTGAACCCCAAACTGATGCTGATAACATACCACATAGATCATCTTTGGCAGACGTATATTCATCAGTATTAATATAGATTCTGTTAAGGGCACGACTGGAACGTTCTGCTAGATTTATGGGTACACTTAATTACTAACGTCGGCAGCCGTTGCGGGCCGCTTGCAAGCCGCTGCGTTGTCACTCCAATTAGTTTTCATTGTAAAATGAGCTATATATTGCTGTCTTAAAACTCGATATGGCTTGATGCGAGCAATTCAAATCTAGAAGTTTCAGGTGGCTCACGATTAGATTTATATAGTTTTGTGAAACGGTATTAAACTATCACACGCGGACATTAATTTAAATATCGCTCGCGTGTGTGCCACAGATTCATGCAAATCAGTTTTATTAACGCTGGGAAACTTCTGAACGTTTAGATTTCTTCTGTCTTGTGCAATCTGCTACAGCTTCGCGACACTCGCAATTTGTACCGACTCCTCCCTTTGCAACACCACATTTTTGTTAGGTGCGAATTTGATTCACAAGGATCGTAAGTGAGAGAGCTATTGATTGTGGTGTGTGTACTTAAATATGTGATAGCAATGTACAGAAATTGATCGATTTGTTGTGGCAAAATTATATTTTTGGATGAGAATTATAATACAATTTTCAGAGGTCAAATGAAACATTTTAAACCAAGCAAATCTTTATTTTACTTCTATACAGTTAAGGTCGATTTCTCTTAGAGTTGCACTAGCGTTTCGACTCTATTGCGCGGCAATAAGCCACTGCTTCAACCCGATCAAGCCGTACATCAGTGCAAAT
Source organism: Operophtera brumata (assembly GCA_932527175.1). Taxonomy (NCBI): domain Eukaryota; kingdom Metazoa; phylum Arthropoda; class Insecta; order Lepidoptera; family Geometridae; genus Operophtera; species Operophtera brumata. The sequence goes on along the minus strand of OW052239.1, from coordinate 51,890,764 downwards.
TGCCAATGAATGTTCTTTCGGCTGTTCGTTTGAATAGTTATTGTGAGTAAAATAGGGATGGGTCTTATTTTCAAAATCGATTACCAGCTTTCCAAGTAGGTACGTTCACCTTAGGATACTTGTGTCAAAAACCAGGGTCAAAATACCTTTAAGTATTTTACTGCATAGGAAATTGATCCGTGCACTGAACAAAATTGCATTTGCAAGCAAAAATACTTGAAAGTGGAAAAATACTTGCATAGGGAATTGGTCTATGAGTAAAAAGTATCATAATTGCATTTGCGAAGAAGTATGTACTTCTAAACCTTGCAACTCATCCTATTACTCAGGGCGATTATGTTTCTTATTATGTTTCTTATTATTCTTTTCTTATTGTGTTTCTTGTTTCCCTGGTAGGCCAGGGCTTTTAAGATTTTCAAGTATTTACTTCCTCTCAGCTCCACTTTACTTTAAATATGAGTGTATTTTTTGAATTCTATATTTTTAATATTTTTTTTCATAATTATGGACCGTTTCTCCCGCGCACCTGCATGGCATGGAATGAGCTCCCGTTGGATGGTCTTCCCACAGGGCTACAATATAAGTAAATTCAAGAGAAATATCAATAGGGCTCTTAATGGTAGGCAGCACGCGTTTGCAATACCGTGGGTGTTGCAGATGTCCATAGACGGCGGTGACTCCTTTACATCAGGCGGGTCGTCTGCTTGTTTGTCACATTAGTATATATATAAAAAAATGTCTTAGGGTCCACATCTGGTCGGCGTAGTTACAAACAAAAACCTGGTAAAAAACCTGGTCGCGTTAATACTCACCTCACGAAACACCTAACGCACAGCGAAATAAGCGTCGTTTCTCAAACCAAACAGTCATATAACGATACGGAGCGACGCGTGAAGTGCGCGAAAGGTTTACTTCTTTATAGTTTTGGAGGCGCGGTTTGTTGCTCGTTTTAACATTTTACAATAACCACAGTGGTAATTGTTTATAAAAGTATTGTAAGTAAAGTTTTCGGTGCCACATTTTTATGAATTAATTATGATAACTTTTCAATGAATAACAAACATCTGCCATTAATTCGGCAACCTGGATGATGGGTTAAAAATAAAACACATAAAATAAAGAAAAACTGCAAAATGTTTCAATCCAATTGGTTTCTCCATTTTTTTGAACATGTGAGTAGTTTTATTTTAATTTTTTGGAAAGGCATCTTCGTATCCGATTTGTAAATAAAACATAGAACGAGCTCGGGATTAGTCTCTACCTACAAAGCTAACAACATTGAAATCGAACCGGCCATCAAAGAAGAATCGGCGTGCAACATTCATAAATAAATAAATAAATAATAAATAATGCTGGACAGTTCACACAACATTATCTAGCCCCAAGCTAAGCAGAGCTTGTGTTATGGGTACTAGATAACTGATATACTTAATACAATATATTACATAGATAGATATTTTTTATTATACATAGAAAATACCCAGAACACCCTGAACAAATATCTACGATCGCACAAATATTTGTTCCGTGGCGGGAATCGAACCCGCAACCTCCTGCGTCGCAGGCCAACCGTCGCCAGCCGCGCCACAGAGGTCGTCATAAAAATTGCTTGTGAATGTATAATTTCCTGATTAATGTGAACTTTTTGAAATCAAAGAAAACAACGCTGCTGCGTTTTTTAGCGCTTCGTAGCCATCGAGATAGAATAGAATAGAATAGAATAGAAAATACTTTATTGTACACCTTAATAGCTAGTAAAACGAACAAAAAGAAACAAAACTTAACTATATAATTAAAAGTACAATGGGCGGTCTTATCGCTTAGCAGCGATTTCTTCCAGACAACCTTTGGATGGAGAACTTCCTACTTATATTTTAAATGCGAAAGTTTGTATAAAAAAAATTTGATCATGACTTACAATTTTAAGGACAGCTGTAAATAGTTTTTCAAGAGGTTATTTAAATTTTTTGTAGGGCGTTTCTCTATCAAAAAACAAATAGAGAGTAATCCTTCTTCACTACATTCAAGAATCTCGCAACACATTAACATTTAGAGGCTTGAAAATAAAATAAGATTTGAGATAGGTACCAACCTACATACATGTGCGACACTCGGACAACTAGAGGGAAAATATATCATGGAGCGCTCGTGACAACTTTATGTAGAGAGTGTTCACACCCTTGTCGAAGTAAAAAACCTTCAGACATGAAGTGTACGTACATACGTAATATTAAAAGAAACGGTAGGAAAATAATGATACTCGAGATGGCAAAGACGAACCCGTAGTCTGGCAGACCCATCTGATGAGCAGACATATACATACATTGTTACGGCTGCAGAAAGTCGTGGATGGAGGCAGCAATGGATCGTATATTTCGGCTCTATAGTGTCTTCAAACTTGGATTGAGCTTTCTCTCCGATTTCTGTCTCTATCTGTGAGAGATTTCAATTTTAATTTACAAAATGTTCGTATCTGTGCTTTTCTGTAGTTCGTGCACGCATACCAGTGTAGGGCAGCTTGCGCACTCAATGGTATTTTTACCTCTTAGATAGGGACTGAGGATTTATGGTAGGATGAAAGAACAGCCGCGGTAGGTAACTCGAGGCCTCGATCGGTATTGCTGAGTTGACGCGGGTTTATTGAAGGCTTTCGAGCACACTTGCAATTTCCCACATAAAATTGTTACAAAAATGTGGCTATATTAGGCACATCATTCCTATTTTATGACTAGACGGACAGCGAGAGAGTGTTTAATAACCCTTATGTAGTCGGGTAGTAATTTTATTTGACTAAGGTTTGCGAAAATCTAGAAATGATATTTTTTTTAAACTTAACGTTTCTCTTTTGTTTTTTTATTTTAGCTGTATCTATCCTGTTTGATGACCCACCGAGATGGCACGGTACCGCGCGGGTACACCTAACTGTAAATCAAGAAATGACCTACGTGGTATTCAAATGTGTCCTTCGCCCTGAAACAAGTTAACAAGACTCGTTTTTTTTGAGATGTTATGTGTACTGGCTAATTAAGTAATAATTTTGACTTAACTTTTCCATTTTATTGACTTTTATAATTGATTTATGTACTAATTATGTTCTATCTTATTATTATTATTGTTTATTTAGACCTGTTACTAATTATTGCTATCAATAAATTAACTATTATATACTAACTATTCTCGCGATTGTGCAACCCATGGTGAAAAGAGGCCCATTGAGGCTCTGCTTACCCTTTCGGGGAACTAGGCGTGTGTCTATGTATGTATGTATTAAAAGAGGGACAGAGAGAAAAATAAACATTCATCTCCCAGGAAGAAAAAAAGCTTTTTTTTGTAGTTTTATAGTACCTGACGATCTTGGTTCGATCGTGTCTAGTTTCGACCGCTGGATGCATAGCACTATCAAGGCGTGATTACCACTCAGTAACGAGTACCTACAGTAATACGTCACCTAGCACAGTAATCCTCTCCGGCTTCACTCGGAGTCTCCTCCAGCTAGTCTTTAGATGGATCGCGCTGATTGCTGACCTCAACTCCACTAATCCGGCACTTACCTATCGAATGTAGCCAATTTACTTTCAGTGGCAATTTTATTGCATTGGTCCAATAAACCGGACTTGTTTGTAAGATTCGTTGGTATAAGATTTGTCCTGGCTGCTAGCTTTTGTTATTAATGGAAGAAAGCGTTAGCAAAGTCGTGCACCATTTTAATAAACAATCTAATCTAGGCAAAATATAGACGTAACGATTTGGACCTTCTTTTCTATCGTGAAAATAATGTCCTACCGTGTGTCTGGTTACAGTGATCTCTCGGAATTATAATGTAGAATCCAAGCATATTTTTTATTTGAATTATGTAGGTGATGTAGTCTGTTAAAAAATAAATCTAAGATTAACAATTTTGCGGCATACCCCATCTTAACACGATTTTGAACTATACATATCTACTTGCCTTGCAACTAACAGATCTACATAATGTTTACGCAAACCGAACACTGCCCAACACCACTCAGAACTACATCATTATTATTTCACAAACAGTTTTTGATCTTCACAACACGGGGAATCCTATTGTGGAGATCAAACTCTAAAAATATGTTTTCATGTTACCTATTTTCTATCAATATCAATTCCTAATGAGGTATCGTATCCATATCTATACTCCTACTCATTAACATAATTATAATGGTGTGTACTTTTGTTCTTGAGAATAAATAAATGCTATGTTATCGTGGAATTTACGTATCATGTAATAAAATCTTAGAGTTTAAAAAAATTGTCTGGCGCAATAACGTAATTAGAACACTCGCATAGGCTTAATCATTGTTACAACCTTAGTTTTTGCAAAAAATAACACAGCGTACGTAAGCGATCTGATAGCTCAAGTCCCGCTACAAAACTGACTGTTTACTATTATTTATTCTGTACTGTTATAAGTATATACCTGTCTCAGAAGGAGGACTAAAGATACCTAAAGAAGGTACAAGTCTTTTAGGGTTTAGCCAATTATTCCATAGCAGAGTTAGCATGGCCGGACTACAATATAGGTAGGTGTATATTTAACTATGAAAATTAGAAGCTAGATTCTGGACTTAGACAACTCTTATGTGCCATGGACGACGGCACACACACTAGTATGTGTTGCGTTCCATTAGGTACAATACGGCCAATTCTATAAGTATGTTGCGTTCGAAATACTTACTTATTTTTGACTGAACCATGAAACTTGTAGGTATATCTTTGAAGGTGTCCCGAGTGTAGTGGTAACAAGCCCGCCAGTGTCAGACGCGACGCAGACATGGCCACTGGCGACTTGCCAGAGTCTACCGGAGTCCTTGCCAGGGTTTTTACTCATCGATTACTGGCACAAGAACTAGCGCCACTTACTCCGAAGCTAATTTGTTGTCGGCTAAGGCTTGTTCAAGTGTTGACCCGAGTACTTCGTCGTCTCGACCACTGCACGACACAATTTGATTTGCTATCTTTGATTTAGAAAAGTGCTAGATGGCACTTTTATAACAAAATGTAATCACTTGTAAATTAATAGAAATCCTAATAAATAATAATATGTAAATTTGATTCCACTTTAACGCATTATTACTTGTATTATTATATATTCTGTGCTATTTGGATCAGTTGAGCTACCTTTAGATCGCTTGCAGCGGTCTTCAGGTGGCACAACTGTTTCATATGTATTTTGTACATACCTTCTGTGCTATTAGATAACGCCACAGAATACATAATAGTACAAATACCTACTAATAGGCTTGTTCACAATCAGCCTGTTCGGTTCTATAATAAACTTCCAGAAAGTACTTCTATACTTTCGATCCGAAGATTTAAATCCTACATAAAGAATAATTTAATTAAGAAAGCGTATTACACACTACATGACTATGTTAATGATAAAGCCGCGTGGCCTGATGTCGCTCTACCCCTCCACAACACCCAATTTGGCAATTTGCAATGTCTGTACCTACATATAATTTATTATTGATGTTTTATTTATGAGTATATCAAGCGTAGAGTGTGCTGCCTTATGAACTTTTGCTGATTCTCTATCATCTTACTTTCGACTGCCTACCTAAGTAAGGCTTTTATAGGTTGGTAGTCCTTTTTTCTTTGAATCAGCTTCCACTTGTTCTCGAGGCACCACACAGGCGCTCCCCACCTAGTAGGTACTCGTAGTAAGAAGGAACATAAAAAAAACAGACCGTGTTTGTTGCAGCCCGCGTTTTCGTCAATTTTCACGGATTGTTAGAAATTCATGGTTTGTTTTGAAAAATGACTGACTTATTTCAAGTGACTTATTAACTCCTGAAAGTATTAGAACTGACGCAAGAAATGTGATGGATATTACCTATTACCTGCAAAATCCCGAGAGAAATATATGAAAGCCTGTGGTAATTTTTTATATAAGTTTTTAGTTGTTTTATTATAAGATACTATTTAATTTAAATTTAGTTTTATGTTTTATTAAATAATAATATTAAAATAACATGTGAGGCACCTTTTATTTTCTCATAGTGGGTGATGAATCACTCTGGCGCAACATATATTTTTGGCTCGGGCGACGTACTTTGAATCCCTCGCTACGTTCAGGATTCTACTCTAGAATCCCTCACTTCGCTCTAGATTCAAAAAAGCGCTCTCGCCGTAAAAATATTATGTTGCTCCCTTATGATACAATCTACTATTGACTTTGACTTGGAGCCGCCTGATGCAACACTTTTTTTTGTATATTACCAATGTCGCAAACAAGCATACGGTAAACAAGCATCAAGCATTGGTAAACGGTAGTCTATGGACGCCTGCAATACCAGAGGCAACACACGCGGTTTGAAAATCCTTCAAAAATTTCCAAACACCCCTTTTGAAGAACCCCATACCGTAGTCACTTGGGAAAATAATTCTTGCTTTGCCCCGACGTAGCACATTTTTAGCGGATCGCGACGGATCTCAACCAAAATATATTATTAACAGCTCAGTTAATTCGCAAAAAGTTAATACATTAAACTGTCCTTTTTCCACAATAACTTTTGTTTAAAAACCTCGCGCTGTAATCCCGACAAGTTTATCGCAATGCAAATAACGCTATACATCGACGCTTACATGGCGAGCCACTCGCGCAGAATGCAGGTAGTAAATGGTATCCCGAGCGTACAATGCAAAAACGAAGCAACGAGATCGTGTCACGTTTTGAAAAATTATAGCACTGAGAGGGACAGTGCACTATCAAAAATGTTTGTTGCTATAGCTTCCGCAACTTTCAATCTTATGGCTCAGAGTATAGAGTCGAATGTTAATGCTTCGCCAACTTTGTTATCTAGTAATCCACGAGTACGAACTAACTGCTTAATTATGCATCCGCGGTCCCCGGGATTATGTTTTTATTTTGGGCTCAACATTATAAATTCCTTAGAATATTCGGCTTAGCGCGGCTTTACCTAGGCGCGGCCATTACTCTCGCGGACACAACGGACAAATTAACAGAGGGAAATTATAAAAATGTTGTTTACGTGACTGTACTAACTAGTGGAACTTCGTGCCGCAATGATTTTAATTGGGTTAACATTGTTTTAAATTACTAATTAATGAACCGAGCAATGTGGTTGTTTTCGAGAAAATATCTTACTGTTACGGATGTCATCATATAAAACAAAGTCGTGTTAGTTACACCACTTAAAACTCAAGAACGGGTAAACTGATTTATCTGAAAATTAGTGGGGCGGTAGCTTAAAACCAGGAGATTGACATAGGGGGGAAGGGTAGGAGGGGGGGTCACCGGGGGCTACCCGTGCGAAGCCGGGGCGAGTCGCTAGTTAGCGTATAAACAGTAATAAGTATTATAACATAACATAGCACATCGCTTGCTTTTAGAGTAAAATGTAGCCACTTCTACAGCATTGTCTGTGGCTTTGTTAAGGTCCTGTTAAGGTCCAGGTTGCAGAACTGACAACTATTATTGGAAAAGGATCTCGATTGGTAACCATGCACCGGAGGACGTTGTGTAGGAGGCACCTTGTCGACGGGCCGACGACATGTCGTGCGCAGGAAGTGGATGGAGGCGGGCCAGGGCCGTCTGTCGCGGTATTCTACGAAGGAGACATACGTCCAGCAGTGGACTGCCGATGGTGATGATGATGGCGATGGTGAATATGTGGCAGAGTACTTCTTCTGTGGGCAGAGTATGACCGCTCAGAACAGATTGGATTTGCGCATCAACGCTACCTCTATATCTGATGAAGGATTTGTGACGAAAAACGAAAATAAAGATGAGAAAAATGTGTTTTCATGACGAATCTTCTGGCAAGAATCTTCTAGTTCAATCTATAGATAACTTAATGTTATCTTTCATTTGTTAGCTATTTTTGTCGTTAAGATGTAAGTAGTTCCTATGTTTGTCCGCGTATGTTTGATAACTAGGCCATTATGTGACTAGGTAAATAGATTTCAACCTTCTTCGGATCATACGGTATTTTTTGAAATGTGATCGGTTTTATCATATATTTTTTTTCATCTTATCTAGAATATTTTTTTCCTTACATGAAAACTTTTTCACAATCTTTTTAAAACCAGTTTAAAGTTCCACGTTCCGTTCCATCGGCAAGGAATCGATTAATCGAATTTCCATTGGGACCGGAAGCGGAAGTGAAATCTGTATTTCCTTAGCTTCCGTAGCCGGTTAATGAAGTGGCTGCCGAAGACATCAATCATGATTTGAAGGTTTTTCTGCAGAGCCTGCGGAGCCCTGGCGAGGCTCCAACTGAACGTATTGAGACGTTGTAGGACGATCCCGAGTGTTAGGGGACAAACCCGGGTGTATGTTCAAACACATGAGTAAGTTAGGGTAGCAGTAGTAGTAGTACATTAAATAAATAAATAAATTATGCCGGACAGTTTACACAACATTATCTAGCCCCAAGTTAAGCAGAGCTTGTGTTATGGGTACTAGATAACTGATATACTTAATACAATATATAACAAAGATATTTTTATTATACACAGAAAATACCCAGAACACCCTGAACAAATATCTGCATATCGCACAAATATTTGTTCCGAGGCGGGAATCGAACCCGCAACCTCCGGCGTCGCAGGCGAACGTTCGCCCACCCCGCCACAGAGGTCGTGAATAGTAGTAGTATAGCTTTTTTGTTAAATAGTTTGTCCGGGGTAGTACTACCACCATACCTATTTCTGCCGCAAATCAGTAGTGCTCGCATTGCTGTGTTGTCTGAGACAAAGGGTGAACAAGACGCTTTTCATTCACAAAACTCAGTTGCTTTTTTTTCGGGTAAGCATTCATGTGTCGTGAATCAAATTTCACCAAATTTTGGGACACCTTGAAGACCAGTTTGTCAATGTTTAACCAATGTTTGTAGCAACTTTCCATAAGATCGTTGAAAGGTTTCACCGGCGTGAGGCGCCGTTAACTAACTCACAACTAGGTAGGTAGTTCTGTCAGTTAGTTGCAATAGCATTGTTATCCGACTCCACAACTAGCAGAGTACTGAATGACGGGTGAAATACTCAAATAGAGTTAGACGAAATAAGAAGACGACGAAAGGCTGTCATGAAACTAAGAAACAAGTTTATTCAAGAAGATATAATAGTGGTCCGAAGACACGGACCGTGAGTGGTCATATTGAAACGGAGTCGATCGGTTTGCTCAAACGGTCAATAGATTTATAAGGTGGTTGCTTTCGCTTGTGGCGCGAAATTCAAATATTTTCGTGTTTTTTTGCTCATCACAGCTCATCAACACTTCTTAAGATAGTGAAAACTATGTTCCCGGTAATTATATGACACAACACACAATTTTCAATTTATAGTATCACATAAATATCATTAGTTTGGCTACGAATGTGCTTGAAACAAAAAACACGGTAAAAACCATTGAAGCACAATCATTGAAAACAAAGGAAGAAATGATAACCCACCTACAACTCATTCCTTGGCATACTCACTAATCACCAGTTTGGTAACAATCTGTTTTTGTTCGATTGCCACTATAGTGACGTAGCTAGGGATGGCAACTGTGTAAAGAGATGAATAAAGATGCCAAAGTTTGGCAAGTCGTCTCTAGGAATCAAAAGGCACATTTGTCTCAGCTCTGTGTCATCTCGTAGTGTCAGTAGTGAGATAGAACAAACACTAACTGGAGCAAGTTTCCGCCGATGTTTGATTTAGTTCGCTGCCCCCGAGCGGCAGTGGGTTTGAATCCTGCCGAGGCAAATACCGTCGAATTGTGAACTGGATCATAGCTTGAGTAATTCTTGATTGACAAAATAGAGATGTTAGTAGATAGATTTAAGCCAGGGCTTCCCAAACTTATATTGTCTACTGGCCACTTTCAGAATAAATTATTTTTTAGCGCCCCCATAAATATTTCTTAGCGCCCCCAATTTTCTCCTTCTTAAAAACCACTATAACTTCAAATTAAATATGCACAAATCGGGTTTTTTAACAAAAACTTGTTAGAACATGATTGCCCGCGGTCTATTATCTACGAAAATGACCTATCTAGGAATACTAACAACTATTAAAATGCAAAAGTGTGTCTGATTTGACGCCCCCATTTTTTTCCTGGGTATCTTACCGCCCCCCTTTAGGCCTGCAGCGCCCACAAGGGGGCGTTATCGGCCACTTTGGGAACCCCTGATTTAAGCAAATGGAAGGAAAAGATCTATACGGACAGCACAGGACGGATTGGAGTGGAGCTGGAAGTAAGGACACTTAGCAAGCCATTACTTATAATCAAGCAATGATGATAATGTTGGCGTAACTATTACTTGTCCGAGAAACATACTGTAGTAGTCATAATAAAAACTCCACGTAAATTTTAAGCATTGATCTAATTGAATTGAGACTATAATACAGATTTTAAGACAGATATCTATGAAAAACTGTGTAAAAATCTATTTTTGTGTCTCGAGACGTAACTTACGAATAGTCAATACCTAATACAGCCAAAATAATATTGTTATACAAACAAAATGATAAAGAATCAAGATAAATTCCTATCTGTAATTAGAGACAGACAGACCACATTATCGTAAACCGGAATCTATAAAAACAACTGATAATATGTCACAGACGGACCTTATCAACAATACTAGCTGTTACCGGCGGCTCCGCTCGTTCTACAGACGCAGTGAAGTCAATATTCAATTGTCGATATCGTTTTTATTGGTTTCTACATAAAGTATGTTTTTTGTATTGTTTATGTATGTTTAGTGATGAACTAGTGATTATAAGTTTTATCTGACTTTGTATACGAATAAGTACAAGTAGTACTAATTCAGACACCTACACCTACTTACCTATCCAAATTTTTGCATGGTTATCCTTCATACCTACCTAATTTAGAATCAATTTACATCCTCCTGAAAGAGACTAACCACCCATAACACAGGGAATCCTAGTGTGGGGGTTAGTAGATAACCTACTTACTTATGTATAAACCTGTAAACCTGGAAATCAAAATATTAATTAAGAAAATTATACATAAGTAAGTATTTTGTCTCAGTGTTTTTGACACAAATAAATGTTTTTTTTAATAATTAAAATCAACAGGATTTTTTGAAAAATATTATGTTAAATAGACAGTCGTGGAGTGGGAGAGAAAGAGAAAAGATAAAGTTTACCATTCTATTATTATAGTATCTTTATAACATTGATAATGAGCTCTTGCAAACTATTTGAGCGGTGGAGACATCGGGGAGAGAGTACGGTCGTGCATCATCGCGCATTAAACTTAAAGCGCTGGCCGAAAGTGCTAAGTTAGATTGCTTACATAACTTTGGCAACTCTACTATATCACCTTTTGATAAGGCTCTTAGTTTAATGTCGTTTAGGAATAGGAATAAATGCTTATACAACGAGCAACTTTCGAATAAAACGTCAAACTTCGGCGTTTCACAATAATGAAAACTAACCTTAGTTTTAATAAATAAACTGCAGCGGTGATTATCAACGCACGGACGTGGCACTGATGATAATTAATTTTTCATGTGCATGCCACATGTGCCGAATTAGACATGCCCATTTCCACCCGATTGCCTTCAGCGATCGGGCAATTAGTAAAACGTCACTAAAATAAGTGGTCAAATTCAAATTCAAATTCAAATTCAAATTTTTATTTCACTTAGTAGGTTAAAAGTTAAGTTAACAAAACTTGTGTCTTGGTTAGTAGTGGTGGTTATATTTGCTTGGCTTGAATAGTTACTGCTGGTGACTTATCAATCATCCCCATTCCCTCCTTCCTATTGTACTCAAGCCCATCAAACAGAAAGCAGTTCCATCCGCGATTGTCTCACCATCACACCGCTCTGTTACACTGGTGTGATGGTTAGCAAGAACATCAATATTCTCATTGTCTGTGAATGCATTTCTGAACGCGGATCGACGTTTGAAAAATTCATATATAGAATAAACGTCTCACTCTCACATTCATGGGACGAGTGACATACTGCTTTCACGCATTGGAGAGCATTGAATTCATACCACTAGATCAGTAAAGCTAAGGTCAGAACAACGCGTTCAGCCCGCGTCCTCAGTGGCGTGCACGGTGGCGATCAATGGTAAGACAATGGATCGCCACCGTGCACAACACCGCAGACGCGGGCTGAACGCGTTGGTTTGGCCTTAGCTTAACACTTCGGACAAAAAAGCCAACGTCCAGGAGTTGAGTTCGGGGGCCACACGGTACGATGAAAGTGTACCATGCTGGAAGTCCAAGGATATAAAACGCCGCAACAAAAACCGGGAGTCCCAAGACCTACTTTATTTTACTTTGGTCGAAGCCTACGAGTGCCTATTCCTGAGTAAAAGTTGCTAACAACATGTTTTATTAAAAACTAGTGACTAGCCCCGGCTTCGCACGGGTAGCCCCCGGTGAACCCCCCCCCCCCCTACCCTTCCCCCCTATGTCAATCTCCTGGTTCTAAGGTACTTCCCCACCAATTTTCAGCCAAATCGGTTCACCCGTTTTTGAGTTATAAGTGGTGTAACTAACACGACTTTCGGTTCACCCGTTCTTGAGTTATAAGTGGTGTAACTAACACGACTTTGTTGAAGATGTATAGTCTACGTAGCAATCACTATAGTTACCCTACAGTGGAAGTAGAATTTCCTATACGACCGCCTTTTGTAAGAAGTAGGCAGTTTTCAACTGTTCAAAATTGACCCCAGAAAACGTCTCATATATACGTCTATTATATATGCATGTAATACTAAACTCCACGATAGTATAACTCATTGGTATCGTCCCGCCGGGACAATAATACGACTATTTTATTGTGGAAGTGTCCCAAGGCGCGCTGGACACATTTCATTCTGGTACCTAATCCTCAATTTATCTCTTTGTTTTCAGTTTGCAGATACAATCATTTTCATGTCAAAAAACGGGCAATGCATTGCTGCATTGTTTGAATCATCTAATGTAAGGAGTAGTTACTGTAGGATCATGTACTGTAGGATCATGTAGTTATTTATTTACATCACCAACGAATAAAGCACAGTCGTGTAAAAATGTAATTCTACGGATGCATAAATCTAGTGTTCCTTCAATTATAGGTAAGCATGCTGTGAATACAAATGGGCAAAAATAAATACATGCACAAATGTTCAGGTAAATAATAAAAAACTTTGACTTAAATTAAATTAAAACAAAGAAGCAAGTATAGTAACAAGAAATAAAATAGGACACGAATAGTAGGAAGCCAAATAAGAGCTACAGGAGGCTATCCAAATGTTTATTTTAAATATATGTCGGGGCTCGCTTACGTCTATGTTGCCGTTTTTGAATATGGTTTTATAGTGCTTAATTGTTGTTCTTATTGGAGGATGTCATTGTAGGATCATGTAGTTACCGTAGGATCATGTAGCTACTGTAGGATCATGTAGTTACTGTAGGATCATGTAGTAGTAGTAGAGCTTTTCTGTGATTAATTCGTCCGGGGAACTACTTCCACCATACCTATTTCTGCCGCAAAGCAGTAGTGCTCGCATTGCTGTGTTCCAGTTTGAAGGGTAAGAGTGCCGGTGAAATTACAGGCACATGAGACTTTTCATCTTTGTCTCAGGGTGGCGGGCGCAGTGCAATGCTACATAGGGTGCGTCCTAGGTGGACGTGACCTATGAGTTAATGCACTGTTCATAGACAGAGGTTACCGCTTAACATCAGGTGGACCATCTGCTTGTTCCGTCATTCAAGAAGTATAAAAAAAAAGCTACTGTAGGATGATGTGTGCGTGTTCGGTGTCTGTTGAACAGCAAGATCTGTAACATTTTTGGGCAGCTTTCAAGTTAAGATGATCCGGTGACGATCTACGCTTGGCAGGTGGATTGGTGATCGCAGTATTCATTTTAAGTATTCAAGCGGATGCTGCTGCCCATCTCCTGGTGTAATAACTTATTTGGATTCTGGTTAGTGAAGAACAGTCGGTGAAAAGGAGGAGGACTCACTAATTATTATTAGTCAATTTAGTTATCAGGTTAACTTAGTTAATATCTTTAGAAAACCATAAAATTGGAAGCAGTAAGTCGTTATGAATAAATATATGGCAAAATTCCATGGATTTAAATTTCGTGACACATAAAATAATACAACTATTTTAACGATTGCGTGACCATTCATGGCTTTTTTTACTTGAGAAAACCTGGGGGCTTAGTACGAGAATTTGATAGTATTCGAAACTATATGAAGTTTCGTTTCCTTCAATACATTTTCTGACACCGTCCTTAGTTTTCTCTTCGTTTCCGCTAGGGGCACTGCAAGTAAATGTATGGAAGGAAACGAAACTTCATAATAGTTTCCGAAACTATAAAATTCTCGTACTAAGCCCCCTGATCGAAAACAATTTAGTGTCGAACAACGTAAATCATCCTCAAATTAAACCAGTCAGCTGTCGCTAAACTGCAAAAGAGAGCATTGCAATACTACCAATGGCCACTCGGCGCCGTCGTCCTCTCGTCCCGTTTTATCACACCAATAAACTGAGTTCCAAAGATGGTAATCCCGGATTCCTGTAACTCCGGCAGGGCAGGGCTAGGCGAGGAGTCCGCGCAGGACGCTCATTATCCCCAACTTAGCTCGCATATTCCGGATTAGCAGATTAAACAACTTTATGGAATGGCCCGCGTATCGGAGGATTAAATTTTTTAGGGACTTTTTAAATTCTAATGAGGCAAGTTGAGGCCACTTGGGATTATGTTTATGGCGCAATAAAGTTTCGCGAACTTTTGTCTAGTTGCAAGACTTAACTTTGTATAGGAAAGGGAATTGTTTGTTTTTGAATTTCATCAACTTAAGTGAACGTTTGAAGTTGGGGTGTAAGGTAGGTTAGCTTTATGTTTCAACAACTGAAGCTTGCTGAACAGCTGTGACTCATTTAAATTTAGTACCTACCTACGTAAGTTAACAGCATTGTGAAGGTACTGAATTCACTAGGTCATGCTAATACCAAGGAAACTATATAAATAATGGAATTTGTTTCACTCAAAGATCAAATTAAAACCAGATCTTTTAGACAGATAATTTCTCCCTCCCTATCTCAGCTGCAGTGCTATTTGCATTGCAATGCAGTCAATGTCGCCGCATTCCGGGCGCGCCGGACTACTGACCGCATTTTCAAGAGTCGCTATAATTTTGTTAACATTCGTATACTCGTGTCGTGCAAGTGTACTTTTGTATGGGAGATATATTATTTACGTATTACTTTACAATTTTGCTATGAGCCTGACATGTTCTCTACCCAAAATAACTCATTGTCACAGTGGAAAAATAATGTTTTAACAACTTTCTACAACTTGACATAGCATACGAGATCAGTGTCAATTATCACACTCGATTGTACGTTTCCATATTATCGTCAGTGCGCTACCAACTCCGGAATACGCCCACGTTCTATACACAATCAATCGATCGAATTGACTCGTGTGTTGTTCGACAATGTTCTCTACCAAATCAAAAACACCGAAGCAACTTGTAGCAATTTGTTCAACACTTTCCATACGTCACAGAATATATAAAACTACAAGTACCTACATACGATCACAAATAATGGGGCATTAATTCGTGGATCATCCATCGTTTGGCGTCAGCCACAGACGCGTCAGCCGACAAGTGGCCGGGACCTAGAAGGCCGCTCCTACTTTAATTTGTGGATCGTCAATAGTTAGGTCTCGGGCGACAAGTGGCTAGGTCCCAGAAGGCCGCTCCTACTATAATTTGTGGATCGTCCATAGTTCGGTCTCGGCCGACAAGTGGCCGGGTCCCAGAAGGCCGCTCCTACTTTAATTTGTGGATCGTCCATAGTTCGGTCTCGGCCGACAAGTGGCCGGGTCTCAGAAGGCCGCTCCTGTCGGCCGACAAGTGGCCGGGCCCGAGATGGCCGCTCCTAGTTTCCATTAGGGCTGTGAAAGTTGTCGCCGTCTCGTAATTAATGTTCTTGATTAAAACTTAACTCTAGTTGTGTTTGATGAACTCAGGGCGGGGGGCAGGGCCGTATCCTATACGAGCAGTATTTCTAATTTAGAAATCTCCAAAACGGATCTATCGATTTCGATTAAATTTGCTATACTTATGGGAGTTTTTGGGTTTTTTCGGTATCGTTTTTTAGGAAAACGCGATTTTAAGACCCGCGACCCGTTCACCCACTGGCTTCACCCACCGGTGGGTGTAGTGGTAATTCCTGTTTACCCGTATACCCACTGCGATATGGTTGGAATTAATTACCGGTGAAAAAAATAAAAAAATAAATGAAGATAAATTAATGAAAATGACAGAATATGACAGAGCATGACAGAGAATGACGGATAATGACAGAGAATGACAGAGCATGACAGAGAATGACAGAGCATGACATCTCCGCATTAACTGCTGCGCCCGCGTTGTTTCCCGCATAGGTCTAAATCCCGTGGAAATATAATCGTTTATCAAATTACTCCTGCATTCTGCTGCTCCCCTGGTACATTCGATAAAAATTCTTTGCATTGCTGCTGCGCCTCGCGGTGTTATCCACATAAGTCTCGATTACTCCTGCATTTTTCTGCTAGCCTGGTACATTGGATAAACTTTCGCCCCCATTTAACCGGTATTCTAGATATTCGGTTACCTAATTACTCCTGCATTCTGCTGCTCGCCTGGTACATTTGATGAAAAGTCTTCGCATTGCTGCTGCGCCTCGCGGTGTTATCCACATAAGTCTCGATTACTCCTGCATTTTTCTGCTAGCCTGGTACATTGGATAAATAGGTCTAATAGTATATAACGAGGTTTAAAACTTTTTGTATTATTTTTCTCTTTATTATCGAACTTATCGTATTATTATTTTATTTTTTTCATCGATAATTAATTCCAACCATATCGCAGTGGGTACACGGGTAAACAGGAATTACCACTACACCCACCGGTGTGTGAAGCCAGTGGGTGCACGGGTCGCGGGTCCAAAAAACAACGTCGAGCAAAGCTCGGTCTTACATATTTGACGTTTATACTCGTAAGAGCAAAATGTAAAGTAAAATGCCGTCTCTAGCTTTTATCGATTCAACGAAAAAGTTTACTCGTAAGTAAATACACTATGCCATTATTATACAGGGCAGGCCATTATTACACTATGCCATTATTATTATTTACCTATATTTGTATGATTCTTTAGAATTTATTAGTTTAAGGAATTGAAGGTGGGTAGCGGGCAATAGTTCAAACTAAATAAAATATTGAACTACGAGATTATTAAATAAATAAATACTAAAAATACTATCGTCTTTGAGTTTGGACATTGAACAGGAAGGTTTCTGAATAAGATCACTTTAGAGGTTGGAGCTGAGTGCCAAAGATAGTCTGGGTCAAAAATGCTGGGTCGCAATAAAATTGAATCTTTCAGCAGAATCATCTTAAACCCCGGACTAGAAACAAGGTCCAAACAAATACCTAACAATATGATTGAAGCCATAGTGGGCCTGTCAGTCTGTCTGTCTGCATGCATGTTTCTAGCTCCGGCTCGGGTATTCACTATAATGCGGTGTCTTTGTATAAAAGCTGGTGTTGGAAATCTGAAAATAGCCGGGGGTTACATATTTTTATAAAATCAACTTATGAACTGTTTGTAAGATGATATAAGTATGCTGTTATTTTATTGTAAGGTGAATACAATAAAGAGTTATCTATCTATCTATCTATGTTGTGTGTGAATGTCCCTTGAGCCGCCCCCAGATCGGCCAACACAATTACGGACTGGGATCATAAAGTTCAACTAAATATAGAGATGCGTCTCTAAACTTGACGGCAAGTTCAGTGACGAGTGGCGCCCGGGGCCCGGACCCAGCCCTGCCCTGCCCTGGAGCCCGGGTCAACTCGGCTACATGGTTGAGGTCACTTACTAGTGTAGGTAGGTACTCGTGCTTAGCGCACATTTACGAACTAGATACGGTTTTCAAGTAGCGGCAAATTGAAGTAATTTTAACTTAGCAATTTAAAAATCCAACCATCAAGTGTTGACGACCTCTGTGGCGCGGCTGGCGATGGTTCGCCTGCGACGCAGGAGGTTGCGGGTTCGATTCCCGCCTCGGAACAAATAATTTGTGCGTTCTGCAGATATTTGTTCAGGGTGTTCTGGGTGTTTTCTAAGCATAATAAAAATATCTATCTATGTAATGTATTATATTAAGTATATCAGTTATCTAGTACCCATAACACAAGCTCTGGCTTAGCTTGGGGCTAGATAATGTTGTGTGAACTGTCCAGCATTATTTATTTATTTATTTTTACGTGTGCTCTTTTGTCTATTTTTCGCAAAGTTATAACTTAAATAAATGGCGGTGAATGTGCTTATTCTCCGCTATATTGTTTCGTTATAATGTACGTTCCTAAAGCAGAGCTGTTTGTGAACGTGTTCGTCCGGGGATGTACTACCACCACTGGGATGTACTGAACGTGTTCGTCCTGGGATGTACTACCACCACTGGGATGTACTGAACGTGTTTGTCCAGGGATGTACTACCCCCACTGGGATGTACTACTATTACTGACGGAAAGCAGTAGTGCTTGATCGAAGATGCAAGAGGTGCGGATTCGATTCCCGCTGCACGACAAATGTTTGTGTGGCCCTGACACCCACAACACATCGGGGGGAACTAGTGTGGGGGTAGGACTGAGCTACGTACGAGGCAAGAAACAAACTAGTACACAGACAGACACGGCACACCGTGCCATCGAAACTTATAGCACCGTTTATACAGTGGTTCAAAATTACCGTCAACTGTTGTCGTAACCAGAGTCTCGAGCACCACCGCTGCACCGCAAGGTTGCATGCCTTTCGATCTTCTATAGGTTACATTTCGGGGAATGCTCCCAGGAACTGCACGATCTGATCCCACCATCTCCTTTTTATCATAGGACGAGCAGGCGTACGGCTCAGTACCATCCGTACCTCATTGGTATACCTTCTATTCGCACAAAACGTTTCGGTTCTACCTTTATAATGCGAATAATCTGGGTCTCTTCAAGTCTAGAGTGAATAGGTGCCTTCTAGACCTTTGCGCTCCATCTTCGGCCACATCATCAGTGGTGGTCCCCGGGGGGGGGGGGGGGGGGGGGGGGGGGGGGGGGGGTCACGGGGGTCATGACCCCCCCCAAAACCCAAAAGCATACCTACACGAAAACTTGAAAAATCTCCTAAAACGTGACGGTTACGAACATTTCAAACAAATTACTCTCTGCCTTTTAAAGTCTTAGTCAAAAATATTAAAAAGAACGTGCTATAAAGTACATAGGTACTTAATTTTACAAAATTGCAAATCAAAATAAAAAAACGCCGACGACAGGCTACTTAGCTAAGGCAAAGCAAAGCTATGCCTCGTTTCAGTGAGGAAGGGTAATGAGATTAGCGCCTATTTATGTTTCTATGGATGAACCATCAGAACTCTTCTTCTCTTCTTGGAATACTCTGCGCAATTTCGCCAATGCCAAGTAATATTATTATTTTTTCTTTATGAAAAAAAACCTACTTCAAAGCTAGGATCTTTTCCCTAATACAATATGTTATATGTTCTGATAATGGATATCTTTCTTACTGCACTCTCATCGAGCTAAAAAAAAGAATTTTTCGCGGCTCGCTCCGCTCGCCGTTATATCGTCTCGTCTTGGTTGTATTTATTGTGCACTCTCCTTAAACTAAATTTACAGAATTTTTCGCGGCTCGCTCCGCTAATAACACCTATCTTTAATACTGCACTCTCCTCGAGCTAAAAACAGAATTTTTCGCGGCTTACTGCGCTCGCCGTTATATGTTCTCAAGATACATATCTTTGTAACTGCACTCTCCTCGAGCTAAAAAACACAATTTTTTACAGCTCGCTCCGCTCGCCTTTATATATTCCAATGATACATATATCTTTAGTAATGCCACAGAATAAATAAATGGACTCTCCTCGAGCTAAAAATAATGAGTTTTTAGATCGCAATCGAACAAGGTCGCTTTGGAACAGGAGTAAATTAAGTTTATAAGACGATTCAAAACCATTCCTTGGATTTCAATGAATAAAGTATTTTTGACTTTTGTACTAGAGCCAAGGTGACCCCCCCAAAATCTTGAGCTGCGACCGCGCCTGCACATCATCACTTACCAACAGGTGAGATCGTGGTCAAACAAAGGTCTATCAATGTAAAAAAAAAAAAACAACCAAGTCGTAACTAAGTTATAAAGTGTATAAAAAGTTAAAGCTATTTATATATATCGTTATTTGGTGGTTGGCTTGTGGTCCCCGGCGTGTAGGAACACACACACACACACACACACACGCGATAGATGATTATCAAACGCTCCTCGAAGCTCATCTCGATCAGTCGGGAGGCACTCGACTGGCGATGTAAGTATGCTCGGCGCGGCGGCTCGCTTGCGCTAATTGATTGAGTCGGCTGTTTGTCCGTCCGTCGGCTAATTACATAGTAGAGTGCTCTCGTGTAGATGATGGTACAATATCAGCAGCCTTTAGACCTCCACTGCTGGACGAGCCCTATTCCATAATACACAATTGGATTTGCCATGACCACCACGCTTGGCAGGCGGACTGGTGGTCGCAGATTCATGGTGAGTCTGAGTACTCCGGTGGAAGGTGTTGCCCATCCCCTGGTGTAATCCCTGCACCCTGTTCCTGTGTGTACCATACCACCATTAACATTCTTTCATTGCTGTTATAAAAATTAAAGTTGTGAAAGTGTCACGCACTACCACAAAGTACGTAGGTGCCGGCCGCTTATGGTACCT
Source organism: Operophtera brumata (assembly GCA_932527175.1). NCBI lineage: Eukaryota > Metazoa > Arthropoda > Insecta > Lepidoptera > Geometridae > Operophtera > Operophtera brumata. Next base: position 51,869,993 of record OW052239.1, on the reverse strand, counting down.
ACTACCACAAAGTACGTAGGCGCCGGCCGCTTGTGGTACCTAGTACCAATAACTAAACTCTAAAATACTTACTTCGTTGACATAAATCCCGGGTTGCTTAGTGAAAAACTGAATTATGTACGTAAAAGTTAGCTATGACACTCAGGTAACTATTAATTCTGCTACCAAGCAAGTAAACCCGTGGGCGGGTGCTTGTTTTAGGAAGAATAACACCATTCAACACAGAACGTACCTTCTCTTCAATGTAACAAGTCCTAACAACAGTCTGTACTTAGTAACATCGATCAATAGGTTATACAAATCCTCATCAAGTTAAACTGGTAGCACCTGGGAAGTACACCCTTTAAAACATAAAAGATTTTTCCACGACTATCCTCTGAACATCACTATCATGAGAATATTTTCTAGTTTCATACTTTTTATTTTATTGGATTCTGCGCCAGGTAGGAGGGAGGTCAGCTACTGGTAGTATGTGTCTCAGTTCTCATTGGTGACCAGCGTTTCTTGGAAGAGCTTACCTGGAGAAGTATATTAGTATACCATGGATAAAGCTATCTTACTCTGTCTAATACACTAGCTGTCTCTTCTACACCTGTCAACCATTGTTTCGCCTCTATCTGGATAATAATTCAGCGGTTACGCATAGATACATACTAAGTATAAACTACCTCGTGGCGGTGCGTGAACTCATTTACGTTAGATACTCGTCGTTTTTAGTCTGTGGTTGAGTGGCTGAACTGCGCTAATGTTTTAAGTGCTGCGCTTAAATAATGAACAATTCAATTATAAAAACATTAATTAAAGGATAAATTCAATTTAAATGGAACAGGCATCAATAGGCATAACTTTACACTAACAAACTTAGCTCTGACTTTTGAAACTAAACGTAGGTATCATAGTAGTCATGAACTTAGTGAATGAAGGCAGGGAGGAGAACTCATATCCTAAACACAAGGAAACTTAGTTAGGACTTAGGGCTCAGCCATGTACCCGTTTTTATATTACCATAATGAGACCACAACATGTATCTACCTAGCACCTAGTTACATAAGTCCTACAACTGATTACTTCAAGCTATTTATTGAAGACAAATAAAGTATTTTTTTTTTAATGGAAAATAATGTTTTTATTTTTTTATTATCTAGGCCGGCTTAACTCTGCTTTAATTTGGTTATTGTTTTATTTATTTTTCTAATAGCATCTAACATTGACTCCAAGTAGCTAAAACTGCGATAAAATCGTTTAGTTCCAATTGAGAAGGAAACCTGTCGGTTTTTAGTTTATTATCGAAGTTCCTGCCCCAACTTCGCGGCTGTAACTGCTATTACTGCTATTTGCGATAACAGTTCCAAGTCCAACTCTACTGACTCGTGCTACTATTCAAACTAAATTATAAAATAGTTTAAGTAGTTTAGTTTAGAATGAAATTATGACATGTGGCTTTTTATATATTTTTCTTCCCACCTCATGTAAAGTCAACGGTTCAACATGAGTAACAACTTACAGAGGGTCCATCAACGCGTCCTTCCTTACCCAGACACTACGTTACCATACTAATTATTTATGTCTACTTCAGGCCCAGTCTCTCTCAAAAGTTCTAATAAAAATTGGATGTATTAAAATCACAATAATCATTTTGTATCCAGAGTCTCGAGCACCGCCGTAAAGTCGCATGCCTTTCGATCTTCTGTAGGTTACATTTCGGGGAATGCTCCCAGGAACTTCACACGATCTGATCCCACCATCTCGTTTTCATCATAGGACGAGCAGACGCACGGCTCGGTACCATCCTTACCTCATTAGTATACCCTCTATTCGTACTTAACGTTTCAGTTCTACCACAGATTACTTAATAGTTACTGCGTAAGTTCTACCTTTATAATGCGAACTGCTAAGGAGAGAAGTACACTACCGTCGTCTGTCTTTCCTGAAAACTATAATCTTGGTCTGTTCCAGGCTAGAGTGAACAGGTGCCTTCTAGACCATTGTGCTCCATCTTCGGCCACACGTTAAATACCAACAGGTGAGATAGTGGTCAAACAAAGGTCTATGTTAAAAAATTAAATAAAAACTATTTTACCAGCCAACTTATTATGAGTAAATCTTTTAGTAGCAAAAACCAGATTAAAGTGCAATTTAAAGGCCACGAGTGAGCGTGTAAAAGTTACCGAGAACACGCTGCAGGTGGACACCAGATGTTGAGAAGTTGGACGGCGCCCACCTCCGACCTACCGACATCGCTACCTACCTAGTAGGTACACCCAGGGAGCTACTATAACTTTAATGTTGCCTGTGCACGTAGAGGTCAGGTTTTTTATTCTAAAATAAGAGTAATCTTTTCGTAAAGGACAGATAAAATAATACTATACTAGTATAAACAATACAATTACAGCTTTTTAAGTCTATCATGGTTATGAATATCATTTCACTAAACACAGAATTTACCTTGATTTTTGAGTAGTATTGGTTCCCAGTTCAGTTGTATGCGTCAGAATTCAGTTCTCCCATGATCATGGTGCATGAAACTATGCCGAAATATCGAGAAACAATCCCATCATCAAATTGTCATCGGAACTTGACAGGTATGCCAAATTTTAGCTCAATAGGTCGAGGCTGATTCAAAATTCAGTCTCAAGATCCCACATACATTAGTATCTACTAGCATAGATTTTTTTAATGCATGAATGACGGACAGATCACATGGCGATGAATGCGTCGATAGTGTAATAAACAATACAATTTCGCGTTTGTAGAGGTGGCCAGAGGGGAGGTGGTCAGAGAGGGGTGACATTTCGTGGGGGAGGGATGGCATTTGTGCATAATATCCTTTTTAACCTTTGTTCGCCTAAGGACAGATTCTCAAAAATACAGATTCGTAAAAAGACAGAAATGGTACAGATAAACACAACAATTTAGCATGAGATCTGACGGGCAACCCCAGCATGGTACTTTAAAAAGCACATAGTTGCGATATGTCTTCGGCACAATGCAATTGTTATGAATTGTCCCAGGTTAGTGAAATTAAGTATCTCGGCATTATTGTAGATCATAGGCTAAATTGGAAAAGTCAGATCAGAGTTCTCACGGGAAGAGTAAGAAAACTAATTTACATATTTAAAACACTAAGAAATGTTTGTGACCCTAATCAAATGATCTCAATTTATTTTGCTATATGCCAGTCAATAGTGATATACTGCATTACATCGAGCAACGCAGGCCTCCGTACCGGAGGGGAGACGCCTTAGAGCTGTCAACCGATACATATTTATTCAGAAATTTTTGGGGGGGGCTTCACGCACTCACTTACAGTTTAATGCACACTTTTGTAACCAGTCGTTCTATCGCTATAAACGCACACATCTATAAACAGCAACACATCAAAAATCTTTATACACACATAGATGCTTTCTGTGTACAAACATCATGTTATGTCACAAAATTGACAGTAACACCCGTTCTAGGGACTTCCAGCACTCAAGTCGATAAATTAATAGTATATCGATGACTTTTTGGCAGGAACTTACTTTGCCTACCATCAAGGGTCATTTAAGGGATTTACGGGTGGCTAGGGATGGGGGGAGGGGTTGAACGCTCTCTGTGAAGGGAGAGTTGCGGAACCGCCCCACTTATCGAGGATAACATAGAGATAATTTTATGGATAACTATGAAATTTTAGATTAGTAATTTTTCGGTAATTTATTTATGTATATTATTATTATTTTGTGAAACTGTTTTTATTTTTGTTTGGGTATTTGTATTTATTAGTATATTATATTTAGGTATCCTTTTTGTTTTATATTTTAACTTGTATTGTTATTATTATTTTCTGTGGTACTTGTTTGTAAGGCACGCCTCACCATCTTTCTGCACGTCCAGGATGACTGGCAGATAATGCTGTTAGCATTAAGTCCTCCTTGCACTATTGCCTTGTGTGAAAGTTTTTAAATAAAATAAATAAATTAGTAAAAGGTAGTTCAAAAGTTGGTAAAAGGCTCAAGAGAGAGGGGGTAAACGCGGAAACTTAGAGTATAGAGACAAAATCAAGAAATTTTTGAGTATAACCATGAGATGAGATGATTAGTTCTTGGGAAAATTGCATTAGAATTTTGTTCAAAGCTTACAATAATTTCATAAAACTATGGGCTGGCAAGTCAAAAGAGACGAAACGAAAGAAAAGGAAAAAACGCTTTACTTTGCTCCTGTCTTCCTTCTTACTACACAATCCATGTCGGTTCTGGCCTCGAAATATACAATGTATTATATCTGTCAGTCACTGTTATTGTCAAAAACCAAAACTCATAATCCTAAGTGCCAAAAAACTACATTAGTCATTAAAAAGTAAAATTTGTTATTTTTTTTTAAAAAAAACAGGCTTAATTTTCCCACGACACAGGGGATACTAGTGATACTAGTGTGGGATCAGAAATATGTAGGTAGGTATGTGTTGGGTGTTTTAAGTTATGTTAATGTTAAACGTTGGTAGGTAAAGTAATACTTAGCGCTTTATATAGTGGACAGAATATCGCGTTGAAAAAATTATACCCAGGTTTATTTTTTTCTTTGGTCAATCAAAATAGGATTTGAATAGGAAAATCCCACGACACAGGACGGACACTCATGACACATTTTTTTTTGAAAATGAGTAAACGAGTTCAAACTGGGAAATGCTTTTGTTAATTTATCGTGATCACGTATCCCACAACCTAGGTAGGCATGCAACTTTTTACGAAAAACTATCACACCTCTAGATTTGTAATATCACGTAGTAATTTAGATTCATGTCTAGATAAGTTCACACATAAAAAAACTAGTAAAAATAACTTGGAAACCATTGCAAGCCTAGCTAGTAATATCTTGCAGCAATACGGCCGCCGCTGGAGGTCACACGAGAGAGACACGAGGAGGTCGCTGCGGGGGGAGACATCAAGTAAAGGCGTTCCCCTCTGGCTATGCACAATTTCATTTGGGCACACGCGTTAGTAAAACTGTTTTCGGCCGATCATTAGGGCGAGCGAAGCGAGCATGGAATTGCATGGGATAGCTCTACTATCCCATGCAATTTTGTAGTACACTTAACGAAAAAACTATCCCTTGTAATTTAACATAGTAATTTAAATTCATGTCTGTGTTTGAATATAAAAAACAAGGAAAAAGAAAGCTTGCTTGCCCTCACCAAGCATGTTTTGCTTTTGTATCAAGATGGGCCGATTGCTCTGTCAGACTGAATCGATCGTGTGGCGCATAGAGTAAAAAAGTGTGACAGTGCTACAAATACTAAAATGCCGAATCGTTACATTTTCTGCTGTAAATCAAGGTCTGGAACATCGAATTTACGAAAAGACGGTGCTTTCTTTCACATTTACCTAAGTGAATTTCATTATATATATATTTACATACATACATACATAGACACGCCTTTTTCCCCGAAAGGGTAGGCAGAGCCTTAAATGGGCCTCTTTTCACCTTGGTTTTCACCGGTTTTCAATATTATGTATTTATTTTTATTTTATTTTTTGATGCTGGACACAGTTCACACAAGAACATCTAGCCCCAAGCCAAGCAGAGCTTGTGTTATGGACTAGATAACTGATATCCCTAATACAGTACAATACATAGATATTTATTTTGTATTAACATAGAAAATACCCAGAACACCCTGAACAAATATCTGCAGATCGTACAAATATTTGTTCTGAGGCGAGAATAAAACCCGCAACTTCCTGCGTCACAGGCGAACCTTCGTCCACCGCGCCACAGAGGTCGTCAATTTATGGCATAAAATGAATAATTTCAAATTAAAATCATAACAGTTACCTACCTTGTTAGATACTTAACGGTTAGAAAGTTAGGTTAGGTAAGGCTATGGCGTCTCCCGAATAATATAAATCAAATTTCAATAGTTTGTAAAACATAATAAACGAGCATTTATTTTATCGATAAAAAAACTACTTTATTATTGAGGCACATCACTAATTTAGTAGTATAAAAGAAAACACGGGCAACTCAATTTCAGGAATTTTTGAGAAATAAAAAAAACTTATAAATGAGCACAAAGCTATTTCAGTGTGCATTGAGGCTGTTATTGTTAGCAGTTCCTTATTTAATAATTTTTTTATTATGTTTACTAATAGTCTACACATGTATATATGAAGAGGTACAAACTATATACCTATCTTTAGCTACAGGAGAAACCAATGAGGGCTTTACATTTTCGAATAAAAAAATGTAGTTCGATTTGGCTCAATTGATGGCCCTGACTCAACTGTGGGTGTCAAAATTAACAAATGCATCGTCTGTTATGTGTGTGATAGTAACAAAATATCACGAAAATATATCACTAAGCTGTCGACTTTTACATTTCACTTTATTTTTACAGGTAAGTACACAGCAGTGACATCTATTTTCAAGGGTTTATAGATGATTTGATATGGCCGTGAAAACCCCTCATTATAGGCAAACATAACGTGCAAAGATTGTGCAGTAACCTAACAATTGGCGATCAACGATTTTTTTAAAGCATCTTTATTTACTTTTAACTGAAAAGAGTAAAGTTATTTAAGTTTGATCAATATAGCCAATTTTGATCAAATTAACCATTTAGTTTTATTCTTATTATAAACTAGAAGCAACCCGCGGTTTCACTCGCATAAGTCGTGATCCTGTGGGAATATAAATAAATAAATAAATAATGCTGGACAGTTCACACAACATTATCTAGCCCCAAGCTTAACAGAGCTTGTGTTATGGGTACTAGATAACTGATATACTTAATACAATATATTACACAGATATACATGTTTTATTATACATAGAAAATACCCAGAACACCCTGAACAAATATCTGCGATCGCACAAATATTCGTTCCGAGGCGGGAATCGAACCCGCAACCTCCTGCGTCGCAGGCCAACCTTCGCCCGCTGCGCCACAGAGGTCAACCACCAAAATAAACACATCTAAATAAAATTTAAAACTATTCCAGTGGTCCAGCTATCGCCGTTCTAAATTTCATCCAACACTTAGAAAATTTAGCATTTATAATATTACATACATACACACATACGTAAACTCACGCCTATTTCCCAGAGAAGTAGGCAGAGACCATGAATTTCCACTTGCTACGATCCTCGCATACCTGTTTTGCTTCATTCACTCACATCACATTCTTCATATATGCTTATTGGTTAAGGGCGCTCTTGGCCTGACCATTCTCCAAATCGACCCTGATCTAGTCTGAATACCTTCACCGAGGTCTCCCCCTTCCAACTGTCCCATTCATGCTCATCTTATGAACTAGTTTCGTCAATCTACTATCATTCATCCTTTATATATACCCAAACCATCCAAGCATATCTTTCTCAATCCTTGTCACTATGTCACTATACACATGCTCTTTCTTTTTACAATGCTCTCTTAACACACAGTTTATTATTCTATCTCTCAAAGTCCACCATACATACTTCTCAAACCTCTCATCTTCACTGCATTTGTTCTACTTTCATGTTTATTCTGCTTTAGCAACTATCGCCTACCACCATATACATTAGTGTTGGCACTAACACTCCTCTATGCACATCCAGTCGCTCATTTTTTGATACGTTCCGGCTGATAATAAGGCGTTAAGTTCACTTGCTTTCCAGAATTTACTCTCATTTAAATATCATCTTCATGCTTGCCATCTCTTGTAATCAAAGTTCCCAAATATACAAACTTTTTCAATTTACACTTGTTGTTAATAGTACTGTGATTTAATTTAATTTCTTTAAATATAGTTGCACATGACACATACGTTGACATATCACATCATACACCTCTGTGAGGCACAATTAATCCTTTTACCACACTGGTTCTTTCACCATTGGTCACTAGGCCACTTTCAGGGCCACTATATCTCAAGTTAGTCACTGAACTAAGAAAGAGACCGTGACACGAAGTAGTAGTAGTTAGTAGTTACCGGTTAGTTAGTGGTTACATAGCCGTCAAACACGATACTCGTTATGCAACATATCATATGATGTCGAACGTGTTTAGTGAATGGTATTTAGTAATCAAGGATATTAAGTAATCATCCACATCTTGGCTTACTGACATTACACGTTATATAAAAAAAGAAAGAAAGAAATAAACGTTTATTTATGACTATACAAACAAAGACACACACCAACAAAAAAGCAAACAAGATATGAACTATATAAAAACTAAAACAAAAACAAATAACACAGATATAATAAAGGCAATTTGTGTGTGTGCCTGACGCAAGCCACAAAAGGGTCCTCAACTCAGCGTTTGCTAGGCCACGTTGGCAACCCAGCGCTGTTCTTCCGTTGAGGCCCAGAGTGAACCACGGATATCCGCCTAGGTTCCGATTGAGTGCGTGTATGCAGAACATACATGTATATACATGTTTACGTCAGCAGAATACATCCTGACATGCACATTGATGTATTATACACATTTATATCTATGCTTTTGGTCACTTTTATGTCACCCCTCTATCACACGCTTAAGTGGAGCTCGGTTTAAGAGTGGGCAGGGCAGTCGTAAGGGAGTTGGCTTTCAGTGCGAATAAATCAAGTAACTTGGGAGTGATTTGAGAGTAATGAATGACCAGTGTACTGAAGTGCAGTCGTAGTGAAGAGTGAATCAGTTATTGATAAAACATTCACGGTTTTTTTTGTTAAACTGTTCAGTTTTATTATTTTACCCCGAAAACTAACTCAAAAATTACAAAATCCGAGATGGCCACTTTTGTTTTTACACGGCTTAATTTGACTTGGTCAATTTTTATGCAGTAAATTATAATAATTTAATTGAAATTCAGGTACATGTGAAAGGAAGCACTATCTTTTTGTAAATTTGATGACCCAATCATTTTTTTACAGCATAAAACTGAACAATTCGGCATTTTTCTTAGAGCACTATCTCCCACGCGAGTCGATTCAGTCTGACAGAGCGATCGGCGACAGCTAGTTTTTTATAAGCTGTATGCCCTCGAGGGCATTCAATTTAGAGGGGAACTACAGCGGGGAATGCCTTTGATGGCGTCTCCATTCCGTGTTGCTCGATGCTGCATTACCTCTTGGGGTGGTTGTGCAAAGAGTAATCTCTTACAGATTGAAAGAGCTCAACAGGCGGTTCTGAAGGTTATGTCTTTCAAACCATTTCGCTTTCCAACACGTCAACTCTATGATGAAATGTCTGTTCTTTCTGTTAGGAAATGCTTTATTAAATGTTTAATTCTTCAGCAACATAGGAAACCATTCTTACCTGACCTGGGACAGCGCAGAAATCACATAACTTATATACTGTGCCTCGTTGCAGAACTGCTTTCGCACATAGATTTCCAAGCTTCATAGGCCCATATATTTATAATAAAATTTACATAGACTTGAATATATTCCTTTGTAAAATTGCATTGACAAACTATCTTTCACGCTTCTAACTATTTTGAAGTGATTTTTAGTCTAATACTAGTTGTATGCTTTACATTATCTTGTAGCCAAGCAATTTGCCCCTTTCTCTAATATCTGATCTGATTGCCCTGTGTTTTGTCTACTCGCTCTTCCCATTGTAGGTGTTCATTCGAAAGCATTCGAATCCTAGATTTCAAAAGTCATTGAAATACAAAGCTAGATACTTAAATTCTAGGCGTATTTTTGAATGTATTGTCCTTGAATTGAATTGACATATTGAATCAAAGCATCTTAGGTAATCATCTTAACATTCATGCACAACATTCTTACAAAAACACGATTGCACAAACACATTTCACTCATACACATATTCACTAACACACACACACACACACACACACACACACACCTACACACACATACACACACACACAAACTCTAACACACACGCATACACACTCAAATTCATGCTTAGGTAGGTATACCTACCTTCTTGCCTGCATCTTTCACACTTCAACTATTATGTTTAATGTATATTAAATCCTTTTGCATAAAGATGCAAAAGTGCTGTTAGTATGACAAGTTATTTAAAGATAATTTAGTGCTAAGTCAACAAGTAGGTAAGATACCTACTTGTTTTTATCCTTTGTGGAACCCACCGTTGTGGTCAATATTTCTAGTGTATGTTTTCAAAATGTAAAACAAGTAATTCTTAAATAACATAATATAAGTGTATACACATCTAACTGCTAAGAAATAATAGTGTATACCTACTAGTCAAGTAGGTACTTATACATAACACTTATTTTCTTTTGTTCTTTGCCTTGGTGGGTGTCTAAGTGAGAGGCACACTGCCCGACGAGATACAGTCTCGAACTAGTTCGGAGGGTAGGGGTTTTTCGAACTTGTCACCTTTCATAATTCATTACAGGCTTTATCAATCTGTTCATGCAGCTTGATAATGCCTAGGTACTTAATACCCAATGTTGTAAACTTTATTTTGTTTTAGCATGTACCTATTGACCATAATTTAATTTTGTAGTTCGAGTGTAACCTATGTATAAGCAATAAATTATTTTTACTTTTACTTTTAACATTGTTTGAGTAAAAGTGTTGTAATTATTTTGTAAATCATAAAAGACTCAAAAAAAAAAATGCCATCTGATTTGAATATTTTTTCCTAAGTTCTCGTCCACCGCTTGATAAATGCAATTTTTTTCAGGCTTCCTACTCTCACGGTTCGATAACCGACCGGCCGGGGCAGATGGCAATTTGTTTCCAATGTCTGTGACGAAGAACAAGCTTGCCAATTTTCAAGCGGCTGCCTGACTACTTTTTTTTTATTCCTCGCGCCGGCGCCGGCGCCTGTCGCACCAGGAAGGATGGCATTAAAATTTAATTATATAAACAGCGTACGGCTGCCTCGCGACAATTTTTTTTCCATCCCCCTTTTTTCCGCCCATGTGGAGTTGTCTCAGTTCGGGTTGCACAGTGCGGTTCCACAACACTTCGAGAGCTCAAACACCGCGAGCCATCCGGCTGCCTCCTGGACACCTCACCTACGCGTCATTGCTCGGAATACGAGCCATCCGGCTGCCTCCTGGACACCTCACCTACGCGTCATTGCTCGGAATACGAGCCATCCGGCTGCCTCCTGGACACCTCACCTACGCGTCATTGCTCGGAATACGAGCCATCCGGCTGCCTCCTGGACACCTCACCTACGCGTCATTGCTTGGAATATGTGGTTTATCAGTTTCTTATAAAATTATATATGTAGTTTAATTGTGTAGATAGAAGTAAAAAAAAAAAAGAAGCGTTTTAATTCCTTACATTACATTGAATTTTTACGTAATTACTTATTACTTATGTAATTTTGTTAGTTAAACTTAAGATTATTAATGTTAGTTTTTTCTTTATGCAAGAACCCCAGATTGGGTTAAGGCCTCCTCCAAAGATGCCCACATGTCTCTGTCTTGTGCTAATCGCTCCCAGTTTGGGCCAGCTGTTCTTTTGATCAAGTTTTGATATCATCTTCCCATCGTGTCAGTGGTCTCCCTCTGCCTCTTTTGCCTTGCGGGCCTCTCCACATGGTTGCTTTTATGGTCCATCTCTGGTCTGTAAGCCACGCTACGTGACCTACCTATTTCCACTTTAATTTAGATAGATGTATCGATCAGTTATGGATCAGTTAACACTTCATGGAGTTTCATACAATAATATCCATAATAGAAGCCAACTTCGTTTGTATGCACAGGGCTCAAGCATCCTGACGACCTCTGTGGTGCGGCGGGCGAAGGTTCACCTGCGACGCAGGAGGTTACGGGTTTGATTCCCACCTCGGAACAAATATTTGTACGATCTGCAGATATTTGTTCAGGGTATTTTCAATTTTAAATAAAAAATATCTATCTATGTAATGTATTGTATTAAGTATATCAGTTATCTAGTACCCATACCACAAGCTCTGCTTAGCTTTGGGCTAAGTTGTGTGAACTGTGTCCAGCATTATTTATTCATTTATTTAATATCCTAGCGGTACACTCCGCTTACTGGGATCACCAATCCGCCTGCCAAGCGAAGGGATTATGGCAAACCCCCCTTTTCTATGGAAAGGCCAGGTCCAGCAGTGGGGGACTATTGGCTGACGAAGCATAAGTGTCACAAACAATTTTATTGGTCTTTGAAGCTGTGGCAAACAATCTAAGCGTTTTGCCTTTACAGTGTCCGTACGTTTCCATTCCAGAAGCTCGGCCTCAACTCGACATCGCCCTCTTTTTATTATTCCTTTAATCGCCGACAGAACATTATGTTTTAATGAAGTCGTTTAAATTTAAATGAAAGAAGGGTTGCTGAGGGCAATTAATGTAATGGCTTAGATATCGCCATCGATGGAATGCCGGAAAAATGGCCATTTATGCAAATGAATGGCAATAATAGCTATTGGTGAGCGCCGAGACTTGTAAGGACTGTCTGCCCTGATTCATTGTTTTAAAGCTTTAAAATCGAGGCTATTTATACGAACTAGCAGCCGAGAAAGTAAGAACGAGTAGCCTTATTTTTAACTCCCTTTTAAAACGAGGGGTGATAAATATGCTTGAGGCTATACTGTGTTTGTCCGTTTGTATGGCTGTATGCATATTTCGTTGTTGCCAGGTACTCCGGAACAGGTGCTCTGATTTCAATGCGGTTTTTTTTGTATGAAAGATGGCGTTCTGGCGCGCTGCAGTGGCTCCGTATATGAATTCCGATAATTATGATCGATGTTCAACATTGTCCGGCCCTGGGCGTGTTACTCTGTTAGCTGTCACAGAATTCAAGCTACAGACCGTTCACCGTAAGATGTCCCCTGCCATGGAGTATTTATTTTTTCTATGGAAAAAGAAAGAAAATAAAGAAAGAAAAACATTTATATGTGCCAACATGGTGCCAACTAACAAAATTCCACACAAAATGACACACACACACACACACAGAAACAAAGAAAAAGAAAACGAATGTGTGCCTCTTAGTACCATCACTGACACAAATTGGCGTCCAGCATTTGTGTTGTACCAACACAACGCTGATCTTCCGCTGAAACCATCTGAGTGAAAAACACGGATATCTGCTTCAAAATAAATAATTATATCCTATAGTTGACACTATTCCCAAGGCACTAGAACTATAACTGTAACACTGACTAAGAGTAAAACGCAGGGGACATCTTACAGTGAAGGATCTGTATATTTTATGAACTGTTGTAGTAATTTATAACTACTTGGATAGAGCTTTTTTAGCCTGTTTACAGCCGTTCACAATAGGTTTGCCAAACCTCTGTGAAGTGCGCACAAACCACGCATGTAAATCAGTGACACCAGCGAGCTAATTGTTTCCGCTAGCACCGCGTGCCCGCTACTACGGCGCAATGTCACAGGGTTACGTACCAAGTCCACGACGTACGTACGAAGTCGAACGTATAAATATACAGACATAGACACACGCCTTTTTCCCCGAAGGGGTAGGCAGAGCCTCAATGGGCCTCTTTTCACAGTGGGTTGCACCATCGTGGAATATAGACGTGACGAGTGGTGAGCTCATCGCCGCCATTGCTTTCCACGACTGACTCAGCTATCGCTTTCTTCCAGTATTATCTATCACATTCCATAAACAAGCTAGCAGCCAGTACAAATCTTATACCAACGAATCTTACAAACAAGTCCGAGTAATCCCTAAGTCGGCTTTTACGACATCCACGTAGATGTACGTACGACATCTTTTACATTTATATAAATATATTTATATATACAAATATATACGTTAATAAAAGTTACTTTGATTACATTGAAAATATGAAAATTGCGTACCTAGCTTATTTACAACTTCCATGAACTGAGTTACCGCGGCACTATAATATTTAGCCACAATCATTTCCGAACTAATCTTTATTACGCTGATTGTACTCGACAAATAAGCAGGTGGCCTACCTATGATGTGTCTGCCTTTACCAGTGCATTACCACACAGGTCACGTCCACCTAGGGCGCAACAATGTGTCACTGCACTGCGCCCGCCACCCTAAGGAAAAGATGAAAAGTCTCAATAGATATTGTTAAAGAAAATTTGCTGACCACAGCAATACAAAAATATCTAGGTTAGTGAATAGAATTAGCCTCTGGTAACCGATTTATTCTGTTCGAAGGAGTATCAAACAAGGCGCATACCACCATCATGAGCCGTGCCCGCTGCACGACACCTCCCTCATAGAATGCAAGGAGGACTTGTCATAACCACCACGCTTGGGACAAGGCTAGTAGTAGTTTTAGTAGTAGTAGAGCTTTTTTGTAAAAGAGTTCGTCCGGGGAAGTACTACCACCATACCTATTTCTGCCGCAAAGCAGTAGTGCTCGCATTGCTGTGTTCCGGTTTGAAGGGTTTGGGTGCCGGTGAAATTACAGGCACATGACACTTTACATCTTTATATCTCAGGGTGGCGGGCGCAGTGCAATGCCACATAGGGTGCGTCCTAGGTGGACGTGACCTATAAGGTAATGCACTGTTCATAGGCAGAGGTTACAGCTTAACATCAGGTGTGCCATCTACTTGTTCCATCAATAAAGTAGTATAACAAATGAAAAAGTGGATTGGTGATAGTGCATTGGTGTTAAGTACTCAAGTGAATGCCGCTGCCCATCCTCTGGTGTAATAATCCTTTAGTCAGCTTTTACCAAATCCACGGGACGTGACGGAGGAGTCTATACGCTGGACACGCTATAACTCGCACGCTCCAACAAGTTACATCTAATTATTTAGTATTTGATGCTGAAGTTCTCAAAACGTTATTAGCAGAAGGCTAGGGCTAGGCAGTAGTGTTTCGGATGTTAATGTTCATTTAATTCGGTCCCTCGGGACCGGGAGTGTCCGGGCGCCTCCGAATATTGAACGAACTTCAAGACTTCCCAGACCTTGTTTCTGAATTAGTCTCCTTAAACCGCAGGAAGCAACAGCTTAATAGATTGCAATGCTACTCTTTCTTTCACCCACACCTTTACGTCCAAAGACAAAAAGTTGAAATTCCTCAGACAGAGTGTTGAGACAAAGTTGTCGGTATTATCTTGAGAGGGACGTCATCTCAGAAGTTAGGTTTAATTAAAGTTGCCACTGAGAGCCGGTCGCCACTTAAAGTCTCCGATTTCTAGTCTGAAATTGCATTTCAACTATTAGCATTTAAGTGTTCACTTTATTTATAACTAACTATAATATTGACTTCATCTTATTCCGCAGACTGGATTCATTTGTCAACAAGTAATTAATTTTGACAAAATTAAAAGAAACCCTCAACGCAATGAAACGGCTGAACCGGTTTTATCAAAACATAGCTAAGAATATTCCCTTTTTTTTTTTATTCCTTATTTAATTCTCCATTCAAACAATAAAATATCTAAATCGGTTCATCCGTTCGGGAGCTACGATGCCACAGACAGACACACACACAGACACACCGCACACACACACTCACACACACGGACACGTCAAACTTATAACGCACCGTCGTTTTTGCGTAGGGGGTTAAAAATAAATTATGAAGTAAGTACACCTAATAATATCGCATATTCACCCAGAATCTGAGAAAGGGCAACAATGTAGACATACTGTCTCTTGCTTCGTCTGTGCTTGGTCCCGGCGATGTGAATGATGAAGGAATAAGAACTACGGTGCCATTTTTATTTACAAACCTTTTATTTTATTCAGGACGATCTGTTCCATCAATTGTAGAGTTCTCAGTTATGACGAATGCTTCAGTCTTCGTTTCAGATTCACGGCTCGTACCAGGTCATTTGGCACGGTCTGAAAATACTTCAGCCATTTATCTTGTAGAGTCTAGTCTGAAATAACGGAGCTTCCACTTTTATGGCAAATCTTTCCACTATGCCAGCCATTCTCAACTTCTCATCGAAAACCTTTGATCCTCGCATTAAAAACGATGCAGGTTGAAGGTACGCTAGGCATTCATGGATATTATCTTTTACAACATTTGATAAACACATCCTTTCACAACAATGATTCCCTCTTAAAGGTTTGATTGTCACACAGGTCAGAATCAAAGGAACCTTACAGTGCCAAAGAAGTATACATACCTACCTTCCTACGGCAACTTGACAAAGAAAGAACCAGCAATACGAATGTAGAAGGATCAGAATAAATGATTGACATTAAGAAATTTTTTCAAAGTAGGTGACCTAAATAACGATTACATACATACGATAATAGGAACGAGAAGGTATAACTAATAGATCATGGTTCAAAAATAATCTAAATAATGTATTCAGCTAAAAAACTTCTAAATTATTAGGCATTAAGTGGGTGAAAAAGTTACACTGTTGGGCACACATACCAATTTCATAAACACACCGACCTTTCTATAGTTCGCGGTAACCACATGGCGGTAAGTCGCGCGACATGCTACACGCGACGCGCCGACGACACGCCAATTACATGTAAATGTGACCGAGACATTAGCGGATTGCGCTATCTGATAATGCGAGTTTGAGTGTCGCGTACGAGGTGGTTAGGCTGCTACTATGGCGGTGTGTCCATGAAATTAAATATCAAATAGGTTTTAAAAACCTTACTGCATACCTAAGGCCCATATTGTCCACGTAACCGCACGTCATACGCACGCTTTCGTAAATTGACGATTGCAAGACGAATGCTTGCATCTTGCTTAGAAACAATGAAAATGAATGCAATGAAATCTGTGTCCACGAAGCGGCAACGTCGCGTCAGCCGCTCGTCATGCGTTCGTCATGCGGTGCGCGCGGCAACAAGTCACTACTCGACCGACTCGTCAGACGGACGCTTGCTTTCTCGTTGCTAGTTGAAAGAAAATTGAGACGTTTTGTAGCGTGACTGACTATTACATGAAGCAGCGTGGACATAACAAATATGCAAAATACGCCTATCTTCATTTGTAGGTTACATGCATAGGGGGTATTCCCCCAGTGGCGGACACCTAAGGTTTTAAGACAATAAAAAAAACAGCTTTGACAAATGTTTTTTTTTTATGAATTAACTACGTTAACAAAGATTAAAACCAAAATAAATTATCAAAAATGCAACCTCTGCATAAACATTGATTAAAACTTAAATAAAACTTTGGTAATAAAATATGGTTTCATTGTAAGTGGCACCTAGTACCGGATGGATTTAACTTCAAGCCCCCAGCGCCGGACATCTTCAAAACATAGTGCATTAATCGCATATGTAGACTTCTGAACATTCAGGGATGTCTGCACAAGTTTCGTGAGCCCACCCATGGTAGCTGGAGCATTGTATCCAGTCTTCGTCATGGTCTTCTTAGCACACTACGCAAGTAGTTTGTCCGTAAGATATTTCAGTTAGTGATCCTTTTTGCCTAAGATCCGTGTGTAAATTACATCAAACTGACTCATGTAAGCCATATTTTGAAGATCTGCGCATTTTGACATTTCCGTCTTTATATATATTTGAATTAATTATGTTTGTACGATTAAACAGGGATCAGTTTACTCCATTAAGTAGTAGGAGATTAAAGAATAAAATCGCTATGCCCTCACATAAAACATCTATGTTCCACAAAAGTATTCTGGGTATGGCACCAAAACTGTTCAATAAAACGCCAATATCAATTGCAGAAATCGAAAACAATAATATTTTTAAAAAAAAACTTTTTTATTTTTTGGCCCTAAAGACATATTATTCCATAAATGAATTCTTGACTGATAAATTATAAGAGTAGGTAATGCGTACACATAGTTTTTGTATTTTGTTGTTGTTGACATGTGTAAGTTTTCCTAATGTGTGTGTTTAATTAATTTTTTTATTTTAACTGTTTGTGTTTAATTAATTAATTGTGTGTTTAATAATATCTAATTAATAATCTTTTAATCAATAATGTGTTTGTAAACTGTAATTTGCTTAACCTAGAATGGTGAAATAGAATGGTGCTGTGTATAAATGTTTTAAGAACCTCTTCAACCCTATTTAGCAAATAAATGATTTGATTTGATTTGATTTGATTTGATTTTTTTCTTTGATTTATCTCCACTTTTTCCTTTGGTCTTTACAGCTTTTGTTTGTTTCCCCTTCTCTTCTATCGCTATTTTAAACTTTTTTCCCATTTCTTTCTTTTTGTCCTTAGCGTTCTTTTCATTCTCTTTTTCTTCAACGGCAACTTTGTGTGGCGATCAAATTAGGATTTTTCTTCCCAGTTTCCTTTCTTTTTATTCTCTTCCATTTCGTTTTCTCTTCGTTATTTTATTCTCGCAAACAACGTAGAACATCTATTAAAAAAAGTATAAATACTTTCGAGAAAAAACAACTTATTTTCTGTCCGGCGTTAGGTGACGACTTTGTGTCCGGTAGCAGGGGACAGAGGATTCCCGAAATTACGTGTTTTATACCAAAAGTTCTTTTAAATCAACAAAATCTATTATAAATTTAAATAATCTATGGATCACTAAGTATAATAACAATAACTGTAAACACATAAACACAAAAACATAGCAGCAACACTCACTTAGATCTCACGTGACGCAATGTATGCCCGCCAAACGCAGCAATCAACCTCTCCACCAGTAGCCTCGCGCATCACTGGCAAACCGCATGTCGCGGCCGGGTATCGATACACTTCCCCGCGCCCCTTGCACCCGTTTTTGAATCGAACGCGTTGCATCCTGCCGAGATAGTACGAGTGTCCGAGGCTAGGTGCCGTCCGGCGTTACGGGACTCCCCCCTACGTCAAATGACGCGTGCGTGGACAGTAGGCCTTAATTATTGATTTGATTTGACTTGTGACTGCGGCGTGGCAGGAATCGTAGCTTCGACACCTTACAGACATGTGTGTTGTAGTTGTAGGTCTAGCTAGCAAAACAGCTGTGATAGTAGAGTAGTAGTAGTAGAGCTTATTTGTGAGAGTTCGTCCGGGGAAGTACTACCACCATACCTATTTCTGCCGCAAAGCTATTCTGTGCTCGCATTGCTGTGTTCCGGTTTGAAGGGTATGGGTGCCGGTGAAATCACAGACACATGAGACTTTTCATCTTTACGTCTCAGGGTGGCGGGCGCAGTGCAATGCCACATAGGGTGCGTCCTAGGTGGACGTGACCTATGAGGTAAGGCACTGTTCATAGGCAGAGGGTACCGCTTAACATCAGTGGGCCATCTTCTTGACCAGTCATTCCAAGTAGTATAAAAAAAACACTAATGCAGAAATTCTGGGCCGCTACTGCTCCACGTCGGGACGTCTACCCATAACCGAAAATCGAAATATGTTAGCCTGTGGACGAATACAAGGTTAGCTATCTAACCACTGGCAACATGTCTACTTATTTAAAAATATGTGGTTACGAGTGGTTCCTATCTATCATCACTAATTACATCAAATTCGTCCATACAATAGTCCTGTACTGTAGTCACTTAGAACATTAGGTCAAGCTGGCTGCCAAAAAGCTTTGTGTACTTTATAAAGCGACGCTGTATTTCACTGCGGGGCATAGGCTGCTTCTCTATAAGTCGCAAGTCCCCCGATAGACCGGTTTGGTTTATATTCGTTTTTTTTAATCGGCCTGTAAATGACACTGCAACAAACATGATTGGACGGGTATTTCCCCCAAATCCCTATTTGGGGGAAATACCCGTTCAATCAAAAATAGTCGATGACAAAAAATTATTATAACATCGTATAACCTGTATATTGGATTATTTGAAAAATACGACCAACATACAACAAAAATACGCGTGGGTTACGGCATATTGCTAACGCTATTCCTGAGTGCCGACCGCCTGTTCCGTGGCCTCGCGATAGTGGATGTGAGCGCGGGTTACGGCATGTCGCTAACGCTATTCCTGAGTGCCGACCGCCTGTTCCGTGGCCTCGCCATAGTGGATATAGGCGCGGGTTACGGCATGTCGCTAACGCTATTCCTGAGTGCCAACCGTCTGTTCCGTGGCCTCGCCATAGTGGATGTGAGCGTGGGTTACGGCATGTCGCTAACACTATTCCTGAGTGCCGACCGCCTGTTCCGTGGCCTCGCCATTGTGGATGTAAGCGCGGGTTACGGCATGTCGCTAACGCTATTCCTGAGTGCCGACTGCCTGTTCCGTGACCTCGCCATAGTGGATGTGAGCGTGGGTTACGGCATGTCGCTAATGCTATTCCTGAGTGCCGACCGCCTGTTCAGTGGCCTCGCCATAGTGGATGTAAGCGCGGGTTACGGCATGTCGCTAATGCTATTCCTGAGTGCCGACCGCCTGTTCAGTGGCCTCGCCATAGTGGATGTAAGCGCGGGTTAAGGCATGTCGCTAATGCTATTCCTGAGTGCCGACCGCCTGTTCAGTGGCCTCGCCATAGTGGATGTAAGCGCGGGTTACGGCATGTCGCTAACGCTATTCCTGAGTGCCGACCGCCTGTTCTGTGGCCTCGCCATAGTGGATGTGAGTGTGGGTTACGGCATGTCGCTAACGCTATTCCTGAGTGCCAACCGTCTGTTCCGTGGCCTCGCCATAGTGGATGTGAGCGTGGGTTACGGCATGTCGCTAACACTATTCCTGAGTGCCGACCGCCTGCTCCGTGGCCTCGCCATTGTGGATGTAAGCGCGGGTTACGGCATGTCGCTAACGCTATTCCTGAGTGCTGACCGCCTGTTCCGTGGCCTCGCCATAGTGGATGTGAGCGTGGGTTACGGCATGTCGTTAATGCTATTCCTGAGTGCCGACCGCCTGTTCAGTGGCCTCGCCATAGTGGATGTAAGCGCGGGTTACGGCATGTCGCTAATGCTATTCCTGAGTGCCGACCGCCTGTTCAGTGGCCTTGCCATAGTGGATGTAAGCGCGGGTTACGGCATGTCGCTAATGCTATTCCTGAGTGCCGACCGCCTGTTCAGTAGCCTCGCCATAGTGGATGTAAGCGCGGGTTACGGCATGTCGCTAACGCTATTCCTGAGTGCCGACCGCCTGTTCTGTGGCCTCGCCATAGTGGATGTGAGTGTGGGTTACGGCATGTCGCTAACGCTATTCCTGAGTGCCAACTGCCTGTTCCGTGGCCTCGCCATAGTGGATGTAAGCGCGGATTACGGCATGTCGCTAACGCTATTCCTGAGTGCTGACCGCCTGTTCCGTGGCCTCGCCATAGTGGATGTGAGCGCGGGTTACGGCATGTCGCTAACGCTATTCCTGAGTGCCGACCGCCTGTTCTGTGGCCTCGCCATAGTGGATGTAAGTGTGGGTTACGGCATGTCGCTAACGCTATTCCTGAGTGCCGACCGCCTGTTCCGTGGCCTCGCCATAGTGGATGTAAGCGTGGGTTACGGCATGTCGCTAACGCTATTCCTGAGTGCCGACCGCCTGTTCTGTGGCCTCGCCATAGTGGATGTGAGTGTGGTTTACGGCATGTCGCTAACGCTATTCCTGAGTGCCGACCGCCTGTTCCGTGGCCTCGCCATAGTGGATGTAAGCGCGGGTTACGGCATGTCGCTAACGCTATTCCTGAGTGCTGACCGCCTGTTCCGTGGCCTCGCCATAGTGTATGTGAGCGTGGGTTACGGCATGTCGCTAACGCTAAATCTGAGTACCAACCGAGTAAATGGTTTAGGAAAATAAAAGAATCCCCAACTTTGCCTGACCTCTAAATATTAAATTTGAGCACCACCACAGAATAAATAATAGTGCCACCACACAGCGCCAGCAAGGTCATACTGACGTGTATACAGGAAACCGCAACTAATACATAACTAGGTAATTACTCAGGTAGGTGCCTGCAACTTTTTGTAAAGGTTTTTTATCCTATGTGGCATTGCACTGCGCCCGCCACCCTGAGACATAAAGATGAAAAGTCTCATGTGCCTGTATATTTCATATATTGTAATTTTGTAGACTTACTCTTCGACCAAAGTAAATTGGTCGAAGGACTTACTAACATTAATTATAAGATTTAATTACTAATTAACAAAATGAATGACATGAGAACTTTTTACTGTATGACATCTGAAATAAACGATTGTTATCTTATTGAAATGAATGAATATTATCGTTGTGTTTATTGTTATCTATTGTTCGTGTAAACAATTATCGTATATCAGCTAACAATAATTTGTTATGTATCTGCCTATCTGGTTCTAAAGTACTGATATTATCAGTACTGGTAACTACCTCCTTACAATGAACCTTGCACCTATTAGGTTACTATTGAGTGTTAAGTGGTACCTCGTTATAAGGTTATAAGCTAGGGTTGCCAGATGCCCCGTATTTTACGGGTTACCCCATTTTTAGGCTAAGATAATACAAAAACTCATAATTTCGAAAATAAAATATGGGATAGATAAAGCTCCAGTATTTTTACAAACTAAACCGGAGCAGGCTGAATGGTCCTAAAGGCTAGCTATCAATATTGAGACTGTCAAGGCGGAGTTATAAGTCAAATGTAATTTTAAGTTAATCTTGCAAATATCATCAATATATATAAAATCGTTGCGTGACTGACTGACTGACTGACTGACAATCAACGCACAGCCTAAACCGTAAGTCATAGAGATCTGAAATTTGGAGAGTACGTTCCTTTTATGGTCTAGGGGTGCATTATGAAAGGAATTTTGAAAATTCGCATGCTAAGGGGTCCAAAACGGGCTTTTAATATACAACGAAAAAGCTCTGTATTTCAGAAACCGTTCGCAGTAGAACCTTGAAATTTTACATGGAGATTCCTCAAATAAAATTAATAAACCTGTGTTTCAGCGATTCCTGGATTTTTCTTGAAAAACGGAAAGGGAACTTTTTTTTGTAAAAAAAAAAAACCTTAGTTTTTACAAACCGCTGGTCGTAGAGACTTAAAATTTGGAGAGTGTATTCATTTTAGGGTGTAAAGGTGTACTTAGTAATAGTAATAGTAATAGTAATTTATTCAGTAACAAACGTCACAAATTCATTATAGTGTACATCAGATTCAGTGTTCTTAGAATCATTATTCCTGGGTGGGACAACATAGGTATCCAAACTAGGAAAAATCCTGTGAGATGGCATACCTATGCCCTCCGCCGGACATTGAATGGATTAGATACCAGATTTTTAGCTTAATTATAACTTGTACTTCACAATATAATAAAATTTAAGAATTTACAAAGTATTTAGGTAGATACTAAGTAACTAAATTAAGGTTAGAAACATTTATGGTTGATAATGGGTGCGTGAGAGTGTATGTGGTGTGTAGGGTGTATTAGTGTGTAGTGCGTGAGGGTAAATGTGTGTGCGGGCTCTCCTGCTACCACCAGTCTCTTAGGAGTCTGGGTATTACAGGAGACACCCAGATGTGAGTGTGTGTGTGGGTGTGTGAGTGAGTGAGAGTTTGTATGTACTAATAATTGTATGAATATACTGAATAAAATGTATGTAGTTTTGTAAAGTACTTAAGTTCTAAGACAAAATTTCTAGAATTTTTTCAGTTTCTGAATAGTTAAGGTCGAATAGCCAGTTTTGAACCATGGATTTACATTTAAAGACAGTCACTGGGTAAAACAATAGAATTTTATTTAATTGATTATAGACGTAGGCTCCCAGGAAATAGGGGTGACGGTTTGCAAACTTAGTTTTGCAAGGAGTGACGCTGCATACACTACTGGACTGACGCCTATTGTTAAATACAAGTGAATTAAAAGGGGCAATCTTGTGAAAGGCTGTAATAAGATCAAGAATAAATAACTGTCGTACTGAGAGAACTTTACACTTTTTATACAATAGTTCGGTGGAGTAGCGATAGGGTTTGAAGTTCATAACTTTTAACACAGATCGCTGTGCTCTTTCTAGTTTAATTAGATAAGTTTTGCAAGCTCCGCCCCAAACAGGAATGCAGTAGCCAACTACAGATTGGCAAAGTGCGTAATAAACCGATTTTAATAAGTCCTCAGTGGAAACATTTCGAAGGTTTTTGAAAATCCAAATTAATTTTCGTACTCGGGAGGCAACTGAAACGATATGTTGCATCCACGATAGTTGGCTATCTATCATTACTCCCAGATACTTTATACAATTAACCTGTTCAAGGCATAAGCAATTGCACAAGTGTTTTGGGTAATCCTTGCACGCGTGGGCATGAATTTGAAAATTATCTTTATGAGGAATGCCCTTTTTAAGAATGCTAAACGGAACATATTTGGTTTTGGAAAGGTTGAGAGAGAGTAAATTTTTCTGAAGCCAGATAATCACATTGCGCATACCTCTTTCAGCATGTATACGAGTAGCTTCCCATGACTCTCCTTCGAAAATGAGCGCTGTATCGTCAGCAAAAGTAAATATTTTGCCATGATAAGGGTCAAATTGGCACAGCTCATTGATAAATATTAAGAAAAGGCTAGGACCTAGGATGCTGCCTTAGAAAGGAATTGGAAAATTCGCCGTCTTAGGGGTCCAAAAGGGGTTTTAACGTATACACTTTGCGTTTTGCAACGCACAGTATAAACCGCTGGACCTAGGCAAATGAAATTTAGAGGATGTATTCTTTTTTGGGTGTAGGGGTGTACTAAGTAAGGTTTTTTGAAAAATCACCTTGGAAGGGGTCCAAAATGGCTTTTAATGTAAAACTAAAATGATTCGTAATTCGGAAACCGTTGGTAGTGATACATGAAAATTCACAAGTTAATTTAACTGAAAAAAGGAATGGGAACATTTTCTTTGTAAATAAATACACTTTAGGTTTTAGCCAGAAATCAGCGTATTTAGACAATTTCAAAGTTAGTTTCACGGTGAAGTCATTAAGATCAAAATATTTTCAGGACCTCATGGTTAAAATGGGACCCCTAAATTGAAAAATATGAGTATGGTGTCGTTTCATAGGTCATGTCACGGTGTCGTTGTTGAGATTAAAACATTTTCAGGACCTCATGGTTAAAATGGGACCCCTAAATTGAACAACTTGAGTATGGTGTCGTTACAAAGGTCGTGTCACGGTGTCGTTGTTGAGATTAAATCATTTTCAGGACTTCAAGGTTAAAATGGGATCCCTAAATTTAAAAACTTAAGCATGGTGTCGTTTCATAGGTCGTTTGACGGTATCTTACAAAATATAAGAGATATAGTCAAGCAAAAAACAGTTCCTCTACACCCCCCCAAAATGCTAATTGTAGATTTTTTACTCCGTAAATCAACCACCATATTCATAAAAATATGCGAGAATACTACATACAGTAAGTATAACTACGAGGGCTGAATCTCATCAAAACACAACAACTTCACAATAAAAAAAAAAAAGTTGCCTCTAACTTTCTTCTTTTTACAAGCTTTATATTATCTAACAATGTATGTCCGGTGGAATATGTTTGTCCGGGTGGAATCTTGCAACTGAATTTTAAAGCAGTTATCCTCAACATATTGAGCTGAAATTTGGCATACCTGTCCAGTTCCAATGACAATACAATATGATGGTGACAGCGAGCTGATCTGATGATGGAGACGGAAGGTGGACAACGGAGCTTCTCGATGGATAATAGTAGACTGGCCGTGTTTAGGCTCATTATGATCAGCACACGGTTACGATCACTAATTTTATAAAAGCTCTAAAAATATATTTTTCACATAACACTTATATGTATTTCGATTTGATTTTAACATGATGCTGTTCGTAGGTCAGTAATGTGATACATACCTACAAGTGCTTACAAAACAGAGTGCACCGAATGGATGTAACCCAATGATGGAGGGTGGATTCCGAGGATAATTGTAAAAATTTATATATTTCACGAGATATTCAAATAAACTGCCTTCTATAGAGGCGCGGGGAATTTATTAATTATATGAAGATTTTGTTTATCGTGGATCGATCGACTGAGACTCCACGAATGGCACCAATTAGAAGAGCATCTATGTGAATAGCACGGTGCTATTCCACCAATAGCACCTACCAATTCTTGATGCTATTCGTGGGAGAGTAGTTTTTTTTTATACTACTTGGTATTACGGGTCAAGCAGATGGCCCACCTGATGTTAAGCGGTACCATCTGCCTATGAACAGTGCATTATAACATAGGTCACGTCCACATAGGGCGCGCCCTATGTGGCATTGCACTGCGCCCGCCACCCTGAGACATAAAGATGAAATGTCTCATGTGCCTGTAATTTCACCGGCACCCATACCCTTCAAACCGGAACATAGCAATGCGAGCACTACTGCTTTGCGGCAGAAATAGGGATGGTGGTAGTACTTCCCCGGTCAAAAAAGCTCTACTACTATTTCCACGAAGGGCACCATATAAAATAAATAATAAAATAAAATAGCCGTTATTTCCCCGTGTTTGTTGTACTTGTTACATATTAGTTATTATTTTGTGTATTCAGGCCAGTTCATCCTGCTTTGCGCAGTTCGTACCCATTGCTTCCCAGCTATTGCAATGAAGTCGTCTCTCCAGCGGCGCACGGGCCGGCCGCGTACTCTCTTTCCGTCGCGCGTCGCGGGGCCACCTGTGTAAGAATCTCTCTCACTCCATCGATTGTCCTTCACTCTCGCAATGTGACCTGCTTATTTCCATTTGAGTCTTGCTGCCATTTTTCCAGCGCACCATACAGACACACAAACTTTCGCAATTATAGGTAATATAAGTGGAATATCGGTCTGGGCCTTAAATCCTCACGCGGGAACTTGTTTCCTGGTTGCGCACGCGCACACAGCATGTTTGGTCGAGATACGAGGGTACCTGCACACTGATTGCTGATACACTATGATAAAGGCTTTAACACCGCACTACTACTATTCCATGACTCTTGCACTGATACCGAACTATCGTTATCAGTCAAACAAAGCGACAAACAAAGGCGTCTAAAGTCTAATTACGTACTAACGTAATTAGACTTAGGCACCTTTGTTTGTCGCTGGACGCCGGCGCTTTCATGAAAACAAAGCACTACGTCTCTACACATATTTTAGTCAACAAAAGGTTCCGTGAACAAAAATCCTAATGAACACCATTAATAAGTTGAAATTTTTAGATGTTTGGATGCTTCTTTGTACAAACCAATCACGCCGTAACGGCTGAACAGATTTATATCAAATTTAATAATTAGTACGTCTTACTAAAAAAAAATAAGATCCGCTCGGAATTTTGCAATATAAGACAGGATTAAGTACCTTCTCGACATATAGTGTGATAGTGGTGCCATCTATGTTGAAACTGCGTTGTTGCAATTATTTAATATCAGGTCTTTCAGTTAATTGATCTCTTTGGACGAGGCACTTCGTATAATTACGAAGAACCTCACTCAGGTGAGTTCATAATAAAATAGTCTCTAATTAGGCCGAAAAAGGCTGGCTGGCTTATACACCTACTTTTAGCTTGCTTAGCAAGCTAGTTGAGGAGTGTGCCACGCCTGGCCGGGCCTACTGTGGGGTGGTTGACAATTACGTTATTTTTAAATGGTTTAACCGTTCTAACGTAACGTTTTTGGTTTCAGTTTAAAAAAGGTTTTAATGATGTAATCATTCCCTTCAAAAAAAAACTACTACTACTTCCCACCGTACATAATTAGCGCGATTTGCGCGCGCTATAGCTGTGTCGGCCTCCAGTTGCAATGCTTGGTACCGATTAAGAATATACATCAAACTAGCCTGTTGCCCCCGGCTTCACATGCGTTTCCAGATAAAAATAGCTATACAGTGTGTCCCACAGCCATGCTACATGGAGGACTAGTACTAAATAAGTATTGAAGTCCGAACGTGACTGTATTTGTCCTCCATGTAGCATGCGCGTGGGACACACTGTGTATTCATGGTTTGTGACGCGTATGTATAACCACGCGACTCTAGCCGCGTACGGACTTCATTATTTAGTACTAGTCCTCCATGTAGCATGCGCGTGGGACATACTGTGTATTCATGGTTTGTGACGCGTATGTATAACCACGCGACTCTAGCCGCGTACGGACTTCATTATTTAGTACTAGTCCTCCATGTAGCATGCGCGTGGGACACACTGTGTATTCATGGTTTGTGACGCGTATGTATAACCACGCGACTCTAGCCGCGTACGGACTTCATTATTTAGTACTAGTCCTCCATGTAGCATGCGCGTGGGACACACTGTGTATTCATGGTTTGTGACGCGTATGTATAACCACGCGACTCTAGCCGCGTACGGACTTCATTATTTAGTACTAGTCCTCCATGTAGCATGCGCGTTGGACACACTGTGTATTCATGGTTTGTGACGCGTATGTATAACCACGCGACTCTAGCCGCGTACGGACTTCATTATTTAGTACTAGTCCTCCATGTAGCATGCGCGTGGGACACACTGTGTATTCATGGTTTGTGACGCGTATGTATAACCACGCGACTCTAGCCGCGTACGGACTTCATTATTTAGTACTAGTCCTCCATGTAGCATGCGCGTGGGACACACTGTGTATTCATGGTTTGTGACGCGTATGTATAACCACGCGACTCTAGCCGCGTACGGACTTCAATATATAACGACAACGACACTAATTATATATAAATAATTTCAGTTGTCCTAACCATAAGATAATTATATAGAATATTATTTGTTAAATTAAAGTTGAGAGTTGAAACAGCAAAAAACTAAGTAAGTTATTAGGTAGGTTGATACTTACTAGGTATTCAATGTTCAAAAACTTAGTAAGTTATTAGGTAGGTTGATACTTACTAGGTATTCAATGTTCAAAAACTAAGTAAGTTATTAGGTAGGTTGATACTTACTAGGTATTCAATGTTCAAAAACTAAGTAAGTTATTAGGTAGGTTGATACTTACTAGGTATTCAATGTTCAAAAACTTAGTAAGTTATTAGGTAGGTTGATACTTACTAGGTATTCAATGTTCAAAAACTAAGTAAGTTATTAGGTAGGTTGATACTTACTAGGTATTCAATGTTCAAAAACTAAGTAAGTTATTAGGTAGGTTGATACTTACTAGGTATTCAATGTTCAAAAACCTATTTCGCTAATAAAATATTGGTATAGGACCTATTACATATACAGGACAGATTACCTATAAGTAGTATAGGTATTCATTCGAGTAGGAAAAGTTTGTCCCCGAATCTGTCCCCGTTCGGGGACAGACAAATTTTGACATCCTGTTTGTCCCCAAATTTATATTGAAGGAAAAACGGGAATTCAAATTACCTGTTGCCACTGAATTTAACTTTTCACCTTCAGCCCCTTATTAAAAGAAGAGTTTATAAAATTCCTACCCCGCCCTGTAAAACGTCTTTTGCGCATCGGTTTGGCGAATTTACAAAAGCACATGTTTATAATACTTAGCACTGTTAAATATTGCAACATCAAAAATAAATCAGTCTATGAAGCTAAACGGATCATAAATAAGTGGTTATGAACCCTTACATACGAGTCATACGACGATACAGAAGACGTTTTACGGTTAGTAACCTAAAATACCCACTTGGTACATCTTTTATATACCTAGTTATATTTATGTATAAACTCCTTAGTTTTCATTATTTATGTACCTATGTGTAGTATATAGTTTATATTTATTTATGTAATGTTTATATTACTTGTTCAGTTTACCTACTTAATTAAGATCACTATTAGTATTTTAAATAAAAAATTTAGCCATTTGTAATTTTTAACACATTAGGTGGTACATCAGTAGGTAACACCTACCTACTAACTTTCACTTTAACTTTAACCTTCGGCCGAGGTTAATGCTAACCCGTTTTGTAAATCGGCTCTTTTGGTGTTCGCGATACAGGCTTGCCTAGTGCGAACACCACAGCATAGTTTTAAGTATTTGTAAATCTTTTTTTCGGCAAATAAACATTTTTCATTTTCAGTCTGGTAGTGGTATTGGTGGTAATAGAAGACCTCACAGTCGCCACAGATCACCCCCCAGGTTCTATGATTTTGGATTGCTTAGGACTTAGGAACAATGGTTATTAATTGAATTGAAACTACACATAGTGGTTGGGAATCCAGTTCAATTTATATTTACAGAACAATTAAAATGATAGCCATTCAATCACGCGTGTAAATCAGTACCTACCTACAAGTGGAACATTAGGTACCGCTCCCTATCTTGAGGCGCATTATCTGAGTGTAATACTAGTGGTTCGCCCCAAACAGAGACCTCGCGGATACGCGCGATATAGGTAGGTTACCTACCTACTTTATTTACTTCTCTAATCTACTTCTTAAAACATTTACTGAGATAAAAAATTCACTGGTCCACCTCGAGATGCTTTTTTACACATCATCGAAATAACCTTACCAACGGGCCGTTAACATACCTATTAGTATATAAGTACCTGAAGAATTAATTGATAAACTCCTTTTGTGAAGTCACTTAATACCGCCATCATGCCATCTAGCAAGTATATCATGATGCAATTATTATTGCAAAAAATCCATTTCGAGTATACAAAAATTAGGAATTTTCTTTCAAATTCCTTGAAATGGTAGGTCAACAATGGATCTTATATTGCTTATTTTTTTTTAGGGTACAAGTTCCTAAATTCTTAAATTTTTGACTTTTCCCTGTATTAGTATCACAAATGCTACAAGTATACCAAATTTCAGCATTGTAGGATTGCAGGAAGTACTCTAGAGGTTCTTTATTTACATTTTAGTTTTTCCCTAATATCTCAAAAACTACACAGTCTAAAAAACAATTAAACACATTTTTTCAATTTCCAAGAGCTCTTTGACATGACATCCCATTGATCTAACTGACTGACTTTTATTGTTTTTACCCCCACTTGGACTCCGATACCTCAACAACCCCCGGACCGATATAGCTTATAACATTACATACAAATTGTACTTGTACTTGTATTGTAATATACTATCCACCCCCTACCAAATATCTTGAAGATCGGATTAACGGTATGGAAGTTTTCATTGGACAAACATACATACATATATTATATACATACATACAAACGCCGTATCTGCCAAGTTGACTCAAAGAACTCGTTTCGCTCGTTCAGTGATATATTTAGATACCTGCATAGATGATGAGTTATTATTATATAGAACAAGCAACAAGAATAACAAAATCCTGTTATTCAATGACCCGTCGTCGTCACCGCGATCACAGAATAAATAATAGTTGCCGCGGTACAAAAACTCCATGTTATCAACGATAAAGCCTCGCGAGCAGGTATACTGTCTGTGGCGTCACCTCTATATGAAGTCCCTTATAAACACACAAACAAAATATTATATAATATCATGTTTAAAGTAGGGAGGTAAGTACTAGTATAAGCTTTTTAGTAGTAGTAGAGCTTTTTTGTGAAAGAGTTCGTCCGGGGAAGTACTGCCACCATACCTATTTCTGCCGCAAAGCAGTTGTGCTCGCATTGCTGTGTTCCGGTTTGAAGGGTAAGGGTGCCGGTGAAATTACAGGCACATGAGACTTTTCATCTATGTCTCAGGGTGGCGGGCGCAGTGCAATGCCACATAGGGTGCGTCCTAGGTGGACGTGACCTATGAGGTAATGCACTGTTCATAGGCAGAGGTTACCGCTTAACATCAGGTGGGCCTCTTGCTTGTTCCGTCATCCAAGAAGTATAAAAAAAAAAAAAAAAAAAAGTACCATAGAGGTAGTTACGTGATAAAATCCGAAATGTGGATATCAGTTAATAAAAAGACAACAGAATAACAAAGTTCATCGACAAGCAAGTTGAAGTGACAATGGGTGAGCTACATAGCTCGCAGAACATACAATCTCACTGGTCTCGAGTGGCAACCACGCACCTGATGACACGTGGTGTAGGGACCTCCCACTCGGTCGTAAGAGCCAGACGATGGAGACGGCTCAGAGCTGTTCGCCATGGCATTGCCAATGTCATATATGGACTCATATCGACTGATGATGAGATAAAGTACTTTGTACCATTCATATCCTGAACTCACGATGACCCGGCTTTCTTTCATGAAACATCAGCGGCAATCCACCTTTGATGACCTGCACGATCCCAGACTTGGGGTCAACCGTGGGTTTTCTAAGTGTATTGGGTGCGGGTGTCACCGAGAACTGGGATAGAACTGCTGCCAGGCCCGCTAGAGACTGCATTTTTCCAAGCCGAGCTCCTAAAATAAAGAAAAATGTATTACTTACAATACAACCGTATGTTATTAACAACAGAAATAAGTAGGTAAGCCAAAATTTGTTTACCAATGCAAGCTCGAGGTCCATCGCCAAAAGGCAAGTAAACGAATTTATTCTGGTCATGGTCGAATTCCTCGGGACTAAACCTTTCCGGTCGGAACTCCTCAGGATTGGAAAAATATTGGGGGTCGTTTTGCATTGCCTGCAGCGATATAAATATACCAACTCCTTCATCGATCGTCAAATCGATCTCTGGAAAGGTATATGGATGAGCGCTCTCTCTAATCAAGAAGCCCAAAGATGGAAACATTCTCATGCCCTCGCTGAACGTCCACTCCAAGTATTTCATCTCACCGACAGCGTCGTACGATAACTTGCCATTGTGCTTGGCGAGCACTCGGTCGATTTCTTCCTGGACTTTTTCTTGCACCCTTGGATGATAGGCAAGTTGGTGCAAAGTGAAACTAGTCGCGGACGAAGACGTCTCGAAGCCTGCTGCAAAAAATACAAACACTTGCGCCGCAATCAGCTCATCCGTCAGTTCTAAAGTGGTCGTGTCCGGAGTTCCGTCCGATTTCACTTTCTCTAGTGACTCTCCCACGATAACTCCTTTCTTTTTGCACTCTAGTAATAGATCGATAAAGTCATTACGCTCAGAAGGCTCATAATTTCTCTGTTTCAAAATTTGTTCTACCAAGTTGATCAAGTCCCCTTCGATTCTCGACATATACTTCAAATGTTTACAAAGCCCAGGAAACAACTCCTTTAAGATCGCCACCAGAGCTTCCCTAAAATGGACAATGAATATCTTAGCTCCTAGTTTTCTGAACTCGGAGTTCTCGTCATTGAGCGAGTCGGCGTCGAGGCCGAAGCCGCAGGCGCCGATGAAGTCGGTGGTGTAGCGCGCCATGAGGTCCCTCGCGTCGAGCGTGCGTCCGGCGGTGGCGGCGGCGAGCGTGCGCGCCTGCAGCCGCTCCGCGCGCTCCACGATCAGCGGGAACATCGCCTTCAGCTTGC
The DNA here is from genome assembly GCA_932527175.1 of Operophtera brumata. Taxonomy (NCBI): domain Eukaryota; kingdom Metazoa; phylum Arthropoda; class Insecta; order Lepidoptera; family Geometridae; genus Operophtera; species Operophtera brumata. The sequence continues at coordinate 51,836,985 of OW052239.1, read as the reverse complement.
CTGAAGTGAACGCCGGCGTCATGCGCTGCCGCAGCAGGCGCCACAGGTCGCCGTCCGCAAAGAACAGGTTACGCATCATCGGCTCGATCACCGTTTTATGTGGATTCAGACCACGCGGGTAGAAGTGTGCGAAGTCCGTGATTAAAACACGTTTCACCAACTCGGGATCCCTGATTATCAGCTCGGGTCGGGACGATCGGAAGAAACCTACCACTTTCTCTTTAGGATATTTCCAGTACATCTCCTCTGCTACCTGTGAGATGCTCTTCCTCAGAGTGTATCCCTTCAGATTCGTGCCGAACAGAAATATGGGTCCGTCGTGTTTCACTCCCCTCGCAGCCCAGTATTTAAAGTTTCTCGTGTTGTATAAGTAGAACACTACCACTAAAACAAGTATGACCGCAACCGTGATCATGGTGTGCTTGAACTTGTATCTATTATCCGTCGAGAATCACAAACAACCGCCTGCTCGCGGCGAGAGACGCGACTGGTGGTATCCGGCGAACGCGGCTCGGCGAGGTCATGTACCTACTGCATTATAATCTCCTCGTAGATAACTACGTATCATTATGAAATATGTGTAAATACAGATGTAGGTGGTTTGCTGATTGCTGTCTGGTGCTGCTCTAGGGCTGGTCAGTCGGCGCTGTAGTGACTACGGTAGGCGACCACGGTACGACTGACCATGGCCATGCTACATGGAGGGCAATGAAGTTAGGAAGTTTTACATAATTGAGACTTTCCTTTATTTTTAAAAGTCAGTAATACTGCATTCAAGAATATTAAAAAAGTCACTTGCCTAAGTCGGGACTCGAACCCGCTAAATTAGGATAAATGTAATACTTAAATAAATAAATAAATAATGCTGGACAAGTTCGCAGAACATTATCTAACCCCAAGCTAAGCCAGAGCTTGTGTTACGGGTACTAGATAACTGATATTATAATAAACAGGAACGTGTTTTATTTCATAATTTCATAGTGTTTCTTTAATTTGAGATAGTATGTTACTGTGAAGGAATTAATCCTTGTAATTTAGTCCTTCAGGTGTTGTCATAAAACACAGTTTTATTTAATTTAGCTGGTTTTAGTACCGGCTTAGGCAACTGACTTTTTAATATCCTTGAATGCAGTATAAAAAATAAAGGTACGTGTCTATTATGTAAAACTTCCTAAGTAGGTACTTGTCATACCAACGATAGCCAGTCTTTGACTTGTTACACACACGAGCGGTCGTGTTTGGTGCTATGACAAAATGCAAATGTTGTAGATCGACCGAACACAATCAATAAGTAAAGGTTTAAGTAGTTACTCAGCGATTAACTAAATACTTAGAGATTTCGTTTCGTTAACTTTTAACTTCCTGAGCAGATGAATAATACTGAGAGATTGTGAAACGCAAATACATTGTTTACTGAGCAGTTATAGGTATTTGAAGTAGCTTACTTAGATCTTTACTTATTAATTGTGAAACACAGCCTTATTGTCTCATGTTGTGTAAGTTTCATTTCTGGAGCAATTTCAGGATTTGTACGATGCATTTCATGAATGAAAAACTTCGAAATTGAAAAAGTCGTGGAACTAAAGTTATTCGCCATGATGTGTAGAAGACCCTATCCCCGGGCTTATAGGGATATTTATGATGAATCATATATCGTTTTTATGAATAAAATGACATAATTGTAGGTAGCACTAAAAATAAAAATAAAGTTAATATTCTCAAGTAAGTGGGTCTTTTATGGGGAATTCTACGGTTCTATAATAAACTTCACGAAAGTGTATCTAAACTTCTTATTCGAAGGTTTAAATCCTTCTAAAGAATAATCTAATAAAGAAAGCATATTAAACTCTTGATGAAACCGCGATAAATGATAAAGCCACGTGGCCTGATGTCGCTCTGCCATCAGATTTTATCAGGTTGTTTATATCAAGCTTAAGCGTGTGCGGTTGCTGATTCTCTTTACATCTTACTTTGACTACCTTATTGTTTTTAAAGGTGGTTCTCTTTTTTCTTTAGATCAGCTTCTCCTTATTTTCCAATCACCACACAGGCGCTTTCTACCTAGTATTAAGCAGGATTACCAAATAAAGTCCAGCCGTGTTTGTTGCCTGTAGGTTTGGTCGCGTCGGAAGTAGTCGGAACACGAGTAAAAGTTTATAAGACGATTCTAAATTATCGTTGTGATTTCAAGGAATAAAATATTGTTGCCTTTGATTTTAGACTAATTATAATGGCGGAAGGTTAACATTAATTATCAATGGAAAATATAAATTAAAGAACATTACACTGAGCACTGAACACTGAAGCCGCGGCGCGGCGTGTCTCAGGAATATACCCCTCCGTTTCCTGCCCGGGCATGGGTCATGTTTCTAATATTTCTTACATGGTCATCAGCGGGAGGAATTAATAGCAATAAAAGTGACGAAACGATAATATAAACTCCTAAAAATATTTATTTCTACAAAAACAATAACGTAGGGCTGTAAGGCATCAATTGCAGCCCGCAGCGAGGGCGCCTATAGTACGAGGGTGCCATTGATGCTTACACCCGAGCTAACTACTCTGCTTTACATCTCGATTGTGAGGTAAGTAGAAAAAAACCGGCATTACAAGAATAAAACATTTTACGTACCTTAACAGCTAAATATATGTCATCAGGGGCTTCATTTATAAATATTTTCACGTCTTGCTCTGTAAAAACCTTTGACTTTTTGCTTTTGTGCCCAGCTGATTGTCTTTTTAGAAAAGATGATAATTTTGAAAAGTTCTTAATATTGATGTCGTGTTTAGTACTCATAGTTGCTTTTAACATTGAATAAATGCACCACAAACTAGATGGCTGCAGCTTTTTTGATAGATCACTAAATTATGTTAAGAATACAGGCTCAGATAAAGACTTTACTCGTTTTTCTTTTCATGAACTCATGAACTCGTCGTAAGTTTTCAAATATCTCTCTTTAGAACTTTCAGGCAAAATATTGTTAATTGCTGCTTCAGCTTCCATTTTCATTGAATCGGGAGTACAGCTTATATCTTCATTACTTGCAGAACTCATGTTTTTTTCCTAATTAGCACGTAATTATAAAAAATAAAAAAAAACAAACAATATTTAAAGTAAAAGTTTTCTATTCCCGCCATTTTTCATCTTTTTTGAAATTAATTTTTTCTAAAACGAAATTGAGCTTCGCCGTTCGATATTTAAAATTGATGACTATTTTACTCATACGAAGACAAGGCTGAATAGCGAAGCGACCTCTTTTGTCATTGGGCTGAATACATGATGTCTATTGCCAGTATGATGGTTAGATGTACGCGAACTTTTTTAAAGAGTGTTTTTTTTTTAAATTACTTACCGCCCTAGGGCTTTTCTAGCTACATTATTACCCTAGAGCGCTAATTGGTCACCCACAAGCCCCATTTGGGGGTAATAAGGACCTACTTACCGAATATGAGAGATGTAAAATGTTTTTGTTATCATTCAAACTAATGTAGGTACTTGTCCGACCACTGACTATTGAGTCATCCAAGAACAAATTCCATTTTCTTTCTGATTTGGATCAAATTCCAGTTTTTTTCTGATTTGCTACTGATTATACGCAAACCGAATTAATGTGCTTTATCATCGTTATTAGACACTGAACCTTAGACTCAGTTGATAAAGATAACGATAAAATTTATCTTAAATTATGTGTAGTTAAAAGCGCGGCGTCTACAGCTCGACAGCCAGTTTATAACCTGCCCCGTGAGCCGGTCGCACCGCCTGCCTGCGCACATTCCAATCGCAAAATGATTACCGCAGCAATCCTATTCGTCGTCATAGTACTGCTGTACTACTATGGTACGAGGAACTTCAACTACTGGGCAACCAGAGGAGTCAAATATGAAAAACCGATCTGGCTTTTCGGAAACAATGCCCGAGGATACACTCTACAGAAGAGCATGACTCAGATAGCAGTCGAATACTACAACAAGTACCCGAACGAGCGAGTCGTCGGCTTCTTCCGCGGCGTGCAGCCTGAACTCGTCTTGCGTGATCCCGAGATCGTGAAGCGTGTCATCCAGACCGACTTCAACTCCTTCCACTACCGCGGCTTCAACCCCCACAAGACGGTGATCGAGCCGCTGATGCGCAACCTGTTCTTCGCGGACGGCGACCTGTGGCGCCTGCTTCGGCAGCGCATGACGCCGGCGTTCACTTCAGGCAAGCTGAAGGCGATGTTCCCGCTGATCGTGGAGCGCGCGGAGAGGCTGCAGGCGCGCACGCTCGCCGCCGCCGCCGCCGGACGCACGCTCGACGCGAGGGACCTCATGGCGCGCTACACCACCGACTTCATCGGCGCCTGCGGCTTCGGCCTCGACGCCGACTCGCTCAACGATGAGGACTCCGCCTTCAGGCAACTCGGCATCAAAATTTTCCAGGTTCGCGTTCGTGATGCCTTCAAGGCCATTCTCAAGGAAGTCTTCCCAGGGCCGTTCAAACACTTCCGTTTCTTGGAAAAAGTAGAGGGAGACATGAAAGAACTGGTCACGGGAATTTTAAAGCAAAGAAACTACGAGTCCTCGGGTAGGAACGACTTCATCGACCTCATGCTTGAGTGTAAGAAGAAGGGAATCATGTCCGCGGAGTCTCTGACCAACTTCAAGGCGGATGGCACCCCCGAGATAGCGACGCTGGAGTTGACCGAAGAGTTGATAGCGGCGCAGGTCTTCGTGTTCTTTGCAGCTGGATTCGAGACCTCTTCGTCCGCGACCAGCTTCACTCTGCACCAGCTCGCGTACAACCCACACATTCAGCAGAAAGTGCAGGCGGACATAGACCGTGTGCTCGCTAAGCACGGCGGCAAGCTGTGCTATGACGCCGTGCAAGAGATGACCTACTTGGAATGGACTTTCAAGGAAGGCATGAGGATGTTCCCGTCTCTCGGGTTCCTGTTTAGAGAATGCGCTCGGAAATATAAGTTTGAAGATTTGAACTTCTCTATAGATGAGGGTGTTCGCATCATGATCCCGCTGCAGGCTCTGCACAACGACCCGGAGTACTTCGACGAGCCCCAGGAGTTTCGCCCCGAGAGGTTCGACCCTGCTGAAAGTGGCAACTCTAAGAACAAATTTGTGTATCTGCCATTTGGAGACGGGCCACGCGCTTGCATCGGTGAGTTCTCTTTACTATATCATCCGCTACGAAAGGAGACTATAAATTTCGCCCTAAGCCTGGTTTGCATTTTGATTAAATGGGAGTACGAGTGTTTAGTGATTAGTGTGAGTGATAAGTGCATACAAAACGTGTATGGCGAGTGGTGTCCAATACTGTTTAGTACCAATCACTTAGATCTGCACTAATTACTCGCGCTCGCACTAATCAATGTGTAGACCGAGCTTTAGCCTAGTTTTGCAAGTGCCGTGCCACCTGCAAGTTCTAAAATTTGTTCTGTGTTGTTACTGCCTCGATAATAGCTAGATCTAGCGACAAAGTGGCTCAATTGGCAGCATTGTGTGTGTTACCGGACGCTTCGGAGAAATCGAAGAGCGCCCCTAGCGGGCACCTTGAGAACCTCAAATCACGTACAAAAATCCATGAAGTGTACACCACACGGCCGTGTAAGTTGCTTGTCCAATTTGCAGACTAGCCCCTCTGGGCTACATATTGAGTTTTGAGTGGGTGTCTTTGTCTGTTACCATTTCGCCCCGAAACGGCTAAACTGATTATAAATGCGGCATTTTGCTATCTGTAGGCCTTGGCACTGCCGTATATTTTCGTAGATTCTTGAAAGCACACAAGGCTCTTGAAGGCTCTTAAATTCGTGAAGGCTTTCAAGAATCTATCATAAATAAATAAATAATGCTGGAAAGTTCACACAACATTATCTAGCCCCAAGCTAAGCAGAGCTTGTGTAATGGGTAGGACTGATATACTTAATACAATATAATATATTTCATAGATAGATATTTTTTATTATTATACATACAAAATACCCAGAACACCCTGAACACCTCATCTGCGTTCGCACAAATATTTGTTCCGAGGCGTCAATCAAACCCGCAACCTCCTGCGTCGCAGGCAAACCTTCGCCCGCTGCGCCACAGAGGTCGTCAACCATAAGATACCCCCCATGTATAATGGAGGCCCATGCCCAGCAGTATAGGATTGTGTAGGTGGTCTAACAACTTCATTTAAATAAAAACAACCTTTCTCCAATATTTGTCGTGTGTCGTTTCCAGGAGCTCGCCTGGGCCTGATGCAGTCGCTGGCCGGGCTGGCCGCGGTGCTGTCCCAGTTCTCGGTGGAGCCCGCGCCCTCCTCTCTGAAGCACCCCGTCGTCGACCCCAGGTCCAACATCGTGCAGTCCATCCAGAACGGGCTGCCTCTCATATTCCGCGAGAGGACAATCTAGGAATCACAATTTGGGACCTGTTCCACATGTGCTGGCGTCTTGCTGACAGCCGCGACATTTATCTATGGTTGACGTCTACTTCACAATCTTCAAACCAATGACTAAAGAATCCTCAATTGGTTTCTTTAGTCATTGCTTCAAACGCAACGTTTGATGGAAATCATAATGTTCGTCCATCGAGCAACGCAGGCCTCCGTACCGGAGTGATCGATGTGTTCGTCATTTGACTGACAGCAAGTGTGGAAACTCGTTTGTGAACATACTACCTTCTATGATAAATTTCTTTTGATTTATTTATTTATCTAGTTTTATAGAAAAAGATTACAGTGTATCCCACTGCCATACTACATGGAGGACAAGTAGATACTAATATTGAAGTTAGGAAGTTTTATGTAATTAAGAATTCGCATTGTAATGAAGAAGTCAGTAATAGGTACTGCATTCACGGATATTAAAAAGTCACTTGCCTAACTCGAACCCGATAAAAAAAAAACACGTTCTGTATTTTTATGATACCGGTCGAAAGGGTAAATTACAAGGATCAATTCCTTCTCAATAACATAGTATCTCAAATTAGATGCTCAATTTTTTGGGCGCACCGTACTTTTTTCAAAAATCTAAATATGGCAATATTTTTTTCTTCAAAATAAAATAGAAGATTCCTAAGAACAAAACCTTCTAACTAAAAAAGAAAAGGTAGCTACCCTTAAGGGGCCAAAAATTTGCCCCAGCCTGTATACCTACTATGCAGAAAGGCTATTAAAATAGTATTAAAAAAACCCTAACAACCTAGCTGGTCACAACAATCTTACGTCGATATAGCTATTTTCTCGAGGTCCCAGTGAATGGCGTTGTTCGATGGAAGGGCTAGCCGTTCAGTTGGCTGCGACTTGCGACCTACATCATGTAGGTGCATACAGTTCGTGAGGCATTCAATGAATGTACAGCCTTTATTTAGTAAGATTAAGTTACTGTACCTACTTTGTGTTGTAGATTGTTTAATGTCTAATCATAGACGTAGGATTTTCGCTACGCTGAATAGATCTATGTGTCTACTATTGATTACGTCTAGAGTAATAATATGATTAATTAGATGATATAAGTACTTAGTTTGATCTCTTTATAATATAATTTTTGAGTTTGAATAAAGTACGTGGTACACTAGTCCGTTGAATAAGCAGGGTTAGACATTACTCTTATTAACTATTAGTAGGTAATCTGCTCAAAATAATTTAATTTTTAAATAACTAGGAACTTTTTATATCCTTTTTTGTAACGAGTTGGCTCGGTGGAATAAGGTACAGATCCATCTGTAAGGTATCCATATATCCTTACCTATCTGTAGAAAGAAATGTTAGGTACGTCGTGTCGTTGTTTTTTTTTTATTCTACTGATTGACGAAACAAGATGATGTGATGTTAAGCGTTAACCTCTGCCTATGAACAGTGCATTACCTCATAGGTCACGTCCACCTAGGACACGCCCTATGTGGCATTGCACTGCGCCCGCCCGCCTATTGCGTTTTCTATCATCTACATACATTTCATTCTACAGATAAGTTGGTGGATCTGTATGGGTACGTACTACCACCTAGTATATTATTATTTTATCTGTGTACCACATAATATATTACTGCTACAGCGACTTATCACCTGATAATGAACGATGTAGGTAGGTGTTGGTCACAGTGCCATCTATGGATAAACGTTTGAACCACTAAGCAAGGTGCATGGAGTCCTAATCAATCACTCATTTTAGTACAGCCACCTATTTATGCTAGTTGACAAACTGGTTCCGATTAACGTCGTTTGCGGCGCTGATCTCTGCCAGTCACTGACAAAATAATACTATACTAATAATGCCATGCCAGCACAAAGGCATTGACAGCAGTTTTTACCCGACTATTGGGTACAAAGTCGCATGAAAAATCAATCTATGAAAAATGTGTAACATGGTGTAAGATCTTTCCTCTCGCTTTCCTAGAATCTATGGGAGTGATTTCATTAAAAGGGACGACAGTGTGCAACAAGAAGCGCGCATTTTTCCGAGAGGTTTGTAGTTACTTACCTACATCCATGAAATTATCCCAAATTCAAGCTTCTTGTCTACATCAGCCATGCTGCCACAGAATCAATATTAGTACAAGTATGCTATTACCAAGGAGGTGAGATGTCAGATATTACGCATCATATGCGACTACTGTAGGCTCACTGGTTTTTTTTGCTAGGTATCTTTTCGTTTTGTCTGTCACAGGAAACAGGAGAAAACATTTTCATTTTCTGGTATTTTATTTACATTTCTTAGATGTCAATGTCAAGTGTAGTTTTACAGTAGTGTGGTTGCACCAGGGGATGCGCAGGAGCACATCCTCCACCTGAGAACTCAACATAAACTGCAATTCTGCGATCTCCACTTAGGGTTACCAGATGAAAAAACCAAAAGTCCGGAGAAAAGGCCTGATTTCCATGGAAAAGTCCTGAGATTTTCTACAGCTTGAGAATTTTCTCTCAAAAACGTATTATTATCTTGCGCACGCGTTTTACGCGACGCGTTGCAAGCTTGTATGTACATCGCACTCAAAACAGCGGGGTGGAGGGAGGAGGGGGGCGCCAACAGGAAGAAGCATTTTTTGACGTAATGCTTCATGAGTTGTGGGCAAACATTTTCAAGACAATAGGTATTTCACGATTGCCAGAGATACTGCGTATTTGTCAATATATATTTGCAATAACAGCTCAGAATGCAAACGTAGAAAGAGTTTTTTCTATCATGGTACTTAGCTCAATGGTCGAAAGAAAGAAACCGACTAAACGTTTCTTCAGTTCGAGCTCTACTTTTAGTTCAATATAACTTGAAGAGTTTAACTTGTGAGGCATTTTATAAATCAATAATCAAAGAAAAGAACTTACTTAAAAAACTTTCTTCAAATATTAAATACGACAAAACTAATTCAGTACCTATTTGTATAAATAAGTATTGATTTTACCTGCAATTGTTACCAGAAGATGATTATTTTTAGTTTGTTTTTCTTTGATAAATAAGGATTGATTTTAACTGCAACTACAATTGTTACCAAAAGAAGATTATTTTTAGTTCGTTTTACTTCGATAAATAAGTATTGATTTTAACTGCAATCGTTACCAAAAGAAGATTATTTTAAGTATGTTTTAAATTAATACATAAGTATTGATTTTAACTGCAATTGTAACCAAAAGAAGATTGTTTTTAGTATGTTTTACTTTGATAAATAAGTATTGATTTGAACTGTTCAATCGTTACCAAAAGAAAATTATTTTTAGTAGTTTAATAAGAGAGATCTTTAAAATGTAACCTGTGTTTTATTGAAAATCCTGAGCTTATCACTAGATTTGCTAAATCCGGCCGGAATCCTGAGTAGAGTCGAAAAATCCTGAAATCTCAGGACAAATCCTGAGATATGGTAACCCTATCTCCACTTCGCCTGCCAAGCGTGGTCACTGAGGCAAATCCCTCCATTGCATTGCCTCTACGGCCTAGAGGAACGTCTATAGCCTGCTGACGATGATGATGACGTGAGATTCAATTATGATTGAGAACAACCTTTCGCAGGCACCTAGAAGCCAAAAGGCACATGCATGCCTTTCAAGTTTGTAGGCTTCATAGTTTTGAGAGCAGATGATTTCACTTTATGTAATAAGGAAGATATAGACTAGCTATATCCAGTCTTAGGTACGCCACGCTCACACAGTACAGTACCTACCTCCAATATACCAAAATGAGTTCTCCCATTCGTCAACAAACCGAGTTACATACCGTAAGGATAATATCCTGAAATATCTACGTTCTAAAATCAATATTCAATGGTACGATACGGTGGGCAATATAGGAGGCCTATATTTACGTAGGTACATGATGTGTGTCGGCGAATGCATTAGAGGTACCAAACCATAGCGAGGTTCTTCTTCGGGGTGTATACGACTTATAGTGCACTTTTAACGTTTGTTTATCAAAACTAATTATATTAGTTCACAACATTTATTATAGTGACACGTTTTGCTAAAACATTTTTCTCAGGCGCTTCACTTGTTTGCACAATCTTCTGCTTCTTCTCTGTTACTGGCTTCTGAGGAAACAATTTCATCAATGATAAGTAATATAATTGTAATACAATAAGTCAAGTCGTCAAGAGTCTCCGTCAGTTCATAACCCATTTTAGAGGGGGGCAGAATAGAAGTTAAATAAGATGTAGAATTTAGAAGTTTTGGAGGACAAAATCCACCAATCCGAAAAGACACGCAATACCCTTATATTCGATGACCTCTGTGGCGCGGCGGGCGAAGGTTCGCCTGAGACGCAGGAGGTTGCGGGTTCGATTCCCACCTCGGAACAAATATTTGTACTATCTGCATATATTTGTTCAGGGTGTTCTGGGTATTTTCTATGTAAGTATAATAAAAAATATCTATCTATGTAATGTATTGTATTATGTATATCAGTTATCTAGTACCCAAGCTGTGCTTAGCTTGGGGCTAGATAATGTTGTGTGAACTGTCAAGCATTATTTATTATTTATTTATTTATTACTTATTCATTTATTTTCGGCCTTGAAGAAATCGTTTCATCGATAAGACCGCCTTTTGTAACATAATAATTATATATTGTACTTAAATGTTTTTACATTGTGTTGCAATAAAGTACTTTGAATTGATTCAACTGTCTTTATCTAAGTTACACCGGTTAAAATGCCACCAAAATTACACGAAATAACTCGAAAAAACACATTAAGATGTAAGTACCTACATCAAAATCACTAACATCTTATTACTAACACTTTTCTTTTAGATATGCTGTTTTCCTGGTGGACTTTTTTTTTTTCGAAAGTTGGTTTAGCGAAAACTAAGAGACTTATTTAACACACATATTTAATTTTAATCTAATAATGATCATCAGTTTAGCTACGAATACACTAAACAAATTTTTACAGTGTTTTTTGTTTAGGTTAGGTATTCGTAGATAAACTGATGTTACCTTAACGTCATGTTATCCCTATGCCTGGGGCCCAATTCTCGAATCATGCGATATTTGTAGGATATGATATTATCATATCACTCCTTTTATCTATGATAGATATTGAGCCTGCAACAAAATGCGTATTACATACGATAAATATCGCAGGAATTGACAAAATATCTATTGAATTTAAATATCCGTATTCTCGAGAAGTCACTGTAGATAAATATCGATCGTATATCAGTAGATATGTATTGAGTGGTCAGACGCACTCGATAATGTTATATCTATCGAATTATCAAACACAAAATGAAATTCAACAACAAGTATTAAGTCTAGGCTTAAGCTCACCTTTGTGCATTCCTTTTGTAATATTTTATTTGTTATTATATCCGTGTACAGTGGCGGAATTAAAACGTTCGTCAGTTTTCAAAGAAATCCCCTTAGTTTGTCACGAGCACATATTACCTTTTCCAACTATCCTACGGAGCAGACTGCTGTATAGAAAACCATAATTTAAATGTTTATTATAAAGATCAAAATCGCACACCTTTGATCAGTTGCTTGTTTATGTTTGGAACTATTTTTTTAGGGTAACGTATCCAAAGGGGCCAAATGGTCTGTCTATCACAAGGGTCTAGAGTGGCTAAACCATTGAACTATATATATTTCTACTATGTATGTAAACTGAACCAAACCAAAAAATTATAATTTAACATTATTTTGAAATTGTTATAAGGGTGGCTTCCGTACAAGTAAAGGTGAGGAGGTGGGAAGGGGAAAATAAATTTGTCGTACCCCAGCATGTGGAATATAATTTTAGAGCTTATACGTGCATATTAACACTGTATTTTTATCAACGAAAATAATGGAAAACAAAGGCATGAGGGGCCGCTAAAGTCAGTTTTTTTCCAAAATTTTGTAAATAAGTTCTTTTTAATTTGTAAATATGCTACTTATTATGAATATTATACCAAAAAAATCTAATGTTTTAGAAATTAGAACCATTCAAGATATTTCTCATATTTATATTACCAAGTTAAGTATAAAAGAAAATTCTTGGTAATACCGACAGACTTAATTTTGCGTATGGATTAACTAAACGGAACCACAGATTAGGTATATAATAGTTACCACGACCGACGGAACCCTGAATGCGCGAGGTCCGATGCGCACTTGGCCAGTTTTTTATTGAGTTAGCCAGAATTTTTGTAATTTTATTCGTAGACTGTGTCTGTCATTCAGTCGCTGTTAATAGGTATCCATTGTCGTGGTAACTGAAGGATAATTTTCGTAATATTGACACAACACAGCAGTATGCTTTTTGCATTGAACAATCAAAAATAGGCCCTAAGGTGACGAACGTTCTCATTTCACTACTGTACAATAAAGGAATTTCATTCAAAAATCATTTCAATAAACAGATGTACCTAAATGTTTACATGTTACAACCGGATTTTAATAAAATACGAGTACATGCCATCACTCCGGTCTAATTCTGCGATATTTGTTGGTTATGATATTATCATATCACTCTTTTTATCTATGATACATATATCGATCCCGCGACAAAGAGTGTATTCTCGACGACAATAGATAAAAATGCTAATAGATATATTTTATATAACTTGTCGCGACTTGTAGCTGCCATTGCGTGGCACTTCTCGATACAGATTATGATTATTATAATTTTAGTTCCTCAAAAGCGCCACATATGTAGTAACTATTATCTAATATGTGGCACCACCGTCAACTTATACTGGTATCACTGTAACAGTAAATATTATCACTATGTTCATTTAATGCTTTCACAAAAAGAATACAAAGTTTTGTCATTGCCAACTGGCAATACCTACATGTAGGAAGGAAGATGAATGAAAAAATCGTGGGAGCAGTGGCGCAAAGTAAGTAAACATGCAATTAACAAATAAAATATAACAATATACCTATATGCACAAAATAAAATTATCGATTGTTACTGACCACTCAATGCATATCTAATGATCGATACTTATCTACAATGATTTCTCGAGAATACAGAATGATCAATTCAATAGATATTTTGTCAATTCAATAGATATTTATCGAGTGTGATATTATATCTACGACCTCTGTGGTGCGGCAGGCGAACGTTCGCCTGCGACGCAGGAGGTTGCGGGTTCGATTCCCGCCTCGGAACAAATATTTGTGCGATCTGCAGATATTTGTTCCGGGTGTTCTGGGTATTCTCTATATATAATAAAAAATATCTATCTATGTAATATATTGTATTAAGTATATCAGTTGTCTAGTACCCATAACACAAGCTCTGCTTAGCTTGGGGCTAGACAATGTTGTGTGAACTGTCAAGCATTATTTATTTATTTATCTATTTCCCGAGAATCACCCCCCAAGCGCTATCCTAAAATGTCACAGTTGCGATGTTTGGATGTTTGTATGTTTGTTACTCAAACACACCGAAACGGCTGAACAAACTTCAATGAAATTTAGTACACAGATATATTATGACCTGGTTTGAGCTATAATCTAACTTGTATTCTGGTAAAACGCGAGCGAAGCCACGGGTGGACACTAGTGTAATTGAATCTAAATCTGACCGCAGCGCCATCTCGCAGTACCTTAACGGTATCTGCTACTAATATAACTTTTGAAACTGTCATGGTTATGTACATAATTTTCACTAGAACAGGGATATTTACCATGATTTTTGAGTTTTAAATGTTCCCGATATTTCGGCACAGTTGCATGCGCCATGATCACGGGAGAACTAACTAAAGTCTTTGCGAGTAGATGCTATTGGCAGATATATCGATCTACCCTCTTTCTCACTCTTTTATTACGAACGATACCACTACCATCGGTTTCATTGTCACAATTCACACCAACTCGACACACAACACTAACGGTGTCCGGACGCGTAGCAGGTACCACACTTTTTTGATTCTTACACATTCTTACCACAGGCTTCCATACTCCAGATAATTGAAAACCATCTTCTCTATTGAAATTTTTGTACATAGTAATCTCAATTGCTTCTTGTACCATTCTTGGTATGTAATGTCGCTCTGTCGAGATTACCTGCGGACCGTGTAGCTCGATCCAATGATTTGAGCCAGATTCCAAAAGGTGTTCTGCTATGGCTGACTTATGTATGTCAGGGACACAATTGTACAATTATGAGTACAATTCTCTAACATTTGAAATCAAGAAAAGAACATTGGATCAACCTAAGGGGTTGTATTGGTTTATGCGCCATGTATCACGGCCCTACACCCTCCTCGCAGCCCCCCACGAGGGCTTGTCAGCTCGGGGAGGGAACAAATGTACTAATAACATCTACTCGCAAAGACTTTAGTTAGATCTCCCGTGATCATGGCGCATGCAACTGTGCCGAAATATCGGGAACATTTAAAACTCAAAAATTATGGTAAATATCCCGTTTCTAGTGAAAATTCTGCTACTAATGTTGCAAACAATTTTATTAATATATGTAGTTGAATAACGTTAATAATCTAATCAACATCAATATTATGTAAGTATATAAAAATCCGTGAGATGGTGCTTACTTCGATTGACTCAAATATTCTTTACCCTCCTCCTACCAATATAATCTTACGTTTATCTGTACTAATACTTATTATCAAGATGTAAAGTTCGTGAGTTTGTATAGAGTAGCCTCCTAATCAAGTACAAGACAGCCACAGGTCGCGTCGCGTGTAGAGTGGACTGGCCGCTCTAGATCAGAGTACCAGGTAGCCACAGGTCGCGTCGTGTGTAGAGTGGACTGGCTGCTCTAGATCAGAGTACCAGATAGCCACAGGTTGCGTCGTGGTTAGAGTGGACTGGCCGCTGTAGATCAGCGTACCAGATAGCCACAGGTCACGTCGTGTGTAGAGTGGACTGGCTGCTCTAGATCATAGTACCAGATAGCCACAGGTCACGTCGTGTGTAGAGTGGACTGGCTGCTCTAGATCAGAGTACCAGATAGCCACAGGTCGCGTCGTGTTTAGAGTGAACTGGCCGCTCTAGATCAGAGTACCAGATAGCCACAGGTCACGTCGTGTGTAGAGTGGACTGGCCGCTCTAGATCAGAGTACCAGATAGCCACAGGTCACGTCGTGTGTAGAGTGGACTGGCCGCTCTAGATCAGAGTACCAGATAGCCACAGGTCGCGTCGTGTGTAGAGTGGACTGGCCGCTCTAGATCAGAGTACCAGATAGCCACAGGTCACGTCATGTGTAGAGTGGACTGGCCGCTCTAGATCAGAGTACCAGATAGCCACAGGTCACGTCGTGTTTAGAGTGGACTGGCCGCTCTAGATCAGATTACCAGATAACCACAGGTCGTGTCGTGTGTAGAGTGGACTGGCCGCTCTAGATCAGAGTACCAGATAGCCACAGGTCGCGCCGTGTGTAGAGTGGACTGGCTGCTCTATATCAGAGTACCAGATAGCCACAGGTCGCGTCGTGTGTAGAGTGAACTGGCCGCTCTAGATCAGAGTACCAGATAGCCACAGGTCACGTCGTGTGTAGAGTGGACTGGCCGCTCTAGATCAGAGTACCAGATAGCCACAGGTCGCGTCGTGTGTAGAGTGGACTGGCTGCTCTAGATCAGAGTACCAGATAGCCACAGGTCGCGTCGTGTGTAGAGTGGACTGGCCGCTCTAGATCAGAGTACCAGATAGCCATAGGTCACGTCATGTGTAGAGTGGACTGGCCGCTCTAGATCAGAGTACCAGATAGCCACAGGTCACGTCGTGTGTAGAGTGTGGACTGGCCGCTCTAGATCAGAGTACCAGATAGCCACAGGTCGCCTCGTGGGTAGAGTGAACTGGTTGGTGTTCCTTCGCTGCTCTCAACAATTTATCGAGTGATGTGTTTTGCTGACTCTCGACGCTGCGCCGCGTGTCACGTGGTTGGCGAACTAGTGGACTGTTAGGATCCGCAATTATCTATAAATAAAATAATAGGGGTTAAAGTATGAAATTGCTGTTTTATAGTAATAGCACAGAATATATACAGGTAATAGAGATACTTTGAATTGACATAAAACCTTCATGGTGTGTGATTTTTCTGTGAAACTTTTTTAACATAATAACTATGAGGTTCTTGTTTTAAAAAATGTTCATTCGATTTTCGACTTTCAAATGTTTTTTTATTCATCTTAGACATAAAAGATTGATACTTCGAAAATGCGAGTCATTTTTGAATAAGAGTTCCAACACGGAACTAACGCGGCAGAAACGGCTCGCAATATCAACGCCGTAAGTATCCCCTATTGTTTGTGAACAACGCTGCGCTTGGAGAGGAGACTGCTAATGAACGCACCGTGAATTTTTGTTTTAAACTAATGGAAACTTCTACTTGAAGAACGAATTAGGTGGAAGACCGCCCAAACAGGTGAATAACGCTGAATTGAAGGAGATGGTGGATGCCAATCCAAGGCAAACAACCCAGGAATTAGCGGCATGGTTGAAATAACGTTACCCTACCTACAATTTTGACTTATTTGCATCAAATCAATAAGAAAAATGGGTGCCTCATGATTTGACTGATCTGCAGAAAGACATGCGTGTAGAAACTTGTGTTGCCTTGTTAAATCGGTGCAGAAATTATGGAATATTGGATCGAATTGTGGCATGTGATGAAAAGTAGATTATTTATAGTAACCGTAAACACAGAATAAATAATAGTACAAATTAAGCGAAAAATGCAATGGCTGACCCCAGGTCAAACGCCGCAATAGTGACCTAAAGCAAAGCTTACCAATAAGAAGGTAATGGTAACTGATGTATGGTGGTCTTGTCATGGTGTTATTCACTTTATAACTACATATTTATCATAGCTTTCTTAGGTCTTAGGTAGGAAACTAACAGTGTAACAGCCCCGACTCGTGAATCGATCATTGCTGCATACGATAATGCAAGACATCACACTGCACGAGAAACCTTTGTAACTCTACAGGAGCTGCAGTTAGAAACCATACGTCATTCTCCGTACTCACCAGACCTTGCTCCAGTAGACTACCATTATTTTCATGATTTGGACAATTTTCTAAGTGATAAAAAAAACCTTCCCAGGAGGCACCGTTTGTCGAATCTAGAAAAGAAAGGCATAAATGAACTTCCATTTAGATGGCAGCAATGTATAGATTATGAGGGCAAATACTTTATTTTAATAAATAAATAAATAAATAGTGATGACAAGTCCACACAACATTATCTAGCCCCATAGATAAGCAGAGCTTGTGCTATGGGTACTAGAAAACTTTTATACTTAAGGTTGTTCCTCGTGGTCAGCTAGGCACGACAGCGTCAATAGATGGCGCTGTTGCCAAATTTTGAAGTATTTTATGTATTTATGAATTAAAATGTGCATATTATGTCATAACACTAACGTTCACGCAAATGGTGGTTTATTTGCTATGTACCTAGCTATATTTCAGGTTATTTTAGTCTCTAGTTTTAACATACTTGTGCCGAGCAAATTCCGAGCAATATGAAAGCCTACTCACGCACACAGTCAAGGATATTATTGTATTAGAACTATAAGCTAATTTCGGCGCGCGAATTTCAAAATAGTTGGACTAGCGGCTTGGACTGTCGACTCAGAACTTCTGAACCCACGTTACTGCGTTCGATTCTATACTGCCTATATTTTTTGTATTTTTTTTTAACTTTTTTTTTGTGAACCAGTGACTAGATCTCTCGACACTAAACCCACAGTACTGGGTTCGATACCAGACTATTTTTTTTTTATAAATGTTTTTGTAATGATCTACAAAATACACTGATTCTGCTTCAGCCAATATTATGTTTGTGAAGTGAGTGTTGTGGTGTGTCCTTATTTCAAATCAAAAAGTAGGTACTCGATTCTTAACCGACCTCAAAAAATGGAGGAGGTTATCAATTCCAGAGTTTTTTATTATGTTTGTTACCTCATACCATTTACGTAACGATTAGGAAAAAAAATTACATGATATACTTCCAGATTGGTGCCATTTTCATTAAAATGTTTTTCTGATGATGGAATCCATGAAGATTGAGGGAACTCCTCAAATATTATAGGCACACATATATCAATTTCGGTATTTTCAGCAACAAGTCAAGCATTGCATTCAGAATGTTTTTTGTTTTTTATACTACTAGAATGACGGAACATGCTGATGGCCCACCTGATGTTAAGCGGTAACCTCTGCCTATGAACAGTGCATTACCTCATAGGTCACGTCCACCTAGGACGCGCCCTATGTGGCATTGCACTGCGCCCGCCACCCTGAGACATAAAGGTGAAACGTCTCATGTGCCTGTAATTTCACCGGCACCCTTACCCTTCAAACCGGAACACAGCAATGCGAGGACTACTGCTTTGCGGCAGAAATAGGTATGGTGGTAGTACTTCCCCGGACGAACTCTTACACAAAAAAGCTCTACTACTACTATACAACAATGGTGTCTCCTGCGATATCCGATTGAGCTGAAATTTGGCATACTCGTACCTATCTAGTTCCGATGACAGTACAATACTATGGTGAAAGCGAGCTGATCTGATGATGGAGACGGAACGTGGACAGCGGAACTCCTCGATGGATAATAGTAAACTGGCCGTGCTTAGGCTCATTTTCATCAGCACACTAATTTTATTAAGTCTTATACCTGGACTTGTAGTTAGCTTGTAGTTCCTGACTGCTAGCTTATTTCAGGAATGTATTATACTGGAAGAAAGCATTAGCAGAGTCAGTCGTGGGAAGCAATGGCGGCGATGAGCTCACCACTTGTCACGTGTATTTCCCACGATGGTGCAACCCACAGTGAAAAGAGGCACATGAGAGGCTCTGCTTACTCTTTCGGGGAAAAAGGCGTGTGTCTATGTATGTATTTATGTTGTATTGGGCATCGACGTAAATAAAATGAATGGACGGGCCTTAGGGAACGATAGTTTTGAAGCTTCTAAACAGACCTAGCTAGTATACTTCGTTTTAGTCAGTCTTTGTCACGGCAACGAGTGACAGCTATGCTGAAAAATACCAAAATTAGATACCTTGGTGATACAATGCCTTCCTGTGCTTTACTGCAAGTGCAAACAACACAAGAAATACAACTAAAGCTTCAGGCATCGCATTTCAATCGTAAGTAAAGGTTTTGTAATATAATTTTCATCAATTGATAAAAAACTTATAAATTGTCGTGTAGTAGGAAAACTACATAAGTAACACATTTTGTGAAATCGACTTTATTGCATGGTTATGATGGCCCATACATGTCGATGGACACGTCTTGCTATAGAGAACGAGCGACAAGGAGGACTAAGCCCCAGGACATTATCACAATGTTCCCCACTCTGAATGAAAGTTAACAGACACAAGTTTATACTCGTAGATAGTTTTAATTTTAGTCGACATACCTTTTTCTTTTTGATACTTAGAATTATTGTGTTACACAAATTGATTTCATTTTGTTGATTTTATAAGCAATAGTCGTATGATAAGTTTGTTATGTCACTTACTTTGAATTTAAAAGTCTGCTAAAATAATGTAGGTGTTTCAGTATTTTTCTAATATTCAGTCTTGATAAAAATAAATGATTATGAAGACGACCTCTGTGGCGCGGCGGGCGAACGTTCGCCTGCGACGCAGGAGGTTGCGGGTTCGATTCCCGCCTCGGAACAAATACTTGTGCGATCCGCAGATATTTGTTCAGGGTGTTCTGGGTATTTTCTACATATAATAAAAAATATCTATCTATGTTAATATTGTATTAAGTGTATCAGTTGTCTAGTACCCATAACACAAGCTCTGCTTAGCTTGGGGCTAGATAATGTTGTGTGAACTGTCCAGATATATTTATTTATTATTATAAGTTGGTTTTATTTTAAAATGTATTTTAATATTATTTTTAATCTATACCCATGGATAGGATTGTCACATTCAAATAAGTAAATAATAGATCATTTCATGATTTCACTATTATGGGAAAATTCAATAATGGCACTTATCATTAGCTTTTTGAACCTCAGTGGAGATCATTGGCGAAGGAAAACTAAACAATTGACATGCAAAAATAAATAACTGCATCAATTATTCAAAACTTTGGCGAGGGAAAAATATATAGTCGTTTTTTTTTTCTCTTAATCAAAAGAACTAAAATGTATTATCATTAAATTCAAAAATAGATACAGTACCAATCTATAACATATCAAAACACGGACTGCAAAATTAGTTACGATAAAAAAGTTATTGCCATTTTTGACGCAATAAAACAGTAAATCGCGTTTTTCTCGCGATTTTGGTTCTGTTGTTGTTATTACTTATTTCGTTTTCCAACTACAGCGACGAAATATTTGACAAGACTTCACGCATGACGGATGGTCCGGTACAGACTGCAAAAAAATCTGATGCCTAAGGGGTATCGTATTGATTTAGAATTGTAATTTGCATTATTTACGTCAAAACATTGCTAAGCACTTCGCTTTAGGTAATTGCATATAATATGTAATGGCATGTTAATTAACCTTATAGCTTTCCAAAAGAAATCTAAGGTAAACAAAAATGGATAGAAGTCATAAGACGAGCAAGAACAGACGACTTTTGGAAGTGGAATACATTTTCCCGTATTTGCTCTGATAATTTTCTACACAATGAATTTAATACGCCAAAAAACGGTTAGTAGTAGTGGAGCTTTTTTGTGAAAGAGTTCGTCCGGTGAAGTACTACCACCATACCTGTTTCTGCCGCAAAGCAGTAGTGCTCGCATTGCTGTGTTCCGGTTTGAAGGGTAAGGGTGCCGATGAAATTACGGCCACATGGGACTTTTCATCTTTATGTTTCAGGGTGGCGGGCGCAGTGGAATGCCATATAGGGCGCGTCCTAGGTGGACGTGACCTGAGGTAATGCACTGTTCATAGGCAGAGGGTACCACTTAACATCAGGTGGGCCATCTTCTGGATCTGTCATTCCAAGTAGTATAAAAAAACTCATTGTGCAAAAGTCTTAAAACTGCACTCTGCAGTTTCTTAAATACTGGTATTTTTATACATTTATGTTTCCGTACGATTTTTATGATATTTTCTTAGTTTATTGAGTGATGAAAAATATATTTTTCACAAATTGATTGAGCTGAAGACCTTAGGTGGACTTGCTTTTCTATTGATTTATATTGTGTATGTTTGAGAGCCGAAAAATAGATACGTAACTACATAAAACAGAAGGGAACCATGTATTTTTGTAAAAGCTTCATTCAATAATTGCATTTTTTCGGCGATTTTTTGTACTATAAACCTACTGAAATAACTTTAGAAAACACATTGCATCTGTTAAAGTATTAAGTATTAAAAAAAATACAGTTTTTAAGAAGTTCAATAATTTAATTTCACCTAGTTTATTTACAAGACCGCCAGGAGTGGCGCTATAGAGAAGAGGCCTTTACTCAGCAGTGGCTGGATAGATAGATAGATAGATAGATAGTTTATTTGTTAACCGTACCCTAAATCCGAATTGTCTTATTTTTCACGAACGTTTTGTATGGGTAAGGCCAGTCCATTTATTTTACTTTGGTCGAAGGTATTGGGTATAAATTCCTAGCTATGAAGTAGTTTTTCAGGGTTCCGAAAAAAAAAAATACGGAACCCTTATGGATTCGTCATGTATGTCTGTCTGTCCGTGTATGTCACAGCCACTTTTTTCCGAAACTAATTTTCACACAAAAATAGAAAAAAACAATAAGTTTTTGGGGTTCCCCATACTTAAAACTGAAACACATTTTTTTTTCATCAAACCTGTGTGGGGTATCAATGGATAGGTCTTCGAAAATGATATTGAGGTTTCTAATATCATTTTTTTCTAAACTGAATAGTTTGCGAGAGAGAGAATGATAAAACTAAACAAAAAAAAATGGTGAACATTACCATGTAAACTTCCAACGAAAATTGTTTTGAAAGAGATCTAGTACGTAGTTTTTTTTAATATATCATAAGTTGTAAACCATCCAAGAACTTTTATGTTATGTTACTTGCTGCTACGGAACTCTTCATGGGCGAGTCCGACTCGCACTTGGCCGCTTTTTTTTCTAAAGATTTATTTACTTTCAGCTTTTATTGATAGATCATTCAGTTTAGATCAACTGAAGTCCACGGCTGGGCATAGGCCTCCCCCATAATATAATGCACATAGAAACTTTATTTTACGCCGCATAAATGGCTATTGCTTTACAAAGCACAAGTAAGGCCGCACGTAGAAACTGTTCCCATCTATGGCACGGGGCACCCAAGTACCAGCTGCTTCGTTTTGACTCCTTACAGAGAAGAGCCATTAGCATCATCGGTGACCCCAAGCTCTCCGATACTCTGGAACCGCTTAGCCAACGCAGAGCTATCGGATCTCTTTGCGTGATCTACCGCCTCTACAACGGGGAATGTTCTGACGAGCTTTCCGATCTCATCCTCGCATCGAGATTTTACCATCGCTCTTCCCGGCACCGTGACAAAGCTCATCCGCACATCATAGAACCCTGGGTTTCTCGAACGACTCGTTTCTCGAGATCATTTCTTCCCCATAAAGTACTATTATTTATTCTGTGCCTATAAACTATGGAATGAGCTTCCATCTGAGGTTTTCCCGTGTCGTACATGTCGTACGTAACCATGTTTTATTTCATGAAAAATGGTCATAAATTCCTTCAGGGTAGGCAGCGCATCGACAATTACCCCCGGTGTTGCCGGTGTCTATAAGCGACGGTGACCACTTCACATCAGGCTGTATGCTAGTTTGCCAATTTGTATCATAAAAAATAAAAAATAAACTGCCAAGTGCTAGTCGGACTCTAGCACGAAGGGTTCCATACAATAATCTAAAATTAAAATTAAAATTACACGCAAATGTACCAGCCATCACCCAATCATGCAACAGGGGGACAGATCCAACTTTTTTGTTCTAACTGTCACCTTAGGGGGGACAGATCAGTGTGACAAATGGGAATAATTCGTCGCGCTCCATTTCCATTATTGTGATGTCTTGAGTTTGAGAAATAAAGCCGACGAAGTAACAATTCTTCATTGAGGAAATCCGCAGTTGACCCTATTTTCAACAAGTTTTTTTTTTTTTTTTTTTTAACATTGATAGACCTTTGTTTGTGCACGATCTCACCTGTTGGTAAGTGACGATGCGGCCGAAGATGGAGCACAAAGGTCTAGAAGGCACCTATTCACTCTAGCCTTGAAGAGGTCCAGATTATAGTTGAGTTAGTAATTAATTTTGTAAAAATTAAAAAAAAAACCCCAACGCTGAACGGCTGAACCGATTTTGATCAAACAAAGCTAAGAACACTCCCGAAAAATAAACCTTTCAAACAAAAAAAAACGATTTCGGTTCATCCGTTTGGGAGCTACGATGGGACAGACAGACACACACACACACAGACACGTCAAACTTATAATACCCCTTCGTTTTTCGTCGGGGGTTAAAAGAGAGGATAACCCATTCAATAAAAATTAATTATATTATTTTTAATTTCGAGGCCTTTGCGACTTGCGAGACAATGAGGGAAAGGATTGCATTTCAAAAAGGCTAATTCTCCTTAAAAAAAAAGATTGTTAATTTGTATTACACTATGTATAAAATATTTATCTTTTTTATGCTTTTTTATTTATCTTCACTATTATTTTGTATTTTTTAACCCCCGACGAAAAACGAAGGGGTGTTATAAGTTTGACGTGTCTGTGTGTGTGTGTGTGTGTGTCTGTATGTCCCAACGTGGCTCCCGAACGGATGAACCGAAATCGTTTTTTGTTTTTGTTTGATAGGTGTATTTGTCGGGAGTGTTCTTAGCTTTGTTGGATCAAAATCGGTTCAGCCGTTTTATTTCGTTCGTTTTTTTTTTAAGTTTTACAAAATTAATTCCCTGTAAATATGTAAACTTTGTTGTTTTGTTTGTTTGTTTGTTTGCCAAGCTGCGGTGAAATGGCTAGTACAGTATAAACACAATTACCTACTAGTAATAAATTAGTGCTTAGGAACGTACCATCTGGACTAGCGCCTAGAAAGGAATGGAATCGCTTCGAAGCGAATGTCTTTTGGCTAGGCCGGCTGATATGCATTGCATGCAAATAATATTATGGAAATTAAAAAAAAAAGTGGCCAAGTGCGAGTCGGAGTCGCCCATGAAGGGTTCCGTAGCAGCAAGTAACATAATATCAAAGTTCTTGGATGGTTTACGATTTATGACGTATTAAAAAAAAACTACTAACTAGATCTCGTTCAAACCAATTTTCGTTGGAAGTTTACATGGTAATGTACATTTTTTTTTTAGTTTTATCATTCTCTTATTTTAGAAGTTACGGGGTTGGGGGGGGGGGGACTTTTTACCACTTTGGAAGTGTCTGTCGTGCAAACTATTCAGTTTAGAAAAAAGTTATATTATAAACCTCAATATCATTTTTGAAGACCTATACATAGATACCCCACACCAACGGGTTTGATGAAAAAAAAAATTGAGTTTCAGTTCTAAGTACTAATACTTAGAACTGAACCCCCATTTTTTTTTTGTTTTTTTCTATTTTTTTGTGAAAATCTGAATGCGGTTCACAGAATACACCTACTTACCAAGTTTCAACAGCATAGATCCTATAGTTTCGGAAAAAAGTGGCTGTGACATACACGAACAGACATAACATGTCATAGTAAGATGAACTCTTGTCTTCTAAGCAGGAGGCAAAATGTTCAATACCCACCCTGGGCCTGCATATCTGAACCTTCCGAAGACCCTAACTCGCAATTATAATGAATAAGACCCCTAGGAATCATTTCAACGAATTTGTTTGAAGATTGTAGTTTCACCTACCTACACAGAACTGACTTCGACTGAAACAAGGCAATACTATGTTTTTTTTTTTAAATATTGAATGAGCGAAGCGAGTTCTCTGATTCAACTTGGAAGAATTGGCATTTGTATGTATGTATGTATGTATGTTTGTCCGAGCATAACTTCCGAACCATTAATCCGATCTTCATGAAATTTGATTGGGAGGTGATAGTATTGGTACAATTTGTTGGTAAGGTTATGAGCTATATCGGTCGGGGGGTTGTTGAGATATTGGGGTCCAAGAGGAGGTAAAAAAAAGTGAGAATATCAGATCAAATGTGGTGTCATATGAAAGTTCCTCGCTTCGACATTTCAAAACTATTTTAGTTTCTGAGATGTTAGGGTAAATCAAAAATGTAAAAAAACAAAACCTCTAGGGTACTTCCACTAATCCTACAACGCTGTTTTTTTTACGTTTGTAGCTTTTATGATACAAATACTGGGAAAAGTCTAAAATTTATGAATCTTGAAACTTGTAGGTACCTACTCTATAAAATAACAACCAGTGTATAACATTCTTTGTTGACCTCCCGTTTCTAGGAATTTTAACGACGTTGAAGGTCTAACTTTTCGAACCACATGTGGATGTACATAGATATTTTTTCGAAATAAATAAGGTAACCTACCTAAACCGTGTGTATTCGTGAGGTCTCAGTTCAAAAAACCTTGTGCGTAAATATATAGGTAATTATGATCAGCTAGTAGTATTTAATTTAATTTTTACGTAATTAAGATAATATTATATTTGTCTGTAATTTCTGTCTAGTTGTTTGTAATTTAATTTTCTCCCATTATTTATACAAAGTTCATATGTAGAGACCTTGCAATGCATTGCGGCCTCCGGCTGTCTGGCTGATTCGCATACACATGACCAATCCTAAATGTTTGGTTTTCTAAAAATTTATATTCGAGCTAATTATGAGATGACAGATCAAAGCGGCAACAGCGCTTAGCCGGCGTAAGTCACGAGCTGACAACGTCGCGTGTAAGTGACATGTAACTGTTATCTAATCTGCGGCTATGTGTGTCACACTGTCAGTGTACACTCACACACTGACATAAATTAACTAAAATTTCGATGTTATTTTCGCTATTAATCCAGTGTTTTCTTCAACCAAATATGTGTTGACGCAAATAAGGACCAATATAAAAGCCAACAAGAGTCATTTCAGTATAAAATTATACCCTGTTCGCCCATATTTGTGCTAATACGTTTGTATGGAAAAGCGACCACCTTAATACAATATACATTACATAATTTTATTTTTATCATACATAGAAAAAATATGTAGGTAAATAAATATGTAACATCTTAGAAAAAAACGAGTGTCAATTTTTCAGTACAAATCCGCAATTTCATACTTCATCCCCTACCTATCTAAAAGGTTTAGATGGGTCAGCGAATAAAAATATATTACTTTTTGTAGTGCATCTGCATGTTGTAAGGTATGCTAGTCACAGAATAAATATTACACTCGTTTCGTTCCGTTTGGTATGAGGTAGTGCTGGCCTCTGGAGTCAGAGTTTGTCAAGCCGCCCGAGGGCCTCTGACATGGCTTATCGACTGCTATTTATCAATAACAGCACAGAGCGATAAAAATCCGCACATAACTTAGAAAAGTCATTGGTGCGGAGCCTAGGATCGAACCCGGTATCGTTGGATTCTGAGTTGCACTATTGAACCGTTAGGCTACCATCGCTACTATTACACTAGTACCGATTCTATTATTTTTTATTTTTCATAAAACTGAAACAAATACCGTTCGACGTCCACTGCCAAGCTTCGAGCCTAGGAATGTAACAAGCAACCACTCGGAAGGAAATTGAGATTTAAAAAGTCCTTATTAAGGGGCGCTTTCCCGTGTTTACATACAGAAACCAGCGTTGTGTACCATTATTTCGTTACTTGATACATAATTTGTAGACTCTAGATATTAAGGAGGTGTGGTAAAATTCCTTTAGGACCATTCACATTTGCCGATAATGACGTCATAACGGCAAAATGCATGTTATCTTTAAATTACCTTCTAATTAGAATCAGACGGTATCGCACTGATTACTTTGTGGAAAACTGATGCATAATTACCTGCCTATTGCTCATACTGATAACGGCTATCATTTGAACGATCAGCTAAATTAATACGGTCAGCTCCAAAATATATCTTATCAGCAAACAAAGTTAATTTAACCTCTATAGTTGTCGGCAAAATAACTTAATTGATCAGCAAGTAATGTTATATTGGGCAGCCTTAAGGCGCAATGGGTTCACGGCATGTCTATAATGAGCTCTAGAGTTTTCGAGTTCTTACAGTTTTCAAGAAGAAAAAATATATAGTATTATTCAGCTTTTTATCTAGTGAAGTCATAAATGCAATACACTATTTGAATTACTTAACTCGATAAAAAATATAACAAAGATGCCACCTTTGTAAAATTGAAATACCATTTTAGACTTACTTCTTACACGTTTTTATTTTTGAAACATTTGGTAACTTATTAATTATTATTTGAGTTAGTGAATTCATCAACAAAATTAAACAGAACTCTAAAGGGCATTTTTATATTATGTTTTTATACACACAAACACGGTATCAGACATTTTTTTCTTCACAAACAGACAGGTTAAAGTATGCAATAAAATGGTTAAAAATAAAGCAGATATCAGTATCCTCTCGAACCACGCATAGTGTTGGATTCAGAAGGCAGGTCACAGACAAACATCACAAAATAATAAAATTCGTTTATTTAGGCACTCATACCCAAACCACACAGAAAATACAATATAATAAATTTGGGGGTGGGGGAACTGCTTTAGATTGTGATGGGCTTAATGATTTTTAACCGTTATACATTTTGAACTTAAAGTATTTGACTATTACGCTATGTAGCCATTATTAATTATAGTTGTTATGTGTTGTTGTACACATTGTCTTTCAAACTTCGGTATTTCAATCTTCGTTATTCTAAACTTATATCAAACGAAATTATAAATTTTAAACAATCTTGTTTTTTAAATTTATGTGTTTTGAACTTATGAATTCTAAACGTATGTATTTTGAATTTATTTTGATACTACGTACCCATATCCCACTAATATCATATATGTAAAAGTTACTTTGTTGGCTCGATCACGCCGAAACGGCTTAACCAATTACGTTAAAATTCAGTTCATAGATAGATTATGACCTGAATTGAGCTAGGCTACTTTTATCGTGGTAAAACGCGAGTGGAGCCGCAGGCGGACGATAGTTATAAATAAAGCATACGAATACAGAATTGTTACTCCTTGACAGTGAATTTAATGTACCTACTAAGTAATAAGTATAATTATATATAATTTTATAACACAAGCTCTGCTTAGCTTGGGGCTAGATAATGTTGTGTGAACTGTCCAGTATTATTTATTATATTTATTATTTTATTATCATATATATTTTAATATGTAATCTAAGCTAGAAAATTATTTATTTCTTAATTACAGTAAATTGCAAATTATTTGCTGTGATTTAAAAATGTTGAACTGATTTGTACCTAAATTATTTAATCTGTGCCTATACAAATAATTAATTACTTCTTTTTATTTATTAAATCAACTAGGATCATTGGGTTTGTAAAATACATTATTAATGTATATCTACCTACACTATGGTTAGAACAAGTACAATGAATCGCCTCCGGACTAGTTGATAAGATACGTTGGTATAAGATTTGTCCTGGCTGCTAGCTTACGAGTATAAAATGGACTGTTTTCATACAAATTTATATTGATCGACGTGTTATTACTGGAACAAAGCGTTAGCTGAGTCAGTCGTAGGCAGCAATGGTAGCGATGAGCTCACCACATGTCACGTCTATATTCCACGATGGTGCAACCCACTGTGAAAGGAGCCCATTGACGCTCTGCCTACCCCTTCGGGAAAAGAGGCGTGTGTCTGTGTATGTATGTATTTAATCGCCAGTAATAATAAAAAAATAATAATAATATAAAGCATTTATTTCTCTCACAAAGGTTTCATGATACAGCAATTGTTAACCTATTTTGTGAGAGACTGGTGGATACGAACTGTGTTAAAAGACTGGATTATTAAGGAGCAAAAGTAAACAGAGGTAATTTTAGTACATCCTAAATTACGAAACTACGTCCTTAAAACGAATACAATTCATCATCGAATTGATTATCAATTATCTAAATATTTACATTAATGACATCACCAATCAGTTCTAAAGGCCTCTTGCATTGCCTTCTTCGTGCTTTAAGTAGGTACAGAATAGACTAAAAACAAAATATTTGTACCTTCCAGCAGACAGCCAAAATGTGTACCTACTAATGACTACCCTTCCTTGCATTTTAGGATAAGCGCGGACCGTAATATGGTCATATTCAATAATTCCTAAACTACAGTAATGTCTACTGAGATCTTTTGTTCTCGTCGTCGAGCGATACCGCTATCGCCGTCCGTTCGGTGAAACTGAGCGGGATGCCTCCAATGATGTTCTGCACGATGGTGGAGCGAGGGTCAGAGATCAGCTCGCGCCGAGTCTCTGGAGTGGGCGACACCGTGAACTTGGCCAGCACTGCGGCCAGCCCGGCGAGGGACTGCATTTGGCCGAGACGGGCACCTGCAGTAGAGACACACATTTAATTATACATCGTGATAATTTTTGAGGGATTTTTCTTATCAATGCTTACTGGGACTCAAGCCAAGAGGGAACAGTGTCAGTAGGATACGCAATTGATTGGCAGGTGTATAAAGTAAGCCACAAACGCTACGGTCTACCGGAGAGGTCTACCTGAGGTAGACCGTAGCGTGTGTGGCAGCCGTAACTAACTACCAGTATGGATCTTGGGTATGCCAGTATCTTTGCGATGTTTGAGAACGTAGCAGCGCTGATACTGTTCAGGTACTTTGAATGATTAAAGACGAGAACAAAACTCACCGATGCAAATTCGAGGTCCATCTCCGAAAGGTAAGTAGACAAACTTGTGTCTTTTCGCAACTTCTTCAGGAGAGAACCTTTCAGGTCTGAACTCCGACGGATTCTCGAAGTACAGCGGGTCGTTCTGGATGGCCTGTATAGGCACCGTGATCTTGACGCCGGGGTCGATGGTGACGTCAGTTCCGGGGATGGTATACTTCTTCACGCACTCCCGCATTAGGAAACCCGATGAAGGGAAGATGCGCATGCCCTCCATGAACACCCACTCTAGGTACGTCATTTCTTTGATCGCATCGTAGCTCAATCTTCCGTTGTACTTCACCAGCACTCGGTCAATATCGTCCTGAGCTTTCTTTTGAACTTCAGGGTGGTAAGCCAGCTGGTGCAGCGTGAAACTCGTTGCCGAAGATGAAGTCTCGAAGCCAGCAACGAAGAATATGAACGCTTGTGCCGCTACCATGATGTCATCTAGCTCCAGGTGAACCGCCTCTGGAGTTCCGTCGGCTTTCAGTTTCTCGAGGGACTCGACTGTGACCTTTCCCTTCTGCTGCCACTCGAGTAAGAAGTCAATGAAGTCGTTGCGGCCCGAGGGCTTGTAGCCGCGCTGCTCGCGAATCTGCTTCGTCAGAGATAAGATGTCGTCCTCCAGCTCCTGGCCGAGAAACTTGTTGTACTTGAAGACGCTCGGGAAAATGCTTTTGAAGACGGAAACGACCGCGCGCTGCAGCGTCGGGTTGAGGATCTTGGCGCCAAGCTTGCGGAACTCGGATTCGTCGTCATTGAGCGAGTCGGCGTCGAGGCCGAAGCCGCAGGCGCCGATGAAGTCGGTGGTGTAGCGCGCCATGAGGTCCCTCGCGTCGAGCGTGCGTCCGGCGGCTGCGGCGGCGAGCGTGCGCGCCTGCAGCCGCTCCGCGCGCTCCACGATCAGCGGGAACACCGCCTTCAGCTTGCCTGAAGTGAACGCCGGCGTCATGCGCTGCCGCAGCAGGCGCCACAGGTCGCCGTCCGCGAAGAACAGGTTGCGGAGGAGAGGCTCCATCCACTTGTGTGCGGGCGTGAACCCGCGCGCGTAGAAGTGCTTGAAGTCGGTGACTATGATGCGCTTCACGAGGTCGGGGTCCCGGATCACGAGAGTCGGCGTGCAGGCGCGGTACCCGCCGACGAATCTTTCCTTCGGATGGTTGCAGTAGACGTCAGCTGCGAATTGCGCCATGCTTCTCTTCATCAGGAATCGGCTCATCTCTGTTCCGAAAAGAGGTAGCGGTGCCTCGTGCACCACGCCACGCTCCAGCCAGTAGGTGTGGTTCCTGGTTCCATACAAGTAAAGGCTGACCACAAAGATGATTATCAAAGCTATTACAATCATTTTTAAGTTTTCAAGCTAAATATTGTTATGGGTGTAATATTGTCCCAAAATAAAATTCGTGACTAGGTTCTCGTTTGTGAGCGTGCTAATGACTGATACTTGTTATTGGTGTCGCTCGAATTAATAGGTAATCGAGGAATCGTAATCTCTGTCTGTGCGCTAAGATCTTAGTACCTTATCGATATACTAGCTGTGCATGCGCGTTGAACATCGGTAACACGGCGCTGCGTTATATTGATGTGACTCATAGATATATACATATTTATTGATCACACGGATTTGAACCTCTATCATAATAATATTCATGATTCAATTAATTAGTGTTTAGTAGTTTGTTTCCTAGAATTATAATTTTATTTGTCATTTTCAGAAAAATGCTTAAATTTTACTTTAGATAGTTGTAGGTAAACAGGTAAACCATTGAAACGCTAGGAGAAAAGGTTGTAAGTTTCACAAAGCCGCGTAGCCTGATGTCAGCCTGCCCCTCGACACTAACATATCAATTTGCAATATGTTACCTACATTATTATTATTAGATTAAGTAAGCAGCTTTTTTGAAAAAAAAAAATAAGACCCTTGTTTGACCTGTTAACGATGCGGTTGACGTTAGAGCACGAAGGTCTATTGGGCACCTTTCACTCTTATGTAAATGGTGGGGTATAACGCAAAGTTACCAATCTTAGTTTAGATTTTTTAACACTAAATCAAATACAATATTCAAATTATAAATATGCATAGATACTAAATTATAATTCCGAGGGATCACTCTACCAGAAACACGATAGGACAACATTTCCTCGATAGAAAAATAATCCAAAGATACGTGTATTTTTTGCCTTTATTAGATTGTTTATTAAAATGGTTCATATTAAAGTGTTAAAAATTAGATAAATAAAGTCAATTCAACAAATCCGAGGGTGTAGGGGTTTTGTAAAAATATCTATATTTTCGAGATATTCAATAAAACCCGCTTTTTCGTGCTGGGAGAGACGTTTTTTTTGTATGAAGACAACATGATATAGGCAAGTTATGGATCAGTGTACCTATTTGTGCACAGCATGATATAGGTAAGTTATGGATCACTATACCTATCTGTGCACAGCAAGATATAGGCAAGTTATGGATCAGTGTACCTATCTGTGCACAGCATGATATAAGCAAGTTATGGATCAGTGTACCTATCTGTGCACAGCAAGATATAGGCAAGTTATAGATCAGTGTACCTATCTGTGCACAGCATGATATATTCAAGTTATGGATCAGTGTACCTATCTGTGCACAGCATGATATAGGCAAGTTATAGATCAGTGTACCTATCTGTGCACAGCATGATATAGGCAAGTTATGGATCAGTGTACCTATCTGTGCACAGCATGATATAGGCAAGTTATGGATCAGTGTACCTATCTGTGCACAGCATGATATAGGCAAGTAATGGATCACTGTACCTATCTGTGCACAGCATGATATAGGCAAGTTATGGATCACTGTACCTATCTGTGCACAGCAAGATATAGGCAAGTTATGGATCAGTGTACCTATCTGTGCACAGCATGATATAGGCAAGTTATGGAGCAGTGTACCTATTTGTGCACAGCATGATATAGGCAAGTTATGGAGCAGTGTACCTATCTGTGCACAGCATGATATAGGCAAGTTATGGATCAGTGTACCTATTTGTGCACAGCATGGGTGCGTTCAGTGGGTACACTCTGAGTGTTGGTTGTCACCAGAGGGTACGGTTGTTCCGTTCACAGGCTCGGTTAGAGCATTCGGTTAGCGTCACGTAACCCTAACC
This sequence comes from Operophtera brumata, assembly GCA_932527175.1. Classification (NCBI taxonomy): domain Eukaryota; kingdom Metazoa; phylum Arthropoda; class Insecta; order Lepidoptera; family Geometridae; genus Operophtera; species Operophtera brumata. The sequence goes on along the minus strand of OW052239.1, from coordinate 51,803,650 downwards.
GAACAACCACCTCTGACAATTCTGACGTCTGTCAAAGTCAAATCATGTGCTTGTCACCAAAGCGTATGGGTTGTTCCGTTCGGAGGCTCGGTTAGAGCGTTCGGTTAACGTCACGTGACCCTAACTGAACAACCACCGTTTTGGGTGGGTGTTCGGTTGTTACGATTTTGACGTTAGATTGCTGTCAAAGTCAAGTCGATCCCACCCTTCCCCCACAAAAATCCTATTCCATCCATAGATGGAGACATATTTTATGTATTTTAAGTAATATAGTAACTACGAAAGTTCCAGATTCCACGAGAGGGTTTTTTTATAAAGTGAAACAGGACTTGTTCACTCCTCCATCAGCTCCTGGATTACTTTGCTATTAAATGCTCTAAGACTTTGTTAATCAATCACGCTGTAACAGCTGAACCGATATTGATGAAATGACATCCACAGATATGTTCAGATGTACAGTAGCGGTATATGTTGGCTGATTGATGATGATGTTGCAAACATCGCCAATATTTTTTCTGTGAAATATCAAGGCTAGCTTTTGTCAAATTTTTCAGTACCTATCAAGGCTGGAAGGATCTTTGTTGTCAAGTGCACGTCGATCACACGCATTCAGGGTTCCGTACCAAATGTACCAGATAATTCTCGAAATGATACGAAAGTTTTTTGTATATATTGGTAAAATATAAATACACGCTTAAATATGCTTTCAGCGATAGTGCCGCTCATTTTACTGTTTATTTTATATTACGTTTATTTCTTGGTGTAGGTACAAGTTAGTATATCGATCTAAATACATAACAAGTACCATATTTACAAAACAAGTTCCTAGGTCAAATGCAAAATAAAAAAACTTGGTAACAAAATTTGGGAAAAAAAACTGACTTTGGCAGCTTTATTTTCTATTACCATTGAAAATAAAAAAAACTATACTTCATGAGATCTAAAAATGATAAACCACATGAAAAAAAAAAACAATGTGAAAAAAAGAGTTAAAAATAAGGCTAATTGTTTTTCAGTAAAAAGGAGCTAAATAAACAATGCAGGTTATGTGATTCAACAAATCATTCTACTTCACTACACAGCTACAATAACAATAAGGCTTTGGTTTTGTCGTTCATTCATTCAAACTATCTACTAACTTCTTTGAAAAAAAGTGGAGCTGACAATGTTGAAATAGAGCTGAATTTAGCTCTAAAAGAGCTAAAATGGCAACACCGGGTGAAAAAGGGTTTGTTTACATCAAAAATTGACAGTGGCATTGACATTCCGTGTCAATCCAAGTCGTTCAGAGCCTCAGAGCGTGGTTAAAAAAACAACTACACCCTTGGAATATACCCATTGAACGCACCCCATGATATAGGTAAGTTATGGACACTATACCTGTCTGTGCACAGCATAATATAGGCAAGTTATGGATCAGTGTACCTATCTGTGCACAGCATGATATAGGCAAGTTATGGATCAGTGTACCTATTTGTGCACAGCATGATATAGGTAAGTTATGGATCACTGTACCTATCTGTGCACAGCATGATATAAGCAAGTTATGGATCAGTGTACCTATCTGTGCACAGCATGATATAGGCAAGTTATGGATCAGTGTACCTATTTGTGCACAGCATGATATAGGTAAGTTATGGATCACTGTACCTATCTGTGCACAGCATGATATAGGCAAGTTATGGATCAGTATACCTATTTGTGCACAGCATGATATAGGTAAGTTATGGATCACTATACCTATCTGTGCACAGCAAGATATAGGCAAGTTATGGATCAGTGTACCTATCTGTGCACAGCATGATATAGGCAAGTTATGGATCAGTGTACCTATCTGTGCACAGCAAGATATAGGCAAGTTATGGATCAGTGTACCTATCTGTGCACAGCATGATATAGGCAAGTTATGGATCAGTGTACCTATTTGTGCACAGCATGATATAGGCAAGTTATGGAGCAGTGTACCTATTTGTGCACAGCATGATATAGGTAAGTTATGGATCACTGTACCTATTTGTGCACAGCATGATATAGGCAAGTTATGGATCACTGTACCTATCTGTGCACAACATGATATAGGCAAGTTATGGATCAGTGTACCTATTTGTGCACAGCATGATATAGGTAAGTTATGGATCACTATACCTATCTGTGCACAGCAAGATATAGGCAAGTTATGGATCAGTGTACCTATCTGTGCACAGCATGATATAAGCAAGTTATGGATCAGTGTACCTATCTGTGCACAGCAAGATATAGGCAAGTTATGGATCAGTGTACCTATCTGTGCACAGCATGATATAGGCAAGTTATGGATCACTGTACCTATCTGTGGACAGCATGATATAGGCAAGTTATGGAGCAGTGTACCTATTTGTGCACAGCATGATATAGGTAAGTTATGGATCACTGTACCTATTTGTGCACAGCATGATATAGGCAAGTTATGGATCACTGTACCTATCTGTGCACAGCATGATATAAGCAAGTTATGGAGCAGTGTACCTATTTGTGCACAGCATGATATAGGCAAGTTATGGATCACTGTACCTATCTGTGCACAACATGATATAGGCAAGTTATGGATCAGTGTACCTATTTGTGCACAGCATGATATAGGTAAGTTATGGATCACTGTACCTATCTGTGCACAGCATGATATAGGCAAGTTATGGATCAGTGTACCTATCTGTGCACAGCATGATATAAGCAAGTTATGGATCAGTGTACCTATCTGTGCACAGCAAGATATAGGCAAGTTATGGATCAGTGTACCTATCTGTGCACAGCATGATATAGGCAAGTTATGGATCAGTGTACCTATTTGTGCACAGCATGATATAGGCAAGTTATGGAGCAGTGTACCTATTTGTGCACAGCATGATATAGGTAAGTTATGGATCAGTGTACCTATTTGTGCACAGCATGATATAGGTAAGTTATGGATCACTGTACCTATCTGTGCACAGCATGATATAGGCAAGTTATGGATCAGTGTACCTATCTGTGCACAGCATGATATAGGCAAGTTATGGATCAGTGTACCTATCTGTGCACAGCAAGATATAGGTAAGTTATGGATCACTGTACCTATCTGTGCACAGCATGATATAGATAAGCTATTGTAATTATTAGGCGTCTTTAAACCAAAGTATTTTATAATTTTTTTAGCTAAATAAATACTCTTATCATGTCGAGTAGGTACTTGGGTAAGAGGTACATTAATCTGTTTTAAATCTCCATATTTAATCATCCGTTCCGCACTACATAAAGATTAGATAATAATGAAATCAAAATTATTGCTTACTATGATAAACTATCCTAACTACTCCGCTTCGAGGCGCCATAACCAAACCACGTGCACCTACTATTCCGCTTCGAGGCACCATCTGCAAACCACGTGCACCTACTACTCCGCTTCGAGGCGCCATCTGCAAACCACGTGCACCTACTATTCCGCTTCGAGGTGCCATCTGCAAACCACGTGCACCTACTATTCCGCTTCGAGGCGCCATCTGCAAACCACGTGCACCTACTATTCCGCTTCGAGGCGCCATCTGCAAACCACGTGCACCTACTATTCCGCTTCGAGGCGCCATCTGCAAACCACGTGCACCTACTTTTCCGCTTCGAGGCGCCATCTGCAAACCACGTGCACCTACTATCCCGCTTCGATGCACCATCTGCAAACCACGTGCACCTACTATTCCGCTTCGAGGCGGCATCTGCAAACCACGTGCGCCTACTATTCCGCTTCGTGGCGGCATCTGCAAACCACGTGCGCCTACTATTCCGCTTCGAGGCGGCATCTGCAAACCACGTGCGCCTACTATTCCGCTTCGAGGTGCCATCAGCAAACCACGTGTACCTACTTTGTTTGGGGCAATAAATAAACGTTCTGTGTAGGCTTTGATAAATTTTGATGCAATAATAGTCATCCTAGTAATTAATAAGTATTTCTACCTATTTAGGTATAGGTACCTAGCTATACCTTAATTATTTGAGCCACTGGTAGGTGCAAGCCAGTCTACTCAGACAGTATATTATATTGAAATTAATGTCAAAACGGTGATTAATCACGATTTCACGGCATTACGAGCGCAGTGCACGAGTCCCGATTAGGGCGATAATTAAGGTCTCGTTAATAAGCCGCTGAATAATGGGCCACTGACCCCCAGTCTCTTCTTATCATACCAATGTCACTCAATTATTATCTTTTTGAAATATTAAAAAATAATACACACTGTGATTCTCTATTTATTTCGCCACTCCTAAACTTTTGAAACTGAAACTTGTCTATTATTTAATCTTTTGATTTCGATTTTTGCAAGGTATCACGTAAGGTTTAAGGTGGGGTATAACGCAAAATTACCAATCTTAGATTAGATTTTTGAAATGACAAATCAAGTACAATAGTCAAATTAAAAATATGCATGGATACTACATTGTAATACCGAGGGATCACCCAGACAAAAAAAGGATAGGACAAAAAATTCTTGATAAAAATATATCACAAATTTACCTCTAACTTTTGGCTAGATTCGATTGTTTGTCAATATGGTACAGATTATTGGGACAAAAATGAGATAAATAAGACCAATACAAAAAAATATTTTATTGTATTTCGTTTTTATCGCGACAGCTACACTAACGTCTGGCCCATGAATGTAGTAGTACATTCTTGATCCGAGGTCTGCTGGGTTACCATGAGCTCTTATAGCCATTCAGTTCAAAAACTATTCAGTACAAAATTTCGGCTCCGTGATGTCCTCAACTATATTTAAAGGCACAGTCACAGAGGGTCTATAGACGTCTGCAATTCAAGTTATTGAACGTTGAGGAATGTCAACGACGAACCGATATTTTCAACTGAATAGTTTTTGAACTGAATGGCTATACTGGCCGCAGTAATAGACGAATATGAAACGCGATGTTTAGGCGCATAGCACATGACATGCAGTGCCGTAAATAGGGCGGTGCCACCGGTGCCCAGGCACAGGCAGGGCGTAGACTCTGGGGAGTGCAAGAATGGCCAGACCACGCAGGACTATTATTTTTTCGGTTAGCTCCTGATAAGTTCCCACAAGTTTTAGGAGATCTAGAAAAATCTTCTAAAACTTGTCGGTTACGAACATATCAAACAAATTACGCTCTGCCTAGTCTTAGTCAAAAATATTCAAACTAACGTTATAAAAAGTAGGTAATCCAACACTTTGAAAAAAGGCACTGAAGGGAAACTAAAATTTAAAAAGCCCGCGAAGTCGGGCGGCCGCCGACGACCGACTAGTTACATAGCTTAGCAAAGCAAAGCTATGGCTTTGCTAAGCCAGCTTCTTCTCTTCTTGGAATACTCCGAGCAATTTCGCCTATGTCAAGTAATATTATTATTTTTTCTTTACGAAAAAAACAGACTTCAAAGCTAGGAACTTATCCCCAATACAAGATATTATATATTTCAAGTTCTGAGAGTGGATATCTTTATTACTGCACTCTCCTCTGGCTAAAACAACAAAATGTTTCGCGGCTCACTCCGCTTGCCGTTATAATATAATCTGATAATAGATATCTTTATTACTGTACTTGCCTTGAGCTACATATACAGAATTTTTTGCGGCTCGCTCCGCTAGCCGTTATGTGTTCTAATAATAGCTATCTTCATTACTTAACTCTCCTCGAGCTAAAATACAGAATTTTTCGCAGTTCGCTCCGCTCGCCGTTATATATTCTGATAATAAATATCGTTATTACTGCACTCTCCTCGAGCTAAATATACAGAATTTTTCGCGGCTCGCTCCGCTCGCCTTTATATATTCTTATAATAGCTATCTTCATGACTGCACTCTCTTCGAGCTAAAATACAGAATTTTTCGCGGCTTGCTCCGCTCGCCACCATTATATGTTACACTAGTTGTAACCCGCGACTTCGTCTGCGCAGAATTATTAAGCAGCGGAGTATTATTAATCTAAGATAGTGAAGTTACGCGGGTGAAGTTAGTTTCACACGCGTAAGTCTCGATCCTGTGGGAATATCGGAATAAAAATGTGCCTATGTGTTATTCCGGGAGTATAGGATCTGAATTTAAATACTTTTTCAGACATTATCTTTTATTAAGTACTTCAGGCAAGTTACATAATCGCGGTTCCCGACAACACATGCGCTCTATATGGTGGCGAACTTTATACTATACTGCCACGCAAAAAGCCTTGTCGAAGGCTCTCCGACTGGCGTGTTTGTAAACATCTGGAGTTGCTCGCTATAGTAGTCCCAGTTATCTCCATTCCAAATTTCATCTAAATCCGTAGAATAGTTCAGATTCAGTAGTTTTTACTTGAAAGAGTAATTAGGATAGGATATTTGGTTACCAAATTACTCCTGCATTCTGCTGCTTGCCTGGTACATTGGATGAAAATTCTTCGCATTGCTGCTGCGCCCCGCGGTGTTTTCCGCATAAGTATCGATCCCGTGGGAAGATATTCGGTTACCAAATTACTCCTGCATTCTGCTGCTCGCCTGGTACATTGGATGAAAAGTCTTCGCATTGCTGCTGCTTGGCCGTGGTGTTTTCCGCATAGGTCTAGGAAGATATTCGGTTACCAAATTACTCCTGCATTCTGCTACTCCCCGGTACATTCGATAAAAATGCTTCGCATTGCTGCTGCGCCCCGCGTGTGTTATCCACATAAGTCTCGATTACTCCTGCATTTTTCTGCTAGCCTGGTGGTACATTGGATAAACTTTCGCCCCCATTTCACCGGTATTCCAGATATTCGGTTACCAAATTACTCCTGCATTCTGCTGCTCGCCTGGTACATTGGTTGAAAAGTCTTCGCATTGCTGCTGCGCCTCGCAGTGTTTTCCGCATAGGTCTTGATCCCGTGGGAATATCGGGATAAAAATATGTTATTCCGGGAATATTGGGATAAAAATATGTTATTCCGGGAATATCGGGATAAAAATATGTTATTCCGGGAGTCCAGTTATCTCCATTCCAAATTTCATCCAAATCCATCCAGTAGTTTTTACGTGAAAGAGTAACAAAGATACATCCATCCATCCATCCATTCATCCACCCATCCATCCATACATACAAACTTTCAGGTTTATAATATTAGTAGGATTAATGGTGCCGAAATCTAAAAAAAAGGGCGCAGTTATAGAAGCTCGCACAGGGCGCAGAAAAGGCTTTTTACGGCACTGATGACATGATGCGTTCTTGTAACGCGATGTTTAGGCGCATAGCACATAACTTGATGCGTTGTTGAAATGTAATTGGTGAAATACGCCGTTACAGCTTGCATTGCAATATGAAATGGGAATACCTACCTAGTAGGCACTTCCCTACAGCAAAACTTTGAGGAGAACTGAATACATCTAGAAGTGGGTACGTGAATCGACACAAAGGTATTTGAGGTACGTACCAGCCGGGGTATTGCGTAGTAGACAGACGTTTGATGTCGATTACCAGTTTGTTGTTCATTGCGCAGCGTGTTTTAGCTTTTTTACAAGAACAGAAATATTTAAAACACGCTGCGCAATGAATAGAAAACTCGACATCGAAATCAAACGTCAGTCTACTACGCAATTAACCGGCTGATGTTGCAGTACAATAATAATACTGCTTGCCGTAATCTCATCGAACATTGCCGATCGCTGTTTGTCTTGGCTTCATTAGACGCGAGTATCGGCGGCGCAGATTGCCTGACGGAGATATTGGCTGCGAGGAATGCCCTTTAAGGCCGCGTATGGCTTTTATTGCCGCCCTTTCAATCTACTTTCTTATTAATCCCGGAACGTAAAGCTGCGAGTACAAAGCGAAGTACATACCGGTACATAAAATAACGTAGGTACCTACTTATGTCACAGTAGGTACCAAATAGTCGTCACGAAATACCTTAAATAGTAGAGATAGTCCTAAAGTTTGATTATATCCTAATAACAATCACGAGGTAACTGAGCGTGGATGAGGTAAACCTGCGAGCCTCCGCCACCGTTTCGCTTGACATCTTCTTTAAATACTCGTATTTTGCAATAGCCTGAACGTAAAAGTCGATGCACTTGCCACAAAATATCGTTGAACTCTTGGCAATCGTAGCGGGCTTGTCGTTCCTGCCGTTTGATAAGATTGTGATCTGATTCCGTGACTGATATACCTATCAGTCACGGAATCAGATAAAAAAAATAATCATCATGAAACAAACAGGATGCAAAATACACACAAAAGAAAGCGGATTACGTAAACAATGATTTCAAATGGGCCCTTATTGCCTTTATTAGCAGCCGAATGATGATGCCATATCTATTAGAGATCTAGGTGTGACTTTTGATTCCAAGTTGCTCTTTGTCGAACACATAGATAACATTGTCAAGAAAGCGTCTAAAGCACTTGGCTTTCTTATTAGAATGTCGGCAGACCTTAAAGAAATTAAAACATTTAAAATACTGTTGTACTGTGCTTATGCATACGAAGCCATCTAGAATATGTGTCTCCGGTTTGGAACCCTGGCTAAAATAATTGTATTAATCGAATCGAGGGTATACAAAAACGGTTTCTTAGGTACTTACAGTTTAGAATTAAAACGTACATTCCGAACTATTTTACTCGTAACAAATTCCATATCCTTCCGCTGTCTATAAGAAGGTTTGTTGCTGACTTAGCATATCTTTTCCACATTGCTAGCGGGAGGGTTGACTGTCCTGAGTTGCTTGGGCGACTGGGGCTTCGTACCCCTGCTGCAGCTCTCAGAAAGCATAATTTTCTTATCGTTCCAACAGCTAATACTAATTATTATTATTTATTTATAGACGAGCAACTTTCGCTGATGTGTCTACGTCAAACAGTATTAAAATTTAAAATTTAGTTGAAACATTGTCTCTTAGTTTTGGTACTAGTATAGTATTATGTTATCTGTGGTTTTGTTAATTTTATTTTGGGCAAAGCTCTTTCACAATACGAGCGTGCAGATGCTTTAACGAAATAGCGAAAGTGGTTGATATTGATTTATTCAATACCTCCACCGAGCGTTTAAAACGTGTGTTAAAATAAGTGTTAAATGATCTTTTCTTTTTAATATCTCTAAGTGTCATAATGTGTTTCTTCGTCTACTACTTCTTCTTTATTATCCTACGAGTATTTGTAAAATATTTGTGAAAACTATTAATTGGCCTTCGATACCTTATAACTCTGTTTTTTTATGTAACTAGCTGTTAGTTTTCCTAAGAGAATAAAATAAAATAAATGTACAATCAATCGAAACAGTGGCACAGTGGACATGATCCATTCCCCTCGTGTTATCTCTTGGGCACCCTGCGTCAGGTCAATATCGCAGACCTACCACTTGTTTTTTTTTGCTACATATTGTCAAAGTCAGCCCACTCAAAATAGTCAGATATTGCAATACAATCATTATTATGATATGGTAAAAACTGTGGTGGTTCCAATAGTAAAGAATAAAACAGGACCCGTGTGTGATAAATACAACTACAGACCTATATCAATTCAATTCAATTCAATACATTTATTTCAGGCAACAGTGAAAAATGTACATTGTACCTAGACAAAGGCCCATAGTAATATATACCTTACAACTAACATACCTACATATAAAGATATTTATAACTTAATCTAACACACGTGTGATCGCCGACGCGTAGCCGATCGCTGGTCACCATTTCAACCAAAGTGCTTGACAGTTTGCTTAAAACTCAGCTAGGTGATAGTAACCAAGACGGGGCCTTTCAACAGGTAAGGCTATTTTGAGCCTAAAGCAAACTGTCAGGACCGTCGAACGCCCATCTATGCGTGTTTTCTTGACCTGGTTTCTTAAGATATCCTCTGGCGGAAGTTGAATGCCATCAGATTGCCGTCAGAACTTCAGTTTTAGTACAAGAACCAGGTCAATGTTGTGAGATGGTCGGAGGCCTTTTCCGAGCCGTACAGGCTGGAGTACGGGATGAAGCACGGGGGGTTGACCTCACCAATAATTCCTGTTTTGTTGACTAATAATTTGTGTCCAGTGTCCAGTATTCTGGTATTTTGCAGAGTCGAGCTCTCGGGTCGTGAGTCATAGTTTTAAAAAAACGTCGCTATATGATATTGTCTCACACTTCTAAAAAAATTTTGACCGAGCGAGCGAAGAGTCACTGTCTGTCTTTCCGGCTGTTCTCCTCTAGCTACATGTCGCATTTCTCAACCAATATTGATGAAACTAAAACATTTTATTGGACGGGAGGGGGGGGATGTTTGGTTGGACGGGTATTTCCACCAAAAAGGGGCAACTTTGCTGCAGTGCCATTTACGGACCGATTTTGATAGTATTTGGCAGAAACATTCGTTAGTCAATTCTAAATTAGTACTAACCACAGATAAAATAATAGTATACTAGTTAACTAATAGTTAATACTAACTATAGGCAAAATGCATTTTTACACCGTGCAAGCGTCAATTTCAAATGGACTTTGATCTACTCCACGAGTAGAGGCTCAGCCGTCAGCGGCTCAGCAGAGACTTTTTCGTAGTTTGTCCGTTCGTGTAACCGTACCTCAGTTAATTATGTATCTTCGTTACTGTTGACCAGTGTGTTGACTATAATGCTCTCTATACTGTAAACCTGTAATTGGCTTTTTGTTTTTAACACTGTTTGTTATGTATTTATAGATAGATGGTGGTTTAAAACTACTAAATATATAAATAAACAAGAATTTTGAATATTATAAGCATCGCGTGCATGTGCGTGTGTGCATAGCGGTGTCCTGCGGCACAGATAAAATAATACTATACCCTGCGGTAACGGATCTAGTTAGGTATTTGTTCCGTTGGGATATTTTTCCCAGGAACAGCCGTTGTCTTGTTGATCGTGTGATGTTTACGTATCTGCAGCTGGAAACGAGAGCCCGAGTGCCCCGGAGGCGTTGTGACACAGATAAAATAATACTATACACCTAGACAATACATCGTCACCGCGTCGCCGACCCGGTGCAAACGTCGCCACGTCGCCGTCCCGGTGCAAACGTCGCCACGTCGCCGTCCCGGTGCAAACGTCGCCACGTCGCCGTCCCAGTGCAAACGTCGTCACGTCGCCGCCCGGTGTAAACGTCGCCACGTCGCCGTCCCGGTGCAAACGTCGCCGTGTCACCATCCCGGTGCAAACGTCGCCACGCAAGTGGTCATGTCACGCTCCGCTGCACTCCCCGCGCCCTGTGTGCGGCCGGAGGTGGCGCGATGAGGCTGCAAGTGGTCATGTCACGCTCCGCTGCACGCCCCGCGCCCTGTGTGCGGCCGGAGGTGGCGCTATGAGGCTGCAAGTGGTCATATCACGCTCCGCTGCACTGCCCGCGCCCTGTGTGCAGCCGGAGGTGGCGCGATGAGGCTGCAAGTGGTCATGTCACGCTCCGCTGCACGCCCCGCGCCCTGTGTGCGGCCGGAGGTGGCGCTATGAGGCTGCAAGTGGTCATGTCACGCTCCGCTGCACGCCCGCGTCCTTTGTGCGGCCGGAGGCGGCGCGATGAGGCTGCAAGTGGTCGTGTGTCACGCTCCGCTGCACGCCCTGCTCACTGTGTGCGGCCGGAGGCGGCGCGATGAGGCTGCAAGTGGTCATGTCACGCTCCGCTGTACGCCCACGTCCTTTGTGCGGCTGGAGGCGGCGTGATGAGGCTGCAAGTGGTCATATCACGCTCCGCTACACGCCCGCGTCCTTTGTGCGGCCAGAGGCGGCATGATGAGGCTGCAAGTGGTCATGTCACGCTCCGCTGCACGCCCCGCGCACTGCGTGCCCCACGCTCTGTGTGTGGCCGGTGGTGGCACGATGAGGCTGCAAGTGTTCATGTCACGCTCCGCTGCACGCCCCGCGCCCTGTGTGCGGCCGGAGGTGGCGCGATGAGGCTGCAAGTGGTCGTGTCACGCTCCGCTGCACGCCCCGCGCCCTGTGTGCGGCCGGAGGCGGCGCGATGAGGCTGCAAGTGGTCATGTCACGCTCCGCTGCACGCCCGCGTCCTTGGTGCGGCTGGAGGCGGCGCGATGAGGCTGCAAGTGGTCATGTCACGCTCCGCTGCACGCCCGCGTCCTTTGTGCGGCCGGAGGCAGCGCGATGAGGCTGCAAGTGGTCATGTCAGGCTCCGCTGCACGCCCCGCGCACTGCGTGCCCCGCGCACTATGTGCGGCCGGAGGCAGCGCGATGAGACTGCAAGTGGTCATGTCAGGCTCCGCTGCACGCCCCGCGCACTGCGTGCCCCGCGCACTATGTGCGGCCGGAGGCGGCGCGATGAGGCTGCAAGTGGTCGTGTCTCGCTCCGCTGCACGCCCCGCACACTGCGTGCCCCGCGCACCGTGTGCGGCCGGAAGCGGCGCGATGAGGCTGCAAGTGGTCGTGTCACGCTCCGCTGCACGCTCCGCGCACTGTGTGCGGCCGGAGGCGGCGCGATGAGGCTGCAAGTGGTCGTGTCACGCTCCGCTGCACGCCCCGCGCACTGTGTGCGGTCGGAGGCGGCGCGATAAGGCTGAAGCTCTCAGATAAAACAGGTTATAGAGCCATTACCAACGGAGCCACCGGTGATTCGTATGCATAGAATAGCGCTGTAATTTGCGAACTCATTGCGCGGATCAGCGGGAGATCCCAAAAAGTATGAGAAAATCCCGCTTCCCGGATTTGAAAAAGTCGGGAATATATTATTATAAGGGAAGCGCCTTTCTAATGCAAATGCGGCTGATTATTGGCGCACATCGAGCCGCTAATTTATGACTCACGCCGCGGCGCTTTAGGGGTAGGTTTGTAGGTACCTATACCCCAGACACGCGACCAACCCTGACGTAGGTATACCTACCGATGCACGGCGCCAGGTGACACGGTGCGTGGACCTCTTTTGAGTTGAAGACATCCGATAATTTGATTTCTGTATCTCATCGGCACAGACACACTTCGCGATGCTAAGATCGTGATCGTGATGCGATGACTAAGGAGTTAGATAGGTCACGTCTATACCGTGGTGTGGGGTGTAGTTGGATAGGTCACGTCTATACCATGGTGTGGGGTGTAGTTGGATAGGTCACGTCAATACCATGGTGTGGGGTGTAGTTGGATAGGTCACGTCTATACCGTGGTGTGGGGTGTAGTTGGATAGGTCACGTCTATACCATGGTGTGGGGTGTAGTTGGATAGGTCACGTCTATACCATGGTGTGGGGTGTAGTTGGATAGGTCACGTCTATACCATGGTGTGGGGTGTAGTTGGATAGGTCACGTCTATACCATGGTGTGGGGTGTAGTTGGATAGGTCACGTCTATACCATGGTGTGGGGTGTAGTTGGATAGGTCACGTCTATACCATGGTGTGGGGTGTAGTTGGATAGGTCACGTCTACAGCATGGTGTGGGGTGTAGTTGGATAGGTCACGTCTACAGCATGGTGTGGGGTGTAGTTGGATAGGTCACGTCTATACCATGGTGTGGGGTGTAGTTGGATAGGTCACGTCTACAGCATGGTGTGGGGTGTAGTTGGATAGGTCACGTCTACAGCATGGTGTGGGGTGTAGTTGGATAGGTCACGTCTACAGCATGGTGTGGGGTGTAGTTGGATAGGTCACGTCTATACCATGGTGTGGGGTGTAGTTGGATAGGTCACGTCTACAGCATGGTGTGGGGTGTAGTTGGATAGGTCACGTCTACAGCATGGTGTGGGGTGTAGTTGGATAGGTCACGTCTACAGCATGGTGTGGGGTGTAGTTGGATAGGTCACGTCTATACCATGGTGTGGGGTGTAGTTGGATAGGTCACGTCTACAGCATGGTGTGGGGTGTAGTTGGATAGGTCACGTCTACAGCATGGTGTGGGGTGTAGTTGGATAGGTCACGTCTACAGCATGGTGTGGGGTGTAGTTGGATAGGTCACGTCTACAGCATGGTGTGGGGTGTAGTTGGATAGGTCACGTCTATACCATGGTGTGGGGTGTAGGTTGGATAGGTCACGTCTATACCATGGTGTGGGGTGTAGTTGGATAGGTCACGTCAATACCGTGGTGTGGGGTGTAGTTGGATAGGTCACGTCTACAGCATGGTGTGGGGTGTAGTTGGATAGGTCACGTCTATACCATGGTGTGGGGTGTAGTTGGATAGGTCAAGTCAATACCGTGGTGTGGGGTGTAGTTGGATAGGTCACGTCTACAGCATGGTGTGGGGTGTAGTTGGATAGGTCACGTCTATACCATGGTGTGGGGTGTAGTTGGATAGGTCACGTCAATACCGTGGTGTGGGGTGTAGTTGGATAGGTCACGTCTACAGCATGGTGTGGGGTGTAGTTGGATAGGTCACGTCTACAGCATGGTGTGGAGTGTAGTTGGATAGGTCACGTCTACAGCATGGTGTGGGGTGTAGTTGGATAGGTCACGTCTACAGCATGGTGTGGGGTGTAGTTGGATAGGTCACGTCTACAGCATGGTGTGGGGTGTAGTTGGATAGGTCACGTCTATACCATGGTGTGGGGTGTAGTTGGATAGGTCACGTCAATACCGTGGTGTGGGGTGTAGTTGGATAGGTCACGTCTACAGCATGGTGTGGGTTGTAGTTGGATAGGTCACGTCTATACCATGGTGTGGGGTGTAGTTGGATAGGTCACGTCAATACCGTGGTGTGGGGTGTAGTTGGATAGGTCACGTCTACAGCATGGTGTGGGGTGTAGTTGGATAGGTCACGTCTACAGCATGGTGTGGGGTGTAGTTGGATAGGTCACGTCTATACCATGGTGTGGGGTGTAGTTGGATAGGTCACGTCAATACCGTGGTGTGGGGTGTAGTTGGATAGGTCACGTCTACAGCATGGTGTGGGGTGTAGTTTTACAGGTGAACAACAATTCGCTCGTAGAAGCTTCAAGAGCTTCACTTAAAAAACAGAAGAAGAAGTAAAGTTTGTTAGTTGCATACATAAGGGGGTAAGCTTCTGAACTAGTAACAAGGTACTTCCGATTGTGAAAACTATTTCAGTAACAGGAAGTTACATTATCCCCGAGCGCGAAGCGCTACGTTTAGCTGCGGCCCACGGCTAGCTCGCGTTATGTGTAGTTCCATTAAACTCCAGATTTTGATGATATATTTTAGTAAGTGGATGGAAAGTGATGGCGGGAAGGGAGGAAGCTGCTCTTATCCCGACAGCCGCGTGCGACACCGCGGGCAAGGGGCTCGTTATTGCGTAGTTTGGTACCACTTTTGCTGAACTACTTACATTGAACGATACCTTTCTAACTACAAGAATGTCATTGAAATTTGATATTCCGTGAATGCTCGCTGTACGCGCAGCTGTAGACTATCAACGTGAATGCGCGCTGTAGGCGCAGCTGTAGACTATCAACGTGAATGCTCGCTGTACGCGCAGCTGTAGACTAGCAACGTGAATGCTCGCGGTACGCGCAGCTGTAGACTATCACCGTGAATGCTCGCTGTATGCGCAGCTGTAGACTAGCAACGTTAATGTTTGCTGTACGCGCAGCTGTAGACTATCACCGTGAATGCTCGCTGTATGCGCAGCTGTAGACTAGCAACGTGAATGTTCGCTGTACGCGCAGCTGTAGACTAGCAACGTGAATGCTCACTGTACGCGCAGCTGGTAGACTAGCAACGTGAATGCTCACTGTACGCGCAGCTGTAGACTAGCAACGTGAATGCTCGCTTTACGCGCAGCTGTAGACTATCAACGTGAATGCTCGCTGTACGCGCAGCTGAAGACTATCAACGTGAATGCTCGCTGTACGCGCAGCTGTAGACTATCAACGTGAATGCTCGCTGTACGCGCAGCTGTAGACTAGCAACGTGAATGCTCGCTGTACGCGCAGCTTTAGACTAACAACGGGCTTAACCTGGTTTTCGCATCTTTTTCTTCCCCTCTCTCCTCCCTCCAACACTTTAGAATGCGACAACCGGTCTATTCTTGTTCAGGAGATCATGTTGAACACAATGATACCGGTTGTCGGCGGGGGACTCGCCGGTCCAACGGGAATCACCATTTGACAATTTTTTAGAAGTGGCCTCTCTACTATTAGATAGTTTATGGATTTACCGCTCTCTCCTTACACCACACGTGACACTACGCGACGCCACGCGCGCCACGCGCCACGTGACGCTTGAACGCACGTGCAGTTCAGAAATAACTCTTAGGTGCAGTTATTTTAGCACAAACCTATTTGAAAATTGTATAAAGGTTAACCTATGTTAACCTGTATTATGGTTTAGCTAGGTATGTAGGTACATAGTTAATTTGTCACGGTCACCTCGTGGTACTAGATCTACTACTCCTACGAATATAGGACACCTATTGCACGTTAGTTTCAGCCTATTTTTACATTTCATAACTAAGTAAACGAGTTTATTAGTACACTAGCTGCGAACCCGGCTTCGCTTGGATAAACATTAACTTCCGGCCAAAGATATAAGTGGGTACCTATTGAAGCATGTTTCCAAGGAGAATGTAATAGTGCGTTTACAGTCTTCATCAAATAAGTAAAGATAATAAACAATGAAGGCGATTATTGTTCAGAGCAATAAACACAGATACCTTCTCATACCCATATCATTGCAAATCAATCCACATCCATTCGACGACCTATGTGGCGCGGCGGGAAAAGTATCGCCTGCGACGCAGGAGATTGCGGGTTTGATTCCCGCCACGGAACAAATAGTTGTGCGATCTGCAGATATCTGTATCGAAATATCTATATAATGTAGGTAAAGTATTGTATTAAGGTGGTTGCTTTTTCATACAAACGTATTTGCACAAATATGGACGAACAGAGTATAATTTTACACTGAAATGACTGTTGTTGGCTTTTATATTGGTCATTATTTGCGGCAAATCATATTTGGTTGAAGAAAACAGTGGATTAATACCGAAAATAATATCGAAATTTTAGTCTATACAAGTAATTTATGTTATTTTTGCTATTGGTTCACTGTTTTCTTCAACCAAATATGATTTGCCGCAAATAATGACCAATGTAAAAGCCAACAACAGTCATTTCAGTGTAAAATTATAATCTGTTCGCCCATATTTGTGCAAATACGTTTGTATGAAAAAGCAACCACCTTAAGTATATCAGTTAGGTATCTAGTACCCACAACACAAGCTCTGCTTAGCTTGGGCTCGATAATGTTGTGTGAACTGTTCAGCAGAAGTGACTGGCCCGCAGGCTGCAGCAGTGCCTCTGTGTGTGGCATGGCGTAGTAGTAGTTTTTAGTAGTAGTAGAGCTTTTTTGAGAAAGAGTTCGTCCGGGGAAGTACTACCACCATACCTATTTCTGCCGCAAAGCAGTAGTGCTCGCATTGCTGTGTTCCGGTTTGAAGGGTAAGGGTGCCGGTGAAATTACAGGCACATGAGACTTTTCATCTTTATGTCTCAGGGTGGCGGGCGCAGTGCAATGCCTCATAGGGCGCGTCCTAGGTGGACGTGACCTATGAGGTAATGCACTGTCCATAGGCAGAGGTTACCGCTTAACATCAGGTGGGCCATCTGCTTGATCCGTCATTCAAGTAGTATAATTAAAAAAAATCAAAAAAAAATGGCGGCCGGCTGCCGCCACCCCGCGACATGCGGCTACGACGCTGGTGACAGGACAATCCCACACGGAGGTAGCCTTGTCGCCATCACAATGCATCTTTAACGTGCTATTGATAAACTGACATAGGTATAGGCACAGAATAAATATTAGTACAAGGTATAGGTCAGTCATAATGTCACATTCGAAATTGCAATATTTGCGGTAAACTTGTTTTCTTGGTAGGTATGTTGTTTGGGTCCACCTAGATAGTATTTATCCAGATTAGCTGCATTCTAAAGAAATTGCGCGCTGATTTGTTGGTGAAAACCCGCAATTTGTAGGAAGGCTCTGTCGAGAAAGGTCACTATTACAAGTAATCAAAATTCCTGACAGTTTGAGCCCTAATCCAATTTTCTAGGTCTAATAGCTTCCAAGATACAGGGTTCCCAATGTTCTCTATTTTTATACAAAACCCCAACCTCGTTCTCCAGCTGGAAGTGTTTTTGCAGGCAGTTTCCCTTCCAGAAGAGATCGAGAGTGCAGGCGAGGCATTTTTAATTGCTCTGTATGGCGGAGATGGCCAAGAAGCTCTCAACACTCTGCGCTATACCCTTTTTGTGGTGAACGAGGTTGAGGTTTTTTATAAAAATAGAGAACATTGGGAACCCTGTATCTTGGTAATTGCTATTAGACCTAGAAAATTGTATTAGGGTTCAAACTGTCAGGAATTTTGATTACTTTAAAAACGTAAAAGTGACCTTTTTCGCCAGAGCCTTCCTATGTCCTTTTTTTGCTCAAAACTAAAAGAAGTGAAATAAATGCTGTTTATCAGCAAAAACTCAGTACGCTTACATTTTAGAATGCTGCAAATCTGGATAAATACTATATAAGCAAGTTTGCCGCAATTATTGCAGATACAGCGTTTTTTTTTTGTACGATATGACTGGCCTAGTATTGTTTGCGGTACGGAGGCCTGCAATGCTCTAAGATTGTATGGTACGAATCCTAGAGCATCCAGCAAGTGTGTGTAGTACAACACGACGTGACGCCACGTGACATGAGCTCGGTGACAATTAATAGCGAACCGAGGTATTAATAGCGAAGCCAGTGACAACAGAGAAAATTGTTAGCCAAGTAGTAGGTTTGGTGCCAAAAGCATCGTGTGTGTGTGGGCACACATAAAATAATACTATACTAGTAGTGTGGGTATCCCAACGTAACATGCGTAAGGTTCCTGGAATGCTTGCAAAAGAGGATTATGGATCATTATCACTTCAAACTAAAGGTCCTTCGCTAAATTCTTACGTTTGATGAGTAGGAGCAACGCGTGGAGCACATCGATAGTAAGCAGGCGCCGCCGCGCGCCGCGCGCTGCGCGCATGGCGCGTGCGCGTGCTCGCGCGCGTGCCAGCGCTCCCATTCCGATCACAAACAAACTGCCCGGCGATTACCGGTGCCAAAAATAGCATTCTGTTTCGAGAAGGTTTATTCGGAGTTTGACTATCGAGCTATCGGTTGATAAATATTAGATACCTACCTACCCAGTAATCTGCGTCGGCCAGTGCGATGATGTGATGTGGTAGCGGCGGGCCCGGGCGCCGCACAGACACAGTTAGAGCACAGCGTCGTAGATGTGATGTGGTATCGACGGGCCCGGGCGCCGCACAGACATAGTTAGAGCACAGCGTCGTAGATGTGATGTGGTATCGGCGTGCGGGCCCGGGCTCCGCACAGACACAGTTTGACCACAGCGTCGTAGATGTGATGTGGTATCGGCGGGCCCGGGCGCCGCACAGACACAGTTTGAACACAGCGTCGTAGATGTGATGTGGTATCGGCGACAGACATTGTTAGAACACAGCGTCGTAGATGTGATGTGATAGCGGTGGGCCCGGGCGCCGCACAGACACAGTTAGAACACAGCTTCGAAGATGATGTGATGTGGTAACGGCGGGCCCGAGCACCGCACAGACACAGAGCACAGCGTCGTATGTAGATGTGATGTGGTAGCGGCGGGCCCGGGCGCCGCTCAGACACAGTTAGAACACCGCGTCGTAGATGTGATGTGGTAGCAGCGGGCCCGGGCGCCGCACAGACACAGAGCACAGCGTCGTAGATGTGATGTGGTAGCGGCGGGCCCGGGCGCCGCTCAGACACAGTTAGAACACAGCGTCGTAGATGTGATGTGGTAGCGGCGGGCCCGTGCGCCGCATAGACATAGTTAGAACACAGCGTCGTAGATGTGATGTGGTAGCGGCGGGCCCGGGCGCCGCTCAGACACAGTTAGAACACAGCGTCGTAGATGTGATGTGGTAGCGGCGGGCCCGGGCGCCGCTCAGACACAGTTAGAACACAGCGTCGTAGATGTGATGTGGTAGCGGCCGGCCCGAGCGCCACACAGACACAGTTAGAGCACAGCGTCGTAGATGTGATGTGGTAGCGGCGGGCCCGGGCGCCGTACAGACACAGTTAGAACACAGCGTCGTAGGTGTGATGTGGTAGCGGCTGGCCCGGGCGCCGCACAGACACAGTTAGAACACAGCGTCGTAGATGTGGTGTGGTATCGGCGGGCCCGGGCGCCGCACAGACACAGTTAGAACACAGCGTCGTAGATGTGATGTGGTAGCGGCGGGCCCGGGCGCCGCACAGACATAGTTAGAACACAGCGTCGTAGATGTGACGTGGTAGCGTTGGGCCTGGGCGCCGCACAGACACAGTTAGAACACAGCGTCGTAGATGATGTGATGTGGTAGCGGCGGGCCCGGGCGCCGTACAGACACAGTTAGAACACAGCGTCGTAGGTGTGATGTGGTAGCGGCTGGCCCGGGCGCCGCACAGACATAGTTAGAACACAGCGTCGTAGATGTGATGTGATGGCGGTGGGCCCGGGCGCCGCACAGACACAGTTAGAACACAGCGTCGTAGATGATGTGATGTGGTAGCAGCGGGCCCGGGCGCCGCACAGACACAGTTAGAGCACAGCGTCATAGATGTGATGTGGTAGCGGTGGGCCCGGGCGCCGCACAGACACATTTAGAGCACAGCGTCGTAGATGTGATGTGGTAGCGGCGGGCCCGGGCGCCACACAGACACAGAGCACAGCGTCGTAGATATGATGTGGTAGCGGCGGGCCCGGGCGCCGCACAGACACAGAGCACAGCGTCGCAGATATGATGTGGTAGCGGCGGGCCCAGGCGCCGCACAGACACATAGCACAGCGTTGTAGATATGATGTGGTAGCGGCGGGCCCGGGCGCCGCACAGACACAGTTAGAGCACAGCATCGTAGATGTGATGTGGTAGCGGTGGGCCCGGGCGCCGCACAGACACAGTTAGAGCACAGCGTCGTAGATGTGATGTGGTAGCGGTGGGCCCGGGCGCCGCTCAGACACAGTTAGAACACAACGTCGTAGACGTGATGTGGTAGCGGTGGGCCCGGGCGCCGCACAGACACAGTTAGAGCACAGCGTCGTAGATGTGATGTGGTAGCGGCGGGCCCGGGCGCCGCACAGACACAGAGCACAGCGTCGTAGATATGATGTGGTAGCGGCGGGCCCGGGCGCCGCACAGACACAGTTAGAGCACAGCGTCGTAGATGTGATGTGGTAGCGGTGGGCCCGGGCGCCGCACAGACACAGAGCACAGCGTCGTAGATATGATGTGGTAGCGGCGGGCCCAGGCGCCGCACAGACACAGAGCACAGCGTTGTAGATATTATGTGGTAGCGGCGGGCCCGGGCGCCGCACAGACACAGTTAGAGCACAGCGTCGTAGATGTGATGTGGTAGCGGCGGGCCCGGGCGCCGCACAGACACAGTTAGAGCACAGCGTCGTAGATATGATGTGGTAGCGGCGGGCCCGGGCGCCGCACAGACACAGAGCACAGCGTCGTAGATGTGATGTGGTAGCGGTGGGCCCGGGCGCCGCACAGACACAGTTAGAGCACAGCGTCATAGATGTGATGTGGTCGCGGCGGGTCCGGGCGCCGCTCAGACACAGTTAGAACACAGCGTCGTAGATGGGGTACTAGAGTCTATTGGGATTTTATTTAGGAACTTTTCATACAAGCACAGAGTAAGGCATCGACGTAAATAAAATGAATGGACGGGCCTTAGGGAACGATAGTTTTGAAGCTTCTAAACAGACCTAGCTAGTATACTTCGCTTCAGTCAGTCTTTGTCACGGCAACGAGTGACAGCTATGCTGAAAAATACCAAAATTAGATACCTTGGTGATACAATGCCTTCCTGTGCTGTTCTGCAAGTGCAAACAACACAAGAAATACAAATAAAGCTTCAGGCATCGCAGTTCATTCGTAAGATACGTAACTACATAAAACAGAAGGGAACCATGTATTTTTGTAAAAGTTTCATTCAATAATTGCATTTTTTTCGGCGATTTTTTGTACTATAAACCTACTGAAATAACTTTAGAAAACACATTGCATCTGTTAAAGTATTAAGTATTAAAAAAATACAGTTTTTAAGAAGTTCAATAACTTAATTTCACCTAGTTTATTTACAAGACCGCCAGGAGTGGCGCTATAGAGAAGAGGCCTTTACTCAGCAGTGGCTGGATAGATAGATAGATAGATAGATAGTTTATTTGTTGACCGTACCCTACATCCGAATTGTCTTATTTTTCACGGACGTTTTGTATGAGTAAGGCCAGTCCATTTATTTTACTTTGGTCGAAGGAGTAAGGAATAATACTATACAAGGAAAGTACTTTGTACGGTAAAACGATATATTGCTTATTTTACTTTTACAAATATAGGTAGGTATTTAAATGGTACCGTGTCAAAATTATAAATATTGAGTAGGTAATTAATTACTTGATACTCGTAGCTACATATTAACAAAATTTACAATGCAAAATATACAAAGTAGAATCCACACGTCGCACTGGGTTGAACATTATCTAAAGGGTATTGTCATTTAGGTAGCTCTATACGTGGCTCTGGAATCGCTCATAAATTAGAAAACTTTGATCACTTCAAGTTTTAGTTCCAGCTAAGTAAGCACGCACAAACGGACACTCTGCAAGGACGTGGCGCACACACAATAGACCAGTTGAAAAGTGCTTTACAGAGTTCATCATCCAGTGGGCGGCCTTAGTACTCGGATGGAGTGAGTAGGTCACAGTGAGCCATCATCGGTTCATCAGTACCGTCAGCGCGAGCAGCGCCGGTGCAGCCGCCGCCGCCGCGCCGGCGCTCGGCGCTGACTGGTCGCGCTGCATCGCCTCGACACCCTCCTCTGCGAACATAAGTCATAAGTCATAAATTTGTATTGCTTCATGTGGTGTACAAGATGGACTAGGTAATTCTTACTTCTCAACATGAACCCTGTAAGGGCACTACAATAATTTATAAATAGGTAGATACATATATATTAAACTATCTTAAAAGCTAAAATAAAGGTAATATTCCATAATAACCAGAGGGAGAGCGTTCTGAATGTGTCAACTTATACAGGGCGTCCCAAGACTATGCGACATGAAGGGAAAGTATACCTTTAATAATTGTGGATAGGATATTTTGCAGAAAGTAGGCTTTATTTTATGTTTAAAACATAGTAATAATACATCTAAAGATTTTTAAAAAATTACTTCCTTGTTCTTGGAATCGAACCGACTTAAATGTGATAGAAACACCAACTTATCTGTAGAATGATTCGAGGGCACCACCATCGAAAAGGGTGGCCACCTATTAAATATTTTGCTGCAATCGCCGGACCTGACGAAATTGTAAGAATAAGGTAAGGTTGACTAACCTTCGCTTCGCTGACGACATTGTTCTCTTCTCCTCAACAGCATCCGAACTACAGTCATTGCTCGAAGACTTGAGCAATGTAAGCCTTGAGGTTGGATTGAAGAATGAACATGTCAAAGACCAAAGTAATACCAAACATCAAATAGCAGTCAATGGTGAAGCAATGCACTACGTCCAAGATTACGACTATCTCGGCCGGATAGTTTCCCTCCAGGCGGGCAGGCAGGATAGAGAAATTGCAAGACGCACTGGGAACGCCTGGAGGAGTTATTGGTCGATGAAAGAGCTGATGTAGGGATACCTTCCCATAATACTAAAGCGCAAACTTATGGACATGTGCATCCTTCCCGTTCTCACTTATGGCTCGCAAACTTGCTTTGTCTTGGTCAAATATTCATAAATACAAACTCATGGTGTTTGCTGCGGGCGATGGAGCGCAGTATTCTGGGAGTTAAATTAACCGACCGGATTCAAAACACCATATACTGCGCTCCAAAACTCAAATCGCCGACGTAGGAGGAAAAGCCACCTAGCTGAAGTGGAATTGGGGCTGGACATGTCTGTCGCATGCCTGATGAGCTGTGGGCCAAAATAACCACTATGTGGAGCCCTGACACAGCGAGACGGCGTCGCGGCAGACCACGCAGGAGATGGCGCGATGGAATAGACAATTTTAACACAGATTTTTACCGACTGGAGGATATGGGGGGACGCTTTTGCCCAACAATGGGATGATTCAGGCTAACAGTAACAGTATGTTAACGTCCGCTACTTTTCTTTTCATGGAGCTTCATATCATCTCCATGGGATTTAGGTCACAGTGATACGCTGGCAGTCGTAAGCATTTTGTTACCATGCTGTGCCCATTCGCATACTATCGTTTAAACCCAATTAAACCTAATTTTATTTATTTATTAATAGATAGGTACTTAAAATCTAATTGTGACAAAGTCAAGCAAAATCCTATCGGCAAGAATTGATCGTACCTTCATGCAGCAAACTGGGACAAGTGGAATTGACACAATATTTGAGAGCTTCTATAAATTGTGTTATCCTATACCTTAAGCACCAATTGGTTAAATAAGTATTCGTAGCGTTACAATGCGACTCGCCATTTGTAGCTGGTTTCGTTCACCAACTCTTAGCTGCAAGTTACAGCATGTAGCTTGATATTGTGACTAGGGACCTATGTTTGATCTGCCATCACCATGTCGGGCGAGACGGGGAGGAGGAGAGTACTTACGTTCGTCGTCCAGGAGCAGCGTGACGGAGTCGCTGACGTCACCGCCGCCGCCCGGCGCCGTCGCGGCGCACTCGTACGCGCCGGCGTCGCGCGCTCGCAGCGCGGCAAGAGTGAGGCGCGACACCACGCGCGCCGGGCCCCAGCGCTCCGTGTCCAGCGAGACGCCGCCGCGGGAGCTCTACGCGCACAAACAGAGTTTCATCAGCACCGCACGTGCTACGCGTGCGCACGTCGCGCACAGCGTGAGGCGCGACACCACGCGCGCCGGGCCCCAGCGCTCCGTGTCCAGCGAGACGCCGCCGCGGTAGCTCTACGCGCACAAACAGAGTGTCATCAGCACCGTGCGTGCTACGCGTGCGCACGTCGCGCGCAGCGTGAGGCGCAACACCACGCGCGCCGGGTCCCAGCGCTCCGTGTCCAGTGTAGTATCACCTGCAAGGACAGCGCGCCGCCCTCTCCCTTGCGCCGCCACGTGACGGCGAGCGCGGGCAGCGGCAGCGCGCGCGGCGCGGGCACGTAGCGCGCCTCGCACGCGAGCGTGGCCGCGCCGTGCGTCGCACCGCGCACCTCGCGCGCGCCCAGTGCTGACACCGTCACCGTCGGCATCGGCTCGTCTGCACCAAATGAAACATCACTGTTAAACCAAACTCAAAATGTAGTGTATAATTCCACTAGAGCTTTCCTCCAGAGCTTGTACAATTATATATTCTGTGTCCAGAGTCAAAAGTAGGTACAATCGAATTGACGCGTGTGAATAGGCACCTTACAGCTCGTTCACCGTAAGATGACACCTGTAAATACTTCATGGCAGGTGGTCAACTTACGGTGAATGGTCTGTAGATATGTCTGCGCCTTTTACCGCTCGTTGTATGGAGCCAGCCTTCTGTAAATACCTGCATTGTGTTGTATGGTGCGGTCGCGCTGACAACGGCTCACTCACCGCCTGCTATTAATGCTACCCGTTTAAATGTGACACGGGTCACAGTTTCAAACCCGTCGTTGGATGCATCAGATAGGATCCAATGTGAATTATTTTGAAATCAGCCTGATTTATAGCGAATGAGAGGTATGATCTTGAAGACTGTAACGTTACGGTTCGTCTAGAAGGACATTCCAAGGCGAACCGCAAGCTGCATGTGAATAGGAAAACAAAAGTATCTAAACCTCCTTAGTCAACGTAGCCATGCTACGATCGGCCTAGATATGTTGTAACACCTAATTTAGTTGCTAGGGACTATAAATAAATCTTCAAGCCACTAGACTACTACAGGTACTGCTTCTAACTTCTAATTTCTTCTGTACTGCACAGAATAAATATTAGTACGTAATAGATTAGAGGCAACCTTAAGGCGGAGACATCGGGCGAAAGGCGGCTCCGGCAGACCAGAGGTGGCAATGGTCAGGAGCCGTTGATCACCCGAAGAGCCAGGCCAGGCGGTGTGGGCGGAACAGTTCGACTATCGAACTACTGGTAGGACTGGATGGAGTAAACCGCCCTGTCGACTTAGATGGCCACCCGAAGTCGTAGCTCAGGTGACACAGACGGCCACCGAGGATGGCGATGTCCCGAAGTTCAGGCGGCTCAGACAGCCCCGAGGATGATGATGGCCCGCAACTCAGGTGGCCCAGATGGCCACCGAGGATGGCGATGTCCCGAAGTTCAGGCGGCTCAGACAGCCCCGAGGATGATGATGGCCCGCAACTCAGGTGGCCCAGATGGCCACCGAGGATGGCGATGGCTTTTAACCCCACTGGCACACAGCGACTACGTCGGCCGAGGGTGGAGACAGACCCTGACGTGGACGTGTCGTGACTTGTGAGGTGTGAGTGTGAGACAACTTCGGCACGGACGTGTCACAGGGGACACGCAGCCCTGGTGTCCAGGATATCTTCACGGCAGGTACACCGTGGTACTACTTTTCAAAACCGGTGCTTGCTGTCTTATGTTTATAAAATAAAACTTCAGAAATGTAGAGGTAAAGTCCAGGCTCAGACTAGGCGTATATATTGTAGTTTTTGGACTAGGCTTCTCGACTAGGCTCCGGATTAAAACTGTGAACTAGACTCTGAACTAGACTCTGAGCTAGACTGACTTTATTTGAAAAAGGGGCCGGCTTTTATACCAAATTTTACATTCTTAATCTAAAATTATAGTTGTCATTCTAATTGCAAAATTACAAAATTACAAAATAATAGTTCCAAACTAGTAGGTAACTTATTTTTAAAATTCAAAATTTTGAACCAGGCAGTCAAATTATGCGAAGATTGAATCGAAAACTATTAAAACCTATAACAAAGAAAAGGTTAAAAAGGTTTTCACGCCAAACAAAACATATAGAAGAAAATCATCGTTCTTCGTTTATCTTTTCTTTTTGGCATTTTGATTTTGTTTTTGTCTCTTTGCTTAAGGTGAATGCGCACGCACCACCACCAGCATTCACCTTAATGTATCTATCTGTTGTACTTTTTATGTTAAGTATATATAAATATCTTTCTCGATCTATAAGTGAAAACTGTTTAAGGCTTAATTGTTTTACATTTCCATTATGTATCCTTCCTAGTTTAATAAGCTGTTTGTTTTCCATGAAAAAAATAAAAAATAAAAAATAAAATATCATGACAAGAACGACTGCTTGTTTATCCTAGTTACATCAGAAAAATATAAAATGAATGGCTAAAAGTTAGCCAAAATAAGAGAAATTACATTAAAAGTATAGTAATCTAAATACATAAATAAAGCAAGCCTACCTAACTCGTCAGTATTATTAGCTGAAAACGTAGCATGCCCCAAAGGCAAACGCTACAAGACAGCATCGTAGTGAGGCAACTCGTGATCTGAAACAACAGTGATCGTGACTCACCCAGCACTGTCAGGTTGAAGAACAGGCTGAGCTTGGGGTCCGTGTTGACCTGGCACTCGTAGCGGCCGCCGTCGGCTGTCCGCAGCCGCTCTATGTGCAGAGCGTGCGAGCTGCCGCCGCCTGCGCCGACGCGCGTCTCGGTAGCGGACACGCGTGCATCCGCTGTGAACACCGTGCCGGCGTGCGAGAGGATATGTAGGTCACGTGACCGAACCCAAGATACCTATAGAATGAAAAACCTATACTCACGACTGATATCTGATATCTGATATCTGATTTTATTTATTTTATTTTATTTTGTTCTTTTATTTTGTTAAAATAGAAAGCCAATTAAATGTTTCCACACATATTACAGAATTTAACAAGAAGTAGAAAATAACAAGTAGACAGACAAATAACTAATACACATATTAAACAACAATCTATAATTTAGTTATAAAAGTAAAGTAAATATTATTAAGCACGCGCTTTAATGTTGTGGAGGAGGTATTGAATAAGTCAATATCGACCTCTCGCGCCACTGCATTAAAACAACTACACGCTCTTAGTAAATATGAGTTTTGCCTATAGTTGGAATTAACTAATGGAATGCTAAGAAGTTTAGAACTTCTCAATGGTAGTTTAGGAGTTCGAAGCCCCAATTGGCCGAGTAGCTCAGGACAGTCGACCAAGCCGCTTGCAATATTTAGAAGATAGGATAAGTCAGCGATACGCCTTCTCTCTTTTAATGGGAGGATATGGAATTTCCTACAACGCGCGGAATAATTAGGTATAAACGTCTTCGACCTTAACTGTAAATATCTAAGAAAACGTTTCTGTATTCTTTCGATACGGGCTATGTATATGTCATAGCGAGGGTTCCAAACCTGAGACACATATTCAAGATGACTCCTAACATAGGCGCAATACAGTATCTTAAAATCTTATCTTATCTTGGTATTTACAATGGTAAGTCCAAAAATTATCATTTTCTAATTTGTCATCATACATATAGTAGGTAGGTAGGTAGATACTCAGTTTTTATACTATTGTAAGGCTCCTACTTCTAGAAGTAGGTATACAGGAATCTGTCAAAATAAGAATCTGTTCAAAACGGAATCCGTCCAACAAGGAATCTGGCGAAAAAGGCCTTAATCTACAGTAGGTACCTACTAGGTACTGCATGTACGTATACGTACCTACATGTACCTATCAAAAGTCCATTAGAATTTGAATGTGGTTTTCGGAATGTCAGTAGGTACAGAGAATATACCACAGTTTAGATTGTAAACGGTGCCTATAGGGACCGATGTCATTCTAAAGGTCACAGGATGACGGTGGATGACTCTGTTGTTCGTTGCATTCTAAAGGTCACAGGATGACGGTGGATGACTCTGTTGTTCGTTGCATTCTATAGGTCACAGGAAGACGGTGGAAGACTCTGTTGTTCGTTGCATTCTATAGGTCACAGGATGACGGTGGATGACTCTGTTGTTCGTTGCATTCTATAGGTCACAGGATGACGGTGGATGACTCTGTTGTTCGTTGCATTCTAAAGGTCACAGGATGACGGTGGATGTCTCTGATGTTCGTTGCATTCTAAAGGGAGGCCCGTGTGAGTGCTTCAGCAGTGGACTTCAGAGTAATGTCGGTATGAGCGATGACGCGACGTGCTTCCACTCGCGTAAACTTATAGCGTTCGGTGACCAACACTTCCGGAGAGTGGAGTGTGGGCGTGGAGCGGGCTATATGCAGCCTGTGACTCACACGGGGACAGTAGCTAGCTCTACTGCACTGCGAGTAGTGAATCTTCAACACTTCCGGAGAGTGGAGTGTGGGCGTGGAGCGCGCTATATGCAGCCTGTGACTCACACGGGGACAGTACTAGCTCTACTGCACTGCGAGTAGTGAATCTTCAACACTTCCGGAGAGTGGAGTGTGGACGTGGAGCGCGCTATATGCAGCCTGTGACTAACACCAGGACAGTACCAGCTCTACTGGACTATGAGTAGTGAATCTTCAACACTTCCGGAGAGTGGAGTGTGGACGTGGAGCGCGCTACATGCAGCCTGTGACTCACACGGGGACAGTACTAGCTCTACTGGACTACGAGTAGTGAATCTTCAACACTTCCGGAGAGTGGAGTGTGGACGTGGAGCGCGCTACATGCAGCCTGTGACTCACACGGGGACAGTACTAGCTCTACTGGACTACGAGTAGTGAATCTTCAACACTTCCGGAGAGTGGAGTGTGGGCGTGGAGCGCGCTATATGCAGCCTGTGACTCACACGGGGACAGTACTAGCTCTACTGGACTGCGAGTATTGAATCTTCAACACTTCCAGAAAGTGGAGTGTGGACGTGGGGCGCGCTATATGCAGTCTGTGACTTACACGGGGACAGTACTAGCTCTACTGCACTGCGAGTAGTGAATCTTCAACACTTCCGGAGAGTGGAGTGTGGGCGTGGAGCGCGCTATATGCAGCCTGTGACTCACACGGGGACAGTACTAGCTCTACTGCACTGCGAGTAGTGAATCTTCAACACTTCCGGAGAGTGGAGTGTGGACGTGGAGCGCGCTATATGCAGCCTGTGACTAACACCAGGACAGTACCAGCTCTACTGGACTATGAGTAGTGAATCTTCAACACTTCCGGAGAGTGGAGTGTGGACGTGGAGCGCGCTACATGCAGCCTGTGACTCACACGGGGACAGTACTAGCTCTACTGGACTACGAGTAGTGAATCTTCAACACTTCCGGAGAGTGGAGTGTGGGCGTGGAGCGCGCTATATGCAGCCTGTGACTCACACGGGGACAGTACTAGCTCTACTGGACTGCGAGTATTGAATCTTCAACACTTCCAGAAAGTGGAGTGTGGACGTGGGGCGCGCTATATGCAGTCTGTGACTCACACGGGGACAGTACTAGCTCTACTGGACTGCGAGTATTGAATCTTCAACACTTCCAGAAAGTGGAGTGTGGACGTGGGGCGCGCTATATGCAGTCTGTGACTCACACGGTGACAGTACTAGCTCTACTGGACTACGAGTAGTGAATCTTCAACAGTTCCGGAGAGTGGAGTGTGGGCGTGGAGCGCGCTATATGCAGCCTGTGACTCACACGGGGACAGTACTAGCTCTACTGGACTGCGAGTAGTGAATCTTCAACACTTCCGGAGAGTGGTGTGGAGTGTAGGCGTGGAGCGCGCTATATGCAGCCTGTGACTCACACGGGGACAGTACTAGCTCATACTGCACTACGAGTAGTGAATCTTCAACACTTCCGGAGAGTGGTGTGGAGTGTGGGCGTGGAGCGCGCTATATGCAGCCTGTGACTCACACGGGGACAGTACTAGCTCTACTGGACTGCGAGTAGTGCATCTTCAACACTTCCGGAGAGTGGTGTGGAGTGTAGGCGTGGAGCGCGCTATATGCAGCCTGTGACTTACACGGGGACAGTACTAGCTCTGCTGCACTGCGAGTAGTGAATCTTCAACACTTCCGGAGAGTGGAGTGTGGGCGTGGAGCGCGCTATATGCAGCCTGTGACTCACACGGGGACAGTACTAGTTCTACTGCACTGCGAGTAGTGAATCTTTAACACTTCCGGAGAGTGGAGTGTGGACGTGGAGCGCGCTATATGCAGCCTGTGACTCACACGAGGACAGTACTAGCTCTACTGGACTATGAGTAGTGAATCTTCAACTCTTCCGGAGAGTGGAGTGTGGAAGTGGAGCGCGCTACATGCAGCCTGTGACTCACACGGGGACAGTACTAGCTCTACTGGACTACGAGTAGTGAATCTTCAACACTTCCGGAGAGTGGAGTGTGGGCGTGGAGCGCGCTATATGCAGCCTGTGACTCACACGGGGACAGTACTAGCTCTACTGCACTGCGAGTAGTGAATCTTCAACACTTCCGGAGAGTGGAGTGTGGGCGTGGAGCGCGCTATATGCAGCCTGTGACTCACACGGGGACAGTACTAGTTCTACTGCACTGCGAGTAGTGAATCTTTAACACTTCCGGAGAGTGGAGTGTGGAAGTGGAGCGCGCTACATGCAGCCTGTGACTCACACGGGGACAGTACTAGCTCTACTGCACTGCGAGTAGTGAATCTTCAACACTTCCGGAGAGTGGAGTGTGGGCGGGGAGCGCGCTATATGCAGCCTGTGACTCACACGGGGACAGTACTAGTTCTACTGCACTGCGAGTAGTGAATCTTTAACACTTCCGGAGAGTGGAGTGTGGAAGTGGAGCGCGCTACATGCAGTCTGTGACTCACACGGGGACAGTACTAGCTCTACTGGACCACGAGTAGTGAATCTTCAACACTTCCGGAGAGTGGAGTGTGGGCGTGGAGCGCGCTATATGCAGCCTGTGACTCACACGGGGACAGTACTAGCTCTACTGCACTGCGAGTAGTGAATCTTCAACACTTCCGTAGAGTGGTGTGGAGTGTGCAATGTGGAGTGCGAAGTGCAAACGCAATGCATGGGCGCCTGCTCTCAGTGCACGCGTCATCGGGATTCGCGCGCATTCCGCGGTTCGCACTTGTTTGAGGCCCGCACGAGGCGTAATGGGTTACGTTCGCGTTTACAATTTATCGATTCCGTGATGATACTGTGCGTGATATTTTTAGTGTTTCAAATTCCATACATTTCATGTTTCGGTATGTTTGGAACGACGATTCATTCGTCATAGGTACAGCTACCTACTCCTCGATTCGGCGTGTTACCGAAATAGATCCAATGTTTTATCTGCGTTCAGCGTTCGCTGATCCAATGACAACATTTTTCGTGCGTGTTGTCATTCACGAACAGTTTTAGAAGGCGATTTTGAAATATTTCTAAAATTACCGCAAAACGCTGGGAACCGGTGCGGGTAAGTAGAATGCTCCGAGCGCTTTTCCCTTCAGTTTCAAACAACTTTCGTTCCTCATTGAACCGGGAGGTCAGTCGAGTCGTGCGCGGGAAAACTAGGAAATCTAAATCTAGTTCAATACCAATTACAGCAATATCTTTTACTATCAGTAGGTACATAGTTAGTAACCTTATTTTGTTGTAGCGTGTACCTACTACCTACTCGTATCATTGCCGCGTGCGAGGTAGCATCAATAGCCTCTTCGTCACCATCCTGGACAGTGTCGACTGTCCCGTCGTGAGGCACTGGAATGCCATACATATGGCTTCCAGAGCCGATATGACGTTAGGTGTGTGCTTTTGTTTTGGCTTTTTTTTTATTATTGTGTTTACCTACTGTATGGATTTTATATGAAATAAATGATTTATTAATAATAATAATAATTGAGCATAATTTAATTTAGTTTGAGGGCAAACTATATGTTTTTTTTTCTTTTTACTTATAGCAAACGTTACAGTCAGTGGTTTGACATACTGTACCCAGTGTGTACCTAGATAACAGTCCAGAGAGTGGCACAAGCTGTCGCATTCCGATCCATAGATCAAGATTTCTAATCCGGTACTACCTAGCAGAGAGCACACTAGTTACTGACTGGTCCCCGAGTCGCAGCACGTGGCACGCGAGCGTGGCGCCCTGCCCCGTCGCCGCCAGCACGCCGACGCGCTGGCGCGGCGCGAAGGAGGGCCCCACCCCCCGCGCGCCCCCCTCAGCGCCCGTGCACACCAGCAGAGAGCACACTAGTTACCGACTGGTCCCCAAGTCGCAGCACGTGGCACGCGAGCGTGGCGCCCTGCCCCACCGCCGCCAGCACGCCGACGCGCTGGTGTGGCGCAAAGGAGGGCCCCGCCCCCCGCGCGCCCCCCTCAGCGCCCGCGCTCACCACCTCTGCAGCCGCCAGCCAGCCCGCGTCCCCTGCAACACATAACGTGGTTCAACTTGCTGTATACGCTCGAACTCACGCAGCATTCGCAGAGCCTGGTTCTCGAGGCACCACACAGGCGCTGCCCGCCTAGTAAGTTCTCGAGGCACCACACAGGCTCTGCCCGCCTATTAAGTTCTCGAGGCACCACACAGGCGCTTCCCGCCTAGTAAGTTCTCGAGGCACCACACAGGCGCTGCCCGCCTATGTAAGTTCTCGAGGCACCACACAGGCGCTTCCCGCCTAGTAAGTTCTCGAGGCACCACACAGGCGCTGCCCGCCTAGTAAGTTCTCGAGGCACCACACAGGCGCTGCCCGCCTAGTAAGTTCTCGAGGCACCACACAGGGGCTGCCCGCCTAGTAAGTTCTCGAGGCACCACACAGGCGCTGGCCGCTTAGTAAGTTCTCGAGGCACCACACAGGCGCTTCCCGCCTAGTAAGTTCTCGAGGCACCACACAGGTGCTGCTCGCCTAGTAAGTTCTCGAGGCATCACACAGGCGCTTCCCGCCTTGTAAGTTCTCGAGGCACCACACAGGCGCTTCCCGCCTAGTAAGTAGTAAGAAGGATCATCAAATAAAGCTAGCCGTGTTTGTTGCCTGATTCTGCTAGGTTTGGTCCACGGGTTTGGTCGCATTGGAACAGAGTAGGTACCTATATGCTTCGACCAAAGTAAAATAAATGGACTGGCCTTACCCATACAAAACGTCCGTGAAAAATAAGACAATTCGGATTTAGGGTACGGTCAACAAATAAACTATCTATCTATCTATCTATCTATCCAGCCACTGCTGAGTAAAGGCCTCTTCTCTATAGCGCCACTCCTGGCGGTCTTGTAAATAAACTAGGTGAAATTAAATTATTGAACTTCTTAAAAACTGTATTTTTTTAATACTTAATACTTTAACAGATGCAATGTGTTTTCTAAAGTTATTTCAGTAGGTTTATAGTACAAAAAATCGCCGAAAAAAATGCAATTATTGAATAAAACTTTTACAAAAATACATGGTTCCCTTCTGTTTTATGTAGTTACGTATCTATTTTTCAGCTCTCAAACATACACAATATAAATCAATAGAAAAGCAAGTCCACCTAAGGTCTTCAGCTCAATCAATTTGTGAAAAATATATTTTTCATCACTCAATAAACTAAGAAAATATCATTAAAATCGTACGGAAACATAAATGTATAAAAATTCCAGTATTTAAGAAACTGCACAGTGCAGTTTTAAGAATTTTGCACAATGAGTTTTTTTATACTACTTGGAATGACAGATCAAGAAGATGGCCCACCTGATGTTAAGTGGTACCCTCTGCCTATGAACAGTGCATTACCTCAGGTCACGTCCACCTAGGACGCGCCCTATGTGGCATTCCACTGCGCCCGCCACCCTGAAACATAAAGATGAAAAGTCCCATGTGGCCGTAATTTCATCGGCACCCTTACCCTTCAAACCGGAACACAGCAATGCGAGCACTACTGCTTTGCGGCAGAAACAGGTATGGTGGTAGTACTTCCCCGGACAAACTCTTTTACAAAAAAGCTCTACTACTACTAACCGTTTTTTGGCGTATATAATTAATTGTGTAGAAAATGATCAGAGCAAATACGGGAAAATGTATTCCACTTCCAAAAGTCGTCTGTTCTTGCTCGTCTTATGACTTCTATCCATTTTTGTTTACCTTAGATTTTTTTTGGAAAGCTATAAGGTTAATTAACATGCCATTACATATTATATGCAATTACCTAAAGCGACGTGCTTAGCAATGTTTTGACGTAAATAATGCAAATTACAATTCTAAATCAATACGATACCCCTTAGGCATCAGATTTTTTTGCAGTCTGTACCGGACCATCCGTCATGCGTGAAGTCTTGTCAAATATTTCGTCGCTGTAGTTGGAAAACTAAATAAGTAATAACAACAACAAAACCAACATCGCGAGAAAAACGCCATTTACTGTTTTATTGCGTCAAAACTGGCAATAACTTTTTTATCGTAACTAATTTTTCAGTCCGTGTTTTGATATGTTATAGATTGGTACTGTATCTATTTTCGAATTTAATGATAATACATTTTAGTTCTTTTGATTAAGAGAAAAAAATAAAAAAACGACTATGTATTTTTCCCTCGCCAAAGTTTTGAATAATTGAAATGATCTATTATTTACTTATTTGAATATGACAATCCTATCCATGGGTATAGATTTATATAATATTAAAATACATTTTAAAATAAAACCAACTTATAATCATTTCTTTTTATCAAGACTGAATATTAGAAAACTACTGAAACACCTACATTATTTTAGCAGACTTATAAATTCAAAGTAAGTGACATAACAAACTTATCATACGACTAATGCTTATAAAATCAACAAAATGAAAAAAAATTGTGGAACACAATAATTCTAAGTATCAAAAAGAAAAAGGTATGTCGACTAAAATTAAAACTATCTACGAGTATAAACTTGTGTCTGTTAACTTTCATTCAGAGTGAGGAACATTGAGATAATGTCCTGGGGCGTAGTCCTCCTTGTCGCTCGTCCTCTAGAGCAAGACGTGTCCATCGACATGTATGGGCCATCATAACCATGCAATAAAGTCGATTTCGCAAAATGTGTTAGTTATGTAGTTTTCCTACCACACGACGATTTATAAGTTTTTTATCAATTGATGAAAATTATATTACAAAACCTTTACTTACGAATTAAATGCGATGCCTGAAGCTTTATTTGTATTTCTTGTGTTGTTTGCACTTGCAGAAATGCACAGGAAGGCATTGTATCACCAAGGTATCTAATTTTGGTATTTTTCAGCATAGCTGTCACTCGTTGCAGTGACAAAGACTGACTGAAGCGAAGTATACTAGCTAGGTCTGTTTAGAAGCTTCAAAACTATCGTTCCCTAAGGCCCGTCCATTCATTTTATTTACGTCGATGCCTATATGTATATATGTATATATATATATAGGCAATGCTGTTCACTCCGCAAGGTTGAAACGTATCCAGAAGAGGTTTTATATCACCTATCTTATGTTAATAATAATTGTAAGAAACTGCCTTCCTACGAACATAGGATGCAATTTTATTTATTTATTTTATTTATTGCAATTTTATGGCATGTAGTCTGTTTGTGTTCGCCATAAGGTGTCCGATGTTTCATTCTTATTTACAGATCCAATACAAGTCTAAGCATACCAACAATAAGTCTCTGCTCAGTTGCCGCCGCGCCGAGCTGACGCTGGTGCAGAACAGATCCAAGTCCAAGCATACAATAAGTCTCTGCTCAGTTGCCGCCGCGCCGAGCTGACGCTGGTGCAGAACAGATCCAAGTCTAAGCATACAATAAGTCTCTGCTCAGTCGCCGCCACGCCGAGCTGACGCTGGTGCAGAGCAGATCCAAGTCTAAGCATACAATAAGTCTCTGCTCAGTCGCCGCCGCGCCGAGCTGACGCTGGTGCAGAACAGATCCAAGTCTAAGCATACAATAAGTCTCTGCTCAGTCGCCGCCGCGCGCCGCGCCGAGCTGACGCTGGTGCAGAACAGATCCAAGTCTAAGCATACAGTAAGTCTCTGCTCAGTCGCCGCCACGCCGAGCTGACGCTGGTGCAGAGCAGATCCAAGTCTAAGCATACAATAAGTCTCTGCTCAGTCGCCGCCGCGCCGAGCTGACGCTGGTGCAGAACAGATCCAAGTCTAAGCATACAATAAGTCTCTGCTCAGTCGCCGCCGCGCCGAGCTGACGCTGGTGCAGAACAGATCCAAGTCTAAGCATAAAGTAAGTTTCTGCTCAGTCGCCGCCGCGCCGAGCTGACGCTGGTGCAGAACAGATCCAAGTCTAAGCATACAATAAGTCTCTGCTCAGTCGCCGCCGCGCCGAGCTGACGCTGGTGCAGAACAGATCCAAGTCTAAGCATAAAGTAAGTTTCTGCTCAGTCACCGCCGCGCCGAGCTGACGCTGGTGCAGAGCAGATCCAAGTCTAAGCATACATTAAGTCTCTGCTCAGTCGCCGCCGCGCCGAGCTGACGCTGGTGCAGAACAGATCCAAGTCTAAGCATACAATAAGTCTCAGCTCAGTCGCCGCCGCGCCGAGCTGACGCTGGTGCAGAACAGATCCAAGTCTAAGCATACAATAAGTCTCTGCTCAGTCGCCGCCGCGCCGAGCTGACGCTGGTGCAGAACAGATCCAAGTCTAAGCATACAGTAAGTTTCTGCTCAGTCGCCGCCGCGCCGAGCTGACGCTGGTGCAGAGCAGATCCAAGTCTAAGCATACAATAATACACTCGATAACGCGAGTTCGCCTAGGTAGGTAGGTACTTTGCATGTCACTTTGCGTGAAGTTTGCGTGTCCGAAGTTTGAGTAATGCTCCAACTCGTTCTCGGCCATCTTCGCGGTAGTAGGTACTAGTACCTAGAAAAATGCCTAATTGCGCCAAGCTGAACTGTAAAAATACCTAATAGCGCCGTGGTGAACTGTAAAAATGCCTAATTACGCCATGGTGAACCATATAAATACCTAATTGCGCCAAGGTGAACTGTAAAAATGCCTAATTGCGCCATGGCGAACTGGAAAAATGCCTAATTGCGCCAAGGTGAACAGTGAAAATGAAAAGCAAAAAAAAAAATGCTATTATTTTTCTGTTTTTTTCTATAGTGCCCCCTTATGTACCTACACCCCAACCAATGCCCGAAGCCGGCTCGAAGACTGGCTCGCATTTCCCGTAGCTCACGAGCCCGTTCTTCTTCATCAACATCCATGCAATAAAATATCTCACAGACATCCTCAACAACAAAGAACCCCACAAAAGTCCACAATTTCGCAAAATTTAAACACTACTGTAGCGCTACCTCTCACCGCCAACAACACAAGTGTTGGACGTAACGCTCATCGTCGCCGTCGTGTCATTCAGAAAGCTGTCAAATTTGGCACTCGAACTCAGAAAAAAATTAAACACCGTTAAAAACGGTACGTAAGTGTTTACGATACGACGGCCGTGGCTCGGCTTATACGATCGGTGTTTGGTGTATCGACGACGATCGTAAGCGTGGCAGCTGGGACTCAGAAAATAAGTTTTCAAAGCGTAGGCACCCTAGGCGCTTATCATATTCCCATACAAAAATGCGTGTTACACCACACCAGCCATACTCTAGTGTGTGTACATAAGTGTGTTCCGCGGAACCCTAGGGTTCCGCGATACCATTGTAGGGGTTCCGCGATACCATTGTAGGGGTTCCGCAAGAATTTAGAAAAAAAATCTCTCTGGTAGACCGTTCCGACGCGGCGTAGCACTATTCACGCACGAGGCGCAGCCGTAGGTAGGTACTTACTAGGGTCGGTTCGCTAGTTTATGGCCTCTTAGTGGACTTGGCAACTTTAAACGGTCAGAAAAAAATAATGTTACTGTTGATAATCTGTACTGATAATGTATTTTGATAGATAAAATATTGTAGTTTCTGATTTCAAAACTATTTGACGCGAAGTGATCTTAGTTTTTTTTATAATAAATTTTAATCCCAAAAATGACCAAAACGCTAGTTTTCGGCCACAAATTTCAGTATTCGGCCACATGGTATTTAGTTTTCGGCCGCTACTTATAATGGATAAAAAAGTAAGACGGAGCTATTATAGTTACATTAAAAACTCGTTTTTTTGTAAAAATGTTTTTAGGTCTCACCATAAAAACTATAAAAATAAACAAAATCAAAGTTTGACTTTGTTTTTTTTTATAATTTAATTTGAAATGTCCTGTAAGGTAGAAGTTTAGGTACTCATATCACTTCTCTGTCTTATAATTTTTAAGTCTTTAAATTTAAATCCTTTTATTACTTATACATTTTTCTTTTTAATTCTTTTTTCTTTACTGTTGAAATAGTAATTACAGTTTTTTTAATTGTTAACAACCACAAGTCTTGCATCATCAACAATGGTTTTAACAATAGTTATCATGTATTATATTTTCTCGATCAGTGTATGCAATTTAATGAATTATATAGTAATCACAGCCTTTAATTCAAATAACTAATGACCTTTCAAGTCATAAAATAACAATAAAATTGATTACTTAACAGTCTTTTACGTTTATGGTTATCATCAAAATATCATCTTATTTTTTTTCTTACTCTTATATATGAAATCATATTAATTATAAGTAGCAGTCACTAATTTCGAATAGTTATAAGCATTTTAAACATTAAAAACACATTGATAATTTGACGTTATCACTATTTTTTTTTTTTTTTTAAAGATGGCCATTATTTAACATTTACATGAAGCTTTAACAATTAGGTACCTACATTCAATCTTTTTAACCACCCCAATTGAAAATATAATCACTAAAAACTA
Source organism: Operophtera brumata (assembly GCA_932527175.1). Taxonomy (NCBI): domain Eukaryota; kingdom Metazoa; phylum Arthropoda; class Insecta; order Lepidoptera; family Geometridae; genus Operophtera; species Operophtera brumata. The sequence goes on along the minus strand of OW052239.1, from coordinate 51,764,107 downwards.
AAACAAATGAATTAATTAGGAATCAATATTGCATGCATTGCATTAGAAAGGCTTATCTTGTAGGGTTAGTTGTTTGAGTCCTAAAAAATTTGTAAATTTAAATGATACTATTTAGTGCAGAAATCACATCTTGTATTCCTTTCTGCATTTTCTTCTGTGTGGCTTATTAAAATATCATCACACCGGTACTTTATTCTTTCGTTTTCTTTATTGATTTTTTACTTTTGTCTCCTTTTTTTTTTGTTTTGTATGTCGTGTTGAAACTTCTGCTTTCAACTGCTTATCTGATCTTTTTCCAATCTCTTCAATTTTGACTTCCTTGTCTTTGTTTACGCACTTCTATCCTTTATGTTGTCTTTTTTTTATCTTTAGGCTTTTTGGCATGTTTCAAGACGAAATTGCTGCTGGCGTACGTATATTAATAGTTTTCCTTCGGGGATCCGGTATAAATAAGTATTTATTAAAAGCCTCTCTATATTCCATAATTGATTCTGGCATTTTGCTTGTTATTTAATAAGGTGTGTTATAGTTTGTGTCAGAGTCAGCGTATTGCTCCGAGTTACTATAGCGTCACTGTGTATGCAGGAATGCGGCTACTAGTAACTCTTTGTTTGAATTTGATGGTGAAATTATGTTGTCTTTATAAGTCGGGATTTCATGAAATTTGAAAGGTTCTTCTATTATGGATAGATTTGGTGGTAGAAAATCAGCAAACTTAATCGGCTAGTCTTGATTTGTTTGACTTTGTGTAATGCTAATGCATAGTGTTAAAGTTTTAAGTTTTTGGGATATTCCGCTCAATTTATTTCATTTCCGCTCAGATTCTTCTCAATTTCTGGTTGTTTTTTCATCCTCAACTAATAGAGATGTCAACAAATTAATTTTGGAGTTTTTCCTGTCTTTCGAACATGTTTCTTACAGAACATCGTCATTTTGGATTTCCGAAGTCCTTTTCTCGAGTTTTTTTCATCTTCTTTAGAATCACAGACATGTTTATGTTTTTTATAGCCAGAGTTGGTTTTAAATGTTAAAAAACTTTCTTTTGTGAAACGAAATCTACGTTCGTTATTTCGGGTTTTTCTCAGTTTAATTTAAACTGAGAAAACTAGTAAATCTTTGTTTGAATTTGATGGTGATATTATGTTGTCTTTATAAGTCGGGATGAAATTTGAAAGGTTTTTCTATTATGGATAGATTTGGTGGTAGAAAATCAGCAAACTTAATCGGCTAGTCTTGATTTGTTTGACTTTGTGTAATGCTAATGCATAGTGTCAAAGTTTTAAGTTTTTGGGATATTCCGCTCAATTTATTTCATTTCCGCTCAGATTCTTCTCAATTTCTGGTTGTTTTTTCATCCTCAACTAATAGAGATGTCAACAAATTAATTTTGGATTTTTTCCTATCTTTCGAACATGTTTCTTACAGAACATCGTCATTTTGGATTTCAGAAGTCTTTTTCTCGAGTTTTTTTATCTTCTCTAGAATAACAGGCATGTTTATGTTTTTTATAGCCAGAGTTGGTTTTAAATGTTAAAAAACTTTCTTTTGTGAAACGAAATCTACGTTCGTTATTTCGGGTTTTTCTCAGTTTAAATTCTCCAGTGTGTTTTGGAGACATTTAGTATAATCCACTGCATACTATGAATTTAATTTGATTAATGTTTTGCGGTATAAGTGTTTTATTGTATCCTGGAACAGTGCACAAAAATTTGTCTTTGCGATAGATCTATGTATTTATGTAGGTACTGACTTTGTTAAAAACTATATTTGATAATTTAATATTATTAGTTGAAACCTGAAGAAAAAAAACTATTAATATAGAAATTATACTTAGAAAATCAATCTAGAACACTTATTATAATTTATGCCTATTTGGCTTAAAATTGTGGCCGAAAACTGAATGACGCTATTCAGTTTCCGGCCACAACTTTTCCATACAAATTCAGGTAGGCCGAAAACTGAGTTACAATTTTATTTCTGTTTTAGTTTCCGGCCATCAATAAAATGGCCAACTTTGATTCATCGCTATTTATTCATACTGATGTACTTTGGTGGCCGAAAACTAATAAGCTAATCCATCACATGGCTCATAATCGGAAACAGAAGAGAATTTCGATATATGCGTAGCCAAATAAAAGAAAGAGACAATTGTATTATAGGCTGTGTTATGCTAGTTTTCGGCCACTAGGCCGAGAACTAAACATTTTGGAAATTTTCGATGCTACTTTATCGTAGTTTTAAATCAAATATTGCAATAAACATAGTGGTAATATGTTAATAAGTCATTTCTATAGTCAATTAAATGCACATCAACATCATTTACTTACAAAAACATTAAAAAAATACCTTGGAGTGAAACGCGTGTCACTAATTTTTTCGTACAATTACGCATGCGGTGACAGGTTCGATGCTGGCGTCAAACTGATAAATTCACAAAAAATTACTAGTGAAGGTTATTTAGCCGAAAAAAAAACCAGATGTCATGCAACTATTTCTAGATGAATTGATCATACTTTCGCACAAAAAAATTGCTAGGAATCGCTATTATCTCCATTTTACTATAGAGACTTCGCCAAAAGGCCGAAAACTAAAGGCGGCCGGCTAACTAGCGAATTGACCCTACTTAGTCGCTTTGAACAATTTTACTATGCCGCCGTAACCCTACAATAAAACTATTATTCCATCAAGTATTTTGCTTTCCAAAAGGGTTCCGTCACCAAAAAAGATTGAGAACCGCTGCACTACACCATACGACCGTTTATAATGGTTGGTAAAAAGCTAGACTCAGCACCACAGAATAAATATTAGTACAATCAGCACTCTGAGCACCCGTCGTTGCGGAGCTATCTACTTGTGCATTCATCCATACAGACAGGGACCCACAATAATATGTGCTAGGGACAAGTATGATGTAGGTACTATCAGCAACATTACTGCCTGCCCAGTTTCAAAACATTTTCGCTTGCAGTGATGATCGTAAACTAACTCCGCCCCTTTTTTTGTTTACCAATGAGACATGATATCCATTGTCTAAGAAAGTCCTTTGTTTTATGTCTTTTACAAATTCTAATAGATTGTTTGCGTCAGCTGTTGAAGGACACAATGCTGCCTACAGTGAGAGTGGTGTATCCGCAGGATGAAATCCCGCAGTTCATGTTTATTGATGAAAACGGTGCTATACACCGCGCTCTCTTGGTTCAGCATTGGATCCATCAACAGCCCGATATTCAAACGGTTCAGTGGCCTTCACGTTCTCCAGACTTGAATCTTATCGAGAATTGTGTATGTGCATAGGTACCTATGCACATACACAATAGCCTCAAACTTGTAATAGGTACCCATCTGCACCTTATTTTGGATTATTTCGGAACGTCCTGCGCGAGTGCGGGCACGCGGGTTTGGTGACGCGGTGCAGGAGCGGGCGGGGCGCGGCGGGGGTGCGGCCGGGCGCGGCGGGGTTGCGGGCGGGGGCGGTCCGAACGCACATCTGGCGCGCAGTTTTTGTTCGCGCTACATTTCAATCACGACACGACGACTCAGTAACTAACTAGTATACCTAGGTACCTAGGTAGGTACTACAGCTCGTTCACCGTAAGATGGCACCTGTAGGTGTAAATACCTACTCCATGGCAGGTGCCAACTTACGGTGAACGGTCTGTACCTACCTACCTACCTAGTGGTTCATCCCGAACTGAGACCTCGCGAATACACGCGATGTAGGTAGGTTACCTACCTACCTAGGTACCTACTTTCATTATATTTCTAACAATAATTGTGACCGACTTCTAAAAACATTAACTGAGATATTTATTTCGCGACACCACCTCTAGATAATTTCCTACAACATCATCGAAAGTAGGTATACCTTTGAATAGGTAGAACTAAGCGACGGGGCGAGGTACCTACCCATCTGGTTTTGGTTTATTTCATTTGTAGGGTTCCGTACCCAAAGAGACCCTGTCATACCTGCGAGTGCAGGCAGCAGCGCCAGCAGCCACAGCCGCGCCACAGCTTGCATCACCTGCGCCCGCGCCGCGCCGGCCTGCGCCGCGTCCCTCACGGCCGCCGCGCCATACCTTTAGCCTGCTCTGTAACCAAATCATTATCACCATCACCAACCTATCGCAGTCACTGCTGGATATAGGTATCTCCCATGGCGCGCCACCGCGCTACTGAGCCCAGCTCTTCGGCCGTCCTCTTCGCTCCAGCTAGCCAGAGGGCGTCCTACACTACGTTTGCTAAGACGCGGTCTCCACACAATAACTCGTTTACTCCACCGGCTATCTGTTCTTCGGCAGACATGACCGGCCCACTGCACTTCAGCTTGCTAATCCTCTGGGCTATCTAGGTGTAGGTGGCTGTAGGTGGGGAAATCTACTTGTTCGGTGATACCTACCTATGTTATTCAAAATATGTCATAATAATTATGTACTAGGTAGATAAAAACTAGCTGTAAACCCGCGACTTCGTACGCGTAATATTATTTGGAGTACAACTAGGTATTATGGATAGACTGGGCTACCTCTGTGCTGGGTCCTCAAAATACCTACTTAATTAGGTATTTGTCGGATCACTGTGGAGCAAACGATTCACTATGGAAAATTAGAACAAACTTGTTTTTATAAGTTTCTACTAATTTTGGGTTCCGGATTGTTCTGAACTGAATGTATGAACGTCTAAAAAAAAAATTTTTTTTTTTAAATGAAATATCTATGTACCTACCTACATCTATAAAACAGCTTAACCTGACTGACTAACTGACTGACTGACTAACTGACTGACTGACTGACTGATTCATCATCGCCGAGCCAAAACCGCTGGACGTAGAGACTTGAAACTTGCAGGATGTAGGTATTCTTTTTAAGGCGTAGGGACGCACTAAGAAAGGTATTCGAAAAAATCGTCCTCTAAGGGTGGACCCCTTAGAGGACGATTAAAGGGCTTTTATAGTAAAATGAAATAGCTCTGTATTTCTGAAACCCTTGTTAGTAGACACTTGATACCTATGTAGATTCCTCAAATAAAATAAACAAAATACCTACCTATGTATCAGCATTTTCAGAAATTTTCTTGAAAAATGGCACAGGGATGTTTTGATTGGGTTTTTAAAGTTAAACAAAATAGCTCTGTAGGTACCTATTTCGAAAGTCCTTGGGAGAAGACACTTGAAAGACATGTACCTAGGTATATTTCTCAAATAATGTAAACAAAACATGTTTCAGCATTTCCTGAAAATTTCAAGCAATAAGGAGCAGGAATGTTTTTATTGCAATAAATTTCCAGCAATATGGAGCAGGAATGTTTTAATTGCAATAAACTTCCAGCAATAAGGAGCACGAATGTTTTTATTGCAATAAATTTCCAGCAATAAGGAGCAGGAATGTTTTAATTGCAATAAACTTCCAGCAATAAGGAGCAGGAATGTTTTAATTGCAATAAACTTCGAGTGATAAGACCGCCCATTGTACTTCCGCGTTTAGTTTATGTATTAATTTTTAAAATAGCTTATCTCATCTGTGTTGTACAATAAAGTGTTTTCTATCTATCTATCTATCTTCCGACCTGAAACCGCTGGAGTCTGGACCCAGAGCACAGATTACTTAATAGTCAGGTACTCCCTGAGACTTGTAATTTGGAAGGTGTACCTATTCTTTTTACGAAGTAACGGTGTGCAGGTAGGTAGTAAGAAACAACTACCTACCTACTAAGAAATAAATTTGGAAAATTCGCCCACAAAAGGGTCCAAAAACGTCTTTTTAACTAAAACAAAATGCCTAGCTTTGTTTCTCGGAAACCATTACTAGTAAATACTTGAAATTGTAGTACATGTAGATTTCTGAAATAAACGTAAGCAAACAAGTATCAGCATTTTCCTGAAATTTTATCATCTAACCTGTATGTTGAGTGATGTTGAGGTTTCTAATACCTATAATTTTTTCCAAAACCGAATAGTATGCGCGAGAGACACTTCCAAAGTGGTAAAAAGTGTCCCCCCCCCCCCCCCCGTAACTTCTAAAATAAGAGAATGATAAAACTAAAAAGAAAAAAATATGATGTACATTACCATGTAAACTTCCACTGAAAATTGGTTTGAACGAGATCTAGTAAGTAGTTTTTTATTCTTGGGGTTCCCCATACTTAGAACTGAAACTCAAAAAAAAAAACATCAAACCCATACGTGTGGGGTATGAATAGGTCTTCAAAAATGATATTGAGGTTTCTAATATCATTTTTTTCTAAACTGAATAGTTTGCGCGAGAGACACTTCCAAAGTGGTAAAAAGTGTCGTCGTCCCCCCCCCCCCCCCCCCCCCCCATAACTACTAAAATAAGAGAATTAAAAAACAAAAAAAAATATGATGTACATTTAAACTTGTAATGTAAACTTTCAACCAAAATTGGTTTGAACGAGATCTAGTAAGTAGTTTTTTTTAATACGTCATGAATCGTAATCCATCCTAGAACTTTTATATTATGTTACTTGCTGCTACGGAACCCTTCATGGGCGAGTCCGACTCGCACTTGGCCGCTTTTATTTATTTTAAGTTTCGTTATGAATAGTTGAATATCTTAATTGTTAAAAGATTACCATTAGTATTTTAGCTAAGACAGTTTATTTTGCTGGAAAAATAAATATCTTATAATTGGTACCTACAATAGTTCTGTTTTACTTTTTAGAGCATAGTGTACCCGGCCGACATTACGAAAATATGCGGTCGAGGTTAGTGTGAAAACGGCCGACTTTAGGGTTTTTCACCCTTCCTGAATTTCAACGTTTAGGTACTGTGTTGTGTTGAGCATACAGCTGCGTAAGATTTGATGTTGTTTTAGAAAAGACGATTCAATAACCATTCGAAAAATGTTTAGAAATAATCCATAATTACGCCGAAATTACCAAAGTTACATAGGCTCAAAGTCGAAAAAACCTTAGGGGGGCCGACATTTAGCGTATTTACCCTACCTAGGTAGGTACAGGCTTCGACCAAAGTAAAATGAAGGTACAGGTACCTACCAACCAACACTAAATAAATAATTTAAAAAAAAAAAGTAGGTAGGTACCTAGGCTAAAGCACAAAATACGTAGCTACCTAGGTATTTGTGGCTAAAGTAGGTAGGTAGGTAGGTACCTACCTAAGGCTCTATTCTCAGATGAAGAAGTTACATAGTTTAGGTACCTACGTAGGTACCTACCTAAATCAAAACAATTCAGGTCCTGTCGAATTTAGGCAATAAGCATAGGAACAGCGGCCTGCATACCGCCAGACTCACATATTTTATTTATGCCTACACATACCTACATTACACAATTGATTGTCAACCAAGCACGCACGCAACGACACAGCAGTTTACAGCACCCTGAATCCTCCTATAATACAAAATCCACACACACACTGCCTACCCTAGCTACGCCCGTAATACCCTAGATAGACTACACTCGAGTGAGTCGCGCGCGTGTGTTCGTTGCGGTATTGAATAGTGTCGCGGTATTATTACAGAAGTGGCGTGCGCGCACGCACGATTCACCAGCGGACTGAACTGAATTCTGAAACTGAACTGAACTAACGAAAGTCGAAACTATGTACCTAGGTACGAAGGTTAGCGAACTCCCAACTAGTAGGTAGGTAGTTACAATAATATAAACAACAACACGTGCACGGACAAACATTGTACCTACTAGATGGGTACGTAAAATACCTACCTACCTAGCGTTTTCATAACGTTACTGCAGTTTTGTAAGGAAAAAGGAACACACATACCATAGCGTGAACACGTGCGAGTGCATTTTCTGCTGTGTTTACAAAATATTTATCTAAGATTAAAAATCAAGGTAAGGTAGGTAGGTACCTAGTAGGTCCATGTGTAGCTAGGTAGGTAAATCTGGTCCTATCCTACCTACCTATTTTCTATTTTAATAGGTAGGGTACCTACCTAGGTACCTACATAGGTACCTACCTACCTACCTAGCTAGTTATATACTTTGGTTGGACTGATGCAAAGTAGGTAGGTAGGTACCTACTTACACCTACTGATGATTAGGTAGGTAGGTATTTTGGTCGAAGGATCCAAATATATTTTTTTATTGACTATGTCGTAAAATAAATATCTATATTTTAGGACATAGTCAATAAAAAAATATACGGTTTTAAAACGGTTTTAAACAAAAACGAATCATACGGTTTTTTTAAATTATTTATGGGTAGATAATTTTACGTTTTTACTTTTGTTAAGTATGATTTTATTTATCTAATTGTTTACCCAATAATATGCACCATTTTATTAAACAATCTTCGTTGTTTCGTATGAGGTAGTGCTGGGCCTCTGGTGTCAGAGTTTGTCAAGCCGCCCGAGGGCCTCTGACATGGCTTATCGACTGCTACAGCCGGGACCGACAGCTTAACGTGCCCTCCGAAGCACAGAGCGATGGAAATCCACACATAACTTAGAAAAGTCATTGGTGCGGAGCCTAGGATCCAACCCGGTATCGTTGGATTCTGCCATCCCATCACAATTCACATCCCAAGTCCAAAAAAATATAAAAAATATTCATTACGTACGTTTCCAACCATCTTCTGAGTTTCCATTCCAACCCATGCAGCGTTGCCAACATAACGGATTTCCCGTCATAATTATCTAGTGGATTAGGGTATGAAGAAACGGAAGTAATAGTATTTTAACCCAATCAATCAATCAAAGAAACTCGCGTGATTGCTTTTGGTAGAAATAAGGTTCCCGCGCTATAGAAATTGGTCTACGGCCACAGAATAAATAATAGTACAAGTAGTACGGCGCAGGTACACCGGGCACAGATAAAATAACACTATACACCGGGGTGACTTATATTTTGAGTAAAACTGTAGCAAACGATTTTATTCAAATAAGCCTTTTATAAGTTATAATATAATAAAAATAATATGTTCTTTATTACAGGCAAAAAAAAAAAGTTAGCCAGTTACTCCTACTACATCCGGAATGATTGCGACCCCAAATAGTGACGATGATTGAGACAAAATTAGAATTAGATTATTTATAAAAGAAGATTCTTGTACCTAATACTTGAACTCAATTTTTTTTTTTATTTCATATTATGTTTATTGTATAGAAAAATGCGATGTTTAAGTGATTTCTAACAGAATGTCGTAATGAAGTCGGCGGAATTTCAAAATTAAAGTTGGCCAGATTCTTTTAAAAAAAATTGTTTTTACTCATACTCGTATTTAACTATATTCAAATTCACATTATTATTTTTTGTATAGAAAAATGTGAGGTTTAACTGATTTCTAATAGAATTTCATAATAAAATGGGCGGTATGTAGATATGGGTAACTCAGTCTTTCTTGAGCTGCAGTTCAGCTCGCAGCTCAACGCCTTGAGCCGGAGCTGAACTGCTGCTAAACAGCTCAAAACGGCTCAAACTTTCCAGTGTAGCTCCAACGGTTCCAATGAACTGCGGGAGCTGCGTAACCATCACAGCTCATGTTATAGAATATTTAGATATCAAACAGATATAGATATTAAAGATTTCAAAGTAATTTAGTTTGAAAACTTGGCCGTGTAAGTTGGCCAATGTCGGAGAGTTTAATTATAATATGATCTTAAAATTATATGTTAATATAATGTCATGTTTGTTGCTAACTATTCAGCTACTTATTACTACACAGGAATTATATTTAGATTTATTATTAAATAAACAAATTATTTGAAAATAACACTACCAAGCTATATTTATTTAAATTAGGTAGGCTAACTTCTTACAAAATATACATTTATTTACAGAAATAAGTAATAAGAAGAACAAGTCACATTAGGTAGGTACTATATATTCACATAGTTGAATAGATACCTACGGATTACTTAAGTATGTCATAGTACACTGTAAGTTGGTACAGAAGTACTTACCACGGTCTATTTCTAAATACGTAGCCTACGTAAGTACGAGTACATACAGTTGCAACTTGCAAGCTCAAGTTCCGGTCAATAAAAGTAAAACAGCTCAAAATACATACGATACGCATAACAAGACGTACTCTTCGTACTCACTCAGCTAAATGCTCGAACGGCTCAGCTTTTTTGATATAGACCCTATAACTTTAGTGATAAAACGCAAGATATACTATCACAAAACAGATCAAACAGATCAGCTTTTCCAATATGGACCTTATCCAAGAAGAGATAAAACTCAAATCAATTCAGTCGCTATCGTACTACGCATAACAAAACGTACTATTCGTATTCACTCAGCTAAACAGGTCGAACGGCTCAGCTTTTCTAATATGGACCCTATAACTTTTGAGATAAAACGCAAAACATATTAGCACAAAACAGATCAAACAGAAAAAACAGGTCCAATATGGACCTTAACCCAGAACAGCCCCCCTATTCCCTATCTTGAAAGTCACTCAGTGACCAACGTTTGACAAGTAAAATTACCATCAATTGACAATTCTTAATAGTATTTTTTTTTAATCGATGATCATTCTTCTTGTCAAACGTTAGTCACCGAGTGACTTTCAGTTAGGGAATAGGGGGGCAGATAAAACTCAAATCAATTCAGTCGCTATCGTATTTCCAATGGCTCCCGGTTGTCGCGCCGCGCACAGAAGTATGTTGCGGTTCGGTCAGACGGTTCAAGTTGAGCTGTTGAGCTGCTTGAGCTGTTTGAGCTGCTTTAAAAGTGTTCGAGCTGTTTGAGCTGCTTTAAAAGTGTTCGAGCTGTTGACCTGCGAGCTGTAATGTTGCCCCGTGATCTGAACCGCCGAGCCGGCTCCGACACGAGTTACCCACGTCTAGCGGAATGTCAAAATTATTGTTGGCAGCACTGAACCATGCATGCTGCAAATTGCCAATCTGCCTGTAAATCAGTGTTGTCACATGTACCAATTTTTTATAGATCTACCTATTTTACCTATTATACCTATCTACCACCCTCGGCCTCAAATCTACCTATTTTTGAAAATATTACGATTGTAAACAATTCTCCACGCGTGTAACGAAACGTTAGTTACTTACTATCGAATTTACCCTGTTAACACTTAAAACGGAACGTGTTATGTGAAATAAGCAAATTAATTGTGAAGTACAGAGTAAAGAGCTACGGAGTGACAATGACATTGACATTGACAATGACATCTGTCACAACTGACTGACGCTTGCTTGACATGTCAATTTGACACTAAACTGATGTTTAAACATCAACAATAAATATTTTTTAAAATTTATATGCATTTTTAATCATTAAAGATGTACTTAAACTTGATTGGTAGAACTACCTATTTTTAATTTCAAATTCTACCTTATTCTACCAATTTTTGCACCCTGTTCTACCATTTTGCCAAAATTGTATGTGACAACACTGCTGTAAATGCCGTGCGCAGTGTTGCCGTTTTGGCATTTTTAGTGCTAAATCTAGCATAATTATTTCTTGATCATTTAGCATGGAAAAATTGCATTTAGCATATTGCATGTTTTTGGCATTTTATGGACCTTTTCTTCAGAAAAGAAGTTCTGAAGGTCCAGAGACAATAGTTTTTGCTCTAAATGTAGATTTAATTTATTATTAGTATGTCAACTCTCTCTAAAATAAAGGGAGTTCCTGAAATTAAGGGATTGTATGGCACTACGTACTGTAAACTCCATTCTACACGTTAGATATGACCCTAAAAGATCAGGCAAATGTGGTACGTTTTAACGTACCTAGCTTTGAAGTACTTAAACGCTGGATTCACGCGATGTCGCTTGTATGTTGAACAGATTATAGGAGTTAAAGATAAACTTGTGATGCCGTTGACTATGGAAGCTGAAGGTGGCCCTTCAACATCACAAGCCCAACCAAAACCAGACGAGCATGACGATGTTATTATACATAATTATACAAAATTGTTTGATTCTGAGGATTAAATTAATTTAAAAAAATAACTGACTGTCCTACTAACATTATAAAGTGACAGATTGTGTATATTTATGTATGCTACGCTGAAACGGCTGAACGTATTTTGATGAAATTTGGTGCGTAAATAAGATACACACAAACATAGGCTACTGTAATCCTGGAAGATTGTGCCCACACTGATGAAACTGAAGGCACAGCTAGTTGAGAGTAAAATTTGGGTTTTGGAATTTTATTTAGCATTCTCAAAAGTTATTTAGCATTTTTTTAGCATTACCTGAACCAGGTTTCAGCATTTACTCGAAATAGAAAACGGCAACACTCGTGCGTGCCATCACACTGCGTTGCGTTTTGCAAAAACTACAGTATTTGCGTTTGGGTTAATTTATAATTAAAACTAACATCTATATTATTTATGCTGAGCCCTGCCTGCTCAAATCAAAGGTTAATTAAAAACGTAGTGATTTCATGCTCAGTGGGGTTAATCTGAAAAATACATACGAGATACTTTGCGAGATACAGCTATGGAACTGGTGAGTCTTTAAGTGTAAACACAAACGAACAATCATCTTCAAGCGGCTGTGCGGATTTACAATACACTGGTTGGAAATGCTTTCATTTGTGTGAGTAGGTACCTTTATCCAGATTTCATTAATCTATTCTGTTGAAGAGAATAAAGGTAATAATAACCTACCTAAAATAACAAACGAATTTATCTATGCTGTTTAAGTAGGTAGATTAAACCATTGAATGGCTATTATACCGGTTTTTCATGGTATGAACCCATCAGAATGTAGGGTGGCAAATCTATCTGTTGTCGTGGATACCTGCCACACAGCATCTTCCCTATAATAACCTCTAAGTAAGTACTTATCACTTTCTTAACCTATTTCAACTGTGAGCTGCTCTGGCTTGAGCCAGAGATCACATTTTCGTCATACTAACCTGAAACACATACTCGTAAACATCCAGATAAAACTATGAATGCATTTGTGTTTGTTAAGGCTTTGACAGTGATATAGCTACTCTCACCAGACTGTTGGACATGCTCACGGACCCCTGCTGATTCACAATAGAAGCATCCTCCTGTGTTCTTTCTGTTGAGGCTTACACCAGCCAAACACAACGCTGCATTTTTACAAGCAAAGTGCCCCGTTGTTGATTTCGAACATCAGACTATTATAGTATTTTTTTGTGAAAATATTTTAATGTCCGCTTCTGTAATCTCAACCACCGTCTACTGAAGACAGGGGCCACCGACAGAGGGTTACCTAATGTTGTGCCTGTCTTAAAGGCAGTTAAATTTCGGGAAAATGTGACACCCAGCCGTCAATTCCATAACTGAAAATGACTCAGTGACTACGTTTGACAAGTTAAATGACCATCAATTAACAATTCTTGATGATAATTTTGAGCAATTGATGGTCATTCTACGTGTTAAATGTTAGTCACCGAGTGACTTTCAGTTAGGGAATAGGGAGGCTCGTCTTTAGTTTTAGTGGAACTTGTGATAATGGAGAAGTAGAATTAAAAATAATGTTATAGAGAAGGGATTCTCCGTATCATTCCTGCGAAGATGGATACGGAGCTACTTGAGCTTCGTGAGCAATTCAGACACATGTTTTAACTTACTTAAGACTTTTGTGTCTTGTCACAGATTGTAAAATTGGCTGATACAGTTAGAGTCTTACTTACACATTAATCTTCCAAGTAGGTATGTTGTAGCTGACTTGAGTTTCCGGGCACACAGCCTTATAACCATTAGTATTAGTAGTAGCAGAGAGCAATTTGTCACATTAAAAATAACAACGCATCCATACTATGTCTCCTACATTAAATTCTGCATTTTTCTGGCGTAAGTTATAGCGCTGCGTATTTTTAACATGAGAATGCCACAGTGCTGTTTAGACTTTACCAAAAATACCAGATAAGTGACCAAGGTTATCGGCATAGACCCTGAGTTTTTTTCTATATATTTCGGAACTTTCGTCTTTTGTCGACTATGTCAGTTCCATTGCTCTATGACCCAAGTCACTCATCAAAGGAGATGTCCAATAAATATATGGAGGCCGTTATAAAAATAACTAGAAATTCTAAGCAACATAATAGTTATTTCCGGAGAAAGGGCATATTATTTGGCTATTTTTAAGCTAATGAAAAATAATAAATGTACCTCCGTTTTTTTTTCCCGCTCACAGGGGTGTATGTCCCTTTCCTCCCCCTTCATACCAGAGTGTGATACTTTTCCCCGCTCACAGGGGAGTAGGTCCCCTTTCCTCCCCCTTCATACCAGAGTGTGATACTTTTCCCCGCTCACAGGGGAGTAGGTCCCCTTTCTTCCCCCTTCATACCAGAGTGTGATACTTTTCCCCGCTCACAGGGGAGTAGGTCCCTTTCCTCCCCCTTCATACCAGAGTGTGATACTTATTCCCGCTCACAAGGGAGTAGGTCCCCTTTTCTCCCCCTTCATACCAGAGTGTGATACTTTTCCCCGCTTACAGGGGAGTAGGTCCCTTTCCTCCCCCTTCATACCAGAGTGTGATACTTTTCCCCGCTCACAGGGGAGTAGGTTCCCTTTCCTCCCCCTGCATACCAGAGTGTGATACTTTTCCCGCTCACAGGGGAGTAGGTCCCTTTCCTCCCCCTTCATACCAGAGTGTGATACTTATTCCCGCTCACAAGGGAGTAGGTCCCCTTTTCTCCCCCTTCATACCAGAGTGTGATACTTTTCCCCGCTTACAGGGGAGTAGGTCCCTTTCCTCCCCCTTCATACCAGAGTGTGATACTTTTCCCCGCTCACAGGGGAGTAGGTTCCCTTTCCTCCCCCTGCATACCAGAGTGTGATACTTTTCCCGCTCACAGGGGAGTAGGTCCCTTTCCTCCCCCTTCATACCAGAGTGTGATATTTAAAGATTACATTTTCATACTAACTTCAAAAAAGTATTTATTTTTTCGCTCTGCTATACCGAATATGTATACTACAGCCAGTGTAGTAGTAAGTGTATATACTAACAATGTTCATTATTGTCAGATGTCGAGCCCTGTGTTTGGGCAGATGCAGGTGAGCGCGGGCCCGGGCGCGCTACAGCCGCCGCTGCCGCCGCCGCTGCCGCCCCCGCACCCGCACCCACACCCGCACCCCGCGAGCTCCGCCGCCGTGGGTGAGTCCGCACGCTTCACGGTGTCGCGTCGCGCGCCCGAGGCTCGCGTGTCCGTAGACGAGGCGTAACGCCGCTGGCTCTGCTCGCTGTTACAGACGCCGCCGCCGCCGCCGCCGCCGCCGCCGCCGTCGTCGTCGTCGTCGCCGCTCGAATCCCCGCTCAGTGATACCGTTCTGCTTTCTGTTTCAGACTAGATATAAGTTAGGTTTACTGTAGCGCGTAGCGCGGCGCGCCCGGCGAGTCGCCGCCCGCCGCCGCCGCCGCCGCTCTACGTACAAATGTACCTATCTATCTATCTCACTTACCGCATCCTCCTGTCTGCGAGTCGAGAGCGCGCGCCCCTAGCCTGTAGCCAGCAGCTACCTGCCTGTTAATGCTCTGAATATGCACCGTGATAGCCGATTTAATGTTCTATATTTCGTAGTTTTGCATCACTCATGATGATATGATTTTGTCAGTGTCATGGAGGAATGTATCCTATCGTTTCAAGATAGCCCGGTTTGACACGAATGAAACTGTATCCCTTACGAAGTCTAATTCAAACTGGCTAGACGTCTAACCTGGAATGACCACATTACAGCTAAACGAGCTGAACTCGAAATTCGGTTCAAGAGCATGCGCTGCTTACTTAGGCTAGAAACCCGACGGTCACTACTCAATAAAGGACTAGTATAACCTTTAGTATCCGTGGTACCCCAAGTCGTACCACCAGTGGTACCACGGTTACTTTGTTTCTCCTAACCTTGGTACCTCAGTGGAACTACGGTTACTTTTTTCCAAACCTGGTACCACGGATCTTGTGCATGTTGATATTACATAATAAGAAATAAGAATAATAAGAAATGTTTATTGACCATAACATGATGATAATATAAAGATGTAGCCCTGTCCCCCGGAAAAGCGTGAGCTGTGGCCCAGGAAACAGTTCTCTCCCGTATGTGATTAACTTTTAAAAATTACAGTCGTTACAAATGTAAATGAATGTAAACACTACTACAAAAACCATATAAAAATAAAACTAACTCTAATATAGTCTATTGTGTAGTATTGTGTGAGTGTGCGTGTGTGTGTGTGTGTGCGTGTGCGTGTGTGTGTGTGTGTGTGTGAGAGTAGTGTGTGTGTGAGTGTGAGTGTAGTGTGTGTGTGTGTGTATGTGTGTGTTTTGTGTGTGTGAAGATGAGCATTACCATGATATAGAGTCCTACTTAAGAAGGTCCTCTATACCGGCATAATCAAATGAATCTAACCATTGCGTTATTATGCCTTTTAACTGATGATTACTGCAATTATTTATGTTACATTTTGAAGTTATTTTTGTATACAGCCGTGGTGCGTTATAATTGTAATGCCTACGAGCCAAAGAACTACTTAAATTCGGAACAGGGTAGCGCATAGTTCTTCGTTTAGGTAGAATTAATTTTGGCACTGTGAAACGGTGATATCTTCGGATGCACTGAAATATATATAGTTTTCGAACACTAAGGACTCCAAGTTTGTTATATAGGAGATTTGTAGGGTATCTGAATGGAAGGTACATCATAATTTTGAGAAGGGCTCTTTGGGCTCTTTCAACTTCTAACATATATGTTTTAGGAGCACCTCCCCAAGAACTGATACAGTAATTGATGATGCACTGGCAAAGAGCCTTATATGTTTTAATTAATAGGTTATGATCAGCAATGGCCCTGAGATTTTTAAATATGTATATAAGTGATCTTATTCTTTTTGCAGTGACAGTCAGATGTTGTTGCCATGTTAATTTTTGATCGATCATAACCCCTAGATATTTTATTAATGGTACTCGCACCAGAGCATCACAGCTGCATTGATCACTACATTCCTTATTCTTGTTACATGGATGTGTATGCACTGTAACACTGAAATCAGAAGGAGGACTAGTAACAGCGGTTTTATGAAAGCACATAAATTTTGTTTTCGCGGTATTCAGGGAGAGCAAATTATTTTCCAACCAACTACTGACTGCGCATAAACCCTTCTCTGCAAGTTTTTTTACACTATCCCAGGTTTTATCATGAAAAACTAAAACAGTATCGTCAGCGAACATTAAAAGATCCGCACCTTCCAAGTTCATTTTACACAGGGCGTTAATGTAAATGAGGAATAATGTAGGACCTAGTGTGCTTCCTTGCGGAACCCCATATGAGCAGCTTGCATCATCACTAAAAACTTTATCTACCCTGACTGATTGTGTCCTATTACTAAGGTAGTCCCTGAACCATTCAAAAGGCAACCCTCTGATTCCTATATTTTCTAACTTCGTCAGAAGAATTGGGATTACATAATAAGGGATTACATGATGACATAATAAGACAGATTCAACTGGAGTTAATTACAAATGAAATTCATCATTCAATTCAAGTTGGTTATGCATTAGAGTACCGTAATTTAGGTGCATTCCCATTCAGTCCACTCTTGTGAGTCACACAATATCTGCAGCATTATTAGTAGGTACTTAATAGAGCAGCAAATCATAATTCAGATTTTATAAAATTATGGCAAGCTGTGAAATTTTGGCAAGTTTATTAGTAGTAGAGCTTCATAGAGAGTTCGTCCGGGGAAGTACTACCATCATACCTATTTCTGCCGCAAAGCAGTTTTGCTCGCATTGCTGTGTTCCGGTTTGAAGGGAATGGGTGCCGACACATGATACCTTTCATCTTTGTCTAAGAATGGCGGGCACCGTGCTATGCCACATAGACATTGGCGCGTCCTAGATGGAAGTGACCTGTGAGGTAATGCACTGTTCATAGGCAGGAGGACAGGTGGGCCATTTGCATGACCAGTCATAACAAGTTGTATATATAAAAAAAAAAATTGGTTGTCTTATTAATGTTATTTCTACAGTAATAAGATAGTTATACAGTAGGCGGGGGGAGGGGGTGTCACGCGTATGCGCCGGCAGTGATGAGAGCGATACGGAGAGGTTCCCGCCTCGCGCTGGTCGAGCCTGTGATACTCTATGCTGAAAAGATCTGAGCCGGCGCCGCGGGACGTGTCGACAGTTCGGTCGGTACAAAGATCCGAGCCGGCGCCGCAGGACGTGGCGACAGGCCGTTCGGTACAACGATCCGAGCCAGCGCCGCGGGACGTGGCGACAGGCCGGTCGGTACAAAGATCCGAGCCAGCGCCGCGGGACGTGGCGACAGGCCGGTCGGTACAAAGATCCAAACCGGCGCCGCGGGACGTGGCGACAGGCCGTACGGTACAAAGATCCGAGCCGGCGCCGCGGCAAGTGGTGACAGGCCGGTCGGTACAAAGATCTGAGCCGTCGCCGCGGGACGTGGCGACAGTTCGGTCTGTACAAAGATCTAAGCCGGCGCCGCGGGACGTGGCGACAGTTCGGTTGGTACAAAGATCCGAGCCGGCGCCGCGGGACGTGGTGACAGGCCGGGCGGTACAAAGATCTGAGCCGGCGCCGCGGGACGTGGCGACAGTTCGGTCGGTACAAAGATCCGAGCCGGCGCCGCGGGACGTGGCGACAGGCCGGTCGGTACAAAGATCTAAACCGGCGCCGCGGGACGTGGCGACAGTTCGGTCGGTACAAAGATCCGAGCCGGCGCCGCAGGACGTGGCGACAAGCCGGTCGGTACAAAGATCCGAGCCAGCGCCGCGGTACGTGGCGACAGGCCGGTCGGTACAAAGATCCGAGCCAGCGCCGCGGGACGTGGCGACAGGCCGGTCGGTACAAAGATCCAAACCGGCGCCGCGGGACGTGGCGACAGGCCGTACTGTATAAAGATCCGAGCCGGCGCCGCGGCAAGTGGTGACAGGCCGGTCGGTACAAAGATCTGAGCTGACGCCGCGGGACGTGGCGACAGTTCGGTCTGTACAAAGAACTGAGCCGGCGCCGTGGGACGTGGCGACAGTTCGGTCGGTACAAAGATCCGAGCCGGCGCCGCGGGACGTGGCGACAGGCCGGTCGGTACAAAGATCTGAGCCGGCGCCGTGGGACGTGGCGACAAATCGGTCGGTACAAAGATCCGAGCCGGCGCCGCGGGACGTGGCGACAGGCCGGTCGGTACAAAGATCTAAACCGGCGCCGCGGGACGTGGCGACAGTTCGGTCGGTACAAAGATCCGAGCCGGCGCCGCAGGACGTGGCGACAGGCCGGCCGGTAGAAAGATCCGAGCCAGCGCCGCGGGACGTGGCGACAGGCCGGTCGGTACAAAGATCCGAGCCGGCGCCGCAGGACGTGGCGACAAGCCGGTCGGTACAAAGATCCGAGCCAGCGCCGCGGTACGTGGCGACAGGCCGGTCGGTACAAAGATCCGAGCCAGCGCCGCGGGACGTGGCGACAGGCCGGTCGGTACAAAGATCCAAACCGGCGCCGCGGGACGTGGCGACAGGCCGTACTGTATAAAGATCCGAGCCGGCGCCGCGGCAAGTGGTGACAGGCCGGTCGGTACAAAGATCTGAGCTGACGCCGCGGGACGTGGCGACAGTTCGGTCTGTACAAAGAACTGAGCCGGCGCCGTGGGACGTGGCGACAGTTCGGTCGGTACAAAGATCCGAGCCGGCGCCGCGGGACGTGGCGACAGGCCGGTCGGTACAAAGATCTGAGCCGGCGCCGTGGGACGTGGCGACAAATCGGTCGGTACAAAGATCCGAGCCGGCGCCGCGGGACGTGGCGACAGGCCGGTCGGTACAAAGATCTAAACCGGCGCCGCGGGACGTGGCGACAGTTCGGTCGGTACAAAGATCCGAGCCGGCGCCGCAGGACGTGGCGACAGGCCGGCCGGTAGAAAGATCCGAGCCAGCGCCGCGGGACGTGGCGACAGGCCGGTCGGTACAAAGATCCGAGCCAGCGCTGCGGGACGTGGCGACAGGCCGGTCGGTACAAAGATCCGAGCCAGCGCCGCGGGACGTGGTGACAGGCCGGTCGGTACAAAGATCCGAGCCAACGCCGCGGGACGTGGCGACAGTTCGGTTTGTACAAAGAACTGAGCCGGCGCCGCGGGACGTGGCGACAGTTCGGTCGGTACAAAGATCCGAGCCGGCGCCGCGGGACGTGGCGACAGGCCGGTCGGTACAAAGATCTGAGCCGGCGCCGTGGGACGTGGCGACAGTTCGGTCGGTACAAAGATCCGAGCCGGCGCCGCAGGACGTGGCGACAGGCCGGCCGGTAGAAAGATCCGAGCCGGCGCCGCGGGACGTGGCGACAGGCCGGTCGGTACAAAGATCCAAACCGGCGCCGCGGGACGTGGCAACAGGCCGTACGGTACAAAGATCCGAGCCGGCGCCGCGGCAAGTGGTGACAGGCCGGTCGGTACAAAGATCTGAGCCGTCGCCGCGGGACGTGGCGACAGTTCGGTCTGTACAAAGATCTAAGCCGGCGCCGCGGGACGTGGCGACAGTTCGGTCGGTACAAAGATCCGAGCCGGCGCCGCGGGACGTGGTGACAGGCCGGGCGGTACAAAGATCTGAGCCGGCGCCGCGGGACGTGGCGACAGTTCGGTCGGTACAAAGATCCGAGCCGGCGCCGCGGGACGTGGCGACAGGCCGGTCGGTACAAAGATCTAAACCGGCGCCGCGGGACGTGGCGACAGTTCGGTCGGTACAAAGATCCGAGCCGGCGCCGCAGGGCGTGGCGACAAGCCGGTCGGTACAAAGATCCGAGCCAGCGCCGCGGTACGTGGCGACAGGCCGGTCGGTACAAAGATCCGAGCCAGCGCCGCGGGACGTGGCGACAGGCCGGTCGGTACAAAGATCCAAACCGGCGCCGCGGGACGT
Source organism: Operophtera brumata (assembly GCA_932527175.1). Lineage (NCBI taxonomy): Eukaryota > Metazoa > Arthropoda > Insecta > Lepidoptera > Geometridae > Operophtera > Operophtera brumata. The sequence continues at coordinate 51,743,312 of OW052239.1, read as the reverse complement.
GGCGACAGGCCGTACTGTATAAAGATCCGAGCCGGCGCCGCGGCAAGTGGTGACAGGCCGGTCGGTACAAAGATCTGAGCTGACGCCGCGGGACGTGGCGACAGTTCGGTCTGTACAAAGAACTGAGCCGGCGCCGTGGGACGTGGCGACAGTTCGGTCGGTACAAAGATCCGAGCCGGCGCCGCGGGACGTGGCGACAGGCCGGTCGGTACAAAGATCTGAGCCGGCGCCGTGGGACGTGGCGACAAATCGGTCGGTACAAAGATCCGAGCCGGCGCCGCGGGACGTGGCGACAGGCCGGTCGGTACAAAGATCTAAACCGGCGCCGCGGGACGTGGCGACAGTTCGGTCGGTACAAAGATCCGAGCCGGCGCCGCAGGACGTGGCGACAGGCCGGCCGGTAGAAAGATCCGAGCCAGCGCCGCGGGACGTGGCGACAGGCCGGTCGGTACAAAGATCCGAGCCGGCGCCGCAGGACGTGGCGACAAGCCGGTCGGTACAAAGATCCGAGCCAGCGCCGCGGTACGTGGCGACAGGCCGGTCGGTACAAAGATCCGAGCCAGCGCCGCGGGACGTGGCGACAGGCCGGTCGGTACAAAGATCCAAACCGGCGCCGCGGGACGTGGCGACAGGCCGTACTGTATAAAGATCCGAGCCGGCGCCGCGGCAAGTGGTGACAGGCCGGTCGGTACAAAGATCTGAGCTGACGCCGCGGGACGTAACGACAGTTCGGTCTGTACAAAGAACTGAGCCGGCGCCGTGGGACGTGGTGACAGGCCGGTCGGTACAAAGATCTGAGCCGGCGCCGCGGGACGTGGCGACAGGCCGGTCGGTACAAAGATCTGAGCCGGCGCCGTGGGACGTGGCGACAAATCGGTCGGTACAAAGATCCGAGCCGGCGCCGCGGGACGTGGCGACAGGCCGGTCGGTACAAAGATCTAAACCGGCGCCGCGGGACGTGGCGACAGTTCGGTCGGTACAAAGATCCGAGCCGGCGCCGCAGGACGTGGCGACAGGCCGGCCGGTAGAAAGATCCGAGCCAGCGCCGCGGGACGTGGCGACAGGCCGGTCGGTACAAAGATCCGAGCCAGCGCTGCGGGACGTGGCGACAGGCCGGTCGGTACAAAGATCCGAGCCAGCGCCGCGGGACGTGGTGACAGGCCGGTCGGTACAAAGATCCGAGCCAACGCCGCGGGACGTGGCGACAGTTCGGTTTGTACAAAGAACTGAGCCGGCGCCGCGGGACGTGGCGACAGTTCGGTCGGTACAAAGATCCGAGCCGGCGCCGCGGGACGTGGCGACAGGCCGGTCGGTACAAAGATCTGAGCCGGCGCCGTGGGACGTGGCGACAGTTCGGTCGGTACAAAGATCCGAGCCGGCGCCGCAGGACGTGGCGACAGGCCGGCCGGTAGAAAGATCCGAGCCAGCGCCGCGGGACGTGGCGACAGGCCGGTCGGTACAAAGATCCGAGCCAGCGCTGCGGGACGTGGCGACAGGCCGGTCGGTACAAAGATCCGAGCCAGCGCCGCGGGACGTGGTGACAGGCCGGTCGGTACAAAGATCCGAGCCAACGCCGCGGGACGTGGTGACAGGCGGTTCGGTACAAAGATCCGAACCGGCGCTGCGGGAAGTGGTGACAGGCCGGTCGGTACAAAGATCCGAGCCGACGCCGCGGGACGTGGCGACAGTTCGGTCTGTACAAAGATCTGAGCCGGCACCGCGGGACGTGGCGACAGTTCGGTCGGTACAAAGATCCGTGCCGGCGCCGCGGGACGTGGCGACAGGCCGGTCGGTACAAAGATCCGAGCCGGCGCTGCGGGACATGGCGACAGGCCGGTCGGTACAAAGGTCCCTGCAGATAAAATGTTTGGGAACCGGTTTTTTTTTAGTTTTCTCTAAATATTACGATTTGATTTGGTTGGTTACTCTTAGTAAATTATTCCTGATGAGAAATAGAGTCGATTGAGCCCATTTTATTTTATTTTAAGAAATGCTTCAATTTGATTTTGGCTTTTTGCAAAAATCCAATTTTTTGTCAAAATTCACACTATTTATGAGAAACTTTTATGGACTCTCTATTGTTATCTTACTGTATTATTAATTTAAAGTAAGCCAAGCTGTTGGATTCACTGGAAAATAAAAATTAAAAAATTAAATGAATAACAATTAAACACAACAATTTAAGCTAAAAAAAACTGCTGAAATACTTACTTTTGCCTTAATTCACATGTTCAATGCAAGCTCACCCGCACATTTTGGATGCGTGGAGGTCTCGCACAGTGCGTTTCACGCGCTCGTTTCTTCCGCGTACCTGCAGGGCGTGGAATGAGCTCCCGTTGCATGTCATCCCACAGGGCTACAATATGGGTAAATTCAAGAGAAATATCAATAGGGCTCTTAATGGTAGGCAGCGCGTTTGCAATACCGTGGGTGTTGCAGATGTCCATAGGCGGCGGTGACTGCTTTACATCAGGCGGGCCGTCTACTTGTTTGTCACCTTATTGCATAAAAAAAAAAAAAAAAAAACATGTCCTGTATTTGAACTCTCAGTTTCTTTTGTTAAATTTAATTGTGTCGGTAGAAAAATGGCTACACGCAATGAAAATTGAAGAGATAAGTTGGTGGCTCTATAGATTGGATTAGGCATATGCCATATGGCATCGACCTATATGGGTCGAGCGTCACGCAGGGAGGTGCATAGTCAGGTCACGGCTAGGTCGCGGGCGCGCGCGGAGTGCGAGGTGAGCGTGAGAGAGGGCGTGCATGCGTCCACAGTGTGTGTGTCGCGCGTCATGCGCGCTGTTTACCCGCTAATGACTGCTCGCTTGCAGGGGGCGTGTTCGCGGCGCCTGTCCACGAGCTGCGGCAGCTCGGCGACGTGTTCACCGGTGAGTACTGCCCCGCCCTCGCCCTGCCGCGTGATGTGGATTCCACACTCACTCACTCTATACTCTGTTCGGTGGCAGGTCCGGGCGCCAAGTGCTCCGCGCTGCCGGCGATCCTGGGCGGGTCTCTGCCGCGGTTGTCCTCGGAGCAGGCGGACGCGGTGGCGCGCGCCAAGAAGTACGCCATGGAGCAGAGCATCAAGATGGTGCTCATGAAGCAGACGCTGGCGCACCAGCAGCAGCAGATGGCGAGCCAGCGCACGCAGGTGCAGCGGCAGCAGGCGCTCGCGCTCATGTGCAGGTACAGCGCCGCGGGCTGGTAGGGGGGGGGGGGGTTGTCGTCACGCGTATGCGCCGGCAGTGATGAGAGCGATACGGAGAGGTTCCCGCCTCGCGCTGGTCGAGCCTGTGATACTCTATGCTGAAAAGATCTGAGCCGGCGCCGTGGGACGTGGCGATAGCCCGGTCGGTACAAAGATCCGTACGGGCCGTGGCGACAGGCCGGTCGGTACAAAGATCCGGGAGGGCCGTGGCGACAGGCCGGTCAGTACAAAGATCCGGGCGGGCCGTGGCGACAGGCCGGTCGGTACAAAGATCCGGGCGGGCCGTGGCGACAGGCCGGTCGGTACAAAGACCCGGGCGGGCCGTGGCGACAGGCCGGTCGGTACAAAGACCCGGGCGGGCCGTGGCGACAGGCCGGTGATGACGAGCGTGTGCGTTGCAGGGTGTACGTGGGCTCGATCTCGTTCGAGCTGAAGGAGGACACGATCCGGCAAGCCTTCCTGCCGTTCGGGCCCATCAAGAGCATCAACATGTCGTGGGACCCCGTCACGCAGAAACACAAGGGGTTCGCGTTCGTCGAGTACGAGATCCCGGAGGCGGCGCAGCTCTCTCTCGAGCAGATGAACGGAGTCATGCTGGGCGGCAGGTATTTATACATTATATACGCCAACTCGCGTACTTACATCGCTATCAAAGGGTTTTTTTTAAAAACACCTTTTAACTAACAACAATTTCAGTAATTAGCTTAATTCCCTAATCTCACTATTCTCGAGAATTTATGAAACTAGTTTCATTTATATTTAACCACTTCGGTACGGATACGAAGGTCACTGCATAGCTGCATATACTGTGTACTGTTTTATTTTTAGGATTCCCAATTTATTACGAATTGATTTGGTTGGTTACTTTTAGTAAATTATTTCTGATTATAAATAAAGTCGATTGAGCTCAAATTGTTTATTTTTGTAAAATTTCATTTTTCGGGCACTCTACCATTTTTCAAACATCAATCAAATTTATATTTATTAACAAAAAAAAATAAGAACAAACCTCTTTAACTACAACTGAAAAGGAACTTACCCTGAGAGTCCCATATCTTGCCACATCCTTTATAGTAATAGGGAATGTGGAAGCAGTGGGCTGCGACTATTGGCATTTGATCGCTGCATCGGCTTCCAAATCGAGTTGCATATGACACAGAAAACGATCTAGTTTGATCCTACAGCTGGGAAATATCCTAATTTCCCAAAAATGCTCAGAGAAATATCCTAATTCCGAGAACTTCTGTGAGAAGTGAGAACAATCTAATTTCTAAGAAAAGTACAGATTTATTTCGTAATGTAATTATTTAAATTAAATAGGACCGCCATAATCTTCAACTTGCTTTAGCTTAGAGATGCTTTTAGGAATTGTCCGTGGTGTGTCCGGCCCAAGAATAGACCCCTCCATCTCCTCCCGTGGATGTCGTAAAAGCCGACTTAGGGATTACCCGGACTTGTTTGTAAGATTCGTTGGAATAAGATTTGTCCTGGCTGCTAGCTTATTTATGGAATGTGATAGATAATACTGGAAGAAAGCGTTAGTTGAGTCAGTCGTTGGAAGCAATGGCGGCAATGAGCTCACAACTCGTCTCGTCTATATTCCACGATGGTGCAACCCACTGCGAAAAGAGGCCCATTGAGGCTCTGCCTACCCCTTCGGGAAAAAAGGCGTGTGTCTATGTATGTATGTTTAGGAAACTATACTCTGGAACATACTCGCGGCTCATTCTATCCCACTAAGTGAATAGGCTATAATTATATCCCACTGACGTAATCTACTCGCGTTGATAATGAACAGGCTGTAATTATATCCCACTGACGTAATCTACTCGCGTTGATAGTGAACAGGCTATAATTATATCCCACTGACGTAATCTACTCGCGTTGATAGTGAACAGGCTGTAATTATATCCCACTGACGTAATCTACTCGCGTTGATAGTGAACAGGCTGTAATTATATCCCACTGACGTAATCTACTCGCGTTGATACTGAACAGGCTGTAATTATATCCCACTGACGTAATCTACTCGCGTTGATACTGAACAGGCTGTAATTATATCCCACTGACGTAATCTACTCGCGTTGATAGTGAACAGGCTGTAATTATATCCCAATGACGTAATCTACTCGCGTTTATAGTGAACAGGCTGTAATTATATCCCACTGACGTAATCTACTCGCGTTGATAGTGAACAGGCTATAATTATATCCCACTGACGTAATCTACTCGCGTTGATAGTGAACAGGCTATAATTATATCCCACTGACGTAATCTACTCGCGTTGATAGTGAACAGGCTGTAATTATATCCCACTGACGTAATCTACTCGCGTTGATAGTGAACAGGCTGTAATTATATCCCACAGACGTAATCTACTCGCGTTGATAGTGAACAGGCTGTAATGCCACCCCACTGACGTAATCTACTCGCGTTGAGGGTGAACAGGCTGTAACTCCACCCCACTGACGTAATCTACTCGCGTTGAGAGTGAACAGGCTGTAACTCCACCCCACTGACGTAATCTACTCGCGTTGAGAGTGAACAGGCTGTAATGCCACCCCACTGAAGTAATCTACTCGCATTGAGAGTGAACAGGCTGTAACTCCACCCCACTGTCGTAATCTACTCGCGTTGAGAGTGAACAGGCTGTAATGCCACCCCACTGACGTAATCTACTCGCGTTGAGGGTGAACAGGCTGTAACTCCACCCAACTGACGTAATCTACTCGCGTTGAGAGTGAACATGCTGTAACTCCATCCCACTAACGGTAATCTACTCGCGTTGAGAGTGAACAGGCTGTAATGCCACCCCAGTGACGTAATCTACTCGCGTTGAGAGTGAACAGGCTGTAACTCCACCCCACTGACGTAATCTACTCGCGTTGAGAGTGAACAGGCTGTAATGCCACCCCACTGAAGTAATCTACTCGCATTGAGAGTGAACAGGCTGTAACTCCACCCCACTGTCGTAATCTACTCTCGTTGAGAGTGAACAGGCTGTAATGCCACCCCACTGACGTAATCTACTCGCGTTGAGAGTGAACAGGCTGTAACTCCACCCCACTGTCGTAATCTACTCGCGTTGAGAGTGAACAGGCTGTAACTCCACCCCACTGTCGTAATCTACTCGCGTTGAGAGTGAACAGGCTGTAACTCCACCCCACTGTCGTAATCTACTCGCGTTGAGAGCGAACAGGCTATAATAATATCCCAGTGACGTAATCTACTCGCTTTGAGAGCGAACAGGCTGTAACTCCACCCACCGTCGAGGACGCGACGCCGCCGTAATGTTTGTGGTTCTCGACAGGAATATAAAAGTGGTGGGTCGTCCGTCCAACATGCCACAGGCGCAGGCCGTCATCGACGAGATCCAGGAGGAAGCCAAGCAGTACAACCGCATTTACGTCGCCTCCATCCACCCGGAGCTCACAGAGGACGACATCAAGAAGTGAGTCACAGTCTTATCATATACGAGTATTAATAGACTGGTAACTACTATTGAAATTTTCAAGCTCAACGTCATTTTGTGAGCCATTTTGGCAACGTGACTTTTCCGATGTGAATAAGCCTGCTGATTTCGGTTCTGAATGTTGCCAAACCGAATTTTGGCTCCCCTCTCCCCTATCCCCGTTTTTTCCTCGAAATATGCCTCTAACCACGGTTTTTACGATTTTAACCTGAAAGTATTACTGTTACAAAAAAAGTGTCAAGGATTTATAGCATGTGGTGCAGGCAGGGTGCCGCCCGCCGCACTCCTCGGAATATAGAGCTGGGCCGCAGTCGCGCTGATTATAGCATGTGGTGCAGGCAGAGTGACGCCCGCCGCACTCCTCGGAATATAGAGCTGGGCCGCAGTCGCGGGTATTATAGCATGTGGTGCAGGCAGAGTGACGCCCGCCGCACTCCTCGGAATATAGAGCTGGGCCGCAGTCGCGCTGATTATAGCATGTGGTGCAGGCAGAGTGACGCCCGCCGCACTCCTCGGAATATAGAGCTGGGCCGCAGTCGCGCTGATTATAGCAACTGGTGCAGGCAGGGTGCCGCCCGCCGCACACCTCTGAATATAGAGCTGGGCCGCAGTCGCGCTGATTATAGCATGTGGTGCAGGCAGGGTGCCGCTCGCCACACTCCTCTGAATATAGAGCTGGGCCGCAGTCGCGCTGATTATAGCATGTGGTGCAGGCAGGGTGCCGCCCGCCACACACCTCTGAATATAGAGCTGGGCCGCAGTCGCGCTGATTATAGCATGTGGTGCAGGCAGGGTGCCGCTCGCCACACTCCTCTGAATATAGAGCTGGGCCGCAGTCGCGCTGATTATAGCATGTGGTGCAGGCAGGGTGCCGCTCGCCACACTCCTCTGAATATAGAGCTGCGCCGCAGTCGCGCTGATTCTGAACACAAACACAGGGTTGATATGAATCACTTTATTTAAATCAAATCTCTTATTATTATTTTTTTAAACATTGATTTCAATCATTACTTTTTGACGAACACCGGGCTCAGTGGCGCGTATTGGGAGAGGCCAATGTCCAGCAGTGGCTGATGATGATGAAGACTTTTTGACTGCAACCAGCCAATAAGTGTCAGGGGACTTCCTCCGACATAAACTACGGACATAAACTTTATTTTGTCATATTTAATTTGTTTATGTTGTTTGTTTGTTTCAGCGTGTTCGAGGCGTTCGGCCCCATCACGTACTGCAAGCTGGCGTACGGCGCGTCGGCGCACAAGCACAAGGGCTACGGCTTCCTGGAGTACGGCTCGCTGGCGGCCGCGCTCGAGGCCATCGCCTCCATGAACCTGTTCGACCTCGGGGGGCAGTACCTGCGCGTGGGGCGTGCCATCACGCCGCCCAACGCGCTGGCGGGCCCGCCCGCTCCCACCGCCATGCCCACTGCCGCCGCCGTCGCCGCCGCCGCCGCCACTGCCAAGATACAGGTACACTCTGCAGTACATCGCCACCAAGATACAGGTACACTAAGCAGTAAACCACCGCCAAGATACAGGTACACTCTGCAGTACATCGCCATCAAGATACAGGTACACTAAGCAGTAAACCACCGCCAAGATACAGGTACACTCTGCAGTACATCGCCATCAACTATTGGTATTTTTTTGAAGGCACTATACACGCAGCAATAAACGTGTTCTGTCTGTCTATTATTGTATTGTGTTCCCATGCTGTGTATTTGCTGTTCAAAATAAACTATTTCTATTCTATTCTTCTATTCCATCATGATACAGGTACACTAAGCAGTAAACCACCGCCAAGATACAGGTACACTCTGCAGTACATCGCCATCGCCCGCCAATTTATCTCTGATCAACGTTGAATTGACAGGAGTTGAAACTACTCCATGTAATTCAGTCGTAAAAGAAAATTATTTAAATTTCCGAAATTGCCGCTATCTTGTTTTTGTCCACCTCCGGTACCCGGACGGACTTCCAGTTATCAAAATTGAGTTCAGCGACCCCCAAAGCCTATGCCAGGACACCTCACACGACAAGAATCGAGATATAATATGGCTTTTAAGTTAAGGTTCCATTTTGGCCGCCATCTTGAATTTTGAGCAAAGGAGCCAAAATTGGGATTGTCAACATTCAGAATCGAATTTAGCAGGCTGTTTTTACTTCGGAAAAGTCACGTTGCCAAAATGAACCACTAAATGCCGTTGAATTTGAAAATGTTTTTGTTTATGAAAATTATAAAAAAACCTGAAGTTCCGGAAGATATTGCTCACAAACCATGAGCCCTACCAAAAAAGTTTATGCACCATGTTATAGAAAATAGAGATCCTTTCTGTCCTTGACACTTTTTTTGTAACAGCAATACTTTTTGGTTAAAATCGTAAAAACCGTGGTTAGAGACATATTTCGAGGAAAAAAGGGGGAGGTGAGCCAAAATTCGGCTTGGCAACATTCAGAACCGAATTCAGCAGGCTTATTTACATGAAAAAAGTAACGTTGCCAAAATGGCCCACAAAATGCCGTTGAAACGAAAACGAAGCCGATTTTTTGAGTTTTTGACCAGCCTCTTAGTTTTGCTGTTGACTTTTTTCTGTAATTTAATTTTTGACAATAATTTGTTCTCCTATAAGATTATTATTGTACCTTTTTTATTATTCTGTTATACCTACCATAGTCTTCTGTAAAATGAGTGATGACTTTCCTGAGTGCAATGTAATATGTGATAAATAAATGTGTTGTCTCGTGTTGCAGGCCATGGACGCCGTAGCGAGTAACGCAGTGGCGCTCGGGCTGACGAAGCTGAGCGCGCTGGGCGTGCCGGCCGCGGCAGCGCTGCCCTCGCTGGCGGCGGCACTGCCCGCGCTGCCCGTCACGCTGCCCGTCACGCTGCCCGCACTGCCCGTCACGCTGCCTGTCACGCTGCCCGTGACGCTGCCGCCCTCGCTGCCCGTCGCACTGCCGCCCGCGCCCCCGCTGGCCGCCGCCATAGGTGACTGATTACTGATATCCAGGGTATTTCATTGAAATAGGTCAGTGGGAGAAATCCTAAACGCAAAAGAGCTTCAGCAAAGAGTAGCCCACATTCTCCCCAATGTCACTGAGCTTATAGGGGCCAACTACGAATAGAACACCCACAGACTGTCGCACTGTTTGTTTTCAATCGCTATATTCCACGTACCTCAAGTATAGCTGTGCGACGGCAGGCGGCGCGAGCAGCGCACCGTCCCCTCCATGTCCCCTCCATGCGACGACAAGTACGTGAATCTGAAACCTACTGTAGGTATCTATATTTATAAACTTAGGGACTTTAATCGGAGCTATCCACAATGTCATAGTATCAATGTAGCCCTTGACTGCTCCCCGACAAGAAACCTTCGCCGTCTTAGGTGTTAAGCTAAGGCCAAACCGACGCATTCAGCCGCGTTCAGCCAAGTCGGGCGAGTACGGAGGATGACGTATAGTTCCTAACTGCAGCTCCTGTAGAGTTACAACGGTTTCTCGTGCAGAGGCGTTATTCACCTGTGCGGTCTTCCACGTGGTTCGTTCTTCAAGTCGAAGTTTCCATTACGAAAGCGTTTAAACCAAAAGCGCACGGTGCGTTCATTAGCTAGTCTCCTCTCCAAACGCAGCGTTGATATTCCGAGCCGTTTCTGCCGCGATAGTTCCGCGTCGGAACTCTTATTCAAAATTGATTCGGATTTTTGAAGTACCCATCTTTCACGTCTAACGTCATAGCTGAATAAAAATAGTAGATTGTATCATAAGGGAGCAACATAATATTTTTACGGCGAGGGCGCTTTTTTGAATCCAGAGCGAAGTGAGAGATTCTAGAGTAGAATCCCGAGCGTAGCGAGGGATTCTTTAGTAGAATCCTGAACGTAGCGAGGGATTCAAAGTACGTCGCCCGAGCCAAAAATATATGTTGCTTTTCATCATCTTTTCATCTTTTCACTCTGCTTTTCATCACCCACTATGAGAAAATAAAAGGCGCCTCATATGTTATTGTAATATTATTATTTAATAAAACAAATGGTTGTTTTTTTGTGTTTTTGTGTTTTTTTTGTTGTGTTTGTGTTTTTTTGTGTTTTGTGCTTTTTTGTGTTTTTTTTTGTTTCGTGTTTTTGTGTGTGTTGTGCTTTTTTGTGTTTTTTTTTTGTTTTTTGTTTTTTTTTTGTTTTTTTTGGGTTTTTTTTTTGTTTTTTTTGTTTTTTTTTTGTTTTGTGTTTTTGTGTGTATTGTGCTTTTTTGTGTTTTTTTTGTATTGTTTTTTTTGTGTTGTGTTTTTTGTGTTTTTTTTGTGTTTTGTGTTTTTTGTGTGTTTTGTTTTTTTTTTGTTTTTTGTTTTTTTTGTTTTTTTTTTTTTTTGTTTTTTTTTTTTTTTTTGTGTGTTTTGGGTTTTTTTGTTTTGTGTTTTGGGCCGTCATACCAGCCAGTATTTATTCAAACAGTATTTGCGTTCGAATTATTTGGCGCTGGTTCCAAATTCAATAAGTGCGCCGCAATTATCTTTGCCGCGCACTTTTTGAATTAGGAATTTAATAAGTGCGCCGCAAAACTCATTACTGCCCGCTAAAAGTTTCTCATAGAAAACACCACCGTTGGGTGCACTTAAAGGCGAACCCAGTCGTCCTTTTCGAATAGATGGGATGAAAAAACAATTTAAAGTCGAAAATCGAACAATGTACATTTTAGAAGAACCTTTTAGGTATCATCACAGAATACATACAGGTATCATATGAAAAAAGTTTCACGCGAAAATCAAACTCCATGAAGGTTTTATGTCAATTCAAGAATAATAATCAAGAATAATCATTATTCAAAGTATACTGTGTGTTTTTAGGGTTCCATAGCCAAATGGCAAAAAACGGAACCCATGTGGATTCGTCATGTCTGTCCGTGTATGTCACAGCCACTTTTTTCCGAATATGGATAATTAGTCTTCAAAAATGATATTGAAGCTTCTAATATCATTTTTTTCGTCAGCAGGGCTGACGTCGCCATCTTTATCACTAGGATCTCACATTGCAAATCACGAATCACTTAATTTAAAAGCACACCTTTATTTATAAACTTAAACAGATTTAGCTGAGCTTATTGGATCGAGGCTTAATCTAGGTACAGAATTAGAGGTAGATATTCACAGGATTTTACACGACCTGCCTTCAAACTAGGCCTGGACAAGAGAGCGGTCCAATCCTCGCTCCGTCCGCCATCGATCCGAAGTAATCCGAACGAGAGCGGATTTACACGAATCTGAATGGCAGCGGGGTGCGTTTCCAAGTCAATACACTTATTAATCACAACATTTTAAACTATGCAGAGTTACCAATTTTAAAGATTAATTGAAAGCATCAATTTTTTAAGTTATTTTCAACCTTATTAGTAGTTTAACTTGTTTTGGTTAAAACATTCTTCAAACATTGCAATGAAGATCGTACCTTTCTGCTTTCCTTAAACAATGTCCAGGCGTGTATTGTAGTTTAGCAAAACAAACAATAGAAAACCCGTAAATCAAGATTTAAATTAAGAACTAAACTTTACAAGCTTGAAAACCAATGCAATAACTATGATGGATTATCGCTTGTTGATGTGAACTATAAATAAGCGGTCACTCATCTTTTTAATCTGTGTTGTATTTACGATACATTGGAATCAAAAATATTACTCTAACTTAGTTCAATAATAAATTTACAAACCAAATAATCAAAGGATAGTGGTTAATTTACGAAGCAAACTACATAAAATTTAAATTAGAATGATCTCGCGACGACATGTACATTACCATGTAAACTTCCATCGAAAATTGGTTTGAACGAGATCTAGTAAGTAGTTTTTTTTTAATACGTCATAAATCGTAATCCATCCAAGAACTTTTGTATTATGTTACTTGCTGCTACGGAACCCTTCATGGGCGAGTCCGACTCGCACTTGGCCGATTTTTTTCTTCCAATACAATGAAACTGAGTACACACATAAAACAAAACGTGATCAAAACCTCATTTTTACGCAGAACTCTCGTTTGACCAAAAAAATAACTATGCCAAAATCATTTCCATACAAAATGAGTAAATAGTTCCAAAGGCAGTTTTCCTGTATCTCTTATTGATTCGGATATGCCCATACTGTCCCAATTAAAAAAACACAATGTATAAAATAAAAAAATAAAAAACTAATGCAGGACAGTTCACACAACATTAAGCTAAGCAGAGGTTGTGTTATGGGTACTACATAACTGATATACTTAATACAATATTATACATAGATAGTTTTTTTTATTGTACATAGAAAATACCCAGAACACCCTGAACAAATATCTGCGATCGCACAAATATTTGTTCCGAGGCGGGAATCGAACCCGCAACCTCCTGCGTCGAAGGCCAAGCTTCGCTTTATACTGTATATTACTATACAACGGCAACTTCATACTTTAACCCCTATTATTACAAAATCTATCCTACTTATAATATATATAATATTATAAACGCGAAAGTTTGTAAGTATGGATGGATGTTTGTTACTCTTTCACGTAAAAACTACTGGATGGATTTGGATGAAATTTGGAATGGAGATAACTGGACTCCCGGAATCACATATAGGCACATTTTCATCCCGATATTCCCACGGGATGGACTTACGCGGGTGAAACCGCGGGGCGCTGCTTGTATTATATAAAAGCTGGACAACGGTGACTCACTCACTCATTGACATGGTTGTTCTCCCAGGAGTCGTTTTAGTGATGGGACATGTTCTAGAGATGTGTTCAGCTTTCCAATCGGACCCAGGGAAAAGTCTGACATTTTGAAAAATCCAAGATGGCGGTCGTGGCCGAAACCGTTCTTCGAAACGGCAACCGATCGGAACCGTTCAAACGGCGCATCCTATTGTTTTTTGGACAGATTAACGAAAAAAGTAAAATAAAAACAAGATGGTGGCTCCAAAATGGCGACTTGTTTTAGACATTTGTCTATTAAGTCTTCAACCAAAGTTGCCTGACGAAAATTCTAATTATGCAAAAATGTTGCCACTGAACATGCTCAAAATAAATAATTCTTTGATTTTTGAATTTCAAGTTGGCGGACGTTTTGTCGGCCATGTAAAATCGAGATTTTTTAAAATTTTCCTTCCTGGAAATCTTTTTCAAAAGATCAACTACCTACACCAACAAAACGGTCACGTGAGCTGCACGCAGCTTGCGCACCACCGACCCACTAGTCTTATTATAAAATTGGGGATAAATTCTTAGCTTAGAAGTCGTTTTTTTTCGTAAAGAAGGATGTCTCACACACTCAGTTTGTCCGCTCGCTGAGAAATCCGAATGCTAATGTTAAAAATGTGATTACAAGTGGACGTCGCGTCGACAAACCGATTGTAACGGATACTTCCGATTGTTGCAGCGCCGCCCGGCGTGGTGATCCCGGCGGCAACGGGCGGCGCGGGCGGCGGCGCGGCGGCCGCGCTCGCCAGCGCCAACGCGGCGGCGGCCGGCCAGCAGGCCGCGCTGCAGCAGAAGCTGCTGGACGCGTCGCCGGACACGCTGCAGCAGCAGGAGAGCCTCTCCATCTCGGGGCAGTCGGCGCGGCACCTCGTGATGCAGCGCCTCATGCGGCGGCGCGCGTCGCGCACGCTGCTGCTGTGCGACATGGTGTCGGCGAGCGAGGTGGACGAGGCGCTGCACCACGAGATCCAGGAGGAGTGCGGCAAGTGGGGCCGCGTGCAGCGCCTCGTCATCTACAACGAGCGCCAGCACGAAGACGACGACCCCAGCGACGCCAGAGTCAAGATCTTCGTGCAGTTCCAGGAGCCGGACGGTGCGTGCCACGCCACTGTACTGTACTGTACTATACCGCACTGTGTACTATATACTCCCTCCGCGTGTTACAGAGGCGCAGGCGGCCGCGAGCGCGCTGCACGGCCGCTTCTTCGGGGGCCGCACCGTGCGCGCCACGCTCTACGACCAGGACCTGTTCGACCACGGCGACCTGTCCGCCTAGTGCGCGCCGCGCTCTACGACCGGGACCTGTTAGACCTGCAAGCCTAGTGCGCGCCGCGCTCTACGACTGGGACCTGTTCGACCACGGCGACCTGTCCGCCTAGTGTGCGCCGCGCTCTACGATTGGGACCTGTTCGACCACGGCGACCTGTCCGCCTAGTGCGCGCCGCGCTCTACGACCGGGACCTGTTCGACCACGGAGACCTGTCCGCCTAGTGCGCGTCGCTCTCTACGACCGGGACCTGTTCGACCACGGCGATCTGTCCGCCTAGTGCGCGCCGCGCTCTACGACCGGGACCTGTCCGCCTAGTGCGCGCCGCGCTCTACGACCGGGACCTGTCCGCCTAGTGCGCGCCGCGCTCTACGACCGGGACCTGTCCGCCTAGTGCGCGCCGCGCTCTACGACCGGGACCTGTTTGACCACGGCGACCTGTCCGCCTAGTGCGCGTCGCGCTCTACGACCGGGACCTGCTCGACCACGGCGACCTGTCTGCCTAGTGCGCGCCGCGCTCTACGACCGGGACCTGTCCGCCTAGTGCGCGGCGCGTTCTACGACCAGGACCTGTTCGACCACGGCGACCTGTCCGCCTAGTGCGGGCCGCGCTCTACGACCGGGACCTGTCCGCCTAGTGCGCGCCGCGCTCTACGACCGGGACCTGTTTGACCACGGCGACCTGTCCGCCTAGTGCGCGTCGCGCTCTACGACCGGGACCTGCTCGACCACGGCGACCTGTCTGCCTAGTGCGCGCCGCGCTCTACGACCGGGACCTGTTCGACCACGG
Organism: Operophtera brumata; assembly: GCA_932527175.1. NCBI lineage: Eukaryota > Metazoa > Arthropoda > Insecta > Lepidoptera > Geometridae > Operophtera > Operophtera brumata. Next base: position 51,727,861 of record OW052239.1, on the reverse strand, counting down.
CGACCTGTCTGCCTAGTGCGCGGCGCGCTCTACGACCAGGACCTGTTCGACCACGGCGACCTGACCGCCTAGTGCGCGCCGCGCTCTACGACCGGGACCTGTTCGACCACGGCGATCTGTCTGCCTAGTGCGCGCCGCGCACGTGAGGGGGTCTTCAGTGGAACTCACTAGACCCGCGTGCCGGTAAGTGTCGCGTCGGGCGCGTGGCGCGTCACACGACTGCGAACGAAAGCAAGTTTAGCGAACCCGTTGTAGCGAGTACAGACCATTCACCGTAAGTTGGCTTCTGCCATGGAGTATTTACAGGTGCCATCTTACGGTGAACGAGCTGTAGATATAGTTTGACAGTTATTTAGGTTAGGTACTTAGTTTTAAGATGTAATAAGTAGGTAGGTACATTGTGATTATAATTATAATAAATTAAACATTGTTTTAAAATCTTTGTTTTACTACCTAAATGACGTACGCGTCCTACCTACCTCCGTCCGTACCTAACTGGTCGCGTTACGGCGCATACAATAGCCAAACGACGTACCTATCTGGTCGCGTTACGGCGCATACAACAGCCAAAGGAACGACGTACCCATCTGGTCGCGTTACGGCGCATGCAACAGTCAAACGACGACGTGTAGGTACCTATCTGGTCGCGTTACGGCGAATACAACAGCCAAACGACGTACCTATCTGGTCGCGTTACGGCGCATACAACAGTCAAACGACTTTGGTACCTATCTGCTCGCGTTACGGCGCATACAACAGCCAAACAACGTACCTATCTGGTCGCGTTACGGCGCATACAACAGTCAAACGAAGTAGGTACCTATCTGGTCGCGTTACGGCGCATACAACAGCCAAACGACGTACCTATCTGGTCGCGTTACGGCGCATACAACAGCCAAACGACGTACCTATCTGGTCGCTTTACGGCGCATACAACAGTCAAACGAAGTAGCTACTTATCTGGTCGCGTTACGGCGCATACAACAGCCAAACGACGTACCTATCTGGTCGCGTTACGGCGCATACACAGCCAAACGACGTAGGTACCTATCTGGTCGCGTTACGGCGCTTACATCAGCCAAATTCCGTCCCTTTCTAACTCATTAAAGTTCAGGTAAGTAAGAAAGTAATATACCTAAATAGCGCTTGCGGAACGAAAAGTACCTAAGTGGAAATTACGAATACAACCGACAAAAAAAAAACGATTAGGTAAGGTAAGGTCAGGTTTCCCAATCTGATGACAAAAAAGGCTAGGTTTGGATAGGTTTACTAAAAATATTAGGTACAAAATTATATAGTTTCGACCATAGATGTAGAATTTTTTCGCTACGCTAAATAGACAAACGAAGCGTGGGAGAGAGAAGTCATTTTTAAATGTACCCCGTGCAAGAAGAAAAGTGACAGCAACAATGTATTGAATTTGACATGTTTTGCTTGAGTACATGCGCATACCGGACGGTCTCTTGTGCAGTTTAACTAATTTTGTAATTATTTTAGTAATCTTACTATTAAATAATAAATATTACTTTGTATGACAATGGTGTCGTGTTCAGTTTGTGACTGTGAAGATACAAGACGTAATTATCCGGGAAAATACACGTTTCACAGGTAAATAAGAGATTATTGGTAGTTCGATTGTATTGCTTATTTTATCAATTCTGCTTTAGTAAATGGCCTAAAAACCAGTTTCATTCGTAGATTAGGACTTTCCCTTATATTTTTTAATAATATTTCGTTGCTGCACCTAGAAATAAACAATATTTTATGTAAAATATAAAAATGTTTGATTACGATAGGGCTTGACCAAGTGATGACGTCAAAAATATCGATAGTCCTGTTGCAGTCTATATCGTTGTATAATGCGCATCATGTAAAAAGAACGCTGGCGGTCAAGCTTCTTCAGGCGTTCCAGCGTTCTTTTTAAGAGATTACTTACTTTTCTACTTATTTGAGAGATGTATAACTATGCATTGAATGAGTGCCTATCTAGTTTACTACAAATAATTTACAATTATAGTACGCATCATGTAAAAAGAACGCTGGAACGCCTGTAGAAGCTTGACCACCAGCGTTCTTTTTACATGACGCGCACTATACCTACCTATAAATTAAATTTTTATCCATCCTAGAATGGAGGTTTACTTTGTTTGGAGTAAATTTGTGTGCTCTATTAACATTTTACCGTTTTTTTTAAATCTATAATAACCAGGTGGACATTGAGGTGTGTGTTTTTGTATTGACTATTGAAAAGGTAACTTTAAAGCACCACGGGTGTTTTTATTGCAGTTTGTGTAGTAGATATTTTGGAGTAAATATTTACGTTGTTGATTATTACACACGCCTTTTTCCCCGAAAGGGTATATTTATTTTGAATTTTTTATAAATAAATTTTGTTTATTTCTGCTTAATAAAATAATAGGTAACAAATTAAATTTAAATATACCCCAAAAATTCTGTTCCAGCGGTACTCGAACCTGCACCCTCGCCTGTGATCAGCGATGCCTTTACTTTCGAACTTTGAATAGAAGGTTTCCAATGAAACACCTGTAGATACAGCACTATCAACTTGGCGCTATAGCCGAGTTGATAGTGCCCACAAATTTCGTCTCCAGCGTCATAGCTCGATCTATGGCTAAATTTTTTAAGGCATCGCCGATGACAGGCGAGGGTGCGGGTTCGAGTCCCGCTAGAACGGAATTTTTGGGTTACATTTAAATTTAAAATTATCCATAAAGCGTGGTTTACACTTGAAAAATAATAAACTTTGGGGTAACAAATTGTCTATAGATAAAGTAACAGAGTGAAAAATTATATGACCGTAGCACGGCTGATATAAAATGTTTTTGTGCTTTCAGATTTCCAAGTAATCCTTTGCTACGAGAAAAATGGTTATCGGTTATAAGAAGAGTGGGATGGACTCAAATAAGAACTCCACTAGGTATATGCAGCAAACATTTTAAGTTTAAATTTAAAAGGGAAACTCTAAGATCCCACCTATAAATAAAACCGTAATATTTAGGGGTCAATAAATAATAAAGGTTTATTTATTAACTGTATTCAAAATTGGAATAAGAACCTTATTCTCTTTATGACGTCAAATCTGCCAAGCTGTGTTCTTCATGAAAGACTTTTTAGTGAACTAGATGACTATTACGGACGACCGTAGTGTATCGTCCGTAATAAATAAAACTAAATAAATTGTTTATGTAGGTACAGTCTATATACGGAATATTTACACAATAGTTTAGAATATATATACAAAAGGAGTAGGCAGTCACAGGCAACAACAACGCGAATCAATACAAATTACAATCGCGTGAACTCGTAGTCGAACGCGCATTCAACCAGTGTCTCGTGAGCGGATTTATCTCTCGGACTGAATGCTCGCATGGGCGCTTGCGGGCGAGCCGAGGACCGCACGGGGGAAGAGTACCTCGTGTCTCCCGCGCGCGCGGCCTTCATCTCCGCGGCTCTCCATGCGCGCGCGTGCCTTGTGCAGCTTATAAGCACAACATATTATTTGGTGATTCCAGGCCAGAGCCGTTTCTACAGGAGTGGGATAAGATGGGTAAACTACTTAAATATTAAATGTTAGGTGATGTGTTGTATATTATAAACTACGTAAACCATACTGAATATGTAGCTAAGTCGGCTACAACTTAATCTGCATTAAGATGTATTTATCTACCATACACATCACGGACGGATGACGAATTCTATCGACAATGTAAAAGTGTTGGTCGAGGACAACACTATTTTTAACTCAGACATAGACTTTCACCAACACGTGCACATATTTTTTTTGGTTCCATCTTCGATCTCTGATTGTAGATCTAGTACATATACTAAATCTATGGTTTCGACGCACAAGAGACGGGCCGCTATGGCTCTTACTAGCGCAAAAAAATGTCACGTTCAATCATGGAATGGACGTAGTATACAAAAGTCCATTCGTTCAATACGATTTACGATTGTTTCTGTCACTTTTGTTCTTGCACGGGCACAGTGCAAGAACAAAATTATTTTAATTAAATACATTGCTTATTCGTCAATTATTACCAGAAACCATCGAGCAACGCAGGCCTCCTCCAGAAACACATGGCTAAAATAAAAACAAATAAATAAAGATTTCATATGGCAATACCAAACTATCATCTGTCTTGTGAAAGTACGAGTTGTGTCAAACAAATCTCTGAGCTTACGAGGCGTTTTCTTGAAAATAATTAAAAATTTCATAAAAATGTCGAAAAAACCACTTCGATTTCAAGCAAGAACCATTTTTTACAATGTTTATAAAAAAAATTGCGAAGAAACTGATGAAGATCAACCAGAATCTTCGATTTTAAAGCGCGTGCATATGTTGACTGGTGAGTAGGACAGACTAGTTTTGGTAGTTTATTATGACTATATTTCTTTATAGTGTAGCTATATTACGCCTTGTTCACAGGGGTTTCTGTTACTACTACTCGTACACGACGAATTATTGTAGAAAGCCGATCTAATGGTGGTGTATTTTGTACGCCCGGGAAGATGAGGAAAGGTGGAAAGAAAAAGATCAACCTGGATAGTTTAAAAGTTGAAAATGATTACATCGAACAAGACAGATTAGTTGAGATGCAAGAAGAACGATTCATTATAAACACCTTATCTTCATCGTCATCCTCTTCGTCTAATGAAGTAATTTGAGTCATTTTCTAGTTCTGGATGAGGATCTTATTTATGTAAAAAATAAAATAAATGACTGAATGATTTTTTATTTTTCATGCGTTTAGTTATAAATAAATGCAATATTCATTCACATAAGATAGATAATAATATGATCATGTTTAATAATAAGTACTTGTTAAATGCCAAAGGCCGGTGGATGCAAGTTGCGCAGGACCGTTCACGGTGGAAACCTATGGGGAAGCCTATGTTCAGCAGTGGACGTCTTGATGATGGACGGATGATGACTTGTTATATGATTGATATACCTATAGAAAAAATAAAGTATCAAGATTTAATCCAATTCCCCCAGTGTTGCTTACCACACAATTTAAGTTCCTATTTTGCCATCAGATTCTGGTACACCCTAAACATTGGTACATTTAAAAATTACTTCTCTCTCCCACTATGCTCCCACTCTTCGTTTGTCTATTCAGCGTAGCGAAAATTCTATGATTTATATGTCTATGGATGGCCTAATCGGTGGCAGACATGAAGTTATAGGGAAATCTATAACTTCATGGTGGCAGACATGTGGCAGACAAGGCGGAATGTAATGTACGAATTTATATAATCCATTTTTTCCACCAAGGCTATCAAAAAAAACTATCTAAACTTCATTGCAGGCCCCCGTTTCCGTGTTGCTCGATGCCTCCGGATGTTACTTCTCAAGAAAAAGTACAAAAGTGACATGTACCCATGGACTTAGTAATACTAAGTAGGTAATACTTAGTAATACTTAATACATTAGAGCATTGCAGGCCTCCGCGGAGCTTAATACCTAATACATGGACTTAGTAATACCACAGAATAAATATTAGTACAGGTAGTAATACTAAGTCCATGCATTTACTTAGGAACGAAAATACATTCTTCAACCAAGATAGATGTGATGGACAACTATAATCTCAAAGTACATAATGGCCAGTTGTGTACTCTATTTCGAATTTTGGGTACACCAATTATCTTCGTATCGCCATGATCATTTTTTAAGTGTAGTATTGTGTGTCTTTTTGAAATAGTGTTTTTTTCCTGAAAAATCTCGATTTTTCTGCCACCATTTACACTGGGCTATGACTTGACGGAGATTCTTAACGACTTGACTATACAAAATATAATGAGGGCTTTTCATTTTCCAAAAAGTAGTTCGATTTGGCTCGTAAGATGGTGCTGACTCAAATGTGCTCGGGGACTCTTCCCGCCATTTTCGAAAAGAGACGTTCTCTACTTTTGTTTTATTTCTTTTCCTAGTATTTTCTTGAGTTATTTTATGTTATTTTGGTGGCATTTTAACTAATGTAGCTCGTTTAAAAAGCAAAAGTGTAGTGAAATGAAATGGAAGGGAATTGCGTGACTTTTGAAATGGGTGGAAATTGTCTACCAAAGTTTTAGTAAAATTGGCCACCGTTTTACTAAAACATGACTCGACTGTGACTTTGACGACTCGGAAGGAGTGTAACGTTGCAAAATATATTTAAAATACAATATAGTGAAACTACAGATACTTACTTGAAAATGGCAAATCCACAAGCCGTGCGGCACCAATTATAAAGAGAAAATGAAAAAATAAAAAATGTGCTCGTCAAAATTAATAAGTGCATTGTCTGTGCTTTTGTGTGATAGTACAAAATACCACGAATATATATCACTCATATATCACTACGTTGTTGCCTTTGACATTTCACTTTATTTTGACAGGTAAGTACAGAGCTGGTGCCATCTATTTTCAAGGGTTTAAGCATGATACGAAACGGCCGTGAAATCCCCTCATTGTAATCAATCACTTGACATTGGCGTTAATGTTTGAAGCACTCCTCAGAAGCCAGAATGATGATGAAGAAGAAGAGATTAGTGAATAATCGTTGACTGACTATTGGTCACAGAACAGCTCTACCTATATACATCTATTGGTCTTTAACTCTATAATGGTTAATTTAGTTTACTTTAATTTTTAATTTAGATTAGGATATTATCTGATCTAAAACAAAACAACAAAGGTGAAAATAAATTAAGTGCACTGTTCCAACACTTCTGTTGTGTGCTAGTGAATTGTATAGCAACTTTGAAAATTCTTCAGTAGGTACTATTGCTTTGTTTTTTGTTGTTGAAGAATGTTTGGAAGACCAAGATGTAGGGAATGGACGCCTTTGGCCACTCAGCAGCTTCGTCTCAGGAGTTTGATACAGGTAAAGGATCCAGTTAAATATTCCTGGCGATGTTTAATAGGTTTACCAACAAACACTTATTCAACACGATTCACTATCATAAGTGACGCATTGACGGTCTCTATATTGCCTCGATTTAGAATAATATCACTTCAAATAATCAAGATCATCCAGACATTACCTACTGTGAACTGAAACAGGATGGTTGCTGGGCTGGCTACAGGCCCGGACCTAGAGGCCCAGGGCCCCTTGATACCTGATATGTACTCGGTGCAGTGTTGTGTGCTGCTAGATCGGGCGATAATTCGTCAATTATTGTATAATTTGTAATTGTTTAATTTTTTTATAATTATATTTCCACCTGCCCTTAGGCAGGCAAGCTACCTGGTTGGGGTGTCTGGGTGGTTGGTGCCCCTAGGCTGGCTGAGCCCCTAGGCACGGGCCTTCTAGGCTTTTTATTTTTGATATCTATGAAACAAATCTATAGGCTAACTAGCTCATGGCCCACCTTATGTAAACTGGTCACCGTTGCTAGACACCGGCAACACCAGCAATATCTTCGATGCGCTACCTACCCTGAAGGAATTGACAAAATAAAACTTGAAGCAACACATTTCGTAACCAAGCGGGAAAACCTCAGATAGAAACTCATTCCATAGTTTGTAGGTATCGGCACAGAATAAATAATAGTTGGTATGGGGAAGAAATGATCTCGAGTAAAGAGTCCGGGATTAAAAAACCAGGATTCTAAGATGTGCGGATTAGCCTATAGGGTAAATCCGGGCCTGGTTGAATATAGATATGACATGATACACCACCATAGAGAGTTGGGGATAAAAAGGAAGGGAAGGGGAGACCCTCCCCTATAAATAAGAAAGTTGAGTACAAGTGTGACTCCGGTGATGACAGACCATCTGAGCAATCTAATGTCGGCGACGTGCAGTTTGTCACATTGTAGGATACAAAATACATTGAATTATATCAAAATGCCTAATTACTGCAAATATAACAGTATAGCCCACAGTGTCAAGAGGCATATTGCAGCTCTGCCTACCCTTTGGGGAAAAACGGTGTGTCTATGTATGTATGTACCTATAACAGTAAATAAATTAATAATGCCGAACACAGTTCACACAACATTATCTAGCCCCAAGCTAAGCAGAGCTAGGGTTATGGGTACTAGATATCTGATATATTAAATAGATGGATATTTTTTATTATACATAGAAAATACCCAGAACACCCTGAACAAATATCTGCGATCGCACAAATATTTGTTCCAAGGTGGGAATCGAACCCGCAACCTCCTGCATCACAGGCCAACCTTCGCCCTCCGCACCACAGAGGTCGTCAAGAGGTTGTAGAGTATAGTATAGAGTGTGACTCTGGGCGCTCAAGAGGTCGTAGAGTATAGTATAGAGTGTGACTCTGGGCGCTCAAGATCGTAGAGTATAGTATAGTGTGTGACTCTGGGCGCTCAAGAGGTCATAGAGTATAGTATAGATTATAGAGTGTGACTCAGGGCGCTCAAGAGGTCGTAGAGTATAGTATAGAGTGTGACTCTGGGCGCTCTGAGCGCTCGAGTCCTCGGCATACAAATGAAGTATGCTCCAATTTTGGTTATTATTTCATTAAAATCCTTGAACTTTTTGGTTGGGGTGTACATAAGGGGAAACTGAGAAAAAAAGTTTTTTTTTAGCCTATTGTGTAGCCTTTTTCTTAAGCATCAATTAATGTTCAATGCATTTTTTCCATATGACTTACCGTTGATGAGATATGAAGTCCTTTTTCCTCAGTGCCCCCTTGAAACCAATGGTCAGAAAGCACGCGCCGGAAGTCAGCTGAATGAGAGTCCATAGGTATTATATATTCTGTGTTATACTACCACATGCAAGTTCTTTTGCTTTTTGTTATTTGAATAAGGTATTGACATGGATAGGTTACATTGCCCATGGTATTGATTGATATAATACCCCTACTTATCTGAATATACTTACCTCAGTAAGATGTACATCATGTATATACAGATATATATACTTACTATAGTTCTTAAATAACTATTAGTGTACCTATGTACTAGTTACATAGGCGTTAGCCGAGAGGCTAGTTCTTAAATAACTATTAGTGTACCTATGTATTAGTTACATAGGCGTTAGGCGAGAGGCTAGTTCTTAAATAACTATTAGTGTACCTATGTACTAGTTACATAGGCGTTAGCCGAGAGGCTAGTTCTTAAATAACTATTAGTGTACCTATGTACTAGTTACATAGGCGTTAGCCGAGAGGCTAGTTCTTAAATAACTATTAGTGTACCTATGTACTAGTTACATAGGCGTTAGCCGAGAGGCTAGTTCTTAAATAACTATTAGTGTACCTATGTACTAGTTACATAGGCGTTAGCCGAGAGGCTAGTTCTTAAATAACTATTAGTTCTGCGAACAGTAGACCTCGCAACCACAAAACAAAACTATGAAATAACCACCACCTGTAGGTATATTAAGGATTAAGGTTAGATGAACAATACTACCTGTACGCGAGTACCAACATACGAGTACCTACATATACATTAGATTGTAAAATACAAGTTTTAACTTAGTTTAGGAGTCAAGGGGCCCATTTTTTTTTTAGTTTTTTACCTTTTTTTATTTAAGCTGCTAAATAATTTTATATTATTATTATGTGCGCACTGTACTGTCCCCGAATAGGGACAGAATCGGGAATAAACAGAAACTGCTCGTACGTTGAATGTTTCTTGTCAATAAACTTATACCCTTAGAATATAGAATTTTATGTTCTAAGCTTATACCTTACAAACATCTGGACCGATATCAGTTGTCAGTTGTTGCAAACAGTTTGCTCGCTCGGGTCAACATGGCTGTGCACTTCATTTCAGATCGTCGGCTACAACATACGGCCTCCAGAATGGTGCTCGACACAGTGCAGCTTCTACCTGACTCTGCATCATACGACCATGTCTGCGCCCTTCTACACCAGTGAAAGGATATCGTCGCCGCACCCTAAATGGAAGGAAATAGATTCAGGTACCTATCTCATTTCGTTACGCTAAACTCAACGGGGAAGACAACTGCCAATTAGTTCCATGTAGAGGACGCCAAATTTTTGTAACATGCGAACTATCAATCTACATTGAAATTGTATGGTTTTTAACTGGTTTTCTCGTAATACTTGAAATATGGGTCGTTGTGTAGCTTTTGCATGCAGAAATAGGTTTACACAAATTCCCAAGTGATTTAGCATTAAGGAGAAAGTGGGAAAAAGCATTGAGAAACTATAAATCAAGTGATTTTTCGAGATTATGTGGAAACTTCACAGAAACTGACTATCAGACCACTTCTAAGATAACAGGTATTACTGTGAAACTACTGTGAGGTATTGTGTGATGTCTCTTACTAAGTAGGTAATCCATTATATGCGAAGTTTCAATGTTACTGAACATTCTCCATTGTGTTAGATATATTTTTTTAATCAATTTTAATTAAGGTGAATGCTCACGCTTGCGGCGCGAAATTCAAATTTGTTACTGTTTTTTGCCCATTACAGCATATCAACACTTCTTCAGATAGCGAAAGTTGAGTTCGCGAGAAGTAGGAGACATAACACACGGGTTTTAATTGATAGCATCTCATAAATATCATCAGTTTAGCTACGATACCCCTAAACCAACAAAAATACTGTAATAATGTGTTTAGGGGTATCATAGCTAAACTGATGATATTTATGAGATACTATCAATTAAAACATGTGTGTTAAGTCTCCTTATTCTCGCGAACTCAACTTTCGCTATCAAAAGAATTGTTGATGAGCTGTAATGGGCAAAAAACACCAACAAATTTGAATTTCGCGCCGCAAGCGTGAGCATCCACCTTAATAATAATTAATAGAAGACTAAGTTAGAATTAATAAAATCAAATTTAACCAAAATGTTGTCCTAACGTTTCAACTAGTTCGGCTTTCTTTCCTTGGAGCGATGCACCTCTTATTTTAAACTCCTCTTTCAACTGGGCGATACGCCAGGTAGAATACATCACAAAATCTATTACTAAGCTCGCCAAAAACCAATGCCACAGAATCCAAAGCATAGAAAATCTTAAAAGCAATGTATTTTTTTTACCAAGATATTTTGTCAGTCAACAAACACACAGCGGCCTCTGCCGGAATAGTTTTTGATATTCTTCCCCATTGTTATTGTGTATTTTGCTCTACACAGCTCATCAATACATCTTGAGATAGCGAAACCTGATTTTGTGGAAACTAGGAGACCTAACACGCATGTTTTAATTGATGATATCCATGAGGAATTGAGGGAACTCCTTAATTAGTATAGGCATAGCGATTTTGGTATTTTCAGCAACAAGTCAAGCATGTGCATTCAGAAAGAATCATTTGGTGAAGAGGAATTGATGAACTAGACCACAGATGGCCACCGGAACTCCTCAATGAAAGTATTTCACGGGTAGCGATAATGGCGACTCCCCGAATTCCGGTTGAGCTGAAATTTGGCATACCAGTCAAGTTCCAGTGGCAATGCAATATGATGGTGACAGCGAGCTGATCTGATGATGGAGACGGAAGGTGGACAACGGAACTCCTCGATGGATAATACTAGACTGACCGTTAGGCTAATTTTCATCAGCACACGGTTCCGACCACTAATTTCATAAAATATTTTTTGTTTTTTTACAAAAAACATGCAAAAGACGTTGTACCTTGACTATCATTGAGTGTGTTACGCGATATATTCGCCGATTGTGAACTCATTTCAATTGTTATTTATCTCTAGGGTGGTTATTTAAATTGGAACAAAATAAATTCCAAAATCGTCTGAAAATTAGGGTGTAGGTACATTCCTAGCTTTGAAGTAGTTTTTTTTCGGAAAGAATTATTTGAAGTCGGTTATTAGATGGAAGATGGGATCCATGAGGAATTGACGGAACTAAGGAATGCATCTCGATATAATAAAGTAAACATTATTTAAACGATGACACACATTCCCTGTGAACTCATTTAGACTGTATCACTAGAATGAGTCACAACACACGAGTGACATAAATACTGGTTGATAAGTTCAGTGTCTGTTTGAACTAGGTTCATTATATGTGCTGTGGGAATTTCTCTTAGATAAGTTGTTGGACGGACGGTTGGTGGTCTATAATGAGAAAGTTGTACTCGTGTGCTCTGCGGTGCAAGTGTTGGCCCAGAAGCATACCGTTGGGCAGGTTGATGTGATGCAGCCTATGTTAGGTTAGGGTTCCGCAGTCAACAAGATAAGGAGCCCTTATTGTGTCGCCAGGCCCGTCAGTCTGTCTGTCCGCGTCTTATCTCAGAGCCTTAGTACTAGAAAGCTGTAGTTTGGCCAAAACCATTTCCGGAGTGTGATTACATAACTTTGATACTACCGGTTTCAATGCTCTTTCTTGTTGAAATTACGGTTTTGCGATTACCTAAATTGCGCAGTCTAGTTGCAAACAAAGTTTGTAGGCAGACTACGTTGACGCCCTCTGTGGCGCGGCGGGCGAGTAGCTGGCTGAAATGCGAGAGGTTGTGAGCTCGATTCCGCTACGGGACAAATGTTTGAATGATCTGCAAATATTTGTTTCAGGTCTGGGTTTTGTGTTACCATGGTACTTGTAGTTCCTTATACCTACAATACAGGGAATCCTAGAGAGGGAAAATAAATATGTATGCGACTGTTGAGTGTTATGTTATCCGTAAATTGAGTAATACCAAGAGCGGTACATACATTACATGCATAGATAGATAAGATACACGTCTTTTTCCCCGAAACAGTAGGCATAACCTCAATGAGCCTCTTTTCACTTCGTGAGAATATAGACGTGACAAGTGGTGAGCTCATCGTCGCCATTACTTCCCATGACTGACTCAACTAACGCTTTCTTCCAGTAACAACGCATTCCTATAAGCTATTAGCCAGGACAAAGCTTATACATCAACAAGTCCAGGTCGCAAGAGCGTAATTTGAATTTGAAACTGATAGCAACAGATTTACAACATCCGCAAGCAGGGCAAAGTGTTTCGACTACCTACAGCATGGTTACTTTATCGTTTCAGAAATAACTCATCGTATGTCGACCACAAACGTAGTAATACGGATATGGAGGCACATGATGCATCCCCGCGGCGGAGAGTCGCAGGACGCCGTCATACAGACGTGGGGCGTGTACCCGAGCGGCCTGCGATACATCGGCGCGAACTTAGCTTCCAACTTCAACTCGGACTGCTTCAAATGCAACACACTAGTCTTCCAAATGCACGGAGGTTACTTCTGTTCATACAAAAGCTTAAAACTTGATATTATTCCACCAGAGTACGAACTAGAACAAGGTTCTGTATCGTCAGACTCGTCAGGTCGGACCAATCTATCCAAAATTACCCTAGAGTCTAAAATGATTCTTAATCATAAACTAGCGAAGGAGTCGAGGTCGGTGTCGCCGAGCAAATGTTCCACAAGACTGGATAGAGAGTACTCTAGGAGCCAGAGTCCTGTCGAGAGAGGCTTTCAGCAGAACTTTCCTACGCTTAGGACATCTTCGAGCCTCAACATCAGAAGGAACGATGAAGCAACGGACCCGAGTAACATATACGAACACTCTCCAGATAACTTAGATGTAAGAGTATGTAGTGATATGAACTGTGATACCTTGCCTAAACCCGCCTCGCGAGAAGAGTTGTCTGCGAGTAAAATAGACTTGAGCGAAACCGCAGAAAACTACGACCTTAGAAACGAAGCGGACCGAGTTCCCAAATACAGGTATCTAGCTTTGAGCTTCCTGAAGTCTGAGATCAGGCCGAGCTACGACGCGGCCAAGCTACAGCGGCTGCACCTACTCCAGTACTCCATCAAGAAGAGGCAAGAGGCTGTGCAACTCATCAAAGAGCGCATATATAACAACTCTGCAGTGAGCGACAGCTGGTCGCAGTGCGAGGATCACTTCCATGACAAGTTAAAGGTCAACAGTAACTCCCATAGGAACTTATTCTCTCGAGATGACGACCTCAGTAAGGATAAGTCATCGCAAAGTGATTTGAGAAACGGTAGAATTAGGGAGGATAAGCCGATAGTGCCGCACGGGCCTCGGCTCGCATTGAAACTGAATGATCTCCTGTCTTTTAAGGTAAGTTGTCGTAGCATTGAAGGTCCGGACCAAGAGTACTGACATACCTTGTAGGGTCAGTTTGTTTTAGTAAAAACAAAGACTTTATAATAACTCTACTATAGACTTAGCAAAAAAAGAGCACCTTTGAAAATTCGAACGATGACAAATGAGTTTCATACAAATACAAAATACAAAGTTATTTATTAGAAACAAAAATACAATCATGAATACATAGCAAGTGAAAACGGTGACAACTGCAAAAGTTATTAAAAACGGTGCTTCAGGTATCTTGCGAGCTATAAGGCATGCCCATTGCCACTTCACCTTGCTTAAAATGATGTATGTATTTTTTATTTTCCAGACAAAACCGTCGCCCTTCCAAAGGGCGGAACACGTAAGGCTGACGAAACAATTAGAAATACTAAGGTTCAAGCGCATCTTACTATCTGATGAGAGAGACAGCAAGCTGGCCAATATAAGAAGACTGAAAGAGAGGCACGCTAAACTATCTGAGGAGAATCAGGATGTTGGTGTGTATATTGTTATTGCTTGCGCTATCGTTATTCTCCTGAGATAACTAACTGTAGGTATAATAAACCTAGCAAGCGTATGTAGGGTTCCAAAGTTTACTCGACTCCAAAATAGTTGTCGCCGCTAGTAGAGTAAGCGCTATCGCTGTCATAGTGCACATCACGTAGGGCCCTGCTCAGTGCTCGATGACGTCAGCGCTCGTCGTCGGCCGAACGTACCAATATGTTTACTCGACTCTAAACTAGATGTCGCCGCTAGTAGAGTAAGCGCTATCGCTCTCATAGTGCACCTCACGTAGGGTCCTGCTCATCGCTCGATGACGTCAACGCTCGTCGTCGGGTGAACGTACCAATATGTTTACTCGACTCTAAACAAGATGTCGCCGCTAGTAGAGTAAGCGCTATCGCTCTCATAGTGCACCTCATGTAGGGCCCTGCTCAGCGCTCGATGACGTCAGCGCTCTCGTCGGGCGAACGTACCAATATGTTTACTCGACTCTAAACTAGATGTCGCCGCTAGTAGAGTAAGCGCTATAGCTCTCATAGGGCACCTCACGTAGGGCCCTGCTCAGCGCTCGATGACGTCAGCGCTCTCGTCGGGCGAACGTACCAATATGTTTACTCGACCATAAACTAGATGTCGCCGCTAGTAGAGTAAGCGCTATCGCTCTCATAGTTTAAACAAGTATAATTAATTTTGCAAAAAATTAAAAACCCTCAACGCAATGAAACGGCTGAACCGATTTTGATCAAACATAGCTAAGATCACTCCCGACTAATACACCTTTCAAACAAAAATATAAATAAAAAAAACGGTTCATTCGTTCGGGAGCTATGATGCCACAGACAGACACACACACAGATGCGTCAAACTTATAACACCCCGACGTTTTTGCGTCGGGGGTTAAAAAAGGTAAAAACATACCAACGATAAAAATTAATATTTCGAAAAAGGTGCTATTTTATGCTTTCAAGAATGTACCGTAAATTTAGCCACTATTAACGCTCACAGAACACAGGTGACAGGAGTGAGTGCAAAAAGCCTCAGATGACGACGAGGGATGGTGATGTGGAACTCGTTACAGGCACAGAGTTGATGCAGAGCTACCACTCCCTCTCGCGGCGGGACGAGGCCGTGGCGGAGACGAGGTGCGCATGCGCGGCGCTGCGCGCTCTGGCGGCGAGCTCGCACGCGACACTCGTCACGCGGAGACGCGACCTGCTCGCGCAGTTGCATCACATATTCTATATTGAACAGGTAACTATTACAAGGGGCACTACAGTTTACTAGTAGAGCTTTTTTGTGAAAGAGTTCGTCCTGGGAAGTACTACCACCATACTTATTTCTGCCGCAAAGCAGTTGTGATTGCATTGCTGTGTTCCCGTTTGAAGGGTTATAGTTGCCGGTGAAATTACAGGCACGTGAGACTTTTTTTTGTCTCAGTATGACGGGCGCAGTGCAATGCCACATAGGGCGTGTCCTAGATGGACGTGACCTGTGAGGTAATGCATTTTTATAGGCAGGTGTTTCATCATCATCAGCCTGCAGTAGTCCACTGCTGGACATATGCCTCCCCATATAATGCCACGACGAACGACCTTGAGCGGCCTCCATCCACCGCCTTCCTGAGATCTCTATAATGTCTAATAGAGTTCAATTTTCAGAAAAGCCCGCTGTCGTGGTCGATAATTGGAGTTCCACTCCCCATTTGCGGCGACGAGAACCCGCGCTCGAGCGCCGTGTCCGATGCGGTGGCGGCCGGGTTCGCCGCGCAGGCTGCGTGCTTGGCGGCCGCGGTGCTGAACCAGCCGCTCCGGTACAAGATCACGTTACTGGGCAGTGCCAGCAAGATATTGGATATTACACCGGATTTACCTGATCCTAAGTAAGTACATAACACCCGACAGTCACACACATAGTCCTGATCCCACACTAGTAAGTTTCGGGAGTACCATGGGACAGACACGACACACAGATTCGGAATCAATATTTGCTGATGATACAAATATTTGTCGCGCAGCGGGAATCGAACTCGCACCTGTCGCGCCTCAGCCGGCTACTCGCCTGACGCGTCTCCGTCAACTAATTATAACTAAGAAGTCTCTTTACTATTAAAATGAGACAAACATATTAACCAAAATCTCTTCCAGGTTCGATTGTTCTGCTTATTTAATTGTCGTAATGTGAAACACCTTGGTGGAATTTATTTATATTTTTTATGGTAAAACCCGTGTTGTGGATACGCACGGCGCTTAGCTTAGAGTATCTGTTTCACCGCACATTCCGTTGTATGGCGCATCACTTTTAACTTTAAAACAATGTGTACAGTCTTCGTGGAAGCAGTTCTTGAGCAAATTATACCTCCATACCTATTTCTGCCGCAAAGCAGAAAGTTATATTTAGCTAGTGCTAGCGTTGCTGTGTTCCCGTTTGATGGGTAAGGGTGCCGGTGAAATCACAGGCACATGAGACTTTTCACCTTTATGAATCAGAGTGGCGGGCGCAGTGAAATGCCCTAGGTGGACGTGACCTATGAGGTAATGCATTGTTAAAGGCAGAGGTTACCGCTTAACAACAGGTGGGGCACCTGCTTGTTCCGTCATATCATATTAGTTTGTGGTTCGCAGCATCCCACTGTACACTCGCGGCGGAGACGTGACTCTGTTCCGCTACGCCATGTTCCTGCTGAACAAGTGCGTGGGCCAGCTGTGCGCGGGCCGCGGCCTGCCCGTGCACGACATACGGCCCACTCTGCTCAACCTCGAGCGACTGCTCACCTCCAATACTAATCTGTGAGTATTTATTTCACACATTACGAAGTCAATCCTGCGGGTCTATTCTCGGACCTACAGTACTAGCATAAGGTCCCTGGGCAGGTGTGGCGCACTCTGCATTCTAGGTATGAAGCTCCAAGTACCCGGCGGGCTCACCTTGTCGAGTCAATACAGTGAGGCAGACGAGATAAGAGTTACGCGCTAGAAAGAGAGGTAACTACTAGGTGGATTTAGCTGTAGGTGATTAGCGCTGTGCGATCCGAATAGATCCGTAGGAGAACCGTGGACACCGGCATTACTACACAAACAGAAGCACTCCTGTATTTGCATGTTGTTTAGACTTGTCAAAGGCATTCGACTTGGTAAATTATGAGCTACTTTGGGAAAAGCTTCATGAGGCAAATGTGCCCAAGGATGTGATATCTATATTTAGACGTAGGCATGCTAGTCAGGTGAACTATGTGAAATGGGGTAACACCTTATCTGATGAATATTGTTCGGAGTGCGGTGTGAGGCTGAGCTCGCCCAAGCTGTTCAATATTTACGTAAATGCCCTGATTGAGTGGCTCAGCAGCATGCATGTCGGTTGCCACATCAGTGATATCAGTTTTAATAACATAAGCCACGCTGATGACATGGTGCTGCTGAGCCCTTCAGTTGGTGGCCTCAGAAAACTAGTAAGTGTTTGTGAGCAGTATGTTACTAGTCATGGGCTAAGATACAATGTAACGAAAAGCGAATTTATGGTTTTTAAGTCAGGTACCACTGTCCGTCGTCTGTTCCACCTGTGTTGCTGAACGGTACTCCACTGAAGAGAGTTTCTGCATTCAAGTACCTCGGATACTAACTGAAAATTTGAGTGATGATAAGGACATTGAGAGAAAACGTAGAACTCTCGCGACTAGAGCGAATATGATAGCTTGTCGGTGATTGGTTTAGGAAGTTTAAAGTTTATTTATTGGGAGTATAAAAACAACATATTAACAAAAACAATGGGAAACGATGATGTCTGCAGAAGTAATAAATACTGTGTCGCAGACACCAACGCCCTCCTCCTATAAAACATTCCTTAACATAAAATTATTATTACACATTTCAGTAAACATTTGCAAGGATTTCAATTGAAAGCGTATTTAGTTAGCGAGTGAAATATGTTTGTATAAGTGTTTGTGTATATGTGTGTATATGTGTATGTGCATGTGTGTGCGTGCGTGTAGTGTGTGTGTGTGTGTGTGTTGTGCGTGAGACTGTGTGTGAGTGTGTGAAGGAATGTGAAGGAATATGAAAGTGTGTATGTTTATTTGAATATTTGTGAGTTATTTAGAAACCTCTAGAAGATTTTCTGTTTCTTCGTAAGACAAAGATTGCAGCCATTCGAGACATTTAATCTTGCATTTATATAGAGGCAGAGGTTATATATTAAATTCCTTGTTTATTCTGTTGTAAAGAGTGGAACTGATGTAATAGAAGCGGCGACTCGCTACTACCGTACGATGGGGTTCGGTTTTACAAACCATATCAGATCTTCGTTTAGATTGACTTAGATCAGGGTCATAGTTCAATTGGGAGTGTTTACGAAACACAGAAAACAATAAATAGCTGACGGATAGTTGGGACTTTGCAGAGCGAGTAAAGAACAGTGGTTGAAAATTAAATGGGTTTTTTAGTTAAAACTTTAAGTACGACCCTCTGGGCCCTTTCCATTCTGAGCATTAGGGTTTTAAATGCGCTGCCCCAGGAGGTGATGCAGTATGATAACATTGATTGCGCCAAGGCATAGTAAAGTCTTCAGGCTTTGGAAATCTACAACATTTCTTAGGTTTTTTAAAACAAACATTCGTTTTCTTACGCGAGAGATTAAGGATTCAATTTGAGGTTTCCAAGCCAAAGCACTATCTAACATTACTCCAAGGTATTTTATACAAGATGAGCGTTCAATGGAAGTGCAGTTACATACAGGATAATAGATCAGCATTACTAGGACAGATATGTGCGTAGATAGAAAAATCAGAAGAGGGCAACGAAACTGTATGGGGGGAAAAGGTTAAATATTTTGTTAATTAATTAATAGACATTAATTTTATTGTAAGAAGATTGGCACGTAACCAAGTCATGACAGATTTAAGGGCATTTTCAGTATTTATACGAGCCTCTTGCCAGCTCCGTCCGTGAATGAGGAGAGCTGTGTCAGCAGCGTAGGTTATTATTTTGCAATTTGGTAGAATGAAGTTACATAGTTCGTTAATATAAATTAGGAACAGGGTAGGTCCGAGAACGCTACCTTGTGGGACGCCAAAGCAGACAAATTCATCTGTACTCTTGATACCATCAATCATAACACATTGTCTACGGTTAGTGAGGTAGCTTCAGAAGATATCAAGGGCAACGCCTCTGATACCAATTTGTTAAAGTTTGCGGAGTAAGATGGGTACCGAGACAGTATCAAAAGCCTTAGAGAGGTCTAGAAAAACAACAACAGTTTTTATTTTTTTTTTCAAAGTTTTTTACTACAGTGTCGGTCAACTCTAAGACAGCATCCTCTGTTGACTTACCACTCCTGAAACCAAATTGATTTTTGACAAGATGTTATTTTGGTTGATAAACTTTTTAGTCTATAATTGAGGATCTTTTCAAAAATCTTTGATATAACTGTGAGGACTGAAATGGGTCTATAGTTGGTGACACTGAATCACTTTCCGTTCTTAAAGATAGGATGTACAATAGCCCTTTTCAAAGCGTACGGAAAGATGCCAGAAGAGAGAGATTTTGAAAAGTTGGTTCAGTATGGGAACGAGTATATGCCTGCTTGATTTGATTACTGAATTTGAAATGCCATCCCAGCCTACCGCACATTTCTCTTTAAAGTGCAAAATAATATTCTCAATCTCTTTGTTATCCACGCTGAAAAGAGCCATAGAGTTTAAGGCTGATTGAGAAAAAGCAAATGTTTGAGGTCTGCTTGGGCTCATGACTATTTGCGGATCAATTGCCGAGGCGAGGTTTTTTCCCACGTTAGCAAAGTAACTGTTAACTTCGTCCACCGATGCTGAAGTGTACAGTTCCGGTTAAAATTACACTGTTCCGTGCATTTTGTACCTCCTTATACACTTGGAGCCTCTGGACCAGATATAGGAAAACATCTGTGACCGCTCTACGGGTTCAATTCAATAACGCGTTCAGGGCGCTGTTGTGGCGCCGCGCTGGCGCATATTCGCGACGCACACACAGACAGCTTCCCGGCGATAATGCGCGTGCGCGCCGCCGCCGCGCTGCACAGAGTGCGCACCAGGCGCGACAGCCTCCTGGCTGTGGTAGCCGAGAGGCCAGATTCCCACCTCACTCAGCACTGGACCAAGATGCATTCTGTATTTTGTTAATAACCAAATTATGGATAATAAATAAAGTCTTCTTATTTTTTATCACTCTCAAAATTAGCAAGTTGTAGTGGCATGGGCAGGCCATGTAGCTCGCTGAACCGAAGAGTGCTGGAGAATAAAGGCGACCACGACGGACGCAGCAATGTAGGACGGCTAGGGGAAACAACTGCTTGTAAGGGAGAAGTTCTAAGACTGAAGCTTAAACTGAATTGAATGTTATCCGCAGGTCAGACAGTTCCAAGCTGTTCGGCGCGCACGCGTGGGGCTCCGAGGGGCCGTGTCCGCGCACGCACCCGTGGGGCTCCGAGGGGCCGTGTCCGCGCACGCAGTCGCTGCGGAGCCTCGTCGCCACCGAGAGGGGGCACTATCGACCGTTCAATAGATTTAAGGTAAGTTAACCTGATGATTAAATTCCTGATGAAATTGAAAAATATATTTTACAACAAAGAACTTTTTTGTATTGTTTGTAGGTCGCCGTGGACGCGCCCGCGCCTCGCTCGGCGCTGGTGCAAGGACACCGGCACTCGAGGAGCGTCGGCAGCTACCGCGATGCACACGTGAGTAACGCCCGCAGCCTCGTTTTTTTTAAAAATATTTTTATGTTTAAATTAAAATCGACGATTAATGGTTAAATTAACGGTCGTTTTTAATTTAAAGGAAAAATACTGTTATTAGCGTATACGACCTTATACGAAATACTATTATTAGCGTATACGACCTTATACGAAATCCTATACGAAATCATTCGAAATAATAGTTTATCAATTTGAGGGTTTGTATGGAAAGTGGGACCGAGTCGATCGTTCTTAAGAGTTTGGATGGAAAGTGGGACCGAGTCGATCGTTCTTAAGAGTTCACTTTTAAAACTGTCAAACCAAAATTTTGCATACAAACTACGTTACATGCAATGTAAAAATTACAGTTTCTCAGTTTGCCCTAGAGCATTGCAGCCGGTAGCATTACCGGAGGTGCGAGGTGCCTGACAATAAAAAAAACAAAAAAAAACGTAAAAGATTATTGATTAAAAGATTTATGAGCCTTCAAGTTTCGACTCATTGTTTTGTTAGCATAGCTTCCCTGTATGTATGTATGTATGTATGTATGTATGTATGTGTGCGTGCCTCTTGTAGCCACACGAAGTTATCTAATCTGAAGTATACGCCGAGGCAGACGAAGGAAATTTCAAAATGGCGGCATAATTTATAAGTTTCTGGTTTATCATAATTCAATAATATTTGTGTGTTTCGTTATAAAATGTAAGTTTTATTATCATTTTATTTGAGTAGTTTGTCTGTAGATAGCTGTAGTTAGTCAAACTTGGTATATAAAGTTTACCAACGGGTTCACGGTCGGTTGTATTGCAAGCAATGCCTTGAGTTAGAGGGAAACGCCGCTACAAAAAGACTTTATTTCCAATTCCGCCGCCAGTTTCTCGAACACTGATTATTAACTGACAAGTACTTTTCACCCTATTTTATTAAATCGTGTTTTATTCTGAGAAGCTGCTATCTGCTTTAAAATAAATTGAACACTCGATTAGTTAAATCTTTCGTTGTCTAGCGTTCGAGAAACTTACCGATAGCGTTTGTACACAATACACAACTAAGTTAGACCATCGCATGTTTTATTTGGCGTATTGAGACTGTTGAAGTTTCCAGCGGAACCTTTTCCCCTACAGACTCTATGAAGCTATGTGAAGGTTTGATGCAGTGTGTCCCACGGCCATGCTACATGGAGGATAACTACTATCAATATTGAAGTAAGAATGTTTTACATAATGGAGACTTTCCTTTATTTTATAAAATCAGTAATACTGCATTCAAGGATATTAAAATAGTCACTTGCCTAAGCCGGGACTCGAAACAGCTAAATTAAGATAAGACACAGAAACGTGTCATAATGTTCCTTTAATTTGAGATACTGTGTTATTGAAAAGGAGTTGATCCATGTAGTTTACCCCTTCGATCGGTATCATAATAAATAAATAAATAATGCTGGACAGTTCACACAATATTGTCTAGCCCCAAGCTAAGCAGAGCTTGTGTTATGGGTACTAGACAACTGATATACTTAATACAATATATTACATAGTTTTTTTTTAAATTATATATTGAAAATACCCAGAACACCCAAACAAATATTTGCAGATCGGACAAATATTTGTTCCGAGGCGGTAATCGAACCCGCAACCTCACAGTAACAATAATAATACAGTTTTTTTTATAATTTAGCTGTTTTGAGTTCCGGCTTTGGCAAGTGACTTTTTTAATATCCTTGAATGCAGTATTACTGACTTTAGAAAATAAAGAAAAGTCTCATTATGGTTAAACATTGTTTATTTTCTCACAGGAACTGTTATTTTCTTCAACTTCAATATTTAAAGTACTTGTCCGCCATGCAGCATGGCTGTCGGACACACTGCTTAGATTTGATATAGATTCACCTCAGGATACAATAAAATAAGAAATAATAAAATTATTAAAACCCAACTTTATTTGACAGGAACTAGCAACACTAGGCGCGTCAACCGCTTCGATAATGGGAAGCGAATCCAATATATACAACATGAAACTTATACACGACTCTGCAGAAAACCAGCTAAAAGCCCATAGTTTGGAGTCTGAAATATTAAAAATGGCGGATGAAACCCAAGTCATTTTCACATTAGGAGATGATGGTATGGTCGAGTTAGAGTCGAAGCTGGTGCGCCTCTCCACGAACAACGACGACGAGCTAACCTGTGCAACTTGCTCGGACGACAACGTTAAAAGAATATGCACGGAAATAACAGATTTCTGCGCTAAAGAAATCCACGAAGGGTTCGATGTAGCTAAATACATGGAACGGAGGGAGAGTTGTGTGTGTGAGATAGAAGATGTAGATCGGTGTGTTAACTGTGAGAGTAAAAGAGACGGGGATTGTCTGATGGAGTGTGCCAAGAGTGTGACAGATGTTATAGTCATACCCAGCGCGGAAGCCATTTTGGATACGGGGCAGGCTGAAGATGGCGCCGATATTTAATAGTTGTGAGGAGTTATTTGTTGGAATCGAAACATACTTATCTGATGAATGGTGGCCATCTTCGTTTGTTATGTGTATAAAGCTGCGTTGACACAATCAAAGTACACATAGATAAAGTATAGTCTTGATGAGTACTTGGACGCTACTTGAGAACGGAGTACGTGGCAGCAGTAATCACAGATCACGGGGGCAGCGCCTAATCCAAGTGGACTTGGGCCGCGCTCAACTTTGCAAAGTACACTTGTATGGAGTTGACTAAACAAAGTAGCTAGTACAAAAACAATGGCATATCACAATAAAATAAAGACTGAGCAGAACGTAAACAAACCGACTCAAGTGATCTATGATGTATGTCACACGATGTCCAAGCGAACTTTGATCGAAGCTACTTTACTTGGTCCCGGTGTGCCTTGACGTTGTGTCACTGTGGCTTTATTAACTGTGCCAACACTTACGTATATGAATTTTCTATTTAATTCAGCCAATGTACATTTAAATACGTTTAAATACTGTTTTTCGTGATTTTCGTTCACTTTACGTTGCTCGAGCGCTATTCTGTCACTTTCTTACTTACCTGAACTTTACTGAGTTAGATAGTGACGGAGTTTGGCTGTTGTGTGCCTCTCAGGGGAACCCTGCTAGTTCCGTCATTCAATCAAATAAAATATATGTATAAAACTCGACACGGCTGACCCATACCTATTACTCGTAAGACAGATTAACTTAACTCTGACAGATGCATAGAGCGTACAAACATCCTATTGCAAATGTAATTTTTGGAGCAATGAAGATACTAGATAAATATCGATTTCAGCAAATGACTCGCACAAAAAAAGAGAGATAAAATACTTGATAAGTTATAAACAATCTAATGTGAAACTTGAAGTAAGTAAACATAGACCAAACTTGTATGAAACAAACGAGTTGTCGCTATGCGGCCTGCATTAGACTCCCCCACAGAGGTGCTATAGGAGTCTCTACTACCTCACGTTGCACGATCCTCTGCTATATGAACAATACCGCAGCCTTCACTTTGTAATGAACACATGGTAAACTTGAGGAGTAATGCTAAGCGCTATGATTAGCGAAAACGCAACTCCATGAAATATTGTCTATAGAAACAAAATACAGTTTTCTCCAAATTATACAATAAACAGTAGTCAATGAATACTTTAAATAAGATCTAGAGACTGGATGATAATAGAACTGGATGTTGTGTGTTGGTAAAAGTATCGCAAATAGATATCGCAATAACGCACGTCGTAATGTCGATCGGTGAGGACGTTTAGGCTCCCTCTTCAACGCAAGCGGCATCTGCGCCAGGGGGCGCGCGCGAACATGTGATAATGTCGATCGGTGAGGACGTTTAGGCTCCCTCTTCAACGCAAGCGGCATCTGCGCCAGGGGGCGCGCGCGAACATGTGATAATGTCGATCGGTGAGGACGTTTAGGCTCCCTCTTCAACGCAAGCGGCATCTGCGCCAGGGGGCGCGCGCGAACATGTGATAATGTCGATCGGTGAGGACGTTTAGGCTCCCTCTTCAACGCAAGCGGCATCTGCGCCAGGGGGCGCGCGCGAACATGTGATAATGTCGATCGGTGAGGACGTTTAGGCTCCCTCTTGAACGCAAGCGGCATCTGCGCCAGGGGGCGCGCGCGAACATGTGATAATGTCGATCGGTGAGGACGTTTAGGCTCCCTCTTGAACGCAAGCGGCATCTGCGCCAGGGGGCGCGCGCGAACATGTGGCTTATTATTTCTTATTGTAAAGATAAGACATCTTCAAAACAAGTAATTATTTTGTAAAAATTAAAAAGAACCCTCAACTTAATGAAACAGCTGAACCGATTTTGATCAAACATAGCTAAGAACACTCACGACTATTCAACTTTCAAACAAAAAAAAAACGGTTCGTCTGTTTGGGAGCTACGATGCCACAAACAGGCACACACACAGATACACACACAGGCACACAAACAAAGACACACACAGACACGTCAAACTTATAACACCCCGTCGTTTTTGCGTCGGGGGTTAAAAATAAGAAATAATGCGTTTTTATGTCTTTTCAATGATCATGTAGTCTCCTCATTAGTCCTCAACTGTACCATCTATTGAACACAACGTGAACGCTGCAGTATTCTCAATATAACAGAGGATCGTGCTATAAGCGATGTGAGGTCGAGGACGACCTCTGTGGCGCGGCTGGCGATGGTTCGCCTGCGTCGCAGGAGGTTGCGGGTTCGATTCCCGCCTCGGAACAAATAATTTGTGCGATCTGCAGATATTTGTTCCGGGTGTTCTGGGTGTTTTCTATGTATAATAAAAAATATCTATCTATGTAATGTATTGTATTATGTATATCAGTTACCTTGTACCCATAACACAAGCTCTGGCTTAGCTTGGGGCTAGATAATGTTGTGTGAACTTGTCCAGCATTATTTATTTATTATTTATTTATTTATTTGAGGTAGTTCAGACTCCAACACAAACTGTATGGAGGGTCAAACTTACTTCAGTATCTGGAATACAAGCTTGTATAAATTTAATTGTTTTATCAAAATTGGCTTAGCAAGCTTGATTACAGATTTACATTTATTATTCAGAATGCTTGATTCCTACTTAAAATTAAATCCTAAAGTATGAACAAATTGTTATTTGTTGTTCGTCTTTTCATGATGGTTCTGTGATTTTTCATTAGTTTTAATTTTATCATTTTATTTAATGTTTGCCAGCGTCTTTAGAGTTCAGTGCCTCGACAGGAAACAAGGAGCTGTTGTTATTAAATTAGTGATCGGAACGGTGTGCTGATCAAAATGAGCCCAAACAGGGCCAGTCTATCCATCGAGGAGTGCCGTTGTCAACCTTCCGTCTCCATCATCAGATCAGCTCGGTGTCACCATAATATTCTATTGTTATCGGAATTTGACAGGTATGCCAAATTTCAGCTAAATCTAACACCAGGTAGTGGGTCAACAAAACATAAGATTGTAAAATTGATTACAGACACCGCGACAGGTGAAACTTAATAAAAGCTTGTAAGAACGGGACTCTCATAGGATCTCTTTGTCCGTCTGTCTGTGTGCGCGGCGCCGCGCTCTCAGGAGCGGTTAAAGCTATCAACTTGAAATGATACCAAATATAAGATGTGTGAGCTTATAGTGCTGTTCAACAATAAAGCTCTGACTCGATGCCTTACACATTAAGAACTTGTTGCTTTGTTTCGACGATTTGGCAATAAAAGTCTTATTTTTGTATGGACATCGCGATAATGACATGCATCTGGTACTTGTAACCTCTCAACTCTTGTATGGACATCGCGATAATGACATGCCTCTGGTACTTGTAACCTCTCAACTCTTGTATGGACATCGCGATAATGACATGCCTCTGGTACTTGTAACCTCTCAACTCTTGTATGGACATCGCGATAATGACATGCCTCTGGTACTTGTAAGCTCTCAACTCTTGTATGGACATCGCGATAATGACATGCCTCTGGTACTTGTAACCTCTCAACTCTTGTATGGACATCGCGATAATGACATGCCTCTGGTACTTGTAGTAACCTCTCAACTCTTGTATGGACATCGCGATAATGACATGCCTCTGGTACTTGTAGTAACCTCTCAACTCTTGTATGGACATCGCGATAATGACTTGCCTCTGGTACTTGTAGTAACCTCTCAACTCTTGTATGGACATCGCGATATTGACATGCCTCTGGTACTTGTAGTAACCTCTCAACTCTTGTATGGACATCGCGATAATGCCATGCCTCTGGTACTTGTAGTAACCTCTCAACTCTTGTATGGACATCGCGATAATGACATGCCTCTGGTACTTGTAACCTCTCAACTCTTGTATGGACATCGCGATAATGACATTCCTCTGGTACTTGTAGTAACCTCTTCAACTCTTGTATGGACATCGCGATAATGACATGCCTCTGGTACTTGTAGTAACCTCTCAACTCTTGTATGGACATCGCGATAATGACATGCCTCTGGTACTTGTAACCTCTCAACTCTTGTATGGACATCGCGATAATGCCATGCCTCTGGTACTTGTAACCTCTCAACTCTTGTATGGACATCGCGATAATGACATGCCTCTGGTACTTGTAACCTCTCAACTCTTGTATGGACATCGCGATAATGACATGCCTCTGGTACTTGTAACCTCTCAACTCTTGTATGGACATCGCGATAATGACATGCCTCTGGTACTTGTAAGCTCTCAACTCTTGTATGGACATCGCGATAATGACATGCCTCTGGTACTTGTAACCTCTCAACTCTTGTATGGACATCGCGATAATGACATGCCTCTGGTACTTGTAGTAACCTCTCAACTCTTGTATGGACATCGCGATAATGACATGCCTCTGGTACTTGTAGTAACCTCTCAACTCTTGTATGGACATCGCGATAATGACTTGCCTCTGGTACTTGTAGTAACCTCTCAACTCTTGTATGGACATCGCGATATTGACATGCCTCTGGTACTTGTAGTAACCTCTCAACTCTTGTATGGACATCGCGATAATGCCATGCCTCTGGTACTTGTAGTAACCTCTCAACTCATGTATGGACATCGCGATAATGACATGCCTCTGGTACTTGTAACCTCTCAACTCTTGTATGGACATCGCGATAATGACATTCCTCTGGTACTTGTAGTAACCTCTTCAACTCTTGTATGGACATCGCGATAATGACATGCCTCTGGTACTTGTAGTAACCTCTCAACTCTTGTATGGACATCGCGATAATGACATGCCTCTGGTACTTGTAACCTCTCAACTCTTGTATGGACATCGCGATAATGCCATGCCTCTGGTACTTGTAACCTCTCAACTCTTGTATGGACATCGCGATAATGACATGCCTCTGGTACTTGTAACCTCTCAACTCTTGTATGGACATCGCGATAATGACATGCCTCTGGTACTTGTAACCTCTCAACTCTTGTATGGACATCGCGATAATGACATGCCTCTGGTACTTGTAAGCTCTCAACTCTTGTATGGACATCGCGATAATGACATGCCTCTGGTACTTGTAGTAACCTCTCAACTCTTGTATGGACATCGCGATAATGACATGCCTCTGGTACTTGTAGTAACCTCTCAACTCTTGTATGGACATCGCGATAATGACATGCCTCTGGTACTTGTAGTAACCTCTCAACTCTTGTATGGACATCGCGATAATGCCATGCCTCTGGTACTTGTAGTAACCTCTCAACTCTTGTATGGACATCGCGATAATGCCATGCCTCTGGTACTTGTAGTAACCTCTCAACTCTTGTATGGACATCGCGATAATGACATGCCTCTGGTACTTGTAACCTCTCAACTCTTGTATGGACATCGCGATAATGACATTCCTCTGGTACTTGTAGTAACCTCTTCAACTCTTGGAATGTGCACGCGGATGTGCGGACTCTTCGTGAGACAAATACAGGAACAAGACTAAAATTTAGCATTTTTATACTCATAGAATGGGATGGCGAAGTTTGTCGGAAAAAAATCCAGTGCGCTTTTACAGTTTGCAAACCTCAGGGCGCCCGCTCGCTCTTGTCCGTTTATTTAAACCTCAGGGCGCCCGCTCGCTCTTGTCCGTTTATTTAAACCTCAGGGCGCCCGCTCGCTCTTGTCCGTTTATTTAAACCTCAGGGCGCCCGCTCGCTCTTGTCCGTTTATTTAAACCTCAGGGCGCTCGCTCGCCCTTGTCCGTTTATTTAAACCTCACGGCGCCCGCTCGCTCTTGTCCGTTTATTTAAACCTCGGGGCGCCTGCTCGCTCTTGTCCGTTTATTTAAACCTCAGGGCGCCCGCTTGCTCTTGTCCGTTTATTTAAACCTCAAGGCGCCTGCTCGCTCTTGTCCGTTTATTTAAACCTCAGGGCGCCCGCTCGCTCTTGTCCGTTTATTTAAACTTCAGGGCGTCCGCTCGCTCTTGTCCGTTTATTTAAACCTCAGGCGCCCGCTCGCTCTTGTCCGTATATTTAAACCTCAGGGCGTCCGCTCGCTCTTGTCCGTTTATTTAAACCTCAGGGCGCCCGCTCGCTCTTGTCCGTTTATTTAAACTTCAGGGCGTCCGCTCGCTCTTGTCCGTTTATTTAAACCTCAGGGCGCCCGCTCGCTCTTGTCCGTTTATTTAAACCTCAGGGCGTCCGCTCGCTCTTGTCCGTTTATTTAAACCTCAGGGCGCCCGCTCGCTCTTATCCGTTTATTTAAACCTCAGGGCGCCCGCTCGCTCTTGTCCGTTTATTTAAACCTCAGGGCGCCCGCTCGCTCTTGTCCGTTTATTTAAACCTCAGGGCGCCCGCTCGTTCTTGTCCGTTTATTTAAACTTGTTTGAGAAACGCTGTAATGCCGGCCACTCACGCTCAAGTTAACCGTCAAGTTTGCAGCGGACGTGATGCGGCGTCCAGTAAACTTGACGGTGTATGGCTAATCAAGTAGACTTGCCATGCACACCCATAGCCATACACCGTCAAGTTTACTGGACGCCTCATCAAGTGCGCTGCAAACTTGACTGTGAAGTTAGCGTGAGTGGCCGGCATAATTCAAACCTGTGTTACCTTTCTTAATAACACGATATTTTGTGTTATCTTAAAATGTTATTCTTTGAGTACGGAATTGTTTCAGTATGCTATTTAGTTTATTTTTTATTTAAACAAATAAAAATTATAATAATTGATTATTACTATAATAATACAATAATTAGTTTTAAATAATGTGCCTGTCACAAAATGTATATAAAAATTAAAAGTTGTAAATAAATGTTATTAGTATTTAATAATACATAATCGGCTGTTATTCGATTAATAATAATTTATGATTATCTTAAAAGGTCTTTTATTTATTCGTCAACAACTAACATCAAACCTATACGTTTAGTATTATTTTATCTGTGTCTATATACTAATATTATAAAGAGCAGATAGTTTGTTTGTATGTGGGGGGTGATCGCCGGAACTGCAGATCCGATTATGAAAATTGTTTCACTAACAGGTAGCGACGTTACCCCTGAGTCGAGGCGATGCTTTACTAGCTCCCGCCCGCGGCTACGCTCGCGTTATGTGCAATTCCACTCAACTCCGTAACGGTTGAGTGGATTTAGATGATATATGGTGTGTGTGTGGATAATGGTGCGGACACACACACACACACACACACACACACACACACACACACACCACGCGTTCATACCTACCAGGCTAGCAAACACCACCAGACCTGTTCCGGAGTGAAGGGTATGAGGGCCGGAGACTACAGGCACGTGAGACTTATAACTATGTTTCAGGGTGACCGGTGCAATGAATAAATATCGCGTTGGTCTACTATGACCTCGCAGTGGGTATTATATGCCTCCTGCTCTCAGAATTAGCAAGTTGAACTAGCAACGGGCAGGCCATGTAGTGCGCAGAACTGATAACCGTTAGAGAAGGACGGTTCTCGAGGGCCTACCGGACAATGCAGAAAATTAGGGCCCTCGTCTGGACCAAAGACAATATAGAGGTCGCAGGCAGGCGGTGGATGAAGACGGCTCAAGAACGTTCGTTGTGGCATTCTATGAGGAGGCCTTTGGCCCCGCAGGGGACTCGTCGTTTCGTATGAGGTAGTGCTGGCCTCTGGTGTCAGAGTTTGTCAAGCCGCCCGAGGGCCTCTGACAGGGCTTATCGACTGCTATTAATCAATAACAGCCGGGACCGACAGTTTAACGTGCCCTCCGAAGCACAGAGCGATGGAAATCCACACATAACTTAGAAAAGTCATTGGTGCGGAGCCTAGGATCGAACCCGGTATCGTTGGATTCTGAGTTGCACTATTGAACCGTTAGGCTACCATCGCTCTCGATGGATACCGGGGACTACTGTAGGCTGATGCTGATGATGATACCTTCTATTTTAATTATATTGTGCCTGTTTCAACCTATGAAATAAAGTTTAATAACTTGCGAATTTATGTAAATCAATAAACAATGGAGCTTTAACTATTCTATGGTTTACTATCAAATTGGAAAGTGTTTTAACACTACATGTGTTCAACCGGGGTCAATGTTGTATGTATTACTCGGTCTAAATGATGCTCGCCAATATCAATAGATCTCTTATTATCTGCGATGCTAATCATAGGAGAGGTCAATTAACACTGGCAGGTGTGTCGCCCAGCGAAAGTAAAAATAGCACGGCCGGCACGCATGCGCGTTCCCGACTGTTCTAAATTCAAACTGTCCTGCGCGTGCACAGCCCGGACGTCTATATATTTATTTTTTCGAAATCGACTGGTAAGGCCACCTGTCAAATTCGAATAAAAAATTCGCGAATTCGGTTCTTCTAGTGAATGAGTGTGTGAGGATGTGTGAGCAGTGTGTGCAGCGATAACTCACGGACTCTCGGCGAGACATGTGGTGAGTACCGTTTACAACTACTTATACCGCTTTTGCAATAGAATGTAGTTAAGTAGGTGCATAGTTAAAACCAGATTATGTAATTAAAAGTGTAGTTTTGTAGCAAGACGGGTTGTTGAAAGCATCAGTATTTACTATGCACACCGCATTGCCAAATTATATCAATACGGTCTGATCGAGCGAACACACTTAGTGTAGAATGCGTCAGAGTAATGGTCTGTACGCCGTCTTAGAGCGGACTATATATAAGTGAATATATATAGGTAGGTTCTGCGTGTAACGAAATCTGTTTTTTTCTTTTTACCCCATAAAACTGTAACTATGAGGACAAATTTACAGTGTTAGGGGTTAAAAAGAAGAAAAAAACAATTTTTCTTAACACAATTTTCATGTTCCTATACAATGTGAGCTTAGACAAACATCACTAGGATTCCGTACCCAAAGGGTAATTTCTTGCCTAGGATTCCGTACACAAAGGGTAATTTCTTGCCTAGGATTCCGTACACAAAGGGTAATTTCTTGCCTGGGATTCCGTACCCAAAGGGTAATTTCTTGCCTAGGATTCCGTACACAAAGGGTAATTTCTTGCCTAGGATTCGGGGACTGACAGGAACTACTCAGATTCGATTGTTTATTAAAATGGTGCATATTATTGGGGAAAAAAACAGATAAATAAAATTAATTAATACAACAAAGCCGAAAGTTTACTGTAGGGATTTTGTAAAACTATCTATAATTTACGAGATATTCAATAAAAACTGCTTTTGCTGCTGGCGCGAGGCGTTTTTTTATGTATGAAGATTTCTGCATGAAGATTTCTGCCTGGGGTTGGCGCAGCCTTAACGGGTCTCGATACTGTCTCTGTTACTGTTACTGTTGATAGATGAGACGGAACCCACGATACAAGCAGTTAGACTGGACACTTGACTCTACAAATATTAGCACTTTAAAGCTTAATATATCGCTAATAACTCACCCGCAATATTATCGAACGACCTATCCAACGACGCCACACGACATGGAAAGAAAAAAAACATTTCACTCCCAGTTTACTTAAATTCCCACAACGTGTAGGACTTGTACTATTATTATATCACTTATTTATTCAAAATCTCGTAAAAAAATCTATTTTTCACTATAAAGGAATACTATCTACAAAAAATAAATAGTAAAAAAACATTATAGTAAAAAATATGAATCAAAACGGGGAAACACCGACCGCGGAGCGAGGCCCAAACGGTCGGGGGCTAGGGCTGCAGAGAGAGGAACCCTCCTGACTATGCGTGCCGAGTCCAGGAGTACCGCCTTCTGAATCTGACCCTAAATCCAACTATTTAGCGAGAGCTTCTTAAGGTATTGGTCGAAGCTCTTCGCAATCAGTCCATTCACTGAAACAACCATCGGGATGATAATCGTTGAATCCACATCCCACATGGCGGTAATCTCGTGAGGTAAGTCAAGGTACTTGCTTAACTTGTCTTTCTCGGCCTTCACGAGATTAGCATCATGCGGGATAGTGACATCAACAAGTATCGCCCGGCGTTCCGACCGGTCTACCAGCACGATATCAGGCTTATTGGCAACAATAGTCCTATCCGTGATGATAGACCGGTCCCAGTAGAGCGTGGCACGGCCATTTTCAAGAACTGGCTGAGGCACGTACTTATTGTACGGCACCTCAGTTCCCACAAGGTCGTATCGGAGGGCAAGTTGCTGGTGGATGATCCTGGCTACTTGGTTGTGTCTGTGCAGATACTCAGAGTTAGCAAGATGCGAACAACCCGAAAGCACGTGCCTGAGGGACTCTCCGGGACGGTGACATGCTCTACAGATATCAACCGTCCATCCTTCATGATGTACTTTCGATAGTTGTTCGTCGTGATGACCTCATCCATAATCGCACAGACAAAACCCTCGGTTTCCCCAAAGAGGTCACCGTAACGTAACTATTATTATTATTATTATTCTGACGACCTATATGTGGTGCGGCGGGCGAACGTTCGCCTGCGACGCAGGAGGTTGCTGGTTCGATTCCCGCCTCGGAACAAATATTTGTGCGATCTGCAGATATTTGTTCAGAGTGTTCTGGGTATTTTCTATATATAATAAAAATATATCTATGTATGTAATGTATTGTATTGTGTATATCAGTTATACATACCCATAACACAAGCTCTGCTTAGCTTGGGGCTAGATAATGTTGTGTAAACTGTCAAGCATTATTTATTTATTTATTATATTCTGTGGTGTAGAGGAGGTACCTCATATTTTTTAATGATTTTATTTTAGCACTTTGTCGGTGTAACTAATAAGTACACCCCAATGACAAATTATAGAGATTTCAAGAGTGTCTGAGCTACGCCTCGTAGGTACAGACGGACGGACGGACATGGCGACAACATTAATGGGTCCCTGTGTCCCTGTCTTGATGACTACGGAACCCTACAAATGACGTCGTGAAAACTGTTACTTAATAAGAGAACCCTACACCATGCATATTGACCGCATACGCATTTGGTCGGTTTATTGTACCTAATTGGAGAAAAATCTAAAATTTAATCAAAAAATGTCTTTATTGTATTTTTCAAAAGCACCATTTATTGTCGCTTGTGACTAACATCTGGCAGGTTGACTAATCGGTCTGCATTATTATTACACGGCATTATAAAATATATTAATAACTCCAAGTGACCACACGCGACTGACCAACTCACAAAACTCACTTTAGATACAGGGGATTCATCCGCACACCTTAGAGCCAGGGTGGTCCCGGATTGTGCGGTTTCAGAGGAACTTCCTCCCGCGAGCGCTCAGGTTGTAGAATGATCTCCCTGAAGAGGTTTTCCCGAGCGACTACAGTATGGGGTACTTCAAAAGTGGTGTTTGAAAAAATTTAAAGGGTCAGCAACGCGCGTGGATGCCTCTGGTATTGCAGGCGTCCATAGGCTACGGTAACCGCTTGCTAACAGGTGGGCCGTATGATTGTTTGCTACCATGTTAATATAACAAAAATGATAGATAGAATATAACTCAATATGAACTAGATACTCAACAAGTTATATATAACTCAATATGAACTAAGTACTCAACAAGTGTCTATCTCAATATGAACTACTCAACAAGTTCATTTTATAACAATATCAAAACTCCCGTCAGTTTCAGTGTTCTTATACCAGTTTACGCTATAGAAAGAGAGGTAGCTACTAGGTGACTTTCGCTGTAGGTGATTAACGCTGTGCGACCTGAATTGCACTTTATTGTGTGGGGGCAAGAGTCGCTATTATTTTGCGGAGTCAATCTTTTGTACCTATTATGTATTTTGTGTACAAGACTAACTCAAAAAAACAAAATAATTTACCAAACCTCACAAAAAGAACGAATTTAAAATATAATTTATTAGCAACTTGCCCCGGCTTCGCACGGGTAGCCCCCGGTGACCCCCCCTACCCTTCCCTCCTATGTCAATCTCCTGTTTCTAAGCTACCTCCCCACCAATTTTCAGCCAAATCGGTTCATCCGTTCTTGAGTTATAAGTGGTATAACTAACACGACGTTGTTTTATATACACGGTGTAACTGGAGGGGTGGATCATCGGTGGTAACTAGGTAGGGGAACTCATGGCACATCCGAATAACCCCCATGTATGTTCTACGATTTTGGATAATTTAGTAGTAATGCCTGTTTTGGTGCAAATTTTATTACCAATTCCTATGGAATAGGGTTTTTTATTTTTGACATTGATAGACCTTTGTTTGACCACGATCTCACCTGTTGGTAAGTGACGATGTGGCCGAAGATGGAGCACAAAGGTGTTCACGTAGAATCATGTTTTTATGATGAAGTGGTAGCATTAGCGCAACAAAACTTGCACAGTGGATAGTCCATGAACTGAAGAAGTTTTTGAAGATATAAAAAAAACAATATTGTATAATTATTTATAGAAAAGTGGCGTCGGAATTTATTGTTAGTACACACCGCACACCACGCGCGCAGATTTTCATAAACATCAATAATTCATTAACTTGAAATTTAAATTGTTAAATTATTGTCAGAATTATTATATAATTACCGGCAACATAGTTTTCGCTATCTGAAGAAGTGTTGAAGAGCTGTGATGAGCAAAAACTGAAAAAAAAATGGAATTTCGCGCCTCAAGCGAAATCAACCTCCTTAAGTTTAGAAGGAGGCTTGCGTGGTTGGTGCGGAAGTTTGGTCGCCAACAGTTACCCAGGATCGCGTTCATGTTTAGCTACGATTCTGCTTCAATGGTATTTACAGTGTTTTTTTTTTCATCATGCGACCCAGGAGACTGTTGTCTTCAGAAATGAATATTTTGAGCTCAACCTGCAGGATCTAGACGCAATAATGCATGTGAACCCTTCAAACAAATTGTCCTGGAAACTGCTGCACCAATTACAACCAAACATAGCTGAGAACCATCTCACAAACACCAGCTATCGTACAAAAAAACCGCATTGAATTCAGACAAATAGATTAAACATGAAGTTAAACCCTACATTTTGAGCGTGTTCCCACCACTAGCTACCCCAATTTATCGGTTTGCAGTTTCAGTAGTCTGCGGCATTTCGTCGCGAGCAGACGTGTCCCGTTCGGTCACGCAAAAAGTGCATTCAAGACAAAAACATTAACTTTTTTTGTGGTTTAATCTGTAAAAGAAATTCTTGATACTATTTTTTTCGGTGAAAAATGTGACCTTGTTTTTTGATAGTGTGAAGTAGTGTGTGATATGTTTTGAAATTATCAGGTTAATCGTTTTTCGTGTCGGTCAGCCTCGTTTTCGGATTATTTACGGAGAAAGGTAATTGTAGTGTCTGCTCTAGAGTAGTTTATGAGTTAATTACATCTGGCTGTTCTTAGGATATTCTTTATGCCTCGTCACAAAAATAAGATGAAAAATGTTTTAAAAACTCTAAAAAAATCGTGTTAACTTAGTTCATTATAGTTTGCATGAATATTATGGTAAATAAATCTGTTATTTTATAATACAAATAGTTACTTATTACCTGATATTTATTATGCTCTCATAGAATATGATGTAAATATGTTTTAAAAATAATATTAAACCATTATTGCCATTTAGTATGTAAAAATAAAATTACATCACAGGAATATGTATCTCCCTCTCAGTGTTGACATCGCTAGGGATGTAACCTTACACAAGCTAGTGATGCGACCTAACATCGCAATCCTGGTGATACCCGAATCACCACATAATGTAGGTACTAAAAATACTAGTGTATTCTATGTCCGAAATGCGCAGACAGTACCTATATAAGTGTCTTTTTACACAATTTAACTATAAAATAATTCTTGTTATTATTCTTATAAAAACTATGCTGTTGAAACTTGATAAGTAGATGTATTCTGTGAACCGCAATAAGATTTTCACACAAAAAAAAAACATTTTGGTGGTACCTACTCAAATATTTTTTTTCATCAAACCCGTATGTGAGTGTTATGTATGGATAGGTCTTCAAAAATGATATTGAGGTTTCTAATATATATTTTTTCTAAACTGAATAGTTTGCACGAGAGACACTTCCAAAGTGGTAAACATGATGACGCTTTCTCTTTTATAACATCTGTATTTCGGACAAATAATTGATCTTATCTTATAATGTGTCCCCTGTAACTTCTAAAATAAGAGAATGATAAAACAAAAAAAATATATGATGTAATTACCATGTAAAATTCCACCGAAAATTGGTTTGAACGAGATCTAGTAAGTAGTTTTTTTTAATACGTCATAAATCGTAAACCGCAATTATATTATGAACTTTTATATTATGTTACTTGCCCTATATGGGCGAGTCCGACTCGCTCTTGGCTGCTTTTTAAAAGAAGAATCTTATAAATATGTGAAAAAATGGTTTCACATATAAATCTCACACCATGAAAGTTTTATGTCAATTCAAAGTATCTACCAAGAAGTAGTAAGTTTCATCGTCACTTACCAACAAGTGAGATCGTGGTCAAACAAAGGTCTATTAATGTTAAAAAAAAAACAAACAAACCATACTACGGCAATTTTATACTTTAACCCCTATTATTTCTCTCGCGCAAACAGTGCCTTATCACGGTGCTATATGAGGTCTATATTCTCTCGCGCAATCAGTGACTTATCACGGTGCTATGAGGTGTATATTCTCTCGCGCAATCAGTGCCTTATCACGGTGCTATGAGGTGTATATTATCTCGCGCAATCAGTGCCTTATCACGGTGCTATGAGGTCTATATTCTCTCGCGCAATCAGTGCCGTATCACGGTGCTATGAGGTCTATATTCTCTCGCGTAATCAGTGCCTTAGCACGGTGCTATGAGGTCTATATTCGCGTGCGTTTGTTTATTACGCTGCGCTAGTATCATGAGAGTAGTGCTCACAGAATACTTACGAGGCAGGAAGAAAGCTTACGCTTGACATAATCGTCAGATTGATTGTTGTTCGTGCAGTATCCCCCCCCTGCCCTCCCCCCGCATCCACGCACACACCAAATACCAACACAATTGGCTAAAGCGTATATACAAAAACTACGTAAATAGATAGACCTGGGGGGTTACCATGAGCTCTTATATCCATTCAGTTCAAAAACTATTCTGTACAAAATATCGGTCCATCCTTGTAATTTTTCATCGTTGAATATCTTTAACCGCAGAAGTCTATAGAACCTCTGCGACAGTGCCTTTAAATATAGTTGCGGACATCTATAGACCCTCTGCGACTGTGCCTTTAAATATAGTTGCGGACATCTATAGACCCTCTGCGACTGTGCCTTTAAATATAGTTGCGGACATCTATAGACCCTCTGCAACTGTGCCTTTAAATTTAGTTGCAGACATCAATAGACCCTCTGCGACTGTGCCTTTAAATATAGTTGCGGACATCTATAGACCCTCTGCGACTGTGCCTTTAAATATAGTTGCGGACATCTATAGACCCGCTGCGCGTGTGCCTTTAAATATAGTTGCGGCTCCAGTACGGAGGCCTGCAAGCCTGCAATGCTCTAAGAGTTGCGGACACCAGGGAACCGATATTTTGTTCTGAATAGTTTTTGAACTAAAAGTGCTACTTGAAAATTTAGCATACCTGTCAAGTTTCTATGACAATCCTACTACTGACAGCATCGAGCAACACGGAAACGGAGGCCTGCATTGCTCGCTGACTTACAGCGAGCGGATCTGATAATAGACGGAAGGTGGACAACGGAACTCCTCGATGGATAATAGTAGACTGGCCGTGTAGGTATAGGCTCATTGTGATCAGCACACGGTTCCGATCACTATGATATAAAATCTTGTATTGGGGAAAAAATCCTAGCTACGAAGTCGTTTTTTTTCCAAAATAATTATTATATTATTCTTTTATACACAAAGATACGGCATCAGAGCGAGCGCTCGCCTTCTTCGCCTATCAAAATAAATCGTTTTAATGTTTTGTTAAATTTTGTTGATTAATTCACTAACTCAATTAACCAATAATAAGTTACCAAATTTTTGAAAAAATCAAATGTTTAAGATGTTACCCTAAAATTAGATTTCATATTTATAAAGGTGGTATGTTTGTTGTTTTTATCGAGCGTTCGATTTCAAATAGTGTATTGTATTTATGATTTCACTAGATAAAAAGTATAAGAATACCAAATAAATTTGTCTTCTTGGAAACTATACAAAAATATAAAAAAATCTAGAGTTTTTAAAAACATTTCGTAAACCTATAGCGCCTTAACTGTCTGACATCGCCGAGACCCGAGGCTTTAATACCATAAATATTTCAGCCACGCTGCGGTAATCCGCGCTTTCCTAAACCCTGGCCGTTTGCCCTGCCAAGCTTTACTCGAGAATCTACCCTAATATTAGTTTGTAAGTTTGTATGTAATCTCCGAAACTACTTATCTGATTTAAAAAATCTTTGACTTATATTTAAAATAGACTTTCAGGGGGACACAGGCTGTATGTATCCCGGGGCTTTTCGAGCCGACCAATTTTGAAACGACAACGAAAAACGGTCGAGGAAATGCGATTTTACGAACACTGCTATTGCGGTCAATAGAAAAGTTGTAGAACTCAAAAAGGTTTAAAAAAAGTCCGCGACGACATATAAATAAATAAAATAAATAATGCTGGACAGTTCACACAACATTATCGAGCCCCAAGCTAAGCAGAGCTTGTGTTGTGGGTACTAGATAAGAGAAGAGATACGGGAAAACTGCTTTTGGAACCATTTACTAATTTTGTATGAAAATGATTTTGGCATAGTTATTTTTTCGGTCAAGCGTGAGTTCTCCATAAAAATGAGTTGTTTTGATCAAGTTTTTTTTATGCGTATCGACTCAGTTTTGTGTAAGGACTGTTTCATTGTACCGAAAAAAAAAACGGAGCAGCAGAAATTAGTCAAATTAAAT
Source organism: Operophtera brumata (assembly GCA_932527175.1). NCBI lineage: Eukaryota > Metazoa > Arthropoda > Insecta > Lepidoptera > Geometridae > Operophtera > Operophtera brumata. Next base: position 51,687,312 of record OW052239.1, on the reverse strand, counting down.
AAAATGTTTTCTCATACAGTCTGGTACATTGTAAGTATGGATAGATGTTTGTTACTTTCACGTAAAAACTACTGAAAGGATTTGGATGAAATTTGGAATGGAGATAACTGGACTCCCGGAATAACACATAGGCACATTTTTATCCCGATATTCCCACGGGATCGCGTGAAACCGCGGGGCGCTGTTTGTACGTTGATAAAACTATCGCAATAAATGTTCCATAGGGCCTCCCGCTTGCTGTATACAAGTACGGGCACGTTTTAGAACACCTAGTGGCCTTAGACAATCGGATCGGAACCGTGTGCGATCAGCACACGGTTGACATGTTCTCATAGATCGGTGCTGCCCAGAAGGAGGTTTGTTGACATGTTCTCACAGATCGGTGCTGCCCAGAAGGAGGGTTGTTGACATGTTCTCATAGATATTCGACGGGATCGATCGGTGCTGCCCAGAAGGAGGATTGTTGACATGTTCTCATAGATATTCGTTGCGTAATTATTCACAATTAAAGATTTTATAAAACTGGCCCCCCCATATATTTACATGTACAGAATAACTACTAGTCACCGGAATAAATCATCTAGATAATACCACATCACATAGTTTTTTTTTGTCTGGAGCCAATATATAATCAAAGCACATCTCTGTTTCCCCATTAATATTCGCCAATCGATTGTCTGTCTATAGCCACAGATAAATAATACTACACTAGTACTACAGCTATCCTGTCATAAATAGTAATAGCTTCGGCAGAGGTCAGACGGTGGCGTGTTTGCGAGCTTAATTATCATTAGGATTCATGGCTATGAGAAACTTGTAGGACACAATATGTATATAGGTACATATATTTAGTTACAAAGAAGATATTTCGTGTAGGTATTCGCCGCAGAAGTGGGTCGACAGATGGGGGGGGGGGTTCGACAAATTGGGTCACAATTATGAAACCATTATATTTGATAATGGTTTCATACATTTAGTTCGTGTTTGAACATTTTTGGTACTGCTCGCTCGAGTGAGTGAAATTATTGAGATTGTACCATAGGTTTATAATATCGATTAAACCAAAAGATCAACATGGTTCGAAATAAAATAAGTGTTTTCTTAAAAAAAAATGAAGTTTGTGATCGGACGGAACCGTCAGCTGATCAAAATGAGCCCAAACACTGCCAGGCCTATTAACATCGAGGAGTTATGGCTCGCTATCACCGTAATATTGTATTGTCATCGGAAATTGACAGGTATGGCAGGTTTCGGTTCAATCGAATATCAGGATGTGGTCGCAAATTCGATTCCAGGATTTGATTACATTGTTTGTTAAAAGTGAAGCTATAAGCTGAACCAATCCGCTAGCTTATTACGTATCTTGCAATAGCAATATCATTGAGCGCTCGGTTGTCACTGCAACCGCACGCACTTGGCACGTATATTATTCCCCGGCCGGTTTATTACGATAGTGATGTACCAGTAGTCTATCTATCGATAGTAATGGATAAGTTTGTGATACGTTCGTCATCGACCCCGGATTTGGCTAGCAATTCAAGCAAAAGGCCTAGGGATGAACCTGCTCATTGGCAGCACCCGAAGAGGTTTGCTATCCCTAAACCAGTATCGAAGGACAATGAAACCACCACAAGCAACCGCTTCAGCAGCCTATCGGTGGATAATGAAGCCTCAGAGTCATTCAAAATTGCCTCTAGAAAGAAGGCGTCCGGACGAGTCCCACCTATCGTTATAGAACAACACGAAGACTGGACTCACCAAAAACTCAAAGATACCATTGACAAATATGAGATGAAATACCATCTCGAGTACAAGGGCAGTAATCGAGTCAAGATTCAGTGCTACTCGTCTGATGGCCACCAAGCTATTAAAGGTGGACTCCAGAAGGATAAGGTATCCTTTCATACGTTCACCAGAAAGGATGAAAAACTACCCAAGGTGGTTATCAAGGGTTTGCCGGGAATCCTCCTTGATTCTTTGGCAGCCTATCTGGAAACTCTTGGTTTTCCTGGAGCATTAGCAACCCATATCAAGACAATGAAGCCGGCTCAATGCCCGCCAGTACTTGTCCAACTACCGACATGGTCAAGTTCAAGAAAATAAAATACATCGCAAATTGTGTCGTCTCAATCCAGCGCTACAAAATGAGCAGCAAAGTTGGCACTCAATGCTATCGATGCCAAGGCTTTGGCCATGCCTCACGAAATTGCAATAGGCCTGCAAGATGTGTTAAATGCTCCCTGGGGCATCCCACTTCGCAATGCCCCAAGCAGGGCTTCATTGAATCTGTTCGTTGCTGTAACTGCCAACTGAATCATCCAGCCAACTACTCTCAATGCAAAGAACGGTTGAAGTACCTCGAGCGCATAAAATCCAAAAGGGAAACGGTTTGCAGTGCCATCGTTGCTGCCAAAGTAGTGAAGAGACCATTGACTACAGCTGATGTTGGTGTAACGTCTGATCAACCTTCTCAAGCTTTCTCACACACACCATCTGAAAATGCGAAACGCCCTGGACTGCAGCAAGCATCTCAACCGATTGTAAATGAGATGACAGCTCCTCCGTCAGAAGATCAGCCTCGTGACGTGGTAACGAATGAGATGCTCCAGATCTTCGGTGCCATCAAAGCGCTCAAGCAGGAATTTATCAAGTGCGAATCCTTTATGGACAAAGTTATCCTAATTCTGTCTCATGTTGGACAGTATTTTTAATGCCAATGAACTACGTTTATTGTATTGGAATGCCGATGGCATTCACAGCAAACAGCAGGAACTTTTGGACCTGGCGGTAAGTGACCTTAATGTTGACATCATAGCACTCAACGAGACTAGGTTGACGGGGCGTCTTACTCTTAAAATCCCTGGTTTTTCTTGTTACCGTGTTGATGGGCGTGATAACGGCTCTGGCCAGGGTGTAGCAATCCTAGTCAGGGCTGACATAGACCATAACCTTGTTACTACCCCACCAACCCAAAATCTTGAAGCCATAGGAATATCTCTCCAATTAACGGACGGTAACATCTTACTGTATTCGGTCTACCAATCACCTAACCTTCCCCTGCTTATCCTTACCAGTGATATCAATTCTCTGATGGTGTCAGGGAATAAAGTGCTTGTTATGGGTGATCTTAACGCTAGACATACTTACTGGTCACCTGGTCCTTCTAATACCCGTGGTAAAATGTTGTATGAGCTCATGTTGCGTGATGAAATTATTGTACACGGCCCTAATGAGCCTACCTTAGTTCATTACCGTGGTGAGCATGAACCATCAACACCCGATCTCCTGCTCACTAAAAAATGTTAACACGATTGAGGACATTAAAACAATTCACGCGCTTTCCTCAAATCACTTGCCTGTCTTAGTTCGATTTGCTTTTAAAATACATCGAAAACTAATCCATAAACTCAACTACGCGAAAGCTAAATGGAACGACTACCGCAGTTTTCTAAATGATAATATTATTTTGTCTAACCATTTTTACAAATCAGAAGATGAAATTGAGTCGGCTATCTCACACCTTCAGCATACCATCATTTTAGCAAGGGACACTAGTGTACCGACCTCAGCCCTTAAGCCTTGGGAATACTCAATACCAAGGAGCATCAAAAGAAAAATAAAAAATAAAAACAAACTCCGTCGATATTCTGTTAAAGAAACAGATATCACCATCCGTAAAGCCTTATATCACGATGTAAAGCAAATCCAAATTGATATTAATACTGCCTTGATATCACACCGTGACAAGCAATGGAACTGCAAATTGAGTAAGGTTGATAATCCTGGAACAGACCTTTGGCGTATAGCTAAAGGTCTGAAATCCTCATCCTCCTCCACCATTCCACCACTCAAAGCTAAGGATGGCACCAAAAGATCAAACGCTAAAGAGCAGTGTAATATACTAGCAAATACATTCTCTGATAATATGCTACTGACCCATTACTGGGATAGTAATGCACAGCCGTTGGTTGAAACCTCCCTATGCTCACTAGACACCCTTCCATCTGTCAGTCTTCAAATCCCGCTGGTTCGCCCTGCTGAAATCATTAAGTGCATAAGCAGTCTTAAGGTTCGCAAAGCACCTGGGCCGGACCAAATTTCTAATAACCTCATAAAAAATCTGCCGCAAAAGTGCATTGTCTTGCTTACAAAAGTATTCAACGCTTGCTTCCTGCTGAACTACTTCCCTAAATCTTGGAAAATAGCTAAAGTTATAGCGATACATAAACCGGGTAAAGACCCTACTGATCCTTCTGGTTACCGCCCAATCAGCCTTTTGCCGTGCTTAGGTAAATTATTCGAAAAAATAATATTTCACCGCCTTTGTCGTGCATCTGAAGACAGACTAATAGACGAGCAGTTTGGCTTTCGTGTAGCCCATTCAACTACACAGCAGTTGGCTAGAGTAGCGGAGACTGTCTCACATGGTCTTAACATGCAGGAATCAACAGGTTTGTTCCTTCTTGACATCGAGAAAGCTTTTGATACGGTCTGGCATCAAGCCCTCATACATAAACTGGCTAAACTGGACATCCCTATATCCTTGATCAATATTATCAGATCCTACCTATCCCATCGCTTTTTTCAGGTACATATAGGCGACTTTTCCTCAGCACCGAAATCAGTTCTCGCTGGAGTGCCTCAAGGTTCGATCCTAGGACCTCAGCTATTCCTGCTATACCTTAACGATATACCTATCCAGCCACGCACGAACTTAGCCTGCTTCGCTGATGACACAGCTTCGTTTACTACTTCTAATGACATTGATCTAATTATTTCTCGCCTGCAATTATCCCTTGATACTCTGTCTACCTACTTCAACAAGTGGAAATTAAAAATAAATGCCTCAAAAACACAGGCGATTATGTTCACGAGGCATCGAACATTTTCTGCCCGAACTCTTAAAATTGATGGCTATGAAATCCGATGGAGTCCCACAGTCAAATATCTTGGTGTTGTCATGGATAACAAACTTAACTGGAGCGAAAATACGTTAAAACTCAGACTAAAAGGCACAAAAGCTCTGAACGTATTGAGCCCTATACTAAACAGAAGTTCTTGCCTCAGCAGCAGTACTAAATTAAATATATACCGCACCTTAGTACGGCCCTGCATTACATACGCTTGCCCAGTGTGGGGTAGTACCTGTCCAACTAACATAAATAAACTACAAGTCGTGCAAAACAAAGCGTTAAAATACGCCTTTAACACCCCCTTTCGCACGAATCTACATAAATTACATAGCAAGATTAATTTTCCCACCTTAAATCAATTTATTTACAAATTGTCTAAGAAATTATATTTACACAGTAACCCAAATAGTAAAAATAAACACATTAAAAATATCTGTACAACTCGTAAGAAAAACTTACCTTACATCGACAAGTATAATCGCTTCAAATTACCCCATCACTTGTTTCTCGAGTGCTATGAGTAAACATGCACACTGGTCCTAACAAGCGTGCGCGCAAATTTTGCCGCGGTGCGCGCGGCTCTTGACCTTATTATCAAGGGATATAGGTCGGGTGCCGCGTGCGCGGTGCATGCAGGCGCTGCGCGAGCTTGTTTGGGTGACTGTCACGGTTACGATGAGCTGCGGGCACTATTGTTCCTGCTGCTAGCTACATTTTGTTTGTCAACTAAATAGTGCTACAAGTACCCTCCGGTACTTATTATTTTGTTAGCAATTGTTTTCGGTTTAGTCCATCTCTTTAAAACTTTCACGCTGCTAAATGTAATGCTCAATCAAAAGCTTGCATGTTTATTCTGCTCATATCTTTTAGTTAAAATCTTTACAATTAATCTATGTTTCTTAATAAGTAGTAGTTATATTTTATTTTACATGTTTTGATAAGCGCTTTGGCTTAATTTACGTTTTTATTATTTATGTTTGTTACACCCTAGGATTAAATTTACACTGGGAATGTTCTAGGTTAAGTCTTATTTGGAAATAAATGAACTTTGAAAATTGAAAATTGAATCCGCTAGCTTATTACGTATCTTGCAATAGCAATGCGATAGCAAGAATTGCCCGATTATCGCATCCAAATTGCAAATTCGTACTACTTATCAGCGATACGTACCTAATACGAATTTGCAATTTGGATGCGATAATCGCGCAATTCTCGCACAATTCTTGCTATCGCATTGCTATTGCAAGATACGTAATATAATCTAGCGGGTCAAATCTTCCAAGCACAACCGATTGAGATGAAATATTGGCATACCTGTCAAGTTCCGATGACAACACAATATAAAGGTGACAGAGAGCTGATCTGTTGATTTCTTTTCATTTTATTATTTATTTCAATAACAATTTACAATCGTGTCTGAAGGTACATGATAAAATAACATATAATTAGGGATTTATACAATTCAATTTTAAAGATAATTAAGGCGCGATAGGTTCTCAAATGTCTCTAGAATTTTAAAGTTTTTTATAAGAATTTTCATAGTTTTCTATGAAGAAAAAAATATATGATGTTCTTGAGCTTTTTATCTAGTGAAATCAATAATTAAATACAATATTTGAATTATTTCACTTGATGAAAAAAAATAACAAAGATACCTCCTTTTTAAAATGTAAATGCTATTTTCCACTCACTTCTCTCACGTTTTAATTTTTGAAACATTTGGTTACATGTTAGTTATTATTTGAGTTAGTGAATTCATCAACAAAATTAAACAAAACTTTGAACGACATTTTTATATAATTTTTTTCTACATAAAAACACGGTATCAGACCGTGCGCTCGCCTTCTTCGCCTCATACAAAAATGTTCGTTGAACCTATAGCGCCTTAAGTATTGTATCTATTCAAAATGACATTTAGGTTCACAAAAATTCAGAATAATAATTAATGTAATAATAGTAAATGTCAGAATAATAAAAATATAATGTCAGGTGTTATCAGTATTAACATTAGTTAGAACGAGACGGAGTCGAAACGGATGAGACGGATGAGATTAGATGGAGACGGAAGGTGCACAACGGAACTCCTCGCTGGATAACAATAAACATGCCGTGTTTAGGCTCATTCGAGCCTAAACACGGCATGTCTCTATAACCTACGTAGAGGGCTAATTGATGGTCAAAAATGATGCGCCCTATAACGCTGTCGCGTGAACATATTATGTTATTGAGCATCAATTTTGCGTGTTTAAATGATATGCAATACGCAATTCCTCCTTCACAAATTTTCCGTAAAACTGTAACACTTAGTGGGTGAATTGCGTATTGCATATTATTTATTTATCACCTAATAAAATATCGATAAGAACCACGACCTCATCGCTAACTTCATGTAAAATGTACGGAGCGCAATCGCTTACGTGTTTCGATAATGGGATGAGCCCGACGCGGATCCAGAATCACATTTTAAGCCGACTCATGTGTTTATTCCAGAATAAATTAATTCTTCGTTAGGTACAAAGCCTTTCTAATAACTCTACGTTGGACTTATACATACTACAGTCGCCTGTGGGCATTCAAATTACAAAAAAGGTTTGATTTAGTGAAATTGGTTTAAATAACGTTTTGTTCCGGGTTGTTTTTAACCCTCGACGTAAAAACGTAGGGGTGTTATAAGTTTGACGTGTCTGTGTGTGTGTGTGTGTCTATCTGTCCCATCATAGCTCCCGAACGAATGAACCGATTTCGTTTTTTAATCGAATTCGAATCGGTTTAGCCGTTTCATTGCGTTGGGGGTTTTTTTTTTTTTAACTTCGTGAATGAGGGAACAAGCAGATGGCACCTGATGCTAAGCAGTAACCTCTGCCTTTAACAACGCATTACCTCATAGGTCACGTCCACCTAGGACGCACCCTGTGTGGAATTGCACTGCGCCCGCCACTCTGAGACACGAAAATGAAACTCTCGTGTGCCTGTAATTTACCCCCACACCCTTCTAACCGGAACACAGCAATGAGAGCACTACTGCTTTTCTGCAGAAATAGGTACGGTTGTAGTACTTCCCCGGACGAACTCTTTCACATAAAAGCTCTACTACTACTACTACTAGAGAGGGTGAGAGGTTGTGCATGTGCAAATGAATGTTCCCATTTATCTCCAAAATGGTTTGACTTGAAAATAAAATGGCTAAGTTGAAACTTGATAATTGATATTTCACTTTTATAAATTACTCTTCATGGAATTTATAAGATAAGAGGCGCATTTGTTACGTACCTTAAGTATCCTATTAATACGTATCATACATACATACATAGACACACGGCTTCTTCCACGAAGGGCCAAGCAGGGTCTCAAAAGGCCTCTTTTCACCGTGGGTTGCACCATCGGTGGAATATAGAAGTGACAAGGGGTGAGCTCATCGCCGCCATTGCTTACCATGACTGACTCGGCTAAGACATTACTAGAAGTCTTAGAAAGTAAAACATTCCTTAATGAGCTAGGAGAAATCTTATACCAACAAGAGTCCGGGTAATCACTTAGTCGGAATTTACGTCATCCATGGGAGGATACAGAGGGTTATATTCTTAGGCCGAACACACCACGACAGATCTCAAGTCATTCCTACTTTTCTCCAACTTCAATTAATTCCTTCTGTAACCATTTAATGTCACGTGAGCCATAGTGGAGTGAGGCGTATGTCCAGCAGTGGACGTCATGTCACGTGAGCCATAGTGGAGTGAGGCCTATGTCCAGCAGTGGACGTCATGTCACGTGAGCCATAGTGGTGTGAGGCCTATGTCCAGCAGTGGACGTCATGTCACGTGAGCCATAGTGGAGTGAGGCCTATGTCCAGCAGTGGACGTCATGTCACGTGAGCCATAGTGGAGTGAGGCCTATGTCCAGCAGTGGACTTACGAGGTGATGATGATGATGTGTTAACCGTTAACAGTTATCGGATTACATTATAAATCGTGTTTTAATTCATGCTCGTCTTTTGGTTCGTTATTTTCAAACAAAGACCGCAAACTAACTAATTATTAAAATAGTTTTCGCAAACATGTGCGTGAAAGATGTACTTTGCACAAAATTCACAACCTAAAACCGACTTTAGAACTTGGATACAAGTTTCATTCTTCTTTGTGCAGTGTCTTGGTAGGAAAAGACCAACCAAGTTATGTTTACATCGCGTTAAGTGTAACATTGTGTCGGTAAACAATGGAGTGACATTTTCGCAACGGCAAAACTATGTTTGTTTTTGTTTTAAAGAAATAATTTCAGGCTGAAAATGGGTGCGTATTTGTTCAGGTCATGTGTTTGTGTATGTAGCGCATAGCTACGTGTTTACAGAGTTCAGAAGTTGTACCCCCTATAGTTAAGTTACGGACCTAAGAAGTTTAAAAATATGTCTTAGTTTAGTGGGAAGTAAATATTATAAAATCATTTCTCATTGGTATAAAAAACATTCGTAGGTACGTCAAGTTATAGTGACTAATTATTCACTGTGTGCAACTTAGAGCATTGCAGCCTCCGTAGAAGCATCTTCCTATTACGGTTCAAAAGATACAGCTATATTATTATATGGGGGCATTAAATGGTTATTATTATAACCATAGTGATTACCTGCTCAGTGGTTATAACTCGAACAATCCATGGAATGGTTACACAGTGTTTGGCTTTTGCAGATAAACAGTTTCAAATGTAATTGAAAGAGACAGAACTCGGTGAATCTATTCAAATGATATTCCGCGTTTATACGGAGAGAGTAAGTGGACTCGTCAGAAATAGTTGGAATACATTGCCGATGCTACGAGAGCTACGAAGCGTAGATGTTCTACGACCATTATTTGCAAGAGCGCTGAGTGTTATTGTCGCTGCTAGTACCGTCGACTGGCGCCGTAGTAACTATTCTGTAATATTTTTCTGGGTGAATTGAACCTGGGGTGACATCAACTTAACCCGTATTATTGTCGTACTCTGGTTCAACAAACGAAGTCAAACATACGAACAAGAACACTATTTATTAACCTTAATTACAGGAGGAGTGCTATAAGTTTAAGGCCATGCTCATTACATGTCAATGAATTTTGAAAATTACTAATAGCTTGGTGTTATCTATTTATTAATTTACGATAAACCCTATATGTATTGTATTATGTAAGTAGATAAGGTAATACAAACGTTAGTAGATAATTCATCAGGCCAGCATGTGTACAAAGCAAAATTACTAGGCCATGCTTTGATTGTTTGTCTGTATATCTGTCCGCTATATTTTGTTTGTATGTATATCTGCCCGCTATTTTTGGCTAGTATTTACATGTTTTATAAAATTAAGTTGTTAAGAAATCCAAATCGGAACGATGTCGGTAAGTTTCTTCAAATAAATTGCCGGTGCTACGACAAAGCTACGATAGCTACGAAATGTCTCTACGTTCTCTTGTCCGTTCGTGTATGTTCTTTTGTTATCTTTGATACAAGACAAGAGAACAAAACAATGTGATTGTGGGACAACACAAGCACAGAACAAGTACAAGCACATATTTTCGTAATTTTGTGAGCGTAGATAGTCTACGGTTTATGGCTGGAGTACAAATATGTATTATTGTGTACTATTTTAGGTTAGAATATAATTAAATATGAGGACAAAGCCCTCAAGCCTATGCACCAGATGTCTCGCTAGGCAGTTATTCAGAAATGCTAGTCAGAATGACGGGGTCGGTACATTCGCTGAATAAATTGCGAGTGCTACGAGCTACGAAGCGTAGAAGGTCTACGATGTTTATAACAAAACTCTAAAAATATCAGTGTAATCGATTCAGTTTTACAATTCTTTCAGTAATGATCACTGAATCCTAACAACATTTTAAATATTTTTAATGATGACGTTATCTGTACTCTGTACTGTTAAAGACTTTTTTTGTTAGTTTGTAAGTAGGGGGGGGGGGGGGGGGGGAGGAGGGGAGTGGGTAATCTCGGAAATTCTGATCCGATTCAGAAAATTATTTCTGTAACAGAAAACTCCCAGGAACATTCTCCCTGAACGCGATATAGGCTATGTTGTGTTTGATTCTGCCGGCGGCTACGCGCGCGTTATTCTTAGTTTGCGCGCTTGATATTGATGTGTGTGGATAGATGTTTCGGGCAGGAGGGGGGACAAGCAGTGGGGGACCCTCGGGTTTGCGACTCGTCAGCAGATGGCGCTAGAAACTCTACATTTACATGTATAGTGCGTCTATTCGTCGACAGATGGCGCCAGCCGGCGTAACAACATTAATGTACGGCGCGAACTAACTCGCAGGCAACAAACATGCGTAGCGATTTACGTATAAAGGAGGGTCCCAAAGTTCCCTCTTGTCTCAACCAGATGTCGCTACTTGACTAATAAGAACGCGCTGTCGCTGTCACTCCCTGCGATCTCAACCAGATGTTGCGACTTGACTAATAACAACGCGCTGTCGCTCCCTGCGATCTCAACCTGATGTCGCTGCTTGACTAATAAGAACGCGCTGTCGCTGTCACTTCCTGCGATCTCAACCAGATGTCGCGAATTTACTAATAAGAACGCGCTCTCGCTGTCACTCCCTGCGATCTCAACCAGATGTCACGACTTGACTAATAAGAACGCGCTGTCGCTATCACTCCCTGCGATCTCCTCTTTGTACGAGACCCTCTCAGGGATTGTATTTTTTGATGTGTAACATCTTTACTCGCGGTTTCCTGCAATCTGTGGGAGTCATTTTGTGAAAAGGGACGGAAGTGTATAACAGGAAGTGCGCATTTTTCCGAGAGGTTGGTACTATCAGCCATGTTCCTTATTACCAAGGAGGTGAGATGTCAGATGTTACACATCATATGTGACCTTAGAACATTGCAGGCCTCCGTATGCGACTACTTATTGCTCGTTTTTTTATTATTTACGCAGGTTTGTTGTTTTTTTACAGATAATGTGTTGTTTAGGCATCTAAACAACACATTATCTGTAAAAAAACAACTGGCCACCTCTTGAGGCTCACAGAAGCCCTGTGACACAATGCAGACAGACAGACGCAGAGCGCAGGCTCAGTAATAGCCCCCCGACCCTTAGTAGTTGGTCCCGTTTGGCATATTTTGGGTTTCGGGACCCTAAAAATGGCTGCGCAAATTTAGAATAAGATAGGGATAAGTATTATTAAGAATAGCGGACAAAATAAACGCCGGCAGGAATAGTCTGAATAATGAATAATTATTGAATACATAGCAAGGCGTTAACTCGGCTCGTCCTCGTTACATTTCACATGGAAGGTGATCCTAAATCATCTGGCCACAACCTGTTGGTTTCGAGCTGGCTTTGCGATCTTAAACCTTACGTACTGGACATAAAACCTTTTTGTGGGACCGAAATGTTGTCTATTGAATTATAGTCTACATTGAGTCGATACAAAAATATAGACCATACATCGTTTAGCTAATTTCACTCCTATTTTGGTATGTATAAAGTTGAAACGAAAGTCCAACAAACAGGAAAATAAGGATTTAAGGGAATAAGGCGTACAGCGAGATTGTATCATATATTTTGAATGAACTGTGTAATACTCGTAAACAAATTGTTTGTTGTGCTAATAAAAAAGAGGCAACACTTTACGAAAAATAGTAACCAGTACCACAGAATAAACAGTACCAAATTCGAACAGTACCAGATTTAAATGGAAATTAGTTCAACTACATTTTCTTTATTAATAATCGTGTTGGTATCAAAATATTATTCTAATACTTTTTCATTGGTACCTACATATTTTGTTACGGATGAATTTCTTAGTAAATAAGTGCCGTGAGAAATATATAATTCAACGTTTTGTTAGTACGATATTATTATGACATTGTTGTTTTTTTTATTTCAGTTATGCATCTACCGAGGAATAGAATTTTGATCTGAAGAGTGATATAGAAAAGCAAGATGGCGGAAGCGGAAGGGGGAGCAAGCGAGCAAGATGATGTTTCATTCTTACGTACGGTAAGTGCATGGGTATTACCCAGTATTACCTTAAATGGACTCCCGAGTACGAAGCCCGAAGAAACACAAAGGAGTTTCGTCTTCATTCATCTTTTGTCATGATGATGCTACAGCGCGCGCGTAAGATGCTATAGCGTTAGATGGCTGTACAAATGGTTATAGGTGCGTTAGATGGCCGTACAAATGGTTATAGGTGCATTAGATGGCTGTACAAACGGTTATAGGTGCGTTAGATGGCTGTACAAATGGTTATAGGTGCGTTAGATGACTGTACAAATTGTTATAGGTGCGTTAGATGGCTGTACAAATGGTTATAGGTGCGTTAGATGACTGTACAAATGGTTATAGGTGCTTTAGATGGCTGTACAAATCGATAGAGTACAAATCATGGCTAGCGGAGCTTCGCACGAGATGCATTTTTTTTAAATAGCTTCTGGTAATTGTTCGCAATTTTAGTAATTGTCAAGAAGTCATAAATTAAAGTGATAAAACTAAGCCAAGTCGTCAAGAGTCTCCGTCAAGTCATAACCCAGGTTAAAATGGTGGCAGAGAAACCTAGGTTTAGGAGTATTAGGAGAACGAAATCCCCCATTCTGAAAAGACACGCAATACACTTCTATGTATCAACAACAGGAATGTGCTTCTGTCGGGGCTGCTAGCTTATTGAGGAATCTGTTATTACTGGATGTAAGACACGCAATACACTTCTATGTATCTACAACAGGCATGTGCTTATTGAGGAATGTGTTATTACTGGATGTAAGCGTTATTGGGGTCAGTCATGGGAAGCAATGGCGGCGATGAGCTCACCACTTGCCATGTATATATTCCCAAGATGGTGCAACCCACAGTGAAGAGGCCTCTTGGGGCTCTGTCTACTCCTTTGGGGAAAAAGGCGTGTGTCTATGTATGTATGTGTAAGTAAATATGATCCAATGTATTGCTTTGGCTTATGTCCCTGCACTAGTGACCTATATCTAGATGGGGTGTACACTATAGTTCTATCCCGCTTAGCGTCACGCCTCGTGCTGCAGGTGTGAGTGACCCAACAACGTTGGCTAATAGGCATGAGTACAAATTTTTAAAGTTACGTAAATTATCATCAAAAACACTGTGAAATTCATAACGGTTCAAAAGTTCAACGGTTTAGACCAATTAAAGAAACTCAAATTAATTTAGTAACAGATTGGGTAACAAAGTTTTTTGGTTCAATTCCTTAAATTACTTTTTAAAATGTTTTCTTGTGACTCTTGACTATTCCACTGTAAAGAGCTGAAATAGCAAGTATTATGTTGAAAAATACCTCATTAAAAACAAGCTTTTATGAAATAAGTGATCGGAACCGTGACGTGCTGACCCAAATGATCCTCAAAAAAACAACAGACTTCATTAAAAGTTTTATAAGCATTTTGTCTGTTTAATTAATTCTGTATTTTAGTAAAATCTCTTAACTCCTAATCGATAAGGAGTTCCGTGATTGTCATCATCAGCTCACGAGCAGTGATGATGGCTCCTAAACGCAAACACGCTTCTTGCACTCGTGTTGTTAGAGCCCTCGCTCAGAGTGACTTCTTGTTGCACTCGTGTTGTTAGAGCCCTCGCTCAGAGAGACTTCTTGTTGCACTCGTGTTGTTGGAGCCCTCGCTCAGAGTGACTTCTTGTTGCACTCGTATTGTTAGAGCCCTCGCTCAGAGTGACTTCTTGTTGCACTCGTATTGTTAGAGCCCTCGCTCAGAGTGACTTCTTGTTGCACTCGTGTTGTTAGAGCCCTCGCTCAGAGTGACTTCTTGTTGCACTCGTATTGTTAGAGCCCTCGCTCAGAGTGACTTCTTGTTGCACTCGTGTTGTTAGAGCCCTCGCTCAGAGTGACTTCTTGTTGCACTCGTATTGTTAGAGCCCTCGCTCAGAGTGACTTCTTGTTGCACTCGTGTTGTTAGAGCTCTCGCTCACACTCGGTGCAACAATAAGTCACTTTGCGCTCGGTGCAACAATCTACTATTTCATCGTAGGTGTTTTTTTTATGAAACTAATAGTCAAACTAGCTTACTGCGCACTAGATGTAAAGTGGTCACCGTCGCTTATAGACAACATCTGGGGTATTGTCGATGCGCTGCCTACTCTGAAGGAATTTATGATCATTTTTCTTGAAGCGACACATGGATCGCTCATGTATGGCGGATGGAGGTGTTTATCAAACCCAGTATCAGTAAACGTTGCCTCTTACTATTCGTGAGCGTTAATAATAGACATTTGCTGGTCCAGTCCCTCGCCCTCACTACATTACTGAGAGTTTTCGCCACAAATTGACTCTCTTAACAATTAATGTATCTCTATTTTTGTGTCTGGTGATTCATCTCGAGTTTTGGCACGTTGGGCATTTTAGAGCAGGAGGCAAGTCAAGTTGTTCACAAATTAAACACTTATATGGTAATTTTTTTTTCTTATTCAAATTAAATTTATTTATTATTTACAGAATGAATAATATAACTAATACAAGGTATGTACAAAAATACTTAAGGGGCTAGTCTGTGAAAACCCTTGAAAAGTGGTGTTTTGAAAAGCCTAGAACTTTCCAAATTTAGCTTTATTCTTAACAATATTTAGATCAGAAGAAAGAACACTTCAGGCTGAATAAAAATACGTTGGGGTTTTCTAAAGTTATTTCTAGATTTTGTGTAAATTGAAAAACTACCTACCCATTTTCACGAAATTGATCAAAATAGAGCATCTACATATGAGCCTAAATCTACGGAATTACAGCTATTTCTGAGAAATAAAACACTCTATACACATAGTTTTAAAAGTATGCTGGGGTTTTTAATCTTTTCATATAAAAGATGTGTAAAAACACGAAAACATTTTCAATTCGCCGTATCTACACGATTTCTACGCCATTTTCTGTCATTCCGTGGTTATCCACGGCGCTGGAAGGAAGGCCCTCGTTCACTTTTTTATTCACAGGTGAAAACGGACAACCGGTTACTTCGATATATCATTACAAAAACTTGTATTATTTTACTGAAAATTGTTGGTTTTCGTTGTTATAATTGTAATTCGGGTAATAAGAAACCAATGCAAATTCTTATTTATTTGAGGTTTGTGAAAATATACCGGACTGACATGGTTTGACAGTTTAATCATACAGTCGTGAACACAAACCAATTCTAGAGATCCACCAACTTATCTGCAGAATGAAATGTATGTAGCTGATAGAAAAATGTAGGTAAATGGTTCTAGAGATAAGTTGGTGGATCTATACTTATAACATTGCAGGCCTCCGTAGTCGCTCGATGCAATTCTACGGTAGCATACTCACGAAGGAGTTTATATTGTGACCAAAAGAGTTTCGCTTAGCGATTTTCCTTAGAATATGCCTAGCTCTTTATACTAAGTGATTATCGTTTTTTTACAAAAATGTACTTGCTTATTTCCCGACTTACTAGTGAGAAACGATATGTTTTTTTTTTTTTATTTATACTATCATTCAATTTTTATCTATGTTTGACTGTTTGTTACTAATAATAATACTGGTACTTCAAATTTTGATATCGAAACAATAAATAAATAAATAATGCTGGACAGTTCGCACAACATTATCTAGCCCCAAGCTAAGCAGAGCTTGTGTTATGGGTACTAGATAACTGATATACTAAATACAATATATTACATAGATAGATACTTTGCTGATACAATGCTGCTATTCAAAAAATCTCCATTAAAGTCCATGCTTTATTGGAGGCGGAAGATGAATAAACTGGTCAAGTGCGAGTCGGACTCGCGTGTAGAGTGCTCCGTACAAGTATGCTACCATATAAATAACTCTGTCAACATAGTAACAACTAGACCAATGGAACTTAGTATAGTCCTCGATAAGTCCTCGGTGAAACGTAGCCACACATTTTGTACATATTTTCGTTTCCCGTCGGAATTTAAAAACGTATAGCACAAAGTAATTAATTTTGTAAAAATTTAAATAACCTCCAACGTTGAACGGCTGGACTGATTTTGATCAAACAAAGCTAAGAAAACTCCCCACAAAAACAATAAAAAAAAAAAAACGGTTGATCCTTTCGGGAGCTACGATGGGACAGACACACAGACACGCCAAACTTATAACACCCTCTTCGTTTTTCGTCAGGGGTTAAAAATAAACGAATTCAGATTTTGGGTACCTACTAATTTTGGACGAAATTTATAATATAAAATACAAGCTAGGTATAGGTACCTACTGTCACCCGCGACTTAATTTGGACGCGTTATATTATTTGTAGTAGGTACAACTATAATAACTGGGTTATCTGTGACATACTAGTTCCTCATAGATAATCCAGTTGATCAATATTAATTTTATTGTAAGTTAGGTATGAGGTATGAGGTTGACGTGTTTGTATGAGCTTGATCATGTAACAAAAATGTATCCTAAATATAATCACCGTAACATATTATACGGTGGATATCTGAACAATTTTTTTTTATTATGTGGTACTAAATACTACACATATGAATAGTAACATCATACATTACATATACGGTGCTTAAGACTAGTGTTGATATTCTTTATTGCACTTAACTACTTCTGAAAACAAAGGAATCGAATCTTATCATCGTCGCTTCTTATCGTCGTGCTTGTACTATTATTTATTCTGTATCATCGTCTTGCTTAGTAAACGAAAACTGTACGAAAAAGTAATCCTAGACATTACAATCGCATTATATCGTAATTTAGTAGTAGTAGAGTTTTTTTTTGTGAAAGAGTTCGTTCAGGAATTTACTACCAACCACAACTACTACCAGTAGTATTTCTGCCGCAAAGCGAAGCAGTGTCTCTAGTGCTTGTATTACTGTGTTTTAGTATGAAAGGTATAGTTGCCGGTGAATGCAGTGCAATGCCACAAGGGGTGGACGTGACATATGAGGTAATGGATTATTAAAGGCAGACGTTACCGCTCATGATCAGGTGGGCCATCTGATTGTTCCACGTCATTCACGAAGATAAAAAGTGGGGGATTGGTGCCAGTCAGTCAGTGGGAGCTCAACAAACAGTGACTCACCAAAGCTGAAAAGTGGGTAGGTCGTGTGTGGCGAGTTATGCAAAGGCGATACTCGCGACGAAAAGTACGCATGTGAACGCTCTAGAAAATGCAAAATGGCTAAAACAAAGTAAATAAGTACCCAAAAGAAAAGTTTCTTCCAACTACTTAGTTATACCTAGTAATTTTGAACAAACTGAGGTGTGTATAACCATTTTCCTTACAAATATTAGCTGTTAACCTACAAACGACACATAGGCCAGTCATCTTAAACATTCCAGGTCGTAAAAAAATTGCAAAGTTCGCAAAGCTCTATCGAAGTTGCAAACTTGGTTTTACACAATTGGTATTTATCCTAACAACATCCCAAAAAAACAGAACCTTGCAACTTTTTGCGATCTTACACGATTTTTGTGTCTACGGTGACTGGCCTAACAAGACTGAAGGGGATTCTGAAAAAAAGGACTGGTTGCCTACAAGATAACAAAATCAGCAAATCAAATCTATGATTTTCAGGATTTTATAAATTGTGTCAATTCAACCAATACCTGTGTAAAGGTTCTGGAAACATGGGATTTTTATAATTATCGAGATCACGAATCACACACATGCTCCAGTTTTTTTACATCAAACGTACCTGAGAGAGATTTTGCTGTAAAAGTAGATAGGGAGGATTGAACCCCAAAATATAAACTAGTCACGGTGTTGAGTTAAAATCACAATATATTAACTAGTTTTTTTTAACACAAACATTGTTTTCTAGAAGCCGTACCAAAAGTTATGGCAAGATGTATAACTGCAGAAATAAAAGAAGAAATCATAATTAGTGCTATTTATACCAGAAAGTAGTAGTAGTAGAGCTTTTTTGTGAAAGAGTTCGTCCGGGGAAGTACTACCACCATACCTATTTCTGCCGCAAAGTAGTAGTGCTCGCATTGCTGTGTTCCGGTTTGAAGGTGCCGGTGAAATTACAGGCACATGAGACTTTTCATCTTTATGTCGCAGGGTGGCGGGCGCATTGCAATGCCACATAGGGTGCGTCCTAGGTGAACGTGTCCTATGAGGTAATGCACTGTTCATAGGCAGAGGTTACCGCTTAACATCAGGTGGGCCATCTGCTTGTTCCGTCATTCATTAGTTAAAAAATAAAAAAAAAAAAAATATAGGAGATACTTGTAGCAATATTTACCAACGTATAACTTCATCGTTAGGATGATTTAACTGACTGCTATAAAATAAGGTATACACCACTATTCCAAATACAACAAAAAAAACATGGATAGTCAGTATTCTATAAAGATTGACTCTATGCAAAAAAAAGGTACAAAATAACAATTTCCAAAAATAACCATAAAAAAAGCGGCCAAGTGCGAGTCGGACTCGCCCATGAAGGGTTCCGTAGCAGCAAGTAACATAATATAAAAGTTCTTGGATGGATTACGATTAATGACGTATTCAAAAAAAACTACTTACTAGATCTCATTTAAACCAATTTTGAGTGAATGTTTACATGGCAATGTACATCATATATTTTCTTTAGTTTTATAATTCTCTTATTTTAGAAGTTATGGGGGGGGGGGGGGGGGGGGCACACTTTTTACCACTTTGGAAGTGTCTCTCGCGCAAACTATTCAGTTTAGAAAAAAATTATATTAGAAACCTCAACATCATTTTTGAAGACCTATCCACAGATAACCCACATTGATGAAAAAATAAATTTGAGTTTCAGTTCTAAGTATGGGGAACCCCAAAAATAATTGTTTTTTTTTTAATTTTTGTGTAAAATTCTAAATGCGGTTCACTGAATACATCTACCTACCAAGTTTCAACAGTATAGCTCTTATAGTTTCGGAAAAAAAGGCTGTGACATACACGGACAGACAGACAGACAGACAAACATGACGAAAAATAAAAGATAAAGATAAAGATAAAGATAAAGATAATTTATTTGCTTAAACATATGTACAAATTGATGGTATAAATATTAGTAGGACACAATATGAAAATCCAAAGGGAATCCATAAGGGTTCCTTGTCTTTGAGTATGGAACCCTAAAAATGGGAACATTTGGTCAAAACAATTTAATAGTGCATGCGCCATGGAAAGCTACCAAGTTATTATTTCTACGCGTCACGTGCCATCGTACAAAGTCAAAAACAAGTATTATATCCATAAATTTATTCGGATTTTGTCAAGAAAACAAAAGTTTAAATCTTTTTAATTCCATTCGAAAAAAAAACACTACGCAGATTAAATTTGTACCGAATATACTTGGAATAGTCATTTAATTTAAATTTTATTTGTGTTTAAATTCAAAAATACAAAGAATGTTAAAAGGTATCTTACTAATATTATAAACGTGAAAGTTTGTAAGTATGGATGGATGGAAGGATGGATGGATGGATGGATGTATCTTTGTTACTCTTTCACGTAAAAATTGCTTGATGGATTTGGATGAATCTTGTAACGGAGATAACTGGACTCCCGGAATAACATATAGGCACATTTTTATCCCGATATTCCCACGGAATCGAGACCTATGCGGAAAACACCGCAGGGCGCAGCAGCAATGCGAATACTTTTCATCCAATGTTTTATTTATCTTTGTTTCTGTGTGTGCGTGTGTGAGTGTGTATTTTTGTGTGGAATATTGTTTGTTGACTGTTACTACTACATCCATGTTGGTGACACAAATAAATGTTTTTCTTTCTTTATTTCTTTCTTTTCAATGTACCAGGCGAGCAGCAGAATGCAGGAGTAATTTGGTAACCGAATATCCTATCCTAATTACTCTTTCACGTAAAAACTACGGGATGGATTTGGATGAAATTTGGAATAAAGATAACTAGACTCGCGGAATAACACAGGCACATTTTTATCCCGATATTCCCACGGGATCGAGACTTACGCGGGTGAAACTTACTTCACCAGCGTAAGTCTAATAATACTAGCTTTATAATACTCCGCTACTTAATAATCCTGCGCAGACGAAGTCGCAGGTTACAGCTAGTAAAATTATAAATTGAGTACTAAAGAAAAATATAATACACAAATAAAAAGATTCAAACATTTACAAGAGAGCGCCAATGTTTAGGTGAATAAAGGTGGTGGGTGTTTAGGGTGTTAAGGTGGTTTTGGCGCTAGGCACTAAGCACTTATGCGAACTGAAATGCACTTTGTTGCGTCCCAGCAAGGTTCGTTATTTTTTTTTCACGATGTGAGCCTTTTGTTCTTGCTATTATTTATTCTGTGGTCTTACTTACAGTTTTTTTTTTCTCCCAGCTCAATAAAGTGTATAACTGAGTTAGTAGTTATGTTACCGCACATAAGATTAGTAAATCTTGAGCATATTCCGTTTGTTGAACACCATAACAAAATCCCTAGACATGCGAACAGTAACTATGTTACATACGGCGCACATGCTTAGGTAAAGCACGTTCTAAAATAATGTTACACTAAACAAGTATTATTTACTAAATAATAAAAAAGCATTAATGTTATCACGATATAATAAACACAGTTTTAAAGGGAATGATCGTAGCGATCGTACAGATCAAAATCATAACAGATAAATATTTACAAAGACATTGATCACTAATATAAGATAAAAAACTTTAGGCGCGAATATCTCGTAACAATATTTCTTGTAGTTACGGTTGTCGCAGACTACGTATTTGTACACTGATGGTAATAGCATAGCTCTCTCCATGCATAGCCCGCTGTGATACTTTGAGCTTTTGTGTGTGTGATAGTTAGCGTTCACGTCTCAGTCACGTAAGTCATCTCTGGCAACACGCACTTATTAAGATGACTGAAATAAAGTCCTCGAGTGGCGACCAACAACCGGACGACGCAGTGTGGGAGGGGAACTTCCAATGTACCAAACTTTATAAAGGTCGCGGGAAGTCTGTGAACGGAGGCGGCTCAAGACCAGTCGTCGTGGCATTCTATGGAAATGTTATATTTCCAGCTGGGCGGATGATGATAATTAATAAAAATAAGGCAAGTAAATATAAACATGTTTGTTTTCCCCTAGGTAGGTACATACCTACTTATAACTCACTTTTTTTATTTTTTGTTGTGTCTAGCTATTGCGGATCAAGAGATACAGCGTTTGTCAAAATCACTTTTTTTGTATGGGGGCCCGCTTTAATTTTTAATATTAATAGAATAACAAACAATACGTCCAAACTTTATGACCCTAATTAATAATAAATAATAATAATAATGTTGGACATTTCATTATCTAGCCCCAAGCTAAGCAGAGCTTGTGTTATGGGTACTAGATAATTGATATACTTAATACAATATAATACATAGATAGATATTTTTTATTATACACAGAAAATACCCAGAACACCTGAACAAATATCTGCGATCGCACAAATATTTGTTCCGAGGCGGGAATCGAACCCGCAACCTCCTGCGTCGCAGGCCAACCTTCGCCCGCCGCACTACAGAGGTCTTCAACACAATTGATTTTAGGGTTTGAATTTCCTATAATCCTTTCATAAAGACGCCAAACCAATTCATGGCATGTTTCAAGAAGTAGGTACTATTATTTATTCTGTGGTTGTACATGGAAATTAGAATTTAGAAGCCGATAAATGTTTGAAAATGTCTTACTAGTCATGTCAAATGCAACGTCCTCGCCGCGCCGTTTTTTTATGCCAATTTGTGGTCAGTATGTTTCAATTACGTGAATTTCTTCCAACATAGTTTGTAGGTACCTATATAATTTATTTGTTTCTTTATCCGTCTTTCTGTACAAAATAACTCGAAAAACTGTTACTATTTTGACGAAATAGGATTAAATTAATAGTTTTAAATAATAAAATCACTGTATGAGCGTTTTTTTAAACAGCCCTACACGTGTAGGTTTTTTTTGTTTTTATTTATTTCATACACAATATATTTTACACATTTAATTAGGTATAATATTGTACCTTAAAAACCTCCAAAGGTTGACTAGGTACAATCGCCAAAAAGTAGGCGCACATACACATTCAAATTAATATAAACAAACAAGGTAGGTATATTAGTGGATGAAAGTTAATGGAAAAAAAACATCAGCAGGAAGTTTGGCAGAATAGTGAGTTTTGAGGCGGAGAAAATGATCTAATTTGGGCCCTGCTGGGAAAAATCCTGATTCCCAAGATATTTTTCTGAGCAAGGTCCGTCGTTCAATACCGGTTTAAATTGGGTTGTATGGGTTTGTACGAGGTTTTAATTGATTCTTAAAGTTTAAGACTTGTATGAACTCTAGGGAGGTAGGGTAGGCTAAACCCTCTGTTTTTAGGAGTTGGAAGGGTTTTTTTAAAGGTTTGTAGGGCTTCTTAGGTTGTGAGAGTTTTTAGGGCGTTTTTGATTTAATTTTGTTTTTTTTGGTCCTGTATTTTTTGGTTATTTTTGTGGGTTTGTTCATTTCTTGCCCATGTTCATTTGCGATTCGGTTATGATGGTTTTTATATACTAACTTTGCACCCATATTGGTACAGTTATTGAAGTTGTTGACCACTTTGTCTATTTGGGGTAAAACAAAACGAATAAAACTGTTATAAAATATAACGAAACCTGAAGCACACAGCATAATATGTAAAACACAACATGTGCACAGAGATTTCTCAAGTATCCAGTAGTGGAACGCCTGGGACTTCGCCCGCGTGCAGTTTTTGCTATACAAACTTCAACATCCCGCTGCACCACTTTAGGGTGTGTATTTAGGAAATTCCTTAGTGCACCGCTATACCACAAAATAAATGTACCTATGTGAATTTCAGGTCCTATGACCTAGGGTTTAGACTTCGCGTTGATAGTCAGTGACTGAGTCAGTCAGTCACGCAACGATTGTATAGGTGGTATACATTGATTTTATTTTCACATTTATCTGATTACGTACAGAACAAAAATTCAATGAAGTAATTGACAAAACAAGTAATGTGTTTTCTACACAATTGTACGGTTGAGAGGTTTGTTTACCTAATTAGTTCCAAATCCCACCGCAAGGTGGAGGTCACAGGTAATGGAATAGTGTCAAAACTCGATGTGTCATTTTCACAGACCACTCTCTTAAATATAGAAAAGAAAAAAAAAAAAAGAAGCTAACACAATAAATTTGGTTCATGGGGCAAGGTGGCAAGAGAACTGGCTGCATTCCCACGTTGAATGGCCAAAGAAATTCTTTGCGCCAGGAAGGAGCCAGCCCTCTTGTCACCAGCGGCGTCGATGAGCAACGGTGATATTTTTTTTAAAAAGGTCTTAGTACTAGGGCCCCATGGTCCCAAAGTCTCTACACCAAGCGGCGCAAAAATGTAGTCATCGGAGAGGACTACATATTTGCGCCGCTTAGCATTTTCTGCTGCCTCCGCCGCGGCTCCAGCCTTGGTGATTGTTCCACTGAGATGAGAGGGGGCCAATGTGTCAACGCAAGTGACGTCCCACACTAGGGCTCGCCCCCGCTCCCAGGGAACCAAGGTCATACCGTCGGGCCTTTTACCATCATTACGGGCTAAGCCCACTGGTTCAAGGACACTGGGTAAATTGACAGTGTCAAGGGCCCGTCTCACGATATCATTTAAGGAGCCGTGACGGAAAAACCTGCCAGCACTCTTTTGACAGGAGAGACCATGGGTCCCATACTTATCGACGTCGCTGCCACATGAACAACGATGGGGCTCACATATAGGGGCACCTAGTCTGAGCCCCAACGCCATCCTAAAAGTCCTATTATCAAGCAGTGTTCCGATGGAATTCGATGGAATGGCATTGAGCCATTGTCCAGATTCATGTTGCGAGACAGCTAGAAGGCGGGCTTTGTCGCGATCACTGAATAAATTTTGAACCAAACAGTCATAGGCCTTCTGCACCAATGGAGCGTCCCACTGTTTTTGTTGGTTTTCTTCCTGTGGGACGTTATTATTGGGGCAGAGTGACTTCCAAGCTTTAATTGCCTCCGAAGCGTAGTGTATCTCTGGTGAAGGGCATTTGAGTATTTTCTCACAGAGATGTGCCACGCTATGTACGGAGGACAAGAAAGCTGGAAGAGCTACACTAGAAATTTTCCGAATGCCGATGCCGCCGAAACGTACGGGTAAACATGCTTGGGTCCAGGAAGAGTTATCAAGTGACAAATTTTATTTTTTCAAAGGTGTCTTTTAAAACGTTATCTATATTATCTAAAAAATCCTGATGTGTCCATATTGGGCTTGATCTTAAGGGGCTAGTCTGTGAAAACCCTTGAAAAGTGGTGTTTTGAAAAGCCTAGAACTTTCCAAATTTAGCTTTATTCTTAACAATATTTAGATCAGAAGAAAGAACACTTCAGGCTGAATAAAAATACGTTGGGGTTTTCTAAAGTTATTTCTAGATTTTGTGTAAATTGAAAAACTACCTACCCATTTTCACGAAATTGATCAAAATAGAGCATCTACATATGAGCCTAAATCTACGGAATTACAGCTATTTCTGAGAAATAAAACACTTTAGTATCATGTCTATACACATAGTTTTAAAAGTATGTTGGGGTTTTTAATCTTTTCATATAAAAGATGTGTAAAAACACGAAAACATTTTCAATTCGCCGTATCTACACGATTTCTACGCCATTTTCTGTCATTCCGTGGTTATCCACGGCGCTGGAAGGAAGGCCCTCGTTCACTTTTTTATTCACAGGTGAAAACGGACAACCGGTTACTTCGATATATCATTACAAAAACTTGTATTATTTTACTGAAAATTGTTGGTTTTCGTTGTTATAATTGTAATTCGGGTAATAAGAAACCAATGCAAATTCTTATTTATTTGAGGTTTGTGAAAATTTACCGGACTGACATGGTTTGACAGTTTAATCATACAGTCGTGAACACAAACCAATTCTAGAGATCCACCAACTTATCTGCAGAATGAAATGTATGTAGCTGATAGAAAAATGTAGGTAAATGGTTCTAGAGATAAGTTGGTGGATCTATACTTATAACATTGCAGGCCTCCGTAGTCGCTCGATGCAATTCTACGGTAGCATACTCACGAAGGAGTTTATATTGTGACCAAAAGAGTTTCGCTTAGCGATTTTCCTTAGAATATGCCTAGCTCTTTATACTAAGTGATTATCGTTTTTTTACAAAAATGTACTTGCTTATTTCCCGACTTACTAGTGAGAAACGGTATGTTTTTTTATTTTTTATTTATACTATCATTCAATTTTTATCTATGTTTGACTGTTTGTTACTAATAATAATACTGGTACTTCAAATTTTGATATCGAAACAATAAATAAATAAATAATGCTGGACAGTTCGCACAACATTATCTAGCCCCAAGCTAAGCAGAGCTTGTGTTATGGGTACTAGATAACTGATATACTAAATACAATATATTACATAGATAGATACTTTGCTGATACAATGCTGCTATTCAAAAAATCTCCATTAAAGTCCATGCTTTATTGGAGGCGGAAGATGAATAAACTGGTCAAGTGCGAGTCGGACTCGCGTGTAGAGTGCTCCGTACAAGTATGCTACCATATAAATAACTCTGTCAACATAGTAACAACTAGACCAATGGAACTTAGTATAGTCCTCGATAAGTCCTCGGTGAAACGTAGCCACACATTTTGTACATATTTTCTCTTCACGAATATTTTCGTTTCCCGTCGGAATTTAAAAACGTATAGCACAAAGTAATTAATTTTGTAAAAATTTAAATAACCTCCAACGTTGAACGGCTGGACTGATTTTGATCAAACAAAGCTAAGAAAACTCCCCACAAAAACAATTAAAAAAAAAAAAAAAACGGTTGATCCTTTCGGGAGCTACGATGGGACAGACACACAGACACGCCAAACTTATAACACCCTCTTCGTTTTTCGTCAGGGGTTAAAAATAAACGAATTCAGATTTTGGGTACCTACTAATTTTGGACGAAATTTATAATATAAAATACAAGCTAGGTATAGGTACCTACTGTCACCAGCGACTTAATTTGGACGCGTTATATTATTTGTAGTAGGTACAACTATAATAACTGGGTTATCTGTGACATACTAGTTCCTCATAGATAATCCAGTTGATCAATATTAATTTTATTGTAAGTTAGGTATGAGGTATGAGGTTGACGTGTTTGTATGAGCTTGATCATGTAACAAAAATGTATCCTAAATATAATCACCGTAACATATTATACGGTGGATATCTGAACAATTTTTTTTTATTATGTGGTACTAAATACTACACATATGAATAGTAACATCATACATTACATATACGGTGCTTAAGACTAGTGTTGATATTCTTTATTGCACTTAACTACTTCTGAAAACAAAGGAATCGAATCTTATCATCGTCGCTTCTTATCGTCGTGCTTGTACTATTATTTATACTGTGTCATCGTCTTGCTTAGTAAACGAAAACTGTACGAAAAAGTAATCGTAGACATTACAATCGCATTATATCGTAGTTTAGTAGTAGTAGAGTTTTTTTTTGTGAAAGAGTTCGTTCGGGAATGTACTACCAACCACAACTACTACCAGTAGTATTTCTGCCGCAAAGCACTAGTGCTTGTATTACTGTGTTTTAGTATGAAAGGTATAGTTGCCGGTAAATGCAGTGCAATGCCACAAGGGGTGGACGTGACATATGAGGTAATGGATTATTAAAGGCAGACGTTACCGCTCAAGATCAGGTGGGCCATCTGATTGTTCCACGTCATTCACGAAGATAAAAAGTGGGGGATTGGTGCCAGTCAGTCAGTGGGAGCTCAACAAACAGTGACTCACCAAAGCTGAAAAGTGGGTAGGTCGTGTGTGGCGAGTTATGCAAAGGCGATACTCGCGACGAAAAGTACGCATGTGAACGCTCTAGAAAATTCAAAATGGCTAATACAAAGTAAATAAGTACCCAAAAGAAAAGTTTCTTCCAACTACTTAGTTATACCTAGTAATTTTGAACAAACTGAGGTGTGTATAACCTTTTTCCTTACAAATATTAGCTGTTAACCTACAAACGACACATAGGCCAGTCATCTTAAACATTCCAGGTCGTAAAAAAATTGCAAAGTTCGCACAGCTCTATCGAAGTTGCAAACTTGGTTTTACACAATTGGTATTTATCCTAACAACATCCCAAAAAAACAGAACCATGCAACTTTTTGCGATCTTACACGATTTTAGTGTCTACGGTGACTGGCCTAACAAGACTGAAGGGGATTCTGAAAAAAAGGACTGGTTGCCTACAAGATAACAAAATCAGCAAATCAAATCTATGATTTTCAGGATTTTATAAATTGTGTCAATTCAAACAATACCTGTGTAAAGGTTCTGGAAACATGGGATTTTTATAATTATCGAGATCACGAATCACACACATGCTCCAGTTTTTTTACATCAAACGTACCTGAGAGAGATTTTGCTGTAAAAGTAGATAGGGAGGATTGAACCCCAAAATATAAACTAGTCACGGTGTTGAGTTAAAATCACAATATATTAACTAGTTTTTTTTAACACATTGTTTTCTAGAAGCCGTACCAAAAGTTATGGCAAGATGTATAACTGCAGAAATAAAAGAAGAAATCATAATTAGTGCTATTTATACCAAAAAGTAGTAGTAGTAGAGCTTTTTTGTGAAAGAGTTCGTCCGGGGAAGTACTACCACCATACCTATTTCTGCCGCAAAGTAGTAGTGCTCGCATTGCTGTGTTCCGGTTTGAAGGTGCCGGTGAAATTACAGGCACATGAGACTTTTCATCTTTATGTCGCAGGGTGGCGGGCGCATTGCAATGCCACATAGGGTGCGTCCTAGGTGAACGTGTCCTATGAGGTAATGCACTGTTCATAGGCAGAGGTTACCGCTTAACATCAGGTGGGCCATCTGCTTGTTCCGTCATTCATTAGTATAAAAAAAAAAAAAAAAAAAAAAATAGGAGATACTTGTAGCAATATTTACCAACTTATAACTTCATCGTTAGGATGATTTAACTGACTGGTATAAAATAAGGTATACACCACTATTCCAAATACAACAAAAAAAACATGGATAGTCAGTATTCTATAAAGATTGACTCTATGCAAAAAAAAGGTACAAAATAACAATTTCCAAAAATAACCATAAAAAAAGCGGCCAAGTGTGAGTCAGACTCGCCCATGAAGGGTTCCGTAGCAGCAAGTAACATAATATAAAAGTTCTTGGATGGATTACGATTAATGACGTATTAAAAAAAAACTACTTACTAGATCTCATTCAAACCAATTTTGAGTGAATGTTTACATGGTAATGTACATCATATATTTTCTTTAGTTTTATAATTCTCTTATTTTAGAAGTTATGGGGGGGGGGCACACTTTTTACCACTTTGGAAGTGTCTCTCGCGCAAACTATTCAGTTTAGAAAAAATATATATTAGAAACCTCAACATCATTTTTGAAGACCTATCCACAGATAACCCACATTGATGAAAAAATAAATTTGATTTTCAGTTCTAAGTATGGGGAACCCCAAAAATAATTGTTTTTTTTAAATTTTTGTGTAAAATTCTAAATGCGGTTCACAGAATACATCTACCTACCAAGTTTCAACAGTATAGCTCTTATAGTTTCGGAAAAAAAAGGCTGTGACATACACGGACAGACAGACAGACAGACAGACATGACGAAAGATTAAAGATAAAGATAAAGATAAAGATCAAGATAATTTATTTGCTTAAACATATGTACAAATTGATGGTATAAATATTAGTAGGACACAATATGAAAATCCAAAGGGAATCCATAAGGGTTCCTTGTCTTTGAGTATGGAACCCTAAAAATGGGAACATTTGGTCAAAACAATTTAATAGTGCATGCGCCATGGAAAGCTACCAAGTTATTATTTCGACGCGTCACGTGTCATCGTACAAAGTCAAAAACAAGTATTATATCCATAAATTTATTCGGATTTTGTCAAGAAAACAAAAGTTTAAATCTTTTTAATTCCATTCGAAAAAAAAACACTACGCAGATTAAATTTGTACCGAATATACTTGGAATAGTCATTTAATTTAAATTTAATTTGTGTTTAAAATTCAAAAATACAAAGAATGTTAAAAGGTATCTTACTAATATTAGGAACGTGAAAGTTTGTAAGTATGGATGGATGGAAGGATGGATGGATGGATGGATGTATCTTTGTTACTCTTTCACGTAAAAATTGCTTGATGGATTTGGATGAATCTTGGAACGGAGATAACTGGACTCCCGGAATAACATATAGGCACATTTTTATCCCGATATTCCCACGGAATCGAGACCTATGCGGAAAACACCGCAGGGCGCAGCAGCAATGCGAATACTTTTCATCCAATGTTTTATTTATCTTTGTTTCTGTGTGTGTGTGTGTGTGTGTGTGTGTGTGTGTGTATTTTTGTGTGGAATATTGTTTGTTGACTGTTACTACTACATCCATGTTGGTGACACAAATAAATGTTTTTCTTTCTTTCTTTCTTTCTTTTCAATGTACCAGGCGAGCAGCAGAATGCAGGAGTAATTTGGTAACCGAATATCCTATCCTAATTACTCTTTCACGTAAAAACTACGGGATGGATTTGGATGAAATTTGGAATAAAGATAACTAGACTCGCGAAATAACACAGGCACATTTTTATCCCGATATTCCCACGGGATCGAGACTTATGCGGGTGAAACTTACTTCACCAGCGTAAGTCTAATAATACTAGCTTTATAATACTCCGCTACTTAATAATCCTGCGCAGACGAAGTCGCAGGTTACAGCTAGTAAAATTATAAATTGAGTACTAAACAAAAATATAATACACAAATAAAAAGATTCAAACATTTACAAGAGAGCGCCAATGTTTAGGTGAATAAGGGTGGTGGGTTTTTAGGGTGTTAAGGTGGTTTTGGCGCTAGGCACTAAGCACTTATGCGAACTGAAATGCACTTTGTTGCGTCCCAGCAAGGTTCGTTATTTTTTTTTCACGATGTGAACCTTTTGTTCTTGCTATTATTTATTCTGTGGTCTTACTTACAGTTTGTTTTTTTCTCCCAGCTCAATAAAGTGTATAACTGAGTTAGTAGTTATGTTACCGCACATAAGATTAGTAAATCTTGAGCATATTCCGTTTGTTGAACACCATAACAAAATCCCTAGACATGCGAACAGTAACTATGTTACATACGGCGCACATGCTTAGGTAAAGCACGTTCTAAAATAATGTTACACTAAACAAGTATTATTTACTAAATAATAAAAAAGCATTAATGTTATCACGATATAATAAACACAGTTTTAAAGGGAATGATCGTAGCGATCGTACAGATCAAAATCATAACAGATAAATATTTACAAAGACATTGATCACTAATATAAGATAAAAAACTTTAGGCGCGAATATCTCGTAACAATATTTCTTGTAGTTACGGTTGTCGCAGACTACGTATTTGTACACTGATGGTAATAGCATAGCTCTCTCCATGCATAGCCCGCTGTGATACTTTGAGCTTTTGTGTGTGTGATAGTTAGCGATCACGTCTCAGTCACGTAAGTCATCTCTGGCAACACGCACTTATTAAGATGACTGAAATAAAGTCCTCGAGTGGCGACCAACAACCGGACGACGCAGTGTGGGAGGGGAACTTCCAATGTACCAAACTTTATAAAGGTCGCGGGAAGTCTGTGGACGGAGGCGGCTCAAGACCAGTCGTCGTGGCATTCTATGGAAATGTTATATTTCCAGCTGGGCGGATGATGATAATTAATAAAAATAAGGCAAGTAAATATAAACATGTTTGTTTTCCCCTAGGTAGGTACATACCTACTTATAACTCACTTTTTTATTTTTTTTTGTGTCTAGCTATTGCGGATCAAGAGATACAGCGTTTGTCAAAATCACTTTTTTTGTATGGGGGCCCGCTTTAATTTTTAATATTAATAGAATAACAAACAATACTTCCAAACTTTATGACCCTAATTAATAATAAATAATAATAATAATGTTGGACATTTCATTATCTAGCCCCAAGCTAAGCAGAGCTTGTGTTATGGGTACTAGATAATTGATATACTTAATACAATATAATACATAGATAGATATTTTTTATTATACACAGAAAATACCCAGAACACCTGAACAAATATCTGCGATCGCACAAATATTTGTTCCGAGGCGGGAATCGAACCCGCAACCTCCTGCGTCGCAGGCCAACCTTCGCCCGCCGCGCTACAGAGGTCTTCAACACAATTGATTTTAGGGTTTGAATTTCCTATAATCCTTTCATAAAGACGCCAAACCAATTCATGGCATGTTTCAAGAAGTAGGTACTATTATTTTTTCTGTGGTTGTACATGGAAATTAGAATTTAGAAGCCGATAAATGTTTGAAAATGTCTTACTAGTCATGTCAAATGCAACGTCCTCGCCGCGCCGTTTTTTTATGCCAATTTGTGGTCAGTATGTTTCAATTACGTGAATTTCTTCCAACATAGTTTGTAGGTACCTATATAATTTATTTGTTTCTTTATCCGTCTTTCTGTACAAAATAACTCGAAAAACTGTTACTATTTTGACGAAATAGGATTAAATAATGTTACGAGTATAATATAATAACTTTTTTTTTTTTTTTAATTAATAAATGGAATTAAAACAAGGTATGTACAAAAATACTTAAATATAGAAAAGAAAAGAAAAAAAGAAGCTAACACAATAAATTTGGTTCATAGGGCAAGGTGGCAAGAGCACTGGCTGCATTCCCACGTTGAATGGCCAAAGAAATTCTTTGCGCCAGGAAAGAGCCAGCCCTCTTGTCACCAGCGGCGTCGATGAGCATCGGTGATATTTTTTTAAAAAAGGTCTTAGTACTAGGGCCCCATGGTCCCAAAGTCTCTACACCAAGCGGCGCAAAAATGTAGTCATCGGAGAGGACTACATATTTGCGCCGCTTAGCATTTTCTGCTGCCTCCGCCGCGGCTCCAGCCTTGGTGATTGTTCCACTGAGATGAGAGGGGGCCAATGTGTCAACGCAAGTGACGTCCCACACTAGGGCTCGCCCCCGCTCCCAGGGAACCAAGGTCATACCGTCGGGCCTTTTGCCATCATTACGAAAATCAAATCACTGTATGAGCGTTTTTTTAAACAGCCCTACACGTGTAGGTTTTTTTTGTTTTTTATTTATTTCATACGCAATATATTTTACACATTTAATCAGGTATAATATTGTACCTTAAAAACCTCCAAAGGTTGACTAGGTACAATCGCCAAAAAGTAGGCGCACATACACATTCAAATTAATATAAACAAACAAGGTAGGTATATTAGTGGATGAAAGTTAATGGAAAAAAAAACATCAGCAGGAAGTTTGGCAGAATAGTGAGTTTTGAGGCCGAGAAAATGATCTAATTTGGGCCCTGCTGGGAAAAATCCTGATTCCCAAGTTATTTTTCTGAGCAAGGTCCGTCGTTCAATACCGGTTTAAATTGGGTTGTATGGGTTTGTACGAGGTTTTAATTGATTCTTAAAGTTTAAGACTTGTATGCACTCTAGGGAGGTAGGGTAGGCTAAACCCTCTGTTTTTAGGAGTTGGAAGGGTTTTTTTAAAGGTTTGTAGGGCTTCTTAGGTTGTGAGAGTTTTCAGGGCGTTTTTGATTTAATTTTGTTTTTTTTGGTCTTGTATTTTTTGGTTATTTTTGTGGGTTTGTTCATTTCTTGCCCATGTTCATTTGCGATTCGGTTATGATGGTTTTTATATACTAACTTTGCACCCATATTGGTACAGTTATTGAAGTTGTTGACCACTTTGTCTATTTGGGGTAAAATAAAACGAATAAAACTGTTATAAAATATAACGAAACCTGAAGCACACAGCATAATATGTAAAACACAACATGTGCACAGAGATTTCTCAAGTATCCAGTAGTGGAACGCCTGGGACTTCGCCCGCGTGCAGTTTTTGCTATACAAACTTCAACATCCCGCTGCACCACTTTAGGGTGTGTATTTAGGAAATTCCTTTCTTAGTGCACCGCTATACCACAAAAGAAATGTACCTATGTGAATTTCAGGTCCTATGACCTAGGGTTTAGACTTCGCGTTGATAGTCAGTGACTGAGTCAGTCAGTCACGCAACGATTGTATAGGTGGTATACATTGATTTTATTTTCACATTTATCTGATTACGTACAGAACATAAATTCAATGAAGTAATTGACAAAACAAGTAATGTGTTTTCTACACAATTGTACGGTTGAGAGGTTTGTTTACCTAATTAGTTCCAAATCCCACCGCAAGGTGGAGGTCACAGGTAATGGAATAGTGTCAAAACTCGATGTGTCATTTTCACAGACCACTGTCTTAAAACGTAAGTAAATTTTGGGACAAAAAGGCAGAATTTAAGAATGGTGTACGCTATATGAGAATTTAGAATGCCTAATCTGTTGACATTTTCCTTGAAAGTTTCGATATTTCTCTGTAAAAGTGGCCGAATACTTTCGTTAAAAATTGGGGCCCCTAGAAGATTAAGTGAATTTTTGTCCATGACTTTAATGTTCGGTGCCATAGCCTGAATTTTTTTAATAATTTGTGATCGTTCCATTTCAGTGATATGGTCAGATATAAAAAGTTCACATTTCGAAAAATTCAATTCTAAACTTAGTTTCTGAAAATTTTGAATAATTCTAAGTAAATCTTTCATGACAGTATCTGCCTTACCTCCTAGGGTTCCATCATCTAGGTACCAGACATTCAGTTTTGAATTTAGATTTGTGATGATCGGGTGGATGCCTAAACTAAAGAGTGCTGGACCTAGAGGATCTCCTTGCTGAACGCCGACATCAGAAGAAATTATATTGTCTTCGTATATTAGGTTTGACGAAGAACTGTAACACTGCCAGATGTATTGGTAAGCTTCTGGCAAGTGAATGGATGCTTCGTTCAGCAAGGAAGACCTATCGAGAGAATTAAACGCGTTTTTGACATCAACCTTAAGGAGTACATCAGCATCCGTATCTTTATGTAGAAAGGTGCGGACGGAGTGTACTGCTGCCTCACACCCAGTTCTGCAACCAAACCCTAATTGTGTGGGTTGAAAAAAAGAATTTAGTTGGGTGGCTATGTGCCTACATACTAACTTTGAAACCAACCTTCGGAGTCTGCAGCCAACTGCGATTGGACGGATGCCACCATCCTTTTTTTTGAAGGCACATAGCCGGGCTCCATATAGGTATCTAGTGAAATCTGGACATACTTTTCCTGCTAGCATTTGATTACATAATTTCGTTAGCTCAACTAGTAAGGCTCTACCGGCAACACCGGTAGAAATGCTCACTAGATCTTTAAGATGTTGAGGAGTCATTCCATCTATGCCACCAGCAGAGCCACTAGCAAACGACATGATAGCGGATAATGTATCTTCCTCGGTAACTTGAATATTGGGATTATCAAAGATGGGAGGATTTGGTAGCAAAAGGGTAGGGTTTGCGCAGGTATGTTTAATTCGTAGGCCTTCTAGCGTCTCGTCGTTATGGGGAGCTAGGGTATCATCGGAGAAGAGAATTCTAGCGGCATTTTTGATATCTCCGTCCATCGCCTTGTTTTCTACTGTCTTTTTTACGTTCGGTGTGTATTTTTTAGAACGGGGGTGTATTTGTATGCTGTGGAAACTGGGATTTATTGTGGAGTTTAGTTTTAGTTGGGCGGTTAAAGATTTGTCACAAGTTCGGTTTGCGTGAAAATGGGTGTATGAAAAGGTAAAAAGGTCTTGCCACTCCTTGATATTGGTCGAGTGGTTGGTAGAAGTAATACTGTGTATTTTAGATGTTAAAGATTTAGCTAATGATACCCTTGCTCCTCTAGGAATCCTTTTTACTATTGGAATATTGGTGTGAAGGTTGTTGAGAGTTTGGTCAAATGTAAGGGTTCCTACAGTGTGATTTGGTGATTGAGAGGAAACCGTCTGGATAGTGTTATTGGTATTTTTGTGGCACCTGGATTTGTGAATGTTTAATCCTCTTGTACTCTTGAAAATCCTTCCATCTGAACACTGCTCGCAGGTATGTGAAACAGATGATGAGGATACACTTAACATTTTGTCATAAAAACTAAACTTAAAGAAAAGGATTGAAAATATAAACACTACACTAATAAATACCAAAAACATATGTACACAATTACAGCAATGATAACAAAACTGATAACACAAATTGTTGTTTTGATTGAAAAGTTTTCTTGTTTATATCTGGATGTCATTCCGTGCGTGCGCAGAAATTTCCAATGTAAATTTGTTATGACAGTGGTGTTTCTATAGAAACTACACGGCGAAAAAAGTCACAGCGGGTCGCCAAAATATTGTGAGGCAGGAAATCTGTTTTTAGTAAAGTTCAGGGCTACGCCCCGGCGAGCAAACGCTCGTACACTCGTCGACACCAGAGGGCCTAGTCTGCAAATTTGACAAGCAACTTACACGGCCGTGTGGTGTACACTACACGGATTTTTGTACGGGATTTGAGGTTCTCAAGGTGCCCGCTAGGGGCGCTCTTCGATTTCTCCATACTAAAATCCGTGTAGTGTACACCACACGGACGTGTAAGTTGCTTGTCAAATTTGCAGACTCTAGGCTCAGTGCACAGCACTATAGAATGTATATTTCCGGTGTAAATATAGAAATCCTCACTATTTAAATTTTTCTAAATTTGATATGCAGCAGGGTCGTCAATCATTTAACAGGTACCATGGTACCATGGTAATTTTAAATATCTTATCACCCTATATTACCATAATTTAAATAACAATGGACAAATTTGTGTATATAAATTGCTTTCATATAGCTATGTCCCCCGCTCGCTCCCGCATTGTGAAGGCACGCATAAAATAATAGAATATTAGAATATAATAGAACTTTTGTTCTTTTTGCATAATTTTTACTCCATCTTCTTTAGACAAGACCACATTAAGGTGGATGCTTACGCTTGTGGCGCGAAATTCAATTTTTTTCGTTTTTTTTTGTTCGTCGTTTTATTAGGTACTTTATGTTAGCGAGGGCGTGTATCTGTTATCGTCAAAATATCACCCGCATTTTGCCCGCAGCCTCGCATGCTAAAAATGTACATGTGTTTACCGGATTATACAGATTGCCGATATATATTATGTATTTATTTATCTTGAAAACATTACGGTTAGCTCCTAGACTACAGTGCCCACTGTCAGATACCGCCTATTAATAGTTCTACGGCATCTCCTAGACGCGTGTTCAACCGCGCCCGCCACCCTGAGACATAAAGATGAAAAGTCTCATGTGCCAGTAATTTCACCGGCACCCATACCCCTCAAATCTGAACACAACAATGCGTGCACCATTGCTTTGCGATAGAAATAGGTATGGTAGAAGTAATTCCCCGAACGACGATTTCACTTAAAAGCTCTACTATTACTTAAACTATTTATAAGAATACATGAAATTAAAACAAATTCTGTTCCATCATCACATCACATCATCACAGCTAACACGCGGCTCTAGAGACGAGCCTTACAAAGCAGAGTAGTACACATCACAGCTAACACGCGGCTCTAGAGACGAGCCTTACAAAGCAGAGGAGTAAACAATCATCACCCAATCCAATAACAAATATTACTCACAATGGAGTCTACAGAAAAAAGAAACGATTAAACTGAAAGAGCTTTCCCCTTGAATGGAGCCGGTAATTGGTAGCCAGCGGCGCGGCGCTTAGCGCTAGCGCTAGGGTTGCCATGCCGCAGGTGACCCACAAGGCAAGGAACAAATAAATAATAATAATGAAAATAATTGTTTATTACGGCTGCGTCTCCAGTAGGCAAACTGTTCGCTGCTAACTCAGTCGGCGGCGAACAGTTTGCCTTCTGGGGACGCAGCCTTACATCAAAATAATGTTGCAGCCATTTTATGAATTCCCTGATTCCTGAGCTAGGTTCGATGACCAGTATAACTTTTGAAACTATCATGTTTATGCACATACTTCTAGGTACAGTGTGCCAATATGCCGGCTTATCAAAAACTAAAATTTATCTTATGCCCCCTGCATAAGTTACCTGCATGTAAACCCGGTCTTGTGACTGTGTGTAGTTTCTGTTCTCAAACTTCAGTTGGCCTCAAAGTCTTTTTCCGTTATAGTTCCGTTTCAATACAACAAAAAATAAACAGTTTATAAATGACACAGATACGAGGTAGGCCATAAAAAAATACAACTGAATTGAGAACCCAATTGACCTGTAACTAGTTACTGTTATCAATAAATGAACTATGAACTACTATAAAGTAAATTTAATTTTTATATAAATCAAATCAATAACATTTATTGCGTAATATGTGTTTGTTACAGAAAGGATAGGTAGTGCAACAGTTTATGTACAGCCATAATCAGCGGTAATATTTAGCAATATTTAGTAGGCGTACGTACCTATTCAGGTGACATTATAATTAATGTTATACATCATATTTAACTAAAAAATTACA
Source organism: Operophtera brumata (assembly GCA_932527175.1). Lineage (NCBI taxonomy): Eukaryota > Metazoa > Arthropoda > Insecta > Lepidoptera > Geometridae > Operophtera > Operophtera brumata. The sequence continues at coordinate 51,648,922 of OW052239.1, read as the reverse complement.
TGCATTAGCATATTAAATTAGTCGAAGTGCTTATCATCTAAATATTCTTTCGAGCTATAATATGCCTCTATAAGCAGTTTTTTAAATTTCACTTTAAACATATTCAAGCTAGGAGCATCCAATATGAGGATTAATATAAAGAACTTCTTGTACTACTACTTTTAATATTGTGATATTGTAGTTCAAACGATTAACAGTTATGTTCTAGACATAAAAATAAATATTGTTAGGCACGGCGGCGGTCCACGGCTAAGTGTCGCAGGGATGCGAGAGGCGGGCTTCTAGTATGTATTTGTTCGCGTAAACAGAAGGTGATTATGTATACGTACAGCCATACAGACTACATTCTTGTTGTATAAGGCAGTTTTATTACGAGGAAAACAGATTTTGTCGATGTGCCGTTTGCTCTTCCGGTTTAAAAAGAGGACCATATTAGTTATTACAAAAGTAGCTGTTTCATCATAAATATACAAACAAGGTAATGTTAGAATTCTCAGTTCAGTGAAGTATTTATATATATTATATATTTATATTTATATTAAGAATTGCGTACAGCTCTAGGTTTTATGAAGTTTACTTATAAATATTCGCTCTTTCAATGTTGAATTACTCCAGAATATTACCCCATATCTCAAAACAGACTCGACATATCCGTGATAAGCAGTCGTCACACCAGAAACATTAACAATTTTACCGTTCACCGTAAGTTAGCACCTGCTGAGTATTTACAGGTGTCATCTTACGGTGAACGAGCCGGACCGTTCACCGTAAGTTGGCACCTGCCATTGAGTATTTACAGATGCCATTTTACGGTGAACGAGCCGGACCGTTCACCGTAAGTTGGCACCTGCCATTGAGTATTTACAGGTGTCATCTTACGGTGAACGAGCCGGACCGTTCACCGTAAGTTGGCACCTGCCATTGAGTATTTACAGGTATCATCTTACGGTGAACGAGCCGGACCGTTCACCGTAAGTTGGCACCTGCCATTGAGTATTTACAGGTGTCATCTTACGGTGAACGAGCCGGACCGTTCACCGTAAGTTGGCACCTGCCATTGAGTATTTACAGGTGTCATCTAACGGTGAACGAGCCGGACCGTTCACCGTAAGTTGGCACCTGCCATTGAGTATTTACAGGTGTCATCTAACGGTGAACGAGCCGGACCGTTCACCGTAAGTTGGCACCTGCCATTGAGTATTTACAGATGCCATTTTACGGTGAACGAGCCGGACCGTTCACCGTAAGTTGGCACCTTCCATTGAGTTTTTACAGGTGTCATCTTACGGTGAACGAGCCGGGCCGTTCACCGTAAGTTGGCACCTGCCATTGAGTTTTTACAGGTGTCATCTTACGGTGAACGAGCCGGACCGTTCACCGTAAGTTGGCACCTGCCATTGAGTATTTACAGGTGCCATCTTACGGTGAACGAGCTGTAACTATAATATATTTACCGGCCTACGCCAAAAAGGTCCAGAAGGCCCGTTATCCTAACCGCCATTTATTTTATTACTGTAATTTTGTAAGCATTTCAACTTTTCTGGGCCTTTATAAAATTTGGGTCTTATTTTATCCGATTATAGAAGTTTTAACCCTCCCGGAGCAAAATACCAGATTCGCAAAATACCAGACTAGGAAAATAACAGATGTTGTACAGTGAGAAACAGCCTAATGAATGTAGTCGCACTTTTCTCTACGGTTTCACGTTTTTTTATATAAAAGCTTTAAGGAAAAATAATCCAAAGTATAAAATAAGGTAACTTTTGGACATTTTAAATATTTTTACGTTTGATGCACTTGTCACTAATTACAAAATAGGTGTAACATATCAAAGCAATTGCTACTTAAAACTACGCCATATCTGTCGAAAAGTAATTTACACAACTATAGTGAACAGTGACAACCCTAGTAAGAAGACTGAATCATTTCCTCAAATGAAACTTCCAACCGAATAGATCCGCAAGACATTTCATCATCCTGAGAAGACTTTAGGCTTATATATTTACTTTGCCTTTAGGCTTTAATCTGCTGTTGCTTAAAATTAACACACTATTGCGCACTTATAGGTACACGGCGGTGTCCCGGGCTAGCAAACACGAAAGGGGTGATTCTACCCATTAAAACCTCTTTGAAATTAGATTGGATATTTATTTATGTATAAAAAATCCTAATCAGCTGTTTCTTGAGGTTGCAGTGACATACCTCTAAAGTTTCGATCGCAATACAATGTTATGATAGTATTATTTTATCTGTGGTTATGGTTAATTATAACTACTTATGTAATTAGTCTTAATTTGTAATAAAAAAATATAGTTGTACCTGTGGTTGTGTACCTATGTTTTTTTAAAGTTACCTATGTTTTTTTAAATAGAATTCGGTAGTTCAACTTGATACTTTTGCTTGGTTATTTTTTAAAATTGGCAAACCGTCTACTCTCCATACACCGGAATATCCTTCGTGCAACAGCTGAACTTGTTTTAAAACGTGACATTGGCGAAATTGTGATCTACTCCGCAAGGGCCACTTGTTCAAGAACTGAACTGAACTAAATAATGTTATGGTGACAGCGAGCTGATTTGATGATGGAGACGGAAGGTGGTTTTGTTCATCGTAGTGGGGCTATAGTAGCATCTACGATGAGTTGTTTACTAATTAATGTTTCGTGGAACAGGAGGACATGGTGTGCCTGTCGTGCACGGCGACCGGCGAGCGCGTGTGTCTCGCCGCCGAAGGGTTCGGCAACCGGCACTGCTTCCTCGAGAACATCGCCGACAAAAACATACCGCCCGACCTGTCGCAGTGCGTCTTCGTCATTGAGCAGGTAACAACTCCGCACGTCAAGCGTTAGCACACCTCGGAGACGCCACGTCTCTTACGAGCAGCTGATTGGTTGCCTTGTTTAAGTTTGGAGAAGCAAAGAGCTGACAACGTCACCACCCAGGAAAGCTAAGCGTACCCACCAATCTAATACCAAAAAACGTAAGGAACTAAATTAAGAATGAGACAAGAAGTAATTAAAACACTGTTGGGGAGTTTATCCAGACATCATCGACATGTGGGTGTCTCATACAGCTCGCTGTACGAGATCTTTGCGTACGTGCAAGTAGTGAAATGAGTTCCCTTCCGAGGTTTTTTCGCTGAACTAAAACATGAACCGCCTCAAATAGACGAAGTCCTTCAGGGCGGTAACGCATCGGCAATGCTCCTGGTGTTGCAGATGTCAATAGGCGACGGTAACCGCTCACCATCTTTTGTTTGTCGAAACATACAAATTAAACTTCCACCCTAGTTACTCTCACAAAACCACCGTAAAGAAAATACGTGTAGATTTAATTATATGGAAAAAAGCAAAAACAAAATAACAAGATCACATGATTGAGCGTCGTCCCTGAAAGTAGGTCGAAATTATTGTTTCTTCTGCCGCCAACATTCCATTATGTCCTTACAAAGTGATTGATGGTGCCTGGCTTATATAAAGCTAGTAAGATCTGATGGCTTATTATCAGTTTTTTTAGAAATAGAAATGGCTAAATTTTTTAAATGTATGTCAGTAATAATCATGGAGTTATACCCGTTAATATAAATATAGATCGGGTTACATAACGTCGTTCGATAGATCCTATTTGATGTGAGCAATTTGGCGTCATAATTTAAAGAATGCACTTCGATCACAGGTATCTGCGATCGAAGAGAATGCAAGAGAAAACATGTATTACAACTGCAAACCGCTTTAACTTGTGACGGGCCAATATCTTCTGAGCGGTTAGTATTCCAATAATCTTTCAACCTGTTACGTATGGAAAGCTAACTGCTAGTACTGCTACACAACAAATGTGCATGAGCTCAATGCATTTCCACTGAGCGCTTTCTCTAGTCCTCTATGTCTATGGGAACACACTCGTGATCTATAAAGCAGTGTTTGTCAACCTGTGAACACAGTACACCTGTCTAAATTTATATATAGGGAGGGTAGCTAGGAGACGGTGTGTCTACGCGCACTCGTGTATACCTGCTATAGGGAGGGTAGCTATGAGACGTGTGTCTGTCCGTGACGTGTGTCTCGTCCCCAGGCGCTGTCGGTGCGCGCGCTGCAGGAGCTTGTCACCGCGGCCGGCTCTGAAACTGTAAGTATGGTTACATATTACAAGGGTCTAAACACCACTTACTGATGAACGTTGAATAGTAAATAACTGTAGAGACCTTTAAGATTCAATGGCTATCCAACGTTTAAGTAGTACTGCTGTATTGAATATTAACCAAAAAAATTCCCCCTAAATTTCTGTATCACTCTTTCAATAATTTTCAATTATTTATGACTAAATCACAAATATGTGTCCTAATTGTATCATGAAAGATTGCAATTGGCAATTTCGCTTCTATGTTAACAGTTCAAATTCAAAATTGTGAATAATTTGTTATTTGATATCTGTGTCGTGTCTAAATGTTGCAGGGCCAAAACACTTTAGTGAGTATTATGGAATCGGTAAATTTGCATGCGTTCATTTTCATAACTATAATTGGTGATCTGATTTTGGCTATTCTAAATTGATCGAAATTTTAAGATTACTAATTTACTTGCCGATTCATCTTCTGGTTTCTGTTTTGTGATCTCAAATTACTTTACAGTGAACATTTTCGTAGTTATTCTTGGATGGTACGTTTTCGTTTACAAGTCAACATTATTCATCTAATTACTAATGGAAAAACATAAGAAAAATAAGGAAAATAAAGTTGTGGTCTCATTAAAGGTTGTTCCTGTCTCTGACATTTGTAAAAGAAAAGTGTCAGAATCAGCGTTAAGATTAAAATATTTATAAATTACTTGTTGGACGACAAAATGTCGTTACGACTCAACTTTATTCTTGGAATTTACAAATAATTGTCAGTAAGAAGTTATATTTTCTGTCTCTGTTAAATATTCATTAAGAAAAGTGACAGCGACAGTGTTTTAACTTTTATTTTAGTTGTTTAATTTACGCCTCGTATAGTTAAATTTATATTTGAGATCACGAAGCTGTCCTTTACTCACTAACGTCTTGATTATTGATTAACTTGTTAATGTTACACTATAACAACATATAACAAGTCATCGTTTCATTGATATAACAAACATACCTACTTTATTGAAATTATGTTCAAAATTACGAAAAAAAGAAACGCTAAGTTTATTTCAGCTTCGTCACAAAACATCTAGTTATTACTTATAATGCGCCTATTTTTAGCAATTAAAATGTTTTGGCATGATGCTTCCGGTAGAGTGAAAATATTTATTTATCCCTTGGATATTTATTTAACTGGATTTATATACATTCTTTTAAAGTACCTATCCATAACTCGTACCTAAAACTTTTAAAACATACTGTGTTATTTTGAATTACTTTTTAAAACGCTAATTTTATTTTTTAATAATTCTTTTTGTAAAATATTAATACCTACCAAAATGCTCTTACAAATATAATCTGGGGGCGCTGAGTCGAGCGGCTATGCCGTATCTTAACTTGTTATCGGAGCAATCAACTTAACCCTGTAGCAATCCCCATAAATCAAATTTAGACAAATTCCTAAATAACGACGGGTGGATCGCTCTTATAGCTGTAATTTAAACGTTCTTGCCTTGCACTTTCACATTATACAAGTTCCTGTCTATAAATACATAGGACAGTTAAATACTTTTCAAATAAGTTTAGTATCTAGACATTTGGCCACTGTGTCAATATTATGCCAAATTGTATCAACATAACCTCAGGTTCTATCTAACTCGACGATGCCGTTAAAAAATTACAACTCCGACAATAACAAAAAATAGATATAAAAATGAAAATTGTTAAAACTAATTTCAAATGTTTCCTTAATCTCATATTAAAAGCGAGGTTATTATGATTTTTAATAAAATAAAATACAAAATATGACTATCCGCCATGTTATGCGCCATGACACCTGCGAGTTTTTTAAGCGAAATTCAAAGTTGGTTTAAAAATACAAAAATACGCGATAACGTTACTTAAACAGAAATAATATAATTTTGGCCAAGAGACCCGTAACTACTAAAAAGTTTTTCAAAATCAGTCGTCATGCCTATAGGTAGATGCCCCTTGGTTAGTAGAATTGGGCAAAATTAAAACAGGCGCATCTTTTGTCAATATGTCCTAATGTTCAACCTTATTCTGCTGAGACTCTAGCTTACTTTCGTCTAGCAGGTTCTAATGAGACGAGCGTATATATTTGTGTTGCTTGCAGGGTAAAGGTACCGGCTCAGGTCACAGGACCTTGCTCTACGGCAATGCCATCCTCCTGCGGCATCTTAACAGCGATATGGTATGTCTTATATTTGTTTAAGCGCTGAGTCGATTCGGTTTTATAACCGACTTCAAAAAAAGAGGAGGTTCTCAATTCATCGGAATCTTTTTATTTTATAGTAGTGACTCGCCCCGGCTTCGCTAGGGTATCCCCCCCTCCTACCACTCCCCCCTATGTCAATCTCCTGGTTCTAATTTACCATCCCACCAATTTTCAGCCAAATCGGTTCACCCGTTCTTGAGTTATAAGTGGTGTAACTAACACGACTTTGTTTTATATATTATAGATTTTACAAGCTTTTCATTAAATTACAATGTATGTCCGGGTGGAATCTAGCAACTTAATTTTAAAGCAATTACCCTCAACCGATTGAGCTGAAATTTGGCATACCTGTCAAGTTCCGATGACAATACAATATGATGGTGACAGCGAGCTGATCTGATGATCGAGATGGAATATGTATGATGGGATGGATGTATGTCCCCCGATTACTCGAAGACGCCTTGTCGAGTACCATTTTGCTGTTTATTGCGCTGCATGTTTTAGCTTTTTTTTCAAGAGCTAAAAAAACACGCAGCGCAATGAATGGCAAAATGGACTTGAGCGCTACTACTTTGCGGGGAAAATAGGTATGGTGGTAGTACTTCCCCAGACGAACTCTTTCACAAAATATTTTTTTTATGAAAATTATATTTTTCAATGCAAGCTTTTATAAAATTAGTGATCGTAACCGTGTGCTGATCAAAATCAGCCTAAACACGACCAGTCTACTATTATCCATCGAGGAGTTCCGTTGTCCATCATCCGTCCCCATCATCATATCAGCTTGCTGTCACCATCATATTGCATTGTCATCGAAACTTGACAGGTTTGCAAAATTTCAGCTCAATCGGTTGAGGATAACTGCTTTAAAATTCAGTTGCAAGTTTCCACCCGGATTCCACCCGGACAAACATTGCAAGTTAAATAAAAGCTTGTAAATAGCTCTACTTCTACTAAACTCACTATTAATTGACTATTTGCAGTACCTGGCCTGCTTGTCCACGTCATCGTCGCAAGACAAGCTGGCTTTCGACGTCGGTCTCCAGGAGCACTCGCAGGGGGAGGCGTGCTGGTGGACCCTGCACCCCGCCAGCAAACAGAGGTATACAGGAGCACTCGCAGGGGGAGGCGTGCTGGTGGACCCTGCACCCGCCAGCAAACAGGTTTACAGGAGCACTCGCAGGGGGAGGCGTGCTGGTGGACCCTGCACCCCGCCAGCAAACAGAGGTATACCATCATCATCATGCAGGCTTTAGAACCATTCAACCATTGCATAGGATCTCTCTGCGTGTTCTACTGCCTCTACAACAGGGAATTCTCCGACAAGCTTTTCGATCTCATCCCGGCATCGAGATTATACCATCGCTCTTTCCGGCACCGTGACACATCTCATCCACACATAGAACCATGGGTTTCTCGAGATCATTTCTTCAGCTACGAGCTGTGGAATAAGCTACCATTCTGTGGTTTTCTTGCTTGGTTACGAAACGTGCCGCTTTAAGAATAATTTGCATCGCGTCGACAATGCCTCGGTGGCTGATAGTAACAACCTCTCGGAAAAATGCTCGCTTCCTGTTACACACTTCTGTCCCTTTTTACGAAATCATTCCCACAGATTGCAGGAAAGTAGAGGAAAGATGTACTCACACATCAAAAAGAAGCTGAATCGAGAACCTTCTCCTTTTTGTTAAGTCGGTTTAACATTCGAAATATTCTAATATTCATGTTACTATGTTGGAGTATTATCGAATAACACGTTGCTACGGATACAAAGGTTACAAAGGTCACTGCATAGAACATTGTATGGTACGGTTAGTTTCCCAAAATCTTACGATTTCATTTGGTAGGTTCCTATTGGTATAACCCCGATGAGCAATAGAGCCGATTGAGAACAACTTGTTTTTTTTCGAGAAATGTCGTTTATTTGGCTAACTAGGTACCATTTTTCAAAAATTCAGTTATTTTTCTTCAAAGTTCGCCCAATGTGTCCTGAGAACAAGCCTCTCTAACAACAACAGAAAAGGTACTTGCACTGAGAGTTTTTTTTTGTTATACTACCAAGTTAGCAAACAAGCATACGGCCCACTTGTTGGTAAGCGGTGATTCCTATTATTTTGCCACAGGCTATTATTTATTTTATCTGTGGTATAGGTAAAGTTATAGAGATATACCTTACTTTTGACTAGTTTACATAACTTCTAGTAGCTTACACTAGAAGGTACAAAGATGATAGGTACCTATTCAATTGGATGTGTCACTGGTTCTGTCTTTGACACCCTATGTTAGGTGCAGTAGGATGAGCAGGTTGAGTTTTAATAAGATATTAATTGAATGTTACAGATCTGAGGGTGAGAAAGTTCGAGTGGGAGACGATCTGATCCTGGTGTCCGTTGCTACAGAGAGGTACTTGGTAAGTACAATATATTACGAGGAAGTGATCTTAACAAAGTTATTGTGTTATATTAAGTTCAGTTGAATGAACTCTGTTAATCGCTGGAAAGAGTCCAATATGCGACTGCACCGCTAGATACAAAGATGAGTTGTATATAACAAGTTACTATTTATACATTTTCTTATACCTACAATTAATTGTGAATATTGAGTAGTTAATAATTATGTGGATCGTAGATATCATAGTAAATAAATCATAATTATAATCTGTGGTCACCGTGAATCGGAAGTAGAGATCCACCAAATTATCTGTAGAATGAAATGTATGTAGATGATAGAAAAATGTAGATTATTGGTTCTACAGATAAGTTGGTGGATCTATATACTAGAGGGAACAGAAAAGCAATTGTCAGTCAGTTCCTAATACAGTCTCGAGAGCTTCGAACAAAATAAAAAAGTATTGACGGGCCTCAGGGAACGATCGTTTTGAAGCTTATAAAGTGAGTGAGTGAGCTCACTTCGCTTCAGCCGGTCTTTGTTGCTCTTTGTGACGGCAACGAGAGACGTAACGTACTTGTGTTATATGGATAAGGCCCGTCCATCTCGAGTGGGTGAGCCTTGAGAGCGGGTGTGCCGTGTGCTAGTGTTATCCATCTCGAGTGGGTGAGCCTTGAGAGCGGGTGTGCCGTGTGCTAGTGTTATCCATCTCGAGTGGGTGAGCCTTGAGAGCGGGTGTGCCGTGTGCTAGTGTTATCCATCTCGAGTGGGTGAGCCTTGAGAGCGGGTGTGCCGTGTGCTAGTGTTATCCATCTCGAGTGGGTGAGCCTTGAGAGCGGGTGTGCCGTGTGCTAGTGTTATCCATCTCGAGTGGGTGAGCCTTGAGAGCGGGTGTGCCGTGTGCTAGTGTTATCCATCTCGAGTGGGTGAGCCTTGAGAGCGGGTGTGCCGTGTGCTAGTGTTATCCATTTCGAGTGGGTGAGCCTTGAGAGCGGGTGTGCCGTGTGCTAGTGTTATCCATCTCGAGTGGGTGAGCCTTGAGAGCGGGTGTGCCGTGTGCTAGTGTTATCCATCTCGAGTGGGTGAGCCTTGAGAGCGGGTGTGCCGTGTGCTAGTGTTATCCATCTCGAGTGGGTGAGCCTTGAGAGCGGGTGTGCCGTGTGCTAGTGTTATCCATCTCGAGTGGGTGAGCCTTGAGAGCGGGTGTGCCGTGTGCTAGTGTTATCCATCTCGAGTGGGTGAGCCTTGAGAGCGGGTGTGCCGTGTGCTAGTGTTATCCATCTCGAGTGGGTGAGCCTTGAGAGCGGGTGTGCCGTGTGCTAGTGTTATCCATCTCGAGTGGGTGAGCCTTGAGAGCGGGTGTGCCGTGTGCTAGTGTTATCCATCTCGAGTGGGTGAGCCTTGAGAGCGGGTGTGCCGTGTGCCAGTGTTATCCATCTCGAGCGGGTGAGCCTTGAGAGCGGGTGTGCCGTGTGCCAGTGTTATCCATCTCGAGCGGGTGAGCCTTGAGAGCGGGTGTGCCGTGTGCCAGTGTTATCCATCTCGAGTGGGTGAGCCTTGAGAGCGGGTGTGCCGTGTGCCAGTGTTATCCATCTCGAGCGGGTGAGCCTTGAGAGCGGGTGTGCCGTGTGCTAGTGTTGTCCATCTCGAGTGGGTGAGCCTTGAGAGCGGGTGTGCCGTGTGCTAGTGTTGTCCATCTCGAGTGGGTGAGCCTTGAGAGCGGGTGTGCCGTGTGCTAGTGTTGTCCTTGTGTTCCAGCACACGACGAAGGAGAACGAAGTGTCGATCGTGAACGCGTCGTTCCACGTGACGCACTGGTCCGTGCAGCCGTACGGCACGGGTATCTCGCGCATGAAGTACGTGGGCTACGTGTTCGGAGGCGACGTGCTGCGCTTCTTCCACGGCGGCGACGAGTGCCTCACCATCCCCAGCACGTGGGCGCAGGAGGGGGGGCAGAAGTGAGTACTAGTGGTGCGAGTCTCACCCACATACACACAAACACATATTCTTTATAATGTGCTAGCGACTCGCCCCGGCTTCGCACGGGTAGCCCCCGGTGAACCTCCCCCCTCCCCCCTCCCCTCCTTATTACTTATTCTGCTATTCGGAGCGGAGAAGAATCCATCAAAAAAGAGATAACTAACATCGGTCCAGCCGATCTTGAGTTATAAGTGGTGTAACTAACACGACTTTGTTTTATATATATAGATTTAGTCCATCGGGAGGGGGCAGGGGGCTTCCCCTACTGCGTCGTCCGTTCTGTGTACTACCATTTACGACACTAGAACGATTATTCCTCCCAACAGTTCTGCGGGCTAAATGGCCTGCCTATCTCCACTTCAACTTGCGGTTTCTCAGAGCGATGTCGGTGATCTTGTGTCTTATATGGATCTCCTGATTGTTGATTGTATCACGTAGTGTAACTCCGAGCATAGCTCTCTCCAGGCCGTGTATGTGCTCACATGGTGTGGTGTGTATGTGCAGTATCGTGGTGTACGAGGGCGGCTCCGTGATGTCGCAGGCGCGCTCGCTGTGGCGCCTCGAGCTGGCGCGCACCAAGTGGGCGGGCGGCTTCGTCAACTGGCTGCATCCCATGAGGATCCGACACATCACCACGGGACGGTACCTCGGCGTGAACGACCAGAACGAGCTCTATCTAGTGAGCAGGTGAGTTCTAATCTCTCTGGGGAAATCTCTCTAGGTTGGGTCTGGGTGTTATGGTACCTTGGTACTCGTAGTTTCTGATACACACGATGCAGGGTGTCCTAGTGTGGGATTAGGACTGTATATGACTGTTGGGTGTTAGTAATATTATGTTAAATTACAATATTCCTAAGAAGTGTTATCGGGTTTAGATTAGTTTGCAGTGTTTATAATTAAACTAATGGTTCGCCCCGAACTGAGACCTCACGAATACAGGCGATGTAGGGTTACGCACTTTATTTATCGATAACCAGATATCGGGTAACCAGGGCTCGTAATCAGCTCTCTTCTGTCAGGTCAGCATCTTGCGCTGTGTAATCTGTTCTTTAAGTCGATAAGCCATGTCAGAGGCCCTCGGGCGGCTTGACAAACTCCGACACCATAGGTCGGCACTACCTCATACGAAACGACTACGACGATCTGTTCTTTAGCGAGGTTGATATGAACTCGTGCGTGTTTCCAGAGAGGAAGCGACGACATCCTCGTGTGCGTTCTGCCTCCGCCAAGAGAAGGACGACCAGAAGCAAGTGCTAGAAGACAAGGACCTGGAGGTGATCGGCGCGCCCATCATCAAGTACGGAGACTCCACGGTCATCATGCAGCATTCCGAAACTAACTTGTGGCTGTCCTACAAGGTACTAGCGACCACTCGCGGTCTCATCCACCGTGTACCTCCGAATTCATTGAATTTCGGGATAAAAAGTATTGTATGCTTTAACCCAGGTTTTGATCTATAAGTGTACCAAATTTAATCAAAATTGGTCTAGACGTTTAGGCGTGAAAGCATGTCAAACCACTACACTCTAGGATTTGTCCTGATAGAAAGCGAGTACGCGACGCGAGTCGTACGAACCATAACACCCCGTGAGTGCCCGCGTTTCGGCGCCGTGTGCCGTAGGTCCCGTATTTGTACATACATAATGTTACGTTATCAAGAAATAACCATTAAGCAAACAATGTTTTTTTAACAGTGAACTTCTTTTAACCCCTATCTCACGTGGTGGTAAGTGACAATGTGGCCGACGATGGAACACAAAGGTCTAGCCCTAACGAGACCCAGATGAATAGTTTTCAGGAAAGACAGACGATGGTAGTGAGTTCCACTCCTGAGCAGTTCGCACTAAAAAGGTAGAACCGAAACGTTTTGTACGAATGGAGGGTATACTAATGAGGTAAGGAAGGTAAGCAAGCTGGTGGCAGTAGTATTCCACACCAGCCCGGATTTGTGCTTGGCATAAACTAAGAAGCTGTCCTATATACTCGTATAATCTGTATATACGTATGAATGAATGTGTCCTTTCCAGTCGTACGAAACTAAGAAGAAAGGCGTTGGCAAAGTGGAAGAGAAGCAAGCAATACTGCATGAAGAAGGAAAAATGGACGACGGACTGGATTTCTCGCGATCTCAGGAGGAGGAGTCGAGGACTGCTCGCGTCATCAGGAAGTGTTCCTCGCTGTTCACCAAGTTCATTAAGTACGTGTTGTAGGGTCAAACATGTTAGCATCGTGGGGGTAGGCCCGGGTGCGCTTACTGCCTATTTGAAGAGCGCGGGTCGAATCAAGGGTCGATATATTGATTTAACACTAGCCTTAGCCCGTGGTAACCTCCTCCCCGCATGCCCGCCTCCAGCATCTAGTAATCAAAAAAACTTTTCTTGACATCAACTTATAAAATAAATGTATTTGTCAGTGGTCTAGAAACTCTACAAGGGAACAGACGGCACTCGATGTTCTTCGCGTCTGTGAACCTCGGCGAGATGGTGATGTGCCTCGAGGACCTGATCAACTACTTCGCGCAGCCCGACGAGGACATGGGTGACTTACTTCACATTATAGTTGAACCTCGGCGAGATGGTGATGTGCCTCGAGGACCTGATCAACTACTTCGCGCAGCCTGACGAGGACATGGGTGAGTCACTTCACATTATAGTTGAACCTCGGCGAGATGGTGATGTGCCTCGAGGACCTGATCAACTACTTCGCGCAGCCCGACGAGGACATGGGTGAGTCACTTCACATTTGAGTTGCACTCTATAAACTAACACCGCCAAGAATCCACAGTGAAAGCTACACATTAAATTATCAAAATAATGAATAATGAACAAGAAATTATTAAAAAAGTTGGTACCTACTGCCGCGTAAGGCGTAACCTCTTGAATTCAAAATATTCAAATGAAGGTAAAAGTGAAAGTGCCTAATTATTTGAGAATGAGATGATTTGAAAATGAACCAAATAAATAATTCTAAATCTGTTGCCGTCGAAATCACGCGCAATTGATTTTAAGACGTAAGTACCGAAACTTACTTTCGTATAAACTGGAATGTTAAAAAACAAGTGAATTCGTTTGGTGAAGGATTTTGTTCCTAGTGATTTAATTTTTTTACAATCGAAGTAAAAGTGACTAAAACCTATTTATACTCGAATCTATAGCCTCCATCACTATCGCTCAGGAGGGTAAACACCTCGTATGAAATGGCTCGTTTTAGTCCCTTGTTGAACAATCTACTATTACTCAACTAAAAAATTTAAGGGTTTCGCCAGTTAACTCATATTTAATTTGAGGATTATAAAAAGTCTCTGCCCGGATAATGGTTAATAGGAAACGAGCCTTCTTTTGTAGGCGTAGTGAAAAATTATAAAATGTTGGCGATATAATCAGTCAGGACTGTTTTTTTATACAACTTGGAATGACGGATCAAGCAGATGCCCCACCTGATGATGTTATTCGGTGCACTCTGCCTATGAACAGTGTATTATCACATAGGTCACGTCCACCTAGGACGCACCCTATGTGGCATTGCACCGCGCCTGCCACCCTGAGACATAAAGATGGAAAGTCTCATGTGCCTGTAATTTCACCGGTAACCATACCCTTCAATCCGGAACACAGCAATGCGAGCACTAGGTACTGCTTTGCGGCAGGTATCACGACTATTCAAGGTACGCAGCTTTCTACAATTTTAGGAACAATGAACCAGAATAAAATTACCCGTTATTCAGTCGACGTTGAGTTCACATGGGAACTTTGTGTTAAGTTCTTTAATTTCAGAAGAAACGGCAATTTCTGTGTATTTAAAGTGACACAAGCATTCTAAGTTTATTTTCTTTGCCCCACACCACTGCCATACTGCTTAGGACAGGCTCGAAGTCTGACAGGTATATAGCATGTACTACTTTGCATTTCAGCTATTCGACCATTCATTTTCAACCATTTATTGATACAAATATGCATTAATTGAAGATTATTTTAAGAGCTCGGCTTTTCTTTAACTAGCTCATGTAACTTATTCGCAATCTTCCTCTTCCTCGTTGCAATGTTTGTTTGTCTGTATGTAAGTATGTATGTTCGGGTCAAATCATGCAACTGAATTTTGAACCAGTTAACCTCGACCGATTGAGCTGAAATGTTGCATAGGTAGTCAAGTTCCGATGACAATAAAATATTATGGCGACAGCGAGCTGATCTGATGATGGAGACGGAAGGTGGGCAACGGAACGCCTCGATGGATAATAGTAGACTGTCCGTGTTTAGGCTCATTTTGATCAGAACACATTTCCGATCACTAATTTTCTAAAAGCAAAACAAAACAAACTTTACAAAAACTTATTGCCTTCTTTGATGGTTTTTGTAGCGCTGTCATGTCGTATAAGATGACCAACCACATTCCCTTTCTACTCTGAATAGCTCTATTAGAGCTCTATAGTCGTTCAAAGAGTACTGTAGTTATGATAGTGATAATACTTTTCTATACACACACCACTCATCCATAAACTGCATTATCTAGCTTGCATTACGGTCCGCTGTCAGATTAACCATGTGCTAGTCACAGAAACCAGCTTCAACTCACTAATAGTTACGGGACTCATGACGCTTACATGACTCTTATGAGAACTGTATCACTCTCGATACTAACGGAGCTGGCTGCTCATGTGAATGACTCATTCAAGTCCATGTAATGTTGTAGACGCCGTTTATAGGCACTGATATCAAGAGCTGCGCTTTGTCAGTTTCACATTAAACTGTATAGAATCAAACTAGCATGGATTATATGATTTCCATACAAATCTTTATTGGTGTTGTTGACGCGCGTATGCAGTAGTGCGTCAGTCGACCGACGGTTCTCGTCCGCGCGACGTAGGTACGTACGCGCGTAGCAACTCATCAGCGCTGCACTTCTGTCGTCCGTATGTTGTTATTGTTAAAGCTACGCCTGGCCGATGGTGAGCACTAGCTTCTGTCGACCACTAAAGAAGGCCTTAAGTCGGTGAGATTTAGAAACCCTACAATTTTATTAAACTGTTAAACTACGGTTACTAGTGTACGGTACTAGTGTACTGATCTTGTGTACAACATTACATGGAGTTTGATGAGACACTTCCAAAATATAGGAGCAAACTGCGTTTGTATGCAGAGACCTCGAGCGCCCTTTCAGTACACTTCTCAATAAGGAAACTGACCAGCGATACGCTAATTCCTAGATTTGTCAGTTTTTAAAGAAACCTGTCATCTATGTCAGACATGCCTTATGTATCCTGTATAGATATTTGTTGTTCAAAATGGGCATAAGATACGTTAAGGTAGATACTCTCGCTTGGGGCTCGAAATTCATTTTTTTTGGTGTTTTTTGCTCATTAGCAAAGAATACCCTAAAAATTTTTTTTCATAGTATTCGTGGCTAAACTGATGATTTTTATGAGATAGTATCAATTAAAACATGTGTGTTAAGTCTCCTAGTTCTCGCGAATTCAACTTACGCTATCTGAAGAAGTGTTGATAAACTGTAATGAGCAAAAATCACCAAAAAACATTAATTCCGCGCCTGAAGCGAGAGCATCCACCTAACTAAGAATAATTTGAACAGAACACGAAGAAAAACAAAACCGGTTCCGCGCTCTCAGAAACCGACAAGACCTGTTCCAAGAGGAGGGCATCCTCAACCTCATCCTGGAGGCGATCGACAAGATCAATGTGATCACCTCGCAGGGCTTCCTGGCGGGCTTCCTGGCCGGGGACGAGTCGGGGCAGAGCTGGGAGATGATCTCCGGATACTTGTACCAGCTCTTGGGTAAGAAAAAGCGTCACATTTTTTTAAAATCATTGATAGACCTTTGTTTTACCACGATCACACCTGTTGGTAAGTGACGATGTGGCTGAAGATTGAACACAAAGGTCTAGATGGCACCTATTCACTCTAGCCTTGAAGAGACCCATATTATAGTTTTCAGGAAAGACAGACGACGGTAGTGTATTCCAGTCCTTAGCAGTTCGCATTATAAAGGTAAAACTGAAACGCTTAGTACGAATAGAAGGTATACTAATGAGATAAGGATGGTACCGAGCCGTGCGTCTGCTCGTTCTATGATGAAATGGTGATGGTGGGATCAGATCGTGAATTTCCTGGGAGTATTCCCCGAAATGTAACCTATATAGGAAGATCGAAAGACATTCGACTTTACGGCGGTGCTCGAGACTCTTGATCCAGTACATTGAGTAAGTGTAAGTGTTGTGTTCCAGCGAGAAGACCTACAACGCAATACTAGTTTTATAGACCCCTTTCATAATTAAAATCGTGTTTGGTCCAGCCTGAACTTTACTAAGCCTAAGGTAAATTTTAAGAAAACTGTCTGGTATTGAAGTGATTTGGATCAGCTGAGCTACTTTTAGATCATCAACGGTCTTTAGATTCTTTCTTATGTTAATGTAGGTACCTATTTGTAATATTTATTTAAAAATCGAAAAACAAACGGTTAATTAGTTTCTAATCATAAAGCTGTACTCAAATCGGTATATCAATTCTGCGTGCTATGTGGCCTGCCCATTGCCACTTAAACTTGCTTAATCTGAGAGCTATATCGGTGATCTTGGTTATTCCACGGATGTCCTCATTCCGGATGTTATCAGGTAGTGAAACTCCAAGCATAGCCTTCTCCATAGCCCGCAGCGCAACTATGATCTTTCCTATGCGGCCAATAGTTAGCAGCCACGTCTCAGTGCCGTGTTTCTACACGCACGGCACCGTTGAAGATGGGAGGTTCTCGAGTGGCGGCCACAAATCGGACGACGCTACAGAAGGGAGGTTCTCGAGTGGCGGCCACAAACCGTACGACGCTAAAGAAGGGAGGTTCTCGAGTGGCGGCCACAAACTGGACGACGCTAAAGAAGAGAGGTTCTCGAGTGGCGGCCACAAACCGGACGGCGCTAAAGAAGGGAGGTTCTCGAGTAGCTGCCACAAACCGGACGGCGCTAAAGAAGGGAGGTTCTCGAGTGGCGGCCACAAACCAGACGACGTTAAAGAAGGGAGGTTCTCGAGTGGCGGCCACAAACCAGACGAAGTTAAAGAAGGGAGGTTCTCGAGTAGCGGCCACAAACCAGACGACGTTAAAGAAGGGAGGTTCTCGAGTAGCGGCCACAAACCGGACGACGCTAAAGAAGGGAGGTCCTCGAGTGGCGGCCACAAACCGGACGACGCTAAAGAAGAAGGCCCTCGTCTCGATGGATCAAAAACATCATAGAGGTCACAGGAAGGCGGTGGATGGCGGCGGTTCAAGACCACTATGTGGGGGAGGCCTATGTCCAGCAGTGGCTTCTGTTTGCTGATGATGATGATGACTGAAATCCAAAATAGATTATTTTAAACTGACATTTAATATTTAAAAAAACAAATTTTCATCAAATGTTTTTGATAAATGTGTGGTGTTACTTGTTGGTAAGTTATTAGTTCGTATTTCCTGAGTCCCTTGTGTCAGAACTAACAATGCACTCTTCGACAGCCGCCATCATCAAAGGGAACCACACAAACTGCGCGCAGTTCGCTAACTCAAACCGCCTCAACTGGCTGTTCTCACGACTCGGCTCGCAGGCTTCAGGGGAAGGCACTGGCATGTTGGACGTGCTACATTGCGTGCTGATCGACTCGCCCGAGGCGCTCAATATGATGCGAGTGAGTAACCTACCGGCTGCTCTCTTAATAAAGTCGACAATTGTTGGCGCAGCCGGATACACAGGGGTTTTCGTAATGCACTAACGATAATCTCCTGCCGGTTTTTCCAAACAATTTTTTTTTTAACTGCTTCATACAGTTAATACGTAATACATACGTTCATTAGCAGCATTTAGTCGTCCACCGCTGGACGAAGCCACCCCCATAGAATGCATTGGTGGTATTTGCCACCACGCTTGGCAGGCGGGTTGGCGGTATTGTTGTGCAGTAGTCAGGAGGAGGCTGCTGCCTATCCCCTGGTATAATCCCTTAGTCGTCTTTAACGACATCCACGGGAGGAGACGGATGGGTCTATTCCTAGGCCGGACACAGCACGGCTCATGTTACAGTATAATTTTGTCGTGCAGGATGAACACATAAAAGTGATAATCTCGCTGCTGGAGAAGCACGGGCGCGACCCGAAGGTGCTGGACGTGCTGTGCTCGCTGTGCGTCGGCAACGGCGTCGCGGTGCGCTCCTCGCAGAATAACATCTGCGACTACCTGCTGCCCGGCAAGAACCTGCTGCTGCAGACGCAGCTAGTGGACCACGTGTCCAGGTAAAGCTAGGTTCATATTGCTGTGTCCGGGTGTGTCGTGGCGCGCCAGAACGCAATCGGTTACACGATGAATGATCTGAAAATGCGCCATATTGCGCCACAACACAACACGTCAGTATGAACACTCCGCGACAAAACAGAACACATATTTTTACATAATTATCACTTTAATTTTATCTTACGAAAATGCATATTAGCTGTTATCGATTCCCACGGGACTGCAACGCCTGTTCAGTACTCATTACCGACCGCGACACTTGTTTTCACAGAATTTTCCGAAATTTATTCAGTTTAAGGTTTGATTGGTGGAAGTTAAAAGTTGTAACTTACCTACACAACACCCAAATCCAATCCTGTCTCTGTAACGTTAGGAACAACTTCTAAAAGTGAATGAAGGGAGGTTGTAAAGTGTTACGATGCCAATAATAAACGCAGTATAGTTTCCTCTGAATAGTTACACTGTGTTTTGTCGCTTTCGATCTTATTTGAAACTGCTTGTCAATGCAAAAGACAAAACAATACACGTTTTATAGTAACACGTGAACTTTACTAGCACCATGAACGGCTGGTTAGCCTTACCAATTCTCTCTGACAGATATTTGAATGCCTTTCTTTCATTGTGCTTTCACTCCGGCACGGAGGCCGCAATGCTCTAAGTTGTTACACGATGCTGAAGTAAAATGTTTTGATTTTCAGTGTCCGTCCAAACATTTTCGTCGGTCGCGTGGAGGGCTCGGCGGTCTATCGCAAGTGGTACTTCGAAGTGACGATGGATCACATCGAAAAGACTACCCATATGATGCCGCATCTACGTATCGGATGGGCTAATACTTCTGGGTAAGTTTAAAGACCACCCATATGATGCCGCATCTACGTATCGGATGGGCTAATACTTCTGAGTAAGTTTAAAGACTACCCATATGATGCCGCATCTACGTATCGGATGGGCTAATACTTATGGGTAAGTTTAAAGACCACCCATATGATGCCGCATCTACGTATCAGATGGGCTAATACTTCTGGGTAAGTTTAAAGACCACCCATATGATGCCGCATCTACGTATCGGATGGGCTAATACTTCTGAGTAAGTTTAAAGACCACCCATATGATGCCGCATCTACGTATCGGATGGGCTAATACTTATGGGTAAGTTTAAAGACCACCCATATGATGCCGCATCTACGTATCAGATGGGCTAATACTTCTGGGTAAGTTTAAAGACCACCCATATGATGCCGCATCTACGTATCGGATGGGCTAATACTTCTGGGTAAGTTTTTGTGGTGCAATCTAAAAAAGCTTGTGATCACTTCGCTTGGTTGAAATATTATTTGATTTGTTGAAAAAAACAAGTTTTGTATGTGCATTTTTTAGAATTAAAATGACATTATATTAATTTTCTTGTAGAAAAACGAAGTCAATGGTTAGATATCTGAAGTTGTGCGAGCAAGAATAATAAATTAGGATTAGGACATTTTTCGGACATTGAACAGGTTTCCAAGCTAAACACCTGCAGATGGCGCCCATCGGCGCAGGTTCGAGTCCCGCTGGATTGGAATGTTTGGGTCATATTATCCATAAGTGTTGTTTACACTTGAAAAAATATGATTTGATATGTCTCTATTGATTTCCAGCTACGTGCCATACCCCGGGGGGGGTGAGAAGTGGGGCGGCAACGGGGTCGGCGACGACCTCTACTCGTTCGGGTTTGATGGCGCCTTCCTCTGGTCGGGGGGGCGCAAGACTCCCGTCAACAGAACCCACGCAGAGGAGCCTTACATTAGAAAAGGTAAGTTAACTTACTAAACCTTATCAGAAACTAGAAAATCGGATATCCTGTGATAAATACTTGTCGAGTTATGGAGAGACTATGTCATGAGTTCAGAACGCTAACACTATTCGTCGTTCGATATCAATATGAGACGCGTGGGCGGTTTATGTACTGTTCAACAAGTTTTCAAAACATCTTTTTCAAAATAAGCTTTTATGAAGTTAGTCATGGTAACCGTGTGCTGATCACAATGAGTCTAAACATGACCAGCCTACTATTATCCATCGAGGAGTGTCTTCATCATCAGATCAGCTTGCTGTCACTATCATATTGTATTGTCATCGGAACTTGACAGGTATGCAACATTTCAGCTCAATCGAACACCGGGAAGTGTACGATTTGATTACACCGGGCCTGGTAAAATTAAATAAAACACACACACACACACACACACACACACACACATACACATAGAAACACGCCTTTTTCCCCGAAAGTGACAAGTGGTGAGTTCATCGTCGTCATTGCTTCCCATGACTGACTCTGCTAACGCTTTCTTCCAGCAATAATACATTCCTTAGTAAGCAGTTAGCAGCCAGGACAAATCTTATACGAACGAATCTTGCAAAAAAGTCCAGGTAATCCCTTAGTCGGCTTTTATGACATCCACGGGAGGAGATGGAGGGATCTTGGGCTGGACTAAATAAAAGCTTGTAATAAACGTTATTAGGTTTTTTATTTGGAAACAAAGATACGTTGAGTAGTGAGATGAATCGTAATTTTGTTTCTAGGTGATGTGATCGGTTGCGCTCTCGATCTGACCGTGCCGATTATCAACTTTATGTTCAACGGCGTAAGGGTCACCGGATCGTTCACCAACTTCAACTTGGAGGGCATGTTCTTCCCAGCCATCAGCTGCTCTAGTAAACTGAGGTGAGAGTATGTTAGGAGAGGTCACTGACTATTGACATTACTCATACTCTGCATGAGAGGGGTGTAACGGGCGCTTTGCACGCGAACGATGTGAGAGTATGTTAGGAGAGGTCACTGACTATTGGCATTACATATACTCCGCATGAGAGGGGTGTGACGACGCTTTGCACGCGAACGATGTGAGTGTATGTTATGAGAGGTCACTGACTATTGACATTACACATACTCTGCATGAGAGGGGTGTAACGGGCGCTTTGCACGCGAACGATGTGAGTGTATGTTAGGAGAGGTCAATGACTATTGACATTACACATACTCTGTATGAGAGGGGTGTAACGGGCGCTTTGCACGCGAACGATGTGAGTGTATGTTAGGAGAGGTCAATGACTATTGACATTACACATACTCTGCATGAGAGGGGTGTAACGGGCGCTTTGCACGCGAACGATGTGAGTGTATGTTAGGAGAGGTCAATGACTATTGACATTACACATACTCTGTATGAGAGGGGTGTAACGGGCGCTTTGCACGCGAACGATGTGAGAGTATGTTAGGAGAGGTCAATGACTATTGACATTACACATACTCTGCATGAGAGGGGTGTATCGGGCGCTTTGCACGCGAACGATGTGAGAGTATGTTAGGAGAGGTCAATGACTATTGACATTACATATACTCTGCATGAGAGGGGTGTAACGGGCGCTTTGCACGCGAACGATGTGAGAGTATGTTAGGAGAGGTCAATGACTATTGACATTACACATACTCTGCATGAGAGGGGTGTAACGGGCGCTTTGCACGCGAACGATGTGAGAGTATGTTAGGAGAGGTCAATGACTATTGACATTACATATACTCTGCATGAGAGGGGTGTAACGGGCGCTTTGCACGCGAACGATGTGAGAGTATGTTAGGAGAGGTCAATGACTATTGACATTACATATACTCTGCATGAGAGGGGTGTAACGGGCGCTTTGCACGCGAGCGATGTTTGCTTCTATTTATTATCTCATCAAAGTCTATGGCATGATGCAGACTCGTGGTGCGTCACTTTCTTATAAATTATTTATTTTATTTTTATTATTTGGTAACCATATAATTGTATAAGAAGCTGTCGCCCCGCGGGTCTAGATATTAGTGTATTGACCATGTGTTCAACATGTCATGGAGTTCGATGAGATCATCACGGAACGGAGGCCTGCAATGCTCTAAGGATGGGATGATAGCCAACATAGAACCAAACTTTGTTCGCGTACACAAAGACCTTACGCATTCTAGGAGGGACGCCTAATGATAATGATTAAGATTCTAAAAAATCCTCGCTAAAAGATGAATCCTCCCTAAAAATATACAAAAAAAGAATTGAATTGTTATTTTCAGTTGCCGATTTCTCCTTGGTGGTGAGCACGGTCGCCTGCGCTACGCCGCGCCCGAGGGCTACTCGCCCCTCGTGGAGTCGTTACTGCCGCAACAAGTGCTGGCGTTAGAGCCTTGCTTCTACTTCGGCAACCTGAACAAGCGGGCGCTAGCCGGCCCGCCGCTCGTGCAGGACGACACGGCCTTCGTGCCGACACCTGTCGACACTGTCGCGGTAAGTAGAGTACCGACAAGTGCTAGTGTTAGAGCCTTGCTTCTACTTCGGCAATCTGAACAAGCGGACGCTAGCCGGCCCGCCGCTCGTGCAGGATGACACGGCCTTCGTGCCGACACCTGTCGACACTGTCGCGGTAAGTAGAGTACCGACAAGTGCTAGTGTTAGAGCCTTGCTTCTACTTCGGCAATCTGAACAAGCGGGCGCTAGCCGGCCCGCCGCTCGTGCAGGATGACACGGCCTTCGTGCCGACACCTGTCGACACTGTCGCGGTAAGTAGAGTACAGACAAGTGCTGGCGTTAGAGCCTTGCTTCTACTTCGGCAACCTGAACAAGCGGGCGCTAGCCGGCCCGCCGCTCGTGCAGGACGACACGGCCTTCGTGCCGACACCTGTCGACACTGTCGCGGTAAGTAGAGTACCGACAAGTGCTGGCGTTAGAGCCTTGCTTCTACTTCGGCAACCTGAACAAGCGGGTTCTAGCCGGCCCGCCGCTCGTGCAGGACGACACGGCCTTCGTGCCGACACCTGTCGACACTGTCGCAGTAAGTAAAGTACCGACAAGTTCTGGCGTTAGAGCCTTGCTTCTACTTCAGCAACCTGAACAAGCGGGCTCTACCCGGCCCGCCGCTCGTGCAGGACGACACGGCATTCGTGCCGACACCTGTCGACACTGTCGCAGTAAGTAGAGTACTGACAAGTTCTGGCGTTAGAGCCTTGCTTCTACTTCAGCAACCTGAACAAGCGGGCGCTAGCCGGCCCGCCGCTCGTGCAGGACGACACGGCCTTCGTGCCGACACCTGTCGACACTGTCGCGGTAAGTAGAGTACCGACTAGTGCAACCTGAACGACACCAAACCTCTAGGGTACTTCCAGCAATCCCACAATGAAGGTTCATTCGAACAAGGTTCATTCGAACAAGGTTCATTCGAACAAGGTTCATTCGAACAAGGTTCATTCGAACAAGGTTCATTCGAACAAGGTTCATTCGAACAAGGTTCATTCGAAGATGTATAAGAAATTACCTAGAGGTGAAGTTTTGATCTCTGTAAATGGTTTTAGAAGTGGGTTAGAAAGGTAAATAAAGTAGGTTACCTACCTACACCGCGTGTATTCGCGAGGTCTCAGTTCGGGCGAACCACTAGTTTATTATGATAACTTGTGATATATGAATAAGCCCCTCCCTGTACAGCTGCATCTATTTTCATCATATCACTACATTTTTGATGTGTAACATCTTTCCTCTTGCCTTCCTGCAATCAGTGGAAGTTATTTAGTGAAAAGGGACGGAAGTGTGTAACAGGAAACGCGCATAAGAGGTTGGTACTAACAGCCATGTTGCTTATTATCAAGGAGGTGAGATGTCAGATGTTACACATCATATGTGACTACTGTAAGGCTCGCTCGTTTTTTTTTCTCCCTTTTGTTATACCTAGATCTATAAATTATTTGATGTGACTAAGTGTTCCTTGTGATCCTGCGTTCCCGACATCATCATCATCATCACGATCAGCAGCAGCCTGAGACGTGCCCCGCTGGACGAGGGCAATGCAATACCCTCCTCCATAAAATGCAATGGGATTTCACCACCACGCTTGGCAGGCGGATTGGTGAAACAGTATTGGTGTTAACTCAGGTGCTCAGGTGGATTCTGCCGCCCATCCCCAGGTGTAATCCCTTAGTCAGATTGTACGACATCCACAGGAGGAGGGGTCTTAGGCTGGACACACCACAATGTCACCTGGTGCCACCCCGTGAAATGGAACCAATACAATAACCGGTTGAATACGCACAATTGATGTTAGAGTGTACTCCGCAGTCACACGACCTTCAGTATTGCGTTGTTGTGGCCCTGCAAAGGGCCCTGGGACTAATGAAAGCCACGGCTCATTATGATACCTCTTTATTTCTGATTTCAGATCACATTGTCGTCTTACATCGAACAAATTAGAGACAAATTGGCCGAAAACATTCACGAGATGTGGGCGATGAATAAGGTAAGGGTTGTCTTTTTCAGACGTGCAATACTTACACTTCCTACAAAGTAATAAAATCCAGTAACTAGGTATTACTTATTTGTTTTAAGAATAGATAAATGCGTAGAGAAATTGATAAGGCACAAGAATAATAATTTTACCCTTAAAAATATGCGTAAGTTTTACATAAATAAAGGTATGATTAAGGTATTAGGGCTTAAAGTATGAAATTTCCGATTTGTACTGAAAAATGGAAACTCGTTTTTTTCTAAAATGTAACATATTTATTTAATCAAAATATTTACCCTCCATTGCAGCCATCTAAACGGAAGTTCATTTATGCCTTTACGATAGAACTCTGGGGATCTAGATTCGTCAAACTCACGTCAGTGAAAGCATTTTGTACTGCCTCCTGGGAAGATTATTTTTTATCTAGTAGAATTTATCCAAATCACGAATAAAATGCTAGTCCGGAGCAAGATCTGGCGAGTACGGAGGATGACGTATGGTTTCTAACTGCAGCTCCTGTAGCGTTACAACGGTTTCTCGTGCAGTGGCGTTATTCACCTGTGCGGTCTTCCACGTGGTTCGTTCTTCAAGTCGAAGTTTCCATTACGAAAGCGTTTAAACCAAAAGCGCACGGTGCGTTCATTAGCTAGTCTCCTCTCCAAACGCAGCATTGGTATTGCGAGCCGTTTCTGCCGCGATAGTTCCGCGACGGAACACCTAGACCGCAAAACAGGTCTGTAGGATGTAGGTCTGTAGGTCGGTTTAGATGTTCTTCTTTGATAGGTCCGTCAGTCACGCAACGATTTTGTATCTATATATAATAAGACATATTTTGAATTTTTTTTGTATTTTTTTTTTTTTTTTTTTTCATTTTTTTTTTTTTTTTTCATATTTTTTTTTATATTTTGTAGCGATAAGACCGCCCATTGTACTTCCGTGTTTAGTTTAATATTAATTCTTAATTAGCTTATTTTCTGTGTTGTGCAATAAAGTGTTTTCTATCTATCTATCTATTGATTATAGGTACTGCTTATACAACGTTGTTATCTACCTTCCAATAGCGTTGAAACATTGATACACTCGTTATTTGATTGTTTTTGTTAATTTTTCATGTAAATAGTTGTATAATGATGTATTCTTGTTGTTTAGATCGAAGCGGGCTGGATGTACGGCGACCAACGAGATGACCTCCACAAGATCCACCCGTGCCTCGTCCCCTTCGAGCGGCTGCCGGCCGCCGAGAAGAGATACGACATACAACTAGCAGTGCAGACGTTGAAGTAACATAATATTTTTATATGATTACTGACAAGTAGCTCTACCCGTGTGTTCATTGAATGTATGTTCATGTGGCTGTATCCGACTGGGGCGATGCCAATCTAGTCAAGGTTAACGCCTCTAAAACGCAGGCTTGTCTCTTCTCGGCGAAAAAATTTCCGTTTCTCCAAGTTCCTGTATTCCGAGATGTACCAGTAGCTATAGGAGATCACCTCGAGCTCTTAGGTGTTTCGCTCACACCTACTCTCAACTTTGGCTCCTACATCGAGTCTAAGGCAAAAACAGCTGCCATGAAGCTAGGCATCCTGAATAAGGTAAAGCGTTACTTCACACCAGGACAGCTTCTCAGTTTATATAAAGCACAAGTCCGGGCTGGTATGGAGTACTGCTGCCATGTTTGGGATGGCTCAGCCAAATACCAGCTTCCTGCCTTGGACTCGATCGAACGTAGAGCTTTCAGGCTTAAAGGTGAGCAACATATGGCGGAGACTAAGATCCAGAGTCTCGAGCACCGTCGTAAGGTTGCATGCCTTTCGATCTTCTATAGGTTACATTTCGGGGAATGCTCCCAGGAACTGCACGATCTGATCCCACCATCTCCTTTTCATCATAGGACGAGCAGGCGTACGGCTCAGTACCATCCTTACCTCATTAGTATACCTTCTATTGGCACAAAATGTTTCAGTTCTACCTTTATAATGCAAACTGCTAAGGATTGGAATACACTACCGTCTTCTGTCTTTCCTGAAAATTATAATCTGGGTCTCTTCAAGGCTAGAGTGAATAGGTAATAATAGCCTTCTAGACCTTTGTGCTCCATCTTCGGCCACATCGTCACTTACCAACAGGTGAGATCGTGGTCAAACAAAGGTCTATGAATGCTAAAAAAAAAAATGTCGCCACTGTGACTCCACGCTGCTGGACTGGTAACCGTCGGGGCAGGAAGGGCCTCGTTGGCGACCGCCAACCAGACGACGACGCAGAGGAATGCCCCTTGATGGACCAACGACATTATAGAGGTCGCAGGAAGGCGGTGGATGGAGGCAGCTCAAGAACGTTCGTCGTGGCTTTCTATGAGGGAGGCCTGTGTCCAGCAGTGGACTACTGTAGGCTAATGATGATGATTAAGTGACGGCACAAGCAGATGGCCCACCTGATATTAAGCGGGTACCTCTGCCTAGCAATGTACCACCTAGGACGCGCCATATATGTTGGCACTGCGCCCTATATGTTAGCACTGCGCTCGCCGCCCTGAGACAAAGATGAAAGTCTCACGTGCCTGTAATTTGTCCGGCGCTCTTGGAACCGGCACACAGCTGTACTCACGAGCTTGGCGGTGCGCTGGCAGTACTTCCCGGACGAGGCTCAGTGAGCTCCACGTTACTGTAATCTCTGTGCACCGCTGCTTGCAGGACTATCCTGGCGCTGGGCTACTACATCACGCTGGACAAGCCGCCCGCTCGCATCCGCAACGTGCGTCTCCCCAACGAGCCGTTTATGCAGGTACAACACATTTTTTACCTCCTTACCTTTGTTATGTTACATTTTTGTTGTCCTTCGAGTACTTACACAGTGTTTTCTCTTTCGATCGTATTTGAAACTGGTTGTCAATACAAAAGTTACACTGTAAGTATTCCATGCATAATTATAATTGTATAGTGGCATGGTTAACCTCCTTATTCCGTATTAGTGGGATGAGTCAGACACTATGGATGAGATAAATAGATGTTACTTGGCACGTACTAGTGCTTAAAATTGTCTCTCTCCCTCTCTTACATGCGGTATTTGACTTGTGTATTAAAGTGACGGGGATAACGTACTAACAACATCATGTACAAATTTGGGGTAATCTTTTATTGGTCCTATGTTAGACACATGTTTTTTGCCTAGATTTGAAGTAAGACGCTGTTGATTACCAATAAATGAAAATCAAATATAAATAATGCTAAGCATCTGGAAGGGAGGGAGGGAGGCTTTTGCCCTGCAGTGAGACAATATGGGCTGAAAATGCTAAGCATTAGTACGTGCTAAGTAAGATCTATTTATCTCAGCCTATGGATTACCAAATTTGTATTACTCCTTAATAGTGGGATACTTATAGCCACTCAATGTATGGGAACCAATATTTTAGACATCAGAGAATGAGACTTGACTCACTTATTCCTTAGGTGGACCACAGTGGAAAACACCCGGGAGACAGCGGGAGCCACCCTGCTGTATTTTTTTGGACTTTCAGTGGTATTTCAATTATTTTTTCATGTAAAGGTTTTTTTTTTTCTTCTGAAAATGATTGGCCATCTTTCATTTATCCGAAATGATACCTCACTTGTCATAGTAGCTATAAATTATCCGTTATAACGAACAACAGTACGCACGGTGTAAGAAAACTTCACCCCCAAGCAGGGTGGCTCCCGCTGTCTCCCAGGCGTTTTCCACTCTGGTTGACCTAAGGAGTAAGTGTGCCAAGTCTCATCCTTTAATGTCAAAAATAATGGTGATGTCCTATAAGTATCCCACTATTAAGAATTGAGTGTCATATAAGGCCCACTGTACGCCAATAGATCCATAGTCAAATAGAAAATCGAGCGTAAACGAAATGTGAAGTCATTATGTGTCCCTCTGCTCAACATGTTCGTGCATCTTATACTGAACTGGAATGGAGCAAACTCCAGTAGCGCGTCGGAATAACACACACAATGAATGCTTGCTCCACAGTCGAACGGGTACAAGCCCGCGCCGCTGGACCTCGGCGCCGTCACGCTCACGCCCAAGATGGACGAGCTCGTCGACCAGCTCGCAGAGAACACTCACAACCTGTGGGCGCGCGAGAGGATCCAGCAGGGCTGGACCTACGGACTCAACGAAGTAAGCTGTTATGTGTTGCATTACTAAGAACACGCACAACCTGTGGGCGCGCGAGAGGATCCAGCAGGGCTGGACCTACGGACTCAACGAAGTAAGCTGTTATGTGTTGCATTACTAAGAACACGCACAACCTGTGGGCGCGCGAGAGGATCCAGCAGGGCTGGACCTACGGACTCAACGAAGTAAGCTGTTATGTGTTGCATTACTAAGAACACGCACAACCTGTGGGCACGCGAGAGGATCCAGCAGGGCTGGACCTACGGACTCAACGAAGTAAGCTGTTATGTGTTGTATTACTAAGAACACGCACAAACTGTGGGCGCGCGAGAGGATCCAGCAGGGCTGAACCTACTGTCGCGTTGGGTAGTCACTGTCTCGGTTTAGCCGTGGACAGGTACCACCTCAACGGGCAGATAGGTAGGTAGACTAGGGGTTAGGTTCCTAACCTACCTAATAGAGGAGCTAGGTGTCCTAAGGGTTAGGTAGATAAACGAACAGGGGTAGTTTAATACATATATTAACTTATAATACTAACAGATTCTTTAGGATATCACTTAAAGTCTTTATCGTAGATGGCAGATGCTGTTAAAGGCTGAAGGCAGAGTAGAGGGCAGAAGGCCAGAGTAGAAGGCAGAAGGCCTGAATAGAAGGCAGAAGGCCAGACGGCTATGGGCCGGGGTTTGATATAGTGTCTCAAAAGGTCTCGCAAGGTAGTTCACTTAAGACGAGAGCGGAACGCATGTAGAAAAGAACAGAGGAACAGAGGTTGATTCTCCACGGTACTGTCCTGTGAGTTGGAGTCAGGAGCCACGTGGTCGCTAGATGCCGTGAGGGGCTGGCGTCCCGAGCACGTCTCTCGTCTGCAAGGTAGGTGCGCAGATAGGCTGGTAGTAGCAGGCTGGTAGCAGGCCGGTAGCAGGC
Source organism: Operophtera brumata (assembly GCA_932527175.1). NCBI lineage: Eukaryota > Metazoa > Arthropoda > Insecta > Lepidoptera > Geometridae > Operophtera > Operophtera brumata. The sequence continues at coordinate 51,618,608 of OW052239.1, read as the reverse complement.
AGGTAGCCGCAGGCTGGTAGGCCGGTCATCGTGAGACCAGATGGTGGTAGATGACACCGTGCAGTTGAACCCTGTAAATATCACGTAGATATAGCGGCTGGCTTTTAGTGTTTCCCTTGGTGCAGCAAGTTGAAGGGCGTGTCAAGGCAGCGACGTGGCTCACAAAGGGTAGGCAGACACGTGGCGTTCAACTTTATTGTACCGTAGGGCTTACAAAAGAGCTTAGCAACTACATAGTCAGAAGGACAGACACAGGTAGGAAGCTTAGAGTGCGTTTTAGTTGAAAGCAGGCGTCCCCAAGTGGAACGTGCTTAGATGCTAGATAGTACTAGAGTTATTACATTAAAAGACTTAAAGAGAAAGGAACATTAGATTATACAGTGATAGCTAGTACGTAGGATATTTCGATAGACTCACCAAAATTGGGTGTTGTAGGTAATAGAAATGTGTTAGCGAGAGCGCAGCCAGAATTTGTAAAAGCTGGATCTCAGTGCGCCAGTCGTTTTATAGGGGAGCTTGTAGCAAACAACTCGTATGTGTGCGTAAGATGTGACACCTATAGCTGTGTGCATGTGTGTGTGATGAATCGCTTGTGGTTTTCGTAAACAAGTTTGTATGTTTGAGTGAGATCATACGATGCTAGGCTTCTCGAATGTTCTAGAAACATCCCATCGTAATTTGCAATGCTACACTAAGGACTTAACGAAGTAAACTCTTATATGTTGTGTCCCGGAAGTGTCCCTAAGATGCTAAGTGATGATGATGATGTGATAAAGATAATGTTAAATTCGTGTTTGTACTCCTTTTTACGTGCAATAATAAAACGATCTATCTTTCTATGTATGCCACGTTGAAAGGCAGTACAGAGCGGCACGCATCCAGTGCTTTATTTAAATGTCCTCACTAAGAGTTATTCTTGCGCTTAGCGCGAGGTAGACAGAGGAGAAGGCGGTGAGATGACGTGGTAGAGGTTGCAGGGAGGACCTGGACTCGACTCGCTCAGGATCTTAAGGATTGGAATCGCATGGAGGAGGCCTGCACTCATTTTTGGGTGCCCAAGTTTTAGTATTATTATAATAAGTACCTAGATTATATAATAATAATAAGTTATATAATGAATACTGCAATTGAGAAATTTAATTAATTTTATTTAAATATGTTAATTTGGGAAATAAAGGCTATTTTATTTATTTATTTATTAATAGCTATTCTCGTGACGTAGGACCCGGATATGCACCGCTCCCCCCACCTGGTGCCCTACCCCAAGGTGGACGAGGCCATCAAGAAGGCCAACCGCGACACCGCCTCCGAGACCGTGAGGACGCTACTCGTGTACGGGTACAACCTGGACCCGCCCACCGGAGAGCAGCATGAAGGTACACATCTAGCCGAGAGGCAACCGCGACACTGCCTCCGAGACCGCGAGGACGCTACTCGTGTGCGGATACAACCACGACACCGCCTCCGAGACCGTGAGGACGCTACTCGTGTACGGGTACAACCGGACTCGCCCACCGGAGAGCACTATGCATATGTATAGCCGGGAGGCGACACGGTGTTCGCTTCCAATCGATTTTATTTGTACACTAGTGTCCGCCCGTATACCGAGGCGATAAATAATTGTATAATAGTGCATTTCGAGCCTCGTAGCGCCATCTGTTGACGAGTAGCGTGAGGTTGCTGTCTCTATCTGTTGTTAGAGCGGGACAGGTGTATAATTTGTATTTATTGAACGTTTCGAGACATTCCTACTGCCTGCTCGTGAATGCTAGAACATTTGAGCCTCGAGGCTGCCGGATATAGAGCCCTAGCTCAGTAGCAAGTAGTCGATATGGCGTTGGGTGTGAACAATCGAGTGACCTGTAATATAAATTGCGAACAGTGCAGTGAAGTACATTTTTATTTATTAATATATCTACGTGAATGACGGAACTAGCAGATTAGGAGATGGCCCACCTGATTTTAAGCAATAACCTCTGCCTTTAACAATGCATGACCTCATAGGTCACGTCCACCTAGGACGCACTGCACAGGAGTGGCATTGCACTGCGCCTGCCACCCTGAGACATAAAGATGAAAAGTCTGAATATGGAGCGTGCCTGTAATTTCACCGGCACCTTTTCTGTTTGTTTGGCGGATCAAGCATATGGCCCACCTGATGTTAAGTGGTATTGTACCCTTGAAACCAGAACACAGCAATGCGAGCACTACTGCTTTGCAGCAGAAATAGGTATGGAGGTAGTACCTACTTCCCCGGACGAACTCTTTCACAAAAAAGCTCTACAAATAAAATAAAATAAATTAATGTGTGAATTAGTGCTTATTGTATAATTTTATTAAGTGCTTTTTTTACTATGATTTACCTTTGTGTGACCACGATCTCACCTGTTGGTAAGTGACGATGTGACCGAAGATATAATTAATTACATCAATCAATTATTGAAAGATGGATGTAATTTTGGTAACCGGTGTTTAGTGTGATTATATTATCCCATATATACGGTCTAATATTTCCATAATGGACCAACCACCTTTTCCATCTGTAGTGTTTATTTTTCACAGCGTTATTGCTGGAAGCGTCCAAACAGAAGCAGGCGGACTTCAGGACGTACCGCGCCGAGAAGAACTACGCCGTCAGCTCAGGCAAATGGTACTTCGAGTTCGAGATACTCACCGCGGGGCCGATGAGGGTGAGTGCACGCCTTTATGATGCAACACCCCCGGTATGATGTTGTATGACGACATTGCTTGTGTTCAGGTCGGCTGGGCGCACGCCGATATGCCCCCCGGTATGATGTTGTATGACGACATTGCTTGTGTTCAGGTCGGCTGAGCGCACGCCGATATGCCCCCTGGTATGATGTTGTATGACGACATTGCTTGTGTTCAGATCAACTGGGCGCACGCCGATATGCCCCCCGGTATGATGTTGTATGATGACATTGCTTGTGTTCAGGTCGGCTGGGCGCACGCCGATATGCCCCCCGGTATGATGTTGTATGACGACATTGCTTGTGTTCAGGTCGGCTGGGCGCACGCCGATATGCCCCCCGGTATGATGTTGTATGACGACATTGCTTCTGTTCAGGTCGGCTGGGCGCACGCCGATATGCCCCCGGTATGATGTTGTATGACGACATTGCTTGTGTTCAGGTCGGCTGGGCGCACGCCGATATGCCCCCCGGTTTGATGTTGTATGACGACATTGCTTGTGTTCAGGTCGGCTGGGCGTACGCCGATATGCCTTCCGGTATGATGTTGTATGACGACATTGCTTGTGTTCAGGTCGGCTGGGCGCACGCCGATATGCCTTCCGGTATGATGTTGTATGACGACATTGCTTGTGTTCAGGTCGGCTGGGCGTACGCCGATATGCCTTCCGGTATGATGTTGTATGACGACATTGCTTGTGTTCAGGTCGGCTGGGCGTACGCCGATATGCCTTCCGGTATGATGTTGTATGACGACATTGTTTGTGTTCAGGTCGGCTGGGCGTACGCCGATATGCCTTCCGGTATGATGTTGTATGACGACATTGCTTGTGTTCAGGTCGGCTGGGCGCACGCCGATATGCCCCCCGGTATGATGCTGGGGCAAGATGAAAACTCCTGGGCTTTCGATGGATACAATGTAAGTATACATATATCTGAATATAAATGAACTTGAAATTCTGTGTTGTCCTATTTTATAACGTTGAGTTATGTTGACTCCGAGTCAGGGGCCGTAGCGGCGCATTTCTCCTCAAACAATTGAAAAACTATTGTCATAAATTTCTGGTGTTTCTAAGGTCAATATTTATGACTTTATAAAACAGCAAACTTGCAAAAAATTGGCGCGATTGTTATTCAGAATCGTAGTTTATAAAATTATTGAAACTGATTTTATTGCATAGTGTCATACAACTCAAAATAATTAGGGTCTACTTTTTGTTTTTGTTTTAGTTTCGTATCAAAAATAAACCCTTATGGTGTTATTCTGTTGCTTGTCCGTCCTGCTCTCCATATTTGGGTCGAGTATAGTTAGCTCAGTTGATCCATTGCTCGTTTGAACGAACTGAGCTAGTAATTTATTACCTTTTGAATTAACTGAGCTAGGCAAAAAAACATTCTACTGACAAAGTGAAATGCAATAAAATCCGTTTCCCAATGGATCTACTGTTACAAAAATAAATAAAAAATGAATGCAATAGTCGATAAAAGCTCATGGCGGAGGAAGCGATACATTCGGCCTTCAGCTGAAAATTGGAGACATCGTCGGCTGCTTCCTGGACGTGGTGGACCAGACCATCAGTGAGTGCCCACTGGTGGGCAGCGGTGCTGCTCTGATATAATAAGTCTTATTGTATTTGAGCTATGGTCCATATTTATTTACTTATGAATATTTTGAGCTTCTTGGTGTTCATTTTAAATACTGTTTTGACACAAATGACGTTTTTAGGAAAGCTATGATCCTATCGATCCGCTAGCTCATTTGTTTTGAATGCACCTGATATCATAGAGACTAATTATTAATAAAATATTTTATTTTATTATTTATCAGAGTAGCACCAAGCTGTATAGGATTTGTCGATGTTGTGGTTAACTTTTTATAACAATTTTCTGTAAAACTTTTCTCATTGTGATCTATTTCTGTTTTTCCCTTAAACCTTATAAAGAAATTGTGCAATGTGAGAATGTTGTATTATAAATTATCTCCTTGTTAAACCTAGTGAGTAGTTGTATGTTTTTGTATATCCAGCGTAAAAGATTTTGTTACTTAATAGGTTATTTAAGGCATAATTTAAACTTAGCACTTTGAAACATTTTACTTTCCAAAGTAGAGTTTAATCCTGTGACATTATGGTCTAAAATAGCATTTTCTCATCGTTTCAAGGAGGAAAAAGTATACAGCGGTAGCACAGAGTCTTTCGGCAAGCAATGGGCAGTGGGTGACGTTGTCGGAGTGTTTCTCGATTTGATCGATAAAACGATAAGTAAATATCATACAAAATTGATTATACAGTTTGTCATTTTTCGAATTTGAAACATAGCTGGCTTGCTTAGACTGTGGCAGAAACATTTTTCATGCTTCTAATGAAATGTAGGTATAACTACTAAAATACTAGTTGAGTTTTCTCATCGTTTTGATTCCTATGACCATAGATAGTTTTACTATATGGCTGGTACTATAACTTTATCTCACTTAAATCCCAATCGTTTATTGTTTGTCCAATAATAAGAACTGTACATACTTTTTCCTATATTTGCAAGAAAAGCAGTTTGTGGCAAAAGTACCTACACCATTTTTATAACATTAAATAGTGTTTGCATTTGCATCGACTAAATGATATAAATGGAATAAGTTACGTCTTAAAATATGTAATACCTATAAAATAAATATTCTTTTGTATAATAAAAAAACTTTTTAAAAACAGAAATATGTTCTTGCCACCTCCAAAATTTTAAAATCATGCCCATAATACGACATGCTTCAGAAACGCTTGTGAAATTATAAACGACTGAAACACCGCATCACATCGCTTTTTGCTCGCTACATGTTGATAGTTCGCACTTCACTGATACCTACGTCGAACGATATTTTGCGATATGTCGAGTAATTTTAGATTTGATAACATCATTTTACAAGTAAAGACTTAGTATACTCATAATAGTATGACCATCTACCTAAAACAAATTATAGATAGTTTGTAATTTTGTTAAGAAATGTAATTTATCATCCGAGTTAGCCAGATACCGATTCGAAAATGTTGACGTACCTATTGAAAGCTCAGTCGATAGTTGAAGTATGAACCGCCTGCGATAACCTGAGACCTGAGAGCATTGCTGCCTCCGTCCGTGTTGCTCGATGCCTGAGACTGATTTATAAATTTAGTTTGAGGTCGGTTTGGTTAGCTCGGTTTTTAATATCGTGGTCCTGTGTCCCAGACTTTTCCCGAATGTTGTTTTTTTATAAGTTATTAAAGCCTGATCTAGGTCTACAATAATATTGTAAATTCTTGAGCTTGTAACTAATATTTTGAACTAACATTGCAATTTCATGTAGTCGTAATAACTAATATTCAATTTGACTCTTTCTTTATGACGAAAGCACAATTTAGAGTATTTTTGCAGTATGTAACTATTTACTTGTGGGTTTTTGTTTGTATTTTTAATAATCCACTGATTATTTGACTATCTAATAAGATAAAGTCAGCTTACCAATTATCTGTCTTTCCTTTTCTTCTTTCATAAGAAGGAAAGAAAGATCGTTTGAAGCATAGGAAGCTATGCCTTTCTTGTCAGTATTCCTGTAAAAGTTCAGTTCGTTTTTACCTAATAACGACAGCATTCTAGTCTGAATGGCATTTGCAAGATGCATTTATCTCGAAGCTAAATTGTTTGAATAGTAATTTTGACTCAATACATATGACGAGAACAAAAGCATCTGATTATTTTCGTCAAGTTACTCATGATAATATCAAGATATGTTATTTTTTCTCGTATAAAGTTTACTCTCTTCTCACAACTAGTTCAACTGCAGGTTTCTCTCTGAACGGAGAGTTGCTGATGGACGCGCTCGGCGGTGAGACGACATTCGCTGATGTGCAAGGGGATAACTTTGTGCCGGCTTGCACTTTGGGAGTTGGACAGAAAGCTAGGTAAATACTAAATAATACTATTTATTTCTTAAACCTATACTTTTTATATTTATTTCGTAAGAAAATCTTATAGGTACTATACATACCATACATTTTATTTCTTCCCTGTTCAGTCTTCCGAATTCATGAAGCGAGCTACGTAGAGTCACGTCTTATTTGTTTTATATTTGAATAGTTTATATCTGCTGTATCCACTTTTATTGAAATTATGTATTATATGTTTTTGTAATTTATTTGCCAAATATCGTGATTTGACTCTAAATCTTATTTATTTGTAGGTTGACTTACGGCCAAGATGTGAACACGCTGAAATACTTCACTACTTGTGGTCTGCAAGAAGGCTATGAACCGTTTTGTGTGTAAGTAATTACAGTTGGTTTGAAATTGAGTATAATTAATTCTGGACTATTATGAGCTAGCAAATTGACTGAAAATATGAAATCAAAAGTTAGCTCAGTTAGTCTCAAATATCTACGCTTTTATTGATTGCTTAAAATTTATTAATTAATTACTTTTTTTGTTATTGAGCTATCGAAGATGACTTAGATATTTAATCAAAAGTTAGCTCTGGTTGTCTCTCAGTCAACATCAGGTGCTGTTAATGGACCGAGCGAAGCGTGGTCTCAGAGTCTAATTGCAGGGTGTGGCGTTTGTATGTTTGTGTATATGTGTGTTTGTCTGACGATAACTGCAGTACCGCTGATTCAATCTTGATTAAACTTGGAAAGTTTTTGAGCTACGGGGGTCCCCGCGAGGTCACGTTTGGGGCTAGTTTATATGCAATCAAAGTTAGCTCAGATGACTCCATAAGCCGAGTGGTTTGAGTGAGCGCAAAGTTTAATGTAGGATAGCTCAGTCAAGACAATAAACAAGCAACGAGCTACGAGCTATCAAACATGTACCGGACTTGTAACATCTTTGTATTTCAGCAACATGAACCGTGACGTCACGCACTGGTACACGAAGGACCAGCCCATCTTCGAGAACACCGATGAGATGCCCGACACCAGGATCGACGTCACCAGGATACCGGCGGGCTCAGGTGAGGATGAGTACTGAGGGGCACCAGGGGATGGGCAGCAGCATCCACCTGAGCACTACATATCAATACTGCGATTACCGATCCGCCTGCCAAGCGTGCTGATTATTGTATAATGTTGCGATGGGTACGATATGGGGGTAAAAATAAAAACAGTCAGATCGAGTGGGGTGTCATGTGAAAGTGCTTTGCTTGGGCATTTCAAAGCTTTTTTTTATTGTTTTGTAGACTATGGTAAAAACCGAAACCTCTAGGGTACTTCCAGCGATCCCACAATGCTGAAAGTATGTACCTATGCTTGTAGCTTGTGTGACACAAATATTGGTTGTTGTTTCCAGATACGCCCCCTTGCTTGAAGATATCCCACAACACGTTTGAAACTATGGAGAAGGCCAACTGGGAGTTCCTCCGGCTATCGCTCCCTGTTATTTGCTACTCGGAGTTCATTGAGTGAGTGTTCTTATATACCGTGGCTTCTTTGAGCCATCGGTGATGTGTTGGTCTCTTTGTAAGGCAGATACATCTTGAGGTATGCGTCAGTCATATGGTGACATGATATGGTGACCTTGGATCCACTAGGGGACCAATAGAGCGACACGCCGCAACACTTCTACGTTAAGGTTGATGCTCCAAAACTGTTGCCCATACAAACTTTGTGGAACCAATGTCGGTTTCAATAGATTAGATATCATTTCATCACTAGTGTTTTATTTTAAGGTGGATGCTCAAGCTTGCGGCGCGAATTTTAAACTTTTTGGTGTTTTTTGCCCATTACAGCTCATCAAAACTTCTTGAGATAGTAAAAGTTGTGTTCGCGAGAACTAGGAGACTTAACACGCATGTTTTAATTGATAGTATCTCATAAATATCATCAGTTTAGCTATGATACTTTGAAACACATTTTTACAGTGTTTTTTTTTGTTTAGCGGTATCGTTGCTAAACTGATGATATTTTTGAGATACTATCAATTAAAACATGTGTGTTAAGTCTCCTAGTTCTCGCGAACTCAACTTTCGCTATCTGAAGAAGTGTTGATGAGCTGTAATCGGCAAAAAACACTAAAAAATTTGAATCTCGCGCCGCAAGTGTGAGAATTCACCTTAAGTAAATGTAATAATGACGATTACCCAGTTTTTTGATTGCAATTTGCTGATCTGCACCTCGTATGTGTAGTGAGCGCGAGAAGGCGCGCCGCTGGGTGGAGATCAAGCAGCGCCAACAGATGCTCATGAAGGAGGCCACGGAGGCGCAGATGCCGGCGCACATCGACCAGATCATGAGGAGTGGGTTCACTATGAATGACATTAAAGGTAGCCCATCTGTGTATACCATCTCATCGCTCCCTAGCATGCCCTAGTAGGAGAACGGAACGGAACAGTTCTCGCCAAGTATATTTGCGGGTGTGAAATTAGCCGCAAGTACCCTGCGCACGCCCGTTGTGACCTCCGGTGCAAGTCTGCGTTAGACTCCCAACGCACCTGTACAAGTACCTCCAACACACGTTCGGCAGTAGCCAGGCAGTGGCAGTAGCCAAACGTGTGCAGGTGCGTTGTTGGTTGGTTGCCCAGCGCATGTCTGGAAGTAGAGTACGCGTCATGTAAAAAGAACGCTGGAACGTATGAAGAAGTATGACCGCCAGCGTTCTTTTTACATGACGCGCATTATACCCCCAGCGCATATTCGCCCGTACCCTCGTCCACATGTATCCTGCCCGCATATACCCGCAACACACATCCCCAAGTATCCCCCGCATTCCTTCCTCGTAGACTCTCCACAATATTCATAGCTGCGACGTCCTTGTGACCATGTTCATACCTGAAAATATATTGGCTAGTATTGCTAGCGTATTAATATTGATTTGATATATTTTTGTGCATTGTAGTTACGTATCTATGTATTAGTGTTACACTCCTGTCTATTATGCAAGAAATGAATGTAATATATATACCACCTTTGGCACAACATTTTTGTAACTTTACCGCTCGTAGCTTTACACCCGTTTTGATTCCACTTTTAATTTATTTTGTACCCAAATTTTAGCTATTTTGTAACCCACACTCAATTAATTAAGTTTGTACCCCACTTTTACTATCCCACTTTTAGCCCTTTTTGTTTCACTTTAGCTTTATGTTTTCACCCTTTTTGTTCCCCATCTCCCAAGGCCTGCACTACGATGAGAACCAGGAGGAAATGCCGCCGAGTTCGAAGATGAAACGGCTGCCTTCCCGGCCCCCTAGGAAGACGTCCATACCTCGAGGTGGCCAGCACTATAACTTGCTACCAGGTTACCGTGCTTTGTTTATAGCGGTGTTGTGTTGCTTGAACGGTACTGTTTGTTGGGGAACCGACAACCTGGCTGACGGAGTCTTTAGTGGAAGGTACCGCGAGGGTCCTTCAGCCCTCTGCATACAAACGAAGTTTGCTCCTATTTTGAATATAATCTCACTAAACTCTATGAAGTTTTGTACACATGATCACTACACTAGTCGGTCAGATTCGTATAAAGATCATATGTTTCCAAATCATACTGAAAATCTTATAACCCATGCTAGTTTCAATGAATACCCAAATGAGGATCAAACTTGGTTTAATATGGAGCGGGCAGCGGCACACTTCCGAGAGTGGAGACCGCGTCTAGTCAAGTGTACAACCCGGCTAGGGACAGCGATGATATACGAAAAGCGGATATTGGGTGAGAAGTGTCCAAAAATGGGCTTGTGTTGCAACTATTGGGAGAGACCAGCAGTGGACTAATGTGGGCTAATAATGAAGATAATGTGCTGTTATCCTGGTGTAACTGGCCTTTTATATCTCTAGGCTTTTATCACGTCAGAGTCAATTTCAATTTAGGACTTCAACCGAACCCCACGCTACCAATGTCCTAAGGAGAGTGTTCTTTGATTTGTGCTTTCAGAGAAATAAAGTCACTACCACGAAAAAAACCATTCACATTGAATTTGGTTTGGAAAACTAAACAGAAATAACTTAATGGTTGATTCATTAATTTGTAGTGTTACTGAGTCTCGTCTAACAAATCACATCGGACTTTATTAATTCTGCTGGTAGAAAGAATAATACTGATCTAACTACTGACACTAATGCCCTCAAAATCAAGCTCTATGCCACAAGCCATAAGTGACAAATTCCGTACAGGTCAAACAAATGGCATGCACCGCTCTACCAGCGAAGCGGAGATGGCAAAATACGAGCTGGGCACTCAGAGTCTGGTGCCTGATGACAAGAAGGACAAGCGAGGACGGTCACCTTTCAAGTAAGTCTTGAATTTTATCTAAATCAAATCTAGAACCGAACAGATGCGTTCTATCCCATCGAGCACTCCGGTACGGAGGCCTGCAATGCACTAAGTTCTAACCTATGGATATTTCGAGATGACAGATAGTCACCGGATCGTTGCTCATAGGGCGCGTCCTAGGTGGACGTGACCTATGAGGTAATGCATTGTTAAAGGTAGAGGTTACGGCCATCTGCTAGTACCGTCATTAAAGAAGTTAAATTACAAATAAAAAAACATGACGTGCATTCATAACTCCTACAGGGATATCATGTGGTAACTTGTCTGTTCAATGTGCATTCATAACTCCTACAGGGATATCATGTGGAAACTTGTCTGTTCAATGTGCATTCATAACTCCTACAGGGATATCATGTGGAAACTTGTCTGTTCAATGTGCATTCATAACTCCTACAGAGATATCATGTGGAAACTTGTCTGTTCAATGTGCATTCATAACTCCTACAGGGATATCATGTGGAAACTTATCTGTTCAATGTGCATTCATAACTCCTACAGGGATATCATGTGGAAACTTGTCTGTTCAATGTGCATTCATAACTCCTACAGGGATATCATGTAGAAACTTGTCTGTTCAATGTGCATTCATAACTCCTACAGGGATATCATGTAGAAACTTGTCTGTTCAATGTGCATTCATAACTCCTACAGGGATATCATGTAGAAACTTGTCTGTTCAATGCCTAATACTTAGCTCATGAACTAAGATTTCAGTAGCGTCGCGGCACCTCAATCTATAGCAAAATTGGTAACGCACCGCTGAAGTTAAAATTACATTTTTAGTCGCATTCAAATAGATTGATATCCAGTTTAGATAATAGTGGTATAAGTCCACTTGATAAATAATAAATTCAAGTAAGATTTGTTTAAAGTTAGAGTTTTGATTGAGAAAGAAAACATTGTTTCTGCGAGCGACCATACACAATGGGTGGTTGGCACCAGAAACTTTTCTGCGAGCAACCATTCACAATGGGTGGTTGGCACCAGAAACTTGTTGAAACTGCTTGTTGGAAAAGTCCGTTGGTTCAAAAGTGGACTCTGCAATTACATTGATAGTGAGTTTTGAAGATTATCTACATCTACACACTACTAGTACTATATAGGTAACATTTGTTTATGAGTTTGTTTGTATGTAGGGGGTAATCTCCAGAACTACATCTGATTCTGAAAATCCATTCACTAACAGGAAGCTACATTATCCATGAGTGCTTTACGTTATGAATTAATGTATGAATGAAAATACTTTATTGCACACCTTACAAACTAGTTAAAACCAACACATAACAATTAAACAAAAAACTAAATGTACAATGGGCGGTCTTATCGCTAAAAAGCTAAGTTATGTGTTATTAGTTTCCTCGGGCACGTTATGTGTAGTTCTGACATAAAGCAGCAAAGACTTTTCAACAGTTGTGCAGATTCGATTCCCGCTACGGTACAAATGTTAGTACGATCTTTGTTCCGGTTCTTGGTTTCAGGACACTCGTTGTTTAGGTCGACAGACCGCTAATATACAATAAGCAATAAATAAATATGAATACGAATAATAAGATTGAAATCCCGTAGGTTCTTCCGAAGCAAACGTGGTGAGATCGGCGACCGAGGCAAGTCCCGCAAATCCAAAACTCCAGATCCGTTCAGTGACCCTGAAGTGTCGCCCGAAAGAGGGACCACGAGAAGGCCCAATCCACAGATCAAGGTTTCACAGGTATACATTATGATAATGATTTGAGAGTCGAATTTCCACTGGCAAATAGTTTTACTCAACTGACCATAATTTTTGAGTGGTTGTTTTATCGTCACACAAACACACTGTACTTCACTGAACCACCATTTAATGTTTTTGTTTATATTTCAACTATGAGGTTTGATGCTGTTTTTATTTTATCGTTACTATCGATGTACCTACCTATCTTCTATCTTCATTTCTGATTAATTTAGAATGATGTATTTTCATTCAATAAATATCAAACACCTTGCCACTCTGCAAACATGTACACCCATTTTATTTTATTCAAGCTTTTATTTTACTAGTAGGTATAGTTAAAATCTTGCAAGCCAATTTTTGAAGGCTATTTGAACTAGATTTTGCCGGTAAACTTGCGATTACAATACTATGAGAGCGAGCTGATCTAATGATGGAGACGGAAGGTGGACAACGGAACCCATCGATGGATATAGTAGAATAGTGTTTAGGCTGATTCATCAGCTCACGGTTCTGATTATGAATTTAATCATCAGACGAAAGCCTAATTTCAATGTATTTTAAACCTTAAAACATACTTTTCATGACTTTGTTTCCTCCGAAGGCGAATCAAAAGTATAACGCCATGCAACAGCCCGCTAGTAGGCCCACCTTGAACGGAAGCCTGACGGACAATGTAAGTCCATAGAGCGCAGTGACCTGGACACGCTGTGCAGAGTGCATGGAGTGGAGTGTTTGCTGACTAATATAGCAGTGTTTTGCACTAATCATAAATGTTAGCCGGAGAGAAAGCCGGGTATATGAATGATTCATAAGACCAGCTGACTTCTGTAATTAATACCGTCTTTGTTCTCCCGAAAAGCTCTACTGGCAAAGTACAACCACCGTACCCATTTCTGCTGCAAAGCAGTAGTGCTCGCATTGCTGTGTTCCGGGACTTTCATCTTTGTCTCAGGGTGGCGGGCGGAGTGCAATGCCACGTAGGGCGCGTCCTAGGTGGACGATACCTGTGTGGCAATACATTGTTATATGCAGAGGTTATCCCTTAACATCAGGTGGGCCGTCTGCTTGTTCCGTAAAACAGTACCTATTTACTCGTATTCGTCAAGTCTTGATAAATTTTCAAAAAATTTGTTGCGTTCACTATGTCACCTACTTGACTAATTCAGTTGTGAGTAGAGTCTCTAACGTAACGGTCATACGTAGGTTCTCCTTCCAGGTCCTTCTTACTTACTGCTTGTTGAATCATCTATTTCCACAGCTCAACTGGGTCAGTGACCTGACGCAGGGCCTCCAAGAAGAACCAGTGAACGAGCACCAAACAGCTCCAAAGGACATATATTATGCCGGAATTAACAGCTTTGTGTTTTTTTTTATCACAGACTCAGAGTCTTTATTAAGACCTCTGAGCGCGGCGGATTGATGACTTCAATCAATTGAATTTTATTAATTGTTTCTCATGAAAAAAACAAGAACCGTTATCATTTAATAGCTAGTAAGTTTAAGTTACACCTGAGCGTGGAGGTCACTCATTTGGAATATTTCCCATCAGATGCAGACGCCGACTCAAGATCGCAAGCAGATGACGACAACCACGCTGGCCGCGTCCGCGACTGAAACGGTCGGAAACGAAATCTTTGACGGAGAATGTCTCAAACTCATCAATGAATACTTCTATGGTGTTAGGTAAGGTTATAATGTTCTCCCCTTTCTTCAGACATTCCTATCACATCCCAGTGCAACTTGCTATCCTTCCTCCAGCTCTATTATCCTCTCGTGGTTCCTCAGCGTCCGTGCGTTGTAAGTTGCCAGGTGCAGAGATCGAGGAGGTTAGTAGCTAGATCTCTTCCGGAGACGCCGTTACCGTGGCAGGACAGGAGTAGCGGAGCCGGTGGGTTAGTCAGACGTAAATCACCGCGCTTGGCAGGCGGATTGGTGATCGCAGTATTTGTGTTGAGCACTCAGTTAGAGGCTCGATCCTTGGTGTAATCTCTTTTATAACATCCACGGGAGGAGTTGCAGGAATCGTTTTCTTAGGTCAAGACCAGCGCTGCCAACACATTGCGGAATCTATTCCAAGGATAATCTGGTTTTTATAGTAGTACGGTTACCGCGCTAGTATAAAACGTGAAATATCTTCCCAATAGTTACACCGTCTTATGTTTCCTTTATCGAATTTGAAACTGATTGTCAATGCAAAAGATAAAACACTTTGTATTAACCATTCCTATGAGAATCACAGTTTTATACTAAGACGGCTAAACTTATGGGAGTACTTTCAGACTATAGAATTTGATTTCAGGATATTTCCCGGCCAAGACCCAACGCACGTGTACATCGGCTGGGTGACCACGCAATACCACCTGCACTCCAAAGACTTCAACCAGAACAAGGTCATGCAGTCGTCTGTCATTATCACTGATGAATACGATCGGGTTGTTGAGAGGTGAGTGAGTACGCCTTTAGGACGCTTTGAGAATCTTTAACTGTCTCCTATCATCTCATCAAACTCCATGAAATGTTGGTACCTATACATGATCAATACACTAATGCCTAGACCCGTGGTGCGTTGCGCTCGCTGGAAACGGGTTCGATTCGCGCTGCGGAACAAATGTTTGTATGAACTGTAAATATTAGTTCCGGGTCTGGGTGTTGTGGTAGAATGGTGCTCGTAGTTCCAGATACCACGATACAGGGGATCCTAGTGTGGGATCAGGACTATGTACTTGAGTGTTGGGTGCTAGGCAAGGCCATATAGCTCGCAAACCCGTCAACTATTGACGAATAAAAGTTCACGAAGCCATCATGAACCTTAAGTTTTGTAAGAATCATGGATGGAAAATACAGCAAGCTAACTTACAGACCGTTCACCGTAAGATGCCGTAGTTGGTACTATTCGCAGGGCACATCTTAAGCCCTTCTCCCATTACGATACTTGTAGGATACGATACTCGAGTAGAATACTAGTTGGATACTTGTTCGCTACCCGATGCTCGCATATTATGCTACTGAAAAATTACTAAATTCTTCATTTGTCAAACTCGTTCATTGTGGACGGACGTTATGTCCAGCGATTCCAGTGACGAAGAAGCACTTGCAGTTTTTCTGTTTTATGCAAACAGAAGGCATCAACGCAAGAGTAGAAAATACTGGATTCATTCATACATAATGAAAGAAACATAAATTTCTGCCCTAGTCCTATCAATAATTTGTAATTTGTCGGTAATTTGTAGCTATATAAACGAGCATGTTTTACAACTTCTTGACCAAACTTAATATTTATTTCTTGCTCCGTTGCCATATTGTCGAGACGCGCAACTGACGCGACGCACAAGCGACAACACGGTGAGTCGTGCGATACCAGTCGCGGACGCGTAGGATACCAGTAGCGTAGTGTGCGATCCTGCATTCAAATGTTTGTGAGATACTTGGCGGCGACTAGTCTCCGAGACTTGCAGGATACTTGAATCACCTGTGCGTATCGTAATGGGAGAAGGGCTTTACGGTGAACGGTCTGTAGGTACCGTACTCGTAAGTTGGTGGGTTATGTGAACCTTATCGACGCGAGGTCGCGTTCAGAGTGAACTGCTAGTATTAATATATATCCTCTGGTGTGTCAGTGTGAATCGTCAGTCGTGCTACATGGTGCGCGCCGACGAGCTGTACAACGAGGTGATGGCGGAGGCCACCGCCAAGGGCGCGTCCCAGGGCATGTTCATCGGCTGCTCCGTGGACACGTCCACCGGCACCGTGGCCTTCACGTGCGAGGGCAAGGAGACCAGCAGGCTATTCAAGGTAACACGTTACTTACAAGGGCGCGTCCCAGGCTATGTTCATCGGCTGCTCCGTGGACACGTCCACCGGCACCGTGGCCTTCACGTGCGAGGACAAGGAGACCAGCAGGCTGTTCAAGGTAACACGTCACTTACATAAATATACAAGGAATGTGTTATTACTGGAAGAAAGAGTTGGTCGAGTAAGTCGACTATTTGGAGCATTGGCATTGTCGAGCATGGCGGCGATGAGATCACCACATGACACGTCTATATTGCACGGTGAAGTGGCTCGTCGAGGTTCTGCCTATTTGGGTAAAAGGCGTGTTTCCATGTATGTATGTATGCAACGAATTTTGATATTACCAAAAACGTCGGAACGATGATCTGGTGCATTGTCGTGGTGCACCAACACGCCCGAGGCCCAACGACGATCGTGCGAGTATTGCGTAGTGACTATAGCTATCACTCTGTGCCAGAAACGTCACGTTATACATGGACGATCGTCGTTACGATGACGTTTGCAAAACTCCGACTTGGGCCTCGGATGTTAACTTTCCACGATGTTTTTCTTTAATTGCATCACGGTGCCTCGATGGTGAAAACTGGCCTTTTAATTCTCTGCCTTAGTCCCTGTTAGTAACAGGCGTGTGTCTGTATGTAAGTATTTATCGCGTGCTACCTTATTATTTATATCCTCGGCGTCCCGACCGTGTCGCAACCATCGATATCTAGTATATTATATCGATGGTCGCAACTCTCGTGTTCGCGGAACTTTAAAAAATACCACTCTATAATTTTCTGGTACTTAGATTAATTCAGTAATATATGTTCACACCCCTTTATTAGGCAGAGCCTCAATGAGCCTCTTTTTCACTGTGGAATGCACAATCGTAGGAACGCTGCCTCCACCCACCGACTTACCAATATACGACTGCCTTATCTTTCATAATGTTTCGGTAATCAATTGTTACATGATGTATAAACGCCAACTTTCTTCACCAGATGGAGCCCGAAACCAAACTGTTCCCAGCGATCTTCGTAGAGGCCACATCTAAGGAAATACTCCAGATAGAGCTGGGCCGGTCGCCCATCAGCTTGCCGCTGAGCGCGGCCGTGCTGCCCACCAGCGACAAGCACGTCATCCCGCAGTTCCCGCCGAGGCTCAAAGTACAGTGTCTCAAACCCCACCAGTGGGCCAGGGTGAGTACCACGTGCCCAGACATTATACCAGGTAGCAACACGCTCTTCATGGCAGTTATTGTCAAGTGCGAGTCGAACATGCGTGATCACGTGTAAAACTGACCATAAAAACATGTATCAATATACATAATTGTCAGTTTAAACCATATCCGTCCTCTGACAGAAATAGTTCAGAGGTTAAAATGCTATTGATATTACGGCCTAAGCTGGCTTCGGACAGTTTTGTATAAAACTGACGTTTTGGCGACTTGATTCGTTTGATCGCGGCGTCAGCTTCTCGAGCGCCGCGACCCGCGCGTTTGTGCGAACAGGAGCGTGAGGACGCGCCATCAAGCTTCCTACATAGATTAAATCGCCGATCGCCGATGCAATACGTATCTAGTTTGCTATGGCCCTTAGTATGGAAGAGTCTCGACGCGGATGGAGTCGCGCGCGTTCCACTGCGTCATTATAACTGTATGCTGTGTGTATGTCTGCAGGTGCCGAACCAGTCTCTGCAAGTTCACGCACTCAAGCTGTCTGACATCCGCGGCTGGTCCATGCTGTGTGAAGACGCCGTCTCCATGCTGGCCTTGCACATACCAGGTACATCCACTCCTACCTATACATCCGCGGCTGGTCCATGCTGTGTGAAGACGCCGTCTCCATGCTGGCCTTGCACATACCAGGTACATCCACTCCTACCTATACATCCGCGGCTGGTCCATGCTGTGTGAAGACGCCGTCTCCATGCTGGCCTTGCACATACCAGGTACATCTACTCCTACCTATACATCCGCGGCTGGTCCATGCTGTGTGAAGACGCCGTCTCCATGCTGGCCTTGCACATACCAGGTACATCCACTCCTACCTATACATCCGCGGCTATTCGCGCAACCTATTCGCGCATCTTAAACCTACTGAACTGGGCGTGTCATGCTGAATACATCGGCCGGACGTCCAGTGACGGACAACTCTTTTCGATGCTATTCTGATCGATCAAATAGATTTTAAAAACGGCCAAGTGCGAGTCGGACTCGCACACGAAAGGTTGCATACCATCGTAAAATATTTAACACTACTTTTTAAGGTCGAGTAAAAAACGCCGATAAAATCAGGTTTCTTAACAACAGGTTTCTTTAAGTAATAATTGTTGTGTTTAATAATTATTAATTTAATTTGTATTATGTTGGTTATAGGCGGCAATAGAAATACACACTCTGTGATAATTTCAATGTTGTACCAATCACAGTTCATGAGATACAGCCTGCTGACAGACAGACAGACGGACAGCGGAAACTTAGTAATAGGGTCCCTTTGGAATCCTAAAACAGACCTCTGGTCACTCAACGAAAATAAGTGCTCGCTTGACTTTTGTATGCTGAATTATGATGTATGTCCTCCGACTTACAGCTGACGGAGCATGATGAATTTATTGTACGTGTGTTACAGAGGAGGACCGCTGCATCGACATTCTGGAGCTGATAGAAATGGACAAACTGCTGAGCTTCCATTCTCACACGCTCACGTTGTACGCTGCGTTGTGCTACCAGAGTAATTACAGGTAAACATTCAAAAAGGCAAATATTTTATTAATTGAAATCACAATGATCATTTTGATTCGTCTTATAAACTAAATTGACTCCTGTTCCAATAAGAACAAACCTACAAGAATCAGGCAATGAACGCGGCGCGCGCTTTATTAGAAGATCCTTCTTACTAGTAGAAGGGCAGCGCCTGTGTGGTGCCTCGAGAACAAGGAGAAGTACAACCAACTTACAAACCAAGAAGGTAGTCAAAGTTAAGATGCTAGAGAGAATCAGCCAAAGTTCATAAGACAGCACTCGCTACGCCTGATATACGCATAAATAACAACCTGATAATGTGCAGGAACAGATAATGCTAATGCTATTACTAATACTGATCGCACACTAGCTGCTACACCTGGCTGCTATCTTATTAAGGAATGTGTTATTACTGGAGGATAGCGTTAGCCGAGACAGTCGTGGGAAGCAACGGTGGCGATAAGCTCACCACTCGTCACGTTTATATTTCCACGATGGTGCAACACGGTGAAAAGTGGTCCATTGAGGCTTTGCCTACCTTTTCGGGGAAAAAGGCGTGTGTTTAAGTATGTGGAAATCAGAAACTACGTGTATCAGGAATCCTACTCACAACCTGTCGCGTCACAGGCGGTTACTCCAGCCGCGCCACAGAGGTCGTTGTTGAAGTCTGAACATGCATTCTTAAAAGCACGCGACCGAGGTCGGCGGTATCAGCAGTTACCGCACGTCCACCAGCAACCCTCAACCTAAGCAGAACGTGACGAGATGTAATAGGCAAACTTCCAAGGGTAAACCTTCCTGATTGTACAGTCGTCATGATGTACGTCTGTGTGTTGCAGGGCTGCGCACGCGCTGTGTCAACACGTGGACCAGAAACAGCTGCTCTACGCCATACAGTCCCAGTACATGTCCGGTCCTCTGCGGCAAGGGTTCTACGACCTACTGATCGCTCTGCACCTGGAGTCTCACGCGACCACCATGTAAGTGTTCAGCAGTACATGTCTGGTCCGCTGCGGCAAGGGTTCTACGACCTACTGATCGCTCTGCACCTGGAGTCTCACGCGACCACCATGTAAGTGTTCAACAGTACATGTCTGGTCCGCTGCGGCAAGGGTTCTACGACCTACTGATCGCTCTGCACCTGGAGTCTCACGCGACCACCATGTAAGTGTTCAACAGTACATGTCTGGTCCGCTGCGGCAAGGGTTCTACGACCTACTGATCGCTCTGCACCTGGAGTCTCACGCGACCACCATGTAAGTGTTCAACAGTACATGTCTGGTCCGCTGCGGCAAGGGTTCTACGACCTACTGATCGCTCTGCAACTGGAGTCTCACGCGACCACCATGTAAGTGTTCAACAGTACATGTCCGGTCCGCTGCGGCAAGGGTTCTACGACCTACTGATCGCTCTGCACCTGGAGTCTCACGCGACCACCATGTAAGTGTTCAACAGTACATGTCTGGTCCGCTGCGGCAAGGGTACTACGACCTACTGATCGCTCTGCACCTGGAGTCTCACGCGACCACCATGTAAGTGTTCAACAGTACATGTCTGGTCCGCTGCGGCAAGGGTTCTACGACCTACTGATCGCTCTGCACCTGGAGTCTCACGCGACCACCATGTAAGTGTTCAACAGTACATGTCTGGTCCGCTGCGGCAAGGGTTCTACGACCTACTGATCGCTCTGCACCTGGAGTCTCACGCGACCACCATGTAAGTTTTCAACAGTACATGTCTGGTCCGCTGCGGCAAGGGTTCTACGGGCTCCCCCTTAGAATGCCTCGACGAACAGTCTTTAGAGGCGGTCATAAGGGGGGATTGTCCATAGTCACCACGCTTATTGTTGAGTACTCGTAGACTTTCTACAGTTTTGTAGAATTTTTAAATTTGTTATTATATAAATTAGCTTTGACATTATTGTAATCTGTTTGTATTTTTATTTTGTTAATGTTATTATTAATATTATTTTTGTGTGAATGTGTTAGTAGCAATAGTAGCAATAGCACCTCTACTAATCCAATAACCCTACTTAATGTAGAAATAATGTTACCTACCATTGACGTGTAAAATCTGAAATTTTTACCAATAAATACTATTGACTATAAACTATTGACTATTGACTCAGGAGGATGCTGCTACCCATCCCCTGGTCTAATCTCTTAGTTGGCTTTTATTACATCCACGGGAGGAGACGGAAGGGACACCATAGCATGGGTAGGAAGGGTTGCTGGAGACTGTCATATTTATGTCTTAGGGTGGCAGCCGCAGTGCAATGCCACGTAGGTCGCCTATTCAATCTAGCCTTGAAGAGACCCAGATTATAGTTTTAAGGAAAGACAGACGACGGTAGTGTATTTCACTCCTTAGCAGTTCGCATTATAAATGTAATAATAATAATTATAATACTAACGAGTTTAGGATAGTACCGGGCCGTGCGTCTGCTCGTCCTATGGTGAAATGGAGATGGTGAGATCAGATCGTGAAGTTCCTGGGAGCATTCTCCGAAATGTAACCTATAGAAGATTGAAAGGCATGCGACCTTACGGCGGTGCTCGAGACTCTTGATCTTAGTCTCCGCCATATGTTGTTCACCTATAAACCTGAAAGCTCTGCGTTCGATCGAGTCCAAGGCAGCCAGCTGGTGTTTGGCCGAGCCATCCCAAACGTGGCAGCAGTACTCCATACCAGCCCGGGCTTGAGCTTTTTATTGACTCCGAAGCTGCCCTGATGCGAAGTAACGCTTTACCTTATTCAGGATGCCTAGCTTCATGGCAACTGTTTTTGCGTTAGACTCGATCCAGGAGCCAAAGCTGAGAGAAGGCTTGGTGAAACACCTCAACACTCAACAAGTGAACACTTCAACTTGGTACTATTGCAATATACTATTTATGAACAGGGAAGTGTGCAAGAACGAGTTCGTGATTCCACTCGGGCCGGAGCTCAAATCCTTGTACGACGAGCCGGAGATGGGGCACAGTCTGCGCTCCTTGCAGACGGAGAGTGTGAGACCGCACTTGAAAATGACCGATATCACGTGAGTTCCTACTATTTTCAATTGCAATAGTACATTGTGGTACAAGAGACATAAATATGTAATTGCAACCGGCTTGGGTTTACCATCGCCACGAGTTTGTTTTCGTACTCAATACAGTTGTGAGAAAACAGTTAAATAATATCTTAAGAGTCCGTAACTTGTCCTAGATTTCAGTAGGCATCTACTGGTTCTACGAGTCTATAATATATGTTCCAGTGAGAGCATCACGGAGATCAGCAACCTGTACTCGCCTCACTTCCCGCTGGAGGTGGTGCGCGAGTTCGTGATGCAGGCGCTGGCCGACGCCGTCACCACCAACCAGGTGCACAACCGGGACCCGGTCGGAGGGACTAACGAGAACCTCTTCTTGTGAGTACAACTGGTATAACGCTGGATGTAGTGCTCGAGCGATGGCGAGCGTGCACCGTCAGCGCTGATCGTCTGCGCGGCGCTCAGTCGCCGTCGCGCTAAGTGCGACTAATGTCTATTATAACTATTAGAGATGGTTGATTGGATATGGGTGAGAGCTTCTTCACCCTGTGGTAAGAAATTGGCTAGGACAAAAGTCTATGAACATAAATTATAATAGTCTTGAGAGCGACTAAGTTTATAATGTGCCAAATAAAAATGGCGGCCGAAGCAGTTACACATATACAGGCGTCACAGGACTATGCGACATGAAGGGAAAGTACCTTAAATATTGTAGGTAGCATATATTGCTGAAAGGAGACTTTATTTTATTTTTAAAACTTAGTAATGCTGCATACTAAGATTTTAATACAAATTACTTGCTAATTCTGGGACCGCACGCAGGCCTTGTCAGATAACTAGTGAGATCTGTTTGTCTGAGATGCAGTCGCGTATCACTTCATATAAACAGGCTATGTGTGGATCGGTCGCAGGCCGCTCATCAAGCTGGTGGACCGGCTGCTGCTGGTGGGCATGATGCGAGACGAAGACGTCGAAAAGCTGCTCATCATGATCAACCCTGAGACCTGGGATCCCACTTTTGATAAAGGTTAGTAACCTAGTTGAGATATACAGCGTGGAGTCACAATGGGCAGGCCATATACATCGTGGAGTCACAGTGCCGACATTAAATGAACACACTGGTAGAGCTGTAATCATAAAATATAATAATTAAGTCTATGTTACGTAAGTCTATGTTCCTTTGAGGGGTCGCTTTGAGGGGTCCGACCCCTCAAAGGAACATTTTCGTTATTCCGAGTGATTCCAAATTAGAAACCTGTACTAAGCCCTCTGCACACGTTGAATAGGATCTAGAGTACAACGGGTGTTTATTTGTATGAAACCTGGTGATTAAACACAGGTATTTTTATTTTTATTAAAATGATGTTGTTTTCGCAGTCGGTAAAGACGAGCACAGAAAGGGTCTGCTGCACATGAAGATGGCGGAGGGCGCCAAGCTGCAGATGTGCTATCTGCTGCAGCATCTCAACGACATACAGCTCCGGCACAGGGTAGAGGCGATCATAGCCTTCGCGCATGACTTCGTGGGGGACCTGCAGGGCGACCAGTTGAGGTGAGCTTCAATCATAGCCGTCCAACGACATACAGCTCCGGCACAGAGTGGAAGCGATCATAGCCTTCGCGCATGACTTCGTGGGGGACCTGCAGGGCGACCAGTTGAGGTGAGCTTCAATCATAGCCGTCCAACGACATACAGCTCCGGCACAGGGTAGAGGCGATCATAGCCTTCGCGCATGACTTCGTGGGGGACCTGCAGGGCGACCAGTTGAGGTGAGCTTCAATCATAGCCGTCCAACGACATACAGCTCCGGCACAGGGTAGAGGCGATCATAGCCTTCGCGCATGACTTCGTAGGGAACCTGCAAGGCGACCAGTTGAGGTGAGCTTCAATCATAGCCGTCCAACGACATACAGTTCCGGCACAGAGTGGAGGCGATCATAGCCTTCGTGCATGACTTCGTGGGGGACCTGCAGGGTGACCAGTTGAGATGAGCTTCAATCATAGGCGTCCAATGACATACAGCTCCGGCACAGAGTGGAGGCGATCATAGCCTTCGCGCATGACTACGTAGGGGACCTGCAGGGCGACCAGTTGAGGTGAGCTTCAATCATAGCCGTCCAACGACATACAGCTCCGGCACAGAGTGGAGGTGATCATAGCCGTCCAACGACATACAGCTCTGGCACAGAGTGGAGGCGATCATAGCCGTCCAACGACATACAGCTCCGGCAAAGAGTGGAAGCGATCATAGCCGTCCAACGACATACAGCTCCGGCACAGAGTAGAGGCGATCATAGCCTTCGCGCATGACTTCGTGGGGGACCTGCAGGGCGACCAGTTGAGGTGAGCTTCAATCATAGCCGTCCAACGACATACAGCTCCGGCACAGAGTGGAAGCGATCATAGCCGTCAACGACATACAGCTCCGGCACAGAGTGGAGGCGATCATAGCCTTCGCGCATGACTTCGTGGGGGACCTGCAGGGCGACCAGTTGAGGTGAGCTTCAATCATAGCCGTCCAACGACATACAGCTCCGGCACAGGGTAGAGGCGATCATAGCCTTCGCGCATGACTTCGTAGGGAACCTGCAAGGCGACCAGTTGAGGTGAGCTTCAATCATAGCCGTCCAACGACATACAGTTCCGGCACAGAGTGGAGGCGATCATAGCCTTCGTGCATGACTTCGTGGGGGACCTGCAGGGCGACCAGTTGAGATGAGCTTCAATCATAGGCGTCCAATGACATACAGCTCCGGCACAGAGTGGAGGCGATCATAGCCTTCGCGCATGACTACGTAGGGGACCTGCAGGGCGACCAGTTGAGGTGAGCTTCAATCATAGCCGTCCAACGACATACAGCTCCGGCACAGAGTGGAGGTGATCATAGCCTTCGTGCATGACTTCGTGGGGGACCTGCAGGGTGACCAGTTGAGATGAGCTTCAATCATAGGCGTCCAATGACATACAGCTCCGGCACAGAGTGGAGGCGATCATAGCCTTCGCGCATGACTACGTAGGGGACCTGCAGGGCGACCAGTTGAGGTGAGCTTCAATCATAGCCGTCCAACGACATACAGCTCCGGCACAGAGTGGAGGTGATCATAGCCGTCCAACGACATACAGCTCTGGCACAGAGTGGAGGCGATCATAGCCGTCCAACGACATACAGCTCCGGCAAAGAGTGGAAGCGATCATAGCCGTCCAACGACATACAGCTCCGGCACAGAGTGGAGGCGATCATAGCCTTCGCGCATGACTTCGTGGGGGACCTGCAGGGCGACCAGTTGAGGTGAGCTTCAATCATAGCCGTCCAACGACATACAGCTCCGGCACAGAGTGGAAGCGGTCATAGCCGTCAACGACATACAGCTCTGGCAAAGAGTGGAGGCGATCATAGTCGTCCAACGACATACAGCTCCGGCACAGAGTGGAGGCGATCATAGCCGTCCAACGACATACAGCTCCGGCAAAGAGTGGAGGCGATCATAGCCGTCCAACGACATACAGCTCCGGCACAGAGTGGAGGCGATCATAGCCGTCCAACGACATACAGCTCCGGCACAGAGTGGAGGCGATCATAGCCTTCGCGCATGACTTCGTAGGGGAACTGCAGGGCGACCAGTTGAGTTGAGTAAATCAAGTACAATATTCAGGTAATTCAATTCTTTCATATGTATTTTTAAAATTTTAAAAAAAAGGAAGGGTTTCCAGGGAAATACATGCACACGCCTTATTCCCCGAAAGGGTAGGCAGTGCTTCAAGGAGCCTCTTTTCACAGTGAGTTGCACCATCGTAGAAATATAGACGTGACAAGTGGTGAACTCATCGCCGCCATTGCTTCCCACGACTGACTCGGCTAACGCTTTCTTCCAGTAATAACACATTCCATAATTATTAGCCTGCAACCAGGACAAATCTTATACTCGTACCAACGAATTTTATCAAGAAGTCCGAGTAATCCCTTAGTTGGCTTTTACTACATCCACGAAGGGGTCTATTCTTAGGCCGGACTCACCACATGGAAATATTCTCTAAAAAGCGCATGCCATTTCCAGACGCTATCAAGAAATCAAGCAGTCGGATCTCCCCAGTGCAGTGGCTGCCAAGAAGACCAGGGAGTTCCGCTGTCCGCCCAGGGAACAGATGAACGCCATCCTGAGTGAGTCATTAGCATAACGACCAGGGAGTTCCGCTGTCCGCCCAGGGAACAGATGAACGCCATCCCGAGTGAGTCACTAGCATAACGATCAGGGAGTTCCGCTGTCTGCCCAGGGAACAGATGAACGCCATCAAGTGAGCCGTGTTCGCGGCGCGGCCCGGGGAAAAAACGTTACAGGTGGTCCTTGAACCGACAGAACTTCCCTTTTAGCCAGAAGTCAGGGCTCAAGTAGGTCTTCACACTTTCCGTAGGGACCCTCACCATGAATGAGCTAAAGCTCATATTATGTCGAGAGTCCAACTGCATGACCCTCCATCCCACTCCGGCTTTCTTCCTCATGTATTTCTCCACCTCTGCGGCCTTCACGTCGAAGTAGAGTGAAGTAGTAGTAGAGTGAGTGTAGTAGTAGTGGCCTTCTGTTTCTTCCTTATCATCTCGATAAATCCTTCTGCATCACAGGGCTCCTTCCTTGGAGCCCTAGCGGTTGCAACGCTTTGAACTGGTTCAAAGCGACCACTTCTTCCCCTTTTTTGAGAGGCAGCAGAGTTGCTAGCCGCTGCAGAAGCGTAGTCACGTTGTCGGGGAGGAGCCAACGTGACCGGTTTCGGCTTCTCTACGGTGCGAGAGATGCAGGCGGCGGAGCCGTTATTGCGGCGGCGACCGGCGACTCCGCTGAGTCGACAAATTCCAACTCGACACTAGACACTCAATACCGGAACACTGCACTTTGCACCTTGACGTTGTTAGATAATATTACGAAAGTACCCAGTTGCTATTGTGCATGGAGCCTCTGTGAGAGTGCACTGGATCCATTAACCACACGGGTTCTGTATGAATAACGTAGCAAGCAGACGGCCCACCCGATGTTAAGCGGTAACCTCTGCCTTTAACAATAGATGACCTCATAGGTCACGTCCAACTAAGACGCGCCCTATGTGGCACTGCACTGCGCCCGCCACCCTGAGACATAAAGATGAAAAGTCTCATGTGCCACAAAAAAGCTTTCCTACTAATAAATGTTTGATGATGGTGTGTCTGCAGGCTTCAAGCACATGGACCACGAGGAAGAGTCGTGGAAGGAGAACTGTCCGTGCGGCGAGGAGCTGATCGCGCGCATGAGCAGTTTCCACGACAGTCTCATGGTGCACGTGTCGCTCAGCGCGCTGCAGGAGCCTCTCTCCGAGGTACAGTACATTATAATAACTGTCCGTGCGGCGAGGAGCTGATCGCGCGCTGGAGCGCCTTCCACGACAGTCTCATGATGCACGTGTTGCTCAGCGCGCTGCAGGAGCCTCTCTCCGAGGTACACTACATTATAATAACCTCATGTTTTAGCTTTTATTTAACTTGCAATGTATGTATGTTTGTCTGGGTGGAATCCGGGTGGAATCTAGCAACTGAATTTTAAAGCAGTTATCCGCAACCGATTGGGCTGAAATTTGGCATACCTGTCAAGTTCCGATGACAATACAATATGATGGTGACATGACAGCGGGCTGATCTGATGATGGAAACGGAAGATGGACAATGGAACTCCTCGATGGATAATAGTAGACTAGCCGTGTTTAGGCTCATTGTGATCAGCACACGGTTACAATCACTAATTTTATAAAAGCTTGTGTTGATAGTTCACAAAAAACGTATTTTAACATAAAATGTGTCCCACAGGAATCAACGGAGCCTGAAACGAAACCCGGTGCGTTCAGGAAACTGTACAGCCTCATCAATACCGTCAAGGAGATGGAAGAGGAGGCTAGAGTGAGTGATACTTATACCTCGTTCGTAATCATTATTTAAAGCATAGTACTGTACAATACAATGTAGTTTTTTAGAGAAAATCAAATTCCAGAACATTATATTCATTGAAATCACAGCGATCATTTTCAATCGTCTTATAAACAGACCGGAGCAAATATTAACAGATTATACTAACATTAGTCCCGCAGCGGGAATCAAACCCACTCCTCTCGTGTCTCAACGGCCGCCGTGCCGTGGATGAGGACTCCGGCTGATGGCGGTAACTCAGCTGTGCAATATGTTGCAGGCTATCGAGGAACCCACCAAGAAGACGCCGGAGGAGAAGTTCCGCAAAGTGCTCATCGGGACTATCGTGAACTGGGCCGAGGAGTCTCAGATCGAGACTCCTAAACTTGTGCGGGAAATGTTCAGGTGAGAACTGGGCCGAGGAGTCTCAGATCGAGACTCCTAAACTTGTGCGGGAAATTTTCAGGTGAGAACTGGGCCGAGGAGTCTCAGATCGAGACTCCTAAACTTGTGCGGGAAATGTTCAGGTGAGAACTGGGCCGAGGAGTCTAAGATCGAGACTCCTAAACTTGTGCGGGAAATGTTCAGAGAATTGCTGTTAGCAGTGTCCTGCAGCGTCCTGCCAGCTCGCTTGCCCAGTGTCTATGGG
Source organism: Operophtera brumata (assembly GCA_932527175.1). Classification (NCBI taxonomy): domain Eukaryota; kingdom Metazoa; phylum Arthropoda; class Insecta; order Lepidoptera; family Geometridae; genus Operophtera; species Operophtera brumata. The sequence goes on along the minus strand of OW052239.1, from coordinate 51,589,792 downwards.
AGGGGCCTCGCTAGCCCAGTGTCTATGGGAGGGGCCTCGCTAGCCCAGTGTCTATGGGAGGGGCCTCGCTAGCCCAGTGTCTATGGGAGGGGCCTCGCTAGCCCAGTGTCTATGGGAGGGGCCTTGCTTGCCTAGTGTCTATGGGAGGGGCCTCGCTAGCCCAGTGTCTATGGGAGGGGCCTCGTTAGCCCAGTGTCTATGGGAGGGGCCTCGCTAGTCCAGAGTCTATGGGAGGGGCCTCGCTAACCCAGTGTCTATGGGAGGAGCCTCGCTAGCCCAGTGTCTATGTGAGTGGCCTCGCTAGCAGGGGGCGGCTAAAGGCTGATTAATGATGAGAATGATTAATCGTAGTTTCTGATACCCAAGACAGATATGTAGGGTAATGTTTAATGTACATGGTAATGTTTCCAGCCTTCTTGTCCGTCAGTACGACGCCGTGGGCGAGCTGATCCGCGCCCTCGAGAAGACCTACGTCATCAACGCTAAAACGAAGCTGGACGTGGCCGAGATGTGGGTCGGACTGAGTCAGATACGCGCCCTGCTGCCCGTGCAGATGAGTCAGGAGGAAGAGGAGCTCATGAGGAAGAGATTATGGTAAGACTACGTCATCAACGCTAAGACGAAGCTTGATGTGGCCGAGATGTGGGTCGGGCTGAGTCAGATACGCGCCCTGCTGCCCGTGCCGATGAGTCAGGAGAAAGAGGAGCTCATGAGGAAGAGATTATGGTAAGACTACGTCATCAACGCTAAGACGAAGCTGGACGTGGCTGAGATGTGGGTCGGGCTGAGTCAGATACGTGCCCTGCTGCCCGTGCCGATGAGTCAGGAGAAAGAGGAGCTCATGAGGAAGAGATTATGGTAAGACTACGTCATCAACGCTAAGACGAAGCTTGATGTGGCCGAGATGTGGGTCGGGCTGAGTCAGATACGCGCCCTGCTGCCCGTGCCGATGAGTCAGGAGAAAGAGGAGCTCATGAGGAAGAGATTATGGTAAGACTACGTCATCAACGCTAAGACGAAGCTGGACGTGGCTGAGATGTGGGTCGGGCTGAGTCAGATACGTGCCCTGCTGCCCGTGCAGATGAGTCAGGAGGAAGAGGAGCACATGAGGAAGAGATTATGGTTAATCGAATCTAACCACATGCTGCGTCTTACTCCACGCCACCTGTTTCTATTTACAGATCGTCGTTAAGTTTACAGACATACACAGACAAACGCTTCAATGGGCTTCTTTGCCAAGTGGTGAGCTCAGCGCCGCCATTGCTTCCCACGACTGACTCGGCTTACGCCCTCTTTGCCAATGTAAAGACCTTTTAACCGTCTTCAAAAAAAATGAGGAAGTTCTCAATTCGGTTGTATTTTTTTAAATGTATATATGTTACCTCACAAGTTCACAACTCCATCATTTATAAATGAATCCCGTTTATTGTAAGCTTTGAAGGCGGTTTTGTTTGTAAACAAATATCTTGTGATAATTACCTCATGCGCGCTGTGTATGAGGTAATGAACACAGGATAATATTGTATTTCTCACAATAAAAACGAACCTGTTGTTTCATTTTCAAATTCAGTAAACTGATGGTTCAGCCAGTTCAATGTTTTCCTATTTATTTCAGGAAACTCGTGAATAACCACACTTTCTTCCAACATCCTGATTTGATCAGGTAAGTGTAATTTTTTACATTTGTTCTTTTTTGTTATTTCAGTGAAATGTTTGTTTGTGCAATGAAAATTGTATTAATACAACGAAATCCGTGTATATACAATTAAATTTGTATTAATAGAATTCAATCTGTGTTTATACAATGAAATTTGTATTAATAGAATGAAATCCGTGTTTGTACAATTAAATTTGTATTAATTGAATGAAATCCGTGGTTGTACAATGAAATTTGTATTAATAGAATGAAATGCGTGTTTGTACAATTAAATTTGTTTCAATAGAATTAAATCCGTGTTCAATGAAATTTTTATAATGTAATGTGTGTCTGTACTGTGTAACGTGTCCTTGCAGAGTGCTCCGCGTGCACGAGAACGTGATGGCCGTGATGATGAACACGCTCGGGCGGCGCGCGCAGGCGCAGTCGGACGCGCAGCCCGCCTCGCCGCAGCCCACGGAAGATCACGCTAGCAAGGAAAAGGTATCGCTCACCCCTCGCCGGTCCCACTGCTGGGCATCACGTATAATACAACGACGTGTACCTTATATATTTGTAATTGGCAGGATACGTCTCACGAGATGGTGGTGGCGTGCTGCCGGTTCCTCTGCTACTTCTGCCGTACCGGCAGACAGAACCAGAAGGCCATGTTCGACCACTTCGACTTTCTGCTGGAGAACTCCAACATCTTGCTGTCGCGGCCCTCGCTCAGAGGCTCCACGCCTCTGGACGTGGCGTACTCCAGCTTGATGGAGAATACTGAGCTGGCTCTGGCTTTGAGGTAACACAATAACATCTTGCTGTCGCGGCCCTCGCTCAGAGGCTCCACGCCTCTGGACGTGGCGTACTCCAGCTTGATGGAGAATACTGAGCTGGCTCTGGCTTTGAGGTAACACAATAACATCTTGCTGTCGCGGCCCTCGCTCAGAGGCTCCACGCCTCTGGAAGTGGCGTACTCCAGCTTGATGGAGAATACTGAGCTGGCTCTGGCTTTGAGGTAACACAATAACACCTTGCTGTCGCGTCCCTCGCTCAGAGGCTCCACGCCTCTGGACGTGGCGTACTCCAGCTTGATGGAGAATACTGAGCTGGCTCTGGCTTTGAGGTAACACAGTAACATCTTGCTGTCGCGGCCGTCGCTCAGAGGCTCCACGCCTCTGGACGTGGCGTACTCCAGCTTGATGGAGAATACTGAGCTGGCTCTGGCTTTGAGGTAACACAATAGTGCGAGTGCGAGTCGTTGCACAATCGTAGAGTCTACCGACTAATAATTCCATCTGTTAATTCTAAATCGTAGAGTCTACCGACTAATAACTCCATCTGTTAATTCTAAATAGTAGAGTCTACCAACTAATAACTCCATCTGTTAATTCTAAATCGTAGAGTCTACTGACTAATAATATCCATCTGTTAATTCTAAATCGTAGAGTCTACCGATTAATAACTCCATATGTTAATTCTAAATCGTAGAGTCTAGCGACTACTAACTCCATCTGTTAATTCTAAATCGTAGAGTCTACCGACTAATAACTCTATCTGTTAATTCTAAATCGTAGAGTCTCCGACTAGTAACTCCGTCTGTTAATTCTAAATCGTAGAGTTTACCGACTAATAACTCCATCTGTTTATTCTAAATCGTAGAGTCTACCGACTAATAACTCTATCTGTTAATTCTAAATCGTAGAGTCTACCGACTAGTAACTCCGTCTGTTGATTCTAAATCGTAGAGTCTACCGACTAATAACTCCATCTGTTAATTCTAAATCGTAGAGTCTACCGACTAATAACTCTATCTGTTAATTCTAAATCGTAGAGTCTACCGACTAGTAACTCCGTCTGTTAATTCTAAATCGTAGAGTCTACCGACTAATAACTCCATCTGTTAATTCTAAATTGTAGAGTCTACCGACTAATAACTCTATCTGTTAATTCTAAATCGTAGAGTCTACCGACTAGTAACTCCATCTGTTAATTCTAAATCGTAAAGTCTACCGACTAATAACTCCATCTGTTAATTCTAAATCGTAGAGTCTACCGACTAGTAACTCCGTCTGTTAATTCTAAATCGTAGAGTCTACCGACTAATAACTCCATCTGTTAATTCTAAATCGTAGAGTCTACCGACTAATAACTCTATCTGTTAATTCTAAATCGTAGAGTCTACCGACTAGTAACTCCGTCTGTTAATTCTAAATCGTAGAGTCTACCGACTAATAACTCCATCTGTTAATTCTAAATCGTAGAGTCTACCGACTAATAACTCTATCTGTTAATTCTAAATCGTAGAGTCTACCGACTAATAACTCTATCTGTTAATTCTAAATCGTAGAGTCTACCGACTAGTAACTCCGTCTGTTAATTCTAAACCGTAGAGTCTACCGACTAATAACTCCCATCAGTTAATTCTAAATCGTCTACGAGTACTAGACAAAAACAATCTAAAAACTGATAGTGGCATGGCATTATTGGCTGCTGCATAGAGGCATTGAGTGACTTCATTCTTGCAGAGAGCACTACTTGGAGAAGATTGCAGTATACCTGTCGCGCTGTGGTCTCCAGAGCAACTCTGAGCTGGTCGAGAAAGGATATCCTGATCTGGGCTGGGATCCTGTCGAAGGGGAAAGATATCTGGACTTCCTTCGATTCTGTGTTTGGGTAAGTACAACTATTTTTAGTCCGGAAAGGCCATGTCATGGTCTTAAGTATAGACCGGCCCGTCTCCTCCCTTGGATTTTGATTACACCAGCATAGGCAGCAGCATTCCCTGAGTATAGTGCCGTCAACTTATCTGTTATATCGTCAGCGCCGCTAGTGGAGACATTTTTCCTATTGACATTAAGAAATTTACCAAAAACAAGTATTTTTGTGGAATCCCTTTCTCAATTTCTGTAAGGTCTCGTCCAGCAGTGTACTTCTCCGGGCTGATGATGATTATGACCCAACTTTGATCACATGATATTGGTCCTCAGGTGAACGGTGAAAGCGTAGAAGAGAACGCCAACCTGGTGATCCGTCTGCTCATCCGGAGACCGGAGTGCCTCGGGCCGGCGCTCAGGGGCGAGGGCGAGGGGCTGTTGAAGGCCATCGTGGACGCCAACAAGATGAGCGAGAAGATAGCCGACAGACGGAAACTGCGCGAGATGGAGCAGGACGGCGATATGAGCGTGAGTTTGTGACTGTGCTAGTGTCCGCGTGCAGTTCTCGTTATACCGGGAGAACCAGTAGCCTATAGCTCAATCCAGGCCTTAGTCTGTCTGTGTAGGTACTGAATCGGTTCAGTCATTGCGTGATTGGGTCACAAGCAAACAGTCAAATATCTAAATAATATACAATCATCTGAACTAAACATCCTAACTCCCGCATTTATAAAACACCAACAAGAATACAACAGCAGGACCCTGCGCGAGACGGGGCAGGACGACCATATGTAGGGTCCATCTGCGGCTTCAAGAGCGTTATCCCGCGATTAGAAGGGGCTAATCCAGGTCGTAGTCTATCTGTGCACCAAATTAAATTTAAATGGGTTCAGTTGTTACGGCAACTACAAACATCTATACCTACAAACTTTTCCAATGATAATATTAGTAAAAAGTAGGAGCAGCGAAATCGCGTGGAAGAGATGTCATAAGCGATAAGACCACTTCTATCTCTGATTTGAAATATGATTTCTTTGCGTTTCTTTGTTATGGTGTACAATTAAGGTACGAGTATAATCTAATCTAGCTGTCTAAAGCTGGTAAAACCGCGGCAGACCGCTTCCGAGGGAACATCATTTTGGGGTAAAAGTAAGCCGTTGTTTTAATTCATATCATTTCTTATCGTAAATGATCATTCTTATATTAAATGGCTTATAACTTTGTTTAACGTCTTTGGAAGGGACACCTACAGGACAAGTGTACGAGTATGACTCAGTGTAAGGCATACACTTGTGATACCCTAAGCAGCTCTTTCATAAAAGCCATTCATTTTAGTAAGATAAAGTTACTTACCTAATGTTAATATGTATTGAACTCTGTAATTTATGAGCTTGAAGTTAATAAAAGTTATTATTATTAATTTATTGTTACTTCCATCATTTCCAGTTCAGCCATCCGCTGCCTGAGTCTGAGGAAGATGAGGACTACATCGACACCGGGGCCGCCATCCTGAACTTCTACTGCACGCTGGTTGACTTGCTGGGGCGGTGCGCGCCCGAGTCCTCAGTTATTGCTTTGGTAAGACTACATCGACACCGGGGCCGCCATCCTCAACTTCTACTGCACGCTGGTTGACTTGCTGGGGCGGTGCGCGCCAGAGTCCTCAGTTATTGCTTTGGTAAGACTACATCGACACCCGGGCCGCCATCCTGAACTTCTACTGCACGCTGGTTGACTTGCTGGGGCGGTGCGCGCCCGAGTCCTCAGTTATTGCTTTGGTAAGACAACATCGACACCGGGGCCGCCATCCTGAACTTCTACTGCACGCTGGTTGACTTGCTGGGGCGGTGCGCGCCCGAGTCCTCAGTTATTGCTTTAGTAAGACTACATCGACACTGGAGCCGCCATCCTGAACTTCTACTGCACGCTGGTTGACTTGCTGGGGTGGTGAGCGCCCGAGTCCTCAGTTATTGCTTTGGTAAACCTACATCGACACCGGGGCCACCATCCTGAACTTCTTGGAGATCGAAGTTACCCGCGTCCGTATGACGATACCCTTGCGTCCCTACACGTGATCTCTGGGTGGTGCCAAACGGGTAACAACATTTCTGGTGGTAGGCTTCGGCCGTGGCTTGTCACCACCCGCTGGACAAAGCCAGTTCGTGAAGCGACATTGTCGTGTTTCGGACTGATGTCCAGTGTAGCCATCGTGGAAGTGACGGGTTTGAGCAGTTCGTGCACTGGATTCAGAATGTGCGTTCTAGAGACTGCAGCGGTGCAAGTGTACCGGGTGGCTAGGCTTGGAGGGTAGCGGGATCCGAAGCATACACACGAATACACTGAATGTTCAATAACATAGTTATTTAATTAAAAATTGATTCAAAAATGTTGTTTTTCAGGGCAAAAACGAATCTCTGCGAGCTCGCGCCATCCTCCGCTCTCTCGTGCCGCTGGAGGACCTGCAGGGCGTGCTGAGTCTAAGGTTCACGCTGAACAACCCCGCCGCAGGAGAGGAAAGACCTAAATCGGGTAGGTTGATACTTACATTTGGTAACTTTGTTAGGGGGTAAATCGGGTAATTCTGATTTTCAATTAAATTCAATCCAATACATTTATTTCAGGCAACAGTGAAAAATGTACATTGTAACTTAATCAAAATTAAAATTAAAATTATATACAGTTGTGGTCATATAATTAAGAACGATTTGAAGTTCTAGAAGTTTTTTATTTAAATCGTATCATACACAGAGATGTGTACCTTCTGAGAAACAACTAGTTATCGTCATATAATAGCCACATTAATAGAGCAACCTGACTTAAGAATAAAGTATGAAATCGCTAACTATTTTTTGCACATTTTATTGATTTTATCAAAGTAACACATTCAAATAGTACTGAAACTGGACAAATAATTAAGAACGATTTATTTAACTGCTCGGGAATTGTTTTGTATGACACTTAGATTTAAAAAATCACAATATTATGTAGCACAGGAAACATAAAAAGAAATTTAATAAATATTTAACTAAAATTAATAGTTAATAGCATATCCACGGCTTTTAATTACAGCTTTACACCAGCGAGGCATTGACTCTATTAATTTTTGACATTTCGCAAGAGAAATTGAGTTCCATTCTTCTAAAAAAACGTCATGCAGCTCTCTTAAATTTCCACACTTTGTATTTGAAACCTTTTTCTTTACTTCAAACCACAGATTCTCTATTGGGTTTAGATCTGGACTGTTAGCAGGCCAGTTTAAGACAGAAACTAATTGCGCTGTAAGAAATTCCTTTACGGTGCGTGCAGTGTGCTTTGGATCATTGTCATGCTGGAATGTCCAAATGACCGGTAGAACGTCTTCAGCGTATGGTAACATTGTTTCTTCCAGTATATTTTTGTATTGGAACTGATCCATGTTACCTTCTATCAACTTTACAGGTCCTACACCATGTCCAGAAAAGCAACCCCAAATTTTCACATTTCCACCACCGTGCTTTAATGTAACTTTCGTGTACTTTGGGTCGAATGCTGTATTCGGGGGACGTCGTACATATCGTTTTCCTTCAGAACGTACTCTGTTTATTTTCGTCTCGTCAGAAAAAAGTACATTTTTCCACTGTTGCACAGTCCAGTTTTCATACTTTCTCGCAAATGCAAGCCGGGCTTGCCTGTGGCAAAGTTTTAACATGGTTACCTTTCTTGCTATCCTACTGTGCAATTTTTCTTCTACCAAACGTCTTCGAATAGTGCGTGCTGAGATTGCTGAAGGGTTGTTTTCACCAAAATATTCTTTTCTAAGCTCATTGGACCCTTTAAAAAGAATTTTGTTTTGCCATACGAACGATGTTTCGGTCATTTCGAGGAGTTGTTTTTCTCTGTTTAGGTACACGTGGAACTTTCGAAGTAGTTTGATACGTAGCAAAATGCTTTACAGCGTGGAAAACCATCGTTTTTGAACATTGCAGATGGTCGGCTATCTTTTTATAAGACCAATTCTTCCGGCGAAGTTTTATTATTACTTCCCTTGTAGATTTATCACAACTTTTATTTTTTCCCAAAGTTTTTCTAAAGAAGCAATCACCTTTAATCTTTTACAGCACGTAATGGCGCCAAAATTATACAAACAGTAACAAATCGACTGAGTGTTCTCTATTTAAATTTGAATAAAGGTATAAACTACTTAGCGTTCTTAATTACGTGACCAGCCAGTAATAAGGAATACTTTGTTTAAAAGTAGTGTAAAAAGTTTGCCTATTGATTTTTAGCCAATCATGTGTATCAATGAATACAGTGGTAATATGGAAATGTTTTACGATACCGAGAGAAATAAAAACAAATGCATACAATTAGTTTTGCATCTTAGTTGGAAAACATCTTCCCTTTATATCAGCGTTCTTAATTATATGGCCACCACTGTATATACTAACATATATTTAAAAAAAAAAGTATTAAAATCGAATACTTCAATCTGATATATTTAAATCAGTTAAGTTTGTTAGTCTGACATTGTAGCGGCCGCAGGAAGTCTGTGGATGGAGGCGGCTCAAGACACTTTGTCGTGACATTCGCATTCAAATTGACGACCTCTGTGGCGTGGCTGGCGATGGTTCGCCTGCGACGCAGGAGGTTGCGGATTCGATTCCCGCCTCGGAACAAATATTAGTGCGATCTGCAGATATTTGTTCAGGGTGTTCTGGGTGTTTTCTATGTATAATAAAAAAAAAAAACTATGTAATATATTGTATTAAGTATATCAGTTAACTAGTACCCATAACACAAGCTCTGGCTTAGCTTGGGGCTAGATAATGTTGTGTGAACTGGTCCAGCTTTATTTATTCTATGGCGATGACATTGGGCCCGCTATTGACTTGTGTAGGCTGATGAAGATGTCTCTGTTGGATCTAAATCTGGTTTAAGTCTGATAGATTCCGATCGGGTCAAACTGTAAGACTTAAATTGGTTATATCTAAATTAAGTCCTATAAATTTAAATCGTGTTCGATTAGAATTCAATCGGGTAAGCTGGTAGACAAACAGGGAAGTCATAAGTCTGATAGACTGCAATCGGTTAAATCTATGTGACCTAAATCGGTAAAGTCTGATAAAAGTTGAATCGGGTAAGGCTGTAACACTTACACCCGGTGGTACTGTAAGACCAAGCGGATCAATCTGGTAGATATTAAAGTTGAATCGGGTAAGGCTGTAACACTTACACCCGGTGGTACTGTAAGACCAAGCGGATCAATCTGGTAGATATTAAAGTTGAATCGGGTAAGGCTGTAACACTTACACCCGGTGGTACTGTAAGACCAAGCGGATCAATCTGGTAGATATTACAGTTGAATCGGGTAAGGCTGTAACACTTACACCCGGTGGGACTGTAAGACCAAGCGGATCAATCTGGTAGATATTAATCGGGTAACTATGTTAGATCTATTTCTGGTAAGTCTGATAGATTTAAATCACGTAGGTTGAATGGATATAAATAAATCCGCTAAGTCTGTTAGACTTAAATCGGGTTAATCTGTTAGACCTTAAGAGATTAAGTATGGTTTAAATTTAGCTCTAAACTATTTAAAATGTGCTCGCTTTAACTTTCTTGATACAGTGATAGTGATAGTTCGAAACATTTAATCGGAATATCGTTGTTTTTTTTCCAGACATGCCTTCCGGTTTGATCCCTGGACACAAGCAAAGTGTTGGACTTTTCCTTGAAAGAGTGTACGGTATTGAGACTCAGGAGCTGTTCTATAGACTACTGGAAGAAGCCTTCTTACCAGACTTGAGAGCTGCAACTATGCTGGACAGAGTGAGTTAAAGTGCGGCCGCGGTGTGAACTTGTCAATTGACCTGATAAAGTTGCGTTGTTGCTGACAGCCATTTGACACCGACACATTGCGATAATTCATTATTATAGTTCACAACTATGAACGATTGACTGTTGAGTGTTATAACTATTTGATTTGTTTCAACAGAATGACGGCTGTGAATCGGACATGGCTCTCTCCATGAACCGTTACATCGGCAACTCCATTCTGCCGCTGCTGATCAAGCACGCCAACTTCTACAACGAAGCGGAGAACTACGCCAGCTTGCTGGACGCTACTCTGCACACTGTCTACAGGTAAGTGACACCTCACTGTGGAGCCTTGTTCGCGCAGCTCTAGAACTACGCCAGCTTGCTGGACGCTACTCTGCACACTGTCTACAGGTGCTTAATTATATTGACCACCGAGGGGAATTGAGTCCTCCTTCGAGATATATATGTTATTCAATCATGTTGTAACGCCTGAACTGATTCCGATGAAGGGTACACCGATATGACCTGGAGTTAGCTGTGGGCTTAATATGATCATTTGTTGTTCAGGTTGTCAAAGAACCGCATGCTCACCAAGGGGCAGCGCGAGGCCGTGTCCGACTTCCTGGTGGCCCTCACGTCGGCCATGCAGCCCTCCATGCTGCTCAAGCTGCTGCGGAAACTCACTGTGGACGTGTCGCGGTTGTCTGAGTACACCACTGTGGCTCTGAGGGTATGTACTGAATAGCCATAGATAGGTACATAGTCTTTTCTATAGGTATTTTATGTAACGGCTCGACAAACAGGGCTTACGGCCCGCCTGATGGTGAGTGGTTACCGTCGCCTATTGACATCTGCAACACCAGGGGATTGCCAATGCGTTGCTTGCCGTGAAGGACTCTTTTTTTTGTAGTTTTCTGTAAAAACCTCTGAAGTGAGCTCATTCCACAACTTGCACGTAGAAAATATCTCGTAAAGCGAGCTGTACTAGATACCCAAGTGTCGATGATGTCTGGATGAGGTACTCTATTCACGGAGAATAACTTTTGTAGGGAAATCAGAGACCGCACGTTATTGATCTCAGATAACAAACATGGGGTTCTAAGTGTTTGATTTTATGTGGACCTGGGCTCGCGCCTACTGACCAATCATGATCACTGACGGTGGTAGGGCGTACTCTTCACATCCATACAAGTTTGCAATATTTGCCATTTACCAATGAATTATAAAACTATTACTCGTATTCGCTAAAAAAAAAGTTGTAGTTACTTATGACTTAGTAACGTTCAATTAATTATTATGTATTCAGAAAAATCGACTAATAAAAGCTTGATCATGTTTAAAACGGGATAAAGATTATTAAATTTTGAATTTTAAGCAGAAGGAAATTACAAAAGTTCCTCTTCAAATTGTCTCCATTTTGGCCATAAGAAAAAATCCTAAAGGTACCCATAAAATAGTTTCCTTTTCGGGCTTATATATATTGAATGAATTTATTTAATGAATCAACAAGGATCATTGGGTTAGTAACATACATTTGTCTATCTACACTATTAGTAGCAGCACTCCAAAGTAGGGGGGGGGGGGGGGAGAGGGGAGGAAGGTCAAAAGGTTTCATTGGTTCCATTAAAACTCATCTCCAATCCGGGAAAAAGGAAGAGGCAAAGGCTCCCAAAATCAAAATTTACTCCGTTCCGGGCATAACAAAGGGCTAATAAACATTCAAAAAAAAAACTCCATTCCGCCCATAAAGATGGACCAAAGATTCCAACAAAAAAATATCCATTCCGGGCATAAGTAACTGCCAAAGTTTCCCCTAAAAATGTTCTCAATTTTGGGGATAAGAAAAAGCCAAAAGTTCCATTTTAAAAACACCTCACATTTTTCCATGGACAAGCTCGCAAATATCTATCAGTTTAGTTCACGTGCTAGTTTATTTCCGCAGCTCCTAACTCTCCACAACGAGCGCTGCGCTAAATACTACGGCAGCACGGGCGGCCAGGGGATCTACGGCCAATCGTCGAACGAAGAGAAACGACTCACAATGATGTTGTTTTATTTCCCCAGCTCCTAACTCTCCACTACGAGCGCTGCGCTAAATACTACGGCAGCACGGGCGGCCAGGGGATCTACGGCCAATCGTCAGACGAAGAGAAACGACTCACAATGATGTTGTTTTCAAACATCTTCGACTCTCTGAGCAAGATGGACTACGAGCCAGAGCTGTTCGGAAAAGCTTTGCCTTGTCTTATTGCCATCGGTAAGTTTACTACATATTTGACCGAAAAGGGCAGCTCTTCAGGGATATCCAAACCTTGTCAAAGTATATGTATGCGGTTTTTTGTATGAAAGATGGTGTTTGTGAGATGGTTCTTAGCTATGTTTGGTGGAAAGATCAAGATCGTGTTGAATTGGATAGTGTATCTGTTTCAGGTTGCGCGTTGCCGCCCGACTACTCCCTCTCTAAGAACTACGACGACGAGTTCTACGGCAAGGAGCAGGCGACTGGTAACACTATAGCAAGAACCGATACAATGTTTTAATTAGTTCTTTATATTTTGTTTCTATTTCAGTTGTATGTGTTGCAGTATCGGACAACCCTCAGTACGACCCGCAGCCCATTAACACGTCATCAGTCGCGCTCAACAACGACCTCAACACCATCGTGCAGAAGTTCTCGGAGCACTACCACGACGCGTGGGCCTCGCGCAAGATTGAGAACTCGTGGGTGTACGGGGACTCGTACTCCGACGGACAGAAGGCGCACCCGCGCTTGAAGCCGTACAACATGCTCAATGACTACGTACGTATATCTGTACAGTGTCTCGGAGCGCTACCACGACGCGTGGGCCTCGCGCAAGATCGAGAACTCGACCAGATATCTCTATTACAATTTCATATTTATACTACATGTTTCTTATATAATTAATTAATATTATAGTTTCTTATAATATATACTCTCTCTATTTATGTATATTATAGTTCAATAGATAAACTATAAGTGATATTTCTATGTTTGATTTTGAATGATTTCAATGATTATGCGTCAAATTGTATTCACTTCAATTTTTGAATTTCAAGATAGCGGACGTTTTGGCGGTCATATTTTGTAAAGTCACCATTTGCTCAGTAATAACAGTTGAATGTATGTCGTTGACGTGCAGGAGAAGGAGCGCTACAAGGAGCCTGTGCGCGAGTCACTGAAGGCGCTGCTCGCCATCGGCTGGTCCGTGGAGCACTCCGAGGTGGACATCCCCAGCACCAACCGCAGCTCCATGCGGCGCCAGTCCAAGTCAGGGGGCGTGAGTACTACTAGCTATTACACATCGCCATCGGCTGGTCCGTGGAGCACTCCGAGGTGGACATCCCCAGCACCAACCGCAGCTCCATGCGGCGCCAGTCCAAGTCAGGGGGCGTAAGTACTACTAGCTGTTACACATAGCCATCGGCTGGTCCGTGGAGCACTCCGAGGTGGACATCCCCAGCACCAACCGCAGCTCCATGCGGCGCCAGTCCAAGTCAGGGGGCATGAGTACTACTAGCTATTACACATCGCCATTGGCTGGTCCGTGGAGCACTCCGAGGTGGACATCCCCAGCACCAACCGCAGCTCCATGCGGCGCCAGTCCAAGTCAGGGGGCGTGAGTACTACTAGCTATTACACATTGCCATCGTCTGGTTCGTGGAGCACTCCGAGGTGGACATCCCCTGCACCAACCGCAGCTCCATGCGGCGCCAGTCCAAGTCAGGGGGCGTGAGTACTACTAGCTATTACACATCGCCATCGGCTGGTCCGTGGAGCACTCCGAGGTGGACATCCCCAGCACCAACTGCAGCTCCATGCGGCGCCAGTCCAAGTCAGGGGGCGTGAGTACTACTAGCTATTACACATCGCCATCGGCTGGTCTGTGGAGCACTCCGAGGTGGACATCCCCAGCACCAAACGCAGCTCCATGCGGCGCCAATCCAAGTCAGGGGGCGTGAGTACTACTAGCTATTACACATCGCCATCGGCTGGTCCGTGGAGCACTCCGAGGTGGACATCCCCAGCACCAACCGCAGCTCCATGCGGCGCCAGTCCAAGTCAGGGGCGTGAGTACTACTAGCTATTACACATCCAGCCACAACCGCAGCTCCATGCGGCACCAGTCCAAGTCAGGGGGCGTGAGTACTACTAGCTATTACACACCCAGAAACAACCGCAGCTCCATGCGGCACCAGTCCAAGTCAGGGGGCGTGAGTACTACTAGCTATTACACACCCAGCCACAACCGCAGGTCCATGCGGCACCAATCCAAGTCAGGTGGCGTGAGTACTACTAGCTATTACACACCCAGCCACAACCGCAGTTCCATGCGGCATCAGTCCAAGTCAGGGGGCGTGAGTACTACTAGCTATTACACACCCAGCCACAACCGCAGGTCCATGCGGCACCAGTCCAAGTCAGAGGGCGTGAGTACTACTAGCTATTACACACCCAGCCACAACCGCAGGTCCATGCGGCACCAGTCCAAGTCAGGGGGCGTGAGTACTACTAGCTATTACATATTTATTAGTATTTCTATATAGTTTTACGTAGTAATATAGTATAATATGATATCAGTGAATAGACTGATGTGATATTCATTATGCCTCCATGTTCCATCACACGCTACAGGAGGAAGCTGTCGAGATCATACCGGTACTTGTACATAGTTTAATGAAGCATGACATATTTCATAAATAATATATAAAGCATCCCCCAAACAGAAGCGGCTTGCGGCAGTGGGCAGATGTGGTTAGGAGGTATTAAAGATGCTGCAGGGGCCTTATTCTCAAAACTTACAAGCTACAAATTACGAGTGTGTTGCTGTTATTTTTTCAAGGAAAATCACGCGTATCCGTGACATGCTGACGCGGCACTCGTAGCTTGTACCACCACTGCGTTAGTGTGAACCGAGCGTGTCCGCGCGAGCAGACCACCTCCGTAACCGTACCGCCACTGCAGCTGTTTGGGGGACGCTTATTTATTTTTGGCGATCGTATGTTATTTTCTCGTATAAATGGCCATAGCAGCAGGCAGAGACTACGAATTTCCACTCACTACGATCCTGACATACCTCTTTTGCTTCATTCTCTCTCATCACAATCTTCATACATGCTCGTCGGTAAAAGATACTCTTGCTTGACCAGAACGTCTCCGATGTCTGAATACGTTCGCCGAGGTTTTCCCCTTCCCACTGTCCCATTCACGCTCGTCTTATGTGCCCTAAAAATTCCTTTCTCATTCCTTGTCACTACGTCTTTAATTTCACAACACTCTCTTATCAAACAATTCCTCATTTCAAACTATTCCTCATTATTGTAATTACTTCTATCTTCTATCTGAATAGTCCCCATATTCGCAATATATTGTCTTAATTTGACTACATGTTTGTATATGCCTGCTCGTTAGTCTTGCACTCTATAACATGGTGAATAATGTGTAATTGTTTCCATATCCCGCCCGATCGCAGCGCGGTCCCGAAATCTTGGTAAGAGTGTGCACCAGTTTGCGCTTACTCTTCTCCATGCTATAAATATAGCGCCACATCAAACAACGCTTCTAATAAATTCGGAATATCCTTGGAATAGTACACCGTATTTTGTCTAAGTATTTCTTCTTTCGAAGAAGTCAACTTCTTGTCAATGCTAAAAACGCTAGCTATTTCGTGGATAATTCGAATTTTATAGCAACACGGTTAAAATGTATCAGAGCTTTGAGTCAATTATCAAGTCGGAGTGGCATTGGAGAGGCCATATAGGTCGCAGAACTGATATCCGTTGGGGAATTAAATGACTCGAGTGGCGACCACAAACCGGACGACGCAGAAGGGGAATGCCCTCTCTCTTGATGGACCAAAGACATTATAGAGATCGCAGTAAGGCGGTGGATGGAGGTGGCTCAAGACCGTTCATCTTGGTATTATATGGGGGAGGCCTATGTCCAGCAGTGGACTACTGTAGGCTGACGATGATACGTCCATTGCTTATTAAAAAAACCAATCTACTATGAAACGTAATTCCGAAATTTCGTGCAATTCGTACCATGAAACATCCTCATTCAAATTGAAAGAAATAAAGAAAAGAAAGAAAGAAAGAAAAAATATTTGTGTCAATAAACGCAGATACAAAACGACACACACACACACACACACAGACACACATAGTGAGAAAAAAGATTAACAACGCATCACTGACACAAATTGGCGTCCAGCTCAGCATTAAAATTAAGCGGAATTGCTCTGAAGATGCGGATAGTCATTTTCATATTAGACCTACTGTGGCCTCCGCAAAGATGTACGACGCGCAACGCATTGTTCGTCTGATGTGGCGTCTATATTACTGTCTGGTGCTTCTCTATCACTTCAAACTGAATTTAACTCAGTACCTACTAGTAAGTAGTGTAGATATGAGAGTTTTGGCTTGCGGAGCGAGGAGCATAGTTGTGGCGTAGCTGTGGGTTTCCACGATGCAACGCTCGCACAGGATGTGGTGAGCGATAAGGAGCGAACAGCCTCTTCGGCGAACATCTTCAGCTCAGTTGTTCAGCGAACGAAGAGGCTGTTCGCCACCCTGTCATCACTCATCAACTCCTGTGCGAGCGTTGCATCGCGGGAACACACAGCTACGCCAGAAGTATGCTCCTCGCCCCGCAAGCCAGAACTATCATGGCTACTCTACTTACTAGTACCTACCAACAATTAATTGCATCAAAGTTTATTAATTTTTCTATTACTATAATTTTTTTGTGTTTTTGTATACATTCTAGTACCGATTTAACTCTGAATAATATAACCCTATCTACAAATTGCTTTAGTAGACTAAACCTACTACCATCTATATAAATAATAATGAAATGCTGTTCGTTGGTAAGCGCGTCGCATCCGATTTGGCTTTGCATGGACATTACAAAATGTTTTTTTATACCTTGTTTAACTATGTAGTTTCAAGGACTGGGAAAAATTAAAATGTAAAAAAAGCTGCTTCCTCTTGGTTACCTACTTCCATTCTGATCAGGAAGGAAACATTTCACAATGCTGTGCTATGCTTGCAGCTTTTGTTACAAAAATCATCAAAAATTAAGAATGTCGAAACTAATACCCGAATTTGAATGACGTCGTAGTTCAGTAAGGTTGAACACAATTTTTTTCAATACACCTAACTTTACAATGATACCTATGGTATTCTTGCAATACTGCCATCATGATACACTTGCTAGATTACTTTAAGATGATAACTGACTTCACAAAAGGAGGTTATCAATTAATTCGTCTACTACTTATACTAATAGGTATGCAGCATTAACGCCCCGTTGTTTAGTCCTATTCATAGGTTCTTTCGAGGACGTGTAAGAAATTATCTCGAGGTGGGCCCGTAACTGTTTTTAGAAGTCGGTTACAGAGGTAAAGAATGTAGGTTAGCTACCCACATGGCGTGTATTAGCGAACCACTAGTACAGTTTGTGTATGTGTGACACAGACGGACTCGGCGACGCCGTTCAACTACAACCCGCACCCCGTGGACATGACCAACCTGACGCTGTCGCGGGAGATGCAGAACATGGCCGAGAGGCTGGCGGAGAACGCGCATGACATCTGGGCGAAGAAGAAGAAGGAGGAACTTGTCATCAATGGAGGTAAAAACATACATACATATAGACACGCACCTTTTTCTTTTCTACATTTATTATGACTAAGAAAAATAAATATTGAGTATGCAGAACGTACCATATTATTTTTTTCAACACACATTTGCTCTAAAACTGACATTACGAAGCCTGTATACATTGTTCGAAAGTAAAAAATTACGCACCTTACAACGGAATGTGAGGTGAGAGTACATATTTTACTGCTTCGACCAAAGTAAATGGTCGAAGTTTAACTGCACGTTTCGTTGTGTTGCCTTGCGTATCCTTTACGGCTTTATTTAATTTCCATAAAAAATATAAAAGAACTCCACCAAAGAGTACTAATGAGAAAATGAGACGAAAGATGTATAGAATTGAAACAATCGTGGTTGGGAATTATTTTAAATAAATAACGGCTTATTACCACTCGTTATTTCATCATGAGCATGATGAAAAGGCTTCTGAATTCAGTTTCGAAACGTCAGCAAAGCGACGAAATACAGTGTTAATATGCTGTTATTTATTTAAAACGAAAGATGTAGTTTTAATTTTCACCACGCGCACGTGGTTCCATTTGCTAATTCACACCATTTCCATATTAGAAACTTCAAAGATTGTTTGCGACTTTCCAAAAGATATTTATAAAAAAAAATGAGTTCAAGCGATGAATCCTATATTAACATGGAATCTACTTGAATGAGGCGCAAAATGCAGAAAATGGTCTCTGGCCGCCAAAATAGGGGGATCGCTACTTATTGATTTGGTACAATAATTTTATATCATGGATTCACAGAAATACTCAATCATTACTTATTGTACTGTTTTCTCGCAAATGTGTTGAAAAACGTTGCATGATACTAGTGCAGAAAGTTGTTTTTTACAAACGAGTAGACGATTTCGAGGGCTGACCATAGTCACGAGGGCTTACAGCACGTGCCGCATTTTTTTTACATTTACAGGAGGCATTCACCCACAACTAGTGCCATACGATCTACTCACTGACAAGGAGAAGAAGAAGGATCGTGAACGGTCTCAGGAGTTCCTCAAATATCTGCAGTACCAGGGATACAAACTACACAGGTACAACCTACGTATCTTCCGCCGAGCAGTATTGCTCGCATTGCTGTGTTCCGGTTTGAAGGCTATGTTTACCGGTGAAATTCCAGGCACGTGGGTCTTTTCATATTTGTCTCAGGGTGGCGGGCGCAGAGCAGTGCCACATAGGGCGCGTCCTAGTTGGACGTGGCCTATGAGGCAATGCATTGTTATATGCTGATGAATTGTTACGCTTTACATGAGGTGGGCTTGTCCCGTCATTCAAATCAAACTAATAAACAATACCGTAGTGCGGGATGTAGAAGCTATAACAATACCTTAGTGCGGGATGTAGAAGCTATAACAATACCTTAGTGCGGGATGTACAAGCTATAACAATACCTTAGTGCGGGATGTAGAAGCTATAACAATACCTTAGTGCGGGATGTAGAAGCTATAACAATACCTTAGTGCGGGATGTAGAAGCTATAACAATACCTTAGTGCGGGATGTAGAAGCTATAACAATAATCACACGTATATCATAAACGTCAATGTTACGATGTTTGTATGTTTGTTACTCTCAAAGTCGATTATGGGCTACTTTGTATCCCGGAGAAACGCGAGCGAAGCCGCGTGCGGACACTAGTAACATATGTTTTTGTATATGAACCGATTTTGACATTTGAATCGCTTCATTTTTACTATGGATTTGAATATTTTCAAAATACTAATAAGGTGGCCGTTTTTTTAACTGTAATATATCATTTGAAAGGTATTTTAAAATCAAAATGAAGTGTCATTGAAAGAAAGAAAGAAAATGTATTTACTTCTAGACCTTTATCTTTATTTGTTTCCAGTTGGAGACTTTGTGAGACATTTAAGAAACTGCACGATTGCTTTCAGAACTGAATACTTCATGTAGTAGTACCTAATAATGTCGGTGCCCGAGGGTTTCTGGGCTCAGAATGAAAGTTATTGTTGCTCAAGCAAAAATAACTTTTTTCAGATATAGATAAAGTAAAGTAATGTTTATTTTCTCAAATAGTTGGCGGTACATTAGTAAGGTTTATGTAAACCACAAATACAAATAG
Organism: Operophtera brumata; assembly: GCA_932527175.1. NCBI lineage: Eukaryota > Metazoa > Arthropoda > Insecta > Lepidoptera > Geometridae > Operophtera > Operophtera brumata. The sequence goes on along the minus strand of OW052239.1, from coordinate 51,569,927 downwards.
CTTAATTAAGTAGCTTTACATTAATTCATTCAGCGTTACTAACAAAAATTAAGTTTGTACCAATTTAAGCTCTATTCCCCACACTAGGTCTTCACTGAGCCTGTGACTGTAGGGTAATTATATCAAAATATTGTACGTAATTGTTGTGGTTTACAGTAGTCGGGCTTTCGTTTTTATTACTTTTAATTTGTTATCATATTCCCTACAACATGTACAGAATGAATACGTACAAAAATACAATTTTGTTTTTCGTGGGATGAATACGGCCTACATTTTGGGTAGAATCTGGAAATAAATATTCGTGGGATGAATCCATGGGATCAATACGGATGCACCCCACAGTTGAATACCGATGAACAGCTCGCTTGATAACGTCCACAGGCCGAGCAAGCTGACCGCAGGCGACACGGAGCAGACCGCGGCCGGCGTCGCCATAGAGCTCAGATTCGCGTACTCGCTCCTCGAGAAGCTCATCCAGTACATCGACAGGGCCACCATCAACATGAAGCTCTTGAAGCCTTCCACGACCTTCAGCAGGCGACCTAGCTTCAAGACCAGTACGAGGGATATTAAGTTCTTTTCGAAGGTAAATAAGAGTTATATTGACATGAAACTTGTGAAAGAAAGGTTAAAAACTAACGAACTATTACAGGTTTATCTTAGTAGCCCCCTGAGGTGTGGGAGCGGCACGGGAGGGTGGTGATTTTCTTATGTCAAATGTTTAGACAAGACGCACACGAGATTAGCAACCGAAGATGGGTCCTCGGATTAGAGCTCAAACTAAAGATGTTGTTTATAATGTATATAATTTTTTCAAGGTTAAGAAATCTGATCCAAATTTTGCCGAGCATGAAAACGATATAAACGACTCAGATAACGAAAGTGATTCCAGTCAGACTGACAGTGATTCGAGTAGCGATATGGACATAAACTAATAAATTGAAAGTTCAGCTGAAAATATTGATATTAGTATTAAATATAATAATTATTTGAACAAGTATTTTATTCTCTTTCGCAATGACTTAGGTACTTATTTGTAAATATCGTAAATCTATCTTTACAAATTTTCATCACGTGTGTAGCCCGACAGTTCTTTACGTCACATGTCCCACGAGGCTACTGAGTTAAGTGCTAGGCCTATAAATAACTTGAGTCGTTAGAATTATACTACACAGCACTAGTTTTCTACTTGCTTAATAAGTATTCAAACTATATCATTACATATTACAGGTCTAGCGCTTAACTGAGCCAGCCTCTAATGTATGGGAGCGGTACGGGAGGGATGTTTTCGTCTCATCTCAAGTTATCAGATGACATGAAGCCACGCTTCATTTTGACGTAACGAAAACACCCCTCCCGTACCGCTCCCTTACCTCAGGGACTGACTTAGTTAAGCGCTATACCTGTAATATAGTTTGTATATGAATAGGTACCTATTAGAATATTAGTAGAATATTAGTACCGTGGTGTGTCCGGCCCAAGATTAGACCCCTCCATCTCCTCCCGTGGATGTCGTAAAAGCCGACTTAGGGATTACCCGGACTTGTTTGTAAGATTCGTTGGTATAAGATTTGTCCTGGCTGCTAGCTTATTTATGGAATGTGCTTACTGGACGAAAGCGTTAGCCGAGTCAGTCGTGGGAAGCAATGGCGGCGATGAGCTCACCACTCGTCACGTCTATATTCCACGATGGTGCAACCCACTGTGAAATGAGGCACATTGAGGCTCTGCCTACCCCCTCGGGGAAAAAGGCGTGTGTCTATGTATGTATGTATGAATAGGTAATGAGATGTAGGTTTGAGATATAGTTTCGATATATTATTACGTAGAGTTATAGTTTGTCTATATTACGTAGACTAAGGTAAAAACTGTAAGAAGATTAATTTATTATTATTTATTGTGCCCGAGTGTAATGTTGAAGCTGGTTATTTTGATGTTTTTTTTATTACATTTACAAGCAACATAAGTCGGAGCTAAAATACTTTAAGAAGGTACTCATTATACACATACATCCTGCTGTAAACATTCCGCATAATCCCTGGTTATCGATGTTTAGAGATATGTAGTAAGCATAGCTTTACATTCATTTTGATAACACATTTACATCATCACCAGCCGAAAGAAGTCCACTGCTGGGCATACATAGTCCACCGCTGGGCATACATAGGCCTCTCCAAGGAAATACATACATACATACACAGTTAGACACTAAACTAGATATGCTTGCTTGATGTTATATCTATAATATGTATGTAGAGCTTAGCACATCGTGCAGACTGTTACTGTTAGCATGATTACAACAGAAACACATACATAATACAGTATTTTAATTCCATTTTCATTGATTTATACGCTCTGTTTCAAGCTAAAAACGTCTAAAATTACTCATTTTTGATTTCAAATAAAATGGCCAAATATATCACCATTGTATCTCATCCGCGCTACTTGTGCTAGCTACATAACGAACCATATTCCGATGTAGCAGAGTGTTTAATGGCTTTAGGTGGTGCTGCCGCTGATGGAGAAGTACTTCTCGACGCATCGCAACTACTTCATCGCGGTGGCGACGGCGACCAACAACGTGGGCGCCGCCAGCCTCAAGGAGAAGGAGATGGTGGCGGCGCTGTTCTGCAAGCTGGCCAGCCTGCTGCGCTCGCGGTGAGCTGCGCAGTGTGACATACACGTCACTTAGCACCTACTAGTGCGTAGCATTCAACAACGTGGGCGCCGTCAGCCTCAAGGAGAAGGAGATGGTGGCGGCGCTGTTCTGCAAGCTGGCCAGCCTGCTGCGCTCGCGGTGAGCTGCGCAGTGTGACATACACACGTCACTTAGCACCTACTAGTGCGTAGCATTCAACAACGTGGGTGCCGCCAGCCTCAAGGAGAATGAGATGGTGGCGGCGCTGTTCTGCAAGCTGGCCAGCCTGCTGCGCTCGCGGTGAGCTGCGCAGTGTGACATACACGTCACTTAGCACCTACTAGTGAGTAGCATTCAACAACGTGGGCGCCGCCAGCCTCAAGGAGAAGCCTCTCCCCCTCGCTCCTCTTCCCTCGCCCCTCGCCCCCTGCATCTGCCCCTTGCCCCTCGCCCCCTGGACTCCGCCCCTCGCCCGCCACTCTCTGACGCCCCTCCGATGTGTTGCAGGCTGGCCGCGTTCGGGCCCGACGTGCGCATCACGGTGCGCTGCCTGCAGGTGCTGGTGAAGGGCATCGACGCCAAGTCGCTCGTCAAGAACTGCCCCGAGTTCATCCGCACCTCCATGCTCACCTTCTTCAACAACGTCGCCGACGACCTGGGCCACACCATCCTCAACTTGCAAGATGTACGTACACACACAAATACACACACACACACACACAGCGCACGCACACACATACATACATACAAGTCGCTCGTCAAGAACTGCCCCGAGTTCATCCGCACCTCCATGCTCACCTTCTTCAACAACGTCGCCGACGAGCTGGGCCACATCATCCTCAACTTGCAAGATGTACGTACACACACAAACACACACACACACACACACACACACAGCGCACGCACACACAGCGCACGCACACACATACATACATACAAGTCGCTCGTCAAGAACTGCCCCTAGTTCATTCGCACCTCCATGCTCACCTTCTTCAACAACGTCGCCGACGACCTGGGCCACACCATCCTCAACTTGCAAGATGTACGTACACACACAAACACACACACACACACACACACACACAGAACACGTACACACATGCATACATACAAGTCGCTTGTCAAGAACTGTTCCGAGTTCATCCGCACCTCCATGCTCACCTTCTTCAACAATGTCGCCGACGACCTGGGCCACACCATCCTCAACTTGCAAGATGTACGTACACACACACACACACACACACAGCGCACGCACACACATACATAAATACAAGTCGCTCGTCAAGAACTGCCCCGAGTTCATCCGCACCTCCATGCTCACCTTCTTCAACAACGTCGCGGACGACATGGGCCACACCATCCTTAACTTGCAAGATGTACGTACACACACACACACACACACAGTGCACGCACACACATACATACATACAAGTCGCTCGTCAAGAACTGCCCCGAGTTCATCCGCACCCCCATGCTCACCTTCTTCAACAACGTGGCCGACGACCTGGGCCACACCATCCTCAATTTGCAAGATGTACGTACACACACACACACATACACATACACACACACACACACACATACACACACACAGCGCACGCACACATATACATACAAGTCGCTCGTCAAGAACTGCCTCGAGTTCATCCAATCACAGCTCGTGAAATCTTTCGGCAGTGTAGACTTAGGTAAGTTGTATCGTCTCTTAGTAGCTTATTGTTTTTTTTATCTGTGGTGTAGTTTCGTACACCACAATGTAAGCTGGTTCCCTCGTAAGCGGCACATGGTAGACCATCCCGTTATCAGCACGCTTACACTCTGTCTGGGCAGCCCTCATTCGCTGCTCCACAGGCTGGAGGAGTAGTGGAGACCCTACCCTTGATAACTATAGGTATATACGCTACATGTGGTAAACGATGTGGTTCTCACTATGACTGATGTCCTTACTGCTGTTTTCTTGATATTGAAGCAGAATCGCCTCTCATAGTCGCTTAAGTGTTGAACTATTGTGATTGCTTGTTTTGTATGAGTGTAAAGATGTCGTTTGTATGTGAAGTGATCGATGTGTGTGCAGGGTAAATACGCGCACCTCCGCGGCACGCACCTGAAGACGTCGACCTCGCTGGGCTACATCAACGGCGTGCTGCTGCCGATCCTCACCGCCATGTTCGACCACCTTGCCAACTGCGAGTACGGCGCCGACCTGTTGCGTGAGTGCCTCGTTTTGTTTCTACGTGAATGACAGAACAAGCAGATAGCCCACCTGATGTTAAGCGGTAATCTGTGCCTTGAACAACGCATTGCCTCATAGGTCACGTCCACCAAGGACACACCCTATGTGGCATTGCACTGCGCCCGCCACCCTGAGACAAAGTTGAAAAGTCTCATGTGCCTGTAATTTCACCGGCACCTATACCCTTCAAACCGGAACACAGCAATACCAGCACTAATGCTTTGTGGCAGAAATAGGTATGGTGGTAGTACTTCACCGGACGAACTCTCTCACAAAAAAGCTATACTTCTAACTAAATTTACCAAAATTGCATCCACGCACTTGGGCAATTCAGCCTGTAGTGTACATATATAAGGATGTATTCGTGAATGTTGGTCTCTCAGGCGGGTTAGGATACATTAAGCAGCTGTTACACATAGAGAGTTTCTCGCATGCGAGCGGCGGTTTCTTCTAGGAAATAATACGTTTTTGGCCGCTCGCTTGCGAGAAACTCTCCTTGTGTAACAGCCGCTTTATAGTTCGACGCACGATTATAAACGAATGCAGGTATATTCAAGAACACACGTTACGGTAAAGTAACGTTAAATCAAGTTTAAATCACGTACAAGCTCGCCTCAAGTCGCGGCCGACGCACGGGTACCATAGGCTGGCCTTCTCTATCTTTTTTATTGGTTGGGTGTGGGGAAGTACGCAAACCTATATCGACGCGAAAGGACGCGTTCGAACACCCTTCTTAAGCCCCCGGCTTACGGGATAAATATTTTATATTTGCATTTAGAGTAAGGCTCCGGTACGGAGGCCTGCAATGCTCTAAGGATTAAGGGCTTGTACCTACTAAATTAAACAAATTAATAAATAAAGAAATAAGTTCTAATCAGACGGTTTATCAGTCATCGTCATCTTCATCACTATCACTATCACTATCGCTTTTGCTGTCGCTTTTGCTGTCGCTATCATCTTTATCCTTGTACTTGTACGCGTTGTTACATTGCGCTTTGCACGTCTTTTTGAACGCTTTCTTCATTCTCTTGGCGCACTTATTCGACTCACACATTTTTAAAAAAGCGTTTTTGCAAGCATTATTGCATTTGCCGCTTGAAATCTTCTTGCATGCTTGTTCGAACCTGTCGCGTAGGATGTTGAAGTTTTTATCTGTTTCGTTTTTGGCAGATGGCGTTTGGTCGCGCAAGATATTTCCCTGAAAAGATACAATTAATGTTAAATTCGCTTGTATTCGATTGATAAATTCATGGATAGATTCATTAGATGAGATAATGTCCAAAATAGAAGTAAACTTCGTATTAATCGCAGACCAATTATATCAAGATAGACACCGCAAATACGCACATTTGTAAATATGAAACCAAGCGTGCTTACTTTGTACCTACTTTGCTACGACCTATCTCCATTCGCACGGCTAGCTGATTTCGAAGAATTTTACAGTTCACTATGGGGGAATTAGGCATTTTTCTATTAACATCCGACGTGCTATCATAAAGACGGCCGTGAGCGAACTGATTTGTGGTTTGCTAATGGTGCGTTGCACCTACTTCGGACACGCAAAGTGACATGCAAAGTAGTCGCACTTGCGTTATCTAGTGTAATTATAGGTCTGCGGTATTTATGCACAGGGCTCAAGCGCCGTAGAGTACTACAAGAGTACCTTCTACTAAAAACTTCAAGAAAGCAATTACCTTTTGTCCTGTCATGTGAGGCAAACAAACCGAAGATAGGGAGCCATCGTCCTTAATATCTGAGGAGTTTGCTGAAAAAAATAATTTATTTTTATTGGCATATGAACCCAAAGCCGTGGTGTATTCGGCCTAAAAATAGACCCCGTCGTCTCCTCCCGTTGATGTCGTAAAAGCCAACAGGGCAGTCGCATCCACCTTTCTTACTAACATCCAACGCCTACCAGGCGTGCTGATTATGGTGGGGGCACTTCCAGCACTGGACGTCATTCCGCTGATGATGACGATGGTGATGAACTAAACAATAAATAAGAAAGTGCTCGTACAACTCGCGCTTTTGGACATAAACAAGTGACCTTGCACATGTTTGCGTATACCCCAAAGTCGCGCTGAATCTATCACAAATTAAAGCTCGAACAAGGCTCGAGCATATATAGATAGATAATCATTCTTTGCGAAAAAACCGACTTCAAAGCTTAGGATTTTTGATGAATGCCTTATAGATATTAGGTATAAGGAGGTACCTAGTCGTTTATAGATGTCCTATGATAATGATGAGTAATATAAGAAGCGTCACTCACTCTCTTCAGCCTTAGGTCTCCTTACCACCGGGACGGGCGTGGGTTTAGCCTGAGATCTCCTTACCAGCACCGAGACGGGCGTGGGTTTAGTCTGAGATCTCCTTACCAGCACCGGGACGAGCGTGGGTTTAGTCTTTATTTTTTTCTCGTCTCCTTGGAACTCCTTGATGCACCCAGTCTTGCAGTTCGAACCAAAGGCCGACAATACTGCTTTCCTACATTTGACGCTCTTGCATGCTAATTTCGATGCCTTCTTGCAAGCCTAGAAAAACACAATCTTTCTTCTTGATGATTCATTTTACTAACTTGCAATATTTGTAAGTACGAGTATATTCAGCTGAATTTTAAGCAGTTATGCTTAGTAGGTATACCTAGTATATAGTTTGTGAAGCAGTTATGCGTAGTATACCTACTATCAGTGGCGGGGCAAGACCTAAATTTGATGTGGGCAAGACAGATTTGGCGAGGCCCTGTTCTGTGCCGACCTGAAGACGGATTTTATAAAAAAATAAAAAAAATAAAAAACAAGGGATTCCCCTCACTGGTTGGCGGCGGCAAGGATTACTCGCGATATAATAGTTACGCAACGTAAGCAAATGTTGCCACACTAAAAAAACATATTTCACAACAAAATTAATTTATATTTTTTTTTTTATTCTCGCTTTGAAGCAATGCATTAATAAGATTGAGGCGCGAGGCCCCTTGTACCGCGAGACCGTAGGCGGTGGCCCACGTCGCCCACGCCTTACGCCGCCACTGCCTACTATTACTATAGTATAGTTTGTGAAGCAGTTATGCATAGTATACCTACTATACAAGGTAGGGCAAATTTTTGGCCCCTTAAGGGTACTTACCTTTGCTTTTGTAGTTAGAAGGTTTTGTTCTTAGAAACCTTCTGTTTTATTTTGAAGAAAAAACTATTGGCATTTTCAGATTTAAAAAAAAAAGTAGGTACGGTTTTCCTTAAAAATTACATTTGTCAAAAAATACAAGTTGGTCTTAATCGATTCTATTTCCAACCAGAAACACTTTTCCCAAAGTGTGTCTATGTGTCACCATATCAGTCTGGCCCATTACTGACACAGGTACATAAATCGGCTCCATGTGTCACCATATCACTCTGGCCCATTACTGACACAGGAACATAAATCGGCTCCATGTGTCACCATATCAGTCTGGCGCATTACTGACACAGGCACATAAATGGGGTGATTGCGTCACCGTACTTTCTGCAGTCATGTTTATGTTGCCCGGCAATCGAAATGTTACTTACCTTGTAACATTTTCTCACAACAACTTTCAGACAAGTTTCGGCGTAAGCGTCCCTCAGTATATTCGTTTGGACTTCTTTACTCGAGACTTCATTCGATGAGACTTCCTCGTTATTTTCTTTCTTATTATTCTGAAAGATAATACATAAGGAATATCCTATTAAGATTTTAAACAGAAATTCGATAAAAAATTACGAATCAATTGAATCTTGAAAATGGGTCGTGTAACTTCACTCAGGTTAAACCTATGAATACCTATGTCATCTCAAACAGCTGTTTTTTTTGTGTTTAGAAAGTTCCATTAAAATTCTTATTTATTTTGCAAATAATCTGTCAGCAAATCACATCAGCGCGGCGCCACCGTCGATAACAGACACGTCTCTCAATATAGTATGGGTAGGACTTAGACCTATGTCATCTCAAACAGCTGCTTTTGTGTTTAGAAAGTTCCATTAAAATGCTTATTTATTTTGCAAATAATCTGTCAGCAAATCACATCGGCGCGGCGCCACCGTCGATAACAGACATGTCTCTCAATATAGTATGGGTAGGACTTAAATAACGGTAACAGTATCGATTCAAGCAGATGGCCCACTAACAATGCATTACCTCATAGGTCACATTCACGTGCACCTAAGACGCGCCCAATGTGGCATTGCACTGCGCCCCCCACCCTGAGACATAAAGTCTCATGTGCCTGTAATTTGACCAGCACGGGTGTAAGTTCACCCTTCAAACCAGAACACAGCAATGGGAGCACTACAGCTTTGCGGCAGTAATAGTTATGGTGGTAGTACTTCCCCGGACGAACTCTTTCACAAATAAGCTCTACTACATACTTACTACCAAAATACATATAGAATAGAATAGTTTAATTCATAACTTAAGGATATTTTACATAGTGCATATATATTTACGGAATAACATACGGGAAACAACAACTATTAAAACTAAAAAATAGCGAAGCACTATGAGGTATACGTCACAGATACAGATATACAGGCGTCCCAAGACCATGCGACGTGAAGGGAAAGTACCTTAAATATTGTAGATTTGATATTTTGCTCCTTTCAGCAAATTTTTATTTTTTATTTTTATACCTTATTTTATTTTTTAAACATACTGCAATCAAAGATTTTAAAAAAATTACTATATTTACGATTTTCAAAAAGTTGTTGATAAAACATTATATTTGTAATACCTACGACACAGTTTTTTGTAAACGTAACATGCATACATTGTAATGTATTCTCCAAAGAAATGTCACCAACAAAACCACCCCTTTACCTATTCTTATAAACATAGTTTTTTTTAATTTTCGAAAGAAACAGCTTTATTTTTACTCACCTTAGATTTAGTGAAATTACCTGGCGCAGGTTTGACATCTTTCCTTCTTAAACTAAGCTTCGATTTATTTTTATTAAATGTTGAGAATGCTTGCTTAATAACTTCACTATGAGCTTCTAGGTGTATTGGCAGGTTGTTGATAATATCATTCCAAATTTTCGCAGGTGAAAAACTTTCGGAGTACATAACTTTCTTAACTTTTATAGAGTAATTTAAGTCATCATTTAGGCTTTTATTTGGAACCGCTAGCTTTCCTTTTACTACATTGTGCTGTACTTTGTTATACCTAGTCTTAGGATTCGGAGGTATTTCAAAATAATTATTATTATTACTGATTTGGGGAGAAGGTTTAACCATTTTGTGCTTTTTATGCTCATCAATGACCGGTTTCGGTTTCTTATGAGTATCAATGAATAGGATCTCCGCATCTGGTTGGTGTTTAGGTCTTTCGAGTTTCAAGATTCTGATACTTTCAGGCCTTTTTTCTATTTTTTCTTCGGTTGCACTTGAATCACTGGATTCTGCTTCTGGTTGTTTAGATTTTGCGAGTTTCATGATATTGAGACTTTCATGTTTTTTTTCGATTATGTCTTCGGTTGCACTTGAATCACTAGATTCTGCTTGCGGCTGTTTAGGTTTTGCTAGTGGTTTCAAGATTTTGAGTCTTTCTGGATTTTTTTCTATATTTTCTTCGGCTGTACTCGTGTCACTAGATTCGTCGCTTGATTTAGATTCAGAAGAAGTAACAGGTTTTAAAGTTGTAGTGTTACGATAAGTTCGTTCTATTTGTATTTTTGGTTTTATGGTAATATCAATTTTGTTTTCGGTTTGTTTGATAGTTTCTTTTTCTGTAATGGCTTCATTTGACGTATCAACACCAGAATTCGCATCCTCCTCATGGTCGGACCAGAACATTTGTGTTACTCTAGATTTGTCTGGAGGTGGTTCTGGTTCTGTTGTTGCTTCGTTTTTACTTCTTTTTGCTTCCTTCTTCTTCGTTTTAAATACTTCGTCCATTTCTGAATCGGAATCTTCGCTTTTTACATTTTCCTGTGATTTGTATATATTTTGCAGTTGTTCATAGTTGTTAATCAGATCTTGGAGTACATTGTTGACTCGAGATATGTTTTTGATGACGTCAGCGAATAAAACATCTGTTTGTTGTAACGTATCATCTAAAGCTTTATTATTCGCTCGATGTGAAGTAATCAACTGAAAAATAAGTTTTTGTTAAAAATATATAAAAAAATCAAGCTTTTCTTAAAATGATCGGAACCGTGTGCTGGTCAAAATGAGCCTAAACACGACCAGTCTACTATTATCCATCGAAGAGTTCCGTTGTCCACCTTCCGTCACCTTCATCAGATCACCTCGGTGTCACCATAATATTGTACTGTCATCGGAACTTGACAGGTATGCAAGATTTGAGCTCAATCCGATGTCAAGAAGTGGCTCTAATTCATCTTGAAATATTCACATTATTCATATTTATTTTATTTATTTTTATTTCATATTTTTTATTTTATGTATCATTTATTTTCACCTCATAACAATGGTTTTTACACTAGGCAAGTCCATTTTATAAAATATCATCATTACAAAAAATAAAAAAACAAATTTGGTCTACACAAACAGTGTAACATACTTCTTTGGTCGAAGGTAACATACACTGCACACATTGCAAGGTAATAACAAGCTTGTAACAAGATGTACGGATATATAGATTTATTGATCAACACACACTAAACAACACTAACACTTAACAATACAGCCTTAACGCTGAGAGGAATCTCTTCCCGGCAACCTTTGTATGGAACAAAATGAGTATGAATGAGTTTATCATTAATATTATACACTTTTAAAATACTGCGATCACCAACCCGCCCGCCAAGCATGTGACTATGTAACCGTCAAGCATGCGACTATGGAACCGTCAAGCATGCGACTATGGAACCGTCAAGCATGCGACTATGGAACCGTCAAGCATGCGACTATGGAACCGTCTAGCATGCGACTATGGGACCATCAAGCATGCGACTATGGAACCGTCAAGCATGCGACTATGGAACCGTTAAGCATGCGACTATGGAACCGTCAAGCATGCGACTATGGAACCGTCAAGCATGCGACTATGGAACCGTCAAGCATGCGACTATGGCACCGTCAAGCATGCGACTATGGAACCGTCAAGCATGTGACTATGGAACCGTCAAGCATGCGACTATGGAACCGTCAAGCATGCGACTATGGCCCCGCCAAGCATGCGACTATGGAACCGTCAAGCATGCGACTATGGAACCGTCAAGCATGCGACTATGGCACCGTCAAGCATGCGACTATGGAACCGTCAAGCATGCGACTATGGAACCGTCAAGCATGCGACTATGGAACCGTCAAACATGCGACTATGGAACCGTCAAGCATGCGACTATGGCCCTGCCAAGCATGCGACTATGGCCCCGCGCAGTACGCGCTCTTGGCCCCGCAAGATGTTTGCACATCTTACAAACATTTGTCCCGCAGCCGGAATCGAACCTGCAACCTCTCGCTTGCATCTTAGCCGGCTACTCGCCCGACGCGCCACAGAGTTCCACAATAGATAGTCATAAGAACGAGAGCGCATATTTTTTCAGTTAATTAATTAAAAGCACAAATACATTACCTTATCACATTTGATACCATTGAATAGCACTATGCAAGTACATAAGTATAACCACATTTGATATTTTATATCGATGCATGGACGCACTAAAAATAAATGGAGTAAATAAATGGAGTTCGAGGTATTTTTTTATTGATATTGACTTTGAGATTGTAAATGTACCTAAAGTTAGTTTTATTTCATAGGCGAATGTAATAAACTATATATGATATGACACTTTTTGGGGAAAAGGAAATTTACGTAGAGCGCCTGTGGGGTGCCTCGAGAACAAGTGGCAGATCATTCAAAGAAAAAAGCCAGTTTTCCGAATCAGCAAATTTCACTTGTGTACTTTTGTTGATTCTCTCTAGCATCTTACTTTACCTTTGCCTACCTAAGCCTTTTAGTTGGTTTTCCTGTTTTTAGGGTGTCGAAGCCGAGCCGTGTTTGTTGCCTGATTCGTCTAGGTTTGGTCGCGTTGGTACAGCTGAAGTAACTTTATTTTATAAGACTATTCAAAATGATCGTTGTGATTTCAATGAAGAAAATACTTTTGACTTTGACTTTTGACATAATATTAATAGTTAGGGGGCAAATAAGAAACTAAAAAAAAACACTTTTGTTAATTGCATCATGGATATACCATGAAAGGGCTCAAAATATGTTGTATAAGGGGAACACAAATATTTTTTTTGCATAGTTTTAAAATACAGGGCTCAAAAGAAAAAAAAATAAGATAAGGAAAATATATATGAAAACCGTCCATCTAAGGAGGGGGACGAAAGGAGTATAAAGAAGGGGGGCTCCTTTATCTCGAAAACGAATGGGCCCAACATTTTGAAAAAAACAATTCAGAATAATTATAGCCTCTCTTAAAGTTTACCGGAAAACCTAAACGAAACTCCTACGTCCATGAAATCCCCCGGGAAACGGGAAATATTCATGGAACGGAACCCTCCACGCAAGTCTGACTCGCACTTGACCGGTTTTTTTCCCAATCGAACCCGCAACCTCTCGCATCTCAGCCGGCTATACGCCCGCCGCGCTACAGAGGTCGTGTGTATGTATGTATGTATGTATTTTATAGGCCGGTACACTTTACTTACTTTGCACCTTCTTTGCAGTGGACGAGATCCAGGTGGCGTCGTACAAGATGCTGGGGTCTCTGTACACACTCGGCACGGACGCCTCTCTCACGCACGACAGAAAATACTTGAAGACTGAGATAGACAGAAATAAGCCAGCTTTGGTAAGTTTTATGTTCCCATAAAGGTACTCATAAATCACTAGTGTCCGCCCGCGGCTTTGCACGCGTTTTACCAGTGTAGAAAGTAGCCTATAGCTCAATCCAGGTCATAATCTATCTGTATACTAAATTTCATCGCAATCGGTTTAGCTGTTTTGACGTGATTGTGTAACAAACATCCAAACATCGTAATTTTGAAATTTATGATACTATACTGGGATTAAATTAATTTCCTTAAGCATTTCCTCCTAAACATAAACACATACAGATGCTGAGACTTATAGACGATAGTCGCATGTGCCTGTAATTTCAAGGCACCCATACCCTTCAAACCGGAACACAGTGATGCGAGCACTACTCCTTGGCGGCAGAAATAGGTATGTAGGTAGTACTGCCCCGGACAAGGTCCTGCATAAATAATTACTACTAACACAAAAACGTCTTCGACTGATGATGACGGTGAGTCGTGAGTCGTGAGCTGATGATGACGCTGAGTCGTGAGTTGTGAGCTGTGATGATGACGCTGAGTCGTGAGGTGGAATGGAATAACTTTTATAATTTTCTAGACTGAGCGAGATCTCATCATTTGGTAATGGCGACGTCATCACCATGAGAGTGATGGCAGCCGGTCCCTGTGCTACCAGTAGCGTGTAACTCCCCGACCCCCTCATATTATCCCTCTCCGAGCGGATAAAAACACGAGTCTTTTACAAAATAATTACGTTCAGTCACTAAATAACTAGATTGTTTTATTCGATTAGCTTTTTTTTCTTCGGTTTTTTCCGTAATTCTGTTATTGTTGCAATAAAGTGGCAACTGGATAGTGACCTGCCGCGGTGTGTCCGACGTGTAGTGACGTCGCCTGGTGTTCGGCACGTAGCAGCCTCGGAGTAGCAGAGCTGGCTCTCTCGGATCATGATGGACCCGTAACGCTGAGTGCTATCTGTTATCTTGCAGGGCTCGTGCCTGGGCGCGTTCAGCTCGACCTTCCCGGTGGCCTTCCTGGAGCCTCATCTCAACAAACACAACCAGTTCTCGCTTCTCAACAGGATAGCTGACCATTCATTGGAGGCGCAAGGTTAGTTCTCGCTTCTCAACAGGATAGCTGACCATTCATTGGAGGCGTAAGGTTAGTTCAATGTGACTCGGCTGTGTTAACTGCAAGGCGTAACTATACGTTACTTAGCACGTACCTACTAATGCTTAGCTCGAGGCGTGTCGGGCCTAATAATAGAGTCTACTCTCGTGGATGCCGTTAAAGCCGGCTTATGCCTGAGCCACGTAAATATCGCCAAGCTTGAAGCGTCAGTTCGCTACTAGCGTCAATTCATAAAACAATGCCTAATCGCTATAACTCTCTAGGGTTAAGCTCGCCTTTGTACATATCTTTTGTTTTTATTTTATTTGTAATGTTTTTTCTGTGTACAATCACAGATAAAAGAATACTATACTAGTAGTACAATAAAAAAATATAAGAATTATAAGTACTTTTAGCCCTCGGGTAAAGGATTTGGCGGCACTATGATATGTGTGGAAATCTTATAACCCATACTAGTTTTATTCTATGCTCCTGAATGGGAAACTGTCAAACCACAGGTCTTGTTATAAGTTCAAAAGAAAGTTTTCATTGAGTTTGATTAATTTATACGCAAAATAGGATCAAAGTACGTTTTGTATGGAGCGGTTCACCTCCCATGTTATGAATCCATCTTTATTTCGGCAGACATAATGGCGAAAATGGAACAATCAATGCCGACCCTCGAGACCATCCTGAGCGAGGTGGACCAGTTCGTGGAGTCCGAGAAGACGTACTCGGAGGCGCCGCACATCATCGACGTGGTGCTGCCACTCCTCTGCTCATACCTGCCCTTCTGGTGGGCGCAGGGGCCAGACAATGTCACCCCTACTGGGGGGTAAGTACTATATTTTTATTTATTTATTTATAATACATAGGCAGCTCTCGGAGCTGATGCGTGTATATCTTAGTCCTTATCAGTGCACTTTAAATGTTTGTCAAATCTATTTTTGAATGAATTCACTGAGGGGGCACTGATCACCGAGTCTGGTAGCCGGTTCCAAGTGCGCACGGCGCTATAGGGCAATATGTGCAACCTCGGATTGCTGGTACTTGGCCCGCGTTGCAGCTTCAGCGAGTGTCCTCTGAGTCCTATATTATTGTTCATAGTATATAGTGTCTGTGATAAATATGGTATACTGTAGTAGTTGTTTAGGATCTTGTAGGTCTCTATTAGGTCTCCACGCTCTCTACGTTGCTGAAGGGTAGTTAATCCAAGTTCGTGAAGTTGTTCCTCATATGTAAGACCATTTTCGTAGCCCTACGATGCACTTGTTCGAGAAGATTAATATCTTTTTTGAAGTAAGTACGGGCTCCAAATCTGAAATGCGTACTCTGATAATTTACATATGTACATTTACATTTTGAAATTGTATATCACTCGGGTACGTACTCCATAATCAATTATTGAATTTAAAACATCTTATCAAGTTATCACGCCCGACATACAAACTTCAACATCCCGAAGCATCCCCTTATAGGGGAAGTTTTTTTAAATTCCTTTCTAAATACACCCCTAGTCTGCAAAAGTAATTACCTTCCAAACAGACCTCTAGGACTTATGGGTTTAGGCTGTAAGTTGAAAGTTAGTCAGTGAGTCATTCAGTGATTGAATGCTTAGTTGTTACCACACTGTGCGGTTTCAGAGGGACTTCCTCCCGCAGGTTGTGGAATGATCTCCCGCTGAGGTTTTCCCGAGTGACTACAGTACGGGGTTCTTCAAAAGGGGTGTTTGAAAATTGTTAAATGGTCGGCAAAGCGCGTGTGATGCCTCTGGTATTGCAGGCGTCAATAGACTCTGGTAAACGCTTGTCAACAGGTGGGCCGTATGCTTGTTTGCCACCATGTTTGTATAAAAAAAAACAAGTATGAATTTAGTAATTTTCATGGCAGTTGTTCATAGGAAACTGCCGTTTAGACAAACTTGAATCATCCAATAAATTATTGGGTACAATCGGGCATAAGTACGTCGCAATAACTAAACGACGCGGCAGGAGCACAATCCGATTCGGGCATAAAATCTTGTTGAAGCTGCGACAAAACGAAATCCACTAATGTATAAAAGTGAAATTATAGATCCACCAACTTATCTGTAGAATGAAAAGTATGTAGATGATAGAAAAATGTAGTCGTCGTTTCGTATGAGGTAGTGCTGGCCTCTGGTGTCAGAGTTTGTCAAGCCGCCCGAGGGCCGCTCTGTGCTTCGGAGGGCACGTTAAGCTGTCGGTCCCGGCTGTTATTGATTAATAGGAGTCGATAAGCTATGTCAAAAATGTAGTTAACTGCTTCTACAGATAAGTTAGTGGATCTATAACTATGATGAAGTCTGACGTAATCGTCGTTCAACAGTTGGACCAATTTTGATGAAATTTGGTATACGGATAGTTTAAAACGGAAATTCATTCAGTTCAGAGATAAAACGACGGTGAAACCGCCGGCGACCGCTAGTATGATCTTAACAACTTACTTTGATGATTGCAGAAACCACGTGACAATGGTGACCTCAGAACACATGAACCAGCTCCTCAAAAACGTACTGAAACTGATCAAGAAGAACATCGGCAACGAGAGCGCGCCCTGGATGACGCGCATCGCCACCTACACCCAGCAGATCATCATCAACAGCTCCGAGGAGCTCCTGAGGGAGTCGTTCCTGCCTCTGGCGGAGAGAGTCAGGAAGAGGACTGATAATATGTTCCACAAGGAAGAGAGTTTGAGAGGTTTCATCAAGGTAAGTCTAGCTCCGATTAATTACTGAGGGAGTCGTTCCTGCCTCTGGCGGAGACAGTCAGGAAGAGGACTGATAATATGTTCCACAAGGAAGAGAGTTTGAGAGGTTTCATCAAGGTAAGTCTAGCTCCGATCAATTACTGGGGGAGTCGTTCCTGCCTCTGGCGGAGAGAGTCAGGAAGAGGACTGATAATATGTTCCACAAGGAAGACAGTTTGAGAGGTTTCATCAAGGTAAGTCTAGCTCCGAGGAGCTCCTGAGGGAGTCGTTCCTGCCTCTGGCGGAGATAGTCAGGAATAGGACTGATAATATGTTCCACAAGGAAGAGAGTTTGAGAGGTTTCATCAAGGTAAGTCTAGCTCCGAAGTGTTACTGAGAGATTCAAAAAGAGGTCTGATAATATGTACCACAGAAGATAGTTAGAGAAGATTTTATCAAGGTAAATCTAGCTCGGAAGAGTTACTGAGAGAGTCGTTCCTGCCTCTGGCGGAGAGAGTCAGGAAGAGGGCTGATAACATATTCCGCAAGGACGAGAGTTTGAGAGGATCAAAAGTTGTACACATTGTTCGTCGACTAAATAAGTATTTTGGCTAATGTCGGCTTGTGATTTAGTTGACTATCCTTGTTGTATTTGCAGTCATCAACCGACGACACATCTCAAGTGGAATCCCAGATACAAGAAGACTGGCAGTTGCTGGTCCGAGATATCTATTCATTCTACCCACTGCTTATCAAATACGTGGACCTTCAGAGGAACCATTGGCTGAGGAATAATGTACCAGGTAAGACCTTACCGAGGACGATGAAACCGGCCAAGTGCGAGTCGGCCCCGCACACGACGGGCGCACGTACCACCGTACGAGATATAACACAATGTACTTTTTAAGGTCGAGCAAAATACGCCGAAAAAAACATGTTTCTTGTATAGTCCCTTTCATTCTTATTTTATTCAGTGAAGGAAAAAGATACACATTGACAGTTTGACATTGACACATCATGAGATTTTGTAAATTAGTCACTCTTTTTTTTTTTTTTTTTTTTTTTTTAATGTAATGGCTCGACAAACTGGCTTACGGCCCGCCTGATGGTAAGCGGTTACCGTCGCCTATTGACATCTGCAACACCAGAGGTATTGCCAATGCGTTGCCTGCCCTGAAGGACTCTTTTTACATTTTTTTTGAAGCGGCTCATGTTGTAGTTTAGCGGAAACACCTCAGGCCCATTCCACAATTTGCACGTATGGGGGAGAAATGATCTCGTAAAGCGAACTGTACGAGATATCCACGTGTCGATGATGTGTGGATGAGCTCCCTTGCGTTGTCGAGATGTGCGATGATAGAACCTGGAAGCGGGTATGAGATTAAACAGCTCCTCAGAGCACTCCCCATTGTAGAGCCGATAGAACACACAGAGCGAGCCGATGTCTCGGCGCAGGCTCAGCGGCTCTAGTGAACTGGAGAGCTTGGGGTCGTTGACGATTCTAACGGCTCTTCTCTGTAGGGAGTCAAAGCGAAGCAGCTGGTACTTAGGGGCCCCGTGCCATAGATGAGAACAGTATTCCATGTGCGGCCGAACTTGTGCTTTGTAAAGAAGTAAGCGCTGAGTTGGCGTGAAATACTGTTTTGCACGGTTAAGCACCCCAAGTTTTTTAGAAGGTAGAGCATTCACTTAATGTATATATTACACATTTTGAATCTCCTCAAAATGAGGAAAGACTGACTTTGAATGAAAAAAAAAAGGTGATATTATCAGTGCATATCCTTATTTGCAGAGGCGGAAGAGCTGTACAACCACGTGTCAGAGATATTCAACATTTGGTCGAAAAGTCAGTACTTCTTGAAGGAAGAACAGAACTTTATCTCCGCCAACGAAATTGACAACATGGTAAGTTTTCCAGATGCCTTATTATAATTCTAGTCCCTCGTTTGAGCGGCCGATCACAACTGTAATATATCTTAGGTCACATGCGCCTAGGACGTGACCTAGGTGGCATTACATTGGGCCTGCCACCCTGAGACATAAATTTGACAAAAAACATAAATTTCACCGGCGCCCATACCCTTCAAACCAGAACGCAGCAATGCCTACATTGCTCCTTAGCGGCCGAAATATGTATGGTGGTAATAGGTACTTCCCCGGACCAACTTTCTTATAGTCATAAGGGTCTATACTTACTAGGTTTAAGATAGTGCTGATTCCTAATAGTAGTTTAATTCAATTTGATATCATTTTGTTATTGTAACCAATAAAACTATAATTGTATGTACAGGTCCTGATTATGCCAACGGCAACCAGGAGACTGACAGCAGTCGTGGACGGCACACAGCAAGGTGGTGGAAAGGTTGGTGCTGTATTAATTCTGAAGACGCCTCATTTCGCTGTATACGACGCCGGTTTGTGGACGCATACCTTTACTGTGCTGGTGAACCCAAGACGATTCATTTTAATCACTGTTACACCATTATGTAACACAGGTAATTAAGTATAAATTTGAATCCAATTAAAAATAAGTTGTAATTTGAATCCATAGAAAGATAATAAAATAGCAAATCCACAAAAAAAGTTTTACATTTAATTCACAGAAAAATATGCTTAAGTTTGAATCCACAGAAACATAAGTTTTAATTTTAATCCACAGAAAAAGAATGTTACACTTGAATCCACAGAAAAGTAGCTTAGGTTTCAATCAACAGAATAATACTCACTTTCACCAACCACTTATGGGCGACCTAACGATTACGAGACTTTAGTGTATGTCAATTTTATACAGAAACTTGTCAATTTGACATGCGCTAAATATCACATAAAATAATAATTCGTTAGCGAAAGCATTAATTAGTGTTTTAAGTTTTGACTTGGTTTTTGTTTGAATATATACAAAAATAAGTTTCTCTTGTCAGTCGTTGCACTCTCGACAGAGCGGTCGCGTTTAGTTTCTCTTGTCAGTCGTTGCACTCTCGACAGAGCGGTCGCGTTTAGTTTCTCTTGTCAGTCGTTGCACTCTCGACAGAGCGGTCGCGTTTAGGTTCTCTTGTCAGTCGTTGCACTCTCGACAGAGCGGTCGCGTTTAGTTTCTCTTGTCAGTCGTTGCACTCTCGACAGAGCGGTCGCGTTTAGTTTCTCTTGTCAGTCGTTGCACTCTCGACAGAGCGGTGGCGTTTAGTTTCTCTTGACAGTCGTTGCACTCTCGACAGAGCGGTCGCGTTTAGGTTCTCTTGTCAGTCGTTGCACTCTCGACAGAGCGGTCGCGTTTAGTTTCTCTTGTCAGTCGTTGCACTCTCGACAGAGCGGTCGCGTTTAGTTTCTCTTGTCAGTCGTTGTACTCTGGACAGAGCGGTCGCGTTTAGTTTCTCTTGTCAGTCGTTGCACTCTCGACAGAGCGGTCGCGTTTAGTATTGTTATTAGGAGCGGATGTGGCGCACCTCACCGTGTCACGCCATTTATTGATATTTGTAGACACTTTATTGGATCCACGGACAAAGGGCCAAATCCCAGTTGTGTTACCGAGTAGTCTTACCAGAAGAACTACTGGGTATTTCCTTCCCAATAGACTTACTAGAAGGACCACCTGTAAAACAAATCTCACAAGAGTCCTAAAGACTTTCATGTCTTAATCCACAGAAAAAGAAGAAACATCGCGACAAGAAGCGCGACAAAGACAAGGAAGTGCAAGCGTCGCTCATGGTCGCGTGTCTCAAGAGGCTCCTGCCGGTGGGACTGAACCTGTTCGCGGGCAGGGAGCAGGAGCTGGTGCAGCATTGCAAGGACAGGTTCCTGAAGGTGAGGGGTCACTGCGGGGAGGGGGGGGGCACATACCTGTGTGTGGGCAGGGAGCAGGAGCTGGTGCAGCATTGCAAGGACAGGTTCCTGAAGGTGAGGGGTTACTGCGGGCAGGGGGGGGGGGGGCATACCTGTGCGTGGGCAGGGAGCAGGAGCTGGTGCAGCATTGCAAGGACAGGTTCCTGAAGGTGAGGGGTCACTGCGAGAAGGGGGGACACATACCTGTGCGCGGGCAGGGAGTTGGAGCTGGTGCAGCATTGCAAGGACAGGTTCCTGAAAGTGAGGGTTCACTGCGGGGGGGGGGCACATACCTGTTCGCGGGCAGGGAGCAGGAGCTGGTGCAGCATTGCAAGGACAGGTTCCTGAAGGTGAGGGGTCACTGCGTGCACATACCTGTGCGCGGGCAGGGAGCAGGAGCTGGTGCAGCATTGCAAGGACAGGTTCCTGAAGGTGAGGGGTCACTGCGGGAAGGGGGGGCACATACCTGTGTGCGGGCAGGGAGCAGGAACTGGTGCAGCATTGCAAGGACAGGCTCCTGAAGGTGAGGAGTCACTGCGGGAAGGGGTGGGGCACATACCTGTGCGCGGGCAGGGAGCAGGAGCTGGTGCAGCATTGCAAGGACAGGTTCCTGAAGGTGAGGGGGACAGGCTCTTCAATGATTAGTAGAATGAGCTCACGGTTCCAATCACCAATTTAATAAAAGATTGTATTGAAAAATATTTTTCAACAAAAAAAACGTATCTTAAAATTACCTTGATGTAAATTATATTATTACGTCGAAAATGTTTTCATTAATTTTCTTAATGTTTACAGAAAATGAGCGAACAAGACGTGTCGGACTTCGCTAAGACGCAGCTCACACTGCCCGACAAGATAGACCCGGCGGACGAGATGTCGTGGCAGCACTATCTATACAGGTGCGTTACTTCGCTAAGACGCAGCTCACACTGCCCGACAAGATAGACCCGGCGGACGAGATGTCGTGGCAGCACTATCTATACAGGTGCGTTACTTCGCTAAGACGCAGCTCACACTGCCCGACAAGATAGACCCGGCGGACGAGATGTCGTGACAGCACTATCTATACAGGTGCGTTACTTCGCTAAGACGCAGCTCACACTGCCCTACAAGATAGACCCGGCGGACGAGATGTCGTGGCAGCACTACCTGTACGGGTGAGCTAGGTACCTACTCGACCGTGCCCGCCGCCGGGACTCGTACTCACACGTCAAGCAAAAGTGTACGGAGATACAACATTAACATAAGATAAACCGCGTTCAAAATGATCGCTACTTTCCATTAGTCGAGATAACTACCCATACCATACCCGCACCGCTCGCCATCGGCAGAGGATTCATCCGCACACCTTAGAGCCAGGGTGGTCCCGGACTGTGCGGTTTCAGAGGAACTTCCTCCCGCGAACGCTCAGGTTGTGGAATGATCTCCCTGAAGAGGTTTTCCCGAGCGACTACAGCATGCGGTTCTTCAAAAGTGGTGTTTGGAAAAATTTAAAGGGTCAGCAACGCGCGTGTGATGCCTCTGGTATTGCAGGCGTCCATAGGCTACGGTAACCGTTTACCAACAGGTGGGCCGTATGCTTGTTTGCTATCTTGGTAGTATAAAAAAAATACAGAGCAAGCCTAGGCAAAACATATTCTAAAAAAAT
This sequence comes from Operophtera brumata, assembly GCA_932527175.1. Taxonomy (NCBI): domain Eukaryota; kingdom Metazoa; phylum Arthropoda; class Insecta; order Lepidoptera; family Geometridae; genus Operophtera; species Operophtera brumata. Next base: position 51,547,028 of record OW052239.1, on the reverse strand, counting down.
AACTTTAGCGATCACAAAAAACAGTAATAACGGGTCATAGTCCCTCGGTAAGAAGGGCTTTTTAGGGCCACTCTATATAAAAAAAACTGGCTGTACAATCCTGACACGTGCCGATAATACACAACAATGGAATTGATGTACATTGATTTCAGTACTGTTTGTACATAAATTCCAAGGCTGTACATTACCAGGTTGTGTAATCTAAGGCTGTACAATAGCGACAATTATCAGGCATCCACAACCATGGATTTAATGTACACTTGTACATGAATTACTGGACGTTGCAATCCTGTGGCTTCTTTATTCAATGGTTGTGAATTCCCAGGCTGTGCATTCCTCGATTGTATAATAATGGGAGCCATGTTTGTGATTCCAGTAAACTGGGGTCTAAGAGCAAGACCGACAAGACCATGGAGACGGCTGAGAACAAGGCGAAGATCATCGACGATACGGTTGAAAGGATTGTAGCCATGAGCAAAGTGCTGTTCGGACTGCATATGGTGAGTTACCTCATTCACGCTGCACTACTAGTAGCTTAGATCCAGACGATGCATCCTCACCTTAATTACCATGAAGTTCATCGACGACACGGTCGAAAGGATTGTAGCCATGAGCAAAGTGCTGTTCGGACTGCATATGGTGAGTTACCTCATTCACGCTGCACTACTAGTAGCTTAGATCCAGACGATGCATCCTCACCTTAATTACCATGAAGTTCATCGACGACACGGTCGAAAGGATTGTGGCCATGAGCAAAGTGCTGTTCGGACTGCATATGGTGAGTTACCTCATTTACGCTGCACTACTAGTAGCTTAGATCCAGACGATGCATACCTCCGGGAAATTACCATGAATGGTATGAAGTATCTAACACACAGCGGGCAAAAGTGGGACGGTAGAAAAAAAAAACTGGACAGTTCACATAACATTATCTAGCCCCTAGCTAAGCAGAGCTTGTGTTATGGGAACTAGATAACTGATATAGGTACTCGTTTCGTTTCGTATGAGGTAGTGCTGGCCTCTGGTGTCGGAGTTTGTCATAGGTACTTAATACAATACATTACATAGATAGATATTTTTTATTATACATAGAAAATACCCAGAACACCCTGAACTAATCCCCCTGATCACCCTGATCTGCAGATCGTACAAATTTTTGTTCCGAGGCGGGAATCGAACCTGCAACCTCCTGCGTCGCAGGCGAACCTGCGCCCACCGCGCCAGTGAGGTCGTCAATACAATTTAAAGAACGGTTATTTAATAAAAGCATGGTTTGAAAAAGGTATTTTTCAACAAAAATCTTATTCTGTGAGAACCTTGAAACTACTACTTCGTGACACTGGTCCTTTCTTGGTCACCCGGCGTTTGCTCAGGGATCAGTTCGAGGTATATAGGATTGAAAACGCCTCGCACGCTGTTATAAATGATAAGATAGGTACCTATATAAAATGAGCATGATACATAAAGTCAAATCATCATCATTGTCTTGCCCTTTTCCCAATTTATTTGGGGTCGGCGCAGTACGTAATGTCAAATGTTAGTCAACAAATCTTATTGGAAATGTACCTACGTGATTGACGAGCAAGAAAAGAAAATAATAATTTTAAAAAATAGGGAAATATAGTAGATTGTTGCACCGAGCAGAAAGTGACTTATAGTTGCAGCGAGTGTTCAGCGAGGGCTCTAAAAACAAGAGTGCAACAATAAGTCTCTCTAAGCGAGGTTCGCAATCTGCTTTTCTTTCAAATACAGTGAGAAAAGTTATTACAAAATAGAATTTGAGTTAAAATTTATTTATATTGTGGAAGCGTGGTATTTTGAACTGCTTTCTACTTCGAAAGAGACTCAAAGGAAAAATAGTATTTTAGAGTATGCATCTTCTATCCCCCTCCCCTCCCCCTCCACACCCTCCCCTCCCCCTCCACACCCTCCCCTCCCCCTCAACTCCCCTCCACTCACCCGCCACTCCCCCTCCACTCCCGCCAGACTCCCCCTCCACAACATGCGAGCCACGGCCACGGTGGCCACGACATGCGAGCGGCAGGAATGGATTTTCATACAACATTCCTGCACTGTCTTTAAACATACCTGCGCAGTTTCTTACAAGTGCATATAAGGGCTGCTTTGTGCTAGCATTTCACGTGAACAATTATGAAATTACTTCGTAGTTGGAATAAAAATACTATTTTTATTTATGTTCATTTTTGTGTGTAGATCGACCACCCTCAACAAATGAGCAAGAATGTGTACCGCTCGGTGGTCTCTATTCAGAGGAAACGAGCCGTCATCGCGTGCTTCCGGCAAACCTCGCTGCATTCCTTGCCAAGGTTACATTCTGTCGTGTGTCTCTTGTTATAAGAATGCGTTTTGAACGACAAAATCCTACTAATGTTATAAATGCGAATATGGACAATCCAAAATGATTCTTGTGGTTTTACTGAATAAAACACTAAAACTGATATATAATTTGAATTTTTGGTTGTGACTCGATTAAACCGTAACAGCTAATCCGATAACGATGAAATTTGGCATATTTTGCGGACTCAAATGCATTCGTTGCTCTGGTTTGTAGAGTGTAACTCGTGTGTGTTGAAGTGCAGTGTGTGTGTGTTTGTTGTGCTATGTAATAACAATTTAGACATAGGATATGCGTTTAAAATGCCCAATAATAGCCCATTTTAGGAATTTTATAACAGATTTGCAATGGTAACCTACTGCGCTTAGTAATTGTTGCTTAGAGTACCTACATTACCTACCTAACATCAGAAAAGCCACCCCTCTCCTAGATGTAGGTACATACATATAATGCACTAACCAACTACACCGGTCGCCCTACGCCAGATGAAAGCTTTCTGGGCCCCAATCTTGTCTATGAGCTGACGTCACATTAATGTGGCTTAGGTATGACGTCATTTTTTGCATAACATGTTTCTGACACCCCCTTGGTAGCTGATATCCTGGGCGCGGTTTCGAGGACATCCTGGCGGTCCAAGTGATTCCTAAAATCTTGGATACTCAACCTCTTGCCCAACTTGAACTACTTACCATATAATTGTTACTAGTAATGTTGCATGCCGCACTGGACTAACAAGGCCACTAAACCGAAACAGCGAGACAGTAACTGGAAGAGAGTGCTGTGCGCGGCGAGAAAGCGAGCCGTCATCGCTTCATTGCGATCCGTCCATTTGTATAAGCTTAGTCGGTGAGTATCTACTAGTGTGAGCGTATACGCGTTCAGTTACAACCTATAACCCAACAAATGTAAATGGTACTATGTTTAACTAAAGATCTAACAAGGAATTAGTGGTGTGTCCAGCCTAAGAATAGACCCGTCCGTCTTCTACCGTGGATGTCATAAAAGCCAACTAAAGGATTACACCAGAGGATGGGCAGAACACCAAGAATGTGATCACCAATCCACCTGCCAAGCGTGGTGATTATTATGACATTGCAGTATAGGGGAGAGGCCTCGTCTAACCTCGGACGTGTAATGGCTCGCGATGATGATGCTCATTATGATAAACCTCGCTGTATTCCTTGCCAAGGTTACATTCTGACATTATAGGTTACGTTATTTTAAACACTTTCAGACATCGAGCCATTAATATCTTCGCTCGAACGTACTACGAGTTGTGGTTGGAAGAGGAAAACATCGGCCAAGAAGTTATGATAGAAGATCTCACGGTAAGCTCAATAATTCATCATCAGCTCGCTACTGCGAAGGTAACAGCTGAGCAGCTCGTAATAAAACTACTAACGATTCAATGAAGTTATCTGCTGAAACTTGTTTGGTCTCTGTAGTTCCATTATCTACTCTCGTGTTTTAATTAACGATTTAATATTACCTACGTCCCTGATAACAAAAACACTGTAAAATATTGTTTTATCTAAACACAAAATTGCTCTGTTTAGAACCACATACCTTATGCATAGTGACAAAGAAGAAAGCAGTACCACAAAGACTTCTAAAACTAAACGATCTACCTCAGTCCTAATGCAAGCTAAACCTTGCTACATTGATATTGAGTTTAATTTGCAGCAATCGTTCGAAGATGCAGAACTGAAAAAGAGTGACGTGGTAGAAGAGGAGGGCAAACCTGACCCTCTCACTCAACTCGTGACGACCTTCTGCAGGGGCGCTATGACAGAGAGATCCGGAGCTTTACAGGTACTGATTACAGCTCTTGTAGACCTTTGACTTCTTGCAACCTGTTAACTTCTACAGGGCATAGATTCAAGACTACTGCTGTAACAAATAGTGACGAGGTAGAAGAGGAAGGTAAACTCTGCCTTTTTCATCTTACGCTGTTATCCAACTTTATCGCTGTTCCCCATAATACGACATTGTACTGCAGCTATGTAATGCATATGCATAAGAGATTGTCATTACTGTTTCATACCTACTCAATGAAATTGTCAAACTCAGGAACAAATGGCAATGATCTACTTCCTATTAATCCTTCTGATTGGGCATTCACTCTTCTAAATAAAAAAAGCGGCCAAGTGCGAGTCGAACTCGCCCATGAAGGGTTCCGTAGCAGCAAGTAACATAATATAAAAATTCTTGGATGTATTACGATTTATGACGTAATAAATAAAAAATACTTACTAGATCTCGTTCGAACCAATTTTCGTTGGAAGTTTACATAATATATTTTTTTAGTTTTATCGTTCTCTTATTTTAGAAGTTACACTTCCAGAGTGGTAAAATGTGTGGGGACACACATTTTACCACTTTGGAAGTGTCCCTCGCGCAAACTATTCAGTTTAGAAAAAAACTATATAAGAAACCTCAATATAATTTTTGAAGGCCTATCCATAGATAACACACACGGGTTTGATTAAAAAAATTATTTGAGTTTCAGTTCTAAGTATAGGGAACCCCAAATATTTATGTTTTTTTTCTATTTTTGTGTAAAAATCTTAATGCGGTTCACAGAATACATCTACTTACCAAGTTTCAACAGCATAGCTCTTATAGTTTCGGAAAAAAGTGGCTGTGACATGCACGGACAGACAGACAGACAGACATGACGAATCTATAAGGGTTCCGTAATTTGATTACGGAACCCTAAAAACCTGATTTTAAAAATTACTTTTAACATTGACAGGAGGATCCTCTCTACATGTCATACGCCTACATCATAGCCAAATCGTGTGGAGAAGAAGAAGAAGAAGGCGGCGGTGAAGAAGAAGAGGGCGGTGGGGAGGAGCAGGGTGAGGATGAGGGCAAGGCTAGTATACACGTGAGTAATTTGAAAATAACGAGTCTAATTGTAACCATGTAGTCCCCATCTAGGAAACCCTGTTTCGTTATTTCTGGTCGTGGTGGTTTCGTTAACAGCACATGAAAGGGGGTAGCGGACAACATTTTCTGTTATACCTATCAAACAACCTCAGGGGTTTCATTAATTGAAATAAGTTTAATAAGTCATATTTAATTTGAAATAAGTTTAATTAGCCCTAAGTTGAATTTTTGCTTCCACTTCTAAACATTAACTTTATAAATATTGAGACATGAATGGAGTTGTTTACCTTATAAAATTTCGATAGTTTCTTTTTATTGTACACCAACCTTTGAAAGATTTGAAAATTATAACAATAGTTTTTCAACTATTTTATGAACAATTCGCAAGCTATGATTATTCCTTGCCAAAAAATCAAAGAAAAGGACATAAAATCAATTTTTATTTATTACCTTGATAGGACGTCAGCTGAAAACACATCCTAACGCGGTACTTTACCTAAGTATGTAATCTAGGCTGATCTAGGGACGGTGATAATTGGGATATTGAACTATCCAGTCGTTTGCACGCACTTTCTACCAAGCCCTCACCGTGCATGGCGTAAAAAAGTTAATAACCTTACTAACATATTTTCCTTGATAATTGTTGCAACCAGAAGACTATGGATACTTTCATGGTATGTAAAGAATCTTAACCAATAACATTTAGAATACTATGAAATACGAGTACCTACCTAAAGGTGGATCTAGTTTTTATACTGACAGCACATTTTTTTGATATTATAGGAACAAGAAATGGAGAAGCAAAAGCTATTATTCCACCAAGCCCGGCTAGCCAACAGAGGTGTCGCCGAGATGGTGCTACTACACATATCAGCGTCTAAAGGCATGCCCAGCGAGATGGTCATGAAGACACTAGAACTAGGCATATCTATCCTGCGGGGCGGCAACATTGATATACAGATGGTAAGGCCTACTTCAAACTAGACCGTGATAATGTTATTGATAGTTGAAATAGTGCTAGTGCACAAAGCAGCGTCTAACATTAGACATAAAATATCTAGGTAGTGAGATAGAAGACTAGACGAGAAATATCCAGTGACTTATGCTCGCAGTCACGGTGCACAGATCAGTGACGAAACATGTGAAATAATAATAAATGATTAATGAAAAGGATCGGGACAAGTATACCACCTTGTGAGACTCTATAGAACATTTAAGTTTCGGTCCTAAATAAATCCCTAATTTTCCAGATACTTCTGAGGTCTATAAGACCGGAGTATGATTAAATGGTCGCATGTCTTATTGCACATTTCTTCGGCTTGTGGACAGGCCTGGAACCAGAAACAGTGTCCAAGGCTTAGGCCGAGTCAAGATAAATGCAAAGGCTTTGCTGATGACTGTCCAGAGTGTTACACACATTTTGATATAATTTAAAGACAACATTTTAACATTAAATAAAGTATTGTGAGAAACATGAGCAAATTAATCTTGTATTTAAGTCGATTCATAATGATCCTTGAAATTCCACTTTCATTCTCTCAGCAGTATCATAAATTACGTTGCTTGTGATGTTGATTGTATTTTTTTATCTTTTAGGGAATGCTGAACCACCTCAAAGACAAGAAAGACGTGGGTTTCTTCACATCCATCGCTGGACTGATGAACTCGTGTTCTGTGCTCGATTTGGATGCATTTGAGAGAAATACTAAGGCTGAAGGTACACACTTTATATCATAAGATTATGGCGATTCAATTGGTCAATCAGAAGAAGATTTCAGGCCTTTGTAGATCATTCATTTTTTTCATTTTTTTTTGCATCATCATGCATGATGATGAATTGCAGTTCTCAGGGCCGACATACCCCAAGCAGGTCTCTGATCCAACGCAGGGTGACCGAGAAAGAACTGGTGACACGAAGTAGATAGTATTGCAGTGCATCTTTGTTATGTTCATTTTTTACGGCGACCTCTGTGGCGCGGTGAGCGAAGCTTGGCCTGCGACGCAGGAGGTTGCGGGTTCGATTCCCGTCTCGGAACAAATATTTGTGCGATCGCAGATATTTGTTCAGGGTGTTCTGGGTATTTTCTATGTATAATAAAAAATATCTATATAGGTAATACATTGTATTAAGTACATCAGTTATCTAGTACCCATAACACAAGCTCTGCTTAGCTTGGGGCTAGATAATGTTGTGTGAACTGTCCAGCATTATTTATTTATTTTATTTTGTTTAATACATCATCAGTTTTTGCATCAATGAAAAAGACCAAAAAATTCCGATCCAATATGACTAAACCATTGATAATGTCTCGCCTCAAAGTCGCACAACGGGCTATGGAGAGTGCACTTAGTGGTAATTTCACTAAGTGATGGAATCCGAAATGAAGAGATCCATAGAAGGCCAACGATCACCGACATAGCTCTTAGAATTAACTATCCACGTAGCAGAACCCCTGATGAATGCCTTGCCAACTCGGCCATGGCGCGGGCTGACTGCCTGCCTTATTGATGTTATGTTAAAGAACTCCCTTTTCCGCATTTGAACTCTATGGGCGGTCCATTATGCGTGACCTTATTGATGTATGTTGATGTTTAAGGTCTGGGTGTCGGCCTGGAGGGCGCGGCCGGCGAGAAGAACATGCATGACGCGGAGTTTACTTGCGCGCTCTTCCGGTTCATACAGCTCACCTGTGAAGGACACAACTTGGGTGAGTACACCGTTTGTACTAGCATCCGTGGTAGGGTTCACTCGGTACTGGCACCGACCACGCGGGCTCGTGAGGGTGGCCGAGCCCTCGTCCCAACTTCCACGCGAGCACAGCGACCTCTCTCTCTCTCTCTCCTCGAAAACGCAAGAAAACTCGTGTCTTCCCGGCTAAAGAGAGAGATACGTCACTTAACTTATGGCTAGTATAGTATTATTTTATCTGTGCTCATGGCCATCATCTATGTTCCGGACATAGCTCAGCGAAGGAGAAACTGACTACGCCTGGAAGGTAGAGAGAGCAAAGCACCTTTTTGCTGTTTATTACCATATTTGAGTTTGATTCCTGTACAAAGACCAGAAAGCTCGGTCGGTAGTATTTTTATTGAATTACACAACCAACTTCTATAATCATGCCACGTTACACGTGACGCGATGATAGAAGTCAATCAAACTCTAGAGAGGTGTTTCATTAACTACTTTGTTTCCTTCGCGTCCCAGAATCACTAGTAACTCATAAATGTAATGTTATGTTGTACAGAATGGCAGAACTACCTGCGCACGCAGGCCGGCAACACGACCACGGTCAACGTCGTCATCTGCACCGTCGACTACCTGCTGCGCCTGCAGGAGAGCATCATGGACTTCTACTGGCATTACTCGAGCAAGGTACTATTACAACGTCGTCATCTGCACCGGCGAAGCAGCTGGTACTTAGGGGCCCCGTGCCATAGATGATTTCATCTTTTCAGATTCTATCGCGTAGTTAAACTCCGAGCATAGCTCTCTCTATAGCCTGTCGTGTAACTTTGAATGTTTGCATGCGGCCAATAGTTATTTGCAATGAAACTGATGTTTGTTTATATCCCAGGAGCTGATCGACCCCGCCGGCAAAGCGAACTTCTTCAAAGCTATTGGAGTAGCGTCGCAAGTGTTCAACACGCTCACCGAGGTCATCCAGGGCCCTTGCACGCAGAATCAGCAGGCTTTGGCGCATTCCAGGTATATTTAAATTCTACCGTAAGTACACGGCAATAAGCTTTAAATTGGAGTAAACCCTGGGCCTTTCGATGGGAATATCTAATGAAACTTTTTTATGGACCCATCGTGGGCTCTGACTTTTTATATTTCAAATAAGTAAAAAATAACACAAAGTGTAACCAACAATGTGCCAGAACGGTTCCGAGCTGGGTTCTAGGTTATAGGTGGTTATAGGTGTTTGATTGAGCTGAAATGTTGCATGCCTGTCAAGTTCCGATGACAATACTATATTATGCTGACAGTGAGCTGATCTGATGATGGAGACGGAAGGTGGACAACGGAACTCCTCGATGAATAACAGTAGACTGGTCGTGTTTTGGGTTATTTTCATCAGCACACGGTTCCGATCACTAATTTCATAAAAGCTTGTATTTAAAAATATATCTATATATTATAAAACAAAGTCGTCTTAGTTACACCACTTATAACTCAAGAACGGTTGAACCGATTTGGCTGAAAATTGGTGGGGAGGTAGCTTAGAACCAGGAAATTGACAAAGGGGGTAGGAGTATGAGGGGGGGTTCACCGGGGGCTACCCGTGCGAAGCCGGGGTGAGTTGCTAGTTTAAAATAAAAAACTTGTTACATAATATTGTTTGGTTTCCAGATTGTGGGACGCAGTGGGAGGATTCCTGTTCCTGTTCTCTCACATGCAAGACAAGCTGTCCAAGCACTCCTCGCAAGTGGACTTGCTGAAGGAGCTGCTGAACCTTCAGAAAGACATGATCACTATGATGTTGTCCATGCTCGAAGGAAACGTTGTCAATGGTAAAACTTACGCTAAAATCATACTGGTCGCACGTACTTGGCGTACGTACGCCATTTGGGCAGGAAAATAAAGAAATAAAATGAACATTGAATTAACAGTAGCGAAACACACTTGGCTAATGGTTCAACGAAGTTTTATATATATCTCCCTCTTGCTCATTCAATTAATTTTATACTGCCCAACTGGCTTACGTATGTAGCCAGTAACCCTCAACCAATCACATACAGTTGTGGTCATATAATTAAGAACGATTTGAAGTTCTAGAAGTTTTTTATTTAAATCGTATCATACACAGAGATGTGTACCTTCTGAGAAGCAACTAGTTATGTTATATAATAGTCACATTAATAGAGCAACCTGACTTAAGAATAAAGTATGAAATCGCTAACTATTTTTTGCACATTTTATTGATTTTATCAAAGTAACACATTCAAATAGTACTGAAACTGGACAAATAATTAAGAACGATTTATTTAACTGCTCGGGAATTGTTTTGTATGACACTTAGATTTAAAAAATCACAATATTATGTAGCACAGGAAACATAAAAAGAAATTTAATAAATATTTAACTATAATTAATAGTTAATAGCATATCCACGGCTTTTAATTACAGCTTTACACCGGCGAGGCATTGACTCTATTAATTTTTGACATTTCGCAAGAGAAATAGAGTTCCATTCTTCTAAAAAAACGTCATACAGCTCTCTTAAATTTCCACACTTTGTATTTGAAACATTTTTCTTTACTTCAAACCACAGATTCTCTATTGGGTTTAGATCTGGACTGTAAGCAGACCAGTCTAAGACAGAAACTAATTGCGCTGTAAGAAATTCCTTTACGGTGCGTGCAGTGTGCTTTGGATCATTGTCATGCTGGAATGTCCAAATGACCGGTAGAACGTCTTCAGCGTATGGTAACATTGTATCTTCCAGTATATTTTTGTATTGGAACTGATCCATGTTACCTTCTATCAACTTTACAGGTCCTACACCATGTCCAGAAAAGCAACACCAAATTTTCACATTTCCACCACCGTGCTTTAATGTAACTTTCGTGTACTTTGGGTCGAATGCTGTATTCGGGGGACGTCGTACGTATCGTTTTCCATCACAACATACTCTGTTTATTTTCGTCTCGTCAGAAAAAAGTACATTTTTCCACTGTTGCACAGTCCAGTTTTCATACTTTCTCGCAAATGCAAGCCGGGCTTGCCTGTGGCAAAGTTTTAACATGGGTACCTTTCTTGCTATCCTACCGTGCAATCTTTCTTCTACCAAACATCTTCGAATAGTGCGTGCTGAGATTGCTGAAGGGTTGTTTTCACCAAAATATTATTTTCTAAGCTCATTGGACCCTTTAAAAGGATTTTGTTTTGCCATACGAACGATGTTTCGGTCATCTCGAGGAGTTGTTTTTCTCTGTTTATGTACACGTGGAACATTCGAAGTAGTTTGATACGTAGCAAAATGCTTTACAGCGTGGAAAACTATCGTTTTTGAACATTGCAGATGGTCTGCTATCTTTTTATAAGACCAATTCTTCCGGCGAAGTTTTATTATTACTTCCCTTGTAGATTTATCACAACTATTATTTTTTCCCATTGTTTTTTCTAAAGAAGCAATCACCTTTAATCTTTTACAGCACGTAATGGCGCCAAAATTATACAAACAGTAACAAATCGACTGAGTGTTCTCTATTTAAATTTGAATAAAGGTATAAACTACTTATCGTTCTTAATTACGTGACCAGCCAGTAATAAGGAATACTTTGTTTAAAAGTAGTGTAAAAAGTTTGCCTATTGATTTTTAGCCAATCATGTGTATCAATGAATACAGTGGTAATATGGAAATGTTTTACGATACCGAGAGAAATAAAAACAAATGCATACAATTAGTTTTGCATCTTAGTTGGAAAAAATCTTCCCTTTATATCAGCGTTCTTAATTATATGGCCACCACTGTATATATATTAAAACAATATGGCGCTGCGGTTGGCCAATCGGAAACAAGAGACATTGGACTTTGTGGTACTGGCGCCTTTTACAAATATTTTCCCAAAATGTCTTCTACAAGGCTTCTTGTCTGTCTGTCTGCCTGTTAATTAATAAAATCGAGCTCAATTAAAAAAAATTGTTTCTAGTGCATGTTAGGAACCTCTAGAAGGCGCACTGAATTCTATTACCACACTGGTTATTTCACCATCAAAGCTCGTTTCAAGGACACCATACCTCACCCTGGTCACCAACCTAATGAATTGTGGCCAAGATAGAATCAATGGCTGTACAAAACGTCCTGTTCCAGGCACGATCGGCAAACAGATGGTGGACACGCTGGTGGAGTCGGCCTCCAACGTGGAGCTGATCCTGAAGTACTTCGACATGTTCCTGAAGCTGAAGGACCTCACCTCCAGCGCCAGCTTCCAGGAGATCGACGCGAACAATGACGGCTGGGTCCTGCCCAAAGACTTCAAGGAGAAGATGGAGCAGCAGAAGAGTTATACTCCGTGAGTTAACATGACACAGCGTGCATGACATGACACAGCGTGCATAACATGACACAGCGTGCATGACATGACACAGCGTGACCGATTTTGATTATTTTGTGTGTGTATTTGAGTGGGTCCCGGGACGATTTAGAGTCACAACAGGACCGGCAGGCGGCGCTGCGGTCGGGTCGCAGGGACCGCGCGAACGAAGTCGCGAGCGGGCCGCTAGTACTTTATACAAATATTGTACTCACATATGCACCTAATAGTCGCGCTACAGATTTTAGAGCTTGTTACTTACCAGAGCCTCTACAGCCTCTATACCTCGAGCTGACGCAGGGCGGCCCAGAAAGGACAGGTGACACGCAGAAGTCAAATTAATAGGGTAGTTTTAACCCTGGCTAAACTAGAGATTTCCTTCGTATGTCTTGCGTCGTGTTTTTACCTCCTGCAAGCCCACGCGACTAAACTCGCTACTACCGCTGACATCAACCAATTCTAGAAACTTCACTGTATTGAAGGCAATTAATAATTGTAATTTAAACTGTTTGCTCTGTCCACAGTGAAGAGATAGAGTTTCTACTCGCCTGCTGTGAAACGAACCACGACGGGAAGTTGGACTACGTTGGGTTCCGCGACCGGTTCCACGAACCGGCGAAGGAGATTGGCTTCAACTTGGCTGTGCTGCTTACCAACCTGTCGGAACACATGCCTAATGAACCCAGGTACTACATACCATAGGATTAGTTAGACTACGTTGTTTTCTGGCCGGTTCTACGAACCAGCGAAGGAGATTGGCTTCAATTTGGCTGTGCTGCTTACCAATCTGTCGGAACACATGCCTAATGAGCCCAGGTATTACATATTATAGTATATTTTACTATAAAAACTTTCGTGAACCATATCAATTATTTTATAAAAACGGGAAATTTTCACGTACCGTTAAAGCGATGTAAGCACCGACATTGTTTCGAGAGGTCCTGCTTAGCACTGCCCCCTCGTCCTGCTTAGCACTAAACCGCTCAGTGCGAGCTGCAGCGCGCTCGGCTCGTGTAGTGGGGCACGCGGGTAGGAATATAGCTTGTGTTCGTTTCGTCATCGTCGTCGGCGCAGTGGATTGTGGTGCCTCATCGCTGTCACTACTGCTACCATCAACACCGTATGGCATTCCAGAGAGACAGGCATCACTCACTATATATTATAGTATAAGTTAAATTACGTTGTATTCTACAACCAGTTCCGCGAACCAGCCAAGAATATTGGTTTCAACTTAGCTGTGTTGCTTACTAACACTGATGTGTATCTACACTTCATCGTTTACAGTGTGTATCTTTGTGCCTATCTTATCAAAATCTTATCTGATCAAAATGAGCCCAAACACTGCCAGGCTACTATTCATTATCGAAGAGATCCGTTGTCGCCCTTCCGTCTCCATCATCAGATCAGCTCGATGTCGCCATAATATTGAGTGTCTATTTGAGTGTGTTATTGTAATAATTTTCACTAGAAACGGGATATTTACCATGATTTTTGAGTTTTATATGTTCCCGATATTGAAAATAAAAAATAGAAAAGAAAAAATATAGATTAAAGATTAGATTAGAGATTGATAGTGAAAATTATGCACATAACCATGATAGTTTCAAAAATGTTATTGTAATGTTCCAGACTGGCCCGCTTCCTAGAGACGGCCGGCTCCGTGCTCAACTACTTCGAGCCGTTCCTGGGGCGCATCGAGATTATGGGCGGCGCCAAGCGCATCGAGCGCGTCTACTTCGAGATCAAGGAGTCTAACATCGAGCAGTGGGAGAAGCCACAGATCAAGGAATCCAAACGAGCGTTCTTCTACAGCATAGTCACTGAAGGAGGCGACAAGGAGAAGCTCGAAGCGTTCGTGAACTTCTGTGAAGACGCCATCTTTGAAATGACGCACGCGTCGGGCCTCATGGCGGCGTCCGAGGAGTCGGCCGGCGGGCCCAAGAACAGGGAGGCGAGTTACATGTACATGGGAGATGATGATGATGAACGGTACCTACTCATTACTATTTATCAGTTTCATATAAACGACTATCATCTCCGTATAAACGACTATAATTTCCATATAAACGACTATCATTTCCGTATAAACGACTATCATTTCCATATAAACGACTATCATTTCCATATAAACTACTGTCATTTCCTTAAAAACGACTATCATTTCCATAAAAACTACTATCATTTCCTTAAAAACGTATAATTTCCATATGGAAATGATAGTCGTTTATATAAACTACTATCATTTCCATATAAACGACTATCGTTTCCGTATTATTTCCTTAAAAACGACTATCATTTCCATATCAAGTTGTTGTTTTCTAAATGACTGTCAGAAACGAGGTCCATGACATGGGATAATGAAAATTTCGTCTAGAATACTTACTTACTTTACTGTTATTTTCAAATAAACTGCTAGGTGCTGGTGCTTCTCATTTATTTTATTTTTTATATTTACCTGTATCTAATACTATACCGCTGATATGTTTGATGTGTACGCTTCTAAGTTCCGGTTAGTAAGTCCGATCTAAGTTGTAATAACGAGTCCAACTTAGATCGGGAACACACCTTTTATTTGTTGAGGACGCTCGTTTTCCGCCACTGTTTGGACATGCCATCAAAGCGCACATGAGCTTAAAGAACTTCGCTCAATGTTTCAGAGCCGGCAAAGACCCCTTCCGCCGAGGACTGCAGTCAGTGAAGGACGGCATCTACGCGGCATTCTCGTCCCTATCACCCGCCAACATAAAGGCTAAAATCGCGGACGCTCAGCAAATGCCACCGGCCGAACTCGCGCTTGGCTTCTTCAAAATGTTCTTCTACCTTTTCTACTACTTGGGATATGGAGTGTTGGTGGTCGTCAGGTGAGTTTAACATACGTCTTTTAGAAAATAAGGTTGCGATTTGGATATGTGAATGATTGTACTTGTGTCTTTTCACGCGTCACGTATTGTGTGGTATTGTGGCACAGTCATTGGTAAATTCCTTCATTACTCTGATATTAGTTTATTTATAATATTTTTATAGTATACATAATGTTAGCGTGAAATAGTTATGTTGTGGCTTTTTGCAATGTGTAGGTACCTATGTAACCTTCATTTACTTATGTATGTACATTATTATGATCGTCTGGCACTGAAATTTAAGGCGATATGTTAACATTTTGGTAGGTAATTTAGATACCTCAAAAACAGAAATACGTTCAACAACTTTTCTGGATAGATATATTTTAGATTCTTTTTATACTATTCAGTAGGTAATCACAGTACCTACTTAATATAAAATGATTTATTTTTATATTTGCTTCTTTTAAAGCAAAACGATGTTTTGTCATTTGTCGCTTATATCAGTTATTTTTGAGCAGCAAAAATCCACAGGTCATCTCTGCCCGGGTTCAAGTGAGTGATAGCGCTATCACTTTCTTGACGTTATTGTTATATTGCTAGACTCCACCCATTCGATATTTTAACATATCGCCTTAAGTAGCTGGTTTCCCGAAAGGTACTTCTACAGAACATAAGACTGCATTACATACATGCCTTATGTTGCATCGAAAATATTTTATTTTATTAGGTGTTTGTTTTTATTTTATGCGATTATACTATTGTAAACCATGGCCTTAACAAGTTCGGGAAATTAGTGATTCAAATTATACGGTGTTTTTTTATTCAAATAATTTAGCTGCAATTACTACAAAATATCTACTTTAAATAGCTTTTTGTGTGAGCTTTTTCTACGTCTTTTATCTTTAGGTAGCCATAAAACTATAAACTGGAAAAAAAACCATATAGTTCTATTCCAATTCTATCTGTGCTTCCAACTTGTAGGTTCTTAAAGCTTCCTCCACTCTCCGCCTGGAGGATACTCATTTGACACTCGTCTTATTTACGGAGATTGCTCTGCCCGAGATATGGAACTAAATTAATAACATAAACTTTATATCCACACATAAATAAACACTTACCATCCTAATATAAAACGCGAATTATCCTTGGAATAGTTGGCACAGTGTTCTATCTTTTGCATTGACACGCAGTTTTAAATTAGATCGAAAGAGACAAAACACGGTGGAACTATTCCAATGATAATCAGCGTTAACCTATTAGTAGCACGGCTAGAAATAAAAAATACATTTAGAATTAGATAGTTTTCAGTATGGACCGCCCTTGGCGATATAAGCCTCCTCCAAGGATAGACAATCTTCCCTAGCTCTTGCTCTACGGCCAGACTTTTCCAGCCACTTAGATTATGTCGTTATTTTCTTTACACATGAAAAGAAAACGATTGCTACAAACTCAATGTGTTAAAACATCTTATGAAATGAACCAGGCATTTTTGGTTTGTTTTTGCCATCGAACTCTTTCACAACACATTTGTCCATTTTGCGCAGTTTTGGTATGACGATGTTCAACAAATATCTTGGATTGAAACAAACGTAGACTCGCGCAGAGTAACCTCAGTAAATAAGGAGGGTGTACAGATCAGCAGCCTGTATATCGAGCACCATCCGTCTTTTTATCTAGTCTCTACTTCTATATCTCATAGCGATTTTGTGAAGAGCATTGAATCATGAAACTTATGTGCATTTTATACGGTTCAAATTGCTACATCTCCATCTCTGCAGGTATATATTCGGCGTGCTGCTAGGCCTGATGCGAGGTCCTCAAGTGGAGGAGCCGCCGCCTGAACCCACGGAAGAAGAGAAAATCGGTCAGTTGAGACACAGGTTGCTCAACACCACAAGTAAGAGAACTGATTACAAGCTCACTCAACAAGCTTGGACGCTTTGCGTTTGGTCACTGTCAAACATAGAATAAATCACAAACTTGTGTTGCTGTCATTACTTGATATTCAATAAAATCATATCCTCTTGCGTAGTAGGAAAAAAATATTAGGTCAAGTTGGGGTGGGGATTATTTATTTTGAAAGTTCCGTCTCGTACTACCTCGGATGAGTTTCATTCGGATGTTAGGTACTCAGAATAAAGGATAGAAAGTCTAAAAGCAAGTCTTACAAGAAAAGGGGAATGAAAATAAGACTGAGTCAAAATAAAAGTAATTAAAATAACCTCAAAATAAGAGAGATATTAGTAGTGCAACTTAACTCAACTTTAAACTTTCCATTTATTACCCCCATTTATTATTTTAATAATAACTATATTTAACTTATTATTTTACACCAAACTGGATCTAAAAAAAGAAAATAAAAGTGAGAGTCAAATGAAGGGAGTCAACGTAAAAGGGAGACTCAAATAAAAATTAAAAAGTGTTAAAATAAAAATCAAAGGCCAAATTAAAAGGCTAAATGCGATTGACTCATGTGAACGTTAGGAGACGCTCACTATTTTGTAGTGTGGCCACAAAAGTCGTCCATTGAGTTAACATTATGATCGGTGTGTGAACCATAAATGGTTTGAAGTTCGTACTATCTTAGTCAAAATAAAACATGAATCCATCCATATACTTATTATGTCTGACCATATATTTACAGAGAAAATTGTGGTTCGGGGAAATATCAAGAGGAATTCTGACCATGAACCAGAATATATAAGTTAGATTCCAAGTAGTGACCAAACGCAAAATCAACACTAAATCGCCAAACGCAGGTTAACATTTGTGTAACATTTAATTAATCAAATGTATGATTGGCATTAACTTTTTAACAATATTTAATTGTAATAAATTGTACTACCTATATTATGTAACTTGATTAAAAACCTGCTTTTGAGACGACAGGTAAGTCAATTCACAACATGTTCTATTGATACTTACAGTTTACAATCAATAATGCTATCTGTACTACAAAACAAACTAGATTAGTACGGATCCTCACTCAGAATACTGCACAAGTACAGTTGTATACCTACAAACTAGATGGCGCCAATACAAAAACATCATTCCTACAATCTTAAATCAATCCGTCAGGTCCGCTCCGACACCTGCCGGCGTTGCCAGCGGCGGACGACACCGGCCAGTTGCAGGTGTCGGCGTTCGGACTCGACATCACCAAAGAGGACAATGGACAGTAAGTTATACCTGCCTCATTATTTTGCACTTTGGTTTGGTCGCGTTGGAACAGGAGTCAATTTACAGGTCTAGCGCTTAATTAGCGCCTATACGCGCAGGTATAGGAGCGGTACACGAGGGATGTTTTCGTCTCTCGAATGACATGAAATGTATCAGACGACAACGACGACGAAAACACTCCTCCCGTACCGCTCCCATACCTCAGGGTCTTCCTCGGTTAAGCGCCTAGACCTGTAGTTTATAAGACGATTCAAAATGATCCTTGTGATTTCAATGAATAATAATAATACTTTTACTTAAACACTCACTTGATGATGCCTGTACATGGCGCTCGTTCCCAGGATACAAGTGAAGCCGCACGAGTCGCCCGGCACCTCGTCCCCGTCCTCCGGCGAGGAGGCGGAGGTCTCACCGGATGACTCCACGGAGCACACGGGGGAGGAGTTACGGCCGCCGTCGCTTATCGACCTGCTGGGGTAATTACAACAACTCATTTACCCGCATTTAACACATCATCATTATCATCGGCAGCTCAAATAATAGCCCACTGCTGGGTATAATCCTCCTCCCTCAAACGCCACTCCAGTCGGTTCTGTGCGATTCGCATCCAGGTATTTCCCTCTACGGCCTCTATATCATCCGCCCACCTGGCTGATGGTCAGCCACGGCCTCTAGTGCTCCATCTCGGCCACCACTTGGTCAGGGCCTTACACCATCTGCCGTCACCAAATCTGGCCAAGTATCCTGCCCAGCGCCACTTTACATTTAACACACTGCCCCAAAAAAAGTTGTGTTTTGTTTTCACGGGTTCATGTCTGTACGTATATCAGTAAAGCAACAATTCATATGTTATGGTTTAAATATTGACCATTTTGTTTTCAGAGGTGAACAAGCCAAAAAGCAAGCTCAAGAACGGATGGAGGCGCAAGCTGTGCAACAAGCTGCTATGTCCGCCATCGAAGCGGAGAGCAAAAAGAAGGTACCCCTTAGTAACGACTTTCATCTTTGTGTTCTAGAAAGAAAAAAAGAACATTTATTTGTGTCAATAAACGCACACACACACACACACACAGAGAAACAAATATTAACAAAGAATGATAAAACGAGTTTGTGCCTCTCAGTAGCAGTCACGCCACTGACACAAATTGACGTCCAGCTCAGCATTTGCAGTATTATAAAGTACAATAAATGCAAACCATCAATGCACAAGCGAACAGTGAGAGTTTGTATGTTTGAGAACGCATTCTGTCGTGAGCGCAACAAGGGCTTGAATGGACAAAATGTGTTGCCGAGACTGAACGAGGCGAGATCTCGGCATCTGATGCAGGATGCGGCCTTATATTATGTGTGTTAGTAAGTATGTGTGTTTGTCCGACGATAGCTGCAAAACCGTTGATTCAGTCTTGGTGAAACTTGATAAAACGTACCTACCAAGTGATTATATGTTTTAAGTTCGAAAATAAGCTTAATCGGTACATGGGTTATAGGTTAGGGGCTTATTGGTGAGCAAACTTATGGCGGAAAGTAGGATCCAGAGTCTCGAGCACCGCCGTAAAGTCGCATGCCTTCCTATCTATTCTATAGGTTACATTTCAGGGAATTTTCATTCATTTCATTTTCCTTTATTTATCATGCATATTGATCTAAATATATTTTGGTTAAATAGTATCTTAAAACCTATGTTAGGTTTGTCTAAATACTAGGTTCTCTTACATGGAATATTTTCAACTACTACGGTGAGCAAGCGCCCGACTTAATTACAGAATTGACAGAATTGAATGCTCCCAGGAACTTCACGATCTGATCCCACCATCTCCTTTTCATCATACGACAAGCAGGCGCACAGCTCAGTACCTACCATCCTTGCCTCATCAGTAGGCATCTATACCCGCAATTCGCACTAAGCGTTTCGGTTCCACGTTTTTAAGGCGAACTGCTAAGGAATGGAACTCGTTACCGTCGTCTGTCTTTCCTGAAATTATAGTATGGGTCTCTTTAAAGCAAGAGGGCTAAAATATATAAATTAAAGCTATATGACGTCATCATAGTTATATAGAAAATATTGATATACATATATGTTAATACTTCGGAAACGACCGTTTGAAAATGGTCAAAATCATTAAAAAAGTAAAAGAATGCAGAAAGTACCTATGCATTCTGTCAATAGCGAGTAGCGACAGGATAATAATCATATACTCGTAATAATAACATAAATAAATAAATAAATAAATAAATAATGCTGGACAGTTCACACAACATTATCTAGCCCCAAGCTAAGCAGAGCTTGTGTTATGGGTACTAGATAACTCATATACTTAATACAATATTATACATAGATAGATATTTTTTTATTATACATAGAAAATACCCAGAACACCCTGAACAAATATCTGTGATCGCACAAATATTTGTTCCGAGGCGGGAATCGAACCCGCAACCTCCTGCGTCAAAGGCTAAGCTTCGCCCGCCGCGCCACAGGGGTCGTCAAATAAATCTATTTCCATGCTGTATTTTCACACACTTTTGCGATGGCTTATATTTAAAGCAGCGTGGAAGTTTGCGAGGATTATTACGAGCTAAGAAGGTAAGTTCAGGGTCTTTAATGGTTAAATCATAAAGCTAGAAAAAAAAGAGCTTCTCATTGGTCAAAATAAGAGGACAAAGAAAAGTGGGGAGATTGAGGCTAGCTTGCCGGGGAGCTTGCAAACGAAAAACTTTTGAAACTGGTAAAGCTTATCGTTAGGCGATACTATAATGTACCATTGCCAAACGATAAGCTTCCTCACGCCTTTTAATAATGAGGATATCCTCCGATTTTATTCAGAAGCTGATGGTTATCCAGCTGAGGGTTATACTTAGGGGGAATCAGTGGCAAGCCTTATGTATTTGGGAAGTCTTCTGTCAACCCTTACTTTAAGAACGTATTTTGTAACGAGTTCTATACGGAGCACTGAATCATATGTAGCGTGACCCTTGCTTTTTTGTTCTACCTCTCGTTGTTCTGTATGTTGACTACCTCTGTGGCGCGGCGGGCGAGTATTCGTCTTAGATGCGAGAGGTTGCTGGTTCGATTCCCGCTCCGGGGAAAATGTTTGTATGATGTGTAAATATTTGTTCCGGGTGTTGTGGTAGCATGGTACGAGTAATCGTAGTCCCTGATACCAACACACAGGGATTCTAGTGTGAGATCGGGACTAGGTATGTGACTGTTGGATGTTATGTTATATACCTACATGAGCACAACATTTTATTATATTTTTATTAAATTTATTTGATCTACATGGAGTCGCACTGTGTGGCTATCATCCTTAGAGCATTGCGGCCTCAGTTCCGTGTTGCTCGATTTTATCATCTTGTACGATCGTTCTTATCTTTTACCAAAATACACTTCAAATGTGACAGGCATACTATGCAATAGTGTAGTTCAATGGTCTGTGTCCGGCATAAGAATACCCCACCGTCTCCTCCAGGAGATGTCGTAAAAGCCGATTATATCAGGGGATAGGCAGCAGCATCCACTTGAGTACCCAGCACCAATATTTCGATCACCAATCCGCCTGCTAGGCGTGGTAATTACGACAAATCGCATTGCATTCTATAAGAGAGGCCTCATCCAGTGGACGTACTCAGGCTGGTGCTGATGATTAGTGTATCTCAACCCAAGATTTTTTCCAACTAAGATGCAAAACTAATTGTATGCATTTGTTTTTATTTCTCTCGGTATCGTAAAACATTTCCATATTACCACTGTATTCATTGATACACATGATTGGCTAAAAATCAATAGGCAAACTTTTTACACTACTTTTAAACAAAGTATTCCTTATTACTGGCTGGTCACGTAATTAAGAACGCTAAGTAGTTTATACCTTTATTCAAATTTAAATAGAGAACACTCAGTCGATTTGTTACTGTTTGTATAATTTTGGCGCCATTACGTGCTGTAAAAGATTAAAGGTGATTGCTTCTTTAGAAAAAACAATGGGAAAAAATAAAAGTTGTGATAAATCTACAAGGGAAGTAATAATAAAACTTCGCCGGAAGAATTGGACTTATTAAAAGATAGCCGACCATCTGCAACGTTCTAAAACGATGGTTTTCCACGCTGTAAAGCATTTTGCTACGTATCAAACTACTTCGAATGTTCCACGTGTACCTAAACAGAGAAAAACAACTCCTCGAGATGACCGAAACATCGTTCGTATAGCAAAACAAAATACTTTTAAAGGGTCCAATGAGCTTAGAAAAGAATATTTTGGTGAAAACAACCCTTCAGCAATCTCAGCACGCACTATTCGAAGACGTTTGGTAGAAGAAAAACTGCACGGTAGGATAGCAAGAAAGGTACCCATGTTAAAACTTTGCCACAGGCAAGCCCGGCTTGCATTTGCGAGAAAGTATGAAAACTGGACTGTGCAACAGTGGAAAAATGTACTTTTTTCTGACGAGACGAAAATAAACAGAGTATGTTCTGATGGAAAACGATATGTACGACGTCCCCCGAATAAAGCATTCGACCCAAAGTACACGAAAGTTACATTAAAGCACGATGATGGAAATGTGAAAATTTGGGGTTGCTTTTCTGGACATGGTGTAGGACCTGTAAAGTTGATAGAAGGTAACATGGATCAGTTCCAATACAAAAATATACTGGAAGAAACAATGTTACCATACGCTGAAGACGTTCTACCGGTCATTTGGACATTCCAGCATGACAATGATCCAAAGCACACTGCACGCACCGTAAAGGAATTTCTTACAGCGCAATTAGTTTCTGTCTTAGACTGGCCTGCTAACAGTCCAGATCTAAACCCAATAGAGAATCTGTGGTTTGAAGTAAAGAAAAAGGTTTCAAATACAAAGTGTGGAAATTTAAGAGAGCTGTATGACGTTTTTTTAGAAGAATGGAACTTTATTTCTCTTGCGAAATGTCAAAAATTAATAGAGTCAATGCCTCGCCGGTGTAAAGCTGTAATTAAAAGCCGTGGATATGCTATTAACTATTAATTTTAGTTAAATATTTATTAAATTTCTTTTTATGTTTCCTGTGCTACATAATATTGTGATTTTTTAAATCTAAGTGTCATACAAAACAATTCCCGAGCAGTTAAATAAATCGTTCTTAATTATTTGTCCAGTTTCAGTACTATTTGAATGTGTTACTTTGATAAAATCAATAAAATGTGCAAAAAATAGTTAGCGATTTCATACTTTATTCTTAAGTCAGGTTGCTCTATTAATGTGACTATTATATAACATAACTAGTTGCTTCTCAGAAGGTACACATCTCTGTGTATGATACGATTTAAATAAAAAACTTCTAGAACTTCAAATCGTTCTTAATTATATGACCACAACTGTATATACTTTGTCACAGGCCGTCCAAGGACCAACCCCGTCAGCTCTGGCCCAAGTGGACCTGTCTCAGTACACGAGGCGAGCAGTCTCCTTCTTGGCTAGAAACTTCTACAACCTCAAATACGTGGCGTTAGTGCTGGCTTTCTGCATCAACTTTGTGCTGCTGTTCTATAAGGTAAGTCTCCATTACTTCTTGTATAATAAGCCTGTGCGGGAACCTAAGTGTACTAGGTAAGTACCTAGATCTATAACAAGTTAATAGATACTTGGTTGTCTTCCTGTTTCCTTCCTTCTTTCATAGTTACGTCCATTGCACTTATTCTTTGTTGGTCGCTTGGTACAGCGGATAGCTCCCGAGTATCATGGCTGCCGCGACGACAGCAGCATTCGGCGAGGCTCTTAAACAGCATGGCTGAGCTCTCGATTGGCATACGCCTTTTTCCCCGAAAGGGTAGGCAGAGCCTCAATGGGTCTCATGTCACCGTGGGTTGCATGCACCCCTTAATGAATATTATACTTTAGTAGTAGAGTTTTTTTGTGATAGAGTTCGTCCGGGGTAGTACTACCACTATACCCTTTTCTGCCGCAAGCATTGCTATGTTCCGATTTGAAGGGTGTAGGGCCCCTACGGTTTGCATTTATTGGTCACCCACGCCGCCACTTGATAACCAGTAACCGAGCGAGAGGGCTTTTGCTCTCTCATTCTGTCTGATGCGGTCAGAAATTTTATTTTTTTGAAATGGGGATGCTGATTCGATTTGATACCAAGTACCTTTTGTTTCGATACCGAGTATGTATCGCAAGATTGATTCGATGCTATAAATACTTGGTATCGAATCAAAAGTATCGAGTACCTACTCATATTTACTAGAATCGGAATATCCCTAGTAGGGGTAGCCGGTGAAATTACAGGCACATGACCATCATCATCATCTTTATGTTTCAGGGTGGCGGGCGCAGTGCAATGCCACATAGGGCGTGTCCTAGGTGGACGTGACCTGTGTGGTAATGCATTGTTAAAGGCAGAGGTTACCGCTTAAAATCAAGTTGGCCATCTGCTTGTTCTGTCATTCACGAAGTTAAAAAAACTAATACCTATAACTTTTGTAATTGATGATGGCGTGAGTGAATAAATGCCCTTTTGTTCAACCCCCTAAGGGGGTGCAGCTGGTGTTGAAGTTTGTAAACTCCACGCGGACGAAGTCAAGGCCATTCCATTAGATTTTTCATCCAAATAATAACAGTTAAGGTGGTTGCTTTTTCATACAAACGTATTTGCAAAAATAATAATTATAATAATAATTAGGTATAATTTTACACTGAAATGAGTATTGTTGGCTTTTATATTGGGCATTATTTGCGGCAGATCATATTTGGTTGAAGAAAACAGTGGACTAATAGCGAAAATAACATCGAAATTTTAGTCCATACAAGTAATTTAGATTATGTTTTCGTTTCAAAAAGTCAGGGGTCACTTTGAAACCACTTCAGTGGGTATAATCTAATTGTATCTTGATAAAGATGTGTAGTAAACACTGTCTCATTTAACCATCTGTCATTTTCCAGGTCTCAACATTGGAGGGCGAGGGCGGCGAGGGGTCAGGTATTGGAGACATCATCGGGGGCTCTGGCTCCGGCGCGGGCTCCGGGAGTGGGGATGGTAAGGAACTGCACCGCCTTCCGGCTTAAAGTATAAAAAGTTTATTTCTGTGACAACAAAAACATACTTGCATTTAGTATTTAGGTCGCCATCCGTCCCGGTACATATCACCGGTTTTTGATCTTCTGTCCCGGTCGTCCCGGTTAATCTACAAAAATGACCCGGTATCAAACCAACTTCAATTTTGAAATTACCTACATGTTCAGAGTTTCTTACGTATGTTGCGGGTAAACTGGACCTGCCGAAGCAGGTGAAGAAATCTGAAAAATATAAAAAACTATTAGTATATCGTCCTGATTTGTTAAGAAAATGAGGCTAATGAAGTTAAATTGGTAACCAAAATTATTATTATGACTACTTGGATATTTACAAGTTATTGCTAAATATCGATCAGTGCTTAATCTATTATGGCAACCCTGATCTAGTATTAAGTTTGTTTGCTCTGGAACTGGAATCCGATTCAATATGAAGTAAGGAAATATTTAGAGACAAATGGCAAGCCATATACCTCGCAGAAACGACAATAGCTGGGAAATAGGTGTGTGTCTCGCCCATAGACGTAGAATTTTCGCTATGGTCTCGCCTAAAAATAGACCTCTTGGTCTCCTCCCGTGGATGTCGTAAAAGCCAACTAAGGGATACCCGGACTTGTTAGTAATATTCGTTGGTATAATATTTGTCTTCGCTGCTAGCTTATTATGGAATGTGTTAATACTGGAGGAAAACGTTAGCCGAGTCAGTCGTGGGAAGCATGGCGGCGATGAGCTCACCACTTGTCACGTCCATATTCCCACAATGGTGTACCCCACGGTGAAGGGAGGCCCGTTGGGGTTCTGCCTACCCTTTTGGGGAAGGCGTGTGTCTATGTATGTATGTATGTAAATGTGTGTCCGGCCTAAGAATATACCCATCCGTCTTCTCCGTGGATGCCTTAAAAGGATTACTAATAATGATCACTATTCAACTTCTGGGCACGCTTATTTTATAATGAAGAGTTGCTAATACCTTAGACATACTAAACACAATAGACCGCTAACTTAGAACTTAATTTTATGACTCAAAAAAGGACAAATTCCAGGCTATTTCTAGATGGCGCTAGCAAATAGCCTGGGAATCATTCTTGTCAACCAGCATTTTAAACCAATTACCTAATCTCTTTTAATTCTTTAAAAATAAACATTTAAATTTATATTTCATTTTTTAATTATGCGTCTATGCTCTATCGATACATTTAAAAAGCATTACAATCGTTTATAGCAGATTCAAAACACTCGGCGACATCTAGCGTCATTTTAGGCAATCATTTATCGATGCACGTTTTCTTGTATGGGATTGGCAGTCTATTGTGTTTAGTTAGTCTATGCTAATACTAACGAACCTGCTCATGTCACGCATGATTGTCACTCCTCAGGCAGCGGAGAGGCTGAAGAAGAAGACGTGATAGAAGTGGTCCACATAGACGAAGACTTCTTCTACATGGAACACGTCATCAAGATAGCTGCTGCGGCCCACTCCGTCGTCTCATTGGCTATCCTTATTGGATATTATCATCTAAAGGTAAAAAAATTGTATTTCTGTTCCGCATGTTAAAGGCAGGGGTTACTGTTTAACATCAGGTGGGCCATCTGCTGTAGGTTAAACCAGTTTCAACGAACATATTTGTATGAGGCGAAGAAGGCGAGCGCACGCTCTGATACCGTGTTTTTGTGTATTACAAAATTATATAAAAATGCCATTTAGAGTTTTGTTAAATCTTGTTGACGACTTCACTAACTCAAATAATAATAAGTTATGAAATGGTTCAAAAATTAAAACTTTTAAGAAGTAAGACTAAAATGGTATTTAAAATTTAAAAAGGTGATATATTTGAAAAAAAAAATATCGAGTGATGTAATTTAATGATGAATTTATGATTTCACTTCAGCTTCAGAATAATTTATATTTTTTCTTCTTGAAAACTGTTAGAACTCTTATAAAAAACTTAAAATTTCTAGATCTTATTTATTATATGTTGTGAACCTATTGCGCCTTAAGTTGGTCTGAACCGAATGATAGTAGGCAAACCCTGATCCGATTATGAAGGTAGCGCAGTCGGTGGATGGAGGCGGCTCAAGAGCATCCATCGTGGCAACATGTACGTTTTCCCGCTGACGAGGTTTAAATTGTACTTTGCAGGTGCCTCTAGCCATCTTCAAGCGCGAAAAGGAGATTTCCCGTAAACTGGAGTTCGACGGTCTGTACATCGCCGAACAACCGGAGGACGACGATCTGATGAGCCATTGGGACAAACTGGTCATATCTGCCAAGTGCGTATCTACCTCAATCCTGTCACCACACTGGTTCTGATAGCATCTGTCATAAAGCTTGTTTTAGGCTGCCATACCTCTAAACCTGTGGAACATATAACGCTTGTCAGTAATATCTTGGCAAACGAAGCATTGCTAGAAATTATCAGTCCGTTCGCAACCGTCCGTATGCGTTCGAATCTTCCAGTCTTTCTGAACGGAAGGATGATGGTAAGAGAGAGAGAGAGAGAGAGAGAGAGAGAGAGAGAGAGAGAGAGGTTTGAAAGATACTTTAAGCGCTGGTGTAATAACTGGTCGCATAAGTTCGTCTGCGTAGTTTTTTTCACACAAAATTCAACTCCGCTGCACCCTCTTAGGGGGTGAATTTCGGAACTACCTTTTTTAGTACACCTCCATACGACAAAAAGAATGTATCTTCTAAATTCAAGCCTATAGGGCCTACGGTTTAATCTTGCGTTATGATATTCAGTCAATGAATGAGTGAGTCAGACAGTCACGCAACGATTTTATATATATTGTTGGTGACGGGCGCAGTGCAATGCCACGTAGGGCGCGTCCTGAGGGACGGTATTGCAGCTGGGCCACCTTCGCATAAGTATAATTATTAAACAATACTTTTCTATAAAATATACCCAAAATACACAAAGATTCAAAACTTAAATAGTGTAAAATCCAAGTGATAACTGTGATGATGATTGTGAAATTAGTAAGCAGAACCGTGTGCTGATCAAAATGAGCCCAAACACGGCCAGGCTGCTATTATCCCTCGAGGAGTGCCGTTGTCCACCTCCCGTCTCCATCATCAGATCAGCTCGCTGTCACCATAATACAGTATTATCATCGGAATAAAAGGTCTATACAAAGTTTCAGAATTTTTCTATGACAAAAAGTGTCTCAAATAGAGCTTCTTAGATTTGATTCCAGACCAACAAAGAAGCAAGCAGACGTCAAAATGGTGCAACAAATTCGAATTGGCACTAAATGTACTTCAAAATGTTCAAAAATAACATTAACTCGTTCCAGGTCGTTCCCGGTGAACTACTGGGACAAGTTCGTGAAGAAGAAAGTCCGCGCAAAGTTCTCTGAGACGTACGACTTCGACTCGATCTCCAACATGCTCGGCATGGAAAAGACGTCCTTCAGCGCGCACGAGGACGACGGCGCCAAGGGGCTGCTGCACTAGTGAGTCCTCCTCTCGCCAATAGTTCGTGAAGAAGGTCCACGCCAAGTTTTCCCATTCAGATCTCCCACGACGATCTGTCTGCCTGTTCGTTGATGGATAGACGCCGCTCTATTCTTCCATTCTCTCCCATTCGTAAGTTCTACATAAATACATTTCATAGGACGAGCAGACGCACGGCTCGGTACCATCCTTACCTCATTAGTATACTCTCTATTCGTACAAAACGTTTCGGTTTTACCCATAGATTTAGTATATGTACTAGATCTACAATCAGAGATCGAAGATGGAACCAAAAAAAATATGTGCACGTGTTGGTGAAAGTCTATGTCTGAGTTAAAAATAGTGTTGTCCTCGACCAACACTTTTACATTGTCGATAGAATTCGTCATCCGTCCGTGATGTGTATGGTAGATAAATACATCTTAATGCAGATTAAGTTGTAGCCGACTTAGCTACATATTCAGTATGGTTTACGTAGTTTATAATATACAACACATCACCTAACATTTAATATTTAAGTAGTTTACCCATCTTATCCCACTCCTGTAGAAACGGCTCTGGCCTGG
The DNA here is from genome assembly GCA_932527175.1 of Operophtera brumata. Taxonomy (NCBI): domain Eukaryota; kingdom Metazoa; phylum Arthropoda; class Insecta; order Lepidoptera; family Geometridae; genus Operophtera; species Operophtera brumata. Next base: position 51,517,646 of record OW052239.1, on the reverse strand, counting down.
AATCACCAAATAATATGTTGTGCTTATAAGCTGCACAAGGCACGCGCGCGCATGGAGAGCCGCGGAGGTGAAGGCCGCGCGCGCGGGAGACACGAGGTACTCTTCCCCCGTGCGGTCCTCGGCTCGCCCGCAAGCGCCCATGCGAGCATTCAGTCCGAGAGATAAATCCGCTCACGAGACACTGGTTGAATGCGCGTTCGACTACGAGTTCACGCGATTGTAATTTGTATTGATTCGCGTTGTTGTTGCCTGTGACTGCCTACTCCTTTTGTATATATATTCTAAACTATAGTGTAAATATTCCGTATATAGACTGTACCTACATAAACAATTTATTTAGTTTTATTTATTACGGACGATACACTACGGTCGTCCGTAATAGTCATCTAGTTCACTAAAAAGTCTTTCATGAAGAACACAGCTTGGCAGATTTGACGTCATAAAGAGAATAAGGTTCTTATTCCAATTTTGAATACAGTTAATAAATAAACCTTTATTATTTATTGACCCCTAAATATTACGGTTTTATTTATAGGTGGGATCTTAGAGTTTCCCTTTTAAATTTAAACTTAAAATGTTTGCTGCATATACCTAGTGGAGTTCTTATTTGAGTCCATCCCACTCTTCTTATAACCGATAACCATTTTTCTCGTAGCAAAGGATTACTTGGAAATCTGAAAGCACAAAAACATTTTATATCAGCCGTGCTACGCCCATATAATTTTTCACTCTGTTACTTTATCTATAGACAATTTGTTACCCCAAAGTTTATTATTTTTCAAGTGTAAACCACGCTTTATGGATAACTTTAAATTTAAATGTAACCCAAAAATTCCGTTCTAGCGGGACTCGAACCCGCACCCTCGCCTGTCATCGGCGATGCCTTAAAAAATTTAGCCATAGATCGAGCTATGACGCTGGAGACGAAATTTGTGGGCACTATCAACTCGGCTTTAGCGCCAAGTTGATAGTGCTGTATCTACAGGTGTTTCATTGGAAACCTTGTATTCAAAGTTCGAAAGTAAAGGCATCGCTGATCACAGGCGAGGGTGCAGGTTCGAGTACCGCTGGAACAGAATTTTTTGGGTATATTTAAATTTAATTTGTTACCTATTATTTTATTAAGCAGAAATAAACAACATTTATTTATAAAAAATTCAAAATAAATATACCCTTTCGGGGAAAAAGGCGTGTGTAATAATCAACAACGTAAATATTTACTCCAAAATATCTACTACACAAACTGCAATAAAAACACCCGTGGTGCTTTAAAGTTACCTTTTCAATAGTCAATACAAAAACACACACCTCAATGTCCACCTGGTTATTATAGATTTAAAAAAAACGGTAAAATGTTAATAGAGCACACAAATTTACTCCAAACAAAGTAAACCTCCATTCTAGGATGGATAAAAATTTAATTTATAGGTAGGTATAGTGCGCGTCATGTAAAAAGAACGCTGGTGGTCAAGCTTCTACAGGCGTTCCAGCGTTCTTTTTACATGACGCGTACTATAATTGTACATTATTTGTAGTAAACTAGATAGGCACTCATTCAATGCATAGTTATACATCTCTCAAATAAGTAGAAAAGTAAGAAATCGCTTAAAAAGAACGCTGGAACGCCTGAAGAAGCTTGACCGCCAGCGTTCTTTTTACATGATGCGCATTATACAACGATATAGACTGCAACAGGACTATCGATATTTCTGACGTCATCACTTGGTCAAGCCCTATCGTAATCAAACATTTTTATATTTTACATAAAATATTGTTTATTTCTAGGTGCAGCAACGAAATATTATTAAAAAATATAAGGGAAAGTCCTAATCTACGAATGAAACTGGTTTTTAGGCCATTTACTAAAGCAGAATTGATAAAATAAGCAATACAATCGAACTACCAATAATCTCTTATTTACCTGTGAAACGTGTATTTTCCCGGATAATTACGTCTTGTATCTTCACAGTCACAAACTGAACACGACACCATTGTCATACAAAGTAATATTTATTATTTAATAGTAAGATTACTAAAATAATTACAAAATTAGTTAAACTGCACAAGAGACCGTCCGGTATGCGCATGTACTCAAGCAAAACATGTCAAATTCAATACATTGTTGCTGCCACTTTTCTTCTTGCACGGGGTACATTTAAAAATGACTTCTCTCTCCCACGCTTCGTTTGTCTATTTAGCGTAGCGAAAAAATTCTACGTCTATGGTTTTACCTTTATAATGCAAACTGCTAAGGAGTAGAACACACTACCACACCAACCAAATACCAAAAACCTAAATACCATTTGTCTGTCTTTCCTGAAAACTATAATCTGGGTATAATCAAGGCTAGAGTGAATACTCGTAGGTGCCTTCTAGACCTTTGTGCTCTATCGTCGGCCACGTCGACACTTACCAACAGGTGAAATCGCGCGCTGTAAACCGCTATCAGCTGAATTGTACTTAGTTGCGTCCCAGCAAGAGTCGCTTCGCTATTTATATTTTTTTTGGCGAAGTTAGGTTTCTGATCTTGTACAAATATTTATTCTGTGCCGCTATTACCTATACCTACCGTTCATTGTGCTCATAATATCCATAGGTGATGGGTAGACTATTTGAACGTTGTAATTCAAATCATGGTCACTTACAATGCTGTCTAAGGTCAGGGCCCGGTCGCGCTTATTTTAACGCTATTACCAAAACAAAACTTAACCCGTTCACGTTACTTCGTACAGGATCGAGGGATCCTTGCTTCGATTGAGCTGCAATTTTCTTAATCCGCTGGTTTCAGGTAGTACTATATATTATAAATATTCTGTTCCAATTCAAGCAAGGGTGGAGGGCAATCCAGACGTACGAAATAATCCTTACATGAAACTGAGTCGATGCGCATTAAAAAAAACTTGATCAAAACAACTCAATTTAAAGGAGAACTCAAAACGCTTGACCACAAAAATAAGATAAAAAAAAAAAAAAAAAAAAAAAAAAAAAAAATATTTTTTTATGCCAAAATCGTTTTCATACAAAATTAGTAAATGGTTCCAAAGGTAGTTCCCGTATCCCTTAAGGATTCGGATATGCCCATACTGTCCAAGTCAAAAAAACAGACTGTATATGGTCTGTGCATAACACGAACGATGTTCTCTTGTCTCCAGCATCATCAGCATCGACTGGCGCTACCAGGTGTGGAAGGCGGGCGTCACCTTCACCGACAACTCGTTCCTGTACTCGCTCTGGTACTTCTCCTTCTCGGTGATGGGCAACTTCAACAACTTCTTCTTCGCGGCCCACCTGCTGGACGTGGCGGTCGGCTTCAAGACGTTGCGCACCATCCTGCAGTCTGTCACGCACAACGGGAAGCAGGTGAGACTACAACTTCAATAACTTCTTCTTCGCGGCCCACCTGCTGGACGTGGCGGTCGGCTTCAAGACGCTACGCACCATCCTGCAGTCCGTCACGCACAACGGGAAGCAGGTGAGACTACAACTTCAATAACTTCTTCTTCGCGGCCCATCTGTTGGACGTGGCGGTCGGCTTCAAGACGCTACGCACCATCCTGCAGTCCGTCACGCACAACGGGAAGCAGGTGAGACTACAACTTCAATAACTTCTTCTTCGCGGCCCATCTGTTGGACGTGGCGGTCGGCTTCAAGACGCTACGCACCATCCTGTAGTCCGTAACGCACAACGGGAAGCAGGTGAGACTACAACTTCAATAACTTCTTCTTCGTGGCCCACCTTTTGGACGTGGCGGTCGGCTTCAAGACGCTACGCACCATCCTGCAGTCCGTCACGCACAACGGGAAGCAGGTGAGACTACAACTACAACTTCTTCTTCGCGGCCCACCTGCTGGAAGAGGCAGTCGGCTTCAAGGTCGGGTTTATTTGCTTGCAAATGGAAAGGATGGCATGCTTATTTAATTATTATATTTTAATTATATATTAAACATAGAAAATGTCAACATAATACCAAAATACATTAATTTTTAATTTATCATTCAGGAGTTCATCAATATTATAATAGCATTTCTCAGTTATTAATAACTTTTTAAATTTTGACTTTAAATAAGTTAGCGTTAAGAAGATCCCTATAGCTCTTAGGGATTTTATTATAAACTAGCAGCGCCCCGTTGTTTCACCCGCGTAAGTCTCGATCCCGTGGGAATATCGGGATAAAAATGTGCCTATGTGTTATTCCGGGAGTCCAGTTATCTCCATTCCAAATTTCATGCAAAGCCGTCCAGCCGTTTCAGCGTGAAGAAGTACCAAACACACACAAACTTTCGCATTTATAATATTAGTGGGATTACACAAGGGATCATACAAGGGATACAAGGGATCCTAGTGCGGATCAGGACAATGTATGTGACGGTTGTGTGTGAGCGTACCTGTAAAGTCGCAGGGAGCCCAGGAAGTGACCAGTGCGACACTCGTCTGTTTGCAGCTGGTGCTGACGGTGATGCTGCTCACCATCATCGTGTACATCTACACCGTCATCGCGTTCAACTTCTTCAGGAAGTTCTACGTGCAGGAAGAAGACGACGAGGTCAACAGGAACTGTCATGACATGCTGACGGTGAGCTCAATATAACATATAAAACCAGCCAAGAGTTTACTCCGGTCCAGTTCAGTAAAAGATGCGCGAATATGTTGCGCAGACGGGAAACATAACGGACTTTACTGTTTTTTATCGCTCGATTTTACGATTTTACTCCCAATTTGCGTACCGTAGGCCTTATATAAAAAATCTATTCGGAGTACTCCAAAAAGTAGCCTCTAGCTCAATCGCGGTCATAACCTATCTGTGTACCAAATTTAATCGAAATCGGTTCGGCCGTTTCGGTGTGATTGAGTAACAAACATACAAACACAGTAACTTTCACATTTATGATAACAGTGAGATTGGTTGTGCGACTGACTGACTCAACGCAAAGCCTAAACTGTAAGTCCTAGAGACCTGGCACACCCTTTAGTGGTCTAGGGGTGCTCTAAGAAAGGAGTTCATCCCTTGAAGGGGTGGATCCACTGAAGAAGTGTCGAAGATTGTATGGAGAGAACTCCACGCGAAGTCTCGGGCATTCTATTAGCGGCTTTCTGTCAGAGCATCACAACTGTATCAGCCCAAAATGTCATGACATTTAGTATATGGATAGGTACTGTACATGTAAGAAACGTCAAAGATTTTAATGTTTAGGGCAACCTCCCCATGTAAAGGCTGTTGATTTTGTATCGTCATTTTGTACCTAGTGTTAGCGAATTATTATTGAGACTCCCTGATATGAGTTATGGACGAAAAACTGCTTTAACTACTGAACCCTATACTCAGCTTGGTCTGACACGTACTTGGCTAGTTTCTATTTAGGTATCTAATGTATCATCATCATCATCATTATCATCAGCCCACACTAGTCGACTGCTAGACATAGGCCTCTCCCAATACGCGCCACTGAGCCTGGTGTTCGGCTCTTCTCATCCACTTTCTGCCGCCGCCTCTCGTAGGTCATCGCTCCACCTAGTCAGTGGGCGCCCCAAGCTACGTTTGCCAAGACGCGGTCTCCACTCAAGAACTCGCTTACCCCGACGGTTGTCGGTTCTTCGGCATATAATGACCAGCCCATTATTACCACTTCAGCTTGCTAATCCGGTGGGCTATGTCAATGACTTTAGTTCTCTGTCGGATAATCTTATTTCTGATTTTATCTTTCAGAGAAACTTCGAATCGAGATTTTACCATCACTCTTTCCGTCACCGTGACAAAAGGTCATTCACATATCATAGGACCCTGGGTTTCTCGAACGACTCGTTTCTCGAGATCATTTCTTCCGCATACCTACAAACTATGGAATGGGCTTCCATCTGAGGTTTTCCCGCTTGGCTAGGTACGATACGAGTCGCTTCAAGAAAAATTATCACAAATTCCTTCAGAATAGGCAGCGCATCGACTATACATACCCCCGGTGTTGCCGGTGTCTATAAGCGACGGTGACCACTTTACATCAGGTGGGCCGAATGCTAGTTTGCCCATAGCCCGTTCTATCTCGCATGTATGTCTAATGTATGTGTTGTCCCGTTTGCAGTGTTTCGTGTTCAACCTGTACAAGGGGGTGCGCGCCGGCGGCGGCATCGGCGACGAGCTGGAGCCGCCAGACGGGGACGACTCCGAGGTGTACCGCATCATCTTCGACATCACCTTCTTCTTCTTCATCATCGTCATCCTGCTGGCCATTCTGCAGGGTACGTACCAGCGCCATCTACAACCTGTACAAGGGGGTTAAACAAAAAGAGAAAATAACCCTCAAAACCTTTCTATGATTACCTCAAGAGCTAAAACTTTTTGAGAAATTAGCTAGTGCTCTATAAAGCAGGGCAGCGCAAGTATGGCGGTCTGTAGGCATCGGTGTTGTCACGCGCAATACTTTGATGTCTACAAAAATGTGTATAACAAGCGCAACAGTCATACTCATGGTTTTTAGACATTTTAATGTCTGGAATACGAATAAATATGTGCTATAACGATATGTTATCGAGGAACAAACCATTCACCTCAAAGTAATTGGACTTCGGGTCAGCGCTCAAACTGTCCGAACTAAAAGAGAGACAAAACGTATAAAGAGGGGCAATTCTGACAAGTTATATCCGTCCATTGCTGCTTGATTATTGAACACGTTTGAGTGTGAAACAGCAGTTTATCGAACTCATATATCGCGTATCGTTATTTTGGCGTTCATAATGTATGGAATGCTCTGCTTTTACTCATGGTCCCAGCAACATCTGAGTCGTAGAGATATAAGAAAGGCTTTGGTACAAACCTCTACAGTTATAAACTTACTGTCATGTTCTTTGGTCGATGTTCGTATAGTGATCAATTGATCGTCTGCAGGTTTGATCATCGACGCGTTCGGCGAGCTCCGTGATCAGCTGGAGTCGGTGAAGGAGGACATGGAGTCCAACTGCTTCATATGCGGCATCGGGAAGGACTACTTCGATAAGGTAACTCACCGCGAGCCTGCACACTCAAACTAGCTAAATTTAGACTAGGACTATAGAGACTAGGTACATTTTCATACAAAGTCAGTGTTATTTGGAAGTACATACATACATACATAAACTCACGCCTGTTTCCTGGAGGGGTAGGCAGAGACCATGGATTACCACTAGCTACGATCCTTACACATCTCTTTTGCTTCATTCACTCTCATCACATTCTTCATACATTATGCTCGTCGGTTAAGGGTACTCTTGACCTGAACGTCGGGTACTCTTGACCTGAACGTCTCCGATCTGGTCTGAATACGTTCGCCGAGGTCTCGCCTTCCTACTGTCCCGATCACGCTCGTCTTATGTACCCGTTTCGTCAATCTACTATCGTCCATCCTTTCTAATTGCCCAAACCTTCATAATGTCCTTTCTCAATCCCAGTCACTAAAAATAAAATAAACGTTTTATTTAATTCGCAGGTCCCTCACGGGTTCGACACGCACGTACAACGAGAACATAATTTAGCCAATTACATGTTCTTCCTGATGCATCTCATTAACAAACCAGACACGGAATATACCGGTAAGGAAGAGAGTCACCAGGGTTGGTTAAATAAGGCGATATGTTAAAATACCGAATGGGTGGAATCTAGCAAGAAAACAATAGCTGTAAGACAGTGACAGCGCTATTGCTCACTTGAACCCGGGAAGAGATGAGGTATAGATTTCTACAGCTCGGAAGTAACTGACTTAAGCGACAAATGATAAAACTTCGTTTTGCTTCTAAAGTAGCAAATATAAATTAATAAATTATCTTATATTAATCTAAGTAATGTGATTACCCACTGAATAGTTTAAAAAATAATTAATAATTATTTTCTCTAATTGAAGGAGGGATCTAAAACGGGTTTGAGGAGTGCCAATTTAAATAATAAAGCTATTGATAAAAGTTTCACCAACCATCTATGATTTATTTAGATTACATCTTCTAGTAATTACTGTATTAACATCAAGTTTGTAACCTTTACTGTTACTGGGTGAGCATGTAACGCAACCACTCCAATATTTTAACGTATCGTCTTAACATGAATATCCTTCCACTAGTTGTAAGCTAAGACACCACATAACGGTATTCTGCCGCTACAGGCACGGCGCGAACTGAGCGCTCGGGCGACGTGTGAACACAAATAATTAAATAATAAATAATGCTCGGCAGTTTACACATCATTATCTAGCCCCAAGCTAAGCAGATCTTGTGTACTATGTGTTATGGGTACTAGATAACTGACATACTTAATACAATACATTACATAGATAATTATTTATTATACACAGAAAACACCCAGAACACCCTGAACAAATATCTGCAGATCGTAAATATTTGGTTTTCGAGGCGGGAATCAAACCCGCAACCTCCTGCGTCGCAGGCGAACCTTCGCCCACCGCGCCACAGAGGTCGTCTGGCACATTGGCACCAATGACTTGAGTTGAAACAATAACTCAAATTATAATTTTAATATCATTCAATAGTTTGCTGCGGCGTCTCTCTTTAGAAGTAGTAGAGCTTTTTTGTGAGAGTTATTCCGGGGAAGTACTACCTCCATACCTATCGGCCGCAAAGCAGTAGTTCGCATTGCTGTGTTCCGGTTTGAAGGGTATGGGTGCCGGTGAAATTACAGGCACATGTAACTTTTCATCTTTATGTCTCAGGGTGGCGGGCGCAGTGCAATGCCACATAGGGTGCGTCCTAGGTGGACGTGACCTATGTGGTAATGCATTGTTAAAGGCAGAGGTTACCGCTCAACATCAGGTGGGCCGTCTGCTTGTTCCACCATTCAAATAGTTTAAACCAGGGGATGGGCAGAAGCATCCTCCTGAGTACTTATCACCAATCCTGCGATCACCTTGCCGCCTGCCAAGCGTGGTGATTAAGGCAAATCCTTCCATTGCATTCTATGAGCCTCGACCAGCTGTGCACGTGTAAATGCCGCTGATGATGATTTTGAACTTCTCTCTCCTCAGGTCAAGAGACGTATGTGTGGAACATGTACACCCAGCGCTGTTGGGATTTCTTCCCGGTGGGAGACTGCTTCAGGAAGCAATACGAGGACCTCATGGGAGAATAAACTGTTTGTACTTGCCTATGGCTACCCTCTAGTCGGACCTCAACACGGGTCTCAGGATGCTCCATGGGGACTACACGTGATCCCCGGGTGTATATAGGGATTTATGTATTTAAACTGTTAATGGACCATAGAGTTTTGCTCGAGATAATGAAGTGTAAAAAGGAGTTGTTTCACAATTTATGGAACCTAGCCTTTGTACACTAAATAAATATATGTAAAACCATTTCCCATTGTAATTTTTTTATTATTTTCCTTCATTTAATGCGTTTTCCTAAAATAACTTTCTCACGGAGAGCAACACAAAACAATATGGCGGGGCGGATACAATGTACTCTGTGCTCAAATGTAAAATACGAGTAAAAAGTAAAAGTAAAAAACCACAAAGCAACAAACGCACAAACGTCACTGTCATGACTGCCCCAAAAACTACAATATATACTGACTGCCCAGGAACATAATAATGTTACCGTTGTAAAAATTCTACGAATTTAAAACATTTTATGCAGTTTATGCTTAAATTTTCGCAATTTTTCCGTCTGGTTATAGACCTAGCCATTTTGAAACAACTCCTTGTAGTTTTTCCTGTGGGATCGAGTCAAATAGTTTTCTTATCCTAAAAACGAGCAGAAACTTAGCTTTTATGTATGTCTTTACAATCGTTTTCGGGATTTGGAGAAGTGTAAAATATATAAATAAGAGGTATCACTATGATATTTCATCAAAGTATAAATATGCTCAAAGTTGCAACACCAAATCTTGTTATTTCTGAATAGTTTGTGCTACTAATAAACGCGGGATATCCTTTGAAGACATCTTGTCTTGTCACTACGCCACGGACAATCCGCGTTTTATAGTAGCGCGATCAATCTGAACTTAGTGAATTGTAAATTATGTAAAAGTAGTGACGTTTCTTTTCATAGAATCACTTGACAAAACCTAATAAGTCCAGTTAGCTTGCAAATAATGTAGGTACCTACAAGAATTGTATTCAGCTGTTGTCAAATATTATATTTATAAGGTTCGCTCAGAAACTAAAGTACCAAAGAATACCTACATACATACACGCGCCTTTTTCCCCGAAAGGGTAGGCAGAATCACAAATGGACTTCTTTTCATCGTAGGAAATAGATGTGACAAGTGGTGAGTTCATCGCCGTCATTGCTTCCCACAATTGACTAGTGCTAAATAATTAAAGAAAATATTAAATATATGTACCTACTGATATCATAGATTTAAAACTTAACTTCAGTCCATTGAAAATACCTACTCATTTTCCAATTCATTCGAAATATCTGTAGATTTTTTGAAGACTATTTTAGTTTTACTAGAAAAATATATTAGATTTTACTATTTTTTCTTCTAAGTTATTGTAATTAAGGTGGCCTTTCCATGTAAACATTTTCTATTTTTAACTATTTCTATATAGTTTATTTAAGATGATAAAAATTGTTAATAAACTCTTTAAAGTTATACTGTGTTTGTTATACGCTGTGCCTTGTCCTTACTACCCCAGGCTCCTCCAAGTAAGGTAGCTAGTTTAATAGATTATTATCAAAACTACTTTTGAAACGATTAATACAATTTAAAGTTCACCGACCGACAGACTCCACAACCATCAAAATAACATAATAACACCCAACAGACACATGGATAGTCCAGATCCCACACTAGGATCCCCTGTGACGCAGTCACATGGAGAGTCCTGATCCTACACTAGGATCCCCCTGTGTCGTGGGTATCAGAAACTACGAGTACCATGGTATCAAAACACCCAGACCCGGAACAAATATTTTCAGATCATACAAACATTTGTCCCGCAGCGGGAATCGAACCTGCAACCTTTCGCATCTCGTAAATAATAAGAAAATAAATAATAAGTCCTACGAGAAGTAAAATCTGCTACATGCCTACTCATTCGGGCCGCCATTTCCTCACCCCTGTTCTTACATGTTTTTTAAAACCTGCGTAGGTACCCTTCATTACATTTAAATGTAAGAAATATAAAATAAAAATGTTTTAAACATCCTAAAATTATTTTATTGACTGCCTGATCGCTCTGCGAATACCTAACTTTACAATATCAGTCTTAAATTTTAAAACAATTTACTTAGTTATCCTTAGCTTAGGTACTACAGGTCTAGCGCTTAACTGAGTCAGTCCTTGAGGTAAGGGAGCGGTACGGGAGCGGTGTTTACGTTACGTCAAAATCAAACGTGGCGAAGAGACGAAAACACCCCCCCCCCCCCCCCCCCCCCCCCCCGTACCGCTCCCATACCTCAGGGACTGGCTCAGTTAAGCGCTAGACCTGTAATAACTTATAAAAGAAGTACCGACAGGCAGATCTTGCCTTGTTATTCCGCAGAAGTACCGACAGAAAGACGTTATAATAAATATAGATCTCTAGGTAGACAACTAACTAACCGAAGGTTGCTTATGAGCTAAATACAACGTAAAAATACTAGTCAACGCGCTCACTAGGAATATAACGTCGAACCAGCGGTGATAGAAGTTGAAGTGTATGTCCCCCAGCACCTGGGTGACGATGACCCTGTACTCCGCCGGCATGTTCATGCGCATGAGCAGCACGGACGAGCAGAAGTACATGCCCATGATCTGCGCCAGGAGCAGCACGATGATGTTCGAGGATTTAGACGAGGACAGCTTGTAGAAGAACTGGAAACAAGATCATACTTTCTATAACATACACAAATCAAAGTCAACAGCATTTTATTCATATATAGATCAAGGATCATTTTGAATCGTCTTATAAAATAAATTTACCTATTTTCATTTATAAAATCAATAACTTCACTGGTTTTTTTGTTACTGTCATTATGTTTATTGGCCTTTAATTTGTGCTTCAAGCTTCACTACCTAAAGCACTACGCGGCTGAGCAATGGATAGAAATGTTTCAGCACTACGCGGATGAGCAATGGATATAAATGTTTCAGCACTACGCGGCTGAGCAATGGATATAAATGTTTCAGCACTACGCGGCTGAGCAATGGATATAAATGTTTCAGCACTACGCGGCTGAGCAATGGATAGAAATGTTTCAGCACTACGCGGCTGAGCAATGGATATAAATGTTTCAGCACTACGCGGCTGAGCAATGGATATAAATGTTTCAGCACTACGCGGCTGAGCAATGGATAAAAATGTTTCAGCACTACGCGGCTGAGCAATGGATAGAAATGTTTCAGCACTACGCGGCTGAGCAATGGATAGAAATGCTTGTTTGCTTCAATCACGCCGTAACGGCTTAACCGATTTCTATGAAATGTTGTAGAGAGGTAGATACAGCCTGCATTTACACACAGGCTACGTTTTATCCTCACCTTGGTAAGAGTGAGCAGCAACCCTCTGATACTAGTGAGCACGATACACCCAACCAGTATGAACGACACGTGCTGGCTCCAGAACGCCACATCTATGTGCAATCCCAGCCAGTGCACTATGATCTCTAGGCCGCGGGTCACAGGGTCCTTTTTGCCGACGCGGTCGAACACTATGTTTATTGTAGACTGGAATAATTAAAACTCAATTAAAAGCAAGGAAAGCTAGAGGTCAAACTACAAGAGGTTGAAGTGCAAGAGGTCATATTGTGAGTAGTCAACTTGCAAGAGGGCAGACTACAATAATTTAGTTAAGGTAGTTGCTTTTGCCAAGAAGTCTGACTTCAAGAGGTCAAACTGACTGCCATTCATTAGAGGTAATTATGCATGAGCCCAGACTACAAGAGTTCAGACAACAAGGTCAACAAGAAGTGTAAGGCAGGCGTGGCGCACTCCGAACTTGATTATTTATTCTTCAGAAAAGGTCAACCCTAACGACACGTGACGCGTCAGAAGGGATAAGAGTTAAGCGATAGAAAGAGAGGCACAGTTGTAGGCATATAGAATTTTAGGCACGCAGCACTGTACGAGCTGAAATGCACTTTACTGCGTCGTTGCAAGAGTTGCTATTTATTTAAATGTCTGTGCGGAGTGAGGCTTCTGCTTCTGTGCTACAGAGGGTTAAAGCTTCGATCTCGCGATAATACCGCACAACGCTGCGGTATGCGGTGTCGGACACATAATTGTATGAAAAACGTCTAGAATGGTCTCTTGTTCCGTCGGTGTATGCGTCAGCGGTGAGGAGTCGTGACGCTGCGCTGGAGCCGCGTACCGCAGCGTTGTGCGTTACGATCGCGAGACCGAAGCTTAAGATACTTGGTCAGGGTACGTGTACGATACCGGAGGACAGCAGAATGCATAGGGAGAGGCGGTTCAAACACTCACAATAAATATCTTCCAAACACAGTACAGTGAGAAGAAGTATCCGAGGAAGTTGAAGTACTTCCCCTGGAAGGTCTTGGACCAGTCTATCTTCTCGCGCATGGTCCTGGCGTCGTGCGCCTCCAGGAACAGCTGCCGGGACAGCTCCTCGAGCCCGGAGATCTCTTGCCGGAGTTGGGATATGTCTGAAACGAATACATTTTACAAGCTTTTATTTAACTTGCAATGTATGTATGTTTGTTCGGGTGGAATCTTGCAACTGAATTTTAAAGCAGCTATTCTCAACCGATTGAGATGATATTTTGCATACCTGTCAAGTTCCGATGACAATGCAATATTATGGTGACAGCGAGCTCATCTGATGATGGAGACGGAAGGTGGACAACGGTACTCCTCGATGGATAATAGTAGGCTGGCCGTGTTTAGGCTCATTTTGATCAGCACTCGGTTACGATCACTAATTTTATAAAGCATGTATTGAAAAAATATTTCACACAAAAAAAAACAAAGCGTCCAAGTGCGAGTCAGACTCGCCCATGAAGAGTTCCGTAGCAGCAAGTAACATAATATAAAAGTTCAGGATGGTTTACAATTTATGACGTATTCAACAAAAACTACTTACTAGATCTCGTTCATACCAATTTTCAGTGGAAGTTTACATGGTAACGTACCACCTCATATATTTTATTTTATTTTATCATTCTCTTATTTTAGAAGTTTGAAGACCTATCCATATACATACCATGTACATATCCATAGACACACGTATCGGTTGGATGAAAAAAAAATTGTTTCAGTTCTAAGTATGGGAAAATTTACTGTTTTTTTTCTATTTTTGTGTGAAATTCTTAATGCGGTTCACAGAATACATCTACTTACCAAGTTTCAACAGGCTAGCTTTTATTGTTTCGGAAAAAAGTGGCTGTGACATACACGGACAGACAGACAGACAGACAGAAAGACATGACGAATCTATAAGGGTTCCGTAATTTTTGGTTACGGAACTTTAAAAAGGGTCTACTTACTTTCCGTCCCTTGTCCATAAGGGTTAGTAATGCTGCCCACACTAGACCAGATGTTGTTCCAAAACCCGCGATTCTTAGCGTTACTTTGTTCTAGCAGATTGTACGGCTGTCTCCCTCCCACACTGTTGGCTTCCGCTAGCGCTATCCTTTTCTTCTTGACTAGTATCATGTCCATGGTTTGAAGCAGTTTCTTCTCTATTGACAACACATCTGCTTGGGTTACCGGTCTGCAATTAAACTGGAGGTTTTAAAGGGTATCAAAACTCAATTTCTCAACAAGATATAAGCAGCCTAAGAATATACCCCGCCGTCTCCTCTCGTGGATGGCGTAGCAGCCAACTAAGGGATTACACCAGGGATTACGCAGCAGCATACACCTGATTACTTACCAACAATCAAATCAAATATTTACGATTTCTTTTGACAAGTCAGTTTTTTTTAAATCTAATATATAAAAGGCACTGTCCTGACTGACTGACTGACTGACTGACTGACAAAATATTTTCAGGACCTCAGGGTTAAAATGGGACCCCTAAATTGAAAAACTTGAGTATGGTGTCGTTTCAAAGGTCGTTTCACGGTGTCATTGTTGAGATCAAAATATTTTAAGGACCTCAGGGTTAAAATGGGACCCCTAAATTGAAAAACTTGAGTATTTTGTCGTTTCAAAGGTCGTTTCACGGTGTCGTTGTTGAGATTCAAATATTTTCAGGACCTCAAGGTTAAATGGAACCCCTTATTTGAAAATTTGAGTTCGGTGTCGTTTCAAAGGTCGTTTCACAGTGACGTTGTTAAGATTAAAATATTTTCAGGAAATAAAGGGTAAAATGTGACCCCTAAATTGAAAAACTTGAGTGTGGTGTTGTTTCAAAAGTCGTTTCACGGGGTAGGGTTGTTGATGTTTAAGTTGTTGTCTGCACGCCGCTTCGGGGATGTTTTCAATTTACGCGCGGACGAAGTCGCGCGCGGGTCATCTAGTATTTAATATAGTTTGCAATTTTTTTTTTTTTTTTACATTTGTTTGGACCGTGCTAGAGCAAATTCAGTCCCAAGCTTTATTATCATCTAATTAATCTGAGATTTTATAGCTGTGGTGTGTCCCTCCTAAGAATAGACCCTCCCGTGGACGTCGTAAAAGCCGACTAAGGTATTACCCGGACTTGTTGATAAGATTCGTTGGTATAAGATTTGTTCTGGCTGCTAGCTTACAGAATGTGTTTTTACTGGAAGAAAGAGTCAGTCGTGGAAAGCAATGGTGGCCATGAGCTCACCACTTATCACGTCTGTATCCCACGATGGTGCAACCCACTGTGAAGAGGCCCATTTGAGGCTCTGCCTACCCTTTCGGGGAGATAGGTGTGTGTCTATGTATGTATATGCGAGTACTTAGCAATAATCAATCCTTGAATTTACTGACTTTGAGGAACCTTTAGATTAGCTTGTGACGGAATACTATTGGAAATCACTTACTTACGCTACTTCTTATCACGGTCTGTTCTAGTCACAATTCGTATGACGTCATCATCAGGATTTATTTTATTTTATTTATTAGATTTACAAAACAGATTACAATCAACTTAGCGTACACTTATTTTTTTTACATTTAACCTAGAATAATCCCCAGGAATTTGACTGTTGGGTTTTATATTATTGCAAGCTTTCTTTAGTTTCACCTCTCGCCATGTAATTAAATCTTATAACTTCAATTTGAACCATTTCCCGGTGTACAATTGAGCTGAAATTTGGCATACCTGTCAATTTCTGGTGACAATACAATTTATGGTGACATGAGGTGATCTGATGATGGAGACGGAAGATGGACAATGGAACTCATTGATAGATTGGCCGTGTTTGGGCTCATTTTGATCAGCACATCTTTCCGATCGCTTATTTCATAAAAGCTTGTACTGAAAAAGATATTTGAAAAAAATGTTTTACCTTATAAAAATAGCCATAGAAGTGTAAGGGTAGCTAACAGCACCAAAGCCTGATAAAAGCGCCATTACTGTCACCCCTATAACACCTATTCTTGATACTCCTTGCTCTATGGAGAATATGCCCTGAAACAAGTTTTTTTTTTTTAAATTGGATTATGGAACATGCAGGTGGCCCACCAGCTGGGTTACTATGAGCTATTATAGCCATTCAGTACAAAATATCGGTTCCATGGTGTCCGCAACTATATTAAAAGGCACAGTCGCAGAAGGTCTATAGACTTCTGTGGCTAAAGGTACTCAACGATTGGAAATGTCAATGACGAACGGATATTTTGTACAGAATAGTTTTTGAACTAAATGGCTATAGGAGCTCATGGTAACCCCCTGATATTAACCAGCCTATACAATGCATTACCTCATAGGTCACGTTCACGAACGCGCCCTATGCGACATTGCCCTGCGCCCGCCACCCTGAGACAAAGATGAAAAGCCTCAAGTGAGTAATTTCACGGGCACCTATACCCTTCAAACAGGAACACAGCAAAGCGAGCGCTACTGCTTTGCGGCAGAAATGGTCGTACTTCCAAGGACGAAATCTTTGGCAAAAAAGCTTTACTACTAACGAAATGATGCATGTCCATTGGGTACACCTACAGAATACCACATGGAACACAAACATTTTTAGGAGCGCCAAACACTTGTGTCCGGTTACGACCACACGCTACGACAGTGGCCGCCGCTCGCTTTTTACAGCCACCACTGGATTCACAAAACGTGGGTTTTAACAGTCACGGCCACTGACCACCGGTGTTTATCGAACGCCACAGCCTCTAAGGTGAAGGGTTGAAAGGAGCCTCTGTGAGACGCACTGAAGCTTTACACTACACTGGGTTTTTTACCATCGGTCACCAGGCGTTTTTAGGGTCACTATACCTCAAGCAGGTCTCTGATCTAACGCAGAAACCAAGAAAGAACCGGTGACGGTTAATAGTTGCCACTAAACAAATTCTACGGGCTTCAGAGGGCCTAGTCTAGAAATGTAACATGCAACTACACGAGCTTGTGGTGTATGCACGGATTTTTGTATGGAAATAAGGTTCTCATGTGTCCTCTACTTTTTGTTTTTTCCATACTACAATTATAGTGTAAACCACACGTCCGTGTGCCTAAGTTGCTTGTTTTGCAGACCCGAGTCTCAGCAGCCGCGGACCATTACAACTAACTTGTGGCTGTCACCGGTAGCCCATGTGCGGCAAGCCTAAGTTCTAGTAGGGCTAAGCCTAAAGCAAACTGAAATCATCATGCCCCGCGACGATCGAAAAATAAATTTTAATTTAATATCTCGTAATGCAAATTTTTATCCCCCAACCAAAAAGAAGGGTGTATAAGTCTGTGGCCAAACTGTTCCCAAACGCATGCACCATTTTTTTTTGTTCGTGTAAATTGATGCAGCCTTTTGCAGGATCTCGCAATATTGCTTTTGGAAAAGAATTGCATGGAATGACAGCTGATAGCGCGTTCTATTTTTTCCTGTGGCGACATCTAGTCGTGAATAGATTAATTGATCAGCTTCACGCCTTACATTATGCGTGCTAGAAGCCGATGTGCGTCCATAAGTGTGCCGATTTTACAATATTAATGGAACACTGGAAATAGACAGGGGTTTTTAAAATTATATAAAATTTGTTTGTTAATCTGAATATTGTAAATACGATTGGCAGTTTGCTTTAGGGCGCAGCATTAAGTTTTGAAGTAGTTTTCTTACCTGTTTTGGACTCAATATGGGGAATGGGTCTCCGAGCTTCCAGAAGAAGTATAAATAGATGAACCATACGAACATCGTTAGGGGTCTTATTGCATTCTCGGACACTGCAAATAAATAAATATTATTGAAAAGGTTTTAGCTGTTTAGATATTTTAAAAGCCAATCTGGACTTACGGCATATCAATTCATTTATTCAAAAAACAATTTATATTCCTCTGTAGCACGACAGGCGAGTAGCCAGCTGCGGGGAGGTTGCGGGTTTGATTCCCGCTGCGGGACAAATATTTGTATGATGTGCAAATATTTGTTCCCCGTCTGGGTGGTATGGTACCATGGTGCTCGTAGTTCCTGATACCCCCAACACAGGGGATCCTAGTGTAGGGGATATCGGTACTATGTATGTGACTCAAGCACACACTAGATTGCGAGATATACATGAATACAAATGCCAACCGCGAAGGAAACAAGTACAGCAAGCCGGTGGATGGAGGCGGCTCAAGACCGTCACATCATTCTATTGAGGAGGCCTATATCCAGCAGTGGACTTGTACAGACTGATGAACTGTTATAGGTCGCGCAACGAGTAATGAGCGCTGACCTTCAATGCGCAGTAGTCATTTTTGGGTCTGTATAGCGAATGCGCGAATGTAAACATGCGCAGGCAACCCTACCACTTTCGCCGAGCGTCATTCACGCTCATTACTCATTACCTATAACTACTACTGATATAGCTTTTGAAACTATCATGGTTATGTACATACTTTTCACTAGTGGTATCGTTCATAGTACAAGAGTGGAAAGAGGGTTAGATTGATATATCCACAACAAACAGTGTATGGATATATCCGCCAATAACATTTGCCCGCAAAGACTTTAGTTAGTTCTCCCGTGATCATGGCGCATGCAACTGTGCCGAAATGTCGGGAACAATCAAAAATCATGTTAAATATCCTGTTTTTAGTGAAATGTATGTTACTGGATGGAGCTTGTGAACTTACTAAACCTCACGTTGCTGATGCAGAAGTACGCGAGGTAGAATGGTATATAGTAGATTGTATCATAAGGGAGCAACACAATATTTTTACGGCGAGGGCACTTTTTTGAATCCAGAGCGAAGTGAGGGATTCTAAAGTAGAATCCCGAACGTAGCGAGGGATTCAAAGTACGTCGCCCGACTCAAAAATATATGTTGCGCCCGAGTGATACACTCTGCTTTTCATCACCCACTATGACAAAATAAAAGGCGCCTCATATGTTATTGTAATATTATTATTTAATAAAACATAGAGTAACAACTAAATTAAAATTTAATAGTATCAAACAATAAAACAACTAAAAACTTATATTAAAAATTACCACAGGCTTTCATATATTTATCTCGGGATTTTGCAGGTAATAGAATATCCATCACATTTCTTGTGTCAGTTCTAATACTTTCAGGAGTTAATTCTTTACTTTCACTGTCACTTGAAGAGCTCATTTTTCAAAACAAAACCATGAATTTCTAACAATCCGTGAAAATTTACGAAAACGCAGGCACTAGTTTGTTTTTTGTGTTGTGTTTTTGGTTGTTTTTTTGTGTTTTTGTGTTTTTTTTGTTGTGGTTGTGTTTTTTTTTTGTGTTTTTGTGTTTTGTGTTTTTTTTGTGTTTTTGTGTTTTGTGTTTTTTTTTTTTGTTTTTGTGTTTTTTTTTGTGTTTTGTGTTTTTTGTGTTTTGGGTTTTTTTGTTTTGGGTTTTGGGCCGTCGTACCAGCCAGTATTTATTCAAACAATATTTGCGTTCAAATTATTTGGCGCTGGTTCCAAATTCAATAAGTGCGCCGCAATTATCTTTGCCGCGCACTTTTTGAATTAGGAACTTAATAAGTGCGCCGTAAAACTCATTACTGCCCGCTAAAAGTTTCTCATAGAAAACACCACCGTTGGGTGCACTTAAAGGCGAACCCAGTCGTCCTTTTCGAATAGATTGGTTGAAAAGTATGTTAACTACTGGATGGAGCTTGTGACCTTACCAAACCTCACGTTGCTGATGCAGAAGTATGCGATGTAGAATGGTACAAGTATGTTAACTACTGGATCGAGCTTGTGACCTTACCAAACCTCACGTTGCTGATGCAGAAGTACGCGATGTAGAATGGTACAAGTATGTTAACTACTGGATGGAGCTTGTGAACTTACCAAACCTCACGTTGCTGATGCAGAAGTACGCGATGTAGAATGGTACAAGTATGTTAACTACTGGATGGAGCTTGTGAACTTACCAAACCTCACGTTGCTGATGCAGAAGTACGCGATGTAGAATGGTACAAGTATGTTATTATTATTATTATTTAAAATTATAGACGAGCAGCTTTCGCTGATGTGCCTATTTCAGAGTGTTGAAACGTCTTAGTTTCACTCGCTGCACTGATTACACTTTAATGTCTTTAATTGTTAACAGTTTGTTTGTTCGCAACCAGTTATCTAATTTGATCTTGAAAGCGTTTATTGATGTGGCAGTAACAACATCTTCAGGTAAATCATTCCAATTATGGACCACTCTGTTACTAAGGAAGTGCTGTGCAGTGTTTGTGTTGGATGGTCCACGTAATATTTTGCGACTACTATCTCAACGACATAGAGCTTTCTTTTAAAATGTAGATTTCATGAAATTCAGGCAAATTGTAAGTGCCAGAGAGGATCTTGAAGGTCTCAATGAGGTCGCCACGCAGACGTCTTTCCTCTAGGGTAGTGAGGCGTAATGCGCGGAGTCTCTCTGTGTACGACATACGACGCAGGGCTTGTGGAAATTTCGTGGCTTTTCGTTGTACGCTCTCAAGTAAGTCTATATCTTTTCGAAAGTAGGGGCTCCAGACTTGAAAACCATACTCCAGCAAGGGCCTTATATAAGTTTTGTATATTCTTCGAAAGACTTCCACCGTCATAGTTTGAAATGATCTTCGAATGACATAAATAAAAGAGTTGGCTTTTTTAACTATTCCGGTAATATGAGCTTCCCACTTGACGTTTGAAGTAATCAAAACCCCTAAATCCTTTTTTGTTAACTACTGGATGGAGCTTCTGAACTTACCAAACCTCACGTTGCTGATGCAGAAGTATGCGATGTAGAATGGTATAAGTATGTTAACTACTGGATGGAGCTTGTGAACTTACCAAACCTCACGTTGCTGATGCAGAAGTACGCGATGTAGAATGGTATTAGAGCTATCACCATGAACAGCAGGGAGTACAGACCCAAGTTCCAGTGGAAATATCTCGAGCTGAAAATAGATAAACCTGCTTTTAACAATAAAAACTTGCATATTACTGTGATGTGTCTGACAATAGAAGACCCCTCTGTGTCCTTTCGAGGATGTTGTAGAAGCCAACTAAGAGAATATTGGGAGAGGTGATTCTGGCAAACCATTGCATTCAATGTAGGACTTATTTTTTGTTTATTTTGTAAATGACCGTACAAGCAAAGGTCCCACCTGATGTTAAGCGTTAACCTCTCTTGCCTTTAACAATCCATTGCCACCTAGGGTGCGCCCTATGTGGCATTGCACTGTGCCCGCAACCCTGAGACAAAGATGAAAAGTCCCCCGAATTGCACTTTATTGCGTGGGGGCAAAAGTTGCTGTTTATTTAAATGATTTTGCGGAGTCAACCTTCTGTTTCTGTACTATTAAGTATTCTGTGGTTTTACCAATAAAAAATGATGTGCACAATATCTGCTCTCAAATGGTGAAGGAAAACATCTTGAGGAACCCAGCACGCTTCTCAGCAGCTGAGGTCTCTGACCTAATGCAGATAGTTATATACCTATAAGTAGTGACGTGACAACCTCTGCGGCGCGTCGGGCGAGTACCCGACTGAGATGCAAGAGATTGCGGAAACAATTCACGCTACGGGACAATTATTTGCATGATCTCCAAATATTTGTTTTGGGTCAGTGATACTCGTGGTTCCTGATATGCACAACACAGGGGAGTGTGGGATCAGGAATATGTATGTGACTGATGGGCATTATGTTATATTGAGGTAAATAGGTACCTTGAATCTAAATAGCCAATGATTTCAAAAATGATTAGTTCAAACATGGTACAGCTGAGTGCAAATGTGACCGAGAATATCAACTGCACCAATGTGTGGTGCACTTCGTAGTCTCTGAACAGCTGCTTCACAAAGAATATCCATCCACCAACGAAGAACACTGTCTGAAATAACAAACAAATTGTATGTAGCTTGCAGAATATACAACAGCTGGGGAATAACGCATCTTTCTCTGATCAGAACCCAGTTTTTTTTAATACAACTTGGAATGACGAAACAAGCAGATGGTCCACGTGACTATTGGTATTCTCTGTCCAATGTCCAATGCCTATGGCTATGGCCAATGAGGCCTCCCCATATCTGGGCAGGCGGTTGATGATTGCAGTATGGGTAGAGGGTACCTACTCAGGAACTGTTGCCCATTCTGGTGTAGGTAATCCTTAAGATGGTTTTAACGATATCCACGGGAGGAGATAGACAGGTCTATGCTTAGGGCGAATACATCACGGCACCGACGATGGTTCTCGAGTGATGAGCACGAGACGGTCGCCCAACCCACGGGCGGCCCATCAACCAGTTGATGGAGCGATGTACTTTGTAAGCCGGTGGATGGAAGCGGCTCAAGCATTCAATGGGGGCCTTGTCGAAGAGTGGACACGGTCAATATTTTAGGTCCAAAATGTTTGATAGACTTTTTAGATCGCTAAATCGTAACCTCGATATGATTCGCATAATTTTGTATAAACTTCACCAATGCTGAATAGTATTTTCTGAAGATTTTCGCGGGTACCTATTTGCCCCAACTGAACGTAACTTGGACCTAACTTATCTTTTACCCTTAGAATATGTTTTTTCTATATTCTTATATTCTAAGCTTTTACCTAAAAACTTTGATTTAGAACTTACTTGGGATATGAGAATAATCAAGGTATCCTCCATGAACGACATTGCGAATGTCTAATAGTGATATAATCGGATTTAATTTAATGTTTTAGACTCGGCCATTGACATAGAAACAAAACAAAAACCTAAAAAATGATTGTATGTATTTGTCATAGTCATAGAAAAAACAATAGAGAAAACTATCAAAAGAACATGTGCGTACCTTCTTCTTCTTATCTTAGGTAATGGCTTCTGTGCATTATTTGCAGCAATTTAGCCAATGTCAAGTGATATAATTATTATAGTTTTATAGTCAAGTCGTCAAGAGTCTCCGTCTAGTCCTAACCCAGTTTAAATTGTGGCAGAAAAACTGAGTTTAAACAGGAAAAAATCCACCATTTCGTAAAGACTCGCAATACACTCAAATTTCACTACATCACACATGTGCCATATATCCAAGTTACACCGGTTAAAATGCCACTAAAATTACACGAAATAACTAGAAAAAACAAATTAAAATGTAATAAAATAAAAATGACGACGTTTCTTTCAAAAATTGCAGATTTCAACCCCCGATTTTTCTTTCATTCTCATGTACGTACCTTCTTCTGTGCAAATGAATATTTTTCTGGTCTGTGGTTTCGTTCAGCGATTCTTTTTTTCTTCTGAAGAATATTCCTGTGGGGCTATTGCATAGTAGACTTACGTTTGATTTCGATGTCCAGTTTGCTATTCATTGCGCAGCGTGTTTTAAATATTTCTGTTCTTGTAAAAAGCTAAAACACGCTGCGCAATGAACAGCAAACTAGTAATCGACATCAAATGTCAGTCTACTACGCAATTCCACGGCTGGTTCAGTTCTTGAACAAGTGGCCCTTGTGGAGTAGAATATCATTCCTGGTATAAACAATGTATAAATCCACTAACTTATCTGTAGAATAAAATTATAGTTTCTATCATCTACAAACATTTCATTCTACAGATAAGTTGGTGGATCTGTAAAGTCGATTTTGACGTGAGATATCTGTCAAAGTCAAGATAATCCCATCATCCCGTCCCGTAAAATTGCATGGGTTGTTTGTGCACGCGCCTGTGTTCGTGCTCGTGAATGCGCCGATTGGGCTGACTGCCGGTTTTAGATTCAAGGATGAATGCGCATGCATTTTAGTAGTAGTAGAGTTTTTTTGTGAAAGAGTTCGTCCGGGGAAGTATTACCACCATACCTATTTCTGCCGCAAAGCAGTAGTGTTCGCATTGCTGTGTTCCGGTTTGAAGGGTAAGGGTGCCGGTGAAATTACAGGCACATGTGACTTTTCATCTTTATGTCTCAGGGTGGCGGGCGCAGGGCAATGCCACATAGGGTGCGTCCTAGGTGGACGTGACCTATGAGGTAATGCACTGTTCATTGGCAGAGGATACCTCTTATCATCAGGTGGGCCATCTGCTTGTTTCGTCACTCAGTAATAAAAAAAAAAAAAAAAAATGCGCTCGACGTTCGCCATGCGTGTAAACAGCTTGCTTGGAATGCCGTGTGCGCCAGGCTGCATGCCGCGCCGGGCTGCACGCGCGCCGCGCCGCGCCAGGCTGTTTGCCGGGTTGCGCTATATATTGTAGTTTTTGGGTTGCGCGCCACGCGTGTGAACGCAGTAATATGGTGAACGGTCTTTAGCGAGTCAGTCCATGAGGCATGGGAGCGGTACGGGAGGGGTGCTTTCGATACTCTTTCGTTGCGTCCCCTGGCTTCAGTCGTGCTTCAGTCAAGCTTTAGTCGAGCGACAGCATCGCTGTCCTCAACACTTGCAAAACGCACACGAGATTTGCAACTGAAGATGAGTCCTGCGATTAAGGCTCAAGTTAAACAAGTTGTATATAAAGTGTACGAATATTTTAAGACAAGAAAATCAGATCCTAATTCTGCAGAGCATAATGATGACATTAATCTACATAAAATCGTTGCCAAGGCGACCGGATTGTCAGAAAGAAGCGTATACCGCATTGTCAATGAGGGAAAAAGTATGGAAAATACTGTGAAGTTTTTTTCACCAAGGAAACCTAAACAGACGAGAAAAAAGAAGATAGAAATTGACTATTTAAATAAAAGTGATATAAGAAGAAAGGTTACAGAATTCTACACAGTTAGAAAGGAAATTCCCACGATCAATAAACTTAGAAAAGTTTTAGAGGAAGATGGAGTTATTAAATGTGGATATACATACATGCTACTTTTATTGCACGAATTAGGTTTCCGATACAGAAAATGCCAACCAAAGAGAAAAATGTTGATAGAACGCCATTCGATTCAGCAATGGAGAGGTAAATATATCACAGCTATTAAAGAACATAGATCGGCAGAAAGACCAATATTTTTTCAAGATTAAACTTATGTCAATGAATCCCAAAATGTGCCAGCGTGTTGGCAATCAAACACTAAAAGATGTGCAATGTCTTCTATTAGCAAAGGGAATAGATTGGTCATCGTGCATGCTGGTGGAAGTTCGGGATTTGTTGATGGCCCTTTAACCATTTTCAAATCAACTACAAAGACAGAAGATTATCACGGAAATATGAATTTCAACAATTTCGAAAAGTGGGTTCGCGATAAACTTTTGCCTTCCCTACCTCCTAACTCAGTAATAGTTATGGATAATATGAAATATCATTGCAAGGAGGTGGATAAGGCACCCGGGATGTGTTCCTTGAAAAAGGAAATGCAGGATTGGTTAATCCAACATAACGTTGAATACACTGAAATAATGAAAAAGAGGGATTTATTGGAATTAATAAAACGAAATAAACCAGAAAAACAATTCAAAATTGATGTCATACTGAAAGAAAAGGGTCATACTGTACTTAATTTGCCACCGTATCATCCAGATTTGAACCCAATTGCATTGGTATGGGGAGATATTAAAGGTGAGCTGGCACGAAAATATTATACTAACTCAAATTTAACTGAGAAGAAACAAACACTTGAAGAGTTATTTTCTAATTATTCATTGGAGAAATGGCAAAAATGTGATAGTCATGTAAAGAAAGTGGAGGAAGAGAACTACAAAAACGACCATCTTAGCGACGAGATCATGGATCAATTTATTATGAATTTACGAGATGGGGAATCTGCTAATGAAAGTGATTCAAATCATTCAGACAGCGATTCAAGTACAGGCAGCGATATGGAGTCAGATTAATTTAATTTCAAAATATTATATAAGTACTTAAATCATATATTTTTTTGTTTATATTGTCACACGTACAAAATATATCGTAAGAGATATCTTCATTATCCGGGGCGGTCGATACAGGCGGCGCGCGGCGCAGCGACTTGCGCGGAGTTGCGCGGTAACGTAACGCGCCCCCGCCTCCCGCACCGTAATCAAAACGTAATCATGACGTAATCATTTCTTCTTCTTTTGTTTGTGGCTAAGGTACTTCAGTTCAATTAAATTTGGTGGTGTTGCCACTAGTTCGCCAATGTCACGTAGTAAGTAAGGCTTGCAAACTCCGGTACGGAGGCCTGCGTTGCTCGATGCTTGCAAAC
The DNA here is from genome assembly GCA_932527175.1 of Operophtera brumata. Taxonomy (NCBI): domain Eukaryota; kingdom Metazoa; phylum Arthropoda; class Insecta; order Lepidoptera; family Geometridae; genus Operophtera; species Operophtera brumata. Next base: position 51,491,088 of record OW052239.1, on the reverse strand, counting down.
GATGGAGAATGATCGGTGATTAAAAAGATAGTCGGTGAAAGATTTGAAAACTCCGAGACATTCTAAGCATTTATTTTATAAATCTGAAAACCTAAAACCAATGAAAGAAGTGAATGAATGAAAGACCGCTAGGTACTTTCATGAGACCGGAGACCGTTCGGTTTAAATGTCAAATGTCATCTGATTAAAGTTGACATTGGCTAAATTGTTGCAAATAATGCACAGAAGCCATTACCTAAGATAAGAAGAAGATAAGAAACTTGACATTGGCGAAATTGTATGGAGCACACCTCGGAAGCCATTATAAGAAGAAGAAGAAGACGACACCCCTCCCGTACCGCTCCCACCCATACCTCATGGACTGACTCAGTTAAGCGCTAGACCTGTAACTAAACCCTAAGAGTCCATAATACCTATTGTAAATGCCCAGTTTTTTGTTACAGTTCATAATTGGGGTTTATAAGGTCTGTACTGACTGGCATAGGTACTGCATTCGGGTGTATTGTCATACTGCTCTGACCTCTGACCCCAACCACAGAATATGCACATGCAAATTCCGCTATGTAAAAAAACCAAACTTTTCAGGAGAAGCTAAAAACTGTTTTTTTTTACAAACGGGTCACATAATTTAAAAACTAGTTATGCAAATAATTAGACTTGGTGTAGACAACAAATGTATGCACGTAACAGATCATAATGTAACAAATCAGTTTTTTTTTGCTTTTCAGTACAATACTCTAGGTGCTAGAATTGTTTTCACCCGAATTTGCCACATACGATTTTTTTGAGTCCTAAATACCGCTTTGTGACTTTTCGTCACATAACGGAATTATTCTTCCACTAGATATTTATTTTATTGGGCCTACTTAATACACATAGCGCATTTACCAAACTATTTTAAAATAGTTAGTTAAACTAGTTTTTTGGGATCAAAGTTACTTGCGTCCGTAGGGAAACACCCTCGCGACCTCATGTCAAGTTTCGGATTGATGTCTGGTGCAGCCATCGTTGATGTGACGGGTCTGAGCAGTTCTTGCACTGGACTCAGCATGAGCGCATTAGAGACCGCAGTGGTGCTAGTGTGCCGGGAGGCTAGGCTTGGAGGGTAGCGGGGTTCCGAAGCACTGTTCTCCGCTGGCTGAACGCAGGTTGTAGGGGGCCCAACTAGTGAGTCAGAGTCAAAGGCTTGATTGACTCCATCATGATGATCAGGCCACTCGTGAAAAGCTGCCCCGCCGCCTCACAAAAATCCCAGAATGCTCCATCGTGCCAGTTTGCGACCGGATGAGAGGACCCGATGGCCATTCCTGGGGGGGTTTTAGCGTCCCTGCAGTCTCCAGTCTAGTCCCCCACTGACGCAGGAGCATGTCTCTTGGCTCGCTGACAAGTGCCTTGCTCAACAGATGTCTTCCCACAAACCTTAACCCACTCAAAAAACCATGAAAATGAATAAAAATAATAAGTTGTGCTCACAGTGGAAGCACGTCCTCTTGCTTCAAGTGCACCTCTGTAACATTCTAGGACTGCACTCCAATCTCGATCCGGTCCATCACCACCTAGAGACCACTAAGCCGCACATAAAATTCCTCATGGAGATCGCCTCACTGAGATCCAATGTCCTACCGATACAGCATACCTAACATACCCAGGCTATATACAGGAGCACAATTTTAAACCCAAAGCTGGTATCTGTCTTTATGCCCGGGACGACATTTGCTGTCTGCGTCTGCGTGACCTTGAAGAACCCAATTTCTCCGTTTTATGGATTTTGGTGGACGCCGGCTTCGATAAGATTATCTACGCCGGCGCCGGTCTATATCGATCACATTCTGGAGACCACGAGACAACCAGGTTGTTTAACTACATCTGTGAAGCGGCAGATGTGGCTCAACAACAGTAACCATCTGGTGCTTCTGGGAGGCTTTAACGCCCACCATCAAAAGTGGCTGTTCGCATACCAGATCACCGACCATGCTGGGAGAGAGGCTTGCAAACTTGCACTCACGCCAAATCTCACTCAGCTATGAACTGGGAACAACACTCAACGAGAATTCCTGACGTTGAGGACCACACAGCCAACTGCCTGGACCTTCAGCTGACGAACGAGCCGGATCGCCACTCACAATCAGTGATGTCTCCTTTGGGATTGACAGATCACTGTGTGGCGAGGTCTGTATCTTCATACTCGCCCTGAGGTAGTAGGTGAGTGTGGCGTTATAAGTCGGTAGATTGGGATGAGATGCGACATTTCTTCGCTTCTTATCCTTAGTAGCAAACCAGCTTTTCTTCTTGTGACCCGACGGTTTGTGATGATGCCGTTTCGGAGGTGATCAAAAGAGCAATGGAGTATTTTATTCCATTCTCCGATGCTTCACTGTGGTATACTGAACTCTTTTGAAATAATGGTTACTAGGTAACCGATTGTTATTGTAATGACATATCTCTATTTTGTGGATTAAAACCATTATACCTAGCTAAGGTTTTATCTTTATTTATCATGAGAAAGGCAATGCTCGCCCAAGGTTTAGTCCCACGTGTTCTAGCGCAGCAGCGCAAAAACATGCGGCATACCTAGGCTGGGTTAATGCAAGAAACGGTAAAACTTCGGATGCACGGATTAAGAAGAAAGCCTATAACAAAGCCACTAAGTCCTGCGAAAAGGTGATACGGAAGGCTCGCTTCGATCGAGTTGGTTATCTGGGGGCTAAGCTTGCTGCATATCCTGCGGGAAGTAAAGCTTTCTGGTCTCTGGCTAGTCGGTGGAATCGAACTTCAGCCACCCTTCACTCCCCCCATTACTGAAACCAGATGGTTCCCTAGCTCACGCTGTAATTGAGAAAGCAAGTTTATTTGCAACTCAATTTGCGGAAACTTCGCGTCTAGACACTTCTGGTACTTGTACTGTTATTTACTCTGTGCTTCTGGCGAAACTCCACCTCGTTACTCCTTGCGAAGCTTCAATGCAGGAAATTTGCATCCAACATAAACATATTTCCGCAAACTCTAACTTTGATACCATCTTCTCTTGGCAAAGAGTAGTCAACACCAACACCTTTTCTTGTCGATGTATCATTTTCAGTGGCTTTACGTCTGTTTATCATTTGTGTAACTGCCACCAAACCTAAAACGTAGGCTTTTTTGGCTTCCCAAGATGACGGAGACCAAAAACGAATCGAAAATGTCTCTTTTTCCTTTGCTCATTGACATAGCTGCTAAGTAATGGCCTTTCAGAAACACCGACAGCACCATGGTTACAAGGAACTGCTTTTAGCTTCCTTTGAGACTTCTTAGTCTGGATCATAGTTCCCCCTGCCTTTACAAGACCATCATATACTTTGCCATGTACTCGTAGAACTTGGTTATACCTTCTCTTGTTCTTTATAATGATACCTACTATTCAATCTTGTCTCTCTTACCCGGCGTCTGTTTGAGAAACAAGCTATGTGCCGGTGCCGGGCGCAATTCCATGAGACGTGCTCATAAGTAAAATTGCACTATGTGCCTATTGCGCACATAGAGCCATTTGCATTACTACATTTGGATAAAAATCACATAGCTGAAAACGCTATCGCCTAAACCAACAGAGATTCTAAAAATCAGGGTTATCAGGCACACGCGCCTTTGAAAATTGAATAAAATGTCATCAAAAACCGATTAAAAAAAAAACAGCGGAATTTGCATGCGCAGCGACGATATATAGGTACAGGACCGAAGGCTCACTTCACGAACAAAATATCAATAACGGCTCTTGCTGGGACGCAACAAAGTGCAATTCAGCTCGCATTAGCGCTCAATGCCTATCGCGATATTTACCTAAACATTCCCGCTCTCTTCTAACGCGTACCTCTGTCGCTGTCTGGCGCGGAGTGACGCGGTTCGTAAGGGTTGACTACTAGCCGCTTACTATAACATAATTATCTAATAGCATAGGTACGTTAGTCTGTACCTTGTCAATTAAACTAAATATCTCTATAAGTGTTTAGGTTAGGTATAAAATATGCGTATCAAATATGGAATGATATACGACACTAACAAAATAGTCCAAGACCCAACACCCAAATATCATAATGTTGGTTCTTGTTCGTGATGATGATATAGTGGACTTTAGATATACTGGGGTGTTCGGGTGGATACACAGCGTCCATGCTGCCAGGCACTAGGTATGGGTAGGTACGGTGGCGCCATGCTGCGGTCGCTGGTCGTGCTACTGGCTGTGCCGCGGTGCGGCGCGGTCCACTGGCCTGGCTGCTCGGTGCGTCGCGGTCCACTGGCCTGGCTGCTCGGTGCGTCGCGGGGGCTGCTCGTGGCTGCGTGCTCCGTCCGACGTGTCGACGTGTCGACGTGCTGCGGCGCGGGGTGCGGTGCGGGGCGGGGCACGTGGACCTACCTCGATTAGCGCAAGCTATATATAATACCTACCTATAGTTAATATTTCCCTGAATGATTATGGTATTATATTAATTTACCTACCTACCTACTTACTTACCTGCCTGTACTTAATAAAGCTAAACCTGACCTTGTAAACAGAACTTCTAAATATGTACCTACTACCTAACTAGATTATAATAATAATAATTAATAATCTAACTACGTAAATACGGGAGACATAAAACAAAAATCAATATTTGTTAGGTAGCTACCTAACAAATTAAGTAGGTACTAATTGTTAAAACGGTGTGAATAGCCAGTGTTATTCTGCGTGTTTGATTCCACAAATGTTAATAGATGGTGTAGGCTAGCACGTGGTGATAGATTCAGAGTCAATTGAGATAGAACACAAATGAAGTACACGGTGTCTGATTGTTCCTGTTTATTCTATACGATAAGACTATGTAACAATTAGCTTGTCATATTAAATTAAAGTAATTAGTTTCTAGTATAATTACATACATGGCCATACTCGAAGGCAGTCCAAAGAGAGAGGAAAAGGAAAAGGAAGTGTCAATCAGTGTCAGAAAAGAAATATGAGAGTCCGCAGTACAGCTGCCATAACGTAAAACAAATGATGGTGTATGGATTACAACAATGTTACCACATTCTAACACTACCCCTTAATCCATGCCACATCATGTCATTACAATAACACAATATCAGAAAAACATGCTTAGATACCTACTCTAGAGCTCTACATTCAAAATCAGAATTCAATTATGTACTCTACAACTTCATAAAATTAACAAATTATATGCTCTATGGCTCTACAATTATTCTTACAATTTAAAGAAGTCAAGTGAGTACTCTACAACTCTATAACAATATAAGGTAAGTACCTACTCTACTAATTTTTACAACATAGTCAATAGATAATATCAACATCTTTGCAAAAAATAAGCATTATTTATAAATAGATTAATTACAATAGTCAGTCAACTAAAGTTATTATAACAACATAATTTACCTACTACGTCAGTCTTTTAAATTCATATCTTTTATAAATCTATCATGTTTTATAGCACTTAGAGGCTTTGTGAGCACATCTGCTATCATACAATCTGTCTGCAAGTATTTTACTGTTACAGAATCATTTTGAACAAAGTCTTTTACAAAATGGTATCTAATGTCAATATGCTTAGTGCGTTTATGACAATATTCTTTAACTTGTAACAATTTTTGAGCAGACTGGTTATCATTAAATACTGTTACATCATATTCTTTAGGTATGAACTCGGACATGAAGTTTCTTATAAAACAGATATCTTTACACACATCTGTTATTGCTAAATATTCAGCTTCAGTACTGGACAGTGCTACACAACGTTGTTTACGTGATTCCCAATTAATTACACTATTCCCAAATTTAACAACAAACCCAGTATATGATCTCCTATCATTTGGGTCATTAGCCCAGTCAGCATCTGCATAAGCAGTCAAATTCAATTTACTACTCTTATAATAATATAAAGAATAGTTAATTGTCCCTGCTAAATATCGCAATATTCTTTTAGCTGCCTGCCAATGTGTCACATCAAAACAGTTGTTAAACTGGCTCAGCTGGCTACAAGCATATGAGATATCAGGTCTAGTACATACCGATAAATACATAAGACATCCCATAAGCTGCCTATAGTTATATTGATCATAACATAAATTAGTGTCTCCCTTAACTAATTTACAATTGGTAGGCATGGGAGTTTTTACAATTTTACAATTTTCCATACCGAAGCGCTGTAACAATTTATTTATGTATTCAGACTGGCTTAGCTTCATAATGCCTTTTGATCGATCTCTATCAATACTTATACCTAGACAGTTTTTCAAACTTCCCAAGTTTCTAACATTGAAATTATCTTCAAGCAAAGGAAACAGCTCATTATAGTCAGTACCTACTGTAAAACACATAAAAATCGTCTACATACAATGCAACTATTGTTATATTCTTATCAGAGCGCTTTAGATAAACACAAGGTTCACACTTACTTTGTTTATAGCCATTACTCGATAGTAAACTATGCACTTTAGCATTCCAAATTCTACTTGCTTGTTTAAGCCCATAAATGCCTTTTAACAATAAACACACCTTGTTTTCACTATCTTTATTACAAAAGCCGCTCCATAAATATGGTTTCCTGGAGGTCACCATTTAAAAATGCAGTTGTTACATCTATATGGTCTATACTTAGATTCAACTCATTTGCATAAGAAAACAGTAGTCTCATTGTGCTATGACGCACAACAGGGGAGAATGTATCATTATAATCTACTCCTCTAACTTGAGTAAAACCCCTGGCAACCAATCTTGCTTTAAATTTGTCAAAATTTCCATTTGGATCATACTTTTTCTTATAAACCCATTTACATTACTTTTACGGTGCAAGCTGTTCGGCTGTGGAACTCATTACCGTTGTCGATTCGGCTTGCTCCGTCGTTGCATTCTTTTAAAGATCGTGTCAAACTGTTTTATCTCCAATCGTCATCTTCGTCCTGTTGAGTTTTCATTGTTCTTGTCTGCTTTTATGTTGTGTTTATATTATTATGTATTATAATGTAGGTTTGTATATATTTAATGATATGTGTATTTGTCAAGGTGATAACACCACTGTCCCATTCTTCCATATAGTCCTCTCCATCCTAAGGTTGTCTGGAAGAAATCGCTATAAGCGATAAGACCGCCCATTGTACATTTCTGTTATTTTTTTGTTATTGAGTTATGTTTTGTGTTTCTGTGTGTTATTTGTGTACAATAAAGAGTTAATCTATCTATCTATCTATCTACATTTTACTACATTTTCATTATGGGGCCTATCAACTAACTTCCATACATTGTTAGAAAGCATCGAGTCATGTTCACATTGCATTGCAACCTTCCATTCATGACTATCTGGAGAATTTACAGCTTCCTCAAACGATTGAGGTTCAGGAAGTGGATAATCCTGCGCTATCAACGAGAAGTCTGTTTCATAATCTATGTACTTTACCGGTAACCTGCTTCTGGTACTACGCACAGGACGCTGACTCTCAGCTACCGGGGGTGATGGATCACCTCCGCCCTTAGCTGACGCCTCATGTGAAGGCTGTAACTTCCCCCCTCTTATACCTTCTCTATTGTACCTAATAATCTAACTACCTATTATACCGCGCGCACTCACCGACTTCCTACTTTACTCTGTGGAGTTACGATAACTTTAATCTTACCTACTTCTTTAAACACTATAAATTGGCCATATGATCGTCTAGATATATACCTACGTTGTGTCTTGTAATAACTCGATTCTTTTTTTGTTAATATTGTCAAGTCTTAACGTATCCTAACTACATAAAATATTTTACCTTTTTATCGATATCCTCGTAATAGTTGCTACTAATTTTAATAGGAAAGATACCTACTTAAATTTTATTTTACTTCAGTACACATCGGAACAATTAATTAAAAGATTACTCCAGAGATTTATTTCCATTATAGTTTGTTATTCCTTTGTAAAAGAATAAGCTACAATTAAGGTTCCTAGTAATATTTTGAACATTCTGATTTTACAATTTCTGAGGTTTATTGATTTTGACTCTAGCTTCGATACAGACATGTTTGTCTTGTGCTATTTCAAGATACTTTTACGTGACAGATTTGCATCTGTAATAGATCCATTAGGGAAATGACAAGAAATTACTTGTACAAATTATTTGCTTCTCAGATAGAATTTTTAAGTTATTTCTTTAATTATTTGAAGGATGAACCAAATTTGATAAGGTTCATATCCAGAGATAAGCGACTTTTTGGAGAACAGCCCCGTCCGCGCTGCCCTCGGTGGATTTCTTCCAATGCTTTTGGTCAAACCTCCCTCGCTTGGACATAGGTAGATTACCTAATATTGTCCGAGAATTTTATCCAAATGATATTCTAATTCAAATCAATTCCTTTTTACTTTAATACAAGGGATTTTAGAGGATCGCGAACCTATTTCCGTCGGAGTAAGTTTGTTAGTCATTTTCAAACATTCCAGGGAATTTTACATTTAATCAATAACGCAAAATCAACCACATACAACCTTCACCTTTGGTTAACTTTGGGATTTATCTAGGCTTCCTGAAGCCTAGGAAAATCCCTACTTGATTCATACCCCTACTTACAAATAATTCTAAATATTCTCTGTAGGATAAATAGAATTCCTAGTTGGATTATCCAGGTAGGAATAATCGCTTGTGAAAATTCTAGACTATATTTAAATGAAATTTTCCTTCCGAGAATGATAATATTCAATTACAAGATTCTCCTTTTATCTAGTATTTTAATACGTTTGATAATTATTTTGCCCGTTCCTTTATGAAAGAATAATAGTAAACTAAATTAAATCACCGGTTAAATTTTAGAAAATGCCAATTTGTAAGATTGGTCTACATACGCACTAATACAATGCCTATATAAGTGTGCCTAATTACCTGGCTAAATTGGGTGTGTGTGATTCAAACTTTGAGAAAACCGTTCTCATTTTGTTTTAAATGTGCAGTTAAATGTGTATGTCTTCTGACGAGGTGCAAGGTCAGAATACCTAGATTGAACTACTAAGGATAGGATATCTATCGCTGTGTAACCTAAAGCGACAGACGGAGCCTAGGGGTTAGGAATAAGGTTTAAGGGGGGGGGTAAGATCTTGTCTGTCCCGCGGACTCACGAGACAACCCTTTCGGGCTGATAAAGGAATTCCTGTCAAACAAGATATCGGAACCTGAAAACATTAAAATAGAAGATACTTTATAGACTACGACAGTCTAACAAATATCTTCCTTCGAAAATCGTTCACTTTGTCACAAGTCTAAACACTTCTTCCCCATTGACTTTGAATATTTAAGAACACTTGAAAAACATCACCAAAAAGAAACTAGTTAATTTCTCTAATTTTGGGCGGTCTTTCAAATTATTTTTATATTTCACAAAATTTAAACTTTCACTAAATTATATTTAATTTCACTTATTATGGACTATTCCACTTTATAGAATCAATCCTAATATTTCAAGGTATAAATTTCTAGCTTTTAAACGAACTTTAAAATCACTTCGTAATTAATTAACACAATTTAATATTTTACCCCAGCGTTACTACGCAAACGTGATACTACTTCCAGAATTATCCAGCACTGACCCCCCTTCAGCTGTTACATCTCTATTTAAAGTCGTGAACCAAGATAAAACATTTCATTCAATTTTGAATCTTATTCATACGATTCCTAAATAGGAATTGGTGTGTTCCTTCAAAGTATTCTGAAAATCGGATGTTTATATTTTTTGTATATAAACATTCTCACAGCCCAATTCTCTGAAAAAACGACAGAACAAACCCTCTATTGTTTCCGACCTCATTATTCAAGTATCGCTCGATTTATTTGATAACAAGATATAATAATTTTATTTGAGCATTTGTGAGATACTAATGAATCCAGTAAAGATGGTTCGTTACAAGGCGACACACACTCGTGGTGCACGCCACTCACTGACGACTCAGCAGGGATGCCCTCGTCCTCGCTGTCTGTGCAGTACTCATCTTCAGCATCTGAAAAAACCATTACGTCACCTGTAGTTTCATTTAATACAGACTTTGAGGTTCCTAAACCTCCATTCTGACTAGTATTCATAACATTATCATTAATTGAATTAAAATTATCAATATTATCACAGATCCCGATACTAGAATTCAGCACATTAATCCCATTTAAATTCAAATTATTTGTATCACTAGTCAATTCATAATAAATGCAGTCTTTTTCAGTACTGTTATTATTATTAAAATTATTATGAAATTTATTCTCAATAAATGCTATATTTCTGGTCAAAACCACTTTCTTAGGAACTGAAGGGTCCATTAACCTATAACCTTTTGAAGTTTCAGAATACCCAACAAATAAATATCTTTTGCTTTTAGGGTCTAATTCACGACGTTTCTGCTCAGGAACTAGAGAGTATGCTATGCAACCAAATACATGAAGGTGACTAAGATCTGGTTTAGATCCGGTCCAAACCTCCTCTGGCGTACGTCCTGAAAGAGCAGCAGTGGGGCACCTGTTCTTTATGTAAATTGCAGTCATAACCGCCTCGCCCCAATAGCGCCCACAGAGACCAGCACCTCTCAGCATACATCGAGCCTTCTCCAAAAGTGTCCTGTTCAGGCGTTCACTGACGCCGTTCTGGCTCGGACAGAATGGTATGGACTTTTGGTGAATCAATCCTTGCTCTTGCAAAAATCTAGATAAACTTTCATTACAATATTCACCACCACCATCAGACCTAAAAATTTTTATTGGCAACCCTACTTGTTTTTCTACAAGTCTTTTAAAATTAACAAAATGAGACATTACCTCCGATTTGTGCTTCATTAGATACCCAAAAGTCTTCCTGGTGTAGTCATCAGTAAACGTTACCAAGTACTTCGCACCATTCCAGCTGCTCTCAGGTAACGGCCCACACACATCAGAATGGATCAACTCGAGGGACTGGGTAGCTCGCCTTGCCTCTCCAACCGGAAACTGCTTGGCAGCCATCTTTCCCTCCAAACATGGAACACGTGACTTCAGATCCTGTACATTGTCAGTCTGAAACAGAACACCAGTTACACATCCATTCTTTAAAGTACACATCCCTTGTATACCTAGGTGGCCTAGCCTCCTGTGCCATATATCAATAGGCACAGAATGAGCAGCATCCTTTGCACTCCGGACCTCCTGTCTATCACACAGGAGAGAAGAATGCACAATTTGCGAATACCTACCAGATCGACACACCCTAAAATTTACCCTAAAAAGACCATTATCTTTGGAAGCACAAATTATTGGATTGCCAAAATTTTTACTGCTCTTCTCATATATGGAACAACCCCGATCATCAAATAAAATTGAAAAGCCCCTTTGTGTAAGACAGCTAACAGACAACAAATTATGAGCAAGTTTAGGTACATATAAAACATTTAAAAGTTTTCTTACCACATTTCCAGTCTCAATGTGTATTATTCCTTTACCTAAACATTCTAACTTCTCATCATTCGCGATACTTATCAAATTATTACAAACTTTTAGCTCTGAAAATGAATTCTTATCATTACACATGTGTGCGGAGCACCCAGAGTCAACTAGCCAACTATCTTGTGATTTGGCCACAAACGCTGCAGCCACAAGCGATGAATCTTCTGGTTTCGTCATATCCTTCTTCAACTTGAAGCACTTCGACTTGATGTGACCAATCTTCTTACAATAGTGACAAATAACCTTACTTTTTGGTACTCTTTTATTCTTTGATACATAAGCGGTGTCAATATTTTTGTCACTAAAGTTTTTTCTTCGATAGTCTTCTTGTATCAGTCTCGCACGAACCAGCTCACTCGACAAAGTGTTTGTAATGCATGCAGTCTCTAAATTAGAGACCAAAGCGTCAAACTCCTGGGGCAAGCCACTGAGCAGAAGCTCGGCTACCTCTGCATCATCGATGACTCTTCCAATGTCTGCCAACTGTTGTACTCGTGTCATTATTCCATCAATATAATCAGTCATTGAACTGAACTGACTGTAATCTGTGTGATGCAGCTGCCGCAGTAGTAAAACTCGCCGATAAAGACCTTTATCTTCAAACGTGTTAGCAAGCTTGTCCCATGCTTCCTTTGCTTTTACACAGTGGCGCACGTGTTGATGACACGCAGCCTTTACACTGAGGCATATACGTGCTAGAGCTTTTTGATCTCGCGATGTGTCTGTTTGACTGTCTGCACTTCCAATACAACTCCATAACCCTTCTAGGGTTAACACCATCTTCATTTGAAATTTCCAAGAATTGTAATTACTTACGCCTTCTAATTTTTCAACGTGAACACCTCCACCGAGCGACAACATGTCTGTGCCGGTGCCAGGAACCACTACTCCACTGTCCACCATGATGACGTGCGAACACGTGCACAATGTGCGCACTCACCCCTGATGTTGAAAATCACCACGGCTTTTCTTGCCTTTAATCTTCTGGGCCCAAAACCTGTTAAAACGGTGTGAATAGCCAGTGTTATTCTGCGTGTTTGATTCCACAAATGTTAATAGATGGTGTAGGCTAGCACGTGGTGATAGATTCAGAGTCAATTGAGATAGAACACAAATGAAGTACACGGTGTCTGATTGTTCCTGTTTATTCTATACGATAAGACTAGGTAACAATTAGCTTGTCATATTAAATTAAAGTAATTAGTTTCTAGTATAATTACATACATGGCCATACTCGAAGGCAGTCCAAAGAGAGAGGAAAAGGAAAAGGAAGTGTCAATCAGTGTCAGAAAAGAAATATGACAGTCCGCAGTAAAGCTGCCATAACGTAAAACAAATGATGGTGTATGGATTACAACAATGTTACCACATTCTAACACTAATTACCTATTAAGTAGACGTGCGGTTCTATACCAACCTTTCGATGTCCGTTGGAAGTGTGAAAGATGTGAGTTTTGGATCCCTGCACTGCAATAAGAATTTTTCTGTTTATCATTTGTATAACTGCCACCAAACCTAAAACGTAGGTTTTTTTGGCTTCCCAAGATGACGGAGACCAAAGCGAATAGAAAATGTCTCGTTTTCCTTTGCTCATTGACATAACTGCTAAGTAATGGCCTTTCAGAAATACCGACGGCACCATTATTACTAGGAAACTGCTTTTAGCTTCCTTTGAGACTTCTTAGTCTGGATCATAGTTCCCCCTGCCTTTACAAGACCATCATATACTTTGCCATGTACTCGTAGAACTTGGTTATACTTTCTCTTGTTCTTTAAATTTACCTACTATTTCAATCTAATCTTTCTATGTGCCGGTGCCGGGCGCAATTCCATGAGACGTGCTCATAAGTAAAATGGCACTATGTGCCTATTGCGCACATAGAGCCATTTGCATTACTACATTTGGATTAAAATCACATAGCTGAAAATGTTATCGCCTAAACCAACAGAGATTCTAAAAATCAGGGTCTGCAGGCACACGCGCCTTTGAAAATTGAACAAAATGGCATCAAAAACAGATTACAAAAAAAAACACAGCGGAATTTGCATGCGCAGCGACGATATATACAGGACAGAAGGCTCACTTCACGAACAAAATATCAATACCGACTCTTGCTGGGACGCAACAAAGTGCAATTCAGCTCGCATTAGCGCTCAATGCCTATCGCGATATCTACCTAAACATTCCCGCTCTCTTCTAACGCGTAACTCTGTCGCTGTCTGGCGCGGAGTGACGCGGTTCGTAAGGGTTGACTACTAGCCGCTTACTATAACATAATTATCTAATAGCATAGGTACGTTAGTCTGTACCTTGTCAATATCTCTATAAGTGTTAAGGTTAGGTATAAAATATGCGTATCAAATATGGAATGATATACGACACTAACAAAATAGTCCAAGACCCAACACCCAAAAATCATAATGTTGGTTCTTGTTCGTGATGATGATATAGTGGACTGTAGATATACTGGGGTGTTCGGGTGGATACTAGGGGGTGCAGTTTTGATATTTTTCAATTTCGAAACTGGCTTACGAAATTCGGACGCTTCATTTCGAAAGTTCGAAGTTCAGACAGAAAATATAACTTTTATTCTCGAGATCTGTGCGTCCCTTTACAGATAGAGTTAAGAGTCGGTTAGGTGATTTATATAATCCAAAACATACGAAATACTTTGATTACCTACCACATGTCACCGACGCGCTTGCACTGCACGTGTAGCAGCGAGGAATAAGCGCCCTTCCGGGTCGTATCGCTGAAGCCTGGCAGTGTACTAGGTAACCTACTTCTATAATTTTACGTTGAATATGATCTGTGATAATAATATGGGAGATAATAAAAAAACCGTAGTAAAATCATATAATATTCAGTATTTATGTTTTTTTTTTCATTTTGTGGATGAAATTTATATGGCTCTTAGGCAACTTAAAAACGGAAAAGCCCCCCGTGATGACGGAGTTACATCTGATGAGCTTCTGAAGGCAGGAGGAGTTTCAGTACTGAAGGAACTACAAAGGCTATTTAACTCTGTCATTCACCCACCACGGGAGAACTCAAGAGGCATAGAACAGCAGTATTGTCGTCCTTTTCTTTAAGACAGGTAATAAATCTCTACTGAAGAACTACAGGCCCATCTCACTCCTGAGCCACGTCTATAAGTTGTTCTCCCACAAATCACAAATTTGTCTACCACAATTCAAATTTTGTTGTCATCACAAATCGTCTCGCACGAAGGCTTGACGAATTTCAGCCAACAGAACATGTCGGGTTGCGAAGAGGCTACGGCACCGTAGACCACATTCATATACTACGGCAGATTGTACAGAAGTCTGAGGAGTATAATCGGCCACTGTGCTTTGCGTTTGTGGACTACGAGAAGGCTTTTCCATCGAAACCTTGGCAGTTCTGGAACCTTGCAGCGATGCCAAGTGGACTATCGTTATACCGAAGTGTTGAGATGCCATTATGAAAATACAACAATGAGCGTTCTAGTACAGGACCAGACAATCTAGTCCTATCCAATTGCATAGGGGAGTTAGACAGGGGGATGTAATATCACCGAAACTGTTCACCAATGCATTGGAGGATCTGTTCAAGACGCTGGACTGGAAGAAGATGGGCATCAACATTAACGGCGAGTATATCTCACACTTGTGATTCCCAGATGACATAGTTCTGATGGCGGAGTCGATGCAGGAGTTGCAGTGCAGTACATGCTATAGATGGCCTAGCTGACTTCTCTCAACGAGATGGTCTCCGGATGAACATGGATAAAACCAAGGTTATGTTCAATTGTCACATACACCCGGAATACACCAAAAGGTTTTCCAATTGTTCATAATTACGTATACCTCGGTCAAATATTGTAATTAGGTAGACACAACTTTGAGAAGGAGGCCAAGAGGATGATTCACTTGGGCTGGGCAGCCTTCGGAAAACTACGCCAAGTCTTCTCGTCGCCTATACCACAATGCCTGAAGACTAAAGTCAACAATCAGTGCGTTCTACCAGTAATGACCTATGGTGCCGAGACGTGGACACTCACGGTAGGGCTAATCCACCAGTTCAAGGTTGTACAGCAAGCTATGGAACGGGCTATGCTTGAAGTTTCTCTGAAAGACAAAATCCGAAATGAGATTATCCGACAGAGAACTAAAGTCCACCGGATTAGCAAGCTGAAGTGGCAATGGGCTGGTCATATATGCCGAACAACCGACAACCGTTGGGGTAAGCGAGTTCTTGAGTGGAGACCGCGACTTGAATAACGTAGCATGGGGCGCCCTCTGGCTAGGTCGAGCGATGCCCCACGAAAGGCGGCGGGCAGAAAGTGGATGAGAAGAGTCGAACACGGCTCCTCAGGCGGTTACAAATGTAGCCAGCCGCTAAGAAAGCTCTCTCAGCTTCAACACTGGTCGACGCCTCGACGTTATTGAAATGGAATACGTAAGATGACTTATTGGCGTGGGCAAATCAAGGAAACTAAAAAATTCGAATGTTCGAATTTGTGGCCACCAATTTCGAATTTGAAAAATGGTCAAAAAGGGCTATGAATTTCGAATTTACGAAACTTCGAAGTTTCGAAATGCAACCCCTAGTGGATACACAGCGTCCATGCTGCCAGGTACTAGGTATGGGTAGGTATGAATAGGTATGGGTAGGTACGGTGGCGCCGTGCTGCGGTCGCTGGTCGTGCTACTGGCTGTGCCGCGGTGCGGCGCGGTCCGCTGGCCTGGCTGCTCGGTGCATCGCGGGGGCTGCTCGTGGCTGCGTGCTCCGACGTGTCGACGTGCTGCGGCGCGGGGTGCGGTGCGGGGCGGGGCGCGAGGACCTCTCTCGATTAGCGCAAGCTATATATAATACCTACCTATAGTTAATATTTCCCTGAATGATTATGGTATTATATTAATTTACCTACCTACCTACTTACTTCCCTGCCTGTACTTAATAAAGCTAAACCTGACCTTGTAAACAGAACTTCTAAATATAAACCTACTACCTAACTAGATTAGATTAGATTATTACAGAGCGATGGTAGCCTAACGGTTCAATAGTGCAACTCAGAATCCAACGATACCGGGTTCGATCCTAGGCTCCGCACCAATTACTTTTCTAAGTTATGTGTGGATTTCCATCGCTCTGTGCTTCGGAGGGCACGTTAAGCTGTCGGTCCCGGCTGTTATTGATTAATAGCAGTCGATAAGCCATGTCAGAGGCCCTCGGGCGGCTTGACAAACTCTGACACCAGAGGCCAGCACTACCTCATACGAAACGACGACGAACTAGATTATAATAATAATAATAATTAATAATCTAACTACCTGCGTAAATACGGGAGACATAAAACAAAATTCAATATTTGTTAGGTAGCTACCTACCAAATTAAGTACTAATTACCTATTAAGTAGACGTGCAGTTCTATACTAACCTTTCGATGTCCGTTGGAAGTGTGAAAATGTGAGTTTTGGATCCCTGCACTGCAATAAGAATTTTTCTTCATCACGGAACTGAAGACGCGACGCGGCGCGAGCGTACGGCGGCGCGCGGTAGCCCACACTGAATGAGTCCGACGAGTCTCCACCCGCCGGTACTTGTAGCTTTATACCTAAAGTGCGGAGTGCGCCATGCCCAAACTTAGAACATTGCAGGCAATGAATAACAATCAACAGAGAATGACATTTGGGTTTAATTGACACAAAGACATTAATTACAAATTTAATTGTGTTGACTTTGGTTTAAACCCTAAGTCAACTCAATTAACTCTGTTCCAGATCCAGTATCCTTATGGTTTTTTATAAATTGAAACAAACGGGGCTTGCAAGATATCAGCTCCTGGATACCTACCTACCTTTGTTACTCAATCATGATGCCGTAAGAGCTGAACTGATTTTGATGAAATTTCATCCACAGATATGATCAGATGTCCAGCAGCGGACTATGTGGGCTGATAATACCTATCCTAATAAACCATCCAAGCATACCTTTCTCAATCCTTGTCACTATACAAGTGCTCTTTCATTTTACATTGCTCTCTTAACACACAGTTTCTTATTCTCTCTCAAAGTCCACCATACATACTTCTCAAACCTCATCTTCACTGCATTTATTCTACTTTCATGTTTATTCTGCCTTAGCAACTTTCGCTACCACCAGATACATTAGTGTTGGCACTAACACCCCTCTATGCACATCCAGTCGTCGTGCCTTTTTGAATACGTTCCGGCTGATAATAAGGCGTTAAGTTCACTTGATTTCCAGAATTTACACTCATTTAAATATCATCTTCATGCTTGCCATCTCTTGTAATCAAAGTTCTCAAATGTACAAACTTTTTGATGTTACACTTGTTGTTAATAGTAGTGTGATTTAATTTTATTTCTTTAAATATAGTTTCACATGACACTTACGTTGACATATCATATAATACACCTCTGCGAGGTACATTTAATCCTTTTACCACACTGGTTCTTTCACCATTGGTCACAGGCCACTTTCAGGGACACTATATCTCAAGTTGGTCACTGAACCAAGAAAGAGCCTGTGACACGAAGTAGTAGTAGTTAGTAGTTACCGGTTAGTTAGTGGTTACATAGCCGTCAAATACGATACTCGTTAATGCCACATGTCACATGATGTCGAACGTGTTTAATAAATGGTATTTAGTAATCAAGGATATTAAGTAATCATCCACCTCTTGGCTTACTGACATTACACGTTATATACATGTTTACGTCAGCAGAATACATCCTGACATGCACATTGATGTATTATACACATTTATATCTATTCTTTTGGTCACTTTTATGTCGCCCCTCTATCACACGCTTAAGTGGAGCTCGGTTTAAGAGTGGGCAGGGTAGTCGTAAGGGAATTGGCTTTCAGTACGAATAAATCAAGTAACTTGGCAGTGATTTTAGAGTAATGAATGACTAGTGTACTGAAGTGCAGTCGTAGTGAAGAGTGAATCAGTGTTATTGAATAAAATATTCACGGTTTTTTTTTGTTAAACCGTTCAGTTTTATTATTTTACCCCGAACACTAACTCAAAAATTACAAAATCTAAGATGGCCACTTTTGTTTTTATACGGCTTAATTTGACTTGGTCAATTTTTATGCAATAAATTATAATAATTTAATTGAAATTCAGGTACATGTGAAAGGAAACACCATCTTCTTGTAAATTTGATGATCCAATCATTTTTTTACAGCATAAAACTGAACAACTCGGCATTTTTCTTGGAGCACTATCTCCCACGCGAGTCGATTCAGTCTGACAGAGCAATCGGCGACAGCTAGTTTTTTATAAGCTGTATGCCCTCGAGGGCATTAAATTTAGAGGGGAACTACAGCGGGGAATGCCTTTGATGGCGTCTCCATTCCGTGTTGCTCGATGGCTTGATCCGTCATAACAAGTTTTTTTTTGGAGGTAATACATTTATTTACAGAAATAATAATACAAGGTATGTACAAAATACATGTGAAACAGTTGTGCTACCTGAAGACCGCGGTTGTAACAAGTTGTATACAAAAGTATACTCTGTTAACCCAAACATAACAAAAAAAAAAATGTGCTTAATGACGAAGTTATGAGGTAACAAACATACAAAACATACAGTATAATGGAGAACCCCCTTTATTTTAAGTCGTCGATTTTTTTTAAAATTTCAGCTGAATCGAACTTGAAGCTGATGTTTTCCTGCCAGTAACAAAGACAATGTCAAATCTTTAGCGTTAGTACTTGTACTGGTCGAAGCTTGTACTGTTATTTATTTTGTGGCATTAGGCAATAGTGTAAAGTAAAAATAGAAGCAGGGTGAAATAAACAGTTACTGAAAGTGGAACCTGGAGTTTTATTGCAGAGCTCTCCAATAAAACAAAGGTTTTAATTTGAAATCAAGTTTTTTTTAAAACGTAGTGTGAAGCTCTGTCGCACCCTCCCTCCTTACGTCGGTAACCCCACTGCTGAGGGTGACCTTTATGTGGGACCTTGGTTTTGATGATGTGTCTCCACTGGCTTCTATCCTCATGGCGTCGCTCACGCTGGAATCGAGTGTACAGCGAATTTGATCGCTCCAGCGCACGGGGCTCCGTCCCCGCGGTCTCTTTACTTCCAATTTACCAGTGACCACCAGCTTTTCAAGATTGCCACATTCCTTCCTAGCAATGCGGGCGAAAAACTCGAGGACCCTGCGGAGACATGGTGGTGGAAAGTCTGGTCTTAATGTTGAGTTCGTGGAGGATTGAAGCGTTGGTGCGATGAGCCGTCCGTGGTATTCTGAGAATTTTCCGCGAGCACCGCATTATCGGTCCGCCTTCTTCGGGGGGGGGGGGGGGGAGGGTCCTTTTTCCATAGTGCCCCCTTATCTACTTGGTCTTTGGTTGGGGTGTAGACTACACCCCAACCAAAGACCCAGATCATAATGAATTAAACTCTTCAATGAATGGAATTTTATTAATTGCACCCAAAAACATTTGAGCTAACAGATTACTTACAATAAGCATAACATTTATAGCATAAGCACCCAGCATAATAAGATAACAAGCAACAGTCAAATACATTATTGATCCCACATTAGGATTCCCCGATGTGGGTATATAAACACCCAGAACCGGGACAAGTATTTGTAGATCATACAAACACTTGTCCCTTAACAGGACCTTGAACACGCAACCTCTCGCCTCTCATCCGGCTGCTCGCCCGATGCACTCAAGAGTATGTCAACCAGCTCTATAACAACTCCTACAAACTGATCACATGTAAATGGTATTTTGTACAAAAAAATTGTCAACTGAATAATCATTAGTTATATGTATATTAGTTGTATGGATCAAATTATTTTTGATTTCCTGTGCATTCATTTTGAAATGATGTATTCTAGTATCTATTTCGGGTACAATATAATTTTGCTTCGGGGCTTTATCAATTTTGATGGGAGTATGTTGTGAGTTAATGTTTTCTCCATGTGTTTTCTTATGCTTCAGTAGAACATCCTCTGATTTAAACCTGCCTTGGCATACATCACATTCTAAGCCTGGTGAAGCACCAGCATGGTAACGTTTCACATGGTCAGATCTCCGTGAGGCTGATAAAAATCGGCTGGAACATTCAGGGCACTTATACGGCTTCTCTCCAGTGTGTAATCTTGTGTGATACAGTAAAGACTCTTTAGTTACAAACTTTCTTTCACAAATGGCACATGTGAAGTTCCTCTCCCGAGTATGTTTCACAATATGGGCTTTCAAACGACTCTGTGCCCAAAACTTCTTACCACACCACTCACAGATATGAGCTTTGTAGTTACCATCATGTTCAAACTGGATATGAACTCTTAAGGACATTTTTTGTGTGTACTTTTTGTTGCAATAATCACAGGTGTACTTTGCCTCGGAAGGGCTGTGTCTTCTTTCTTGCTTGCAGATATTTAATTGAATATGATTTTTATATGTAGATTTATTTTTGTAAATCCTACCACAGTCATGACAGACCAGATTTATATTATGTCCCGTTTGATGCAATTTCAATGAGTGTAGATTGTTATATATCTTCCCACATTCTTCACAAGTCTTTTTGCTGTGACTTTCAGTCTTGTGAGCCTCGGCTAGTGCCTTTGATCCATAGGTTTTAGGACACTTTGAACATTTGTAATGTTTCTCAGCATGAACTCTCGTGTAGTGATTTTTCAAGTTCCACATTGACTGATACATTTTGAGACAAATTTTACACTTGAAGTGATGTTGCCTTCTTGGATTATGTAACATTTTGGATTCTTTGATAGCACATTTGGTTGGTTTCTCACCTTTAATTTTTGGTGTGCTAATAACACGAAATCTGTTTAGAGCCATTTCAGGTGTTAAAAACTTTTTGCTGTCATAGACAAGTTCACTTGAGAAGTTTTGCAATCTTATTGATACAAATAATGATTCCTCGCTTTCAGGTTTCGTTATGTTTTGGATGCCAGAGTTTAGTCCATCCAGCACATTAGTAAGCAATGTAGCATTTGAGTTACACGTTTGTATGAAGGTGTAGCTGCTGATCAGAGCGTTTGCACATGGTTCGCAAATGTTTTCCAGTGTTTCAACATATTGTGTGAACTGAAAAATATAGAAAAAAACATTACTAACATAACACTCAACAGTAACATACCTACAGTCCTGTAGGATCCCCTGTGTCGCGGGTATCAGGAACTACGTGTACCACATGGTACCACAGCACCCGGTAAAATATTTGCAGATAGGTACTACAAACGTTTGTCCAGCACCGGGAATCGAACTCGTAACCTCTCGCATTTCCGCCGCCTACAAAATCTCCGCGATTGACGATTAACTTTTTAGCAGGCAAAAATTACAATTATAGTATTATTTAGGTTTGTTTCGATTACTTACATCATTGCCAAGTATAAATAATATTAAATCCGACATAACAATGTTTTCTTTGTTGTTATCTTGTACAATACTGGCTTCATCTTTGCTACAAATAAGATCTTCAGCGTCGCAAATGTTGAAACACAAACAACAAAAGTTGTTGGTACCACTAACTATGCTTTCTAGAGCCTTTGTTATGTTAATCATATTTTTACAGGCAATACGTGTAATGTAATGTAAATGGTATTAAAATCTAATGTACAGTTCAGTTCAGTTCTTGATGTATTTAATTAATTCAATTCAATTTTTTTATGAGTGGCTTGGAGTGGTGTTGCCACTAGTTCGCCAATGTCACGTAGTAAGTAAGGCTTGCAAACGATGGAGAATGACCGGTGATTAAAAAGATAGACGGTGAATGATATGAAAACTCCGAGACATTCTAAGCATTTGTTATATGAATCTGAAAATCTAAAACCAATGTAACAACACAATACTAACTACACATATAAGATAGCATATATTTTTTACAATGTTAACAATTACAGATCTACAATTTTATTTTGTTAATATATATATATCTACAAAGTTTAACTACAAAAGGGGTAAATACAAGGGAGAGGAGACATTTTGAGGTAGTAGGACGAGGGATATCAGAGGGGATGATGTTATATAAAGATAGCCGGGTATTTTTACAACTAAACCCCCTCCGTAGACCAAGACATGTAGTACAGGCAAATGTTCTTGGTGATCCTGATGACCCTATCACTACCGCTAATGCGGTAGTGACGTCATCCAGTCAAGACAGAGAAAACACTCCACCTTTGCACCGACCTTGCCGGCGAGGTCGAAGAATCTTCTAAGTACCTTCTGTACCTTCGCCTAAACCGGTACAAGCATGTTCCGGGGCGTTCTGTCCGATCCTCCCAACCTGGCAACAGCCCAAGCCGAGGTTCGTACCTAAGTGGTGCCCTTGTGCTCGTTGCCCAAAACCTAACTTTGCAGGTTGAGCGCCATCTGCGCTCACCAAAAGCCCGGTAAAGCAGTCATGGCCCCAGGCGGTCAACTGCATATAAATCCTTCCAAAAAAAAAAAAAAAAAAACAACTAAACAGAAAATGGTCCACACTTCCTTCATCGAGACCACACTCACATAGTGAGTGATCCCTAATCCGGAGTTTAGCAAGAAATACGGGGGTACAAACATGGCCGAGTCTTAAGCGACATATGGTGGAAGTGGTAGTTTTGTGATGTATTTAATTAAATCACAATCACAATCACATCACATGCATGAAACAACTGCCTGTGACAAGACAACAAACAAATCAGACAGACAGAGACAGACATACGGACATACGTGACGCTGGTTTGTCTGTGGACTCCACACATTGCAGGTATAACTTTGCTTTGTTTGTCTGTCATTGCAGGATTTCTTAGGCCATGCAGGCAAGAAGGCCTCCGTAGAGATAATTATTTTTCAGTGCCTCCGTACCGCTCAAATCCTGTCAAATCCCATTACGGCTTTCAGTCAGTCAGACTCTGAGCCGGTAAAATCAGGTAAAATAGCCCCGGCCTATAAATAAATACTGACTGACTGACTGTTATTAATTGTTTAGCTAAAGTGAAAAAAGGAATTGTGTGTGTCACAAACCGCGAACTTGAATATTTTTTGGATGTAAGGCAATTCTGCAAATTATAAAAATAATACAGGATTATGTCATTGTGCTAACACAAATTCATCGATTCGTGCATCCAAAGTGCACCGGGTCGTGTGAACTCCATCCATAATATTAGCACAGCAAATTCGGGTGAGTTACACAACAAGTCAAGTCCGATCCTAACAGATACTGAATATTTACGTCTTATTTGTGTTAAACTGTGTACTGTTTTATCTCATATATATATCCTCACAACTCATCAGCTTACATCGTTCTCTTACATGGGTAAAGGATTCGTTGAGGCATGGGGCGACTAGGACGAGTTTCTCTATGTTTAGAGACATCAAGAAGGCGAGGTTGAAAATATGCGGCTTTTTACGAAACGAAACATGCGAGATCTCAGTACGGACCTTCGGGGCGAAAGTCGTCGACACGAAGGAATATGCTATTAGATAGACCGAGCGTATTGAAGTCTCAATGTAATGAAATAAAAAATTACAAAAACAATAAAAATAAAAAAAAGTAAAATATTGTATCAGTGTTGTAAAATATTCTTTTTGGGTGGGGTCACATCTTACCCGGCCTAAATGTCAACTTCACCTGGATTGCACCTTTGCTTGCTCCATGCTATAATAGTGGGCGAGGCCCTGGCGACTGAACTATGGCGTTAAACACCACACACCCAGTCTGGCAGTCTGGTGTCTAAAATCCCTGGTGCAGAAGGCAAAGGGAGACCACTGCACTACTCTCCCAAGAAATTCATTGTGAAAGTAAAAATAAAGAAAGTTGTGTGGCCTGTTAAAGCAAACTACAGACCCTTGAAGTGTCAATCACAACCACTCTGCCAAGAGTGTATGTAGACATTTGTGTAAGGAAGAAGACACTATGACCAGAATGAACACTTCAAGGTTGAAAATTTGGAGAGACCTCATCCAGCAGTGGATGTCTACCGACTGGTGTACTCCTAGTTTACAGGAAAACCTAAAGGAAAATCCCTAAATCTTCACGTTTTCAAATTTATTTCAGTCCTTAAATTTTATTGGGATACTTAAAATATTTGTGAAGAGAAAATGTGTACATTGTTAATTTCATATCTATAGTACAGGTTTACCCTAAATATAAGTCCGATCAACTGTTTTTGTTGGCGCTGAAAAGCCCAGACTGATATCCGACAGTAGCCAAACATTTAGTATGGCTTTGACCCGCTGTATAGCTATGTCCGCTTATACCGCTTAACATCAGGTGGGTAAAAATAAGTATAAAAACAAATACAAACAACGTACAACAACAAAAAAAAGGTATAAGAGACGTTTCTTCGGCGTTTTAAAAGTACATTAGTGGTAAATTTTGTACAATGGTATGGAACCCTTTGATTGCGAGTCCAACTCTTTCTGGGGTTTTTTTTAATTGTTTTGGCCTGAATTTTTTGCGAATTTTCAATTTATTGCTTCTAACTGGTTACAAAAAAATACTTTCTGTAGGTATTCTTTTTTTTATTGAGAGTCCAATTGTTTTTGTTAATAATTAATTATAAAGGTTAGAAGTGAAAAATATTATTAAAATTTGTTCGCTTATGAGGACTAAGTCGTACGATAAGAAAATTAATTTTATTGTACTTATATGTACTCTGTCTTTTTGAGAATCTAATCTGTCCTAATGTGAATCTATCTTATTCAGAAACTGTCCAAATGGGAATTTGTCTTTTTGAGAATCTGTCCTTATGTGAACAAAGGATCTATTCTTTATTTTTGATACATTTGTGTATACATACATACATACACAGACATACTCCTTTTTCCCGAAAGGTTAGGCGGAGCCTCAAATGGGCCTCTTTTCATCGTGGGTTGCACCATCGTGAGATATAGACGTGACAAGTGGTGAGCTCATCACCGGAATTGCTTCCCACGAACGCTCTGCTAACGCTTTCTTCCAGTAATAATACATTCCTTAAATAAGCTAGCAGCCAGGACAAATCTTATAACAACGAATCTTACTAACAAGTCCGGGTAAATTGTATTACTTACTTACACATCTGTCCACATAAATGGTTTCAAAGTAGATACTGATCAAAAAGAAACACATCGTGAAATCTACCGTTTACATTTTTTGCTCATAATGTGTTTGCGATTTTACAACTGCGTCAAAAGTAACGCGTCCTTCAGCGCAAGTATAAAAAGTCAGACGACGCAGACGCTCAGATGAAAATAGTTTGCATAGAAGTAGTACGTGTTTTAGGGGTCCATACCTTTAAAGGTACGAACCACGGCTTTTTTCCCGAAGGGGTAGGCGGAGCCGCAACGGGTATCTCTATACCTAACTCTGTTAAACGTATTCTTACACGAGTTTCAACATATTGATATTTTTAATGACAGCCTTTATTGTATTTTTAACGCGTTATGGGTATTTTTAATTTATTATTTAATGTAGTTTGCATTTTGGTGTAAACTGTTAGCGTACTATCTTCTGAAAACAAAGAAATCTAAAGAAATCTAAATCTAAATCTTCGGTCTCACAATCCCGGGAATAGATGTGACTAGTCGCGGCCTTTGGTTTACTGGAATAATAAAAATAATAAAAAATTGGAAACGGTTTTTTTTTGTGCCGTGACAATTAACATGTTACCAAATATGTGAGTAGCTCCTGTTCGATCCCTTGGCGATGATCCTGTGGACTTTGATCGTCCTTAAGTAGGTACATTTGTAATCTAGTGTCCATAGTACGCGGTACAGTTGGTGGCTAGAGTTCATAGATGAGTGGCCTACTGTACCTAACTTAAACATTATTATTACTTTTTGCTCGTGGGATGAATTTCTGGGATCAAAACGGATGCACCCAAACTATGGACATAACATTACTAAGTGATTCTTCGTCAATGAAGAATGAACAATGAACTTTGTTCCAAGTTCAGTGGTGTTATCATTCATGTAAGTCATGGGTTCCAAAACTTATTTTGTCTTGCTCACTTTAAGAATAAATTATTTGTTAGCGCCCCCATTTTTTCACCTACTTAAAAACCACTAAAACTTCAGAAATTAAACATGCACAAATCGGGTTTATTTAATAAAAATTTGTTAAAACATGATTGCCCGCGGTCTATTATCTACGAAAATAACCTATCTAGGAATACTAATAACTATTAAAATGCGAAAGTGTGTCTGGTTTGACGCCCCCATTTATTTTCCGGGTACTCTTACCGCCCCCCTTTGAAGCGGTTTGAAGGCCTGAAGCGCCCACAAGGGGGCGTTATCGCCCACTTTGGGAAACCCTGATGTAAGTACATGTTGACTTGGGTCCATGGTGCATCCATAAAGACAGCGCTCCCGCGCCAGGCAGAAATCTTCATACAAAGAAAACGCCACGCGCCGCTCGAAAAAGCGGTTTTTATTGAATATCTCGTGAAATATAAATAATTTAAAAAAACCCCGTGGGTTAACCCTCAGTTTTATTGTATTGATTTTATTTATCCAATTTTTGACCCAATAATCTGTAACATATTGACAAACAATCGAATAAAGGGAAAAAATAGATGTTTTTTTCTGTCAAGAAAATGTTGTCTAGTCTAGTAACTAAATCTAGTACCCATGCATATTTTTATTTACTAGGTACTACTATTGTAGTATTAGTACTACTATTGTACTAATCTAAGAGTGGTAATTTTGCGTTATACCCCACCTTAAGAGGAGTGCAACCCCCCCGACCCCCCGTGCGAATGAAGGTTGTTTATATATTTATTATTTTATAAAACTCCATGAAAAATTGTGATCCCACACATGATCAGCGCAACGTAAAGTGAACGAAAATCACGAACAATATAAACAAATTTTACGCGTTGGTAATCGAAAATATAAATCTACAAATATTATTAATCCATTTAGAATAATATTATTAATTTTGTCAATGTAGTACCTATATACATGGATACAGGTAATAGAGAAATCTATATATATAAAACAAAGTCGTGTTAGTTACACCACTCAAGATCAGCTGGACCGATGTTAGTTATCTCTTTTTTGGTGGATTCTTCTGCGCTCCGAATAGCAGAATAAGTAATAAGGAGGGGTGAGGGGGTCACCGGGGGCTACGCTTGCGAAGCCGGGGCGAGTCGCTAGTATTAATTATGATGAAGATTATCATTTTTTAGGGTTCCATACCCAAAGGATAAAACGGGACCCTATTACTAAGACTCCGCTGTCCGCCCGTCTGTCTGTCCGTCTGTCACCAGGCTGTATCTCATGAACCGTGATAGTTAGACAGTTGAAATTTTCCTAGATGATGTATTTCTTACAACAACCGCCGCTATAACAACAAATAAATACTAAAAAACTGAAAAAAAAAATATTTAAGGGGGCCATACAACAAACGTGTTTTTTTTGCCGTTTTTATAGATAATGGTACAGAACCCTTCGTGCGCGAGTCCGACTCGCACTTGGCCGTTTTTTGTTGTTGTCTTTGACTGTGTAAATGCTAAATTTGACTCTTTGAGTGCCGAAGGTTAAATACTATAGGGCACTTCGTTCAATCAGTATGACTTTTTTATTTGGCAATAGTCACTGGGCAA
This sequence comes from Operophtera brumata, assembly GCA_932527175.1. Taxonomy (NCBI): domain Eukaryota; kingdom Metazoa; phylum Arthropoda; class Insecta; order Lepidoptera; family Geometridae; genus Operophtera; species Operophtera brumata. The sequence continues at coordinate 51,463,077 of OW052239.1, read as the reverse complement.
TAGATACTTTTTGGATCTATTTTGATCCAACAATGCTCATTGTCATCATTTATAGTTCCACTCGTGTCTTCCGCATACACGTGACGTCTTGTCTTTTTAAAATCACTGACGACCCGAGGTTTTGAGCGATTTAGATGTCCTTAGTCAGTAGTTGTGAGAGAGTGTGTTCGGGGAAGTACTTCCACCAGACCTAATTCTGCCGCAAAGCAGTACCTAGTGAAATTAGGCACATGAGGCTTTTCATCTTTAAGTCCCAGGGTGGCGGGCGCAGTGCAATGCCACATAAGGGTGCGTCCTGGGTGGACGTGACCTATGACGTAATGCGTGGTTATAGGCAGAGGTTACCGCTGATAACGTTGATAGACCTTCGTTTGACCACGATCTCACCTGTTGGTAAGTGACGATGTGGTCGACGATGGAGCACAAAGGTCTGGAAGGCACCTATTCATTCTAGCCTCGAAGAGACCCAGATTATAGTCTTTTTATTTATTTATTAAATAGGACACCCAACACAGGTTTACACTAACACATTCAAAAAACAAAACAAAACAAGGTCTTAATCTTAGTGTTCCCGTAATTATAGGGTATCACAGCGTGCGCAAGAAAGAAAAGGAAAGACAGGAAAGACAGACGACGGTAGTGTATCCCACTCCTTAGCAGTTCAGTTGTTTTCGCGAAATACATAGTATGTTCTGTTTCATCATAATCTTGGTTTTGTCACAGAATTTTTAATGGTAGGTACAAGTGTTTAGTAACTCACCCGTTTGCATATAAGTACCTACTAACCGGTTGTATTGTATCATTATGTATTTGAATATTGTTTTCTTCACACAAATATAATAGTCCTTGCACACGCGCATGCCTAACTAGCTGGCCCAGCTTGCTGGTGTACAAGGATGCTTGGCGTAGTTCTGACGTTGGTGGCCACCGTTGGTACACCAGCCCTGCCGTGTCGGTTTTTCTTCCAAACATCATAGGGTATGGCACCAACCAAAAGCGTTACGTCGTGCATATTTTGTATCGTTAATCATTTGAACGCAACCGTTTTAGCTTTGTTTTGGAAGATATGTTGGTTTACTCACTTACTTTTCACTATTTCTAAAAGCGTGATTAATTTTCATACATCAGCTAAACCATGATCGCGGTTATGCGTTGACGGTGCAGGTGCTTTCTTTGTTTATCATCATTTGGCCCAGCCACTGGCCCAATAGCTGGGCAACGTGTAACAGATACCACCAATATTGGCCCAACTAGGTATTACCTATTTGATCCGCGTGTACAAGGCCCGTAAGTATCAAATTATCGATGCAATTCAATAGCGTACAGCTTGGTTGTCTGGGCTTACTGCATGAATTGCATTTTGTTTCACCTGTCACCGTTCATTACGGGTGGAGTCACACGATCAATAAGTTTCGCTTTTAGCAGCCTACGACTAAATCGGCTATCAGTCTCTAATTATGATAAACAAACGATACCGGTCAGTTTGGCATCGCTAAGCATAAATTATGTACTTGTTAATACAGGGCGTCCCAAGACTATGCGACATGTAGGGAAAGTACATTAAATATTTATTTTGCTGAAAGGAGACTTTATTTTATTTTTAAAACATAGTAATACTGCATTCAAATATATTCTAAAAATTACTTGCTTCGTCTGGGAATAGAACCGAACATTTAATGGAATAAACCATTTTACGTTATTCTTTTGTTATAAGATACTATGTTACTTAAGAGGATTTTTTTAAATTCATTCTTTCGATTGGCATCATAAAAACATGGGGTGTTTTTTTATCACATTTAAGTCGGTTCGATTCCCAGACGAAGCAAGTAATTTTTAGAATATCTTTGAATGCAGTATTACTAAGTATTCAAAATAAAATAAAGTCTCCTTTCAGCAAAATATCCTATTACAATATTTAAGGTTCTTCTTTCATACTAACGTATTTGCACAAATATGGACCAACAGAGTATAATTTTACACTGAAATGACTGTTGTTGGCTTTTATATTGGTCACTATTTGCGGCAAATCTTATTTAGTTGAAGAAAACACTGGATTAATAGCGAAAATAACATTTAAATAAAACGTGAAAATAAATTTCGATGTTATTTTCGCTATTAATCCACTGTTTTCTTTAACCAAATATGATTTGCCGCAAATAATGACCAATATAAAAGCCAACAACAGTCATTTCAGTGTAAAATTATACTCTTGGCCCATATTTGTGCAAATACGTTTGTATGAAAAAGCAACCACCTTAAAGTACTTTCCCTTGATGTCGCATAGTCTTGGCACGGCATGTATACGTCATGACCGATAAGAGCCAGCCGTGGGTGTGCCTCGTCGTTCGCCGAGTGGGTACGTACCGTACATACGTGTACATAGTATACTATTCCTATTTTGCGACCACCGGTTTGCCGCGCCTCCTCAGTGTCACTGCCAATTTGCGCGGGAACGGGCGTCTTGCGAGTTCTAAATTTGAATTTCCCGCTGTTTTTTTTTTTCGTTTCAGCCTGTGCTGTCATGTGATAAGTTTTTTCTGTGAAGTTATTTTCGTTATTCAAAAATGGAAGAAGGTATTTCTTTGTTTGAGTACCTACATATTAAAATAAAATGTTGAAGTGTTCACTGCCCTTGTAGGTTCAGTAGCTTGGGGTTTTTTATTTTGATATATAAATCTAGTTTGTTCGCAAGTCCTACTTTTTTTTACCTGGCGATTGTAAGTTACCACAAGGTGACCGACCGATTACTGCATTTCACTTTCCAGTCAATATAATATTTCAGTCGTAGGTACAAATTATTTAGGTTATTTTGGTTTGAAAAATCATTAGAGGACTTGAAGGATCAATGTACCTTTTGTACAAAGGACCTTTTTTAATGAATTTTGAATGAAACTTATTGAGCAAAACTATAAAAACCTGCCAAGTGCGAGTCAGACTCGCGCAAAAAGGGTTCTGTACCATTATCAAAAAAATAAAATAAAAACATGTCTGTTGTGTGGGAGCCCTTAAATATTTGTTTTATAATTATTTATTTTTAAAGTGAATATATAACTAAATATTCTGTGAATATTTCAAGTGTGTACCTGTTGCCGTTATCAATACCGAGCAAAAACGATAAAAAACCACGTTTGTTGTATGGGACCCCCGTTAAATATTTATTTTTCAACACACTTGCTCATAAAGCTCATAAAGTGGCTCCGCAATTAGGCACATAATAACACATACAGTACACATAGTAGTAGTAGAGCTTTTTTGTGAAAGAGTTCGTCCGGGGAAGTACTACCACCATACCTATTTCTGCCGCAAAGCAGTAGTGCTCGCATTGCTGTGTTCCGGTTTGAAGGGTAAGGGTGCCGGTGAAATTACAGGCACATGAGTCTTTTCATCTTATGTCTCAGGGTGGCGGGCGCGGTGCAGTGCCACATGGGGTGCGACCTAGGTGGACGTGACCTATGAGGTAATGCACTGTTTATAGGCAGAGGTTACCACTTAACATCAGGTGGGACATCTGCTTGTTCCGTCATTATAGTAGTATCAAAAAAAAAAAAAAAAACATGCAATCAATCTGTGACTTTTTCGTTGCTATTATTAACAAGTGAGTTATAGAGACAGTTGAAAATTTACGCAGAATGTGTATTTCTGTTTTATTATTATTTCAACTGTCTAACTATCACTGGTCATGAGATACAGCCTGGTGACAGACGGACAGACAGACAGACAGACAGACAGACAGACGGACGGCGGAGTCTTAGTAATAGGGTGCCATTTTACCCTTTGAGTACGGAACCCTAAAAACCACAATGTCATCGCGGCTAAAGGACGAATAATGGCGTTCTTGTTTACTTAGTTACATCGACCTTCATTCAGTACTACTGTCGGGAAAACCCTGTATGGATATAATTAAAAAGTTACAGCCTAGGGCATTTATAAATTGGGTTTTTGTCGGATATTGTGACTTCGTAACCAGGGAATGGTAGGTTTTTAGAGAACACAAGCGCATATAGGAGACGGGAATGTTTAGCTATTGATGTGCTACACACATTTTACTATTTATTGCATACTAGCAGCGCCCCGCGGTTTCACCCGCGTAAGTCTCGATCCCGTGGGAATATCGGGATAAAAATGTGCCTAGGATTCCAGTTATCTCCATTCCAAATTTCATGCAAATCCGTCCAGCCGTTTCAGCGTGAAGAAGTAACAAACACACACACGCAAACTTTCTCATTTATAATATTAGTAGGAGTGGGATTGTCACATAGTATACAAACATAACTACTGTAAATATATTCTATGACATAACATAACATGAAATGTGTAATGGGCGCGAGAGAGCTGTATACTCCAAACTGCAATAAAATCTCTCTTTGAAAGCAAGCCTACTTCTCACAAACGAATTATCCAAATACTATAAAAAATATACAATTTCCTGCAGCGATCTGGGACGCACAGAGGGCATCTTTTAAGCATAGTTATTTTTAGTTTAATTTTTAGTATATTTTATTAAGTATTAATTTTCTCTTTTTTTGTGTTAGTTAGGTGCCTTGTCTATCTATTGTGCCCGCGTTTTTTTTCTAGCAAATAAATATTTTTATCTTTTATCTTTATCTTACAATGAACGTCTAATATAATAAAAAATATTTCTTCATGTTTCTTTTTCTAAGTAATGGTACTTTTGACAGGAAAATATCCAAAATTTCCTATGATTTACGCTAAAAATCAACGCCTACCATACAAATAGTCGTAGTTCTACGACTATCCGGACTGTATTTTGACGGATTCGGATTGGCGGACGTAGTGCGAAACCGCCCCTTACAGCTAGGACTAATCTTATACCAACGAATCTTATCAACAAGTCCGGGTAAAATACTCCTTATTGACTCTGTACTATAGCTATACTGTTACCATACCAACAATAATGTCCACACGCGGCTACGCTCTTGGTTTAACAGGATAAAAGTAGCCTATAGCTCAATCCAGGCCATCTGTGTAATTGTTCCAAATTTCATCGAAATTTGTTCACCCATTTTGGCTTGATTGAGTAACAAACATATACACAAATCCAAACATCGTAAATTTAAAATTTATAATATTAGGGTTTGTTCTGCTGTAAATTTTAATGCCCAATAATAATTTCCCGCGGCTCATTAATCTAATTGACGTTTAAGATAAACAAATAGTGGAAAATTATTAAAGTGAATAAGATTAAGGTGGTCGCATTCTTCATTATCTTAGCTCAACAATTGTAGATTATGTTTACGCTATTAGATAAGCTAAGTCACATTAAAAGGATGACTGATAAGACATGTTGCAAGCCGGCTTACACAGAAACTAATATAATTGATAAAATTAGAAAGGAGTTGCTTCACAATGTATGGAACCTAGCCCTTGTGTAGTATAAACATAGCAGTACTGTATAAACATAGCTAAATATATGTAAAACCTTCTCCCATTGTATTTTTTTTATTATTTTGCTTAATTTTCATTAAAAATAGACCTACTTCATACAATTTTACCCCATCTCTTTTTGTCTTCCATTTTTCCAAGTAAGGTACTTAATGGGTGGCACACACTTTATGAGAAATCGTATCTGTTCAGTTTAAACTGCACCGATAATCGAAACGTGTTTGTGATAAAACTGTACAGTTTTTACGATCTTTTAAAACTGTACCGTCGAACGGAGTAGATTGAAAATTTGAATAGATGAAACGGAATCAGAGGGAACAATAATGCAGCAATAGCTAATACGTCGTCTATCGATGCCATCGCGTCGGAAAGAAATGAATAAACTGCGCAGTTTTACTGTTTTTGCTTCTGAGGGGTGAGTCTGAGTTTTGCAAACACCATCGTACGTGTATAACATAATAACTAGCTATTAATCTGTGCCAAAAACGTCACAGATTAATGGCTAGTTACTACGCAATACACGTACACTCGCCGTTACGATCATCGTTACGATGGTGTGTGTAAACTCGGACTTGCCCCTCTGTAGGGACGTACGACTTATCTGTACAGTTCGACTGCACACATGAAACTAAAGGTGTGTGCCACCCAAGACACAGAATAAATAATAGTCGCCGACTGGAGAAATCACGACTTCAAGCTGTTTTCCCGTTTTTGTCTGCTTTCTCCTCGTTAAATAAAGGAAGTGGAAAATAATTGAGAAGTCATCTTTGACATTTTATCATAAAATTCTGCGTTTGAATTAATTGATTAAGGTGACGCATTGGAATTTTCGGTGCCAGGGATCTAAATTTTTCTCATTCATTACAAAACATATGAAAGTGATATTTGGTGACCTGCCCCCCTATTCCCTAACTGAAAGTCACTCGGTGACTAACGTTTGACAAAAAGAATGATCATCAATTAAAAAAAAATACTATTAAGAATTGTCAATTGATGGTAATTTTACTTGTGAAACGTTGGTCACTGAGTGACTTTCAAGATAGGGAATAGGGGGGCTGATTCTTCAAATCACTGACTTTTAGAAGCATTTCACTTTTGGTTAACTTTTATAACAGAGAAAAAGTTATAAAAGAATCCTCTTATAAAACAGAGATTTAAAATTTACAAACGGGACCAATTTAAGCCTCTAAATCAAAAGTAGATTCATTAAAAAAAAAAAAAGGTTTTTAAAAAAACCTACCTATATTGAAGTGTGTGACTTCAATATAGGTAGATTTTTTTAAAAATTAATTGTAGTTTCTAATTAACAGGAAAGAAACCTTTTTTATTTTTTTTTCGTTCGAAATAATAGTTTATCAATGCGCCGCCTTACATAGGTAAATACACACGCATTATTCCCGAAAGGATAGGCAGAGCCTCAAATGGGCCTCTTTTCACAGTGGGTTGCACCATCGTGGGATATACACATGACAAGTGGTGAGCTCATCGCCGCCATTGCTTCCCACGACTGACTCGGCTAACACTTTCTTCCAGTAATAACACATTCCTTAAATAAGTTAGCAGCCGACAAATCTTATAGCAACGAATCTTAACAAGTCCGGGTCGCCTTAACGTCATAAATCCACTAGAACGCGAGTGAGAATGTGTGAGCAATTTGCTCAAACGCTAGCAATACGTGCCACTGCCAAGCCTTATCAGTTCTTTTTACTTCAAATTTTTGTGGTTACGTACGTTGCAACAGTTGGTACTTACAAGTCGTTATTCCGTATTACACTCACGTATATTGTAACCGGTAATTTCCCTGTAATAGCGTGTGTAATATAATATTTTCCTTAACCACAGCTCTAAGCACTTTGAGATCTTGGGGTCATTATCAATCATATTTGTTATGAAATGTGACTAATAAATAGTTTTCATCCCATCTATTCGAAAAGGACGACTGGGTTCGCCTTTAAGTGCACCCAACGGTGGTGTTTTCTATGAGAAACTTTTAGCGGGCAGTAATGAGTTTTGCGGCGCACTTATAAAGTTCCTAATTAAAAAAACGCGCGGCAAAGATAATTGCGGCGCACTTATTGAATTTGGAACCAGCGCCAAATAATTCAAACGCAAATATTGTTTGAATAAATACTGGCTGGTACGACGGCCCAAAACCCAAAACACAAAAAACACAAAACACAAATAAAAAACAAAAAAACACAAAACACAAAAAAAAGCACAATAAACACAAAAAACACAAAACACAAAAAAAAAGACAAAAACAAAAAAAAAACACAAAAAACAAAACAAAAAAAAAACACAAAACCATAAAACACAAAAAAACACAACACAAAAAAAACACAAAAAAAGCATAATAACACAATATTTTTACGGCGAGGGCGCTTTTTTGAATCCAGAGCGAAGTGAGGGATTCTTTAGTAGAATCCTGAACGTAGCGAGGGATTCAAAGTACGTCGCCCGAGCCAAAAATATATGTTGCGCCCGTGTGATACACTCTGCTTTTCATCACCCACTATGAGAAAATAAAAGGCGCCTCATATGTTATTGTAATATTATTATTTAATAAAACAAATGGTTGTTTTTTTGTGTTTTTGTGTTTTTTTTGTTGTGTTTGTGTTTTTGTGGTTTTTTTTTGGGTGTTTTGTGTTTTTTGTGTTTTGTGCTTTTTTGTGTTTTTTTGTGTTTTTTTAAACAAAAACCTCCATGACTTGTGGGGTCTGGCTGAAGGAAGACCTCCACTTGCTCAGCAAGTGGTTCACTCTTGCTCAGGAGAGTGGTGATTTTGGCCTTTCCTTGGCCAAACGGTACCGACGGAAGATGCCGTAGGCCACCATGCAGCAAGGTGCTACCACCAAGTGCAGAAGTGGCAGGGAGTCAACTTCAATCCCACTAATTGGGGGTGGAAGCTGTCTTCTCAGGGACTCACCCCCATCCCCACCACCATGGATACCATACCTCCTGCCCTTCTACGAAAAAAGTCATGTATTAAATGCAGTCCTCTGCCAGTTATGCGGTGGCAAATTGTGAATTAACGTCCCGGATGTGGAGCTGAAATGCTCGGACGATGAAATTGATCCGACTACAGAATGGATGCCTCTCCCAGCGTCCATAACGGCCATCGAGACACCATTTTCGTGCGAGCCCAAGCCCGGGTCATCTAAGATAGAAGATCAGTTTTTGAGAGAACCGCTGTGCCTACAGGTACCAGTTAGGTCTTAAATAAAAGCTTATTAAATTTACTACAACTTAATCTCTATAATATTTGACTTGGGATGCGTATTTTAGAAGATATTTCACAAAATAAGAGAACATTTCGAAAAAACACACTTTTTTGAAAAAATTGCCTATTTTTGAAGAACTGTATCTTTGGAACCAATGGCTCTATAGAGCTTGCGCTTGTGTAAAATTGTATATAGCATATTTTGTCAACTTTAAAAGTATTCGCAGTTATCATACCGGTCAGACCGTTCTTTCACTAAGATATTGAGCAAAAACTGAAAAAAACCCCAAAACTTCATGGTTTTTTGGGCACACCGCCGAACGCACAGCACTTGGAAAATTGCAAATCTGGTTTTTTAATGTTGGTCAAGGTCCTAACAACATATAAAAAAATCAGCGTGACCCGAACTTTTGCAAGCACGGATGTACATCTTGACTGGACTATATATTATTATGAAAAGTGAAAAGTGAAAGTGAGAAATATATTGAAGTTTTTAGTTGTTTTATTATTAGATACTATCTAATTTCAATTTAATTGTTACTCTATGTTTTATTTAATAATAATATTACAATAAAATATGAGGCGCCTTTTATTTTCTCATAGTGGGTGATGAAAAGTAGATTGTATAACTCGGGCGCAAAATATATTTTTGGCTTGGGCGACGTACTTTGAACGCTACGCTACGTTCAGGATTCTACTAAAGAATCCCTCGCTAATTGATTGTTCGTATCATTCAGATACACGTCTGCTGTTTTGTTCTCTTGGTTAGAGAAAGGCTCTAACGGAAGAGCAGCGCAGGTTGTTTACAACCTGCATATGCTGGGTTAGAGACCTTTTTGTAACAGCAGTTCTAGTTATTATTTTGAATATTTTTATTTTGTTTATATCTGCTTTGTTTGTTACAAATAAAAAAAACTAATCGAATCTAGTTGGGAGGATTGTACCGCTAGGGGGTGCTTAAGCCCGTTTGTATTCAAACGCAGTTTGCTCCTATTTTGGATATCATCTCATCAAACTACGTGTAATGTTGTACACATGATGAGTACACTAATATCTAGACCTGTGGTTTCTCAGAACATGGGCAACTCCCCATACATTGTTTGACCCAACTTTTTTGACTAACGTAACGTACAGTTAAGATACTTTTGGTTATTGAAAATATATGTTAAGATAATGAAAATGCTAATTTAATTTCTTGCGCAGACGTTGTGGGAATGTACTGAAGCTTGTTGCGTTTTGTTCCACACAAATACAACGAGTTGATTTATCTAATTATTTAGAAAAACAACTTTTGCTTCCCAACTCCTAAAAATATACAAGTTCCTTAGAAAAATTGGACCAAGTACAACATTTAGAACCGTACTAATTACTTCCATAAAGGGAAATTTATTCATTGTTCATTTATTTTTGACCTGGGTCAGCGGTTGCCCACCTCCTTTGTAGGCATGGTGGACGCGTATATTAGGCCGTACCACAGATTATAATAATTTACTGCCGTACGTTCAAATCCCACCTGAAATAGTTTAGCTCAATAGTTAGGAAAACTTTCATACAAACATTAATATCACTCCTTACAACTATTGCCGTAGTCCAGGTTGAGATGTTACGTTTCCTTGAAGTTTGTATACAAGTAACTAGATCGAGCTGGCCTCTCATCTCAATCGCGTCCAATCAAAGGGACTGATAGGGCTTCGCGCGTGTTTTCCTTCCCACTTAGATTGTTTCCCAGTATTTACCGCTCGGGTATTTCTAGGTCTGTGAGGATAACGTTGGAAATTGGACTTTAATCCTCAGAACCTGAGTTTATTCTTTATCAAGTCCCTATTAGGCTAATCGGAGCAGCTATCTCGGCGTAATCGGTTACATCAGAAACCTCTTGGCGATATCCTTGAGTGACTATCTGAAGGCCGCTTTTCGTATTTGTTTTAAAACCTCACGGAAAGTTGACGCATCGAAACTTTTGTGAATTTCCTGAAAATGTGTATTCTGCCAGTTTGCCGTTACGTTGCCTTTTGGGTACGGAACCCTAAAAATGCATTTTCAATGATTCTCCTCCTTTTTAATGATTCTCCTCCTTTTTAATGAAGTCGATCGATATATCACGATTGTTTGTTTTTTCAGGCAGCGAAATGCCGGTGAGAGACGGCACGAAGAAACCCCTAGTGGGGGTCATCGATGATGGAACCAAGACTGTCAGATTTGTCGTGAGTATTCCGCTTATCATTAATATAATCATCTTGTAGATTCTATAGTTAAAGAAATTATAATAAAACTACTTACTACAAGTAGGTACCTATATACTACGGCGCAGGAGGTTGCGGGTTCGATTCCCGCCTCGGAACAAATATTTGAAAGATCTGCAGATATTTGAAGTATTTTCTATGTATAGTAAAAAATATGTATCTATGTAATGTATTGTATTAAGTATATCATTTATATAATATCCATAACACAAGCTCTGCTTAGCTTGGGGCTAGATAATGTTGTGTAAACTTTCCAGCATTATTATTATTATTTATATACACAATTTTAAAAATAAAACTTTAACAGTTAAGTTATCTAAAGACAAGCTAGCGATCCAACTGATTCTAATCACTACCAGAGGAAAGCGTCCCTAAGATGCTTCCTGCATTGCCACGCTGAATGGCAATACTAATGCGTGGACCCAGATAACAGCCAGCTTCAGGTTCATGCATCACTTCGACCAGATGCCCTGAAATTATTTTGAAAACCCACTGTCCCAGCGTCTAGACCCCGACAGGCTAGTGTAAGCTCTCGAGACTTCCTTCGCTGAATCGGCCGCTGTACTGTACTGGCCCTAACTGATGTTCCGGTCAGGATGGCGCAAGGGTATCAACGCATCTACCAATCTCGGAGATTATTGCAATGTTGAGCGGGGTTTAGCCGGCTCGAGCGACCTTTACAATATGATACTGCATTGTCAAGGTCGCAGTGGCTCGCTATCTGATTCGATCCCGCGACCTGTCGACTTGTTGGCCTGTGGCCACGAGCGGAGTGAGTCTCGCTAAGTTCGCGGGCACTGGCATATAGCTAATCATGAGTACATTATTTATTTTATTTTATTAATCTAGGATTTTCAGTTATCTTATAAGTTAGTTAGTTATAAGCTATTCATTATATGCTATGCTACATGCTGGGTGTGACCTGTAAGATTACCGATCGAAAGGGTTAAGCTTAAACGCCATCGCGCATCGGGTTTTTCCGATAAGTAAACAAGGTTCCTCAATAACATGAATGTAGGTACTTCGAAATCGCTAAATAAATCATGTGACTTATTAAGATGGATGCTCACGCTTGAGGTGCGAAGTTCAAATGTTTTGGTGTTTTTTGCCCATTACAGCTCATCAACACTTCTTCAGATAACGAAAGTTGATTTCGTGAGAACTAAGAGACTTTACACACATATTTTAATTGATAGTATCATCAATAAAGACATCAGTACGATACGATATGATAAACCTAAAAAAACACTGTAAAAATGTGTTTAGGGGTATCGTAGCTAAACTGATGATATTTATGAGATACTATCAATTAAAACATGTGTGTGTTAAGTCTTCTAATTCTCGCGAAATCAACTTTCGCTATCAGCAGAAGTGTTGATGAGCTGTAATGGGCTAAAAACACTACAAAAATTTAATTTCGCGCCACAAGCGTGAGCATCCACCTTAATAATGGAGATACGAAAGCTCCAATCCCAATGCACAGTTCAAGTCGAATCCATTGTGTATTCAACAATGAATTTATTAATAATTTTAAATATTCTTTTCTTTTTTTGTGGCATAAAGTACGTAACACATTTCTTGCTTCTGCGTCAACAAATGTTCATGAAATTGTATTTAGTTTGTTTACAAGTCTATAAATTATCTAAGGTTTACAACTCGCACCCTGAAGGTTCCGACATGTACATTATTTCGAAATCCTTTGAGCCCTTTCGACTTTCAGCCACATTTTCCTAAAAATTTCACCACGCCATTTTAGTAATAAAACTGTCGAAATTCCCAAATTTTTGACTTTTTCCTTTTTTTAAGTCACAAAGCCTCTTAGCATTCCGAATGTCAGAATTGAGAGGTTACTGGAAGTACCAATAAAATCAGATTTCTATGGGAAGTACGCTAAACTTTTAATTTTTGCGATTTCCATACTAATTTTTTACATTCATTAGCAAAAATCAAGCTAGTAACTCAATGCATTAAAAAGGTATTTAATCCATTGAGTTAGAAGCTTGTTTTTTAGGGCACTATAAGATGACAAACCTCATTTTTTTTATAAATTTCAAGTTGGTAGGTACCTTTAGGCGTTCCTGGGAAAAGGGTCGTGACAGACAGACAGACGGACAACAAAGTGATTCTATAATGGTTCCGTTAGTACCTACCTTTTGAGGAAAGGAACCCTTCAAATCACAACGCATTATGACCTAAAATGTTGTATCGATTCATATTTACTCACATAATAACCCTGAGGGTATTAACCTAATCCATGATGACGAAATCGAAAGAACTCTTACATCATCCTTACAAATGTGCCCACCCCTGAAAAGTGTCTCACCCAGAGAACTACTTAAAGAAATACGTAACCTACAAGACTGTAAAGCTCCGGGATACGACCAAATCGATGCCACCTTACTAAAAAACCTTCCTAAAAAGGGGGTACTCCTCCTAGTAACCATCTTTAACGCATGTTTAAGGCTATCAGTTTTCCCAAGCCAATGGAAAATTGCCCAGGTTGTAATGATCCCAAAACCGGGCAAATCACCACAAGAAGTTTCTTCGTATAGGCCCATAAGCCTACTACCAATTGCTGGAAAATTGCTTGAAAAAATGATACTGAATAGAATGCGAGAACACCTAGAGGAAATCATTCCTAACCACCAATTCGGCTTTAGGGAAGGACATGGGACGATCGAGCAAATACATCGCCTTGTCGATACCATAAACAGAGCTCTAGAAAACAAACAGTACTGCTCTGCAATATTTCTAGACATCAGCCAGGCATTTGACAAAGTTTGGCACGATGGCCTACTTTTCAAATTGAAACAAATGCTACCGCACTCCTTCTTCCTAGTCATAAAATCATATCTCGAGAAAAGATGCTTTGAAGTCAAATATAACACTGAACTCTCCAAAATGTATGAAATTAAATCAGGAGTTCCGCAAGGTAGCATCCTGGGACCGATTCTCTACCTAATTTTTACTGCTGATTTACCGACAGCAGAAGTTACTACTATTACTGCTACATATGCAGACGACACAGCACTGCTCTCTGTCCATGAAGACCCGGATACTGCATCAAGTAACCTTCAAAGACATCTGGCCTTAATTGAAGAATGGTTCACCAAATGGCGCATCAAGGTCAATAAAGATAAGTCTGTTCATGTAACTTACACACTTAGAAGAAAGACCTGTCCACCCGTCCTACTCTATAATGAACAAGTACCCCAAGCTGAAGATGCAAAATACCTGGGAATGCATCTGGATCGTCGCCTAACCTGGCGAAAACATATCTGGACCAAACGGAAACAACTCGACTACAAAATTCGTAGCATGTACTGGCTCGTCGGGCGCAAATCCCAACTCACAAACAACAGCAAAATGTCGGTTTATAAGACTATAATTAAACCAATTTGGACCTACGGCATTCAGTTATGGGGCTCTGCAAGCCTTAGTAACATCGAAATACTGGAAAGATTTCAAAGCAAGACCATCCGAAATATGCTAAATATACCTCCGCATATGAGTAACAAGTATGTGTACATGGATATCAAACAGAAAACAGTAAAACAAGAAATAGAATCCTACAGCAAAAACTATCAACTAAGACTAGATAGTCATAGGAACGAACTTGCTGCTCAGTTACAAGGAACGGGCAGCCTTACATTTTCAAGACTGAAAAGACACAGTATACCAAGTCTAGTGGAAAGATTCACAGAGAAAGATTGAGAGATAACTCACTGGACTTATCTTTCTCCATTCAACACAAAAAACGGATCAAATCGGACAGCAAATTGGATTATTGTTATTAAAACAGATTGCCAAGAAGCAGAATACATAACAAAAAAAAAAAAAAAAAATTAACCTAATACAATTTTGCCACAAACATGTGGTGGTGGTAGTGGTTTTATAGACACTATAAAACCACTTTCCCGTAACGGTCAGTATGATACCCTGCCAGATGAACTGAGGCGGTTGCTCACGGAGTCGAACGCGGCGACTCGCCACTACAGTGCCTGGCCCACTCTCGAAAATCGTGTCAGGATGCGCCGCCTGCACCGGGATGTCAGGAGGCGCATTCAGGAACACCGCGATCGCGAATGGGATACTCTGCTCTCGGGGATCGGGCCAAGTCATCTGGCTTACTGGAACTTGGCTCGATCCATGAAATCAGACGAGGTCGCCACTATGCCCCCTCTCATCCGTCCTAATCTACCCCCCGCGTTCGATGACGATGAAAAAGCCAACTGCCTGGCTGAAACTCTCGAAGCTCAATGCTCTCCCAGTCTTGAGCCTGTAGACCCTGAGCACCTCGATACGGTGAACAGCGAAGTCGAAAGGCTCATCTCTCAGCCCCCCTCCGCCCCAGCCCTACCCCCGATTAAAGCCTCAGAGGTACTTTCGATTATCAAGGATCTTCATCCTAGGAAAGCCCCTGGTGCCGACGGCATCAGCAATAGAGTAGAAGCAGCAGAAAAGCAGTTCTCTATTGCACTCATTTATCTTCTAGTCAGCATCTTTAATGCGGCTATGTCCACTTGCACCTTCCCCGATGCCTGGAAAGAAGCCAATGTCATTGGTATTCGAAAACCAGGCAAAGATCAGTCACAGCCTTCGAGCTACCGCCCTATTAGTCTCCTCAGTTCCCTGGGGAAGATATATGAGCGTCTCCTCCTCAACCGGCTCTGGTCCATTGTCAATGAGCTAAAGCTCCTCCCGAATGAGCAGTTTGGCTTTCGAGCCAGACACTCATGTCCCCAACAAGTGCTTCGCATCACGGAGCATGTCCTATCCAAATTCAATCATACCTGGCCTGCGGGTACGGGAGCTGTCTTCCTCGACGTGGCGAAAGCCTTCGACAAAGTCTGGCACAACGGCTTGATTTACAAGCTCTCTAAATTCGGAGTACCAGATAGACTCGTGCTCATCCTACGAGACTACCTCCAAAATCGTAGCTTTCGCTATCGCGTGGAAGGTACGCTCTCCGACCCGCATCCCATAAGAGCCGGAGTCCCCCAGGGCTCCGTCCTCGCCCCCCTTCTATTCACGCTGTATACTAGCGATATGCCCCGGTCCCACCATCAAGTGGAAATCGCCCTTTTCGCGGATGACACAGCCCTATATACATCGGATCGGAATCCGAATCGGGTGTGTATAAGACTGCAATCCGCTCTCACTGCACTAGGTGCATGGTTCCGCAAATGGCGCATTGAGGTAAACCCAACGAAGAGTGCAGCAGTGTACTTTTCGCGGGGGCGCCCTACACCCCGTGCGATCCATCTCTTTGACAAACCCATTCCCTGGGTAAAGTCAGCCCGTTACTTGGGAGTGATCCTTGATAGTCGCTTGACCTTTCTCCCTCATATCAAAAAAGTTAGCAATCACGCTAAATTCATTCTCGGTCGTCTTACTCCTCTCGTATGCAAGAAGAGTAAAATGTCCCTTAGAAATAAGGTGACACTTTACAAAACTTGCATACGACCTATCATGACATACGCCTCTGTGGTGTTTGCTCATTCCCAACATGTCCGAAAGATCCAAGTAGTCCAAAACCGTTTCTTGCGTAAGGCCACAGGTTCGCCTTGGTACGTACGCAATGTAGACCTCCACCGCGACCTAGATTTAGAGTCGATTGCCAGTTTCATGAAGCTCGCCTCCCGGCGGCATTATGACCTGGCAATAAATCATACCAACCCTCTCATATCCTCCATCCCCGACTACCCCACAGAGCCTCCCTCTGATCAGTCCCTCCGTAGACCAAGACATGTTCTTGGTGATCCTGATGACCCTATCACTACCGCAAATGCGGTAGTGACGTCATCCAGTCAAGACAGAGACAACACTCTACCTTTGCACCGACCTCGCCGGCGAGGTCGACGAACCTTCTAAGTACCTTCTGTACCCTACGCCTAAACCGGTACAAGCATGTTCCGGAGCGTTTTGCCCGTTCCTCCCCAACCGGCAACAGCCCAAGCCGAGGTCCGTACCTAAGTGGTGCCCTTGTGCTAGTTGCCCCAACCTAACTTTGCAGGTTGAGCGCCATCCGCGCTCACCAAAAGCCCGGTAACGCAGTCATGACCCCAGGCGGTCAACTGCATTAAAATCCATTCAATAAAAAAAAAAGGTCAGTATGATAGTTCTATACAAACAAAGAGCACAGAACAAGAACAATAAAGTTCTTTATACTCCTTATAATAAATGAATGCTTGTTCTATCCAAGCAAACGAAGAGGGCATACCTGTTGTTATGTATAGGGAGAATGTGTATTCTCTGTCTTACTGCGCTGTTTAGACTAGAGCTTTCTGCACATAAGCAACGAATCAATGCTTGGAGCACGTTTATAACAAACGTTTTTTTTTTACAACTTGGTATGTCGTTTCAATCAGATGGCCCACCTTATGTTAAGCGGTACCCTCTGCCTATGAACAGTGTATTATCACATAAATCACGTCCACCTAGGACGCACCCTATGTGGCATTGCACTGCGCCCGCCACCCTGACACATAAAGATGAAATGTCACATGTGCCTGTAATTTCACCGGCACCCATACCCTTCAAACCGGAAAACAGCAGTGCGAGCACTACTGCTTTGCGGCAGAAATAGGTATGGGAGTGGTAGAAGAATAAGCGTTCGCATGCATTGAAAATAAAATAAAATTTAATAAATTTGCTCAAGATTCACCACCGTTTCGGGATATCGTACGTGTTCTGTAACACCTTATAAGTAACTGAATATGACAACAAGAACTAATTACAAATTGAAATACTGTTTCAGATATACGAGGCGGAGCGTACAGAAGAGCTGGCGTCCTATCAGATAGACAAGACGGAGGTGCAGCCTAAGGAAGGATGGTACGAGCAAGATCCCTTGGAGATCATGCACCACATCAGGCTGTGCGCTGAGAACGCTATCGAGCAGTTGACGGAACTAGGTAAGGCTTAAAAGATCTTTTATTCATACAACATACATACATATATACATAGACACACGCCTTTTTCCTCGAAGGCCAAACCTCAACGAGCCTCTTTTCACAGTGGGTTATACCATCGTGGAATATATTCGTGACAAGTGCTGAGCTCATCGCTGCCATTGCTTCCCACGACTGACTTTCTTCCAGTCTTCCAGTTTCACTGAACGCTTTCTTCCAGTAATAACACATTCCATAGTAAGCTAGCAGCCAGGACAAATCTTATACCTTATCTTGTTCGCCTGGGACGCAGGAGGTTGCGGGTTCGATTCCCGCCTCGGAACAAATATTTGTGCGATCTGATATTTGTTCAGGGTGTTCTGGGTATTTTATATCTATAATAAAAAATATCTATCTATGTAATGTATTGTATTAAGTATATCGTTATCTAGTACCCATAACACAAGCTCTGCTTAGCTTGGGGCTAGATAATGTTGTGTGAACTGTCCAGCATTATTTATTTATTTATTTATTTATACCTATATACATATACTTATCAACAAGTCCGAGTAATCCCTTAGTTGGCTTTTACGAGATCCACGGGAGGAGACGGAGGGATCGGTTGTTTTGTTTTATGGGCCACTTACTTGGCGCAGTCGGTGGGATCGGACGACATATTATTGTCTATTGTTCCTTCAATATAGTCACATAGCAGCACATGAAATTTAGCCAACCGTCCTTCAGACATATCAGAAATGTGCTTGTGGGTAACGTTCCGTATAAGACAGCTTACGTAATTTGAGATAAGTGAATAAGCTAGCCACGTCGTACAAATAGACAAGGCAGAGGTGCAAACTCAAGTAGCTTGGTACGAGCAACAACAGTTTGAAAAGATGAAGGTCTATTTATAGTCTAAGATCCGCACTAGAGACGACCTTCACCGATCTGTTTAATGGATGAAATGTATATTTTATATGAAATTTCATATATTACAAAATATATCTAGAGTGGGTTGTCTAAAAAATTCCTGTCCAGACAATGGTTAATAAAAAAAATATAAATTACTTATTACTTTATTTAATAACTGTGATAGTTAGACTGTTGAAATTTTCACAGACAATAAACGAGATCCTATAATTGAGCCTACATTGTCCATCTGTCTGTTCATATCTCTGTTTCTGTCTGTCAGTCGGTATTCTGTATCTTGTCACAGGGGTATATCTCGGCAGCTATAGAGAAACTAGTTGTTTTTTTTACAGATTTTGTGTTTTTATAAAGTAGTTCAAACTGCACATAACTAGGTATTAAAACATTCGTGTGAAACTATTAAAAACCTCGCCGAAACTCTCAATCATGTTTAATAGCCCCTGTTATGTAATAGTTTCATAAACTACTATATGACAGGTATCTAATGTATTCTGTATTATTTCTTCCAGGGTACTCTAAGGATGATATAGTCGCTCTAGGCATCACAAACCAGAGGGAGACTACGATTGCCTGGGACAAATACACCGGACAACCGCTGCACCCAGCTATAGGTAAATCATGTTACGTCGACCGATTGGCGAAACGCATTCAGAGCCTCTTAGCGCCATCTGTTGACGGCTGGTCGTAAAGTTCTTATCCGCCATCTGTCGTCAAGTTTATTTTTTATTTTTTAATTCTACTTGAATGACGGAACAAGCAGATGGCCACAACAAGAACAAGTAGACGCACTAGTGTGTCAGAATATTGAATAGACTGTTATCCTCGGAGGAGCGAACGAATTAGAATTATTTTAATTCAATTTTACAATACTGGCTGAAGACAGACATTAGACTACTCCGCAAAGGCCCCTTGTTCAAGAACTGAACTGAACTGACGGACATTAGAGATTTTACGAGACTCTTCCCGGACTGAATGTGACTGCGGAGCTACCATTCAGTCCATGCCTCACTTGCTCACTTGTTCCTTGTGTCCCACCTGCAGAAGGGAGGACCTTAACAAAGCCACAGACAATGCTGTTGAAGAGGCTACATTTTAATCTAAAATTGTTTAAAATGGCAAACCATTGATACATTAGAAGAAGAAGAGATTGTAAGAGTAGACACTTACTGAATACGATAAGAGTAGAGATACATTTAGTAAACACGATTTAAAAAAAAAAACCTAGCTAAGCTCAGTCGCACCAGATACCACACAGTTTATCTAGTCAGTGAGTGAATCAGTCACGCAACGATTGTATACATATCCATACTGGTATTATGATACCACACTGTTTATCTAGTCAGTGAGTGAATCAGTCACGCAACGATTGTATACATATCCATACTGGTATTATAACCCAAAGTTGTAATGTTTCCAGCGTGGAACGACATCCGCACTGACAGCACAGTGGACTCGATCTTGGCCAAAGTGCCGGATCGCAACAAGAACTACCTAAAGCACATCTGCGGCCTGCCCATCTCGCCCTACTTCAGCGCGCTCAAGATGCGCTGGCTCAAGGACAACAGCAAGCCCGTGCGCCGCGCCAGCAGGGACAAGAGGCTGCTCTTTGGAACGGTCGACTCTTGGATCCTGTGGGTGAGTCTGACAAACTATTTTATAGTCATTGTCCTAATACAGGTTGTCCTAATACTAAACGTTTCAAGTTCTACCTTTCTAATGCGAACTGCTAATCGAGTAGCCAAAATAAACTAGCCTATCTGTAGCTTCATCAGTAAGCTACCTTATCGTACGAGCTGCATATGCAGCGGATTTAAATAAATAGCGACTCTTGCCCCCACACAATAAAGTGCAATTCAGGTTGCAAAGCACTAATTACCTACAGCTAAAGTCACCTAGTAGTTACCTCTCTTTCTATCGCGTAACTCTTATCCTGTCTGACTCACTGAATTGAGCCCGCCGGGTACTTGTAGCTTCATACGTAGAGTGCGGAGTGCGCCACGCCTGGCATTAGGTACAATATTGATCTCCATGCAATTAAATCTTCATGTAATTCAAAATATCAAAAACATAGACAAGGTATTCGTGGTTTCTGATCGCAGGGACTTTCCAACTCTCCCCCCCCCCCCCCCCCCCCCATCATCAACAAATATCATCAACATCCGCTCAACCATTACTGAGTTGAGTAGGAACTACGCAAAATGCAAGTGTAGTCACTGGGGGACGCTAATACACATATCACTCAGGATAATGTAGGTTCCTGTTAGTCAAAGAAATTACAAAATCAGGTCAGTAGTTACGGAGATTCCCCCACATACAAACAAGCAAATTTTACCTCTTCATAATATTAGTCTAGAATCTAGACTTTTTATTTTTTTGAACGGAACAAGCAGATAGCCCACCTGATCGTAATCGGTAACCTCTGCCTTTAACAATGCATTACCTCATAGGTCACGTCCACCTAGGACGCGCCCTATGTGGCATTGCACTGCGCCTGCCACCCTTAGACATAAAGATGAAAAATCTCATGTGCCTGTAATTTCACTGGCAACCATACCCTTCAAACAGGAACACAGCAATGCAAGCACTACTGCTTTGCTGCAGAAATAGGTATGTTGGTAGTACTGCTCTGTACGAACTTTTTTACAAAAAAGCGGCCAAGTGCGAGTCGGACTCGCCCGTGCAGGGTTCCGTAGCAGCAAGTAACATAATATAAAAGTTCTTGTAGTTCGTTGTAACTTTGATCGATGTTTTAAAACAATGGAAGTTTACATGGTAATCTTATTGGTACATCTTATTTTGTTTAGTTTTATCATTCTTTTATTTTAGAAGTTACGGGGGGGGGGGGGGGGGGGACACATTTTTACACTTTGGAAGTGTCTCCCGCGCAAACAATTCAGTTTAGAAAAAAATGATATTAGAAACCTCAACATGATTTTTGAAGACCTATCCATACACGTACGGGTTTGATGTTTTTTTTTGTTTGAGTTTCAGGTCTATGTATGGGTAACCCCATTTTATTTTGTTTTTTTCTATTTTTGTGTGAAAATCTTAATGCGGTTCACAGAATACATCTACTTACCAAGTTTCAACATCATAGCTCTTATAGTTTCGGAATAAAGTGGCTGTGACATACACGGACAGACAGACAGACAGACAGACAGACAGACAGACAGACAGACATGATGAATCTATAAGGGTTCCTTGTCTTGTTGACTACGGAACCTGAAAAAGCTCTACTACTACTAAAATCTAGCTCTACTGAGTCTAGACTCTAGAATCTATACTTTAGATGACAAAACCTATGTTATTTTTGTTTTAGAATTTGACCGGTGGTGTATTTGGGGGACTTCATGCAACTGACGTCACAAATGCTTCCAGAACGCTGCTGATGAATCTGGACACATTGAATTGGGACCCTATGCTATGCAGGTAAGGTTCAAAACACATGTTTTGTAAAGCTTCTTAAGATCTCTTCCACAACCACCTAATGAACCACCTATCGCCGAGACACATTACAAATGTGTCGTTAAAATGTTTCCAAGTATCCTTAGAGTTGGTTGGTTAAGGTCCCCACACTTTAGAGCCTGGATGGTCCCGGACTGTGCGGTTTCAGAGGAACTTCCTCCCGCGAACGTTCAGTTTGTGGAATGATCTCCTTCCTGAGGTATTCCCAAGTGACTACAGTATGGGGTTCTTCAAAAGGGGTGTTTGAAAATTGTTAAAGGGTCGGCAATGCGCGTGTGATGCCTCTGGTATTGCAGGCGTCCATAGGCTACGGTAACCGCTTACCAACAGGTTGGTCGCATGATTGTTTGCTACATTGATAGTATAAAAAAAAACCTTTCGCCTGTGGCGCGAAATTCTAATTTTATTGTACTTTTTGTTCATCACAGCTCATCAGACAACAAAAGTCGACTTCGCGAGAACTAGGAGACCTAACACACATGTTGTAATTGTCAGTATCTCACAAATATCATTAGTTAGCTACAAATATCCTTAAAAGATTTTTATATTTTTTTGTATGTTTAGGGTATACGTAGCTAAACCAAGAAGCTTAAACTTATATTAGCTAAACTGATGATACTTATGAGATACTGCGTGCTAAGTCTCCTAGTTCTCGCGAAATCAACCTTCGCTGTCTGAAGAAGCCTTGATGAGCTGTCATGAGCAAAGAACACCAAACTGAACAGAACTGAACTGATCTAGGAGGCGCCTTATGTGGAATTGCGCTGCGCTGAGACACAGATGGAAGTCTCATGCGCCTGTAATTTGATTAGCTACAAAGGTCCTTTAATGATTTTTATGGTTTTTGTTCATATAGCTAAACCAATTATATTTAAGAGTGTGTTAGGTCTCCTAGTTTCCGCAAAGTCATTCCCAAGAATTGTATGAGCTGTGATGAGCAAACAACAACAAAAAAAAGAATTTTGCGCCACGAACAAACGTTGCACCTTCAGTCTATAATGATAAAGTTTATGTTCCCTTGCAGGCTATTCAGCATCCACCGAGACAGCCTGCCGCAAATTCACAGCAGCTCAGAAGTTTTTGGAGTTGTGAAGGATGGTTCTATCTTGGATGGCATCAGGATATCTGGTGTAAGTACTACGATATTACATACGTTATGGCGATATGTTAAAATGTTGGAGTCGTTGCGTTACATTCTCACTCAGTAACACTAAAGGTTACAAACTTTATATTAACACAGTAATTACTTGAGGATGTAATCTAAATAAATCATAGACAAGAAAACCGATTGGTAAACCTTTCCTCGATAAATTTAGTTTTTGAAATAGGCCCTCCTAAAACCTGTTATAGGATTCCCTCCCTCTTTCAATTAGATAAAATATTAAACGTTAATTTATGTACTATGCAGTATGTAATCACATTACTTAGATTAAAGTTTTTTTTTTATACTACTTGAATGACGTATCAAGCAGATAGCCCACCTGATATTAAGCGGTAACCTCTGCCTATGAACAGTGCATTCTCACATATTTCTCGTCCACCTAGGACGCGCCCTATGTGGCATTGCACTGCGCCCGCCACCCTGAGACATAAACATGAAAAGTCTCATGTGCCTGTAATTTCACCGGCACCCATACCCATTATCCATAGTAGATGGATTTATTTGTATATTTGCTACTTTAGAAGCAAAACGAAGTTTTATCATTTGTCGCTTACGTCAGTTACTTCCGAGCGGCAGAAATCTATACCTCAACTCTTCCCGGGTTCACGTGAGTTATAGCGCTGTCATTTTCTTGCAGCTATTGTTTTCTTGCTAGACTCCGCCCTTTCGGTATTTTAACATGTCGCCTTAACGTATTAATGTATCGTCCGTGTATTACGTAGTATTAATGAGCCATTGATTAGCGGTCGCTCGATAGAAACGGCACAGATCAACGGCTAGTTACTACGTACTACACGCACGATCGTCGCATGGTCTCATTGTTACGATGGTTACTGCAAAACTCGGACTTGGGCCTCTGGTATGTTCTTCCCATGACCCGTGGTCACGTGATTGCCCCGAGACTGCGTCATCGGCTGTTGACGGCCAAATTAGCTATGTTTTGGCTAGATCTAGCAACGCGTCGAGCGAGTAGCCGGCTGAGATGCGAAAGGTTCGATTCCCGCTGCGGGACAAATGTTAGTATGATCTGCAAATATTTGTTCCGGGTCTGGGTGTTATGGTAGCATAGCATGTTATGTTAATCTTGGTTTTTTCTGTAAAATCTTGTCAAACAACAACAGCTTTGTTCTTTTAAAAATTGAAACGTGTAAGAAGTAAGTCTAAAATAGTATAACAATTAAAATCTTTGATATATTTTTTTATCCAGTGATTTAATTTATAATAGTGTATTTAATCACCGATTTCACTAGATAAAAAGCTTAAGAATACCAATTTTTCTTCTTCTTGAAAACTGTAAGAACTCTTAAAAAAAACTTAAAAGTTCTAGAGCTCATTATAGAGATGTTGTGAGTGAACCTATGAGAAAAAACACGATTAACGCTAAGTTAGTGAAGTCATTTAACAAAACTCTAAAGGGCATTTAAAAACACGGTATCAGAGCGTGCGCTCGCCTTCTTCGCCTCATACAAAAATGTTCGTTGAAACCGGTTGATGTTTTTTGCAGATTCTCGGCAACCAGCAATCAGCGTTGCTCGGGCAGGGTTGCCTGCAGGCGGGACAAGGCAAGAACACGTACCGCAGCGGCTGCTTCCTGCTGTACAACACGGGGCACAGACGGGTGCATTCCACCCACGGGCTGTTGACAACCCTGGCGTACAAGATGGGGCCGGACGCACCCCCAGTCTATGCACTAGAAGGTACTAACTTGTAACTACATTCCAAAAAAAGGGGGAAATGACGGACCACGCCATGAGCTGAACTCATAGTTTTTCCTCCATAATTCAATTAAAATTTCTATCATGTTTATTTATTTATTTTAACATTTCCATTGGCCGAAGATGAGGCACAAAGGTCTAGAAGGCACCTATTCACTATAGCCTTGAAAAGACCCATATTATAGATTTCAGGAAAGGCAGACGACTATAACTTGTTCCATTCCTTAGCTGTTCGCATTACAAAGGTAACGAAACGCATAGTGCGAATACAGGGTATACTTTGCGGGGGTTGGTGCTTGACAATATCAACTAATACCACTAAAATATACAGACTAGGAACTGTTAATATGCTAAGTTTCACAAAATGCTCTCTACACGACTCCCACTGTGTGTGGTTGCAGTTGCAGTTTGCAGTATTGGTGTTGAGCAAACCCATCCCCTTGTAATCCCTTAGTTGGATTTTACTTCATCCACGGGAGGAGACGGAGGGGAAAAATAAATTTTTCAATACAACCTTCTATAAAATTGGTGATCAAAATTATCGTGTACTGATCAAAATTAGCCTAAATACGGCCAGTCTACTATTATCCATCGAAGAGTTCCGTTGTCTACCTTCCGTCTCCATCATCAGATCAGCTCGCTGTCACCATAATATTGTTTTGTCATCGGAACTTGACAAGTATGCCAAATTTCAGCTCAATCGGTTGATGATTTAAAATTCAGTTTCAAGATTCCACCCGGATTCCACCCAGACAAACATACATACATTGAAAGCTAAATAAAAGCCTGTAAAATAATTGTTTGTATGCGTTTGTAGGTTCGATCGCGGTGGCGGGCGGCGGCATGAAGTTCCTCCGGGACAACCTGCACTTGATCAAGGACGTCGCGCAAGACACGGAGCACATCGCCGGGCAGGTGTTCTCGACGGGCGACGTGTACTTTGTGCCGGCGTTCAGCGGACTGTACGCACCTTACTGGAGGAAGGATGCTAGAGGGTAAGGGACGACCATCTGTGCAAGGACGTGTACTTTGTGCTGGTGTTCAGCGGACTGTACGCACCTTACTGGAGGAAGGATGCTAGACGGTAAGGGGCGACCATCTGTGAAAGGACGTGTACTTTGTGCCGGCGTTCAGCGGACTGTGCGCACCTTACTGGAGGAAGGATGCTAGAGGGTAAGGGACGACCATCTGTGCAAGGACGTGTACTTTGTGCTGGCGTTCAGCGGACTGTACGCACCTTACTGGAGGAAGGATGCTAGACGGTAAGGGGCGACCATCTATGCAAGGACGTGTACTTTGTGCTGGCGTTCAGCGGACTGTACGCACCTTACTGGAGGAAGAATGCTAGAGGGTAAGGGACGACCATCTGTGCAAGGACGTGTACTTTGTGCTGGCGTTCAGCGGACTGTACGCACCTTACTGGAGGAAGGATGCTAGAGGGTAAGGGACGACCATCTGTGCAAGGACGTGTACTTTGTGCTGGCGTTCAGCGGACTGTACGCACCTTACTGGAGGAAGGATGCTAGACGGTAAGGGGCGACCATCTGTGCAAGGACGTGTACTTTGTGCCGGCGTTCAGCGGACTGTACGCACCTTACTGGAGGAAGGATGCTAGAGGGTAAGGGACGACCATCTGTGCAAGGACGTGTACTTTGTGCTGGCGTTCAGCGGACTGTACGCACCTTACTGGAGGAAGGATGCTAGACGGTAAGGGGCGACCATCTGTGAAAGGACGTGTACTTTGTGCCGGCGTTCAGCGGACTGTACGCACCTTACTGGAGGGTAAGGGGTGACCATCAGGCAACTAACATGGTTCCTCTTGCTGAAGCGTGATCACAGATTAATAACCGAATGGCCCATTTTACAGGTCCACAGGCCAATTTAGAGTGTGTGTATTGGAACATTTTTGACCAAAAGTATTTTATTAATTGAAATCACAATTGACACCTGTTTCAACGCGACCAAACCTTCAAAAATCGGGCAACAAACACGGCGCACGCTTTATTTGATGATCCTTCGTTCAGGGTTTTTTTTACTACTAGGTGGGGAGAGCCTGTGTGGTGCCTCGAGAACAATTGGAAGCTGATTCAAAGAAAAAAGGAAGACCAAGTTAAAAGCCTTAGGTAGGCAATCAAAATTAAGATGCTAGAGAGAATCAGCAAAAGTTCATAAGACAGCACACTCTATGCTTGATATACTCATAAAGAACACATCAATAATAAATTATATGTAGATACAGACCATTCGTCGTGGCATTTTATAGGAGTGGCCCGAGCCCGACAACGGACTAGTTGATGATGATGAAGTTCATGTTGCTCGTTTGTGGGTGTTCGTACTGACCTTCATTGTGTGTGTGTTGCAGAATAATATGCGGCCTCACAGCGTTCACCACCAAGAACCACATCATCAGGGCGGCGCTGGAAGCGGTGTGCTTCCAAACTAGGTGAGCGTTTGTACGCATATAAGTTCTTTTTAGTGGCAGTAGAGCTTTCTTACTGCATAAAGTACCTGGAAGTACTACCTCCATACCTATTTCTGCCGCAAAGCAGTAGTGCTCACATTGCTGTGTTCCGGTTTGAAGGGTATCGGTGCTGGTGAAATTACAGGCACATGAGACTTTTCATCTTTTTGTCTCAGGGTGGCGCAGTGCAATGCCACATAGAGCGCGTCGTAGGTGGACGTGACCTGCATTGTTAAAGGCAGAGGTTACCGCTTACCAGGTGGGCCATCAGCATGTTCCGTCATTGACGACCTCTATAGCGTGGCGGGCGAGTAGCCGGCTGAGAGGCGAAAGGTTGCGGGTCCGATTCCCGCTGCGGGACAAATGTTTGTATGATCTGCAAATATTTGTTCCAGGTCCGAGTGTTATGGTAGCATGGTACTCGTAGTTCCTGATACCCACGACACAGGGAATCCTAGTGTGGGGTCAGGACTATGTGCGACTGTTGGGTGGGAGAACGCCGGGGGTTTACCGTAGGGGTTTTGTAAAACTATCTATATTTTACAAGATATTAAATAAAAACGGCTTTTTCGAGCTGCGTCAGGCGTTTTTTTGGGAGACTTCTGCCTGGGGTTGGCGCAGCCGTGGTAAAGTTTGCGTGGAAAAAACTACGTGAGCGAAGTCGCGGGCGTTCCACTAGTGATGAATATAATTTCTTCCAGGGATATTCTGGAGGCCATGAACAAAGACTGCGGCATGCCGCTGTCGAAACTACACGTGGACGGGAAGATGACGTCGAATGAGCTGCTGATGCAGCTGCAGGCTGACCTGATCGGGATACCAGTCCGTGAGTACCCACACCGGCCGACACACATCCGGGCCATGTCTGTCAGAGTCAATTTTAAAGATTGGTTTTCTTAGTCACACTAGTTATTATAAAAAAAAAAAAACCAGTGTGTGTCGGGATGATATGCAGATTGTAACGATACTTGAATCATCTAAATAGAAGAGATGGTGGAATACAGAAACATACATGCATGAACCTTGAAAATAATACAATCTATGGTTTAGGGCAGTCGTGTAAAATGTTTGCAAATTAATAAAAAAGCGTCGGACTGCAAATATTAAATATTCCCTTGTTAAACTGTGGTAGTGCTGTATGTATACAAAATAATGAGGATCTCTGTAGCGCGACGGGCGAAGGTTCGCCTGCGACGCAGGAGGTTGCGGGTTTGATTCTCGCCTCGGAACAAATATTTGTACGATCTTCAGATATTTATTCAGGGTGTTCTGGGTATTTTATATGTTTAATAAACAATGTTATTTATTTATTATTTAATTCTTTATTGCACAAAAACACGAGGAAATTGTACAAACGGAGGACTTAATGCTAAGCAGCATTTTCTGAATTTGGTTGAAGTTCAGTTGGTTGGAAGTCGTGTCAAAAACTGGTTTGCAAATCGTCAGTAAGCAAAGATTATATATTCCCTTGTTAATGTGTGATAGTAGTGTATGTATAACATATGTATGTTGCCCACAGTACGCGCCCACTCGTGGGACATGTCTGCGCTGGGCGTGGCCATCGCGGCCGGCAACGCGGTCGGCGCGTGGAGCTTCGAATCGTGGAAGCGACACGCTGCCTCCGCCGACACCTTCCTACCCACCACCACGGACGACGGTAAGCATTATAGACTAGTAACCGCGCGCGGCTCAGCTCGCTTAGTCACGGCATGAGTATAGCCTATGAAGAATAAAAAAGGCATGAAAAGTTCTGATAAAAGGCCAGGTCAAGAGTACCGGCAACCGACGAGCATGTATGAAGGATGTGACGAGAGTGAATGAAACAAAAGAGGTGTGTCAGGATCGTAGCAAGTGGAAATCCTATGCATCCGGGAAACAGGCGTGAGTTTATGTATGTGTGTATGTAAGTAGCCTATGTTTTAGTTCCAAAAAACTACGTGCTTTACTTAGTCGATAAAATATATCGATAATTTAAAAAGGAATTACGAAATGTACAAACACCAATATAAACCTAAAATCATCTTAAATTTAGTAGCAGTAGATATTTTTTTCGTGAAAGATTTCGTCCAGGAAGTTATACCTATTTCCTCCGCTAAGTAGTAGATCTCGCATTGCTGTGTTCCGGTTTGAAGGGTATGGGTGCCGGTGAAAGTACAGGAACATGAGACTTTTCATTTTTACGTCTCAGGGTGGCGGGCACAGTGCAATGCCACATAGGGCGCGTCCTAGGTGCACGTGACCTATGTGTTAATGCATTGTTAAAGGCAGTGGTTACCGCTTAACATCAGGTGGGCCATCAGCTTGAACCGAAATTCACGAAGTTAAAAAATAATGTTTTTATGTTTACAGATCGCGACGCGCGTTACACGAAGTGGAAGATGGCGGTGCAGCGCTCGCTGGGCTGGGCTACCACCAAGAAATCAATCACAATGACAGGTCAGAGACGAAAAAGTAGCTTCCTACCCAGCTTTGACAACCTCTCACCACCGGGCAGTCGGAAAAACTCATGCGATACACCCACAGACTATATAGACCCTAGCATCGTCCCAATAGACGACGAGAATACATACGTAGACGAGTTAAACAAGTACTCCGCTAGAAAGTTCTCTATGTTTTTCCCGTTAAAGAGAAAAGTAATGGAACGTACCATCTTAGACGATGCAGAATACTTTATGAGTAAAAAGGAATGTGATTATGGCATGTGCAAGTGTTGCCACCTAGAGAAAAAATTGCTAACCAATTGGAAGTCTATTGAGGAAATAATTGAAAATGATCCCGAAATAATTTTCGATTGCGATGACAACCCTATTGTAGTGGAGCCGGTCAGAGAATCGAGCTACGACTCGGGGACATCACTAGTCGGTGCCAGTAAAAAGTTGAATCAGGAAAAAATGCCTCTTTTTAAAACTGTTTCCACTAAGATTTCCGATAGCTCTATATCTTAGTTCCTAAACTTATTGTACGTAAATTAGTATCGTATTGTCGTTCCCTCTCTGTCTAATGTCTGTTGTTAGAAAGAGAGTTCTTTAGTATTGTTCAGCTCAAATGTTATTTTTGTAGGGTTTTTATTGTTTTGTTTTTGACTAACATTAACAATAAGATTGTTATTAACTTGAAGTATTCAATAAAAGTATTATATTTTCTTAAATGGGTCTTTATTTTTCTCCTTGCATGGTTTTTCAAATATTTTCTTAAATTTGCATGTTTTTAAAATATCATTCTTTAATCTTTCATCTCAAATCATTGCAGTCATTCATTTCATGCATTCTTACACAATTATTTACTGTATCTGTTGGTTTGAATCCTCAAGTTTTTTATGTATTTTCTATGTTAAAGGTTCAGGCGTTTAGTTTCTTAGGTTTGAAATGGTCTCGCAACATAATACACTGTTTCGTTTGCGAGACCAAATATACGAGTAGAAACATTTCATCTTTTAGTATGAACTAGCGTCACACCCCGGCTACGCACGGGTAAAAAGAATGTGAAGTAAACCCGTAGTTATATATATATATACACCTTCCGTGAAAAAATATCTATTTGATGGTGAAAACCGCATCAAAATCCGTTGCGTGGTTTAGGAGGAGTTAGCGGATATACAGATAAACGCGAAAAGCGACTTTGTTTTATACTATACATGTATATATGTATATGTGTATGTGTATATATATGTATATTGATGTATGATACCACTCAATCTACATACAACCACAGAAAAATAGTTTTTTAAGTAGGTAACACAATACAAGAATTATTATATTCTGAACGACCTTGAGTGAATTGATATAATTTACTAATAGATATGTATTATAAAGTTCAAAATGGCATTCATTGATTTTAAATTCTGAGAACAGATTTGTGCTCAGTGATCATAGGACCTACAGATTAAAAAAGCAAATTGTTGTACCGTTGTCACGAGTGGGGGACTACAGGGAAAAGAGTGCCGTTGTCCCCCACTTTTTTCTCGTTATTCCCCAGTGGAGCCGACCGCACGGATGGGGAACAATGGGAATGAAAGCAGTTTATTAAATTTTTACCAACCAATACATATTTTTCGGGACACTAACGTTTATCAATTTGACGACCTCTGTGGCGGGGCGGGCGAACGTTCGCCTGCGACGCCGGAGGATGAGGGTTTGATTCCCGCCTCGGAACAAATATTTGTGCGATCTGCAGATATTTGTTCAGGGTGTTCTGGGTATTTTCTATGTATAATACAAAATATCTATCAATGTAATACATTGTATTAAGTATATCAGTTATCTAGTACCCATAACACAAGCTCTGCTTAACTTGGGGAAAGATAATGTTGTGTGAACTGTCCAGCATTTTTTTTTAATTCTTATATAACTATTAATATATTTTTATTGCAGAGGATAGGTACCGGCTACTCTCGTCGATTCCTGCGTCGCTGTACATTCTCGGCAGCTTCACGATGCTCATTGTGTCCAACATGCTCAAAGATAGCTAATAAGGGAGTCTAGATTACGCTGTACGAATAGGACGTTTAGAACTTACCTTCTTTGGTATAAAAACTATTTTAATGTTAGCCGTTACTACAGGTCTAGCGCTTAACCGAGTCAGTCCCTGAGGTATGGGAGCGGTACGGGAGGGGTGTCTTCGTCTCTCAAATTATCAGATGACATGTGATATAATGCAAACGAAAACACCCCTCCCGTACCGCTCCCATACCTCAGGGACTGACTCAGTTAAGCTGTTACCTGTAGTCACTATTTGTCACTATTCAGCGGTAAAGCTAAGATCAAACCAACGCGTTCGGGCCGCGTCCGCGGGGGTTTGCCCGGTGCGACGGTTTTTTTTTATACATCTTGGGACGACGTATCATTCAGTTGGCCCACCTACTGTTAAGCGGTACCCTCTACCAATGGACAGTGCATTATCACATAGGTCACGTCCACCTAGGGCGCGCCCTATGTGGCATTGCACTGCGCCCGCCACACCGACACATAAAGTAGAAAAGTCTCATGTGCCTGTAATTTCAACCATACCCTTTAAACCGGAACATAGCAATGCGAGCACTACTGCTGTAACGTGGTAGTACTTCCCCGGAAGAATTCTTGCACGGACTTGTACATGCAAACGCATTGGTTTGGCCTCAGCTGAGATGGCAATACTTTTAGCATTTATTTATTTATTTGATTGATCTTTAATTGTTATAGTTAGCATTGTTTAATATATATCAGATTTTAATAAGGCTGTTAGATATAAGGACAACGAATGCTGCTTGCACAGCAGCCAATCCTGGGTTTGCCAATCGGACAGTCTGTATTTAATTGGACAAAAAAGCCAGAATGGGTTCGCTGACTAATGAAATGCCGTATGACTTATTGGCTAACCCAGCGATTGAAATGTGTGAAATCGGCTATGTTTTTTACTAAATCTATGGTTCGTCTTGCGAGAAGAAGTGCTCGTTCAGATTGATATCTTGTCTAATTAATTTACTTTCGAAGAATCTTTTGCATTATTTTTACAATTTACCATTTTGACTGTAAGTACAATACCATAGACTATTACTTAAATAAATAATACATATTACTTTAAGATATTATAACACAAATATAAATCATTTATTGATAACACCAAGCTACATGTCAGAAAGGGTAAGCAATATAAAAGTTAATATATTGACTTATAAAGGTAATAATAAAAATAATTAGTAAACCTGTTTACTTCCAACCCTAGTAACCAAAATTGGCTAGCGCTAATTGGACAGTCAGAAAGCTTTGAATGGGTTCGCCGACTACTGACACGCCGGCCAATTGGCTTAGACAGTGCTTGGCAGTGAATTCGGCTGATATTATGAACAAAATCAATGATTCGTCTTGCGAAAGAAAAAAATAAGTTTTGCATCTCTTTAATTTTATTTCGAAGCATCTTTTGGATTATTTTTACGATATACCCTTTTGACTGTATGTACAATACCATAGATAGTATATTGTCTATTACAATATATTATCTATGGTATTGTCAGCTAAACTCAGATATTTTATGTCCGTGATATTAATTAATTCAAGAAGAATAAGTTACTTATCATATTATTGCATCTGAACCGGAGAAGTCGGTTGATGTGTCAGATTTAAGTATGACTCGTTCTAATTTACTTCTTACGTGATAAAAACTTAGTTGCAGAGTAAGTACTGTCACTTGATATCGGAACCCTACACTTTGTATTTACCCGATACGCATTTGATCTATTTTGGAATAGACTTTTATATTACTAATATGTTGGTCGCTAGAAGGCAGTGACAGACAGACTGACAACATTATTAATTATTTAAGGTTCGCAAGAAAGCACTAGGATTCCTTTGTAAGCTATGTGTACAGACGGAGCCTTAAAAAGACGCAACGCATTTTATTGTAAATATTTTCTAATTATTAGAAAATAGTGATACGTAATTGCTTTTTGATATTTTGACATTTTGTGGTATTTATGTGGGATTGAGCTTAATTTACTTAATTTGTTTATAGAAATAATAATACAACTAATTAAAATAAAAAATACAAATGAAACAGTTGAAACTAAAGACCGTTGCAAATGATCTAAAAGTAGCTCAACTGATCCAAATTACTACCAGACGGAAGCGTCCGCATTGCCACGTTGAATGGCAATACTAATGCGTTGAGCCAGATATGAGCCAGCTCTCCGGTCAAGCTCGCTTCGATCAGACGCCCAGAAAGAATTTTGTTAACGCGAAGGGCCCCGGTACCCCACGGACCCAGAGCCTCGACCCTGAAAGGCTCAAATACGTAAGCTCTGTCGAGACTAGCATAATTGCGTCTTTTGATATCCTCAGCCGAATCGGCCGCTGCATTTATTGAAAGTGTTCTACGAACGATATTTGCTAATAAGTTGTTAATGAGTGGAAATATATTGATTTATTTATTAATCATTCCATTTTGTACGAAAAATTTTAACTGTCTTTTTATCGTGAGTTATATTGTTATTTTAATAATGTATATCAATGTTTTTTATGATATATTGTTACCTAAATGTTTACTGTGTTTTGTCTTTTTACGGTATTTTGACATCTTAAACTTATTAATTTATAGTTACTTTTAAAGTGAATATATCAAACTAGAATAGTGAATATATACAATATAAATGTGAATATAAACATAATTTTCAAATAAAACGGGATGCCTGCCATCTTATATTTAACTACCAAGTTATATTTAACTACCATGTTATATTTAACTGAAAAACCACGGTAAATGTCCCGTTTTTAGTGAAAATTATGTTCATAAATCATAGTTAATTACTCGCGGACTCTACTCATTTCACGTTTACTCGCGGACTCTACTCATTTCACGTTTACTCGCGGACTCTACTCATTTCGCGTTTACTCGCAGACTCTACTCATTTCACGTTTACTCGCGGACTCTACTCGTCTGATGCTTACACCCCAATGGGGAGCCACAGGCAAAACTAATCTCAGATGGCGCCACCATCGCTGGTGCTTGTAATTTAGTGGTCTTGTCTTTTTCTCGTCAGAATGGAAACGGTGTGTACCTTTATTTTTACAGTGAAATGCACTACACAGAGGCATGTTTTATACCAGACTATTATTAAATGTTTATTTACTAAAATTATCCATTGATATTTGACACTTTTGTCAGTTTTTTTTAACATTTATAGACCTTTGCTTGGCTACGAAACAACACCAGCGATTATGCGCCACCTAGCGTGATAAATAAGCTTGCGTGTCTCCCCATAAGGGAGTGTCGCGCATAAACTTGCCGACCATTTCCAAACATTTTTATCCAATTCATCATATATTATGATTAAAAATGGTATACTATTTTAAATTATAAACTTTGTTGTTATGTTATAGATGTTACTTACTGTATGTAGGTACTTATCTACTGGTAATGTGTCCAAATGATATGGTTTTAAGAGCCTAAAAAACATGTACTTTTTGGTCTTGAATGTGTTTCTTAGTAACTAATATACATATAGGTACTTATTAGACACAGTGCACTAGTATAATTTACCTTTAGACTAAGCAATTCATCAGAAGCGGCATCTTGTACATATAAATCATACTCTGTACACGAATTCAAGCAAGCATCGACCGAGTATCTCGTATTTTCGATGTGGCCCGGAATGGGGCAGTCTGTTAGAGATTGGACTTGGAAATTGATTGAGGGCGCGCATTTGCATATTTGTGTCGTGGTGTGTCCAGCCTAAAAATAGAACCCTCCGTCTCCTCCCGCGGATGTTGTGAAAACCGGCTTAGGGATTACACCAGAGGATGGGCAGCTGCATCCACCTGAGTACTAAACAACACTGCGATCACTGCGACGTCTAACGGCTTATGATGATGTAATTAGTTAAAACTGAGAGCCGTAATTTGTGTCAGGGTTTAGTTAAAAAGAGTGACGCCAAAGAAATGGTCATCATCATCATCATCATCATCATCAGTCATGAGACGTCCACTGCTTAGAAACTGCTGTTCTGCTGCTGCTGCTGCTGCTGCTGTCCCCCCTTAGAAAGCAGTGGTGGGGTTTGCCATAATCACCACTTCTGGCCGGCGGATTGGTGTGTGCAGTGTTGGTGTTGAGTACTTAGGTAGATGCTGCTCCCTGTCCCCTGGTATAATCCCTTATTCGGCTTTTACGACATCCACGGGAGGAGACGGAGTGGTTTATTCTCGTACACACCACGAAAATTCTACTGAGGTATAATATAGGTACCTACTTAAAGCTTTTCGTATATGTGAGTATTAGATTTAGGGCTAAGTCAGTGTTAAGCCCGAATTACATTGGTGAAGTGTTTAGCGAAGTTGGTAAGTACAGTCAGTAAGGACAGTGGTGTAAACTGATCGGTAGTGGAACTTGAATTCCAACTGGATCCAAATATAATAATATAAATAAATATAGTCATTTCAGAGTAAAGTTATACTCTGTTCGCCCATATTTGGTAAAATACGTCAGTATGAAAAAGCAACCACCTTAATGTTAGTCTTTGTCAGTGTGTTAGTGTGGATGTATGCGTTGCGTGTGTTATCTGTGTGACACGAACACGCGCATAAAAAGATTGCTTCAGTTTGCAATGGGGAGACCACTGCATATTTATCACGCTAGATGGCGCATAATCGCTGGTGTTGTTTCGTAGCAAAACAAAGGTCTAAAATGTTTTTTTTTAAAACTGTCAAAAGTGTTAAATATCTATGGATAATTTTAGTACAGATCTACCAACTTATCTGTAGAATGAAATATATGTAGGTAGTTTAAAACTCCATACATTTGATTCTACAGATAAGTTGGTGGATCTATAAATAAACAGCACCAGCGATGGTGGCGCCATCTGAGATTAGTTTTGCCTGTGGCTCCCCATTGGCAATGTTCCTTCATTTGTCTGAGAGTACGAAGTGTTCCGCGCAGAATCGCAGAATTGCAGAATCGTAGTACAAACAGTGAGTTGTCCAGCGCTCGTCACTCGTACTCGGCACTTCGCTAAACACTTCGCCTATGTAAGTCGAACTTTAGGTTAAATGGATGGATTTTTTGATGGTACTTAAATGGTAAATGTTAATCAATTGGATGTTTTAATGTGCAATAATTTTTTGCATTAAATGGGTCGGTGTTTTTTATCTTTTATTTTGAATTTAATCATACTACCTATTGACTACTACATACAGTAATAGCCGTGAATAGCTGAGCTCCTTTAATTTTGTCGACGCTTTAATTCGAGGCCTTCTCTGCTAACTTTAGACACGCAAAGGTACCCCAAGTCTAAGGCGCTGTCTCCACTAAATAGAAATACATGGCACGACGTTAATATCGCCGCGATTCTCTCGCTCGTGGAGACAGCGTCTTAGCAAACATCATCGTGATACGACTATACATGAAACCGATACATATAGATGTATCAAGGTATCATTGTATCCATTTCATCGTTGAGGTTGGTTTCTTAAGTCATTGTTATGAGTTGATAAAATAACAGTCAATTATTCGGTGTCAAAATCGGATGGGAGACTCCTTAGAGCATTGCAGGCCTCCGTACTTGCTCGATGGGAGACTTAGAGCATTGCAGGCCTCCGTACTTGCTCGATGGGAGACTTAGACCATTGCGGTCCTCCGTACTTGCTCGATGGGAGACTTAAAGCATTGCAGGCCTCTGTACTTGCTCGATGGGAGACTCTAACGACAACCAGTCCATAGATAACTTTTTTAAGTGAACCCATGGATGTTGTATTACAGATCCATCCACCAACTTATTAAATGTATGTAGTTTTCTATCATCTATGTATGTATTCTATCTATCTACATACATTTCATGGTGGATCATGAAGTTATAGGATTTACCTATAACTTAATGTGGTGGATCTATACTTCTGTGAATGAACCAGTCTATGACCACATAAAACTTTTGATCGGACGTGTTTGATATTTCGACAAATGCAATTTTTTACAAGCATTTATCTTGCAATGTAGGTTGTATGTTTGTCTGGGTGGAATCCGGGTGGAAACTTGCAACTGAATTCTAAAGTAGTTGTCCTCAACCGATTGAGCTGAAACTTGGCATACCTGTCAAGTTCCGATGACAATACAATATGATAGAGACGGAAGGTGGACAACGGAACTCCTCGATGCATCATAGTAGACTGGCCGTGTTTAGGCTTATTTTGATCAGCTCACGGTTACGATCTCTAATTTTATAAAAGCTTGTATTGAAAAAAATATTTTTCACAAAAAACTTATTTAGATCGACTGCATCTCTATAAACAACACATCTCGTGTTTCGCCTGTTACTGTATGGGGTCTAATGCATATTTACACCAACCAATCCTTATTTTACGGGTCACTTAACGCATGTTAACTTCACAGTGTTCTACGTTTTTTTTTCAATTTTGACATTCGCATGTCTCGTTAGCGTTAATTGGCCCGTTAAGGGTTAAGTGGTTGCACCTGTAATAAGGGAGTAACTATGTAAGTAGGTACATAGTAAGTACAGTAATAATTATGTAAGTACAGGAAATATCGGAGGAACATTTTGATAAACTAGGGCTGTCAAAAATGTGGAAAGTTGAAAATGTGAATTTATTTTCATATTTTTCTTAGAAGATTCACTAAGCAAGTCGGTAGATACGAAACTTATTTTCATAGCAGTAAGTTCACTCACACAAATAGTATTAATAGTAGAATCACTAAGCAAAGCATGTAGGTAGGAACGACACGAATCTCTTGCAAAATGCCAACGACGACCTCTCAGGAGGTTGCGGCACAGATCACTTAATAGGTTGTGGGTTCAATTCCCGCCTCGGAACAAATAATTGTACGATCTGCAGATATTTGTTCAGGGTGTTCTGGGTATTTTCTTTGTATAATAAAAATATCTATCTATGTAATGTATTGAATTAAGTATATCATTTATCTAGTACCCATAACACAAGCTCTGCTTAGCTTGGGGCTAGATAATGTTGTGTGAACTGTCCAGCATTATTTATTCTTTATTTATTTTATTTTAATGCACTGTGTTTTAGACCAACAAATCTGTTTTCAAGTTGAGTGAATAAGTTTTAGGTTTATAATCGCGCCTCATACATCATGGATACAAGATACAAGATACAAGATACAAGATATTTATTTGCATAAATAAGTGTTACAATTTGGTCTTATAAAATAGTGAGCACTTATGACTTATTTGCCCTCTGCAGGCATCGCAAATTTTTCGAGGGCGTAAACTGCTACTTAGTTTACTAAGTATATCTAGTTTACCTTTGTTTTACCTATAGGTAAAACAACTAACTACTAAAATGTAAATACAACAAATAAAACATCCAAAGTTACTAACATTACAGAGTTATTAGGTACATTCATCAATTTGGAAATTTAAGAATAGGTATAAAAGGTAATTTAGGTAGCTAAAGTTGGCAAATGGTCATTTTTATTCTATTAAATATTCGTCAACAGTATAGAAACACCTTTGAATAAGGAATGTTTTTAGCTTTCCGATAAACAACCTTATTTTAGTTTCATTTTTTATATAATTTGGTAGCTTGTTAAAAAAAATTACAGCCAATTTTTACTGGATCCTGGAGCACAGATCTGATGGTCACCACCCTGAGCTTCAGGCATAGTAGCAAGTAGGTATTAAACAGTCGAGCACCTACAAAGGTATGTATAAAACACATAGCTCGGTATTGCCCAGGTAGGTACTCCAAATCATAGTACCTATAATTGAACGAGCGATGCGAGTTCTCTGAGTCAACTTGGAAGAATCGGCGTTTGTATGTAGGTATGTACGTTTTTTTTTTTGTTTTTTTTTTACTACTGAATGACGGAACAAGCAGATGTCCCACCTGGTGTTAAGCGGTAACCTCTGCCTATGAACAGTGCAATACCTCATAGGTCACGTCCACCTAGGGCGCACCCTATGTTGCATTGCCCTGCGCCCGCCACCCTGAGACATAACGATGGAAAGTCTCATGTGCCTGTAATTTCACCGGCACCCATACCCTTCAAACCGGAACACAGCAATGCGAGCACTACTGCTTTGCGGCAGAAATAGGTATGGTGGTAGTACTTCCCCGGACGAACTCTTGTATGTATGTTTGTCCGAGCATAACTTCCGAACCGTTAATCTGAACTTCATGAAATTTGATTTGGGGGTAGATAGTGTAACCTTCTAAGTACCCTTAGTAATAAGTAGACTGAACCAAGGAATTTGTAAAACAAACATTAAAATTACTAGACATTACGATATAATTGTGCTCATTGTATATTCCTTGTGACAACCCTACCATTCAATAACAAGGGCCGAGCCTCTAATTTGTTGTTCTGATGGTTGTTATAGGGCTGCAACACGCGGAAAAGGTGTAAGGGCTTCATTGAAGGGCTCGGCATACAAAATAAATAACAGTAGGTACCTACTACCAAAAGGGAGGGGAAATATGAGGATGCGTATTTTATTCTAGTTTATCAGGAAATATATTATATAAACTAAATTAAGGGACCACGAGTCAAATCATTACCAATCTCCAGGTCCCAAAATACCAACAAGACATGTCTTGTTGGTATTTTGGGCTAGGAATGCTGTAGCTTAGGAATGTGTTATACTATACTGGACGAAAGCGTTAGCCAAGTCAGTCGTGGGAAGAAATGGCGGCGATGAGCTCACCATTTGCCACGTCTATATTCCCAAGATGGTGCAACTCACTGTAAAGAGGCCCATTGTGCTCTTCCTACCCATTCGGGGAAAGGTATGTTATGTATGTTAGTAGGAGTGATTTCAGTCTGTAGGTAGGTGGGTCCCGCTCTTCCGAAATGTAAATTTTGTAGGTAAAAAACCTTCCGGCACAAAATATTGTATTCCTAAAATGTAATTCAAAAATCCGGGATTCAAAATTTGTAAAAAACAGATATAGGTAGGTACTAATATCAACCTCTACATATCCAATCGGCCAAATCCTAGAAGTCTTACCGAGTAGTCTTACTAGTAGAACTAATGGGTATTTCCTTCCCAATAGACTTACTGATAGTAAGACTTCGCTGGTGTATTTTTTTCCCATTAAGTTCCCCCCATGAACAACAACAAAATCGGTTCATACGTTCTTCGGGAGCTACGATGCCACAGACAGACAGACACACACACACACACACACACAGACACATCAAACTTATAACACCCCGTCGTTTTTGCGTCGGAGGTTAAAATAGATATTAATAACAAGAAATTAATTTTGTAAAAATTAGAAAAACCCTCAACGCAATGAAACGGCTGATTTGTCCAATTTTGATCAAACATATCTAACAAAACACTCGACAAACTCACCTTTCAAACAGAAAAAAAAAAAAACTAAATCGGTTCATCCGTTCTGGAGCTACGTTGCCACAGACACATACACACACAACACAAACACACACACACAGATACGTCAAACTTATAACACCCCTTCGTTTTTGCGTCGGGGGTTAAAAAGCTTATTTTGAATAGGTATTCAATAGGTATTCAATAAGGTCCTTGTCAACAGCTTAAAACAAGACTAAAAATCTCATGAAATGACGTGGGCTTATTAACCAATTTGTCCTGCTGGCTGTACCCAGCATACTCTGCAGCAATATTCCTGCCGGCTGTACCTAAAATACTCTGCAGCAATATTCCTGCCGGCTGTACCTAGCATACTCTGCAGCAATATTCCTGCCGGCTGTAGCTAGCATACTCTGCAGCAATATTCCTGCCGGCTGTACCTAGCATACTCTGCAGCAATATTCCTGCCGGCTATACCTAGCATACTCTGCAGCAATATTCCTGCAGGCTGTACCTAGCATACACTGCAGCAATATTCCTGCCGGCTGTATATAGCATACTCTGCCGCAATATCCCTGCCAGCTGTACCTAGCATACTCTGCAGCAATATTCCTGCCGGCTGTACCTAGCATACTCTGCAGCAATATTTCTGCCGGCTGTACCAAGCATACTCTGCAGCAATATTCCTGCAGGCTGTACCTAGCATACTCTGCAGCAATATTCCTGCCGGCTGTATATAGCATACTCTGCAGCAATATCCCTGCCAGCTGTACCTAGCATACTCTGCAGCAATATTCCTGCCGGCTGTACCTAGCATACTCTGCAGTAATATTTCTGCCGGCTGTACCAAGCATACTCTGCAGCAATATTCCTGCCGGATGTACCTAGCATACTCTGCAGCAATATTCCTGCCGGCTGTACCTACTATACATACTCTGCAGCAAATAAATTGTAAAACAATAAACTCAGGTAGCGAACTTCAACAAACTAAAAACTAAAAGTTGTCAACAATTCACTCAATTATACTGCCTGGTTTAGATGGAGCAAGTGATGTGCTTTAACTCCGAAAAGATAGGACTCCTAAAAATACCGTTTTTTAAAATAGTACTTTCAACTTGAATTTAGGTAATACAACAGTGGGCAGTATCAAATTATAATTTAGACTTGTCTCTGAATACCCCTAATAGGACATCAATGATCTGAACATTTGAGTATATTTTCCTAACCAATTTTGATGATTTTTCGTAGAATATGGCGTTACTTCATATAACAATGTTAAGGTACCGCGAACTAAGATGGCCTTTAGCGAGCTCGAATGTTTAGATGTTTGTACCACCTTACCTATTTCTGCCGCAATGCAGTAGTGCTCGCATTGCTGTATTCCGGTTTGAAGGGTATGGTTTCCGGTGAAATTACATGCACATGAGACTTTTCATCTTTATGTCTCAGGGTGGCGGGCGCAGTGCAATGCCACATAGAGCGCGTCCTAGGCGGACGTGTCCTATGTGATAATGCACTGAGCATAGGCAGAGGGTAGGTACCGCTTATTATCAGATGGGCCATCTGTTTGTTCCGTCCGACATTTAAAGTAGTAAAAAAAACATGTTTGTTGTTTTGTGTCAATTATCGATGTAACACGTGAACAAGTCAATCATTTATCAGTCATCAGTCATTAGGTTTTGAGTTCTATGAGCATCTGATTATAAATAATCTGCACCATTAATGGGGCAAATCAATGGTGCAAACGTAACCGCGGGAAGTAAACAGATTTGGATGAAAAGCACAACAAATGAAATCAATACAAAACTCGTAGCGCCTGCTACAAGTTGCTACGAAGTACTACGCAGACTCTACGCAGAAAGCTTTTTTGGGTCATAACAAACTTACCATCGACTCCTAAGTCTATTGCGCTTCTTATCAATTTCACTGTCAATTATTATGGAGTTACCTTCTGCCTCCATCATCAGATCAGTTCGTGGGCATTATTATTATTGTATTGTCATTGGAACATTCCATAAATACGTGTCATTGAATTCGTAACTTTGCATACCTGTCTAGTAGGTATGCAAAATTAGAATTCAATCGGTTTGGTGGTCAAGGTTCAAAACTCAGTTGCAATATTTAAACACATACCTACCAGGTGAAATTTAATAAATAAGCTATATCATAAGTTTAATAAATACAATTTTATAAACACCGACTCTGAAAATGTAGGACATGCCTATTCGAACTTCTCTGACTAAGTATGTACTTACCTACCTAATTAATTGTTGAAAAGTGTTTCTTGTGATCTTTGCGTAGACGAAGAGAATATTAATTATTAGTTGTATTTTCAACTTTAAACTCAAGCTCAGTTAAAGTTAGTTAGCGACAACTTCTCCAGCTATCTCGCCGGTTCTTGAGACGCTGACAAGAGTCAAATAAGTCAATAATCGTGTTTTTAGCAGAATAGCATAGACATTACCATAGCAAAAAAATATATGTTAATTTTCATCACGTCTCCAAGGGCATACAACAGCCCAAAACACGATTTCGATTAAAAAAAACAAATGCAAACATTTGTCCCGCAGCGGGAATCAAACCATCAACCTCTCGCATCTCAGCCAGCTACTCACCCGCACTACAGAGGTCGTTAAATTATTTATATTATGTTATTTCTAACTTCTAGCTGTTGTACAGTGATGTTGACGACACCTGGGCCCTTATTCGCTATGACCATAGGAAATTCCTTGCCAATAAAGTGTGACGTCGCCCGCGTTAAGTCACGTTTGGTCATAGCGAATAATGGGGCTGGTTGATTTAGTAACAAACTACGAAAGTTTAGCTTCTATGATATTATTAGTTTATGATTTCCATCGCTCTGTGCTTCGGAGGGCACGTTAAGCTGTCGGTCCCGGCTGTTATTGATTAATAGCAGTCGATAAGCCATGTCAGAGGCCCTCGGGCGGCTTGACAAACTCTGATACCAGAGGCCAGCACTACCTCATATGAAACGAAACGATTAGTTTATTCTCAAACTAGGTTACTTTCTGTCGTTTACCAAGAAAATACGAGAATTATAAAGCAGCTGTGGTGTGCCCGGCCTAAGAATATACCCCTCCATCTCCTCCCGTGGATGTCGTAAAAGCCGACTATGGGAAAACCCAGACTTGTTGGTAAGATTTGATGGTATAAGAATTGTCCTAGCTGCTAGCTTATTAAGGAATGTGTTATTACTGGAAGAAAACGTTAGCCGAGTCAGTCGTGGGAAGCAATGGCGGCGATGAGCTCACCACTTGTCACGTCTATATTCTACGATGGTGCAACCCACTGTGAAAAGGGGCACATTGAGGCTCTGCCTACCCCCTTCGGGGAAAAAAGGTGTGTGTCTATGTATGTGTGAAATAATACCATACGTACTTTTACTATTATTTATTCTGTGCCATAGGGTAGTG
This sequence comes from Operophtera brumata, assembly GCA_932527175.1. NCBI lineage: Eukaryota > Metazoa > Arthropoda > Insecta > Lepidoptera > Geometridae > Operophtera > Operophtera brumata. Next base: position 51,418,383 of record OW052239.1, on the reverse strand, counting down.
TAGTGTGATGTGCACATTTGAACGTGAGCCATTGTCTGAGCGCTATGAACTATCCTGGCTGGACTCATAACGTCACAGCTCAGCTCACAACAAGTCGTCTAGACTTTTTACTGTTTTTGTACGACATGCTTTACCTAAGACGCTTTCTCTGAATTTAATATGGATTCTTATTCACAAAAATAAGCAATGTAAAAAACGAGTTACCCCAGTCTGTCACTATCTAACTCAGTAAAGTTCAGGTAAGTTAGAACGGGGCAGAACAGAGCACGCGAAACAAATAGTGAGCGAAAATCACGAAAAATCTCAACCGTCTCAAGTAAATTACTATTTCCAAATATCTAAACTTCTTTTTTTAAAAACTTATTAATTCTTTTTAATATTGTAGAAAAATAATTAAAATCACTTCAGGCGTTAGAAAGCAGAACGCTTTTTTGGTATAAACCATAGCAAACATTGGATTTTATCCTGTCAAAAGCAAAAGCAAATTAAAAAACGTTAACTTTTTTTCTATTCTTGACTATTATCATACATAATATATTATTTTATTATTAATTGGGGCATCCGCTAGGGAGAAGTAGGCTTTCTGAAAGAGCTCTATATTGCAGTATTGGCTCTATTAACGCCATAATCACTAGTGTGTGTAAAAAAAATAGTGCGTTTTCGTTAGATGATGCTTGTCGTAGGGGACTGTTTAAAGGTGACTTAACCTTAACCATATTATAAAAATTAGAACAGGCTGACCTATGTACCTCAACCATATTATGCACATGAGAACAGGCTGAGCTTTGACCGCTCTTCTAAATGTTTTTACAATCTATTAAAAACTTCCAATAACATTTGTGACCCTTTTTTACCCGACTTCCAAAAGGAGGGTTATGTGTTTAACACCGTACGTGCGATACATTACTGTCACAATTGATTCATGGCGGTAATAAAACGAAATGGGGAAACAAGAACTCGTAGAGGGCGACATTTGGCATTTTTGCCGTAAAAGAGTTTCTTATGAAGAAATGTGTTTAAGATGGTAGGTACCTAGAAGCAATAAAATAACTTTTTATCGAAAATAGGACAATACTGCCGCGTCTTAAAGACAGGCGATGACGGTAGACGATTTCGATGGTACTAACTTATTATCATGATATTATCATATCTTAAACAAGAATATACCTAACTACTTCACAAAAAAACTATTTCAAAACATTAAATAAAAGTCATGTGTGTTTAATGAAGTCTGAAATGTAGTATTATCTTCTAACTCCTAACCGTTAAGGAGTGCTGCGGATTCCATCATCAGCTCACGAGCATCAGATGATGACTCCCAGATGCAAACACCTCAATAAGCTATGAAAATTAATAAACACACTGTATAATTCCCTCGATTTCTCTGAGATTCCATCATCAGATCCTGACTTGGTGAATATGGGACCGCCTCGGGAGAATACCCATAAAAGAAAAGAAAGAAAGAAAAAATATTTATTTGTGTCAACGAAACAAAACGACTCACACACACACACACACACACACACACACACACACACACACACGACACATAAACAAAGATTAACAAATAATGTTGTGCCTCTCAGTACCAGTCACGCATCACCGGAGGCCGCAATGCTCTAAGCGCATCACTGACACAAATTGGCGTCCACGAGTCTGAAAATCTGACATTATACACGGGCGTGTTGTGTACACTACACAGATTGTAGTATGGAGAAACTAAATAGTGCCTCTAGCGGACACCTTGTGATCCCCAAATTCCATAATAAAATCCATGTAGTGTACACCATTAGTGTACACCACAGGGCGTGTAAGTTGCTTGTGCATTCACAGACTAGCCCCGCAGCTCAGCATTTGCTGTGTTGGTAAACAAAAAAGTTATTTAAAATTGGTTCACATTATTTTTCCTTTATATGGAAATACTGAGAATAAATTCTATTGGTTTGGTAACTAGCTCGCTCCATACATGGAACTAGTGAGTAGCAGTAGTTCCATGTGGAACTAGCTACATGGAACTAGTGAGTAGCAGTAGTTCCATGTGGAACTAGCTACATGGAACTACTGGGAACAAATGCACAATTGATAGAGATTTCGGTAAAGATACATAAAAAAACATACAGACAAACACATAATCTCCTCCTTTTCCTAGACGGACAAAAATGACGATGTATCTCCAATAAGGTTCGTGAAAATATATATGAAAATTCAAGCAAATTTGAGAAAATATATTTTTCCCCTGACGGAGAGGGGAAGGGGGCGAGAGGTTGTTTGTTTGAACTCAAACGAATTTTCCAATTTATCTCCAAAGCGGTTTGACCGATGTAGATATGGTTTTCTTTATTAAAAGATGGTGTTTGCGAGATGGTTCTTAGCTATGTTTGGTGGAAATCGGTGCAACCATTTCCAGGATTAGTTCGCAAAAATGCGTTTTGAACACCATTGTAAGGAATGGCAGCTGTACAGTCAGGAAGGTTTACCCTTGGAACCCCGACTGCACAAGCAATATCTCTACGGTAAGGCTGTAGACGTACAGCCTGAACCCCAAGTACCTAGCGTCCTAGTCCCCTAGTGCCCCTAGCGGCCCTAGATCCCTAGCCCTGACTACAGAGTGATGATAAATAAATAGGTATAATAAGTGCGGGATATCCACCACCAGGAGACCTAAGGTAGCAAACGGAGTGTTGGTAGGATCCAGGTGTATGTATAGATGGTTTTCTCATGGCAGTCAGGCAGCTCACAAGACTGATTAAGGGCTGAAGGGTGTCTTCGCCACGTGAGAGGTGTATGGTGAGGTAGGATGTATTAGAGGTAAGGTAGTAAGGCCTAAGTAAGGCTTTTAAGTTGATTTCCTTTTTTCTTTGAATCAGCTTCCACTTGTTCTCGAGGCACCACACAGGCGCTCCCCACCTAGTAGTAAGAAGGATCATCAAAAGAAAAACAGACCGTGTTTGTTGCCTGATTCTTCTAGGTCTGGTTGCGTTGGAACAGGAGTAAATGTAAATTTATTTTTTAAGACGATTCAAAATGATCCTTGTGATTTCAATGAATAAAATACTTTTTGACTTTGACTTTGACTTTGTAGAGCTCCGACGCTTCAGCAGGGTATGGGGTCCGGAAGTGAATATATAAATAAATAATAAATAATTCTGGACAGTTCACACAAAATTATCTAGCCCCAAGCTAAGCAGAGCTTGCGTTATGGGTAGGTACTAGATAACTGATATACTTAATACAATATATTACATAGATAGATATTTTTTATTATACATAGAAAACACCCAGAACACCCTGAACAAATAGCTGCGATCGCACAAATATTTGTTCCGAGGCGGGAATCGAACCCGCAACCTCCTGTGTCGCAGGCCAAACTTCGCCCGCCGCGCTACAGAGGTCGTCAAGTCAGAGTGTATCCTTGAATTTTCCGGTGAAAATGAGACAACCAATCGATCGGTAACGTCTGATGTATTTTCATAATTAACACTTATTTATACTCTTAAGTATACAGGGTCTAACACACACTAACGCTAGTTTGCCTACTACATCTCGTCACGTTCTGCTTAGGTTGAGGGTTGCTGGTAGACGTGCGGTAACTGCTGATACCACCGATTTCGGTCGCGTGCTGTTACAAATGCATGTTCAGGCTTGAACAACTGCTGATAGCGCGTTCTATTATTGTGGTGACATCTAGTCGTGAATATAGTAATTAGCTTTGAGCATTACATCATGCGAGCTAGACACCGATGTGCATCCATAAGTGTTCCTTTTATGTCGGATGATGGAGACGGAATAACGGAACTCCTTGATGAAAAACAGTAGTAGATTGGTCGTGTTTAGGCTCATTTCGATAAGCTCACTGATCACTAATATTATGGTAGAAAGAATAGAACTAGCTATATAGTAAGTAGGTACTGGAATAAAACTTGCTAGATTTTATATTACCTACAAAACAGATTAGGTATCTAGGTCCAATTAACTAGATAAGTATTACCCGAAAATGTCACATTGCAGTTAGCGAAACTACGAACAAATTGCTACGTTTCTACCATTTCCACACTTCGCGAAACTTGGTCGTGCCCGTTCGTCTAATACTTACTAGGTGAAACATAAGGAAGAGATAGGCCACTGCAGACAAATACACGATATCTCGAATGTAACCACAGTCAATTACGAACTGTACTGTCTTGACACTAGCTATGAAAGAGAGGGAAGGTTGGAGAGTTGACTCTCACCCTGCAAACAAGTGACAAGTTATACAAACTATATAACGAGGCTATTGCCCGACTACGGTGACCACAACATTAGAATTTTCATCTTTATGTCAGTGATTGGGTGGCGCAGTGCAATGCCACATAGGGCGCGTCCTAAGCGGACGTGACCTGTGTGGTAATGCATTGTTAAGGTGGGGTATGCCGCGAAACCCTAATGTTTTTTTTAAAGGACTAAATCAAGTACACTTTTCAAATTAAAAATATGCATGGATACTACATTATAATTCCGAGGGATCACTGTACCAGAAACACGATAGGACAATATTTTCTCGATAGACAAAAAACCAAAGTTACGTCTTATGTTTTGCCTATAAGTTTTTTTTATTAAAATAGTGCATATTATCAGTTAAACAATTAGATAAATAAAATCAATACAACACAGCCGAGGGTTTATTGTAGGGGTTTTGTAAAATTATCCATATTTTACGAGATATTCAATAAAACAGCTTTTTCGAGCGGCGCGACGCGTTTTTATTGTATGAAGATTTCTGCCTGGGGTTGGTAGGCACAGGTTACCGCTTAACTCATCAGGTGGTCCATCTGCTTGTTCCGTTATTTCAAGTTGTATAAAACTCGTCATTGGTAAGTTTGCGGTCTATATGTATGGTTAGTTTGGAGTGTCATCAATCATCACAGTCGGCCGCTGCTGGTCAAAGCCCCCCTCCAAGCAATGAAATTGGGGTAATTTGCCATAATCATCACGAATGTATGGAGTGTACTATCTTTTAAATTGTGATAAAGGTAGGTAGAAACATTTCTCTCAGCGATAGCCTAACGAATCGTGAACTACTCGTAGCACAGAAAATTGCAAGAATAATTCGTACCGATAATAAAATCATGATATTCCGAATTCGCTCTTTCTTATCGAAAATAATAATGGACAGCTACGAGAGCTTCTTATGCCCATTCGTTACTTACCCGTGGCACAACTGCGCGACACTACCAGTAGTGCCTTGGGGGTTACGGGACAATTAACAACCTGTACTATCTGTGACTAAACGCACATCTAATTTACAGATTTCTATGTGTTAGTGCAAATTACCAAAATACTTCAAAGTTTTTGCGTGAGAAAGTGTTCTTGCTTGTTGAACAACCATAGCTTGGAAGTATGGTGGCCGACTACTTACACCACACCATAAACACACAACAACAGAATAGTTGAAAGGAAATCGTTTAGCTTGGTATGGACATGTTATGAGGAGGGATGAAACGCATGTAAATAATAAAGTTATGAATATGAATGTTAGTGGACGGAAGGTAAGAGAAAGACCTAAGAAATAATGGATGGATTGCGTGAGAGATTTATTATTATTATTATAACACTCATTTATTAAAAATCTCGTAAAAAAATATATTTTTCACTATCCCGCATGATGCTAATCTCGTGAAGGCCGAGAAAGACAAGTTAAGCAAGTACCTTGACTTGGCTCACGAGATTGCCGCCATGTGGGATGTGGATTCAACGATTATCGTCCCGATAGTCGTTTCAGTGAATGGACTGATTGCGAAGAGCTTCGACCAGTACCTTAAGAAGCTCTCGCTAAATAGTTGGATCAAGGGTCAGATTCAGAAGGCGGTACTCCTGGACTCGGCACGTATAGTCAGGAGGTTCCTCTCTCTGCAGCCCTAGCCCCCGACCGTTTGGGCCTCGCTCCGCGGTCGGTGGTTCCCCGTTTTGATTTATATTATTATTATTATTATTAGTTTATAACTTCAAGAACATAAATAACAGGGTACAAAAAATATTAACATTAGAGAAGTAATTATATGTAACATAAAGTGGCTTGTATGAAAGAGCTACTTAGAGTATTCAGACCCTACACTAAGTCATAGACTTGTAAACTTGTGATATGAATGAGAAGAGAGTGAATGATGAGGTGACGGCTGACAGGGGAGAGTGGAAGAAAAAGACGTGCTGCACTGACCACAAATAAATTGGGAAAAGGGCAAGACAATGTTGATAACCATTAAACACAACAAATTATTTTGTTGACCTCCGTGGCGCGGCAGGCGTGCCAAGTAATGGGATAGGTGCGGGTTCGATTCCCACTGCGGGACTATTTGTTGCATCACCACCATCACCCTCCAGAAGTCCACTGCTGGACATAGGCCGCCCAGTTTGTGGTCGCTACTGACTTTTTTTCCCCAACGGTTGGTGATTCTACGAGCTATATTGCGAGCCCATATAGCCATATATTTGCATGACCTGCCTTAGTTCTGTGTCTGGGTGTCGCTCTGCCCCTCGACACCTAATTTGTCAATTTGCAACCTACATATAATTTATTATTGATGTGTTATTTATGAGTATATCAAGCATAGAGTGTGCTGTCCTATGAACTTTTGCTAATTCTTTCTAGCATCTTACTATTGACTGCCTACCTGAGGCATTTAAGGTTGTTTTACTTTTTTTTTTAATCATCTTCCTCTTGTTCTCGAGGCACCACACAGGCGTTCTCCACCTAGTTGTTCGAAGGACCATCAAATAAAACCGAGCCGTGTTTGTTGCCTGATTCTTGTAGGTTTGGTCGCGTTGGAATAGGAGTAAATTTATTTTATACCATTCCCCCTCTAAAAAGCTTATTTTATTCACTGAAAACAGTGAATACGAATCACAATTTTGGTGTTTGAATTTAGAACACACCAATATACTCGAGCCTCCATCTCAATGCAACACCCTCCAATAACAACTCCTAAACAACCTCCTTGCGCAAAAAATTATCGATACAAAATCCTCGTGCAAAGAAAACTCGACATACAAACTTTTTGTGCAAATATTTCCTCGAGATTTGATTGGTCGACATTTTCGACAAGGAGTTATGCATTAGAATAAAAATTGTTTTGCGTTCTTTGCTGTGATTAGTAATTGGCGGTATTGTGAATACTGCACCTAAGTTGTACGAACACAAAGTTAGTGCTACTTATTAATAAATCGATTGAAAATGTATTCAACTGATGAAGTAGATGTCTATTTTCACTTAAATCTTTCTTTTTTTCGTAGTTTTTTTTCGTACTATATAAAGCATAGCATGCAACTCTTGAATAAAACGGATTTATATCGAGCGCGTCGCTCATGATTCTAACTGAATCACTCCCTGCGGTCGTGATTCGTTCGTTAGAATCCTACACTTGCTCGTGATTCATCTATGGCCTTCGCTTTAAATCCGTCCTTTATTCACTAATTGCATAATAAATACTATTATAAGATGTTTCAAAATGATCCTTGTGATTTCAATGAATAAAATACTTTTGACTTTAGACTTTTCTTGTGGTAGCTGGTACTCGTAGTTCCTGATACCCAGGACACAGGGGATCAGGACTATTTAGGCATGTGATGCTACTATTTACTTTCTGCTGACGTTACTTGATCCTAATAATTCAAGAACATCTTTCATATATATCTGTATGCCATAACATCCCGTTACTGAAAGATATGAGTGACGGTGTGACGAGGGTATAGGGGTGACAGGGATTGACGGGCAACCCTATCGATGGTTAATCGAGTGCCGATATCGATAGGGATGTCTCCACTTTACTATTTTTGGTATACAAACGTTTTTAAATACATAGATTCTAGCTTCGCTTTTAACGTGAATTCGATGGTTCTCTTCCTCGTGACGATGTGCATTGCACAAACATAGCTAAAAACGTCTACTTTTGAGAGCTTTGAATTCCTAAAGTTAAACTTAAAGTTACAAAAGTGGTATTAATATTGTCAATGAGAGTTAAAAGAGAATAAACTTCACACAAAACAAGGTACATGCCGGTAGATGTACCTGCGAGGATGCTGCATAGTTCATGCACACCACTCGCGTCTAGCTGAGGTTTGTGACACGTCGCGAGTTACAAGCAGAAGCTATTACCGGGCTATGTGTGTGTATGTTAGTGTATTTAACCCCGACCTATAGTATTATTTTATCTGTGCCCCGACGCAAAAAAAAACAAACTCAAAGTTACGATAAGTTTGACCGCCATGTGTGTGTGTGTGTGTGTGTGTGTGTGTGTGTGTGTGTGTGTCTGTATTCTATCTGTGTGTATCCACCGGAAATTCCACTAGTAATTTATATTACTATAATATATAATTATATTATTATTATTATAATTTATATTATGAATAAACTGATTTAAACAATTTATTGATAATTTGTCAATATACGTAATAAATAAAATAATAAACCTGTTGTTATTCAATGCCTCGAAGATATTTCAAAATTGCAGAAGATCTCATTTATCTACCCACCTCATTTCTTCAATTATGATAAAATTAAACCTTCGAGTACATATCTAGAGTATTTTAGATATCTAGCGGTTCGGTATTAGGTATTAAGATTAATCGATTATTGAGAAAGTATCATGGTGTCAGAAGACTGTTTGTAAATGTTGATCACACGTTTGTTTTGTGGTGTCAGATTATTATTGTTATTTTTTTTATACTGTTATTTTATTTAACATCTATAATAGTTTGTGAATTCCTGTCAACATTCTACATTAATTTATTTTTAGAGTGAAAGTGCCATCGTAGTTACTCTTATACATACATAATTTATACCTACTTTTACAAAACAATTGATTCGTAGGTAAGTCCTTTGTATGTTTTGATGATAAGTGACTAGATAGGTGTGTGAAGCTACAATAACTAAGCCCAGTACTTACCATATATTATTCATTTTGCTTTTGTGCAGCTCAATAAGAATGTGAGTACCCGTACAAACCTTTTTAGGTTTATGGGTACAATAAAAAACTCAAATATGTATTTTTAAAAGATTAAATAAAAAATAAAAAATAAAAGTCACATTATAAATACATATTACAGTACCAGATTAATTTACAGCAACAAACACCATCATTACAATAATTAGTACCCAATCAATAAAATCGTTGCGTGACTGACTGACTGACTATCAACGCACAGCCTAAACCGTAAGTCCTAGAGACCTGAAATTTTGAGGGTACGTTTCTTTTGTGGTCTAGAGGTGCACTAACAAAGGAATTCCAGAAATTCACCCCTAAGGGGGTGCAGAAACGTACCCTCAAATCAGGTCTCTAGGACTTACGGTTTAGGCTGTGCATTGATAGTCAGTCAGTCAGTCACGCAACGATTTTATTGATTAGGTACTAATTATTGTAATGATGGTGTTTGTTGCTGTAAATGAATATGTATTTATAATGTGACTTTTATTTTTTATTTTTTATTTAATCTTTTAAAAATACATATTTTAGTTTTTTATTGTACCCATAAACCTAAAAAGGTTTGTCTGGGTCATCTATCATCATTGGGTTCTCGGAATTCATCAAAGCTGTAAAACACCTTTTCAACGAGCCAGTTTTATTTTAATTTTAATTAATAAGCTTAGTGCGTCCTTCACCGTCAGGCAGTGCATTGTATACAGCAGGGCCGACGCGTCACGCGTCATCATGAATGACGTGATGCGATGATGAAGGTCGCGTAATAGTACGAGCGGCGACCGTATGATCTACTTCGTCATTTGATACTAAGATAATACACATGGCATATGATTATAAAAGTGATTATAAGGTTATGACTTGCGTCCTGCAGTATGTAGTACGTGCGACGCAGCACGAAGCACGTGAGTGTCCGCTGTTTTTACGTGTTTGTCACTATGTGGCGGGTGGCTCTCCACGGCCCCGACTTTATGCGCATATTTCCGTTAGATCAGCTAAGTTTCTTTACAAAAAATAAATGGGATATAACATTACCGTGACAGTGTTGTCATTACTTTGTTTTTAAAGCTTTGTATGTACCTTTGTTTTTGTAATTTGTTTTTATTAGATTGAACCTGTGTTGTATGTTTAAATAATTAAATGATTTGATATGTCCAGCAGTGGACTTCTACAGGTTGATGATGATGATGATGACGTCATATTTCTCAATGTTAGTTTGTAGTATTCAATTTTAAATATTCTTCAATGATCCTGAATAAATAAATGTAATATAATATTACATGGACAGCATCATCCGCCTGAGTACTCATCACCAATCCGCCTGCCAAGCGTGGTGATTATGGAAAAAACCCCCCTTGCATTTTATGGGGGAGGCCTCGTCCAGCAGAGGGGTTAAAGGCCATGATGATAATGATATAACAAATGGTATAAAATATTCTAGTAATGTGAAAAGTATGAGTCATTTATTGTAATTCTGTGAGATTGTGTATAGTGGTTATTTAATTAAATAATTATAATTAAATACTTACTAGCATACGAGCTAGGCACTTCTATGCTTTGATTACATCGAAGACAAAAAAAAAACTCAAAGCTTCTATGTAACTCCAAACTGACTGAAATAAAAACTTTATATACTTAATGAATAAATTATAAGCTGGCATTAATAATACCAAAAAACTACTAAATAAAAATAAATATAAATTGAATCTACTAAATCTAAGACCAGAAAGTAAATGGTAGGCAAAAAGACCTGCATTATACCTTATGGAATGCGTACATAGTCATTCCATAAACCCACATGCGATTGTGGCCTATCATCGAAAGGGGCCCGAGACCCTCGCTCTGCCTCTTATGCTACCCCCTACAAACAGGGCTCATGTGAGATGCTACCTGTTATGTGCTAACACTAACAGTAACCATGTGAAACCAATAAATGTATTGAGTATTGAGCTAATAGCAGAACCACGTGACACATGCCAGTAGCTCGCACTTTCCATGCTTGACACACTCTTGTGCTAGCTACACGCATATGTAAAATGTACATTAATGAGGAATATCCTATCCTTTCTAGGCTCGTTCCTAGGGCATGCTGATTTCCTCTAAGTGTTTTCTATCATTTTAAAAGCGCAAACAAAAAAAATACCTGAATGAAATACCGGCACGTGGAATACCATGCGCCGTTATTTCATTCAGGTATAGGTTAATATCACTTATTTTGTTTCTTAAAAACTCTGCGCACTGCCTTCTGTTAGGTACTGCTAATTAATACAATACATTTATTTACAGAAAGAATAATACAAGGTATGTACAAAATACATATGAAACAGTTGTGCTACCTGAAGACCGCTGCAAGCGATCTAAAGGTAGCTCAACTGATCCAAATCACTACCAGACGGAAGCGTCCCTAAGATGCTGGCTGCATTGCCACGCTGAATGGCAATACTAATGCGTTGAGCCAGATAAGAGCCAGCTCTCGGGTCACGCGTACTGCTTAGCTAATTTCTGTCCATCCAAAGGTTGCCTGGGATAAATCGCTCGCAGCGATAAGGCCGCCCATTGTACTGTACTAATAGTTTAGATAGATAGATAGATAGATAGACTGAAAATTCTTTATTGCACATAAACAAAGAAGTACAAAGGCGAACTTAATGCTACAAAGCATTCTCTTCCAGATACCTTGGTGTATTGCAGAAAAAATATGTATCGGTAGTGCACAACAAGGGAAAAATTGGATAAGTTTAAGAAAATTAACAAAATATAATAATAATAATAATAAATAAGTTCTTAAATTACTGCCTAAAATATAAAATAAACTAATACATATCATTAATATTATAATACATATACCATAAATATAATTCTAAAATGAAATGTATAAAGTAAAATAGCTCATTAATCGATCTTACTGAGGAAATGATTATAGATTCTAGACCTGAACACCTCCACTGAAGTAGACTCGCGATAATTGAGAGGGATATGGTAGTTACCGTGAAGGAGTCAGAGTATGAAGCCGCATTGTGCGGTGGAGTCATCAACTTACACCGTTGAGAAGGTCGCACAGGACGTCCTGGCGTAATTAGTAGTAGTAATAGTTTATGTTTATTTTCGTTGTGTACAGTAAAGTGTTCATCTATCATCCATCTATCTATTTATTCCAACCCACGGACATCATATAACACAATTGTATTCAAGCTCACGTGTCGATTGTCAGTGGAAATGCTCCGTGTTTGCAATTAGGGCCGCCTTCCGTTGACGCTCCATAGAGTCGTTACGGCCGCAAGTGTACGCTGCAATGTTTGGGTGTGCAAGAAATTTATGAACTAGAAAGGTCTCACCAATTTACCCGGCTCTGTGGAAAAAGAAAAGCTCTTAGCTTGGGGCTAGATAATATTGTGTGAACTGTCCAGCATTATTTATTTATATAAAAATATAATAATATGAATATCCTTAATATTCACGAAATAGTTTTTTTTTAATAGTTCTTGTTTAATATTTGCTTATGGTAATGCCAAAATGAGCTGTTATGTGTCCAGCCTTAGAACATACCTCTCCGTCTCCTCCCGTGGATGCCGTTAAAGCCGACTAAGCGATTACAACGGCTGCGTCCATATGAGTTCTCAACACCAATTACTGTGATCACCAATCCGCCTGCCAAGCGTGGTGATTAAGGCAAGTCCCCCGTTGCAATGGAGGCCACGTCCAGCAGTGGACGTACACAGACTGGTGATGATAAAGGTCAAAAAGAGGCTTCTATTAACCTCTAACTCTGTGGTTGCGACACTGTAACAAACATCTGTATACGTTTCTGTGCTCACCTGTACGAGACGAGTGAAGTGTAACGTCTAGTGTAAAGTACACTCGGGTAGAAAAGTGGCTTCTGGTCGCGCGTGTCTCGTTATCTTAAAACCGATAGATATATATTCATGGGTACGTATTTACAACCGGCCAAGTGCGAGTCGGACTCGCGCAAGAAGAGTTCCGTAAAATCTATAAAAGATGAGTATATCAATAAATATAATAAGTAATCAAAGTATATAATAAATATATCTATAAATTATATATCTATATAAAATCTATATTCGATGACCTCTGTGGCACGGCGGGCGAAGCTTGGCCTGCGAAGCAGGAGGTTGCGGGTTCGATTCCCGCCTCGGAACAAATATTTGTGCGATCGCAGATATTTGTTCAGGGTGGTCTGGGTATTTTCTTTGTATAATAAAAATATCTATCTATGTAATGTATTGAATTAAGTATATCAGTTATCTAGTACCCATAACACAAGCTCTGCTTAGCTTGGGGCTAGATAATGTTGTGTGAACTGTGCACCGAAAAATTTATTATTAAAAAAAAACAGTTTACAAATCACATTTGTTGTATGGGAGCCCCTTTAATAATTATTTTATTCTGTTTTTTAGTATATGTTGTTATAGCGGCAACAAAAATACATCAGCTGTGAAAATGCTAACCGTCTAACTATCACGGTTCATGAGATACAGCCTGGTGACAGACGGACGGACAACGGAGTCTTAGTAATAGGGTCCCGTTTTACCATTTGGGTATGGAACCCTAAAAAGCTTGTTAGTATTCGAGGTGAAAAGAAAAAGTGAAAGGAAGTCTCAAGTGGGTGCAATTGGTTCTCACCTATATAATTGTATGGTTTCTGTTGGAGCTGGGTAATACAAATACAAATACAAATGTTTTATTTACAAATAATAGTGGCTATTGATAATTAACAATGGGTACCGCACTAGGACAAGCCTGTATCGCGGATACCCGGACTAAAATTAACAAGAAAGTTTATTTATGAAGAGAAAACAATATGCGAGGCAATCATTGCAAAAACTAAATTTAAACAGTACTATAACAAAAAATGGGAGAGTGAAAGAAGATTAATTGCGTGTAAGGGTGAGTGTGAGATGGTGTATAGGTGGGTGTGGGCGGGTGAGCGCGTGTGTGAGGCACTCCTGCTACCACCAGTCTCATAAGAGTCTGGGTATCACAGGAGTAGCCACCGTGTGTATGTATTTCGGTGTGGTGTATGTTGAGTGTGTTGGAGTTTGTGAAAGTGTGGGTGTGTGGATGAGTGGATAAAACATGGTATAAATTATGTGATGGCAACCAATAATGACTCTGTCTCGTCATAGTCAAGTGCGATCAGCCATTTCCTGATCCTTACTTTGGCACTGTATAACGAGCACGATTTAAGATCACACTTAATGAGCGCAAGCCTATAAATGAAAGGGGCGGCAAATAATCTAAAGCGTAATGTGAGGGCCACGCATTGTACGGCTCTGGAGTCAGCTCACGATAACCCGATTAGATCTCATTGGCACTTACTTACATGATTTTGATTAGTGGTTCCTACTAGTAGAAATTAACGGATATTTTTCTCCGTTTAGTCCTAGTAGTAGAACTGAACGGTGTAACTATACGGACTAATTGGTTTTTATGGCATGGGCGCAATGGGTTCACAGCATGTCTATAATGAGCTCTAGAATTTTTGAGATTTGATAAGAGTTCTTACAGTTTTCTAGAAGAAAAAAATATATGGTATTCTTAAGCTTTTCATCTAGTGAAATCATAAATTCAATACACTATTTAAATTACTCTGTTTTTTTATCAAAGATTTAAATTTTAAATACCATTTTAAACTTACTTCTTACACGTTTTAATTTTTGAAACATTTATTTATTATTATTTGAGTTAGTGAAGTCATCAACAAAATTTAACAAGACTTTAAAGGGCATTTTTAACACCCGACGAAAAACGAAGGGGTGTTATAAGTTTGACGTGTCTGTGTGTGTGTGTGTGTGTGTGTGTGTGTTTGTATCTGTCTGTCCCATCGTAGCTCCCGAACGGATGAACCGATTTAATTTTTTTTTGTTTGAAATGTGTATTTGTCGGGAGTGTTCTTAGCTTTGTTTTATCAAAATCGGTTCAGCAGTTTCATTGCGTTGGGTTTTTTTTTAATTTTTACAAAATTAGTTACTTGTATATTATTTCTTTATACACAAAAACACACGGTACTAGAGCGTACGCTCGCCTACTTCGCCTGTAAAATGTTCGTTGAAACTGGTTCAACCTATTGCATTTTCATCCCACTAAAATTTGTAGCATAATGTGGTAAGTGAAGATGTTTGAATGTTTGTATGTTTGTGATTCAATCACGTTGAAACGGCTGAACTGATTTCTATGAAATTTGATACACAGATATATTACGGACCTGGATTGAGCTATGGGTTTTTTTATAGGCGGTGCTCGAGACTGTGGATCTTAGTCTCCGCCATATATTGCTCACCTGAAAGCTGAAAGCTCTGTGTTCAATCGAGTCCAAGGCAGCAAGCTGGTGTTTGGCCGAGCCATCCCAAACGTGGCAGCAGTACTCCATACCAGCCCAGACTTGTGTTTTATATAGACTCAGAAGCTGTCCTGGTGTGAAGTAACGCTTTACCTTATTCAGGATGCCTAGCTTCATGGCAGCTGTTTTTGCCTTAGACTCGATGTAGGAGCCAAAGTTGAGAGTAGGCGTGAGTGAAACACCTAAGAGCTCGAGCTGATCTCCTATAGCTACAGGTACATCCGGAAGATCGGAACTTGGAGAAACCGACTCTTTTTTCGCCGAGAAGAGACAAGCCTGCGTTTTAGAGGCATTGAACTTGACTAGATTGGCTATTTCTACTTTGGTAAAACGCAAGTGACGTCGCAGGCGGATACTAGTAAGTTAATAACAAGTAACCGTAGTGAACAAAATTTAATTTCAAACGAGTAAAAACATATCTTTAGGGGAAATACAGCACAAAGGAATTACGTGTGAGCCCGTTGAGTAAAGCAGTAATAAAGAGCCTGAGCTGTAAGTTAGCGCCTAGGCATTGTCTCGTGCAGACGGCTTTATGTCTGTAGACAAACACGTCCCGGCGCGGCGTGAGGAGAAAGCGACGCTGGAAAAGCTCTATTGCCTATCAACGTAGGTACATTGATAAAATTAACGAGTTTTTTTTTATTTTATTTTTAATGCAACTTTGTATGGCGGATCAACCAGATGGCCCTCCTGCTCTGCCTATGAACAGTGCATCACCTCAAAGGTCACGCCCACCTAGGACGCGCCCTATATGGCATTGCACTGCACCCGCCATCCTGAGACATAAAGATGAAAAGAGTAACAAATAATATTATTTTCGATTTCTATTTTCGATTAAGCAGCAAATATTTGTTTTATACAGTATTTTTTTTTTGAACTGGGACAGTATGAAGATTTCCGAAACTATAGGAGATACAAGGAAACTGTCCTAGGAACCATTAGGTATTTTTTTTGTAAAAAAGCATTATGGCATAATAATTTTTTTGGTCAAGCGGGAACATACGCCTTAAAAATGAGTTATTTTGATGTTTTTTTTAAAGCAGTTTAACTCGGTTTCATGTAAGGATTGTTTCATTGTATCGGAAGAAACAAAACGGAGCAGTAGAAGTTAGTCAAATGTAATAAAATTCTTTCTCATACAATTTGTAAGCAATCTGGTACCTACGATAATATAACTATCGCAATAAATGTTCAATATGGCCTCCCTCTTACTGTATACAGGTACGTTTCAGAACACCTCTAGTGGCCTTAGACAAAGACGTCTATGAGTTTGGATACAATACCAGTACCTACAAGAGTTAAAACAAGAAGTCCTTTATCGTTTAAACAACATTTACCACCCATCTTTCTCTGAGGCCGCTCCGTAAGAAAAACTAACTCAAGAATGTCTAATTATTGTATGGAAATCGTGAAAACGGCAAAGTTATACGGTACTTCCAGTAATCTCACAATCCTGGAATTTTGAATATGAGGAGGCTTTGCGACGTAAATAGAGGGAAAAATCTAAAATTGAGGGATTTCTCTTTTTTACCCCTAGAACGGGGTGGAGACGTTTGTAGAAAAAGCTTTACAAAATCACTATAATTAGGTAGGACAAGTTAAGCCAAAACAACAACAAGGGCTGGGTCTACGGTAGGTTACGGGTTCGATTCCCGCTACGGGACAAATTTCTCGATACTAGTAGTTCCTGATACCCACGAAACAGGGAATCCTAGTGTAGAATCAAGGCTTTCCGACTATGTTGGATGTTATGTTAAGTTACTTGATCTGCGCCCTTAATACCCTGATATAGCCTGACTTCACCCACTGCTGATTATAGGACGTGAGAAATGGCACAAGGAGAGAGGCCTATGCAGCAGTGGGTGAAGTCAGGCTTAATAACTATCAAATTGATAATCACTTTCGATGATGGCTTAAGACTGGCAGAAATCTTCATACAAAAAAAAAAGCCACGCGCCGCTCGAAAAAGCGTTTTTTATTGAATATCTTGTGAAATATAGATAATTAAAAAAAAACCATTGGGTGAACCCTCCTTTTTATTGTATTGATTTTATTTATCCATTTTTTTGCCAATAATCTGTACCATATTGACAAACAATCGAATCTAGCCAAAAGTTAGAAGAAACTTTGTGTTTTTTTTTATAGAGAAAATTTAGTCTTGTCGTGTTTCTGTCTAGGCGATCCCTCGGTATTATAATGTAGTATCCATGCATATTTTTAATAAGAATATTGTACTTGATTTAGTCAGTTAAAAATCTAATCTAAGATTGGTAATTTTGCGGCATACCCCGCCTTAATTACATTGCGCTTTAATATATAAAATATAAATATAAAATATGTTTTAAATATTTCTGCTTTTGAAAGTAATCTATCTCAGTGTGTTCCCTTAGTTGACTCTTACGATATCCACGGGAGGAGACGGAGGGATCTATACTTACTCCCCGGCAAACATAAAGCGGCACGTAAACTATTGATGGGATTTTCAATGCTAAGGAAGTTTCTAAAAGAGTTTACCAACTTGGATTACAACTTTCTGTGCCTGACTCTTTTGTTGGAAAGAAACAATACAAGTTTTCAAAGAAAATAAGCCCTTTCCCTCTTCTGTACAGCTTCGGCTGACGTTAGAGATCAGGGGTGCAATTTTTTTATGTCATTGAGTGACTTCATGTCAGCAAAATTACTGTCGGAGTTGGGCTGTCGTCAGCGCCTTAGTGACTTAAATTCCCATTACGATAAATCAATACAAGTGGTAGTATATCTTGTGGAAATCGATGACCATTCATCGTTGTGGTAACCGCTTAACATCAGGTGGGGCATGCATGAACATCTTTACTTTGTAATACAAGCAGTTAAAGAAAAAACTTCTTGCCCATGGGCACTAATTGTCGAATAAAATTTTCGTACAAGATAATGTCAAAGAAGGTAATATCAAAACCGACAGACCTTGTATGAAAATGTCAAGTTTTACGTAATTTTCATCAACGTACACCGCCGCCGGCCGAGACCTTCACCATAGAATACATAATCACCACGCTTGGCAGGAGGATTGGTGATCTCAGTATTGTTTTTATGTCCTCAGATGGATGGCATAACCCCAGGCGGATTTAACGACATCCTCGGTAGGACACGAAGGAGTCTTTTCGTAGGTCGAACACCCGACGGCACGACATCATGTCTACTGTCTGAGAATTGGCCCCGACGCTGAGCCCTTTACGGCTATGTTACAGAAACATTCTCAGCACCATCACGTAACTCTTTGTTAATTCGCTGTCTGCGAGACATGCACCAGACGTATTGTTCTGCTCTTTAGAAGAGTTGGAGATAGGCACTCATCATCATCATCATCATCATTTATTCAACAAGGTTTCAAATACAAATAGGTCTTAAATCTAGTTTGATCTACCAAAACCTGCCTTCACAGGCTTTAAAAAATTTATTGCCATTTAAAGTATATTTCTTTACAGAAAGAATAATACAAGGTATGTACAAAATACATATGAAACAGTTGTGCTACCTGAAGACCGCTGCTAGCGATCTAAAGGTAGCTCAACTGATCCAAATCACTACCAGACGGAAGCGTCCCTAACATGCTGGCTGCATTGCCACGCTGAATGGCATTACTAATGCGTTGAGCCAGATAAGAGCCAGATCTCGGGTCACGCGTCGCTTCGACCAGATACCCTGATGATTGCCATTAAATAACTATTATTTGAGAATAATGTCAATCTGGTTAGTCATCTACATAGATAGTTTGTGTAAATATTGCACTGCGCCCGCCACCCTGCGACATAAAGATGAAACATCTCATGTACCTGTAATTTCCCCGGCTTCTATACCCTTTAAACCGGAACACAGCAATGCGATCAGTTCCGCTTTGCGGCAGAAATAGGTATGGTGGTAGTAGTACTTCCCCAGACGAACTCTTTCACAAAAAAGTTATATTACTTACTACTAAAACCCTACTACCCTCAGTCAGCTTTAACGACATCCATTTGAGGAGACGGAGGAGTCTATTCTTAGGACAGACATAAAATATGCATATGCCTCAAATGTAGGTGTATATAATTAGACTAAAACAAGTATGTACGTCACAAAATTATACAGTTACATATTGTCTTTCATAACTGATGGTTATTTACAGCTGGTGGTCTGTTTATGTGTTGTTGAACTTAAGCCTTAATTTCCTATAATTTAGAGGCTGGATAGTTGCCAGTGACGAACTGGCAACAAGCCCACCTGATGGCTGAAATTTCTGTTGATTAAACATTATTCGCTAAGGTATTATTGTGCCAAGCAGGCTTACTGGATCCACAAAACACAAAATACATAGCACAGAAGGTCAGTTCTGCCGAATTTGATTGTTTGATTTACCTACGCTCGGCCTTAGCACTAGGACTGGCAAAGGGTAGGGTTTTGATTTCCGAACGAGACATTTCAGCTCCGGCCGATTATGATTGTAATTACGTACGGTCAACCGTAGCACTAGGGCTGGCTAAAAAAAGACAATTATTTTGTGTTCAGTGTTTTGTTTAGACAACCAAACAACAACACAACATGTGCGGTCGTGTATTGTACAATTCACAGTCTCAAAACAACAACAATACCTAAGTCACAAGACACAAAACATATAGGTACCTGATTAGTCACGTCTATCGCCAAAGTGCGGGCACTCGCGACTGGCGTTTGACCGAGTTTCACCGAGATCGTCGTGTACACGCGTATATAGGTAGGTGCGCCTGTTATCGCTCGTTGTACTGAGCTGACCTTCTGTACTATATATTTTGTGCATGGTCGTAGTCCCATTTCATTGGGTCAATTTGTATGAATATCTATGAAGTACCTACTGTTGCCATCATCCACATAATTACCAGCCTGTAGACGTCAATTGAGGCCCCCATTGTATTCAATAGGATTTGCCCTAATCACCACGCCTGGCAGGCCAGTTGGTGATCGCAGTATTAGTAATAAACACTTAGATGGATGCTGCTAGCCAGCCCCTGAGTACAGCGTTTACTACATCCATGGGAGGAGACGGAGGGGTATATTTATAGGCCGCGCACATCACGCCTCTTCGGTCCTTTATTTTTGCCAAAATTAGGGTACATGTCTACGTCTCACCAGATGGAAAGCGATGATGAGGCTTATTTAAGCCTCTTCGAAACATGCTTAAACACTTCTTCTGAAGAGACTAGGATCATGATACAGGAATACAGATGCTGGAAGAAAAAAATAGTAACTAGGGGATTGAACAACAAGTTTTGCGTAATTGAAGTACATTTTATATTCAAAACAGAATAAAACTTTTTGCTTCCACTTGCTATTTTATTTGAACCAGTGCGGGGTGAGCACGAATAATAAACGTTAGCGATACGCTAGTGACACGATAGTCAATGTCAAATATTGCCCAATGACATTGGGGCGACTAGAAACCTCAATCATTTGATTGGTTAACTATCGCAACGTTAGCGTCTCGCTAAACAGTAACTGAGGAAGATTTGGAAAAATCGTAGCATAACCAAATCCATTGAGATCCGTCTCGTTAGAGCGTTGGTGTTTCCCATATTCCTCTATGCTGCAGATACATGGACTCTTAGGGAGAGCGAGAAAAAGAGGATAGATGCTCTTGAAATATGGTGCTTTGGGGTTTCATGGACTGATTTTCGTACCAATCAGTCCATACTCCAAGAACTCGGCATCAAGCAGCGACTATCAGCTACTGTGCAATCTCGCATCTTCACTTTCTTCGGGCACGTATCGCAACGCGGAGAGGTGTCCATTGAACGCCTTGTTTTACAGGGTAGAGCCGACGGCACACGAGCACGGGGCAGATCGCCCATGAGATGGACTGACCAAATCAAGGCAGCTTTGGACGGTCCACTGCATGAATTCACCAGGAAAGCTGCGGTGCGAGATGAGTGGCGAAGGATTGTGAAGCGAGCCACAGACCCTGAAGCCCGACCACGACCACTCTGCGAAGAGTGTAACGACGAAGAAGATGAAACGGGAACTATTCGTGCTTGGACTACTGTATTTCTGTCGAGGAGCGAATCTGCAAAACTACGAATCTGTCCAATCCAGAATCTGTCGAGCAGTGAATCTGCCGAATTACGAATCTGTCCAATCCAGAATTTGTCCTACAGCAAACAAGCGGAAATATCCACCCCTTTGCTGTCCGCATGATGAATGAGTTCGTGAAGCGGCTTGTACGCGTTGGTAATGTAACAACAAGTGTGTGAAACAACTCCCCACGTCTGGTCGTCACGAGGCGCAGATGAGGGGAGTTGTTTCACACACTCGTGCAGCCCCTGGGCGCACTCACTGAAATGCATGCAGTAGAAGATATACAAGTAGGTACGCAACTTTGTGACCTTACGACGATGTTCTAAGCTTTGCAGCCATTTCGCAACCAGCGCCACATCATTAATAAGTTTTCGGCACAGCGTTCTATCGAGCCTAATCATCATCAGCCCACACTAGTCCACCACTGGACATAGGCCTCTCCAAATACGCGCCCCTGAGCCCCGTGTTTGGCTCTTCTCATCCACTTTCTGCCGCCGCCTCTCGTAGGTCATCGCTCCACCTAGCCAGAGGGCGCCTCACGCTACGTTTGCCAAGCCGCGGTCTCCACTCAAGAACTCGCTTACCCCAACGGTGGTCGGTTCCAACGGCTATCGAGCCTAATGCAATTTATAAATTGTAAGAAACTTTCTAAGCTTTTTTTAATGTGTTACATCTTTCCTCTCGCTTTCCTGCAATCTGTGGGAGTGATTTCGTGAAAAGGGCCGGAAGTAACATAACATAACATAATAATATATCACCCAACAGTCACACACAGTCCTAACCCCACACTAGGATCCCCTGTGTCGTGGGTATCAGAAACTACGAGTACCATGGTACCATAACACCCAGATCAGTAAGAAATATTTGCGAATCATACAAAAAAAACCCACAGCGGGAATCGAACCCGCATCTCAGCCGGATACTCGCCCGACGCACTACAGAGGTGTCAAAAATTTGTAACAGGAGGAAGTGATTAACAGGAAGTGCGCATTTTTCCGAGAGGTTGGTACTATCAGGCATTTTGCTTATTACCAAGGAGGTGAGATGTCAGATGTTACATAATTATCATATGCGACTTCTGTAAGACTCGCTCGTTTTTCAAACCTTCGACGCAAAAAGAAGGGTGTAATAAGTTTGACTGCTATGTCTGTCTGTCTGTGGTACGGGTGAACCGATTTGAAAGGGTTTTTTTATTTGAAAGCCGATTGACAGTGATGGTTCTCAGACATGTTTTATCAAAATCAGTTGAGTCGTTTGAGTCGTTTCATTGAGTTGGGTTTTCTTTAAATTTGTGCAAAATTAACTTATAGTATAAATCGTTGTCTGACTAGATCACCGCTGTACGACACCTTTACAAATTCTACCATCTTGTGTATCCAGGGTCTTATCCCAAACTGCCCCATAAATAAACAGCGCTGCCCCTAATTTATGTTCTAGCCAGTCCATTACGTTTTCAATTAAACCGGGTTAAATATTTAATTCTGCGGTCAGCCACATTCACATAGAAAGCCGGATTCATGCTACTCCGTGGGCCGGTTCTTACCGGTTCCAGAACCAGGTTCAAAAACTGGCTAAGCACTTATCATGATCTAAAACTGTGTAACTTTGGCTAAGCGTAGGCCTGTAATATGGAATCATTTTTATTTATTTTAATCTTGTCGTTATTATTAACAACCTACAAAATTAATGAACTTTTCGATGTTGCATTTTTGAAATATTGTTCTTTATTCGAATTTATTTTTGAATATGGAACTGGAAGCGACCTCATTGCACTAGCGTCATAGAGATTTTTTTTATTGACTAGCATTTCTTGGCGATGGTTGGATGTATGCGTCAGAGCGTTTTTAACAAGATGAAATTAAAAAAAGCAGCCGAGTGCGAGTCGGACTCGTCCATGAAGGGTTCCGTAGCAGCAAGTAACTAATATAAAAGTTCTTGGACGGTGTACGATTTATTTTGTTTTGAAAAAAACTACTTACTAGATCTCGTTCAAACCAATTTTCGTTTGAAGTTTACATGGTAATGTACATCGTATATTTTTTTAGTTTTATCATTCTTTTATTTTAGAAGTTACGAGGGGGGGGGGGGGGGGGGGGCTCATTTTACCACTTTGGAAGTGTCTCTCGCGCAATCTATTCAGTTTAGAAAAAAAACATATTAGAAACCACAATATCATGTTTGAAGACCTATCCATAGATAACCACATAAGTATGAGTTTGGCGATTTTTTTTTGAATTTCAGTTCTAAGTATGGGGGAACCCCAAATAATTACTGTTTTGTTTTCTATTTTGTGTGAAAATCTTAATGCGGTTTACAGAATACACCTACTTACCAAGTTTCAACAGCATAGCTCTTATAGTTTCGGAATAAAGTGGCTGTGACATACACGGACAGACAGACAGATAGACAGACAGACATGACGAATCCATAAGGGTCCCGTAATTTTGTTACGGAACCCTAAAAATCAAGAATGGCGTACTATTCATTATTCTGTGGTATTGCCGCGAAATCTTTATAACTTTTACTGTATTTTATTTTCTCGCAATCGAAGTGAACAAAAACCGGACGACGCAAAAGAGGAATGTCTACCTTTCGATGGACCAACCGTTCTTACAGGGGGGAGGTCCAGCAGTGGACTTCTGTAGGCTGATGATGATGATGGTCCGCAAGTCTGACCTGATTGAATGGTGGTAAGCGCTGGTAGACAGGCGCCTGGCACCTGCCTTCTAACTCACTGCGGCCAGCGGTTACTCGGATTTCCTGTACAAATATCTATCATTTGTATTTCGTTGAATAGAATTTATATTTATATTCAATTAATTGACTAGTTAATCGATAGGGTTATTATAATATTTAATATATAGGTAGTTAATACTCGCAAGGGACAGATTTGACGTACTACCACTTTTATTTAATTATTTGTTTGGGGTGGAAACTCTAGGCCCGTGGGGACCAGGGGCACACACAAACTCTAAGCCCGTGGGGACCAGGGGCACACACCAACTCTAGGCCCGCGGGGTCCAGGGGCACACACAAACTTCTTTATTCTTTATTGTACACACCAACATAAAGAAAAACAACTTACATAAAGGACATGTAAAAAGGCGAGCAAAAAGAGATCTTGAAAGAACTTGCGGAGCGACTTTTTGAGTCCACGCGTGACCGGAATGCTGGCTTTTATTTCGGTCAAAGAATAAGCATTGCCATTCAGTGTGGTAATGCAGCCAGCATTCTGGGCACGCTGCTGTCGTGTGACGGCTTGCAGATCTGGTTGTTAGGTTTTTAGTTTAGTTTTAGGTTTATTGTTTTATTAAAAAATTCACAGCTTAATAAATTACTACCATTATTTGTTATGTTAAATTATATTATATTACTAGCGACTCGCCTCGGCTTCGCACGGGTAGCCCCCGGTGAACCCCCCCCCACTCCTACCCCTCCCCGCTATGTCAATCTCCTGGTCCCCCCACCAATTTTAAGCCAAATCGGTTCACCCGTTCTTGAGTGAATGGTATGAATCCGGAATAATTATTATTACATTTAGCTGGGATGAATTACTGGGATCAATACGGATGCACCCGTTATAAGTGGTGTAACTAACACGACTTTGTTTTATGTATAGATATTATTAATGGTATGATGCTTTAAGTTAGCTTTAATTTAGGACAATATTCCAATATTCTATTGGACTATTTTAGTTGATAGGCCAATATTCAAGTTATTGTAACCCAGTCATTACAATCATCTGCCTCTGGAGCATCTACTTTATTGGAACTAAGTGTTGCTAAATGTGAGATCGCGTTTAGCTTTAGATACGTAAATGCCGATAGTATTGTTAAGACATTTAAGTCACTTAATATAAAAAATACTGAAGATCTTTGGGGAATATCCACAAAGGTGTTAGGTATTATAATTATTGATATTGCTCCATGCTTAGCCTACATTTTTAATAGATGTGTTGACGACGGAATCTTTCCAGATCTTATGAAACATAGTAAATTAATTCCTTTGTTCAAGTCTGGAAATGCAAAAGATCCAGCTAATTATAGGCCGATTTCTATATTGCCCGCGTTAAGTAAAATCTTTGAAAAACTTATTCTTACTCAATTATTGTCACACTTTAACTTCCACAGACTACTTCATAGTCATCAATTTGGATTTACCAAGGGTCGATCAACAGCTGATGCTGGTACCTTGCTTTTGGAACACATATTTCAAGCTTGGGAAAACTCGCAAGACGCGATCGGAGTATTCTGCGACCTATCCAAAGCATTCGACTGCGTGAGTCATGCTACTCTAATTTTGAAGTTAAAACATTATGGCATCCAAAATCAGGCAATTAACCTTGTAAATTCTTACTTATCCAATAGAGTACAAAAAGTTGACGTTGGTGGTGAAAGGTCTTCAGGATCGTCTATTGTTATGGGAGTGCCCCAGGGTTCAATACTAGGCCCATTTCTATTTTTAGTATACATTAACGATCTCCCTTTTTATGTAAAAGACATATGTGATATAGTTTTATTTGCTGACGATACGTCTTTAATTTTCAAAGTTGATAGGTCAAAAGCTAATTACGATGATCTAAATAAATCACTATCGCGAGTTCTTGATTGGTTCACAGTAAATAATCTGTTGCTTAATGCTAAAAAAACTAAATGCATTAAATTCACTTTGCCAAATGTAAAACATTACCCAACTAATATTAAAGTAAATGGCGAGACACTCAATCTTGTAAACTCTACTGTTTTCTTAGGACTTAATATTGATGCAAGTTTGCAGTGGGGACCACAAATTGAGGCACTTGCGGGTAGACTTAGTTCCGCTGCATATGCAGTTCGTACGATAAGGCAGCTTACTGATGAAGCTACAGCTAGGCTAGTTTATTTTGGCTACTTCCATAGTGTTATGTCATATGGCATCATTCTGTGGGGGAAAGCAGCAGACATCCAAGCAATATTTGTTTTACAAAAACGGGCAATACGTGCCATTTATAAAATGAAGCCACGTGACTCCTTGAGGGAGCGTTTTAAGGAAATTAACATTCTCACCTTAATATCGCAATACATCTACGAAACCTTATTATATACACATAAACACTTAGATAGATTTATGAAAAAAAGTGACGTGCATTGTTTTAACACGAGAAATAAAAATAAACTGAGTATTCCCAAATTTAGATTAAAAAAAGTAAGTGGGTCTTTTATGGGGAATTCTGTTCGGTTCTATAATAAACTTCCAGAAAGTGCTTCTAAACTTTCGATTCGAAGATTTAAATCTTACATAAAGAATAATTTAATTAAGAAAGCGTATTACACACTACATGACTATGTTAATGATAAAGCCGCGTGGCCTGATGTCGCTCTGCCCCTCGACACCTAATTTGTCAATTTGCAATGTCTGTACCTGCATATAATTTATTACTGATGTGTTATTTATGTGTATATCAAGCGTAGTGTGTGCTGCCTTATGAACTTTTGCTGATTCTCTCTATCATCTTACTTTTGACTGCCTACCTAAGTAAGGCTTTTAATTTGGTTTTCCTTTTTTCCTTGAATCAGCTTCAACTTGTTCTCGAGGCACCACACAGGCGCTCTCCACCTAGTAGTAAGAAGGATCATCAAAAGAAAAACAGACCGTGTTTGTTGCCTGATTCTTCTAGGTCTGGTTGCGTTGGAACAGGAGTAACTGTAAATTTATTTTTTAAGACGATTCAAAATGATCCTTGTGATTTCAATGAATAAAATACTTTTGACTTTGACTTTGACTTTGACAAGACACTAGATTAAAATATGTTTGTACTGTGACTCAGTCAGTATATAATAAATTAATAAATAGTAGGTACCTACTTAGCAAGCGGCGCGATCCCATGTGCCTCTTCTCAGACAAATCGTTTTAAATCGATTTTCGTTATAGTTCAAATTGCCGATTCATATATGTTTTCTATATAATTTCATTGTCATTCAATCGCCTACGTGACCGTTTACCGAATTTCTACCTTACTTTTTATTACTGTTTTATTTCTCGGAGGTATTATCCGCATTCTACGCCAAAGAAAATGCCTTTACGAATCATAAAACACCTGCTCAGAACAGTGGAATTTAAAAAAAAAACCGGTGTTCGTTTTTCTAAAACTTTGGTAGACAATTTCCACCAATTTGAAAAGTCACGCAATTTCACTTCCGTTTAATTTCACTACACTTGTGCTCTTTAAACGAGCTATATTGTTTAAAAACCACCAAAATAACAGAAAAAAACACTAGGATATGAAATAAAATAAAAGTAGCAGACTTCTCTTTTCGAAAATGGCGGGAAAAAAGCAAGTGTACCCGTAGTTCTTATCACGATACTGGCAATCCTAGTGGCATCTCGATTCTCGGCAGAACTACGAGGTAGCCCGTTAAAACTTTCACAGATGACGTGGTGTGTCGGGCCTGAAAACACACCCCTCCGTCTCCTCCCGCGGATGTTGTAAAAGCTGACTAAGGGATTACACCAAAGAATGCATCAGGCGCAGCAGTATCCATCTGAGTATTTAGTTCAGTTCTCTGTATAATGCGTACTGCTAAGGAGTGGAATACACTACCGTCGTCTGTCTTTCCTGAAAACTATAATCTGGGTCTCATCAAGGCTAGAGTGAATAGGTGCCTTCTAGACCTTTGTGGTCCATCTTCGGCCACATCGTCACTTACCAACAGGTGAGGTCGTGTTCAAATAAAGGTCTATCAATGCTACTTAAAGGTAACTCAAAAGTTACTCAAAAAACTTAACACATTGGTGTTAAGTTTTTTGAGTAACTTTTGAGTTACCTTTAAGTAGCATTGATAGGCATGGCATGGCAGGTAGATTGCTGGTAAGAGTATTGACTCTTACCAGCAATCTACCTGCCATGCGTCGTGGTTATGATAAATCCCCCCATTGCATTAAACGGGGACAAGTTCAGCAGTGGACGTCTAAATGCTGTTGATGATGATGACGTGTTGTTGAGGCAAGAAGCCTATCAAGCAATAAAAATGCATTAAGATATCATTAACCAAAAACAGCAAAATTTATTGTCTGTAAATCTAGGTAAATAGTGATTAGGTGTATTTATTAACCACCGACGCAAAAACGACGGGGTGTTATAAGTTTGACGTGTCTGTGTGTGTGTGTGTGTGTGTGTGTGCGTCTGTCTGTCTGTGGCATCGTAGCTCCCGAACGGATGAAACGATTTCGTATTTTTGTTTAGTTTGAAATGTTAATTTGTCGGGAGAGTTCTTCGCTATGTTTGGTCAAAATCGGTTCAGCCGTTTCATTGCGTTGAGGGTTTTATTTAATTTTTACAAAATTAATTACTTGTTTTGTATTTTAGATCTAGATTTTGCCTTTCGGCGAACATACATTTGGAAAAACTAGCCTAGTATAATTTAATTTAATATAAAGGCAAAGGAAAGGCATATAATATAAGGTATCATCGGCAGTGGAGTGAGTTCAAACCAGTTGGAAAGCACTGCCTTACAGCTTCTATAGAACCATTATCCTCACCGCCTGTCTGGTAAACCCCACATACGGCCTAATAAAACCTTATTATAACCAAAAACAATTTCAGAGCGGGCTTCAAGCCATTTACCCGACTGTGTAGCAATAAATAAATATTGTTATCATTATTGTTGCCTATTCGAGGGCTTATCTGGTTATAGAGAAATCTTATACTGTCTATTAACATTAAGCATCGCGAAGATCTGTGAAACAGGAAGGGGAGTGTGGATATGGTTTGTTGAGCGTGCTCGAAATCACGAAATACTTTGTGAAAAAATTGTGTGTGTCTGCTCCGAAGCGCGACTGGCTTACTCCAGTCCAGTTCAGTATAAGATCCACGAATGTTTTTTTTAATTATACTTCTTGGAATGCCGGTTCAAGCAGATGACCTACCTGATGTTAAGCGGTACCCTCTGCCTATAAACAGTGCATTACCACATAGGTCGCCCTATGTGGCATTGCATCACGTTCGCCACCCTGAGACATAAAGATGAAAGTCTCATGTGCCTGTAGCTTCACCGGAAAAATCATGCAAAGAAACTCCGAGCATCAGCAGATCTCTCCATGGCCTTCTGCGCGATTTTGAGTGTGTATTATGATAATTAGCGACCATAAACGTCTCAGGGACGTAAGTCCAAACTGGCAAAACGCACTGATTATAGACTCTTGTCTTGAGGCTCTGCGGTATTATCTGTGACGAGAAGATATGGACTAGTTTCCAGAACGATGCCCATCCGAGTTGGATTCTTCGGCTGACCTCTTTGATCTTTCATATAGTTCGCCCCAAATGTGAACTGTAGAAAAAAAATTAACAAATGTGAACTGTAGCACAATATTTAACAAATGTGAACTGTAGCACAATATTTTACAAAGTTATGTGCATAATTTTCACTAGAAACGGGATATTTACCATGATTTTTGTGTTTTAAATGTTCCCGATATTTCGGCACAGTTGCTTGCGCCATGATCTTTTGGAATCTGGCTCAAATCATTGGATCGAGCTAGACAGTCTGCAGGTAATCTCAACAGAGCGACATTACATACCAAGAATGGTACAAGAGGCAATTGAGATTACTAAGCACAGAAATTTCAATAGAGAAGATGGTTTTCAATTATCTGGAGTATGGAAGCCTGTGGTGAGAAAGTGTAAGAATCAAAAAAGTGTGGTACCTGCTACGCGTCCGGATACCGTTAGTGTTGTGTGTCGAGTTGGTGTAAAGTGTGACAATGAAACCGATGGTAGTGGTTTCGTTCGTAATAAAAGAGTGAGAAAGAGGGTAGATCGATATATCTGCCAATAGCATCTACTCGCAAAGACTTTAGTTAGTTCTCCCGTGATCATGGCGCATGCAACTGTGCCGAAATATCGGAAACATTTAAAACTCAAAAATCATGGTAAATATCCCTGTTCTAGTGAAAATTATGTACATAACCATGACAGTTTCAAAAGTTGTAAAGTTATGTGCGTTTGAAATTTTAATCACAATGTATTTTTTCTAAAAAGTCTCTTGTATGCGATGACTTATAACGTGTGACGTCACTAACGTATACTAACTCAATTAGTCTTTGTGTGGTGGCGCATCTTTCCTCTAGCTATAAACTCCTGTGGCTCGGTGCTCGGCCTGCGGGCGACTAAAGAGGACGCGGTCGCGTGGCGTACATTTTGGTGTTGGTTTTCGTCAACGATCTCCGGCCGACCGAGCGTGGAAGGCAGGGTTGTCAAAATTATACTCATGTTACCTACCTACCAAGTTTCATCAAGATCGGATCAACGGTTCTGCCACAGTTATCGTTAGACAAACACACATACAAACATACATAGGTACAAACGCCTCATACTGAATTTAAACTCTAGAGACCTAGTTATAAATAAAAAATATGCTTTCGTCTATTATATATAAAAAAAAAAAAAACAATTGCCTCATTTCCTTCATTCTCCTTGTTTTCAAGGCTAATTTCCATTGAAGCAAATCAAGCATCGAAGTAAATACTAAAGCGCTAACTGATTTACCCCACATCGGTACAATGTCACCCCACTGAGCACAATTGTACCCCGCCTTTACTCTGGGGTAAACTTTACAAGACATTTTACATTTAATAGGGTCACTGACCTTGGCTTTGGTCTTTGGTAGGTCCTTACTTAACAGGAGGAAAACTAATGTAATGATCAAGTTCTTAAGTCACCTATTTAATTTGTCTATTTTCTACAGTTTAGGAATTATTTCGAATTTTGTAACTTTTAATCTCTATTGGTTGAGCCATTTCAGAGGTACCTAATTGCTATGTAGTTTAATGCAATCCTTTGGTAGGCCTTCAAGGAAGGTTCTTAGTTTTGATTCGTCCATTTGCAGTAGTTTCTATCAGCGCAACGCCCGCGCTGCGCCGTTTGTATCAGCGCAACGCCCGCGCAGCGTCGTTTCTATCAGCGCAACGCCCGCGCCGCGCCGTTTCTATAAGCGCAACGCCCGCGCTGCGCCGTTTGTATTAGCGCAACGAACGCGCCGCGCCGGTTCTATCAGCGCAACGCCCGCGCTGCGCCGTCTATCAGCGCAACGCCCGCGCTGCGCCGTTTCTATCAGCGCAACGCCCGCGCCGCGCCGTTTCAATCAGTGCAACACCCGCGCCGCGCCGTTTGTATTAGCGCAACGCCCGCGCCGCGCCGTTTGTATCAGCGCAACGCCCGCGCCGCGCCGTTTGTATCAGCGCAACGCCCGCGCCGCGACGTTTCAATCAGCGCAACGCCCACGCTGCGCCGGTTCTATCTGGCTTGCGCCTAGGGTACGTTCAGATAACAAGCGCTCAACGCGCGTTGAATCCGCTTATTTGTATTGTATAGTCACTGATAAAATAATACTATACTAGTAGTATAGTGTTGACATGGTGCGCGCTTGTCAGGCTTTGAACGCGCGTTGCCGCGGCCGCCGTGGTTCACTTTTGAGTTCTACATTTATTAATATAGAATTAAATGGTAGGTATTAAAAGTTTCCATTTCGGTCGATTTCTGTATGAACTGAGCGAACCCTAAAATACCGCGTCCGCGTCAAATCCGCGTCAAAAGCACGCGCTCAACTGAACGGTAACAGAGAAAACCAATGATCAAACGCCCGTTAGCATTTGTACGGCCTGAATAAAACGTATACCTAGGTAGGTATATACCTAGTTGTAAGCGCGCGTTATCAAAACGCGCGTTTAGTGAACAGGCCCACGGTTTTGGCTGTGAATTAAAAGCCAGTTAGTGAGTCAGTCAGTTACGCAACGATTTTATGTATATATTAGATCGTATCCCATATATCAAACTTCGTGTAAGTTCTGACAAGCAAAACACCGCTTAGTAGGCCGGAAAGTTGAGAACCAACTTTAAGATACGAAAAAGTTGTTTTTGGTTGTTTCGTATTCTTTTTAGTGAATGGAAAAATAAATATTAACGAAAACCATTTGTATTTTTTGTAAAATATTTTTTTGCATTCAGGCAGTTAATCATAATCTTCATCATCAGCCGGTATACGTCCACAGGTGGACGAGACCTCCATACTATAATATATATACTAGATATTCTATAGTCACCACGCTTGGCGGCGGATTGGGAGCGCTTATATAAATACTAACTAAGGTACGTATACTTACTAAGGTGGATGCTGCTACACATCTACAGATCTGATGTAGGTAATCTCTTAGTTGGCTTTTAGGAAATCCATGGGAAGGAGATGGAGAGGTATAAAAAAATAAAAATTGTAATTGAAGTAGGTACCTGAAAAGGTGTGAAATACGTTTTTTGTGAAAAATATATTTTGTAATACAAGGTTTTATAAAATTAGTGAACTTAACTTTGTGCTGATCACAATGAGCCTAAACACGGCCAGTCTACTATTATCACCTTCCGTCTCCACTATCATATTGTATTGTCATCGGAACTTGACAGGTATGCTAAATTTCAGCTCAATCGGTTGAGGATAACTGCTTTAAAATACAGATGCAAGATTCCACCCGGACCACCATACATTGCAAGTTCAATAGAAGCTTGTAAAATTATTGTCGACAATTACTTTTACGAGTACATCGAGTATCATGTTGTATTATCCCACTAATGTCTTAAATTATTAGTTACGATGTTTGTATGTTTGGTACTCAATCACGCCGAAACGGCTGCACTGATTTCTATGAAATTTGGTACACAGATAGATTATATAATGTTGATGAGGTTGTCTGGAAGAGAATGCTTTCTAGCATAAAGTTCGCCTTTGTACTTCTTTGTATTATGTGCAATAAAGAATTTTCTATCTATCTATATATACTGGATTGTGCTTTAGACTACTTTTAATCCTGGTAAAATGGCGAGTGATACCGAGGGCGGACACTAGTTTATTATAAATCACTTGAATTAATAAAATTTACAAATAGGTAGGTATATTATGGTAATAATATATGGTTATTTGATATTGTGTATCTATAATTCTTATTTAGGTGGCATTTGAATTACTGTGCCATCTGGCCAAATATTGAATAAATAGATATAAGGTCTTTTAAAATATACTGACTGTATTCAAGTGGTAGATTCCAAAAATTAAAACAAAAGCATTTTATTTTAGTTTTCTTATTGTTTAATTATGAAATTTTCGAAAAACTCAATTGCATTCAATACGCGCGCACAATAAGCTGACAACACGACAACATATGATCATGCAGCAAAAATGACTAAGTATGATCGTAAACTTTATTCACGGTTGAATTGATGTAGCTAATTTTACTACATAAGTACGATGCCACTATACCTACTTACTACATTTTATACGGCATTTAAATACTAGCTGGATTAATATCTACTACTGATAGTAGGGGAGCCCAAGAGGGGATTTTTTGGATACGTTAATAACATGCTGAAAAGCATTTGAGCGTGACAAAAGAAAGATGGAGGGTCACAGAGTTGCAAAAAAAAATGCAGTCACCTTGTAAAATATTTCGAGTATAACAGAAAATGCTCACGATTGTAGCGCGTTTTTTTTTTTTGGCCATTACAGCTCATCATCACTTCTTCAGATAGCGAAAGTTGAGTTCGCGAGAACTAGGAGACTTAAAAATCATGTTTTAATTGATAGTATCTCATAAATATCATCACGAAATTCAATTGATAGTATCTCATAAATATCATCAGTTTAGCTATCATAGCTAAACTGATGATATTTATGAGATACTATCAATTGAATTTCGCGCTGCAAGCGTGCGCATCCACCATAAACTGCCGATTTGCACAAGCCGAGGTAGCATAAATCGACAGAAAAGTTTAGTACCTACCTACGTGCGGCTGAAGTGAAGCATGTATTCTTTCACTTTTTCACGATATCATACTCTCTCGCACCGTCCCCGAACTACTTTCACATTTAGTATTTGTACTATTACATATTCTGTGCATATAGGCAGTTTTTTTTTAATTCTTCATATTAAGTAAATCCCTGCACATAATACAAACCGTTTTCCACCCCGAAGGGAAGAAAACGATTATTTTAGGTCAAGCCGAGGCTAGACCTCTAGGAGATATCTATCTTACCTTCGTTTGCCCATGTCCATACAATTAACAGTTCTAGCCATGTCTTCGAGTGTGATTCGGTAGCGGGGAGGTGCGGGGAGCGGTTACCTCACCCCCCGCGCGCAGGTGCCGGCGGGGGTCACGCGCGTCGCTAGAATGCAGCGCGCCTTTCTTTAGTACCTTCCGATAAGCCGGCTAGGCCTTACCGAGGTCTAGCCTCGGCTTGACCTAAAATAATCGTTTTCTTCCCTTCGGGGTGGAAAACGGTTTGTATTTGAGGTCGCCGAGGCTAGACCTCTAGGAGAAATGTTTGTTTTCTGCCGGCACTATAGTGTACTATGACAGAATAGAGATATACTCGTACCTGATGATGGATGAATACTGAATAAAAACTTGGGGTTGACCGGTTTTTAAAAATTAATCAGTCAGTAATTAACAATTATATATAGTAGGCTCATAATCATCATCCTCCTTAGCCTTAAAATTCACAAAAGTAAGCAATTGTAGGTAGAATCTACCTTTTCAGATAGGGTGAAAACCCGTTAAACACGTTAGAATTAGGGCCTCGTGGCTTTTCCACGAACTTACAGTAAAGCTTAAATAAATTCTCTGCCTCCACTACAGTTCCCTCGGCTGAGGATCTGATCCAACGAAACACTATTTTGGAAGTAGTTTGGTGCAACTGCTGATCGTGATCCGCAAAAGGTGCTTTTAGCCAACCTGTAATTACCATTCTTGGTGCAGCTTCCACTTCCCCTCGCGTAGTTATAAATATATTGTGCAAATTATTATTATTTTCTTTGCCGAAATTTGGAACAATTGCTTCAACCATATTACCAAGCTCAAGGCAGGGTCCTCTAAACCGTCCAAATGCCACCCTGATTGCCAATGTGTAGCACTATCGGTTTTTGAGCCAAATGTCGGCCAAATCGTGACCGACTTCTCTGTTATGTGACAGTGTTGCGCGTCGATGCAGAGAATAGTCAGATCGTGAATACGCCTACAGCAGAGGCTAAAAGAAGAAGCAAAGCCACGTGGCGGGATACTTGAAAAATTATATGATAGGTGAGTATGTTAGCTCTTAACCACTCTAACATATCTTCAATATTCCAAAGTAAGGTCCTTTGCACCATGTTTAAAGATCTTTGAATAGCTATTACCTTGAGAATCTTTGTGACCAATGGATGGGAAGACAGACTTCGTTCTTGGATTGGATCAGGGGGGTTAGTACGAGAATTTGACAGTATTCGAAACTATATGAAGTTTCGTTTCCTTCCATACATTTACTAGCAGCGCCCCTAGCGAAAACGAGGAGAAAACTAAGGATGCTGTCAGAAAATGTATTGAAGGAAACGAAACTTCATATAGTTTCGAATACTGTCAAATTCTCGTACTAAGGGTACAGATAAGGAGACTATCAACGATTTATGTACTAAAACCGTGGAATATGCTAACTTTTTTATCCGTGATAAAAAGCCTATAAATGAAGCTAACTGTTGTGGTCGAGGATTACCGGGATTTGCCCCATTTTGTCTACACCACTCGACCCACGGCTTCCAAGCCGAACTATAAGTGAGCCATGTCGAATCTCGCCAGGCTGCTTGAAGAAGTTCGACATCATTCGGATCTAAGTTCATAGTTAGTTTACTCCACTCCGTGTCCTCCAAACCTCTAACAAAAACCTCGCACATTCGGTGGGGGCCGTTTGGTTGAGAGGTTGACTAAGTGATGCCTGAGATGAAATATTTGAAACGGTGCCTCTTAAGGCTCTCCGTTTTAGGTCGGCTCTCGAAAATAGCTTCTCCCAACGAGGGACTACCATTAAATAAATCCCCGACGACTTGTTGAAGTACTGCAGCATTTGGGAATCAGAGGAGGTGGGGAAAGCCCCCCCCCAAATGGAAATGCCAGGGTCGGCTGAAGAAGTTTATGAATAGCGCTCCCACTTCCTCAAACTCTAGTGACTCGTAACCTACCGGCCTAGCCAAAAGGCATTCGCTACCAAACGATTATATTTCTACATTCGTAATACAGAACACAGTTCAGTCAGATACAGTACAGCAGAACACGTGACATGTCGATAGTTTACGTCAATCTCATACATTGTTGGCTTTTCTACTAGCATCATCGCTAATAGCCTCTAATTTGTATAAGATCTCTGGGGCTACATTTGAATAAGTCGTGGCAAACAGATCGACTTGCAGAATTCCGAATCTTCCCGAAGATTCGACTGGTTATTTCCTTTTTAGAATGCCAGTCTGGAAGGAGATTTCCTTTTAACAGACTGTCTGCAATCGCGTTGTAACGACCCGGAATATAAAAGGGATGAAGCGCTACTTCTAAGCTTTCCGCCAATACTAAAAATTTCTTTGTCGTCTCCAAAAGACCAACAAACCTCGTTCCGCTTGATTCCGGATGTACGATACCACAGTTTTGTTGTCCGTTTGCATGTACCACTAATGATTTCCCTACTTTGTGTGAGAGCTGTCAATACTACAAAGAGTTCTTTGCGGTGTTTTTGCGTTATATCCTGTTTGATCTACTGTCCACATGCTTAGATGACGATCGCCTAGATGAAACCCCCCAACCTTCGTCTGATGCACCCGTTGTCAAGAACATTATGCAGTTCTGAGGGATAATTCTGCCTGGGTTTGTTACATTTTTCAACCACTGACAGCACTCCGCTAGAGCCTGTTCAGGAACCTTGACTTTTTGAAGACAGCAATCTTCTCTCAGTTTTCGGCTCGCTCTCCGTATATTTCTCGCGTCCTAGAGGACCGTCAAGTGACGCGAAACCCAGCCTGCCTATTAGCAACATACCTGTCCGCCGAGACCATAGATACTCTCTTTGAAGTTCTTTTAAGTCGTTGACTAAGCGGCTTATTTTTTTGAATTCGGTAACCTCCTTTCGTTCTAATCTGTATCCCACATAATTCTAAAGAACTCTATCCGTGTTTTGGCCCTGAGGATTGTCCTGCATTTATCGACCAACTTAACCTTTGAAGTAAATCTATCAAGTAAGATACCCGCGCCTCGAGGATCAGAGGGTCCATAAGCAAACAGAAAATTGTCTACTAGATAAACGAGCAACCATAACCAGTTCTCTATCAGAACTCTCGCTACCCAATTGCTGACACGTGGGACACTGGACAGCCCGGAAGGGAATGAAGTCAGTTTATACAGT
This sequence comes from Operophtera brumata, assembly GCA_932527175.1. Taxonomy (NCBI): domain Eukaryota; kingdom Metazoa; phylum Arthropoda; class Insecta; order Lepidoptera; family Geometridae; genus Operophtera; species Operophtera brumata. The sequence goes on along the minus strand of OW052239.1, from coordinate 51,380,800 downwards.
TTCCCTTTGAAAGCAAATGCTAAAGGGACTTATCTTTATCGGAATATGGAAAAAAAAAAAAAAAGCCTGACTGATATCCAGTTTCACCATATAGTCACCCTCCTGTAGAAAGGTCTACGGAGCTGGTTGATTAACCGGAACTTCTGTGGTTTTAGACAAAAATTGAGGCGGCTAAGGTCGAAAATTTGTTGCTTCTTTACGTTTGACTTTGAAATCAAAAACATTTGCGACAGAAACCGGAACGTTCTACTACATCTGACTATAAGCAAGGTTTTTAACTCTTCTGTCATTGCCCAAGGGAACAGAAGGTGGTTTTACAACCAACAGTATTGAATATCCTGAGATTATCTTCAGAATTGGAGCTGATGCGCTCAATTTGTATGCCACTGTATCAGGTAATCCTTCAGTTGTCCCCCTCGAAAAAACGTCAAAAACACCTGGATTTTATGAAGCTGACGTTGCTCCGTCTCACGATCGGACTTATGGTCTTTCTTGGACTGGGACTCCGCATTTGACGCACCCACGGAACGCTCTGCTTAGGTTGCTGCCCTTGTCTCTTCTTCTTCTGTCGTGTCGATGGTTCTCTGTCAAATTATTTTAGACCAGTACTCTGCCACGGCTATGGCATTATGAGTGGCTTCGTAAACGCCTTTCAGGGTGCAGGTGTGAGGACACTGCGTGCGCAAAAGTAGGTGCACCATCGAGAACACTAAGTCGGTTGCTTGAATTTGGATTAAATTGCCGGCTTCCGAAATAAATAACCTTTTGCTCCTTTACCGGCTCTCTTATTTGGAAACCTCCCGGCTCGAGAAGGAAGTATGGCTGATATGCCACCATGGTCTTTTATAAAGGTTGGCAGGATTTTGTCATCAAATAGGGTGGGTCTTTGATGGTGGGATTTGCTGCAAGGCAGCCTTGCAAGCAGCCATCAAAGCATCATTCTTTGTTTTGAAGGATTTTCGATGAAATTCGATAGATTTGGCTCGATGGCCACATGCAAACTGAAGCAAGGTGTCGGATGCAGTATCAATGTTTGAACCCTCTGCGAAGACATTCACCAAGTCCTGAGCCGCCTCAGGATATTTAGCTGCCACGCCTTTGAGTTGTTCCGCCAAGGACTTCCTTTCTATCAGCAGCCTATACACAACAAACACCATGCACGCTCCATCGATTGTGCTTCCAGATGATGACCCTCATGCTGCCTGTAGTGTAGGCAAATTTTGCCAAACGCAAACCATTTTAGATGGCTACCACGACCTTGGTGGGGGCTAACATGGGTGAGGAGTCCCTGGAAGGAGTATACTCACTCTCCTCATCTGAATCCAACTCAAAGGATGTCACGCCATTTCTCGCCCACTTTTGCGCTATCGATGGCTGTTTCGGCTGTAGAGATGTGAGAGCAGCACGGGTTTTAACGAAACCACTGTCTTATTGAAAATTTAAGTCTGGGTGGCTGAACCCCTGATCTCATTTGCTATCGCTGGAGGCCCGACGATGAGCACCCTTGCAAACGCCCAGCCCAGCAGCTTAATTTTAATCTTCCGAAACATTCTCTGAAACATATGCCGCATCCGGGAAGAAAGCTTAAATCAACTCTATTGTAGGTAGGGTGAAACTTGTTCGGCATTTGAGGATCAATCTCCTCTCCAAACAATTCCTCCTTAGCCATATGTACGACCCTCCAACACGTAGGTACATCTATGCGGCAGATGCTTCTGGGCCAGGAGCTTTACCCGTTCTAACAGCGCGTTTTCCTCATGTGACTTTATTTCCTCCTTTTGCCTCTTCGTGATACGATCACCACTCAGTGCCATGTATCACAAACAATTAAAAGAAAATTCACCAGCAGGAGGTACTTGCTCTCTCTGCAGGGTGGAGGTGAGAGAATATAAAACAGCGCGATTGCCGAGCCGAGAAGTTTAATTTAGATAGGACGGCTGCGGCTGCGGCTCGCGAGGCTTCCTTCGAGTAGGCGCGCCGCTCGATTTAGACGGCGAGGGCTGCGGCTGCGGCTCACGAGCCTTCCGTCAAGCCGTCGCGCCGCTCGATTTAGACGGAGACAGCTGCGGCTGCGGCTCTTGGGCCATCGCTCACCTGCGACGGCTGCCGCTGCGGCTCGCGAGCCTTCCGTTGAGCCGTCGCGCCGCTCGATTTAGACGGAGACAGCTGCAGCTGCGGCTCGCGAGCCGTCGCTCACCTGCGACGGCTGCCGCTGCGGCTCCTGAGCCGTCGCTGTGGCTGAGCCATCTGGCGCGTTGTCTCACGACAATTTGCTTACAACAGTTGTTGTGAACGAACTGTGTAGCCTTACTAGGGAGCTGATCAGCTACGCCTAGGTAAAGTGGAGTGCATGAATGGAAGCTCCAAACGCGGTAGGTGAACACAAGAAACAGAAGAACTTCGTGCTCCTCACCTTATTAGCTACGTAAAATAAGCGCTTAATAACACAGGAATTCTGAAGTAAATAGATAACTTCGTAGTACGTAAAATAAGCGCCGAATAACACAGGAATACCTGAAGTCAATAGATAGGTACCTCGTTCCTAGTAGGTGTTAAATCGAACACAAAGTTCTACACACTCAATTTATGAAGACACGACTGAAACAAAACATATTAAATATCACTTACCGATTATCCGGTACGTGAACGAACACTACAACAGTGTTAATCAAACACAAAACCAGTGAAAAGCGTTAACTTTTAAAACACTTTTATCATGGACATGCGCACTCACTCGGTAAAAATAGCGTACTAAAGAAAGGCGCGCTGCATTCTAGCGACGCGCGTGACCCCCGCCGGCACCTGCGCGCGGGGAGGTGAGGTAACCGCTCCCCGCACCTCCCCGCTACCGAATCACACTCGAAGACATGGCTAGAACTGTTAATTGTATGGACATGGGCAAACGAAGGTAAGATAGATATCTCCTAGAGGTCTAGCCTCGGCGACCTCAAATAGTCAGATTATGGGTCAGCATGACTAGGACATCACACTGAATCACCGGTAAAAAAATCGGACGCGCTTGGGTATTTAAAATGTCGATTTTTTAAATTATTTTTATTGAACGTCTGTGGATGCTTCCCCAACCGGTGAAAGAGTGTGCGTACACTAATAACCTTGTTTTCTTTCTACCATCTAATCTTCAATAATCAATAGGTTCCTACGACACTCGAGTAAATCCCCATTTAGCCTATAGGCCCCCTACTATGATGATGTTTTTTAATATTGTACCTAGAGAATGCTCTTGTTGGCAATTGGTGCTATTTACTCTGACTGTGTGTCTATTCTTGAATTATTTATTACCTTAGTTACAGGGAGACTGCGTAGTTTTACCAAATTAATGCTTTTTGAAATGTTATTTAAATTACTTATAACTCACAACTGAACAAATAATTTTATTAAGCAATGGATTCGAATAATAAAATAGCTGACGTCATAATGTTAATTTAGTTAATGCGACACAGTTTTAACTTGTTTTCTTTGCTAGTTTAGGCTCTTTCAGCAAGTCAATATGAGAGCAAACATTAGGTATGCTTTCGTAAATACATACATACATGGATATACACGCTTTTTTCCCCGAAAGTGTAGGCAGAGCCTCAAATGGGGCACTTTTTAACGTGTGGGTTGCACCATCGTGGGAAATAGACGTGACAAGGGGTGAGCACATCGCCGCTATTGTTTCCCACGACTGACTCTGCTAACGCTTTCTACACGTAATAACACATTCCTTAAATAAACTAGCAGCCAGGGCAAATCTTAGTAGCAAATAAAAATAAGATAATTAAGTACCATTGGTACATAAATTAAATACATTTTGATCAACATTTTGTGTGATTACTATTTGTTTTCAATGCGCCAGGCTACATTTTTTAATTCTTTAAGATGTCAAGTAATATTAAATTCCAGTTATAAAACTGAGTCAAGTCTTAGAGAATTAAAAATTGTTGTTTGGCTGGATATTAATCAAAGTAGGCCACATTACTCTGCCTTCAAGTCATTTAACCAGGTTAAAATGGTGGCAGAAAAACCCAGGTTTTGGAGGAAAAAGCCACCATTCCGAAAAGACACGCGTTACACTTCTATGTATCTACACCACACATGTCATGTTCCCTTTATATAATTCTGACTAGTGTTCCTTAACCTAATTATAATTCCAAGAACACTTATGACACCTCATCAAATTGACAGTGTCAATGAATAATTAGAATTTACCACGGGTAGCGGTAAACTAATAATACAAAGTATTGTTCTAAGCCTTAGAGCACTGCGGCCTCCGTACCGGAGTTAGTTGGTAAACAGCGAACCGTGCTACTCTTTGATTATATTTGGTGCCAGACAATTTTTTGTAATTCTCTAAGGTGCTACTATATCACTTACCTTGTCTGAAAACCAGCGCTGCACTAAACTTAGGTTTGTGCAGCATATCCTGAGACAGGGACCTATTTGATCCCACACATCACACAACGCCAATCTACTTTCTACCTTAGATGGCACCTGTAAATACTCCATGGCAGGTGCCAACTTACGGTGAACGGTCTGTAGGCCATTTGCGAAAAGAGACAACGGGCTCTTTTTCAATGAGGGCTTTTCATTTTAGATAAAAAGTAAAAAGTAGTACAAATTGCTTGATAGATGGCGCTGACTGCTAATCCATAGTCAAAAATTGCTAAATGCCGTTCTCATGAACTTGTTTCGAAGACAAACATGCAAACAAATTGTTATTTCCAGAATCATCCAAACCGCAAATTATTAATTATTTGTTAAATTGTTTAAACTTATTTGTATTATTTATTGAAATATAAGTACCTACAATACATTTAAAAGTTTCCGTACGATTTTCAACGTTGTCCAGACAAACCCAGAGGCAAAACGAACAACAAAGTAATTAACGTCACATAAAATTAATAGATTTGAACAGCTGTTTTTCAAAGGAAGATAAATACTTGAAGTACCTAATTTTTGCCATCAGTTTTATATTTCGTTGTACGAAAAGCCAAAGTGGCTTACACTCTGCTGTGCGGCAGAGGCTCTGTGAGTGAAACAAGCCTAGCTATGAAGTCCTCTATAAGGGTAAGCTTTTTATCTTTAGACTTTTTAAATTTCTAGTATAATAAATAACATAATATCCCTATAAGCCTGGAGAGCGTGTATTCTACACATCATGGCGTATAACTTTGAATCTACGAATTTTTAAATTTCGAAGCTTTTCATTCATGAAATGCCTTGTAAAAATCCTGACATTCCTCGGTAATGTACCTAACACAACATGAGGTGCGTTAAGGTACCTCGTAGGGCTCTACGAGGTACCTTAACGCACCGTAACATCCTCATGTGGAGTTAGGAACATTTCTTGAGTAATTTCAGGATTTTTACGAGGCATTTCATGAATTAAAAATTCCATGTTTGAAAAGTCGTAGAACTAAAGTTATTTGCCATGATGTGTATGCGCCATGCCCTCCCCGGGATTATAGGGATTTTATGTTATGGCTAGATAATGTTGTGTGAACTGTCCAGCATTATTTATTGTTTATTTATTTGTCAATTAAAAAGTCAAGGCACTAACTATTCCAAATATAGTTCGTGTTTTATTACGACGCGACGAAAAACTTGTTTCGCCTGTTTTTCTTCAGACTTGGAGATCGGATACATTTTGGGCTAACATTTAGTAAAATGGTTTACTCTGTAATATTAGTGACCAGACCAATCTGCATCTGCCCCCCTATTCCCTAACTGAAAGTCACTCGGTGACTAACTTTTGACAAGAAGAATGATCATCAATTAAAAAAACATACTATTAAGAATTGTCAATTGATGGTAATTTTACTTGTCCAACGTTGGTCACTGAGTGACTTTCAAGATAGGGAATAGGGGGGCAGGTCTTATTAGTGATACACACAAATATTTATATTTTTTAAATTACGAGATATGTGTTTCAGTTAAAAACACTACAATAGGTTAGGTAATTAAATAAAAGATCAAGAAAGCTGTTTTATGTCACTATATTGGTCTTTTTATATTTCTGTTTCCTCTCTAATTATTAATTAATTAGTAACTAAGAATTAACGAAACAGGCGTGATTTTATGTATGTATGTCTCGGTTATAGAGTACCCTCCATTAAAAATATTGAAATATCGTTATTATAAAGAATTGGACCTGTTACAGCAGAAATAGGTGGTACTTCCCAGGAAGAACTTTACTACTAAAATATATTAAATAGCTTACTTTCTTTCACAGATATGCGTTGTACTATCAATGGTGTTAGGCCTGTGCACTTCGCACCCCTACAACCATCAACAAATGCCAGGATCTTACCATGAGTCGCAATGGGGAATGCCTCAACCAGAAATGCAGCATCCAATGTTTGGCCCACCACCAGGCCCGGAATGGCCACCGATGCACTATCAGATGACAGGTACCTGAAGAATTTGGCAGCGACCTTAGAAAAAAAAAAACAAAGTGACAAACAACAAACTAATTAACAACGTACAATGGGCGGTCTTATCAGACAACCTTTTCATTGACAAATATTTGAATGAGACACTGTGTAAAATCAAAGACCAGAGCCGTTGGTTGGAATTCGGCGAATTCCGAAACGGCAATTAAAGTGCATAAATTTAATAAAATTTGTACGTGTTTCTGATTTAAATAACTTTATTTGCTGAAAAAATAAGTTTAAAGGCAAGTTTATAAAATTAGTGATCGTAACTGTGTGCAGATCAAAATGAGCCTAAACACGGCCAGTCTACTATTATCCATCGAGGAGTTCCGTTGTCCACATTCCGTCTCCATCATCAGATCAGCTAATCACCATAATATTGTATTGTCAGCGGAACTTGGCAGATATACAACATTTTAGCTCAATCGGTCGAGGATAACTGTTTCAAAACTAATAAGTTTCAAGATTTGTCGCACACTAACTAACCGTGCTTCTAATCGCGGATCATCCTTTAACTTTTACACCGTGTTCTGTCGATCGAATTTGAAACTGTTTATCAATACGTGTGTTAGATTAAGTTATAAATATCTCTATATGTATGTTAGTGAAATTGATGTTAGTTGTAAGGTATATATTACTATGGGCCTACAATGAGGTAAAATGTAAATTTTTCACTGTTGCCTGAAATAAATGAATTGAATTGAATTGAATTGAATACAAAAGGCAAAACTGTGTTACTGTTCCAAGGATAACTAATTTATGTTTTCTTGTTGTTTCTATCAGGTCCAGCTTATCCTGACGTACACATCCTAGGTCAGAATCCACCACATTACAGTCACCCTGAAGCTTCTGCTTTCTCTTCCGCCACCAGTGGAGTCAACTATCCACCACCAGGTACCAACCATTCTCCTATGGTCTAAATACATCCGAAAACATGGGAAGTGACATACAAAATGCCTTAATCATGTATTTTTCACCCGAGATTTTTTATTCAAGATTTGCAATGCGATATTTACAAACGCAAATGCAAAAATCAGGGTGTTGTGGGTATTTTCTATGTATAATCAAAAATATCTACTTATCTATGTAATTTACCCATAAGATGGGTGCTCTCGCTTGAGGCGCGAAATAGTTTTTTTTTTTTTGCTCATTACAGCTCATGAACACTTCTTCAGATAGCGAAAGTTGATTTTGCAATAACTAAGGAGACTTAACACACATGTTTTAATTGATAGTATCTCATAAATATCATCAGTTTAGCTATGAAACACATTTTTACAGTACGACTGATGATATTTATTAGATACTAGTTCGAATTTCGCGCCTGTAGCGAGAGCATCCACCCATACATAAGCCATACATAACACAAGCTCTGCTTAGCTTGGGGCTAGATTATGTTGTGTGAACTGTCCAGCATTATTTATTTTACTTTTTATTGATTTCCATCTTTTTCTATCATATTTATTCAAGGGTTTTTCCAGGATACTAACTTTTTCATGCGTCGTTTCCCGCCCTTTTAGATCTTGCTCATTTTGCCGCATAATTTCTAAAAGCTTATCATCATCTTATAATGCTCTAATCTTGCTCTAATTGTATATTTTGCAGCATAATTTCTAAAAGCTTATCATCATCTTATAATGCTCTAATCTTGCTCTAATTGTATATTTTGCAGCATAATTTCTAAAAGCTTATCATCATCTTATAATGCTCTAATCTTGCTCTAATTGTATATTTTGCAGCATAATTTCTAAAAGCTTATCATCATCTTATAATGCTCTAATCTTGCTCTAATTGTATATTTTCTCTGTCACAAATAGAGAAAGTTAAGATGGGTGTAGTTCCACAAATCGGATGCCGATTTACCGAAAATATTTCAAGAGGTTCAATAAATACAAAAATCTTGCGAACAACGCTGGTTCGAATAGTCTTATCTGTTTTTTTTTATTCTGCTTGGACTGACGGATCAAGCAGACGGCCCACCTGATGGTAAGCGGTACCCTCTGCCTATGAATAGTGCATTATCACATAGGTCACGTCCACCTAGGACGCACCCTATGTGGCATTGCACTGCGCCCGCCACCCTAAGACATAAAGATGAAAAGTCTCATGTGCCTGTAATTTCACCGGCAACTTTACCCTACAAACCGGAACACAGCAATGCGAGCACTACTGCTTTGCGGCAGAAATAGGTATGGTGGTAGCACTCCCCCAGCCGAACTCTTTCACAAAAAACCTCTACTACTACAATATGTATGTATATTGTACTGAGTGGGTGATGTGAATAAATAAAATTGTAATGTATGTGCATTTTTGTTTTGTTCCTTGTTTTGTGAGTAACGTGACAGTGTGAATGCCGTGACAGTGTGATGAACTAAATTGTACCTCACCCACTAATATTATAAATGCAAGTTTGAATATTTGTATGATTACATGGTTGGATGTATAATTGATGTTTGGGTGAAATAAAACTACTGCAGTTAGCGCCTGGTGTTCAATAGCTACTTTGGATAAATTTCACTATTCCCGATACCGAACCGATACGCCTGCAGCATGTTGCTCTCCTGGTATATATAACAAACGTGTTTGGTTGCAGGGAGAGTAGTGTTATATAGAATCTAGTAAACCTAGTAAGTGCATATTCTGTGGTACAATGTATGCACAACATATGTAATACATAATACAATACATAGGCATATTATAATACAGTTTTAGTCCGCGTACACACAACACAAGTAAAAAAGTTATTAGTTATTGGACACACAAAAGTTAAAACTGATGGCCCCTTTTTAAATACAAGTTACAAAAAGGCCGGACTTGCACTTGGCCGCTTTTATTTTACTTGTACTGGTGAATTTATGTTTTCTTTTTGTTTCTACCAGGCCCAGGTTATCCTGACGTACACATCCTAGGTCAGAATCCAGCACATTCCAGCTACCCTGAAGCTTCTTCTGCTTTCGCTTCCGCTGCAGGTGGAGTCAACTATCCACCTCCAGGTAACTGTCCTCCATCCTCCTATGGTCTAAATACATCCAGAACATCTTGGGGCATTTATATACAAAATGCCTAAATTATGTAATTTCATTCAGTTTTTTTTCTTCATTTGATATATTTCAATCGAATCAATTTCGAAAAGACATAAGTTAAACAACATTTACTGTGAAATCAACCTTAAAGAGCTACAAATAAAGTTCTTACAAAACCAAAACTACCAAAACTAAGACACAATATTTCAACTAGATTTTAATACTGTGTGACGTAGATACATCATCGAAAGCTGCTTTTCTATAAATAAATAATAACAATAATAACAAATAAAAATAAACGCTCACTTTTCAAAAACGTACGAAACGAAACGTATTTTTTGCGCCGACCTGACATCTAGTTGTATTCTTGATCGAAGGTGTCTTAAACACAAAATACAAAACACTGTGTAACTGTTACAAGGATAATTCGCGGTTTATAGTAGCATTGAATATTTGCATGATTAGATGGTTGGATGTTTTCATGTTTTGATGAATCAAAAGTACTCGAGCACCGCCTGGTACTTGATAGCTACACTGGATAAAATGTCGCCATTCCCGGTACTGGTAACTGGACTACTCCTGCTGCATGCTGCTCTCCTGGTATATTTAACAAATTTCCAATCAGTAAAGGGAAGAAAAAAAACATACTTAATATCAATGTTTTGTTGTGTTTGGTTGTAGGGAGAGTAGTGCTAGATTAAGACTTAGAACCTAGTGACACTAGTAAGTGGTACACTTTATGCACAAGGGCATAGAATACAGTTTCAGTCCTTGTACACACAGCATAAATAAAAACTGTACCAACATGAGAAGTAAAAAAGTTATTTATTATTTGGACACAAAAATGTTAAAACTGATGAACACTTTTTAAAGTTAAGAAAGGCCCGACACGCGCTTGGCTGCTTTTTTTACCTGTACTCGTGAATTTATGTTTTTTTTCTTTTCGTTTCTATTAGGCCCTGCTTATCCTGAGGCACACTACCCAGGTCAGAATCCAGCACATTACAGTCACCCTGAACCTGCTGCTTTCTCTGCCGGCTCTGCCAGCGGAGTCAACTATCCACCTCCAGGTATCAACCACTCTCCTATGGTCTCAATACATCCAGTACCGACGGCAAAAGACGGGCTGTGACATACAAAATGCCTAAATCATGTATTTTTCATTCAAGACTTGCGACGCGATATTTATAAACGTAAATGCAAATCCATGAAGTCACGTGTGTGATGAGAAAAGATAGAAATATATTTTTTGGCAGTGGCCCTTACTCTCTTGCCAATGACATCATAATGTATTCTATACGATGATTCCACGCAAATATCGTAACGAGCCCTCGTTATGTCACATTTGGTCATAGCGAACAACGGGGCAGGTCTTATCGACTCTTTCGCGCGTTAACTTCCCGAAAGACCCCAAATCACCAGAAGACGGAAGCGTCCCTAAGATGCTGGCTGCATTCCCACACTCAAGGGTTGAATACATTGAGCCAGATAAGAGCCAGCTCTCAGGTCACGCTTCGCATCGACCAGAAGTATTTTGTATGAAGCTTGAAGATTGGTTTCCAGAGTTTCACTGGTTTCACTTTATATGCTAGCTTGACGACCTCTGTGGCGCAGCGGGCGAAGGTTTACCTGCAACGCAGGAGGTTGTGGGTTCGATTCCCGCCTCGGAACAAATATTTGTGAGATGAGATCTGCAGATATTTGTTCAGGGTGTTCTGGGTTTTTTCTATGTATAATAAAAAATATCGATGTAATGTATTTTATTAATAGTATAAGTTATCTAGTAACTACCCATAACACAAGCTCTGTTTAGCTTGGGGCTAGATAATGTTGAGTGAACTGTCCAATATTATTTATTTATTTATTTATTTATTCGAGTAGTTGTTGACGGCTGCTCGTCGCATGAAATGGCTATAAATGCCGGGGTACCTGAAGGGTCAGTGCTATCTGCCACACTGTACAAATGGCTATAAATGCCGGGGTACCTGAGGGGTCAGTGCTATCTGCCACACTGTACAAATGTCTATAAATGCCGGGGTACCTGAAGGGTCAGTGCTATCTGCCACACTGTACAAATGGCTATAAATGCCGGGGTACCTGAGGGGTCAGTGCTATCTGCCACACTGTACAAATGTCTATAAATGCCGGGGTACCTGAGGGGTCAGTGCTATCTGCCACACTGTACAAATGGCTATAAATGCCGGGGTACCTGAGGGGTCAGTGCTATCTGCCACACTGTACAAATGTCTATAAATGCCGGGGTACCTGAAGGGTCAGTGCTATCTGCCACACTGTACAAATGGCTATAAATGCCGGGGTACCTGAGGGGTCAGTGCTATCTGCCACACTGTACAAATGTCTATAAATGCCGGGGTACCTGAGGGGTCAGTGCTATCTGCCACACTGTACAAATGTCTATAAATGCCGGGGTACCTGAGGGGTCAGTGCTATCTGCCACACTGTACAAATGTCTATAAATGCCGGGGTACCTGAGGGGTCAGTGCTATCTGCCACACTGTACAAACGCGTACACAAACCCATACTAGCGTTTCATTTGTTTCACTTTATAATACACAAACCTATACTCCTGTGTTAAGGAGGTATAAAGTGTTTTTAGGGATGTTCGGGGGGTTGATGGTGTTTCTTCGGGTATTTCAGGGATTGTAGGGGTGTTTAGGTATTTGTAGGTTTTATTCCCAGTTACCGAACAAAGCTTTGTTGCATAACAAGTAACTTCATATATTAAAGGCGGTAAAGCATCATTCATCATCATTGTTTTTTTAATATATTTGTTTAGGGTTCTGTTTAATAAGCTTTATTTAAACTACAACTAAACAATAGAACCTTAATAACCAAGTGAGTGGTAAAATTGCCATAAAAAAGTCTTAGTCATGAGAAGTAAAAAAAAAAACTGGCATACTCGCATGCGCTAAAGCGGCCAATTTCACTCGACTCGTTCACTTGTATCCGTTTTTGTCTGTATTGGTGAATAAATGGGTTCTCTTTTCTTTCTTTTTCTACCAGCACACTACCATCAACATCAGAATCAAGCACTTACCGGTTTCCCTGTTGCTTTCACTTCACCTGCCCGCGAACAAAATGACGCCAACTGTCTACATCAAGGTATCAACCATCCTGCTGTGGTTAAAAACCTTCCACTTACAATTACAGAAGATGAGCTACTGACATTGAAAGTACCAGAATCAAGAAATATACAAGTTATTCAGTTAAATAAAAATGCTGACGGTTCTTTTAACGAAAGTGATATACCAGTCGCTTATAGAAAAGCTCTGGCTCTGGCACGCACTGCGAACAAAGGTTCCTCTAATGCAGGAGTGGCTAATGATCAGACAGGACACGGTGTCCAAGCTGTAGCAAGCAGTGCAACTAATGCTCAAGCTCATGCAGAGACTCATCCTGCTATCATTAAAAGGCGTAAATCAAACAAAAGGGCCCCACAACCGGAGCTTATCAACAATCCGGCTAATCCTGCAAACCATTCTCCCGTTCAAAAAAGTCCACGGCGCTACAGGGTTCCTAAAACCCCAGCAAACAACCCAGCTCCAGATCACATAAGTCCAGCTAAGAACACAGTTATAGTAGCAGGTGATTTTGCCGAGGCTGTAGCAAAAGGAAATAATGCTGAGGCTGCAGCAGTGCCAACATGTGAACAAGATACCGCGGTTGCTACCGCATCTAGTGACCAACACCACCCAGCTGTCAACACACCAGCTCCTGTAAAATCTACAACAGCTCCTATTGCCACATATAAACCAGCTCCAGCAAATCATGAACCAGCGCCTGTTAGACCAATATCTACTTTGTTTGAACCTGTAATAGGTAAAAAGTTGGCTTCTAACCATTTAACAACACCTCTGCCTGCAGTGCCCACTACTTGTTCGAATGATAATGATATTTCTGTTAATGATAATGATAAGACTGCTCCTGGTAATTCTGTTACCTTTGGAGAATTACTGAATGATTCTGAACCGGCTAACGATAAATATAGTTCACCCGTTCCGTCGTCTACTTTTGCGCATACTGAAGCAGTTGCTGTTAGAGATTCTGATAAAATTGCTCCTGTAAATCCTATTGTATCTGAAGATACGTTGTTTGATGCTAAACCAACTACTGATGACTGTGATTCTCCTGTTACCGTACTTGATGATTTGGTTTCTCCAGATGTAAACCAAAAATCTACCTTTTTTGAACCTGTAATAGCTAAAGAGTTGGCTCTTAACCATTTCACAACACCTCTGCCTGCAGTGTCCACTAATTGTTCAGATAATGATGAAATTGATGATGATGATGATGATCCTAAACCAACTACTGATGACTGTGATTCTCCTGTTACCGTACTTGATGATTTGGATTCCCCATATGTAAACCAAAAATCTACCTTTTTTGAACCTGTAATAGCTAAAGGGTTGGCTCTTAACCATTTCACAACACCTCTGCCTGCAGAGTCCACTACTTGTTCGGATAATGATGAAATTGATGATGCTGATCATGATGATGATGATAAGACAGCTCCTGGTAATCCTGTAGCCTTTGAAGATTCACTGAATGATTCTGAACCGACTACTGATAACTATAGTTCTCCCGTTCCGTTCTCTACTTTTGCGGATGCTGAAGCAGATACTGGCAGAGATTCTGATAAAATTGCTCCTATTAATCCTATTTTACCTGTTGATACGTTGTTAGATGCTAAAACAACTACTGATGACTGTGATTCTAACGTCACTGTACTTGATGATTTGAGTTCTCCGCCACTAGATAACGAAAACAATGAATATAATGTAGACCAAGATTCCCCTGATGACTCAAACCCACAATTTGACGATCAGGCTCGAACAACAACAGAGGCACCAAGTTTCTTGAGTACACTTATTAGTTTTTTCTCCAAGGGTAAAAAAGATTCAGCACATAATGCAAAGCCTGAGAAAGTTGATGACTTAATTTCAAACAATGTGTATGAAGATGATGAGACAAACTCGGATAATGAATCAGAAGAACGAGTTTATGACAAAACAGATGCACTACAAACGGATAAAGCACTAGGTAAGGAACAAAACACATGTGACAAAAATTCCGCTGTTGACACAAACCCACAATCTGACGACCAGACTCAGACTACAACAAAAGCACCAAGTTACTTTCGTAAATTAGTTGAGTTATTGTTCAAGGGTAAACCAGATGCAACACAAAATAGTGAAGCAGCAAATAACTTGGCAACAACTGAGGCTACGCAACTAACTACGGAAACTAAAAGTTTCATCAAAGCAAAAGTTGTGTCAAAAACTGACGTAGTTTCCTCAGTACCTGAACCTGAAGAAACTGATACACAACAAGCACCAGGAATAGACAACAATAATCAAACACAAGCTGCATCGGCAGAAAAAAAATGTGGTTGCGGCAGCACTGATCCAACTCAAGATGGAACTGCGGAAAATAATTGTGAATGCGAGGATTGCGAATGCGAAGATAAAACAGCTGATAAAAACGATAAACCAAATGCCCTACTTGGGTTAATAAGTCTGTTAGACTCAATTATAAAGAAACGTTCGTCGACACAATAGTACAAAAATGTATCCAGCATGCTTTCTGTTCTAGTAGTGATAATGGCTCAATAAATATAGTTTGCAGTGTTTGAAATCATTTTAATATCCATGTAGTTTGCACCAAATTTTAATAAATACGTCATGAATGTCAGTATTGCGTTGGCTGTTGTACTTTTAAAACGTGTGAGTGCAAATATTGACATATAAGTTTATAGCCGCAATTAAGAAACTACTAAAATCATCAAAAAAAAATCTAACACTTACATCCATTTTTGCTAATAAATAAAGAAGTTAAATCGTGATTTTTGTATGAATATACCTTCTTTAGTAGGCATCAAATGTTTGCTATAACATTATTGGATCACCCGTGTGCCTGTATATCCATCTGTCTGTCTGTCACAGCCTTTCTCGTAATCTACGCCAAAATTGTTGAATTTTGGTCCATATACAGAGTTACGTAACCCTATCGCGGTCGTAATACCGTAAACAAATGTATTCTGATTTGGGGGGTTAAGATTGGGGGGCAAATTAGAAAAAGAATAAGAACAACTTTCAAGTTCATCTGTAACTTAAAATGAAATGTCTTCATACCCACGATACTGGGAATCCTAGGTGTGGGGACAGCACTGCTGGGTGTAATGTTATCTTTCGTTATGTTATGATGACGACTATGATAATGGATGCTCACTTTACTAAATCCTCTTTTTATCTGTATTGGATAATAAACCTATTTTTTCTTTCTTTTTCAACCAGCACAAGGGTATACAGAACCTGAAGTACGCAATTACAATCAAGTTCAGAATCCAGTCCGTTCCAATAACGCTGGTGCCTATGCTTCAGGTAACAACGTAGAGAGTGTTGCCAATCCACCTCAAGGTATCACCCATTCTCCTACAGTCCAAAAGATCTCACTACTGAAGGAAAAAAATGAGCCAATTAAATACGTACTGCCACTTAGCGGGGAAGCAAAGAATATAAAACAAATTCACTTAAAAAATGCAAACAGCGACGGTTATTATAATGAAAACGATCTACCAGCCTCATATAGAGAAGCTCTGACTCTAGCACGCGCTAAGACTAGAGGTAATTCTAAGGCAGGAGGGGATTATGATCAATCAGGATCTGACGCTCAAGCTGCAGCAGCCAATACAGTCAATGCTCAAGCCTACTCTGAGGCTAATAACGCGGCTAACAATGATACCCCTTTGGCAACAAGGCCAGCAAGTGAGTCAAAACTGAAAAATTGGGCCCCAGTGCCTGTGGCTGCAAACATTCCAGCTGAACCAGCTAATCATTCTCCAGTTCATAAAGGACATAGGCGTCCTTTCAAGGCTCGTCCTAAAGCCCCAGCATTCGTCCCAGCTACAGTTAATAGAGGTCCGGCTAAGGCCACAGTTATTACAGCAAGTGATAATGTCAAGGCTGTAGGAGAAGATAATAATGCTAAGGCTGTAGCCGTGTCATTGAGTAGTCTGGATAAGGCGGTTGCTAACATATATAGTAGTCAACACCACCCTGGTGTCAACACACAAGCTCATGTGAAACCTACAACAGCTAAAGCAGCTTCAGAAAATCAAAAACAAGTGCTTTTAAAACCAATATCTACCACGTTTAATCATGCCAGGACTAATGAGTATGCTACTAACCATTTAAAAAAACCTCTGCCTGCAGCGGCCACTAACTCTTCGAATGCTGATGAAGTTACCATCAGTGATGCTGATAAGGCTGCTCCTGTTAATTGTACTGCACTTGATGATACGCTAATTGGTCCTAATTCAGCTAAAATGGTACCAACTACTGATGATTATGGTTCTCCCGTTCCCGTACTTAATAATTTGAAATCTTTGCAATCAGATAAGGAGAAAACCGCTTATAATGGAGAACAATATTCCCCTGTTGATGATACAAACCAACAATCTGATGATCAGACTACAACTACAACAGAGGCACCAAGTTTCTTCAGTGCAATTATTGGTTCCTTGTTAAATGGTAAAAAAGATTCAGGAAATGATGTGATCATTAATGACTCGAATTTAGATAGCAAACATCAAGATAAAAGTGAGGTAGGAACAGATTCCATAGATAAAGTTGATGTAGCAAGCTCGAATAAAGTAGATACTAAGTTGTTGAAAACAAATATAAATAAATCACGCAAAAGTGATTGCGAAGAACCTGATGCATCGCATAATGACAAAGCAGCAAATGACGTTACGAAAACAGGCATAACGCTAGCTGATTTCATTGAAGGTATATTTGATGTATTGGGAAAGATTGTGTCGATAACTGACACAATTTTCTCATCAAAAGCTAAAAGTAAGCAAGAAACAGGATCAAAATGCATTGATGACATTCAAGCCGCATCGGAAAAAGAAGCTAAATCCGCAGATTTACAAGAAGCAACCGCTGAAGCTGATAAAAACGTTAAATTCACATCAGGTTCCGTATTTAGTAAATTTATAAATGCTCTCAGAGAAAGGGAAAAACAAAAATGTGAATCGAAAAAATATTCTACTTCAAATTCTTAGCAATAATTGGTGAACAAATTAATATTAGAAATGTACATGCACTCAATAGTTTATGAAATCATTTCCATACCTTCACAGTTTGCACCAAACTCAAATATCTTGAAAGCTTTCATCGTGTGATACAACTGAGAACCATACAGGGTGTCAGTTTCAAATGAGCTTTTTCTCTAAAAATAGTTCTTCATAAACTTGTATACCCACTACCTGCTTCGTAAATACAGCCATTTTGTTTTTTTTTTCAGCCATCAAAATGTAATTCTCGCGTGAAACCCTATTTTTTCCTTGTTTTTTGGTCATCACAGCTTATCAACACTTCTTCAGATAACGAAAGCTGATTTCGCGAAAACCAAGAGACTTAACACACATTAAAATGCGATTAGGAAGCCTGTACAATTTTGAAAATCAGTTGTTAAAGTAGGCCTTTTTGCACTGGGTACTGGTAATTGATATATGAAATACTAGTATCCACCCGCGGCTTTGCTCACGTTTTACCAAGATACATAGTAGCCTATAGCTAAATCCAGGTTATAATCTGTGTATAAAATTTAATTGAAATCTGTTCAGCCCTTTCGGCGCAATTAGGTAAAAAAAAAAAGTCCAAACATCCAAACATCATAAATTTGACTTTTATGATGTGGGATTATCATAAATCCCATCATAATCACAATCATGTAAGATTATCTTGTTGCTCACTGGCAACAGATTTGATTGGTGCAACGTCGTCCTGCAGAAGGTGATCCATGGAGGGGGTCACGACCCTCAGCATTGAGGAATACGACGCAAGGAGGGGAGGGGATTAGTTTAGCTACGAATACCTGAAACAAAAAATACTATAAAAAATATTTAAGCATATTCGTAACTAAAGTATGATATTTATAATATACTATTAATTACAACATGTGTGCCAGGTCTCCTAGTTTTCGCGTAATCAGCTTTCGCTAACTGAAGCAGTCTTGATGAGCAGTAATAAGCTAAACACACCTAAACCTTTGAATTTCGCGCCAAAAGCGAGACAATCCACCTTAAAACACTAAAATAAGCTTAGCTCCTAAGCATTCATAATCGTAGAACAGTGAGGACCTTCCGGTACCTCATCTGGCCTTGTAGCGGTTCGACCATGTGAAAACCGACACCCTGTATATAAACTTTATAGGTGCATTTAAGTGTGCCTGGGTACAGTGCGAAGTTCATTTCTACAAATTAAGTTTTAATCGAGATCTTTGTGTAACATTTAATAAAACATTCATACTTAAATGTTATCATATCAACATCTTATAAAAGTGTCCATGCGCGCCCATCCTTGGAACCCCACCCCACCGAAATTTAATAAAAACAATTAAAAATAAAATTTTAGTTTTAATTTAAATTTATACTTGGTAATTGGCAGATTACAACATAAAGACATAATATAGGAAGTAGAATTTTATAGACTAAAAAAATTTTAATTTTATGCTAATTGCAACAAATACAATTTTTTTTTAAATCTATATCGTGAATATCTCTATTACCTATCAGCGTACATTGGTAAGACTAATATGAATAACAAATAATATTATATTAGAGAGCATACGGTAGTCGATTACGAAGCAAATATTTTTTCATGATTTTCTTTCACTTTTTATTGCGCGAGCGCTATTCTGTCACTCTCTAACTTACCTGAACTTTACGGAGTGATGGAATTTGGCTGTTGTCTGCCTCTTAAGTTTAATTCTTGCCTCATTATACCTACAATAGAACACACACACGTTTCGTGCTAATTTTTCGGTTTGTGTTCAATACTTCTAATTAGTATTTAAAAGTACCTCATCATATAAATTACTAAACGGCTGTAGTGTATCTGGCCTAAGAATGTACCCCTCCATCTCCTCCCACGGATGTAGTAAAAGACGTACTAAAGCTCGGTTTGTACTTTGACTAGTGATGAATGCAGGTGCCTGCAGTGATTAGTTAGTACTGAACAATATTGGACACCTCTCTCTGTTTTACCAGCGAGAGTGTATCTAACTCCCTGACTCCTTTATCCCTGTCCGATTCGATAAAAACCCGAGGTTTTTACTAAAAATTACCAAGCAGTTCCTGATAGATCCGTTGACTTTGATCCCTTGTCCTGATAGATCCCTTATACCTATATTTTTTTCCTAATAGTTCCTGTATTACATCCAATAACTAGCGAGATTGTTTTATTTGTCTAGAATTTTTTATTCTTTGTTATTCAATTATTGTTGCATTAAAGTGGGAACTGGATAGTGACGTCACGTGGTGTTAGTCACGAGCCTGGTGGTAGTCACGAGCCTGGTGTTAGTCACGAGACTGGTGTTAGTCACGAGACTGGTGTTAAGCAGACCTTGTTTTCGTGGATCATGGTCTAGTGGGAGGAACCTTAACTTTGACGTTTAACCCCTAGTGTCGTGGGTTCAAATCCCAAACCTGCACCAATGGATTTTTCCACTTGAAAAGTGATGTGCGTAATATAACATGCTCTAAAGTGAAGGAAAACATCGCCAGGAAGCCGACATGTCCTAGAACCAAACATTTGAAGACATGTGTATGGGAGGAGCCTGTATCCTTCCACCACACTGGTTCGTCACCATCGTTCACTAGACCTGGTCACTGACTAAAGCAGAGTGACCAAGAAAGAACTGTACGAAGTAGTAGTATCACACACTCCTCAGTAGGCTGGCAGCCCGGACAAATCATGTTATACTTACCAACGAAACTTGCCCAACAAGAGTAGTAAGAAAATTAAATGGGCTTTAAAATGTAATTTTACAACTCGAGATTTTAATCCTTCAATTCTCTATTTGTAGAGTCCAATTTTCGTTTGGCCATGACAACACCGGCTGTATGCAAATATTCATTAGGACATAGATACTATTATTTATACTGTCGATGCCCAAGGCATGTTGCGACAGTGTTTGAGATACAGAACTTTTGTGAAACGACTAGTTCCCACAAGCGCAAGTTTTGTTTTAGCCTGACCACAGAATAAATATGGCCTGACTACGTTAGTTAGGCGTACCTACATAGGGAAGCTACGTCTCGCTTCAGTGAGGAAGGGGTAGTGAGTGTCTATGTATGTCTGTGTGTTTGTATAATACCTTCAGAACTTGAAAAGCACTGAACCATTTTGACAGATGCTGTGCCATTAGCTTCATCTTTACCACAGACTATATTACACTAGATAACGCGAGGACACCTACTTTGCATGTCACTTTGCCTGTCCGAAGTTTGATCAATGCTCCAACTAGCAAACATTAAATCAGTTTGCTCTCGGCCGTCTTCGCGATAGCACGTCGTATGTTAATAGAAAAATGCTTAATTTGTTAAATGCGCCATAGTGAACCGTAAAAATTGTTCGAAAACAGCTAACCGTGCGAATGGAGATATTTCGTAGCATATCCAGCGGTTTAGGCTGTGCGTTGTCACTCAGTCAGTCAGTCAGTCAGGACATTGCCTTTTATACAATTATTATGAGATTGATGATTTTCTTTAGTGTTTGTGAATCAGTAGTAGAGATCAAGAGTAAACACTAAAGGTTATTTTACAGTTTTTTTCTTATGCTATGACACTTCATAGATTAGAGAGATGATATATCTCTGTCTCACTCTGGACGCTGGGTTACTCTAGTAATTCCAAAATTAGTCTAGTTTTTTAGTTTACTCATCAAGACAACATCACCAAGACAAGCCTTCGTTGGCTCATGTAAGATACCCATCATCTTATTATCTCGTGATAATAAGATGATGCGTATCTTACATGCGATCTTAATATTAAAATTGAAGAGGTCCCATGAATGTGCAAGTCAGAATCGCGCACGAAGGGTTCCGAAACATTATCTATAAAAAAGGCAAACAAACACGTTTGTGGTACGGGAGCCCCCCTTAAATATTTGTTTTATTTTAATTGAATTATTTATTTTTAGCGAATATATGAATAAATTACTGGCACGGGACCGTGAGGAATGGCACAGGCAAAGAGTGGCCTATACTCAGCAGTGGGTGAAGTCAGGCTGTGGACGATGATGATGATGCTATAAATAAATATTCTGTGAATATTTCAAGCGTCTATCTACCTGTCGCCGTTATCAATATCGAGCAAAAACTAGAAATAAAACACATTTATTGTATGGGAGCCCCCTTAAATATTAATTTTATTCTGTTTTTTAGTATTTGTTGTTACGAGTATAGCGGCAACAGAAATATGTCATCTGTCAAAATTTAAACTGTCTAACTATCACGGTTCATGAGATACAGCCTGGTGACAGACGGACAGACAGGCAGACAGACGGACAGACGGACGGACAGCGGAGTCTTAGTAATAGGGTTCTGTTTTACCCTTTGGGTACGGAACCCTATAAAAGCCTGTCTTGTGGACAGGACATGATGTAGGTATCATTATTTACTTTATCCACACTCATATCGTAAAATCCTCATTAAGGCACTCACAAATAGTGTTTTAATGCAGCTGTGATGTATCCAGCCCCTCCGTCTCCTCCCGTGGATGTCGTAATAGCCGATTAAGGTATTATCCGGCCTTGTTGATAAGATTCGTTGGTATAAGATTTGTCCTGGCTGCTAGCTTATTACTGGAAGAAAGCGTTAGCCGCGTCAGTAGTGAGAAGCAATGGCGGCGATGAGCTCACCACTTGTCACGTCTGTATAACCACGATGGTGCAACCCACGGTGAAAAGAGGCCCGTTGAGGCTCTGTCTACCCCTTCGGGGAAAAAGGCGTGTGGTATTAGTAATTATGTATGTATGTATGTATTAGTAATTAAATTAATTGCAAATTTTAGGGTTCTGTACCCAAAGAGTGACAACAGGAACCTTTTACTAAGCCTATGCCGTAGGAGAAGGGAAGAGTTAGAGTTAAACTGGTAGCACACATACGGGCTGTCTCTTGGTGATGGTAATTCTCATGTGATGACATGTCTGGTGGTTACGTGACCTGCGGATCTTGGAGCAGCATATCATGCGAAGTATATTATTATACAATGGTACCCCTCGCGGTATATTTTCAAAGCACTTAGGTTCCGCCCTAATAAATATGTTCCTGACACCCAAATATTACATCAATTAAGTTATTTATTATACCAAATGCAAATTGGACAGTTATTTTTTAACGCGATTGTAAGTGTAGTAGATAACTCACCCAATAAGGATACTTTGACAGGCGATTACTTTCTTATTAGAGCTGCGGCTCGGATGGTGTTATGTAGGAAGAACAATTTAAATAAAATATATTTTTGCGAAAAAAACTGACAAAGCTAGGGATTTTTGCTGAAAATGGGACCAATTTGGAAGTTTAGAGTAGAGAGCTTTTTTCTGAAACAGTACGTCCGGGGAAGTACCTACTACCACCATACCTATTTCTGCCGCAAAGCAGTAGTGCTCGCATTGCCGTGTTCCGGATTGAAGGGTATGGTTTCCAGTGAAATTACAGGCACATTAGACTTTTCCCCTTTATGTGTCAGGGTGGCCGGCGCAGTGCAATGTCACATAGGGTGAGTCCTACGTGGACGTGACCTATGTGGTAATGCACTGTTCATAGGCAGAGGGTACCGCTTAACATCAGGTGGGCCATCTGCTTGATCTGTCATAACAAGTTTTTTTTTGGATGTATTACATTTATTTACAGAAATAATAATACAAGGTATGTACAAAATACATATGAAACAGTTGTGCTACCTGAAGACCGCTGTTGTAACAAGTTGTATACAAAAGTATACTCTGTTAACCCAAACATAACAAAAAAAAATGTGCTTAATGAGGAATGCATGAGGTAACAAACATACAAAAACATACAGTATAATGGAGAACCCCCTTTATTTTAAGTCGTCGAAAGAATTTGTAAATATCAGCTGAATCTAACATGAACCTGATGTTTTCCTGCCAGGAGGAAGTAACAAAGACAAAGTCACATCTTTAGCGTTAGTGCTTGTACTATTATTTATTCTGTGGCGTTAGACAATTGTATAAAGTAAAAGTAGAAGCAGGATGAAATAAACAGTTACTGAAAGTGGAACCTGGAGTTTTACTGGAGAGCTCTCCAATAAAACAAAGGTTTTAATTTGAAAACAAGGTTTTTTTTTAAAACGTCGTGTGAAGTTCTGTCGCCCCCTCCTTACGTCGGTAACCCCACTGCTGAGGTTCGTGACCTTTATGTGGGACCTTGGTTTTGATGATGTGTCTCCACTGGCTCCTCATGGCGTCGCTCACGCTGGAATCGAGTGTAGAGCGAATTTGATAGCTCCAGCGCATGGGGCTCCGTCCCCGCGGTCTCTTTCCTTCCAATTTACCAGTGACCACCAGCTTTTCAAGATTGCCACATGCCTTCCTGGCAAACTGGGCGAAAAACTCAAGGACCCTGCGGAGACATGGAGTTCGTGGAGGATTGAAGCTTTGGTGCGATGAGCCGTCCGTGGTATTCGGAGAATTTTCCGCGAGCACCACATTATCGGTCCGCCTTCGTGAACGTCTAAGTCTCCGCCCCGTACTGAAAAATGGAACCACCAGGTACTAATAAATAAAATATAGTAAAAGTAATTTAAATGCAGTCTTGACTGCATCTGAGATAATCCGGTCCAATACACCTTACAGAAATCGCTATGCAAAAGGAGTTCAAGCCAAACTACCGGCTATAAATCGACGCATTACTAAAACGTATGTAATTTTTAACCAACTCAAAAAAAGAGGATTCTTTTATTCAAATTTAGTATTTTTTCTTCACCATGTCTGTGTATTTTTATAACTTAATTTCGCGTATTAACATACGATTTTCGACCGAAAATACCTTGTTCGTTGTAATTTATTAAGGTTGTTAACGTTTATGTTCTTTCTTTTAGGCATTTTGTAGCCCTTAGAAGACATTTTGTACAAATAAAGATAAATAAAGATGAGTCGTCTGAAGAAAAATGAGACAAAACCTTTGAAATAACTCGGAAAACTATTCAGACAAGTGTTACTACATTCTCGGCATTTTAGTAGGTAAGATTATTATTATGTACAGATAATACATAAGTACCTATAGTTACTTTATTCTACACGACTGCTCAAAAAAGGAGTGTATTTATTATTTTCAGGGTTCTTGTATGTATATAAAGGGCGTACCAAGACTATTCGACTATTCGACATGAAGGGAAAGTACCTCAAATATTGTAGATAGGATATTTTGCTGAAAAGAGACTTGATTTTATTTTTAAAACCAAATCATTCTGCATTCAAAGATGTTCTTAAAATTACTTCGTTCGTCTGGGAATCGAGCCGAACATTTAATAGAATCAAACATTTTACGTTATTCTTTTGCTATAGGATACTATGTTACTTAAGGTTTTTTTTATCCTTTCTTTCGATTGGCATCATAAAAATACGAGTTGTTTTTTTTCACATTTAAGTCGTTTCAATTCCCAGATGAACCAAGTAATTTTTAGAAAAGCTTCGAAAGCAGTATTTCTAAGTTTTAAAAATAAAATAAAGTCTCCTATCAGAAAAATATCCTATCTACAATATTAAAGGTACTTTCCCTACATGTCGCATAGTCTTGGGACGGCCTGTATACTAATTTAATCATTTATTTCCTCAAAAGAATTTACTTTATTTACAATTAAATACAATTTAGTACCTAATAAAATCTAAAGTATGTGCCATTAAGCGTAGCTAACGTTAGCTTTCTCTAATATTCCAAACGACAGATAACAAATTTGTTATTAGGTACAGTTGTTGCTCGAAAAATGGAGAATTTCCTGATTGATCCATTGGCTATGATCCCTTGGACTTGATCTAGGTACTATCATTAGGCCTTTTCTATCATCATTAGTTAATAGAGTTTTTTTGTGAAAGAGTTCGTTCGGGGAAGTACTACCACCATGCCTATTTCTGTCCCCAAGCAGTTGTGTTCTCATTGCTGTATTCCGTTTTGAGGGGTATGGGTGCCGGTGAAATTACAGGCACATGAGACTTTTTATCTTTATGTCTCAGGGTGGCGGACGCAGTGCAATGCCGCATAGGGCGCGACATAGGTGACCTATTAGGTAATGCATTGTTAAAGGCAGAGGTTACCGCTTAACATCAGGTGGGCCATCTGCTTGTTTCGTCATTCACGTAGATAATACAATTTAAAAAAAAATGGTAAGTTTGTTCCTTCTACAAAATTTACTTAGTAGTGCGAAAGTAGACCACGCGAGCAACCTTGTATAAAACTATGTACATCTCGATCCATAGCATCAAACAAAGAATCAAAAACACAAAATAAAATATACAAGAACTTTTCAGAAAAACTAAAAATTTATTTATTGTAGTATTCTATTGACGGTAGCAGTCGATAAGCCATGGCAGAGGCCCTCGGGCGGCTTGACAAACTCTGACACCAGAGGCCAGCACTACCTCATACGAAACGACGACGATTGACGGACAGGAAGCGCGTATTTTTCCGAGAAGTCTATCAGAGCCATGTTGCTTATTACCAAGGCACAGATCAAATAATACCATAATATAATCAAGGTGAGACTTCAGATGTTACAGTATGCGACTACATAAGGCTTGCTGGTTTTTTTTTATTAACGCACCTAATCCCATTTCATTATTCAAATAGGAATAACAAAAGCTACATTTAAATAGGACGTTTGTCCCACAAAATTATAATTGCATCAACAAAACATTGTCCGCATAAAAACCACATAAAATCGGAAATGGAGAGCGATAAAACAAAACCGCCATTTTGTTTCGAAACGTCAACTTCCCGCCAATTTAATTTATTTTTAATTGTCTATGAACGCGACGAGCCGTGCCTCGTAAATTATATTCTTATTTTATTTGCGGCATTATTATTGTCCTAATTATTGTTTAATTATGGACAAATTTAGGTTAATAGAAAGACAAAATAATAAACGAAGATTTATAGGTACATAATGTTGTTCAGTTTTCACACACTACAATATTATTGAACGATTTTGAAAGCTTTTATAACTTGCTATGTGTGTCCGTTCAATCTTGCACAGTGCAACTGATTTAGACTGGTTCAAAATTCAGTAATTTTGAACCAGTCAAAAACAAAGTTTGATTTACTTTGAATTGTGAACAATTAAACATGGCAATGCAGCCAGCATCTTAGGGACGCTTCCGTCTGGTAGTGATTTGGATCAGTTGAGCTACCTTTAGATCGCTTGCAGCGGTCTTCAAGTGGCACAACTGTTTCATATGTATTTTGTACACACCTTGTATTATTCTTTCATTAAACATTGAAGTGTAATCAAAAATAAGTAACTAAAGAAGTAAGTAAATAAGTAAGTAAATTTTTTTTTTTTCTTGCTTCCTATCTTTTAGCTGTAAGATTATAATCCTCAGGTAGATAGTTTATTATATCAAGGTTTCCTTCCAAAATGATGTGGCTAAATAAACCATCATTTATTTCCACACTAATTTTCACCCCTAAAGTATGACTTTATAAGCAGCTTTTCTTATCAAAAATTCATCGCTCTGACGCAATACACCTCAATCTAACCTATCTCGAAGCCTTATTTTCGAACCATCTCCCTTTTTAAAACCATTCTAATTTGCATATTGTTATTGGATGGCTGAAACAAAGCTGGTGGGGTGTCCGCCATTTTGGTTTTATTCAGGACATTCCCTTTTCTTATTATTCGTTCTTGGTTTCCGTTTTTTAAACCCCGATGCAAAAACGACGGGGTGTTATAAGTTTGACGTGTCTGTGTCTGTCTGTCGCCTCGTAGCTCCCGAATGGATGAACCGATTTCGTTTTTAGGGTTCCGTAGTCAAAGAAAAGGAACCCTTATGGATTCGTCATGTCTGTCTGTCTGTCTGTCTGTCTGTCTGTCTGTCCGTGTATGTCACAGCCTTTTTTTTCCGAAACTATAAGAGCTATACTGTTGAAACTTGGTAGGTAGATGTATTCTGTGAACCGCATAAAGATTTTACACAAAAATTGAAAAAAAAAACAATTATTATTGGGGTTCCCCATACTTAGAACTGAAACTCATTTTTTTTTTCAACAAACCTATATGTGTGGGGTATCTATGGATAGGTCTTCAAAAATGATATTGAGGTTTCTAATATTTTTTTTTTCTAAACTGAATAGTTTGCGCGAGAGACACTTCCAAAGTGGTAAAAAGGGTGTCCCCCCCCCGTTACTTCTAAAATAAGAGAATGATAAAACTAAAAAAAATATATGATGTACATTACCATGTAAACTTTCACTCAAAATTAATTTGAACGAGAGCTAGTAAGTAGTTTTTTTTTAATACGTCATTAATCGTAATCCATCCAAGAACTTTTATATTATGTTACTTGCTGTTACGGAACCCTTCATGGGCGAGTCCGACTCGCACTTGGCCACTTTTATTTGATTCGTTTGAAAGGTGTATTTGTCAGTAGTGTTCTTAGCTATGTTTGATCAAAATCGGTTCACCCGTTTCATTGCGTTGAGGGTTTTTTAATTTTTACAAAATTAATTACTTTTTTCACTGAAACTGATGGTGGCTAAAACTACCTACGAATAAGATAAAAGCAATCAGTTCAGTAACTGTTGATGTAAAAAAAGTATAAAAATAATTAATTAAAATAACTTCAAAATGTAAAGCCCTAATTCTCTATGAACAACAAAATAAATGTCCCCTGTGTCCCCAATTGACTCTTGGTCTGTGTGCCTTGGAAAACTATTCCCAACCATAGAAAAAACATCCCATTTCGCCAACCATAGAAAAAATTAATACGCAGGGGACATCTTACGGTGAACGGTCTGAAGACATGCTAGTAATTAATATATAATTAGGTTTATATCCAAGTCAAAGTCAAAAGTCAGTCTATGACAATGTCCAGGACATGGCGAATAACGTGATAATATGTAAATTTTTCGGTGTCTAAAGGTATTGCAACACTGAAAATGGTCGAGAGTTTTAAGTTTTTTATATAATTAACTTGTATTAATATATAAAAGGTCTATATATATATAACAACGTTTACGTTAATGATGTTATTTATTGTAAGAATTTTACTCATATATTAGTATATATGAGTAAAACTCTTACAATAAATAACATCAACATCAACAAAAAAGAATTGTAAATGTTAATCGTTATTGTTATCTTTTTTACATATACTTAATGTATGTTTTTCTGTCAGTTCTTAACTTTGTGTACTAACCACCCCACAGATATCATAATTGTTAAAGTTTGGATGTTTGTATGATCTATAGAGCACAAGGCGTGTAGTGAAATTAAATGGAAGAGTATTGCGTGATTTATCAAATTGGTAGAAATTGTCTACCAACGTTTTTGTAAAACGACCACCGTTTTACTAAAACATGACTTGACTGTGACTTTGACGACTCGGAAAGATTGTAACGTTGCAAATGATATTGAAAATGCAATAATTATGATACTAGAAAATGGCAAAGGCAAAAGAGGTGGGACGCCAATTCAAAAAATAAAAAAAAACATGGCAAATCATGGTCACCTGACCCACTTTTGGCCGCTATCCAAAAACTCCGGTGAATACTAGGTGCAAGTGGGAACGGTACCTGATTATGGGAGTTAGCAATCGTCTTTTTGACGTTCGCTAATGTTTTTGCAATTTGCGAAAAGGAGAATGTTTTTAACTGTTCCCGCAATACTTCGTCGAAGTTTTTAACTCGCTTTTATTAGCTTCACAAAAAAATTACAAACAATGTAATCAAATATTGGAATGTTTTTTTTACCACTTCCTGATATTCGATGGAACTTACATTTACCAAACCTGTCAAGTTCTGATGACAATACGTAATTATGGTAACAGCGAGCTGATCTGATGATGGAGACGGAAGGTGGACAACGGAACTCCTCGATAATTATTGCCCGTACACTTTTAGGCTCTTTTTAATCAGCTCATGGTATCGATAAACTAATTTAGTAAAAGCTTAATTTTGAAATACATAGATAATTTTCAACAAAAACTTATTTTCAAGGAATTATGTAAGTGTTGTGGTTTTTACAGATGATACAGATTTAGCTGAAATTTTGCAAACACCTTTAGTTCTAGTGACAATATAATATTATGGTTACAATAAGCTAATCTGATGATGGAGAAGGAAGGTGGACAACGTAACTCCTCGATGGATAATAGTTGACTGGCCGTGTTTAGGCTCATTTTGATCAAAACACGGTTCTGATCACTAATTTAATTAAAGGTTGTTTTGGTACGATATTTTTCAACCTATTTCTACCAAACTTCTTTATTCTGTGGTCCCTAGAAATTATACAAAATAATTAAGCAATTTTTCACTTCGCCAATCACATCCTTACAAATTACACTTTTCATTAAACTTGAGGCATTTGAGGTATCTAAATTGCAAGGACAGACATTAAAACGACATTAATTTATGACGGCATTTGCTAAAACGCCGTAAAACGACAATTAATATGGTTTAATGGCTATATAATTAACGACTTTGAAGTCGTAAAATAGCCATGTCGATAGTTAAATATGAATTGTGCTCCAACTTGATTTGAGGCTGGATATTGTGCCTTGTATCACCATGTGGGTGAAACATTAAATTCTCTCCCGAGAGATTATTCCAATCGCTTACGTTTTATCATTGGATACCTATTTCTGCCGCAAAGCAGTAGTGCTCGCATTGCTGTTTCCGTTTGAAGGGTATGTTGCCGGTAGAATTACAGGCACATGAGACTTTTCATCTTAATGTCTCAGGGTGGCGGGCGCAGTGCAATGCCACATAGGGCGCGTTCTAGGTGGACGTGACCTATGTGAGAATGCACTGTTCGTAGGCAGAGGGATACCACTTAACATCAGGTGGGTCCTCTTCTTGGTCCGTCATTTCAAGTTGTATAAAAAAAGTACTTGGCAATATCAACAGAAGGCAGACACATCAACTTAATTGTGTGGGTTATGAGTATCATACCCACTTAACCTATCTGCAGATATGACCTCTCGATCACGTTTTCACTCCTCGACTGTCGAAAGCCACCTCAATTTCACCCAAACAGAAGCCATACTTCACAATTCGTACTCACATTTCACCAATACGACCCTTGTGCTCAAACAAGGCCCTCGAAAGACCATTCCGATACAGAATTAGAATGGTCCTTCGCGTACGTGTAACACTTGATACGACCCACTCTCCAAACTTGGATTTAGGGAGGGTTGTACTAATGGTCGAGTTTCAGGAAACGTGAGAAAATGTTATATATATTTTCTGAATGTTGACTTACGGAACTGGGACATGGTCGCTAATGTTCTCATACAAAAGCTCAAAGTCACGCAGCGGGTTATGGAAAGAGCTCTGCCGTGGTATTCGGGGCCGCGTGAAGCCTCACGTGAATATTCACGATTTGTGCAGTAAGAAATCTGCACTCAGTAAAGTTCGGCTGTAACGCGTATCGCGCAACGCGTGAATTAGATGACACAAAATATGAAGTGAATTGGCTCAACTCACGGTACCCCGAATACCATAGCTGGTCAGAGTTTCACTACGTCCTCACTATACGGCGGTTCAAGGGCCGCCTGTCACGTGATCCCCGGGCCGCGACGCGTCGGCGATCACACGAGTGTTAGATTAAGTTATAAATAAAGTGTTTTTATATGTATTTTATTTTCTAAGGTATTCATGTTACTATGGGCTTATTGTTTAGGTTTAGTATTTCTCAAAAGCCTGAAATAAAGATATTGATTGATTGATATACTTAGAAATACCAAGATTGCTGACATAGCTCTCAGAATTAGCAAGTTGAAGTGGCAATGGGCATGCCATGTAGCTCGCAGAACTGATAACCGTTGGGGGATAAGGGTTCTCGAGTGACGACCACAAACTCGACGACGCAGTAGACGAACGCCCCCCTCTCGGTGGAACAAAGACACAAAATGTCGTTATAAATATCGGTTAGGTAGACTTAATTCACCTGGCGTTATCGAGAGTGTAACATTCGCCATAGACTTTTTTCAGAATATGGGACCCAAATTGCGCTAATTCGAACGTTTGAACGTTCGAACTTTACTGCGTCTGGATTGGTCAAGCTTATACGTTCGAACTTTACTGCGTCTGGATTGGTCAAGCTTATACGTTCGAACTTTACTGCGTCTGGTTTGGTCAAGCTTATACATTCGAACTTTACTGCGTCTGGTTTGGTCAAGCTTATACGTTCGAACTGTACTGCGTCTGGTTTGGTCAAGCTTATACGTTCGAACTTTACTGCGTCTGGATTGGTCAAGCTTATACGTTCGAACTTTACTGCGTCTGGTTTGGTCAAGGTTATACGATCGAACTTTACTGCGTCTGGTTTGGTCAAGCTTATACGTTCGAACTTTACTGCGTCTGGATTGGTCAAGCTTATACGTTCGAACTTTACTGCGTCTGGTTTGGTCAAGGTTATACGATCGAACTTTACTGCGTCTGGTTTGGTCAAGCTTATACGTTCGAACTTTACTGCGTCTGGATTGGTCAAGCTTATATGTTCGAACTTTACTGCGTCTGGTTTGGTCAAGGTTATACGATCGAACTTTACTGCGTCTGGTTTGGTCAAGGTTATACGATCGAACTTTACTGCGTCTGGATTGGTCAAGCTTATACGTTCGAACTTTACTGCGTCTGGTTTGGTCAAGCTTATACGTTCGAACTTTACTGCGTCTGGATTGGTCAAGCTTATACATTCGAACTTTACTGCGTCTGGTTTGATCAAGCTTAACGTTTAGAATTTGCGCGGTTTTGGCCAAGATCTGACTGCACTTACTAAGAACAGACAAGTGAAAAAATAAGTATAAAAGATAATCCAATAAAGTTCGTCCAGCAAATGGTAGGGGACACGACATGGTTCCAGAGTTTGACCGATCTCTAAAGTTGTGAGGGTCACTAAGCCCGTCCTATATGTCGGACGAGGGCCGCAAGATGTTTGAGTTATCTTGTTATAGAATTATTGAGCAGATACAGGGTGCAAAAAGATATAAGGCTCAGCTAGATTCCTGCCCTCCGTGATGCAGGCCAGAGATTCAATTCCCGCTGCGGGACAAATGTTTGTATTTTATTTCATTTATTTTCAGCTCATTATTTTCACTCTTTTTTCCAGTTCTCTCTGCTCCTTGCTTCAGTGGGCCAGTCTGGTAGGTGCACATCCAACTCGTCACGCCATCTCCGTGGCGGTCTGTCGCGCGGGCGTCTTGCGTTAGAAACCCAATTAGTAGTGGATTTTGCCCATAGATCTTCCGACATGCGGCAGACGTGGCCGGCCCAATCCCACTTGAGCTGGGCTGATTTTTTGCTGACATCGTAAACCTTTGTTTTGTTCAATTCGCAGAATTGAATTTCTAATTCGGTCTGTTAGTCGGACACCTAAAATACTGCGCTCCATAGCCCACTGGCACACCTCGAGTCTGTCAATGTTTGTATGATCAGTATGCCTGTCACAAATGTTTGTATGATCTGTACATTTTTGTGCCGGTTGTTTGTTGTGGTACTCAACCATGGTACTAGTAGTTCTTGATACGCACGATACAGTGAATCTAAGTCGACTATGCATGTCAGGTATGCTATGCATGTTATCTGCTGTATCCGGCCTAAGAATAGACCCCTCAGTCTCCTTCCGTGGATGTCGTAAAAGCGAACTAAGGGATTACATCAGGGGTTGCACAGCAACAACCTGCGTTCTCAACACTAATACTGCGATCACCAATCCGTCTGCCAAGCGTGGTGATTATGGAAAATCCCCATGAGGCCACGTTCAGCAGTGGACATCTAAAAGCTGCTGATAATGATGATGAATGTTATATTATGACATTCTGGGTTCCCTTTGTGCGTCAGTTTTGTAACAAATTCATTACTTATAACTATTAAAAAGATTAGGTTTTTAAAATAATAGAAAATAAACAATATTTTGCAGGGTTTCTTTTTAGTTACAGCCTTTATACTAAGTATACATGTTATACCCCAGTCTATACTTGTAGGTTTAGGTACTACCTACTTGAGAGGATGTTTCACAAGATGCTTCTTGGAAACTTATCATGAATTCGTGAGAGGTTCTCATGAACTGTGTGTCAAAGTTGAAGATGTTGTAGTTAAAAGTTGAAGTGCATCTTCAATTTCACATCAAATAATCTTATTTGTTTTATTTGTAAAAGGATATTTGAGGTTTACCGGACTAGACAGTGTAGGAAAATCTCCCTCTCGACGGACCGATGACATTTAAAAGGTCGCAGGAGATCGGTGGATGGAGGCGGCACAAGACTTCGTCATGGCATTCTATGGGGGAGAGCTCTGCCCAGCAATGGGCTACTGGTAGGCTGATGATCCCCCGAAAATGTTAAACCATTTGTTCTCGTAAAATTACTAATCTTAAACAAAATCAAGTACAATATTCAAATTATTAATATGCATGGATAGGTACTACATTATAATTCCGTGGGATTATTTTCCCGATAGAAAAAAAAACACAAATACCTCAAAGTTATGGCAAAATTAGATTATTTATAAAATGGTGCATATCATTGGGTAAAAAAATAGATAAATTAAATCAATATAACAAAGCTGAGGGTTCACTGTAGGGGTTTTGTAAAATTATCTATATTTTACGAGATATTCAATAAAAACGGCTATTTCGAGCGGCGCGAGGCGTTTTATTTTGTGTGAAGATACGAGATGTTAAATAAAAACTGCTTTTTTGTGTGGTGCAAAGCGTTTTTTTTGTATGAAGATTTCCGCCTGGGTGTTACCATGGGCGATTTTATCCCTTCTTAACCGTGGTCCGGATCATCACATGCTATGTGCTGTGGAGGGTCCGATGATGATGATTTGAGTGTATAGAAGCCTCCCTGCGGTCTGATTCTTTTCACCACAATGGTTCTTTCACCACCGGCGAAAAGTTAATATTAAGAGCTACTCTGAAAGGTCTGCCATTTGACTCTGACAGATTGTGCAGTTGTGGACCGCCCTTCCCCCCGAAAGGTTATCCAGCGGCCTGTTTTCACCGTGGGTTTCACCATCGTGTGAATATAGACGTGACAAGTGGTAAGCTCAAATATTTGTGCGATCTGCAGGTATTTGTTCAGGGTGTTCTGGATATTTTCTATGGATAATAAAAAATATCTATCTATGTTATATATTGTATTAAGTATATCAGTTATCTAGTACCCATAACACAAGCTCTGCTTAGCTTGGGGCTAGATAATGTTGTGTAAACTGTCCAGCATTATTTATTTGTTTATTATCACTGCAATTTAGAGATTCTTTATCAACATGTGTCTTTTACTATTTGCGGTAACATTGCGGTTGGTATAAGAACCGAACAAAAAAACATGGACTCCTTTCATCGAAATCGGTTCAGTCGTCATCATTGAGTAACAAACAAACATAACTACAATCATCGAAACTCTCACATATATATAGTAATGGATATTTTACAACTAGCAATGTTTGTATATTTTTATGTATGTTCGGGTCAAATCTTGCAGCTAAATTTTAAAGCAGTTAACCTCAACCGATTGAGATAAAATTTTGCATACCTGTCTAGTTCCGATGACAATCCAATATTATGGTGACTACGAATTGATCTGCTGATGGAGACAATTTGGAAAACGAAACTCCTCCATGGATAAATAGTAGACTGGCCGTGTTTAGGCTCATTTCGATCAGCACACGGTTACGATCACTATTTTATAAAAGCTTGATTTGAAGAATACATTTTTCACAAAAACCTTATTTAAAATATCAGGAACCAAACTGACGTGACGACATACAAAAATATTAGAACAATATTATCCAGCAAAATGTTGGACACAAACATTTCTATCTTAACCGAAGATATGTGCGTGTAATCTTAAGTAGGAAAAACTCAATAAAACCGGCCCTCTCGTATTTCTATATCGGAAGCTGTCGAACAGTGAAATATAATAAAAATACAGCGCGTAAACGTTACGGTACAAGTTCGGATTCCGGAAAGTAATACTTCCACGGTAATAATGGGTTGTTTTTTTTTTATTTGAATAAGTGCCGTGGTGTGTCTGGCCTAGAATAGACACCGCGCTCTCCTCCCGTGGATGTAGTAAAAGCCAACTAAGGGACTACACCAGGGAATGGGCAGCAGCATCCATCCGAGTACTCTGCGATCAATAATTCGCATGCCAAGCGTGGTTATTATGGCAAACCTCCCTATGTCCGACGTGGAATTATATGTGAGAGATCTATGTCCAGCAGTGTACTTACGCTGGTGATGATGATGAAGATGATGAAATGACGGATCAAGCAGATGGATTGCCTCACATGTCGTATCAACCTATTAGGATGCGCCGTGTTGCACTGCGCTTGCCACCCCGAGACATAATGATACACTTTATGTCTTAGAAGATGTACTCTATGCCTGTCACTTCACGGCCTTTAAAAGCGGAATACAGCAATAAGCATTACTGCACCGTGGCATTGGATTTTGAGGATGAATGTGCTTTTTTACACGACTGGCCAAAAAAAAAGAGTATATCATATATAATAGCTAAAAGTTGGTGATACTGAATTTCACTAAAAAAGCTACATTTCAAATAGTGACTGCAACACGTGTGAAATGGGAGGAAATAAAGAAAAACCAGCCTCCTGCGGCCGAAGATAACGTCAATTACGTGAGATGTATGGTCACTCTGTGTGACTAGCTGACCGAGTTCGGACACCTTTGTGGAGAGCCAATTTTAATACAATATAGAGTTAGCGAACACTTACAAAAAATTTTCAGGGCGTCTGGTCAAAGCGACGCGTGACCCGAGAGCTGGCTCTTGTCTGGCTAAACGCATTATCATTGCCATTCAGCGTGGCAATGCAGCCAGCATCTTTGGGACGCTTGCGTCTGGTAGTGATTCGAATCAGTTGAGCGACCTCTAACTCGTCTTTAGGAAGCTCAACTGTTCTTCAGTTGTCTAAGATCCAGAGTCTCGAGTTCCGCCTTTCGATCTTCTATAGGTTACATTTTGGGGAATGCTCCCAGGAACTTCAGGATCTGATCCCTCCATCTCCTTTTCATCATAGGATGAGCAGATGCACGGATCGGTACTATGGGGTTCTCCCTGGTATTGTTTGTATGTAAGGCCGGCAGCAGGTACTTACGTAGATACGCAAATAAGTTTTCCAATCACACGCCAGTTGGTTTTAACAGTTTATTATTTCACAAACACATATAGGAACAACACTCACATATATTTATTATATTATATATTAAGAAGGAGAACAGAATAGAAAAGAAGAGAAAGCTTTAGATCACAGACACGGTGGGGTATACAAATCAAGGTCTGCGACCGACTGACTGACCGACCGGCCGATGCACCGCTCGCTGCGGCGAGCGCGGCACAGTCTCTCTAGTAGTTAGTATGAACGTGACCTAGATAACGGAGCGATCTACGTTTCCATACTACGTACGATAAACGGGCGCATGACACGATCATTTATTAATTAAATTCAAACTCATTTCTATAAATATTATGAGGTCCACCACATCACTCCCTCCCAGAGACCGCGTCTAGCGGGCGATAATAATCTGGAAAATGGACTCGACGCCCAGAACGAGTTGTTTTGGTTATAGGAGTTGGAATAGAAGGTGGTAGTTCTGGAGTAGTGTCATTAGGGGGTGACAATATGTAGGCTGGTTTTAATCGGTCCACAGATACCGTCACCACTTTGCCTTTCACTCTTATTTTGAAAGTCTTGGCACTTCTCTCGACCACTTCATGAGGGCCGGTGTATGCCGGTTGCAATGCACCTCTCAATGCGTCCTCTCTCAGAAAAACGTGAGAGCAAGACGAGAGATCTTTATAAATAAAGATCTTATTATTTGAGTGGTGTGAAGTTGGGACTGGCTGTAATTTGTTGGCAAATGATCTGATACGGGCTGAAAAATCAGTGATATCAGTCGTACATTTGTCAACTTTATCGCCAAAAAATTCGCCTGGTAGGCGCAACGGTTCACCATAAAGTAGCTCGGCGGAAGAAGATTGAAGATCTTCTTTAAAAGAGCTTCTTATGCCGAGTAGTACGAAGGGTAACGCTTCGGTCCAGCTACTATCGGCGGCGTGGCACATGATCGCCGCTTTTAGCTGTCGATGGAACCTTTCGATGAGACCGTTACATTGTGGGTGATAGCTGGTAGTCTTACGATGCTTGTAGCTAATGAATTTCGATAGCTGATTAAATAGCGCTGATTCAAATTGCCCACCGCGGTCTGTAACAATGTCGGAAGGACAACCGAATCGAGCTATCCATCCCATTAGAAAAGCTTTGGCCACTGATTCCGCGGTGATATTGGTGAGGGGGACAGCTTCAGTCCATCGCGTGAAGCGATCGACCGCTGTCAGGCAATACCTAAAATCACCAGACGGAGGTAATGGTCCGATAAGGTCTAGGTGGACGTATTTGAATCGCGCTTTAGGTAAATCGTGGGTGCCTAAAGGCGCCGATACATGACGATTTACCTTATTGCGCTGGCAAGCCAAACACGCCCTAGACCAATCGCGACAGTCTTTCCTCATCAGTGGCCAGACAAAGCGTTCTGCTATTAATTTGGCACTTGCGTTAGCACCAGGATGGCTTAGCGAGTGCAAGCTATCAAAAACTTGTTTGCGCAAGGTTTTGGGTACCAAAGGCCTTGGAGTCGTTGTGCTGACATCGCAGTACAGTTGATTGCGACTCCCAGGTATACTCAACCTTTTAATGTGCAAACTAGTCTCCTGTTTTAGGAATTCTGCTACTTCTGGATCTGAGTCTTGAACTTTGGCCATCACCTCTAGATCTACAGGACTCTGCAGTTCTTCGACTCTGGAAAGTGTGTCAGTTACGACATTATCTTTCCCGGCGATATGCTGTATATCAGTCGAGAACTGTGATATGTAGTCTAGATGTCTATACTGACGCGGGCTACAGTGTGCCTTCCTTTCATGGAATGCGAAGCACAGTGGCTTGTGGTCGGTATAGATGGTGAAAGAAGTAGCCTCTAGCCAATGACGGAAATACTTTATACTCTCATAGATTGCAAGGAGCTCTCTGTCATAGGGTGAGTATTTCTGTTGTGTAGGGCTCAATTTACGTGAAAAAAATGCAAGAGGTTGCCAATTCCCGTCTATAAGTTGTTGCAAGACTCCACCGATGGCAAAATCTGAAGCATCAGTTACGAGACCCAACTTGGCTTTTGAGTCAGGATGAGCCAACAATGCTGCATTGCAAAGGCTTTCTTTGCATGCTTCGAAGGCTTTTAACGAGTCTCCACTTATATCAAC
This sequence comes from Operophtera brumata, assembly GCA_932527175.1. Classification (NCBI taxonomy): domain Eukaryota; kingdom Metazoa; phylum Arthropoda; class Insecta; order Lepidoptera; family Geometridae; genus Operophtera; species Operophtera brumata. Next base: position 51,342,019 of record OW052239.1, on the reverse strand, counting down.
AGGTTGCGACGCTTTTATAGAGCCGGTCAATAGGGCGTTTAAGGGAGCTTGAATTTGGGCTGCTTGGGGGATAAACCTTCTATAAAAGTTTAACATGCCCAAGAACCTCCTAAGCTGTTTGGCTGTCTTAGGAACAGGAAACTCCTTGATAGCCGCTACCTTACCTTCCAGAGGTTTTGTTCCGTGTTGAGAGATGTGATAGCCCAGAAATGTTACCTCTGATTTACCGAAAACACATTTAGCAGTGTTAATGAGCATGCCATAATCCTTCATCCTGCTAAAGATTTGGCGAAGATGATCTTCATGCTCAGATTCACTATGGCTAAATATCAAGAAGTCGTCGAGATATGGGTAACAGAAATCCAGGCCACGAGTCATCTCATCAACGAACCTCTGGAACGTCTGACCAGCGTTCCGCAAACCAAAAGTCATATAAGGGAACTCAAAAAGCCCAAAGGGCGTCGATATGGCGCATTTTGGGATGTCCGCCTCAAAAACCGGTATCTGGTTGAAGGCTTTTACCAGGTCAATGGTAGAGAAAATCTTACAACCAGACAAACTGTGAGCAAAGTCATGTATATGACGGATAGGGTACTTATCCGGTATCGTCCGAGCGTTGAGCATACGGTAGTCACCGCACGGTCGCCAACCATTGTCCTTTTTAGGAGCCAGGTGCAGCGGTGACGACCAGGGGCTCTCCGACGGACGAGCGGTACCACTCTTCAACATTGCCTCGAACTCTGACTTGGCAATTTTTAACTTGTCAGGTGCTAGTCTACGAGGTTTGCATGAAACTGGGGGGCCTGGTGTGGTGCGAATATGATGGACTGTATTGTGCTTGGGTGTATGATGAGCGCCTGCTGGTCGTATTAAGTCTGGAAACTCAGAAAGTAAGTTATGGTACTTTGAATCACCAGTCACGACCTTTACACTTGAAACAAGGCTATCGCTTACAGCAATAATGGTAGCTATGGTTGACAATTCAGTGGTACCATCAATTAAACGCTGATTACGAACGTCTACAACCAGATTAAAATAGGATAAAAAATCTACGCCTATAATAGGTTTCGTTACATCAGCAATAATGAAGCGCCACACAAAATCCCTACGGAGACCTAAGTTGAGGTTCATCTCAACCCAACCGTAAGTGTCTATAGAGGAACCGTTAGCAGCACACAATTGGTAGTCCGTCTTCACACGTTGTCGAAACGCAGATCGTGGAACGACGCATAAGTCGCTCCCAGTGTCCACTAAAAACTGAACAGCAGATCTACGGTCTGTGACGAACAGGCGACCAGTAGTGGAAGGGCAATCTTCAGCCGCCATTACCGACTGCCCTTCTCGTTTTCCGCCTTGTAGTCGCATGGCTGGTTACACGTCTCTGCCTTACTGCCGAATTTATAGTGGTACCAGCAATTGGGGAACTTCCTATAGTTCGACTGTGACCTTCTCGCGGGTGTACGGCTGCGTTCACCACGTCCGCGTGACGTCTGTCGGTTGCGGGGGCGGGAACGGTCATGGACTTCCGCAGTGAGGGCGCTGACTTGCCTAGTCAGCTCCGTGATCTGCCGGGCCATAATTTCCAACGCCGACTCTGCACTGGAACTGGACGCCGCCGCTGCAACTTGAGGTGAGGCAGGCACGATGTCGTGGACGCGATCAGCCAAGTCCGCGAGTTCATAGAGGGACAAGCTCATTTGAGAGGCGATGATGGTCTGCAGGTTATTTGGCAGACGGCTCGTCCATATTGACCTTAAGAAATCTTCTGGTATAGTGGGGCCGGCCAATTGCTGCAGGTGCCTCAGGAACTGCGAAGGCTTGCGGTCACCTAGCTCTTCTGACTGCAGGAGCTGCTTAACCATCTTTTCCTTGGATACAGAGAGACGCTTGATGAGTTCACTTTTGAGCTTCTCGTACTTGCCAGTGGCCGGGGGTGAGGTGATCACATCCTCCACCTCCACCGCATACTGCCTGTCTAAGTTTGAAAGTACGTAATGGAATTTGGTCAGGTCGTCGGTTATTCGAGACATGCTGAACTGTCCCTCTATTTGTGAAAACCATATGGTAGGTTTCTCTGGCCAAAACGGTGGAATTCTTACACCCACCCGAAAAATCTCGGACGCGTCAATGGAAACGGGCCGGTCCGATTGTGCATCGCCGCTACCCCCCGGTTCGTCGCCGATCATTTTTATCTGATGTTCTATGTGTTCTTCTCGGGGTCACCAGTTATGGGGTTCTCCCTGGTATTGTTTGTATGTAAGGCCGGCAGCAGGTACTTACGTAGATACGCAAATAAGTTTTCCAATCACACGCCAGTTGGTTTTAACAGTTTATTATTTCACAAACACATATAGGAACAACACTCACATATATTTATTATATTATATATTAAGAAGGAGAACAGAATAGAAAAGAAGAGAAAGCTTTAGATCACAGACACGGTGGGGTATACAAATCAAGGTCTGCGACCGACTGACTGACCGACCGGCCGATGCACCGCTCGCTGCGGCGAGCGCGGCACAGTCTCTCTAGTAGTTAGTATGAACGTGACCTAGATAACGGAGCGATCTACGTTTCCATACTACGTACGATAAACGGGCGCATGACACGATCATTTATTAATTAAATTCAAACTCATTTCTATAAATATTATGAGGTCCACCACAGGTACCATGGTGCTAAGGAGTGGAATACACTGGCGTCGTCTGTTTTTCCTGAAAACTATAATCTGATGGGTCTCTGCAAGGCTGGAGTGAATGGGTGCGTTCTAGATCGTTGTGCTCCATCTTCGGCCACATCGTCACTTACCAACAACAGGTGGTCTACCAAACTAAAAAAAAACATACATACTTGTATTTGTTGTAATATTTGTCGCTAATTGTTTTAAAAAAAACTGTATATTCATTCGTAAGCATTGACTTTGGCTCTTAGCGTGACTACAGACAATATCAACTCATCCGTGACTGAAGGCACTGAAAGGCGGAAGCCTTAGGTCCCGCCATTTCCGCCGGAAGCAGGCGTACATGCGTAAGTGACAGGGGAATGATGTATGTTTGATGTTCGTATTATGAAAATTGTCTCATGTTTATGCTGTTAGTGCCCGTTAGAAATTATGTTTCCAATAACATTTCAACGAACAAAACTGACTTATTGAGAAACGGGCTTGTTGACCGAGCGAGGCGAGGTTTCACAGAGTCTTATGCCCCTGAACCCCTAGTCGTGTGCCCCTGGCACACAATTCTACAAGGACCTGAAGACGCTCACTGAGACTACGCGTGACCAGAATGCTGGCTTTCATTTCGGCCAACGAATAGCATTGCTATACAACATGGCAATGCCGCCGGCATTCTGGACACGCTGCCATCTGATAACGACATAGATAGACTGGGTTATCTGTTATATACTTACTTTTCACTAGAAAACGGGATCTTTACCATCATTTTTGAGTTTAAATTGTTCTCGATATTTCAGCAGAGTTGCAGAGTTCTGGTTCAAATCATTGGATCAAGCTACACAATCCGCAGTAAATCTCAACAGAGCGACATTACATACCAAGAATGGTACAAACCAAGAGGCAATTGAGATTACTAAGCACATAAATTATAATAGAGAAGATGGTTTTCTGGAGTTGGAAACCCTGTGAGAATGTGTAAGAATTAAAAAAGTATGGTACCTGTTACGCGTCCGGATACCGTTAGTGTTGTGTGTTTGTGTGTCGAGGTGGAGTAAAATGTGACAATAAAACCGATGGCAGTGGTATCGTTCGTAATAAAAGAGTGAGAAAGAGGGTAGATCGATATATCTGCCAATAACATCTACTAGCAAAGACTTTAGTTAAGTAGTTCTCCCGTGATCATGGCACATGCAACTGTGCCGAAATATCGTGAACAATTTAAACTCAAAAATCATGGTAAATTGAGGTAATATGTACTACGTAGTACATATTACCTCAATGGCTAAATATCCTGTTTCTAGTGGAAAGTAAGAACATAACCATGATAGTTTCAAAAATATTATATGTTTGTTTCTCATAGATAATCCGTTGACTAGTATTTGTACATACACAAACCAATATAATACATTGGTTGTATTGCCATTCAGCGTGGCAATGCAGCCAGCATCTTAGGGACGCTTCCGTCTGGTAGTGATTTGGATCAGTTGAGCTACCTTTAGATCGCTTGTAGCGGTCTTCAGGTAGCACAACTGTTTCATATGTATTTTGTACATACCTTGTATTATTCTTTCTGTAAATAAATGTATTATATAATACCATTTGATTCCAATATTACTTAGAGACTAAATAAATTAAAAACAAACCGAGTTTCCTAGCTTCGTTTTCCAATACCACGGAAAAGATGTCAATTCGTCAACCCTTTTTTTGGAAGCCTGAAATAAAATACCTACAAATCTAAAGTACAATACATAATGAAATAAGCCCTTCATTCCATTTCACAGCCTACAGCACAACATTACTTAGCACAGCGTAAACAGAACAACTGGCTCACGCTGTTAAACTCAAAGGGATTTTGTCTACATAGCTATATCTTTAGTAATGTTATACCTAAAGAGGTTAACTTTGATTCTTTGATTGTAAGGGATTAACTCAAAAACTACTTAACAGATAACTATATAAAGTTACATTATCAGCAAGTAACATAGCGGGGTGGTTGGGGTACTTCGGGGGGATGGGGTTGTTGTGGGAGAAACTTGGTGTTTGGGTGGATACGAGGAGGTGAGAGAGGGCTCGGGGGGATTGGGACTGCTTTTCATACCGACATTAACTGTGTGAAGTCGGGTCGAGTTGCTAGTTTAGAATAAAGGGAAAACCAAACCAAAGCGTTCAACCCGCGTCCAAGATGGCGTGCAATAATAATAAATAAATAAATAATGCTGGACAGTTCACACAACATTAACTAGCCCCAAGCTAAGCAGAGCTTGTGTTATGGGTACTAGGTAACTGATATACTTAATACAATACATTAAATAGATAGATATTTTGTATTATACATAGAAAACACCCAGAACACCCTGAAAAAATATCTGCTGATCGCATAAATATTTGTACCGAGGCGGAAATCGAACCCGCAACCTCCTGCGTCGCAGGCGAACCTACGCCTGCCGCACTATAGAGGTCGTTCAGAGTGTTCATAGCGCGAGGCATTCAAGTGGTTTTAGCGATCTTATTGAGCCATTGTCTTTTGATGCAATGTCGTTCGTACATTTCGTAACTATTCCTACATATTTTTTTTCAGGAAGACAATTGTATGAGTCCGTTATATTGTTACTAGCTAGACACTGAACACAGGTTACCAAAATTACACTTGTAATAAAATTATCCAAAAACGCTAATTACTCTTTCTTTCATTCTTTCGTTCACAATTTTACACTCTGAAGTCACATTATTGTTTTGACCTGTGTTTTTTTTAAAGTTTTTTTTTGGTTTAGATCATTGCAGGCCTCCGTTAATGTACCTATTATGGATCATATTGTGTCTGAAATAAAGAATTATTTATTTATTTATTTATTATTATTTATTTGCACACAAAGTCATTTACGACCGATTTCTTAGAGAAAGTTCCGCCATATAAGTGAGCAATAGAGACCAAGAGCATTCAAGAACTAACGAGCATTCAGCACGAACATCTCGAAACATCCAAAGAGTACAGACGATACATGCATCCCGCTCTAATTACAGATAGAGCAAGCAAATCTATGTTAGTCGTCGACAGATGGCGCTAGTATCTCAAAATTCAATATACTGCATCTATTCGTCAATAGATGGCGCCACGAGTATCTAAATACGTTTACGCCTGTCATCTAGCGTAACAACATCAATATGAAACGACAAGTAGAGGGACAATTTCAGGCCTTCCATTCAGAATTGTCGATAAAGTTTCTTTATTGATGCTTTGCTGCTTTATCACAGCTTTCTATTATATCAAAGCCGTAAGAGCTTTGTCCGCGTGACTCTTGCAGCACAAACTCACCCGGCTGCAATTAAAGTCAAAGTATGGAAGAACATGCACTCACCACCAGCTGATTTTATAACCCCGCAGGAACATCTGCTCTTAGGTCATGGGTTCACGTCAACGTGAACAAGGGGAAGTCAAACCGCCAACGTGGACAGCGGGAAGTCACTAAATCCCTTCCCGTTGTCCACGTTATGTAAAGTGCTGTCTCCATAGGCTTCAACTACACAAAACGAGCTGCCGTGGCCAGTCTGGAAATCCATGAACAGGCTCAGGACCCAAGTTTGCCGTTGACAGAATCTCAGCAAATGGGGAATGAGAGACTCCTCCCGGGCTGAATGCGACTGCGGAGCTACCATTCAGTCCATGCCTCACTTGCTCACTTATTCCCTGTGTCCCACCTACACAAGGGAGGACCTTAACAAAGCCACAGACAATGCCATAGAAGTGGCTACATTTGACTCTAAAACCGTTTAAACAAAAAAAGGCAAACCATTGACACCTACGCTAGAAGAAGAAAGCTTTCTACCTTATCTCTATCTGTCTCTCTCTAGCTGCTAGTTAATCTTGAACGTTATTTGCAGATGACATATTGATTGAAGTGATCTAACCATTATAATAATGGACTGTGCCATTACGGAGCTGTAAAATCCTTTCATTTCCTCGTACCCTGAACCTATTTAAATGAACGATAAAACTTAATACATCCCAATTCTAATTTATTTCCACGAATCATACCTACGTTCTCAATAATCATGGTATTAAACAACCACCAGTTCTGCAAGACCTTTGACCAAAATTTATTTGAGGGTAGTTGAAGATCATGGTATTTTGGATAACCAACCTACGTCTAACTTTGCAAGAGCTTTAATTACTGTACCTAATATGTAACGGTAGACTGGTTTAAAAACCTAACATTAGTTCGAAAAAACATGGTGGCTGACACCCACCATTTTTTTCTCTGACGCGTGAGTGAAGTTTACTATAGTCCAGTTCAGTATAAGCTGCGTGAATATGTTGCGTCGAGGTAAAACATAACGACTTCACCTTTGGTTAACGCTAGAAACATAACAACTTCACTTTTTATTAACGCTTGGTTTTACGATTTTACTCCCCATCTATTTGCGTACAATGGGCTGGGCCTTGTATAAAATGGAGGTTAGGGTGGGGGGGGGGGGGGGGGGGGGGGGGGGGGGGGGGGGGGGCTCTTCATCCCGCCACTACCCGTACGAAGCCGTGCTTGCTAAACTTCCAATCCAAGACTGGCGTTGTGCTGCTTGCCTACTGAGTAAGCTGCACTGTGTCACAAGCAGGGTAGACGTGGAATTGGGGGTGATCGCCGTGTCGGAGACTAGGGTCCGACACAGAATAATTCCGCAGTAAGGCACTGATATAGTGAAGGCACTCATCGATTTATAGTTCACACTCTAGTGATGTGATAGTGTTTGTCAGAGACGCAGTCCGAAAATGGCACCGAAATTTTAATAATTTGGTATTATATTGACTCATAATTGATGATGATTCACGTAATTAATTGCTTCTGTTTTTACATTTTCTATTTTGAAATATAATAAAAATATAATAATTAAATTAGCATGCCATCCTCTCCATTTTACACGACGTCAGGGGCCAAACATATTGTGACATATTGTTACTTTACCATCTATTTTTAAAAAGAAAGAAAGAAAGTAAAAACATTTATTTGTGTCATCAACATGAGTTAACAAACAATATTCTACACTAAAATACAAAAACACAAACACACACACACACACACACAGAAAAAAAAACTAATTACATACATATGTTAAAGCAAATAAATGATCTTTATCTTTAACTATTTGAGTATTATGTCAGCAGTATTATTATCAGCAGTATTATTATCAGCAGTATTATTATCAGCAGTATTATTATTTGAATACATACCACTTTTTCACTAATATGTATTCACATAGGGTGTTTGCCAATTTTCTGTAATTTTAATAAAATTTTCTACTGAAGATAATCTATGATGGAAAGTGACAAAGAGCTGTTTGTGGCGGGTGAATTGTACAATTTGTAAAAACCTTACCAATTAAGTCGCTTGTCAGCTGATCTTTTTTAATCAGCTTTCAAACCTTAATATAGAAAAAAAGAATTCAAACCTTAATATAGAAAAAAATAATGATTTGGACAAAACACTAATATCATAAATTTCCAAGTTACGATGTGTGGATATTTTTGCTCGATAATTTTGATGAAATTTGGTACACAGATAGATTATATCCTCAATTGGGCTATTATAGGCTACTTGTTATCCTGATAAAACGAGAGTGAAGCCGCGGGCAGACACTAGCTATTCATGAAATGAAAAACTAGATTTCAGCATACGCCCAGAATAGGCCGCTGAAATTTCATGATAAAAGCCATCAAGTTACAATGAAACTTGCACGGTTACATAATGACGATGACGCCACACTGACAACAATGTCGTTGGCGCTAAATGACACATATACTACCATGAGTCTGAGTCGCGGAGTAGTTTCATTGCGAGTCATGTGTCACTTCCGTTAATTACCCATATCAAAAAAGTTTCTCCCGTAAACAGTTGCTACGAATTTAATAGAACCAGCAATTGAGCCAGAGTATTTTCGGACATTTTTCGGACCGTCATCACACCCTTACATCGAATATATAACTCGATTCCCGTAATCGAATTTATTTGACTGATTATTGAGTCAACCCTTTTGTGAGCCGATGGGGCTCTATCTACTCACAGAGCTCGAGGGTAAACGATTCTTCTGTTAGTGAAAATATCTAAGTGTTTCTTAGTGAGGATGGCTGCGCCAAGATAAGAAAGAAAACTTCATTAAAGAACGTCTCACGCCGCACGAAAAAGCTATTTAGGAATATCTCGTAAACTATGGATAATTTTAAATAGTAACCCCTCTATAATATTACGTTAATTTTTTGATCAATTTAATTTTTGAACTTAATTCTGACCATATTAAACAATCAAATCAAGCCAAAAGTTAGAGGTAACTTTCTGGTATTTATGAAGAAGATATTGACCCATCGTGTTTTTGGCACAGGGATCCCTCGGATCAGAATTTATTGTTGTGTTCGTGCATATTTTTAATCTGAATATTGTACTAGTACATCAATTTACAGAAATAATATGCAAGTAGTTATGTACAAAATTAAAAAATACAAACGAAACAGTTGAGCTATCTGAAGACCGTTGCAAACGACCTGAAGGTGTTCAACTGATCTAAATCCCTACCAGACGGAAGCGTCCCGAAGATGCTGGTAAAACTTTGCCACGCTGAATAAAACAATACTAATGCGTTGAGCCAGACAAGAGCCAGCTCTCAAGTCACGCGTCGCATCGACTTGCATTTTGACTTAGACTTAGAGCATTCAAGGTCTCCGTACCGGACCCCACAGACAATTAATTAAATTACCATGCCAACCTGCCCCATTATTTTGCAGTTGCCTAATAATATTTTTGTACTTATTAAGTATTTATTTTTACACACTAACATATTTATTTATTGCCTATCCCTTGTAGTTTATTGATGTTCGTGGCATCATTTTAGGCCCTCTCTGAAAACCAGCGTTGCACTAAACCTAGGTCTGGTGCAGCATATTCTGTGACAGGGACCTGTTTGACCCCACACAACACACTATACCTACCTATAAACTTACCAAAGTATCTAATATTTTTGTTTTTCTACTAGATCTATCTTACTGATCTTGTAGTACTTAGTAGATTTTTGTTTTTGTTTTCTTGTTTTTTGTGTGTATTGTGTCGTGGGGAAAAATAAATAAGTTTTCTTTCTTTCTTTCTTTCATTTTGGAAAGACGAAGGGCCCCGTTATCCCGTGGACCCAGAGTCTCGCTCGACCCCGAAAGGCACAAATAAGTAAACTCTGTCGAGACTTACATATTTGCGTCTTTTGAGGTCCACAGCCGAATCTGATATCCTTAATATCCCGGACAGATGAGATGGCGCAAGGGTATCAACGCATGTAGCGTTCCACACCAAAGGCCTACCCATTTCCCACGGAAATTGATTTAGCCAGTTAAAAATCAAATCTACGATTAGGAGTTTTGCGTCATATAATCGTTATATAGAAACGTCCAATCATCAAAACTTTGCTATTATTACAAGCTTTTATTTAACTTGCAATGTATGTTTGTCTGTGTGGAATGCGGGTGGAATCTTGCAACAGAGTTTTAAAGTAGTTATCCTCAACCGATTGAGCTGAAATTTGGCATACCTGTCAAGTTCCGATGACAATACAATATGATGGTGACAGCGAGCTGATCTGATGATGGAGACGGAAGGTGGACAACGGAACTCCTCAATGGAATAGTAGATTGGCCGTGTTTAGGCTCATTTTGACTTCATTTTTTTGGCTACGATCACTAATTTTATAAAAGTTTGCGATGAAAAACATATTTTTCACAAAGAGCTTATTATTATTACTTTCATAGTGGGATTATTATTATTGATAATATTACGAACTCAAAATACCTTGACCCAATAGTTGACACATAATTATACCCATAGACGTAGAATTTTTTCGCTACGCTAAATAGACAAACGAAGCGTGGGAGAGAGAAGTCATTTTTAAATGTACCCCGTGCAAGAATAAAAGTGACAGCAACAATGTATTGAATGTGACATGTTTTGCTTGAGTACATGCGCATACCGGACGGTCTCTTGTGCAGTTTTAACTAATTTTGTAATTATTTTAGTAATCTTACTATTAAATAACAAATATTACTTTGTATGACAATGGTGTCGTGTTCAGTTTGTGACTGTGAAGATACAAGACGTAATTATCCGGGAAAATACACGTTTCACAGGTAAATAAGAGATTATTGGTAGTTCGATTGTATTGCTTATTTTATCAATTCTGCTTTAGTAAATGGCCTAAAAACCAGTTTCATTCGTAGATTAGGACTTTCCCTTATATTTTTTAATAATATTTCGTTGCTGCACCTAGAAATAACCAATATTTTATGTAATATATAAAAATGTTTGATTACGATAGGGCTTGACCAAGTGATGACGTCAGAAATATCGATAGTCCTGTTGCAGTCTATATCGTAGTATAATGCGCATCATGTAAAAAGAACGCTGGCGGTCAAGCTTCTTCAGGCGTTCCAGCGTTCTTTTTAAGAGATTACTTACTTTTCTACTTATTTAAGAGATGTATACCTATGCATTGAGTGAGTGCCTACCTAGTTTACTACAAATAATGTACAATTATAGTACGCGTCATGTAAAAAGAACGCTGGAACGCCTGTAGAAGTTTGCCACCAGCGTTCTTTTTACATGACGCGCACTATACCCACCTATAAATTAAATTTTTGTCCATCCTAGAATGGAGGTTTACTTTGTTTGGAGTAAATTTGTGTGCTCTGTTAACAATTTACCGTTTTTTTTAAATCTATAATAACCAGGTGGACATTGAGGTGTGTGTTTTTGTATTGACTATTGAAAAGGTAACTTTAAAGCACCACGGGTGTTTTTATTGCAGTTTGTGTAGTAGATATTTTGGAGTAAATATTTACGTTGTTGATTATTACACACGTCTTTTTCCCCGAAAGGGTATATTTATTTTTTATTTTTATAAATAAATATTGTTTATTTCTGCTTAATAAAATAATAGGTAACAAATTAAATTTAAATATACCCCAAAAATTCCGTTCCAGCGGGACTCGAACCTGCACCCTCGCCTGTGATCAGCGATGCCTTTACTTTCGAACTTTGAACAGAAGGTTTCCAATGAAACACCTGTATATACAGCACTATCAACTTGGTGCTATAGCCGAGTTGATAGTGCCCACAAATTTCGTCTCCAGCGTCATAGCTCGATCTATGGGTAAATTGTTTAAGGCATCGCCGATGACAGGCGAAGGTGCGGGTTCGAGCCCCGCTAGAACGGAATTTTTGGGTCATATTTAAATTTTATGTTATCCATAAAGCGTGGTTTACACTTGAAAAATAATAAACTATGGGGTAACAAATTGTCTATAGATAAAGTAACAGAGTGAAAAATTATATGGGCGTAGCACGGCTGATATAAAATGTTTTTTGTGCTTTCAGATTTCCAAGTAATCCTTTGCTACGAGAAAAATGGTTATCGGTTATAAGAGTGGGATGGACTCAAATAAGAACTCCACTAGGTATATGCAGCAAACATTTTAAGTTTAAATTTAAAAGGGAAACTCTAAGATCCCACCTATAAATAAAACCGTAATATTTAGGGGTCAATAAATAATAAAGGTTTATTTATTAACTGTATTCAAAATTGGAATAAGAACCTTATTCTCTTTATGACGTCAAATCTGCCAAACTGTGTTATTCATGAAAGACTTAATCTGCATTAAGATGTATTTATCTACCATACACATCACGGACGGATGATGAATTCTATCGACACAGTAAAAGTGTTGGTCGAGGACAACACTATTTTTAACTCAGACATAGACTTTCACCAACACATGCACATATTTTTTTTGGTTCCATCTTCGATCTCCGATTGTAGATCTAGTACATATACTAAATCTATGATTATACCACACACGACATATCCATGTCATCGTTAATCCTGTCATAAATAACTAAGCAACTTTCCGGCTGCCTTTTTGAATTAAAAGCATCGCAAATTACATGACAAGTAAAAAAGCCAACAAATAAATAAAAGAACATGTAAAAGGCACAAATCGAAGACCGCGGCTGTCAATTATGCGCTCGATGCAAACTTAAAAAGAAAAATATATGTACGGCTGTCTTTACCTTACTTTCATAAGAATGTACATCTTGTTTAAAAAGAGTTATTGGTTGAAAAAGTAAAACGCAATGAAACGGCGGAACCGATTTTGATCAAACATAGCTACAACACACTGGACTAATTAACATGTAAAAAAAAAAAACGGTTCATCCGTTCGGGAGCTACGATGCCACAGACAGACACACACAGCCACACACACAAACACACACAGACACACACACCGACACGCCAAACTTATAACACCCCGTCGTTTTTGCGTCGGGGGTTAAAAATTATTGCGGATCAAAATGAAGCATGGCCAGTCTACTTTTATCCATCGAGGAGTTCCACCTACCAAGTCTATCATCAGATCAGCTCGCTGTCACCATAATATTGGTTTGTCATCGGAACTTGACAGGTATGCAAATTTTCAGCTCAATCGGATGTCGAGAAGTCCTTGTATAATTCAGCTTGTAAGATTTGCCCTGAACAAACATACATTGCAAGTTAACTAAAAGCTTGTAAAGTCTATGTAAATATTGGAAGTGGCATAGACCTCGCTAAACTGAAACCACTATTGGATATAGGTCCATTATTGTAATTTCTCGGGCTAATGACGATATATGTCAATTTTATTATTTTGGGAATTATTTGATCTACGTCTGTGTTGTGGACCATAGTACTCTTAGACCACAGCCACGATACAGGGAAGAAGTATAGATGCCATTTTAAACATTTTTGTTTCACTACCGATTGCTTTCAAAATCGATATCTGATGTAATCAGATCGTGGGCTTTGTCTTAAGCTGGGATTTGAAAGTGTTTGATGTGTGACATCTTTCCTCTCACTTTCCTGCAATCTGTGGGAGTAATTCGTGAAAAGGGATGGAAGTGTGTAACAGGCAGCGCGCATTTTGTTGGTACTATGAGCCTTGTTGCTTATTACCAAGGTTAGATGTTACACATTATATGCGACTGCTGTAAGGCTCGCTCGTTTTTTTGTGAATCTTTTACAGAAACAGGCACAACATTTTTACTAATATTTACCTGCCATAATACTTGCTTCTCTCCTTGAGCACTTTGAAAGTAAAAACTAAAATGGCGGCTGTGCGTCCAAAATGGAGGAGTTAAATGTCAATAGGCGGTGCTTTTAGTACTTTTTGTTGCATAATTTATGTATTGATTATTGTTTATGTATAGAAGAACGTGAGACCTAGGAACGAACTAGATGGATGGTCACGAGCGTGGTATCAGGTAGGTACGCGTTTATTACACAGCTGCAGCTGAATCCTGATCGGGGAACTAGAAAACTCTAATCCTCCCAGTTATGCTTGTATTTGACCATGCTAAGGGTGAATTGGGTGTGTAAAGTGGCTAGTCGTAGTGACAACAGCCCGCCACGCTTTTTTAACACCATGCTTTCTTAACACCAATAGAAGCTTAGTATTTCGGGGCACTACCATAAAGGTTTTTTAGACAACGGCGACCAAATAATAAGCACCAATAAAAACCAGAAATCAGGCGCTGTGCCTTTGTCGCAAGCGCCACACTGAAGTTACAGCTAATTGGTTATTAAATGTTGATGTCGTAAAAGAATAGAATATGAAAAAGTCATAAAACAAAGGACTTTCATAAATAAAGGATACCAAGTCTCATCGGTAAACAAAAAAATGGGCTGACCTATTTCACGTTCATTGCTGCAAGCGAAAATGTTTTGAAACTGGTCAATGGTAATGGGCCTCGGCAAACGTCGGCTTTTCCAAACAGAAATATGATTGCAAATGATTGAAAAAGCGATAGTTAGACACGAGAGACAATTGCCGAGAGACTTTATTTTCCTAGTAGCACTGTACAAGGATGGGTGACCTTCGCGTTTAACAACTTATTGCGTGTAAATTGATAAAAACAAAAAAAAACTTTAGGTATTTCAGACCCAGAGATCCTTCTGGGTAAGCTTCTTTTTAACCTCACTTGTCAGTATGTGGACAAATTTTGCAACCAAAATTTACCCAGTTCGTCAAATATGATCACATTCCGCGTTGTATTGTATTCACAATAGCACTACCACCCACTCTAATTTACACAAAGGTTAGCTGGAAGAAAATGTTAATAAGCATTACGTTCCCCTACGATACTGCTTTTTTGTCTTGTGCATAAAATAATTTTCTTTTTAAGTGACCTCTGTGGCGCTGCTGGCGAAGGTTGGCCTGCGACGTAGGAGGTTGCGGGTTCGATTCCCGCCTCGGAACAAATATTTGTGCGATCGCAGATATTTGTTCAGGGCGTTCTGGGTATTTTATATATTCTAATAATAAAAAAAAACTATCTATGTGATATATTGTATTAAGTATATCAGTTATCTAGTACCCATAACACAAGCTCTGCTTAGCTTGGGGCTAGATAATGTTGTGTGGACTGTCCAGCATTAATTATTTATTTATTTATATATCTATCTATGTATCTATAGTCAGGTGAGCAGAATACCATTTTTGACGTTTGTGACATCGACACTAGATCGTAACATGATCCGAACTTTAATTTGACTATTTTATTACGAGAACTGTACTTCAGTTTGTCGAGCTCCCTACCTACTATAAAAGCGTGGGTATAATAAATGAGCGGTACAAAAAGCGCCACCTACTACTCGCCTAATGAATTATGAAAGCCAGCGTCGCTTCCGGCATAGCGCGGGAGCTGGCGATCAAATTGCATATTCATATAAACAACCGTTTTATGTTACGTGCATTTTTAGAACCTCGTGAAATTGTGTTTGATGTTGTAAAACCAAGGTTTCCGAGAAACATACTATGAATTTTTTTTCTTTATTGAGACCATCAGAATGAGACCAAACTCTACCAGTTGAGGCCCTTCGGCCGCGTACGAAACCGGAGGTCCGTAACCAGTTGAGGTAGAAGAAAAAATATTCTTTTTACGATAACAGTTACTAAACAATAGGTTTTTTCCTTACACTATTGAGGATGATCACTTGTCTGTATCATTCTTTGTTGTACTATCGTCGGAAATTGTCAGCAATAATTTATAATAATTATGCAAAATTTCAGCTCTATCAGTAAAAAAAATATTGCTTGATTTCAAGATAGACTGTGAAGTTTAATAAAAACGTAATCTTGATTCTTACCTCAAAGAAATGTCAGAGGATTTTAGAAAAAAAAGTTTCAAATCAAATAATAAAACTAAAGTAAGTAAGTATTGGAATCAAATGATTAATTCATGCCTCCGTCTCTTTGTCTAAGTGTAGCGCAGTCTATGAGATTTTTGTATGAATGTATTCAGGTATAAAGTCGAGAATGAATTATTCAAAACCTTATAAATGGGACAGGAGGGTTTAATTTAGAGTTTTTTGGCATTTAAAGTATTTCGTACAGTTTTCATCAACTTGCATTCGGTTTTAGATTGGCTTTAAAAGTGACATGCTCACTAGGTTACGATAGTAGTACAATTAGTTAAACAAATATATTAGTAGGTATGAGACAGGTAACCTCTGCTGTTAAAATATCAACGGGTGGAGTCTACCAAGAAAACAATAGCTGCAAGAAAGTGAAAACGCTATTGGTCACTTGAACCCAGGAATGAGATGGATGAGGTATAGATGTCTTCAGCTCGGAATTAAATGACGTAAGCAACAAATGATAAAAACGTATTATTTCCTTATAAAGTAGCAAATATAATAAATAAATTCTCTACCATTAATAATAATAATATAATAATAATAATATATTCTTTATTTCAGGCAAAAAACCCATAAATTACAATAAAAATACATAAAAAGTTAAATTACAATGCAGTCAAATTAAAATTAAAATAGGTACTACAAAGAAATAAAAAAAAAAACTAATACAATAAATAATAAATAATGCTGGACAGTTCACACAACATTATCTAGCCCCAAGCTAAGCAGAGCTTGTGTTATGGGTACTAGATAACTGATATACTTAATACAATATAATACATAGATAGATATTTTTGATTATGCATATAAAATACCCAGAACACCCTGAACAAATATCTGCTGATCGCACAAGTATTTGTTCCGAGGCGGGAATCGAACCCGTAACCCAACCTTCGCCCGCCGCACCACAGAGGTCGATAAAAAATACCTATTATTTCCTGTTCCCGCTCTGGTGCACAGAGATCCAAAATCTGTACATGGGGCTATATAAGCCTTCAGCCATACACTGCAAAATGCCGTTTTTGGAACTCCTCTACCCACTCCAGAAGGACGCTATTCGTTATCTTATGATAGAGAAGAAATCCGGAACCCGTGCATCAGCGAACATGCTCGACGCGCTACAGAATCAGCGAACATGCTCGACGCGCTACAGAATCAGCGAACATGCTCGACGCGCTACAGAATCGTGGCTTTTTCATAAGGATGCGATAAGCGATTTTCGCTTGTATTTAAACCAGAGCTGACATGTAATATGCTTAGGCTAAAAATAAATAAATAAGGTTATTTTTACCTCATAATGTTAATCTTAATCTATGTAATGTGAGTACCTGCTGAATAGTATACAAATTTACGCCTATAATTGAAGGAGGGACCTACCACGGGTTTTAGGAAGGCCAATTTCAAAATATAAAGCTATCGAGAAAAGTTTCACCAATCGTGTTTCTTTGTCTATGATTTATAATAAATAAATAATTAATAAATAAATAATGCTGGACAGTTCACACAACATTGTCTAGCCCCAAGCTAAGCAGAGCTTGTGTTATTTATGTAGTTGCGATAAACCTAATATAGGTTTTTAAACACTAAATGTAAGAAACATATGTTGTAAATCATGACAAACATAAATGTTGTTTCAAACTCAAAAATCATGGTAAATATCCCGTTTCTAGTGAAAATCAAGTTTAATAAATAAAATAAATAAAAAAAAGTAAATACTGTAAGTTTTTAAACTTTACTGTTACTGAGTGAGCATGTAACGCAAGCACTGTGAAGTTTAGTAGCGATCGGGTCATTTTTTATGTTTCACGTGCGAAGCCGGTGCGGATCGCTAGTCTCCCATGTTTTATCAAAAATCCTTATTTTCCCTAGGGCCTATCTAATTATTATGAACAATAAATTATTGTTATTTATTGGCTTACATTCCTTCGAGCCGTGAGGATTTCCCAAACACTTACTTGATTAGTTTAATTCAAACAACAAAATGCTTTAGAAAAATTGGATGAACGAAAATGGAGAAAATAGGTGTCGGTCACGGAATGTGAACTGAAAATGATGTTAATATCTACATCTACTCTATAATGTACAGAAGTAAACTGTGTTAGTTTGTTTGTTTGAAAAACTAATACCGTAATCGATTTAAAAAAATCTGAAAGCTACATTATCAGCGAGTAACACGAGGGGGTTGGTAAAGATTGTGGTGGGGAACTATTTTAGCAAATATTGGTGGTATTAAGTTGGGTTCAGATGGAGGGTTGAGGGGAGGGGGGGGGGGGGGGGGGGGGGGGGGGGGGGCTGCATTTCATGCACTTCCATGACTCGAAGCCATGCCACAGAGTGTCTATCGATCGAGCGGACTATTCTGTCGGACTCTGTCGACGGTTCTGTCAGAATAAGAATTTAGTTCTTATTCTGAGCGTTCACAGCCAAGAAGCTTGAATAGAAAGACAGAAAGAATTTATAGTTATGTTCTTTGTTCCTCCCGCTAGTGATGTTGCAGAGTACATATTTAAATCATATTTCGAATAATCCGTTTTACTAATTCCATTTTTAAATTAGGCTTCGTTTGACCTTTGCAATAGTAGATTATGCACTATGGGAATAAAGCAGTGTCTTACGTCGCGGGCAGCATATTTAACCCTGAGCGTAACAAGGGACTCGTAGCGAGGGAGTTATACATATAGAGTCCTGAATGCAGCTTGACCCCTTGTCAAGACGAAGACAGGCTTTATTCCAGAGGAGCATACTCTACTTTTCACACCTTCTGGGAGACAATGAAAATTCACTGAAAATAACAGCACCAAACACCCTCTTTTGTTTCACATTCTTTGTAGCACACTCTTGGTCGGTGTTGTCTGTAAACGTACCTTTTTATTTTTTCTTTGAGTTCTGTTTATGGTGGCCAGTTGGATATTGAAACAAAACCTATTTACGATACCATATGCGCATTTTAAGGGTTCCGTAGTCAAGAAGACAAGGAACCCTTATGGATTCGTCATGTCTGTCTGTCTGTCTGTCTGTCCGTGTATGTCACAGCCACTTTTTTCCGAAACTATAAGAGCTATGCTGTTGAAACTTGGTAAGTAGATGTATTCTGTGAACCGCATTAAGATTTTCACACAAAAATAGAAAAAAAATCAAAAAAAAATTGGGGTTCCCCATACATAGAACTGAAACTCAATTTATTTTCCATCAAACCCGTACGTGTGTGGTATCCATGGATAGGTATTCAAAAATAATATTGAGGTTTCTAATATTTTTTTGTTCTAAATTTAATAGTTTGCGCGAGGGGGCCACTTTACCACTTTCCACTTTCGAAGTGGAAAGTGGTAAAATGTGTGTCCCCCCCCGTAACTTCTAATATAAAAGAATGATAAAACTTAAAAAAAAAATATGATGTCCATTACCATGTAAACTTTCAACGAAAATTGGTTTGAACGAGATCTAGTAAGTAGTTTTTTTTAATACACTATTATTAAAACATCGATCGAAGTTACAACGAAGTACAAGAATATGTTACTTGCTGCTACGGAACCCTTCATGGGCGAGTCTGACTCGCACTTGGCCGCTTTTTATTTTACTTAGTTTTCCAGAAGTTTCCACACGAATTTGATGTTCCAAATTCAAATCACTTTATTCCCTAGGGAGTTTCATACAACTTTATATCCCTTGGGAGATAATGCTTTGCTTTACGTTGAGTTGGCATGATATGTAATTGGACATTGTCGAGCAATTAGTGGTGTGAAAAGACTTTTATACCTCATACTAACTCATCGAGCACTCCGGTACGGAGGCCTGCAATGCTCTGTACTGAATACATCATTGCAGGAAGGCAGCATTTCGTTTACCGGGTTGGTTTAATATTAACTATGACTTAGATATAGATGGAAGATGGTCCTCAGATCACGACGGATCGCTGTTGGCATCTCTCTAGCCACTCCAATAAATATCTGATTAAGTAAGTTAAGGTGGTTGCTTTAGCTTGTGGCGCAACATTCAAATTTATTCGAGTTTTTTGCTCATCACAGCTCATCAACACTTCTTCAGATAGCGAAAACTATGTTGCCTGTAATTATATGACCTAACACACAAGTTTTAATTTAAAGTATCACATAAATATCATTAGTTTGGCTACGATTGTGCTTCAATGGTTTTTACAGTGTTTTTTAGTTTCAAGCACAATCGTCGTAAATTAAAACTTATGTATTAAGTCATATAGTTACCGACAACATAGTTTTCGCTATCTGAAGAAGTGTTGATGAGATGTGATGAGCAAAAAAATCGAAAAAATAATAATTTCGCGCCACAAGCGAAAGCAACCACCTTAATATAAGATAATATCGTATGAAGTGATAAAACCGAGGACTCAACCTACCACTCCAGGAAATAACATTGCTCAGTATAATGATATCTTGATTAATCTCATCCCTAATAATAAACACATGACACGTAGACTTTCATGACATAATTGGTTATCTATCTTCAAAGCTACACTACAGCTACAGTGCTACAAGGATCATTTGGCACGTATTGTGGCCGCCGTTGTGGCGCTATTTGATATTAGATTACAAGATGGCGGTATTAGTCTTCGGCCACGTACAAATAGATCCTTGTAGCACTGTAACCTTGGGTTATATACTTATCTAGAACGACAATCGAGTACGAGAAATTTAAAAAAGTACAGTCCCAAATTAGTCGGTTTTCGGGGTCTCAATCCGCCATTTATGAATGAAGCGTTGTCATTTTTAACCCCCGACGCAAAAACGACGGGCTGTTATAAGTTTGACGTGTCTTTGTGTATGTGTGTGTGTCTGTCGCCTCGTAGCTCCCGAACGGATGAACCGATTGGAAAGGTGAATTTGTCGGAAGTGTTCTTAGCTATGTCTGATCAAAATCGGTTCAGCCGTTTCATAGCGATGAGGGTTTTTTTAATTTTTTACAAAATTAATTACTTTTTATATTATTACATTTTAAAATGTGTTTCTAAAGAGATGTGAACAGGGCACCTTCGTGATCCTGAAGAGGATCTTCCGTCTATTCCTAAGTCATAGTAAATCTCAAACGAACTCGGTAAACGAAATGCAGCTTCCCTGCATTGATGTAGTCAGATGAGGTAGAAAAGTCTTTGCAAAGGTCAAACATGGGTCAAAAAAACCTTAATTTGAAAATGGAATCAGTTAAACCAATTATTCGAAATATGATTTGAATGATAAGACATACTCTGTGGACGCATTAACCGGGAGCACAGAACATACAAGAACATAACTCAGCTCGCTCACCGTAAGACGGCACCTGCGTTATACTCTTAGTCTGTAAATAGTGCATTCCCTGCCTTGGGAATAGTGCCAACCATAGAAAAATAAATACTCCATGACAGGTGCCATGTTACGGTGAACAACCTGCGGGGTTATTGCGTAGTAGACTGACGTTAGATTTCGATGTCCAGTTTGCTATTCGTTGCGCAGCGTGCTTTAAATATTTCTGTTCTTGTAAAAAAGCTAAAACACGCTGCGCAATGAACAGCAAACTGGTAATCGACATCAAACGTCAGTCTACTACGCAATACCCCTGCTGTACCTATAGATAATCTGTGGCATGCGTAGACAGGGAAACCATCTACGGTAGCATGGCTTTCGTTTTTTTTATATGACACATATTTCCCCTCGCTTTCCTGAAATCTGTTGGAGTGATTTCGTGAAAAGAGACGGAAGTGTGTATCAGGAAGCGCACATTTTTCCGAGAGGTTGGTATGCCTACTATCAGCTATGTTGCTTATTACCAAGGAGGTGAGATGTCAGATGTTACACATCATATGCGACTACTGTAAGGCATATATTTTTGTATGCAGAAAGCTCTGTGGGTTTATCTTTGCGCGACGTTTCCATACAAGTGTATATTCTAAGCAAGGAGCTTGAATTTGGGTAGTCTATAACTTCATGATTCTAAGCCTACATTCTAATAATTAGAAATTCTGAACATCAACATCATCTTACAACATCCCAGAGAGTAGGTACACAGGAAAATTGTGAGACGAATAGATCAAGAGAAGAGACCTGTGATCTTTGTGCTATAATTAATCCCCGACAAGGAAACTCAATCTTCGTTCCGAGACGTAGGTAACTAATTTTATTTACCTTACCTATTTGCATGAGAACTCGAGAACGGACGGGTTTCTATGCAGTTTTCAATAGCGCTTAGAGACTTCATCGAGGAAGACATACATCACAGATAAAATAATACTGCATGCATACATACATACATAGATACACGCCTTTTTCCCCGAATGGGTAGGCAGAGCCCCAAATCCGCCTCTTTTCACCGTGCATTACACCATCGTGGGAAATAGACGTGACAAGTGGTGAGCTCATCGCCGCAATTGCTTCCCACGACTGACTCTGCTAACGCTTTCTTCCAGTAATAATACATTCCTTAATAAGCCAGCAGCCAACACAAATCTTATAACAATGAATCTTACAAACAAGTCCGGGTAATCAACGAGGAAGATTCTTTGAAAATCCGTTGAGCGGGCGTAGACTACTGGTACAGATCTAGCGCTTAACTGAGTCAGTCCTTGAGGTATGGGTGCGCTACGCGAGGTATGTTTTCGTCACATTATGTCACATATCACCTGATAATTTGAGAGACAAAAACACCTCTCCCGTACCGCTCCCATACCTCAGGGACTGCCTCACTGAAGCGCTAGACGGTGCGTAAGTACAAAGTCGTGTGGCAGTACAAGTAAGTATAAAAGTGTATATACCTAGAACATTTTTGCGAAAGGGTTCGTCTGGGGAAGCACTACAACCATACCTATTAAAGCCGCAAAGCAGCAGTGCTCGCATTGCTGTGTTCCGGTTTGAAGGGTACCTACCGGTGAAATTTTAGGCACATGCGACTTTTCACTTTTATGTCTCGGGTTGGCGACCGTAACGCTAAACCACAAATGCGTCCTAAGTGGACGTGACCTGTGAGGTAATGCATTTTTATAGGCAGAGCTTTCAGAGACAGAAGACTGCTGAAGACAGGCCATATAAATACATATAAATATACTTCCTCATATCATAAATAACGCATGTTTTTGAGTCTCCAAGAGAAAAGGACCTGATGCCAATCCAAGCAAGAAAACGAGGAAGGAAGGTGGCATCGTTTGATGTAATACAATACACCCAATTATCTTAATCACCTACTTAAAATGTAGCCGAGCGTTTAAATTTACATAGGATTGTCTTTAGCGTCCGTTGGGGCGGATTGGGGCAAATAAAGAGGGTAATAGGCATCAAGTGCGAAATTCAGGCTAATAAAGATGGCGGCTTGGTGTGTAATTCAGGCTAATAAAGATGGCGGCTCGGTGTGAAATTCAGGCTAGTAAAGATGGCGGCTTGGTGTGAAATTCAGGCTAATAAAGATGGCGGCTTGGTGTGAAATTCAGGCTAATAAAGATGGCGGCTTGGTGTGAAATTCAGGCTAATAAAGATGGCGGCTTGGTGTGAAATTCAGGCTAATAAAGATGGCGGGTTGGTGTGAAATTCTGGCTAGTAAATATGGCAGGTTGGTGTGAAATTCTGGCTAATAAATATGGCGGGTTGGTGTGAAATTTAGGCTAATAAAGATGGCGGTTTGGTGTTAAATTCTGGCTAAAAAAGATGGCGGGTTGGTGTGAAATTCTGGCTATTAAATATGGCGGGTTGGTGTGAAATTCTGGCTTATAAATATGGCGAGTTGGTGTGAAATTCAGGCTAATAAAGATGGCGGCTTGGTGTGAAATTCTGGCTAATAAAGATGGCGGGTTGGTGTGAAATTCTGGCTACTAAATATGGCGGGTTGGTGTGAAATTCTGGCTAATAAATATGGCGGGTTGGTGTGAAATTCAGGCTAATAAAGATGGCGGCTTGGTGTGAAATTCTGGCTAATAAAGGTGGCGGGTTGGTGTGAAATTCTGGCTACTAAATATGGCGGGTTTGTGTGAAATTCTGGCTAATAAATATGGCGGGTTGATGTGAAATTTAGGCTAATAAAGATGGCGGCTTGGTGTGAAATTCTGGCTAATAAAGGTGGCGGGTTGGTGTGAAATTCTGGCTAATAAATATGGCGGGTTTGTGTGAAATTCTGGCTAATAAATATGGCGGGTTGGTGTGAAATTTAGGCTAATAAAGATGGCAGGTTTGTGTGAAATTCAGGCTAATAAAGTTTTTTTTGAACTATACGTTAATGATTTAACAAGTTGATGGCCCACCTCATGTTAAACGGTAACCTCTACCTTTAACAGCGCATTACCACATAGGTCACGTCCACCTAGGACGCACCCTATGCGGCAATGCACTGCGCCCGCCACCCTGAGACATACAGATGAATAGTCTCATGTGCCTGTAATTTCACCAAACTGGCGGGTTGGTGAGAAATTCAGGCTAATAAAGATGGCGAGTTTGGTTTTAAATTCAGGCTAATAAATATGGTGGGTTGGTGTGAAATTCAGGCTAATAAAGATGGCGAGTTTGGTTTGAAATTCAGGCTAATAAAGATGGCGAGTTTGGTTTGAAATTCAGGCTAATAAATATGGTGGGTTGGTGTGAAATTCTTGTAATTTAAATTTGATCTATATCATTATGAAAGTGATTGGTTCAAACATTTGGTATAACAACATATAAAAAAATCAGCATGACCAGAACTTCTGCAAGCACGAATATGCATTTTGAATGGACTATTAGTATTTATAAGATTATTGCTTACAAATGTTTGTGGGAATGGACTGACAGGATTAAGTAAAATTTTGAAATATCCTCGATCTTTATAGGATATCATCATCATTCATGTGAGTTAACTTTGGGCTTTATACTCTACCACATTTGACATAAAGATCAAGGTTTAATTTCTTCCTTACAACCTCTCCTCTAAATACGTCCCTGCTTCTATAATGAGCACGTTATAAAGTTCTGTTAAAACATAAACACGCGAATTAACGTTACCTTAGATACTTGCTAAAGTCCCTTTATGTACCTAGGTTGGTATATTATTACGATGGGTTTATGGGTTCATCTTCTTGTTGTTTTTGTTTGAAAGTACACAAACAGGCCGAGTTAAAGACATAAATTGATGATGAAAATTTTAATCAATTGCATGATGAATCGTTTACTTTAGACAACATTACTGTTCTTACTTATTGGTTCACGACTCCAATTATTGGATATTAGATTGGATCTACAGCGAGACAGGAAGTAAATATATTACACAAGCTTTCACTTCACCCGCAATTTGACATGCGTAAAAGTAGCCTATAACCTTCTCAGGGCTGCCAACCCTTAAAAAAGTTTACCCCAGAATAATTTTATTACCCCTGAATCTTTCTTTCTTACTAATTACAGAAAAGCTTGTTTTCAAAAACATATTTTATAAAAGCTTTTGACTTGTTAGTATGTTAGTATGTGTGGGTCAAATCTTTAAACTTTTGTACCAGTTAACCTCGACCGATTGAGCTGAAACTATGCATATTTGTAAAGTTCTGATGACAGAACATAATATTATGGTGACCGCAACCTGATCAAATGATGGATACGGAAGGTGGACAACGGAACTTCTCGATAGTAGACTGGCCGTGGTTAGGCCTGTCGAAACAGGTATGCAAAGTTTCAGCTCAATAGGTATTCCGATGATAATACAATATTATAGTGACAGCGAGCGTACCCTTACCACAAGTTTCTGACGTTATATAATCGCTAGCGAAACGATAGTCAGTGTCAAATATTGGCCAATGACATCGGGGTGACTAGAAATCTTAGTAACTTGATTGGTTAATATTTGACATTGACTATCGTCTCGCTAGCGATTCGATAACGTCAGAAACTTGTGGTAAGGGTACTGATGATGGAGACGGAATGTGGACAATGGCCTCCTTTGTGGCTTTTTTTAGTAGAATGGCCGTGTTAGGATCATTTCGATCATCACATGGTTCCGAACACTAATTAAAAAAAAGCATGTATGAAAAAAAAACTTATTTATATTTCCGATGCCAGCCTAGACCGACAAGGTAAGACCTATCACAAAAAAATATCCTCGAAAAACATCCAAGAATTATTGAGATATTATATTATGATGTCATTTGAAATTCATATTCATGCTCGCTACCGAGCTAATTAAGTACGAGTGGATGTCTGAGGAAGTCGCCTTTTTATTCTTTTGAAAATGTACAGCGTTGGGAAAGTGCTTCGCTAACTAAATTATAATCATCATCATAGTCATCACCCGCTGACGTCACTGCTGGACGAGGACTCCCCAAGAATGAAATGGGACTTCGCCATAATCACCACGCTTAGGAAGCGGATTAGTGATCGCAGTGTAGGTAGGTACCTGCTGTATCGTATGTGTGTATCAAGTGCGTATCTTGTGTATAGCATTTTTTATGGAAACAGTATTGGTTTGCCCGCTTCTAAGGCACTATGTTAAAATACCGAATGGGCGGAGTTTAGCAAGAAAATAATAGCTGCAAGAAAGTGACAGCGCTATTGCTCACTTGAACCCGGGAAGAGATGAGGTATATGTATATATTTCTACCGCTCGGAAGTAACTGACGTAAGCGACAAATGATAAAACTTTTTTTTGCTTCTAAAGTAGCAAATATCAAAAATAAACTATAACGATATTAATGTGATACTATAAATTAAAACTTGTGTGTTAGGTCATATAATTACAGTCAACATAGTTTTCGCTATCTGAAGAAGTGTTGATGAGATGAGATGAGCGAAAAACACGTTTTTTTTTTATTTCGCGCCACAATCGAAAGCAACCACCTTAAAGTAAGTGTGTCGCAGCCGTACGTTACATTTTTTAAGGCGACATCGTTACGGTATCTCAAGCGCTTGTTAGTACAGTTTGCTCGCAGTCATTACACAAGTAGTTTAAAACGAAAGCCTTAAAATTTAACCGTATTTCTATAGCAATAAGATGCCATTTGGCGTTATGAGTGGAAGGAAACAGATATTGAATCATGGAAAAACATGACGAGAAATCTAGCCAACTTGTGGTGTGTGATAAGTGGGCTTTCACCTCGATACTGTGAAGACTCCTGTTCTAAGTGTAAGCAAGCGAGCGAAGTATGGGAGTAGTTCCCGTTTATCCCCGAATCTGTCCCCATTCGGGGACAGATAGGAATTGACGAATACGGGGACAAACAGGAAATGAAAATTCCTGTCTGAGACCTCTGTAGCGCGTCGGGCGAGTAGCCGGCTGAGACACGAAAGGTTGCATAAAGCATAATAGAGCCCAAAACACGATTTGGCTAAATTAACTAGATAAAAAAAACGTGATCTAACCTCTGCAATGCGCTTATAACGTAAATATCTAAATTACCTATCAGGGCACATTGATAAAATTAATAAAACTAACAAATAATATTATTTTAGAGGGCATAGTCGATTTATATTTTCTATCACGCAGCAATTGTTTAGATACTGTTTTTAGTGCAGTTTTCGTTGCGCGAGCGCTATTCAGTCACTTTACGACTTACCTGAACTTTACTGTGTTAGAAAGTGACGGAGTATGTGTCTGTTGTCTTCCTCTCCAAAAAGCGTATGTAGTAACCGAGTTCTATCACAATCGGGTTGACTATTACGTATGAGTGTCCTGATTAAATAAAATAATAATAAATAAATAATACTGGATAGTTCACACAACATTATCTAGCCCCAAGCTAAGCAGAGCTTGTGTTATGGGTACTAGATAGATAAATGATATACTTAAAACAATACATTACAATACATAGATAGTCATTTTTTATTATACATAGAAAAAACCCAGAGCACTCTGAACAAATATCTGCAGATCGTACAAATTTTTGTTCCGAGACGGGAATCGAACTCGTAACCTCCTGCGTCGCAGGCGAACCTTCGCCCGCCGCGCCACAGAGGTCGTCAAATGATTGAGTATTAAATAAATAAAATATCCAAACTTTTAACACGACCTTAGAATGTCATTTTCTTTATATAGTTTTCAGTTCATCTTGCTATTTCAGGTATTTCTACATTGAAAATGATCTTGATAATAAGAAGAAAATATTCTTGGAATATCGTCTGAGCCATGTTATATCAATATATCGGATGAATTATTTAAATGGTCTTAGTATCTCTCCTCTAAGCCTTTTTGTCTTTGAGATTTATAAGAAAGTACCTTATTTTTAACCCCCGACGCAAAAACGACGGGGTGTTATAAGTTTGACGTGTCTGTGTGTATGTGACTGTGTGTGTGTGTGTGTCTGTGTGTGTGTGTCTGTCTGTGTGTGTGTCTGTCAGTGGCATCGTAGCTCCCGAACGGATGAACCAATTTTGATATATTGTTTTTGTTTGAAAGGTGTATTAGTCGGAATGTTCTTAGGTATGTTTGATCAAAATCGGTTCAGCCGTTTCATTGAGTTGAGGGTTTTATTAAATTTTTACAAAATAAATTACTTGTTTATATTTAATAGTCAACCGTATCTCACCTGATGTAAAGTGATGATATGGTCGAAGATCGAGCACGCTTGTCTAGAAAAAACCTTCGACTTGAAGATTCCTAAATTGTAATTATCGGGGAAAACAGACGCTGGCAATATATTCCATTCCCTTGCTGTTATATTGATGAACGTCGACCAAAACTGCTTGCTAAGGTTAGGTAGGGATTTCCACCATAATAGGATGGAACATAGCCGAGGTCCTATTGTCTGATTACGTAATGTGGATGCCGAGATCACGTTGTGGAGTTCCCACACACTCTCCGACATGAATTTTGCAGGATATCAAAAGCCGAACCTCCTGACGCCTATGTTGCAAAATAATTACCATTATTATTAGCCTATACTGGCCCATTGTTGGGCAAAGACCGTCCCCCATTTCCGCCTCACTACGGTTTTGTGCAACCGTTTCCCATTCCCTCTCATAGGCGTCCAGTTCATCCCGCTACCTCATGCGTGGTCTGCCGCGACGCCACCTGGCTGTATCGGGGCTCCATGCCATGGTAATTTTGGCTTAAAGTTCGTCGGGCATGCGGCAAATGTGACTGGCCTAATCCCACTTCAGCCTCGCCACCTTCTCTCCCACATCAGCGAGTTTGGTTTTGGAGCGCAGTATGGTGTATCGGATGCGGTCAGTTAAATACTGCGCTCCATTGCCCTTTGGCAAACCTAGAGTTTGGATTTATGGCTGTTTATCAAAATAAATGTTTGTGTAAAATACAAATGAAACAGTTGAGCTAACTAAATACCTCTACAAATGATCTAAAGATAGCTCAATCGATCCAAACCCCTACCAGACGGATGCTCCCTATGCTGGTCGCAATGATTCTGCGCCAATACCGGACAGAAATCTTTAAAAAAAAACGCCTCCCGCCGCTCGGATAAGCTGTTTTTATTGAATATCTCGTAAAATATAGATAATTTCACAAAACCCCTGCAGTAATCCCTCGGCTTTGTTATATTGGTTTTATTTATCTAATTTAGTACCCAATAATATGCACCATTTTAATAAACAATCGAATCTAGGCAAAAATAGACGTAGGTAACTTTGTTTTTTTTATCGTGAAATATTGTCAGTGTTTCTGGTGCAGTGATCCCTCGGAATTTAAATGTAGTATCCGTACATATTTTTAATTTGAATACCTATTGTACTTGATTTAGTCTGTTTTGAATCAAATCTAAGATTACAGGAATTTTGCATACCCCACCCCACAGACAAATAGGTACATAGATATACTCGTACTACACACACACTCTTCAAAGTTAAACAATCTGAATGAATTTAATTACTATATCACCAGTATTATTGTATCTAGATATTCTTGCAATAGGCGTTAAGAAATGTCTCGTCGACTGTACCAGCTCGAGACGCCACATGGAGGATTAGTAAATTGTAAATAGAATTTTAATCTCAGCCATTTAATTATCATGTCAGCCATTATCAGTCCGATACTATCTTATATTATTATCTTACATTATCCGATCTAGCTTATACGATCAGAATGCAGATGTGCAGATTACCGTGATCTTGATGAATTCATTATAGATAGATTAACTACTCGCTTTACCAGTTATAGTGAGAAGCAAGTGTAAAAAACCGGCCCGGTAGGTCAGTCACCGTAGACACAAAAATCGCGATAGCTCGCAAAAATGTGCAAGGTTCTGTTTTTTTCGGATGTTCTTAAGATAGCTGATACCAATAGTGTAAAATCAATTTGCAACTTCAAAATCAATCAATCAATCAATCAATACTTTTATTTCAGGCTTAATGGAAATTGTACTAAACCTAAACAATAAGCCCATAGCAATAAATACCTTAAAACTAACATACATATATACTTTATTTTAGTGCACACGTTTAGCCGGCGACGTATGACGCAACTCCACGGTGTCTCGTGTCAGGCGTCCGAAGAACCTCCTGAACTTGACACCTCTCGGCCAGAACTCTCCATTCATGAAGGTCGATAGACGGTCAGTAGGCACCCTCACCATAAAGGAAATAAAATTGTCATCATGGCGAGATTCCAACTGCCCGACCCTCATGGTTAGCCCTGTCTTCTGCTTGAGGTACTCCACCACCGCTTCGGGCTTCACGGCGTAATGAACCCGGGGCACGTACAGTGGAGTAGTAAGACCTGTTCTAACTTTGTGGTGCCCGAAAAACCTCGAACATTTCAATCTTTTTTTCAGTTTTTGGCTTGGTTTTTGGCTCAGCTTATGTTAATCTTCATCATATTTCCAAAGGCACGATCGAGCCCAAACAGAACTTAGATAATAAATTCTCGATATAAAAAAATCACGTACTTACCTCTAGTATTATTTTATCTGCCCAGAGGGAGATAAAATAAAGGAGATAATTATTTACGTTATAGCGCATTGTAGAGACAACACGCGCGTTGTGCGCTATAACGTCAATATCTCTATTACCTATCAGCATAAATTGATCAATTTAATAAGAGTAACAAATAATATTATTTTAGAGGGCATGGTCGAATTTGATTTTCGATTACGCAGCAAATATTTGTTTAAAAACCGGTTTCGGTGATTTTCACTCACTTTTCGTAGCGTGAGCGCTGTTCTGTCACTTTCTAACTTACCTAAACTTTACCGAGTTCAGATATTTGATACATAAATATAGAACAGAACATAAACAAAGTATTTGAAGACAACAATATTATTATTCTGCCCACAGTTCTCGGAAGTAAGCGCTTGATGAAAGGACTAGCGCAAGGATGGGAAACCTAAAACCACTGAAATGTAACCTACATTTTCTACAAATCCCGTCTGTTTCTAGGGAATATTCTGCGAAAAAATTCTCGACAGTTATATGTAAATTCCTATTCCAGTAATAAAACTGGGAAAAATATATAACAAATTCTGCATGTCTGTCTGTTGGATACGGGTTTTTAGGGTTTTATATCCAAAAAGGTGCAAAACGGGACCCTATTACTAAGCCTACGGCATCCGTCCTTCCTCCCGTGCGTCTGTCCGTCCGTCTGTAAGCTAGTACAGGGGAAAATACCGGCAGCCGTAAGACTTCACGGATTATGTGTTGGTGGGTCTTAAAACCCACCATCTCCTTTTCATCATAAGCGAGCAGCCGCACGGCTTGGAACCATCCTTTACCTCATTAGTATACCCTCTATTCGTACTAAGCGTTTCGGTTCCACATTTGAAAAGCGAGCAGGTAAGGAATGGAATACACTGCCATTGTCTGTTTTTACACGACTGCCCTAAAAAAAGGAGTGTATTG
Source organism: Operophtera brumata (assembly GCA_932527175.1). Taxonomy (NCBI): domain Eukaryota; kingdom Metazoa; phylum Arthropoda; class Insecta; order Lepidoptera; family Geometridae; genus Operophtera; species Operophtera brumata. The sequence goes on along the minus strand of OW052239.1, from coordinate 51,310,369 downwards.
GTTCATGTAAAGGCGCAATAGGTTCACAGCATGTCTATAATGAGCTCTAGAATAAGTTTTTGATATGAGTTCTTACAGTTTTCAAGAAAAATATATAAATGTTATTCGTAAGATTTTTATCTAGTGAAATAATAAATTCTATACCCTATTTGAATTACTTCAAACGATTAAAATATATCAAGATACCACCTTTTTAAAATTAAAATACCATTTTAGACGTACCTACTTCTTCCACGTTTTCATTTTTGAAACATTTGGTATTTTATTAATTCGTTTCGTTTCGTATGAGGTAGTGCTGGGCTCTGGTGTCGGAGTTTGTCAAGCCGCCCGAGGGCCTCTGACATGGCTTATCGACTGCTATTAATCAATAACAGCCGGGACCGACAGCTTAACGTGCCCTCCGAAGCACAGAGCGATGGAAATCCGCACATAACTTAGAAAAGTCATTGGTGCGGAGCCTAAGATCGAACCCGGTATCGTTGGTATTAATTATTATTTGAGTTAGTGAAGTCATCAACGAAATTTAACAAAACTCTAAAGGGCATCCTACTAATATTATAAATGCGAAAGTTTGTGTGTGTGTTTGTTACTTTTTCACGCAAAAACGGCTGGATGGATTTGCATGAAATTTGGAATGAAGATAACTGGACTCCCGGAATAACACATAGGCAATTTTTTATCCCGATATTCACACGGGATCGAGACTTACGCGCGTGAAACTGCGGGGCGCTGCTAGTATTTATATAATTTGTTTATATACAAAAACACTGTATCAGAGCGTGCGCTCGCCTTCTTCGCCTCATTCAAATATGTTCGTTGAAACTGGTTGAACCTATTATGTTTCTTTATTTCACAATATTATCTTCTAAACGCCCTAACTAGAACTTAGATTAGAATCGGCACGCTATCCCGATACGCGCGATAAAATCTGAAGCTGATCGTGTTTGTAATCAATGTGTACTACTTGAGGAGGCTCGAAAAATATACAACACTTAACACAAGAACAAAAGATATATATTTTTCACGATTTAGTTGACTTTAAAATCATGGCAGTCGTGTTTTTTATATATATATATATATATATGTACCACTGTTCCTGAAAATTATAATTTGGGTCTCAGGCAAGAGTCCTAACTTAACCTAACTTTCGTACTTCATCGTCGGCCACATCGTCAAGCACCAACAGGTGAGATCGCGGTCAAACGAATGTTTGATAAATCAGCTTGGATCTGCGTGTTAAGGCGTGGATATATATATGGCGTGTTAAGGCGTGAGGGTCACCAATGGTAGCCATTATCACTATGCTTGAATGGCGGATTGGTGATCACCCCCATTGGTGTTAAGTATCCCTTTGGATGCTGATACCCTCTAAAAATGTCGTAGGTCTAACGAGAGGTTCTTCCTACACTGTGCGTCATTCAGGTCGTGGTCGCCACTCGACATGCTTACTTGGATTACGTGCGGGTAGGGCTGCGGGACAAAACTAGTTCTATCAATAAAACTAGGGAACTATTCTGCTATAAAACAGTTTGCATAATAACTGGGAGAACAATGTCGTGTAGACAGAACTTATGGAAAAAACTCGGGTTTGAAAAATAATTAGATCCACAAAGGACCTACATTTCTTCAAGCCATCGTCTAAGCCGTCAAGTCATGGTATGCCCAGCCTAAGGAACCCCTCCGTCTCCTCCCGTGGATGTTGTAAAAGGCAACTAAATAATTACTCGGACTTGTTAGTAAGATTCGTTGCTATAAGATTGCTCGCTGCTATTACTGAAAGAAAGCGCTAGCCCAATCAGCTACGGGAAGCATTATCGGTGATGAGCTCACCACTTGTCATGTCTGTGTTCCCGTGATAGTGCAGCCCACGGTGAAAAGAGGCCCATTGACGCTCTGCCACCCCTTCGGAAAATAAAGCGTGTGTTAAGTATGTATGTACTTCTAATAAAAGCTCAAGGCCTCGAAATAAGCTATGGAGAGATCAATACTTAGTTTTATTTCGTGATAAAGTCCTTAGAAGATCCAAGCTCACGGACAAGCTCTTAGAATTAGTAAGCTGAAACCTGAAGCTGTTGGGTATTTTCTTACAAATGCAAGATTTTAGTTCCTAATGATTTTATGTTTTAGGTTCTTTCCTTTGCTTGGTTAAGGGCTGTTTCTGTTTAGGATAGATTCTAGCATACCGGAAGTCATTTATGTGACAAGTGTTAGATAGTCCCCAACCGTACATTGCCATTTCAAGGTTACAAAGAAAATTTTCTTGTATTTTCTCTTGCTTACAATTTTCAAAGTTTGTTTTTGTAACGCGGCACTGCCAATCTAATAAAAGTTGGCGCATTACAGTCACGAGTAAGTGCTTGAAGTAAATTCGATCTTTCGAGTTTCAGTTCCCAGAGCGCCGTAATAGTATTGTTGTTGAGAGTACAGATAAATGTCAGTTGGAGCACGAAAGTAACGTCGTAAAAGTAACGATGCGGACAACGTACCTACCTTGGCAGTATATTACACACACCCGATACATCCCTTGAACTACGCCTACCTACGTTATTATAATAAGTTTAACAAGCGTTTAGTTTCAGCTATAGTTTCCCTAATAGGTTTTGTTTCAAATAGTTTCCCTCCAGGCAGGCAGGCACGATATGCAAGACGAACTGAGAACGCCTCGAGGAGCTATTGGTCGATAAAGTAGCTGATGAAGGGTAACCTTCCAATGGTAAAGAAACTCAAACTTATCAAATCATAAGAACAATCATAATGGCCTACCTGATATTAAGCGATAACCTCTGTCTTTAACAACGCATTACTCATAGGTCACGTCCACCTAGGATGCACAATAAGGCATTGCATTGCGCCCGCCACCCTGAGACATAAAGATGAAAAGTCACATGTTCCTGTAATTTAAATGGCACCCATACCCTTCAACCGCAAGTACTACTGCTTTGCGGCAGAAATAGGGATGAGGAAGTACTTCCCCGGACGAACTCTTTCACAAAAAAGCTCTACTACTACTAAAGAAGGCCTCGTCCAGTAGCTGAAGCCTAACGGTTGATGGTGAGGAGATAAAGCAAGTTCAGGGAGTACCTATTTGGTATGATAGTGGTTCTGAAAAGCCTCCAGAATCTCATAATTCCTTAGTAAGTAATGCTCTTTCTATTCCATTTCCCAACATAAGATTAGGGACATATTCTGAACTACAAGTTCACAAGTCCCACAAGTTCTGATGTCAGGTTCAATGACTATAATTTCCAGAATGCAGTTGCCAGGTTTAATGTTTTTTAAAATTGATTAATGATACTTAAAAATGAAATTTATTTTATATGCTTAAAAACACGGAAGGTTTGTTGTAAGTTTATATAATCCTCTTTAGGTATATAATAAACCTTATTTTAAGTATCATAACGTTTGAAATACAGGGAACAAGCAACACTTTTCAACACAATTAAAAAAGATACAAATTTAATGATTCGTGATGACACCCAAAAATCCATTGTTTTTTTAGCGAATATAGCCTTAAAAGTAGGTAAACCTAATTTATAAACTATGCATCAAATAGTGTGTATTTAAGTACATATAATATAGTAATACTTTGCTTCCGTCTGGTAGTGATTTGGATCAGTTGAGCTACCTTTAGATCGTTAGCAGCGGTCTTCAGGTAGCACAACTGTTTCATATGTATTTTTTTAATTTTGTACATACCTACTTGTATTAGTTGTATTATTCTATCTGTAAAGAAATGTATATTATTATTATAGTAAGACTAAAATAATCATAAGATTACATTGAATAAAATATTGATTTGTGGGGCTCAATGGACTAATATTCTTGTGAAAGTCTTTCAAGATAGTGCCCCAGGGTACAGATAAGGACCGTCGGCCCGGTCCCGTGCACGTTGAAAAGGGTTCCACTCCTTGATTAGCGATGTACCAGACCCAGAGATATATTGCCCTCTCTCCTTTATTTCGTTTTATTTTTGTCGTTGAGGGATTACGATTGTAATTAGATGTTTTCTTTCATTCTTCTGAGAGCAAGATAACCCTTTAGCAAATTAGTTTTACAGATGGGAAAATATGATATTATTTTAGATAACATAACATAACACCCAACTTTCAAATATATAGTCCTGATCCCACACTGGGATCCCCTGTGTCGTGGGTATTACAAATATCTGTAGGTATTAACTTTTGAAACTATCATGGTTATGTACATACTTTTCAATAGAAACGGGTGTGAAAATTTCCATTTAGGACCATCGATTTATGGGACGGGGAGGGGGGAGGGGAAGGAGGATGGACTACCCCCTTGTACCATCCCCATCCCGCGGAACCCCGTGGTTATTTATTTGCTTTAAATAGGGTTAAAAGGTTCTTAAAATAGTTCCCTCGGCGTCGTGTTATTTAATATACTGAAGGTAATAAAAACATCTAATGATTGATAGTTTAGGAGAAAAATGGTTGTAACTACGAAAACAGGAGGAATACTTTGCATTTTAAGTTGTTTTAAAAATAAAAATAAACAAGAGGACTAGCTTTATATGATGTACATTAACAAACATATTTTGTTGTACACTTTTCGATAAAGATTGTGGAGAAAAATGGTTTTAATGCACCACATTTCACATACCACGCCTTAATTATAAAATGTAAGTACTGTAACAAGATAATTATGGCGGCAGAGCAGACGAATCAATACAATTTTTTAACTTTAGAAAGTGTAACAGCTAACGGGCTTGAAAATACAGAATTAAAGCAAGTAAATAATTTATCAACAACAACTGTTGACGTAATTGAAGCAAGAAGTTCGGAACTTTGTTGTTTCTTTGTTTATTAATTAATGTATTATTCTCTAGACAGCCTCGACGCGGTAAAATGATGAATAAGGCACGTAAGGATGTGAGTACGCACTTACATTCAAAATAAAAGATAGCAATGAACGGCTTCACAGGTAACAAACCCTGACCTTACTTAAAATGTGATTTAAATAAATGAAAGTCAAAAGTAATTAATTAATTGAAATCACATGATTAATCGTCTTGTCTTATAAAATAAATTGACTCCTGTTCCAACGCAACCAAACCTAGAAGAATCAGGCAACAAACACGGCTCGGCTTTATTTGATGATCCTTCTTACTACTATGTGTGGTGCCTCGAGAACAAGTGGAAGCTGATTCAAAGAAAAAAGGAAACTAAGACGCTAGAGAGAGTCAGCAAAAGTTCATAAGAAAACAAACGCTACGCAACGTCTGTCAAAAATAATTGGTCGACTTTTACCATCATCATCAGCCTTTAGACCTCCGTAGCTGAACTAGGATGCCCCCAGAAAGCAACAGGGGGATTTACCATGATCACCACGCTTGATAAGCGGATTGGTGATCGCAGTATTGGTGATGAGTACTCAAGAGGATGCTGCCCATTCTTATGAACCGACTATGGTCCCCAATCGCGCTAATTTGGAACGTTATTACCAAAACAAAACCTGAACCGTTCACGTCATACGTACATCTGGATTGAGGGATCCTTTCTTGAATTGAGCTGTAATTTACGCTTTGTGCATTAAGGCCAAACCCAGGCAGAAATCATCATACAAAAAAAAACCTCGCGCCGCATTGAAAAGCATTTTTATTAAATCTCTCGTAAAATATAGATAATTTTACAATGTTTTTTTTTTTCTTTTGTTTTATTTAATTTTTTTACCCAATCTATTTTAATGAACAATCGAATCTAGCTAAGAAATAGAGGTAACTTTTTTTTCTATCGATAAAATATTGTCCTATCGTCTTTCTGGTACAGTGATCCCTCGGAACCATCGATATAATGTGCTAGATATCGATGCTCGGAACTATAATGTAGTGTCCATGCATATTTATAATTTGAAAAGATTGTACTTGATTTAGTCATAATTGCAAAAATCGGTATTAACTCACGTAGGTACTGTTCCGAGTATAAACATCCGACTCGAGTTTCTGGGATTTAATACCGGTTTTTTTCAATTATGAATATCACTGAAGGAAGTTTTAATAGTAAGTATTATTGATTTAGTCAGTAAAAAATCAAATCTAAGATTGGTAATTTTGCGTATACCCCACCGTTTTAGGCCAATTCAAGCAAGGATCCCTCAATCCAGATGTGCGAAATAACATTAACATTTCTGGGTTTGTTTCGGTAAAATTATTGTGAATACACACATTTATTTACAAAAACAACTAATAAGTACATGTAGTTATTTTACCCAAAATATAAGTCACCCCGATGTACTTGCGCCGTGGACTAATTTCTATAGCGCGGGAACCTTCTTTCTACAGATAGCAATCGCGCGCTAAAATCTTGCGCTGTTATTGGTTAATCGATTTCCCGGCAAAATCGCGACTCTTAGATGTGAGCGGAACAGAGCTATACAGCAGGTCAGAGCTACAGCTCGTTCATCGTATGATGGCATCTGTAAATACTCCATGGCAGGTGCCAGCTTACTGTGAACGGTCTGTATACTATACGTTCGGCTACTGTCGGATATCAGTCTGCGCTTTTCTTAGCAAACAAAAACAGTCGATCGGACTTATATTTTGGGTAACACTGTATGGCACAAAATTTTAAAAATACAAATGAAACAGTTGAGCTACCTGATGATAAAGGTAACTCAACTGATCAAAATCACTACCAAGGAAGCATCCCTAAGATGCTGGCTGCATTGCCACGCTGGATTATTAATCCTGCTTGGCTTTATTGGTTTATAAATAGCGATGGTGAACAAGATGCTTGCTTTCGTAAAAAATAATGGTTTTATTGAACTTGTACTAGTAAATGTTATTTTACATGTTATTGTTCAATAATAAAGAAAGATAAGAAGTTACGATAATACATAACATACAATATTTTACTGTAGTCGAGAACAAATGGATTTATGTCCTTACTTTCCACAAAGACCACTTCTCAATATGACACCTCTTCCCACACTGACCACTCCCTCAAAGCCCACTTCCCATTTAATGCCCACTTCTTATATTGACCAATCCCATCAGTCTTTTCTAGGTTCTAAGATGATGTGTTGTCCAGAAGCTGGTTTCAGTAACATATCCTGCTGCAGCACTAGTTTAGAAATATCAGCAGTAATCCGGAACCGTCGTACCACGTGCGATATAGTCGTCTTCATAGACAACATGTTGTACGTTTTACCTGAAATAAAAAATAAGGGTTTTGTGCAATTTTGGCTAGACCGCAATTATTTGAAATGATATTTGTTTATTACTTAATAACGTCGTAACGGGGAAAACCGATTTCAATGAAAACATCACTGAACATAGGCTACTTTTTGGCACGATGGCACGCGAGCTAAGCGAACAGATTGGGTCTGATCGGGATTGGCCTCTGATTATTCAGTACAGCCCTACAGGTAGGTTAAACGTTACTGAGGACTTACCAATACAGCCCCGCCTCCCTAAGCCAAATGAAGCGAAGAGATTGTGATTGGTTGGTGCAGTTCCGTCTAGCCAGCGTTCGGGTCTGAACTGCTCTGCATCAGGGCCCCACATCGGATGGCGGTTGACAGCATAGGTGACTACGAAAACGTCGCATCCCGCAGGTATAGTGTGTTTTTCTGAAAAAGGAGTTAATCACTAAAAGTAAATTGAATAAGATTTTTGTTGAATACAAAAAACAAAAAGTTAACTAAAACCCCATTACATAGAAGGTGAAAACAAGTACCTATTCAAACGTTGAAGAGGAAGGCATGATACACGATTTAGGTCAGCTATGGTTTAGTTATAATTCCCTTATTACAACAATGAGGATAGTTAAACTAAAAGAGGCCAAGTAATAACAAAATAATCTCTAATCACTATTACAAACATCCATACGATTCATTGTTCATTGTTGAATCTGGTTCATTGTTGAACCAGATGAATAGAGTTCTTTCTATAATGGAGTGCTATGAAAAAAGGCCCTTCACTGAATAAATGCGCGTCCAGGCGCCATCCACATCTGTGATCTGAACTAAAGCCATGAAACTCACTCAATTTCAAATCCACATCGGTGTGTCTCGCCACTACAGGAACGACTGGATATAATCGAAAAGTTTCTTTCAGAACCGCTTCTAAGTAGACCAGTTTAGCTATGTCTTCATTTTCAACTTCTCTTTCTGAATCGCAAAATACTTGTTTCAATCTAAAACATATTTCATTGTAATTAATACATACTTACCTATGAGCGGCACTAAAATATTATTTTATCGGTAAAAAATTTATCTCCTTATAGTATTAGGTACCAAAATCAAAGATTTTATTAGACTAAATAGTAGTATGTTGAGTACATGTAGTATTACACCTTGTACTTAAAACACACTTGTAGTATTTTTTTTTAAACTTACGCTTTTTGCTATTTATTTGACCGGAATGAAAACCTAACAAATCAGACCACGCTCCCATCACCACGACGGTGATGAAAAGACAAATGACTTACTCTCTACAGAGTTTGTCTTGGACATCCTGATGATGTCCTAACAACAGCAGGCAGTAGATTATACTGATAGCCGTAGTGTCGTATCCCGCCGCAACGATAGTGTTGAGTTCATCTTTAATCTTCTCGTCTGTAAATCCTTCGTTATCTAGAGCTGTTTTTATAACTTTGTCTACGAATGGCTGAAAATCTGAAACTAAAAATTAAATAAAACGGTTTTTATTTCTTGGTTTTTTAAAACTTTGATAGACCTTTGTTTGACCACGATCTCACCTGTTGGTAAGTGACGATGTGGCCGAAGATGGAGCACAAAGGTCTAGAAGGCACCTGTTCACCCTAACTTGAAGATACCCAGATTATAGTTTTCAGGAAAGACAGACGACAGTAGTGTTTTCCACTCCTTAGCAGTTCGAATTATAAAGGTAGAACGAATAGAGGGTATACTAATGAGGTAAGGATAGTACCGAGCCGTGCTCTGCTCGTCCTAACCACTTGATTTTTATATCACCTTGCTGCGTTTCCTATACCCATGCACGCAGTACTGGAATATGTGGCAGCTCAACGTAAACAAATCCTCTACAACTCCGCGAAGCCTGCGAAGACACCAGGAAGCTACCGTGCTTCTGGACGGAGCTAGGCTGGCTAACTACCAGTCAGGTAACTCTCACGCACAGTGGACCATGCATTGAGTTCGAATGCGGAACATTAGCATTTTCTATAGCACGTCAACTCTACAAAAGGTATACCAATATAAACCTAGTGAAAACAAGAGGATATTAGGGTCCGGCTGCTCGATTTTCTGGTTAAGTGGTATAGTTTTTATATTTATTCGAGGGAAAACCAAAGGCTTAAAATTAACTGACTTACAATTTGATATATACCATGTCATGGTATGTCGGCTTCCTTAAAACCTAGGCATTAACTGGTGTCGATATTGTATTTTATGTACATTTTAGAGTCTTACCTAATTAGGTACATACTTACTTTTTTCTTCATCCATTTTTATTGCACCGGAGTTGATTTTTGATTTTCGGTTTTGGATGAGCTGAAAATAAAGTTTTTTTGGCATCAATGCCTAAATATTCGTAATAACGAGTAGACGTGTTACCGAATCATCCTTTGAATAGTAACACTGTGTTTTTGTCTCTTTCGATCTAATTTAAAACTGCCTGTCAATGAAAAAGACAAAACACTGTATAAGTATACTGAGGATAATTTAAATTTTTCAATAGCACGGAAAATTTATATATTGCGAATTTTCCCAAGTACCTACGTTCAAATTCATTTTAAACAGAATGTAAAATACATACTAGTTTATAGTATGGGGTCCGATGGAAAGTAATCCATAATTATAGTTTACAAATACGAGTAAAAGCACGGTAGAGTTGCTAGTCCTATACAGCTTAATTAACACAACGCTGACCAAGACAAAATAAATGTACGATTGACTGATAGGCTCGTGTTATGCTGTTTCGGCAGTCTCTTGTTATCCGTCTTGCGTCTCGTTCATTCAAAGCTTGAATCTTTCGCGGACCATATTTGAGTACTTGCGGACCACTAGTGGTTGGGAACCACTGATTTGAAACGAGGCTATCCGACTGAGAACCAAAGTTCACAAAATAGCCCAGATTAGCAAGCTGAAGTGGTATTGGGCCGGTCATGTCTGCAGAAGAACCGATAACCGTTGGAGTAAATGAGTGGAATCTGCGAGTAGACAGACGCACTGTAAGGCATTGTCTATGTGGACACTATGTCCCCTACCCTCACCCTCCAGATGGAGCAACGATATGCGCGGGGTGGCTGGTAGCAGCTGGATGGGGAGAGCCGAAGAACTGGCTCAGTGGCGCGCCATGGGAGATACCCATGTCCAGCTGTGGAGTGCAATAGGTTGATGATGATGAAGATGATGACCATGTAAGAGCTCGCCAAACCGACTGGCAGAACAAGCTTGGTCCGTGATAAAACAAATGTATACTTACCTCATTTGATATTTTATTAATCACTCCCATGTACTCATCCTGTTTCCTCCTCAAATAAGTCCAATTGAATATGAATTCACTATGCAGCCAGAGCTGAAATGAAATTAATAAATAGAATAGGTACTACCCCGCCAAGGACATTCTAATAACTCTACGATGGACTTAGCAATCAATACGCTTTCAACGCCAAAATATGTCACCTTTGAAAAATGTTTAGGTAGACTTAATTCACCTGGCGTCAATCACCCAGGTGCATTAAGTTCACTTGCCTAGGTACTCCAATTCCGCATAATGTGAACTGATAAAACGTGTCAGAATTGTTCCTCTTTATGTGTTTTGTCTCTCTTTTGCTTCGGACCGGAAGTCCATGTCAAGTGCGAATTATATTAAAAATCGGGTGCGCAAGTTTGATGAGTCTGCCGAACCACAATGCCGGGAAATTAACGACTAAATAACCTTTATTGTAGTATTTTTGATTTTTATTAATAACGATATAAAATAAGTGTTTTAAAAAAATATGAATTTATTTTTACCTTTTTCTTTAAACATTTTTTTTTCTATGGAATCTAAAAATACCTATGCAGCAAAATAAATTTCTTGTGTTAGTTTTATACGAAAACGATAGCATCAAAGTAAATTAAATGATAAGTACAAAAAAACAGTGATGCGTGCTGACCCAATCTCCCCTGCGTACAGGGGACGAATAAGACTTCCCTTCAAATCTCAAAATAACATTGAATTAAATCCTATCTGAAAAACTGAGCGAACCACCTCTATATTAAGGTAGGTAAGCTACAAAATCCTCTCTACCTTTTGGAATCTTGTTACTACGAAATTGGCCAAACAGTCGATGGACTCCACGTACTTCTGGCTCTTGGTTGTATATTCAAATAAGTCTGCTCCAAAAGTTGTATCTGTAATTAAAAAATATGCATTGTATAAACATGCATTGTATCCACCCCTATTCCAAATATACTATAAAAAAACGGGTAATCAGTATTCGATAAAGATTCAATCTACGCAAATAAAGTAACCAAAAACAATTTCCAGGAATATCCATGAAAAATGGGAACAATTGTTCAAAACTATTTAATGGCGCATGCCCCACAGATAGTTTATTACAACGCTATTTTTTTTACAATACTTAATAATTAATCTAATCTATATAAATATATAAAACATAGTCGTGTTAGTTATACCACTTATAACTCAAGAACGGGTGAACCGATTTGGCTGAAAATTGGTGGCGAGGTAGCTTAGAATCAGGAGATTGACATAGGGGGAAGGGAAGTGTAATAGGGGGGGGGGGGGGGGGGTCACCGGGGGCTACCCGTGCGAAGCCGGGGTGAGTCGCTAGTATTTAATAATTATGAGACCAAGTTATTATTAACAATGTGAGCGGTGACAATCGCGTGTCACCGCTCTGACACATGATTGTCAGAGCGGTGCGTGCACGAGTATTATGTCCATTTTATTCGGATTTTGTCAAGAAATAAAATATCAATATCTTATTTAATTCTTTTCAAAAAAAAAAACATTATACATAGATTGAATTTGTACCGAATACTTAACATACCCTTTTTTAAATGGAATATTTGGATTATAGAGGTGTATAAAACTTGCATTATATACAAAACATTTACCTATAACTATTGGCACAGAATAAATAATTGGTTCGCCCCGACCTCTGTGGCGAGGCAGGTGAGTAGCCAGCTGAGATGCGAGAGGTTGCGGGTTAGATTCCAACTACGGGACAAATGTTTGTATGCCGTCGTGGCAAAATTGTGAACTAACTTTTACTTTAGTTAATATAGCTATTTCTTTAGTTTATGATTCAAACTGTCGGCATTTTGAATCATAAAATAAATAAATAGCTCCAGTTGTAAAAGGATCAAAACTGAACAGACGCGCTATTGTGTTGCCCGCTAAACAAAACAGGTAAATAAGCACAGCTGCGCCCTCAAATCCCACAACGGGTCTTTTTCTGAATAGACTCTACACGCACGTGCCGCGCTCCATTGACTTACGGCAAATCGTCTCAAACGATACCACGTAGACGTGTGGTTCCGGGTTGAAAGCTCCTTTGTTTTCGTGTTCTGTTAACCTCTCCACCAGTCTTCTAGCTTGCAAGTTGAATACAGGCAAGTATCGTCTCACTTGCTGCAGGCCAAACATCGGGTGGAGGAGCTTGCGATCTTTCTTCCATGTTGGTGCTGAAATATTGAGGAGAAAGATGATAGCAAAGCCTGCTTACAGTAAGCACTGCCATAAAAAAATTGCCACCAAAAAGGGCTTTACATTTACGAATTTAAAAAAAAGTATTCGATTATTCAATAGATGGTGCTGATTCAATGTGGTGTCAAAGTAACAAATGCATTGTCTGTACTTTAGTGTGAATATATTAATACGTGTTGACTTTGACATTTTGGCGCCATCTATTTTCAAGGCTATAAGCATGATGTGAAACGGCCGTGAAAACCCCTCATTGACATAAAACGCATTAAGATCCTTTAAGCGTCATCTGTTGACGAGTAGAAGTACTGTGTGATTAGGAAGAGAAGCAATTTTCTGCCCCCCTATTCCCTAACTGAAAGTCACTCGGTGACTAACGTTAGACAAGTAGAATGATCATCAATAAAAAAAAACATTTAGAATTGTCATTTTACTTGTCAAACGTTGGTCACCGAGTGACTTTCAAGATAGGGATACGGGGACTCAACTTTCTACGGATAGTTAGAGAGCGTTCAAGTAAAAGTTCTAGGAAAGTCTGGAATAATCTACGGCGATTCAGGACATTCCACAAACATCTCGAATCTTCTGGAATGTCTAGGTACTTAAGCCTAGAATATAGCCCTAACTGAACAATTCTAGTGGAATATTTGACACTGCAAGGCTCAGATATATAAGCGAAGCTCGCTCGAAGAGGATTCAGTCTTAAATTGGCGTTCAGTGCGAATAAATAAATTGGTATTAATTAGTGAACAGTGTAAGATTGAAGATTGAATCAGTTTTATTGGATAATTAATTTTATGTTAAACCGGAGTTCAGTGTGATTAAGTTATCCCGAACCCTAGCCACCACGTACCACTAACCACCACCAACCCTAGTATCTTTTAACGGATATTTACGAATACAAAGCGTTTTATTTTGAGGCAAAAACATCCATGTCAGGATTATAGGAGCAATACGTACCATCTGCAGTAACTAGCCCACCGCCAAACAGCTTCATGAATGAGTAAACGTAATGCTTCTCTAGGCAGGCATTAAGAGCAGTGGCGCAGTCATCTGGGTCCGCTAAAACTGAAAAAAATAAGCCATTTTGTTAATAATCATTAAATCTTATAATTAATGTTTGTAAGTATATAAAGTTACAATTATTAAACTAAGCATTATATTAATTAAAATTCAGTCATCATAAAAAGTCTAGTACGAGTAGGTAGGTACATAATTAGACACAAGCTGGGCGACTGGCTGGTGTTTAGAAACACAGTGTGCTATGATGCCGGAATTAAAATTAAAATGGTCTGCCACAACGGCCAGCATGCTGTTAGCACTGTCACGGACGCCAAACGAACTGTTACCAGAGCATCGCGAAATCTCTTTTAAAAAAAAAGGAATATATTTAATTTGATGAAAGTCCATATTTAGTTAGAAAAACCTTAATTTAAAACAGAATTTAATATTCTGAAAGAACAAGTAATCAAGTTCGAAGCCGGCCGTAGACTGGCTTTCTTTATACTGACTGCTCATGTCTAGACATCAAAATGTGCTGATATTGTGTGCCATATTTCTATAGTAACTCAGGGATGTAACAGAATGGACGGACGGAATAGACCAAAATTGCGGTTCCTTTTATTTTAACGTAATCCAGACTTGACATTACTGTGACTTTTTATTTTGGTCGAGGACTGTAGGTACCTACCTTTGTTTACAACTTACCGTAAATGTATTTAAAAGGTCCAGCCAGAAAGGCCAAATAGCCTCCATTCTCCAATAACTTCACAGTTATCTTCTTCATAGTGTTGAAGACATCTAGAATATTAATAGTAATTGTTAACTTCCTTAGTAGCTTACCAAAGTTCATGGGCCCCATGCCCTAGTTTTAATAATGTTCGCAAATTTTTTTAAATTAAATTTACTCAAAAAAAAAACGGCCTAGTGGGAGTCGGCCATTATCTATAAAAAAGGCAAAAAAATATTTTATACTATTTTTTAGTATTTGTTGTTATAGCGGCAACAGAAATACATCATCTGTGAAGGACCTAAAATTCCTCCAGAAATGTACCTAACACAACACGAGGCACCCTACGGAAAGTAACTTAACGTACCGGAACATCATCATGTGGAGTTAAGCTTCGACCAAAGTTTTACGTCGATGGAGTTAAGTACATTTCTGGAGGAATTTCAGGATTTTTACGAGGCATTTCATAAAGAAAAACATCGAAACTTAAAAAGTAGTAGAACTAAGTAGTAAAACCCCAATCCGGCTGGTCCCCTTGAGGAGATAGGCTAAACCCCTCCAGAAAAGACAGTACATAAGCGATCAAAACAAACAACTCGACAAACAACAAGCTTTTTATTATATCAACGTTGAACACAAGGACACTCAAGGCTGCTGAGCGGTTATTACAACTTCAAGAAGCCTTGAAAGACATGACGTAGATTAAGTGTGAACCGCGTAGCACAACCTGGAGGAGGCCTAAGGCGCAAGCCAGATAGAAGAGACGTAAGGCGAGGACGCGTCGCGGACAGGGCGGAGACGAGACACAGACGCGACTTTTGAAATTATATAGAAGAGATGGGGCGCGGACGTGACGGTACACGTTGACTGTGCGAGCGAGCGACACGCACCTGGCAGGCATGCAATCCTGCAACCCCCTCCCCTGCCCCCCCGCCGCGTCCGCGCCCGGTCTCTCCTGTGTGTTTTGAACAAAAGCACAGAATAAATAATTGTACAAACAAAAGGCGCGGACGTAAAAGCGTTGCGCCCGCGCCCCGTCTATTCTGTGTGTTCTGTCGCGACGCTTCTATACATTTTGTATGAAAGGGACGCGGAAGAGACAAATGTCTGCGCCCCGTCTGCGTCTTAAGTCTTTTCTGTCTGGCCCGCACCTAAGGCAAATGATATCCTAACTAACTGAGTGAAACATAGATTACCTATGCAATATTTATAGGTAATAGGTATTGTATTAGATTAGTAAGTGAAGGTCAGTGGAACGGCTATTTTCATTTTCATTTTCATTTCATTATATCTAGTTACATATCACAAAGTTACTTACGAACATTGTCTCCGAGAAGTATGTGGGCATTCCCGATTATAGGTAACGCCCCAGGATACATTGGAAAATCACTTTTATTCTTTCTTTTGCAATATGATATAATAATTAGAAATAAAATCAAACCCAATAATACATGTACTGGCATGTTGCTTCCAAAACAGCTTCCTACAACCAGGTAGAAATAATACTTTATAACTGATTTATTGACGATTGGTTAAAAAATTTCGTGTTTCGAATGTATTAAGATAAACCTAGTGTTGAGAGAATAAACACTGTGATATATTGGTATATATATCACAGTATTTATTATTATTATTTATTTATTTTTTATATTGGTAAGTATCACAGTTTTTATTCTCTCAGCACATTAGGTTTATCTTAATACATTCGAAACACTACAATTTTTAACCAATCATCAATAAATCAGTTAGAATTATTATTTTTCTTTGGTCTTTCCTACGAGGTTAATTATTTTTATTTGTATCATAGTAAGATGAATTGATCTTACTGAGTTTTAATTCCTTATTAATGGTTCTACGAAGCAAAAATTACCTTTTATACCTACTACGAAATCCAAGGTTTGTTGAGCCTATTAGAATGTTGAAAACAATTATTATAAATTAAAGCAATAATTCACCTGTGATAGATTCCAAAGGGCGACATAATAGAATAATAGTGGCCGCGCGTGGTTTTACCCGCGTTATTGAACGGGTAATTACATTTTGGGATAAAAGTATTCCTATAATACCCGACTACGGTAAAGCCAAAAGGAAGGGTTATGTTTTAGCAGTTTATTTGTGCGTATGTTCAAACGTAGCGCCGAAACTATACTCCGATTTTGATACATGAGGTGCAATGGCAATGAATTCGTTATTACGGTCCGGGTGACACAGGCTACAGTTTATACGAACAAAATCAATATGACGGATGTTGTATCCAAATAATAATGTAACATCTCTGTTTTTTAGGGTTCCGTATCCAAAGGGTAAAACGAAACCCTATTACTAAGACTTCGCTGTCCGTCCGTCTGTCACCAGGCTGTATCTGAACCGTGATAATTAGACAGTTGAAATTTTCACAGATGGTGTATTTCTGTTGCCGCTATAATAACAAATACTTAAATGTACTTTATAATATAAATATTGTACTTACACAAGTATCTACCTAATGTTGTGGATCACCGTAGTCGGACTGCAGTTATTATAACTTTTTACTTGTTTTATTCAATCTGTGTACCAAATTTATTAAAAACTGGTCTAGCGGTAGCAGTCTAAGCATGAGAGCGCAACTAACATTGAAACATTACCATCACTCGTTAGATATAGACGTACTCAGGCACTTATGCATTGAGACTTTTAATGCAGCTGACCTCAGATGACCATGACTGCTTTACCGAGCTTTTGTCGAGCGCAGATGGCGATAAACCGGTAAAGTTAGGTGGGAGCAACGAGTACAAGGGCACCACCTAAGATTGGTGAGCAGAGAAAAACGCCCTGGAATATGCTTGTACCCGTTGTAGACGTGATACAGAAGGATCCTTTCTTTTCATCATAGGACGAGCAGACGCACGGCTCGGTACCATCCTTACCTCATTAGTATACCTTCTATTCGTACTAAACGTTTCAGTTCTACCTTTATAATGCGAAAAAACTGCTAAGGAGTGAAATACACTACCGTCATCTGTCTTTCATGAAAAATATAATCTGGGTCTCTTCAAGGCTAGAGTGAATAGGTGCCTTCCAGACCTCTGTGCTTTATCTTCGGCCACATCGTCACTTACCAACAGGTGAGATCGTGGTCAAACAAAGGTCTATCAATATTAAAAAAAGGCACGAGGAGACTCGTTGACCCCACCGGCGGGGTCGATGTATCGGAGTGTTTGCTCTGTCAGACATTGAAGACTGAGGACATTGCCAACGCATTAGCGGCAGTGACAGCGTCATCGGAATCACCTTCTTCTTCGTCGGTTCGATGGTTTATCAATGTTTTTTTCTATTTATCAATGTTTTTTCTATTATCTTGTTTTGCCAGAATTTTGCCACTTCTACGGCGTTGTCAGATGCAGTGCATGTGTCACTCAAGGTTCAGGTGTTGGGACATATTGGGCATGTCACTAGGTGTGCCATTGTATAAGAATCTGCTCCGCAAGGAAAATTTGCCGCTGTCTCTTCTGAGTAGCCCCATTTACTCATACTAAGCAACGAACGGCCAACCTGTGTCCGAAGTCGGCTAAGCGACTTCCACGGGATCACCAAGAACGTGTCTTGTACGGAGAGACCGATCAGAGTGTTGCCGATCATGTGGAGATCTGCGTTGCGTACGTACCATGGCGAACCCAGTTGTCTTTCGCAAGAATCGATTATGGATTATGGCTTTTGTACATGTTTGCAACGGGGAGGCGTGTGTCATGATGGGACGTCTAATGCAAGATTTGTAAAGTGTCACCTTGTTTCTAAGGGACATTTTGCTTTTCTTGCACACTATCCGGGGCAAGTTTCTTGCTCACTAGGTGCCTATTCAAAAAATAAAAATAAATATTATTCTATAAATATAGCCTTCTTGATGTGAGGGAGACAGGACAAGCGACTTCCAAGTATCATTCCCAAGTAAACTGTGGCTGTCTTAACCCAGGGAATGGGTTCGTCGTAGAGGTTGACCGCTGTGGGTGTAAGTCAACCCCGCAAGAAGTCCACTGCTGCACTTTTCACTTTTACGTTTTGCGTAACGATGCACCTTGGTGCTGTGAGAACGGTTTGCAGTCTTATATACACCCGATCAGGATTCAGATAAAATGTGTACCTACAAGGCTGTGTGGTCATTGTTAAAGATGAAACGCGAAGACCTACGGATGATGGTGGGCATCATCACGGGACACTGTGATCTCAACCACCATCTACTAAAAACAGGATCCACGGACAGTAGTCTGTGTTGCAGCTGTCTTCAAGACGAGGACACAGTGGAGCATGTGATACTACACTGCACAGCCACTAATGAAGCCACAGAAAAAAACGGACTCCAGGAGTTGATCAAAGCTTGTTTCACTTCATCTATAGCTCCCTCGGGGGATACTGTAACACCGCTGCCATCAGCCTAGAGTCTTTCTTCGATATTTTATGGAGTTGTGCTGGCTAGGCTTTTCTTAGCAGGGGGACAATGCACAATAAATCCCAATGCGAGACGTTAGTGCAGATCTTATCTCCCCCATTTGGAATTAGAAGGTTGGTTTCTAGGATAATGGTATAACTCTCAGATAGCCGAGGAGGAGGAGGAGGAAGACTCAGCTCAGGAAGATAGCTTGGAGGGGGAATGGAAATCAATATCCATGTTATCGTCTGCGTTGCGGAGTTGCGTGAGCGGGGGACGCATCTGGAGTCAGGGATCGGTCAGTGGTTTAAGACTTCTGAGATTGGAGGCATGAGAAGTTGCTGGAGTAATTGGAACCTCTCAAGCGGGCTTAGGTGGTGGGCTTGGGGCTTGAGAAGTCGGGATGAAACAGCTGATACTAGCCCCAGCTGTGGACTTCTATAAGCTGATGATGATTATGCCAATTTTGATTAAAGTAGCTATCTGTTTGTGATTTTAGTTGCTCATAAAATAGGGTGCTGAAAACAGTTTATAAAAGCTCTTGATATACAGGATAAATACAAAATTGTCTTTGTCAGAAATGTCACAGTGTATGTTATTAATAAAATTACGTAATATCGGAATGGTTATGCAAATATATTAATTAATTAGTTAGTTTGCAATGATTGAGTTAATTTACTCGGAAACCGTGTAAATATTGTAAATGTATTAATTTATGTTCAAATTAAACCCTTTATATTGAATGTCAATTATAGGCAAAGACATTCTAATATATACTTTGAGGTCAATGACATAGGAAAAAAATTGCGTTTCTAATTTTCAACAGGGTTTTTTTTTCTACTGTAGTTGGCGCCGGTTTTTTCGCATAATTGAACATTGGATCATGAGTGGAACGGGTTTTTTTCTTTTTTTAACTGCGTGAATGATGTAACAAGCTGATGTCCCACCTGATGTTAAGCGGTAACCTCTGCCTTTAACAATGCATTGCCTCATAGGTCACGTCCACCAAGGACGCACCATATGTGGCATTGCACTGCGCCCACCTGAGACATAAAGATGAAAAGTCTTATGTGCCTGTAATTTCATCGGCACCCATATACCCTTCAAACCGGAACACAGCAACGCGAGCACTACTGCTTTGCGGCAGAAATAGGTATGGAGGTAGTACTTTCCCGGATGAACTCTTTCACAAAAAAAGTTCTACTACGGGTGCTTCGATAAAGGAACTAGTATAATATATCGATGTACGGGTGCTTTGATTTGAAGGCGGTTTTATTCTTATTTAAACTGGTATTTGCAATACTGTAAGTTTATTATATTCTATTTCTAACCCTTTCTGTCCCACTGCTGGACAAAGGCCTCCCTCACTCCTTCCAGAGATCACGATCCTGAGCTAAGCCTAGTCAGCCAAAAAAGTAGCTGGTTTTTAATTGTATAAGGGTCAACTTTTGTTTTCACATACCTATCATTTTTTTTTGATTACTTAGGATGTCAGCTCAAGCAGATGGACCACATGATGTTAAGCGGTACCCTCTGCCTATGAACAGTGCATTACCTCATAGGTCACGTCCACCTAGGACGCACCCTATGTGGCATTGCACTGCGCCCGCCACCCTGAGACATAAAATCTCATATGCCTGTAATTTCACCAGAAACCATACCATTCAAACCGGAAAAAAGTAATGCGAGCACTACTGCTTTGCGGCAGAAATGGTTATGGTGGTAGTACTTGCCCGGACGAACACTTTCACAAAAAAGCTCTACTACGACTACGTTACGTACGTAGTTTTAGTTTTATTTCAATTAAAAAAATAAAAAAATAATGCTCGACAAAGCTCACACAACATTATCTAGCCCCAAGCTAAGCAGAGCTTGTGTTATGGGTACTAGATAACTGATAAACTTAATACAAAACATTACATAGATAGATATTTTTAATTATAAATACAAAATACCCAGAACACCCTCAACAAATATCTGCGATAACAAAAATATTTATTCCGAGGCGGGAATTGAACCCGCAACCTCCTGCAAAACCAATTACGTACGCCTATTCATAAAAGAAACAAATCTAGACAAAGCTAGTATGTTTACATACATTTGATTGCCTGATTCACCTTGAAACCATATTTGAAATTTGTTAACAAATTCTACAGGAAATCTATAAGTAACGACTACGTAACACAAAATTCGTTTTAAATACTATTTTCGCATGACTTTCGTCATTAAGGTATATTAGAGCTAAACGCACCGGAGCAGAGTTGAAGTTAGCAAACATTCGTTCCGGTTGTGTTATTTTGTTCAAGCTTTTAAATATTAATAACATTTAGGCAGGTATACGAGTAAACGTCCTAGGTGGACGTGACCTATGAGGTAATGCACTGTTCATAGGCAGAGGTTACCGCTTAACATCAGGTGTGTCATATGCTTGCTCAGCCATTCCAGTAAAATAATAAAAAAAAAAGACTCAGTAAATAGAAATAAATAAATAACAGCAAGAAATTATAATGGGGCATGCCTCAAAATTGGGTGCGTTCGTATTCATACCACGAATTCATATAGTAGATTTCATTTTTTAACCCCCGACGCAAAAATAACGGGGTGTTATAAGTTTGTGTGTGTGTGTGTCTGTCTGTCACTTTTTTTTGTTTGAATGGTGAATTTGTCGTGAGTTCTTAGCTATGTTTGATCAAAATCGGTTCAGCCGCTTCATTGCGGTGAGCGTTTATTAATTTTATATAATTTTTTTTAACTTGTATCTGTCACAAATTATTTACAATATTCAAATTAAATATATGAATGGACAATACTTTATAACTCGGAGTAATCGTGTTCCAAAAATACGATAAGACAATATTATTTCGATAGAAAAAAAAAACACAAAGTTATTGCTATTGTTTCTCAATACGGTGATTTTTGGGTCAAAATAAAGCCGAGGGTTTACTGTAGGTTTTTTGTAAAATGATCTATATTTTATGGCCGTGGTGTGTCCAGCCCAAGAATAAATCCCTCCGTCTCCTCCCGTGGATGTCGTAAAAGCCGAATAAGGGATTACCCGGACTTGTTTGTAAGATTCGTTGGTTTAAGATTTGTCCTGGCTGCTAGCTTATTATGGAATACGTTATTACTGGAAGAAAGCCTTAGTCAAGTCAGTCGTGGAAAGCAATGGCGGCGATGAGCTTCCCACTAGTCACGTCTATATGCCACGATGGTGCAACCCACTGTGAAAAAAGGCCCATTGAGGCTCTGCCTACCCATTAGGGGAAAAAGGCGTGTGTCTATATGTATGTATGTGTTATTTTGTTTAAGTTTATAAATTGTAATAATATGAGGCAGGTATACGAGTAAACAACTCAGCAATTGGAACTAAGGAACCAGCAAGAAATTATAGTACAGTTTAACACAAAATATAAGTCGCCCTGCGCCGTAGACCAACTTCTATAGCGCAGGAACCTTCTTTCTACCAATAGCAATCGCACGTTAAAATCTTTGGCTAATATTGGTTTATCGATTTCACGGCAATCGCGGCATCTTGTTCATCCAGTCGACTCTTAGATGTGATCGGGACAGAGCTATACAGCGAGTCAGAGCTATACTGCACGTTCAGCTACTGTCGGATATCAGTCTGCGCTTTTCTGCGCAAACGAAAACAGTCGATCGGACTTATATTTTGGGTAAAACTATATTATAGTAAATAGAAAAATATAAGCATTTATAAAATCAGTATCTACCTAAACTAGAAAAATAAAAATCTATGCTTCATAAAAAATATTGTAAGTGTCCCAATCTTAAATAGGGCCGTTTGATATTTAGCATAGTATATCTCAAAGTACAAATAAATCGTAAAACACCAGAATCCTCACATCAAAAGAATATATTACTGAGCTAAAAGTGATCGGTCTAATATCCCACAACGTTCATAAAACCACTGGGGATCGATAAAAGGTTCATAGAGAACGACCGGAACTCTAATTTTCTGCCGAAACCGAATTTTGGGCATTTTGGCTGAACATTAAACTCAGACGACCGAGTAGTTACTAATAGATCCCTTGGCTTTGATCCATTGTACTGATCCCGTATACCTATAATTTATTACTCCACACACCGATCAATTTCACACAGATTCACACAGGATCAATTTCAAATGATTATTTTAATTATGTTTTGTTACTGATAGATCCTATAAGGAGAACAAAGAAAGAAAAATAAAAGAAAGAAGAAGAAAGAAGTCAAAGAAGTTTCTTACAGTCAAGAAACAATACCTGATACCTAGACATTTATATCTAAAAACATCATATATAAAGTCTTTGAAAAACTAAAAACTCGTAATCAATTTGGAAAGAAAAAACTGGCACTACTTACAAAATCACAAATTAAACATTTCGAATGAAAAAAATAAATCAATGAATGGTGTAATTCTATGTATAAAATTATCGACGTGATTTTCGCTAAGGTGCCTATAGCTATAATATTGACGATCATCGTAAATGTAATTAGTCTATTGGAATGATGAGAATGTGGTAGACATTTGTACTGCATTAGCCATTATACTGAAGACAACTTTCATCATCATCATCAGCAGATTTACCGTCCACTGCTGGACGAGGCCCCCCTGTACAATTAAATGGGGGCTTGCCGTCATCACCACGCTTGGCAGGCGGATTCGTGATCTTTGTATTGGTGTTGACTACTCATGTGGATGCTGCTGCCCATCCCCTGGCGTAATCCCTTAGTCAGCTTTTATGACATCTACGGGAGGTGACGGAGGGGTTTATTCTTAGGGTGGACACACCACGACCTTGTAACTTACCTGAACTTTAATTACCTATTATATGATTAATATTGGAGATTGCCGTATTAGGGTGTGTACTCATGAGGATGTTGCTGCCCATAGGGATTACACAGAGGCCCAAGTTGGAGTTTTGCAAGCATATCGTAACGATCGTCTGTGTATAACGTAATAACTAGCTATTAATCTGTGCCAGAAACGTCACAGATTAATGGCTAGTTACTCGGCAATACACGCTCGATAGTCGTTACGATGACGTTTGCAAAACTCGGACTTGGGGTACAGACCGAACACACAACATATCGAGACGTAATATTTTCGGTTTTTATCAAAGTCAGCTTATTTTATGGCCGAAAATTAAACGAATCCGTGACTTTTGGCCGAAACCAAAACTGATTCATTCTCACACTATTTCGGGAGACGTAAAACAAAGTAATTTTGGCCCTTTTCAACATTTTATATACCTATGAGTATAAAATGGTATCGTTTACTTAAAGATTTTTCGGCGCAGCTTTCACGAGGCGTGGCGTTTAAAGAAATAAATGGTACGGATATATGCGGGTAAATACGTACGCACTTTGTTGCGTATCCGATACGTTTAAAGAAATAAATGGTACGGATATATGCGGGTAAATACGTACGCACTTTGTTGCGTATCCGATACGTTTAAAGAAATAAATGGTACGGATATATGCGGGTAAATACGTACGCACTTTGTTGCGTATCCGATACGTTTAAAGAAATAAATGGTACGGATATATGCGGGTAAATACGTACGCATTTTGTTGCGTATCCGATACGTTTAAAGAAATAAATGGTACGGATATATGCGGGTAAATACGTACGCACTTTGTTGCGTATCCGATACGTTTAAAGAAATAAATGGTACGGATATATGCGGGTAAATACGTACGCACTTTGTTGCGTATCCGATACGTTTAAAGATAAGTAACGTAATAATGTATTTTGCGTATCTCCATGATGCATGAAATACGTGTTTGCTCGTTACTCAATTTCGACACAAAATAGGTTTTCTTTACTTTGACATATATAACGTAGCCGTGGTGTGTCGGGCCTAAGAATAGATCGTTGCGTCTCCTCCCATGGATGCCGTAAAACCCGACTAAGGGATTACCCGGAGTACAGATAAAAGAATATTATACTAGTACCCGGACTTGTTTGTTAGATTTGTCCTGGCTGCTCACTTAGTTATTTACTGGAAGAAAGTATTAGCTGAGTCAGTCATGGAAAGCAATGGCAGCGATGAGCTCACCACTCGTCACTTTTATTTCCAACGATGGTGCAACCCACTGTGAAAAGAGGACTTTTGAGGCTCAGCCTATCCTTTCGTAACGTAGGTACGCGTGCCATTGCAAACAAAAATAAATTGTAAATAAAGGAAGTAAGGAAGTTGTTGCCTTGTGTTGTAAGGATTGTACATATAATAATAAATTGTAAATAAAGGAAGTAAGGAAGTTGTTGCCTTGTGTTGTAAGGATTGTACATATAATAATAAATTGTAAATAAAGGAAGTAAGGAAGTTGTTGCCTTGTGTTGTAAGGATTGTACATATAATAATAAATTGTAAATAAAGGAAGTAAGGAAGTTGTTGCCTTGTGTTGTAAGGATTGTACATATAATAATAAATTGTAAATAAAGGAAGTAAGGAAGTTGTTGCCTTGTGTTGTAAGGATTGTACATATAATAATAAATTGTAAATAAAGGAAGTAAGGAAGTTGTTGCCTTGTGTTGTAAGGATTGTACATATAATAATAAATTGTAAATAAAGGAAGTAAGGAAGTTGTTGCCTTGTGTTGTAAGGATTGTACATATAATAATAAATTGTAAATAAAGGAAGTAAGGAAGTTGTTGCCTTGTGTTGTAAGGATTGAACATATAATAATAAATTGTAAATAAAGGAAGTAAGGAAGTTGTTGCCTTGTGTTGTAAGGATTGTACATATAATAATAAATTGTAAATAAAGGAAGTAAGGAAGTTGTTGCCTTGTGTTGTAAGGATTGTACATATAATAATGACTAGTAGATAGATAGATACAAAATTATTTATTGCACAAGAAAAAAAGCAGTACATAGGCGAACTTAATGCTAATTAGCATTTTCTTCCAGCTAACCTTTCTGTAATGTAGAGTGGGTGGTAGTGCTATTAAAATTAATTATAGGTTGAGATTAAATGATAAACATAATTAAATACCTACTCTAAATACCTAACATAATATAATATATATATAAATAATTCAATTAATAACATAAGCTCAACTAGTATATAGTTCTACGAATAGTAGATCTCGCGAGCACAAACTATGCATCATGTCGATCCATAATGACCAAACAAAGGACTTGTTTGTAAGATTCGTGGGTATAAGATTTGTCCTGGCTGCTGTAGCTTATTATTATGGAATGTGTTATTACTGGAAGAAAGCGTTAGCAGAGTCAGTCGCGGGAAATAGCCGCGGCGATGAGCTCACCATTTGTCACGTCTATATCCCACGATGGTGCAACCTACAGTAAAAAAATGCCTATTTGAGGATCTGCCTACCCTTTCGGGGAAAAAGGCGTGTGTATTTGTATGTATGTAAAGAACTAGTTCTACCTTCGCGTTAACGCAGACCGTCTGTAAGATATGTATACCTACCTACCTACTTTCTTTTGTCTTTTCAGTGTAGAAAATCCAAACCAGACAACATTTTACAGGTGAAAGCTTTCTGAACTTAATCGGATATTTCGTATATCATATTATTCACGAAATTAGAAATAATTTCGATTCATCAAAAATGCTACCAAACTGAACTTATTAACGTCTTCTTCAGAGTGGATCGTGATTGATCCCTTGTCTATGATCCCGTGGACTTTGATCGTACTGTTAGATCCCTTGTCTATGATCCCGTGAATTCTGATCGCACTGTTAGATCCCTTGTCTATGATCCCGTGGACTCATTATTTTCCCTTGTCGAAAAGTGTACTATAAATACACTAATTCAAAGACTTTGTTTGTTTGTAATGGATAAACTCAAAAACTAAAAAAAACGATTTCAAAAATCTTATACCTATAGAAAATAAATTATCAGTGAGTAACCTTGTCTATGATCCCGTGGGCTTTGATCGTACTGTTAGATCCCTTGTCTATGATCCCGTGGACTTTGATCATATTGTTAGATCCCTTGTCTATGATCCCGTGGACTTTGATCGTACTGTTAGATCCCTTGTGCATGATCCTGTGGACATTGATCGTACTGTTACATCCCTTGTGTAAGATCCCGTGGACTTTGATCGTATTGTTAGATCCCTTGTCTAAGATCCCGTGGACTTTGATCGTATTGTTAGATCCCTTGTCTATGATCCCGTGGACCAAGATCGTACTGTTAGATCCCTTAAAATTTGTGGGCAACTTACTAATTCCTGATAGATCCCTTGTCGATTTTGTTAGTGACTTCATATATGTAAAAGCACTCAGCACATCATAACTGACCGCGTCTAATCAATGCGCATCTTCTAATCTTAAAGTTTTAAACATGTTTCGACCACACGTGAACTTATTAATCTATATCAACTCGATTAGACTACATTTTAAACATGTTTCGACCACACGTGAACTTATTAATCTATATCAACTCGATTAGACTACATTTTAAACATGTTTCGACCACACGTGAACTTATTAATCTATATCAACTCGATTAGACTACATTTTAAACATGTTTCGACCACACGTGAACTTATTAATCTATATCAACTCGATTAGACTACATTTTAAACATGTTTCGACCACACGTGAAATTATTAATCTATATCAACTCGATTAGACTACATTTTCTTATCATACTATGGCTCGTGTGAATGCTCTATTATTGATCAACTAGGATTTGTCCGCGGCTTCACTTACACGTTTCATAAAGGCAAAAACGTTTGAAATAAAAATAAAACAAGTTTTTTTGTTGTAAATTATTCTTTTTAAAACAAGCATTTTTGTTGTAAATTGTTACTTAGAAAGTTTACTCCACTCAAGGCTAGATGTCGCTTCTAGTAGATTAGAACGAACCATTGGTCCTTTCCTTGGTTAAAAAAACAATCCAGTAACTCAGATATCGCTTTTATAGAGGTACTCACTGAACTGAAACTTCATGATCTAATCCCACCATCTCCTTTTCATCATAGGACGAGCAGACGCACGGCTAAGCACCATCCTTACCTCATTAGTATACCCTCTACTCTTACTAAACGTTTCAGTTCTACCTTTATAATGCGAACTGCTAAGGCGTGGAATACACTACCATCATCTGTCTTCCCTGTAATCTGGGTCTCTTCAAGGCTAGAATGAATAGGTACCTTCTAGACCTTTGTGCTCCATCTTCGGCCACATCGTCACTTGCCAACAGGTGAAATCGAGGACAAACAAAGGTATATCAAAGTAAAAAAAGTATAGAGACGTGACTAGTGGTGAGCTCACCGCCGCAAATCCTTTCTCACAATCAACTATCTATATTCTTAAGATTGTGCGGATCAGCTACGTTCTTAGTCGTATAAAAAAATCTTATAAATCAGCACAATTATTAGCCAATCAGTAAACCGAAGAGGAAAACCTAACATAATTAATTTAACTTGGGAAAATATTACATGAAAATTGAGTTGTGAAGAAAATTCATTACTTATTAATTTTCCAATAAAAGTTGTCGAAGTTCCAATTATTATATTCTGGAATAAGTAAACGTACGTTGTATTAATAATTTGGTTAAATTTATTTAACTAATTAAGTAAAATAAGTCTTTGTGTTTAGGGGATATTTGACGGCAACTTACCACCAATTTTAATAATGTTCGAAAACGTCTCAAAAGTGGATAGAATTGAAATTCCTCAAATATATTTATTTTGGCGTTTTAAATGTCTGTAATTTCAGATTGGTAGTTGGCGAAATGTTGGATGCAACGGATGCTAGGAACTTAAGACGTTAAGACAGCGCCACCACCAGGCAGAAATCTTCATAGAAAAAAAACGCCACGCGCCGCTCGAAAAAGCGGTTTTTATTGAATAACTCCTGATATATAGATAATTTTAAAAAACCTCGTCGAAGATCCCTCCGTTTTATTGTATTGATCTTATTTATCCAATTCTTGACTCAATAAATCTGCACCATATTGACAAAAATCGAATCTAGCCAAAAGTCAGAGGTAATTTTGTGTTTTTTTTTATCGAGAAAATGTTGGTCTTTCTTGTTTCTGTCTGGGTGATCCTTCGGTGTTATAATGCATATTTTTAATTTCAATATTGTACTTGATTTAGTACTTGATGTACTTGATTTACTTGTAGTAAAAAATCTAATCTAACATTGGTAATTTTGCGTTATACCCCACCTTAATATCTACCGCTCGCGGACACACTAACCACATTTTTTTTACCCGTTTGCGTGAAACAAAGGATCAGCCTATATAATAACGTATGTTTATTACTTTGTGGCGCTCTAGGCGTATTAGGCCAATTTAGATGATTCTTACGCTTCGATCAAGAATACAAATAGATCACAGGTCGGTACAAAAAATACGTCTCGGTGAATAACAGCTCACTTGAAAAGTGAGCTGATTTACCTATAAATTCAGTTATAGGTATCTGATCCAGCTAGCAGGGTTATGATCATATGCCATTAGACTAAAAGGCACTTAGGTGTCTCTTTCTGATCTTCTTTCTCGCTTAAACTACCTAGGTATATAGTTTTTGTTATATTGTTACTCAGTTATTTAAATTTATTTTATTCCTTTTTTAGCTTTCCTAAGGATCCAACAAGGAGAAGATAATGGCTATCCAGAGGCAAATAAAAAAAACAATTTTATGTAACAGCAAAAATATGCAGTACAGATCCACCAACTTATCTGTAGAATGAAATGTATGTTGTTTTCTATCATCTACATACATTTCATTCTACAGATAAGTTGGTGGATCTCTAATCATTTTGAACCTACAGATATGCATGTATTTACAGAAAGAATAATACAACTAATACCTACAGATTATATAATTATAATACCTACATTGTTTTATTACAACCACATCTATAACAGTGGAAGAAGTGGAATGTGATAAGGAATTAATTGCTGGCAGGATACTATGATTAATTATTATTTCCATTCAAACGTCTCTCAGTTTACAATATTATCTACTTATAAAAGAATGGCGCGAATATTCATTGTTACCACATTGTCAGATTTTCACCTATACCTATCGTTTTTGAACTTGTCTCTTTTACTTTGTAGTTGTGTGGACACCCTACTAGAAAGAGAGGAGGGGGACCTAAGTGGAGCGAGATAGAATTCAGTCGGTTTGCTTCATATTGGTCTAGAGAGTGTGGCCTCCAGACTACCCAAATTCAAGCTTTTTGGGTATTGGGGACTCTTTCCGCCGTTTTTAAAACAGGACGTCATCTATTTTTATTAAATTTATTTTCCTAGTGTTTTTTTTAGTTACTTTGTGTTATTTTGGTGGCATTGCTCGTTTTGAGCACAAGTGTAGTGAAATGAAATGGAAGTGAATTGCGTTACTTTGCAACAAATTAGTGGATATTATCTAATTGACAGTTACTTTGACGACATGCAAGGAGTGTAACGTTGTAATGTATGCGTTGTTGTCTACGAGTAGAAGATGGATAGCCTTGACGTTCACATGATGAGTCTACGTTCGGGAGCTTCTGCATAATTTTTTAATGACTTTATCGACGAACTCTATACCGGTGGAGATCGATGATAATGATTATGCACTGCGGCTTCTCTCAAACCACGCGTCAGAAACCAAAAACCGGCTATTCCCAGTAGTTTTAACGAGTAGTCTTACCAGTTGAACTACTGGTTATTTTCTTCCCAACAGACTTACTGATAGTAAGAATTCGCACACTGATTGAGCTTCACATACCGATCGATCACAATAATTAAGATTTCCTTTTCAATAGGACCATTCCAATTTCCACCCCCATTCCAGTACTTAGGTATAACTAAAATAAAAAAACAAGTGCTAGTCGAACTCGGGAACTGAGGTTCCGTATGAACCTCTTATTATAATGCGAAAAGTATAGTATAAGTATTACGTCGAGCGAAGCGAGTCCTCTACTATCCCATAACGTTATGCATTTTGTGGTACACTTTATGAAAAAACTATCACATCTCTAGATTTGTAATAGAATATAGTAATTTAAATTTTATTAATGTCTAGATAAGTACAAATATACAAAAAATAAGTTTAAAATACTTGCGTGTCCTTACAAAGCTGTGCTTTTTTCTTGTAGCAGTTGTCAACCTCTGTGGCGTGGCTGGCGAGCCGGCTGAGATGCGACAGATTGCGATTTCGATTCCCGCTACCATGCAACCCACGTTGAAGAGCGGCCCATTGAGGCTTGTCTACCCTTTCGGGGGAAAAGGCGTGTGTCTATGGATGGATGGATGGATGAGCAAATGTTTGTATGATCTGCAAATATTTGTTCTAGGTCTATGTGTTATAGCATGGTACACGTAGTTTCTGATACCCAACACGGGGTATCCGAGTGTGGAATCAGGACTATGCATGTGACTGTTGGGTGTGTTATATTATATTTATTTTCAAGTTAATAAATAAATAATAAATAAATATATATGGACAGTTCACACAACATTATCTAGCCCCAAACTAAGCAGAGCTTGTGTTATGGGTACTAGACAACTGATTTACCTACCTAATACAATATATTACATAGATAGATATTTTTTGTTATATATAGAAAATACCCAGAATATCCTGAACAAATATCTGCGGATCAAACAAATATTTGTTCCGAGGCCGGAATCGAACCTGCAACCTCCTGTGTCGCAGGCGAACGTTCGCACGCCGCGCCACAGAGGTCGTCAAGTTACGTAAAGTGAGTCAATTCAATTCAATTCAATTCATTTATTTATTTCAGGCAACAGTGAAAAATGTATATTGTACCTAGACAAAGGCCCATAGTAATATATACCTTACAACTAAAATACATATAAAGATATACTTAAAACTATCACTTAACGACAAGGGGGATTTGGTTGAAACCAACTAAAATGTAGTAGTAAAAACAATATAATTATGAATCCACTTCAGATTTTTTTAAATAAAAAAATGTATGCTCTTCACTTATATTGTACAGACTTTGTTTGTTTGTAATGGATAAACTAAAAAAGTAATGAACCAATTTAAAAAAAATCTTTCACCTAGGTATAGAAAATAAATTATCAGTGAGTAATATTGGGGCGATTAGTAGATTTAGATGGTATTTGTTGGTTGAGAGATGTGGCGGGGGGGGGGGGGGGGGGGGGGGGGGGTTTGGTTGGGAGGTGGAGGGAGATCCCTAATTCCCGACACTACTCGTGGGAAGCCTAGGCTAGTTTATAATCCCAAATTAAACATATATCTACCTATACATGTAAATACATGTCTATCTACCTATATTTAGGTATGTACCTACCGTCCATTGTGCATTTCTGTATTTTTTTGTTATTTAGTTATGTTTTGTGTTTCTGTGTGTTATTTGTGTACAATAAAGAGTTAATCTATCTATCTATCTATCTACCTAGGTACAAATTTTTATGACGTACGCGTGTAGCCAAATATTTATTATTGTAATAAGAATAGCTTGCACAAAATATCGTCGAAAATTTACAATTCTTTTAGAGTGTGAGGATCTTCCTTGAATTTATTTATTCTTTTTTGCTAAGATTATGTCACAACAACGAATGATTTAAGAAAAATTCAACTGGCTGGGCATACCTCTGTGACTGACTCCAAACAGACGGACAACGTAGCCTTACTAATAAGGAAGGTCCATTTAGAATCCTTTGGGAGCAGAACCCTAAAACCGTATCAAATTAAAATAATGATTGGTCAAATTTACGCGCGATTCTGAACTCTAAGTCTACGTGATAAGGCTTTAATTAAACGTCTCAAAGGTTAATAGCCCGCTGGGAGTCATTCAGTTCGGGCCGTTCATTCAAAGCACGTTCATTCACAGCAGGCGAGGTATTTTAACAAGCAAAAAGTTAAGACACGCGTCTCCGCGACTTCCCTGGATTGGTAGTAAGCCATCTGCTGGTATAATTTTATTACGGCCTTACATGGTATTGGGATGACTTCAAGTCGTTGAAAAAAGATGGCGGAATGATCTCGGTTATGAAAGGTAAACGATAGTATATAAAGATTAGAAACGACAGCAAAAGTAGGTATGTAGG
Source organism: Operophtera brumata (assembly GCA_932527175.1). Lineage (NCBI taxonomy): Eukaryota > Metazoa > Arthropoda > Insecta > Lepidoptera > Geometridae > Operophtera > Operophtera brumata. Next base: position 51,277,568 of record OW052239.1, on the reverse strand, counting down.
TATCATAAAAGTGGGACTGCTGTGGTGTGTCCTTCCTAAGAATATACAAGGATATCTGTCTCCTCCCGTCGGTGTCGTAAAAGCTGACTAAGGGATTACCCGGACTTGTTGATAAGTTTCGTTGGTATATTTGTCGTGGATGCTAGATTACTACGATTTGTTATTACTGGAAGAAAGCCTTAGGGTAGTCAGTCGTGGGAAGCAATGGCGGGGATGAGCTTACCCATTTGTCACGTCTATATTCCACGATGGTGCAACCCACTGTAAAAAGAGGCCCATTGAGGCTCTGCCTACCCTTTCGGGGAAAACGGCGTGTATCTATGTTATAATATTAGTAGGGATGTTGGCTCTCAATCCCTTTGTAAACACACGTTCCTGTAAATCTCAGTGGATGGGCGACTAATAAATTCACAGACTGAATTGACTCTTCTGCCGGCTGTCGACAGCAGTCCTTATTTTAGACGAAGTGCCCTTTTTCAAAGGCACAATGATCAGGTGCCTCTGTTTCTACAATACCTATCAGATTTTGAACCTTGAGTTGATAGATTAAGGCTTAAAATGAAACAAATATAGGTATAATACTTGTTTTGGCTGTTATGTCCCTATTCAAAACAGTTTCCGTAGTTATTGTACTCGTATGGTAAATTCCATTGAAGAAACAAAATAATGTTCTCTGTTTAAGGATAATCGTCTTGATTACTAAAAGCTCGGTTCACGGTAGATGGCGTGGAAACTTATTGTATAACTTTTTTATTTTTTGTGCTAAATTCGGGCGTCTTTCGTGTTTTATTTTATCGTTCGCGGCTAAGTTGTAGTTGTAAGAATTTAATTCAGCATGAATTTCCTTTAAACAGTCATTTGAAAGTTCAAATTACCTAGAAATAAGATCGTTCACTTTTCTGATGTAATTACACGCACGCACACATACATATTCACTGTTTTGGTTTTCATTAGATGGCGTTGTTATTGTCCAAGAGCATTGGCATGGACGTTAGATAGATGGCGTTAAATAAATAGCTTGGTATCTGTTTATAGATCGCGTTGAATAAAATTGTTAGAATGATAAAAGGTATTTCAGGGAAAAACTCGGAAAATTATTGTTTACAAGAATAAAACTTATTTTTCTAATGTCCAAAATGTACACGAATGTAAGTAACTGACCTTCATCATTGCAGTAGGTAGGTAGGTACCCATAATTATCATAGTTTGCCCCGTGAACCCATGACGGTTTTTCATTATCATCAGCCTACAGAAGTCCACTGCTGGACATGGACCTCCCCATAGAATGTCAAGACAAACGGTCTTGAGCAGCCCTATCTACCGCCTTTCCGCAACCCCTTCTGTGGCGTGTCCGGCAAGATAGGATGTTGCATAAGAATGTTTCGTTTTACAGAAATGAACAAAAAAAAGAAAAAAAGATTATAAATTGTTTTATATTACAACTTCTGCTTACACTAGAAATATTAGGTATACAGTAAAAAAACATCATCAATAACTAAATACATTTTGCCTTCGTTTTTTGTATTCATTGCTCAAAGATTCTGTACCCGTACCTAAATCCGAAACATCCGTAAAAGAACCAGGATCATATAGCTTTATGTCTAGCCCATTGCCACTTCAACTTGCTAATTTAGAGACCTATGTCAGTGAGCCGGTGGACTTGGATCTACAGGCTGATGTTTGTACAACCATCCATTTAGAATGCGTAGTACGAATAGATAGGTACCTACTGAGTAGGTACCTACTACCTATTCTACGCACGGACATTGTTCAGCTAGTCTAATATAAAACCATTTTACTGACTTCAAGCCAATGTAGACGGTTGATCATCATCATCATCAGTCTACAGAAGTCCACTGCTGGACAACGGTTTCCTCTCTAAAATGCCACGACGAACTCTCTTGAGCCTGCATCTACCAACTTTCTGCTGATTATAATATCTTTGGTGCATGGAAAGAGGGGTCTTCCTCTACCTTCATCAGGTTTGTAGGTACCACTCGAGAACCTTTATTCACATAATATGGTTGTTAGTTCTGCGAACTATAAAGCCATTTTTTTTATTTATTTTTTACTTTGATAGACTTTTGTTTGACCACGATCTCACCTGTTGGTAAGTGACGATGTGGCCGAAGATGGAGCACAAAGGTCTAGAAGGAACCTTTTCACTCTAGTCTTGAAGATACCCAGATTATAGTTTTCAGGAAAGACAGACGACGGTAGTGTATTCCACTCCTTAGCAGTTCGCATTATAAAGGTAGAATTGAAACGTTTAGTACGAAAAGAGGGTATACTAATGAGGTAAGGGTGGTACCAAGCCGTGCGCCTGCTCGTCCATGATGAAAAGGAGATAGTGGGATCAGATCATGAAGTTCCTGGGAGCATTCCCCAAAATGTAACCTATATATAGAAGATCGAAAGGCACGCAACCTTACGGCGGTGCTCGAGAGACTCTAGTCTCCGCCATATGTTGCCCACCTATAAGCCTGAACGCTCTGCTCTCTGAACGTTCGATCGAGTCCAAGGCAGCAAGCTGGTGTTTGGCCGAGCCAGCCATCCCAAACGTGGTAGGAGTACTTCATACCAGCCCGGACTTGTGCTTTGTACAGACTTAGAAGGCTTCATGGAGGCAGTTTTTGCCTTAGACTCGATGTAGGAGCCAAGTTGAGAGTAGGCGTGAGTGAAACGCCTAAGAGCTCGAGGTGATCTCCTATAGCTACAGGTATATCTCGGAAGACAGGAACTTGGAGAAACTTACTTTTTTCGCGGAGAAGAGACAAGCCTGCGTTTTAGAGGCGTTGAACTTGACTAGATTGGCATCACCCCAATCGGAAACAGCCTTGAGAATCAAATTCAGACGCTGCAGCATCTCATCTCTTAACTCCAGAATTTAATTCTGCCTAGCACGCGCATTGGAAACGTATCTCTCCACAACTGTGCTGTCGTCTGCATACCCAATGATACTGGGCATTAGCAGATCATTTATATGCAGCAGAAACAGTGTGGCAGGTAGCACTGACCCCTGAGGTACCCCGGCGTTTATAGCCATTTGATCCGACGAGCACCCGTCAACAACTTACTCGAATGGATCTTTCCCTCAGAAAGTCTGCGAGGCAGGCGCAGAATTGAACTGGCAGTCCGTAAGCAGGAAGCTTGTCAATAAGGCTAGCGTGCCAAACCTGCCATCATCTTCATCTAGAGTATTGGCGTGCAGGTGATGATGATGATGATGGTGATGGTGGGTAATATAATATATCTTCATAATGTTGTTAATATTCATCACCACCGACATCATCATCACCATCACCACCACCATCATCATCATCATCATCACCACCACCACCATCATTATCATCATCATCATCATAATCACCTGCACGCTAATATCCTAGATGATGATGTTGATGATGATGATGATGGTGGTGGTGATGGTGATGATGATGGCGGTGGTGATGAATATTAACAACATTATGAAGATATATTATATTACCCACCATCACCATCATCATCATCATCACCTGCACGCCAATACTCTAGATGAAGATGATGATGATGTTAGTGGTGGTGATGGTGATGAAGGCGGTGGTGATGAACATTAAAAACATCATGATCATCATCATCATCATCACCTGCACGCGTGTACCCTAGATGAGGATGATGATGGTGATGGTGATGATGATGGTGGTGGTGATGAACATTAACAACATCATCGTCATCATCATTATCATCATCATCTAGGGTATTGGCGTTCAGGTGTTGGTTCTGGTTCGCTGCGGGCCCTGCTGACTACTGAGCCACGCTCGCCTTCGGCTCGCTCGCAGCTTTCGTGGTGATTACTGTTCTCTAGTGTTTTAAATCCATGTTGTACTTTCACTCATTTTGAAATATAAGACTATTCAAAATTCGTAGAATTGTGCATCATACTATCATTGATTCTGGCCAAGTTTTCACGTATTCTTTCGTTGTTTTATTTTTAACACCTCACATAGTAACTTAAAACTTGGGTAGGCTACCTAAATTGAAATAAAGTATTTTGTCGCACTATAATGCTAACGTAGTTGTAAAATAAATTAGTATACATTATTATAAGTACAGTTGGCAACATTATCAGAACTAGCTCGCTATAGTAGAAATTACGGCCAACTTATAAAAAGTATTGTGTGTTCACACTAGTAACGGTTTGGCAACGTCGCTTTTAAACTTTTGCTGACGGAGCGGCAACATATCAAAGTAAAAGTCAAAAAGTATTTTATTCATTGAAATCACAAGGACCATTTTGAATCGTCTTAAAAAATAAATTTACATTTACTCCTGTTCCAACGCAACCAGACCTATAAGAATCAGGCAACAAACACGGTCTGTTTTTCTTTTGATGATCCTGCTTACTATTAGGTGGGGAGCCCCTGTGTAGAGCCTCGAGAACAAGTGGAAGCTGATTCAAAGAAAAAAAGGAAAATCAACTTAAAAGCCTTCCTTAGGTAGGCAGTCAAAAGTAAGATGATAGAGAAAATCAGCAAAAGTTCATAAGGCAGCACACTCTACGCTTGATATACTCATAAATAACACATATTACAGTCCAGTCGGCAGGTGGTTTCAGATGGAAAAAGGTCAAAAGCTAATGAAACTTTGGGAGGTTGTTCAGGGAAAGTTAATTAACATTTTCCCAAGTTTTGGACCTCGAGGACCATGTGCGTAAAGTGGAGGGGGGGGGGGGGGGGGGGGGGGGGCGCAATCGCACCCGCAACCTCCTGCGTCGCAGGCCAACCTTCGCCCGCCGCGCCACAGAGGTCGTCAATATGCTACCTCCAAGCAATTGCTGAAGTGGCGGGAAGTCAACTTGTATCCCACTAATTGGGGGTGGAAGCAGTCTTCTGCAGAGACTCAGTCTTCTCTTCTCAACCCCATCCCCACCACCATGATCACGGCGTCCTCAAATGCCTGCTTCACTTCGATGCTAGCATCCACCATTTGTGTCATCAACATCGAAATGAATGCTCTCATATTGTGATCTTTTGCCAGAACTTTTCTTGTGCTATTGTCACTGTAGTAGATGAGGAGAACACGACTTTGGTTGGTGCTTGTAATGCAGACTGGCGAGCTCGTTCTGCTGCTTTGGTGCTTTGATAGCCGGATTTAGTGGGGTATCCATCAAAGACAACAATCACATTGCTACCAAAGTGTCTCTGCACGTAGTTGATGTACTTAGAAAAAAACACACATCGCCATATCTCGATAATCTATTGACATAGAAACATGTTTTATTAGTCCAAATTATAGTAAATTTAACGTTCTACAAAAAAGTACCTGGTACTTTTGCCGTAGGATGTAAGGGAAAAAAGTTATTGAGAAAAAACCGGCGTAAGGTGCAGTTTCCCGCCCCCTCCTCTTTTCGCACAGGGTCCTCGAGGTCCAAAACTTGCTTTTTTTATTTAACCATCCCTGAACAACATCCTGATGTTTCATTAACTTTTGACCTTTTTCCACTACTTTACCCCACTTTTTACGACCTGCCGACTAAAACATCACTTTTATTATTTAGCGCCATCTCTATCATGTTTACTTACTATCTTACACAAAACTCTTGTGTTTGAAGGTCAATTTAGCGCCATCACTGTCATCTTTAATTAAACTGGGTGCTCTGCTGCGTAAAAGTATCTCGCTACGATAATAGATGTCCGTGCAAAACAAACTCACACATTTGTAAAAATTGTCGTATTTCAAACCTGTTTTAAAAATTCCCTATTGTATATTTTTGTTTGGAACGACCATTCGCGATAACTATTATCATTAGGAAGTCTACAAAATAATTCAATTTATAAAATGACAATCTGTGGTTTGAGTAACGGCCTAAAGTATTTTGTATGGGCAAGGAAACTTGAACATTCACCTTAAATATGAGAATAAACAAAACTGTACCATTGTTTTTTGTGTACTTATTTGGGGATGTTTTTGAGAGAAACATTTTATTGAAGCCTTATAATTATAAAATAATATAAGTACATATTTACAATTAAAAATAACATTCGTAACGGTTACCTACCTACTAACTAAACAAGTACCTATACCTAGGTACTAGTTTAGTATTATTTTATCTGTGCTATAGGCATATAATGTAATAAGTTAAATACATTTATTTACAGAAAGAATAATAAGTACAAATTATACAACTAGATATGTACAAAATAAAAAAAACAAAAAAAAACTGATGTGTTATCTGAAGACCGTTGAAAACGATCTAAAGGTAGTTAAACTGATCCAGGAACATCCCAAAGATGCTGGCTGCATTGCTACGCTGAATGACAGTACTAATCCGTTGAGCCAGATAAGAGCCAGCTCTCGGGTCACGCGTTGCTTCGACCAGATGCCTTGCAAGAATTTTGAAAACGCCAAGGGCCTTTGTCCCCCAAGGACCCAGATTCTCGACCCCGAAAGGCTCAAATAAGTAAGCTCTGTCGAGACTTGCATATTTTCACCTTTTTATTTTTTATTTTATTTTATTTTATTAAATAAGACACCCAACACTCAGATGATATATTTCTGTAAACGTGTTTCTTTGCCGTTTTTATAGATAATGGTACGGAACCCTTCGTGCGCGAGTCTGACTCGCACTTGGCCGGTTTTTATTTATTATGAGAATTGGGTTTCAGACTGCACCAAAAGAGCCTCGATTTATTCTCAACAATAAGGTTACGACGGAAGAAGAAGGGTAAACAATAAGCGAAGGCGATATTAACAAAATTAAACACTTAAAAATGGCATCGAAAAGTATTAATATTCTGCCCTTAAGGTGAATGTTCAAGTTTCCTTGCCCATACAAAATACTTTAGGCCGTTACTCAAACCACAGATTGTCATTTTATAAATTGACTTATTTTTTAGACTTCCTAATGATAATAGTTATCGCGAATGGTCGTTCCAAACAAAAATATACAATAGGGAATTTTTAAAACAGGTTTGAAATACGACAATTTTTACAAATGTGTGAGTTTATTTTGCACTGACATCTATTATCGTAGTGAGATACTTTTAGGCAGCAGAGCACCCAGTTTAATTAAAGATGACAGTGATGGCGCTAAATTGACCTTCAAACACAAGAGTTTTGTGTAAGATAGTAAGTAAACATGATAGAGATGGCGCTAAATAATAAAAGTGATGTATTCACAGTTCACACAACATTATCTAGCCCCAAGCTAAGCAGAGCTTGTGTTATGGATACTAGATAACTGATATACTTAATACAACATATTACATAGATAGATATTTTTTATTATGCATAGAAAATATCCAGAACACCCTGAACAAATATCTGCGATCGCACAAATATTTGTTCCTATGAACAAAATGAACAAATGTTCCGGGAATCGCACCCGCAACCTCCTGCGTCGCAGGCCAACCTTCGCCCGCCGCGCCACAGAGGTCGTCAATATGCTACCTCCAAGCAATTGCTGAACTGGCGGGAAGTCAACTTGTATCCCACTAATTGGGGGTGGAAGCAGTCTTCTGCAGGGACGCAGTCTTCTCTTCTCAACCCCATCCCCACCACCATGATAACGGCGTCCTCATATGCCTGCTTCACTTCGATGCTAGCATCCACCATTTGTGTCATCAACATCGAAATGAATGCTCTCATATTGTGATCTTTTGCCAGAACTTTTCTTGTGCTATTGTCACTATGTAGATGAGGAGAACACGACTTTGGTTGGTGCTTGTAATGCAGACTGGCGAGCTCGTTCTGCTGCTTTGGTGCTTTGATAGCCGGCTTTAGTGGGGTATCCATCAAAGACAACAATCACATTGCTACCAAAGTGTCTCTGCACGTAGTTGATGTACTTAGAAAAAAACACACATCGCCATATCTCGATAATCTATTGACATAGAAACATGTTTTATTAGTCCAAATTATAGTAAATTTAACGTTCTACAAAAGAGTAGCTGGTACTTTTGCCGTGGGATGTAAGAGAAAAAAGTTATTGAGAAAAAACCGGAGGAAGGTGCAGTCCCCCCCCCCCCTCCACTTTTCGCACATGGTCCTCGAGGTCCAAAACTTGGGAAAATGGTAATTAACTATCCCTGAACAACCTCCCAAAGTTTCATTAGCTTTTGACCTTTTTCCATCTGAAACCACCTGCCGACTGGACTATAATATGTGTTATATTTTATGAGTGTATCAAGCGTAGAGTGTGCTGCCTTTTGAACTTTTGCTGATTTTCTCTATCATCTTACTTTTGACTGCCTACCTAAGTAAGGCTTTTAAGTTGATTTTACTTTTTTTCTTTGAATCAGCTTCCACTTGTTCTCGAGGCTCTACACAGGGGCTAGTACCTAGTAGTAAGAAGGATCATCAAAAGAAAAACAGACCGTGTTTGTTGCCTGATTCTTCTAGGTCTGGTTGCGTTGGAACAGGAGTAAATGTAAATTTATTTTTTAAGACGATTCAAAATGATCCTTGTGATTTCAATGAATAAAATACTTTTTGACTTTGACTTTGATATGTTGCCGCTCCGTCAGCAAAACTTTAAAAGCGACGTTGCCAAACCGTTACTAGTGTGAACACACAATACTTTTTATAAGTTGGCCGTAACTTCTACTATAGCGAGCTAGTTCTGATAGGGTTGCCAACTGTACTTATAATAATGTATTCTAATTTATTTTACAACTACGTTCTTTAAACTTTGCAATAGCATTATAGTGCTAGAAAATACTTTATATCAATTTAGGTAGCCTACCCAAGTTTTAAGTTACTATGTGAGGTGTTAAAAATAAAACAACGAAAGAATACGTGAAAACTTGGCCAGAATCAATGATAGTATGATGCACGATTCTACGAATTTTGAATAGTCTTATATTTCAAAATGAGTGAAAGTACAACATGGATTTAAAACACTAGAGAACAGTGATCACCACGAAAGCTGCGAGCGAGCCGAAGGCGAGCGTGGCTCAGTAGTCAGCAGGGCCCGCAGCGAACCAGAACCAACACCTGAACGCCAATACCCTAGATGATGATGATGATGATGATGACGATGATGTTGTTAATGTTCATCACCACCACCATCATCATCACCATCACCATCATCATCCTCATCTAGGGTATACGCGTGCAGGTGATGATGATGATGATGATCATGATGTTTTTAATGTTCATCACCACCGCCTTCATCACCATCACCACCACTAACATCATCATCATCTTCATCTAGAGTATTGGCGTGCAGGTGATGATGATGACGATGGTGATGGTGGTTAATATAATATATCTTCATAATGTTGTTAATATTCATCACCACCGCCATCATCATCACCATCACCACCACCATCATCATCATCATCATCATCATCATCTAGCATATTAGCGTGCAGGTGATTATGATGATGATGATGATGATGATGATGGTGGTGGTGATGATGATGATGATGGTGGTGGTGATGAACATTAACAACATCATCGTCATCATCATCATCATCATCTAGGGTATTGGCGTTCAGGTGATGATGATGATGGTGATGGTGGTGATGTTGATGGTCACCACCATCATCACCATCTTCATGATGTTGTTAATATTCATCACCACCTCCATCATCATCACCACCACCATCATCATCATCATCATCATCATCATCATCACATGCACGACAATACCTTAGATGATGATGATGATGATGGTGGTGGTGATGATGATGATGATGGCGGTGGTGATGAACATTAACAACGTCGTCGTCATTATCATCATCATCTAAGGTACTGGTGTGCAGGTATATAGATCATCTAAGAGTACGCTCGGAAATTTGGAGATTGGAGTTGCTCGCGTCCATAGGAAAATACCCTCGCGTCCCTACACGTGATCTCTGGGTGGTGTCAAACGGGTAACAACATTTCTGGTGGTAGGCTTCGGCCGTGGCTTATCACCACCCCATGGACATAGCCAGTCCGTGAAGCGACATTGTCGTGTTTCGGACTGATGTCCAGTGTAGCCATCGTGGAAGTGACGGGTTTGAGCAGCTATGGTATTCGGGGTACCGCACAGTGGGGCGATTTTGAAAAAAGGTGGACGTAGGAACAAATTTCGTAATTTCGGTCTGAAAAAATTGCAACTGATAGGAAATTGTATGGTGATTGAAACATATTCTATTCAATTTGCAAAAAAAGGCACTTCTTCATGGGTTAAAAAAATAGTTTAGAAAAAAATGTATGGAAAGATTTATATTATATTGTTTTTCTCAAAAATAAGAAGTTTGTTAAAAAAAAACAACAATAGCTTAAAGTAGCTGCCGTCTTCTACAAATGGGTCATATAGGGTTCTGTTAACCCTGCAGCATTGGCAGTTAAGGGGGTTAAACTCTTGAAAAAAAAAGTTTATTTTGATACGAGCATCTGATAGGAAATGTAGTGCTTGTTAAAAGTTATTCAATACAATTTTCCATAACAATGAGTCTGTGATATTATAAAAACATATTTCTGAAAAATGCGATGAAATATAAATCAACATATTTTTTCTCGGAATTTTAAAAGGTTTTCATAAGAAACTTACACTACTTAAGTTCTTTACAAAAAATAAATAATCGTTTTTGGCTTAACGCTGTTGCAGCGGTATTTAAATGGGATCAAACTTTAAAAATATATGATTTAATGTTAAATGTTAATGGAAAATGGTTCAATTTCTGTCATTCGCTCAGACTTATCTAAGTAAAATGAATAAATCATAATAAAATCTAGTGTAAAAAACTTCTAAGTCTAACTACTGGCTTAGTAATTATCTCCAAATAACTTGCCAATTTTTCCGATACTCGACATTTCTGACCTTGTAGGTAGGTACCAGATATTTTTCATTGCTACAGTACTTTCACTGAGTATTACGTTCATAATAGTAATAAATCAAAATAAAATCTAGTGTCAAAAAGTACAAAGATCGCTATAGTCTTAATAATTATCTCCAAATAACTTGCCAATTTTTCCGATACCTGAGCCTAATGACTGACCTTGTAGGTTAAGTACCAGATACCTTTCATTGTTACAGTACTTCCACTGAGTATTACTTTCATAAAAGTAAATCACCATATCATCTAGACTCTAGAGTCACTAGAGACAAAAACTACAAAGTTAGCGATTGTCGTATGGGGCCATTCAAGTATTACGTAAGCAGATTTTTTACAACTATTTATAATGCGCGTCATGTAAAAAGAACGCTGGCGGTCAAGCTTCTTCAGGCGTTCCAGCGTTCTTTTTAAGAGATTACTTACTTTTCTACTTATTTAAGAGATGTATACCTATACATTGAATGAGTGCCTGCCTAGTTTACTACAAATAATGTACCATTATAGTACGCGTCATGTAAAAAGAACGCTGGAACGCCTGTAGAAGCTTGACCGCCAGCGTTCTTTTTACATGACGCGCACTATGCGCACCCCTTCTGTGTAAGCTGTGTAAGCAACAGTAAGCAAACCTCTTCCCCCCCTCCCATGCTTACTTAATCATTGGTACCTATATGCATTTTTCTTTTAATGTATTCTGTTTTTTTATTGATTCGTGAGCAGTAGTTAGCAAATAGGCTTAACTAACTTCTGTACATTTTGTACTTTTGTATTTGTATGAGATTTTTTAAAACTTTCGAATAATTTTTGATATTACTTGGATTTGTTTATTTGAAACGACATGTTAAACAGTTAAGCTTGGGCGAAAAAGGATCACCGGTTAAAACAAAAATTAACTTGCTTTGATTTGCTTACAATACGTCAAATCGTCATTCGAATCGAAACGAAACAATAGATTGACGGAAGAAATTTAGACGTGACAAGTGCGCGCGGTAATCCCCACTCGCTTCTAGGCGAGTACCTATAACGTATTCTTTATTTGTGGGAATCCCCGACATGTGAGTTTTATTTTCAAGCATAGACAATTTGTGGGTTGCCATTTGTGTAAAATAAGTAAATAATAACTGCTGACGTAATCACGATATCGACCATGTCATCAAAAATAAGCAAAACAAAGACCCCCCCGCCCCCCTCAAGCGCTTACATAATACTTGAACGCCCCCTATTACTTATCTTGAAATAATTTGCCACGTATTATTAATAATGGTCCCGATACTTGAGCCTAATGACTGACCTTGTAGGAAGGTACTAGATTCCTTTCATTGTTAGAGACCCACCAACTTATCTGTAGAATTTAATGTATGTAGATGATAGAAAAATGTAGGTAAATGGTTCTACTGATAATTTGGTGGATCTTTCCAGTAAGTGATTACTAGTTTTACGAAGGTTGCTTGTAGTTTTAAGGGGATTTTTGTCATTATTAACTTTATTTGGGAAATATTTTAGTTACATCGATACTAAAATATCTATCATATGTTTTATGAAAAATGGCTGCTGGGAATTCCGGACTATTTCAAAATGGTAAGAGGGTAAATCATATTAACAGATCTGTAAAGTTTTGTTGTGATGCTCTGATTTTATTCATTGGATGCGATGATTTCTCTGATGAAGATAGTGCTCTTGCTCTTTCAACTTCGCTGAATCTAACGAAATGAAAATACTTATCCCTGAGGACAATGTTATCAGATTCCAGCATATCTGTATTGCCCTTCTACTACAAGATATTAGAAGCCAAAAAAAGATACTACCCTACAGTAGGTGTTGAAATAACGGAGGCAAAGATTAAGTTACAAGTCCTTTTGGATATAACAACACAATTGGCAAGTTATTTAAGTTATTTGGAGATAATTAATAAGACAATCTCTTAATCTCTTAGATCTTTGTACTTTTTGACACTAGATTGTATATTGATTTATTACTTTTATGAATGTAATGCTCAGTGGAAGAACTGTAGCAATGAAAAGTATCGGGTACCTACCTATAAGGTCAGAAATGTCGAGTATCGGAAAAATTGGCAAATTATTTGGAGATAATTACGAAGCCAATAGTTAGACTTAGAAGTTTTTTACACTAGATTTTATTATGATTTATTCATTTTACTTAGATAAGACTGAGCGAATGACAGAAATTGAACCATTTTCCATTAACATTTAACATTAAATCATATATTTGTAAAGTTTGATCCCATTTAAACACCACTGCAACAGCGTTTAGCCAAAAACGAATATTTCGTTGTTGTATAGAACTTAAGTAGTGTAAGTTTCTTATGATTTAAAATTCCGAGAAAAAATATGTTGATTTATATTTCATTGCATTTTTTCAGAAATAAATTTTTATAATATCACAGACTAATTTTTATGGAAAATTGTATAGAATAACTTTTAACAAGCACTACATTTCCTATCAGATGCTCGTATCAAAATAAACAATATTTTTTAAGAGTTTAATTCCCCTTAACTGCCAATGCTGCAGGGTTAAACCGTCCAGAACCCTATATGCCCATTTGTAGAAGACGGTAGCTACTTTAAGCTATTATAGGTTTTTTCTTGAACAAACTTCTTATTTCTGAGAAAAACAATATAATATAAATCTTTCCATACATTTTTTCTGAACTATTATTTTAACCTATAAAGGAGTGTCTTTTTTTGAAAATTTAATAGAATATCTTTTAATCACCATACAATTTCCTATCAGTTGCAATTTTTTTTAGACAGAAATTACGAAACTTGTTCCTACGTCCACCTTTTTTCAAAATCGTTCCACTGTGTACCGTGATTTGAGCCAATTCACTTCCTATTTGTGTCATCTAATTCACGCGTTGCGCGATACGCGTTACACGCCGAACTTTACAGAGTGCAGCTTTCTTACTGCGCAAATCGTGAATATTCACGTGAGGCTTCATGCGGCCCCGAATACCACGGCAGTTCGTGCACTGGATTCAGCATGTGCGTTTTAGAGACCGCAGCAGTGCAAGTGTGCCGGTTGGCTAGGCTTGGAAGGTAGCGGGATCCGAAGCACGGTTCTCCGCTGGCTGACTGCAGGATGTAGGGGGCCCAACTAGTAAGCTAGCCCGCCGCCTTGCGAAAAATCCCAGAATGCTCCATCGTGCCGGTTGGCGACCGGATTAGAGGACCCGATGGCCATTCCTGGAGGGAGGTCTCAGTCTCCAGTCTAGTCTCCCACTGGCGCAGGAGCCTGCTGTTTGTCTCTAGGCTTTCACTGACCAGTGCCTCACTCAACAGCCGTTTTTCCCACAAACCTAATCACTCCAAAAACCAAACCATGAAAAAGTCAACATATAATAAGTTGCGCTCACAGCGGAAGCACTTCCTACACAACCTATCATCTTACCAACGGTTATAACAGTTTTATTTATTTTTGTTTTCAATTCTCTAAGATCTTGTAGTACCTATACCTATACTTAGTAGATTTTTGTTTTTGTCTTCTTGTTTTATGTGAGTGTTGTGCGTGTGGTAAAATAAATAAATTTTCTTTCTTTCTTTCTTTCTTTCTTTCTTTCCTCTCGCTTCAAGCGCACCTCTGAAACATTAGAGGACTGCACTCCAATCTCGATCCGGTCCACCACCACCTAGGGACAGCTAAGCCACACTTATTATTTAATCCTCACGGAGACGCAGATTCAATGAACCCGATTTCTCAGTTTTATGTACTTTGGTGGACACCGGCTTAGATAAAATTATCTATGCTGGTTTATATCATTGCCACTCTGAAGACCACGAGACAACCAGGTTGTTCAACTACATCAGTGAAGCGGCGGATGTGGCCCAGCAACGTTATCCTGATGCCCAACTGGTGATTCTGGGGGACTTTAACGCCCACCACCAACAGTGGCTGTTCCCTTACCAGTTGTCCGACTATGCTGGGAGAGAGGCGTGCAAACTTGCACTCACTTTAATCTCACTCAGCTCGTCAATGCGGCAACCAGAATTCTGGACGTTGAGGACCACACAGCCAACTGCCTGGACCTTCTGCTGACGAACGAGCCGGATCGCCACTCGGTATCAGTGATGCTTCCTTTGGGAACATCAGATCACTGTGTGGTGAGGTCTGTATCTTCATACTCGCCACCCGATCCCTCGCCCAGAGGTAGTAGGCGAGTGTGGTGTTACAAGTCGGCAGATTGGGATGAGATGCGACACTTCTTCGCTTCTTATCCTTGGCGGCAAACTTGCTTTTCTTCATGTGATCCAACGGTCAGTGCTGATGCCGTTACGGAGGTGATAAATAGAGCAATGGAGTATTTTTTTCCATTCTCCGATGCTTCACCTGCAAGCAATGCTCGCCCATGGTTTAGTCCCGCGTGTGCTAGCGCGGAAGCGCAAAAACGTGTTGCATACCTAGCTTGCGTTGACGCAAGAAACGGTTAAACCTCGGATGCACGGATTATGAAGAAAGCCTATAACAAAGTCACCAAGTCCTGCAAGAAGGTGTTACAGAAGGCTCGCTTCAATCGGATTGGCTATCTGGGGGCTAAGTTTGCCGCATACCCTGCGGGAAGTAAAGCTTTCTGGTCTCTGGCTAAGTCGGTGGAAGCGAACTTCAGCCGCCCTTCACTAAACCCAACTACTGAAACCGGACGGGTCCCAAACTCACGCTGCGGTTGAGAAAGCAAATTTATTTGCCACTCAATTTGCGGAGGCTTCGCGTCTTGACGCCTCTGGCGAAACTCCACCCAGCCTTCCTCGGTGCGAAGCTTCAATGCAAGAATTCGCATCCAGCAAAAGGAAGTGCTCAAAACGCTACGTAGTCTCGACGTGAATAAAGCTAGCGGTCCGGATGGTATCTCGGCCGTAGTATTAAAAACCTGTGAACCTGAGTTGTCTTCAATATTAACGCAACTTTTCCGCCTCTCTTTGAATACTGGTGAAGTCCCCAAGTCTTGGAAGCTCGCTAACGTGCAACCTGTGCCCAAGAAAGGCAGTCGTGCTGACCCTTTGAACTACCGCCCTATCTAGGTCACCTCCCTACTATGTAAATGTATGGAGCGTGTACAGAATAGGAAGGTCCTTGCATACCTCGACGGATCGAGGATATTTCGCCGAAATCGGTCTACTGGGGACCTTCTTGTGTATGCCACGCACATTTGGAGAGAGGCCATCGAGATCATGGTGAAGCACTGGCTGTTTCATTAGACGTCTCGAAGGCCTGCCTCGCAGACTTTCTGAGGGAAAGATCCATTCGAGTAAGTTGTTGACGGGTGCTCGTCGGATCAAATGGCTATAAACGCCGGGGTACCTCAGGGGTCAGTGCTACCTGCCACACTGTTTCTGCTGCATATAAATGATCTGCTACTGCCCAGTATCATTGGGTGTGCAGACGACAGCACAGTTGTGGAGAGATACGTTTCCAATGCGCGTGCTAGGCAGAATTAAATTCTGGAGTTAAGAGATGAGATGCTGCAGCGTCTGAATTTGATTCTCAAGGCTGTTTCCGATTGGGGTGATGCCAATCTAGTCAAGTTCAACGCCTCTAAAACGCAGGCTTGTCTCTTCTCCGCGAAAAAAGTAAGTTTCTCCAAGTTCCTGTCTTCCGAGATATACCTGTAGCTATAGGAGATCACCTCGAGCTCTTAGGCGTTTCACTCACGCCTACTCTCAACTTGGCTCCTACATCGAGTCTAAGGCAAAAACTGCCTCCATGAAGCCTTCTAAGTCTGTACAAAGCACAAGTCCGGGCTGGTATGAAGTACTCCTACCACGTTTGGGATGGCTGGCTCGGCCAAACACCAGCTTGCTGCCTTGGACTCGATCGAACGTTCAGAGAGCAGAGCGTTCAGGCTTATAGGTGGGCAACATATGGCGGAGACTAGAGTCTCTCGAGCACCGCCGTAAGGTTGCGTGCCTTTCGATCTTCTATATATAGGTTACATTTTGGGGAATGCTCCCAGGAACTTCATGATCTGATCCCACTATCTCCTTTTCATCATGGACGAGCAGGCGCACGGCTTGGTACCACCCTTACCTCATTAGTATACCCTCTTTTCGTACTAAACGTTTCAATTCTACCTTTATAATGCGAACTGCTAAGGAGTGGAATACACTACCGTCGTCTGTCTTTCCTGAAAACTATAATCTGGGTATCTTCAAGACTAGAGTGAATAGGTTCCTTCTAGACCTTTGTGCTCCATCTTCGGCCACATCGTCACTTACCAACAGGTGAGATCGTGGTCAAACAAAAGTCTATCAAAGTTAAAAAATAAATAAAAAAAATGGCTTTATAGTTCGCAGAACTAACAACCATATTATGTGAATAAAGGTTCTCGAGTGGTACCTACAAACCTGATGAAGGTAGAGGAAGACCCCTCTTTCCATGCACCAAAGATATTATAATCAGCAGAAAGTTGGTAGATGCAGGCTCAAGAGAGTTCGTCGTGGCATTTTAGAGAGGAAACCGTTGTCCAGCAGTGGACTTCTGTAGACTGATGATGATGATGATCAACCGTCTACATTGGCTTGAAGTCAGTAAAATGGTTTTATATTAGACTAGCTGAACAATGTCCGTGCGTAGAATAGGTAGTAGGTACCTACCTAGAGTAGGTACCTATCTATTCGTACTACGCATTCTAAATGGATGGTGGTACAAACATCAGCCTGTAGATCCAAGTCCACCGGCTCACTGAAATAGGTCTCTAAATTAGCAAGTTGAAGTGGCAATGGGCTAGACATAAAGCTATATGATCCTGGTTCTTTTACGGATGTTTCGGATTTAGGTACGGGTACAGAATCTTCGAGCAATGAATACAAAAAACAAAGGCAAAATGTATTTAGTTATTGATGATGTTTTTTTACTGTATACCTAATATTTCTAGTGTAAGCAGAAGTTGTAATATAAAACAATTTATAATCTTTTTTTCTTTTTTTTGTTCATTTCTGTAAAACGAAACATTCTTATGCAACATCCTATCTTGCCGGACACGCCACAGAAGGGGTTGCGGAAAGGCGGTAGATGGAGGCTGCTCAAGACCGTTTGTCTTGACATTCTATGGGGAGGTCCATGTCCAGCAGTGGACTTCTGTAGGCTGATGATAATGAAAAACCGTCATGGGTTCACGGGGCAAACTATGATAATTATGGGTACCTACCTACCTACTGCAATGATGCAGGTCAGTTACTTACATTCGTGTACATTTTGGTTTGGACATTAGAAAAATAAGTTTTATTCTTGTAAACAATAATTTTCCGAGTTTTTCCCTGAAATACCTTTTATCATTCTAACAATTTTATTCAACGCGATCTATAAACAGATACCAAGCTATTTATTTAACGCCATCTATCTAACGTCCATGCCAATGCTCTTGGACAATAACAACGCCATCTAATGAAAACCAAAACAGTGAATATGTATGTGTGCGTGCGTGTAATTACATCAGAAAAGTGAACGATCTTATTTCTAGGTAATTTGAACTTTCAAATGACTGTTTAAAGGAAATTCATACTGAATTAAATTCTTACAACTACAACTTAGCCGCGAACGATAAAATAAAACACGAAAGACGCCCGAATTTAGCACAAAAAATAAAAAAGTAATACAATAAGTTTCCACGCCATCTACCGTGAACCGAGCTTTTAGTAATCAAGACGATTATCCTTAACTTCAGTCGGCAATTCATTGAGAACAAAGATGATTATGATTAATGAGTGTTCATCCTACCGACGATGAAAAGGATTTTTTCAACATTTTACTGGCGCTTGGCTGTCGTTTTAAAGGAAATTGTTGGACCACACACATTGAGGAACTGCAAACTGATGATCGACATTTTGCATGTTTGCGTTTAAGATTACGATAATACCAATAAAAACACAAAAATAACATCCATAGCTGACCTCTTATTTCTAGGCATTTGAATGACGTTGTAGTTCTAATTTCTTCTAGACACTAAACTTTACAGTGATGCTAGCTTTTCTTGCAATACTGCTATCATGGTTTAAACTTGCTAGATTATTTAGAGATGATATCTGACTTCACAAAATGAGGACAGCAATTAATCCGTCAGCTACTTACACTAATAGGTACCTAGTATTTACGTCCCGTTGCTTAGTCATAATCATAGGTTCTTTCAATGATGTGTAGGAAATTACCAAGAAATATTATCTCAGTAAATGTTTTTAGAAGTTGGACAGAAAGGTAAAGAAAGTAGGTAATCTATCTACATCGCGTGTATCGCGAGGTTCAGGGCGGACCACTAGTAGATAAGTTTGGTGGAAATTGGTGCAGCTGTTCCATTCCAGGATCATCAGCTCGAATGCTTTTGGAAGACAATAGCACAGAATATAATAATAGTGCAATTGCAAAGAATGGCAGCTGATAGCGCGTTCTATTTTTTCCTGTGGCGACATCTAGTCGATTAATATAAGAACTAAAACTTAATATTATTGAATTAAACCAAAGCGCACTTTGCCTTACGAACACTGCTCAGATATTACAATATTATAAGCAACTACCTTATTCTGCCCTCGGCTCTAGTGTACGTACTAATACGAACACTGCTCAGATATTACAATATTATAAGCAACTACCTTATTCTGCCCTCGGCTCTAGTGTACGTACTAATACGAACACTGCTCAGATATTACAATATTATAAGCAACTACCTTATTCTGCCCTCGGCTCTAGTGTACGTACTAATACGAACACTGCTCAGATATTACAATATTATAAGCAACTACCTTATTCTGCCCTCGGCTCTAGTGTACGTACTAATACGAACACTGCTCAAATATTACAATATTATAAGCAACTACCTTATTCTGCCCTCGGCTCTAGTGTACGTACTAATACGAACACTGCTCAGATATTACAATATTATAAGCAACTACCTTATTCTGCCCTCGGCTCTAGTGTACGTACTAATACGAACACTGCTCAGATATTACAATATTATAAGCAACTACCTTATTCTGCCCTCGGCTCTAGTGTACGTACTAATACGAACACTGCTCAGATATTACAATATTATAAGCAACTACCTTATTCTGCCCTCGGCTCTAGTGTACGTACTAATCCTTTCACCACGATGCGTTTTGACGCTAGATGGCGCTACCTGTCAATAAATTTATAAAAACATACTTTGGAGTAGATTAGACTTGGCTAGATTTATTTGTTTACAGCAAAACCCTCCAATCCGTAATTATTAAAAAATCAGCACAGTCTTTTTCAAGTTTCGCCCAATTTTTCATACAAACTTAAATATCCCGAACTGTGTGTAAAATATCCGAAAATTCCTCAAATTGAGAGTTTTTCCTTCAGTTGTCTGATACAAAACCTATCATTCCACAGAATTGTTAGGCTACTGGAAGTACCCTAGAGGTTGTATTGCTGAGGTATTGCCCATTTTTATACATTCGTTGTTATATTTTTTACCGCACTATAAGCTCACTTTACTTTATGTTTTGGTTAAGTTATAGTTTATAGATAAATATGTTGTTTCTGAGAAAAAGGGTATTGACAGAGACAGACAGACAGACAGACGGACGGACAACAAAGTATTCCTACGAAGGTTCCGTTGGTACATGAACCCTAAATATCTACTGCGGTAATTCACATTCATTACGGGAGACTCGTTGGTTCGCGTTAGTTACAACATGTTCGTAGATAAAAGCAAAAACTGTCGCAAAGAGCAGCCGACGACCGGAAATTAAAGGTAGAAAAATCTGGTTGTACACGCTCACACGGCAACCAATTAGCTTGCTTGCACGTTTCCACTGTTGCCATTTCAAACATAAACGCTCTTTGTCCGAAAATAAATTCATATTTTGAGGGGAAAACGATTGAGGTAATGAACTAAATTACACAAATACCTCAATGGGGAAAACTAGTAGATTAAAGAAAAACTTTTGGCCTTTTTTATCAAGAGGAAAGGCTCGATAAAATTGAGTAAGTTGCATACAATATTACGACTAGACGCATAATTACCGATACGCATATATAGTAACCAATGAAGATGGAATCATAAATACGCATTTTTTTTGGCCAGGCTATGTACATACTTGTTTGTAAGATTCGATGGTATAAGATTTGTCCTGGATTACTGGAAAAAAGCGTTAGCAGAGTCAGTCCTGGGAAGCAATGGCGGCGATGAGCTCACCGTTTTCATCCCACGATGGTGCAACCCACCGTGCAGAGTCCCATGTCTATATATGTTTGTATGGCTATATAGTTGTAATATGTAATATGTATGTAATATGGAATGATATTACAGACGCTTAAAACGATTTGCACGACTAATGTCAAAAAAGAAAAATGCCCAAAGCCAATGTCCAATAGTAATAATGTCCAATTATAAAAATGTCTTATTATTAAAATGCCCAGTACTAAAATTGTCCAATAGTAAAATGTCAAATAATAAATATGTCTAATAATAAAAAAAGTGTTATAATCAAAATGTCCAATAATAAAAAAAAAACGGAAACACAATTATTGTTGAGTGCCTACATTTAAATAAAAACCGGCCAAATGCGTGTTGGACTCGCGCACGAAAGGTTCCGTAACATAATCTAAAAAAACGTCAAAAAAAACACGTTTGTTGTGTGGGAGCCCCCTTAAATATTTATTTTATTGTTTTTTAGTATTTGTTGTTATAGCAGCAACAGAAATACATCATCTTTGAAAATTTCTACTGTCTGACTATCACGGTTCATGAGATACAGTCTGTTGACAGGCGGACAGCCGGACAGCGGAGCCTTAGTAAAAGGGGCTTGTTTTACCATTTGATTACGGAACCCTAAAAACACACTTGATACAAGTGGCCAGTATCTTAAAAGATCAATAAGTATATAATTACAAAAGAAGTTTGTATTGCATTATCTTGGACGTTTCTGTAGTTGGTAATTTTTCTGATTGGTTATTTCTATTCTTGGTTAGTTTTCTAGAGGGCCTTTTCTGTATCTGGTCATTTTCCTAGTTAGCCTTTTTTAAACTTGGACGTTTTTCCAATTGGGCGATTCCATAGTTGGGTATTATTAAGCTCCTGGACATTTTTCTTTTTTGACATTAGTCGTGCAAATCCTTAAAACGGCAACGAAAATATAAGTAGATAGTCGAGGAGAAAGAGAAATCGACCGAGTTAGAGAGATAATTGTCCATCTTGACCGAGACAATGGATACGTTTCCAATATCTAGTACACTAATAAATGGCGCCGGCAAGTGGTTAATTCAGGACGACATTGTTTTTGCAATTAACCGTCCCGAGCCTATAGGCGGTTATTTACCGGCCGTTTAAGGGTCCCTTTGGGATAATTGGTTTACTGATACTAATACGAACTATATTTGGGAGCAGGAAACTCTGAAAATACCTGAAATTTGTTTTTTGATGAAAAGTTCCTTTTGAACCAGCTTTTGATATTGGTCTCCCAGTAAAAAGAGTACCTATCTTAATTTTGATTCTAATCTTCTTCGTCGTAATCTTCATTACTGAAGGTCGTGCCCGTCTTAAAAGGATTTAGTAGAGATGCTGACCAGCTTCCTCCACGCTGTTCTATCCTCGGCTTGTCTCAGGGCAGCGGTGATAGGGTGGCCTTGACTTGATCAGACCAGCGACTAAGTGATTGATTCTAATAGAGAATAGTAAATAGTCTTATGTTGTTCCAGGTTTACTTCATCTCTTGAAGGCTATAAAAGCTTCTTAAAGCATAACACGCTGAGGTAACAAAGTTTTCGACTGCTTATAGTTCTGGTTTCCAATTCAGGAACTGGTCAAAAGTACCTACTCCCAGAAAATGTACACTGTTAATGAGATTAACCTTTACTCCATTTCTCATTACGTTAATCATCATCTTTTTTGGTAGCCGTTCAAAATAAAATTGCATTTTTCTTATTTATATTATGTTTCAAATTCTTTACTCTAAACCTTCGACCAAAGTAAAACTTTGTTTGAAGCTCTAAACCCTATTATAGTATTATTTGATCTGTGCTCTAAACCATCTATCGAAAGCCTTAGAGCACTATGTATCTTATAAGTCCCTCAATGCTTGTTGCAGGGATTATTACATTCGATCACTGACATAGCTCTCAGAATTAGCAAGTTGAAGTGGCAATGGGCATGCCATGTAGCTCGCAGAACTGATAACCGTCGGAGAAGAAAGGTTTTCGAGTGGCGACCACAAACCGGACGATGCAAAAGACGAATAACATAACATAACACCCAACAGTCACATACATAGTCCTGATCTCACACTAGGATTCCCCGTGTATCAGGAACGACGAGTACCATGGTACTATAACACCCAGACGCGGAACAATTATTTGCAGATTAAACAAACATTTGTCCCGCAGCGGGAATCGAATACGCAACCTCTGGCATCTCAGTCAGCTACCACCCCCCTTTCGATAGACCAAAGTCTTTATTAGGTCGCAGGCTGGCGGTGGATGGAGGCAGCTTAAGACCGTTCGTCAAGCATTTTAGGGGGAGGCCTATGTCCAGCGGACTTCCTCAGGCTGATGATGATGATGATATAGTTTCCTGACTCATAATAATTAAGCAACCGTTGTGGTTTATGTCCCAACAAAGCATGTACTTACTAACTGCCCACATTCCCATTGACTCACATAGAAAGTGGAACAGATAATTCCTGAACAGGAGACAAAGGCAGTTCCTGTTCCAAGAACTATTTTAAACTTATCTATTGTCTAGAAATGAATCAGTGTTTATTCTATCCAATTATAAATAGCATATTGGGAGAACATAAATGCGGCCGTAACCAGAGTCTGACTCAGGGGTACTTGTAGAGAAAGATAAGAAAGAAGAAAAAAAAATGATTATTTTCCCCCAAAGAACACACAGCACATAACACATAACATATGAAAACAAAGAACACAACACACACATAACACATGAAAACAAAGAGCACAACGCAAACATAACACATTAAAACTAAGAACACAACGCACACATAACACATGAAAACAATGAACACAATACACACATAACACATAAAAACAAAGAACACAACGCATACATAACACATGAAAACAAAGAACACAACAGACACATAACACATGAAAACAAAGAACACAACGCACACATAACACATGAAAACAAAGAACACAACGCACAAATAACACATGAAAACAAAGATTACAACTCACACATAACACACGAAAACAAAGAAAACAACGCACACATAACACATGAAAACAAAGAACACAACGCACACATAACACATGAAAACAAAAAACACAAAACACACATATAACACATGAAAAAAAGAAAATTTTGACAACAGCTAGGATAAAAAAGAAATAAAAAAAACTAGAAGTGCGCAGGTGTACGCAGGCAGATTTTTTATTTCAGGCAAAATTTTAATAGGAATTCCAGTAGGTACAGTGTATTTTGTGCTTTTAAATCATCTTTATTCAATCGAAACCAAAAGACTTACAGATTATTTCTTAACTATTTTGGGGGAGAGTTCTGCGCCCCAATACTCAGCTCTAACTACGGGCCTGGACTCATGCTCTCAAACGTGGCCATATTAGTTCAACGAATACAGGCACAGTCATTACAATTCATGTAAATACTTAATTGGGTAAATAAATTGGCTACGTGGTAATTATCGAAGAATTTTCCATTCATTTCCTGTGATTTCTCAATAGTTTTACTGATGTTTCAAATGACGTTATCGGGTTGGTCTTTATTTTCCTTTATTTTGAGCTGCCAAAAATTCAGTTATCTTTAAAATAAAAGCAGCCAAGTGTGTGTCGGGCCACATTGTAGATTTCCGTAGTTGTCAGTCACAATATGCGGAATTAGACGGATGGGTCTATTGTTTGGCCGGACAAACCACTAATTCGCACTGAATACTATTTGTGTCATACGGAGTTTTTGAACTCTGATTACCAACCCAAATAGCAACGCACCAAATGGGCGAGTTGATACATTAAATCAAGAGCGAATTAAAGTATTATAAAACTAGTAGTAAACCCCGAATGTAAAATATGTATCATTGTTTTCTTCCCTTTCAAATAAAACGTGACATGACCTAGTTATGACAACTATTTTGGGTTTATTTTCTGAGCTTCTCTCATACTTACAAATATACATACATACAAACGCCGCATCCTGCAAGTAGACTATGACACTTCACTTCGCTTGGTCAATTTTTTGTATAATATAATGAAATGTTTGTAAACGTATACCTAAATAAAGACATTTACGAGTAAATTTTAGAAGCCTTCAAACCAAAATAAACAAAAAAAACAACAACATGAGAGCACAAAAATAACCAGCTAAAGGACCAAAATCGTAATTAAAATAAAAAACAATATAATAAAATAAGTCATACAACTGTAACTCAAACGGCAGGTGCATCCAAAGATGGCTGAGATAAAACCTCAAGAAGACGAAGAAAAAATATTGACAGAGATTGTTTTGGATCTATCTATGTTATATATTGTATTAAGTATATCAGTTATCAAGTACCCATAACACAAGCTCTGCTTAGCTTGAGGCTAGATAATGTTGTGTGAACTGTCCAGCATTATTATTTATTTATTATTTTATTTAATTAAGATTAAGATTTAAAGGGGTTCGAGTTTGTCTAATAGAATAATATAAAAAAACAATAATGTCCGAGACATCAGGGGCCAGTGCGGCGGCAGATTCCGCTGAGGACTTCAAAAGACGCAAATATGCAAGTCTCGACAGAGTTGCTTATTTGACCCTTTCGGGGTCGAGACTCTGGGTCCGAGGGGTACCGGGGCACTTCGCGTTTACAAAATTATGTCAGGGCATCTGGTCGAATCGAAACGCGAAAAGAGAGGACCAGCTCTAAAAATTAAAAAAAATAGATTTGAAACTGTGGTGCTACCTGAAGACCGCTGCTAATGCTCTAAAGGTAGCTCAACTGATCCAAATCACTACCAAACGGAAGCGTTCCTAAGATGCTGGCTGCATTGCCACGCTGAATGGCTATACTAATGCGTTGAGTCAGATGTAAGAGCAATCTTTCCGGAAACGCCGTTTCATGTTTTTTTTTTAAATTGTACATGTTCATGTACGTGTATTATAGTTGTAGGTATTATTATTTCTGCAAACATAAAAACTACAATAAGAACATAATCAATTATTGAACCAAAAAAATAGTCACTAAAATCAATCATATTATGATTGAGAAAGAATTCAAGATTGAGATAGGTATGCTTAGATGATTCGGGCATTTAAAAAGTATGGACGGATTGGGGAAACTGGTACATAAGACGAACGTGAATGGGACAGCGGGGAGGGGAAAACCTCGGCGAACGTGCTGATCGGAGACGTTCTGGAAAAAGGCCAGGTCAAAACGAGCATGTATAAAAAATGTGATGAGAGTGAATTAAGCAAATGAGGTATGTCAAGATCGTAGCAAGTGGAAATCCGTGGTCTCTGCCTACCCCGCCGTGAAACAGACGTGGGATTATGTATAAATGTATGTAAAATCAATCAGATCAATAGGTTTAGGGTCCCGTTTGACACCTCGTTGGTGCGAAACCAAAAAAATATATGATCAGGCTTCGAACCGCACCTAATCCGCTTCTATTAATAACTACCTTAATCAAAAGAGTATTTATACAGAATTATCCTCTCACCCCACTCAATCAAAAGCGAGTAAATGCGTCTTAATCATCCGATCCTCCGATACCACTCGTTAGTACGATATTAATGCGTTCATTACGGCTTGATTAAAACGATGTCATTAGCCAAAGTAAAACATCCAAAACGTATCCTTTGAGCGAGTCGGAAAAATGGACAGAGTTCTGTATATCATCATCATCGGCTAATGAACGCGCTGAGGGTATAGAAATGTGAAGTAAGGAGACTTGGTAAAAAAGGCATGGCGCGTGTTGCAAGCGTTTGAGCAAATTGTACACACGCTTTTACTCGCGGCATAGTTTTCAAGTACTTTTCGACTGGCGCGAAATTACAAATTTTTTATGTTTTTTGCACATTACAGCTCATAAACACTTCTTCAGATAGCGTAAGTTGATTTCGCGAAAGCTAGGAGACTTAAAACATCTGTTTCATTTGTCAGTATCTCATAAATTATCATCAGTACGAGTATCTCTAAAACTAGGAGACTTAACAAAATGTTTTAATTCATAGTACCTATATCATAAATATCATTAGTCATCTACATCATCATCTACTGTGCTGTAGTGTGTCCGGCCTAAGAATGGACCCTTCCATCTCCTCCCGTGGATGTCGTAAAAGCCGACTAAGGGATTACTCGGACTTGTTTATAAAATTCATTGGTAAAAGATTTCTCCTAGCTGCTAGCTTATAATGGAATGTGTTATTACTGGCAGAAAGCGTAAGCCGAGTCAGTCGTGGAAGCCAATGGCGGCGATGAGCTCACCACTTGTTACATCTATATTCCACCCACTGTGAAAAGAGACCCATTGAGGCTCTGCCTTCGGGGAAAAAGGCATGTATGTACCTAGATAAATAATAAATAAAGATTTAAAAAAAAACTTGAAAAAAACTTCTGTGACTGATGGTCAAGTAGGCCCGGACTAAAAGATCCTGAGGCCGCGGGCTCCAATCCCGGTCGTGTAACAATGCATTTCTTCACTCGCACACAAAGTGTATGCCCGCTATATAAAGTACTCTCAAAAGGTGTATGAAAACATCGTAACCGTAACATGGAAACCGGTATGGGTAGGACGTAAGATTTAAACGCCAATATGATATTTTCAGAAGACTATTTTTTATTTTAGGGCGTGTTGTTTTTGAGACATTTTAAATAAATAAATAATGCTGGACAGTTCACACAACATAATCTAGCCCCAAGCTAAGCAGTGCTTGTGTTATGGGTCTAGGTAACTGATACACCTAATATAACACAATACATAGATAGATATTTTTTATTATAGGTACATAGAAAATACCCAGAACACCCTGAACAAAAATCTGCAGATCTTACAAATATTAGTTTCGAGGCGGGAATCTAACCCGCAACCTCCTGCGTCACAGGCGAACCTTCGCCCGCCGCGCCACAGAGGTCGTCACCCAATGGTTTTAAATGAAAAATAAAAAAACAAATAGACTCTTTTATCTTCGCCGTTCCATTATAAAATACTAACTAATAAATACTCATACGAGTATAATTGCAACACACTTCATTTCTGGCAGACAAAACAAAAGCAACCACCTTCATTTGCGATAATTGAAACGAATAAAAAGAGCCAACTTTATTACGGAACCCTAAAGCGTAAAAAAGACAAGGACATACGCTTCACCGGTCAAACTGGTAGTCGGCGCCACTTCATTGACGAGAAAATGGGTGGTAAAAAAAAACATTGAATGAGCCTTTACTGCAAAGGAATTTACTCCTTATTACAAGCACGAACAAGTTGAAAATCGCTTGGAAAAATTACGGTGTAAATAAAATAGGCTGTTCAGAAATTCAAAAGCAACATGTAAGGATTTTTCGAAGGCTCACGTACACGCAATTTTGTTTTTTTTCGAGAGGTGCCTAAGGTTCAAATTTACTTGAATGTTTAAAGGCGTTTTTAGTGTTGTTAGTACCGTTTTAACAAGATCCTTTCGATAATCGACCGGTTGCATTTAAATGTAAGGACCACTGTGCGTGAGTGTGGTTTAGTAGATCAAGATTAAACGTCATCTTCATCAGACAATAGAAGTCCACTGCTGGACATAGGTAAGCCTTCTTAGAATCCCAGGATGAACGGTCTTGAGCCGCCTCAATCCACTGCCTTCCTGCGACCTCTATCATGTCTTAACTCCATCGAAAGAGGTGCTAAGTTATTAGTACTACCACCATACCTATTTCTGCCGCAAAGCAGTACTGCTTGCATTGCTGTGTTCCGGTTTGAAGGGTGCCGGCGAAATTACAGGTAAATGAGACTTTTCATCTTTATGTCTCAATCTTTATTGTGGCAGGCGCAGTTCAATGCAGCATAGGGCGCGAACTAGGTGGACGTGACCTATGGGATAATGCATTGTTCTTAGGCAGAGTACCGCTTTACACAAGGTAGGCCATCTGCTTGGTCCGTCATTGCAAGGTTCACACAGAAAACAAACACAATCACAATGTAACAAACAGACAGACAGATTCACTTTAGAGCATAAATAATTAAGGTGATAAGTGTGAGGTGATGTATGAATTGGTTGGTTCCCCTGCCTACCTCTTCCCTAAAATAATCCATAATGTATGTAAGAAAACTTTCCAAATCTTGCGGTAGGCCACAGGTTCTCCATAGTTTGTACGCCGATAGAAAGAAAGAAGGAAAACAAAAAATATTTTGCCTGTTGGTTTTTTTTTTTTTTTTTTCATTTGTCGACTCGACATTTGACAATTAATCAACCAAAGTTACCTGCTAAAATTCTATTTATGCAGAAATGTTGCCACTGAACATGCGCAGAATAAATAATTCTTCGATTTTTTAATTTCAAGAAGGCGGAGGCTTTGTCGTCATTTTGTAAAATAGTTTTTTTTCTCAAATGTTCGTCAGGCAGAAATCTTTATACAAAAAAAAACCCCACGCGCCGCTCGAAAAAGCGGTTTTTATTGAATATCTCGTCAAACATAGATAATTTTTAAAAAAACTTGTGGTTGAACCCTCCGTTTTATTGTATTGATTTTGGTTTATCCAATTTTTGACCCAATAATCTGTACCATATTGACAAACAATCGAATCTAGCCAAAAGTCAAAGGTAACTTTGTGATTTTTTTTATTGAGAAAATTTTGTCCTGTCGTGTTTCTGTCGGGGTGATCCCTCGGTAATATAATGTATTATCCATCCATTTTTTTTATTTGAATATTGTACTTGATTTAATCAGTTAAAAAATCTAATCTAAGATTGTTTTTTATGTAATGTCTCGACAAACTGGCTTACGGCTCGCCTGATGTAAGGCGTTACCGTCGCCTATTGACATCTGCAACACCAGAGGTATTGTCAATGCGTTGCCTGTCCTGAAGGACTCTTTTTATTTATTTTTGAAGCGGCTCATGTTTTGTAGATTAGCGGAAACACCTCAGGAGGGAGCCTATTCCACAACTTGCACGTATCTAGATTGGTAATTTTGCGTTATTAATTGCGTTTTTTTTTTCCAGCAACAAACCCATCACGCGAGCTGCGCGCGCACCACCGACCCACTAGTTTTTCAGTACAAGAGCAGATAAATTAAATTTAGCATAAATCCCCCAGATTGTTCTGCTACATAAAATACTGTACATGTTTAGTATACCAATGATTTACGCGCGCCCTGAGGTTGTTATAATTGAACGTCTGTATTAAAACTCATTATTTTAAGCCTCCAAGGGTTGAAAACTTGCAATCAGAAATGGTGCTGTAATATATATATAAATTCTAAAGTTTAAATGTTTGTTTGTAATTGAATCACGATGTAACAGCTCAAACTTATGCGATTAAATTTGGTAGTATAAAGACAGTTTTATATTTATTTCTTGACTGTACCAAACTTCTTTGAAAAATCCATAAAGCATAGAATGAGTAACAACAAAATTATAAAAATATACTGATCTAAGTAGTCTAGTGTAAGAGAAAAGGTCGAGGGCTCAGCCAAGCTGTTTGTACTTGTAAGTCGCGCCTTAGAATGCTGCTGTCGTCACAACAGCGCTAAAAAAAGGAAAACTATGTATAAATGATTAAAAAAACAAGGAACAGCAGGACAACCAACGAGAACTCTTTACAGGTAGATACCTAGGTACCTAGTAAGCTTAGGAACCCACACACGCTTATAATTATTAAAATACAAAATAGTAAGTTGTAAGTATTTACATACATACATAAACACACGCTTTTTTCCCCGAAGGGGGGTAGGCAGAGCCTCAATTGGCCTCTTTTAACAGTGGGTTACACCATCGTGGAATATAGACGTGACAAGTGGTGAGCTCATTGCCGCCATTGCTTCCCACGACTGACTCGTCTAACGCTTCCTGCTTCCTGTAATAACACATTCCATACTAAGCTAGCAGCCAGGTCAAATCTTATACTAACCAATCTTATCAACAGGTCCGGGTAATCCTTTAGTCGGCTTTTACGACATCCACGGTAGGAGACGGAGGGGTATATTCTTGGCCGGACACACCAACACACGGACACACTTAGGAAAGTTTATTCAGATATTATAAGAAGGGATAAGAAGGGGTGGTTCTATAATTAACAATTATGTTGTTATCGTAGGATAACATTGAATCAGTTATCAATATATAGGTAATGACAGTTAAAATATGTTAAAGATGACAATTACAGGGAGATTAAATAATACAAAGGTAACACTAACTGACTTACTGCCCCGATAAACGTATGGTAAATCCTAGGGAGGCCTCGTCTATCATTAGACGTCTGCTGATGATGAACGGTAGCCTCGAGCAGCTTCCTCCGAGCTGATTGGAAATAAAGCCACGGGCTTGACTATGTCTTACCATACATATTGCGTGTACTAAATGGTGGATGATCACGCTTGTGGCACGAAATTATGTTTTTTTGGTGTTTTTTGCCCATTACAGCTCATCAACACTTCTTCAGATACCTAGCGAAAGTTGATTTCGCGAGAACTAGGAGACTCAACAAAAACAAAAAACACTGTAAAAATGTGTTTAGGGGGATCGTAGCTAAACTGGTGATATTTATGAGATACTATCAATTAAAACATGTGTGTTAAGACTCCTAGTTCTCGCGAAATCAACTTTCGCTATCTGAAGAAGTGTTCAAGAGCTGTCAAGGGCGAAAAACACAAAAAAAAAGAACTTCGCGCCTAGAATAATAATAATAATAAATAAATCATGCTCGACCGTCCACACAACTTATCTAGCCCCAAGCTAAGCAGAGCTTGTGTTATGGGTACTAAATAACTGATATACTTAATATAATATGTTACATAGATAGATATTTTTTATTATACACAGAAAATACCCAGAACACCCTGAACAAATATGTGCAGATCGTACAAATATTTGTTCCGAGGCGGGAATCGAACCCGTAACCTCCTGCGTCGCAGGCAACCCTTCGCCCGCAGCGCCACAGAGGTTGTCAATAAATTATACGTTTGAAAATCGTCACTCATTGTTGCCGGTATATATATATATAGTAGTTCAGCTTTGCACAACATCACTTGTGAATTCAAATTTAGCAGAGTAAGATATTTTCCTGAATTACGAGTATACGAAGATATAAATAAACTTATAATTCAAATTGTAGTGGGAAATTGCAACATGCTAGTAACGGCATTTTTGGGATTAATTTTATATTTATTTATCATAAAATATTATTGCAAAAAAGTGAATAAAAGTAATTTTCCAGTCTACCCTGGGGCGTTACCTATAATTGGAAATGCCCATCTGCTTTTTGGAGACAATATCCGTAAGTAAATTCATATCACAAAAATTTACATCATATGATATAGGCAGATATGACATAGTAAGATAGTAATTTTGTGGTTAAATAATTTACAAGTCAATTAATTGAAACTAAGGCATTAAAATAAATTTAATTTAATTTTAAATACTAAAACAATTATAAATTGACATAGTACCTAATATGGCAAAATACATTAAATACTACACAGAGTGTTTTTTTTAACTTGACAGTAGTATGGGCATGTCTTTGGAACCATTTACTCATTTTGTATGAAAACTCTTTAGGAGAAGCTATTTTTTGGCGTCTCCATACAAAATATTTGTTTTGATGTTTTTTTTAGTGCGTTTCGCACTTCACTTTTCGCAATTTTTCCTTTATCTGTGCTATAAGACGTTGCTTCGAACCAAATTTCAAGATTCTGAGTTCACGGGAAGTACCCTGTAGGTTTTGATTCCCTTGCGAGTGTCGAAAATTTAGTAGCATAAACGACTGTATCTTTTGATTGCGTTGGCTTAGAAGTTTGTTTTTTTCACAGCTCCAAGGGACAGTAGACCGGAGTATTTGATATGATATTATTTCAGCTTGATACCTCCACGCGTTTCTGAGAAAAAGGGTATTGACAGACATACAGACGGACAACAAAGTGATCCTATAATGGTTCCGTTTTAACTTTTGAGGTACGGGACCCTAAAAACACAGCAAAGTAAAATAACTTTTAAAATTATTTATTTATTAAGAAACAAATACAACACCATAACAGAAAACCCAAAGCGAAGCCGTATGCACACAATTATATTTAAAAAAAACAACCATGCTTAGAATAAGTAGGTAATACCTACCTACTGAGGATATACCTACAATAATACTATAACTACCTAATTACATTCAATATTCTCTAAAACAAGCTGTGCTACCAAAAATCGGAGCAGCTGTGTTATTAGCTATTGTTATATTGCTATTCGCTATAAGCTATTGTGTGTGTTATTAGCACAGCTTATAACACACACAATAGGTAATAATTTAATTCACAACTAGTCGTTCGCCCCGAACTGAGACCTTGCGAATACACGCGATTTAGGTAGGTTAACTCATTTATTTCGATAAAATATCCATGTAGGTACGTGAGTAGGTACATCCACATAAAATGAACGTACTTAACTGTTGGTTCAAAAACTAAGCCGTTCAAAAAAGTCGTTCAAATTCCTAGAAATCGGAGGTCAACAATGGATTTTACATTGGTTATCGTTTTATAGAGTACAAGTTACGAAATTCTTAAATTTTAGACTTTTCCCAGTATTTGTGTCATAAAAGCTACAAATATACCAAATTTCAGCGTTGTAGGATTACAGGTTTTGGTTTTTTGCATTTTTGATTTACCCTAATATCTCAAAAACTACATTAGTTAAAAAATTATAAAAAATAGTTTTGAAATGTTGAAGCGAGGGGATTTCAAATGTTGATATTCCCATTTGATCTGATATTCTCACTTTTTTTTCCCCCTCTTGGACCCCAATATCCCAACAAACGCCGATTCTTCCAAGTTTTTTTTTTTTTTTTTTATGCTACTGGAATGGCGGAGCAAGCATATGGCCCACCTGATGTTAAGCGGTAACCTCTGCCTATGAACAGTGCATTACCTCATAGGTCACGTCCACCTAGGACGCGCCCTATGTGGCATTGCACTGCGCCCGCCACCCTGAGACATAAAGATGAAAAGTCTCATGTGCCTGTAATTTCACCGGCACCCTTACCCTTCAAACCGGAACACAGCAATGCGAGCACTACTGCTTTGCGGCAGAAATAGGTATGGTGGTAGTACTTCCCCGGACAACTCTTTCACAAAAAAGCTCTACTACTAAGTTGACTTAGAGAACTCGCTTCGCTTGTTCAATTAATAAATTTATGCACAAATACGTAGTACGTACGTTTCTTCTGATCATCATTATATCACCATATTCGCCACTATCATCCAACACTTGGAAGACCTGTTTTTCAAGATGGAAAGTATCAGCCTCGAGTTTGGACTGAAGATCAACCGCAGCAAAACGAATGTGATGATTGTTGACCGTGTCAATTACAACTTGCCGGAAGTCACGCAAATTGCAAACTGTGATGTGGTTCGGAAAAAATTCTCCAGTCTGTTCAGTTCAGTTCAGTCTGTTGAGACTATTTGCAATCTTGAAAATTACATCAGTCTATCAAGAGGAAAATTGATTTTAATTAAATGATGTGTAGCAATGGGCATGCCATATAGCTCACTGAACTTATCGCAGATAGAGGTTATCGAGTGGCCAAAAGAAACTGTACGATGCAGTATAGGACAAACCTCCCCTCTCGATAGACCGAGTTGACCAATATTGGTTAATTTTGTAATGTTAGACTTTAGGTTATTTAATAAGATTTACGACCCACCCTGTTTAAGGCGATATGTCAAAATACCGAATGGGCGGAGTCTAGCAAGAAAACAATAGCTGTAAGACAGTGACAGCGCTATTGCTCACTTGAACCCGGGAAGAGGTGAGGTATCGATTTTTGCCAATCGGAAGTAACTGACGTAAGGAAGTAACTGACGTAAGCGACAAATGATAAAACTTCGTTTAGCTTCTAAAGTAGCAAATATAAAAATAAATGATCTATAATTAATCTAAGTAATGTGATTACCTACTGAATAATATAAAAAAATATGGTTTCTCTAGTCGAAGGAGGGACCTAAAAAGGGCTTTAGAAGAGCCAATTTCAAAAAATAAAGCTATCGAGAAAAGTTTATCGAATCGTGTTTCTAGTCTATAATTTATTTAGATTACATCCTTAAGTAATTATTGTATTAACATCAAGTTTGTAACCTTTACAGATAGTGAGTGAGCATGTAACGAAACGACTCCAACATTTTAACATAGTGTTTTAAAGCGGTAACCAATGTCTTTAACAATGCATCACAAGTCACGTCCGCCGAAATCGCGCCCTATATGGCATTGCACTGCGCCCGCCACCATGAGACATAAAGATGAAAGTCTCTTGTGCCTGTAAATTCACCGGCAGCTATAACCCTTCAAACCGGAACACAGCAATGTGAGCACTACTGCTTTGCTGCAGAAATAGGTTTGGTGGTAGTACTTCCCCGGGAGAATTCTTTCACATAAAATCTCTACTACCTCCTACTAAAATGTACCTACAATAGTTTAATATTTGGTTATGACGCTACAGAAACAAATTTTATTTTATAATTAGTTTGTTGTGAAATAATCTTTATTTACGGAAATAATACTACAACTTACAAGTAAATTACAAGTAGGTATGTACAAATGAAACAGCTGTGTTACCTGTAGACCGCTGCTAACGATCTAAAGGTAGCTTAAATGATCCAAATCACTACCAGGCGGAAGCGTCCCTAAGATGCTGGCGGCATTGCCACGCTGAATGGCAATACTAATGCGTTAAGCCAGATAAGAGCCAGCTCTCGGGTTAGCCAGTTTGTTGTGAATATCTATTACCTATACTATTATTCACGTTATAGATATATTCAACCTTTTTAAGAAGATATCCGCGAAACTATTGGAGAATGGAGGATACGTTGTTGCACTGATCGGACCTAAACGTTTATACTGTAAGTAAAAAAAAACATGCTTTACATACTGCCATACTGCATACATAGGCAAGGAACCTTAGAGTAAGTATGCGGAAACATCTCAATGGTCAGTAGCAACATATTTAGAATAAGCATGGGAACATTTTCTTTGTAAATAAATACACTTTAGGTTTTAGCCAGATTTCAGCATATTTCGGCAATTTCAAAGTAAGTTTCACGGTGAAGTCATTAAGATCAAAATATTTTCAGGACACAATGGTAAAATGTGACCCCTTAATTGAAAAACATAAGTATGGTGTCGTTTCAAATGTCGTTTGACAGAGTCGTTGTTGATATATATTTTACGGACCTCAAGGTTAAAATGGGACCTCTAAATTGAAAACCTTGAGTATGGTGTCGTTTCAAAGGTCGTGTCATTTGACGGTAGTCAAGCAAAAAACAGTTAAAAAATCCAGCTACCGCAGTGACTGCTATGCACGCTATAAATATTCACACCGCTAAAAAACACTACCACTTGCTTATTTATTGTGTTTTCGTGCATCGGCAATAAAATGGCGATCGGTAAAATCGAATAATTCGATATTTCGAGTAAAAAGTGACATTACGACGCGTGGAACAGTTCATGGCGCTCAATACAATTAAATTAGAGTTACAAGTCACAAAGACACCTGATTTGGGGGGTGAATGAGGGATAAGCTTTAACCATTTTCTCTCTTAGAAAATGAATAGTTCAAAAGATATTTACATTTGGAAGTGTCGGACTCCGATATGGGCTCTCGCCAGTACTCTCGCGAGGTTGCCCATGAGTGTCGCTTCACCCATTCGACCTTCGCTACGCTCGGAGATAGTCGAGCGCACACATTTGTAGGCAAAGGCGTCAAAATGGAGGCGAAAATGTTGGAGATTGTTTGCAAGCTCTCATTTAGCAAGTACGTGCAGTTTCAAGACATCCCTCGAAGAGAACTTGAGAGATCAGTTCGTATCGAGACTCGTGAGTGATGACATCAGATTGCGACTCTTCACTGAGCCTACTCTAACATACAAGAGGGCCGTGGAGCTGGCTTTCGTAATCGAGGTAACCGACCAGCACGCGCAGGTGAGCGAGACGGGCAGCGCGGCGACAGCGGCGGGCTCCAGCGCGTCCGAGTCCGTACACAGGCTGGCAGCTGGACGAGGCGCAGCGCACGCAGGCCGCGTAGGGGTCGGCAGCGGCGCCAGCGCAGTGGGAGCACGCGCTCCCGCCGCACCCGCGGGCGATGTACAGTGCGTGGAGCAGCCTTGCTGGCGGTGCGGAAAGGGGCACCGGACCATCGTGTGCTGGTTTAGAAATTATTCTTGTGACGGTTGCGGGCAATGTGCATACTTTCGGGGGAGGCGCGTTAACTTACATTTAGCATTGGTAGGATACCACAAGTGGAAAACCAAACATTCTGCTACTACAACAACTAGAACATACTATTACCACAGTGTAAAACATAATTAGTCTGTGCTATTACGCAGAGTTATGGATAAAACAATATTACGCGTACGAAGTCGCGGGTTACAGCTAGTGTGATATAAAAGTGTAGTGGCTATCAATTAAGAGTGGAAGGTAGAAAAATAAAAATAAAATACAAAAAGAACAAGAGTCTTCGACTACATTACAAACTTTCATACTGTGCAATAATTTCGCCCACTTAATTAATGGTCAGCTGGTGGAGTGGCTCTGAGTATCGCCTTCGTACTCGCTATCATAGTGCCCCTTGGAACGATTCCAGGCGAAAGATTAAAACTTTTTGTGCACTTTCTACAATTGTATAACAATATATATTTGTTAAAACGCCATCTAGCGTCATTCCAAGAAAATGACTCAAACGCAATCCCAATCAGCGTTGTTACATGCAAAAAATCGAGTTAAAACTTTGACAACAGAGTTGGAAAAGGCTCAAGCACCCATTATAGACATACTAAATGAACAGGAAGAGTGTTCCGAAGATTATAAAAACCTACTTAACCAAAATGCATCAATCAAGACAGCATTAGCCGAGACAGAAAAACAACTACGAGACACAATTAGTGAAAGAAACACAGATAGAGAAGTCATAGAACAAAAAATGGAAGACCTAAACGAATATGAAGAAGCATTGAAAGTGATACGCATGCATGAAAATAATGCGGCATTATTTGAGGAACTACAAAAAACGCTACAAGCGCAAGCGGACCAAAAATTGAAGGTTTTGAACGACGAAATGGACTGTTTAAAATGACAAATAATTGCTCTGCAGAGCGAAAGCATAGAGCTCAGGAATGGAACACATACTGTTCATATGAAAACGGCAACTAAGAAAACAAATAACCCATTACTGAACAATACGCAGAAGGATATTAGCAGTAAGAAGATGAAATAAAACACCAGTAAGGTAAAAGCAAATGGCACTAATGGCAGAACTTGCCCTGGAAATACTGGAAGCAAAAGCAATGACAAAGAGAAATTAAATAAACCTTACACTAAGAAACCAATAAAACAACCCGTTATTATTGATTTGACGATAGAAAAAGACCAAATTAATATTAGAAACAAAGAATGTAACAAGGAAAAATCAACGGAATCGAACGAAACAAATATAATACAACATGAAGGAGCAACAAGCAGAAATAGTGAACCTAGTAACACGGAATCACAAAAAAAGCTACGAAAAATGATCATACTTTGCGATATTTATGGAAAAACATTAGCACAAAGCTTGAAGAACAATAATTCTGAATATGAGTCCATATTATCCTTGTGTAAACCACACGCTCCACTGAGGGAGGTAGTAAAATCAATTTCAAAACTATCTGATAGCTTAAGTGAAGGAGATGACATGATTGTCATAGCTTCTGATGTATATCAGTATAAAATTGAAAACTTCAAGTATGTTAGAGATTTGTGTAACTCTAAAAAGTTAAAGTTCCAAATTACTACGATACCATACTTGAAACCAATCTCCAAAAATGTAAGAATTAATGCAGATATATTTGAAATGAATGTACAGCTGTATAATTTGGCAAATCATTCTACAGGAATGTCGATCATAGATATTAACAATTATAATAAGAACTATTTTAAATGTAATAACACAATTTTATCTGATTTTGTTGACTATATTAGCCATAAAATTATACAGAATTCGGTACATGAATACACCTACAATTATAATAATCTAATTATCATTACGAATTCTGATTCTGATCCTTAAGTTGCTAATGATCTTGTTATGACTCACAATACCGATGTAACAGCTCCGAACTCTTATATAATGAATTCTGTCTCCAAGAGTTTTTTATACAAGCCTGTACTTCAAAGAACGAAGACCTGAATAAAGGTCTGAAAATATTGAATCAGAACTGTCAGAGTATGAGAAATAAAATATTAGTGTTACAAGATATAGCAGATACAATTAAACCAGATATTCTCATTTTAAGTGAAACCTTTCTTACACCGGCAGATGTTGGTATTGTAGTTATTCAAGGCTACACGCACGCTAATCATTTTGTAAGAAAAAAGCGTATTCATGGTGGTGTATCTGTGTTTGTAAACTCCTATCTAAAATGTAGAAAGTATTCACAAATACATGACTTGTCCATTGAATACGGATGTGAGTTAACAGCTATAGAAGTTGTTGATAAATTAGATAAGATACTGATAGTAGGCTTGTATAGAACAGGCTATGTAAAAAATTCCAAATAATGTATAATACTTTAACAAAATTATTCAAATTGTTATCTGCTATCAGGAACAAAAAGGTAATATTGATGGGAGACTGGAACGTAGATTTTTTGATTGACTCTTCTAGCAAACGTGCCTTAAATGATATACTGTTGCCAAACGGGTTTAAAAACATCGTTAGCTTTGTAACTAGACCAGCTGCAGGCACATCTATTGACTGCGTACTAACAAACATAGAATGCCAGGATATTAGCATTGAATCCTTAGCAATGGGTGTGTCTGACCATTTTGCGCAATTAGCAGAAGTGCGATTGCAAAATCATAGTTTTCCAAAGCTAAAATTTATAGAAACACGGTTATTTAGTGATCTTAAAATAAGGGCATTCTGTTATTCTATCCTCTCCTATGACTGGGATAGTATATTCAATGAATACAATATTGAAACATTTAATACTTTTATAAACAAAGTGATTTATAAAATGAATGTTTACTTTCCCGTTATCACAAAATGTTACAAAATTGAGCGAAAACGTAAGTGGATGTCCAATGATATTATTAAAATCAAACAAGATATAAATGACTTGCACTTAATGCAAAGGCAATATCCAGAGTCTATATCTGAATTCTGTATTGATAAAAAGATTATATATAGGAACGACTTAATTATAAAACACAAAAGAGAATATATAGAGAAACGTATAAGATTATCAAAAAACCCAAAAAAAGAAGTGTGGACCATCATTAAAGAGGACACAAATAAGAACGTGAAGGAGTGGCAGTGGGATTTGATAAACGGTAAAACGAGTGAACTGGTTTCGAATGAATGTATGGTTGACCATATAAATGATTATTTTATATCAATTGGAACAGAACTTTATTGGAATCAATTAGAAGAAAAGCCCGCCTATTCTTGCAAAGGCAATTCTGTTCGCAAAAAACTATATATCTGAACAAGAAGAACTCTTTTTTAACAGTATATCGAGGAATCAGTTGGTACTCTTAGTCAATCGTAAAATTCGCAATTCGGATACAAAAGATATATACGATATATCTGGTAAACTTGTATGTGAAATGATGTGTCAATTGTCGGATCACATCTGTTTCCTTCTAAATAACATTCTTCAATCAAATAACTTTCCTGATGCCCTTAAAAAGGCAAGACTTACCCCATTGTATAAAGGAAAAGGTTTAACATCAGATGTGGGTAACTATAGACCCATCACCATAGTGCCTACAATATCTAAGTTAGTCGAATCGGTAATGTCAGAAACGATTATGAAACATGTGATAGACAACAAAATGTTATCTGAGTGCCAACACGCATATAGGCCAGGCAGATCCACAATATCCGCCACACAAAGGTGTATAGAACGAATTATAGATCACTTCGAAAACAAGAAAAAGGTTGCCGGATTTTTTTTGGATCTGTCGGAAGCTTTTGATTCAGTGAATCATGAGCTTCTCCTAGAAAAGCTTAAGCTGTACGAAATCAGAGGCAAAAGTTTAGAGCTGCTGCAATCATTTCTTGAGCATAGAGAACAAATAGTAGAAATCAAGATAGATGGTAAAAGATATCGATCAGAGCCTCTTTTATGTCAGATAGGTGTCCCACAGGGATCATCTTTAGGGAATACCCTTTTTCTCATGTTTTTGAATGATATAGCCGCCGTTAATATTGATGGCGAACTCATTCAATATGCTGATGACACAACTATCATAGTATCGGCAGACACAAAAGAAGAACTACTAAACGTAATAGGATATACTATAAATGAATTGAGGAGTTGGTTTTCTATGAATGGTCTTATGCTTAACGAAGATTAAACTAGTATCATGTTCTTCAATGCCGTCTCTCCGATTCAGGCCCAAATACCAGTGCCATTTCTTAGTGGAGGTACTGTGAAAAGTTCAAGTGTTGTAAAGCTTCTAGGCTTTGAGTTGGACCCAGCATTAACATGGAAAAGTCATATAGACTCCACATGTAAAAAAATGGCAACAGGGATATACGCTTTAAAACAACTCAGATCAATGACATCAGATACCAACCTTAAGGGAATTTATTATGCATACATCCACTCGATTATGGCTTATGGCATAATTCTATGGGGCAACTCGACGGACTATGAACGTTTACTAAAAATGCAAAAACGTGCCATTCGTGTACTGATGAAGGCCCATTTCCGTGACTCGTGTAGAGAATTTTTTAAAACACTTCATATACTTACTTCAGTGTCCGTATATATATTTGAAGTCATAAAGTATGTGAGGTTAAACTTAGATAACTATAAAACTAGAGGTAAAAATAATGACCACAATTTAAAACATCCAATGCGTTTGACAGCAGTATATCATAGGTTACATATGTCTAAGAAACTTCCGAAATTAATGGGTGTAAATTTATATAATAAGCTTCCACAAAAAATAAAGTTTACTGAAAATTACAACAGTTTCATCAATAAGGTTAAAATAGTTTTTTAGACAAAACATTGTGTATAGTTTTCATAAAATCAAATGTCAAAACCAAATCAAAAGTACCTTGTTCCAAAACATTATATTGTTCATGGGCATGACGTCACGATCGTATAGCCAATTACAGAGGAGCAATTTCAACCTCCAATACGTCACTCAGTCTCGCTGTCACTGAGCGAGAAAGCGCCCTCTCATGGCACTCACTGCAACTATCCTATTCGTCCGTTTTGGCTGCAAACGATTTGTGCTCTGACAATTTGAAAAGTTTTATGTGGTTTTCTTTGTGAAAAGTGATCTTCAGGACCAGAACCCCAACGGGAAGCCGGCCGGCAGAAGATTCGCAGTTTGAGCAGACGATCACATCAAGTAAGTGGCGTATTTTACTGTGTTTGGTAAATGCGATTCGTTTTCGTCCGTCCGTTCAAACATTCCGTTGAAGTGTCTCATTCTGATACCTAACTCTCCCCTGCGCACTTCACCCAAATGTGCGAAGCCTAAATGGTTCGCGTATATTTTTATGGTGCCGAAACCAGGGAACTATGTCCATTTCATAGTATAAATCTGAAAATCTTTGGCCGTCCAATCACCCCGCCGCCACAACTTTGTCATATCTAAAACTTTCATAATTACTTTCAACTTTAGGCAGACACAAAGCTGTTTCGGCCAATCACCTACATCTCGTAAAGTTCAGTCTATCGGTAGGTACCTAATACTAATATAATCGTAACTTACCTATGTCATTGCTAACGTAAAAGTATACATAGGTACTCAGTGAATCGAATGAAATAGGTACGCTACGCACCTACCTAAGCGCGCCATCTACCGGCCAGTAGCGGGAGGTTATATTGTAAACACATTGTGCAAATATTCTCGTCCATACCGTAATTTGCTCACATTATCGGTGCAATATAACCTTAGCTAGAGTTTTTGTTTACCCATACTCAGCTTACTACATAACAGTAGGTAGGTATCTGGAGTAGGAACAAACACAAAATTGTACTTCATTCATTCAATTCATAGTCTAATAACAATTTTAGTCTCAAGTGACGTATTCTAGCTCGCGGTCCTATTCTAGAACTGGAAACGTTCCAATCTCGAAGTCTGAACAAAGTGAACCCAAAGAACGTCCTATCATATAGGTAGGGAGGTACTTCATTTACAACGTATTTACTACGTTGGTTGCGTACCTACGTAAATGTAGCAATAGTAAAACCTGTATATAGTACCTACCTCGTTTACAACATAATATTTGCTACGTTGGTTACTTACCTACGTAAACGTAGCAATATAAATACTTGTACCTATTCTGAAATAGTATCGCTATTTAGTAAATAGATAGACAAACATAGTTTATATAAATTAAAATTCTTTAGCAGTTTATTTATCTAAATTCCTTTAGCATAAATGATGAAACGAACTTCACTTCTAAATGAAGTTCATTCCTTAAATGAATTTTTATTTTAGAAGAGAGGTTCGTTTATCGGATATATGAGTAAATAAATATTGCTCACGTTATTTTGGTAGCAGGTATAATACCTAGAACTTTATACTTTTTAAATATTTAATTGGAAGTAGGTATCTAATATTGATTTTCATCGGTTCAA
Organism: Operophtera brumata; assembly: GCA_932527175.1. Taxonomy (NCBI): domain Eukaryota; kingdom Metazoa; phylum Arthropoda; class Insecta; order Lepidoptera; family Geometridae; genus Operophtera; species Operophtera brumata. Next base: position 51,234,022 of record OW052239.1, on the reverse strand, counting down.
GGATGTCTTATGCTCCTAATCGCCGGCCTAGGATAAAATCTAAATTAATCGAGATGAATAAGTCGATAACGATTCATGATCTACCAGCGCTGCGCCGAAAGCGGACTTTAGCATTTAACCGTCTGAATAGAACTTTAGAGATCGCAAAGGTGGCGCAAGATGATGAAAGTCAAACTGATAAATTTCTCGCTTATCATACAGAGTCTTTACGAATCGCTGCTAGCTTCGAGGAGGCTCACGAGTCAATACTGTCTGTGATTGACTCTACCGCAGAGGACGCCGAAGATCAGATCAGATGCGATTTTGATGAACTATATTTTGATATTCTCACCATACATCGGCGTCTCACAGCTACAAGTGGCGAAATCAATAAATCAATCGATGGTTCGACTTCACGCGCTCATTTCGGAGATGAAGTGGTAAAAGTGAAGCTACCTAAAATTAATTTACCCACGTTTTCGGGAAATATCAAGACATGGCCGGAGTTTTACGACATATTCCACTCGCTGATCCATGAAAATGATTCACTAACAGATACCGAGAGAATGCACTATTTAGTGTCTAGTTTGACAGGTGATGCGTTGGGTCTCATTCGAGTCTTTCCAGCCACCGGAAAATATTATTGCGAGGCCTATGACGCTCTCTTAGGACGGTATAAGGATAAGCGCGAGTTAGCTTTTACATGTTGGAAAGAGATGCAAAACCTTTCGATTAAGACTAACAACGCTCACGAGTTCCGTCGCGTGTTGGACACGTTCAATGAAAATCTGGCAATATTAAAGCGGCTCGAGTTTCCCATTGAACATTGGGACTTCATACTATGCTACCTGCTTTTGTCAAAACTAGACTCAACCATTCGATGTGAATTTGAGCAAGAACATCCAAACAACGAACTGCCAACGTACACTGCACTAAAAACATTCCTCTATGCAAAATGCGAGGCTCTTGTTCGCGACACACATTTCACAAGCAATGATCGAGGCGGTAACGTAGATCGTACACGTAGTAACGCATATCAAAACGCCAAATCAAACAGTGTCAACCCTAACACAAACAAGAAATCAACAACATCTGCATTTCTGTCAAATACCGAGACTAAAGCGTCAATGACCGTTAATTCACCACCCGGTAACATGATCACTTTCAAGTGCACATTTTGCGGAGAAGGTCATACGATTAATCATTGCACGTCTTTTGCTCAAAAATCGATAGATGACCGATTGGAGCACGCCAAAACTCACCACTGGTGTTTTAACTGCCTTAAATCATCGCATGGCCTTCGTGACTGTAAGTCTATTTTTAACTGTCAAACATGCCGAAAACGCCATCATAGTTTACTACATCGAGATGATACTACGGATTCAGACAGTGTAAACGCACGCAAGGAAGAAAATCTGAGTAAACAGGAAAAGGAATCGGACACTAGCAAAGATCAGCAAGTTGTAGTGACTAATCTCGGTGATAGGTCATTGGTTTTGCTTTCAACCGCAAAAATCGAAGTTAAGGATTCTAATGGACAGTTTCAAACTATGCGTGCATTGATTGATTCAGGAAGTCAAGCGCACTTTATAACGGAACGAGCTGCTGATTTATTAGGTATTGAACGCACATTATCGTCTCGGAAGATAAGTGGCTTAGGCCAGTCTACGTCATCAGTTTCAGGCGTCATTCCTCTGGACATCGGAGTTGGTGGGAGGGTGTTATTTAATATTAAACCTTGCCCACAATTTGCGGCAAAATGCCCGCGATGAAACTTAATAAATCAACATGGAAACACGTGCAACACTTGCCACTAGCGGATCCAGAATGTCATCTGCCAGCAACAATTGATATTCTTCTTGGAGCTGAAATCTTTTCATCGCTCTTGCTCAATGGAGTGGTAAGTGGAGGACCTAATAAACCATCAGCTCTTAACACCGTTTTTGGCTGGCTGTTGACAGGAAACGTTGAATGCCTCAATCCTCATCACGGCGAAACTCGAACATTCTTTCTCAGCAACAAAACAGCCGATAACATCGACGCTTGCCTAAACAATGAACTGAAAAAATTTTGGGAACTGGAAAACGTACCAATCTGTACTAAACTGACACCCGATGAAGAGCTGTGTGAAACAAAGTACGCTAACGAACATTCCCGTGATAACTCTGGAAGGTACATAGTAACACTGCCTTTCAAAGTCAAGCGTGATGACTTTCCAGGATCGCGTGATACAGCACTCAAAAGATTTCACGGACTTGAACGACGATTGTCTAAGGATGATGCACTACGTCAACAATATAATGATTTCATGAGAGACTACCTCGATAGCGGGCACATGAGCAAAGTACCTACAAAAGATTTGAGTAAAGGCAAATACTATATACCGCACCACTGCGTAATTCGTCCAGAAAGTTCCACAACCAAGCTGCGTGTAGTTTTTGACGCGTCGGCAAAGGATTCCAGTGGATTTTCGTTAAACGAAGTTTTACTGATCGGTGCAAAACTTCAAGCAAACATCGTAGAACTCCTTCTAAGGTTTCGATTACATGCCGTCGTTTACACAGCTGATGTCCGACAAATGTATAGACAGATTCTGTGTGATGAAACTCATCGAGACTATCAGCGCATATTCTGGAGATTTCACGAATCGGATCCACTCACCGAGTACCGTCTAAATACCGTAACTTATGGAACTTCTTCTGCCCCACATTCAGCTCTGCGCACGGTCAAGCAATTAGTTAAAGATCACGGCAAGGATTATCCAAAGGCAGCTGCTGTTTTAGATAGAGATGTCTATGTTGATGACGTAGTAAGCGGATGTCCCACGCTAGAACTAGCACAACAGACTAAGACCGAAATCATAGATTTGATGGCACGAGGACGTTTCCAGCTACGTAAGTGGGCCAGTAATGTTCCAGACTTACTCAGTGACTTGTCCCCAAATGAACGTCTCATCAACACTGAAGGCGTCCCTTTAGACGTTGAAACTTCCGATACGATTAAAGTACTCGGCCTAAAATGGAATTCAGTCACAGATAAATTCATGTTCGATGTCAAACCGCTAATGCGTGACTGCACTAAACGGACGATACTTAGTGAACTCGCTCGTATTTTTGATCCGTTAGGTTTCCTTGCTCCGTTGACATTCCTCGCGAAATGTTACATATAAAAGTTATGGATCTTAAAAGTCGAGTGGGATGAAGCCCCTCCTATAGACATTATAAATCAATGGGAGAGATACTGTGATCAACTGGACTTGATAAAAACATTGCAAATTCCCCGTTGTCTATGTGGAAACACAATAAAATCAAGTCAATTTCATGGATTCGCTGATAGTTCGGAGGTGGGATATGGAGCAGTAGTATACTTACGTACCTTAGACGACGATGACAACATCCAGGTCTTTTTCATCTGCGCCAAATCTCGAGTCGCTCCAGTAAAAAGGATATCGTTACCACGACTTGAACTTTGTGCTGCGGTTCTCTTATCTGACTTGCTAAAATTCGTGGAAGAAACATATTTACCGTATTATCCAGAATCCACTACCATTGCTTGGTCTGATTCAACCGTTGTGCTTGCATGGCTTGATTCACCTTCCTGTCGTTGGAAAACGTTCGTTGCAAATCGAGTGAGCCACATTGAAGACGCTATACCGAAAGCCAAGTGGAAGCACGTACCCACTGACGACAACCCAGCTGACATAGCATCTCGAGGTCTTCTTCCTGGTGAGTTGGTTCAAAGTCATTTATGGTGGGCGGGGCCATCCTGGCTAGCCCAATCGACAGAATATTGGCCCAACCGAACCGAACAAAATGATACTGTAGCGAAAACTGAAGAGCGAGTGATTACTTTACTTGTACATGATAATCCGCACCTGTTAGATTATCTAACTGAGAAGTTTTCATCAATTCGCAAAACACAACGTGTTTTAGCTTACTGTCTACGTTTTATTAACAAAAGCCGGCGAAACCTTCACTCACAGAAGATGACATATTTTACTCCCAGAGAACTCCATGAAGCATTGCTGGTATTAGGCAAGCGTACGCAAGCCAACAACTTTAGTGAAGAGATCACTCGACTGATGGAAGGTAAAGTTCTGTCGAAACAAATGCGTAAACTTAATCCTTTTGTTGATGAACGTGGTGTCCTCAGGGTAGGCGGTAGATTGTCACAATCTGGGCTGGAATATGAGCACAAGCATCCGGCTCTGCTTCCCCGAGACTCCAAGCTTACGTATCTCATCATCGAAGCTATTCATCGTGAAAACTGTCACCCCGGTATCAATACTGTACAATACTTAGTAACCCAACAGTTTTGGATCCTATCTCCGAAGCGTGCCATTCGACACTGTCTCTCGAAATATGTAAAGTGTTTCCGTGCTCGTCCCGTTCCGCTCGAACCCTTTATGGGTGATTTACCAGCAGCTAGGGTGAATCAGGTTAAGCCTTTTTCTGTCGTCGGTGTAGATTATGCTGGGCCTTTTCGTATTAAATAAGGAAATCATCGCGGTGCTAAATTAGGAAAGGCTTACCTTTGTCTGTTTGTGTGCTTCACAACAAAAGCCGTTCATCTCGAGGTAGTTTCAGACATGACAACAGACGCCTATTTAGCAGCTCTTCGAAGATTTGTAGGTAGAAGAGGCAGAGTTAAGATAATACATTCAGATAACGGGACCAATTTTGTTGGAGCATGTAATAAACTCGATGCACTGATGCAACAAGCGTGTAAAAAAGATCAGCTGGAGTTTAGACTGAACCCCCCCTCCTCTCCTCACTTTGGAGGGGTATGGGAAATTCAAGTAAAAGCCGTAAAGTCACATCTCTACCGTGTTATTGGAGACCAGGCGTTAACATTCGAAGAACTTAACACAGTTTTCGTGCAAATTGAAGCAATGCTAAATTCACGTCCCCTCTGCCCGCTCAGTTCAGATCCGAACGATGTAAGTGTACTAACCCCAGGACACTTTCTAACATTAGAACCTCTTACGTCAATCCCAGAAAGAGATTTGAGGGAACTTAAACTGAATCGTCTAGGTCGCTGGCAACTTCTCCAGCGATTCCAACAGGACTTTTGGAACCGTTGGAAAATAGAATACTTGCAATCGTTGACTCAACGTGCTAAATGGACTAAGCATTGCAATCCCCTTACTATTGGTGCTGTCGTTTTACTCAAGGATGAATATACCATTCCATTACATTGGCCTATTGCTAGGGTAATAGATTTACACTGTGGCCCGGATGGGGTGGCGCGTGTGGCTACAGTGCGTACCGTTAATGGATCACTTTTCAAACGAGCATTGACTAAGCTTTGTGTACTACCTACTGATTCTGATTAGCTTTAACCAAACAAATATTATGTAATTATGTTTCGAATCTCTCGTTTTTTTTTTCTTTTTTCTTTCTTATGTCTTAAGTTATGTAGATGATTGGTCGTACACATCTTATGTCCCACCCATTATAATTTCGCTAATGGTAAAATAGCATTATTTCAGTATCGTAAATTCAATTGACAGTTGCTGTATCTCGTTCCATCCCTTTTTCATCGGTGTTGAGACTTAAATAACTGTTTTATTTTTGTTTATTTTTGGCATTATTTTAATTCTCAATTTTTGTTTTGTTATGAAAATACCAATGTGTATTTTGGTGGGCGGTATGTATAGTTTTCATAAAATCAAATGTCAAAACCAAATCAAAAGTACCTTGTTCCAAAACATTATATTGTTCATGGGCATGACGTCACGATCGTATAGCCAATTACAGAGGAGCAATTTCAACCTCCAATACGTCACTCAGTCTCGCTGTCACTGAGCGAGAAAGCGCCCTCTCATGGCACTCACTGCAACTATCCTATTCGTCCGTTTTGGCTGCAAACGATTTGTGCTCTGACAATTTGAAAAGTTTTATGTGGTTTTCTTTGTGAAAAGTGATCTTCAGGACCAGAACCCCAACGGGAAGCCGGCCGGCAGAAGATTCGCAGTTTGAGCAGACGATCACATCAAGTAAGTGGCGTATTTTACTGTGTTTGGTAAATGCGATTCGTTTTCGTCCGTCCGTTCACACATTCCGTTGAAGTGTCTCATTCTGATACCTAACTCTCCCCTGCGCACTTCACCCAAATGTGCGAAGCCTAAATGGTTCGCGTACACATTGTAATTTGTACACTATAGAAGAGTACCTAAAGAATGACTATAGCCACTTTGAAGGCAACTAACTAAAGTTCTGGAAATCGATTTGGTGTATTAAATACTTGCACACAATGACGCCCATATACAGCGTGAAATAATAATTTTTATTAATAATAATATAATGTATAATGCAGATTTTTATTTAATTACAGATTTTTAACATTTATCTACAAGTAATAATATAAGTAGATTAGAATAGCTGTAAAAAAAATATGTAAATTGTGTGTGACATGTATATTTTTAATAATGACGAGTTAAAGATTGTTGAACTGACCTTAGTACCTATTGGTAAACTCACTATATGAGTCTATTGTTAGTGTCATCATTTTTAATAATAAATATTCTGATTCTGATTCTGATTCTGGGACACACACACACACTTTTTACCACTTTGGAAGTGTCTCTCGCGCAAACTATTCAGTTTGGAAAAAAAGTATATTAGAAACCTCAAAATCATTTTTGAAGAGCCATCCATAAATACCCCACACGTACGGATTTGATGTTTTTTTTTTTGAGATTCAGTTCTAAGTAACCCCAATAATAAAAAAACTACTTACTAGATCTCGGTCAAACCAATTTTCAGTGGAAGTTTAGATGGTAATTAATGTACATCATATTTTTTTTAGTTTTATCATTCTCTTATTTTAGAAGTTACGGGGGGGGGGGGACACACACACACACACACACACACACTTTTTACCACTTTGGAAGTGTCTCTCGCGCAAACTATTCAGTTAAAAAAAAAATTAGAAACCTCAATATTATTTTTGTAGACCTATCTATAGATAACCCAGACTATAGGTTTGAAGAAAAAAAAATTGAGTTTCAGTTCTAAGTATAGGGAACGCAAAAATAAATGTTTTTTTCAATTTTTGTGTAAACATCTTAATGCTGTTCACAGAATACATCTACCTACCAAGTTTCAACAGTATAGTTCTTATAGTTTCGGAAAAAAAGGCTGTGACATACACGGACAGACAGACAGACATGACGAATCCATAAGGGTTCCTTGTCTTTGACTACGGAACCCTAAAAAGTAAAACGAGTGATGATAATATTTAAATGTAAGTCATGTTTTCACGTTCTGACGGCTCGGCCAGATTTAAATAAATGTGGTACACTGATAGATTAGAACTTAAGGTGGTTGCTTTCGCTTGTGGCGCAAAATCCAATATTTTTCGTGTTTTTTGCACATCACAGCTCATCAACAATTCTTCAGATAGCGAAAACTATGTTGCCTGTAATTATATGACCTAACACACAAGTTTAAACTGGTTATTGTTTATAGAGTACAAGTTCCGAAATTCTTCAATTTTAAACTTTTATTTAATTCTTTATTGCACAAAACACAAGGAAATTGTACAAACGGAGGACTTAATGCTAAGCAGCATTTGCTGCCAGTCATCCATGAGGATGATACAAAAAGGTTGGCGTGCTAAAACTAATTACAAAAGAAAGCTTATAATATAGCTTAGAAACTAATTTGCCTTAAAATAAATACAAATATATAACAAACAACATACTTATAATTTAAACACCGTTGTTCAGCTTTATATAATATAGATGAAAAAATAATCATTACTAACAAAAAAAAAATTAATAGATAGATAAACAAAATGAATAAAGTATACTATATATATATATATATATATCATGTATAATAAGTATCAAAGATATGCAACTTTTCCCAGTGTCATAAAAGCTACACAGATACCGAATTTCAGCGTTGTAGGATTAGTGGAAGTACCCTAGAGGTTTTGGTTTTTTACATTTTCGATTTAACCTAATATCTCAAAACTACATAAACTATAATAAAATATTTTTAAATAGTTGACCCGCTCGCAACTTCGTCCGCGCGTAGATTAGGTAGTACCTACCTACTCGTACTATGCATTCTGTAAATAGTTGCTGGTACAAATATCTGCCTGTAGGTATAAGTACACTGCTGGCCATAAGCCACCCCTATAGAATGCCACAATGAACGTCCTGAGCCGCCTCCATGCAACAATTTCCTGCGACTTTTAACAGGCTCTCCAGTTACTGTGACTGGAGAGCCTCAAGATGAAAGTCTGTTATCGGTGCCCAAAGTATGGGGAACCCCAAAAATAAAAAACTAATTACTAGATCCCGTTCAAACCAATTTTCAGTGGAAGTTTACATGGTAATTAATGTAGATCATATTTTTTTTTAGTTTTATCATTCTCTTACTTTAGAAGTTACGGGGGGGGGGACACACTTTTAACCACTTTGGAAGTGTCTCTCGCCCAAACTATTCAGTTAAAAAAAAAATGAAACCTCAATATAATTTTTGAAGACCTAGCTATAGATACCCCAGACGTATAAGTTTAAAGGAAAAAAAAAATTGAGTTTCAGTTCTAAGTATGGGGAACTCCAAAATAAATGTTTTTTTTTTCAATTTTTGTGTAAAAATCCTAATGCTGTTCACAGAATACATCTACCTACCAAGTTTCAACAGTATAGCTCTTATAGTTTTGGAAAAAAAGGCTGTGACATACACGGACATACAGACAGACAGACATACTTGACGAATCCATAAGGGTTTCTTGTCTTTGACTACGGAACCCTAAAAAGTAAAACGAGTGATGATAATATTTAAATGTAAGTCATGTTTTCACGTTCTGACGGCTCGGCCAGATTTAAATAAATGTGGTACACTGATAGATTAGAACTTAAGGTGGTTGCTTTCGCTTGTGGCGCAAAATCCAATATTTTTCATGTTTTTTGCACATCACAGCTCAGCAACAATTCTTCAGATAGCGAAAACTATGTTGCCTGTAATTATATGACCTAACACACAAGTTTAAACTGGTTATTGTTTATAGAGTACAAGTTCTGAAATTCTTCAATTTTAAACTTTTATTTAATTCTTTATTGCACAAAACACAAGGAAATTGTACAAACGGAGGACTTAATGCTAAGAAGCATTTGCTGCCAGTCATCCATGAGGATGATACAAAAAGGTTGGCGTGCTAAAACTAATTACAAAAGAAAGCTTATAATATAGCTTAGAAACTAATTTGCGTTAAAATAAATACAAACATATAACAAACAACATACTTATAATTTAAATGAAAAAATAATCATTCCTAACAAAAAAAAAATTAATAGATAGATAAACAAAATAAATAAAGTATACTATATATATGTATATATATCATGTATAATAAGTATCAAAGATATGCAACTTTTCCCAGTGTCATAAAAGCTACACAGATACCAAATTTAAGCGTTGTAGGATTAGTGGAAGTACCCTAGAGGTTTTGGTTTTTTACATTTTCGATTTACCCTAATATCTCAAAACTAAATAAACTATAATAAAATATTTTAAAAAATATTTTTAAATAGTTCACCCGCTCGCAACTTCGTCCGCGCGTAGATTAGGTAGTACCTACCTACTCGTTCTATGCATTCTGTAAATAGTTGCTGGTACAAATATCTGCCTGCAGGTATAAGTACACTGCTGGCCATAAGACACCCCTATTGAATGCCACAATGAACGTACTGAGCCGCCTCCATGCAACGATTTCCTGCGACTTTTAACAGGCTCTCCAGTTACTGTGACTGGAGAGCCTCAAGATGAAAGTCTGTTATCGGTGCATATTGCCAGTGATGGCTTACGGTAGTGAGATGTGATTATCAACTATAAACATGATAAAAGTTTAAAATCGTGCAGCGGGCTATGGAGAGAGCTGTGCTCGGAGATTCCGTACATGTACCTGAATCCGAAACGAAGAGATGCGTAGAAGAATCGGGACCACTGACAGGCTCTTAAAATTAGCAAGTTGAGGTAGCAATGGGCCGATCATATTGCTCGCAGAACATTATATATTCTGTGGCAGAACCAACAACCGTTGAGGAATAATTGCTCTCGAGTGGCAACCTTGAACCGGATGAGTAGAAAGCCTCCTCGATGGGCCGACGACATGTTAAAAGTAGCAGGAAATCGTTGCATGGAGGCGGCTCAGGACGTTCATTGTGGCATTCTATAGGGGTGGCTTATGGCCAGCAGTGTACTTATACCTACAGGCAGATATTTATACCAGCAACTATTTACAGTATGCATAGTACGAGTAGGTAGGTACTACCTAATCTACGCGCGGACGAAGACGCGAGCGGGTCAGCTAGTTAAAAATATTTTTTAAAATATTTTATTATAGTTTATGTTGTTTTGAGATATTAGGGTAAATCGAAAATGTAAAAAACCAAAACCTCTAGGGTACTTCCACTAATCCTACAACGCTGAAATTTGGTATGTGTGTAGCTTTTATGACACTGGGAAAAGACTAAAATTTAAGAATTTCGGAACTTGTACTCTATAAACAATAACCAGTTTAAACTTGTGTGTTAGGTCATATAATTACAGGCAACATAGTTTTCGCTATCTGAAGTAGTGTTGATGAGCAAAAACACGAAAAAAATTGGATTTTGCGCCACAAGCGAAAGCAACCACCTTGCGTTCTAATCTATCAGTGTACTACATTTATTTAAATCTGGCCGAGCCGTCAGAACGTGAAAGCATGACTTACATTTAAATATTATCATCACTCGTTTTACTTTTTAGGGTTCCGTAGTCAAAGACAAGGAACCCTTATGGATTCGTCAAGTATGTCTGTCTGTCTGTATGTCCGTGTATGTCACAGCCTTTTTTTCCGAAACTATAAGAGCTATACTGTTGAAACTTGGTAGGTAGATGTATTCTGTGAACAGCATTAGGATTTTTACACAAAAATTTAAAAAAAACATTTATTTTGGAGTTCCCCATACTTAGAACTGAAACTCAATTTTTTTTTTCCCTTAAACCTATACGTCTGGTGTATCTATAGCTAGGTCTTCAAAAATTATATTGAGGTTTCATTTTTTTTTAACTGATTAGTTTGCGCGAGAGACACTTCCAAAGTGGTAAAAAGTGTCCCCCCCCCCCCTCCCCCCGTAACTTCTAAAATAAGAGAATGATAAAACTACAAAAAAATATGATCTACATTAATTACCATGTAAACTTCCACTGAAAATTGGTTTGAACGGGATCTAGTAAGTAGTTTTTTATTTTTGGGGTTCCCCATACTTAGAACAGAATCTCAAAAAATAAAAAACATCAAACCCATACGTGTGGGTATCTATGGATAGGTCTTCAAAAATGATATTGAAGTTTCTAATATAATTTTTTTCTAAACTATATAAGAATAGTTTGCGCGAGAGACACTTCCAAAGTTGTAAAAAGTGTGTGTGTGTTGTCCCAGAATCAGAATCAGAATCAGAATCAGAATATTTATTATTAAAATGATGACACTAACAATAGACTCATATAGTGAGTTTACCAATAGGTACTAAGGTCAGTTCAACAATCTTTAACTCGTCATTATTAAAAATATACATGTCACACACAATTTACATATTTTTTTTACAGCTATTCTAATCTACTTATATTATTACTTGTAGATAAGTGTTAAAAATCTGTAATTAAATAAAAATCTGCATTATACATTATAATATTATTTATAAAAATTGTTATTTCACGCTGTATATGGGCGTCATTGTGTGCAATTATTTAATACACCAAATCGATTTCCATAACTTTAGTTAGTTGCCTTCAAAGTGGCTATAGTCATTCTTTAGGTACTCTTTTATAGTGTACAATGTTTTGTCTAAAAGAAGTATTTTAACCTTATTGATGAAACTGTTGTAATTTTCAGTTAGCTTTATTTTTTGTGGAAGTTTATTATATTAGCTTATACAATAGTCACCTCATAATATAAAAAAAAGTTAACAATAAAATTATTTGATGTTTGCATGTCAAAATAACTATCGAATAGTTTGTATTGGTAATTAAGACACTCAGAAGCCATCATAAGAAAAGAAGAAGAAAAAGAGTTTTGCATGTATTTTCGATAAGGTGGATTAAAACTCTGTTTCTCTGCCACCATTTACATCAGGAAGAATTATTAATCATCATTTACATTTTAAAGACGAAAAGGAAGAAGAACGGTACATTGTCGGAATTGTTTGAATCACTCCTCAGAAGCCATTATAAGAAGAGAAGAAGAATTACGTGAATCCTGAACGTTTGACATTTTTGCATGTCCAAATGTCGTAACTATGGAATAAAATAAATAAATTGAATTGTCGTTTTAAGTATTTTCCTCGCAATTTTTCCATATTTTCTCACCTTTAAAACCTTCCCTGAACTTCCACAAATATTCCAAAACCAAAATTAGCCAAATCGGTCAGGCCATTCTCGAGTTTAAGCGTGACCAGAAAAAATAGGGGCTGATTTTTATATATATAGATAGATTGTCGAAGCAAGGAGCTTTCATATGACACTCCATTTGATCTGATATTTTCACTTTTATCTTGAACCCCAATATCTCAACAACCCCCCCGACCAATATAGCTAATAACCTGACCAACAAATTGTACCAATACTATCTACCCCTTTATCAAATTTCATGAAGATCGGATTAACGGTTCGCAAGTTATGCTCGGACAAACATACATACATACATACATACATACATACAAACGCCGATTCTTCCAAGTTGACTCAGAGAACTCGCTTCGCTCGTTCAATAATATCACTTGACATTGTTTGACTCCTCAGAAGCCATTTTATGAAGAGAAGGAAAGAAGCGTTGAGCTTGTTTGGTGTATTTTTGCGGTGTATTTTGAGTGATATCATGGACATAGAAAATATTCGGTGTGTAACTTGTGGCCTAGCAAATAGGTCGCATGAGAAGAGATGACCTGGAGTCAGAAGCTATACAAGATGTCTGTTATTCCCACAGTGCCCACTTTCACAAAGCTTACTTCCCACATTGACCACTCCCATTAGTGTATTCTAGGTTCTAAAATGATGTGTTGTCCAGAAGCAGGCTTCAGTAACATATCCTCCTGCAGCACTAGTTTAGTAATATCAGCAGTAATCCGGAAGCGTCGTACCACGTGCGATATAGTCGTCTTCATAGATAACATGCTGAATGTTCTACCTGAAATAAAAGAGCGTTTTGTAAGAATTCGCTAGGTCACAAAAAATTATGCGAAATGATGTTTAAAAGTACTGAAGCTTTTTTGTGAAAAGAGTAATACCTCCCTCCATACATACCTATTTCTGTCGTAAAGCATTAATGCTCGCATTGCTGTGTTCCGGTTTGAAGGGTACGGGTGCCGGTGATATTACAGGCACATGAGACGTTTCATCTTAATCTCAGGGTGGCGGGCGCAGTGCAATGCCACATAGGGTGCGTGGACGTGACCTATGTGATAATGCACTGTTCATAGGCCTCCTCTTAACATCAGGTGGGCCATCTGCTTGATCCGTCATTCACGTAGTTAAAAAAACCAGCCAAGTGCAAGTCGGACTAGCGCACGAAGGGTTCCGTACCATTATCTATAAAAACGGCAAAAAACACGTTTGTTGTATGAGAGCCTAGCCCCCTTAAATATTTATTTTATTCTGTTTTTTTAGTATATCCAACACTACTATACTTATACCTACTCAACAGTATAAGTTGATGACTCCACCGCACATTGCGGCTTCATACTCTGACTCCTTCACGGTAACTGCAATTCGTCTGTGGAACCATATCCCTCTCAATTATCGCGGGTCTACTTCAGTGGAGGTGTTCAGGTCTAGAATCTATAATCATTTCCTCAGTAAGATCGATTAATGAGCTATTTTATTTTATACATTTCATTTTAGAATTATATTAATGGTATATGTATTATAATATATTAATGATATGTATTAGTTTATTTTATATTTTAGGCAGTAATTTATGTACTTATTTATTATTATTATTATATTTTGTGAATTTTCTTAAATTTATACAATATTTCCCTTCTTGTGCACTACCTATACATAATTTTTCCACAATACACCAAGGTTATCTGGAAGAGAATGCTTTCTAGCATTAAGTTCGCCTTTGTACTTCTTTGTTTTATGTGCAATAAATAATTTTATATCTATCTATCTATGTTGTTATAACGGCAACAGAAATACATGATCTGTGAAAATTTTAACTGTTTCACTATCACGGTTCATGAGATACAGCCTGGTGACAGACGGACAGACAGACAGACAGATAGGCAGCCTTCGCTGTCTATCTGTCTGTCTGTCAGGCTGTATCTAAACCATATCTGTATCTGTATGTGTTGTCTCGCGATCATCTAAAGGTACATTACATAGAAAAGAGAGTATCGCGCATGATGCTATCTAAAGGCTGTGTAAGGCTGATGGAGTGCTTCCAGAGTTGGGAACATCGGAGAAAGTATGTGAATTTTGGAAATATAGTTAATTTTACAAAACCTCTACAGTAAACCCTCGGCTTTGTTGTATTGATTTTATTTATCAAATTGTTTACCAAATAATAAGCACCATTTAAAAATAAACGAATCTAGGCAAAAAATAGACGTAACTTTGTTTTTTTTTCAATCGAGAAAATATTGTCCTATCGTGTTTCTGGTACAGTGACTATATTGAGATGATGTGGTGTGCCCGGCCTAAGAATATACCCCTCCTCGTCCCGTTGATTACGTAAAATCTTTCTCAGGGATAACACCAGGGGATCGGGAACAGCATCCACCTGAGTACTCAACACTCAATACTGCGACCACCAATCCGCCTGGCAAGCGTGGTAATTATGGAAAACCCCCCCATTCTATTCCACATGCATTTTTTGGAGGAGGCATCGTTCAGCAGGTGGACATCTAAAGCAGTGTTTTTCAACCTTTTTCATGATGCGACCCCCATGGTATGAAAAAATATTTCGCGACCCCCGACCCTTTGCTTTTTTTTCATGTATGTTTGTGGATATTATAGTGTTACAAATATTCATTCCATACGACGTTACGCAATTTATGCACATAGGTATACGTACGTACGACCAAGGCCTATGCTGGCCGTCCATAAAACAGCAAATACATATCCACGATGTGTATTAACATACAAATGTTTATGAGTATATCCTTGTGTTAAAATTATCTTACTTTGTAAATCAAAATCAATCTTTTTAATCTTATTTTTTTTTACTAAAGTTCTCTTGACCTCTGGCGACCCCTCACAGAAGCTTCGCGACCCCCCAGGGGGTCGCGACTCACAGGTTAAAAACAATGATCTAAAGGCTGCTTATTATGATACTGAGGACTTACCAATACAGCCCCGTCTTCCTAGGCTAAATGTTGCGAATAGGTTGTGATTGGTTGGCGTAGTTCCGTCTAGCCAGCGTTCAGGTCTGAACTGCTCTGCATCAGGGCCCCACATCGGATGACGGTTTACAGCGTAGCAGAATACGAAAAAGTCGCATCCCGCAGGTATGGTGTACTTTTCTGAAAACGTAGTCACGCAAATATAAGAAAATTTAATATAATAAGTTGTAGTATTTACTAAACACAAATAACACAAAGCATCTTATTTTGTAATTACGAAGCCCAGGAAACAAACATACATAAAATCGGAAAACATAACCCTCCTTCTGGGTAGTCGGGTAAAAACGTATGCAATAAATCACAGTAGGTATTATTAAAATAATAATTGGTTATAACGTCCACTGTTGAACCAGATGATCCAAGGTTATGATGAGATGGAGGGTTGAGATGAGATGCCTGGCGCGGAAGAAAAGAGCGTCCATCTTCCGTTCCTGTTAACAAAACAATTGAAACTCACTCAATTTCAAATCCACATCTGTATGTCTCCCTACTACAGGAACAACTGGATATAATCGAAGAGATTCTTTCAGAACCGCTTCTAAGTAGACCAGTTTAGCTACGTCATCATTTTCAACGTCTCTGTCTGAATTGCAAAAAACTTCTTTTAACCTGGAAAATATGATTATTTGTTTATTGAATGACGGAACAAGCAGGTTGCCCACCAGATGTAAGCTGTTATCTCTGCATATAACAATGTATTATCTTACAGGTCATATCCACATAGGACGCGCCCTACGTGTGGATATGCTGCGCCTACCAAGATGAAAGTCTCATGTGCCTATAATTCCACCCAACAAACCAGAACACAGCAATTTCATTGAACTTTTTGCCTAATTTTTAAATGACACTGATAGCTTCAAAAATCAAATTTCTCAAGTATTTTCTAGCATTTCACGTTTTAAATTAAATGCGCCATCTTTGCGCAAGACTTGGCGACTTCATCAGTTTTCAAAGAGAAGCGGACTGGGGACAACTCAGGGCACAGGTTTTTACACTATGGTCGAGATACCATCCGGACCGCTAGCTTTATTCACGTCGAGACTATGTAGCGTTTTGAGCACTAACTTTTGCTGGATGCGAATTTCTTGCACCGAGGAAGGCTGGGTGGAGTTTCGCCAGAGGTGTCAAGCCGCGAAACCTCCGCAAGTTGAGTTGCAAATAAATTTGCTTTCTCAACCGCAGCGTGACCCGTCTGGTTTCAGTAGTGGGGGGAGTGAAGGGCGGCTGAAGTCCGCTTCCACCGACTTAGCCAGAAACCAGAAATCTTTACTTCCCGCAGGGTATGCGGTAAGCTTAGCCCCCAGACGGCCAATCCGATTGAAGCGAGCCCTTCTTGCAAGACTTGGTGGCTTTGCTATAGGCTTTCTTCTTAATCCGTGCATTCGAGGTTTTACCGTTTCTTGCGTCAACCCAGGCTAGGTATGCCGCACGTTTTGAAACCAGAAAGTTTTACTTCCCGCAGGAAACCAACGTTTTATTCAAAGTTCCTGTCAAAAGTGTGTATTTTGGCGTCCTTTGACAACACAATACTGCATTTGAAGTCAAATTGTATGAACTCCTCAGCGTCACACCGAAACTAGACCCTACTCACTGGCGAACCATTTGACCAACGGAGACGATTCCAGCTCAGTTTTTATGATTCACTTTGTGCACTGGACTTGGTTCTGGGTGTTATTATTCTAAGCTCAGGAATACTTGAAAGGTTGAAGGTTTCTTTTCTTGTTTGGATATTTTTATTTATTTGTTTGTTATATTTATCCTTTTAGTTTAATATTTAAACTTGTTTTTTTTCTGCGGTTTTTGTTTGTAAGGCACGCCACACCATCTTTCTGCACGTCCAGAATGACTGGCAGATAATGCTGTTTAGCATTAAGTCCTCCTTGCACTATTGTTTTGAGTGAAAGTTTCAAATAAATAAATACTTCCTCTTTTATTTGACATCCTACTCGATAGTTGGGTGGCCCCCACTTTTTTCGATGTAACATCCGTTAAATTGATATTGTTCGTTGAAAATTTTGCCTATGTCACTTCGACCATAGTAACGAATCAAGTTAGAACACATTTATCAAAATCGGGTGACAACCTAGTTTAGGCGCTATGGTGGAACATACTTAAATACATACATACATAGACTGCTATAAACGTATCGGTCCCTCCTTTCCTTTTGGCTTTGCCCTAGTCAAGTAAAAATATCGGCAATAGACTACACCTGTTTAGTTTTTTTTTCCTTTGTCTCTAACGGAGAAATATCGTTTGGTAGCTAGCTCATCAGGGAAAACGCGCCTCGACAATTTTTCAATGACGTGATATAAATATCAAAAATATTATTTTTGTGTAGTTGGTAAATTAATCTTTAAGGCGGTATCAGTAATGTTTTTCAATCTGCTGTAGTGTAGCCGGTCTAACATGTGGTTTCATGGGTATGTGATGGCTTTTAGGGTTTTGGGTTTTTAGGAGTTATCAATACACCTACAAACCTAAAAATTACGAAATTGGAATTTTAGGGGAGTATGTAGGGGTTTGGAGGGGTTGTAGGAGTTTTAAGGGCTTAACCACACTCCATCTAAGGAGTTTATTTAGTCATAAAGAGAAAGACAAATCACTTACTCTCTAGATAGTTTATCTTGAACGGCCTGATGATGTCCTAACAACATCAGACAGTAGATAATACTGTTGGCCGTAGTGTCGTATCCCGCCGATATGATATTATTAAGGTGATGTTTAATCTTCTCGTCTGTGAACCCTTTGTTTTCTTGAGCAATTTGTATGACCTTGTCTAAGAATGGCTGAAAATCTAAAACTACATGCATCAGTTTGTCAACAGGAACCATCTTAGGATTGGAAATATTAAAATAAATAATCTTGTCCGGCTTAGCAAAAACTACTTTGCACCACATACACTAGTTCAGTTTTAATACGCCTGTACTTTACTCATCATCATCATCATCGTCATCATCAGCGTATGGCTACAGCCGGACATGGGTCTACCCTATAGAACGCCACGACGAACGGTTTTGAGCCGCCTTGATATATCAACAAGCCTTCAAACGTGTATCATCCGGTTCGTGGTCGCCAACCGAGATCCTTTATTCCCCAACGGTTGTCAATTCTGTGAGCTATATGGGCTACCTACCTATCTCTGTGATCTTCGTTGTTCTATGGATCTCCTCATCCTGGATTATATCACCTAGTGAAACTCCGAGCATAGCTCTCTTAGTATTAAGACCAATAGTTAGAGATCTCGTCTCAGTAACGTAAGTCATCACTGACAACATGCACTGATTATGGACTTTCGTCATGAGGCTGTGCGGTATGTTACGAGTAGATATGGCGTAGTTTCCCGAATGCTGCTATCCAAGGTTGGGTCGTTTCATATAATTGCAGCGCATTTTATACCTTGATTGCACTTAATTTGATTGAGTAAAATGAAGCACCCGATACTGTCTATTTTAAGGATTTTACAGTATTACTTACTTATATCTTCTTCATCCAGTTTTATAGCAGCGGACTGGAGTTTGGATTTTCGATTTTGTATGAGCTGAAAATTTTACAAAGTTTTATACTAAGCAAATTGAAAATAACGTGCTTCAGCCGGTTCTTGAAAATGGCCGTGCCACGCTCTACTGGGATCGGTCTATCATCACGGATATGACCATTGCTGCCAATAAGCCTAATATTGTGCTGGTAGACCAGTCGGAACGCCGGGCTGTACTTGTTGATGTCACTATCCCGCATGATGCTAATCTCGTGAAGGCCGAGAACGACAAGTTAAGCAAGTACCTTGACTTGGCTCACGAGATTACCGCCATGTGGGATATAGATTCAACGATTATCGTCCCGATAGTCGTTTCAGTGATTGGACTGATAGTGAAGAGCTTGAAACTCTCGCTAAATGGTTGAATCTAGGGTCAGATTCAGAAGGCGGTACTCCTGGACTCGGCACGCTTAGTCAGGAGGTTCCTCTCTCTACAGCCCTAGCCCCCGACCGTTTGGGCATTGCTCCGCGGTCGGTGGTTCCCCGTTTTGATTTATATTTTTTACTATAATGTTTTTTATACTATTTATTTTTTGTAGATAGTATTCCTTTATAGTGAAAAGTATTATGTTTAGCAACATTTTGAATTAATGAGTAAGATAATAATAAATAACGCTGGACAGTTCACACAACATTATCTAGCCACAAACTAAGCATGCTTGGGTACTAGATAACCTATATAATTTTTTTTTCGTATAGCTCGACCAGTTTACTTGTGGCGAATTTATTTAGTGGCGAATTGTCCAAACTAATGAAAACACACTACACACTATATTATACTAAAGCCCTTCTCCCATTACGATACGCACAGGCGATTCAAGTATCCTGAAGGTATTGCACACTAGCCTCCATTCATATGTATGTGAGATACTTGGTGGCGACTAGTCTCCGAGACTTGGAGGATACTTGAATCGCCTGTGCGTATCGTAATGGGAGAAGGGCTTAACTGTACCTGCACGACTTCGTCAGCATGCTATTCGTACCTACTACGTAGTTTAGTTAATGTCAAAGTGCCTGTATGGAGACCCAACATTGATTCCTCTACCTCTGAATCTAGCACAATGCTAGAGTACCCTACTTAACGGGAATGTAAAAAAAACCCAACAAAAAAATTGCATGGAAGTTGTGTAAAAGAAGTATTGAAAAATGTTTCTCGTATTTCGTCACACATGTGCGGAATATGACAGCAGTGCAAGCTTCGTGGCATGGCACATTATGAAATAAACATACCTCATTTGTTATTTCATCAACCACTCCCAAGTACTCATACGCTTTCCTCCTCAAAGAAGAACAATAGAATATCAAGTCAACATGCATCCAGACCTGAAATTGAATTAAATTAATCGCCACGCAGGTATTCTTGTGAGTAGAAGTGACAATTTACTATAGGCGGACCGCTTAACGCGCGAGTCTCCCGCGCGCAAAGAAAAGAGCAGGGGCGGGCGGGTAGCGCTACACACGGAGTCAATAATCCAAAGACTTATCTCGAGATACGCATTGTTGTCAAAGTATAAAATATCATTGTAGTATCTGTATTTTTAAGAATTTTTTAATATCTAGCAGTTTAGTTAAATTATATTCATTGTATGCTATTTGTTAAGCTTTCTTGTAATTATTTTTTTGGCAAAACAGGAAGAGCGATTCGTCTTGGGATTAATCTTTGCAAGTCGTTTACCTTGTGCGTTTATGTCCAAGCGTCCGTAACAAAAATACCAACCGCGCGCTGTGAGCACAGTATATATTGTTATAGTTTTTGGTGAGCACCGCCAGCGCACTACCGCGATTGACGTGAGCACTCTGCTCCGCGCACTCCTCTCACCCACCCGGAAACATCTCCCACCGCTACCTTCTTAGCGCGCGGGAGGTCGGCCTATAGAAGTTATAGGGATATGAGAGTACAAGCAGGTGGATAGTGCTAGCGACCACAAAATTGCGAGTAATTCATCTTCTTCTTCATATAATGGCTTCTGAGGAGTGCTCCATACAAGTTCGCCATTATAAGTGATATTAATTTGTATTAAAATTAGTCAAGTCGTCAAGAGTCTCCGTCAAGTCATAACCCAGTTTAAATAGTGACAGAAAAACTATTGTATAGATCCACTAACTTATCTGTAGAACCAATTTACCTACATTTTTCTATCATCTACATACATTTCATTCTACAGATAAGTTGGTGGATCTCTATCCAACTTAAAAAGGAGATAATAAAGTCACTCAGTGACAAAATCCTTTCTACCTTTTTGAACCTTGTCAATAGCATTGTCGACAAACATTCGATGGCCTCCACATACTTCTTGCTCGTGGTTGGATCTTCAACTTGGTCAGATCCAAAAGTAGTTTCTGTAGGAAAACAAATTAGGAATACTTGTTTCATTCATATTTCAAAGTAGCCTATGTCTCACTCAAATCAAGTTATATCACGCCGTATGCTGACTGACCCGATTTCGATCGCGTGATTGATAAACAATCTAATATGACTGTTAACAAATATTTTTAGTAGTAGTAGAGCTTTTTTGTGAAAGAGTTCGTCCGGGGAAGTGCTACCTCCATCACTATTTCTGCCGTAAAGCAGTACGGCTCACATTACTGTGTGTGCCGGTGAAATTACAGGCACATGAGACTTTACATCTTTATGTCTCAGGGTGGCGGGCACAGTGCAATCCCACATAGGGTGCGTTCTAGGTGGGCATGACCTATGTGGTAATACATTGTTAACGGCAGAGGTCACCGCCTAACATCAGGTGGGCCAACAGCTTGATCACTCATTCACAAAGTTAAAAACAAAAAAGGTTTCCTGCTCCAACACAATACATTCTAGAAGAATCAGGCAACAAACACGACCTGTTTTTTTAATGATACTTTGACGACAGCTCGTAGTGAATAAACTATTTATAATCTATTGATAAAGTATGGAGTATTTTTTTTTATTCCTTGGTTATATTTACTGCTGGAAACCCGATGAACCGTACCCTAGTTGTTATTGTTAGGATGGACCATAAGTTACTCACAGCAGAAGTACCATCAAATTGATTACAGTAGTTTTTGTGTGAAGTGAGCACAAACGGATAGAGAGATAAATAGTTCTTAAAATTGTCGATTCCTAATTTTTTATAGCGTTTTAGACCAGTTTGTACTTAGACCAGCTGATTTTTTAGACCACTTGCTTACTAGACCAGCTGCTTTTTTAGACAAAATGATACTACCCGTATTTTGCACCCATGACAGGGTTTTGTGAAAATATTTCCACTCTTGCTTCTCGAGAATTACAACCTTAGAGAACAGTATTCCGACCAATTTTTACAAGTTTATGAAAGGGCCCTATGTGTGCGCTGAATCCTTGTAGCATTTTATTTCATCATTGGTCAAAAGGCCTTTTCTATGGCAAGATAAGGGATCTTAACTGGGCACTGACCTGATGCGGGGTGACAGACCTAGTGACACGACGAACGAACGAACCACATTACATTCTAAGGCACACTAAAAACTCGGAAAGGGATCGTCACCGTATCAACTCGAGCCGTTCTGTATTATCTCTACTGCAACGCACTCTGTAACGTAATCGCCTCGCCTCGGGACAAAATCACGAACCGCGGTGCGGAAGACGAAGATGTATAAAAAAGGCATTTTGGGTACATCCTCTGAATACCTAAAGGACAGTTTGTAACATTGTACGAAGAGTTGAGGCAATACCCTGGTAAATTCTTTAACTCGAAAAACTCTTTGACTTCGAATTATTTTCTTTTCGATCGAACGCAGAGCTTTCAGGCTTATTGGTGAGCAACATATGGCGGAGACTAAGATCCACCGCCGTAAGGTAGCGTGCCTTTCGATCTTCTATAGGTTACATTTCGGGGAATGCTCCCAGGAACTTCATGATCTGATCCCACCATCTCCTTTTCATCATAGGACGAGCAGGCGCACGGCTCGGTACCACCCTTACCTCATAAGTATACCCTATATTCGTACTAAACGTTTCAGTTCTACCTTTATAATGAGAAATGCTGAGGAGTGGAATACACTACCGTCGTCTGTCTTTTCTGAAAACTATAATCTGGGTCTCTTCAAGGCTAGAGTGAATAGGTGCCTTCTAGACCTTTGTGCTCCATCTTCGGCCGCATCGTCACTTACCAACAGGTGAGACCGTGGTCAAACAAAGGTCTATCATTGTTAAAAAAAAAAAAAATGTCTATAAAGACTATTTTTTTCTTTATTGGTGAGAGTTACCCAGTCCTGAGAGAGATTTTTTGTTATACTTTCCCAGGCATTATTTTGAAGATTTTTTGAATAATCTGGCAATATTTTTACATGTAGAAATGGACGCGATTCCACATCTGTAGTTAACATTTTGGGCAAAATCCCACAACACCCACAACATCGTATCGCCGCCACCGTATGATCACACAACAATCACTTCCGACCGCTGAGAGAACGTGCGGCGTACTGAACGCAGCGCTAGCGCTTTTTTAGTGCTCGTGAGAATAATAAATGAGCTTTCGTATGGTCTATTCTATTTAGCGCCCAACGCCCAGCGCTGAAAATACAACACTGGTTGATAAAAAAGCGTCACTTCTTAAAAGCGCTAACGTGTGAACATTTACTTGAAATGAGTTATGTTCTATTTTAACGCTTTTTTAACGGACGTTGAAAAAACTCTCGTGCGAATTAGGCCTAACAGCTCGTCGTCCCAGCGCTTATGTATCTCCATACCCGAGCTTACGTCTCTTCGTCCACGCTTGCCTCTCGTGAGTTGCCTGCGGTCGGCGAGCCGTAAGCGTGGTGTCACCTAGCCGTAGCCGAGTCAACGTACCAGGGGCCTTATTCTCGAAATCGTGAGATCGATCAAAACGGCGTGATGACGTCATATCTCGCTTAAAAAACTTACTTTGCTATTCTCAGCATCTCGCAGACAAAAGTATGGTATTTACCATGTGGGATAGGTTTTATCATTCGAGATGCGTCGTGTCAAAATTGCTTCTTTCGATTTAATGTATGTAACAAAATAAAATTAGCACTAAACCAATCAATTACAATTTATAACAATCTCATAATTTCGATCTCGCATGTTTCTTGCCCATCTCAAATGCAAAAATCTCGCTCATTCGGATAAATCTCGTTACTTGTCGTGAAAGCTTGTCAAGCGATTACATAATTTTTACATAAGTTCTAACACCACATAAAATCAAAACACAATATTGTCACAATGCTATCTACAAATCTGTCTATTTTTTTGAGAAAAGTTTACGGCTCATGTCACAAATATGTGTTATTTTCATTTCACTTCACACCACACGTTAACTTTATTTCGAACACAACACAACACACTAATTTCAGTTGCTTGACTGACGGAGTAAGTACGGACTTTGAATGACAGACAGAACTCGCATGATTTTTAGATCTCACGTGCTAAAGACCACATGTTGTATCTCGTACGAATTTCGTTCGAGATATAAAGCTGTGAGATGCCGAGAATATATGTGACGTCATCAAGTCGATTAGGTCGATCTCACGATTTCGAGAATGAGGTGATTAGTGGTTGATTTAGTCAGGAAACTAGCACTTGATTAAAACTATGAATTTATTTATGCTGTTAAACCTTATTATCAAAATAATTATGCCCTATTTTTGAAAAGTTAATTAATAATCGCGAATAGTCGAATAGTTTTCTCCCGATTAATCGATGATCGTAGCCATAATGCTTGAAAAAACGCGTGAATGGAATGAGCGAGATTTTGCACTCGAGATTTCCAATAATCAAGAGAGATGAAAACTGCTAGACGTTAAACATCTCGCTTGAAACGAGAATTAGGTCCCAGAGCTGTTGATCCGCTTTGGTTACGTTAGGTTGACGCCTGGTGAGGTGAGGTGAAAAGCGATACGGTGACGATCCCTTTTCGAGTTGATATATGTGCTAAAACCTTTATTATGACTTACTGCAAATCGTCTCAAATGACATCAAGAATACATGTAGTTCTGGGTTGAAAGCTCCTTGATTTTCGTGTTCCGTAAACCTCTCCACGAGTCTTCTAGCTTGCAAGTTGAATACAGGCAAGTACCTTCTCACTTGCTGCAGGCCAAACATCGGGTTTAGGAGCTTTCGGTCTTTCTTCCATGTTGGTGCTGAAATATTGAGGAGAAAGATGGTAGAAAGGTATATAAGCATTGCACCAGGAATGTGGCTTTTTTTGGACATACTAAAGTATAATGTGCGTCATGTAAAAAGTACGCTGGCAGTCAAGCTTCGTATATAAATAATTTGGTCTATCAATTTTATCATAATATGATAACGTGGACATCGAGAACGTTTTTTAATTATTTTATTCATCCCGTTGTCCACGGTAACGTGAAATACAATGGACAACGGGAATAAGGCAATCCAGCGTTATTTTTCAATGACGCGTACTATAACTGTAGCTATAATCTTACAAGAGGTGTTATCGCCGTGGTTTCGATACACGAACTGAATAAATTAGGATTTAACATTTAATATTGTGACTCAATTCACTGATCCGCGATCGCGAACCGAGGATTACAATCGCAATCGAATTTGAAGAGACGCAACATACTTACCATCTGCAGTGATTAGTCCATCTCCAAAGAATGGTTTCATGAATTTGTAAATGTAATGCTTCTCTAGGCAGGCATGTAGAGCAGTGGCGCAGTCATTTGGGTCCGCTAAAACTGGAAAAATATTGAGTAAAAATAAGCCATCGTCGACCACGCATAGTGAAGAGGTCTGTAGTAATGTGCTTGAGGTTCTTATATACTCAAAAATCATGCTTAATATCCCGTTTCTAGTGAAAAGTACCGTTTTCAAAACACGCACTGGCGGTGGAAGGTTATTCAAACACCTGGATGATGATAGATGGTATCTAAACGATCCGCGGAATCCCATCGACTTGTGTTTTTTATGTCAAAAGCACAAAAGAGCATGCTCTGCATGTTAAGCCCACCCAAATTTACCAAAGAGGTATTTTGGATATTTTTTTGATTACCCCATACAAAAGAACAGCAGGGTATAGTAATTTAGATAAAAAACTTCAAGCGCGAATATCTCGTTGCAAATACTTCTTGTTGTTACGGGTGTCTTAACTAGGAAGGCAGCCGGTCCTATGCACCAAGTAAATTGTCTACCACAGCAAGGAGAGCAGTCGAAGCACTAATATGGCCCTTACCACAAAATAAATAGTATACCCTTAGGAACCCTGACTGTACCTGTGGAAGAATGCCGTTATCTTCAAGATACTTTGCTAGCTACATTCTCACTGTTTTCTCCAGAACCTTCAATAAGCAAGTTGCTAATAAAAACGCCTTGAATTTCAAATTGTAAAATTTCGAGTAGGTACCAAATATCATGAATGACAAATTTTACTTGAAAATGGTACTTTAGGTTTATACTCGCGTACAGGTAATTTTTAACTAAACTTGACGAAACTTGGTAGACAGATTCCACATTTACAAAGTATTTTTGTTGTCGATGATTTTTGTTTGGAGGGGTTCCAATAGAATGGGAAAAGTTTGCTGCGGCGCCATTTACCGGCCGATGTAATATTGTTGTAATTGCACAATATTCTCACCTCTACGAGTATGTGGGCTTCTAAATAGGTGTTCCTTTCAAAAGGTATTGCATATTTGTTTATGTATGCATTTTTGTAGACATATTTCTCAGTAACTAGAAGTTAAATTGAAATAATTATTTCCATAAAAACTGTTTACAAAATTACTGTGGTATTGAATACCACGCACGCTGCATGCAACCCAAACATTGACAAAAACAATTTTGTAAAACAAAAACCAGTCAGTTAAACCAATTTTCGTTTTAAGTTCCACCAGGTACCATAGATGTTTTCAAATCTGACGCTGATGATGACGAACATTTATTAATACAAATAATTATATTAATTCACCAAGTCATTATAATAACTCTATGATGAACTATCCTTGAAAATTCGAACGATGACAAAATGAGTTCGCTACACTGCCGGTTCACACTCTACTCTAGTCCTTCAAATGTGTGCAATAATGAAGAAGCAATGGACGGATAAAACTATGATTTATGCGTGTTGTTTCTCTTTTGGTCCATTTACTTTCTTTGAAGTAATTGAGAATCACTTACAATGTTCGCAGCTCCTTTTATTTCGATCTATTAGAAGGGAACTAGAGAAACTGACTTGATATGGGTATGGGGATATACTCACACAAAGAATAATACAACTAATACAAGTAGGTAGTACAAAATTTTAAAAATACTAGTGAACCAGTTGAGCTGCCCGAAGACCGCTGCTAACGATCTTCGGTAGATCAACTGATCCAAATCCCTACCAGACGGAAGCGTCCCTAAGATGCTGGCTGCATTGACTTGATATCACTGTGATCATCATCATAATATTATTAGTTAAAAACTTACCGTATACACATTTGAAAGGTCCCAGCAGAAAGGCCAAATATCCTCCATTCTCCAATAATTTCGCAGTCATCTTCTTCATAGTGTTGAAGAAATCTAGGATAATAATAATATTATGTTGATTTCCTTAGTACGTAAAAGTATGTTCACTAATATATCATGGAAAATTGTTAGTAATTAACATTTAGAAGTATTGTATTCATTTTCATCGTCATAAGAACAAAATTATGTTTTATGTCTAACTAAATTTTATTTACAAACGGTGCAAAGACCATTTCACGGCTCCTGACGTCGCGAGTTCAAACGGCTTGCAAGGAAACATCGTAGGTAACCTACCTACTTATAAGTAATAAAGTTTACTTACGAACATTATCTCCGAGTAATATGTGGGCATTTTTGATTATTGGTAATGCCCCAGGATACTTAGGAAAACCACTTTCATTATTTCTTTTACCATAATATTTTATGATAATTAAAAATAAAATCGAACCCAGAAATACAGTTAATAGCATTTTGCTCCCAAAACAATTTCCCGCCTGGATAATTATGTTTATTTATATTTGTATATAAGTAACATATAACAATATAATCTACTGAGTTTTAATTCCTCAATGACTGTTTTGCAAAGCAGAACAGCCTTAAATACTTACCTACTACTTATACAAGTCTTTTTCTGAGCTTATTAGAATATTGCGATCACCATGCTAAATTAAGGCAATTAAATTTACATCTGTGCATTTATTCTGTGACCTGTGCTTAATTTCACGCGATATTATTCAATATTAGTGATCGCCTGCGGATTCGCTCACGGTTCACCACGATCACAATCTAGATCAATCAAACAAGACTAAGTGCAAGAGAACATTATGGTGAGAAGTTGTAATATTCACGGGTGTAAGTTCATCATCTTCAAGCAACGATAAAGACACAGTTTTCCATCTGATGAAAACATATTCATTTAGATAGTACTCGTTAATGATGTACCTAGTTACTATAAGGCCCTTCTCCCATTACAGACAGCGCGACTTCGCGCACTAGCCTGCATTCAAATGTATGTGAGATACTTGGCAGCGACTATAGTCTCCGAGACTTGCAGGATACTTGAATCGCCTATGCGTATCGTAATGGGAGAATTTACTAATAATAATTGCTAAATACCCACACGGATCTTGCTGGTGAGACAAAGTTTCAATGGCAAGTCCAAATAGTCAAAACTATCCTTCTAATTCTCTCAACAACTAGCGTCATCCCGAAAACACAGCACACCAGCCTAAAAACTCTCGACATTCATAAATCCACATACACTCTTCTCCAAAAGGTAAATATCATGCAGAAAAGTATGGAATTTTTTAAATATAAATTAAGTTTTAACTTAACTAACACATGGCTTAGGCCCGTGCAAAAAATACCTTTTAGGAGAGCTAGACGAATATACAAAAAATTATAATAATAATAGGTCATGTGTTTATTTCTGGCGTAATGAAAAATGCACTAAACCTAAACAATAAGCACATTAGCAAAATAAATACCTCAAAAACTAACATACATAATACAAACAAAGTTGGCGATTTAAGCACCTAATGATGATGCTTATATATATATTTGCCGTGACCACACACAGGTCAGTGTTCACAAAGTTGACGAATTAAGCACCTATTACGCTAATAATAATCTCTATGTGACGGCACAGAATAAATAAAAGTACAAGGTGACGGTTTGATCGCGCGTTCCAATATCATACGGATAGCTTATTCTGAGGATAGCGCGACACCTCGTGTCCGTAATTAGTATAGTGCGACCAACTTATCTGTAGAACGGCGATTTTTGGAAACTATTGAAAACGTCACTTAGCCGTCAGTGGTTTTAGTGAGTTGCCATGGTTGCCGCCATGTTGCCGCTACATCAGTGTTACCAGATTATAAATTCCCGAAATCGGTAGATTTTTTTTTTTATTTTTATTTTGTCTTGTGTATGAAGTTGGTACTTTATTTGCACTACATGGTGATGGTCACAAATGCTAACGACTGACAGCGTATCACGGTGACCTAAATCCCATAGAGATGATATGGAGTTCCATGAAAAGGAAAGTAGCGGACGTAAACAAGGAGCACAAAAATGAAAATATGCCGCAACTAGTAACCAAAGCGTTCAGTTCTATTGATGCCTCCGAATGGTAGAAATATTGTGCACACGTGCACAAAATTGAAGAGGAATATCGACAAAAAGACAGATATTTAGATCAGCCTTTTACTGTCAATGAGGGGTTTCACGGCCGTTTCACATCATGCTTAAACCCTTGAAAATAGATGCTTAAATCTTTCTTTTTCTCGTAGTCATGGTATAAAGTATAGTATGCAACTCTTGAATAAAACGGATTTATTTCGAGGGCAATGAATCACTCGCGTCGCTCAGGATTCTAACACTTGAATCATGAACCTATCATTAATCATGACCTACGGTCGTGATTCGTTATCTCTTATTTGGTGGATTCTTCTGCGCTCCGAATAGCAGAATAAGTAATGAAATATCGGGGGGGGGGGGGGGAGGGGGGGGGTGTTTTTCACCGGGGGCTACCCGTGCGAAGCCGGGGCGAGTTGCTAGTAAAGTATAGAACAAGGCCAATACTCCTTCACTTGTTCGAGATTCAACTATGGCCCTCGCTTTAAATCCGTCCTGTATTCACTAATTGCATAAAATACTATTATTTGCCTAAAAATGGCTCAGATAACAAATTATTACATTAATGACGACCTCTGTGCGTAGCGGGCGAAGCTTGGCCTGTGATGCAGGAGGCTGCGGGTTCGATTCCCGCCTCGGAACAAATATTTGAGCGATCGCAGATATTTGTTCAGGGTGTTCTGAGTATTTTCTATGTTTAATAAAAAATATCTATCTATGTAATATATTGTATTAAGTATATCAGTTATCTAGCACCCATAACACAAGCTCTGCCACAGAGACTTACTGTGCCCAGACTCAAAATAGCTGTATTTGTTGAGTCCTGGCCTAAAACCGAATAGATTATCGTGAAGTTCTAGATAACGACTAAGTTGAGCATCAAGCAGACTGTCCAGCATCTTTTCTATTATTGTGGCCAGCGCAATCGGTCTATAGTTGTTTTTATCACAGTGTCACTTATGTCACCGGTTTTATTCTTTACTATAGTCACCACCACAGTTTTCATCATCTCAGCCGGTAAGTGTGAATGCCCTCCACATCTATTCTATATATATATATAACACAAAGTCGTGTTAGTTACACCACTTATAACTCAAAATCGGCTGACCAATGTTAGTCTGAGTCATACAGGTTGGAGTCCGGGGGCAGGGGACGCTGACTTCTCCAAAGCTCTTCAACCAGTATGTGAACGCGCTGATTGGTGAGCTCAGCAGCACGCGTGTCGGTTGCCACATTGACGGTGTCTGCGTCAACAACCTTAGTTATGCCAGATGACATGGTGCTGTTGAGTGCATCTACGTATAGCTTAGCCAAATTGCTAAACATTGTATTTCTAAAATACAGTGTTAGTAAAAGTGGATGCATGGTCGGTCTTTCAAGCAAGATAAAGTTGTCAGTGTCCTCTATAACACCCATAAAATTATATGGAGCACCTGTAAAGTGAGTTGATGAAATTAAGTTTGGATGTTTTTTTTTCCAAAAATAAACACACGTGAAAAATTAAATGCCTTAATTTAGCGTACGCTCGCAACATTTTAATAGGCTCCTAAAAAATACATCATTTCGTAGTTTTTATGGTTGTTCTGCATAGCAACACTGTTACTGAGGAATTAAAACTCACAAGATTATATTATATTTTACAACTCAAATATAAATAAAATATAACTAAGCAGGCAGAAAGTGCTTCAGGAGCATCATGCTGTTAGCTGTAGTTTTGGCTTCGATTTTAGTTTTAGTTATCGTAAAATATGTTGCCAAAACAAAGAATGAAAGTGATTTTCCGATATACCCTGGGGCGTTACCTTTAATCGAAAATAGTGAATAGTGAATAGTGTTTATTTCATAACTTAAGGATACATTACATAGTGCTTATATAGGTACTTAAGGTTAAAACAACTATTGAGAATTAGGGTAGGCACTATGAGGTTTAGGAACCTACCTCCCGTGCTAGTTTAAAACTGTGTTACGGCGAGGCCGAGTCCTGTCTCTCGGTGCCGCGGGGTTGCTCTCCTCCAAGCGTGCCGCGGGGCCTGGGTCAGCGTAGACGCTTCCGCCGGTGCCACCCGCGTGAAGAACAGGCGAACTGAGTTCGTTTTTGTAAATGGAAACATGAACGCTGAAAATTACGTTGACTACTTACCTACACACCCTTAATCACTCTTCCAACAACACAACCCACCTTATCAAGCTACTTCACACACATACCTACTTCACGCAGTCATTTTAGTTAAAATTATGAAGTAAGTTCATTTTACTGGTCGAAGGAAGAAAGTACTGTTATTATCCGTTGTGCTATTTTTTTCTGTTTGTTTATTATTTTAGTATTCGTTTTGTTTTCTTTACCTTCGCTATTAGAACTCTGAAATTGTAAATTCGGAGGAGGGCGTTAATATTCGCGACACAGTTTTATTTAAAACTTCTGCGTTTATTATCGGACTCAATACACTGCTCCCATGTTTTTGTACCAAATAAAGCATTTTGTATTTTTTATTTGTAACTTTAAAATTCCGCGTGGACCACATCCACACGCTCCGGCTGATTATGCAGATGGCCGAAGAGTATATTATCTTTTTTGTGGACTACGAGAACACTTCAATATAATCGAGACATGGGAACTGCTACATTCACTGCAGCGGTGCCAGATCGACACCGGTATATCGAAGTGCTGAAGTGTTTATCCAGCGAGGTCACAACGGCTATCTGTCTGCAGGATCAGAGCACGGCTCCTATCCAATTGCACAAAGGGGTGGGACAGGAAGATCTTCAACTCTGCGTTGGAGGATGTTTTCATGCTTTTCAACTGGAATGTATATGGCATCAACATCAATGGCGAATACACCACTCACCTTCGATTTTCCAATGATATAGTCATCATGGTAGAATCGCTGGAAGACCTAGGCACAATTATCAGGGTCCTCAATACCGTCTTCCAACAGATGTGTCTTCAAATTATCATAGGTAGGCAAGACGAACATCATGTCAAATGCCCAGGTCACACTTATACAGGGTGGATTTTTGAGACGGGACAGTAAGGGCAGGTACCTTAACCGTTATAGTTACAGGAAAACGTTCCTAAGAGACCATCCATAACTTTTTGAGATATTCTGATCTGCATTCACAGATTTTGGAAAAATGTACAGTCAGCAAGCAAATTGAAATTTTACACAAAAACTTTTTTTGATGCCTATCGATACTGTTTTTATATGGATCAAAAGTCTCTATCGGACCGACGGAGGTTTGAGTAATAGAAATGGCAGAAATCACCAAAAACTTTTCCCATACATTTTATAAGGAAAAACGATTAATCTACTCGAAATATTCTCTGTTTGCAAACGATTCTATTTCTTACTATGATCAAAAGACTTTGAGGGCAACTGAAGTTTGAGAACAGAAACTACACACAGTCACAATACCGGTTTACATGCAGGTAACTTATGCAGGGGGCATAAGATACATTTTAGTTTTTTCTAAGCCGGCATAGTGGCATACTGTACCTAGAAGCAAAAGTGCCTACTTAAGTGGAAAATTATAGTTGCATCGATAATCTTCTGCAACATTCGATCTAAAACAAATAAAAATGAAATAAAATTTTAACACGTAGGTATTTATAAAATACGCTTCAATTAAGTCCAAACGCCTGCGATTTGAAGTATTTTTTATACAATAAGTTCATAAATTCCATCTTACAGTCTAGATTTTTCGAATTTTCACGAGCAGGTAGTGGATGTATGGAAGCTAATCAACACTGTTCGTTTGCATTCTATGGGATAGTCATATGTCCAGCTGTGGACACAGGGTGATGATGATGATGAGTAAAGTAGTCTTACAGTAGTAATAATAAGTAAATTAGTGTATGTGAGTGTCAGTTCGGCGAAGCCAGACGAGATTGTTTATTTGAATATGCCCAATCCTAACACGTAACAATAATTTGTTTTGCCAAACTGATGGATGATTATAAATAATTATTTCAGATTTTCAGCCATTCATAGACAAAGTCTTAGAAATTGCTCAAGAAAACGAAGGGTTCACAAGCGAGAAGATTAAACATCCTATCGACGAGATACGACACTACGGCCACCAGTATTATCTACTGTCTGATGTTGTTAGGATATCATCAAGATGTCCAAGACAAACTCAGTCGAGAGTAAGAGATTAGCCTTTGTATTCTTTGTTGTAGGCACATACACACCACACAAATACATACAATACATATACTATATGAAAGTACTAGTATAGTATTATTGTAGGCACATACACACCACACAAATACATACAATACATATACTATATGAAAGTACTAGTATAGTATTATTGTAGGCACATACACACCACACAAATACATACAATACATATACTATATGAAAGTACTAGTATAGTATTATTGTAGGCACATACACACCACACAAATACATACAATACATATACTATATGAAAGTACTAGTATAGTATTATTGTAGGCACATACACACCACACAAATACATACAATACATATACTATATGAAAGTACTAGTATAGTATTATTGTAGGCACATACACACCACACAAATACATACAATACATATTCTATATGAAAGTACTAGTATAGTATTATTGTAGGCACATACACACCACACAAATACATACAATACATATACTATATGAAAGTACTAGTATAGTATTATTGTAGGCACATACACACCACACAAATACATACAATACATATACTATATGAAAGTACTAGTATAGTATTATTGTAGGCACATACACACCACACAAATACATACAATACATATACTATATGAAAGTACTAGTATAGTATTATTGTAGGCACATACACACCACACAAATACATACAATACATTTACTATATGCAAGTACTAGTATAGTATTATTGTAGGCACATACACACCACACAAATACATACAATACATATACTATATGCAAGTACTAGTATAGTATTATTTTATCTGTGGTGAAAGTAAAGATTTACAGGGACTTTTACTTTGCTCTTAAAGATATAAAGAAAAGGACTGTCTAGAACTACATCGGGAATGGTAACCTAAAGCCTTGCAGCAAGTACGGTAAAGGAGCCAAGGTAGCGACTGCAAGAGTGAGGGGGAGTTAGTAGCAGTCGGACATACACTTCATGACTAAATATACTCACAAGATGGAGCGTGGATAAGCCCTTCAAACTCCTACAACCATTCAAAATACTTACAAACCCCTTATAAAAGCCAAAAAACCCTAAAAACTCCTAAAAGCGCTCACAAACCCTTACAACCCATGTGCTTTTGTCGTCTTTGTCCGGCTTAACTATAGTCGACAGAAAAATAATAATGAAAACGCCGAAAAATAATTTGCGAAAAATATTCACTTCACCCTCCGGAGGATTGCTCTGAAAAATTGTCGCGAGCTAGCGACCAAACTATTTGTGCGTTTAGGACAAAGTTAAATGTATTTCATAGGCATTGCTAATATTTCTTAACTAACTACGGATTTTTATAGCAGTCTATATTATGTTTGTTTGTACTTGCTTATGTTTCTCTGTAGCGCCTAAACTACTTATTCTATTTTTATGCCACCAAATTGGATAAATGGTCCGAGTGACATAGGCAACATTTAGGTATACGAACAAAATCAATATAGCGGATATTACATCCAAAAAACTGGGGGTCTCCCAATTATCGAGTAGGATATCAAATGAAAGAGTTAAT
The DNA here is from genome assembly GCA_932527175.1 of Operophtera brumata. NCBI lineage: Eukaryota > Metazoa > Arthropoda > Insecta > Lepidoptera > Geometridae > Operophtera > Operophtera brumata. Next base: position 51,198,832 of record OW052239.1, on the reverse strand, counting down.
TGAGATTGTTATTTCCATTTTGTATGAAATAACATACGCATACATAATATATATATATCACCTCTATATAATACTAGCTGAATACCCATGCTTTGCTTCGCATCATATCACAAAAACTAAAACTTTATATATATATACATACATAGACACACGCCTTTTTCCCCGAAGGGGTAGGAAGAGCCTCAATGGGCCTATTTTTACAGTGGGTTGCACCATCGTGGAATATAGACGTGACGAGTGGTGAGCTCATCGCCGCCATTGCTTTCCATGACTGACTCAGCTAATGCTTTCTTCCAGTATTATCTATCACATTCCATAAATAAGCTAGCAGCCAGGACAAGTCTTATACCAACGAATCTTACAAACAAGTCCGGGTAATCCCTAAGTCGGCTTTTACGACATCCACGGGAGGAGATGGAGGGGTCTATTCTTGGGCCGGACACACGGACAAAACTAAAACTAAAACTTTGTAACCCATTACTACCCCTTTTTAAAGGTTGTTTTGAAAAATCCTGAAATATGTGTTCAATAATATGAAAAACGTGTAAAATAAAATGATAAATAAAAAAATTCTAAATTTTAAGTACCTATACCAAGTTTCAAGCAAAAGGCAACACGCGATTTAAAACACCTTCATCTTTACCACAGATTAATTAATTGCAGGAACAGATAATTCACTCCCATATAGAAAAAGGTAATACCAAACGCTGTAGTCATCTACAAAATAATTGGGTTATTACCGAAATCCCCATTAAATATCCCCTTTAAAGGGGATTTCGTTGCAGGTGTTCGTGCGTGCTAAAACATCTTATACAAATAACAAAAGGTTGAAAGAAGTATTTTGCAATTCAGAGAGAGACGTTGAAAATGAAGACATAGCTAACCAGGTCTACCTAGAACCGGTTCTGAAAGAAACTTTTCGATTGTACACAGTCGCTCCTCTGGTAGGGAGACACACAGATGTGGATTTGAAATTGAGTGAGTTTCAAGGCTTGTGTTAAGATCTGGTCTTTTTATTTTGTTAAGATTTGTTAAGATCTAGAGATGGTGGATCGATCCGAACGCAGGGCCTCTTATAATAATAGTACTCCATCATAGCATGAACCTTGGTTCGTCTGGTTTCACAGTGAACGTCATAATGGATTATTATTTTGTTAATAGGTTATTACTATCGAGCCCTGAAACTATAGTAGATTATGCACTGAGGGGATAGAGCACTGTCTTAAGTCACGGGCGGCATATTGAACCCTGAGTGAAGCGAGGGGTTCAAGCTGCCCAAGACAAAGACAGGCTTTATCCCAGAGGAGCATAATCTACTTTTTACACCTTCTGCGAAACAATAAAAATCACTGAAAATTACAGCACCACACCTTCTTTTGTTTGACATTCTTTAAAATTGAGTTCGATTTACTAACAAACCTCTACAATGCCATATGGGCATTTTTTGACTTACGAGAGTTTTCCACGAGTTTCCACACGAATTTGACGTTCCGAATCTCAATCACTATATTCCCTTGGTTTCATACAACTTTACCTCCCTAAGAGGTAAAGCTTTACTTTACGTTGAGGTTGCATGATAATGTAATTGCACATTGCCGCCAGTAAATTGCTTTGTAAATAACAAAAAAAAAAACATATTCAATTTAAGTATTTATAATATTTGAGTGACTCGGTTTCCAGAAAAGTACACCATACCTGCGGGAAGTGACTTTATAGTGTGTTACTACGCAGTAAACCGCCATCCGATGTGGGGTCCTGATGCAGAGCAGTTCAGACCTGAACGCTGGCTGGATGGAACTGCGCCAACCAATCCCAACCTCTTCGCATCATTTGGCATAGGAAGGCGGAGCTGTATTGGTAATTTTTCAGTATCATCATCATCATAGACCACTGCTGTACGTGGCCTCCCCCATGCTGTTGAGTACTCAGGTGGATGCTGTTGCTCGTACCAAAAATATAATACTATACTACTCGTATGCATACATAAAAACACGCCTTTTTCCTCGAAAATTTTTTCTCGAGGCAGAACCTCTATTGGGCCTCTTGTCACCTTGGGTTGCACCATCGTGGGAATAAAGGCGTGACAAGTGGTGAGCTCATCGCCGCCATTGCTTCGAACTACTGACTTGAATTAGATTCGTTTTTTTTTATTTGTAACAACACAGATATAAACAAAATAAAACATACAAATATACAAAATAATAGCTAAGTAGAATTGCTGTTATAAAAAGGTCCCTAACTCAGCAAATGCAGGTTGTAATCAACCTGCGCTGGTCTTCCAATAAAGCTTTTTACAGTAATCATTACTAATTTATAATAATCAGTAATAATAACCATTAGTAAAAAAATAATTTCAAGATTATACTCAACAGGAAAAAAAGAATGAAATACAAAATAACAGGAAAAAAACCTGTTTTACTGTTATGTTATTGTTTTTGTTGTTTTATCTTTTTATTTTTATATTTGGTTTGCAATAAAGTGTTTATCTATCTATCTATCTATCTATCTATAACAGGAAAAAACAAATTTCTTTTTGTTGAAAATATTTTTCATGACAAGCTTTTATAAAATTAGTGACCGGAACCGTGTCTTGATTTAAATCAACCTAAACACGGCCAGTCTAATATTTAATTGTTTCATCATCAGATCAGCTCGCTGTCACTATAATATTGTGTTGTCATCGGAACTTGACAGGTATGCAAAATTTTATCTCAATCGGTTGAGGATAACTGCTTTTAAATTTAGTTGCAATATTTGACCCGAAACATAAAAACATTGCAAGTTAAATAAAGCTTGTGAAAATGACATTACATCGCTCAAAAACTTGATTTTTAATAAATTAATTAATGTTATGCATTTAACCACCTAATACATAATACATAATAGAACCTATCATATTCCCGAAAAGCACATATAAATATTTTCGCTCGGTGCTATTCATTGAATAACAAACAAACATTCTTTCACATAATTATTTGTGACGTACATCCTAGCGAAGTCATGAAGAACATATTTCATTTTCAGGTATAACATACAACATGTTATCCATGAAGACGACTATATCGCACGTGCACGTGCGATATAGTCTTCTGGATAACACATCAGTTTAGAACCTGGAATAGACTGATGGGAGTGATCAATGAAGTGGGCTTTGTGAAAGTGGGCAGTGTGGGAAAAGGTCGTCATTTGGGAAAAGTGGTATTTGTAGGACCGACCTGAAATTGAGTTATACTAAACTAAAATAAAAATATTGTAATATGTGTTATTGTAACTTTCTTTTATAGTTTTAACCGGCCAAGTCGCGCGATGTCTCTTGTATCTTAAACAATAACCGAACCGAACTGAGACCTCGCGAATACACGCGATACCTAGTGTCACGGTGCAGCCGTGGACAGGTAGGTAGTCTAGGTTTTAGGTTCCTATCCTACCTGATAGAAGAGCTAGGGTAGGTAGAAAAACGATTAGGACATTTTTATACATATATTAAACTTAAAATGCTAACAATAAGATCACTGAATGGATTGTTAAACTTAGAGTCTTTAGTATTATGCTGAAGGCAGAAGTGCAGGCAGAGGGCCAGAGTAGCAGGCAGAAGGCCAGACGGCTATGGGCCGGGGTTTGATCAAGGGTCTCAATCTCAGCAGTAGAATAGGTCTCAAAAGGTCACGCTTGTAGAAAAGAACACTTGGACACACGCGTAGTACGGAACCCAAGAACAGGTGTGGACTCTCCACGGTACTGTCCTGTGAGCTGTAGATCGGAAGCACGTGGTCTAGGCGTCATGGTGAAGAGCGCGCCCCTTGTCTGCGAGGTGGCTCGTGGCAGGCTGGTAGCAGCAGGTAGGGCTGGAGACAGCTGGTAGACAGCAGGTAGCTGGTGAGTCCGGTTGGTGGCTGTGAAGCCACCAACCGTAAGGTTCGACCCGTAGAGTTGGACCCTGTAAAGATCACGTAGTTGTAGTGACAGGCTTGATTCTTCCCCCTGGTGTAACTTGGTTGAAAGTCGCCTCTAGGTGCCGCAGACGTGGCTCGCAGGGGTAGGCAGTACGTGGCTTTCAACCTTATTACACCGTAGGGTTTACAACAGAGATTAAGAACTAGTTAGTCAGAAGGACAGACATAGTAGTAGACAAGTGGACGTGCTTTAAGTGTGATGCTAGAATTTACAACATTAAGAAAGATAAGAAGTACATCAGATTAAACAATAGATTAAACAGTAGATTAAACAGTAGATTAAACAGTAGATTAAACAGTAGATTAAACAAACTCACCAAATTTGGGCGTAGTGGAAGTATAGAGATATTATTGATTGCTCCGTCTAAGTGTGGAATGGCCTGTGCGTAGGGCGCATGTCTATTTATAGGTGCATCTAGCGTAAATAGTTCCTATGTGTGCGTGAGATGTAACTGATGGCTGATGTCTGTGTGGGTTGTCCGTTAGTTTTTTGTCAACAACCTACTTGTGTGAGTATGGAAGCTTCTAGAAGTTTTTATAATAATTTTGTAATGTTACACTAGGTAGGTAGGTTACCTACTTTATTTACCTTTCTCACCCGCTTCTAAAAACATTTGTAAATATGACCTAAACCGTCGTTAAAATTCCTTGAAATGGAAGGTCAAGATCTTATATTGGATATAGCTTTATAGGGTACAAAACAAGTTCCTATATTCATACCTTTCCCTGTGTTTGTGTCATAAAAGCTACAAGCATACCAAATTTCAGTATTGTGGGATTGCTGGAAGTACCCTAGAGGTTTATTTTAGTTACTGAGTTGGTGCCGCGGGCGGTAGCTAATAAACCACATCATATATCACACAGAGATAACGTATCTTTTTATAGGGGAAATAGTTTTTTAAATCGGATAATTATTTTTGAGATTATTCATTACAAACAAACAATCAAATTGTATCTGTTTATAATATTATAGTAGGAATCGTATGCATGAATAGTTAAAAGGAAATCATTTAGCTTGGTATGGGCATGTTATGAGGAGGGATGAAAGGCATGTAACTAAGAAAGTTATGAATATGAATGTTAGTGGATGGAAGGGAAGAGGAAGACTTAAAAAAAGATGGATGGATTGCATGAGAAATGATATGAATAAGAAGGGAGTTTAATGATGAGGTGACGGCTGACAGAAGAAGAAAGAAAAAGAGAAGTGGAAGAAAAAGACGTACTCCGCCGACCCCAAATAAATTGGGAAAAGGGCAAGACAATGATCGTATGCATGTAAAGTACGTACTTACGTAGGTAGAAAGTAGGAATGTATAGAAGATGTAAGTTTCTAATATATAAATAAAACTATATTAATGTTATGTACATAAATTAAATAATTTATGTTAATGTAGAGAGGATCCCCAGAATACACATTGTAAAGTTAAAGGTCACCATTACAGTAACAGTAATTTTAAATAAAAACATGTATAAATTATCACTGTCAGAGTTTGAATAAAGTCACTTCTTCGAACATCCCAATCATGAAGTATACAGGATGGATTGTTGAGACGGGACAGTAAGGACAGGTACCTTAACCGTTATAGTTACAGGAAAACGTTCGTAGGTGACCATCCATAACTTTTTGAGATATTCTGATGTTCATTCACAGATTTTGGATAAAATCTACAGTCAGCAAGAAAATGGCAATTTTACACAAAATCTTTTTTAAATGCCAATCGCTCCTGTTTCTTATAAGGATCAAAAGTCTCTACTGGACCGACTGAGGTTTGAGTACTAAAAATGTCAGAAATCACCAAAAACTTTTCCCATACATTTTCTAAGGAAAATAATTAATCAACTCGAAATATTATTTGTTGCCAAACGATCCTATTTCTTAATGTGGTTTAAAGAATTTGAGGCCAACTAAAGTTTGAGAACAGAAACTAAGGTAAGTCACAAGACCGGGTTTACAAGCAGGTGACTTATGCAGCGGGCATAAGATAAACCTACATATTAATACGCTTACATCATTAATCACTATACACAAATGACGTATAAAATATAGATGTAAGTATACTTACATCTACTACATCTAACCCCCTACTACTACGGTTAAATGGTAGTCGATGTAGGCAAGATTAAAATAAATTTGGTACACAGTTAGAATATAGAACTAACATTAAAATATAGAACACTTCTCTCCCAAAATTCGGTTTCACCGTTGAATAATGCGAATGAAACCGCGGGTGGCCGCTAATATTCTCTATACCACAATTAGTCGAAAATATACACAGGTGTAAAATTAAATGCCATAATTTTGCGAACACTCGCAACATTTTAGGACACTCCTAAAAAGTCCTGCATTTCGTAGTATTTAAGGTTGTTCTGCATCGCAACACTGTTACTAAGGAATTAAAACTCACAAGATAATATTCCATTTTACTCATATTCAAATATAAATAAACTATAACTAAGCAGACAGAAAGTGCGTCAGGAGTATCATGCTGTTAGCTGTAGTTTTGGCTTCGATTTTAGTATTAATTATCATAAAATATTGTAGCATAAGAAGGAAAGAAAGTGATTTTCCGATGTATCCTGGGGCATTACCTATAATCGGAAATGCCTATATCCTTCTCGGAGATCATGTTGGTAAGAAACTTTACTATCTATATATAAAACAAAGTCGTGTTAGTTACACCACTTATAACTCAAGAACGGGTTAACCGATTTGGCTGAAAATTGGTGGGGAGGTAGCTTGGAACCAGGAGATTGACATAGGGAGGAGGGTTAGGAATAGGGGGGGGGTCACCGGGAGCAACCCGTGCGAAGCCGGGGCGAGTTGCTATTAATATATAATGGTAAGTATCTAAAATAGTATTTTAAAAGCAGTTTTTTATATTTATTCCCGATGACGGATCCAGTAAATGTGCTTGACCCCGTTAGGTTTATGGGGTTTTTAGTATGTTTGTTCGTCGGTCTGAAACAATTTCCTATGATAGATAAGTGAACATACTGTTATGTACTAAGGAAATAAACACAATATTATTAATATTCTAGATCTCTTCAACACTATGAAAAAGGTGACTGCAAAACTATTGGATGATGGAGGATATTTCGCCTTTCTGCTGGGACCATTCAAACAAGTATACGGTAAGTTTTTAACGAATGATGATGATGATGATGACATTGATATCTAGTCTGTTTCTCTAGTCCCATTCCAATAGATTGAAATAAGAGCTTGAAAAAATTTGACAACATGAACCTGTGTAACTCAAAATCCCTTTTATACGAAAATTTGTTTGGATGGGCTAAAACGGGCAATACGTGCCATTTATAGAATGAAGCCGCGGGACTCCTAGAGGGACCGTTTTAAGGAAATTAACAATCTCACGGTAATATCGCAATACATCTACGAAACCTTATTACTAGTGGTTCGCCCCGAACTGAGACCTCGCGAATACATGCGATTTAGGCAGATTAGGATTTACCTTATTTCTTTCGATAAAATATCTATGTACATAGACTGTGTGATATGTACATCCACATAAAATGAACGTTCTTGTCGGTTCGAAAAGTTAGACCTACAACGTCGTTCAAGTTCCTAGAAACGGGAGGTCAACTTTTGATTTACTTTAATATCTGAAAAACTACACATGTTAAAAATTATAAAAAATTGTTTTGAAATTTCGAAGCAAGGGGCTTTCATATGACACCCCATTTGATCTGATATTCTACTTATATTGATATTTTACTTTAATTTTTTTTACCCCCTCTTGTACCCCAATATCTCAACAACCCGTCGAAATTCTTCAATTTTAGACTTTTCTCAGTATTTGTGTCATAACAGCTACAAAAATACCAAATTTCAGCGATTTGGTAGAGATTAGTGGAAGTACCCTAGAGATATAACTTTTGAAACTATCATGGTTATGTACATAATTTTCACTAGAAACGGGATATTTACCATGATTTTTGAGTTTTATATGTTCCCGATATTTCGGCACAGTTGCAGTTGGTTAAGGAGCACATACGAGCGGTCAAGAACAGGGACATACATAAGTCAGCCATAGCAGAACACCTTTTGGAATCTGGCTCAAATCATTGGATCGAGCTACACAGTCCGCAGGTAATCTCGACAGAGCGACATTACATACCGAGAATGGTACAAGAGGCAATTGAGATTACTAAGTACAGAAACTTCAATAGAGAAGATGGTTTTCAATTATCTGGAGTATGGAAGCCTGTGGTAAGAATGTGTAAGAATCAAAAAAGTGTAGTACCTGCTACGCGTCCGGACACCGTTAGTGTTGTGTGTCGAGTTGGTGTGAATTGTGACAATGAAATCGATGGTAGTGGTATCGTTCGTAATAAAAGAGTGAGAAAGAGGGTAGATCGATATATCTGCCAATAACATCTACTCGCAAAGACTTTAGTCAGTTCTCCCGTGATCATGGCGCATGCAGCTGTGCCGAAATATCGGGAACATATAAAACTCAAAAATCATGGTAAATATCCCGTTTCTAGTGAAAATTAAGTACCCTAGAGGTTTTGGTTTTTTACGTTTTCGATTTACCCTAATATCTCAAAAACTACATAAATTAAAAAATTATTTAACGAGCGATTCGAGTTCTCTGAGTCAACTTGGAAGAATCGGCGTTTGTATGTATGTATGTATGTATGTATGTATGTCTGTCCGAGCATAACTTGCGAGCCGTTTATCCGATCTTCATGAAATTTGATTGGGGGGTAGATAGTATTAGTACAATTTGTTGGTAAGGTTATGAGCTATATCGGTCGGGGGGTTGTTGAGATATTGGGGTACAAGAGGGGGTAAAAAAAAGGGGCAATTTCAGTTTAAATGGGGTGTCATGTGAATGTTACTTGCTTCGAAATTTCAAAACTATTTTTTTGTTTTAAATTTATTAAGTTTTTGAGATATAAGGGTAAATCAAAAAATGTAAGAAACCATAAACTCTAAGGTCCTTCTACTAATCCTACAACGCTGAAATTTGGTAAGTGTGTAGCTGTTATGATACAAATACTGGGAAAAGTCTAAAATTGAAAAATTTCGAGGGGGGTTGTTGGGATATTGGGGTACAAGAGGGGGTAAAAAAAATGAGAAAATATCAGATCACAAGGGGTGTCATATGAAAGCCCCTCGTCTCGACATTTCAGAACTATTTTTTATATTTTTATAACTCACTTAGTTTTTGAGATATTAGGGTAAATCAAAAATGTAAGTCTTACTTTTTGAATCACTTAACTATTTCATCTTATATTATCTCAACAACTCCCCTCGAAATTCTTCAATTAATGACTTTTCTCAGTATTTGTGTAATAACAGCTACATACATACCAAATTTCATGGAAGTAGGATTAGTGGAAGTACCCTATAGGTTATGGTTTTTTTACATTTTCGATTAACCTTCTTATCTCAAAAAACACAAAAGAAAAAAATACTAAAAAATAGTTTTGAAATGTCGAAGCAAGGAACTTTCATATGTCACCCTATTTGATCTGATATTCTCACTTTTAATTTTTTTACCCCCTTTTGGACCCTAATATTTCACAACCCCCCGACCGATATAGCTCATAACCTTACAAACAAATTGTACCAATACTATCTACCCCCCAATCAAATTTCATGAAGATTGGATTAACGGCTCGCAAGTTATACTGGGACAAACATACATACATACATACATACATACAAACGCCGATTCTTCCAAGTTGACTAAGAGAACTCGCTTCCCTCGTTCAATAATACACATAAACACTTGTATTAACCCTAGAAATAAAAATAAACTGATTCTACTAGGTTTGGTCGCGTTGGAACAGGACTAAATTTATTTTATAAGACGATTCAAAATGATCCTTGTGATTTCTATAAATGATAAAAAAAATACTTTGACTTATTTGACATTGGTACAATCAACCTTCGACCAAAATTATTTTGGTCGAAGAAATCAACTGAGATCTGTACTATTTGTCGCTGCACTGCACCCTATGTCGTGTAATATCATCAAGGACTAAATATTTTACCCAAAATTAGCAATTTTGTTTAAAATATTTAGTAAGTACGTAGTAAAAACTGGCCAAGTGCGTGTAGGATCACACTTAATGTAGGGTTCCGACGGCAAGTCACATTTTTTCAACTCAATTGTAATCAATGCATCTCTTTAAAAAGTCGTTCGCAGAATTCGATCACAATAGATTTTTTTATATTAAAACATTAGTTTATTTTCCCCGCTTGTGGAGGTACGTTGGTGGGGTGGAGTTGAGGCACCCAATTTTTTTGTCGACATGCTTAAGTATTTTTTTTTCACTAGAAACGGGATATTTTCCATGATTTTGGAGTTTTAAATGTTCCCGATATTTCGGCATAGTTGCATGCGCCATGATCACGGGAGAACTAACTCGAGAACTAAAGAGAACCTTAAAGAAGATATCGCACTACTTGCGTTCACCAAAAGACAGTTTTCCACTTGAAAAGCCAGGGGTGTATAAAACTGATTTTAGCTGTAGGAGTTCATACATTGGCCAAACGAAACGTACGATAGCGTGTCGGGTTAAGGAGCACATACGAGCAGTCAAGAACAGGGACATACATAAGTCAACCATAGCAGAACACCTTTTGGAATCTGGCTCAAATCATTGGATCGAGTTACACAGTCCGCAGGTAATCTCGACAGAGCGACATTACATACCAAGAATGGTACAAGAGGCAATTGAGATTACTAAGTACAGAAATTTCAATAGAGAAGATGGTTTTCAATTATCTGGAGTATGGAAGCATGTGGTGAGAATGTGTAAGAATAAAAAAAGTATAGTACCTGTTACGCGTCCGGACACCGTTAGTGTTGTGTGTCTAGTTGGTGTGAATTCTGACAATGAAACTGATGGTAGTGGTATCGTTCGTAATAAAAGAGTGAGAAAGAGGGTAGATCGATATATCTGCCAATAACATCTACTAGCAATGACTTTAGTTAGTTCTCCCGTGATCATGGCGCATGCAACTGTGCCGAAATATCGGGAACATTTAAAACTCAAAAATCATGGTAAATATCCCGTTTCTAGGGAAACTTATGTACATAACCATGATAGTTTCAAAAGTTATATGGTTAAGTACATATTTAATTCGAGATATTCTTCAATTGAGATTTGTCATTGATTATTTTTATTATATTTTTTTCAACTTGAAATTTAATGCGTTCTGGGCTTCATCATCAGCCCACGCTAGTCCACTGTTGGACACAGGCCTCTCCCAATACGCGACACTGAGCCCGGTGTAAGGCTCTTTTCATCCACTTTCTTTCTGCCCGCCGCCTTTCGTGCGCGCCCCACGCTAAGTTTGCCAAGCCGCGGTCTCCACTTAAAAACTCGCTTACCCCAACGGTTGTCACTTCTTCGGCATATATGATCAGTCCATTGCCACTTCAGCTTGCTAATCCAGTGGGTTATGTCAATGACTTTAGTTCTCTGTCAGATAATCTCATTTCAAATTTTGTCTTTCAGAGAAACTTCGAGCATAGACACTCACGGTAGGGCTAATCCACCAGTTCAAGGTTGCAAAGCGTTCCATAGCTCGCTGTGCAACTTTTAATTGGTGGATTAGCCCTACAGTGAGTGACCACGTACCATGGGTTCCGGGAATGCTCCCAGGAACTTCATGATCTGGTCCCACCATCTCCTTTTCATCATAGGACGAGCAGACGCACGGCTCGGTACTACCCTTACCTCATTAGTATACCCTCTATTCGTACTAAACGTTTCAGTTCTACCTTTATAATGTGAAAAATGCTAAGGAGTGGATAACACTACCGTAGTCTGTCTTTCCTGAAAACCATAATCTGGATCTCTTCAAGGCTAGAGTGAATAGGTGCCTTTTAGACCTTTGTGCTCCATCTTCGGCCACATCGTGACTTACCAACAAGTGAGATCGTGGTCAAACAAAGGTCTATCAAAATAAAAAAATAAACAATAATCTAACGGTTACTGCTCTGGTGGGAAACAGAAATGTCTAAAAGTAAAATTCCTACCTGCTCCGTGAGTGCTGCCTTGGTGGGGCAGGTAAGAAGCACCCGCAAGCACGTTATTACTGACCTCTTCACTATGCGTGGTCGACGATAGCTTATTTTAACTCAATCTTTTTTCAGTTTTAGCCGACCCAGACGACTGCGCCACTGCTCTCAATGCCTGCCTAGAGAAGCAATACATTTACACATTCATGAAACCATTCTTAGGCGATGGACTAATCACTGCAGATGGTAAGTATGTTGCGTCTGTACTTAGTCAATTTCGATCGCGATTGTAAACCTCTGTTATCGCGGAGATTGAGTCACAACAACGATATTTAATAAATCAATATTTCAGCGCCAACATGGAAGAAAGACCGTAAGCTCCTACACCCGATGTTTGGCCTGCAGCATGTGAGAAGATTCTTGCCTGTATTCAACTTGCAAGCTAGAAGACTGGTGGAGAGGTTTACAGAACACGAAAACAAAGGAGCTTTCAACCCGGAACTACATGTATTCTTGGTGTCATTTGAGACGATTTGCCGTAAGTCATAATTAGTGTCATGTGGTCTAAGTCCATGCATGTGGTTCATTCGGTCGTTGTGTCACTACCCTGTGCCCAGTTTGAGATTCCATACCTTGCCATGGAAAGGGCCTTGTGACCAGTGGTGAAATAACCAATGTGCTGAATGGATTCAGAGCACGTCCAGAGGCACCTTTCATGTATTGCCAGTGGTATAGGGTTAGAATGCTATTTTCTTTGCTATAATAATGCTCAAGGATAGTAAAGGATAAAAAGATTGTAAAGGTCGAAAAGGTTGTAAATGTCGAAAAGATTGTAAATGTCGAAAAGATTGTAAACGTTGAAAAGATTGTAATGGTCGAAAAGATTGTGAAGGTCGAAAAGATTGTAAAGGTCGAAAAGATTTTAAAGGTTAAAAAGATTGTAAAGGTCGAAAAGATTGTAAAGGTCGAAAAGATTATAAAGGTTGAAAAGATTGTAAAGGTCTAAAAGATTGTAAAGGTCGAAAAGATTGTAAAGGTCGAAAAGCCTGTACATAAAGAATGTTATCCCAAAATCCGGTCAAGGGTGCAAAACATAAACAAAACAGGAATCGTCCATTGAAGGAATCTTAGAGCATTTATAAGGCAAGAATGATTATCTGTCCGTTTGTTTGTTCTCACACAAGAACTACTGAATTGATTTTGATGGGACTTTCGCAGATCTTAGTTATGGTTCAACCTAACATATTAACTAGGGAACGTCTCATAATGCTGCTACCCGTAAAGGTGTCCGAGGAATAAAAACAAATGCGTGGGGTACGGTTCATTTGTTATCGGGTAAATTTGTCAACGAAAATATGTATTTAGGGTAAATTCGTCACCGCTCTATTTACTTCTAACTTTGATTAATACTCGTACGTGGTTTATATATCTTTTACGAATTTCTGCGACTCAAGTTTTATTAATATTCATAACTTTAAGTACTTATTATATTAAATGACAAAAATTAATCAAAACAAGCATTGCGTGTTTTTTTATTACAGAAACAACTTTTGGAGCCGACCTAGTTGAAGATCCAACCACGAGCAAGAAGTATGTGGAGGCCGTCGAATGTTTGTCAAAAAACGCAATGAAAAGATTCCAAAAGGTAGAAAGAGTTTTGTCACAGAACAAATAATAGTACAGATTCTCTGTGCGAGTCTGCGACACTAATATAAAATACAATTCAGGTCGCACAGTACCGACAGCGCTGATTACCTGCAGCTAAAGTCACCTAGAAGTTACCTCTCTTTCTATCGCGTAACTCTTATCTTGTCTGATTCACTGAATTGACTCGATAAGTCGTGCCCGCCGGGTACTTGTAGTTTCATACCTAAAGTGTGGAGTGCGCCACGCCTGGTTATGTCGCTGAGCGACCTTTTTATCTCCTCGTTAAGTAAGGTACAATAATTACTTGCAATTTTGCGGTCATTAGAATCTCTCATATCCCCATCTCATATCTGCTCTCTCATATCCTCATTACTCCTAGTAAATTATCCCTTTGACCCACAAGAAGTACTTACGTGGTGAGTATACCTATCATAATTATTTATTAATTTAAGACGCTAACCTCAGGCAGAAATCTTCATAAAAAAATCAACCCGCGGCGCTCGGAAAAGCGGTTTTTATTGAATATCACGTAAAATATGGATACTTTTACAAAACCCCTACATTAAACCCTCGGCTTTGTTGTATTGATTTCATTTATCTAATTTTTCACTTAATAATATGCACCATTTTAATAAACAATCGACTCTAGGCAAAAAATACACGCAAATTAGATTTTTTTGTCTATCGAGAAAATATTGTCCTATCGTGTCTGGTACAGTGATTCCTCGGAATTATAATGTAGTATCCATGCATATTTTTATTTGAATATTGTTCTTGATTTAAAAAACAAATCTAAGATTAGGAATTTTGTGGCATACACCTCCAGATCTGGCTGCATGCTGACTACATATTCAATTGGACTTCATTAGGGAAGAAATTGTATGAGGCTTCTGGAGTGGTTGATGAAATAACAAATAAGGTATGTATATTTTCTGTTTTGCCGTACCACCAAACTTGCACTGCCGTCATATTCCACCTTAGAGCAACGACCACCTTATTTATTTATTTTATTTTATTTTATTTTAAAAATTTTAGGAAAACTTACAGCTATGAATTTACAAAAAGGTCTTTGCTTAACATAGCATGCATGATAGAAAAAGGTCACTAAAACAAACAATCTATCCAATACACAGGTAATAGGCTAGTTAGAAAAATATAACCCATAGATTAATCTTAGTTTAGTAGCTGTCCAAAAAGAATTTACCACTGATGTATTAAAGATATCTATATCGACGTATTCTTTTGCCAATGAATTAAATGAATTACTTGCTCTTGTAATAAATGCGTTCTGCCTATAGTTAGTATTAACGCGCGGTACGTACAACGATTTCGGGTTTCTCAAAGCTCTGCTGCTTGTGCGCAATCCCACTAGCTGTAGTAACTCAGGACAGTCCACTTTGCCATTCGCTATGTTGAAAAGGAATGCTAGGTTGGATATATTCCTCCTTTCATAGAGGGGCAGAAAATGAAATTTCCGACATCTAGTTAAGTAGTCGCGAAGGTAGATTTTGGCACGATATTGAAGATATCGTAAAAATCTCTTTTGAATGCCTTCCAACCGCGAGCTATAGACAAAGTAACATGGGTTCCATACTTGACAGGCGTATTCCAAAAGACTATACATTAAACATTAGGTATATTATAACGCACACGCAGCTATAATATATATTTCTTTGACGTTTCTTTCGTGTGACGTGACGTATCATGGACTAGCACATACAAGTACCTTCTACTAAACGCTTTCACACTAAAAACGATATCGTTGACGACACAGATATTGCAACGACACAGTGCAAATCAGTACCTAACTAGATTAGTCTAGTGAAATGGACATATTCATAGGAAAACAAAACTTCGAAACTAAATGCAGCGATCGTGTGTGAAGTGTGGTGCATAATTTGGCCTCTGTAACGCCGACGATATCGTCATGTTACCGTGTCGTGTAGTTATCATCCAATGTGAATGCGCCCTAGCATGCAAGTCGCGCCTAGTATAGCATAGTGTGTAGTATATTTTCATTTTTGGATGTTGAAATTATATAATGCTTGCTTTTTATTATTATTTGGTTTAGACTTGTTATTTTTTGCAATTTCCCTTCCTGGGGTATTTATATGTATACAATAGATATATTCGTATAGTTCGTTAATTATTTTAAATTTTTAAGTACATGTTTTCTATTTTTAATTTGCTTTTGAATAAGAAACAGTAACTGTGTTTTTTCAGTCTCAATTCTTAAATTCTACAAAATATGTTTGTGTAATTAATTAGTAGAACGAGTGTGGTCGAGGCCATACTGGTTTTATAAATAAATTATTAAATAGTTGAGACATGAGACGCTAGCATGAGACAAATTAGCAAAGTCTACACAGTTTATGGCAGCGAAGAAATATTTATTAATCCTGATCGTATTTCCAAAGGCATACAAGGGTCCAGCAAAAGATGATTACGATAAACTATCAAAAAAATCGTGGACTAACTTTTAAAATGCGCATTTTTTTTCTTAACACTCCTACTCATTGATAAAAATAATAAGAGTAACAAATAATATTATTTCAGCCAAATTGATTTAGATTTTTGTTTACTTGCGTTTATTTTATTATACGTAATTATTTGAAAAACACGAAATGCATCCAATAATAATGTTTTTCACTGAGTTTCGCTATTCTGTCATTTTCAAGCTTACCTTAACTTTAATGACATAATTTGGGTGTGGTTGGGTAGTCAAGCGATATAACAAAACTATTTTTGTAATTATTGCTGTTATTTTAGTAAGTTATGACCTTATATTAAATTTACAGTTCATAAAAACCAGAAAAACAAAAGTCAACTCCGCTGCAAAAAAACAGGATGAAGAAAAAAGTAAGTAAATTGATAAATGTGTAGATTAGGCACATAATACATAATAGTACAGGTACAGAAGGTTGAATCCGCAAAATCATTTAAATAAATAGCCACTCTTGCCCGCACACAATAAAGTGCAATTCAGGTCGCACAGCGCTAATTATATACCTATAGCTAAATTCAACTAGTAGTTACCTCTTTTTCTATCGCGTAACACTTATCTTGTCTGACTCACTGAATTGAATCGACATGTTGAGCCCGCCGGGTCCTTGTAGCTCCATACCTAAAGTTTGGAGTGCGCCAAGCCTGGTATCGGCACCTATTCTAAAAATAATACGTATTTGAGAAAAAAAAAAATACTGAATGACGGAACAAGCAGATGGCACACCTGATGATAAGCGGTAACCTCTGCCTATGAACGGTGCATTACCTCATAGGTCACGTCTACCTAGGGCGCACCCTATGTGGCATTGCCCTGCGCCCGCCACCCTGAGACATAAAGATGAAAAGTCTCATGTGCCTGTAATTTCACCGGCACCTTTACCCTTCAAACCGGAACACAGCAATGCAAACACTACTGCTATGCGGCAGAAATAGGTATGGTGGTAGTAAACTCTTTCACAAAAAAAGCTCTACTACTACTTATCAAAGTGAGCCTATACACGGCCAGTCAACAATTATCCAACGCGGAGTTCCGCTGTCCACCTTCCGTCTCCATCATCAGATCAACTCGCTGTCACCATCATATTGTATTGTCATCAGAACTTGACATGTATGCCAAATTTCAGCTCAATCGGTTGAGGATAACAGCTTTAAAATTTAGTTGTAATATTCCACCTGGACAAACATACCTACACACATTGCTAGTTAAATAAAAAGCCAAATTACCACTGAAGCTGGTACATTATTGGCTCATACACAGAATGACATGAGGTTATAGTAGACTTACGTCCAGATGTAAACATAGGCTGATGATGATGTTGATGAGTAAAATAGTCGTACAATCGTAATTAAAAGTGAATAAGTTTAAGTGAGTGTAATTTTGGCAAAACCGTACGACGCGTACAATAATTTCTGTTGACATGCTGATGGATGATTGCAAACTATTATTTCAGATTTTCAGCCATTCGTAGACAAAGTCTTAAAAATTGCTCAAGAAAACGAAGGGTTCACAGACGAGAAGATTAAACACCAGCTTAATACCATCGTGACGGCGGGATACGACACTACGGCCAACAGTATAATCTTCTGTCTGCTGTTATTAGGACATCATCAAGATGTCCAAGACAAACTCAGTGGAGAGTAAGAGATCTGTGTTCTTTATTCTTTATTGTAGGCAAATAAAACCCTAATATGACCTTAATTTGATGACCCCTGTGGCGCGGCGGGCGAAGGTTTGCCTGCGACGCAGGAGGTTTCCCGATTTCGACGATTCCCGCCTTGGAACAAATATTTGTATGGTTTTCAGCTAAGGGTGTCCTGGTTATTTTCTATGCATAATAAAAAATATCTGTCTATGTAATTAGTAAGTAAGTAAGTAAGTAATATCTTTATTTCAGGCTTAATGGGAAATGTACTCCATAACAACATAAATACCTTAAAAACTTAAATACATAAAAACACTTTATTTTAATGCACACGTTGGCGGTGACGTATTATGCAACTGTGTGGTGTCTCGTGTCAGGCGTCAGAAGACCCTCCTGGACTTGACACTGGATTTTCGGCCAGAACTCTCCATTCATGAAGGTCGACAGACGGTCAGTCGGCACCCTCACCATAAAGGAAATAAAATTGACATTATCGCAATACGAGTACTCTAACTGCTCGACCCTTATGGTTCGCCCTGTTTTCTGTTTGAGGTACTCCACCACCGCTTCAGGCTTCACGGCGTAGTGAACCCGGGACACGTACAGTGGAATTGTGGGTACCTCCGCAAGCAGCAAGAACGGCTGGTTCAGCCCAGTCGATATGGCATTCCCACACTGATTACGGCAAGTGGGCTTCCTCTTCCTTCGTTCCACCTTGATGAAACCCTCCTTGTCCCTAGAAGGGCCCGCAGGCACTTGCTGTCGCTTAGGTTCCGAAACGCGACCAGTGGCGGCAGCGGTACATGACGTCACAACCACTGGAACCGACGTAGCAGGTGACGCTGCGGTGGCAGTGGGGGCAGTGAGGTCTGCGAGGTGCGGGGCGACACATGGTAAAACTGCAACACCAGGTGATGTATAACTGCAAGGCAACACATTCTTTGCGCCGCCCCGCCGAGCGTTAACGTGACATACTTCGGGTGACCTAGTATTATCACGCAATGAAACAATCTCGGTACGAAGTTCACTAATGATGTTCTGTGATGCTTCCAACTTGAACTGCATCTCAGCCAGGCTTGCTTTAAAAGCCAACAACTCCTTCAAAATCCTGCCTAATGCCCTCTAATCCTGCCCAGCCGTAATGTATTGTACTAAGTATATCAGTTATCTAATACCCATAACACAAGCTCTGCTTAGCTTGGGGCTAAATAATGTTGTGTGAACTTTCTAGCATTATTTATTTAATATTTATACATATTATGCTATTAAAGTAAAGATTTACTGGGAAGAATAGTGCACTTTTCCTTTGCTTACAGAAGGATATTGTATTGTTTCATTGTATAGGCAGAGGTTACAGCTTAACATCAGGTTAAGCAAAACCTTCTTGTTCGGTCAATTAATCAATTTAAAAAAACAATATTTTTTCCAGGTTGAAAGATGTTTTTTACAATTCAGACAGAGACGTTGAAATTGAAGACATCGCTAAACTGGTCTACTTAGAAGCGGTTCTGAAAGAAACTTTTCGATTATATCCAGTCAGTTCTGTAATAGGGAGACACACAGATGTGGATTTCAAATTGAGTGAGTTTCAAGGCTTTGTTAAGATCACAAAAAGAAGGTGTATAGCATGAACGTTGCTTCAACAGTCATGTTCACATAATGGATAATACTGTCGAGACCTGTCAAGTCGGTACCGACGAAATATGCCACAAGCCTTCGACCAAAGTAAAATCTTTGGTTGAAGCCACAAGCGCTAATAAGATGCGGAACACTTATGACTGAATTTAACCAATTTAACCAATATACAAACTAAGCAATTAACGGCCGTCTAGGAATCCTTCCCAAGTTAACAAAGTGCTATAAAAACAGATTTGTGATATATGTCTTTTGAAAATAACAAAAAACCTACGGAGTCCGGAGGCAGCATTGCTCTAAGCAAATAAGTTTTTTGTGAAAATATATTTCTCAATACAGGCTTTTATAAAATTAGTGATCATAACCGTGTGCTTGTCAAAATGAGCATAAACACGGCCAGTCTACTACTATCCATCAAGAAGTTCCGTTGTCCACCTTCCGTCTGTATCATCAGATCAGCTCGCTGTCACCATCATATTGTATTGTCATCGGAACTTGACAGGTACGCCAAATTTCAGCTCAATCGGTTGAGGATAATTGCTTTAAAATTCAGTTCCAAGATTCCACACGGACAAACATACATACATTGCAAGTTAAATAAAAGCTTGTAAAAACTTGCCACATTCAATTTAATTATAAATATGTAAATGTGTAACTCCGTTTTCAGAAAAGCACACCATACCTGCGGGATCTGACTTTTTCCTACCCACCTACGCTCTAAACCGCCATCCGATGTGGGGTCCTGATGCTGAGCAGTTTATACCTGAACGCTGGCTAGACGGAACTGCGCCAACCAATCACAACCTCTTCGCAACATTTGGCTTAGGGAGGCGGAGCTGTATTGGTAATTCCTCACTATCATCCTCATAAGCAGCCTTTAGATTTCCTCTGCTAAATGAGGCCTCCCCCATGCTGTTTAGTACTCAAGTGGATGCTGTTGTCCATACGTTCATACATAAATAAAAACACTTTTTTTTTCTATGAAGAGTTATGCCTTTTTTTTATACAACTTGGAATGACGGATCAAGCAGATGGCCCACCTGATGTTAAACGGTACCTTTTGCCTATGAACAGTGCATTAGCACATAGGTCACATCCACCTAGGACGCGCCCTATGCGGCATTTCACTGCGCCCACCACCCTGAGACATAAAGATGAAAAGTCTCATGTGCCTGTAATTTCACCGGCACCCATACCCTTCAAACCGGAACACAGCAATGCGTGCTACTGCTTCCTATCTGCATATCACCTATCATATTCCGCAACGAGCATATGCTATTCGTACATTCTAGCAAATTAATGACGAACATTTTTGATTGCCAGGTAAAACATACAGCATGTTATCCTTGAAGACGACTATATCGCACGTGGTACGACGGTTCCGGATTACTGCTGATATTACTAAACTAGTGCTGCAGCAGCAAATGTTGCTGAAGCCTGCTTCTGGACAACACATCATTTTAGAACCTAGAATCGACTGATGAGATAATGTGGAAAGATAGGTTCACGAAATGTCTATGTTGACCTCATGGTATTCATTAGCTTTTTATCTTGTGATATCATTAATTCAATACATTATTTTGAATTACATCACTCGTTAAATAAAACAAAGAACCAAGTGGTTTTTTGTTTTCTTTAAGCTAAAGCACTGCGCCCGCTACCCTGAGACATAAAGGTGAAAAGTCTAATGTGCCAGTAATTTCACCGGCACCCATACACTTCAAACCAGAACACAGCAATGCGATCACTACTGCTTTGCGGCAGAAATAGGTATGGTGGTAGTACTTCCCCGGGACGAACTCTTTCACAATAAAGCTCTACTACTAACAACTAGCTGATCTGATGATGGAGACAGAATTTGTACAACGGAACTCCACTTCGTATTAGGGCTCAGTACTTGGTGCGACCGAGCTTCGCTCGACGTTTTCTTTTTTTAATCATGTTTATTAAGTGTATCGCTACCCTTATCGTGTTTAGTAAATGTCTACCTTTACAATCTCCAATGTCCGTCTTCAGCCAGTAAAGTCATTAGAATTTTCGAAATTAGAATTCATTCGCTCGGCCGAGGAACAAAGACTATTCAATATTCTGTGACTGTCATAGATTAGAGAGTCGTGAAAAATGTTTTTTTGTGGAAAAACGAATTTTCCCCGAAGTTTCCTAGCTAGATCGATATCTTACTATATTCCCCCCACCCTTCAAAAGGAAAGTTGTATTATTTATAAAATCATTTATTAATAAAATTCTATATTAGTGATTTTCTTTATTGGGTGTACCGCCGAATAAATTATTAAGAAGTTATTAATTTTATGAAAATTGGTGGTAGTCTTGAACATTCAGCGTTTTTTTAATTATAGTATGTTAGAATACTTAAATTCAAATTATAATAATTTCAATCATTTTTGTAAGTTTTTAACCCCCGACGCAAAAACGACGGGGTGTTATATGTTTGACGTGTCTGCGTGTGTGTGTGTGTGTGTGTGTGTATCAGTGTGTGTGTCTGTGTGTGTGTCTGTACAAGAAGCACTCTGTCTGTGGCATCGTAGCTCCCGAACGGAAGAACCCATTTCCTTTTTTTTTTGTTTGAAATGTGAATTTGTCAGGAGTGTTCTTAGCTATGTTTGATCAAAATCGATTCAGCCGTTTCATTGCGTTGAGGGTTTTTTTAATTTTTAAAAAATTAAATCTTGTATCTATATATTTTTTTCGTTTGATTGATCTATCCGAAAAAAAAAGAAAATAAATTCTGAAAAGTATTTATTGTACGAGACTTCTAAAACGAAACTGTCTGAAAATTATTCACAGACGAAGTCGCGAGCGCCGAAACGGTATCTACGTCAACAGGCACTTGCCGAATGTAATAATTGGTACCATGTCTGGAGATATCTGTTGATGTCATGAATGAAGTAGTACATGGATTGAGTGCTAAAATAGCCACTTATTGATCTAGAGTTTAACCTTCAGTTTTTATGGCAGTAGTTGGAACAGAAACCACTGAAAACGGAAAAAAATACTATCAAAAATTATGCAATTAGGTACTACGTTGAAAATATATATTCTATTCTATTTCTAATTTTTTTGATGTTTGTAAGGGGTGTTTTGGGTATTTTCTATATATAATTTTAAAAAAATATCTATGTTAATATTGTATTGAGTGTATTATTGTCTAGTACCCAAAACACAAGCTCTGCTTAGCTTGGGGCTAGATAATGTTGTGTGAACTGTCCAGAAATATTTATTTTATTTATTTATTTCTAGCCCTTTGTGTCCCACAGCTGGGCAAAGGCCTCACCCCATTCCTTCCAGACATCACGATCCTGAGCTCTGTTTGCCCAGACAACCAGAAACTTGACAATTTATATTTTAATAAATATCTAGTTATAAGAATTTGCATACATACTAACAACAACAAAACAATACAACAAACAATGCAAACATAAAAATACTTTAACTATTCCACTATATTAATCACAATTATAATAGCTGATGATAATCAGTATCTTTATTATATGCTGGTATATGCAATGTATTTCCTGTTTTTATTACATACTAGCGACTCGTCCCGGCTTCGCACGGATAGTTTTAGGATGAAAAACAGCCCCCTCCCCCCCCCTCCCGCCCTGGTAGCCTATGTCACTCAGGGTGGATGTAGCTTTCCAATGGCGAAAGAATTTTTGAAATCGGCACAGTAGGTTTTGAGTTTATTCATTACAAACATACACACACACACAAAAATACTAATCTTTCCTCTTTATAATATTAGTGTAGAAGTAGACTAGTATCCCCCGGGGGTTTTAATTGAATACATTTTACCATAGAATACATAACTACCAAGATGACAGACCAGATGTGGAGCGAGAGAGAAGTTCCTGATGGATCCCTACAGTTCGATCTCTTGTCCTGTTCTATCCCTTTTACCTATAATTTTGTTCCTAATCGATCCTGTCTCCAAGCGGTCAGTTATTTTAATTAGTTTAGGGTGGTGCTCTGATACACTTCCTTTAACTTTAAAACGGAAGCTTTATGAACATGTGTATTCTTCCCATCCTCACCTACGGCGCACAGACCTGGTCTTTGACTGATCAACAAAAGTTTAAACTCGGGGTTTGTCAGCGAGCCATGGATCGCAGTATTCTAGAAGTCAGACTGATAGACCGCGTTCACATCAGTATACTGCGCTCCAAAACTCAAATCACGGAACAATTTAAGTGGGATTGGGCGGGCCACGTCTGCTGCATGTCGGACCATAACAGATGTCCATAACAGAGTGGACGCCTCTGAATAGAAATCGATCTCGTGGCAGACCGCGGCGAAGATGGAGAGATGAAATAGATACCTATTTGAAGGATTGGTCCACAGTGCCCTAAAATAGAGAGGACTGGAGAGGAGGAAGGGAGGCCTTTGCCCTGCAGTGGGACACCACAGGCTCTTTAATAAATAATAATATTAAGGGGGCTCCCATATGACAAATGTGATTATATTGCTCGTTTTTGCTCGATTTTGATAACGGCAACAGGTAGACGCTTGAAATACTTGCAGAATATTTAGTTACATATTCACTTTAAAAATAAGTAATTAAAATAAAACTAATATTTAAGGGGTGCCCATACAACAAAAGTGTTTTTTTTACCGTTTTTATAGATAATGATACGGAACCCTTCGTGCGCGAGTCCGACTTGCACTTGGGCGGTTTTTTGTTGGCAACCAAGCGGATTGCAACTCCCCAAGTTTCGTCGCGGTCGGCATAGTGGTTTAGGAATGCATAGAAGACGAACGTACGATCCAACTATCTTTAGTTTTTGTATCTAAGTTATTGTTGTATAGTGCTATTTTAAATAGAAGCTATCCTAATTATAAATTATCACTGGCAGAGTTTGAATATAGACTTATATATAGACTCCTGACATAATTATTATACCTACTACAAATACATAAAGGTGAAATAAGTCATAATGATGTTTAAATAAGAGTCGGCTCGGCCAGATTTAAATAAATTTTGTTCACAAATAGAGTCAAAGTCAAATTCAAAGTCAAAGTCAAAGTATATTTATTGCTGAATTACATGTAAAAAAGATATTATAGATAAAACGTTGGATTCAATGTAATCTACCCTTTAAGGGCGTGCAATATCAATTTTATTTACAATAATTTGAATTGAAAATAATAGTAGAAATATGAATAACACAAAAAAACACAATTAAATTAATACAACATGTCTTAAAAATTACAAATGATAAAATAAAATTATAAAAAATGTCATCACTTGTCAAGAAAATTATCGATCATAAATTCATTTATCCTATAATAACATTTATCAGATTAGAACTTGGATTAAAATAAGGAACACTCCTCCCAAAATTCAGTTTCCGCATTGAATAACGCGACTGAACCCGCGGGTAGCCTCCAGTATTCTTTATACTGCGCTTAGTGGAATACACACTGATAAACACAGGTGTATAATTAAATGCCTTTATTTAGCGTATTACTCGCAACATTTGAATAGGTTCCTAAAATTGACCTTCATTTCGTAGTATTTAAAGCTGTTCTGCATCGCACACACACTGTTAAACACAGGTGTATAATTAAATGCCTTTATTTAGCGTATTACTCGCAACATTTGAATAGGTTCCTAAAATTGACCTTCATTTCGTAGTATTTAAAGCTGTTCTGCATCGCACACACACTGATAAACACAGGTGTATAATTAAATGCCTTTATTTAGCGTATTACTCGCAACATTTGAATAGGTTCCTAAAATTGACCTTCATTTCGTAGTATTTAAAGCTGTTCTGCATCGCACACACACTGATAAACACAGGTGTATAATTAAATGCCTTTATTTAGCGTATTACTCGCAACATTTGAATAGGTTCCTAAAATTGACCTTCATTTCGTAGTATTTAAAGCTGTTCTGCATCGCAACACCGTTACTAAGGAATACGAACTCAAGATTAAATAAAATAAATTAAACTAATAAATTAATAAATTTTTATTAAATAAGATTTAATAAAATAAACTATAACTAAGCAGTCAGAAAGTGCTGCAGGAGCATCATGCTGTTGGCTGTAGTTTTGAGTTCGATTTTAGTTTTCATTATCATCAAATATTTTTGCAAAAGCAAAAACAAATGTGATTTTCCGATGTACCCTGGGGCGTTACCTTTAATCGGAAATGCCCACATACTTCTTGGAGACGAAGTCCGTAAGTAACTTTACGAATAAGTATCTTGGTTATCTAGGAATGTTTTATATAAGCTGTTCGTTTTATTTTTCCCGCGACTACAAAAGCGCACTTACAAAACGTGCCGCAATTTACAAAAACATGCCATTTATAAAATAGAAAATTTATAAAATGAAGCCGCGTGACTCCTTGAGGGAGCGTTATAAGGAAATTAACATTCTCACGGTAATACCGCAATACATCTACGAAACCTTATCTTCTCTATCTAAATATATAAAAGAGAAGTCCACTCACTGACTGACTGACCATGAATAACCATCACGAAATTTCGGAAACTACTGGGCCGAGAGGTATGAAATTTGGCAGAAGCACTCAATGAAAGGTGTAGGCGCGCACTAAGAAAGGATTTTTGAAAATTCGTACCCTAAAAGTTTGAAAAAGGGTGTTAAAGTCCCAGGTTTTTAAGGTTAGAGAGGTGAATTTTGGCAAGCATGTTCCTTTTGGCTTTCGGGTGCTCCCTTAGAAAGGCTTTTACGAAATTTAGCCCTTAAGGGTATAAAAGGGAGTATTTAATGTTTGTATGAAAAATGTGAAAGAATCCAAATTGAATCTTAGGTACCGCAACGCGTTATTGCATATTTTACATTGAAATTATAATTTTGAAATCCATCAAAAATCAAATTGAATCTGACGACTTATGCATATTTTACATCGAAATTAGAATTTGGAAGCCATACATGTTTGAAAAGTTCCTTGAGGTTCAACATGGGTTCAAAATCGTCGTCATAACAGTTTTTTTGGAAATTTCTGATGGCCAGTATGTTTTATTCTACCTCAGAAGAAGAACTAAAGCAAGGAAGTAAGGCTAAAAACAAACCGGTATCGATTATACCAGTCTCATTATTTTATATGTATGTATTCATGTGTTGGAAATGAGAGAGGCATATATCTATCTGTTTTTATTTGTGTAACTCATGAATGTAGTAGTACATGGATTGAGTGCTAAAATAGCATAGAGTGTCCCTTCTTACTCCTATCCTAGAAGATAGCTTGCTATCCTATGTTAGAGAGAAACAAATATATTGTCACACGACAGTCGTTTTTCCGTTCCGTACCCTGAATTTTGGTATCATGCATATACATCTCCCTAGATTGTTACCATGAATGTACTAGTAATTTGACATTTGGCCTGGTACGACTAACACAAATAAGAACAGATAGATTTATGCTTGTCTCATTCCAACACATGAATACATTCATATAAAAGAATGAGACTGGTATAATCGATACCGTTTCGTTTTTAGCCTTAGTTCCATGCTTTAGTTCTTATTCCGAGGTGTAACTCGTACCAGGCCAAATGTCAAACTAGATACCAATTACTACTACATTCATGGTACCAATCTAGGAAGATTTAAATGGATGGCTTTTTTGCGACCGTTGGTGAAACTGACGAAAATAACTGCCAAAATAATATCGGGCGCCCAGTTATTAACCCGCCAACTAGTTCAATGTACCTACGCTCTATAGACCAAAATGAAACATTGAAAATCATACAGCAAATAAAAAACAAACACAGCTGTGGTATAGATAATATTCCACCTATTCTTTTGAAACAATGTGTAGAAGAGCTTGCAGCACCATTAACATTTCTAATTAACCAGAGCTTTAAAGACGGTCAATTTCCGGACCTACTTAAAATATCACTAGTCAAGCCTATCCATAAGAAAGGTGATAAAAAGATTCCAAGCAACTATAGACCCATAGCACTCTTACCAACATTCTCAAAAGTGTTTGAAAGAGCTATGTGTAATCAATTATATTCATATCTAGAAAAATTTAACATACTAGATGATAGCCAAAATGGTTTTAGAAAGACAAGATCCACAACATCAGCAGTATACACATATATTCAAAAAGCACTCCAACTAATAGATGAAAAGAAAATTGTACTAGGTTTATTATTAGATATGTCGAAAGCCTACGATAAAGTCGTGTATAGTATATTGCTTCAGAAGTTGTATGGCTCAGGCATACGTGGACCTGCCTATCTTTGGTTTCAATCATATCTAAATAATAGTAAACAAATCGTCCAAATAGAAGATCACGACATTGAAAATAGGGAAATAATAGAAATAAGATCAAATACCAGAAAATTAAAATGTGCAATACCACAAGGAAGCGTTCTAGGTTGCGTACTTTTTCTTATTTATATAAATGATTTGCCAAAAATATTTAATAATGATACAACGTTACCTATATTATTCGCGGATGATGTCTCAATATTAGTAAAATGCGAGAAAAACGAAAAGACGGATTCAATATTAAAGAGTACATTACAGACCGTAACAAATTGGCTTCAAGACCACAACCTGGAAATGAACTGCAGTAAAACTAAAGTAATGCAGTTTAAAACATACAATAGTCCAACCATTCCATTAAAAATAGATTTTCAAAACACTGCTTTAGAAAAAGTTGACACATTCAGCTTACTGGGTTTAAACATAGATACTCACCTCAACTGGAAGACTCACATAGAACACATACAAATTAAACTATCCAAGTTTACATATGCCCTTTTTCAAATTAAACACAGTACGAACACTGAGACTGCATTATCAGCGTATTATGCGTATGCGTATTCGTGGCTAAGATACGGTATAATGCTATGGGGAAATAGTGTAAATGTGAAAGACCTATTCATTACACAAAAGAAATGTGTTAGAATCATAGCCCAGATTGATAACATGCAAAGCTGTAAACCTTATTTCATAAAATTTCATCTTCTGACGCTACCTTCAATTTACATTATGGACATTTGCATTTTCGTTTATAAAAATAATAACCATTTCACCAAAATAAACGAAACACATAACAGAAACACTCGTCACAAAGACAGACTTTTTCTGCCATATTCTAGAATAAGTATGCTAAACAAAAGTCCTTATTATATGGCAGTAAAAAATTTTAACAAGCTACCAATTAATATAAAAAATGAAACTAAAATAAGGTTGTTTATCGGAAAGCTAAAAACATTCCTTATTCAAAGGTGTTTCTATACTGTTGACGAATATTTAATAGAATAAAAATGACCATTTGCCAACTTTAGCTACCTAAATTACCTTTTATACCTATTCTTAAATTTCCAAATTGATGAATGTACCTAATAACTCTGTAATGTTAGTAACTTTGGATGTTTTATTTGTTGTATTAGTTAACATTTTAGTAGTAAGTTGTTTTACCTATAGGTAAAACAAAGGTAAACTAGATATACTTAGTAAACTAAGTAGCAGTTTACGCCCTCGAAAAATTTGCGATGCCTGCAGAGGGCAAATAAGTCATAAGTGCTCACTATTTTATAAGACCAAATTGTAACACTTATTTATGCAAATAAATATCTTGTATCTTGTATCTTGTATCTTGGTACCAATATTCAGGGTACGGAACGGAAAAACGACTGTCGTGTGACAATATATTTGTTTCTCTCTAACATAGGATAAGATCTTCTAGGATAGGAGTAAGAAGGAACACTCTATGCTATTTTAGCACTCAATCCATACTATTATACATCCATGTATTCTACCAAAACGAAGTTTTTTTGAATAAGTTTAATGGTTTTTAGCAACGTAGCTCTACTTATATTATAATTTGTTTGTTTCTTTGTCTGTCTGTCGGTACAAATTATCTCGAAAACTGCTCTTACGATTTTGACAAAATAAGATAGGGTAAAACCGTTCTAAGTCCCAAAGCTAGGAAAAATAAAAATCCCAAATTCTGCGCAAAGTCCTTTGTTCTATACCGTCTAAAATGGGGTTGTATGGGATTGTGAGGGTTTCTAGGATTTGTAGGAGTTGTAAAAAAAATAGGAGTCTCACAAGGAGTTTAATGGCAGAGAAAACAATCTAACTTGGGTCCTGCCTCAGCTGGTAAAAATCGCGACTCTCAAGAAATTCTCCTAAGCATAGGATTTGTACGAGTTGTAAGAAAATAGGAGTCTCATAAGGAATTTAATGCATAGAAAACAATCTAACTTGGGTCCTGCTTAAGCTGGTAAAAATCCCGACTCTCAAGAAATTCTCCTGAGCAAGGTGCGTCGTAATGGGGTTGTATGGGTTTGTACGAGGTGTTAAGGATTTCTCAGAGTTTAAGGCATTGTGTAAGGAGGTAGGGTAGGGTATAAACCCTGTGTTTTTAGGAGTTTGAATGGATTTTTAGAGACTTGAAGGGCTTCTTAGGTTAAGATAGTTTTAAGGGGGTGGGGGGGGGGGGGGGGGAGGGAGGGTTATTAGTTTATTTTTGAGGATTTGTATTTTTTGGGTGTTTTTGGGGGTTTGTTAGTTTCTTGCCCATGTTCATTTGCGATTCTGCTATGATGGTTTAGACCACTATGTCTTGGGTAATCGATTCAATTAGGAAGGTGTTGGGTTGTATGATGTGGTTAGCCGACGGATAGAACTCAGATGAATAGCTTTCAGGAAAGTACACTATATCTTCACATCACAGACACTGGCGAGCCTCAAGCTGAAAGTCGTTATCGATGCATGTTGCCAGTGGTGACTTACGGTACTGAGAGGTGATCACCAACTATTAGCATCATACACAAGCTCAAAATCACGCAGCGGGCTATGGAGAGAGCTCGCACATTCCATACCTTTACCTGAATCCGAAACGAAGAGATCCGTAGAAGCAACGGTACCACTAACATGGCTCTCAAAATTAGCAAGTTGAAGTGGCAAGGGGCAGATCATATAGCTTGCAGAACCAACAACCGTTGAGGAATATTTGCTCTCGAGTAACCTTGAACCAGACGAGTAGAAAGACCCCTCGATGGGCCGACGACATTTTAAAAGTAGCAGGAAGTCGTTGCTTGATAGCACGTTCATCGTGGCATTCTATGGCGGAGGCCTATGGCCAGCAGTGGACCATAGAGGACCATGGAGGCTAATATTTGTACTTACAACTATTTACATAATGTAACAACTATTAACATAGTACGAGTAGGTAGGTACTACCTAATCAACGCGCGGAAGAAGTCGCGAGCGGGTTAGCTAGTTAAGTATATGCACACTTTGTGCTTATGTTTCGTCATCTGAAACATAAGCACAAAGATTTTGCCATAACCATAACAGTGGACCATAGATACAAGTAGCAGAACTATTTAATATCAATAAAACCATAAAACAACGTGAACCGCTTCAAAAAAAAATGTAAAAAGAGTCCTTCTGGGCAGGCAATGCATTGGCAATACCTCTGGTGTTGCAGATGTCAATAGGCGACGGTAACCGCTTACCCGCATCAGGTGGGCCGAAAGCCAGTTTGAAGAGCCATTACAATAAAAAAATTAAAAAAAAATGTATATACAGGGTGTCCCATGTTTAATGGATAATCTGGCAAGTGCATACAAGGGGGAGGGGGAGCAAAGCAGCTCAGTTTTTTTTTTAAATGTTTACCATGTAGTCCTGGAAATACGAACCTTTGAAAAAAAAAAAAAAAATTGCTGCCTATACGCACATTAATGGACATTACAACCACAAATTGAAGAATTATGAATAGTTTTTTTTCTGTGAAATGATCCTGAATGTTATGCCTTACCAACGTGATACCCAATTCATGACTAGCTATTGCTGTTTTTTTACAAAAGGTTTTAAAAAACCAGAATAGCAAATGTTTGTTTCTAATGTCTAAGTTTGAGCACCTCTGGTGAAAAAAAAACGTATAGTGACCTGGGTGGTCAACAATTTTAAAAATAAGCCTACTTTATGCAGTTTCTAAAAAGGTATTACATACGTTATTTTTCTTTGAAAATTATTAAGTTATTGCTATGTGACATACTGGAAATGTATTTTTAATAAAATAAATATTTTAAAAAATTTCAATCAATCTCAATAAAAACTACCTAAATACGTTATAAAACGTAGACAGAGGATCGGACGGACCTAGCTGACTAACTTGCTACCTGGGTGCATGACGCACGCACGACACGTGCTTGTGTGAGAGAGATGAACACTATTTGGCCACATGCGAGTAAGAGGGATAAATAGCTTCGCTTCCCTATTCCTTTGTGTGTTTAAAATTTGTTACGTGGTTGACTGTTAATTAGATAACTGATTTTAGTGCGTCTCTTGATTTTCTCGACATCAACATGTGCATTTTCGGTTCTCACGGCTTACTTTCGATATCACAACTACTGACAAGCTACCAAAAAGGAATACCTACTTACTCATCTACTTTTAGTTTGAACTTTAAAGTGAAAATTGTTGAAACTACGGTTAGGAAAAAGGTAAGGTAAGATGAGGAAATATTAACAATATTATTAATATTTTAGATTGTTTCAACACTATGAAGAGGATAACTGACAAATTATTGGAGAATGGAGAATATATGGCCTTTCTGGTTGGACCTTTCAAATATGTATACGGTAAGTTGTAAACATACTCACAAATGTCAAGTCTGTTAGTTCCCTCAAAATAGCTTGAAATACATAGATCACGTAAAATCTTGTATTTCATACAAGATTTTAATCTAATTTTTAATCTTGTATTTCATACAAGATTTTACGTGATCCGAGATGTTTATTTGCAAAAACTCATGAATAAACGCGACGTATGTTGCCTTCTTTGTTAACTTTCGTAATTTCAAAACATGATTCACGGGATACCTCGAGATCATTCTATACACAGCATCGAAAGAACCATTTCAATCGGCCATCGCTCGGGTCTTTAATAGGTACTACATTCTGACTTAATATTAGGTACCATATACTAACATAATATTAGGTACAACAAACTGACATAATAGGCATAATTGCATGATAATTATGTTGAGTTGTAGAACCCTACTGAATTCTAGGACGTTTTTGGTGGGAAAAATTACATATTAGGGCTTCTAAATATTAGTTTTAAGAGCTCTGAAAGAGATTGCATATTACTCGTAATTACTGGTTGCATCATCAGGTTATTTACTGAAGATCATTAGAAATTTTAATTGGCAATGCAGTTATCGTATACAATCATTAAATTAAAAAGTTGGGTTTATAAATTAAAAAATAAATGTTTTGACGTATGCTTTATTTACTTGACTGATATTTGCAGTATTGACTTATATATTAATAACAACCTAATAACAATACCTACATATCGTTACAGTATACATTACATAATGTCGGAGCAGAGCTACCACGCGGCTTATAATGTTTAGGGTTCCGTACCCAAAGGGTAAAACGGGACTCGATTACTAAGACTCCGCTGTCGGTCCGTATGTCTGTCTGTCTTTGTGTCTGTCTGTCACTAGGCTGTATCTCATGAACCGTGATAGATAGACAGTTGAAATTTTCACAGATGATGTATTTCTGTTGCTGCTACAACAAAAAATACTAAATAATAATAATAAAAAAAAAATTAGGGAGGCTCCCATACAACAAACGTGTTTTTTTGCCGATTTTTTATAGATAATGGTACGGAACTCTTCGTGCTCGAGTCCGACTTGCACTTGGCCGGTTTTTTTATATACAGGCATCTAAAGAATAATATGGTTTATTAATTAGATTTTTCTTTATGTATTATTTCAATCTTCGAATAGGAAGTTCATATGAATTTTCTAGAAGTTTATTATAGAACCATATAACAGATCGTTCACTATGCGTGGTCAATGATGGGTTATTTTAATTAATTCTTTTTCAGTTTTAGCGGACCCAGATGACTGCACCACTGCTCTTAATGCCTGTCTAGAGAAGCAATACGCTTACTCATTCTTTAAACCAACGTTAGGTGATGGACTAGTAAATGCAGATGGTACGTAACTATTGTTCCTATCCGTATTCATCCTGACAGGGAAAAAGTTACCTAAAATAATATAAAAAAGAGTTAATCATTTGAACGCTTTGTAATTATTCGTGAATGTCCGTTGCAGTTTGACGACCTCTGTGGCAAGGCGGGCGAACGTTCGCCTGCGACGCCGGAGGCTGCGGGTTCGATTCCCGCCTTGGAACAAATATTTGTGCGATATGCAGATATTTGTTCAGGGTGTTCTGGGTATTTTCTATGTATAATAAAAATATATATCTATGTTATATATTGTACTAGATGACCCGCGCGCGACTTCGTCCGCGCATAGATTGGAAAAATCCTTGGTGCGGCGTGCAGACAATAATTTAAACATCAACAACCACCCCGTGAAACGACTTTTGAAACGACACCACACTCAAGTTTTTCAATTTGGGGGTCCGATTTGACCCTTGAGGTCCTGAAAATATTTTGATTTCAACAACGACACCATGAAACGACCTTTGAAACGACACCATACTCAAGTTTTTCAATTTAAGGGTCCTTTTTGAACCTTGAGGTCCTGAAAATATTAAGATCTCAATGACTACACCGTAAAACTAACTTTTAATTCGTCAAAATACGCTGAAAGCTGGTTAAAACGTCAAGTGTTTTTATTTACAAAGAAAACGTTCTCGTGACTTTTTTCAGCAAAATTAGAGGTACTGCTGAAACATATTTTTGATATTTTTATATAAGGAATCTACCTGAGAATTTTCAAGTATCTACTACCAACGGTTTCCGAAATACGAAGAATTTTAGTCTTACATTAAAAGCCGTTTTGGACCCCTTATAGGGTGAATTTTACAAAATCCTTCCTTAGTACACCCCTACACCAAAAAAGAAATACATCCTCCAAATTTCATGTATCTAGGTCCAGCGGTTTAAGCTGTGCGTTGCAAAACGCAAAGTGTACACATTAAAAGCCCTTTTTGGACCCCTAAGGGAGCAAATTTTCCAAATTCCTTTTTAAGTACACTTTAACACCCTAAAAGGACTACACTCTCCAAATTTCAAGTCTCTACGACCAGCGGTTTAGGCTGTGCGTTGTAAAAGCTAAAGTTTTTTTTTTTTTACAAATAAAACGTTCCCCTGCCGTTTTTCAGGAAAATTTAAGGAATCTCTGAAATATGTATTTGTTCATTTTATTTGAGGAATCTCCATGTAAAATTTCATGGTTCTACTACTAACGGTTTCCGAAATACAGAGCATTTTTGTTTTACATTGGAACCCCATTTTGAACCCCTTAGCATGCGAATTTTCAAAATTCCTTTCTTAGTACAACCCTACGCATCGAGACAAACACACCCTTCAAATTTCAAGTCTCTACGACCTGCGGCTTAGGCTGTGCGTTGGACCTCGTTCAGTCAGTCAATCAGTCAGTCAGGACAAAGCCTTTTATATATTAGATTAAGTATATCAGTTATCTAGTACCCATAACACAAGCTCTGCTTAGCTTGGGGCTAGATAATGTTGTGTAAAATTTCCAGCATTATTTATTTATTTATTTTATTTATTTATTTATATATACAGAACCCCAACTGTGGTAATAGGGTTCTGGATAAAATAATAATGCATGAGACAGGTAGTACCTGTTCTAATTCATGTGAGTTTAGACTTGCTTTTGCAATAGAGTCAGAGTACGAGGAACCTAGATTAGGATAGAGAGGCCTTTGTCACACTGCGGACACAACCTTCATCAGTTATTCTGCACCTAGTATACTTTGTGTTTTTTTTTTTTTACTATTTTCGACCGTCAATTGACCGCGATCTCACCTGTTGGCAGGTGACGATGCGGCCGACGTTGGAGCACGAAGGTCTAGAAGGCACCTATTCACTCTATCCTTAAAGAGACCTATATTATAGTTTTCAGGAAATACAGACGATGGCAACTTGTTCCATTCCTTAGCAGTTTGCATCACAAAGGTGGAACCGAAATGCTTAGTGCGAATTGCGGGTATACTGGTGAGGTAAGGATGGTACTAAGCCATGCGCCTGCTCGTCGTATGATGAAATGGAGATGGAGTGATCAGATCATAAAGCTCCTGAGCACATTTCCCGAAATGTAACCTATAGAAGATCGAGAGGCATGCAACTTTACGGCGGTGCTCGAGACTCTGGATCCTAGTCTCCGCCATATGTTGCTCTCCTATAAGCCTGAAAGCTCTGCGTTCGATCGAGTCCAAGGCAGCAAGCTGGTGTTTGGCCGAGCTATCCCAAAATGGCAGCAGTACTCCATACCAGACCGGACTCGGACTTTGTACAAACTAATCAGCAGCTGTCCCGGTGAAAAGTAACGCTTTACCTTATTCGGGATGCCTAACTTCGTATATAGCAGCTGTTTTTTGCTTTTGACTCAATATTGAGCCGAAGTTAAGACTCGGTGTAAGAGAAACACAAAGATCTCAAGATGATCTCCTATATCTATAGGCACATATAAACCTGAACAAACTGTATTTTTTTGGCGAAGAAGAGACCAGCCTTCGTATTAGACGTTAAATGGACGAGGAAGGCTAGGTGGAGTTTCTCGAGAAGTGCAGGATATGCTGCAAGCTTAGCAACAAATCGGCCAATTGGATCAGAGCGAGCCTTCCGTTTCACCTTCTTGCAGGACTTGGCAGCTTTGTTATAGGCTCTCTTTTTAACGTGTTTCCGAGACCATACCGTTTCTTGCATCGATCCAGGCTAGGTAAGCCGCATGTTTTTGCGCTTCTGCGCTAGCACACGCTACGATCAGATTACTACTGTTCGAACGGTATTACGGTGTTACGGGAAACACCTGATATTGTACCAATTTTTTTTACAGTGCTTACAGTATGCAGACCTTCCTATCTTATTTCTCCATATAAATTTCAGCACCAACATGGAAGAAGAACCGCAAACTCCTCCACCCGATGTTTGGCCTGCAGCATGTGAGAAGATACTTGCCTGTATTCAACTTGCAAGCTAGGAGACTGGTGGAGAGGTTTACGGAACACGAAAACAAAGGAGCTTTCAACCCGGAACTACATGTCCACGTGGTATCCCTTGAGTCGATTTGCCGTAAGTCAATGGAGAGTGGTTCATGCGTCGACACTTTTGGGTGAACAACGACAGTGGTCGCGTTTCGAGCCGTCTACTTATTCTTCTGCTTTATACCGCGCTCGGTATATTATGTTCCGTGGTAGTCGCTCGCATAAGCGTGAGTTGAGCGCAGGCCACCGCACGCACTGCTTTCGTCCTCGCCTTGTAAGTTCGACAGTGATGATGATCTCAGAGCGCGCGTGCGCTGTGTACTTCTGTAGGTACTTACGATAAGCGATGATCATGTTGTTTTACGCCTGCTTTATTTTATAAGTACCATATTTTTCCTGTTTTTGCTAAGCTTGCATGCTCCAATCACAAACGAATCTTATATTATGTTCTTACCAATAAGATATTATTTTTAATGTTATTTTTATAAGATAGAATCAATTTTACATACTGGCCTCCAAAAAAATCTACTCACTCGGTATTCCATGATTTTTTTGTTTATATTTATAAACATGGATCTGAGTAGGCTCTTGACTTTGTTTTGGATACTTGTAACGTGCTTAGTGGGTAAGGTTTGTGAAGCATACCTGGCAAATTCCTTAGGCTTATGCATTAACTACACGTTTAGTTTATTTAGAACTTTTACCTCGGATACGTAGATATGTGAATATGTGACTGCTTTTCATTAAAATTTTGAAACTATTGTTTTGGTGATAATTTTCATAAAAGTTTGATCTAAAAACACGGATACTACCGAGGTGGAAGATACGTAAGTTGTGACCCTCATCCGCGAAGGTCTAACGCCGGTAATATCAGTAATCGTCCATTGACAAAAATAGTTTAAACTTGAGAATCATATATCAACTGCTATTGATATTACGGGCCTTAGTCAGCGAAATGTGACAAGAAGATTAAATCTGAGTCAATCGGCTTGACGAAGGGTTTATAAACGGTTCTTGGCGACAGGAGAGTATCGTCGGAGGCTTGTCGGAGGTCTGGCTCCGGACGTGGTCGTGTCACTAACCCGACAGATGACCGTTTCATACTCGTAGATCGCCATCTTTCTGTGGTTGACCTTCAGAAGCTTAGGGATAGTCGTGAAGTGTCTGTAAGTGATTAAAGAAGTACCTATATCTGCCGCAAAGCAGAAGTGCTCGCATTGCTGTGTTCCTGTTTGAAGTGTATGGTTGCCCTTAATTGTGTTGCGGTTAATTTTGTGGGCTTCATCTAATTTAATTAGCGTACAGTATTTCAGCATGATAGTACTAATATCGTGTATAATCGCGAAGTCTCTCCGGGCGAACCAATAGTATGTTGTTAAGTCGTATAAGTTTTACGAAACAATGTATTTGTTAAATTACAGAAACAAGTTTTGGGGCAGAGTTATCTGAATATACAAGCAAGCGCGAGAAATATGTGGAGTCCTTCGACTGTTTGACGAAACTCGTAGTGACAAGATTCCAAAAGGTAAAGAGGTTTTTGTCGCTTGGCGACCTTAAAATCTCTTATAACTCAAGTCTTAAGCCTCCTCTACACGTCTCTCGTCCTAATCACGTGCATCCGCGGACGCTGACAGATGCATGACAGATGCCGACAACAATCGGTTTCGAGGCGGACGCATCTGCAGACGTGAAATATCTACAACAGACGCGCAAATTACCTCCTCGAATACGTCGGCGAACGCATCTGATGATGACGTCTGCAGATGCATCTCTTGACCACCTACAGTTTATGGAACTCGATATGCCGAACAGTCTGTATTTTGACGACCTCAGTGGCGCGGAGGGCGAAGGTTCGCCTGCGACGCAGGAGGCTGCGGGTTCAATTTCCACCTCGGAACAAATATTTGCACAAATAAAATATTTTTGTAAATAAAAAATATGTATCTATGTAATATATTGTATTAAGTATATCAGTTATCTAGTACCCATAACACAAACTTTGCTTAGCTTGGGGCTAGATAATGTTGTGTCCAGGTAATGCCTGTCCAGTATTATTTATTTATTTTATTTATATTATAACTCTGAGGTAGGTAAAATATTAATTCGTTAGTTTACGGTTCCTACATTGTAAGCAAGCAATACCCATCTCACACGTATCCACATCGCTAATTACTGTGACTTCTATGCTCAAGAAGTTAGCGGCGAGTGAGTACCTATTAATTTCATTTCAGCTCTGGCTGCATAGTGACTTCATATTCAATTGGACTTCTTTGAGGAGGAAACAGGATGAGTGCGTGGGAGTGATTGCAGAACTATCGAATGAGGCAAGTATACATTCGCTTTGCCGCGGACCAAGCTTGTTCTATCTGTCGGTTTAGCGAGCTCTTACATGGTCATCATCTTCATCATCATCAACCTATTGCAGTCCACCTCTGGATATGGGTATCTCCCATGGCACGCCACTGAGACAAGTCTTTGGCTCTCCCCATCCAGCTGTTACCAGCCACCCCGCGCAAGTAGTTGCTCCGTCTACCCAGAGGATGCCCTACGTCTCTACTACGACACTACTTCTGTCTACACGCGCCGTTGGAGTAACTCATTTACTCCAACGGTTATCGGTTCTTCGGCAGACATGACCGGCCCAACACCACTTCAGCTTGCTAATCTCCTGGGCTATGTCGAGAAAGTATGTTATTCTGTCGGGTAACGTCATTTCAAATCTTATCCCTGAGAGACTCCGAGCATAGTCCAATCCATAGCTTGTTGTTGTGGACCCGTCCCACCTGAACCAGTCCCACCGTGAGTGTCCACGTTTCAGTTCCGTTAGTGATAACTGGTAGGACGCACTGGTTAAAGACGTTTGTCTTCAGGCATTGTGGGATGATTCACGAAACAACTTGATGTTATTTCCAAATGCTGCCCAGCCCAGCCTAACTTAAATGAACTTACTTATTACGAATATTTTGGCATTGATATCTAAAAAATCTTTGTTTTCAGCTCATACAAAACCGAAAATCAAAAATCAACTCTGGTGCAATAAAATTGCATGAAGAAAAAAGTAAGTAGGTTCCTACTTACGTAAGTAAGACTTTAAAATTTATAGAAAGCCAGTAGCGGCACGTATATACCTCACAGGCACAATTAACCGCCCACCTTGTATTTCTTTCAGCTAACAGTAATCGTCAAGTAAGAACCATATTTGATGGAAGTTATCAAATTCAAATTCAAATTCAAAATTTTTATTTAAAAAACAACCAAAAAACAACCAATGTTAAAAGCAACCATTAAGAATAAATCAAATTACAAAAGCACCGAAAAAATCCGTTTATTAAAAAAAATATGCAAAAATTCAATATCGCGAAATTTATTAAAAATGAAAATGTAATGTGTCTAATTTTGATAAAAAAAACTACCAATTTATTTTTTAATTTAAGTTTTAATAATGTGTGTTACCACCTCGGACCCTAATGACTTGGAGCCGGTTTGACAATCCATCCATGATGTCTTGAATATCCGACTGAGGGATATTGTGCCACTCTCCTAGGGTCGTAGGTGCCGGTAATCTTGCTCGGATACGTCTCTTTAGGTTGTCCCAAATCTACTCAATCGGGTTCAAATCGGGACTACGTGCCAGCCATGGCAAAACTTGATAGCATTGCAGATCTTGCGGTATGGTAACGAGCATTGTCGTGCATTAATCTGAAGTTCTCACCAATAAATGGTGCGAAAGGTTTGACGTGGTCCTGTAAGACTTCCTCCACGTATCTTTGAGCGTTCACACTGCCTCTACCAAACACCACAAGATCGGTATGAGCCTCGTAAGAGATGCTTCCCCAAACCATTATTGACTGATAACCTGATAACCCACGATTTCAGTTTTTGCGCATGGAGCAAACCGTTCATTTTGGCGTTGAAGTCCATCTAGACCTCTTAAAGCTATTCTGCTCTCATCTAAGAACAGAACGTTCTTCCATTCCTGCATAGTAAAGTCAGCATATTGACGCGCAAAGGCAAGTCTAGCTCTACGGTGCTGTGGGAGCAGTTGTGGAGCGCGAGCTAGACGAAAAGCCCTCTGATTACTTTCAGTCAGTCTTCTTCTAATGGTACGTTCACTCACACTGACATTTCTCACCTCTTAAAGACATGTACGCGCTTCAGTAGCGGTGCTAAAGCGATTTCTTAGCACGTTACTGACAAAAAAGGGGTCATCCCGAGCTGAAGTGCACCAATGTCGACCCTGACCTGACTTCTTTGTGTATGAACCAGTCTCCCGAAAGCATCTGATGCCATCCCGTACCGTAGTTTGAGGTAAATCGAGTGTATGAGCGATGCAACGTTGGCTGTACCCAGCGTCAGCAAAAGCCACTGCCCTAGCAGCACCAGTTGCATTGAGAGGCATTTTTTCAGCCACAAAGAATAATGATACACTAAAAACTCTAATTAAACAATATTTGCACACGATGGCAGAAAAGAACAAGAAATGTAAACACGGACATGTAACTGCAACAATTTCAAACAACGACTAAATTCCAAAAAGGCTTTTTTGACACAAAATTATTCATCGAAATATGGTTATAAGTGGTTTTTTTATTGCTAAATTACCCACTTAACAAAAAAATAAACATTAGATAAGCCCCAGTTATCATAAGCAATAAGGGTGACTAAAAATATAGGTGGGCGGTTAATTGTGCATGTGAGTGTATAACGTAAGCCGACAATTACAATTGACAGATTGATTGAATGGATTGACTTTACAACTGAAATCGAGAAGCGGACCATAATATCCTTACTGTTTTCACTATGTTTATATTGGTAGATCATTTCTAGAGTTGACGCGCTAGTGAAAACGCTATATTTTATTTCAGATTTTCAGCCATTCGTAGACAAAGTCATAAAAATAGCTCAAGATAACGAAAGATTTACAGACGAGAACATTAGAGATGAACTGAAAACTATCGTATCAGCGGGATACGACACTACAGCCAACAGTATCATCTACTGTCTAATGTTGTTAGGACATCATCAAGACGTCCAAGATAAACTCTGCAGAGAGTAAGTCATTTGTCTTTTCATAACGACATGGGAGTGTGGACAGAATTGTTAGGTTTACATTCCTATGCAGCCACAAGTGGGTGCTTTTAAAAACTAACTCGAAATAAAACATTTTCAGAAATAATATCACATCTATGTTACATGTACAAGGTTTATCTACAATACTACGTATTACTACTACGAGTACTCGATGTACTACTATTTAAACAACTATACCTACAGGGTGTCCCACGGTCTTGCTACTTGGAGAAAAAGTACGTGAATACACATGAAAATAAAAAGAAATAACTTTTTTGTTTTTTTACTCTATGGAGAGTCAGTAGTACTGAGGGGTGAGTCTGAGTTTTGCAAACACCATCGTAACGGTGAACGTAACACGATCGTACGTGTATAACATAATAACTAGCTATTAATCTGTGCCAAAAACATCACAGATTAATGGCTAGTTACTACGCAATACACGTACACTCGCCGTTACGATCATCGTTACGATGGTGTGTGTAAACTCGGACTTGCCCCTCTGCATTCAAAGATATTTAAAAAGTCACTAGCCTAAGCCAGGAACTGAACCCGAAATATTACAAAAAAAAACTGTATTTTTATGATACCGATCGAAAGAGTCAAATTACAAGGATCAATTTTACTTCTCAATAGCATAGTATGAAATTATAAAAAGACATGTATCTATCTCTTATCTTAATTTAGTGGGGTCGAGTCCCAGCTTAGGCAAGTCACTATTTTAATATCCGTGAATGAAGAACTATTACTGACTCTAAACGAAAAAGTCAATAAGTCAAAAGTATGTAATTCATTGAAATCACAAGTGGGTTATGACTTGACGGAGACTCTTGACGACTTGACTATAAAAAATATAATTACAACACTTGACATTGGCGAAATTGTTTGGAGCACTCCTCAGAAGCCATTATTATAAGAAGAAAAAAGATCATTTTGAAAGGGATCATTTCGAATCTACTTAAGACTCGGACCAATACTTAAGAATCGAACCGGAGTCTTACACTCGTATTTATAGACAAGTCAAAGTACTTAAGCAAAAGTAATTACTTGAGCAACTATTTTTATTGCATAGTTAAGAAATCGGTCGAAGTAAGAACTGTCAAAAGTTAGAATTCTTAATCAAGTAATAGTAACCACTTTCGTTACTTAAGCAACGCTTATTACTCGGTTCGGAGCTTTTTGACAGTGTTTAGTACTTTCTAACCTCAAAATTTTACAGAAAATAATTATGGAAGATATCGAGCATTTATTTTTCAATTTGGACAATATTATAAGTGATCCATTGGAAGAAGTTGAAAACAGTGTTAACATTAATGAACCTAGAAAAACAAAAGTATATTTCCGTAATGACCCTCTTCGCGAAAATACTGAAAATGATTTTAGGATGAGATATCGATTCAGTAAAAGTGTTGTACTCAATGTTATTTTGCCATTAATAATTGATGACTTGCGGTCAGATACACAAAGAGGACTCCCAATCAGCCCTGTGTGCCAGTTACTAACAGCTTTAAGGTTTTATGCAACTGCAAGTTTTCAAATGGTTTGTGGAGATTTGTTAAATATATCGCAATCCACTGTATGTCATATAGTTAAGAAGGTGAGCCGTGCATTAGCCGTCATTTGCCTGACTATGTAAAATTTCCCAATCCTGCAGAATTAAGAAAAGTGAAAGAAGATTTTGAAAACCTTGGACGCATCGGTAGGTCAAATGGACTTAAAAATATAATTGGAGCAATAGATTGTTTGTTCAAAGATAAAATTGTATGATTAAAAATATCTTCTACGACTCATTTCTCTTTTTATACAGATAACTTTATCAAATTATATATTATAAATTTATAAGGCATTATAATGCAAGACTTTGTAAAAAAATCTAGACCTCACTTTTACCCTCTCATGAAACAAAACGCAGCAACGTAGTGTTGCCAGTGAGAAACAACCATCAAGCATCAACTCTAACTTAAGCAATTGCTTAAGTAAGTAACGTGCATTACTCAACTATAGAATACAGTTTTGTACTGAAGAATTCTAGCTTCAAGTAATGACTTCATTAAGAAATTACTTAGTAACAAGTAATTACTTGTTTATAAATACGAGTGTTAAAGTCTCCATTATGTAAAACTTCTTAACTTCAATATTTAAAATACTTGCCCTCCTTGTAGCATGGCCGTGGGACACACCGCATAATTTATGAAAGAGTATAAAAGAAAATAAAAAAAATGCCGCTCTTTAGGTAAGTATGTATTAATAACAATCAAATATTTTATCAGGTTGAAACAAGTATTTTGCGATTCAGACAGAGACGTCGACAAAGATGACATACCTAAACTGGTCTACTTAGACGCATTTCTGAAAGAAGCTCTTCGATTGTATCCAGTCGCTCCTGTAGTGGCGAGACACACAGATGTGGATGTGAAATTGAGTGAGTTTCATGGCTTTTGTTCAGATCACAGATGTGGATGGTGCCTGGACGCGCAATTCTTCTGTGAAGGGCCTATTATAAGGTTCCCCATCATAGCATGAACTCTATTTATCTAGTTCAACAGTGTACTAAGTGTTCTAAGTAACAGACAGAGAGATTATTTTGTTATCACTTTGCCTCTTTTATTATACTACTTACACATATCGTTAAAGATGTATCTTAACCATAGCTGACCTCCTTAACTATTCTTTCCAAGCCAATAAGGACACGAGATGACAAACCAACCAATGAATGTGATTACTATTCAAGCAACGTCTCTGATGATCTTTGATACGCAGAATCCTCACACAATGGTCCGGCACGCACTTAGCTCATTTCTTATACCAATAATTAGGTCGGTTCTTAATTAAGGTCAGAACGTCACATAAATGTTATCAAAATAGGATTTGTTAGCTGTTGTTCCAATAAGCAGTACGTCCATGTTTTGCACATTTTCAGTAAAAGCGCCAAAACTACCGACAAAGTTATATTTATTTAAGAAACATTCCGCACTTAAACAATAGTTCTAGTAGGACTTAATGCTAACAGCATTATCTGCCAGTCATCCTGGACGTGCAGAAAGGTGGTGAGGCGTGCCTTACAAACAAGGTAAAAAAACGAATATAATATAACATACTAATAAATAAAAAATACCCAAACAAAAAACAACAAAGTTTCACAAAAATAATAATAATAATAAAAATATATAAATTACGATGATACACAAACACATACAACAACAAATACAAAAATACAAAAGTTTTTATTGTGTTTACAAGTAATACAGTAAATCGGAAAGGGAAAGTACGTAATTATATACGTTACAAAGG
The DNA here is from genome assembly GCA_932527175.1 of Operophtera brumata. NCBI lineage: Eukaryota > Metazoa > Arthropoda > Insecta > Lepidoptera > Geometridae > Operophtera > Operophtera brumata. The sequence continues at coordinate 51,154,134 of OW052239.1, read as the reverse complement.
CTACAGTGACATAGAGATTAAACACTGACATAGTTGGTCGGTAGTTGATAATGCTGTTAGCATTAAGTCCTCCTAGAACTACTGTTTTTGTGCGGAATGTTTTCATAAATAAATATAACTTTGTCGGTAGTTGGTTGGTAACTAATAATTTACCAACTTAAACTTAACTTTTCAAATTATAATAGATATAATATCATATATAATATAATATATAAATATATCCCAACAATATACAATCTTTTTTTTTGTACCTTAAATATGCTCAATAATCCCACCAATACAAGCAGGAGTCTCATTATAATATAAGAAGTGGAATAGAAAGATAGAAAAAGAAAGAAAAAACATTTATTTGTGTCAACACACAATATTCCACACAAAATGTCACAAAGAAACAAAGAAAAATAAAACTAATGTGTGCCTCTTAGTACCAGCCACGCATCACTGACACAAAATGGCGTCCAGCTCAGCATTTGTTGTGTTGTAGCAACACAACGCTGATCTTTCGCTGAACCATCTATTTATTTATTTATTTATTAGAGTTACCAACATAGAAAAAACAACATCTAAGTGAAAAGAGACTTCAACTTGTAATACATGTTGAAACCGTTCACAGTCTTATGGCACGGTTTTTGATTGGAGGCCAACCAATGCAGGTAGGTCCATAAAACGGTGAACGAGCTTTAAAAGGCTTTTATGTAACGCCCCCTGAAGGACCATGGTAAAATCTTTTGGATACATCTCTATAGTTTGTGCACTTGAACGAAATATTTTTGGTCGAAATGCTTGGACGAAGTGCGTGTTGGACCAAACACGTGTCGGATGAAATGCGAATGATAATTCCATTTGGACGAACTGCCTAATGGAGTGACAGCTAACAAGTCAAAAATAGAATCGTTTTTTTTTGTATCTCTATTTAAAATAAAGAGCAATGGAGCAAAATGAGGGATGTGATTTTAGCAGTCTATATATGTGTGTGTGCATTTGAAATTGTATATCAGTGTTCCCTCTTAGCTCTGGAATCGGAACTACTTTTGAAAAAATATGAGATAATCATTCAAAATGACGGAATTTAAAATCATGTTTTCAAAACTATGTACCTTTTATAACCATATTAGTTTCAAAGGTTATATAGCTGAAAACAGGTATCAAAATGTTGTCTAAAGACTCAAAAGCACGAAATACCTAGTGAAATACCTAGTGTAAACAATAACGTAATGTTGTGAACTATTGCTTGCTTTAAGAACACAAGATCAAAGTGTCCTCACCTTAAATAGAGACAAAAAACATGCAAATCAATACATTCTTAGTTATGGTTTATGTTATAAATCACAAAAAATAAATTTAAAAAGTTGTAGATCCACGATTTTTTGGTAAGTGCCTAGAACTTAATTCAACGTTATATTCAGAGGCTTTTCTCAATACAAATCGTGGATTTGCCTCTGACTGCACCTATTAATTAAGTTGAAGGAATTCACCATGTAATCGAGAATCTTGCCGCCCTCTACAACATTTAAATAACTTGTTTTCAACTTTTTCGTATGCGGCTTTTAGTTTGGAACTCGACTTTTTGTTTTCTGTGTTCTACAGAAATCTTATTCACTTTATTTTTATTGACTGACTCCTTTTTCAGAAAAGCACACCATACCAGCTGGATCCGACTTTTTTGTGGTCACCTATGCTATAAATCGCCATCCGATGTGGGGTCCTGATGCAGAGCAGTTCAGACCTGAACGCTGGCTAGATGGAACTGCTCCAACGAATCCCAACCTTTTCGCAACATTTGGCTTAGGAAAGCGGAGCTGTATTGGTAAGTCCTGAGTAACGTTTAAACTGCTTGTAGTTCTACAAAACCTGAATAGTGAAGCATATAGACTATAAATAAGCATACAATAAATAGACTAGTGTAAAATATAATAATAATAATAATAACTTGACTTGGCTCACGAGGTTATCAACGATTATCGTTCCCGATAGTCGTTTCAGTGAATGGACTGATTGTGAAGAGCTTCGACGAATACCTTAAGAAGCTCTCGCTGAATGGTTGGATTAAGGATCAGATTCAGAAGGCGGTACTCCTGGACTCGGCACGCATAGTCAGGAAGTTCCCCTCTCTGTAGCCCTAGCCTCCGACCGTTTGGGCATTGCTCCGCGGTCGGTGGTTCCCCGTTTTGATTTTATTATTTACCATAATGTTTTTTATACTATTTATGTTTTGTATATAGTATTCCTTTATAGTAAAAAAATTGTTTTGTTACAAGTTTAAGAATAAATAAGTGTCATAATAATAATATTATTATAATAATAATAGACTATAGTGTAAAATAGTCGTAGTATACTAGTAATAGTGTAGTAGTAGTAGTAGTAAAGCTTTTTTGTTAGAGTTCGTCCGGGGAAGTACTACCATCATATCTGCTATTGGAAGTAATGCATTAGTTATTTCGTAGATGGCAAAGGTAGGTTTCTCAAAACTGAGATATAATTGTACCTCGTGGGATCATTCCAAACAGGTCTCCCCTAACTACGTAACAGATACATAGAGTAGTTCCTGAGTGATCCCTTGGCTATGATCCCGTGGACTTTGATCGTCCTGTTAGATCCACTCCCATACAAACAGATAAATACCAACTCTTTATTAGTCTGTATATACCCGGCACTCGAAATTAACTTTATTCTTTAATTTGTGCTTTTAAGACTACGCCAACCCTAGGCAGAAATCTAAAAAAAACATTATCTTTTGGCGAAGACTGGCAAGGTCTGGCTAAAATACAAATCTAAATTATAACAAAACGCTTTATTTTCAGGTAGAACATACAACATGTTGTCCATGAAGACGACTATATCGCACGCGGTACGACGGTTCCGGATTACTGCTGATATTTCTAAACTAGTGCTGAAGCAGGATATGTTACTGAAGCCTGCTTCTGGACAACACATAATTTTAGAACCTAGAATAGACTGATGTCATCAATGTGGGGAGTGAGCATTGTGGGAGTGGTCGGTGTGGGAACAGGATGTCATTTTGAGAAGTGCTCTTTGTGGGACTGCAAAATTATTGACATCTATCTATTCTCGTATTTTCTTACTAGTATTTTCACTCTTTACATTAAATTATTTTCGAAAACCAAACTTATTTCATTGATTGGGTGAAGCAAGTTTTCTGAGTCAGCTTGGATTGGCTGATTGGCATTCGTATATATGTTTATATGTACGAAATATTTTAAATAATTTTAAACTTACTACCGCTTTCCTCATGATGATTTCATTTGGCAATCATAACTTTTACTTATATATATACTTACAGGTTTCTAGGGTACCCTCGGTGCGCGAGTCTGACTCGCACTTGGCCGGTTTGATTTTAGTGGGACACTAAAATAATCAGTGTTTTTTATAAAACTAGAAACCGACCTGGCTTCGCACGGGAAGCACTAACACTTCACAGGATCTCCAGGTGGGCTTATCTGAAGATTGCAAGAAAATTTCATCAAAATTGGTCCAGCCGTTTTGGAGTCCATAGGGAACATACATACACACATAGATTTTTATAGTTCACCAATTGTCACGCCTCTTTCCGTGAAGGGGTAGGCAGAGCCTCAATGGGCCTCTTTTCACAGTGGGTTGCACCATCGTGGAATGTAAAAATCTGTTAAATAAAGGAATGTACCAATAAATATATACAATATGCGTTCTTATCATCAAAAGCGACAGACAGACAGGACAGACATGCAGAAACAGTACCATCTATTTATATACAACATATAACTGTTTGCGTAAGCTGTTTGCAGTTTTTAAAAACATTAGACATGCTGCAAACGAAACTCAACTAAAAACTACTTACTTTGCTCTGTGCCAATCATTGTTGATTTACTGCCTGACGTCTTGGGGTGGCGCTGCTGTAACACACATTCTCCAGCTCGAAAGAGCACAGAGAGCAGTGCTCAAACTAGCCCAATCTCGTCCCTTCAGATACCCTACAATGAAGCTCTACGATGACTGTCAAGTTCTGTCTGTTAGGAAACTGTTTATACTGCAGACTGTATACAAACAGCACAAAACAATACCGGATATGCCAATTATAAACCAATGACTAAAGAATCCTATGGACTTGACATACCTACAGAAAAAACGTTTATACCTAAACTGCATATAAGAAACTAATATGGCGGATTGTTATAGTGCTGGCCGTATAGCAATTGATATTTTGGTATCGATAAAGCTATAAAAATATATATATACATGTCTTCACGCTTAGGGAGTAGGTAGACAGAACGTAGGGTCAATGAGGGCTTTTCATTACCAAATAATAATAAAAAAGTAGTTCGATTTGGCTCGATAGTTGGCGCTGACTCAAGTATACTTGTCAAAATAACAAATGCCTTGGCTGTGTTATATCTACGCGTTGTTGACGTTGACATTTCACTTTATTTTGACAGAGCTACTTTAGCTTGTACAGAGCTGGCGCCATCTATTTACAAGTTTAAACTAGGTTCATATTATCGTGTCAGGGTGTGGCGTGGCGCGCCAGAACGCAATCGGTTACGTTTATTACCTATGACTAGATTCACATTAGTAGGTTGTGTTGTGTTGTGGCGCGTCAACGCGTTCTAGCACGCCACGCCACACCCCGACACAATTATATGAACCTAGCTTTAGGGAGAAAGTAGACAGAACGTAGGGCCAATTATCGCCAGCTCACGGCCCACCCGATGTAAAGTGGTCACCGTCGCTTATGGCAACACTGGGGGCATTGTCGATGCGCTGCCCACCCCGAAGGAACCCCTGAACGTCTTTTTTTGTAGCGACACATTTCGCAACTAAGCGGGAAAACCTTAGATGGAAGCTCATTCTATAGTTTGTAGGTATGGGGAAGAAACGATCTAGAGAAACGAGTCGTACGAGAAACCTCCATGATGTGTGGATGAGCCCTGTCACGGTGCCGGGAAGAGCTATGGCAAAATGCCGAAGTGGGGACGAGATCAAAAAGCCGATGATTCTAAGAGCTCTTTTCTTTAGGGAGTCAAAGTGAAGCAGCTGGCACTTCGGTGCCCCCATGCCATAGATGGGAACAGCACTCAACGTGCGGCCCAAATTGTGCTTTGTAAAGCAACAGCCGCCAACTCGGCGTAAAACACTGCTTAGCACGATTGATTTAATTTGGAATTCCACACTACACGTACAATATTCACTTACAGTCCCAGGCCCCACTGTGTTATGGGTATTTGAATGAATTTACAATAACCATTGCACCAACTTCCAGACTGGTAGCCAAATGTTATTTGCGAACGCTCGCATCAATAATGATCACACAGCGGGAATTGAACCCGCACTCTACGTGTTTCAACCAGTCGTTTGCTTCGCTAGAAAGGTATCATGAACTAGTTCACTTTTCCAAAAAAATAAACGATATATAAAATATCGATATTTTTCATATTTTTGCAATCTCTAGCTGTCATAACAACAAGCGCTAAACATGGCCACCCGGCCGCAAGTGGGCACAAGCGTGACGTCCCAACGTGCCAAGTCCATTGGTTTCTTTAGTCATTGTTATAAACAGAAGAAGAACAGACAAAATATACGGCACTGTTCTTTGCAAAACTTCAGTTGCGAAAAAGCATTCATACATTCTGGCAACATACCTGTATAATCAAACTAGTGGGTCGGTGGTGCGCGAGCTGCAAGCAGCTCGCGTGACCGTTTTGTTGCTCTAGTTGTTTCATTGAAAATGGTTTTCGGGATGTTTTAGAAATTACCCTAAAAATTGGGAAATTTTACTAAACCAGGCAACACTAAATGTTCTATCACACGACCGACCCATTTAGTCATCCTGCTAAGGAGTTGCCAACAACTAATACGATACAATTAATACGATAAATACGTCGCCCCTTCGTTAAACTCAGTCACTCGACCATCACTCCACTCAGGGGGTCAGTGGCTCGCTTCGCTCGCCACTTCCCCCCTTCGTGTCACGATGGTCTCGATAGCTCGATGACCCGCAGCAAAGTTAATTTGAAGATATAAAACTAACGTAACATTCGTAATCAGTACACTCAAACTAATTAATGCGATAAATACGTCGCCTCTTCGTTAAACTCAGTCGCTCGACCATCATTCCATAGCCATAGGTCTCGATAGCTCGATGACCCGCAGCAAAGTTAATTTGAAAATAGAAAACTAACGTAACATTCGTAATCAGTACACTCAAACTAATTAATACGATAAATACGTCGCCTCTTCGTTAAACTCAGTCGCTCGACCATCATTCCACTCAGGGGGTCAGTGGCTCGCTTCGCTCGCCACTTCCCCCCTTCGTGTCACGATGGTCTCGATAGCTCGATGACCCGCAGCAAAGTTAATTTGAAAATAGAAAACTAACGTAACATTCGTAATCAGTACACTCAAACTAATTTATACGATAAATACGTCGCCTCTTCGTTAAACTCAGTCGCTTGACCATCATTCCACTCAGGGGGTCAGTGGCTCGCTTCGCTCGCCACTTCCCCCCTTCGTGTCACGATGGTCTCGATAGCTCGATGACCCGCAGCAAAGTTAATTTGAAAATAGAAAACTAACGTAACATTCGTAATCAGTACACTCAAACTAATATATACGATAAATACGTCGCCTCTTCGTTAAACTCAGTCGCTCGACCATCATTCCACTCAGGGGGTCAGTGGCTCGCTTCGCTCGCCACTTCCCCCCTTCGTGTCACGATGGTCTCGATAGCTCGATGACCCGCAGCAAAGTTAATTTGAAAATAGAAAACTAACGTAACATTCGTAATCAGTACACTCAAACTAATTTATACGATAAATACGTCGCCTCTTCGTTAAACTCAGTCGCTCGACCATCATTCCACTCAGGGGGTCAGTGGCTCGCTTCGCTCGCCACTTCCCCCCTTCGTGTCACGATGGTCTCGATAGCTCGATGACCCGCAGCAAAGTTAATTTGAAAATAGAAAACTAACGTAACATTCGTAATCAGTACACTCAAACTAATTTATACGATAAATACGTCGCCTCTTCGTTAAACTCAGTCGCTCGACCATCATTCCACTCAGGGGGTCAGTGGCTCGCTTCGCTCGCCACTTCCCCCCTTCGTGTCACGATGGTCTCGATAGCTCGATGACCCGCAGCAAAGTTAATTTGAAAATAGAAAACTAACGTAACATTCGTAATCAGTACACTCAAACTAATTTATACGATAAATACGTCGCCTCTTCGTTAAACTCAGTCGCTCGACCATCATTCCACTCAGGGGGTCAGTGGCTCGCTTCGCTCGCCACTTCCCCCCTTCGTGTCACGATGGTCTCGATAGCTCGATGACCCGCAGCAAAGTTAATTTGAAAATAGAAAACTAACGTAACATTCGTAATCAGTACACTCAAACTAATTTATACGATAAATACGTCGCCTCTTCGTTAAACTCAGTCGCTCGACCATCATTCCACTCAGGGGGTCAGTGGCTCGCTTCGCTCGCCACTTCCCCCCTTCGTGTCACGATGGTCTTGATAGCTCGATGACCCGCAGCAAAGTTAATTTGAAAATAGAAAACTAACGTAACATTCGTAATCAGTACACTCAAACTAATTTATACGATAAATACGTCGCCTCTTCGTTAAACTCAGTCGCTCGACCATCATTCCACTCAGGGGGTCAGTGGCTCGCTTCGCTCGCCACTTCCCCCCTTCGTGTCACGATGGTCTCGATAGCTCGATGACCCGCAGCAAAGTTAATTTGAAAATAGAAAACTAACGTAACATTCGTAATCAGTACACTCAAACTAATTTATACGATAAATACGTCGCCTCTTCGTTAAACTCAGTCGCTCGACCATCATTCCACTCAGGGGGTCAGTGGCTCGCTTCGCTCGCCACTTCCCCCCTTCGTGTCACGATGGTCTCGATAGCTCGATGACCCGCAGCAAAGTTAATTTGAAAATAGAAAACTAACGTAACATTCGTAATCAGTACACTCAAACTAATTTATACGATAAATACGTCGCCTCTTCGTTAAACTCAGTCGCTCGACCATCATTCCACTCAGGGGGTCAGTGGCTCGCTTCGCTCGCCACTTCCCCCCTTCGTGTCACGATGGTCTCGATAGCTCGATGACCCGCAGCAAAGTTAATTTGAAAATAGAAAACTAACGTAACATTCGTAATCAGTACACTCAAACTAATTTATACGATAAATACGTCGCCTCTTCGTTAAACTCAGTCGCTCGACCATCATTCCACTCAGGGGGTCAGTGGCTCGCTTCGCTCGCCACTTCCGCCCTTCGTGTCACGATGGTCTCGATAGCTCGATGACCCGCAGCAAAGTTAATTTGAAGATAGAAAACTAACGTAACATTCGTAATCAGTTTCATCTATAGTTTCTAATTTAATTTAAATGAAGAGTAAATTTGATCTGAAATGTAATTCCCGTATTGTGTATTGAAGGGATCGTCACCGTATCAACTCGAGCCGTTCAGTATTCCTTGTATGGAACTCCCTGCAACGCACACTAATCGGAATCGTAACGTATTCGTCTCGCCTCGGGACAAGCGAGCGGTAAGCGGTCGGCGAGCCGTAAGCGCGGCGTCGCCTAGCCGTAGCCGAGTCGTCGTACCGGAGCTGCTGATCCGCTTTGGTTACGTGCTTGCGTTAGGTTGACGCCTGGATGACGGCGAGGCGAAAGGCGATACGGGGACGATCTTTTTCCGAGTTGATTGATATGTGCTATGACCTTTATCTCCCGCTACCCTGAGCCAGACCTTGAAATATCGAAGAATTACTTTGCTATGATAGCAACTGGTCCACTACTGAAGAGAGTAGGTTCGGCTTAGAAGCTATAAATATACCTAGGGAAAAGAAAACTGTTCTGAGAATGAACTTTTGGTTTTAATGTTAGTATTTATGAGTATATCAAGCGTAAAGTGTGCTGCCTTATGAACTTTTGCTGACTCTCTAGCATCTGACTGCTTACCTGAGTAAGGCTTTTAAATTGGTTTTCATTTTTTCTTTGAATCAGCTTCCACTTGTTCTCGAGGCACCACACAGGCGCTCCGCAGCTAGTAGTAAGAAGGAACATCAAAAAAAAAAAACAGACCGTGTTTGTTGCCTGATTCTTCTAGGTCTGGTTGCGTTGGAACAGGAGTAAATGTAAACTTATTTTTTAAGACGATTCAAATGATCCTTGATATTTCAATGTAGAAAATACTTTTTGACTTGACTTTGATAGAAAATGCGTTACTGCTCAAAACAATTATAAAGTACTAGCTGTTACCCGCGACTTCGTACGCGTAATATTATTTTATCCATAATAAATAATAATAATAACTATAACTGGTTTTTTGCTTGACTTAAGTGTGTGTGTAATCTTAGTAGAAAATCGTACTGCGCGCACCGCTAAGGTTAACTCGAATTTTACACTATTACTTAATCTGTGGTATGTATGTAATTTATTCTCCCGCGCGGAGTTTTTACTCGCAAACCTCACAATCTGTAATATTATAAAGAGGAAAGATTTGATTGTTTGTTCGCATTGAATAGGCTACGAAACTACTCAGGGATCCTTACTAAAACTCCAATAATGAAACCCAAGGCGTATAATAATTTTGTTTGAATTGCATAAACTAAAAAACTTTTTAACCGATTATAAAAATTATTTCACCTGTAGAAAGCTACATTATCAGCAAGTAACATAGGCTATGGTTTATTAATGTTTGTTTGTAATGGATAAACTCAAAAACGACGTGACCGATTAAAAAAAAATTTAAACGGATTTTTTATTTAACCCATACAAAGCTACATTATGGCTATAGGATTTGGGAAGGGGGGGGGGGGGGGGGTAGAGGAACTGCTTTAACTGTTTTTTGCTTGACTATGTCTCTTATATTTATGGACCTCTTACCCTTACTCTTACCTCTTACCATGAGGTCCTGAAAATATTTTGATCTTCATGACTTCACCGTGAAACTAACTTTTAAATTGTCTAAATACGCTGAAATCTGGCTAAAACCTAAAGTGTATTTATTTACAAAGAAAATGTTCCCATTCCTTTTTTCAGCTAAATTTCAGGTACTGCACAAACTTATGTTGGCTATTTATTTTTTTATATTAAGCTGTGAATGTTCATGTATATACTTCCAACAGTTTCCGAATTACGAATCATATTAGTTTTACATTAAAAGCCATTTTGGACCCCTTCCAAGGTGATTTTTCAAATACCTTTTCTTAGTACACCCAAAAAAAGAATACATCCTTCAAATTTCATGTGCCTAGGTCCAGTGGTTTATACTGTGCGTTGCAAAACGCAAAGTGTATACGTTAAAAGCCCATTTTGGACCCCTAAGATGGCGAATTTTCCAATTCCTTTCTAAGTACACCTTTACACCCTAAAAGGAATACACTCCAAATTTAAAGTCTCTACAACCAGCGGTTTGTAAAAACTATTTTATTTATTTTTTTCACAAAAAAACGTTCCCTTTCCGTTTTTCAAGATAAATCCAGGAATCGCTGAAACACGTGTTTATTAATTTTATTTCAGAAATCTCCATGTAAAATTTCAATGTTCTACTGCTAACGGTTTCTGAAATACAGAGCTTTTTTGTTGTATATTAAAAGCCCATTTTGGACCCCTTAGCATGCGAATTTTCAAATTTTCTTTCTTAGTGCACCCCTAGACCACAAAAGGAACGTACCCTCCAAATTTCAGGTCTCTAGGACCTACGGCTTAGGCTGTGTGTTGCTAAATGCTAAGTGTATACGTTAAAAGCCCTTTTTGGACCCCTAAGAGGGTGAATTTTCCAAATTCCTTTCTAAGTACTCCTTTACACCCTAAAAGGAATACAACCTCCAAATTTTAAGTCTCTACGACCAGCGGTTTCGGCTGTGCGTTGTAAAAACTAAAGTTTTTTTGTTTTATTACAAAGAAAACGTTGTCTTTCCGTTTTTCAAGAAAAATCAGGAATCACTGAAACACGTGTTAATTTATTTTATTTGAGGAATCTCCATGCAAAATTTCAAGGTTCTACTGCTAACGGTTTCTGAAATACACAGCTTTTTTGTTGTATATTAAAAGCCCATTTTGGACCCTTTAGCATGCGAATTTTCAAAATTCCTTTCTTAGTGCACCCCTAGACCACAAAAGGAACGTACTCTGCAAATTTCAGATCTCTAGGACATACAGTTTAGGCTGTGCGTTGATTGTCAGTCAGTCAGTCAGTCAGTCAGTCAGTCAGTCAGTCAGTCACGCAACGATTTTATATTATATTGATTGGTGAATTTAATGCAATTATAGAATAGAATTGAAATTACCGTGGCTTGGTACCATTTTGAAAAATTACGACTATACACCACGTACTTTTTACTATTCTACTGCTGACATTTCGTGCTCATGAAGAAGGACCTCTAACAACGAAACGTCAGCAGGAGAATAGTAAAGTACGTGGTGTATAGTCGTAATTTCTCTAAAATAGTTATAGAATATAAAAACCTTTATTGTACACCTTATTTAATAATGAAGTGTTCAGTGAGTGAGTGTAGTTCTGTATAGATTACATCCCGACTGTAAATACCGCACGCTCAGCAGTACTGCGCTACACAGCTATGACGTCATAAACATGTTAAGTAGATGTTTTGAAAGCCATACCTACCAGCGAGATACATTTTAAGCTTTCAATCTTACATTGCACATTACTTCTACCTGTGATAATGTGCAAGCCCAATATTAGTACTTCTTTGAATCTTACATTGCACATTACTTCTACCTGTGATAATGTGCAAGCCCAATATTAGTACTTCTTTGAATCTTACATTGCACATTACTTCTACCTGTGATAATGTGCAAGCCCAATATTAGTACTTCCTTGAATCTTACATTGCACATTACTTCTACCTGTGATAATGTGCAAGCCCAATATTAGTACTTCTTTGAATCTTACATTGCACATTACTTCTACCTGTGATAATGTGCAAGCCCAATATTAGTACTTCTTTGAATCTTACATTGCACATTACTTCTACCTGTGATAATGTGCAAGCCCAATATTAGTACTTCATTGAATCTTACATTGCACATTACTTCTACCTGTGATAATGTGCAAGCCCAATATTAGTACTTCATTGAATCTTACATTGCACATTACTTCTACCTGTGATAATGTGCAAGCCCAATATTAGTACTTCTTTGAATCTTACATTGCACATTACTTCTACCTGTGATAATGTGCAAGCCCAATATTAGTACTTCTTTGAATCTTACATTGCACATTACTTCTACCTGTGATAATGTGCAAGCCCAATATTAGTACTTCTTTGAATCTTACATTGCACATTACTTCTACCTGTGATAATGTGCAAGCCCAATATTAGTACTTCTTTGAATCTTACATTGCACATTACTTCTACCTGTGATAATGTGCAAGCCCAATATTAGTACTTCTTTGAATCTTACATTGCACATTACTTCTACCTGTGATAATGTGCAAGCCCAATATTAGTACTTCTTTGAATCTTACATTGCACATTACTTCTACCTGTGATAATGTGCAAGCCCAATATTAGTACTTCTTTGAATCTTACATTGCACATTACTTCTACCTGTGATAATGTGCAAGCCCAATATTAGCAGGCATACTCCTTCTACGGACGATGATTCTGTCGGCTATTCTGACTAGCTATATTCGTGGCTATATATTGGCTTAACATGAGGCTTACTTCTCATCATCATTAGACGTCCATTAGACGTCCACTGCTTGGTTAGGCCTCTCCCATAGGATGCAATGTGGGGATATGCCGTAATCACCACGCTTGGAGGTGGATTAGTTAATGCAGTATTGTTGGTAGCTACTCGGCGTTGCCTATCTCCCAGTCTATTCTCTTAACCGGATTTTCATCATCCACGGGAGGAGACGGAGGGTTATATTCTTACGCAAGACACGTCATGGCCGACGAATGAAATAAAATGACAATAAATTTAATTTTTTTAAAAACTCTGTGAAGTGTGAAGCTTCTGAGCCGATTTCTTGAGGCACCACACAGGTTCCCCACCTAGCAGTAAGAAGAATCATCAAAAAAAATACAGACCTTGTTTGTTGCCTTATTCTTCTAGGTCTGGTTGCGTTGGAATTGGAACAGGAGTAAATGTTAATTTATTTTTTAAGACGATTCAAAATGATCCTTGTGATTTCAATAAATAAAATACTTTTTGACTTTGACTTTGACTTAAATTTTTATAAAACATATTTTAGAAACATCGCTAGAAAACCTGCTTTTAAATAAAAAACCGCATTCAAATCAGTTCACCTGTCTAAGAGGTACAGTGCCACAGACAGACACACATAGCGGTCAAATTTATAACACGCCTCTTTTTGCATCGGGTTTTAATAAAACAAGGTATATTTGAAGGGTTCAATAATTTTGGTTGCCGAAGTTAATTTATGTAAATACGAAAATACACAGATATGATTAATTTTGGTAAAGTCGAGAAATGGGTTCAGTCAGACAAACACCATTTCTCAGAATGACATCCTGTTCCGACACCGACCACCCCCACAATGCCTACTCCCCACATTTATCTCATCAGTCTATTCTAGGTTCTAAAATGATATATTGTCCTGAGGCTGGCTTCAGTAACACATCCTCCTTCAGCACTAGTTTAGTAATATCAGCAGTAATCCGGAACCGTCGTACCACGTGCGATATAGTCGTCTTCATGGATAACATGCTGAATGTTTTACCTGAAAACATTATAGGTTGGGTTATTTTTTTGTAAAGATAATATAGTATGCGTTTTGTTCACCGTAAAAGTAAAAACATATCACTACGAATAATTATTATTATAACCAGAAATATTGTCTCGGTAGCACGCGACGCGAGCGAAGCGTACAGATTGAGTCAAAATAATGGTAGACGCCTAAAGACTAAATACAATTTATTTGAGACCCCTCATTATCATCATCATCATTGGCAGCTTAAATAATAGCCCACTGCTGGGTATAAGCCTCCTCCCTCAAACGCCACTCCTGTCGGTTCTGTGTGATTCGCATCCAGGTCTTTCCCTCTACGGCCTTTATATCATCCGCCCACCTGGCTGATGGGCTACCGCGGTCTCTAGTGCGCCCGCCACCCTGAGACAAAAAGATACATAAGTCTCATGTGCCTGATATTTCACCAGCACCCTTCAAACCGGAACACAGCAATGCCAGCACTGCTGCTTTGCGGCAGAAATAGGTATGGTGGTAGTACTTCCCCAGACGAACTCTTTCACCAAAAAGCTCTAATACTGCTAAATGTCCTGCCCAGCGCCACTTTAGGCTCTTTTAGACTCTCTTTGAGACTCCTATTTGTAGAAAATCTTTTCAACTCCATAGTCTTCACTCTGCAGTTTTCATATATGTTGAAAACTGTTGTACGTTGGTTCGGTAGATAGATATCTCACGGTATGATACAGTCCTACAAGCTGTTGAAACTTGACTGCCTCTACTGACCCGATCCACTGCAGGAGAACAGGGCGTCGGAGGAGGCTCCATGCCCTCCACCAACCTCCATAGGTCTGGGCGGTGAACATGGGGGTGTGAACTGCCCTAACATGGCCTAGAGACGGTGCGTGCGGTGTCATGCGTGCCTCTCTAAGACGGAAAAATCAAAGCCAGTGAGATCTAAAGTCAACGCCGTCGTTTAAGCGGAAGTTGTTGTACCCGCAGTCACGACAGATGGCGAACGAAGGACACTGTGAGGTTTTAGCCGGTAGGAGTCCAACATAATCCCTTCTTCGCCCCCGCGCGATGGGATATCCATGATGAATTTCCTCACGGAAAAAAAAAGAAAAAAAGAGCACTTACCAATACAGCCCCGCCTCCCTAAGCCAAATGTTGCGAAGAGGTTGGGGTTGGTTGGCGCAGTTCCGTCTAGCCAGCGTTCAGGTCTAAACTGCTCTGCATCAGGGCCCCACATCGGATGGCGGTTTACAGCGTAAGGAAATACGAAGAAGTCTGATCCCGCAGGTATGGTGTGCTTTTCTGAAAACGGAGTCAACATAATCAGTATCAGAAAATGTATTGTTCAATCTATCTATACTATACAAAAACTGTAACTGGGCAGAATATGTAAATTAAATATATTTTAAAAAGGATATTTTCTGTTTGCAAATGCTGGACTTATGTCATAGTACATAGGCCTATAAAATTTAAGGAGCCCCTCAATTTCTCAGAGATCCCATCATCAGAACTGGATTTTGATACAAATGGGACCAATCTGGATGTATATTCTTTCAAATAAAACAAAAAATTAAAAGGGGTTAAAAAGAGCAAACCAAGCAGAGCGATATTTTTATGAAAAATGTTTATTGTTTAACAACAACAACAAAACTTGATAGGAAATGTTCTTCCGACCGATAATGATGATGAAATCACTATTCAGAACCATAAGATGATCAAAATGAGCCTGAACCGGTGAAAAAATCCTTGAAACTCACTCAATTTCAAATCCACATCTGTGCGTCTCGGCAACACAGGACCGACTGGGTATAATCGAAGACTTTCTTTCAGAACTGCTTCTAAGTAGACCAGTTTAGGTATGTCATCTTTGTCGACGTCTCTGTCTGAATCGCTGAATACTTCTTTCAACCTACAACACGATTGATAGTTATTAATACCCACATACCTAATTTACTAATGAGAATAAACAGTAGTTATCGTGCCAGAAATAGCTTTCTTCAAGCCAAATTTACATCACGAAACTAGTGGCATGAAAGTAGTTCCGTGACATTAATTTCATCAACAATTTCACGTGTAAAACGTCAAGTTTTACAATGCATGCATCGATTTTACGACACTGAAACAGTTTAGTGTCGCGCGAGATTTTTGAATAAAAATAATGTCATGCAACTAATGTCATCGAATAAACGCGACGCGACGAAACTAGTGTGGCGAAAGTGCCTGCGTGGTGTGGAAAATATATCAATTCACACGGTGCCATGGTCACTGCGGTACTGCGGAGTGCGGATTTCACGAAACTAATTATTTTACGAAATTTCTTTGCAAATCTCGGAACTATTGTCGTGAAACTCATTTCAACATGCATGTTAATTTACTAATGTAAATTCAGCTTAATCACACTCCCCCACAAGACACTGCCAAAGCGGAGATGTCAGATCCTCCGCCACAGTCCCCAGGCTGACGCATAAGGAACACAGTCCCCAGGCTGACGCATAAGGAACACAGTCCCCAGGCTGAAGCATAAGGAACACAGACCCCAGGCTGACGCATAAGGAACACAGTCCCCAGGCTGACGCATAAGGAACAGGGACCCCAGGCTGACGCATAAGGCACACCGACCCCAGGCTGACGCATAAGGAACACAGTCCCTAGGCTGACGCATAAGGAACACAGACCCCAGGCTGACGCATAAGGAACACAGACCCCAGGCTGACGCATAAGGAACACAGTCCCCAGGCTGACGCATAAGAAACACAGTGTTTAGATGCACGATGGCGTGAAATCCATCCGTTTGGAGATGTTTGCGCGCACAATCGGGCAACTCCCAACATCATCCGAAATATATTGGTATTCTGAACGCGGAGGGCATACAGTGATCGTTTAGTGTATCTAACCCAGAGACTTCCCGAGTAAAAGCTTAAATAAAAAAAAATGGTGTAAATATGCTTTCAAAAGCGTGCCTATCACTAGGTGAAAAAAAAAGCAGTTGGAAAAAAATCTTGACCTAATCCCCTAAAGCGGCAGAAATACATTTAATACATTTAATTACATTTTTTACATTTAGAAATAGGTGTGGTACTTCCCACGATGGACTCTTTCACAAAAAGCTCTACTACAACTAAAATAAGTTTAGCATATAATAGCATCCGCCAGCGGGCTCGATCGTGTGGTACTGGAATAAATGAATAAATAAATAAATAATGCAGGACATTTCACACAACATTATCTAGCCCCAAGCTAAGCAGAGCTTGTATTATGGGTACTAGATAACTGACATACTTAAACAATATATTACATAGATAGATATTTTTTATTATGCATAGTAAAATACCCAGAACACCCTGAACAAATATCTGCGACCGCACAAGTATTTGTTCCGAGGCGGGAATCGAACGCGTCGCAGGCCAACCTTAGCCCGCCGCGCCACAGAGGTCGTCCATAAAAACCTAAGAGAGCTAACCACACTCCATGTAAGTATAGCTAGTCAAGAGAAAGACAAATCACTTACTCTCTAGAGAGTTTGTCTTGGACATCCTGATGATGTCCTAATACCATCAGACAGTAGATAATACTGTTGGCCGTAGTGTCGTATCCCGCAGTTATAAGAGTGTTGAGCTCCTGCAGAATCTTCTCGTCTGTGAAACCTTCATTCTCTGCAGCTACTTCTAAGACTCTGTCTACGAATGGCCGGAAATCTGAAATATGAAATATATTACACCTTGTATCCTTTGTGATTTATAATAAGTAGTTATATATTCACGATGACGTATTATTTATTCTGAGATGTAGTCCACTCTTCAATGTACTGGACACCGTCACAACTTCAGAGCTCTCCGAGGTTCTGTAAAATCCTTAAAATCTTTCGGCTAGTATCGCCTTTGGCCACAAGGGGCGCGCTGCTGACAGCTCCGTTAGTTTTTTCGTGGCATTGATTTATGTTTTTAAAATCGGATGCCAGGTTTGTTTTATTATGGTCACAGATAAAATAATACTATACCTACTAGTTATGGTCAAACATCGAGCCACGCAGACCTCCGTGGTCAAACGTCACAAGGTAAGTTTGTTCGTACAAAATGATATTGTCATTTGAATAGGGGGTTTTCACTACTGTCTCGAAACAATAGATCGTGTTATAGATGACGCTGCACCGTGGATAAATTGTCAGACGAAAGTTTAAATCTCTGACATAGTGACTTTGAAAAACAACAAACCAGCTAAGAATTGTCAGTCGAAAGTTTAACTCTCTGACATAGTGACTTTGTCAAACAACATACTAGCTAAGAACTGTCAGTCGAAAGTTTAACTCTCTGACATAGTGACTTTGACAAACAACAAACCAGCTGAGAATTTTTGTAGGGGAATCAATCCGTCATTTTTGAAAGAAACGTCGTCATTTTTATATAATTACATTTTAATGTGTTTTTCCGAGTTATTTCGTGTAATTCTGGTGGCATTTTAACCAGAGTAACTTGAATAAATAGCACATGTGTGATGTACTGAAATTTAAGTGTATTCCGTGTCTTTGCGAAATGGTGGATAAAAAAAAACTCCTGTAATAATTCGGTTTTTCTGCCACCATTTCAACTGGACTTGACGGAGACTCTAGACGAATTGATTACTAGTAATTAATTTTGTAAAAATTAAAAAACCCTCAAGGCAATGAAACGTCTGAACCGATCTTGATCAAACATAACTAAGAACACTCCCGACTAATTCACCTTTAAAAAAAAACGGTTAATCCTTTCTACGCTTCACCCTTGCTTCTACCCTTGCTACGATTCACACACACAGACACACACATACACACACAGAGACACACACAGACACGTCATACTTATAACAACCCGTCGTTTATGCGTCGGGGGTATTTAAAAAATATAATTACATCACTTGACATAGACTATTTTTTTTTTTCTATTCTACTGGAATTATGGAACATGCAGATGGACCACTGATGTTAAGCGGTAACCTCTGCCTATGAACAGTGCATTACCTCATAGGTCACGTCCACCTAGGACGCGCCCTATGTGGCATTGAGCTGCGCCCGCCACCCTGAGACATAAAGATGAAAAGTCTCATGTGCCTGTAATTTCACCGGCACCCTTACCCTTCAAACTGGAACACAGCAATGCAAGCACTACTGCTTTGCGGCAGAAATAGGCATGGTGGTAGTACATCCCCGGACGAACTCTATCACAAAAAACTCTACTACTACTAAATTGTTATGAGCACTCCTCAGAAGCCATTATAAAAAAAGAAAAACTATTTTTGTGGTTCAGAGTGAGTACTCTGAACCTCCCGTGAACTTCTGGCTTCCACAAAAATTTTTCTTTTTTTTTTCTTTCGGTATTACTCAATAACTAAATTAAATACCTAGTTTCTGAAGAACTTTTAAAGCACCGGTGTTCCTCCTGCGTTACTTGATGTTCCGCGCGTCTACGCTACACCTTTTTCTCATTCATGTTAAGGTACAGGTACTTACTTTCTAATTCATCCATTTTTATTGTACTGGAGTTTAGTTTTGACTTTCGTTTTTGGGTGAGCTGAAAATTTAAAACCGGTACTTATATAATGCTGCTATCCCATACCACGTCCGCGATTGCTATAGAGTGAGCTAACTCAAGTAAAGACTAACCTTACCAAGTAAGCTCACTCGACCAATCGCAATTCAGGCAAGATTGTACCAGAGCAAAACAGAAAAAATACTTGCATGATTTGAAATATTGTTGATGACTCTCAATAACTCATCCTGTTTCCTCCTCATGCCAGTCCAATTGAATATGAAGTCGCTGTGCAGCCAGAGCTAAAATGAAATGATTCATAAGAACAGTTATATACTGACCACGCGTAGGTATCTGCTTATTGCGGGTACAAGTAGGATCCTTAGAGATGACTGCATTACTGGATTTTGATGAGAAGTGGCCAAAAATTAATGAAACAAGTATTTAATTTTGTAAAAATTTAAAAATCCTCAAGGCAATGAAACTCTGAACCGATTTTGATCAAACATAGCTAAGAACACTCCCGACAAAATCACCTTTCGAACAAACAAATAAAGCAAATAGGTTCATCCGTTCGGGAGCTACAATGGGGAGACATACTGCTTATTTATCACGCTAGGTGGCGCATAATCGCTGGTGTAGTTTCGTAGCAAAACAAAGGTCTAAACATGTTTTTAAAAAAAACTGTCATAAGTGACAAATATCAATGGATAATTTTAGTAAATAAACATTAAATAATAGTATGTAGTAGTCTGGTATAAAACACGCCTCTGTGTTTTATACCACATTTCAGTGTAAAAATAAACTACACACCGTTTCCCTTCTGATGAGAAAAAGACAAGACCACTAAATGACAAGCACCAGCGATGGTGGCGCCATCTGAGATTAGTTTTGCCTGTGACTCCCCATTCAATTCAATTCAATTCATTTATTTCAGGCAACAGTGAAAAATGTACATTGTACCTAGACAAAGGCCCATAGTAATATATACCTTACAACTTACTTTGGTCGAAGCTTACAACTGACATACATACATATATAAGTTAATATAACACACGTGTGATCGCCGACGCTACGATGCCATAGACAGACACACACACAAATACACAGACACACAGATACTCATACACAGACACACACACAGACACGTCAAACTTATAACACCCCGTCGTTTTTCCGTCGTGGGTTAAAAATATCTAATAAATGATTTGAAAGAATTAGTGTACAAAAGCTGCCGTAATTGATTGATGAGCAAAAGTTGATCTTTTAAAACATAGTCTCTGGCTAAAAATACGATATGCGAGGGGATGTGGATATTACATTAAGAAAAGACCGCGAAATTAAGAGCTTTGTACCCTTAACGGGGAGTTAATATTATGGTCGCTTGGCAACAAAACTCATTGTACCTTTTGGACCCTTGTCACTATGAGAGCCAACATACTGTCGATGGATTCCAAATATTTCTTGCTCTTGGTTAAATCTTCAACTTTCAAGTCTGCTCCAAATGTTGTTTCTGTAATACAAAACAAAAAACCTGAAGACTGGGCGGAGTGCTCTGTGGAGCTGTTCAATCTCATACCCGCATCCAGGTTCTATCATTGCACTTCTCGCCAACGTAAGGGAGCTCATCCACACATCATTGATACGTGATCTCGTACTGCTCGCTTTACGAGTTCTTTTCTCTCCCACACGTGCAAGTTGTGGAAAGGACTCCCTCCTGAGGTGTTTCTGATAATCTACAACATAAGCCGCTTCAACAAAAAATGGAAAAAGTGTCCTTCAGGGCATGCAACACATTGGCAATGCCTCTGGTGTTGCAGATGTCAATAGGCGACGGTAACCGCTTACCATCAGGCAGGCCGTAAGCCAATTTGAAGAGACATAACATATACAAAATAAAAAAAAGCGGCCAAGTGCGAGTCGGACTCGCCCATGAAGGGTTCCGTAGCAGCAAGTAACATAATATAAAAGTTCTTGGATGGATTACGATTAATGACGTATTAAAAAAAACTACTTACTAGATCTCGCTCGAACCAATTTTGAGTGAAAGTTTACATGGTAATGTACATCATATATTTATTGTAGATTTATGATTCTCTTATTTTAGAAGTTATGGGGGGGGGGTACACACTTTTTACCACTTTGGACGTGTCTCTCGCGCAAAACTATTCAGTTTAGAAAAAAATTATAATAGAAACCTCAATATCATTTTTGAAGACCTATCCATGGATACCCCACACGTATGGGTATGATGAAAAAAATATGTTTTAGTTTCAGTTCTAAGTATGGGGAACCCCAAAAATAAAAAAGTACTAACTAGATCTCGTTCAAACCAATTTTGAGTGAAAGTTTACATGGTAATGTACATCATATTTTTTTTTAGTTTTATCATTCTCTTATTTTAGAAGTTATGGGGGGGTGGGACACTTTTTACCACTTTGGATGTGTCTCTCGCGCAAACTATTCAGTTTTGAAAAAAATTATATTAGAAACCTCAACATCATTTTTGAAGACCTATCCATAGATAACCCAAACGTACAGGTTTAAAGAAAAAAAAATTGAGTTTCGGTTCTAAGTATAACCCCATATTCTAACCCCAAAAATAATTGTTTTTTTTTCAATTTTTGTGTAAAAATCTTAATGCGGTTCACAGAATACATCTACCCACCAAGTTTCAACAGTATAGCTCTTATAGTTTCGGAAAAAAAAGGCTGCGACATACACGGACAGACAGACAGACAGACATGACGAATCCATAAGGGTTCCTTGTCTTTGACTACGGAACCCTAAAAAACACACCTGGAGTAGATAATGTATTAGCTATGAGTGAATCCAACTGTGTGGCATTTCAACACACAGTACGGTTTTATCCAAAATATAAGTCCGATCGACTGTTTTCGTTTGCGCAGAAAAGCACAGACTGATATCCAACAGTAGCCGAACGTATAGCTCTGACTCGCTGTATAGCTGTGTCCCGCTCACAAGTAAGAGTCGGCCGGCCGCAATTTTTGCCGCGAAATCGATTAACCAAGAACAGCGCAAGATTTTAGCGCGTAATTGGTAGAAAGAAGGTCCCGCGCTATAGATATTGGTCTACGGCGCAAGTACAGTGGCGGAATGAAAACGTTCGTCAGTTTTCAAAGAAATCACCTTAGCTTGTCGCGAGCACATATGACCTTTTCCAACTATCCTACGGAGCAGACTGCTGCATAGAAAACCATAATTTAAATGTTTATTAATTAAGATTAAAATCGCACACCTTTGATCAGTTGCTTGTTTAAGTTTGCAACGACTTTTTTAGGGTCCCGTACCCACCCAAAGGAGTCCCATCCAAACGGAGCCCTATTGCTCTCGCTCATCCGTCCGTCCGTCTCTCTATCACATGGGTCTATAGCGGCTAAACCATTGAAGTATACAATATTTGTACCTAGGTATGTATTTTACTGACCCAAACCTAAAAATAATAACCAAAAACTATTTTGAAGGGTGGCTCCCGTGCAAGTTAAAGTGTAGAGGGAAAAAGAAATTGTCGTACCTACACCTGCATGTGGAGATTGTGGAGTATCATTTTAGAGCTTATTAAGTAGAATAAGACTGTATTTTTGCCGGAACCCTGACGCGTGGTCCGGTGCGTACTTGGCCAGTCTTTTATTAATAAATAATAAATAATAAATAATAATACTGGACAGTTCACACAACATTATCTAGCCCCAAGCTAAGCAGAGCTTGTGTTATGGGTACTAGATAACTGATATACTTAATACAATATATTACATAGATAGATATTTTTTATTATACATAGAAAATACCCAGAACACCCTGAACAAATATCTGCGATCGCACAAATATTTGTTCCGAGGCGGGAATCGAACCCGCAACCTCCTGCGTCGCAGGCCAAGCTTCACCCGCCGCGCCACAGAGGTCGTCAAGTATTGAGTTAGCCAGAAGTTTTGTCATTTTATTCGTAGACAGTATCTGTCATTCAATCGCTGCTTATATCCTTTGTCATGGTACTGAAGGTAATTTTCGTAATATTGACACATTGGCAGTTCCTAATAAAAAAAAATGGAACTAAGGTACAGTTTTACATTGAAAAATCAAAAATAAGCCCTAAGGTGACGAACATTTTCATTCCACCACTGTACCATCAGGGCGACTTATATTTTGGGTAAAAATGTGCGTCATGACTGTCACGGCACTTGTGACTGTAAATGTGGACGGGAGTTTTTTTTTTAATGTAATGGCTTGACGAACTGGCATAAGGCCCGCCTGATGGTAAGCGGTTACCGTCGCTTATTGACATCTACAACACCAGGGGCATTGCCAATGCGTTGCCTGCCCTGAAGGACTCTTTTTTTCCTTTTTTTTTAAAGCGGGTCATTTTGTAGTTTAGCTGAAACACCTCAGGAGGGAGCCCATTTCACAGCTTGCACGTATGGGGGAGAAAAGATCTCGTAAACCGAGCTGCGCCTCGAAACGTATTTTTGCGCCGACCTGACATAATATATCTAGTTGTATGAGTATTCTTGATCGAAGATATGTATGTAGCTTGAATAAAGTACTACATGGATTGAGTGCTAAAATAGCATAGAGTGTTCCTTCTTACTCCTATCCTAGAAGATCCTATCCTATGTTAGAGAGAAACAAATATATTGTCCCACGACAGTCGTTTTTCCGTTCCGAACCCTGAATATTGGTACCATGAATTTACATCTTCCTAGATTGGTACCATGTATGTAGTAGTAATTGTGACATTGGGCCTGGTACAAGTTACACAAATAAGAACAGATAGATATATGCTTGTCTCATTCCAACACATGAATACATTCATATAAAAGAATGAGACTGGTATAATCGAACCCGGTTTGTTTATAGCCTTATTTCCATGTAGTTCATCTTCCTAGGTATGTAGTTATGTATTTGTCCGAGGGTAACTTCCGAACCGTGAATAAAATAAAAAACAGATGAGATAAAAATATATTAATGAGTCAACGATGAAAGAGTCCTCTGTGAGACGACTTCTGTGGCGCGGCGGTCAAAGATTCGCCTGCGACTCAGGTGGTTTCGGGTTCGATTCCTGCCTCGGAACAAATATATGTACGATCTGCAGATATTTGTTCAGGGTGTTCTGGGTATTTTATGTATTATAATATAATATAGATTATAACTTACGGCAAATCGTCTCAAATGACCCCAGCAGGACAAGAAGTTCCGGGTTGAAAGCTCCTTTATTTTCGTGTTCTGTAAACCTCTCCACCAGTCTTCTAGCCTGCAAGTTGAATACAGGCAAGTATCGTCTCACATGCTGCAGGCCAAACATCGGGTGGAGGAGCTTGCGGTTTTTCTTCCATGTTGGCGCTGAAATTTTGATAGGAAGATAACATCAAGCTTAGAAAAGTTGGTACATAAAGTACTAGAGTTTATTGGTACTGACTAATAAGACAAAATCGATGAGAACCATACCAAATCTATCCATAGCTTTATTTATTGTTCTATATTGTTTTATACATTCTATATCAGATTGTTTAAATAATCTGCCTGAAGATCTTACAAATCTATCTGGAAATAAGTTTAACATTAAATTAAAAAAAAGCGGCCAAGTGCGAGTTGGACTCGCCCATGAAGGGTTCCGTAGCAGCAAGTAACATAATATAAAAGTTCTTGGATGGATTACGATAGATGACTTATTAAAAAAAAACTACTTACTAGAACACACTTTTTACCACTTTAGAAGTGTCTCTCGGGCAAACTATTCAGTTTAGAAAATATATATATAAGAAACCTCAATATCATTTTTGAAGACCTATCCATGGATACCCCGTATGGGTATGATGGTAAAAAGTTTTTTTTAGTTTCAGTTCTAAGTATGGGGAACCCCAAAAATAAAAAACTACTTACTAGATCTCGTTCAAACCAATTTTGAGTGAAAGTTTACATGGTAAATGTACATCATATTTTTTTTTTAGTTTTATCATTCTCTTATTTTAGAAGTTATGGGGGGGGGGGGGGGACACACACTTTTTACCACTTTGGAAGTGTCTCTCGCGCAAACTATTCAGTTTAGAAAAAAATTATATTAGAAACCTCAACATAATTTTTGAAGACCTATCCATAGATACACCACACGTATAGGTTTAATGAAAAAAAAAATGAGTTTCAGTTCTAAGTATGGGGAACCCCAAAAATAATTGTTTTTTATCAATTTTTGTGTAAAAATCTTAATGCGGTTCACAGAATACATCTATCTACCAAGTTTCAACAGTATAGCTCTTATAGTTTCGGAAAAAAATGGCTGTGACATACACGGACAGACAGACAGACAGATATGACGAATCCATAAGGGTTCCTTGTCTTTGACTACGGAACCCTAAAAATGGCTGATGTGTAGGTAGTTTCTATTATTCTTTGAGTGAATACTTACATTACAGGGATTTTCAAATATAGTTTTTATTGATTAAGCTAATCATTGACGTATTGTTTCATATAATTTTATTACTCGATGTCAATTATTTTATAACGATTTTATTTTATTTTTTTATTTTATTGTTACATATGGGAATCATGCCTAAAAAAATAAGTGGACTTCACCTAGTTTAAGACCTATAGACAATGTTCTGGCAAATAAAATTATCACATAGTCAGATAGATAGTCAGATAGTCATTTATTCACACAAAGAGTACACGTCAAACAAAAATTATCACAAAATGAGTCAAAAGTTACTCACTGTAGGTACACATCGTAGGTACTTAAAACAAAAATCAAAATAACAAATAAACAATAAAAAAACATGTCACATCTAGGATTACCATATAGGTAATTAGATTAAGGTAATTAGATGATCTTATCTTATCTTATAATTAGCCACAGATACAGAATTACTGACTAACGACAAAAAAGTGTAACAGGCGTACATATATAAAACACTTGCGCTACCCGTGAGGCAGGACAAAATAGAAAAAACTTAACTACGAATCAACCAAAATAATACTTTTAATAAAAAAAACACAAACAGGTATTCCCTCGTCACTAAGAGCTAGTACACACGGGCGCTGGGCGTTGCGTCCGTCTCGCGTTGGTAGCGTACACACAGCGCGCTAGGCAAGGCGTTCGACGAGCGTTATTATGACACACTGGTAAAAAATTGACATCGAAGAAAGCGACCACGCCATACAAAAGCGCGCAATCAAATGTACGGCAATATGGTGGCGCAAATGTAGCGCAAGTATCTATAAGCGCGCAGCTGACGCCCGCGCAACGCGCGTTCGAACGAAAATGTGTACACCTTCGACAGACCTCTTTATTCACACTTCTTTATAACGCGCGCTTTCGTAACGCGCGTTACGAAAGCGCGCACTTGAAAACGCCTAATGTGTACTCGCTCTAAGACTTACTATTATATCTTGTATCTTGTAACTCAAAGCCAATTTTCGACTGACTGCTCTTCGAGCGATTTCAAGCCTAGAATGCTTCCAGAAATTTCTTCCTGTTGAAACTAAAATTACTCTTTCCCAATCCTTAATGTTGCCCCTTCTCGACTATGCCGATGTCTGTTTTCTCGATGCCACGGAGGAACTTCTTGACAAACTCGAACGTCTTCAAAACTTGTGTATCCGATTTATATTTGGACTGCGCAAGTTTGATCACGTATCCGAGTTTCGATTCAAACTTAAATGGCTGCCAATTCGTCGTCGTCGTGATCTTCACGTTCTGACACTTCTCTTCAAAGTTCTTTATAGTCCACTCTCTCCCCCTTACCTCCGTGAGCGCTTTGATTTCCTTGTCCCTCGTGGTGTGCCCTGTAGGTCCGCTAAGTCTCTTCTCCTCAAAACACCGTCTCACAAGTCGAGTCGCTACGGTGGCTCTTTTACCGTTCATGCGGTGAGGCTCTGGAATGCCCTTCCCCATGAGATTCGCAACAGCCCTTCAGTTTCTATCTTTAAAGGAAAAACAAAAGAGCACTATTTATCTCTTTAACTTTATTAAAGTATGTATTTTATATTTATATATGTAATAATTTTCACTAGAAACGGAATATTTACCATGATTTTTGAGTTCCCGTTTCTAGTGAAAATTATGTACATAACCATGATAGTTTCAAAAGTTATATATGTGTAATATCTAATTCTATTAATTTATGTATCACGTTAGTTTTATTTTATAGATTGTGTATATATTATATATAAATATATATATATATATATTTATATATATATATAAATTTGTATTTATTGTTATTATGATTTAATTATTATTTCTCTGGGAAACTGATTTTATTTCTAGATCTGTTTCCTATTTAAATTTACTTTTTGCACCAACCTACCTCTATAATCACCTCTCTCTAGCCTCAAAGGTTTGCTGGTAGAAAACTCTTTTTAGGGTTAAGCTCGCCTCTGTACATGTTCGCTACCTCTTACTCTATTTTTGTGTTTTCTTGCGTGCAATAAAGAATAAAGAATAAAGAATGTTCTACTAAATTCAGCCAATAGGACTATAGAAGTTTCTAGGGTTAGGTTCCTAGACATTCCATAAAATTCAAGATGTTTGTGGAATATTCTGAATCACCGTAGATTATTTCAGACTTTTCTGAAGCTTTTACAGATTTTATAGAACGTTCTCGAACTATCCGTAAATAAAGTAATAATAATAATCATAATAATAATAAGCCTCTCGAAGTCCAACCCCACGTCCGTGCATAACATCTGAGCCACGTGAGAGGCGGACACCCGCAATGTAATAACTTAGCGGGTGACTAAAAAGGGCAATGGCAAACCCATCAACATGGAGCAAAGTAAAAGTAAAGTAAGTATATGGTCGCTTCCCGGGGGTGATCGCCGGGGCACGTCTGGAGCCGATGCTGGACGTCACAGCATGCAAGCCATCGGTGGCGAGGGTAATGGGCGGCCCTCTGCCGGGGAACCCGAACAAGGTGAGTCCAACAGAAGGTACAACCTACGGTCACTTTCAAAACGCCGCACCACATCTGCCGGTACTGCACGTCGCGGCACGACGAGCACAAACGACACGGGAGTAAAGTGGCTGGCTCCTGTCGAGGAATGGAGTCAAAGCCGAACCGATTGGGCTGAAGTGGATCAGGAAGCCCGATCATCTTTTTCCTCGCCTTCATCTCTTTTTCCATGACTGCCTTCTTCTCCACCTTCATATCTTAACTTTAATCATGAACACTCTTCCCTTTCTCCTTCTTCTTCTTCACCGAAATCTTCGGCTTCATTAGCCGAGCTCAGAAGGCCGTCGGAACAACCAACAGACCGACAAGACTGTAGCAGTAGTAGGACAGTCACTCTAGCCGAGGATGTTTCGCAGGAGGCACCTGCCACTCAACCTGGAAAACCCAGAGTACGCATTCATGAATGGAATGATGATATGAACCTATTTATCATGCGTACATACTATCACACCACCAAGTTAGAAACTGACAAAACCATGTACTGTAAAAAACTCCACGACCAATTTAAATTAAAATACCCACATATTGATGTCAGCTCACAAAGAATAGCGGACCAGAGGCGGGTCATAATTAGGAATAAACTTTTATCGGACGAAGTAATTAGCACCTTAAAGCTAGAAATCTCTGAACAGTTACAAAAAGAGGAAGCAGAAAATATTATGCAAACCACACATGATGCACAGCAAATACTCAATACAGTTGCTACTCGTAGTACGAGAGCAAGACGAAAAACAAGAAGTCAAATTAGTTCACTGACACCTGCAATACATAATTCACAACAAACAGAGAACAGTCAACCTTCATCATCACATGTGACAACACAAGATAATACACTACCAAGTATATCTGAATCGCAGCCACTGGAAATTGAAGTGGCTCAACATGTCAACACACCATCCGATATTCAAGAACTTATATACCGGTTAGAAAATGTGCTCACCCAATACACAGGTTCTGATCCTACGGCCAGACCTAACCTACCACGGCTTAAAGAAAACAAAAAACTTTACTCTTTGGTTCACATTTTTAATGAAGAAATACTAGGTAGGTTTTACACAGCAGATATGGATATAAACGCTCTACATACCTTAGTGTATTGCAGTGCGTTGGTCATATGTGAAAAACTAGGCTACAAGATTAGGTTAAAAAATACAGAATCACAACAAAAAAGTAACAAACCTAGAAAACCTGGATGGCAAATGAGACTAGAAGAAGACGTCAAAAAGCTTAGAGTGGACATTGGAAGACTAACCCAATATATAAATAATAACAGATCAAGTAGGATTGTTAGAGAGGTAGAAAACATTTTTAGAAGAACAAAGGTGCATTCATCGCATGAAAGGGAAAATATTAGACCAGAAGAGTTCTTAGATACGCTCAAACAAAAACTAACACTTAAATCACAACGTTTAGCTAGATACAAAAAAGCTCTACACAGAAAAGAAGATAATAAACTCTTTACGAATAATGAAAAGGTATTTTATAGGTCTCCTCAATAATAACAATAGTGGTTCAATTACTGAAGTGCCATCTAATGAAGAACTTAAAAACTACTGGGCAGGTCTATGGAAGAAACATAATGACCATAATGTAGAAGCTGATTGGATAAAAGAAGAAGAATTGAAATGGAATGGTATAACAGAAATGGAGTTTAAATAAATAACAAAAGAAGATATAGAAGTTGTTGTTAGAAAGATAAAAAATTGGAAAGCGGCTGGAATAGATAGTGTACACAACTTTTGGTATAAAAAGCTCTTTATATTGCATGAAACCTTAGCTAAAAATATAACGGATCTCATCAAAGGCACGCAACAACTTCCAAGGTTTTTCACCACAGGAATAACCTATATGTTAGCCAAGAGCAGTGACACTACTAATCCATCTCAATACCGACCAATAACATGCTTACCAACTATATACAAGCTCATAACATCTTGTATCACAAACCAGATCAACGGACACCTTGAACAACACAATATGCTTTCAGAAGAACAGAAAGGATGCAGGCGAAGACATAAAGGATGCAAGGAACAACTCATCATAGATTCTACCATCCTCAAGCACGCCAATACCTAAAGCAGAAACCTAAACATAACATACATAGACTATAAAAAAGCGTTCGACAGTGTCCCTCACTCTTGGCTTATCCACGTTTTAAATATTTATAAGATCAACACTACTTTCGTGTCTTTCCTGAAAAATGCCATGAGTAATTGGAAAACCAAATTATTCATATCTACTGACAACACCTCAGTAGCGACAGATGAAATTCCAATCGAAAATGGCATCTTTCAGGGTGATTCTTTGAGTCCATTATGGTTTTGCCTCGCCTTGAACCCCCTATCTAATATACTGAATAGCTTTAGTAAAGCTAATGTATATAAACTTACAACAAACACCTCCATTACGCATCTGATGTATATGGATGACATAAAACTATTTTCCAAATCTGAAAAAGATCTAAACAAACTTATAGACTTAACAAAAAAATTTAGTAAAGACATTAACATGGTATTTCGTCTAGATAAATGCAGAACATTTCACATAAAAAGAGGAAAAGTGGTTGATGACAGTCAAAACACACACGAACCATTTACACTAATGGAACCTGAAGACACTGGAAAATTATGACAATCTAACTGACAATGAAGACCACTTGGCATAAGCCCGTGACTTCATTTATGGCCGAAACATTTTTTAAATGTTTTGAGAAAAATATAAAAAGGTAAAATAATAATAATAATAAGCCCCTCCAAGCCCAACCCTACGTCCGTGCTGACCACCTATGCCACGTGAGGGGCGGACACTTGCAATAAAATAACCAAGCAAGTGACTAAAAAGGGCAATGGCAAACCCATCATGATGGAGCCAAGTAAGAATGTACGTATATGGTCGCTTCCCGGGGGTGATCGCCGGGGCACGTCTGGAGCCGATGCTGGACGTCACAGCATGCAAGCCATCGGTGGCAAGGGTAATGGGCGGCCCTCTGCCGGGGAACCCGAACAAGGTGAGTCCAACAGAAGGTACAACCTACGACCACTGAGAAGATCAAGCCGGAGCACATCTCGAGCCGGCACGGGAGGTCTCAGCAGCACGAGTGCAGCTGACGTGGGAGTAACACGGCTGAACTCAATTGAGGAACGAGGCCCGAGCCGAACAGATTGGGCTGAAAAGGACCAAGAAGCCCAATCACTTTCATCCTCACCTAAATCTCTCTTCTCTTCTATTCCTTCCTCTCCACCTTCCTATCTTAACTTCAACTCTGAAACTTCTTCCCCTTCTCCTTCTTTATCATTAGCCGAAGACGTTGTGCAGGCGACAATTGTCGAAGATCCTGCACCCGCTAAGGTTAAACAACGTGCGCGCAAAAAATGGACAGAAGAGATGAATACTTTTATCCTGCGCACTTATCTCATTCTCACCAAGTTAGAATTAGATACAAGATCATTCCTAACATTCAGCGATGGAACAGTGTTGAGAGTGGTAGTGCTAAAGTTTTTTCTAAGTTTCGCTGAATCATGTTCACGTAAATATCATTCATATTTATATATCGATTGGAGTTAAAGTTGCGTGTAGCTGTATTTGTGATCGTCAACTGGAACTGTCGGCGTCTCCGTCCTGCATAGCTTGTGATGTCCGTGACCGCGCGGGGACCTCACTTCCTCACCGATCGAATAAAGGATAGTATCATATTTTTCGTCTCTGTTGTGCCTGCATTATTTGGTGCAGCTGCACGCACACTCACGAGAAATGACGTCGTTGCCACGCACACCACCTAATAAATTCTCGTCAGAAGGTAATATCCCTGCATCGGTGAGTGTAGAACACACTAGCACCCGAAAACCGAACGTAAACAACCTGATAATGACGACTTGAAGTTTCTAGAAGGTAAATTTGATGACCAGATGCTGTTATGGAGTAAACAAATTACTGAGTGCATTTCTAGCAGTATTACAGTGGCTGTAAACTCGGCCTTTTCCATTGAGTTTGCAAAGATTACGTCAGCCCTGTCTGAGATAAACAATAATATCATAAAACGGAATGCCGATAACGTCTGTATCAATAAGTCATTGACTGATGCTAATTATAGAATGAATTAAATTGATCAATCGTTGCACTTTTCATCAGAGAGGCAGGATACTTTTGACGCCCGCTTAAAAACAACTGAAGATAATGCGGCGATTGCGGCCAGCTCAGTAGCTCAAGTGCGTGTACTTGAAAACAAAGTTTGGGCCATGGAGCAGCAGGCCAGGCAATGTAATATTGAAATTGCAAACTTGCCTGAGCGGCGCAACGAGAACCTTGTTGCTATTCTGGATTGCCTAGGCGGTGCAATAAAACTTCCGATACGCTCGTCAGACATTGTTGCAGTTCATCGGGTCCCACACGTCGATAAGAGGGACCATCGCCCAAAAAGTATTATTGTCAAGTTTAATAACAGGATGCTGCGGGACAATGTGATAGCGGCCTACCGGGCCACTAAGGGCCTTGACTCAACAAAGATAGCCGTATCTGGCCCTCCAGCCACTTTCTATGTCAATGAACATCTGACACTAAACAACAAGCTGTTGTTTCGCCAGTGCCGGGAGGTGGCAAAGAAGCTGGATTTTAAGTACGTCTGGGTCAAACATGGAACCATCCTGACCCGTAAGTCGGACACCTCGCCGGTTGTCGCAATCCGCTCGTCCCAGGACATTGCAAAAATCCGTTGACGTCTCTTGTGCGGTAAATGTCAGTGCTGCAATATCAATATCTTTTGTGTTAAATTTACATTCCTACAAGTGAACTTACAGTTATTTAACAAGAAAATACAAACCTTTACTTTATTTATTAGGACTGTTGAATTAAGATTGCAGTTTTGTCAAAAGAAAGAGGCTTATGGTTTATGTTTCATAATATTCTATTGCGTGCCAGTTAACAGAGAACCTTATTTTTTATCTTTGTACCTACATACTCGTAGTATGACAATTTCTCCGATAAATAGTGTACTAAATACCTACTGGAGCATTATATTCTGTGGCAACTTGAAACATACAGATGGAATATTAATATTAATATTAGTGAAGATTTGTTTATGCATTTATTATTTTTGTAAAATATTTATTTATCGTAGTTTGAACAATCGTAACTGTGGTATAATACACAATAGATATGTAGCTTATGTACTAATTGTACAATGTTACATGTTATTGTTACTTTATGTACTCGTATTTGTCCCGTTGACAGGGAGTTGTGATGGAACTTTTGAATTTACACTAGGGGGGAAATGGTATATATTAAAACATTATAATTATTATTTCGTCAGACATACATCTGCATTTATTTATAAATATTGTACTAGGTGCTACATAACATCGTATTATGTAAAATTAATTGTTAGCTGCATTGAATTGCTATTGCTTTGTAAAATCATAGGCATTTTTACAAACTTTTATTCCAGATGGGCACAATTTAAAGCAAGAATATACCCTCGAATTAGTTATCAGCGCTATTTATATTCTGCATATCCTACATTAATAATAGTGTCATGTGCAGTCATATATACTCATATATTAAATTATGTCATTATAATTTATCATTTCGTATTCACACTGTTTTATAGTTTGGACATTAAGGTGAATGTTCAAGTTTCCTTGCCCATACAAAATACTTTAGGCCGTTACTCAAACCACAGATTGTCATTTTATAAATTGACTTATTTTGTAGACTTCCTAATGATAATAGTTATCGCGAATGGTCGTTCCAAACAAAAATATACAATAGGGAATTTTTAAAACAGGTTTGAAATACGACAATTTTTACAAATGTGTGAGTTTATTTTGCACGGACATCTATTATCGTAGCGAGATACTTTTACGCAGCAGAGCACCCAGTTTAATTAAAGATGACAGTGATGGCGCTAAATTGACCTTCAAACACAAGAGTTTTGAGTAAGATAGTAAGTAAACATGATAGAGATGGCGCTAAATAATAAAAGTGATAAAGTCAAAAGTAATAAGTAAGTGTAAGTAAGTGTGAGTAATAAGTCGGCAGGTCGTAAAAAGTGGGGTAAAGTGGAAAAAGGTCAAAAGTTAATGAAACTTCAGGATGTTGTTCAGGGATGGTTAAATAAAAAAAAACAAGTTTTGGACCTCGAGGACCCTGTGCGAAAAGAGGAGGGGGCGGGAAACTGCACCTTCCGCCGGTTTTTTCTCAATAACTTTTTTCCCTTACATCCTACGGCAAAAGTACTAATTATTTTTTGTAGAACGTTAAATTTACTATAATTTTGATTATTCAAACTTGATTGTATGTTAATAAGTTACCGAGATATGGCGCTTCGAAAAAATATTTTTTTAGAATTTGCTAAAATGTGCCGAAAAATGCTAAATTCCACCTTATTTCTTCTGTTATACCATGGTTATACCCAAATAATGATGGAATGTTATTATAATTATGGTTCCTGGTTACAATCACCTACTTTGGAAACCCCTCCACCCAAACCAGATCTCAAAAGCTGATTTTCTTCTCTGATGAAAACCAAACATTCACATCATCATGTTGGTATTCATATTATAGTGCAGTCAAGTTAAACATGAAAAAGGGGTCGTGCTTACAAAAGTTCCGGTCACGCTGATTTTTTATATGTTGTTAATACCTTAACCACTATTAAAAAACCATATTTTCCAAGTGCTGAGCGAGCGGCTCAAAAAATCATGAAATTTTATAATTTTTTTCAGTTTTTGCTCAATATCTTAGTCAAGGAAGGGTCTGACCGGTATAGTCAACAGGCATATTTTTAAAGTAGACTAAATTTTCTACAATTTGACACTAAGGCGAGATCTATACAGCTATTGGTTCCCAAGATAAAGTTCTTCGAAAATAGGCAATTTTTCTCCTAAGTGTTTTTTTAAGAAATTTTTACTTATTTTGTGAAATATATTCTAAAATATGCATCCCACGTCAAAAATTATTTTATTGAAGTTGTAGTAAATTATTGTAGCTTTCATTTGAAACCAAACTGGTACCTTAAGGCCCGGCGGTTCTCTCAAAAACGACAGATAATCAAAACCAGTCATAAAGAAGATGCCACAGGCCACCATGCAGCAAGATAAATAAATAAATAAATAATGCTGGACAGTTCGCACAACATTATCTAGCCCCAAGCTAAGCAAAACTTGTGTTATGGATACTAGATAACTGATATACTTAATACAATATATTACATAGATAGATATTTTTTATTATGCATAGAAAATACCCAGAACACCCTGAACAAATATCTGCGATCGCACAAATATTTGTTCCGATGAACAAAATGAACAAATGTTCCGGGAATCGCACCCGCAACCTCCTGCGTCGCAGGCCAACCTTCGCCCGCCGCGCCACAGAGGTCGTAAATATGCTACCTCCAAGCAATTGCTGAACTGGCGGGAAGTCAACTTGTATCCCACTAATTGGGGGTGGAAGCAGTCTTCTGCAGGGACTCAGTCTTCTCTTCTCAACCCCATCCCCACCACCATGATCACGGCGTCCTCAAATGCCTGCTTCACTTCGATGCTAGCATCCACCATTTGTGTCATCAACATCGAAATGAATGCTCTCATATTGTGATCTTTTGCCAGAACTTTTCTTGTGCTATTGTCACCATAGTAGATGAGGAGAACACGACTTTGGTTGGTGCTTGTAATGCAGACTGGCGAGCTCGTTCTGCTGCTTTGGTGCTTTGATAGCCGGATTTAGTGGGGTATCCATCAAAGACAACAATCACATTGCTACCAAAGTGTCTCTGCACGTAGTTGATGTACTTAGAAAAAAACACACATCGCCATATCTCGATAATCTATTGACATAGAAACATGTTTTATTAGTCCAAATTATAGTAAATTTAACGTTCTACAAAAAAGTAGCTGGTACTTTTGCCGTGGGATGTAAGAGAAAAAAGTTATTGAGAAAAAACCGGAAGAAGGTGCAGTTCCCCCCCCCCCCCCCCCCTCCACTTTTCGCACATGGTCCTCGAGGTCCAAAACTTGGGAAAATGTTAATTAACTATCCCTGAACAACCTCCCAAAGTTTCATTAGCTTTTGACCTTTTTCCATGTGAAACCACCTGCCGACTGGACTGTAATATGTGTTATTTATGAGTATATCAAGCGTAGAGTGTGCTGCCTTATGAACTTTTGCTGATTTTCTCTATCATCTTACTTTTGACTGCCTACCTAAGGAAGGCTTTTAAGTTGATTTTCCTTTTGTTCTTTGAATCAGCTTCCACTTGTTCTCGAGGCTCTACACAGGGGCTCCCCACCTAATAGTAAGCAGGATCATCAAAAGAAAAACAGACCGTGTTTGTTGCCTGATTCTTCTAGGTCTGGTTGCGTTGGAACAGGAGTAAATGTAAATTTATTTTTTAAGACGATTCAAAATGATCCTTGTGATTTCAATGAATAAAATACTTTTTGACTTTTACTTTGATATGTTGCCGCTCCGTCAGCAAAAGTTTACAAGCGACGTTGCCAAACCGTTACTAGTGTGAACACACAATACTTTTTATAAGTTGGCCGTAATTTCTAAAATAGCGAGCTAGCTCTGATAGGGTTGCCAACTGTACTTATAATAATGTATTCTAATTTATTTTACAACTACGTTCTTTAAACTTTGAAATAGCATTATAGTGCGAGAAAATACTTTATTTCAATTTAGGTAGCCTACCCAAGTTTTAAGTTACTATGTGAGGTGTTAAAAATAAAACAACGAAAGAATACGTGAAAACTTGGCCAGAATCAATGATAGTATGATGCACGATTCTACGAATTTTGAATAGTCTTATATTTCAAAATGAGTGAAAGTACAACATGGATTTAAAACACTAGAGAACAGTGATCACCACGAAAGCTGCGAGCGAGCCGAAGGCGAGCGTGGCTCAGTAGTCAGCAGGGCCCGCAGCGAACCAGAACCAACACCTGAACGCCAATACCCTAGATGATGATGATGATGATGATGATGGTGATGGTGGTTAATATAATATATCTTCATAATGTTGTTAATATTCATCACCACCGCCATCATCATCACCATCACCACCACCATCATCATCATCATCATCATATTCATCTAGGATATTAGCGTGCAGGTGATGATGATGATGATGATGGCGGTGATGGTCACCACCATCATCATCACCAGCACAACCATCATCATCATCATCATCATAATCATCATCATCATCACATGCACGACAATACCTTAGATGATGATGATGATGATGGTGGTGGTGATGATGATGAAGATGGCGGTGGTGATGAACATTAACAACGTCGTCGTCATTATCATCATAATCTAAGGTACTGGTGTGCAGGTATATAGATCATCTAAGAGTACGCTCGGAAATTTGGAGATTGGAGTTGCTCGCGTCCATAGGAAAATACCCTCGCGTCCCTACACGTGATCTCTGGGTGGTGTCAAACGGGTAACAACATTTCTGGTGGTAGGCTTCGGCCGTGGCTTATCACCACCCCATGGACATAGCCAGTCCGTGAAGCGACATTGTCGTGTTTCGGACTGATGTCCAGTGTAGCCATCGTGGAAGTGACGGGTTTGAGCAGCTATGGTATTCGGGGTACCGCACAGTGGGGCGATTTTGAAAAAAGGTGGACGTAGGAACAAATTTCGTAATTTCGGTCTGAAAAAATTGCAACTGATAGGAAATTGTATGGTGATTAAAATATATTCTATTCAATTTGCAAAAAAAGGCACTTCTTCATGGGTTAAAAAAATAGTTTAGAAAAAAATGTATGGAAAGATTTATATTATATTGTTTTTCTCAAAAATAAGAAGTTTGTTAAAAAAAAACAACAATAGCTTAAAGTAGCTGCCGTCTTCTACAAATGGGTCATATAGGGTTCTGTTAACCCTGCAGCATTGGCAGTTAAGGGGGTTAAACTCTTAAAAAAAATGTTTATTTTGATACGAGCATCTGATAGGAAATGTAGTGCTTGTTAAAAGTTATTCAATACAATTTTCCATAACAATGAGTCTGTGATATTATAAAAACATATTTCTGAAAAATGCGATGAAATATAAATCAACATATTTTTTCTCGGAATTTTAAAAGGTTTTCATAAGAAACTTACACTACTTAAGTTCTTTACAAAAAATAAATAATCGTTTTTGGCTTAACGCTGTTGCAGCGGTATTTAAATGGGATCAAACTTTAAAAATATATGATTTAATGTTAAATGTTAATGGAAAATGGTTCAATTTCTGTCATTCGCTCAGTCTTATCTAAGTAAAATGAATAAATCATAATAAAATCTAGTGTAAAAAACTTCTAAGTCTAACTACTGGCTTAGTAATTATCTCCAAATAACTTGCCAATTTTTCCGATACTCGACATTTCTGACCTTGTAGGTAGGTACCAGATATTTTTCATTGCTACAGTACTTTCACTGAGTATAACGTTCATAATAGTAATAAATCAAAATAAAATCTAGTGTCAAAAAGTACAAAGATCGCTATAGTCTTAATAATTATCTCCAAATAACTTGCCAATTTTTCCGATACCTGAGCCTAATGACTGACCTTGTAGGTTAAGTACCAGATACCTTTCATTGTTACAGTACTTCCACTGAGTATTACTTTCATAAAAGTAAATCACCATATCATCTAGACTCTAGAGTCACTAGAGACAAAAACTACAAAGTTAGCGATTGTCGTATGGGGCCATTCAAGTAAAAATCAGCAAATCTGCTTACGTAAAGCAGATTTTTTACAACTATTTATAATGCGCGTCATGTAAAAAGAACGCTGGCGGTCAAGCTTCTTCAGGCGTTCCAGCGTTCTTTTTAAGAGATTACTTACTTTTCTACTTATTTAAGAGATGTATACATTGAATGAGTGCCTGCCTAGTTTACTACAAATAATGTACCATTATAGTACGCGTCATGTAAAAAGAACGCTGGAACGCCTGTAGAAGCTTGACCGCCAGCGTTCTTTTTACATGACGCGCACTATGCCCACCCCTTCTGTGTAAGCTGTGTTAGCAAAAGTAAGCAAACCTCTTCCCCCCCTCCCATGCTTACTTAATCATTGGTACCTATATGCATTTTTCTTTTAATGTATTCTGTTTTTTTATTGATTCGTGAGCAGTAGTTAGCAAATAGGCTTAACTAACTTCTGTACATTTTGTACTTTTGTATTTGTATGAGATTTTTTAAAACTTTCGAATAATTTTTGATATTACTTGGATTTGTTTATTTGAAACGACATGTTAAACAGTTAAGCTTGGGCGAAAAAGGATCACCGGTTAAAACAAACATTAACTTGCTTTGATTTGCTTACAATACGTCAAATCGTCATTCGAATCGAAACGAAACAATAGATTTACGGAAGAAATTTAGACGTGACAAGTGCGCGCGGTAATCCCCACTCGCTTCTAGGTGAGTACCTATAACGTATTCTTTATTTGTGGGAATCCCCGACATGTGAGTTTTATTTTCAAGCATAGACAATTTGTGGGTTGCTATTTGTGTAAAATAAGTAAATAATAACTGCTGACGTAATCACGATATCGACCATGTCATCATAAATAAGCAAAACAAAGACCCCCCCGCCCCCCTCAAGCGCTTACATAATACTTGAACGCCCCCTATTACTTATCTTGAAATAATTTGCCACGTATTATTAATAATGGTCCCGATACTTGAGCCTAATGACTGACCTTGTAGGAAGGTACTAGATTCCTTTCATTGTTAGAGACCCACCAACTTATCTGTAGAATTTAATGTATGTAGATGATAGAAAAATGTAGGTAAGTAAATGGTTCTACTGATAATTTGGTGGATCTTTCCAGTAAGTGATTACTAGTTTTACGAAGGTTGCTTCTAGTTTTAAGGGGATTTTTGTCATTATTAACTTTATTTGGGAAATATTTTAGTTACATCGATACTAAAATATCTATCATATGTTTTATGAAAAATGGCTGCTGGGAATTCCGGACTATTTTAAAATGGTAAGAGGGTAAATCATATTAACAGATCTGTAAAGTTTTGTTGTGATGCTCTGATTTTATTCATTGGATGCGATGATTTCTCTGATGAAGATAGTGCTCTTGCTCTTTCAACTTCGCTGAATCTAACGAAATGAAAATACTTATCCCTGAGGACAATGTTATCAGATTCCAGCATATCTGTATTGCCCTTCTACTACAAGATATTAGAAGCCAAAAAAAGATACTACCCTACAGAAGGTGTTGAAATAACGGAGGCAAAGATTAAGTTACAAGTCCTTTTGGATATAACAACACAATTGGCAAGTTATTTAAGTTATTTGGAGATAATTAATAAGACAATCTCTTAATCTCTTAGATCTTTGTACTTTTTGACACTAGATTGTATATTGATTTATTACTTTTATGAATGTAATGCTCAGTGGAAGAACTGTAGCAATGAAAAGTATCGGGTACCTACCTATAAGGTCAGAAATGTCGAGTATCGGAAAAATTGGCAAATTATTTGGAGATAATTACTAAGCCAATAGTTAGACTTAGAAGTTTTTTACACTAGATTTTATTATGATTTATTCATTTTACTTAGATGAGACTGAGCGAATGACAGAAATTGAACCATTTTCCATTAACATTTAACATTAAATCATATATTTGTAAAGTTTGATCCCATTTAAACACCACTGCAACAGCGTTTAGCCAAAAACGAATATTTCGTTGTTGTATAGAACTTAAGTAGTGTAAGTTTCTTGTGATTTAAAATTCCGAGAAAAAATATGTTGATTTATATTTCATTGCATTTTTTCAGAAATACATTTTTATAATATCACAGACTCATTTTTATGGAAAATTGTATAGAATAACTTTTAACAAGCACTACATTTCCTATCAGATGCTCGTATCAAAATAAACAATATTTTTTAAGAGTTTAATTTCCCTTAACTGCCAATGCTGCAGGGTTAAACCGTCCAGAACCCTATATGCCCATTTGTAGAAGACGGTAGCTACTTTAAGCTATTATAGGTTTTTTCTTGAACAAACTTCTTATTTCTGAGAAAAACAATATAATATAAATCTTTCCATACATTTTTTCTGAACTATTATTTTAACCTATAAAGGAGTGTCTTTTTTTGAAAATTGAATAGAATATCTTTTAATCACCATACACTTTCCTATCAGTTGCAATTTTTTTTAGACAGAAATTACGAAACTTGTTCCTACGTCCACCTTTTTTCAAAATCGTTCCACTGTGTACCGTGATTTGAGCCAATTCACTTCCTATTTGTGTCATCTAATTCACGCGTTGCGCGATACGCGTTACACGCCGAACTTTACAGAGTGCAGATTTCTTACTGCGCAAATCGTGAATATTCACGTGAGGCTTCATGCGGCCCCGAATACCACGGCAGTTCGTGCACTGGATTCAGCATGTGCGTTTTAGAGACCGCAGCAGTGCAAGTGTGCCGGTTGGCTAGGCTTGGAAGGTAGCGGGATCCGAAGCACGGTTCTCCGCTGGCTGACTGCAGGTTGTAGGGGGCCCAACTAGTAAGCTAGCCCGCCGCCTTGCGAAAAATCCCAGAATGCTCCATCGTGCCGGTTGGCGACCGGATTAGAGGACCCGATGGCCATTCCTGGAGGGAGGTCTCAGTCTCCAGTCTAGTCTACCACTGGCGCAGGAGCCTGCTGTTTGTCTCTAGGCTTTCACTGACCAGTGCCTCACTCAACAGCCGTTTTTCCCACAAACCTAATCACTCCAAAAACCAAACCATGAAAAAGTCAACTTATAATAAGTTGCGCTCACAGCGGAAGCACTTCCTACACAACCTATCATCTTACCAACGGTTATAACAGTTTTATTTATTTTTGTTTTCAATTCTCTAAGATCTTGTAGTACCTATACCTATACTTAGTAGATTTTTGTTTTTGTCTTCTTGTTTTATGTGAGTGTTGTGCGTGTGGTAAAATAAATAAATTTTCTTTCTTTCTTTCTTTATTTCTTTCCTCTCGCTTCAAGCGCACCGCTGAAACATTAGAGGACTGCACTCCAATCTCGATCCGGTCCACCACCACCTAGGGACAGCTAAGCCACACTTATTATTTAATCCTCACGGAGACGCAGATTCAATGAACCCGATTTCTCAGTTTTATGTACTTTGGTGGACACCGGCTTAGATAAAATTATCTATGCTGGTTTATATCATTGTCACTCTGAAGACCACGAGACAACCAGGTTGTTCAACTACATCAGTGAAGCGGCGGATGTGGCCCAGCAACGTTATCCTGATGCCCAACTGGTGATTCTGGGGGACTTTAACGCCCACCACCAACAGTGGCTGTTCCCTTACCAGTTGTCCGACTATGCTGGGAGAGAGGCGTGCAAACTTGCACTCACTTTAATCTCACTCAGCTCGTCAATGCGGCAACCAGAATTCTGGACGTTGAGGACCACACAGCCAACTGCCTGGACCTTCTGCTGACGAACGAGCCGGATCGCCACTCGGTATCAGTGATGCTTCCTTTGGGAACATCAGATCACTGTGTGGTGAGGTCTGTATCTTCATACTCGCCACCCAATCCCTCGCCCAGAGGTAGTAGGCGAGTGTGGTGTTACAAGTCGGCAGATTGGGATGAGATGCGACACTTCTTCGCTTCTTATCCTTGGCGGCAAACTTGCTTTTCTTCATGTGATCCAACGGTCAGTGCTGATGCCGTTACGGAGGTGATAAATAGAGCAATGGAGTATTTTTTTCCATTCTCCGATGCTTCACCTGCAAGCAATGCTCGCCCATGGTTTAGTCCCGCGTGTGCTAGCGCGGAAGCGCAAAAACGTGTTGCATACCTAGCTTGCGTTGACGCAAGAAACGGTTAAACCTCGGATGCACGGATTATGAAGAAAGCCTATAACAAAGCCACCAAGTCCTGCAAGAAGGTGTTACAGAAGGCTCGCTTCAATCGGATCGGCTATCTGGGGGCTAAGTTTGCCGCATACCCTGCGGGAAGTAAAGCTTTCTGGTCTCTGGCTAAGTCGGTGGAAGCGAACTTCAGCCGCCCTTCACTAAACCCAACTACTGAAACCGGACGGGTCCAAAACTCACGCTGCGGTTGAGAAAGCAAATTTATTTGCCACTCAATTTGCGGAGGCTTCGCGTCTTGACGCCTCTGGCGAAACTCCACCCAGCCTTCCTCGGTGCGAAGCTTCAATGCAAGAATTCGCATCCAGCAAAAGGAAGTGTTCAAAACGCTACGTAGTCTCGACGTGAATAAAGCTAGCGGTCCGGATGGTATCTCGGCCGTAGTATTAAAAACCTGTGAACCTGAGTTGTCTTCAGTATTAACGCAACTTTTCCGCCTCTCTTTGAATACTGGTGAAGTCCCCAAGTCTTGGAAGCTCGCTAACGTGCAACCTGTGCCCAAGAAAGGCAGTCGTGCTGACCCTTTGAACTACCGCCCTATCTAGGTCACCTCCCTACTATGTAAATGTATGGAGCGTGTACTGAATAGGAAGGTCCTTGCATACCTCGACGGATCGAGGATATTTCGCCGAAATCGGTCTACTGGGGACCTTCTTGTGTATGCCACGCACATTTGGAGAGAGGCCATCGAGATCATGGTGAAGCACTGGCTGTTTCATTAGACGTCTCGAAGGCCTTTGACAGGTTTGGCACGCTAGCCTTATTGACAAGCTTCCTGCTTTCGGACTGCCAGTTCAATTCTGCGCCTGCCTCGCAGACTTTCTGAGGGAAAGATCCATTCGAGTAAGTTGTTGACGGGTGCTCGTCGGATCAAATGGCTATAAACGCCGGGGTACCTCAGGGGTCAGTGCTACCTGCCACACTGTTTCTGCTGCATATAAATGATCTGCTAATGCCCAGTATCATTGGGTATGCAGACGACAGCACAGTTGTGGAGAGATACGTTTCCAATGCGCGCGCTAGGCAGAATTAAATTCTGGAGTTAAGAGATGAGATGCTGCAGCGTCTGAATTTGATTCTCAAGGCTGTTTCCGATTGGGGTGATGCCAATCTAGTCAAGTTCAACGCCTCTAAAACGCAGGCTTGTATCTTCTCCGTGAAAAAAGTAAGTTTCTCCAAGTTCCTGTCTTCCGAGATATACCTGTAGCTATAGGAGATCACCTCGAGCTCTTAGGCGTTTCACTCACGCCTACTCTCAACTTGGCTCCTACATCGAGTCTAAGGCAAAAACTGCCTCCATGAAGCCTTCTAAGTCTGTACAAAGCACAAGTCCGGGCTGGTATGAAGTACTCCTACCACGTTTGGAATGGCTGGCTCGGCCAAACACCAGCTTGCTGCCTTGGACTCGATCGAACGTTCAGAGAGC
The DNA here is from genome assembly GCA_932527175.1 of Operophtera brumata. Taxonomy (NCBI): domain Eukaryota; kingdom Metazoa; phylum Arthropoda; class Insecta; order Lepidoptera; family Geometridae; genus Operophtera; species Operophtera brumata. Next base: position 51,109,652 of record OW052239.1, on the reverse strand, counting down.
AGAGCGTTCAGGCTTATAGGTGGGCAACATATGGCGGAGACTAGAGTCTCTCGAGCACCGCCGTAAGGTTGCGTGCCTTTCGATCTTCTATATATAGGTTACATTTTGGGGAATGCTCCCAGGAACTTCATGATCTGATCCCACTATCTCCTTTTCATCATGGACGAGCAGGCGCACGGCTTGGTACCACCCTTACCTCATTAGTATACCCTCTTTGCGTACTAAACGTTTCAATTCTACCTTTATAATGCGAACTGCTAAGGAGTGGAATACACTACCGTCGTCTGTCTTTCCTGAAAACTATAATCTGGGTATCTTCAAGACTAGAGTGAAAAGGTTCCTTCTAGACCTTTGTGCTCCATCTTCGGCCACATCGTCACTTACCAACAGGTGAGATCGTGGTCAAACAAAAGTCTATCAAAGTAAAAAAATAAATAAAAAAAATGGCTTTATAGTTCGCAGAACTAACAACCATATTATGTGAATAAAGGTTCTCGAGTGGTACCTACAAACCTGATGAAGGTAGAGGAAGACCCCTCTTTCCATGCACCAAAGATATTATAATCAGCAGAAAGTTGGTAGATGCAGGCTCAAGAGAGTTCGTCGTGGCATTTTAGAGAGGAAACCGTTGTCCAGCAGTGGACTTCTGTAGACTGATGATGATGATGATCAACCGTCTACATTGGCTTGAAGTCAGTAAAATGGTTTTATATTAGACTAGCTGAACAATGTCCGTGCGTAGAATAGGTAGTAGGTACCTACCTAGAGTAGGTACCTATCTATTCGTACTACGCATTCTAAATGGATGGTGGTACAAACATCAGCCTGTAGATCCAAGTCCACCGGCTCACTGACATAGGTCTCTAAATTAGCAAGTTGAAGTGGCAATGGGCTAGACATAAAGCTATATGATCCTGGTTCTTTTACGGATGTTTCGGATTTAGGTACGGGTACAGAATCATCGAGCAATGAATACAAAAAACGAAGGCAAAATGTTTTTAGTTATTGATGATGTTTTTTTACTGTATACCTAATATTTCTAGAGTAAGCAGAAGTTGTAATATAAAACAATTTATAATCTTTTTTTCTTTTTTTTGTTCATTTCTGTAAAACGAAACATTCTTATGCAACATCCTATCTTGCCGGACACGCCACAGAAGGGGTTGCGGAAAGGCGCTAGATGGAGGCTGCTCAAGACCGTTTGTCTTGACATTCTATGGGGAGGTCCATGTCCAGCAGTGGACTTCTGTAGGCTGATGATAATGAAAAACCGTCATGGGTTCACGGGGCAAACTATGATAATTATGGGTACCTACCTACCTACTGCAATGATGTAGGTCAGTTACTTACATTCGTGTACATTTTGGACATTAGAAAAATAAGTTTTATTCTTGTAAACAATAATTTTCCGAGTTTTTCCCTGAAATACCTTTTATCATTCTAACAATTTTATTCAACGCGATCTATAAACAGATACCAAGCTATTTATTTAACGCCATCTATCTAACGTCCATGCCAATGCTCTTGGACAATAACAACGCCATCTAATGAAAACCAAAACAGTGAATATGTATGTGTGCGTGCGTGTAATTACATCAGAAAAGTGAACGATCTTATTTCTAGGTAATTTGAACTTTCAAATGACTGTTTAAAGGAAATTCATACTGAATTAAATTCTTACAACTACAACTTAGCCGCGAACGATAAAATAAAACACGAAAGACGCCCGAATTTAGCACAAAAAATAAAAAAGTAATACAATAAGTTTCCACGCCATCTACCGAGCTTTTAGTAATCAAGACGATTATCCTTAATTATGGATAATCGTGTCTTATCAGTGTTTTACCAAAACTGTCGTGGCTTCCGCACGAAACTACATACTCTTTATATCAATATTTTATCACACAATTATGACATAATTATCTTAACTGAGACGTGGCTGCATGATGGTATTTCTGATAGTGAAATAATAGATTCAAGGTATGACGTGTTTAGATGCGACCGAGACCGTGCGGCCAGCGGCCGGTCTGATGGCGGCGGCGTGCTCGTGGCCGCGCGCCGCGGGCTGGGTGCCAGGCCGGGCGCGCTCGCCGGTGGCGCCGCCACCGCCGGTGACGCCATTGCGTCTGCTTACTGCCCGCTCGTTGATCATCTACTCATTGAGATACGTCTGCGCAGCTATTGTATTTTTATCAGTGCAGTGTACATTCCGCCAAACTTGAACTCTGATATATACGTGTCACACCTTGAGCGTTTAACAACTCTATTTCAAGGCACTAGTAATGATAGATTTACTGTGGTGGGCGACTACAACTTACCTACGTTGGAATGGCGTGATTGTGTTACACACCTAGAACCGGTTATGCACAGTAATTACTGTGTGTCAAATAAATCTATTGTTAACTTCTTAAACTCGTTTGATGTCTACAAATAAATAAATTTCGAAATTTAAAAAATAGGGTTCTTGATCTTTTTGTGACAAATATAAAAGATAGTGTTACCACACTTGCACCCATCCCTTTAGTTAAACCTGATGAGAACCATCCCCCATTCTTCGTTCTCTTGCCGCTTGGAAATAGTTTCATACCTATACCTACTAAATCTAGAATAGAAGTTAATTACATAAAAGCAGACTATGGTATAATAAATAATGAAATTTTTAATATAGATTGGGATTTACTATTTTCCAATAATGGGGCAGAAGAGAATGTTTCTATTTTCTATGAAAAATTATATCATATCATTAAAAAACATGTTCCTACTAAAATTGTTAAGACTACAAAGTTTCCTGTATCTCTCCAGCCTTAACACACATTTTTCGTAACAAAAACAAGTCCTGGGTGAAATGGAAGATATACTGTAATGAATCTGATTATAAAACTTTTGCTATGTACAGGGACAGGTTTAAAACTGAATCACATAACTGTTATAAAAAATATATTGCTTCAGTTGAAGCTGGTATTCGTGATAACATTAAACACTTTTGGAAGTACATTAAAAATATTAAAAATCAGCCAGATATTCCTAATCGTGTTACTTATCAAGACCTTGCATCGAAAACTCCAGATGAAATACCCCATATGTTTTCTTTATTTTTCAAATCGGTTTTTGAACCATCTACTATACCTATGAATTACGATGTTGATCAAATCCCTGATACTAATCAAAAATCTGATTTAATTATTAGTAATATAGAAATCCCCAAAAGTAATGTACTGCAGGGACTTCTTGACTTAGATATCTCAAAGGGTCCTGGAGTAGATAATGTCTCTCCTGTTTTTCTCAAGTCCACAGCCCACACAATCTGTTATCCTTTACATTATTTATTAAATTTATGTCTAAAAGAAGGGATTTTTCCCGCTATGTGGAAGTCTGCTCGAATTGTGCCGGTTTTCAAGGGAGGAAACCGCTCTATAGTAGAAAACTATCGCCCTATCTCAATCTTACCCACTCTGTCTAAGCTTTTCGAAAGACTTGTTCATAATATTATCTATCCATTACTTCATAATATTATTGTACCACAACAACATGGTTTTGTACAACGCCGGTCCACTACTACTAATCTTTTAATATATACAACTTATCTATTTGAGGGCCTAGATCTTAATAGACAAATAGACAGTGTTTATACGGACTTTCGTAAGGCTTTTGACAGGGTGGATCACAGGATACTGTTAGAGAAACTAGCATATAATGGCATTCGAGGTGACCTTTGGCGCTGGTTTAAATCATATGTTTCCAACCGTACGCAAAAGATTGTGCTCAGTGGTTATGAGTCTGAACTAGAAGCCGTAACCTCCGGAGTCCCACAGGGATCAATATTAGGCCCTTTATTATTCATACTGTTTATTAATGACGTCAAGGATTGCTTTAAATTTTGCGACTTTCTGCTTTACGCTGATGACCTCAAAATTTTTCACACTATTGAAACCCCTAGAGATCACCTAAGGCTCCAAAGTGATCTTGACCGCTTTTCTAATTACTGTATCAGTAATAAACTTAGTTTGATTATTAATAAGTGTAAATCCATAACTTTCACAAAAAAAAGGCTTGTAAGTAACTTTGCATATAAAATATGCAATGAACAGCTAGAATGCGTTAATTCCATTAGGGACCTAGGTGTTACACTGGACAGTAAACTACATCTTGATCTTCATGTTGATAATATTATCGGTAAGGCGTTCAAAATGTATGGCTTTGTAATGCGCTCATCTGCGAATTTTATACGACCCGCCACTTACCTATATCTTTACAAATCCTTAGTTCGCTCTCAACTTGACTATGCTGTGTCCATCTGGAATCCGTTTTATGATAAATATACTACTGCACTTGAAAGAGTACAAAAAAAGTTTTTGCGTTGTATGCACAACAAATGTTTTCATAGCCGTCTCCCATATGATCAACTCCTTGCCAAATATCAACTCCTACCACTTAACTCAAGACGTTTACAACTTGAAGCTATGTTACTTTACGATCTATGTCACAATAGGTATGATTGTATACAACTGATTAATAAATTATGTTATCGAGTCCCCACTAGAACGCACTCCCGAAAGCCATGTAAGTTGTTTGCATTGACACGATGTCGCACTAATGCTGGTAAGCGTTCGCCTTTATACCGTTTAGTTCATTTATATAATACCAACTTCGACTCCATAGATATTTCGGTAACGCGTCCTAGCTCATTTAAGAATATGATTCGAGAGATTTTAGAATAAGCTTCCCACATCTCATTAACCTACTTTTATATTTTGTAGTAATCTGTGGTAAACGGTGTTGGTCTCACTTTGATTTTTGTTTCTTAATTGAATACTAGCTTAGTTAAATATATTGTGTTACTGTTTGTTTACCCAAATAAACTAAAAAAAAAAAAAAAAAAAAAACTTTACCCGAAGACGTTGTGCAGGCGACAATTGTCGAAGATCCTGTACCCGCTAAGGTTAAACAACGTGCGCGCAAAAAATGGACAGAAGAGATGAATACTTTTATCCTGCGCACTTATCTCAATCTCACCAAGTTAGAATTAGATACAAGATCATTCCTAACAGAACTGCACAAACAATTTACGGACAAATTTCCTGAAATGGATGTTAGCAAACAAAGAGTAGGTGACCAACGCAGAGCAATCGTCCGCAACAATCTGCTGACAGCAAACACGATTAATGACATAAAAGCCGAAGTTGAGGTTTACTTATCAGCACACCAACACCAAGCACAACAACCTTCTACCCAAACACCACTCACACAAAGAATGCACTGGACGACAGAGCACAACCAGGCTAAAATTAGGGCATATTACAAGATAACACAACCAGAAACAAACAAAACTGCGTACCGAAAACCTTGACACCAAAGCTTTATCAGTGTTTTCCCTCATCTTGCTCACATAAGTGAGCAAAAAATCGCCGACCAGAGGAGGGTTATAATCGCCAACAAATTTATTTCCACCGAGAGGCTTAATACCATCAGGCAGGAAATATCTGATGACCTAGGTACGCTTTTAATGACAAACATAGTTACAAATCAACACGAACAAATAGATTACATCACTGAAACTCCATACAATAATGTCAATACGCCAAGTAACACAACAGTAACACACAAGGAACACAACAGTTATCAATTATTCTCGAAACGAGTGTAGATAATAACAACACACAAACTACTCTGGATAGGTTGCAAGAAGTAGAACAAGCGTTTAGCGATGCGTTTGAGTATTTTAAAAACACCCATCCGGCAGATAGACCCTATATCCCTAAACAAAGAGCCTCCAAGAAACTCGCGAAAGTTGTCAATTATCTCAACGAAATTACCTTATCTACTTGCGTTAATATTGATACAGACTTTGAAACCCTTCAAACATCAATCTACTGTGCCGCATGGACAGCTGCAAAGATTAATGGAACAAAGCTCAAATTACCACCTGAAGGCTCACAAAAACGAACACAGGGTGACTTCAAACCTAAATGGCAGAAACGGCTCGAAAGAAAAGTAGGAGAATTGCGTAAAAAAATAGGTAGGTTGACGCAATATATGAACGGAAACAGAAGTAGGCCCTTAACTCGGCAAATAAATAAGATCTTAGAACAGTACAAAGTATACAGCACACACGAAGAACCTAACACAGATCTAGCACACTTCATGGATACCTTAAAACAAAAGCTCACAGTTATAAGCAGCCGTTTGAGGCGTTATAAAACATGCACACACCGCAAAACGCAAAACAGCCAGTTCACCAGCAACGAAAAGAGATTCTACCAAAACTTGTCTAAAACTACCAGTAACATCATTACACCGGCCAGTTGTATTAATAATCAAAACAACTCTAACACACCGGACCCGGTAGAGTTGAGACAATTTTGGGCTAATATTTGGGAGAATCCTGTGGAATACAAAGAAGACGCTGAATGGATAAAGAGAGAGCAAACACACTTTTCAGATATGAGGCCTATGGTTTACGAGAGCATACCCATTGACGTATTCCAAAATGTATTACGATCTACACATAATTGGAAGGCGCCAGGATCTGATCACATACATAGTTACTGGTATAAGAAATTTACATCCACACATCCATATCTCTATAACCACGCCAATAATTTCATAAAACACCCGCAATCAATGCCTCTCTATATGACATCTGGAACCACCCACATGATCCCTAAAGACAAGAACGACATGGCAAACCCAGCAAAATACAGGTCAATTACTTGTCTTCAAACCTTCTATAAAGTTATTACAGCCTGCTTGTCTCAACTGATCTACAACCACATTGATGCAAATAAGATACTTACTGAGCAACAAAAAGGCTGTAGAAAGCTTAGCCAAGGATGCAAAGAGCAACTGGTTGTAGATTCAGTTGTTCTGAAGCAGGGGCAACGTAAGAAGGAAGATTTGTACACGGTTTACATTGATTATAAAAATGCTTACGACTCTGTACCACATGCATGGCTCATTCAAATCTTAGAAATATAAAAGATACACCCGCAGCTAGTTTCCTTCCTAAATGACCACCAGCAGTGTTGTTGAGACAACACCTATCAAAATACAAAGGGGTATTTTTCAAGGAGATGCGCTCAGCCCATTGTGGTTTTGTCTTGCCCTCAACCCCCTCTCCAATAGTCTGAACTCAGCCGATGTAGGTTACTTGTTACACACAACACAAGAACATGACGGACAGACTGACGACCCGTTTTGTAAACTCAACCACCTGCTTTACATGGACGATATCAAAATGTATGCAGCTACTCAGGCTGATTTGGAGTACTTAATGCTGATAACCGAGCAATTCTCAAACGATATCTCCATGCAATTCGGAATTGACAAATATAAAATAAATTCAATAAAAGCAGGGCAAACCTACCAACACATCTACCACATACAAACTGGTGAGATAATAGATCCTTTAGATGAACACGAAGCGTACAAATATTTAGGATATCACCAATAAAAAAAAAATCATTACAAAGAAATCAAAACTAAACTGAGACAAAACTTTAAACATAGACTTAACGCCATCTTAAAAACACAATTGCATTCAAAAAACACAACCAAGGCCATAAACTCGTACGCCATTCCGGTGCTGACCTATTCCTTTGGTATAATAAATTGGTCCAAAACGGAGCTCAAAAACTTACAAAGCCTAATAAACGTCACCTTGACTAAGCACAGGAAACACCACCCGCGATCTGGTATTCCGAGGCAAGTCTTACCAAGGACAGAAGGCGGCAGGGGAATTGTAGACATACATAACCTACACAACCGGCAAATATCTACACTAAGGACATATTTTCACACCAAAGCAGAAACATCCACCGTTCACAAATCAATAGTTAAATTAGAAAGGAAACTAACACCACTTAACTTACAAGACCAGGACAAACAGAAGAATGAGGAACAAACAGACAAACAGACACTAATAACTGAATGGAACCAAAAGTCACTACATGGAAGACATCGCCACGACCTGAGCCAGCCCAACGTCGACAAAGAAGCGTCGAACGAATGGCTCAGTCGAGGAGAACTCTTCCCAGAGACTGAAGGGTTCATGATTGCGATACAAGACCAAGTGATCGAAACCCGCAATTATCAGAAGCACATTATGAAAGTACGCAGTCTACCAACAGACTTATGCCGCAGGTGTAACAGCTCCTCGGAAACCATACAACACATAACAGGAGCCTGTAGAGCGATAGTCCAAACTGACTACAAATTCAGACACGATCAGGTGGCCAACATCATACACCAAAGACTAGCTGCTATGTATGGGCTTATTGATGCATCTGTAAGACCAGCGCCATATTACAAATACACACCTGAAACTATACTGGAAAACGTCTCCCATAAACTTTATTTCGATCGAGCCATCCTAACTGACAAAACTATACATTACAATAGACCAGATTTAACACTCATCAACAAAACTAACAAAACTGCACTTACAATTGACATAGCCATCCCCAACACCCATAACATACAGAGTACAATTGCGGAGAAGTTATCCAAGTACATAGACCTAAAAGACGAAATTGCTAGGATGTGGCGTTTGGAAAAGGTGTCGATAGTCCCAATTGTCTTGTCCACAACAGGAATAATACCCAAACAGTTATTTCAGTCCCTCACACTTCTAGATTTGCCCAAGCACACATTTGCCTTATTGCAAAAAGCAGTAATTTTAAACACTTGTAGGATTGTTAGGAAGTTTTTACAAACTGACCTTACAAACGAATCAACAAGTGTTCAAGTTATGTCGACCCGAACTACCGATGTGCACTTGTCTTAGGCCCGTGCAACTCAGTTATATTTCCGGTTCTGCTGAGCCGAGTTGACAAAAATCAAAAACAAAATAATAATAATAATAACTATAAGTTCAAGCACAGAATAAGTTCAGGTAAGTATGTATGCGTCTCTGTCTAACACACTTGTGCAAAAACCCGCCAATAGATGGCGCTAAGTGCCCTGTAGTATAAAAGTCGTCTATAAATGCTTTTACTTACGTCACAGATAAAATTATACTATACTAGTACAGATACGAAAACTTTCCCGGCGTGCAGACAACAGCTAACCACGCCGTGACACGATCTTTGAAACGAACGAACACTCAAATTTTCCAATTTAAGGCGCGCCAACTCGCTAAAACCAAAGCAGAAACGACCGATAGAGTTGATAAATCAAGACATAGGTGGCGCAGCATGGCGTAAATATTAGATATTTTGTGTATGCGTTATTCTGTGCCGTCGCGCCGCGCCCGTCGCAGTGCGTCCGTATTTATGTAGTATCTACAATCTGCCTAGGCACTAACTGACAAACTATCAAAAACAAAAAATCTGTACCTAACTGGAGTTGACCTTAGTAGGTACATTAGCGTCTACTTACCTACATTATACATACGCATAGGTATTATCGATCGTCTGGTTGTGATTTGGATCAGTTGAGCTACCTTTAGATCAGAGTCCATTCCTGAAAATATTTGAATCCCAACATCTACCTATACCGTGAAACTATATTCTTGGCTAAAACGTAAAGTGTATTTTTTTACAACAAACCCCGGTTTCCTTGACGGCCGAAACGGTAATTTCACGTATCTACTGCCAGCGCTTTCCGAAATACATAGCATTTTTGTTTTTACGTTTGAACCCCACTTTGAAACCCTTAGCATAGGAATTTTTCATTTTCCTTTCTTAGTAGACTTTTACACCCTAAAAGGAATAGGTAGGTACACCCTCTAAATTTCAAGTCTCAACAACCAGCGGTTTAGGCTGTGCGTTGTCACTCGGTCAGTCAGTCAGTCAGGACCACAGATATAATAATACTATACTAGTACAGATACCTCATGCCATACAACGAAACGTGACCGCCATAACTCGGGCTATTGTGTGGGCTAATTTGGTTGCCTTACCTGGGCGCTAGATGCCGCTAGCAGCGCAATTGATAGCTAGAGCCACCTAGCACCTGCAACTGTAATTACCGCGTAAAACGCGCACACACTCAACAGATGGCGTTTGTTAAAAAACTTAGGCCCATCGTACATAGAGCTACTCAAAAAGAACTAGTTACAAACTCAAATACTAACAAGATCGAATGGCCCACCTGATGTTAAGCGGTAACCTCTGCCTTTAACAATGCTTTACCTCATTATGATTCTATTGCCACGGTAATGCTGCATGTGGTGTAATAAAATAGTTTGCTTAATAACCTCTGAGATTATAAGCTGAAGCTGAAGATAGTAAAGAAGTGACTGAAACCTTACAACATAATCATCTATATAGCGTCGTGTGCGAGGTACAGTTTCTAAGTGGTTTGTAATTGTAATTACTGATTAGTTCCGTCATTTTTGAGTAGCTCCATGAGCGACGGGCCTTTATGACGATTATGGTTTTTTTATGTTAACTTAACATCTTTATTAAGACTGCGTCAACCCCAGGCACAAATATTCATACACAATAAAACGCCTCTCGCCCGCCGCTCGAAAAAGCGGTTTTTATTGAATATCTCGTAAATTTAGATAATTTTACAAAACTCCTTCAGTGTTGTTGAACTGATTTTATCTATCTAATTTTTTACCCAATAATATGTACCGTTTTAATAAACAATCGAATCTAGGCAAAAAATTTATGTAACTTTGGTTTTTTTTATATCGAGAAAATATTGTCCTATCGTGTTTCTGGTATCTACAGCGACCCCTCGAAATTATAATGTAGTAACCATGCATATTTTTAATTTGAATACTGTACTTTATTTAGCCTGTTAAAAATCAAATCTATGATTAGAAATTTCGCGGTACCCCACATTAACCACCTAGATGACCCGCTCGCGACTTTGTCCGCGCCTAGTCCGAAAACTTTCCCGGCGTGCAGACAACAAATAACCACGCCGTGACACAACCTTTGAAACGAACGAACACTCAAGTTTTCCAATTTAGGAGTCCATTCCTGAAAATATTTGAATCCCAACAACTACCTGTATCGTGAAACTATATTCTACAACGTCGAAATTACGCTGAAATATGGCTAAATCGTAAAGTGTTTTTTTTACAAACACATTACACAACGTTCCCGTGCCAATTTTCATATATTGCTGTTTGTTAATTTTATTTGAGGAAACTACCTATGAACCAGTTACGAAACCCCGGTTTCCTTGACGGCCGAAGCGGAAATTTCAAGTAGGTATCTACTGCCAACGCTTTCCGCAATACACAGCATATTTGTTTTACGTGTGAACCCCATTTTGAAACCCTAAGCATACGAATTTTTCATTTTCCTTTCTAAGTAGACCTTTACACCCTAAAAGGAATAGGTACACCCTCTAAATTTCAAGTCTCAACGACCAGCGGTTTAGGCTGTGCGTTGTCACTCGGTCATTCAGTCAGTCAGGACATTGCCTTTTATATATAACTAGTTCGTCTTTGGTTACAATGATATGTATACAGGTCTGACATCTTATTTGAATTTTTTAGAATAGAACGGAAATACTAGTTTTCTCTTTCATTTCGGGCATGACGTCATAATAACGCCATCTATCAAGTTAGTACTACATGTGGTACTACAAACAAACTGTGTCATACCTCAACCTAGTTCAAATGATTACCACCAAGAAAACGACATGATTAGATTTTTCTAAAATTAATTAAACTTGATTGAAAAGGCATTTATTTAATTTTGCCGTGTTATGGGTATTTTTTGATATTACAAAATATTTTTTTCAGGGCCTAATATTCATTTTTCACATACTTCAATAACAAATCTATGCCTGTTACGCCATCTATTGAATTTAAATAGAAAAATATATATTTTCTTTGGGATGAGACCCCGTGGTCAGGACATTGCCTTTTATATATAACTAGTTCGTCTTTGGTTACAATGTTATGTTTACAGGGGGCCAACCATGAGCTCTTAAAGCAGTATTATTTTAATATTACATTGAAATTTGGTACCACGATGGCCTTAAAGTATTGCATTACTTTATTATTGCAGACGCTAAGTAATTTTGGTGACGTCACAGTATATTGTTCACTCAAAGCGTACTCAAAGCGTACCATGAGGTGTCTTTTGGTGACGTCACAGTATATTGTTCACTCAAAGCGTACTCAAAGCGTACCATGAGGTGTCTTTTGGTGACGTCACAGTATATTGTTCACTCAAAGCGTACTCAAAGCGTACCATGAGGTGTCTTTTGGTGACGTCACAGTATATTGTTCACTCAAAGCGTACCATGAGGTGTCTTTTGGTGACGTCACAGTATATTGTTCACTCAAAGCGTACTCAAAGCGTACCATGAGGTGTCTTTTGGTGACGTCACAGTATATTGTTCACTCAAAGCGTACTCAAAGCGTACCATGAGGTGTCTTTTGGTGACGTCACAGTATATTGTTCACTCAAAGCGTACTCAAAGCGTACCATGAGGTGTCTTTTGGTGACGTCACAGTATATTGTTCACTCAAAGCGTACTCAAAGCGTACCATGAGGTGTCTTTTGGTGACGTCACAGTATATTGTTCACTCAAAGCGTACTCAAAGCGTACCATGAGGTGTCTTTTGGTGACGTCACAGTATATTGTTCACTCAAAGCGTACTCAAAGCGTACCATGAGGTGTCTTTTGGTGACGTCACAGTATATTGTTCACTCAAAGCGTACTCAAAGCGTACCATGAGGTGTCTTTTGGTGACGTCACAGTATATTGTTCACTCAAAGCGTACTCAAAGCGTACCATGAGGTGTCTTTTGGTGACGTCACAGTATATTGTTCACTCAAAGCGTACTCAAAGCGTACCATGAGGTGTCTTTTGGTGACGTCACAGTATATTGTTCACTCAAAGCGTACTCAAAGCGTACCATGAGGTGTCTTTTGACAGCAAGTAATATTGTTTTTATGTCAAATTTTGCAATCATAAAAAAGTTGCAGACTGGTGGCGTAAATAACATTGATTTCCTTGATTTATCACGAAAAAACGTTAAAATATCTAAGAAAATACGTGAAATGTGTTTATTTTCGTTATTCTTTACAATAAATGAGTTGTAAACGTATAAGAAACACTCAATAAAACTACCAATTGATATTCAGATAGATGGCCAAAGAATATGAAATATTTGAGTTTTTGGAATCAGATAACGCTGAAAGCACCTCGTCAAGGAAGAAGCATCGACCACATAGCTGCTGCCTGGAAACCCGACGTGCTCATAGGCTGCTAGACTGGAGATAGCTCGCGCTATCGAATAAATCAGTGTTGTGTTGTGCCTGCGAGCTGTAACTTGGATTTTGAGCCTCATTTGAGCTAAAGTGTTTATCTTTCGACCAGTTATAGTGCTTAATGTGATGGTTGGTGCTAATCACCACTGAAAATGTTGTGCCGGTTACCACTATTTACAAGGAACATTATGACGAAGGCTATCGTCAAAGTTGACATAGCAAGTGGTGAAAACTTGGAACAGACGGTTTATAACGAATTTCACATTAAATATCTTAGAAACCTTCATAGCGTTATCATTTCAGTTGAGTTGAGACACCATTCTAGTGGTAAACATAGTAGGCATTACGTTAGAGTGATGTAAAACCGAAAATTCTATATTCGGTAGGATTGCCGGTATATAATCGGTAGAATTCGGTAGATTTTATGATTCCGTACCCAAAGCATCTAAAAGGTGCCAACAAGATCCTATTACTAAGCCAAAAACTACAATATATACTGTTCTAAGCTTACGCCAGTGTCATCTGTCTCTTCGTCTGCACTATTATGAGAGAAGCCGAACACTGGGCTCAGTGGCGCGTATAGAAAGAGGCAAAATGTCCAGCAGTGGACTATTGCGGACTGATGATAATGACTATGAGCCGTAAGAGCCCCGTTGGACAACAATCTTATTGGAACATTTATTTCGGTAGATTATTCCCAAATTCGGTAGTTCTACAATACGTAGGTAGGTTTTGCAACACTGGATTTTCATAGAAAAAAACAAGTAGTAAAAACCATTCCGTTCTTTAAATTATAACATGGCACTTTTTGCAGGTTTTTTTTTTTATTGATGTTACTATGAGGAAGATGTAATTTATATATTTAAAAATTAAAATTTGTGTATTTAACATTATAAACATAATGTCTGTTACAAAATTCAATCAACTGTTATGATAACAGTGTGGGAATTCGATTCAATAAATACGTATATTGGAACGTGTATGTGCGAGTATGACAACGCTATACGAAAATAGAGCATTGTCTCGTTCTATCTTATAGCAGTGATAGATTATCATTCATTCTTTTGCATCATAATGCAGGAATAAAACAATATTGTTTAAAAAGATCATGGTACGAATCAAAGTAATGTTACAATAAGCTTGAAACAAAACGCTCTGGAAACATGATAGTTTTTAAATTGTTGGTGGTTCGGCCCCAGGTCTGACATTTTATTTGAAAATTTTAGAATAGGACGGAAATACTAGCTCTCTCTTTCATTTCGGGCATGACATCATTGGCGGTTCATCTGTTTTTTTTTAAATAACGCCAACTATCAATTCAGCACTACCTGTGCTACTACAAACAAACTGTGTCAAACCGCAACCTAGTTCAAATGATTACCACCAGGAAAACGACATCATTAGATTTTTCTAAAAATAATTAAACTTGGTTGAAGAGGCGTTTATTTAATTTTCCCGGGTTATGGGTATTTTTTGATATTAGAAAATATTCTTTTCAGGACCTAATATTCATTTTTCACATACTTCAATAACAAATCTATACATGTTACGCCATCTATTGAATTTCAATAGAACAATATATTTTTTCTTTGGGATGAGACCCTAGATGGGACCCCGTCAATGAGGATTTTTCCTAGTGTCACGTTAGCATTATTTATCTCTCACTAGATGACGTTAGCGACTGTTTTGATAACAATAAATATTTCTAAATACGTATATATCAGAAAGATATTAATTATTACATAATTTTACTGGATTTTATATTTAAACAAAAAAAAAATTGGTTGACAATGTTCTCCACTGCCATGATACAATTTTAAAAGTAGGTAAATACCAATAGTTACGCGAGTGCCATCTCTTGACGATGAAATAACTAAACTGACAATGACACTTGGAAAACTCTTCATTGGTTGTTATATTATAATGCCTCTCTGTCCTTTGCATTGCAATACAATACAGCGATCACACTCTTTTTGTACCAGAATAGTAGGAATTGTACGATGACATTAAAGACAACATACCATTTGCACTGATAAGTCCTTCGCCAATCCATGGCCTCATAAACGAAAAAATGTAATCCTTATTGAGGCAGGCGTTCAGAGCAGTGGCGACATCGTCTGGATCCCCTAAAACTGGAAAAGATTCACATTAAAAAAAACATTTAAGTGCTAAAAACGCAAACGATGAAAAAAAATTTTGACAGACAAGACCATTGGATAGGACTTCGTTTGTTACATCAACTGTTGAATGGATTTTGATGATATTTTATATGTGGATGAATGCTGGAAGGGGGGATCGGGTTGGGGCTTGAGGGTGCAGGCAGGAGGAAGAGAGGAACTGTTTTAAACCCTGACACCATACGAGCGAAACTGCGCGCAAAAGGCTAGTTTTAAATAAAAAATAACTAATATTTAACTTACTGTATAAATGTTTAAAAGGTCCCAGCAGCAGGGCCAAATATCCTCCATTCTCCAGTAATTTCACAGTTAGCTTCTTCATAGTGTTGAAGACATCTGGGATATTAATAATAATGATCTTAGTTCTTTAGTACCTGGCCTAATGTGTGCAGTGCGGTTGTGGATGGCTTTGCCTCTTGCAATTAGGCGGGCATCCTCATAACACACTTGCAAGCTTAAAGTGAAACATCCTCATTACACACATGCAAGCGAAAAGTGAAACATCCTCATAACACACTCGCAAGCTAAAGGTGTAACATCCTCATAACACACTTTCAAGCTAAAGGTGAAACATCCTCATAACACACTTTCAAGCTAAAGATGAAACATCCTCATAACACACTTGCAAGCTAAAGGTGAAACATCCTCAAAACACACTTGCAAGCTAAAGGTGAAACATCCTCATAACACACTTGCAAGCTAAAGGTGAAACATCCTCATAACACACTTGCAAGCTAAAGGTAAAACAGCACTACCTATCGCTCACATCTATCTAGCGTTTTGCTTTTCTTTCTAACATTACCATCCATTGTCTTGCGCCGCTCTAATGGATGTGTGTCCAGCCAGCCATTTCCGTTAGGTATGTTTTAAATTAATCCGAGCCTGTCCAGTCGGACCGTGGCGAGCCCGTTATTTAACTAAAATTAGTATTCTTTTATAGTTATTGTTGATACAGATGTTGCAACCAACTCGTTGAATCAGCCGTTGAATTGGCCGGCTATTTCATTTAACTGCTGTATTAGTTTATTATATAAGTATACAAGTATTCGAATTATACATAATTTGACTTTGTTAGTTTATTATAACTTTTATCTCTTATTACTTTAGTAATTTTGCTACGTAGGTACACCGCCGTCCGTTACCGCTTAACCCATTTCTTTCCAAAGGTAGCGTGGGAGAGGTGATCTAATAATGAGCAAATCATCTTTATTATATACTAGCACCTCGCCCCGGCTTCGCACGGGTAGCTCCTGGTGAGATTCAAGAGACAGAGACAATTCAAGGGAAAATGTTTCTTATGTCTACTCATCAAGTAGCAGTTTTAAAAAACCCAACAACAACACAATATTATCAGCAATCGAAGCCACATACGAGCCATTCACAAAGGCATTCGATTATCTAATGTAGCGACACCTGGTGGCACGTGGTGATAAAACCTAAAAAGCTGTCCTACTTCTATACTGACAAAGGTTTTTCAGGAGTAGAAGTAACGTCAGTTTTTTTTTATGTGAATCTTTTTAACCCCCGACGCAAAAACGAAGGCGTGTTATAAGTTTGACGTCTCTGTGAGTGTGTGTGTTTAGGTGTGTGTGTGTGTGTGTATGTGTGTGTGTGTGTGTATCTGTCTGTCCCTTCGTAGATCCAAAACGGATGAAACTTTTTTTTTTTTTGTTTAAAAGTTGAATTTGTCGGTAGTGTTCTTAGCTATGTTTGATCAAAATCGGTTCAGCCGTTTCATTGCATTGAGGGTTTTATTAATTTTTACAAAATTAATTACTTGTTATTTCACAAAGTAATAAGGTATAAACTGGAGTAGGTATACTATATAAGTAACTTACGGACTTCTTCTCCGAGAAGTATATGGGCATTCCCGATTATAGGTAAAGCCCAAGGGCACATCGGAAAATCACGTTTATTACTTACAGACTTCGTCTCCGAGAAGTATGTGGACATTCCCGATTATAGGTAAAGCCCCAGGGCACATCGGAAAATCATTTTTATTACTTACAGACTTCGTATCCGAGAAGTATGTGGGCATTCCCGATTATAGGTAAAACCCCAGGGCACATCGGAAAATCACATTTATTTATTGTAAAACATCTATTTTGTTCACAAAGTAATAAGGTGTAAACTGGGGTATAGGTACTATATAAGTTACTTACGGACTTCATCTCCGAGAAGTATGTGGGCATTCCCGATTATAGGTAAAGCCCCAGGGCACATCGGAAAATCACATTTATTCCTCCTTTTGCCATAATATTTTATGACAGTTAAAAATAAAATTGAACCCAAAAATATAGTTATTATCAGCATTTTGCTGCTTAAGCACTTTCCCGCCCGTAATGATATTTTATCGAGAGTTTTAATTCCTTGGTGATGGTTCTGTGCAGAAGAACTGATATAAACCAACTAGGTACGAACAATACGAGTACGCAACAATTAAGCTAAGCTTAGCAATTAATTTACACCTGTGTACATACACATGCGTGGCTATGTACATATACATGCGAAAATACGTACAACCTTGCCAATATCAAGTAAAGTTAATTTTTTTAGGTTTCCGTAGCCAAATGGCAAAAAACGGAACCCTTATGGATTCGTCATGTCTATCCGTCGGTCTGTCCGTGCGTATGTCACAGACACTTTTTTTCCGAAACTATAAGAGCTATGCTGTTGAAATTTGGTAAGTAGATGTATTCTGTGAAGATTTTCACACAAAAATAGAAAAAAAACAATAAATTTTTGGGGTTCATACTTAGAACTGAAACTCAAATTATTTTTTTCATCGAACCCTTACGTCTATGTATAGGTCTTCAAAAATGATATTGAGGTTTCTAATATATATTTTTTTCTAAACTGAATAGTTTGCGCGAGAGACACTTCCAAAGTGGTAAAATGTGTCCCCCCGTAACTTCTAAAACAAGAAAAAGATAAAACAAACAAAAAATTATGTACATGTAAACTTCCACCGAAACCAACCAAGAACTTTTATATTATGTTACTTGCTGCTACGGAACCCTTCATGGGCGAGACCGACTCGCACTTAGCCGCTTTTATTTATTACAACAATTGGGTTTCAGAATCAAAGTCTTGGCCAATGGTAGTCGAAAAAAATATTTATTTCATAAATACGCTTTTGTCTAAGCTAATTGTCTAGCGTATAGAACCGAAACCCGTACTTACGTTATTACACGCTTATCACTACAATGAAAAAGTAACAACGTGGTATAAAAAAAACCAGCCAAGTGCGAGTCGGACTCGCGCACGAAGGGTTCCGTAAAATTATCTATTAAAATGGCAAAAAAATTATGTCTGTTATATAGGAGCTTAAATATTTAATTCATTCTGTTTTTTAGTACTTGCGGCAACAGAAATACATCATCTGTGAACATTTCCACGGTCTAACTAACACGGTTCATGAGATAGAATCACCTAGGCTTACATTATTCGGATTTATGGCTCATTGAGAAAGGGTTCTATAAAAATGGATAATCAAATATTTTAAAACTGAATTTATCTAAAAAAATATTGACATAAATATATTAGAGGGATTAGGGGAGGCATATATCCAATATTGAACGGAATGATGCTAATAAATGAAGATGATGATGATGATGATATTAAAGGAGGTGGGCAACGGCTGACCCAGGTCAAAAATAAATGAACCCTTCATGGAAGTAATTAGTACGGTTCTAACTGTTGTTTTTTGTCCAATTTTTCTACAAAACTTGTATATATTTAGAAGTTGGGAAGCAAAAGTTGTATTTCTAAATGGTTAGATAAATCAACTCATTGCATTTTCATGAAACAAAACGCAACAAGCTTCATTAATTTGCCACAACTTCTACGCAAGAAATTAAATTAGCTTTTTCACATCATCTTTACGTATATTATCAATAACCAAAAGTATCTCACTGTACGTTACGTTAGTCAAAAAAGTTGGGTCTAACAATGTAAGGGGAGTTAACCATGTTCTTTTAAAAGATGATAGCGAAATAAATGAGAAACTAATTCTTAATTCATTAATTTATGTTAACAATTTTAATAAATGTTATACTATTTTTATACATATATTTTATTTTATTTTTTATGAATCTAATAGGCCTATCTATCTAGTTATCTATCAATCTATCGTATCTAGCTTACGGCCCACCTGATGTAAAGTGGTAACTAAGCGGGAAAACCTCAGATGGAAGCTGATTCCATAGTTTGTAGGTATGGGGAAGAAATGATCTCGAGAAACGAGTCGTTCGAGAAACCCAGGGTTCTATGATGTGTGGATGAGCTTTATCACGGTGCCGGGAAGAGCGATGATAAAATCTCGATGCGGAGATGAGATCGAAAAGCTCGTCAGAGCATTCCCCGTTGTAGAGGCGGTAGAACAAGCGATCCAATGGCTCTGCGCTGGCTAAGCGGTTCTAGAGTATTCGAGAGCTTAGGGTCGCCGATGATTCTAATGGCTCTTCTCTGTAGGGAGTCAAAGCGAAGCAGCTGGTACTTGGGTGCCCCGCGCCATAGATGGACATATTGAAGAAACCAATGTTACCTAATTACCCGACCTGTAACCGTGCTACTAAAATGTTAATTATCCATGAAATAGTTACGCAGTGTTTTTTCACTTTCATTGACAGGCAGTTTCAAATTAGATTGAAAAAGACAGAACACGGTATAGCTACAAGGATTATCCTCGTTTATTAGTAGCACCGTATATGTATATTTATCTATAGTACCTATATCACCATATCTACAACCTCTGTTCCATGAGGTTCTACTGTTGGTTCTACTGTTGGTTCTACTGTTTGGAATAGATTGAAAACGTCCGAGTAGTTCAACTATTCAAAGTAATGATGACTCAAAGATTAACCAAGTAGGTTTAATGATTTCATAGCTGTCACGAGTGTAATCCTCTCCAAGATCGCTAACTTACATTGGACCTGGGAACTAGAAAATATGTTAATAATTGTGCTACTTATTATGAACAAAAGACAAAATAAAATAAATTAATTAATTTTTAATTTTATTAATTTTATTTACAAAAAAGTAAAATTAAAAAATAATAACACATGGCAAAAAACCGAAAATACCTACTAATAGACACACGCAAAAGGGTAGGTAGAGCCTCAAATCACTGTGGGTTTGCACCATCGTGGGAATTCCACAGTGAAAATAATTTTGAAACATTTCTTGAATTTCTAAACTTTTCTTAAAAAACTTAAATTTGAGTATGGATTAACTAAAACTTTTACAATTTATAACTTCTACATTATCTACACGACTTTTATTTATTTTGTTTTTGTTTTATGGTATATTAGCAGCACTTGGTGCTATATTTTAGTGCTAATATAGCACTATGGTATGGCTATGTTTTATTAGATTCCGCCCTCGGCTACGCTCGCGTGATGTATAGCTCCACTCAACTCTTAACGGTTGAGCGGATTTTGAAATTTGGTATGTGGATGGATATTTGGGGGGCAGGAGGCAGGTGCAAAAGGAGGGGAGAGGACTTCTTTTATCCTGACAATACGCGTGCGAAGACGCAGGCAAAGCAGTTCTATAATAAACAAAATATAACAAAGTTTGTAGTTTTTCAAGTGCAAGCCACAGTGTTGGATAAAAACTGATCAAAGCATCGCCGATTAGAGGCGAATCGCGGGTCCATGTCACGCTGGAACGGGTTTTTATAAAGTTTGAATGTAATTCTATGATGTCTTTTGTAATACAATAAAAAGGTAAAGTATTCTAAGAGCATCGCCACCCGATACCAAGTAATAAATAAATGAGGAACTAAGTGCTATTACTAAGGACATCAGTAAAGTTAGAATCGCTACACAGCTTTAATGTCAGACACATGTTCAGTTAGATGTTTTGAAAGCGATACCTACTCGTACCAGCGAGACACATTTCAAGTTTTTAATCTTACCTTGCACATACCCACAGTACTAACATGCGATTATGTGTAATCCCAATATTAGTAGACATACCTACTCTTTCTACGGATGATGATTCTGTTGGCTATTATGTTGGCTATGGTCGTTATACTAAACATAAGGCGCATTACGCATCGTCATCAAAAGCCTTTAGACGTCCACCTGCTTGGTTAGGCCTCTCCCATAGGATGCACTGGGAGGATTTGCCATAATCACCACGCTTGGAGGAATTGGTTACTGCAGTACTGTTGTTAGATACTCGGTGAATTCTGCTGCCTATCTCCCGGTTTATTCCCTTAACAGAATTTTCAATATCTACGGGAGGAGACGGAGGATTCTATGCTTAAACTGGATACGCTATGGCCGACGAATGAAATGAAATTAAAATAAATTTTTAGTTTTTAAAAACCCCCTATGAAGCGCCTGAACCGATTTTGATAAAACATATCTAAGAACCATCGCTAGAAAACCTGCTTTCAAATAAAAAACCACATTCAAATCGGTTCACCCGTTTAAGAGCTACAGTGCCACAGACAGACACACATAGCGGTCAAACTTATAACACCCCTCTTTTTGCGTCGGGTTTTAATAAAAAAAGGTATTTGTAAGGTTCAATAATTTTGGTTGTCGAAGTTAATTTATGTAAATACGAAAATACACAGATATGATTAATTTTGGTAACGTCGATAAATGGGTTCAGTCAGACAAACAGTATTTCTCAGAATGACATCCTGTTCCCACACCGACCACACCCACAATGCTCACACCTCACATTGATCTCATCAGTCTATTCTAGGTTCTAAAATGATGTGTTGTCCAGAAGCAGGCTTCAGCAACACATCCTCCTTCAGCACTAGTTTAGAAATATCAGCAGTAATCCGGAACCGTCGTACCACGTGCGATATAGTCGTCTTCATGGATAACATGCTGAATGTTTTACCTGAAAACATTATAGGTTGGGTTATTTTTTTGTAAAGGCGTTTTGTACGCCGATAACCAGAACTGACATAATAGGTATAGGCTACTTATTGTCTCGGTAGCACGCGAGCGAAGCGGACAGAATGAGTCAAAATAAGTGCTCCTCTAGTGCTCCGTCTCGGCCACCACTCGGTCAGGGCCTTACACCACCTGCCGTCACCAAATTTGGCCAAGTGTCCTACGCCTACCCAGCGCCACATTAGTCTCTTTGAGACTCCTATTATTAGAAAATCTTTTCAACTCCATAATCTTCACTCTGCAGTTTTCGTATCTCTCTCTACATGCACGTTGGTACGGTAAACAGATATAATGACGGTACGATACAGCGAAGCAGTTGAAACGTTACTAAGGACTTACCAATACAGCTCCGTCTTCCTAAGCCAAATGATGCGAAGAGGTTGGGATTGGTTGGCGCAGTTCCGTCTAGCCAGCGTTCAGGTCTGAACTGCTCTGAATCAGGGCCCCACATCGGATGCCGGTTTACAGCGTAAGCAAATACGAAGAAGTCTGATCCCGCAGGTATGGTGTGCTTTTCTGAAAACGGAAGCAACAAAATCAGAATCAGAAAATAAAATACTAGTATAAAATAATACTACTACTATACTACTAAATAATACTAAATAAAATATTTATAAAATATTTTTCGAAAATGATATTTTCTTTTTGCAAACTCTGGACTTGCTGCTGAATATCTAAAATCGCTATAAGTACCTATGCCTATATAATATTTGTGGAGTTCCCTCAATTCTTCAGGGATCCCATCATCAGAACTGGATTTTGATACAAATGGGACCAATCTGGATGTATATTATTCCTTTAAGAGAGTGGTCTGTGAAAATGACACATCGAGTTTTGACACTATTCCATTACCTGTGACCTCCACCTTGCGGTGGGATTTGGAACTAATTAGGTAAACAAACCTCTCAACCGTACAATTGTGTAGAAAACACATTACTTGTTTTGTCAATTACTTCATTGAATTTTTGTTCTGTACGTAATCAGATAAATGTGAAAATAAAATCAATGTATACCACCTATACAATCGTTGCGTGGCTGACTGACTCAGTCACTGACTATCAACGCGAAGTCTAAACCCTAGGTCATAGGACCTGAAATTCACATAGGTACATTTCTTTTGTGGTATAGCGGTGCACTAAGAAAGGAATTTCCTAAATACACACCCTAAAGTGGTGCAGCGGGATGTTGAAAATTGTATAGCAAAAACTGCACGCGGGCGAAGTCCCAGGCGTACCACTACTGGATACTTGAGAAATCTCTGTGCACATGTTGTGTTTTACATATTATGCTGTGTGCTTCAGGTTTCGTTATATTTTATAACAGTTTTATTCGTTTTATTTTACCCCAAATAGACAAAGTGGTCAACAACTTCAATAACTGTACCAATATGGGTGCAAAGTTAGTATATAAAAACCATCATAACCGAATCGCAAATGAACATGGGCAAGAAATGAACAAACCCACAAAAATAACCAAAAAATACAGGACCAAAAAAAACAAAATTAAATCAAAAACGCCCTAAAAACTCTCACAACCTAAGAAGCCCTACAAACCTTTAAAAAAACCCTTCCAACTCCTAAAAACAGAGGGTTTAGCCTACCCTACCTCCCTAGAGTTCATACAAGTCTTAAACTTTAAGAATCAATTAAAACCTCGTACAAACCCATACAACCCAATTTAAACCGGTACTGAACGACGGACCTTGCTCAGAAAAATATCTTGGGAATCAGGATTTTTCCCAGCAGGGCCCAAATTAGATCATTTTCTCCGCCTCAAAACTCACTATTCTGCCAAACTTCCTGCTGATGTTTTTTTTTCCATTAACTTTCATCCACTAATATACCTACCTTGTTTGTTTATATTAATTTGAATGTGTATGTGCGCCTACTTTTTGGCGATTGTACCTAGTCAACCTTTGGAGGTTTTTAAGGTACAATATTATACCTAATTAAATGTGTAAAATATATTGTGTATGAAATAAATAAAAAACAAAAAAAACCTACACGTGTAGGGCTGTTTAAAAAAACGCTCATACAGTGATTTTATTATTTAAAACTATTAATTTAATCCTATTTCGTCAAAATAGTAACAGTTTTTCGAGTTATTTTGTACAGAAAGACGGATAAAGAAACAAATAAATTATATAGGTACAAACTATGTTGGAAGAAATTCACGTAATTGAAACATACTGACCACAAATTGGCATAAAAAAACGGCGCGGCGAGGACGTTGCATTTGACATGACTAGTAAGACATTTTCAAACATTTATCGGCTTCTAAATTCTAATTTCCATGTACAACCACAGAATAAATAATAGTACCTACTTCTTGAAACATGTCATGAATTGGTTTGGCGTCTTTATGAAAGGATTATAGGAAATTCAAACCCTAAAATCAATTGTGTTGAAGACCTCTGTAGCGCAGCGGGCGAAGGTTGGCCTGCGACGCAGGAGGTTGCAGGTTCGATTCCCGCCTCGGAACAAATATTTGTGCGATCGCAGATATTTGTTCAGGTGTTCTGGGTATTTTCTGTGTATAAAAATATCTATCTATGTATTATATTGTATTAAGTATATCAATTATCTAGTACCCATAACACAAGCTCTGCTTAGCTTGGGGCTAGATAATGAAATGTCCAACATTATTATTATTATTTATTATTAATTAGGGTCATAAAGTTTGGAAGTATTGTTTGTTATTCTATTAATATTAAAAATTAAAGCGGGCCCCCATACAAAAAAAGTGATTTTGACAAACGCTGTATCTCTTGATCCGCAATAGCTAGAAACAACAAAAAATAAAAAAAGTGAGTTATAAGTAGGTATGTACCTACCTAGGGGAAAACAAACATGTTTATATTTACTTGCCTTATTTTTATTAATTATCATCATCCGCCCAGCTGGAAATATAACATTTCCATAGAATGCCACGACGACTGGTCTTGAGCCGCCTCCGTCCACAGACTTCCCGCGACCTTTATAAAGTTTGGTACATTGGAAGTTCCCCTCCCACACTGCGTCGTCCGGTTGTTGGTCGCCACTCGAGGACTTTATTTCAGTCATCTTAATAAGTGCGTGTTGCCAGAGATGACTTACGTGACTGAGACGTGATCGCTAACTATCACACACACAAAAGCTCAAAGTATCACAGCGGGCTATGCATGGAGAGAGCTATGCTATTACCATCAGTGTACAAATACGTAGTCTGCGACAACCGTAACTACAAGAAATATTGTTACGAGATATTCGCGCCTAAAGTTTTTTATCTTATATTAGTGATCAATGTCTTTGTAAATATTTATCTGTTATGATTTTGATCTGTACGATCGCTACGATCATTCCCTTTAAAACTGTGTTTATTATATCGTGATAACATTAATGCTTTTTTATTATTTAGTAAATAATACTTAATTATATTATAAAAACGGGAAATTTCACGTACCGTTAAATCGATGTAAGCACCGACATTGTTTCGACCCGTTTCGAGAGTCTTGTCGGTGCTTA
The DNA here is from genome assembly GCA_932527175.1 of Operophtera brumata. Classification (NCBI taxonomy): domain Eukaryota; kingdom Metazoa; phylum Arthropoda; class Insecta; order Lepidoptera; family Geometridae; genus Operophtera; species Operophtera brumata. The sequence goes on along the minus strand of OW052239.1, from coordinate 51,083,865 downwards.
CATCGATTTAACGGTACGTGAAAATTTCCCGTTTTTATAATATAATTGATATGATTCACGAAAGTTTTTATAGTAAATAATACTTGTTTAGTGTAACATTATTTTAGAACGTGCTTTACCTAAGCATGTGCGCCGTATGTAACATAGTTACTGTTCGCATGTCTAGGGATTTTGTTATGGTGTTCAACAAACGGAATATGCTCAAGATTTACTAATCTTATGTGCGGTAACATAACTACTAACTCAGTTATACACTTTATTGAGCTGGGAGAAAAAAAAAAAACTGTAAGTAAGACCACAGAATAAATAATAGCAAGAACAAAAGGCTCACATCGTGAAAAAAAAATAACGAACCTTGCTGGGACGCAACAAAGTGCATTTCAGTTCGCATAAGTGCTTAGTGCCTAGCGCCAAAACCACCTTAATACCCTAAACACCCACCACCCTTATTCACCTAAACATTGGCGCTCTCTTGTAAATGTTTGAATCTTTTTATTTGTGTATTATATTTTTGTTTAGTACTCAATTTATAATTTTACTAGCTGTAACCTGCGACTTCGTCTGCGCAGGATTATTAAGTAGCGGAGTATTATAAAGCTAGTATTATTAGACTTACGCTGGTGAAGTAAGTTTCAACCGCGTAAGTCTCGATCCCGTGGGAATATCGGGATAAAAATGTGCCTGTGTTATTCCGCGAGTCTAGTTATCTTTATTCCAAATTTCATCCAAATCCATCCCGTAGTTTTTACGTGAAAGAGTAGGGTCAGGGGGGCATAAGTGGCTCAGTCGGATACAGTGACTCATTCATGTTTTTACCCGAAAGACGCGCGATATATTTATGTCCTTGTCACACAATACTAGCATGTGGACCCCAAACAAGCTCTAACCAGTCGGTCGGCGGGTCAAGCGTCGTACGGTGGTGTGATGGCGTGTTTTTGTTTTCGTGCTCACAAAATTACTTTTTGAGGTGAGTTTATTTTGTTTTTCATACATTAAGCTGTGACAATTTGTATTGCCTGTTATATTTACCCATTAGTTAATACTATAGTGCTCTCATTCATTTAGTTGTTTATCGTAATTATTATTTGACTCGAATGCTGTGATCAGATTTATTCAAAATGGCGTGGTCGTGCACAGTGGCTCAAATCTAAGAAGTACACAGTGACTCTGAGTCACTCTGTACTACATGTTATTGATTCTTAATTAGTATTTTTTTTGAATAACCAAATATAGACAACACTTGAAAATTAAATAATTTGACCTTTTAATTTTGTTTGTAGTATGCCGCGACCACAAACTGCGCGAAAAATTGGAAATACTCCCCACGAAAACATTAAAGAGGGCTTGAAATTAATCAGGAATGGGGAATCTATGCGAAAGGCGTCAAAGAGAGCTAATGTTCTTTTTGCTACACTCAAGAGATATTATTGGAAAACCAAAGACAGTCCTTCGCTTGAGGAGTTGTAACCCTCACAGCTGCAACCCAACTATTCAGTCAACAGAATTTTTACAACAGAACAAGAGACTTTCCTTGAAGTTTAACATCGTTGATTAAATGTGTAGTAACTGTTGATCTCCATAAATGATAAATAGCTTTGTAAGAACCAAAAGTGAACTGATTAGAGGGTAGATATCCTATGTTTTTGATTTTGATAAAATATATATAACTGTCTTTTCATTTTCAATATAAATATAATTTTTAAAATACTGTTGAGCCATTGTGTACTACTAGAGTCACTGTGCACTACGGGGTTGAGCCACTGTGTACACCTAGGTGTATACAGTGGCTCAATTCCCGATGTTTAGTTTTTGCACTCTCATTTTATTTTAGTAATATTTAGTGTAATTATAATAATGCAGAATTAAACTAGAATACCTAACTAACAATCAATGCATGTTTCAGATTAATCCAATAATGATTTTCAACATTTTTAGCCATTTGAAAAAATCCGAGCCACTGTAGCCTCCTTGACCCTAATTAGGATAGGATATTCGGTTACCAAATTACTCCTGCATTCTGCTGCTCGCCTGGTACATTGAAAAGAAAGAAAGAAAGAAAGAAAAACATTTATTTGTGTCACCAACATGGATGTAGTAGTAACAGTCAACAAACAATATTCCACACAAAAATACACACACAAACACACACACACACACACACACACACACACAGAAACAAAGATAAATAAAACATTGGATGAAAAGTATTCGCATTGCTGCTGCGCCCTGCGGTGTTTTCCGCATAGGTCTCGATTCCGTGGGAATATCGGGATAAAAATGTGCCTATATGTTATTCCGGGAGTCCAGTTATCTCCGTTCCAAGATTCATCCAAATCCATCAAGCAATTTTTACGTGAAAGAGTAACAAAGATACATCCATCCATCCATCCATCCATCCTTCCATCCATCCATACTTACAAACTTTCACGTTTATAATATTAGTAAGATACCTTTTAACATTCTTTGTATTTTTGAATTTTAAACACAAATTAAATTTAAATTAAATGACTATTCCAAGTATATTCGGTACAAATTTAATCTGCGTAGTGTTTTTTTTTCGAATGGAATTAAAAAGATTTAAACTTTTGTTTTCTTGACAAAATCCGAATAAATTTATGGATATAATACTTGTTTTTGAATTTGTACGATGACACGTGACGCGTCGAAATAATAACTTGGTAGCTTTCCATGGCGCATGCACTATTAAATTGTTTTGACCAAATGTTCCCATTTTTAGGGTTCCATACTCAAAGACAAGGGACCCTTATGGATTCCCTTTGGATTTTCATATTGTGTCCTACTAATATTTATACCATCAATTTGTACATATGTTTAAGCAAATAAATTATCTTTATCTTTATCTTTATCTTTATCTTTATCTTTTATCTTTCGTCATGTCTGTCTGTCTGTATGTCTGTCCGTGTATGTCACAGCCTTTTTTTTCCGAAACTATAAGAGCTATACTGTTGAAACTTGGTAGGTAGATGTATTCTGTGAACCGCATTTAGAATTTTACACAAAAATTTAAAAAAAACAATTATTTTTGGGGTTCCCCATACTTAGAACTGAAACTCAAATTTATTTTTCCATCAATGTGGGTTATCTGTGGATAGGTCTTCAAAAATGATGTTGAGGTTTCTAATATAATTTTTTTCTAAACTGAATAGTTTGCGCGAGAGACACTTCCAAAGTGGTAAAAATTGTGCTCCCCCCCCCATAACTTCTAAAATAAGAGAATTATAAAACTAAAGAAAATATATGATGTACATTACCATGTAAACATTCACTCAAAATTGGTTTGAATGAGATCTAGTAAGTAGTTTTTTTTTAATACGTCATTAATCGTAATCCATCCAAGAACTTTTATATTATGTTACTTGCTGCTACGGAACCCTTCATGGGCGAGTCCGACTCGCACTTGGCCGCTTTTTTTATGGTTATTTTTGGAAATTGTTATTTTGTACCTTTTTTTTGCATAGAGTCAATCTTTATAGAATACTGACTATCCATGTTTTTTTTGTTGTATTTGGAATAGTGGTGTATACCTTATTTTATACCAGTCAGTTAAATCATCCTAACGATGAAGTTATAAGTTGGTAAATATTGCTACAAGTATCTCCTATTTTTTTTTTTTTTTTTTTTTTTATACTAATGAATGACGGAACTAGCAGATGGCCCACCTGATGTTAAGCGGTAACCTCTGCCTATGAACAGTGCATTACCTCATAGGACACGTTCACCTAGGACGCACCCTATGTGGCATTGCAATGCGCCCGCCACCCTGCGACATAAAGATGAAAAGTCTCATGTGCCTGTAATTTCACCGGCACCTTCAAACCAGAACACAGCAATGCGAGCACTACTACTTTGCGGCAGAAATAGGTATGGTGGTAGTACTTCCCCGGACGAACTCTTTCACAAAAAAGCTCTACTACTACTACTTTCTGGTATAAATAGCACTAATTATGATTTCTTCTTTTATTTCTGCAGTTATACATCTTGCCATAACTTTTGGTACGGCTTCTAGAAAACAATGTGTTAAAAAAAACTAGTTAATATATTGTGATTTTAACTCAACACCGTGACTAGTTTATATTTTGGGGTTCAATCCTCCCTATCTACTTTTACAGCAAAATCTCTCTCAGGTACGTTTGATGTAAAAAAACTGGAGCATGTGTGTGATTCGTGATCTCGATAATTATAAAAATCCCATGTTTCCAGAACCTTAACACAGGTATTGTTTGAATTGACACAATTTATAAAATCCTGAAAATCATAGATTTGATTTGCTGATTTTGTTATCTTGTAGGCAACCAGTCCTTTTTTTCAGAATCCCCTTCAGTCTTGTTAGGCCAGTCACCGTAGACACTAAAATCGTGTAAGATCGCAAAAAGTTGCAAACTTCTGTTTTTTTGGGATGTTGTTAGGATAAATACCAATTGTGTAAAACCAAGTTTGCAACTTCGATAGAGCTGTGCGATTTTTGCAATTTTTTTACGACCTGGAATGTTTAAGATGACTGGCCTATGTGTCGTTTGTAGGTTAACAGCTAATATTTGTAAGGAAAAAGGTTATACACACCTCAGTTTGTTCAAAATTACTAGGTATAACTAAGTAGTTGGAAGAAACTTTTCTTTTGGGTACTTATTTACTTTGTATTAGCCATTTTGCATTTTCTAGAGCGTTCACATGCGTACTTTTCGTCGCGAGTATCGCCTTTGCATAACTCGCCACACACGACCTACCCACTTTTCAGCTTTGGTGAGTCACTGTTTGTTGAGCTCCCACTGACTGACTGGCACCAATCCCCCACTTTTTATCTTCGTGAATGACGTGGAACAATCAGATGGCCCACCTGATCTTGAGCGGTAACGTCTGCCTTTAATAATCCATTACCTCATATGTCACGTCCACCCCTTGTGGCATTGCACTGCATTCACCGGCAACTATACCTTTCATACTAAAACACAGTAATACAAGCACTAGTGCTTTGCGGCAGAAATACTACTGGTAGTAGTTGTGGTTGGTAGTACATTCCCGAACGAACTCTTTCACAAAAAAAAACTCTACTACTACTAAACTACGATATAATGCGATTGTAATGTCTACGATTACTTTTTCGTACAGTTTTCGTTTACTAAGCAAGACGATGACACAGAATAAATAATAGTACAAGCACGACGATAAGAAGCGACGATGATAAGATTCGATTCCTTTGTTTTCAGAAGTAGTTAAGTGCAATAAAGAATATCAACACTAGTCTTAAGCACCGTATATGTAATGTATGATGTTACTATTCATATGTGTAGTATTTAGTACCACATAATAAAAAAAAATTGTTCAGATATCCACCGTATAATATGTTACGGTGATTATATTTAGGATACATTTTTGTTACATGATCAAGCTCATACAAACACGTCAACCTCATACCTCATACCTAACTTACAATAAAATTAATATTGATCAAATGGATTATCTATGAGGAACTAGTATGTCACAGATAACCCAGTTATTATAGTTGTACCTACTACAAATAATATAACGCGTCCAAATTAAGTCGCGGGTGACAGTAGGTACCTATACCTAGCTTTTATTTTATATTATAAATTTCGTCCAAAATTAGTAGGTACCCAAAATCTGAATTCGTTTATTTTTAACCCCTGACGAAAAACGAAGAGGGTGTTATAAGTTTGGCGTGTCTGTGTGTCTGTCCCATCGTAGCTCCCGAAAGGATCAACCGTTTTTTTTTTTTAATTGTTTTTGTGGGGAGTTTTCTTAGCTTTGTTTGATCAAAATCAGTCCAGCCGTTCAACGTTGGAGGTTATTTAAATTTTTACAAAATTAATTACTTTGTGCTATACGTTTTTAAATTCCGACGGGAAACGAAAATATTCGTGAAGAGAAAATATGTACAAAATGTGTGGCTACGTTTCACCGAGGACTTATCGAGGACTATACTAAGATCCATTGGTCTAGTTGTTACTATGTTGACAGAGTTATTTATATGGTAGCATACTTGTACGGAGCACTCTACACGCGAGTCCGACTCGCACTTGACCAGTTTATTCATCTTCCGCCTCCAATAAAGCATGGACTTTAATGGAGATTTTTTGAATAGCAGCATTGTATCAGCAAAGTATCTATCTATGTAATATATTGTATTTAGTATATCAGTTATCTAGTACCCATAACACAAGCTCTGCTTAGCTTGGGGCTAGATAATGTTGTGCGAACTGTCCAGCATTATTTATTTATTTATTGTTTCGATATCAAAATTTGAAGTACTTACCAGTATTATTATTAGTAACAAACAGTCAAACATAGATAAAAATTGAATGATAGTATAAATAAAAATAAAAAAAAACATACCGTTTCTCACTAGTAAGTCGGGAAATAAGCAAGTAAATTTTTGTAAAAAAACGATAATCACTTAGTATAAAGAGCTAGGCATATTCTAAGGAAAATCGCTAAGCGAAACTCTTTTGGTCACAATATAAACTCTTTCGTGAGTATGCTACCGTAGAATTGCATCGAGCGACTACGGAGGCCTGCAATGTTATAAGTATAGATCCACCAACTTATCTCTAGAACCATTTACCTACATTTTTCTATCAGCTACATACATTTCATTCTGCAGATAAGTTGGTGGATCTCTAGAATTGGTTTGTGTTCACGACTGTATGATTAAACTGTCAAACCATGTCAGTCCGGTAAATTTTCACAAACCTCAAATAAATAAGAATTTGCATTGGTTTCTTATTACCCGAATTACAATTATAACAACGAAAACCAACAATTTTCAGTAAAATAATACAAGTTTTTGTAATGATATATCGAAGTAACCGGTTGTCCGTTTTCACCTGTGAATAAAAAAGTGAACGAGGGCCTTCCTTCCAGCGCCGTGGATAACCACGGAATGACAGAAAATGGCGTAGAAATCGTGTAGATACGGCGAATTGAAAATGTTTTCGTGTTTTTACACATCTTTTATATGAAAAGATTAAAAACCCCAACATACTTTTAAAACTATGTGTATAGACATGATACTAAAGTGTTTTATTTCTCAGAAATAGCTGTAATTCCGTAGATTTAGGCTCATATGTAGATGCTCTATTTTGATCAATTTCGTGAAAATGGGTAGGTAGTTTTTCAATTTACACAAAATCTAGAAATAACTTTAGAAAACCCCAACGTATTTTTATTCAGCCTGAAGTGTTCTTTCTTCTGATCTAAATATTGTTAAGAATAAAGCTAAATTTGGAAAGTTCTAGGCTTTTCAAAACACCACTTTTCAAGGGTTTTCACAGACTAGCCCCTTAAATAAAACAAAAAGTCAAAAAAGGTTAAAAAGTGGCCAAGCAGAGTTATATATTTTTTAAAATGTTTATTGTTCTTAATGAGCTTGATTGGAAATGTACAGATAATGATGATGAAATCAGTATTCAGAACTATAAGATGATCAAAATTAGCCTAAACCGGTGAAAAAGCCTTGAAACTCACTCAATTTCAAATCCACATCTGTGTGTCTCGGCAACGCAGGAACGGTTGGGTATAATCGGAGAGTTTCTTTCAGAACTGCTTCCAAGTAGACCAGTTTAGGTATGTCATCTTTGTCGACGTCTCTGTCTGAATCGCTGAATACTTCTTTCAACCTACAACACGATTGATAGTTATTAATACCTACATACCACATTAGTTATAATGTGAATTAACAGTAATTGACGTGCCAGAAATAGCTTCCTTCATTCATTATGCGGGGGTCCATGGGCTCAGATATAACGCAAAAAAGAGTGAGTTCATGGTGTTTACGGCTGGTTCTAAGAGTTATCAGAGTGTACCACCCATAGTCCTTGACGGATCTCCACTTAATCACGTCTCAAAATTCAAGTATCTGGGCCACTGGGTCAACGAGGATCTACAGGACAATGAGGACATAGAGAGAGAGCGCAGGGCGTTGGCCGTCCGATGTAACACAGCTCGCAGTTCTAGAGAGGTGAAAGTGACGCTTTTTAGGGTTCCGTAGTCAAAGACAAGGAACCCTTATGGATTCGTCATTTCTGTCTGTCTGTCTGTCCGTGTATGACACAGCCTTTTTTCCAAAACTATAAGAGCTATACTGTTGAAACTTGGTAGGTAGATGTATTCTGTGAACCGCATTAAGATTTTTACAGAAAAATTAAAAAAAAAATACAATTATTTTTGGGTTCCCCATACTTAGAACTGAAACTCAAAAAAAAAAACATCAAACCCATACGCGTGGCGTATCTATGGTTAGGTCTTCAAAAATGATATTGAGGTTTCTAATATAATTTTTTTCTAAACTGAATAGTTTGCGCGAGAGACACTTCCAAAGTGGTAAAAAGTGTGTCCCCCCCCCCCCCCCCCTTAACTTCTAAAATAAGAGAATGACAAAACTTAAAAAAATATATGATGTACATTACCATGTAAACTTCCACCCAAAATTGGTTTGAACGAGATCTAGTAAGTAGTTTTTTTTTAATACGTCATAAATCGTAATCCATCCAAGAACTTTTATATTATGTTACTTGCTGCTACGGAACCTTTCATGGGCGAGTCCGACTCGCACTTGGCCGCTTTTTAAAGCAAACACTACACTAGTTATCAAACACTTTACTGTGGGTTGCCTATACGCAGAGGGCGTACAACGTTCTGCGCGTTCAGTATAATAATGGGTTTAGAGTGCTGATGGGGTTGCCATGTTTCTGCAGTGCGTCAGGTATGTTCAGTGAGGCGCACACTGATGGCTTTCACGCCATCATAAGAAAGCACTGTGCGTCTCTCATGGAACGCCTGCATGGCAGCCCCAACACCATTCTAAACACCTTGGCAGATAGGTGGGACTCTCCGATTATGGGGCACTGGATAAGCCTGCATACAACCCTTTTTAAGGGGCGTTGCCCCGGTATCTGAGGGTACCTTGTGTCTGCGTAGGTATTTATTTGTTGTATTTGTTTTGTTGTGTTGTTTTGTGCCTCCTTGTTGTAATTTGACTTAAATAATAATTTGTAATTTGTGGTTATTGAAAATTTATTAATGTGTCTTTGTTATGTCTGTGTGCAATTATGAGTTATCAGCCTGAAATAAATGAATTTGAATTGTGAAATTGAATCTGAATTAAACACTCTCCCCACACGACACTTCCAAAGCGGAGATGTCAGACCCTCCGCCACAGTCCCCAGGATGCTGTATTGACTGTGCTTAACTCATCGCTTAAGGAACACAGTTTTTAGATGCATCATGGCGTGAAATCCATCCATTTGGTAACGCGCAAATATCTCCAATGGACTGCACAATTAAGTCCCAACATCATCCGAAATATATTGGTATTCTGATGAATGCGGAAAGCATCCAGTGATCTATTTTAGTGTGTCTAACCCCTCTGGGTCACCTACTTCCGACCTACTTCCCGTGTAAAAGCATTGAGAATATACTTTTAAAAGCGTGACTTTCACTAGACCAAAAAAACAAATGAATCAGTAAAAAAAAAATTGCCTCTAATCCGTATATTATTTCGAAATCATCAAAGGCTTTTTCGAGTTCAACCACTTTTCGCTTCTGACTTCAGCATCCTGATGGATGCTGATGGGCCAAAACGTCTCCATTTGTTATTTTAAAGTTTTTCCTACGTATTAAGAAAATGTAAGTATTAAATTATTTAAATTCCTAAATTTAAGAATTAATTTTTATTTTTTCCTGTATTTAACAAATGTGAAGTTTCTGGAAGTACCTCAGATGTTTTTTATTTTCGCCATTTCCATACAAAAATTAGATATTTCAGTATAATCTCACAGAATTATATTTGGTATTAATTTAAAGTTGATACTTCCTGAGAAAACGTGTATCTTACGTGTATACGATACAAAGCCTGTTTCCAAAGGTCTTAAAATAGTTGAACTGTTTCATTTTTATTTTATTTTTGTACTCACTCACCGTAACGACTTGTGATTTAGCGTATAAACCTTATACATAAGAGCCCGCAGGCGGATGCTATTATATACTAATTTGATTTAAAACATTTATAGAAATATTACTACAACGTACTGGAATAAAAACCTAAGAGAGCTAACCACACTCTATGTAAGTATAATAACTATTCAAGAGAAAGACAAATAACTTACTCGCTCCAGAGTTTGTCTTGGATATCCTGATGATGTCCTAATAACAGCAGACAGTAGATTATACTGATAGCTGAAGTGTCATATCCCGCCGCTATGAGGGTGTTGAGCTCCTGTTGAATCTTTTCGTCTGTGTAACCTTCCTTCCCTAGAGCTACTTCTAAGACCTTGTCTACGAATGGCCGAAAATCTGAAATAAAATATTTACTACATCCTTTGTGATGTATAATATGTATGTATTTGCTATGAAGTCCACTCTTCAATGTACCGGACACAGTCAAAACTTCAACTCTCTCAACGGAATCCTAAGATCGTCCAGCTAGTACTGTCTCTGGCCACAGGAGACTCGCATCTGACAGCTCCATTCGCTTTGTTTTGTGCAGGCATATAAAATCGGATGCAATGTTCGTATTATTATGGTGAAACGTCACTAGGTAAGTTTGTTCTTATAAAATGATATTGTCATTTGAATTGGGGATTTCACGACCGATTCGAAACATGATTTCAGTGTTAAAAACAGATGGCGCTGCACTGTGGATAAACTGTCAGCAGAAAGTTTTAACTTTCTGACATAGTTACTTTGACAAACAACAAAATCAAACCAGCGAAGATTTTTTTGTGGGGGATTCAATCTGTGATTTTTTAAAGAAACGTCTTAATTTTTTTTAATTACATTAATGTGGTTTTCCGAGTTATTTACTATAATTTTGGTAGCATTTTAACCGGTGTAACTTGAATAAATAGCACATTTTGTGATTTACTGAAATTTAAGTATATTGACTGTCATTTCGAAACGGTAGATTTTAAAAAAAAACTATTTAAAAACTCGGTGCCAGCATTTAAACTGGGTTATGACTTGACGGAGACTCTTGACGACTTGATTATAAAAAATATAATTATATCGCTTGACATCGGCGAAATTGTTTTGATCACTCCTCAGAAGACATTATAAAAAGAGAAGAAGAATATTTTTTGTGGAAGCCATAAGGGGAGGTCCTGAGTGAGTAATAACGAAATTAAATAGTTTCTGAAGGACTTTTAACTACCAGTGTTCCTGCTGCGTTACTTGATGTTACGTGCGTCTCTACGCTACACATTTTTCTCTTTACATGTTAAGGTACAGGTACTTACTTTCTAATTCATCCATTTTTATTCTACTGGAGTTCAGTTTTGACTTTCGTTTTTGGATGAGCTGAAAATTTAAAACCGGTAGCTAAATAATGCTGCTATCCCATACCACGTCCGCGTTGCTAGAGTAAGCTAATTCAAGTAGAAATAGAAATAGAAGAAACATAAAAACGTTTATTTGACACAGAAAAACACATGAATACAAAAAAAAACAAAGCCGATAATACAAAACAAGGAAACACAAAATTAAAAAGAAAATCAAGCACCTATATACTAGTATCTAAAGTATAGGCAATAGGTATAAATCGGCTCATGTTTATGTGTGCCAAAATGGCGTTCAGCACAGCATAAAATTAAATCTTGGACTTGGGTGTATTACCGCCCATCGCTGATTTTCAGCATAAGGATTAACCTTACTAAGTAAGCTCACTCTACCAATCGCAAACCAGGCAAGCTTGTGCCAGGGCAAAACAGAAAATATACTTGCTTGATTTGAAATATTGTTTATCGCTCTCAATAACTCATCCTGTTTCCTCCTCAAAGAAGTCCAATTGAATATGAAGTCACTATGCAGCCAGAGCTAAAATTAAATTATTTATGAGAATAAGTATTATACTTATTGCGAGTGCAAGTACGATCTTCCGCCTCAGAGATAACTTCACAACTGGATTTGTATGAGAAGTGGCGAAAAATTAATGAAAAAGTATATAATAAATGATACATGCGTATTATGTTCTGAGCTTGGTTAATGTCTTCTAAGTCGCTAGTTTTGTCGTAAGTCAGGATGACATAATATGTTGCCAAAGCATCCAATGGGTTTCAATTTCATTTTGAGGTCGTGACAAGGTATCAAATACTCTGGTAATTTCGGGGAAGGAATTCCACGTTTTCCAAAAGGACTTCTTTCCCTTCCTACAAAATCCTCACTCCACCGCCCCGCGCCCCTTCTGCCGCCATAGCTCTGCTGATACCTCAAATATCGCGTCACGCGGTCACGCGCAGCTATTTTAGGTATTTTGTACTTTTATTTTACTATTAACTCTGGAAGTAATGCCTCTACGACTATGAAATAAGTGTCATTTTGTAGCTAAATGTATATATAAGGTATTAAACTTCTTTAGCCTATTTTATCACTACTCTTGTCGTTTTCCTATAAATGAAGCAAGAAAAGCAATGGACTTATGTGTAATAAAAAGTTTGCATTTTTTAATAAAACTTTAAATTAACATGCACATATTTTGTAAACTATAAGTTCTATCTACATACGTTCAAAAATACATTATTGTAGAGAATTTAATAAGGAACATATAGATCTTTGACAGTTTTATTATAGTTTCTGAGTACTTGAGTCAGACGCGGTGAGCTGTAACTCTGGAAGTAATGCCTCTACGACTATGAAATAAGTGTCATTTTGTAGCTAAATGTATAAGGTATTTAATTTCTTTAGCCTATTTTATCACTACTTTTGTCGTTTTCCTATAAATGAAGCAAGAAAGAAAGAAGTTTGCCTGTTTTTACAATTTCATAATACGTTGAGGGCTGTTTATTGAAATACCACTATAAAATGTAGTATAGTTTTGTAGGCAATTTATCCACGATGATTTTGTCTCTGAAGGGTAAACTCCTCAGTCGTATCGTTTTTGTAGAAAATTCAGAAAACCAGAATGAGGGAGATAAAACGGGGGGGAAAGGGGGGGAAAATAATATCTCGACGTGCTTCCATATCGACATTGAAGCAAATATATGACAGCTACATTCATGCCAAGTTTTATGCTTTCTTCAGGATGGGACCGTATTTTCAGTTAAGGACTCGTACTTAATATGCGAGGGGATGGGGATTTGGACACGCGAAATTAAGAGTTTTGTAACCTAAACGGGGAGTTAATATTATGGTTGCTTGGCAACTAAACTCTTTGTACCTTTTGAACCCTTGTCACTATGAGAGCCAACATACTGTCGATGGATTCCAAATATTTCCTGCTCTTGGTTAAATCTTCAATCTCCAATTCTGTTCCAAACGTTGTTTCTGTAATATAAAACAAATAAGTGTTTTGTGATCAATATATTTTTCAGTACAAGCTTTTATAAAATTAGTGACCGTAACCGTGTGCTGATCAAAATGAGCCTAAATACGGCCAGTCTACTATTATCCATCGATGAATTCCACTGTCCACCTTTTAGTCTTCATCATCAGATCAGCTAGCTGTCACCATCATATTGTATTGCCAGGTATGCCAAATTTTAGCTCAATCGGTTGAGGTTGACTGCTTAAAAATTTAGTTCCTAGATTACATCCGGACATACATTGCAAGTTAAATGAAAGCTTGTAAAACCCTGTAGACTGTCTAAAATATCCCAGAAATCAGAGACGTGGAGTACATAATGTATTAGCTACAGGTGGATCCAAGTATGTGACATTTCAACACATAGTACGCCAGGACTGTCACGGCCCTTGCGACTCTAAATATGGGCGAGGGTACGGTACCACTACGTTCCTGTTCCACGCCTCTGACATTGTAACCTCGAGTATTACGGAATTAAATAGCTTCTGATGGACCCTAATTACTGGTGTACCACTCGGTTTCAGAAGCTCTGAAAAACTCGGTTCCTGAATAAGGTATTGTTACTACACACCAGGACAGCTTCTGAGTATATATAAAACACAAGTCCGGGCTGGTATGGACTACTGCTGCCTGTTTGGGATGGCTCGGCCAAACACCAGCTTACTTGCCTGGGACTCGATCGACCGCAGAGCTTTCAGGCTGGTTGGTGAGCACCATAATAATATGGCGGAGACTAAGACGCTGAGTCTCGAGCACCACCGTAAAGTCGCATGTCTTTCGATCTTCTATAGGTTACATTTAGGGGAATGCTCCCAGGATCTTCACGATCTGATCCCACCATCTCCTTTTCATAATAGGACGATCAGACGTACGGCTCGGTACCATCCTTACCTCGTTAGAATACATTATATTCGTACTAAACGTTCTACCATTCAATCATTCAGTTATAACATTCTACCTTTATAATGCAAACTGCTAAGGACAGGAACACGCTACCGTCGTATGTCTTTAATTAAAACTATAGTCTGGGTCTCTTCAAGGCTAGAGTTGCCTTCTAGACCTTCGAGACCCGTGCTCCATCTTCGGACAAATCGTCACTTACCAACATGTGAGACCGTGGTCAAACATAGGTCCATCAATGTTGAAAAATAAAATAAAAAAACTCTGTCGTTATTTCGTCCTCCCTCGATGCGTTGGCTGTTTGAGAGGATCTCATATAGGTTGACGTCTGGGATAGCCTCGGTATAGTGGTGGGTCGGACATACTCTTACATCATAGTCATATCAGTCGGGTGTATCTATGTATATATGTAAGTTTGCCCGAGGATAACTTCCAAACCGTTAATAAAATAAACAGATGAGATAAAAATGGGTTATATGAAAGAGTGATTTAAACTTTAAGATGTTTGAGCATAGATAAAGAATCGTAAACCATTTCATGCCCTCTCTTGACACCAATTATGACTTACGGCAAATCGTCTCAAATGACACTAGCAAGACATGGAGTTCTGGGGTGAAAGCTCCTTTGTTTTCGTGTTCTGTAAACCTCTTCACCAGTCTTCTAGCTTGCAAGTTGAATACAGGCAAGTATCTTCTCACTTGCTGCAGGCTAAACATCGGGTAGAGGAGTTTGTGGTTTTTCTTCCATGTTAGCGCTGAAATATTGATAGGAAGGTACGACTTACTTATACATCAATCACAGCTTAGAAAAGTTAGTACATACAGTACCAGATGTTATTGGTAGGTACTGACATCGAGTAAGACATACAATTTATGAGTACCATACCAAATCTATCAATAGCTTTATCCTATTGTTTTATAATTAGTCATAGAAATAGCACTACTGTCTAATCACAAATAAGTGTAACTGGCGTACATAAAACACTAGCGCTACCTGTGAGGCAGGACAAAATAGACAAACTGAACTACGAATCAACCAAAATAATACTTCTAATAAAATTATCAAACATAGGAATTCAATCGTCACTACTATCTGTGTTTACTATTTCTCACTTTCAAATAGCTTGAACAAGTCTAACTCAAAGCCAATTTTTGACTGAATGAATGAATGAATGAATGAAAATACTTTATTGTACACCTTACAAACTAGTCAAAAACAAGACAACAATTAAACAAAAAAAAACTTAATGTACAATGGGCGGTCTTATCGCTAAAGAGCGATCTCTTCCAGACAACCTTTGGATGGAGAGGAGCTGAACTTATTTGGAAGATTGGTTGGGGTGTAACCATATTTAAATGTAAAAAAAAAAAAATTACATTAAATAAACTTACACATTATTACAAAAAAAAAATACACTGACTGCTCTTCGAGCGATTTCAAGCCTAGAATGTTCTACTAAATTCAGCCAATAGGACTATAGATGATTCTAGGGTTAGGTTCCTAGACATTCCATAAAATTCAAGATGTTTGTGGAATGTTCTGAATCACCGTAGATTATTTCAGACTTTTCTGAAGCTTTTGCAGATTCGAAAGAATATTGTCGAACTATCATTGTAAAGTTCAGGTATGTATGCGTCTCTGTCTAACACACAATGCAATAACCCGTCAATAGATGGCGCTAAGTGCCCTGTAGTATAATAATAATAAGAATAAGAATAAGAATAAGAATAAATAAGAATAACAACTAAAGCATGGAACTAAGGCTAAAAACGAAACGGTATCGATTATACCAGTCTCATTCTTTTATATGAATGTATTCATGTGTTGGAATGAGACAAGCATAAATCTATCTGTTCTTATTTGTGTAAGTCGTACCAGGCCAAATGTCAAATTACTGGTACATTCATGGTAACAATCTAGGGAGATGTATATGCATGATACCAAAATACAGGGTACGGAACGGAAAAACGACTGTCGTGTGACAATATATTTGTTTCTCTCTAACATAGGATAGCAAGCTATCTTCTAGGATAGGAGTAAGAAGGAACACTCTATGCTATTTTAGCACTCAATCCATGTACTACTACATTCATGGTCTGTCCTAATTTGCAATACAAGACAGCGATGAACACTCTTCTTGTACGGAATAGTAGAAATTCTACGACTTACCATTTGCAGTGATAAGTCCTTCGCCAAACCATGGCCTCATAAACGATAAAATAAAATCCTTGTCTAGACAGGCGTTCAGAGCAGTGGCAGAATCGTCTGGATCCCCTAAAACTGGAAAAGAAAAAATCATTTAATTGCTAAAAAAGCAAACGATGAAAATATAAATATAGTTTATAAACAAAAGTGCCTTGTGTAACTATTGTTACCAAATTACTCAAAGTGCATTTGGTTACTCTAGTTACCGTAGCCCGTTGGTTTTCTCACATCTATGGAACGAGTGCGGCAACACTATTAGGGTAATTTTACGTTTTCGAAAACAGCAAGATAGAAAAAAAAACTTTGAAAATGTTTGGTTAAATTCGATTTTCAAAAATGTTCTTATAAACGTGGTACCTTTATATCCACAGATATTGTATATCTACATATATCTGTGTTTATATCCATATATATTTTTGGTTGGTATATTTGATATCCGATGGAAAGGTTAATTATTAAGTATAGATTATTAAGGTGCAACGTCTCGCTGTAGACGCGAAATTCAAATTGTATTGTGTTTTTTGCTAATAACAGCTCATCAACACATTTTGAGATAACGAAACCTAATCTTGTGGAAATTAGGAGACCTAGCACGCATATTTTGATTAATAGTGTACCTCAAAATGTGGTGATGAGCTGTGATGAGCAAAAACACAATACAATTTGAATTTCGGGAAAAACTGAAAGCACATTTTTCTAAGGGATTTTTGTATGAACTCTAGACCATTGGACAGGACAACCTTTTTCGGATCAACTGGTAAATGGATTTTGATGAAATTTGATGTGTGGATGAATGATGGAAGGGGGGACTGGGTTTGGGCTTGAGGGTGCAGGCAGGAGGAAGAGAGGAACTGCTTTTTACCCTGACACCATTCGTGCAAATCTGCGCGCAAAAGGCTTGTTTTAAATAAAAAATAACTAATATTTAACGTACAGTATAAATGTTTAAAAGGTCCCAGCAGAAGGGCCAAATATCCTCCATTCTCCAGTAATTTCACAGTTATCTTCTTCACAGTGTTGAAGACATCTGGGATATTAATAATATTGATCTTAGTTCCTTAGTAGCTAACCTAGTGTGTGCTGTGCGGCTGTGGATCGCTTTGCCTCTAGCAATCAGACAGGCATCCTCACAACACACTTGCAAGCTATAGGTGAAACAGTACCACCTACCGCTAACATCTATCTAGTATTATTTAAGTAAAATTAGTATTATTTCTAATAGTTATTGCCGGTATATAAGTTGCAACTGGTTCAATCAGCTGTTTAATTTGACGGCTAGCTATTTGAATAAACTGTTTATTCTTTATGTATTGTCTTTGTTGGTTTATTATAACTTATGCCTTTTATTACTTTAGGATAATATTGCTTCGAAGCAAATAAAATAAAAATAAAAAAGAAGTTCTATGTTTTTGGTTGGATTACGTTTTATGACGTATTAAAAAAAACTACTTACTAGATCTCGTTCAAACCAATTTTCATTGGAAGTTTACATGGTAATGTACATCATATTTTTTTTAAAGTTTTATCATTCTCTTATTTTAGAAGTTACGGGGGGGGGGCACACTTTTTACCACTTTGGAAATGTCTCTCGCGCAAACTATTCAGTTTAGAAAAAAATTATATTAGAAACCTCAATAACATTTTTGTAGACCTATCCATAGATACACTACACGTATGGGTTTGATGTTTTTTTTTTTTGAGTTTCATTTCTATGTATGTGGAAACCCAAAAAAAAACTACTTGCTAGATCTCGTTCAAACCAATTTTCAGTGGCAGTTTACATGGTAATGTACATCATATTTTTTTTTTAGTTTTATCATTCTCTTATTTTAGAAGTTACGGGGGGGGGGGGGGGGGGACACTTTTTACCACTTTGGAAGTGACCCTCGCGCAAACTATTCAGTTTACAAAAAAATATTATTAGAAACCTCAATATCATTTTTGAAGACCTATCCATAGATACTCCACACGCATGGGTATGATGAAATAAAGTTTTTTGAGTTTCAGTTCTAAGTATGGGGAACCCCAAAAATTTATTGTTTTTTTTCTATTTTTGTTTGAAAATCTTATTGCGGTTCACATAATACATCTACTTACCAAGTTTTAACAGCATAGCTCTTATAGTTTCGGAAAAAAGTGGCTGTGACATACACGGACAGACAGACAGACAGACATGACGAATCCATTTTAGGGTTCCGTAATTTTTGTTACGGAACCCTAAAAACGTCAATAATAACAGTTAATACTTACAAAAATACTGTAAAAAAACGCATTAAAATCGGACAAGCTATTTTGGTGATAAAATATGGTAACAAATAAACAAAAAAACACACTAACAACCTCATAAGCAAGCACATTACCGGCTCCGTCGCGTCGTCGCGAGTAAAATAATACAACACGGCTTTGAAAACAACCATCCTAGGTAACCTAGGTAACCTAGGTAACCTTTATAGTAAAGTCACTTACGAACATGGTCTCCGAGAAATATGTGGGCATTTCCGATTATAGGTAACGCCCCAGGATATATCGGAAAATCACTTTCATTCTTTCTTTTGCCAAAATATTTTAAGATAATTAAAACTAAAATCGAACTCAAAAATACAGCTAACAGCATGATGCTCCTGAAGCAATTTCTGTCTGCTTAGTTATAGTTTATTTATATTTGAATATAAGTAAATAGTACATAATCTTGGGAGTTTAATTCCTCAGTAGCGGTGTTGCGATGCAGAGCAACCTTAAATACTACGAAATGCTTGACTTTATTAGAAGCTTATTATAATGTTGCGATCATACGCTAAATTAAGGCATTTAATTTTACACCTGTGTTTATTTTCCCCTAAGTGCGGTACAAAGAATACCAGCGGCATCACTCGCGTTATTCAACGGGGTAAGTCACTGAATTTTAGGAGAAAGGTGTTTCATATTTTAATCTATCTTTGTATTTCTGAACGTGAGCGCATGACTTACATTTAAACATCATCATCATCATTTAACTTTTTTATATTTGTTGCAGGCTTCGACCAAAGTTTTATTTTACTTTTGTCGAAGGTTGCAGGTTTAAGCAACCTTACCATAAGTTACGTTTGTCCATAATGTTACATCCGAAAAGATTTAATCAGAACATCTTATAATTTCTCTTTTCAATGTACTAGGCATCACATATATTTAAGAGCTATATAGATCTAGACTAGTGGGTCGGTGGTGCGCGAGCTGCATGCAGCTCGCGTAACGGTGTCGTTGCTGTAGGTTATACGTTGAAAAGGGTATTTGGGATGTTTTTTGAAATTACCCTAAAAATTAGGAGAATTACCCTAATAAAGGGGAGATTTTATTTAACTTGTAATACCTAAGGATACTCTCTACAAGTCTGTGAAAACAGATTTTCCATGTGTCAATTTTGGTGGAAGAAAGTCGGTCGACAAAGTAGAGTCTAACCCTAAGATTCAAACTTCGCCTGCACAAAGGGTTGCCAGCTTAAAGCAAAAAAATTGGCTAAAATTCATTAATACAACCAAGCTTAATAATATCTGATCAAATTTTGATTCAAAATGTCATTATTTCTATTTTTCAGGTTTTTGGGGAAAGTCTCATTAAAAAAACTTCGCAATACTTGCTAATACGTCATCATATCTCCATCTCGCTCGCTCTGCTTGCGTCAAGCTCATTTCTTTTTTATGTGCGGGCATCGCAACACCTTCAATTGGTTGTAGAACATGGGTAGGTTGTTCCCATTTCGGGATGTTTTAAAAAGTCACTATATTCAAACTCTGCCACTGATCATTTATAATAACAGGTTTTTGTTTAAAATAGCATTAATTATCATATTATGCGGCGGAGCTCCGGTCAGAACAGCCTCGTCATCATGCTCTTTGCATTCTCAGCATCTTTACTTTTTTTTGGCTACATTTTTAATGTCAAAACTATTCGGTATTCATAGCATCAATATTATTCTAAAATGTTGATTTTTTTTTACTTTGACATAGGAATTGACATTCCTTTTGCTTGACTACGATTGCCCACGGACTCACCTGTTGGTAAGTGACGATGTGGCCGAAGATGGAGCACAAAGGTCTAGAAGGCACCTATTCACTCTAGCCTTGAAGAGACCCAGATTATAGTTTTCAGGAAAGACAGACGACGGTAGTGTATTCCACTCCTTAGCAGTTCGCATTATAAAGGTAGAACTGAAACGTTTAGTATGAATAGAGGGTATACTAATGAGGTAAGGATGGTACTGAGCCGTGCGTCTGCTCGTCCTATGATGAAAAGGAGATGGTGGGATCAGATCATGAAGTTCCTGGGAGCATGTAACGTGATGTAACCTATAGAAGATCTATTTTGTATTTGGTCACATCCCAGTTGATTCCAATTCCCAAATGGCCCCATGGTTCTCAATCTCTTTCGGGCGAGATAAGTATAATGTATAGCGTTAGACGTTAGGCTTGTCTACATAGTTTGTGTGATGCTCTCTCAAATATTAGCAAGCAAATATTATACGAAGGTGCATCTTCGATCACTGCTAAATTAAAAAAAAATAGTTTCTGCGTTCGTTCGTCTTTTAGGAAGGTATTCCTAAATCACTATGCCGAAAGCGATAAAACTTGGGGAGTTGTCAACTTGGGGAACATTTCTGATAACGCAAGTATACTACCACCAGTTGCATGACGGACGGGACTGAGCGAGACGGGACGGGGCGATACGGGACGGGACGAATCGGGACGTGACGAAAGGAGGGATAACGAGATGGGACAGGATGTTTACGGGGATGGTATTGTAATAACATTCACGTAACAAACATAGTTTTCATAGGTAATGGCAATGGGGAACGAATAAAATCAAGAAAATTTAGAAGTTTTAAACGGCGTCTAATTCTTTTGGAATTTCAAACACTGAAAGTTCCAGAAGATTTAGGCAATGCTGTGACTGACAAAGTTATTCCCATTTGTTACGTTCCCATTGTCTTTGTTTTCCGTGTTGTTTTCGTGTAAGAATAGCAAGCGGACGAATAAAAATATATAATGATTAAATATTATGCATGAAAAACCATCTATGGAATGCGGTTATAGGTGTATTTGTTTTATTTTATATTTATTTATTCCAGGCAAATTTTAACCGCCATTATATGTC
The DNA here is from genome assembly GCA_932527175.1 of Operophtera brumata. Taxonomy (NCBI): domain Eukaryota; kingdom Metazoa; phylum Arthropoda; class Insecta; order Lepidoptera; family Geometridae; genus Operophtera; species Operophtera brumata. The sequence goes on along the minus strand of OW052239.1, from coordinate 51,062,303 downwards.
AATATAATGCGATATTCAATACTTCTACGGAAGGAATGGGAATCGGCAAAGTGCGAGTAGCAAGCACCGAGGGATTCGTGCACAGAGTCCTTACATAATTATTGAACTTATCTTTGGTTTCCTGAGTGGCCTAAGTGTTCCATCGCAAGGGCTCTTTAAAAATACTGAGGGATTCGTGCACAGAGTCCTTACATAATTATTGAACTGATCTGTGGTTTCCTGAGTGGCCTAAGTGTTCCATCGCAAGGGCTCTTTAAAAGTACTGAGGGATTCGTGCACAGAGTCCTTACATAATTATTGAACTGATCTGTGGTTTCCTGAGTGGCCTAAGTGTTCCATCGCAAGGGCTCTTTAAAAGTACTGAGGGATTCGTGCACAGAGTCCTTACATAATTATTGAACTGATCTGTGGTTTCCTGAGTGGCCTAAGTGTTCCATCGCAAGGGCTCTTTAAAAGTACTGAGGGATTCGTGCACAGAGTACTTACATAATTATTGAACTGATCTGTGGTTTCCTGAGTGGCCTAAGTGTTCCATAGCAAGGGCTCTTTAAAAGTACTAAGGGATTCGTGCACAGAGTCCTTACATAATTGTTGAACTGATCTGTGGTTTCCTGAGTGGCCTAAGTGTTCCATCGCTAGGGCTCTTTAAAAGTACTGAGGGATTCGTGCACAGAGTCCTCACATAATTATTGAACTGATCTGTGGTTTCCTGAGTGGCCTAAGTGTTCCATCGCAAGGAGTCTTTAAAAGTACTGAGGGATTCGTGCACAGAGTCCTCACTTAATTATTGAACTGATCTGTGGTTTCCTGAGTGGCCTAAGTGTTCCATCGCAAGGGGTCTTTAAAAGTACTGAGGGATTCGTGCACAGAGTCCTTACATAATTATTGAACTGATCTGTGGTTTCCTGAGTGGCCTAAGTGTTCCATTGCAAGGAGTCTTTAAAAGTACTGAGGGATTCGTGCACAGAGTCCTTACATAATTATTGAACTGATCTGTGGTTTCCTGAGTGGCCTAAGTGTTCCATCGCAAGGGCTCTTTAAAAGTTTTGAGGGATTCGTGCACAGAGTCCTTACATAATTATTGAACTGATCTGTGGTTTCCTGAGTGGCCTAAGTGTTCCATCGCAAGGGCTCTTTAAAAGTACTGAGGGATTCGTGCACAGAGTCCTTACATAATTATTGAACTGATCTGTGGTTTCCTGAGTGGCCTAAGTGTTCCATCGCAAGGGCTCTTTAAAAGTACTGAGGGATTCGTGCACAGAGTCCTTACATAATTATTGAACTGATCTGTGGTTTCCTGAGTGGCCTAAGTGTCCCATCGCAAGGGCTCTTTAAAAGTACTGAGGGATTCGTGCACAGAGTCCTTACATAATTATTGAACTGATCTGTGGTTTCCTGAGTGGCCTAAGTGTTCCATCGCAAGGGCTCTTTAAAAGTTTTGAGGGATTCGTGCACAGAGTCCTTACATAATTATTGAACTGATCTGTGGTTTCCTGAGTGGCCTAAGTGTTCCATCGCTAGGGCTCTTTAAAAGTACTGAGGGATTCGTGCACAGAGTCCTTACATAATTATTGAACTGATCTGTGGTTTCCTGAGTGGCCTAAGTGTTCCATCGCAAGGAGTCTTTAAAAGTACTGAGGGATTCGTGCACAGAGTCCTCACTTAATTATTGAACTGATCTGTGGTTTCCTGAGTGGCCTAAGTGTTCCATCGCAAGGGGTCTTTAAAAGTACTGAGGGATTCGTGCACAGAGTCCTTACATAATTATTGAACTGATCTGTGGTTTCCTGAGTGGCCTAAGTGTTCCATCGCAAGGAGTCTTTAAAAGTACTGAGGGATTCGTGCACAGAGTCCTTACATAATTATTGAACTGATCTGTGGTTTCCTGAGTGGCCTAAGTGTTCCATCGCTAGGGCTCTTTAAAAGTACTGAGGGATTCGTGCACAGAGTCCTCACATAATTATTGAACTGATCTGTGGTTTCCTGAGTGGCCTGAGTGTTCCATCGCAAGGAGTCTTTAAAAGTACTGAGGGATTCGTGCACAGAGTCCTCACTTAATTATTGAACTGATCTGTGGTTTCCTGAGTGGCCTAAGTGTTCCATCGCAAGGGGTCTTTAAAAGTACTGAGGGATTCGTGCACAGAGTCCTTACATAATTATTGAACTGATCTGTTGTTTCCTGAGTGGCCTAAGTGTTCCATCGCAAGGAGTCTTTAAAAGTACTGAGGGATTCGTGCACAGAGTCCTTACATAATTATTGAACTGATCTGTGGTTTCCTGAGTGGCCTAAGTGTTCCATCGCAAGGAGTCTTTAAAAGTACTGAGGGATTCGTGCACAGAGTCCTTACTTAATTATTGAACTGATCTGTGGTTTCCTGAGTGGCCTAAGTGTTCCATCGCAAGGGGTCTTTAAAAGTACTGAGGGATTCGTGCACAGAGTCCTTACATAATTATTGAACTGATCTGTGGTTTCCTGAGTGGCCTAAGTGTTCCATCGCAAGGGCTCTTTAAAAGTACTGAGGGATTCGTGCACAGAGTCCTTACATAATTATTGAACTGATCTGTGGTTTCCTGAGTGGCCTAAGTGTTCCATCGCAAGGGCTCTTTAAAAGCCCCAAGTTACATGCAGTTTTTTAAACCTTTGTTAAACTATACCAGTAGGTATGTGGTACTTTATTAATAACTTTATGTAAATCAGTAAATCAGGTCTACCTTCGTCATCATCAGCACCCTCATCAGGTCTCTTGCTGGACGAGGCCTCCTCCATAAAGCACAATATGCTATGATCACCACGCTTGGCGGGCGGATGGCGGGGTCTCTTCTTAGGCAGGATACGCCCCGTCTACCTTCCTACTGAAGATTTATACCTAGTCATGCATGCTTTCGAACTTTTGTTTGAAAGAACCAGTAACTATTCGTTTTATCATTGTTCCTAATCATATTTTTTGAGACTAAAAAAAAATTTCTATCCTGTCCTATTATCATACCAACTTGGTAAGAGATTTAATAACGCCGTAACGATTATAGGATCACTTTGTTGTCCGTCTGTCTGTCTGTCAAGACCCTTTTTCTCAGGAACACGTGGAGGTATCAAGCTGAGATTCATATAAAAAACTCCGGTCTATGTCGCTTGGAGCTGTGAAAAAATCAAACTTCTAAGTTTCTTCGCAATCAAAAAATACAGCAATTTATGCTGCAAATTTTCGACACTCGCAAGGGAATCAAAACCTACAGGGTACTTCCCGTGAACTCAGAAACTTGAAATTTTGTACGAAGCAACGTCTTATAGCACAGATAAAGTAAAAATTTCTAAAAGCATAAATTTTTAGTTACATCATATATTTAATAAAAAATTTTTTTTTTTTTTTTTTTTTGTTTTTTTTTTTTTTATACTACTTGGATGGCGGAAAAAGCAAGAGGCCCACCTGATGTTAAGCGGTAACCTCTGCCTATGAACAGTGCATTTCCTCAAAGGTCACGTCCACCTAGGACGCACCTTATGTGGCATTGCACTGCGCCCGCCACCCTGAGACATAAAGATGAAAAGTCTCATGTGCCTGTAATTTCACCGGCACCCTTACCCTTCAAACCGGAACACAGCAATGCGAGCACTACTGCTTTGCGGCAGAAATAGGTATGGTGGTAGTACTTCCCCGGACGAGCTCTTTCACAAAAAAGCTCTACTACTACTGAAACTTACTTTTAAAACTTGATTTTAAACTTACTACCCATTTCTTCATGATAATTTCCTTTAGCAATAAAAATACCATAACATTTACTTACCTATATACCTACAGCTTTGTACGGAACCCTCGGTGCGCAAGTCCGACTTGCATTTGGCTGGTTTTTTTATTACGACAATTGGGTTTGAGAGTCAAAGTCTTGGCCACTGGTAGTCGCAAAAGATAATTTATTTCACAAATACGCTTTGTCTATTTAATTATACTTACGTATAGAATCGAAACTCGTAGGTATAAAACGATATACACGCTATCACTACAATGAAAAACGAACACCGTGGTATAAAAAACAAGATTATTCACATCCCACGATGTCAAAAGACTACGTCACGCGATTAATGATTATAAAAAATAATAGTAAATAATAACTAATTTATTTTGTTTTATTTTGAAACCAAACAGTAGATATACAGTTGTGGTCATATAATTAAGAACGATTTGAAGTTCTAGAAGTTTTTTATTTAAATCGTATCATACACATAGATGTGTACCTTCTGAGAAGCAACTAGTTATCAAAATATATAAAATCGTTGCGTGACTGACTGACTCACTGACTGACTGACTGACTGACAATCAACGCACAGCCTAAACCGTAAGTCCTAGAGACCTGAAATTTGGAGGGTACATTCCTTATGTGGTCTAGGGGTGCACTAAGAAAGGAATTTCCGATACTCCCGCTCTAAGGGGTCCAAAATGGGCTTTTAATATAGATAGATAGATAGATAGATAGATAACACTTTATTGCACACCACAAAAATAAAAATAACATTAAAAACAATCAGAAAAATAAGTACCTATGGAAGTACAATGGGCGGTCTTATCGCTGAGAGCGATCTCTTCCAGACAACCTACAAATAACAAATAACAAAAAACAAACAACAAAAAAGCTCTGTATTTCAGAAACCGTTAGCAGTAGAACCTTGAAATTTTACATGGAGATTCCTCAATTAAAATAAATAAACACGTGTTTCAGCGATTCCTGAAATTTTCCTGAAAAATGGAAAGGGATCGTTTTCTATGTAAAAAAATAAAAAAACTTTAGTTTTTACAACTCACAGCCTAAACCGCTGATCGTAGAGACTTGAAATTTGGACAGTGTATTCCTTTTAGGGTGTAAAGGTGTACTTAGAAAGGAATTTGGAAAATTCACCCTCTTAGGGGTTCAAAAAGGGCTTTTAACGTATACACTTTGCGTTTTGCAACGCACAGTCTAAACCGCTGGACCTAGACACATTAAATTTGAAGGATGTATTCCTTTTTGAGTGTAGGGGTGTAATAAGAAAGGATTTTTGAAAATTCACTCTGTAAGGGGTCCAAAATGGCTTTTAATGTAAAACTAAAATGCTTCGTATTTCGGAAACCGTTGGTAGTAGAAACAAGAAAATTCACAAGGTAATTCCTTAAATAAAAATAGCCAACAAAAGTTTCAGCAGTACCTGAAATTTTGCTGAAAAAAAGCATGGGAACATTTTCTTTGTAAATAAATACACTTTAGGTTTTAGCGAGATTTCAGCGTATTTCGGCAATTTCAAAGTTTGTTTCACGGTGAAGTCATTAAGATCAAAATATTTTCAGGACCTAAAGGTTAAAATAGGACCCCTAAATTGAAAAAATTGAGTATGGTGTCGTTTAGAAGGTCGTTTGACGGTGTCGTTGTTGAGATTACATATTTTCAGGATCTCAAGGTTAAAATGGGACCCCTAAATTGAAAAACTTGAGTATGGTGTCGTTTCAAAGGGCGTGTCACGGTGTCGTTGTTGAGATTAGAACATTATCAGGACCTCAAGATTAAAATGGGACACCCAAATTGAAAAAACTTGACTATGGTGTCGTTTCAAAGGTCGTGTCACGTGTTGTTGTTGAGATTAAAATATTTTCAGAACCTCAACGTTATAATGTGACCCCTAAATTGAAAAACATAAGTATGGTGTCGTTTCAAATGTCGTTTGACGGAGTCGTTGTTGAGATATATTTTACGGACCTCAAGGTTAAAATGGGACCCCTAAATTTAAAACCTTGAGTATGGTGTCGTTTCAAAGGTCGTGTCACGGTGTCGTTGTTGAGATTAAAATATTCCAGAACCTCAAGGTTAAAATGGGACCCCTTAATTTAATAAAATAATAATAATGTGGTATCCTACCTGTAAATCCCACTGGCGACGAGATACACCGCGAAAAAATACCACCACTTGCTTATTTATTGTGTTTTTGTGCATCGGAATAAAATGCCGATCGGTAAAACCGAACAATTCGATATTTCGAGTAAAAAGTGATATTACGACGCGTGGAACAGTTCATGGCGCTCACTACAATTAAATCAGAGTTACAAGTCACAAAGACACCTGATTTGGGGGGGTGAAGAGGGAGGGGGGGGCTGGGGGAGGTGCAGCGCACGCGGGCCGCGTAGGGGTCGGCAGCGGCGCCAGCGCAGCGGGAGCACGCGCTCGCGGGCGATGTGCAGTGCGTGGAGCAGCCTTGCTGGCGGTGCGGAAAGGGGCACCGGACCATCGGATGCTGGTTTAGAAATTATTCTTGTGACGGTTGCGGGCAATGTGCATACGTTCGGGGGAGGCGCGCTAACTTACAAGTAGCATAGGTAGGATACCACAAGTGGAAAACCAAACATTCTACTACTACAACAACTAGAACATACTATTACCACAGTGTAAAACATAATTAGTCTGTGCTATTACGCAGAGTTATGGATAAAACAATATTACGCGTACGAAGTCGCGGGTTACAGCTAGTGTTATATAATAGTCACATTAATAGAGCAACCTGACTTAAGAATAAAGTATGAAATCGCTAACTATTTTTTGCACATTTTATTGATTTTATCAAAGTAACACATTCAAATAGTACTGAAACTGGACAAATAATTAAGAACGATTTATTTAACTGCTCGGGAATTGTTTTGTATGACACTTAGATTTAAAAAATCACAATATTATGTAGCACAGGAAACATAAAAAGAAATTTAATAAATATTAACTAAAACTAATAGTTAATAGCATATCCACAGCTTTTAATTACAGCTTTACACCGGCGAGGCATTGACTCTATTAATTTTTGACATTTCGCAAGAGAAAAAGAGTTCCATTCTTCTAAAAAAACGTCATACAGCTCTCTTAAATTTCCACACTTTGTATTTGAAACCTTTTTCTTTACTTCAAACCACAGATTCTCTATTGGGTTTAGATCTGGACTGTTAGCAGGCCAGTCTAAGACAGAAACTAATTGCGCTGTAAGAAATTCCTTTACGGTGCGTGCAGTGTGCTTTGGATCATTGTCATGCTGGAATGTCCAAATGACCGGTAGAACGTCTTCAGCGTATGGTAACATTATTTCTTCCAGTATATTTTTGTATTGGAACTGATCCATGTTAACTTCTATCAACTTTACAGGTCCTACACCATGTCCAGAAAAGTAACCCCAAATTTTCACATTTCCACCACCGTGCTTTAAAGTAACTTTCGTGTACTTTGGGTCGAATGCTGTATTCGGGGGACGTCGTACATATCGTTTTCCATCAGAACATACTCTGTTTATTTTCGTCTCGTCAGAAAAAAGTAAATTTTTCCACTGTTGCACAGTCCAGTTTTCATATTTTCTCGCAAATGCAAGCCGGGCTTGCCTGTGGCAAAGTTTTAACATGGGTACCTTTCTTGCTATCCTACCGTGCAATTTTTCTTCTACCAAACGTGTTCGAATAGTGCGTGCTGAGATTGCTGAAGGGTTGTTTTCGCCAAAATATTATTTTCTAAGCTCATTGGACCCTTTAAAAGGATTTTGTTTTGCCATACGAACGATGTTTCGGTCATCTCGAGGAGTTGTTTTTCTCTGTTTAGGTACACGAGGAACATTCGAAGTAGTTTTTTGGTGGATTGGATAGGTATGTTATATGGGTGTAGTATTTCAGATGTAGTTAATGGGGAATAGGTAAATAAATGTACGAACTCACTGTTACACTGTAGTATATAATCCCAAATCACTATATTGTTACCACACAAAGTTTGAAGGCACTAGGAGTACGAAGAAACACAATTTACACGTAACCGAAAGATATTACAACTTGAGAAATATGGTATATAGGTAGGTACATAAATTGGCCGTATTTACGAGCGCGGTCGGAGCGCGGGCGGCGTGCGCTTCGCGCTGTGTTCGAGCTGTGACTGGCGAATGCATCCGCGCGCGCGCCGGCCGAGGTGCGGCGCGAACCAAGTATATAACGCGCTAGTATATAACAGCGCGCGACCCAACTAGTGTTGGGGTGTGTTCGATGTTATTATGATAACATCGAACTCGACGTATGCAATGTTATTGAATGTGTGTAAGTGTGTAGCCTAGGGTGCCTACACCACCCCCCACCAGAGCCCGTCAAGGGCGATAGGAATCAGGAAACCTGACCTGTCGACCAGAACGAGTCACATAATTATGTGGGTCTACAGGTGGCGATTCTTCGTCCTGTGCCGAAAGTGTAAAAGCTGGTTTAAGACGGTCTATTGTTACTGTCGTTTCCTTATTATTGCGAAGTATTTTAAATACTTCATCGCCTCTAACAAGCACTTTATGGGGTCCAGAGTAAGCTGGGGAAAGAGAACCTCGTGAGGTGTCATCTCGAAGGAAAACATGTCCACAGGTTTCGAGTTCCTTATAAATAAATACTCTACGCTTACCATGGCGCGAAGTAGGTATAGGTCGCAACTTCTCTGCGAAGTTCCTGACCCCAGCGCCAAATTCGGATAAATCCGTTGTACCGCTAGTGGTTGGTTCGAAAAATTCCCCGGGTAGCCTCAATGGCTCCCCGTACACCAGCTCTGCTGAGGAAGATTGAATTTCATTTCATTTCATTTCATTTATTTCCACCATAGGATCACAAAGGAACACTTAGTTACGTCAAAATACAAGTATTGTAGGTACATATTCATCTAGACATTCAATTAATATAAATCTATCAAATTACAGACAACACAAAAAACAAATAAAATAAGCAATCAAAATTTTGTCATTGTCAGACACTATCTATCGTTGTGGTAATAAATAACATATAAACTAAAGGTACTCTGTGGTCATAACATAGATAAAAAACTATCTGAATTATCAGTGGTCTGAAAATAGTATTGCCATGTCATAGAATAAACAATACTCCTATTAAAGTATAATATAAAATTGCGGCTGTAAAATGGCCTTGTCAAAAATGTAAATAATTGGATGGGAGAAAAAAAAAAAAACTAAACATATTCAAAAAAAAAACATACCAACAATACAAAATACATTCATAGTAAATAAATAACTAAAAACTAGGACACAGTTAGACCAAAATTAACATCATTAAGGGCCTCTGCCAAAGTGTAGTAACTTTTATGCAAAAGTAAACTTCTAATCCTTCTCTTAAACAAATGGCAGCTTAATTTTTGTACTTCTTCGGTAAGTCGGAATGTCCTCCTTGAAAGAAGTCCGAATACCTAATAAGACCCATGGCAACGATTCCGTCCACCTGTCATTCGCATGGCAAACTATCGCGGCTTTAAGTTGTCGGTGAAACCGTTCGACTAGACCGTTACAAGCCGGGTGGTAGGCAGTGGTCCTTTTATGGACAAATCCAGCCATTTTAGACAGACATTGGAACAAGGCTGACTCGAATTGACTGCCACGATCGGTTGTAATGTCTGTTGGACATCCAAACCAAGCAATCCATGTCGATAGCAAGGCCTTTGCGACGGTCTCTGCGGTTATATCGGCTATAGGTACTGCTTCTGGCCATCGAGTAAACCGATCTACTGCTGTTAAGCAATACCGATAGCCCTGCGAAAGCGGAAGGGGTCCAACCAGATCGATATGGATCTGTTTAAAGCGAGCGCGCGGAAGGTGGTAGGTGCCAAGCGGGGAAGACACATGGCGATTGACTTTCGCCCGCTGACACGGTAAACATGAACGCGCCCAATCTCTACAGTCCTTTCTCATACCTGGCCAGACAAATCGCTCAGCTACTAGTTTGGCCGATGCATTAACGCCAGGGTGACTCAGGGAATGCAAGCTGTCGAATACTTGTTTTCGAAAGAACTTTGGAACGTATGGCCTAGAAGTTGGTGTACTGACATCGCAGTACAAGGCAACTCGACTTCCAGGAGTATGAAGTTTTTGCAGCTGCAGTGATGAGCCTTTACTCAAAAGCTCTTCAAGTTCGGGGTTTGGCTTTGGGCTAATGTCTCGAGGTTGACAGGTGCTCCCACTTCTTCGATCCATGATAAGGCATCGGCAACGACATTGTCCTTTCCCGATATATGCCGTATATCAGTTGTGAACTGGGATATAAAGTCGAGGTGTCTATATTGCCTAGGCGTACAGTTATTCTTCCTTTCGTGGAAGGCAAAACTGATAGGTTTGTGGTCAGTATAGACAACAAAATGGCGAGCCTCGAGCATGTGCCTAAAGTGTTTTATTGCCTCATAAATGGCTAGCAACTCTCTGTCATAGGTCGAGTACTTAGCGTGTGAGGGACTAAGCTTGCGGGAGAAAAATGCTAAGGGCTCCCATGCGTCATCTTTAAACTGCTGCAGAACTGCTCCGATGCCCTTATCAGACACGTCGGTAACCATAGCCAGTTTAGCAGAGCAGTCGGGATGGGCCAACAATGCTGCATCAAATAGGCTTTCTTTACAATACTGGAAAGCTGCAAGGGTGTCTCCTGTGAGGTTGATTGGGTGCGATCCTTTCACCGAGCCCGTTAAAAGAGCGTTCAACGGGGCTTGTATCTGGGCTGCTCGTGGGAGGAATCTCCTATAAAAATTTAGCATACCTAAGAAGACTCGTAGTTGCCGCATGGTTGTGGGAGTAGGGAAATCTTTCACAGCCTGCACCTTAACATCCAGGGGTCTACATCCGCTTTCAGTGATGAGATATCCTAGAAAGTTAACCTCTTTTACTCCGAGGACACATTTTGACGTGTTGACTAACATGCCGTACTCCTTCAACCTTTTAAATACCTCACGCAGATGTTCCTCATGCTCTTTTTCGCTCCTAGAATAGATTAAAAAATCGTCGAGATACGTATAGACGAAATCGAGCCCTCTGGTTAACTCGTCCACGAAACGCTGGAACGTTTGGCCAGCGTTCCTAAGGCCGAACGACATGTATGGGAACTCGAATAATCCGAATGGAGTAGTTATGGCAGCTTTAGAAATGTCATCAGGGCTGACAAGTATCTGATTGTAAGCTTTTTCTAAATCTAGAGTACTGAAAAATTTACAACCTGCAATATTATGTGAAAAGTCATGAATATGCTTTATTGGATATCTGTCAGGCACTGTGCGGGCGTTCAAGCTACGATAGTCGCCACAAGGACGCTGTTCAATCTTTGCTCATAGAAAATGTAGGGTAGATAAATTTCGTTTGCGCCTGTTTTTTTGGCAACTACCTTCGCTTCAAAAATGAGTGGATGGAAGCTTATGGAACTGCCGCTGCCCGCCAGTTGTCTTGTGCGATAGTTACTACACGGTCGCGTCCAAACGTTTTGGACAAAAGCTGTTCCGTGAACAGCCAAGATTAACTCTTTTTCTTTTGAAGACGTTCTTCTCCTGTGTTGTGCAATTTTTGATTGTGTTTTGAAACCTTGGAACAATAGAAGGAGATATACATGCTCGAAAACACCGGTGCTGAGTGAATCCACCAGAAGAGAAGCACGTGTAGGTGTGGAAGAGGTAGGTACAGACCTAATTTATCTGCCTTTTTCATGAGCAAAGATCTTCCTCCAAATTCAGATTATTTGTTATTTTTTCTATATATTTATAAATTAAAAGGTCCTTCGATATTTCATAAAACCAAATTACCAGCGCCATACACCCACATTTTGGCCTACGAGCCGGATTTAAATTCCTTAATTTAATCATTTTTCTACTGTCCTAACCAGTAAAACTTTCCACGTTGGTTAGTGGTTAGGAACATAGGACGCCATTTTGAAGAAATTAAGTTGCCGTGCAACTTATTTATTCAAAGTGTGCATGCAAGCCGTGCTTGTTTCTCATTGAATTTCGTCAATTCTATCATACTTATACATATTTCGGTTATTAAATAACCTTCCCGTCAAAATGTCTAATTCAGACGACAAAGCTCCATCCAAAAGGGAGTTACAAACTGAGCGAAATATAACCAAATGCCTTGCTAAAAAGCAACGTATTTATTCGCAACTGCAACAAATATTTGATCTTTCGAATATAATAGATCCCTCAGTAAAAGATATGTTCCTTTTGCGTGCCTCAGAGATAACCACACTACGTGAATCATTCGAATGTATTTGCATGGAAATCTTCGAATTGCAATTAACGTTAGATGCCGATACGCAGTTCTCAGATAACGATCTCAAAAGCTTCGATGAATTATTCTTTCGCGTGAAGTTGTGTGCTTCAAAATACATTTCCAACATGGCGGACGTTCCTCCATGCACAAAAGATAAAAATCCTAGCTTTGATAGTCGACCGCGATTACCTAAACTCGGGTTGTTCACATTTGATGGGAATATTGAGAATTTCACAACGTTTTACGAAACATTTTGCTCTTTGGTGCACAATCATACGGGTATCTCAAAGATAGACAAATTTCATTATTTGTTGTCATGCACAAAAGGTTCCGCACTCAGTATTATTAAAAGTGTGCCCATAACTTCAAGTAACTACGAAGTAGTATGGCAGTCATTGCTTGATAAATATCAAGACAATAGAATGCTTGTAGGTAAATACCTAGATAGGATGCTTAACTTTCCCGCGCTCAAATCGGAGTCTTCTGCCAATTTAAATCAATTTATTGAGACTTTCGATCATTCATATCGCGCAATAAACGCGTTAAATATCGAGCACCTATCTAGCTATGTAATGTGTCATATAGCATTGCGGGGACTAGACCCCAACACAAGAAAGTCGTTCGAACAAGGTGTCGATCAAACTACCATACCTACCTATGATCAGTTAATGTCCCACGTACATAATCAAATAAAGATTCTGGAACATTCGCAGTCACAAGCTAGTTCTACTGTTTCGCAAGTAAGGAATCCTACACCTTACAACTCTAACAAAAAGACGAATGAAAATAACAATAGAAAAGCATTTTCCTCACAGACACAATCTAAGAGTCATAGTAATTCTTCTAGCAACTTTACTTGTTTACATTGTGCCAAAAATCATATGATTTTTCGTTGTGTACAATTCCGTGAATTGACTCCTGCACAACGAGTCAGCCGTGCTGACCATTTGAAATTATGCCACAACTGTCTCAAACAAAATCACTCAACTGTCGATTGTCGAAGTGAATTTAAATGCTTTACTTGTAATCAGCGTCATCATGCGTTATTGCACCTAGACTCTGAAATAAAACCTGCTACGCGAGCCGTGCCCGCGCACAATAGCAGTGCAGAGCCGATAGCTATAGGTGTCACTACGCACGCTAATACATCGCATTCGTCGAGCGTAAACAACTTTAAGAACCATGTCGTTTTAATAGGTACGGCTATAGTCAATGTGATTGACTCGTTCGGTAATTCGCAAGCTTGCCGTGTTCTCATCGACTCAGGCGCTCAATCAAACTTCATAACTTTGAATTGTTTAGAACGCCTAGGGTTGTCGCGTCGAAAATGTCCTTTCAATATTTTCGGTTTAGCCGGAAATAGTGTAAAGAACTTTGGCATGACGTCATGCACTATTACACCAAGACATTGCGATAATCCAACATTCAAAATAGATGCTATTATTTTGCAAAAGATTACTTCCGATTTACCTACTGTAGAAATTCCCGTAGAAGTTGCCATGCAGTATAAAAACCTATTATTAGCGGATCCTTACTTTTATAAAAAATCCCCTGTGGACATCATTCTTGCAGGTGACATATTCCCTGATATTTACGACGGCAATAAAATGATTGTGAGCCCCACACTACCCGCTGCGCTCAGTAGTGTTTTCGGGTTCGTATTGTGTGGGAAGATAGAAGTACCGTGTACTTCCGATGATGTCACTAACATTGCAACGTCTTGCAATTTGGTGTCGTACACCAATGATAGTGACACCATCAACACTTACCTCAAATCATTTTGGGAAATAGAGGAGTCGCCGTGCGACAACCCTAACCTCAGCCCACATGATAAGCTTGCCGAGGAGATTTATTCCGAGCAGCACTATAGGGACGATAGCGGTAGGTATGTATCACCTATCTTACTGGACCCTAATCGCGCCGCCCTCGGCCAGTCTTATAGCCACGCCGTGCGTAGGTTACATCACCTGGAGCGACGCTTCGCTCGTTCACCTGAGTTACGAACGCCGTATGTAGATTTCATGCACGAGTATGAACAGCTAGGTCATATGCAACCCTACGTCGGCTCAGAACCGAGCAAAAATGTCATCCCACACCATTGTGTAGTGAAAACATCCAGCACTACTACACCTATGCGTGTCGTATTTGACGGCTCAGCTGCCACTTCGAATGGCGTGTCACTGAATGACACATTGCTTACAGGTAGAAAGCTCCATCATGATATTTTGAAAATAATTTTCAACTTTCGCCTGTATGACATATGCTTTACAGCTGACATCGCCAAATTTTATAGAATGGTACATATACATCCTGAAGACCGCTGTTATCAGCACATACTTTGGAGGGACTCACCTTCGGACGAAATAAAAACCTACGAACTTATCACAAATACCTACGGGTTACGTTCGTCAGGTTTCGTAGCTGTTCGCACGTTGCAACAGTTAGCGAGTGACGAAGGCAAGCAATACCCTCGTGCTTCTGACATCCTTACTCAGGGATTTTTTGTAGATGACCTGTTATGGTCTACACAGGACCTAGCAGAAGCCTGTACGTTACAGGACGAGCTCGTAGCTCTATTGAAACTTGGCGGCTTTGATCTCCGTAAATGGGCGAGTAATTCCCCTGAGTTACTCTCCAGGATCGGTGTTGACCAAGCAGTCGCTATAAATTTCAGTGATGACACCGTGTGTTCATCACTGAAGGTTTTAGGTTTAAAGTGGCTGCCCACTGACGATTGTTTTTCGTTTGATTACAACATGACGGACAATACCTACACTAAACGGTCAGTGCTAAAATTGCTTGCTAGCATTTTTGATCCCGTTGGATTCCTATCTCCGTGCACATTTCTTGCAAAGTGTATAATGCAGGACCTGTGGAAGCTCAGTCTCGGCTGGGACGAGCCAATTCCAGCTGATTTGCGTGACAAATGGTCAACATTCATCACGTCATTGTCGAGTCTGTCGTCAATTAAAATTGACCGGCACTTGCTTATACCTAAATTCTGCGAGATACATTTAATTGCATTTTGCGACGCATCAACCCGTGGTTATGCGGCATGCATTTATGCCCGCAGTGTCGACTCAAACAATGACGTGAAGACCCGGCTGCTTATCAGTAAAAGCAAGGTCGCGCCAATCAAGCCTCTTTCGATCCCGAGACTCGAGCTTATGGCCGCCGTGTTGTTATCCAAACTGGTTGATTTTATACAAAAATCTATAAATCTAAAATATCAATTAACTGCCCTGACGGATTCCAGTGTCGCGCTCGCCTGGTTGCAAACCCCTCCATACAAACTTAAAACTTTTGTATCGAGTCGAGTCGCTCAGGTTGTAGAAGTGGTTCCGTCAAATAGCTGGTACCACGTGAGAAGCGAAAACAACGCCGCCGATGTGTGTTCTCGCGGCGCCCTGCCTACTCAGCTCGTAGCAGAGTATGAGCGCTGGCTTCACGGGCCAGTTTGGTTATCTGATGACGTTCATCAGTGGCCAATTAGTACGTTTTACGTAAACGATAAGACGGATATCCTGGAATTAAAAACAAATGTAGATACATTTTCCTTTCCGTCTCAAAATATAAAGGACGATTTTTCAGAAACGTTTTTTGAAAAATACTCGTCGTTTAAGAAACTGCAGCGCATTATCGCATGGTGTCTGCGATTTTCAAAAAACTGTAGGCTTCCGAAACACGAGCGTACGATTGGTCCGATCTCAACTCACGAATTAAACACGTCCCATGACGTTGTACTTAAGAGTACACAAAATACCTACTTTGGTAGTGAAATAGGTCAGATTAAAACTAATAAATTTGTCCCATCATTACGGAAACTGTCACCCTTCGTAGACCCCCAAGGTTTCCTCAGGGTGGGGGGTAGAATCTCCCAAGCAGATTTACCCTACAATAGCAAGCATCCCTTGCTATTACCTAAAAAATGCCACATAACAACTTTGATAATCGAACATTTTCATAAAATGTACCTACATGTAGGACCTCGTTCCTTGCAAGGAATTTTGTGCAAACGATATTGGATCGTATCTGCTCGCAGTATGATTCGGAGCGTGTTGTCGAAATGCATCGTATGCTTTAAATGCAGCCCTACGTCTATTCAACCATACATGGGTACGTTACCCGCTGAAAGATTAAAACCTAACAAGGTTTTTGATCATGATGGTTGCGATTTAGGTGGTCCATTTTACATAAAAGCGAGTTTAAATCGTAACGCAAAAATCCAAAAATGTTACATGTGTCTTTTTGTGTGCTTTTCTACAAAGGCTGTACACATTGAAGTTCTTAGCGACTTAACAACTGATTGTTTTCTGGCTACGCTAGACCGGTTCGTAGCGCGACGCGGCCTGTGCTCGTGCCTACATTCCGATAATGGGACGAACTTCGTCGCAGCCGCGAAACATTTAAAAGAAGTTTTTAGTTTTTTTAATAAAAATAGCGTTTCGATCGCTGAAGGCTGCGCATCTCGTTCTGTGAAATGGAACAATATTCCGGCTACAGCTGCCTCCATGGGCGGGCTATGGGAGGCTGGTATCAAATCAGCCAAGCGTCATCTCATTCGCGCAGTAGGTGAAAGGGCACTTACGTTTGAAGAGCTCACCACTGTCTTCTGTAAGATCGAAGCAGTATTAAACTCGCGTCCGTTATGCCCACTATCCAATAATCCTAATGAATTTGAGACTTTAACGCCTGGACATTTCTTGATAGGTCAAAGCTTACTCGCCGTGCCTGAGTACAGCCTTGACGATGTAGGTATAAATCGACTGTCACGTTGGCAGTGTGTGCAAAGAATCTCCCAAACGTTTTGGAAGAAATGGTCTGATGACTACCTGCATACGCTGCAGCAAAGAGCAAAATGGTTCACATCACCACCTAATATTAAGGTCGGTGACTTAGTTCTCATCAAGTCTGAGCTAACTCGTTCACTTAACTGGGTCCGGGCCAAGGTGGAACGTCTTCATGAAGGCCCCGATAAAATTGTTCGTGTGGTTACCTTGAGGACGCAAAGAGGAATAATAAAGAGGCCAGTGAATAAGCTGAGCCCTCTTCCTTATACCATTTAAATAATAGCTCTAACCCTTACAACTTAATTCACTATATATCATTTCATACTTAATTCTCTTGCATTATGCATTATTTTTCTAATAACTTTACTTGAAATTATCATAATAATTTCGGTGGGCGGTATGTTCAATCTTTGCTCATAGAAAATGTAGGGTAGATAAATTTCGTTTGCGCCTGTTTTTTTGGCAACTACCTTTGCTTCAAAAATGAGTGGATGGAAGCTTATGGAACTGCCGCTGCCCGCCAGTTGTCTTGTGCGATAGTTACTACACGGTCGCGTCCAAACGTTTTGGACAAAAGCTGTTCCGGGAACAGCCAAGATTAACTCTTTTTCTTTTGAAGACGTTCTTCTCCTGTGTTGTGCAATTTTTGATTGTGTTTTGAAACCTTGGAACAATAGAAGGAGATATACATGCTCGAAAACACCGGTGCTGAGTGAATCCACCAGAAGAGAAGCACGTGTAGGTGTGGAAGAGGTAGGTACAGACCTAATTTATCTGCCTTTTTCATGAGCAAAGATCTTCCTCCAAATTCAGATTATTTGTTATTTTTTCTATATATTTATAAATTAAAAGGTCCTTCGATATTTCATAAAACCAAATTACCAGCGCCATACACCCACAGACGCCATCCACTATTTTTCTTGGGCACCAAGTGTAATGGTGAAGACCAGGAACTTTCTGATGGTCTAGCTGTACCAGTGTTCAGCATAGACTGAAATTCTGCTTGGGCAATTTTAAGTTTATCGGGAGCTAACCGTCGAGGAGGTAGAGACACTGGAGGGCCTTGTGTCGTGCGTATATGATGGACTGTGTTGTGTGGTGTAGTGTTTTGTCTACCAGCTGGTCGTGTTATCTCGGGAAACTCGTCAAGAATTTTATGATACTGAGTTTCGCCAGTCACAACTTTAACGGATGACACGTTTTCACATTTGGCTAAAGTTGCAATAGCTGTTACAGATGTTAAATTATCTACTAAGCGCTTATTGCGGCAATCTACTATTAGGTTGTAAAAATTCAGAAAATCGACACCTATAATTGGCTTTGTTACATCGGCAACTACAAACCGCCATACAAAAGATCTGCGTAGGCCAAAGTCTAAATTTAAATTTATATAACCGTTAGTAGCAATACTGGAACCATTTGCAGCACACAGAGTATATTCAGTCCGAGAACGACGATCACGTAGCGCCGACCGTGGATAGACGCAGAGGTCGCTTCCTGTATCGACCAGGAATTGCGTCTTCGAAGATCGGTCAGTGACAAATAGGCGACCAGTAGGCAGTGAAGAGCAATCGTCAGCCGCCATTAGCGACTGCCCGTTGAGTTTTCCGGCTTGTAATCACATGGGTGGATGCACTTGTTGGCTTTCTCTCCATGCCGGCTATGATACCAACAAAGCGGAAACTTGCGGTAGTTGGATTGAGATCGCTGCCTAGAAGTGTTTCGCTTGCCTTGGGATGAACGAGATAGAGACCTGCTCTGAGATCTGCCATTCCGGTCCGATGCGAGCTTCTGGAACTGCTTCCGTAGTTCAGCTACTTCTCTGTTAAGGTCGCTAAGGAGAGAGCTAGGAACTGCATTGCTCACGGAAGCGACTCCTGGTGATGAAGAAGCGATGTCATTCACTCTATCGGCTAAGTCAGCTAGGTCTTCTAGGTAAGCTGAAGCTGGTTGTCCTGCGAGCACGGTTTGAATGCCATGAGGAAGGCGACTTATCCAAATAGTTTTCAGAAAATCTTCGGGAATATCCGTGGTCGTAAGTCCTTTGAGGTGACGGAGGAACTGGGAAGGTTTGCGATCTCCCAGCTCTTCATGCATTAACAGCTGCTTGATCTTTTTCTCATTTGACGCGCTCAGCCTCTTAATTAACTCAGTCTTGAGTTTATCGTATCTATGAGTCGCAGGGGGACTGACAATAATATATTTAACTTCCCTGGAGTGTTGATGATCAAGGTGCGCGATTACGTAATTAAATTTTGTGGCGTCGCTGGTTATCCCGGATACTGAAAACTGTCCTTCGACTTGGGCAAACCATATTTCCGGCTCTTCCGCCCAAAACGGCGGCACTCTGACACCGACCTTAAAAATATTCTGGTCTATCTACTTTACCCCTTCACTAGTCACGGGTAATGCGGCCTGCCCAACCGTTTCTTCTTTATCATCCATTGGTGTGTTTGTCGGGGTCACCAGTTTGGTGGATTGGATAGGTATGTTATATGGGTGTAGTACTTCAGATGTAGTTAATGGGGAATAGGTAAATAAATGTACGAACTCACTGTTACACTGTAGTATATAATCCCAAATCACTATATTGTTACCACACAAAGTTTGAAGGCACTAGGAGTACGAAGAAACACAATTTACACGTAACCGAAAGATATTACAACTTGAGAAATATGGTATATAGGTAGGTAAATAAATTGGCCGTATTTACGAGCGCGGTCGGAGCGCGGGCGGCGTGCGCTTCGCGCTGTGTTCGAGCTGTGACTGGCGAATGCGTCCGCGCGCGCGCCGGCCGAGGTGCGGCGCGAGCCAAGTATATAACGCGCTAGTATATAACAGCGCGCGACCCAACTAGTGTTGGGGTGTGTTCGATGTTATTATGATAACATCGAACTCGACGTATGCAATGTTATTGAATGTGTGTAAGTGTGTAGCCTAGGGTGCCTACAGTTTGATACGTAGCAAAATGCTTTACAGCGTGGAAAACCATCGTTTTTGAACATTGCAGATGGTCGGCTATCTTTTTATAAGACCAATTCTTCCGGCGAAGTTTTATTATTACTTCCTTTGTAGATTTATCACAACTTTTATTTTTTCCCATTGTTTTTTCTAAAGAAGCAATCACCTTTAATCTTTTACAGCACGTAATGGCGCCAAAATTATACAAATAGTAACAAATCGACTGGGTGTTCTCTATTTAAATTTGAATAAAGGTATAAACTACTTAGCGTTCTTAATTACGTGACCAGCCAGTAATAAGGAATACTTTGTTTAAAAGTAGTGTAAAAAGTTTGCCTATTGATTTTTAGCCAATCATGTGTATCAATGAATACAGTGGTAATATGGAAATGTTTTACGATACCGAGAGAAATAAAAACAAATGCATACAATTAGTTTTGCATCTTAGTTGGAAAAAATCTTCCCTTTATATCAGCGTTCTTAATTATATGGCCACCACTGTATATTTAATTAATCAGAATTATAAACGATAACTTTCCCATGTATTTCTAGCAGATAACCGTCGTTTAGCTCAGAATTAGCACGTTGAAGTGGCAATCGGCAGATCTTATAGCTTGTAAGCTTGATAACCGTGGGGAAAAAAGGTTCTCGAGTGGCGATCACATAATATACCGGACGACTTAGCATAGGTGTTATCGATGGACCAAATATAGGAGTTTGCGAGAAGTCAGTGGAGTGCCCAGGGATAGTTTGTCGTTGCATTCTATGAGGGAGGCCTATATCCCAATAGTTTAGCGATATAGGCTGATGATGATGATAATGATAATCTTAGCCAAACTACACACATGCAAATGCTGTAATGTGTATGCTTTTGTGGCTTACGTCAGGCACACACACAAATGTAATACCTATCTGTGTAATTTGTTTTTGTTTTAGTTTTTATTTAGTTCCTATCTTGTTTGCTTTTTTGTTGGTGTGTGTCTTTGTTTGTATAGTCATAAATAAACGTTTCTTTCTTTCTTTCTAATATACATGCCCCAGCTTATGGTGCAACAGCTGTAGAAGCCGACACTGGCCGTGGACAAAAGATAACATCCAATAACAGATTACTTATTATCCAGTTCATAAACCTTTTTATCAGCGTTTCATACTGGATATACGGTTCTATGCGCTTGTATTATTTAACTAGTTTATGATATAAGGTAAGTTATAAAAGTAATCAAACAATCTAAAATCTCATTTATTTTGATAAAAAGTTCCAATACTTACTTTGATTTAACTTTAGAGGTGTACTTGTGATGTTTAATGGCAAAAGTTGAGTGTTGTTTTAGAAATCAACATTAAGAGATGTTTATGGCCTGGGATTTTCAATACAAAGAGCTGTGGTTGAGACTCTTTCCTCAATTTTTCGGTTTAATAATCATTTATTCTCAAAAAGATAATCATTATCACTTACATGAGAATCAATTATACATATTAAAAATAGTTTAGGTCGTTCAAGTTAATATCGATAGGAACTCAATCAACACATTATGACGCATAAAATTATTAGTAAACATTTGATATAATATGATGAGAAAGTTTAGTTTTGAATCCGTTAAATGTATTTATTTTTTTTATATCTGAGGGTAAGTTATTGTAAAGCTGTGCGCCTTCGTAAACTACCGTTTTTTTCCCGTAGTTCGTACGACACTTGGCAAGACAAGAAAGCTAGCGCGTCGCGTACTTTGCTTTGACACTTCCCTTGTTTTAGTAAACGTTAGATTAGTGTGGATCGATTTCTTGAGGATTTTTCGCACGAGAATGCATGTATTATAAATGAATAGCTGTTTTAAGTTCATAATTTTAGTTTCTTTGTAGATTTTTTTAGTTGATGTTAAATATGGATAATTAAAAAGCAATTTGATAATTTTGTTTTGTAGAATTTGCAGTTCAGATAATCTAGTTTTAGCGGCGTTGCCCCAAATTTCTATTAGGTATAATAGATGCGGTTTTACGAGTGAGTTGTAAATGGTGTAGCGTAATTGACGCGGAACACACCGGACAATGTTACGTAGAGATCCAATACGTGATGAAAGTTTAGTTTTAATATGGTCTATATGTGTGTTCCACGTCAAATAGCTATCCAAATGCAAGCCTAGGTATTTTTCATTGTTTTTCTCTTGTAAAGCTACATTGTTCATTTTAAGGGGGTCATAGGACGGGACATGTTTGTTTTTTGCCTTGAAAATCGTGAAACATGTTTTTGACATATTAATGGTTAAGAGATTATATTGGAACCAGTCATGAAGTGTGTTCAAATCTTCATGAGCGTGGGGTATTATATCGTGGATGGAGGCTCCAAAGTAGAACAGACATGTATCATCCGCGTACAGTGTGATGTTTCCATGTAGACCTAACTGATGGATGTTATTTATGTAAATTAAGAATAACAATGGGCCTAGAATTGATCCTTGAGGGACCCCGCAGGATATAGGTGCCGATTCGCTTTGAATTTCATTAATTTGTACTATTTGGAACCTGTTTAGTAGGTATGATTGAAACATTTTTAGGGCTGTTTCTTTGACACCAATACATTCTAGCTTTTTAAATAGCAATTTGTGACTGACGGTGTCAAAGGCCTTTTTTAGGTCGATAAATATTCCGAGGACTACGTTTTTCTTATCTATATTAGATTTTATTTTAGTGACAAGGTCAATTGTAGCTCCTAAAGTATTACTTTTAGGTCGAAATCCATACTGTTGCTCATAAATGAAAGTTATAGAAGTAAGGTATTTTTCGAGTCGCTTTTGTATAATTTTTTCAAGAATTTTCGATAGGATAGGCAATACAGAAATAGGACGATAGTTGCCTGGGTCTGTTTTTGGTCCTGACTTGTAAATGGGAGATACTTTTGCTATTTTTAGTGTATTAGGGAATTCACCTTTATTTAAGAGTTGATTCAGACAGTTAGTTAAGTTTACTAGAATTCAGTTTTTTATAGATTTTATAATTTTAGTATTAATTCCGTCTAGACCTGCACTAGAATTAGAATCCAGGTTGTTAATTATTTTGTCAACTTCTTCAGTTGTACATGGGTCAAACTTAATTAGCCCGCTAAGGTTGGTTGTTAGTGGTAAAGCAGGAACGCAGTTCTCATGAAAAGCTTTCGGTATTTGATTAGCAAGAATAGGGCCAATGGTAGAAAAATATTTATTAAATTCATTGCATACTATTTTTGAGTCAGTTATTTCTTTCGATTCGATGATGAGCTTAGAAGGAGCACAGCTTTGTTTAACTTTATTATTTGCCAAATTGTTAATTAGTTTCCACATTTTTTTAGGTTTTTTAGTGCATTTTATAAATTCTTTATAGTAAAAGGTATTTTTTGTAGTCTGAATAAGTTTTGCTGTATAGTCTCTTTTTTCTTTGAAGTCTATCTTTAGAGCTTCATTATCCGGTTGTTTTTTAAGTTCTGTCCATAGCTGGTTCCTTTTGTTTATTTCGGATATAATCTCATTGTGTATCCACTCATCTTGGGGGAGATTAAGGATTTTATTCTTCGTTACTTTACATTTAGTAATATGGTGTTTTATTGTATTTTCAAAAATTGTGTAATCCGAGTTCATTGGGTCAAGTTTTGCAGTTTCTATTGAGGTGTATAATTTCGAGTAATCAATAGCGTCAAATTTTTTTATTTTTTTTTGAAAAGAGGCATCGTCTAGTTTTACTTTATTTCTTTTCCTAGTGTTTTTTTGAGTTATTTTGTGTATTTTTGGTGGCATTTTAACCAATGTAGCTCGTTTAAATAGCACAAGTGTAGTTAAATGAAATAGAAGTGTATTGCGTGACTTTTCAAATTGGTGGAAATTGTTGAATGAGCGAAGCGAGTTCTCTGAGTCAACTTGGAAGAATCGGCGTTTGTATGTATGCATGTATGTATGTATGTATGTACATATATACATAAAAAATTATGTTTGTCCGAGCATAACTTGCGAACCGTTAATCCGATCTTGATGAAATTTGATTAGGAGGTAGATAGTATTGGTACAATTTGTTGGTAAGGTTATGATCTATATCGGTCGGGGAGTTGTTGAGATATTGGGGTCCAAGAGGGGGTAAAAAAAAATAAAGTGAGAATATCAGATCATGTGGGGTGTCATATGAAAGCCCCGTGCTTCGACATTTCAAAACAATTTTTTTTTTTTTTAACTTATGTAGTTTTTGAGATATTAGGTTAAACCAAAACCTCTAGGGTACTTCCACTAATCCTACAACGCTGAAATTTGGTACGTTTATAGATTTTATGAACCAAATACTGGGAAAAGTCTAAAATTGTAGATTTTTGAAACTTGTACCCTAAAAAACAATAACCAATATTGCTGACCTACTGTTTCTAGGAATTTGAACGACGTTGTAGGTCTAACTAGTAGTAGTAGTAGAGCTTTTTTGTGAAAGAGTTCGTCCGGGGAAGTACTTCCACCTACTACCTATTTCTGCCGCAAAGCAGTAGTGCTCGCATTGCTGTGTTCCGGTTTGAAGGGTAAGGGAGCCGGTGAAATTACAGGCACATGAGACTTTATGTCTCAGGGTGGCGGGCGCAGTGCAATGCCACATAGGGTGCGTCCTAGGTGGACGTGACCTATGAAGTAATGCACTGTTCATAGGCAGAGGTTACCGCTTAACATCAGGTAGGCCTCTTGCTTGATCCGTCATCCAAGTAGTATAAAAAATATAAAACTCAGTAAATGTTTTCAGAAGACAGTTTTTTTTTAACTATGATAGACCTCTGTTTGACCACGATCTCAACTGTTGGTAAGTGACGATGTGGCCGAAGATGAAGAACAAAGGTCTTGCCTTAAAAATACCCAGATTATAGTTTTCAGGAAAGTCAGACGACGGTAGGGTTTTCCACTCCTTAGCAGTTTGCATTATAAAGGTAGAACTGAATATTTAGTACGAATAGAGGGTATACTAATGAGGTAAGGATGGTACCGAGCCGTGCGTATGCTCGTCCTATGATGAAAACGAGATGGTGGGATCAGATCGTGAAGTTCCTGAGAGCATTTCCCGAAATGTAACCTATAGAAGATGTGAAAGGCATGTGACTTTACGGCGGTGTTCGTGACTCTGGATCTTAGTCTCCGCCATATGTTGCTCACCATCGAGCAACACGGAAGGCCTGCGTTGCTCGATGTTGCTCACCAATAAGTTCAATCGATTCCAAGGCTGAAAGCTGGTGTTTGGCAGAGCCATCCTAAACATGGCAGCAGTACCTACTCCGTACAAGCCGGACTTGAGCTTTATAAAGACTCAGAAGCTGTCCTGGCGTGAAGTAACGCTTTACCTTATCCAGGATTTTTAGCTTCATGGCAGCTGTTTTTGCCTTAGACTCGATGTAGGAGCCAATGTTGAGAGTAGGCGTAAGTGAAACACTCAAGAGCTCGAGGTTATACCCTATAGCTACAGGTACATCTCGGAATACAGGAACTTGTAGAAACTGACTTTT
Organism: Operophtera brumata; assembly: GCA_932527175.1. Lineage (NCBI taxonomy): Eukaryota > Metazoa > Arthropoda > Insecta > Lepidoptera > Geometridae > Operophtera > Operophtera brumata. Next base: position 51,037,030 of record OW052239.1, on the reverse strand, counting down.
TTACGCCGAGAAGAGACAAGCCTGCGTTTTAGAGGCGTTGAACTTGACTAGATTGGCATCGCCCGAGTCGGATACGGCCTTGAGAGTCAAATTCAGAAACAGCAGCATCTCATCTCTTAGCTCCTGCATATCAATATGCCTAGCTCGGGCAGTAGAAACATATCTCTCCACAACTGTGCTGTCGTCTGCATACCCAATGCTACCGGGCAGTAGCAGATCATTAATGTGCAGCAGAAACAGTGTGGCAGATAGCACTGACCCCTGAGGTACCCCGGCGTTTATTGCCAATTGCTCCGACGAGCAGCCATCAATAACTACTCGAATGGATCTTTCCCTCAGAAAGACGCGAGGCAGGTGCAGAATTGAACTGGCAGTCAATACGGTTAGAAATGTATTAGTATATTTTGTGCAAAACTACAGGGAGAAGAAAAAAATTGAGAGTTGTCCTTGTAATAGCAATGTTTTGCGATGAAAAACGTAATCTTTGGTGGAAATCCACAACTAGATGGCAATGCTTATTATGTCTGAAAGTTAGATCACGCTATCGATGAGTTTTGATGCTTGGATATGAAGTATCTACCGTGATAACTACGTTTATTTCATGTGGATATACTCACGTACCTAACTTAGATATTTTTTCAAGGTAACCTACCTTAATCGCGTGTATTCGCGAGGTCTCAGTTCGGGGCGAACCACTAGCTTATTATAGTTTTAGTAAAGCGGTCATCGTTTTACTAAAACATGACTTGACTGTTACTTTGACGACTTGGAAGGAGTGTACCGTTAATGATGATAGTGAGTACAGTCTTCGTAAAGAGTGAATTGGTGTTTTTTTACATACACAGTCACCCGTCTTTCTCCTCGACCGGGTAGGCAGACCCTCAAATGGGTCTCTTTTCACTATGGGTTGCACCAACGTGAGTTATAGACGTGACAAGTGGTGAGCTCATCGCCGCCATTGCTTCCCACGACTGACTCTGCTAACACTTTCTTCCACTAATAACACATTCCTTAATAAGCTAGCAGCCAGGACCAATCTTATACCAACGAATCTAATAAAAGTGTAAGTTTTATCCAGAACCTAGCTCGTCAAGTCAAAGTTTAAGTCAAAAGTATTATAATCATTGAAATCACAAGGATCATTTTGCATTGTCTTATAAAACAAATTGACTCCTGTTCCAACGCGACCAAACCTAGAAGAATCAGGCAACAAACAGGACTCTGCTTTATTCGACGATCCTTCTTACTACTAGGTGGGGAGTGCCTGTGTGGTGCCGAGTGAACAAGTGGAAGCTGATTCACAAAAACAAAAGGAAAACTTTAAAATACTAATATTATAAATTAAATTAAAAGTTTGTTACTCGCCGTAACGACTGGACTGAACCGATTTCGTTGAAGGCACACATAGGTACCTTTAGATAGATTACTCGGGTTAGACCTATGCTACTTTTTACAAGCTTTTATTTAACTTGCAATGTATGTATGTTTGTCTGGGTAGAATCCGGGTGGAATCTTGCAACTGAATTTTAAAGAAGTTATCCTCAACCGATTGAGCTGAAATTTGGCATACCTGTCAAGTTTCGATGACAATATAATATGATGGTGACTGCGAGCTGATCTGATGATGGAGACGATGGTGATGGTGGAAAACGGAACACCGCGATGGATAATCATAGACGGGCCGGGCCGTGTTTAGGCTCATTTTGGTCAGCACTCGGTTACGATCACTAATTTTAGAAAAGCTTGTGTTGAAAAATATATATTTTTCTCAAAAAACTTATTACTAACGCGAGCAAACCCACGGGCGGTCACTAGATATTTATATACCCAGAACTATCCATTTTATCTCATTACCTATTCATGTTGTTTGAACCAGGAGCAGATAAACAGGCTACATCAACACAAATAAAAATAAGTGGTTCTCGTATGCAGATCCTGATTAATTCACGTTCCTATAAAATACTGTTTGGTACCGAGCTAAGGGTGTTTCACACTGGAGCACAGGATTTATAATAATACTGGAGCAAACACCCACCCTACCTATTTCTGCCAGAAAGCAGTTGTTGAAACGTAAATAGTTCAAGGTTTATAATGCCGCGTCCACACGCTTGGCAAACCTCGACAAGCCTCCACAAATTGAAACGTGTGGATGAAGCGTTTGGCTTGGCTTGCCTTGGCTTGTGAGTGCTTGTCGTCGATCCGACCGAGTGTCGGTCTTTTGTGCAAACATGAAAGGAAGTTTCCGGCAAACGTTTGCGAATCATCCACATGTTTGTGCCTCTTTAGTATCGCTGGAGCACTGGTGGCGAATAGACGTTAAAAAAAAGTTCTTCTTTGTCGAATTTTCCGTTTACTTTTCGGCTTTTCACTTTGCATCTTTTTATAATAAAAATAGGTTAATCCAAACGTTATAGCGGACAAAAGCTTGACGTCCGTCATGCTTGCTTCTTCCAACACAAATACACTAGCAAGGCAAACTGGCAAGCATGTGGATGAAGACCAAAGTTTGCCAAATATTTGTAGAGGTTTGAAGTTTGCGGCAAGCGGCAAGCGTGTGGACGCCGCATTACTAGATGGCGCACTCACAAACAGACCAATTCCTAGAAGGCGCTATCGAAGCGTTTTGTGATTTATACGAGTATGAAATAATCCTTTTAATCGTCCAATAAGGTAGCTTCGCATTTCCACGGGGAATTCGTGTGTTTTATTTCAACCCGACCGAGTTTACATAGGTACCTAGTGATTCCCACCCTAGCAGTAGTGCTTGCATTGCTGCAGTGCAGAGTAAATCTGATTGGGCTCTTAATAACAAGGGCTTTTTAAATGAGATTTTTAAAAAAAATAGTTCCTGTTGGCCCGATAGATGTAGCGTTGGGTAACTCGTCCATTTTAAATGAGGATGAGGGAGGACATCATTTTGCATCGCGAGTTACTTTTGAGGACGCCTCGTTTGAGGTACCAAGGTGATGTGATGTGGTGATTGTGAAGAGCGAGTGAGGCGCATAGAGATTTTTTTTTATATATGTGAGGGGTGAGCGCGAACGAGACGTGCGTCCGGGGTGGCGCGTTACCGTTTCGTTGGACGAGGGAGGGAGTAAAATTGTGTTAGTTTGAGCGCCGCCCAAAGCACTCATCGCCGAACCGTCCGATCCGAGCGTGCTAAAACTTGAATGTAGCTTTTATTTACAACTCTCACGCGCACGGTTTTGCAACTTCAGGAACTTTACTCGCTCTCTCATTTTTACGTTAGTCTTACCCCGGCCAATGCATTTTTTTTCATTTACCTACTACTAAACAGTAAACACATGACTTTTATACAGGCACCAAATGTGTGTGTAAGTAAGTACCTTACCTTCCTAAGTGATTGAGGTGGCTACCTTTTAACTAAGCATCGACACGACAAGAAGAAGTACCTACTTACCTAACCATCTACTTAGGAAGTAAGAGGTAGGTAGGTACCTAGTTCTCGTAAATTAGGCAGGTACTATTTGATATGTAGGGGAGCGTGGTGTCGTGGGAGCCTACTAAGGGAAAACTTTCATAAAAACCACATTTATTAATCTTCTTATAATTTTTTAATTAGGAACTCTTAGAACAATTATTTAGGTATGTTTTAATCATAGTTAGAATTAACTGCAGTCATATATTAAGGTACAATAACGATTTTATAAAAAAAGTCAGTCGCTCCCATTACCCGACCCATGCGGGTAATGGGAGCCCATTTCACGCTCATATGGGAAATGGGAGCCATAATATTTAGTCTTTTGCAAAAGTTAAACTAAACATAGTTTAAATGTGATCTTAGTTAGTGACTACGAACTATTCATGGTAACACAAATAAAAAACTTTTTAAATTAAATCAAGAAAAATCATCCTAGGCTTCCATTTCCCGCCACCATTTTGAAAAGTGTGATAAAAAATAAATATAAAAGAATTAACTCTCGTTTAAATCGCAATTTAACAGATTGTACTAGTTAGCGGATTAATGAATATAAACATAATAAAATAAGAATAAAACTTCATGCTTTCCTTAGCGCTGGCAATCCGCAGTTTTTTATAAGCGTGGAGCAAAAAACACACATCGTCTCTCGTGGCTGAACGCATGGCACTAACGGCTCGTACCGGTCAGGCGAAGTTTTTCGAAGGTTGGCGGAAGCGGCCGAGTGTTTACAATCCCACAAATATGCCTACATGCCGTTCAATCACCATAGCTCCCATTTCCCGACCGCTCCCACTACCCCACGCTGCCCTAGGTAGGTACTTGCTACTTACCTACTTTAGAAACATTAATACTTAAAAGTTTTTTTATACAATAGGTACATATTGGATGACACTTGACACTTAGACAATATTGCGTACCTACTAAAAGATGCGATTGAGCCATTATTATTATGCGAGAAATAATGATAAACCTCTTTCCTATCTCAGCTCAACCTTATACGCTAGACTTAATTCGATTATTCCATCAATGATAGACAATACTTTTATGGTTTCTGTGATCAGAGGTTAGATTTAGATTAGGTAGGTACATTACCTCTCCCCCGAGGGTTCCCGCCTTGTCGTGGCGGGGGGGCTCAGTAACCGTTGTTGACGGTGAAGCTAAGAGGAACCCGGAGGAGCCCCTCCACGCCCTTTGACTTAGCAGAGGGAACGGTGGATGGAGCTTAGCGGAGGCAAGGGGTGCCTACTCCGCCAGATGGCAGGCGCAGGATTACGGAGCTGCCTTAGTGAGGAATCCATGTTTGGACAAGATTGGAGACCAAATCCCAATATATGGTTCTGGTGCCTGCCGATGGGAGTATCGAGTGTGTGGATTCGGACTCATGCTGTAGTATCCCATTAGTGGAGGTGTGGTGTGGGTCCGAATCCATAGACTCGGTATGGTCGGGGGAAACCCGGCCGCTAGGGCGCCAGGGGAGCTCACCCCTGAAATAATGAGACGACGATGTGGAGCATTGGAGTTACATAATGGATTCAAGCAGCTGTAAAAATAGTCCCCAGGTGGGTCCCCGAAAGGGGGAATCCCACCCCTCCACTGCGGTGGAGGGCTGCCCCTCGTATTCTGGGGGGGGGGCAACAACTGCTTCGTAGGTGGACATTCTGCTCGCCTTCGCGAACACGACCCTGGCTTGCTTATTGAATTTGACAACGAGATTGCGCGCGATTTGGATAATGATGATGAGGAGGTGGGGACGGGCACCCCGAAAGCTTGTGCCAACACCGTTGACTCTTGCTTTCTAAAGAACCCAGGAGTGGTAATAAGCCGTTTGTCTACGGCTGAGGAATTCTATACCTCGCACTCTGAGGAGGGCAAAAATCGCTCCGAGAGCATTAGCTCTCTTATTGCGAGGCGTGAAAGAAGTGACTCAGGAGAAGAGGACATGGACCTTATCTACTTGTCGGACCGTGACGTGAGTCCGGTAAGACCGGCTTCAGAAACTGATTTTAGATCTATGAGATCAGTTGGCCGAAAGCGCACTTTGTGCTGCGATGAGGTGCACTCTGATAGTGGATCTAAGTCTTTGCCAAAGATTTCCACTGCTCATCGAGGCCGTGGACGAAAACTAGTGTCGGGCACACATATTGGGTTTGACCGTGCCATAGAAGAACTGAATAATCCCAGTGCGGACACGTACAGGCTAAATCAAGACTGTGCGGCTGAGCCGCCACCAAAGAAGAAGTCCGCCAAGAAAAAGTACTCCCATTTGAGTAGGGAATCACTAAACACGGACGATTTGTGGAAACGTGCCCAGGAGGAAGTAGAGGTGCTCCAGGAACAGTCCCGCAAATCTAAGAACATAAATACAACGATCAAGAGCAACATCAACCAGTCCTTGGTCACAATACGGGACATCATCGACTGTCTGAAGACGCGGAATACCGATGATGAGACGAAACGCCTCCAGGCTGACAACGACCGGCTTACTAGAGAGCTAGCCTGCTTGAAGGCGGAACTGGCGGCTTTTCAGCAAGACTACGAGGAGAGGAATAAGCGGGCAAATGCTGTTGTGCCTCCTTCGTCTCCACCCTCACTAGGGGTGGACATTGAAGATATTGTACGTAGGGTGACTATATCTGTGGGGGAAATGGTCAATGCCCGTATAGCTGGTATAGAGGACCGGCTTCTGCCGGAAAAAACATTGCGTCCACCATTAGCGGCCGATAAGAGGAGAGGGTTGTTGACGGCTGCTCGTCGGATCAAATGGCTATAAATGCCGGGGTACCTCAGGGGTCAGTGCTATCTGCCACACTGTTTCTGCTGCATATTAATGATCTGCTAATGCCCAGTATCATTGGGTATGCAGACGACAGCACAGTTGTGGAGAGATACGTTTCCACTGCGCGTGCTAGGCAGAATGAAATTCTGGAGTTAAGAGATGAGATGCTGCAGCGTCTGAATTTGACTCTCAAGGCTGTATCCGATTGGGGCGATGCCAATCTAGTCAAGTTCAACGCCTCTAAAACGCAGGCTTGTCTCTTCTCGGCGAAAAAAAGTCCGTTTCTCCAAGTTCCTGTCTTCCGTGATGTACCTGTAGCTATAGGTGATCACCTCGAGCTCTTAGGCGTTTCACTCACGCCTACTCTCAACTTTGGCTCCTACATCGAGTCTATGGCAAAAACTGCTTCCATGAAGCTGGGTATCCTGAATAAGGTAAAGCGTTACTTCACACCAGGACAGCTTCTAAGTCTGTACAAAGCACAAGTCCGGGCTGGTATGGAGTATTGCTGCCACGTTTGGGATGGCTCGGCTAAACACCAGCTTGCTGCCTTGGACTCGATTGAACGCAGAGCTTTTAGGCTAATAGGTGAGCAACATATGGCGGAGACTAAGGTCCAGAGTCTCGAGCACCGCCGTAAGGTCGCATGCCTTTCGATCTTCTATAGGTTACATTTCGGGGAATGCTCCCAGGAACTTCATGATCTGATCCCACCATCTCCTTTTCATCATAGGACGAGCAGGCGCACGGCTCGGTACCACCCTTACCTGATTAGTATACCCGCTATTCGTACTAAACGTTTCAGTTCCACCTTTATAATGCGAACTGCTAAGGAGTGGAATACACTACCGTCGTCTGTCTTTCCTGAAAACTATAATCTGGGTCTCTTCAAGGCTAGAGTGAATAGGTGCCTTCTAGACCTTTGTGCTCCATCTTCGGCCACATCGTCACTTTCCAACAGGTGAGATCGTGGTCAAACAAAGGTCTATCAAAGTTAAAAAAAAAAAAAAAAAAAAAAAAAAAAGTGTCAGCCATTTCTGTTTTGACCCCACCAGACCTTACAACGACCCCCAAAACTGGCATAAGTAATCAGGCTAGCCGTAATAAAGGTCCTTCCAATGCCTACGCACAGCCGTCTACCAGCCAGGCTGGGCCACCCTCTGATGTTGATATCAATGGAGAGGGGTGGGCTACTGTTACCAAGAGGTGGAAATGTAAGGGCAAGCCGAATGTCACTGCCCCAACTGTTTCCTCAGTGGCTTGTACGCCTCAACCAAAGCCGAAAAAGCTGGCAGTGGCCCCTCCCACTAGGCCTAAGTGTGATAATAATAATAAGAAGAAGAAGCCTAGCCTTGGCCTGCCTCGGTTGGCAGCTGTTATAATAACCCTTCAAACAGAGGCTCTGGCGCGGGGGGTGACGTATACAGATGCCCTATCCAAGGCAAAGGAATCGATAAACCTTGCAGAGTTAGGGATCGAGGGGGTTCGATCGAGGATGACGGCAACTGGAGCCAGAGCACTAGAGCTTCCTGGAACCAATAGTGGTCCCAAGGCAGACCTTCTCGCTGAGAGGCTACGGTCTGCCCTTGGTGACGATGCTTGAGTCGTCCGCCCTGTGAAGTGCGTAGATTTGCGCATCCAAGGGCTAGACGATTCTATCTGCAAGGATGATGTCGCTACGGCAATCGCAGTCAGTGCAAATTGCTCTCGTGACAACATAAAGGTTGGAGAGATCAGGGCGGGGCCTGGGGGCTCAGGTGTTGCAACGGTGAAATGCCCCATTGAAGCTGCTAAAGTTGTGATGGAGAAGGGCAGACTTCTGGTGGGCTGGAGTTCTGCTCGGGTCTTTTCACTGGACCCGCGTCCATTACGGTGCTTTCGGTGTATGAGTGTCGGCCATACTCAGCATTTATGTCCTTCAGATATAAACCGCGGTGAGCTCTGCTTCCGTTGTGGCAGAGAGGGGCACAAATCCGTGACCTTCAAGTCTGAACCTCGATGCGCTATATGTGTGGATACGCAACGCCCTGCTGGTCATGTGATGGGGGGTAGGAAGTGTAAGCCTCCTACCGTTAAGGGTAAATTGGCTCTTGCGCTCCGATCTTCCGTAGAGAGGAACCGCAGTGACGCGGAGAGAGAGGTTGGGATGTCCGATTAGTACCTATATGTATAGATCACATCTCAACTTACTCCAGACGAACCTGAATCACTCTGCCTGCGCCCAAAGCTTGTTTGCGCAGGTGTTGGTAGAGTGGTCTATCGATGTCGCGGTTGCTGCCAAGCCGTACAGTGTCTCCGATGGTTTCAACCGGGCTGGGGCTACAGACGGCTTGGTAGCAATTTTTTCGCCAAACGTTGCTCGTTCTCCTCCACTCTCGATTAAAGAGAGGGGACCAGGCTATGTATCAGCAGCATGGGGCAAGTTTACCGTTATTGGGGTGTATTTCTCTCCCAACAGAGCTCTCTCAGAGCTTGAAGACTACCTCCGGGTGCTTAGTGGTGTGGTCAGGAGGATGTCTCCTTCGCAGATCATCGTAATGGGCGACCTCAATGCCAAAGCTGTGGCTTGGGGTTGCCCCACAACTAATAGACGTGGTGAAGTGGTTTTAGACAGGGCGGCAGCGGCTGGTTTGGTTCTCCTTAACCAAGGTTCTGCCAGCACATGCGTGAGACAGCAGGGGGAGACGATAGTCGACGTCACGTTCGCCACCCCTGCTCTCGCTGCGCGAACGCGGAACTGGAGGGTCCTAGAGAGCGAGGAGACCCTGTCAGACCACCTCTACATAAGGTTTGAGATCTCCTCCTCCGCTGGTTTTGGAGGGCCAAGACTATCACCCAGCCAATCAGCAGCCTTCCCACGTTGGTTGTTGGGGCGCCTTGACAGAGAGCAGGTGAAGGAAGCGGCAATAGTGCAGAGCTGGTGCCCTGCACCTTCGATGCACCATGGGGTGGATGCGATGGCGGACCAGTTCCGCGAGGCCCTTACGGCAGTGTGTGACGCCGCTATGCCCCGTGCGAGGAGGTTACCAGGTAGAAAGCAAGTGTACTGGTGGTCAGACGAAATCAGATCTCTCCGGTCCGCTTGCATATGCACTCGCCGTACATATACACGTTGTCGCAGAAGGCGGACCCATACCGATGACGAAGAGAACAACCTCTATGAAAACTACCGTCAAGCTAAAAAGGCCCTGCAAGTGGCTATCTTCAAGGCCAAGTCTGAGGCCTGGCAGGAGTTCATAGAGGACCTTGACAGAGACCCCTGGGGGCGTCCTTACCGGACTGTGCGGAAGAAACTGTGCAATCAGGCGCCACCCACCGAATCTTTTCAGCCTCAACTACTTGCGGTCATTTTAACAGGGTTGTTTCCCGCTTGCCCACCTTACAACCCTCCTCGTATGGCTCCGCCTGATCCCGTTTTCAAGCGTTCCGCTGAAGGGGTGCCCCCCATCACCGAGGGGGAGTTTGGTAGTGCGGCCCTGCACCTGCGAGCAAAAAAAACAGCCCCAGGGCCGGATGGTGTACCCGGACGTGTCCTAGCACTTGTCTTAAAGCACTTGGGGAGTCGTCTTGTGGAGTTGTTTGACTCATGCTTGGTGTCAGGTCAGTTCCCCAAGGTTTGGAAGGATGGTCGCCTCTGCCTCCTCCGGAAAGAAGGGCGCCCTCATGACTCTCCCTCTGGTTACAGACCCATAATTCTGCTAGAAAAGGTTGGGAAAATGCTCGAACGGATAGTTGTAGGCCGCATTCAAGAGCATCTGTCATCTGAGGGTCTTGATCTGGCGGAGGAACAGTATGGTTTCAGATCTGGACGCTCCACTATTGATGCACTGCTTCGTTTAAAGCGTATCTCACAAGAGGCTGTTGCGCAGGGGGAACGTGTTTTGGCAGTATCATTAGATATTGCTAACGCATTTAACAGCCTCCCCTATGAGTGCATCGAAGAGGCACTCAGATATCATGGAGTGCCATTCTATCTCCGAAAATTGGTGGAGCACTACCTCAGAGACCGGGATGTGCTCTATCTGGACGACAACGGCAGGATCTGCACTAGGCTAATGACATCCGGTGTTCCACAGGGCTCAGTGATGGGCCCCCTGCTGTGGAACATCGGATACAACTGGGTGTTACAAGGTGCATTGCTTCCCCGGACGCATGTTATTTGTTATGCAGATGATACCCTGTTTATCGCACGGGGAAGCAGCTACGAGGAGGTTCCGCACCTGACTTCAGTGGGCTCCACCCTTCTAGTTAGCCGAATAAGATTACTGGGCCTGAAGGTGGCTCTCAACAAAACTGAGGCCATCTCTTTTCATGGTAGAGGTGGTAGGCTGCCAGCTGGTGCCTATGTTCGGGTGGACGGTGAGAGGGTCAAAGTTGGAACCCACATTAAATACTTGGGTCTCACGCTGGATAGTGCCTGGAATTTTTCCGAGCACTTCCAGCTTTTGAGCCCAAAGGTCCAGGGGGCAGCTGGGTCTCTCGCACGTCTCCTGCCCAACTTGGGTGGACCTAGTGCGCCCTGTCGCCACTTGTATGCAGGGATCATAAGGTCAATGGCCCTGTATGGTTCACCAGTGTGGGTGGACGCTCTGACAGAATAAGGCCAAGAATAAGGCCCTTCTGCGGAGGCCGCAGAAAATTATGGCAGTAAGGATGGAGCCACGTGTGTGATTGCAGGGTCCCCTCCATGGGACAAAGAAGCGGAGGTATTAGCGGAAATGTATTTTCGAAAAAAGGATTGGCAGGCGCAAGGAGATCACCTGGCGCCACAAGAAGTACGCCTCATTAGAAAACAGGCCCACGATGTTGCCCTACAGCATTGGGCTGAAGAATTGGAGTCTGCCCAGTTTGGTCGGTGGACTATTGACGCTGTACTTCCGGTGTTAGATGAGTGGGTACACCGGAAGCACGGCGTCCTAACTTACAGACTTGTGCAGATGCTATCCGGACATGGATGTTTTGGACGGTATCTGCACAAAATAGCTCGCAGGGAGGTAAGCCCAATCTGCCAACACTGCAGTGACGTTGAGGATACGGCGCATCACACACTTGAAGTGTGCAGCGCCTGGGCGTCGCAGCGGCAATTGCTGGAAGCAGTGATAGGCCAGGATCTCTCGCTCTCGAGCGTGGTTAAATCCATGCTTGACAGAGATAGATCCTGGGAGGCTATGGTCTCCTTCTGCGAGGAGGTCATGTCGCTGAAGGAGGCTGCGGAGCGGGTCAGGGAGGAGGACCCTCAATCTGACATACTCCGCCGTAAGAGGACCGGAAGAAGGCAGCGGCAATTCAACCGCCTTCTTCTGCTCGATGGTGGCCAGCCAGTTTCGGGTGCGGGGAGCCCCAATCTGGCATTGCACAGGTCTCCTACACCGGGGAATGTCCTTCGTATTCCAGGATATTCCCCTCCCCCACATGGGGGGGACCGAGGGGTTCGCTTTATGCGAACAATCACCGACAGGGCCGCGGTAGAATCCAACCGGGACCCCGTGACCCTGTCAAGTGTTAGTGCATCTCTAAACCACTCGTCAGATGATGAGTGGTTTGATGATGCACTAGCATTAAGGTGAAGGAAGGAATATCGATGGGTTTTTAGTCGGTATGCCGTTGGGTGCTAGCCAACGGAGAGCCCGACAGACACCCTCAGCTCTCCCCGAGCTGATGGACATGCGTAAAGCATTTTCCCATCGTAAAAAAAAAAAAAAAAAAAAAAAGGTAGGTCCATTACCTACCTAGTATTTTTTACCAGTGTTCACTAGATGGAAACCTGAAAAACTGTTTTATCGTTGCTTGGTGATGGTTGATAGACCCGTAATTAGGTACATAGCTCAGCTTTTCACCATTTTTGCACGACTCAGTGTGCATGCGTACGCGGCACATGGCGATCCATTTTTCTGCGGGGTGTGCTGCGGGGATGTGGATTTCGCGGGGCGGAGAAAGGCCGTTCTACGCCTACCTAGTCCCTACTATACATACGTAGGTATATTCCGTGATTTTTATTCGAATTTTTTTCGCGGCCACTCACGTTCACTCTTTGTAGGTGGGTGATCGATGTAATAAATAAATAAATAAAATAGTACTGGACTGTTCACACAACATTATCTAGCCCCAAGCTAAGCAGAGCTTGTGTTATATGGATACTAGATAACTGATATACCTACTTAATACAATACATAACATAGATAGATATTTTTTATTATACATACTTAGTAAATACCCAGAACACCCTGAACAAATATATGCAGATCGCACATATATTTGTTCCGAGGCGGGAATCGAACCCGCAACCTCCTGCGACGCAGGCGAAGCTTTGCCCACCGCGCCACAGAGGTCGTCAGTAATGTAATGTGCGTGATATAGGGTCAGTGCCACAAAATAATACCCTTACTGGGGCGCTAATACGCTCAAACAAAATCCTTTATAAATTTTAGTTTAAAAAATAAAGAAGTTTCTTTCAAAAATGGATGATTGAAAAAACCCCTAATAAGTTTTCTTATTCCTCCAAGTAACGTTTACCCACATCATATCAAATCAAGCCACATACTACTAAAGACAAACTATTGGCGTTGGGAGTTGTGCAAGTCAATAACTCTCATTCATAAGTTGACTCGTTTAGCATTTTTCATAATTCGCATTACTCACTCAGTCAGAACTCGGCTCGCACGGACTCGAGCATAGAAACGTGAGGAATTAAAATGAGGTGCTTCAAAGTTGAAAAACGAGGTACCTCACGAGTGAGGGACTCATCACTAGATGGCGCTGACTCAAAATCGACTGTCGAAAATAACTCTTATCTGGTCTATTTTGTTGTTAGTCAGCTAAACACGTCACAAAGTTTCTGCCAGTTTATCCACAGAGCAGAGCCATCTATTTTAAAGACTAAAATCATGTTTCGAGACTTGAAAACCCCTTATTACAATCCTGGGTAGATGACATAGGTACCCAAACTAGCAAGACCTGTAAGATGGCGTAACTATACCCTCCACAATTTAAAAGCATCGTGCCAACTGCCGAGTGTAAGGGTCTTTAGAGGATCAACTTGACAGATCCTCGTCGACAGCAGCAGTATTGTGTGTAAAGCCTTATTTATACACTCGAATTTGTTAACAGACAGTCATTTAGACGATATATGTGGAACAGAGTAGATATTTCACGAGACTGATGGCTAAGATCGCTTATTTCAAGGACACAAAGTACCTATTACCTACATACCGCAAATTCAAATTTAATTTATTTTTTGCTAATCATCTTGAGATAGCAAAACCTGATTTTGCGGAAACGAGGAGAACTAACACGTTTATTTTAATTAGTAGTATCTCATAAATATCTTAAGTTTAGCTACGAATGTCATTCAACAACTTTTAGGGTTCCGTAGCCAAATAGCTAAAAACAGAACCCTTATGGATTCGTCATGGCTGCCTGTCTGTCTGTCTGTACGTCACACAGCCACTTTTTTCCGAAACTATAAGAGCTAGGCTGTTGAAACTCGGTAAGTAGATGTATTCTGTGAACCGTATTAAGATTTTCACACAAAAATAGAAAAAAAACAACAAAAAAAATGGGGTTCCCCATACTAAGATATATATAGCTTATAGCTTATAATGTTGATACAATATTATAATTAGACTGACTGCTGATAATGTAATACTATGAGACTAAAGAACTTACTCCTTGAAAGATGATTCTATGATACGAGCAATTTTGTTACATAAATATGAGAGAAAATTACTGTATAAAATTGTTTCACTTTTTACCATACTAATTTGCCTACATTTAATGTTATTGACTTTGATTAAGTAATAGATTTCTTTGTTGTATATGTCTTTTTAGGGTTCCGTAATCAAACTACGAAACCCTTATAGATTCGTCATATCTGTCTGTCTGTCTGTCCGTGTATGTCACAGACACTTTTTTCCGAAACTATAAGACCTATGCTGTTGAAACTTGGTAAGTAGATGTATTCTGTGATCTTCACACAAAAATAGAAAAAAAGCTAGAAATTTTTGGGGTTCCCCATACTTAGAACTGAAACTCAATTTTTTTTTCATCTAACCCATACGTGTGGGGTATTTATGGATAGGTCTTCAAAAATGATATTGAGTTTTCTAATATTTTTTTTTCTAAACTAAATAGTTTGCGCAAGAGACACTTCCAAAGTGGTAAAATTTGTGAGTCTCCCCCTCCCCCCGTAACATACAAAATAAGAGAATGATAAAAAAAAATGATTTACCATGTAAACTTCCACCGAAAATTGGTTTGAACGAGATGTAGTAAGTAGTTTTTTTTAATACGTCGTAAATCGTAAATCATCCAAGAGCTTTTATATTATGTTACTTGCTGCTACGGAACCCTTCATGGGCGAATCCGACTCGCACTTGGCCGCTTTTATTACAGTTATTTTTTTCTGTTTATTGGCATTCGTAGCTAAACTAATGATATTTATGAGACACTTCAATCAAAACCTGTGTGTTAGGTCTCCTAGTTTTCGCAAAATCAGGTTTCGCTATCTCACGATGTTTGATGAGTTGTGATTAACAAAAAACAGAGTAAATTTCGAGTCACAAGAGAAATGTTTTTTTTTTTTTTACCTTGATATGTATACCTTTGTTTGACCATGTTCTCACCTGTTGGTAAGTGACGATGTGGCCGAAGAAGGAGCACAAAGGAAAGGAAGTGATCCACCTTAAACCTTATTAAAATTGTTGCAAGACTTACCTTGCTCCTTTAAATAGGATGGTTCGGCAGTATACCTGCGTGGCTATAAGGTGTTGACTTGATAGATGACATTGTAGATCATGTATACCAAGTTTCATTAAGACTGCTAAGGAGTGGAATACACTACCGTCGTCTGTCTTTCATGAAAACTATAATCTGGGTCTCTTCAAGGTTAGAGTGCATAGATGCCTTCTAGACCTTTGTGCTCCATCTTCGGCCACATCGTCAATTACCAACACATGAGAGCGTGGTCAAACACAAAAAAACAGAGATTCGTTGAAGAATACGACCTGTACGCGAGTACGATTATACATACCTACATACACACAGCCATACTTACATAGGTACACTACATACAGACATCCGGACAGAAGAAAGTAAATTTTACCAATTATTGCAAGGACATACTTGCAACTCGTTGTTGGACTTGTTAGTAAAATTTGTTGGTGTAAGATTTGTCCTGGCTGCTAGCTTATTTAAGGAATGTGTTATTACTGGAAGAAAGCGTTAGCAGAGTCAGTCATGGGAAGCAATGGCGGCGATGTCATCACCACTTGTCACGTCTATTTCACACGATGGTGCAACCCCCAGTGAATAGAGGCCCATTTGAGGCTCTGCCTACCATTTCGGGGAAAAAGGCATATGCCTGAGTATGTGTAGGCATGTATGTTGAAAAGATTTCGTCGGCTTCGCTCGTTTGGTCAATAATTATACCCACAGATCCGTGTGCTAAACCATTAGTGGTAGGGTTTAGTGGCTACAGTCCATCTTTACAATACAAACACTGGTCTATTTGAGGATATTAAAGGAACCGCGATACCACAGTCTGTGGGATGGGACTTATCGATAAAATTAATGATGTGTGCTATTGTTTTGAATTTAATAATTAATCAAGAAGATATGGCATGAGAAATATCACACCTTGTTTTTCTTATTAAGATACGTAAATCATTAATTTAATAATGCTTCTGAGTGCTCAAAAATCACGTACGGACGAAAAAGATAAATAGGTAGATAGATAGGAAATTCTTTATTGCACATAAAACAAAGAAGTACAAAGGCGAAATTAATGCTAGAAAGCATTCTCTTCCAGCTAACCTTGGAGTATTGCGGAAAAAAGATGCAGGTAGTGCACAAGAAGGGAAATAAATAAATAAATAAATAATGCTGGACAGTTCACACAACATTATCTAGCCCCAAGCTAAGCAGAGCTTGTGTTATGGGTACTAGATAACTGATATACTTAATACAATATATTACATAGACAGATATTTTTTATTATACATAGAATATACCCAGAACACTCTGAACAAATATCTGCGATCGCAATATTATTATTGAATAAGTTTAACAAAATTAACAAAATATAATAATAATAATAAATAAGTACTTAAATTACTGCCTAAAATATAAAATAAACTAATACATATCATTAATATAATTATAATACATACTATTAATATAATTCTAAAATTAATAAAATAGCTCATTAATCGATCTTACTGAGGAAATGATTATAGATTCTTGACCTGAACACCTCAACTGAAGTAGACTCGCGATAATTGAGAGGGATATGGTTCCACAGACGAATTGCAGTTACGTGTAAGAGTCAGAGTATGAGTACGAGTGTCTAAACGCTCTACAAAAAACTACTTACTATAAAATTCCCATTATTTTTGCAATGGGTGCACGTCTCTTGCACACAGGCAATTTTAAATACGATCGAAAGAGACAAAACACGGTGTAATTCAATTCTAATTCTAAATGCGGGAGATAGGATCTGCACTGACGTCCCGCATTTTGGTGTATTGTGCATATTCCCCCTGCTAATGCTAGCCCAGCCAGCACAACCCCTTCAAGTAGCGGAGAAGGACTCTGGGCTGGTGGCAGCACTGCTCCAGTATCCCCGAGGGAGCTATAGATGAAGTGAGACGAGCCTTGATCAACTCCTGAAGTCCTTACTCTGGAGTTGGTACTCCTCTAAAGGTCGTATTTTACAACCGATCTGGACCAAACTTAGTACCTATACAGGTTTCTTTCTATTATTTGTTTGTCATCTGAGATTTTCGATTAGAGGGGTAGGTACTGCCTCCAAAAAGAGGCAAAAAGGGGGCTACTGAATAATTCCACCTTATAAGATTCGATTTCGATGGTTCTTTTTTTATTTGAAAGGTAAGTACTTTAATTTGGTCTCAAAAAATTGGTGAAGATCTGATGAGGATCTTCGGCGTGATGAGAAGAGTAGCTCCTCAAATGCTGTAAATTGCTCACTTAAAGATTTTTACCAGTTGAATTGGCCCTTCTACTATGTACAAATATAGGTAGAGATTGATCTTAGAGCAACGCGGGCTCCATGGTACTCTATGTGATTGCCGGAGCACCGGAGCACCTCGGTTATTAATATTAGTTTTACATTAAGGCCACTAGATGGCGCTAGGTAATGGTATATATCCCGTTTTAAATAGTAACTTTAGACCTATATTAATTATTGCAAAAATGTGTGTATTCGCGAGGTTTGTATTCGCAGAACTACTAGAGTATTTTTTTAAATGAAACCAATAGACAAACTAGCTTACGGCCCACCTGAAGTAAAGTGGTCATCGTCGCTTATAGACACCGGCAACACCGGGGGTATTGTCGATGCGCTGCCTACCCTGAAGGAATTTATTAACCTATTTCTTGAAGCATCACATGTCGCAACCAAGCGGGAAAACCTCAGAGGGAAGATCATTCCAAAGTTTGAAGGTATGGGGAAGAAATTATCTCGAGAAACGAGTCGTATGAGAAATCCTAGGTTTTTTTTACCTACTTGAATTACGACACAAGCATATGGCCCACCTGATGTTAAGCGGTAACCTCTGCCTTTAACAACGCATTACCTCATAGGTCACGTCCACCTAGGACGCGCCCTATGCGGTATTGCACAGCGCCGGCCACCCTAAGACATAAATATGAAAAGTCACTACTGCTTTGTGGCAGAACATTATGGAGGTAGTACCTACTTTCTCCGAAGAACTCATTCACAAAAAACTCTACTATAACTAGGTAGTTATACAGACGTACCAAGGAACGCGTGTGTTCCCATTAGCACGCGCGCATGACTTGCACTGTCCGTCTGACCGTTACTAATAGAATACTAACGTCGGAACTATTTTCTGCATCGCGAACCAAACTCAAAGGCTTACAATTAGTTGCATCGTGATATCGCATCGAATGCGGAACAACACTGTTTGCGATCTTGCACAAGTCGAATACATCACTATTTAATAGTACCTACCTATAGGTATATATTTGTTATATATCTGAATTGTGAAAGCAGGGGGCTTAGTAGGTAGGTATATATTGTAGGTTTTGGCTTACCTAGTACGAGAATTTGATAGTAGTATTCGGAACTATATGAAGTTTCGTTTCCTTCGATAAATTTACTGACAGCGTCCTTAGTTTTCTCCTGAGGCCCTAGTATAGGTTTGTCTAAGTTTTCCTTTCGGTATCCCGACTATCAAATTTCGAATATTTATTTTTATGTGTGATTTTAATGAGTTTCTCAACAAGTCCGCTAGGGTTGCTTATAATTTTCTGCATACAAAAACGACACTTTAACTAGCAAATCGGTTTTTTAAATCCGAAGATTTTCAAATTAAAAACCAGTAATTTGGAACTACTAAAGTTCTGTAAGTACTAAGTCCCCTGGACTTACATACTCGTATAAACACGAAGATGGAACATTAGGTAGGTAGATTGGATTCTTTGGTTAACTCACCCCACACCTCACTCAGCCCGCGGGCCTTTTCGACCCCTTTGAAATGTTTTTTATACGCTTTTATTTAACTTTGTATGTCCGGGTGGAATCTTGCAACTGAATTTTAAAGCAGTTATCCTCAACCGATTGAGATGATATTTTGCATACCTGTCAAGTTTCGATGACAATGCAATATTATGGTGACAGCGAGCTGATCTGATGATGGAGACGGGAGGTGGACTACGGAACTCCTCGATGGATAATAGTAGACTGGACGTGTTTAGGCTCATTTTGATCTGCACACGGTTACGATCACTAATTTTATAAAAGGTTGTATTGAAAAATATATTTTTCACAAAAAACGTATTTCAGGTTTTAGTCAACTTAGCCCAGACCTCACTTAGCCCGCGGGCCGAAATGTCCACTACGAAATTTATTTATAGCATTCTAAAGATAATTTTCTGAGCCAACTGACCACGTCTTGATTATAATACAACTTCCTTGGAATCCCTGAACTTAATGATGGCAAGTTATCATAAATATTTACTCCAACATGGGCTGATGGAGCGCTGACCCCTTTCGGTACACACAAACTAGTGATGGGCTGGGTTTCAATGGATACGGATACGAACGTATTAGCGCATTTGAAATTTTAAGGTTCTGCACCCTCAGTGTGCCAACGGGATTCTATTAGTTACTAAGCTTAAGCAGTCCATCCGTCCGTCCGTCTGTCCATCTGAAAGAGGGTTTTTTTTTTTGGTCCAAAAACAGGACTTTGTCGTTGTACGACCACATCGCTCAATCGGTAAACACAACTCAAATAAAACAACAATAAAAAAACTAATTTCTATCTAAACATTTCAGAACTAGGTGGTATAGTTGTTGGGCTAAATACGGTAAAGGATTAGCCAATATACTGTTACAAAACCCAACATTAAAAATATTTGAATCTGAAAGAGGAAGCCAGTTTTCTTACAAAATGTGTTGTATAGGAATGGAAAAAAAACCGAGGATTTCCCTGTATAACGACGTCTTCCACCAGCGATTAAACCCGATAGCGTGTTTTAGACTACCAGTGGTGACACGTAGCCTAGGGTTCAGTAAACTTTTGCGTTGTTTAAAAAAGTATGTGATTTTCTTAGAATAACATATCCAATGTATTCTCTTCTAGTTGTGGAAGCCCCGCGACTTGAGTTGGGAACCCTACACTATGTGTACTTTGAGACGGTTTTCTGGTCCTTTACACACATCCATAGACACACGCCTTTTACCCCGAAAGGGTAGGCAGAGCTGCAATGGGCCTCTTCACCGTAGGTTACATCATCGTGGGAATATAGATGTGACAAGAGGTGAGCTCATCGCCGCAATTGCTTCCCATGACTGACTCGGCTAACGCTTTCTTCCAGTAAATAACACATTCCTTAGCTAGCAGCCAGGACAAATCTTATACCAACGAATATTACTAACAAATTCGGGTAATGCCGTAGTCGGCTTTTACGACATCCATGGGAGACGGAGGGTTATATTCTCAGCCCAGACACACCACGGCACTAGTCTATGTGTAAATTGTTGACTGTTCAGAAAAGCATCAGAATCAGAATCAGAATTGTCTTTATTGTAAACTTTTTTTACATAGGATGATAGTTTGCCCATTCCAGACATACAATAATTAAAAAAGTACTTATAACTTTTTTTATTTTATATTATTGAATGACGGTTAATGTCCACCTGATGTTAAGCGGTAACCTCTGCCTATTAACAGTGCATTACCTCATAGGACCCGTTCATCTAGGACGCACCCTATGTGACATTGCACTGCGCCCGACACCCTGAGACATGAAAATGAAAAGTCTCATGTGCCTGTAATTTCACCGGCACCCTTACCCTTCAAACTGGAACACAGCAATGCGAGCACTACTGCTTTGCGGCAGAAATAGGTATGGTGGTAGTACTTCCCCGGACGAACTCTTTCACCAAAAAGCTCTACTACTACTACTATAACTAAAATAGACCTAGTTACATAAATATACATAATTAGTCGTCGAGAAATTCACATAATGTATAAAAAACCTTCGTAATTAGTCATTTTTTATCGTTTTACAGAATAAAAAATACTGAACCTAAAGTCAATAATCATCATCATTTCGAAGTCCATTGCTGGACGTAGGCCTCCATATTAATGCCACAGCCAACGGTCTAAGTCCCCCTCTATCCATCGACGACCAGCTCGAAGTCTTCAAAAGGTACCACTTAACTATCACTTTTCAAATATAACTTTGTCTGCCAACGATGACGCTCGGCAAATCCAAGTTTTTGATATCCGTATCCGAGTCAACGGATCTTTAAACCTTCATGGATCGACGATCAGACACATCAGATTTTCCTTTGAATCAGTTTCCACTTGTTCTCGAGGTACCACACAGGCGCTCCCCAACTAGTTGTAAGAAAGATCATCAAAAAAAACAGACCTAGGTTCTTCTAAATTTGGTCGCGTTGGAACAGGAATAATTTTTTTTTTTTTTAAGACGATTCAAAATGATCCTTGTGATTTCAATGAATAAAATACTTTTTGACTTTGACTTTGATCACTATTAGAAAATACGAGTGTAAGTTAAAATTACCTTTTATTTCCGTATCCGCATCTACGGATCGATAATGTTTCTCGAACTGGTACATCACTATAGGGACTACGCGTATACTATACCTCAGCTAAAATTAACCAGCTTTGTAGTTTACTAGTTATAAATCAATGTGAACGAGAAACAAACTAAACTATGCTGGAAATGTACGAAATATTGTGTTGATCAAAGTTTTATTAGTATTAAAATACCTTATAATCAAGTAGGTAATAATCTAACCAGTAGTAGTAGAGCTTTTTTACTCGGGGAAGTACTTCCACAATACCTATTTCTGCCGCATCAAGAATTCATGAGCCAGGCTGTAAACATCCCCAAAGCAGGGGATTGTAGTGCTCGCATTGCTGTGTTCCGGTTTGAAGGGTAGGTGCCGGTGAAATTACAGGCACATGAGACTTTTCATCTTTATGTCTCAGGGTGGCGCGCGCGGTGCAATGCCACATAGGGTGCGTCCTAGGTGGACGTGACCTATGTGGTAATGCAATGTTCATAGGCAGAGGGTACCGCTTAAAATCAGGTGGGCCATCTGCTTGATCCGTCATTCCAAGATGTACAAAAACAAAAAAAAATGCAATTATTTACTGTCCGATGTGTGTCTGGCCCAAGAATAGACCCCTACATCACCTCCCAGGGATGTCGTAAAAGCCGACTAATAGGGATTACCCGAACTTGTTTATATAACTATAAACTATATATATTGTTATAAGATTCGTTGGTACAAGATTTGTCCTGGCTGCTAGCTTATTATGGCATGTGTTATTACTGGAAGAAAGCGTTAGCAGAGTCAATCATGGGAAGCAACGGCGGCGATGAGCTCACCACTTGTCACGTCTATTTCCCACGATGGTGCAACCCACGGTAAAAAGAGGCTCATTTGAGGCCTGCCTACCCTTTCGGGGGAAAAGGCGTGTGTCTATGTTTGTATGTATGTAAAAAATTGGAGATGTATGAATGGAATTGAAAAACTTTTTAATAGGTGAACCTAAGTTTGTTTAAATAGTTTTTAGGGTTCCCAAAGGTACCAACGGACCCATTATAGAATCACTTTTGCGTATGTCTGTCTGTCTGTCTGTCATAAGAAGTGCTGGTTCGATTCCCAGTACATGACAAATTTTTGTATCCACTGGGCACAAAGCTTCCTTACCGCTTTAAGTATTCATGGAGGATTTAGTGCACTCGACTCATACCGATGCCTAAGCTTGTCCGAATCTGCCGATAGGTCACTCTTTTGTCAGTCTCTATCATACGCCGCACAACACTGATGTTATCTTCAGTCGTCGTAGAAGGCCGTCCCTCGCGCAGATCATCGGTGAGATTAGTGCGACCACGTTTAAACTCATTAAACCAGTTGTAAACACGATGGTGCACGAGATGGGGCTTCATCGCGAAAGGCTAATCGAAGTTTATCATATCTTTCTTGTTGACTTTTGACATCGAAAGTCATAAAAAATCATTGCACGACAATTTTCTCCCAAAATTCATGCTGACGTGGCACCATCATAGACGTAGAATTTTTTCGCTACGCTAAATAGACAAACGAAGCGTGGGAGAGAGAAGTCATTTTTAAATGTACCCCGTG
Source organism: Operophtera brumata (assembly GCA_932527175.1). NCBI lineage: Eukaryota > Metazoa > Arthropoda > Insecta > Lepidoptera > Geometridae > Operophtera > Operophtera brumata. Next base: position 51,014,146 of record OW052239.1, on the reverse strand, counting down.
CAAGAAGAAAAGTGACAGCAACAATGTATTGAATTTGACATGTTTTGCTTGAGTACATGCGCATACCGGACGGTCTCTTGTGCAGTTTAACTAATTTTGTAATTATTTTAGTAATCTTACTATTAAATAATAAATATTACTTTGTATGACAATGGTGTCGTGTTCAGTTTGTGACTGTGAAGATACAAGACGTAATTATCCGGGAAAATACACGTTTCACAGGTAAATAAGAGATTATTGGTAGTTCGATTGTATTGCTTATTTTATCAATTCTGCTTTAGTAAATGGCCTAAAAACCAGTTTCATTCGTAGATTAGGACTTTCCCTTATATTTTTTAATAATATTTCGTTGCTGCACCTAGAAATAAACAATATTTTATGTAAAATATAAAAATGTTTGATTACGATAGGGCTTGACCAAGTGATGACGTCAGAAATATCGATAGTCCTGTTGCAGTCTATATCGTTGTATAATGCGCATCATGTAAAAAGAACGCTGGCGGTCAAGCTTCTTCAGGCGTTCCAGCGTTCTTTTTAAGAGATTACTTACTTTTCTACTTATTTGAGAGATGTATAACTTTTCATTGAATGAGTGCCTATCTAGTTTACCACAAATAATGTACAATTATAGTACGCGTCATGTAAAAATAACTCTGGAACGCCTGTAGAAGCTTGACCACCAGCGTTCTTTTTACATGACGCGCACTATACCTACCTATAAATTAAATTTTTATCCATCCTAGAATGGAGGTTTACTTTGTTTGGAGTAAATTTGTGTGCTCTATTAACATTTTACCGTTTTTTTTAAATCTATAATAACCAGGTGGACATTGAGGTGTGTGTTTTTGTATTGACTATTGAAAAGGTAACTTTAAAGCACCACGGGTGTTTTTATTGCAGTTTGTGTAGTAGATATTTTGGAGTAAATATTTACGTTGTTGATTATTACACACGCCTTTTTCCCCGAAAGAGTATATTTATTTTGATTTTTTTATAAATAAATATTGTTTATTTCTGCTTAATAAAATAATAGGTAACAAATTAAATTTAAATATACCCCAAAAATTCTGTTCCAGCGGTACTCGAACCTGCACCCTCGCCTGTGATCAGCGATGCCTTATTTTCGAACTTTTAATAGAAGGTTTCCAATGAAACACCTGTAGATACAGCACTATCAACTTGGCGCTATAGCCGAGTTGATAGTGCCCACAAATTTCGTCTCCAGCGTCATAGCTCGATCTATGGCTAAATTGTTTAAGGCATCGCCGATGACAGGCGAGGGTGCGGGTTCGAGTCCCACTGGAACGGAATTTTTGGGTTACATTTAAATTTAATGTTATCCATAAAGCGTGGTTTACACTTGAAAAATAATAAACTTTGGGGTAACAAATTGTCTATAGATAAAGTAACAGAGTGAAAAATTATATGGGCGTAGCACGGCTGATATAAAATGTTTTTGTGCTTTCAGATTTCCAAGTAATCCTTTGCTACGAGAAAAATGGTTATCGGTTATAAGAAGAGTGGGATGGACTCAAATAAGAACTCCACTAGGTATATGCAGCAAACATTTTAAGTTTAAATTTAAAAGGGAAACTCTAAGATCCCACCTATAAATAAAACCGTAATATTTAGGGGTCAATAAATAATAAAGGTTTATTTATTAACTGTATTCAAAATTAGAATAAGAACCTTATTCTCTTTATGACGTCAAATCTGCCAAGCTGTGTTCTTCATGAAAGACTTAATCTGCATTAAGATGTATTTATCTACCATACACATCACGGACGGATGACGAATTCTATCGACAATGTAAAAGTGTTGGTCGAGGACAACACTATTTTTAACTCAACATAGACTTTCACCAACAAGTGCACATATTTTTTTTGGTTCCATCTTCGATCTCTGATTGTAGATCTAGTACATATACTAAATCTATGGGCACCATGGACATGCGTGACACAGACACAGACCAATTTTCAATTTGCCGCCAAATCGTAAGACAAATGACAAATGAATGACAGGTATACAATAATATTAGCAAAGAGTTCCATTTAAAAAAAATAACTTATTTTTTTATAATAATTATAGTTTATATTATGTGGCCATTTCTAAAAACTTTCAGTGTCGCCCTCGTATAGTGCATCTATTTGTCAACAGATGGCACCACGAGGCTCTAAATGCGTTTATGCCAGTCAGCCGGCGTAACAGTATCTAACCTTCAAATTGATGAACTAGATAAAAAATACATTTATTTACAGAAAGAATAATACAAGGTATGTACAAAATACATATGAAACAGTTGTGCCACCTGAAGACCGCTGCAAGCGATCTAAAGGTTGCTCAACTGATCCAAATCACTACCAGACGGAAGCGTCCCTAAGATGCTGGCTGCATTGCCACGCTGAATGGCAATACTAATGCGTTGAGCCAGATAAGAGCCAGCTCTTGGGTCACGCGTCCCTTCGACCAGACCAAATTGATTACATCATCAGGTTACACGGTCCAAATGACATGACACACGTCACATCGGATACCATACAATAGGTTACATGCCATAGGTAGGTAGGTACTATAATTGTGGTACTATTGTGTCTCAAATTATCGTGATTTCATAAATTAATCTCAATTAACACAACATTAAGTCATAAAATGATTTAGGTATTAGGAACTAACATTTTATTTAAAAAACTGCTTAGTTTGGTCACAGAATATATAATAGTACCTACTTACATACTAAGTAGGTACTATTCATTAAACCTCCAACTAAGGAGCTAGGTATACCTAGGCACAGATAAAATAATATTATGGGTCGGTACAAGATACAAGAAAATGTTCCATTCATATTTAAAAACGGAACACTTAGGGAAACATTAGGTATGTTTGCAGCCTAAATCATATTCATCTTGACCTGCACTGCACGGCTATTGTGTACCTAATCGATGGCGATTGTTTGATGTTCATTGCGCTGCGTGTTTTAGCGAAAAATATTTGCAGCACTTCGAAGTTCAGTTTATTAAACAATAAGACCCCTGGTCATCATCAGATTGTTGGATTCTGTAGGCGAAAGACATATGAAATCATCTTTATTTATTCGTTTCGTTTCGTATGCTGGCCTCTGGTGTCAGAGTTTGTCAAGCCGCCCGAGGGCCTCTGACATGGCTTATCGACTGCTATTAATCAATAACAGCCGGGACCGACAGCTTAACGTGCCCTCCGAACGAGTAGTTCCTGTATGATCCATTGAGATTGATCCATTGGAGTTTGATCGTCCTGTTTGATACATTAACATTTGTAGTCAGTTTTCAAATTCCTGTTGAATCTCTTGTCGATTTTGTTAGTGAAGTACAGTCGGCGTAAAAATAATAAATATCTATAGGTATAGGCGAATAAAAACTGAACCACAGAGCTATGGAAATCCGCACATAACTTAGAAAAGTCATTGGTGCGGAGCCTAGGATCGAACCCGGTATCGTTGGATTCTGAGTTGCACTATTGAACCGTTAGGCTACCATCGCTTTTCTTTATCTTTATTTATTGGCAATTGGCATTACCGATTACAATTTACAGGTGAAATATTATTAGGTTACCAGACTGCACCCATTTCCTCCAAAAGGCTAAAAACACTCTCGACCAAGTTACCCAAACAAAAATAAAAAAACTGTTCATCCGTTTGGGAGATACCTACCTAGGTAGGCTACCTATGACGACACAAAAGTTGACACAATATTGTTGTCTGGGCAATATTGTGTCAACTTGTATTGTTAATGTATATTTTCTGTGCCTAGATGGGAGTTAAAATAGGTAATAATAAAAATGAAATTCCCACTGTTCAATCAACCGCATTAAAATTAGAGCGCCCGTTGCGAAGCTATGAGCTATCTGAATCTACAGACAAATAGACATACCTACATAGGTAGGTACTTACTGTAACAACATACATAAACACACAATAGCCTCATAGGTACTTCGGTACTACCACGCCACATTTCAGTCAGGAAATAAATAAACGTAGGTAGGTAGGTACCTACAAATTTTGAATTTGAATTCCGGCGTCAACGTTGGCAGCACTGTTTTGGGGCAGTCACACACAATCACAACTCACAAGCAGCGACTGCGCAGCCGCCCCGCCGCGAATGAAACTAAAATAGAGTTGGGTCAATCGAAATTCAATATCGACATTATGAATTTTCAATTTGCTAAGTATTTTTTTTGTTACACCAACTTTATTAATTACACTTAACGCAAGTATTTTACATACTTACAAACGTTTTATTTATGTTATTTTTATCGCTTGCAGAACCGACGAGCGCTGGGGAACAAAGGTGCTCATGACAACTACCAACCGGACGATGCAGTGTAGGAAGGCTGCCCTTCCGATGGAGCGACAGCGATTTAAAGGTCGCAGGAAGTCAGGAAGTCGATGGATGGACGCAGCTTAGGGCCATTCGTCGTGTTATTTTATAGGGAAGATTTATGTCCAAACAACTCGAATAACTTAGATGCTGGATAGGTTTTTCCAAATACGAGTGTTTCGTAAAAATACTAGCAGTGCCCCGCGGTTTAACCCACAAAGGTCTCGATCTAGTGCGAATATCGGGATAAAAATGTGCCTATGTGTTATTACGGGAGTCCAGTATTATCTCCATTTCGAATTTGATCCAAATCCGTTGAGCCGTTTCAGCGTGAAGAAGTAACAAACACACGCACACACTCTCTCACAAACTTTCTCATTTATAATATTAGTGTGATATATTGTTTAAAACCTTCTATTTCAGCACGTTGTACTCCAGTGTACAATAAAATACTAACAAACAGTAAAAAGAAAGCTAAAACGTTGTTGAAGTTACAAAAAGAATGTAACAGCGACTACTTTTAAGAACTTAATGTTTTAATTTAAAAGGGTAATTAGAGAAACTATTTCCTCTGCAACTGTGTGATTTTGGGACTTTTATTTGACTCTTATATCCATTCATTAAAGCTCAAGATTCTATAACTTGTGTGTATGATTTTAAGCTTGATGTTAAGGAAACGTCATTACAAAAAGGAATTTATAGTGATCAGGAATAGATTTATATAACTTTTGTTCGCTCGTATAACAATAGTATCCATGGTGAGATAGGACTTAATGATAGACTTTAGTGTGATAGCTTCATAATCGGACCCATCTCATAAGATGAAATCTCATTTATCATGGATAAATAGGTAAGATCGTAATAGGCTTTTGTAGGTGACTTCATTAGCTTCCTTTCATGTCAATATGACAGCAAGGATCTCGAAATTGTTACCCGACTGAAAGGAATCCGGATTGAAGTTTATTACATTGGTAAACAAACAAAATTATAGTTTCGTCTAGTTATGCTAGTAGGAACATAGCACCAAGTATGTACCTACTTACTAAATTAATTATTTGTTTCTATGATACTTTGAATAATGTACAACGAATGAATACAAACACATTATTCACATTATTTTACCCGGACTATTTTGTAAGATTCGTTGGTATAATATTTGTCCTGGCTGCTAGCTTATTTATGGAATGTGTTATTACTGGAAGAAAGCGTTAGCTGAGCCAGTCATGGGAAGCAATGGTGGCGCTGAGCTCACCACTCACCACGTGTATATTCCACGATGGTGCAACCAACTGTGAAAAGAGGCCCATTGAGGCTCTGCTTACATCTTCGGGAAAAAAGGTGGCAGTGGCAGTGGGCCAGTCATGTTTGCAGAAGAACCAATAAGCAGTGGAGTAAACGAGTTCTTGAGTGGGGACCACGTCTTGGCAAACGTGGTGTAGGGCACCCTCTGGCTAGGTGGAGCAAGGACTTGCGCGGGGTGGCTGGCAGAAACCGGATGAGGAGAGCCAAAAACCGGGCTCAGTGGCGCGCCATGGGAGAGACCTGTGTCCAGCAGTGGACTGCAGTAGGTTGATGATGATGATGACATGCACATTACAATATAAAAGTGAATTGTAAAGCAGAGTTTAGTGTTTTGCATCACTAACGCTCGAGGCCCATAAACAACTTAATTGATATAATGATAACAAATTATTCGTGATGAACTTCAATCGCTTCGAGTTCTCAAATAAACAGACTAAGATCTATCCCCCGAGGCACACAATTATACGAAGTGTAAACTAACATGCTAATTACAAACTGGGGTACATAAATACACGTGGGATCGTATCTGTTACAAAATCACTAGCATCATCTTTGGAACTATCGTAGGTAGGGCTGACTTAGAGATTGCCTAGCTATAAAGTAATGTCGTCTCAACTGACAAGTCTATCATCATCACTGCCTGGTTGCCATCCAATGATATACAAAGGCCCCCATAGCATGCTAATAACGGACGGCCGTGAGCTGTCTACATCCACCGACTTCTTAAAACTGATACAATATCATTGGTCCATCAAGTGGGCGCCATCTTAGGTGTTCTAAACATCGCCCTTATAATTTCATAGGTATACAAATATGAAGGCGAGTGAAAGATGATTTAGCTGTCTCAACAAGAGAGACAAGGCTGTGACGACTCTTTACTGTCCGTGTTATATAGCTTGATGATAATGATTGCTCTGAGACAGCTATGTACATATTGTACACTCACAGAATAATTAATAGTACGTACGTACCGTACAAATAAATAGCAGAGATAATCATGTATTTATGTAAGCTCACGTCGTAACAGTCTCAGTTGAAACTGGATACTACTGATTTATCGGAACCACAAAGCTTAGTATAGTAGCTAATAATCTCATCCTTATTAATGAACGTGACGTTAATTACCTAGTAAGGGCCTTATTTATATGCATTGCTCTAGTACCTACGTAATATTGTAAAAATCACAGTGAATCGACTTAATATCTTTCTCTTAAAAATATACCGATTAAAAAATGTCACAAGTAAGGTTTCTGGAACTGTAATTTTAGTTTCAGTAGAAGGACGGCATGTTCTTCCATAAAGGGGAATAGGCAGAATGAGGTGAAGAAAAGTGATCGATATATAATCCCTACACTGTGCTTAAAATTACTCAGAAAATACAAGTTTCCGATGAAATCTTATGAATAATTAAAATCAATTGCGATTCATGTCTTAGTTTATTCACGTTGGATTAATATTGGATAGGCTGAGATCTCGATGCTAGTGGTTTGTAAATTCAGATGTCTCTGACCTGGGAATTGAACTAGTCTTGGCAACAGAATTATGGAGTTATACATTACCAGTGATATATATTACCAGAAACTTATCTCTCGTTATATTCCTTTGGTAAAGTTATAAAATTCTTTATTTATTCTTTTCTGACTCATAACATTGCCAGCAACAAGGATCATGACGTCATTTTAATTGAACTATCGACTAGTTAAATTGTAAAATTGTGGCATGCAGTTAACAAGCTGTTGACTACTGAAAAAACTCGAAAACACACTACAAAATGACGGAGGCGACAATAGAGCATCAGAAAATAAAAATATGAAACATGAGAACCGACGCCCGTAATGTCAATACCTACATGCACAGATAATATATTACTATACTAGTACTATACTATAGTAGTAGTAGTAGTAGAGCTTTTTTGTGAAAGAGTTCGTCCGGGGAAGTACTACCACCATACCTATTTCTGCCGCAAAGCAGTAGTGCTCGCATTGCTGTGTTCTAGTTTGAAGGGTAAGGGTGCCGGTGAAATTACAGGCACATGAGACTTTCATCTTTATGTCTCAGGGTGGCGGGCGCAGTGCAATGCCACATAGGTTGCGTCGTAGGTGGACGTGATCTATGAGGTAATGCACTGTTCATAGGCAGAGGTTACTGCTTAACATCAGGTGGGCCTCTTGCTTGATCCGTAATCCAAGTAGTATAAAAAAAAAAGAAAAAAAAAGTGCATGGTATTTCCGCTGATAAAATAATAGTAGTAGTAGTATGGTCCCGCTGGAACGGAATTTATGGGTTACATTTAAATTTAATTGTATGGTGTTTCTGACATTGGACGAAAAAGGTTACAATTACAGATTCAACTAACTGCTATTGATATAAAGGGTACATATATAGGTACATATCTACTAGGTATGACCACGACGATTTGACATCCATTGCATAGGTACTAAGAAAATTATTATAGGTAGTGTGGGCTATAATAATTACTAATAACAATAACTTCAAGCAAAACTCTCTCTCTCTCTCTCTCTCTCTCTCTCTCTCTCTCCTCTCCTTTATCTTAATCTCTGTTGTCTGTGGTTTGTTTTTCTTGTTTCTGCGTTTATTTAAATTTTCTTAGCTTTTCAGCCCTGGTGCTTTGTTAATTGACAGTCGCGCGTTAATTTATTTAGTTAGATAGATATAAAGATAGGTAAATTTTTATCTATCACCACACAGAAATACAATAAAAGAACCAATTTTAAACTTATGCGTTTAGTATTTATTTATGTTTAGTTTATGTAAGGGAAAATACTACCTCCTAATAAAACTACCCAGACTCATGACAAGATCAACATGCAGCAAGTTCCTACTCTCCGAAATCGTAGATTTTTAGGGCCTGACCCCATACTGTAAGTTTATTCACAAATGCTATTGCTAAGAATTTAATTATATTGAAAAATTACCTGTTTTTAAAGTAAGTTAACTTATCTTCAGAAAGCATAAAACTAATATTTTAAATAGAAAGAGAAATAAGAAAATATATTAAGTAAAGATTTTCTGAAAATCTTGTATTTAAGTTTGCTTTCATCTTTGGGTACTTGTACTATTATTTATTCTATGCTTTGGGTTCGTTTCCAATTTTAATCATTTAATTTATGAACTAAATATATGAATATTTGAACAGGTACCTATCATAAACATTTCTGGAAATCTTGACTGTTGACCAATCGCCCGATCATAAATTAATCTCAAAATCTTCAAAGAGACTGTTTTAAGCTCCTTGCCTGTGTAAATAGAACTAATGTTTAATTAATTATCCATTTCTCAGAATTTGTTGTGCTTGTCACTAAGTAGTAAAGAGAAAATAATTTTCACCTAAAGTACGTATTGTCTGATAAGTGGACCTAATTATCTTTAACTGGCCACTCGCGCCGGCTTCGCAGGGTTAGTGTCTAACTCCTCCCACTTCCGTTTCACCCCAACGCATATATCCACAAACCATTGATGGTATTTTAAAATAGAAGACATAATGTTGTCTGTCTGTAGTATACATCTCTTATGAAATTCTGCTCTCCTGGTAATTCGAAACTTGTATTTAACTACTACTTGTGTTAATTTTATTATTATTTCAGTACCTAAATAAATGTATTATTGTTCTATCTATCTATCAAACTTAAGCTAAACTTAAGAGCCGAGTATAAAAACAGTTTACCTAAGAATACCAGGTGAGTTAAGTAATTGAGAAATAGATTTTAATTAAGAATTGAGGATTGGAGTTAAGAAATTCCTAAAACTTTGGTGAGGCAAGAAAAACAAAACAAAATATAACTTATATAGAGATATAACTTTAATAATCTAGTTGTTCTCTGAATTGGAAAACTCTACAATAGCGTCTCGCACTTTCATAGTTTAGATTTATCCCATTTGATAGTTAAAAAATTCCCTCTCATCTCCGAGTGCACATCAGTTGGACACATTTTTATATTGCTAGCCCTGGTAGTTTTGATAATTAACCTTCAATAACTTTGATACAATATGATACATTCTACTGGTACATTATATTATTAACTAGACATTTCAGAAAATGTCTGTAAACAACCTCACACCATCTTACGGACTCGCAAAGTGTCATGCAGTGAGAGCTTACAGTATAAGTACAAAAGATAGTTTGATATGTTGAGTCAAGCTCGAAGCGAAGTGTTTGTCTGCGGATTTGTAGCACTACCAACTCAAGTTAAAACGATGTCGGTCACTCCAAGTCGCTTATCATTGTAAAATGAGCTTTATGCTGCTAGTTTTAGTCTGGGATGTTAGCTGTCCTCCGGCCACAGAATTGGGTACTTTTGGTGATGATCATTGTGCTATAGCATAGAGCAACACGGAATCGCCTCGAGGCTATATTGCTCTAAGAGTTATAGCAATTAAGACCTATGCGATGATTGTATTTCTTTTAAATGAGAGCATGTCACTTATTCTTTAATAGTGTATAATTTTGTGTTTTCGCAGTGAAGCTTTTGTACGTTAGAAAGTACTATTTTATTCTGTGTTAAAACGAAGAACGCAGAAGTATCTCAAATGCAAACTCTGAACTAGAAGCACGTAAGACGCTCGCATCTCGTACAATTTATGTGACGACGTTTCTAGCTTTGTGCGCAATGTTCGTTTCCGTAAAACACACTAGGACGTTAGCTGGAGCTATTGTTAAATTAGGCTATTGTACCTATTAATGCTCTATTGAATAGAGTAGATTCCTCCCAGGTAGAGAGTATCAGGTATAAGGGCATATGTAAAATATACATATGATATGGGTATCTTATGTCAGTAGATAGGTGCATGTTTGACGATAACTTTCGAAACGTTGATCAAATCGTCATTGGTAATACCAATACCATTAGTATATTTGTTTATGAGCTTAATTGGTAAAGGATTTAGATTAGGTACACAATATTTACTTTACCAAAATGACTACATCCCCAAATGTCTACTTTCCCATAATTACCACTTTCCAAAATAACTCAACAATATATGAAAAATAAATAAATAAATAATGTTGAACAGTTCACACAACATTATCTAGCCCCAAGCTTAGCAGAGCTTGTGTTATGTGTACTAGATAACTGATATACTAGATAATAAAAACATAAATTGAGAATAATTCAATTCATAGAGATGGGTAAATTATCTGTTCGCAGGGCTAGTGATAACTTGGAAACGCGTTATTATCATGACAATCTTGGTAATTTTTGAAATAATAGACCTACCTAGTACTTACTCTTTAAGCGCCTACTAATTGAATCATTCAGCAAATTGCACACTGTGCATTTAATTATTAGTATGTAGTGAACAGAACCGTCGCAATAATAATTGCCGTAATCTAGAACTATAAAACTCACGATAATGGTGACACCAATTAGCTTTATATGACGGAGGGTTAAATTAGAGATTCTCTACAATATCCTAGAATTTATATGTAAACCACAGTATTCTATATTGTTTACAGATTTGAATGTCATGTTGAACTGATTAGAGATATCAAACACAAAATTACATACATGCATACAAACATAACTCACGCCTGTTTCCTGACACACTTCTGTTAAATTCAGTCTTATTTCATTCTTCATACATGCTCGTCGGTTAAGGGTACTATTAACCCAGAACGTCTCCGATCTAGTCTGAATACATTCGCCAAGGTCTTCCCCTTCGCACTGTTCCATTCGCGCTCGTCTTATGTACCCGTTTCGTCAATCTATCTATCGTCCACCCTTTCTAAATGCCCAAACCATCTGAGCATACATTTCTCAATCCTTTACACTATGTCTTCTTAAATTTCACAACGCTATCACACTATTCCTCATTATATCTCTCAAAGTCACACCACACACTTCTCAAAGCTCTCATCTCCACTGCATTAGCCACACAAAATTAGCCAAACGACATAAAGAAAACTTAAATTATGAATAACGACTAGCTTTACAGTCGCTATAAAATTAATTTTAATGCACATGGTAGCACGGTGTCAATTTTACAAATTGTAAATACTGTACACAAAATCATCTAAAATCATCTAATTTTATAGCACACTATAAAATTAATATTAACAACTCAGAATACATTTTAAAAGCTAATTTTTGTAGGTTAACTAGTATGATAGTGTAGTGTGAATATTAAATTTACTTGAATTTGTCAAATCGGATTAGATAGGCCGGTATTAAAAAGCGTAAAAGGCAGCGGGTGCCTTCTATTTTGGGTAAGGTAATAAAAATTTACGTTTACAGAGTGGAATAGAACTTGTAACGACGAAGTAAGTATTTAAATTATTGGTAAACATGCTATTATACTATAATAACTACCTACGCACACGAAAACTAACTTATTTGTATACCACACATTTATAATTCTTAAATAACTGTTTCTGTGGATTAGATGCGCTACATGATCAAACGTTCAAAACATCCTTCGATATTTAACCATAACAAAGTATTATGATTTGAAGTACCTACCTTAATTACTACATCTTCATATCTTTTTGTCATTGCAAAATATCCAACGAAATTGAGCGCTTATGTTATTTATTGAATTATTTTTATATATTATATTATGGAATGTATTTATATAACTAGTTAGTTAGAGAAAGTACCTATTTAATTTAAATATGTTAAACATTTAATCTCGACCTATAATGATTCACAATAGCACTACCACCCACTCTACATTACACAAATGTTAGCTGGAACAAAATGCTACTTGGCATTAAGTTCGCCTGTGAACTGCTTTTTTGGATTGTGCAATAAAGATTTTTTTGTCTATCTATCTATCTATCTATCTGCATCTTAAACAATATGTATACAGTAGGCATAGCTCCCAGAATTAGTAAGTTTATATTGCAAAGGGCAGGCCATAATAACTAGCAGAAATACTTGTACAATTATTTATTCTGTGGCAAACTAATAACCGTTGGGAATAAAGTTCTCGACTAGCGACCACAAGCCGGATGACGCAGAATCGATGCCCTCTCTCTCGATGGACCAAAGACATTATTGCGGTCGCAGGAAGTCGGTGGATGGAGGCGACTCAAGACAGTTTGACGTGGTATGGAGAGGCCTTTGTCCAGCAGTGGATTTCTATAGGCTGATGATGATGATCAAACCATATAGTTTCACTTTGTTGCTATAATAGTCAAATACTCCCATCATTAGCAGGGGCGGATAAGTTCATACCCATAATATTTAATTATACTTAAAGGCATTTCGAAACCAGTAGGTAGCACATCTGCGTCTATAACTGGAAACACGACATGCCTGCTTTTTCTCCATTCGAATTTATCTATTGACATTCGTTTACTCACAAATCTCGACATTAACTACCCTATAACTGACAAACAATAAAAATAACCAAACGCATTTCGAAAAAAACAGCAGACTAGTTACCAAGTTTACGATTTTAAACAAGGCGCCAGAAACCAGAAATATACCGGGAATGAGGCGTTTTAATTACAGGAATACAATTCCATGTTGAAGCGTGGCTCACACAGGAAATTAACTGACACTGACACCAATTACTAAAACTGTAGCAAATGCACAAATCATTATCGAAGCGAAAATAAAACTTACACCAAAATTCGATTATGAAAAATAGTTATCGATATACGATGGGCAGCTCTATTTTTTGTGTTCGTTTTTCCCATTCCTTCCGTTCGGCGAATCCGCGTCGCGTCAGTCGGGCTTCGGCTCTCGTGCGTGTTGGTTGTTTTTGGAATTACGCTCGATTTTCGTAAATTCCGCGCTCGCGTAAACACGTAGTGATCAAACGGAATGAAGTTCGTGAACCGATAGGATTTTGAAGTGGTTATTGTGGCGTTGTGTTGTGTTTGTGATTGATTTGTATTTAACCGGATTCTGGAAATACGGTAATTCGTCTAAAAACAGGTTAGTTCATAATTTTCTTATGCAAATAGGCCATAGACCTGATCTATGGGGTAGTCTCTACATATACGCTAGCCATTTAGATTCCTTGCTAAGTCGTAATCTCGCATGGCAGAAAACAAGGATGTAGGTACCTAGCATACCTACTCACGTGAAGTATGCGCGTAGGTAGTCTCGCTCGCTAATTGAGAGCCAACGCCGCATGCCCCACCCGTGGGAACAGTAGGCTAATTAATTTAATAATGATGTTTGATGTAGGTATAGATAATGTGATTACCTATAAACAAACGATATGAAAAGCCCAGTGAGAGGGATATCTCGGAGGTAAAAAAATGCATAGGTAGGTAGTTCAAAAGAAAATACCTAGGTAGGTAGGTGTCTATATGAATTTGATGCCAACCCTAAACGCTGTAATATCGTACCTCTCTATGAAATAACGTAGACCAGGTACCTATATATAGGAATATAAGGTTTTTGTGAAAAATATATGGTCGTAACCGTGTGCTGATCCAAATGAGCCTACACACGGCCAGTTTACTATTTATCCCTCGAGGAGTTTCGTTGTCCCACCTTCCATCTCCATCATCAGATCAGCTTGCTGTCACCATAATATTGTATTGTCATCAAATTTCAACTCAATCGGATTCCACCCAGAAAAACATAGGTACCTAGGTAGGTACATTGCAAATTAAATAAAAGCTTGTAAAAGCTCGGACGCGCGGCTGGAGTTTTCTCCAGACCAGTTCAGTCTGTACGTCTGTGTATCATAGGTAGGTACCTACCTACCTAGTTACGTTCAATAAAGTTGTGAGAAAGCAGATCTCGAGATTTTTCTTCATCGATAGTCGACATCATTTTACTCTCATTTTCAATTTCCTTGCTAGTAAACTTTTTTATTGGACTGAAAATATAGGTACCAAGGAAACCTAAAGGAGCCAATTTTACCAAGGAGCTAATTATAAGAGCTTTTAATTTTTAATTATAAGAAAATTGCCTAAAAGAGTCTTGAACATTCAGCATTTACGTTTTTTAAATCTTAAAAAAATTATATTAATGCGAATTAAATACAGATAATAATAATTTCAGTTACATTTGTAAATAAATTGCTAAGTTTTATCTATAGGTAGTTGGTAGGTACATTCGTTGTTCTTATTAGGTAGTCCATATAATTTTATTCTCATTAAATTTTAAAACTCTTGCAAACTTTTTATTGGACCGGAATAGAGCAAAACTTTCAAAGATTTTATCGCACTAGTGCGGTAAATATATTTTTGTGATTTGTAGAGGTTACTTGTGAAAAAGTTCGTCCGGGGAAGTAGGTAATACCACCACCCACCATGGCCTATTTCTGTCGCAAAACAGTCGTGCTCGCATTGCTGTGTTCCGGCACAGAATAAATAATTGGTTCCGGTTTGAGGGGTATGGATGCCGGTGAAATTACAGGCACATGAGACATGCATCTTTATGTCTCGGGTGGGCGCAGTGCAATACCACATAGGGTGCGTCCTAGGTGGACGTGACCTATGAGACCGTTACCGCTTAGACTGCGCCAACACCAGACAAAAATCTTTTAACAAAAAAAAACCTCGCGCCGCTCGAAAAAGCCGTTTTTATTGAATATCTCGTAAAATATAGATAATAAAAATCTTTTAACTAAAAAAAAACCCTCGCACCGCTCGAAAAAGCCGTTTTTATTGAATATCTCGTAGAATATAGATAATTTTACAAAACCCCTACAGTGAACCCTCAGCTTTGTTGTATTGATTTTATTTATCTAATTTTTTACCTAATAATATGCTCCTATTGAATTTAATAAACAATCGAATCTAGCCAAAAGTTAGAGGTGACTTTGGTTTTTTTTCTATGGAGAAAATATTGTCGTATCGTGTTTCTGGTACAGTGATCCCTCGGAATTATAATGTTAGCTATGATCCATATTTTTAAAAATCTATTCTTAAATTAGAAATCTTACGGCATATTCCACCTTTACATCAGGTGGGCCATCTGCCTGTTCGGTCATTCAAACAGTTCAAAAAAAAAACTTTCATGCTATGTTTACTTCGAGAAACAGTATTGAAATACCTAGTACCTAGGTACATTGCGATAGGTGCAAGGGCCGTAATTAGGTACTTACATCCTTTTTGAAAGCTTCAAATAATCGTAGGTAATCGTAGGAATACAAACAAAACAAGCAAAATATCAAATTAGCTTGTTCATCAGTTCGAAAGAGGGCAGTAAGGTACCATGTTTGTAATTGGAGCCACTCGGATTAACGAAAACCGAATTGAGAGTCGAAATGTCGTTTTTATATGCAAAAAATGATAAGCGCCCCTAGCGGAGTTATTGAGAAACTCAGTAAAACGGCCACCGTTTTCCTAAAACATGAATTGACTTTGACGACATGGAAGGATTGTAATGTAACTTTACAAATTATATTGAAAACTAGCAGTGCGCCGCGGTTTCACCCGCATAGGTCTTGAACCCGTGGGAATATCAAGATAAAAATATGTGCCTATGTGTTATTCCGGGAGTCAAGCTATCTCCATTCCAAATTTCATCCAAATCCGTACAGCCATTTCATCGTTAAGAAGTAACAAACACGCACACACTCACACACTCACAATCTTTCGCATTTATAATATTATAGTGTGGTACACTAATGAAAATGAAAAATAACTTGAAAATGGCAAATGCACGAATGTTGGGTGGCTGGTAGTGCTTGAGAATCATTATAGGTCGAGATTAAATGATTAACATCATTAAATTAAATCCTACTCTACATAACTAGCCATATAAATACCTAACATATTATAATAAATCAAAATAATACATTTATTTACAGAAATAATAATACAAGGTATGTACAAAATACATATGAAACAGTTGTGCTACCTGAAGACCGCTACAAGCGATCTAAAGGTAGCTCAACTGATCTAAATCACTACCAGACGGAAGCGTCCCTAAGATGCTGGCTGCATTGCCACGCTGAATGGCAATACTAATGCGTTGAGCCAGATAAAAGCCAGCTCTCGGGTCACGCGTCGCTTCGACCAGATGCCCTGAAAGAATTTTTAAAACGCGATGGGCCCCGGAACCCCACGGACCCAGAGTCTCGACACCGAAAGGCTCAAATAAGTAAGCTCTGTCGAGACTTGCATATTTGCGTCTTTTGAGGTCCTCAGCGGAATCTGCCGCCGCACCGGCCCTAACTGATGTCCCGGACAGATGAGATGGCGCAAGGGTATCAACGCATGTAGCGTCCCACACCAAAGGCCTACCCTTCTCCCACGGAACAAGAGTCATGCCGTCAGGCCGCTTACCATCGTCACGAAACAGACCATTCGGTTCTAGAATGGCTGGAATGTTAACGCTGGTAAGGGCCCGGCGAATGATATCATTAAGGCTAGCGTGGCGGGAAATCCTACCGGCAGCCCTGGTGCACGATAATCCGTGGTGACTAAGCTGATCAACAGCAGTACCGCACTGGCAGTGATGAGGGGCACAGCACCCTACACCCAACCGTAAAGAAGTTGCAATACGGAAAGAAACTGGATCCATTAAAGTACCAGTATTTTGTGATGGAAGTGCTTGCAACCAAAACCCTGACTCCCATTTGGAAACGGCCAGGAGACGAGCACGATCTGTGGAGCTTGAGCACGTTTGTAACAGACAATTCCGCGTCAGCTCGCACAGAGGCCCGTCCCATTGCCGTTGAGACGAAAGAGATTTGGGGGGAGTAGTATTGGGGCAAGCACTATGCCAAGCATTTCGAGCCTTGTCTAAGTATGAAATTTTTAGTGTGTTGCCAGAAAGAGCCACAAGAGAAGGAGATAGAATTTTATTAACCAAAGAACAAGTGCTATAGACGGAAGACAAGAACGCTGGTAGGGCTACACTTGAAATTTTACGAATACCTAAGCCTCCTAATTTAACAGGCAAGGAGGCTTGCGACCAAGCCCTGTCATCTAAATCGATATTCAAAACCGACGATAACGTGTTCTTTATTATGTTGTCCAAGCCTTAAAATAATTAAAAAAATAACACCTGTGCTTAATTTTGTTGGACATTTTGCAATGACAAAAAGTATTGATACAGTTTGGACTTGAAGACTCCCATGGAAGCGACTTTCCTGACTTCTACGGGAAGAGAGTTCCACAAGCGGATCGAAGTGACCGTAAAAGAGTGGGTGTAAAAAGAGGTTTTATGGGCAGGGGTTATGAATAGAAGATGTTCAGAGGATCGAGATGGATGGAACAATTGTGAAATTTTTTACACATATTTTTGAGAGTATGTATAGTCATGAAAATAGTAAACATTTAAAAAAAACCGGCCAAGTGCGATTCGTACTCGCGAACGAAGGGTTCCGTAAAATTAACTACAAAAACGGCAAAATTACAGTTTTGCAAAAAGCGGTCACTCATCCAAAAACTGACCCCGCAGAGCATCGCTTAACCTACATTTGGAGAAATCACGTTTGTTGTATGGGAGCCCCCTTAAATATTTATTTAATTTTCTGTTTTTTAGTATTTGTTGTTATAGCGGCAACAGAAATACATCATCTGTGAAAATTTCAACTGTCTAACTATCACAGTTCAGCCTGGTGACAGAAGGACGGCCAGACAGACAGACAGACAGACAGCCGAGCCTTAGTAATAGGGTCCCGTTTTACCCATTAAGTACAGAACCCTAAAAAAGAAATCAGCGCGAGCGAAGCCTGGTGTAAAAGCTAGTAAACTTATAAATCTTACAAAGTTGGCAACCCTATATACATAGAGTACCTAAGTACTTCAAACAAAAACCAACCTACTAGGTATCTAACTACGATTTATGATTCAAACAAAAAGAAAGGTTTCCGTACCCACAAATCAAGTGACTTTCAACCCCTAAAAAGTCACCCTAAAACAAAAGGTGTCGACAAGACCCCTTGTCCTGTGAAAACATGGACCCTTTGGGTTATTTTTCATCCTTTACGATGTGTGTTTGAGAGATAACAAAAGTGATGTGTTGAAGGTACCTACATCGTATACTTACTACCTAACTTAAGGTTACTTCATGCCGCAAAATTCCTAATCGTAAGTTTGATTTTTAAGGCGCAATCGGTTCACAGCATTTCTTAAATGAGGTCTATAATTTTTAAGTTTTTAATATGAGTTGTTATACAGTTTTCAAGAAGACAAAAATTAAAGGTATTCTTAAGCTTTTTATCTAGTGAAATCATAAATTCGATACACTATTATTAATTAACTTCACTCGATAAAAAAAAAAACATTGATACCACCTTTTTAAAATTGAAATACCATTTTAGGCTTACTTCTTACACGTTTTAATTTTGAAACATTTGGTAACTTATTAACTATTATTACAGTTAGTAAAGTCATTAACAAAATTGAACAAAACTATAAAGGGCATTTTTATATTGTTATTTTACACACAAACACACGGTGTCAGAGCGTGGGCTTGCCTTCTTCGCCTTATACTAAAATGTTCGTTGATACTGTTTGAACCTTTAGCGATACTACTAAAAATATGTATTACTGATTACGAATGATGTATACTTAGAATACCTCAAACATGTATTTTCACACTTGTGAATAAATAAAATAATGTAGGTATATAACCATTATTATTCGAAATTCACTGCAGGACCAATCAACCTCATTGATCAGGACCTCCCGGATCAATGCCACGACAAACGGTGGTGTTGTGCCGCCTCCATCCACCAACTTAGAAATAAAATTCTAAATTATGATTTTGAACATCCCACCGCGTGAAGCGTACATTTCATCCTCTTATCTGTAGGTGGTACTTAACTTCAGACACTTGTTATTTTAATGAGCACTCGCCGGCGAAATGGTAATTTTATCTGCAAGTGGAGTTGACTACCAACCTCCTTGTACCTACTGACTCCCGTTACGGTTCTGTTGTTCCCAAGTGGAGTTGACTACCAACCTCCTTGTACCTACTGACTCCCGTTACGGTTCTGTTGTTCCCAAGTGGAGTTGACTACCAACCTCCTTGTACCTACTGACTCCCGTTACGGTTCTGTTGTTCCCAAGTGGAGTTGACTACCAACCTCCTTGTACCTACTGACTCCCGTTACGGTTCTGTTGTTCCCAAGTGGAGTTGACTACCAACCTCCTTGTACCTACTGACTCCCGTTACGGTTCTGTTGTTCCCAAGAAAGAAAGCACACAGATTTGCATGCACAGAGTTTATGAATACATACATATATCATACATAACACCCAACATTCACACTGACCCCACAAAAAAGAAAGGTTTTTTTTTGTGAAAAATATATATTCAATACAAGTTTTTATAAAATTAGTGATCGTAACCGTGTGCTGATCACAATGAGCCTAAACACGGCCAGTCTACTATTATCCATCGAGGAGTTCCGTTGTCCACCTTCCGTCTCCATCATCAGATCAGCTCGCTGTCACCATCTTATTGTACATATTGTCTTTTTTTTATTCGCCTTTAGATGACTGTACGTGTACAAGCAGATGGCCTACCCGATGTTAAGCGGTACCCCCTGCCTATGAACAGTGCACTATTTCATAGGTCACGTCCACCTAGTACGCGCCCTATGTGGCATTGCATGCTCTGCGACCGTCACCCTGAGACATAAAGATGGAATGTCTCATGTGCCTGTAATTTCACCGTTCAAGTTCTCATATGTCTTTCCAATCACAGTTTTGAACAACAACTAACTTCCTTAAATACGACCCAGTTATATAATATAATACCTAATTAAATAGGAAAAAGAATATTTTCCTGACTGTACGTTGATTAGTCACGTTCTTGTGTAATCAGTTTACTAAACAGTTTAGTTGGCTAGTTGACCTATTCATTGAAATATCGGGCAAAAATATAGTACCTATAAGTAATCTTCTACATCTATATAAAACATATATAAGAGCTTAACCAGACTGATGACTGACTGACTGACTGACTAACTGACTGACTGACTGACTGACTGACTGACTGAATGACTCACTGACTGATTGACTGATTCACTGATTCATCATCGCCGAGCCAAAACCGCTGGACGTAGAGACTTGAAACTTGCATGGTGTATTCTTTTTAGGACGTAGGGATGCACTAAGAAGGGTTTTTTAAAAATTCAACCCCTAAGGGGATATTTCCAATAACCCTTAAGAAGGGGTAAAAAGGGGTGACAACGTTTTAGTTATTTTGTGATGTGATGCGTAGTAAAGCACGGGTATTTAGCTAGTAAGTATAGACACACACACACACAGGTATACACTGCCGTCGTCTGTCTTTCCTGAAAACTATAATCTGGGTCTCTTCAAGTCTAGAGTGAATAGGTGCCTTCTAGACCTTTGTGCTCCATCTTCGGCCACATCGTCACTTACCAACAGGTGAGATCGTGGTCAAACAAAGGTCTATCAATGTTATAAAAAAAAAAAAAAAAAAAAAAATATAGTAGTTTTGGTGTTGCCAGTGTCTATAAGCGACGGTGACCACTTTAAATCAGGTGGGCCATAAGCTAGATTGTATATGCGTTTCATACAAAAAAAATGAATAAAATAAAAAAAAATGCTGGACAGTTCAACATAACATTATCTAGCCGCAAGCTAAGCAGAGCTTGTGTTATGGGTACTAGATAACTGATATACCTAATACAAATATTACATAGTTTTTTTTAATTATAGGTACCTAGAAATTACCCAGAACATCCTAAACAAATAAATGCAGATCGTACAAACATTTGTTCCGAGCCGGGAATGGAACTCGCAACCTCCTACGTCGCAGGCGAACCTTTGCCCACCGCTACACAGGTCGTCAAATTAAAATTCATAGTAAAATTATATATCTCGTTACCGTGGGAAGCATGAAGAGTTCAGATGGTCGCAGTTAAGTGGTTAACTTATTGCCTAGTCTAGCTTTTAGTGCCAGTATAGTATTATTTTATCTGTGGTGTTAGTAAATAGCACTTCAAATGGACAGGGCTATGCTCGGAGTTTGAATACATGATGAAATCAGAAATGAGATGATCCGTAAAAGAACCAAGATCACTGACATAGCTCTCAGTTAGCAATTTGAAGTGTTTTTAGGGTTCCGTAGCCAAATGGCAAAAAACGGAACCCTTATGGATTCGTCATGTCTGTCTGTCTGTCTGTCTGTCCGTCCGTCCGTGTATGTCACAGCCACTTTTTTCCGAAACTATAAGAGCTTGAAACTGTTGAAACTTGGTAAGTAGATGTATTCTGTGAACCGCATTAAAATTTTCACACAAAAATTGGAAAAAACAATAAGTTTTTGGGCTTAGAATACCATACTTATAACTGAAACTCAACTAAAAAAAACATCAAACCCATACGTGTGGGGTTCTATGGATAGTTCTAGAACTATTAAAGAACTATTGAAGAACTACATATTTTTTTTCTTAACTGAATGTTTTGCGCCAGGGACTCTTCCAAAGTGGTAAAATGTGCGCCCCCCCGTAATTTATAAATAAGAGAAAGATAAAACTAAACAAAATATATGATGTACTCATGACTATGTATTAATTAACCACCGAAAATTGGTTTGAACGAGATCTAGTAGGTAAGTAGTTTTTTTTAATACGTCATTAATCGTAAACCATCCAAGAACTTTTATATTATGTTACTTGGTGCTACGGAACCCTTCATGGGCAAGTCCGACTCGCACTTGGCCACTTTTTTGTTTTGAGCTACTACAAATGATTTTGTTTTACTAAAATCAACTACATACCATTATACTTAAGAATATATGCGATATCTGATGGCATCATATAATATCGCAAGCATCGCGGCCGAACCTGGATGAGACTGGCACGGGACCGTGTGGAATGGCACAGGCAAAGAGAGGCCTATACTCAGCAGTGGGTGAAGTCAGGATGTGGATGATAATGTTGATTAGTTCCGTGTCTGTGTTGTGGTACCATAGTACTCGTTGGTCCTGAATCCCACGACACTGGGTATCCTAATGTGGGATCAGGACTATTAGGCTAGTGATATCACACAAAAAAAAAAACGCTGAAATTGTAATAATTGCGGTAAATTTGCTTTTTTGGTTTGTTGTTTGGGTCCACTTAGATAGTATTATGCCGAATTGCAGCATTGTGAAATGTAAGCGCGCTGAGTTATTGATGAACAAGTAATTAATTTTGTAAAAATTAAAAAACCCTCTGCGCGATGAAACGGCTGAACCGATTTTGATCAAACATAGCTAAGAACACACCCGATAAATTCACAATTTAAACAAAAAAAAAAGTTTCATCCGTTCGGGAGCTACGATGCCACACACACTCACACACACACACACACACACACACACACACACACACACACACACACACGCACACACACTCACACACAAACACATACACACAAGACACGTCTAACTTATAACACCCCGTCGTTTGTGCGCCGGGGTTAAAAATGTATTGAATGTATGACTGGCATATTACAATATGCAATATTGTATTGTATATATAACTGTATATTATTGTATATGTAACTGTTTGCTATGTCATACATACATACATAGACACACGCCTTTTTCCCCGAAGTGGGGTTGGCAGAGCCTCAATGGGCCTCTTTTCACTGTAGGTTGCACTATCGTGGAATATAGACGTGACAAGTGGTGAGCTCATCACCGCTATTGCTTCCCACGACTGACTAATGCTATCTTCCGGTAATAACACATTCCATAATAAGCTAGCAGCCAGGACAAATCTTATACCAACGAATCTTATCAACATGTTATGTTAATTTTCAGCTCGATTCGGTCAACGTTCAATGTGAGTAATTAGAATTCGCCTTCAGGTGTAGGGCTGTTATTAATTATTTCAACGGAGACGAAGGTAGAGATAGGTATTTTGTAGGCGTCTGGGCGTAACCTGTCACTCGAATTTTATTTTGCTGGGCACTTACGGTCGCCGGACGATGCCGGGAAAATGAGAATAAAAGGATACCGGTTACAGAGCGGCCATTTTTAAATCGCATGGCCATAGGTATATACTAGTACGGATAGTGGTATAAGTTTTTTAATACCTTGGTACTTTCTGTAATTTTCTCGAATTGTTTCAAAATAACATAGCACCCAACAGTCACAAATGACATAGCCTGATCCCACATTGTATCCCCTGTGTCGGTAGTATCAGGAACTTCAAGTACCTACTATAGTACCACAACACACAGACACGGAACAATTCAAGTCGACTGTACTTTTAACATCATACAAATATTTAAATTATATACTTATGTGTAAAAAATTTAATATATTTATTATTATTTTTTATTAATGACGGAACAAGCAGATTGTCCACCATGTTAAGCGGTAACCTCTGCCTATAGCAATGCATACCCTCATAGGTCACAACGCGCAATCGCGCACCTAGGACGCGCCCTATGTGGCATTGCACTGCGCCCGCCACTCTGAAACCAAGATGAATAGTCTCATGCAAGGAACTTATGTCTCATGTGTTTGTAATTTTATCGGCACCATACCCTTCAAACCGGAGCACAGCAATGCGGGCACTACTGCTTTGCAGCTAGTAGACAGTACTTCCCCGGACGAAATCTTTCACAAAAAAACTCTACTACAACTAAAACTAGGATATACCATAATCACCACGTTTGGCAGCCGGATTGGTGGTCACAGTTGGTGTTGAGTACTCAGGAGGATGCTGCTGCCCATTCCCTCATGTAATCTATTAGTCGGCTTTTATGGCATCCACTGGAGACGATGGAGGGGTATATTTTGAGGCCAGACTCAACACGGCATCCAACAACAAAAAATACTCATTAAATACACACCTAAGAAAAACCGTGATCATGCCGTGATGTGTCCAGCCCAAGAAAATACCCCTCCATCTCCTCCCATGGATGTCGTAAGAACCGACTAAGGAATTACCCGGACTTGTTAGTAAGATTCGTTGGTATAAGATTTGTTCTGGCTGCTAGCTTATTTAAGGAATGTGTAATTACTGGAAGAAAGCGTTAGCAGAGTCAGTCGTGGGACGCAATGGCGGCGATGAGCTCACCACTTGTCACGTCTATTTCGTGGTGCAACCCACTGAGAATAGAGGCCCGTTAGAGGCTCTGCCTACCCTTTCGGGGAAGAAGGAGCGTGTCTATGTATGTATGTATGTTCAGTCACCAAGAGGCAATGGCCTCATCAAAAATACTCAAAAAGGACGTATCCCACATTATAAATGCATTCTCAAGGATATTATTACACCTTCTTATCTGCAGATAAGCACAGGAAACCGAGGCAGATGCATTGATAACAGACCTGCCTGTCTCAAGCAAACATCACCTTAAGATAAACATTTTATGTCACCGCGAATACAGGATTAATTTTGTGTTTTCTGTACCACAGGATGTGACTAAGTTTAATGATGCCGTTTTAGTGAGGTCTTTTTTGCACCAATAATATGTTATAGTCAAAGTCAACAAATATTTTATTAATTGAAATCACAAGGATCATTTTGAGTCGTCTTATGCTCTAAATTTACTCCTGTTCCAACGCGACCAAACATAGAAGCCGTTTCATATAGGTACGGTTTTTTTTTCCAAAATAATTTGTGAATGCTTTAGACTGTTAGTAACTGACTATTTTTGAAATGTCACATTTCGACAGAAATGTATTATAAATTGGCCGTGGTGTGTCTGGCACAAGAATAGACCCCTCCATCTCCTCCCGTGGATGTCGTAAAAACATAATTGTTTGTAAGATTCGTTGGTATAAGATTTGTCCTGGCTGCTAGCTTATTATAGAATGTGTTATTACTGGAAGAAAGCGTTAGCTGAGTCAGTCGTGGGAAGCAATGGCGGCGATAAGCTTTCAACTTGTCACGTCTATTTTCCACGATAGCTATTTTGATCCAGATTGGTCTATTTTCCATTTGAGGCTCTGCCTACCCACCCTTTCGGGTAAAGAGGCATGTGTCTATGTATGTATGTAATATAAATTGAGCATAGGCGTGCATTCAAACAGTTTAGATGTACAATCTGCTATTCGATTCCTGCACGGCACTAAAAAGTAGTACTATCGACTTTACTATGTCGATAAAAGTTAACGCTACTGTGAAGTCCGGCTTAGCTTAAAATAGACTTAACGGCACACTATTTAAAGCATAATATCTTTTGATGCTTTTCTTATCTCTGTGTTTTTGGTGGCAATACTGTACATCTCTGATTGCACTTGCACTCCGTATTTGTTTTTAGGGTTCCGTACCTCAAAAGGAAAAACGGAACCATTATAGGATCACTTTGTTGTCCGTCTGTCTGTCTGCCAAGACCCTTTTTCTCAGGAACACGTGGAGGTATCAAGCTGAAATTCATATCAAATACTGAGGTCTACTGTCCCTTGGAGCTGTGAAACAATCAAACTTCTAGGTAAGCCAACGCAATCAAAAGATACAGCCGTTTGTGCTGCAAATTTTCGACACTCTCATGGGAATCAAAACCTACAGGGTACTTCCCGTGAACTCAGAATCTTGAAGTTTGGTACGAATTAACGTCTTATAGCACAGATAAAGGAAAAATTGCGAAAAGCATAAATTTTTAGTTACATCAATAACAAAAGTATTTTTAATAATTTTAAACTAACTACCCCTTTCTTCATGATGAATTTCATTTAGCGATAAAACTACCATATCTTTTACTTATATACCTACAGGTTTGTACAAAACCCTCGGTGCGCGAGTACGACTCGCACTTGGCCAGTTTTTTTTTTTTTCATTTCTTTCAGATAACCTATAAAATAATAAGTTATGGCATCTCACTACCGAGTAAGGCATATGTACTAAGTACCTAATGCCTTAGAATATGGCTGGTATTCAATTCTGAGTGAAATACAAATAAAGGACAACAAATTAGAACCCCTACTCTATAAAACGGCTGGATAATACTAAATTTTGATAAAAGAAAGAATTGTAAAAAAGCCACCGTTTTACTAAAACATGACTTGACTGTGACTTTGACGACTTGGAAGGATTGTAACGTTGCAAAATAAAATAATAAAATACTTGAAAATGGCAAATGCACAAGCCATGCGATGCCAATTATAAAGAAAAAAAAACTTTATAGCAAGGGTATCTAAGTTCCAAATCGATCGTCTTACACTTCCATAATTTACCTTCCCCTAAATTCATTATGGGTCTCTTTGGCACCCTGCAAATTAAATTACAACAATTAACGGACCCACATCAAATATTTGACCTCTGTGGCGGAGCGGGCGTATAGGTTGCGACGAATGAGGTTGCAGGTTCGACTCCCGCCTCGGAACAAATATTTGTACGATCTGCAGATATTTGTTCTGGGTATTTTCTATGTATCATAAAAAATATCTATCTATGTAATGCAAGTTATCTAGTCCCCATAACACAAGTTCTGCTTAGCTTGGGGCTAGATAATGTTGTGTGAACTGTCCAGCGTTATGTTTTTATTTACAGCATTATTTAAAGTACCTATGCGTAAAATAAAACGGCGCGCTTGGTTTCATACAAATTTACTTGTTTGCGGTGTGCCTATCTTGATAATAAATAAATAAATAATGCTGGACAGTTCACACAACATTATCTAGCCCCAAGCTAAGCAGATCTTGTGTTATGGGGACTAGATATAACTGATATAACCTAATACAATACATTACATAGATAGATATATTTTATTATACATAGAAAATACCCAGAACACCCTGAACATAGGTATATCTGCAGATCGCACAAATATTTGTAAATAGTCTGTGGTTCTAGACTTTGGCAAATATCCTATTACACGGTGAAATATAGTTTTGATACTTTGCGTGTTCAGGGTCCATAAAATGTATGCGACATGACGAATGTTCTGCTGGGTTGATTAAGATCTAGATTAGGCATGTTTCGGTTGTGATAGGAATTTGATACAAAGGGTTGTGTTAAAATAGGCTTGGAATATGCAAGAACACAGGATTTACGAAACTCTATCTAAACTGAAGCATAACAAGTAATTAATTTTGTAAAAATTAAAAAACACTCAACGCAATGAAACGGCTGAACAGATTTTGATCAAAAATAGCTAAGAACACACTTGGCAAATTAACATCTAAAAATAAAACAGAAGCTACGATGCCACAGATAGACACACACACACACACACAGACACGTCAAACTTATAACACGTAATGTTTTACAAGTAAAAAGCTATAAAAACTATAGTCCTACCACAACATAATATTAACGTATATACATACATACATAAACTAACTAACATAACTAACGCCTGTTTCCAGGAGGGGTAGGCCGAGACCACGGATTTCCACTTGCTACACTCCTGACCGATCTTTTGCTTCATTCACTCTCATCACATTCTTCATACATGCTCGTCGGTTAAGGGTCTCTTGACCTGGCCTTTTTCCAGAACGTCTTCAATGTCTGAATACGTTTGCCGATGTCTTCCCCTTCCCACTGTCCCATTCACGCTCGTCTTATGTACCCGTTTCGTTAATCTACTATCGTCCATTCTTTCTAAATGCCCAAACCATCTAAGCATACCTTTCTGAATCCTAGTCACTACGTCTCCTTTAATTTCACAACGCTCTCTTATCACGCTATTCCTCGTTCTCTCAAAGTCACACCACACATACTTCTCAAAGCTCTCATCGCTACTGGCGGCAATGACGGCGATAAGCTCACCACTTGTCACGTCGATATCCCATGATGGTGCAACCCATGGTGAAAAGAGGTCCATTAGAGGCTCTCCCTGGCCTACACTTTCGGGAAAAAAGGCGTGTTTAAATATGTATGTATGTATAAATTACTACCAAAAGTTCTGTAAGATCTGATCTGATCTGATCTGTACAGGCGCTTAACTGAGTCAGTCCCTGAGGTATGGGAGCGGTACGGGAGGGGTGTTTTCGTTACGTCAAAATGAAGCGTGGCTTCGTGTCATCTGATAATTTGAGAGACGAAAACCCCCCTCCCGTACCGCTCCCATACGTCAGGGACTGACTCAGTAAAGCGCTAGACCTGTAAAGTTACTCCTGTTCCAAACTCACAAAGTAACCGTCAAAGCGCCAAACGTTTGCCTGCGACGCAAGAGGTTGCGGGTTCGATTCCCGCCTCGGAACAAATATTTGTGCGATCCGCAGATATTTGTTCAGGGTGTTCTGGGTATTTTCTATATATCGTCGCTAATCTGAGTAAGTGACGTAACCGACATTTTGGCGTAACTGACATTTTTGATGTTGGTTTTATCTACTTTCGAAGACGCACCGATCTGTCTAATCGCCGTTGCTGTATCTCCTACCAGTGTCTAGAAGTATGGTTGACGTATCTACAGTTCTTAAAAATTATATTTATTCTAAGTGCCCTAAGTTACACTTACGACTTTTAGTAAGATTTTTATCCACGCAAAATGTACTCAAACAAGTCGTAAGTGTGAAATTTCCTCTTACGACAGACATCAAGAAAAAATTATCTGTTACCGGCGAAAAGAGCCGAGTGTAAGCAGCAGTCAAAAATAACTCCAGAAAATGCACAGTGTGCAACTTTCAATCTACAACAGGTAATAAACTTGCTGCAGGGGACAGAATCGTAATTCGATTGTAGCTTCAACTTTGATGTATTTAATATTTAAATTGCCTAGAAGAAGCAAACCATATCATGTGACGACCTCTGTGGCGAGGCAGGCGAACGTTCGCCTGCGACGCCGGAGGTTGCGGGTTCGATTCCCGCCTCGGAACAAATATTTGTGCGATATGCAGATATTTGTTCAGGGTGTTCTGGGTATTTTCTATGTATAATAAAAAATATCTATCTATGTTATATATTGTATTAAGTATATCAGTTATCTAGTACCCATAACACAAGCTCTGCTTAGCTTGGGGCTAGATAATGTTGTGTAAACAGTCCAGCATTATTTATTTATTTTATTTATTTATGTCATCGTCCTCGAACACACATCATCATTGTCTTACCCTTTTCCCAATTGATTTGTGGTCGGCGCAGTATGTCTATTTCTTCCACTCTACCCTATCAGCCGTCACTTCATCATTCACTCCCTCCTCATTCATATCATCTCTCATGCACTCCATCCATCTTTTCTAAGGTCTTCATCTTCTCTTCCATCCACTAACATTAATATTCATAACTTTCTTAGTTACATGCGTTTTATCCCTCCTCATAACATGCCCATACCAAGCTTAACGATTTCCTTTCAACTTTTCTGTCTTTGGTGCAATTTTCAAACTTCCTCTTATACTTATTCCCTTTTTTAACCATTCTTGTTACTCCACACTTTCATCTCAACATTCTCATCTCTGCTGCATGCAATCTTCTTTCATTCTTCTTCTTCATGACCCAGCATTCCGATCCTTACCTACATAACGACCGGTCATATTACGGATTTGTAAATGTTACCCTTAAACTTGAGTGGCATCCGTGGGTCACACGTTGTTGCTGTGACCTTTCGCCATTTCATCCACCATGAGTTGATCCAACGCGCTACGTCCCGGTTAACCTCACTATCCCCCTTTATGAGTGACCCTAAGGTAACGAAAACCGAAAGAGACCGGTAAGGACATCTCGGCAAGTGTTAATGTCACAGGATTGGAGAGACCGCCGAAATAGCAGAACACGTACTCGGTTTTGGTTCTGATGATTTTCAGGCCATCACTCTCCAGTCTTTGCCGCCATTCCTTTAGTCTACTCTGGACCTCGAGGCCATTCTCGGCAACCAGCACAATGTCATCGTCATCGGCAAACAGCAGGTACCAGGGAGCCTCCTCCTGGATGTCCGACGTAAGAGCGTCCATTATCACCAGGTAATAGCAAAGAGCTGACCCTTGGTGCAAGTTTACAGCTACATTGTAACTGTAGTGCCAACTGTCGGACTTGGATACTGCATCGAATGTACATTGCTCGGATCAACTCCATGTACTTCAGAGGCACAACTTTCTTCTTTAGGACCCACCACTAAACCTCTCGGGGTACCTGGTCGTATGCCTTCTCAAGATCAATGAAGACAAGGTGCAAGTTTTTATGTGCACCTCTGTATTTATCGCATAGTTAACGCATTGCGAAAATGTTTGTACGGGTATTTTGTTAGTATGGAGTTAAATATTGATATTCTATTCTTCCTACGATAATCAATTAAGTACCTACTCAAAGATTACCTATCTTAAATAGATCTTATTTCGATTTATGATAAAAATTGTTCCAATAATAATATTACTAAATAGGTTATAAGTTGATTTATAACGTATCAAGTAGGTACGACATTGTGATTAATTAACCTACCTTTAATGTTCGAACCAGATAGTTTAACAAATAAAAAAGTAAGCGTTTTTTAAATATTAAACTGTAATTGATATAAAATTAACGAATTTAACTTCAAAAATACCCAGACCTATCTGAAATTTGAAGCCAAACATTTCAAAATAAAGTTCTAACTAGGTGTCGTATCTGCTTTAAATTGATTTATTGAATTAACTAATTATTCAAATAATATCAAAAGTACTTTATCAGGAAGGCCTTAGTTTGAAGTATATTGGTGTGCATTTTCATTTTAATCGATTCATATTTAAGCGTGTTACAGTCACAAATTAGTCACAATTGTACGCGACGCCAACAAAAAAGCTTGTCCTGTAAAATTACCAAAATGTCGGTTACGTCACTTAGTAAAATTAGCGACGATATAATCAAAAATATCTATCTATGTAATATATTGTATTAAGTATATCAGAGTTGTCTAGTACCCATAAGACAAGCTCTGTTTAGCTTGGTGTTGTGTGAACTGTCCAGCAATATTTATTTATTTATTTATTTTTATTAAAGCCATGTGTTCCTTAGTAATTTAAACTTAATCTGTGAATCTGTGGCATGAGCTACAAATTGCATTTGTGCTTGATTAAAAACGCCCTATAAAATAAATAGGGTAACGTACGGTCAGCAAATTACTGGCACCATTGAATGTTCGATTTGCGTGAGCGAGGCTCATTTGTTCAAAGTCAGTATCAAAGCTTTGGATGGGAGTATGCAGGAGAGCTCCAGAACATTTTAAAATGATTATATTTTACTTTTGCCGTGGTATGTTCGGGCCAAAAATAGACCCCTCCATCTTCTCCCGTGGATGTCGTAAAAGCCGACTATGGGATTACCCGGACTTGTTTGTAAGATTTGTTAGACTAAGATTTGTCCTGGCTGCTAGCTTATTTAAGGAATGTGTTATTACTGGAAGAAAGCGTTAGCAGAGTCAGTCGTGGGAAGCAAAGGCGACGATGAGCTCACCACTTGTCACGTCTATTTCCTATGATGGTGCAACCCACAGTAAAAAAGGGGCCCATTTGAGGCTCTGCCTACCCTTTCGGCATGTGCGTGTGTCTATGTATGTATGTATATTATGGTTTTTGAGTCCTCTCCATGCAAAGTTTGCTGCTATTGTGGACATGATCATCATCATCAATCTATATCAGTCCACTGCTGGACATAGGTTCCATGGCGCCCACTGAGCCCGGTCTTCAGCTCTCCTCATCCAGGTGCTGCCAGCTACGTGAGTCGTCGCTCCATCTAGCCAGAGGGAGCCTTATTTCATGTTTGCTTACACGTGAGGTTTCTCCAACGGTTCAATTCAATTCATTTATTTCCTTATGGAACACATAGTAATACGATTCACATTACAACACAAAACATTAGCAACGGTACACAAAAAACAATCAAAATTAGCAGTTAGCGGTTCTTCGGCAGACATGGCCAGCCCACTGCCATTTCAACTTGCTAACCTTGGTTTAGGTCCAGAATGACTTCTACGTTTACTAAAATGACTATTATCCAAAAATAACTCTTATCTATCACAATATGACTACTTCTCAGAATGTCAATTTTCCCAAAATTTGGATTATGCAATCCAGCTAAAGTTTGTGAGTGTGTGTGTGCGTGTGTTTGTTACTTCTTCACGGCTCGTCAGATTTGGATGAAATTTGGAATGGAGACAGCTTGACTCCCGGAATAACATATAGACATATTTTTTCCCACGGGATCGAGACCTATGCGGGTAACACCGCGGGGCGCTGCTAGTAATCAATAAGGGAAAGTAGTGATGCTGGACTTATACCCATTACGTCTGCGCTATATTTAATGTTATTTACTCATCATCATCATCATCATCTCGCTGCCCTTATCCCACTTGGGGTTGGCACAACGTGTTTAAATTGTATGTTAATTACTGAAAACAAAAACCAAAAAAATTGAGCTCCGACAAAATAAAGCTATCAAATATTTATGTAATATTACGCACAATGAAGTATGTTGTAATTTTATCTCACATCTGCATCTTTTTTGGGCAAATATTCGCTAAATCAGCTGTTTATCTTCACATAATACCCTCTTGTCGAGCGGAAGCACATGCTCAAGATAACAAAGTTAGAATTGAACTTTGAATTAACTTCTTGGCACGTTATCGCATATCGCCGACCCTAGTTCAGACACTAATTGTAGGAACTATTTAGAAGTTCCACAGATCAGTAGTATGCGATATTTAATCAGCGTATAATCATTTTTAGGGTTATTCACAGCTGAATTCAGCAAGCTTAAACCCAGATTTTTCGGAATTTGAATTACTTGCCTTAGAGCCTTATTGGATCGAATGTCAGACAAATTAACTAAATTATAGGCATACAGGATCATACAGTACAATACAACAGATCAGTCAATTGGCCATCGGCTTTTTCACGAATTGTAGCTGAACTTAGCAAGCTAACACACCAATTTTTCGGAATTTGAATTACTTGCCTTAGGGCCATATTGGATCGAATGTCAGTGAAATTAACTAAATTATAGGCATACAGGATCATACAGTACAACGGATTAGGCAATCCGCCATCGGATATTTCAGGAATTTTAGCTGAATTTAGCAAGTTAACACCCCAATTTTTCGGAATGTGAATTACTTGCCTTAAAGCCATATTGGATCGAATGTCAGACAAATTAACTAAATTACAGGCATACAGGATCATCCAGTACAACGGATCAGTCAATCGGCCATCGGATATTTTTGGAATTTTGGCTGAATTTAGCAAGCCAACACTCAAATTTTTCGGAGTTTGGATTACTTGCCTGAGAGCCATATTGGATGGAATGTCAGTTAAATTAACTAAATTACAGGTATACAGGATCATACATTACAACGGATCAGTCAATCGGCCATCAGATATTTCACAAATTTTAGCTAAATTTTGCAAGTTATCACCTCAATTTTTCGGAATTTGAATTACTTGAATTTGAATATTGGATCTAATATCAGTGAAATAAAGCTCATTTTAGATTATAGCTGATGTCGAGTAACAAACTGGTTGTTCGCGTGCTATTTATAATATCTTTTCTATCTTAATCATTGAATATATTATAACCCTGTAATAACAGGGGTAATAATAGATTTATCATCATCATCATCATCAGCTTACGGCTGAAATAGGTATAGAAGTATATAGTACCCTTTTTTAGGGTTCCGTACCTAAAGGGTAAAATGGGACCCTATTACTAAGGCTCGGCTATCCGTCTGTCTGTCTGTCTGTCTGTACACCTGTCACCAGGATGTATCTCATGAACCGATGGCATTCTTATGCCATATACTATATTCATATACATATTATATACTATGCACACTATCAATCAAAACATGTGTGTTAGTTCTCATAGTTTCCGCAAAATCAGGTTTCGCTATCTCAAGATGTGTTGATGAGCTGTGATCAGCAAAAACACAATAAAATTTGAATTTCGCGCTACAAACGAAACGTTCCACCTTATGACAGCCATTTTTGATTCTATGATTATTACGTTTCCCTCACAGTTTTGATAAATGCAATGTCATCTAACTTATTATGAGGCCTTCGTCTCTGGAAATGCTTCCTTTATGAACGTAGATACTCGTCTCTCCTTACCTGACATATAGGTTTTCATTACAGCCCGTTCACCGTAAGATGGCAACTGCCTTGGTTGGCTGACAACCAAGACAGGTGCCATCTTACGGTGAACAGTCTGTACATCAATCTTATTACATCATCGTGAAGGTTCAAAGACGCGTGGAAAATGCAGAGTTGCTATTCCTCATAACCTTTAACTTTTCACACATTCGCATACTTGAAGGCACAATTTTTTTTTGTGTTGAAAAATGTATTTTACGAAACAAGCTTTTATGAAATTAGTGATCGGAACGGTGTCCTGGGGATCGATCTATTGTCCATCAAACTGGTAGTTGCTTTAAATTACCAGTTTGCAGTACATTGCGCTGTGTGTTTGGAGTATTGATATTATTGTAAAGATGCTAAACCACGCGGCGCAATGTATTGCAAACTGGTAATCCAAAGCTGTTACCAGTTTGATAGACCATAGGGGGGCTGGTCAAACTGAGCCTAAACACTGGAGTTGGACTCTCGTTTGCAGCTGTCATCACTACACAATATTGCCTTGAATTTTCCCATACTCATTTTGAAATTAAGTTTTGAAATCGATTTTAAAACATGGCCAAAATTAGATTCTTTCGGCTTTTTCCTTCCAATTACATACCGAATTGGTCATAAGGTCTGAATCGGCCATAAAAGTAAATAAGTATCAAGTCGATTTGCTTCCAAATGACTAGGTACCAAAAGGAAGCGATTTAAGTTTTTAAATGCTGTGACACTTCGGACAAGATAATTTTACGAACGAAATGACTGGATGTTAAAAGTACAGTCGACTTGAATTGTTCCGGGTCTGTGTGTTGTGGTGCCATGGTACTCGTAGTTCCTGATACACACGGCACAGGGTATCCTAGTGTGGGATCAGGACTATGTATGTGACTAGTGAGGTATGCTATACTCCCGGTTGCAACCTATAGAGTACGGGTATATTTAATGTTAGATTTATTTCCAAAAAAATATATTTTCAACCGACTTCAAAAAAAGGAGGAGGTTCTCAATGCGTGCGTTTTTGTTTTGTTTGTTTCCTTACATCTCTGTCATTTCGTTTTTTTTTATTTGACAATATATGTACCTATATACTTCCATATGAGGAATTGCGGAAACTTCTCAAATATTATAGGAACATATAGCGATTTCGGTATTTTCAGCAACAAGTCAAGCATGTGCATTGATAAAGTATCATTTGGTAAAGTGGAACTGATGAAGAAGACCAGAGGTAGCAATTGGAACTACAATGATAAGTATTTCACGGGTGGCGACAAGGGTGACTTTCCGATATCCGATTAAGCTGTAATTTGGCATACCTTTCTAGTTCCGATGACAATAATATAATTATGGCGACAGCGAGCTGATCTGATGATGGAGACGGAAGGTGGACAATGGAACTCGTCGATGGATAATAATAGACTGGCCGTGTTTAGGCTCATTGTGATCGGTACTCAGTACAGTACAGAAGTACCTAACACAGACAGTAGAAACTCGGTTCACTCTAGCCTTGAAGAGACCCAGATTATAGTTTTCAAAGACATACTGATACAGACAAACTGACAATGACAGGAGATTCTAATACAAATACCCGTAGTTCAGGAATTTAATTCATAGGTAGGTTATATCTATCTATACTTTTACGGTGGATGCTCCCGCTTGAGGCGAAAAATTCAAATTTTTTGGTGTTTTTTGCCCATTACAGCTCATCAACACTTCTTCAGATAGCAAAAGTTAATTTCGCGAGAACTAGGAGATTTAACACACATGTTTTAATTGAAAGTATCTCATAAATATCATCAGTACGATAACTTTAGCTACGATACCCCTAAACAAAAAAACATCAATCTAAAAATGTGTTTAGGGGTATCGTAGCTAAACTGATGATATATTTATGAGATATTATCAATTCAAACCTGTGTGTTAAGTCTCCTATTTCTCGCGAAATCAACTTTTGCTATCTGAAGAAGTGTTAATGAGCGGTATAATGGCCAAAAAAATACCAAAAAATTGTATTTCGCGCCTCAAGCGGGAGTATCCACTTTAATGGATACACTTGGCGGCTGAAATGGAAAAAACAAAGGTACAGACGAACAAAGAACCGAGTACATATTGTTTGTACAACCTTTTGCTCAATCAATTATTACGTTCAATTATAACCAGTTAACTCCAGAATCACGTACCTATCTGAATTCCGTTCCGACTGTCCAAAAAAACAAGTGATAATTTCGAGCAGCTAACAATGTGTCGAAAGTAGCCCCCAGCGGCCGACAGAACCCTAATAACTGTAATCAAACAAATAGGGGTCCGTATCATACGGCCGAACTACTGAGGCTGTGGAATTGGCTAATTTTATGGTCACTACTATGGTAAAGAGGAAAGATTTGATTGATTGTTTGCTAACCTACTGTAGTTTAAGAAACTACTAAAACGAATTGAATTTTTTTTTCACTGTTGGGAAGATACCCTATCCCCGGGTGACATAAGCTATATTATATTTTCTATAGTATTAAGGATTCTTACTAAACTTCAATAATGTAACCCAAGGTGTAAAAAAATTACTAAAATATTCTTTACATCGCGTGTGGATAGATGGGGGGGTGGGAAGAGGGGAGAGTTAGGGGGGTCGGGAGGGAGGATGGATCCCGACACTACCCGTGCCACAGAATATATATAATTGCGAAGCTGGGGCGAGTTTCTAGTGGTTCATAAACTACTGTCAGCTCGCGGCTTTGCTAGCGTTTTACCGGGATAAAAAGGAGCTCTTAGCTCAGTCCAGTTCATCATCTAACTGTGTACCAAACTTCTTCGAAATCGGTTCAGCCGTTTCGGCGTGATTGAGTAACACACATCCAAACATCGTAACTTTGATACCT
Organism: Operophtera brumata; assembly: GCA_932527175.1. Classification (NCBI taxonomy): domain Eukaryota; kingdom Metazoa; phylum Arthropoda; class Insecta; order Lepidoptera; family Geometridae; genus Operophtera; species Operophtera brumata. Next base: position 50,976,800 of record OW052239.1, on the reverse strand, counting down.
ATTTATGATATTAGTGAGACTAGTGTTGCCGTGCCGTGAATATATGTGAAATATATTATGAAATGTGGTGCAGTAAAACCTATTTTCGCCACGATCTACAAAAATCTACAAAAAAAATATTGATGACATTACTGCCCATGGGACTATTTTTAAGAAATAACGCTCAAAATGATTGTTTTAATCTAAAGTACTCGTGTACCAAACGGCTATTCTGTACATCGATTTGCGGTTTTCTATGAATATTGCTTTGTACACCGTCCACAATGTCCGTAGTGATAGTGGTCACCCTGTACCAATTACTTAGCTACGAATCAAGGAGTCAGGATGATAGTTCGCGGGAAGATCTCGTTCTGACAAGGTTACCTAGAAATATGGTAAACTGGTTTAAAATAAGGATAATATTGAGATTGTTATTAGTAATTTTATAGAACGAGCGTGTGAGTTCTCTGAGTCAACTTAGAAGCTTAAGAAAATACAGGGCGTCCCAAGACTATGCGACATGCAGGGAAAGTATCTTAAATATTATAGATACGATATTTTGTGTAAAGGAGACTTTATTTTATTTTTAAAAGTTAGTAATGCATTCAATGATTTACTAAAAAATACTTTCGTCTGGGAATAGAACCGACTTAAATGTGAAAAAAAAAACAACCCGTATTTTTATGATGCCAATCGAAAGAATGGACAAAAAATAATAAGTCCCCTTGAGTAACATGGTCTCTTAAAACAAAGGAATAACGTTAAAATAATCATTTTAATTTGCATTTTTCAGTTAAGTTCGTTTGATTTCCAGAAGAAGGAAGTCATCGATTTAACGGTACGTGAAAATTTCCCGTTTTTATAATATAATAGAAGGAAGTCATTTTTAGAAAATCATTGAATGCCGTATTAAAACATTGAAATAACGTATTACTTAGTTTTAAAAATAAAATAAAGTCTCCTTTCAACAAAATATTCTATCTACAATATTTAAGCTACTTTCCCTTCATGTTGCATATTCTTGAGACGCCCTGTATAATAAACCAGATCCCGTGTCAAGCGTAAAAACTGTCACCACGCAAACTAGTCTCAATGAGAATAGTTTCACCCAGTCTGTGGTCGGCCGTGCGGCTAGTCGTGTCGAACTCAAAATATTTTCTTGTGAATATGCCGTCGTGTGTCGTTCCCAAATAGGTATCACCAATTGAACTTTATTGTGAAGAGGCAAGAGTCACTATTTATTTAAATGATTTTGCGGAGTCAATCTTCTGTACCTGACTACCTGACCTATTATGTATTATGTGCTAACAAGTCCATATGCTGTGGTTATTTGTAAATAAATATCTGCTGCAGTATCTCCACAACATAATAACATAACCGTTGCGTTGTAAACCATAAACAAATCATATGCTTGGCTAACGTTATAAACAACATTTTATTAGCCAATAACCGTTGTCGCTGACAGTCAGATGTTTAAATTACAACATTTTATTGGTGGAAGTGGCCGGTCTTATTTAATGCAGTGACACCTCACCAGACTATATTGCTTGTAAACTCTGAATTGATTAGAAATTTCAAGCACACCCGATCGACCCTGTGGTCGATTTCGCTTGTGGCGCGAAATTATATTTTTTTCGTGTTTTTTGCTCATCACAGCTCATCAACACTTCTTCAGATAGCGAAAACTATGTTACCGGTAATTATATGAACTAACACACAAATTTTAATTTATAGTATCACATAAATATCATTAGTTTAGCTATGATTGTGCTTCAATGGTATTTACAGTGTTTTTTTGGGGGGATTGTTAATTTTTTGTAAGATTTTGACGCAGGAAGACGTTTTGAACTTTGTTTACTGAACATTGCTAAAGTCGCAGCGGACGGGAAATGTTTTGAACAAACAATGTTTAAGAACAATGTTCTGTTCAAAACATGGCGCAGCGGACACGCCTAGTTAGACAAATAACAAAACATGGCCGTAAAAAACAAGAGAAGCCGAAAATCATATACAAAGTAGCTGTACAATTTTTTATTGCACAACCTTAAAACTACTGCACATAGGCGAACTTAATGCTAGATCAGAAAGCATAATCTTCCAGCTAACCTTTGTGTATTGTGGAAAACTATTTAACACAATTATAAAGCGTTTAAAAGTTCAAAAAAGCTTCAAAAAAATATTATATCGAGAAAAAAATATTATTAAATTGTTCACTGTTTTCAGTGAATAAAATAAGCTTTTTAGAGGGGGAATGGTATAAACAATATTAAAATGTAATTCGCTAAACATTAATTAACCCCCGACGCAAAAACGACGGGGTGTTATAAGTTTGACGTGTCTGTGTGTGTGTATGTGTGTATCTTTGTGTCTGTGGCATCGTAGCTACCGAATGGACGACCCGTTTTTTTAATTTTTTATAGTTGAATTAGTCGGGAGTGTTCTTAGCTATGTTTGATTAAAATCGGTTCAGCCGTTTCATTGCGTTGAGGTTTTTTTTAATTTTTACAAAATTATTTACTTTTTTCTAATAACACCTCTCTAAGTCCTTGACGACCAAAACAAAACTTGTTTCAACTCCTCGCATTGACAATTTGTCTCAATGAATTCTTTATTCCCACGACCTTCCACTTTGTCCTTTGTAGCTCCATTAGACTTTGCTGGTCCATCAAGATTTGGGAAATAGGTGAGCAAAGGTCAGATGGAGCTTTGAGACCTGATGTTACATACCTACTTACTGTCCTTTAGTATTGATAGATACTAACAATAACTACTAAACCATACTACCGTGGTGTCCGGCCCAAGAATAGACCCCTTGCTCCTCCCGTGGATGTCGTAAAAGCCGACTAAGGGATTACCCAGACTTGATGATAAGATTCGTTGGTATAACGTGGGATGAATACGGCCTATATTTTGGTCAGAATCCGGAAATAAATGTTCTTGGGATGAAACCATGGGATCAATACTGATACACCCAAGATTTGTGCTGGCTGCTAGCTTATTAAGAAATGTGTTATTACTGGAAGAAAGAGTTAGCAGAGTCAGTCATGGAAAGCAATGGCAGCGATGAGCTCACGTCAGGCTATATTCCCCACAAACCCACTGTGAAAAGACGTCCATTGAGGCTTTAACTACCCCTTTGGGGAAAATGAAGTATGTTTTTTTTTTTTTTTTGTACTACTTGAATGACGGTACTAGCAGATGGCCCACCTGATGTTAAGCGGTAACCTCTGCATATGAATAGTGCATTACCTTATAAATCACGTTCACCTAGGATGCGCCCTATGTGGCATTGCACTGCGCCCGCCACCCTGAGACATAAAGATGAAAAGACTTATGTGCCTGTAATTTCACCGGCACCCTTACCTTTCAAACCGGAACACAGCAATGCGAGCACTACTGCTTTGCGGCAGAAATAGGTATGGTGGTAGTACTTCCCCGGACGAACTTCTTACAAAAACAGCTCTACTATTACTTAAATGTTTATTTGGGTTAAAAATAACACTAGGGATCAATAAGGATCTACACATCCATTAGTCACTCTCTTTAAATATTTAAACTCCAATTCCTTAACTCAATACAAAACTAATAATATTTATACATAGTTAGATCTTGGGATGTTAAATGTCAGAGGTGGTGGTTTATTACCATGAAACCATTTCATGTCAATAATAATGGATTTCTAAGAAATGAAACCTGATAGCTTTTCGATGTAAGTTACTAAATATGTGTCATTAAATATAACGGAACTCAAAGCCCAGCGTCAAATATTACTAATAGTACTGCAAACAGTAGACCTTGCGAGTACAAATTTGTATAAAACTTTGCATCATGTTACTACATTTTTTTTATCATTGATTTTGTTACCTTTTCTTGACGTGTTCAACTTTTGGCTTTTAAGGTTACGAAATAATTGACGAATTGGAATCCTTAGGGCGTGAGTCCCACTCGCACTTGTCCGTTTTTTTGTTTCAGTTTTTTTTTGTTTTTTTGGTAACTAGTACTTTAGCTACGACGCACGTAGTCTATCTCGCATAGATGAGACAAGGCACGCGTATTTATCAGTCCCCCTAATATCATCCCATACCCGTGCACAATGTGATCTAAGAGCTTCAGGGTTTCTTTCGTTCTGACAGTCCCAGCATTGAACCATTACGCCCCATAGATTTTCAATTGGGTTCATATCTGCTAACCGAGCAGGCCATTGAATGAGACGAATGTTACGGTGCACGTTGAACACCGCCATTATAGCCCGGGCCTTGTGTGATATCTCGTGATATCGCACTTATATTCAAGTTATCTCCGTGGAGAAATAATATTTCAGCCCTTTGTTGCAGGGGTAAACTAGCCATTTTATTTCAATCAGTCTAGTTCCGTTCAGATCTTGAACACGTGGCCCTTGCGGAGTAGAGATCTATATTCAATAACTACAATATATACCGGAGGCCTTAGTGTGTGTTTACGCGACCGCCGCGTTGGTTGAGTAAACGGCAAAATTACACTGACACAAAATGATTCATTAACTCGCCGCTAGGGTCCAACATTTTTTCATTTTTTCATACAAACTGCGCGTAAAACGCGGTCTTGGTAGAGCGCGTTAACTTGTAGCAAAAAGTCGCACTACAGCTACCGGTCTATTTATTTACTATAATACAAACCTATTTTCTTTATTAAGGTGGTTGCTTTCGCTTGTGGCGCGAAATTAATTTTTTTCGTGTTTTTTGCTCATTACAGCTCATCAACACTTCTTCAGATAGCGAAAACTATGTTGCCGGTAATTATATGACCTAACACACAAGTTTTAATTTAAATTATCACATACATATCATTAGTTTGGCTACGATTGTGCTTCAATGGTTTTTACAGTGTTTTTTTTTGTTTCAAGCATTATCGTAGCCATACTAATGATATTTATGTGATACTTTAAATTAAAACTTGTGTGTTAGGTCATATTTACCGGCAATATAGTTTTCGCTATCTGAAGAAGTGTTGATGAGCTGTGAAGAGAAAAAACACGAAAAAAATTGAATTTCGCGCCACAAGCGGAAGCGACCACCTTAAATGTCATTATGGTAATGTGTCAACTTTAAAATTAAGTAATGAGTTTCATCATCAAAAAGTCTTTAATATCATTTTGTTGGTTTCGATGCTACGAGTCTTAATTAGTAATAAGTACCTGGATATAGCATTTTAGACATTGCTGCATACAGTGTAGTAAATAATCTAATTTGAAAACAGCTGATATTAAACCTTTTCAGACCGACCGCGACCGTATGTTAGTTTCTAAGGTATTAAGGTTGCTATGGGCTTATTGTTAAGGCTTCGTACATTTCCCAATAATCCTGAAATAAATATATTGATTGATTGATTGATTGAATAAGACATAACCAAGTGTTCTGTAAAGTTCCATGAGTATAATATGTCGTAATTTTTCTGAAATAATGACAAATATTCACATGTCCACTAATGGTCATTACAATACAGAATGGGACAGACACATGTGACTAATGTCCGAACATTAGGATAACATACCTACCCTCATATCATAACAAATTGCTGTTACCAACAACTAAAACAGCGGTTTAACTATAGATTATGGCGGTATAACCTCTGGTTAATGTTATGAAAATACGAGGACATTTTACTAAACTAAGTATGCTGTGGTTCCGTCCCTATCGTTAAGGATATTCAATTTTAGGTAGCTTTAATAGATGAAGTAGTTTTTTAAAATGGCCTGGTGGTCGTGGGACTACTGGTAGTCTTGGGATCATGTGCAGACTTGTGCTTTGGGAAGGAACGAAGGGTTGACAGATTTTTGTTGATCTTAAACGGTGGCCATTTAAGTGGTTTCCTATCACTTTTTGATATTGACAAATCGGATCAATCTGAAAGAATATTATATCAAATAAAAAAACAGATCGGTCTAGAAATGACAGGGTTGTGAGGTTACAAACATAAAAAAGGCCAAGTGCGAGTCGGACTCGCCCATGAAGGGTTTCGTAGCAGCAAGTTACATAATGTAAAAGTTCTTGGATGGTTTACGATTTATGACGTATTAAAACAAACTACTTACTAGATCTCGTTCAAACCAATTTTCTTTAGAAGTTTACATGGTAATGTCCACCATTTTTTTTAGTTTTATCATTCTCTTATTTTAGAAGTTACGGGGGGGGGGGGGGACACACACACACACACACACACGCACACACACACATTTTAAGACTTTGGAAGTGTCTCTCGCGCAAAAAAAATATATTCGAAACCTTAATATCATTTTTGAAGACCTATCCATAGATACACCACACGTATGGGTTTGATGTTTTTTTTTTAGTTTCTGTTCTTAGTATGGGGAACCCCAAAAATTTCTTGTTTATTTTATATTTTTGTGTGAAATCTTAATGCGGTTCACAGAATACATCTACTTACCAAGTTTCAACAGCATAGTACTTATATAGTTTCGGAAAAAAGTGGCTGTGACATACACGGACAGACAGATAGACAGACAGACATGAGGAATCCATAAGGGTTCCGTTTTTTGCCATTTGGCTACGGAACCCTAAAAACTGAATAATAACCTCCTGTTTTAAGTCGGTTACCAAATATACAATAGGGACAATTTCGCTTCCTATAGTGAAATAATTTTCGGAATTGAATCAGTAGTTCTGGACATTACCCCACTACATCCAAACTCACAAACAAACTTTACCTCTTAATAATATTAGTATAGAGAACAATATACTATTTATATTTATAGGTTATACACATCCTGTAGAAGGTCCCATAACTTAACACGTCGCCACGGAGTTAAAAGCTCATTTGCTTAAGTAGCTGTGACCCGATATTTTGTAGAAAACATCCTGTAAAGCCCGACCTACGCTTATGCCGTTGGAAACTTTAAAACTCTCGCCAACTAGATACCTACACATCCACGCCGATCGCTCCAAAACAACAACAATACTGTTTACTGTCAATAGTGTTACTTAAAGCTTATTTACATAGTACTTTAGCAGACGCACGGCTCGGTACCACCTCATTAGTATACCCTGTATTCGTACTAAACGGTTCAGTTCTATCTTTATAACGCAAAATGCTAAGGAGTGGAAGACACTACCGTCGTCTGTCTTTCCTGAAAACTATAATCTAAGTCTCTTCAAGGCTAGAGTGAAAAGGTGCCTTCTAGACCTTTGTGCTTCATCTTCGGCCACATCATCACTTACCAACAGGTGAGATAGTCGACAAACAAGGTCTATCAAAGTAAAAAAAAACTTATTTATGTTTATGGTTATTCACTAATTTTATTTGAATAGAACGGAGCAGTGTACTTCATCTCTTTAGTAATTAGCTTGTTGCGACCTTTCAGACTGCGCAGACCCCATGGCTTGCCTGCGCATCCGAACATGCGATGCAAATCTGCGAATAATGCGCATGCGGATCCGAAGCGCCACAATTAATAAATTATTTCAAAAAGCGGCCAAGTGCGAGTTGGACTCTCCCATGAAGGGTTCCGTAGCAGCAAGTAACATAATACAAAAGTTCTTGGATTATTTAGACATGACGAATCCATAAGTTCCGTATTTTGTCATTTGGTTACGGAACCCTAAAAAGTAGCTCTTCAGACAGCTACTTCGTCGGTGCGTAGTCCGTATCAGTGCCAGGCAGCCTACATCCATCCACAAGATGCTATTTATCTCCTTGCTCTATTTTATCGAAAGATGATGAGCGGTTTAGCCTTGAAAACGTAACAGACAGACAGTTACTTTCGCATTTACTATATTAGTTTGGATACTATATTAATCCAGTAGCATAACTTCCGAGAAAAATGGCGAATGCTAAAAAAGAATACTGTTTTCTGTCAAAACTGTATGGTGGGGTTTGATATTGTCTACTAGCCGGACTGTGCGGTTTCAGAGGAACTTCCTCCCGCGAACACTCAGGATGTGGAGTGACTAAAGTACGGGGTTCTTAAAAAGGGGTATTTGGAAATTTTTAAAGGGTCGACAACGCGCGTGTGATGCCTCTGATGTCAGGCGTCCATATGCTACGGTGACCGCTTACCAACAGGTGGGCCGTATTCTTGTTTGCTAACTTGGTAGTATGAAAAAATAAAAAAATGGGTCGGCATTGCTGGAATGGCATTAAACACATTAAATACTATCAGCCCAGTCCAGTGTCTTGCGACTCGTCCAAAGCCAATTACAAAGGCGTACAAATACTGTATCAAAGAAAATCTGCATGTCATCTTCAAAATACTTTTAAAAACTCCCCGGTTTAGCGTGATCTCTTGCCAGCCGTTGCTGGAGACATTATATTCGCATAGCTTTACTTCGTCGGCGTATCAGGCATTTATTATTCGGCTCCTACTTATACTATTTATACTCCCAACGTCTCCAAGCCAAAGACGACGTAAATAAATTTAGTTTAATAAATAAATAATGCTGGACAATTCACACAACACCTTATGTATGTTTATTTATATTACAAATACCCCCTTAAGGGGTACTCCCTACTGAGGTTTTACCAAGCGACTATAGAATGGGGGTTCTTCCAAAGGGGTGTTTGCAAGGGTCGGCAACGCGCGTGTTATGCCTCTGGCTTCGACCAAAGTAAAATAAATTTACGTCGTTGGCCTCTGGTATTGCTGGCGTCCATAGGCTACGGTAACCGCTTACCAACAAGTGGGCCGTACGCTTGTTTGCTTACTTAGTAGTTAAAAAAAACAAAAAACACTAGATGCGTAGTATCACATTTGTCTGTGCACTCTTGTGATTCCTTATTTCTTATTCCTAGATTCGAGAAGACAGCTCGAAAGGCGTTTTTTTAATACTTGTTCTCTAAGTTTAATAAGTTCTCAAGCCCAATAATAGACTCCTCCATCTCTTCCCGGGGATGTCGTTAAAGCCAACTAAGCGACTTACCCGGACTTGTTTGTATGATTCGATGGTATCAGATTTGTCCTGGAAGAAAGCGTTAGCGGAGTCAGTCGTGGGAAGCAATGGCAGCGATGAGCTCAGCACTTGTCACGTCTAAATCCCATGATGGTGCAACCCACGGTGAAAAGAGGCCCATTTGAGGCTCTGCCTACCTTTTCGGTGTGTATCTATGTATGTATGTATAAGTTCTCGCCCATTCTCGCGTACTCTCGGCGTGAGTCTGGATTAGGCATTAGTATAACACTTATTGATTTCCGCTCCAAAGTTTCCATAATACGTTTAAGGATAATCCACAGCCGGAGAGCGCCTAATGGACGCCAGGTCATCAGACTTAGTACCAAGAAGTCACGGGGCGTGCACACGATGCCCACAGCTGGGCCAGTTGCTGCCGTAGGATCAAGGCGTGGGTTGACGGTACAGGTGTTTTTAGCTATTACTAAGACTCCGCTGTCCGTCGGTCTGTCTGTCTGTCTGTCCGTATGTCACCAAGCTGTATCTCATGAACCGTGATAGTTAGACAGTTGAAATTTTCACAGATGATGTACTTCTGTTGCCGCTATAACAATAAATACTAAAAAAATAGAATAAAATTAATATTTAAGGGGGCTCCCATTCAACAAACGTGTTATCTTTGCCGTTTTTATAGATAGTTGTAGGGAACCCTTCGTGCGCGAGTCCGACTCGAACTTGGCCGTTAAGTTATGTTGAAAAATTATAATACGTACTCGATCCTCTTGGCTCCTTTGATGCCTAGCCAAGCATTTATCAGCGGATAATATCAAAGAGTCCCGGTTTCCTCAACACATTCCCAAATCACCCACTTCCCGATTCCCGTATCACCCTAATGGACAACCAACATAAATAACTTTGGAATAAGTAAGTGAAACTCATTCAAATCGAGCCATTCAAAGCATTTGAGGCCCTTAACTTAATGTCTTTGTGGGCAGATTTATTAAACGCTTTCAATAACGACTCCATAAAAAGGAAGGGTCTAGAAGTCGGAATTGGCCATTCCTGGTCCATTTCCTACGGAATTAAACCTATTTTTAAGCTTTGTGAGTTTGTGAGTAGTCATGGATGGGCCTGCATAGTCATATTACATAATGTCACAGATAAAATAGTACTAGGTATATCATGTACTTATAACCCTGTAACAAAATATTACCAAGTGACGTCCGATTGGAAATAATCGCGTCCTCGCGTTTTTCTTTTTAACTGGCGTGTCACCCTTGTGCATTTGCCATTTTCAAGTACAATATGGTTTTTGTATTTTGCAACGTTACTATCCTTCCAAGTCGTCAAAGTCACTGTCAAGTCATGTTTTAGTAAAACGGTGGCCGTTTTACATGCTTTTTAATTAGCTGCTATTCAAATTTTCGTTGTAAAATACAAAAATCTCATCAAAATAGGAAAACCGAAAGCGTGATGAGATAATGGCAACTGGGACAAACGGTTGTATGAGAGAAACAATAGTATATTATGCACCGAGGGGATAAAGCAGTGTCTTACGTAGCGGACGGCATATTAAACCCTGAGCTTAACGAGGGACTCTAGAGTTAACGTTAGAGTTATGTAGAGTCCTGAGTGAAGCGAGGGGTTCAAGCTGCCCAAGACGAAGGCAGGCTTTTTCCCAGAGGAGCACTCCCTTTTCACACCTTCTGCGAGACAATACAAAATCACTGAAAATCACAGCACACCGTCTTTTGTTTCACATTCTTTGAAATTGAGTTCGGCCAGTTCGATTTTAGAACAAACCTCTACAAATGGGCATTCGAGTTTCTACATGAATTTGACGTTCCAAATTCAAATCACTTTACTCCCTAGGGAGTTTCATACAACTTTACCTCCCTAAAGCGGTAATGCTTTACTTGTTGTTGAGGTTGCATGATATGTAATTGGACATAATCGAGCAGGTGGTGTAATAATTGTGTGAGTGTGTGTGTGTGTGGCTTTGCAATAATTGTGTCTAGTCTTTGCATCATGTATAATTTCATCTCGAGGCGGTAACTCTTGAGGATATGGTGGTAGCAGGAGAACCCGCTCACTCACTCACTCCCTAACTCACCCACACAACCCGCACACCCGCACATTCACTTATTCACCTCATCAAAGCCACGCAAGCGAAATTTATATTCTTATATTTTTATTATTTACTTTCACTTAGACATATTGATTCCTTTCTTTAAAACTAACATAAACATTTTTGTTAGTATATCCATAAATTTTAGTCATATTTGTGTAACCATTTTTTGGCCTTATTGTTTTGTATTTTGTTATCTGGATTATATATAATATTGTTACACTGTTGGTTTAACTAAATAAAATAAAATAAAATATTGACAGCGAAGCCGCAGGCTGACACTAGTCCTATCCTATTAATATTATAAACGCGAAAGTTTGTAAGGATGGATGGATGTATCTTTGTTACTCTTTCACGTAAAAACTACTGGATGGATTTGGATGAAATTTGGAATGGAAATAACTGGACTCCCGGAATAACACATAGGCACATTTTTATTCCGATATTCCCACGGGATCGTGACTTACGCGGGTGAAACCGCAGGGCGCTGCTTGTATTATATATTTTTGGAATGTTTTCATCAAGCCCTTACATTTGATACTTAACTTATTATATTGATATGAATTATATTGTTTCGAGGTTGGAAAACAGCTTTTAATTTCCTCCATATTGAATGTACTGTTTCCGAGAGATGATCTAAATAAAGCCTATTTGGCCAACCATCCAACACTTAAACAATAGCCCTCATTTCGACATATCAATTTATTCCTCAGCAATAGTGGCATTACATAAATAACAAAACTAGGGCATAGAAGTGAAAACACTCACATGGTATGTGCGCTGTTGAGCTATTCGGACGTTTTTTTTCCTTCTAAGAGTACTGTGAATTTGGTTTGTAAATGTTTCCTAAATGAGTATCAAAAATTGTAAAAGATCTACTAATCAGTATTTTGGATATTTTTTATAAGTACGAGTATATCTACTTACTTACGGCACGTTCACACGGCGTCGAGTGTTTCTCTACCGAATCGGTTTTTTGCAGGATTCGGTTTAATGGCAACAATATTTCAATGAATGAGTTCACACATGCATTCAGTTTCAAGACACGGCAAAAAAACCGAATCTTTCTGAAGCTGACATCCGATTTTGCGACTACAAACCGATCCGGCCGTACTGCAAAATTTAAGATCCGGTGCAGTGGTATAGCGCATTCAATACATGCGTTCATACGATACACGCGGGGGTAGATTAGGTTATTTGCCCATGGTTATTATGGATCTCGATACGAGGCCGTCGGATACGGCAATGCAAGATGTGCTGAGTAAATACAACATTAGTTTTTTCCAGATCCGATGAAAATAAGATTCGGCAAAACGTGGCCTCCGTGTGAACGTACCGTTACATGTGGCGCACGGACAACATTGACATTAATGTTCTTATTTTTTTATTTTAGTCATTGTTCTTGTCTTACATTAGTCACCGAGTGACTTTCAGTTAGAGAATAGTGGGGGCATCCGACTGTTGGATGTTAGTGTTTAATCAAAGGCTATTCCAAATCCCACCATCAGATTGACCTATAAACATCAGTCATTCGATGGAATAAAATTTTGCTCATAATCACGGAATTAACATGTAGTTTCACTTCTATACGGATGCATGTTTATTTATTTGGGCAATAGTAACTGGTAAATTACTAAGTTCGCGCCTTCACAACGGAGCTATTGTACTGGGTAATTACATTTATTGTTGGTTTAGGGCTATTTTAATTAGCCTTGTTTAAGACTTGGATGCGCTCTTTGTATGAAATCCAAAGGACATTGCCAGTGTTTGCAAGGAGTTTGGTCCAAATACATACATACATACGCCTTTTTCCGCGAAAAGGTAGGCAGAGCCTCAAATGGGCCTCTATTCACTGTGGGTTGCAACATCGTGGGAAATAGACGTGACAAGTGGTGAGCTTTTCGCCGCCATTGCTTCCTGCGACTGACTCTGCTAACGCTTTCTTCCAGTAATTACACATTCCTTAAATAAGCTAGCAGCCAGGGCAAATCTTATACCAACGAATCTTACAAACAAGACCGAGAATGCTGCCCAGAAATTAAAATGCTTCCCGCGGTCTATAAACTCTGATACCAGAGTATGCCATTAGCTCATACAAATTTATTTACTTTTGGCTGATGATGCTAATGATTAATGACATTAGAGTAGAATCCAAGACCATAGTAGGCTTAAACACATTTAAAACGTTTTTTTTTATACGACTTGGTTTGACGGCCCAAGCAGATGGACCACCTGATGGTACACGTGAATCAGTAACGTACCTATAACTAATTAAATTAACTAGTTAATGAATTACAAATATCATCCATATAATTCATAAAAATATATATGTAGGTATTTTTTTAGTAAACCCTGAAATAGTTTTTTTGTAATGTTTGGCATAATGATGTAAAATAATACAAGGTATCCATTGCAGGTACTTTCATTTCTGGGCAGTATTTGGACCGAACCCTGACAACGTCCTTTGTTTACCAAATTGGAAAGTTTAATTAACGATTTATAAACTCGAGTACCTACCTAACGAAAGCTGTGTTTTTTTTCTCATTATTTATTTGTCATCGTCCGCATTTTGAATTCCACTGCTGGACATGGTCCCCCCCCCCGTATAATGCAATGGGGGGACTTTGCCATAATCTTAGGCGGATCGGATTGGTGATAGGTATTTTCTTGTTGAGCTTGATGGAAGCTGCTGCCCATCCTCTGGTGTAATCCCTTAGTCGTCGTTAACGACATCCACGGGAGGAGACTGATGGATGTATTCTTTGGCTGGACACACCAGCACACGTGAGGAATAATTTAAATTATTTCCCACGATGGTGCATCCCACACTAAAAGGAGGCCCATTTGAGGCTCTGCCTACCCTTTCGGGGAAAAAGGCGTGTGTCTATGTATGTATGTATGGATGTAACTTATGTTTGCAGTCTTACAAACCTACTCGTCCTTTGACGACCTCTGTAGCGCGTCGGGCGAGTAGCCGGCTGAGATGCGAAAGGTTGCGGGATCGATTCCCGCTGCGGGACAAATAACATAACATTACACATGTATCTAGTCACATACGTAGTCTTGATCCCACACTATGATTCCCTGTGTCGTGGATATCAGAAACTACGAGTACCATGGTACCATATAACACACAGACCCGGAATAATTATTTGCAGATCGTACAGACATTTTTCTTGCGGCGGGAATCGAACCCGCAACCTCCTGCTCCTGTGATACCCACGACACAGGCAGTCCTAGTGTGGGATCAGAACTATGTATGTGACTGTTGGGTGACCTGTTATGTTATGTTCTACTTATTTTGCAAAATAAATATCTATCAAATCTATCCAACTTGTAACAAAGTAGTAAATCTGACTTTCATTTTCTCAATATTTCAGGTACATTTAACCGGAAGTCCGCACCCGGGTAAGCCACAGACCTGAAAACACGGATAAAAAGGATCGAGAACCTTCGTGATTCCCGGAAAACCCATTTTGGGAGGTTGCCGTGCTTTTGTTTGTGAAAATGCGGAGCGTGTGAATCGCAAGTGGGAAAGGGTGGGGTACCGTAGGGTTTAGATAAGAAAGTAATACCTACACTCTTTTTGTTTATGGTTCGGGGAGAAATATCTTATTTAATAATCAGATGGAATTGAGTGCAAAAAGGTCCAAGTTTCTAATAAATCAACAGTAGTCAACGGTTAAACGTTGGTTTTTTTTTTTTTTTTTTTTTTTTTTTTACGCCCGACTAAAAACGAAGGAGTGTTATAAGTTTGACGTGTCTGTGTGTGTGTTTTGTGTCTGTCTGTCCCATCGTAGATCCCGAACAGATGAACCGATTTCGTATATTTTATGAAAGGTGATTTTGTCGGGAGTGTTCTTAGCTTTGTTTGATCAAAATCGGTTCAGCCGTTTCATTGCGTTCGGGTTTTTTTTTTTATTTTAACGAAATTTATTATTTGTTAATTACTTGAATGTCGGAACAAGCATATTGCCCACCGGTTGTTAAGCGGTAACCTCTGCCTTTAACAATGCATTACCACATAGGTCACGTTCACCTAGGACGCCCTATGTAGCATTGCACAGCGCCCGCTACCCTGAGACATAACGATGATAAGTCTCATGTGCCTGTAATTTCACCGGCACCCATACCCTTCAAACCGGAACATAGCAAAGCGAGCACTACTGCTTTGCGAAATAAATAGATATGGAGCTAGTTCTTCCCCGGACGAACTCTTTCACTAAAAACCTCTACTACTAACAAAATAGTATAAACGAGTTTTGTCCTGGCTGCTAGCTTATTGACTGCGCTACCGCCAGGCAGAAATTTTCATACCAAAAAAAAACGCCACACGCCGCTCGAAAAAGCTGTTTTTATTGAATATCTCGTGAAATATAGTTAATTTAAAAAACCCCGTGTATGAACCCTCCATTTTCTTGTATTGATCTTATTGATCCAATTTTTGACCCAATAATCTGAACCATATTGACAAACGATCGAATGTAGCCAAAAGTTAGAGGTAACTGTGTGTTTTTTTTATCGAGAAAATTTTGTCCTGTCGTTTTTCTGTCTGAGTGATCCCTCGGTATTAAATTGTAGTATCCATGCATATTTTTTATTTTAATATTGTACTTGATTTCGTCAGTTAAAAACCTAATCTAACATCGGTAATTTTGCGTTATACCCCACCTTAAGAAATGTATTACTGCTGGGTTACCATGAGCTTTATAGCCGTTCGTTTCAAAAACTATTCTGTACAAAATATTGGTTCTATGGTGTCCGCAACTATATTTAAAGGCACAGTCGTAGAGGGTCTATTGACTTCTGCAATTCTAGTTTTTGAACGATGAGGAATGTCAACGACAAACGTGTATTTTGTACTGAATAGTTTTTGAACTGAATGGCTATAAGAGCTCATGGTAACCCCCCTGGAAGAAAGCGTTAGCAGATTTAGTCGTGGAAGGCAATGGCGGCGATGGGCTCACCACTTGTCACGTCTATATCCCACGATGGTGCAAGCCTCGCTGAGAAGAGGCCCATTGAGGCTCTGCCTACCTTTATGGGGAAAACGGCGTGTCTTTTTATGTATGTTTTACAAGCTTTTATATAGTGTTTAATAGTTATTTTTATATTTTTTTTATTTTAACTATTCCTTCTATTCTATTCTGTTCTAAATTTTGTACGCAGATAGATTTAAATCTAGACTAAAAAATATAGAATACTGTTTATCCCGAAATGTCCGTTCCCTCAAGAGAAAAAACACGGGTGAAGAAAGACTCCTTCTGCCATTTTCGAAAAGAGACGTCGTCTACTTTTATTTTATTTCCTCTAGTGTTTTTAAGAGTTATATTGTGTAATTTTGGTCTAATTTCAACAAATATAGCTCGGCTATAGAGCACAAGTGTAGTGAAATCAAATGGAAGTGTATTGCGTGACTTTTCAAAATGGTGGAAATTGTCTACAAAAGTTTTTGTAAAACGGCCACCGTTTTTCTAAAACATGACTTGACTGTTACTTTGACGACTTGGACGGATTGTAACATTGTAAGTTATATTGAAAATACAATATTTCGGGGAATGCTCCCTGGAACTTCACGATCTGATCCCACCATCTCCTTTTCATCATAGAACGAGCAGACGCACGGCTCAGTACCATCCTTACCTCATTAGTATACCTTCTATTCGCACAAAACGTTTCAGTTCTACCTTTATAATGCGAACTGTTAAGGACTGGAATACACTACTGTCGTCTGTCTTTCCTGAAAACTATAATCTGGGTGTCTTCAAGGCTAGAGTGAATAGGTGCCTTCTAGACCTTTGTGCTCCATCTTCGGGCACATCGTCCTTACCAACAGGTGAGATCGTGGTAAAAAAAGGCCTACCAATGAAAAATTAATTACTTGAAAATTTTTAATGCACAAGCCGTGCGACGCCAATTAAAAAAAAACATATTTGAAGCCACGGGCTTAAAACAAACGTAAGTAGGTATAGGTATACTTTATTTTCCCACAACGGTATCCCGAAACAAATATCAATTCTCTCCGAGTTTTATTACGAAGAAGAGTAATTTTTATTATCATTCCGTCATTCTTCTGCGCGTCTGGGGATAATGCCTCTCACAAACTTTATGATTTAATTGGGATATCGCTCAATGTCTTCATATTACTATTGCTAAGAAAAATGCCGAGGATATTTCTAATTTGTGTGTGCTGTGGTTTGCTCGGCCTAAGAATAGACCACTCCGTCTTCTCCCGTGGATGTCGTCAAAGCCGACTAAGGGATTACCCGGGCTTGTTGATAAGATTCGTTGGTATAAGATTTGTCCTGGCTGCTAGCTTATTATGGAATGTGTTATTACGCGAAGAAAGCTTTAGCCGAGTCATTGGATAGCAATGGCGGGAATAAGCTCACTTCTAGACACGATTTTACGATTATGGAGTAGGAATAGAGTATTTTTGAAAGAGTTCACCCGGGGAACTATTTTTGCTGCAAAGCAGGAATGCTCGAATTCCTGTGTTCCGGTTTGAAAGGTATGGGTGCCGGTGAACTTACAGGCACATGAGAATTTCATCTTTATGTCTCAGGGTGGCGGGCGCAGTGCATTGCCACATAGGGCGCGTCCTAGGTGTCTACCTACCTAGGCTCAATGTGATGACGCAATGTTAGGCAGTGGTTACCGCTTCACATCAGATGTATGGATTAAATAAGTTTTAAAATAAAAACCGATGGTTTTTAACTAATATTTTTATCATGCCGAAACCTCGAAACTACCCTTGCAAGCCCTGACAAATCGACCTTCCCAGAAAGGGTAAGTTATTTGCGAACCGCGGATCCAAATCATAGTTGTAATTCCCCGCGGACTCATACCAGCTTTTATTATAATTGTTTACGAGTTTTATAGGGCATGTAAAAAAGGTTATGTGTGGAGCCTGGATGTCTTACATAATCATCATTATCAAATGTATTAGACACTACACATTAATAGTACATTATGGTACTAGTGTGTAATCTTGGTGATTACCGCTGTGGCGCCATTGATACCCGAGCCGATTGGTGGAGAGCCGAGGACGGTAATTATCAATACACACGTGTATCATACGACGTGTTTCAACACACTTGTGAATAAAACAGAAATACACACTCTGTGTATATGTTCAACTGTCTCTATAACCCACTTGTGAAAAATAGCAATGAAAAAGTCACAGTTTAATTACAGGTGTAAAACAGAAATACACACTCTGTGTAAATGTTCTACTGTCTCTATAACTCACTTGTGAATAATATTAATGAAAAAGTCACAGTTTGATTACAGGTGTCGTTATGTGCCTAATTGCGGTGAAATTAGAGCCACTTTATGAGCAAGTGGGTTCTATGTTAAATAATAATGTTCTATGTTAAATTAAATGAATTCGTTTTGTTAACTAAATAATGTATAAGTGTATATTGTGTATTGCAAGGACATATTATTTTTTCATTATATTATCTAATTAGATACAATAGAAACTAGTTTTCGTGATTTGCACTAACTTTTCGTTCCGTGAGCGCTATTCTGTCACTTTCTAACTTAACTGAACTTTCATGTGTTAGGAATTTGGCTCTGGTATACGCCTTAAAAAACGGGCATCATCAATCATTCACGATCCGTCGATCTCAGATCATCACTAGTGGAGGTTTTCGACTTCGAGAGTGGGGAAGAAGGAGGTAGAGAGAAAATAAATCGATGATCCGATCGCAGCGAATGGACTTATGACATCGTTAGGGACGGGCATAAAAGATATTATCGATGATTCGATCATAACGATTCTTTAATCTATCGTAATTGTATCGTAGCGTATTTGAATCCTTCCGTGGAGTCGCTCTTTCTGGGCCCCCTCTGAACACCAGCGCTGCTCCATATGGTTGCGTGTGGAGCAGCAATACGCTGAGACCGGGCCTGTTTGGCTTCACACTCCGTCGCACAGAGGTATTAATTTAAGATAAGTCAGTACAGACCGTTCACCGTAAGATGTCCCCAAGGCAACAAGGCTTGTAGGCGTACGGTCTGTAGGTATTACCAATGTTTTGTTTTCATAATGTTGTTTGTTTTTCATATGTTTTACGTTTTGTTTTTCGTTTTGTTTTTTTTTGTTTTCTTGTGTTTTTTGTTTGGTTTCTTATGTTTTTGGTTTTGTTTTCTTATGTTTTTTTTGTTATCATTATGTTTTTTTGTTAATCTACGCCATCATGTCAAATAAATATATTTCACAATTAATTTAAAAAAAAAAGACGATGTGGCCGAAGATGAAGCACAACGGTCAGGCACCTATTCACTCTAGCCTTGAAGAGACCCAGATTATAGTTTTCAGGATAGACAGACGAAGGCAGTGTATTCCACTCCTTAGCAGTTCTCATTACAAAGGTAGAACTGAAACATTTAGTAAGAGTAGAGGGTATACTAATGAGGTAAGGGTAGTACCGAGCCGTGCGCCTTCTCGTCCTATGATGAAAAGGAGATGGTGGGATCAGATCATGAAGTTCCTGGGAGCATTCCCCGAAATGTAACCTATAGAAGATCGAAAGGCACGCGACCCTACGGCGGTGCTCGAGACTCTGTATCTTAGTCTCCGCCATATGTTGCTCACCTATAAGCCTGAAAGCTCTGCGTTCGATCGAGTCCAAGGCAGCAAGCTGGTGTTTGGCCGAGCCATCCCAAACGTGGCAGCAGTACTCCATACCAGCCCGGACTTGTGCTTTGTACAGACTTAGAAGCTGTCCTGGTGTGAAGTAACGCTTTACCTTATTCAGGATACCCAGCTTCATGGAAGCAGTTTTTGCCTTAGACTCGATGTAGGAGCCAAAGTTGAGAGTAGGCGTGAGCGAAACACCTAAGAGCTCGAGGTGATCTCCTATAGCTACAGGTTTAGACTATCCCGGAAGACAGGAACTTGGAGAAACTGACTTTTTTTCGCCGAGAAGAGACAAGCCTGCGTTTTAGAGGCATTGAACTTGTCTAGGTTGGCATCGCCCCAATCGGATACAGCCTTGAGAGTCAAATTCAGACGCTGCAGCATCTCATCTCTTAACTCCAGAATTTAATTCTGCCTAGCTCGCGCTAGAATGTTATTACCTTCAGCACAGATAAAATAATACTATACTAGTACTTAAATAACTCAACGCCGAGAGGACCTTGTTTTTATTTTTGAAAGTTACTTTACAAATGCTTTTTAAAGAAAATAAACGTGATTTTCGCTCACTTTTCGTTTCCCGAGTGCTAGTCTGTCGCTTTCTAACTTACCTGAACTTTAATGAGTTAGATAGAGACAGAATTTGGCGTCCATCGACACCTTAAAAAGTATAATGATGTTATTAATATGTTTAAAAAGTCTGAAAGAAAAATATTAATAATGCAATGGTTAATTTCTAAGTCTCAAAGTGCATAGCAAAATCACAGAGTAATTGAAATAGCAGTGGGTACTAAAACTACGCAGTCTTTTGAATATCTACGTTTAATTTATGAGCAGAGAAGCAATTTAAATTCAAGCAGAGAATTAAGCATTTAACTTGCATTCGAATTTTAAAATTCCTAGCTAGTTTCAAACATTATTTATTTCCGTGAATTTAACTTCAGGACTTTTTTTTTATATACAACTTGGACTGACGGGCAAGCAGATGGCTCACCTGGTTATACGGTACCCTCTCCCTATGAACAGTGCATTAGCACATAGGTCACGTCCACTTAGGACGCACCCTAGTAGACACCAAGTCTCATGTGCCTGTTATTACAACGGCAACCATACCCTTCAAACAGGGACACAGCAATGCGAGCATTATTGCTTTGTGTCAGAAATAAGTGGTAGTACTTCCCTGCACGAACTCTTTCACAAAAAAGCTTTACTACACATGTTACTTAAAATACTATTTGGCTCTAAACTCGTTATGAAATGTACAGAATACAAAATTTGAATCTTAGAAGAATCTTATGATTTTTAGAAGATTTCACGTATGTTGGGGTTATTGGAATTTGTAAAAAAATATATGTGAAAGCATTATTTTGTTCGGAAAACAATGCTCTAAAGTATTTTTTTTCTTAATACAGGCGAAATTAATTATAAATATCGATATGAGTGTAGATTATATTTTTTGTAATAGGTAAAACTTGGTTTTTCTTAAAGTTTGCACGGTAAACGGGTTTGGACCATCCATGGTGGGGTATGCCGCAAAATACCTAATGTTAGTAATTTGATTTTAAACAGACTAAGTCAAGTGCAATATTCAAATTAAAAACATGTATGGATACTATATTATAATTCCGAGGGATCACTGTAACAGAAACACGACAAGGCAATATTTTCTTTATAGATAAAAATTACAGAGTTACCTCTAACTTTTTGCTAATGGTGCATAATATTGGGTAAAAAATTTAATATATAAAAATAAGTCGGGTTTTCCTTCCTGACGCTATAACTCCAGAATGCACGAACCGATTTCCACGGTTTTGCATTCGTTGGAAAGGTCTCGGGCTCCGTGAGGTTTATACGTTTTTTTTTTCAAGTCGTGTTAGTTACACCACTTATAACTCAAGAATTGGTGAACCGATTTGGCTGAAAATTGGTAGGGAGGTAGCTTAGAACCAGGAGATAGGACATAGTGGGAGGGGTAGGACGGGTGAGGGGGGGGGTTCACCGGGGGCTACCCGTGCAAAGCCGGGGCGAGTCGCTAGTTAGATATATAAAATCAATACAACAAAGCCGAGTGTTTGATGTAGAGATATAGATAGATATAGATTTATTGGTTGTGTTCCAATAAAAACAGCTATTTCGAGTGGCGCGTTGCGTTTTTAGGGTTCCGTAGCCAAATTGCAAAAAACGGAGCCCTTATGGATTCGTCATGTCTGTCTGTCTGTCCGTGTATGTCACAGCCACTTTTTTCCGAAACTATAAGAGCTATGCTGTTGAAACTTGGTAAGTAGATATATTCTGTGAACCGCATTAAGATTTTCACACAAAAATAGAAAAAAACAATACATTTTTCGGGTTATACTTAGGGGGATACTTAGAACTGAAACAATTTTTTTTTTTCATCAGTCCCATACGTTTGGGTAATCTATGGATAGGTCTTCAAAAATGATATTGAGGTTTCTATTTTTTTTTTCTAAACTGAAGCGCTGAACTGCTATGCTCAGTAGTAATTTTTTTGGTCTGTATAGGGAATACGCGAATGTTAACATGCGCAATCAACCCTACTACTTTCGCCGAGCGCTCATTACGCGTTGCGCGACCTATACAGGTGTCGACACATTACGCGTTGCGCGACCTATACAGGTGTCGACACATTTTCCCTCAAAGCAGGCTTTAGGATTAGTAGTAAGCACTTGAACCGTAGCTTAACATCAACCTGACCACGTCGGCACATCCTGGAATGGGCCTTACAACTCTTTAATACAAGTTATTCCGTCCACGTTCCAAATTCGCGGATTTATGAAGTTACGTGAGGATTCGTAAACTAGGATTAGAAGCAGGATGTACAGCAGTGACGTTTCGAGGACATGTCTGAAGTAGGGTCTTATTGTGGTGTTTCATATCCTGAGTCCAAATCGTGTAATGTTGAACGTTATTAACAAAAATGCTTAGATGGCTTGGGCATTTAGAATGGCCTTTGTGTGTCCGGCCCAAGAATAGACCCCTCCATCTTCTCCCGTGGATGTCGTAAAAGCCGACTTAGGGATTACCCGGACTTGTTTGTAAGATTCGTTTGTATAAGATTTGTCCTGGCTGCTAGCTTATTTGAGGAATGTGTTATTGCTGGAAGAAAGCGATAGCAGAGTTAGTCGCGGGAAATAATGGCGGCGATGAGCTCACCATTCGTCACGTCTATTTCCCACGATGGTGCAACTCACAGTGAAAAGAGAACCATTTGAGGCTCTGCCTACCCTTTCGGGGAAAAAACGTGTGTCTTTGTATGTATGAACGATAGTAGATTGACGAAACGGGTACACAAGACGAGCGTAAATGGGACAGTGGGTAGGGGAAGACCTCGACGAACGTATTCAGACTAGATCGGAGACGTTCTGGAAAAAGACCGGTCAAGAGTCCCCTTAACCGTCGAGCATGTATGAAGAATGTGATGAGAGTGAATGAGGCAAAAGAGGTGTGTCAGGATAGTAGCAAGTAGAATTCCGGGGTCTCTGCCTACCCCTTCGGGAAATAGTTGTGATTTTATGTATGTATTACCAAAGAAAACCAGAACCAATCATGTTATTTCATCACGTTTGGATCGAAGGATCCTTGCTTGAATTGGTCTGACTGAGCTGAAACTCAGCGGATTATGGATATTACAGCTCAATTAAATGCAACGATCCCTCAAATCACGTTCTAAATAACGTGAACGTTTGTGGTTTTGCTTTAGAAATAATGTTAAAAATTAGAGCGATTGAGGCCCTGATCCCACACTAGGCTTCCCTGTATCGTGGATCAGGAACTACGACTACCTACCATGGTACCATAACACATACCATAACCATGGTACATAGACCCAGAACAAATATTTGCTGGTCTTACCTGGTCATAAAAACATTTGTTCCGGAGCGGGAATCGAACCAACCTCTCGCATCTCAGCCGGCTACTCGCCTGACGTGCTACAGAGCTCGCCTGTCTTATTGTGGTGTTGGAACTCCACAATAAGACCACGTGCGCTAAAGGACCTTGACCACCAATCGGTGTACCGTAGGCGATAGGATCCATCATCAGCCATTACACAACGCAACAATGCTATGAGGATTGCCATAATCAACACGCTTGGCAGGCGTATTGGTGATTGCAGCATTGGCGTTGAGTACTCAAGTGGATGCTGCTACCCATTCCCTGGTATAATCCCTTTGTCGGCTTTTACTTCATCCATGGGAGGAGATGGTGGGTCTATTATCAGACCAAACACACCACGATGATTAGATCACAAAGATGATTTTATGGGGCTTATACATGCAAGCAGTGTGTATAAAGGTGCTTGGCGTAGTGAAGTGTCGGTTTTTCGTCCACACATCAAAGGATCTTGACGCCAATGCGCCAAGTGCATTCACATCACCCATTGTCCACAAGCGCTGGCTGTCTCGACCAACATGTGGCTCAACAACTGGTGCAATACTGGACCCACTTGATCACTACTGGAAAGGCCTCTGTATGGTGTTAGCTCACGGCTTAAAAACGCTTGCTTATTCATGGTACTACCCGCTACACTTTGTCATCGACCCCACTGCTGGACGTACTGTGAACTTAAAGTGTGGTGGATGCTCTGGCTTGTGGCTTGAAGTACAAGCTAGCAGAAGTGGCGAGCATCAGCCTTAAATTGCAACACGTTATGGTAGGTATTTAAATACACGGCGCTCAATTGGTGAGCGAATGTCCGTGGTTCACTCTGGGCCTCATCGGAAGATCAGCGCTGGATTGCCAACGCGGACTAGCAAACGCTGAGTTGGGTACCATTCTGTGGCTTTCGTCAGGCCACAAACTGATGACAAATTGTCTAACTTGGCAAAAAATGTAAAAAGAGTCCTTCAGGGCAGGTAACGCATTGGCAATGCCTCTGGTGTTGCAGATGTCAATAAGCCACGGTAACCGCTTACCATCAGGCGGGCCGTATGCCAGATTATCGAGACATTTAAAAAAAAACTTTATTTCTGTTTTAATTAAAAATATGTATTATTTTGTTTATTTCTTATCTTGTTTGCTGTGTTGTTGATGTTTGTCATTTTATTTTAGTATAGTCACTAATAAACGTTTTCTTTCTCTTCCTTTCTTTCAGTGATCTAAATTTATAGGAGAATGCACGTAAATGGAACAGATTAGGTACATGTTATTTTCCAGATCTCCTTTAACTTGTCCCGTCTAATTCCTGGATTACCTACCTACGTAGAATCGGCCAGGAATTGGGCCGTACCGCAAACGAGCCCGAAAGATCCGAGCAATATCCAGGCCTGTGCCACTCCAAGTCTGCTTTTGATGGAAAATGAGTTTTAAACAACGGATCTTAGGTGAAATTACAGAATTATCAAATTGACAGGAACTGATAACCGTTGGAGGAAAAGATACTCAGTGGTAACCACAAACCGGACGATGCTGTGTAGGAAGGATCTCTTGATTCACCAATGCATTTTTTAAGTTACAGGAAGTTGGTACATGGAGACAGCCAAAGACCGATCGTGGTTGCATTGTGGCATTCTAAGTTTTGTTTTGATATATTACTAGCAGCGCCCCGCGGTTTCACCCACGTAAGGCTGGATCCCGTGGGAATATCGGGATAAAAGTGTGCCTATGTGTTATTCCAGGAGTCCAGTTATCTCCATTTCAAATTTTTTACAAATCCGTCCAGCCGTTTCAGCGTGAAGAAGACACACTCACACACAAACTTTTGCATTTATAATATTAGTGTGTATATGTATATATATACATACATAGACTCATCCTTTTTCCCCTTAAGGGTAGAACCTCAATGGGCCCCTTTTCAGCGAGGCTTGCACTATCGTGGGCATAAACGTGACAAGTGGTGAGCTTATCACTGCCATTGCTTCCCACAACTGACTCGGCTAACACTTTCGTCCAGTAATCTTCCAACGAATCTCACAAACAAGTCCGAGTACCTAATCCCTTAGTTGTCTTTTACTAAATCCACGGGAGGAGACGGAAGGGTCTATTCTTAAGATAATGGTGCAAGTTATTAGGACAAAGATTTGACAAATAGCGCGGTTTGAGTAAAATTATGTTCGTAGCACTATTATATATTCTCTGGCGCCGATCCGAACAATATCGCGGAAAGATAAGCTCCTAAGTTTTATTTAAGCCCGGTTGTAGATCGCACTCTTTATTCTTCAAAAGATCTTCCGGGAAAATCCTGCGGCAAATTGAGCGAGCTTCCTCTTTACAATAAAAGTCTGACTCTTTACTTTTTAGCGTTTAGACTATGCTAAAGCTAAAAGCATCCTTTACACACAAATATCAAACGTTCTATACTAAAAATATTGATTTACAGAAAGAATACATCACATAGTCACACGCTTTTTTCCCCGAAGGTGTAGGCAGAGCCTCAACGGGTCTCTTTTCACAGTGGGTTGCACCATCGTGGAATATAGACGTGACGAGTGGTGAGCTCATCGGCACCATTGCTTCCCACGAATGACTCAGCTAACGCTCTCTTCCAGTAATAACACATTCTATAATAAGCTAGCAGCCAGGACAAATCTTACCTATACCTAGGTGAGCACGGCGCGGCGCGCGTTGAGCAGTCATTTCTTTGATTAGGTAGCTATTTAGGTATACTATACCTTTGCTATACCTACGAATCTTATCAACAAGTCCGGGTAATCCCTAAGTCGGCTTTAACGACATCCATGGGAGGAGACGGAGAGGTCTATTCTTAGACCGGACATACCACGTTGATTTTCAGAAATAATGTACAACTAATACGACACATAGGTTAGACATTCACAAAATTAAACATTGGAGAAGTTTTTTTTAAACATTATTTTCTGAAAAAAAAAAACAATAAAATGCACCAAAAATATTAAATTTGTGATCCGTTTTAGTAGAATATCTCGTAAAATAAAGTCAATTTTATAAAACAGAATTTTTATTAAAAACGGGATATATACCATGATTATTGAGTTTTGTTTGTTCCCGATATTTAGAATTTCCGGTATCCCGTTTTAAGTGAAAAGTATTAACTAGCCATGATAGTTTCAAAAGTTATAAATTTACAAAACCCCTACAGCAAACCCTCGGCTTTGTTGTATTGATGTTATTTATAAAAAAAAAAACAAAAATATGCACCATTTTAAAAAACAATCGAATCTAGCCGAAAGTTAGAGGTATCTTTGTGTTTTTTTTCTATTGAGAAAATATTGTCCTATCGTGTTTCTGGTACAGTAATCCCTCAGAATTATAATGTAATATCCTTGCATAATTTTAATTTCAATATTGTACTTGATTTAGTCATTTAAAAAGTCATTCTAAGATAAGGATTTTTGGGGCATACCCCTCCTGACCACACACTATATTCCGTGTCGAGGGTATCAGGAACTACGAGTAACATGGACCACAAATCGATCCAGCATAAAATTGCAGATAGTGCAAATAGTGTCCCGCAGCGGGAATCGAACCCGCGCCTCTCGTTTTTCAGCCGGAGGCCGTCCAGTTAATCAGTAAATTAAGAATACAGTAATATTCCTTTCTACAATTTTTAGATCAAAAATCTTCTCAAAATTGGATAAATTCTACCATTATTTGTTCTTGTCCCAACCAATTACTGAGTGGTCCTTCGTATTGGAGCGGGGAGAATGGTCCTTCTGGACCACTCTGGCCATGTGGTTTGACCGCAGAGTTCGACCCTCAAAACAGTAATAAAGGTAAGTAATTGTTCTGAGGTTCGATCAAGCGGACTATGTGTTGCATACAAAACCGACATTTCGACTCGCAATTCGGTTTACGTAATTCCGAGCGGTTCTTATGGTGAGGTATGCCGCAAAATACCTAATCTTAGGTTTGATTTTTAACACCATCTAGAGTGCAATAATTCAAATTAAAAATACATTTATTTACAGAAAGAATAATACAAGGTATGTACAAAATACATATGAAACAGTTGTGCTACCTGAAGACCGCT
The DNA here is from genome assembly GCA_932527175.1 of Operophtera brumata. Taxonomy (NCBI): domain Eukaryota; kingdom Metazoa; phylum Arthropoda; class Insecta; order Lepidoptera; family Geometridae; genus Operophtera; species Operophtera brumata. The sequence continues at coordinate 50,949,204 of OW052239.1, read as the reverse complement.
GCAAGCGATCTACAGGTAGCTCAACTGATCCAAATCACTACCAGACGGAAGCGTCCCTAAGATGCTGGCTGCATTGCCACGCTGAATGGCAATACTAATGCGTTGAGCCAGATAAGAGCCAGCTCTCGGGTCACGCGTCGCTTCGACTAGATGCCCTGAAAGAATTTTGAAAACGCGGTGGGCCCCGGAACCCCACGGGCCCAGAGTCTCGACCCCGTAAGGCTCAAATAAGTAAGCTAATAAAATTAAAAATGTGCATGGATAATTATAATTATATTATACATTATAATTCCGAGGGATCACTAGGAACTCGATAGGACAATATTTTCTCTATAGAAAAAAAAACAAAAGTTACGTCTATTTTTTGCCTAGATTCGACTTTTTTTAATGGTGCATTTATTGGGTAAAAATTAGATAAATAAAGGTCCCGCCCCCCGTACGACCAGTCTGCTTGAATCGTAGGCTAGGTTTGGGCGATAGAATCGCGTCCGGTGTCTCAATGCTCCAAGAGTTGGCAATACCAGGGGGGCATTTAATAAGTAGGCTTCCGAGTTGGCAAGGCGCCACACCTGAGCTTTCATTTTAATATTTTTTAGTCTGATTAAAGTGGAGTTTCCTTATCTTTTATTACTTCGCGTTTGCGAAACTAGAAATAAGAATATATGGTTCTCCACCACCTGCTCGACAATGCCCAATTACATATCATGCAGCCTCAACGTAAAGTAAAGCATTACCTCTTTAGGGAGGTAAAGTTGTATGAAACTCACTAGTGAGTAAAGTGATTTAATTTGGATCGTCAAATTCGTGTGGTAACTCTTGGAGAAGTCTGAGTAAGAAAATGCCCAAATAAATAAATAAATAATGCTGGAATGTTCACACAACATTATCTAGCCCCAAGCTAAGCAGAGCTTGTGTTATGGGTACTAGATAACTGATATACTTAATACATTACATAGCACTATACACAGCCAAAACGCTGTCAAAGCCTATTTGTTTTACTTACTTATTTGTGTTGTGTATAGTTTTTTGTCAAAATAAAAGTTTTACTTACTTACTTACTTACATAGATAGATATTTTTTATTATGCATAGAAAATACCCAGAACACCCTGAACAAATATCAAATACCGGACACCGGGACAGGCGAAACTAAATAAAAGCTTGTAATATCTTTACGGATAGGACATATATTATTATATTATTGTGATATCTAGCAAAGAGAAAAATACCTATATATACAGCCAGTGGTTTTTCCTTTGAGCGGCAAATTCACTATCCGATTTGGCGACCGTGCAAGCCCTTCAAATCTGCCGGCCGAGAAGCCATTCAATACGATCCAATGTTGTGAGTACATCAACGTAGTGTTTATAATATTAACTTTAGTTATTTAAACATTGGATATGGTAGTCTGCATTGAATAGGAACGTGTAATAATCCTGAGGTCATCAGCCGCAGTCCACTTATAGTCCAAGCTATGAGGTAATGCATTGTAGTAGCAGAGGTTATATATATAGAGAGAGGTTATATATAGAGGTTATATATAGCATCGGAGGGTCGTATGCTAGTTCTGTCATTCGACAACTGCGAGTAAGACTCGTGACAACCAGAACACAGCAATGCGAGCACTGCTTTGCTTGCACAAATAAGACCAACGTCAACCAAGACAGTTTGATCACGAGGAAGAACCCTTAAACCATTTTATCATCATCTCAGCCTGGAATCACCCACTGCTGGGTATAGGCCTCCTTTCTCTTCTGCCAACCTCCTCTGCCCTGTACGTCTCTCAGCCAGGTATTGCCCGCGACGGATACGATGTTGTCGACTCTTCTCGCTTTCGGACGATCCGGATTCCTTCGGCCCGACTTTGGCCACCACTCCGTTGAGGCTTTACTCCAGCGGCCGTCACCATCACCACGTCTGGAAATTCGATACCTGCGGGATACTCACTTACTCTGTCTCCTTTACAACATCCTCCACAATCGTCTTTCTCTAAACTATTTAAAGGAACTTTTCCCTCCGCGTTTTTCTCCTGACCATCCATCTCGATCCTCTCAACATCTTCTACTCATTCTACCCTGCCCATAAGACCTATTTTACACCTACTCTTTTACGGCCACTTCGATCCGCTTGTAGAACTCTCTTTCAGTAGGAGTCAGAAAAGCCGCTTCCATGGGAGTCTTCAAGTCCAAACTGTACCAATACATTTTGTCATTGCAAAATGTCCAACAAAATTGAGCGCTTATGTTATTTATTGATTTATTTTTATACATTATATTATGTTAGGTATTTTTATAGCTAGTTATTTAGAGTAGGTATTTAATTATGTTAATTATTTAATCTCGACCTATAATTATTCTCAATAGCACTACCACCCACTCTACATTACGCAAAGGTTAGGTGGAAGGAAATGCTAATTAGCATTAAGTTCGCCTATGTACTGCTTTTTTGTCTTGTGCAATAAATGAGGTGAGGTGTAATAATGAGGTGTCCTCAGCTCCACTTGAGGTTTATCGCTCTGTCTCCGACGTCATAGACTTTTGTCCGACGACTTGTCACATAGGCTACTTTTATCCCGATTTGAGCGAGCGGCGCGGCTGGCGGAGACGCTACATCACATTAGAGATATATTTACGGTCGCAAACATACACAGAAACCGCAATTACTGCTACAATAGAATCCTGAATAAACTATGGAACACTTAACCCCAAAAAGGTTCGGCGTCGCCAGATTTCTTTGTATCCTGCTTTCGTAAGCCTTGTCTACATTGAAACTTAATTAATTCTGGTATTTCTGTCCTCGATTGCCACCAGTGGGTATGATGCATGTAGTAGAGCTTTTTTGTGAAAGAGTTCGTCCGAGGAAGTACTACCACCATATCTATTACTGCCGCAAAGCAGTAGTGCTCGCATTGCTGTGTTCCGGTTTGAAGGGTATAGATGTCGGTGAAATTACCAGGCACACGAGACTTAAATCTTTGCGTATCAGAGTGGCGGGTGCAGTGCAATGCCACATAGAACGCGTCCTAGGTGGACGTGTCTTATGAGGCCATTCATTGTTAAATGTAGAGGTTACCGCTTAACACCAGGTGGCTATGATTTCGTCATTCACACAGACCAGGGGCTCATCATCCTACGCCCCACGACTAATAGAGCACAAGTGTAGTGAAAATACTACTTAGTTATTTTGCGTGACTTTTTAGTCTCCTTTAAAAGTATGCATAGTGACTATACCGGTTGGACCCTTCCTTCACTAAGATATTGAGCAACAAGTAACTAATTTTGTAAAAATAAAAAAAACCCTCAGCGCAATGAAACGGCTGAACCGATTTTGATCAAACATAGCTAAGAACACTCCAGACAAATACAGCTTTCAAACAAAAACAAAAGGTAATCGGTTCATCCGTTCGGGAGCTACGATGGCACAGACAGAGACACACACACACAAACAGACACGTCAAACTTATAACACCCCGTCCTTTTAGCGACGGAGGTTAAAAACTGAAAAACCGTAATTTCATAGTTTTTTGGGCACACTGCCGCTCGCACAGCGCTTGGAAAATTGCAAATCCGGTTTGTTAATATTGGTTAAGGTTACTAACAACATATAAAAAAATCAGCGTGACCCGAACTTTTGCAAGTACGACCCCCTTTTCATGTTTAACTTGTTCATAGTTCATAGTTCATTTATTGATAACAATAATGTTACAGGTCAAAAATAATTATAATAAGAAAGAACATAATTAGTACATAAAAACATAATTAGTAATTAGAGTTTTGAATGTACGTGTGTGATTGGAGATACAGATAAAAGTTTTATCTATCTATCTACATAAATCAAATAAAAATGTAAATAAAATTAAAAAGTTAAATCGTAATAATAATAACATATGATTATTTTATCGACTCCATGTTAATAATTAGTCAGTAGGTACAAATAACATTGGCAAAAAACAGAAATGAAAAAAGCATTGACTGGACTATTTCAAATTGGTGGAAATTGTCTACCAAAGTTTCTGTAAAACTACCACCGTTTTACTAAAACATGACTTGACTGTGACTTTCACGACTTGGAAGGATTGTAACGTTGTAAAATACGATTATAAAATTATACTTGAAATTAAGAAATGCACAGGCCATGCGACGCCGGTTAGAAAAACACAAAAGGATTTTTTTATGTGAATACGCCCTTAGATTTCTTTCCACGAGGACTGACACACGAGAATCTACTATCCATCCTAATCCAAAGTCTGGGTCAGATTTAAGCCTGACTTAGTTGTCTGTGTAGTCAGCTTGGCGAGGACAGTGACACACTAAACGCCGTTAACCCTGAGTTAACCTTCTGGGAAATATTCCGGAAAATATGAAAAGTAATGTAATGTAGCCTTTCTTTTCTTACTCAAGGTCTGGTTTTTCTGTAGTTATATAATGAAACTAGTGTAATGCCCGCGACTTTGTCCGCGTGTACTTTTCCATATAAACATAAACACCCCGCTGCTCCCCTTAGGGGTTGTATTTCTGGAATTCCTTTCTTAGTGATTGATGCCTATGAAGTAGTTAAACTTTCGATTCGAAGATTTAAATCTTACATAAAGAATAATTTAATTAAGAAAGCGTATTACACACTACATGACTATGTTAATGATAAAGCCGCGTGGCCTGATGTCGCTCTGCCCCTCGACACCTAATTTGTCAATTTGCAATGTCTGTACCTGCATATAATTTATTACTGATGTGTTATTTATGTGTATATCAAGCGTAGTGTGTGCTGCCTTATGAACTTTTGCTGATTCTCTCTATCATCTTACTTTTGACTGCCTACCTAAGTAAGGCTTTTAATTTGGTTTTCCTTTTTTCCTTGAATCAGCTTCCACTTGTTCTCGAGGCACCACACAGGCGCTCTCCACCTAGTAGTAAGAAGGATCATCAAAAGAAAAACAGACCGTGTTTGTTGCCTGATTCTTCTAGGTCTGGTTGCGTTGGAACAGGAGTAACTGTAAATTTATTTTTTAAGACGATTCAAAATGATCCTTGTGATTTCAATGAATAAAATACTTTTGACTTTTTTTGAGTGCACCCCTAGACCACAAAAGGAACGTACCCTCCAAATTTCAGGTCTCTACGACTTATGGTTTAGGCTATGCGTTGATAGTCAGTCAGTCACGCAACGATTTTATAAATATTGATTTATGAAATCCCGACTCTCGAACATTCATATACACTAGTTGTGTAAAAACTACCGTAGTTGTGTACAATCTTGTTCAAAAACCATAGACAGATTATTACTAGCGTAGTGATAAAATTACTGCCAATTCTATGGTGTCAAAATCTGATGCGGGACACCAACGATAACCAGTTTGTGACTTAATTCGCACGAGATTGGGGGTGTTTGGTGTTATAGTTGACACAGGTACATGGACACACGCCTTTTTCCCCGAAGGGGGGTAGGCAGAGCCTCAATGAGCCTCAATGGACCTCTTTTCACAGTGGGTTGCACCATCCTGGAATATAGACGTGAGAAGAAGTGGTGAGCTCATTGCCGCCATTGCTTCCCACGACTGCCTCGGCTAACGCTTTCTTCCAGTAATTACACATTCCTTTAAGCTAGCAGCCAGGACAAATCTTATACCAACGAATCACATCAACAAGTCCGGGTAATCCCTTAGTCGGCTTTTAAGACATCCACGGGAAGAGACGGAGGGTCTATTCTAGTTGTTGATGTTAAATGGTTTTTTATCTTGCAACCCACTGTGAAAAGAGGCCTATTGTGGCTCTGCCTACCCCTTCGGGGAAAAAGGCGTGTGTCTATGTATGTATGTATCTTTTTACAGGTAATTTACCCATTACGGACGACGGGAGGCTGAGTCTGGATGTACCGACGACAGGTAAAGGTAGCAGGATGCCGGTGGATGGAGGTGGCTCAAGACGATTCATCGTGGGATTATATGGAGTCTATCGCCAGCAGTGAGCTTGCACAAATATTTGCTGAACATGCAAACTTTTATCGCGCAGCAGGAATCGAACCCGCATCTTTCGCATCTCAGGCGGCTACTCGTCCTAAAATATCGTACTTATTATGATGTGATTGTTTCACGTTTGTTGATTAATATTGAAAGTAATATTAGCGATGACGCTTGTAGAAAATTCCAACAATGTATGGGACTGACGCATCTATCGTAATGTCATGTGATCTATTGTATTACGATTGTAGAAATAGAATCGCTTCGAAGCGAATACCGTTTGTCTAGACGCGACTGGGCTCTGTCGTTGTATGACCATTTAATTGACCAAAAGCATTCGATCTGTTCTAAACATGTGTACTGTGCATTCGATGACTGCACTCTTTGACCAAAATAAAAAAGTATAGACGAGCCTCAAGTAACGATAGTTTTGAAGCTTATAAAGTGAGTGAGCTCACTCACATCTCTTCAGTCGGCCTTTGTGACGGCAACGAGTGACGTAACGTACGTGTGGTGTGGTGTAATTGTGACTTATTTTTCACGGACGTTTTGCATGGGTAAGGCCCTTCCATTCTTTTTTATTTTGGTCTTCGATTGCACTAACACAAATACAAATTAAAAAAAATCCCAACGCAATGAAACGGCTGAACCGATTTTCATGAAACATATCTAAGAACCATCGCTAGAAAAACTTCTTTCAAATAAAATAAACGCATTTTAATAGGTTCACCCTTAAGGTGGATCTCACGCTTGCGGCGCGAAATTAAATTTTTTGGTGTTTTTTGCCCATTACAGCTCATCAACATTTCTTCTGATAGCTTCTTGATTTCGCGAGAACTAGGAGACTTAACACACATTTTTTTATTGATAAATAAATATATCAGCAGCTATGATACCCCCTAAACACATTTTTAGTGTTTTTTTTTATTGTATCTAAACTGATGATATTTATGAAATACTATCAATTAAAACATGTGAGTTTAGTCACCTAGTTCTCGTGAACTCAACTTTCGCTATCTGAAGAAAAGAAGAAGAAGTGTTGATGAGCTATAATGGGCATACAACAAAAAAAAAAAGAATTCCGCGCCGCAAGCGTGAGCATATTTACCTTAAGAGTTACGATGCCACAGACAGACACAAACACATAGCGGTCAACACCAACTCGTTTCGCGTCGGGCTTACAAAATCAGACGAATTAGGACATCAAATTATACTTATTTTGAAGGTCCCATCTCGTACCATCATGGACGGGTTTGGACTAGTTGGGACTGGCTGTGACATGCGCTCGGTGTGTGTCGTGTTTTACGAAAAGTGATTTCAGTTACATAACAATGGTAAGGGGAGCTTAGAAATTACTGCGATGTATTTGATGTCATGTCTCTACTCGAGTCGGCGCTTAATTGAATATGAAGGTTTATTATTATAAGGACTAGGATTACTTAATTATCTTAACAGGTTTTCTCCTAATTCTTTTTGGGGGTATTTTTATTGATTATCTCGCAAAATATAGATAATTTTGCAAAACCCCTACAGCAGGGTTGAAAAAAAACCGTTTATTTTACAAAAAGAACAAAACACTGTTTTTAATCTGCAAACAAAAAAAAACAAGTTTAAAATCAATTTCAATTATTTGTTTTTTTGTAGTTTTTTAAACACATTTTACAATTTAATTTATGTTTTTTCTGAACACGCTTATAATAGATTGGTCTTGTTTAGTTGTAGGTATGTAACGGAATCTTTGATCGTGCTTTTTACCGCACTCCAAAACGTCAGAAGAACATAATAGTTATTTATGATACTAGGGTGAAAAGTTGGTTATTACAAACGAGTTTTTTTTTTATTTTATTTTATTTTTTATACTACTTGAATAACGGAACAAGCAGATGGCCCACCTGATGTTAAGCGGTACCCTCTGCCTATGAACAGTGCATTACCTCATAGGTCACGTCCACCTAGGACGCACCCTATGTGGCATTGCACTGCGCCCGCCACCCTGAGACATAAAGATGAAAAGTCTCATGTGCCTGTAATTTCACCGGCACCCTTACCCTTCAAACCGGAACACAGCAATGCGAGCACTACTGCTTTGCGGCAGAAATAGGTATGGTGGTAGTACTTCCCCGGATGAACGTTTTTCAACACATTTGCGAGAAAACAGTACAATAAGTAATGATTGAGTATTTCTGCGAGTCTTCCATGATATAAAATTATTGTAAAATAATTAAATAACGCTCCCCCTATTTTGGCGGCCACATACCTTTTTCTGCAATTTGCGCCACATTCAAGTAGATTCCGAATTAATATCGGATTCCTCGCTTGAACTCATATTATTATTTTGATTATAAATATCAGTCGGAAAGTAGCAACAATCTTTGACGTTTCTAATATGAAAATGGCGTGAATTTGCAAAAGGAGCTACGTACTACATCTTTTGTCTCATTTTCTATAGTGAGACAACCTCCTTGGAAGCGGTTTTGCTAAATCAATACGTATTGAGCTAAAGCGCTTCCAAGGAGGTTCGATTATTCAGCTTGAGAAATAATCGAACCTCGAATCGAATTGAGGAGATTGAAACTCCTTGGTGCAATTCTTACCTATACCTATATTTTTAATACGAAAATTTAAAAAAAACGTAATGGATACGCACGGCGCTTTACAACGGAGCGTGCGGTAAAATAAGTACTCTCTAGGTACCTAATAGGTACCTAAGTACCTATTTTACCGCATGTTCCGTTGTATGGTTCGTAATTTGTAACTTTCGGACAATGTATACATGCTTCGTAAAGGCAGTTTTTGAGCATATGTGTCGAAAAATATTTTATTGAATAAAATTTGATATGAAATACATAGGTTTTTTATGTTTTGAAACATGTTTTAAACAAGTATGCATTTTTTCCCAGTGTTTTAAACTCTTGTTTTAAAACGAATGTTTTAAACATTGCCAACGCTGCCCTACAGTAAACCCTCGGCTTTGTTGTAATGATTTTATTCATAAGTTGTTTACCCAAGCACCATTTTTATAAACAATTGCATCTAGGCAAATGTTAGAAGTAACCTTTTTTTTTTATATAAATAGTGTGAGCTCGTTTAGCGTATTTAAACATAAAATGGCTGATCATATTCTAAGTATGTAATCATTCACTGCTGGGCAAACGTTAAATGAGCAAAACTAAAACTAAATCTAAAACAAGAAGGACATTTTTTAGATTATTATATGTTTATATTGTTCTCATTTAAGTGACACTTGTCTTTGAGAATACATTGTTTAAACCTAAAACCTATCGAGAAAATATTGACCTATCGTGTTTCTGGTACAGTGATCCCTCGGAATTACGATTAGGAGATTTGCTGAATGCCCCATGTTCCGAAGTTAAGTGGCAATTAAGAAACATGCGTACTTACGTACAAACAGACACTATGGTTAACTTATAACCACCTCTCTTTGCAATGGGGTGTAAATAAAAGTGGTAGATGACAAATAATTAATTTTGTAAAAATTCAAAAAACCCTCAACGCAATGAAACGTCTGAACTGATTTTGATCATAACTAAGAACACTCCCGTCAAATTCACCTTTCAAACAAAAACAAAAAAACTAAATCGGTTCATCCGTTCGGGAGCTACGATGCCACAGACAGACACACCCACAGACACACACACAGACACACATACACACACACACCTACACACACACACACACACACACACACACATACAGACATGACAAACTTATAACACCCCGTCGTTTTTGCGTCGGGGGTTAAAAACCACACTTTAAGAAAACCTTTTAAAAATTCAATTTCAAGACTCCACAAAACTAGTTTCAGAAAACTCTAAATTCTACGAAACATTCAAATAACGACCCGGTTCGGAATGTAAATGTGAAATTGAAAAATATCCGTTGTCTCGGTTAATATCCGGTTGCTGCTGTACTTTACCGCGAACCGGTTATCCGGTGCCGTTCGTATTCTACTCGTAACAAGTTAATTTAAAGCCGACTTCAATTACTTTTCAAAAAACCGACTGTGCGACTTTATTCGGCTAACTGGATGGTATTTCATTCTCGGCAAAGAATTTGTTAGGCACTACAAATCGAAGAAAACAGAAAACAATATCAAATATTCATAAAAATAATCTCCTCCCATGGATGTCGTAAAAATAATCTGAGGAATTACCCGGGCTTGTTTGTAAGATTCGTTGGTATAAGATTTGTCCTGGCTGCTAGCTTATTTACTAGAAGAAAGTGTTAGCTGAGTCAGTCGTGGGAAGCAATGGCAGTTCGTGGGATGAATCCATGGGATCAATACGGCTGCACCCCAGCGATGAGCTCTCCACTTTTCACGTCTATATTCCCACGATGGTTCAACCCACGGTGAGTTCTCACGGTTCATTGAAGCTCTGCCTACCCTTTTGGGGAAAAAGGCGTGTTTATGTACAAGATAGGCCGGACACATTTCAATTAGTACTCACGGCTCATTGAAGCTCTGCCTACCCTTTCGGGGAAGAAGGTGTGTTTATGTACAAGTTAGGCCGGACACATTTCAATTAGTTCTCTTGGCTCATTGAAGCTCTGCCTACCCTTTCGGGGAAAAAGGCGTGTTTATGTACAAGATAGGCCGGACACATTTCAATTAGTTCTCACTGCTCATTGAAGCTCTGCCTACCCTTTCGGGGAAAAAGGCGTGTTTATGTACAAGATAGGCCGGACACATTTCAATTAGTTCTCACGGCTCATTGAAGCTCTGCCTACCCTTTCGGGGAAAAAGGCGTGTTTATGTAAAAGATAAGCCGGACACATTTCAATTATCACACAAGATAGGCCGGGCATATTTCTAATATCATACAAGATAGGCCGGGCACATTTAATTAATCATACAAAATAGGCCGGACTCATTTCAAATATCACGCAAGATAGACGGGCACATTTCAATTATAATACAAGATAGGCCGGCCGGCCGGGCACATTTCAATTATCATATCAGATAGGCCGGGCACATTTCAATTATCATATAAGATAGGCCGGGCACATTATCAGTCAAGCACGACCAGGCAATCGCCAAGTGGGTAAAAATGCTTGAATTTATGTTCCAAGAAAGTTCAGGAAAAGTGAAATAAATCCCCTTTCACGAAAATAATCATTTTAAAAATAGGAATGAGGAAAATGATCAACAGAAGAAGAGGTCGATCCTCCTTAAATTAATAAGGTAAACGACATAGAAAACTCGTTGAAGGGACGGGACTCCTTCCGCCATATTAGAAATAAGACGTCGTCTACTTTTATATAATTCCTAGTCTTTTTAGGGTTCCGTAATAAAAATTACGGAACCCTTATAGATTCGTCATGTCGTCTGTCTGTCTGTCTGTCCGTGTATGTCACAGCCACTTTTTTCCGAAACTATAAGAGCTATGCTGTTGAAACTTGGTAAGTAGATGTAACATTCTGTGAACCGCAATAAGATTTTCTAACAAAAATAGAAAAAAAACAATAAATTTTTGGAGTTCCCCATACTTAGAACTGAATCTCAAAAAACTTTTCTTCATCATACCCATACGTGTATCATCATACAAAAATGAAATTGAGTTTCTAATGTTATTTTTTTCTAAACTGAATAGTTTGCGCGTGAGACACTTCCAAAGTGGTAAAATGTCCCCCCCCCCCCCCCGTAACTTCTAAAATAAGAGAAAGATAAAACTAAAAAAAATATATGATGTACCTACATGAAAATTGGTTTGAACGAGATCTAGTAAGTAGTTTTTTATTTTTGGGGTTCCCCATAGTTAGAAATGAAATTAAAAAAAAAAAAAAAAAAACTTAAGTGTGAGGTGTCTATGAATAGGTCTTCAAAAATGATAGTGAGGATTCCATTTTTTTTTTTTCTAAACTGAATAGTTTGCGTGAGAGACACTTCCAAAGTGGTATAAAGAGTCCCCCCCCCATAACTTCTAAAATAAGAGAATGATAAAACTAAAAAAAAAAATGGTGTACATTACCATGTAAACTTCCAACGAAAATTGGTTTGAACGAGATCTAGTAAGTTGTTATTTTTAATACGTCATAAATCGTAATCCATCCAAGAACTTCTATATTATGTTACTTGCTGCTACGGAACCCTTCATGGGCGAGTCCGACTCGCACTTGGCCGCTTTTTTAAAGTAAAGCATATGTGTAGTGAAATAAAATGGAAGTGTATCGCGTGACATTTCAAATTGGTGAAAATGTCTACAAAGTTTTAGTATAACGGTCACCGTTTTACTAACACATGTCTTGACTGTGACTTTGACGACTTGGAAGGATTGTAACGTTACAAAATACAATTATAAAATTATACTTGAAAATGGCAAATGCACAAGCCGTGCGACCAAAAACCACATTACATACAGACAATAATTAAAAAAAAAACTCGTTGAAGATGTCAACAAAAATGTGCCTTAAATTTTTGTTAATTTATTTCGAAAATAAACAAGTGCTTTTTAGTCTTAGAGCATGACGGCATCCGTACCGTTTTTAGGCGGTACGGAGGCCTGCGTTGCTCCATGTTTTTAGGTATCGAAATCCGACACGCAACTCATAATATAAGATCGTATTGGCAGATCTCATTTTTAACAAATGATACATCAAGATATAGGTGAATAAGTAAATAATGCTGGACAGTTCACACACCATTATCTAGTCCCAAGCTAAGCAGAGTTTGTGTTATGGGTACTAGGTAGCTGATATACTTAATACAATACATTAATGATGAGATAAATGATAAGAAATTTTTGTTACTCTTATAGAACCTGTTATTTTTTAGTCCTATATTTAGTGCTACATAAGTGAAATAATTTTTTGTCCGTAATAAAAAATTAAAAAAATTACGATGTGTCTTTTTGGGTTTAATTTTAGGCGCAAACTAAAAAATTAAAATAAAACTCGTCAAATGTGTGTCATATCAAACGAAAGCCCTTTCATTTGATATGACACATATTATGTTATAGTCATAATACAACGAGCCAGTCATTATTGTTCTTTATAATTTTAAAATGCGTACTTTAAAAGACATTAAAGAAAATCGTGTAGGGAAGCAATGACGGCGATGAGCTCACCACTTGTCATGTCAATATACCATGATGGTGCAACCCACTGTGAAAAGCGGCCCATTGAGGCTCTGCCTGCCCCCCTTCGGGGAAAAAGGCGTGTGTCTATATGTATGTATGCATGTGTACGCACATGTTGCAGGTATATAATGTCGTGAAATATGCATGAGACTGTTCCGTCATGCTCCTGACTTCCCGGCATTCATTATCCGCCAAAAAGGCTGATATCTTCTATTTCGTCTTCAAAGGCTAAAACCCGGCACGTCCGTATAAATACTCGGATGGGCAGCGTTCGGGAAACTACGCCATATTTATGGACGTAGTGCGTAGTATGTACGTATTCTAATGTAATGAAAAAGTTGATAATAAATTCAAATCTTAGAGGTCAAAGTGATCAGACGAATCCAGCTCGGATGGGCAGCGTTCGGGAAACTACGCCATATTTATGGACGTAGTGAGTAGTATGTCGTAGTATAATGAAAAAGTTGATAGAACTATTTTTTTTTTTTTTTCATGTATTATTTGTATGTTGTGTCCTCTTGGACTTTCTTTTCACTCTTTATAATAAATTCAATTCTTAGAGGTCAAACTGGTCAGCCGACGAATCCAACTCAGATGGGCAGCGTTTGAGAAACTACGCCATATCTAAGCAGGGCCTCAACTGGAGTCTATAATCAGTGCGTGTTGCCAGTGTCTCAGTTACGGCACTGAGACGTGGTAGCTTACTATTGGCCTCATACACAAGCTCTAATTAGCGCAGCGGGATATAATCCGAAATGAGGATATCCGTAGAAGAACCAAGACCAACCAACATACATCTTTTTAAACCCTGACGCAAAAACGATAGGGTGTTATAAGTTTGACGTGTCTGTGTGAGTGTGTGTGTGTGTCTGTCTGTCTGTGGTATCGTAGCTCCCGAACGGATGAACCGATTTAGATTTTTGTTTTGTTTGAAAGGTGAATTTGGCTTGAGTGTTCTTAGCTATGTTTGATCAACATGGGTTCAGCCGTTTCATTGCGTTGAGGGTTTTTTAAATTTTTACAAAATTAATTACTTGTTATATATAATTAGTTTTCGCTTATTCCCTGCCTATTCGCGTTTCGCTTTGGTTGATACCAGCCTGAAGCCACAGACCTCTGCCTGAGCGGAGTGTAGCGGAAATGTGTAGTTCTACCACTGTGATACCGTAATATCCTTTGAAACGATTGGTTTTCGTATACTCTCCGCTTTGGAGGGTTCCAGCCCGAAGGCAGAGTTGCTATAAGTTGAGTTGCCAACAAGTGGATCTGACGGAAGACCAGCGTTGGTTGCTAGCTTGCTATACCAACTCATGCTGGGGCAGAGCCAATTTGTTACTAAAGTTACACTTCGTCCCTTCAAATCTGCTTCCTCATAGTCTACGTTTATTATGTTTCTGTGACGCTCTTGTATACAAATAAATCTATATTCTTCTTTCTTCCTGTTCTTTCAATAGACTAGTCCTGTCGAAATATTCTCGTATTTTCACCGTCATTAGAAGTCCACTACTGGACGTGGGTCTTCCGCATATAATTCTATGACAAACGGTCTTAAGCTGCCTCCATACACCGATTCCCTGCGACCTCTATAATGAGGTAAGCCCTCAAGGCCTGGAGCATTACTTGTATCAAAGTATTGAAATTGCTATTTTTGAAACAATATTGGAACAATCGGATTTCAAGAGTACCTATTTACTAGGAAATACTGAGAAAAGTCTGTTGAAAATAATATTATTTAGGCAAGGTCGTTCATTACTCGGGATTGGAGGAATCGGACCTATTCAGGAGTAAGTAAACTGAATTGAGAGAAAAGACACAGCTGGTAGAGAATAGCCGGTACACTTCATTGAATGGTGCTTGAACCGAGAGTCATGCTTCGTGCGCGTTTTGTCCTTGTCTAGTATTCATTCAGATATAATTTACATACATAGACACACGCCTTTTCCCCGAAAGGGTAGGCAGAGCCTCAAATAGGCCTCTTTTCACTGTGGATTGCACCATTGGGAAATAGAAGTGACAAGTGGTGAGCTCATCGCTACCATTGCTTCCCACTACTGACTCTGCTAACGCTTTCTTCCAGTAATAACACATTCCTTAAATAAGCTAGCAGCCAGGACTAATCTTATACCAACGAATCTTACAAATAAATATCAATGTATTAATTGGACGTGTCAGGAAATAAGTTTTAAATGTTTTTTTTTAACTATCTGAATGACGGAACAAGCAAATGGCCCACCTGATGTTAAACTGTGACCTCTGCCTTTAACAGTGCGTTACCTCATAGGTCACGTCCACCTAGCTCTCACCCTATGTGGCATTGCATGCGCCCGCCACCCTAGGACATAAAGATGAAAAGTCGTATGTGCCTGTCATTTCACGGGCACCAATACCCTTATAAACGGAACACAGCAATGCGAGCATTACTGTTTTGCGGCAGAAATAAGTATGGTGGTAGTACATCCCCGGACGAACTCTTTCACAATAAAGCTCCACTACTAAACTTAAAACTGCTTGCTCACGTGTTTTTTTTTTCTGTAAGTACTGGAATCATTTACAACTTGTCATTTAGTAACATCACGCTTTGAGTGAATCAGCTGTTAACTCTCTATCCTGTGACAAAATGACGGAATCTGATTAGAGTTTCTTTTCTCATTTATTGAAATTATTGTTTTTGCGAAAGAGGATATTGACATTAGAAATTTTAATGTAAATTACGATTAATTTTGATTGATTTCTGGGAATGGCGGGAGTTTCATGATGGGTTCAATGAGAAAACATTTAAAAGGGGACATGGTTTGTTATTTATTTATTATCCATGCATTTTTCAAGATCATACTACCATTTTTTTATTTATAAACCTAGTAGGCAAACTAGCTTTTTGCCCACCTGATTTAAAGTGGTCACCGTCGCTTATAGACACCGGCAAAACCGGGGGTATTGTCGACATACAATTACCCCCACCTACCAATTACAATTGTTGGGTATTTTTACATTGACATACCTTCTTTTGACCGCGATCTCACTTGTTGGTAAGTGCGGCCGAGGATAGAGCACAAAGGTCTATAAGGCACCTATACACTCTAGCCTTGCTTGAAGAGACCCAGATTATAGTTTACGGAAAGGCAGACGACGGTAGTGTGTTCCATTCCTTAGCATTATTTACCCAATGCCTAAAAATGCCTATTTACGCCATAGTAAAATTCTTCGAAATCATTGTAGCCGTGCGGATGGAGATATTTTGTAGCATAGAAGGTAGAAAATAAACCGGCATGCTTGGTTTCATACAAATTTACGTGTTCACAGTTGAGAGTGGTGTAATTATTGCTTAATTACTAATTAATCTATTCATACATACACACATAGACACACGCCTTTTTCCCGAAGGGGTGTAGGCAGAGCCGCAATGGGCCTCTTTTCACACTGGGTTGCGCCATCGTGGAATATATACGTGACAAGTGGTGAGGTCTTCGCCGCTATTGCTTCCCATGACTGACTCAGCTAACGCTTTCTTCCAGTAATAACACATTCTATAATAAGCTAGTAGCCAGGACAAATCTTATACCAACGACACTTATAAACAAGTCCGGTTAATCATTTAGTCGGCTTTTACGACATCCACGGGAGGAGACGGAGATGTTTATTCTTAGGCCGTACACACCACGACTATTTTATAACAGATTTCCGCAAAGTCATGGTTGATTCAATTAACTTTCTTCACGCTGTCAATTAAGGGCTAGGCTACGTCGCTTTGTCGGCAGTTTTGATCTACTATCAAAACTGCCGACAAAGCGACGTAGACGTTCATCAACTCAAGAAGTTTTGTATAACTTAGAGACCTTAGTTACTCCTAAACACATTTTAATAAAGTTCTTGTTTGATGAGTGCCTCAAATCCGTTGCCTCTTCGAGGGACAAACTGTTAAGATAAGTAGTTCTCAAACTTTATGTTTATAAACCAAGTCTAAAAGCAAAGTTAGCCTGTGTTTTCTGAAGGGCTTACTTTGCCTGTAGCGGTAACTTTTCTTGATTAACACCGTTATTATTTAAATAAAAAAAAACATTAATTATAATAAAAAGCTATCCTAGTCTAGACATTTTCTTTAATCATCATCAACAGCCGCTAGACGTCCACTGCTGGACCTGGGACTCGTACTATTATTTATTCTGTGCCTGGGTGCCAATGGCACTAACTTTGTATGATAATACCAAAACAAAACCACAACCAAACGCCAATTTGTAAAGCTAAATAATTGGTTAAAATCCTTAACCTACCAAGAAACAGAAGAACTATTCTAAGCTCCCTACCTTTTTAAACTAATTTTTCAAACACGTAGATCAGGAATGCTCGCACCCACGTATTCTCTCTCGCATACATTTATCTGCACATTCTCTAACACCACACACAAACTCTCGCTCTCACATCATCAGTCATCACACTCGATCAAATGCAAAATGCACACAGCTACTTCTGTTTAATTACTTTATATATCTATCTACTTAGTTATGTATGATTTATAATTATATATATATTTATTTTAGATTATTTTGCCTATTTTTCTATATTATATATATTATATTCTTAATCCTAAGTTCTTTACTTAAGTAATTGTTAAAAATTGAGTTTAGACAATAGACCACCATAATTAAAGAGGGGACTCCTCTAATACAGGTTTTGTAACAGAGGAGATCCCAACACATGTAACCCATAGTTTTGTAAGGAAAATAAAGAATTTTTGTATTTGTATTTAATTTGTGTCGTGAGACTGGTACTAAAAGGCAGAACTTAGTTTTATCTTTCTTTGTTTCTGTGTGTCTGTGTATGTGTGTGTGTGTGTGTGTGTGTGTGTGTGTGGTTTGTTGACAAAAATAAATGTTTTTTCTTTCTTTCAATTGTATTTTTCTGGAAGATAGTGTAGCGATCGCTCGAACATCCAATATTTTTTGTAGCGAAAAACATATTAGGTATAAAATACAGTATGGCACTGAAGTAGGTATTTAAATTAAACGTTTTTAGGGTTCCTTACCCAAAGGGTAAAACGGGACCACTAACTAAGACTCCGCTGCCCGTCCATATGTCTGTCTGTCTGTCCGTCTGTCACCAGGCTGTATCTCATGAACCGTGATAAATAGACAGTTGAAATTTTCACAGGTTTTCATCCATGTATTTCCGTTGCCGCTTTAACAGCAATGCTAAAAGACAGAATAAAATAAATATTTAAGGGGGCTCCCATACAACAAACATGTTTTTTTGTGCTGTTTTTTATAGATAATTGTATGGAAACCGTCGTGCGTGAGTCCGACTCGCACTTGGCCGGTTTTTATAATAATAAAATTAACCTTAGTATTTTTTTTTATTTTTGCTCGTTATCAAGGACCAGACTGTATATTAAACGAATACAATTAAATGTAATACTCGTTTACTATTACTTGAAGTATTATTCTAAAGAAGTAAAAATACTTTCCTTTACCTGTTTTTTATATGAGCCGTGAATCTCTAACAGAAAGTTTCCTTCCTAAATACCTGTTCCAACTCTTAGGGGTCCCTTTAAATGGAACAAGGACAAGATTTTCATTTAAAGTCCCATTTTGGGATCGTAAAGGAACCTATAGATATAAATAAGTTAACGTAGGCAACGTACTTTATACCAAAAGGTGTCTAATATTTAGTGGTTCTTTCACCATTGATCACAATCTAAAGCTCTTTTCTACAAGTCTCAATCAGGGTGACTACGAAAGAAACAGTAGCTCAGTTGAACCGGTAATAAATAAATAATAAATAATGCTGGACAAGTTCACACAACATTATCTAGCCCCAAGATAAGCCAGAGCTTGTGTTATGGTAACTAGTTAACTGATATACTTGATAATACATTAAAGAGATAGATTATACATTGTATTATACATAGAAAATATCCAGAACACCCTGAACAAATATCTATAGTAGCATCAAATGAACTAGTAGCACCAGATGAACCAGTAGCACGAATTAAACAAACATTACCAGATGAACCTGTAGAACTAGATGAATCAGTAGCACCAAACGTACCAGTAGCACCGCATGAACCATTGACACCAAAGCACTGATGGTCTAGTGGTAGGGAGCCTGACTTTCGATCCTAAGGTCGTGGGTTGAAATCCCGGTCTTGCACCAACGGATTTATCCACTAGAAAACTATTCGCAAATTACGTGCTCTGAAACGGCGAAGGAAACCCTGAAACCAAAAGATCGAACACAAGTGACATGTGCACGAAAGGAGACTCTGGGAGGCGCACTGAATCCTATCACCACACTAGGCCGTTTTCAAACCAACCAACAAACTTTTCCAAACTTATCCAGTCAACCAGTCACAACATATGAACCAGTTGCATCAAATGAACCAGTCGCATCAAATGAACCAGACAATTGATATATAAATGTTTTATTTGTAACGAAACTAAAACTACGATACGGAAGAGCGAGACCTCCTAACACAGGTATTTTATACTAAAAAGGTTGTCACAACTACGGCTAACACTATGTTATATTAAGTTACTAGCGACTCGCCCCGGCTTCGCACGGGTAGCCCCCGGTGAACTCCTCCCCCCTCATACCCCTCCCACCTATGTCAATCTCCTGATTCTAAGCTACCTCCCCACCAATTTTCAGCCAAATCGGTTCACCCGTTCTTGAGTTATAAGTGGTGTAACTAACACGACTTTGTTTTAAGTATATATATATAGATAGAAAATAAACATTATCTTATCTTAGATAAACTAGAGGAGAAGACGCTTTGATTCGATTAGTTGCTATTTCTGATGAGGCATCAAAGTTTCTTTAGCATGCTAAATTCCCCGCAATGTTTTCGTTCATCATTACGAATTCCTATCTCCCCACTATAATTACATCTATTCCCAACCGGAAATGCCTCCATTTCCCGTAAAAGCCTTCTACGTGATAACTGTATCCTTAACTACGTGTTTAAAGCCTTACCTTATTTGGGATATCGGATGCAGTGGAACATTCTGGAAGCAGGATCTGTGTCGTTAAAGGTTATGTTAGGTCGGCGTAAGTTGAGAGAGACTGCAGATTGGTTAAGACGGATTTAGAATAGAATAGCATAGAAAAAGCGGCCAAGTGCGAGTCGGACTCGCCCATGAAGGGTTCCGTAGCAGCAAGTAACATAATATAAAAGTTCTTGGATGGTTCACGATTTATGACGTATTAAAAAAAAACTACTTACTAGATCACGTTCAAACCAATTTTCGGTGGATGTTTACATAATGTACGTCATATTTTTTTTTAGTTTTATCATTTTCTTATTTTATAAGTTACAGGGGGGGGGGAATTTTAGCACTTTGGAAGTGTCTCACGCGCAAACTATTCAGTTTAGAAAAAATATATATTAGAAACCTCAATTTCATTTTTGAAGACCTATCCATAGACACCCCATACGAATGGGTATGATGAACAAAAAATTGAGTTTCAGTTCTAAGTATGGGGAACCCTAAAACTTTATTGTTTTTTTATATTTTTGTGTGGAAATCTTAATGCGGTTCACAGAATACATCTACTTACCAAGTTTCAACAGCATAGCTCTTATAGTTTCGGAAAAAAGTGGCATACACGGACAGACAGACAGACAGACATGACGAATCCGTAAGGGTTCCGTTTTTTGCCAGTTGGCTACGGAACCCTAAAAACGTGAATTTGACACAAACTACCACATACAAGGCGGACAATACAAAAGTTGGTACAACACAACATTAAAATAAACAAAAACCTAAAACTAATACCTAAGGTATGGCAATATCTATATATATAAAAGAGAAGTCCACACACTCATCACTCACTGACCACTCATCACGAAAGCTCGGAAACTACTGGGCCGAGAGGTCTGAAATTTGGCACAAGCATTTATTAAGGGGTGTAGGCGCGCACTAAGAAACGATTTTTGAAAATTCGCACCCTAAGGGGTTGAAAAAGGGTGTTAAAGTTTGTATGAAAGTCTACGCGTCGACGAAGTCGCGAGCGGGTCAGCTAGTATAATATATTGGCTCATGTGGCTGTGTCATGTCAAAATGGCGTTCAGCTCTCCATAAATGTTGAGTGTGTTCCCAACTCTTATATTCAGGCGATAGGTGACATGACACCAAACAGTTTTGGTCAAAGGTTACATGCATCCTGATTCTACAAAGCATTCAACGGCGATTTATTTACCATTTAACTTATAAAGATCACCTAGCCAAGAAGATACCTAGCTACAGTAACAGACTAAAACATTATAAGATGACCACACTATATAACCGTAGAAAAGAGATCGATCTGGTTTTCTTACATAAAGTTTTTAATAATAACGTAGACTGTATTGATCTAACAAATACCTTAAGTATTACCGCACCATCTCGATTACCTAGGATAAGAGCATATAACTTGTTTAGTTTGCCGTACTCTAGAACGAATCTCGGTCAGCATTCCGTTATGACAAGGCTCTGTAAGCAGTATAATACTATTTCAAAAACAAGTGATTTGTACATATCTGACCCATTACTTAAATTTAGGATACATTTAAAAGAACTCAGAACTTTTTGTCTTGATTAATTTGTGAAATTTTTAACAAATTTTTGTTACCTTCTTGTTTGAAAAATACTTCAATTTTATACCGCAACATTCGATATCTATAATTTAAGTAAAATTCTAGCCTAAACTAAGTATTATTTCTATAAATTATTATCCTTTGTCTTAGTATTATGTAATAAGTATTTTTATATTTCTTATCCTTTAATTTACTATGTATCCCTGTAATAAGCTGTTAATTGTTGTATTTCTTGCGCACGCTGTGATACCATATAATTACGGGAACACTAACATTAAGACCTTGTTTTGTTTTGTTTTTTGAATGTGTTAGCGTAAACCTGTGTTGGGTGTCCTATTTAATAAAATAAAAAATAAATAAAAATACACTAAGATTCCTTGAGTGGTGCGTACTACGAGTACCATGGAACTACAACACAGACCCGGACTGTGTGGTGCGTACTACGAGTACCATGGAACTACAACACAGACCCGGACTGTGTGGTGCGTACTACGAGTACCATGGAACTACAACACAGACCCGGACTGTGTGGTGCGTACTACGAGTACCATGGAACTACAACACAGACCCGGACTGTGTGGTGCGTACTACGAGTACCATGGAACTACAACACAGACCCGGACTGTGTGGTGCGTACTACGAGTACCATGGAACTACAACACAGACCAGGAACTAATATTTGCAGATCATGCAAACATTTATATTCGAATGGAATCGGACCGAAAGTCTCTTATATCAGCAGTCTTGGTCTTTAGTAGTAGTAGAGCTTTTTTGTGAAAGAGTTCGTCCGGGGAAGTACTACCACCATACCTATTTCTGCCGCAAAGCAGTAGTGCTCGCATTGCTGTGTTCCGGTTTGAAGGGTAAGGGTGCCGGTGAAATTACAGGCACATGAGACTTTTCTTCTTTATGACTCAGGGTGGCGGGCGCAGGGCAATGTCACACATAGGTTGCGTCCTAGGTGGACGTGACCTATGAGGTAATGCACTATTCATAGGCAGAGGTTACCGCTTAACATCAGGTGGGCCATCTGCTTGTTCCGTCATTCAGTAGTATACAAAAAAAAGAAAAAAAAAGTCTTCTCTCCCTCCGCGCAGTTCTTTAAGCCAATGTACAATGGTTATGGTGCAAGAAACGGGAAATCTTCAAAAGAGTTTTCGAAAATAATCCAGTATACTGGTAAAATGGTAGCGGGTATACTGGTGCCAATCTAATACACGAAATATCTGAAAAAGTTTTTGAAAATATCAGGTCTACTTATATATATAAAACAAAGTCGTGTTAGTTACACCACTTATAACTCAAGAACGGGTGAACCGATTTGGCTGAAAATTGGTGGGGAGGTAGCTTAGAACCAGGAGATTGACATAAGAAGGAGGGGTAGGAGGGGGGGTCACCGGGGGCTACCCGTGCGAAGCCAGGGCGAGTCGCTAGTATATTATATATTGGTAAAACGCTTGCGGTGCTACTTGTGTGTAATCATTGTGGCAGTTTTCTACAATAACCAGATATATTGGTAAAATAGTAGGTGGACTACTGGTGCGAAATCAAATATCCGAAATTTTCGAAACCGTTTACGAAAGTAAGCTTATAAAACTGTCTATCGGGACATCGACGTTATTTTACTTTGGTCGAAGTATCGGGAGGCAGGCTACATTTTGTTTACCTACTTTCTGCTTAGTTTCGTAGAGGTTTCGAAGATATCCCATTCCTTGCACCACGCTCCTCCCACAATCCAATCCGTGTGCTCGCATGCGTTACATCGTAGACCACGTTTGAGGGGAGGATGTCCATTTTTGAGTGTCCTCTTATAGTGCTTTTAGCTCATATTGCACGGTGAAGGTATAACTTTGAATCTCAAATTCTAAATAGGAACCTCGGTTGTTTTTTTTATACTACAGACCCCTCCTGACTTCGTACGGAAAGTTTTTATACATATAAACCTTCCGTAAAAGCTGTAAATATGATAGTGAAATACGCATCAAAACCCGTGAGTGAACTAAGCGGACAAACAGACGACGTGGAATGTTTTAGGCTATGTGGCTATGAGGGAGAAGTTCAACCTTTCATACATACAAACGACCTCTGTGGCGGGGTGGGCGAAGGTTCGCCTGCGACGCAGGAGGTTGCGGGTTCGATTCCCGCATCGGAACAAATGTTTGTACGATCTGCAGATATTTGTTCAGGTTGTTCTGGGTATATCTACGTAATATATTGTATTAAGTGTATCAGTTATCTAGTACCCATAACACAAGCTCTGCTTAGCTTGGGACTAGATAATGTTGTGTGAACTGTCCAGCATTATTTATTTATTTATACTTTTTATCCTTTCTACTGAGGAAAACTTCCAAAACAAGAGTTGACATATCTTGGAAAAAGCTTCGGGTAGGCTTCCCGCTCTTTTACTGGGAAGAGCCTAATGCCGATTTTAACCAAAACTTATATTACACACCTATCGCACGTCAAATTGACATATTTCTTCAAAAACCGGTCTGATATGGCATGCGTGACTGCCTCTTAAGCGTTAAGTGTCCCCCTAT
This sequence comes from Operophtera brumata, assembly GCA_932527175.1. Taxonomy (NCBI): domain Eukaryota; kingdom Metazoa; phylum Arthropoda; class Insecta; order Lepidoptera; family Geometridae; genus Operophtera; species Operophtera brumata. Next base: position 50,925,043 of record OW052239.1, on the reverse strand, counting down.
TTAGTTTTTGAAGACAAGCATAAGAGGCTTACGTATTTTATTCTAGCGTTTCTTTGTAACCACCTTAAATACGTCGTCACAAACTCAGCGGCATGTCGTGATCTTCGCAGTGCTGTGTGCAAGAGCCCTAAGAAATGGCTTTCCCAGCGGTATAAATAAAGGAAAAAAACTCCTGAAAATTGACTCAAAATAATGACGTCGGGAAGTTTTGAGTTTGCGATATTTATTGCGGGGAGTAGCATTAAGTTTTTGACAAAGTGAAGGCGATATATTATGTCGTGGTTTTGTAATTCGCTAGGTGCGAATGAGAAATATGTTCAAATATCGAATGGGTGGAGTCTAGCAAGAAAACAATAGCTGTATGAAAGTGACAGCGCTATAGCTCACTTGAACCCGGGAAGAGATAGGGTATAGATTTCTGCCGCTCGGAAGTAACTGACGTGAGCGACAAATGATAAAACTTTGTTTTGCTTCTAAAGTAGTGAATATAAACAAGTAATTATTTTGAAAAAATTAAATACCCTCAACGCAATGAAACGGCTGAACCGATTTTGATCAAACATAGCTAAGAACACTCCCGACAAATTCACCTTCCAAACAAAAAAAAAACGAAATCGTTTCATCCGTTCGGGAGCTACGATGCCACAGACAGACACACACACACACACACACACACACACAAACACACACACACACACACACAGAGAGAGAGAGAGAGAGACACTTCAAGCTTATAACGGCGTCGTTTTTGCGGCGCCGGGGTTTAAAAATAAATTATCTAATATTAATCTAAGTTACGTGATTACCTTAAAAATAGTATAAAAAAATACGCTTTATATTTTCTCTAGTCGAAGGAAGGACCTAAACAGAGTTTAAGGAGGGCCGGGCCAAGTTTAAAAAACAAAGCTTTCAAGAAAAGTTTCACCAATCGTGTTTCTAGTCTATGATTTATTTAGATTACATCCTCAAGTAATTACTGTATTAACATCAAGTTTGTAACCTTTACTGTTACCGAGTGAGCGTGTAACGCAACGCCACCAACTTTTTTTTATTTTTATACTACTTGGATGACGTAACAAGCAAGAGGCCCACCTGATGTTAAGCGGTAACCTCTGCCTATGAACAGTGCAATACCTCATAGGTCACGTACACCTACGACGCACCCTATGTGGCATTGCACTGCGCCCGCTACCCTGAGACATAGATGAAAAGTCTCATGTGCCTGTAACTTCACCGGCACCCTTACCCTTCAAACCGGAACACAGCAATGCGAGCACTACTGCTTTGCGGCAGAAATAGGTATGGTGGTAGTACTTCCCCGGACGAACTCTTTCACAAAAAAGCTGTACTACTACTACTAAAAGCTCTACTCGTTGGTTCGTTCGTTCGTTTCGTATGAGGTAGTGCTGGCCTCTGGTGTCGGAGTTTGTCAAGCCGTCCGAGGGCCTCTGACATGGCTTACTACTACTACTACTACTATTTTAACATAGCGTTTAACCTTTAAAACGCTTGCTCCTCAAGCAAACTCTCTATAACTATGAAGAGTTCAAAGTATAATCTACAGACACTCAGACACACTAAAAATTTTGAGAGTGCATTGTCATCAAGTTGTGAGCTACCCTGAAAGTTTCAGCCGTATAGCTAAAGGGGTAAGCAGAGTGGGCCTCTTTTCACAGTGGGTTACACCATCGTGAAATATAGACGTGACAAGTGGTGAGCTAATCGCCACCATTGCTTCCCACGACTGACTCGGTTAACGCTTTCTTCCAGTAATAACACATTCCTTTAAGCTAGCAAGGACAAATCTTATACCAACGAATCTTATCAACTAGTCAACAAGTTTTGCAGTAGTAGAGCTTTTTTGTGAAAGACTTCGTCCGGGGAAGTACTACCACCATACCTATTTCTTTCGCAAAGCAGTAGTGCTCGTATTGCTGTGTTCCGGTTTGAAGGATATGGGTGCTGGTGAAATTACAGGCACATGTGACTTTTCATCTTTATGTCTCAGGGTGGCGGGCGCAGTGCAATTATGCCACATAGGGCGCGTCCTAGGTGGACGTGACCGATGAGGTAAAGCACTGTTCATAGGCAGAGGTTACCGCTTAACATCAGGTGGGCCATCTGCTTGTTCCGTCATTCAAGAAGTATAAAAAAAAAGAAAAAAAGGCTGGCTCTTAGTCGGCTTTCACGCCTTTCAAGGGAGGAGACGGTAGGGTCTATTCTTAGGCCGGACACACCAGTGCGGATCAACGCGGTCAATAGAGGGTCAATCTGAAGAAAATATACGATTTTCTTAAAAAAATATGTTGCCTCTAGAAATATTACCAAAAACGGCTTCCACAGTTTAGACAAGCGACGGTATGTAGTATCAAACGAACTCAAGTACCAATATCCGTACTGTATCTAACCTCACATGGCATAAAATCAATAAATAATCTGAAAGGCTTCATATTGTCTGCTATAAAACAAAAAAAAATACAATTTTCAAATGGAATTAATTATATCAGCACGCCTCATATTTCCGTGTATTTCTGTTATCTGTGAGGCCTTAACTTTGTTTATAAGCGGAGCGATTAGCGGACCGATTAGCGACGCTCATGTAACTTAACCAAGTGACCTTAACTTTGGTTAACCTTTTAAATCGTTCTTTGGTCTCTTTAAACTGATTTTATGATAGAGAAATAGTTGACCTAAATTAAGACAGATGAAACAGATTGCTTTATTTAATCACTAGTATCCGGCGATTCCGTCCGCGTTTGGTATACCGGAATAAGTTCCACCCAACCGATTGACATACATAGCAAGTTCCGATAAAAATACAATATTATGGTGACAGTGAGCTGATCTGATGATGGAGACTGAACGTCGACGATGGGAATTGTTGATGATTAATACTAGCCTGGCCGTGTTTTGGCTGATTTTGATCAGTGACAGTATAAATCGCTAATTTCGTAAGTGCTTGTTTTGAAAAACATATTTTTCATCAACAAAATTATGTTTCAACATATTAATAATTATAATAATTAAGAGCCTGTGGTGTCCCACTGCTGGGCAAAGGCTTTTTTTCCTTTTATCCAGTCCTCTCTATTCTGGGCCACTGTGGACAAATCCTTTAAATATGTATCTATTTCGTGTCTCCATCTTCGCTGCGGTCTGCCACGTGATCGTTTTCCATTCAGAGGCGTCCACTCTGCTATGGCTTTAGTCCATAACCCGTCTGGCATGCGGCAGACGTGGTCCGCCCAATTTCACTTCAATTTACTTACTTTCTGTCCGACATCCGCGATTTGCGTTACATAATAAGTGATACATAATGATATCGAACATAATGATAATGAACATACATAATGTTACATATTAATGAACATGCTAATAAGTGATGTAAAATAGCAGCTTTTCAAATGCTTTTCTTTGCAATATGGGTATCAGTGAACAGTTGCCTTGTAGACCTTCGTGCTCCAACGTCGGCCGCATCGTCACTTACCAACAGGTGAGATCGCGGTCAAACGAGGGTCCACCATAGTTAAAAAAAAATAGATGAACAGTTTCCATACCTTCCGCTCCGCTTATGCAAAGTCTTACCCTAAGGCTTTTATCAAATCACGGATTTAACCAACCTCAAAGCTAACCCTTATTTCTGTGTGTCCCAAATTAAACCTTTGATTTTAATAATGTAATCTTTATTTCTTTTGCGAAGTGTTGTAATTCGGCTCAGCCCAGCTTTCGGCTTCGCAGTGATGTTACGTAATTTCTGGGATATTTTTTTTAGGAATTAGACTGATTAAGACGATATGTTAAAATGTTGGAGTCGTTGCATTACATGTTTACTCAGTAACAGTAACGTTACAAACTTGATGTTAATACAGTTACTACATGAGGATAACATAAAAAATATGAGAATTTTTCCTGAAATAAAAATTACTTATTATGTACCTAACTTATTTGAAACCTTCAAATTGAGATACAGCGCTTCCGCTATGACGTAGATGGGTGCAAACAAGGCTCTCCTCGTCAAACTCCGTCCGAGTTCGTCTGTTTCCGTTTGGCGCCACGTGCAGTGGAAGGGCGAGTGCGCTCGCCCGATCGAGCTTCAGTTAGGCTCAATCACCATGCAGCCCTTACATAGGTTTCAAATAAGTTAGGTACATAATAAGTAATTTTTATTTCAGGAAAAATTCTCATATTATGTAGCCTGTAACTTATTTGAAACCTTCAAATTGAGACTTGTCTATTTTCGCATGGTGGCGCCAAAATTCTACTTGGAAAGTATGTAGGTATGTAGATGCAGGCATGTAAGTACTAAGAATAAGAACGCCAACGGTGAATAGAGTCGTGTTAAATCATTAAATCATATTGTATATTTGATCGAAGTATAAACATGAAGTAGGTAAAACTACATTGAAATTATCATAAACATCTCAATAACCAACCCATGAGACATTAATTACAATGCAATGGTGTAAAATTGCTACTTAGACATGGTACATTAGGTAACAGAGTAGTTCTTACTGGCCGCCTATAAAAACGAATCAATGTATTAGGCGTTGACCAGTTTCCTCGTGCCAAAATATCTTCCAAGGGCATATCATTTACCCAGTTTAAGGATGCCACTGCTGATCTGATTGAACCAGGTGGGTCATGAATTCCCGCATCCACCAAAACAGTTTTTATCCACCCAGCTATTATGGTTCGGCTTGCGGGTTTCGGCTCACCTCGTGTTGTTATGAACAATCTTTGGTTGTCATTTCCCAAATCACGTCTTGGCTGGGACACTTCCAGAAGCTTTTTAATCCAAAACACTGGATCAATATTTTGATCATCTCCGGACAAAAACTGCCAACCAGACTGCCTGTGATTTATCGAATCGGTTTTTGAGCCATAAAGTGGCCAAAATGTAATAATGCCTTCGTCAATTACGCATTCACCTTCTTTTATAGATAAGAGCGTAAGATCATGGACTCGTCTACCAGAGGCTAGTAAAAGCAAGGTGGCACATCGCCTAGACACCTCAAATACATTGCTCAAATTAGGCTCAGACCGCAGAAACCATTGTATGACCACTTGTGGATTCCAAATAGAAGGCTTGGTCTTGTTTTTGTGTGCACATTTATTCGCTATACCTTTTAGAGCTTGTCGAACCAATACGTGAGCACTAAGCTTGGTTTCTAAGTCTGGTTGACAAAAAGAAGACAAGACGGACTTGTGCACTAATATGGTTTTGTAGCTTAGACCCTCAACATTATGCAAATAAATTAGATATTTTGATAAACCTTGACCCCCTGGATTTTTATTATTTACTCCAGAATTTTTACACCATTTCAGCCAACGCATCCAAGCTTGTCTATAGGTTTTCAGTGTACTAGGTCTCCAGCTAGACTCGATTATACTGATCTCCGAGGGCGACCAGTCTTCTAAGAGATTATCCCACCCTGACATCTCCATGCCTCCAATACTAGGTCGTTTACTCGTGCCGGGGGCAGATTGGTCCTCGTGTCGATTAGCACTGATTCCAGATCCCAAATTGTGAAAGGTGGGCTCACTGCTCATTTCTTGAGATCTGCTCTCCAAAAGACATTGTTCCATCTCGGACACATTACGAAAAAGATCCCTTGGGCTTGATTCAGTGACACTAGTACCCTGTACATCAGGCAAGGCGGTGGGAAAATCCCTGCCAATTTGTGTTTCCAAACACGACTGAATGCGTTGTGGTAAACCGCATTCCGATCCTTCAGTAGAGACACATACCAAGGCACTACATGGGCTCGTTGGGATGCCATCAGATCCACATCGGTTATCCCCCATTTGTTGAATATTAGCTGGCAAGCTTGGAGTAGTAGATGCCATTCTGCTAACGTCTTGTCTTTGGACAGACCGTTCGCTATGCTGTTGAGAGGACCTGGTAGATAGCTGGGATAGAGGCTGATGTTGTAAGTCTATATCTGCCTGTAAATCAAACGCGTCAGCTGTAACAGGTTTATCGAACGTGTTCCGCCCTGTTTGCGTATATTGGCCAGAATCGTCAGACAGTCTTTTTGAATGAAAATCGTCCTGTTGTTGCACTCTGTGGCCATGTGGGTGTTTTGCATTTACAAATTGTTCCAAAGAATTCCTAGAAACTCGATTTCTTGGGATGGTGCCATAAAAGACTTTCTTTTGTTTATTACCCATCCCAAACTGGTGAGCAGGTTGGTAGCCTCTTTCATGTGTTGTACGGGTGTGCGAGGGCATTGATTTACCAGGAGGAAGTCGTCCAGGTACACCAAAACTATGATGCCTTTCTCTCTGAAGTAGTTGGTTAGCAGGAAATGTGGCATGTTTATCAAACGAAATTTCTTTGGTCGGAGATAAAAGTTTAGAGCCTTCATATTCAAAACAGGTCTTTGTGACCCCTCTGGCTTCCTCACGTGGAAAATGATCGACAAAGAGCCAGGATTTGATGGTGTTTTCTGGATTAAGGACTCGTCCAGTATCTGGTTTATGCACACGTGCTGTGGCGGTGGTTTTTCTACGAAAGGAATTCGGTATCCCTGAATATTTTTTTGAATGTGGGTAGATGCCCCCATCGATTTCCAGATGTGTCAATAAAGGCGTAAACGACTGGTTTGGAATGTCACGGCATAGTCATTGTCTTCTACGGTCCAGCTGATCCTCCCTCGGTCTTTTATATTGTTTATTCTTTGCGGCGGAGTAGCTTGGCTTGCCCGCAAGAGACTTGCCTTTTCCAGAAGCGGGAGCTTGCTGGAATCTATTTCTGTCATATCCACGAAAAGGCACCGCGGGGTTGGTAAACCGCCTTGGTGTGGCCTGAGTGCCCTCGGTAGGCGGATACGGCCGGGGATTGTTCTGCATACCCTGGCTACCCTCGGCAGGTAGGTATGGTCTGTGAAATACCTTAGAACCACCTCCTAGTTTAGTCACAGCATCGCCGAGTTCCTTTGGTTGGAACAAATAATCACAACTTGGGGGTATTTTGCGCAGAATGGTCTTGTTGTATTTGTCTTTGACGGCTGATAGGGCATCGTCCCTTCGATGTTCAATTATGTTTGCTCGGCGGCCGCAAACAACCTGCAAAATGTCCTTAGACACACTCGTGTATGCACACGTATTAGAAAATAGTCCATGTACCTTGGTCGAAAGTGAGGCATGCGTCAAAGTTGTTTCGCTATCGGAACTCCATTCCAATAAGTTTTTTAGTGCCACCTGCAAAGCTTCTTTCTGTGCCATAAGCATATTTGTCAATGCACCAAAAGTCTGATCCAACGATCTTAGATGGCTAAACTTGGACTCAAATGCCAGCAGCTCATCATTCATTGCCAAATTTGTCAAAGCAGGGGTAGAGATGTATTTCTTTTGGGTCTCGGTGTACCGGACATTATTCCAGTCTGTACTATCAAAATGTTGAATTTTGCGTACATAATTAAGCTTGGAATCCGAAGTTCGTTTGGTAGTCTCGGATGTTATGGTATCTTCATCCCATTCGAAATCTTTATCAGGAGGTTTAAGAACCATGGAATATATCGATGCATCGTCCTCTGCGTGACCTTCAACGGTCTTATCAGTCAAATCAACATTGCCGACTGGTTTAGGATCAACATTATAATTTCGTGTGATAAGGTATTTCAACTCACTGATCTGCTTTTGGAGATAATCGTATTTCGAGTCCTCATGGTCCCTTGCTGTGGGAACACGTTTCGGCGATGGCGGATAAGTGTCGTCGTCATCGCCGTCATCATCGCTGCTACTGTACACACGTCGAGGACGCTTGTAATTAATCCTTCTTCCTGCACTAGCTTCTGCTACAGGAGAGCCTTTATCCATTTGTTCGTTACTCATTTTTGTTTTGAGTTGCGTAGGTACTTTTAAAAAATAAAACTATTACGAACGACTTTGTCGTTATTACACCCAACTAGTCGCAACGAAAAACAAACGCCAACTGAAGCTCGATCGGGCGAGCGCACTCGCCCTTCCACTGCACGTGGCGCCAAACGGAAACAGACGAACTCGGACGGAGTTTGACGAGGAGAGCCTTGTTTGCACCCATCTACGTCATAGCGGAAGCGCTGTATCTCAATTTGAAGGTTTCAAATAAGTTACAGGCTACATAATAAATTAATCATAGACTAGAAACACGGTTGGTGAAACTTATCTCTACAAGTTTTCTTTTTCGAAATTGGCCGTTTTAGGTTAGACTAGAGAAAATATTAAGCGTAAATGTGTATACTATTCAGCTCATAATCACGTTACTCAGATTAATTAAAGATATATTTTTTTATATTTTTGCTACTTTAGTAGCAAAACGAAGTTTTATCATTTGTCGCATTTAATACTTCCGAGCAGCAGAAATCTATACCCCATATCTTCCCGGGTTCAAGTGAGTAAAACGCTGTCACTGTCTTGCAGCTACTGTTTTCTTGATAGACTCCGCCCATCCGAAACTTTAACTTTGGCTTGTACCGCGAAATTCTTTTTTTTTCGTATTTTTGCTCATCACAGCTCTTCAACACTTCTTCTAAAGACAGCGAAAACTAATTTGCCGGTAATGATATGACCTTTACCAAGTTTTAATTTATCAAAATATATAAAATCGTTGCGTGACTGACTGACTCACTGACTGACTGACTGACTGACAATCAACGCACAGCCTAAACCGTAAGTCCTAGAGACCTGAAATTTGGAGGGTACATTCCTTATGTGGTCTAGGGGTGCACTAAGAAAGAAATTTTGAAAATTCGCATGCTAAGGGGTCCAAAATGGGCTTTTAATATACAATAAAAAAGCTCTGTATTTCAGAAACCGTTAGCAGTAGAACCTTGAAATTTTACATGGAGATTCCTCAAATAAAATAAATAAACACGTGTTTCAACGATTCCTGAAATTTTCCTGAAAAATGGAAGGGGATCGTTTTCTATGTAAAAAAATAAAAAAACTTTAGTTTTTACAACGCACAGCCTAAATCGCTGATCGTAGAGACTTGAAATTTGGACAGTGTATTCCTTTTAGGGTGTAAAGGTGTACTTAAAAAGGAATTTGGAAAATTCACCCTCTTAGGGGTTCAAAAAGGGCTTTTAACGTATACACTTTGCGTTTTGCAACGTACAGTCTAAACCGCTGGACCTAGACACATGAAATTTGAAGGATGTATTCCTTTTTGGGTGTAGGGGTGTACTAAGAAAGGATTTTTGAAAATTCACCCTGTAGGGGGTCCAAAATGGCTTTTAATATAAAACTAAAATGCTTCGTATTTCGGAAACCGTTGGTAGTAGAAACAAGAAAATTCACAAGGTAATTCCTTTAATATAAATAGCCAACATAAATTTCAGCAGTACCTGAAATTTTGCTGAAAAAAAGCATGGGAACATTTTCTTTGTAAATAAATACACTTTAGGTTTTAGCGAGATTTCAGCGTATTTCGGCAATTTCAAAGTTTGTTTCACGGTGAAGTCATTAAGATCAAAATATTTTCAGGACCTAAAGGTTAAAATAGGACCCCTAAATTGAAAAATTTGAGTATGGTGTCGTTTAGAAGGTCGTTTGACGGTGTCGTTGTTGAGATTACATATTTTCAGGATCTCAACCTTAAAATGGGACCCCTAAATTGAAAAACTTTAGTATGGTGTCGTTTCAAAGGGCGTGTCACGGTGTCGTTGTTGAGATTAAAACATTATCAGGACCTCAAGATTAAAATGGGACACCCAAATTGAAAAAACTTGACTATGGTGTCGTTTCAAAGGTCGTGTCACGTGTTGTTGTTGAGATTAAAATATTTTCAGAACCTCAACGTTATAATGTGACCCCTAAATTGAAAAACATAAGATTTCAAATGTCGTTTGACGGAGACGTTGTTGAGATATATTTTACGGACCTCAAGGTTAAAATGGGACCCCTAAATTTAAAACCTTGAGTATGGTGTCGTTTCAAAGGTCGTGTCACGGTGTCGTTGTTGAGATTAAAATATTCCAGGACCTCAAGGTTAAAATGGGACCACTTAATTTAATAAAATAATAATAATGTGGTATCCTACCTGTAAATCCCACTGGCGACGAGATACACCGCGAAAAAATACCACCACTTGCTTATTTATTGTGTTTTTGTGCATCGGAATAAAATGTCGATCGGTAAAACCGAACAATTCGATATTTCGAGTAAAAAGTTCATGGCGCTCACTACAATTAAATCAGAGTTACAAGTCACAAAGACACCTGATTTGGGGGGGTGAAGGGGGGAGGGGGGAGGCGCAGCGCACGCGGGCCGCGTAGGGGTCGGCAGCGGCGCCAGCGCAGCGGGAGCACGCGCTCCCGCCGCGCCCGCGGGCGATGTGCAGTGCGTGGAGCAGCCTTGCTGGCGGTGCGGAAAGGGGCACCGGACCATCGGATGCTGGTTTAGAAATTATTAGAAATTATTCTTGTGACGGTTGCGGGCAATGTGCATACGTTCGGGGGAGGCGCGCTAACTTACAATTAGCATAGGTAGGATACCACAAGTGGAAAACCAAACATTCTACTACTACAACAAGTAGAACATACTAAATATTACCAAAGTGTAAAACATAATTAGTCTGTGCTATTACGCAGAGTTATGGATAAAACAATATTACGCGTACGAAGTCGCGGGTTACAGCTAGTAGTATTATATAAATATCAATAGTTTGGCTTTGAATGTGCTTGAAACAAAAAAAAAAGTAAAAACCATTGAAGCACATTCGTAGCTAAGCTAATGGTTTTTATGTGATACTTTAAATTAAAACTTGCGTATAATTACAGGCAAATTAGTTTTCGCTATCTGAAGAAGTGTTGATGAGCTGTGATGAGCAAAAAACACGCAAAAATTTGAATTTCACGCCACTAGCGAAAGCAACCACCTTGATTGTGAAAATTCTCGGTAAACATTATTTTCTACCGAATTTCGGCTTCCTTTCGGCTTCCTCTCTGCCCACACATAACCACCTCCGAAATTATTCCATGGAAATTAATTACTCAGAACGGTTCGTTTGGTTTCTGTCCCATTGTTGGACAAATTAAGGGTTTCTTATCGCTTAGGTATGCAACTACATAATTTATCAAAGGCAACAACATGCAAATTATAAAGTTGTTCAGTGAGAACCAACGCGGGCACATTTTGGGTCCTACTAATATTGTAAAAGTCGAAGTTACGATGTTTGATATTTGTTACATAATCACCAGTGTTCAGGTGTTTTTTTTTATTTTTACCGATTTAAACGTCCCCGAAATTACAAAAAATTACATTAATTCAATAAAAATTACGAGGTTTCGTTTCAATAATTACGGATTTAGTCCAAATAGTCCAATCTTAGCGTTACGTTTCAAAAATCGCGGATTAAGTCCAAATAGTCCAATCTCAGCGTTACGTTTCAAAAATGGCGGATTAAGTCCAAATAGTCCAATCTGAGCGTATCTTGTATGAAATCCCATGAAATATTTACGTACCTATCTAACAAGTTCACAATAAACGTCGAGCAGTTCACAGATAATCAAGGAAGTTATGAGAACAGCATTGCTACAGTTATACAAACAAACAGATCGCATGAAGGATTATATATTTACTTCCCTGAATATACATTGTACGAACAAACGCTATACGGAACTGCTAATTTGGATTGTGTTTGGTTTTATAATTGAAGCATTGTTTACTTTGATCGAGTAGTAGTCTTGTTATTGACCAAATACATACATAGATACACGCCTTTTTCCTAGTAGCATTGTTATTGACTAAATACATACATAGACACACGCCTTTTTCTTAATAGCATCGTTATTCACTAAATACATACATAGACACACGCCTTTTTCTTAGTAGCATTGTTATTCACTAAATACATACATAGACACACGCCTTTTTCCTAGTAGCATTGTTATTGACTAAATACATACATAGACTAACGCCTTTTTCTTAGTAGCATTGTTATTCACTAAATACATACATAGACACACGCCTTTTTCCTAGTAGCATTGTTATTCACTAAATACATACATAGACACACGCCTTTTTCCTAGTAGCATTGTTATTCACTAAATACATACATAGATATACACACGCCTTTTTCCTAGTAGCATTGTTATTGAGTAAATACATACATGAACGCACGCCTTTTTCCTCGAAAGGGTAGGCAGACCCTCCATTGACTTCTCTTTACAGTAGGTTGCACCATCGTGGGAATAAAGAAGTGACAAGTGGTGAGCTCATCGCCGCCAATGTTCCCACGACTGACCCAGCTAAAACTTTCTTCCAGTAACACATTCCTTAATAAGCTAGCAACCAGGACAAATCTTATACCAACGAATCATACAAACGGGAATAAATGGAAATTATCCTAAAAATTCCAAGGAAAGTGTCAGTGAACCCGGGTCACTGCGATCTTCTAATCCTTTTACCACACTAGTTATTTAACGATTGGTCATAATGCCCTTTCCAGGGCAATACTGTAATAATTTCTGTGCCCTATACCAGCGTGACCAGGATATATTATAGGACATAGACTGGTGTCTGACCCATAGGCAAAAATGAGAATAGTTGCCCGGAAAACAGAAAAAAATCCGGGAAAAGATGGAGTTGCTTTTTTCTATGGGATTTTTGTATAAAGTCTAGAACATTGAACAGGACAACGTTTTACTATAACAACGTACTAGTATATTATATCGATGATAACAACAACAACCTTGTCAGGTCAACAAATAAATAAAAATAAAATAAATAATGCTGGACAGTTAACACAACAGTTGAGCGGATTTTGATTATATTTACAGGTGTAGTGTGACCGCCCCAAGAATAGACCCCTCCGTCTCCTTCCGAGGATGCCGTTTTTAAAAAAAAAACATAGAAAATACCCAGAACACCCTGAACAAATATCTGCAGATCGTACAAATGTTTGTTCCGGGGCGGGAATCGAACTCGCATACTCCTGCGTCGCAGGCGAACCTTCGCCCGCCGCGCGACAGAGGTCGTCAAAATTAATTAGAGAGAAGGGGGACTGCTTTGTATCCCGACACCAGGCGTGCCAGGCCGCGGGCAAAAAGCTAGCTGAGTACGAGTATAATAAGGATCGACCTATTTTGACAGTACGGAACCGCTTAGTTCATTCCACTGTTAATCGAATCGACCCAATTGGAACTAGATTAAATTGCATTAAACTCGTTACATTTAAAATGGAATCGGACTGACTTCACGTAACGTATGGGACACTCACATACGATTGGGTTTAACTTGATTAAACAATCTGCAGAAGGGATCATGCCTTAATACTATGAAACCTTGTACCTACCATGCTGTCTTGCCAAAATATATATTTGAAACAATAACTAAGGCTACTTAGATTGTCTAGGCTACCATCAGCATATCTGATTTATTAATTAGTCCGTCAACATTCGCTTTACATAAGGTATTGCCGACTTGATCATAAGAAAAATAACGTGGACAACGGGAAGGGATTTTGTGACTTCCTGCTGTCCATGTTGACGTGGACAAAGTAACGTCGATATCGGGAATAGACTAAAATAACAGCTCGATCGGTTGCTTGGGACTGGCCACAGACCACTGATTAAACTAGACGCAACAAGTTCTCGAACTTCGCGTGTCTTTTATCGGTGCGGGGCACCGAACAACGCTCAGTCGCGCTCATACCATCATGCGCTCATGCAACACTAGAAAATGCCTCATTGCGCCATTATTAGTTGTCCATATTCCACAAAAACAGTTAATCGAGTGAACGGTGACGTTTCCTTTTAAATAAAAGGAAACGTCACCGTTCACTCGATTAACTGTTTTTCTGTTTTTGTTTTTGTTTTTGTTCTTTGCTTACAAATGTAAGCAATTTTGTAATTAACATTCCCATAATTTAATTAACAATCTATTATTTTCAATTTGGAGTGGTCTCGTGTCGTTTCTACGAAAATAATTGAAAACATATTTCCCAAGGACGTCATCCATTGCGTCTTTTACTTTACGTGATACTTAAGGCATCTTATTCATAGCCCGCAATTAATAGTGAAGCAAACGATACTTTTGTATACATTCAAGTTGCATGGTACATCCGTAGGTATGAAAAAATCTACATGCATGGTTTTCTTAGATATTGTAAGCGCTTGTTGCGTCTGGTTTAATCAGTGGTCTGTAGGACTGGCTTAAATGCAGTTAGAGAAATTAAAGCTTGTAAAAATAGAACTGAAAATTTTCTCCATTGATCTTTCTCGCCACATCAAACGGAAATCGAAATAGGTCAAAGAATATTCAATAATCAGATAGGCCTGACAATACGGTATCGTTAACACGTTTTTGGGTTCCGATTCAATGTTATCGTCACGTACGTCTCGCTCCCGGAAGATTCGAATGTGGTTGTAGTACTATCATGTTGCGTATATGTTAGTTTTCTGATAGTAGTTTTATTCTCTTGAACTAAGAAATTATTTCTCTACTAGGAGCGCCCCGCGGTGTTGCCCGCATACGTCTCGATCCTATGGAAATATCGGGATTAAAATGTGCCACGGGCCTATATAGATATTACTGTATTGATTATGTCAGTGTCGTGGTGTGTCCGGCCTAAGAATAGACCTATCCGTCTCCTCCCCTGGATGTCGTGAAAGCCGACTAGGGTATTACCCGGCCTTGTTAGTAATATTTGTTAGTACCTATGAGATTTGTCCTGCTACCTTAATAAGGAATGTGTTATTTACTTCTTTTTTTTATAAACTAATATTTATACTTTTATTTACTTGAAGGAAGTGTTAGCTGAGTCAGTCATGGGAAGCAATGGCGGGCGATGAGCTCACCACTTGTCACGTCTAATCATAAATCAATAATTATTTAGTTGGTAAGAGTATTACACGTCTACGTACATATATTTACTATACTACAGTATAGAGTGCAATATGAATTAAAAATGAGTAAATGATATGAAAAATAATAATATAATAATCAAATAATAATAATAATAGTAATCAATTGATTACTATTATTATTATCCATTAGAAATCAAATAATAAAATTAAATTGTTATAAATTTAATTTAAAATTATACGTGACAACAAAAATTAAAATAGTTTTAATTACAATAAGTTTATGTCAGCACCAGTTAATGTCATAGCAAGTTTATGTCTATGTTACCACTATGGTTCAATCCACCGAGAAGAGACCTTTTGCGGCTTGCCTACCCCTTCGAGGAAAAAGGGTGTGAGATGATGAGATATAATTTCTAAAATATGGGCAAACTGCGTTTGTGTACGGTGCTCTAGCGCCCCCTAGCGGTAAAACTAGCACAACAACAAAGTCAGCCTGTCAGGTGTAGATAGACATAGTGATTGAGCGAGCGTGTAGAACTGTGGTAGAACTATCACCGGAAGTTTTTAGGAGCGATATGGCTCTTAATTAAGATCGTTTCAGAGATAATTATTTTTCAAATAGAGCGGGAACCTTTAACTAAAGTATTTTTCAAAGATTTCGGGCAAGATTATAGAACATACTTTTCACTAGAAACGGGATATTTACCATGATTTTTGAGTTTTGTTTGTTCCTGATATTTCGGCACAGTTTTATGCGCCATGATTTTTCTCTGTTCAGTTCTCTGTTCAGTTCTCCCGTGATCATGGCGCATAGAAAATAGATTGCAATTATGCAAATGAAAAAACGTGGTGTAACTGTTCTGTCCAAGGCTAATTCGAGTTTCGTTGTAATCTGTAAGAGTTAAGACTTGAATAACAGATACAACGGTCTACACATTAAATAACAGATCAACTTAAATACAACGAATTTAAATTAATTGGATTATTTTTCTCCAATTACTGAACTTAGTGGGTCGCCTTGATGTTCATGTTTCTTGCAACTTTTAGTTTTGTCGCATAGACAGCGCATATCTTCACGTGTCTACATATTTGCTACGCGTGTAGATAGTCTACGCGTTTGCTACGCGTGTAGGCGGTCTACGCAAAACTAAGTTATTCGTTTTACGATCCAATGTTGTGGAAATTTACTCAAGCGTGACTATTAGATTAACAAGATTGGATTCAATTTAATTTCAATTGTCATTGCCAATTTAAAGGAGCGCGCAGTGAAGTTGAATTAACAAATAATAATATTCTAGATTAATATCATTATAATTTATTATAATGAGCCTGTGGTGTCCCACTGCTGAGCTAATGCCTCCTTTCCCTCCTTCTATTTGTCTCTATTGTTGGCTATTTGTGACCAATCCTTCAAGTAGGAGTCTAGCTCATCCCGCCATCTCCGTCTGGGCCTTCCACGTGGCCGTCGTCTATTTGGGATCCATTCTGTCGTGGTCTTCGCCCATAGTACGTCTAACATACGGCACACATGTCCAGCCCAGAGGGGCTAGTCTGCAAATTTGACAAGCAACTTACACGGGCGTGTGGTGTACACTTCATGGATTTTTGTATGGAATTTGAGGTTCTCAAGGTGCCCGCTAGGGGCGCTCTTCGATTTCTCCATACTAAAATTCGTGTAGTGTAAACCACACGGCCGTGTAAGTTGCTTGTCAAATTTGCAGACTAGCCCTTCAGTCCCACTTAAGTTTAGCAGCTTATTGAGCGACGTCAGCTATCTGTGTGTTGGGAGCGTATTCTGGAGTTCCTTATTCGGTTCATGAGTTTCACTCCTAGGGTACTACGCTACAAGCTCGTTGGCATACCCCGAGAGAGGACTTTTGAATATTCGTTAGCGACCAGGTTTGCGCACCGTAGGTGAGGATGGGAAGAATGCACATGTCCATGAGTTTCCGCTTTAAAGAGAGTGGACGCGGCCCCTTCATTATTCTAGAGCGCATTGTATATATATTTAGTAGTAGTAGAGCTTTTTTGTGAAAATGTTCGTCCGGGGAAGTACTACCACCATACCTATTTTTGCTGCAAAGCAGTAGTGCTCGCATTGCTGTGTTCCGGTTTGAAAGATAAAGGTGAAATTACAGGCACATGAGACTTTTCATCTTCATGTGTCAGGGTGGCGGGTGCAGTGCAATGCCACATAGGGTGCGTCCTAGGTGGACGTGATCTATGAGGACTGCACTGTTCATAGGCAGAGGTTACCGCTTAACATCAGGTGGGCCATCTACTTGTTCCATCATTCAAGTAGTATACAAGCCTTTGGTGTGGGACGCTACATGCGTTGATACCCTTGCGCCATCTCATCTGTCCGGGACATCAGTTAGGGCCGGTGCGGCGGCAGATTCCGCTGAGGACCTCAAAAGACGCAAATATGCAAGTCTCGACAGAGCTTACTTATTTGAGCCTTTCGGAGTCGAGACTCTGGGCCCGTGGGGTTCCGGGGCCCATCGCGTTTTCAAAATTCTTTCAGGGCATCTGGTCGAAGCGACGCGTGACCCGAGAGCTGGCTCTTATCTGGCTCAACGCATTAGTATTGCCATTCAGCGTGGCAATGCAGCCAGCATCTTAGGGACGCTTCCGTCTGGTAGTGATTTGGATCAGTTGAGCTACCTTTAGATCGCTTGTAGCGGTCTTCAGGTAGCACAACTGTTTCATATGTATTTTGTACATACATGGTATTATTCTTTCTGTAAATAAATTTGTTTAGTAGTATACAAAATAATAAAAAAAAACGATTAAACAGCAATTATTTATTCTGGCACTTTTTATACCGGAACTTAACTGAGTTATGTAGTGACGGAATTTATCTGTTGTCTAGCTCTTGATAAGTAGAAGTCCACTGCTGAACATATACCTCTCTTAGAGAATGCCACGATGCACGGTTTTGTGCCGTCTCCTTCCACCGACAGCGACCGTTTCAATGTCATCGGGTCATCAAATAAATAATAAATAAAATAAATAAATAAATAATGCTAGACAGTTCACACAACATCATCTATCCCCAAGGTAAGCAGAACTTGTGTTATTTGTACTAGATAACTGATATACTTAATACAATACATTACATACGAGTACATAGGTATTTTTTATTATACGAGTGCATAGAAAATACCCAGAACACACTGAACAATTTTTTTATTTTTTTTAAATTAATAAGTAATGCTGGACAAGTTCACACAACATTATCTAGCCCCAAGCTAAGCCAGAGCTTGTGTTATGGGTACTAGATAACTGATATACTTAATACAATACATTACATAGATAGGTATTTTTATTATACATAGAAAATACCCAGAACACCCTGAACAATTATCTGTAGATCGTACAAATATTTGTGCCGAGGCGGGAATCGCACCCGTAACCTCGTGCGTCGCAGGCGAACCTTCGCCCGCCGCGCCACAGAGGTCATAAGAGATCGATCTACATATTCGTGGTCGCCAGTTGTCATAACTTATCAATAACTTTGACAGGCCATAATTATTACTGTAATTGAGGCCTGTCAATAGTTGTGCGGCCGACATCATTGACATTTGTTTTGAATGTGACATTGCGTGGTGACACCTAGAACCCTTAAATGTAACCTTGCGTTGTGAGACCTAGAACCCACAAAATACCACCACCGTTATAGCCTCAAAATGCTCACGTGCTTACTTTACGACTGAGGTGATACATATAGACGGATAAACCAACGATTTTATGTGTTTGGAGTTCAGGAATTGTGGTGACGTTACGTGGAAGGCGCTATTTCAGGATTGTAGGGCGTTGAAATGAAAGTGGAGGATAGTAAAAGCAGAAATATGCGAGAAAACCTTTTTGGGAGACTTTATTTAGGTGGTTTTTAGGGTTCAACAAGACCATAATAATTAAGCCAATGTCACGAATTTTTAATTTTGATCGCAACTCAATATTAATAAGAAAAAAACAAATATACGTTTTTATGTTATAATGAAATAATTAATTTTAGTAAAATTAAAAAAAAACCCTCAACGCAATGAAATGGCTGAACCGATTTTAATCAAACATAGCTAAGAACACTCCCGACAAATTCACCTAACAAACAAAAAAAAAACGAAGTCGGATAATCCGTTTGGGAGCTACGATGCGACAGACAAACACACACACACATACAAGACACGTCAAACTTATTACACCCCGTCATTTTCGCTTCGGGGGTTAAAAAAAAAATTGTACGGTTTGCAGATATTTGTTCAGGGTGTTCTGGGTATATATTGTAAGTAATAATATAAAAATAATAAAAAATATCTATCCATGTAATATATTGTATTTAGTATATATCAGCTAGTACCAATAACACAAGCTCTGCTTAGCTTGGGGCTAGATAATCTTGTGTGAACTGTCCAGCATTATTTATTTATTTATTTGCAAGTATACGCCTCGGTGAAAGTACTCCCAAGTATGCACTAGGTAGGAAAGAATTAGAACGATTCGTTCATCGTCAGTCTGTCTGTCTGAATATATCACAGGGCTTGCACCTTGGCAGCCATAAGAATTCAGTTGAAATTTGCGTAGAATAATGTGTTGCTGAGGCATGAATCCTGATCAAATAGTAAAGATATCTTGTTATGAAACAAAGTCACGTAGTGAAACATGTGACTTGAAAATAGAACCCTACACTATGCCATTTTTATTAGCAGTAGGGGTTTTTTTGTGTTAGAGTTCGTCCGGGGAAGTACTACCACCACACCTATGTCTGCCGCAAAGCAGTTCTGCTCGCATTGCTGTGTTCCGGTTTGGGGGGCGGGGGAAAAATAAGCATAGGGGTAGGGTATGGGTGCTGGTGAAATTACAGGCTCATGGCACACTTTTCATCTTAATGTACCACGGGTGGCGGGGTCGCAGGGATTACGCAGCAAATATTTGTTTGTATACCATTTTTCGTCACTTTTCGTAGCGCCAGCGCTGTTCTGTCACTTTCTTACTTACCTGAACTTGACTGAGCTAGATAGTGATGAAATTTAGCTGTTGTCTGCCTACTAAATAAAGGCAGAGGCGTGAGCCATCTGGTTGATAATTGGTGATCGCAGTATTGGTGTTGAGTACTCAGGTGGATGCTGCTACCCATCCCCTGGTGTAATCCCTTAGTCTTATATTACAAAAAAAATTAGAATTATTAGATTATTATTTTTATTTTTATTATTTAGTAAAAATGTGAGAAATTTAGGTGTAATATTTGATCAAAATTTGTCATGGGGTCCTCAACTGCAATCGGTGAGTAATAAAATATTTGCGTCTGCGGCTTCCCTCAGAAGGCTTCGTAACTTCTTACCGACTGCCACTAAAGTTGCGCTGGCACAGTCTCTCTTGCTTCCCATTCTCGACTATGCCGATATATGTTACCTTGATCTCACAGAAGATCAATTTAACAAGCTTGAGCGCCTTCAAAATTTTGCAATAAGGTTCATATTCGGTCTTCGTAAATATGACCATGTTTCCCAGTTCCGCGCTAAGCTCAAGTGGCTTCCCATTCGCCTTCGCCGGAATACTCATATCCTCTCGCTTCTCCATAATATATTGTTTAATCCTTCTGCTCCACCGTATCTGAAGGAGCGCTTTGAGTTTCTCCATTGTTCCAACCCTCATTCTCTTCGTTCATCAGAAAATCGAGCTCTAAAGTTCCCCATTCATCACAGCTCTTTCTACACTGACTCTTTTACGGTGCAAGCTGTTCGGCTATGGAATTCATTACCGTTGTCGATTCGGCTTGCTCCGTCGTTGCATTCTTTTAAAGATCGTGTCAAACTGTTTTATCTCCAATCGTCTTCTTCGTCCTGTTGAGTTTCATTGTTCTTGTCTGTTTTTATGTTGTGTTTATAGTATTATGTATTTATTTTTATGTATTATAATGTAGGTTTGTATATATTTAATGATATGTGTATTTGTCAAGGTGATAACACCACTGTCCCATTCTTCTATATAGTCCTCTCCATCCTAAGGTTGTCTGGAAGAAATCGCTATAAGCGATAAGACCGCCCATTGTACATTTCTGTTATTTTTTTGTTATTGTGTTATGTTTTGTATTTCTGTGTGTTATTTGTGTACAATAAAGAGTTAATCTATCTATCTATCTATCTATCTACATCCACGGAATCCACGGGGCCTATG
The DNA here is from genome assembly GCA_932527175.1 of Operophtera brumata. Classification (NCBI taxonomy): domain Eukaryota; kingdom Metazoa; phylum Arthropoda; class Insecta; order Lepidoptera; family Geometridae; genus Operophtera; species Operophtera brumata. The sequence continues at coordinate 50,904,077 of OW052239.1, read as the reverse complement.
CATAGGCCGGAAAACCACAGAAGAAAGGTTAATAAAAAAAAACGAGCGAGCCTTACAGTGGTTGCATAATATGATGTGTAACATCCAACATCTCACCTCCTTGGTAATAAGCAACATGGCTGATAGTACCAACCTCTCGGAAAAATGCGCGCTTCCTGTGACTTACTTCCGTCCCTTTTCACGAAATCACTCCCACAGATTGCAGGAAAGCGAGAGGAAAGATGCTACATATCGAAAAAATGGATTATCATCGGCGTGGTGCCAGTAAGCCGGTAGATTGTCACCAGGAAACTGGTTTCTATTTGAATGAGGTTAAGGCTTATGTCTCGCACAGTTGCAGAATTGTAGTTTGTTGGAAACCGATATGGTGCATATTGCATAAGTTAAAATTAAACCAGGATTTAGGATTTGCGGAACTACAAATTCGGTTTTAGTTTGGTAGTTTTGATTAAAGTAGTTTTGTTAATTTGTTGGAGATTCATTTACTAATACGATTTAAAACGTGCACACGAATGTTGCTTTATTTTGAAACATACTAAATAAAACATTACTACATAACACATTTTATTTTTAACCCCCGACGCAAAAACGATGGGGTGTTATTAGTTTGACGTGTCTCTATGTGTGTGTGTGTGTGTGTGTATGTCTGTGGCATCGTAGCTCCGGAACGGATGAACCGATTTCGTTTTTGTTTTTTTTTGTTTGAAAGGTGATGTTGTCTCGAGTGTTCTTAGCTATGTGTGATCAAAATCGGTTCAGCCGTTTCATTGTGGTGAGGGTTTTTAATGCGTTTTTATTTTTTACAAAATTAATTACTTGATACAAAATAATCACAAAGCCATCCCGTAACCGACGAAGAATAGAAGAGGTTCTAAAGTCGACATGTATTTTTTTTACTTTTTAACGTCTGTTGTTTCGAGTAGGTAGGCAGCGCCAGGCCAAAATATTTAATGCAACGGATGTGAAAATCGATGATGGAAATTCGTTAGGAAACGATGTTTGAAACAAAATAAGTTTTTTGTTGAAACATATAGGTACTATATTTTTCAATAGTTTTGATGAAATAAGTGAATGGAACCGTGTGCTGTCCAAAATGATATTAAAACTGACCAGTCTACGGTTATCCATAGGGTAGTTTTGTTGTCTATCTTCCGTCTCCATCATCAGATCAGCTCGCTGTCACCATCATATTGTCTTGTCATCGGAACTTGGCAGGTATGTCAAATTTCAGCTCAATAGGTTGAGGATAATAACTGCTTTACAATTCAGTTCCAATATTCCACCCGGATTCCATCCGGACAAATATACATACATTGCAAGTTTACATCAGCTTTACATCAGGCGGGCCGTCTGCTTGTTTGTCACCTCATAATATAAAAACCAATAAAAAAAAAATTGTAATGAAAGCTTGTAAAAAAAATAGGCAGTTTTGTCTCTAATTTATGAAGATTATTTTGAATAAATTTAGTTTTATGCCTTAGCACCAATAATAAATATTATTCGTAACATGTACGTGTATAAATGTAAAAGCTATGGTGTTCTCTCAGGTTAAATTCAAAGCTTAGGCAGGGTATTACTGGAATAATGAGATTTTGATGCTCCAGTTGAGAGAACTTCCTCATGCATACGTCACTAATAGGCTCTCAATGTAAAATGATATTTAATGTGTAGACATTAGATCCAATATGGCTAGGATGCGGAGTACCACACGGAACGCTGTGGCATACTCTGTACTAGCAGTCGCCCGCGGCTTCACCCGTGCTATTCTCCCGTGTCAATAAAGTTCGCAGAACCAACCACCGTTGGGGAATAAGAGCTCTGCCTCACTACGCCATGGCGACGCAGGCCTGGCTTCCTCTGCCGTTCGAAGGTTGCCATGTAGTGACCATGGCGTGTCGTCAGCCAGTTCCTAGTCGACAGGAATGGACGTAGAAGAGACTGCCAAACACCAGCTTGCTGCCTTGGACTCGATTGAACCCAGAGCTTTCGGACTTATTGGTGAGCAACATATGGCGGAGACTAAGATCAAGAGTCTCGAGCACCGCCGTAAGGTAGCGTGCCTTTCGATCTTCTATAGGTTACATTTCGGGGAATGCTCCCAGGAACTTCACGATCTGATCCCACGATCTCCTTTTCATCATAGAACGAGCAGACGCACGGCTCGGTACCACCCTTACCTCATTAGTATACCTTCTATTCGTACTAAACGTTTCAGTTCTCCCTTATAATGCGAACTGCTAAGGAGTGGAATACACTACCGTCATCTGTCTTTCCTGAAAACCATAATCTGTCTCTTCAAGGCTAGAGTGAATAGGTGCCTTCTAGAACTTTGTGCTCCATCTTCGGCCACATCGTCACTTACCAACAGGTGAGATCGTGGTCAAACAAAGGTCTATATTAGTACTTTATCATGTACAGTTTTACACACACTATGAACGGACTTGAGCCAACTCCATCCACCGACTTCCTTCGATCTTTAAAATCACAAAGTTTCTAACAAAAAAACAGAACTACAAAGGAAAACGTACTTTCTTTGAGAGCCCCATTATCTTAGCACACGCTGTATTATTCATGATAGTTTTTGTCGGGACTTCCTGTTATAGTTCGCTTTTGACTGAAAAGTTTTTGCCTTTATAATGTGGAATTATTTATAATAATAACAAAGAAGAGCCAAAAGTATTTAAAACAGAATATTTGAGATCTCAACGTAAACCAGTAAGATAAATCTTATATTATATATATAAAACAAATTCGTGTTAGTTACTACACCACTTATAACTCAATATCGGCTGGACCGATGTTAGTTATCTCTTTTTTGGTGGATTCTTCTCCGCTCTGAATAGTAGAATAAGTAATAAAATTTCGGGGGGGGGGGGGCTCTTTTTCAGGGGGGGCTGTTTTCACCTGGGGCTACCTGTGCGAAGCCGGGGCGAGGCGCTAGTTAGCTATTATAAAATGGAGAGCGAGAAATTACTGTTTATTGATTACTACTTGAACGACGGTACAAACAGATGGTCCACCTGATGTTAAGCGGTAGCCTCTGCCTTTAACAATGCATTACCCATAGGTCACGTCCACTTAGTACGCACCCTATGTGGCATTGCACTGCGCCAACCTGAGACATACAGATGATTAGTCTCATGTGCCTGTAATTTTACCGGCACCCATACCCTTAAAACCGGAACTCAGTAATACGAGCACTACTGCTTTGGTGCAGAAATAGGTATGGAGGTAGCACTTCCCCGGACGAACTCTTCCATTAAAAAGCTCTACTACTACTAATTACAATGTGTTTATGGATTGTTTTTTTTTATTCTGTCTCGTTCCCGTTGGAATATCTAGATAAAAATGTGCCTATGTGTTATTCCGAGAGTCCAGTTATCTCTATTCCTTTCACCCACATCCGTCCAGCTGTTTCAGCGTGAAGAATTAACAAACACTCTCACACACAAACTTTCGCATGTATAAATTAGTGTGATGTTTTTTTTTTTTTTTTACTACAGAATTACGGAACAAGCCGATGGCCCACCTGATGTTAAGCAGTAACCTCTGCCTATGAACAGTGCATTACCTCATAAGTCACGTCCACCTAGGACGCGCCCTATGTCGCATTGCACTGCGCCCGCCACCCTGAGACATAAGGATGAAAAGTCTCATGTGCCTGTAATTTCAGAAAGTTTTTGTAAGAGTTTTGAAGTAACCTTAGGCTAAGAGCATTACAGGCCTCTCCGGTTGCTCGATGGAAGTAACTAACAGATTCCCTGACAACAGAGGGAAATAAAAGACTACAGAAAACGAAGGCGTAGAATAAGTAAAGATAAGCCGGTTCGTCCGTCAATCTGTCATTATTGATGACGTCATTTGTCGGACTGACCCCCCGGCGGTATCGGCTCGCGGCCTGCATGAGGGTGTAAGTGACAGGTCACAGCGATTTGTTATAATTTAAAGACCCTACGTTTTGGCCGATGACCTTTAGAAGAAATCTATTCTCATAGTTGCGAGTTTGAAGGGTATGGGTGCCGGTGAAATTACAGGCACGTGAGACGTTCATGTTTATGTCTCAGGGTGGCGCAGTGCAATATCACTTAGGGTGCGTCCTAGGTGGACGTGACCAATGAGGTAATGCATTGTTAAAGGCAGAGGTTACCGCTTAACAGCAGGTGGGCCATCGGGTTTTTCCTTCATTCACAAAGTTAAATAAGTTTTTAGTGAAAATATGTTTAGCTTTTATAAAATTAGTCATCGTAACCGTGTGTTGATCAAAATGAGCCTAAACACGGCTAGTCTACTATTATCCAACGAGGAGTTCCGTTGTCCACTTTCGGTCTACATCATCAGATAGCTCGTTGTCACCATCATATTGTATTGTCATCGGAACTTGACAGGTATGCCAAATTTCAGCTCAATCAGTTGTGGACAACTGCTTTAAAATTCAGTTGCAAGATTCCACCCGGACATTCATTGCAAGTTAATATAAAGCTTGTAAAAACATTCGCTGGCCGCTCCCAATCTACGGCAGATGCCCTAAAACCATCACGTACATTATATTTATGTCTACAGAAGTAAATAACGATTCTGTATTTCTCAAAACGCTTTTGTGACTGCAGAATTAATCACAGTATTTGAGCAAATATTTGCGATTTCCTATCTCGCGGATTAACTGAGATAAAAAGATTTCCTTCGTTTGTTTAATCGGTTTGTTTGCTTTTGAAAGGGTGCTTTTGGAATTATGGTAGCGTTTTGTTAAATATTCTCTTTGTGGATTAATTGACCGAGCGAGCGAAGCGAGCGCGTTCCTTGTAACAAACTGGCAAAATTTGCTTTCATCTGTCCGTATGTAGCTGTATGTTGGTAATCGCGTACGGTCGTATTTTTTAACTAAACTTGACGAAACTTGATATACAAATTCTAAAATTTCGTATTTTTTTTTGTCATCGTCGATTTTTGATTGCCTGTGTATTTTCCCCATAACGGGGGTAAGTTTGCTCTGGTGTCCTTTACTGATTTAGTTTTTTTAAATATTGGCCAGAAACATTCGTACTCAATTCAATTTCGAATATGAGCAAAATCGGTCAAGAGGTTGCCAATATATATAGAATATTCACTAGAAACGGGATATTTACCATGATTTTTGAGTTTTATATGTTCCCGATATTTCGGCACAGTTGCATGCGCCATGATCACGGGAGAACTGACTAAAGTCTTTGCGAGTAGATGTTATACATACATAAGTCAGCCATAGCAGAACACCTTTTGGAATCTGGCTCAAATCATTGGATCGAGCTACACAGTCCGCAGGTAATCTCGACAGAGCGACATTACATACCGAGAATGGTACAAGAGGCAATTGAGATTACTAAGTACAGAAACTTCAATAGAGAAGATGGTTTTCAATTATCTGGAGTATGGAAGCCTGTGGTAAGAATGTGTAAGAATCAAAAAAGTGTGGTACCTGCTACGCGTCCGGACACCGTTAGTGTTGTGTGTCGAGTTGGTGTGAATTGTGACAATGAAACCGATGGTAGTGGTATCGTTCGTAATAAAAGAGTGAGAAAGAGGGTAGATCGATATATCTGCCAATAACATCTACTCGCAAAGACTTTAGTCAGTTCTCCCGTGATCATGGCGCATGCAACTGTGCCGAAATATCGGGAACATATAAAACTCAAAAATCATGGTAAATATCCCGTTTCTAGTGAATATTATGTACATAACCATGATAGTTTCAAAAGTAATATATATAGACTATGGAAGTAGGTACTATGAAATATTTTTATGGGTTACCTGGACTTGTTAGAAATATTCGTTGGTAGAAGATTTGTCCTGGCTGCTAGCTTACTAAGGAATGTGTTATTTACTGGAAGAACGGGTTAGCCAGGACAGTTGTGGGAAGCATTGGCGGCGATGAGCTCACCACTTGTCACGTCTATATCCCTCGATGGTGGAACCTACGAAAAAAGAGGCCCATTGAGGCTCTGTCTACCCTTTCGGGGAAAAAGGCATGTGTCTATGTATGTATTTTGTTTTTAAAGTGCACTTAGGGGAAAATACTAAGATTTCTAACGCTTCTCACTCCATATTCTGTACGGGGAATGCTCCCAGGAACTTCATGATCTGATCCCACCATCTCCTTTTCTTCATAGGACGAGCAGACGCACGGCTCGGTACCACCCTTACCTCATTAGTATACCCTCTATACGTTTCAGTTCTACCTTTATAATGCGAACTGCTAAGGAGTGGAATACACTACCGTCGTCTGTCTTTCCTGAAAACTATAATCTGAGTCTCTTCAAGACTAGAGTGAATACTTAGGTGCCTTCTAGACCTTAGTGCTCCATCTTGGACCACATCGTCACTTACCAACAGGTGAGATCGTGGCCAAAGAAAGGCCTCTACCAATGTTAAAAAAAATGGTCTGAGTAGCATTACCTTGCCGTACCCAAAGATAAAATAATACGAGGTACCGTAACACAGTTTTTTAACTAGCACCGAAGGCAAAGTTCTCTTAATTTCATATACTTACGACCATCTTTGAAATTAATGCAAATGTTAATTATGTTTTGTTATACCCATTCTAAGTGAAATAGGTAAACTTATCTGAATTTTATCTTATCTTATTTAAATAAAATCCCAAAAACTCCGGTCGCTTGAAGCCGTTCACTATTTAGGACACATCCGCAAGATTCCACTTTCGCCAGATCATTTATTTCTTCCGCATTCCTCACATTTTTTATCCTCTGACGAAACGATAATCTTTATTACTCCTCCTTCGACAGATTCCGCGTTTGTCATAAAATCACTAAGACAAAGTAAATGGACTTCGGGTGGCGCTCAAAAAGTGTCCGAACTAAAAAAGAAACAAAAGAATAAAGGGGAACAATTCTGAAAACTTTTATCCGTCCATTGCTGCTTAATTATTGAACACATTTAAAGGACTAGAGTGTGAACCGGCAGTGCATGGGGAACCTTTGCAAACCGACTCATTTGTCATGGTTTGTAAAGGTGCCATATTTTTTTCCGTTCATAGTGTATGCAATGCTTAGTCCAACGTAGTGTTATTAGAAAGTCTTTAGGCATTAGCGATGTTCTTTGATATAGTCTGTGACTTGTAAAAAAAATCCTTCTGACGCATAATGACCAATATAATTTGGTTTTTAATCGCATAACGTAACTATAAGTCGTGAATTTATACATTATAATTTAGAAATTCCTTGAGCATAATACAGGGTTTATACAATAGGAGTGCGTTCGGTTTTAGTGTGCTTTCACGAGTAAGATTGCGAGTTCACTCGAAATGGTTTGTCTCACTCTCTCTCGTAAAAATTGACTAATCGGTCCGATTCAGTTCGTAAATCCGAGTTCACACGATACGAGCGCGCTCCGCTCGTGTGTTCACGAGTCAGCTTGCATAAAAGTTTACCTACTGGGAATTATCATTTATATTATATTTATATTTATGTGGGATTCGGGAGCAAAAAACAAAAGAACTGTTTTCCAAATACTTTCTATTATAGTAGGTACAGCGTTACAAAAATAAAAATATAGTTTTCACAATATTATCGTTACGTCGTCTCGTGTGTCTCCCATTCTCTCACAGACCGACCAACCGTGCATTCATCGTTCCGTTCCATTCTATCACTCACATTCATTTACTCGTTCGGAAACTTTCATAAAATCATCTGACAAGCATCTCGCTTTCAAAACAAATTCAGATACATTCTTACATTCAGATCCTACATTCTCGGCCCTCCTGCATTTCGTCTGGCCTCAGACGTACAGCTTTCATACAGCTCAATCATACAACTCAATCATACAACTCAATCATACTACTTACAACATCATACATATCCACTTATTACTAGCACATCATACAGCTAATCTTATAATCATGTTTTATATAGCTACGTAAACATCTTTATGCTATAAATAACGTTACATCGTAGTAGGTCACCGTCATTCATCATTATTGTCTTCATACAGACTTTAATTCATTCAAAAAATAACCTCATATCTACTCCGTGTCACTCAAATAGTCTGGCCATGGCTTCATGTTATCAGAAGATGTAGTGGTCTTATTAGGTCATTCGGCTTGAGTGTCTGCTTTTTCCACATTGTACCTATTATTTCTCTTAACCTTGGGGACTTTGTAAGGTCCTAGAAACTTAGGTTTCAATTTCATTCCAGTTCCAAACTGGGTCCTCTTGATACAGACAAGATACCAACTTTGTAAGTATTGCTTAACTTCCTCTTTTTGTTGTAAATTCTTTTGTTTTCTTCCTGAACGTCCAGTATTTGTTGTTTTGCGCAACCTGAGGTTCTCTCTATTTTCAGTGAGATTGTTTCTTTCCTCTTGCATCAGCAACTCAAATAGTTCAATATCTTCTTTTCTCTTCATTTTGGTGCCAATTAGTAGTTCAAACGGTGTGGTGTTGATACTTCGTTGATATGTGCTGTTCAGTGCCCTTTGAACCCTACTCACCAGCCTGTACCACTGGGTGGGTTGCTCTATTGAGAGTTTGGTCAATACTGATATCAATGTCCTGTGGACTCTTTTCACCTGCCCGTTTCCTCTTGGTACTCCTGTCGTTATCTTGATATGCTCTATAGCTTCCTCATTACAAAATTGGCTAAAATCATTGCTTGTAAAAGCTGTTCCTCGGTCTGATATAATACGTCTTGGGTTCCCAAACGTTTGTTGATAAATAAGCATCTTGTTCAAGACTTCTTGGGTTGATGTAGTTTTTGTTGGGAATAACCATACAAATTTGGTGAAACCATCCACCACAGTAAGTATGTAGTTATACTGCTTACGTGTTTCCGTCATAGGTCCAATATGGTCAATATGGAGTGTGTCTAGTGGCCTGTCACCCTTTTCGATTGGATTTAAAAATCCTTCCTGCTTTCCACCTTTTCTCGATGATAATAAGCAAGGTATACAGGTGGAAATGAACCTTTTTTCCTAATTGGGAAATGTAGTACTCTTTACCAATCAATTCCATCGTTTTCTTTTTTGCAAAATGACCATTTTCGTGCGCTCTTTTTATTATTTGTAGTTCCATTTTCTGTGGAACAACCATCCATCGTTCTTGGCCCTTGCACAGTACTCCTGCGTGTAAATAAAAGTCCTTATATGGTTTTTCCTCTTTTAAAATCGTTATTATCGCCTTAAGTCCATCGTCACTCTCTTGGGCGCGTCGTTAATCGCTATGCAAGTCTGAAAATATGGTTGCCACATATGGGTTTCTGCTGAGAGCATCAGCATGCCTCATCTTTGAACCATCTCGGAACATAATCTTGTAGGAACAAAATCCACCTTGCTACTCTAGTAGATGTTGCTAAATCGTTCTTGTTGAGTGTCATCTGAAATACTTTACAATCTGTAACAATCTTGAAATGTTTACCGTAGAGATAGTGTCTAAACTTCTTTATTCCTTCGATAATGGCTAAAGCTTCCAATTCATAGCTTGTGTATCTGCTTTCGGCATCAGATGTCTTCCTGCTCATGTAGTGTACTGGATGCAGTTCACCATTGCCGTCTTTCTGCATCAATATGGAAGCATATGCCACACTCGAAGCATCTGTGTGAATTTCTGTTTCAGCCGTCTGCTCATAAATTTTCAAGACAGGTTTACTTGCCAGCTTTTCTTTCAGAATCTTGAATACCACTCGATGTTCGTCATTAAACTCAAACTTCATATCCTTTTTCAGCATATCAGATAGAGGTCGTGCTATCATTGCATAATTTTCAATGAATTTTCTAAAATAGGAACAAAGTCCTAGAAAACTATGTAGCTGTTTCTCGTGTTTAGGCTCAGGAAATTTCATAACAGCGTCCGTCTTCCCTGGTGATGGTTGAACCGTACCTTCTTCGATGATGAAGCCTAGATATTCAACTTTCCTCACTAGCAGCTGAGACTTATTCCAGTTGATTTGTAATCCGTACTCTGAAGCAGTTTTCAGTACTTCCCTCAGTCTCACAACAGCCTGTTCCTCGTTGATTGCTGGAATCAGTATGTCGTCAATAAATATTATGACAATACCTCTTGTTATCAAATCTCTGAATATTATTGATATAAATCGGGTGAATACTTTAGGACTAGTGGCTAAACCAAATGGTGCCTTCAAAAATACAAACTGGGACGTCGTTGTCACAAAAGATGTGTATTTTATGGAATCCTCATGTACACGTAAATGGAAAAATCCATTTTTCAAATCTAATGCACTAAAAACCCTCGCTTGTGCTAATTTGTCTATATGGTCATCGATGATAGGCAATGGATATTCATCCTTCATAATTTTCTTGTTTAACATCCTGTAATCAACACATATTCTCAAGCTACCATCTTTTTTTCTCACAAGAACTAGTGGGCTAGCATATTCAGAAAAACTTACCCGAATGATGCCTTGCTCCAGCCAGTCTCTCATTTGGTTATCTATCTCCTCTTGTTCCTTGGGAGAAACTCGTCGTGGTCGTGATGCTACTGGGATGTCGTCTTTCAACGTAATCTTCAATTCAATAGGAGCCTCTTTCGTCTGACATGGCTTATATTCATCCACTAACCTTGCCACCTCTTGTCTCACATCTGCTTCCATAACATGACCCACGAAATCAATTGAACATGGAAAACAATCTATCCGACTCATCCAATCACTAGGTTTCATCCACACACAACCATCTTTCATAACTGTGACCACTTTACGTAAAAACTCGTGCCCCAATATAATTTTATACGGCATAGTGTCTTTAGGTATGACGAAGAACCTCACGTCGTCGTATCTCTGATTGTCTATCTCGATACTCGTTGAAAAACTTCCTGGAGTCTGAACGGTCGCAAACCCTAGACCCGTGATTGTAATGTTCTCATAAACGGAAACCGGAGATCCTATTTCGGCATAAAAGTCACTGGAAACTAGATTGATTTCACTACCGGAATCTACGAGAGCATCGTTTCCGCAACCTATATCTATGACCGCACTGTCGTCGTTTACGTTACTTAATTTATATCCGCACAGTAACTTTACCCATTTAAAGGTTTATTTTTTCCGCAAAGTTCATGTTTGTTTACATCGAATTGTTCAGAAATGACGTTCCTGGTACTGACACTGAAGGTGTCGCCGCCATGACACTTTTCGATCGCCGCCATCTTGCCATCGAACGAAGAACTGTCAACGTCGTCGATCGTTGCGCCCCCTGGCGCCACCGCAGTTGAAGTAATGAACGAACGTTTTGAAGTGTTTCCGCCTCCGTTGCCGCCATCATTCTTGGAAGGCCCTGCAGCTGTGTCCAACTTGGATTTTGATGATGAAGATGCGTTTTATTCACCTGCTTTCTTTGAGCATTCTTTAGAGATGTGCCCATACTCGTTGCAATTGAAACATTTTTTTCCTTGTTATTCGGGCAATCCTCGCTCAAGTGATTTTTTTTCCGCAGTTGAAACATCTTTTCTCCGTTGACATATGGGTATGTCCTGCGTTTTTTGCCTTCGTGGATGGTTGAGGCTGCCTCTTATGCATCTTCTTTTTAACTGATTCGTAGATTTTGAGCTTTTCTTTGAGCTCTGGGTAAGAAGTGACCCCGTACAACATTACTTTGTTTATTTCATAGTCAGGGATGCCGTCTATAATATATTTTATGGCCACGTAGTCTGGCATTTTCCCTCTTTTACCCATCTCCATCATTGTAAGCATGTAATCAAGACAAGACTCACTCTGTTTCTTTATCCGTGTGCTCATCAGCTCGTGAACCGTTTTGATATCAACGGTGTCAGGGAATTCTCTCCCAATCGCCTGTTTTAGTTCGTCCCACGTCTTATGGGTCTTCTCCGAGCGTAGCCATAGCGCCGCCGTACCTGTGAGCGACCGCCGTGCCACGAGGAGCCTCTGCGTCGGAGACCACTTGAAAATATCACCGTTGTCCTCTATGTCCTGGATCCACCGATGCACTGGATATGTTTGGTCCTGGCCGTCGTATTTCGGGACCAAATTTTCCATAAGATGAAGCATTCCCTGCGGACCTCTGGATTGTTCTGCTGTATCATCATCATCGAAGGACTGGTGTTTGCCGTTTCGTCGTTTGTTCGTCATGATTGTTGAATCGTCGTTCTAGTCGTTGTCGTCGTTGCGTTGACACGTCGTAAGTAAGCAAATTCGTTGCGTTGCTGTCTTCTGCGTCGTAGAAAAATGGTAAACTCGTTCAACCCACGCGCTTCAGAAAAAAGATGGATGCCGCGCTGGTTCGCCGTGTCGTCGTCGTTGGAAAACTTGTTTGCTCCGATCCCGGACGAGCCCCCAAAGTTGTGGGATTCGGGAGCAAAAAACAAAAGAACTGTTTTCCAAATACTTTCTATTATAGTAGGCACAGCGTTACAAAAATAAATATATAGTTTTCACAATATTATCGTTACGTCGTCTCGTGTGTCTCCCATTCTCTCACAGACCGACCAACCGTGCATTCATCGTTCCGTCCCATTCTATCACTCACATTCATTTACTCGTTCGGAAACTTTCATAAAATCATCTGACAAGCATCTCGCTTTCAAAACAAATTCAGATACATTCTTACATTCAGATCCTACATTTATTATATTTATATATATTTTTACTTGACCTTATTCCACTAATAGTAAAGTCGGCTTTACATGTTTTCTTTCTGAAACCATTTTGTAACAGGATTTCGTTTGGAATTTTATAAACGGCCGTCTTCCTGTTTACCTACACAAAAACACAAAACAAAAACACTAGTCCTAGGAAGACTTAATGCTAACAGCATTATCTGCCAGTCATCCTGGACATGCAAAAAGATGGTGAGGCGTGCCTTACAAACAAGATAAAAATACTTGTTTTGAATATTATTCTAAAAGGATGATTATAATATACCAATAAATAGAAAAACCTAAACAAAAAAAAAGTTTTAAAAAAACCACGATGTTAATCAAACACATAGAAGGGAAAGTACATAACAAAGGCTGCTGTTACAAATTCTTTCTCTCGTAATGTTTTATGATGCGATCAAGTCAGCTCTAAAAAATATAACACCTTAATAGACCGCTCTGATTAGATCGGATGCCGTGCCGGCGTACGTGCATTCAAATCACGTGATACGACATAGCGTTCGAATATTCATCCGAGCAAAGTCGGTCAGAGCTCGTTCGTAACGTGTAAACCCGGCTTTATGTACAGCGCACATCGAGTTATACAGGGCGTCCCAAGACTATGCGACATGAAGGGATTGTACCTTAAATATTGTAAATAGCATATTTTGCTTAAAGGAGACTTTCTTTTATTTTTAAAACATTGTAATACTGCATTCAAAGACTTTCTAAAAATTACTTGCTCCGTCTGGGAATCGAAGCGAACATTTAATGGAATCAAACATATAACGTTATTCTTTTAAGATACTAAGTTACTCAAGAGTAATTATTACTTTATAACCATTCTTTCGATTGGCTCATAAAAATACGGGATGTTTTTTTTCACATTTAAGTTAGTTCGATTCCATGCAAAGCAAGTAATTTTAAGAAAATAATTAAATGCAGTATTACTTAGTTTTATAAATAAAATAAAGTCTCGTTTTAGCAAAATATCCTATTACAATATTGAAGGTACTTTCCCTTCATGTTGCATAGTCTTGGGACGCCCTATAGCACATCGAGTGAGGTCTCCTTGCGTGGGCTTGAGTTTGTGCTCATTCTCAATAAGCACGTGAAGTCATTGTTATGCGCAAAATCTTACAAGAGCCAACCACCTGGATACATAATCAGAAATCCATTTGCAAGGGCGATTTAAAAACGCGTTCCTAACCCTCCCAGCACCTCCGTTTCATTTCACTCTATTTGTCGAACAAAAGGGGGAAAGGGTTGACCTGAAAGGCCAGTAGCTATGAAAATTCATATTCAATAGACGTCTATAGACGTTTATGGACGTCTACAGGCGTTTCAATGCCTTTTTACGCGGAAAGTGAAAGTTAATGGGCTGTTTGACTCCCGTTTTTATGCTTATTTTTAATTAATGATACTCCCTGTATTGTAATTGTGATTGAAAGCGGGTTTGGTTTTGTATAGGAGTAAGTGCAGTTTTAAGCTTTTAAAGTAACAATAGGTGAATCAAATTGAGAACATTAAGGAATTTTTGCTTCGGAAATGCCTTTAATGACCTCTGTGGCGCGGCGGGTGAAGGTTCGCCTGCGATGCAGGAGGTTGCGGGTTCAATTCCCACCTCGGAACAAATATTTGTATGATCTGCATATATTTGTTCAGGATGTTCTGGGTATTTTCTATTGATAATAAAAAAATATCTATCCATGTAATGTTTTGTATTAAGTATATACCACTTGACTTTTTATTATTATTATTCATTTATTTCAGGTTTTATAAACCCATATAACATAACACATTATTACACATAGACTTATAACTACTACATACAACTGAATAAATCAGAAATACTACAAAATTAATTAAATGAATATCTCAAAATTTACAAATTAAAATTTATTAATGATGACTGATTTTGAATTAATATATGCTTAATTTAATAATTGTAACTTTGTATACTTACATTAATTATAAGATTTAATTTATTAACAAAATGGATGACACGTGTTTTTTTTAGATGTAAGAATTCTGAAAATAAAAAAATATCTTATCTTATCTTATCTTAAGTATATCAGTTATCAAGTACCCATAACCCTCTGCTTAGCTTGGGACTGTTTTGTTTTAACTGTCCAGCATTATTTATTTATTTTTATAAATCTTCACAAAAAAAAAAACTACTACTATTAAGCTTAATTAGTGATACTACGAAAGTATGCGTTTCCTTAATCTTCGTTTTTAGGGTTCCGTACCCAAAGGTTAAAACGGGACCTTATTACTAAGACTCCGCTGTCCGTCTGTCACCAGGCTGTGTCTCATGAAGCATGATAGGTAGACAGTAAAAAAAATCACAGGTGATTTATTTCTGTTGCCGCTATAACAATAAATACTAAAAAACAGATTATAATAAATATTTAAGGGGGCTCCCATACAACAAACATGTTTTTTTTGCCGTTTTTATAGATATTGGTACGGAACCCTTCGTGCGCGAGTCTGATTTGCACTTGGCCGGTTTTTTATTTGTATTTTTATGATAAGCCTCTGTTTGACCACAATCTTCCCCTGTTGGTAAGTGACGATGTTGTCCGGTTGGTTAGAAACAGAAGTAGGTATGTTGAAGTAAGTGAAAATAAATTAGTTGGTGAAATTGAGAAGCACGAGTAGTAGCTTTCTTTCTCGTCATATTTAATTATTTTGTGTATTAAAAGCCAACTTTATTAACCAACAATACCTGTCAATACGTTCTGACAGTTCCGCCACGCCTGACATGTCATGTTTCCAAGCTGTCACTCAAATGTCAGCTTCGCCGAACAACAAGCGAACGTGACCGAACTTTTGACTCATTGGAGACCCCACGTAGCAAAAAGGTCACTTTTCAATACGTACGTCATAAGTTGTGTTAGTAGGTTCCTAGTGGTCCTAAGGGACCTAACATTACTGGCGGATACGTTAGGGGTGTTTAACTTATTAGAAGGTTAACAAATTGACATCCGCTCTGAATAACTAGGTACTTAATTTAATTATAATAAGACTATTACATACAGTAAAGGCAACAATTTAAGCCAAGTTTTGTTTTTTACTAAACATTATTTGAAGTCTGAAAGAGTGAGCTATATAGTATTATTTTATCTGTGGTTACGGGGAATAGCACTGAAGGTTGCAACACAGATTTTTATTAACCGACATCATAAAAAGGAGGAGATTCTCAATTCATGTGTTTTTTTTAAATATTTATACGTTTGTTACCACAAATCTCCGCGTGATTTGTTATTTTTTTGTTGTTACAATATACTTTCAAATTCGTCCCATTTTCATCAAAATCTGGTTCTGATGATGGGATCCATGAGAAATTGAGGGAACTCCTCAAATATTGCTCGAGCAAAAAAACAAGCTTGTTGTATGGGAGCCCCCTTTAATATTTATTTTATTCTGTTTGTTTTAGTATTTGTTGTTATAGCGGCAACAGAAATTAATCATCCTAAAAACTCCCTTAAAACTTTGAAGATTTAGAACGCGTTTACCAAGTTTCGTCAAGATTAGTTTAGAAATGCGACCTGTAGAGGAGAACACCCGGACAGACATGAAATAATTTTTGCCCAAGCTGATGAAGAGAAGCTTCTCTTGCTCGGTCAAATAAAATAATAATATAAATAAATATTGCTGGACAGTTCAGACAACATTACCTAGCCCCAAGCCAAGCAGAGCGTGTGTTTGGTAGGTACTAGATAACTGATATAATATATATTATACTTAATACAATACATTACATTGACAGATATTTTTTATTATACATAGAAAATACCCAGAACACCCTGAACAAATATCTTAAGATCGTACAAATATTTGTTCCGAAAGGGGAATCGAACCCGCAACCTCGTGCGTCCCAGGCGAACCTTCGCCCACCGCGACACAGAGGTCGCATACGACTCAACGATTGTCGAATTCCATCTACATATTTCCAGAATTCACATCAATTCCACACAAGCCATACAAAACATTCCTCAGCGATAGCAGAGAGGCTAGCGATTGTGCTATTGTGTATTCACAAAGGGACCCATACGAGGCAAAAACGGGATCACTCAGTCCAATTGTAATAGTACAATATGTTACGCGGAATATGCATATTGTTGGTATAGATTTGTAGTTTTTGTAACCTATTCTATTATAGGACGCAGGTACCCACGTGTTGATTGATATTTGGTCAGCGTCGCGTTTGAATAATCAACTAGTTTTTAAGAAGATTCAAAATTATCTACCTACTAGCGACTCTCCACGGCTTCGCAAGACCCTACCCCTCCCCCCTATGTCAATTTTCTGGTTCTAAGCTACCTCCCCACCAATTTTCAGCCAAATCGGTTCACCCGTTCTTGAGTTATAAGTGGTGTAACTAACACGACTTTGTTTTATATATGATGTGATTTCCATGAATTTAAAACAAGTATTTAAAATTAGACTTCGAAAAGATATTCAATATTTTATATAACTTCCGAATCCGCGGTTAGAAGGCTTTTCGAAAGTTTTTATAGCCCCCTCTGTATCCTCCCGTGGATGTCGTAAAAGCTGACTAATAGATTACCCGGACTTGTTAATAAAATTCGTTGGTATAACATGTGTCCTGGCTGCTAGCTTATTATGGAATATGTTATTACTGGAAGAAAGGGTTAGCAAAGACAGTCGTGGGAAGCAAAGGCGGCGGTGAGCTCACTACTTGTCACGTCTACATTCCACGATGGTACAACCCACAGTGAAAAGAGTGGTCCTCTTTTCTCATTTTTGAGGCTCTGTCTACCCTTTCGGGGGAAAAGGCGTGTGTCTATGTATGTATGTATGTAATAGCCCTCCAGATCAACATTATAGTCCGAATGTCACATCTATCAGCTCAACATCAGTTGCCAATGTTTAAGACAAACCGCATGCATGACGTATAGGAAATTTTGGTGCCAGGGATTATATTATCTTTCATGAAAAAACATATGAAAGTGATATTTGGTTACCTGATTATTCATATCACTGACTTTTTGTAGTAGCATTTTACGATTGTAAAACTTTTATAGCAGACAAAAAAATTATGAAAACACCTCTTATAAAACAGAGATTTGCAATGCACAGGCAAACAGGACCGATTTAAGCCCCTTAATTTTCTAGGAAAATTTATCCAAACACTATTAAACTAGGATTTTTAAAAATTAATCCCAGTTTTTAGGGTTGCGTACCCAAAAGGTAAAACGGGACCATATTACTAAGGCTCGGTGTCCGTCTGTCTGTCTGTCCGTCTGTCACCAGGCTCATGAACCGTGATAGGCATACAGTTGAAAATTTCACAGATGATGTATTTCTGTTGCCGCTGTAACAGCTAATACTAAAAAACAGAATAAACTAAACATTTAACGAAAAAAAAACACGTTTTTCGTATACGAAAAACGTGTTTTTTTTTCGTTTTTATAGATAGTGGTGTCACCAGGCTGTATCTCATGAACTGTGATAGTTAGACAGTTGAAATTTTCACAGATGATGTATTTCTGTTGCCGCTATACTAATAAATATTTAAGGAGGCTCCCATACAACAAACGTGATTATTCCAAATGTAGGTTAAGCAATGATCTGCGAGGTCTGTTTTTGGATGGGTGACCACTTTTTGCTTGCAATTTTTATTTTTATTTTTTTACAAACGTGAGTTTTTTGCTGTTTTTATAGATAATGGTACGGAACCCTTCGTGTGCGAATCTGACTCGCAATTGGCCGGTTTTATTTTAAAAAACAGTGAACTGTTTTTAGCGTATACGACCTCATACGAAATCCTATACGAAACCATTCGAAATAATAGTTTATCAATGCGTCGCCTTAAACAGAACTAAGTACCTAGCTTAAATGTACTTTCTGCCTATACCAACGTAACATATGAAAAAGATTTCAACAAATAAGTACCTACCTCACTTCATTCGGAAACGAATGATTCTATAAATCAACCGTGTACGTGAACGCTATGAAAAATTCAGTTGAACATCTGTTCTCGATTGTTGTAGGGATGGGCACCGAATAAAATATAATAGTAGGTACTAAAGTAGGTACTATGGATATGAGATACCATGGAGCGCAGTATTTGTTTCCACTTTCTAGGACTGATACGAGAAGACCGCGTTCGCAGCAGTATACCTACTGCGCTCCAAAACTCAAATCGCGGATGTCGGATAGAAAGCGGGTAAATTGAAGAGGGATTGGGCCACGTCTGCCGCATGTCAGACGGGTTATGGGCTAAAGCCATCACAGAGTGGACGCCTCTGAACGGAAAAAGATCTCGTGGCAGACGGCGGCGAAGATGGAGAGACGAAATAGATACCTATTTAAAGGATTGGTCCACAGTGGTCCAAAATAGAGAGGACTGGAGAGAAGGAAGGGAGGCTATTGCCCTGCAGTGGGACACAACAGGCTTTTAATTATAATAATAACTAAAGAACTGACGACTAAACAGTCAAGTTGATTTTACAGCAATTTAAAAACTACTATTTTCAGTGTTTTCTATTAACATTGGAAAATGGAATCCATAGATAGATGGATAAACCGTTTATTTGTATGTCTTACCACACACATACATTCAAAACACAACTGAAATACAGTGCACTTACAAACTAGATAATTAAACCATCATACACAGAAACAATGCAGTGCTCAATAAAACATTTAAACCATATAAAAACTAAAACTGTGTTGCAGCATCACAAATGGCTCAGCGAATGATATTGCTCGAAGAGCAAACACTGATTTTCAGCTAGTACCCTCGAGGTGTCAAGTCGAGACGAGCGCTATACTAATACATTTGGGAACTCCCACATTCAATTCAAACTTCAAACTTTCACATTTGGAAACACATCGCTGTCTAGATCAATGTTAGTTGAAAATGAAGTCCTTTATTGCACCCTACATCCTATTCATCCTGAGCTGGTCATCATCAGAACGGGTCTTCGGAGAAATTACATAACTTGATAATTATTTTTGTAGACATATTTGACAATCAGATGGCCCACCTGATGTTAAGCTGTACCCTCTGCCTATAAACAGTGCATTATCACATAGGTCACGTCCACATAGGACGCGCACAATGCGGCATTGCCGTGTGCCCGCCACCCTGAGACATAAAGATAAATAAACATACAAACAAAAAACCGGCCAAGTGCGAGTCGGACTCGCGCACGAAGGGTTCCGTACCATTATCTATAAAAACGGCAAAAAAATCACGTTTGTTGTATGGAAGCCCCCTTAAATATTTATTTTCTTCTGTTTTTTAGTATTTGTTGTTATAGCGGCAATATAAATACATCATCTGTGAAAATTTAAACTGTCTAACTATCACGATTCATGAGATATAGCCTATTGACAGACGGACGGACGGACATCAAAATCTTAGTGTCCCGTTTTACCCTTTGGGTACGGAACCCTAAAAAGAACCCGCTCCGAAGCTCTTACAAAACGAACAGACATACGGACAAGCAAACACCCTTTTTTGTTGTCGCGGGTTCCAGTGGTGTAAGTACCTAACTAAATAAAATAAAATCTCATCTGATTTCTGTGAAAAGCTAAAATGTATTCAGGGAATCTATTTGAAAGTCTAGCTTATTTTTAGTAAAAATATATTTTTCAGATGTTACCTTCGAAGCAGAACAGAAGTAGCGAACATTTTATTTACTTATTAAATAACAAACGGTTCTTTAATCTTGTTTTCAATCAGCAATAATTTAAGTAAAAACACTTGAGGAAAGCTGACAGTCTTATTCAAAACACGTTTTAAATTTCCCAAACAAACAAAGCCTTGGTTTGTTAAAAATCCCCTTGGATGTTATTAAGAGTGCCTCGAAGTGATGGGGTGCTCCTGCTTTTACTTCGGCTTTTAGTTCTGTGCTTTAAGGTTGGTCTAAAGTTTAATGAGGACACATGATTTGAGGCAGTCTCAATTTAGGGGCCAAATGCATACCAAAATCATCTTTATTGGCATGTGTCATACAAAGTTCAATCGATTAAAATATAACAATTTCTAACGTGTGTTTCATATACGGGATTAAATATCATACTACTTCTAATGTCCTAGCATCACCGGTTAACCAAAAAAAATGAATTAAAAAAAAAATGGCCAAGTGCGAGTCGGACTCGCCCATGAAGGGTTCCGTAGCAGCAAGTAACATAATATAAAAGTTCTTGGATGGATTACGATTAATGACGTATTCAAAAAAAACTACTTGCTAGATCTCGTTCAAACCAATTTTGAGTGAAAGTTTACATGGTAATGTACATCATATATTTATTTTAGTTTTATCATTCTCTTATTTTAGAAGTTACGGGGGGGGGGGGGGGGGGGGGGACACACTTTTTACCACTTTGGATGTGTCTCTCGCGCAAACTAATCAGCTTAGAAAAAAATGATATTAGAAACCTCAACATCATTTTAGAAGACTTATCCATACACGTATAGGTTTGATATTTTTTTTTTTTTTGAGTTTCAGTTCTAAGTATGGGGAACCCCAAAAATAATTGTTTTTTTTTAATTTTTGTGTAAAAATCTTAATGCGGTTCACAGAATACATCTACCTACCAAGTTTCAACAGTATAGCTCTTATAGTTTTGGAAAAAAAAGGCTGTGACATACACGGACAGACAGACAGACAGACAGACAT
This sequence comes from Operophtera brumata, assembly GCA_932527175.1. Classification (NCBI taxonomy): domain Eukaryota; kingdom Metazoa; phylum Arthropoda; class Insecta; order Lepidoptera; family Geometridae; genus Operophtera; species Operophtera brumata. The sequence goes on along the minus strand of OW052239.1, from coordinate 50,882,824 downwards.
GACGAATCCATAAGGGTTCCTTGTCTTTGACTACGGAACCCTAAAAATGATTTCAATTCAAGCTTTTATAAAATTAGTGATCGTAACCATAAGCTGATCAAAATGAGCCTAAACACGGCCCGTCTACTATCCCTCCAGGAGTTCCGTTGTCCACCGTGCGTCTCCATCATCAGATCAGCTCGCTGTTACCATAATATTGCATTGTCATCGGAACTTGACAAGTATGCAAAATGTCATATCAATCGGTTGAGGATAACTTCTTTAAAATACAGTTGCAAGATTCCACCCCAACAAACATACATATACATTGCAAGTTAAATAAAAGCTTGTAATTTATTAAATTAGTGCTCGTAACCGTGAGCTGATCAAAATGAGCCTAAACACGGTCAGTCTACTATTATCCATCGAGGAGTTCCGTTGTCCACCTTCCGTCTCCATCATCAAATCAGCTCGTTGTCACCATCATATTGTATTGTCATCGGAACTTGACAGGTACGCTAAATTTCAGCATAATCGTTTGAGGATAACTGCTTTAAAATTCACTTGCAAGATTCCACCCGGACACATTGCAAGTTAATTAAAAAGCTTGTAAAAAGAGGAGTTTTGGAGTCCCTTTAAGTAATAATTATTTTCGAAATGAAAACCTACTTCGAAGCTAGGAATATATCCCCGTCACCTGCACCTGTCATCACTTTTTTAACATTGATAGACCACGATCTCACCTGTTGGCACAGAGTTAATAATAGTACCTGTTGGTAAGTGACGATGTGGCCGGAGATGGAGCACAAAGGTCTAGAAGGCGCTTATTAACTCTAGACTTGAAGATACCCAGATTATAGTTTTCAGGAAAGACAGACGACGGTAGTGTATTCTACTCCTTAGCAGTTCGCTTTATATAGGTAGAACTGAAAGGTTAACTACTAACAATGATGTTTATAGGGCCGAAAATAATTGAAATTCTGAAAATACTTAACCTAATTTAGCCCATTTTCGGCCTTCGCGTTAAAACTAGGTTGCACGTCCTGGGATATGCCGCCATGTTTGGTTAAAACGCAATTATGTTCAAAATAATTCAGCTACGGACAGACATTATTGCTACATTGCTTTTGGTATCTTAACTGACTTCATTACGGTATGGATGTATACATGTGAAATGTCCACGATCTTTATCGAAAAATCTACAAAAAACATTTTATTATATGTTAATCTTCATCTTATAAAATCAAGTCCTCTTGTTTTCAAAATAAAAATAAAATAAAAAAATAGAATTCAATTTCAAATGTAGCCGCTGTTTTCGTAGTTACAACCATTTTTCTCCTAAACTATCAATCATAAGATATTTTTATTACCTTCAGTCTTCGATAAATTATACGTAGTTATTTTATCGAAGCCTTCAGTATATTAGATAAATAACACAACTCCGAGAGGAGTTTGTTTTTATTTTTGAAAACTACTTTACTAATGATTTTGAAATAAAAAAAAAAAAACGTGATTTTATGTCACTTTTCGTTTTGCGAGTGCTATTCTGTCACTTTCTAACTTACCTGAACTTTAATGAGTCTGGTCGAAGCGACCCGTGACCCGAGAGCTGGCTCTTATCTGGCAAAGCGCATTAGTTTGCTATTTAGCGTGGCAGGGCATCCAGCATCTCAGGGACGCTTCCGTGGGGTAGAGATTTGGATCAGTTGAGCTATCATTTGATCGTTTGAAACGGTCTTTAGGTAGCTCAACTGTTTCTTTTGTATTTCCTATTTTTTAATGAATTACATATTCCATGATGATGCAATCCACTGTGAACAGAGGCCAATTGAGGCACTGCCTACCCCTTCGGGGAAAAAAGGCGTGTGTCTATGTATGAATGTATGTACACTTACCAATGGTAGGTAGGCACGTTATTTTTTACAAGGTTTTATTTAACTTGCAATGTATGCATATTTGTCCGGGTGGAATCTTGCTACTGAATTTTAAAGCAGTTACCCTCAACCGATTGAGATGATATTTTGCATACCTGTCAAGTTCCGATGACAATGCAATATTATGGTGACAGCGAGCTCATCTGATGATGGAGACGGAAGTTGGACAACGGAACTCCTCGAGGGATGATAGTAGATTGCCCGTGTTTAGGCTCATTTCGATAAGCGTACGGTTACGATCAGTAATTTTATAAAACCTTGTATTGACAAATATATTTTTCACAAAAAAACTTATTAAAGGAAGAAAGAAAAAACATTTATTTGAGTCTACAAAAAATACTCCATACACAATTACACACACAAACACACACACACACAGAAACAAAGAAAGATAAAACTAATGTGTGCCTCTTAGTACCAGCCACGCATCACTGATACAAATTGGCGTCCAGCTCAGCATTTGTTGTGCTGTAGCAACACAACACGGATGTCTGCTCCTTCTAATTAATGTTTAAATATTAAGCTAAATACAACAATTCATAAAGTACCAAACAATTTCACAACTAAAATAAAAAAGAACGTAACCCGATCCACAGAACCCGAAATTCGGCCAAAATTTTACTCCCTATCAATTTTCTTACGATATTTTTCCTCATAAAATTCTAGAAGCAGAAATCAAAATCAGTTGTCGTGTCTCAATTGCGTTGTATTACAAAGGGAAAAGATTTGATTTCGTTTGACGAGAGTCGTTTGAAAATCGAGTACCTTGTGTAAGCACAGGAGTATTGATTTGCAAGGAGTCGCGTGAACTGGATATGAATACGAATTGGTGAGTTTTGGTACAGAAATACGAGGATAAGGGTATCGTTTTGTTTATGAAAGTTTGATATTTGATCAAGTGTATCGTAGCCTACTTGAGAGAAATATCAATCGCTTAGCTCTTTACTTGAAATAGTTTAAACAATCGTTATACGGAGTAGACTGAATATTCTCTTACTGACTGAATAACAAGAACAAGATAATTAAAAAAAAAAAAAAAAACATTCCTTTAGGACAGGCAACGCATTGGCAATGCCTCTGGTGTTGCAGATGTCAATAGGCGACGGTAACCGCTTACCATCAGGCGGGCCGGGCCGTATGCCAGATTGTCGAGCCATTACATAATAAAAAAAAATATGATAAAGTATTATGAAGAATAAGAATAGATCTGGGCTAAGAATATACCTCTCCGTCTCCTCCCATGGATGTCGTAAAAGCCGACCCGGACTTTTTGGTAAGATTTGTGAGTAGTTCCTGTTCGATCCCTTGAGATCGATCCCTTGTCCTGTTCGAACCCTTATACCTATAATTTTGTTTCTGTTCGATCCTTTCTCCAAGGGATCATTTTAATTAGTTTTTTGTTCCTAAATGATGGTACAAAATTTTTACCTGGCTGCTAGCTTATTTTATTAAGGAATGTGGTATTTACTGGAAGAAAGTGTTAGCCGATTCAGTTATGGGAAGTAATGGCGGTGATGAGCTCACCACTTGTCATGACTATATACCCAAGGTGAAAAGAGGCATTTCGAGGCTATTCCTGCAAAAAAAAGGTGCGTGTATGTTTATGAATGGGATTTTCAGATTATGATTCGGGAATCATAATTTGAAAATCCCATTCAGTTTCGGGAAACTGATGATAAAACAGACAAATGCGAGCGAGACGTAAGCCTCTGTTCTGTCTGATCCCTTAATTAATTCGATGTCGTTAAAGCCCTTTTCTAGTGTCAGTATTTTTGTCCTACAAACTTCACTAAGCCATATAGGGGTACAAAAGTTGAAATTCTTAAATTTTCGGCTTTTTCTTTATTTTGGAATTGTAAAGGTACTGGAAACCCTATTTTTTTATTTTAAAAACGAAATAACGCATTTACTGCCATATCTTTTTAATGCATTGAGTTAGTGATATCTTTTATGGCATTATGAGCTCGCGGACTTTTAAGTTTGGTATAAATTTTGAGTTAATATATTTAGCCGTTTCTACGAAAAATGGTCTTCGCAGATGGACAAAACAGTCATCCTCAATTGGTCTCGTTGCTTCCTTTTCAGGCACAGAACCCTAAAAACTCTTTTATTTAACCTTTTATGGCCAAATGCTGCCCAGAAATGGATACTTTTTATTATTTTATATCATCACCCCAAATATAAAAAAAACCCGAAAAGTGCGAGTCAGACTCGTGCACGAAGAGTTCTATCTACAAAACACGCGTTTTTAATTTACCTTAGTAGATGGTTTTGCTATAAAAGGAACATACGCTCCAGGTTTCATCTTTGTAGGTACAGCGGTTTCGGCTCGGCGATGATGAATCAATAAAGCTAAGGCCAAACCAACGTGTTCATCCCGAGTCCCCGGTGGCGTGCACGGTGGCGATCCATTCGCTTTCCATTGATCGCCACCGTGCACGCCACTGAGGACGCGGGCTGAACCCGTTGCTTTGGCCTTAGCATTAGTCAGCCAGTCAGGTGAAGCTCTTATATAGGTAATGCTCTATTACCTTTTGGCACATCCAGTGAGGCCCGTTCTCGTAGATCTGTGTGCGTTAGCAAAGGCTTTGACATACATTCAGCTCATAACGATCATAATAACGATATCAATTGTTTTGTTTGTGTTTTCCTTATTTGCAGATAATTTCAAATAAGATATTTGAACGGGGAATAAAATGATGAAATTTGATTTTAAATAAAACAAGTAGCAATACATTTTTCTCGATTTTTATTGAATATCTCGTAAAATATAGATAATTTTACAAAACCCCTTACAGTAAACCCTCAGCTTTGTTGTAATGATTTTATTCATCTAATATTATACCCAATAATATGCTGTATTTTAATAAACAATCGAATCTAGGCAAAAAATAGACGTAACTTTGTTTTTTTTTCTATCGAGAAAATATTGTCCTATCGTGTTTCTGGTACAGTGATTCTTCAGAAATAAATGTAGTATCGATACATAATTTTAATTTTAATATTGTACTTAATTTTGTCTTTTAGAAATCATATCCTAGATTAGGTATTTTGCGACATACGCATCCTTCTTCTTCTAGCGTATCAATGGTTTGCCTTTTTTAAACGATTTTAGAATAAAAAGTAGCCTCTTCTACGCAGCATTGTCTGTGGCTTTGTTAAGGTCCTCCCTTGTGCAGGTGGGACACAAGGAACAGGTGAGCAAGTGAGGCATGGACTGAATGGTAGCTCCACAGTCGCATTCAGTCCGGGAGGAGTCTTGCATTCCCCATTTGCAGAGGGTTTATCTGCAGCGGCCAACTTGGGTTCGGAGTCTGTTCATGGATTTCCAGACCGGGTACAGCAGCTCATGAGCTGCCCCCAGGGCATGCCCTGGGGGTAGGTATTCCTGCGGGGTTATAAAATCAGCAGGTGGTGGGTACGCAACTTTAAGGTGGATGTTCTCGCTTGAGGCGCGATATACATTTTTTTTTGGGTTTTTTGCCCACTTCAGCTCATCAACACTTCTTCAGATAGCGAATGTTGATTTCGCGAGAACTAGGAGACTTAACACACATGTTCTAATTGATAGTATCTCATAAATAGCTACGATACCCCTACTTAACTGATGATATTTATGAGATACTATCAATTAAAACATGTGTGATAAGAATCCTAGTTCTCGCGAAATCAATTTTCGCTATCTGAAGAAGTGCAAGAGCGGGCTGCAGCTCGCACTGAGCGGATTAGTGCTAAGCGAGACGCGGGTGGAGTGCGTCGCGTTCACTCACCTTGAAAAAGGCTCTCGAAACGGGTCGAAACAATGTCGGTGCTTACATCGATTTAGCGGTACGTGAAAATTTCCCGTTTTTATAAAATAATTTATCTGAAGAAGTGTTGATGAGCAAAAAACACCAAAAAAATTGTATTTCGCGTCTCAAGCGAGAGCATCCACCTTAAGACGTTTAGAAGATATGGTAGAATAAAGAAACATATATGAACCTTTAAAACACTTGGGGTAGTCGTGCAATAATAATAAATAATAATAAATAATAATAAATAATGCTGGACAGTTCACACAACATTATCTAGCCCCAAGCTAAGCAGAGCTTGTGTTATGGGTACTAGATGCAATCATAATGTGTCTTGGCATGATCTAGTTCTATGGTGTGTCCAGCCTAAGAATATACCCCTCCGTCTTCTCCCGTGGATGTCGTAAAAGCCGACTAAGGGATTACCCGGACTTGTTAATAAGATTTGTTAATATAAGATTTGTCCTGGCTGCTAGCTTTTTATGGAATGTGTTATTACTGAAAGAAAGCGTTAGCCGAGTCAGTCGTGGGAAGCAATGGCGGCGATGAGCTCACCACTAGTCACGTCTATATTCTACGATGGTGCAAAACACTGTGAAAAGAGTACCATTCAGGCTCTGCCTACCCCTTCGGGGAAAAAGGCGTGTGTCTATGTGTGTATGTATGTAGTCATGATCTATCGTCTCTTCCAGATCCTTAGACCTGTGTAATACAAGGTGCTTAGCCGCACCTGCCCTGATATCGATCTCTACACGTCAGTTCAGTTCGGTTTCATGACTTCTGACTTTTGTTTTTTTTATTACCGCCCTGAAACTTGGCACAGTTTTCCACTTTTTACAGCAGGGATTTTTCGGGCTTAATTAAATATTATGAACAAACGCGGACGCTTGGAAATAATAGTTCTAGGATTGCTTTAAATATTCCTGTGGATACGCTCGCTTGTGGCACGTAAAGTAAGAACGAATACAATCAACGAAAACAAAAAGCGGCCAAGTGCGAGGCGAACTCGCCCATGAAGGGTTCCGTAGCAGCAAGTAACACAATATAAAAGTTCTTGGATGGTTTGCGATTCATGACGTATAAAAAAAAAACTTCTTACTAGATCTCGTTCAAACCAATTTACAGTGGAAGTTTACATGGTAATGTACATCTTTGGAAGTGTGTCTCGCGCAATCTATTCAGTTTAGAAACCTCAATATCATTTTTATAGACCTATCCATAGACAAACCACACGTATGGGTTTGATGAAAAAAAATTGAGTTTCAGTTCTTAGTATGGGGATAACCAAAAATTTAAATTTGAATTTTGCGCCTAAAATGAGAGCTTCTAACTGCTTGTCAACACTTATTCAGATGATTTCGCGAGAACTAGAGACTTAACACACGTTTTAATTGATAGTATCTCGCAAACATCATCAGTTTAGCTATGATACCCCTTAAACACATATTTACAGGGTTTTTTTGTTAAGGGGTATCGTAGATGAAATATTTATGGGATACAATCAAATAAAACATGTTTGTTAAGTCTCCTAGTTCTCGCGAAATCAACTTTCGTTATCTGAATAAGTGTTGATGAGCTATAATGGGCAAAAAACACCAAAACAAATTAATTTCACGCCTCAAGCGAGAGCATCCACCTTAATTGAATTAATTACTTATTAATTAAGGTGATACGGAGTAACTGTCTTAGTTTTCTTGGATCATGGTAGCTATATTATTTGCCTTTACGCCATGCAATCACGGAGTGACGTGGCACTATACGTCACTGCCTAAATTCTTTTTTGTACTATGACGTAACTAGCTGGGAACGGGGTGCGATATTTCACGAGCCAATCAAGTGGTCCAGATGTTCGCACTGTCGGCAAAAAAATAATTAAGAACGAAAGTTGCGGGCTCAGAAAATGGGGAAGATAAAAAAGTTTTGTTCATATATCAATATTTTAAATTTTCTGCGAACTTACATACATACAAAGACACACGCCTTTTTCTCCGAAGGGGTTGGCAGAGTCTCAATGGGCATCTTTTCACAGTGGTTTAATCGAGGAATATTGACGTGTCAAGTGGTGAGCTCATCTCCGCCATTCCCGCCCACGACTGGACTCGACTAACGCTTTCCTCCAGTAGCAACACATTCCATAATAAGCTAGCAGTCAGGACAACTCTTATACCAACGAATCCTATCAACAAGTCCGGGTAACCCGTTAGTCGGATTTTACGACATCCACGATAGGAGACGGAGTCTATTCTTAGGCTGCGAAGTGCGAACTTATTCAGGCGTTATCCAATACTATTAAACGAGTAATATTTGTATGTAAATAAACATACAAATATATTTTGTGTTCTTGAAAACGGCTGTAACGATTTCGATGAAATTTGCTGTATAGGGGGGGTTTTGGGGGCAAAAAGTATATTTAGCTAGGTCTCATCTCTAGGAAAAGGTGATTCTCAGGAAAAAAAAAATACTTTCACTATTTATTTGTTGTTTTTTCATACCTACATTTCCATATATGGGCGAAAAGATTATAATTTACACTGAAATCTTGCTTTTCTAATGGCTTCTAATGGTCTTTATTTGCGTAAATCATATTTGGTTGAAGAAAACAGTGGATTAATAACGAAAATAACATCACTTAAAAATCAAATCTAAGGTGGGTAATTTTGCGTTATACCCCTATGGATGAAAACTTATTCCTTATCTATACTTATATTATAAAAAGGAAAGATTTGATTGTTTGATTGTTAGTTTGTTTGCATTGAAAGGCTCCGAAACAACTGAACCGTTTTGAAAAATTATTTCAATGTTGGGATATCCTCTGATATCACTGCGCTATCCTCGGGTGACATAGGCTATATTATATTTTCAAAAAAATTAGGGTTCCTTACTAAAACCAAAAACTCCAATAATAATTACATCGCCTGGGCTGCGAAAAGTAATGATTAAATATAATATAATTGAATAAGCCAAAAATACACTACAATATCGCTGAGTGCTATAGACAACTTTATTAGCTAACGCCCGCGACTACGCTCGCGTTATTTGTGGTTCCACTCTGTAACGGTTAAGCGGATTTTGATGGCATTTAGCATGTGGATGGATGCGGGGGTTTGGGGTGTTTTTCATCCTGAAACTACGCGTGCGAAGCTGGGGCGAGTCGCTAGTTAAAACTTCCCGTAGAACTACTGAACTGGTTGGTAGTTCTACGTTTATTTTTACCCGTGGTACTACTGGTAGTAATAAAAGTAGTACCACGGACAATAAACGGGTTTGGCCTGTCTCGGAAGGATACTTCATCCAATCCAATAAGTATATTCCAATTCACAGAGATACTTCCCAAGGCTTTTTCCAATTCAGTGAAAGTACTTTCCGAAGTCCATCGTGCATCCATCTTCGTCCGAGGATCGCGCAGACGTTATCAGCTGTATTTGGATGTAGAGGATTGATGACGTCATTTGTCAGTCTTTCTCCTAGATTCACCGACTTCGGGATAAGGAGGTTAATTTTTCCTGGTTACTTGAATATAACCAAAATTTTGTGGCTATAGGCAGGCCTTAAAGCTCGCAGAACTGACGACCGCTGGGGAATATGTCGAGTGGCGAATCAACCGGAAGACGCAGTGCAGTCGTACAATGTTTAAGTCTTTTAACGAAGAATTATCTGATGCTTTAAACTTTTATGAACAGTTTAAAACTGAATATGAGCCGGTTTTGTATGGAAATTAGCCAACTGGCATAGCTCGGCCCGTGGCTACCGCCATGTGCTTGGCACGGTCTGCTGTTTAACTTTTAAACTACAATTAAAATTAAAAGCTCAACTATACAGGCTGGTTCAGAACAGGGTGGAATAACCCATGTACAGTTCTACACATAGAATTATGGTGTTAGGAGAATTGGTAAGAAAGCGCGGCGCGTGTCGCCAGGGTGTGAGCAAAGTGATCATACTCAAATCTAAAGAGAAGGTTCCCTCGGCGTTTTGTAATTTAATATACTCGTACAAAAGGTAATAAAAACATCTTATGATTGATAATTTAGGCACAGAATAAATAATAGTACAAGGTTTAGCAGAAACAATTATAGAAGGGGTTGGTGTCTGCGACACATTATTTATACATCTGCAGAAATCATCGTTTCCCATTGCTTTTGTTAATATGTTTTAAACTCCCAAATAAATAAACTAAATAAATTAAAAAAATGGTTATAACCACGAAAACAGAGGCTACTTTGCAAATTTATTTCTTACATTTTAAGTAGTTTTGAATTTTTATGAAAACAAGAGGACATTATATTATATGATGTAGTTTTTTTTTTTTTTTTTCGATAAAGATTGTGGGAAAAAAAGGCAGCTCATTTCACATATACACGCCTTATGGTGGGGTATAACGCAAAATTCACCAATCTCAGATTAGATTTTGAACTGACTAAATCAAGTACAATATTCAAATTATAAATATCCATGGATACTACATTATACTTCCGAGGGATCACTAGAAAAACAATAGGACAATATTTTCTCGATATAAATTAAACCCATAGTTACCTCTAACTTTGGCTAGATTCGATTGTTTATTAAAATGGTGCATTTTATTGTGTAAAAAAAACAATAAATATTAACAATGCAATAAAGCCGAGGGTTTACTGTAGGGGTTTTGTAAAATTATATACATTTCACGAGATATTTAATAAAAACTGGTTTTTCGTGCGGCGCGATGTGTTTTTTTTTTATGAAGATTTCTGAGTTAGGCGCAACCTGATCAACCCTTACATCTTTGTGACACTATTAACAAAACTAGACACCATAAAACCGTCAAAGTTGAAGGATTGTAGCCCAACTAATTTAAGTTATGTCATAAATAGTTATGGCAAGATAGCAAATGTTGCTTGGGTCGTCAACCGAACGGTGCTATGTTTGGCCTCTATATAATCTAGGTCTACTATACTATTATCCTACCAAATAGACCTTGATAGATTGGATAGATTATATACAAATTCTACACAGTTAATAGAGGCCCATTTGAGGCTATGCCTACCCTTTCGAGGAAAAAAAGAGTGTGTCTATGTATGTTTTATTATGAAGACCAAAGTAAATAGAGATACAAAGTCTCAAATCACGCGTTTTTGCCCGAAGGGGTAGGCAGAGCCTAAATGGCCCTCTTTTCACAATGGGTTGCACCATCATGAAATATAGACGTGACAAGTGGTGAGCTCATCGCTGCCATTGCTTCCCACGACTGACTCAGCTAACGCTTTCTCCATGTAATAACATATTCTGTAATAAGCGGGCAAATCTTATACCAACGAATCCGGTTAATCCCTAAGTTGGCTTTTACGACATCCACGGGAGGAGATTGAGAGGTCTATTCTTAGGCCAGACACACCACGGCATTTTTGTATTCTAGGATGTATAATTTTAGAGATACAATGAATAAAGGAAATATTAACCAATATAACGTGAGCTCTCATTTGTTACAGATTCCACGACTACGTGGATCAGGTAAGAATGGAACTAAAGTAGATCGCGCTATCGATGTGATTCAAAGTTTATCTCAATTGTACCACAAACTCAACGATCATCAAAGAACCAAATTTTACTGCATGATTTCTGTTTTTTTTGTATATTTTTCTAGAGAAGTAACCTACTTAGTACCTACATAATTAATGTTCGTACATTGCAATGGATGTCGCGAGATTGCAATGGATGTCGGGGCAAACCACTAGTTTACTAAACTGAGGTAATACACAATACAAAAAAACAACGCCATTATCAACACCGCCTTATCTCAACAACGTATTTTCTTGCAAAAGCGGCAGTATTTTGTACACTATAAAAAGCCTAGAAAGAGATTTCTTCGAGAAACGGAGCGCGAAAATCGTAGCTGCGTAGCAATAGCTACGCCGTAGACATAAGGTAAGACTACGTAGAACCGCAACTCTGACCATGGAATTAAAACCTTTGGTTTAAGGTCATAGCACACATATCAACTCTGAAAGGGATCGTCAACGTATCAACTCCAGCCGTTCAGTATTCCTTGTATGAAACGCCCTGCAACGCATATTAATCGGAATCGTAACGTAATCGCCTCGCCACGGGACAAGCGAGCGATCGGCCAGCCGTAATCGCGGCGTCTCGCCTAGCCGTAGCCGAGTTGACGTCCAAAATCAAAGTCAAAAGTATTTTATTCAATTAAATCACAAGGATAATTTTGAATCGTCATATAAAATAAATTTACTCCTGTTCCAACGCGACCTAACCTAAAAGGATCAGGCAACAAACACGGCTTGGCTGATGCTCCTTCTTAATACTAGGTGAAGAGCGTGGTGCCTCGAGAACAAGTGGAAGCTGATTCAAAGAAAAAAGGAAAACCAACTTAAAAACCTTAGGTAGGCACTTAAAAGTAAAATGCTAGAGAGAGTCAGCAAAAGTTCATAAGAGCTGCTGATCCGCTTTGGTTACGTGCTTACGTTAGGTTGACGGCGGTTGACGGCGAGGAGAAAGGCGATACGGTAACCAATCCCTTTCCGAGTTGATATGTGTGCTTAACCTTTAACGTGGTAACTTACATTATAGCATCGATGGTACTGTGGTGTGTTTTTGTGTAACATCTTTCCTCTCGCTTTTCTGCAATCTGTGGGAATGATTTCGTGAAAAGGGGTAGACTTATAGCATTGCAGGCCTTCCGTGTTGCTCGATGGGGATAGAAGTGTGTAACAGGAAGCGTGCATTTTTCCGAGAGGTTGGTACTATGAGACATATTGTTTATTACCAAGGAGGTGAGATGTCAGATGTTACACATATGCGACTACTGTATGGGTCGAATCTATTTCGTCTATTGACAGATATAGTTTAAACTTAAAATTATAGGTTAAACTGCTATTGATATTCGGACCTGAGTCACATTCAGAACTTTAAGTTTAAATGAGGAACTACAGACCGTTCTCCGTAAGATGTCCCCTGCCTTAGGAATATGGAAAGAGCGTATTTATGCGACCAGGCTTTTGCACCAGATTTTTGCTTGCAAGTACGCCGACCAGGTGCGGACCCTAAAGACTTGAAAGTAAAAACATACTACTTGCAACTTGCATGTAAAGTCGCTAGTTCCGCACGCAGAAACTTTATCGCCCTGTGCAATCGAATTACTTGCAAGGTTTCGTAGTACTATTTCGCAGATGAAATTATGCTCCTTATGAGACTGTAACTGTTTCGTTTCTATGCACTTGTTTTATTCTTACTGCTACGACGTAGCTTCGTAGGCGTCCTAGATATTTGAATTGGATATGTAGAAGCATTTTTGTATTGGTTTTATTTTGCTAAAGGCTTGGGCGTTTCCCGGTTTTGTGGATTTGTAATTTTGTTAGATGTTCGGTCTTTTGTGCCGTACGGTGCGTGACTTTGTGTCTGTATGCAGACGACAACAGTTACGTATTTGACGACCACTGTGGCGCGTCGGGCGAAGGTTGCGATTAATGTTGCGGGTTCGATTACCGCCTCGGAACAAATATTTGTACGATCTGCAGATATTTGTTCAGGGTATTCTGGGTATTTTCTATGTACCAAGCGTACATAGAACACGCGTGTTGGACAGATACTGGATTGGACAGATTCCTAATTTAATCATCAAGGAGTTCCGTTGGCCACCATAATCAGATCAGCTCGTTGTCACCATAACATTGCATTATCATCGGAACTTGACACGTATGCAAAATATCATCTCCATCGGTTGAGGATAACTGCTTTAAAATTCAGTTTGCATGATCCCACCCGGACGTACATTGCAAGTTAAATAAAAGCTTGTAATAATAATGACCAGGTAATCCGCGCATGTAGCCCGTGCAAGTAGCTTGCACATGTGCGCATGCTACCCGTGTATAAGCACAATCACTAGTAAATATTTTTCAAATCATCGGATTTTGTTAAGAATTGTAAATAATTTCCATAGCATAAACCGACATTTTGCTTTCTTTGGGAAGGGTCTATGTCCAGCAGTGGACGTCAATTGGCTGATGATGATGATTTATAGTAGTAGAACAGTTTTCTGAAAGAGTTCGCCCGGGGAAGTACTACCTCCATACCTATTTCTGCCGTAAAGCAGTAATGTTCGCATTGCTGTGTTCCGATTTGAAGGGTATGGGTGCCGGTGAAATTACAGGCACATGAGACTTTTCCTCTTTATGTCTTAAGGTGGCGGGCGCAGTGCAATGCCACATAGGGCGCGTCCTAGGTGGACGTGATCTATGTGGTAATGCGTTGTTAAAGGCAGAGATTACCGCTTAACATTTGTTGAGCCTTCTACGAGTTCCGTCATTCACGTAGTAAAAAAAAAAAACCGTCCATGTGCGAGTCAGACTCTCGCACTTAAGGTTCCGTACAAACCTGAAGGTATATAAGTAAAAGTTATGGTATTTTTATTGGTAAATGAAATCATCATGAGGAAAGGGGCAATAAGTTTAAAATTATTAATAATATTTTAATTACATGATGTAACTAAAAATTTTTTTTTCCAAGAGCTCCAAGGGAGAGTAGGTACCTAGACCTGAGTATTTGATATGAATTTCAGTTTGATACCTCCCTCCACGCGTTCCTGAGAAAAAGGGTCTTGACAGACCAACAAACAGACGGGCAACAAAGTGATCCAATAATGATTCCGTTTTACCTTTTGAGGTATGGAACCCTAAAAAACCGTAAAATATTTGTACCACTCAGTGAAAAGCGCTTTACCACTATTTCCCGCTGCAAAGTATTTCGCACACTGCTGTAATGTGTCTGGTCATGTTCGAGAGACGGAAAAATGTTACCTAGATACCCTGAATGTGGCTATTTCAAGCACGTGGCAAATACTTGAGCTAGCAATTTGTCGGAGGGTTAAGTAGGTATTTATGTGACGTCATGTCTTACAATAGTGAAAACCACTGCTTCTCACCGGTACTGGCATCCTATTATAGTAGTTTACGAAACAGGGATTTTTAAAATATGAGTGCTAGTTTAAAAACCATGTTTTATAATACTAGTTTCACACAAGTATTTTTTAGGGTTCCGTACCCAAAGGGTAATACTGAAATGTTATGGTGAAATTACAGGCACATGAGACTTTTCATCTTTATGTTTCAGGGTGGCGGGCGCAGTGCAATACCACATAGGGCGCGTCCTAGGTGGACGTGACCTATGTGGTAATGCACTGTTCATAGGCAGAGGTTACCGCTTAACATCAAGTGGGCCATCTGCTTGTTCGGTCATTCAAGTAGTAAAAAAAAATACTTTTACCGAATCATTAAGGTATCTATGTATGAATCTTATAGTACTGAATAAATAAAAATAATAAAAACTTACAATTTCGTCAGGGTACAACCATGTTTATACCGATTCCAGCAAAATGTTTATTAGGTGGCCACCATTTTCGATGGTGGCGCCATCAAATCATTCTACAGATAAGTTGGTGGCACCCTCTTGAACCGTGATAGTTAGACAGTTGAAATTTTCACGTATGATGTATTTATGTTGCCGCTATAACAAACATGGGTACTTACCAAACATGTGACAAATAGTATAGTTCTCGTAGATCCAGCCATGCTTTACCATTGTTGGTATGCAAATACTTAGATACATTTTATTTAAATTTTAAATAAATAATATTTGTTTTGTTATCTAAACTCATACAATAACATTTTTGTTTGACCAACAAAACACTTGTTATACAACAACGTAAATGGAAAAAAATACTAAAATGGCTTATTTATTTTATAGATTCTACTGCAAAAAATTCCATATCATTGGAATAGTTATACAAGAATAGTTATAAAGTTATAGGAGATCACCTCAATCGAGCTCTTAAGTGTTTCGTTCACTCTCAACTTTGGCTCCTACATCGAGTCTAAGGCAAAAACAGCTGCCATCCTGAATAAGGTAAAGCGTTACTTCAGCTTCTGAGTCTATATAAAGCTCAAGTCCGGGCTGGTATGGAGTACTGCTGCCATGTTTGGGATGACTCGGCCAAACACCAGCTTGCTGCCTTGGACTCGATCGAACGTAGAGCTTTCAGGCTTATAGGTGAGCAACATATGGCGGAGACTAAGATCCAAAGTCTCGAGCACCGCCGTAAAGTTGCATGCCTTGCGATCTTCTATAGGTTCCATTTCTGGGAATACTCCCAGGAACTGCACGATCTGATCCCACCATCTCCTTTTCATCATAGGACGAGCAGAAGCACGGCTCAGTACCATCCTTACCTCATTAGTATACCTTCTATTCGCACAAAACGTTTCAGTTCTACCTTTATAATGCGAACTGTCAAGGAGTGGAATACACTACCGTCGTCTGTCTTTCCTGAAAACTATAATCTAGGTGTCTTCAAGGCTAGAGTGAAAAGGTGCCTTCTAGACCTTTGTGCTCCATCTTCGGCCACACGTTACTTACCAACAGGTGAGATCGTGGTCAAACAAAAATCTATGAATGTTAAAATACCTTTTGTGAATTTAAAACTGATTGTCAATGCAAAAGACAAAACACTGTGAAACTATTAGGATAATTCGCATTTTACTTACGGTAAGTTACTATCTACTAATCCTCATAATAAAACAGCTCAAGATGAGCTTTCGTAAAATTGAGGACAAAAACACTTTAGTTACTAGGAGATAAGCTATCTAACACCTAACTACCCAACCTTGTGTCATCGCAGAATATAATTTTAATTAATATTAATATAATTTTCATGCGTCTACCTACCTCGTTACGGCGTAATGACCCTCTCAACTTTGAAATGTTTTAATCCTCCTTTATAACAAGCTTAGACGTAATTAAATCTAAAAATAAAAACGTGTTTATATTCAACTAGCAAGTTTTTCAAACAAAGTACTAAGTTTTAGAAGGAAAGACTGTTCTTATAATTTATTTTTGACAGACTTCATACTGCATACATAGACACACGCCTCTTTCCCCGAAGGGGTAGGCAGAGCCTCAATGGGCCTCTTTTCACCATTGTGGAACAAAGACGCGACAAGTGGTGAGCTTATCGCCGCCATTGATTCCCACGACTGACTCAGAACGCTTCCTTCCAGTAATAACACATTATATAATAAGCTAGCAGCCAGGACAAATCTTATACCAACGAATCTTATCAACAAGTCCGGTTAATCTCTTAGTCTATTTTTAAGACATCCACGGGAGGAGACGGAGGGGTCTATTCTTAGGCCGTACACACCAATAACTGAAAGCAAAACAAGCATATACAATTAAAACAAGTAACTAATTTTGTAAAAAATATTAAAAAACCCGATTTTGATCAAACAGCTAAGAACACTCCCGACAAATTCACCTTTCAACCAAAAAAATAATCGTAATCGGTTCATCCGTTCGGGAGTTACGATGGCGACACCTCAAACTTATAACAACCTGTCGTTTTTGCGTCGGTGGTTAAAAACAACCACCTTCAAATCTTACAATAAAAGATTTATGCGCATTCAATTTGAAAATGCCAAGGGCTCTGGTACCCCACGGAATCAGAGTATGGACCCTGAAAGGCTCAAATAAGTTAGCTTTACGAATATTTACGCCTTTTGAGATCTTTTGAATCGACAATGCGCCGGCCCGGGCAGATGAGATAGAGCAAAAGTATCAACGACGACGACCTCTGTAGCGCGGCGGACGGACGTAGGTTCGCCTGTGACGCAGGAAGTTGCGGGTTTGATTCCCGCCTCGGAATAAATATTTGCGATATGCAGATATTTGTTCAGGGTGTTCTGGGTATTTTCTATGTATAATAAAAAATATCTATCAATGTAATGTATTGTATTAAGTATATAAGTTATCTAGTACCCATAACACAAGCTCTGCTTAGCTCGGGGCTAGTTAATGTTGTGTGAACTGTCCAGCATTATTTATTTATTTATTTATCAACGCATGTAGCCAAATCACATGTGTCAACCACACCAAAAGCCTAATATCTCCGACGAAAAAGAGTCATACCGCTAGGCCGCCTACCATCGTCACGTTGCAGAAAAATATTGTTGTAGTCGTTCGTAGGCTGTCGAAACGGCTTAGCAGTACCAATTAATTCATCTACTAAATTATTCCGTGTCAACATCTGAATTAGTCCAGTTTCAATGTTTAATTCAAGAGGCGTTTCTATTAATAATGCCGTTCCGATGAATTTACTAAGTTTCCGATGAATAATTCACAAAAGACTTATTCTGGTTCTAGGTGTAACTTTAAATTCTATTATACAAAACTTTGTCTGTAAAGTTCGTTTCCGGTATCGGCATAATCCAATAATACAAAGGTACAATATCGTTCGAGATGGTTTATTCGAGATGTTTCATTAGATATGTTCATTAGAGTTCTTTCTTTCATACATAAATATTCATTGATGTTTTTTATGAGACAATTTTTAAACGAGATTTTTCTTATTTCCTTGATGAGGGAATGTCATTCGTCTTTGTTTCTAAAGACCTCTGGAACATTATATAAGTAAAGTTTTTATGTTTATTATTTTTAATGAATAAGGACATTTAAATAAAGGCTAAAGAGAAAAAAAAAACAATGAAAATATCCATAGAAAATATTGATTAATTACCAACCTGAAGACAACAATTTTCAACTACAGAATACTTTAATTGCTCGTTAACTATTAGAAAAAAAAAACAATAATCACCCTCCTTCCCCCCATCCTTCCCCTCCATCTGTCCCAACAATTCTGTTCCAGCGGTAGTACAACTTTTTTTTTTTGCGTTGCTGATAATCCTCATGGATTCCCTTCTAGCGGGGGCTTGTGGGGGATATTTTGAACTTTAACCAACTAAAAACCACACCGGCATTTCCTCACACGCTTTTTGCTGGGGTTACGGGAACAGTAATAATCTTCTGCGATCCCGGCAGCGTTGGTCTGTTTGGACCCCCTCTCTTTCGTTGTAAAGATTTACCTTTACAAATACCTGCTCTGGGGCGTGCGGGAAACACCGCGCGTTCCGTCTTGGGGCTATTTTATCGGCGGTAAACTCCCCCGAGTCTACCGTCAAAGCCCCGGTTATGGAGGTTGAAGAAGAATGCCAGAGGGCCTTCTCCTACATCTTGATCTCCGGCTGCGTATCAGAAGATTGGAAGAGATATCCCTCTCTCACTCCGCAGCCTCCTTCCGTGATATAACTATTTCACAGAAGGATGACATCACTTTGCACGATGTCTCATTTTCCAGCATTGATTTTATCAATGCTGGAAGAGAGAGGTCGTCTCCTACTTCAGCGACGAGGATACGGCGCTCTTCCTCCCAGGCAGGACACACTTCAAGTGTGTGCTGTGCCGTATCCACGCTCTCCCACAGTGATAGCACTCGGTCGTCGGTTCCCTTTGAGCTATGTGGCACAGGAACTTACCAAAGCAGCCATGCCCGGTCAGCACCTGCACCAGCCGAAAGGAAAGCGACCCGTGTGCCCTATCCAGCCATTCATTAAGAACTGAATGGATAGCCTCAATTGTCCAGCACCCAGCACTGGGACTAGCTAGCCGCTCTGCCCATTCCTCTCGAAGTGCCTCTTGTAGATGACGCATCCAAACAAGTTCCTCAACTGCTGAAGTCAGGTACTCCCTCCTGAGACGAAGTTATTTACGCCGGCTATAAGACAAGGCCAGGCACTCTATCTCTAAGTCCCATGGAGGAGAACCAGCAAGTAAGCATCCCGCCTCATAGGAGATTGTGCGGTACCCGCGC
Source organism: Operophtera brumata (assembly GCA_932527175.1). Lineage (NCBI taxonomy): Eukaryota > Metazoa > Arthropoda > Insecta > Lepidoptera > Geometridae > Operophtera > Operophtera brumata. The sequence goes on along the minus strand of OW052239.1, from coordinate 50,863,433 downwards.
ACAACACCAATGGCCATCACCCTCTGAGCTCTTCTCAGCAGGGCAATGTTTGACACAGCTTGTGGTGCCCACACTGGGGCCCCGTATAGGGCCATGGACCGCACCACTCCCCGGTAAAGGCGTCTTTGGTCCCCCAAGATTAGGTAAAAGGCGCTTTAGGGATTGCACTGCCTTCATCAATCGGGTAACCATGCGAGAAAAATGCCCTCGGAAGTTCCACTTACTATCCAGGTAAAGCCCAAGATATTTAATCTTGGACTCGACCTCGATATTTATCTCTCCTATAGTGATGTGGGAACCCCGTGGCGGCGTCCGTCGAGGGCCATGAAAGCATATGGCCTCTGACTTATTGAGCGCCACTCGAAGTCCCAACAACCCTATTCTTTCAACAACCTTTGCCACAAAAACTTTGACAGCCAGGACAGCCTCTTCAAATGTCTCGCCCCGGGCAGTCACGAGCGTATCATCTGCATAGCAGATTACGCCGGCGCCCGGATTGACAGACCCTCGCAGGACCCAGTCATACCCGATGTTCCACAGGAGTGGAGCGGGACTACAACCTACGTCAACCTATCAGACCCTCAAATTATCAGATGACATGAAGCCACGCTTCATTTTGACGTAACGAAAACACTCCTCCCGTACCGCTGAGTCAGTCCCTAGTTAAGCGCTAGACCTGACACACCAAAATCTGCTAAGGTAGTTTCGAATATGGTTGTCAAGATATATATATTATGCAAAAAGGGCCTTTAAAATCCTCGTAAAGGCAGTCAGTTTAATAGGTGCATCTTTGTAGTAGAATATTATTTTAATTATTTGTTAAATTTTACATGCGTGAGGTTTTTTGAGGTTGTTTTTTGATATACTGTTAAAAGCTAATAAAAAAGTTAAGGTGATGTTTGGATGTAAAAAACAATAATTGCTAAAAGTTGTGCACGCGAGGTCTACTGTTTGCAAAACTACTGGTAAATAACAAAGTTACACTCAACAGAAAAGCCAAATACCAAAGCTTTCACACGAAGTACTTGTGTGATTGAAAAGCGGATGTACTCTGTACGCTAGCTATTAAGCCGCTTACATATCGAAAGTGAACAAGGCTCGACATCATCATCATCATCATCATCATCATCATCATCATCACCAGGCCACACTTGTCCACTGCTGGACATAGGTCTCTCCCAATACGCGCCACTGTTCCTGGTGTTCGGCTCTTCTCATCCACTTTCTGCCGCCACCTTTCGTAGGTCATCACTCCACCTAGCCAGAGGGCGCCCCACGCTACGTTTGTCAAGACGCGGTCTCCACTCAAGAACTCGCTTACCTCAATGGTTATTGGTTTTTCGGCATATAAGACCAGCTCATTGCCACTTCAAAATGCTAATCCGGTGGGCTATGTCAAAGACTTTCTTTAGACATATCGACGGAATAAGCGAATTCGGTATTTGCTTAAAATAATATTGATGGTTTGATTCGCAGTTTCTTGTTATCCTATCTATCTGGTGAGAGTTGATTCTCTTGATAATATAATTGGATATTAATAATCTTCCGCGATTCAGTATTTAATTGAGCAAATATTTTGAAACGCTTAATTAAGGCGGAGTATGCCGCAAAATTACCAATCTTAGATTAGATTTTTAACCGACGAAATCAAGTATAATATTCAAATTATAAATATGCATGGATACTACATTATAATTCCGAGGGATCACTGAACCAGAAACACGATAGGACAATATTTTCTCGATAGAAAAAAAAAACAATGTTTCCTCTAACTTTTGCCTAGATTCGATTGTTTATTAAAATGGAGCATATTATTGGCTAGTGAATTAGATAAATAAAATCAATACAACAAAGCCGAGAATTTACAGTAGGGGTTTTGTAAAATTTATTTCTATCTGACTGACTGACTTATTGATTCATCATTGCCGAGCCGAAACCGCTGCTTTTTTTAGAAAGCTGAAACTTGGAGCGTAGGTTCCTTTTATAGTAAAACCACCCACTAAGATGGGATTTTTGTAAATTCAAGGGTGAAAACCACTGTATGAAAAAAACCTATTTCTTGAACTTACAAAAAAGGGTAATTTTTTTTTATGTGACGGAGATCAATTCACGGGTATTAAGCTAGTTATCTATATTTTACGAGATATTCAATAGAAACCGCTTTTTAGAGCGCCGTGAGGTGTTTTTTTTTGTGAGGATTTCTGCCTGGCGTTGACGTAATCTTAAGTTGTTTTCATTCATCGTCATCATCAACCTACTGTAGTCCACTACTGGACGTAGGTCTCTCCCATGGCGCGCCACTGAGCTCGGTCTTCGGCTCTCCTCATCCAGTTTCTGTCAGCCACCCCGCGCAAGTCGGCGATCCACCTAGCCAGAGGGTGCCCTACACTACTACGTTTGCCAAGACGTGGTCCGGTGGTGGTGTTTTTATTCATTATACACAAAACAATAAGCCACAACACTATTCACTGTATTTTATTGCGTGACTGAGTCCGGTAATGTTCAGTCGCTGTTCGCTATTGAACACTGGCCCTAAATTATGTACCGATTGACCACACCCCGGTTCTGTGACGATTAATGGTTACGCCAATTTGAAATTCAAATTCGGCTTCCGCGCTCTTGTTAAAAGATTCAGCTAGGCTTTGGCCGAATCCTGTTTACATATGTATGGGCTATGTTGTTGCGGGAATATTGCTCCATATTTTTGCAATATTGCTATGTATTGTTGGATGACTGGTGCAGTGAAATGGAAATACAACGGTTCGAATGTTTGATGCGAAATTTTGACCAATTAAATAACTCTACTCGTGTTTGACACGGGATCTAACTGTTCTAAACTAACTAACTCAATAACTATGCGTGTGGAGTATCAAACTAAACTTTTTACTAACTTACTCACTTACAAATTATCATTAAATTGTTTATATCTGAGGAGGATCATTCTTCGATTTGTTTGGAGTGGGCTAGCGTACCCTTAAGAAACACAGTTATATACTAATTCATACCTATTATTATGTGTGGAAGACCCTTAGCAGACTGCGCACTCAAGTTGGCCGCTGCAGGTGTAATCTCAATTTGGTATGATCGCAGCCTCCGCGATGTGATGCGACTGTTGCCCAGTCCCAAACCACGCCACACGCACTTGTATGCCCATCCTGCCCTGACACTTGCACGATGTAGAATTTAATGGCCTGCTCCGACAATGCCGAGGGTGTGGAAACTTACTGGTCAAAATGGCTTTGAGTGAGACATCGACACGAAAGTAGAAGACTATTATTAAGTCCAGAGTCTCGAGCACCGCCGTAAAGTCTTTCGATCTTCTATAGGTTACATTTCGGGGAATGTGCCCAGGAGCTTCATGATCTGATCCCACCATCTCCTTTTCATCATACGACAAGCAGGCGCATGGCTCAGTACCATCCCGACCTCATCAGTATACCCGCAATTCGCACTAAGCGTTTCGGTTCCACCTTTGTAATGCGAACAACCAAGGAATGGAACAAGTTACCTACGTCTGTCTTTCCTGAAAACTATGATATGGGTCTCTTTAAGGCTAGAGTGAATAGGTGCCTTCTAGACCTTCGGTCTCCAACGTCGGCTGCATCGTCACTTACCAACAGGTGAGATCGCGGTCAAACGGTTTATTTGAGTCTAACTGAATTTATTATGCAGCGCCATTCATAAATTCCATTTCATTTCAGTGTCCCAAACTGTAGTTTTAGTTGCTCTTTGAGCTGCCTGTGGAAAGGTGGCCTTATAAAGGTGTTAGGAGTTATAACGTAGTTATAGCTAGTGCGTACTGGATACAGTCCTTTTAGTCCTTTTCCGTGAAGGTACAAAGAGAGAACACGAACAAGCCACGTAAAGGCACTGAGAGATATAAACTTTTCGGTGCACAGAAAAGTTTTTAAGAGTTCATTTTTATTGACTGCGAGCTAGGCATTACTTAGCCATTATTATCAACATCATAAAAAAAAAAATTGCCGAAAGAGACAAAAACTCTTTTTTTTATTATACCTTAAAAATTAACACAAAAACTGTACTATACACTCAAAATACCCTCATGGGTTTGTTCAGAGTGTATACAAACCTCCTTAGGGGTAAATACATAATCTTACTCAGTAATTCTGTATCCTCTTCATCGCTTAAAATAGGTAAGTACATAATTAAGTTAGTTAGTTTAGGTAGGAACTATGCAGTTATGTTTGTCGTACAAAAAACGTTGCATTAATTGTCGTACCTAAAACTACCCTGTGGTGTTCGCGCAAGGCAAGCCTGTATCAAGAACACCAAAGAGCCGATTTACAATACTGGTTAGCATTAACCTCGGCTGGCGGTTAAAGTAATTACATAGTTTTAAAAATTAGAGATAGTGGCTATAATTACATTTCTTAGGAGATTGTATTCTCCAAAATCAAACTCAAAAACAGAATTTTTAGGTCCTTTGCCTTTTAAAAAAGAATGAGATGGTGGTTCACTTAGCCCCAGCTTCAGAGAATGCATGCAAGCTCAAAACGCTGCCATTGTCTATAATAATACTAATAATGGTGATCTTAATAAATAACACTGAACAAGTAGGAGAAACATGTACATAAATAAGTAAAACTGAGGTATTTATGGCAAAAATGCATAAAAATTAAATACCTAATAATTTTAAAGAATGCATCTTATAGGTATTTTTAGTAACTAGTCGTCTGTATCGTCTTATGTAAGAGTAAGCTACTTATTTATAAACCTAACCTATTTTTTCAGTTCGGCTTCGTAGACTCATTGATTTCTAAAATTGTTAGGAATTATTATTTTATAACATAGGTACTTGTTTCACATTTGCACATATTTGTGGCAGTTCCTTTTCATTCCATTTCCTAATTCAGTTGTTATGCGTCTCTAAATAATTTTGCTAGTCCATTTATTAGGCACCTGTCCCATCCCTATAAGTTTAGAACCGGGTCACAAAGTTGCGTGTAAACGTCGACTTTTAATCCGCGATTAGCCCGGGGCGAGTCACAGCAAATCCTGTTTATCAAATTAACAACTGTTTGTTACTTACAAATGTTTTCTGACAATTAAAGAGAAAAATACGAGAGGTTAATAAGAAATTTATAAACTTGCCGTATTTAGAAATATACCAATGAATATTTAATTTGATTTTATGATTCCCGTTAAGGAACCGCGTCCCTAACTGACCTTTTCTATTTATAACCAATTACAAATATGGAGTGTCCTTGAAAACTACATAATTTCAAAGATTAGTTAGCCGTTCGTCCTACATGCAGTTAGTCCAAGTCGCGGTTTATCCAGTAAGCGTTTGGTCCAATACGCAGTTAGTCCTAAAATCTGGACGAACTGCAAATTCACTTGGTAGCAGTTGGTCCAAATCGGAGTTATGGTTGTGAAGCCTCTTTGTGACTCATTTCGCCATTTTCGAAAAAAGACGTCGTCTATATTTGTTTTATTTCATATCCTAGTGTTTTTTTTGTGTTTTTGTAGTGAATTGCGTGACTTTCCAAATTGGTGTAAATTGTCTACTAAAGTTTTAGTAAAATAGCCGCCGTTTTACTCAAGATGGCATTACAAAATTCCACCCTGTATATACTTGGGTCAATTAGTCTCTTTCCTACATAAACTCAAGGATATATTCAATCTCAACATCCTCAACCTCTATCTTCCGCTCTGTGACATTCGTAATCGCCTTCGTTTTATTCATATTCATTGCAAGTCCCACCTCGAGGCTGGGCTCTGCGCTGATCTTGGAGCATTGTCTCTTGCTCAGCTGCTGTTCAGGAAAATAAGACAATATCATCATGCAAACATTGGTACAGAAAAAAGTGATCGACAAAGACTTGTCTGATCCTATATGAGTATGTTCAATCCATCAATTTTTTTTAAACAAGAGTCTTATAGCAATTTCAATGCGTATTTTACAGTAGATAAATTGATAGGGCCTCCGTTATTGTGCTTGGCAGTTTCATCCATCAAACTGTTCAGGCAACAGTAGGTATGTGTCAAGTATCCTTACTAAACGTGCCAATTTTGTGTCACTGAAAATTTCCGGGAAATTTTCCACTTTCTGTTCACTGTTTCACAACGAAACACAGGGAATTTAAAAAAGGCTTGTTTTAAGCAATTGTACACCTAGATTTTTCGAATGTTAACCATCGTGCCGTGGTGTCTCCAGTCTATGAATAGGCCCCTACCCTCTCGAGGATGTCGTAAAGCTGACTAAAGGATTACACCATGCGATAGGCTGCACCCACCAGGTTGCTTAACACCAATTCACCAATCCGGCTGCCAATGATGAAGAACTCATTTAAATCTCCGCGTAAATAACTGAAGTCAGAATTAATTATACATTGTCCCCCACATTTTTGATTTACTACATTTTAAGCAACGCTGCGTAGCCGTACTTCATAAAATATTCTACGTAGCAAGTTGTAGCATGTGCTACGGCGTAGCACGTAGCGTCACGTCTACGCTCTACGTTACTTAGTAAAACTATTCTCCAGTTCTTTAAATTAATGGTGGCTTTTAGCTTTACTTTTATCTCTCTTTATCTTATTCTCTTTATACAAAATGCGTTGCTAAAATCCTATTTACTTTAGCTTCAGTTCTCCTTTTTAGGGTTCCGTAGCCAAGTGGCAAAAAACGGAACCCTTTTAGATTCGTCTTGTCTGTCTGCCTGTCTGTCCGTGTATGTCACAGCCACTTTTTTCGGAAACTATAAGAGCTATGTGGTTGAAACTTGGTAAGTAGATGTATTCTGTGAAACGCATTAAGATTTTCACACAAAAATTGAAAAAAAAAACAATACATTTTTGGGGTTTCCTATACTTAGAACAAAAACTCTTTTTTTTTATCTAACCCATCCGTATGGGTTATCTATGGATAGGTCTTCAAAAATGATATTGAGGTTTCTAATATTTTTTTTTTCTAAACTGAATAGTTTGCGCGAGAGACGCTTCCAAAGTGGTAAAATGTGTCCCCCCCCCCGTAACTTCTCAAATAAGAGAATAATAAAACTAAAAAAAATATATGATGTACATTACCATCTAAACTTCCACCGAAAATTAGTTTGAACGAGATCTAGTAAGTAGTTTTTTTTAATACATCATAAATCGTAAACCATTCAAGAACGTTTATACATATTATGTTACTTGCTGCTACGGAATCCTTTATGGGCAAGTCCGACTCGCACTTGGCCGCTTTTTTCTGTTATTTATTTCTTCTAACTAGACGTAAACAGATTAGCAAAGTAAAATTATCCATGCACTCGAAAATACACCAGGGCACAGAATAAATATTAGTACAGACCAGGGTTTAAAAAACGATGAGTAGGTATCTATTCTATCTATAGGTATTATTTACCTTAATTATGGATTATTCGATAAACTTAGTTTATTCTCACTGGGATATTATTTTAAAAAAAAAAGGCTTGACTTGAGCTTGTCTTGCTCAACGCTATGGTATTGCCATTCAACGTGGCAATACAGCCAGCATCCTAAGGACGCTTCTATCTGGTAATGATTTGAATAAGATAAGCTATAATTTTTTTAACAATGATAGACCCTCGATTCACCGCTATCTCACCTGTTCGTAACCGACTATGCGGCCGACGTTAAGAGCACGAAGGTCTAGAAGGCACCTATTCACTCTAGCCTTGAAGAGACCCATATTATAGTTTTCAGAATAGACAGACGACGGCAACTTGTTCCATTCCTTAGCTGTTCGCATTACAAAGGTGGAACCGAAACGCTTAGTGCGAATTGCGGGTATACTGATGAGGTAAGGATGGTACTGAGCTGTGCGCCTGCTTAGACTGCAACAACGGTCCTTAGATAATTCAAACGTTTTATAAGTATTTTTTAAATTGTAGTATTATTATATCTGAAATGTTAATTAATAAATAAAACCAGTTATAGCTACTTGAACAACCTTGTCTTCGTTTTAAGAAGTTGAACAAGCCAGAATCTGTGTCCCTGACGCGGTTCACGCTCTGCCGACCAATGGGCCTAACTTTGGCCCAACTTGGTTCAAAGTTTCCCAAAGTCCCCGTCATCCGCAGAGCTCGGATGATAAACGCTTACTCGAAGTAAACACTGGACTCTGGTTCGTGTATCCATAGAAATTCATTCAGACGACCTCTGTGGCGCGGCGGGCGAAGGTTCACCTGCGACCCAGGAGGTTGCTGGTTCGATTCCCGCCTTGGAACAAATATTTGTGTGATCTACAGATATTTGTTTAGGGTTGTTCGGGGTATTTTCTATGTATAATAAAAATATCTATATATGTAATGTCAGGTCTGGTTAATTCCATACATTTTAGAATTAGTTCACACAAAATATCGATAGATGGCAGTACTGGTATCGCCAGGAATATTGAACACATTAATTAGATTATTTTTTCACTTTTTTTGTCGGCATTGCGTAAATAGTACCTCTAGAAGACTTTTTATGTGATTTTAACTAATAAAATAACAAAAATCGTTATAAAATAGTTTTTTTTTTCAATGTTTTTACTGACATCTAGCAATTTCTAACCGAAGCATTTTGATTGGGTTCTAAGGTTCTAAGTTTGGTCAAGAAACACATAGATGGCGTTGAAATAAAACCGATCGATTGCCATATAAAAAAAGAATAAAATTATACGATAATATTTCGATAGTTACTCCACAGAGTAGTAAGAATACTAACGTGTTACTCTATGATATGATGTGATGAAATACGCTTGATTTCTCAAGTATCATCTAGTGCGCTGTAAAGAAGGCAAGAGAGAAGCGCCATCAAGTACGCTGTTAAGAAAACAAGTAAGAATGCATATTAGTACGTTAGTACCGAGCGCGCGCCACGGGCGCTGCTCTTGCGCGACTTATCGTGGCAACGATCGTAGTACTAAGATTGTCTCTCTGTTGTACGTTAGTATTATTCCTTACTCTGTGGTAATGTATTGTATTAAGTATATCAGTTATCTTTAGTACCCAAAACACAAGCTCTGCTTAGGTTGGGGCTAGATAATGTTTTGTGAACTGTCCAGTATTATTTATTTATTTATTATATTGTTGTTAAATATTATTATTTGAATTATCGGAGAAGTAGTAGCCTCTGCCAATAATAATGCATAACCTAACTTGTCTCATCCACCTAGGAGGCTCTCTTTTCGGCATTGCACTGCGCCCGCCACTTTGAGACATAAAGATGAAAAGTCTCATGTGCTTGTAATATCACCGGCACCTTCAAACCGGAACACCGCACTGCGAGGATTATTTCTTTGGGGCAGAAATTGGGTATGGTGGTAGTACTTCCACAGACTAACTCTTTCACAAAAAAGCTCTACTACTAACAAAGTTAGGAAGAAATCACTTTAGGGATAAGACCACCCTATACACTTTTTCTTGTATTTCACTTTGTTATTGTATATTTTATTTTTATTGGCTCTACAGTTAAATGTTCAGTCATTACTAAGTTGTACAAATATCACATACAATTTTAGTTAGAGACATTACAATAACACTAAGTATTTCATTTCCTCGCAATCGAAGTGAAAACAGATTTTAGCTCGTTTATAAACCCATTTTATCTTCGACTTGAATATCCACCGTCTCGGATAGATTTCCTTGTATATACACTATAATGTACGATTTATTCCCGCTAGTCCCTTTTGGCAGTTCTTTTAAAAGAACTAATGGGACTTTTTTTCTCATAGTTCCTTTGATTATATCATAGGAACTAGTGGGAAAACATGTCCCATTATATAATAACATGTACAAAATGAAAAATAAAAATAGTTAATAGTTTTTATTTGGTTAGCAATAAATAGTCTTATCTATCTAGATTTGCGCAATCACCTTCGGTCTAGATTTTCAGAATCTCATGATCATTATCTATTGTGAATGTACGAACAATAAATTCGCATTAAGTTGTCTTACAGACGAGATCGCTACAAATTATGACAGAATGAAAAGGTTTATGAACGCCGAAACGAATTTGGACATTACATCCCAAGGGGACAGCACCTGGGATACACAAAAGCCTATGTGGATCTAGGTCACGGCACAGAGTACAGGTATATCTAGAACTGAAACTCATCTAGGCCGATTTCTTTATTGTACACAGAATAAAGATACAAACAAACAATAAAATATATGAACAAAGGCGAGCTTAACCCTAAAGAGTTTTCTTACATCAAACCTTTGAGGCTAGAGAGAGGTGATATAAAGATAGTAGGAAATTTATAAAGTGAGTAATAAGAGTTTGATGTCTTCAACACAGGATTACGTTGTTTTATGATTGTGAAATGTTTGCCTCTTCGACTCATAGGAGTAGTAGAGTTTTTTTGTGAAAGCGTTCGTCCGGGGAAGTTCTACCACCATACCTATTTCTGCAGCAAAGCAGTAGTGCTGGTATTGTGTTGTCTACCGGTTTATGCCTCAGGGTGGCCGGCGCACTGCAATGCTGCATAGGGCGCGTCCTAGGCGGCCGTGACCTTTGGGATAATGCACTGTTCATAGGTAACGTCATCAGATAAGCCATTTTTTTGTGTTTGAATGTTGACATTACTAGTTTGTAACATCTGTTTTCATTCTATAAACCAAATCGGTTTTTATTTTTGAACTCCAAGCAAAACACTTAATTTTGTAGGTAGTTCGGCAATTAAGTATAATATTATACAAAATTAAACTATTTAAAATATACACCTTCGTAAGTAGTTTAATTTCCTGTGTTATGTGTCGCTTCCGAGATGTGGTGTTAGAGACGGATGCTGCAAATCCCCTGGACAGCCCGTAGGACGAACGGGTCAATACTCAAGGAACTCAAGATAACTACTATTAGGCTTTCCTCCATCTGCCTCCAGCGAGTCCTTGAGTATTTTGGTCTTATAGCACGGAAAGGCAGTGACAATTAAGAGAAGCTGATTATCACTGGCAAAATCGAGGGAAAGAGGCCGTAGCCCGTTACGTTGGTCAGACCAAATCCGCACCAGTCTCGATTCAAAACTCCACAAAGCCGTGCAGCTCGTTGGCAACAGATCTCGTTGGCGCTACATCGTCCGGCAGAAAGTGATCCATGGAGGGGATCACGATCCTCAGCATTTAGGAATACGACGCGAGGAGGAGGTGTAGATTTCAGGAATTTTATTAGATTTACTTTTTAAACATGGTATGTTCAACATGCAAAATTTAGTTTTTTAATAATTGTAAATAAAGTCTCATGGTAACAAAGGCGGATGATTACAAGCTGGCTAAATTAATTAGCTATCAATCAATCAATGAAATTGTTTATTTGCCACAAATAATGTTACAAGGATGTTATGAATTTTTAAAAAGTATCAACTATTTCTACCACTACAGGCATGCAAAAATTACATTTTAAAATATATTATTAAGTTCCCATTAAATTAAATGTTTAATTATTTTACGTATTATTACTAAAAGCTATAAGACATAACAATAAATTAGTAAGTATAAAAATATTATTAAACAATATGTCAAATGGAAAATTAAAAGTCATAATAAACTTACGCCTAAAATAACGCCTAATTAATAGCACTACGATATTATCTATAGTTGTAATCCACTAGATACGCGCGCAGTATTAATTGGTGAAGTTGCGTTTCTATGTATGCTGTAAGCTACCTATTCTGTGGCCATGGCTCGGCTAGTTAGCTTTTGGGAATGGAACAGGAATAAATTATATTTACAACTAACATTTTATGAAACTGCTGTTTTTGATGTATTGTTGTTTTTAGGTCGAAACAGTAGGCCAGTACATTCGTGCATAGTTATTTACTGTATCTTAGTAATTTTGTAAAGCTTTGTAACTTTCTTCGTTTAAATGTGTATGTATTTCTAGTTCGTTTGTATCTCGGTCTCTCATAATATTTCAAGTACTTGCTGGCAGCTGATTGAGCTGACTGACCTGTCAATTTCCGATGACAATACAATATTATGGGACACTGAGCTGATCTGATAATGGAGACATTCTGATGGGGGACAACGGTACTCCTCGATGGATAATAGTAGACTGGCCGTGTTTGGGCTCATTTCGATCAGCACGTGGTTCAGATCACCAATTTTATGAAAGCTTGTATTGAATTCGTTTGTATAAGTTTTGTCCTGGCTGCTAACTTATTATGGAATATGTTATTACCGGAAAAAAGCGTTAGCCGTTATTAGAAAGCGGTATTTTGTATAGTCAGTCTTGGAAAGCAATGGCGGCGATGAGCTTACCACTTGTCACGTCTATATTCCACGATGGTGCAACCTACTGTGAAAAGTGGCCCATTGAGGCTCTGCCTACCCCCCTTCGGGAAAAAGGCGTGTGTCTTTTATGTATGTATATTGTACATATTTAAAAATATATTTTTCAATCAAAAACTTATTTTATAATTAAAAATGTTATAAAATCGTTGTTTGTTATAGGGGCTTTTTCAGCGATTATATGAACGTCTGTCACTACAGACGTTCATATAATCGCTGAAAAAGCTAGTTGCGAGAGGTTGCGGGTTCGATTTTCGCTGCGGGATATGCATGGTCTGCAAATAGAAGTGTCTGTGTTTTATGGTACCATTATTCTCTGGACAGGGGATCCATTTAGGGGATTAGGTCTAAGTATGTGTTTATTGGGATGGGTCTTATTTCTCTTAAAACGGACCGTGAAGCGATGGGGATGTGGCAAGCGTGCACATAGGAGATGATTTAATTTAAATCTGACACATTCATTTGGGAAGTAGGTGGTTGGAGGCGTTACTAGATGGTTCGTTGTGGCATTGGGAAGGCCTAGGTATATATCACGGCCTGTGCGCAGGGGAGTCTATCTAACGATGATGATAATACCACACTTTTCAACTTCCCATAATAATGCGGCGTACGTTCACCGCTGAAAAACACATACATTATGTTTTTTTATATTAAATATGATTGTATTCGTAGTTATTTATATTAATAATTAAAACCGCATGGTGTATTGTCATCGGATCATCAAAGGTATGCAAAATTCAATCTCAATCGGTTGAGAATAACTCTTTAAAATTCAGTTGCATGATTTGACCCGAACATACTTACATACAAACATTGCAAGTCAAATCTTCTTCTAGCGTATCAATGGTTTGCCTTGTTTTGTTTAGAGGATTTTAAAGTAAAATGTAGCCACTTCTAAAACCTACCCCCAGGTCATGAGCTGCCATGGCTGGTCTGGAAATCCATGAACATACTCCGGACCCAAGTTGGCCGCTGCAGACAGAACCTCAGCAAATGAGGAATGCGAGACTCCTACCGGGTTGAATGTGACTGCGGAGCTACCATTCAGTCCAAGCCACACTTGCTCACTTGTTCCTTGTGTCCCACCTGCACAAGGGAGGACCTTAACAAAGCAGGTCAAATAAAATCTTTTAATAACTATAAATATGTGTTCAGATATAGTCTAGAGCCTGTTCAAATCCTGATTCTAAATCCCCCGATTTGGTTTACTTCCTGAACCGATCTGAGTACTAGATCATGGCTTCCTATGGCAACAATCTTCGAAGACCCTGTGGCTCTTTGTGCGATAGCCTCGTTTAGATTGCTGAACCCTGCATGATACAATATCAGTGAAATATCACAATCGAATGTCGATGGAGCTTCCTTTATCAGAGGTCAACGAGCAATCGAGTCGTTAGGTCTTTCCACAGGTAGTAATATAATAGCTAGGTCATTACAGTTTTACCCAAAATACCGCCCCGATGTACCTGCGCCGTAAACTAATTTCTGTAGCGTGGGATCCTTCTCTCTAAAAATAGCAATCGCGCGTAAAAACTGGCGCTGTTATTGGTTAATCGATTTCGCGGCAAAAACGTGGCCGGTCGACTCTTAGATGTGAGTGGGACAAAGCTATACAGCGGGTCAGAGCTATACTATCTTGTACTATTATTTATTCTGTGACTAAACGTTCGGCTACTGTCGAATAACAGTCTGGGTTTTTTTGCGCAAACGAAAACAGTCGATCGGACTTATATAATGGCTTCTGAGTACAACTCCAAACAATTTCGCCAATATCAAATGGTATTAATTTGTAATAAAATTAGTCGAGTCGTCGAGAGACTCCGTCAAGTCGTAACCCAGTTCAAGAATTTACAGGGAAAAATCCACCCTATCGAAAAGACACGCAATACACTTTAATTTCACTACATCACACATGTGCTATTCACCTAAGTTACACCGGTTAAAATGCCACCAAAATGACACGAAATAACTCGAAAAAACTCCGTCCGATGAACCTCCTGAACTGGACACCTTTCAGCCAGAACTCACCATTCACGAAGGTCGACAGACAGTCAGCCGGCACCCTCACCATAAAAGAAATCAAATTACCATCATGGCGAGATTCCAACTGCTCGACCCTCATGGCTAGCCCTGTTTACTGCTGTTGTTGAAGTTTATTATGAAATGTTGATGACGCATTAACTTATGAGTGAACGAGCTGCAGATTTTACAGCCTGTGGCAGTGCTCTTCAAGTTTAGAGGCTCGTTAGAGATAGCTAAGGGAAAATGGCCTTTGCAACTAAGAGGATAAGGGTGATTGAGTGTCAGAAGTATTATCAGTTCAGATTGCAAAGAGTGTCAGACCGATATTATAGGCTCTATGTTTCCAAATTGCCGTGATATATTTTAGTATGTCTGCAGGAATGGATGAATGATAATAATGTATTGCACACCTTAAACAAAAACTAAATGTACAATTAGTCTTATCGCTATAAAGCGATCTCTTCCAGACAACCTTTGGATGGAGGGGAGCTAAACTTATATGGAAGATTGGTTGGGGTGTACCCGTGTACCTGATAAAATGGTAATGGCATTTTGGCAAATTGCATTTACTAACTACATTATAATACCGAGGGATCACTGTACCATTTACTAACTACATTATAATACCGAGGGATCACTGTAACATTTACTAACTACATTATAATACCGAGGGATCACTGTACCATTTACTAACTACATTATAATACCGAGGGATCACTGTAACATTTACTAACTACATTATAATACCGAGGGATCACTGTAACATTTACTAACTACATTATAATACCGAGGGATCACTGTACCATTTACTAACTACATTATAATACCGAGGGATCACTGTACCATTTACTAACTACATTATAATACCGAGGGATCACTGTACCATTTACTAACTACATTATAATACCGAGGGATCACTGTACCATTTACTAACTACATTATAATACCGAGGGATCACTGTACCATTTACTAACTACATTATAATACCGAGGGATCACTGTACCATTTACTAACTACATTATAATACCGAGGGATCACTGTACCATTTACTAACTACATTATAATACCGAGGGATCACTGTACCATTTACTAACTACATTATAATACCGAGGGATCACTGTACCATTTACTAACTACATTATAATACCGAGGGATCACTGTAACATTTACTAACTACATTATAATACCGAGGGATCACTGTAACATTTACTAACTACATTATAATACCGAGGAATCACTGTACCATTTATTAACTACATTATAATACCGAGGGATCACTGTACCATTTACTAACTACATTATAATACCGAGGAATCACTGTACCATTTACTAACTACATTATAATACCGAGGAATCACTGTAACATTTACTAACTACATTATAAAACCGAGGGATCACTGTAACATTTACTAACTACATTATAATACCGAGGGATCACTGTAACATTTACTAACTACATTATAATACCGAGGAATCACTGTACCATTTACTAACTACATTATAATTCCGAAGGATCACTGTACCATTTACTAACTACATTATAATACCGAGGGATCACTGTACCATTTACTAACTACAATATAATACCGAGGGATCACTGTACCATTTACTAACTACATTATAATACCGAGGGATAACTGTACCATTTACTAACTACATTATAATACCGAGGGATCACTGTACCATTTACTAACTACATTATAATACCGAGGGATCACTGTACCATTTACTAACTACATTATAATACCGAGGGATCACTGTACCATTTACTAACTACATTATAATACCGAGGAATCACTGTACCATTTACTAACTACATTATAATACCGAGGGATCACTGTAACATTTACTAACTACATTATAATACCAAGGGATCACTGTAACATTTACTAACTACATTATAATACCGAGGGATCACTGTAACATTTACTAACTACATTATAATACCGAGGGATCACTGTAACATTTACTAACTACATTATAATACCGAGGGATCACTGTAACATTTACTAACTACATTATAATACCGAGGGATCACTGTAACATTTACTAACTACATTATAATACCGAGGGATCACTGTAACATTTACTAACTACATTATAATACCGAGGGATCACTGTAACATTTACTAACTACATTATAATACCGAGGGATCACTGTAACATTTACTAACTACATTATAATACCGAGGGATCACTGTAACATTTACTAACTACATTATAATACCGAGGGATCACTGTAACATTTACTAACTACATTATAATACCGAGGGATCACTGTAACATTTACTAACTACATTATAATACCGAGGGATCACTGTACCATTTACTAACTACATTATAATACCGAGGGATCACTGTACCATTTACTAACTACATTATAATACCGAGGGATCACTGTACCATTTACTAACTACATTATAATACCGAGGGATCACTGTAACATTTACTAACTACATTATAATACCGAGGGATCACTGTACCAAAAAGGCGATATGACAATATTTTCTCGATAGAAAAAGAAACACGAATTTACTTCTAACTTTTGGCTACTTAGATAGTTTCTCAATATGGTGCAGATTATTAGATCTAAAATTAGTTTTTTTTTTGTAATATTGATAGTCCTTCGTTTGACCGCGATCTCACCTGTTGGTAAGTGACGATGTGGCCGACGATGAAGCACAAAGGTCTAGAAGGCACCTATACAATAAAACCGAAGGACTACTGTAAGGGTTTTTAAAACAATCTGTATTTTACGAGGTATCGAGCGGCGAAAGTCGTTTTTTTTATGAAGATATCTGTCTGGGATTGGGGCTGCCATTTACTGAACTGCAAGATTTAGAGCTTGTGAATGTTGCCAATAATCAGTGAACACGTCTCAGTGCCGTAAGTACTGGCACAGATTACTTAATAGTTACTTCATACTGGTACTGGCAACACGCACATAATACACATATAGACTCATAATACATGAACCAACATTCAATGCCGTGGTGTGTCCGGCCTTAGAATATACCCCTCCGTCTCCTCCCGTGGGTGTCGTAAAACCCGACTAAGTGATTACCCGGACTTGTTGATAAGATTCGTTGGTATTTATAAGAGTTATCGTGGCTGCCAGCTTATTATGTGTTATTACGGGAAGAAAGCGTTAGCGGTGCCAGTCGTGGGAAGCAATGGCGGCGATGTGCTCACGTCACATCTATATTCCACGATGGTGCAAACCACTGTGAAAAGAGGCCCATTGTGCCTACCCCTATGGGGAAAAAGTCGTGTGTCTATATGTGTGTACAATTTTTTAGTTGATAAACTTAATCTTATTAGGTAACTTTACTTTCTTACTCGAAAAATAACTTTTTACGAGTATCAAGTTACTCTAATATTCTCTCTGCGGGTAAGTGCAATGTCAGGTTGTGAATAACCTCACTCGACCCCTGAAGCCTTAAACAACTCTAATGGCTTAAAAGGCCTCAACTTGTACATTATTTTTTCAGGTTACTTGACCCCCAAATTTAATTTTGTAATGGTACTGAAATATGAATAGAATTCTAAAGCACCTTGCTCATACGCTTTGAATAAGTTATTGAGGTGACTTGAAATCGTGAGATTTTTATTATTCTGTTCTTTTACAAAGTTTAAAATTATAACCGGTCAAGTGCGAGTTGAACTCGCGTAGAGTGGGTTCCGTACAAGTAGGCTACCATAGTAACCAGTAGACCCCTCGACCAAAATAAAAAGCCTGGACGGGCCTTACCCATACAAAACGTACGTGAAAAATAAGTCACAATTACAACACACGTACGTTACGTCACTCGTTGCCGTCACAAACTGACTCAAGCGAAGTGAGTGAGCTCACTCACTTGTGGCGCAGTGGGCGAAGGTTCGCTTGCGATGAAGAAGTTGCGGGTTCGATTCCCGCCTTGGAACAAATATTTCTACGATCTGCAGATATTAGTTCTGGGTATTTTCTATGTATGATAAAAACTACAATCTATATGTAATATATTGTCTTAAATATATCAATTATCTAGTACAAAATACTGGTACTTTAATGGATCCAGTTTCTTTCCGTATTGCAACTTCTTTACGGTTGGGTGTTGGGTGCTGTGCCCCTCATCACTGCCAGTGCGGTACTGCTGTTGATCAGCTTGGTCACCACGGATTATCGTGCACCAGGGCTGCCGGTAGGATTTCCCGCCACGCTAGCCTTAATGATATCATTCGCCGGGCCCTTACCAGCGTTAACATTCCAGCCATTCTAGAACCGAATGGTCTGTTTCGTGACGATGGTAAGCGGCCTGACGGCATGACTCTTGTTCCGTGGGACAAGGGTAGGCCTTTGGTGTGGGACGCTACATGCGTTGATACCCTTGCGCCATCTCATCTGTCCGGGACATCAGTTAGGGCCGGTGCGGCGGCAGATTCCGCTGAGGACCTCAAAAGAAGCAAATATGCAAGTCTCGACAGAGCTTACTTATTTGAGCCTTTCGGGGTCGAGACTCTGAGTCCGTGGGGTTCCGGGCCCATCGCGTTTTCAAAATTCTTTCAGGGCATCCGGTCGAAGCGACGCGTGACCCAAGAGCTGGCTCTTATCTGGCTCAACGCATTAGTATTGCCATTCAGCGTGGCAATGCAGCCAGCATCTTAGGGACGCTTCCGTCTGGTAGTGATTTGGATCAGTTGAGCTACCTTTAGATCGCTTGTAGCGGTCTTCAGGTAGCACAACTGTTTCATATGTATTTTGTACATACCTTGTATTATTCTTTCTCTAGTACCCATAACACAAGCTCTGCTTAGCTTGGGGCTAGATAATTTTGTGTGAACTGTCCAGCATTATTTATTAACTTAATTTTATTTATTGTTTACATTCAAATAATTTCCGCGGTTCGAAATGTGCATTAAGTAATGGTTTTGGTTGTGGGTTTGTTTTAGTAGTATCGTCAAAAACTAACACAGTTCTTTCACCATTAGTCACTAAGCCCTATTCAGGGCAACCATGCCTCATGCTAGTTTTTGACCTACCGCAAGGTGACCAAGAAAGAACCGATGATACGCAACGTGGTTCACCCCAAGAATCACCATTCTTGGGGTGAACCACGCTGCGTATCATCGGTTCTTTATCACACGTGAGAAGAAAAATAACAGAATGTGCTAAGAAAAATATTGTGCAAATAATGTGAGTGAAACTCAGACAAAACCTAATGAAATAAATTTATATTGATTGATCAGACTCGAAATACCTACGATCAGAGTTCACATCAAAATATATTAGATTCTTTATTAAATTTAACTTTGAATAATCGGAATGCGATATTGGTTAGTTATTGGAAAACATTTGATTTATTCATACAATATTATAATATTACCTTCTTTCCCTACATTCTTTCTTTGACCTAGTATCATCAAATAAAGCCGAGCCGTGTTTGTTGCCTGATTCTTCTAGTTCGCGTTGGAACAGGAGTAAATTTATTTTACACTAGAAACTCGCCCGGCTTCGCACGGGTTGTGTCAGGATCCCCCCTCCGTCCCTTCCCCCTAACCCTCCCCCTTCCCAACCCCTCATCCACCTACACACCAGATACAAAAAAAAACTAGGTATTTTTTTTACACCTTGGTTTACATTATTGGAGATTTAGTAAGGATCCCTTATTTTTTGAAAATATAATATAGGCAATGTATAGGTATAGTGTAGCTAGTGTAGTGTAGTGTGGGGATAGTGTAGCTTCCCAAAAATGAAATATTTTATTAAATCGGTTCATTAGGCCTATTCAATGCAAACAAACAAACAAATCTTTCCTCTTTATATTTAGTAATTTTTTTACACCTTGGGTTACATAATTGGAGTTTTAGTAAGTTTTTTAGTAGAGCTTTTTGAAAATATAATATCTTTAGCCTGTATCACCCGGGGATAGTGTAGCTTCCCAACAGTGAAATATTTTTTCAAATCGGTTCAGTTGTTTCGTAGCCTATTCAATGCGAACAAACAATCAAATATTTCTTCTTTATAATTAAGTATAGAGTTAAGTTATAATTAAGTATTAAGTATAAGAGTTTATAATTAAGTATTAAGTATAGAGTATAATATATACATAGATCACCGTGCTGCTAATAAACGCTGAATATCCTTGGAATAGTTACACCGTGTTTTGTCTCTTTCGATCGTTATTGAAACTTTTTGTGGATGCAAAGGATAAAACACTGTAGTTATTCCAACGCTAACCAGAGTTGTATTGTAACACGTTAGTATAGAAAAGCCAAGTGAACAATAAGGCCAAGGTAGGCCTTTGGTGTGGGACGCTACATGCGTTGATTGATACCCTTGCGCCATCTCATATGTCCGGGACATCGGTTAGGGCCGGTGCGGCGGCAGATTCCGCTGAGGACCTCAAAAGACGCAAATATGCAAGTCTCGACAGAGCTTCCTTATTTGAGCTTTTCGGGGTCGAAACTCTGGGTCCGTGGGGTACCGGGGCCCTTCGCGTTTTCAAAATTATTTTATGGGACTTTGAGATACCTATCAATATATATATATATATATATATATAAAATCGTTGCGTGACTGACTGACTGACTGGCTATCAACGCACAGCCTAAACCATAAATCCTACAGACCTGAAATTTGGAGGGTACGTTCCTTTTGTAGTCTAGGGATGCACTTAGGAAGGAATTCCAGAAATTTAACACCTAAGAGGGTGCAGCGGGGTGTTGAAGTTTGTATGGAAAAGAACACGTGGACGAAGTCGCGGGCATTCCACTAGTCGTCAATATATTTGTGTATCAAGGACTATGTCCCAATTAAATTAAAGAAACTCAAATTCGTTTTATCACAAAATTATCTTTCACAGTTACCAATTATAATCGTTGAAGATCAAACTCATGATGAGATCAGTGATCTTTTTAACGAATGTTCTGAAAGGTTCTGCGAAATATCTCGATAAAAAGGACCTAATTTCGACGGTGTTTGAGTGACGTACTCATTAGGTGATGTTATTTCACGCCTATTCATTTTAGATATTGAGAGTATTTATTTTTAAATTACTAATTCACTTATTTAATTTAAAATACCAACATTTGCCATATTTCGATGTTTTGTTGAGAGGGTACCGTGTACAATGCAAAATCATCAAAAAATATACATTTAGATAACATTTTCATGGTACTCTGTTTGAATTCGTAAGTGTTTTAATTTCTTTAGTTTTCCATATAATATATTCCAAAGTACTCACTGGTGAAAACAAACAGTCTATTATTAAAATACTGCTCTCCCGGGTTCCATATCGCTCAATTTCCTCGGAAAGGTTTCTTAAACAATTTATTTTCTACTGTACGCTTGAAGAAAATCTGTTTCAGAATTTATTGAATCCAAGTGTGGGTTGTATGTGCTTCAGACTCACATAAGCGACTAACAACTAAGACGACTAACAAAATAAGTAATTTTTTATAAAAAAAACATTATAAACATTTTTTTTTTTTTTTTTTTTTATATATTTTTTTTATATTTTTTTATAAATATTTTTATAAACATAAAAACATTACAAAAATTAAATTAAAAATTCAATACTAGCTTTTATAACAATTGTGATTGGAATCGTGTGCTGATCAATATGAGCCAGTCAGCCAGTATGCTATCCATCGAGGAGCTCCGTTGTCGACCCCCCGTGTCCATCATCAGATCAGCTCGTTGTCATAATATTGTATTGTCATCGGAACTTGACAGGTATGGCCAGCTCAATCGGATATCAAGAAGTGGTTATAATTCAGCTTGCAATATATCTATCTATCTATCCAGCCGGTAACACCCGTTAAGTAAAGGCCTATTCTCTATAACACCACTCCTGGTAGTCTTGTGCCAGCAGGATCCACCGGATCTACCGCTCTCCTACTGCCTACAGCTTGCAATATTCGACCAAAACAAACAATCTTACATACAACCAAACATTGTATGTTTATAAAAAGCTTGTAATTGCCTAGCTGACTATTTGAGCTGAAAATGGTTATGATTATGATTATGAAAATGTTTTAGGAAGTATTTTAATCAAAAGATTAAACCAACAAACGAATGAAAAGATTGCTGTTCCAAACTTGATAGACTTTCCTAGAATTGTTTACCTCCCTTTTAGTTCTAATTTTAAACTTTAATTGTGTTAGAAAGATAGTAAAATAAATTATATCAATCAATATTATACAAAACCCGGACTTCTTTTAAGATTCGTTGGTATAAGATTTAAAGAGTTGTAAGAAGAAAGCGTTAGCAGAGTCAGTCGTGGTAAGCAATGGCGATAATGAGCTCACCATTTGTCACGTCTATTTCCCACGATGGTGCAACCCACAGTGAAAAGAGGCCCATTTGAGACTCTGCCTACCCCTTCTCGTAAAAAGGCGTGTGTCTATGAATGTGTGTATGTAATATATGTACAGTCGTTGCGTGACTGACTGACTATCAGCCTAAACTTTTTGTCCTAGAGACCTGAAATGGATATATTCCTTTCTAGGGATACACCAAAAAAATAATTTCCGAAATTTACCCCGTAAGAGGATGCAAAAGGGGTTGAAGTTTGTATGGAAAAAAACTCTACACGGTCAAAGTTGCGAGAATTCCACTAGAAATTACATGTTTTTTTTAGAAATAATAGTTTTTTTTCCATTTGAATTACGGATCCTAATCAGTTTAGGGTAAGAACAAGGTTACTGATAGATGAAACTCGTTTAAAAGTTTAATCAAAGTTGGTACAGGATTTGTTTTTGGTCCATTATTAAAACCTGGCCTAGTCAACATATCTTCAAGTTTGTATAAATTTTCATGACTTACTATAAGTAAATAATGTTTGATGTTTCATTATCATATAACAACTCCACTGAAATAAAAGATAAGATATTTTATCTTTATGAATATCATCCTATAATACAAAATGAGAGAACATTCTGTTAATTTTATCACGCGTATGTAAGGTGGCTTCAAAGTCAGGCGCGACGCAAAGATTGACCTACCATTTTGTTACACTCGGCCAACATTAGGCTATTTTCAGTAACAAGCGGTGCGACTGTCAAATAAAATAAGCTAAAAACTATAAAATATTCAGGCAATGGGCAGGCCACCTCATGCGCTTCACATATAACAGATAGAGCCGCAGGATAACCGAGTGGAGACCATGGGTAGGAGGCCGAAGACCAGGCAGGCCGAAGGCACGATGGACCAATGACATTAGAAACGTGGCTGGCCGCCAGTGGAGTCGTGATACTGGGAACAGAGCCGACTGGAATAAATAAGGGGAGGCTTATATCCAATATTGAACGGAAAGACGCTGAGTAATGATTATGATGATGATTATAAAACATCAAACACATTACAAACAAACTTTAAGAAGCGTACATCCGACTGATAATGATGAAATTAGTTACTAGTTCCTACCCTGAGCTTATCAAAATCAGTCCAAACACGGCCAGTCTACTTTTAATCACCAAGAAGTTCCGTTGTCAATTTTCCGTATCAATCATCAAATCAGCTCGTTGACACCATAATATTATATTGTCATCGAAACTTGGAAGTTAAGTCTACCTGTTGAGCTGTGTGAACTTGGTGAAATTAAATGTTGTCATCATCATTAAATATATTCATATCTATCTTATGAGGTTGTCTGAATAATGTATATCAATATATATATATATATAATGTGTATAGTTGCGTGACTGACTGAATATCAACGCACAGCCTAAAACATAAGTCCTAGGAGACCTGAAATTTGGAGGGTACGTTCCTTTTGTGATCTTGGGTTGCACTAGGAAATAAATTCCAGAAATTCAACCCCTAAGCTTAAGTTTGTATAGAAAAGTACATGTGGACGAAGTCGCGGGCATTCCACTAGTATCTGATAAAATTAAATAGTCCTTTGGTCGTACCACAGACCAATACAGTAACTGGTCTTTGGTCGTTCGGAACTAGAATATTGGTTTTTCTATAGTAGATATATATACAGTCAAACAAACGCCAAAGACTCAAACATTCGTGCCACTTCAACTTCACTTCACGCTACACGCTCCGCTCATCGCTCCGCACATGCAACACCGCTCCTCATTCGTCGTGATTGCACACTTCAAGTCTTAAAACAAAGACACGAAAATAAACATTCAAGTTAATTCAAAGACGTTGTTACAAGTTTTGCAAACGTAACATTTAATTTAGGCACATGTAGAAACTGTGTTTTATTTGTTCGTGTCGCTGTTTAATTGTGAAGGTAGACATTTCATAAGGTGACTGGTTTTGTTTGATATGATGTTTCTAAAATGGCAATATCTTTTTACAACTTCCAAATGTTTCACTACCCTATGACTACTCTACTGTTTAGAGTCAATACTTTACGAATTCTTTCACTTGCTCTATTAATTATGAAGTACCTAATGACATAGTTGTCTCGTCATGCCTAGTTTTTCTGGCACAAAAATCCTTTGGCGGAGAAGTACCCGCCATCTTGTGTATATATCTGCCGTCATGAAGAAACGTGTACATTTCTGTGCTAACGCATAAATTTATGTCTATCTATCTATCTATTCAGCCGGTAACACCCACTGCTGAGTAAAGGCCTCTTCTCTAGATATAAATTATTTATAAATTGAATTTATAAAATTTTCAACGTTCAAACTCAATTATTAAATTACATATTTCCCAAGAATTTAACGTCGTCGCGTGGTATTAAAATTATAAATGTAAGACTAACTACTTTAGGTACTATGTATTTTCGGTTGTTCATGTTATTTGTATTTATTGGTGTTGTTGATAGTAACATAACATAACATAACATAACACCCAATAGTCACATACATAATCCTTGATCCCACACTAGGATCCTCTTTGTCGTGTGTATTAGGAAATACGAGTACCATGTTACACACATACCCGGAAAAAATATTTGCAGGGCATGCAAAAAAACGAAACGAGATTCTATCCCTCTCGCATCTCAGCCGTCTATCCCTCGATGGGTACAGAGGTCGTAAAAGTTTAAAGATTAACTGAGTAGATACGCGTATTCCTGCGAATTTGCGACTCACTGTGTTATAGGCTTTGCCTACTCCTTCGGGGAAAATGAGTTTCTATGTATATATCTATTAGTTTTATAAGACACTTCATAAATCTCCAATATTTATAGTTTTCTTACAACAATATGATCAACCTTTATTATTTAAAGTATGTAAAGTCTGGGTTTGTTGGAGCAAGACTAATTTGGACGTGTTCGGTGCGTAGAATTGTGTTTATTAAGTTTGAGGAATGAACAGAGGTTTCAACTTTTCATAGACAGCGGCTCTCAAAGTTTTAATAAAGGCTATGTAGATCGGGACTCGAATTTTGTATTGGTATTTTTGTACAATTTGGGGTTAGATTCAAAATTCTTATTTGATATGTTACGCTATATTCTAAGATTAACTCACTCCTTCAGTTAATAACTTCTTTCTTATGTTACTTATGTTCTTTAACTTCTACATCCTGGTAATAATCTATTAAGATTAAGATTAAGATTACGATTAATATTAAGATTAAGATTAAGATTAAGATTAAGATTAAGATTAAGATTAAGATTAAATTAATTTAAATTAAATTAAACTAAACAGAGTGAATCTAAATATGAATATCTAAGTATGAGTGAATCTTAGTGGTACCTACAAGAGCTTAACCTGACTGACTGGCTGACTTATTTATTGATTCATCATCGCCGAGCCGAAACAGCTGGATTTTGAAAGCTGAAACTTGGAGCGTAGCGTCCTTTCATAGCAAAACCACCCACTAAGAAGGGATTCTTGTAAATTCAAACCCTAAGGGGTGAAAATCATTGTATGAAAAATCGTATTTCTTGAACTTACAAACTTGACACTTTGCTTATGTATCCTTCAATACAAATCATAAAAGGATAAAATAATTAAATCGAGCGGCGCGATGCATTGTTTGACGAACAGCCTTAATTCTTCATTAGATAAGATATTTAATTACTGTCTCAAAGGTACATATGTATACGTTTTCTGAGAATCTCTTAGTTATTGGGTCAACGTTTCATTTGAACGATGCGTCTTGGCAATCTTGGAGCGTCGCCAACTATCAAGCTTGAAGCTTGAGTTCAGCTGAAGGATTAACTTAGCTGATTCATGGTCCAATCTACATCTACACTAATATTATAAAGAGGAAAGATTTGTATTTTTGTGTGTATGTTTGTAATAAATAAACTCAAAAACTACTGTGCCGATTTCAAAAATTCTTTCACCATTGGAAAGCTACATTCACCCTGAGTGACATAAGCCTATGTCACTTTTTCCCTGGTAGCCACCAGGGGGAGGGGGATAGGAGGGGGGAGGGGCTGTTTTTCATCCTGAAACTGCCCGTGTGAAGCCGGGATGAGTCGCTGAGTGTTGAATAAAGTAATTTGCTTCTTAGTACTTATATAGCCTGAAGCAGTAAGATTTTTCAAATAAATAGATGTTCTGCATTTTAAGGGTTCCGAAGTCCGACTAAAACCCTTATAGTATTGCAATGCCGTCCGTCCGTAGTTAGAGCAAATAATGCTGGACAGTTCAAGCGACATTATCTAGCCCCAAGCTAAGCAGAGCTTGTTTTATGGGTACAAGATAACTGTTAAACTTAATACAATTATTTATTTATTTTATTTTTGAATTTTGGAAAACTTACAGCTAGGTACAAAAACGATCGTTTAATACATCACATAGATAGATATTTTTTATTATACATAGGAAATACCCAGAACACCCTGAACAAATTTCTGCAGATCGTACAAATATTTATTCCGAGGCGGGAATCGAACCCGCAACCTCCTAAATCGCAGGCGAACATTCGCCACAGAGGTACGATCGCGGTCAACCGAGGGTCAATCATAGTTAATAAAAAATATCTATGTAATGTATTGTATTAAGTATATCAGTTATCTAGTACACATAACACAAGCTCTGCTTAGCTTGGGGCTAGATAATGTTGTGTGAATTATTTATCCAGCATTATTTATTATTTATTTATTAATGAAGCCATACACACCACTCTTGGCAGGCGGATTGGTGTTGAGTACTCTGGTGGATGCGGCTTTCCATCCCCTGGTTTAATCCCTTTTATGACATCCATTGAAGAAGAAAAAGGGGTTTACTCTAAGGGCGGATCCACGACGAATATACAAAATGAATAACCACGAAATATTCAATGAAAACAGCTATTTATCATCAAACCTTCCTCACGTTTTTTGCTCGTAATTTTTATTTCCTTTGATTGAAATCCTTAAACATTCGTCTTCGGATTATTGACGAATCCGAACCGATAACCGGAAATAACATCGAAATTACGGCGTTAGTATTTTACGAGGGTATGACGACCGCAATACAATATCGTGAATGTTGAGGAAGTTTCATAATACGCTGGCTATAAATACTTCTGTCAGTTCGACACTTTTTATTCGGCATAAAAAAAGAAGAAAAAAAAAGTAGATTTTTATTAGTAAACACATACATAGACACACGCCTTTTCCCCCGAAGGGGAGTAGGCAGTGCCACAATGGCCCTCTTTTCACTGTGAGTTGCACCATCGTGGAATTTAGACGTGACAAGAGGTGAGCTTATCACCGCCATTGCTTCCCACGACTGACTCTGCTAACGCTTTCTTCCAGTAATAACACATTCCATAATATGCTAGCAGCCAGGCCAAATCTTCGAACAACGAATCTTATCAACAAGTCCGGGTAATCCCTTAGTCGGCATCCACGAGAGGAGACGGAGGGGTCTATTCTTAGGCCGGACACATCGCATTAAAAGCAGTATGTAGTATAAGTATTCCTACGAATTTCTGTTTTCAAAGTGTCGCCAAGAATACTAAAATATATTTTTTCTCGAACTTCCCTCAATAGCGGATGCAATGGGATTTTAAAGTTTGTATGGGAACTTATTATCGCGTGGTGCGTTTTGCTTGAAACTTGGTACGGGTACTTAAACTACAGAATAATTGAACACATATTTTAGGATTTTGCAAAATAATCCTCAAAAAGTGGTGACAAAGTTTTAGTTTTTTTGTGATGTGATGCGTAGCAAAGCACGGGTTTTCAGCTAGTCTGCCATATATATGTATATGTGTATTCAAATTTAGAGAACTGAGGTTCGAATATTTGCAAAGGATTTTGTTCAAACATTTAAGATGTGTCTGACGCCGGTGTTTGCCGAATCGATTGAGGTCTACGTGTTACATTTATCAAAGGGATATTAAACTTCAAATTTCGCGCTTTTTGAATTATGTTGTCGAAAAGGAGTTGATGTTTTTGTTGTAAGACTTCGTTGTCAAAATGGAAAATAACTTGAAAATTATCTTGAAATTGGCGAATGCACAAGCCAATTATAAAATAAAAGCGGCCAAGTGCGAGTCGGACTCGCCCATGAAGGGTTCCGTAGCAGCAAGTAACATAATATAAAAGTTCTTGTATGGATTACGATTAATGACGTATTAAAAAAAAACTACTTACTAGATCTCGTTCAAACCAATTTTGAGTGAAAGTTTACATGGTAATGTACATCATATTTTTTTTTAGTTTTATCATTCTCTTATTTCAGAAGTTACGGGGGGGGGGACACACTTTTTACCACTTTGGAAGTGTCTCTCGCGCAAACTATTCAGTTCAGAAAAAAATGATATTAGAAACCTGATAGAATAATACACGTATAGGTTTGATGAATTTTTTTTAAGTGTCAGTTCTAGGTATGGGGAACCCCAAAAATAATTGTTTTTTTTTCAATTTTTGTGTAAAAATCTTAATGCGGTTCACAGAATACATCTACCTACCAAGTTTCAACAGTATACCTCTTATAGTTTCGGAAAAAAAAGGCTGTGACATACACGGACAGACAGACAGACATGTCGAATCTATAAGGGTTCCGTAGTTTTTTTACGGAACCCTAAAAAGTACCTCCCTCTTCGTATAATGGCTTCTGAGGTGTGCTCCAATAATTTCGGCAATGTCAAGTGCTATAATTATATTTTTATAGTCAAGTCGTCGAAAGTCTGCGTCCAGTTAAAATGGTGGCAGACAAACCAAGTACATCCACATCAAGAACGAGTTTTCAAAAAACCGTCAAATGCGAGTCGGACTCGCGCACGAAGGTTTCCGTACCATTATCTGTAAAAACGGCAAAAAAAATCGTCCTTTAAAATCGTGTAAAATCGGCCTTTGTTGTATGAGAGCCTTTGTTGTTGTTAAATATTTATTTTGTTTTGTTTTTTAGTATTTTTTGTTATAGCAGCAACAGAAATACATCATCTATGAAAATTTAACCTGTCAAACGATCACGGTTCATGAGATACAGAATGGTGACAGGCGTACAGACGGAGAGCCGAGCCTTAGTAATAGGGTCCCGTTTTACCCTTTGGGTACTTGTACTAATATTTATTCTGTGCTTTGGGTACGAAACCCTAAAAAAGTATTTCCAGTTTTCAGTGACACTGTATTTTACTGAATAGTAGCGCGTCCGTCCAATAATAAGGTACAAATATGCGATCCCATACCCGTTGGATTTACGAGCTCATAAACTTGCTTCGATATTCCATTGAGCCTAGAGATGGCGCTGTATTTCAGCGTTACGTCGCAACGTCTAAGGATATTTTATATAGCTGGGTTCGTTGTGTGACTCACACGAATAGAAACTAGCAGTAGCAAAGCTGCCACCAACCAAACATAGCCGGGTACATTGATATACTAACAAGATTACCAGTTGCCGTACAAAAGCTGCTGAAGACTGCACCACCGCCAGGCAGAAATCTACATACAAAAAAATGCCACGCGCCGCTCGAAAAAGCGGTTTTTATTAAATATCTCGTGAAATATAGATAATTTAAAAAAACCCCGTGTGTGAACCCTCCGTTTTATTGTATTGATCTTATTTATCCAATTTTTAAACCAATAATCTGTTCCATATTGACAAACAATCGAATCTAGCCAAAAGTTAGAGGTAATTTGCGGTATTTTTTATCGAGAAAATATTGTTCTATCTTGTTTCTGTCTGGGTATTATAATGCATATGTTTAATTTGAATATTGTACTTGATTAGTCAGTTAAAAATCTAATCTGAGATTGGTAATCAACCTCTATGTGATTCAGTGGCGTAGGTACATTACGTAAACAAAACCACTCATACACACACAGTGGCAGGATTGCAATTTCTGATGAGTGGCCTTCATTGTTAATGGGTGTTTAAACAAAAACTTCGGGTACCATGGTACACAAACAGAACATATCTTTACACAACATGCAAGTATTTGTCCCGCACGAGAATCGAACCCGCACATCTCGCATCTTACCGCTCACCCGCTGCTACAAAAAGGTTGTCGTATTGTTTTATAAAGTAAAACCGCATTAAAGCATTAGGAATTTTGGGGCATACCCCCCCACTTTAACGTGATCTTAAAGTGGGCTTACGCTAGTAGGTAGGTAGTAGGTAATACTTATGCTAGTAGGTACCCCTACTAGCATAAGTATTCTATATCTTAATAACCTCCAGACCGATTTAAGTCATTCGAAATTCTTGTTTAGAATTGAGAAGAAGGTTTCTGCTTAATATTATCAAAACTGCCCGGTAATTGGCGAACCAAAAAAATTAAATTAAATTAAACAAAAAAATACATTATCTAAATTTTATTTAAATTGGGAGAAATACCCCTCCAATCGAAAATCGTCGACTACAAAAAAATATATGAATATGTAGAACTTGTACAAAGTTTCGTCTAGACTGACAGAGGAAAGCAAAGTGAACATTATAGACACTTAAACATTAATTTATTAATAAGTTTTTTGTGAAAAATACATTTTTCAATACAAGCTTTTATAAAATTAGTGCAATTAATTTGTGTAAATTTAACAAACTTTTATTTAACTTCAAGGAAGGTGGACAACGGAACAACAACGGAACAACAACGTGGTAGGACAACGGAACTCCTCGATGCATAATAGTAGACTGGCCGTGTTCAGGTTCATTTTGATCAGCACACGATTACGATCACTAATTTTATAAAAGCTTGTATTGAAAAATATATATTTCATAAAAAACTTACTCTCCTTAGATTTTTGATAATGTCTCCCTCAGCTTCAAACCAATCATTGCCCAAGTTTTGTACAAAGGTACGTTATATCCTGTTTATTTATTCTGGCGAGAATCAGTGGTCCATCTCCAAGATTCATCCATTTCCGGCCTTCACAGCCATGTCCGTCTGACGACTTTCGGTAAAGCTGTATTCACTATATTGCTTGAAAGTTCATAAAATAAAAATAAAAAATAAAAATAAAATGAGCCATTATTTCTACTACTGTAATATTACTTATACGAATCTTCTTTTATTCATTATTCAGTAATAGTCGTCTCCTTGGCGTAGGCCTCCCCCATTTCCTTCCACAATTCTCTGTTTCTGGCCTTTGACATCCAATCTGATCCAGCTATGAAAATATCCTCCCATCTCTTTTCCGGTCTACCTCTACCTGTTGTTTCGTCCTTGTAAGTTCATAACTCGCAATAAAAGTACTGTTTTGGTTTATAAGCAGCTTTAGCATGGAATGTTTAATTATATAGTTTTAACATTGATAGACCATTATATGACCATGATCTCACCTGTTGGTAAGTAACGTGTGGTCGAAGATGGAGCACAAAGGTCTAGAAGGCACCTATTCACTCTAGCCTTGACGAGACCTAGATTATAGTTTTCAGGAAAGGCAGACGACGGAAATCTCTTTGTCCCGTTTTTTTTTCTTTGTCACCAAATTCTAGGTCATGTCACGTCAGAAGTCTGCAGAATTTTTGGACTTATTATTTGTACTGACGTCGAATTCAAATCAAATTTTTTATTATTTATATTTTTTGCACTCTTAAGTAGGCTTTTAAATACATAGCCCCTTATTTGCTTTGCATCTAAACAATGCAATATTGTTCTAGCTTGTATGAATACTAGTACCTTTGCTCTGCAGACGTATGTACACAGCCTAAGCGGTCTGAGGCCCACAACTCAATACTATGTACACTGTTTGTACCTCACAATATTGTCGTGAAAGTGGGTCCAACGGTCATGGCAAATGTTTAGTTGACTGATAATATCTGTTTAGCTTACAACGGGATGTATAAAGACTGGGGGGCAGTTTATTTTGTTCAACGAGCGAAGCGAGTTCTCTGAGTCAATTTGAAAGAATCGGTGTTTGTATGTATTTATGTATGTATGTATATGTATGTTTGTCTGAGCATAAATTCCGAACCGTTAATCCGACCTTCATGAAATTTGATTGCGTGGAATAATACCTAAAAATATCTACCTATAGAATACGGATTTGCGTGCGTACATAGGTATAAGTTATGTGTTGTCAGTGCCGTTGTTGGTTGGCATCGGTCTGGAACCGTTGACTCGTTGCGGATGCTTAATCGATACATTTGGCAACCGCCCGCAAATCTTTGATTGCAGTATTACTAAGTTTTAAAAATAAAATAAAGTCACCTCTCAGCAAAATATCCTATCTACAATATTGAAGGTACTTTCCATTCATATCGCATAGTCTTGGGACGACCTGTATTGTCTTCTCTAAGTCGGCGATCTTGGTTCTCGTAAGGATCTCCTCATTTCAGACTTCTTAGCATTGCGATCTCCATAGCGTAGTGTGGTTGTTGAGATCTATATTCCACATAATTCATAATCTTAATTGCAACAATGATGGTACATAGAAGGTCTTATTGTAATTATACTAGAATAGGTGTCACACATTGAATCCACTTTGGACATGCAATAGTATTTGTTTAAAAATATGTCTATAGTCAATAATTATGTAATTTTTTGTATTGTGGTTTCAATTCAAAATATTCACTATTATCAGGTCTGGTTAATTCCATACATTTTAGAATTAGTTCACACAAAATATCGATAGATGGCAGTACTGGTATCGCTAGGAATATTGAACACATTAATTAGATTATTTTTTCACTTTTTTTGACGGCATTGCGTAAATAGTACCTCTAGAAGACTTTTTATGTGATTTTAACTAATAAAATAACAAAAATCGTTATAAAATAGTTTTTTTTTCAATGTTTTTACTGACATCTAGCAATTTCTAACCGAAACATTTTGATTGGGTTCTAAGGTTCTAAGTTTGGTCAAGAAACACATAGATGGCGTTGAAATAAAACCATGTTTCGGAGCAGCAAAAAAATAATAAAATTATACGATAATATTTCGATAGTTACTCCACAGAGTAGTAAGAATACTAACGTGTTACTCTATGATATGATGTGATGAAATACGCTTGATTTCTCAAGTATCATCTAGTGCGCTGTAAAGAAGGCAAGAGAGAAGCGCCATCTAGTACGCTGTTAAGAAAACAAGTAAGAATGCATATTAGTACGTTAGTACCGAGCGCGCGCCACGGGCGCTGCTCTTGCGCGACTTATCGTGGCAACGATCGTAGTACTAAGATTGTCTCTCTGTTGTACGTTAGTATTATTCCTTACTCTGTGCTATTATTATAAAAAGCTTTTTCAATTAACCATTTCTTTAATGACAGTTTAAACATACTGTCTATTTGTGTCTCCCTTATATAATTGTAACAGGTGCCACGCGAAAGAAGTCGCGCGTATTCCACTAGTCACATTCACACTAATATTATAAATGCGAAAGTTTGTGAGTGTGTGTGTTTGTCACTTCTTCAAGCTGAAACGGCTGGACGGATTTGGTTGAAATTTGGAATGAAGATAACTGGACTCCTGGAATAACACATAGGTGCATTTTTTTCCCGATATTCCCACGAGATCGAGACCTACGCCTGGTGAAACCACGGGGCGCTGCTAGTGTTAAATAAAATAGCTGAGGAATTCGTTACGACTCCTGAATACAGCGTCTTTAATCATCTGAACTATTTCTCGAGCTCGCAAAAACCCCTTTTGAAGTTGAATACTAAACTCATTAAATATAACGATAATGAGCTTGTAAAATAGAAGTAACCTTCTTATAAATGACTGACAGACGTGGAATCAAGTTTATAATGTATGTCTCATTAAATTTTCAGACCGTTCCCTCACACTCCTACCTACGATTAATACTAAGAACCAGAACAGCTAGCAACGCTTAAGCCTTATATTCCTTAAAAGAGGCGATTTTCAATTATAACGGTCGTTATATAGTGGAGACCTGATAACATCAATAGGCATCATGACAGTAAACAAAAACCAGTGAAATTTTGATTTATTACCGGCCAAGTGCGATTTGGACTCGCGTACGAAGGGTCCCGTACCATTGTCTATAAATTAGAAATAGGGTCCCGTTTTACCCTTTGGGTACGGGAACATAAAAATCAGTGAAATTTTGATTTAAAAATGAAAATAGGTAAAAATAATTCAAAAATGTGTCCTTAATTTCATATTAAAAGCGAGATAAAATAAAATACGAAATGTCACGTCCGCCTAGGACGTGCCTTATGTGGTATTGCACTACGCCCACCCTGAGACATAAAAAACAAAGTCACACGTGCCTGTAATTTCACCGGCAACCATACCCTACAAACCGGAACACAGCAATGCGAGCACTATTGCTTTGCGGCAGAAATATGTATAATGGTAGTACTTCCCCGGACGAACTCTCACAAAAAAGCTCTACTACTACTACCACCTATGTCTAGCAGTGAACTCCTGTGGGCTGGTGAAAATGATGATGTCTGCCTGAGTGGCCGATTGAGCAGTCCATTTATGGCTACAATTAATTTATTACTATTCAATGTGTTTAATTATTATGATGCTTTAAATCATGTTTTTTTTCTGCTTTTGCCTATGCTATGTGCACCGACTAATTATGTAACTTATAGTCGATAAAATAATCGAACTATGAACAATAAACGGGATATTTACCATGATTTTTGGTAGTGGTGTCGTTTGTAATAAAAAAATGAGAAAGAGGGTAGATCGATATATCTGCCAATAACAATCTACTCGCAAAGACTTTAGTTAGTTCTTCCATAGTGGCGCATGCAACTGTGCCGACATATCGGGAACAATCAGAACTCAAAAATCAAGGTAAATATCCCGTTTCTAGTGAAAAGTATATGAACTTTAAGGCTGAATATTGAATTCACTGCTATATAATGCCCGCTAAGCCATGGTCAGAGCTTCTTAGTAAACGAGGAGCTAACGAATACAAATTCCTACTTTGTCTCTCATATTACCCATATTTCAGTTCGCGTTACGCTTGTAAATGTCAAAAACTGTTTGCTAAAAGCGAACATAAAATATTAACGTCGCCAACATTGCACGGCTCGGTTACAACTCGGCTGGTTCACTCTATAACCATTTTTGTAATCATAAATTATGTGCTCGCATGTGCTACCGCGGAGGTCCAGCGCTATGGCACTATACTCCGCCATAGCACATGCTGAGTGGTTGCCTTTTTTGTAACCGATTTTTAAGCTAAGCCTATTAATTTAGCTAATTATATAAAGCCTATTTTTTTTTATAAACCTAATCAATAACCATAATACATAGTATGTACATAGTACAGAAGGTCAGCTCAGAACAAGGAGCGATAACAGGCGCACCTGCCTATATACGCGTATACACGACGATCTCGGTGAAACTCGGTCAAACGCCAGTCGCGAGTGTCCACGCTTTGGCGATAGACGTCATTATTTAGGTACTTACCTACATATCAGTAAGGCCCATTGTCCACGTAACCGCAACGTCATACGCACGCTTTCGTCAAATGACGATTGCAAGACGAATGCTTGCATCTTCCTTAGAATCAATGAAATCTGTGTCCACGAAGCGGTAACGTCGCATCAGCCGCTCGTCATGCGTTCGTCATGCGGTGCGCGCGGCAACAAGTCACTACTCGACCGACTCGTCAGACAGACGCTCTCGAAACTCTCGATGCTAGTTGAAAAAAAACTGAGACGTTTTGTAGCGTGACTGACTATTACATGAAGCAGCGTGGACATAACAAATATGCAAAATACGCCTATCTTCATTTGTAGGTTACATGCATACGTCAAATGACGCGTGCGTGGACAGTAGGCCTAGGTCAGTTTATGTTACGTTTGGATTATTTAATATCATCTCTCTGTAATTGGCATCTTTAACGTATTTTAATTGTGATAATGTATTGATAACTGATTCAATGTTATCCTACCATGACAACATAATTGTTAATATGGAACGACCCCTTCTTATCTTATCTGAATATACTTGTCTAAATACCTACAACTTACCTGCAACCTAATACTGTCTTATTACCATTTTGTATTTGAATATAAGCTTGTGTGGGTACCTAAGCTTATTAGGTTCCTAGTATCTATCTGTAACGAGTTCTCGGTGGTTGTCCTGCTGTTCCTTTTTTTTTTCAATCATTGTTACATAGTTTTCTCTTTTGTTTGGGAACACCGGATAGCTACCGAGTATCATGGCTGCTGTGACGACAGCAGCATTCTAAGGCGAGGCTGAAAAACAGCGTGGCTGAGCCCTCGACCTTTTCTCGTACACTAGACTAAATGTGTTATTTTTATACTTATAGACTTTATTTTTATTTTATTTTATATTTTGTGCCTTGTCACTCAGATATAATGCGCGTCATGTAAAAAGAACGTTGGCGGTCATACTTCTTCACCCGTTCCAGCGTTCTTTTTACATGACGCGTACTATATGGTTATTGTTTTGTGACTGTGAATTGTGCAATGCATAAATGATCGTACATGGATTGCTCTGTGTTTGGTTGTCTAAACACAACGCTGAACACAAAATAATTCTATTTTTTTAGCCAGCCCTAGTGCTACGGTTGACCGTAGGTAATCAAAATCATAATTGGCCGGAGCTGAAATGTCTTTAATTGATGTTCCGAAATCTAAACTTTAGCCTTTTCCATTGCAACCCTATATAGCGCTACGGCCGAGCGTAGGTAATTAAAATCTAAATCGGCCAGAACTGACCTTCTGTACCTACTAGTATTTTGTGGTGCGGCGAGTATTATGTGGCGACCTATTCACTCTTGCCACCTCCGCCGCCACTCTGTGCTGCTCAACTTGATCAGCATGCCCCTGTGAGCTGAGCGGCTCATGACCTAGCTGTTCTAAGCACCCGCTACGACACTGTAGCATAAAAGCGAAAGCTATGGTATTAGTATATTAGGTTGACCCAGAAATTATACGCGCCTTTCATGAAGCGTGTACTTGTTCAATGCGGAGATTTTCAATGCCTTCCAACATGAAACCTTTTAGAAAACGGTTTTTAGTAGATTAGATATTCGTGGCATCACCTAGGCCCTATCTGAAAACCAGCCGAACCGTACCCGGCTGCGATGCATGAGGTGGCGGGTTCGATTCCGGCCGCGGAACAAATGTGTGTATGATACTTTTCACTAGAAACTGGATATTTACCATGATTTTTGAATTTTTATTGTTTTCGATATTTCGGCACAGTTGCATTATTCAACTCTGTGTCAGAAGAACTATTGGCTAAAACCACAACAGAATGGATCCCAAACAGATGACGGCCACGTGGAAGGCCCAGACGGAGATGGCCAGATGAGCTAGACTCCTACTTGAAGGATTATCGGTCCCAAATAGCAATAATACAACAATACCCGACTTCTGTGGTGCGCCGGGCGAACGTTCGCCTGCGACGCAGGAGGTTGCGGTTTCGATTGCCGCCTCGGAACAAATATTTGTGCGATCTGCAGTTATTTTTTTAGGGTGTTCTGGGTATTTTCTATATGTAATAAAAATATCAACTATCTATGTAATATAATTGTATTAAGTATATAATTTGTCTTGTACCCATAACACAAGCTCTGCTTAGCTTGGGGCTAGATAATGTTGTGTGAACTGTCCAGCATTATTTTTTTATTTTATTTTAATAGAGACGAATGGAAGGAAGGAATGAAGGCCTCTGTCCTGCAGTGGGACACCACAGGCTCATAATAAATAATAATAATAATAAAATTGAACGGAACCCTCTCCACGCGGGTCCAACTCGCACTTGCCCAGTTGTATTCATTGAAATCAAAATGATCATTTTAAATTGTCTTAAATAAGTGAATTTTCTGTTCGTTGAGACCTGTTCAAACTCCTGTTCATCAAAGGGACTGGAAGGAAGGTATCAAAGGAAACAGTCAGTCAGTAATTCAGAATTATTAGGTTAACCCAAAAATTATGCATGCCATTCAAGGAGCGTGCCCTTTTGGTATTCCGGAGATTTTCAATGCCTTGAAACCTTCGATCAAGAATACAACTAGATTTCGGGTCACGTACAAAATCAAAGCTAAATACCGTCCGCATGGGTATATATACTTACACAGCTATATTTTTTTACTAACGAACTGAAACAAAAGTTTTAAAATAGTTCAACCTAATTACAACGATTACAGCTAGCAATAAAGTAGCAACTCTTCAAAATAGTATCTTGTAAAAAAAACGAGCAAAGCAATAAATTACTCCTGTCACTTAGACGTAAAAAGACATAGGTTAAACAATATTTAGTGTGAAATCAACCTTAAAGGGCTGCAAATAAAGTTCTCACCAATACAAATAAAAAATAAGAGCTCATTTATCAAATGAGCCGTTATTCACCAAGACGTATTTTTTGCGCTGACCTGACATCTAATTGTGTTCTTGATCGAAGCTTAAACCCGTAACCAATGTGAAATGTTGTACGACATTTCTCTTGGTTTATGTGACAACGACTAAAAAAAGTTATTTATGTCGAAACTAGAATGTAGATATTATAGGAAGGTAAAAACAGACAGGACTTTTAAGTCACGTCCACCTCGCACGCACCCTATGTGGCATTGCCCTGCGCTCGCCCTGAGACATAAAGATGAAAGTCTCATGTGCCTGTATTTTCACCGACACCCATACTCTTCAAACCAGAACACAGCAATGCGAGCGCTACTGCTTTGTGGCAAAAAATAGTATGGAATAACATACATACATAGACACACTTTTTTCGCCAAAAGTGTTGGCAGTGCCTCAAATACGCCTCTTTTCACGTGGGTTGCACCATCGTTGGAAATAGACGTGACAAGTGGTGAGCTCATCGCGCCTTTGCTTCCCACGACTAACTCTGCTAAAACTTTCTTTCAGTAATAACACATTCCTTATAAGCTAGCAGCCAGGTTAAATCTTATACCAACGAATCTTACAAATAAGTCCGAGTAATCCCCTAGTCGGCTTTTACGACATCCACGGGAGGTGACATCGATGGAGGTGTCTATTCTTGAGCCGGACACACCACGGCCAATTAAGATGAAAGCCTCATGTGCCCGTAATTTCACCGACACCCATACCTCTCAAACCCGAACATAGTAATGCAAGCGCAACTGGATATGCGACAAAAATAAGTACCTATGGCATAAATACGGATGAAATAAGATAAAGCCTGTATCTGCATATGTTTTGAAAAGTCTGAATTTTTAAAACAGCCTCTAACTACTTAGTCACCGATATAGCTCTTGTAAAAATTTCAAGTTTAACCTTCAATTACTTCTTTTTTCTGTATTTCAGCACAAAATCCACCTCGGGCATCTAAAAGACCCCTTGTAACTCAATTAGACGCCTTTCAAATACTTCCAAACACAATTTGACACTTTGAATTAAGGCGAGTGTGGATAAAGGGCTATCATCCTATTTCCTTTCAAACTTTCAACTTGTAAGGGTTGTTAGAAACTTTCAATCTGTGGGTGCGGAATACTTTTGGTAAAGTTTTAAAGATGTTAAATTCGGTAAGTAAGTGATAGATTTTGACGGTAATCTGTTTTTGGCGATGAAAACAGCTTGTCTTGAAGAGGTGGAATAAAAAATGTGGCATAAGATGTCAAATGCGGTAGGTACTGATGGATTTTGAAGGTAACATACCTTGGCTTCTACGACAGATTCTTATAAAGTCTGCCAAAACAAATGATTAAACATCTTTAAGACTGCGCCAACCCCAGGCAGAAATCTTCAAACAGACAAAACGCCTCGCGCCGCTCAAAAAACCCTTTTTATTGAATAACTCCTGAAATATAGATAATTTTACAAAGTCCCTAGAGTAAACCCTCTGCTTTGTTGTATTGATTTTATTTATCTAGTTTTTGTTCCAATAATATGCACCCTTGTTAACAACCAAATATAGGCAATAAAAAACGTTACTTTGTTTTTCGTTGCTTCGAGGAAATATTGTCCTATCTTGTTTCTGGTACAGTGATCCCTTGGAATTATAATGTAGTATCCATGCATATTTTTGTAATTTGAATATTGTACTTGGTTTAGTCTGTTCAAAATCAAATCTATTATTAGGAATTTTGCGGCATACCCCCCCAGCTAAATAAAACTTAGAAATTACTATTTAGAACATAATTAGAATAAAAGCATTTTAAAAAAAAATATTTTTAAACTTTGATCAAGAAATGTATGCCATTTTATTCCACAAACTCTAAAATAGAATGTTCAAATTTTCCAATACCCAGATAAATTCCGTATATAACCTACGAAACCACCAAAACTCTGAATTTAACTGAAATCTGCAGTGACCCGATTTCGGCATCATAACTCACACGATAAAGGGAGCCCTAGCGTTGACGTTTCATATCGTATGGATGATTTAGATGGAAACAATTTTACTTGCCGTATTGGGTCATAGGTACTGTTACTTATTCTGTGGCCATAGTGCAAAAAAAATGGCGGACACTCCGTTTCATCTTCATCATCTGTATCAAGTATTGTTAGTAGTAGAGCTTTTTGTGCCCAGGTGTTTCTGGCCTGAGAATAGACCCCTCCGTCTCCTCCGTGGATGTCGTATAAGCCGTCGCAGGGATTACACCAGAGGTTAGGCAGCAGCGTCCACCTGAACACCAATCTCTCTGCCAAGCGTGGTGATTATAAATAAATAAATAAGCAAATGCTGGACACTTCACATAATATTATCTAGCCCCATGCTAAGCAGAGCTTATGTTAATATCCCAGTATGACAAAAAAGAGTATGGTCCCAATATAAGTATTTTCTGTAGTATGACAAAAAAGAGTACGTTGGCCCCAATACAGTTATTTTCTGCAGTATGACAAAAAAGAGTACGTTGGTCCCAATAGAATTATTTTCTGCAGTATGACAAAAAAGAGTACGTGGGCCCCAATACAAGTATTTTCTGCAGTATGACTAAAAGTAATACTTTGGCCCCAATACAATTATTTTCTGCTGTATGACAAAAAAGAGTACGTCGGCCCCAATATAAGTATTTTCTGCAGTATGACAAAAAAGAGTACGTTGGCCCCAATACAAGTATTTTCTGCAGTATGACAAAAAAGAGTACGTTGGCCCCAATACAAGTATGTTCTGCTCAAAAATCTCAAAAATGTATGCTATCAGCCATTTTTCTTTTTCCGGACACGTACCAAATCCAGAGGGGCAAGTCCGAGTTTACACACACCATCGTAACGATGATCGTAACGGCGAGTGTACGTGTATTGCGTAGTAACTAGCCATTAATCTGTGACGTTTTTGGCACAGATTAATAGCTAGTTATTATGTTATACACGTACGATCGTGTTACGTTCACCGTTACGATGGTGTTTGCAAAACTCAGACTCACCCCTCTAATAAAACGTTCCAAACGGCTCTTTTCGTAATTTAGTAGTGAGTCACGTGAGTGGCGACACGTCACAAATCACAAACAAACTGCCAACACTACGCTAGTGTTGGGACAATCGAACAGAATTTAACACACGGTGGGATTTTTCATAAAGAAAATATGTCTGATTTGGTATTTGATTATATTTTCGTGAAAATCCAGCTTAACATACAAAACGCACTGGAAAAAAAAAACAATGAAATTAATTATTTGATCATCCGTTTAGGAGAAGTAGGCTTTCTTATAGGTCGATATGGCAGTTTTGGGTTTATTATCGCCTTAAGGTGGTTGCTTTCGCTTGTGGCAAGAAATTAAAATTATAAATAAAATAAAACATTAGTTTTGCTATGAATGTGCTTAAAACAAAGAAAAAACACTGTAAATACCATTGAAGCACAATCGCAGCGAAACTAATGATATTTATATGATACTATAACTTAAAACTTGTGTGCTAGGTCATATTATTACCGACAAATTGGTTTTCGCGATCTAAAGAAGTGTTGATGAGCGGTGATGAGCAAAAACACGAAAAAAAATGAATTTTGCGCCACAAGCGAAAGCAACCACCTTAAGTTATCTTTGGTTCTATTGGCTAGCCACTACATAGTTGCGTCGTAGTTGTAACATGTCTAGTCGGGCCGCGGCCAAAGATGTCTCCACCCTTTCATCAAAGTTTTGGTTGCTTCGTGTGATAAATTGAATGGGTTTGCTTCTAGTTTATATTCCACGTACAATGCAACGCGAAACATTTTCATTTCCTCGCTAAGTGTTACATGAAACTCGTTCATTATTTATCCTTCGGTTCCACAGCGTAAGTGGAAAGTTCAGCGAAATCTTATGGCGTAAACTAGTTTGCAATGTTGCTCTGTTTCTTTTCAGTGTTGAGGAAATGCTTGTTCAAACATTCTCTTTATTTCTTTATTCTTTACTAGTGACCGACCGCGGCTTGACTCGTGTTTTACTAGGATAAAATATATATAATAGGCAATGTCCTGTTGACTGACTGACCGAATGACAACGCGCTTTGCTGAATGAGTGCATTTGCTGCAGTGATCTGGGACGCACGGGAGGGTGTCTTTTAAGCATAGATATTATTAGTTTACTTCCTATATTTTATTTAGAATTAACTTTCTCTTTTGTGGCGTACCTTGTCTACCTTTTGTGTCGCCGTGTTTTTGTAGCAAATACATATTTTTATTTTATCTAACGCACAGCCTAACCGCTGTTCGCAGAGCCTTACAATTTTATTTGTTTTTTGTTTTTGCCTCGATGCGTAGCCTTGTACTAAGAACGGAATTTAGAAAATTTGCCTCCTATATTATTGTTAACAAGTATTTAATTTTGTACAAATTTAAAAAACCCTCAACGCAATGAAACGCCTGAACCGATTTTGATCAAACATAGCTGAGATCACTCCCGACAAATTCACCTTTAAAAAAACGAATTTGGTTCATCCGTTGATGCCACAGACAGACACACACACAAACACACAGACACGTCAAACTTATACAACCCCGTCGTTTTTGCGTCGGGGGTTAAAAATAGGGTCTAACGTAAAACCAAAATGCTCTTTATTTCGGAAACCGTTGAGAACCTTGTAATTTTACATGGAACTCCTCGATAGATAGTAGACTGCCCGTCTTAAGGCTCATTTTGATCAGCACACGGTTCCGATTACTAATATCATAAAAGCTTGTTTTGAAAATATTCAAAAAATATTATTGGTATGTTTAACCTAATTATTTTATCTTTCCAGGTAACTTGGATACTCAATAAGGCATTTTCTTCACTCCGATAGATAAAGTAAGTAGGTATTATTGACTCTAGTTTGTCACCACAGTATGCAAGTCAAAGAACGAATAAAAAAATGGTGTATGTCAGCTCCGACGCGCGACTAGACTTTAGTCCAATCCAGT
This sequence comes from Operophtera brumata, assembly GCA_932527175.1. Lineage (NCBI taxonomy): Eukaryota > Metazoa > Arthropoda > Insecta > Lepidoptera > Geometridae > Operophtera > Operophtera brumata. The sequence goes on along the minus strand of OW052239.1, from coordinate 50,819,623 downwards.
TCAGTATTAGATGCGCGAATATGTTGCGCAAAGCAATGGCGGCGATGTGTTCACCTCTGGTTTTGCCTATACTGTGATTGTGCAATCCACGAAAATAGGTCCATTGAAGCTCGGGGAAATTGTTCGGGGAACAATTTATAGTTCGCCCCGAACCTAGACTACCTCAACAAATCCTTTACTGATTATTCACAGATACAAACTTCCCAATAGTATTGGTATACTGGTAATTGTATTGGTATACTGGTAATTGTATTGGTATACCAGTAATTGTATTGGTATACCGGTAATTGTATTGGTATACTGGTAATTGTATTGGTATACCGGTAATTGTATTGGTATTCCGGTAATTGTATTGGTATACCGGTAATTGTATTGGTATACCGGTAATTGTATTGGAATACCGGTAATTGTATTGGTATACCGGTAATTGTATTGGTATATCGGTAATTGTATTGGTATACCGGTAATTGTATTGGTATACTGGTAATTGTTTTGGTATACCGCTAATTGTATTGGTATACTGGTAATTGTATTGGTATACCGGTAATTGTATTGGTATACTGGTAATTGTATTGGTATACCGGTAATTGTATTGGTATACCGGTAATTGTATTGGTATACTGGTTATTGTATTGGTATGCTGGTAATTGTATTGGTATACTGGTAATTGTATTGGTATACTGGTAATTGTATTGGTATACCGGTAATTGTATTGGTATACCGGTAATTGTATTGGTATACCGGCAATTGTATTGGTATACCGGTAATTGTATTGGTGTACTGGTAATTGTATGTGTAATTGTATTAGTGTATTGGTATCTATCTAATTTTCATGGCTATTGTATCAACGGTGTGTATCAATTTTTATCGTCAAAAAACTACCAGTAAACCAAACCCTCATACATAGGAAACACCTTGAGCTAACTAAGTCCTCGCTTCGCTCAGTCAAATATAACGACACAACCATGGCATGAGAGAAATAGGCTGTAAAAATTCACATAATTTTTGTGTCACATTAACCCTATATTACACCATAAACAGGGTGTTGAATGCTTCAATTTAAATTCCGAGAAAAGCAAATAAATCAAGAACCGGGAGTACACATAACGAGGATATGTGGCCCGACCCGATGTATACACAGCTAAGAAAGGGGTAGCTAGACCATCATGGCAGAAATAAGGCCATTTTGAAAAGAGACATCGTCTACTTTCATCAACTCATCTCGCACCGCAGCTTTCCTGGTGCATTCATGCAGTGGACCGTCCAAAGCTGCCTTGATTTGGTCAGTCCATCTCTCCGATGACAATACAAAATTATAGCGACATCGAGCTGGGGCCCAATTCTACTATACCAATTGTATTTAAATTGTTAATGAATCGTCTCATGCTTGTCACTTTTGTCACTTTTGGTATTCTACTAACATCAATGGTTTTTCAGTTGCATTATAAAAATAAAATAAATAAATAAATAATACTGGACAGTTCACACAACATTATCTAGCCCCAAGCTAAGCAGAGTTTGTGTTATGGGTACTAGATAACTGATATACTCAATATAATATAATATATAGATAGATATTTTTTATTATACATAGAAAATACCCAGAACACCCTGAACAAATATCTGCGATCGCACAAATATTTGTTCCGAGGCAGGAATCGAACCCGCAACCTCCTGCGTCGCAGGCCAACCTTATCCCGCTGCGCCACAGAGGTCGTCTAAATAATAATAATAATTTATAATTAATAATAATTCATAATTAATAACGTATAATTGTAACCATTTAGAAACAATCGTAAAATCTTTCTACGTAAAATTTTGTAAAATCATAAATTTAGCAGATTACCAGTTTTAATGACAATTGTAATTGAATTGTAATTGTACAGTACAATAATGGTTATTCTTTAAAAAATATTAGAATTGGAATCCTGATCTGATGACGAAGACAACGGAACTCCTCGATGGATAATAGTAGACTGGCAGTGTTTGGGCTCATATTGATCAGTATACCGTTTCGATAACTAATTTCATAAAAGCTTGCTCTGAAAAAGTTTTTTTTCATCAATATACTTGTTATTTCGTCAAACTAAATGAATTTTTAGACACAATCTATTAAGTAATATCTAGACCCGTAGTTTGTAGGTTTACTTTACTTAACAAGTGATTTCCTGATGACCTGTGGCCCGCGCTCTAATCTGGAAATAAAGAAAGAGGTAAATGATGTGTGGTAACTGGTAACAAACGGAATAAACAAAATTTCGCGGCTGGCTACACTTGTTTTGTTTGTGCTTGATCACGCGCGTTCGGCTTACGCGTATTGTGCGTATCAAAGAAATAGGAAGCGAGGGATTTGCGTATTTACGTGTCAAAGGAGCGCGGAAACTGGTTTATCGGCTGTAGGAAGCTATTTTCATTGGCACGTAAGATTTTCGCGAGTGAGAGGTGGCTTGATAGTGTAGTGTTATGTGGGATACGGATATTCGCTGAATCGTTAAATAATGCTTTTACGCGACAGAATAATTTTTAAACAGGAATAATATGCCTATTTAATTATAATATGACTTTTAGAATTATCTTTTTATGAAATTAGCAAATATTAATATATGTATCCATTATCATTATCCACATCCTGACTTCACCCACTGCTGAGTATTGGCCTCTCTTTGCCTGTGCCATTCCTCACGGTCCCGTGCCAGTCTCATCCAGATTCGGCCGCGACGCATGCGATATCGTCTGCCCATCTCGCTGCCGGACGACCAACGTTTGTGTACACAGTTCTTGGGTGCTATTCAGCGCCTTACTCCACCTATCGTCACCTCGCCTTGCCAGGTGTCCTACCCAATTCCATTTTAGTTCCGTTACACGATTCCCAACATCTTTGTGCTTCGTTCGACTTCGTATCTCGAGTAATCTCGACGTTGGGAACACGGTCTATAAGCTTGATGCCGAGCATGGCGCGTTCCATGGCTCTCTGTGCAACTCTCACCTGTACACAGCCTCCTGCGTGAGCGTGAATATTTGTATTATTTATGACAACATTTTTATAACTTCGTGAATGACGGAACAAGCAAACGGCCCACCTTATGTTAAGCGGTAACCTCTGCCTTTAACAACGCATTACCTCATAGGTCACGTGCACCTAGGACGCACAATATGTGTCATTGCACAGCATCCGCCACCCTGAGACATAAAGGTAAAAAGTATCATGTGCCGTGATTTCACCGCCACCCTTACCCTTCAAACCTGAACACAGCAATGCGAGCACAAATAGATATGGAGGTAATGAACTCTTACACAAAAAAGCTCTGCTACTACTACCAATTCCAAAACTCACATTATTGAACTTGAAAGAGCGCAAAGGGCTATATTGAAAGTTAGTGCAAGTCTTCCTTATCGTTTTCCTACGGCGGTACTTTCTGCTAAATGGGATGTACTTACTGTAAGACAAAGCTTCCTGCTTCGTACTGTGATGAAGCAACACTCGCAGTTAGTCTTTGATGTGAATTGCGTTAGGGATAAACGTCGTAAGGGGAAAGTCTGTCCCTCTCTGTTGTACCTTACTAGCTTTGCGCATAATTTATTTTGCTTTCTTGGCCCTTCCTTATACAACAAGGTCAACAATCTTCTATCTATCTATCATTTACAATTACATGCATCTAGCTGCAAGAAGACCACTACGCTTTGGTTAAAAACCCTCGACTACGAGGAAACTGAAAATCTCCTTCGCCACTTATCTTGATCTCCAACTCGTTGTAGCTGCATCGCTACTTGCGCCAACTTCTCTAACTACCTAGTAATTTTACCTTCGGTACTTCACTCAACCTTCCCCCCTCATTTCCTACCTGTCTCATTCCTACCTTCCTATCCTTTATTCATTCCTTGATTACCTGTATAAGTAGTTTAATTGTGTTCTTTTCATTATGTCTTAATATTTTTTTGCCCGGTTCTTCGTTTTTCTTAGCTTTATTTGTATTAGGTCCACTTCGCTTACTAATTTACTCCTAAGTAATCAGTGGAGTGGAGTCCTGGTGACCTGTGGCACAGGTTTACTCCTAAGTAATCAGTGGAGTGGAGTCCTGGTGACCTGTGGCACACGTTTACTCCTAAGTAATCAGTGGAGTGGAGTCCTGGTGACCTGTGGCACACGTTTACTCCTAAGTAATCAGTGGAGTGGAGTCCTGGTGACCTGTGGCACACGTTTACTCCTAAGTAATCAGTGGAGTGGAGTCCTGGTGACCTGTGGCACACGTTTACTCCTAAGTAATCAGTGGAGTGGAGTCCTGGTGACCTGTGGCACAGGTTTTTTTATAAACCTATTTCAGGCACCAGCTCTTACAAAACTTGATCAAAGCTTGTAATTTATGTAAGTTTACCTACGTAAAGAGAAATAAATGAAATTTTATTTATTTATTTATTTATAATTATTGTTTTCCAAAAGTATTTTGTGAGTTGATGATCCTGGAATAGAAACCCAAACATAGCTGAGGGCCATCTCGCTAACACTATTTTTCATTTAATGAAAATCGTATCTAAATCGGTCATACCAGTTTGGAGAAAAGTGGGAACATTCTTTTGCACACCAAACAACCTCTCACCTTAAACGCATAACCCTTCTCCGCCCCGTCTGGGATAAAAATATTCATTACTGGACGCCCCACATTGCAGGAGAGAGACCTCTTCGATGAACAGTCTTGAGCCGCCTCCATCCACTGACTTCCTATGACCATTACTATGTTACATTACCTACATTAGTATATCGTGCTGTGGTGTGTCCGGCCTAAGAATAGACCCCTCCGTCTCCTCCCGTGGATGTCGTAAAAGCCGACTAAGGACTTGTTGATAAGTTTCGTTGGTATAAGAGTTGTCCTGGCTGCTAGCGTAAAGAGCGCATAATTTTTTGATTCCATCCAACCTTGAGGAACACTCACTTCTACCTTTTAAGGGCAGTTTTTACATCATTATACAGAACCTTAGTAGTCTTTGAGGCTTCACAAAACCTTTTAACATGATAATCAAGGTAGCGAAAGGGTAGGTATTATAAGACTTGTGTTTTAACCCCGGAATGTGATAAAAAGATTGTTTAACAAGGGTTGTAATTTGTAAGGCTTTTGTGAATTCCAAAATGTTTTTTATTTAGTATAATTAACTACCCTAGTTGGGTCTCAGTTGTTAAGGCGTGGATATATGTGAAATGTGGTGCATTAAAACCTTTTTTCTCCACGATCTTTGTAGAAAAATCTATAAAAAATATATACAGGGTATGGGGCAAATTTTTGGCCCCTTAAGGGTAGCTACCTTTTCTTTTGTAGTTAGCAGGTTTTGTTCTTAAGAACCTTCTGTTTTATTTTGAAAAAAAAATAGTATATTTTTGATTTTTGAAAAAAAGTACGGTTCACCCTAAAAATGAGACGCTGCCTCATCCCGAGGCACGCCTCGCCATGTGGCAAATTTCGTCGCCGCGGACCGAGACGTACTTGCACCAATTTTGACAGTTTTTCCGCAACACTACTGTCGTCAGTAGAAAGTCTATGACGTCGGAGACAGAGCGATAAACCTCAAGTGGAGTTGAGGAGACCTGGACAGACGTGGTGACGGCCGCTGGAGTAAAGCTTCAAGAGTGGTGGCCGAACTCGGGCCGAAGAAATCCGGGTCGTCCGAAAGCGAGATGGGTCGACGACATCGTATCCGTCGCGGGCAACACCTGGTTGAGAGACGCACAGGACAGAGGAGGCTGGCAGAAGAGAAAGGAGGCCTATACCCAGCAGTGGGTGATTCCGAGCTGAGGTGATTGCGTAGGTATCAAAAAACCTACTTAGGAACAAAAGCAAAATATAAGATATGGATTCATTTAAAAGTTCTTCCAATCTCAGCTTGATAACGGTCTCTTCCCAAATTACTAACCAGAATTACCCTTTGACTACATAAATTACGTAATAACATTTTCCTTATTATTAAAATTCAAAAACAGTCAAAAGCCATGGTACTATTAAAGCGCGACCAATTTGAGTAGACCCCCGTCTGTTCCTGTATTCCTTTTATTTGCCATCGATTATAATCAGAAGAGGGATCTACGTTTCGTGGGCGGGGTAATCTAATTAAGATAATCTTTAAGGGTTTATACCCTCTGATAGAGTAGCTACTTTTTGGTAAATCTTCTTTTTTATTCATTTCTGCCGAAAACTGGCTAAAACTTTCGGCTAAACTCCTAACATGGCTTAGCTCACAACGAAAATTGATGCATGAAGCCACGCTTTCCGCCATTTTTGAAAAGAGACGGTAGTCACTTTTATTTTATTACTTTTCCTAGTGTTTTTTTAGTCATTTTGTGTTATTTTGTTGGCATTTCAACCAAAGTAGCTCGTATAAAGAGCACAAGTGTAGTGAAATGCAATGGAAGTGAATTGCGTGACTTTTAAAATTGGTAGAAATTGTCTACTAAAACTTTTAGTAAAACGGCCACCGTTTTCCTATACATCATATATTTTACAATATATATCAACAAAATATATTTTATTACATATTGTTTATTGTATAAGGAAACTAATTGAACATTAAAGTTAATCTGGGACTATAGAAAATTACTCCTTGATGACTTCACTCAGCTAGTCCCACTATTATCATAAATATCAAAGTTACGATGTTTAGATGTTTGTTACTCAATCACGCCGAAACAGCTGAACCAATTTCGATAAAATTTGGTACACAGATAGATTATGACCTGGATTGAGCTATAGGCTACTTCTTATACTATTAAACCCGAGAGAAAACGCAGGCGGACACTTGTTTCATATAAATATACGCACGGTGTTAGAAGTTGAAAGCTAAACTGATTAGCGTAACCTAAAAAAAAACTACGAACAATTAACGCTGTGGTGTTTTAGGCGTAAGAATAAACCCCTCCGTATCCTCCCGTGGATGTGGTAAAAGCCGACTAAGGGATTACCCGGACTTGTTGATAAGATTTGTTGGTATGAGATTTGTCCTGGCTGCTAGCTTATTATGGAATGTGTTATTACTGGGAGAAAGCGTTAGCCAAGTCAGTCGATCCCACGGCCACCACTCGATGAACATTCAACGATGGTGCAACCCACTGTGATAAGAGGCACATTGAGGCTATGCCTACCCCACGTCGGGGAAAAAGGCGTGTGTTTATATATGTAAAATATTCGGTATTAATCATGAGGCCGAAATTCTTTACATATCTACGATTTACCCTAGTCTTTGGATGTCAATGTAATTATGATACAATCTGCTAGAAACAAGTACTTAGAGATAATTAATGGAAGATTTTGGTGAGTTTTGTCACCAAATTATAACATTTTGTTATCAAAATTGGCTTGGTGATAAATAGACCGAATAATTCTGGCTTCACCGCGATAAAATTCACGTGTTTTGATTTATTCGAGCATTCATTATAATAATAAGGTCCAAATAAAGCTTGGGCTCTGCTGTGCAAAGGTTTTCGGACCTTATTGCCAATTTATGTACCTATAACCCGCGCGAATAGAGAAATGAATCTAAAATGGCGTCGCTAATCCTGTCCTCTCACTCGCACAATATTTCTGACTATAAATAAAACAAGAAAAAAAAATGCTGGACAGTTCACACAATAATTATCTAGCCCCAGGCCAAGTAGAGCTTGTGTTATGGGTACTAGATAACTGATATACTTAATACAATACACTACTAAGACACATACACTACATACACTACATACACTATTATACATAGATATATGATGTAGATAATACCCAGAACACCCTAAACAAATATCTGCATATCGTACAAATATTTGTTCCGAGGTAGGAATCGAACCCGCAACCTACTGCGTCGCAGGCGAATCTTCGCCCGACGCGCCACAGAAGTCGTCATACAATAGTTTGATTATAGTTTTAATTATCAAAAGTATATTGATATTTTTTTAATATAACTTTTCAATCAAGTAGAGTAGTTTAGACAGATGATAGTACGAAACAAGTGAAGCCGAAAACTACGCTCATACACACAAAACAACTTATAGCAGGTACCTAGCTACTACATACATACACGCACTCACATAGACAATGCATTCAAACTAAGCTCATCACTCACTGCCTCCTTAGTATGTGTCAGTGTGTTAGCGCGGGTGTGTTTGTGTGTTATCTGTGTAACGCCGTCTACTTTTCCGTAGACGTCGTCTGTGTCTACTTTTATTTTATTTCTTTTCCTAGTGTTTTCTTCAGTTATTTTGTGTTATTTTGGTGGCATTTTAACTAATGTAGCTCGTTTAAAAAGCACATGTGTAGTGAAATGAAATGGAAGTGAATTGCGTGACTTTTGAAATTGGTGGAAATTGTCTACCAAAGTTTTAGTAAAATTGGCCACCGTTTTACTAAAACATGACTCGACTGTGACTTTGACGACTTGGAAGGAGTGTAACGTTGCAATATATATTGAAAATACAATATAGTGAAAATACAGATACTTACTTGAAAATGGCAAATGCACAAGCCGTGCGGAGCCAAATATAAAGAAAAAAAAAACTCTGCTTTGACATTGAGAAAAAATGCAAACAATACAGTATTTGCGTTGGAGTTAGCTCCCAGTATCACGTATGACTAGGGAAGCGACAATATTCAATCGGTAAAATTCGATTGAAAATTGTAGCTTCCCTCGAAAATGCGGTTTTTATTGAATATCTCGTAAAATATGCAATTATATAATCGTATATTCTTGCAAAACCTCTACACTTAACCCTCGGCTTTGTTGTATTGATTTTGTTTATCTAATTTTTTACCCATTTTAATAAACAATCGAATCTAGCCAAAAGTTAGAGGTAACTTTGGATTTGTTTTCTATCAACAAAATATTGTCCTATCGTGTTTCTGGTACAGTTATCCTTCGGAATTATAATTTAGTATCCATGCATATTTTTAATATAAATATCGTCTTGATTTAGTCCGTTTAAAATAAAATATAACATAAATATATATTTTTTATACTACTTGGATGACGGAACAAGCAAGAGGCCCACCTGATGTTAAGCGGTAACCTCTGCCTATGAACAGTGCATTACCTCATAGGCAATGCACTGCAAAAAGTTGCGGCGTGCCTTAAAAACACCTGGGCTGTTATTCGCTATGACCATAGGAGATTAGATACTTGACAATAACGTATGACGTCACAATGTATTATGAATGATGATTTCACTCAGATATTGTTACAAGCCCGCGTTATGTCACGTTTGGTCATAGCGAATAAGGACCCAGAGCAAATCCACAAAGAAAATCCCGAATATTCCAAAATACCGTAGGTATGAATTATTGCCGACAACAAAATTAGGCTTTGAACATAATAAATACACCACAAAAGATTTGGAACGCAAAAAGCGCGATCAATCAAGGAAAGGTTTTTGCTAGGCTTCTTTTACCTCGTTAGGCCGAATATTTTATGCTTTGTAAGCTAATTTTAAGCCTGTACTGTCCACAAGCGGAGCGATGGACTGAGCGCCTAAGGCTGCGTCCCCAGTAGGCCTGTTCGCCGCCGACTGAGAGACTATGTTCTCTGCGTAGAGTGATCGCAAAACTAGCAAACTGTAAACACTCCATTTCATATATATGGAAGGGCGTTTAGTAGTAGTAGAGCTTTTTTGTGAAAGAGTCGTCCGGGGAACTACTATACCTATTTCTGCCGCATTTCTCGCATTGCTGTGTTCCGGTTTGAAAGGTAAGGGTGCCGGTGAAATTACAGGCACATGAGACTTTTCATCTTTTTGTCTCAGGGTGGCGGGCGCAGTGCAATGCCACATACGACGAGTCCTAGGTGGACGTGACCGATGAGGTAATGCACTATACATAGGCAGAGGTTACCGCTTAACATCAGGTGGGCAATAAGCTTGATCCGACATTCAAATAGTAAAAAAAAAAAAAAACGATACTCCGCTACCTCATTCGGCGGCTAACAGTTTACCTACTGGGGACGCAGCCTTACGTAATTTGTACACCAATCTATACCTATATAAGAGCTTAACCCGACTGACTGACTGACTGACTTATTGATTCATCATCGCCGAGCCGAAACCGCTGGACCTAGAAAGCTGAAACTTGGAGCGTAGGTTCCTTTTATAGCAAAACCACCCGTTTTAGAAGGGATTTTTGTGAATCCAACCTCTAAAGGGGTGAAAAGAGGTGAAAATCATTTGTGAAAAACCGTATTTCTTGAACTTACAAACTTGAAACTTTGCATTCGTATGCTACAATACAAATCATAAAAGGGTTAAAAAATATTTTCCTTAAAATATATACCCGAAGATATCTGCCTGGGGTTTGCGCAGTCTTAATGAATAAATGGCGATGAAGTAATGAAGATGAAATAATAAATAATAGTCTCATACGAAAGGGTCCTTTAGGACCATCCGGTTGACTTTGCAAAATGTTGAAATCGGTCAATATTTTATTCACCGTTAGTCGCTCAGCTTAGCTCCAGAGTAAGGCTTTAGCCTATTGTTGAAATCGGTAACCGTAATGAGCTATTACATGCTACATCGAAATCTCAGGCTAGAATGTTATTTAAAAATTATTTCTTTGATAACATTCTGAGTACACATTCGTGTTTGGCGATCATGGACAAAATACTAAATGCCATTGGATCTCTTCGCGTGTTCTACCGCCTCTACAACGGGGAATGCTCTGACGAGCTTTTAGATCTCATCCCCGCATCGAGATTTTACCATCGCTCTTCCCGGCACCGTGACAAAGCTCATCCACACATCATAGATCCTTGGGTTTCTCGTACGGCTCGTTTCTTGAGATCATTTCTTCCCCATACCTACAAACTATGGAAAGAGCTTCCCTCTGAGGTTTTCCTGCTTGGTTACGACATGTATCGTTTCAAGAAAAAAAAACATATATTCCTTCAGGGTAGGCAGCGCATCGACAATACCCCCGGTGTTGCCGGTGTCTATAAGCGACGGTGACCGCTTTACATCAGGTGGGCCGTAAGCTAGTTTGCCTATTAGTATCATAAAAAAAACTGTTTTTAATAAAGTTTTTACGAAATAGTGATCGGAACGGTGTGCTGATCAAAAGGAACCCAAAACACTGCCAGTCTGCTATTATCCACCGCGGAGTGCCACTGTTGTCCGTGTCCATCATCAGATCAGCTCGCTGTCACCATCATATTGTATTGTCATCGGAACTTGACGGGTATGCCAAATTTCACCTCAATCGAACACTCAAATTTAACTATACTGTAAGATCGAGGTATTGCATAGTAGACTGACGTTTGATGTCGATTACCAGTTTGCTGTTCATTGCGCAGCGTGTTTTAGCTTTTTTACAAGAACAGAAATATTTAAAACACGCTGCGCAATGAATAGCAAACTGGACATCGAAATCAAACGTCAGTCTACTACGCAATAACCCCACAGGAAGGTGAAATTAAATAAAATCTTGCAAAATTGTTCTCCTTTTGTGATAAAATAGTTTTTCCCGCCGTCGGCAACTGGGGGACAGTGCAACTATTTTACCCCCTGTCCCCCAAAAACTAGGGGACAGCTGGAATGCATTATTGTAATGTACACCAAATGTGTAATTAATTTACCCTCTGTCCTCCAAAAAACTGGGAAACAGGTGGAATGCATAATTGCAATGGACGCCTAATGTGCAACTGTTTTACCCTCTGTCCTCCAAAAACTGGGAGACAAGTGAAATGCACAGTTGTAATGGACACCAAATGAGTAACTATTTTACCCTGTGTCATCCAAAAACTGGGAGACAAGTGAAATGCACAATTGTAATGGACATCTAATGTGCAACTATTTTACCCTCTGTCCTCCAAAAACTGGGAGACAAGTGAAATGCACAGTTGTAATGGACACCAAATGAGTATATAACTATTTTACCCTGTGTCATCCAAAAACTGGGAGACAAGTGAAATGCACAATTGCAATGGACATCTAATGTTCAACTATTTTATTATCTGTCCTCCAAAAACTGGGAGACAAGTGAAATGCACAATTGTAATGGACATCTAATGTGCAACTATTTTACCCTATGTCCCCCAAAAACTAGGGGCCAACTGGAATGCACAATTGTAATGGACACCTAATGTGGAACTATTTTACCCTCTGTCCCCCAAAACCGGGGGGATAAGTGGAATGCACAATAATCGTAATGGATACCTAATTTTATAATTGGGTCTGCTTTTTATATATTTAAAAATACAAATAAAACAGTCGAGCTGTCTAAAGAACACCAAGAATGACAACCAATGCGTTGAGCCAGACAAGAGCCAGCTCTCGGATCACGTGTCACCCTGAGCTGAAATAATTTTGTAAACGCGAAGGTCCAGTTCCCGAAAGACTCATATAACGTGAGCTCTGTCAAGAGTCAAGACCTGCACCATATTCTGGGCCATTTGGAGGCATTACATTAGTTAATTCTAAGGGACTTGCATATTGCGCCTTTGTGATCCTTATAACCAAATCAGATACTGGTACTGAATAATGTTTGAATATCCAAGTATGCTGGTAGGTCAGCATTCTCGGCCTTTGATCGGGAAACCAAAGTACTTATCACGTTCGGACGGACGGATATCATGTTCAATTCACCTTCCATCGAACCGGATATTCATTGCATCGCCGCAACTGGAATGTAGGGCTGCTCAGCACACGATAGACACTCCCCCTATCTAGATAGATAGGGGGAGGAGGGAGGTTTTTGGGGCTGACTAGTGAACAATGCTGAGAAGGCACCTGATTAAGTTTGGATTAGTTATTAAGACTGCGCCAGCCACAGGCAGCAATCTTCATACAAAAAAAAACGCATCAAGCCGCTCGAAAATGCGGTTTTTATTGAATATCTCGTAAAATATAAATAAGTTTACAAACCCCTTGAGAGGCTTTGTTGTATTGATTTTGTATTTCGATTTTTTTACGCAATAATATGCATCATTTTAATAATCTAATCAAGCCATGGGTATATTTTGCTCAAATAACATTGGGGGTAGTTTTTACAATTGGTGAGCCACGAACAATGGTGCAGTGCGGAATCCACCGATTAAAGAACGTCTATGATGTCTTCTAGATTTATTTCTTCTTTTCCTTTATTTATACGAATAATTTTGGGTTCACTTCTCGGGATAGAATCAATCAACAACGTTTTTGATCTTTTTATCTATTCACATGTAAACGAAAAGAAAGAAAGAAAGAAATAACATTTATTTGTGTCAACAACATGAGTTAACAAACAATATTGCACACTAAAAGACACACACACACACACACACACACAGAAACAAAACACACTTCATAAACGACGATGTACATATTCTCACCAACGTTTCTTCGAATTGTATTTTGAATGTTTGATAATATTTCGTCAATTACGATATTAAACACGTTAAATTTTAATATAACTGACATTTCTACCGACTGCACTCGTAATTATGACTCTTAAGGTGGTTCCTTTCCCTTGTGGCGCGAAATTCAAATATTTTCGTGTTTTTTTCTCATCACAGCTCATCAACACTTCTTCAGATAGCGAAAACTATGTTTCCGGTAATTATATGACATAACTTACAAGTTTTAATTTATAGTATCACATAAATATCATTAGTTTGGCTATGAATGTGCTTGAAAGAAAAAAAACTGTAAATACCATTGAAGCACAACCGTAGCTAAACTAATGATATTTATGTGATACTATAAATTAAAACTTGTGTGTTAGATCATATTATTACCGGCAACATAGTTTTCGCTATATGAAGAAGTGTTGATGAGCTGTGATGAGCAAAAAACAAGAATAAATTTGATTTTCGCGCCAAAAGCGAAAGCAACTACCTTAAAGCATTAAGGTAAGTCATTCTTACTTCTCTACTAATAATTTATGACTTAAAGTGGGTCAATAAAACAAAACATCAATGAGCTATTAAGTACAGATCATTTACATAAATCCTTGCAATTTTTTAATTTTTTATTTTTCTCGGATCAAGCTGTTTTAGCATACAGCTTCTTATTTTTTTCGCTTCATTTTATGCATTATTATCTTCATTTTTTGTCAAATTTTCAAAAATCGTTTTTTTATTTGTTTAGACACTTCTTGTGTAATAAACGTCTGTTTGAATCAGCAAGATAAGCATGTCTCGCCTCGATTTGAAACAAATACATTTCTACATATATCGGTAAACATAATGTCATACATAAATACATAGACACACGCTTTTTTCCCGAAAGGGTAGTCAGAGCCTGAAATGGGTCTCTTTTCTCCGTGGGTTGAACTATTATGCGATATATAGACGTGACAAGTAGTGAGCTCTTCGCCGCCATTGCTTCCCACGACTGACTCTGCGTTTCTTCTAGAAATAATACATTAAATATGTAAGCTAGCAGCCAGGACAGATCTTAATGTCAGCGGGATATAAAATATATAATAATATATCCCACATAGTTTTACCATAGTGTTCATCAAATGTTCTACCTCGACACGATCAGAAAACAATACATTTGTATTTTGGCAAACATGATGTAAGCGGGTTACTAATTCTCATAGAATATATCCCGCTATTTTGAAACATGGCTAATGCTCGGTGACAAATGTGCTGTATAAATAGTAGGTAGGTAGTGTAAGGTAAAATTGGTAAATTGGTACTGCTGAACCGATTTCGTATGGCGTGACAAGCAAGTAAACATCAAAACTTTCGCACTTTTAATACTATTGAATGGATTGTAGTTTATAATTTGTTCGGATATAACTATTTAGGTAGAAATTTACCTACGATAAGTACCAAACGTGTTGATAGTGAACCGACGCAGTGTAGGAATGCCCCTCTCTCGAAGCACGGCTAGATGTCAAAGGTTGAAGGAATTCTGTGGATAGAGGCGGCTCAACACCGTATGTCGTGGCATTGTATGGATAAGGCCTTTACGATCTACTTAAGTTTCTACTATCCCACAACGTTTGCAATTTTTGGCATAAATTTGTTCTATTTTTGGTATAAATTGTTTTTTTGTGATCGTGAGGTCTGCTGCTCGAAAAACTTAACTAGTTTACTGATATTGACCTAGCATAAACTGTCCAGCAGCATTATTGAGTTATTATGAAAATGTGTTTTTGTGGACTTACTAGATATAAACTGTACATTAAAATAAATACCAGGCATCTTATAGTTATTAAGAAATGTGCGCTCAAAGAAGGTCTATTTTCTATTCAGGTGGAACGTTTCACACAGCTGTGATGAGCAAAAACACAATAAAAATTTAATTTCGCGTCTCAAGCAAAACGTTGCACCTTAAGAGGTTCCGAAACTTGTAGCTGCTCTTAAATTGACCCTACGAGTACTGTATATATTCTGTGCTACGAGTCCCTAATTACAGAGGATTTTTAATTTTTAGATAGATCTGGAGTGTGCATATAATTGTCCAAAATGCCCTTTTACATATTAGCTAAAGTATTTGAACTTGTTAAATATCGTAAATGACACATACTTGGCACAGAGTATTAATTTTATTGGCAAGCAATAGAACGCACAGGTATGAATGGTCAGCTATAGACACAGAACTATTTTCAGCAACATTTAAATGCTGTGAAAACTCTTTCCGCTTCTCCCATCGATAAAAGAGATCTGTCCAATAAGCTTCGATATTCCAACTGGACAGTACTCTAATGGGAGTGGATTCTTGCCTGGCTAACGGGGGTAGAGAGAACGCAATGAGAACACTGGAAGTATGTTAAAGTAGAAAATTTATTAAACGTTCACAATGCTTTGCAGTTAACAATTCACAGCATAACTACAATAATGTTCTTAGATTAATGTAACAATGTCTCTGTACACAACTTTAACACTGACTGACTGACTGACTTCGTAGGTATACGAATATAGTCTCTGAATGAACGAATCACTATGCGGAACGTCGCGATTATGGAACACTACGCGGGGCGTCGCGATTACGGTTCACGGCCGCTGGGCGTCGCGATTACGGTTCACGGCCGCTGGGCGTCGCGATTACGGTTCACGGCCGCTGGGCGTCGCGATTACCGTACACTACTCGGTTACGTCGCGATAGGATTTCGGTAACTTCGAGAGCTAGACGAACCATCTTAGTATGTTCCGGAAGACAGGGACTGCGGCGGTACGATACTTCGATGTCAATACTGGGTGGCTTTTCTCGCTTCGATAGTCCGACTACGGTGGACCATTTCTGGATGCACCGTACCGTGCGTAAAGCAGGAGGCCTGCTTACCATAGACTGTCAACGAACAGTAATTAAACTGACGCGTACGAGACTTAGGATGTGCGATGCTCTATGCGAGGAGCGGAAGCTCACTGAATGTTCGTTGCTCCGCTGGGAGGTTTTATAGCAGATGTGGCGTGGTCACATCTTGGAGAAGGGGCACGGCGCGGCGCGTTCGTGGATTGCTTGGGAAGCTACCGGACATGTGGCGACCAGGGGAACGATTTTTGAGAGTCACTGATTCACTAGAAGTCACGAATGACAAATCGTCATCGATGACTTTGAAATCACTTTTTACCAAATGTCGTAATTTTGCAAAGACTAATTGTATTTTTGAGAGTCTATCAACTCTGATTTTTACTCTGTCTACCAACTTGCAAATATTTCACAGTCGTTGTCTTTGACATACGACGTATCTGTCCATTATTAGTTTGTCTGTTCCACTCTCGGAATAAGAACTAAAGCATGGAACTAAGGCTAAAAACGAAACGGTATCGAATATACCAGTCTCATTCTTTTATATGAATCTATTCATGTGTTGGAATGAGACAAGCATGAATCTATCTGTTCTTATTTGTGTAAGTCGTACCAGGCCAAATGTCAAGTTACTAGTACATTCATGGTAACAATCTAGGGAGATGTATATGCATGATACCAAAATGCAGGGTACGGAACGGAAAAACGACTGTCGTGTGACAATATATTTGTTTCTCTCTAACATAGGATGGCAAGCTATCTTCTAGGATAGGAGTAAGAAGGAACACTCTATGCTATTTTAGCACTCAATCCATGTACTACTACATTCATGGTTCCACTATGCTAAGTCCATGGTTCCACTCACCACAGACAAAACAGTGTACTACGTTCGGACCATAGATAATAATTATGTGTGCGTGGAATAGGAAAGCCCTGGAAAGCCAGAAGATAAAGAGTAAAATTGAGTAAATACTATTCATAAATGTCAGTGCCAAAATAGTCACGGAGTGATTACAAATCGAGTGAATAGAGGCACTCGTATTGATATCATAGAATGAGAATTTTAGTCACCGCCGACTTCCAAAAATACGAACTTTTGGAAATCGGTGACTAATAGTTATTTTGCTGACTATTAGTCACTCGTTGACACTCAAAATTCGATCCCCAGGTGTGCGGTCAGACTCGGACTTTCGTTTCCTGGGCGTGACAGGTACCTGATTTTGACCGTTCTTGTGTCTCTGTGCATGCTTTTAACAATTTAAGAAAGCGCACATTTTATTTATATATTTGGCGTGCTACAATGCCTAATTCCTGGTTACATCGAAAACCCAAACACATTCCTAGAACATGTCGTATCACTAAAACGACTTCTTCTAGGAGAACAACCATGTCAATGAGTGAGCTGCTTAATTTCCTAAAAAACATTGTTAAAGGTCTAAAAGAAAAAATAAAACAATAAATAAATGCTGCTCTATTATAAGTTTATTCCCTACTACAAATTGGGAATTATTTACTTACGGGAAAGATTATAAGTTTATTTCCTACTACAAATTGGGAATTATTTAGTTACGGGAAAGATGGTGTACACAGCAATACGATCCTGGAATTTTTTCTCAAGGTAGTACTGATTAGTGTCGTATTTTTCTTCAAATACACCCAGGCCGTTCTCCAGATGAGCAAAGTTAAACTGTATCGTACTGTCATTTGATTCGTTCTCCATGATAACATGTCCCTGGTAACCTTCGGGATCAGGAGCAGGCTTTCCACTAACACAAATACGTAGAGAATTGTCGATAGTAGCTAGCAAACCTTTGGGGCTTGATGTTGGTGTAAAGTCTGTGGGTCCCTTGATCCATTTTCCCTTCTCCAATGACGCAGATTTAGCAGTGAATCTTAACGTTGACTGAGGATGTACGACGAAACAGTAATTCATTGCTTCATTGCGTCCTTTTACGTTGCCCTTGTCTGCTGCTTGCCCTTCAGCCACGCAGCACCAGCACAGGAACAGTAGAAACAACGAACGGTACATGTTCGCTTGACTGCCGCACAATGCGATTTGATAGTTAATGAACACAAACCGGCGTATTTATAGGGGAGATATTATGACAATAACAATAACAAGTGCATTACATCATCCATGCAATTTTTAAGAAAAAAACTCTTTAATAGATACGTATAACGTTGCTTTTTATAACTTGCCATTTCTTCGACATTCAACTCGCGAGCGATAACGGCAAGCGACCTACGTTTGTCATTAATTAATTTTATTTATTTATTTAATTAAAGTAACTAGGCTCATAATAGGTACAAACACATGCAATAACAATAATAAGACATGTCAAATATACAAAACAACACTTATAAATTAATTATACTGATTAATTGGAATGACGGATGACTGCCTATGAACAGTGCATTATCACATAGGTCACGTCCACCTAGGCCGCACCCTATGTGGCATTGCACTGCGCCCGCCAGCCTGAGACATAAAGATGAAAAGTCTCTTGTGCCTGTAATTTCACCGGCACCCTTACCCTTCGAACCGGAACACAGCAACGCGAGCACTACTGTTTTGCGGCAGAAATAGGTATGGTGGTAGTACTTCCCGGGACGAACTCTTTCACATAAAGCTTTACTACTACTTCTACCATCTGGCCCAAGTATCTGTATTTCGGTTTTGATTTACGTTTACTTACTAGTTTCCACTCATCATCTTCCTTGCTAGGAGCCGCACCACTCGGAGATAGATGGAGTACACGGTACCCAAGTGCCAGCATCGGTCTCAGGTTGTCTTGATAGGTAACTTTGTGGCCCCTATTCGGGGGTGCATGGGGTGTAAGACACGCAAGGTCGAGCTTTGAGTGGCATCACTGCCTGCTTTGTTGCCACTTATCGAGGGTGCATGGGGTGACCCAACAGTCGGGGTCAGGGTGGTCTATTGATACATTGTTGTCACTAGTCCAGAGTGAACCAAGCGCCCGATACTGAAGCGCCGGGCTTTTAGTTGCATCACAAGACACTTTGTTGTCCGTAGGTGTATAGGCCACATGACACCCGGGCACCCGTAGTTCAGCATCTTGTTGGGCATCGCAGGCCAACTGTTGCTAACTACATACCGCGTCTACTGACGGCAATAGCAGTTTAATTATGTGAGTCATTGCACTAACCGGTTGGCGGCCTGCTTTATCGCTTCCAGCCATCGCCAGATTTCGTTCATAGGGAGCTAGATAAACACCAACTGCAAGTCATTACTAGGCTCTTGAAGGACTTCGTCCCGATCATTTAGCGTTTTTTGTGTTATATTGGACACCAAAAAAGGTTTACACTAACTTTTTCAAAAAATAAAACGGAAATTGTCGTTTTGGAAGCTGTCACTCTAGGAAGTTGTCGTTGACACCCTGAGGGAACAAAACAATGTCTTAATATTAGTGTTCCCGTAATTATAGGGCATGACAGCGTGCGCAAGAAATACAACATTGACAGATTATTACAGGGATATTGAATAGTAAAATATCTAAATATTCTGTGAATATTTCAAGCGTCTTATCTGTTGCCGTTATCAATAACGAGCAAACACGAGCAAAAAAAAACACGTTTGTTGTATGGGAGCCCTCTTAAATATTTATTTCATTCTGTTATTTAGTATTTGTTGTTATAGCGGCAACAGAAATACATCACCTTTGAAAATTTCAACTGTGTAACTATCACGGTTCATGAGATACAGCCTGGTGACAGACGGAGAGACAGACAGACAGACGGACGGACAGCGGAGTATTAGTAATAGGGTCCCGTTTTACCCTTTGAGTACGGAACCCTAAAAAGGCCATGTTGTGCCGACCCTACCTAAGTGGGATAAGGGCAATAATATTCATAATGAGATCGACGTAACCCCAGACATCTACTTCAGCGCTTCTTACTTTATTTGGCACCCTTTTATACGAACAATAGGCTCACACTGTGAGTGATTGTGTCTCGGCGAAAGACTCGGTACTGAGCGTTCTCGGTTGTACTTCGGCATATTCCAAGTCATCATCATCATCAGTCAACTGGTAGACATATATCCATAATGCCAAAATGACCATCCTTGAGCCTCATCCATCCTACGACCTTTATATGTCCTTGATAAAGATTAAGATTAAAAGATTTATTTGCTACTAAAAAAACGGGGCACATAGGAAGACAGGGTACCTAAACTAAAAACGATTACTGAATCAAATATAGGAAAGAAACTACAAATAATATGCTTAAACCTTCTGTGCGTCCCAGATCGCTGCAGCAAATTGGTTTCAGCTCAGCGTTGTGCTGGATAAGTTACCTACATACAAGTAAATTATCCAGCGCTGATTTTCAGTCCTTGGTCCATCGAGGGCTTTCTACACTGCTTAGTCGATTTGTGGTCGCCTATCGAGAACCTTGATTCCCTAACAGTTGTCAGTTCTGTGAGTTTTTTTTTTATGTCGTTGCTCTACAAACTGGCAAACGGCCCGCCTGATGGTAAGCGGTTACCGTCGGCTATTGACATCTGCAACACCAGGGGCATTGCCAATGCGTTGCCTGCCCTGAAGGACTCTTTATTTATTTTTTTGAAGCGGCTCATGTTGTAATTTAGCGGAAACACCTCAGGAGGGAATCCTTTCCACAAGTTGCACGTATGGGGGAGAAAAGACATAGACATAGAATTTTCGCTACGGTGAATAGACAAACGAAGCGTGGGAGAGAGAAGTCATTTTTAATGTACCCCGTGCAAGAAGAAAAGTGACAGCAACAATTGTAATGAATGTGATATGTTTTTGCGCGAGTAAGAGGCCATAGCGGCCCGGTCTCTGGTGCGTCGAAACAAATTTTTGTAATATTTTTAGTAATCATACTATTAATTCACAAATATTTTTTTGTATGACAATGGTGTCGTGTTCAGTTTGTGACTGTGAAGATAATCGTAATAATCCAGGAAAATACACGTTTCAAAGGTAAATAAGTGATTATTGGTAGTTCGGTTATATTGCTAATTTTATCAATTCTACCTTATAGTGAATGGCCTAAAAACCATTTTCATTCGTAGATTAGGACTTTCCCTTATAACTTTTAATAATATTTCGTTGCTGCGCCTAGAAATAAACAATATTATAAGTAAAATATAAAAATGATTGATTACGATTAGGACTTGAGCAAGTGATGAGTTCAGAAATATCGATAGTCCTGTTGCAGTCTATATCGTAGTACCTACATATAAATATCGATAGTCCTGTTGCAGTCTATATCGTAGTACCTACATATAAATATCGATAGTCCTGTTGCAGTCTATATCGTAGTACCTACATATAAATATCGATAGTCCTGTTGCAGTCTATATCGTAGTACCTACATATAAATATCGATAGTCCTGTTGCAGTCTATATCGTAGTACCTACATATAAATATCGATAGTCCTGTTGCAGTCTATATCGTAGTACCTACATATAAATATCGATAGTCCTGTTGCAGTCTATATCGTAGTACCTACATATAAATATCGATAGTCCTGTTGCAGTCTATATCGTAGTACCTACATATAAATATCGATAGTCCTGTTGCAGTCTATATCGTAGTACCTACATATAAATATCGATAGTCCTGTTGCAGTCTATATCGTAGTACCTACATATAAATATCGATAGTCCTGTTGCAGTCTATATCGTAGTACCTACCTACATATAAATTGAATTTTTGAATATTAATGGAGGTTCAATTTTGTTTGGAGTAAATATGTGTTACCGTTTTTTTTAAATCTAAATTAACCATGTTGACATTGAGGTGTGTGTTTTTGTATTGACTATTGAAAATGTAACTTTAAAGCACCACGGGTGTATTTATTGCAGTTTCTGTAGTAGATATTTTGGAGTAAATATTTACGTTGTAGATTATTATACACGCCTTTTCCCGAAAGGGTATACATTTTTTGCAGGGCGTTAATGGGGACTTATTGTTTTTAAAATTGGATACAATGCGTATTTTGCAACAAGATTTTGTCCCAGGCTTCGCACATTTTATAGCGAGACAAAAATTAGTCCTCCTCAGGAGAGAGGGGCAGAAGTAGGGGACTTCTGCCCCTCTCTCCTCCTCATGCATCTACGTACCAAATATCATCAAAATCCGGTCAACCGTTGCGTTGACCCAACAGACGTTTATAGCAATGGTCTTGAGTTCATACAAAAATCCCGAATTTCCCTAATTTCCGGGCAACATTGAAAAAATTATTTCCTTAGTATCCTTATTCGGACTATAACAAAAATTTCTAAAAAATAGCCAAATTGGTCTAGATATTATCAAGCTAACCAACAAACAGCATTTGATTTTTATTTATATACATACATAGATTGATGTGGATACCCGTACCATCGTTTTAGTAGTAGTAGAGCTTTTTTTGTGGAAAAGTTCGTCCGGGGAAGTATTACCGCCTAAGCTATTAAAAAAAAGAAACACAAAAATAAATAAGCAATTATTCAAAAATCTAATATTATTATAATATGATTTACATTAGAATGGCTTGTACTACGTAGATATTGGTTGCAGTATCTACAGAAGTGCTAGACTTGTGTTGTAGACACTTCCATATTAATATTAGGTACTATTGGGTAGCAATTATGAGGTTTCACTATTTATACCCAAGTACTGCCTACTAAGTACCTACCTGTTACAACAGTATTTAAATCAACAAAATGGGTTAAAAAATTATAAAAAATACTTACTAATTTTATCATTGACAGTAACATATATATACGTATAAATTAATTAAATTAACTTTAAATCGTAATCATCTTTGTAATGTTCATTTTTTAATTATAAATTAAATTAAATTGTATTTGAATCATTACAATGTTTTTTTTTTCTGCCTTAGTAGCAAACAAGCATACTGCCCACCTGTTGGTAAGCGGTTACCGTAGCCTATGAACGCCTGCAATACGAGGCATCACAAGCGCGTTGCCGACCCTTTAAAAATTTCCAAACACCCATTTTGAACAACCCCTTACTGTAGTCGCTCGGAAAAACCTCAGCAGGGAGATCATTCCGCAACCTGAGCGTTCATGTGAGGAAGCTCCTCTGAAACCTCACAGTCCGGGACCACCCTGGCTCTAAGGTGTGCGGATGGATCCTCTGCCGAAGGTGAGCGGTGCTGTGATTAAAGGTTGCTGTAGGCATCATGTCAAACAATTCCTCAGAATAAAACTCATTATATAAACGGTAGAACTCGCAGAGAGAAGCAAGGTATCTCCTCAATACCGTTCGTGAGCTTGGCATTGTCGACAATTCTCATTGCACGCCTTTGAATCGAGTCAAAATGTCCAAGCTGGTAGCCAGGTGCTCCTGCGGAGGTGACAGCAGTACTCCAAGTGAGGCCGGACTTGCGACTTATAAAGAAGCAGCCTTTGCCCGCAGTGAAGTACAGCTTCGCTCTGTTAAGCACACCAAGCGTTTTGGCAGCCAGCTTGACAATATGTTTTAAGTGACTGCGGTACTGGACGTCGCTAGAGCTGTCGACGCCTAGAATCCCAATGCTCGTAAAGATGGTGAGGGGAATGTCCTGGAATTGTGGAGCCACAGTAAATGGTTATTTTAACAGTGAACGCGCAAACTTGTTTCTTTGTATGCATATACATGAGTTATAATTTTGACTTATGTTTTCTAGATAATACAGAGATTGAATGTTGGATTCCATCCAGAACGTGTGCGAGCATTATTAAATACAATATTTATTAAATACATTTGCGACATTTAATAATCTTATTAGTTAGGTAGACACTACAATTGTGATATTTATTAATGTTACTCGTATAGAAGAACATAACATTTCTGCCGCAAAGCAGTAGTGCTCGCATTGCTGTGGTCCGGTTTAGAGGGTATGGTTGCCGGTGAAATTACAGGCACATGAGACGGTGCAATGCCACATAGGGTGCGTCCTAGGTAGACGTGACTTATGTGGTAAATGCATTGTTAAAGGCAGAGGTTACAGCTTAACATCAGATGGGACATCTGTTAGTTCAGTAATTAAAGTAGTAAAAAAAACCGTGGTGTGTCCAGCCTAAGAATAGACCCCTCAATCTCCTCAGGACTTACAGCTGATAATTCGCCGAAATTCGTGGTAAGTATCAACTCCTTAACTTTTTTACCTATATCAAAAATGAGGTTCAATAAATACAAATTTATTAGTTAATATTTAAAAGTTAACACTAATGCCTACATTTAAAATTAACTTCAACGATGTGGGTTCGATTCCCGCTAAAACGGAATTTTTGGGTCACATTTGTACATAGGACTAGACAAGATTAAAATATTAGGATCCACTTATACCTAAGTATTTTTAGCAAAATCTACACAGTTTACGTCAGCAAAAAAATATGTTAATCTCTTTTAATATTTCCAAGTAATCAAAACATACATACATACATACATAGACACACGCCTTTTCCCCCGAAGGGCTAGGCAGAGCCTCAATGGACCTCATTTCACTGGGTTGCTCCATCGTGGAATATAGACGTGACAAGTGGTGAGCTCATTGCCGCCATTGCTTCCCATGACTGACTCAGCTTACGCTTTTTTCCAGTAATAACACATTCTATAATAAGCTAGCAACTTAAAAGTAAAATACAAATAAACAACAAAAAACAAATCAAACAAATCTTACAAATAAAAAACTACAAATCTTATACCAACGAATCCTATCAACGAGTCCGGGTAATCCCTTAGTCGGCTTTTACGACATCCACGGGAGGAGACGGAGGGGTCTATTCTTAGGGCAGATACACCACGACTAACCAAAACAAGTTTTCGATAAACTTTCCCGATAAAAAAAAGGTTAACTAACCTTTTATTTTGATTTTTTATTCAACTAGATAATAATGACGGATCAATCAGGTGGCCCACCTGATGATAAGCGGTACCCTCTAGCTATGAGCAGTGCAATAACACGTAGGTCACGCGCATGTAACGTAGGTAAATATCTCTATTATTTATCAACACCTTGATAAAACTAATAAGAATAACAAATAATATTATTGTTATGAGCCAAGTTTATTTATAATATGTTGACTTTGACGACCTCTGTAACGCAGCGGCCGAAGGTTTGCCTGTGACGCAGTAGGTTGTAGGTTCGATTCCCGCCTCGGAACAAATATTTGTAAGATCTGCAGATATTTGTTCAGGGTGTTCTGGGTATTTTCTATGTATAATAAAACTATCTATCTATGTAATGTATTTTATTACGAGTACTATCAGTTATCTAGTACATAACACAAGCTCTGCTTAGCGTGGGGCTATAGATAATGTTGTGTGAACTTTGCAGTTATACTAGTTTTAGTGGTGTTTTTTTAGTTTTAGTTTTAGTTTTTGCGTATCAGTTCTGATCCTTTGAACGATTCCTTTTTTGCCAACAACACCATCCTAGAGTCTTCCCGCGGAGTTGTTTTTCTAGGTCTCGGTTTTCTGGGTACGTTTTCCGTCGTATTGAACTTATTGAAATGCTTTATAGCATTCATAACCATGTCCTTAGAACAGATCAAATGGTTTAAACATAGCGTTCACTGTCTTTAATTAGCTGGCCAGCTACAGGTACGTTAAAAAAGTTTGTATTAGATTCGGGGATAGTGAGCAGTGTCTAAATACCAAGCAACACAACTTTTTTGTCCCCCATTTCTTAGAATACAACGTCATGTATGATTTAGTAACAGTTACATTAAATTTAATAACTACTTTGGCTAATGGTAGTGCCAAAATCATGTTTATTGTGATCAATTAGGGGTGTCTCTAATTATGTGTCCACCACTGTATATATATATATATATATATATATATATATATATATACTGAGTTTTTTATTTTATGTACTTGCCTACATAAATGAATAAATAAATAATGCTGCAAAGTTTACACAACATTATCTAGCCCCAAACCACAGATAAAAGAATACTATACTAGTACCCAAACTAAGCAGGGCTTTTGTTATGGATACCTACATAGACAACTGATATAGGTACCTAATACAATACATTACCTACATAGATAGATATTTTTTATACATAGAAAATACCCAGAACACCCTGAACAAATATCTGCAGACCGCACAAATATTTGTTCCGAGGCGGGAATCGAACCCGCAACATCCTTCATCGTCGCGCCTCAGAGGTCGTCAAAACAACAGCATCCACCTGAGTACTCAATACCAATACTGTGATCAATCCGCCTGCCAAGCGTGGTGGATCATCATCATCAGCCCACACTAGTCCACTGCTGGACATCGGCCTCTCCAATACGCGCCACTGAGCCCCGTGTTCGGCTCTTCTCATCTTCTCTCTGCCGGCGCCTCTGGTAGGTCATCGCTCCACCTAGCCAGAGGGCGCCCCACGCTACGTTCGCCCAATGCCTCAGGTTATGGCTATTCCCCTCACTATATTCGAGGGGGACCTCGCTCAGCAGTGTACATCTATACCGCCTGATGATGGCTCCTATTATACGATGCAGAATAAAGACATCAGTTATTCACTCTCGGGTGGAGATGAATCGTGGGTGCCATAAAATAAACAGCCCTACATAATATCTTTACTACATTCTATGCATTCGCGACTTGAATACTAATTATAACCTACAAGAGTCGCCAAATAAGTTTGCGGCTGAGAACAGTGTTATAATTAGTAGTGCCATCACCTTTTCATCATAAGACGAGCAGGCGTACGGCTCTGTAGCACCCTTACCTCATTAGTATACCCTCTATTCAGACTAAGCGTTTCAGTTCTACATTTATAATGCGAACTGCTAAGGAGTGGAATACACTACCGTCGTCTGTCTTTCCTGAAAACTATAATCTGGGACTCTTCAAGGCTAGAGTGCCATCGTCATCGTCGTGCCTTCTAGACCTTTGTGCTCCATCTTCGGCCACAACATCACTTACCTACAGGTGAGATAGAAGTCAATCAAAGTTAACTGTTAAAAAAAAATAGTATAGTTGTTTTAGTGTAGTAGTAGAGCTTTTTTGTGAAAGAGTTCATCCGGGGATACTACTAAGATACATTGCGGATACCTGGATAACGAATATGGGTTAGCGTTTACTCTCCATTTCACACTTGTATGGATTATTTTCCGAGGATAAAAAGTTCCCTTTTTTTTCTTTTTTTTTTATATCCTTGGATGACGGATCAAGCAAGAGGCCCACCTGATGTTAAGCGGTAACCTCTGCCTATGAACAGTGCATTACCTCATAGATCACGTCCACCTAGGACGCAATCTATGTGGCATTGCACTGCGCCCACCACCCTGAGACATAAAGATGAAAAGTCTCATGTGCCTGTAATTTCACCGGCACCCTTACCCTTCAAACCGGAACACAGCAATGCGAGCACTACTGCTTTGCGGCAGAAATAGGTATGGTGGTAGTACTTCCCCGGACGAACTCTTTCACAAAAAAGCTCTACTACTACTAAATATCCCTATAGCCTCAGCGCAAGTGAAGCTGAAAAAGTCGATCAAAGGTTTTGTATAAAAAAACCGGCCAAGTTCGAGTCGGACTCGTGCACCGAGGGTTCCGTACAAACCTGTAGGTATATAAGTAAAAGTTATGGTATTTTTATTGCTAAATGAAATCATCATGAGAAAAGGGGGTAGTAAGATTAAATTTTATAAAAATATTTTTATCATAATGTAGTTACTAAAAATTTATTTATTTTGCAATTTTTCCTTTATCTGTGCTATAAGACGTTGCTTCGTACCAAATTTCAAGATTATGATTTCACGGGAAACCTTGTAGGTTTTGATTCCCTTGCGAGTGTCGAAAATTTGCAGCATACACGGCTGTATGGCTTAGAAGTATGATTTTTTTCACAGCTCCAAGGGACATTAGACCTGAGTATTTGATATGAATTTCAGCTTGATACCTCCACGCGTTGAGAAAAAGGGTCTTGACAGACGGACAGACGGACAACAAAGTGATCGTATAATGGTTCCGTTATTCCTTTTGAGGTACGGAACCCTTAAAACACACTACTTCGTTCTAGTGACCTATATAGTTAAGTAACTGATATAACAAGCCAGGACAAACAGAACCTCTTTGAAACTTTCCCAAGTGTACTTACTTAGAACATCTCATACATATCCCAGTCCCTACTCTTGTAAATTCCTTGCTTCGATAGGAAGACAAGATCCTATACAAAGTTCCTAAACACTCGGCACTATTAAACGACAACGTCACAGAATAAATAACTGTTACTAGCACAGCAGTTTTACTCTATCGCGCCTGATTTACATTTGCGTTAGTTAAGGTGGGGTATAACGGAATATTCCAATCTAAAATTTTATTTTTCACAGATTAAATCAAGTACAAAATCAAGTAGAAAATATTGTCCAATCGTGTTTCACCAGGAACACGATTGGACAATATATATATATATATATATATATATATCATTCGAGATTTTTCGCTCTCGATTTTTCATCAAAATAAATTCATCAAAGTTTTTATTGGCAAAACTAAGTACAGTTTTTTTTTAATACTACAAGAATGACGGAACTACCAGATGGCCCACCTGATGTTAAGCGGTAACCTCTGCCTATGAACAGTGCATTACCTCATAGGTCACGTCCACCTAGGACGCGCCCTATGTGGCATTCCACTGCGCCCGCCACCCTGATACATAAAGGTGAAAAGTCTCATGTGCCTGTAATTTCACCGGCACCCTTTCCCTTCAAACCGGAACACAGCAATGCGAGCACTACTGCTTTGCGGCAGAAATAGGTATGGTGGTAGTTCGTCCCCGATTTTTTGTGTAAGAGTTGGTCTCTTACACAAAAAAATTGATAGTTTTATTATTTTTACGCCGACTGTACTTCACTAATAAAATCGACAAGGGATCCAACAGGAATTTGAATGTTGCCTAAAAATTTTAATGGATCGAACAGGACTATCAAAGTCCAATGGATCATTCTCAATGGATCGAACAGGAATTACTCCATATAACATCGACATAGCCAATTCGGAGTGACACAGCCCGAATGTTTGCACGGCTCGTATAGTTTTATGAACAGCTACTGTGTAGTGGGTGGCAAAATAACTGTACCCTATTTATTTTATTGTTCTAGAAATCTAGCTTATGTGGGGATTAGGTCTTAGAAACCGTTGTATGGTTTGTCTCAGGTTGTTGCAATGAAGTAGCGTATTATACTATTAAAACTTCCGTGAGTGATATTCATAATAATTGAAAAAACCGGTGTTAACTCACGTAGGTACCTACTTGCACGTTACGTAAACACCCGACTCGAGTTTCTGGGAATTATTATCCCCTTCCTCAAGGAGTATTCGCGACGGCTTCCCGGCGATTACTGCAACAAGTACCAAACAAACAAACAATCAAACAAACAAACACAAACAACAAAACAACCAAGGTGTGTTAATACCGGTTTTTAACCCTCGACACAAATACGACGGGGTATTATAAGTTCAAAGCGTCTCCATGTGTGTGTGTTGGTGTGTGTGTGTGTGTGTGTGTGTGTGTGTGTGTGTGTGTGTGTGTGTCTGTGGCCTCGTAGCTCCCGAAAGGATGAACAGATTTAGTCCTTAAATTTTTGATTGAAAGTTGAATTTTTCGGGATTGTTCTTAGCCCTTAGCTATGTTTGATCAAAATCGGTTCAGCCATTTCATTGCGTTGCGGGTTTTTTAATTTTTACAAAATTAATTACTTGTTCAATTATTATTATGTAGTAGCGTATGTTTGACGACCTCTGTAGCGCGTCGGGCGAGTAGCTGGCTGAGATGCGCTAGGTTGCGGGTTCGATTCCCGCTGCGGAACAAATGTTTGTATGATTTGCAAATATTTGTTCCGGGTCTGGGTGTTGTGGTAGTATGGTACTCGTAGTTTCTAATACTCACGACACAGGGAATCCTAATGTGGGGTCAGGACTATGTGTGTGACTGTTGGGTGTTATGTTATGTTGTGTTATGTTAAGGATGTTTTGTTAGTAAGTAGTATATTCTAATTCCTTGATAGATAGTAGAGTGCATGTCTAGTTTTTTCATAATTGCAACATCCGCTACCTAGCCAATTATTTTGTCCGGCACTGTAAGTTACGTAGTAACTATTGTGTAATCTGTGCTGTAAGTTCCGAGTATAAAGAAGACAGTAACGCCTCAAGTTCCGCAGTTTTTCTCTCGAACCCGCGAACTTTCTGTCCTCCCGAACTTTTAGTTTTTCCCATCTCGTAATGACTTGCGGATGCTTGCCTGTGCTGTTTAAGCCGCGTCCACACTTGCGAGCTGATGAGCCGCTTAGCGAGCTGATGTGTTGATCAATTTGAGCGGCTCAGAGCGGGTTCTATCCGTGCCGAGCAAACTGTGACGAGTGCGGTGGCATCTGTCTCTTTTTTTTTATATAATTTTAGAAAGAGTAGTTTGTGGGCCCACCTGGTGCTGGCAACACTGGGAACATTGTCGATACGTTGCTTTAAAAAAAACCGACTTCAAAGCTAGGGATTGAAAAAACCGATTTTTGATTAAAATGGGACAAATTTGGAATGTACTTATAGGAATCCTTAAAAAACATACAAAAAGATATAGTGGAATTGAGAACCTCCACCATTTTTTAAAGTCAGTCTAACAATTGTCCCATTTTTTTTTCAAAATTTGTGAATATTCAGTTTGTTTTTATTTCTGATGAGTTTCCTCAGGATGATCAGCTTAAAACGCTCGCAGGTGTGGACACGCCTTTAGTTTCACCTGGTCGTTGAAAGTTTGCAAAGAACCGTTGTTTTTCGCGCGTAGGTATCTATATCATTATCATCATCATCATCAGCCTATGGAAGTCCACAGCTGGATATAGGCCTCCCCCATAGAATACCACGACGGATGGTATAAAATATATCATCCATCGTTGCATTCTGACGGATGGTATATAATATAGCATCCGTCGTATATAGCACGCCTCTTTACACAGTGGGTTGTATCGTGGAAAATAAAAGTGACGAGTGTTGAGGTCATCGCCGCCATTACTTCCCACGACTGACTCTGCTATCGCTTTCTTCCAGTAATAACATAAGCTAGCAGCCAGGACAAATCTTATACAAACGAATCTCACAAACAAGTCCAGGTACGCTTATCTCTCATAATTAGTAAGTGGCAATGGGCACCTCTCTGCCTAACCCCTTCGGGGATAAAGGCTTGTGTCTATGTATGTATTTATGTATGTATGCCCTAGGTCATTCAAGAGGGGACCTTCCTACACTGTGTCGTCCGGTTTGTGGTGGCCACTCGAGAACCTTTATTCCCCAACGGTTATCGGTTCCGCGAGCTATATGGCCTGCCCATTGCCACTTGCTTGTCTGCGAGCTAAGCGAACCCGGACTTTTTTGTGAGATTCGTTGGTATAAGATTTGTCCTGGCTGATATAATGTTATTACTGGAAGAAAGCGTTAGCCGAGTCAGTCGTGGGAAGCAATGACGGCGATGAGCTCACCACTTGTCACGTCTATTTCCCACGATGGTGCAATCCACTGTGAAAAGAGGCTCATTTGTGGCGCTCTGCCTGCCCTTTCGGAAAAAAGGCGTGTGTATGTATGTATGTATGCCCACGCTTGGCAGGCAGATTGGTGATTGCTGTATTGTTACGTTCTCAAGTGGATGTATTTGCCCATCCCCTGGTGTAATCCGTTAGTCGGCTTTTATGATATCCACTGGAAGATAAAATGGGGTCTATTCTTGACTGAACACTATTTAATGTATATTTGTATTGTATATTGAAGCTTAAAGTTAGCATAATATAGTTCAATTCGATTTTGCAAATATCCGCGTCTTGCGTTCCGTCACCATCACTCGCGTTCTCAACCAAATTGAATCTAAAGTCTAGGAAATAAAGCTCATATTTACTAATTCAAAGTTACGCGTACCTGCTTTTATAGAGACACGGACAAATTCAATAGAATTCATCTTTCCCGCAATAATTTTTATCTGTGAAATATACAGGGACTTAAAATGCGCGGGATCGCTTCGTTAGCCTAATGTCCCAGTATATTGTTGGGTTTATGACCTTAGAAAATATACCTACAGACCTACAAGGATCAAGTGGCACGTCGTGTGGTCGCCGTTGTGGCGCTGTTTGATATTAGATAAAAATATTGCGGTGTTTTTTGGAAAAAAAATAGGGTTCTAAAATAATGTGTATGTAAAACACCTTTCACAGATACGCACACTGTACCAAAATATAAAAATTGGGGGGAAAAGGCTTTAACAGATTTTGACGGTATAAGATAAGATAAAGATAATTGGTGTGTCGGTAGATGGGGGAAGGGGGGGGAGGGTTCATCCCGACACTACCCGTGCGAAGCCGAGGCGAGTCGCTAGTAAAGAATACAGGAAAAAGAAATGATCTTACGGACAAAAACTTTAACACTGAAATTGCGTTCCTTACGTCTAAGTCCAAATTATCTTTATTGAACTAGCGAGGATTATTTAATAATTGTGGTCAATAAGGGTTTAATGTAATCTATGTTTATTGACCTTTCTAAAGGTCAATAAATAACACACGTGCTGACAATTTTGGTGCACGCAAGTAGTACTCCACAAAATAAGCTTTTGTGAAAAATATATTTTTCAATAAAAGCTTTTATAAAATTAGTGATCGTACCCGTGTGCAGATCAGAATGAGCCCAAATACGGCCAGACTACTATTATCCATCGAGGAGTTCCGATGTCCAGCATCAGATCAGCTCGCTGTCACCATCATATTGTATTGTCATCAGAACTTGACAGGTATGCTAATTTTCAGCTTTAAAATTCAGTTTCAAGATTCCACCCGGATTCCACCCAGACAAACATACATACATTGCAAGTTAAATAAAAGCTTGTAATATCATTCGTTACTCCGGCCGAGAGCAGATTTGTTACCACAAAAGTTTTTTTTTTAAATCTTTGACGCAATGAGACGTCTGTACCGATTTTGATAAAACATGTCTGAGAACCATCGCTAGAAAAAAAGCACTCAAATCGATTCACCCGTTTATAGCTACGGTGCCACAGACAGACAGACATACACACAGCGGTCAAACTTATAACACTCGTCTCTTTGCGTTGAGGATTTTAAATAGAATGGACAACAAAGGCAACAAAAGTTTTTTTATACCAACCGACATCTTTTCCTGACATTTTGTGCCACACCGCCAAAACGAAAATAATGCATTTGCGTTTTTTTTAAATAATGCATTAAATGGGGCGCAGTGTCAGTGGGCCACAAAGTCAACATCCCGCTTTGAGCAGTGTGCAATAAATGATGATGGTACTTTCCCGAAGTTTATATACTGTGTTGGCAATCTCTGTTATTAAAACTTGAACAATTCTTCAAAAGAAACTTCGCTATAAACTTAACTGCAATGTTTATAGTTGTAGAACTATATTCATAAAACTTATGGAACTTATGAAACTTACATAAAACAAACTTTCATCGCTCCCCCAAATATTTTTACTATCCAACCACTATCCAAACATATTATTAGTGATAGATTTATTAGGGTTCCTTACAAGAAACCCTTACACGATCGTTCAGTCCGTACTTCCGTCCCTGTCTGACACAGCGTCATAAAATGCAAGTTTGGTAGATGGATACTTTAGATGTAGATATCAATAAAAGCTTGTGAAATATAGCCCCGTATGTTTTATACCAATCTGCGAAATGAGTCAGCATTTCTTCGATTAGGTAGTTTTCTATTTGACGTAGTGGTAAGTTGGGTGACTCCCGAGTTTTTGTGAGGACCTTCATTTATAAGCTGACAGTTAAGTGGTTCTCGTCGAGTTTTTCTTATAGAACTTAGGTAAATTTTCTTGAGTAGGTATTTCAAGCTACGCCACACTGAACATAAAAAACCCAAAAAGAGTCAGTACATAGTCTTTGAGGTTGGTACAAAACGACTGGAAAACATCCCTCCTGTTCGTCTGAACGGTGTGGACTTGGAAAGGGTGTACTAATTTCGGTACTTGGGGTCACTTAGTCACTACCAACCTCAAACACAATGACGACATCGAACTAACAATCAGGGGGTGAAACTAACATTGTTTCGAGCATACTGTACCTCTACGTGTACGTATATGTGCAGCTTGTGGACGAAGCATACGCTCGCGACGTACGGCACCATCCACTTCCAGTACAACAATGCATTCAGGGCGGTGTTGGGTCTGCCCCGCTACTGCAGCGCATCGGGGATGTTTGCGGCGGCGCGGCGCGGGTCGTCTGCGGTCCAACTGCGGTTCGTCTGCGGCTCAATTGCGGTTCGGCTGCGGCCCAAATGTTTCGTGATCCCAATCGCCTTATGTTGAACATTTCAAACGGTTTAATTTATGTGCGCCTGCTTGTCGTATGATGAAAAGGAGATGTTAGTGAAGTATAGAATGAAACTGGGGCACGATTATCGTCCGACCTCAGTACAAGACGTGTCAAGAGCTCTCAGTCAAGGGCTCTGGCCCGTTGTAAGTCGAGACTTACTATGCACGCCGACACGAAGAACGATAGAATAACAGTAGTCCAGTAACTTTATACATCACAGTATGCGTTAAATCCGGTAGTTCTGATTTTTTGCAGTCTTGTTTATGATGTTGGCCTTATGAATAATCCAAGTTTTTGACCTCGAGCGCCGAACGCAACCTTGTCAAAAATCGAAAAAATCGTTTTTTTTTTCAAGTTTTGGTGATTATAACCCTAAAGGACTAGTTTTTGAGAAAGCTTTCTTAGGACGTTTTTAAAGTAGACTAAATTTGCCAACTAATTTGTAATTTTTTGTAATTTGACAATTTGTTTGACAAATTTTTGTATGATACTAGAACTGTATCTGTAGACCCAATAGTTTCTGAGATTAAGCCTTTCAAAGTTTATATTTTTTTTCGAACTTCGCAATTTTTTGCAATTCGGATGGCATATCCCCGTAAGGGGATGGTGGTGAATCGTCGAAGTCTTTTGCCCACAAGTCATCCTCCATTTCGACATCGGACAGATCGTCGCTTTCTGGGATATCTACTACTGCAATATCAGGTATATTATCACAAGAGGCTCCGCTGCAGTGCCTGCAGACTGATGAGCATTTTAATCCTGCCTTCCTGCAGCTGCACGCGTTCCCACAACCCTTCGTGCACCCGCAAGAAATCATCCGCAAGAGGTGTGGTGGGGCTGCATCTCTGGTCATCATTTTGGGGTTCACTTCATCCCGCTAGAGTTATTCGAGTAACGTCTAAAATATTGCAAATAATTGTGAAGTTCGAAAAAAATTATAAACTTTAAAAGGCTTAATTTCAGAAACTATTAGGTTTACAGAAATAGTTCTAGTATCATAATGTAGCAAATTTAGTCTACTTTAAAAACGTCCCAAAAGTTTTCTCAAAAACTAGTCCTTTAGGGTTATAAACAACAAAACTTAAAAAAAAAGTTTTTTTTTCGATTTTTGACAAGGTTGCGTTCGGCGCTCGGTGTCAAAAACTTGGATTATTCATTAGGCAAACATCATAAACAAGTCTGCAAAAAATCAGAACTACCGGATTTGACGCATTCTACCCCATACTCTCAGACGACAAAGTTACTGGACTGCGGAGTATTATGCTAAACTTAGTTCGCCCCGAACTGAGACCCCACGAACACACGCTATTTATACTCTTGACGACCTCTGTGGCGCGGCGGGCGAAGGTTCGCCTGCGACGCAGGAGGTTGCGTAATCAATTCCCGCATCGGAACAAAAAAAAATACGATCTGCAGATATGTGTTCAAGGTGTTCAGGGTATTTTCTAAGTATAATAAAAAATATCTATCTATGTAATGTATTGTATTATTAAGTAAGTATATCAGTTATCTAGTACACAAGCTCTGCTTAGCTTGGGGCTAGATAATGTAGTGAACTGTCCAGCATCATTTATTATTTATTTAATTATTTATACTTTCTGTCCAGTCTAAATACATCAATATAGTTATTTGTTATGCAAGGCTGCAAAGTTGTTTTTTAACATGAGGAAAGGTACGAGACGAATAATAACTTTGCAGCCGACCGAAACACATAATATTTCATTTCACTACAGCGCGGAAAATGCTGTGCAAGAAAAACGGCTAAAATAAGTAGTTAAATTACGATTCGTAAGCTGGCCAGTGCGATTATTTTAAAAATGAGGTTGGCTGTTTAAAATAGTATATTATGCAATTAGTGAATAAAGGACGGATTTAAAGTGAGGGCCATAGATTAATCACGAGCAAGTCAAGGATTCTAACGACTGAATCACGACCGTAGGGAGTGAATCATGATTCAGGTGTTAGAATCCTGAGCGATACGAGTGATTCATAGCCCTTGATATAAATCCGTTTTATTCAAGAGTTGCATACTATACTTTATACCATGACTACGAGAAAAATATATATTTTAGCGAAAATAGACATCTACTTTATCAGTTGAATACAGTTTCAATCGATTTATTATTAAGTACCACTAAACTTTGTGTTCGTACAACTTACAGTACCTATTCAAAATAGCGCCCATTTACTAATCACAGCAAAGAACACAAAACTGTTTTTATTCTAATGCTAAACTTAGTCAAAAAAGTCGACCAATCAAATCTCGAGGAGTTATATGCACAAGAAGTTTGTATTTCGATTATTCTGTGCACAAGGATTTTGTATCGAGTATCTTTTGCTCAAAAAAGTCGACCAATCAAATCTCGAGGAGTTATATGCACAAGAAGTTTGTATTTCGATTATTCTGTGCACAAGGATTTTGTATCGAGTATCTTTTGCGCAAGGAGTTTGTATAGGAGTTGTTATTGGAGGGTGTTGCATTGAGATGGAGGCTCGAGTATATTGGTGTGTTCTAAATTCAAACACCAAAATAGTGATTAAAAGTGCTTTTTATTTACTGTTTTTAGTGAATAAAATAAGCTTTTTAGAGAGGGAATGAATGGTATAAACTTTGTTTGATGGAGACGGAAGGTGGACAACGGAACTCCCCGATGGATAATAGTATACTGGCCGTATTTAGGCTCATTTCGATCAGCACACGACTCCGATCACAGATCATAAAAGTTTGTATTTGGTTTTTTTTCACTAAATCGTATTTGTAGGTACTCTAATTGCTCAACAGCACATAAGCATCATCATCATCACAGAAGAAGTTCACTGCTGGACTGTATATGCCTCCCCAGAGAATGCCACAACGATTTGTCTTGAGCCGCCTCCATCCACAGACTTCCCACTATCCTTAATCTCGGTCCATCAGAGGAGGACAATACCGAGATCAATTATACGCTATGAGGATAAAGTCTGAGCAAGCATTCGGGTAGTAGCCCTTAGGGGAATTTTCCGTCAGCTCTCTTAAGGCGTGGATATATTATGTGAAATGCGGTGCATTAAAAACTTTTTTTCTCCACGATATTTATTGATAAATCTACAAAAGTATTAAAGATAATTTACATAATACACACCATGTTCACTTTTTTTAAATTACTTAAAATGTAATATATAAATTTGCAAAGTAGGTAGCCTCTGTTTTCGTAGTTACAACCATTTTTGTGCTAAACTATCAATAATAAGGTGTTTTTATTGCTTTTATAACACAACGCCGAGCGGACATTGTTTTTATTTATGAAAATGACTTTACTAATGATTTTTAAATTTAAAAAACGTGATTTTTGCTCACTTTTCGTTTCGCGAGTGCTATTCTGTCAATTTCTAACTTACCTGAATTTTAATGATTTAGATAGAGATGGAATTTGGCGTCCATCAACCCTATAAACACATTTTTACAGTGTTTTTTTTTTTGGGGGTATCTTTGCTAAACTGATTATATTTAGTAGATACTTACTATCAATTTCAACTTTCGCTATCTGAAGAAGTGTAGATGAGCTGTAATGGGCAAAAAACACAAAAAAAATAATTTCGCGCCACAAGCGTGAGCATCCACCTTAAGAGAAAATCTCAAGTACTTTCCTTTTTACCCTAATACCATACAGCAATTTACGACAAAACGACCCCGATTTTACGTATTGGTCTGTAACGACGCCTATAAAGGCTGAGGTGTCCAAAACCATGGTCCGTATGGCCCATTTGGTCTGGCCTCGCGCATTGGGCTACACATTCAGGACTTGGCTTTATGGCACTTTTTACGAGATCTTGGCGTAACTCCATGCCTTTTGCTGCGTAATACCTTTGCTAGTGATGGGAAGTTATCGATAATTTCCTAAGTTTAATTGTTATAAAGATCAATTTATTTGCTTGAACATAATGTCATATGAAAGGTCTTAAAATAAGTAGGTAAGTTCCAATTATGTTCTACCTTATCTGGCATGAAAATTTCAAAAATACAAAAGAGTGTCATAATTGTACATCATATTAAAATTAAAGTCATAAGTAGCCCTAAAATCACTAAGTGTCCTTCATAAATTCACGAATATTTTAAACAACAATTGATCAAAATTAGAATTAAATAAATGGCTGCCGTGATATGTTTGGCCTTGGATAAATGCATACCTATTTCAGCCGCAAAGCAGTAGTGCTCGTATTGCTGTGTTCCGGTTTGAAGGGTATGGGTGCCAGTGAAATTACAGGCACATGAGACTTTTCATCTTTATGTCTCAAGGTGGCGGGCACAGTGCAATGCCACATAGGGTGCGTTCTAGGTGGACGTGACCTGTGAGATAATGCATTGTTAAAGGCAGAGGTTACCTTAAAAAACCATCCCTCTACTCCAGTGGATGTCGTAAAAGCTGGCTAAGGGATTACTCGCTTGATGTATGTCAGAAACCTTCCTCGGCGTGTCTCACCATAGTTTCATCGTTATCGGCATAGTGGTTTACGTAAAAAAGACGAACGAACGACTGAACATAATTTTTTATATAAATAAATAATAAAATAAATAAATAAATAAAGAGAAGAAAAATAAGAAATATATATTTATATATACATTTTTTATGTTTCAAATTGATGCAACAACAACTGTTCCCACGATGGTGCAACCCCCGGTGAACAGAGGCCTATTGAGGCTCTGCCTACCCTTCGGGGGAAAATGCATGTGTCTATGTTTGTGTGTCGATGTTATAAAATAGCTGAAACAAAGTCTACTTGATTTATATTCAAGTTAAACACTTCAAAGAAGTTTTCGCACGTCCAGAATTTGCATAATTTTAGGTCCAAACGTGTACTTTGGGACTAAGCTCAAAACTCGATCCGTCGCGTCACGTCTGATCTCACTCAGGTACACAGAAGTTACCAAGTTGAAATGAAACTAGTATTTATATTCTCATACGGAGAATATTTTAAAAACATATATAAAGTAGAAGTTTGTATGAAAACTTAAGCTATATTTAAGTTAAGTCGCTTTTCTGTCTGTCTCTAGAGTGTCGGTCAAAGGGATATATCTCGGCAGGCGTATGAAGTTTACAGTTGAAACAATCACAGATTATTTAGACTTGAAGCATAAACAACAAAAATAAAAATTCGGGCGTTCCAAGATTTACACAAGTTTTTTTTAATGTAGCTGGGTAGACAAACTTGCTAACGGCCCACCTGATGTAAAATGGTCACCGTTGCTTATAGACACCGGCAACACCAGGGGTATTGTCGATGCGCTGCCTACCCTGAAGGAATTTATGTTTTTTTTTTTCTTGAAGCGGCACATGTCGTAACCAAGCGGTAAAACCTCAGATGGAAGCTCATTCCATAGTTTGTAGGTATGGGGAAGAAATGATCTCGAGAAACGAGTCGTTCGAACCCAGGGTTCTATGATGTGCGGATGAGCTTTGTCACGGTGCCGGGAAGAGCGATGATAAAATCTCGTTGCGGGGATGAGATCAAAAAGCTCGTCAGCTTAATTAAACTATCATTTTCTATTTAGCCTGTGTGCCCCCACTGCTGGGTATAGGCCTCCTCTCTAATACGCCACTCTCTCCGCTCCTGTGCTGTTCTCATCCATTCTCGTCCAACTACTAACGATGTCTGCCGTTCCAAATAAAGATTTTTTCTTTCTTTCTTTCTTTCATCCGACCATCGAGCGGGTGGTTTGCCTCTTGGTCGCCGAGCATCTCTTGGCCACCACTCCATTATAGCCGTGGTCCATCTTCCGTCATTCCTTCTAGCCAAGTGTCCCACCCATCGCCACTTCAGACTTGTGATCTAGCATACACTACGACTTTCGTACGTCGACGTATCTCGGCGTTGGGTATAATGTAAAAAGATACCTAATACAAATTATGACTTTCCAATTTGTCTCTGATAATAAACAGTCACACGAAAATAAACTGTATTGTAAGAGTCAATAAAAAAGATAATGGAGTAAACGTTGTTCTGTAGTACGAAACCGCTAACTGCGCGAACCGGCTTATACTTGGAAATTGTTGTGTTCTTTAAACCTTCAATTACAGGCACATGAGACTTTTCATCTTTATGTCTCAGGGTGGCGGGCGCAGTGCAATGCCACATAGGGTGCGTCCTTGGTGGACGTGACCTATGAGGTAATTCACTGTTCATAGGCAGAGGTTACCGCTTAACATCAGGTGGGCCTCTTGCTTGTTCCGTCATCCAAGTAGTATAAAAAAAAAAAAAAAAAAAAAAAACCTCATCATACTCAGAGTCTTGGTGGTCCTCATGTTACCGTGTTTTTTTTTAATTTGGCTTGGAATGACGAATCACGCAGATGGCCCACCTGATGTTAAGTGGTACCCCTTGCCTATGAACAGTGCACTATCACATAGACCACACTACCTAGGACGCGCCCTATGTGGAATTGCACTGCGGCCGCCACCCTGAGACATAAAGATGAAAAATCTCATGTGCCTGTGATTTCACCTGAGTTGCACCATCGTGGAATATAAACGTGACAAGTAGTGAGCTCATCGCCGCCATTGCTTCCCACGACTGACTCGGCTAAAGCTTTCTTCCAGTAATAACACATTTCTTTTTCCTTATAGTTACATCAAATTGTACACTAAAACCCCTTATTACATACAATCAGAACAATTTTTCTTCCCTATTAGACCTTTTCAATAAACTGCGTTCAACACTCGCCCACAAAATCAAGTTCATATAAAGCCTATCGATAAGTTTCGACATGGGGTGCTATCGATAAGCGAGGCGTGACGTCCCTAATTTACGCAAAGGTTAGAAGCATTTACATACAAATGTTCAGTATCACTGCGAATGACATAACACCACTAGACGAAAACAAGTGGAAAATGCCTTGCCATTATCTTAACGGTTTATGTATTATCTGATTGAGGCAATCCCAGGCAGCACACAAGTCATATAACTGGCCAACAATTTAACCTTATGCAGGGGTAAGCTTTATTATATATGTATAAAAGCTGTGTGTATTGCCAAGTTCTGTATTAAAGTTGTTTTTTGTTATGATAATGCTATTAGCTGAGTTAGTTCTGTAATTTGCCGATTTTATTTCTTAAAGCTGAATAGTCATCATAAATAGACCTGTTACTCAAGAGTTTGTGTAACCTTTTGAATAACACTGGTATAAGATTCTATTATCCAGCAGAGTACTGAATAATTGAGGTTCTGTTCTCTTTTAGCTGTATTACACACCACATCTTGACAGTTACACAGCTGCTGTATAAAGTAGGGTGAGGTTCCTGTTATGAAGCATATAGTTAGTTAACAGAATTTAAGGTAGCTGTTATAACTACTTTATGCCGCTTTAAGTACGAAATTACTGTCATGTGCAGCTAACTGGGGTAAAAGCAAAAGTAACAGATTCTTATGCAGAAGTTGGCTGAGTATTCACGAAAAGTAGACATTTTTTAAGCTAGCAGAACTATTTTGCAATATTTGTCAGCATTTATGCGGCTAGTAGTGTGACATTTCGATTTCGTGCGCGCGCTTTAGGTGTTGTGTAAATTATGCCGCCTATCAAAAAAAATGCTAAAAACATCTCCAATTCATGGAAAAATAGAAAAAGAACAGGAGGCATACGAAGAAAGTGCTTGCGCGAGTATGAAAATATAAAAAAAACTATTTGTGCTAATCCACAAACGACTGAAGGAAGTTCTTCCAGTTCATCTGATCCAAGTAAAAATCAAGTGCGAACACAATCCATAGAAACGGGTTCCGTAATAAATAATTATGAATCTACATTGCGTGAAGATTATGAATCAATTCAGAGGTCTGAAGATAGTGATGCGAGTTCCAATAATTTTGAAACAAGTGAAACGGAATATGAAAAAAATTTAATATTTCGTAATAACTTAAAACAATGGGCCATAAATAAAAACATTTCTCTAGAAGCCTTAAGGGAATTATTATCTGTCGTCAATCACAGATTGCCAGGAGTTTTGCCAGTAGACCCGAGAACATTATTACAGACTAAGAGAAATGTCGTAATAAAAAAAATTGAAGGTGGAGAATACTGGCACAAAGGACTTATTGAACCTTTAAAAGATATAATAAATTTTGTATGGCTGGAAATCCCTGAATCTATACAATTAAATTTGAATGTTGATGGCTTACCTATTTTCAACAGTTCGAAAAAAGAATTTTGGCCAATTCTTTGCAATATCTGCGAAAAACCAGAAATAGAGCCTCTTGTAGTTGGAATTTATTATGGATCAGGAAAACCAAAGAACCTTAGTCAGTATTTAGAAGATTTTGTCGCAGAAACTCAAAGTCTTCTTGAAAATGGAATTCCTATAGTTAGAGAAGGCAAAGAAAATATTACAGTCAATGTAAGAATAAGGTGCTTCATCTGTGACTCTCCGGCTAGAGCATTTATAAAAGGTAAATGATGACTAAACTTGTTACCTACATTACAGACGTCATGCAAAAACTTTTTAGGGTTTTGGTAGCGGTAGGGTAGGGGTAGGGTAGGGGTGGGTTAGGGGTAGGATAGGGGTAGGGTACGTTACACGACATTCATTGACTGGGGGTACGAAGTTCGCCGGGTCAGCTAGTTAATTTATATATAAA
Organism: Operophtera brumata; assembly: GCA_932527175.1. Classification (NCBI taxonomy): domain Eukaryota; kingdom Metazoa; phylum Arthropoda; class Insecta; order Lepidoptera; family Geometridae; genus Operophtera; species Operophtera brumata. The sequence continues at coordinate 50,776,512 of OW052239.1, read as the reverse complement.
AGAGGTCTTGCAGATCCTTACTACAATAAACTACAATCCTTTATTGAAAACATTTTACATTTTCAGGTGTTTGCAACTTCAACTCTAAGCATGGATGTTTAAAATGTACGACTGAAGGAGAATACTCGCATCAGTATCATACTGTCGTTTTTCCAAACTCAAGATGTCCTAAAAGAACAAATGAAGAATTCAGAAATAAGAAATATAGAGATCATCTAAAATCTGATACACCCCTTTTAAAATTACCCATAGATATGATCGAAGATTTTCCTATTTCCGATTCATTACATCTGATTGACTTAGGAGTCATGAAACGATTACTCGTGGGATGGCGTGATGGAAATTTTAAGAATCTTACTACAAAATGGCGAGCTGACGATGTGCTGAAAGTAACACAGTTTTTACTCACCTGTAAACTACCCTCCGAAATTCATAGATCTATGAGAGGTCTAGATGAGCTTCATCATTGGAAAGCATCTGAATTCCGGTCATTTTTCTATTATTTGAGTATTGTTATTCTGCCTGACTTTATGTCGAAAGGACCCTATGAACATTTTTTGACTCTTTTCTGTGGGGTAACAATTTGCTCTAGCCTAAAGTACAGCTCAATATTGGACCTTTCTCACGAATTATTATTATATTTTGTAGAAAACTTTAAAACATATTATGGTAACTACATTACTAGCAACATTCATAATCTGGTACATATTACTGATGAAGTTCGTAAATTCGGCCCACTTAACACCTTTAATTCTTACCCTTTTGAGAACAAACTGTACTGCATTAAAAAAATGCTTAGAGCTGGCAACAAGCCATTATCACAAATAGCTAAAAGGCTTACAGAGAGTGATTGGAATGTTCAATCTAAATTAAGTAAAGCGAAAAATGAAACTAACCAATATCCTGTCATAAAAACAAATAGTAAAAATAGAAAAATAATAGATTTTGGTAAGTTCGTAATTTCTAACAAAAGACAGGATAAGTATTTTATGACTACAGAAGAAGAAATTATAGAAGTGGCAGAAATAACCGATGAACATATCAAAGGGTACAGAATTGAAAATGTATCTGACATCTTCGAATTACCTATTAAGTCTTCATATCTTAATATGTTTAAAACAGGTGTACAAAATGGAAACCGTACAACAGAAATCATAAGTTTCAATAACATTAGCTATAAGTTTGTAGTAACTACAAACAAAAATGAGCTTTATTTCATTCCTCTATTACATACATTAACAATTTAAACTGTATAGACCGTATTCCAATTGCTATGTATTTACTTGGGCACGCTGCTGTTTAGTAACTAAGAACAGTAGGAAGGAAGGAAAGGAATGAAAACCAAGGAAGGAATACTTATCTTGATCTCATGCTATTTATAAAAAGTGTTGGATATTTGACTAAATGTGTAATATTAATGTGAATTGTAATAAAACAATTATTTAAGTCAATCAGTCTTCCTTTTATTTTCAGTACAAAAATCACTTGAGAATACTTAATTGTCCGATACATCACTACCTATTAAACGATTACACTTAACAAAGTACGAAAAAAAAGCAAGTTATAAATCTGATTATTGAGTAAACGCAAGTGTTTTACTCGGGATTCTGTTTGAAAGAACACTTAATAAAATTCTAGTTATAAAAATCTAACATGTCATAAAGAAATCAACAAAATAGAATTAAACGTATATCGTTACATCGTCATAAAAAAATCAACAAAATATAATTCAACGTATAGCGTTACATCGTAATAAAAAAATTGAAAAAATAGAAGTAAACGTATAGCGTTACGCATTAGGAACGAAATACTTTCATATGGAAACATCTTCTTTCCTTACAAATACTAAAAAGTAATAAAAATAATAAAAATAACAAGACCTCTATTCATTCTCTTCAATTATAGCTTCGTTTTCATTACTTGGATTATTTTCTTCATCATTGTTTTTATTATTAATGCCATTATTATTAGTATTTTCGTCGTTGGGATTATCGTTACCGTCATTATCATTTATATTAACTTCACCATCATTTTGTATATTTCCTTCACCATCATTATTAGTATTGTTTTCACTGTCATTATTAGTATTACCTTCATCATGATTATTCATAACATCTTCGTCGTCATGATTATTAGCTGCACTTCTTTGATTCTGAGGCTTACGTTGGACTCTTTTGTCGAATTTTCTTCTTTTCTTGCTGGACTGACGAATGTTCTTGGATGTTTTCCTTTTCAAAGCATTTCGCAATATGTTTTTGAAAAACTCTTCATTATCTTGCACTGTGTACGTGTTGTCCCAATAATAGACCATTTGGAAAAAGAATTTTAATACGTTTTTATATTTTTTGAAGCCTATTTTAAGATCATCTCCACGACTTCCTCCAGTCCAGGAACACTGGCAAAGGAAGTCTTTGGTAAAAATTGAATCTAAAAGTCTATAAGCACAGTTAGAGCCTGATCCTGGTGCCACAGAACATAATATTGCATACTTTTCTAAGTATGTTTTAAGTATTTTAGGGCATGATAGTTCTTTGTCGAGTTTTTCCAAGCTTTCGATGTTATCGACAACTTCCATACACATCCTTTTAGTTTCTGCTCCTTTGGCTTGTGCTAAAGTTGTTACTGTAATATTTTCTGTGCTTTGTTCTTGTATTTCTTGTAACTGAACCGACATTTCCCCAAGCTTTTTCATTATTTTATTTTGGTTGTCCAAAATTGCAGTTTGTATCTCGTATAAATTATTAATTTGGTTTGTCATATTTTGATCATTTGTATAATAATGTACTTCTTGAGGTGTATTTTCTTGCTCTCCGGTGGATACTGTATAAAATGTTTCATCGATAATATAGGAGGGATGCTGGTTGGTTTGAATTGACGTTTCTGGAAATATTTGTATGGTTGGATCTGCTTGTGTGAATGGACTTGCTTGTATGGTTGGACCTGCTTGTGTGATAGGACCTGCTTGTGTGAATGGACGTGCTTGTATGGTTGGACCTGCTTGTATAGTTTGACTTGCTTGTATGGTTGGACCTGCTTGTGTGATTGGACCTGCTTGTATAGCTTGACTTGTTGGTATGGTTGGACTTGTTGGTATGGTTGGACCTGCTTGTGTGGTTGAAGTTGGTTGTTTCATTCTTTTGTTTGGGTTCCCAGGTTTAATCTGCAACAATGCATAAAAACCTTTTCGAATTATCCTAGAAAAATCAACTGTAAAGCTGTAAACACACGATAGTATCAAACTGATCAAACGCAGTGTCGTCCTTCCAAAAATGACAGTGTTTGGGGAATTTTACGGAACTGAAGCGAGCCACGGATTTCATTATTTAAAAACAAATAATTCAGATAATTGCTTATAACCAGTTGCGTAAAACATGGGAAACGCGACTGCCAGCTCGATACAACCTCAATTTTCTTAGTTTGTCGTTCATATTTTTACTTGAACTACCAAAATGATGTAAAAAACGACAATGGATATGGACATAGAGATTTAAATAAATAGGTAGGTAGGTATTAATTTACCATTATTCGTTGAGCTGCAGCATTCAAATTTAGAACTTTTTGAGGAGGAGTAGTACGTTTGTAGGATCGTTCACCGTCATCGGTATCGTCCGTGTCTGTTTTGTCTAACATTTTTGATAATTCATCCTCTGCTTCTTCGTATGTACTATAGTTTCTTCTTTTCACTACACAATTATAGGTCAACCAATCTGTCTGGGGCTGGGTACTATCATTTTTTGATAGTATATCACCGTACATCTTAGGCCAACGCAATATTCCTTTGACTTCCCATGTTTCGGGCACAGTACATAGTTCTACCTTGCCTTTTCGACGAGTCGACACAATTTTAAACGGCATGTTCCCTGAAAAATATCAATAACTTAAAATTAGTACGTACTTACTTTAAGTAGGCACATCTGGCCACTTGAAATAACCTAAATGTTTTTTGCAAGGCACAACTTACATCTATCTACATTAGTAGCGCAGCGGCTCAAACTACCTATCCTATGTCTGCGACTTATCAACTTTTTAACCCGATGTCTCTTCTTTCTGACTTATTAATGCGACAACTATCTGCTATACTCCACAAACGGCCGTACGCATGCACTCTGATGGCAGACCACAGACTACTAGGATGCTAACGCATTGGCAGACTGACTGACTATACTGTGTTTTACGGCGGAGCGAGTGGGGAGGCGGGGGGGTTAATACACTATGCCGCGCGCCCGCACCGACCGAACCGAGGAGAGTACCTAAACACTACAGAGGTGTAGTAAGTAGTTAAAACCTACTATACTTACTTATTTATTCTGTACTACATTAATTACGTTAAAATGGGAAGCGGACACCCGTTGGTAATGACATTTTAGCCTTTTGAACGAAATAACTTTCATATAACTTCATATATATAAAAAAATAAAAGATGCATCCCCTATTCATTTTTAATTTACTACAACTTCCTTTTACACACGGTAAAAATCTAACTTCATTTAGATGGTTTTATTGGGCCGGACAACCGATTTACACGAAATGAAATAATTACCGATTAACTAATAATAAATCTGAATATGATTAGAGCTAAAAAAAACAAATAACAAATAGGTCTATACTGTGGGTTTTCATTTATTTTATGACTGAATCCTAATTGTTTGATTAATATTACGAGTGAGTATGATTATAGAACAGTATACGAAAATATAATGGGGGCAGACCACTTTTAACCAGAGAACATCTGAATAAGTGGACACATATAAGGTCTGTTATGCAGACATTAGACGAGGAGCCGCTGTGCAAGCAGACTTTATTCAGAATGAGCGTCGCCATAATGAATAACATAACCTATTAAATCATGAGAAATTGTATACTCGAAAACTCAATTATGATAACGAAATCGGTATAATATTCTTGTAAAAAGTATTACAAGATTACTTTTGAACCCTCAAATGGTATAAGAACATGAAAAATATTTCACTCGTAAAAACAAACCAACGACGAAATGTTGTTTATTTCTCAAAAACCTGGCTTATCAGGTAGCGCGTAAAATTTTTGCACGAAATGTATATATGAATACACGGTAAAGTTGCATGCGCACCTACAATTTATTATTTCAAGCACAAATTAAGCGTATAAAATTATTTACTTACCGCTGACATTAAAATTTGGCCATTTATTTTCTGCTGCTGTCACTCACCAAAACAACGCGGCACTTTTAATTTATTTTTGTGTTCGATTATATATGTCAACTTCAAATTTAATTTGAATAAATTTTTGATAAATGTTCTGAAATAAGCTTAAAGCTGTGTATCATCTGAATATCTGAGCTTTGAAGGACTAAGCATATAGTTCATTCATCATTCATTCATCTTCTGGATAACAGAGCTGTAATACTTGAATAAAAGAACAAAATGCTTTTATGCAGAAGATACTCAGCTTGTCGTACAATTATTCAAAACTTATTCATGTGTTATATTGCTATTACTCAGCTATTAGCGGTATAATTTTGTGCCCAAATTGCTTGAGTAACGTCTGAGTAAGCGCCAAATCAGCTAATTACGGTAGTCTTATTCAGCAATTCGTTTCTGTGACTGCTCTTATAAAAAACCTACTCAGAAGGTTTGTGCTGGCTGGGATGTGGGCCTTGGCGAACATAAAAATAAGGTTGAGTTTGCTGTTCTGATAACGTATGGAAGGGTTAAATGTATTTTTGTTAGGGGAAGTAAGTTGGGAAAATGGTGAAGTGTTTTGTTACTGGATATTACTCCGGTAAATAATCTCAGTTCATTACAGTCATCATCATCTGATGCCGCCTTTAGATGTCCACTGCCGTACGAGGTATCTCTTAAAGAATGTAATGGCGGATTGGTGATCGCCATTGTTGTTTAGTATTCAGGCGGTTTTTTTTTTTTTTTTTTATTATTTCTTAAAAAATTAACACAAACAAAGTATTATACACTCAAAAGACCCTTATGGGTTTGTTCAGAGTGTATACAAACCTCCTTAGGTATAAATACATAATCTTACTCTGTAATACAGTATCCTCTTCACCGCTTAAAATAGGTAAATACATAAATAAGTTAGGTAATTTAGGTAGGAACTAGTTATGTTTGTCGTACAAAAAATTGTTGCATTCTGACTGAACCGATAAACAGGTTACCGTTTACCTTCTGACCTTCTGTCCATCCCCTGTAATACCGTAGTCGGATTTTACGACATCTATGGGAGGAGACAAAGGGGGTCTATCCTAAGGCCCGACACGCCTCAGCTTGGATACATACAGAAATACATAACGACACACGCTGAAGGGGGGTAGGCAGAGCCTCAATGAGCCTCTTTTCACAGTGGGTTGAACCATCGTGGGAAATAGACGAGACAAGTGGTGAGCTCATCGCCGCCGTTGCTTCCCATGATTGACTCTGCTAACGGTTTATTCCAGTAATTACACATTCCATAATAATCTAGCAGCCAGGACAAAAATATTGTACCAACGAATCTAACAAACAAGTCCGCGTAATCCCTTAGTCGGCTTTTACGACATCCACGGGAGGAGACGGAGGGGTCTATTTTGAGGTCGGACACATCACAGTAAAAAACTCATACGTAAAAAAAATACTCTCACAATTGGAGGGGTATTTCCTCCAAAAAGGGGGTAAGTTTGCTGCGGCGCCATTTACCGGCCTATAACCGAAGAAAGGCTTGCCCATAATGTGCCACTACAAAAGCCTCTAACTGTACTTTAAATGAATGTCAGTGGCAGTACAGTATAGTTAGAAATGTCGGGCTACATATATCTCTTTAGTTCAAGTCGGCTAGACCAGATGGTACCGACTTGCTGAATGTCTGAAATATACGTAGCTCTATTGAGGACGATACTGCAACTGAGGGCTATACAAGTTTTGCATTGCATCTATCATTTTGTGAAAATAGGCATAAGTGTGACGACCTCTGTGGCGCGACGGCCGAAGGTTGGCCTGCGACGCAGGAGGTTGCGGGTTCGATTCCCGCTTTGGAACAAATATTTGTGCGATCGCAGATATTTGTTCAGGGTGTTCTGGGTATTTTCTATGTATGATAACAAATATGTAATGTATTATATTAAGTACTAGCGACACGCCCCGGCTTCGCACGGGTAGCCCCCGGTGAAAAATATATTTATTACTCCCCCCCCCCCGATATTTTATTACTTATTTTGCTATTCGGAGCCGAGAAGAACCCACCAAAAAAGAAATAACTAACATCGGTCCAGCCGATCTTGAGTTATAAGTGGTGTAACTAACACGACTTTGTTTTATATAATATATAGATATCAGTTATCTAGTACCCATAACACAAACTCTGCTTAGCTTGGGGCTAGAAATTGTTGTGTGAACTGTCCAGCATTATTTATTTATTTATTTATAATAGAGACTTGAATTAACCTTTACTGCCTTAACTGGTTACTAGGGCTGGTACCCACCGTGTATTATCTGAAGTAGAGGGCGCAGGGCGTTGGCCGTCCGATGTAACATGGTTCAGGAGTTAGAAGAACCAATAATTTAGTTATCAGCATGTTTAAGGCTCTCTGTGGTCGGATATAGGCCACTGATATTCATTATGGATACATAATGAACTGTCGCGACTGTATGTCCCTAATAATTATTGTAGCGGCAGGAGACAATTTATTCTCGAAGTCGTTTTGCAGAACAGTAGCGCGCGCCCAGTCTCCCATTCCGCGAACCCTCAGTGCGCTCAATGCTCTCCTGGACGCAAGCTCTGATTGTGATGTTTTTGTGGATGGATGGAAGGTGATTCTGTCTGAGTGCCTGAGGTTCTGTGACAAGAATGTGTGATTGTTTGTGCTTTTTAAAGCATGCTGCCAGACATTCTACACCAGCAGCCTGTGGGTTCCCTATACGCAGAGGGCGTTCAATGTGCTGCGCGTTCAGTATAATAATAGTTTTAGAGTGCTGATGGGGCTGCCACGTTTCTGCAGCGCGTCAGGTATGTTCAGTGAGGCACACTGATGGCTTTCACGCCATTATAAGAAAGCGCTGTGCGTCTCTCATGGAACCCCTGCGTGGCAGCCCCAACACCATTCTAAACAGTTTGGCAGATAGGTGCTTATAGGCAGGGTTAAAAAAAACAGTTTTTTTTTAAAGAACAAAACACTTTTTTTTTATCTGCAAACAAAAAATCATTGTTTTAAATCAATTTCTGTGATTTGTTTTTTTTTTGTATTGTTTTAAACATATTAACACACATTTTTCACTTTAATTAATGTTTTTTTTTTAAATATGCTTATTATAGTTTGGTCTGTATGTTAGAATTTAGTAGGTATGTAACGGAATCTTTGATCATAATTTTCACCGCACTTCAAAACGTCGGAAGAACAAAAAACATTTTATCGAATAAAATTTGATATGAAATACATAGGTTTTTTTATGTTTTGAAACATGTTTTAAACGAGTATGCATTTTTCCCAGTGTTTCCGTTTAAACAGTGTTTTAAACATTACCAACCCTGCTTATGGGGCACTGGATAAGCCTGCATTACACTTTATAAGGGGCACTGCCCCGATATCTGAGGGGTTCCTTGTGTCGTGTCTTCGTATTTTGTTGTTTTGTGTCTGAGTGTACCTAAAGAATTGTTTAGAATTTGAAATTATGATTTATTGCCATTTTAATTATTATTATGAAAATTTTAATGTATGTATCTACTTTTAAGAGCTTTTAAAAGCTTGAAATAAAAGAATTTGATTTAGAATTCAACCACTAGAATTGTGTTAAAACTACAAAATAATCAATGTTCATTTCGCGTGGCTGTGTTAAATAATTTATTCACCAGTTAAAAAATGTCTTGACGTCGCAAGGTGAGCGTTATGTGTAAGCTTTCATGTTTGTAAATAAATTGTAATCCTATGTTTGATCCATACGAAGGCGCAGTTCAAAGTGAGTGCTCAGTAAAATTAGCTCCAAGTTAATCATGCTAATCTTTGTTGACGGAATGGGGCCTTAAATTGTATAGCAGTTCTCAGCGGGAGCGCATGTTTTATCTCTTCGTATGTTTCCAAAATCCAACTAAGTAAATGCGCTTGTGTACTGCAAATGAATTCGAAACGCCATCTGTACGAGACGTTAAATTATTACATCTATATGAATAGCATACATACACAATAATATTATTTCTGGTTTTACAAATGACTTAATTTTTATGTTATTACAATTCGATAAATGTTGGTACAGTCAACGACATAAGTTTATAAACAATTTGGTTTTTTTACAAGCTTTTATTTAACTTGCAATGTATGTAAGTATGTTTGTCCGGTTAATTATTTGTTGTTAATTTTAAAGCAGTTATCCTCAACCGATTGAGCTGAAATTTAGTAAACCTGTCAAGTTTTGATGACATTACAATATGATGGTGACAGCGAGCTGATCTGATGATGGAGACGGAAGGTGGACAACGGAACACCTCGATGGATAATAGTAGACTGGCCGTGTTTAGGCTCATTTTGATCAGCACACGGTTACAATCACTAATTTTATAAAAGCTTGTATTAAAACACTGCCCCGTTCACGCTCGTATTATGTACCCGTTTCGTCAATCTACTATCGTCCATCCTTTCAAGTGCCCAAACCATCTAAGCATACCCTTCTCAATCCTAGTCACTACGTCTTCTTTAATTTCACAACGCTCTCTTATCACACTATTCCTCATTCTATCTCTCAAAGTCACACCACACATACTTCTCAAAGCCCTCATCTCCACTGCATTTATTCTACTTTCATGTTTCATGTTCAGCAGGTACTTTTTAACCCCCGACGCAAAAACGACGGGGTGTTAAAAGTTTGACGTGTCTGTGTGTGTGTGTGAGGGTGTGTGGCTGTGATTGTCTGTGTGTGTCTGTGTGTCTGTCTATCTGTGGCATCGTAGCTCCCGAACGGATGAACCGATTTAGTTATTTTAACCCCCCCAACGCAAAAACGACGGGTTGTTATAAGGTTGACGTGTCTGTGTGTGTGTGTGTGTGTGTGTCTATGTGTGTGTCTGTCTGTGGCATCGTAGCTCCCGAACGGATGAACCGATTCAGTTTTTTGTTTTGTTTGAAAGTTGAATTAGCCGGGAGTGTTCTTAGCTATGTTTGATCAAAATCGGTTCAGCCGTTTCATTGCGTTGAGGGTTTACAAAAATAATTACTTGTGGATATGTAATTGTTTTGTGCATTACGATTGGCCTCTCCGTCGCGCCAAATTAAAATCTTTACATAAATCCACTATTTCCCTAGAACCGTACATTATTGTTAGAGATAAGCCTACTTTATAACTATTTGGTGTGTAGGTGAGCACAATATATTCCTTCGCCTACATGATGTCGTAAATAAAGGCAAATGTCTTAATTCTAACGATATAGAGCGGGTTTTTTTAGGGTTCAGTTGTTGGAAGTAAAAACGTTTAAGTGGGCTTATTTATTTTATTTCTTGTTGTTAATTTTAATAACTTAGCTAGTGAAGCAAATGTAGTTCTAAAGATATACATAAATACATAATAATAGATTCACGCATTTTCCCCGGAAACGGTAGACAGAGCCTCAATGGGCCTCTTCTCACTGTGGGTTGCACCATCGTGTGAATATAGATATGAAAAGTGGTGAGCTCATCGCCGCCATTGCTTCCCACGACTGACTTAGCTAACGCTTTCTTCCATAACACATTCCTTAATAATTAAGCTAACAGTCCGGGCAATCCTTACGACATCCACGGGAGGAGACGGAGGGGTCTATTTTAAGGCCGGACACATCACGGCTAAGAGAGATTTTTAGGTGTTCTGTTGGTCAAAGAATAGACGTTTAAAATGGCTTATTTATTTTATTTCGTTTAGTAAATATTGTGTTACATTTTTGTGATTATAGTGATTTTATAACTATGTAGGTATATGAGGAATGCGAACTTTGTTTGATTTTATTTTAGGTAAAAAGTAGGAATTTGCCAAAGAGCAATGGAGAGAAGTTTCACAGGGACAAAACTGAGAGATCGTGTAAGGAACACCAGCATTCGAAGGAATTCGGAAGCCAAAGACGTAGTACGCCGAATATTCAGGTTAAAATGTAAATGGGCAGGGCATCTACAGAGAGTGAAATCCAATAGATGATCCCAAGTAGTCACTAACTGGTGTCCTAGAGATCAAAAGCGTAACCGAGGACGACCACTTCAACGATGGAGTGACGAACACAGATTGTCGAAGTACAACTGAGTGAATGTGACAGGTCAGTTACGAATACAGATTGTCGAAGTACAACTGAGTGAATGTGACAGGCCAGTCACGAATACAGATTGTCGAAGTACAACTGAGTGAATGTGACAGGCCAGTCACGAATACAGATTGTCGAAGTACAACTGAGTGAATGTGACAGGCCAGTCACGAATACAGATTGTCGAAGTACACCTGAGTGAATGTGACAGGCCAGTCACGAATACAGATTGTCGAAGTACAACTGAGTGAATGTGACAGGTCAGTCACGAACACAGACTGTCGAAGTACACCTGAGTGAATGTGACAGGCCAGTCACGAACACAGACTGTCGAAGTACACCTGAGTGAATGTGACAGGCCAGTCACGAATACAGATTGTCGAAGTACAACTGAGTGAATGTGACAGGTTAGTCACGAACACAGACTGTCGAAGTACACCTGAGTGAATGTGACAGGCCAGTCACGAATACAGATTGTCGAAGTTCAACTGAGTGAATGTGACAGGTCAGTCACGAACACAGACTGTCGAAGTACAACTGAGTGAATGTGACAGGTCAGTCTCGAATACAGATTGTCGAAGTACACCTGAGTGAATGTGACAGGCCAGTCACGAACACAGATTGTCGAAGTACAACTGAGTGAATGTGACAGGTCAGTCACGAACACAGACTGTCGAAGTACAACTAAGTGAATGTGACAGGTCAGTCACGAACACAGACTGTCGAAGTACAACTGAGTGAATGTGACAGGTCAGTCACGAACACAGACTGTCGAAGCACATTACTTTCTTAGTTATACTGTACATATATATATAGTTATACTACGGAACCATCTAAATCTTAAACCGTGCCCACTTGACCAATTTTGAATCGGAAAACCAGTGTAATTTAGTAAATTTAATAAAGATATTTGTGACGTTCTGTATAGACACCGTAAATTTAAAATTTAGTTGCTTGTTGGGTGGTTGGAGTGTCAAGAGCGAGGTCTTGTTATTATGTTTGGGTTGATAGTTCAATTACTTATATGATATAGGGTGATGTGGAATAACTTTCTACTTTACTGAGCGAAGTGAGCTCTCGCACAGTAAGTGCGTAAGTTTTTAGTAATTCCTCTAACTGTCGATTATTTTTATTCTAATTCTATATTTTGTGTTCTAATTGAATGTTAATTTGTTTAACAATGGAATACTTATGCGGCGGGCGAAGATTCGTCTGCGACGCAGGAGATTGTGGGTTCGATTCCCGCCTCCGTACAAATATTTATACGATCTGCAGATATTTTTTCAAGGTATTCTGGGTATTTTCTATGTATAATAAAATATATCTATCTATGTAATGTATTGTATTAAGTATATCAGTTATTTAGTACCCATAAAACAAGCTGTGCTTAGTTTGGGGCTAGATAATGTTGGGTGAACTGTCCAGCATTTATTATTATTTATTTTTATGTTTCTATCTATCTATCTTAAGACTGCGCTAACTCTAGACAGAAATCATCATACAAAAAAACGCCTCGCGCCGCTTGAAAAAGCGAGCGACGCGCGCTAGACGTTACTTTGTTTTTTTATTTTTTCTATCGAGAAAATATTGTCCTATCGTATTTCTTTCTTGGTGATCCTTTGGTATTATAATGTAGTATCCGTGCATATTTTTAATTTGAATATTGTACTTGATTTAGTCAGTTAAAAATCTAATCTAAGATTGATAATTTTGCGCTATACCCTACATTGACTTCTTTATTTGTCTGAGTTTGAGGTATGATGGCCCTCAAAAGGGCCTAATGACCAAGTGTGGTGAAAAACATCGGTAGGTATAAAAACGTTGTACTCAAGTGTCCGTTTTCACTCTACTGCGCAAAACAAAGAGCATTGTTCTAATTATATCTGGCTCTTATTTTAACTCTGAATTTTCCCGCTTCGTTAATCATTGTTTTAACTCAAATTTCTCAAAATTACGAACCTCTGATTACACCTTTTCCCCAGAATTGAATCCACAAATAACGCTCGAATAACGTTTGAATTAGCAATTAGTATGTTGAGCTAGAAAAAAGAAATTAAAAAGCTAAAACTTTACTACGGCAAATCTTTACTGAAAAGCGATTAGGTAGGTACATAATGTTTACTGTTGTTGTAATGTTTTGTGCTGAAAATCAGCGCTGCAGTTTACTGCAGCATTATGCTGAGCACGGTCCTTTTTTGACAGCACTATACATAGCACAAACGCTGTCAAAGCCGTGGTATGTTATCCCTTATACTTAGTTATAATTATGTGTTTTGTGTAGTTTTTAGTAAAAATAAAAGTTTTACTAACTTGCTTACGTTACCAAATTGACTACTTTCCCAAAAAAATATATTTTAAGTACGTAAATGCTTAAATAAATAAAAAATCAAAATATTTGCATATGTAATATATAGAAGTACAGCTCGTTCACCGTAAGATGGCACCTACGTTATACTCTTAGTCTCTGTGTTAGTATTTATTTTTCATCCCATCTATTCGAAAAGGACGACTGGGTTCGCCTTTAAGTGCACCCAACGGTGGTGTTTTCTATGAGAAAATTTTAGCGGGCAGTAATGAGTTTGATGGGTAGTGATGAGTGAGATAATTCGAATGCAAATATTGTTTGAATAAATACTGGCTGGTACGACGGCCCAAAACCCAAAACAAAAAAACCCAAAACACACAAAAAACACAAAACACAAAAAAACACAAAACACAAAAAACACAAAAAACACAATACACACAAAAAACACAAAACACAAAAAAAAACACAAAAACACAAAAAAAACACAAAAAAACAAAACACACAAAAAACACAAAACACAAAAAAAACACAAAAACACAAAAAAAACACAAAAAAACACAAAAACACAAAACACAAAAAATCACAAAACACAAAAAAAAAAACAAAAAACACAAAAAAACAAAAAACAAAAAAAACACAAAAACACAAAAAACACAACACAAAAAAAAATACAAAAAAAACACAAAAAAGCACAATACACACAAAAAACACAAAACAAAAAAAAACAAAAAAAACACAAAAAAGCACAAAACACATAAAACAAAAAAACACTACACACAAAAAACACAAAACACAAAACACAAAAAAAAACAAAAACAAAAAAAAACACAAAAAAAACAAAATCACAAAAAACACAAAACACATACCAAAAAACACAAAACAAAAAAAAACACAAAAAAGCACAAAACACAAAAAAACACCCAAAAAAACACAAAAACACAACAAAAAAAACACAAAAACACAAAAAAACAACTTTTATTAAATAATAATATTACAATAACATATGAGGCGCCTTTTATTTTCTCATAGTGGGTGATGAAAAGCAGAGTGTATCACACGGGCGCAACATATATTTTTGGCTCGGGCGACGTACTTTGAATCTCTCGCTACGTTCAGGATTCTACTAAAGGATCCCTCGCTACGCTCGGGATTCTACTCTAGAATCACTCACTTCGCTCTGGATTCAAAAAAGCGCCCTAGCCGTAAAAATATTATGTTGCTCCCTTATGATACAATCTACTATTTCTATTGTTATAGAAAAATAAATACTCCATGGCAGTTGACATACTACGGTGAACGGTCTGTACCTACTTTTGAAATTGACTTAATTGCTTTTACGATATTCGCGGATTAAAATCTGGTTTTATGAAATATGTAAAATCAAATCCATTTTATGAAACCACAATCAAATTCAAAATGGCGTAGGCAGCAGGGCAGTCTCGTGAAAAATTAATTAAAATAATATAACTTTCGATTCGTTTCACGGGATGGGATTCTTTGAATTTGCATGTTAACGGTTTGCGAGATTGATAAAATGGTTACAAAGGGTTAAGAATTAAAATAATATTGAAAAAGGTTACTTTTACACGTGAAGTGCTTTATACAGTTGTGGTCATATAATTAAGAACGATTTGAAGTTCTAGAAGTTTTTTATTTAAATCGTATCATACACAGAGATGTGTACCTTCTGAGAAGCCACTAGTTATGTTATATAATAGTCACATTAATAGAGCAACCTGACTTAAGAATAAAGTATGAAATCGCTAACTATTTTTTGCACATTTTATTGATTTTATCAAAGTGACACATTCAAATAGTACTGAAACTGGACAAATAATTAAGAACGATTTATTTAACTGCTCGGGAATTGTTTTGTATGACACTTAGATTTAAAAAATCACAATATTATGTAGCACAGGAAACATAAAAAGAAATTTAATAAATATTTAACTAAAATTAATAGTTAATAGCATATCCACGGCTTTTAATTACAGCTTTACACCGGCGAGGCATTGACTCTATTAATTTTTGACATTTCGCAAGAGAAATAGAGTTCCATTCTTCTAAAAAAACTTCATACAGCTCTCTTAAATTTCCACACTTTGTATTTGAAACCTTTTTCTTTACTTCAAACCACAGATTCTCTATTGGGTTTAGATCTGGACTGTTAGCAGGCCAGTCTAAGACAGAAACTAATTGCGCTGTAAGAAATTCCTTTACGGTGCGTGCAGTGTGCTTTGGATCATTGTCATGCTGGAATGTCCAAATGACCGGTAGAACGTCTTCAGCGTATGGTAACATTGTTTCTTCCAGTATATTTTTGTATTGGAACTGATCCATGTTACCTTCTATCAACTTTACAGGTCCTACACCATGTCCAGAAAAGCAACCCCAAATTTTCACATTTCCACCACCGTGCTTTAATGTAACTTTCGTGTACTTTGGGTCGAATGCTGTATTCGGGGGACGTCGTACATATCGTTTTCCATCAGAACATACTCTGTTTATTTTCGTCTCGTCAGAAAAAAGTACATTTTTCCACTGTTGCACAGTCCAGTTTTCATACTTTCTCGCAAATGCAAGCCGGGCTTGCCTGTGGCAAAGTTTTAACATGGGTACCTTTCTTGCTATCCTACCGTGCAATTTTTCTTCTACAAAACGTCTTCGAATAGTGCGTGCTGAGATTGCTGAAGGGTTGTTTTCACCAAAATATTATTTTCTAAGCTCATTGGACCCTTTAAAAGGATTTTGTTTTGCCATACGAACGATGTTTCGGTCATCTCGAGGAGTTGTTTTTCTCTGTTTAGGTACACGTGGAACATTCGAAGTAGTTTGATACGTAGCAAAATGCTTTACAGCGTGGAAAACCATCGTTTTTGAACATTGCAGATGGTCGGCTATCTTTTTATAAGACCAATTCTTCCGGCGAAGTTTTATTATTACTTCCCTTGTAGATTTATCAAAACTTTTATTTTTTCCCATTGTTTTTTCTAAAGAAGCAATCACCTTTAATCTTTTACAGCACGTAATGGCGCCAAAATTATACAAACAGTAACAAATCGACTGAGTGTTCTCTATTTAAATTTGAATAAAGGTATAAACTACTTAGCGTTCTTAATTACGTGACCAGCCAGTAATAAGGAATACTTTGTTTAAAAGTAGTGTAAAAAGTTTGCCTATTGATTTTTAGCCAATCATGTGTATCAATGAATACAGTGGTAATATGGAAATGTTTTACGATACCGAGAGAAATAAAAACAAATGCATACAATTAGTTTTGCATCTTAGTTGGAAAAAATCTTCCCTTTATATCAGCGTTCTTAATTATATGGCCACCACTGTATATTATAACATTTGCCACAGATGTAAGTGTATTATATTTCACTAAAAACACATAGGATGTGCAAACCTATTTTATCATCGATATAATATATGTACTATATTTTATGAATTTTTTTATAGTTTCAAAAAAGAACAAATTCAACAGAAATAGCTCAGTCGCAGAATCTCCACCTCGCATATTGTCCACCTCGCAGAAACAATTGTCATCCCCGCAAAACGTCTACTGCGCAAAACATCCACCTCGCTAAATGTCAACCACGCAAGTGTCTAACTAACACAACGCCCACCTCACAAAATGACCACCTTGTACAATTTTAGCCTCCCACGTTAAGTTTGCGAAATCTCCAAAATACGCATCTTGCAAAATTGTCACAATCCTCGCAATTAACCTTGCAAAATTTCCACCTCGCAAAAGTCAACCTCAACATCTACCTCGCTAAATGTCCCTCTCGTAAAACGTGCCTTTCGACAGGACATTCTGTAAAAGACACATTGCGAACCTCGCTAAATGTCCCTCTCCTAAAACGTGCATTTCGACAGGATTTTCTGTTTCAGACACATTGCGAAAGGGACGTTTTGCGAAAGTCTCCTTGCGACAATTTCCGCAGTTGAAATTCCGTGTCTGAGCAAAATAGAGATCTTATTCAACTGTTTCGAAACCTCAATTTTTGCCGTCGCGCTGCCAGATTCTCGTGACCTAGACGTGGTATTCTATATGATAATGCGGACATGCGGACGTAGGATGCATTCATGCATCTCACTCGATTTTTGTACAACTTCCAACGGTGAATTTATTGATTTCAAGCAAAGACACAACAGGAAAAGACAAACTAAAACAAAAATAAACTAATACAAGAACCAATAGGTATGTACAAAATTAAAAAAATACATTATGAAACAGTTTTGCTACCTGAAGACCGCTGCTAACGATCTAAAGGTAGCTCAACTGATCCAAATCACTACCAGACGGAAGCGTCCCTAAGATGCTGGCTTATTATTATTAGTTGTATTATTCTTTCTGCAAATAAATGTACGTACTAAAATAAAAACAAAATAAAAAAGAGACGCAATTTTTTTTTTTTTAATACAACTTGATTGACTGAACTAGCAGTTGGCCCACCTGATGTTAAGTGGTAACCTCTGCCTATGAACAGTGCATTACCTCATAGGTCACGTCCACCTAGGACGCGCCCTATGTGGCATTGCACTGCGCCCGCCACCCTGAGACATAAAGGTGAAAGTCTCATGTGCCTGTAATTTCACTGGCACCCTTACCCTTCAAACCGGAACACTGCGATGCAATGCAGCAATGCGAGCACTACTGCTTTGCGGCAGAAATAGGTATGGTGGTAGAACTTCCCCGGACGAACTCTTACACAAAAAAAAGCCCTACTACTACTAAAATCTCCATAGTAGAATAAGTTAATAGATTTAAATCTATCTACTTTTTTTTATACTACTTGGATGACGGATCAAGCAAGAGGCCCACCTGATGTTAAGCGGTAACCTCTGCCTATGAACAGTGCATTACCTCATAGATCACGTCCACCTAGGACGCACCCTATGTGGCATTGCACTGCGCCCGCCCCTGAGACATAAAGATGAAAAGTCTCATGTGCCTGTAATTATTATTATTCCTACTTATTCTACTATGGAATTCCATTCACCATCAACGCCAAAATAAAGCACCTTTGAAAGTACGATGACAAATGAGTTCGACACACTGCCGGTTCACACTCTGATAAAACTTTTTAGAATTGCTTCTTTTTACTTTACTTTGGTCGAAGCTTTTTACAAGCTTTTATTTAACATGCAATGTATGTTTGTCCGGGTGGTATCTTGCAACTGAATTTTAACGCATGAGCTGTAATTTGTCATACCTGTCAAGTTCTGATGACGAGCTGACCTGACGATGGAGACGAGAGGTGGAAAACGGCACTCCTCGATGGATATAGTAGACTGGCCGTGTTTAGGCTCATTTTGATCAGCACACGATTACCATCACTAATTTTATGAAAGCTTGTTTATTTTTTAAATCTTTATTTAGTTAATAGGGTTTAATCCAGTTTAATCATAAGATTATGTCACCCTCGGAAAAATCTTGTATTGAAAAATATGTTTTTCTCAAAAAACTTATTAAATTAATTAATTATTCAATTTCAATTCAATTTGTTTATTTCAGACAACAATACAATATAATAAAAAGTAATTAATTTTGTTAAAATTAAAAAAACCCTCAGCGCAACGAAACGGCTGAACCGAGTTTGATCAAACTTAGCTAAGAAAACTCAAGACAAATTCAGATTTCAAAAAAAAAAAAAAAAAAAAAAAAAAAAAACTGTTTATCCGTTCGGGAGCTACGATGCCACAGACAGACACACACACACAGACACGTCAAACTTATATCGTTTTTGCGTCGGGGGTTAAAAATAAATAAAAGTGTCCATATTTCGAATAAAATCAGAATAAAAAACAAAATAAAATTAAAAACTAAAGAATCGTGAGTTTTTCGGAGTCTATTTACTATGAGGTCATTTGTTTCAAGTAATGCTGAGAGAGTGGCGTTTTAGAGAGGCCCAGATACCCAGCAGTGGGTGCACATGCACACAGGCTAAATAGATAGAATGCTGATTTCCCTATAGATTTCTGTTCAAATTATTTTAGACTAGCTGCGCCCCTTGGTTTCACTCGCATAAGTCTTGATCCCGTGGGAATATCGGAATAAAAATATGCCTATGTGTTATTCCGGGAGTCCAGTTATTTCCATTCGAAATTTGATCCAAATCCGTCCAGCCGTTTCAGCATGAAGAAGTAACAAACACACTAACACACACACAAACTTTCGCATTTATAATATTAGTAGGACAGATAGATAGATAGATAGATAGATACGTTTATTAATAAAAAGGTTCAAATACATGTTTTTTTTTTGTTGTAACCGCGTAAACCAGGGTAGGTTTGTGATGGTTACTCACATTCGCTTACTCGCACTATTAACTAACTTAATGTAAAAGATACAGAAATAAATAAATAAATAGGTAAGTGCTCATGCTTAAACTACAACTCTTACCTATTTACCAACATGTAGGTAAAAACAGCAGGTACAATATGGGTATTTACTAGGTAGGCAGGTATGAGTGAGCTCAACACTTTTGGATTCATTAAGCGAGGGTACCTATACTATGCATACTACGGTAGGTAGGTATAGAAGTGACATAGTTAATTACATAGATATATCATGAAAGTATGCTATTGTTAGATTTTAGATGTATATTTATATCTCCTATCATGTAGGCATCGTGTAATGTAAGTATTGGTGCACTGATAAATTGTTTTTTATTTATTTTATGGCTAGATGCCTACTTTATAATGGAGGCCTGTATAAACACACAAATTATAAGCTGAATACTTACTTGTTTGATGTAGTGATTTTACCTATAGGTAATAGATTCACAGTGCTGTGTGGGGTGAGGCGTTATACAAAATGCTCGTGTGTTTTTACTCAGTAATACACCACCACCTTTTCTATTTTAACTTAGTTTTGTAATATAGCAATTGTTTAAGTGGGCAATATTAAGACTTATTAGTTGGTGAAATCTGTAGGTATCAAGAAATGTTTAAAAATCGGATAGTTCTACGAGAACTGAGGAGGGACCTGGCCGACTTATTTGAATGTCTATTGCCGATGAGAATGGCCCTCTGATGGCTTCAGTTCTTGAGTAGCGAGCTTCGTGATGTCAGCCTCAGATCCTACGACCACAGGCTTGTCCTTGTCACCTTTACGAAGCAGCACCTTTCCTCCTTGAAACCACACGTATTTAAAGGCAGGTCTTAGTTTCTGGTGGGCTTGCCACAGTAATGACTTATTGGCCTTTGTCATGGCTCTGCGTACCATAACTTTGTCCTTGGCGCTCGATGCGGGGGGCTCATGCAGGATTTTTTAGACCAGCACTGCTTCGCTCCTGGAGGCGCTGACCCACATAGCTGCCGATTCCACCAGCTTCAGCTTAACCTGGATGATCCCGTCTTTCCCATTACGCCCCTCTAAGCGTTTGATGTTGGTAACGTCATTCTCGTCCATCTTCAGCAACTCTGCTATTTTTGAACATACGTTAATCAGATTCTCGCCTTGAACTTGTAACAGTTCTAATACATCTTAATTCCTTTAAATAAACTGATCCATCAATAACCAATCTTAGTAGAATTATTAAACCTAATGAACACACTAATTATTTCGAATCAATACTTGTTCTAAATTATCTCAGATCTAGTTACGACTTCACACCATCTATTTCCAAACTAATTACCTAACTCAAGAAATTTTATAAATGCCGCGCGCATGTTTGAATGTCTAGGAGTCCGGCATGTTGGTCGGCCTGTAGCGTGACGTTGGAACTGAGGACGGGGGGAGGTGACCTTGGCGATTGCATTGCGCGCGGTGATATTAACTTTTTGCCACTAACAGTATAACCTCACTTGCTCGAGACTTTCATAATACTGTACAATAGTTAAATTCTGTGCGAAGATAAAACCCCAAATTGGGGTTTCTCCTTCCGGTTCATCTTTATTGCTACACTGCTACACTGCTGCTCTGGGTGACTACACTAGTCCGGCTGACTACGAGAAGGACGGAATTACCGGACCTGGCTGACCACTAGAAGGACGGAATTACCCGATACGGCTGACCACTCAGAAGGCGGAATTACCCGATACGGCTGACCACTCAGAAGGCGGAATTACCCGACTACCCCAAGGACATTGGACTCGTGCCGCCGGCGTCCCCTTCCTTCAGCTAAGGCCAGTGTACCTACTCTATTGGTTTTGCAACGTTTTTCGGAACGGATAACTTACCCCTGAGATTTTCCCGTATGTCTCATTATTGTCTTACTTAAGTTCACCTTATTGAGTATACCTTGTTTTTATGCAAACCGTTGTTTATTTAGCAGCCTCATCTGTACTTGTCCATCTTTTAGGCAGGTAGGCTTGATACACAAATAGACTTGTTTCATTGGCGCCCAATAATACAGGTAAATCCGTCTCCGAATTGCGTTGCTTAGCTTGTCCGCATTTTGTAGTTTTCTTTGGTGTTGGCTGTTTTTATTTTTTTGCTTTTATTGTAAATTTTTCGTGTTAAAACTGATTCTGTGCGGTTGACTTACACATGGTTGTATTAAAACTTGTGTTGGGTAATTTAGACTTAGTTATTTTCTTGAAATCATTAAAAGCTGCCATATGTAAGTTATACTTGTAGTTTTAAGCTTGTTGGTAGTATTAGCTAGCTTTTAAATTAAGAATTGCAACACACACTCAATATGTCATATGCTATAAAGTTTTTATCATTGCAAAAGGCCGAGTTAGAGTACGAGGTTGAACTTCGCGGTGGTAATAGCGGATCCGTTCAGGAGTTGCGCAAGCAAATAGTTAAACTTGAGCAGAGCCTGCACTCTGAGGATATCCTTGAATCACACCTTGAGCCGGAAGAAGACTTAGTAGGCCTTACTGATAGCATTCTAAAAGCTCAGAGTAACTTGACGTCTCTGAGACAAAAAATTGATAAAAATCTTTTTACACGAACAGAAACCTTACTTCACCATATATACCATAGGGTAAATAGATTAAGTGGTGTTGAGACGGTGGCAAGTGGTCATAAAACGTGTCTAACTACATTTGAGACACTGTATAAGGAATTATCGGCTTTAAGACCACACAATGCTCAAACTAGGGTCGCAACCACACCCCTGTCGTCAGCTACTGGACCAACTTCAGAATCGTCTAACCCCTATGTTTCCGTGACATGTGAGCGTAGTGTAACTACAGAAATAAGCAAGTTAAAATTCTCTGGTAAAACATGCGTGCGCTCATTTATAATAAAGGTGGAGGAATTTGTATTATCTAGGGGAATATCTTACGAGAAGATTCTGTCCTTAGGCTATGAGATCTTCACTGACGACGCATTACATTGGTATCGTTGTAATAGAGATAACTTTCATTCGTGGAATGATTTGTGTGAGCTACTAAAGGAAGACTTCAGCAGCAGTGACTATGACTATAGGCTTGCTGCCGAAATTAGATCTCGCACTCAGGGTGAAACTGAAAACATAACTATATATCTATCTATAATGCATGGTATGTTTTCTCGTCTGAATAGACCTATCTCGGAGGACGATCAGTTGGAGATCCTGCTTCATAACATCCGTCCCTGCTATGCTGGTACCTTGTCGGCCTGTCATGATATCAAGACCATCACATCTCTTAAAAATGCATGTCGTAGTTATGAGAACGTACAAGCAAAATTCTCACACTTCTGCGAACCACCAAAAGTGTCTTCTTCAACTATTGCCCCAGATTTTGCCTACAAAGGTAGCGAAAGCAGCTCTTCTAGCTCACCTTACTTTAAAAAAGCTGGTGTCGCATCATTAGAAATCAAGACCCCTGTTGCAGCTCTAGCACCTAATACTACTTATACTAAATACTGTCCGAGATGCAGAACTAACGACCACTCCTTGAGGCATTGCAAACAGGAACGCTTCATTATTTGTTTTAGATGCGGAAAAAAAGGCTTCCGTATTTCTGACTGCCCCGATTGCAAAAAGAAAGGTACCGAGGAAGGCACTATACCCGACCAAAAAAACTAATAAGCCAGGGTTGTAAAGGGAGCGTAATCGAACCCCAGCATAAAAACTTCGACCCAATTGAATGGGATAAATGGTTACGCTTCATTTCTATGTTTTCCACTTATAACGCTGTCTCCTCAATCCGCAATAATAACCTAAACGTCAATAAATCTCGGCCCTATGTTGTAGTTAACATTAATAATAAATCATTGATTGGTCTTCTTGACTCCGGCTCTTCTACCACTATTTTAGGTAACGGAAGTCATGAACACTTACTTAGCGCTGGATTTAAGTTGGAAACGTGCGATAAAATACAATTTGTTGCCGCCGGTGGTAACAAACTTGATTCCATTGGAGTTCTTAACCTTCCGATAGGATTTCAAGATCGAACTCACACCCTCACAGTGTTTGTTGTCCCAGGCATTAAGCACTCTCTCATTCTAGGTATGGACTTTTGGAGAATTTTCGGTCTTTTTCCTAAATATCTAGATAGCATTTCATATTATAAGGACTCCGACAAAATTCTTACTACTGATCTGGAAATTCAGCAGGGTTCTAATTTATGCCCATATGAGCATTTAACCGACGAGCAAAAACCAATTGTAGACCGTATGATGTCCCAGTTTCGTGAAATTTCTTATGAAAAGCGCGGTCTCGGTCGTACTAACTTAACTACACATGTAATTGATACTGGTGATGCCGCGCCTATTCGACAGCGGTACTATAGAATGTCACCGGAAAAACAACGTGTCTTAGTTGAACAGTTAGATGAAATGTTAAAAGAGGATGTGGTCGAGCCATGCGAAAGCCCGTGGTCGTCACCGGTCCTTCTGACACCCAAAAAGAATGGTGAGTTACGGTTTTGCTTAGATAGCCGTAAACTCAACTCTGTAACAAAAAAAGATGCGTATAGTCTTCCTTACATGTCTGAGATCCTAGATAATCTACGCGACGCAAGATATCTTTCAAGTGTAGATCTATCTAAAAGTTTTTGGCAGATCCTAATTCGAGAAGAAGATAGACAAAAAACGGCATTCTACGTTCCGTCACGAGGAACCTTCCATTTTAAATCCATGCCTTTTGGTCTAACAAATGCTCCCGCTACCCAGCAAAGGCTGGTGGACGCACTGTTCTACGGACCAGAATTCGAGCACAAGGTCTTCGTTTTCGTGGATGACGTCATCATTGTTTCTAATAGCTTTGAACAGCACATGTCCCTGCTAAATCACGTGTTAGAAAAGCTTAAGATGGCGAATCTGACTATTAACTCTGAGAAAAGTCAATTTTTTAGGAGTAAATTAAAATATTTAGGCTATATTGTCGACTCTAACGGTCTGCAAGCAGACCCAGAAAAGGTTGAATCGATTGTCAACTACCCCATACCTACCAATCGTAAGGAAGTGAGGCGATTCCTAGGTACTGCCTCTTGGTACCGCAGGTTCATTCCAAATTTTAGTACATTAGCATCCCCTTTGAATAAACTCACTTCTCAAAAGAAGGATTCACCCCCATTCGCTTGGACCCCCGAAGCTGACAATGCATTTAACAAACTCAAATCCCACCTTGTGTCAGCGCCTATTCTCTCTTGCCCTGACTACTCCAAACCCTTCGAAGTGCACACAGATGCGAGTGATTACGGAATCGGAGCCGTTCTCACTCAAACACTCGAAGGGAAGGAAAGGGTAATCGCTTACATGAGTAAATCTCTTTCTCAGCAAGAGCGTAACTACAGCGCGACAGAGCGGGAGGCACTAGCTGTTTTATCTGCCATAGAACATTGGCGATGTTACCTGGAAAATGGCCTCACCTTTACCGTTTTCACGGATCATTCCTCTCTCAAATGGTTCCTCAATATTAATAATCCAACAGGAAGGCTGGCTCGATGGGGTGTACGTCTCTCCGCTTATAACTTTGAAATAAAACATAGGAAAGGTTCAGAAAACGTAGTACCTGATAGTTTGTCCCGCGTTGTCCCTGTAGTTACAATTGATTCCACGCCTACTATTCGCACACTTAACACTAGTGACCCATGGTATTTAAATATTTTCGAAGGGTGTCGAACGACACCTACTTCCTTTTTAAATTATCGTATCGAAAACTGCAGGTTGTTTAGGTACATGAAGTCCTTGAATCCCCTAACTAGGGAATTCGAATGGAAAGAAGTGGTCCCGCTAGAGCAACGTCAGGGTATAATTTCTCAAAACCATTCTGAACCCACTTCTGGACATTTCGGTATTTTTAAAACTCACAAACGAATAAGCCTAAAATACTTCTGGCCAAAAATGCACCATGACGTAGCCAATTTTGTGTCTTGTTGTGATACATGTCTTTCTCACAAGCACCCTACTCACTCTACGCTTGGTACAATGGGTCGGCCTAAAGAATGTAGTCGCCCATTCCAAATGTTAAGCATGGACTTGGTCGGGCCTCTGCCTATCACTAGGAAGCAACATACGTTTTTACTTGTGATAACATGCTGTTTTTCTAAATACTGCATGCTATTCCCTATAAGGCGCGCAACTGCTGAAATAATTAGCCGCATTCTCGAAGAGCAGGTATTTTTAGTGCACGGAATTCCAAGCACACTCTTAATGGATAATGGTAGACAGTTTACAAGCAATATTATGCGTAATTTACTAACCACCTACAAGATACCTAACATTTTTTATACCCCACTATACACCCCTCAGGTGAACACCGTAGAAAGGTATAACAAAACTATAATGACAGCTGTATCTACTTTCATTGACAATGACCATCGAACTTGGGATTTAAATATTCCGAAAATCCAGTTTGCAATTAACAGTGCGGTTAATGAAGTAACAAGTTTCACTCCTTCATTTCTCGTTTTTGGCCGCGAGCTGGTAAGCTGTGGTTCACACTATCTTGACCCGGACTTAGAGGGCAATATCGTATTCACACCTCGGGATGGTTATGCTGAAAATATTGGCGCTCTTCAGAAAATATTTGATAAAGTTCACCTCTCTCTAATTAAAGCTCATTCTCGAAATGGCACTCATTATAATTTACGACGCAAAAACGTTGAATTTAACGTAGGTGATACGGTTTGGAAGCGTACGTTCTACCTCAGCGACAAGGAAAGAAGGTTTTCAAAGAAATTAGCTCCTAAATTTATGAAATGTCGCATTGTAGCTAAGAAATCTAGACTTGTATATGAGCTTGAGGACATGGCAGGTCACAAACTGGGAGCATGGCATATTAAAGACTTCAAGTTGACCTAATCTCTATCTCAATGTGGATTTTCCCCAGGAAAAACCCTGACCTAAAAAGGGGGGTATGTAACAGTTCTAATACATCTTAATTCCTTTAAATAAACTGATCCATCAATAACCAATCTTAGTAGAATTATTAAACCTAATGAACACACTAATTATTTCGAATCAATACTTGTTCTAAATTATCTCAGATCTAGTTACGACTTCACACCATCTATTTCCAAACTAATTACCTAACTCAAGAAATTTTATAAATGCCGCGCGCATGTTTGAATGTCTAGGAGTCCGGCATGTTGGTCGGCCTGTAGCGTGACGTTGGAACTGAGGACGGGGGGAGGTGACCTTGGCGATTGCATTGCGCGCGGTGATATTAACTTTTTGCCACTAACAGTATAACCTCACTTGCTCGAGACTTTCATAATACTGTACAATAGTTAAATTCTGTGCGAAGATAAAACCCCAAATTGGGGTTTCTCCTTCCGGTTCATCTTTATTGCTACACTGCTACACTGCTGCTCTGGGTGACTACACTAGTCCGGCTGACTACGAGAAGGACGGAATTACCGGACCTGGCTGACCACTAGAAGGACGGAATTACCCGATACGGCTGACCACTCAGAAGGCGGAATTACCCGATACGGCTGACCACTCAGAAGGCGGAATTACCCGACTACCCCAAGGACATTGGACTCGTGCCGCCGGCGTCCCCTTCCTTCAGCTAAGGCCAGTGTACCTACTCTATTGGTTTTGCAACGTTTTTCGGAACGGATAACTTACCCCTGAGATTTTCCCGTATGTCTCATTATTGTCTTACTTAAGTTCACCTTATTGAGTATACCTTGTTTTTATGCAAACCGTTGTTTATTTAGCAGCCTCATCTGTACTTGTCCATCTTTTAGGCAGGTAGGCTTGATACACAAATAGACTTGTTTCAAACTTTAGGTATTCCTGACACTTCAAGAACGTTCTCGAGATACTGTTGTTCAATGTTACTCACATACTGTTTCAGTGAGTTCATCTCTAATTCAAGGTGAGTTTGTTCATTTTTCAGATAGGTAAACTTCTTTTCGAGTTCTACAATGCGTTTATTTTGCACCTCCACCGTCTTGGTAAGATCATCGATTTTATCACAACAGAAACGTATTTGTGTTTCTAGTGGTAGTAATTCTTTTTTGAGCACCTTTTTCATTTCTATAATAATTTCCTTCAAAAACTTTTCGTAGTCCAAAGTGTTTGAGCCTACTTTGGAGTTCACGAGCACTTCTTCTTCGTCTTCTTCATCATCTTCATCAGGAGTGATGAATGAAGATTTTAATTTCGGCGAGTTAATTCGACACTCGTGGCACGTCCAGTCGAGGGTATCTGCATTGCGAAGCGCCGATAGTTGCTTCCCAGTGAGTCCTGAACAGGCTTGGCTTGCGTGAACCACTTTTCCACAGTTTATGCATTCCAATCCCACGGATTTTTTCGTCATTCCTTTGTTACAGTTATCACATTTCGTCATCCTGAGGTCCGATTGCGTTTAACAAAACGGTGTAAGCCTAAGCGCGACGTAACGTCAGTCAGTGAACCGGTCCGCAGTGCAGCGCGGAAGCAAATCAAACAATCAAACAGGATAATGCGACTCACATTCGATTAAGTCCTACTAAAAACTTTCAGTACGTGATAGAATCCAAAGTTAGGAGATCCGTAGAAGAAGCAAGATCACCGACATAGCTCTCAGAATTAGCAAGTTGAAGTGGCAATGGACAGGCCACATAGCTCGCAGAACCGACTACTCCTGGGTGTGCTACTGGAAAAAGTCTCCATCAAATCATTCCACTTTGTTCTATCCTTGTGACGTAACAAGTATCTTATTAATATCCCGACAACTCTCATTAAATTTCCGCGTCGCGTGTTCTACCAAACTTGTGCCGCCTTTATTAAAACCTCAACATGCGGTATCTCGGTTTCATTTTCTCTCAAATAGTTCATCTTATTCAAATACGTGTTACAACTCTCTAGCGTGAGATTACTTCATTTTAGCCAAATAATCCTAAATGAAAGTAATTTGGCACGGTCGCGGACGAATTGACTAAAAAAAATACTTAAAGGGCAAAAAAGTACAAAGTTATTTGATCTTGGAGCTTGGCTCATTAAAAATGGCGGTGGGTGCTAATCCTAGTCCTGCCCTTTAGGGTTGGGACACGTCTTGTTTGTCGCGAAATGTCATCAAAGATTGCCCAGTCTTGAAGACCAAGAAAGTGGACCGAACTACATATTAAATTCAAAAAGTGCTTTAGTACTTTTTACTCAAGAGTGAATTTACCCGAAAAGACGTCAGCATAAACTGATTTTGCATTGCTTTTGCTGTCAAAGAATACCGATCTGGCAGCTGTCATAATTTCTAGAGTTATGTCTTTATTCTTAGAGTTATATGCATTGTGAATTTAGAGTGGAGTATTACTTAAGCCTGCGTCTAAAGCAAAAAAGTTTTATTTTTTTATACATCTTTGAATGACGGATCAAGCTGATTGCCCACCTGATGTTAAACGGTATTACGGTACCCTCTGCCTATGAATCATTATCACAAAGGTCAAGTCCACTTAGGACGCGCCCTATGCGGCATTGCACCGCACCCGCCACCCTGAGACATAAAGATGAAAAGTCTAATGTTCCTGTAATTCCACCGGCAACCATACCCTTCAAACCGGAACACAGCAATGCGAGCACTACTGCTTTGCGGCAGAAATAGGTATGGTGGTAGTACTTCCCCGGACGAACTCTTTCACAAAAAAGCTTTGTACCTAATTTTATGCAACAATAAAAGTTTATGCAACAATTAAATCAAGTACAAGTCCTCCTACAAAACAAAGTCGCTGGCCGCTGTCTGTACATATATCCGCTAACTCCTGAACCACGCAGCGGATTTTGATGCTGTTTTCACAATCAGATAATTTTTAACCTCCGACGCAAAAACCACAGGGTGTTATAAGTTTGACGTGTCTGTGTTTGTGTCTGTCTGTCCCATCGTAGTTCCCGAACGGATGAACCGATTTCGTTTTTTTTTTGTTTGAAAGTTGAATTTGTCGGGAGTGTTCTGAGCTAAGTTTGATCAAAATCGGTTCAGCCGTTTCATTGCGTCGAGGGTTTTTTTAATTTTTACAAAATTAATTACTTTTATTTTATTCACAGAATGTTTATATGCCTATATAACTAGCGACCCTAGGCTTCACACGGGCGTCTAACTTCACATTTTTTACTTTTTTCTTAATAAAATCCGTGTTAAGTTCAGATTTAAACGATACATTCATTAAAATTATGAAGACTGAATTTTTATTCAATTAATATATTCTCGATGGTGAAAATATTACACAGCTACCTCTAACTTATGGCTAGATTACATTGTAGCTCAATATGGTGCAAGATTATTTCTCCCAAATTGAGATAAATTAAATCAATACAGTAAAACTGCAGGCTTTCTGTGAGGTTTGTGTAAAATTATCTTTATTTGACGAATTATTAACTCAAATGGCTTTTTCCGGAGGTCAAAGTTCCGGTGGGAGTTTTTTTTTCAGATTTTTGTTCTGATCGTTTTAGATGTAGGGAATGCGTTTGCAAATTAAGTTCAAGCATTCATGTTTATGAAAACGGGATTTTTCACGTACTATTTAAACATAATATTTATAGGTCTTGTTCAATAAAGTGTCTCAAGATCTTATTTTAAGTATTTTTTGAATACTATCTGTTTACTGTGTAATTTGGAAGCAATTGTGTAGTTTTTTCTTTAAATAAAGTTTTATGGAGTCGTGTTTTCGCTAATCATAACGTTAGTACTCGATTTTACAATATATTTATTACAAAGTGAATGCTGATATTATTGATATAACAGAGTATTATGCTAAGCAATGAGGTAGTATAGACTCCTAATCATAGTGATTTATCTTGTTATTGTTTTTTTTTTCAAGTCCAACGCTAAATTCAAAACTGTGTCCCATCACTAATTCAAGCAACTTGAATACCGCCGACACCAGGAAATATGCCGAGAATTTTGTTAATTCTTTTACAAAATTAAATTTATTTTTCCCTGGTTTGAGAAGTTTTTATAAGGGTAGGCTTTTTGATGCTAACGTCGTTATAAGGGCATTTATAGAAAAGACAGTGGGCATTTTCTTTTTCTTTTAATAGCCTCAGAAATTAGACATTTATTTCACTTTAACCTGGATGTTTTGGATTAAATTTGTTTGAGAAACTTTGACCTTTTGGTAAGAGTTCTGATAGCAGCATGTGTAAGAGATAAGATAAGTTAAGATAATGTTTATTTCCGTAACTTAATGTAACATAGTATTATCCGTAGTTGAGACCACCTTTTAAGCATAAAATACCTGTGCTAGGTGGTCTCGCTCTTCCGTATCATAGATTTATTTTTGTTACAAATAAAACATTCTTACATCTACCTTAAAAAGTAAATGCAAGAAAAATTCAATTAAAACAAAAACTATTTTAAAAAAATGATTGTATACGTGTGTGCGAGTGTGCGTGTATGTGTGTGTTTGTGTTTGTTTGTGTGTGTACATGTAGTTGTGAATGTATTGTATTTTAGACAGGTATGCGTAGTTGAGTGTTCGTAGGTTTGTTAGTGTGAGAATATATTATATATTGCGAGTGAGTGTAGTGTTTGTGTGCAAGCGTAATATGTATTTGTGTGAGTTTAATGAGTGTTCATGTGATTGTAACGCGTATTCGAGTGAGTGTAGTGTATGTTTATGAGTGGATTGATCTTGCAAAAACGTCAGTCTCTTATAACTGGTTATTCCAGGATAAACACAACGAGGGAGGATGTAAACATCGAGCACGGAGGCTGCAATGCCGATAGATAGATAGATAAAACGTGTACTTGTCTCTCCAAACACACAAACATTCAATAACACAACTGAAAGACAGTGCACTTACAAACTAGATAATTAATCACATAATCATAAATCATTTATTTGTTTATGAATCTAGGTACAATACAAAATGCATTAGATGTTAGGTTGTAGGTAAGATCGCTAGATTCTGCTTTTCAGCGTACAAACATTAGACAGATGTCGGATTGGCCAATTTATACAAACAGATCGGCAAAATAATTAAAAGGATGCACGAATTTAAAAAAAAAATTACAAACTACTCAGTTTCCTACTTACTAAAGATAATCAAACATGTCAACAATTAAAAATAACTAATTAAAAATAAAAATAAAATTCTTACATGTCGAGTCTTATTGTACTCACAAATTATTTGTATAATACCTAACTACCCAGAAATTAAGTTGAAATACTGGTGTCACACAAAAACTCATCTACAGTATAATAAGCAGTATATTAATTAATTAAACACAGAAACAATGCAATGCTCTAAAAAACATTTAAACCATATAAAAACTAAAACTAAAAGTACGTGTGTGTTGCAGCATCACAAATGGCTCAGCGAATGATATTGCTCGAAGAGCAAACACTGATTTTCAGCTAGTACTACTCGAGGTGACAAGTCGAGACGAGCGCTATACTAATACATTTCAGTGTCGATAATAGACAGACGTAGGTAAAGTTTGAAGTTTGAAAGATATACGTACAGCTCGTTCACTGTAACATGGCACCTGCTTTGTTTGGCACGCCAACCAAGGCAGGTGCCATCTTACGGTGAACGGCAGCTGTACATACATAACATACGTTCTTATATAGGTTACATTTCGGGGAATGTGCCCAGGAGCTGCATGATCTGATGCCGGAACAAGATGCCGTAGTCTGTCTTTCCTCAATACTATAATATGGGTGTCTTTGAATGTGCCTTCTAGACCTTAGAGCTCCAACGTCGGCCGCATCGTCACTTACCAACAGGTGAGATCGCGGCCAAACGAGTGTCCATCACAGTAAAAAAAAAACGTAATCGCGCTAATTTCAAACGTATTTATTAAAGCCTTTACCGTTAGCGTAGTAACAATTATATAATCAGTGGCGACGCTGCCAAAATTGACCAAACAGACGTAGGTATAAACTATAATATGGTGGAATGTCTCCAGGAACTTCATGGTGTGATCCCACCATCTCCTTTTCATCATAGGACGAGCAGTCGCACGGCTCGGTACCACCCTTACCTCATTAGTAGGTATACCCTCTATTCGTACTAAACGTTTCAGTTCTCCCTATGTAATGCGAACTGATAAGGAGTGCAATACACTACCGTCGTCTGTCTTTCCTGAGAACTATAATCTTTTCAAGGCTAGAGTGAATAGGTGCCTTCTAGACCTTCGTGCTTCATCTTCTGCCACATCGTCACTTACCTACAGGTGAGATCGTGATCAAATAAAGCTGGCAATTTAAAAAAAGTTTTGAGCCGTCTCCATCCACCGTATACCCACGGATCTTTCCCAGCGGTTTCGTTCTTAATATGGCGTGCCTATTGCCATTTCAGAGCTGTGTCAGTTTTATACAAATACAATAGTTTAAAACTCTTTCAATAATAAACTAATACCTTTATAAGTAGTATCCAATTACAGAAACCTTCCAAAAGTAGCCATTTTTACGAAATTGCTAACAGAATGATTCGGTTCAAGAGTCACGTTCAGAGTATCAGTGGTATTACAATCGTGTGGAATTACATTGTAATATTTGTAATCCGTTTAAGGCTTTTGACGGAGGAATTTCATATTGATTCCAGTAATTGCCTGTTGTGAAAAAGCGGTGCTTTTGATTTGGAAAAAATGGAGGATTTCGTACAAAACATATGTTTTACTATTGAGAAATAAGACCCAGCAGTTACATGATTGCCGGCCAAGCCAAACGGTATTCACTTCGAAGCGATTCCATTTCTACAGTCGTAATACAATACAATAGACCACGTGACATTTCGATAGTTTACGTCAATCTCGTACATTGTTGGCTTTTCTACATAGCGTCATCGCTATTAGAATGTTACTCTAAGGCCTCTGATCCCACCCTTGGTTTCCCTGTGTGGGTATAGGAACTACGAGTACCAGGCGTGTCGGTTCCACCTTTGTAAAATGTTAACTGCTAAGGAATGGAACAAGTTACCGTCGTGTCTTTCCTGAAAACTTTAATATGGGTGTCTTTAAGGCAAGAGTGAATAGGTGCCTTCTAGACCTTCGTGCTCCAACGTCGGCCCGCATCGTCACCTACCAAGAGCGGTTAAACGACGGTTTATCTACGTTAAAAAAATGCTACCACAATATCCAGACCATACAAATATTTGCAGATCATACAACCAGTTGTCCTGTAGCAGGAATCGAACCTTCAACGTCTCGCATCTCAGCCGGCTAATCGTCCGCCTTGCCACAAAGCTCGTCATGAAATAATGAAATATTAAATGATGATTGAATGCAATATTCGTTTGGTTAGTAGTAGATCTTCTTTGTGAGAGTTCGTCCGGGGAAGTACTACCCATACCTATTTCAGCCGCATAGCAGTAGTGCTTGCATTGCTGTATTCTGGTTTGAAGCGTTGAAATTACAGACACACGAGACTTAATATCTTTATGTCTCAGGGTAGCGGGCGCAGTGCAATGCCACATAGGGTGCGTCCTAGGTGGACGTGACCTATGATGTAATGTATTTTTAAAGGCAGAGGGAACCGCTTAACATCAGGTGGGCCATCTGCTTGTTCTCTTATAATTCATTAATAGTTTGTAAATAATAATAAATGCATTTCTAATTACTATACACTTAAGTTGCTAACTGTAGTCCAAAAGCCAGCGCCTAATTTGTAACAAGATAAAATACCAGAAAAGCTACATAACCGTTTTGCATAATCAGCTGTGTAAAGCCGACCGGGCCCCAGGGTGCCTTATACTTAAGAAAGAAGTAATAAATTAAAGGTTTTTAATTAGTGGAAAACGCTTTGATGCTTTTTATTAATTCAAAAGTTTGGGGATTAGGAAAACAAATATGTAGTAGGAAATGCTGTGTTAACAAATCAATTGTAGACTGTGCCTTAAGTGATGAACTGCGTTTTACAAAATGCTAAGTCAGTTTATAGATATCATGATTGTAAGTCTTACCTGGTTTTAAAGTACCTATTAACACATAGAGAGAGAGAGAGAGATAGAGAGAGAGAGAGAGAGAGAGAGAGAGAGAGAGAGAAATAGTGTGTATCATGAGAAAGGTCAAGGTCACTTCATTCAGGAAAATAGGTTTTGATTAGATAATAGTTACTACGTAAACCTAACGCTGACGAATAGAGTGAGAATTTAGTAATCATGTGGGTGTCACCGTTGCGAAGCACGGTTGTTCAGATAGTTATATGTCTTTTTTAAATCGTTACGTAAATGTCCGCATTAAAGAATGAATAAAAAGAGAAAACTTTTTCTCTATCTCTCTGTACAAACTAATTCAAGATCTTTTGAACACATTTCAATGTGTTTATTTTATGCAAGAAAGCTTTTATTGTGAGTAGTTCCTGTTCGATCCCTTATACCGATAATTCCAGTTCGATCCTGTCTCCAAGGGATCATTTTAAAATTATTATTTTATTAGTTTTTTGTTACTGATGTCATGTTGAATATTTGTGAAGGAAAGATATGGTTTATAAATAACTAGCGTTTGCTTGCGGCTTCGCATGTATGATATTGGGTTAAATGCAGTCTTCTCCCCCTCCTGCACCCCTCCCACAGCATCCACACACCAAATATCATATAAATCCGCTCAACCATCACATGATTGAGTGGAACTACACATAACGTGGCCTTTTCGCGGGCGGAAGCTTACAAAACAATCCTCAAGGATAATGTAGCTTCCTGTTAGCGACATAATTTTCAGAACTAGATTATAAATTCCGGAGATTAATACATACAAACTCACAACAATTTTTACGTCTGTATAAAATTAGTATAAAAGTATAGATCAATTAATGATTGAAAACGCTTGTTTCTTATAACTTTCATCATAAAATAATGACAAAATATCGTGTCGAGCACCGCGCTTGTTAATAGCCCATAAATAAATCAACGCTTCATTCGCATATTTCACCGCAAGCCTAAATTCTATGAAACATCTGTTAAATTAAACGCGCCGACTCCTACACTATAATTAATTGATTGTAATCAGATATCTGTGAGAACATCATTTATCTCTTTTTGTGAAATATTTAAATAATTTTAAATTTCTATTTGTTTTTTACGTTGTATCAGTACCAAAATAATATAAAAAACCAGCCAACTGCGAGTTGGACTCGCGCACGAAGGGTTCCGTATCATTATCTATAAAAACGGAAAAAAACACGTACTTGTTGTATGGGAGCCCCCTTAAATATTTATTATATTCAGTTTTGTTTTTTTGTTATAGCGGCAACAGAAATACATCATCTGTAAAAATTTCAACTGTCTATCACGGTTCATGATATACAGCCGTGACAGACGGACAGACAGACAGACAGACAGACTGGCAGACAGACAGACTGGCAGCCGAGCCTTAGTAATAGGGTCCCGTTTTACCCTTTGGGTACGGAACCCTAAAAATTACGACTATACACCACTTACTTTACTATTCTCCTGCTGACGTTTCACGTGAGTTCCCGACTCACGGCCTTCGAGCGTGGTCGCGGTCGGTGCTCATGAAGAAGGACCTCTAAATGGTCAACGAAACGTCAGCAGGAGAATAGTAAAGTACGTGGTGTATTAGTCGTAATTTTTCTAAAGTGTGCACTGTGACCCTCCCTTAAGCATTCACTTTTAAAATAAACCATAGCCCTATAATTAATTAAAAAACACAGCTAAGCCACACCAACTTTTATTTGCATATAAACTGTGCGAGATTGTTTAGGTACCAACTTTATTACTAACTCCTAGTCTAGCAAATGTTTACAGCAACATTTTGTTTTATAAGCTTGCATATTACACCCTGTATGGCTGCATTATTTACGCTAACTTACAGTTTACCCTGTATATGGGGTGGTAGACTGGTTTAACTTTATTGAGTCTAGCTTAGAACACTGTGCAAAACAGTAGAAAAACGGACTTTAAAATGTTTATTATTTCTGTAAGAAAAAATCAAGAATATGTATCGCTTGCTCGCTGCATACAAGCCGTAGTTAAGAGCACCTTCAAGTAAAAATGGAATGACAGTACAAGCAGATGGCCCACCTGATGTTCAGCGGTAACCTCCACATAGGTCACGTCCACCTAGGACGCACCCTGTGTGACATTGCACTGCGCCCGCCTCCCTGAGACATAAAGATGAAAGTCTTATGTGCCTGTAATTTCACCAGTAACCATACCCTTCAAACCGGAACACAGCAATGCGAGCACTGCTGCTTTGCGGCAGAAATAGGTATGGTGGTAGTACTTCCCCGGAAGAAGCCATTCCAAAAAAGCTCTACCACTAACAAAACCAATTTCTCAATGGACATGCCAGGTATTAATTTTTGTTCATAGCTATGTATTATTTATATTTATATAGTAAGTCTACTAATTTTAATTTTGATAACAACTCAAAAATTATCATAATCAAACATCGTTTTTACGTGAGCACGAAACACCAGATTTTTTAGTTGTTCGATTATCCAACTGCTAGCGAATAAAAATCTGAGAAAAATCTTACGTACTGGGTAAATAATATATTAGTTAGTAGTAGTAATAATATATATTTTAAAGTTTAGAGAATTAGTAGGTACCTTAACTTTTTTTTATCCACATTGCATTCAAAAAACTCAATAAAACCGTGCGTGAAACCATCCTCTGCACGTAACAATATAAAGAAAATAAAAGTATGTAATTAATATCATATTTTTTATACCCGGTATTTATCAAACAATTATTTACAGAAATAATAATACAACTAATACAAGTTGGTAATGTGCAAATAAAAAAAGAACATGAAACAGTTGAAAAAATCAGTTAAGCTACCTAACGACCATTGCTAACGATCTAAAGGTAGCTCAACTTATCCAAATCACTACCAGACGGAAACATCCCTAAGATGCTGGCTGCATTTCCACGCTGAATGGCAATACTAATGCGTTGAGCCAGACAAGAGCCAACTCTCGGGTCACGCGTCGCTTCGCCCAGACGCCCTGAAAGAATTTACAAACGCGATTGGCCCCGGTACCCCACGGACCCAGAGTCTCGACCCCGAAAGGCTCAAATAAGTAAGCTCTGTCGAGACTTGCACTTCTGCATGTTATTTACGCGTATAATTGTATTCAAATATCTAAATAATGCCTTATAAGACAATGCGTAAGCGCAATATCGTGTCCTGTTTTTTCATGTCGAGGCCCAGATCCCTTAAAAGTAGAAAAACCATTCCTTTAATAATAAAACGCTTGAAAACCCTATTTCATCCTGGAACACCAACTCATCCTAACCGTTCTCGTAAAAATCGCTGAGCATCCTTGCAATATCTTTGAACCCTTATTCCCTCAGGTTAAGGTTTAATTTAACCAAAAAACTTCAAGGTCTATTAGGCTCGGTACACAATAGAGGATTTTAATGACACGTTGGCTTTCAGGAGACGACAATAGAAAAGTCATTTTTTATGAACTGGAAATACGGGTCAATACAAACAGCTAGCTCACTCATACATTCTGGGAACACAAGAGTTTTTTGTGAAAAATATATTTTTCAATGCAAGCTTTTATAAAATTAGTGATCGTAACCGTGCGTGTGATGATCAAAATGAGCCTAAACACGGTCAGTCTACTATTATCCATCGAGGAGTTCCGTTGTCTACCTTCCGTCTCCATCATCAGATTTACTCGCTGTCACCATCATAGTGTATTGTTATCGGAACTTGACAGGTACCTATACCAAATTTCAGCTCGATCGGTTGAGAATAACTGCTTTAAAATTTAGTTGCAAGATCCCAGCCGGACAAACATACATGCATTGCAAGTTAAATAAAAGCTTGTAAAATGTCCTTAGCCCTTACGAGTGTAGCTTTTGGACTATTAAGGGGCCCCAATTCGATTTGAACTAAAATCTTGCAGGTTCGTACAATTCAATTTTTGAAAGAGAGGCACTGTGTAAAATGAGACCTAGTGCCAGATCCTGTGGTTGGAATTCGGAAAATTCCGCTACTTACTTGTGAAACGGCAATAAACGCGCAAAATATTCTAAAACTTGTTCCAGCACGTACGTTTTTTTGAAAAAGTCTTTCAAGTTTGTGAAAAAAATGTTTGTAATTTAGATTCTACACAACATGGGCTAGATACCTGATCTTTTTTTTTTTACTTTTACAGTTTGTAAGAACATTATGAACATACAAAGTTCAGGTAAAATTGTGCAAATAAGCTGATTTTTGAAGGCTTATACAGAATTTAAAGGTAAACAAAAAAAAACAAAAAAAGATCACGTACGTAGATATATTCTTCAAGATACATATTTGTACAAAACATCTGACGAAAAAATTGTTACAACTTTATAATCACGTACGAGCTGAGCACCAGCGTTTTTATCGAAAGTACTGGAAT
This sequence comes from Operophtera brumata, assembly GCA_932527175.1. Lineage (NCBI taxonomy): Eukaryota > Metazoa > Arthropoda > Insecta > Lepidoptera > Geometridae > Operophtera > Operophtera brumata. The sequence goes on along the minus strand of OW052239.1, from coordinate 50,737,358 downwards.
TGACTGCTCTTAAGTTTGCTATTAGATCTGATTTATGGCGTTAATGGTAGCACTAGCGACCACTGGGCCCATTCATGTTTAGACTTGGGTTATCTTATGTTCCTCTCCAAAAAATTATCAAATTTTAACATAACATAGCGTTGCATACCGTGGCATATGCATAGCGTGGCGTGGGGTAGCGTGGCATACTATGAAGAAAATCGCGCTAAAGATGTCCTCAGAGCATAAAGGAGTTGATGGACGCCAAATTCTGTGAAATTACAGGCACATGAGTCCGGAGATAACTGGACTCCCGGAATAACACATAGGCTCATTTTTATCCCAATATTCCCACGGGATCGTTACTTACGCGGGTGTAACCGCGGGGCGCTGCAAATACGGAATAAAAGTGAATATGAGGCGTGAAATCCGATACAATAAAAATAAAAAATAAAATAATGCTGGACTAGTTCACACAACATTATCTAGCCCCAAGCTAAGCCAGAGCTTGTGTTATGGGTATACTTAATACAATACATGACATAGATAGATATTTATTATTATACATAGAAAACACCCAGAACACCCTGAACAAATATATATTCTACAGATCGCACAAATATTTGTTCCTAGGCGGGAATGTAACCCGCAACCTCCTGCGTCGTCGCAGGCGAACCTTCTCCAGCCGCGCCACAGAGGTCGTCAAACAATGTGAACTAGCTGCTCTCCTTGAGCTGTATATTATTGTAATGGCGCGATGATGCATACAATGTATACTTGACCTTATTTGTGTATTGAGTTTGCGTAATAAAAGCATAATAAAGGCGGCGGATCGTATTGACGGCATTGCCGTGAGTAATAGGCAAGGCTTCGCCAATCTTCCTTTTTAGGGTTTCGTATGTAGATAACTGAACACTGATACTGCCAAATCATCTTCATCATCATCATCATCATCCGGAAGGCGTTGATGGATGAGGCCTCCTCCATAGAATTTAATCTATGAACGACCCCTGTTGCGCGGCGGGCGAAGGTTCGCCTGTGACGCAGGAGGTTGCTGGTTCGATTCCCGTCTCGGAACAAATATTTGTACGATCTGCTGATATTTGTTCTGGGTATTTTCTATGAAAAAAAAAAAATATTGTATTAAGTATATCAGTTATCTAGTACCCATAACACAATCTCTGCTTAGCTTGGGGCTAGATAATGTTGTGTGAGCGTTATTTATTTATTTATGGGTATTTGCCATAATCCCCACGCTTGGCAGGCGGATTGGTGATTGCAGTATAGGTGTTAAGTACACAGGCGGATGTTGCTCCCCATCCCCTACATCCTAAACATGGCAGTATTACTCCATACCAGACTTTTTTTTTATGCTACTTGGAATGGCGGATCAAGCAGATGGCCCACCTGATGTTTTTTTTTTTTTTTAATATTAAGTGGTACCCTCTGCCTATGAACAGTGCATTATCCCATAGGTCACGTCCACCTAGGACGTGCCCTATGTGGCATTGCACTGCTTCTGCCACCCTGAGACATAAAGATGAAAAGTCTCATGTGCCTGTAATTTCACCGGCAACCATATCCTTCAAACCGGAACACAGCAATGCGGGCACTACTGCTTTGCGGCAGATATAGGTATGGTGGTAGTACTTCCCCGGACGAACTCTTTCACAAAAAAGCTCTACTACTACTAGCACTAACTCTGCCGGTAAGCTTCTTATAATTGACTTTCTAAACACATTATTCAAACATGTCGTATGGCTTAAAGTTCCGATCTCAATAAAATAGCCAAAGCTTGTTCTCAAACTTTTAAAACGAAAAAGTTTTGTGCCCTTGCCTTGATTAAGGACTAGTATAATTATAATAAACTATAGTAAAGGAAGACCGCACGCTTACCAGCTAACGAACTATTAAGGACTAGTATAATTATAATAAACTATAGTAAAGGAAGACCGCACGCTTACCAGCTAACGAACTATTAAGTACTAGTATAATTATAATAAACTATAGTAAAGGAAGACCGCACGCTTACCAGCTAACGAACTATTAAGGACTAGTATAATTATAATAAACTATAGTAAAGGAAGACCGCACGCTTACCAGCTAACGAACTATTAAGGACTAGTATAATTATAATAAACTATAGTAAAGGAAGACCGCACGCTTACCAGCTAACGAACTAGTATTTATACATTTGAAAAGAGGCGTCATTTTATCGCCACGATCTTTATTGAAAAATATACAAAAATATATAAGTATGTTAATCTCTTTTTTTCAATAATTTGAAAGTATACTTAAAATTTAAGAAATAGTTTTGTAAAGTAGCCTCTGTTTTCGTAGTTACAACCATTTTTCTCAACAAAACGCCGAGAGGACCTTGTTTTTATTTTTGAAAATTACTTTCTTATTATCGTAAATGAAGACTGCACCCTTATCTAGATGAATCTACTGATACGTACTGGTATTTAAGACGTTTTTTGAATTGCATCTGGGAAGTTCTAACACCATACTTATTTCTGCAGCAAAGCAGTAGTGCTCGCATTGCTGTGTTCCGGTTTGAAGGGTATGGGTGACGGCGAAATCACAGTTACATGAGACTTTTCTATTTCAATTTATATGGTGTGTCCGGTCTAAGAAAAGACTCCTCCGTCTCCTCTCGTGGATGTCGTAAAGCTAAGGGCTTACCTGGACTTGTTGATAATATTCGTTGGTATAAGAATCGTCCTGGCTGCTAGCTTATTATGGAATGTGTTATTACTGGAAGAAAGCGTTAGCCGACTCAGTCGTGGGAAGCAATGGCGGCGATGAGCTCACCACTTATCACGTCTATATTCCATGATGGTGCAACCCAATGTGAAAAGAGGCCCTTTGAGGCTCTGCCTATCCCTTCGGGGAAAAAGGTGTGTGTCAAGTAGTGAGCTCATCGCCGCCATTGCTTCCCACGACTGACTCGGCTAACGCTTTCTTCCAATAATAACACATTCCGTAATAATCTAGCAGCCAGGACAAATCTTATAGGTAACCAACGAAACTAAACAAGTCCGGGTTATCCCTTAGTCAGCTTTTACTACATCCACGGGAGGAGACGGAGAGGTCTATTCTTCACACACCACATCTTTCTTTTAAATTCCGTTTATTTAATATTCTCCTCATAATGGAACTAACAACCGACCTCCTTGATCCCACAACTCAAAGCTACGCCATATTTTTAAAAGTGCCAGAATTTTTCACATAATTTGTGTAACATGGAAACTTTGTTAGAAATTTGAACAAAGCTGATAAGTTCTGGATATATTGATATTGAGGGATATGCACAAGCAAAGCGGAAACTTTGAAGGGGACCGAATTTCTTAACTTGGTTACAAGTAGGTACAAGTATGATATTTAGACGAGCTTTAGAGGTCGTCAAATGATGTTGAATGACGTACCAAGCAGATGGCCCACCTGATGTGAAGCGGTACCTTTTAGGTGGGGTATAACCTTCGACCAAAGTTTACTTTCGTCGTAGGGTATAACGCAAAATTACCAATCTTAGATTTGATTTTTAACCCCTGACGCAAAAACTACGGGGTGTTATAAGTTTGACGTGTCTGTGTGTGTATTTGTGGGTGTCTGTCTGTGGTATCGTAGCTCCCAAACGGATGAAGCATTTTTTTTTTTTTTTAATTTGATTTAGTCGGGAGTGTTCTTAGCTATGTTTGATGAAAATCGGTTCAGCCGTTTCATTGCGTTGAGGGTTTTTAATTTTTACAAAATTAATTACTTGTTAACTGACTAAATCAAGTACAATATTCAAATTAAAAATATGCATGGATACTACGTTATAATTCCGAGGGAATTAATAATAACCTGTGGGTTGATTCGATTGTTTATTAAAATGTAGCATATTATTTGGTATTTTTTTTTGGTAAAAGGATTTGTCCACGTTGATCTGCTACTCCAAAACATTCCAGGACTATGTGGGCAGCCGATTCTTCTTCTGTTCATCCAACTAAAGTGTACAATGCCCTTACTACTAGTTTCTAAATTATTCAACTGCATTATTTTGTAAATCATAACTATTGAGCTAATTTGAGGTTCGAGCTTCAAAGAGTCGATTTAGTTAGATGCTTAGATAAGTTACAAATAGTAGAGGGCCTTTGAATAGCGATTTGCATTATATTTCACAGAAATTTGCTGATATTTTAAAATAAAAGTTAAGTTCTATGATTGAGTTTAAAAGTCCTAAGTTTTTTTTTATAGCATTCGAAATGATCCGTGGCCAAAAGTTTCCCAAGCTAAAATTATTGGTCATAAATTACTGAAATGATATTTTATGAAAGTTTTCTCGTGAATTTTCAAACTATTTTAAAATTCAAAATTTTTTTTTCCATTTCAACGCACTGAATAACCATCTAGCTAAATAAAAAAGGAAGGAATAAAAATTGTTTTGTTTCCTGACGGCGAAAATATCGCCGTCGATGATGTGTGGATGAGCTCCCTTGCGTGGTCGAGAAGTGCGAAGTTCATGGCTCAACATCGGGGCGGGTCTCTTTCTGAGGATGGCGTGAAAGCCGCCGGTGCTCGCGTCAGCAAACATGCCCGATTTGCTGCAGTAGGTACCTCGGCAGCCCCAACAACATCCGAAATCTAGGGCGTGGTTTGCCGTCTGCGTATAGTCACAAAATACATAGTACAGAAGGTGAATTCCGCTAGCTTATTACGTATTTTGCAATAGCAATGCGATAGCAAAAATTGCACGATTATCGCATCCAAATTGCAAATTCGTATTACGTATCAGCGATATGTATTACGAATTCTTGCTATCGCAAGGTACGTAATAAGCTAGCCGGCCGAATTTGATTTTAATTACCTACGCCCGGCCGTAGCGCTAGGGTTAGCAAAGGCTAAAGTTTAAATTGAGACACTTCAGCTCCGGCCGATTATGATTTTAATGACCTGCGGTCAACCTTGGCACTAGGGCTGGCTAATAATCATTATCATTTATTAATTTATAAACATGAGTACATATCAAACAGGTGACAAATAGTATGGTAGATCCAGCCAAGCTTTACCAATGTCGGCATGCAAAATAGTAATATATACATTTTATTTGAGTCAAGTGTGTTCAGTGTTGTGTTAAGATAACCAAACACAGAGCAATTCATTTACGATCGTGCATTGCACAATCCACAAAAATAGGTACCTGAGTGACAAGAAACACAATATATAGACATAGACATAGACACACGCCTTTTTCCCCGAAAGGGTAGGCAGAGCCTCAAATGGGCCTCTTTTCACTGTGGGTTGCACCATCGTGGGAAATAGATAAAAAGGTACCTAAATAATCACGACTATCGCCAAAGCGCGGGCACTCGCGACTGGCGTTTGACCGAGTTTCACCGAGATCGTCGTGTATACGCGTATATTGGTAGGTGCGCCTGTTATCACTCGTTGTACTGAGCTGACCTTCTGTACTATGTATTTTGTGGTATAGTTGACCCATAGAGTGCATGTATAAAAAGACAGGCAAAAAGCTTTATAAAACATTAAATAATGCATTCTGTATATCTATTTAACCTCCGACGCAAAAACGAAGGGGAGTTATAAGTTTGACGTGTCTGTGTGTGTGTGTGTGTGTGTGTGTGTGTGTGTGTGTGTATGAGTATGTGTGTGTCTGTCTGTCCCAACGTAGCTCCCGAACGGATGAACAGATTTAGTTTTTTTTTGTTTTGTTTGAAAGGTGAATTTGTTGAGACTGTTCTTAGCTATGTTTGATCAAAATCGGTTTAGCCGTTTCATTGCGTTGGCGGTTTTTTAATTTTTACAAAATTAATTACTTGTTGTTTTATAATTTTTATAATGTATCAAGGCTCACCGAACGTCTAGGACCTACCTAGATATGTTCGGTACCAATTACTCGTATGTACCAAGTTCGTAGAACAAGGCTATCATCCATCGAGCATTGTCCGTGGGTGTAAGGCTTGTAACACGTTGTACAGCCTCCTTAATTATCTATGGACATTTAGGGAACTGGGAGTACAAAGCGGCGAAAGGATTTGAATTATGGATTTTCAGTCTTAACCCTGTGACGATAGAGTTCGTACTGGACTGATTCACAAAGTTATTCAAGTTCCCTGGTTTCCATTATTCAAGTACTAGTACTTGAATAATCTTGGGAGAGTCTGGATTTTATGTCAAGCACCCTATATTTACTGAACGGATTTGAATCCATACCTAGTTCATGATATCAAACTTACTAGCCGTAATGCTCTAAGTATCAAACGGACTGGGTACTTAGTATTATAAATAAATAAATAAATAATCCTGGACAGTTCACATAACATTATCTAGCTCCAAGCTAAGTAGAGATTGTGTTATGTGTACTAGATAACAGATATACTTAATACAATATAATACATAGATAGATATTTTTTATTATACATATAAAATACCCAGAACACCCTGAACAAATATCTGCGGTCGCACAAATATTTGTTCCGAGGCGGGAATCGAACCCGCAACCTCCTTTGTCGCAGGCCAACCTTCGCCCGCTGCGCCACAGAGGTCGTCAAATTATCCTGGGTCCACCTCAGCAAAGCCGCTAACAGAAGCCAATGCTTAATAATCCATAGACTAAAACATATTTTTGGGACCAAAAATACAAAACAACAATCATTAAAAACTAAAAACAAACCAATTGTATTTCTGGAAAAAAAATGATCGTATCAAACTGAGTAATTGGTCCATGAAGATTAATCTCAGCGGATTACTCTTGCAGATTGTCAATCGACTGGCGATTGATTGACAGATTTGCAATTTTAATCTCAACGCAAATATTGAAGAGTTCGACTAAAACCAGTTTATTTACATAAAGAATAACACAACAAATACAAGTAGGTAAGTACAAATTAAAAAAAAACAGTTGTGCTACCAGAAAACCGCTGCTAACGATCTAAAGGTAGCCCAACTGATCCAAATCATTACCAGACGAAAGCGTCCCTAAGATGCTGGCTGCATTTCCACACTGAATGGCAATACTAATGCGTTGAGCCAGATAAGGGCCAGCTCTCGGGTCAAGCGTCGTACCGACTACACGCCCTGAAATAATTTTGAAAACGCGAAGGGCCCCGGTACCCCGAAAGGCTTAATAAGTAAGCTCTTATATAATATGGATGTCAATGCATGCTGTGACGTTACAATCAGATTCCAATAAGCGCATGTTCGAATCAACTCCTCAATTATCGCTCCAATTATTGGCGATCCTGATGCAGTCCATCTATACCTAGTGACAGTCGGATTTATTTCGCGTCAGTTTACGTCAAGTGACGTTTAATTACGTTTGTTTTGATTGTGGCGTTCTTACATCCTCGTAGAGCATTCGAAACGACACGTTTTTTATGGTGGATGTTTATTCAATTCAAATCAATTCAATTTATTTATTTCAGACATTGTCCATATTTTGTTAGTTGCGCCACAGAATATAATTATAATAGTACAAGTTACTTGGTTGCGCTTATAATAAAGATAGTAGGGAGGCACATTTCCAATTTTAAAAATTTTTTTTTTTAGTAAACCCAACATGTAGGCTTTTCTAGTTCTTTGCTATATAGGACAGTCCTGCCTGTCCGACAACGCGTTCACGATGCTGTTCGAGCTTCCACGGACCCTTCCCCTCATTGACGCACACCTCTTGTGCATTATGCTATGGAAGCCATCAACTCTGCTTTCCGCAAACATGCCAGAGGCGCTGCAGAAACGAGGCCGCCCCACCAGCACCCTGAACGCGTTGTTGTACTGAACGCGTGAGGCATTGTATGCTGTCTGCGTATAGTTGGTACAGAGACTGCAAGTGTAAAAGGACTGGCAATACGCTCTAAAGAGCGTTACCTTCACCTGTTCAGTACACATTCCAAACCTCCGGGCCAGCATATTAACTCGAACACACAATGCCCTACGCTCTCTTTCCAGGTCGAGATCATCCCTCAGGTTATCAGTGAGCCAATGACGAAGAAGTACTTAAAACGCGAGGTGACGTTTAGAGTCTTGCCGTTAATGGACACAGGTGGTAGGTATATGTGAGAATATATTTTACGTCCCGACTTGAACAGTATCAACTCGCACTTTTTATCATTGTATCGGAGTCCATGGGTCATCGCATAAGATTCACAAATGCCAATCTTTCAATCTTATGCTTGTGGCGCGAGATTCAAATTTGTTGGTGTTTTTTGCCCATTACAGCTCATCAACACATTTTTACAGAGTTTTGTTTTGTTTAGGAGGATCGTAGCTAAACTGATGATATTTTTGAGATACTATCAATTAAAACATGTGTGTTAAGTCTCCTAGTTCTTGCAAAATCAACTTTCGCTATCTGAAGAAGTGTTCATGAGCAAAAAAACACCAAATAAAATGAATTCACAAAAACAAAATTCAAAGCGCAAGTCCGGGCTGGTATGGAGTACTGCTGCCACGTTTGGGATGGCTCGGCCAAACACCAGCTTGCTGCCTTGGACTCGATCGAACTCAGAGCTTTCAGGCTTATTGGTGAGCAACATATGGCGGAGACTAAGATCCAGAGTCTCGAGCACCGCCGTAAGGTAGCGTGCCTTTCGATCTTCTATAGGTTACATTTCGGGGAATGCTCCCAGGAACTTCATGATCTGATCCCACCATCTCCTTTTCATCATAGGACGAGCAGGCGCACGGCTCGGTACCACTCTTACCTCATTAGTATACCCTCTATTCGTACTAAACGTTTCAGTTCTACCTTTATAATGAGAACTGCTAAGGAGTGGAATACACTACCGTCGTCTGTCTTTCCTGAAAACTATAATCTGGGTCTCTTCAAGGCTAGAGTGAAAAAGTGCCTTCTAGACCTTTGTGCTCCATCTTCGGCCGCATCGTCACTTACCAACAGGTGAGATCGTGGTCAAACAAAGGTCTATCATTGTTAAAAAAAAAAAAAACCTGATCATCCACCTTAAGCTCTTCGAGGTGGGGTATAACGAAATATTACCAATCTTAGATTTGTTTTTTAACTTAAGGGGTTTTTTTTAATTATCTTTATTTTACGAGATATTCAATAAAAAGTGTGGGAAGCAATGGCGACGATAAGCTCACCACTTGTCACGTCTGTTTTCCACGATAGTGTAAACCACGGTGAAAAGAGGTCCATTTGAAGCTCTGCCTACCCCTTCGGGGAAAAAAAGGCGTGTGTCTGAAAACCGAAGACCGACGTGAGGCTTTTTTTATGTATTTAGATTTCTGCCTGGTGTTGGCGCAGTCTTACGATTACGTATTCTGTAATAAACTCCCGAAAGTCACAAAGCTAAACGCCAATCAATAGTCAAACAGCGCTAATTTATTAGCCATCGAGACCGGATGGGATATCAGTAGCAGGAGGGCATTGTGGCGCGAGCGTCGTCACAATGGGACGTCGCAAATTGTGCCATTAGGCCTCCTCGTTGAACGGGGAGCGTCGGATCCGTTCACGATCATTTATCTTATATTACAAGCTAAAACTTGAAACCTGCGGTGTCTAAGGCCGTGATGCAGCTGTGGTGTGTCCGGCCTGAGGATAGACCCCTCCGTCTTCTCCCGTGGATGTAGTAAAAGCCGACTAAGGGATTACCCGGACTTGTTGATAAGATTTGTCTTGGCTGCTAGCTTATTATGTAATGTGTTATTACTGGAAGAAAGCGTTAGCCGAGTAATAAATCTCTAGAGGCACTATAGACTCTATAGGCCGGTAAATATTTATTATTTTTAGTATAGTAATATTTTATCTGTGCTATAGGTATTTGCCAATAAAAAGTTTGATAAATGTATTTTGAAGAAAAATCGCGATCGAAAAATCATGAAAGAAAAATCTCTATTGTAAAATCTCTAATGAAAAACCTCGCACGAAAAATCTCGAATGAACAATCTAAAGTCAACATAACAATCTAACATCATCAATCATCATAGATCTCTGGGTTTCTCGTACGACTCGTTTCTCGAGATCATTTCTTCCCCATACCTATAAACTATGGAATGAGCTTCCCTCTTAGGTTTTCCCGCTTGGTTACGACATGTGTCGTTTCATTAAAAATGTTCATAAATTCCTTCAGGGTAGGCAGCGCATCGACAATACCCTCGGTGTTGCCAGTGTCTATAAGCGACGATGACCACTTACATCAGGTCGGCCGTAAGATAGTATGCCTATAAGTTTCATGAAAAAAAAATGAAAAATCTCGAACGAATAATCTCGAATTAATGAAAAATATCGATTTAATAATGTCGAACGTATAATCTCGAATGAATAGGCTGGCTTGTAAAGTTTTAGAAACTGCAAAAGCACATTATTTTGCCAGATTTCAGCCGCAGAGCACTCACTGTTCATTAAGGGCACCCCACACAATTGATTACTAAGACGTCGGGCTTAATAGTGCCACCCAATTGGACTGATTACCTTAAGTATCCATTAATAAGGAGAATCTCCTTTTTAATTAATATTACTGTACTTAAAGCTAACAAAAACCATAAACTATGGAGTAAAATTGTGTGCGGTATCGTAGTTTAGAAGACCTACGTAGTTACATCATCATCATCATCATCACCCGTTATACGTTTACTGAGGGGCAAGTCCGAGTTTACACACACCATCGTAACGATGATCGTAACGGCGAGTGTACGTGTATTGCGTAGTAACTAGCCATTAATCTGTGACGTTTTTGGCACAGATTAATAGCTAGTTATTATGTTATACACGTACGATCGTGTTACGTTCACCGTTACGATGGTGTTTGCAAAACTCAGACTCACCCCTCTGCTGGATGTGGCATCCCTTATAAAGGCAATTTATAGGGGATAAAATCACCACACTTGACAGGTGGCTTGTTGTTGGAACGTTTAAATTTTATTGCGTTTTTTGCTAATCACAGCTCAAACACAACGACTTGAGATAGCGAAACCTAATTTTACGGAATCAAGGAGACCTAAGATGCATATTTTGTTTGAAAGTGCCTCATAAATATCATTAGTATATACTTTACACTAGAAACGGGATATTTTCCTTGATGTTCGAGTTTTGATTGTTCCCGATATTTCGGCACAGTTGCATGCGCCATGATCACGGGAGAACTAACTAAAGTCTTTGCGAGTAAATGTTATTGGCAGATATATCGATCTACCCTCTTTCTCACTCTTTTATTACGAACGATACATTGAACGACATTCGTAGCTAAACTAATGATATTTGTGAGACACTATCAATCACGCGTGCCTTGTCACGGGTTTATTATTTCATGTATTTATGTACCTATTATAAGATAAGTTTATTTCACTTAGAAGAGGTACAACAAATCATAATTAGCATTATTAATTTCAAAGAGGTTCGTAAGTATATACGACCTCTGTGGTGCGGCGGGCGAAGGTTCGCCTGCGACGCACGGTTGCGGGTTTGATTCTCGCCTCGTAACAAATATTTGTGCGAGGTGCAGATATTCGTTTAGGGTCTTCTGGGTATTTTCTATGTATAATAAAAAATATCTATCTATTTAATGTATTGTATTATCTAGTATACCCATAACACAAGCTCTGCTCAGTTTGGGGCTAGATAGTGTTGTGTGGAATGTCCAGCATTATTTATTTATTTTATTTATATGTAATTAAGAGAACATTGCGTTCCGTGCTCTAAAAACTGTTTTACGGCAAGGTCAACCCATATAGAATGGCCCATACTGGACATTATTGAGTAAAATTATAGTGTGTTCAAAAAGAGAAGCGTCGTGGCTAAATTGTGAACTAACGTTTTATTTAAGTAGTTTATTTAACTATTTCATTAGCCTAGGATTCAATCTGTCGGCATTTCTAATTTTATACTAAATAAATAGTACATAATTTTCACTAGAAACGGGATATTTACCATGATTTTTGAGTTTGAAATGTTTCCGATATTTCGGCACAGTTGCATGCGCCATGATCACGGGAGAACTTACTAAAGTCTTTGCGAGTAGATGTTATTGGCAGATATATCGATCTACCCTCTTTCTCACTCTTTTATTACTTTTTTATTATTATTTTAATATCGGGAATATTTCAAACTAAAAAAATCATGGTAAATATCCCGTTTCTAGTGAAAATTATGTACATAACCATGATAGTTTCAAAAGTTAAATATGTAGTTACAGTTGTAAAATGATTAATGGAACAGACTTGCTATTGTTTTGCCCGCTAAACCAAAATAGCGGCCAAGTGCGGGTAGGACTCGCCCATGAAGGGTTCCGTAGCAGCATGAAACATATTATAAAAGTTCTTGTAGTTCGTTGTATCTTTGATCGATGTTTTAATAATAGTGTATTAAAAAAAACTACTTACTAGACCTTGTTCAAACCATTTTACGGTGGAATTTGACATGGTAATACATCATATATATTTTTTAGTTTTATCAGTCTCTTATTTTAGAAGTTACAGGGGTGGGGGGGACACACATTTTACCACTTTGGAAGTGTCTCTCGCGCAAACTGTTCAGTTTAGAATAAAATTACATTTGAAACCTCAATGTCATTTTTGAAGACCTATCCATAGATAACAAACAAGTAAGGGTTTGATGTAGAAAAAAATAGAGTTTCAGTTCTAAGTAAGGGGAACCACCAAAATTTATTGTTTTGTTTCTATTTTTGTGTGAAAATCTTAATGCGGTTCACAGAATACATCTACTTACCAAGCTTCAACAGCATACTTCTTATAGTTTCGGACAAAAGTGGCTGCGACATAAGGACGCGACGGACAGACAGACAGACAGACATGACGAATCCACAAGGGTTCCGTTTTTTGCCAATTGGCTACGGAACCCTAAAAAGGTAAATAAGCACAGCTGCGCCCTCCAATCCCACAACGCTTCTCTTTTTGAACAGACTCTACCTAAACATTAAGCTCATATGATTTTAAAAGGGTTTCCTTATATAACCATTATTCTGTGACATAACATTTATTTCAATTGTTTCAGAAAACTAATGCGTCAGTGACTAGTGGTAGTGATGTGCGCTGCGCGTGCCGATATCGATAGATTCGATAGTCGGTAACGATGTCGTTGTCTCGCTCGCGCGTGCTATCGTGCGTCCTGCTCTCGCTGCTGCAGTGCATCGAGAGCCAGCAGGAGATACTTATTGAGGAATCATGTGAGTTTTAGACGTAGCGTTCTAGGAATTACACTTCTATTCATTCATTTGATGCATTCATTGTTTGGAGAAGGGTGCTAAATTGTCGATTAACTTTAAAAACATGTAATTTAAACAGAAACTTTCTTAAAAAGCGTAGGTACATACAAATATACATACATACATAGACACACCTGTTTACCAGAAAGGGTAGGCAAAGCCTCAAATGGGCCTCTTTTCACTGTGGGTTGCACCGTCGTGGGAAACAGACGGGAAAAGTGGTGAGTTCATCGCCGCCATTGCATCCCACGACTGACTCTACTAACGCTTTCCTTTCGTAATAACACATTCCTTAAATAATCTAGCAGCCAGGACAAATCTTATACCAACGAATATTACAAATAAGTCCGAGTAATAAAAAGTGTAGGTAGTATACAATCTCAGATTATTTAGAAGATAATAAGGATTGTATCCAGCCTTAGAATAGATCCCTCCGTCTCCTCTCGTGGATGTCGTAAAAGCCGACAAAGGGATTACCCTGCCTGTTAGTAAGATTCGTTGGTATAAGAATTTTGTCCTGGCTGCTAGCTTATTAAGGAATGAGTTATTACTCGAGGAAAGCGTTAGCCGAGTCAGTTGTGGGAAGAAATGGCGGCGATGAGCTCACCACTCGTCACGTCTTTATTCTACGATGGTGCAACCTGATGTGAAAAGAGGCCTTTTGAGGCTCTGCCTAACCCTTCGGGGGAAAAGGCGTGTGTCTATGATACCTATGTAGGTATGAAATACACCTAATAATATTTATTCTGTGACCTAACCCTCATCTTTAACGCTCTATTCTTACATCTGTATACATCACTTAAAGGACGCACTGTTTTCCCAAAATGCAATATTTATTTAATCGCATGACATAAGTAGGCGAAATCACATAATCTTTTAGCCTTATCTAAAACTTATAGCCTAAACTAAAATCTAAAATAACTTTTCACCACGTCACTAATAAAGTCGACGTTCATTAGTGACTCTATTTTATATTTTAAATAACAGGCTACAAAACATATTTCCATAAAGAAAGCCAAGTTTAGTGCTTTTTACCATGTTATTATTTTCTAGGTAGAACTTTCTGCAATGTTTAAACATTATAATGAAACTATAAAAAAAATAACGAGCTTTAAACTGAGAAAACGGACGTATTTTTTTATGTATATTTAATTACAGCAGTGATTTTTAAATTTGATTTATTTACCGAGCGAACGAAGCTTTGCAATAGCTGGCAACATTTGCTTTCATCTGTTTGTATGTATGTATGATCGTAACGACGATCGTGCTTGTATTACTTAGTGATGACTAGCCATTAATCTGTGCCGTTTCTGGCACTGTTTCTGTTACTATTATCAAAACCGGCCTATAAATGGCGCCGCAGTAAACTTCCTCCCTTTTTGAGGGAAAGCCCCTCTAGTCAATGACGGCTAATAACAAAAAATCTATGAATGTTTTGAAGCCGCATGTCAAGTTTCATCAAGATTCGTTGAAAAAAACGGCCTGTAGCTGTAGGTACCTCAAGTCCGAGTTTTGCAAACACCATCTTAACGATGATCGTAACGACGATTGTGTAGTCAATTCTAAACAAGATACTAGTTAGATAGATAAGAGGTGGTATTTCATATAAATGCACCCTGTCCCGTCCCGTCGCGTCATGTCCCTTTCCCGTCGCGTCGCGCCACGCCTCATTCCCGTCCCGTCATGCCTTGCTCCATTCCCGTCCCGTCGCGTGATGTAGCATTTCCGTCGCGTCACGTCATGCCTCATTCCCGTCGCGTCGCGTCACGCCTCATTCCCGTCTCGTCATGTCATGCTCCATTCCCGTTCCGTCGTGTCATGCCCCATTCCCGTCCCGTCATGCCATGCTCCATTCGCGTCCCGTCATGCCATGATCCATTCCCGTCCCGTCGTGTCATGCCCCATTCCCGTCCCGGCGCATCATGTACCATTCCCATCCCGTCCCTTCTATATCAAATACCTGCACATAATGAAATCACTTTGTTTTAAACTTATTATAATATTATTCGCTGGTTGTTTTGTTAATCGATCGCGCATCGCCCTGGGCAGATTTTAATGCAGCTTATAAAGATAACATCTGGCTCACTCTATCACACAGGTGGTCCTATGCACTTTACGATCCCCTCGCTACTTATGTACTTGAACAAAATGTAGTGAACTGGAAAAAATCACAAATACTAACAACAAAAAAAAATTTAGAATACGAAACGTAACTAATAGTACATTATGGTACAAGTGTGTAATGTTGGTGATTACAGGTGAGGCGCCATTGAGACCCGAGCCGCTAGGTGATGGTCTTAAGAGAGCCGAGGACGGTAATCATCTATACACACGTGTATCATACGACGTTTTTTAAAACACTTGTGAATAAAATAATAATAAAACAGAAATACACACTCTGTGTAAATGTTCAACTTTCTCGTATAACTCACTAGTGAATAATAGCAATGAAAAAGTCACAGTTTGATTAAAGGTGTAACACAGAAATACACACTCTGTCTAAATGTTCAACTGTCTCGTATAACTCACTAGTGAATAATAGCAATGAAAAAGTCACAGTTTGATTACAGGTGTCATTATGTGCCTAATTGCGGTGAAATTAGAGCCACTTTATGAGCAAGTGTGTTGAAAAAACTATTTTGAGAATAAAACTTTTGAAACTATCATGGTTATTATGCACATACTTCTCACTAAAACCGGGATATTTACCATGATTTTTGAGTAATAATTGTTCCCCATATTTCGGCACTGTTGCATGCGCCATGATCACGGGAGAACTAATAAAGTCTTTGCGAGTAGATGTTATTGGCAGATATATCGATCTACCCTCTTTCTCACTCTTTCATGAACTGTGCCGAAATATTAGGAACAATCAAAACTCAAAATTCATTGTAAATATCCCGTTTCTAGTGAAAAGTATGAACGAATGTTATCTATGTTTTTTAGTCGTCCACTCAGCCATAGAATAGTTGACTCGGCAGGCGAGAGTTTAATGAATTTACGACCGATTCGTCTCTTTCGTTCGTTTCGGCTCTACCAGAGGAGTAGTTCCTGTTTGATCCATTGGACTTTGATCGTCCTGTTCGATCCATTAAGGGCCTAGCACACGTTTGTAATTTGTTACAACTCGGAATAACGAAAACCTAATTGCAAGTCGTTTTTTTAATATTTTTATTCAACTTGTATTAATGAATGAATGAATGAAAATACTTTATTGCACACCTTACAACATAGTTAAAATCAACACATAACAATTAAACAAAAAACTAAATGTACAATGGGCGGTCTTATCGCTAAAAAGCGATCTTTTCCAGACAACCTTTGGATGCAGAGGAGCTGAACTTATATGGAAGATTGGTTTGGGTGTACCCATATTTAAATATAAAATAAATATTGGTGCTATGCCTATGAACAGTGCATTATCACATAGGTCACGCCCACCAAGTTCGCGCCCTATGTGGCATTGCACCGCGCCCGCCACACTGAGACATAAAGATGAAAAGTCTCATGTGCCTGTAATTTCATCGGCACCCTTACCCTTCAAACCGGAACACAGCAATGCGAGCACTACTGCTTTGCGGCAGAAATAGGTATGGAGGTAGTAGGTACATCCCCGGGCGAACTCGTTCACAAAAATGCTATACTGCTACTAAAAAATACGATTGATTCGTCTCGTCTCTTGGAAACTTGACCACGCAATATGAAAGTTTTTTATGTAGGTAACTCTGTACTAGTGTACGAATGTACCAGTTATTTTCTTTCAAGCTATGGATCAGAGGAAAGGGGCTTACGATGTTCAGAAAACATGTCATGTTGAAGCATTCAATCTTATTCAATCTTATCGAGAAAATGTTTGAAGTTTCGAAGCGGTTCAAGTGTAGATTATTTTATAACGTAACTTCAGGATTTACGGTGGAAATGATTTTAACGTTGAATTTACGTTTATCAAGACCGGACTTGTTACTGAGATTCGTTGGTATAAGATTTGTTCTGGCTGCTAGCTTAGAAAGAAAGAAAGAAAGAAAGAAAGAAAGAAAGAAAGGTATTTATTTTGACCAAAACTGCACACAGAATCAATAAAAAAACACATAATATGTAAGTACAGAGCTGTGTTCAGTACTGTCAAAAAAGGTTCGCGCTCAGCATAATGCTGCAGTTACCTGCAGCGCTGATTTTCAGCGCGAACCTCGATTGATGCACGGACACGGCACGGCGTGCGAGACAATGTTTAAAGTAAATTCGATGTAAACAAGAAAGTTTATAACTTATACAACATAGGTACCTCAACTCGGTGAAAAGCTTAAGCTTAGGAATGTGTTATACTGGAAGAAAGCGTTAGCAGAGTCAGTCGTGGGAAGCTATGGGGGCAATAAGCTCTCCACTTGTCTCGTCTATTTCCCACGATGGTGCAACCCACGGTGAGAAGAGGCCCATTTAAGGCTCTGCCTACCCTTTCGAGGAAAAAGGCGAGTATGTATGTAAAAGCGCCGTGAATGGGTGACATGTCTGCCTTAAGAATAGACCCCTCCGTTTCCTCCCGCGGGTGTCGTAAGGCGACTAACGAGTTACACCAGAATTGGTATTCTGCTACCTCATGACAACAATTTTCTTGACATTGGACCAGGTATATGCTTTTTATAGTACATTATCCAGTATACATTTTTCAAAGTGGTTATTATGAGAAAACGCAAAAAAACGAGTGTACATTTTGCGAAGTAGACGTTTTGCGAAGTGGCCATATTGAAAAAAAGGGCGGTGAACATTATGAGAAGTGGACGTTTTGTGACGGAGCCTATATGGTACAAGTATGTTATGTTGGTGATTACCGCTGAGGCGGGTCTTAAGCGAGCCGAGGACGGTAATCATCAATACACACGTGTATCATACAACACACATGTGAAGAAAATAATAATAAAAGAGAAATACACACTCTGTGTTAATGTTCAATTGTCTCTATAACTCACTAGTGAATAATAGCAATGAAAAAGTCACAGTTTGATAACAGGTGTAAAACAGAAATACACACTCTGTGTAAATGATCAACTGTCTCTATAACTCACTAGTGAATAATAGCAATGAAAAGTCACAGTTTGATTACAGATGTCATTATGTGCCTAATTGCGGTGAAATTAGAGCCATTTTATCAGCAAGTGTGTTGAAAAAAACATTATCCAATTTTCCAAAAGCAGTTGAATATCTCTTATAACTGCGAGACCCCCTCCAAAGTTAACCTACATTTCCACACGTCAATAAACTTGACTGTCAAATTAAATTTCCTCCATATTTTCAGTGGAGTCTCGCAAGGGTGCTTATATGCGATGAAATATCATTACGCGCTCGCAATGGGGCGTCAAATTGTTACTGAGACGTCAGAAGTGACGTCATGAAGGTCGAGAATAAATTGATTTATCAGTTAAGGACTGGGATACTCACTGGCTGTTCTTTTAATGGCTTCTGAGGAATACTCCAAATAATTTAGCCAATATCAAGATAAATGTAGTTAAATTAAGCCAGGTTCATATTGCTGTGTCGCGGGTTGTGTCGTGGCGCGCCAGAACGTAATTGGTTTTACGTTTATTACCTATGACTAGATTCACATTAGTACATTTAGTAGTAGTAGTAGAGCTTTTTTGTGAAAGAGTTCGTCCGGGGAAGTACTACCACCATACCTATTACTGCCGCAAAGAAGTAGTGCTCGCATTGCTGTGTTCCGGTTGGAAGGGTATGGTTGCCGGTGAAATTACAGGCACATGAGACTTTTTATCTTTATGTCTCAGGGTGGCGGGCGCAGTGCAATGCCACATCCTGGGTGGACGTGACCTATGAGGTAATCCATTGATAAAGGCAGAGGTTACCGCTTAAAATCAGGTGGGCTATCTGCTAGTTCCATAATTTAAGTAGCTAAAAAAAAACATATGTAAGTTCACGCGCCACAACACAACACAACCTACTGGTGTGAATCTAGTCATAGTTACCTAATAAAGGAAACCGATTGCGTTCTGGCGCGCCACGACACACCCCGACACAGCAATATGAACCTAGCTTTAGTCAAGCCGTCAAGTCATAACCCAGTTTAAATGGTGGCAGAAAACCATGTTCGAAACAATGTTTTATAATGCAATCTATATAATATATAAAACAAAGTCGTGTTAGTTACACCACAAACTCAAGATCGGCTGGACCGATGTTAGTTATCTCTTTTTTTGTGGATTCTTCTCCGCTCCGAATAGCAGAATATAAGTAATAAAATATCGGGGGGGGGGGGGGGGGCTGTTTTTCACCAGGGGCTACCCGTGCGAAGCCGGGGCGAGTCGCTAGTTAGGTATAAATGACGACGTTCGTTTCAAAAATGGCAGATTGTCTCCTCGTGTTTTGTCTTGGCCTGCCTGTCAATGCAAAGGACAAAACACAGAGTCTTTTATTATACTCTCTCCGCCATTTTACAAAAGAGACGTCGTCACCTTTTATTTTATTTTATTTCCTAGTGTTTTTTTTGTTTTATTTTGTGTTATATTGGTGGCGTTTTAACCAATGTAGCTCGTCTATAGAGCACAAGTGTACTAAAATGAAAGAAGAGAATTGCGTGACTTTTCTAATTGGTGGAAATTGTTTTCCAAATTTTTTGTAAAACTGCCACCGTTTTACTGCACTATGTAAGTCAGTGAGCCATCATAACCACAGATTACTCCATAACTAACTTTATTGAATTTGGCCATCGAGCAACACGGAAGGCCTGCAATGCTCTAAGAATTGGCAAACACTCTTGTTCGTTATGCGCTGGTCAATCTGCCATTTTAGAAAGAAACGTCGTCATTTTTATTTTATTACATTTTAATGTGTTTTTTCGGGTTATTTCTAGTTATTTTGGTGGCATTTTAACCGGTGTAACTGGAATAAAAAGCACATTTGTGAATTTAAGTGTATTGCGTGTCTTTTCGAAATGGTGGGATTTTTCACTGTAAAACTCGGTTTTTCTACCACCATTTAAACTGGGGTATGACTTGACGGAGATTCTTGACGATTGGCGAAATTGTTTGGAGCACTCCTCAGAAGGCATTATAAGAAGAAGAAGAATTAGTGCACTTTTCTGAGTAGATTTGTATAAAGCATCTTTCTTCGTTTCTATGTTGTAAATTTCTTATTCCTATTTATCAGTGACGATAACTAAAGAATCGTTGATCCAATCTTCGGTCATTTAGATTTACATTTGAATACTTCAAATATTTTAGTCAGTCCAATATTTCTAACGCCTTAATTTGATACCGTTATTACAAAACTAAAATTCGTATTATCAATTCACAGTTAACACCTCAGTTGTACCTATGGCAATTTCGGCTCTAATCCCACACTATTAAGCACCCAACATCAAAGCCCGTATGTTGTAGGAACGCTGCACGCAAAATAAGCCAATGATAATAAATTAATTATTAATCATCATCACCCGCACATCATTGTAATAGAGACAATATCATCGGGTATTTGAATTTAGTACCACTAACTCACTTAGTTCACTACAGTCTAGTGACCGACAGACAGACAGCTTGAGTCTTAGTAATAGGGTCCCGTTTTACCCTTTGGGTACGGAACCCTAAAAAACAATAAATATCTGAAATCAGGAGCTGTACTTTGTCACAAGCGTCACACAAGTTCGAACTGAATTGGTCTTTAAATCTACGCAGTTAAGATCGATATTTCTTTCAAAACGCGTTGATCTGCTAATTTTGAATTAGCTATTGCCTTAAAGATTTGTATGGATAATGGCTTAGAGCATTGCAGGCCTCCGTAGATAAAGGCTTAGGGCATTGCGGCCTCCTTAAAGGCTATGCTAGTCTGATTCTATACAATTGAATAGGAAACTAAAAGACTTTGGTGCGACAATCTTCTTATGTGACGAACATGACTGTTTTCTTACGCGATGAAGATAAATCTTCTTACATACCCCGCCCGCACTCCTTGGCCCGGACTCCTAAGCAGTCGCCCAATTTCTCCCCTAACTAAATAAAATAGTAATTTGGTATCCAGTGTACTTTGTTTTATCTGAAATCCTACAATCCAAATAAAAGCAAATAGAGCATTGCGACCGGAAAGTCGTATATCTGATTTATAACCTCTAAATACGTGCGTAAAACGGAACGTAATATATCTTAGAATAGACGCATAAATCTGTGGTAATATTAAATTGTGGGAGTTGGTAGTCTGATCAAATTTTGGGCTACATTAAACGTTATCGCAATAACCTGGTGTTTTTTTTTTTTGTATACTACTTGAATGACGGAACATGGAGATGGCCCACCTGATGTTAAGCGGTAACCTCTGCCTGTGAACAGTGCTTTACCTCACAGGTCACGTCCACCTAGGACGCGCCCTATGTGGCATTGCACTGCGTCCGCCACCCTGAGACATAAAGATGAAAAGTCTCATGTGCCTGTAATTTCACCGGCACCCTTGCCCTTCAAACCGGAACACAGCAATGCGAGCACTACTGCTTTGCTGCAGAAATAGGTATGGTGGTAGTACTTCCCCGGACGAACTCTTTCACAAAAAAGCTCTACTACTACTAAACTACTACTAATTACTACTGGTGTCCTTGTAATTCATCACTTTCAGTCATCACCATCATTTATTTATTTATTTAATTATTTATTGCACAAAAAAGACAAGGAAATTGTACAAATGGAGGACTTAATGTTAAGCAGCATTTTCTGCCAGTCATCCATGAGGATAATACATAAAGGTTGGCGTGCTCTGAACTAATTACAAAAGCAAGATAACAACAATAATATAGCTTAGAAACTAATTTGAATTAAAATAAACCATCATAATCAATATATCATCATCATCATCATCAGCTTGTAGAAGTGCACTACTGGACACAGGCATATCATCAGCTTGTAGAAGTGCACTACTGGACACAGGCATATCATCAGCTTGTAGAAGTGCACTACTGGACACAGGCATATCATCAGCTTGTAGAAGTGCACTACTGGACACAGGCATATCATCAGCTTGTAGAAGTCCACTACTGGACACAGGCATATCATCAGCTTGTAGAAGTGCACTACTGGACACAGGCATATCATCAGCTTGTAGAAGTGCACTACTGGACACAGGCATATCATCAGCTTGTAGAAGTGCACTACTGGACACAGGCATATCATCAGCTTGTAGAAGTGCACTACTGGACACAGGCATATCATCAGCTTGTAGAAGTCCACTACTGGACACAGGCATATCATCAGCTTGTAGAAGTGCACTACTGGACACAGGCATATCATCAGCTTGTAGAAGTCCACTACTGGACACAGGCATATCATCAGCTTGTAGAAGTCCACTACTGGACACAGGCATATCATCAGCTTGTAGAAGTGCACTACTGGACACAGGCATATCATCAGCTTGTAGAAGTCCACTACTGGACACAGGCATATCATCAGTTTGTAGAAGTGCACTACTGGACACAGGCATATCATCAGCTTGTAGAAGTCCACTACTGAACACAGGCATATCATCAGCTTGTAGAAGTCCACTACTGGACACAGGCATATCATCAGCTTGTAGAAGTGCACTACTGGACACAGGCATATCATCAGCTTGTAGAAGTGCACTACTGGACACAGGCATATCATCAGCTTGTAGAAGTCCACTACTGGACACAGGCATATCATCAGCTTGTAGAAGTGCACTACTGGACACAGGCATATCATCAGCTTGTAGAAGTCCACTACTGGACACAGGCATATCATCAGCCTGTAGAAGTGCACTACTGGACACAGGCATATCATCAGCTTGTAGAAGTCCACTACTGGACACAGGCATATCATCAGCTTGTAGAAGTGCACTACTGGACACAGGCATATCATCAGCTTGTAGAAGTCCACTACTGGACACAGGCATATCATCAGCTTGTAAAAGTCCACTACTGGACACAGGCATATCATCAGCTTGTAGAAGTCCACTACTGGACACAGGCATATCATCAGCTTGTAGAAGTCCACTACTGGACACAGGCATATCATCAGCTTGTAGAAGTCCACTACTGGACACAGGCATATCATCATCTTGTAGAAGTGCACTACTGGACACAGGCATATCGAATGCATTTTTGTGTTTAGGTTCATTATAAGAGATTTCCCATAATCACCACGCATGGCTGGCGGATTAGTGATCGCAGTATGGTGTTAAGTACTCAGGTGGATGCTGCTACCCATCCACTAATGTAATCCCCATCTGCTTTTACGACATCCATCGGAGAAGACGGGGCTATATTATAGGCCGGACACAACGCAATCTGTTGATAAATCCGAAGTTTATGCCTACATTAAACAACTGCAATTTTCTACTTAAAATACTTACAAAACAAAACCAATTTCAGTTTTGATACTCAATAAAAGTTGCTCTGTGGTTTTCATTTCCATTCCGGCAAGCTGACAGTATGAAAGACCACCGACCATTTTGGACCGCGGCTGTGGTCTCGTGTTTATTTGCTACTGTTAAGCTAGGACTATAGCTTAGGACGCGAATTGGAAATTGCTACTTTTGGTCGCCACTTAGAAACAAGCTTAAATGAAAATATACGACTTCCCAAAACAAATTGGCTTTTCAACAAAATTTCGGCTTAATGGATATCGGGAAGTGTTCGAAAATGCGATCGCCAGATTCACCCCTCACAGACAGACGGAAAGCAAGTTAAATAAATAAATACGGCCTACATTTTGGGCAGAATCCGGAAATAAATATTCGTGGGATCAATACGGACGCACCCAAATAAAAGCTTGTTAAAAGATTTATAATAGCCATTTGGCCTACTAATAAATACAAACGATACAATGTGAGCGAGACAGTATGCAATTCTTTATTGGTGCGGTTAAACATCATGCATCAGCAATTGTATAGGTGGATTTTAGAATATTTCCTCTGCATTCCGTCCTGGTGCCACCATGAAGAGCTCTGAGGCGCGGCAGGCGACGCAGGAGGTTACGGGTTCGATTCTCGCCTCGGAATAAATATTTGTATGATCTACTGATATTTGTTTAGGGTGTTCTGGGTATTTTCTATGTATAATAAAAAAAACTGTGTAATGTATTAAATATATCAGTTTTCTAGTACTCATAACACAAGATCTGCTTAGCTTGGGGCTAGATATTGTTGTGTAAACTGTCTAGCATTATTTATTATTATTTTTATTATGACCGAATCGCTTGCTTTTTTTAAGGTCGCGTCAAAGTCGCGTCTGACAATAATTTCCAGTTAAAAAGTTGACCAAATTGGGTTAATATAATCAGAGTTGCAAGACTATCATTTGGGATGAAAATCCACCAGTTTTTCACCATTAAGACAAAAATACCTTATCATCGTTTTATGCAGGTTATGTTTGTTAAATCCTTTATGACAATTTGAGTGTGAAGCTGTTTTGGTCACTTGAGTTGTTAAGCAACTTGTACAACAAGCAATGAAGCTAATTTCTTAAAAATAGATACCCATTCATACTACTAGGAACTCTGATATATAACTACCTAACTATATTTTATTTTTCTAACTTTACCGTGCTTTAACCACATTCTGACAACACTGTTTTGTGCCTGAAGATACACTTGGACCGTCGCAAATATATTTCCATTTAAAGTTGTGCAGTAGTTTTAAAGTTGGAAGGCTGGAAATGAGACATAACTTTGTACAGGCGATGAGAAAAGTGACGAAGACAAGATTATCCAAAAGCGCGAAGTAGGGTATTATGTTTTCGCAAACTTTCTCGCTATTACACTATCAAGTCTTGCTATCCAGTTGTATCTAAGTTTGACGACCTCTGTGGCGCGGCGGGCGAAGGTTCGCCTTTGACGCGGGTTGTGGGTTCGATTCCCGCCTCTGAACAAATATTTGTACGAGCTGCAGATATTCAGGGTGTTCTGGATATTTTCTGTGCATAATAAAAATATCTATCTGTGTAATGTATTGTATTAAGTATATCAGTTATCTAGTACCCATAACACAAGCTTTATGCTAGATAATGTTATGTTATGTTTTATTTATCCTTTTATCTGGTTGAAATGACCATTATCATCACTCAAATTTGTCAATTAGTCCCAATACGTGCCTCTTTTTAACCCCCGACGCAAAAACGATGGGGTGTTAAAAGTTTGACGTGTCTGTGTGTGTGTGTGTCTGTCTGTGGCATCGTAGCTCCCGAACGGATGAACCGTTTTTTTTTTTTTTTGTTTGATAGTTTTTTTTTTTTTGTTCTTTGCTATGTTTGATCAATATCGGTTCAGCCGTTTCATTGCGTTGAAGGTTTTTTTAATTTTTACAAAATTAATTACTTGTATACGGATTGTATTTCATTCAGTTGGTCACCAGGTTGATCTATCTATTTGGTCACCATTTGGGTTATGCTGCTTAACTAAGCTATCAGCGAAGGCGCAGGCTAACAGTGGGGTTTCGGCAACGAGCGCAAAGGAACCACTTAGGTACAGAACTTGGCTAGGGTCGTTGCCAGATTGAGGATCGGAGAGAAACGCCCCGTAACGTATATTGAAAGAAAGAAAGAAAGTAAGAAACGTTTATTTATGACAATAAAATCAAAGACACAAACCAACAAAAAAAAAAGCAAGCTATTGGTGTATTTTGATAATTTTGTAAGATCTTTTGAAAAATATATTTTTCAATACACGCTTTTATAAAATTTGTGATGCCGTGTGCTGATCAAAATAAGCCTAAACACGGCCAGTCTACTATTATTCCTCTAGGAGTTCGTTTGTCCCCCTCCCGTCTCCATCATCAGATCAGCTCGCTGTCACCATCATATTGTATTTTCATTGGAACTTGACAGGTATGCCAAATTTCAGCCCAATCGGTTGAGGATAACTGCTTTAAAATTCAGTTGCAAGAATCCACACGGACAAACATATATTCCACCCAGACAAACATATTCCACCCGGACATAATGTACATTGCAAGTTAATATAAAGCTTGTAATAATTAAAAGTGTGATTTTGATAAAACCGGAGTTCAGTGTGATTATTTAATCCGGAACCCTACTATGCAGAACCCCTGCTCGTAACAGTACATGCAGAACGGATACCTACATGTTGTAAAATATAATCCTATCCTTTCTCATATATTTCGGTAAGTCCACGGCAATTAATGTCTCGGGGCAATTGCAAACCTACGGAACCCTTTGAGCCGTTTACAAAGGTTTCCCGGTTTCAAACTGACAGACAGACCGTTTAATAGAGATGTCGCTTGGATTTATGGATAATTAGGTTTTGTGGTTTGAATTCAAAAGGGATTGAATTTTAAGTTTAGCCACAGAATATATAATATGTTTGGCATGATATTTTTGTGATTTTTTGGTGCATTTCCACAAAGTTGTATTTTTTAACCCCCCACTAAAAAGAGGGGAGTTCGTGGCCACAGTGTATTTGTCTGTCTGTCTGCTTGTTTCTGGCCTCATAGCTACTGAACGGCTGCTCTGATTTGAAATGTTTAGTTGTGACACAAACTAGAGACTAATCTAGACCTGTGGTTTGTCAGTTTCCGATTAAATGATATAAAATCGAACAAGCAGATCTCCTCTTAAAAATAGCAATAAATCGGTGGATGGAGGCAGCTCAGATCGTTCGTCTTGGAGTTCTGTCAGGGTTATATCCGGCAGAGGAATAAACAATAATAATATGCAACTTTATTGCTCGAGGCTAGTATAAGTAGTATTATATTATCTGTGCTCGAGGCAAGCCTCGAGGTGGGCCTATTAAGGAATATAAATAAAACGAAGGCGATGACGAATGGCACAGAGAGGAGGATAGAGGTTGAGGGTGGTGGGATTGAATATGTCCAAGAGTTCATATATACTTGAGCCAATTAGTCTTTTTCCAGGCGAGACAAGAAGAAGAGGTTGTTGCTCGACCCACAGAAAACGCCTGGAAGAGCTTTTGGTCCATGAAAGATCTAATGAAGGGACCGCTTCCACTCTCTTTAAAGCGGAAACTCATGGACATGTGCATTCTTTCCATCATCACCTACGGTGCGTAAACCTGGTCGCTTAAGTCCTCTCTCGGGGTATACCAACGAGCTTGGAGCGTAGTATCCTAGGAGTGAAACTCACGGACCGAATAAGGAACTCGAGAATACGCTCCCAAACACAGCTAAAGTCGCTCAAAAAGCTACGGGTCATGTGTACCATATGTCAAAAGAACTATGGGCAAAGACCACGACAGAATGGATCCCAAACAGACGACGGCCACGTGGAAGATGGATGCCCAGACGGATATGGCGGGATGAGCTAGACTCCTACTTGAAGGATTGGTCCCAAATAGGCAACAATAGAGACGAATGGAAGGAGGGAAGGGAGGCCTTTACCCTGCAGTGGGACACTACAGGCTCTTAATAAATAATAATAACTTTATTGCTGTCCTTAACTCAAATAAGAAGCAGCTCATAGCAGTGACTCGAGTCGGCGTTATAACGTTTCAAACGCAATATCACTCAGCAAACATGCAACTTGCATAATGAGATGAGTTTGTGTTTGTATCCAGCTTGCTAGTGTAATTACAAATCAGATCGATGATGTCTCCAGGTTGTTAAACGCAATGTATATCCTGTTCTAAGAGTTGAGGTCAAAGCACGCATTCCAAAGTTTTCAAACTTAGTTTGGACTCCAAACTTTGTTTTTTGGACCATGCCGATTTTTTGGCAATAATAGACCCAAATCTGCAATATAGACCTATTTTAGAAAGCCTACTTCAGCTAAACGGATGGCCCAAATAATTAAAAAAGCAAAAGGTTAAATTAAAATAAGTTTACATATATGAAAATATTCATTTACTTGAGACAATTGCTGTTTTTCGTGATTTTCGCTCACAATTTGTTTCGCGTGCTCTGTTTTGCGCTCTCTGTTCCGTTCTTACTTACCTGTACTTTACTGAGTTAGACAGTGACATAATTTGGGGTGACTGTAAGATACAAACGAAGTTCGCTTCTATTTCCGTTATTAATTAATCACCATTAAATATTGTACACATGATCAAAATCTAGGCTGGTTTTTCAGTTTCTTATAAAATGTTGAACACCTCCACTATGCGCTTATAACGTAAATATCACCTATCAACGTGCATTGATAAAATGAATAAGAGTAACAAATAATATTATTTTACAGGGCAAAAATAGACCCCGGCCCAAGAATAGACCCCGTCGTCTCCTCCCGTGGATGTCGTAAAAACCAACTAAGGTATTACCCGGACTTTTTTGTAAGATTCGTTTCTCGTGTCGTCTCGTGTTATCGGGAAGATAGTGAATATCGTTCACTTTTCGTTGTTCAAGCGCTATTATGTCACTTTTTTACTTACCTAAAAGATAGTGACGTAATTTGGATGTTGTCTGCCTCCTAAAACGTTGTCTGCTCCATCGGGGGTCTGTCAGTACTGCATCATCCAATTCGTGGTCCCTATATACTCGAAAACCTTGATTCCCCAACGAAATAAATATCTTAAACCCGATTATCAGTTCTTCGGACCACATAGCCTGCCTTTTGCCACTTCAAGCACTAATTTAAGGAAGAAAAAGAAAGAAGAAAGAATCTATATTTATTTGTGTACAAGAGCTACATAGAAACACATAACAAACTTAGGCTTAGAGGAAACAGATTTGAAGGTACGAAGTGTAACAAAACAAAATAACAGTAAATAAATTGCTCTGCCTTAGCATGAGTTGGGATAGCAAGCTAGCAACCAACGAACCACTTGTTGGTTCCATTCCAAATTTCCAACCAACAACCACCAATTTCGAGTGCTGTCGGCGATCTTGGTTCCTGATACCCTCGTTTCTGATTCTATAAAGTATTTTAACAATGAGCATAGCTCTCTCCGTAGCCCGCTGTGCAACTTTCAGTTTGTGAAGCTGTGAAGCCACTCGACTACGCCTCAGTGCCGTAATAGCAAAAAAACAGGTGCGTAAATTCACTTAAACCGTTTGAAGCCGACTCCTATGTATAAATATAGTCCCTTAATAGACACTGTGACACGACACTGTAAATAAATTATGCAGTCGCATTAGTCGCTATCCAATTAAGGTTCACAACCGCAACATCACAAGTAGCTAAGCATGCAGTGAACTTAATTATCCTTGACTATTATTTTAGTTCACTAAGGAAGCCATATTTATATATATATATATAAATAAATAAATTAATAAATAATGCTGGACAGTTCACACAACATTATCTAGCCCCAAGCTAAGCAGAGCTTGTGTTATGGGTACTAGATAACTGATATACTTAATACAATATTAAGATATATATAGATAGATATTTTTTATTATACATAGAAAATACCCAGAACACCCTGAACAAATATCTGCGATCGCACAAATATTTGTTCCGAGGCGGGAATCGAACCCGCAACCTCCTGCGTCGCAGCCCAAGCTTCGCCCGCCGCGCCACAGAGGTCATCAATATATATTTTGTATAGGTACTAATTGAATGACGGAACAAGCAGATGGCCCACCTGATGTTAAGCGGTAATCTCTGCCTATGAACAGTGTATTACTTCATAGGTCACGTCCACCTAGGACGCACCCAATGTGGCATTGCACTGCGCCCGCCACCCTGAGACATAAAGATGAAAAGTCTCATGTACCTGTAATTTCACCGGCACCCTTACCCTTCAAACCGGAACACAGCATTGCGAGCACTACTGCTTCGCGGCAGAAATAGGTTTGGTGGTAGTACTTCCCCGGACGAACTCTTTCACAAAAAAGCTCTACTATATGCCGAAGAACCGACAACCGTTGGGGTAATCGAGTTCTTGAGTGGAGACCGCGTCTTGGCAAACGTAGCGTGGAACGCCCTCTGGCTAGATGGAGCGATAACCTACGAGAGGCGACGGCAGAAAGTGGATGAGAAGAGCCGAACACCGGGCTCAGTAGCGCGTATTGGGAGAGGCCTATGTCCAGCAGTTTTTTTCTCGACAAACTGGCTTACGGCCCGCCTGATGGTAAGCGGTTACCGTCGCCTATTGACATCTGCAACACCAGAGGTATTGCCAATGCGTTGCCTGCCCTGAAGGACTCTTTTTACATTTTTTTTGAAGCGGCTCATGTTTAATTTTGCGGAAACACCTCAGGGGGGAACCCATTCTACAATTTGCACGTATGGGGGAGAAATGATCTCGTAAAGCGAGCTGTACGAGATATCCACGTGTCGATGATGTGTGGATGAGCTCCCTTGCAGTGGACTAGTGTGGGCTGATGATGATGACTAAGGAAGCTGTGCATAGAATGAGAGTCGTCCAAAGGGCAATGGAGCGAGCCATGCTTGGATTATCTTTACTGGACCGTGTCCGCAACACGGAAATCTGAAGGAAGACAAAAATGGGGTATCTGGATAGATAGATAGATAGATATAAAATTATTTATTGCCCAAGACAAAAAGCAGTACATAGGCGAACTTAATGCGAATTAGCATTTTCTTCCAGCTAACCTTAGACCGTATTGCGAGACTAACTTGCCGCTGGGCAGGACACTTGGCCAGATTTGGTGACGGCAGGTGGTGTAAGGCCCTGTCCGAGTGGTGGCCGAGATGGAGCACTAGAAGCCGTGGCAGACCATCAGCCAGGTGGGCGGATGATATAGAGGCCGTAGAAGGTAAAACCTGAATGCGAATAGCACAGACCAGACTGGTTTAGTGTGATTATTTCGAACGCTAACTCGTTACAATATGATATCATATTCCTGAGAAAACACGAGTCGGCATTTTCCCAGAATCTATTTCAAGATACGACACCTAATATTATTTCTACAAGTGAGTATTATTTTCTGAGGTAATAAAAACAATTTGTTCGCGACCTTAATTCCATTGGAGTAGTGGAGGTACGAACCGCCCACGGCGAAAATATTTCGTTAGGTTACCGAGCGTAGACTTACTGCGTTATTTCTGTAGACCATGTAAAGAACAAGCTGATGGCCCTGCTGATGTTAAGGTTCCTAATTTTAGATTAGAGTTTTAACTGACTAAATCAAGTACAATATTCAAATAAAAAATATGCATAGATTCTACATTATTATTCCGAGGGATCACTGTACCAGAAACACGATAGGACAATATTTTCTCGAAAGACAAAAATCCAAAGTTACCTCTAACTTTTGGCTAGATTCGATTGCTTATTAAATGGTGCATAATTACTCGTACTCAAAACAAAAATAGATATATAAAATCGATACAACAAAGCCGAGGGATTATTGTAGGGGTTTTATAAAATGATGTATATTTTACGAGATAATCATTAAAAAAGGTTTATTCGCGCGGCGCGTGCAGTATTTTTTGTATGAAGATTTCTGCCTGGTGTTGGCGCAGTCTTAACCGCTGCTTTGTCGCTGTAACCTCTGCCTATAACAATGTATTGCCTCATAGGTCACGTCCACCTAGGACGCGCCCTATGTGGCATTGCACTGCGCCCGCCAACCTGAGACATAAAGATAGACCATTTGCCTGTAATTTCATGGGCACTTTTAGTAGTAGTAGAGGTTTTTTGTGAAAGTGTTCGTCCGGGGAAGTTCTACCTCCATAACTATTTCTGCCGCAAAGCAATATTGCTCGCATTACTGTGTTCCGGTTTAAAGGGTGCCGGTGAAATTACAGGCACATGAGACTTTTTATCTTTATGTCTCAGGATGGCGGGCGCATAGTGCAATGCCACATAGGGCACGTCCTAGGTGGACGTGACCTATGTACATAGATACCATAGGTGCGCATAGGTTACCGCTTAACATCAGGTGGGCCATCTGCTTGTTCCGCCATTCAATTATTTAAAAACCCTTCAAACCGGTACACAGCAATGCGAGCACTATTGCTTTGCGTTAGAAATAGGTACGGTGGTAGTATTTCCCCGGACGAACTCTTTCGCAACAAAGCTCTACTACTCACTGGTTGTTTCTGATGTGGTAACGGATGTGGCTGATCTTACTGTGGTCGTATTTGGGTCACCTTTTGTTCATTTCACGTCGGCCCCGTTAAAACTACGTTTGTTTTACGACACGTGTCTCCGCGGTTTACTAACGTAAATAAGAAGTCTCACGCGATTTTAGTGTCGGCGTCGCATCAAATAAATGGAACTATAGACTCTTTTAGCTGTAAAATATCGCCTCACGGGAAACACGCGATGGAAAAAATATAAGACGAAAACGAAAATAGATTGTGAAAAATGTGTAATTGAAAACAGTTTTGTGGAATGCCTTACAGCTTTACCCAAAATATAAGTCCGAGCGATTTTTTTCGTTTGCGCAGAAAACTGCAGTCTGATATCTGATAGTAGCCGAAGGTATAGTATAGCTTTGTCCCTCTCACATCTAAGAGTCGACTGTTGAACAAGATGGCGCACGACCAGGCGCGATTCTTCCGCGAAATCGATTAACCAAAAACAGCGATTGCTATTGTAGAAAGAAGGGCAATAGTCAAATTTCGTCACTATCTAACTCAGTAAAGTTCAGGTAAGTTAGAAAGTGACAGAATAGCGCTCATACAACGAAAAGTAAACGAAAATCACGAAAAACACTGCGTAGTCGAAAATTTTAAGGTTAAGCGCGCGCCGCGCCGTGTTTGTTGCCTGATTAGGTTTGGTCGCGTTGGAACAGGAGTCAAATTTATTTATAAGACGATTTCCTTGCGATTTCAATGAATAAAATACTTTTGACTTTGAGTTTTTTACTAACTTATGTGACATTTATCTTTATTCATACATTGACACACTTGACATTGCCTTTTTCCCGGAAATGGTAGGCAGAGCCTCAATGGGCCTCTTTTCACAGTGGGTTGCACCATCGTGGAATATAGTTTTTACGACATCCATGGGAGGAGACGGAGGGGTCTATTCTTAGGCCGGACACACCACAGCACTTTTGTGTTGAATTTATTTATATTTGAATCCTCAGGAAATGTCCCTCAGAAGTCAACTCACTACCTTACATTACATTTCCATTTTCATACCTGCAACTTTACAAAGTAGGTTACATACTGATCTGAGTCCTTTTAAACCTTATTAGGACAAACCGCACGGCCCTTGTCCTAATACACAGTATTATAAAGGTAGGTTGTTATCATTTTAATTTGGTTGTGCGTACGATTTCGCTAAGAGGTGGGGTATAACGCAAAATTACCAATCTTAGATTAGATTTTTAACTGACTACGCCCGAATACTGAAACGCTACTTAAATAATTGAGATCGTCTCAACTGTTTGAGACGCCGTTATCCTAAAAATTCGTATACTGAAACGTCAATTTGATCATCACTTAAAAATTAAACATGACAGATTTGAGTATTATTATAATCGCCACTTATGTTCAAAACGGTATTCTCAAAGGATGATTAGCATTTGACAGCTGCGTAAGTACGCCTCAAATTCTATAAGTAGCCATCAAATATAAGACTACTCACGACCTATCCTAAAATCCTAACCTAACAACGTAGGTAGGAACCCATCTTTATTTTGCGCTAAAAATGTCGGTATCTTTGCTATCCTCGTTGTCTGACGAAGAAGTGGTTTCCACCGGGCGGCGAAACGAAGATAAGCTAGATGCCTTTGCAAAATATGACGACCTGCGGTTTAAAATAAGGATCCGCCTCGATAAACAAACTGTGCTGAATTTGTGTTCTCTGTTTGGGGAACATATTCAGCCCCTGACCAGGCGAAACCGGGCGATACAAGCAGTGGACCAATTATTGATAGCGCTTCGATTTTTTGCTACCGGCAGTTACCAGAGGGTCATTGGAGACATTTTACATGTTTTTTTTTATTCTACTTTGTATGACGGATCAAGCAGATGGCCCACCTGATGTTAAGCGGTACCGTCTGCCTATGAACAGTACATTACCTATCACATAGGTCACGTCCACGTAGGACGCACCCTATGTGGCATTGCACTGCGCCCGCCACCCTGAGAAAGTCTCATGTGCCTGTAATTTCACCGGCAACCATACTCTTCAAACCAGAACACAGCAATGCTGCTCGCATTGCTACCGCTTTGCGGCAGAAATAGGTACGGTGGTAGTACTTCCCCGGACTAACTCTTTCACAAAAAACCTCTACCTACAACTACTGTAGAACAACCAACAGTTCACCTTATAGTCCATAGAGTGGCAACAGAAATAGCAAAGTTAAAGGGAACCTACATAAAAATGCCTACCACCAGGGAGCAACTCAGTATCGCTCATGAGTTTTATGGAAATGCTGGGATGCCTGGAATAATTGGTGCTGTGGACTCCACTCATATAAAAATCAAGTCACCTGGTATTATTTATACGTCTATGTAACTAGCGACCAGCCCGGGTGCCCAGGTATCCGAAACACTATAATAAATACATATTTTACAGCCTATAACTTGGTATTATTTATTCCTAACTAAATGGTAACTGTTCAAATCAAACAACTGTATATTATCAGCTAACATTTATTTTCTTTGAAGCATTCTATTAATTCTAAGTTTTAGTAGCTCTCATTCCAATTTTTGTCTTTGCGAATTCTTACCCTTTTACAATATCTACAAGTATTTCTTTTTCTGAGGGTATTAATTACACCCCAATAATCTCTCTTCTTTTTATTAGTTATCTCATTCATATTTTCAGAAAATAATGAAATGAACGTACGAAGCACTCCTTTTATTTTGGATAATTTTCACAACAAAACAAACTTTGCTTTTCTTAACTGACAATGACAAGACACATTTTACGTTTCTTTACCACTTAGATGAACATTTTATTAAAAATTATCATGTTCACTGCGTAAAACGAAACTCTCTGTCCAAAATAACAAGAAATGTAATAGGGAACAAACTTTTTGAAATAATATTGCCATATAAAGAAAATTTAACGGGCTCTCAGCGAATCATGGTCTCAATGCTACTAAAAGGCAGTTGAGTATGCCACTTATATTTAAGTGTACGTCATAATTAAATAGCCTTTAGCTAATTTGATCAGATGAGTAGCGTTTCAGTATTCGGGCGTAACGCCCGAATACTGAAACGCTACTTAAATAATTGAGATCGTCTCAACTGTTTGAGACGCCGTTATCCTAAAAATTCGTATACTGAAACGTCAATTTGATCATCACTTAAAAATTAAACATGACAGATTTGAGTATGATTGTAATCGCCACTTATGTTCAAAACGGTATTCTCAAACGATGATTAGCATTTGACAGCTGCGTAAGTACGCCTCAAATTCTATAAGTAGCCATCAAATATAAGAGTACTCACGACCTCTCCTAAAATCCTAACCTAACAACGTAGGTGCATCTTTATTTTGCACTAAAAATGTCGGTATCTTCGCTATCCTCATTGTCTGACGAAGAAGTGGTTTCCACCGGGCTGCGAAACGAAGATAAGCTAGATGCCTTTGCAAAATATGACGACCTGCGGTTTAAAATAAGGATCCGCCTCGATAAACAAACTGTGCTGAATTTGTGTTCTCTGTTTGGGGAACATATTCAGCCCCTGACCAGGCGAAACCGGGCGATACAAGCAGTGGACCAATTATTGATAGCGCTTCGGTTTTTTGCTACCGGCAGTTACCAGAGGGTCATTGGAGACATTTTTCATGTTTTTTTTATACTACTTTGTATGACGGATCAAGCAGATAGCCCACCTGATGTTAAGCGGTACCGTCTGCCTATGAACAGTACATTACCTATCACATAGGTCACGTCCACGTAGGACTCACCCTATGTGGCATTGCACTGCGCCCGCCACCCTGAGACATAAAGATGTAAAGTCTCATGTGCCTGTAATTTCACGGGCAACCATACCCTTCAAACCAGGACACAGCAATGCTGCTTGCATTGTTACTGCTTTGCGGCAGAAATAGGTACGGTGGTAGTAGGTACTTCCCCGGGCTAACTCTTTCACAAAAAAGCTCTAGGTACCTACTACTACTGTAGAACAACCAACAGTTCACCTTATAGTCCATAGAGTGGCAACAGAAATAGCAAAGTTAAAAGGAACCTACATAAAAATGCCTACCACCAGTGAGCAACTCAGTATCGCTCATGAGTTTTATGGAAATGCTGGGATGCCTAGAATAATTGGTGCTGTGGACTGCACTCATATAAAAATAAAGTACCTGGTATTATTTATACGTCTATGTAACTAGCGACCAGCCCGGGTGCCCGGGTATCCGAAACACTATAATAAATACATATTTTACAGCCTATA
Source organism: Operophtera brumata (assembly GCA_932527175.1). Classification (NCBI taxonomy): domain Eukaryota; kingdom Metazoa; phylum Arthropoda; class Insecta; order Lepidoptera; family Geometridae; genus Operophtera; species Operophtera brumata. The sequence goes on along the minus strand of OW052239.1, from coordinate 50,701,010 downwards.
ACTTGGTTATTATTTATTCCTAACTAAATGGTAACTGTTCAAATCAAACAACTGTATTTTATCAGCTAACATTTATTTTCTTTGAAGCATTCTATTAATTCTAAGTTTTAGTAGCTCTCATTCCAATTTTTGTCTTTGCGAATTCTTACCCTCTTACAATATCTACAAGTATTTCTTTTTCTGAGGGTGTGTAAAAGAAGAGAGAGTGTACTCTCTTCTTTTTATTAGTTATCTAATTCATATTTTCAGAAAATAATGAAATGAACGTACGAAGCACTCCTTTTGTTTGGGATAATTTTCACAACAAAACAAACTTTGTTTTTCTTGACTGACAATGACTAGACACATTTTACGTTTCGTTACCACTTAGTAGATACATTTAATAAAAAATTATCATGTTCACTGCGTAAAACGAAACTCTCAGTCCAAAATAACAAGAAATGTAATAGGGAACAAACTTTTTGAAATAATATTGCCATATAAAGAAAATTTAACGGGCTCTCAGCGAATCATGATCTCAATGCTACTAAACAGCAGTTGAGTATGCCACTTATATTTAAGTGTACGTCATAATTAAATAGCCTTTAGCTAATTTGATCAGATGAGTAGCGTTTCAGTATTCGGGCGTTAGTCAGTTAAAAATCAAATATAAGATTAGAAAGGCGGCATAATAATATTCACCTTAATATTCACTTGTGTATTAAAGGAAAATTTATCTTCCTTGAAAAACATCCGTCTTCCTTTCGCTGAAGTTTACAAATAATTCAGGCACTTTCACTAAGTTTCTAAAAAAATTACAAACTTCAGAGTAATTTCCAGGGCCTGTTATTTCAAGATGACCTACTTACCTTACAAAGGCTAAGCGAAGCATAACAGAAAGTCAATTTCCCTATTAATTATACGTAGTACAATTAGTTAGAGGACTTGTGACTAGGGATGTGCCGCAACTCCGATTTTTCGCATATTTTCGGGCTAAGTTTTACTTTCAACAGTTTTTTTTTGTGTCAATCAGCATCGAGCATAGCATAAGCTGCGGTATGTCTGAGTCCTCCGTCTCCTCCAGTGGATGTTGTAAAAGCTAACTTAGGGATTACACCAGCACCAATACGCCTGGGTATGTTAATATCAAATTCCACCATTGAATTCATGGGGAGGCTTGTGGATGCAGTGGGGGCCCAACGGCTGATAATGATGAAATACCATTAGGCAACTAAGGCTGCATTTCTACCAAAGATGAGCAGTGCGAGGATGCGTAGCGAGGCTGTGGAACGATGTGAGTGTTTCCACCAGAGATTTGCTAGGCACCTGAGCGGTGCGAAGATGCGTAGCGACGCTGAGAAACGATGTGCAGATGAGCGGTGTGAGGATCCGTCTAGTGACTGCTTATAGTTTCTCGCTACGTACAAAAACCTCGCTCTGCCAAGCTGTTTCCACCAGAGCTGCGCTGAGCGAGGCTAGGTAAATGAAGTGATTCTATTGATTCTTAACGAACACATCCCTCGCTACGCATGCTCGCTCATCTCTGGTGGAAGCGCAGCCTAAATCGTACATTTACATAGCATCACAACATAAATTTATACGGAGGGTTTTATGAAATCTTCGTCAGTGCCGCCCGTGGGGGTCCTACAAGGTGGTAGTCAAAGGCATGTCCAAATCATTAATTTGGCCACTTTTTGTTTAAAATGTACCTTTTTATACCAACGTATCAGAACCTATCGCCGTAGACAAACTCAGATAGAAATCAAACTGATAATCAGCCTGCGTTCACAGATAAATAACTTTTTTGCGAAGGATAACTTTTTTCGTTTATATTTAATGAATTCACTATACGGTTCTTGACTGTGCGGTGGTCGGTGATTGGAATGACTGTCGATTTACTGTAGGTAATCAATGCAATTAAAAATTATAAAAATCTGTTTCTGGAAGAATGGGAAAGTGGTGTTATCATCTTGTTTAAAGAATCAAAGACAAATTTATACACACTATACACATATAACATAAAATACACTACAATAAAAACAAATAATTACAGATACTTACAGTACTGTACTTACAGTTTAGTACACTACTTCGGGCGTTGCAGCTCACTGCAGCATTATGCTAAGCACGGACCTATTTTGACGGCACTATACACACAGCAACAAATATTTTTTGACGGTGTAACTATTGTCAAAAAACTTGTCTATTGTATTGTGTACTGACGACCTCTGTGGCCCGGCGGGCGAAGGTGCGCCTGCGACGCAGGAGGTTGCGGGTTCGATTCCCGCCTCGGAACAAATATTTGTGCGATCTGCAGATATTTGTTCAGGGTGTTCTGGGTATTTTCTATATATAATAAAAAAATTACTATCTATGTAATATTGTATTAAGTATATCAGTTATCTAGTACCCATAACACAAGCTCTGCTTAGCTTGGGACTAGATAACGTTGTGTGAACTGTCTAGTTTTTTATTTTTTATTTTTTATTTATTGTATTGTGTATCCAAGCTGTGTGTATTTGCTGTTCAAAATAAAGAATTTCTATTCTTTCTTCTAATTTCTATTCTACTTAAAGGTCCTCGTGCTTCAACTGTTAATATTCTAGTTCACTCAGATACTAGTTCTTAACATGTTTAGTTTATATGTTAAGTTTGTCTATTCTGTATTGCAACCTCTTGCATATTTTTTCGGAATAATGTTACGACTTTCGGATTCGGCACCTCCCTAGTCAGAAGGACTCGCGACATTAATTAATTGGTCGAAATGGATCCCACGCCCAAAACTTGATGGATGCGTATCAATCTTCAAAGGATCCGTTTGATTATTCCTAAATTACCATTGGGATTGGTTTTGGAACTGCTTTGTTTGGACCCCTTTTTAATTAGGTTAGCAGACATCTCGCGTACCTACTTACATAGGTACATACATAAGTACATAATGCTCATGAATCGAATGGACCCCATGGATCCTCAGGGGGTATATTCTCGGATATATCGTCGGGTGATTGTCAAAACCATAGAAAGAGTCATGGCGAAAGTGTATCTGGTCTTGCGAAAACAAATTCTGTTTTCAATTTAATAATAATATTTTGTTTATCGTTACTGTTCCTCTTTTTTCTAATATGAATGTCAAACGTTACAACTTGTGATTACAATATTCCTATAGGAAATTTCATCAAGATTCTATTGATAGTACCAGTTTTATGATTGCTTTAGTAGTAAGTTCTAATTTTACTATTACCACGCCTCGCGGCGCCATAATGAAAGAAAAAAGAAAGGTTGCCAAAATATAGCGCGGCGTATGCGCTGGTGTATGAAATTGGCTGCTCAACCGGTCGTCTTAATTACTTATTTATTTATTTATTATGGAACATCAACAGAAGTTACATCGTTAGGTGCTTATCATTGCTTAGTTTACTTGCAATTACAATTATAGATGAACACATCGTGCAACAGCGAGTGGAAGAGTATGAGCAATTTGCTTAAACTCTCGACTCGTGCTGCTTCTCATTATTTCTATGTTACAGATCAAAACGGAAAGTTGGTGATAGGTCCCCGAAACATCCTTACGTATAAATGTTGCCAACTAAGTTTTTATGTTGGGAAACTGTTTGTTTTGCGAAACGCGATCTCATGTGCCAAATGTGCGTCGTATCTCTGTCAGGGCGAATTTTTATCTTGTTATTTTAATATTTTGTTGTTGGCCTTGGGGAAAACGGTTTTCAATATTTTCACTCTTTTCGTTAGAGTTCTTTTTGTTCTTTAGAAAATTAATTTCATGTTAGAGCATGAATATGTTTGTCAATGATTATCGTAGAATTGAAAATATCGTGGTTGGGAATCATATTAAATAAATAAATAACGGCTTATTACCACTGTATTTCGTCGCTTTGCTGACGTTTCGAGACTGAATTCAGAAGCCTCTTCATCATGAGCACCGCCCATCATGAGGCATTTATTTATTTAATGATTATCGTTGTGAAATTTTAATTTAGATAATGGAAATTAGATAAAAATCTGTAAGAGATCGCTTTTTAACGATAAGACCAATTATACAAATTATTTTAAATGTTGTCTACAATTAAGTGTTAGTAGTAGTAGGAGCTTTTTTGTGAGAGTTCGTCCGGGGAAGTACTACCACCATACTTATATCTGCCGCACATGTAATTTAGTTGCAGCTGCACAGAGCTTATATCAAATAAGGTTGAAAGATCGAGAGAGATTCGCTTACGCTTTCATCTTACACGTCTTGTCCGTATTTTTGCCTTTATTTAGCCCATAGCTAATCCAGAGAGAGACAGCTTAAGTCCCATAGCCATCTCACAGAGAGGGTTTTCTTGTTCGTAGTATTGTGAAAAATGCGGACCCCAATATATCCTAATGTCGTCCCTTGCTATATCAAACCTAATTCAAATTTATTCTATGATTTCTTTGAATTAAAAGTAGAGATAAAGTCTTCTCGTTTTAAATTCTCTCTTGTTTTTAACTAGTACAATTTTCTTAGTTTTTTTTTTCGATGTTAGGCAGAGCGCGGTTTTTGTATTCAGCCAGTACGTTTTACAGAAGTAAACTTGATCGAAAACAGTATAAAGTAAATGCCCTTGTGGAATAAGAAAATCAATAACTACTTAACGCAACCCTCATAGTCACCATATCTATTTTTAAAATATAGGAACCTAATCATATCAAAATAGAGCTACATTCTAAATTAAGAATGTTGTTGTTGTTAGATTAATTTATAAATATCTTTATCTACACTCAAATCGAAAAATTCGAATTACGAATTCAAAGACGGTTCTATACAGACGCACTTTATAGACGCATATACATAAAATTAAGAATAAAACTCATTGTAGTACCGCCAACTGTATCATAAAACTCATTATAGTACCGCTATCTTTTTGTTATTAATTCATTAAACTAGTCTATGGTTATAGCCTGAATATGAAAAAAAAGGCGCACGCATGCGCAGTTTAAACTGTAAAAAAATGGCGCACGCATGCGTAGTTTGAACTTAATTTCCCGCGCTTCCCATAATTTTTTTTGCCGATCGTGTTTTTCTTTGTTTAATTTAATTTTTTCCTATGAGTGAAGATGAAGTAGTGTATGAAACTGCATATAACTTAGGTAATACCCCTTCTTATATGACAGTTGCATAAACTACTATTATATGTATACATGTTGGTTGTAAGGTATATATTACTATGGGCCTTTGTCTAGGTACACTGTACATTTTTCACTGTTGTCTGAAATAAATGAATAAATAAATAAATAATTCTGGACAGTTCACACAACATTATCTAGCCCCAAGCTAAGCAGAGCTTGTTTTATGGGTACTAGATAACTGATATACTTAATACAATATATTACATAGATAGATATTTTTTATTATGCATAGAAAATACCCAGAAAACCCTAAACAAATATCTGCGATCGCACAAATATTTGTTCAGAGTGCGGGAATCGAACCCGCAACCTTCTGCGTCGCAGGCCGAGCTTCGCCCGCCGCGCCACAGAGGTCGTCAGAATTGAATTGAAATTCGAATTTTAAAATTGACGACCTCTGTGGCGCGACGGGCGAACGTTTGCCTGCGACGCCGGATGTTGCGGGTTCGATTCCCGCCTCGAAACAAATATTTGTGCGATCTGCAGATATTTGTTCAGGGTGTTCTGGGTATTTTCTATGTATAATAAAAAATATTATCTATGTTAATATATTGTATTAAGTATATCAGTTATCTAGTACCCATATCACAAACTCAGCTTAGCTTGGGGCTAGATAATGTTGTAACAACAACAAAATACAATCAGTATGTTCGGCGCGCAGCATATTAAAAGCAGAATACCTAGGTACTCTAGGAGTTCGTTCTGAAATCGGTCTCACTCGAATGACAATTACAGATTATAGAATAACTGACGAACCCAATTGCGTTCACCGGAACGAATTAAATGGAGATTTCATATGTTTTCTGCTTGATCCTAGCCAGTGTTTAGATACTGGGAGTAAAAGGCCCAAGTTCACGAACAAATAAATCGGTGGTTACCATAAGCAATCGTCAAAGTGACAGCTAACGTATGAAAACATCTGTCAAAAAGAGTTGTTTAAGCTAAACATCCGTTTAAACGTCCGTTAATGTGTTGGTGAAAATGCGTATAATGAAAGTAAATTGAGTATTGAACGACCGGCTGCTTGGTCAAACAATTTCCGAACGAAACGTGATGTCGCAAGTATCATTGTCATCGACGGACGCTGACATCTTCAATGTGATTTATATATATGGTAGAATGGTGCATGTTTGAATCGTTTGAATTAAGCAACTATGTTAGCAAAAGGAATTAAATTTGAAGTAAAATATTCGATTAACAATAAATTTTACAACGTTATTATATTCCCCAACCAGGCAAAAAGCGTCACTTCTCGAATTCCAAATTCGAAACATTCAAAAGAAAATATGTCGTCAAAAGCAACGGTCCGCCGCACAGGCGATGTCAAAAATATGCCACTTAAATTATTAAAATGCATAAAACTGAACGAAATAAATCAACACCTACATACAACCACGGACAATAAACTACCTACCTCCAAAAGGTAGAGTTCCCACAAATGCTTTCATTGTTCTATTACTTTTTTTAAAGATAAACCTGGCACATTAGAGAAGGCACACATTATTGGGTCGACCTCCCGTAGCGTCACCTCTTTTGTGTAGATATCGCTGGCAGTATGTGAGGACCGCGCTCGGCTAATAAAAAAGTGAAGGCTACATCTGTTCTATATTTGAATTCTAAAGAATTATATTGCCGTCCCAAGTTTGACACGATCTAATTAAAACGTAGGGATTTTCAATTTTATTGTTATTTCTAGTAACTTTAATCTGTGCTTTTTACTTTTTGCTATACCTATATTCAATGTATTCCATTCACTCGATTACCTTGTGTAGTAACAGAATAAGTAAAATAACTTTTGCATATAAATTCCACGTGTTATTACATTCCATGATCCTCGAAATATTTTGCAAACGCCCGGTATTTATTTGAATAAAGTTCTTTGTTCATTTTTAGGGTACGTACCCAAAGGGTAAAACGGGACCCTATTAATAAGGCTCGGCTGTCCGTCTTTCTGTCTGTCTGTTTGTTTGTCCGTCTGTCACCTGGCTATAATCTCATGAACCGTGGTGATAGTGAGACAGTTGAAATTTTCACAGATAATGAATTTCTGTTGGCGTTATTACAACAAATACCTACCTACTAAAAAAGACATAAAAAACAAATAATATAAAAAATATTCAAAGGGCTCCCCACACAACAAACGTGTTTTTGTTGCTCGTTTTTGCTCATTATTGATAACAGCAACAGGTATAGACGCTTGAAATATTCACAGAATATTAAGTTATGTATTTAAGGGGGCTCCTATACAACATACGTGATTTTTTTACCGTTTTTATAGATAATGGTACGGAAACCTTCGTGCGCGACTCCGACTCGCACTTGGTCGTATATTTATTAATCGTGTACCTACGACTCAATATACAAATATTGAAACAGTAGTTCAAATAATTGGAGCATTGCGTAGTTCGTAGGCTGACAAACCGTCCACTGCGGTGGACTTAAGGCCCACACGGGACCATTATTCACCCTGTTACCTTATTTAGCGGTTGTAAATAGTGCAGGGATTCGGTCTTGATTTAATCTTGAGTTTTATTTTAATCACTTTTTAATCAAAACCGTATACTATTTATTTGGCCTAAAGCCATGTCATTAAGCCCTCATTAGGGTGTAATTAATGTTAAAGATTTGGTACGTCGGTTATAAAGTTTAATTAAAGCTAAAACAAAAAATATTTAAACCCTTACGTTTATTTCTTTGGCACATAAATAAATACACTGTTCTTTTTCATTTAGTAATGTTGTTCGGTAAAGTAGACTCAAAAAAACAAATAAAAACTACATAACTACATACATAGACACGCCTTTTTCCACGAAAGGTTATATAGGCAGAGCTTCAAGTAGGGCTCTTTTCACCGTAGGTTGCACCATCGTGGAATATAGACGTGACAAGTGCTGAGCTCATCGCCGCCATTGCTTCCCACGACTGACTCTGCTAACGCTTTCTTCCAGTAATATTACATTCCCTAAATAAGCTAGCAGCCAGGACAAATCTTATACCAACAAATCTTACAAACAAGTATTAAAAAATTAACTACTACTTAACTAAAGCAAACGAAAGAAGGTTTACCTTTAAAAAAAATGGTAGTTAAGAACTAAATACAAATAAAAACCAGTTCTATTCAAAAAACTCCAGAACCCTTAAAAGGACCAGCCAAAAAATGGCTAATTTTTGTCATACAATTTATTGAGACATTCACATCACTATCATATCGTGCAATAATTAATTTTCGCCATAATAGTAAGTTGTAAATAAGTATTTTACGACACTAAATATCTTTTTAATGGCTAACCACCCGTTCAATTAGTTTATTTCCCTCGAGACAGATGTACCTACGATCAAACTGTTATGTCTTGAGGTATTTAGTAACACAATTCATTTAAAAAACAAGTTTTATTTCGTAAATAAAAAGGATTAAATTCTGTTTGAAAAAATACAAATCCGTACAAAATACAAACTTATAGAGGTTGGGTACTGATATAAAAAAACTGGCTTCATTTATAATTCCCCTTATTTAATAAAGAATAGGTGTGGGTGTTGCATTGTAGGATGACCACTCGTTGGATCGACGACTTTGTAAATGTCGAAAGTTGGAGCATGAAGGCGGCTCAAGATCGTTCGTGGCATTCTATAGTGGAGATCTTTGTCCCAGCAGTAAGAATTCTACAGGCTAATGACGATGAATAAGCAGAGTAGAACCATATAAACAGATATCACTATAAATGTTTGATTGCTTATGTTGTGTGCGCGAATATAACAGTGCGACACGAATCATGATTAACATGAGCGAGGGCGCTGTTGTTAACTTTAGTTTAGTTTTAGTTGTTGTTGGTTGTTTCATATTATTCGTGTTTAAAACAACTAGATGGCAAATAATGCCATGGCTTTTTGTTCACGGCGAACCATTGATGTCTATCCTGTACTAATAAACGAACAATATTTGTATGTTGTATGTATCAAATATATATTTTGTGATATGAGAAACAGCTCTAACTATTTCTATGAAATTTGTTATATGGGGGACTCACTACACGCAGAGTGACTTACGATGAAAAAGCTGCTAGAGATGGTTTTTTTTTAACTACGTGAAGAACGGAAAAAGCAGATGGCCTACCTGATGTTAAGCTGTAAACTCTGCCTTTAACAATGCATTATCTCATAGGTCATCTCCAACTAGAACGCGCCTTATGTGGCAATGCACTGCGCCACCATGAGAGATAAAAATGAAAAGTCTCATGTGCCTGTAATTTCACCGGCATGCAGACCCTTCAAACCGGAACACAGCTATGCGAGCACTACTGCTTTGTGGCAGAAATAGGTATGAAAGTAGTACATCCCCGGACGAACTATTTCACAAAAATGCTCTATTACTACTAAAATACATTATTATTTTGTGACAAGCTAGTAAATTCATAATTATGTCCGGTCTGATAACGAATGACCGCAGATTTTTTTTAATGTAGCGATCTTTCAAAATTTGACTAAGAAACTTTTGACAAGATGGCGCCGTTAGTTCCTGGTTTGGCCACGTTTTTTTAGGTACATCCGCGTCGCACTATACAAATATTTTATTTTGAAATCGTATTCAAATATCGAACATCGGACTTCCATCTTTGGAATGAATGCAAGATCAATGACATGCGATTACTGATTCTCAGACAATTGTACTGACTAGTCTGTCGTGTGTCCCCGATTCTGTAAAAGGAAGAATTTGACATGAATGAGAGATAAAGGTATAGTAGGGTTATTGGGCAATAAGAAATCTGAAACCTTTTTGGTAAAAATATATAAAGAGATTTATTCGGGTCTCCTTTACATGGTCACGAATAAACATCATGGACTGACTTTAGTGTACCTATATTTGAGTGAAATTAATGCCGCTTGCACACGTACGCCGATTCGACAGTCGGGAAGTTGGGCAGTTCGATTTTGAGCACAATTCGCGTGCACACACATGCCGATTGGCCTACGGCAATAGGATGGTTAAAATGTGCAGTGTTTCCAATTAACAGTTTTCTTGTTAAATCTATCACGTTTTTACTACTTATATTATCTTACACAAAATATTCAGTATGAAAAAAAAACACCATTTCTATTTCAAACATATTTACCAAGCTAACGTATGCGTGGAAAGAGTGGCAGTGGTGACAGTCAAAGTATGTTCTTTTAAAAAAAACAAGAAAAAAATGAAAAATGTTTGCATTAATATTTGAGGTAGACATTTGTTAAGACCAAGTGGTCACCCATCTAAATACCTACCTCGCAGATCATTGCTTAACCTAAACTTAGATAGTTATGGTGGATGCTCACGATAGGATGACTCTCGTGTCTGTAGGTCACAGCTGATTTTCTCTGAACCTCCTGGACGGGGTACATACATATAGATAGATAGACAGAAAAAGTCTTTATTTGCAAATTCAGACACACACACACATACAAATTACAACAAATTGTACTATGCACAAGTAAAAATAAACAATAAAATATAATATACTAATAAAAACAAACAATAATATATACAAAATCCAAGTAAAATGTCTGTGTGTGCTGCAGTACGTCAAAAAGGCCATGGCTCAGCGAGATATTTTGCTCATGAAGCAAAAACACTGGTTTTCAGCCATAATCCATCGATAGCAAGCAGAACGAGTTACAAAACAATGTGTAATGTGTACCTAGGCTACAAAATGTTGGTGCTTGTGCAGTAATACAGGAGTCCTTATAATATTGGAGTTTGCTACCTAGGTGATGTACATACATGACAACACATGCGAATGCAAGCCATAACAGACGGTAGTATTATTTTTGGCAAACGAAGTGCCTATGACGCTAAACGTAACTATGTGCCTAAAGGCTGAGTTGAAGACCCTTTTGTAGCTTACGTCAGGCACCCACACAAATTGCCTTATTTTTTATATCTGTTTTTTTTTGTATTTATTTTTATATCATTTTTGCTTTTGCATGTTGCATGTGTGTGTCTTTGATTGTTTAGTCATAAATAAACGTTTCTTTCTTTTTTTCTTTCTTTCTTTCTTCTATGAATACCTGCTATTTGTATCTGTTACAAAAACTACTTAAAATGTATTTTAAAGGTGTACTTGGTTTTAACTTTACGGATCGGGGGAGGAATATAATGTTCCAGCACTTTGTTGCCTATTATCTAAAACTTCCTCTGAAGGCTGCAGTTTTGTGATTGTGATAGAGAAGTGCAGAACTGATAGAGCGCAATGACCAATTATCAGAAACGAAATTAAGTTTATACTTAATACATTTGGCAAACCTGTTTAGAGGCCAACATACTAACACATATCAGAATATTGTGCAATTCAAACAATATTGCATACGTACCTACATTTGGAAAACCTGTTTAGAGGCCAACATCATATCAGAATATTGTGCAATTCCAACAACTTGCATACGTACCTAACCGATTACCTAATTTTTTTAAAGTCGTTTGTTCACCAAACCCAAAATCCCACGTCTTTAAATTCCTACGGAAAACAGTGAATATTCTTGAAGGGAAAAGTTTTCCTTAATTTCACCGAAGACTAATAAGTTCAACTAGTCTATTGGCTACTATAGTAGCCTACTTGTACGGAACCCTCTCCACGCGAATCTGACACGCATTTGACCGGTTTTCTTTTAAATTTATTATTCAAAAAATATACGAACACGCATGCTGGTAGTAATAACGGTAAAATATTTGTCTTTTGCTGGCAGCCCGATTTCAGACATCTGCTTGACCATCTGATTAGTTCTACTTAGTACTTTGGAAATTCTTAATAACGAAGAAAGCATGAAGAAATTTAATGAAAAATGCCAATCAATTCATGGAATGTATTTACATTAAATCAGTTCCTCTTCTAGCTTATATTTTAATTCAGCTTAAACAAAAAGACAGTACTAACTTTCCGGAAGCCACGTCATTCTATGATATATGCGCCTCTTTCAATCTTGCTATGAGTCTCCCATATCTTTCTCTGTCTTACGTTATATGAATGAACCACGAAACTCTATGAACGAACTGATTGTCGAATTGTGCCCAGCAAACTACCTATTGTGTGTAGGCGTTCACACGGACACCAATTGCCATCAATTCCATAGAATTGTCTATGGAATTCCAATTTTCCAAAGACAATTCTATAATCCCGATTGGCGCCATGAGTTGCCTAGCCGACACAATGTACTGTGTACAATCAAAGCACAATCCACCCACGTGAGAGCCAAATGACCAACCCGTAGACAGAGGACCAAACGAATATGACTTCCGTGGCGCGGCGCGCGGGTCGGTGCAAGGTAGGTAGCAGGATAGCTATATAAATAAATAATAAACATTTATTTACAGAAAGAATAATACAGGGTATGTACAAAATACATATGAAACAGTTCACAGTGATCCAAATCACTACCAGACGGAAGCGTCCCTAAGATGCTGGCTGCATTGCCACGCTGAATGGCAATACTAATGCGTTGAGCCAGATAAGAGCCAGCTCTCGGGTCACGCGTCGCTTCGACCAGATGCCCTGAAAGAATTTTGAAAACGTGAAGGGCCCCGGAACCCCACGGACCCAGAGTCTCGACCCCGAAAGGCTTAAATAAGTAAGCTCTATCGAGACTTGAATATTTGCGTCTTTTGAGGTCCTCAGCGGAATCTGCCGCCGCACCGGCCCTAACTGATGTCCCGGACAGATGAGATGGCGCAAGGGTATCAACATATGTAGCGTCCCACACCAAAGGCCTACCCTTCTCCCACGGAACAAGAGTCATGCCGTCAGGCCGCTTACCATCGTCACGTAACAGACCATTCGGTTCTAGAATGGCTGGAATGTTAACGCTGTTAAGGGCCCGGCGAATGATATCATTAAGGCTAGCGTGGCGAGAAATCCTACTGGCAGCCCTGGTGCACGATAATCCGTGGTGACCAAGCTGATCAACAGCAGTACCGCACTTGCAGTGATGAGGGGCACAGCACCCTGCACCCAACCGTAAAGAAGTTGCAATACGGAAAGAAACTGGATCCATTAAAGTACCAGTATTATGTGATGGAAGTGCTTGCAACCAAAACCCTGACTCCCATTTGGAAATGGCCAGGAGACGAGCACGATCTGTGGAGCTTGAGCACGTTTGTAACAGACAATTCCGCGTCAGCTCGCACAGAGGCCCGTCCCATTGCCGTTGAGACGAAAGAGATTTGGGGGGAGTAGTATTGGGGCAAGCACTATGCCAAGCATTTCGAGCCTCGTCTAAGTATGAAATTTTGAGAGTGTTGCCAGAAAGAGCCACAAGAGAAGGAGATAGAATTTTATTAACCAAAGAACAAGTGCTATAGACGGAAGGAAGACAAGAACGCTGGTAGGGCTACACTTGAAATTTTACGAATACCTAATAATAAATTAATGCTGGATAGTTCACACAACATTAGCAGTAGTAGAGCTTTTTTGTGAAAGAGTTCGTCCGGGGAAGTACTACTACAATACCTATTTCTGCCGCAAAGCAGTAGTGCTCGCATTGCTGTGTTCCGGTTTGAAGGGTAAGGGTGCCGGTGAAATAACAGGCAAATGAGACTTTTCATATTTATGTCTCAGGGTGGCGGGCGCAGTGCAATGCCACATAGGGCGCGTCCTAGGTGGATGTGACCTATGAGGTAATGCACTGTTCAGAGGCAGAGGTTACCGCTTACATCTGCTTGATCCGTCATTCTAGAAGTAAAAAAAATAAAACATTATTTAGTCCCAAGCTAAGCAGAGCTTGTGTAATGGTTACTTGTGTAATTGTGGGTCGGTAATAGATAGTTTATTTTTTATTTTTTTATAGAAAATACCCAGAACACCCTGAACAAATATCTGCAGATCGCACAAATATTTGTTCCGAGGCGGGAATCGAACCCGCAACCTCCTGCGTCGCAGACGAAACTTCGCCCGCTGCGCCACAGAGGTCGCACATATGGAAAAATACATACTGGCTCCGGCACTTTTTAAAATTTAGGTAGGTACACAAATGATCAGCCCAGCACTTCGCTAACACATCGCTACCTCTGTCGATGCTGACGACCTAGCACTGGCCGCCTCAACCGATAGTTTTGAAGGGGCCGAAGAGACGGACGAGAGTGTCGGTGGCACTAGAAGAACTAGGGAAGTACTATCGACGAAAATTCCCTTCGACAAAATCTTGCATCTTGCACCTTCGCAACCGGCACTCTAAACGGACCCTCTATATTACTACCTATATACTTGGAAAGGTGAAAGCATTGACCACTGCTCATTCCCTTGCTACCTGGGTATTACGCTCGATAGGGCCTTACTGCGGCGCCTAACTTCTACCTAACTTGGGCGCCTAACTTGGGGGGCATCACCTCATGTGCTACGGACAACTGGCTTGTCACTCTCCTTTTCGGCGGGTGAATTTGCAAGTCCAGTGTGGCACCAGTCTGCCCACGCGAAGGAGGTATTAGATATCGCCCTCAACGACACATGCAAAATTATTACAGGCTGCCTAAAACGCACCCCCCTTAAAATGCTATACCTATCCACTGGCAGCTTGCTGGCAGCCACCAAGCGTTCGCCGTGAGGTTGGTTGCAGCGTTGAAACGAGCAAGCAGGAAGCTGATAACTGGCATCCTCTTCACGGCCACAAGCTACCTCCCGTCCGCTTAAAGAGCCGCAAGAGCTTCCTACGATCAACGAAGCCCACTGATAAAGAGCCCAACAGACGCAAGATGTGAGTTGTGGTCTTCCCAACACCCAGCCCCCTCTGATTTTATTTCATCCGTAGAACATCTGCCTTCCGGCCACGAGCAGCAGTGGCCAACATCGAAGTACCTTAAGTTCTATTTCGTTGGAAATATAATTAACTTATTTTTGGGAATTCGGCACAAAGAACATAATACGTAGTGTAGTATTACTATTACATAATATTGTAGTTTTTGGTGTACCTGTTTGTTAACATGCCGAGAGGGTATGGCAGCTGCAACAGCCTACTACCTCTATTCTTTGACTAGGCCTGCGACCGTAGACAGAGAATACTCTTGTCTTCTTCTCTTCTCTGTTTCTCCATGGACTACACTAAGTCCATGGTTTTCTTTGCTTCTCTTTTGCGTCATCAGTGAATTCTATATTAAAAAAAACTCTATGCTCAGTGCTACTACATCCATAGATTATTGACCAGTACCTCGGAAGACAGTGTAGAGATCTATATGTCTTGATCGCATCGAATAATATCATCATATTTATATAGAGTGGATAATACCAATTTTCATATAGGTACCTACGCCATATTTGACAATATTTTTTTTAGACAAATTACTAAAGTTTAATAGCCATGCCAAAAACGTTCGGAAATGATAAACGCATTGCGCTACAAGCCCGCGAAATCGTATTCAATCTCTTCCTGTACTTTTTATCCGAAAGTCAATAATAAAAAAAAACTACATACATACATACATAAACTCACGCCTGTTTCCCGGAGGGGTAGGCAGAGACCACGGATTTCCACTTGCTACGATCCTGACACACTTCTTTTGCTTCATTCACTCTCATCACATTCTTTATACATGCTCGTCAGTTAAGGGTACTCTTGACCTGGCCTTTTTCCAGAACGTCTCCGATCTGGTCTGAAAAAAGTCTAGGCTGAATATATTAATAAAATACATAACTGGAATTTCTCGAACAACTGTTAACAAAATACTGAGAGAAGATGAGTCTAAGAAAAAAGTGACCCAAAACCAAAACATGATTTTGATTATACAATGATTCGTAGAATGGTATACAATTTTCATTTGGTTTAATTATTACTTTCTTGTTTTTGTTTGTTTTTGTATATATTTTTTTTCATTTGTTTTACCTACTATTTTATAGAAGTTCCAATAATTAAGGCCTTAAAGTCAAAATAACTCGTAGAAATAAATATATTTTATTTCATTAATTTAAACATGCGTTATGGTAGCTCTATATAGATATTCAAAGTTTGCTTGTTATCATTTTGACATAAACTAATAAAGTCCATAAAATTTTGTATTAAGTTGTCTTAGGACGTCATTAAATAAAAACGATTATTGATAGATCAGCGTTCGGGATTTTCCATAGACGTAGAATTTTTGCTACTAGATCTATGGGATTTTAAAGTTGGTGGAAATATTGTACCAACGTTTTAGTAAAACGGCCACCGTTTTACTAAAACATGACTTGACTATTACTTTGACGACTTGGAAGGAGTGTAAAGTTGCAAGTACATACATACATACATAGACACACGCCTTAACCCCGGAAGGGTAGGCAGAGCATCAAATGGGCCTCTTTTCACTGTGGGAAAAAGACATGACAAGTGGTGAGCTCATCGTCGCCATTGCTTCCCACGACTGACTCTTCTAACGCGTCTTCCAGTAAGCAAGGACAAATTGTATACCAACGAATATTACTAACAAGTCCGGGTAATCCCTTAGTCGGCTTTTACGACATCCACGGCAGGAGATGGAGGGGTCTATTCTTGGGCCAGACACACCATGATAGTGAAAATACAATAAATATAATTGAAAATGGCAAATGCTCTAGCCGTGCGACTTCAACTTAAAGAAAGAAAAAGACAGCGAGCTAATATGATGATGGAGACGGAAGGTGGACAACTGAACTCCTCAGTAGATAATAGTAGACTGGCCGTGCTTAGGCTCATTTTAATCAGCACATGGATCCGATCACTTATTTTACAACTAGCTGGTCTGATGATGGAGACGGAAGGTGGCGAACGGAACTTCTTGATGGATAATAATAGACTGGCCGTGTTTAGGCTCATTTTGATCAGCACATGGTTCCGATCACAAATTTTACAACTAGCTGGTCTGATGATGGATACGGAAGGTGGACAACGGAACTCCTCAGTGGATAATAGTAGACTGGCCGTGTTTAGGCTCACTTTCATCAACACATGGTTCCGATCACTTAAAATCTTATATTAGGGATAAATTCCTAGCTTTGAAGTTGTTTTTTTTTTGAAAAGCATTATTGTGATGAGCTAGCCTTGCTTTGCTTCAGGAGAGGTCTATCAGTCCAGTGTCTCCTACCCTGCCTGCCTGTTCTGTTCATTGTGGTGGTGCATGGCGATGGGGCTTCCATTCCATGATTCCATATAATTAATTATGTTTTAGTGTACCTACCATGGCACTTTATGGCAGCTTCCTTCCTTCTCTCTAAGGGTGATCATTATAAATATACTTTGTGGGGTGAACTGGACACGCATCTAATCACATTCTTAGACTACTATGGGGTACTAAGTAAGTTATAACAAATTAACAAATTACAAACTAGAAAATTAAATGGAAGTGGGCTATGTAGTGTGCCTAAAATGTGGGTAAATTATAATCGATTTCTAGCGGTCTCACATTACCTTTGGGAAATTGTGACCAACCAACTCATCTTTTTGAGTTGGTAACATTGTATTTTTGGTGGTGGGGGAACCTCTTGTGCACAGCTAATGACAGCTATTATCCCTGTTTGAAAATGGCTGGCGGCAATCGATGATTGAATGATTTTATTGAATTGAACGAATGTATTGTCGAATTTCTAAGCACAATCGCGTGCACACGGTGACAATTGATCGTCCGTTTGTCGAATTGGCGTACGTGTGCAAGGGCTATAATATCACGGATCTTTAGAGTACTCCAAAACTACTTACCAGAGTCATCATTTGACAACCTCTGTGGCGCGGCGGGCGAGGGTTCGCCTGCGACAGGTTGCGGGTTCGATTCCCGCCTTGGAACACATATTTGTGCGATCTGCAGATATTTGTTCAGGGTGTTCTGGGTATTTTCTATGTACTTATAATAAAAAACATCTATCTATGTAATGTATATCAGTTATCTAGTACCCATAACACAAGCTCTGCTTAGCTTGGGGCTAGATAATGTTGTGTGAACTGTCCAGAATTATTTATATTATTTATTTATCTATAACATTGCCAGTCCTATAAAGATACGACATCTAATATGGTCGAGCTGATCCCTTGGGAAATTGTGAATGAACAATAAATTAACGCAGGTAGGTACATTAATATGATAACTGTATTAAGTATTTTAATAACTGAAATATGGAGTAAAAGGGATTTTCTTGTGAAAGAGTTCGTCCGGGGAAGTAGTATCACCATACCTATTTCTGCGTGTGATTTTTTAGAGTAATTATTTGAGTATTTTTTTATGTAGCTCATCTAAAGAGCAATAAGTGTAGTGAAATTAAATGGAAGTGACTTGCGTGACTTTTCAAATTGTTGGAAATTGTCTAACAAAGCACAGATAACATAATGCTAACCAAATTTAGTTAAACGGCCACTGTTTTACTAAAACATGACTTGACTGTGTCTTTGACAACTTGGAAGGAATATATTGTCAATACAGACGTTGCAACCTATATTAAAAATACAGTAAATATACTCAAAAATGTCAGCAAGCTGTGCGACGCCAACTATAAAAAAAACCGGCCAAGTGCGAGTCGGACTCGCGCACGAAGGGTTCCATACCGTTATCTATAAAATTGGCAAAAAAATCACGTTTGTTGTATGGGAGCCCCCTTACATATTCATTTATTTATTATTTGTTGTTATCTGTGAAATTTTCAACTGTCTAACCATCACGGTTCATGAGATACAGCCTGGTGACAGAGGACAGACGGACGGACAGCGCAGTCTTAGTAATAGGGTCCAGTTTTAACCCATGGGTACGGCACCCTAAAAAAGAAAAAACTTAACGTAGTGATCTGTATCACTAGAAGTTCTAATAAATAAATCATTAAATCAAAATCAGCTCAGCATTAATCTTCTCTTGTTATGTTAATAAGATCGTAACAGAACAAGTAAATAAGGACACAGGATACGAGTTGTTCGTATTTGAACCCCCTACTGCGTTGTTGCGATGCTCTATTTAATATGTAATTGTACTTATGTTTTTATATGGTCAACAATCTATCATTATCATTTTAACATGATTTTATTTAACTTGCAATGTGTGTATGTTCATCTGGGTGGAAAAAAACCATAAACGTTTTTCAAAGGATACAAGCCTTGCATCTTTTAAGATTTATAAGATTTTGTAAAAAAAAAACAATACAAGATTTTGTAATATTAGTGATGCTGAGTAACCGTGTGCTGATCAAAATGAGCCTAAACAAGGCCAGTCTACTATTATCCATCGAGGAGTTCCGTTGTCCACCTTCCGTCTCCATCATCAGATCAGCTTGCTGTCAGTCACTATAAAATTGTATTGTCATCGGAACTTGACGGGTAGGCCAAACAGCTCAATCGGTTGCGGATAACTGCTTTAAAATTCATTTGCAAGATTCCACCCGGATACACATACATACGTTGCAAGTTAAATAAAAGTTAGGTCACGTTCGCCCGTATGAACGGGACACCAAGCACCGGTAATTGTTAATAATAACTGCATTTGTTACATTCACCGTAACATTGGGAAGTTTGTCCGGGAAAAAAGATATTCTCGCTATTTACCGAATAAAGGTTAGTGGTAGAGGTACTTAGCGGTATTCAGCTACTAGGCGTTTTGCCAGAATCGATAGCTTAACCCGAAGGTAGGAGAATAAGTCACGGACTCTTTGGGGATTCTCGGCCTTTGTAGCTTAAAAATAACTATATTCTACTTTTAGTAGTACGGCTTTTTTGTAATAGAGTTCGTCTGGGGAAGTACAACCACCATACCTAATTCTGCCGCAAAGCAGTAGTGCACGCATTGCTGCATTCCGGTTTGAAGGGTATGGCTGCCGGTGAAATTACAGGAACATGAGACTTTTCATCTTTATGTAAATCAGGGTGGCGGTCACAGTGCAATGCCACATAGGGTGCGTCCTAGGTGGACGTGACCTATGTGATAATGCACTGTTCATAGGCAGAGGGTACCGCTTAACATCAGGTGGGCCACCTGCTTGACCCGTCATTCAGTTGTATAAAAAAAGGGATTTTTTGTTAAAGCTCTTGTTTTTTGTTTTTCGTTTCATTCGTCCGGGGAAGTACTACCACGCAAGAACCTGCTACGCGCTGCCAAACTGATTCGTACAGTTTTACCAAAATATAAAATAATAAATAAATAAATAATGCTGGACAGTTCACACAACATTATCTAGCCCCAAGCTAAGCCAGAGCTTGTGTAAAATATAACTCCGATAGACTGTTTTCGTTTGCGCAGAAAAGCGCAGACTGATATCCGATAGTAGCCGAACGTATAGTATAGCTCTGACACGCTGTATAGCTCTGTCCCTCTCACATCTAACAGTCGACCGGCAGCGATTTTGCCGCGAAATAGATTAACCAATAACAGCGCAAGATTTTAGCGTGCGATTACTATTGATCGAAAGAAGGTTCCCACTAGGTATAGAAATTGGTCTACGGCGCAGGTACATCGGGGCTACTTATATTTTGGATGAAACTGTGGTATACCATCTTAGGACCGTATTTATAAATGGAACTCAATTCTGAGAACAATTTTGAGTGTGTTATAATTTATTCACCCATAAAAAATAATTTTTGGTTACTCAAGATTGTTCCCAGTGTTGAGTTTGGTCTATTTACACGGGCCTCAGTAGGCGCGAGTGAGTAGGTTCCTCGCGGCTTTGATTGAGATTGCCACACTACCGCCAGTGTCATTTCTTAGTGTTTATTTATTCTATGGCAGACCACACCATGAGTACTCTAATGCTTTAAAAACAAAATATTTTTACATACCTAATAGAGGCCCGTCTTACACAGTTAATTAAGATTTAATTTATTTTATATTATTTATATTCTATTTACAATTATCATTACCTATACCTAATTCAATAATGTAGTCATCTTATTTACTATAAATAAGTTTTAATTAAATTAGAAGAATGAAGAATTTAATTAGGTAAACCCTGTAAAGAGAGATGTACCTTAAAAACCTCCTAAGGTTTGACTAGGTACTCACAACTCGACATACTTCTGTACACATTCGTTCTTCAAATCACTGGTCCTTTTATGGTCACCCAACGTCATATAGTTAGATTTACAAAAGGCGTGTCTTCCTTATTAAAGTTTGAACAAACCAATTTCCCCAAACTTAATCAATAATCCCTAATGAAAATCTATGCAGCATCCAAAAGCAATATATCTTAATAAATTTATCATATTATTGATAGTTTTATCATCCCTACAACGGTAGTTAATCTATCGGCCGGAAGAACCCTAATTTTAAGCTCGGTGTTCCGTAATCTGTTTTAGTTAGGATATGGTTAGTTATTTAATGATAGGGGCGAAGTTTGGCTGTGTCGATGGCGAACATCGATAGATTGAAATCAAGAAGTGAATATCTTAAGTTAGTGGTCTGTTGTTACAGTATTTCCACTTGCTACGATCCTGACACGCCTCTTGCTTCATTCACTCTCATCACATTCTTCATACATGCTCGTCAGTTAAGGGTACTCTTGACCTGGCCTTTTTACAGAACATCTCCGATGGTCTGAATACGTTTGCCGAGGTCTTCCCCTTCCCACTGTCCCATTCACGCTCGTCTTATGTACCATCAATCTACTTTCCATCCTTTCTAAATGCCCAAACCATCTAAGCATACCATTCGTAGCCCTAGTCACTACGTTTTCTTTAATTTCACAACGTAGTTCATACATGCATAGACACACGCTTTTGCCCCGAAGAGGTAGGCAGAGCCTCAATGGGCCTCTATTCAAAGTGGGTTGCACCATCGTGGAATATAGGCGTGGCAAGTGGTGAGCTCATCGCTGCCATTGCTTCCCACGACTGACTCGGCCGGCTTACGCTTTCTTCCCGTAATAACACATTCCATAATAAGCTAGCAGCCAGGACAATTCTTATACCTACGAATCTTATCAACAAGTTCGGGTAATCCCTAAGTCGGCCTTTACGACATCCACGGGAGGAGACGGAGGGTTTTTCTGATAAAGTAAGCTTAGCTAGCTGGAGTAGGGTTAGCACTGGGGTATAATGCACATACCCCCAGCGGGATGTCAGTGCAGGTCTTAACACCCCCACGTAGAATCAGAATGGTCCCGTAATACCACGCGAGTAAGCCACAAATAAGTATTTGTTCCATCGTCGAGACCTTCGATTAAAGTAAAAAAGTATGCACGGGCCTCAGGGAATGATAGTTATAAACTCAGTAAGCTTCAGTCGGTCTTTGTGACGCAACGAGTGACGTAACGTACGTGTGTTAATAAATTTTTACTTATTTTTCACGGACGTTTTGTATGGGCGTCCATACTTTTTGCTGCTTTTTGCTTTGTTCGATCGTCGAGGCACTCATTTTCGGGATACTGTCAATTAACGAATAAATTGGCCAAGTGCGTCTGTAAGCACTTGGCCAATTTATTCGTTAATTGCACTTATTGAGAATCTGTCCCTTTAACAAGTAGCAATGAGAAGCTTAATTCTCCTTATTATTTATAACCACACTGTAAATTGACCGAAACGAGACTGTATTGTCAATTGACTGAAAAATTGGTATTCTGCTCCCTACGTCTAACAACAATAATTATAATCTACAGTGCTACAATCATCATTAGGCACGAGGCGGTTTTATTTTAATTATCACAATCTGTATCAAACAGCGCCACAACGGCGGCCACAAGTCGTGGCAAGTTATACTGGGCCTGCAGCCTCGACATAGTTAGCAATCGCATAGCGACCGATTTCGGTCGCTATGTCTTACCAATCACATTTTAACGTTTTTTGATAGTCTCTACCATCGGAACTATCGATTTTTATCGGAATCGTACCGAAAACAATAGCGAAAACAACTGTCAAATTTTCGATTTCTGCGAATGTCATTGCGAGCCAATTTGACTGGTCGGACTGTACTTCTTCCATTCTTCCATCTTCTTTCTTCTTTCTTCTTTTCATCATCTTTTCTTCTGTGATTCTTCCATTTGATTCTTTCTTCTTTCTTTCTAAATAATAATTGTAAAGAATGAAAGAGAGAATTCTCAGAACCTTGAAACATTCAAGTTACAGTCACATTTATATTTAATCACATTCCGCGATGTATTGTCAGGTGAGCAGAATAAAATTTTTGACGTTTGTGACGCTGACACTAGATCGTAACATGATCCGAACTTTAATTTGACTATTTTTAAGTACGAGAATTGTGCTTGAGTGTAAACGATATGGAATAATGTTTACGTTGACGGTATTTCATTATTATCAGCTAGTAGATTACACTGCTGTTGTGTGTCCGGCCTTAGAATATATCCCTCTGTCTCCTCCCGTGGATGTAAATTTACGGAACCCATTGTAATGTAAATATATATAGGTTAACTATTATTTTTGTAGAATTCTTTCAGGGCGTCTGGTCGAAGCGACGCGTGACCCGAGAGCTGGCTCTTATCTGGCTCAACGCATTTGTATTGCCATTCAGCTTGGCAATACAGCCAGCATCTTAGGGACGTCTCCGTCTGGTAGCGATTTTGATTTGTTGAGCTACCTTTAGATCGTTTGTACGGTCTTCAGTTAGCACAGCTGTTTCATATGTATTTTTTGTTTATTTTATATACTTACTTGTTTTCTTTGTATTATTTTTTCTGTAAATAATTGTATTTTGAATTTATAATTATATTCAATTGCAATGTATGTCCGGGTGGAATCTTGCAACTGAATTTTAAAGCAGTTAACCTCAACCGATTGAGCTGAAATTTGGCATACCTGTCAAGTTCCGATGACAACACAGTATGATGGTGACAGCGAGCTGATCTGATGATGGAGACGAAAGGTGGACAATCACTCCTCGATGGATAATAGTAGACTGGGCGTGTTTATGCTCATTTTGATCAGCACACGGTTACGATCACTGATTTTTTAAAAGCTTGTATTGAAATATTTTTCACAAAAAACTTATTGTTAACAAATATTTGTTGTATTATTTGTAAAATTCCTCTATATACTACATAGTCTACTTGGCAATTAATACCCACCTCAGACTATCAGACTATCAGCACAAATTGTCTGCCCGCGCCATCATTAATGAATGCGGGCCCTCTCTGGCTACACCTGATCACGTGATATATCGCCCGATTAGGGGACCATATTTTCGGGTTCATTATCTTAACTACATATTAATGTGGGCTACCCCAAAGTCTTTGTTATCGGAACGTTATGTGTGTGTTAACATTCGTAATATATTTATGATAGTGTTAGTTACGGCCTCAAACGAACAACACCCCTTTTTAGTCAGGGGTTCAAAATGGCTGGGTATAAGTGTCAATCTCCTGCACTGATGGTCTAGTTCGTATGATATGTCGGTCTATAAACGGGACAAATTTGGGTTCATTGTCTTGACTACATATTAATGTAGGTTACCCCAAAGTCTTTGTTATCGCAGTGCTAATATAAAGTATAAAGTATAAAGTTTATTTATTTAGCTCTTCACAAAAGGTTTCATTGTCATCAAGTAACATAACTTGTGTATAATATTACATTGTAGGTAAGCGTGATGAACCAAGAAATCCTGTTTTGCGAGAGCCTGTTGCCTGAGATAGGTTTTAGAAAAAACCTGTATTACAGGTCACCAGTGCCCCACTCCGCGGATTATACAATTATACGGATTATACAATATGTGTTTACATTCGTAATTTATTTATGATAGTGTTAGGTACGGCCTTTAACGAACAACACTCCTTTTTTAGTCGGGGGTTAAAGAATAAAGACTTGACCCTATTGTTAAATAAGTTTTTTGTGAAAAATATTATTTTCAAGACAAGCTTTTATAAAATTAGTGATCGTAACCGTGTGCTGATCAAAATGAGCCTAAACACGGCCAGTCCGTTATTATCCAGCGAGGAGTTCCGTTGGTCACCTTCTTTCCGTCTCCGTCATCAGATCAGCTCGCTGTCGCCATGATATTGTGTTGTCATAGGTCTCCTGGTTTTCGCAAAATCAGGTTTCGCTACCCCAAGATGTGTTGATGAGCTGTGATGAGCAAAAAACACAATTAAATATGAATTTCGCGCCTCAAGCGAAACGTTGCATCTGACCGCTTAAGTTTTCTTTAAGACTGCGCCAAATTCAGGCAGAAATCTTCTAAAAAAAAAACGTCCCGCGCCTCCCGAAAAAGTGGTTTTTATCCCTACAGTAAACCCACGGCTTTATTGAATTGATTTTATTTATCTCATTTTTGACCCAACTATATGCACCATTTTAATAAACAATCGAATCCGCCGCCATCGGCAGAGGATTCATTCGCACACCTTAGAGCCAGGGTGGTCCCGGACTGTGCGGTTTCAGAGAAACTTCCTCCCGCGAACGCTCAGGTTGGGGAATGATCTCCCTGCTGAGGTTTTCCCGAGCGACTACAGTATGGGGTTCTTCAAAAGGGGTGTTTGGAAATTTTTAAAGGCCGGCAACGCGCGTGGATGCCTCTGGTATTGCAGGCGTCCATAGGCTACGGTAACCGCTTACCAACAGGTGGGCCGTAAGCTTGTTTGCTACCTTGGTAGTATAAAAAAAAAAACTATGCAAAAAGTAGACGCAGCTTTTTTTTCTATCCTGAAATTATTATCCTATTGTTTTTCTGGTACAGTGATCCCTCGGAATTATAATGTAGTATCCATGCATATGTATAATTTGAATATTGTACTTGATTTAATAATTTAATTTAATTCCCACGATGAAAAGTGCAACCCACTGTGAAAAGAGGCCCACTGAGGCTCTGCCTACCCTTTCGGGGAAAAAGGCGTGTGTCTATGTATGTATGTACTTGATTTAGTCAGTTTAAAATCAAATCTAAGATTGGGAATTTAGCGGCATGCCCTGCCTTAATGTCAAGACCGTTTGTTGTAGGAGTTCTCCTAAAGTTTAATTACTTAAACTAATAATCTGTAAACCTATCTAGCACAAGCATTAATTGACTATTTGAGACAGTCGCAAGGATCTTAGATTACCTATCAGATCTAGTATTAACATAATATAAGTGTTCGTTCAATTAGTGCGAGCCGGGGAGTGTGTAATGAGAACTGGGTAGGGGTTGTTATAGGGGTCGGATAGTTTAAGGTGGGTTTATACTACTAGCGGTAAACTCACCAAGCAATAGTGCGATTTCAAATAAATTTATACTTTTCACTAGAAACGGGATATTTATTATGATTTTTCTCTCTGTTTTCGTACCGTTCTCTGTTTCGTTCTGTTGTACCTCTGTTTTCGTAGTTACACTATAGTTACCTAAACAATAAATTCTTAAGATATTATTATTGCCTTCAGTATATTAAATAACACAATGCCGAGTGGACCTTGTTTTAATGTTTCAAAATTACATACCTAATGATTTTTAAATTAAAAATAACGTGGTTTTCGCTCACTTTTAGTTACGCGAGTGCTATTCTTTAATGAGTTAGATAGTGACACAATTTGGCGTCCATCGACGCCTTAATACTTCATGAAAAATGATTAACGAAGTTATAACAATGTCTACTAACTAACTTCTCCCATTACAATAAGTTTGTACAACCAAAACTTAACAGACACAATTAGTATTTAAGTATCTACGCAATAGCAAACAAATTCACGTGTAAATGGCCCATAATCTTTAATTGTTATTAGCAGGGATGATATTGATGGGCGCTCCCCAGTTCATTTTAAATAAGACACAACATTCTGATGAAGAAGTTAGAGTAACGTGTACCAAGGACTATCCACGCATAATTGGGACAAGGTCGTGACCAGGCCGCATATATCCAAACTCAATCGGCCTCATGAAGGCGGTATGCTAAGGCTATAATTATGCCACAAAATTCCTAATCTTAGATTCGATTTTTAGAAGACTAAATAAAGTACAACATTCAAATTATAAATATGCATGGATACTACGTTACAATTCCGAAGGATCACTTTACCAGAAACACGATACGACAATATTTTCTCGAAAGGAAAAAAAAAGTTACCTACGTGTATTTTTTGGCTAGATTGGATTGTTTATTAAAATGGTGCATATTATTTGATAAATAATACCAATACAACAAAGCCGAGGGTTTACTGTACGGTTTTGTAAAATTATCTATATGTATTTTACGAGATATTCAATAAATACTGCTAATTCGAGCGGCGAGAGTCTTTTTTTTTGTATTAGGATTTCTGTCTGGTTTTGGCGCAACCTTAAGAAAGATGGAAACTAGCTTTAGGGCTATGTCTTACCTTAAATATCGACCTTTGATATATACTACTATAGTACAAAAACAGATGGTTTCTTTTCCGAAATTAATCCTTGGGCTATATACGTGTTAAACTGACGGATCTTGTTTGACAGTGACTAGCCAAACTGTACTGTAATTTAAGGTGGTTGTTTTGTCATACAAACGTATTTGCACAAATATGGGCGAACAGGGTATAATTTTACACTGAAATGACTGCTGTTGGCTTTTATTTTGGTCATTATTTGCGGCAACACATATTTGGTTGAAGAAAGCAGTGGATTAATAGCGAAAATATCATCAACATTTTAGTCCATACAAGTAATTTCTATGTTATTTTCGCTATTAGTCCACTGTTTTCTTCAACTAAATATGATTTTCCGCAAATAATGACTAATATAAAAGCCAACAACAGTCATTTCAGTGTAAAATTATACTCTGTTCGTCCATATTTGTGCTTATACGTTTGTATGAAAAACCAACCACCTTAATTACATTTAATGTGTTTTTTTCGAGTTATTTCTTGTTATTTTGGTGGCATTTTAACCGGTGTAACTTGGATAAATAGCACATGTGTGATGTAATAAAATTTAAGTGCATTGCGTGTTTTTTCGAAATGGTGGAATTGTCCTGTATTATCTCGGTTTTTCTTCAACCACTTAAACTGGGTTATGACTTGACGGAGACTCTTGACGACTTGGCTATAAAAAATATAATTATATCACTTGACATTGGCGAAATTGTTTGGAGCACTCCTCAGAAGCCGTTATAAGAAGAGAAGAAGAAGCATCGCTATCACTATGACCACAAAACATAGCGAAGTTCTGAGAAAGTTACCCCCTATCTATGTCCTAGTTTTCCATACATCTGTGTTAATGAAGTAAGAAGTAAGATTACACTTGAAGTTGGATTAATTGAAACTTGGATAGTTCTTTGATTAACACACGTTCAATTAATATTTAATCTACCCAGTAAAGAAAAACTTATACCTCTAAAAATCTTAAAAAACATTCCGAACTAATTTACAAGACATTTCAGAATAATAGTAAATTATGCACTATGGGAATAAAGCAGTGTCTTACGTCGCGGGCGGTATATTGAACCCTGAGCGTAAAGAGGGACTCTAGAGTTATATAGAGTCCTGAGTCAAACTGCCCAAGACGAAAACATGCTTTATTCGAGAGGAGCATACTCTACTTTTCACACCATCTGCGAGACAACACAAATTCACTGAAAATCACAACACCGTCTTATTTTTCGTGTTTCGTGTTCTTTGGAAACGCACCTTATTTTTTTTTTTGAGTTCTGCTTATGGTGGCCATTTAGATTTTCGAACAAACCATATGGGCATTTTTTACTCAGAGGTCTCCACTAGTTTAAATTCAAATCACTTTATTCCTGAGGGAGTTTCATACAACTTTATATCCCTTGGAAGATAATGCTTTACATTACGTTGAGGTTGCATGATATGTAATTGGACATTGTCGAGCAGGTGGTGTGAAAAATATTTTTGACTTTTTTCACTGAATATCAATATTGACGATAAAGCCAGTAAGTACAGGCCCATATTGCTGTGTCGGGGAGTGTCGTGGCGCGCCAGAACGCAATCGAAGCGAAGGAGGGGCCTAAAACGGGTCATACTAGGAGGGCCTATTTCAAAAAATAAATTTCTCGTAAAAAGTTTCACCATCGTGTGACTAGAAGTCTATGATTTAATTAGAATGTCAAAACATTTATTGCTTTTACTTGATTATTCTTTATTAAATTTACTGACTCACCCGTATTTTGTTAAACTCACACTTAGCTATTGTTCCAATTCCTTTGTTAATTGTTAACTGGAAGTCCCTTAATTTCTTTTTAATTTTATACGAACTCCTATAATTACCGTTTAAGAACTTTTTTTGTATTCTTTGTTTTTTCTTTGATGGCTTTATAAAAGCCTGCTTTAAGTAATCAAGTAAATTTTAGGGGTTCTCGGGGTAAAAAATACAGGAAAATCTTTTGATATATCTATGTATTTATCGTAACTCATATTAAAAGAGTGCGTGATATCAAGGTCGCTAACTATTGCCATTGTACACAAGCTCAAAGTTAAAAAGCCGGCTATGGAGAGAGATATGTTCGGAGTTTCACTAAGTTTCACAAGCAGGCGCACGGCTTAGTACCATCCTTACCTCATCAGTATACCCGCAATTCGCACTAAGCGTTTCGGTTCCACCTTTGTAATGCGGACAGCTAAGGAATGGAACAAGTTGCCGTCGTCTGTCTTTCCTGAAAACTATAACATGGGTCTCTCTAAGGCAAGAGTGAATAGGTGCCTTCTAGACCTTCGTGCTCCAACGTCGGCCGCATCGTCACTTACCAACAGGTGAGATCGCAGTCAATCGAGGGTCTGTCATAGTAAAGAAATGTATAAAAAAACAAGACAACCGACATAGCTCTCAGAATT
Organism: Operophtera brumata; assembly: GCA_932527175.1. Taxonomy (NCBI): domain Eukaryota; kingdom Metazoa; phylum Arthropoda; class Insecta; order Lepidoptera; family Geometridae; genus Operophtera; species Operophtera brumata. The sequence continues at coordinate 50,671,268 of OW052239.1, read as the reverse complement.
AGCAGGTTGAAGTGGTAATGGATAGGCCACATAGCGCGCAGAAATGATAACTATTAGGGAACAAAGACATTATAAAGGTAGTCTGGAGGTCGCAGGAAGTCGGTGGATGGAGGTTCAGTGGCTTGGCGGGCGAATAGCCGGCGGTTATGCGTGCGGTTGCGGGTTCGATTCCCGGTGCAGGGTAAAAGTTTGTATGATATGCAAATATTTGTTTCGTGTCTGTGTTGTGGTAGTTTGGTACTCGTAGTGTCTGATACCCGCGACACAGGGGACCCTAGTGTGCGATCTGGACTATGTATGTAACTGTTTCATATTATGTTTCGTGTCTGTGTTGTGGTAGTTTGGTACTCGTAGTGTCTGATACCCGCGACACAGGGGACCCTAGTGTGCGATCTGGACTATGTATGTAACTGTTTCATATTATGTTTCGTGTCTGTGTTGTGGTAGTTTGGTACTCGTAGTGTCTGATACCCGCGACACAGGGGACCCTAGTGTGCGATCTGGACTATGTATGTAACTGTTTCATATTATGTTTCGTGTCTGTGTTGTGGTAGTTTGGTACTCGTAGTGTCTGATACCCGCGACACAGGGGACCCTAGTGTGCGATCTGGACTATGTATGTAACTGTTTCATATTATGTTTCGTGTCTGTGTTGTGGTAGTTTGGTACTCGTAGTGTCTGATACCCGCGACACAGGGGACCCTAGTGTGCGATCTGGACTATGTATGTAACTGTTTCATATTATGTTACGGCCATTGACCTCAAAGAAAATGGACTTCGAGTAAGCGCCAAAAAGAGACAAAACCATGTCAAAATGCATGAACAGGAACAATTCTGTCAAGCTTTATCCGTCCATTGCTGCTTGATTATTGAAAACATTTGAAGTATTGGAGTGTGCACGGCAGTGTATCGAACTTACCTATTTGTTATCGTGAATTTTTTTAAAGGTGCCATATTTTGGCGTTAATTGTGTATGGGATGCTAACTCCATCGTAGCGTTATTAGAAAGTCTTGGATTACGTCAGTAAAGTGAATAATCCTTAATTACTCAACTTCGTTACTCTTCCATTATACTAACCTAAGTAAGGAACCCTTATTAAATTCACGTACACAAAATGTACGGAAAATCGCTTGTAATTTAGTTCAACCAATTACTGAGTTAATTTTAAGAAAATGGCAACTTCTACTACCCCACTCAGAGTCGCCAATGAACTTAATGACGACCTTGTTGGCTATTCGGAAGAGATTACCTTTTTTTTAACTTCCGACGCAAAAACGACTGGTTGTTATAAGTTTGACGTGTCTTTGTGTGTGTGTGTGTGTGTGTCTGTTCCATCCTTGCTCCCGAACGGTTGAACCAATTTCGATGTTTTGTTTTGTTTGAAAGGTGAATTTGTCGGGAGTGTTCTTAGCTATGTTTGATCAAAATCGGTTCAGCCGTTTCATTGCGATGAGGCTTTTTTAAATTTTTACAAATTTAATTATTTGTTACTACTTGTAACCTCTGCTTTTAACAATGCATTACCTCATAGGTCACGTCCACCTAGGACGCTAAAAGGATCGTTAAATATAAATATTCCCGCTAATCCCACGACGCAGGGTATCCTACTGTGGGTTCAGGACGATATTTAACTTGAATGTTGTTTATTTAATTGCCATTAAACTAGAGTCACGTCTCTGATTATTTACATTAGGGTGTAAATGCCTTTTAAGTAGCGGGTAAGAAATTGTATCATGTAGTCTATAGGAATAGTAATTTTACTTGTTAAGGGACCATGAGAATCCGGTATTTTGGGTCTGAATTGGGATCCGATGCAAATACTTGGGGTTAATTGGGAATTCTGAAACTTTAGTTTCTAAGTACATAGTTCTCAGCTATTTAGTTAATAACCTAAATTTAATTTAGCTTTCCTTTTGTTTTTAATTGAACAACCGAGACTTATTAAATAAATGCATACAAAGAACTAAGCAAAGTTTATACAACAAAAATGGTCAAGTGCGTGTCGGGTCCGAGCCGAGTGTCGGCCGTAGCACAGTCACCGAGTGGTCCCGTGCCTGATTACATACGAACATACTGTTATAACTAGACTACAACCATGTTGAATTTTGACGATTTGGCTATTGCGATCGCTCTGGACCATGAATAATCTGATGAACCTTCGGCTACAATAAAATGGGAGTGTGCATCCAGTTTGGAGCCGAGGCAGGACCGAGTTGTTTCCGAGCGTTGTCCGTTTAGTCCAGTCATTATAGACATTAGAAATCGAAAATTTGATAATAATTCCAAAAGTTTTCAAACTTCGGTCAAGTGAATGGTACATTGGGACGACAATAAATCTCATTTTGCAACCTTGTCCGCAGTCCGGAACATTGTTAAAATTGCAATTAAATTAATTTTTGCTGTATGGTTGTGAAAAAATTCCAAAAGTTCTGCAAACTTGGGGAAGTTTTCGATATAATATTTCATATCACGTATAAAATTTGCAACCAACCTAAGTGTACGGAACATTTTTTGTTATTGAAAATTAATGTTTTTTTTTATTAAACTGAATGAAAACGTTCCAAAAGTTCTGCAAACTTGACACATATTATCGGAAAAATATACCGAACGGTTGTATAAATTTGCAACCTTTTTCGTTGACCGGAACATGTTTATTTATAATTCTTTTTAATTCGTGGTCATTTTTTCGAGTAAGGTGGTCTCGGAATAATTACAAAAGTTTTGAAACTTGGTTGCAAACTTCGAAAACATCTATTCTGATGTATTTACAAATTTGCAACCTCATACGCGGTCCGGAACTTTATGCAATTTGCAAAAATGTAATTTTTTTATTTTTTCACCTTCAAGAAAATTTCAAAAGTTCTGCAAATCGAGGGGACTGTTTAATTTTGGGATTAATGTCAGTATTTGAATTTGCAACCTCTCACGAAATCCGGAATCTTGTGTGATGTCGGAAATTTAACTTTATGGCATTTTTCATTATCGAAAAAAATTCAAAAGTTCTGCAAATCGAGGGGACTGATTAATTTTGGGATTAATGTTAGTATTAAAATTTGCAACCTCTCACGCAATCCGGAATCTTGTGTGATGTCGGAAATTTAACTTTATGGCATTTTTCATTTTCGAAAAAATTGCAAAAGTTTTGCAAATCGAGCCAATGATTGTTTCTTTGAGGTGCATGTCAGTATTAAAATTTGCAACCCCGCATGAGATCCGCAACTTTGTGTTCTTTGCAAAAATCGATTTTTCGCATTTTGTTATCCTTGAAAGAAATGCAAAAGTTTTGCAAATCGAGCGGATGGTCTTATTTTGGGATCGATACCACTATTCAAATTTGCAACTTCGCACGAGACCCGGAACCTTGTGTTATTTGCAAAAATCTACTTTTTGCAAATTTTTTGCAAATTGCATAAAGTTCCGGATCGCGTATGAGGTTGCAAATTTGTAAATACATCAGAATAGATGTTTTCGAAGTTTGCAACCAAGTTTCAAAACTTTTGTAATTATTCCGAGACCACCTTACTCGAAAAAATGACCACGAATTAAAAAGAATTATAAATAAACATGTTCCGGTCAACGTAAAAGGTTGCAAATTTATACAATCGTTCGGTATATTTTTCCGATATATCTGTCAAATTTGCAGAACTTTTGGAACGTTTTCCTTCAGTTTAATAAAGAAAAACATTAATTCTAATAACAAAAAATGTTCCGTACACCTAAATTGGTTGCAAATTTGACACGTGATGTAAAATAATATATTTAACACCACTCCAACTTTGCAGAACTTTTGGAATTTTGGTCTCAAGAACTGAGCAAATTATCATTTATTGCATTTTTAACAATGTTCCGGACCGCAGAGCAGGTTGCAAAATTTTATAGTTTGTTTTAATACCACTCCCGACCTTACATCAAAATTTGAAAACTTTTGGAATTATAATGAATTAATTGTCTTGACTGACTGGACTAGTTGGTCGGCCGTCACTCGGTTGCCGCTCGGTATAGCGTGAGTATCCATAAAAAATATATGTAATACTAGCGACTCGTTCCGGCTTCGCACGGGTAGTTTGCAACAGCCCCCCTCCTTCTACCCCCTCCCCCCCTCACCTGGTAGCTTATGTCACTCAGGATGAATGTAGCTTTCCAAAGGCCAATAAATTTTGAAATCGGCACAGTATTTTTTGAGTTTATTCATTACAAACATACACACACACAAAAATACAAATCTTTCATCTTTATAATCTACACTAGAGATTAGTTGACCGTGCTACGGCCGACACTCGGCTCGGACCCGGCAAGTTCTTGCATGAGTCATCCTTTATTCCGTCTTTGAAGCAACTTTCAATAAAACAGTCGCAGTTACATACCCATCTTAGGGAGATAGTAATCTGCCTAGGAAAATGGCCCAGGGAAATGGTAGGTTTAATAGAGTTATTTTGTGAGACCCGAGAAGTACAAAGTACTGAAAATAAAGTTACTGTAATTTATATTTCACAAAGAAAACACATAACTATATTTTGTTACTTTTTTTTATCTTCGTTAATGATGGTGCAAGCAGATAACCCACTTGATGTAAAGCCATGACCTCTGCCTTTAACAATGCATTATAAGTCACGTCCACGTAGGATGCACTCTATGTGGCATTTCACCGCGCTCGCCACCCTGAGAAATAGAGATGAAAAGTTTCATGTGCTAATTTCACCGGCACCCATCATACCCTTCAAACCGGAACACAGCAATGCGAGCACTACTGCTTTGCGGCAGAAATAGGTAAGAAGGCAAATTTCCTAAAAGGTCTATGTTACTGCGACAAAACTACAAACTAATCTATTTATTACTAAACTATTACTACTATACGCAAATCTATTGAAACGTCAATTTGTTCGCGAGTTTCAACATCTTTAGATCATAATTCTGTTAGTTTATTACAAGCTAGAAATAGTTGATAGTGTCGCAAACTTAATAAAACTTTTGTCTTCGTGCATCCAGCCTAAGAATATAACCCTCAGTCACCTCCCGTGGATTTCGTAACAGCCGGCATACGCTAGCCACTCACGATCACTCCATAGTGTCAAATGAAGTAAGTTTTTTTTCATCAGTAAACTTGTTTTTCATTCAAACTAAATAAACCAATAATGCTGGACAGTTAACACATCAATATCTAGCCCCAATCTAAGCAGAGCTTGTGTTATGGGTACTAGATAACTGACTTCTTCTTCTTCTTCTTCTTCTTCTTCTTCTTCTTCTTCTTCTTCTTTCGTATCGATGTCTCACTCAAAGCCATTTTGACCAATAGGTTGCCACACCACGGCATTGTCGGAGCAGCTCATTAAATCTTCCTGACTGAAATACACAGCCAACATTGGATCGTGAGTGTCAAATCTTTTAATCAAATTTTGGCGCGATGACAACCCAAGAGTTTTCCGTGCCCAGCATAACCCTCATGCCATTTGGCATCAAGCCACACAGTTCGTGAATGTACGAATTAACATCCATTTTTTTTTAACTGCGTTAATTGCAGGACAAGCTTATGGGCCACCTGATGTTAAGCGGTAACCTCTGCCTTTAACAATGCATTACCTCACAGGTCACGTCCACATAGGCCGCACACTATGTGGCATTGCACTGCGCTCGCCACCCTGAGACATAAAGATGAAAAGTCTCATGTGCCTGTAACTTCACCGGCACCCAAACCGAAACACAGCAATGCGAGCACTACTGCTTTGCGGCAGAAATAGCTATAGAGGTTGTACTTACCTGGACGAACTCTTTCACAAAAAAGCTCTGCTACTCTGGGACATTCTAAGCATATATTTTATAAATCTGAAGTCTAAAACTAGACAACACAATACAAAATGAGTGAGATTGGTTTATAAATCTGAATCTTTTCCCATCACTATCGCCTCTGAGATAACCTAAATGAATATAATGCACTACCCTCGCCATAGGACGCACACTAGCACGTAGATATCGCTTCTTAAATAATGCCGTAACTGGAAAGGTAAGGTTTTATTCGTGTTTTATCGAGACAACAACTCGTAAAGACGCCTCTACGGTATAAGGGTAGCTATACAAGTGCGGAACGAGCTGCGTTCATTATTTTAAGTGTGCATTTTGTTAGCTCAGTGGTTCGTTCAATGGGTAGTCTTGTGTTGCTAATAAACGAGAAATATCATTGTAAAGGTTGGATGTATTGTCCCTTTCGATCGAATTAGAAACTGCTTGCATCCTTGCTTGCAATTGAAACCTATTGCAAGTTCCTACTAACTGTTACTAGTAATTTAGTAATGGAACAATCCTTGGATTTATTGGGTTTATAGCATAGTTATTTTTAGTTTACTTCATATATTTTATTTAGTATATATTTTATCTTTTTATCTTATGGATTCGTCATGTCTGTCTGTATGTCTGTCCATCCGTATGTCACAGCCACTTTTTTCCGAAACTAAGAACTATGCTGTTGAAACTTGGTAAGCAGATGTATTCTGTGAACCGCATTAAGATTTTCACACAAAAATAGAACATAAAAAACAATAAGTTTCGGGGCTCCCCATAATTAGAACTGAAACTCATTTATTTTTTATCATCAAACCCGTACGTGTGAGGTATTGATGGATAGGTTTTCAAAAATGATATTGAGGTTTCTAATATTATTATTTTCTAAACTGAATAGTTTGCGCGAGAGACACTTCCAAAGTGGTAAAATGTGTACTACTAAAATAAGAGAATGATAAAACTGAAAAAAAAAATATGATGTACTATGTAACTTCCACCAAAAATTGTGAACGAGATCTAGTAAGTAGATTTTTTTAATACGTCATAAATCGTAAACTGCAATTTACTTTTCATTCAATGATACTTGCTGCTACGGAACCCTTCATGGGCGCGTCCGACTCGCACTTGGCTGCTTTTTTGTGTTAGGTGTTGGTACCTTGTCTACCTTTTGTGCCCATGTGTTTTTTGTAGCAAATAAATAATTTTATCTCTTATCTCTATCTAATTATTATATTATAGATACAGTAAACCGACCAAAGTGTTTTTTTTTTAAATTTGAGTTATTTTCTAACTCAATTACTTTGTCATAGCGTGCATGTGCTTACTAAATGTTGAGAATATGCTCTTAGTAATATCATCGTAAAAAGTACAGTCGCATTTATTAACCCCCGACGCAAAAACGACGGGGTGTTATAAGTTTGACGTGTCTATTTGTGTGTGTGTGTGTGTGTGTGTGTGTGTGTCTGTGTCATCGTAGTTCCCGAACGGATGAACCGAAATTGATTTTGTTTTTTTGTTTGAAATGTGAAGTAGTCGGTAGTTTTCTTAGCTATGTTTGATCAAAATCGGTTCAGCCGTTGCGGTTTTTGGTAATGTTTTCATTGCGTTTAGGGTTTTTTGAATTTTTACAATTTAATTATTCTTGTTTTTTTACACTTTAGTTAGTTATAAACATTGAAAGACTTTTTTCTACAAAAGTCGCTCGTCTATTACCCGCCTTATATTTATGCAAATCCAAATTTTATTGTAAATTAAGTAGACACTGAGTCCGTATTGACTCATTAGATAGAATTGAAACTTTATCGTTTTTGGTCCAGCATTAGGAAATAAGATGTCAAAGTTTTTGTTCGGATCTCTATGAATAAAACATTAAATTTAAAAGCTTTGGGTTGAGAGTAGATTTTATGTGCACGATTTTGGAATTAAATCTTTATCGTATAGAAGAACATCAGGCTTCTTTATTGTAGCAATATAATCACTAAGTTATACAGGATGTCCTACAGTATGTATATTATGTTATGGTCAAAGTAAGAAATGCGGACTTATAATGCGAACTGCTAAGGAGTGTAATACACTACCGTCGTCTGTCTTTCCTGAAAACTATAACCTGGGTCTCTTCAAGGCTAGAGTGAATAGGTGCCTTCTAGACCATTGTGCTTCATCTTCGGCCACATTGTCACTTACCAACAGGTGAGATCGCGGTCAAAGAAAATCTATCAATGTAAAAAAAAAGTGGTGTTAGTAATAATTACTGGTATGTATTAATAATAACCTCCACAAATGGTCAATGTGTTATTAATACTGTGGAAATAAATTAGCAGAAAAAACGTTTTTGTAAAAGACTTTGTCTGGGGAAGTACTACCACTATATCTATTTCAGCCTCATAGTAGTAGTGCTCGCGTTGCTATGTTCTTGTTGGAAGGGTTTGGTAGCCGGTGAAATTACAGGCATATGAGACTTTTCATCTTTATGTCTCAGGGTGGCGGGCGCAGTGCATTGACACATAGGGTGCGTCCTAGGTGGACGTGGCCTATGTGGACGTGGCCTATGTGTTAATGCACTGTTCATAGGCAGAGGGTACCACTTAACATAAGGTGGGCCATCTACTTATTATGCTTCGATATGCTTTACTAAAGTAGTCGGACTGTTCCCACAACATTATCTAGCCCCAAGCTAAGCAGAGCATGTGTTATGGGTACTAGACAACTGATATACTTAATACAATACATTACATAGATAGATATGTTTTATTATGCATAGATAAACCAAAAACACCCTGAACAGAGATATCTGCAGATCGTACATATATTTGTTCCGAGGCGAGAATCGAACCCGCAACCTCCTACGTCGCAGGCGAATCCTTGCCCGCCTCGCCACAGAGGTCGTCAAAATATACATTTCCATTAAATACATTTCGCGAACCTGTAGCGCCTTAAAATTATAATTATCCTAACCTTAAATGCTGGTCCTTAATTAACGTGAGTAAGACCTTATTTGACGCAATGTTTTTAAGTTTTACTTCAAGTAATATTTAATTACAGTGATATTTGTCACATTTAGCAACTAAATTTCGGTAAATATTATTTCTTATTTGCCTGTGTAAATGTTATTTTTTTTTTGAGACTAGGTTATAATAAAATTTTAATTTAAATTTTAAGGTTGTAATAAAGGTTATATATATATATAACACTAACGACTCGCCCCGGTTTCGCACGGGTAGCCCCCGGTGAACTTCCCCCCCCCTCCTACCCTCCCCCCCTATGTCAATCTCCTGGTTCTAAGCTACCTCCCCACCAATTTAAAGCCAAATCGGTTCACCCTTTCTTGAGTTGTAAGTAGTGTAACCAACACGACTTTGTTTTATATATGTATAAAGATATTTATCCCCCAGGTGAATAATTGCATATTTATCAATGTATTAATGTGGTGAAGCTCCTATTACTGTGCTATTAGAGTATACAACAATTTACCTTCGCCGTTAAACAACGCAACGGAAAATTTAGAAATAAACTTGAAAAATGGCTAATAAAGAAGGTTTCTTATACATTAGGTGAATTTTCGACGAATGAGTATGTATTGCTAAGTGCTTGGCTATATAATTATGTAACTAGTTATCTAAGAATGTATTGATTTTGTATTCTTTTTTTATTTTAGTTATAAGTACTTTATTTAATACTAGCAGCGCCCCGTGGTTTCACCCGCGTATGTCTTGATCCCGTGGGAATATCGGGATAAAAATGTGCGTGTTCCAAATTTCATGCAAATCCGTGCAGCCGTTCCAGCGTGAAGAAGTAACAAACACAAACTTTCGCATTTATAATATTAGTAAGATAAGATAAGATAAGAAGTAGGATTGTATGTTCGAAATGGGCAAACTATTTGTACTATACAAAAAACCTATCATCGTATGTTGAACCAGTTTATAATAAAGACTATTCTGATTCTGAATACAAGCCTAATGAGACCACTATTTGTTCCTATTCTGAATACAAGCCTAATGAGACCACTATTTGTTCCTATTCTGAATACAAGCCTAATGAGACCACTATTTGTTCCTATTCTGAATACAAGCCTAATGAGACCACTATTTGTTCCTATTCTGAATTCAAGCCTAATGAGACCACTATTTGTTCCTATTCTGAATTCAAGCCTAATGAGACCACTATTTGTTCCTATTCTGAATACAAGCCTAATGAGACCACTATTTGTTCCTATTCTGAATACAAGCCTAATGAGACCACTATTTGTTCCTATTCTGAATACAAGCCTAATGAGACCACTATTTGTTCCTATTCTGAATTCAAGCCTAATGAGACCACTATTTGTTCCTATTCTGAATACAAGCCTAATGAGACCACTATTTGTTCCTATTCTGAATACAAGCCTAATGAGACCACTATTTGTTCCTATTCTGAATACAAGCCTAATGAGACCACTATTTGTTCCTATTCTGAATACAAGCCTAATGAGACCACTATTTGTTCCTATTCTGAATACAAGCCTAATGAGACCACTATTTGTTCCTATTCTGAATACAAGCCTAATGAGACCACTATTTGTTCCTATTCTGAATACAAGCCTAATGAGACCACTATTTGTTCCTATTCTGAATACAAGCCTAATGAGACCACTATTTGTTCCTATTCTGAATACAAGCCTAATGAGACCACTATTTGTTCCTATTCTGAATACAAGCCTAATGAGACCACTATTTGTTCCTATTCTGAATACAAGCCTAATGAGACCACTATTTGTTCCTATTCTGAATACAAGCCTAATGAGACCACTATTTGTTCCTATTCTGAATACAAGCCTAATGAGACCACTATTTGTTCCTATTCTGAATACAAGCCTAATGAGACCACTATTTGTTCCTATTCTGAATACAAGCCTAATGAGACCACTAATTGTTCCTATTCTGAATACAAGCCTAATGAGACCACTATTTGTTCCTATTCTGAATACAAGCCTAATGAGACCACTATTTGTTCCTATTCTGAATACAAGCCTAATGAGACCACTAATTGTTCCTATTCTGAATACAAGCCTAATGAGACCACTATTTGTTCCTATTCTGAATACAAGCCTAATGAGACCACTAATTGTTCCTATTCTGAATACAAGCCTAATGAGACCACTAATTGTTCCTATTCTGAATACAAGCCTAATGAGACCACTATTTGTTCCTATTCTGTTTCATTAACGGTTGATGCTGACATCTGCATCAATAATAAGTTCAATATATCTATTGACTCGAGAATATATTTTTTGCATCTATTTATAACAGCTGAGGTGTCCGAGTGGTTAAGGAGTTGGACTTGAAATCCAATGGGTTCTACCCGCGCAGGTTCGAATCCTGTCCTCAGCGAGCATATTTTTTTAAATTTGGCATACCTGTCAAGTTCCGATGACAATACAATATTATGGTGACAGCGATCTGATGATGGAGACGGAAGGTGGACAACGGAAATCCTCGATGGATAATAGTAGACGGCCGTGTTTAGGATCATTTTGATCAGTAAACGGTTTTGATCAATAATTTTAGTAAAGCTTGTATTTAAAAAAAAAACACTTCTATCATCTAAATTTCGGTAACTATTGTTTCTTTTTCGCCTGTGTAAATATTAATACAAGCCTAATAAGACCACTATTTGTTCCTATTGTTTTATTCACGGTTGATGAATCAATAATAAGTTCTATCTATCGAATCGAGAATATATTTTTTGCATCTATTTATAACAGCTGAGGTGTCCGAGTGGTTAAGGAGTTGGACTTGAAATCCAATGGGTTCTACCCGCGCAGGTTCGAATCCTGTCCTCAGCGGAATCTGTATTTTTGACAAGTTTTTTTTAAATTTTACTTGTTTAATCACGTTTATGGGTACTTGCTTGCGGCAAATCGCGAATCTGAAGCGCTTACCTCTCATCTTTCTTTTACTTTACTCAATTTGTGTACAAGTATATTTTGCAAAAAAAACCACCAACGAAATGAAACGGCTGAACCGATTTTATTTAAATTTTATTTTATTTTATTCTTACATATTTGGAAAACAAACAGCACTTATTGAAGATAATGGAGTACATATTATAGAAACATTGGCCTTGAACAGTTTTCGCTTATGAAAAAACATGTTGATAAAACATGTCTGAGAAATATCGCCAGAAAACTTGCTCTCAATAAAAAAAACGCATTCAAATCAGTTCCCCGTTTCGTCGTAATTGAGTGAGTAACAAATATCATTATACATTGACATTTATGGTATAAGTGGGGATTTCATATATTTATGGGCCACATCAAATTTCAAAGTTTTGCAAAACAAAAGAATCAAAAAAAAAAAACGCTGAGGACAGGATTCGAACCTGCGCGGGTAGAACCCATTGGATTTCAAGTCCAACTCCTTAACCACTCGGACACCTCAGCTGTTATGAATGGATGCAAAAAAAAAGAATATAATCGACAGATTATAGCTACTTTTTATTTATACAGATGTATCGATACCTACTTCTCCTGACCCATAATAGTGTAAGTAAACATCATTGAGCAAATTTTTTGTTTAACTACGCGAATGTCAGAACCAGCTATGAATGGGCCCACCTGATGTTATAACCTTTGCCTTTAACAATGCATTACCAGGTGGGGCATCTGCTTGAACGGTAATTAAAGTAGCTAAAAAAAAAACCGCGATGGTTAGCGCATCCAATGGTCGTGGGTTCATTTCCCACACGATAGAGTTTTTATCATCAGAAGCCTCATAAATAAATAAATAAAAATAAAAAGCCATTTATTCCTTAACTCCAGTTATAAATTGCTTCTTTTTTTTAAACTTTGATAGACCTTTTTTTGACCTTGATCTCACCTGTTGGAAAGTGACGATGTGGTCGAAGATGGAGCCTAGGTCTAGAGGTCTAGAAGGCACCTATTCACTCTAGCCTTGAAGAGACCCAAATTATAGTTTTCAGGAAAGATAGACGACGGTAGTGTATTCCACTCCTTAGCAGTTCGCATTATAAAGGTGGAACTGAAACGTACACACCCACACACACGTTTTACACGTTTTACACTGTTAAGGAGGTTGCTTTCGCTTTTGGCGTGAAATTCAAAATTATTCGTATCTTTTGCTCATCACAGCTCATCAACACTTCTTCAGATAGCGAAAACTATTTTGCCGGTAATAATATGAACTAACACACAAGTTTTAATTCATAGTATCTCTTAACCGTCTCTCAATATCTCGTGTCATATCATTATGTCTCATTTGTCGCAAATGTTTCTGCGTGTAACACTTATTATGTACGATAATATGAAATTTTCACATAATCGTTAAATTATCCATTAAACCATTAATATATTTCAGTTAATTAAGAGTTAATCAGGTTAGTCTTCTAAACGAAAATCCTATTCACCTCATAATGGAACCCATTATGAACCATGTTCATCTGCAAATTAATTTCAAATTCAATTATTATCCACAAACCGTACCTCTGAATCTTATAATGCATATTTTAGAGCACTTAGTTTTACATAGTTGGTAGTTTCAAAGTTTGAACCTTGGTTCAAGTGATTATTCAGTTGTATGCATATCTAGCGGATTAAACGTAGCGGATAGTCCGCTAGAATAAAATGTATGAAATACCTAATCAATGTGCTGCATTTCAATTCAGCTTTCATTCATAGCGTCGTGTCGCTTCGAGCAGACGCCCTATAATGTATGTACAACTGTGTGAGTGTCTGCGCGCGCAATAAAAAGTAGAATATAGCTAAATCTAGGTCAAAATCTATGAACTAAATTTCATCGAAATTGACTCAACCGTTTCGGCGTGATTGAGTAACAAACATACAAATGCCTAAACATCTAAGGCCCAAGTTCACGAACAAATAAATCGGTGGTTTCCGTAATCAATCGTCAAAGTGACAGATAACGTATGAAAACATCTGTCAAAAAGAGTTGTTTAAGCTAAACAGCAGTTTAAACGTCCGTTAATGTGTTGGTGAAAATGCGGCCTAACATCGTAACTTTGACATTTACGATATTAGGGTGACATACTTAACATTTTCGTTTCGCTTGTTGCGTGAAATTCAAATTTTATTGTGTTTTTTGATCTTCCATCAACACGTCTTGAGATAGAAAAACCTGATATTGCAAAAACTAGGAGACCTAACATGCATATTTTGATTGAATGTCTCATAATCTCTTAATATGTTGATGAGCAAAAAATACAATAAAATTGGAATTTCCTATCAATCAATAACATGCATATTTTGATTGAATGTCTCATAATCTCTTAATATGTTGATGAGCAAAAAATACAATAAAATTGGAATTTCCTATCAATCAAAACGTGAGTTAGTTCTCATAGTTTCGGTAAAATCAGGTTTTGATATCTCAAAATGTGTTGATGTGCTGTAATGAGCAAAAAACACAATAAAATTTAAATTATGCGCGGCATTGAAACATTCCTCCCTAAAGAATAAACACATTTAGGAGCGGCATGCCCTCTGCCGCTTATGCTAGCGGCTTTTACCCTTTGTCCGCTAGTTGTGTGTACAAACAAGGTGCTCGAAGCAGCAAAATACCAAGGTATAAATTAAAGGATAATAGCGTTAGACTTTGCTAGCACTAACTTTCTTGAGGGTAAATAAATTAACTGAACAACTGTCTGAACTATCTGTCTATGTTTATTATTATTGTTTGTCTGTCAAAAATTAGTTTGAAAGACAAGATACTTGACTTGCTAAAGACCAAACAACTTAGAAGAGTTTTCTACTAATATTTACTAAATAAGTTTTCAAGGGTAATTTCTACATGTCTGTCTTTGTTTTTCCATAAACGTTTTACAAGACTTATTAAAAGAAGTAGTAATTACTAAGACGAAGAAGTAAGGGTTTATAGGCCTAAGATTAGACCCATCCGTCTTCTCCCGTGGATGTCGTCAAAGCCGACTAAGGGATTACCCGGACTTGTGATAAGATTCGTTGGTATAAGATTTGTCCTGGCTGCTAGCTTGTTTAAGGAATGTGTTATTACTAGAAGAACGCGTTAGCCGAGTCAGTCGTGGGAAGCAATGGCGGCGATGAGCTCACCACTTGTCACGTCTATATTCCACGATGGTGCAACCCATTGAGAAAAGAGGTCCATTGAGGCTCTGCCTACCCCTTTGGGGAAAAAGGCGTGTATGCATGTAAGCTTTTTTTAAATGTACATCTGACTCATGATGATGATCAAAACGAGCCCATACATGGCTAGTCTACTATTAATCATCGAGGAGTTCCGTCGTCCACCTTCCGTCTCCATCATCAGATCAGCTCGCTGTCACCAGAATATTGTATTGTCATCGAAACTTGAGAGGTATGCCTAATTTCAGCTCAATAACACAAGTCTAACTGGTTCAAAATGCAGTTGCAAGAAGCCCGACTATGATGGACCACAACCAAAACTTTAGGTATGGTTACATACAGGTTACATAGGCGTTTTTCCCCGAAAGGGTAGGCAGAGCCTCAATTGGCATTTTTACGTGTTATTCTTGTGCTATCAATGAATAAAATACTTTTGACTTTGACTCCGTCGCCAGTCCGTGTTTGCCACTCGAGAACCATTTGTCCCTCTAAAACTACCCGTGCTATTATCCAATCTCGCTAAGAGCTACCCAGAGAATAAGATTTAACAACATTGTAAAGATGGCGCCACTAACATAACATACCGCTGGTGGAAAATATCGCTTCGTTCAATACCTGCATCCATGTTATTGCGCCACTGGCATATTTCCCTCAAGAATACACGGTGACGCCGTAGCGTATTGAAATAACAGCTGGTACTCTACACCACTGTTACAAATATACCATTAAAAAAAACCTGGATAATCAGTATTCGATAAAGTTATGATGTACGCAAAAAAAGAATTATTTCCAGGAATATTCATAAAAAATCGGAAAAATTGGGCAAAACTCCAACCATAGATAGATTATCACCAAGTTATCTCAACGCGTCACGCGTCACCGTACAAACTCAAGCACAAGTATCATGTAATAAATTTATTCGGTTTTTGTCTTTAAAACAATTGTTAATATCTTTTTTATACCATTCGTTAATAAATATTACGCAGATTAAATTGGTACCGAATACTTAATATCCAATAATAATTATCTTAATATATTTGGTAGTGGTATCGCTCGTAATAAAAGAGTGAGAAAGAGGGTAGATCGATATATCTGCCAATAACAATCAGTAACAATAAATATCTCACAATGACTTTAGTTAGTTCTCCCGTGATCATGGCGCATGCAAATTTACCGAAATATCGGGAACAAATTAAACTCAAGAATCATGGTAAATATCCCGTTTCTAGTGAAAATTACTTAATATCCTTTTTTTTATGGTATGTCTGGTATAGTGGTACACAAAGCACAAGGTTCGGTGGACAGTTAATAAACGTTCAGTGTTTTAAGGATTCATTTATCATCATATTTTTGTACCCAATAATATGCTACATTTCAATAAACAATCTAATCTAGCCAAAAGTTAGAGGTAACTTTGGGTTTATTTTCTATGGACAAAATATTGTTCTGTCATGTTTCTGGTACAGTGATTGCTCGGTATTATAATGTAGAGTCTACGAATATTTTTATTTGAATATTGAACTTGATTTAATCAGTAAAAAATCAAATTTACGATTACGAACCTACCCCACCTTAAGTTCATAAGTTCTGTTGGTAATCCTATCAATGTTTGAGTTTAGCTTTTAGAGTGTTCTATTAAATACGTATTGAGCAATTTTTTCTGTGTATCTTGTTAAATCAACAGGTAAGTCTTGACTTATTCTTAGTTAGACACGACAGCAACCAACGCTCTCGTGAGTCAGGAGATCCAGACGTCGTGATCGTGAGCCAGGAGTCTCCTGACGAAGAGAATTTTTGAAAATGAGTTTTTTTAAAGATACATTTTTAAAGGGTCGCCGACGCACGTGTGGTGCCTTTGGTATTGCAGGCGTCCATAGGCTACAGTAACCGCTTACCGTATGGGTAAGCGGTGGGCCGTATGCTTGTTTTCTACCTTGGTCATCATCATCATCATCTCAGCCTAGAATCACCCACTGCTGGGTATAGGCTTCCCTTCGCTTCTGCCAGCCTCGTCTGTCCTGTGCGTCTCAGCCAGGTATTGCCCGTGACGGATACAATATCGTCGACCCATCTCGCTTTCGGACGACCCCGATTCCTTCGGCCTGACTTCGGCCACCACTCCGTTGAGGCTTTACTCCACCGGCCGTCACCACGTCTGGCCAGGTGTCCTCAGCTCCACTTGAGGTTTATCGCTCTGTCTGCGACGTCATAGACTTTAGTAGAAAGTAGTTCTTTCGTTCGTTTTCGTCATAGGCTTACTTGGTAGTATAAAAAAAGAAAGAAAATAAGTTTTGTAGATTGTAGACCCAGCTGTTCTCACAGCCCTGTGGCAGAGTGGCTACATACATATGCAAATACTCTGTCGAAGCGCATCGGAAAATATTTGGCAAATATTCCCGCTACCTCAGTGACGCCTCTAGTTTTAAAGGCGTGGTACATAAAATGGGGGGGGGGGGGTCCATTGTTCGGTTATTGATATGTTTACCGTTAAGCGACTACGGATAACAAGTAATTAATTTTGTAAAAGTTAAAAAAACCCTCAATGCAATGAAACGGCTAAACCGATTTTGATCAAACATAGCTAAGAACACTCCCGACAAATTCACCTTTCAAACAAAAAAAAACAAAATCGGTTCATCCGATCGGGAGCTATGATGCCACATGCAAACACACACACACACACACACACACACACAAGCAGAGACGTCAAACTTATAACAACCCGTCGTTTTTGCGTCGGGGGTTATAAAGGAAAATTACGAAAAATTATCAAAAAGCACATGGTTTTATAAAAAAAGTGATTAAATAAAAGTATTTTGTTGAAAACATGTATTAATAAAAATTAAATTATACAGTTATTTCATAAAATCTTGTTTTGAAGAACTTTTTTTGAAATAAATGATCCGGTCGGTGTGCTGATCAAAATGAAACCAAAAACTGCCGGCCTACTATTTAAATTTTGCCAATATATCAAATTAATCAGTTGAGCTTTCTGGAGACAGTTGCAAATGATCTAAAGGTAGCTCAACTGATCCAAATCACTACCAGATGGAAGCGTCCATTTGATGCTGCCTGGATTGCCACGCTCAATGGCAATACTAGGAAGAATATAACAAAATACCTACTCAACTTAATCTTGTCTATTTACAATACCATCCCTGTATAATCTACACAGTTCCTGGATATCCCCCCCTTAAGGGTGGGGGTAGAAATTGCATCGTGACACGACTACTAAGCGTGCATAGTAATGTACTAATCGAGTCTAGACTGAGACTGAGCTTAATCTAATATCTCTGCTCGTGGAGGCGTTTAATTACTGATATTGTGAAATGGAGCTTGCATGTACAGATTATCAAGTCTATACATACACAAATAAATAAATAATACTGGACAGTTCACACATCATTATCTAGCCCCAAGCTAAGCAGAGCTTGTGTTATGGGCACTAGATAACTGAATACAACGTACAAAACATAGATAGATACTTTTTATTATACATAGAAAATACCCAGAACACCCTGAACAAATATCTGCAGATTGTACAATTATATGTTCCGAGGCGGGAATTTAACCCGCAACCTCCTGCATCACAGGCAATCCTGCGCCCGCCGCGCCACAGAGGTCGTCAAAAATACGATAAATCCGTTTAAAATAGTTTAATTTAACCATTCGGAATACGCTGTACGTCTACAGGTTACTAGTGGACCGCCGGAAATTTCAACCACGTGGAGCTTTTTAGGGTTCCGTAGCCAAATGGCAAAAAACGGAACGCTTATGGATTCGTCATGTCTGTCTGTCTGTCTGTCTGTCCGTCCGTATGTCACAGCCACTTTTTTCCGAAACTTAAGAGCTATGCTGTTGAATCTTGTTAAGTAAGTAGATGTATACTGTGAACCTCATTAAGTTTTTCACACAAAAATAGAAAAAAAAACAATATTTTTTGGGGTTCCCCATACTTAGAACTGAAACTCATTTTTTTTTTAAATAACCGCCTTCCCCCCCCCGTAACTTCTAAAATAAGAGAAAAATAAAACTAAACAAATATATGACGTACAACCATGTAAACTTCCACCGAAAATTGGTTTGAACGAGATCTAGTAAGTAGTTTTTTTTAAAGACGTCATAAATCGTAAACCGTTCAATAAATTTTATATTATGTTACTTGCTGCTACGGAACCCTTCATGGGCGAGTCCGACTTGCACTTGGCCGCTTTTTTTTTTCATACAAATATTCAACACCCCGCTGCGCCCCTATAGGGGGTGAATCTTGATTATTCCTTAGTTCTTAGTACACTCCGGGTTGAAAAAGAACAGAAATGTAGGTAAAATGGGTTGAAAATATACAATACATAAATGGGTAGAAAGTTATTGTGTACAAACAAGAAGCACTCACTCCTAGACCACAATGTACAAACAAGAAGCACTCACTCCTAGACCACAATGTACAAACAAGAAGCACTCACTCCTAGACCACAATGTACAAACAAGAAGCACTCACTCCTAGACCACAATGTACAAACAAGAAGCACTCACTCCTAGACCACAATGTACAAACAAGAAGCACTCACTCCTAGACCACAATGTACAAACAAGAAGCACTCACTCCTAGACCACAATGTACAAACAAGAAGCACTCACTCCTAGACCACAATGTACAAACAAGAAGCACTCACTCCTAGACCACAATGTACAAACAAGAAGCACTCACTCCTAGACCACAAAAGGAAGGAAGTGCTAAACATATGAAACAAAAAGCACAATAAAATCTAAATTTGGTGTTTTTTGCTCGTTACAGCTCATGAACATTTCTTCAGATAGTGAAAGTTGATTTCGCGAGAACTAGGAGACTTAACACACATGTTTTAATTGGCAGCATCTCATCAATATCATCAGTTTAGCTACGATCCCCCTAAACAAAAAAAAAAACACTGTAAAAATGTGTTTAGGACTGATGATATTACGAGATACTATCAATTAAAACATGTGTGTAAGTCTCTTAGTTTTCGCGAAATCAGCTTCCACTATTAGAAGACGTGTTCATCATCACCCCACACTAGTCCACTGCTGGACATAGGCCTCTCCCAATACGCGCCACTGACCGCGGTGTTCGGCTCTTCTCATCCACTTTCTGCACGCCGCTTTTCGCCTTTTTGCCTGTTCGTGATGAGCTGTAATGGGCAAAAAACACCAAAAAAGTTAAATTTCGCGCCTCAAGCTAAAGCACGAAACTTAGAGTACTTGGTAGAGTACTTACGTACTGACCTGTACTGTTATGTGTTCTGTGGCACTGTATCCATGTTTGATTCTAGTACAATTAAATTTGGTATCGTAGGCCTAACAAAGAGCTGTACCTACGCTTTGTCGGCCCGGCATTAGTGCTGTAATAATCTATCGATGAACTCCGAAAAATTAAGAAATTAAGACAAAACTTTGCCTTCTACAAAACTAAAGCCAGTTTTTATGCTTGTTACACAGATAGCACATAAACACATACATGCATACATACATAGACACACGCCTTTTTCCCAGAAGTGGTAGGCAGAGCCTCAATGGGCCTCTTTTCGCAGTGGGTTGCACAATCATGGAATATAGACGTGACAAGTGTTGAGCTCATCGCCGCCATTACTTTCCACGACTGACTCGGCTAACGCTTTCTTCCAGTAATAACACATTCCATAATAAGCTAGCAGCCAGGACAAATCTTATACCATCGAATCTTATCAACAATTCCGGGTAATCCCTTAGTCTGCTTTTACGACATCCACGGGAGGAGACGGAGGGGTCTACTCTTAGGCCGGACACACCACAGCGTTAATACACCCTACCCTACAGTAGTAGTAGAGCTTTTTTGTGAAAGAGTTCGTCCGGGGAAGTACTACCACCATACCTTTTTCTGCTGCAAAGCAGTAGTGCTCGCATTGCTTTGTTCCGGTTTGAAGGGTAAGGGTGCCGGTGAAATTACAGGCACAATAGACTTTTCATCTTTATGTCTCAGGGTGGCGGGCGCGGTGCAATGCCACATAGGGTGCGTCCTAGGTGGACGTGTCCAATGAGGTAATGCACTGTTCGTAGGCTGAGATTACCGCTTTACATCAGGTGGGCCATCTGCTTGTTCAGTCATTCAGTAGTATAAAAAATAAAAAAAAACACGCTGACAAATAGAGGGTTGTTAGTGTCTAGATCGTAGCAAGTGGAAATCTGTGGTCTCTGCCTACCCTTCCGGGAAACAGGCGTGAGTGTATGTATGTATGTATATGTATAATGCATAGCCTGTGTGAGTGCGTTCCTATTTTACAAGGTCACTCAACTTGCAATGTTTGTAAGTAAGTTCAGGTCAAATCTTGCAACTGTTCTCAACCAATTGAGATGAAATTTTGAATACCATTCAAGTTCCGATGACAATAAAATAATATGTTGACAGCGAGCTGATCTGACGATGGATATGGAAGGTGGACAACGGAACTCCTCGATAGATACGAGTACTGGCCGTGTTTAGACTTATTTCGAGCAGCACACGGTTCCGATCACTAATTTGATAAAAGATCTTACTAAAAAACATGTTTTTCACAAAAAACATAAGTTCCTTTTTTGGTGTACTACTACACCATACATGGAGCTTACCCTTCGATTTCAGGTCTCTAGGAAGCTAAGAGATTGAGGCTGTGCGTTTATAGCCAGTCAGTCAGTCACGTAATGATTTTCTACACAAATACAACACATATAGACACATGCCTGGCAGAGACTCAGTCGGCCTATATTCGCCGTTGGTTGAACCATCGTGGGAATATGGACGTGACAAGTGGTGAACCTATCGCCGCCATCGCATCGTTTTTGAAACCCTACGACCAGCGGTTTACGCTGTGCGTTGTTACTCGGTCAGTCAGTCAGTCAGAACATTGCCTTTTATATATGTGATTATATATGGATAACATTAAATTTGCTCGGTTTTTCTCGGCTTTTAACCCACTATAATATGGTCGGCTATAGGGGAGTGCCCACAAATTTCGTCTCCAGCGTCTTTGGCCGAACTTAAGAAGGCATCGCCGATTGCAGGCGAAGATGCAAGTTCGAGTCCCGCTGGAACATAATTTCGGGTAACATTTTAATTTAGTTTAAACTCGATAAAATTATACATATTACAAATTATTGATATAGGTGATTATACAATCGACAAATTCCCATCACTACGCTTTTCTAAATTATAAAGCTTACAGCCTTTGTGTTTTTGGTTGAACCATGAATATGTTAAAATAGGTTCACTTCCATGAATTTTAATTTTGAGCAAAAAAGTAAATCTAGGTTTTGGGGATAACAGCATCCTGGAATAATTAAGACGAACAAGATTAAATTACAAAATGAATGTTTTGGGTTTCATGAAACATTGAACCCTATTTGTAAGTCATCATCTTCATCATCATCATCATCATCAGCCTATATAAGTCCACTGCTGAAGTCTTGAGCCGCCCCCATCCACTGACTTCCTGACTTTTTAATGCCTTTGGTCCAACGAGAGAGGGCCTTCCTTTACTGCGTCATCCAGTTTGTGGTCGCCACTCGAGAAACTTTATTCCCCAATGGTTATCTGTGCGAGCTATATATGGCCTGCCCTTTGCCACTTCAACTTGCTAATTCTTAGAGCTATGACGGTGATCTTCCTTCTTCTATGGACCTCCTCATTTCCGATTCTATCACGTAAAACACTCCGAGCTCTCTCCATAGCCAGCTATGAGACTGAGGTTTTGTCTGAGGCCTCATTGGCACGCGCTGATTATAGACCTTCATACTCTCCACTTCTCTTACGATCTTATGTATTGCAGTTGTAATAGTAAAATTGTTGCATTGGAGAATGGATCAATCAGGAACAAAATTATAGGTATAATGGATCAAACAGAACAATGGATCAATCTCAATGGATTAAACAAGAACTACTCGTTGCATGAGTTAGCACCAGGTGGGCCTAATAAAATAAAATAAAAAAAACAAGTCATCATCATCATCATCATCAGCCGATAGACCATTTGCCATCATCACCACCACGCGTGACAGAATTACTGGTGATCGCAGAAAATGTGTTTCGGTGAATGCTACTGTCTATCCCTTGTGGTTGACTTTACAACATCCACGGGAGGAGACGGAGGTGTCTCATCTGAGGTTGGAAACTCGTGGTATTTTCAAATATCTACAAATTTATAATGTTCCTAGTTTATCGTATTTGTGTTTGTCCGAGCGCGGCATAAACCTCCGTAACTTTAATACTTAAAACTTTATAATTTTCTACCGTGTGTTAAGCTACGACTTAGAATGTAGGTACGACACGATTGTCATCCGATACGTTTTTTTTGTTTAAATAATAAAATACTTTATTTTTAGGCGTAAAACTTATTGTATACTTCAAGCGGCAGCGGGGCTTCGTTGGAATTCGGTACTTCAGAGGACGGTCCACATGGACCGAAAACTTATAACAAGCGTCCCATCGTGAGAAGGCCTGCCCGGAATGCGCAGACTATGCTAAGGCTGGTTATTGGTTTGCGGCCCACGTGGACCGTCCTCTGAAGTGCGAATGTCAAAAGCCCGCCGGTGTCGCCGCATCTTGATAACTAGTACAAGTTCTCGATATGTCGACTATATTTAGATTTATGATTAATAAAAATAAACTATTTTAGTGGGGCATGTTGCAGAATTCCAATTAATCGATTTGATTTTTAAGTGACTAAATCAACTACTAAATCAACTAGATACTACATTATAATTTTGAGGGATCACTGTACCAGAAACACGAAAGGACAATATTTTCTCGATAGAAAAAACCACAAAGTTTTCTCTAACTTTTGGCAGATTCGATTGTTTCTCAATACGGTGCAGAGAATCGGGTCAGAAATTAAATAAATAAAATCAACACAATAAAACCGAGGACTTACTGTAGGGGTTTTATAAAATTATCTGTTTGCAAACAGATAATTTTACATTTTTATACAATTTTACGGTTTTATTTTGTTGATTTTATTTATTTAATTTCTGACCCGATTCTCTGCACCGTATTGAGAAACAATCGAATCTGCCAAAAGTTAGAGAAAACTTTGTGGTTTTTTCTATCGAGAAAATATTGTCCTTTCGTGTTTCTGGTACAGTGATCCCGGCGATTCTCAATAGCTTCATCGAGCGACGCGTGTCGTTTTATTATGAAAATTTATGTCGGGGTTAGCGCTGCCTTGACATTTATTTTCGGTTAGTTAATGCCTTAGAATATAGAATAAACCAGAACCCGTGTCACGCGTAAAAACTGTCACCACGCAAACTAGTCTCAATGAGGATAGTTTCACCCAGTCTGTCTGTGGTCGGCCGTGCGGCTAGTCGTGTTGAACTAGAAATATTCTCCTGTGAATATGCCGTGGTGTGTCGCTCGAATCACATTTCATGCGTAATTATTACATTTAAATATATGTTTGCATTAAATAATGAATTTCGTTTAACATTCATTCACTAAACACTTTTAAAATCCCAAATGAGAATTTATTTAAATCTAAGTTGAAACAATTATTAATACGTAAAAGTTTCAATATTCGTGAATTTATGGAGGACACTTTGTGACTTTAGGGCTACTTATGACTTTAATTTTAATTTGATGTACCTATTTAATTTTGTTATTCTTTTGTATTTTTAAAATTGCATGCTAAATAAGGTAAAACATAATTGGAACTTACCGACATATTTTAAAGACCTTTTATATGACATTATGTTCAAGCAAATAAATATATCTTTATCTTTATCATTATTCATTTTGGAAAAAAGTCAAGCGCCCATTTTGTCATTGTTGCCAACATGACCAAAACACTACTGGTGGAAAGTATGATAGGCGCGTGCTCTGTACTAATATTTATTCTATGGTGGGGTAGGCATTGTGTTTTGGCGACACAACGCCCCGTACTAATATCATCGTACGCACCTTCTGGTTTATTCTATATTCTGAGTATAACGTGGACGCCGGCTTTGACAAAAACTAACGTTTATACATAACGTTTCACTTTTATGTATACGTAAAGAAGGATGTCACGATTTGTGAAAGTCGTATCGTTCACTATAAACTGTTAATTAACCTAGCGGTCACCTAACTTTTGTTTGTTAAATAAATAAGAGGGTAGGACACAACTGCGGCTAACCTTTTGCTAAATTATTCGATATGTTCAGGGGTTAAATTTAAGGGTGTGGCAAAAAGTACAGATCATTCGAGCCTAGTAGTAGTTTAATGGCTGTAGTTGGGGTTAAATTAAAGTTGTTTGTAGTTCAAAATAATTAGATAATGTTTTTGTCTAAACACAACACTGAACACAAAACAATTGTCTTTTTTAGCTAGCCCTAGTGCTACGGTTGACCGTAGGTAATTCAAATCATAATCTGCTGGAGCTGATATGTTTGACATTCCAAAATGTAAACTTTAGCCTTTGACAGCCCTAGCGCTACGGCCGAGCGTACGTAATGAGGGCTTTTCATTTTCGAATAAAAAAAAGAGTAGTTCGATTTGGCTCAATAGATGGCGCTGACTCAAATGTAATTGTCAAAATTAACAAATGCATTGTCTTTGTTTTTGTATGATAGTACCAAAATACCACGAAAATATATCACTATGTTGTTGACTTTGACATCTCACTTTATTTTGAAAGATAAGTATAGAGCGGTGCCATCTTTTTTCAAGGGTCTAACTGGTCTAAGCATGAAGTGAAACGGCCGTGAAAACCCCTCATTAAAATCAAATTCGGCCAGAACTGACCTTCTGTACTATGTATGTTGTGGTAATGTTATATTCTAGCCGTAAAAGTAGTAAGAAATAATATTCTATGACGTTTTTCTCATATAAAACCTTTTCATGTTTCAGGTAAGTTGCAGAGGATTTAAATCCGTTAATTTTCGTTGAAACCAGACTCCATATTAAAGGTAAGTACTTATTTTTAATATTCTTTGAAGTTTGGTCGCACAAAAAACCCTTTCGAAGTTTTCATAAAATAATTTCATCTCTTCGAATTTCATTTCGACGATATTACATTCACGATGGACTTTGTCACTATATATTTTTAGTTTGACATAAAATCCAATAATTTTGCAAGATGATCGTAATAAAATTCTCAATGTTATTTTCATAAACGAAATTCCATAAATGTAAAAACGAAAATCTGAATATAAATTTAAAGTGTTTAGTTTTGAAAATCAGAATTCGTTTGACTGCTTTTGAATGAATGTTGTTTTCACTTGTGTCACTTGTTTGCCGTGGTGTGTCCGGCCTAAGAAACATCCCTCCGTCTCCTCCCATGGATGCCGTTAAAGCCGACTAAGGGATTACCCGGCCTGTTAGTAAGATTTGTTGGTATAAAATTTGTCCTGGCTGCTAGCTTATTATGGAATATGTTATTACTGGAGGAAAGTGTTAGCCGAGGTCGTGGGAAGCAATGGCGGCGATAAGCTCACCACTTATCACGTCTTTATTCCACGATGGTGCAACCCACTGTGAAATGAGGACCATTGAGGCTCAACCTATCCCTTCGGGAAAAAAGTGTGTGTCAAGTAGTGAGGTTATCGCCGCCATTGCTCCCCACGACTGGGCTTACGCTTTCTTCCAGTAATAACACATTCCGCAGCCAGGCAACATTTAAATGTTGTGTTAATATAATTTAACACACACAACATTGTAAAATGCAGTTGAGATGAGAGCTTTGAGAAGTATGTGTGGTACTGATTTTGAGAGATAGAATGAGGAATAGTGTGAAGTACCTACTGAAGATTAATTTTCATTTCTGTATTTGAAAATAAGAACATTGTAGACACTGATTTATATCCATACGTGTTTTTTATTTTATTTTAATGGTACACAGTAATTGTCTGTGGTTTTTACTTCATATAAAATTAACTCGTTAAATTGTTTACAATTAACAATAAATCATATCCAATAAAAACAATTACAGCATCCAACCGAGCTCAGACAATAAGGGGTATCCCATAAAATCAAATATCTTAGTTTATCTGACCATAATATCTTGGGGCGCAATAAAACCCCATGTGACCCTATGGCCGTACCCTGATGGGGCTGTCGACGCTAGTTTATGGGGGAATTATAACATAAAACTGAATGGTGGTGTGCTACTACTGTTTCTCGATTAAAACTCGAAACATTTACGCTTGTAGAAAGTGAACTGAGAATATTTTAAGTTTTGAGAAATGATTATTAATCACTGACAAAAATACATGTTCATAGTTATTGATGGCCTATTATTGTTAAAAAATATATTTATTTGTAGCATGTATACACAGGCATATATATGTGGCATTTTTCTATGTATAATAAAACATATTTATCTATGTAATATATTGTATTAAGTATATCAATTGTCTAGTACCCATAACACAAGCTCTGCTTAGCTTGGGGCTAGATAATGTTGTGTGAACTGTCCAGCATTATTTATTTATTTTATTATTTATTTATACGTACAGATCCACAAACTATCTGTACAATGAAATCTATGTAGATGATAGAAAACTACATACATTTTATTTTACAGATAAGTTGGTGGCACTGTACAAATGCTATTGTTTAGTTTTTATTTATTTATTTTTATTAAAGTAATGCCTCTGCATTATATATTATATGAACACTTTGTGTCATTTGGAACGAAAATCCACAAATGCCATAGTGTAATCAGTTGAGACTGAGAGTTAAGAAAACCTTGTAGGTATTTAGACAAACCTAACATACTTTTCACTAGAAACGGGATATTTACGATGATTCTTGAGAATCTTGGTAAATATTCCGTTTCTAGTGAAAAGTATGTATATAAACATGATAGTTTCCAAAGTTAAACCTAGCATAGGTTTTAAGATACTACTAACCAAATTATTTACTTAGATCAGTTTGTTTAGTATAAATAAATAAATATTTATTTGAAGAGGCCTCAATTTGCGATTTAATAACATAAGTTAAAAACCTGGCTAAGAATTAATAGAATCATACATACATAGACACACGCCTTTTCCACGAAGGGGTAGGCAGAGCCTCAATAGGCCACTTTTCACAGTGGGTTACACCATCGTGGAATATAGACGTGACAAGTGGTGAGCTCATCGCCGCCATTGCTTCCCGCGACTAACATGGCTAACGCTTTACTTAACACATTCCTCATAAGCTAGCAGCCAGGACAAATCTTATACCAACGAATCTTACAAACAAGTCCGGGTAATCCCTTAGTCGGATTTTACGACATCCACGGGAGGAGATGGAAGGGTCTATTCTTGGGTCGGACACACCACGCACACACGAATCAGATTCCAAATAAACTCTTTTATATTGAAGGCGGGGAAAAATCTTCTCGAGTCCAACTCGATCTTATCTCGCGCCCTCCCTAGCTTTGAAAGTAGGGGACCAATAACGATACTCCATTAAATTTGGACATGGATTTACGAGGCTGCCCACCCTTATTTAAATTACGACATTTATTCAAACTACCTGTAATCGACGCAGTTTGCTACAAATGCCTGATTCACGGAGTGAGAGGGTTACGCAGCTCATACAAAGCATCGAGAAACGCTGTTACTTCCTAATAATTACAAGCTTTTATTTAACTTGCAATGTCATAAACATTTTAGTAGTAGTAGAGCTTTTTTGTGAAAGATTTCGTCCGGGGAAGTACTACCACCATACCTCTCCTAGCCTATCTACCTGTCCTAGGTGGACGTGACCTATGTGAGAATGCACTGTTCATAGGCAGAGGTTACCGCTTAACATCAGGTGGGCCATCTGCTTGTCCCGTCATTCAAGAAGTTTTTTTTTTTTTTAATCATGTCCAGGTTGAATCTTGCAACTAAATTTTAAAGCAGTTATCCTCAACCGATTGAGCTGAAATTTGGCATACCTGTCAAGCTCCAATGACAATACAATATGATGGTGACAGCGAGCTAATCTGATGATGGAGACGGAAGGTGGACAACGGAACTCCTCGATGGATAATAGTAAACTGGCCGTGTTAAGGCTCATTTTGATCAGCACACAGATAAGATCACTAATTTTATAAAAACTTTAATTGGAAGAAAAAAAACACATTAGTAGAGCTTGTGCGAGGCTATGGAGAGGGCTGTGCTCAGAGTTGAATTACGTGATAGGGTGCGTAATGAGGCGAACCGTAGAACCAGGACTACTGATAAAGCACTTAGAGTTAGCAAGTGGAAGTGGCAATGAGCATGCCATATAGCTCGCAGATCTGATAACCGGAATAAAGGTTCTCAAGTGGTAACCATGAATCGTACGACGCAGATGAGGAAGGTCTCGATGGACTGACGACTTTTAAAGGCCGCAGGAAGTCAGTGGATGGAGGTGGCTCAAGACCGTTCTTCGTGGCATATTATGGGTAGGCCTGGACAGCAGTGTTCTTCTACAGGCTGATTATGATGATGACAGTAAACAAAGTCATTTAACTTCACCTACATACATACGTACATACATAAACTCACGCCTGTTTCCCGGAGGGGTAGGCAGAGACCACGGATTTCCACTTGCTACGTTCCTGGCACACCATCACTATCATCACATTATTCATACATGCTCGTCGTTTAAGGGTACTCTTGACCTGGCCTTTTTCCAGAACGTCTCCGATCTGGTCTGAATACGTTCGCCGAGGTCTTCCCCTTCCCACTGTCCCATTCACGCTCGTCTTATGTACCTGTTTCGTCAATCTAGTATCGTCCATCCTTTCTAAATGCCCAACTTCACCTATAAGTAAGTCTGTGGTCTTTTGTTTAACTTCGTTAATGACGGATCAAGCAGATGGCCCACCTGATATTAAACGGTAACCTCTACCTTTAACAATGCATTAACTCATAGGTCACGTCCACCTAGAACGCGCCTTATGTGGCATTGCACTGCGCCCGACACCTAAAGACACCGATACATAAAGATGAAAAGTCTCATGTGCCTGTAATTTCACCGGTACCCGTATTCTTTAAACCAGAACACAGCATTACGAGCTCTACTGTTTTGCGGCAGAAATAGGTATGGAAGTAGTGTCTCCGGAGGAACTCTTAAGACGACGACCTCTGTGGCGCGGCGGGCGAAGGTTGTCCTGGGACGCAGGAGGTTGCGGGTTCGATTCCCGCCTCGGAACAAATATTTGTGCGATCGCAGATATTTTTTCAGGGTGTTCTGGGTATTTTCTATGTACAATAAAAAATAGCTATCTATTTAATGCATTGTATTAAGTATATCAGTTATCTAGTACCCATAACACAAGCTCTGCTTAGCTTGGGGCTAGATAATGTTGTGTGAACTGTCCAGCATTAGTTATTTATTTATGTACACAAAACAGCTCTACAAGTGAAATGGATAAATGGAACATAGAATAATATGGTGTTTATTTTTGTAACATTATGTTGTCCTGATAATTGTTCGTAATAAGCACTCTGTGATTGAACAAAAACTCACTGGGCATTGATTGGAATACTCTGGATAAACATCATTTCAGTGTGTTTACACACCAATCGCTCCATCGATTATTACTGTTTACAGTCCGATGGAAATTATGATAAATATTTAATGAGCATTGTGTTCGGTCACGGACTGTGATTACTGATAATGATTACAGATTATCGTAAATAGGAAAAACAGTTTTTCATTTTTGGTTCATAAATAACATACATAGGCCTCCAGTGGCGGATTTGCCCTGAGGCCTAGTAGGCCCGGGCCTAGGGCGGCCAGATATAAGGGGCGGCCAATCGTGACAAAAAAATCACTTATGATAACAAGAAATAGTGCCATTCCGAGGGTGTCATAATCTAGTGATAAATAGATTTAAAAAAATAAAAACCCTAAATATTCAAAAGGCTCGCGCATTTCGATAAAAGTTAGCAATTAAGTAAATTCACTATAAGATGGGTGCTGATAAAGGGACCGCTGGTACTTACTACATATAGCCAGGGGCCTAGGGCGGCCAAGACTGCAAATCCGCCACTGCACGCCTCTTTCCCCGAAGGGTTAGGCAGAGCCTCAATGGGCCTCTTTTCACAGTGAGTTGAACCATCGTGGAATATAGAGGTGATAAGTGGTGAGCTCATCGCCGCCAATGCCTCACACGACTGAGTCAGCTAACGCTTTCTTCCAGTAATAACTCATTCCATAATAAGCTTAAGCCAGGGCAAATCTTACCAACGAATGTTATCAACAAGTCCGGGCAATCCCTTAGTCGGCTTTTACGATATCCACGGGAGGAGACGAATGGGTATATTCTCAGGCAGGATACGGCACAGCAAACCGTGTACCATTCTCTTTAGTAATAGGGTTCTGTCAGCAACCTTTGGGTGTTGAACCCTAAAAACAATTTGTATAAGTATCCAAGAATCTCAGCTATCTTATTCAGGTATAATCGGAAACCTGTCCAAGGGAAACCTTGGAGAATTATTCCGATCTGGACCCAAGTGCCTTTTTCTAATAACTTGGAGCCTCAAAGGTTATAGACCGGGAGCTAGCAAAAACATAACGAGCGAACGTTACAGCAGTCGCATATGATGTGTAACATCTGACATCTGTAACATCTCCTCGGTAATAAGCAACATGGTTGATAGTACCAACCTCTCGGAAAAATACGCGCTTCCCGTTACACACTTCCGTCCCTTTTCACGAAATCACTCCTACAGATTGCAGGAAAGCGAGAGGATGTTACACATCAAAAAAACACATGTGATTATATAAAGCTAAAACTTGTCGATAATTTAGGCAGTTTTATAAAAAAACTGGGCTGCGCAAGTATGGCGGCCCGATACACGATATCAGTCATATATTTATTAGCATTCTAGACATAAAATATTTCCCAAAAATATGAGTATGTACTTGTGTCTGTAGTACAAATATTTTGTCACATCAAAAATATTGCGTAGGGCAACACTGACACCTACTACGGGCCGCCATATTTGCGCTGCCCAGTTTTTTATAACACTTGCTAACTACTTATAAAAATTAACCTTTGAGCTAATCTTACTTGTTTTTGACGAGTAACATCTTTTTTGTAATCTGTGGGAGATTTCGTGAAAAAGGACAGAAGTGTGTAACAGGAAGCGCGCATTTTTCCGAGAGGTTGGTACTATCAGCCATGTTGCTTATTACCAACGACGTGAGATGTCAGAAAACGCGCATTTTCCCAGAGGTTGGTACTATCAGCCATGTTGCTTATTACAAAGGAGGTGAGATGTCAGAAAGCGCGCATTTTTCTCAGAGGTTTTTTTTTATACTACCAAGGTATCTAACAAGCTTATGGCGCACCTGTTGGTAAGCGGTTACCGTAGCCTATGGACACCTGCAACGACAGAGGCATCACAGGCGGGTTGCCGATCCTTTAAAAAATTCCAAACACCCCTTTTGAAGGAAAACCTCAGCAGTGAGACCATTTCACAACCTGAGCGTTCGCGGGCGTAGGTTGGCACTATCGGCCATTTTGCGTATTACCAAAGTGAGATGTCAGATGTTACACATCATATGAGGCTACTGTAAAGCTTGCTCGTGTTTTTTTGCTGGCTCCCGGTCTATTGCTTTTGCTTATCCTGTGTTTTCGTTTACATATACCGAAACCAGAAACTTTGTAATAAATCTGTTCTGGAATACCGATATAGCCCCAGGATAAGATGTATTGGCATTTCTTTTTAGCGACTTCCAAAATGTAGGGACCTCTGTTTCTCTCGTATGTATGTAAATAGGGTTGCTAGATTCGGGCAAAGCTGGATTTTAAACTTCTTATAAGTTGATTCAAAGAAAGCAGCGTGGAAATACATTTACTTGATTTTATTTAACTTAAATTAATAAATAAATAATGCGGGACAATTCACACAACATTATCTAGCCCCAAGCTAAGCAGAGCTTATGTTATAGGTACTAGACAACTGATATACTTAATACAATATATTACATATATAGATATTTGTTATTATACATAGAAAATACCATGAACACCCTGAACAAATATCTGTAGATCGCACAAATATTTGTTCCATGGCGAGAATCGAACCCGCAACCTCCTGCGTCCTGCGTTGGGACCATCGCTCATTTTGTACCACAAAACGATGATGGTACTGCTACTAGACCGGTAAACTATTACAAACAATATAAAAGTTGATTACCTATATACACAAGCCTTTTGCACGCAGCCTTGCTAACGTAGTGTCGGGATGAAAGTCCCTCTCCACCCCTACTACCCTCTTCAGCGTTCATCCACACAACAAATAGTAATAGTTTTAGTGATAATAGAGCTTTTTTATGTGTTCGTCCGGGGAAGTACTACCTCCATACTTTTTTCTGATCTCGTCATTTTGGATTCTATCACGTAGTCAAACTCCGAGCAAAGCTTAGTTATTCTGTAGGTTTCGTAATTTATTTCTAACTATATTCAAAAACTAACATAATATGTTATAAGGTTTTTGTGAAGTATATAATTTTTTAAAAAGCTTTTATAAAATTGTGATCGGAACCGTGTGCTGATCGAAATAAACCTAATCACGGCCAGTCTACTATTACCCACCGAGGAGTCCACCTTACGTCTCCATCATCTAATCTTCTCGCTGATACCATTAGGAACAAGAAGCACTCATAATATTGTATTGTCATCGGAACTCGACAGGTATGTCAAATTTAATCTCAATCGGTTCGAGATAATTGCTTTAAAATTCACTTGCAAGATTCCACCCGGATTCCACCCAGACAAACATACTAAGCTTGTAAAAAGTATGTAGATTTCCGCGTCTTTCTGTCTGTATATCCGGTAACTCATCTGTTAGCTATGCGGAATATTTTTGATTAAAAGAACCTTTATAAACGCTCGTTACCTTTTTATTTCGTACTTTGAAAATGGCTCCCTGTTTTTTTAAATTACATCACAGAAATGCCTATTTTCCAAAAAGGTGCGTCATTTCATCTTACCGAAGAGGTACGTCGTCTGCATCATACTAAACCGCGTTACGGATTTTGATGCGGTTTTTATCTTCAGGTAGATAATTTTTGTAGGAAGATTTGCGGATATAACTAGCGACCTGCCCCGGCTTTGCACGGGCAGTTCCTTTTTTTATTTTTTATTCTACTTGGTTGGGCTGATCAAGCAGTTGGCCCACCTGATATTAAGCGGTACCCTCGGTACAGCGGTATCTGGCTATGAACAGTGCAATATAATATAGGTCACGTCCACCTAGGGCGCGCCCTATGTGGTATTGCACTGCGCCCACCACCCTGAGACATAAAGATGAAAAGTCTCATGTGCCTGTAATTTCACCGGCACCCATACCTTTCAAACCGGAACCGATTTTGATCAAACATAGCTAAGAACACTCCCGACAAATACACATTTCAAACAAAAAAAAACTCTGTATCAGTTCATCCGTTCGGGAGCTACGATGCCACAGACACAGACACACACACACACACACACGAAGACATGTCAAACTTATAACACCCCGTCGTTTTTGCGTCGGGGGTTAAAAAGATAACAGTACATAAACAATAACAGCAATGTAAAATGGGCGGTCTTATTGCTAAAAGTGATCTCTTCCAGACTACCTTCGACAATAAGAGACGACAAGCTCTACTACTTCACTTTTATATTTTTTCTAATTTACACCCGAGCGAAGCGGAGGCGTGTCGCTTGTACTTAATATTATTCATGCATTTTCCAATTTAATTTACTTATTCAAAAGATTTTCGTGCACTAGTTGATTTATAAAATCTGCCTTATTAACTTTATTACAAAGCTCTGTCGTAACAAACATGATTGATCATCATTATCATCATCATCATCATTATCATCATCATCGTCGTCATCATCAGCTTGTAGAAGAACAATGTAGAATAAGCCTCTCCTATAGAATTACGGGTAAAAAAAATGTAAAGAGTCCTTCAGGGCAGGCAACGCGGCAATGCCTCTGGTGTTGCAGATGTCAATAGGGGACGGTAACCGCTTACCATCAGGCAGGCCGTATGCCAGTTTTTCGAGACATAACATTGAAAAAAATAATGAATATCCTTACCCTATGTTTATTCAATGACAAAATTACTATAATGACGATGGACCCTTAACGCAATGCAATACGAAAGGTCATATGCTACCTCCATCCACTGACCTCCTGTGACCCTAAGAATATCTCCGCTCTATCCTAGAGATACCTCTTCACTTTGCAAACAGATTTTTTTGTGATGTGAATTCTAAAATTAAAATTCACGGATGAAAAATCTCGGAACACCTCGAATAAAAGATCTGAAGTTTTTCATCGAGATTTTTCATTCAGATGATATCTTGCTTACAAACGTAAAAATGCAAAGCCATTACATGAAATCAGTGTCGTTTGTGATCATAACGGAAAGAAATATCAATATATATAAAATCGTTGCGTGACTGACTGACTGACTGACTGACTGACTGACTGACAATCAACGCACAGCCTAAACCGAAAGTCCTAGATATCTGAAATTTGGAGAGTACTTTCCTTTTGTGGTCTAGGGGAAAAGGTCCACTAAGAAAGGAATTTTGAAAATTCGCATGCTAAGGAGTCCAAAATGGGCTTTTAATATACAACAAAAAAGCTGTGTATTTCAGAAACCGTTAGCAGTAGAACCATGAAATTTTACATACAGATTCCTCAAATAAAATAAATAAACACATGTTTCAGCGATTCCTGAATTTTTCTTGAAAAACGGAAAGGGAACGTTTTCTTTGTAAAAAAATAAAAAAACTTTAGTTTTTGCAACGCAGCCTAAACCGCTGGTCGTAGAGACTTAAAATTTGGAGAGTGTATTCCTTTTAGGGTGTAAAGGCATACTTAGAAAGGAATTTGGAAAATTCGCCCTCTTAGGGGTCCAAAAAGGGCTTTTAACGTATACACTTTGCGTTTTGTAACGCACAGCCTAAGCCGTAAGTCCTAGAGACCTGAATTTTGGACGATACGTAATAATAATTGACGATTCCTTTCTTAGTGCACCTAGGGGTGCACTAAGAAAGGAATTTTGAAAATTCGCATGCTAAGGGGTCCAAAATGGGCTTTTAATATACAACAAAAAAGCTCTGTATTTCAGAAACCGTTAGCAGTAGAACCTTGAAATTTTACATGGAAATTTCTGAAATAAAATTAATAAACACGTGTTTCAGCGATTCCTGGATTTATCTTGAAAAACGGAAAGGGAACGTTTTTTTGTGACAAAAATAAATAAAATAGTTTTTACAAACCGCTGGTTGTAGAGACTTTAAATTTGGAGTGTATTCCTTTTAGGGTGTAAAGGTGTACTTAGAAAGGAATTGGAAAATTCGCCATCTTAGGGGTCCAAAATGGGCTTTTAACGTATACACTTTGCGTTTTGCAACGCACAGTATAAACCGCTGGACCTAGGCACTTGGAGTGGCAATTTGGAGGATGTATTCTTTTTTGGGTGTACTAAGAAAAGGTATTTGAAAAATCACCTTGGAAGGGGTCCAAAATGGCTTTTAATGTAAAACTACTAATATGATTCGTAATTCGGAAACTGTTGGAAGTAGATACATGAACATTCACAGCTAAATAAAAAAAAAAAAAATAGCAAACATAAGTTTGAGCAGTACCTGAAATTTTGCTGAAAAAAGGAATGGGTACATTTTCTTTGTAAATAAATACACTTTAGGTTTAAGCCAGATTTCAGCGTATTTAGACAATTTAAAAGTTAGTTTCACGGTGAAGTCATGGATCAAAATATTTTCAGGACCTCATGGTAAGAGGTCCATAAATATAAGAGACATAGTCAAGCAAAAAACAGTTAAAACAGTTCCTCTACCCCCCCCCCCCCCCCCCCCCCCTCCCCTAATCCTATAGCCATAATGTAGCTTTCTATGGGTTAAATAAAAAATCAGTTTTTTTTTTTTTTTAAATCGGTCAAGTCGTTTTTGAGTTTATCCATTACAAACAAACATACAAATACGCGAGTGAAGCCGCGGGTGAAAGTTAATAAACCATAGCCTATGTTACTTGCTGATAATGTAGCTTTCTACAGGTGAAAGAATTTTTATAATCGGTTAAAAAGTTTTTTAGTTTATGCAATTCAAACAAAATTATTTTACACCTTGGGTTTCATTATTGGAGTTTTAGTAAGGATCCCTGAGTAGTTTCGTAGCCTATTCAATGCGAACAAACAATCAAATATTTCCTCTTTATAATATTACAGATTGTGAGGTTTGCGAGTAAAAACTGCGCGCGGGAGAATAAATTACATACATACCACAGATTAAGTAAAAGTGTAAAAACCGAGTTTACCTTAGCGGTGCGCGCAGTACGATTTTCTACTAAGATTACACACACACTTAAGTCAAGCAAAAAACCAGTTATAGTTATTATTATCATTTATTATGGATAAAATAATATTACGCGTACGAAGTCGCGGGTAACAGCTAGTATCATATATAAGGTGGATGCTCCGCTTGAGGCGCGAAATTCAAATTTGTTGGTGTTTTTTGCCCATTACACCTCATCAACACTTCTTCAGATAGCGAAAGTTGATTTCGTGAGAACTAGGATACTTAAACCACATGTTTTAATTAATAGTATCTCATAAATATTATCAGTTTAGATACGATAACCCTAAACAAAAAAAAACACGAGAAAAATGGGTTTAGGTGTATCGTAGCTCTGACCATCGATTTTACTTTGGTCGAAGGCTCTGATTGTCAGAGCGGTGCGTAACTCAAGCACGAATAATATGTCCATCAATTTAAATGTTAATAACTTTTTTAATCCATTTCGTAAAAATAAATAAAAAATTACACTGTTTGTATTTGTACCAAATGCTTAACATCCAGTTTTATTTTGGTATATCTCAAATAGGGCTGTATAAGCGCGAAAAATATAACCTTACTTCGGCAGTCCGGCAATAAATTAAATTATTTGATTTCAACGCGCACCTCCATTTTATATCCAACGCAACATTGATGGCGGACTATAAAACCAATTTGTTCGTCGGTTTTTATTATTTATAGTTCGGTTTTAATGTATTCATATAAATTGTACTGCGTTGATTGATGGTGGTAAACTCAAGATCATCATCAGACGGTAGACGTCCTTTATTGGCCTTGCCAAAACAATGCTTCGACGTTCTAAGCCGATATAACTTTTGGTTATAACGTTTTTGGTGTATAAGATTGATGGTAGCTGTGGGCACAGTTAAAATAATACCATACTAGTACTGTTGGAGTTCGTACATTGGCTAAAAAAACGTACGATAGCGTGTCGGGTTAAGGAGCATATACGAGCGGTCAAGAACATGGACACACAGAAGTCAGCAATAGCAGAACACCTTTTTAAATCTGGCTCAAATCATTGGATCGAGTTACGCAATCCACAGGTAATCTCAACAGAGCGACATTACATACCAAGAATGGTACAAGAGGCAATTTAGATTACTAAGCACAGAAATGTCATTAAAGAAGATGGTTTTCAATTATCTGGAGTATGGAAGCCTGTGGTGAGAATGTATAAGAATCAAAAAAGTGTGGTATTTGCTACGCGTCTGGATACCGTTAGTGTTGTGTGTCGAGGTGGAGTGAAGTGTGTCAATGAAACCGATGGTAGTGATATCGTTCGTAATTAAAGAGTGAGAAAGAGGGTAGATCGATATATCTGCCAATAACATCTACCACAGACTACTAGGATGCTAACGCATCAGACGGACATGTGACCAATCGGCCGTGCTAGACACAAGCTCTGGTTCCTGATTGGCTCAGCAATATAGAGAATGACAAGTAAAGCCACAGAAGCTACAATTTGAAGAAGCAGCAGTTTTTTTTTTTCTGGCTTAGCCTGGCTATTGAAATCAAACAAGGAAAGCCACAGAAGCTACAATTTGAAGGAGCAGGTTTTTTTTTCTGGCTTAGGCTGGCTATTGAA
This sequence comes from Operophtera brumata, assembly GCA_932527175.1. NCBI lineage: Eukaryota > Metazoa > Arthropoda > Insecta > Lepidoptera > Geometridae > Operophtera > Operophtera brumata. The sequence continues at coordinate 50,632,479 of OW052239.1, read as the reverse complement.
ATCATATGTTTTCCAATATTATATTTTGGGACAGTAAAACAAATAAAATAAAATCAAATACATTTATTTCAAGCCAAGCTCATAAAAGAAAGTACACCATATGATTACCAACGTGATTCCATATGCTGACAGTCCGTCTGGTATACATCTACTATATCTGCCCATTTAGCAACTTTTTTGTTGAACAATATATTTTTTGTAAGAAAATTATTTCTTAAGCCTTTGATCATAAAAACTAACACATGGTCAGCAAACTGGTTCGTTTTTTCTGGCAGTTCAAATAATCCGCATATTTCGTCATTGTGAGTATAATTCAAGCTTGTTTCAAGTGCCATTTCATCAAACACAATGGTGCAGTATGTTTTCTCTTCTTTCCAAGAGTTACACTGAAAAATGTTTTAATAGGTATATTATTGTCATCTGAATCTGAAATTGACTACAGTAGTAGAGTTTTCGTCATGCTATTTTTGTCCTACGAATTAAAATTAGAATTCAAGGTTGAACTAATAGTTGAAATTATTGTAATAGATCAGTCTTGAGGGCGGGCGGAGTGAGTGCGGCATTGGGCCTCATGTTCAAAACGACGAACAAAGCTGTGTTCCTGTTTTGAAGGGTGAAATTACAGGCACATTAAACTTTTCATCTTAGGTAGTGCACCTACCGCATGACACAGCACGAGATCCTGAGGCCAAAACTGTTTTTGATGGCGTTTCCCGGGACGGCATGGCATGACTCTCAATGATTTCTGGCGATCCTGAGGCCAAAACTGTTCTTAATGGCGTTTCCGGGCTCGGCACGATACGGCTCACGATGATTTCTGACGATTTCTGAAATTATTGATAACACAGGGAATCCTAGTATGGGATACTGATCGTCAAAAAAGGCGTGTGACTATGTATTAAATTATTTAAGAACTGTTTTACCTGTACACTCTGATTGTTCTTTGCATAGCTATGTTCCTCAACAGGGTGCTTAAGCTTTGTGCCTGAAAAAAAAACTGTCAGAAAATTCAACTTTGGGGGCAGGATGGGGATGAGAGTGGACCACCCACCGAGTACGAGTTTAGTTATTGAGATAAAAAAGTAAACAACATTTTGAGGTTAGGTATGAAATTTTGCAATTGGAAGTGTCGTAGTCCGGTATGGGCTCTCGCCAGTAACCTGACGAGGTTGCCCCCCTCCAAAATTGGAAGGCCCGATGCTAATGCACAGTCGCGCCATATTAATTTATCCGCGCCCTGCCCCAGACTGAAGCCAGAGTTGCCTTCATTGCTTACTTTACTATTATTTTATAGATTTGTGTAGGTACTCCTTATCATATATTAACTTACTAACGGAGGCCCCAGTAGGAGGATTTAGCGGAATCCCACGAAGCATATCCGATTCCAGAAATAGTGAGGGATATGCCGTGGTTTTGAGGCGTGATTTTTCTGTAATAAAACGTGCCTCAAAATGCTTATGGCAAACTTGTAGGTCATCACGTTCAATTCCTCTTTTCATTCGAAATTTTAAGGCATCATTGTTGATGAAATCAAGCCAAAGTTCCAGTCGAATTTTGTTCTTGGGAAATCTATGTAAGCGAACATTTTCCCTCAAGCTTGCACAGCCCGGCACACAGCATTTGTAATACATTTCACTTCACAGAGAACTGTTTCACTTTCCACAAAAAATCACAAATAATAATTTGCACATTCAAATCGAATACATTTGCTTGATTGAATTGAACTTGAGAAAAACAAAACAAAACAAGACACAAGATGGTGATCTTATCTGTTGAATGGTAGCGAAAAAATTCTACGTCTATGGTTGAATGATTGTAAATCTAATGTTAGAAAATATGTTGATCAAACACACATTCTTTTGCATCAAGCATCAATCCAACCATCAAAATGCATTTTGCTGTAACTATTCAACTAATCTGTGACTCTGTCCAGTGTGTCCAGTATTTTTTGTTTCATGATTAGAGGCCGTGACATCTACTCGCAAAGCTTTAGTTAGCTCTCCCGTGATCATGGCGCGTGCAACTGTGCCGAAATATCGGGAACAATCAAAACTCAAAATTCATGCTAAATATCCCGTTTCTAGTGAAAAGTATGTTCTTGATCCGCCTCCTTCCGAACACTAACTTTATTAAAGCTTTTATTGAAATGTATATTTTTCACAATAAACCTATTTTACATCCGCATCCACATCTAAACTGAATTTAAGACGGACGATTGTATACCTTCATTGGACCTCGACTCACCTGTTGGTAAGTGACGATGCGGCCAACGATGGAGCACTAAGGTCTAGAAGGCACCTGTTTACTGTAGCCTTGTAGAGACCCAGAATATAATTTTCAGGAAGACAGAGGACGGTAGCGTATTCCAATCCTTAGCAGTTCGCATTATAAAGGTACAACCGTAACGCTTAGTACGAATAGACGGTATACTAATGAGGTAAGGGGTACTGAGCCGTGCGTCTGCTCGTCCTATGATAAAAGATGGTGCGGTATCAGGTCGTTTCGTTCCTGGGCACATTCCCTGAAATGTAACATTTAGGGTGATGCTCGAGACTCTTGATCTTAGACTCCGCCATATGTTGCTTTCCTATAAACCGACTGCGCCAAACACAGGCAGAAATTTTAATAGCATTTTTACTGAATATCTCGTATTATATAGATTTTTTTACAAAACCCCTTCAGTAAAATCTCGGCTTTGTTGTATTGGTATTTGTATATCATTTTTTTTCCCAATACTATGCACCATTTTGATAAACAATCGAATTTGAATTATAGATTTTTTTTCTATCGATGAAATATTGTCTTATCGTGTTTCTGTTTGAGTGATCCCTCGACATTATAATGTAGTTTCCATGTATATTTATAATTTGAATATTGTACTTGATTTAGTCAATTAAAAATCAAATGTAAGATTATTAATTATGCAACATACCCAGTTTAAGACGTTTAGGAGTTTCAAACGTTTCAAAAATGATTTGTAAGAAAGTAGGTACTTCTTTTCCGCAATGTTCACTCGTGAAAAACCCTAGAATATTCTTGTTCGATTTCCCCAATACCAACACAAAACCCAATAGCAAACAGACTAGTAACTGTATAAATGGAACAAAAACTAGCAGTTTCTAGGTTTCAAAATAGTCCAAAAAGGATTCCTTAACGCTCAGATAGAACGAGCTATTTAGAAAATGGAATGAAACTGATTACATAGTACAAAATGCACACAGCTAGAACATACATACATAGTCTCACGCCTTTTTCCCCGAAGGGGTAGGCAGAGCCTCAATGGGCTTCTTTTCGCACAGTGGAATATAGACGTGACAAGTGGTGAGCTCGTCGCCGCCATTTCTTTCCACGACAGACTCGGCTGACGCTTTCTTCCATTAATAACACATTCCTTAGGACAAATCTCATACCATGTGGCGTGAAATTCAAAATTTGGTGTTTTTGTTCATTACAGTGCCATCCACAGCCTGACTTCAACCACTGCTGAGTATATGCCTCTCTTTGACTGTGCCATTCCTCACGGTCCCGTGCTAGTCTCACCCAGGTTCGGTCCGCGACGCATGCGATATCGTCTGCCCACCTAGCTGCTGGACGACCAACGTTTCTGTACCCAGTTTTTGGGCGCCATTCAGCGCCATACTCCCCGTATCGTCACCTCGCCTTGCCAGGTGTCGTGCCCAACTCCACTTATTTCCGTTATACGATTCCCAACATCTTTGAGCTTCGTTCGACTTCGTATCTTGACGTTGGGAACACGGTCTATAAGCTTGATGCCGAGAATGGCGCGTTCCATGGCTCTCTGTGCAACTCTTATCATGTATACAGCCTGCGTGAGCGTCCATGTCTCGGCACCGTATGTCATGGTAGGCAGAACACACTGGTTATAAAGTCGGGTCTCTATTTAATTTTATTTGTATATTCTCTGTTGAAGGACCCAACGTCTTCTGCTTTCTCTATCCATCTAACCACCTTTCAGGATCCATAAGGATCACGTTACCTGCCTTCCATTTTAGCTCGACAACCTTGAGACCTACAATAGCGATACCAGTTGTTATGTGACCCAACAATTCTGATCCAAAGGCTTTTTTAACGTAATGATTCGACAAATTGGCACACGCCCGCCTGTTGGTAAGCGGTTACCGTCGCCTTGACATTTGCAACACCAAAGGCATTGAGAATGCGATGCCTGCCCCGAAGGATTCTTTTTTTCGGAAACACTTCAGGAGGGAGCTCATTCCACAACTTGGACGTATAAGGGAGAAAAGATCTCGTAAAGCGAGCTTGTACGAGATACCCAAGTATCGATAATGTGTGGATGAGCTCCCTTGCGATGTCGAGAAGTGCGGTGATGGAACCTGGATACCAGGGAGCTCATTCCACAACTTGCACGTGTGGGAAGAAAAGATCTCGTAAAGCGAGCTTGTACGAGATACCCAAGTATCGATAATGTGTGGATGAGCTCCCTTGCGATGTCGAGAAGTGCGGTGATGGAACCTGGATACCAGGGAGCTCATTCCACAACTTGCACGTGTGGGAGGAAAAGATCTCGTAAAGCGAGCTTGTACGAGATACCCAAGTATCGATAATGTGTGGATGAGCTCCCTTGCGATGTCGAGAAGTGCGGTGATGGAACCTGGATACCAGGGAGCTCATTCCACAACTTGCACGTGTGGGAAGAAAAGATCTCGTAAAGCGAGCTTGTACGAGATACCCAAGTATCGATAATGTGTGGATGAGCTCCCTTGCGATGTCGAGAAGTGCGGTGATAGAACCTGGATACCAGGGAGCTCATTCCACAACTTGCACGTGTGGAAGGAAAAGATCTCGTAAAGCTTGTACGTGTCAATGATATGTGGATGAGCTCCCTTGCGATGTCGAGAAGTGCTATGATCTGATATGATGAAGTGATATGATGAGAGTACCTGGATCCCAGGGAGCTCATTCCACAACTTGCACGTATGGGGGAGAAAAGTCCAACCAAGTTGCTTTTGGAGAAAGTTCGCACATTAGCTGTTTCTTTCTAAGCTGTGGTCAAATACAGCGAAGGCTCGTGGTGTTTTTCCGCAGCCTTTTTCAATTAACTGAGAGCGGGAATTGATTAGATTTGTTTTTACAGATGTTGCATTTAGTTTCTGACCTTTTCAGGAAAAGATTCTTATTAGCTTTCTGGGAAACTTCTCTGGCAGTATGCCCAAAGTAGGATATACTTGTAGCCGCACTTGTTTGCCTCTTCTATACCTGCGTGTCGAAGCTTCGACTACTGTCGCGCTAAACTAGACTGCCAACAAGTCAACACAATATAGACAAAGTAATAGTAGGTGAGCCCACGAGGCTAAATGGGGATTTACTCGAGCGTCGTAGAGACCTATTGGGATGCAAAGCTTAGATGATAAGAAGAAAAAAATGTTATTTGATATATACCTTTACATCGGTGGGGGAAGCGGCTATAGATTTTTAAATATGTAAAAAAAACTGTTGCATGGACATCCTCGAGCGCTTCAGATATTGATAGCATCAATGCCCTACGTATTTTTAATAATGTACGTATGTTAATCTGATCGTTTGCATGATGCGGGTGGTTGTATTTAAGGGTTGACAATGAAAAAAAAAAAAAAACGAGTGCGTCAGATTTTCTAAGGGAGTGTTAAGTGCACCAAAAAAAAGCTCTCATTCACTAATCTGACGATTTCGATGGGACGCAAACTCGCGGCTATTCTCATAATGTGCAAAAAAAAAATCGCCATTTTGAAATACTCAAGCGCGTCAGATTAAGATATATATGGTTCATCTTTATGTTCTAAACGTACTGTCTCATAATCTGTCGATTATTTAGAGGGACCCGCCTGATCTGACAAAAAAAAATTTGAAAAACGGTTCACCTTAAAGGCCATCCCTGCAACTTCCCGCTAATTCCATTCCTGGGCGCTTAAAATTGTACTTATGACATTTTTGAGCTCAAAATATAATTTATGTGATATTTTGAGCTCGCTGAGTTCAAAGAAATAATATTTCTATGCATTTGAGCTCTCCCAGCTCGAAAGTCTGATAGAAGTTTCATAGAACACTATTTTTGGAATTTTCAAACCGCAATAACTTTTGAATGGATCAACCAATTTTCACGCGGTTGGCGGCATTCGACGCAGTTGTATCATCCTCATAAGTTATTTTGCAATTTTAATTGATCGAACCACAAATTTTGGAGTAATCCCGAAAAAACACTTTTACGGGTTTATTTCGTTCACGATATCTCTCGAACGAATTAACCGCTTTTCACCAGCTTGGTGGCGATCGACGTGGTTTTTCAAGCTCAAAGGCGGATTAGTTTTTGAAGTTGATCGATAAAGCCGGTTAAAAGTTATTCCAAAAAAACCACTTTCAAAAAAGAAAAAACTTATTTTTTTTGAATAAGAAACCAGAGTTGGGACGGAGTGAGAGAGTAATAGATAGAGAAAGAGTGAGAGAGGAATAGAAACGCGGAGAAGGAAATGTAGGCATCACGCAGCTGCACGCATTTAACTTTATCGACGAATTTTTGTTATTTCGGCTTGCGGAAATCGTCAGATTATATATTTTTCATTATTCTTGAATTATTTCCTTCAAAATAAAAAAAAATTAGCTGCGCTCGAGAATGTCGAGATGACGTAATTTTTGTTATTTCGGCTTGGGGAAATCGTCAGATTATATATTTTTCATAATTATTGAATTATTTCCTTCAAAATAAAAAAAAATTAGCTACGCTCGAGAATGTCGAGATGACGTTTTTTTTTTACAATTTTGTTGCCTTCCCCTTTTTTTACGTCACTCTCAAATTTTCAGATTAGTGGAATATACACTTTTTAGTATGTAATTAACTCACCCTACCTTAAGGCGCGATAGGTTCTCAAATGTCTCTAGAATTTTAAAGTTTTTGATAAGAATTTTCATAGTTTTCTATGAAGAAAAAAAATATATGATATTCTTGAGCTTTTTATCTAGTGAAATCAATAATTCAATACAATATGTGAATTACATCACTCGATGAAAAAAAATAACAAAGATACCTCCTATTTAAAATTTAAATGCTATTTTTCACTCACTTCTCTCACGTTTTAATTTTTGAAACTTTTGGTTACATGTTAGTTATTATTTGAGTTAGTGAATTCATCAACAAAATTAAACAAAACTTTGAACGACATTTTTATATAAATTTTTTATACATAAAAACACGGTATCAGAGCGTGCGCTCGCCTTCTTCGCCCCATACAAAAATGTTCGTTGAACCTATAGCGCCTTAATCTGACGCGCTCGAGAATTTCTGATGGTCAATTTTTTTTTACTAATCTGATCCTGTATCCTTCACGGACGGCCTTATATTATATGGGCCTCATGTTTTGTGGAGGTACTTAACCGGGTACAAGGTATCCCCCTGTATATTAATCTGCCGCGCTTTAGTAAATCCCGAAATCCCCGCTTGGGCTCCCCTACTATAATATAATACCAGCGATCTTCTTCATCGTGTCAATGGTTCAACAATTGAAACCTTAAATTAAACTAGCCCAGAACCTTGCCACGTCAATAGCTTTGTCATTCGCATCGCACAGATCTTTAAGGTAGGGTATAACGCAAAATTACCAAACTTAGATTATTCAAATTAAAAATATGTATGGATAATAATACCGAGGGATCACCAAGACAGAAACACGATAGGACAAAAATATAGGACTTTATCGATAAAAAATTATCACAAAGTTACCTCTAACTTTTGGCTAGATTCGAATGTTTGTCAATACGAGTATGGTATAGATTATTAGGTCAAAAATGGGATAAATAAGATCAATACAATAAAACAGAGGGATCACCCTAGGGGTTTTTGAAATTATCTATATTTCACGAGATATTCAATAGAAACCGTTTTTTCGAGCGGCGTGTGGCGTTTTATTTGTATGAAGATTTCTGCCTGGTGTTGGCGCAGTCTTTATTGCGCATGTTGCATCGCCAGCAAGAAGTAAATGAGGGCATTGTCTGCGCCTACAGCGTCGCTCCACAGTCACATTGTATATTGCCAGAGTATCCACAGTCCCCAGGGTATGTCAGTCAGAACTAACGATGCCAACAATGTATGAGATTGTCGTAAACAATCGAAATGTCACGCATCATAATTTCATGACAACAACTGCTGAACTGAAATAGTAAACTTCTGCAATACTTTTTATTCCCGCACCCCTTCTCCCGCCTCGCCCCTGTATGTAAAGACTCCGCCAACCTCAGGCAGAAATCTTCATACAAAAAAAAACGGCTCGCACCGCTCGTTTTTATTGAATATCTAGTAAAATATAGATAATTTTACAAAACCCCTACAGTGAACCCTCGCCTTTGTTGTAATGTCAAAGTCATTTATCTAACTTTTTACCAAATAATATGCACTATTTTAATAAACAATCGAATCTAGGCAAAAAATAAATATAATAAAAGTTTTTTTTTATTGATTAAATATTGTCTGTTTTTCTGGTGTTTCTGGTAGAATAATCCCTCGGAACTACATATAATGTAGTATCCATGCATATTTATAATTTGAATATTGTACTTGATTTATTCAGTTAAAAATCAAATCTAAGATAGGTAGTTTTGCCTGGGACATGACATGTAATTCTCAAATTTGCAAACTCCAAGGTCTAATAATGACCAGCTCACGATGAGCAGGATCTATGGCGCAACGGGTGCACAGATTTCAATGCGGTTTTATATGTATGAAAACAGTTTTTTGGGTGAAACGCTGAATATAGTAGTTTTTTTTAAAATTAACTTGTTTAATTATGAAAAGCGAGGCCTGACTTCATAAAGCCATGCTTTTGTAACCAAACTAAATCAAAACTTGCAGAATCTTGTTAAAACTTCATCTTACACAAGTTTTAAGTACCGCATCTTTTGAGTAACGTTAGTTTGTAAGTAAGATAGTGTTAAATACTAGCTTTCAGTCTTACTAACAAAGACTTAAGACTGGATATCGGTTTAATAGTCGAAGTCAATAGTAGCTTTGCAACTCAGGTATACAAATATACCTTCCCACTTAAAATATTCATGATAGCCGATTTTATATACCTCTTCTTATAAGGTTTTTCTAATTTTGTGATTGATGGAACATGCTTATGGCCCACCTGATGTTAAGCGTTACCCCCTGCCTATGAACAATGCATTACCACATAGGTCACGTCCACCTAGGACGCGACCTATGCGGCATTGCACTGCGCCCGCCATCCTGAGACATAAAGATGAAAAGTCTCATGTGCCTGTAATTTCACCGGCAACCATACCCTTCAACCATACAAACAGGAACACAGCAATGCGAGCACTAATGTTTTGCGGCAGAAATAGGTATGGTGGTAGTACTTCCCCGGACGAACTCTTTCACAATAAAGCTCTACTACTACTAAAATTATACTGTTAAGTTGTTTATGTTGGTCATGGGGTTGCTTAGCTACTTCTGAATGCGACTGTCTAGCAGGTATCAGTGTTGAAAGGTAGTTTTAAGGTATCGCCTTCTAACGAACGGAGCTCGTAACTTGTGAACTTGAAGTTCAAAGCTTTGTGTCGGTTACCCGTGCACTTTATCGTGAATGGCGTGCTTAGTTTTAACACGAACACGATAAAAATTACAGGTAAAACATATTAGGAAAACAGATCCTACAAAAAAAAAAATGTGGTATAACTAATCCACATTAGAGACCTTGGCTAGATCGATTTTTCGCCCCCAAAAACCTCATCCCCATTTTCTAGAACGTGATTACAAATTTACAATTTACAAATTTTTGGTGAAATTACAGGCACATTGAGACTTTTCTTCTTTATGTCTCAGGGTGGTGGGCGCAGAACAATGCCACATAGGGCGCGTCCTAGGTGGACGTGACCTATGAGGTAATGCACTGTTCAAGAGGTTACCGCTTAAAATCAGGTGGGCCATCTGCTAGTTCCGTCATTCAATTAGTATAAAAAAAAAAAAAAAAAAAAAAAACTACAAATATTGCTCGTTAATAATATAGGATTATACCTATTCATGTATAGTGCGGCATTGTGACTATTTTACGGAGTATTATAATATTGAATTATTCCCGTTTATCCCCCTGATCTGTCACTGGTGACAGATAGGACAATAAAGTTCTATCTGTCCCACCGATGGAACTTTTACAGCCCACCGGATTAGCAAGCTGAAGTGGCAATGGGCTGGTCAAGCCGAAGAACCAACAACCGTTGGGGTAAGCGAGTTCTTGAGTGGAGACCGCGTCTTGGAAAACGTAGCGTTGGGCGCCCTCTGGCTAGGTGGAGCGATGACCTACGAAAGGCGGCGGCAGAAAGTGGATGAGAAGAGCCGGGCTCAGCGGCGCGTATTGGGAGAGGCCTATGTCCAGCAGTGGACTAGTGTGGGCTGATGATGATAATATTTACATCAATAAAATATTCAATAAGCGTTGTGAGATTTTCTGGAGACCATACTTACAAAATATAGATATTAATTGGCTCTCGATTCTCGGAGCACTCGAAGCGTGGTACAAACAAGAAAACGCTGTTAAGATGTTTGTGTTGCTCACTCGATTCAGTCCTATCGATATCTCGATATACGCGAGCTTATTTATACATCCGATACGATACAACAATAAAGTAGTATAGTAAATAGTAGTATAGTTGCTCATTACCAAGAGATGTCAGAAAGAGCGTATTTTTCCGAGAGGTTGGTACTATGAGCTATGTTGCTTATTACCAAGAGATGTCAGAAAGCGCGTATTTTTCAGAGAAGTTGGTACTATCAGCCATGTTGCCTATTATCAAGGCGATGAGATATCAGAAAGCGCTCATTTTTCTGAGAGGTTGGTACATGGGCCATGTTGTTTATTACAAGCAGGTGAGATGTCAGATGTTACACATCATATGCGCCTACTTACTGTAAGACTCGCTCCTTTTCTTCCGACATCATCAATAATCATCGTCATATTTCAGTCAATTGTACACCTAAACTTCCCCATAATCACTCCGTCCATTGGTGAAAACTGTATGAAAATTCAGTCGTTAGTTTTTGAATTTATTGCGATGAAACAGACCAACGTAACGGGGGTTGTTTTATAGTAATGTGTAGTGATAATCGTACGCACGTGTATCATGTATTATGTATAAATCTGCACTATCTGTTATCGTCGACATAGACCGGTGTAGAAGCCCACCGCTGGACAAAGGTATCCCCATAGTATACTACGGTGAACGGTCTCCATCCACCGAGTCTCTGCAACCTCGTCAGAAATCACTACATCGGATCGTGACCTATAAAGCCCATTTGGTTATTTACACACACAGCTCGGGTTGTATTTTCCCGTGAGCTGAATGTCAAGTGGGTAAATCTTAGTTATTGTACGAAGGCGTGTCACTCAAATCAGCCTGCAATGTAAAATGAGCTTTATTCCGAAGCAGATGGGAGCAATTCAAATCGTTGCCCGCGCTGCAATAAAATGTGAAATTTTCTCTCTCTTCTTATCTTCTTCTTATAATGGCTTCTGAGGAGTTCTCCAAACAATTTCGCCAATGTCAAGTGTTTTTTTTTATCTTTATGCTCTCATATCGTAAAATTCGAATTATAATAATAACTTCAAAGCGATTTTATATTGGCATACCTACCTACTTTATAAACACCTACCGGAATTCAAAATATAATCTTTTTATAAAAAAAAACTCCAACAAAAAATAACTTTTTTTTTCATTGTAATACAAGTCGGCCAGACCAAGGAGGATTTTTCCTCTTAATTGAATTATTTTTTGAAATAGTCTGTGGTTACGCGCTGTACATGGTATGCGCGGTAGAATCGTGTCTTTTCTTTTGAATAATCTTTTGACGCCTTTGTCCTTCGATAAATTATATCGAAGCCTATGACATTATTATTTTTCACGTGCTTTGTTAGACAAGTCACAGTTTTATTGCATCAGTGTAGATAAAGTAGTGTATGAAACTTCACATAACTAGGTATTACAACACTTGTGTGACACCATTAAAAACCTCGCCAAGACTCGGTTTTTAAATTCACACTCGCTTTTTTAATAACCTCTGTTATGTAACAGTTTCATAAACTACTATTATAGTCAAGTCGTCAAGAGTCTCCGTTAATTCATAACCCAGCTTAAATGGTGGCAGAAAACAGAGTTATTTCAGGGAAAATCCACCAAAAAGACACGCAAATCACGCAATACACTCAAATTTAACTACACCATGTGCTATTTATATTAAGTTACAGCACCAGGATTTCAAGTACAACTCCTTAACCACTCGGACACCTCAGTTGTTAAGAATCGATGCAAAAATTTATTCTCGGGTCTATAGATAGAACTTATATTGATTCAGATGTCAGCATCAACCGTGAACAAAACATGATAAGAACAAATACTAATCCCACTAGGCTCTTATTAACATTTACACGGGCGAATAAGAAATAAAAGTTACCGAAATTTAGTTGTTAGAAGTGAAAAATAATATCGCTACTGTAATTAAATCTCACTTGAAGAAAAACTCAAAAACATTGCGTAAAATAAGATCTTGCTCACGTTAATTAAGTACCAGCATTTAAGGTTAAGATAATTATAATTTTAAAGCGCTATAGGTTTACAAAATTATATAATGGAAATGTATATTTTGAAGACCTCTGTGGCGCGGCGGGTGAAGGTTTGCCTGCGACGCAGGTGGTTGTGGGTTTGAATCCCGCCTCAGAACAAATATTTGTGCGATCTGCAGATATTTGTTTAGGGTGTGGATATTCTGTGTGGAGGTTCTGGATATTTTCCATGTATAATAAAAAATAATTATCAATGTAATATATTGTATATCAGTTATCTAGTACCCATCTAGCTCTGCTTAGCTTGGGGCTAGATAATGTTGAACAGTATATTATTATTTATTTATTATTAATAATTATCTCCGACACGCGACTGGAGTGAAAATTCTGTTGATTAGCGCATTGTTTATTCTGTGGTTCTGGTCCGATAATGCCCACTTGGATCCAAATGGAAAATGTATTTCTGGGAACGACTTCGGTTGGAAAGGAAGCATGCCATGTTTTTCGATAAGACACTGCTGGCAAGAGTTAAATAGGTTTCACTTAAACGTTATTTTTAGCAAAATTGTAACAGTGTGGCAGATTTTAATTGTAATTGTGGCAGAGAAAAACAATTATCTTCATCTTAATACGTCATCAGAAGAAGGTAATATATTGTACCTACAAACTGCCCCCTTGTTCGCTATGACCAAACGTGACATAACGCGGGCTCGTTACGATATCTGCGTGGAATCATCGTTCAGAATACATTGTGACGTCACACGTTATTGTCAAGTAATCTCCTATAGTCATAGCGAATAACCCGCCTGCATGGCTGATTTAACGTTAGCTAAAAATTGATTTTTATTATATATAGTTTTTAGTCTGTTTTGATTTTCTTTTGTTGTGTTTACGGGGACGGAGTTGTCGCTCAGCGACAAAGTCCTTTTAATAAATAAAAAAAAAACTTGATTTTATTAGTCTCTAAAACGATAAATAGTGTTGTTTTTTATATAAAACTAGTGATCGGAACTGTGTGCTAATCAAGATGAGTTCAAAATCGGCCTTCAAGGAGTTCCGTTGTCCACCTTCCGTCTCCATCATCAGATCAGCTCGCTGTCACCATCATATTATGTATTGTCATCGGAACTTGATATGTATGCCAAAATTATGCTCAATTGACAACCGGGAAGTGGGACAAATTGTAAGATTTGATTACAGACACCGGGACAGATATTCTAAATAAAAGAAAGAAAAGAAAGAAAAGAAAGAAAAGAAAGAAAAGAAAGAAAAGAAAGAAAATAAAGAAAAGAAAGAAAAGAAAGAAAAGAAAGAAAAGAAAGAAAAGAAAGAAAAGAAAGAAAAGAAAGAAAAGAAAGAAAAGAAAGAAAAGAAAGAAAAGAAAGAAAAGAAAGAAAAGAAAGAAAAGAAAGAAAAGAAAGAAAATAAAGAAAAGAAAGAAAGAAAATTTATTTATTTTACCACACGCACAACACACACATAAAACAAGAAGACAAAAACAAAAATCTACTAAGTATAGGTATAGGTACTACAAGATCAAGAAGCTTCGAAAAGCTTGTAAAAACGTGAAGGCCTTTTTGTTTTAATTGAGTTAGTGACAGAACAGATGGCCCACCTGATGTTAAGCGGTACCCTCTGCCGATAACAATACATTACCTCACCGGTCACGACCACCTAGGACGCACCCTATATTATGGCATTGCACTGCGCCCGCCAGCCTGGGACATAAAGATCAAAAGTCTCATGTGTCTTTAATTTCACCGGCACCCATACCCTTCAAACCAGAACACAGAAATGCGAGTATTCTGCTTTACGGCAGAAATAGGTATGGTGGTAGTACTTCCCCGGACGAACTATTTCACAAAAAAGCTCTATTACTATCAAAGGTGTGTACGACCACGTATCGAATTCACAATGTAGGAAAACTCTATAGATTGTCGTAAGTTTTAAAGGTTACAGTAAATCGGTGGATGGAGGTGGCTCTCAACTATTCTTTGTTGCATTCTATGGGCAAGGGCTTTGTCCTGCAGTAGACCTCTGTAGACTGTTAATGTTGATGAGTCAAACTAACTTAAACTCAATAAACTTTTTACGTTATAGTTTTAATTGTGCTCGCGTGAGTAAAGTTAGAATAATTAATGACAATGCGGATTTTAACACCCAATTACAGTTTACTGTGGGAGTTAATTAAACTAGATGTAGCAGAGTACTCATTAAAATAAAAAGGCTTTATTTTGGTCGGGCTTAGCGAAGTTTTAAGCAGAGTTTTTTTACAAGCTTTTATTAATTTGCAATGTATGTTTGTCTGGGTGGAATGGGTGGAATCTTGCAACTGAATTTTAAAGCAGTTATCCTTAACCGATTAAGCTGAAATTTAGCACCTTTCAAGTTCCGATAACAATGCAATATTATGGTGACAGGTAGCCGATCTGATGGAGACGGAAGTTAGACAACGGAACTCCTTGATTGATAATGGTAGACTGGCCTTGTTTAGGCTCTTTTTGATCAGCACACGGTTACGATCACTAATTTTATAAAAGCTTATATCGAAAAAAATATTTTCCACAAAAAACTTATTAATTTAAAAATTATTAGGTTAAAACTTTTGAAACTATCATGGTTACACTGAAAAAAAAAATAAGTTGTATTAAACCATATCCGTGGTCAAATCAACTATCATCTTGATTCCATATGAGCCTAACAACGTGTCGGTTTACTTGAACCATAGCAAATTGTTAGCATCTGTTATTCGTCTTGTTTAATTTACATCCTAGTATATGTTACAGTAGCCATAACTATTGTTTAATCCAAATAAGCTGCAAGCTAGTTCTTAGCCTTTCTTTCTGGTTCAATTCTAACAACTGCGCGTGTTCCTCTAGCCATATATCTTGTTAAATTCATACAACGGTATATATTGCAGTAGCCATGTATCTAAGTTAATTCAAATAATTTGCACGTTCAAATATTATCTGGAAAAAATATATCTTAGTTTCAAGCTTTTACCTGGTTCATATTTAACAACAGTGTATGTTCGACTAAACAATATCTTGGTTAATTCATACAACAGTCATGATGAAGTAGCCATGCATCTTGGTTAATTTCAATAAGCTGTCTGATAGTTTCAAGCTTTTACTTGGTTCAATTCTAACAACGGTGTATGTTCGACTAACCATATATATTGGTTGATTCATACAACAGTCTATGATGCAGTAGCCATGCATCATGGTTAATTTAAATAAGCTGCCAGATAGTTTTAAGCTTTTACCTGGTTTAATTCTAACAACAGAATATGTTGAATTAGCCATTATTTCTTGTTTAATACGACCACACATTGGTGATTCATAATAGATTCAAACGAATCTACTTTTTCAGGTTGATTAGGATTACTTTGTTATTTTATCACTGGTGCTAGCCATTCCAAAGCAGCTGGTCTACATTTTTCACCATCACGCTCACTCGTGAGTGTGATACACGTTTTTGCATGAAATCCGAAACAGTACGTCTAGCGGACCATTGCGGCAACTCAGTTTGTCCGTACAAAAACCCGTGGATCACGGTTACGAGTGAGAGTCAACACTATGGTGCAAAATGCATACTAGCTGCTCTGGAAGCCACTCATCCTGAGTCACCCCTAATTTATCGACATCATTGAATACCTACACGAACCAAACCGTGTTACCAATTTTTATTGGTTGTGTAGGTACTTGTTCAATAATGTAAGAAAATGAAGGTTGGTTTACGGAGTTTCCAGCTGATAATTAGAACATAGCAATCAATCGACCTTAATAAATAGAACGTTTAAATGAATCTATACAAAAACTAATACCTGGTGATGAATGGATAAGAAAATAAACAACTAAGTAAATGCAAGAGTCATTTATTAAATGACAAATAATAATTATGGTAACCGTGGTTTAAAGTGGTTAGTTCGGTATTCTCAAAGTAGGTACCCTTTAAAGTAGTACTTAGGTACTGTTAAAAGACAAAACTTACACAAAATATCAATACCTACTGGTTATTAATTATGCTTAAACCTAAATATGATCTTTTACTAACTCAAACTAATCATCGTAACGTTACATATAATTATTAATTAATTCAACACATCAAAATTATGTTTGTTCTTAATCAATGTAATATCACATTTTAATTTTTATTATTAATGGAATTAGACACAAAATGTTATTTGCTATTTTGCAAAAACAGTGTTGCTTTCACTGCCACAAGTAGATTTCTTCCGCTATCTCCACCAATCGCGCCACCTTTGCATGTTAATAGAGTAGACGCTTCAAGCGATAGTTTTATTAATTTTTCAAAACCTGGAAGAATAACAAAAATTATAAACGTTTACTGGTCAACATTACACTAATAGTACATGCAAGTGCGATCGAAAAGTTTTAGTGACCTTATACTTACTCTGCACTCAGGTGAATCGAAAACGGGACTTTTTTCTGGGGTTTTTCTACTTTGTTGCTCCGGGTTCTGGTGTAAAAATAAAAACATAAATAAGAGAGTGATTATAAAGGGATCTTACAAGTTAGCAAGCAACGTTGAACACAGTTCCCCTCCATCGCCATTGTCCCCTTATATACAGAATGTTTTTTTTTTTCGGGAGGGTATGAGGAGGTCGTTGTGCAAAACTCACTCCTTACCAAATTCCAGCATTGTGGGAGCAAATTCCAGTGGGATCGCTGGAAGTAATCTAGTGGTTTATATTTTTCCTAATATTTCAAAAACCCCAATGTCTAACAAGTTATTAATTTTGTAAATAAAAAAAAAACCCCAACGCTGAACGGCTGATCCGATTTTGATTAAACAAAGCTAAGTAAACTACCGACAAATACACCTTTCAAACAAAAAAAAAAAGGTTCATCCGTTCGGGAGCTACGACACACACACACACACACACACACTCTCTCTCACACACACACACATATACACACACAGAAACTTTTTCAGACTTTTCATCTTTATGTCTCAGGGTGGCGGGCGCAGTGCAATGCCACATAGGGCGCGTCCTAGGTGGACGTGACCTATGTGAGAATGCACTGTTCATAGGCAGAGGTTACCGCTTAACATCAAGTAAGCCACCTGCTTGTTCCGTATAAAAAAAATAAAACTTACTGGATGGAAAGTTTGGATGGGGCAGTAAGGACAGCTGCTAAAACCATTGCAACTAATGCAAACTACTTTTTTCTTCTGCATTTCTACATTTTTAATATATGCACAAAAATCGAGTAGGTCGTAATCAAATTATTAAGTTTGCAAATTTTACAGAACCTGTTAACTCGTTTAACTTTGTTTTGATTTTCTCGATGTTTACAATTTTGTGTGTGCAAAATTGTATAACGCCAAATGCCAGGGCTAGTCTGCTAAGAAAAAAAAATTGTGTAGCTGTAAGGGTACTGTCCCTCCTGCCCAGTCTCAACCTTCCACCCAATTATAAATATTATTCTTCAAGAGATACAAGCGTAACTTACGTTTAACTGGACTGTATATTCTTGTTCAATGAATATTGGTAGGTTCTGTAAAAAAACAAACATTTAACACATTAATTTGGTCAAGGTTTCACTAAAGAGGCTGAGAGAAGAAAAATCAGACAAATGTGAGTAGGTTTTTTTTTTGCTACTTGAATGATGGAACAAGCAGATGGCCCACCTGATGTTAAGCGGTAACCTCTGCCTATGAACAGTGCATTCTCACATAGGTCACGTCCACCTAGGACGCGCCCTATGTGGCATTGCACTGCGCCCGCCACCCTGAGACATAAAGATGAAAAGCCTCATGTGCCTGTAATTTCACCGGCACCCATACCCTTCAAACCGGAACACAGCAATGCAAGCACTACTTGCCCCATAACACAGCATCAGAAACTCAGGATTTAGTGAACAAAGTAACAGGTAACTTAAGTGGCTGAAAAATTACAAACCTGGTCACCGCATCCGTTCAAACTCGAGTTGTCAATTGCTTCTTGTACATCAAGATCTAAATCAAGGGCCTGAAAAAAACATAATATATGAGTCCAGGTTACATCACACTATCATCAAGGTTAATAGGTAAATTACTATTTAGAAAACCTGTAATAATGGTACATCAAAGGTAGTCTCTTCTTTTACAGTTAGAGAGTTTATTTCTATGGAAACATTCCAATACATCGAAACTTACTGAAAGTGTTACATTTGAACTAAATTCCATTTGCCACGATTTCCAACATCTTAAAAATAGGGCCCGTGGCCCTATTTTAGGTATTAGATCTTTAATAGTGTCCGGTGTTAGGGCAGACAATGATTGCAGATTAATGTCGTTTTCTGTGGAACAAGAAAATTTGCAATAAGTGACTGAAACTCCTGTGCTGAAAACACCTTAAAACATCTGAATAAACTCAAAGTAGACATGGGCTCCGCGCGCCACACCTAGGTGGGATCATCGCTCACTGCAGAGTAGGTCCTGACTGGGTCTGTGAGTACCTACATGTGCAGGTCCCAGTACACTATGTACCTAGTAACTGTTCAGGTGCACACGTGCCTGGCGGTCCTCATTTATAAAAGATTTTATTGTAACTTACTATGTATATATGGTAATGGTATATATATGTATATGTGACTGTCAAATTTTGCAAATGAATTTTGAACCAGTTAGCCTTGTTCGATTGAGCTGAGATTTTGCATACCTGTCAAGTTCCGATGGCAATCAAATATTATGGTAACAGCAATGTGATCTGATGATGGAGACAGAAGGTCGACAGCGGAACTCCTCGATAGTTAATGATATTCTAAGCGTGTTTGGGCTCATTTTGATCAGCTCTTATTAGAAACTTATTACCTATTTGACCCGCGACCGGCTTGTGAGCGTCGTTTGGTCGAGTGCGCTCGATCTGACGCCTGCGCCGCGCTGCGCCACACTTCATCGCGGGAGGATTCATTCGGCACGTGTGACACACTGACAAATACCAAAAAACTACATCGGATGTTTCAAGCCGGCTGCCGGCCAAACCCAAACGGCGGCGTTGCGCGACGCGCCGTGCGTGTTATGTGTCGTATCGTAGGTATGTTGGTAGGTATGTATTGTTGATGCGGAGACTACAGAGCACAACCATAATGCAAATTGATTCAAATAAAATAGGTACTTACGGTGAAATATAGGGATAAGGTCATCTAATTCCCAGATTCACTTCCACTTCGTCCATAGGGTTATGTACCTAACTACTTTTCACTCTAGACTATGTGTAATATAGTCCAGTCGCACTCAGACTTTGTTGCCGTCAGACTTGTTGGGTTAGCTAGCAGTTAACGCAACTATTAGGTTTTATCTATGAACACAACCACTAAAATTGGCAATGAAAGAAATCAAATAGCAACCGGTATCTACTACTACCTAGAGAACGAATGAAAACCGGCCGGCTCGGCGGCGAGGGCGCCACCGTCATCGCGGGGCGGCGGGTGACGCGCCACGGCAGTGTTGCCAGACAAGGATTTTAAATAAACCTAAGAAAAAATTAGGTATTGAATAAAATAAAAAAACGGCCAAGTGCTACTCGGCCCACGCGCAGTGTTTAGATTGGAAGGATTTGCCTTTATCGACCATATGTATAAAGCCTCCAGGCTTCAGCCTTATAAGTAAACCTACATGGAATAAAAATATGTACTTACTAGCTCATGGTCGATATTGGAAAACTGAGCCTAGATATTTGGTATGGAGATAGCTTGAATTTTGAAAAAGATCATTTTTATCCGAGTAGGTACCATGCTAGCGAAGCCGCAGTTAGTCGCTATCTAATATTGACTGACTGACTGACTGACATGTACCACGCGAGAGAAACCGCGGAATGCCACTAGTCTATAATATCAATAGGGCTCTTAATGGTAGGCAGCGCGTTTGCAATACCGTGGGTGTTGCAGATGTCCATAGGCGCGTAGGCGGCGGTGACTGCTTTACATCAGGCGGGCCGTCTGCTTGTTTGTCACCTTATTACATAAAAAAAAAAGTATGTAAAGCTTACAATGCTCTGCGGGTCTTAAATCATTGTTAATTATTAAGTACTAACCTAGTTTTAAGTTGTGTTACTAAAAAGTTGAACTTTTGTTGTCTTAATAAATAAATAAAGTAAAGTAATTTTTTACCCTGAAAAGGCTAGAACCTTGTTGTATATGGCTACACTACTGGTGGATCAAAAGGAGCACAGAGTACATACTGAAAGTGGTTGGGCTCTTGTTTGAATCTGTTATTATGACATGTTAGGATTGATCTACTAATGTCTGTATCAACTAAGTAGAAGTGTTCTAATAACTCAAAATTCTATGTTAGCTTGATCAATATGCGTTTGTAGAAGTAATTAATTGCGCTTCATTACTTCAATATATTAAATTAATTACGGCATCTAATTGTAATGTTTGGGTTTGCTATCAATTTTTCAGGTTCGAAAATGCTACGTGACTTGTTTAAAATAAAAAACAGCGATTTTTAACAAGTTATCTAGGTTCCATTAGCTAAGTGACATTATTCGATGCAAATCATTATTTATTTAATTGAAACAATAATAGGTCAACCAAGACACATGGTCACTTGTTTGAGAACGATTTTTTTCAGTGTATGTACATAATTTTCACTAGAAACGGGATTTTTACCATGATTTTTGAGTTAAATTATGGTAAATATCCCGTTTCTAGTGAAAATTAATTAGGTTAATTTTCAATAATATATAAAAAAGTATATTTTCCGTTCCGGCCCCGTCCCTGATATGTATGTAATAATCCTTCAGTCTGCAGTCGTAATCCAAACCATACCGAGACATAATTGTTTGAAACCTATAACGATGTCGTGGCGCTCCATACAAACGAAGTTTAGCCCTATTTTTGATACAAACTATTCAAACTCGTAGAAATTTTGCAGACTTGATCTAGAAACTAATACCTAGGTCTGCGGCTTGCCAGTTGCCCACCAATGATAAAGTTTCAAAATGACATGGAGTCAAAATTTCGTATAAGTATTGTTTTGAACATCCGGCACTTGGTCTGGAAACTTTTCACGTCTCACTTTGTTTGCAAATAAATAATATAATAAAAAAAAATAAGTTTCGTTTATTTTTTTATACATTTGAAGGCGTGGATATATATATGTGAAATGTAATGAATGAATGTAATGTGAATGTGTAGGCATTAAAACCTTTTTTCTTACTCTTTTTTGAGGTCTGCCCGGACGGGACGCTGCGACTTGATCATGAATGCCGATCTTTGATTATAGGTATATCCAGCTATTTTTTTTTTGTATTCTCTAAGATGCCGTTATTTAGCTCTGTAATTATAAAAAATAGGTTTAATTCACATAGCACATAATAATTATTTCCCGGCTCGACCCCGTCCCGAACGTGTGTGAACAGTCCTTTACTCTCATTTCCACCCCTATGATTTAATTGCGATCCACCCCGCAAAAATGCCTATAGACAATATATCACTTCAAATCTAATACACCCCAGAGTAACACAAGCAGTATAGAGCGTGAAGCATAGTTGCTTTATATGAAGCGTAGGCAGGTTTTGGAGTGTAAGAACGAGTAGTTCCTGTTTGATCCATTGAGAATGAGTCATTGTCCTGTTCGATCCATTATACCTATAATTTTGTTCCAATGGATCATTTTAAAATGATTATTTTAATTAGTTTTTTGTTCCTGTTGGATCCATTAAGGATTTTCAAAGAAGTTTGGTACAGTCAAGCAACAAATATCAAAAAACCTGTAGGTATACATTATTAGGTATTAAGTATTTAAACAAAAAAAACCATTGATTCATGATTCATTGATTTTGAAACGGAGTCATTTCCATCTGTACCCTACGAACGAAAGCCCCAGGCAGAAATCTTCGTACAATAAAAACGCGGCGCGCCGCTCGAAAAAGTTATTATTGATTAATTCGTAAAATTTTGATAATATTAGAAAACCGTAAACTTTGTTGTATTGATTTCATTCATCTGATTTTTTTTATTTTTTTATCCATGTTGATGGTTCAAAACATAGGTACGTTTAGGAGAACCCTATTCGACTCATGTCAGCCTCTTTTTTCTAATGCTACATTCAAAGGGCGCGGGCGCGGGTGCAAGCATGTGAACGCCCCCATTTGTGCAGGCGCCCGTGTTTTTGTCCGTGAATGCGCCGATCAGGTCGACTGTCGGTTTCTCGACACACTTCAAAGGATGAATCGTGTGTCTGTTCACACGCGCTCCGTCGTTTAATATCACATGCTACTTCGTGGCTATTTCTTTGTATTTTTATCAACCACCACCTTCTACGAACTCTTTTTCTCTTTTCCACTCGGAGACGATCATTTATTGTCATTTTCCAATATAAATAGGTGAATCCAAATGTCAGTGTAGCCGCCACGAGATCGATTTCCGCTGTGTCATTTATAGTCATTTATTAAAATATTATCATTATACGTCAAACGTCGTTGTACGTCAAATTATCATTATACGTGTTCGCCATGCGTGTGACTGTGAGCAGTGGACCGCCGCGCGCGCCAGGCTGCATGCCGGGCTGCATGCCGGGCTGCATGCCAGGCTGCATGCCGGGCTGCATGCCAGGCTGCTTGCCAGGCTGCATGCCGGGCTGCATGCCGGGCTGCATGCCAGGCTGCATGCCGGGCTGCATGCCAGGCTGCTTGCCGGGCTGTGCGCCGCGCATGTGACCGCGACATGAGAGTTATGTCGATGGCCTTGCTTATATTACTCTGTAACATAAAGTCCCCAGAGTTGGCAAAAGTACCAAGCACCCACATATCAGTATAATGAAATACCGATGTCGCGAATCGTGGGTCAGATATATATTATTGGAATGTGTGCAATTTATAGAGATCAATAAATACTTAGGCTTGTTCACTCTCGAAAGTCGAGAGTAAACCTATGTTTCAGGAGTGTGTCCTTTTTGTAACATTGATAGACCTTCGTTTGACCGCGATCTCTCCTGTTGGGAAGTTAAATTTTGGCCGACGATGGAGTGCCCAGTCTAGAAGGCATTATTTCATTATTCCTCGCTATAATATCTATAAAGATCGGATTGAACAAATACAAAAGAAGTTTATACGTTTCTTAAATTTTCGGTCAAGAATGTATATACGTGGTTATGATTTAGCTTGTAAGAGGTATCACCTCTTACCATTGACTAAACGACGTGAAATTGCTGATGTTCTTTATTTGGGTAAGTTGGTAGCTGGTCATGTTGATTGTCCTGAGTTGCTAAGCAAGTTGCAACTCTACGTTCCTGGCAGGTCTCGTAGGTTTATTCCCACATTCAGTTTAGAATTTGTGTCCAAAAATTATCGTTGTAATTCTTATATATGGCGTCCGTGTGATAATTACAATAAACAGCATTGTACTACTGTTGATTTGTTCAACTGTAGTATACTGAGGATGAGGCGCTTGTTGAGCTCTGAGTTCTTTGGTTAACTTAATTGACTATTATTTTATCTGTGGTTAATCTTAATGTGTAGGTACTGTTTGTCTAATCTGTTTGTATTAATCTAAATATTTCATTATCATTATTTTTTGTTAACTTCGTTTTATGTTTATGTTTAACTTGTACTTATAACTTGCTCTGTTACTTTGTTTTTTAAGAGTGAAGACTTATCATTAGCCTTATGATTCTAAATTTATATATATTTATGAAGTTCTCTGTGCTGTTAGTCTTCCTAAAAAAAAAAAAAAATATGAATAAGGAATTCATTATTCATTCATTTTATCTTGTCCTTAAGAAACAAGTAATTAATTTTGTAAAAATTTAAAAAACCCTCAACGGAATGAAACGGCTGAACCGATTTTGATCAAATATAGCTAAGAATACTCCCGACAAATTCACCTTTCAAACAAAAAAAAACAAAAACAAAATCAAAATCGTTTCATCCGTTCAGGAGCTACGATGCCACAGACAGACACACACACAGACACGTCAAACTTATAACACCCCGTCGTTTTTTGCTTCGGGGGTTAAAAAATAAACAGATTTACATTAAATAGTTACAAAAACTATACCTAGAATAAGATTAATTAATGAATACCCAACACCGTAAATCCGTTTTTGCCCGAAACTTGCGTCTTTGCATTTGGCGTCGTACGGCTTTTCCATATGCATTTTTCAAATATTTATTGTATTTATTTGCAACGTTACACTCCTGCCAAGTCGTCCATCTCTCAGTCAAGTCACGTTTTAGTAAAACGGTGGCATTTTTACTAAAACTTTGGTAGACAATTTCCTCCAATTTGAAAAGTCACGCAATACACTTTCATTTCATTTCAATACACTTGTGCTCTTTAGACGAGCTACATTGTTTAAAATGCCACCAAAATTACACAAAATAACACAATACAAAATGAAACTAAATAAAAGTAGACGACGTAACTCTTTTCAAAAATGGCGGAAAATAATAGTTAAACCACAGATGAAGTAGTACATGGATAGAGTGCTAAAATAGCATAGAGCGTTCCTTTTTACTCCTATCCTAGAAGATAGCTTGCTATCCTATGTTAGAGAGAAACAAATATATTGTCACACGACAGTCGTTTTTACGTTCCGTACCATGAATATTGGTACCATGCATATACATCTTCCTAGATTGGTACCATGAATGTAGTAGTAGTTTTACATTTGGCATGGTACAAGTTACACAAATAAGAACAGATAGATATATGCTTGTCTCATTCCGACTCATGAATACATTCATATAAAATAATGAGACTGGTATAATCGATACCGGTCTGTTTTTATCCTTACTTCCATGCTTTAGTTCTTCTTCTGAGAGTTAAACCCGCTTACCTGACAGCTCTACTGACATAATCCCTCTGAAATCGCTCCGAAGGCCAATTCTCGTATTATATTAAATCAACACTGAAACTTGAACGAATTGAGACGTAATTGTGAATTGACTGGTTTTTTTGTTATTTGTACGTAAAAAAAAAGGATACTGTTATATATAAATGGTAAGTGTGAAGAGAGACGCATCTATTGAGCTAAAATTCTAACCAAAATTAACAAAATTAACTTTGAAGCGTTTAAATTCGCGAGTCTAAATGTCTTTAAGGGTAGATTGAAAAAGATGCTAACAGGAAAAGCTTATAATAGTACACGAGAATTCCTCTCACATTGACAACTATTCAATCATATTTAACTAGAAGGAGTTCTGTGATTTTTTATTTTTTATTATTTTGATATTTTGCATGCTTTAAACACCGATTATGGCTGAACATTTAACTGTTGCAATAACCACCTGTTGCTCTAACTCATATATCGCAATAAATGAATTTGAATTCGAAAATTTCGGTCATATTTTGGTATAATAACTTCCTTCTTGTATTTACATACATACATAGACACATGCCTTTTTCCCCGAGAGGCTAGGCGGAGCCTCAATGGACCTCTTTTCACAGTGGGTTGCACCATCGTGGTAATATAGACGTGACAAGTGATGAGTTCTTCACCGCCATTGCTTCCCACGACTGACTCAGCGAACAATTTCTTCCAGTAATAACACACTCTTTAATAAGCTAGCAGCCAGGACAAATCTTATACCAACGAATGTTACTAACAAGTCCGTATGAGTAGAGTCTCGAGTAGAACCATTTGTGTAGTTTATGATATCAACACTAGATCGGATCATGATCCGAAGTGTATATTGACTATTTCGGGAATTGTGCTTTGTTTTGTACCCATAGCAAATATGCAATGGATTAAAAATTCTCACGATGTCAGTACTGTTCGCGCGTGCTGTAAATTCACATATTTCCACTGTATTTTTGTGTGATTTATAACTTTGCATTGAATGTTGCACGGCGTGGACATAATTTATACTCAACATGTAAGTACGTTTACATGTAAGTAGATACTGAACATGTTTGTTTTGATCGGTGGAGAGAGAGTGGAACAAGTAGAAAAGTTTGTATATATGAGAACTTTGTTTAAAACGGTTTTGATCTATCTATATACCTACCAAAGAACATGAGCAACTCCCCATACATTGTATGATCCAACTGTTTTGACATACCGAGATACTTTCGGTTGTTGATAATATATGTTAAGATAACAAAAAAGCTAATTTAATTTATTGCGTAGCAAGACGAACAATCAAAACTACTCCTTCAGCCTGCTGCTTGCCTGATGTTGGTATTGGTTTCACCGGCATTCCAGATATTCGGTAACCAGATTAGTGCTCCTGCAGTCTGCTGCTCGCCTGGTACATTGGATAGTCTTCGCATTGCTGCTGCGCCCCGCGGTGCCGCATAGTTCTCGACTCCGTGGGACTAACGAGATAACAAAAATGTGCCTATGTGTTATTCCGCGAGTCCAGTTATCTCCATTCCAAATTTCATCCGAATCCGTCCAGCGTGAAGAAGTAACAAACACACACACTCGCACACTAACACACAAACTTTCGCATTTATAATATTAGTAGGATTATATGACTGCTAATTTTACTTCCGTGAGTCATTATACTAACGATGTATTTAGATAATTTAGGTACGTTTAAGGCGCCATAGATTCAACCAGTTTCAATTAATATTTTTGTATGAGGCGAAGAAGGCGAGCGCGCTCCTATACCGTGTTTTTGTGTAAGCAGATTGTATCATAAGGGAGCAACATAATATTTTTACGGCGAGGGCGCTCTTTTGAATCCAGAGCGAAGTGAGGGATTCTAGAGTAGAATCCCGAGCGTAGCGAGAGATTCTTTAGTAGAATCCTGAACGTAGCGAGGGATTCAAAGTACGTCGCCCGAGCCAAAAATATATGTTGCGCCCGTGTGATACACTCTGCTTTTCATCACCCACTATGAGAAAATAAAAGGCGCCTCATATGTTATTGTAATATTATTATTTAATAAAACAAATGGTTGATTTTTTGTGTATTTTTTTGTGTTTGTGTTTTTTGTGTTTTGTGCTTTTTTGTGTTTTGTGTTTTGTGTGTGTATTGTGCTTTTTTGTGTTTTTTTTTGTATTGTGTTTTGTGTTGTGTTTTTTTGTGTTTTGTGCTTTTTTGTGTTTTTTTTGTTTTTTTTTGTTTTTGTTTTTTGTGTGTATTGTGCCTTTTTGTTTTTTTTTGTATGGTGTTTTTTGTGTTGTGTTTTTTGTTTTTTGTGTTTTTTTTTGTGTTTTGTGTTTTTGTGAATTTTTTGGGTGTTTTTTGTGTTTTGTGCTTTTTTGTGTTTTTTTGTGTTTTTTTTTGTGTTTTATGTTTTTTTTGTGTATTGTGCTTTTTTGTGTTTTATTTGTATTGTGTTTTTTGTGTTGTGTTTTTTTGTGTGTTTTATGTTTTTTGTGTTTTTTTGTGTTTTTTGTGTTTTGTATTTTTTGTGTTTTTTTTTGTGTTTTTGTGTTTTTTTTTGTCTTTTGTGTATTGTGCTTTTTTTGTGTTTTTGTGTTTTTTTTTGTGTTTTGTGTTTTTTGTGTGTATTGTGGTTTTTTTTGTGTTTTTGTGTTTTGTGTTTTTTTGTGATTTTGTGTTTTTTTTTTGTGTTTTGTGTTTTTCTTTTGTGTCTTGTGTTTTTTGTGTGTTTCGGGTTTTTTGTTTTGGGTTTTGGTCCGTCGTACCAGCCAGTTATTCAAACAATATTTGCGTTCGAATTATTTGGCGCTGGTTCCAAATTCAATAAGTGTGCCGCAATTATCTTTGCCGCGCACTTTTTGAATTAGGAACTTAATAAGTGCGCCGCAAAACTCATTACTGCCCGCTAAAAGTTTCTCATAGAAAACACCACCGTTGGGTGCACTTAAAGGCGAACCCAGTCGTCCTTTTCGAATAGATGGGATGAAAAATAATATAAAAATGCTTTTTAGAGTTTTGTTATGATGATGACTTCACTAACTCTATAATAATTAATAAGTAACCAAATGTTTATAAAACGTGTAATAAGTAAGACTAAAATGGCGTTTCAATTTTAAAAAGGTAGTATTTTTTAAATATTTTTTTATCGAGCTAAACATAGAGTATTGTATTGATGATTTAACTAAATAAAAATCTGAAGAATACCATATTTTTTTGGGTTGAGTTCTTTCGTTATCGGGTAAATTCGTCACCGAAAACTTCTCGAAAACTCTTATCAAAAACTTAAAAATTCTAGAGCTCATTATATACATGCTGTGAACCTATTGCGCCTTAACAGGGACAGAAACTAGTAGGTCCAGTAAGATACAAGTTCTCCATAGTCTTAAAGCCACGTCGTGGGTAGTCCCATAACTCGGGCCTAATAGACCTATGTGTCTTTATAAATAAGTACCTGCGAGTAGTCATAACGATATGTCTCTGTTAAGAGGCAGAAAACAGACAAATTACGTCACTATGTAACTCAGTAATGTTCAAGTTAGTTAGAAAGTGACAGAATAGCGCCCACGCAACGACAAGTGAACGAAAATCACGAAAATTATTTGCTACATAATCGAAAATATTAATCTACTATGCCCTCTAAAATGTTTTTGTTTAATCATATTAATTATATCAATGCAATATTTATGATAGAAGCGTATTGTAGAGGGCGAATCTCGGAAATTTCTTTCTCAGTGACCCTAGACCACAAAAAGACTGTTTACGGTTTAGGCTGTGCGTTGACAGACAGTCACGCACGATTTTATAAATATTATTTATAATATTGAAATACTTGTTTTATGAAAAGATGCCTATTGAGGCTCTGCCTACCCCTTCGGGGAAAAAGGCGTGTGTCTAAGTAACAAGGTCACTTGTGTAGTCCATATTAGTGTAGGTTTTTTTTTGTCTTGTACCTACCTTGACTTTATATTATTTTATGCTTTATAATTGTGATTTTTATTTTATGGGATTTTTTTGACATGTAAATTGGTTTTACGAATAAATTCTATTTCTGTATTTCTATGTATTAATGTTGTTTTGTTTTTTACCTTTTACTCTTTTTTCTCCTAAATCCGGTTCGTGTTTGCCGAAAGGTTGAAATGGTTCTCGAATGACCATTATATCCCAGCTGTTGTCTGTTCTATGAGTTATGTGGCCTGTCTATGGCCACTTCAACTCACCGCCACATGCCAGTCGAATGCTTTCCAATTTTGTCCATAAATAAGATTATTGTGAAAAAAATATTTTTCAATACAAGGTTTTATAAAATTAGTGATCGTAACCATGTGCTGATCAAAATGAGCCAAAAATCAAAACACGGCCAGTCTGCTATTATCCATCGAGGAGCTCCGTCGTCCACCTTCCGTCTCCATCATCAGATCAGCTCGCTGTCACCATAATATTGCATTGTCATCGGAAGTTGACAGGTATGCAAAATACCATCTCAATCGGTTGAGGATAACTGCTTTAAAATTCAGTTGCAAGATTCTAACTGGACATAGTTACATTGCAAGTTAATATAAAAGCTTGTAAAATATTAAATAACTAACAGACAACGCACAAACCCCTAAGAAATAAATTAAAATAATGTAAACAAAGTTATCATTGCGTTCCCGGTTATAAATAAAAGTCTGAACTTATCGCGAATAAATTTCAAAAGTAATTAAAATGGCGACTCTGAACAAAACTGTAATATTTATCGCTGTAATTACAATTCAAGTCGTTAATGGGTGGGATAAAGGATTACAAGAGGAATTCCTGTTTAAGGTTTATATTTACTCAGAGGCCGCAGATACGGAGCTGCAGCGGAGCGGGGCGTGCAGCGGGACGTTTGAGCGGACCAATACAATAGTCTCTAAATGACGTGATAGGCTGATTATTTTTAACTAGCGACTCGTCCCAGCTTCGCACGGGTAGCCCCCGGTGACCCCCCCCCCATCCTACCCCTCCCCCTTATGTTAATCTCCTGGTTCTAAGCTACCTCCCAACCAATTTTCAGCCAAATTGGTTCACCCGTTCTTGTCTTATAAGTGGTGTAACTAACACGACTTTGTTTTATATATGTATATAGATTTAAACAAAACCACAGACCATTATTAAGATAGATACTGCAAACACGTAAGTATGAAACCAAGTGTGCTGTTTTATTTTGTACCTACTATGCTACGAAATATCTCCATTCGCACGGCTAGCTGATTTCAAAGAACTTTTACAGTTCACTATGGCGCAATCAGGCATTTTTCTATTAACATTTTCTATTAAAAATGTAAGAAATAAATTTTCAAAGTAGCTTCTGTTTTCGTAGTTACAACCATTTTTGTCCTAAACTACTGAGATGTTTTTATTGCCTTCAGTATAATAAATAATGTAACGCCGAGAGTACCTTGTTTTTATTTTTAGAAAAATTCTTTCCTAATGATTTTTAAATAAAAAAATCGTTATTCTCGCTCACTTTTCGTTGCGCGAGTGCTATCCTGTCACTTTCTAACTTACCTAGTGACAGAATTCGGCATCCATCGACGCCTTAAAAAAAAATAGAATAGAATAGAAGAATAGAATAGAAATAATTTATTTTGAACAGCAAATACACACAGCTTGGGTACACAATACAATAGTTACACCGTTAAAAAAATATTTGTTGCTGTGTTTATAGTACCGTCAAAATAGCTTAAAGGTTGCAAGAAGCCAGTGGATGGAGGTGGGTCAAGCCCGTTCATAGTGGCATTCTCTGGCCTATGTCCAGCGGTGGACTTTAACAGGATGATGATGAAACAAAGCAGCTTTCTCAACAAGATCCCCTCAATGCGGTGCTCTTGTTGGCTTCCCAATAGTCCTAATTGGCTTCCCAATAGTGGTAATTGGCCGAGATTGGCGAGGGCGACGCCTGATGACCATTTGTTTCGATTAAGTGTTCCGTACGGCTTCTTGTTAGCAGGAATATGCATTCACATATTCTGGAATATGTTCAGTCGTAGACAGTTCTTTCAATATACGAGTATTTAGTTTGTTCGAAACAAGTAATTTATTTTGTTACAATTAAAAAAACCCTCAACGGAATGAAACGGCTGCACCGATTTTGATCAAACATAGCTAAGAAAACTACCGACAAATTCACCTTATAAACAAACAAAAAAAATCGGTTCATCCGTTCGGGAGCTACAATGCGACACACACACACACATACACACACAGACACGTCAAACTTATAACACCCCGTCGTTTTTGCGTCGGGGGTTAAAAAAATGACAGTGAAAAAAGTTTATTTGCCGAAAATAGATTTACTAACACTTAAAACTATCTTGTGGTATTCGCACTAGGCAAGGAGGCCTGTATTGCGAACACCAAAGAGCCGATTTACAATACGGGTGAGCTTTAACCTCGGCCGATGGTTAAAGTTAAAACTAAAGTTAGTACAAAAAATTAAAAAAATTACAGATGGCTAAAATTATATTCATAATACTAAAAATAGTGATCTTAATAGGTATACCAACCGGTAGGTTTAACCGGACTTGTTGATAACATTCGTTGGTACAAGATATGTCCTGGCTGCAAGCTTATTTGAGGAATGTGTTATTACTGGAAGAAAGCGTTAGCAGAGTCAGTCGTGGGAGGCAACGGTGGCGATGAGCTCACCACTTGTCACGTCTATTCCAACGATGGTGCACCTTGAAAAAACGCCTTTTGTGTGTCTGCCTACCCCTTCGGGGAAAAAGGCATGTATGTAAGTAAAATAAATAATTCATTGGTTGTTTCGGCCTCTTGGTGAACTTTATGTTATCAATGAGGCCGGACATAATATAGTCACTAATCGTTCAAATAATAATAAAATATCTATCTATGTATTATATTGTTTTAGGTAAGTATATCAGTTATCTAGTACCCATAACACAAGCTCTGCTTAGCTTGGGGCTAGATAATGTTGTGTGAACTGTCCAGCATTATTTATTTATTTATTTATTATCATCAACACGATTCATTCTTATCCGGACTTGTTTGTAAGATCCGTTGGTATAAGATTTGTCTTGGCTGCTAGCTAATTATGGACTGTGTTTTTTTTTATATAAATAAACAAATAACGCTGCACAAGTTCACACAACATTATCTAGCCCCAAGCTAAGCCAGAGCTTGTGTTATGGGTACTAGTTAACTGATATACTTAACACAATACATTACATAGATAGATATGTTTTATTATGCATAGAAAACACAAGAACACCCTGAACAAATATCTGCAGATCGCACAAATATTTGTTCCGAGGCAAGAATCGAACCCGCAACCTCCTGCGTCGCAGGCGAACCATCGCCAGCCGCGCCACAGAGGTCGTCAATTACTGGAAGAAAGCGTAAGCTGAGACAGTCGTGGGACCACCAATTGTCACGTCGATTTCCCACGATGGTGCAACCCACGGTGAAAGAGGACACATGTGAGGCTCTGCCTACCCTTTCGGGGAAAAAGTCGTGTGTCTATGTATGTATGTATGTATGTATCATCATCTACCTATAGAAGTCCACTGCTGGATATAGGCCTCCCCCATAGAATGCCACGACGAATTTTCTTGAGCCGTCTCCATCCACCATTTTCCTGTGGTCTCTATAATATCGTTGATCATCATCCCCGAAGGTTTGTCAACCGGTCTGTTCTCGTCACTCGAGAAACTTTATTCCCCTACGGTTATGAGTTCTGCGAGCTATATGGCATCCCCATTGCCACTTCAACTTCCTAATACAATAATAGTACAGTTAGTATTTAGGTTATTTAAGCGACCTCTTTATGAGTGTCGTGTAATTATTCTGGATTATTCACTGAATAGAGCTGATTCGTTCAAAATGCTATGAAATTATTGTCTAAAATGAATATTGCTGGTATTGAAATATTACGAACATTGGCGCGGATTATGCTCGACAATAATTTATTAGGTGGATTAAGTTCACAGTGAAGGGGGAAACGGTTGGATCATTAAGACTGCGCCACCCCATTATAACATTTATAAAATGTACATCCGAATGATGATGATGATGATGATGATGAAATTAGTAAACAGAACTGTGAGCTGATCAAAATGAGCCCAAACACGGCTAGTCTGCTAAGGAGTGGAAAACACTACCGTCGTCTGTTTTTCCTGAAAACTATAATCTGGGTCTCTTCAAGGCTAGAGTGAATAGGTGCCTTCTAGACCTTTGTGCTCCATCTTGGGTCACATCGTCACTTACCAACAACAACCAACAGGTCAGATAATGGTCAAACAAAGGTCTAACATTGTTAAATAAAAAACTATTAACTATTGTTAACTTAACGTTGAGTTCCTTTGTCCACCTTCCATCTCATCATAATCGCTGTCACCATAATATTGTATCGTCTGTGAAACTTGACAGGTATGCAAAGATTCAGCTCAATCGAAACAGGCTAACTGGTTCAAAATTCAATTGCAAGATTTGACGGGACACATACATTGCAAGTTAAATAATACCTATTAACTTTTAATATAGGTACTACAATCGTTTGCATATAGTGAACGCGCTATTTGCCCATAACCTAACTTTAAATAGACGGCTCAGCTTAAAACCTTTGGTCAGTTAGAACTTAAAATAAATGAGCTATTGGACGTACCTATCCATTTCTATATTAATACAATTGTACTGAATATTTTGGCAACAGTGAAATGCTCACGACTGGAGTGGATGGAGTTTTTTTTTCATACAAACTTCAACACCCTGCTAAACCCCTTTAGGGGTGAATTTTGGTAATTATTTTCTTAGTTCACCCCTAGACAGTGCACCAACTATGTAGACCACACTCTTCCTTCGAATGTTTTTCCATAGGGTGGCATCGCTACCAGCGGCCATTTTTACAAGCTCTTTTAACTCGCAATGTATGTCCGGGTGGAATCTTGCAACTGAATTTTAGAGCAGTTATCCTCAACCGATTGAGCTGAAATTTGGCAAACCTGTCAAGTTCAAATGACAATATAATATGATGGTTACAGCGAGCTGATCTGATGATGGAGACGGAAGGTGGACAACGGAACTCCTCGAGGGATAATTGTAGACTGGCCGTGTTTAGGCTCATTTTGATCAGCACACGGTTACGATCACTAATTTTGTAAAAGCTTGTATCGAAAAATATATTTTTCACAAAAAACTTATTATTATTTTTGAATCGGCGACATTCTATGGAACCTATATGCATAATATGAACAATTAAACGAACAATAGTAGATTATGCACTGAGGGAATAAAACAGCGTCTTACGTCGCGGGCGGCATATTGAACCCTGAGCGTAACGAGGGACTCTAGAGTTATAATGGAGTCCAGAGTGAAGCGAGGGGTCAAGCTGCCCAAAACGAAGACAGGCTTTATCCCAGAGGATCATAATACACTTTTCACACCATTCACTGAAAATTATAGCACCAACACCGTCTTTTGTTTCACATTCTTTGTAAACGCACTTTTTTTTTTGGTTCTGTTTATGGCATCGAGCATCGAGCAACGCAGGCCTCCGTACGTTTATGGTGGTCAGTTCTATTTTCTATCAAACCTCTTTACAATGTCATATGGGCATTTTTTTACTCAGAGTTTTCAACGAGTTTCCACACGAATTCGACGTTCGAAATTCACTGTATTCCCTGGGGAGTTTCATACAACTTTATATCCCTAAAGAGATATTGCTTTACTTTCCTTTGAGGTTGCATGATATGTAATTAGACATTGTCGAGACGACAAAAATATTGTATACCATACTGCCCTAAGCGTCACTTTCCGCAAGAGTTTTTAACTACGAAAATTAGAAAAATTAGCTGGTCAACTACTTACTACAAGTAAACTCGATACTGGCAGAATTGAGGGGGGGCTGATTCACCAATAAAGCACTTCATTATTTAACCAACGCTTGGCCCAGCTATTGGGCCACCGTGTGCTTACAAGGTCTTGTATAAAATGTGTTGTGAATTTCAGGTATATTTCCAGCATTATATTCCCATAATTTCACAAGATAAACGAAGGGAATGTACGAGCGAAGTTAAAAAGAAGCCTGTTTTGTTTTAATTTGTTCCAGCGAGTTCGTTTTCATTCCGCCTCTTGTAACGATTGTGAAATATGTGACCTAGTTGCTGGTCTGTTAAGGTCCCTGTACACGCTCAATATCGATGCCTAACAACCTACTGAACCAGGTTTTATTTTAGTACTTATTTAACTTTTTATACCTACCTGGGCTGTTATTCGCTGTGACCATAGGATATTACTTGACAATAACGTGTGACGTCACACTGTATTCTGAATGATGATTCCATGCAGATGTCGTATCGAGCCCGCGTTATGGTACTTTTGGTCACAGCAAATAAGGGGGCCGTTGTCCAAAGTACTACTTTTTACAACCTTTTCTTTCATTTGCAATATATGTATGTATGTTTGTCCGGGTGGAACCTTGCAACAGAATTTTAAAGCTCAACCGATTGTGATGATATTTTGCATACCTGTCAAGTTCCGATGACAATGCAATATTATTGTGACAGCGAGCTGATCTGATGATGGAGACGGAAGGTGGACAGCGGAACTCTTCGATGGATATTAGTAGACTGGCCGTGTTAAGGTTCATTTTGATCAGCACACAGTAAGGATCACTAAATTTATAAAAGCTCGTTTTTACTTTTTATTTTTGGCCTCTTTAGCGCGTCAGGCGAGTAGTCGGCTGAGATGCGAAATGTTGAGGGTTCGATTCCCGCTGCGGGAACATTGTTTGTATGATCTGCAAATATTTGTTCCGGGTCTGGGTGTAATGGTACCATAGTACTCGTAGTTCCTGATATCCCCCCACAGGGAATCCTAGTGTGGAATCAGGACTATGTATGTGACTGTTGGATGTTATGTTATGTTATGTTATTATTTTCTTCTTTAAATGGTTAGGTTAGCATTGATGTACGTACGTACGAGGCATCGTTCAATGACCTAGATACTACGTAATTTGCAGTTTAAGACGTCAATGGACGACTAATTATGTAACTATCTACCTCATTAAAGTTCAGGTAAGTTAGAAAATGACAGAATAGCACTCGGGAAACGTGGTAGCTCAACTCATCCAAATCACTACCAGACGGGAGCGTCCCTTAGATGCTGGCTGCATTGTCACGCTGAATGGCAATACTAACGCGTTGAGCCAGATAAACGTCAACTCTCGGGTCACGCGTCGCTTCGACCAGACGCCCTGAAATAATGTTGTATTGTCATTGGATGACAGGTATGCCAAATTTCAACTTAATCGGATATCTGGAAGTGGTCCAAATTTCGATCGTTAGATTTTATTCCATACAATAAAAATAGCAAAAAGACGTGAAAGTGAATGAGGAGTTTTCCAAGTGTCATTGTCAGTTTAGTTCTTTGATTGTCAAGAGATGGCGCTCGCGTAACTATTGATATTTATTTACATTTTAAATTGTATCATGACACTGGAGAACTTCGTTCAGCGAACGTAAATAGTTTAAAAAAGTTTTTGTGATAAATATATACCTATTTCAATACAAGCTTTTATAAAATTAGTGCTGAACAAAATAAGACTAAACAATGGGTCTACTATTATCCATCGAGGAGTTCCGTTGTCAACCTTCCGTCTCCATCATCAGATCAGCCCGCTGTCACCATCATATTGTATTGTCATCGGAACTTGACAGGTATGCCAAATTTCAGCTCAATCGGTTGAGGGTAACTGCTTTAAAGTTCAGTTGCTAGATTCCACCCGGATTTTACCCAGACGAACATACATACATTGCAAGTTAAACATATTTTTATTTACATGAATCAATAAAACAATATCAGGAGAATCACCAACCGTCAAAAATTCAATTTATTCTCGTTTCCCTGCAGGGACTTAATAAATGACCCCTCGTGTCCTTACGTGTCCTTACGTGTCCTTACGAGAAGCACTCCAACTATAAATAAGAGCTTGTAAAAAATACAAAATAAATAAATAAATAAATAATGCTGGACAGTTCAACACAACATTATCTAGCCCCAAGCTAAGCAGAGCTTATGTGTTATGGGTGCTAGATAACTGATATACTTAAAACAATATATAACATAGATAGATATTTTTTATCATACATAGAAAATACCCAGAACACTATGAACAAATATCTGAAGAACGTACAAATATTTGTTCCGAGGTGGGAATCTAACCCGCAACCTCCTGCCTTGCAGGCGAACCTTCGCCCGCCGCGCTACGAGGTCGTCAAAAATCCTGTGAAATTACGTAATAATTAATATGTTTGTGATAGTTACGTATTTTGAAATATTTACCGTTAACAAAACTGTCGCCAACGCCATCTAGCGAGAGATAAATAATGCTAAAATGACACTAGAAAAACTCCTCATTAAAGAAAAGCGTGTAAAAAAGACGCTTAATATGTTTTAATTTGTTGCAGAGAGTATTCCGGCCCTTGTGTGAAATATGTGACCTAGATGCGGGTAGACTTCGACCAAAGTAAAATAAATGGACTGGCCTTACCCATACAAAACGTCCGTGAAAAATAAGACAATTCGGATTTAGGGTACGGTCAACAAATAAACTATCTATCTATCTATCTATCTATCTATCTATCTATCTATCCAGCCACTGCTGAGTAAAGGCCTCTTCTCTATAGCGCCACTCCTGGCGGTCTTGTAAATAAACTAGGTGAAATTAAATTATTGAACTTCTTAAAAACTGTATTTTTTTTAATACTTAATACTTTAACAGATGCAATGTGTTTTCTAAAGTTATTTCAGTAGGTTTATAGTACAAAAAATCGCCGAAAAAATGCAATTATTGAATGAAGCTTTTACAAAAATACATGGTTCCCATCTGTTTTATGTAGTTACGTATCTATTTTTCAGCTCTCAAACATACACAATATAAATCAATAGAAAAGCAAGTCCACCTAAGGTCTTCAGCTCAATCAATTTGTGAAAAATATATTTTTCATCACTCAATAAACTAAGAAAATATCATAAAAATCGTACGGAAACATAAATGTATAAAAATTCCAATATTTAAGAAACTGCAGAGTGCAGTTTTAAGACTTTTGCACAATGAGTTTTTTTATACTACTTGGAATGACAGATCAAGAAGATGGCCCACCTGATGTTAAGTGGTACCCTCTGCCTATGAACAGTGCATTACCTCAGGTCACGTCCACCTAGGACGCGCCCTATATGGCATTCCACTGCGCCCGCCACCCTGAAACATAAAGATGAAAAGTCCCATGTGGCCGTAATTTCATCGGCACCCTTACCCTTCAAACCGGAACACAGCAATGCGAGCACTACTGCTTTGCGGCAGAAACAGGTATGGTGGTAGTACTTCCCCGGACGAACTCTTTCACAAAAAAGCTCTACTACTACTAACCGTTTTTTGGCGTATTAAATTCATTGTGTAGAAAATTATCAGAGCAAATACGGGAAAATGTATTCCACTTCCAAAAGTCGTCTGTTCTTGCTCGTCTTATGACTTCTATCCATTTTTGTTTACCTTAGATTTCTTTTGGAAAGCTATAAGGTTAATTAACATGCCATTACATATTATATGCAATTACCTAAAGCGACGTGCTTAGCAATGTTTTGACGTAAATAATGCAAATTACAATTCTAAATCAATACGATACCCCTTAGGCATCAGATTTTTTTGCAGTCTGTACCGGACCATCCGTCATGCGTGAAGTCTTGTCAAATATTTCGTCGCTGTAGTTGGAAAACTAAATAAGTAATAACAACAACAGAACCAAAATCGCGAGAAAAACGCGATTTACTGTTTTATTGCGTCAAAAATGGCAATAACTTTTTTATCGTAACTAATTTTGCAGTCCGTGTTTTGATAAGTTATAGATTGGTACTGTATCTATTTTTGAATTTAATGATAATACATTTTAGTTCTTTTGATTAAGAGAAAAAAAAAACGACTATGTATTTTTCCCTCGCCAAAGTTTTGAATAATTGATGCAGTTATTTATTTTTGCATGTCAATTGTTTAGTTTTCCTTCGTCAATGATCTCCACTGAGGTTCAAAAAGCTAATGATAAGTGCCATTATTTAATTTTCCCATAATAGTGAAATCATGAAATGATCTATTATTTACTTATTTGAATATGACAATCCTATCCATGGGTATAGATTAAAAATAATATTAAAATACATTTTAAAATAAAACCAACTTATATTAATAAATAAATATATCTGGACAGTTCACACAACATTATCTAGCCCCAAGCTAAGCAGAGCTTGTGTTATGGGTACTAGACAACTGATACACTTAATACAATATTAACATAGATAGATATTTTTTATTATATATAGAAAATACCCAGAACACCCTGAACAAATATCTGCGGATCGCACAAGTATTTGTTCCGAGGCGGGAATCGAACCCGCAACCTCCTGCGTCGCAGGCGAACGTTCGCCCGCCGCGCCACAGAGGTCGTCTTCATAATATTTTTTTTTTATCAAGACTGAATATTAGAAAAATACTGAAACACCTACATTATTTTAGCAGACTTTTAAATTCAAAGTAAGTGACATAACAAACTTATCATACGACTATTGCTTATAAAATCAACAAAATGAAATCAATTTGTGGAACACAATAATTCTAAGTATCAAAAAGAAAAAGGTATGTCGACTAAAATTAAAACTATCTACGAGTATAAACTTGTGTCTGTTAACTTTCATTCAGAGTGGGGAACATTGAGATAATGTCCTGGGGCGTAGTCCTCCTTGTCGCTCGTCCTCTAGAGCAAGACGTGTCCATCGACATGTATGGGCCATCATAACCATGCAATAAAGTCTATTTCGCAAAATGTGTTACTTATGTAGTTTTCCTACTACACGACAATTTATAAGTTTTTTATCAATTGATGAAAATTATATTACAAAACCTTTACTTACGAATGAAATGCGATGCCTGAAGCTTTATTTGTATTTCTTGTGTTGTTTGCACTTGCAGAAAAGCACAGGAAGGCATTGTATCACCAAGGTATCTAATTTTGGTATTTTTCAGCATAGCTGTCACTCGTTGCCGTGACAAAGACTGACTAAAGCGAAGTATACTAGCTAGGTCTGTTTAGAAGCTTCAAAACTATCGTTCCCTAAGGCCCGTCCATTCATTTTATTTACGTCGATGCGGGTAGACATATTTTTGCAGTATAATGCGAAGCCATATTATTGTAAATTATGGGCAGAGGGGCTGGACTTTTATTTTGTGGGTTCATTCCTTGGAACAAGGAATATACTGAGATACGGAGAGTGTTTCCTTTGAGAAAATGGAATACGGGGTTCTAGGCGATGATTTATTCCGCTATTTATACAGCATACAATATTTTCTTCTTGACTTAGTGAAATTGTGCTTTGGTGTGTCCGGCATTAGAATAGACCACTTTGTCTCCTCCCGTGGATGTATTTAAAACCAAGGGATTGCACCAGTGGAAGGGCAGTAGCATCCACCTGAATACTCATCACCAAGACTGCGATCACCAATGCATTACATAGGGGAGGCCTTTTTTATAGTTCCAAATGACCCTGTCTTATTAACAGACTTCAAAAAAATGAATGAATTGAGATAAATTTTTTTTCTGTTTGTTTCCTCCGAAATGTATGAACCAACTTGAAAAATATGTTTTTATTTGACGCAGTATTCTTCCAGAATTGTCCCATTTTCATCAAAATCCGATTATCATGATGGATCCATGAGGAATTGAGGGATATCTTAAAATATTACATAGCGATAT
Source organism: Operophtera brumata (assembly GCA_932527175.1). NCBI lineage: Eukaryota > Metazoa > Arthropoda > Insecta > Lepidoptera > Geometridae > Operophtera > Operophtera brumata. The sequence continues at coordinate 50,591,342 of OW052239.1, read as the reverse complement.
CGTTATTTTCAGCAACAAGTCAAGCATGTACATTCAGAAAGTGCCATTTGGTGAAGTGGAACTGATAAAGACGAACAGAGATGGCCATTGGAACTACTCAATGATAAGTATTTCACGGGTGACCTTCCGATTCGGCAAACCTGTCAAGTTCTTATGAAAATACAATATGATGGTGACAGCGAGCTGATCTGATGATGGAGACGGAAGGTGGACAGCGGAACTCCTCGATGGATATTAGCAGAATGGCAGTGTTTAGGCTCATTGTGATCAGCACACGGTTCCGATCACTAATATTACAAAATCTTGTATTTGGGATAAATTCCTAGCTTCGCAGTCGGTGTTTTTTTCGAAAATAATGTTACTTTAGCTCCCTTTTCTTTGTAAATTTCCAAAATGGCTCCACTAGCGACGCTGTCAACTGAACATAAGTTGGTGGAACTATACAGAGTGTTCAATAAACAAGATACAAAATCGCTATAATTATGAGACCACAGTATACAAAAATACAGTTATTGCCTACATGTGGCACATTGTAAGAAAGAGTCAATAATAGTAGATTAGGCACTATGGGAACAAAGAGTATGCGGGCGGCATATTGAACCCAGAGCGTAACGAGGGCTCTGGTAGCGAGGGAGTTTTATAGAGTCTTGAGTGAAGCGTGGGGTTCAAGCTGCCCAAGACGAAGACAGGCTTTATTCCAGAGGAGCATACTCTACTTTTCACACCTTCTGCGAGACAATTAAAATTCACTGAAAATCACAGCACCAAACACCGTCTTTTGTGTTTGAGTTGAGTTCGAGTTTGAGTTCTGCTTACGGTTGCTCGATTTTTGAACAAACCTCTTTACAATGCCATATGAGCATTTTTGTACTCAGAGTTTACCACGAGTTTCCACACGAATTTGATGTTTAAAATTCAAATCACTTTATTCCCTGTGGAGTTTTATACAACTTTGTATCCCTGTTGTAGGGCAGGCGGTGTGAAAAAAAATGGTATGAGTTCTAATTCGCGGCGGATAAAAAGCCACCTGAGACGAGAGAATTGCGTTCGATTATAAAAATAATTCGATCGATTTTCAATAATAAAAACAATATAGCGTTGTATTATTATACTGAAGGCAATAAAAACATCATATGATTGATAGTTTAGGTGAAAAATGGTTGTAACTACGAAAACAGAGGCTGCTTTGCAAACCTAAATCAAACATTTTAAGTTATTTAAAAAAAAAAAGAAAACAAGAGGTCATGCTTTATATATGATGTAGATTAACATATATATATTTTTTGTAGATTTTTCGATAAAGATCGCGGTTTAAAAAGGTTTTAATGCACCACATTTCAGATATCCACGCCTGTGTCTCTAGACGATACATATACATGATGTAAAATTGATGTCACAGAGACCAGATAAATCTTTTTTCACTATGTATTTACAGTACCTACCGATTATTTTAACCGCAATAAAATAAGCCGTTTTTTAGGGTTCCGTACCTAAAGGGTAAAACGGGACCCTATTACTTAGGTTCGGCTGTCTGTCTGTCTGTCTGTCTGTCCGTCTGTTACCGGTCTCAGTGGTGACAGTAAGACAGTTGAAATTTTTACAGATGATGTATTTCTGTTGCCGCTAAAACAACAAATTCTAAAAAATATAATAAAATAAATATTTAATGGGGCTCCCATAAAATAAAAGTGATTTTTTTGGCGTTTTTATAGACCAGAGGGGCAAGTCCGAGTTTACACACACCATCGTAACGATGAACGTAACGACGATCGTACGTGTATTGCGTAGTAACTAGCCAGTAATCTGTGACGTTTTTGGCACAGATTAATAGCTAGTTATTATGTAATACACGTACGATCGTCGTTACGTTAATCGTTACGATGGTGTTTGCAAAACTCCGACTAGGGCCTCTGGCTGTAATCTCATGAACTGTGATAGTAAGACAGTTGAAATTGTCACAATGTCAGTTTTCAAATTGTCATTGTGTTGAAACTGTTGCCGCTATAACAACAAATCCAAAAAAACAGAATAAAATAAATATTTAAGGGGGCTCCCAAACAACAAACATGTTTATTTTGCCGTTTTTATAGATAATGGTCCGGAACCCTTCGTGCCCGAGTCCAACTCGTACTAGGCCGGTTTTTAAAAACCAAACTGTGCTGTAAGTTTATCTGGCTGAATTCCTCTCACTTGCCGATGTGCCATGCCAATAGCTGGGGACTGTAGAGCAAGTATCTTACCGCAAAACAACCGACTTATTGGTTTCCTGTCAATGCGAGTCAACGTTTCCTTCTTTATGGCCTGGACGACGCGTTACTGTTCAGTGGGTTTCATGGTGCGACAGTTGCCACAGTTAAGAGACAGCACAGGGGGCCAACCATGATCTCTTAAAGCAGTATTATTTTAATATTACATTGAAATTTCGTACCATGATGTCAATAAAGTTAGCTTACTTTATTATTGCAGACGCTAAGCAGTTTTGGTGATGTCACAGTATATTGTTCACTCAAAGCGTACCATGAGGTGTCCTTTGACAACACGTCATAATGTTTTTATGTCAAATTTAGCAATCATGAAAAAGATACAGATTGGTTGTGTAAATAAATAACATTGCTTTCCTTGATTTACCACGAAAAAACGTTAAAATATCTAAGAAAATAACATGAAACGTGTTTATTTTCGTTATTCTTTAAATTAAATGAGTTGCAAACGTATGGAAAACACATTAAAAGAGAAAACTTTTCATCATAGGACGCCTGACACGAGACACCGCGCAGTAGCATCATACGTTGCCGTCTAAACGTGTGCATTAAAGTCTAAAACTGTTTTTTATAATGTATGTTAGTTTTTTAAGGTTTTTTAATCTTGCTATGGGCTTATTGTTTAGGTTTTTGTACATTTTCCAATAAGCCTGAAATAAATATATTGATTGATTAAAAATACCAATCAATGTTCAGACAGATGGCCATAGAATACGAAATATTTTAGTTTTTGTAATCAGATGACGCTGAAAGAACCTCGTCAAGGAAGAAGCATCGAACACATAGCTGCTTCCTGGAAACATTATACTTTTTAAATAGTTGGTGGTTCGGTCCTAGTTCACGAGTTCACTACGCTGTGAAGCCCGAAGCGGTGGTGGAGTACCTCAAGCAGAAGGCAGGGCTAACTATGAGGGTCGAGCAGTTAGAGTCTCGCCATGATGCCAATTTTATTTCCTTTATAGTGTGGACTGACCGTTTATCGACCTTCATGAATGTAGAGTTGTGGCCGTAAGGTGTCAAGTTCAGGAGGTTCTTCGGACGCCTGACACGAGACACCGCGCAGTTACGTCGCCATCTTCACGTGTTTTTACATGTATGTTAGTTTTTAAGGTATTTATGTTGCTGTGGACTTATTGTTTAGGTTTATTACATATCTCAATAAGCCTGAAATAAAGATATTACTTACAGAGCAGAAGGAACGCTGAACTAGGCCTTCCCCGTAGAATGCAATGGGGATTTTCACAATACCGATTTAATAAGATTTCTATATAATTTGCCTACATCGAAAAACTTTTAACGCGAACTATAGATACGAGGTTTAATAATAATGTTACCTGTTGGTCTACTGTTGGTGTTGCACTGTGGCGTGGCTATTTACGCTCTATGATACACTCACACTAGCAGGTTTACTTATTAGAGACTCCATCTACTATTTTGCGACATTCTATTTTGTTATAGGGTTGTTGTTGCGTTTTTACGATAAAGGTGTTTCTTATTATTTTTAACTACCGATTCCAATACAAATAAAAATAGGGGTGTTATAAGTGATTTGTTAGCCGTTCGTCCTACATGCAGTTAGTCCAAGTCGCGGTTTGTCCAGTAAGCGTTTGGTCCAATACGCAGTTAGTCTTAAAATCTGGACGAATTGCAAATTCACTTGGTAGCAGTTGGTCCACTTGACATCTATTTACGTATAGAAAACCTCTTTAATTGTTTCTACGATACCATATCACAGAATAAATATTAGTACAAATAAATATTAGTACAATACTTATTATTGTGTGTACCTCAAGTTTAAGTTATGAGTAACTACTTAAACCAAATGGGATGTTGGTGAAGGGACATTTTGCGAACTGGACATTGTCCGCCTAAGGCTGCGTTTCCATTGACGCGGAGCTGTGCGGAGATGAGCGGAGAATAGCGGTGAAAAGTGGTAAGTGTTTCCACTGAAGCAGAAAGGAGAGGAGCGGAGCGGAGCGGAGAGGAGAGGAGAGGAGCGGAGCGGAGCGCAATTTTGAGCTCAGTTTTATTTCTCGTATTGCACCTATGACATAACGTTGATAACTACTACGACGCACTGCGCGCGAGTCGTGGCGTCACACCCTCCCCCGCACCCCGGTCCGCACCTCGCCGCTTCGCTCTCCTAGCTACCCTCCGCAACGCACCGCCCCGCTGCCCTCCGCTCCGCATCACCTCGCTATTTTATATGAATATCCGTTCAGCTCTGCCCCGCTCCGCTCGTGCTGTTTCCATTGAAGCGGAGCAGAGATTTCGAGCATAGTGATTGGTCAATTCATGCACCGCTAAGCACCGCTCCGCCCAACTCCGCGTCAATGGAAACGCAGCCTAAATGGTTTTTGGGGCGAAAAATCGATCTAGCTAGGTCACATCGTTAGTTTAAATCGTAAATAAATCAACATCATCCTGCTTACATAATTCGTTGGCTATCCGAAGAGCCTTTGTGAAAGGCGCATGTCGGAGGAGAATAGTTCTAGCAGTAGGCACTGAAAGGAGCCTACGTCGGTGCGGCTGAGCGCTCATGTAGTTATTCAGTACATACAGACCCACACACATCAGCACTCGCGGATTTTACAAAATACCTCTTAATACCTAAAACCAGCGTTGCCTCCCGTCTAACCTCTAGCTTTAAATAACCCACCATTCCCAGCACGAAGAGAGATATAGAACTGAACCGTTGAGTACGAATAGAAGGTAGGTATGGATGGTGCTTGTACTATTATTTATTCTGTGTTTAGGCATCAGTTGCGTGCGACAGCGACACTAAAACTATTACTGTAGTTACCTTTAAGCCTGTGTAAATGTACTATGTAATTTATACTGTGTAAAAAGTTAGGGTGTTAAGGTCCCAATATATATATTTAAATATTTGAATTTTGTCCCCTAAGAATAAAATCTAGGCACATAAAAATATTAAGTTAAATAATCGTCTACAAAGTAGAACCACAGAATAAATAACAGTAAAAGTAGTAGAAGTGGCAACATTATTTTCAGTCATTTTCGTAAAGTAGGTTACAGACTGTGTCAAGTATTTTATTAAAAGTAATTAGTGATGCTTCCTTCCCGATAATTAGACGCAGGCTTCATATTTCACGCTTGTTTAAAGGGCTATTTACACGGGTACAGTAGCTGGCACAGTTACTTGCAAGCTTTATATCATGTTATATACCTATACTACACTAATATTATAAAGAGGAAAGATTTGTATTTTTGTGTGTGTATGTTTGTATAGAATAAATTTAAAAACTACTGTGCCGATTTCAAAAATTATTTCACCATTGGAAAGCTACATTCACCCTGAGTGACATAGGCTACCATGGGGGGGATAGGAGGCGGGGGGCTGTTTTTCTTCCTGAAACTACCCGTTCGAAGCCGGAACGTGTCGCTAGTGTTAAATATATTTGAAGAATACAATTAGATTTAATAGACTTTATGAAAAATACGTGATTATGAGTGGTACAATGCGTTCAACAGCGGTCGAGATGTGATTGAAGATTTGCCTCGCTCTAGTTGGCCATCTTGGATTTTGCACCATGAGTCAAAAATATAGCTGTATACTCGTATTACAGGTCTAGCGCTTAACTGAGTCAGTGCCTGAGGTATGGGAGCGGTACGGGAGGGGTGTTTTCGTCTCTCAAATTATCAGATGACATGTGACATAAATGTAAACGAAAACTGACTCAGTTAAGCGCTAGACATGTAATGTAGGTAAGGGCCTGAACAATTAAAAAAAAAAAAATTGTCGTCTGTGAATCGTTAAACCTTTTCGATGTGTAAAATTTTTCCTCTCGCTCTTTCCTGCAATCTGTGGGATTCGTGAAAAGGGACGGAAGTGTGTAACGGGAAGCGCGCATTTTTCTGAGAGGTTGGTACTATCAGCCATGTTGCTTATTACCAAGGAGGTGAGATATCAGATGTTACACATCTGTAAGGCTTGCTTATTTTCTTTTACCGCGACTTACGTAGTAACTATTATTTAATCTGTGCCGCGTTCTTACCTTTTTTAAATGGCGATGTGGCTGACGATAGAACAAAGCTCTAGAAGGCACCTATTCACTCTTGCCTTGAAGAGACCCAGATTATAGTGAAAGGCAGACGACGGTAGTGTGTTCCACTCCTTAGCAGTTCGCATTATAAAGGTAGATCCGAAACTCTTTGTGCGAATACAGGGTGTACTAATGAGGTAAGGATACTTACCCTAGTTACTACAGATAAAAAATACCTCTTTAGACGTTGCCCTCTCTCGCTGTTTTTTATTTTATTTTATTTACCCCTGACCCAAAAACGACGGGGTGTTATAAGTTTGACGTGTCTGTGTGTGTGTGTGTGTGTGTGTGTGTGTCTGCCTGTCCCATCGTATATAGCTCCCGAACGGATGAACCGATTTTGCTTTTTTTTGTTTGAAAGGTGAATTCGTCGGGAGTGTTCTTAGCGATGATTGATCAAAATCGGTTCAGCCATTTCATTGCGTTGAGGGTTTTTTTAATTTTTACAAAATTAATTACTTGTTGATGATATTCAACCGTTTTGCCGCCATCTCATCTGATGGTTAGTAATGATGCGGTCTAAGACGCTTGAAAAAACTAATTAACAATAATTAAATAATTGAATAATTTATTCTGAAACAGATAGTAATTACCACTTTCATGAGAATTAATTATACGTGTAATGTAAAGAAATAAAGAAAGAAGGAAAAACATTTATTTGTGTCAACAAACAATATTCCACACAAAAAGACACACAGAAACAAAGAAAGTTAATACCAATTTGTGCATCTTAGTACTAGTCAAGTATCACTGACACAAATTGACAAATTGATGTACAATTGTACATAGTTAAAATACTGTAAGCTGTTAAAGTTAAGGTAGGTTAGTACTCAATGAACGCATAATGCATTCATTGACATGCATATTTAACGACATAATTAGTAAAAGTTTGATATTATATGTTGTGAATAATTATTCCCTATTCACTCTTGTCCAGCCTTAACGTCGAAAAATCACATCGGATCAACGTGCAAAAAATTATAATTGGGATTTATATGCATTGAAACAATTAAAACCTATGACATCACCAAACAACCTAAAAAAAGTGTATTTTGCATATAATATACACTCCATATTGTCATATGGCATAGTGATGTGGGGGAACTCAACTAATTTCGAAGGAATATTAAAAGTACAGAAACTGACAGAAATGGATAGAACGGTATACAGTGTCAAGGAATGTTTGTTTATATTTCTCTATGGATGATGATGATGATGATGAAAGATCACGGCAACACGGCTACTAGCTCTACTTACTGTCTCAGTGCAATCATCCCATAACTCATCACCGACAAAATACAATGTAATTTAATTTTAATGTTAACAGAGAATACATCACGTACGAGTATGCTCGTATTAAAGAAAGTGGGGCAATTTTGAGAGGGTTCTAGTGTGTATAGCCTGGGGCGGGCACCAGTTCCAAGAAATTTTAATTTGAAGAATATGAGCTAGTATACGTAAAATATAGCTGTATACTCGTGACAGATAGCCCGCTATCTACAGCTCGTTCAACGTATGATGGATCCTGTAAATACTCCATGGCAGGTGCCAACTTACGGTGAACGGTCCGGCTCGCTCACCGTAAGATGACACCTGTTATTAGTCCATGGCAGATGCCATAGAGGAATTTGTACCCACGGTGAAAGGTCTGTATACGGTACTTATTTATTACTATTATTATTATATTTTGTTAATTTTCTTAAACTTATCTAATATTTCCCTTCTTGTGCACTACCGATACATATTTTTTCCGCTATGTGTGTAGTGTTTTTTAACTTGTGTGAAGCAACCCCCATGAGGGTCCCAAAGCCTTGTTTAGGGGGTCGCGGTTGAAAGCAAAGAGAATCAATTAAAATGCTTAAGTACAGTAAATGTTTTCAATTACTCATTTAACTTAGGTGCTGGTGTGACCTAGGTGTGACGTAAAAAGGGGCCGATTCTTTACGCGGTAATAAAGTACCTATTCCTTGCCCAGACCACAGATAAAATAATACTACCCCGACAAAGACACAATTTTATATACAGTTTAAAGTGGAAACTACGGTATCCTCATTCACAACACGTACGACACGCACTTGGCATCATTCACTTATAATTGGCTGGCACTATCGGTGATACCGATAGCTGTTATTATTTACTTGCTTCTGCACGCGACTTCGTTCGCGTTTTATCGGGAAAAAGTAATCTATAACTCAATCCAGGCATCTATCTATTCATCGTCATCATCAGCCCACACTAGTCCACTGCTGGACATAGGCCTCTCCCAATACCCGCCACTGAGCCCGGTGTTCGGCTCTTCTCATCCACTTTCTGCCCGCCGCCTCTTGTAGGTCATCGCTCCACCTAGCCAGAGGGCACCCCACGCTACGTTTGCCAAGACGCGGTCTCCACTCAAGAACTCACTTACCCCAACGGTTGTCTCTTCTTCGGCATTACGACCAGCCCATTGCCACTTCAGCTTGCTAATCCAGTCGGCTATGTCAATGACTTTAGTTCTCTGTCGGATAATCCATGTCGGATAGTATCTTTCAGAGAAACTCCGAGCATAGCCCGTTTCATAGCTCGCTACAATAAATTGAGGGGTCAAAGAGATTTAAAAAAAAGCGGGCAAGTGCGATTCGGACTCGCCCATGAAGGGTTCCGTAGCAGAAAGTAACATAATATAAAAGTTCTTGGATGGTTTACGAGTTATGACGTATTAAAAAAACACTACTTACTAGATCCCGTTCAAACCAATTTCTGGTGAAAGTTTACATGGTAATGTACATCATATTTTTTTTTTTAGTTTTATAATTTTTTTATTTTAGAAGTTACGGGGACACACATTTTGCCACTTTGAAAGTGGCTCTCGCGCAAACTTTTCAGTTTAGAAAAGAATTATATTAGGAACCTCAATATCATTTATGAAGACCTATCTATAGATAAACAACACGGATGTGGCTGTGACATACGGACGGACAGACAGACAGACAGACAGACAGACATGACGAATCCACAAGGGTTCCGTATTTTTCCATTTGGCTACGGAACCCTAAAAATCGTGTTGGATGAATAAAGTTTGAATTTTGATATTGAAACTGTTCATTGTCAGTCAGGCAGTCAGTCAGTCAGTCAGTCACGCAACGATTATATATATATATTGGTATGTATTGAAGAGTTCGTTGTGTTGAATCAATTTATTTTATGAAGGCTATTGCTGTTTCTCATTTATAGTGTCTATAAATTGCTATAATAATATCAGTTGTTGGGAGTGGTGGCAATTAGTGTGGCGACGCGACGGGCAGACTCGGGTTGTTAGGCCCTTGTTAGTTTCGTAAGACTATGTCTGATTAAACACTACGTAGTAGTATTATTTATCATGTATTAGAAGTAGTAGTAGAGCTTTTTTGTGAAAAAGTTCGCCCGGGGAAGTACTACCACCATACCTATTTCTGCCGCAAAGCAGTAGTGCTCGCATTGCTGTGTAACAACAACTACATCCTTTGAAGGGTATTGGTTGCCGGTGAAATTACAAACACTTCTTATCAGACTTTTTATCTTTGTCTTAGGGTGGCGGGCGCAGTGCAGTGCCACATAGGGCGCGTCCTAGGTGGACGTGACCTATGAGGTAATGCACTGTTCATAGGCAGAGGTTACCGCTTAACATCAGATGGGCCATCTGCTTGTTCCGTCATTCAAGTAGTATACAAAAACAGTACGTAGTAGTATTATTTATCTCGTGTTAGAAGTACTTTTTAGGGTTCTGTCATCATCATCAGAAAACAGTCCCCTGCTGGACATAGACCTCCCTCATAGAATGCCACGACAAATGTGATTTTATTAGTATTGGTGTTAAGTGGATCTCTTTGTGTATTCTACCGCCTCTACAACGGGGAATGCTCTGACGAGCTTTTCGATCTCATCCCCACATCGAGATTTTACCATCGCTCTTCCCGGCACCGTGACAAAGCTCATCCACACATCATAGATCCCTGGGTTTCTCGAACGACTCGTTTCTCGAGATCATTTCTTCCCCATACCTATAAACTATGGAATGAGCTTCCATCTGAGGTTTTCCCGGTTGGTTACGACATGTATCGCTTCAAGAAAAATCGCTTCATAAATTCCTTAAGGGTAGGCAGCGCATCGACAATACCCCTGGTGTGCCGGTGTACATAAGGTGGGCCGGGGCGAATGCTAGCTTGCCTATGCGTTTCATAAAATAAAAAAAGTACTTAGGTGGAAGGCTGAAGACTGGCTATCTAATTCGTATACATACTATAACGGTAACTAACTAGTCTCCCGATCCATAAGCGGAAAAAGGTTAAATTACCACATCTGAACCCTTACATAATCCTCTCTATTTCAAAGCATCCCTTTATGTGACTACCCGCAAGATTCGACCCGAAACAACCCACAGAATGTTTGATCTTAGAATAGACCATAAAGTATATAAAGGAACGTTCATTTTTAATTGTAATCCACACAAAGGCAATGCCAATATCAGACCAGAAATGGCATTAAATGGTTTATTGCTCCAGATAAGGAGGAAAAATATTCAAAAAGGTTTTTTATATATACATTTTATTGGAAAGGTCTGCCGGACCGAATCAAATCAACAGGGTAGGCAGGGCGGTCTCAAGTAGAAGCCCGAGCGGGTTGTTTTTGGTCGACTACGTTAGTTTGCCTCAAAACAGCGGGCTATGGAGAGAGCTATGCTCTGAGTTTCACTTTGTGATATATTATGTTCTATACGTCTATAGAAGGAAATCCATGAACCAAGTTCACTGTAGCCGGCTGAGATGCGAGAGGTTGCCGGTTCGATTCCCGCTGTTGGATAAGTGTTTGTATGATCCCTACTACTATTATCCCTCGAGGAGTTCCGTTGTCCTCCTTCCGTCTCCATCATCAGATCACTCGCTCACCATAATATTGAATTGTCATCGGTACATTGTCATTTTGACAGCTATGCCAAATATCATCTCAAATTGTTGAGGATAACTGCTTTAAAATTCAGTTGCAAGATTCCACCCGGACAAACATACATACATTGCAAGTTAGATAAAAGCTTGTAAAAAACAAAAAATACACACGACTTGAGAACCTCCTAATTTTTTTGAAGTCAGTTAAAAATACTTTCCGCTCTTCCCGGCACCGTGACATAGCTCATCCGCACATCATAGATCCCTGGGTTTCTCGTACGACGCGTTTCTCGAGATCATTTCTTCCCCTTACCTACAAACTATGGAATGAGTTTCCATCTGAGGTTTTCCCGCTTGGTTACGACATGTGTCGCTTCAAGATAAATGTTCATAAAATCCTTCAGGGTAGGCAGCGCATCGACAATACCCCTGGTGTTGCCGGTGTCTATAAGCGACGGTGACCACTTTACATCAGGTGGGACGTTAGCTAGCTTGCCTATTCGTTTCATTAAAAAAAACTTATTCGCTTATAACATGTGCCTGCGTCAGAGGACATGGAAGTAATAAGAGCATACTCCTTGCTTCCTTCTTTATTAAATAAACATGTCTCGGTTTACGGTTTATAGCTCGGGCTAAGTGTATTAATTTCATTAGTAACGGCTGGTGTGACCAGAAGTGTTATTAGACCCTAGTGTCTCCGACAATAGCTTAGCCTAACTCCACGGTTGAGTGCTTCTTATTTCTACCCAATAATTGTCTACCCATTTAGGTATTGTATCATTTCAAACCATTTTACATAAATTTATGTTCTTGTTTCAACCCAATCCTAAAATGTTGGCACTATTCAACTATTTTGGATTAAATCATGATGTTACCCGGACTTGTTAGTGAGATTCGTTGGTATACGATTTGTCCTGGCTGCTAGCTTATTATGGAATGTGTTACTGGAAGAAAGCGTTAGCCGAATCAGTCGTATTCCATGATGGTGCAAGCCACTGTGAAAAGAGGCACATTGAGGCTATGCCAACCACCCTTCGGAAAAAAGGCGAGTTTTTTTTAAATTTTAATTGTGATAGACCTTCGATTTACCGCGATTTCACCTGTTGGTAAGTGACAATGCGGCCGACGTTGGAGCACGAAGGTCTAGAAGGCACCTATTCACTCTTGCCTTAAAGAGACCCATAAGTATTATAGTTTTCAGGAAAGACATACGACGGCAACTTGTTCCATTCCTTAGCTGTCCGCATTACAAAGGTGGAACCGAAACGCTTAGTGCGAATTGCGGGTATACTGATGAGGTCAGGATGGTACTGAGCCATGCGCCTGCTTGTCGTATGATGAAAAGAAGATGGTGGGATCAGAACATGTACCTCCTGGGCACATTCCCCGATATGTAACCTATAGAAGATCGAAAGGCACGCAAGGTGTGTATATGTGTGTATGCAATTTTTACCCATTCCTTCATGTATGGTCTTGTTTTATGTTTAAGTTTAAAACCCTATGGGTATTTTTTAATGTTTTATTTTATATCTATTAATTGTGTGCGTGTGCTGCAAAAATAAATCTTTCTTTCTTTTATTTCGTTCTTTCTATGTATGTATGTACCTAATATGAGAAAAGAAATAAAACAGCGCCATAAAAGTATGACTATACCTTGGAATTCGCACCATTAACATTTTAGCTCAAAATAACATGGTTTTAGCACCAAAAAGCATGTTATTGATGGTAATAATTCAGCTAACGTGCGAATTTGCATTTGAGTACGCTTCTTTACGGCTTTCCCACAGATTGTATAATATTTCCCGCCATTAGGAAGCGCCGCAAAGTTCTGCGTTTAATGAAATTCTTCATATTCATGTATATAATGTGTTATTGTGCAGCGAACAATATGCAGCTTGCGCACTTTTATGATGTGCCTTAAGATGACGCCGTTTTTTTTTAATGCAACTTTGAATGACGGATCAAGCGGATGGTCCACCTGATGTTAAGCGGTACCCTCTGCCTATGAACAGTGCATTATCATATAGGTCACGTCCACCTAGGACGCGCCCTATGCGGCATTGCACTGTGCCCGCCACCGTGAGACATAAAGACGAAAAGTCTCATGTGCCTGTCATTTCACCGGCAACCATACCTTTCAAACCGGAACACAGCAATGCAAGCAATACTGCTTTGCGGCAGAAATAGGTATGGTGGTGATACTTCCTCGGACGAACTCTTTCATAAAAAAAGCTCTACTACTACTAGATCATGGTCATTACCATGATCATGGATCATGGTTGCAGGGATCTTGATTTTTCTCATTCATTACAAAACATTTGGAAGAGATATTTGATGACTTGATTCTTCATATCACTGTTTTTTTTGTAGTAGCATTTCACAATTGGTTAAATTTTATAGCAGAGAAAAAAATATCAAAGACACCTCTTATACCAGTAACTTATTTTGTAAAAATTAAAAAAACTCTCAACGCAATGAAACGGGAGAACCGATTTTGATCAAACATAGCTAAGAACACTCCCGACTAATTCACCTTTCAAACAAACAAAAAAAAACAAAATCGGTTCATCCGTTCGGGAGCTACGATGCCACAGACAGACACACACAGACACACACCAAGACACGTCAAACTTATAACTACCCCGTCGTTTTTGCGTCGGGGGTTAAAAACAGAGATTTGCATTTTACAGGCAAACGGGACCGATTTAAGCCTCTAAATTTTCTAGGTAGATTCATCCAAGTCAATATTATAGTACATAGTATACATAGTACATAATTTTAGTCCGGGTATCCGCGATACAGGCTTGTCCTAGTGCGGTACCCATTGTTAATTATTAATAGCCACTATTATTTGTAAATAAAACATTTGTATTTGTATTTGTATAGACACACAACTATTGTTTTTTTTTTTTGTTTTTGCAGAGCCTCAAATGGGCCTCTTTTCACCGTGGGTTGCACAATCGCATGCATACCTAAAGTAGGTTATTTAAAATTTAATCGTCTGTTTAAATTAAAGGAAACATATATTATTAGCGTCGCCTTAAGAGACTGACATCCAAATCTGTCACTATCTAACTCAGTAAAGTTCAGGTAAGTTAGAAAGTGACAGAATAGCGATGTAAACGTGTCTCTTCTGTAGTTACCCAGCCGTTCTGTACGCACTGTGTGATTTATGTGTGCATGCATTACTACGTCATAAAATGTAATGGATTACGCGTTCGGTATAACGATTCCTGGCGCAGGCGAATGGAAACGGGATATTGATGAGCTTCCTCGAATGAAACTTGGAACGATTACTCACAGCGATGACAGCCGTCAATAGGCTATAGAGAGCGCTATGCTCGGAGAAAGAAGCAATATCCGACACTGCTCTCAGAATTAGCAAGCCTGGCAATATCAGGTCAGGTCTTGGAAGTATTGGGATTCTTGGGGTCGAGATATCTAATGAGGTCCAATATGGGAGTCATCTTGAAGCAAAAGCTGCACTGACTTCCAAAAAGCTTGGAGTGCTAAACCGTGCTAAACAGTATTTTACGCCGAATCAACGGCTATTGCTTTACAAAGCACAAGTTAGGCCGCACGTAGAAAACTGTTCCCATCTTTGGCATGGGGCACCCAAGTACCAGCTGCTTCGTTTTGATTCCCTACAGAGAAGAGCCATTAGAATCATCGGCGACCCAAAGCTCTCTGATAATCTAGAACCGCTTAGCCAACGCAGAGCCATCGGATCTCTTTGCGTGTTCTACCGCCTCTATAACGGGGAATGTTCCGACGAGCTTTTCGATCTTATCCCGGCATCGAGATTTTACCATCGCTCTTCCCGGCACCGTGACAAGGCTCATCCGCACATCATAGATCCCTGGGTTTCTCGAATGACTCGGTTTTTGAGATCATTTCGTCCCCATACCTACAAACTATGGAATGAGCTTCCATCTGAGGTTTTCCCGCTTGGTTACGACATGTGTCGCTTCAAGAAAAATGTTCATAAATTCCTCCAGGGTAGGCAGCACATCGGCAATACCCTGGGTGTTGCCGGTGTCCATAAGCGACGGTGACCACTTCACATCAGGTGGACCGTATGCTAGTTTGCCTATTCTTTTCATAAAAAAAAAAGAAAAAAGAAGGTCATATATCTCGTAGATGACTTCTGTGGCGCGTCGGGCAAGTAACCGGCTGAGATAGGAGAGATTGCGGGTTCGATTAATTCGAACAAATTTTTGTATGATCTGCAAATATTTGTTCCGGGTCTGGGTGTTTTGGTACCATGGTACTCGTAGTACCTGATACCCACGAGACAGCTGATCCTAGTGTGGGGTCAAAAAGTGCTGATCAAAATGAGCCTAAACACGACCAGTCTACTATTATCCATCGAGGAGTTCCGTTGTCCACCTTCCGTCTCCATCATCAGATCAGCTCGCTGTCACCATCATATTGTATTGTTATCAGAACTTGACAGGGATGCCAAATTACAGCTCAATAGAATGTCAAAAGTGGTTCTAATTCAGCTTGCAAGATTTGACCCAAACATATACATTCGACCTCTGTGGCGGGCAAAGGTTCGCCTGCGATGCAGGAGGTTGCGGGTTCAATTCCCGCCTCGGAACAAACATTTGTACGATCTGCAGATATTTGCAGGGTGTTAGGGTGTTCTGGGTATTGTTATGTATTATCACAGAATAAATAATAGAACAAGTATTATAAAAAATATCTATCTATGTAATGTATTGTATTAAGTACTAGCGACTGGTCCTTGCTTCGCACGAGTAGTTTAAGGATGAACAGTGTTATTCTGGTATATAATCAGGTAATTAAAGCGAAAACTTGGGATCCTCATTAAAACTTAGCTCCTAATTCCAATCACAAGAGAAATCTGGAGTTCCGCTTGTTTATGTTAATCATGTTTACTTCTTCACCACAGTGCTATGAAGACGGCTGGGTTGTCATCATCGTATCTAGCACTTAAATTGTGAATATGGGTACTTAAGACGATAATGTTAAAATATCAAATGGGCGGAGTCTAGAAAGAAACCAATAGCTGCAAGAAACCCAAGTGCGCCCGCCACCCTGAGACATAAAGATGAAAAGTTGACATAAAGATGGTGGGATCAGATCATAAAGTTCCTGGGAGCATCCTCCGTAATGTAACCCGTATAAGATCGAAAGGGACGCGACCTTACGGCGGTGCTCGAGACTCTGCTCTGCTCTGGGCTCACCAATAAGCCTCATAGCTCTGCGTTCGATCGAGTCTAAAGCAGCAAGCTGGTGTTTAGTTAGCCGAGCCATCCCAAACGTGGCAGCAGTACTCCATACGGTATGGAATACTGCTCTGTTCTTCTGAGTCCATACTTAGAAGCTGTCCTGGCGTGAAGTAACGTTTTACCTTATTCATCATGTCATTATTTTCATCATGACTAGACGTCCACTGCCGGACATGGCTCAAACAGCGCATTAGACCTGTGTGGCGTGCAAATATAATAGCTGGCTGAGATGCGAGATGTTGCGAGTTCGATTCCTGCTGTGGTACAAATATTAATTTCGTGTCTGTGTGTTGCGGTACCATGGTACTCGTAGCTCCTGATACCCGACACAGGGGATCCTAGTGTGGGATCAGGACTATGTATGTGACTGTTGGGTTGTTATGTTTATGCGATGTTATTAAGACTGCGCCCCGTTGCGGCTGCGCTGTTATTAATTAACCCCAGGCAGAAATCTTCATACAAAAAAAAAAACGCTCGTAAAAGCGGTTTTTATTGAATATCTCGTGAAATATAGATAATTTTAAAAAACCCGTAGTACCCCACCTTAAGTGTGGTTTCATTTGAATGCGGATTTTAGCTATAGCTGGCGACTATCTTCATCAGCCGGTATAAATCTAATTCCTGGACGTCTCCCCCACAAAGAATCACTCGATGAATGTTCTTGAGTGGCCTCCATCCCCCGACTTTCTGCGAACATTAAAATATCCTCGGTCCATCGAATTGGCTTCATTCCAACAATTAAATCGCACTGAAAAGAGTTTGGCGAATATTTTTATGTTACTAGTGTGTGCCCGCGACTGTTACTTGACCAACAAATAACATGAATAACAATAACGTTACTAAATAAAAGGCGTCAAATGAATAAGCAAAAGAAAAGACACGATTCTACCGCGCACACCAAGTAGAGCGCGAAACAACAGAATATTTAAAAAAAAACGGAAGAGTACGTGACCTCCTTGGTGTGGCCCTTGTGTATTATAATGGAAAAAAATAAGATTTTTTATAACATTATTTAGTTCAAGAAAAAGCGCTATAATAATATGATTATATATCATCGCTTATATCATCGGTCTTATCGCTTTTAGCGATAAGACCGCCCATTGTACATTACTGTTATTGTTTTGGTTATTTTATCTTTTTTGTTTTTTATATTTGGTGTGCAATAAAGTGGTAATCTATCTATCTATCTATCTTTATTTTTGAATTACGGTATTGTGTAGAAGACAAAAAAAAAGTTTTTTTTTAATTCTCCGTGGATAAAGTATGTCAATATCAACTTGAGAGTATGAGAGTAGATAAAAAGAACTGATTATATAAAGTATCCGCATATTCTCTGTGCCAGTATCTATAGAGTTATCTATCTGTGTTCTTAGGACTTTGTGTAGTTAACCTACTTTATACTTTGTAACCGGATATTGTCTTTAATGAAGCGCGTCTAATGAAGGGTATTGTAGGCCGGGTATGAACCTTGACGTTATGATAATGGGAACCACTAAGACTACCGTAATTTAGGGCCACCAAGGGCCTAGTACAGGTTTGTCTTTTTGCAATCGGTATCTTATTATCGAATTCCGAGTCGATATTTATTTATGTGTATATTGGTTGGCTGCGACATATATATATACATAGACACACGCCTTTTTCCCCCCAGGTGTAGGCAGAGCCTCAATGGGCCTCTTTTCACAGTGTGTTGCACCATCGTGGAATATAGACGTGACAAGTGGTAAACTCATCGCCGTCATTGGTTCCCACGACTAACTTTGCTAACGCTTTCTTCCAGTAATAACACATTCCATAATAAGCTACCAGCCAGGACAAAAATTATACCAACGAATCTTACTAACAGTCCCGGGTAATCCCTTACTTTTTGTGTATAACATAACATAACATAACATAACACACAACAGTCACATATATAGTCCTGATCCCCTGTGTTTGGGTATCAACAACTACGAGTACCATGGTACCACAACACCTAGACCCGGAACAAATATTAGCAGATCATACAAACATTTGTCTCGCAGTGGGAATCGAAACCGCAAGCTTTCGCATCTTAGCTGGCTACACCGCGCGCCACAGAGGTCGTCAATGGTCGTTTTAATAAGTTTCTCAATAAGTCCGCTAGGGGCGTTATTTTCGGCATACAAACGATATTTTCACTCGCAATTCGGTTTTCGTTATTCCGATTGGTTCCAAATTACAAACCTGTACTTGCTCTCTTGAGATCAACATTTTTTGAAATCAGCTAGCCAAGCAAATAGAGGTATTTCGGCACGCTTGGTTTCATACAAAGGAGGTGGGCAACCACTGACCCAGGTCAAAAATAAATGAACCAGGGCCTTTTCATGGAAGTAATTAGTACGGTTCTAAATGTAGTTATTTGTCCATTTTTTTTTAAATGTTGGTTGACCTTTATTTGACTACGATCTCACCTGTTGGTAAGTGACGATGTGGCCGAAGATGGAGCACAAAGGTCTAGAAGGCACCTATTCACTCTAGCTTTGAAGAGAACCAGATTATAGTTTTCAGGAAAGACAGACGACGGTAGTGTATTCCACTCATTAGCAGTTCGCATTATAAAGGTAGAACTGAAACGTTTTGTGCGAATAGAAGGTATACTAATGAGGTAAGGATGGTACTGAGCCGTACGCCTGCTCGTCCTATGGTAAAAAGGAGATGGTGGGATCAGATAATGCAGTTCCTGGGAGCATTCCCCGAAATGTAACCTATAGAAGATCGAAAGGCATGCAACCTTAAGGAGGTGCTCGAGACTCTGGATCTTAGTCTCCGCCATATGTTGCTCACCTATAAGCCTGAAAGCTCTACGTTCGATCGAGTCCAAGGCAGCAAGCTGGTGTGTGGCCGAGCCATCCCAAACATGGCAGCAGTACTCCATACCAGCCCGGACTTGTGCTTTATATAAACTGAGAAGCTGTCCTGGTGTGAAGTAACACTTTACCTTATTCAGGATGCCTAGCTTCATGGCAGCGGTTTTTGCCTTAGACTCGATGAACGAGCCAATTTTTCTAAAGAACTTGTATTATTTTTAAAGTAGGCAAGCGTAAGTTGTATTTCTAAATAATTCGATAAATCAGCTCGTTGCATTTACGTGAGACAAAACGCAACAAGCTTCATTACTTTCCTACATTTTCTACGCAAGAAATTAAATTAGATTTTTCATTATCTTAACATGTATTATCAATAACCAAAAGTATCTCTGTACCGCACACACGAAAAGAACATGGGCAACTCCCCATACATTGTTTGACCTAACTTTTTTGACTAACGTAACGTACAGTAGAGATACTTTTGGTTATTGATAATACATGTTAAGATAATGAAAAATCTAATTTAATTTCTTGCGTAGAAAATGTAGGAAAGTAATGAAGCTTGTTGCGTTTTGTCTCACGTAAATGCAACGAGCTGATTTATCGAATTATTTAGTCTACCTTGATACATTATGGTCTGTGGTTCTGGGCCTTACCTTGTTCTATTATTTATTCTGTGGCCTTACACCATAACTGGCGTATTATTTTTCTACCAATATATCCCTGGTTGCATTTATAACGACCGCACTTTTTGGTTATTTACGGCATATGTGTCCCTTAGGTGAAGTTAAGTGCTCCCTGAGACTATAAAACGAATCTTTCCAACCGTTCTGGGATCCGGAATCCCGCTTTTGTAATATGTTTTTGCGGTCCAGTAATTTTTACGTTTATTTATCATATTTAAAAGGGATGAGAGGTCCGTTAGGTCTATGCCTTTATCTTGCTTTGTGTTGACCTCGTTTCGTATTCGGTGGGTGACGACACCTAAAAGGGGGAGCTAAAACCCCTCAGAATTTGAACTTATATATTGTAGGTTCGTCCAATTCAATGTTTGAAAGAGAAGCACTGTGAAAAATGAGAGCCAGTGCCAGATCCCTTTGTTGGAATTCGGAAAATTCCGCACTTGTGAAACGGCAATAAATGCGCAAAATATTCATAAAACTTGTTCCAGGACATAGAATAGTAATAGGGATATAGATAACATGGGCGAGGTCTATATGACGTATTTTTTTTACTTTGCATTTTATAAGTACAACACTATGGACATAACTTTTGAAACTATCATGGTTTTGTACATAATTTTCACTAGAAACGGGATATTTACCATGATTTTTGAGTTTTATATGTTCCCGATATTTCGGCACAGTTGCATGCGCCATGATCACGGGAGAACTGACTAAAGTCTTTGCGAGTAGATGTTATTGGCAGATATATCGATCTACACACTATGGACATCCAAAGTTCAGGTTAAAATTGCAAATAAGCTGATTTTTGAAGGCATATACTGAATTTAATGGTTAAAAAAAGATTATTTCTTTATGAACAATATAACCTAGTATCTTCTAGATACTAGGTTAATTAGGTGTTTCAGCTAAAAAAACAATATAAGCCGCTTCAAAAATAAAAAAAGAGTCCTTCAGGACAGGCAACGCATTGGCAATGCCTCTGGTGTTGCAGATGTCAATAGGCGACGGTAACCGCTTACCATCAGGCGGGCCGTATACCAGTTTGTCGAGACTTTACATAAAAAAGTATGTTGCGTTGTGTGTCTGGCTTACGAATAGATTTGTCTCCTCCTGTAGATGTCGTAGAAACCGAATAAGGAATTACACCAAGGGATGGGAAGCAGCATCCACCTGAGTACCTTGCATCAATACTGCGATAACCAATCCACCTGATGCCAAGCGGGGTGACTAGGTAAATTCCCTCATTGCTTTCTATGGGGAGGCCTCGTCCAGTAGTGGACATCTCACGGTGTACAGAACCTGCTCCATGCGAGTCTTACTTGACTGGGTTTAGGGTTCCGCAACCAAAGGTTGCCAACCTACCTGCATCGCGTATATTCGCGAGGTCTCAGTTCGGGGCGAACCACTAGTTTACTTTGTATACAGCACATTTTGTCGCCGAGCATTAGCCATGTTTCAAAGGGGCTACCTCTCGATAGCGGGATATATTCTATGAGAATTAGCAACCCGCTTACATCATGTTTGCCAATATACAAATGCATTTTAGGTAGACCTAGATTTGATGGAAAATATGTTAAAAATGTGTGGGATATATTATTATAGATTTTATATCCCGCAGACTTTAAGATTTGTCCTGGCTGCTAGCTTATTTAAGGAATGTACTATTACTGGAATAAAGTGTTAGCAGCGTCCATCGAGCAACACGGAATGGAGACGCCATCAAAGGCATTCCCCGCTGTAGTTCCCCTCTAAATTGAATGCCCTCGAGGGCATACAGCTTATAAAAAACTAGCTGTCGCCGATTGCTCTGTCAGACTGAATCGACTCGCGTGGGAGATAGTGCTCCAAGAAAAATGCCGAGTTGTTCAGTTTTATGCTGTAAAAAAATGATTGGATCATCAAATTTACAAGAAGATGGTGTTTCCTTTCACATGTACCTGAATTTCAATTAAATTATTAAAATTTATTGCATAAAAATTGACCAAGTCAAATTAAGCCGTATGAAAACAAAAGTGGCCATCTTAGATTTTGTAATTTTTGAGTTAGTGTTCGGGGTAAAATAATAAAACTGAACGGTTTAACAAAAAAAACCCTGAATATTTTATTCAATAACACTGATTCACTCTTCACTACGACTGCACTTCAGTACACTAGTCATTCATTACTCTAAAATCACTGCCAAGTTACTTGATTTATTCGTACTGAAAGCCAATTCCCTTACGACTACCCTGCTCACTCTTAAACCGAGCTCCACTTAAGCGTGTGATAGAGGGGCGACATAAAAGTGACCAAAAGAATAGATATAAATGTGTATAATACATCAATGTGCATGTCAGGATGTATTCTGCTGACGTAAACATGTATATAACGTGTAATGTCAGTAAGCCAAGAGGTGGATGATTACTTAATATCCTTGATTACTAAATACCATTTATTAAACACGTTCGACATCATGTGACATATGGCATTAACGAGTATCGTATTTGACGGCTATGTAACCACTAACTAACCAGTAACTACTAACTACTACTACTTCGTGTCACAGGCTCTTTCTTGGTTCAGTGACCAACTTGAGATATAGTGTCCCTGAAAGTGGCCTGTGACCAATGGTGAAAGAACCAGTGTGGTAAAAGGATTAAATGTACCTCGCAGAGGTGTATTATATGATATGTCAACGTAAGTGTCATGTGAAACTATATTTAAAGAAATTAAATTAAATCACACTACTATTAACAACAAGTGTAACATCAAAAAGTTTGTACATTTGAGAACTTTGATTACAAGAGATGGCAAGCATGAAGATGATATTTAAATGAGTGTAAATTCTGGAAATCAAGTGAACTTAACGCCTTATTATCAGCCGGAACGTATTCAAAAAGGCACGACAACTGGATGTGCATAGAGGGGTGTTAGTGCCAACACTAATGTATCTGGTGGTAGCGAAAGTTGCTAAGGCAGAATAAACATGAAAGTAGAATAAATGCAGTGAAGATGAGGTTTGAGAAGTATGTATGGTGGACTTTGAGAGAGAATAAGAAACTGTGTGTTAAGAGAGCATTGTAAAATGAAAGAGCACTTGTATAGTGACAAGGATTGAGAAAGGTATGCTTGGATGGTTTGGGTTGGGATAAAGGATGAATGATAGTAGATTAACGAAACTAGTTCATAAGATGAGCATGAATGGGACAGTTGGAAGGGGGAGACCTCGGTGAAGGTATTCAGAATAGATCAGGGTCGATCTGGAGAATGGCCAGGCTAAGAGCGCCCTTAACCAATGAGCATATATGAAGAATGTGATGTGAGTGAATGAAGCGAAACAGGTATGCCAGGATCGTAGCAAGTGGAAATTCATGGTCTCTGCCTACTTCTCTGGGAAACAGGCGTGAGTATGTATGTATGTTTGTAATATTATAAATGCTAAATTTTCTAAGGATTGGATGAAATTTAGAACGGCGATAGCTGGACCACTGGAATAGTTTTAAATTTTATTTAGATGTTCCCATAGGATCAAAACTTATGCGAGTGAAATCGCGGGTTGCTTCTAGTTTATAATAAGAATAAAACTACGTGGTTAATTTTATCAAAATCGGCAATATTGATCATACTTAAATAACTTTACTCTTTTCAGTTAAATGTAAATAAAGATGCTTTAAAAAAATCGTTGATCGCCCATTGTGAGGTTACTGTACAATCTTTGCACGTTGTGTTTGCCTATAATGAGGGGTTTTCACGGCCATACCAAATCATCTATAAACCCTTGAAAATAGATGTCGCTGCTGTGTACTTAACTGTAAAAATAAAGTGAAATGTAAAAGTCAACAACGAAGTGATATATTTTCGTGGTATTTTGTTACTATCACACAAAATAACATAGGTACGATGCATTTGTTGATTTTGAGAACCACAGTTGAGTCAGGGCCATCAATTGAGCCAAATTGAATTAAAAAAAAACGAAAATGAAAAGCCCCCATTGGTTTCTTCTGTAGCTAAAGATAGGTATATAGTTTGTACCTCTTCATGTATGCATGTCGGATCCTCAAGATCCCTCCGAGCGGCAAAAGGCAACTTAGGGGCTTTCCAGTGGGTCTCGTACAAATGAGGAAAATTCAAAAGAGGTTTCACTAAGATTTTATTCAAACTGACTTTGAACTTGATTTTGTATTTTGTTGATTAAATCGTGTGCACTCTGCCAACGCCGATGTAATAATGAGCTCTGGCGCTTTCGTACGCTCCTTTTATATCTGAGCGTCGATCGCTTTGCGTCTTTGCGTAAAAAAGACTCGGGCGCATTCGTTTGGGTGGCGCGACACGACAGAATACGATTGTTCGCAGCCGTACACGTGGTGTTTATAAACCTTCAATCTCAGTAGATCTATTCTCCAGATTCATCATATGACTTCTCTCTCCGACATACATGTGTAGACTGTTGGTAAACCTAATATTTTTTTTTATTAAATAAGCAACTGCTAACAATAACAGCCTCAATGCACACTGAAATAGCTTTGTGCTCATTTAACAGTTTTTTTTTTCTCAAAAATTCCTGTATGTGAGTTGCCCGTGTTTTCTTTTATACTACTAAATTAGTGATGTGCCTCAATAATAAAGTAGATTTTTTATCGATAAAATAAATGCTCGTTTAAAATGTTTTACAAGCTATTGAAATTTGATTTATATTATTCGGGAGCCAATAGCCTAGCCTAACCTAACTTTCTAACCGTTAATCCAATCACCATGAAGGTATTGGTATGTAACAAGGTAGGTAACTGTTATGATTTTAATTTGAAATTATTCATTTTATGCCATAAGTTGACGACCTCTGTGGCGCGGTGGACGAAGGTTCGCCTGTGACGCAGGAGGTTGCGGGTTTGATTCCCGCCTCAGAACAAATATTTGTACGATCTTCAGATATTTGTTCAGGGTGTTCTGGGTATTTTCTATGTTAATGCAAAATAAATATCTATGTAATGTACTGTACTAGGGATATCAGTTATCTAGTCCATATCACAAGCTGTGCTGGGCTTGGGGCTGGATAATCTTGTGTGAACTGTGTCCAGCATCAAAAATAAAAATAAAAAAATATATATATATATATATATATATATATATAATGAAATTCACTTAGGTACAATGGGAAAGAAAACCCCATCTTTTCGTAAATTCGATGTTCCAGACCTTGATTTACAGCTGAAAATGTAACGATTCGGCATTTCAGTATTTGTAGCACTGTCACACTGTTTTACTCTATGCGTCACACGATCGGTTCAGTCTGACAGAGCAATCGGCCCATCATGATACAATTTTATTACTAGCAAAAGCAAAACATGCTTGGTGAGGGCTAGCAAGCTTTTTTTCCGTGATTATTTATATTTAAACAAAGACATGAATTTAAATTACTATGCTAAATTACAACGGATAGTTTTTTCGTTAAGTGTACCACAAAATTGCATGGGATAGTAGAGGACTCGCTTCGCTCGCCCTAATGATCGGGTGAAAACAGTTTTACTAACGCGTATGCCCAAATGAAATTGTGCATAGCCAGAGGGGAACGACATCTTGACATGAATTTAAATTACTATGTGATATTACAAATCTAGAGGTGTGATAGTTTTTCGTAAAAAGTTGCATGCCTACCTAGGTTGTGGGATACGTGATCACGATAAATTAACAAAAGCATTTCCCAGTTTGAACTCATTTACTCATTTTCAAGAAAAGTCGTGTCATGAGTGTCCGTACTGTGTCGTGGGATTTTTCTATTCAAATCCTATTCTTTGATTGATCAAAGAATTAAAAAAAAAATGCTAGGTATAATTTTTTCAACGCGATATTCTGTTCACTAGATAAAGCGCTGAGTATTACTTTACCTACCATTGTTTAACATTAACATAACTTAACACACCCAACACATACCTACATAGTTGTGATCCCACACTAGGATCCCATGTGACGTGGGATAATTATGCCTGAAATTTAAAAAAAAAACTATTTTACATTTTAATGACTAATGTAGTTTTTTGGCACTTAGGATCATGATTTTTGGTTTTTGACAATAACAGTGACTGACAGATATAATACATCGTATATTTCGTGGCCAGAACCGACATGGATTATGTAGGTTAGAAGGATGACGGCAGCTAAGTAAAGCGTTTTTTCCTTTCCTTTCCTTTCGTCTCTTTTGACTTGCCGACTCATAGTTTTATGAAATTATTGTAGGCTTTGAACAAAATTCTAATTAAATTTTCCCAAGAACTAATCATCTCATGAGCTAGTGGTTGTACCTGGGGAACTCAAAATTTTCTTGATTTTTTCTCTATACTCTAAGTTTCCGCGTTTACCCCCTCTCTCTCCAGCCTACTACTACCTTTTACTAATCTAAAATTTCATAGTGATCCACAAAATGATCTGTATGTTATCCTCGATAACAACTCCGGAACTCCTCCTTCACAGAGAGCGTTCAACCCTTCCCCCCCATACCTAGCCGCCCTTAAATCCCTTCAATGACCCTTGATGATAGCACAGAATATATACAGTAGGCAAAGTAAGTTCCTACCAAAAAGTTATCGATACTATTAATTTATCGACTTGAGTGCTGGAAGTCCCTAGAACGGGTGTTACTGTCAATTTTGTGACATAACATGATGTTTGTACACAGAAAGCATCTATGTGTGTATAAAGATTTTTGATGTGTTGCAGTTTATAGATGTGTGCGTTTATAGCGATAGAACGACTGGTTACAAAAGTGTGCATTAAACTGTAAGTGAGTGCGTGAAGCCCCCCCCAAAAATTTCTGAATAAATATGTATCGGTTGACAGCTCTAAGGCGTCTCCCCTCCGGTACGGAGGCCTGCGTTGCTCGATGGCAGCGTCAGTCGTGGGAAGCAATGGCGGCGATGAGCTCACTACATGTCACGTCTATATTCCACAATGGTGCAACCCACGGTGAAAAGGGGCCAATTTGAGGCTCTGCCTACCCGTTCGGGGAAAAAGGCGTGTGTCTATGTATGTATGTGTGACATTATGTTTATCGATATAGAAATGTATTTTTCAAATCGAGGCGAGCCTAGCGTATCTCGCTGATGAACGTTTGATATACAAGGAGTTGCTAAACAAATGAAAAAACTTTGAAAGTCAACGCTAAAGTTCATGCGTATAATATAAAAACGTATAAAGAAAATTTGACATTAAACAATCATCAGCCCACACTAGTCCACACTGCTGGACATAGGCCTCTCCCAATACGCACCACTGAGCCCGGTGTTCGGCTCATCTCATCCACTTTCTGCCGCCGCCTCTCGTAGGTCATCGCTCCACCTAGCCAGAGGGCGCATCACGCTACGTTTGCCAAGACGCGGTCTCCACTCAAGAACTCGCTTACCCCAACGGTTGTCGGTTCTTTGGCATATATGACCAGCCCATTGCCACTTCAGCTTGCTAATCCGGTGGGCTATGACAATGACTTTAGTTCTCTGTCGGATAATCTCATTTCGGATTTTATCTTTCAGAGAAACTCCGAGCATAGCCCATTCCATAGCTCGCTGTGCAATCTTGAACTGGTGGATTAGCCCTTCGTGAGTGTCCACGTCTCGGCACCATAGGTCATTAGGACGCAGAAGACTTTAGTCTTCAGGCATTGTGGTAAAGGCGACGAGAAAACTTGGCTTTTTTTTAATGGCTAAACGAAGCTAATAAAATACAGCAAAAAAAATTAAGAAGGTGTTTTGTTAAAATTGGTTAGTTTGAGAAAATTCAAAAATTTTAAAATTGCATGGCTTGTGTTAAGTTTCTATAGTAGCTCGTTTTTGTTAAGTTTCTATAGTAGCTCGTTTTTGTTAAGTTTCTATAGTAGCTCGTTTTTGTTAAGTTTCTATAGTAGCTCGTTTTTGTTAAGTTTCTATAGTAGCTCGTTTTTGTTAAGTTTCTATAGTAGCTCGTTTTTGTTAAGTTTCTATAGTAGCTCGTTTTTGTTAAGTTTCTATAGTAGCTCGTTTTTGTTAAGTTTCTATAGTAGCTCGTTTTTGTTAAGTTTCTATAGTAGCTCGTTTTTGTTAAGTTTCTATAGTAGCTCGTTTTTGTTAAGTTTCTATAGTAGCTCGTTTTTGTTAAGTTTCTATAGTAGCTCGTTTTTGTTAAGTTTCTATAGTAGCTCGTTTTTGTTAAGTTTCTATAGTAGCTCGTTTTTGTTAAGTTTCTATAGTAGCTCGTTTTTGTTAAGTTTCTATAGTAGCTCGTTTTTGTTAAGTTTCTATAGTAGCTCGTTTTTGTTAAGTTTCTATAGTAGCTCGTTTTTGTTAAGTTTCTATAGTAGCTCGTTTTTGTTAAGTTTCTATAGTAGCTCGTTTTTGTTAAGTTTCTATAGTAGCTCGTTTTTGTTAAGTTTCTATAGTAGCTCGTTTTTGTTAAGTTTCTATAGTAGCTCGTTTTTGTTAAGTTTCTATAGTAGCTCGTTTTTGTTAAGTTTCTATAGTAGCTCGTTTTTGTTAAGTTTCTTTCTATAGTAGCTCGTTTTTGTTAAGTTTCTATAGTAGCTCGTTTTTGTTAAGTTTCTATAGTAGCTCGTTTTTGTTAAGTTTCTATAGTAGCTCGTTTTTGTTAAGTTTCTATAGTAGCTCGTTTTTGTTAAGTTTCTATAGTAGCTCGTTTTTGTTAAGTTTCTATAGTAGCTCGTTTTTGTTAAGTTTCTATAGTAGCTCGTTTTTGTTAAGTTTCTATAGTAGCTCGTTTTTGTTAAGTTTCTATAGTAGCTCGTTTTTGTTAAGTTTCTATAGTAGCTCGTTTTTGTTAAGTTTCTATAGTAGCTCGTTTTTGTTAAGTTTCTTTCTATAGTAGCTCGTTTTTGTTAAGTTTCTATAGTAGCTCGTTTTTGTTAAGTTTCTTTCTATAGTAGCTCGTTTTTGTTAAGTTTCTATAGTAGCTCGTTTTTGTTAAGTTTCTATAGTAGCTCGTTTTTGTTAAGTTTCTATAGTAGCTCGTTTTTGTTAAGTTTCTATAGTAGCTCGTTTTTGTTAAGTTTCTATAGTAGCTCGTTTTTGTTAAGTTTCTATAGTAGCTCGTTTTTGTTAAGTTTCTATAGTAGCTCGTTTTTGTTAAGTTTCTTTCTATAGTAGCTCGTTTTTGTTAAGTTTCTATAGTAGCTCGTTTTTGTTAAGTTTCTATAGTAGCTCGTTTTTGTTAAGTTTCTATAGTAGCTCGTTTTTGTTAAGTTTCTATAGTAGCTCGTTTTTGTTAAGTTTCTATAGTAGCTCGTTTTTGTTAAGTTTCTATAGTAGCTCGTTTTTGTTAAGTTTCTATAGTAGCTCGTTTTTGTTAAGTTTCTATAGTAGCTCGTTTTTGTTAAGTTTCTATAGTAGCTCGTTTTTGTTAAGTTTCTATAGTAGCTCGTTTTTGTTAAGTTTCTATAGTAGCTCGTTTTTGTTAAGTTTCTATAGTAGCTCGTTTTTGTTAAGTTTCTATAGTAGCTCGTTTTTGTTAAGTTTCTATAGTAGCTCGTTTTTGTTAAGTTTCTATAGTAGCTCGTTTTTGTTAAGTTTCTATAGTAGCTCGTTTTTGTTAAGTTTCTATAGTAGCTCGTTTTTGTTAAGTTTCTATAGTAGCTCGTTTTTGTTAAGTTTCTATAGTAGCTCGTTTTTGTTAAGTTTCTATAGTAGCTCGTTTTTGTTAAGTTTCTATAGTAGCTCGTTTTTGTTAAGTTTCTATAGTAGCTCGTTTTTGTTAAGTTTCTATAGTAGCTCGTTTTTGTTAAGTTTCTATAGTAGCTCGTTTTTGTTTTGTTTTGTTGACCTACTTAAGGCGCTATAGGTTCAATATCGCCTTCTTCGCCTTTACAAAAAATGCTCGTTGAAACTATAGCAGCCCACGGCCAATGAGATTTGTACACGTTTTCGTAATTTAAATGTAATAAGTACCTATATAAAATGTCTTTGGAATTATAATAAAACTTAAAGTTTATTTGACCTTTCAACTGCGTGGTTATCTCAGGCACTTGTTATTAAAATCAAATGTCTTTAACTGTGGTCTTCAATTAAAAAGCAATTATTAATCTATTATATTATTTTTACAGTGTTTTTCTTTATTTATTGTCATTCGTATAAACTAATGATAATTTATGAAACACTTTCAATTAAAATATGCGTGTTAGGTCTCCTAGTTTCCGCAAAATTAGGTTTCGCTACCTCAAAATGTGTAGATGAGCTGTGATTAGCAAAAAATACAATAAAATTTGAATTTCGCGCCTCAAGCGAAACGTTCTACGATAAATTCCTCAAAGAAAAATAGGTACATTGAAGTAATTTTCACGCTTTAGCATAAGCGAAAACATAATCCTTCTTTTAGCAGCCGCCGCAGTCGAGAAAAAAAGGTTTGTGTGGTTGAATGGGTAAGGATTTTATGCTGCTTTATTTTTTTCAACACCCACGTTGAGGTTTTTGTGTAAATAGGTATGGATTAGAGTCTATGGAAGTGGCTGTGTGAGCGTGGTTTTGTAAGACTTCTGAGCGTAGCTTAGGATGATGAAAAGGAAATTGTGATCTTTTTTAGGGTCCCACCCACCCAAGAACCCAAAGGGTAAAACGGGACCCTATTACTAAGACTCCGCTGTCCGTCCGTCTGTCAGTCTGTCACCAGGCTGTATCTCATGAACCGTGATACTAAGACAGTTGAATTTTTTCCAGGTGATTTATTTCTGTTGCCGCCATAATAGATACGAAAAAAACAATAAGGTGGCTCCCATACAACAAACGTGTTTTTTTTTGTACGGAACCCATTTTGCGCGAGTCCGACTCGCAATTGGCCGGTTTCATTTATATACGGACCACGGTAATTAAGGACCTCTGTGGCGTGGTGGGCGAAGGTTCGCCTGCGACGCAGGAGGTTGCGGGTTCGATTCCCGCCTTGGAACAAATGTGTACAACATTTCATGAAGTTTGAGGAGATAATATCCAAAATAGCAGCAAACTTCGTTTCGTTAATGTTTGTATGGAGAGGGCACGAGTGCCCTAGCGGTACACCCCTCTTAAGGGATCACGCACCAGGAGATGGATAGTTAGCATCCACCTGAGTACTCAACACTAATACTGCGATTACCAATCCACCTGCCAAGCGTGGTGCATATGGCAAACCCCCTTTGCATTCTGGGGGGGATGATGATTATGTTTTCATCGTACCGCTTCTAGATAATTGTATTTTTAAGATCTTTGGTCAGGCAAATGATTATTTTGTGCATGTGAGCATATTCAAAAATTAAGCTTCGTGGAGAATTCATTTGTAGTGGTCTTACGGTCGACGCTTGTATTGAGTACTTTGAGTAGTGATGTAACCCAAATGGGAATCATTTTAGCGATATTAATTTTATATATTATTTTACCTTTAATGAAAGGACCAAAAAAAACCAAAAGGACCTTCTCGAAAAAGTGCAACGTAGTAGGGCTACGAAAATGGTACCTAGTCTTAAGGTGGGATAAAACGCAAAATTACCAATCTTAGATTAGATTTTTACTGACTAAATCAAGAGCAATATTCAAATTAAAAATATGCATGGATACTGCATTATAATACCGAGGGATCACCTAAACAGAAATACGATAGGACACAATTTTCTCTTTAAAAAAAATATCACAAAGTTACCTGAAACTTTTGGATAACTTAACATAACTTTTTTTTTTTTTTTTTTTTTGCTAGATTCGATTGTTTGTCAATATGGTACAGATTAGTGGGTCAAAAATTGCATAAATAAAATCAATACAATAAAACGGAGGGTTCACCCACGGGGTTTTTTTAAATGATCTATATATCACTAGATATTCAATAAAAACCACTTTTTCGAGCGGCGCGTGGTGTTTTTTTTGTAAGAATATTTCTGCCTGGCTTCTTTATAAAAAAAAATGAGACATACCTAACAAACTGAAGAAACTTACACCGGAAACGATAGCTTTAATAGAATAAAGGTTTATTTTAGCCAAAGACATTAAAGATCCTAGGTACAGAATAAAAGACAAAGAAGTCAAGAGGAGCATAAAGAAAGACAACATGATTTATAAAGAAAAGACTGTCCAAATGAAAAAACAAACTTAGAAAACAATCGTTTGCTCAAAATAGCTAAGCAAGGCATCTCTTTAGGAAAATCGTGGATAACCAGTCTTAAAGACAATTTTGGGAAAAAACACTAAAGCCGTGAAAAGATCTTAGACATCTGCACTGACTTTTATCGGCGTCTATACTCTGACCCTGGAAAAGAGGAGTCCACACTCAACGAAAGTTACTGCTGCCCTGATACCATCCCACCCATTACTAGAAACGAAATTCATTGCGCTCTTCAAAAAATGAAGTATAGCCGAGTACCTGGCGAAGACGGAATCAGCACAGAAGCCCTTAAAGTTGGCGAACCCACACTTCTACCCCACATCACTAATCTCTTCAATAATATACTACACACAGGAAAATTCCCCAACCAATTTTGTCATTGTAACGTAATTCTGATTCATAAAAAAGGTGACAAGACCGGTATCAATAACAACAGACCCATAAGTCTTATCTCTCATATGTACAAAGCTTTTATAAAACTAATTGAGAGTCGCATATCCAAGCAGCTGGACTCAGAACAACCTCCTGAGCAGGCTGGCTTTCGCGCAGGACTTTCAACTACCGATGATCTTCATGCAATAAACCAGATTTTAGAAAAACACCATGAGATGTACATGCACTTGGCATTCGTTGACTACTCGAAAGCATTCGATAGCATCACACATAAAGCCATATTTAAATCACTCCAAAAGCAAAATATTGAACCGACATATATTAACCTCATTCAAAACATTTACTTCTATAGTACAGCATCAATGAAAATTCAAACACCTGGTACAATATTTCCGATAGAAAAGGGAGTTAAACAAGGCGACCCATTATCTCCTAAACTCTTCAACAGCCCTCTTGAAGAGGTTTTCAGAAAGCTGGCGTTAGATTGGGGTGAAAAAGGCATTGAAATCAGTGGAATTAGATTGACTAACCTTCGCTTTGCTGACGATATTGTTCTCTTCTCCTCAACAGCAATCGAACTCCAATCCATGCTCGAAGATCTAAGCAATGCAAGCCTTGAGGTTGGATTGAAGATGAATATGTCAAAGACCAAAGTAATGACCAACAGCATTGAGTATCGAATAACAGACAACGGTGAAGCGATGCACTATGTCCAAGATTATATCTACCTCGGCCAAATAGTTTCCCTCCAGGCAGGCAGGCAGGATAAAGAAATTGCGAGACGCACTGAGGACGCCTGGAGGAGCTATTGGTCGATGAAGGAGCTGATGAAGGGTAACCTTCCAATGATACTAAAACGCAAACTAATGGACATGTGCATCCTTCCCGTCTCGACTTACGGATCACAAACTTGGTCTTTGACAAACATCCAGAAATCTAAACTCAAGGTTTGCCAAAAGGCAATGGAGCGCAGTATTTTGGGCGTAAAACTAACTGACTGCATCCGAAACACCATACTGCGCTCCAAAACCAAAGTCGCCGATGTGGGAGAGAAGGCCGCGCGGCTGAAGTGGGATTGGGCCGGTCACATTTGCCGCATGCCCGACGAACTTTGGGCCAAAATCACCACGGCATGGAGCTCTGAAACAGCCAGGCGGCGTCGCGGCAGACCACGCATGAGGTGGCGGGATGAACTGGACGCCTATGAGAGGGAATGGGAAACAGTTGCACAGGACCGTGGTGACTGGCGAAAGTGGAAAAAAAGGCCTTTGCCCAACAATGGGACAGTATGGGCTAATAGTAATAATAGTTATTTCTGCCTGGCAGAAAAAAGCAATTACATTATGAGGAACGAATTCACGAACTTGGATTAACTACCCTTCAGCTACGTAAAGAGCGCGGAGACCTAATACAGACCTACAAGATCCTACACAACCACTAACAGTGTACCAGATTTATCACAGACACTATATACAATGAACATTAATTTATATTACTCAGAGGACACTCGCTGAACTGCAACGCGGGCCAAGTACCAGGTTTCCGAGGATGCACATATTGCCTAATCGCGTCGTGCGTACTTGGAACCGCTACCAGACTCAGTGACCAGTGCCCCTTCAGTGAATTCTTTAAAAAAAACACTATACAAACATTTAAAGTGCACTGATAATGACTAAGATATACACGCATCAGCTCCGAAAGCTGTCTGTGTATTATAAATCAATAATAATGTGGGAACAGGCAGTTTACCCACTGTTGGGGGGTAACTTGCACTATTGTCATTAAAAGGTAAAAAGCGGCCAAGTGCGAGTCGAACTCGCCCATGAACGGTTCCGTAGCAGCAAGTAACATACCATAAAAGTTCTTGTAGTTCGTTGTAACTTTGATCGATGTTTTAATAAAAAAACTACTTACTAGATCTCGTTCAAACCAGATTGGTGGAAGTTTTCATGGTAATGTGCATCTTTTTTTTTAGTTTTATCATTCTCTTATTTTAGAAGTTACAGGGATATATGGTATTAGAAAAATGACATTAGAAACCTCAAGATTTTAAAGATCTATCCTTACATGTTTCGTGTACGAGGTTAATGAAAAAAAATATTTTAGTTTCATTTCTAAGTATAACCCCCCCCCCAAAATTTATTGTTTTTTTTCTATTTTTGTGTGAAAATCTTAATGTTCACAGATTACATCTACTTACCAAGTTTCAACAGCATAGTTCTTATAGTATCGAAAAAAAGTGGCTGTGACATACGGACAGACAGACAGACAGACAGACAGACAGACATGACGAATCCATAAGGGTTCCTTTATCTGTCACCTTGTCCTCGCGTAGACACGCCTCCACTGCCGATCCCTATACTGGAAGAAGACCTAAGAAAAGTTTTTTTTTTAATTGATAGACCTTTTTTTGACCACGATCTCACCAGTTGGTAAGTGACGATGTGGCCGACGATGGAACACAAAGGTCTAGAAAGCACCTTTTCACTCTAGCCTTGAAGAGACCCAGATTATAGTTTTCAGGAAAGACAGGTGACGGTAGTGTATTCCACTCCTTAGCAGTTCGCATTATAAAGGTAGAACTGAAACGTTTAGTATGAATGGAGGGTATACTAATGAGGTAAGGATGGTACAGAGCCGTGCGCCTGTTCGTCTTACGATGAAAAGGAGATGGTGGGATCAAATCGTGAAGTTCCTGGGAGCATTCCCCGAAATTTAACCTATAGAAGATCGAAAGGCATGCGACCTTACGGCGGTGCTCGAGACTCTGGATCTTCGTGCCCGCCATATGTTGCACACCTATAAGCCTGAAATCTCTGTTTTCGAAGTATAGTATTACCAAAAATATAAATCCGATCGACTGTTTTTCTGCGGATATCAGTTTGTGCTTTTCTATACATAAATAGTTAGTTTGTAGTTTATAGAATAGTTTTGCCGTGAAATCGATTAACCAATAACAGCGCAAGATTTTAGCGCGCGATTGCTATTGGTAGAACGTACCTAGGTACCCGCGCTATGGAAATTGGTCTACGGCGCAAGTACATCGGGGCGACTTATATTTTCGGTAAAACTGTAACTCGGTTTGTTTTTCCATATTTAATGAGGGTTACATATTGTACAACTGCTATCATTTTAAAAACTCAAAAGTTATCTACCAAAAAGTTGTCTGAACCTAAAACGTATAATAAAAACCGCTGTCATAACATTTTTATATCTTATAGATCGCCAACAGTTGTACCGAATCGCAAAAATATGTAAATTAATCGTCGAAAACATTTTGCATATTTTATCGATACTTTGGGACGCATCACTAATTCTACAAACGCCTACGCCAGGTGCACACAATTTTCGAACACACAGAATAAATATCAGAGAAACTGTACATTAATATCACTGTGACGTCACACGTCACGTCCCATCAGTGATACGCACTCGAGCGATATTGAACCGTAAAGTCAGCGTGCGAAGGAACTTATCAAAGAACGTAACCAATAGTGGAATTGTTTTTTTTTTAAATTATTACCAAAACTTACGATTTGATTTGGTAAGTTACTTTGAGAAAAGTGTTCCTGGTTGGAAATAGAGTCGATTAAGATAAACTTGTTTTTTTTGACAAATTAAATTTTTTGGGCGAACCGTACTTTTTTCAAAAATCTAAAAATGGCTATAATTTTTTCTTCAAAATAAAACAGCAGGTTCCAAAGAACAAAACCTTCTAACTACTAAAGAAAAGGTAGCTACCCTTAAGGGGCCAAAAATTTGCCCCATCCTGTATACTATAGTTAAAATTCGGAATTTAAGGTTTACCGTTTCGGTTGTGGCGCGAAATACAAATATTGTGCTTTTTGCTCATCACAGCTCATCAACACATCTTGAGATTTGATTGAAACCTGATTGCAACCCGATTTTGCGGAAATTAAGAGAACTGTGAAGTATTCTCTAATTTTAAACAATGTTAAAATTATCGCGGTAACTTTTATTTCAATTTATTTGCGGCAACTTTAACGCGTCTTAGATTCATAGAATGCTGCACAGAATAGCAACCTGTCTCCTAAATGTCATTAGTTTAGTTACGAATTTCCTGTGATCGGAGAACTACTGATCGAAGCGAATTTCATTCAATGATTTTTATAGTGTTTTTTTGTAATTGACATGTATTCTTGATCTGAGTACGACATTCAACGTGCGAGCGATAACCACAAATGACCTACGTTTGACATTATGACTCTGGATCCGATAATCATGTTAAAATATCGAATGGGCGGAGTCTATCAAGACAACAATAGCTGCAAGACAGTGACAGCGGCCACGGAAAGAGATGAGGTATAGATTTCTGGCGCTCGGATGAAACTGACGTAATAAAAAAAACTACTATTAATCTAAGTAATGTAATTACCTACTGAATAGTATTACTAATACCTACTTATTTTTAAGATCTTTCATATGAAATTATGTTCAAGCAAATAATTATATATTTTATTTTTATCTTTATCTTATAGTATAAATATTCAAATTTTTTTTTTTCAATTTCACAAAATAAAGCTATAGAGAAAAGTTTTTCAATCGCGTTTCTTGTCTATGATTTATTTAGATTACATCCTCAAGTTATTACTGTATTAACATAAAGTTTATATCCTTTACTGTTACTGAATAAGCATCTAACGCAACGACTCCAAAAATTTAACATTTCGTCTTAGGACCTTCTTCCTTCTCTTCTAACAATTTTTGACTTTAAGTAGGTAAAAAATAGCTGTTATAGTTATTTAAACAAAGACTTGCAACTTTGAAATTTTTTACTTTTCTCAAACGTAGAAATTTTAACATTTTATTACCTTCATTTTATCCATTAAAAATCTTCATTTGATGATAAATTTTCATTAAACTTATGATATTTATGGGACACTTTCTATCAAAACATGCGTCTCATACATATTTATATTACGTATACGTATCATATACGTATTTCTATGTATTAATGTTGTTTTGTTTTTTACCTTTTACTCTTTTTTCTCCTAAATCCGGTTCGTGTTTGCCGAAAGGTTGAAATGGTTCTCGAATGACCATTATATCCCAGCTGTTGTCAGTTCTATGAGTTATGTGGCCTGTCTATGGCCACTTCAACTCACCGCCACATGCCAGTCGAATGCTTTCCAATTTTGTAAATAAATAAGATTATTGTGAAAAAAATATTTTTCAATACATACATACATACATACATACATACATACATAGACACACGCCTTTTTCCCGAAGGGGTAGGCAGAGCCTCAATGGGCCCCTTTTCACAGTGGGTTGCACCATCGTGGAATATAGACGTGACGAGTGGTGAGCTGATCGCCGCCATTGCTTCCCACGACTGACTCATCTATAGCGTCTCATAGTTTCCGCAAAATCAGGTTTCGCTATCTCAAGATGTGTTGATGAGCTGTGATTAGCAAAAAACACTATAATTTGAATTTCGCGCCTCAAGTGAAACGTTCCACCTTAAGTCGCTCGCATCTTAGCCATCTTGGACCTAAAATAAGTGCGTTAATGTTGATTTTAGATTAAAAGCTGATTTGATCTGACTAAGGGCTTATCGATCTTCGGGCCGGTGATGATAACAAAGCGACCCGCATTATCTCGATATCGTTCTCGGAATGATCGAGATCCTATCATTATGTGGAATAATAACGAGGCATTGACGCCTGCCGCGTTAAAAAAACAAACATGGCCACCTGTCAAACGCTTTGTGTGAATTGGGTTTTTTTAGTTTGAAATGTGTTGATTATGAATGGGTAAGATATTCGAATGGGTTTACTGGAAATACGAAAACGTTTACCTTGACTCCTTAAATATAACCTAAACATATTGAATCAGATAAAAATAATAAAGTTCAAAAATACCGGCCAAGGGCGAGTCGGACTCGCGCACGAAGGGTTCCGTACCATACTCTATATAAACGGCAAAAAAAAAAGGTTGCAAGAAAGAAAAAAAGAATGCTCGCTTAAAGTGGTCACCCATCCAAAAACTGTCCTCGCAGAGCATTGCTTAACCTACATTTGGAAAAATCACGTTTGTTGTATGCGAGCCACCTTAAATATTTGTTTTATTCTATTGTTTAGTATTAGTTGTTATATCGGCAACAGAAATACATCATCTGTGAAAATTTCAACTTTCTTACTATATCGGTTCATGAGATACAGGCTGGTGACAGAAGGACAGACAGACAGACAGACAGACAGACAGACGGACAGCCGAGCCTTAGTAATAGGGTCTTACCCTTTGGGTACGGAACTCTAAAAACTGTTAATTATCCTTTTTCAAAACGTAGTATAACGGATGAACCGAGATGATGACTCTTACAATTTATGAAAAGATTGTAAAGAGCTAAACCTTGTTTTCCTATATACGAAACAACGAAACAACCTTGTACTCGACCATCTTTCAAACTTCTATTAGAATGTAAGTCGGCCCCTAGAAGCATTAACGAAAAAGCTGGTAGCTCTTCTCGCACGGTCAACTGCACAACGAACGCAGACGCTATCGTTAATACGTTTATATATAATTCAAGAAAATGACTCTAGAATTGAAATCTCGATTAACAATTTAATTAGAACCTCAGCCCCAATCGATCGGCACCAAATCTGATCGTACCGTTCTTTCCTCACAAAGAACAAATATGCCATATAAAACATGGTCTTCGTACATAGATGTCGTACGAGACCTCATTTTGAGACCTCCCACTTACAGATAGATTGATTCTTACTACTAAAAAACCAATTCACAACGCCAGTGGTTTGACAACAAACCGGTGGATTAATCAGATACCGACGGATAGTGGGGTAAAAACAAAAAACAAATTTTTTGGCGCATAGTACTCTACGTGCGTCCACGTCGATGGCTAAGCGTATCGGGGTTTTAATCGATGATATAAAGCAAACCACCGGGTGGTCAGGAAGGTCACTGACATTTGGCAAATTTTATAATCGTCCAATAACAAAGGACGAAGGATTTTTAGAGGCAATTTATGATTCTATTATTATAGTAACTGTAGTGTACCTACGGTATAAGAAGTACTAATATAATTGAGTTTGTTTTGGCTAGTTATTTTTTAGTTGTTGTGGAAAGCTTTTATTTGTTTGATTATTAAAACACATTAAATAAACATTTGACGATTTACCGCTTATTTCGTTAAAATTTCTAAACATCTACAAGGTATTCTGTTTAAATCTTGAGGATGGAACTATCGTAATATAATTGATGGTTAAGGTGAATGCTCACGTTTGCGGCACGAGATTCAAATTTTTTGGTGTTTTTTGCCCTTTACAGGTCATCAACACTTCTTCAGATGACCAGTTGAGTTCGCGACAACTAGGAGACCTAACACACATGTTTTAATTGATTGTATCTCATAAATATCATCAGTTTAGCTACGATACCCCTTAACAAACAAAAACACTGTAAAAATGTGTTTAGGGGTATCATAGCTAAACTGATGATATTTATGAGATACTATCAATTAAAACATGTGTGTTAAGTCTCCTAGTTGTCGCGAACTCAACTTTCGTTATCTGAAGAAGTGTTGATGAGCTGTAATGGGCAAAAAACACCAAAAAAAATTGAATTTCGCGCCGCAAGCGTGCGCATCCACCTTAAACAAACTTACCAAGTGACGTTTGTCCATAATTATATGAGATAGTTCCATCCGAAGACATTTAAAGTCCCACCCGAGCCCAAGTGGTATGCCCTGATTATAGTAACGAAATAAGTGTCTCTAAATAAATGAGCTTGACGTGGCGAGAGCGAGCGAGATGGATATATGATGTGATGTTTTTTCTTTTTTTTAATCTAGATCTTTATAGCTCTTAAAATATGTGATGCCTGGTACATTGAGAAGAGAAGCTATCACCCAACAGGTTATGTTTCATTCACTATCATCATCAGCCTGCAGAAGACTGCTGCTGGCCACATACCTCCCCATAGAATGCCATGAGAAACGGTCTACAGTAACCACCAGAAACTTCGTGCCTTTAAAATATCTTCGGTCCATCGAGAGTCGAGCCTTGTCCGTTTCATTTTCTTCATCCAAATAGTTCAATACTTGTACACCATTTTTATTCTAATCGAATTAAATTCAAAATAAATTATCGATAAAAAATCTTGAGGGCTATTCATTTTCAAATAAATTTAAAAAAAAGTAGTTCAATTTGGCTCGATAGCTGGCGTTGACTCAAGTATGCTTGTCAAAATTAACAAATGCATTGTCTGTGCTTTTGTGTGAAAAACCACAAAATATATCACTACGTTGTTGACTTTGACATTTCACTTTATTTTGAAAGCTAGGTTCAAAGCAGTGCCATCTATTAGCGCATGATTTGAAACGTCCGTGAAAACCCCTCAACTAATTAACTTGAGCATATCTTTTAGGCAGTTTTATTTTAATTGTTTTAAGGGGCTAGTCCTTGAAAATGACACTTCGAATTTTCACACTATTCCATTATCTGTGACCTCCACCTTACGGTGGGATTTGTAACTAATTAGGTAAACAAATCTCTCAACCGTACAATTGTGTGGAAATCGCATTACTTGTTTTGTCAATAACATCATTGAATTTTTGTTCTGTACGTAATCAGATAAATGTAAAAATAAAATAAATGTATACTACCTATACAATCGTTGACTGACTGACTCGGTCACTGAAACGCACAACGCACAGCGCGAAGTCTAAACCCTAGGTCACAGAGACCTGAAATTCACATAGGTACATTTATTTTGTGGTACAGCGGTGCTCTAAGAAAGTAATTTCCGAAATACACACCCTAAAGTGGTGCAGCGGGATGTTGAAGTTTGAATAGCAAAAACTGCACGCGGGCGAAGTCCCAGGCGTTCCACTACTAGATACTTGAGCAATCTGTGTGCACATATTGTGTTTTACATATTATGCTGTGTCAGGTTTCGTTATATTTTATAACAGTTTTATTCGTTTTATTTTACCCCAAATAGATAAAGTGGTCAACAA
Source organism: Operophtera brumata (assembly GCA_932527175.1). Classification (NCBI taxonomy): domain Eukaryota; kingdom Metazoa; phylum Arthropoda; class Insecta; order Lepidoptera; family Geometridae; genus Operophtera; species Operophtera brumata. The sequence continues at coordinate 50,549,878 of OW052239.1, read as the reverse complement.
CTTCAATACCTGTACCAATATGGGTGCAAAGTTAGTATTTCAAAACCATCATAACCGAATCGCAAATGAACATGGTCAAGAAACGAACAAACCCACAAAAACAACCAAAAAATACAGGTACACAAAAAAACAAAATTAAATCAAAAACACCCTAAAAACTCTCACAACCTAAGAAGGTTTGTACCTCTAAAAAACCCCTTCCAACTCCTAAAAACATAGCCTATTCTACCTCCCTAGAGTTCATACAAGTCTTTAACTTTAAGAAACAATTAAAACCTCGTACAAACCCATACAACCCAATTTAAACCGGTATTGAACGACGAAACTTGCTCAGGAAAATATCTTGGGAATCGGGATTTTTCCCAGCAAGGCCCAAATTAGATCATTTTGTCCGCCTCAAAACTCACTATTCTGCCAAACTTCATGCTGATCGTTTTTTCCATATGAAATTTTATCCACTAATATACCTACCATGTTTGTTTATATTAATTTGAATGTGTATGTGTGCCTACTTTTTGTCAATTGTACCTATTCAATAGGGCTGTTTAAAAAAACGCTCATGCAGTGATTTTATTATTTAAAACTATTAATTTAATCCTATTTCGTCAAAATACATAGTAACAGTTTTTCGAGTTATTTTTTACAGAAAGACGGATAAAGAAACAAATAAATTATATAGGTACCTACAAACTATGTTGGAAGAAATACACATAATTGAAACATACTGTCCACCTACAAAAAAAAACCGCGCGGCGAGGACGTTGTATTTGACATGCCTAGTAAGATAATTTTCAAACATTTATCGTCTTCTAAATTCTAATTTCCAGTACTACCACAGTATAAATAATAGTACCTCGTTATTGAAACATGCCATGAATTTGTTTGGCGTCTTTATGAAAGGATTATAGGAAATTCAAACCCTAAAATCCATCGAGCAACACGGAATGGAGACGCCATCAAAGGCATTCCCCGCTGTAGTTCCCCTCTAAATTGAATGCCCTCGAGGGCATACAGCTTATAAAAAACTAGCTGTCGCCGATTGCTCTGTCAGACTGAATTGACTCGCGTGGGAGATAGTGCTCCAAGAAAAATGCCGAGTTGTTCAGTTTTATGCTGTAAAATAATGATTGGATCATCAAATTTACAAGAAGATGGTGTTTCCTTTCACATGTACCTGAATTTCAATTAAATTATTATAATTTATTGCATAAAAATTGACCAAGTCAAATTAAGCCGTATAAAAACAAAAGTGGCCATCTTAGATTTTGTAATTTTTGAGTTAGTGTTCGGGGTAAAATAATAAAACTGAACGGTTTAACAAAAAAAAACCGTGAATATTTTATTCAATAACACTGATTCACTCTTCACTACGACTGCACTTCAGTACACTAGTCATTCATTACTCTAAAATCACTACCAAGTTACTTGATTTATTCGTACTGAAAGCCAATTCCCTTACGACTACCCTGCCCACTCTTAAACCGAGCTCCACTTAAGCGTGTGATAGAGGGGCGACATAAAAGTGACCAAAAGAATAGATATAAATGTGTATAATACATCAATGTGCATGTCAGGATGTATTCTGCTGACGTAAACATGTATATAACGTGTAATGTCAGTAAGCCAAGAGGTGGATGATTACTTAATATCCTTGATTACTAAATACCATTTATTAAACACGTTCGACATCATGTGACATGTGGCATTAACGAGTATCGTATTTGACGGCTATGTAACCACTAACTACTACTACTTCGTGTCACAGGCTCTTTCTTGGTTCAGTGACCAACTTGAGATATAGTGTCCCTGAAAGTGGCCTGTGATCAATGGTGAAAGAACCAGTAAGGTAAAAGGATTAAATGTACCTCGCAGAGGTGTATTATATGATATGTCAACGTAAGTGTCATGTGAAACTATATTTAAAGAAATAAAATTAAATCACACTGCTATTAACAACAAGTGTAACATCAAAAAGTTTGTACATTTGAGAACTTTGATTACAAGAGATGGCAAGCAAGAAGATGATATTTAAATGAGTGTAAATTCTGGAAATCAAGTGAACTTAACGCCTTATTATCAGCCGGAACGTATTCAAAAAGGCACGACGACTGGATGTGCATAGAGGGGTGTTAGTGCCAACACTAATGTATATGGTGGTAGCGAAAGTTGCTAAGGCAGAATAAACATGAAAGTAGAATAAATGCAGTGAAGATGAGGTTTGAGAAGTATGTATGGTGGACTTTGAGAGAGAATAAGAAACTGTGTGTTAAGAGAGCATTGTAAAATGAAAGAGCACTTGTATAGTGACAAGGATTGAGAAAGGTATGCTTGGATGGTTTGGGTATATATAAAGGATGAATGATAGTAGATTAACGAAACTAGTTCATAAGATGAGCATGAATGGGACAGTTGGAAGGGGGAGACCTCGGTGAAAGTATTCAGAATAGATCAGGGTCGATCTGGAGAATGGCCAGGCTAAGAGCGCCCTTAACCAATGAGCATATATGAAGAATGTGATGTGAGTGAATGAAGCGAAACAGGTATGCCAGGATCGTAGCAAGTGGAAATTCATGGTCTCTGCCTACTTCTCTGGGAAACAGGCGTGAGTATGTGTGTATGTTTGTAATATTATAAATGCTAAATTTTCTAAGGATTGGATGAAATTTAGAACGGCGATAGCTGGACCACTGGAATAGTTTTAAATTTTATTTAGATGTTCCCATAGGATCAAAACTTATGCGAGTGAAATCGCGGGTTGCTTCTAGTTTATAATAAGAATAAAACTACGTGGTTAATTTTATCAAAATCGGCAATATTGATCATACTTAAATAACTTTACTCTTTTCAGTTAAATGTAAATAAAGATGCTTTAAAAAAATCGTTGATCGCCCGTTGTGAGGTTACTGTACAATCTTTGCACGTTGTGTTTGCCTATAATGAGGGGTTTTCACGGCCATACCAAATCATCTATAAACCCTTGAAAATAGATGTCGCTGCTGTGTACTTAACTGTAAAAATAAAGTGAAATGTAAAAGTCAACAACGAAGTGATATATTTTCGTGGTATTTTGTTACTATCACACAAAATAACATAGGTACGATGCATTTGTTGATTTTGACAACCACAGTTGAGTCAGGGCCATCAATTGAGCCAAATTGAATTAAAAAAAAACGAAAATGAAAAGCCCCCATTGGTTTCTTCTGTAGCTAAAGATAGGTATATAGTTTGTACCTCTTCATATATGCATGTCGGATCCTCAAGATCCCTCCGAGCGGCAAAAGCCAACTTAGGGGCTTTCCAGTGGGTCTCGTGCAAATGAGGAAAATTTAAAAGAGGTTTCACTAAGATTTTATTTAAACTGACTTTGAACTTGATTTTGTATTTTGTTGATTAAATCGTGTGCACTCTGGCAACGCCGATGTAATCATGAGCTCTGGCGCCTTCGTACGCTCCTTTTATATCTGAGCGTCGATCGCTTTGCGTCTTTGCGTAAACAAGACTCGGGCGCATTCGTTTGGGTGGCGTGACACGACAGAATACGATTGTTCGCAGCCGTACACGTGGTGTTTATAAGCCTTCAATCTCAGTAGATCTATTCTCCAGATTCATCATATGACTTCTCTCTCCGACATACATGTGTAGACTGTTGGTAAACCTAATATTTTTATTTATTAAATAAGCAACTGCTAACAATAACAGCCTCAATGCACACTGAAATAGATTTGTGCTCATTTAACAGTTTTTTTTATTTCTCATAAATTCCTGTATGTGAGTTGCCCGTGTTTTCTTTTATACTACTAATTTAGTGATGTGCCTCAATAATAAAGTAGATTTTTTATCGATAAAATAAATGCTCGTTTAATATGTTTTACAAGCTATTGAAATTTGATTTATATTATTCGGGAGCCAATAGCCTAACCTAACCTAACTTTCTAACCGTTAATCCAATCACCATGAAGGTATTGGTATGTAACAAGGTAGGTAACTGTTATGATTTTAATTTGAAATTATTCATTTTATGCCATAAGTTGACGACCTCTGTGGCGCGGTGGACGAAGGTTCGCCTGTGATGCAGGAGGTTGCGGGTTTGATTCCCGCCTCTGAACAAATATTTGTACGATCTTCAGATATTTGTTCAGGGTGTTCTGGGTATTTTCTATGTTAATGCAAAATAAATATCTATGTAATGTACTGTACTAGGGATATCAGTTATCTAGTCCATATCACAAGCTGTGCTTGGCTTGGGGCTGGATAATCTTGTGTGAACTGTGTCCAGCATCAAAAACTAAAATAAAAATAAATATATATATATATATATAATGAAATTCACTTAGGTACAATGTGAAAGAAAACACCATCTTTTCGTAAATTCGATGTTCCAGACCTTGATTTACATCTGAAAATGTAACGATTCGGCATTTCAGTATTTGTAGCACTGTCACACTGTTTTACTCTATGCGTCACACGATCGGTTCAGTCTGACAGAGCAATCGGCCCATCATGATACAATTTTATTACTAGCAAAAGCAAAACATGCTTGGTGAGGGCTAGCAAGCTTTTTTCCGTGATTATTTATATTTAAACAAAGACATGAATTTAAATTACTATGCTAAATTACAACGGATAGTTTTTTCGTTAAGTGTACCACAAAATTGCATGGGATAGTAGAGGACTCGCTTCGCTCGCCCTAATGATCGGGCGAAAACAGTTTTACTAACGCGTATGCCCAAATGAAATTGTGCATAGCCAGAGGGGAACGACATCTTGACATGAATTTAAATTAATATGTGATATTACAAATCTAGAGGTGTGATAGTTTTTCGTAAAAAGTTGCATGCCTACCTAGGTTGTGGGATACGTGATCACGATAAATTAACAAAAGCATTTCCCAGTTTGAACTCATTTACTCATTTTCAAGAAAAGTCGTGTCATGAGTGTCCGTACTGTGTCGTGGGATTTTCCTATTCAAATCCTATTCTTTGATTGATCAAAGAATTTAAAAAAAAATTGCTAGGTATAATTTTTTCAACGCGATATTCTGTTCACTAGATAAAGCGCTAAGTATTACTTTACCTACCATTGTTTAACATTAACATAACTTAACACACCCAACACATACCTACATAGTTGTGATCCCACACTAGGATCCCATGTGACGTGGGATAATTATGCCTGAAATTTAAAAAAAAAACTGTTTTACATTTTAATGACTAATGTAGTTTTTTGGCACTTAGGATCATGATTTTTGGTTTTTGACAACAGCAGTGACTGACAGATATAATACATCGTATATTTCGTGGCCAGAACCGACATGGATTATGTAGGTTAGAAGGATGACGGCAGCTAAGTAAAGCGTTTTTTCCTTTCCTTTCCTTTCGTCTCTTTTGACTTGCCGACCCATAGTTTTATGAAATTATTGTAGGCTTTGAACAAAGTTCTAATTAAATTTTCCCAAGAACTAATCATCTCATGAGCTAGTGGTTGTACCTGGGGTACTCAAAATTTTCTTGATTTTTTCTCTATACTCTAAGTTTCCGCGTTTACCCCCTCTCTCTCCAGCCTACTACTACCATTTACTAATCTAAAATTTCATAGTGATCCACAAAATGATCTGTATGTTATCCTCGATAACAACTCCGGAACTCCTCCTTCACAGAGAGCGTTCAACCCTTCCCCCCCATACCTAGCCGCCCTTAAATCCCTTCAATGACCCTTGATGGTAGCACAGAATATATACAGTAGGCAAAGTAAGTTCCTACCAAAAAGTTATCGATACTATTAATTTATCGACTTGAGTGCTGGAAGTCCCTAGAACGGGTGTTACTGTCAATTTTGTGACATAACATGATGTTTGTACACAGAAAGCATCTATGTGTGTATAAAGATTTTTGATGTGTTGCTGTTTATAGATGTGTGCGTTTATAGCGATAGAACGACTGGTTACAAAAGTGTGCATTAAACTGTAAGTGAGTGCGTGAAGCCCCCCCCAAAAATTTCTGAATAAATATGTATCGGTTGACAGCTCTAAGGCGTCTCCCCTCCGGTACGGAGGCCTGCGTTGCTCGATGCCTAAAATCAATGGTGTTGACGACCTCTGTGGCGCGGCGGGCGAAGGTTGGCCTGCGACGCAGGAGGTTGCGGGTTCGATTCCCGCCTCGGAACAAATATTTGTGCGATCGCAGATATTTGTTCAGGGTGTTCTGGGTATTTTCTATGTTTAATAAAAAATATCTATGTATGTATTATATTGTATTAAATATATCAATTATCTAGTACCCATAACAAAAGCTCTGCTTAGCTTGGGGCTAGATAATGTTGTGTGAAATGTCCATTATAATTATCATTACTATTATTTATTATTAATTGGGGTCATAAAGTTTGGATGTATTGTTTGTTATTCTATTAAAATTTAAAATTAAAGCGGGCTCCCATGCAAGAAAAGTGATTTTAACAAACGCGGTATCCCTTGGTCCGCAATAGGTAGACACAAAAAAAATACAAAAAGTGTGTTATAAGTAGGTATGTACCTAGGGGAAAACAAACATGTTTATATTTACTTGCCTTATTTTTATTAATCATCATCATCAGCCCAGCTGGAAATAGAACATGTCCATAGAATGCCACGACAACTGGTCTTGAGCCGCGTCCGTCCACAGACTTCCCGCGACCTTTATAATGTTTGGTACATCGGAAGTTCCCCTCCTACACTGCGTCGTCCGGTTGTTGGTCGCCACTCGAGGACTTTATTTCAGTCATCTTAATTAGTGCGTGTTGCCAGAGATGACTTACGTGACTGAGACGTGATCGCTAACTATCACACACACAAAAGCTCAAAGTATCACATCGGGTTATGCATGGAGAGAGCTATGCTATTACCATCAGTGTACAAATACGTAGTCTGCGACAACCGTAACTACAAGAAGTATTGTTACGAGATATTCGCGCCTAAAGTTTTTTATCTTAAATTAGTGATCAGTCAGTGATTTTGTAAATATTTATCTGTTATGATTTTGATCTGTACGATCGCTACGATCATTCCCTTTAAAACTGTGTTTATTATATCGTGATAACATTAATGATTTTTTATTATTTAGTAAATAATAGTTGTCTAGTGCAACATTATTTTAGAACGTGCTTAACCTAAGCATGTGCGCCGTATGTAACATAGTTACTGTTCGCATGTCTAAAGATTTTGTTACGGTGTTCAGCAAACGGAATATGCTCAAGCTTTACCAATCTTATGTGCGGTAACATAGCTACTAACTCAGTTATACACCTAATTAAGCTGGGAGAAAAATAAAATTACTGTAAGTAAGACCACAGAATAAATAATAGAAAAGAACAGAAGGCTCACATCGTGAAAAAAAAATGCCGAACCTTGCTGGGACGCAACAAAGTGCATTTCAGTTTGCATAAGTGCTTAGTGCCTAGCGGGATATTTACCTAAACATTCCCGCATTCTTCTAATGTTTGAATCTTTTGATTTGTGTATTATATTTTTATTTTTTTATTTTTATAATTTTATACTTTTTAATATTCTTTGTATTTTTGAATTTTAAACACAAATTAAATTAAAATTAAATGACTATTCCAAGTATATTCAGTACAAATTTAATCTGCGTAATGTTTATTTTTCGAATGGAATTAAAAAAGAGCTAAACTTTTGTTTTCTTGACAAAATCCGAATAAATTTATGGACATAATACTTGTTTTTGACTTTGTACGGTGAGGCGTGACGCGTCGAAATAATAACTTGGTAACTTTCTATGGCGCATGCCTATTAAATTGTTTTGACCAAATGTTCCCATTTTTAGGGTTCCGTAGTCAAAGAAAAGGAACCCTTATGGATTCGTCATGTCTGTCTGTCTGTCCGTGTATGTCACAGCCTTTTTTTTCCGAAACTATAAGAGCTATATACTGTTGAAACTTAATAAGTAGATGTATTCTGTAAACCGCATTAAGATTTTTACACAAAAATTGAAATAAAACAATTATTTTTGGGGTTCCCCATACTTAGAACTGAAAACCAAATTTAAAAAAAACATCAAACCCATACGTGTGGGGTTCTATGGATAGGTCTTCAAAAATGATATTGAGGTTTCTAATATAATTTTTTTTCTAAACTGAATAGTTTGCGCGAGAGACACTTCCAAAGTGGTAAAAAGTGTGTCCCCCATAACTTCTAAAATAAGAGAATTAAAAACTAAAAAAAATATATGATGTACATATAAACTTCCAACCAAAATTGGTTTGAACGAGATCTAGTAAGTTTTTTTTTTAATACGTCATAAATCGTAATCCATCCAAGAACTTTTCTATTATGTTACTTGCTACTACGGAACCCTTTATGGGCGAGTCCAACTCGCACTTGGCCACTTTTTTTTAATGGTTATTTTTGGAAATTGTTAATTGGTACCTTATTTTTGCGTAGATTCAATCTTTATCGAATACTGACTATCCAAGTTTTTTTTGTAGTGTATTTGGAATAGTGGTGTATACCTTATTTTATACCAGTCAGTTAAATCATTCTAACGGTGAAGTTATAATTTGGTAAATTTTGCTAGAAGTATCTCGTATTTTCTGGTATAAATGGCACTAATTTGCTTATGATTTCTTCTTTTATTTCTGCAGTTATACCTCTTGCCATAAAATTAGGCATAGCTTCTAGAAAACAAAGAGTTTAAAAAAAATTGTTTGTGGTAAATCCATTGTGATTTTAACTCAACACCGAGACTAGTTTTATATTTTGGGGTTCAATCCCCCCTATCTACTTTTACAGTATAATCTCTCTCAGGTACGTTACGTTTGATGTAAAAAAAACTGGAGCATGTTTGTGATGCGTGATCTCGATAATTATAAAAATCCCGTGTTTCTAGAACCTTTACATAGGTATTGTTTGAATTGACACAATTTATAAAATCCTGAAAATCATAGATTTGATTTGCTGATTTTGTTTTCATAGCAAGTTTCACTTGATGGTGAAATTAATTTGTAGACATGAAGTTATTGAACATTTGATAGTTAATGAGCAAGTGCTAGCCATATTGCTGTTGATACTATTAACAAAGAATAACATGAAAGCCCAGTTTTTGTACCAAAAGTTGTTGTTGTGATATCTAACCACAGAAATACATGCTTATATGCTTAAACAGTTAAGTCGCTGGGAAGATAAAGTTTTTTGGATACGTGTTCTCATCAGTAGTGTAATACACACGGGTTGTGTATATCATGACGTTATTTTATAACTTCTTTAATAATTTTATTAGTTATTTCATATGATCTGAGCTTATTTTGTAGGCAACCAATTGCTGTTTTTCAGAATCCCCATCAGTCTTGTTAGGCCAGTCACCGTAGACACAAAAATCGTGTTAGGTCGCAAAAAGTTGCAGGGTTCTGTTTTTTTGGGATGTTGTTAGTACCAATTGTATAAAACCAAGTTTGCAAGCTGTGCGAACTTTGCAATTTTTTGCGTCCTTAAATGTATTTGATGACTGGGCCTATGTGTCGTTTGTAGGTTAATAGCTAATATTTGTAAGGAGAAAGGTTAAACACACCTCAGTTTGTTAAAAATTACTAGGTTTAATTAAGTAATTGGAAGAGACTTTTCTTCTGGGTACTTCTTTACTTTGTATTAGCCATTTTGCATTTTCTAAAGCTTTCACATGCGTACTTATCGTCGCGAGTATCGCCTTTGCATAACTCGCCACGCACGACCTACCCACTTCAGCTTTGGTGAGTCACTGTTTGTTGAGCTCCCACTGACTGACTAGCACCAATCCCCCACTTTTTATCATAGCGAATGACGGAACAATCAGATGGCCCACCTGATCTTGAGCGGTAACGTCTGCCTTTAACAATGAATTACCTCATTTGTCACGTCCACCCCTTGTGGCATTGCACTGCGTCTACCGGCAACTATACCTTTCATACTGGAACACAGTAATGCAAGCACTACTGCTTTGCGGCAGAAATAGTACTGGTAGTAGTGGTGGTTGGTAGTACTTTCCCGAACGAACTCTTTCACAAAAAAAAAACTCTACTAAGTACTACTAAAAACTTACACATACTTCGCCCTCCTGCGTCTCAAAACCAATAGTAGTACTACGCAAAACAGCCGTAAATATATTATACCTACGATTGAAATGTCTACGATTACTGTTTCGTACAGTTTTAGTTTACTTAGCAAGACGATGGCACAGAATAAATAATAGAACAAGTACAGAAGGCTCACTTCACGAACAAATATATATAAATAGGACTCTTGCTGGGATGAAAGAAAGTGCAATTCAGCTCGCATTAGTGCTCAATGCCTATCGTGATATTTACCTAAACATTTCCTCTCTCTTCTAACGCGTAACTCCATCGCTATCTGGCGCGGAGTGACGTTGCTCGTAAGGGTTGATGACTAGTCGCTTACGATAACATAGTTATCTAATGGCAAAGGTACGTTAGTTGGTACCTTGTTAATGAAACTAAATATCTCTTTTAAGTGTAGGGGTACCTACCTACACCTAACTATTTAGGGACTATTTTGTAAGCGTCGTATGTCATTCCATAACATAATTTTCTAATGGCATAGGTACGTTAGTCTGTGCCTTGTCAATGAAACTAAATATCGCTTTTAGGTGTAGGTAGTGACAAGGTACAGACTAACGTACCTATGCCATTAGATAATTATGTTATGGAATGACATACGACGCTAACAAAATTGTCCAAGAGCCAACATCCAATATTCATAATATCGGTTCCCAACTACAGGTATAGCGTTTAACTAAGTAGCCTCCTGAGGTATGGGAGCGGCACGGGAGGGTGGTGATTTTCTTATGTCAAATGTCGCGAGACGTCACTTGACGTCAGTCGGGCGGCGATTTCGCTGCCGTCAATACGTGTTATTTGGACCGGCCGCTTTAGACAAGACGCACACGAGATTAGCAACCGAAAATGGATCCTCAGATTAGAGCTCAAACTAAAGATGTTGTTTATAATGTATATAATTTTTTCAAGGTTAGTAAATCTGATCCAAATTCTGCCGAGCATGAAAACGATATAAATCTACATAGTATAATCACACAATAGAATCTATAGTAATAAAAAAGAGGGATTTGTTAAAATTAAAAAAACTAAATTAACCAGAAAAACAATTTAAAATTGATTTTATATTAAAAGAAAATGGTCATACGGCACTTTATTTGCCACCGTACCATCCGGATTTAAACCCGATCGAATTAGTATGGGGAGATATCAAGGGCGCGCTGGCACGAAAACATATTAACTCAAATTTTACTGAGAAAAAGCGAGCACTAGAAGAGTTATTTGCTAATTTTTCATTTGAGAAATGGCAAAACTGTGACGGTCACGTAAAGAAAGTTGAGGAAGAGTATTTCAAACACGACCATCTTAGCGACGATATAATGGATCAATTTATAATAAGATAACGAGATGACGACTCAGATAAAGAAAGTGATTTCAGTCATACTGACAGTGATTCGAGTACCGATATGGACATAAGCTTGAAAGTTCAGTTGAAAATATTGATATTAGTATTAAATATAATAATTATTTGAACAAGTATTTTATTCACTTTCGCAATGACGTTGGTACTTATTTGTATATATCTTAAGATCTATCTTCACTAATTTTCATCACGTGTGTAGCCCGACAGTTATTTACGTCACATGTCACCCCTCCCGTGCCGCTCCCATTCCTCACGAGGCTACTGAGTTAAGCGCTAGGCATGTACCTATCTTGATTAGCTTAAACTATATATATAATACCTACCTATACTTGATATTTAACTGATTGAGTATGGTATTATAGTGTAGTAGAAGCTGGCCGGGTGATTTGTACCTTCGTAATTGGGCAAATAAAAAAAAGCGGCCAAGTGCAAGTCGGACTCGCCCATGAAGGGTTCTGTAGCAGCAAGTAACATAATATAAAAGTTCTTGGATGGTTTACGATTTCTGACTTGAAAAAAACTGCTAACTAGATCTCGTTCAAACCAATTATCGGTGGAAGTTTACATGTACATCTTTTTTTTGTTATATCATTCTCTTATTTAAGATGTTAAGGGGTGGGGGATACATTTTACCACTTTGGAACTGTCTCTCGCGCAAACTATTCGGTTTAGTTTTTTTTTAAATTAGAAACCTCAAAATCATTTTTGAAGACCTATCTATAGATAACCCACACTGATGAAAAAAACTATTGAGTTTCAGTTCTAAGTATGGGAAACCCCAAAAATTTATTGTTTTTTTTTTCTATTTTTGTTCTTGTAAGTCCTATCTAACTACATAAATAAATCCGGAGACATATAATTTAAGGATAGGTAGCAAAAGTCTACATTTGTTAGGTAGGTGTACCTTATTACCTATAATGTAGACGTGCATTGCTACACCTTTCGATGTCCCTTGGAAGTGTGAAAAACGTGAGGTTCGGATCCTTGTTATAATTCAGGCAGCCGAATGCGATGCAATATGCGTTTATCTTCATTTAAGCATAGAATAAATAATAGTAGAAGACTTTAGTTGACGGACGACGTGACGCGGCGCTTGAGTGAGTTTACCGAACTAACTTCACGTGTGATCTGGCTGGCGCGCGGCAGCCCTCTGAATGGATTGGCTCGTCTAGATGAGTCCGCCGGGTACTTGTAGCTTTATACCTAAAGCGCGGAGTGCACCACGCCTGACGATGATAATATTCGATTCCTTTATTTTCAGTAGTAGTTAAGGTCAAAAAATAATATCAACACTAGTCTTAAGCACCGTGTATGTTGTGTATGACGTTACTATTCTTATGTGTAGTATTTAGTCTAACATAATAAAAAAAATATCCACCGTATAATATGTTACGGTGATTATATTTAGGATACATTGTTGATGCATGATCAAGCTCATACAAACACGTCAACCTCATACCTCATACCTAACTTACAATAAACATTATATTGATCAACTGGATTATCTATGAGGAACTAGTATGTCATAGATAACCCAGACAATATAGTTGTACTACAAATAATATTACGCGTCCGAATCAAGTCGCGGGTTACAGTACCTATACCTAGCTAGTATCTATTTTATATTATAATAGTCCAAAATTAGTAGGTACTTACCCAAAATCAGAATTCGTTTATTTTTGCTATACTTTTTAAATTCCGACGGGAAACGAAAATATTCGTGAAGAGAAAATATGTAGGTACAAAATGTGTGGCTTCATTTCACCGAGGACTTATCGAGGACTATACTAAGTTCCATTGGTCTAGTTGTTACTATGTTGACAGAGTTATTTATACTTGTATTGTACGGAACCCTCTACACGCGAGTCCGACTCGCACTTTACCAGTTTATTTATCTTTGGCCTCCAATAAAGCATGGACTTTAATGGAGATTTTTTTAATAGCAGCATTGTATCATCAAAGTAACTATCTATGTAATATATTGTATTAAGTTTATCAGTTATCTAGTACCCATAACACAAGCTCTGCTTAGCTTGGGGCTAGATAATGTTGTGTGAACTGTACAGCATTATTTATTTATTTATTGTTTCGATATCAAATTGAAGTACCAGTATTATTATTAGTAACAAACAGCCAAACATAGATAAAAATTGAATGATAGTATAAAAAAAAATAAAAAAAACATACCCTTCCTCACTAGTAAGTCGGGAAATAAGCAAGTATAAAGAGCTTGGTATATTCTGAGGAAAATCGCTAAGCGAAACTCTTTTGGTCACAAATCACAATATAAACTCCTTCGTGAGTATACTACCGTAGAATTGCACCGAGCAACTACGGAGGCCTGCAATGTTTTAAGTAGAGATCCACCATCTTATCAGTAGAATGAAATGTATGTAGTTTTCTATCATCTACATACATTTCATTCTACAGATAAGTTGGTGGATCTCTACTCTGATCTGTAGAATTGGTTTGTGTTCACGACTGTATGATTGAACTGTCAAACCATGTCAGTCCCGTTAATTTTCACAAACCTCAAATAAATATGTATTTGGATGGGTTTCCTATTACCCGAATTACAATTATAACAACGAAAACCAACAATTTTCAGTAAAATAATACTAGTTTTTGTAATGATATATCGAAGTATCCGGTTGCCCGTTTTCACCTGTGAATGAAAAATTGAACAAAACCCACCCTTCCAGAGCCGTGGATAACCACGGAATGACAGAAAATGGCGTAGAAATCGTGTAGATACGGCGATTTGAAAATATTTTCGTGTTTTTACACATCTTGTGTATGAAAAGATCAAAAACCCCAACTTACTTTTAAAACCAAGTGTATAGACATGATACTAAAGTGTTTTATTTCTCAGAAATAGCTGTAATTCCGTAGATTTTAGCTCATATGTAGATGCACTATTTTGATCAATTTTGTGAAAATGGGTAGGTAGTTTTTCAATTTACACAAAATCTAGAAATAATTTTAGAAAACCTCTACTTTCTTTTATTCAGCCTGAAGTGTTCTTTCTTCTGATCTAAATATTTTTAGGAATAAAGCTAAATTCGGGAAGTTCTTGGCTTTTCAAAACACCACTTTTCAAGGATTTTCAAGGACGTGGCCCTTAAGTGACCGCACTGGTTGTGTATTCCACTTTCAAAACTTGACAAATGCGCGTTGTGTTGCCATATTATTACGCGATAAAATCAGTTGAGCGGGCTAAATAAATAGTCCCGCGAGTCAAATCGCTACAATAACTGGCAATCATTATGCCATTTATCGTACCTTCGAGCGCCGGAGATCACAGAAAAATACAGAATATATAAGAAGACATCGATAAAGTTAAGTTTTACCATATCCCTGAATCGATTATGTTTTCTTATTATGGTAATACTTTTAAAAGAGATTTCTTTTTACAAGCTTTTATTTAACTTGCGATGTTTGTCCAGGTGGAATATTGCAAGTGATCTTTAAAGCAGTTATCCTCAACCGATTGAGCTGAATTTTGGCATACCTGTCAAATTCCGATGCCAATACAATATGATGGTGACAGTGAGCTGATCTGATGATGGAGACATCGGACATGGAACTCCTCGATTTTCAATTTTTTTTTTGGTTTTTCAACTTAGTTTTACAGATAACTAGCTCAACACCCCTGCTTTGCTACGATAGAGCCAAAATACTTTGACATACCTTTAAGGAGTTATATTGAAAAATCCTGAAATATTTGTTAAATTTATGTTGTTCGTTTTGCTTGAAACTCAGTACCTACGGGTAATAAAAATATAGCATATTTGTTGAAATATTCTATCCTTTTATTACCCGTAGGTACCAAGTTTCAAGCAAAACGAACCACGTGTTAAAAAGTTACCATTTCAAATTTTAACAGCCTGTATGTAACTTACAAAACCCTACAGTAAACCCTCAACTTTATTGTATTTATCTTATTTATAAATAAAACCCTAATAATCTTGTTAGGAAATAATCGAATCTACCCAAAAGAAAGATGTAACTTTGTGTTTTTTTTCTATTGAGAAAATATTGACCTATCGTGTTTCTGGCACAGTGATCCCTCCGAATTATAATGCAGTATCACGATTCACTCCTTTGAAGGCTGTGGACTGTTCTGCACGTTCGTCTCAACATCTCCAGCTAATGACCGCTCAGCATAATACAGCTCGTTACTCAGACTTCTTCACAATTACTGCTATTCGACTCTGGAGTAGTATTCCTCACCAATATCGTGGGGTATCCCCAGTTGACGTTATCAGATCCAAAGTTTATACCATTATCTCACTCTCATGATCGAATCCTACAGATCATTTATCTCCCAATATGTGTCCTTGACATTTAATGTCTAAGTAAGTACCTTTAATTTCAATGTTTAATTGTATATCTATGATTATGTATTAGTCCATTAAATATGTGTTTATGTATATATTTATTAATGCTGTACCTATTATAGTAAATAATTATGTTACATAATTTATCTTTAAAGCAACAAATATTATTAAAAAAATAAAAGAAATTAAATATTTTTGATATTTATAAATTAAAATGAATCTTTCATATATTTGACTATCCTAGAACAAAAAATTTGTGTAAATTGTTTTCCGCATTACACAAAGGTTAGCTGGAAGAGAATGCTGACTACCAATAAGTTCGCCTATGTAGGTACAGTACTTTTTAAGTTGTGCAATAACAAATTTTCTATCTATCTACATAGTATCCATGCATATTTTTAATTTGAATGTTGTACTTGATTTAGTCATTCAAAAATCAAATCTAAGATTGGTAATTTTGCGGCATACCCCACCAAATAACTGTAAGTACATGACATTCAACTATACTTGTAGCAGAATGCGCAACACACTCGCGATGCCAATAAAAATGGATTCCAGATCAGTGTTGCCATATTATTACGCGATAAAATCAACGAGCAAAATAAATAGTCCCAGGAGTCAAATGCGCCTATTATTATGCCGTTATCCTGTATTGAATGGCTCGGGAGGGTAGCAGGGGAAAATATATTGACTATTGAAAATAAACCAGACAGCGTCTCCTCTTAAGAGCAGTCAATTCCAGTACTTTCGATAATAACGCTGGTGCTCAGCTCGTACGTGATTATGAAGTTGTAACAACTTTTTCGTCAGATGTTTTGTACAAATATGTATCTTGAAGAATATATTTACGTACGTGATCTTTTTTTGTTTTTTTTTGTTTACCTCTAAATTCTGTATAAGCCTTCAAATATCAGCTTATTTGCACAATTTTACCTGAACTTTGTATGTTCATAATGTACTTACAAACTGTAAAAGTGAAAAAAAAGACTGATCAGGTATCTAGCCCATGTTGTGTAGAATCTAAATTACAAACATTTTTTTCACAAACTTGAAAGACTTTTTCAAAAAAACGTACGTGCTGGAACTTGTTTTATGATATTTCGGCGCACTCAATTTCATTCGATATTATCGCTTTCTCACCTACTTGTTTGTCTACGGGCGGTGAGGTACGCGGGGGACGAGTCGTGCGGTGGGGTTGGGGCGGGGTGAGACGGTGGTGAATGGAGCTCCCGCGCCTAAGCTGTGGGCCTCTCGAATCGGACGAAACACGAAAGGTTAGGTAGTGTTGAATTTGTTGGCTGCGCCTCAGAATATATATACCTACCTAGCTGCGCGTGCGTACGTATACCTACTATCCGAAACTTGAGAAGAACAACTGAATTAGTCAGCTCGTGCGTTTTACAAAATGGGTAAAATGTACCTATGTTTATTTCACATAAATAATGAGATGCCTCATCTAGACTTTCTACTAGGTACCTTTATAATTTCTTCGGTCGATTGAGAGGCGGCCTTCCTGCATTGTGTTGCGTGATGCGTCGTACAGTTCGCGGTCGCCACTCAAGAAATTTTATTCGACAATGATTATCAGTTCTGAGCTTTATGGCGTGCTCATTGCCACTTGCACAACTTGCTAATTCTGAGAGCTATGTCGGTGATACTAGTTCTACTACGATCTCCTCATTTCGGATTATATCACGATACGCAATAAAGTAAATAAGTAAGAACCTACTAATTTCAAAGATAAGTAAGTACGAGTAGGTAAAGTACCTAGATATCTGGGTAGGTAGGTACATAAATGTTTTGTTTGGAATGAAAAGATTGGACAGTTTGCATAGGGTTGCTTTGCGGAGTATTACTAGGTACGTTACTATTGTTTTTTTAATAATATAACTACTAACGACTCACTCGCGATTTCATTCGCGTGGTCCCGGTTTTTTTCCAAAAAACTTTTAGGAACAACTCGCCAAAGTTGCATCGCTATAATGATTTAGAATTGTATATCGAACATAGAAATAAATAAATAAGTATAGGTACTTACCAACATTTTATCATGAAGCTATATAGATCGATCAAAGTTTTTTTTTATTTGTATATGAATAAATAACAACCAGGTTTTCTATGCGTAGAAAACCTGGTGATTATTTATACAGGAGGGATAAAGTCGTAGGTTCAAATGCCGGTTTTGTAATGGATTTTCCACTCGAAAAATATCTGAGCTCTAGGTATACATATAAGTAGACATACTATGTAGTAGATAAACTTTTCACTTTGCCTCACTATGGTGGCTATGCTTGTTTTGTTGTGATCGAAAATAAATATTATAAAATATTTGCTAATGGACACTAACGTAATTTTACGAATTGATTGAGTAGGTACCTAACTACTAAAAAAATATATTATGTTTCTTAGTCGAGATTAGTTGATAGTTACTATGGCCTGTAATTTCGGTGAGTTGCTGTCCACAAGCCGGGGATGAGACCGAGACCGCACCGCCCTGAGCAGCCGGCGCGGCGTGGCGAGCTGGGACCGCACCGCTCCGAGCGGCGCGCGGCCGAGCGGTGCGGTCCCAACTCACCACGCCGCGCTGGCTGCTCCGAGCGGTGCGGTCCCGGGCCCCCGCGCGCCGCTCGGAGCGGTGCGGTCTGAGCTCGCCACGCCGCGCCGTCATAGTCATAGTCATTGTCATAGTTATAGTCATAATCCTAGTCATAGTCAAAGTCATAGTCATAGTGTCATAGTGTCACTATGACTATGGCTATGACTGTGAATCTATGAAACTGTGACACTATGACACTATGATTCTATGATTCTATGACACTATGACACAATGATTCTATGATTCTATGATTCTATGACACTATGACACTATGACACTATGACACTATGACACTATGACACTATGACACTATGACACTATGACACTATGACACTATGACACTATGACACTATGACACTATGACACTATGACACTATGACACTATGACACTATGACACTATGACACTATGACACTATGACACTATGACACTATGACACTATGACACTATGACACTATGACACTATGACACTATGACACTATGACACTATGACACTATGACACTATGACACTATGACACTATGACACTATGACACTATGACACTATGACACTATGACACTATGACACTATGACACTATGACACTATGACACTATGACACTATGACACTATGACACTATGACACTATGACACTATGACACTATGACACTATGACACTATGACACTATGACACTATGACACTATGACACTATGACACTATGACACTATGACACTATGACACTATGACACTATGACACTATGACACTATGACACTATGACACTATGACACTATGACACTATGACACTATGACACTATGACACTATGACACTATGACACTATGACACTATGACACTATGACACTATGACACTATGACACTATGACACTATGACACTATGACACTATGACACTATGACACTATGACACTATGACACTATGACACTATGACACTATGACACTATGACACTATGACACTATGACACTATGACACTATGACACTATGGCACTATGGCACTATGACACTATGACACTATGACACTATGACACTATGACACTATGACTATGACTCTATGACACTATGACACTGACTAGTTTCATAGTCATAGTCATGGTGTCACAGTGTCAAAATGTCATAGTTTCATAGAGTCATAGTCATAGTCCTAGTCATAGTCGAAGTCATATTTTCATTGTGTCATTGAATCTTAGAATCATAGTGTCAAAGTGTCATAGTTTCATAGTCATAGCCATAGTCATAGTGGCACTATGACACTATGATTCTATGACACGATGACACTATGACTATGACTTCGACTATGACTAGTACTAGGATTCGGACTATGACTAGGACTAGGACTATGACGATGACTATGACTATGACTATGACTATGACTATGACCATGACACTATGACACTATGACACTATGACTTTATGACACTATGACACTATGACACTATGACACTATGACACTATGACACTATGACACTATGACACTATGACACTATGACACTATGACACTATGACACTATGACGCTATGACGCTATGACACTATGACACCATGACTATGACTATGAAACTAGTCATAGTGTCATAGAGTCATAGTCATAGTGTCATAGAGTCATAGTCATAGTGTCATAGTGTCATAGTGTCATAGTGTCATAGTGTCATAAAGACATAGTGTCATAGATTCATAGTCATAGCCATAGTCATAGTGGCACTATGACACTATGATTCTATGACACGATGACACTAAGACTATGACTTCGACTATGACTAGGACTAGGACTAGGATTCGGACTATGACTATGACTATGACTATGACTATGACAATGACTATGACTATGACCATGACACTATGACACCATGACACCATGACACCATGACACCATGACACTATGACACTATGACACTATGACACTATGACACTATGACACTATGACACTATAACACTATGACACTTTGACACTATGACACTATGACACTATGACACTATGACACTATGACGCTATGACACTATGACACCATGACTATGACTATGAAACTAGTCATAGTGTCATAGAGTCATAGTCATAGTGTCATAGAGTCATAGTCATAGTGTCATAGTGTCATAGTGACATAGTGTCATAGTGTCATAGATTCATAGTCATAGCCATAGTCATAGTGGCACTATGACACTATGACACTAAGACTATGACTTCGACTATGACTAGGACTAGGACTAGGATTCGGACTATGACTATGACTATGACTATGACTATGACTATGACAATGACTATGACTATGACCATGACACTATGACACCATGACACCATGACACTATGACACTATGACACTATGACACTATGACACTATGACACTATGACTCTATGACACTATGACTAGTTTCATAGTCATAGTCATGGTGTCATAGTGTCATAGCGTCATAGTGTCATAGTGTCATAGTGTCATAGTGTCATAGTGTCATAGTGTCATAGTGTCATAGTGTCATAGATTCATAGTCATAGCCATAGTCATAGTGGCACTATGACACTATGATTCTATGACACGATGACACTAAGACTATGACTTCGACTATGACTAGGACTAGGACTAGGATTCGGACTATGACTATGACTATGACTATGACTATGACTATGACAATGACAATGACTATGACTATGACCATGACACTATGACACCATGACACTATGACACTATGACACTATGACACTATGACACTATGACACTATGACACTATGACACTATGACACTATGACACTATGACACTATGACACTATGACACTATGACACTATGACGCTATGACACTATGACACCATGACTATGAAACTAGTCATAGTGTCATAGAGTCATAGTCATAGTGTCATAGAGTCATAGTCATAGTGTCATAGAGTCATAGTCATAGTGTCATAGTGTCATAGTGTCATAGTGTCATAGTGTCATAGTGTCATAGTGTCATAGTGTCATAGTGTCATAGTGTCATAGTGTCATAGTGTCATAGTGTCATAGTGTCATAGTGTCATAGTTTCATAGTGTCATAGTGTCATAGTTTCATAGAGTCATGGTCATAGTCATAGTACTAGTCATAGTAGAAGTCATAGTCGTAGTTATAGTCATAGTACTAGTCATAGTAGAAGTCATAGTCGTAGTCATAGTCATAGACATAGTCATAGTCATAGTCATAGTCATAGTCATAGTCATAGTCATAGTCATAGTCATAGTCATATGTATATAGATGTATATACGTTTGTACTCGCGAACAGCTCGTATATTTTTTCATCTGTCCGGATGGATATACTGCCAAGTGTGCTGTGTGACTAAATAGGTACAGACAGAGAGATAGACAGACGGACGGAGTAGGCTTAGTAATAGGGTCCCGCTCGATGATACTTTGAGTACGGAACCCTAAGACTATCGGCGCGTAGGTATGTCGGTAGGTTCTAAGATATTTCACCGCCGCGGCGCGCGGGGCGTAGCTACTTACCTACCACAAGTATACAAATATATAAGATTTACGTGGATAGTGAATTCACAATTACTTTGTGAAAGTTTGAAATGTACTATATACCTACATACATAGATAGACACACGCCTTTTTCCCCGAAGGGGTAGGCAGAGCCTCAATGGGCCTTTTTTTACTGTTGGGTTGCACCATCGTAGATTATAGACGTGACACGTGGTGAGCTCATTGCCGCTATTGCTTCCAACGACTGACTCCGCTAACGCTTTCTTCCAGTAATAACACATTCTAATTATAATAAGCTAGCAGCCAGGACAAATCTTACACCAACAAATCTTATCAAAAATCCGGGTAATCCCTTAGTCAGGGACATCCACAGGAGGAGACGGAGGGCTCTATTCTTAGGCCGGACACACTACAAAATCCCTCTAATATTATAAATGTCAAAGTTATGATGTTTGGATGTTTGTTACTCAATCTCGCCGAATCAGCTGGACCCATTTCGGTGAAATTTTGTGCGAAAATAGAATATGATCTGGACTGAGCTATATTTATACTACTTTTTATCTTGGTGAAACCCGAGCGAAGCCGCGGGCGCACACTAGTAAAATATATATTGCAAGTGAGCAGACTAATATAATCTGCTCTGATTATAATACGACAAAATAACAACACAAAAACAGGTAGGTAGGTAGGTTTGTATACGTATTACGGCGTGACTACCTACCTACAATCAACTTTGACTGTCTTGTTTGAATCTACCCAGGTAGGTACCTACCTACTTATGTGTGTTCGGAATTTACTCAACAATCAGGGTTTATAAAATAAACCTACCTACCTAGGATACCTATTATCGAACTCCTTGTATTATTTGATACCCATTTTCCTGTCCAATGTGCTTCAGAGGAAGTTTTTTGATCACTCGTCGTTCCCCTTCATATCACCTACCTAGGATTAGTGTTATTTTTTTTTAATCATACGCCTACTTAGTTTTGATCCCATGCTAGAATCCCCGGTGTCGTGGTTATCAGGAACTACGAGTAGGTACTATCGTGTAAGTATGTACGAGTAGTGAAGTGGTGTGGTACCATGGTACCTACCACAACACCCAAACCCACATTTTTTTTTTGCAAGTCATACAAACATTTGTCCCGCAGCGCAAATCGACTCGCATGCCGTGTGTGAGTGCGAATGAGCCGCGGATTTTGCGCTAACCGAGGGCTCTCACTTACTTCCACGGACCTATATTGTTACCTACTTCATAAACCATAGGTACTTGGTAAACTACGTATTACTTACTTTTTTTTTTACATTGATTTCACCTTTGTTTTGCCGCGATCTCACCTGTTGATAAGTGACGGACGACGTGGCCGACAAAATAGCACAAAATTCTAGAAGGCACCTATTGTACTCTATCTAATGTATAGTACCTATTATATTATCTGTACTCTAGCCTTGGAGAGACCCAGATTATAGTTTTCAGGAAAGACAGATGAAGGTACTGTGTTTCACTCCTACCTATTTTTGAAATCCTTATCATATAACATAACATAATATTACATAACATAATATTACATAACATGACGCCCAACAGTCACATAGGTACCTACATAATCCTGATCCCACACTGGGATTCCCTATGTCATGGGTATCAGAAACTACGAATACCTACCATGGTAATATAACACGCAGAACCAAATATTTGCAGATCGTTCGAACAGTTGTCCGGCAGCGGGATGCCAACCCGCAACCTTTCGCATCTCAGCCGGCTACTCGCCCGATGCGCTACAGAGGTCGTCAAATAAGTACCTACCATACCTATATTATGTATGTAAATATCCACTGTCCTGTACTCCTGTTACTGCGAAATATACTAACGCACCTACCTATAAAATAGATACCCATTAGGCAAGTACCTATAAAACATTAGTAGGTACTTACTTATCTTCTATTACTTACATATAATATACCTACATATAGGTAAGTAGGTTGCACGAACAAACATATATGTTATAATTATGTTTGTAGGTTGCCTACAAACATATAATTATGTCTATGCCTACAAACAAATCTAATTCTTTGCCAACTTTCACAATACATATAGACAGGATAGGTATGCAGGTACCTACCTCCCTATGATGTAATTTATTCTTTCATAGTCATAAGTTCGGAAATGTGCACGGTACTTGTGGAGTAGCGATAGGTACCTACGAGTATAATCTTTTGAACATCAGCAAGCGGCGCGCGGCGCGTGTATATAGTACTTAGGTACATACTACTATCTACCTAAATATAAGTAATGCGTGCGTGAGACTCCAATTCATGAATGAGTCCGAGCGGTACTGTATATATTCTGTGCCACGAGTGAGCTGCGGAATTTTCCGAATGCCAACCGATGCCAACCGACGGCTCTGGCGCGGTCTCTCTCTTTTCGCAGTGCCTCTTTTTCAAACATTGAGTTTGATGAAACAACAAGCTTTTAGACCACGCCTGCGATGTACTTCGGTCAGTCAAAATGGGGCACCTTAAACCTCTTGACGACCTCTGTGGCGCTGCGAGCGACGGTTCACCTGCGCAGGTTCGATTCCCGCCTCGGAACAAATATTTGTGCGATCTGCAGATATTTGATCAGGGTGTTCTGGGTATTTTCTATGTATAATAAAAAATATTTATATATATAATGTATTGTGTTAAGAATATCAGTTATCTAGTACCCATAACACAAGCTCTGCTTAGCTTGGGGCTAGATAATATTGTGTGAACTTTTAAGCATTATTTATTTATTACCACGTAAAAACAAATGCGAACATAACATAACTCGAAAAGTACTAATCACTATACCTTATAATTTCTTCCACCTAAATTTCGGCTAAGACTTATCTTCAAGTTAAACTTATGATTCTGTGATGCGACGATCTTTCACGTTGAAAATAATTGTTTTTCGTGATTGTCACTTATTTTTCGTTCCGCGAGCGCTATTCTGTCACTGTCTAACTTACCTGAACTTTAATGAGTTATAAAGTGTCGGAATTTTGCTGTTATGAATTACGCGTGTGGCTATTGACTGTTGTTTGTCGTGTCTTCTCTAGAAGGCCATTATTTTCCTAATAGTACCTACATTTACGTGTTGGTTGACTAGAATTCCAAGAGACTACCTAGAATACTAGTAGTAGAGCTTTTTTGTGAAAGAAAAAACTATATTTTTCGTCCGGGAAAATACTAACTCCATACCTAATTCTGTCGCAAAGCAGTTGTGCTCGCATTGCTGTGTTCCGGTTTGAAGGGTACGGGAAGGGTACGGGTGCCAGTGAAATAACAGGCACATGAGACCTCTCATCTTTATGTCTCAGGGTGGCGGGCGCAGTGTAATACCACATAGGGCGCGTCCTAGGTGGACGTGACCTATGAGGTACCTAATGCGTTTTTAAAGGCAGAGGTTACCGCTTAACATCAGGTGGGCCATCTGCTTGTTCCGTCATTCTAGTTCCTAGCTAAAAAAAAGACAGACACCGAACTTTATTTAAAGAAGTGTTTTTACGAGAATTGGGCCTCAAATTTTAAGTAGTAAACTCTGCCTGTAACAATGCTTAACTTACCCACAGGCCTAACTTAACTTACCTGAAACTCATTAGTCTAGCCAAAACTTTTCATATCTGCTCAATATCTCGACCAAAATAGCTTAGTAAGGTTCTTGAATACGCAGTTAATATCTAAAAAAGATTCAAAGAACTTTTTTGCAGATCTTTCGATAAAGCAAACCGCAAACGATCAAGTCCAACGCATAGATTATGCTAATCCCAACAAGATAATAACCATTCTACCTCAGATTATAACAAGAAAATAACCACAGACTATACTAACAACACCCTCAAAGGATCCAATCATTATAAGAGGTTGAGCCTTATAATTTTAACCCCTATATATCTTCACTGCCTTTCGGCTACTTCATCTAGATAAGGTTTCGATACACGATCGATTTTGATCGGTTTTATGGTTTGCTAGAAATCTCGGAATTTAGCCTTTTTTGCCCGACTACTTCAGTGAGGGATAGCAAAGCTATGTCTCGCTTCAGTGAGGACGTGTAATGGGTTTGGCCTTAAGTGAGGATGGGTTTGGCCTTCTGTGAAAACGAGTAATGGGTTTGGGTATGTTTATGAACCTTCAGAAGTAGTTCTGTGATCGCAGTTCAGAACTCAAAAATGAATGAACCAATTTTAACAAATGATTTGTCAATCGCTACTTCTTTTGTGGTTCTAGTATATTTAAAAAAAGTATGGCTGCTATGACGTCCTCTAAAAGGGGCACGAAGATTCTCTTGTGCCTATATTGTTTTGACGCATTCATAGTTTGACTCAATAGTCAAAAATAAAAATGCGTGATTTTTTTGCGTACAACAAAATTGAAAGCAATACTCTGAATGATGTTTGCTACTCCCAACGACACAGCTGTGATTTACTGCGTTGCTATTATTTCTCGGCACTTATAAATAACTAGCACTGCCCCGCGGTTTCACCCGCTTAAGTCTCGATCCCATGGGAATATCGGGATAAAAATGTGCCTATGCGTTATTCCGGGAGTCCAGTTATCTCCATTCCAAATTTCATCCAAATCCGTCGATCCGTTTCAGCGTGAAGAAGTAACAAACACACGCACACACACACACTCACAAACATTCGCATTTATAATATTAGTGTATTGCTGGGATGTCTCTCAGGATGTATATCGATGATTCCGTTTCATTTGACAGTTATTGCCATCTGCCAAACATGCTCAATCGCTATTATAAAGAAGCTTAAAATAAATCAAAAATGGCTTCCTTTTCAATATTCTCAGTTTGGATAATATCACATCGGAAATGTTTATGGATCGATCAAAGTCCAATGGATCATTCTCAATGGATCGAACAGGAACTACTCGGAATTACAATCGGTTTTTAACATAGAGCAATACGGAAGGTCGTCATGCTCTAATATTTTTAATGTCAAATAAAATTAGGATTACCTTCTTGACTTCAAGCAATAGCTTGAAGTTGACTGTCAAGACGAGATGCAATTGCAAATTGCGGTTGTCAAGTACCGCTTGAAGCAGTTTATTGCAGTAAATGCTAGGAGCTTGACGCAAGATTATTAATTTGACGATGGTTGATCGTGTGGATACCCCTTAGTGTATTTATCCAATACAGTGGAGTATCTCGCTTTAGGCGGGTTCTGTAGTAATGGTTTCAATAAGTAGGTAGCGATTCACACATGATTTAATGGATAATCGACCTCTGTGGTGCGGGACGACCTCTGTGGCATGGCGGGCGAAGGTTCGCCTGCGACGCAGGAGGTTAAGGGGTTTGATTCCCGCCTCGGAACGAATATTTGTACGATATGCAGGTATTTGTTCAGTGTGTTCTGGGTATTTTCTATGCATAATACTAGTATAGTATTATTTTATCTGTGGTATACAAAATATCTATTTAAAGTGTTGTATTAAGTATATCAGTAATCTAGTACCCATAAACCAAGCTCTGCTTAGCTTGGGGCTGGATAATGTTGAGGGAACTGTCCAGCATTATTTATTACAAGCTTTATATTAACTTGCAAGTTGCAATGTATGTCAGAGTGGAATATGATTGTCCGGGTGGAATATGTTTGTTCGGGTGGAATTTTGCAACTGAATTTTAAAGCAGTTATCCTCAACCGATTGAGCTGAAACTTGGCATACCTGTCAAGTTCTGGTGACAATAAAATATGATGGTGACAGCGAGCTGATCTGATGATGGAGACGGAAGGTGGACAACGGAACTCTTTGATGGATAATAGTAGACTGGCCGTGTTTCGGCTCATTTTGATCAGCACACGGTTACGATCACTAATTTTATAATTAAGCTTGTATTGAAAAATAGATTTTTCACAATAAAACTTATTTATTTGTTATCTCCTTGTGAACTGAATAAAGGATCGATTTCTCGACTTAAGGCTAAAAGAAGTATTTGCTTGTTGCAGCTCAAATCGAGTCTCTCCACGCGCCGACAGGGGGCACTGTGGAGCTGCCGTGTGACGTCACACCAGCTCTGTCAGGAGACGAGATGGGGCTGCTCATCTGGTACAAGCAGGGACATGACTCGCCCATATACTCGTAAGTTTAAACACGTTATCACCCAATTTGTCACCAAACCAGTGACGCCAAATAAACAGCGGGAACACAGGACTAAACACATCCCGTCTTAAATTATATATTAGCATACAGTAATCAAGCCCTTAATGGCCCCTATTGATCCCGTATCTATTACAATCCACGTTAGGTTTGTCAAACATAATAGGTACACATCATGACGCATTTGTGGCAGCCCTGAACTCTTTACTACCACAGTGAAGAGAGCACCGCTAGTTCATTTACATAGATCATAGCTTCTATTGATCATATATCTATTACATTATTTTTTTACTTAGATAGGCCTTCGTTAGACCATGATCTCACCTGTTGGTAAGTGACGATGTGGCCGACGATGGAATACAAAGGTCTAGAAGGCACTTATTTACTCTAGGCTTGGATAAACCCAGATGGAATTTTCATGAAAGCAAGCGAGTTCAACTCAGTAGCAGTTCGTATAATAAAGGTAGAACCGATACGTTTAGTACGAATAGAGGGTATGCTAATGAGCGCTTTCACATTGGACGATAACGACACGACACGATATCGTCGACGGTACCAGGGTGAACCGACGCGACGTACTAAGCTTATGTTTAATCGTTCAATGAGCGGAGCTCTCAGTACTAGTACAATCAATCAAATGTATTAGTTCAGTCTTATAGTTTTTTTTTTAATTATATCTTAAAAAATAACACAAACAAAGTATTATATACTCAAAAGACCCTTATGGGTTTGTTCAGAGTGTATACAAACCTCCTTAGGTATAAATACATAATCTTACTCTGTAATACAGTATCCTGTTCACCGCTTAAAATAGGTAAATACATAAATAAGTTAGGTAATTTAGGTAGGAACTAGTTATGTTTGTCGTACAAAAAATTGTTGCATTCTGACTGAACCGATAAACAGGTTACCGGCCGGCATACGGCCATCAGTTGAGTCGAGTAATGCACGCTAAACACGTGAATACAGGCTGTTCATAAAAAATGTGACTTTTATTTTTTTAACTCTGTAAGTACTGTATTAAATAAATAATAAATAAATAATGCTGGACAGTTTACACAACATTATCTAGCCCCAAGCTAAGCAGAGCTTGTGTTATGGGTACTAGATAACTGATATACTTAATACAATATAATAACATAGATAGATATTTTTTATTATACATAGAAAATACCCAGAACACCCTGAACAAATATCTGCATATCGCACAAATATT
Source organism: Operophtera brumata (assembly GCA_932527175.1). Taxonomy (NCBI): domain Eukaryota; kingdom Metazoa; phylum Arthropoda; class Insecta; order Lepidoptera; family Geometridae; genus Operophtera; species Operophtera brumata. Next base: position 50,520,698 of record OW052239.1, on the reverse strand, counting down.
TGTTCCGAGGCGGGAATCGAACCCGCAACCTCCGGCGTCGCAGGCGAACGTTCGCCCGCCCCGCCACAGAGGTCGTATTTTTTTTTTTTTTTTTATATTTATATTAGGTAGATTTTATGACTTTTAAATATTCAAATTTTTCATTTTTATTAAATAATACTTTTTTAAACTGTTTTTTATATTCTTATTTGTTAATTTATCTTTAGTGACTTTCGGAATTTTATTTATTAATCTAGGCACGATATAATTTGTTAACCTTTCTCCATACATATTTCTAGAACTAATAATCTTTAACTGTTTATTGGTAATTTGTCTGGTCGTTATAGAATGGCTCTTAAATGTCTCATTAAAGTTGTAATAGTTTTCTACAAGCAATGATAGCTCAATTCTATCGTGTATAGGTAAAATGTTAGACCCTCTAAATAGTCCGTCGTAATCATTATAATGTTTCTCTTTTAGTTTTTTTGGCACAATCGCCTTGAGCAATCTTTTCTGTATGTTATATATTTTCTCAATATATGTTTTATACGTTCGCCCATAGCTACTCAATCCATACATCATAATACTTTCCGCCAGAGCTTTATACAGAGTCATTAATATACTGTAAGGGACTTTATATTTAAGTATAAAAATTTGGCCAAGATAGCACGTAGCTTATTGCATACATTGGAGATGTGACAGCCCCAGTTGAGTCTGTTATCAATAGTAAGTCCTAGGTATGTTTGCTCTGTCACTAGTTCTATTGAGCCGCAGTTGCATGAACTGCTGTTGGAGTGTAAGCAAATGTGATCGTGGGCTAATAATTGCAAAGGAGTGTTAAGGTGAGTTTTATTTTTATTTGAACATATGTGTAGCAATTTGGTTTTTTGGGGATTTAATACCAGACCTGCATCATGGGACCATTTGTTTATAGATGTAAAATCCTGCTGTAGTTGGTCCATAGCTATATTAATATCCTTATCGTCTGCCAACAAACACGTATCGTCAGCATATTGGAAGACAGTGCAGTGTTTAATGACATTTTCCATGTCGTTAACGTAAGCCAAATAGTGCAATGGACCCAAGACTGAGCCTTGAGCTGTGCCTTGTGTCACCCTTACTTTATCACTAAACGCTGCACCTACTTTAACACAGTACGACCTATTCCTAAGATATTCTGAACAGCAGGCAAGTAACGGACCTCTCACGCCGCTATTTTCCAACTTACTTTCAAGCAAGTCATGTTTTAAAGTGTCAAAAGCCTTACTATAATCGATTAAACACCATCACAACATGTTTTTTGTTGTTTAGGCAATTGTTGACATAGTCAGTGAAACGGGAAAGTAGTTGCGACGTACTTTTGTTGGATTGAAATCCGTACTGTTTATTGGACAGTACGTTATTTTCTCTGTAAAAGTTGTGTATTTCATTACATATATATTTTTCGATGACTTTATCAACTATTGGCGGTATTGTTATCGGCCGATAATTGTTATAGTTCTATTAGTACTGTTAGTTCAGTGTTAAAAGAGTATTGGTTCGTGTTCGTTCGTTCGTTTGTACTCGGTGTTGGTCGGAGACGCATCGAGTGATCGGTCGAACGGTGTGCGTGCTCGCTCACTCTTGCGAAAGGAACTAATAGTACTATATTGAAATTAGGGATGATCTCGGGGAATAGTTCATCCTCGTCCAATAGTGGGAAATAATTCCTAATCATTATTCGTACGTGAACTGCACAAGCCTACGACGTACCACATACAAAAACTACGCGAAACTATAATCTGGGTCTCTTCAAGGCTAGAGACCTAGAGTGAATAGGTGCCTCTTAGACCTTTGTGATCCATCTCTTCGGCCACATCGTTACTTACCAACAGGTGAGATCGTGGTAAAACAAAGGTCTATCAATGATAAAAATAAAAAAAAACCTCTGCAGCACTTCAGGTAAGTACAGCAAATAGATAGCGGCGCACAGAAATAGATGTGGTGTGTGGTGCGGCCTGGCTGAAGTGTTCGGCGGCAATTACCTCACAATAATGACTAAACTGAGCCAGTTGTTATCGTTAGTCTGTAACCAGGGCTGTCAACTGATAATTGGTGCGCATTGCAAGATGGATTGAGCTTGAGACAGCTCTAAATGCTCGGTACTGGGTTACTGTATCCGACAGGTACATTGTGTTGACATTGTTCAATTATTTGTTTAATTTATTTGTCGGTATAAATTATGAAGATGATTTTAGTACTGATGCTATGTAGAAAACAGTAGGTACGTTTTATTGAAACGAAATGTTTTCATTGTAAGGGAATCGGTGGGGAACTAATAGTAGATTATGCACATGATTATGAACATGGACACACAGAAGTCAGGCATAGCAGAACACCTTTTCGAATCTGGCTCAAATCATTGGATTACTAAGCACAGAAATTTCAATAGGAAAGATGGTTTTCTATTATCTGGAATATGGAAGCCTGTGGTGAGAATGTGTAAGAATCAAAAACGCGATCGGATACCGTTAGTTTTGTGTGTCGAGGTGGAGTGAAGTGTGACAATGAAACCGATGGTAGTGGTATCGTTCGTAATAAAAGAGTGAGAAAGAGGGTAGATCGATATGTCTGCCAATAACACCTACTCGCAAAGACTTTAGTTAGTTCTCCAATGATCATGGCGCGTGCAACTGTGCCGAAATATCGGGAACAATCAAAACTCGATGATCATGGTAAATATCCCGTTTTTAGTGAAAAGTTTATAGATGAAAAGTCTCATGTGCCTGTCTCAAACTGGAACACAGATGCGAGTACTATGCTTTGCTGCAGAAAGTCAAAGTCAAACTCAAAAAGTGTTTTATTCATTGAAATCACATGGATCATTTTGAATAGTCTTAAAAAATTAATTTACATGTACTCCTGTTCCAACGCAACCAGACCTAGAAGAATCAGGCAACAAACATGGTCTGTTTTTAGGGTTCCGTAACCAAATTACGGAACCCTAAGATTCGTCATGTCTGTCTGTCTATCTGTCTGTCTGTCTGTCTGTCTGTCTATTTGTCTGTCTGTCTGTCTGTCTATGTCACAGCCACTTTTTTCCGAAACTATAAGTGCTATTCTGTTGAAAATTGGTAAGTAGATGTATTCTGTGAACCGCATTAAGATTTTCACACAAAAATAGAAAAAAAAAACAATATATTTTTGGGGTTCCCCATACTTAGAACTGAAACACAACAAAAATCGTCAAACCCCTACGTGTGTGGTATCTATGGATAGGTTTTGTAAAATGATATTGAGGTTTCTAATATATATTTTTTCCAAACTGAATACTTTGCGCGATGTGTCCCACTTCCAAAGTGGTAAAATGTGTGTCAAGGTACGGATTTATATCCTTTACGGCGTTTTACCGTTGGCTAGTAGCTGAACCACGCCACGTTAATTGGCGTATACTACCACGGAACCCGTCACTGTGCGTGCCACTAGAAGCCACCACCTGGCGAGACTCCATCGGCTCCACATCACTGGACTATCCGAGGGGAGTACTATATTCCGACCCTCTCGAACGCAACTGTAAAATCAGTGACCGGGCTATTGAAGAACCGTCAATAACTTTCACAAGCTTTACTACTACTAAAACGCAATTAATTTTTGATGTCGCATCACCTGCGAATACCAATTATACTTTGAAAAGCCCTTCTCGTGGAGGTGACCTGCGCTCAGATGAAATATAGCTGTCTAGAGTTATTTCTTATTTAGAAATTATATTTCTAAGTTTAAAAATAATAATTCTGAATTCCATCACTTTTACAAGTTTAATTCTTTAAAACTCATTTATGTTTTAGTTTAGCTTTGAGATTATTTAAAGAACGATAAAATATTGGTTGACGAATATTTAAATATCTTTTAGCTTCAGAAAATGTTTTCTATTTCAAGTTCAATCAATTTAAATCATTTTATTCACAAACAACATAGAAAAGATCTTGGAAAACAAAAAAAAGGTGTCCAGTGGGAACACAGTTTGACGCCGTTCAGCCCGCCTCCGCGGTGGCGTTCACGGTGGCGTCCATTGTCTTACCATTGATCGCCACTGAGGACGCAGGCTGAACGCTTTGGTTTGGCCTTAGCCTAGTCAAACTGTGTTCCCACTGGTCAGCATTTTGTTTTGGTTTTCCTTCATTAGATTTTATATTTTTTCTCATTTATACTATCGTATATAGTTTATTTAAACTCATACATAAATACATAGACACACGCCTTTTTCCCGCAAGGGGTAGGCAGAGCCTCAAAAGGCGTGGGTTGCACCATCGTGGGAATATAGACGTGAAAAGTGGTGAGCTCATCGCCGCCATAGCTTCCCACGACTGGCTCTGCTAACACTCTCTTCCAGTAAATAACACATTCCTAAGCTAGCAGCCAGGACAAATCTAACTAACAAGCCCGAATAATCCATTAGTTGGCTTTTACGAAATCCACTGGAGGAGACGGAGGGGTCTACTCAGGCCAGATACACCGGGTTTTATTTGAAATAAATGTGTTAAAACAGTCTCACTTAGTAATAACTTGTGATATAATTCATTGCGAAAAAAACTTCAAAGCTTAGGATTTTTTATGAAAATAAGACTTATATGGAAGTAAAAAGATTTTTTATATCGTTTCATAAATGACGGAGATATGAGGTAACAAACATACAAAAACATACAGTAGAGTTGAGAATCTCCTCCTTTTTTTTATGCTACTTGGAATGACGGGTCCAGCCGATGGCCCACCTGATGTTAAGCGGTAACCTCTGCCTATGAACAATGCATTACCTCATAGGTCACGTCCACCTAGGACGCACTCTATGTGGCATTGCATTGCGCCCGACACCCTGAGACATAAAGATGAAAAGTCTCATGTGCCTCCTCTTTTGAAGTCGGTTAAAAATAATGCATTTTACATATTCAACCAAATGTTTGCCATTAACTTTAATTACCTGCATCAGTTAAAGGCAATTACTTGCTGCAGTCGTTTTAACTTCACGTTTTTACAAAGAACCCTCATTTGTTTAATTGTTACTTAGTAAGAAGTATGTATGGGGGCCATTTTATACGTAAATCATTCAAATAAATGAAATGATTAGTGCCCAGGTTTTAACCTTGGATTTACCCCAAAACAAAACGTTGTAAAGACACCCTCCCCTTGCTGGCCACGTTGTACCTGCAGAGAAGCTCCCTTCGGGACATGAACTGCCATGGTCCACCTTGAAATCTCTGAACCGACTCCGGTGTCAGGTGGGCCGCTGCAGGTATAACTTAGTTAAATGGGAGTATTCCGACGAGGCACTATGTGACTGTGGGTTCACTCCTCAGGCGATGCCTCACTTGCTGGCCTGTCCATTGTGCAGCAACACCTGCACCCTAAATGACATGTGCGAAGCCACTGATAATGCTGTCGAAGTGGCTAAATTTTGGTCTAAAACAATTTAATTATTATATCGGGCAGCAACAGCATCCTAAGCGCATTCTCGGATGGGTTCGATTGTCCTCTGGTTTGGAAGCTCGTCCAGAGGACTAAATCATTGTTAATTATTAAGCACTAACCTAGTTTTAAGTTGTGTTAAGTACTAAAAAGTTGGACTTGTTGTCTTAATAAATAAATATTCTATTCTATTCTACAGGAACTAACGACACGAAGAAAGATCCCAAAATATACTAAAATATTTATCCCATTCTGTATTTACCAAAGAATTGACCCCAGGATTTACCAAAGGGTTTATTCTGTGGAAATTGAAGGCATAAACGCACAGCTCAGTTACTCCATACCTCATTAGTATACCCTCTATTCTTACTGGTTCCACCTTCGCTAAGGAGTGGAACAAACTACCGTCGTCTGTTTTTCCTGAAAACTAAAATCTGGGTTTCTTCAAAGCTAGAGTGAAACGCCTTCTAGACCTTTGTGCTCCATCGTCGGCCAAATAAGAAAGCGGCCAAAAGTCTTCAATGGGGCTTAGTTTATGGTCGTATGATCTCAAAACCAAAGGCAATAAGTTATTATTGTTTTATTTTATTTTAAGCACCGTCTTTATTATTCAGTCAGAGACCACGGCTGCGTAAAGGTACAGCTGATCATAGGAACAACTGGTTCACTTTTAGTGCGTCATTTTCAATCAATCAATCATATATTTTGCGAAACATGGGTACATATGATGATAATAAAGATAAAAAGGTACAGGACGAAAGTCGTAGACATAGAATAGAATAGAATAGAATAGAAATAATTTATTTTGAACAGCAGCATACACACAGTCAAAGAAATAAAATATTTGTTGCTGTGTGTATAGTGCGGCCAAAAAAGGTCCGTGCTCAGCATAATGCTGCAGTGAACTGCAACGCTGATTTTCAGCACGGACCTCGGTTGACGCACGGACACGGCACACACACACACCTACCTACCTAGGTACCTATGCGGATCTCAAGTCCTAAGGTGATATGTTACAAGTAACATTTTGTAGTCGTTTCGTTACATGCTCACTCAATAACAGTAAAGTTTACAAACTTGATGTTAATACTTGATGTTATACTTGAGGCTGAGGATACTTTGAGGATACTTAAATAAATCATAGACAGAAAACACGGTTGGTGAAACTTACTCGGTAGCTTAATTTTTTTAAATTGGCCCTCCTAACACCTGTTTTTGTTCCCTCCTTCGATTAGAGAAAATATTAAGCGTAAATTTGTTTACTGTTCAGTAGATAATCACATAACTTAGATTATAGTGAATTTATTTTGTATATTTATTACTTTAGAAGCAAAACGAAGTTTTAACATTTGTCGCTTACGTCAGTTACTTCCGAGCTAACCATTATCTATAAAAACGGCAAAAAAACACGTTTTTTGTATGGGAGCCCCATTAAATATTTATGCTATTCGGTTTTTTAGTATTTGTTGTTATAGCGGCAACATAAATACATCATCTGAGAAAACTTCAACTATCACGGTTCATGAGATACAGCTTGGTGACGGACGGACAGACGTACAGCGGAGTTTTAGTAATAGGGTCCCGTTTTACCCTTTGGCTACGGAACCCTGCAAAGGTTTTTTTTTATTGTTAAATGTACAACCTTTGCATTTGTAGAATTTATTCAAAGAGGAGTTGTGGTTCTTAAGACAGTTCAACTAGATGTATAGACTGATCCAGCTATCTCCCTTTTACCTGTGTCATACAGACAGGTGCCCGTAATGGCATCAATTTGGTATCAACATTTGATATATGGCGATTGATCTGATGGAGAAACGCGATCTGAATACATTACTTTATCTATTTGATAGCAATATCAATATATATATCAAAATAATTACGTGACTGACTGACTCACAGTCTAACTGAATGAATTACGATAAAAAATGCCTCATCCTGCACGAAAAAGCAGTTTTTATTGAATATCTCGAATCTCGTCCTAGGTGGACGTGACCTATGAGGTAATGCACTGTTCATAGGCAGAGGTTACCGCTTAACATTAGGTGGGTCATCTGCTTGTTCCGTCATTCAAGTAGTATAAAAATAATAGATAATTTTAACAAAACCAATACATTAAACTCTCGGCTTTTTGTATTGATTTATTTATCTAATTTTTACCCAATAATATGCTCCATTTTAATAAAAATCGAATCTATGCAAAAGTTTGGGTGAAATTTGGCGAAAAAGGCCTTAATAGTTTTGTCTATCTTCTTTATCGAGAAAATATTGTGCTATCGTTTTTCTGGTACAGTCATACCTCGGAATTATAATTTAGTTCCATGCATATTTATAATTTGAATATTGTACTTTATTTAGTCAAAGAAAAATCAAATCTAAGATTGGTAATTTTGCGTTATACCGCGCCAGACAAAACAAATGAATTCTCTAAGGTTACCCTTAATGCAAGTGATGCTCGTCTCGACCTATGGATGTTAAAAAAGCCTCTCCACCTGGCTATTTATATAGCCAGGTCGAGAGGCTATCACCTGCAGAGGAATTACCCCCTGGTCACCAACTACCCTGGCCAGTGGAAGACCCTTAACAGACTGCGCACTCAAGACGGCCGCTACAGGGGTAATCTCAGTGTGGTATGATCGCAGCCTCCGCTACGCTATGCTACTGTTTTGCCCAGTCCTAAACCATGCCACACGCCCTTGTTTTTTTTTATCATAGACAGACTCACGTTTGGCCGCGATCTCACCTGTTGGTAATTGACGGTGCGGCCGACGTTGGAACACGAAGGTCTAGAAGGCACCTATTCACTCTAGCCTTAAAGATACCGATATTATAGTTATCAGGAAAGACAGACGACGGCAACTTGTTCGATTCCTTAGCAGTTCGTATTACAAAGGTGGAATCAACACGCTTAGTGCGAATTGCGGGTATACTGATGAGGTAAGGATGGTACTGAGCGTGCGCCTGCTTGTCCTATGATGAAAAGGAGATGGTGGGATCAGATCATGTAGTTCCTGGGCACATTCCCCAATATGTAACCTATAGAAGATCGAAAGGCAACTTTACGGCGGTGCTCGAGACTCTGGATCTTAGGTGTATGCCCGTTCTGCCCTAACTCCTGCACGATGTAAGATTTAATGACCTGCTCCGGCAATGCCATGGGTGTGGCAACCTATTGGTCAAAATGGCTTTGAGTGAGACATCGACACGAAAGAAAAATAATTATGTATATTCTTCTTCGTCGTGTCGATGGTGGATCATTGTTTTTTTCTATTTTTAAATCTTGTTTTGCCAGAATTTTGCCACTTCTACGGCGTTGTCAGATGCAGTGTATGTGTCACTCAAGGTACAGGTGATGCATATTAGGCAAGTCATTAGGTGTGCCATTGTTTTAGGATCTGTCCCTCAAGGACAAGTTGTCACTGTCTTCTGAGTAGCCCCATTTACTCAAATTGAGCCTGCAGCGGCCAACCTGTGTCCGAAGTCGTTTAAGCGACTTCCACGTGCACCAGGGGAGGTATTTACTTGGTGGGAGTTACTGCAGGCTCGATATAGTTTAGGGGGGGAGGGTGTTACGTGTCGTGTGTTTCTGTGGGTGTGTTCGCGTTGGGCTTGAGATGGGTCACTCGATGGGTCAATATCAACTGTGGATTTTAGGAAGCTGTGGCGGCTTTTTAAGCGTTGCTACGGTAGGTGAGCGCCAAAGAGTGGATGTCTCTCATCAGATCCTGTTTGTGTTTCTCTCTGCGGATACGAGGTGGGGCAATGCTGGCTGTGGGGTACAACAGGTTAAGCGGTGTTGGCTTAAGGCAACCAGTAATGGTCCGACAGGTCTCGTTCAGAGCAGTGTCTAGTCTACTTCTCGTGCATGGGCGGATCGGTGCCACACTAGTAGTAGTAGAGCTTTTTTGTGAAATAGTTCGTCCGGGGAAGTACTACCACCATACCTATTTATGCCGCAAAGTAGTACTTCTGTTATTGCTGTGTTCCGGTTTGAAGAGTATATGGTTGCGGGTGGTGAAATTACAGGCACATGAGACTTTTCATCTTTATGTGTCAGGCTGGCGGGAGCAGTGCAATGCCACATAGGGTGCGTCCTAGGTGGACGAGACCTATGAGGTAATGCACTGTACTTAGGCAGAGGTTACCGCTTAACATCAGGTGGGCCATCTGCTTGATCCGTCATACCGCAAGTAGTATAAAAAACAGAAGAACACTGGACATGCATATTCACCTGCAGAGAAGCAGAGTGCGCCTGTGGTTCGCAGTATTGCACATTATGCATTGTAGTTCGCGTATGTATGTAAAGTGCTATTTATAGGCTTCCTCTTCCGTGGTACATGTGTAAGTTGTTTCTTAGCTATCATACATACTTTATTTTGATTGAACACGTCAGTAATGAGTTTATTTGTTAATCAACGAATTATTTGTACTGACGTAGAAATCTCGCTTTTACTGCTAGATATAATAAACAAAATTGAATATTAGATTCTTTGATTTTGCCGACAGTTTACATTCCAAGTTAATTTCCAATTAAACTTAGGTACGAATGCGGAAGAAATCAATCAACCTTCTATCGAGTTAACAACAGAATACACCTTTGACACTTCTAATTTACACTCAAAAATCAACCTTATTTCTGTAGTTTAATGTATAAATTCAATACAAAAACAATAAGTTTTCTTCACTTTGATGGACTCATTCAGAAATATACCAAGACTCGTTTGGGTAAAGTTTGTTTTCGTCTAAAGATGACAGGCACATTTTGGATTTCTTTGATCATGTTCCGTACCAAACGACGCAGTCTAACGATAAACAATATTTTTGATATTTTACCGATACTCTAACCGAATGTATGAATGAGCCTTTTGGGGTCGAGACTCTGGGTCCCTTCGCCCTTCGCGTTTTCAATATTATTTCAGGGCGGCTGGTTGAAGCGATGCGTGACCCGAGAGCTGGCTCTTATCTGGCTCAACGCATTGTTATTGCCATTCAGCGTGGCAATGCAGCCAGCATCTTAGGGAAGCTTCCGTCTGGTAGTGTTTTGGATCAGTTGAGCTACCTTAAAATCGCTAGCAGCGTTCTTCAGGTAGCACAACTGTTTCATATGTATTTTTATTTATTTTTTAATTTTATGTTTACTTGCTTGTATTATTTGTATTATTCTTTCTGTTAATATACATGTATTTATTTGAATAGTGTATTGAATTCATTATTTCACTATATAAAAAGCTTAAGAATACCATATATTTTTTTCTTCTTAGAAACTATAACAATTCTTATCAAAAACTTAAAAAATCGAAACCTTGTTATAGAATTCTTAACACTTAAGATCTGGTGGGCCCACCTGCTTGATGCGTCATTCCAAGTACTTTTTTTTTTTTTTAATACATTTCGTGAGCCGATAGTGCCTCAAGCAGTCTTTTGGTACGGGGGGAGAGTCCTCATCGACCTAATTTACAAACATTAAAAATGCCGCTCCGACGCTTCATGCTTGACGATGCACTTAGGAGGCGGTCTCCCATACTAAGCGTGTCAGCTTCTATTAATAAGGACGTGCTAGATACTCCAACTCTGTATGTGATAGGCACCTCATTAGAGCTACCTACTATTATAAGCTTTTGTCGAAAAATATATTTTTCAAGACACTTGCTCATAAAGTGGCTCTAATTTCACCGCAATTAGGCACATAATGACACCTGTAATCAAACTGTGACTTTTTCATTGCTATTATTCACTAGTGAGTTATAGAGACAGTTGAACATTTACAGAGAGTGTGTATTTCTGTATTTTTTTTTTTTTTTCACAAGTGTGTTGATAAACGTCGTATGATACACGTGTGTATTGATGATTACCGTCCTCGGCTCTTTTTAGACCCTCACTAAATGGCGCCTCAGCGGTAATCACCAACATTACACATTTGTACCATAATGTACTATTTTCAAAACATGCTTTTATGAAATAAGTGATCGGAACCGTGAGCTTATCCAATTGAGCCCAAACACTGTCAGACTACTATTATTCATGGAGGTTTTCCGATTTTCACCGTCTCCATCATCAGATCAGCTCGCTATCACCATCATATTGTATTGTCATCGGAACTTGATAGATACCTATTCCAAGTTCCCATCTATAGCACGGGGCACCCATACGGGCACACATAGCGGAGACTAAGATCCAGAGTCTCGAGCACCGCCGTAAATCGCATGCCTTTCGATCTTCTATAGGTTACATTTCGGGGAATGCTCCCAGGAACTTCACGATCTGATCCCACCATCTCCTTTTCATCATAGGACGAGCAGACGCACGGCTCGGTAGCATCATTACCTCATTAGTATACCCTCTATTCCTACTAAACGTTTCAGTTCTACCTTTACAATATGAACTGCTAAGGAGTGGAATAAACTACCGTCGTCTGTCTTTCCTGAAATTAATCATCTGGGTCTTTTCAAGGCTAGAGTGAATAGGTATGCCTTTGTGCTCCATCTTCGGCCACATAGTCACTTACCAACAGGTGATATCGTGGACAAACAAAGGTCTATCGTTAAAAAACCCAATTACCAGCTGCTTCGTTTTGACTCCCTGCAGAGAAGAGGCATTATCAAACATCTTCAAAAAAGTACTCTGGATGGTAGTAAAAAAACAAGTTATTAATTTTGTAAAAATAAAAAAAACCCTCAACGCAATGAAACGAGTGAACCGATTTTGATCAAACATAGCTAAGAACACTCCCGACAAATTCACCGTTCAAACAAAAAAAAAACGAAATGGGTTCATACGTTCGGGAGCTACGATGCCACAGACCGACACATACACAGACACACACACACAGAGACACACACACACAGAGACACACACACACACACAGACACACACACAGACACACACACACACACACACAGAGAGACACAGACAGACACACACACACACACACACACACACAGACACATACACACACACACAGACACACACACACACAGACACAAACAGACACGTCAAACTTATAACACCCCGTCGTTTTTGCGTCAGGGGTTAAACAATATATTTGATAGTACTCATAATCTACATTAGTACATTAAATTTAAAACCTACTCCCAAATCCCCGGCTTCTTTTCAAGAGTGTAATAAAAAATTCGCAAAAATACGAAACACGATTATACGATACCATAAACCGAACTCTATACAAAGTGGAATTGAAACTTGGATACGGGAAACATAAAAAAGTTCTTACATAAAGACAAACAGATAGGTTTTGTGTAATACAGTGTTACGACTGGAAAGTCTTAAGGTGTTTTTTAAGGTAAACAATAAGGGTTTACTGCTAGAAGGTTTTAAAGGCGTGGATATTATGTGAAATGAGGTGCATTAAACCTACGGAACAAGCAGATGGCCCACCTGATGTTAAAGGTAGTTGCCTCATAGGTCACGTCCACCTAGGACGCGCCCTATGTTGCATTGCACTGCGCCCGCCACCCTGAGACATATAGATGAAAAGTCTCAGTAATTTCACCGGCACCCATACCCTCCAAACCAGAACACAGCAATGCGAGCACTACTGCTTTGCTGCACAAATAGGTACGGTGGTAGTAGTTCCCCAGAAGATCACTTTCACAAAAAGCTCTACTACGAGTACTAACAAAAAAACTGCCCAAGTGCAAGTTGGACTCGCGCACCGAGGGTTCCGTACAAACCTGTAGATATATAAGTGAAAGCTATGGTATTTTTATTGCTAAATTAAATGATCACGAAGAATGGGGTAGTAAGTTTAAACTTATGAAAAATATTTTTATTATATGATGTAACTAAAAATGTATGCTTTTCGCAACTTTTCCTTTATCTGTACTATAAGACGTTGCTTCGTACCAAATTTCAACATTCTTAGTTCACGGGAAGTTCCCTGTAGGTTTGATTCCCTTGCGAGTGTCGAAAATTGCAGCATAAACGATTGTATCTTTTGATTGCGTTGGCTTAGAAGTTTGTTTTTTTCACAGCTCCAAGGGACAGTAGACCTCAGTATTTGATATGAATTTCAGCTTGTTACCTCCACGCCTTCCTGAGAAAAAGGGTCTTGACAGACAGACGGAAAACAAAGTGGTCCTATAATGGTTCCGTACCTTTTAATACTAAATGATAGTCTATAATGAAGCCACTTTTGACCAAGCAAGTACCTTCCAAAGTGTATAGAAAACACCAAAAGGTCGTAACAAACATACCACAGATAATCTAACCATCTGTCAAATGGACGTATCGTTTCCTGCGGCTGTCAGTTCAAAGAGAGTTAACCCTTTTCGGACAATCGAAACGTGATGATGAGATTGGGTTAAGTGAGTTGGAACGACGCTTGTTAGACCGCTATGATCTTAGCATTAGAATAATCAGTGTACAGGTACAGATCACGGCTAATGCTATGGCACAATGTGAATAAGATAGTCCAAGTACAGTTTTTTACAAACTTTTAACTTGCAATGTATGTTTGTCTCGGTAGAATCCGGGTGGAATCTTGCAACTGAATTTTAAAGCAGTTATCCTCAACCGATTGAGCTGAAATTTGGCATACCTGTCAAATTCTGATGACAATACAATATGGTGGTGACAGTGAGCTAACTTGATGGTGAACAACGGAACTCCTCGATGTATAATAGTAGACTGGCCGTGTTTAGGCTTTGATCAGCACACGAATACGATCACTAATTTTATAAAAGTTTGTAGGTATTCAAACTTTTTTTTTTCTAAATAAACTTATTTATTTTTTCTTCATAATTGGCGTCGCATGGCTTATGCATTTTTCATTTTCAATTATAATTTATTATTGTATTTTCAATTAATATGCAACTTAACTATCCTCCCAAGTCTTCAAAGTCACAGTCAAGTCATGATTTAGTAAAATAATGGCCGTTATTCTAAAAATTTGGTGGACAATTTCCACCAATTTGAAAAGACACGCAATATACTACTATTTCATTTCACTACACATGTGATCTATTTAGACGAGCTGCATTGGTTAACGTGCTAAGAAAATAACACAAAATAACTCAAAAAAACACTAGGAAATTAAATAAAACAAAAGTAGGCGACGTCTCTTTTTGAAAATGGCTGAAAGAGTCGATACGCTTATAATTGCATGTACTATAGCGCGTCTATTCGTTAACAGATGGAGCTACCAGGCTCTAAATGCGCTTACGCCAGACGGCTTAACAATAATAAATAAATAATGCTGGACAGTTCACACAAAATTATCCAGCCCCAAGCTAAGCAGAGCTTGTGTTATGGGTACTAGACAACTGATATACTTTATACAATATATTACATAGATATTGTATTATATGTATATAGGAAATACCCAGAACACCCTGAACAAATATCTGCTTATTGCACAAATATTTGTTTCAAGGCGGGAATCGAACCCGCAACCTCTTGCATCGCAGCTGCGCCACAGAGGTCGGATAATACATTAAGGCTGGCACTAAGACAGTCAATGTTTGTACAATAAGTGCCATACTAGCTGCCGGCCCTGTACGTTAAGATGTGTGATTGAAGAATTTTAATACGAAGATTGCTTGAACATCACTTGTCAACCAATCATCATCATCATCAGTCGATAGAAGTCCACTAACATAGGTCTCACCCACAGGCCATATATCAAGATATATACCGCGTGTTTTTATATGTATGTTAGTTTCTAAGGTATTTATGTTGCTATTATAGTATTATAATATTATCTTTGCTATGGGCTTAGTGTTTAGGTTTAGTGCATTTCTCAATAAGCATTAAATTAAATTTGAATTTGCATAGTAGGACAACGTGGCCAGAGGGACACAAATTTGTATGAAACCAAGCGTGCCGTTTTATTTTGTACCTACTATTATACGAAATATTCGCACGGCTAGCTGATATTGAAGATTTTTTACAAATTCAAAGTCAAAAGTATTTTATTCATTGAAATCACAAGGATCATTTTGAATCGTGTGTATGGTATTTTGAAAGTGGACACTTACTGTAGGATGGGTCCATAAACTTAAAGTAGCTCAGCGAGCTATGGAGAGGGCTATGCTTGGAGTCTCTCTGAGGGATAAGTTCCGAAACGAGGTTATCCGGCAGAGAACGAAAGTTCTAGACATAGCCCAGAGGATTAGCGAGCTGAAGTGGCAGTGGGCCGGTCATGTCTGCAGAAGAACCGATAATCGGTGGAGTAAACGAGTTCTTGAGTGGAGACCGCGTCTAGGCAAACGTAGAGTAGGGCACTCTCTGGCTACGTGGAGCGACGACTTGCGCGGGGTGGCTGGCAGAAACTGGATGAGGAGAGCCGAAAACCGGGCTCAGTGGCGCGCCATGGGAGAGACCTATGTCCAGCAGTGGACTGGCGTAGATTGATGATGACGATGATTTTAAATCGCCTTAAAAAATAAATTTACACCTGTTCCAACGCAACCAGACCTAGAAGAATCAGGTACCAAACATGGTCGGGTATTTTGAGATGATCCTTCTTCCTACTAGGTGGGGAGTGCCTGTGTGGTGCCGAGTGAACAAGTGGAAGCTGATTCAAAGAAAAAAAGGAAAAAAACACGCATGTCAGGAAATCTTATTAGGCTTTAGTTACAATAAAGTACCAGCAAGCACCTTATCCAAAGAAGATGCTGAATATGTATAAACTTATAAACCTTTTTTTTTGTTTATGTTTCTTTTCATCTGCACGTGCCATCATAAGGTGAACGGTCCTTTTTTTTTATACTACAGAATGACGGAACGTGCAGATGGCCCAACTGATGTTAAGCGGTAACTTCTGCCTATGAATGAACAGAGCATTACCTCAAAGGTCACGTCCACCTAGGACGCACCCTATGTGGTATTGCCCTGCGCCCGCCACCTTGAGACATAAAGATGAAAAGTCTCATGTGCCAGTAATTTCACCGGCACCCTTACCCTTCAAACCGGAACACAGCAATGCGAGCACTACTGCTTTGCGGCAGAAATAGGTATGGTGGTAGTACTTCCCCGGACGAACTATTTCACAAAAAAGCTCTACTAACTACTACTATGAACCATAGAGTAACTGGTAAGTCTAGAATCCGGTGGTATTCTCGACGCGACGTGTTACTAATGTAACGGGGTGTTTTAGCCATAGATCTAGACTCTATGTCTATGGTTTTAGCATATTTCAAAAAAGCTGATCCGCGTACGTTATATGCGGAACGCAAATCCATTGGCAAAAAGGCGGTGTAAAACGCGGAAAAGCGGTGTATCTGGCAACGCTGAACAAATATGACAAACAACTTACACGGCCGTGTGGTGTACACTTCATGGATTTTTGTACGGGATTTGAGGTTCCCAAGGTGCCCGACAGGGGCGCTCTTCGATTTCTCCATACTAAAATCCGTGTAGTGTACACCACACGGCCGTGTAAGGCTGCGTTTCCATTGACGCGGAGCTGTGCGGAGATGAGCGGAGAATAGCGGTGAAAAGTGGTAAGTGTTTCCACTGAAGCAGAGAGGAGAGGAGCGGAGCGGAGAGGAGAGGAGCGGAGCGGAGTGAAGCTAACTTTGGAATTGCGCAATTTTGAGCTCAGTTTGTCTCCATCTTTCAGAAAGAGCATATGTCATGTTGTCGCTTAAAAAGAAAAAAGCAATCCTTTTATATCTTTCCTTACTTGACGACGAAGATAACGAATCACGCACCGCCCCGCTGTCCTCCGCTCCGCATCACCTCGCTACGCACCGCTCCGCTGTCCTCCGCTCCGCATCACCTCGCTACGCACCGCTCCGCTGTCCTCCGCTCCGCATCACCTCGCTTATTTTATATGAATATCCGTTCAGCTCTGCCCCGCTCCGCTCGTGCTGTTTCCATTGAAGCGGAGCAGAGATTTCGAGCATAGTGATTGGTCAATTCATGCACCGCTCAGCTCTGCTCCGCCCAGCTCCGCGTCAATGGAAACGCAGCCTTATAGTTGCTTGTCAAATTTGCAGACTAGCCCCTCTGATTTGAGGTTTACTAATAGGTGCATTGCACCTACTTTGGACAAGCACAGTGACACGCAAAGTGCACTTGCGTTATCTAGTGTACCATAGTGGGAATATTGACGTGACAAGTGGTGAGCTCATCGCCGCCGTTGCTTCCCATGACTGACTCGGCTAACACTTTTTTCCAGTAAATAACACATTCCTAAGCTAGCAGCTAGGACAAATCTTACTTACAAGTCCGAGTAATCCATTAGTCGAATTTAAAGACATCCACGGGAGGAGACGGAGGGGTCTACTCAGGCCGGATACACAAAGGCACCTGAATACACCGGGTTTTGAATAAAATGTGTTAAGACAGAGTCTCACTATTGATGTGTTAATTATAATTTATTATTTTTCAAGTGGAAACCACAGTTTATGGATAACAATAAATGCTGTTGATGTGTTATTTACTGGATATTTACTGGTTTTTTTCTGGCCCAGGACAAATCATCCAACAAATCATCCAACAAATCATCCGGAGATTCGTTTGGTAACTTAGGCATTACATTAGTTTGAGCTGTTTTTGATACGATTTCATTTTATCGCCAGGCTGGATACTCGGGAAGGCGTGACGTCACACTGGTCGGACCCCTCCACCCTGGGGATGCGAGCCACCTTCAGGAGTGAGACGATACCGGCGGTGTTGGTCATCACCAAACTAAGGTTGGTAAAACTATAAGACTGGAAAACTGTATGTGACGACCTCTGTAGCGCGGCGGGCGAAGGTTCGCCTGCGACCCAGGAGGTTGCGGGTTCGATTCCCGCCTCGGAACAAATATTTGGACAATCTGCGGATATTTGTTCAGGGTGTTCTGGGTATTTTGTGTGTATAATAAAAAATATCTATCTATGTAATATATTGCATTCAGTATATCAGTTATCTAGTACCCATTACATAACACAAGCTCTGCTTAGCTTGGGGCTAGATAATGTTGTGTGGACTGTCTAGCATTAATTATTTATTTAATTATTTATTTATGGTGTGTGTCCTAAGAATATAAACCTCCGTCATAGTAAATATCTTCTGAGCCTTCATAAAGAAAATATGTTGATGTATCAAAAAAATTGCGATTACTTTGAAAAGTTGTTAATTTTTAAACACTTTTTAAGGAATTCATTTTTGTTTAAGCCCAACAACTACACCACCTAGTTCTGAAATTTGTAGTTAGAAATAACTTTTTAGTTTTATTTAAAAGTAATTGTTTTCAGTAAACCCTCGTCTTTGTACATATTTTGTTATCGAATTTTTTACCCAATTATATGCACCATTTTAATAAACATTAGAATGTTAGCAAAAAATAGACTTAACTATAGAGGTTATTTTTCCTCGGAATTATAATGTAGTATCCATGCATATTTATAGTTTGAACATTGTACTTGATTTAGTCACTTAACAATCATATCTAAGATTGATAATTTTACGTTATGCGTTATACTTATTATTATTATTATTATAACATACGCCGGACACACGCCTTTTTCCCCAAAAGTGTAGGCAGAGCCTGAAATGGGCCTCTTTTCACAGTGGGTTGCCCCATCGTGGGAAATAAACGTGACAAGTGGTGAGCTCATCGCCGCCATTACTTCCCACGACTACTTTAACTATTATTTATTCTGTGCCACGACTGACTGCTAACGTAAAACATTCCATAATAAGCTAGCAGCTAGTACAAATCTTTTACCAACGAATCTTACAAACAAGTCCGGGTAATCCCTTAGTCGGCTTTTACGACATCCGCTGGAGGAGATGGAGGAGTATATTCTTAGGCCGGACACACCAAATCAAGATGTTATAACACAAGTAATTAACATTGTAAAAATTAAATAAACCCTCAACGCACTGAAACGGCTGAACCGATTTTGATCAAACATAGCTAAGAACACACCCGACAAATAAAAATAAAAAAGCACTAAATCGGTTCATCCGTTCGGGAGCTACGATGCCATAGACACGCACACTCACACACACACACACACACACACACACACACACACACACACACACACACACACACACACAAGTCAAACTTATAACACCCCGTCGTTTTTGCGTCGGGGTTTAAAAATATCATAAATTTGCTTTAATCTCAGCTTCAATGCTCTCAATGTTTATTAAAAGGATTTATTACTGTTAGTGGGTCCTCGATGTAAATTCATGAATATTTCCTTACCAATAAATAAACTCAAAAGAGCCCATTCACCTTTTTTCGAGATCTGAGATTTAATCTCACTGGAGTATCGAATTTCTTCTCTCTTTCCCGTTACTAAATACTTCTTGGGCCTTCTCTTTGAATAAATACGATAGGGATCGAAGAATGATCTATTATTCGAGTTTCAGGTACTTTTAGGGTTCCGTACCACAACAGGAAAAAAAGACCCTAAAAAACCTTTGTTGTCTGTCTGTTTTTAACCCCCGACGCAAAAACGACGGGGTGTTATAAGTTTGACGTATCTGTGTGTGTGTCTGTGGCATCGTAGCTCCCGAACGGAACAACCGTTTTTTTTTTTTGCTTGAAAGGTGAATTTGTCGGGAGTGTTTTTAGCTATGTTTGATCAAAATCGGTTCAGCCGTTTCATTGCGTTGAGGGTTTTTTAATTTTTACAAAATTAATTACTTGTTTCTTGACACTTTTTCTCTAAAACGACTCAAGGTAACTAGAACTTTTTGCTAAAAAAAAAAGGTGCCTAAAAGCTTATAGTGCCGTAACAAGCTCCGCGTGTTGTTTTCATACAAACTACAACACCCCGCTACACCCCCTAATGTACACGTCATACGCAAAATTACCAATCATAGATTTGATTATTAACTGATTAAATCAAGTAAAATATTCAAACAATAAATATGTATGGATACTACTACATTATAATTCCGATGGATTACTGTACCAGAAACACGATAGGACAATATTTTCTCGAAAGAAAACAAACCCAAAGTTACCTCTAACTTTTGGCTAGATTCGATTGTTTATTAAGGAGCATATTATTGGGTAAAAAATTAGATAAATAAAATCAATATAACAAAGAGGTTTTGTGAAATTATTTATATTTACGAGATATTCAATAAAAACTGCTTTTTAGTGCGGCGCGAGGCGTTTTTTTTTGTATGAAGATTAATTTCTGGGGTTGGCGCCACCACAACAGATAGTTTATTTGGGTTAGCATACAGTAACACAGTATATTTGACTAAAGTAGTATTAAATCAAGAAAAAATTGACAATGTGAAAAAAAACTTTCTTAGTGCACCCCTAGACCATAAAAAGAACATACCCTCCAAGTTACAGGTATCTAGTTTTACGGTTACGGTTTAACATGCGCATTGGTACAAAATAAATTGATAGTCAGTTTGTAGGGAAATCTTGAAAATAAAAAACATCTACTTTCTTTGTACTTCCAGTAACCTTACAACTCTGAAGAGTGCTACAAGGGCTTCTGACACTAATAAAGGAAGTAATATTGAAATTTCGACTTTTTTAACAATGGCTAATACTCATAAAGTTTTCCTTA
The DNA here is from genome assembly GCA_932527175.1 of Operophtera brumata. Lineage (NCBI taxonomy): Eukaryota > Metazoa > Arthropoda > Insecta > Lepidoptera > Geometridae > Operophtera > Operophtera brumata. The sequence continues at coordinate 50,499,786 of OW052239.1, read as the reverse complement.
GAATTTAAATAATTAGGTACCGGATTGGAACCCTTAGGGCGCGAGCCTCGCTCGCGCTTGTCCACATTTATTTTTTATTCTGTGGTTTCACTGTGGCATGATGTTGAATGACACGAATGGAAGCTAGTAGGAGAGCTCTTTGTATAAGAAGGTCGTCCGGGGAATTACTACCAATACCTATTTGTATGGACAAAGCAGGTATATCAGCATGTTCCGGTTTGATGGGTATGGTGTAATTGTAAAGTATAACTGTAGGTTAAATTACAGGCATATTACATCTTTATGTCTCAGGGTCGCAGTCGCAGTGTATTGCAATGCCACGTAGGGCGTATATGTTTCAAGATCTCGAAAATAGCTGTAACGATTAAAATTTGCTATATGTGGGTTTTTGGGGGCGAAAAATAGATCTAGCTAGGTCTCATGTCTGGGAAAATGGGATTTTGCTAATAACCTTTTTTATTATGATTCGCTATTTGCTAATCTGTGTCACCCAATACAGAAAATTGTTTTTTTATACAACTTTATAGATGACGGAACAAGCAGATGGCCCAGCGGTACCCTCTGCCTATGAACAGTGCATTATCACATAGGTCACGTCCACCTAGGACGCGCCCTATGTGACATTGCACTGCGCCCGTCACCCTGAGACCTAAAGATAGAACGTCTCGTGTGCCTGTAATTTCAACAGCACCCATACCCTTCAAAGCGCAACTTGGGCGTCTTCAAACGAAGAGTTAATAGGCATCTTCTAGGCGAGCGTGCTTAAATAGGCCTCATAGTCACTTCCCATCAGGTGCGATGTAGCCAAACGCAAGCCTTTTTTAGGTAAAAAAAAAAAAAAAAAGTGGAACACAGGAGCACTTGTGCTTTGCGGTAGAAATAGTTATGGCGGTAGTACTTATCCGGACAAACACTTTCACAAAAAAAAACTCTACTACTAACAAATAGCTATATGTGAATAGTTTGCTACTCAAACAATAAAACACTCGTGTGAAAATAAAAATAAAAAAAACTCTTTTTAACTCACACTCGTGTTTTAATAACCCAGTTATGTGACAGTTTCATAAACTAGTATTATGCATTTCAGGCCTGAAGACAGTGGCCAGTACAGATGCCGAGTTGACTTCATCAAGTCTCCAACTAAGAACACGAGGTTGAACCTCACTGTGCTCAGTAAGTACTCTCAGTCTAACTTTTCCTTCGTTATTGCGACCCTCGCCACACTGACCGCTACCCAGTAAGGCTGCATTATTGCAACCCTCGCCACACTGACCCCTATCCAGTAAAGGATGATTCACGCTACACCGTGTCGCGAGTCGCGACCGTTCCGGGCCTCGGCCGGGACAAGTCCACTGTGCGCCGCGCCGGCCGGGCCGCGGGCCAGTCATTCATGTTACACCGGGCTGTTTGGGTGTATTATTTACACGACTGTATATCTGAGTATACTTGCGCACACATTCTAATAATTTGTCATCGTGCATTTTGCTGTTGAGCTGCTCACCTCACTAAGATTTGACTGCTCTGCAGGTGCCCGGGCGCATATGTTCATGTTACAATGTGTCGGGGCCAGACCGTGCCGGAGCCGGGAATCATACCCACCGACATTCCTCGATGGATAATAGTAGACTGGCCGTGTTTAGGCTCACTTTGATCAGCACACGGTTACGATCATTAATTTCATAAAACCTTGAAACATACGATTTTCAAGAAAATATATTTTTATTTATAAAATTTTGGTGCATAACGATGGTCTGTTATCATAATGTTTCAGCTCGTACCCCTCCATTGCATGGCAAAGGGCTTTTTTTATCTTTGATAGACCTTTGCTTGACCACGATCTCAACTGTTGGTAAGTGACGGACGATGAAGCACAAAGGTCTAGAAGGCACATATTCACTCTAGCCTTGAAGAGACCCAGATTATAGTTTTCAGGAAGAATAGAGACTCATAGAGGCTAGAGTGAATAGGTGCCTTCTAGACCTTTGTGCTCCATCTTCGGCCACATCGTCACTGACCTACCAACAGTTGAGATTGTGGCCATACAAAGGTCTATCAAAGAAAATAAAATAAAATAAAAAATTAGCCTCACTCGTGCTAATTCTATAAATCTTTGCAGTTCCACCAGACCGCCTCATTATCCTCAACCAGGAGGGGAATGAGGTGCTAGGGGGCATCCTGGGTCCTTACGACGAAGGTTCAGATGTCAACCTCACCTGCGTTGCTATTGGAGGTAAGTCAATAAGCTGATTAGCATGTCAACATTGTATACAAATTCCTTCAACTAGCATACATACAGATATACACGCCTTTTCCCCCGAAAGGGTAGGCAGAGCCTCAAATTAATTGCCTGAAATTACAGGCACATGAGACTTTTCATCTTTATGTCTCAGGGTGGCGGGCACAGCGCAATACCACATAGGGCGCGTCCTAGGTGGACGTGACCTATGTGAGAATGCACTGTTCATAGGCAGAGGTTACCGCTTAACATCAGGTGGGCCATCTGCTAGTAACGTCATTCAAGTAGTATACAAAAAAAAAAGTTGGCCTCTTTTCACGTAGGTTGCACCTTCGTGGAATATAGATACGACGAGTGGTGAGCTCATCGCCGCCATTTCTTCACACGACTGACTCTGCTAACGCTTTCTTCCTGTAATAACACATTCCTGAAATAAGCTAGCAGTCAGGACAAATCTTATAACAACGAATCTTATTAACTAATCCGGGTAATCCTTTAGTCGGCTTTTACGACATCCACGGGAGGAGATGGAGGGCTATATTCTTGGGCCGGCTAACAACTAATGCCTATTAAACATCATCAGCCTTAAGAAGACCAAGAAGGCCTTGTAGAAGTCCACTGCTGGACATAGGAATCTCCGATAGAATGCTACGACGAACGCTCTTGGGCCGTTTCTTTCACCGCCTTCCTGAGACTTAGCTTCCCCTAAAGAGTGCCATGATGAAGGGCTTTGGGCTGCCTCCATCCGCTGACTTCCTGTGACTTCCCTTATATGACTTCGTTATATACAGATACGGGTCAATGGGGGTGTGGGAAGTCGGTGGATGAAGGCCGATGTCAGGACCGTTTGTCGTGACATTATATGGGGGAACTTTATACCGCCTGATGAAGATTCTTATGATGTACACATTGGTTTACTGCACACTATTAAGGTGATAATAGACCCAAAACTGCACCTATCTTTAAAAGCCTACTTCTCCTAAATGATTGGCCAAATTATTACAAAAAATCATAAAATAGGTATTATAGTCAAGCATGGAAAAATAAGTTTGCTTTTTTTTTTATTTGCTGTTGACACAGGAAAAAAATCCAATGTTTACTATGGTTTACACAAGAAAACCTACAGCTTCTAAACGACTGAAACGATTTGAATGATACTTTCACAATAATAAAGGCAATTTATAGGTTTATAAAAATTTAAGTTCCGATATTTGAAAATACCTACTTAGTTATCTACTTGAGTCGTTTGTCCTGTATTTCGCTCACTATTGGTTTCGCGTGCTCGGTTCTGCCCCGTTCTTACTTACCTAAACAGTATTATTTTTATTTTTTATTACGAAAGCGTATTACACTCTACATGACCCATCTGTTTGATTATTGCGCATGTTGTGTTCGCCTATAATTGGTTTTGCATGTAGCTTAATAATATTATAGTTTGTACTCTTATTTTGTATTCATGTGTAAACTGTTGGTAAACCTAATAAATAAAATAAAATAAATAAATGACTATGTTAATGATAAAGCCGCGTGGCCAGATTTCGCTCTGCCCCTCGACACCTAATTTGGCAATTTGCAATGTCTGTACCTACATAATATAATTTATTATTGATGTGTTATTTATGATTAGGTATATCAAGCGTAGAGTGTGCTGGCTCTAACTTTTGCTGATTCTCTCTAGCATTCTTACTTTTGAGTGGTTTTTTTAGTTGGTTTTTCTTTTTTCTTTGAATCAGCTTCCACTTGTTCTCGCGGCACCAAACATGCGCTCCCAACTAGTAGTAAGAAGGATCATCAAAAAATACCCAGACCGTGTTTGTTGCCTGATTCTTCTAGGTCTGGATGCGTTGGAATAGGAGTAAAAGTAAATTATTTTTTTAAGACTATTCAATATGATCCTTGTGATTTCAATGAATAAAATACTTTTTGACTTTGACTTTTGACCTTGACTTTATCTGTGCCTGAACTGAGTTAGATAGTGAGTGTATATAACGGTTTTGAAATCTGCCATTTTTGAAAGAAACGTCGTCATTTTTATTTTATTTCATTTTAATGTGTTTTTTCGAGTTATTTCGTGTAATTTTAGTGGCATTTTAACCGGTTTAACTTGGATAAATGGCACATGTGTGATGTAGTGAAATTTAAGTGTATTGCGAGTCTTTTCGAAATGGTGGATTTTTTCCTGTAAAAACTCAGTTTTTCTGCCACCGTTTAAACTGGGTTAGGACTTGACGGTTACTCTTGACGACTTGACTATAAAACTATAATAAATTAATCACTTGACATTGGCTAAATTGTTGCAAATAATGCACAGAAGCCATTACCGAAGCTAAGAAGAAGAGTGTATATAACTTACTGCGAGTTAGATAGTGACAGAATTTGGGGTGACTCGTTTGAACGTTGGTCCGTTACGTGCTTGGCCTGTTTTTGGTTTCTCTAATCGATTCATTAGAACTATCTCTGCTGTACTATATTTGTATTAGAAAAACGACCCCAGGGAGTGATCCGTTGGCGAGGTTTCGAAGTTTTATTAGAGCTTCTGATATTCAGTTCCAGAAATGGATGCCTTTCGTGGTACGGCAGGCTTGAAGCTAGCTGAGAAGCGAGAAATGCTTGTTCGATTTTCGCTGCAGCACATACATACACACACGCCTTTTTCTCCGTGGGCCCGGGGAAAAAAGCGTGGCGTATAGGCAAAGCCTCGATGGGCCTCTTTTTACAGTGGGTTGCTCCATCGTGGAATATAGACGTGACGAGTGGTGAGCTCATCGCCGCCATTGCTTCCCACGACTGACTCGGCTTACGCTTTCTTTCAGTAATAACACATATATTCCATAATAAGCTAAAAGCCAGGACAAATCTTATACCAACGAATCTTATCAACAAGTCCGGGTAATCCCTTAGTCGTGTTTTACGACATCCACGGGAGGAGACTGAGGAGTCTATTCATAGGCCGGACGCACCACAAATGTTTACAATTCCTTATAATTCCTTAGTAGTATTCTAGTTATCCGAAAAAAGTTATCCGACAGAGAACTAAGGTCATCAACATTGCTCAGAGAATTTTAGCAAGCTGAAATGGCAATGGGCTGGGCATATATGCCGAAGAACCGACAACCGCCGGGGTAAACGTGTTCTAGAGTGGAGACCACGTCTTGGTAACCGTAGTGTGGGGCGCCCCCTGGCTAGGTGGAGCGACGATCTGCGTAAGGCGGCTGATAGAAAGTGGATGGGAAGAGCTGGAAATCGGTCTAAATGGCGCGCATTGGGAGAGGCCTACGTCCAGCAGGGGACTGATGCAGGCTGATGATGATGATGATGATGATGATTCTCAAGTATAGTCTGTTTTTTTGTGACAGTGTTTGTATTCAGGGTATTTTATATGTATAATAAAAAATATCTATCTATGTAATGTATTGTAATAAGTATATCAGTTATCTAGTAACCATAAAACAAGCTCTGCTTAGCTTAGGGCTAGATAATGTTGTATGAACTGTGCAGCATTATTTATTTATTATTATTTTTCAATGATTCCACATAACCAAATTTAAAACTCAATTCAACGTTTAGATGTAGTACACATATATCCAGAATCCAGAGTTTTCAACCACAATACAGCCGCTCAAACTCTCCCCCGGTTGTGTCGACGCGTGTTATTTCATTAAATCAGTTGTTTTTGAAAGCATTTAACCCCTATCACGGGGGTTACGGATTCTAAGGGATGTTGAGTAAAAATGCCCAATTCACGCTCATATTTGGGGTTGGTGCAGTTTAGGGGTAGTAGCGGTCGTTGATAAGTTATTAAATTCGTAGTTTTTTTTTAGTATGAAAGAAAGAAAGAAAGAACTTTTTTTTGTGACTATAAACAAAAACACACATAAAAACAACCTACAAAACATGAAACAAGATAAGAACTAAACAAAAAATTATTTAACACAAACAAAAGTATGACAATTTGTGTGTGTGCCCGACGTAAGCCACAAAAGGGTCCCCAACTCAGCGTTTGCTAGGCCACGTTGGCAACCCAGAGCTGATCTTCCGTTGAGGCCCAGAGTGAACCACGCGGATATGCACTCACCAATTGAGCGCCGTGTATTTAGGTACCTACAATAACGTGTTGCATGCAATTTACTAATAAAAACACTTTCAGTTTACATTTAAATAAATAAAAGTAAAATAAGTAAATAAAGCTGAACAGTTCACACAACATTATCTAATCCCAAGCTAAGCAGAGCTTGTGTTATGGGTACTGGAAAACTGATATACTTGATACAATATATTACATAGATAGATATTTTTTATTATACATAGACAATACCCAGAAAACCCCGAACAAATATCTGCGATCGCATAAATATTTATTCCGAGGCGGGAATTGAACCCGCAACCTCCTGCGTTATATATTATATATTACGTACAGTTAAAAAAGATTTAAAAAAGCGCAGTGCAAGTACGTCAATCTCGATTCGATAAATTTGACATTAAAAAATTCGTTAAAATTCGACAAATTTAACGATTTTAATGTCAAATTTATCGAATCGTGTCCTACGTTCTTACACTGCTGAAATGAGACAGACACTAAACAGAACGCAGGCAGCCATGACATGTCACTACAAACAACAAAAGAATAAGTTTTTTGTGAAAAATATTATTTTAATTGCAAGCTCTTATAAAATTAGTTATCGTAACCGTGTGCTGATCAAAATGAGCCTTAACACGGCCAGTCTACTATTTTACCTCGAGGAGTTCCATTGTCCACCTTCCGTCTCCCTCCATCATCAGATCGGCTCGCTGTCACCATAGTATTGCATTGTCATCGAAATTTGACAGGTATACCAAATTTCAGCTCAATCGGTTGAGGATAACTGCTTTAAAATTCAGTTGCAAGATTCCACCCGGATATACATTGCAAGTTAATATAAATTTTGTAATAATAAAACGAGATACTACGCATATACAAACCTATCGTTGCCGAGAGCCGATAAAAAAGAATACCATGTCGTTCTGCTGACATCCTATTAAACACACTCTGAAACGGGTGGTCTTGAATCGGGGGTCTCACCGAAGAGACTACGGTTTTAGAGACGCCGCTTCCGCTCATAGCTTGGACCAGTTCACCCTCCTTGATAAGGGTCATCCATCCCACGGGCCGGCTTTGTTTTAACACGTTTTTTGTTCCCATTCAGGAGCGCTTGTGTTATACCTATTTGTGTTGTGGCTAGGGTTGTGATTTCCGGCTTTTACTTGCCACGTGTGGTTGATTTTACTTGCCACGTGTGGTTGATTTTACTTGCCACGTGTGGTTGATTTTCTTATGACCCACATTCCGCCAACTGTTATTTACCTATCCCTCCAAGCTTTTTACTAGAAACGGGATATTTACCATGATTTTTAGTTTTATTTGTTCCGGATATTTCGGCACAGTTGCATGCGCCATGATCACGGGAGAACTAACTAAAGTCTTTGCGAGTAGTCATTACATAGATAGATATTTTTTTATTATACCTACATAGAAAATACCCAGAATATTTGTTCCGAGGCGGGAAACTTATTATTAATAGAAAAATGAAAAAATGGTTGTTACTACGAAAACAGAGACTAATTTGCTTTATTTCTTACATTTTAAGTAGTTTTTTCATTTTTTTTAAACAACTTGACTTGCTTTATATTATGTAGATTAACATATATTTTTTTTGTAGATTTTTCTATAAAGATTGGTGAGAATAAAGGTTTTAATGCACCACATTTCACATATGTCCACGCCTTAACAAGCAGAATAAAATGTGTTTGTTCACCGGCTTTTTGATAAAAAACGGCTCTTTTCAAATTATCTACCAGGTGATCCTAGAACCACCAGCAATTGGTACACGGTGCGCCGTGATTTATGCAGGTTTTAACTAGGATCCTGGAAGATTTATGTTGTTTTCCGATAGTTTGTCGCAGGTGAAATAATTTGTTGCAGAATTGCATTCTTACCCCCGTCTAAAAAGGGGGGATGTTATAAGTTTAGAGTGAATAGGTGTCTTCTATACATTTTTGCTTCATCTTTGGCCAAATTGTCAGTTATCAAAACGTGAGATTGTTGTCAAACAAAGGTCCATCATAGTTAAAAAAAAAAAAGTTGCTGTTTTTGTATGTCTTTGGCCTCATAACTTTGGAACGGCTATTCTGATTTTCACTATACCATAGATAAAAGAATACTATACACTATACTTAATTATATATCTATGTACTTAATTATGTGATGTGGTGTGCCCGGCCTAAGAATATACCCCTCCATCTCCTCCCGTGGATGTCGTAAAAGCCGATTAAGGGACTTGTTGATAAGATTTGTCCTGGCTGCTAGCTTATTATGGAATGTGTTATTACTGGAAGAAGCGTTAGCCGAATCAGTCGTGGGAGGCAATGGCTACGATGAGCTCACCACTTGTCACGTCTATATTCCACGATGCATGGTGCTGTGAAAAGAGGCCCATTGAGGCTTTGCCTATATACCCTTTCGGGGAAAAAGGCGTGTGTCTATGTATGTATGTGAGCCAGCGGGCTATGGAGCGCAGTATCTTAGGAGTCAAACTTATAGACTGCATTAGACATACGATACTGCGCTCCCAAACGCAAATACTTAGCCGATGTAGCTCTGAAAGCTGGAAATCTAAAGTGGGACTGGGCTGGACACGTTAGCCGCATGCCCGGAGACCTCTGGGCTAAGATAACTACAGAGTGGGTTCCGAACGCGCGGCGGCTACGTGGTAGACCCAGACGGCGATAGGATGGGGGCTCCCACAACAAGGACTGGCCACAAACAGCTCAGGATAGAAATCTTCTTCATCGTGTCGATAGAAATGATTGGAAAGAGGGAAAAGGGCATTTGCCCTGCAGTGGGAAACTTCCAGCTTAATTATTTATTTATTAATACATAAATAAATAATTTGTCTACTTCTGTGGCGCGGCGGGCGAAGGTTGCCCTGTGACCCAGGAGGTTGCGGGTTCGATTCCCGCCTCGGAACAAATATATGTGCGATTGCAGATATTTTTTCAGGGTGTTCTGGGTATTTTCTATGTATAATAAAAATATCTTTCTATTTAATGTATTTTATTAAGTATATCAGTTATCTAGTACCCACCACACAAGCTTTGCTTAACTTGGGGCTAGATAATGTTGTGTAAACTGTGTCCGTTTTTTTATTTTGTTTTTTTTTATTATGTTTCTAACATATCTAACGGCTCAGTCGCAAAACGTCCACATCTGTACACCGCACTTTTTCTCAAAATGACCTCTTCTTAAAATGTACACTGTATTTTTTGCAAAATGTACCTACTTTGATCTCAAAACTACTTAAACTTCGACTTAAACCTTTTATTTTGCTTTTTAATATTTTCATTTGAATTTTTTCTGCATATTTTTAATTTTTTACTTCTTAAAGTTATTTAAAAACCAATTTGTATGTTTTTCCGTATATTTCCGGGGTAGTCCCCATTTTATTATAATTGCATAAGTTGTAGGTACCTACTTAAAAGCAAGGATTTTGGACAAAATCATCATCATCATCATCATTGGCAGCTCTTAGTAACCCACTGCTGGGACGTAACCTCCTCCCTCAAACGCCACTCGAGTCTGTTCTGTGCCTTTTGCATCCAGGTATTCCCCTGTGCAGCAACCACTTGTTCGACATCATCCATCCACCTGGCTCCCGGTCTGCCAAGGCCTCTCGTATACCTCTGGGCCACCACTCAGTCTGGGCCTTACTCCACCTGTCATCACCATCTTGCCAAGCGCCTTGAGCTCCGCTTGAGTTTCTGGATAAAATAATTACACTAAACTCCCAAACAATTCATATTGAAATTTATGGCAGGTAAGTCACTTGGCAACAGTTTGGCAACATCCTTGAGAGGGGCCTTTTGTGAGAAATTGTTTCGAATTGCACACAATTTTTTTTTATATATTATATTAATCTTGTAATATTTTATTTTTGTAATCAGTCGCCGTTTTCTTGTGACTTATTCCCCGTTTGCATTCAAGTTGCAAAGCTGACCCACGGTTTCTTTGTAAGCCTTCTTCCGGTCGCGCCGGGGTAAGAAATGGCTAATGTACCCAATGTAGGTCACTTAAAGTAGGCAGCCTACTTACTTACTAAGTTATCTTTTTACTGGCTTTTATTTTACTTTGCTTACATGTATAAGAGCTTAAGACTGCGCCAACCCAGGCAGAAATGTTCATACAAAAAAAACGCCTCGCACCGCACGAAAAAGCGGTTTTTATTTAATATCTCGTAAGATATAGATAATTTTAAAAACCCCTACAGTAAACCCTCGGCATTGTTGTATTGATTTTATTTATCTTAATTATTTTACCCAATAATATGCACCATTTGAATAACCATCGAATCTAGGCAAATAAATAGACGCAACTTTTTTTTTTTTTTTCTATCGAGTAAATATTGTCCTATCGTGTTTCTGGTACCGTGATTCTCGGAATTAGTTTCCCCCGGTACCCCACGGACCCAGAGTCTCGACCCCGAAAGGCTCAAATAGGTAAGCTCTGTCGAGACTTGCATATTTGCGTCTTTTGAGGTCCTCAGCGGAATCTGTCGCCGCACCGGCCCTAACTGACGAACCCTGTGGCGCGGCTGGCGATGGTTCGCCTGCGACGCAGGAGGTTGCGGGTTCAATTCCCGCCTCGGAACAAATATTTGTGCGATCTGCAGATATTTGTTCAGGGTGTTCTGGGTGTTTTCTATCTATAATAAAAAAATATCTATCTATGTAATGTATTGTATTAAGTATATCAGTTAACTAGTATCCATAACACAAGCTCTGGCTTAGCTTGGGGCTAGATATTGTTGTGTGAACTTTGTCCATCATTATTTATTTATTTATTATTTATAACTGATGTCCAGGACAGATGAGATGGCGCAAGGGTATCAACGCACGTAGCGTCCCACACCAAAGGCTTACCCTTCTCCCACGGAACAAGAGTCATGCCGTCAGGCTGCTTACCATTTTAATTTGATTATGTTATTGTTTAATTTGTAAATAATACATTTGTATTTGTATTTATTTTAATTCTTGCCGTCCTTTATTGCAGGTCGTCCCATAGCACGTGTCTCCTGGTGGAAGTCCCACGCTCTCCTCGCAAACTCTGAAGCCAGAGCAGTGGTGACCTTCAAACTGCAGCGATCTGACTACGGAACTGACATCACTTGCCAGGTATGTCTCAGCTGGCTGAAGCCCACTGCTGGGCACAGGCGTTTGGGTTGCATTAAAATGGAGACGAATGAGTTGGGGTTTGGGAAGGGGGATGGATGGAAAGTTTTTTTTATACAACTTGGAATGACGGATCAAGCAGATGGCCCTCCTGATGTTAAGCGGTACCCTCTCCCTATGAACAGTGCATTATCACATAGGTCACGTCCACATACGACCTCTATGGGCGCGGCGGGCGAAGGTTCGTCTGCGACGCAGAAGGTTGCGGGTTCGATTCCCTACTCGGAGCAAATATTTGTGCGATCTGCAGATATTTTTTCAGGGTGTTCTGGGTATTTTCTATGTATAATTAAAAATATCTATCTATGTAATGTATTGTTTTAAGTTTATCAGTTATCTAGTACCCATAACACAAGCTCTGCTTAGTTTGGGGCTAAATAATGTTGTGTGAACTGTCCAGCATTATTTATTTATTTATATTTATTGTACATAGGACGCACCCTATGTGGTATTGCACTGCAATGTCTAGTTCACTATGGGTTACAAGGTCCTTTTCAAGACCTATATACATATAAACACACACACTTAAGTCAAGGAAAACACCAGTTGACAAATATCAAGCTACCGCAGTGACTGCTATGCACGCTATAAATATTGAGTAGTATGTATTTTACCCTATATACATAACATAACCAAAATTGTATGTTTTACTTGCAGGCAGTCACAGATCCTTCAATACCTCCACTCTCAGAAAGCGTCTCCATAGATGTCAATCGTAAGTAACCCCTAATTTTGTTGCCCGTTTCACCAACCAACACTTAGCTTATGAGAATAACTACGCAACTTCCTAAGCCCGAGTCTGCATAGCTTCCTGTGCCTGTTATAGATGTCAAAGGCTACGACGAGATTATTGTTATTATAAATGGACACGCCTTTTTCCCCAAAAGGGTAGAAATTATGCCTTAAAATTCCTATTTTTTTTTCTAAAATACCTTTATTTACAGTATGAATAATACAAGGTATGTACAAAATACATATGAAACGGTTACCTACCTGCTACCTGAAGACCGCTGCAAGCGATCTAAAGGTAGCTCAACTGATCCAAATCACTACCAGACGGAAGCGTCCCTAAGATGCTGGCTGCATTGCCACGCTGAATGGCAATACTAATGCGTTGAGCCAGATAAGAGCCAGCTCTCGGGTCTCGCGTCGCTTCGACCAGATGCTCTGAAAGAATTTTGAAAACGCGAAGGGCCCCGGAAATTTCTTTTTAACATACTAAATCAAGTACAATATTCAAATTAAAAATATGCATGGATACTACATTATAATTCCAGGGGATCTATGTACCAGAAACACGATAGGACAATATTTTGGCTAGATTCGATTATTCAAATTCAAATTCAAAATCTTTATTTCAGGTTTACTGGCACTAAAGCTAAACAGTAATTAGTATGAATTACCTCACAGGTCACGTCTCGTTTTTGCCTAGATTCGATTGCTTATTAAAATAGTGAATACTATTGAGTAAAAAATTATTTAAATAAAATCAATACAACAAAGCCGAGGGTTAATGTAGGGGTTTTGTTAAAATATCTATATTTTACGAGATATTCAATAAAAACCACTTTTTCGAGCTGTGTGAGGCGTTGCTTTTGTATGAAGATTGCTGCTTGGTGTTGGCGCATTCATAATGGATCCCGGAGATGAATGACAATGAACAAAAAAAAACTGTAAAAATAATTGAATGACATTCGTATAAACTAATGATATTTCTGAGAACTATCAATCTAAACATGTGTTAGTTTTAATAGTTTTCTCAAAATCAGGTTTCGCTATCTCAAGATGTGTTGATGAGATGTGATGAACAAAAATCACAATAAAAATTGAATTTTGCTCCAAACCCGAAACGTTGCACCTTAACGCGATAATAGACCCAAAACTGCAATCAGATATATCTTAGAAAGCCTACTTATAACAAAAAGATGTCTTAAATAATTAAAAAAAAAATATATTACATAATTATGAATATTAAGCCAAGAATAAAAAAAATAATTTATTTTTTTTATTTGATATAGCTTTTGCCATGAAAAAAATCCAAAGTTTCCTATATGGTTTACACAAAAAAGCAAACTGCTTCCAAACACCTGAAACTATTTAAATGATTTTTCCACAATTTGAAAAGCAATTATAGGTATATAAAAACACTAGCGACTCGCCCCGGCTTCGCACGGGTAGCCCAAGGTGAAAAACAGATACACGCCGCCCCCCGCCCCCCCCCCCACTCCCTCGATATATTATTACTTATTCTGCCATTCGGAGCGGAGAAGAATCCACCAAAAAAGAGATAACTAACGTCGGTCCAGCCGATCTTGAATTATAAGAGGTGTAACTAACCCGACTTATTGAAGTTTAGATTTTTGTAAATAGTCAGTCGCTTGATACAGTTGCGTTTTTTCGTTATTTTCGCTTATTATTTGTTTCACGTGCTCTGTTCTGTCCCGTTCTTTCTTACCAAGTCTGAGCTAGACAGTAACATAATTTGGGGTGAGTAATCCCCTTAAGAGGTAATGCTTTACGTTGAGATTGCATGATATGTAATTGGGCATTGTCGAGCGGGTGGTGTGATAAATAGATTACAAGCAATCTCTTACAGGCTAAAAAGTTATTAATTTTGTAAAAATTACATAAAACCCTCAACGCATTGAAACGGCTGAATCGATTTTGATCAAACATAGCTAAGAACACTCCCGACAAATTCACCATTCAAACAAAAAAAAAAAACTAAATCGGTTCATCCGTTTGGGAGCTACGATGCCACAGACAGAAACACACACAGACACCCCCCCCCCCACACACACACACACACACACACACACACTCACACACAGACACGTCAAACTTATAACACCCCGTCGTTTTTGCGTCGGGGGTTAAAAAGAACCCGGAAACTTACTAAACATTAAACTACCCTAACAAAGGTTAACTTACTGCGTTAATGTCACTACGAACCTGATTAAACCCGACTACGTAACAGAACTTCGCAAGTGATTGAGTGTAACTTAGTTCAGCTTAGTTAGGGAACACTTATTTTAAACGTTAATTAACGAAACTAAGATTTGTTGCTTATTCCATGCAGTTGGTACAGTTTGGAATAATAGTACATTATGGTACTAGTGTGTAATGTTGGTGATTACCGCTGAGGAGAGCTGAGGACGGTAATCATCAATACACACGTGTATCATGCGACGTTTTTCAACACACTTGTGAATATAATAATAATAAAACAGAAATACACACTCTGCGTAAATGTAGAACCGTCTCTGTAACTCACTAGTGAATAATAACAATAAAAAAGCCACAGTTTGATTACAGGTGTAAAACAGAAATAAACACTGTGTAAATGTTCAACTATCTCTAAAACTCACTAGTGAATAATAGCAATGGAAAAGTCACAGTTTGATCATAGGTGTCATTATGTGCCTAATTGCGGTGAAATTAGAGCCACTTTATGAGCAAGTGCGTTGAACAATATAATTTTTAATCTTTCCTGTAGGATTTAAAATGAAGCTTTATATTGGATATTTGAAACTATTATACTTACCTTAGATAACTGAATTTTTTACAGTTTTTTTTTTAATCTCTCCTCTCGCTTTCCTGCTATCTGTGGGAGTGATTTCGTGAAAAGCGACGGAAGTTTTCAACAGTACTGGTATAGTATTAATTACTCTGTGGTAACAGGAAGCGCGCATTTTTCCGAGAGGTTGGTACTATCAGACATATATGTTGCTTATTACCAAGGAGGTGAGATGTAAGATGCTATACACCATATGCGACTTCTGTAAGGCTCGCTCGTTTTTTTGTAGACGACCTCTGTAGCGCGGCGGGCGTAGGTTCGTCTGCGACGCAGGAGGTTGCGGTTTCGATTCCCGCCTCGGAACAAATATTTGTGCGATCTGCAGATATTTGTTCACGGTGTTCTGGGTATTTTCTATGTATAATAAAAAATATCTATCTATGTAATGTATTGTATTAAGTATATCAGTTATCTAGTACCCATAACACAAGCTCTGCTTAGCTTGGGGCTATTTAATGTTGTGTGAACTGTCCAGCATTATTTATTTATTTATTTGTATGTGGTCAAATCTTGCAACTGAATTTTAAATTAGTTCCACATAACCGATTGAGCTGTAATTTTTCATACCTGTAAGTTCTGATGACAATACAATAATGACAGCGAGCTGATCTGATGATGGAGACATCGAAACTCTTCAATGTTTGTGCTCATTTTGATCAGCTCACGGTTTTGATCACCAATTTCATAAAGCCTATTGGTGTATCATTTTTATACATTTTCCATATTACTGGAAGAAAGCTTTAGCAGAGTCAATCGTGGGAAGCATTGGTGGCGATGAGCCCACCACTTGTCACATCTATATCCCACGATGGTACTTACATTAAAAAGAAGCCCATTTGAGGCTCTGCCTACCCTTTCGGGGAAAAAGGCGTGTGTCTATGTATGTATGTTATGTACTTTGTGGATACTGTACGGAAAGGAAAGGTCGTGGCGTATACTCGTAGTAGAATGACCTAAAATTATGATAGATAACACTACACTAGTAGATACCAATCAATATACAACATTTAAAAAAACTAATGGAACACTTGAGATAACAAAAGAAAGTTGGAAATATCTAATGATAGTTCAGTTGATACAAAATACTACCAGACGGAAGCTTCCCTTAAATGCTGGCTGCATTGCAATGCTGAATGGCAATACTAAAGTGTTGGGCCAGATAAGAGTCAGCCATTTTAAAATCACATTTCATTTGAGTGGTTAGAAGATTAGATAATTGATCACGCCCAGCCGAGCTAAGATCATAACATTCAATATTACGGCCAAAATTATCATTTCATCTCCATGATTGACGTATCATTACCCACAAAATACATTCGTCAGTGACTTGCATATTCGGCTTGCGTCTCCTTCGCACTCTCTAATTTGTATCTGTCGTCTCTTTCTCCGCTTTGATGAGATTACAAGATTAAATTCGAGAATGATTTATTATGTATGTGTGGGCAATGTGATTTTTATCCCTAATTTTATTGGGAAATATATTAGGCTAATATTAAATCGTGCGATAGTGTTCTTTCAGCCAAAAGTGTGTAGGCGCCATGCGAGGCACAATTATTAGCGACCTCTGTGGCGCGGCGGGTGAAAGTTCGCCTGCTCATGTTAGTAAAAAAAAATTAGGTCAAGGGATTAATAAAAATAAATGAATTATGCTGGACAGTTCACACAACATTATCTAGCCCCAAGCTAAGCAGAGCTTGTGTTATGGATACTAGATAACTGATATACTTAATACAATACATTACATATATGGATATTTTTTATTATACATATAGAAAATACCCAGAACACCCTGAACACATATCTACAGATTGTACAAATATTCGTTCCGAGGCGGGAATCGAACCCGCTACCTCTTGCATCTCACTCGGCCGATTACTCACCCGCTGCGCCACAGAGTTTGTTATGCCATTATTTATAGTAGCCAATTCACTAGATTATACCATAAGTCGCTGGTAAATTTTTTGCCTCCAAGAAAATAAAACCCATACAAAACCTTCCTTTTGCTCTGCGCTGTCGGTCAAACTAGGCGCCAAACAGTAGTACATTTCTACCCGCATTCTAGTGAAACAAAGCCTTCGTTAGTGTAAAACCCTAGTACGACATAAAACAAAAAAACAAAAACTGACACCGACTTCCAACAGATTACCGCAAAATTGGACGCGCTCATAAATCTCTAAAAAGCGCCGAAAAGCTCCATAGCTGCGCGGCATATAAATCTATCGATATCGATGATTTTGGTTTAATGAATGAATGAATGAATGAATGAATGATTTATTTCGCAGAAAAAGAGTTTACACAAATGTAGATCCTATTCAGTTTTGTCCAGTTCCGCTAAATCAACCTATAATAAGTATGCTAATTTTTCAAGGTTTTAAAGGGATTATCCGGACTTGATAGTAAGCATCGTTGGTATAAGATTTTTCCTGGCTGCTAGCTTATTAAGGAATGTGTTATTACTGGAAGAAAGCGTTTGCCGAGTCAGTCGTACGAAGCAATGGCGGTGATGAGCTAACCACTGGTCACGTCTATATTTCCACGAAGGTGCCACCCACTGTGAAAAGGGGCCCATTGAGGCTATGCCTACCATTACGTGGAAAATTCGTGTGTCTATAAAA
Organism: Operophtera brumata; assembly: GCA_932527175.1. Lineage (NCBI taxonomy): Eukaryota > Metazoa > Arthropoda > Insecta > Lepidoptera > Geometridae > Operophtera > Operophtera brumata. The sequence goes on along the minus strand of OW052239.1, from coordinate 50,482,097 downwards.
GTATGTACGTATTTTAAAAAAACTTTGTTGTCTATATAAATAGGACATAATAAAATACAAAGCACAGTGATCCTTCCCTAAATCTTTCGATTCAATTCCACTTGCAAGTTTGCTACGTTATTCGGATTAAAATTATGTTAACTCAAATTCAGATACGAGCCCACAAACGTCAATTTACCGATATCTCACATCTTTTGTCGTCAATTTATCGATAAACCCACACGTATTAAATGGGCGTCCCTATTCGCATCTCATTTCGAGTGATACAATCATCACATACATAACCCCGCGAGATGATAATCTAAAGAACTTCTAATTGACAGGTTGATATACTTCTGCCGGCGACTGTACCGTCAACGGCAAAAGCTACTAGGAGACTGTGTATTTTTGTATAGTGAATGGCTATAAATTTATATGATTACAAATTAATTTGACATTAATATTTTTTTTTTAAATATACTTCCGTGATATTTATTGCGAACAATGATTTTGTTATATATTTTATAGCAGAAATTGCAAAATAAATGGGTGGTGAACTCAAATATGAATTTGGTGACCATAGAAAGAGATGTAGTGCGGCGGGCGAGTAGCGGGCTGAAATGCGAGAGGTTGCGGGTACGATTATCGTTGTGGGATAAATATGTGTATGATCGGTCTATTCCCAGTAGTTCAATTAACAGTTCAATTGATTGAACTACTGAGACTTTAGTCTCATTAGTTGAATGAAATAATGTGATTGAACTACTGGCACATAAAAGTTTCAGTAGTTCAATTAACAGCTCAATTGATTGAAGTACTAAGACTTTTTAGTTAGAGTTTTTAGTCTCATTAGTTAAATTAAATAAACTGATTGAACTTCTGACTCTTCAAATATTTATTTGTTGTTACGGGTGTGTCCGGCGTCCATAGAAAGAGGCTAAAAACATAAATGGCATTGACATAATTATATCTTCGAAAATACTTTTAAATGTTATGGAAAAGGACTTTTGTATTCGTCTGTACACCAAAAGAGAATAAAGAAAATGTCTCTTTCTATGGACGCGACAATTTGTATTTATGTGTATATAATTATTTTGTTTTACATAAATGCAACATGTTTTTGTACAAACCTACGTTTTGCTTCTTATTTCACACTAGCTGCGCCCCGCGGTTTCACCTGCGTAAGTCTCGATCCCGTTGGAATATCGGGATAAAACAAGCCTTTCTGGGGTTCAGCTATAAAATTTTCCCTTAATTTGCTTTTAGGACATCCACGGGAGGAAACGGAGGGGTCTATTCTTCGGTCGGACAGCATTGTTTTAGTAGAATTAAATTTATAATGCCTTGAACATTTGCCAATATGATCTTGAATTCATGTACAATTGGGCGAGGCCCAAATAAATTAGACTGAATATGGAACAACCCCATACATGAAATATTTAATAAGGGAGAGGGTTTCTGTTTTGTACAGAATGGGGGCACGGAATAATATGAGGCACTGACAGACAGACAGCCTCACTCGACTCATAGCATCATGTAATCGACTTATCGAGAGTACCTACTAAGAAGCACAATTCTAGTTATAAAAAACCGGCCAAGTGCGAGTCGGACTCTTGCACGAATAGTTCCGTACCATTATCTATAAAAACAGCTTAAAAAACACGTTTGTAAAAAAAACATGCACGGAAAAATTGGTCACCCATCCAAAAACTGACCTCGCAGATCGTTGCTTAACATACATATGAAAAAATCACGTTTGTTTTATAAGAGCCCCCTTAATTATTTTTTTCTATTTTTAGTATATGTTGTTTTAGCGGCAACAGAAATACATCATCTGTGAAAATTTCGACCCGCGACCCGTGCACCCACTGGCTTCACCCACCGGTGGGTGTAGTGGTAATTCCTGTTTACCCGTGTACCCACTGCGATATGGTTGGAATTAATTATCAATGAAAAAAATTAAAAAATAAATGAAGAGAAATGAATGAAAATTACAGAATATGACAGAGCATGACAGAGAATGACGGATAATGACAGAGAATGACAGAGCATGACAGAGAATGACAGATAATGACAGAGCATGACAGAGAATGACGGATAATGACAGAGAATGACAGAGCATGACAGAGAATGACAGATAATGACAGAGAATGACAGAGCATGACATCTTCGCATTAACTGCTGCGCCCGCGTTGTTTCCCGCATAGGTCTAAATCCCGTGGGAATATAATCGTTTATCAAATTACTCCTGCATTCTGCTGCTCCCCTGGTACATTCGATAAAAATTATTTGCATTGCTGCTGCGCCTCGCGGTGTTATCCACATAAGTCTCGATTACTCCTGCATTTTTCTGCTAGCCTGGTACATTGGATAAACTTTCGCCCCCATTTCACCGGTATTCTAGATATTCGGTTACCTAATTACTCCTGCATTCTGCTGCTCGCCTGGTACATTTGATGAAAAGTCTTTTATTTTTTTCATCGATAATTAATTCCAACCATATAGCAGTGGGTACACGGGTAAAAAGGAATTACCACTACACCCACCGGTGGGTGAAGCCAGTGGGTGCACGGGTCGCGGGTCAAAATTTCAACTGTCTAACTTTCACGGTTCATGAGATACCTACAGCCTGGTGACAGATGGACAGACAGACGGACAGCCGAGCCTTAGTAATAGGTTCCCGTTTTACCCTTTAGGTACGGAACCCTGATAATTGTGTGTAGTAGCTCCGATGCGCGACTGGAGTTTACTCCAGTCCGGCTAGCTTATTACGTATCTTGCAATAGCAATGCGATAGCGCGTATAGCTGATACGTAATACGAATTTGCAATTTGGATGCGATGATCGCGCAATTCTCGCGCGATTTTTGCCATCGCATTGCTATTGCAAGATACGTAATAAGCTAACAGTTCAGCATTAGATGCGTGGATATGTTGTTAGCAACTTCACTTTTTGTTAACGCTTGTTTTTACTCCCTATCAATTTGCGTGCCCTGGGCCTTATAAAAGTAAACTCGGTAGTTGTAGAGCTTTTCTGTGGAAAAGTTCGTCCAGGGAAGTACTACCACCATACCTATTTTTGCCGCAAAGCAAGTGCTTGCATTGTTGTGTTCCGGTTTGAAGGGTATGGTTGCCGATGAAAGTACAGCCACATGAGACTTTTCATTTGTATGTCTCAGGGTGGCGGGCGCAGTCCAATGCCGCATAGGGTGCGTCTTATGTGGATGTGACCTATGTGATAATGCACTGTTCGTAGGCAGAGGGTACCGCTTAACATCAGGTGGGTCATCTGCTTGTTCCGTAAACTCCAAAAATAAAGCGTAAATGCAAACTCATATCCTAAATATTCCAAAGATTCTTTCGAAGTTGTTCGGTCAAAAAGTAGGGAAGAAAACCGCGGGCGGTACAATAAATGAAATATGGAATATCTTGGGGGAGTTTTGAGAGGTATAGAGTTGGGCAGACTAAAATGGATCAAAGTAAAATTAACAGGCTTTTGTTTGATTTTTTATGAAAAAAAGGGTCAAAATAAACAATTGGGGGAGTAAACAAAATATTTGGATACAAAACAAGTGCAGTCTGAGTTAAAAAACATATTTTTTTTGTGAAAAATATATTTTTCAATACAGGTTTTTATAAAATTAGTGATCGTAACCGCGTGCTGCTCAAAATGAGCCTAAACACGGCCAGACTACTATTATCCCTCGAGGAGTTCCGTTGTCCACCTTCCGTCTCCATCAGATCAGCTTGCTGTCACCATCATATTGTATTGTCATCAGAACTTGACAGGTTTGCCAAATTTCAGCTCAATCGGTTGACATAACTGCTTTAAAATTCAGTTGCAAGATTCCACCCGGACATACATTGCAAGTTAAATAAAAGCTTGTAAAAAGTATGCTTAGATGGTTTGGGCATTTAGAAAGGATGGACAATAGTAGATTGACGAAACGGGTATATGAGACGAGCGTGAATGGGACAGTGGGAAGGGGAAGACCTCAGCGAACGTATTCAGACCAGATCGGAGACGTTCTGGAAAATGGACAGGCGAAGAGTACCCTTAACCGACGAGCATGTATGAAGAATGTGATGAGAGAGAATGAAGCAAAAGAGGTGGATCGAATCGATTTTTCTCAACAAACTTATTTATATGATTCTTTCGAAACATACATACATACATAGACACATGCCTTTTCTCCGAAGGGGTAGGTGGAGCCTCAATGGGCCCCTTTTCACAGTGGGTTCCAACATAATGGAATATAGACGTGACAGGTGGTGAGTCCATCGCCGCAATTGCCTCCCACGACTTACTCGGCCAACGCTTTCTTCCACAAATAACACATTCCATAATAAGCTAGCAGCCAGAACAAATCTTGTGCCAACGAATCATACCAACAAGTCCGGGTAATCCATTAGTCATTTTTACGACATCCACGAGAGGACACGGATGGGTCTATTCTTAGGCCGGACACACTACAGAACAGCAATCAACAGTTTCGTTCGAAACAGTTTTTAACCCCCGACGTAAAAATGACGGGGTGTTATAAGTTTGACGTGTCTGTGTGTGTGTCTATGTGTGTGGTTGTGTGTGTGTCTGTCTGTCCCAACGTAGCTCCCGAACGGATGAACAGATTTCGTTCTTTTTTGTTTGAATGTTGAATTTGTCGGGAGTGTTCTTAGCTATGTTTGATCAAAATAGGTTCAGCCGTTTCATTGCGTTGAGGATTTTTAATTTTTACAAAATTAAATACTTTTTAAACAAAGGTGAATGCCCACTTTTGTGTTGTTTCGACACCAGTCTCTTACCGCCATTTTATGTTGTTTCGACACCAGTCTCTTACCGCCATTTTGTGTTGTTTCGACACCAGTCTCTTACCGCCATTTTATGTTGTTTCGACACCAGTCTCTTACCGCCATTTTGTGTTGTTTCGACACCAGTCTCTTACCGCCATTTTATGTTGTTTCGACACCAGTCTCTTACCGCCATTTTATGTTGTTTCGACACCAGTCTCTTACCGCCATTTTGTGTTGTTTCGACACCAGTCTCTTACCGCCATTTTATGTTGTTTCGACACCAGTCTCTTACCGCCATTTTGTGTTGTTTTGACACCAGTCTCTTACCGCCATTTTGTGTTGTTTCGACACCAGTCTCTTACCGCCATTTTATGTTGTTTCGACACCAGTCTCTTACCGCCATTTTGTGTTGTTTCGACACCAGTCTCTTACCGCCATTTTATGTTGTTTCGACCCCAGTCTCTTACCGCCATTTTGTGTTGTTTCGACACCAGTCTCTTACCGCCATTTTGTGTTGTTTCGACCCCAGTCTCTTACCGCCAAGACTAAAACAACGTTAGTATTCTATGTCCCAACACTATCTGTGAGTTGGTAACTGGGCCGACAGGGCTCATATTTCATGTTAACAAGTTTCAGATGTTCTAACCAATTTAATCCAACGTTGAGATTGGATCCTTTAATACAGTGATTAGATACCTAAAACTTAACGACTGAAAAAGATAACACCTTAACAAAAATAAAGTTAACAAAATATACCATGTGTTTTTAGGGTTCCGTAACAAAAATTACGGAACCCTTATGGATTCGTCATGTCTGTCTGTCTTTCTGTCTGTCTGTCCGTGTATGTCACAGCCACTTTTTTCCGAAACTATAAGAGCTATGTTGTTGAAACTAGGTAAGTAGATGTATTCTGTAAACCGCCATAAGATTTTCACACAAAAATAGAAAAAAAACAATACTTTTCTGGGGTTCCCATACTTAGAACTGAAACTCGAAAAACTTTTTTTCATCATACCCATACGTGTGGGGTATTTATTGGATATATGAGTGATGCTCTGGTCTATCGGGAATGTTCTGGGTTCTTTGATTTAAACTCTGGCTCAAGCTGGTATGGACTGTATATTGGTCGGTTCACTAAGTTCTATTTACATGTTCTTAAAGGTAGGTGTTACAAAGTTAGACTGGTCGGAAACGTTACAATTTATTAAAAATGATCAAATATTTATACAAACTAGAGTCCCGCGCCTAGCTGCGGCTCGGGCAAGCACAAATTTTATAATGCGTTGCGTTTTCGCTCGGCGTTCTTATTTCCTAGTACATTAAAGTTAACTATTTTCTATGAGAGGGCTCGTCGTCCGTGACAGGATAGGTCTTTAAAAATGATATTGAGGTTTCTAATTTTTTTTCTAAACTGAATAGTTTGCGCAAGAGACACTTCCAAAGTGGTAAAATGTGTCCCCCCCCCCCCCCCCCGTAACTTCTAAAATAAGAGAATGATAAAACTAAAAAAATATATGATGTACATGACCATGTAAACTTCCACTGAAAATTGGTTTGAACGAGATCTAGTTATTATTATATATCGATCAAAGTTACAACAAACTACAAGAACTTTTATATTATGTTACTTGCTGCTACGGAACCCTTCCTGGGCGAGTCCGACTCGCACTTGGCCGCTTTTATTTTTTCTTAATCGAGATATCCAATCAGCTAGGCTGGTACGTTTTTTTTTAATAGACCTACCGATTTAACCGAACACCTTTTTAATTATTGTCCCTTTAAACAAACGCCTATAGACCCTTATCAATCAGAATCAGAAGAGCCCTTGAAAGTGCTAAATTCGCACTTGCACTTAACGTTTCTCACACTCAGCTGTTATTGAAACCTCATCCATAAATTATGCAATTTTAGACTTTATATTTATAGAAATAGACGCTTTTTTAGGTTGAAAAACATTTGCTTTTAGATTAATTAATTGAATATCGTTTTAATTCATAGGGTTCCGAAGAAAACAGTTAACATTCGAATGTTATTTAAAAAAAACATGCATACCTAATTACACATGTAAACACACGCCTTTTACCCCTAAAAGGTAGGCAGCCTCAATAGGCCTCTTTTCACCGTGGGTTGCACCATCGTGGAAATATAGACGTGACGTGAGCTCATCGCATTACAGCCCAATGGCTGCAATAAAGCAAGAAAGCATTAGCCAAGTCAGTCGTGGGAAGCAATCTTCCCACGACTGACTCGGCTAATGCTTTCTTCCAGTATACCACATTTCACAATAAGCTAGCGCCAGGACAAATACCAAATTACAAACAAAAACAAACTTACATCTTTATCTTACAAACTATTCCGGTTAATCCCTTAGTCGGCTTTCACGACATCCATAGGAGGAGATGGATCGGTATATTCTTAGGCCGGACACACAGCAGACATTATACATTAGGACAGCATTATATATTAGGCCTTAGATCTCAAAGTAAATGGATTTCGGGTCAAAAGACCGATAATAAAAACTGCCTAAGCTGACTACCGTCAGGGAATATTTAAAGATAGCAGAAGTCGGTGGATGGAGGTGGCTCAAGACCGCTCGTCGTGGCATTCTAGAGGGAAGACATATATCAAGTATGGCTTCTAAAGTCAGATGATGGATAAATTCCGTGGACTGTCTTTCCTGATAACTATAATCTGTCTGGGTCACTTCAAGGCTAGAGTGAATAGGTGCCTTCTAGACCGTTGTGCTCCATCTTTGGCCACATCGTCACTTACCAACAGGTGAGATCGTGGTCAAACAAAGGTTAAACAAAGTTAAAAAAGTTTTACCATTTTACGTCGTTTGCATCGATTTCATTGTTTATTATTTCCACCCAATTATAATTATATAAAGAAAAACAAGCAGTTTGTTGATTAAATACTTATTACAACAAGCTTTTATGAAATTAGTGATCGGAACGGTGTGCTGATAAACATGAGCCTAAACACGGCCAGTCTACGAGTTCCGTTGTCCACCTTCCATCTACATCATCAGATCAGCTCGCTGTCACCATCATATTGTATGTCATTGGAACTTGACAGGTATGCCAAATTTCAGCTCAATCGAAAACCGGGAAGTGGATCAAAGAACATGGGCACCATAACATTGTTTGATCCAAATTTTTTGACTAACGTAACGTACAGTTGAGATACTTTTGGTTATTGATAATATATGTTAGGAAAAAGCTAATTTAATTTCTTGCGTAGAAGTTGTGGGAAAGTAATGAAGCTTGTTGCGTTTTGTTTCACGCAAATGCAATGAGTTGATTTATCTAATTATTTAGAAAAACTAGTTTTGCTTCCCAACTTCTAAAAATATGCTAGTTCTTTAGAAAAATTGGTCAAAAAACAATATTTAGAACCGTACTTATTATTTCCATGAAGGGGGTTTATTTATTTTTGACCTGGGTCAGCAGTTGCCCACCTCCTTTAACTTTAACATGTAAAATTTTATTACACACACCGGGACAGATGATACTATGTAAAAAAACATATATTTTTGCAAAAAGATCAAAAATAATTTCATCAAAACCTTATCTCAACCTATTATTTATTCTGTGTCGCTACAGACAAAACTGAAAGTAAACCTCCCTAAAAACAGTCGTAAATTAATTAACAAAACAATTACTCTCCTCAGAACAACCCCTTCCGTTTCGCCCGCGGAGCGCACAGAACCCCAAAAGGGTGGGAAACAAAAAATCTCCGGTTAATTGTCTTAAGTGGTCCAAACAAAAAAGATCCGTAGGGCCTTTAAATCGTACCCTTTGTTGGCAACAAGTACGGGCTACGGTGAATTTAAAAGGGTCGTTTTTTGTTTTAAACTGTATAGGGTTGAAAGAACAGTTGGAATGGTGTGAGTTTATAAAGGCGGTGAGAGGTATTATGAGTCTGAATTAAGTTGATTTTAATCCGTCTGTGGTTGTAGAAAACGCCGTTGAACAAAAATAAATAAAAAACCCTCAACGCAATGAAACGACCGAACCGACTTTGATAAAACATGTCTTAGAACCATCGCTAGAAAACATGTCTAAGACTTTGATAAAACTTTTCTAAGAACCATCGCTAGAAAACATGTCTAAGACTTTGATAAAACATGTCTAAGATTCATCGCTAGAAAACATGTCTAAGACTTTGATAAAACATGTCTCAGAACCATGCCTAGAAAACCTGCTTTCAAATAAAAAAAACTGCATTCAAATAGGTTCGTCTAAGCCGCAAAATTCCTAATCTATATTTTGATTTTTAACAGACTAAATCAAGTACTATATTCCAATTATAAACATGCTTATCCACTTTACTATAATTCAAATTATAAATATGCTTATCCACTTTACTATAATTCAAATTATAAATGTGCTTATCCACTTTACTATAATTCAAATTATAAATATGCTTATCCACTTTACTATAATTCAAATTATAAATGTGCTTATCCACTTTACTATAATTCAAATTATAAATATGCTTATCCACTTTACTATAATTCAAATTATAAATATGCTTATCCACTTTACTATAATTCCGAGGGATCACCATAATATTACATCTCATTCTGCTGTGATTTAATTTATAAGTCCAGGTTTCATGGTTTTCCTTTCAACAGGATGTATTTTTTACAGATTTTAGTCGGTTTGATTCTCGGGTGTGGCAAGCGAATTTTCAAAAATCTTTGAATGCAGTTTTCTTTCTTTTCGAAAATAAAGGAATGTTTTCTTTCAGTTAAATTTTCTATTGACAGTATTAAGAGTACTTTCCCTTCAGATAGCATTACAAAATTCCATCCTGTAACCTTTGTAGTTTTCGTATTATTTAAATTAAATCCTCATTCGGCCACCGGACACCTTTTATATAACTTTTTCATTAATTTTAATGTTTATCGAATCATTTGTATAGCTGCTTCCATTAGGATCAAAAGGGATCATTTGATCCATTTGGGATCAAATTAAACGAACTAAATGATGCGTGTCAAACATCAATCATCGATAGTGAATTAATAAAACCCTTGTCTAAGTGAAAATGTAATAGTGCTGGTGGTTTTATATATTTTTTAATGGATTTGGTGTGATGCAGCTGTGTTGTGTCCAGCCGGCAGGGGCCATCTCCTCTCGTGGATGTCGTGGAAGCCGACTAAGGGATTACCCGGACTTGTTGATAAGATTTTTCCTGGCTGCTAGCTTACATTATTACTAAAAGAAAGCGTTAGCTAAGTCAGTCGTGGGAAGCATTGGCAGCGATGAGCTCATCACTAGTCACGTCTATATTGCACGATGGTGCAATCCACGGTGAAAAGAGGCCCATTTGAGGCTCTTGCTACCCTTTCATGGAAAAAGGAGTGTGTATATGTATATATGTACCTATCTTTGGACGTTCATAATATACTCTTAATTTTTCTGAATTTCTAACCAAGGGGTCTGGCGCTGTCTTTTAAACGTTGCATTGGACGAATCAATAACATTTATTTTAATACATTTTAGCCTAAACTTATCTTCGTTCTTATCTTGTTTGCTTTTTTCTTTGTGTGTGTCTTTGTTGGTATAGTCATGAATAAACGTTTCATTTCTTTCTTTATTACCGAGCACCCGAGGTCCGCTTGAGTCAACACAGAACTTGCTCGAACCATCCAAAGACGCAACAGATGTTTATATACGCCTTGCTCCAATCACACAGTGCGACTACTCGTCAACAGAAGGCGCTAGCAATTCTACTTTCTTGTAGCAGGTTCACTTGACAACAGATGGCGTTGTTAGGCTTGAATGGACGCTTGTGTCCATATATATCCATCAATACACTTCTTCCCGTCTGTTTATGTTGATGATGCTACCTGGTTCAACGTCACAAACTTAATTGTATATTTTTGCCCACAGTGCGACCCCTCTGGGTGCGACTTCAGGGCGGTAAGCGGCCTCTAGTGGCGGGACAGAGTACTGAGCTGATCTGCCAAGCTGTTGGAGCCAGACCGAAGCCGACCATATCCTGGTGGAAGGGAGGAACCAGGTTGAAGACTGTGAAAGAGAATGTAAGTACTCCATAGCTAGGCCCTGTCTGAGAACCAGCGCTGCACTAAACCTAGGTCTGGTGCTAGGTCTGTATTTCTGGATCGCGGAAGGATTTCGTTCCCGTGGTCTGGCAAACATGGCGCGAGAGGAACACCGGAGTATTTTTGGGGGGTATTCTGCCCGGGCGGCCCAGATAATTCCGGTCCTCCCCGGACCGGTTTAATCGTAAACGAATTTTCTACTATGAAGGAAAAAAAAACAAGTCTGTATTTCTGCCGCAACGCAGTAGTGCTCGCATTGCTGTGTTCCGGTTTGAAGGGTATGTGACCCGGTGAAATTACAGACACATGTGACTTTTCATCTTTATGTCTCTGGGTGGCGGGCGCAGTGCAATACCACATAGGGTGCGTCCTAGGTGGGCGTGACCTATGTGATAATGCACTGTTCATAGGCAGAGGGTACCGCTTAACAGGTGGGCCATCTGCTTGATCTGTTATTCACAAAGTTATAAAAAAAAAAGTTACCAGCTGATTTTCGGGAAATCGGGATAAAATAATTTACGCGTCACTAAGAATGTACTTCACCATACTGTTCACTAACTACTCTGAAATCACTCTCAAGTTACTTGATTTATTCGCAATGAAAGCCAATTTAACACTTCCTGATCTGCGAGCGAGCTCCGCTTACATTCACGAGCCATAGTAACCCAGTACTTGCTCGAACCATCCAAAGACGAGACAGATGTTTATATGGGCCCTGTTCTAATCACGTAGTGCGACTACTCGTTGACAGATGGCGCTAGCACTTCTACTTTCTTATAGCACAACTACTTGACAACAGATGGCGTTAGGAGGCTCTAAATTCGCTTACGACAATCGTTCGGCGTAACGATATCATCAGCCTACGATATATTCGAGTGGTTTTATAGCGGAAAGAGAGAGGCAGGTGATACTTGAGCTACATTATCTACTGCAGGGATTCCCAAACTTATTTTTTCTACAGCCCACTTTCAGAATACATTATTTTTTAGCGCCCCCATTTTTTTGTGAGCTATATTTAGCGGAGATTTAACATGCACAAATCGAGTTATTTAACAATAACTTGTTAAAACATGATTGCCCGCGGTCTATTATCTACGAAAATGACCTATCTAGGAATACTAATAACTATTAAAATGCGAAAGTGTGTCTGATTTGATGCCCCCTATTTTTTTTCTGGGTCTCTTACCGCCCCCCTTTAGGCCGGCAGCGCTCACAAGGGGGTGTTATCGCCCACTTTGGGAACCCCTGATCTTCTGCATTGAGCTACGTGATAGATTCCGACGAATTGTGAGAACCTCCTCCTTTTTAGGGTTCCGTATCCAAATTACGGAACCCTTATGGATTCGTTATGTCTGTCTGTCTGTCCGTCTGTATGTCACAGTCACTTTTTTCCGAAACCATAAGAGCTATGCTGTTGAAACTTGGTAAGTAGATGTATTCTGTGAATTTCTGTGACGGTTCACAAGATTTTCAAACAAAAATAGAAAAAAAAAACAATAAATTTTTGGGGTTCCCCATACTTAGAACTGAAACTCAAAAAACTTTTTTCATCATACCCATACGTGTGCGGTATCTATGGGTAGGTCTTCAAAAATGATATTGAGGTTTCTGATATTTTTTTTTCTAAACTGAATAGTTTGCGCGAGAGACACTTCCAAAGTGGTTAAGTGTGTGACCCCCCCCCCTCTCCCCCCGTAACTTCAAAATTAAGAGAATGATAAAACAAAAAAAAAAGTCCATTACCATGTAAACTTCCACCGAAAATTGGTTTGAACGAGATCTAGTAAGTAGTTTTTTTGAATACGTCATAGATCGTAAGCCATCCATGAACTTTTATATTATGTTACTTGCTGCTACAAAACCCTTCATGGCACTTGGCCGCTTTTTTGAAGTCGTTTAAAAAGCTAGAGTCCTTGCTTTTTGTACGGCCTCAGTGTACGATTCAATACACATTTACTGAAATATCTGTACAATTTGTATCATACATACATTATAGGTTACGTACTCGTATGTACTCGTATATAACAAATTGTGCAATTACTTACTAATGGACCGGAAATGTATTCGGTGTTCCATTGTTGTTTTTATTTAATAAAATGGCCCCAAATTGTCAGTCATTATTACGGTCCAGTACGTAATGTCATTTGGGACACGCTGATGTTTCAGTGCGGCCTGTATTGTATGCATTGAGGTTATATAATCCACAGCTAACCGGCCATAAAGAGAACAGTGTTCAAGCGTGACTGTTGTCTGGAAGAGATCGATTTTAGCATTAGGACTGCCCTTCAGGACCAGCCTTGGCCTATGGAGTCCATCTAATTTTTAAAGATTCATTTATTTCCAAATATGCTGTGGTGTGTCCGGCCTAAGAATAGACCCCTCCGTCTCCTCCCGTGGATGTCGTAAAAGCCAACTAAGGGATTACCCGGACTTGTTGATAAGATGCGTTAGCATAAGATTTTTGCTGGCTGCTAACTTATTATGGAATGTGTTATTACTGTTATTACTGGATGAAAGCGTTAGTCAAGTCAGTCGTGGGAAGCAATGGTAGCGATGAGCTCACCACTAGTCACGTCTATATTCCACGATGGTGCAACCCACAGTGAAAAGAGGCCCATTGAAAATGGCCATTATAAATGTTTTGTTTTCGTTTGTTTTGCTTTCATATGTTTTTGTTGTATCTACGCAATCGTTTTATATTCTGTCTGTTCCATAGATTTAGCGTAGCGAAAAAAAAATTCGTCTTATTATCTGTTCTGTGTTTTTTGTGTGATTGTCATATAAATATATTTCATTTCATTTTTTTTTCATTTTCTTGAGTCTCTGCCTACCCCCTTCGGGGATAAAGGCGTGTGTCTATGCATGTATGTAAGACTTAACCAAGTACATTCCCAGTGCTAATTTAATTATAGGGTAAGACGAAAATATATAATAAGAGCTAAAGGGCTAATCAAAACCTGTAAAGTCAAATATATCTGCTACTTAAGGTGGGGTATAACGCAAAATTACCAATCTTGGATTTGATTTTTAACCGACTAAAAGTCCACAGGATTTTAGTCAAGGCATCCATCAGAAACTATTAAAATCAAGTACAACATTCAAATTATAAATATGCAAGGATACTCGTACTACATTATAGGGGTTGGTCTTGGACTGTCTAGAACGCAATTTGACTACATTTGATGTTTGCCTAGAGCACAGATAAAAGAATACTACACTAGTATCTAGAGCTTAAAGTGACTACTGCATAATGGGTCGAACACCCAAATGTACTAAAACACAAATTGACTAGTACCGAAAAAACCTAGAACAAATTTTGTCTTTTGTTTTTGATTGTACAGTACAGCACTATGTCATAAATTATAGATATATTAAGTTAAGTTCGGAGGGATCACTGTACCAGAAACACGATAGGGCAATATTTTCTCGTTAGAAAAAAAACCAAAGTTACCTCTAACTTTTGGATTGTTTATTAAAATGGTGCATATTATTAAGTAAACAATTCGATAAACAAAATCAATACAACAAAGCCGAGGGTTTACTGTAGGGGTTTTGTAAAATTATCTACATTTTACAAGATATTCAATAAAAATAGTAGATTATGCACTATGGGAATAAAGCAGTGTCTTACGTCGCGGGCGGTATATTGAACCCTGAGCGTAACGAGGGACTCTTAGCGAGGGAGTTATATAGATTCCTGAGTGAAGCGAGCGGTTCAAGCTGCCCAAGTCGAAGACAGGCTTTATTCCAGAGGAGCATACTCTACTTTTCACACCTTCTGCGAGACAATTAAAATTCACTGAAAATCACAGCACCAAGCACTGTCTTTTTTTTCACATTCTATGTAAGTACACATTCTCTTTTCTCTGTAAACGTACCTTTTTTTTGAGTTCTGTTTATGGTGGCCAGTTCCATGCCATATGGGCTTTTTGTACTTAGAGTTTTTAGACACGAATTTGACGTTCCAAATTCAAATCACTTTACTCCCTAGGGAGTTTCATCGAACTTTATATCCCTAGGGAGATAATGATTTACTTTAGGTTGAGGTTGCATGATATGTAATTGGACATTGTCGAGCAGGTGGTGTGAAAACACTTTTTCGAGCGACGCGAGGTGTTTTTTTTGTATGAAGATTTCTGCCTGGTGTTGGCGCAGTCTTAATACATCAGAGACGACTTACTATTATTTTTGGGCGTTCTTTCACACAGTGTACCAAAACATTGAAGTCACCTGCGTTTGTTTACTTCTCACACACCAGATGGTGCGAACAATGTAACCCGTAAACTATATATAGCTCGTCGAATTGGTCTGTTCGTACGTTGCTCCGGGACATAATTATAAGGTACAAGATTACATAAATATAGGCCTAGTGATAATATTTTTAGTGGAAGAAAGCGTTAGCCGTGTCAGTCGTGGCAATGGCGGCGATGAGATCTCAGTGGTGAGCTCATAATTTAGTCACGCTGGGCAATGGCCCAATTGGCCCATACGTAAATATGTCACTGCCAATGCTGGACCAACTATTGGCACAGCTATTGTTCTTAGTAGAAATCCATCGATATAATATACTACATATTATATCGATGTAGAAATCCCTCTAGGACTTTTGGTCGGAATTCATCCACTATAGGCCTACAAACATACATAATACATAGATACACGCCTTTTTCCCCGAAGGGGTATTCAGAGGCTCAATAGGCCTCTTTTCACAGTGGGTTGCACCATCGTGTAATATAGACGTGACAAGTGGTGAGTTCATCGCCACCATTGCTTCCCACGACTGACTTGGCTACTAGCAGTCAGGACAAATCACAGGTCCGGGTAATCCCGTAGTTGGCTTTTACGACATCCGTCTCCTCCAGTGGATGTCGTAAAAGCCGACTAAGGGATTATCCGGGCACGTATACACGCGATTTAGGTAGGTCACCTTATTTCTTTTGAAAAAATATACGTACCTGTGGTTCGAAAAGTAAGACCTACAACGTGGCTCACATTCCTAGAAACGGGAGGTCAACAATGGACGTTATACTGGTTATGGTTTTATAGATTACAAGTTTCGTCATTTTTCAATTTTAGACTTTTCCCAGTATTTGTGTCATAAAAGCTACCAACAAATCAAATTTCAGCGTTGTAGGATTAGTGGAAGTACCCTAGAGGTTTTGGTTTTCTACATTTTCGATTTACCCTAATATCTCAAAAACTAAATAAGCTAAAAAAATATAAAAAATAGTTTTGAAATATCGAAGCGAGGGGCTTTCATATGACACCCTATTTGATCTGATATTTTTGCTTGTTTTTTACCCCCACTTGGACCCCAATATCTCAACAACCCCCTAACCGATATAGTTCATAACCTTACCAACAAATTGCACCAATAGTATCTAACCCCAAATGTAATTTCATGAAGATTGGATTAACGGTTCAGAAGTTATGCTCGGAAAAACATACATACATACACTTCACCTAACGTAGTGCGCCCAAGAAAGAACGAGTGACACGATGTAGTAGCCTAAACAGAGTTAAATCTACACACATCAAATACTATATGTGATGACACCCTTATGACATCAGTATAATTTTGCCAAGGAAATAAGATAAGCAAACATTCAACAAATTCAGGATATCTATTTCATCCCAATTGACACAAAAACAACCAAAAACTCGCAAAGAATCATATTTCCTTTCGTATTTTTTTAAAGAATTTGCTCCATATTTTTGCGGATTTGTAATATCACATTTCGTAAACTCACAACATGAGACAAATTAGTATTTGGTTCCCGTACGGGCACAGAATAAATAATAGTATAAGTGAGGGTAGTTATAAAAATGACTAAGCCAGAAGGAGTATATATTAGTTTGGATTAATAAGGCTACGTTTTTACAAGCTTTTATTTAACTTGCAATGTATGTATGTTTGTCCGGGTGGAATCCGGATAACTGCTTTAAAATTCAGTTGCAAGACTAAATTTTAAAGCAGTTATCCGCAACCGATTGAGCTGAAATTTGGCATACCTATCAAGTTCCGATGACAATACAATATGTTGGTGACAGCGAGCTGATCTGATGCTGGAGACGGAAGGTGGACAACGGAACTCCTCGAGGGTACAAGGTTTTTTTAAAATTAGTGATCGTGACCGTGAGCCTAAACACGACCAGTCTACTATTATCCATCGAGAAGTTCCGTTGCCCATCTTCCGTCTCCATCATTAGATCAGCTCGCTGTCACCATCATATTGTATTGTCATTGAAACTTGACAGGTATGCAAAATTTCAGCTCAATCGGTTGAGGATAACTGTTTTAAAATTCAGTTGCAAGATTCCACCCAGACAAACGTATTCCACCCGGACATACATTGCAAGTCAATACGAGTATGAAGCTTGTAAAAAAATCCTCCAAGTTACATGTGCCAAATGTAACATGTGCCAAATGTAACATGTGCCAAATGTAACATGTGCCAAATGTAACATGTTCCAAATGTTACATGTGCCAAATGTTACATGTGTCAAATGTTACATGTGCCAAATGTAACATGTGCCAAATGTTACATGTGCCAAATGTTACATGTGCCAAATGCCGTGTTTGTTAGCTTTCTAGTTTTGATATTTGAGGATGAGTTTCGTTTTTGGTTTCTCTTGAGATAACTACTCGTATTTTTACAAATAAGGAAAAAACCTTATGATATTATCTTCCTTCGTATTTTTTCAAGAACTACCCCGTTATTTTAGCGGATTGGTAGATATCACATATCATACACTCGTAACATACGAGTCACGCTCGCTTCCCTTAGGGGTAGAATGGCACTATAGGTCATCTTCATCATCATCAGGCTGTAGAAGTCTAGAATGCCATGACGAACGGTCTTGAGCCGCCTCCAACCACCGACTTTCTGCTACCCGAGCTGGCCACTCGAGATCCTTTATTCCCTGACGGTTGTCAGCTTATAGGCAGTTCTTTTTATCGGTCTTTTGGTTGAGACACTTTCTGATCGCTGACCCGAAGTGTATTTACTTTGAGGTCTTTGGCCTAATTATATAATGTCGTGGTGTGTCCGGCCCAAGCATATACCCGTTCGTCTCCTCCCGTGGATATCGTAAAAGCCGATTAAGGGTTTACCCGGACTTGTTAGTATGAGTAAGATTCGTTGGTATGAGATTTGTACTGGTTGCTATAGCTTATTTTGGAATATGTTATTACTGGAATAAAGCGTTAGCTGAGTCAGTCGTGGGAAGCAATGGCGGCGATGAGCTCACCAATCGTCTTCTATATATCAAGAATGGTACAACCCACTTGTTAGCTGTGGTTTCCTTTACAGAGTAAGCACAGGGAACGCATCCAATTATTTTATTATATATTTAAGTTATGTGTTTCCAATTGACACCCATGATTACCCATTAGAAATCCTAATAAATAAATAAAAATTAACCCACTGTGAAAAGAGGCCAATTGAGGCTCTACCTAAAATAAAAAAAATGTGCCTATGTATGTATGTTTGAAAAATTGAACGATGATGAAGAGTTAGATACACTGCCAGTTCACACTCTAGTCCTTCAAATGTGTTCAATAATCAAGCAGCAATCGTAACCATCATCTCAGCCCGGAATCAACCACTTCTCTTCTGCCAGCCTCCTCTGTCCTGTGCGTCTCCCAACCAGGTACCCGCGCCGGATACGATGACGTCGACCCATCTTGCTTTCGGACGAGTCGGAAGTAGTAATGGATGTATAAAACTTTTATTTATTTATTTTTATTAAGAAACAAGTACAATACCATAACAGAAATCCAAAACGATGTTGCATGCACACAATTATATAAAAATAAAAAACAACCAAGCATAGAATAAGTAAGTGATACCTACCGAGGACAGACCTACAATAATTACCTACACTATCTACTTGCATTAAATATTCTCTAAAACAAGCTGCGCTATTTCCATGAGCTTCGGCAGGTTATGACAAAAAATGTCAACATTGTTCACTGAGAGAACATTAACTAAACGGATGGCGTGTGACATTGGGGCAAATTTGATCAAGTTAGTTCTAGAAGTTGCCTGGCCAAGCATGGCGGGGCGGCGTTGCGCGCCCACGTACTAGTCGGGCGCACGCAGCCGCAGCGCCGCCAGCACCTCCTCGTGATGTCCACGAGAACTTGACAGAACTGTTTATTTTTATACGTTTTTTTATCATTTACTTTGAAGTCAGTGGTTTTAAGAGATGCCTGTGTTCCCGCACAATGTTTTCCATCACCATTTCGCAAATGAGAACAGGAATTTCCGACCTTTCTCATGCAGCACAGCAGGTGATCCTATCCTCAAAATGTCACCGACCTCTGATGCCTGATTACATACAAACAAAACTCCTGGCTACATTCTGACTGTTACTGACAGTACAATAGCTCCCTATCATTAGGCAGTGTCACAGTGCAAAGGAATTGGGTGGCTAGTACACTCTAGATATCATAGATATGCTATGCTATGCTACATATGTAGACTAGTGGCCCGCTCGCGACTTCGTTCGCGTGGTCCGGGTGACCCGACTGCAGCACCACCTACCGGTTTTTTTTATAAATTTTATTTTATAAAACCTTCTGACAATAACAAACAAAAAAAGAATTAGCGAAATCGGTCCGGCCCTTCTTGATTTATAGTGTGATCAGGAGAAATAGGGGTTAATTTATATATATATATATATATATATATGTATAATATACATATTGCTAGAATCAATCATTCATTCGTCTCGACCTATGGACGTTAAAAAAGCCCCTCCACCTGGCTATATAACACTGGCAGGGGAATTACCCCCTGGTCACCAAATACCCTGGCCAGTGTGGAAGACCCTTAACAGACTGCGCACTCAAGTCAGCCGCTGCAGGTGTAATATCAGTGGGGTATGATGGCAGCCTCCGCGACGCAATGCGACTGTGGTGCCCAGTCCCAAACCACGCCACAGACCCGTGTATGCCCATCCTGCCCTGACTCCAGCACGATGGAGGATTTAATGACCTGCTCCGACAATGCCGTGGGTGTGGCAACCTGGCCAAAATGGCTATGAGTGAGACATCGACACGAAACAATGCTTCTTCACCTATTTTGTGCAATAAAGATTATTCTATTCTATTCTATTCTATTCTAAAGAAGAAGAATCATTCATTCTTCAACTGATTCTAGCATCGCACATAAAGAAATCAAATTCAATTCAGATTTAGCTCTTCTTAACAGACCTACTAACGACAAAGTATGTGACGCGGCGGACGAAGGTTCGCTTGCGACGCCGGAGGTTGCGGGTTCGATTCCCGCCTCGGAACAAATATTTGTAGGATCTGCAAATATTTGTTCAGGTTGTTCTGGGTATTTTCTATATATAAAAAATATATATTTAAGTAATGTATTGTATTAAGTAGTTAGTTATCTAGTACCCATAACACAAGCTCTGCTTAGCTTGGGGCTAGATAATGTTGTATGAACTGTCCAGCATTATTTATTTATTTATTTATGTAACATCCCAAGGTGCAATATAACATTCGCTATGCGCCATTCCTTTGGAAATAAATTATCATAATTTTCATACTTTTATAATAAGCTAAACAAAATACTACAATTTTACCCGATGCAAAAAAACTTTTCACAAAGAAATTAATTTTGTAAAAATTAAAAAAACACCCAGCGCAATAAAACGGCTGAACCGAATTTGATGAAACAAAGCTAAGAACACTCCCGACAAACACACCTTTCAAACAAAACAAAAAACTAAATCGTTTCACCCGTTCGGGAGCTACGATGGGACAGACACACACACACAACAGACACACACACACGCACACACACACCGACACGTCAAACTTATAACAAGGGGCGGAAGCACGATCGGGTCGTGCCTCAATTTTTTTAAACAGGGAACCCTTCTGCTTTTGACTTGAATTCGATGAACGGATTCGGATTTGTGATTCGGAGGTCTGGTTGGGTCGGTTCCCGTAAGCTGATTGCAATGATTTTTAACTTAATCGACGCCTCTTAGTATTCTTTGATTTTAGGCGCTCCATGGCTATTAGGTTAAATTCAACGACTCATAGTTTCCAAAGTTCACAATTTTTTTAAATTTATTATTTCTATATATTTACTGTTTAATGCACTTTGCAACGATACCTCATTTATAACGGTAGCATAATATTTAACAATGTTATTCTGCGTTAAAAAAAAAAACAACGATTTTTTTTCTAAAAAGTATCTTTTATACTATAACTAACAACTTGTGACGTCGGAAAGTTGCGTTTTGCGCTGAGCTATCAAATTTCAAGAACAGCATCGGTATCAGCGTGAATTCATCAGGAATTTTGTTGACTTTATTTATTGTCGCGATATCATTTAGATTTTGGCGTGATTTCTTAGCGACTGCTAGAGCAGAACAGGAACCTGTTAGAACAGGGCCCTATTTGTATGAATGTACATAGCTGTGTACCACAGGCTGTTCCAATCTGGCCGCAGTACTGCGATTATTGACTGTCTATCAATGCATTATCGATACTTATAAGTGGTTTCGAATCGATGAGGGAATCGCGATTGAACTGTTATGGTGTATTTAGAGTAATAGGCCTTTGAAGTTCTGCAGAGCTTTCTAAGTCGTTGCTAGAATATGAGAAAGGCAACATGGATAAATTATATAGCAGGAGAATTTGTACGAACGTGGTTTAATTGAAGGTCTGCCGTTATCGAGCTGGTTTGTAGTTAGGTGTAGTGAATCAATGTAGTGATTTTTAGGCTGACCGCATATTGACTTCTAAGGCGCTGTCTCCACGAGTGAGAGAATCGCAACGAGTCCGCGCTCGCGCACACTATTATCGCCGCGATAACATCGCCGTGTGGAGACGCGTTCATAAAAATCGCGATTCTCTCGCTCGTGGAGACAGCGCCTAACACGAGCAACTGGTAGAATCCGATCAGCATGAAAATACGGTCCGGAATAGTCGTAGAACTATTTGTAAAGTTCCGTCAGAAATCGGATCACGGAAATTGTATCTAGTGCGTAAACTACCATACAAATAGTTACTCCGAACCGTATTTTCTCGGATTTGGATCGTATTCGGATCGGACGTAGTGCGAAACCGCCGTAAGAAGTGGTAATGTTTTTTTCATTTATTTCATTTTAATTACATGAATGACTGAACAAGCAGTTGGCCTACCTGATATTAAGCGGTAACCTCTGCCTACAACAAAGCATTACCACATAGGTCCCGTCTATTTAGAACAGGGATGGGGAAACTATTACGGCCCACGGGCCATCTCTGGCCCGCGACTATTAAACAAAAATCAAGAAGTTTTCATTCTCATTGGCAGTGCGCGGCTCGCATATAACAATCAAGTATTGTTTCGCGAGCGCGGGCTGCATGAGCGAAAACCGAAAATGAAGCTATCGACTGGATGCGCGCGGTCAGACCATGGAAGAACAAATGGTCCGACCGTCGTTCAGTAAACACCTAATATAGCCAGAAATACAACAACCTGGCCCGCCATATATTTCGTCAATAAATGGCACGCGTAGGAATAAGTTTCCCCATCCCTGATCTGACGTGCTCTGTGTGGCATTGCACTACGCCCGGCTGAGACATAAACATGAAAAGTCTCATGTGCCTGTAATGATCTTAGAAATGAAAAGACATAGGTTAAACAACATTTAGTTTGAAATCAACCTTAATAAGCTACAAATAAAGTTCTCACAATAATACTATTAAAACTTCCGTGAGTAATATTTATAATTGAAAAAACCGGTAATAACTCACGTAGGTACCGTGGTCGTGAGTTATTACCGGTTTTTTCAATTATAAGTTCTCACAATTATAAATAAAAAATAAACGGACTTAATAATGGTCCATTTTTTTAAATAATGGACTTGAAATGTGAGCTCTTATTCACCGTGACGTATTTTTTGTGCCGACGCGACCTGACATCTAGTTGTATACCTGATCGAAGCTTGTATGTGATGACATCTAGTTGTATACCTGATCGAAGCTTGTATGTGATGACTGATGACTAATAATAACTTGTGTATTGATCGAAGATCTCAACAGTCGCTCAGCTTCTACATAGTAGTTTACGTGTGTACCTAATCATACGCGTGTTCTTGTGGTGCCTAAACGAGTGCGTAACGCAGCAGCAACTGCGAGATAGTATGAAGCTTGATTACACAGTAAATATAACCTCCTCATCGAAGCCTATTTCTATCTCCAGAGCTCAACAGACGGCAACGTCACCAACAGTATCCTGACCTTCGTGCCGTCAGTGGAAGACGCGGGCAGGGTCATGTCATGCCGCGCAATCCAGCCGAGTCTGCCGCATTCCACGCATGAGGATGGCTGGAAGATGGAGATACAGCGTAAGTTCTTCTGGAGTCTAGTTAATTAACTATTAATCAAACAAGTCATTAATTTTGTGGCAAAAAAAATTGTGTCAGAAAATCCCTCAACGCAATGAAACGCCTGAACCTATTTTGATCAAACATAGCTAATAACAGTCCCGATTAATGGATCAAACAGGAGAATGGATCAATCTCAATGGATCAAACAGGAACTACTCGATTAATTCACCTTTCAACCAAAAAAAAAAACGGTTCATCCGTTCGGGAGCTACGATGCCACAGACCAACACACACACAGACACATCAAACTTATAACACCTCGTCGTTTTTGTGTCGGGGGTTAATAATTAACGTTTTGTTAGTAAATGACCTTACTTTTCATGAGTTACAATTTCTTAACACCTCTTTCTTCAACAGATTTAGTTGTGTTAGATTTTTAACCGACTTCAAAAAAGGAGGAGGCTCTCGAGTCTACTATATGCTTTTGTATGTTTGTCACCTCATCTCCGTCATTTATGAACTGGTTTCAATTTTCTTTTTTCATTTGAAAAGATATAATTCCATATTGGTCCCATTTTCGTTAAAAACTTGGCTTTCAAGTCGTTTTATTTTTACAAAGAATTATTTACATGCCTTTTTTAGGGTTCCGTACCCAAAGGGTAAAACGGGAACCTACTACTAAGACTTGGCTGTTCGTCCGTCTGTCACCAGGCTGTATCTCATGAACCGTGATAGTTAGACAGTTGAAATTTTCACAGATGATGTATTTCTATATTGCCGCTATAAAAATAAATACTTACTAATAAACAGAAAATAATAAATATTTAAGGGGGTTCCCATACAACAAACGAGTTTTTTTTTGCCGTTTTTTTAGATAACGTCAGAACCCTTCGTGCCCGTTTCCGACTCGCACTTGGCCGGTTTTATTGACCCCCCGACGCAAAAACGACGGGGTGTTATAAGTTTGACGTGACTGTGTGTGTGTCTGTCTGTGGCATCGTAGCTCCCGAACGGATGAACCGATTTCGAATAGTTTATTTTTGTTTGTAAGGTGAATTTGTCGGGAGTGTTCTTAGCTATGTTTGATCAAAATCGGTTCCGCAGATTCATTGCGTTTAAGGTTTTTTTAATTTTTACAAAATTAATTACTTATTTTAGTAGATGTCTCTTCAAGAGTATTTTTTTTACATCATTTTATACAACAGATGTCTTCATGAATTAAAGTTTTGTTACACCTCTCCAACAGACTTACCGGTGGTGAGGTTGGAGCTGGGCGCCAGCTTGGACGGCTCGAAGATAGTGGAGGGCTCTGACGTGTACTTGGACTGCAGAGTGCGAGCGAATCCGTGGCACAACCACGTCTACTTCATGCACAACGTGAGTATCAAAATCATTTAGTCCCATCAATAAATCATTCATCCCATTCATCGCATCGGGGATGTTCGCGGAGGCGCGCACGGACGGCTCTCAAGCGATTATTCGCAAGAGCGTCGCCTCCTTACTGCAGAGTGCGCGAGGCAGCGGCAACAGCATCCTAAAGATGATTGTAGCACGGGCAGATTGCCCCATTCAAAACAGGTGGATGCTAATAATGATGGGATCCATCTGATCTAATTTTAAATTATATTTTAATTCACAATTCAACTCAATTCATATTTTAATATCGAGTTGTCCATTTTGTGTAATTTTATTTTAATTTGTAAATTTGTGACATTCGTTTATATATTTTTGTAGTAGTTCTGATTTATTAAGTTGTAGGTATGTAGTAATTTTAAGTCTATGAGAAGCTATATGGTGCTATATGGGTTTATATAGATATCCATTTAGATTATCTTGTTGAAATATGGGGCAGTGCTGATAAAACTACTAATTGAAAGACCTACAAATAAGCCAAAATACAATTTTGTTACTGCTTTTTAATTATGATTACCTACCTGAGACCGACAAAACAGTTGTATAGAGTAAATCAATATAAAATCAAAATAAATAATAATAAACAGAAGCCCCAATTCTCTTAATTATTTTATAACCACACCGATGGTGCAACCCACTGTGAAAAGAGGCCCATTGAGGCTCTGCCTACCCCTTCGCGGAAAAAGGCGTGTGTCTATGTATGTATGTATGAAAGTTGACCGAATCGAGACTGTATTGTGAATTGACTGAAATATTGGTATTCTGCTCCCTCTGTTTGAATTTATAAAACACATTTTGTTAAAAACTGATGTGCTGATGTGTTCCTTTTTCCAGTTTGAATGGAAATGGCCGAGGTTTTTTTTTACAAATTTTTTTGTTGTTGTTTTACATTGATATTGAGAACCTTTGGCCAAGGCTTTGGCAGGGGAGTCTCCACTTGTCCTTCCTTGTGCTATCCTGTCCTCTTGTGTCCTCCTGTGTCCTCCTTTGACCTCCATTTTCCTCCCCTTTCCTCCCGTCCTATCCTGTCCTCTTTTGTCAAAGATAGATTAAAGATACATTGAAGATATATCAAACATAGATTGAGAGTTGAGTCACATTTGCCCGCGCTGAATCGCAGTTTCCTGTAACTATGTATATCCTTTGTCACGTAGTTTCTTTTTTCCTTACAGGGTGTGACAGTGAAACCAGGGCCAGGAGTACTGCTGGCCAACCAGAGCCTGGTCCTCCAGAAGGTGTCCAGGAAAGCAGCTGGTTCTTACGTGTGCACCGCCAGGAACAGCTTGGGCGAAGGCTCCAGCGATAATCTGGTGCTGGATGTCAAATGTGAGCACTCTCTCATCACCATCAGCTTGACTCCGACTGCTATAGACGTAGATCTCTCACAGAATGCTACGATGAAAGGTCTTGAGCCGCCATCATCCTTAAACCTCTCGCTTTCCCCCAAAGAATGTCACACCGAACGGTCTCGAGCCGCGTACATCCACTGACCTCCCGGACTCCCCCAAATAGAACCAAAGCGATAGGTCTTGATTCGCGAACATCTACTGACCTCCCGGACTCCCCCAAATAAATACCAAAGCGACAGGTCTTGAGCCGCGAACATCTACTGACCTCCCGTACTCCTCCAAAAACCCAAAACTATAGGTCTTGAGCCGCGTACATCTACTGACCTCCCGGACTCCCCCAAATAATACCAAAGCGATAGGTCTTGAGCCGCGTACATCTACTGATC
Organism: Operophtera brumata; assembly: GCA_932527175.1. NCBI lineage: Eukaryota > Metazoa > Arthropoda > Insecta > Lepidoptera > Geometridae > Operophtera > Operophtera brumata. The sequence goes on along the minus strand of OW052239.1, from coordinate 50,455,759 downwards.
TCCCGGACTCCCCCAAATAATACCAAAGCGACAGGTCTTGAGCCGCGTACATCCACTGACCTCCCGGACTCCCCCAAAAATACCAAAGCGACAGGTCTTGAGCCGCGTACATCTACTGACCTCCCGGACTCCCCCAAATACTACCAACGTGACAGGTCTTGAGCCGCGTACATCCACTGACCTCCCGGACTCCCCCAAAAATACCAAAGCGACAGGTCTTGAGCCGCGTACATTCACTGACCTCCCGGACTCCCCCAAATAATACCAAAGCGACAGGTCTTGAGCCGCGTACATCCACTGACCTCCCGGACTCCCCCAAATATACCAAAACGAACGGTATTGAGCCACCTTCATCCACTGCGTTTCGAGACTCCTCGAAATAATATCAAAACGAACGGTCTTGAGCCGCCTTCATCCACTTACTAGCGACCGCCACAATATCATCGGTCTATCGAGTACAACACATGTATTTTTTGGTTAAATATTGTATTTTACAGCTTGTGTTGGATGATGATGATGACCTAACGACGGCAATAAGATGAATCATTAGAAATAGTGGCAGAGATCTAGATTTTTCTCAGCAATTATTAAATATATGAAAGTGATATTTGGTGACCTGATTCTTCATATCAGTGACTTATTTTTAGGAGTAGCATTACAGGATTGGTTAGCTTTTATAGCAGAGAAAATATCATCAAAGAAACCTCTTTACATTTTACAGGCAAACGAATTTTCTAGGTAGATTCATCCAAGCATACACTTCAATATTATTGTAGAATTTTTTTTAATTTATTTTGTTATTATAAAGGAATAAAATGTTTTTACCGTACACAGCCTTATACGAAATCCCATAGGAAATAATAATTTATAACTTCGACCAAAATAAAAAAAGTATGGAATAATACACCATACGCCAAAAAACACGTCCGTGAAAAATAAGTCACAATTACAACACACGTACTTACTTCACTCGTTACTGTCACAAAGACTGACTGAAGCTAAGTGAGTGAGCTCACTCACTTTATAAGCTTCTAAACTATCGTTACCTGAGGTCCGTCCATACTTTTTTATTTTGTTCGAAGGATTATTACGTGAAAATTCAATGTTTTGCAGTTGCGCCAACCTGCAAAACATCGCAGCCGTTGGTGATGAGAGCAGCGAGAGGAGAGATGGTGGAAATCGAATGTGATCTGTATGCCAACCCTAAGGTAAGCTCTTCTCTTCTTAGTCGTTACGCTCTTGGCAGAGTGGTCGTGGTCGTCACTTCAGGGTCTGTGGCTCCTTTTACTCATCTCGCACCGCAGTTTTCCCGGTGCATTCGTGCAGTGGACCGTCCAAAGCTGCCTTGATTTGGTCAGTCCATCTCATGGGCGATCTGCCCCGTGCTCGTGTGCCGTCAACTCTACCCTGTACAACAAGGCTCTCAATGGATACCTCTCCGCGTCGCGATACGTGCCCGAAAAAAGTGAGGATGCGAGATTGCACAGTAGCTCACAGTCGCTGCATGATGCCGAGTTCTTGGAGTACGGAGCGATTGGTACGAAACTCAGTCCACGAAACGCCAAGCATTCTTCTCCAGCACCTAAGGTAAATTAAGAGCTCGTATTAGCAATCTTAATTCTTCCATAATCTGCACCATATTGAGAAATAACCAAATCTAGCCAAGAAATATTCTTACTTACGCGAAACTGTTAACCAATCCAAAATCTACAAAAAATCCTTGTACATAACCGTGGTATCGTAGAAAGAATAATTCCTCCGTAGAAACTAGTTCCGTGCAAAGAAAAATAATTCTTTAATTTAAACCGGTTACTAAACTACGGTTGCTTAGGCGGACGAAGGGAAAGTTAGAGGAGACAATTGTTAATTGAAAAAACCGGTATTAACTCACGCAGGTACTTGTTCCGAGTAAAAACACACAATAGTTGTTTTTTTCTATAGATAAAATTTTGTTCTTCTGTTTTTTGACTAGATCTTATTTTATATCTGGCTAGATTAAGTCCTCGAAATTATAATGTTGTATCCATGCATATTTTTTATTTGAATTACTGTACTAGATTTACCAAGCAATTAACATTATTGACTATTGTTATTTTGCGTCAGGCACAGCCTTAATAAGTTTCCAGCCTTAAGGCTACCTTATTCTTGACTTGAACTTTAAACTTGTTGTCAAGTTGTAATCTCTGAAACTGCGGAAGTGACATTAATGAATCTTTGAATACTTTTAGTTTATACTCTGTAGCTTAATAATACTTCATTATGGGAAGATAAAATAGTGTATACTATTTTATCTTCCCATAATGTCTAATGGAAAATGTCTAAAATTCAGGACTTTTCTTCCTTTATAAAGGCGACGTGGTGTGTCCGGCCCAAGAATATACCCCTCCATCTCCTCCCGTGGATGTCGTAAAAGCCGACTAAGGGATTACCCGGACTTGTTTGTAAGATTCGTTGGTATAAGATTTTTCCTGGCTGCTAGTTTATTCTAGGAATGTGTTATTACTGGAAGAAAGCGTTAGCAGAGTCAGCCGTGGGAAGCAATGGCGGCGATGAGCTCACCTCTTGTCACGTCTATTTCCCACGTTGGTGCAACCAACAGTGAAAAGGGGCCCATTTGAGGCTCTGCCTACCCTTTCGAGAAAAAGGCGTGTGTCTATGATATATGTAAAAAGGCAAAGATTTCAGGAAAAAGTGGTTTTAAGAGAATTTAATTGAATATCATAATCATCAGGGCGCGTGTCTTGCTCGCACTTGTCCGATTTATTTTAATTTTATTGTATTTATTTATTATTTTTATTTTGTTTTATTGATTAAACCAACAGCGTTAAAATATATATTTTCTACGAATCCCAGCTCACTGTTTAGTCTTAAAACAACATTTTCTATTTAATTAAGAACAATTTTATTTATTCTCTTAAAAACCTCGCTGCAATTCAAAAGGCTAATTTATTTAACAAATTCACTAAAATCCACGTGAAAGTTACCTCTATTTCATAACAATGAAGGTTCAAAACTGTCCTATGCTTTTGTGTAGCACATAGTTAATGAAAAACTAATTCTAAAATAGTCTCTAAACGTTGTGGGTTAAGGTTTAGTATGCTTATGCTAAAAATATGATGAAAAGTGGGAAAACTTTAAAGACAAAGAATTTTTCCGCTTGTTAGGATTTATATTTAAACTTCCGTTAGTCTCTGTACTTTATTGGATAAGGTCCTTTATAATGAGTATTTTCAGAACTACTTTAGAGGATGAGGTCCTTTATATTGTGGTAATATACAGGATGTAACATAATATCCCTATAAGCCCGGGGAGGGGGTATTCTACACATCATGGCGAATAACTTTAGTTCTAGGACTTTTTAAAATTCGAAGTTTTTAATTCATGAAATGCCTTGTAAAAATCCTGAAATTCCGCGATAAATTCCTGAAACTCCTCCAGAAATGTACCTAACACAACGTGAGGCAGCCCTACGTAAGGTATCTTAACGTACCGTAACATGCTCATGCCGTGTTAGTAACATTTGTGAAGAAAGAAAGAAAGAAGTGAATTGATCAGTTTGACGCCAGCATCGAAGATGTCAACGCGTGCGTAATTGTATGAAAAAATTAGTGACACACGTTTCACTACAAGGTATTTTTGTAATGTTTTTGTAAGTAAATGATGTTGATGTGCATTTAATTGACTGTAGAAATGACTTATTAACATATTACCACTATGTTTATTGCAATATTTGACTGTTGGCCATATTATTGATGGCCACTAAAACCACTAAAACACGGTAAAACAGAAATAAAATTGTAACTCAGTTTTCGGCCTACCTGAATTTTTATGGAAAAATTCCGACTGAATAGCGTCATTCAGTTTTTGGCCACAATTTTAAGGCAAATAGGCATAAATTATAATAAGTGTTCTAGATTGTTTTTCTTAGTATAATTTCTATATTAATATTTATTTTTCTTCAGGTTTCAACTAATAATATTAAATTATCAAACTTTTTTTAACAAAGCCAGTTCCTATACATAGATCTTTCACAAAGACTAATTTTTGTGCACTGTTCCGGGATACAATAAAACACTCATACCGCAAAACACTAATCAAATTAAATTCATATGCAGTGGATTATACTAAATGTCTCCAAAACACACTGGAGAATTAAACTGAGAAAAACCCGAAATAACGAACGTAGATTTCGTTTCACAAAAGAAAGTTTTTTAACATTTAAAACCAACTCTGGCTATAAAAAACATAAACATGTCTGTGATTCTAAAGAAGATGAAAAAAACTCGAGAAAAGGACTTCTGAATATAAAAGCATAAAATATTGTAAAAACAATATTTTATGCATTTATTACGAATCTATAAGGGTTCCGTAACCAAATTACATACACCAAAATCTGACCATTTTTTTAGGTTTTTGAATGTTCATATCTCTTTTAATAATTAATTTATTAAAAAAAGGAAAACATAGGCACAAGCAATGGTGGGCATAATTTTTTTGGAAAAAAAATTGTTGCTGTACTGGCATTATCCAGGGAGAATACAGGGGACTACGTTTGTATGGGAAAATGGCCCTTGTATTTCCTCTTAAGGAATTTCAGGATGTTTACGTGACATTTCATAATTTAAAAAGTCGTAGAACTAAAGTTATTCGCCTTGATGTGTAAAATACCCCCTCCCCAGGCTTATAGGGATATTATGTTACACCCTGTATACATAAATACATAAACTCACGCCTGTTTTTTTAATACAATTTGGTATTACGGGTCAAGCAGATAGCCCACCTGATGTTAAGCGGTACCCTCTGCCTATGAACAGTGCATAACCTCATAGGTCACGTCCACCTAGGACGCACCCTGTGTGGCATTGCAACAGCAACAGCATCCTAAGCGCGGTTTCGGATCGGTTCGATTGTCCTCTGGTTTGGAAGCTCGTCCAGTGTACTAAATCATTGTTAATTATTAAGTACTAACCTAGTTTTAAGTTGTGTTACTAAAAAGTTGTGTAGGTACTCTTGTTGTCTTTAAATAAATATTATATTCTATTATATTCGATTGCACTACGCCCGCCACCCTGCGACAAAGATGAAAATCTCATGTGCCTGTAATTTCACCGGCACCCTTCAAACCAGAACACAGCAATGAGAGCACTACTACTTTGCGGCAGAAATAGGTGTGGTGGTAATCCTCCGGACGAACTCTTTCACAAATAAAGCTCTACTACTACTAAAAGGCTGTTGCCCTTAGTCGGCTTTTACTTCGTCCATGAGGAGTATCTTAGAAAGTAATATTAGGAGCGTTTCGAAAAGCAAGAACAAACTCATGAGATAAAATTGAGATTAATACCAAGAAAAGCTATTTCATCCATATTTACATCCAAATATTAATAGGTACTCTCATTCACACACCAAAGACGTGTTCCATGAATAACATAATACCTTCAAACTTGGCCCAACAATAGGGGTAAATATTCATATGATTTACTTTCGTGTACACGATTCAGTAGGGATGTACACTTTTCCTTTGAGCCATGTAAACTTTTACTCCGAAAAAAACGCAAATTATCTCCGACTCCGAAAGCCATAGCACATTTATCCGCTATACAGCGGGTCAGAGCTATACTATACGTTCGGCTACTGTCAGATAACAGTCTGCGCTTTTCTGCGCAAAAAAACAGTCGATCGGACTTATATTTTGGGTAAAACTGTAATAAGTTTTTTTTTAAATTAGTTTTTATTTAGTTCTTACTTGCCTTTTTGTTGATGTGTGTCATTGTGTATAGTTGCAAATAAACGTTATATTTATTTATTTATTTCTACAGAGCGTGCCAAAGAAATATACATAAATAAATACACTCGAAAAACATAACCCTACTTCTGGCGCAGACGGGTAAAAATACATCTTCGCTTTTCGGAGTATTCGGTGAACCCCCTGCGATAACACCACTATACCCAAATATAAGCAATAAATATTTTTTCGGGTATATTTGCTTTCTTTGTTTGATTTACGAAAGTGTGTTTGGGGTTATACTTTTGATTGTTTTTAGAACTTTTAACGCGGGTAATGTTTATAAAGGATATTTTTACCTTAAACTTTTGGTTGTTAACGACGAAAAACAAGAGGACCTGTTGTTCAAGTTTTGTTTGTATAATGCCTAATCATAGACTTTCTCGAAGACCTCTGTGGCGCGGCGGGTGAAAGTTCGCCTGGGACGCAGGAGGTTGCGGATTCGATTCCCATCTCAGAACAAATATTTGTAAGATCTTCAGGTATAATTTGTTCAAGGTGTTCTGGGTATTTTCTATATACAAGAAATATATCTATGTAATGTATTGTATTAAGCTTTGCTTAGCTTGGGGCTAGATAATATTGTATGAACTGTCCAGCATTATTTATATGTTTTAGATTTTTATTTATTTATAATAGGTCTACGATGGACTTAGTATTTCCATACACTATGAACGTCAAATTATGGCACCTTTGAAAATTCAAACGATCACAAATGATTCAGATAAATTGCCGGTTCACACTCTAGTCCTTCATTATGTGTTCAATAATCAAGCACCAATGGACGGATGAAACTTTTCAGAATTGTTTATTTTTATTCGTTGTGTTTTCTTTTGAGCGTTGACCCGAAGTCCATTTACTTTGAAGCCTTTGGCCTAAGAATTCTCCGTCTTCTCCCGTGGATGGCGTAAAAGCCGACTTAGGGATTACCCGGACTTGTTAGTAAGATTCGTTGGTATAAGATTTACCCTGGCTGCTTTCTTATCCAGGGGTGTTTTACTGGAAGAAAGCGTTAGCCGAGTTAGGCGTGGGAAAACAATTGCGGCGATGAGCTCACCACTTATCACGTCTATATTCCACGATGGTGCAACCCACTGTGAAAAGTGGCCCATTGAGGCTCTGCCAAACCCCTTTCGGGGAAAAAGGCGTGTGTCCATGTATGTATTTTTTTTTTTTTTTTTTTTTTTTACCTAAAATAGGCTTGCGTTTGGCTACATCTCACCTGATGGGAAGTGACGATGAGGCCTATTTAAGCACGCTCGCCTAGAAGATGCCTATTAACTCTTCGTTTGAAGACGCCCAAGTTGTATGATAAAGGGAACAAAGAAGCCGGAAGAGAGTTCCAGGCCTTTGATGTCCACATGATGAAAGAGTTTGAGAAACGGTTTGTACGCGACGGTGGTATGTCAACAACAAAAGGGTGAAACGCCTCTCCACGTCTGGTCGTCAGGTGGCGGAATGGAGACGAGGGGATCAAATCGTGCAGCTCCTGAGCACACTCACCGAAGTGTATGCGGTAGAAAATACACAAACACGCAACTCTTCGACGATGCTCTAAGCTTTGTAACCTTTTCGCAACCAGTGCCTCGTCATTAATTAGTTTTATGGCACGGCGCTCTATTGAGTCCAAAGCAGCAAGCTGATATTTTGCGGAACCATCCCATAGGTGGCTGCAATATTCCATGCATGACCTCACTTGAGCTTGGTACAGCGTAAGTAACTGCTGGGGCGAGAAGTAGTATCTTACCTTAGACAGAATACCAAGCTTATGCATGAATGCTGTATGTATGAATCCTGTCAGAAACCAATTATCATCAACCAAAATGTGTCAGCTGTCAGTTTAGTAAACAAACATTCAATCATTTCAATTTCAAGAATAAACCAGTGATATTTTATTTGAAATCATTATGATGCAAGATGCACTTACCCAGAACTAAAACATTTTTATTTAGTACTGAATTCTCGTTACTCTGATTACAACACGCGCTTGTTTATTTGTCTGAGAATACGACTGTCAGACTAATAATAAACAAACGCGTCTATGAAAGTGGGTTAACGGGTATGAACGCTGATGGATATCACGAATATTGAATATCAAAAAACGTCCTACTGCTTCCTAGGCTCCTGGTACTTTTAGAAAGGTAGTGCGATATTATGTAGTCCTTCAATTTTTGCCGACTGTAGCTCACTAGCAAAATCGTCAACGGATCACTTGGTTACTTATTTTATTTATTTATTGTGATGTATTTATTCTTTAATGTAATGGGTTTACTATTGATAAAAATAATCTTTGTATCATTTCAACTCTTAAAAGCTTATTTTATTCACTATTTTAGTGTTTCAATTCAGATCACACCATATATTATTATATTCGACCTCCATCTCAATGCCATAAAACCTCCTTGCACGTGCATTTTAATTAATTTAACATTCCTTTTTTCTTCATTTAATGTCTAATAATACCATTCCCCCTATAAAAAGCTTATTTTATTCACTGAAAACAGTGATTAAAAAGCACTTTTAATCACTATTTTGGTGTTTGAATTTAGAACACACCAATATATATATGCGACCTCCATCTCGATGCAACACCTTCCAATAACAACTCCTGTACAACCTCCTTGCGAAAAAAATACTCGATACAAAATCCTTTTGCAAAGAATACGCGACATACAAACTCTTTGTGCAAATAAGTCCTCGATATTTGATTGGTCGACATTTCCGACAAGGACATTAGAATAAAAACTTGTTTGTGTTCCTTGCTGTGATTAGTAAATTGGCGCTATTTTGAATACTGTAAGTTGTACGAACACAAATTTTAGTGTTACATAATAATAAATCGATTGAAAATGCATTTAAGTCATGAAGAAGATGTCTATCTACGCTTAAATCTTTCTTTTTCTCATAGTCATGGTATAACGTATAGTATGCAACTCTTGAATAAAACGGATTTATATCAAGGGCCATGAATCACTTGCGTCGCTCAGGATTCATCTATGGCCCGCGCTTGAAATCCGTCCTTTATTCACTAAATGCATAATATACTATTACGCTTAAATCTTTCTTTTTCTCGTAATCATGAAATAAAGTATAGTACCTATGCAAGTCTTGAATAAAACGCTCTGATTGGCGTTTCGCATAACATGGCGGATAGCCGTAATTTGTATGAAATTTTATCAAAAACCTAATACGCCAAAAACCTAATAATAATACCTAAACGCTTTGAATGTGAAAATAAGGAAACACTTTGGAATTTGTTTTACATATTCTCATTTTTCAATCATTACAATAGTTACTGTAATCATGCTTAATACCCCTCCGATCTCGTACCTATTTAATTGCTTCCCATCAATCAGTATTCCGATTGACTGCCGTTCCCATTAGTGTCGGAAACTTCGGCCTTTCTCGGCTATTTTCGGATATTTTCGGCGCTTATTGTTTCTGATTATTTCAATTTGGATCTCACCATGCTGAAAATATGCAAAAACATTTGCATTAACAATTAGGCCAAGTCTCGAGTCTGTCGTAAAAGTTATATGGCCGCGTTTACGGTTTTTGAACGCAAATAAAAAATCAAGTTTTTAAAAATTATTAAATTATTACCTGCTATATGCTTTTTATACTTTCTAAGAGAACTGTATAGCTAGCCCGCTCCATACATACAACCCGATTTAACTCCTCATTTTGACATTAAATAATTAATTTTAATGAAATTGTCTAGACACAATCAAGACACTTATATCTTGTAACTACAGATCGCTCACCGTAAAATGGCACCTGCGTTATACTCTTAGTCTGTGTCTGCTTTGGGAATAGTGCCAACCCTAGAAAAATAAATACTCCATGGCAGGTGCCATCTTACGGTAAACGGTCTGTAATTCCTGTGTAATGCCTGTGGTTTATCGGATTCCCATTAAGTTGTATAGAATTAAACTAGCATGGTTTATAAGATTTCCATACATCTCTTTATGTCATTGTGTATTGGAAACCACTTTTTTTTATAAGAAACTGACAATCCACTGGTTGTTATAATGATCAAAGAATTGAAATTACCGTGGCTTGGTATAATTATAGAAAAATACGGCTATACATTACGTACTTTACTATTCTCCTGCTGACGTTTCGTTGACCATTTAGAGGTCATTCTTCATAAGCACCGACCGCGACCACGCTCGAAGGTCGTGAGACGGGAAAGTTAGCAGAAATATCGCGCTATGTTTTGGTCAGTGTGGATGCGCAGTATCTCTTTTTCGTCAATAAAACAACTAAACTGTGTGGTAAACATTTTTACGCAACTAATTTCAGTTGTTTTCAAATGCTATAGTGTACTTCACAAACGAATGTTTTTTTATTTGTTCGTTTTATACCAATTCATTTTTAACAGTGTTAATAATTGTAAGCGAAAACCATAATCCTAGGCGAAAACAGACTTTTCATCCTTCATTCACTCACGAACAAACGTTATGGTTCCTGAACGAAATAAATAAATCCGATGAACCTTCATACGAAGTACGGTTTGTACTTCGTATTTCGTTCGTGTTTAGTTTCGAAGTTGCGGATTGTATCTTCATGAACTTTACTGAGTTAGATAGTGACGGAATTTGGCTGTTGTCTGCCACAAAAACGTGAAAATGGAAAAACCTTTTCCAAAAGTTTGAAAAATATAGGTACAACGTGTGTCGCTTGTGTTTCAACGGTCCAATTGAACACTTGGCTGGTGCACTGCCGCGACTGTGCCTAGCACCGGGAGCGACTGAATCGTATCTAATTACGTTCAGCGCTCTTTCAGTTCTCAGTGCGCTTTCATCAGATTACAAACGAGAGGAAATTGTTTGTAGACGTGGTATCTAAAAGCTTTTTGCTGAAGTGTCAGGTATAAGATAATTAAATGCACATTGCGTTGAGACTAAGATATTTTGAGCTAAATCCTTGCATTCAATTCTATCCTTAGTTCTCAATGGACATCGAGCTACTCCGGTACGGAGGTCCGCAATGCTCTAAGTAAATGGATAAAAATAAAGCAAAGTTATTGTAATTATAACGTTTTAAGATCACGCCGTTACGGCTGAAATGGTTTCGGTTTCACATAGATAATATGCGACCTGGATTGAGACATAAGATACTTTTTATCCCGAAAACAGGGTTGAACTACGGTATCAAAGTTTGTATGAAAAGCTGTATTAACACTAGATATTGTACCTCAATCACGCGTTCCATACGTAACGCTAACTGCCTCCGATGTTGTAGATATTATGTACCGCATCAATGTCATTATTTATCTACTATATAGATAGATCATTGATCAAGATGGTCATATATCTTATATTGTATCTTCTATCTATATTAATAGGGTCGTTATTGCACTGAAACGTATAAGGCAAGCGGTGTCGTTATAAGCTGCTCTCAAAGCATATCATGGGTATGTAGCCTCAGTTCTACAATACGGTATGATAATATGGGGTTACGCTACTGATTTAGATAGGGCTTCAAGAGTGCAAGACGAATGTATTCGTGCCATTTGTACTGTCTACTATCTCGAGCCATGTAGGTCGCTTATCAAGAAACATATACTCCTGATATGACTCCTTATATTGTAGGTATTTTATTTGTAGTGTTTTTATTACAATATAACCGAATTGCTGAACTCTTTTCTACCTTTTGCTCATCATGTAATTCCTTTGTCAACAGGAACAAATGAGCTATCACTGGTGGTTCAACAGCTCAGCTCACAGCAAACACGAGCTAACCACTTCGCCTCTCGCCACGGCTCCCAACACACCAAGTAAGAATCGGATATAAACCTCACCCACACACACACAGGGTGACTGGTAGAACATGATATTAACAATAAGACCTCCTAGCACTGTTTTTAGCGAAATATTTCAAAAAATAGATTTAAGTTAGTAAGTTTTCGGGCTGTTATTGATGATTAAATTTATTCCGTGTCTGTATTGTGCAACCATGGTACCAACTCGTAGTGCTTGATACCCACGGTACAGGAGATCCTAGTGTGGAATCAGGACTATGTATAATCATCATCATAATCATCATCAGCAGCTATGAGATGTCCAATGCTGGACGAGGCCCTCATATAATGCAATGGGCGGATTTGCCATTATCGGATTGGTGATCGCTGTATTGGTGTTGATAGATGCTGCTGCCCATACCCTGGTATAATTCCTTAGTCGGCTCTTTCCATCCAAAGGAGGAGACAGAGTGGTCTATTCTTAGGCCGGACACACGGACCTGTAACTGTTTATTATAACTTACTAGCAGCGCTCTGCGGTTTCACCCGCATAAATCTTGATCCTGTGGGAATATCGGGATAAAAATGTGCATATATGTTTATTGCGGGAGTCCAGTTATCTCCATTCCAAATTTCATACAAATCCGGCCAGTCGTTTCAGCGTGAAGAAGTATCATACACTCTCGCACAAACTTTTGCATTTATAATATTAGTGTGACTATCGTAGTTTGCAAGTTTCGATTTTCTCATTTTGTTTTAAGTTCTTAGTTCCATCATTTGTTCGTTGCTTCTTCGTAGCCTAAAATGTTACTGTTACTGTTAGCCTGAGTCATCCCATTGTTGAACAAAGGCCTCCCCCTATATCCTCCAGTCACTACGATCCTGTGCTATTGTTTGCCAATCTGTGTTAAAGGCACCTATTTCATCGCGCCATCTCCTGCGTGGTCTGCCGCGACGCCGTCTTGCTGTGTCAGGGCTCTACATAGTGGTTATTTTGGCCCACAGCTCATCAGGCATGCGACAAAATCATCATCATCAGCCTAAAAGGATCAATGTTTTTATTTTTTTATTTTTTATTTGTTGTAAGTACTTTGACGATGAGCGACAACATCGTCCCGTGAATCAATATATATTAAATCGTTGCGTGACTGACTGACTGACTGACAATCAACGCACAGCCTAAACCGTAAGTCCTAGAGACCTGAAATTTGGAGGGTACGTTCCTTTTGTGGTCTAGGGGTGCACTAAGAAAAGAATTTTGAAAATTCGCATGCTAAGGGGTCCAAAATGGGCTTTTAATATACAACAAAAAAGCTCTGTATTTCAGAAACCGTTAGCAGTAGAACCTTGAAATTTTACATGGAGATTCCTCAAATAAAATTAATAAACAAGTGTTTCAGCGATTTCTGAATTTTTCTTGAAAAACGGACGGGGAACGTTTTTTTGTAAAAAAATAATAAAACTTTAGTTTTTACAAACCGCTGTTCGTAGAGACTTTAAATTTGGAGAGTGTATTCCTGTTAGGTTGTAAAGGTGTACTTAGAAAGGAATTTGGAAAATTCGCCGTGTAGGTGTTTAAAATGGGCTTTTAACGTATACACTTTGCGTTTTGCAACGCACCGTATAAACCGCTGGACCTAGGCACATTAAATTTGGAGGATGTATTCTTTTTTGGGTGTAGGGGTGCGGGGTGTTGGGTGTTTTCGAAGGGGTCCAAAATGGCTTTTAATGTAAAACTAAAATGATTTGTAATTCGGAAACCGTTGGTAGAAGATACATAAAAATTCACAGGTTAAATTAAAAAAAAAAAAAAAAAGTAAACATAAGATTCAGCAGTACCTGAAATTTAGCTGAAAAAAGGAATGGGAACATTTTCTTTGTAAATAAATACACTTTAGGTTTTAGCCAGATTTCAGCGTATTTAGACAATTTCAAAGTTTGTTTCACGGTGAAGTGATTAAGATCAAAATATTTTCAGGACCTCATGGTCAAAATGGGACCCCTAAATTGAAAAACTTGAGTATGGTGTCGTTACAAAGGTCGTTTCACAGTGTCGTTGTTGAGATTAAAACATTTTCCCCCCCTCAAGGTTAAAATAAAACCCCTAAATTGAAAAACTTTAGTATGGTGTCGTTACAAAGGTCGTGTCACGGTGTCGTTGTTGAGATTAAAACATTTTCAAGACCACAATGTTAAAATGGGATCCCTAAATTTAATAACTTAAGTATGGTGTTTTTCAAAGGTCTTTTGACGGTATCTTTCAAAATATAAGAGACATAGTCAAGCAAAAAACAGTTAAAACAGTTTATTCTCCCCCCTCCCCTCCCACCCCTTAATCTTATAGCCATAATGTAGCTTTCTATGGGTTAAATAATTTTTAAAATCGGTCAAGTCGTTTTTGAGTTTATCCATTACAAACAAACATAAAAATACGCAAGTGAAGCCGCGGGTGAAAGTTAATAAACAATAGCCTATTTTACTTGCTAATAATATTGCTTTCTAGAGGTGAAAGAATTTTTAAAATCGGTTAAAAAGTTTTTTAGTTTATCCAATACAAACAAAATTATTTTACACCTTGGGTTACATTATTGGAGTTTTAGTAAGGATCCCTAATTTTTTGGAAATATAATATAGCCTTTGGTACCCGGGGATAGTGTTGCTACCCAACAGTGAAATATTTTTTCAAATCGGTTCAGTAGTTTCGTAGCCTATTCAATGCGAACAAACAATCAAATCTTTCCTCTTTATAATATTACAGAATGTGAGATTTGCGAGTAAAAACTGCGCGCGGGAGAATAAATTACATACATACCACAGATTAAGTAATAGTGACGAAACCGAGTTTACCTTAGCGGTGCGCGTAGTGCGATTTTTGACTAAGATAACACACACTTAAGTCAAGCAAAAAAACCAGTTATAGTTATTATTATTATTTATTATGGATAAAATAATATTACGCGTACAAAGTCGCGGGTAACAGCTAGTACAATAATATAAAAACAAACTACAAAAAACAAAAACTACACATAGCTAATTAAAATAAAGTCTTAGCTAACGCTAAATCAGCCAGTTTATACAGAAATGTTGCTTCTTCTGATGAAGGAATTATCAATGTTGTGTATTCAACAGGTACCTTTCTCTACATGGTGAACACTTCATCAGACTATGGCTGGGTACAATGCTCTGGATCCAACTCCGTCGGACGGCAGACGAAGCCCTGCCTGTTCCATATTCTGCCTGCAGGTAAAACCCTCAATTCTTCCTGTGCACCAAGTGTTAGTTGATTTTACAAACAGTATAACTGAGTAAACAAACAGTATATAATATTAATTTTAATCATGTATAAACATATGTATTGTACCCGTGTTGGTAGTTGTCTAATATTGAGAACTTTGTACACGCTGGGCAAATAACTGGCCCAATATTTGACCTTGACAAAGGTTTGAAAAACCACCTACACTGGCGAAGTGAACGCTTGGTCAACGTCATTGGCGCCAATATCCCAAGATAGTTGGCCAAAAGTGTACAGATTAGATTACTTATTTCCTGCATCTCTGGTCCAGATAAACCGTCATCTGTGAAGGCTTGTGAGATCACCAACGTGACGTACGACTCGCTGACCCTCAACTGCACTCCGGGACACGATGGCGGCATACGGCAGGCGTTCCTGCTTCAGGTCAGTTTGGTATATCTTATGGAGAAAGGTTCTTGACTGGCGACAGATAGTCAGATAGACATCTATACTAATATTATATCTTTATAATCAATATATATAAAATCGTTGCGTGACTGACTGACGGACTATCTACGCACAGCCTAAACCATAGGTCCTAGACACCTGAAATTTGGAGGGAACGTTTCTTTTGTGGCCTAGGGGTGCACGAAGAAAGGAATTCCAGAAATTCAACCCCAAAGGGGGTGCAGTGGGGTGTTTAAGTTTGTATGGAAAAGTACAATCGGACGAAGTCGCAGGCATTCCTCTAGTATTAGTATAGATGTCTATCTGTTTTCCTATTGGAAAGATTTGATTGTTTGTTTGCATTGAATAGGCTCAGAAACTTCTGAACCGATTTGAAAAATTATTTCACTGTTGGGAAGCTACACTATCCCCGGGTTACATATGGTAGGTACATTATATTTTCAGAAAAAATAGGAATCTTTACTAAATACTTGTACTATTATTTATTCTGTGCTAAAACTCCAATAATGTAACCAAGGTGTGAAAATATTACCTAAAATTTTCTTTACATCACGTGCGCTGCGAAAAGTATTTATGATTTTGTGGCTGTGTTGTCACATGGGTCAGTAAACGTATTGGTTTATATAGATTTACTGCCGAGAGATTATTCCGTATCGTTTGGTTCAGTGACGTTGACGAACAAAGATCTACTCTCACAATCCACTTACCTTATCACGAAGATGCGGCCACACACTGTACCCGGGCACTTGTCCCATTCGGATGCGGGTTGGGGGGGTGTAGGAGGGGGTTTTTTTTTTCATCCTGGAACTACCCGTGCGAAGACGGGTCGAGTCGCCAGTTTATTCATAAAAAAGTACATGAAAAAAAAACTACAAAATGAGTCAAAAGGTACACATGTACACTGTACACATCGTACATGAGTTTAACCCAAAGGTATATAAAATGTTTTTTTTATACAGATATTCGATATGACAACAGGGCTGCTCCTCCGAAACGTGTCCAATGACGACCCAGAATTCGAAGTCTCAGGGTTGTCAGCCAGCAACGCGCTCGGGGTCTCCGTGAGGGCTTTCAACAGAAAAGGAGCCAGCGAACCCCTCACTATCACTAGCAGTCTGCTGAAGTACCCTCAACGGCATACAGGTTAGTTTTTTGGACTATAGATACGATACACCACCTTAGAGAGTTAGGGATAGGGAGGAAAGGATGGGGGGAGTCGGAAGGGGTGAAATTCCCTCTACATAATTAAAACTAGAAAACTTTAGAATATGTTTTTTTATGAATTTTTGATTTTAATTTACTCCAATCCTCCGATATTACTTAGACTACCTGTTGGGTATTGGCGTGCAGGTGTTGGTTCTAGTTTTCTGCAGATCTTACCGGGCCACGCTCGCTTTCGTCTCGCTCGCAGTTCACGTGGTTATCACTGTTCTGTAGTGAGCATTTTTTTTTAACAATGATGTACCTTTGTTTGACCACGATCTCACCTGTTGATACTTGCCATAATCACCACGCTTGGCAGGCGGATTGGTGATCGCAGCATTGGAGTTGAGGGCAAAGTTGATGCTGATGCATATCCCCTGATGTAATATCCCTTTTACAAAATCCACAGGAGGAGACAGAGAAGTCTTTTCTCAGGCCAGACGCACCACGGAACACAGACAATTCTCTCAAGTAGTTTGTTGAAATGTTCTAATCAGGTTTCTTTGTCACCAGCTCAAGTACCGGTGAAAGTGGAGCTGACGACGGTTCTGATTATCGTGCTCGGAGCAGTGGGGGTGATAGCGGCTATGACGGCTCTGTCTGCCGCTGTCTTCTGCTGCCGATACTGCAACAAGAAAGGAGGTGAGTAGCCCTTGTTCGTGGCATTGACGGGTCTGTCTGCCGCTGTCTTCTGCTGCCGATACTGCAACAAGAAAGGAGGTGAGTAGCCCTTGTTCGTAACATTGACGGCACTGTCCGTCGCTGTCTTCTGCTGCCGATACTGCAACAAGAAAGGAGGTGAGTAGCCCTTGTTCGTGGCATGACGGCACTGTCCGCCGCTGTCTTCTGCTGCCGATACTGCAACAAGAAAGGAGGTGAGTAGCCCTTGTTTGTGGCATGACGGCACTGTCCGCCACTGTCTTCTGCTGTTGATACTGCAACAAGAAAGGAGGTGAGTAGCCCATGTTCGTAACATTGACGGCAATGTCCGCCTCTGTCTTCTGCTGCCGATACTGCAACAAGAAAGGAGGTGAGTAGCCAATGTTCGTGGCATTGACGGCACTGTCCGCCGCTGTCTTCTACTGTCGATACTGCTACAAGAAAGGAGGTGAGTATCCCTTGTTCGTAACATTGACGGCACTGTCCGCCGCTGTCTTCTGCTGCCGATACTGCAACAAGAAAGGAGGTGAGTAGCCCTTGTTCGTGGCATGACGGCACTGTCCGTTGTGTCTTCTGCTGCCGATACTGCAATAAGAAAGGAGGTGAATAGCCCTTGTTCGTAACATTGACGGCACTGTCCGCCGCTGTCTTCTGCTGTCGGTATTGCAACAAGAAAAGAGGTGAGTAGCCCTTGTTCGTAACATTGACGGCACTGTCCACCGCTGTCTTCTGCTGCCGATACTGCAACAAGAAAGGAGGTGAGTAGCCCATGTTCATAACATTGACGGCACTATCCGCCTCTGTCTTCTGCTGTCGATACTGCAACAAGAATGGAGGTGAGTAGCCCATGTTCGTAACATTGACGGCACTGTCCGCCTCTGTCTTCTGCTGCCGACACTGCAACAAGAAAGGAGGTGAGTAGCCCATGTTCGTGGCATTGACGGCACTGTCCGCCGCTGTCTTCTACTGTCGATACTGCAACAAGAAAAGAGGTGAGTAGCCCTTGTTCGTAACATTGACGGCACTGTCCGCCGCTGTCTTCTGTTGCCGATACTGCAACAAGAAAGAAAGTGAGTAGCCCTTGTTCGTGGCATGTCGGCACTGTCTGCCGCTGTCTTCTACTGTCGATACTGCAACAAGAAAAGAGGTGAGTAGCCCTTGTTTGTAACATTGACGGCACTGTCCGCCGCTGTCCTCTGCTGCCGATACTGCAACAAGAAAGGAAGTGAGTAGCCCTTGTTTGTGGCATGACGGCACTGTCCACCGCTGTCTTCTACTGTCGATACTGCAACAAGAAAGGAAGTGAGTAGCCCTTGTTCGTGGCATGACGGCACTGTCCACCGCTGTCTTCTACTGTCGATACTGCAGCAAGAAAGGAGGTGAGTAGCCCTTGTTCGTGGCATTGACGGCACTGTCCGCCGCTGTCTTCTGCTGCCGATACTGCAACAAGAAAGGAGGTGAGTAACCCTTGTTCGTGGCATGACGGCACTGTCTGCCGCTGTCTTCTGCTGCCGATACTGCAACAAGAAAGGAGGTGAGTAGTCCTTGTTTGTGGCATTGACGGCTCTGTCCGCCGCTGTCTTCTGCTGCCGATACTGCAACAAGGAGGTGTGTAGCCCTTGTTAGTGGCATGACGGCACTGTCCGCCGCTGTATTCTACTGTCGATACTGCAACAAGAAAGGAGGTGAGTAGCCCTTGTTCGTGGCATGACGGCACTGTCCGCCACTGTCTTCTGCTGCCGATACTGCAACAAGAAAGGAGGTGAGTAGCCCTTGTTCGTGGCATTGACTGCTTTGTCCGCCGCTGTCTTCTGCTGCTGATACTGCAACAAGAAAGGAGGTGAGTAGCCCTTGTTCGTGGCATGACGGCACTGTCCGCCGCTGTCTTCTACTAAAGATACTGCAACAAGAAAGGAGGTGAGTAGCCCTTGTTCGTGACATGACGGCACTGTCCGCCGCTGTCTTCTGCTGCCGATACTGCAACAAGAAAGGAGGTGAGTAGCCCTTGTTCGTGGCATTGACGGCTCTGTCCGCTGCTGTCTTCTGCTGCCGATACTGCAACAAGAAAGGAGGTGAGTAGCCCTTGTTCGTGGCATTGACGGCTCTGTCCGCCGCTGTCTTCTGCTGCCGATACTGCAACAAGAAAGGAGGTGAGTAGCCCTTGTTCGTGGAATTGACGGCTCTGTCCGCCGCTGTCATCTGCTGCCGATACTGCAACAAGAAAGGAGGTGAGTAGCCCTTGTTTGTGGCATTGACGGCTCTGTCCACCGCTGTCTTCTGCTGCCGATACTGCAACAAGAAAGAATACAATAAAATATAATATTTTTTTAAAAATATGTAAGGAGAAAGTATTTTAGTATTTTTTTTATATTATGGCTCTACAAACTGGCATACGGCCCGCCTGATGGTAAGCGGTTACCGTCGCCTATTGACATCTGCAACACCAGAGGTATTGCCAATGCGTTGCCTGCCCTGAAGGGCGCTTTTACATATTTTTTCAAGCGGCTCAAAATGTAGTTTAAATATTGATTGGATCGTTCGTTTCAGATAAAAACGAGAAGGACAAGCGACAGCAAGACGAAACCTCCAACATCCCACTCACTGGGACTAAGGAATCTGAGAGCGTCGATAGTCTAGGTAGGTTTTTTTATACTACTTGGAATGACGGGTCAAGCAGATGGCCCACCTGATGTTAAGCGGTACCCTCTGCCTATGAACAGTGCATTACCTCACAGGTCACGCCCACCTAGGACGCACCCTATGTGACCTTGCACTGCGCCCTTAAGACATAAAGTGATAGTTTTAAGTATATCTTTATCTTTATATGTATTTTAGTTGTAAGGTGTCAATATTGGCCTTTTTTTAGGTACAATGTCCATTTTTCACTGTTGCCTGAAATTTTGTAAATAAATGAATTGAATTTAATAAAGATGAAAAGTCTCATGTGCCTGTAATTTCAGCGGCACCCTTACCCTTCAAACCGGAACACAGCAATGCGAGCGCTACTGCATTGTGGCAGAAATAGGTATGGTGGTAGTACTTCCCCAGACGAACTCTTTCACAAAGAAGCTCTACTACTACTAAAACCTTACAACCTTAGGTACACCTTTTAACCAAAATATAAGTCGCCCCGATGTACCTGCGCCGTAGACCAATTTCTATAGCGCGGGAACCTTCTTTATACCAATAGCAATCGTGCGCTAAAATCTTGCGCTGTTATTTGTTAATCGATTTCGCGGCTAAATCGCGGCCGGTCGTGCGCCATCTTGTTCATCAGTCGACTCTTAGATGTGAGCGGGACAGAGCTATACAGCGGGTCAGAGCTATACAGCGGGTCAGAGCTATACTATACGTTCGGCTACTGTCGGATATCAGTCTGCGCTTTTCTACGCAAACGAAAACAGTCGGTCGGACTTATATTTTGAGTAATACTGTACACCTTTTTAACCGGTTGAGTCGCGCGATGTCGATTGTGACTTATCCCTTGAGTCGCGGGGTGATCACGGCAAAAGATGGTGGATGGGTGACTCATCACTAAATCGTTAATTGTGGCCTAATGAATCGAGGGATCATAAAACTAATAAAACTACAAGAATGCTGATGAAATTGCCTATTGGTTTTTTATAAGAAACTATTTTATAATAACTTACCTTTTTGTTGACAAATGTTTAAAAAAGTCATTTTCCTCACTCCGGCTGCATTGTCACTGAACACTGACCACTAACTTTGAGATCACAATAAATATCTTCACAAAGCACTTTCTAGTAGTTTATTAGCAATAACACATGGTCTATATCCTAAAAAACATTAATTTTGCAAATAACCAGAAACCACACAATTTTGTTTATTTCGTACAAACTGCTGAGAGCGCTCATAACACAGCAAAAAAAAGGCGACCTAACATTATTTATTTTCACCGAAACTGAACTCACAGGAAGTGTATTTTTGCTTTGTTTCGTTCCTATAACTATTTATCTATGGGATAGTGTTACAATATCTAACATCCGGTTGCTAACAATTGAATAATAGACAAAGTAGTAAACCCTCTGTGGACTCTGTCGCGCGACAGTTGCAGTACTTGACCGTACTATGAGCAAAATTATCTGTCGCGCGACAGTTATCGGCGACTCGACCGGTTACCACTCACCGATCCGTACTACAACTGGTTAAGGCGTGTATACGCCTTAACTAGCTGTATAGCAGGTGTATAGCAGGTGATTGGTCTTATTTGGACCTTTCTCCTCATAGAGAAGTCAATATAATTAGCTGAAAAAAAAATGTTATTCATTGACTTTTTATCTGTAAAGTGAACGTACAAAAAAGTTCTACCTGTTCATTAACCATGTCACAGATAAAATAATACTATACTAGTACAGATACCTCATGCCATAAAACGAAACGTGACCGCCATAACTCGGGCTATTGTGCGGGCTAATTTGGTTGCCTTACCTGGGCGCTAGATGCCGCTAGCAGCACAATTGATAGCTAGAGCCACCTAGCACCTGCAACTGTAATTACCGCGTAAAAAGCGCACACACTCAACAGATGGCGTTTGTTAAAAAACTTAGGCCCGTCGTACATAGAGCTACTCAAAAAGAACTAGTAACAAACTCAAATACTAACGAGATCGAATGGCCCACCTGATGTTAAGCGGTAACCTCTGCCTATAACAATGCTTTACCTCATTATGATTCTATTGCCACGGTAATGCTGCATGTGGTGTAATAAAATAGTTTTCCTAATAATCTCTGAGATTATAAGCTGAAGCTGAAGATAGTAAAGAAGTGACTGAAACCTTGCAACATAATCATCTATATAGCGTCGTGTGCGAGGTACAGTTTCTTAGTGTTTTGTAATTGTAATTACTAATTAGTTCCGTCATTTTTGAGTAGCTCCAAGTGCGACGAACCTCTATGACGATTATGATTTTTTTAACTCAACAACTTTATTAAGACTGCTTCAACCCCAGGCACAAATCATCATACACAATAAAACGCCTCTCGCCCGCCGCTCGAAAAAGCGGTTTTTATTGAATATCTCGTAAATTTAGATAATTTTACAAAACTCCTTCAGTGAACCCTCGGCGTTGTTGAATTGATTTTATCTATCTAATTTTTACCCAATAATATGTACCGTTTTAATAAACAATCGAATCTAGGCAAAAAATAGATGTAACTTTGGATTTTTTTATATCGAGAAAATATTGTCCTATCGTGTTTCTGGTATCTACAGCGACCCCTCGGAACTATAATGTAGTATCCATGCATATTTTTAATTTGAATACTGTACTTGATTAAGCCTGTTAAAAATCAAATCTAAGATTAGGAATTTCGCGGTACCCCACATTAACCACCTAGATGACCCGCTCGCGAGTTTGTCCGCGCCTAGTCCGAAAACTTTCCCGGGTGCAGACAACAAATAACCACGCCGTGACACAACCTTTGAAACGAACGAACACTCAAGTTTTCCAATTTAGGAGTCCCTTCCTGTAAATATTTGAATACCAACAACTACCTATATCGTGAAACCATATTCTACAACGTTGAAATTACGCTCAAATATGGCTAAATCATAAAGTTTTTTTTAACAAACACAACGTTCCCGTGCCAATTTTCATATATTGCTGTTTATTAATACTGCAATACACACCATTTTTGTTTTTACGTGTGAACCCCATACCCTTAGCATACGAATTTTTCATTTTCCTTTCTAAGTAGACCTTTACACCCTAAAAGGAATAGGTACACCCTCTAAATTTCAAGTCTCCTCGACCAGCGGTTTAGGCTGTGCGTTGTCACTCGGTCATTCAGTCAGTCAGGACATTGCCTTTTATATATAACTAGTTCGTCTTTGGTTACAATGATATGTATACAGGTCTGACATTTTATTTGAAAATTTTAGAATAGAACGGAAATACTAGTTTTCTATATTTATATTTATATTTATATTTATTTATTAGAGTCACCAACATAGTATACACCGAAAAAAGTAAATACACACAAGATAGATAAGTTATACATGCCAAGTGCTACCACAATTATAGTTGACTAACAACATGCTATTAATAATAAAGAGCGAGAACAGATTAAAAAATTAAAAATAAAACATTATCACAAATTAATTAAAAAACACAACATGTCCTACAAATTGAAATTAAAATTTAACAAAACAAACATACATATAAAACCTAAATTTTAAGTGAAAACATTACTTAGCGAGATTTTTCCTAAAATTGGGTAAGCTTCCGTAGAACAAATCAACGCCTTCGACCTTAGACACGCAGTTATACTGGCGAACCATCCTGTTCAAAGGAGCATTAAGCCCAAGATTGGTCTTGCAACAATCGGCCTGAAAAACCTTAAAGCTAGACGCTCTGGGCAGCCTTGATGGAGCAGAAAAGCGAAGAGAAGCCAGCAACTCCGGGGCTTCCAAGACGTTATTAACAAGCTTAAAGAGGAAAACGTTATCAAGCAAGTGCCTTCGATCCGCTAACGATCTTATCTTGAAATAATCAAGTCGTTCTTCGTAGCTCAAGAGGATTTTACCTTTAAAGCAAGAGTATGTAAGATGCCACATAAACCTTTTTTGAACACTTTCAAGCCTTTTCTTATAAACGTCATAGAAAGGATTCCAAGCAGAGCTGCAATATTCTAAGCCGCTTCTTACAAATGAGTTGAAAAGCATTATTTTGATTATTGGTGACTTAAAATCTCTACAATTTCGCAAAACAAAACCGAAACATTTAAAGGCTCTAGAGGCAATTGTATCTATATGAAGATTAAAGCGCAACTTGCTGTCAATGAATACCCCCAAGTCCCGTATTTTATAAACTTTACGTAAAGTGTCATTATTAATATTATACTTGGTTAATAGCTCAGTTCGGCTCCTAGAGAACCTGATAAAATAACACTTTGAAGTGTTCAGATTCATGCCGTTGTTGCAACACCAAGAATGCAAACGATCCAGATCCTCCTGTAATAACACCGAGTCCTCAAAATTGTTAACTCTGCTAAAGAACTTCAAATCGTCAGCGTACAAATAATAATTGGAGTGAATAAAACAGTTGCCGATGTCATTGATAAAGACGTTGAAGAGCAGCGGACCCAAGTGTGAACCTTGGGGTACACCAGATTTAACCTGAAAAGGCTCAGACGAGTAACCGTTGACGACCACTTTCGAAATTCTGCCTGTTAGATACGATTCACACCAAGAGAGCAAGGTTCCAGCAATGCCATAGTCAGAAAGTTTACGTAGCAAGACCTTGTGGTTAACGCGGTCAAATGCCTTACTAAAATCAGTGTAAATCGCATCAACCGAGGAGCGATTATCGAGAGTTTGAGAAATATTGTCAACGAACGATACAAGATTTGTTGCAGTTGATTTTGCTTTCATAAAGCCATGCTGTTGGGGGATTATGAGTAGTTTTAGGTGCCACGATAAATATGGGTACAATAACTGTTCGAACACCTTTGCGAAAACTGGTAGTATCGATATTGGTCTGTAATTTTTGACCATATCATTATCGCCATCTTTATACAGAGGTACAACCAAAGCTTCTTTCCAAATAGAAGGAAAGGTACCCGAGCCAAGAGACCTGTTGTAGATTAAGCAAAGTGGAGGAGCCAAAGCAGAAGCACACTTAGCCACGAAGATTGAGGGAATACCATCAGATCCGGCACCCTTAAAAAGATCCAATCTCTTTAAGACCTTAAGGACCTGATCAACCTCAAACTTGATGGAGGACACAAAGTTATTTGTTTCAAGCTCAACACTGCACTGTCTGGAGCTATTCAAGGTGTCATTGCTATAAACTGAAGCGAAATTCTTAGCAAATAATTCAATAATAATTAGCGTTATTTGCCGTTTCATGTTCAAGAGACATCTGTGCTGGATATCTACTCCGACTTTTTTTTTTGTTCTTAATATAAGACCAAAACAATTTCGGATTAGAGCGCAGGTTAACTTCAAGACGGGAGATGTATCTGTTGTAGCAAGCTGTCATTAGATGTTCAGAACGTTTCTTAACCAATTCAAATGATAATTGATCCAGAGGATTGTTGTTATATTTACGTAGTTTTTGCCGATACTTAAATTTTTCACGTAAAAGATTAATTAGTTCGCGAGAAAACCAAACAGGATATTTTTTATTACGGGGAGAGGATCTTGGAACAAATTTAGAGATAGTTGTTCGAATATGACTATAGAAAACAGCAAGCATATCGTCAACTGAAGCGAAATCATCGAATTCATCATACCAGCACACGCCATCAAGTTCTTCAATTATCCTGCTATAATCTCCTTTTTGGAAGCAAAAACGGGGGCTATCATTAGATGGAAGGCTATTGTTATGCTGAAATGAAACATGGAATTGTAGTGGAGGGTGCAGGGGATCAATAATTGACAAAGGACTAACATTCATTTTCAAATTCTCAATTGTCGTATTACTCAGCACAAGATCCAAGATCCTATCTTGATTATTCCGGACAAAATTATATTGTTTGAGATCATTTAGTGCTGTAAAATCCAGAATCATTCTCGACAGCGTGCAGTTGTTTATGCCTGATGATGAATTAATCTCACTCAAATCACTCCAATCAATAGAACCACGATTAAAATCTCCAATAAACACAACGTTTTCAATACCAGCTTGCTCCATAGCTCGATTAGAATTAGAAATAAATTCATCCAGAATAGGTTTTCGAATAGGTGGTGGCAAATAGATAGCACAAATGTGCAATTTCTCAATCCGGGCATTGGAATTGCGGAGTTCAATTTCAACCCACAGGTCCTCGCACCTGGACTCCAAACTTTGTAGGCGTCTGGAGCTAAGAAGGCTAGAAACCGCAACAAGTACACCACCCTTATCCATGTGACCATGGAACCCGCTCGTTTCCCTATCCCTACGATAAACAATATAGCGGCTATCGAACAGCTCCGAGTCATATACACTGCTATTTAGCCCCGACTCTGTTATAATTACAATATCAAAATTATTGCAAATTATGTTACGTAGGAATTCTATAGTTTTTGTTCTGAGCCCATTTGAATTTTGATAATAAAAATTTATCATAATTCAAATCAATTAATAATACAATAAAATAATATGTATAAGTATAAGACAAAAAATTAAATCAAAATAAAATCAAACTAGAGACAGGAAATTACAAAGCACAGAAAAAAAAAAAAAAAAACGAAACCAAAAACAAACTAAACACTGAATTAGGCGGGCGGGACACTTAGTGTCCCTAGGCACGAGAATTAAGATAAACTAGATAAAACGTCAAAATTCCTAATATATAAGTAGTTAGAGTTTTCGGTTTTTCTCACAAAAACTTTGCCGTCACGCACCCACACAAACTTGTAATTCAACTGCTTGGCCTTCAGACGAGTGGCAGCATGCAATGACTTGATCTCAGAAGTTAGATGTTCAGACACAAAGACAGCACTTTTCTTGCTTCCGCCGATACCCAGGTGGGTAGTGTTTAACTTATCGGATGAATTGTACTTGTTAAACTTGATCACACCAGCGAGGAAAGTGTCACGCAGGCGACGGCTGTTGAACTTGACCAAAATGGATCGCGGTCGAGGGCTGCTGTTGTTGAGCTTGGCAATCCTGCTGCAGTATTGTACGTCAGAGTCAGAAAGCGGACACTTGATGGTCTTACCAAGTTGTTGAACAGTGTTATAAAGGTTCTCGTTCTTGTTTTCTGGGACGCACTGTATCTCCAAGTTATCAGCGCGAGATAGCAGCTCCATCTGGTGAACGCGGTTCGTCAGGACACGACTGGTGTCGCGAAGTTCCGCGTTATCTTTTTGTAGCGTACCTATCAGCTGCTTTTGAGCCTCGCTTTCTCGCTTTAACAGATCGAATTCCACGCTATAGCAGGCAAGAGACTCGTCGATGCTAGACAGTTTTGACTGAATATCCTTTATTTCAGAGTTGAGCTTTCTGTCCAGCTCTTCCCTTATTATTTCACGAATAATGTCCGCAGAGAGACAGTGACAATTTCGTGCGCTTCGAGGCTTAGAGCGAAGTGTAACGTTATCGTATTCGTGGTCGGTGCCGCCGGCGCGGGCGGGCGCAGGCGCAGCGCGAGCTAGCGGAGCCGGCGGGACGACGCGACCAGGCGCGACGTGGGGGGGTGCAGCGCGGGTCGACGAGTGCCTAGGTCCTGTAGGGGCAACCACACTGCGTACAGGTGTGTTTGAGTTATCCCCACGTTTAGGTTCACAGGACCGGCAAGAGGGGCACACCCAAGAATCCTTAAACTCTTTAGAAACTCCAAGGAATTGTTCATCACTCAAATTCATGCAAGTGTGATGATAATAGTCAGTGCAGAGGCAGCAAAATAAACAAGACGTTTCATCCAACTCATCACAGCAACCAGCAGCACATATTAGTATCTTAGACATATTTACAACTTCGTTACTTAGCTCCGTCTGGCCTATGCATAAACTTGAACACGGGTGTACTGTGATATCAAAACAGCGAATGTAGCCTCCTGCCTTTTGTAGGTACAGCCAACTAGGAGAGCGCACACAGAAGAGCGTAAGCGCCGTGCAGATCGCGTCGCTTACGCGTCAACTACGTAGGAGTAACAATCTTCTTGTTGTATAAAATTGTTTCTAATTGATTCACTATTATCACTTGTATCACAGTTCTATCACGTAAACTAATAGCGGAAAAATGTTTATAGTAGTGTTATGCAAATAGATTAAGTGTTTAAACTCAAAATAACTGTATAAAACTAACAAAATTAATTAAAATTACGGACAAAGGACTCGCACAGCTGTTGCTCGCTCGGAAGCCGAGGGTAGTTTTCTCTTTCATTTCGGGCATGACGTCATAATAACGCCATCTATCAAGTTAGTACTACATGTGGTACTACAAACAAACTGTGTCAAACCTCAACCTAGTTCAAATGATTACCACCAAGAAAACGACATGATTAGATTTTTCTAAAAATAATTAAACTTGATTAAAGAGGCATTTATTTAATTTTGCCGTGTTATGAGTATTTTTTGATATTACAAAATATTTTTTTCAGGACCTAATATTCATTTTTCACATACTTCAATAACAAATCTATACCTGTTACGCCATCTATTGAATTTAAATAGAACAATATATTTTTTCTTTGGGATGAGACCCCGTGACCATGTGAAAACATATACAGAACGTTACAACAATTGCTATTTAATTTATAGACAAACTATATAAAAAGCGGCGAAAAACGCCAGCAAACACCAAATTTAATTTAGGACAAAACATTCAATTTACTCCGCTTTAAAGAAACGCCCGCAATTAATTTTCTTTTTTAATCCATTAAGATCATTACTCTCCTATTCAAGGAAGGGGGGATCTCATTAGCCAAACATTTGATCTAACTAATTGCCGATAAAAAGGAATAAAACCTAAGCCTTAATTAGGGCTGTTTCGACCAAAGCGGAGGGGCGTTGTGTTAAATAAAATTCCGTCGTTTCTATTGGTGCGTTTACGCTTTGGTGGATAAAAACCACATCCATTTATTAGTGGAGCTTTATTGTGAAAGAGTGCATCCGGAGAAGTACTACCACCATACCTATTTCTGTCGCAAAAACAGTAGTGCTCGCATTGCTTTGCATTTTTTGAAGGGGTGCCGGTGAAATTACAGACACATGAGACTTTTCATCTTTATGTCTCAGGGTGGCGGGCGCTTTGCAATGCCACATAGGGCGCGTCTTAGGTGGACGTGACCTATGTGTTTATGCATTGTTAAAGCCAGAGGTTACCGCTTAACATCAGGTGGGCCATCTGCTTGTTCCGTCATTCTATGTCCCGATGCATCACAAAATAGGTACTAATTTTCCAATTTTGTTCCAGATAAAAACCCGGACATAATTCCCCTGGACGGTAAAATAAGCGATAGTTGCTCGAACAAATCGTCGACCACAGACTATAGCTCTATCAGACCCCTCATCTCCAAAACACCGGACAAATACGACATACCTCCCAACTGCGAGCGATACTACGACCACAATATAGACCCCTGTAACCAGTACATACAAGTGAGGCAGATGGACTACAGGCGGTACCCTATAGGCCCCATGGGGAATCTAGGCCCCAGTATACAGAGCTTGGGCCCCATGAGCAGCCTGCATGTGCCCAATGTGGGCCCCACTGACTGTCACAGACAGTATGATAAGGTTTATGAGGATTGGTTGAAGTATAAGAATGCTTTGCCGTTGAATACCAGTGGATTGGTAAGTGTTTTTTTTTTATTTATTTTTTGTTCCGTACCGAAAGTGTAAAACGGGACCCTATTACTAAGACTCCGCGTCTCGAGCTTACCATAGTCACGAGTTTGTAAAAACCAATTCCGCACGTGTGTCATACAACGTTTTTCAACACATTTGCGAGAAAACAGTACATCAATAATAATGAGGTAATGATTGAGTATTTCTGCGAGTCTGCCATGATATAAAATTATTGTAAATAATTAAATAAAGCTTTTTGGCGGCCAGAAACCTTTTTCTTCAATTTGCGCCTCACTCAAGTAGATTCCTTATTAATATCGGATTCCTCGCTTGAACTCATTATTATTTTGATTATAAATATGAGTCGGACAGCCGCAACAATCTTTGACGTTTCTTATATGAAAATGGCCTAAATTTGCAAAAGGAGCCACGTGCGCGTTGTGAAAACTAGAGCTACATTTTTCGTCTCATTTTCTCTAGTGAGACAACCTCCTTGGTAGCGCTTTTGCTCAATACGTATTGAGCAAAAGTGCTTCCAAGGAGGTTCGATTATTCAGCTTGAGAAATAACCGAACCTCGAATCGAATTTAGGAGATTTGAAACTCCTTGGTGCAATTCTTACCTTTTCTTATATTTTTTAATAAACCGTAAATGATACGCACGCGCACGGCACTGTACAACGGAACGTGTGGTAAAATATGTGCTCTCACCTAAGTACCTATTTTACCGCACGTTCCGTAGTATGGTTCGTAACTTTCGAATACAGGCTTCGTAAATGCAGTTTTTGAGCAAATGTGTTGAAAAAATAATAATAGTATTATTGTCAAAACTAAAATGAAAACAAAACAAATAACATCCAAAACAAAATTAAATAAAAAAAACTACATATAGTTACCTATTTAAATACAAGGCGATAGTACCAACCTCTAGGAAAAATGCGTGCTTCCTGTATCACACTTCTGTCCCTTTTCACGAAATAACTCCCACAGATTGCATGAAAGCGAGAGGAAAGATGTTACACATTAAAAAGTATCTATTACTGAGCTCTTTTTTTGTTGGAATTTGAATTATATTGTAGTTAAGTTAGGTTGGATAATAGTTTCTTCGATACACTTTAAGTGATTAGTCACCCCAAATTCTGTCACTATCTAACTCAGTAAAGTTCAGGTAAGTAAGAACGGGGCAGAACAGAGCACGCGAAACAGATAGTGAGCGAAATTCACGAAAACCCTAAACTGTCTCAAGAAAATGATTATTTCCAAAAAAAAACATGTGTTTTTATAAACCTATAAATTGCCTTTAGTATTGTGATAGAATAATTAAAATTATAGCACGCCAAATATATAAATAATATGTGCGTTTTCTAAAACTGTTAAAAGCATGCACAGAGACACAAGAAGGGTCAAAATCAGGTACCTATCGCGCCCAGGAAACGAAAGTCCGACTCCTGCCTGACCGCACATCTAGTCGCCACATGTCCGGCAGCTTCCCACGAAATCTACGGACGCCGCGTCCTGACACCGTGCCCCTTCTCCAAGATGTGACCACGCCACGTTTGCTATAAAAGCTCCGACAGGAGAAACCAGGGATCTCACCCGGCACGGTCTGCATCGCACCGACATTAAGGCGGCACCGGGGGGAAGCGCCTCCCACGAGTGCAGTAAAAGCTACCAGATAAAATCTGACGCGCCCACTGTAGTGGGCGAAGAATGGCCAAGGCAAAAGGGCAATGCCCTGAAAACCTTTTCCCCACCCCTAGGGGTGAGAAGAAAGAAAGCAAGCGAACATTCAGTCCCTCCTATTCACGCTGTATACCAGTGATATGCCCCGCTCCCACCATCAAGTGGAAATCGCCCTTTTCGCGGATGACACAGCCCTGTACACATCTGATTGTAACCCCAATCGGGTGTGTATACGTCTGCAAACCGCTCTCACAGCACTAGGTGAATGGTTCCGCAAATGGCGTATAGAGGTAAACCCAACGAAGAGTGCAGCAGTGTACTTTTCGCGGGGGCGCCCTACACCCCGTGCGATCCATCTCTTTGACAAACCCATTCCCTGGGTAAAGTCAGCCCGTTACTTGGGAGTGATCCTTGATAGTCGCTTGACCTTTCTCCCTCATATCAAAAAAGTTAGCAATCACGCTAAATTCATTCTCGGTCGTCTTACTCCTCTCGTATGCAAGAAGAGTAAAATGTCCCTTAGAAATAAGGTGACACTCTACAATACTTGCATACGAC
The DNA here is from genome assembly GCA_932527175.1 of Operophtera brumata. Lineage (NCBI taxonomy): Eukaryota > Metazoa > Arthropoda > Insecta > Lepidoptera > Geometridae > Operophtera > Operophtera brumata. The sequence continues at coordinate 50,424,191 of OW052239.1, read as the reverse complement.
CTATCATGACATACGCCTCTGTGGTGTTTGCTCATTCCCAACATGTCCGAAAGATCCAAGTAGTCCAAAACCGTTTCTTGCGTAAGGCCACAGGTTCGCCTTGGTACGTACGCAATGTAGACCTCCACCGCGACCTAGATTTAGAGTCGATTGCCAGTTTCATGAAGCTCGCCTCCCGGCGGCATTATGACCTGGCAATAAATCATACCAACCCTCTCATATCCTCCATCCCCGACTACCCCACAGAGCCTCCTTCTGATCAGTCCCTCCGTAGACCAAGACATGTTCTTGGTGATCCTGATGACCCTATCACTACCGCTAATGCGGTAGTGACGTCATCCAGTCAAGACAGAGACAACACTCTACCTTTGCACCGACCTCGCCGGCGAGGTCGACGAACCTTCTAAGTACCTTCTGTACCCTACGCCTAAACCGGTACAAGCATGTTCCGGGGCGTTTTGCCCGTTCCTCCCCAACCGGCAACAGCCCAAGCCGAGGTCCGTACCTAAGTGGTGCCCTTGTGCTAGTTGCCCCAACCTAACTTTGCAGGTTGAGCGCCATCTGCGCTTACCAAAAGCCCGGCAAAGCAGTCATGGCCCCAGGCGGTCAACTGCATATAAATCCTTCCGAAAAAAAAAAAAAAAAAAAAAAAACGAACATTCAGTGAGCCTCGGCTCCTCGCAGAGCATCGCACATCCTAAGTCTCGTACGCGTCAGTTTAATTACTGTTCGTGGACAGTCTCTGCAGGCCTCCTTCGTTACGCACGGTACGGTGCATCCAGAAATGGTCCACCGTAGTCGGACTATCGAAGCGAGAAAAGCCACTCAGTAGTGACATCGAGGAATCATACCGCCGCAGTCCCTGTCTTAAGCCGGAACATACTAAGAATCAATACTGGTTCGTCCAGCTCTCGAAGTTAAGTTACCGCTATCGTATCGCGACGCTCCACGTAGTAGGTATTCCGTAACCGCGTCGTGTACCGTAATCGAGACGCCCCGCGGCCGTGATCCGTAATCGCGACGGCCCGCGTAGTGTTCCTTAGTCGCGACGTTCCGAATAGGTAGTGATTCGTTCGTTCAGAGACTATATTCGTATAACCTACGAACAGTCAGTGTTAAAGTTGTGTACAGAGACATTGTTACATTAATCAGAGAACATGATTGTAGTTAAGCTGAGAATTGTTAAAAGCAGAGCATTGTGAACGTTTAATAAATCATCTACATCTACATAATTCCAGTGTTCTCATTGCGTTCTCTCTACCCCCGTTAGCCAGGCAAGAATCCACTCCCATTAGAGTACTGTCCAGTTGGCATATCGAAGTAGATCAATCTATATCGAGGAGAGAGCAGAAATAGCTACTACAAAATCTTTTAAGGCGTTTGGAAGTAGGCTTTTTTGTGCAAATCATAGGAAACTTTGGATTTTTTCCTGTTTAAAGCAACAGCAATTTAAAAAAAGTAAATTAATTTTATATTCTTAACTATTTTATACCTATTATATTTTTTTATTATTTGGGGCATTTGTTTAGGTGAAGTAGATTTTCTAAGATAGGTATATTTTGCAGTTTTGGGTCCTTTATCGCCTTAACTTTACAAAGTTTTTTTACCTCGGTTGAAAGTACCCTAAATTCATAGGTGTTTAGATACATAGTAGGTAGCTACATAGCGTATATTCGCGAGGTCTCAGTTCGGGGCGATGCACATGAGCACAGAGCGATGGTAGCCTAACGGTTCAATAGTGCAACTCAGAATCCAACGATACCGGGTTCGATCCTAGGCTCCGCACCAATGGCTTTTCTAAGTTATGTGTGGATTTCCATCGCTCTGTGCTTCGGAGGGCACGTTAAGCTGTCGGTCCCGGCTGTTATTGATTAATAACAGTCGATAAGCCATGTCAGAGGCCCTCGGGCGGCTTGACAAACTCTGACACCAGAGGCCAGCACTACCTCATACGAAACGACGACGAGTTCGGGGCGAACCACTGTTTAATATTATAACTGAAATTTGTTGGTACACAATACATCAAAAATTTAAAAGCCCTTTAAACCCAGAAGTGCTCTGTTCTCAATAGTAAAAAAATAACAAAAGTACAGTGAAACACAAAAGTGGAGAACAATACAAAACTTGGGAGGAAAATCTTCGTTTTCCGTGCCGCAGTTGGTCAAAGATAAAACATAAAACCCACTCGTCCAGATTAGTACAGTCGTGTGAAAAAGTGTTATAATTAAAAATATTAAACAATAAATTGTGGTGAAACTATGTATTCCCAAAATGATTTAAAGTAATTTATTAACTTAATTGGTTTCGTCCGGGTTTGACGACATCTGTGGCGCGGCGGGCGAAGGTTCGCTTAGGACGCAGGAGGTTGCTGTTTCGATTCCCGTCTCGGAACAAATATTTGTACGATCTGCAGATATTTGTTCAGGGTGTTCTGGGTATTTTCTGTTTAATAAAAAAATATCTATCTATGTAATGTATTGTAGTTATCTAGTACCCATGCGGTTGTGGGAACCGTCCAGTTTTTTTGTTTTTTTTATTTGTCTTGATGTGTAAGACCCAGAGATTGTGGGTATAGTTATTTTTAAAATATCTTAACATAATTTTTACTAAATTGTTTATTTTTATTTTAGCTGCCAGCGGAACAGCTGATGCCTCCAGAATTATACGCCACACCCCCGCCCCCCGCCCTCTACAGCAACCCCAGCAGAAACCCACTCAATCTAGCTCAGATGCCAGAGCTAGAAAGATACCACCTAGAACCCAGGTATACCATAATCTTTCATCTTTAAACTTGAACTTTGTCCATCCAAATACATTACCGTCGTCTGTCTTCCCTGAAAACTATAATCTGGGTCTCTTCAAGTCTAGAGTGAATAAGTGCCTTCTAGACCTTCGTGATCCATCTTCGGCCACATCCTCACTTACCAACAGGTGAGATAGTGGTCAAAAAAGGTCTATCAAACTAAAAAAAAAACTACTGCCTATTAGAGATCGCTGTTAGTGATAAGGCCGCCTGTTATTTTTTTTTTTTTATTAGCTAATTGTGGCTATGTGGCCTCTGCGACCAATGAGGCCTATTGTATTGTCGTAAGTTTAAAATTGATATTTTTATTGTATTTCCGTGTGGGGCTCTATTGAGATAACTATGAAGTTGTCATTGTCACCCTTAGGGTAACTAACGTTATTGATTAGATAACTATTGTTATCTAATCTTGTAGACATACCAAAGAAGCTAAGCTAACTATCTCTCTGTTTGTATAGTGAATAAGCGTGGAAGCTTTGACGTGGAATGCTTGGTTACCGATTTAGTGTTGATCTCAGATCATTTATGGATCAAGTATTGAAAATGACAGTTTAAGAGTCCTCTCGAATGAGGTATCCGGCTGCTTTTGGGTAACCCGCAACCTACATCTTCGTTAGGCGTGCGAAATTGTGGGAAAGACGCCTGAATGAGGCGTGATATTCCGGGAGCTATAGCAATTCTAAAAGCGACGTTACGGTAACAAAAGCCTATTAAACAAGAGCGTCATCATGGGAATCGTTTTTGTAGTAGAGTTTTTTTGTGAATGAGTTCACCCGGAGGATTTCTACCACCATACTATTTCTGCCACAAAGCAGTAAGGCTCATTGCAGGCACATGATACTTATTATGTCTCAGGGTGGCGGGCGCAGTGCAATGCCACATCTTACGTGGACATGACCTATTGAATTAATGCATTGTTAAAGGCAGAGGTTACCGCTTAACATCTGTTGAGCCATCTGCTTGTTCCGTCCTACACGCAGTTAAAAAAACTCGATTCGCAGTTTGAAAAAAGGAAAATAGAGAGGGAGTAAATCTTTGTTTCGTACAAGTAAGGGCGCGTTCACATAGAACGTCCGTTTTACTGGTCCGATTAAACGTATATGTTATTAGCGTATGTAGTTGTCAATTGTTGTCGATTACTGGATCCGGAATTCTGTGTAAACTAGCTCATACAACTACATACGGTAATAACGTATACGTTTAAACGGACTTGTGAAACGGACGTTCTATGTGAACGCGCCGTCACACAGTAAAATGTTGTGTGTTCCCAGGTCCCTGATACCTGACTCCAGAAGCTGTTCCAACTCGCCCCCCGTGCGGTTCAACACGGATAACAGCGTGTATTTCAGCAAAAACATGCTGGAGAGGCCTACTAATACGTTGCCGCATTTGAAAAGAGGAATTAATGGTAAAAAAGCACAAACCTATGTCTAGCTTAAGTTATGTTTAAAAGGGGAGCCTAGCCCTTTAAAATGCCTAGGGTTAGGTCTTGATCCTCCTCCATCCACCGAATTTCTGCGACTTTTATAACATTGTTACAATGTCATCGTGTTACATACAATGTTACAATCTTAAACAAAGGTAAAATGAGAAATAAAATGTAATTGGGCAAAATCTTCATATACAAAATAACTAAGCAACTAAAGATAATAAATCCATTTAAAAAATTCTCTATCACGTCAGTCGAATGCTTCCCAACAGGTGGGCGAATATCAGCATACCCTGGACACCTGAAGGACGGCGACCTCGGGGTCGGCCGAGAAAGCGTTGGCGGGACGATCTTGTTAGTTTTGAAAAGGAATGGTGGGAGACTGCCAAGGACAGGGACAAGTGGAAGAATTTGGGGGAGACTTATGCCCAGCATTGGGACAATATAGGTTAAGGAAAAAAACTATCAGAAAAACCCTCTACCTTACTTGTAATAACATCTAACCATTAAATCTAACTATAGGTTTAATAAGTAGGTAAAAACTATATATTCACAACTACATACTTATATTTAAAATAAATCAAGAGTTAAAAAATCGAGTACAGGTCACCGACCACAGGCAGGGTGCTCAAAATACTGGCCACGTTACCTACAGACCTAGCGTTTAACTTAGTAGCCTCCTGAGGTATGGCAGCGGCACGGGATGGGTGACATGTGACGTAAAGAACTGTCGGGCTACACACTTGATAAAAATTAGTGAAGATATATCTTGCGATATTTACAAATAAGTACCTGAGTCATTGTGAAAGAGAATAAAATACTTGTTTAAATAATTATTATATTAAATACTAATATCAATATTTTAGCTTTCAATTTATTAGCTTATGTCCATATCGCTACTCGAATCACTGTCAGTATGACTGGAATCACTTTCGTTATCTGAGTCGTTTATATCGTTTTCATGCTCGGCAGAATTTGGATCAGATTTCCTAACATTGAAAAAATTCTATACATTATAAACATTATAAACAACATCTTTAGTTTGAGCTCTAATCCGAGGATCCATCTTCGGTTGCTGATCTCGTGTGCGTCTTGTCTAAAGCGGCCGGTCCAAATAACACGTATTGACGGCAGCGTGATCGCCGCCCGACTGACGTCAAGTGACCACCTTCCCGTGCCGCTGCCATACCTCAGGAGGCTACTAAGTTATCGCTATACGTATAGTTGGATGGCAATACTATAAATAAATAAATAATGCTGGACAGTTCACACAACATTTTCTAGCTCCAAGCTAAGCAGAGCTTGTGTTATGGGTCTAGATAACTGATATAGGTACTTAATACAATATATTATTACAAAGATACATATTTTTAATTATTCATAGAAAATACCCCAGAACACCCTCAACAAATATTTTATATTTAATAAAATAAAGATGTTAAATGCATAGGTAACTTATGATTAGTACGCACTGCGGTTAAACGCGAGCGGTTTAGGAATAGCTGAAAACGCAAAACCGCATACGAACACGCACACTGGCTGGCGTTTTGCTTAATTTTATATCAGTACCACCGTGGACTTCTGGTGAGAAGCATGTTTTGTGGCTCTGCGCTCGCCCAAACGAGACTGAATAATAACCGAATGTGGTTAAACGCTGTGCGTGCGCCACCATACTATTACTATGGGTCACAAAAAATCACGCGGTTACAAACTGCGGTAAAAACGTAGCAAGTTACGTTTTTTAAATCAGTCACTGAAAAAAGTCGTTAATGCGTGCGCTTGTATAGTAAACTTATGTGCTACATTTTCCAGCGGTTTCAGACCTGCGATTAAACGCAGTGCGTCCTAAGCCTAAATCCTTACTGTTTTAAAAAGGCCTGTTGGTAAATCTTTCTAAAAAGAACAAGCACTTTTGTGAGCGACTGTACTTTCTCGGTTTTGTATGAGCGCTTTTTTTTCCTGGTTTTTAATAACAATGAGAGCGCTTTAAGCGAACATTCTGTTTTGTGATGTAAAACTCATTTTAAAATAATAAATGTGAATTTTTAACTTGGTCTTTTTTCTTTTGGTCTTCATTTTAACCCGAAATTAAATTAAATTATTTATTCATACTTTAAGCTGGTCTCTGAATTAACACAGTGACCAAGAAAGAACCGGTAAACGAAGTAGTAGTACCCCAATTGTAAAAAATGCATTACATGCGGTAAGAACAAAAGTCGCTAGTTCAATTCCAAGTTTGCCCGTTTTATTGCCGACCTCAGCAAGACGGCGGATGCATAGCCGGCTGAGATGCGAGAGGTTGCGGGTTCGATTGCGGCTGCGGAACAAATGTTTGTATGATCATTGACTCTACTTTTGCTATTCGCGACGTGGTGGTAATAATTTGCATAAATATGAACGCGGCATTACAATAGATTTTCATTCGCGACGCTGTGGTCTTCTACTAAAAGGGAACCAATTACTAAATAAATAAATAAATAAATAATGCTCGACAGTTCACATAACATTATCTAGCCCCAAGCTAAGCAGAGCTTGTCTTATGGGTACTAGATAACTGATATACTTAATAAATACATTACATACATAGATATTTTTTATTATACATAGAAAATACCCAAAACATCCTTAACCAATATCTGCAGATCGTATAAATATTTGTTCCGAGGCGGGAATCGAACCCGCAACCGCCTGCATCGCATTTCGTACTCGTATTTCATATTAAATATTATTCGATAAAATATTTTTTGTTCTTCCGACGTTTCTAAGTGCGGTGAAAATCACGATCAAAGATTCCGTTACATATCTACAGACATACATACCAATCTATTATAAGCGTGTTAAAAAACATTAATTTAATTGCAAAATTTGTTTAAAACACTACAAAAATAAACAAATGATAGAAATTTATTTTAAACATGTTTTTTTCTTTGCAGATTTAAAAAAGGTGTTTTGTTCTTTATAAAAAAAAACAGTTTTTTTCCTACTCTGACCTTAGTGTATTTATTTAGTAAATTATTAATGTTTTTTTCTTTAACAGGTAATCCTCAAAATCATATGCAGAGCGAAGGAAAATCTAGTGCATCCAAATCCACGGACACTAACGATTACACTAAAAACCAAGGGTGTGAATAATATAATAAACGTTTAAAACCTTAACACTTAATTATGTAAGTGTACAGTGTAAACATATTGAGTGTGAAATTGAACATTTGCGCATTTGGACCGTCCGATAAAATTGTTTTTTAATTATATCATGATTGCATTTACTTTGACAAAGATATGATTATCTTAATTATGATTTATCTGTGTTGGTTGATTTAAGAATGTTATGATTCGATTAAATAATTATTTCTGTTTTTAATTTTAAAACTTGAATATATTAAAAAAAACATTAACTTTTGATAGGTTCATTTAAAATATTTTGACATGAGAATACTATAAATAACTTTGATTTTATTGCATTTTTTTTAAATGAAAACTGCCAAATTAGATAAATTAATCAGACTCGATGTCTAAATCTAGTATGATAGCTGTGTAAATGTCGTCAATTTGGTAGAAAAAGATTTAAACTAGTTCTGATCATCTTTTTAAGGATGTATAAGACTGAGATTGTATAGTTTAGATAAATAATAACAGCTAATTTTGTTTTAATACTATTAAAGAAATTTAAAATAAAACGATTCCTTAAAAATCTAAGGAAATTCAGCAATTCAAAGTTGATCACATCGAAATCAGTACAGTAAATAAGAGAATAAAAATAATCAAATAATGACGGACATTGTTAAAAGATCGCACACATTTTGAGCCTCGATCGATTTTTTACTATTCTCGTCGACTTCATGTGAAATATTGTATATTATGTAAATAATTATATTAAATACGTTCATATAATTACTAATAGTTGCCATATTTTTTTAGCCATTATTAAATTAAAAAGATAAATGTACGAGCTTTTAAGTTGAAATTTGTATTAAATTTAATTGAAAATACGCACTTAACAGTAATAACAATGTCACTTTTGAAGTGTTATTTGATTTTATTAATTAATTATTTATTAGACTTAAATAGTAACTATTGGATTGTTGATGAAAGGCTTATTTAAGATGGATATAGACTTTGACAAACTAACGATATTTAAGTTTTAATTATTTTGACGTAAAATAACTACTTCATATTGATTTCTGTATATTGTAACGCTACGATGAGCACTATCGTTAGCCTGTCATTATCTAATATATAAAAATAATCTTAAATAAAAGTGTTGTTCAAATGTAAATAATGTTACTTAAATAATTAGGTATTAAATGTGATAACATTTTATTCGAATTCATTTATTAATTTGCAGTTTTTTATAAGGCCTAATAATATCGATAATGTAAAATGAGGTGAGGTTGATAATTTTGGGGCCACTTTGATGATTTTTCACGCAAAATTTAACTCTACCGATAGTACTATTTTCTTGTTTTGGCAAGTTAAGTTTCTTAAGGAAATTAACGAAAAATCTACCTAAAAATTACATGTTACTTATTAAAACAAGTAATGATAAAAGTTGCCCCGGAATTCAAAGACACCTCAGTTTACGAGTAAATAATTATTCATCTGATGCACCGATTTTTTAGCATTTATTCACGAACTGATGTGACATAAACATTGATGAATTTTTTTATCTTACCAAATCGTAATCAATATTTTAAGTAAAATAGTTCTAGCTTTGGTTACTTAATTTTTATAACGCAAAAATAGAATCCATATGACTTTGGATTTTTATTGTTTTAGAATTGTGGTAGCTTACAAAACTGTTTTACCATTTAATATTTAATAAAATAAAGATGTTAAATGCATAGGTAACTTATGATTAGTACGAACTGCGGTTAAACGCGAGCGGTTTAGGAATAGCTGAAAACGCAAAACCGCATACGAACACGCACACCGGCTGGCGTTTTGCTTAATTTTATATCAGTACCACCGTGGACTTCTGGTGAGTAGCATGTTTTGTGGCTCTGCGCTCGCCCAAACGAGACTGAATAATAACCGAATGTGGTTAAACGCTGTGCGTGCGCCACCATACTATTACTATGGGTCACAAAAAATCACGCGGTTACAAACTGCGGTAAAAACGTAGCAAGTTACGTTTTTTAAATCAGTCACTGAAAAAAGTCGTTAATGCGTGCGCTTGTATAGTAAACTTATGTGCTACATTTTCCAGCGGTTTCAGACCTGCGATTAAACGCAGTGCGTCCTAAGCCTAAATCCTTATTGTTTTAAAAAGGCCTGTTGGTAAATCTTTCTAAAAAGAACAAGCACTTTTGTGAGCGACTGTACTTTCTCGGTTTTGTATGAGCGCTTTTTTTTCCTGGTTTTTAATAACAATGAGAGCGCTTTAAGCGAACATTCTGTTTTGTGATGTAAAACTCATTTTAAAATAATAAATGTGAATTTTTAACTTTGTCTTTTTTCTTTTGGTCTTCATTTTAACCCGAAATTAAATTAAATTATTTATTCATACTTTAAGCTGGTCTCTGAATTAACACAGTGACCAAGAAAGAACCGGTAAACGAAGTAGTAGTACCCCAATTGTAAAAAAATGCATTACATGCGGTAAGAACAAAAGTCGCTAGTTCAATTCCAAGTTTGCCCGTTTTATTGCCGACCTCAGCAAGACGGCGGATGCATAGCCGGCTGAGATGCGAGAGGTTGCGGGTTCGATTCCGGCTGCGGAACAAATGTTTGTATGATCATTGACTCTACTTTTGCTATTCGCGACGTGGTGGTAATAATTTGCATAAATATGAACGCGGCATTACAATAGATTTTCATTCGCGACGCTGTGGTCTTCTACTACAAGGGAACCAATTACTAAATAAATAAATAAATAAATAATGCTCGACAGTCCACATAACATTATCTAGCCCCAAGCTAAGCAGAGCTTGTCTTATGGGTACTAGATAACTGATATACTTAATACAATACATTACATAGATAGATATTTATTATTATACATTCGTTTCGTTTCGCTGGCCTCTGGTGTCGGAGTTTGTCAAGCCGCCCGAGGACCTCTGACATGGCTTATCATAGAAAATACCCAGAACACCCTGCACAAATATATGCAGATCGCACAAATATTTGTTCCGAGGCGGGAATCGAACCCGCAACCTTCTGCGTCGCAGACCACCCTTCGCCCGCCGCGCCACAGAAGATATTTGTTCAGGGTGTACTGGGTATTTTCTATGTATGATAAAAATATATATGTATTATACTGTATTAAGTATATCAGTTATCTAATACCCATAACACAATCTCTGCTTAGCTTGGGGCTAGATTATGGATAACGTTGTGTGAACAAATGATAAACAAAAACAAAACAAATGATGCACGTTCACTCGAGCACACACACATGCACATTCATTAGTCTGTTTCGATTATTATTTTGATTTGATGGGAAAAAACATCAAAACCGTATTATGCCTGCATTATTTGAGTAGCCAACGCGCTGGGAAACGAACGTGGCGTGTGTACAAACAGTGGGACGTATCCTCATACTGCTATGTCAACACGCTGCCTCTTTATGTACATCTACTAGCGCTCGCACGCGGTTTCATGCACATTATACTCCCGGAGGAAGTGAAATTTGAGAAAAGTAACATACATACACATACATAGACACACGCCTTATTCCCCGATAGCAGGCAGAGCCTCAATGGGCCTCTTTTCACAGTGTGTTGCACCATCGTGGAATATAGACGTGGCGAGTGGAGAGCTCATCGCCGCCATTGCTTCCCACGACTGACTCAGCTAACGCTTTCTTCCAGTAATAACACATTCCTTAGATAAGCTAGCAGCCAGGACAAATATACCAACAAATCTTGCACACAAGTCCGGGTAAAATTTTGTAAAATTTTATAAAACTTCATCGCATTGAAACGGCTGAACCGATTTTGATAAAACCTTTCAATAACCATCGCTTGTAAACCGGCTTTTAACCGCTCAGTTGCTCCGCGCAAAAAGTGGGGCGCGGTAAGTACGCACTCACTTCGAACCGCCAGGCGGGCGCGTGAAGGAGTACTTACCGCGCCCCACAAGAACTTGAGTTACGGTTCAAGGTAGCATGATTTTTATAAATGAATGGTTGCTTGGAGTAGCTAGAAGATAAGGCTTCCTATTACAGTTGTTTTTAGAGTCGGATCTGTTGTAAAATAATTTGAAAAAACGAGTTTGATGTTGACCGACGGAAACACACATAGCGGTCAAAATTATAACATTCCTCTGTTTGACGACCTCTGGGGCGGCGGGCGAAGGTTCACCTGCGACGCAGGAGGTTGCAGGTTCGATCCCGCCTCATTTGTAGGATCTGCAGATATTTGTTCAGGGTGTTCTGGGGTATTTTCTATGAATAATTAAAAATATCTATCTTTGTAATAATATATTGTATTAAGTACCTATATCAGTTATCTAGTCCCATATCACAAACTCTGCTTAGCTTGGGGCTAGATAATGTTGTGTGAACTATTCAGCATTATTTATTTTATTTTGCGTCGGAGGGTTAATAAAAAGTATTTATTCTGTTTTAATCCAGTTTTTAATCTATCTTTGTATTTCTATCATTAAAAATGGCTCGGTCATATTGGGGTTCAATCACGACTAACAAACACAACGTTACAATTGGATATACATAGAATAACCGTGCTACTAATAAATATATAAATAATAAATAAATAATGCTGGACAGGTCACAAAACATTATCTAGCCCCAAGCTAAGCATAGCTTGTGTTATGGGTACTAGATAACTGATATACTTAATACAACGCACATTACATAGATAGATATTTTTATTATACATAGAAAATACCAAGAACACCCTGAACATTTGTAGATGGTACAAATATTTGTACCGAGGCGGGAATCGAACTCGAAACCTCCTGCGTCGCAGGCAAACCTTTGCCCGCCGCGCCAGAGGTCGTCAATATTTTAGAATGTTTGTTAGATAAAATAAAATCGTTTTCAAAATTCATGGAGTTTGAAGAGATATTATCCAAAATAGGAGTGGGTATTATTTTGTTATGTTATGCACTGAATATAATAACTTAAACCAAAATCCAATTTCCAACTTAACTTTTTGTTTAAGAAGGCTTTTTACGTCGTAAAAGCATTATCCTCAAAAGCTGGTAAATATAAGCCATTACCGAACAACTTTATTATATGTTTTCGATTAGGTACTTAAAATATGTTATTTTCTTGTATAAAATAACAATCCAATTTAGTCGAGGTTTTAAAACTACTGTTGTTGCCAAATATCTAAATTCAAAACAAGCGGCCACATTTTTTATTCAATGGAAAAGAAAGGCTTAGTTTGCGACTCTGATACCACATTAATACACATATTAGTAGTAGTAGAGCTTTTTTGTGAAAGAGTTCGTCCGGGAAGGTACTAACTCCAGACCTATTTCAGACGCAAAACAGTAGTGCTCGCATTGCTGGGCTCCGGTGTGATGGTGCCGGTGAAATTAAAGGCACATGTGACTTCATCCTTATATCTCAGGGGCGGGCGCAGTGCAATGCCACATAGGGTGCGTCCTAGGTGGACGTGACCTATGAGGTAATAGGCAGAGGTTACCGCTTAGTGGGCCATATGTTGTACCGCCAATCAAGCAGTTAAAAGTTGCAGTAGAGTGGTAAACTGGCAGTAATTCCCCGGACAAAATCTTTCACAAAGGAGCTCTACTATTACTTTGAGAAAATTGGTGTTGAGTACTCAGGTGGATGCTGCTGCCCATCCCATGGTGTAATGCCGTAATCTGCTTTTCCGACAGGCAGGTTGTAAAAGCACAACGTGGGTACCTATCACATAATTTTTTCCAATTCCAGATCCAATTTCCAAAATTTACGAGCTTGGTGTTAAGTTAATACTGATAGGTACTGTTTGAAAATCATCCCCATAAAAAAGGATCCGGCTTGAAGCTACAGTAATTGCAATAGTTTAGGGTATTTTGAAGTAATTTGTGTGTATCGCTTAATAATTTGGCATTACTCAGACACTCGTAAAAGTATAGGTATCAAGATATATTTTAAAAAGTACATACGATTATGTTCCATAGAAATTTTATTTATTTCAAAAAAAAAAAGGAAATTGTTTTTTTTATACTACTTGGAACGATGGATAAAGCAGATGGTAGCCCACCTGATGTTAAGTGGTAACCTCTGCCTATGAACAGTGCCGCATACTAATAGGTCATGTCCACCTAGGACGCGCCCTATGTGGCATTGCACTGCGCCCGTCAGCTTGAGACACAAAGATGAAAAGTCTTATGTGCCTGTAATTTCACCGGCACCCTTACCTTTCAAACCGGAACACAGCAATGCGAGCACTACTACTTTTCGGCAGAAATAGGTATGGTGGTAGTACGCCCCGGACGAACAAATAACCTACAAAAGAAAGATAATAACAATATTATGTATTATAAACCAATTTGCCTTATAATAAACATAAAACATAGTACATAAAAAATATAGGTAACTTTTAAAACTATCATATATGGTTATGTATATATTTATTACTAGAAACGGGATATTTACCATGAATTTTGAGTTTTGATGCGTTATCAAGGAGCACATACGAGCGGTCAAGAACATCGACACACAGAAGTCAGCCATTAGCAGAACACCTTTTGGAATCTGGCTCAACAGAGAACCGACGTCATCGACATAGCTCAAACAATTAGCAAGCTGAAATGGCAAAGGGCTGGGCATATATGCCGAAGAACCGACAACCGCTGTGGTAACGTGTTCTAGAGCGGAGACTACGTTTTTGTAAACGTAGTGTGGGGCGCCCCCTGGCTAGGTGGAGCGACGATCTGCGTAAGGCGGCTGGTAGTGGATGGGACGAGCTGGAAATAGAATAGAAAATAGAAGAAAAGTGTTCCAATAAAAATTACTTCAATAGTTAATTGTAGTTTACTTTTGAAGCATATAACTTGTTTAATAAAACAAAAACTACCAAGAACCAAAAATACCGAAAGAACCGGGAAATCCCGAAAGGTACCGATAAAAAAAAGTACCGAAATTACCGGTTCTCACAAAGAATACCGGTTCCGGAAACACACTAGGAATGCCCCTCTCTCGAAGCACGGCCAGATGTCACAGGTTGAAGGATTTCTGTGGATAGAGGCGGCTCAACACCGTATGTCATGGCATTGTATGGATGAGGCCTTAATACGTTCTACGTACGTTTTTACTATCCCACACATCGACGTAAATAAATCCCACAACATATGCAATTTTGTGGTACACTTATGAAAAAAATTATCAGTTGTAATTTATCATAATACTTTAAATTCATGTCTAGATGTGTTTAAATATAAAAAAACAAGGATACAATTCTTGCTATCCCTCACAAACTGTGCATTCGCTAGTAGTAAAATTGTATAATGGGCCGATTGCTCTGTCAGACTGAATCGATTGTGTTACGCATAGCGTATAAAAATGATAATACATATAAAAAAAACAATATTAATAAAAAAACATATAAACAAAATATGCCGAATTGTTCAATTTTCTGAAGTAAATCAAGGTTTTGTTTCTTGATTGAAAATACATTACGAATTTTGCAAAATCTTTGTTTATTAAAATAAATGCCTCCTTACTAATCCAAACGCGCTGCGGATCCGAATGGTAATAATTTTGGGGTGTTAGGATTTATTTCTTGGTTTTAGGATTATAGAGGCCCTAAAGACTAAAACTAATACGATGGCGAGTTTAATCTTTATTTATAATTTAGTTTTGTTTTAAGAATGATTTAAGGTACAAATTGCCTTATTATGTATTTATGTGCATTTGTTTTTGTTTTAGTTTTTATGCAGCTCCTATCTTGTTTGCTTTTTTGTTGGTGTGTGTCTTTGTTTGTATAGTCATAAATAAACGTTTCTTTCTTTCTTTCTTTTAATGAAATTTTTACAAACCTAAAGATTATACGATACTGTGGGCCAGTCGACTGTGTCACGGACTCACGGTTAGGAAACAGTAACGCCAGTTCGGTCCAGTACACCATGGTTAGTAAGAACTAACTCCAGTCCGGCCTACTGCAATACATTTCAATGATAATCCAGTCAACTGAACTGTCACAACTGTACTACGGACAAGAAGCGCTAATTTTAAATGTTGAATAATAGTGATTTTGTAGAGTTTTTTCCTATAAACTTTACCATAGGCACAGATATAAAAATACTATACTAGTACATATACCTCATGCCATACAACGAAACGCGACCGCCATAACTCGGGCTATTGTGCAGGCTATTTTGGTTGCCTTATCTGGGCGCTAGATGCCGCCAGCAGCGCAATTGATAGCTAGAGCCACCTAGCACCTGCAACTGTAATTACCGCGTAAAACGCGCACACACTCAACAGATGGCGTTTGTTAAAAAACTTAGGCCCGTCGCACATAAAGATACTCAAAAAGAACCAGTTACAAACTCAAATACTAACGAGATCAAATGGCCCTCCTGATGTTAAGCGGTAACATCTGCCTTTAACAATGCTTTACCTCATTATGATTCCATTGCCACGGTAATGCTGCATGTGTTGTAATAAAATAGTTTGCATAATAATCTCTGAGATTCTAAGCTGAAGCTGAAGATAGTAAAAAAGTGACTGAAACTTTACAACTTTATGTATAGCGTCATGTCATCGTGTGCGAGGTACAGTTTCAAAGTGGTTTGTAATTGTAATTACCGATTAGTTCCCTCATTTTTGAGTAGCTCCATGTGCGACGGGCCTGGCTATGGTTTTTTTAACTCGACATCTTTATTAAGACTGCGTCAACCCCAGGCACAAATCTTCATATACAAAAATAAGCCTCTCGCCCGCCGCTCGAAAAAGCGGTTTTTATTGAATATCTCATAAATTTAGATAAATAAAAAACTCCTACAGTGAACCCTCGGCGTTGTTGAATTGATTTTATCTATCTAATTTTTTACCCAATAATATGTACCATTTTAATAAAAAATCTAATCTAGGCAAAACATAGATGTAACTTTGGATTTTTTTATATCGTGAAAATATTGTCCTATCGTGTTTCTGGTACAGTGACCCCTCGGAATTATAATGTAGTATTCATGCATATTATTAATTTAAATACTGTACTTGATTTAGCCTGTTAAAAAACAAATCTCAGATTAGGAATTTTGGGGTACCCCACAGATGACCCGCTCGCGACTTCGTCCGCGCCTAGTCCGAAAACTTTCCCGGCGTGCAGACAAAAACTAACCACGCCGTGACACGAGCTTTGAAACGAACGAACACTCAAGTTTTCCAATTTAGGTGTCCATACCTGAAAATATTTGAATCCCAACAACTACCTATATCGTGAAACTATATGCTACAACGTCGATATTACGCTAAAATATGGCTAAATCGTAAAGTGTATTTTTTTACAAACACAACGTTCCCGTGCCAATTTTCATTTACTTATTGCTGAAACATATGTTTGTTAATTTTATTTGAGGAAACTACCTATGAACCAGATACGAAACCCCGGTTTCCTTGACGGCCGAAGCGGAAATTTCAAGTAGGTATCTACTGCCAACGCTTTCCGAAATACTCAGCATTTTTGTTTTTACGTGTGAACCCCATTTTGAAACCATACAAATTTTTAATTTTTCTTTGTAAGTAGACCTTTACACCCAAAAAAGAATAGGTACACCCTCTAAATTTCAAGTCTCAATGACCAGCGGTTTAGGCTGTGCGTTGTCACTCGGTCAGACAGTTAGTCAGGAAATTGCCTTTTATATATAACTAGTTCGTATTTGGTTACAATGATATTGAATATTTTATTTGAAAATGTTAGACGAATTTTTAAACGGAAATACTAGTTTTCTCTTTCATTTCGGGCATGACGTCATTGGCGTGTCATCTGTTTTTTTTTAATAACGCCATTTATCAAGTTAGTACTACCTGTGGTACTACAAACAAACTGTGTCAAACCTCAACCTAGTTCAAATGATTACCACCAGGATAACAACATCATTAGATTTTTCTAAAAATAATTAAACTTGATTGAAGAGGCATTTATTTAATTTTCCCGTGTTATGGGTATTTTTTGATATCAGAAATTATTTTTTTCAGTTCCAAATATTCATTTTTCACATACTTCAATAACAAATCTATACCTGTTACGCCATCTATTGAATTTCAATAGAACAATCTATTTTTTCTTTGGGATGAGACCCCGTGCTATAGGTATCATTCTGGGGCTAAAAAAGTCAAAATTTCAAAATAAAATTTAAAAAAAAAACCAGCAGCATTAAATAAGTAAATAAAAAAATAATGCTGGACCGTTCACACAACATTATCTAGCCCCATTATTGAGTTATTATCAAAATTTCTTTTCACGCACTTACTAGCTAGATATACAGGATGGTGCAAATTTTTGGCCCCTTAAGGGTAGCTACCTTTTTTTTTGTAGTTAGAAGGTTTTGTTCTTAAGAAACTTCTGTTTTATTTGGAAGAAAAAATATTCCCATTTTTAGATTTTTGAAAAAAAGTACGGTTCACCCAAATTATGACATTTTTTAAAAAAAACAAGTTGGTCTTAATCGACTCTATTTCTAACCAGGAAAACTTTTCCCAAAGTAACATTCCAAATAAAATAGTCAGTTTTGGCAATAATTAAAAAAAAAAACATTCCATACATTTTCTATGTAAAAACGAGTAAGTGAAAACAACAATGTCACTCATTCAATGATTCTCAATTTAAATTCGTATGTAACTACTTATTTAAGTTGGTAGGCTAATTTTGAAGGATTATGTTCACTCTAACGACGATGGTTTATACGTAAAAATGTCTCCAGACCCAAATTAAAAACATACCTACCTAGTTACTTGTTATTAGCAAAACACACCCATTTTATTGAGTTTAAACAAAAAAAACTTGTTTGGTAAGTAAATAAATTGTTTTATAATAAAAATTAAATATAAGTAAAAATTTAATTCCAGATATGTTCAAAGTGTAAACCGTTTATTTGATTACACAGATTGGCACGCGTTAACTTACTTTGCGTAGCAGCCCTTACCTTTATGTAATGCATATTTTGCAATGCACTTAGAATGCCGTCTTTCAGTTCGACGGGACTTTTGAAATGCCCAGCGTATACCTTATCTTTCAGGTAGCCCCATAGAAAAAATCGCAAGGGGGATCGGGGGGTCGGGAGGTTTTTATAACTTTCTTGTCTGCTAGTGGTATTTCTTCATTTTCTTCTTTTTCGTGGACTTACTAGACATATACTTATCTGTACATTATAATAAATATCAGACATCTTATAGTTATTGAGAAATGTGCGCTCAAAGAAGGTTCTTTTTTCCATTAAGGTAGAACATTTCGCACAAAAAATTCAAATTCAAATTCAAATTCCATATATCAGGCTTATTGAGAATTATTGTACTAAACCTAAACAATAAGCCCATAGAAACATAAATACCTTAGAAACTAACATATATATAAAATCACTTTTTTAATAACTTAATCTAACACACGTGTGACCGCCCAGCCGTGATGACCAAAAACACAATAAAAATTTCACGCCTCAATCAAAAGAGGTTCCGAAACTAGTAGCTGCTCTTTAATCAGCCCTGCGAGTCCGTAACTACAGAACTAACGTTTTTTTTATGTTTAGATAGATTCTAGACTGTGCAAATAATTGTCCAGACTGCCCTTTTACATATTAGCTAAAGACTTTGAACTTGTTTAATATCGTAAATGGCACAGGCTTGACACAGAGTAATAATAAGCAAGCGACAGAACGCACAGGTAGAGATACAAAACTATTTTCAGCCATGTCAATGCCTAAGTCCTGGGTAACATCGAACACCCAAACACATTCTTAGAACAAGTCCAATCACTAAAACGACTCCTTCTGGGAGAACAACCATGCAATGAGTGAGTGAGTGAGTCACCGATATTCAGCAAGTTATTCAATGATGCAACTGCTGCTTTATTCCCTAAAACATTGTTAAAGGTGTAAAATAAAGAATAAAACAATAAATAAATGCTGCACTATTATAAGTTTATTTCCTACTACAAATTGGGAATTATTTAGTTACGGGAAAGATGGTGTACACAGAAATACGATTCTCTATTTTTTTTTCAAGGTAGTACTGATTAGTTTCGTATTTTTCTTTAAATTCAGCCAGGCCGTTCTCCAGATGAGCAAAGTTAAACTGAATCGTACTGTCGTTTGATTCGTTCTCCATGATAACATGTCCCTTGTAACCTTCGGGATCAGGAGCAGGCTTTCCACTAACACAAATACGTAGACGATTGTCGTTAGTAGCTACCAAACCTATGGGGCTTGATGTTGGTGTAGGGTCGTCGGGTCCCTTGATCCATTTTCCCATCTCCAATGATGCAGATTTGACAATTAATCTTAACGTTGACTGAGGATGTACGACGAAACAGCAATTCATTGCTTCATTGCGTCCTTTTACGTTGCCTTTGTCTGCTGCTTGCCCTTCAGCCGCGCAGCACCAGCACAGGAACAGTAGAAACAACGAACGGTACATGTTCGCTTGACTGCCGCACAATGCGATTTGATAGTAAATGAACACAAACCGGCGTATTTATAGGGGAGATATTATGACAATAACAATAACAAGTGCATTACATCATCCATGCAATTTTTAAGGAAAAAAACAACTTTATAGAGATTACGTTGCTTTTTATAACTTGTCATTTCTACGACATTCAACTCGCGATTGATAACGTCAAACGACCTCGTTTGTCATTATGACTCTTTAGGTGGTTGCTTTCGCTTGTGGCGCGTTTTATTTTTTTCGTGTCTTTCGCTTTTCACAGCTCATCAACACTTCTTCAGATAGCGAAAACTATGTTGCCGGTAATAAAATGACCTAACACACAAGTTTTAATTTATGGTATCACATAAATATCATTAGTTTGGCTATGAATGTGCTTGAAACAAAAAAACACTGTAAACATCATTGAAGCACAATTGTAGCTAAACTAATGATATTTATGTAATACTAATCCGGTCATATAAATACCGGCAACATAGTTTTTGATATCTGAAGAAGTGTTGATGAGCCGTGATGAGCAAAAAACACGAAAAAAAATGAATTTCGCAATTTAACAAAACACCTTCTTAAGTTTTTATGCTGCATTTTTTTTTATCCATTAAAAAACATCATTGGATGACAAATTTTCTTTAAACGTTTTTGATTTGCTTAGCCACTTTTTGTATAATGAACGTTCTTAACATATTTAAATCAGCAATATATGCATGCCTCAGGTCGACTTGAAAACAATACATTTCTACATACATACATAGACACACGCCTTTTTCCCCCAAAGGGTAAGCAGAGCCTCAAATAGGCCTCTTTTCACCGTGGGTTGCACCATTATAGGATAAAGACGTGACAAGCGGTGAGCTCATCGCTGCCATTGCTTCACCCGACTGAATCTCTTAACGCTTTCTTCTAGTAATAATACATTCCATATATAAGCTAGCAGCCGGGACAAATCTTAATGTCAGCGGGATATAAAATGTATAATAATACATCCCACACACTTTGAACAAATTATTCATCAAATCTAGATCTACCTCGACAAGATCAGAAAAAATGCTCGTATATGAACGACCTCTGTGGCGCGGCGGGCGAACGTTCACCTGCGACGCAAGAGGTTGCGGGTTCGATCTCCGCCTCGGAAAAAATATTTGTGCAATCTGCAGATATTTGTTCAATGTGTTCCGGGTATTTTTTATGTATAATAAAAAATATCTATATATGTAATGTATTGTATTAAGTATATCAGTTATATAGTACCCATAACCCAAGCTCTGCGTAGCTTGGGGCTAGATAATGTTGTGTGAACTGTGTCCAGCATTATTTATTTATTTATAGCAAAGTGCAATCACGATGGTGGAACCCACGGTGAAAAGAGGCCCATTTGAGGCTCTGCCTACCCTTTCAGGAAAAAGGCGGGTGTTTATATATGTATAACTCTTAACGTTTTTTTTTGTATTGAAATTGAGGTTCCCGCTGTGTCAAAGTGCATGGGTGCTTTTTGAGTTTCTATATATACAAAAATCCATATGTCATTATACGTCTTCTCCATAATATCCGTTTCAAGCCCGTACTATAAGTTTAATACACGTATGAACAGCGCACACAGGTAACTATTAAATCGCTTTTATCTAGGTATGTCTCGTTACTTGCCAAAATTTAACTTCACAGTGGTTTCACAGTTCACGGGCTCAGTGACGCGTGTTGGGAGAGGCAACACCGATCGTAACCGTTTGGTCGTCCGGCGTAAGTCACTTCTACTTGTCATCATCATCATCATCATTATCAACCTCCACCCTCCACCTCCAGTCCACTGCTGGACATAGGGCTCTCCCACGGCACGCCACTGAGCCTGGTCTTTGGCTCTCCTCATGCAGTTTCTGCCAGCTACCCCGCGCTAGTCGTCGCTCCACCTAGCCAGAGAGTGCCCTACACTACGTTTGCCAAGACGTGGTCTCCACTCAAGAACTCGTTTACTCCACTGGTTATCGGTTCTTCAGCAGACATGACCGGCCCACTGCCACTTCAGCTTGCTAATCCTCTGGGCTATGTCTAGTACTTTGGTTATCTGTCGGATAACCTTGTTTCGGATCTTATTCCTCAGAGAGACTCCAGGCTTTCCAAAGCTCGCTGAGCGACTTTATGTTTATGGATCTGTCCTGCCGTGAGAGTGGCCACGTTTCAGCTCCGTAAGTCAAAACTGGTAGGACGCACTGGTTACTTTTGTCTTTAGGCATTGTGGGATGGGCGACGAGAAAACTTGACGAAGTTTTCCAAATGCTGGCCAGCCTAGCTGAATTCTCCTACTTAATTCTTTCTCGAAGTTATGTTTACCTAGATGTATGATCTGCCCGAGGTAAACATACTCCTGCACAGCTTCGAGAGGTGTACCAGCGACCGTGATCGGCGCCGGGGTTACATGCTCATTGACCATGATTTTGGTCTTGTCCAAGTTTATTCCCAGTCCGACCCGTCGAAAAGCATCAGCTAGGTTGTTCAGCATTTGTTGCAGTTCCTGCGGCGATTCAGCCATAATAACGATGTCGTCTGCGAATCGAAGGTGTGAAATGAGTTCACCATTAATGTTAATGCCTTCCACTTCACTTCTACTTGGTTCAGTTCTGGTTGGTTGTGGTTTCAGCTATTCACATGAAAGGGACTTTTTGGTTAAATGGACTCTAGAACTAGACCTTTTTGCTAAAAAGTAGTAATGTTTCTTGGTATAAACCTCGGATTAAGAACTAAACATAAACAATGTGACAGATTGACATATTCTTTGTCTTTCTCGTCATGATATTTCTTGGGATGGATAATTAATTATCTAGGAGGAAACCTGCGGTCGCGGTCGTCACTGGCTGGGTGGGTCTGTGGCTGGCTTTTTATAATCCTTCTCCACCCGTCTCGTACCGCTGCCGTTATGGTGCATTTATGCAGTGAACCATCCAAAGCTGTCTTGATTTGGTCAGTCCATCTCATGGGGGATCTGCCCTGTGCGCGTGTGCCCTCAACTCTACTTTGAACCACAAGGCGTTCAATGGACATCTCTCCGCGTCGTGACACGTGTACTAATAAAATGAGGAAACAGTGCCTCATATTTTGTGAATAAACATCTTAAATGTTTTGTAATCAACTTATTTGTATTATTGTTTATTTTTACCAATAGACCCCACTCGTCTCAGTCGGATTCTTGCCTGCCACCCTTATTTATGCATACATTTTATATAGGTAATGATATACCTACGCTTGATATACATAATAGTCATAATAGTCATTTATTCACAATATTAATTGTATGTCAATATGGCAGGTACGATATTGAGGTAAGAGCTTGTAATGAGACGCTCTTGGTACAATATTTTTGCCATAAGAAGCTAAAATGTTTTACAAACATATTATAATTACGCTATTCACAGCTTATTAAATAAAAAATAAAAAATAATAATAATAAATAACAATGAGACAATTATCATTAATAAAAAATAAAAAGTCACAATACAAAATTAATACATTTATATAGGTGCGATGATTATAGCCCATGAACTCATCATATACCTATATAAAAGGTCTGCTCGACATGCCACCATTTAAGTTTGTTGTTTATATGAAAACATACTCAGAGTATCGGTGATACTGGCTGGGAGATTATTGTAGACTGTTGGTCCCATTACTTGCGTCAATTTCGAAGACTTCGTTAACGAACGTGGGACTTGGAGCTCAAAAATGGCCAGTGCTCATGGCCTGTATCTTTTTATTTTTATTATCATCTTATGTACCCGTATTTCGCAAAATAAATGTTTGATTAATTGATTGATTGATTACTTGCGTTAACTTATGCCGGTTTCGAGTATAGTACGTGCCTCTGGTATAATCCTCACGTACACCGCTACCTGGTATAACAACAGGCAGGGCAACGTGAGGATGCATAAGCTCTTAAAATGGGGCCTCGCTGACTCGTCACTTGGTATCTGCGCGATGGCGCGTAGCTGTTCTAAGGCATAGGTGTATATTAACTAGGACAAGCCTAACTTATGTTTAGTGCAAAGTCCCTTAGTCCCTGCTTTATTTGTCACTAGCTCTAATTGTAGCTGACAACCCTAAACCGGTTGTAGATAAAAGCCCTGCGAAGCTCGCGCCGAGAGCTGAAACTGAATTGTGACTTGTGCAGTTGTTAAGACACCCTTGCTTGCAGACTGTTCCTTTTAAGCGCAGTCGAGGTTTTGGAGTGCTACACTTAATTGTTGACTGCTTGTTGACCGCAGACAGAAATCTTCATACTTAAAACGCCACGCACCGCTCGAAAAAGCTGTTTTTAAATCTCGTAAACTATAGATACATTAACAAAACCCGAACAGTAAACACTCTGCTTTGTTGTATTGATATTATTTACCAGCTTTTTACCAAATAATATGCATTATTTTAATAAATAATCGAATAAACGCAAAAAATAGTCGTAACTTTTTTTTTCTATAGATATAATATTGCCCTAACATGCTTCTGGTACAATGACCCCTCGGAATTATAATTTAGTATCTATGCATATTTATAATTTGAATATTTTACTTGATTTAGTCTGTCAAAACTAGATTATGAATTTTGCGGCATACCCCCAGGGAGAAACGCTAGAAAGCAGCTTCATACAAAACTGAGACGACCAGAATTTCTAGTCTCTGACTTACAGTTAAATTCTCTCACTATTATATAACTCAGTAAAGTTCAGGTAAGTTAGACAGAGACAGAACTAGCACTCGCACAACGAAAAGAGAATTAAATCCAAGAAAAATAATAATTAACAAAATAAAAAAACACTAGTAAAACTGTACAGTTCACACAACATTATCTATAGCCCCACGCTAAGCAGAGCTTGTGTTATTTACTAGATTACTGATAATACTCGTAATAAAATACATTACATAGATAGATAGTTTTATTATACATAGAAAATACCCAGAACACCCTGAACAAATATCTGCAGATCTTACAAATATTTGTCCCGATGTGGGAATCGAACCTGCAACCTACTGCGTCGCAGGCGAACCTTCGCCCGCTGCATCACAGAGGTCGTCAAAATCTACATAATAATATTATAATCAAATTGGCCAAAACAATAATATTATTTGTTATTCTTATTAATGTTATCAAGGTACGTTGCTAGGTAATGGGGATATTTACCTATCTTATATGGGCGTGACCTACGTGTTATTGCACTGTTCATAGCTAGAGGGTAACGCTTATCATCATGTGGGCCACCTGCTTGAACCGTCATATCAAGTTGTATAAAAAATAAAAATAAAGGTCACCTTTTCTTTTATCGAGAAAGTTTATTGAAAACTTGTTTTGGTTACTTGGAAATATTAAGAGAGATTAACACAGTCATATCTTTGGTGAAACTATGTAGATTTTTCTAAAAAATACGTAGGTATAAGTGGATCCTATTATACGAATCTTGTCTAGTCCTACGTACAAAATGTGACTCAAAAATTCAGTTTCAGCGGGACTCGAACCCACATTGACTAATCAGCAATACCTTGAAATTCATTTTAAATGTAGACATTAGTGTTAACTTTTAATTAATAACTAGGTAATAAATTTGTATTTGTTGTACCTATTATTTGATATTAACTAAGGAGATGATACATGCCTAAGAATTTCGTCGAGTTATCGCGTTCCTGAGGACACGGTGGGATCTATTCTTAGGCCGGACACACCACGTACTGGTATTCACATCGATCTATGTAAATAAAAGTTGCTCGGAAATTATGAACATAAGGGATTTTTGTATGAACTCACATTGCTGTAAACGTCTGTCGGGTCAATGGTTGACCGGATTTTAATGATATGTATAAATAAAATAAATAAATACTACCTACAGATCGTTCACAAAAGCAAGGCACTTTTTCGCCGTGATGTTGGCACTATAAGCTTGTCAATCTGTTATTGTCAGATGGGCAGATTATCATAGACTGCTCCGGCCGTTTTTGTGATAATATTTAATATTTTTCGCATTAATCATGCCAAAGCCATTTGGAAGTAATGCAAGAGCGATTGTGTTGAAGGTGCGTGCCTTTTGTAAGAGAGAAAAGGGAAACAAAGCCCCGTTTATTCCACTCAATTATATTACATGTTAGTAAAATAGGGATACCAGCTTCCGAGACAATAAATAAATAAATAAATAAATAATGCTGGACAAATTCACACAACATTATCTAGCCCCAAGCAAAGCCAGAGCTTGTATTATGGGTACTAGATAACTGATATACTTAATATAATACATTACATAGATAGATATTTCAATATTACAATGTCTTTAGTATGGGTAATAAGAATTCACTAACATAACGAATTAAAGTAAAGAAGTACATAATCTCAGTGAATTTAATTTATTTCTTTATGATATTGTCCTTGTTTGTGTTTTTATAAATATTTACTTTTTATAAAATGATACAAAATTTGTGTCTATTTCAGGCATTTCGGAGAGAAACGTAAATACAATATCTAAAGAAGGTGAAGTTGCTGCCTCAACCACTCTACTCTACCCCCTACCACTGCGACTTAAATGCAATTGAGTCAAATGCACTTAGTGCAAATGATTGGAGTCTTCTACAGAGACGAGTAGCTAGCAATAATGTCGGCCAAGAAGCAGGGAATATCGTGAAGTTAACCGAAGAAGCTATTTCATCTATAACCCCTCAGGATAGGCAAAAAGAGTGTGAACACGTAAAAAAAATTGAAGACAAATTTTATGAACTTGATCTCTGCATGGATTATATTACTGATAATTGAACTTGGAAATGACAGCAGCACAGTTTCGGTTACGACAGATGATGATGACGTTTATGCAAGTGACAGTGATATGTCTTGAATAGTTCCTTTCGACCATAATTACTGTCAGAAATAAATAAATAAATAAATAGTTTATAATTTAAATAGTGTCATCATTTACAACCTTACTAGTCTTATAACTGTATATTATTTAAAAACAGGCAAGTAAAACATATTAATCGGTTGTAGGTACATACAAGTTTAGATAATGTTGTCGGCGACCACCAATCACGAAGTGGGGTAAATGCTACATATATTGTTGGCAGCACCGTAGGCAATGCTGCCAATACACAAAATAAGTGCCTTGCTTTTGTGAACGATCTGTAATGTTAGTAAGTTCAAAGAACAATATCTAGCCCCAAGCTAAGCAGAGCTTGTGTTATGGGGTACTAGGAAACTGGTATGCCTATAAATAGATAGATATTTTTATTATACATAGAAAATACCCAGAACACCCTGAACAAATATCTGCAAATCGTACAAATATTAGTTCCGATGCTGGAATCGAACCCGCAACCTCCTGCGTCGCCGGTGAACCTTGGCGGCCCGCCGCGCCACAGAGGTCGTCAAATAGTCCGAATATGCTTTTTTCATACATAGATACACGCCCTTTTCCCCAAAGGAGTAGGCAGAGCCTCGACGGGCCTTCTTTCATCATGGGTTGCAGAAAAATTGGTAAAGTTTCCCGGAAATTTGGAATATTCGGAAAAAACTTAAGGTGCTTTTTTCTATGATTTTTTGTATGAATTCAAGACCATCGCTGAAAACGTCTGTCGGGTCAACGGTTGACTGGATATTGATGATATTTGTTGTGTGGATGCATGAGGAGGAGGGGACAGAAGTAGGGGGTCCTCCCCCTACTTCTGCCCCCTCTGATTTTTGACCCGATACAACGTGTGCGAACCTTGGGCAAAATCTTGTTTCAAAAACCGCATTGTGTCCAATTTTAAAAATAATAATTTCCCATTAACGCCCAGCTTTAGGCTGCGTTTCCATTGACGCGGAGCTGTGCGGAGATGAGCGGAGAATAGCGGTGAAAAGTGGTAAGTGTTTCCACTGAAGCAGAGAGGAGAGGAGCGGAGCGGAGAGGAGAGGAGCGGAGCGGAGTGGAGCTAACTTTGGAATTGCGCAATTTTGAGCTCAGTTTGTCTCCATCTTTCAGAAAGAGCATATGTCATGTTGTCGCTTAAAAAGAAAAAAGCAATCCTTTTATATCTTTCGTTACTTGACGACGAAGATAACGAATCAGATGAAGTAGCATTGACTGTTGCAACTTTTTTGGATATGAAGAGAAAACATAGATTCTGGATTCGACAACATATAAAATATCGTTCTGTGCATGGAGAATTTTCAATTTATTCGCCGCTTCGCTCTCCTAGCTACCCGCCGCAACGCACCGCCCCGCTGTCCTCCGCTCCGCATCACCTCGCTACGCACCGCCCCGCTGTCCTTCGCTCCGCATCACCTCGCTTATTTTATATGAATATCCGTTCAGCTCTGCCCCGCTCCGCTCGTGCTGTTTCCATTGAAGCGGAGCAGAGATTTCGAGCATAGTGATTGGTCAATTCATGCACCGCTAAGCACCGCTCCGCCCAACTCCGCGTCAATGGAAACGCAGCCGACGCGGAGCTGTGCGGAGATGAGCGGAGAATAGCGGTGAAAAGTGGTAAGTGTTTCCACTGAAGCAGAAAGGAGAGGAGCGGAGCGGAGCGGAGAGGAGAGGAGAGGAGCGGAGCGGAGCACAATTTTGAGCTCAGTTTTTGCACCTATGACATAACGTTGATAACTACTACGACGCACTGCGCGCGAGTTGTGGCGTCACACCCTCCCCCGCACCCCGGTCCGCACCTCGCCGCTTCGCTCTCCTAGCTACCCTCCGCAACGCACCGCCCCGCTGTCCTCCGCTCCGCATCACCTCGCTTATTTTATATGAATATCCGTTCAGCTCTGCCCCGCTCCGCTCGTGCTGTTTCCATTGAAGCGGAGCAGAGATTTCGAGCATAGTGATTGGTCAATTCATGCACCGCTAAGCACCGCTCCGCCCAACTCCGCGTCAATGGAAACGCAGCCTTAACATTATACGTTTTCATCTTTTTAGGGTTCCGTACCCAAAGGGTAAAACGGGGCCCTACTACTAAGGCTCGGCTGTCCGTCTGTCTGTCGGTCTGTGTGTCTGTCTGTCTGTCGGTCTGTGTGTCTGTCTGTCTGTCCGTCAGTCACCAGGCTGTATCTCATGAACCGTGATAGTAAGACAGTTGAAATTTTCACAGATGATGTATTTCTATTGCCGCTTTAACAACAAATACAAAAACAATTGAATAAAAAATATTTAAGCTCCCATACAACAAACGTAATTTTTCCAAATTAGGTTAAGCAATGATCTGCGAGGTCAGTTTTTGGATGGGTGACCACTATTTTCGTGCAATTTTTATTTATATTTATTTACAAACGTGATTTTTTTGCCGTTTTTGTAGATAATGGTACGGAACCCTTCGTACGCGAGTCCAACTTGCACTTGGCTGGTTTTTTATTTCTACTGAACATAAAAGTCGTACGGGCGGTTTCAACAAATGATCACCAATCGGTTATAAATAGGCCTGTCAAGTGCGATGTTACAGTCTGCGAACATGTTTGACCTTTGCGAAACCACTGTAAAATGATACTACGAGAACTCGAAACTAAAACCGAACTTGGAGTCTACGTTAAGAAACACATTCATTGAATCAATATTATAGATCGACTGAGTCATCTTTAAAATAATTGTTCCTCATAAATAAAGGCACAACACACACACACAACACACACACACATCGAAACACATCGTTTGTTACATTCGAAATTGCAATAATTGCGGTAAACTTTCTTTTTTGGTATGTTGTTTGAGAGTGTTGAGAGCTTCCCAGCCATCTCCGCCATACAGAGCAATTCAAAATGCCTCGCCTGCATAGGTAATGTTGTGTGAACTGTCCAACATTATTTATTTATTTATTAGTCTATCTATGGTGGGCGTTCAGTCGGTGAGGATCGGTTTTGGCTGGTGCGCCAAAATAATGGTCTGTGTTTGGGGTGAGATTAAGGATCTGCCGCAGAGCCGCTGTTAAGGAACCAGGAATACTTACATTGTGGTGTAGGTACGACACTACAGTGGCATTCGTGGATATCTGTCTACTAGTGGACTGATGATGATGATGACTTGGAATATGCCGAAGTACAACCGAGAACGCTTAGTACCGAGTCTTTCGCCGAGACACAATCACTCACAGTGTGAGCCTATTGTTCGTATAAAAGGGTGCCAAATAAAGTAAGAAGCGTTGAAGTAGTTGTCTGGGGTTACGATGCTCGCGGTCAATAAGATCCGAGGGGTCGGTGAATCTTGGTATTGGTTCGTAGTCGTTCTTTCTTGGACTCCCTGCATCAGGGCCACAATCGATCTCATTTTGAACATAATGCCCTTATCCCACTTAGGTAGGGTCGGGCACCCTTTTTAGGGTGCCGTTCCCAAAGTGTAAAACGGGACCCTATTACTAAAACTCCGCTGTCCGTCCGTCTGTCTGTCTGTCTGTCTGTCCGTCTGTCACCAGGCTGTATCCGTATGAACCGTGATAGTTAGACAGTTTAAATTTTCAAAGGTGATGTATTTCTGTGCCGCTATAACAATAAATACTTACTAAAAACATAATAAAATAAATATAGACGCAGTATGCAGTAAACAACAGTTGGCCTGCGGTGCCCTACAGGATGCTGAACCACGGGTGCCCGGATGGGGGGCAGTTTAGGACTTGTGATTTAAATGGACATAATAGTAATAAAAACTTTTTATTTTTTAACATGCTTATTATTATTAAAGTGTATTTGTTTAAGCAACTGAAATAAATGAAAACACCTAAAGTGACACAAAGTTTTTTATATGGCGCCTTGGCGTAAGTTAGGCCACATACATAGACAGGACATGACCTAAAGTGGGCTATAATATTATGTGTACTAACCTACCCCAAGGCGCCATTTAAAATCTTTGTGTCATAAAACAATTGTTATTTAATTTGAAACTAATAGGTTTACCTCTATCCATGCATAGATACCCAAACTTAACAGAAACTATATAAAACATATAATTTATTCTCATAATGAGCAAATAAACGGGTACATATAAAAATGCATAATTTCAAAATACATACGTTTAAAATACATAAGTTCAAAATCCATAAATTTAAAAAACCTAATGGTGAAAATAAATAAGTTTTATAATCGATAAAGTTCTATATGTATAATGGTCGAAATGCCTAAAGCCATCATCTCAAACAAATATGCATGCCAAATTTCAAGTTTATAGCTGGAGCCATCAATTTGATACTTTTTATGTATTTCAAACATTATAAAAACCGTACAATAGGGATATTGAACTTATATATTGGAACCATACGGTATTTTGATTTTCGGTATTTTAAACGTATACAGTAAGGGTACGTATCAAAATACATAAATTCAAAATGCATTAATTTATAAAACCTAATACTGAAAATAACTAAATTGAAAACCCTTAAAAGTTTTTTATTTATAATATCGAAATACCTGAAATCAAAATACATAATGATTACAATGTATAAAAATACCAATGTAATAATAGCTTAAAGCTCAACCCAGATCATAATCTATCAGTGTATTTGACGACCTCTGTGGCGCGGCGGGCGAAGGTTCGCCTGCGACGTAGGAGGTTGTGGGTTCGATTCCCGCCTCGGAATAAATATTTGTAAGATCGGCAGATATTTTCAGGGTGTGCTGGGTATTTTCTATGTATAATACAAAATATATATCCATGTAATGTATTGTATTATAAAGAGAGAAAGAAAAGCTCTGCTTAGCTTGGTGCTGGATAATGTTAAGTGAAACGTCCAGCAATATTTATTTATACCAAATTTCATGGGAATCCGTTCAGCCGTTTTGGCGTGATTAACTTACAAACATCTAAACATCGTTACTTTGATGTATGATATTAGTGGGATATATTATAGCTACATATGGGATGGGCTTAATGATTTGTAACCATTATACTTACATTTGAACTTAAAGTATTTGACTATTATGCTATGTAGCCATTATTAATTTGATCTGTTATGTGTTGTTGACATTATGCATTTCAAACTTCGGTATTTCAAACTTTGTTATTCTAAACTTATATCAAATGAATTTATAAATTTTAAACCATTAGGTTTTTTAAATTTATGTGTTTTGAACTTATGAATTATAAACGTATGTATTTTGAATTTATGAATTTTGATACGTACCCTAATTAAATATACATGTAAATTTGATATTATTAGTAATAATGTCAAATTCAGCAGTGACAAATTTAGTTTTGTAAAAACTCATTCACCGAATAAAAATAATGGAACAAAAGCCAATTATGTAAAGCTGTTTTAAATCCATTTAATGGCTTATCCGTTAGGTCTTTCGGTAGCTTATTGTAAACTTTAACCGCCCTAACATAACATTGTACATAACGTACAGTTGAGAAACTTTGGGTTATTGATAATGAAAAATCTAATTTCATTTCTTGCGTAGAAGTTATAGGAAAATAATTGATCAGATTATTCATATAACCTACGTTATTGGCATAATCATCTATTATCACGCCTTTGGCCACGCCAGCTGTTACAGAGTAGTATTACCTACTTTAGTATAGCGGTAGCGGTGAGCACTAAATATACGTATATTCAGGTACTTATGTAGTAGGTACGTACCTACATACCTATATCGAGCTCTGTGTCGCGGCGCGCGAGTAGCCAACAGAGATGCGAGAGGTTGCGGGTTCGATTCCCGCTGCGGGACAAATGTTTGTATTATTTGCAAATATTTATTTCAGGTCTGGGTGTTATAGCACCATGGTACTCGTAGTTCCTGATACCCACGACACAGGTAATCCTAGACTAAAAAATTGGTGCCAACATCATCATCATCATTTAAATCCCACTAGTATCGATTATTGCACACGGTAGCGGTGAGCACTAAATATACGAGTATATGTTTGATAGTCTAATTAACTCACATTAAATCAACATTTAAAACTGCATGATAATCAGTTTGGGTTTAGGCCCGGGCTGTCAACTGAAACTGCGGCATTGTGTTTTAAAAGTGCTGTCAAATACTACACAGAACAAAAGACACCGGTGTATGCTTGTTTTCTGGACTTGTCCAAAACACCCTCCTCAAAGTGTTCGCTGACCACTTTGACTGTCCCTAAATACACCACTGTTGAGAGTGCTGTGCCTCCCAAACTGTTCATAAGAGCGTGGTGAGTGGCTCGTTCCTATGGCTCGTGGCTAGTATCTTACTAACTAACTAACTTGCCTTTGTTTCATTCATTTTGTATTCATGTGTTTAATTAATAATAAGTGTTGTTTTGTATATATGTGACATGTCTTATTATTGTTATTGAATGTACTTGTTTATTACCTATTATGAGTCTTTGTTTACTTTAATTAAATAAATAAATTAATGACAAACGTAGAACGCTGGACTTTATCACTCGTGAGTAGAATGTCGAAGAAATAAAAAGTTATAAAGAGCAATGTAGGTAATCTCTGTAAAGTTGTTTTTTTCCTTATTAATTGCATGGATGATGTTAATGCACTTTTTATTGTTATTGTCATAATATCTCCCCAGTGTGTGATATTATGACAATAACAATAAAAAGCCTGTGTGTCTCCGTGGTGTGTCCGGCCCAAGAATAGACCCCTCTATCTCCTCCCGTGGATGTCGTAAAAGCCGACTTAGGGAGTACCCGGACTTGTTTGTAAGATTCGTTGGTATAAGATTTGCTGCTAGCTTATTTATGGAATGTGATAATACTGGAAGAAAGCGTTAGCTGAGTCAGTCGTGGGAAGCAATGGCGGCGATGAGCTCACCACTCGTCACGTCTATATTACACGATGGTGCAACCCACAAGCCTGCTCTTGATCCCGAAGGTTACCAGGGACATGTTATCATGGAGAACGAATCAAATTACAGTACGATACAGTTTAACTTTGCTCATCTGGAGAACGGCCTGGGTGTATTTGAAGAAACCTACGACACTAATCAGTACTACCTTGAGAAAAAATTCCAGGATCGTATCGCTGTGTACACCATCTTTCCCGTAACTAAATAATTACCAATTTGTAGTAGGAAATAAACTTATAATAGTGCAGCATTTATTTATTGTTTTATTCTTTCTTTTAACAATGTTTTTTAGGAAATTAAGCAGCAGTTGCATCATTGAATAACTTGCTGTACATCGGTGACTCACTCACTCACTCATTGCACGGTTGTTCTCACAGAAGGGGTCGTTTTAGTGATTGGACTTGTTCTAAGGATGTGTTTGGGTTTTTCGATGTGACCCAGGACTTAGGCATTGACATGGCTGAAAATAGTTTCGTCTCTCTAGCTGACCGTTCAAACCTGTGCGTTCTATTGCTTGCCTATTATTACTCTGTACCGAGCCTGTGCCATTTACGATATTAAACAAGTACAAAAACTTTAGCTCATATGTAAAAGGGCAGTCTGGACAATTATATGCACAGTCTAGATCTATCTCAAAATTAAAAGTCCTTCTGTAATTAGGGACTCGTAGGGTCGATATAAAAGAGCAGCTACAAGTTTCGTAACCTCTTAAAGTGCAACGTTTTGCTTAAGACGCGAAATTAAATGTTTATTGTGTTTTTGCTCATCACGCTATGCGAAACGTTCCACCTGAATAGAAAATTGACCTTCTTTGACCGCACATTTCTTAATAACTATAAGATTTCCAGTATTTATTTTAATGTACAGTTTATATCTAGTAAGTCCACGAAAATACATTTTGATAATAACTCAATAATGCTGCTGGACAGTTAATGCTAAATCAATATAAGTAAACTAGTAGTTCTGCGAGCAGTAGACCTCGCGAGCACAAAATAAATAAGGTATGATAGTTTAGAACCTGTAAGGTGTCGTCAAGATTTAAGAACCTAAGAAGATTATTAAAGATTTAAGATTTATGATTTAAGATTCCTTTTACCTTTGTGCTTCATCATCGGCCACATCGTCACTTACCGACAGGTGAGATCGCGGTCAAACAGAGGACTAGAAATATTTTAAAAACAGTAGAAAAATACGACCCGTGCGAGTACCAACATACATACATACATCCGGACAGATGAATGCATTTTCTACAGTTGTTGCAAGGACGCTTCGCTCGCTCGGTCAATTGTAACTGCACGAAACCGCGCTATGCGACAGTATGCATTGCATATTTTTTGTATTTAAAGTATTTTTCTGATCGTGTCGATGTAGATCGAGATTTGATGAACAATATGTTTAAAATGTGTGGGATATATATTATTATAGATTTATATCCCGCTAACATTAAGATCTGTCCTGGCTGCTAGCTTATTTACTGTATTATTTCTAGAAGAAAGCGTTAGCAGAGTCAGTCGTGGGAAGCAATGGCGGCGATGAGCTCACCACTTGTCACGTCTTTATCGCACGAGAAAAGAGACCCATTTCAGGCTCTGACTACCCTTTAGGGGAAAAAGGCGTGTGTCTATGTATGTATGTATGACATTATGTTTACCGATATATAATTTTTTTCCTTTCAAATCGAGCCGAGGCCACAAGGCAGGCTATCTTTCTGATTCAAAAATGTTAAGAACGTTTATTACGAGTATACAAGAAGTGGCTAAACAAATAAAAAAACGTTTAAAGAAAATTTGACCATTCCGCTATCCGATTGAGGTGAAATTTGGCATACCTGTCTAGTTTCGATAACAATACAATATGATGGTAACAGCGAGCTGATCTGATTATGGAGACGGAAGGTGGACAACGGAACACCTCGAGGGATAATAGTAGACTGGCCGTGTTTAGGCTCATTTTGATCAGCACACGGTTACGAACCATAATTTTATAAAAACTTGTTTTTTTTTTTTTTTTTACTAACTCTTGTCATCTTCCATAATATCTTATCACAATGTTTTGAATCGCAAATTAGAAAGGGGAACACAGTGTTTTTCTTTGAACCATGTTGAACAGGAATCCTGTATAGCGTGTTTTTATAATCCATCCTGTATAGCGTGTTTTTATAATCCATACTGTATAGCGTGTTTTTATTTCATTACTTGGGAGGGAAAATAAGAATGCATAATGTATTTTCGAAGTGATTTTGATTAGCTCGCTTCAACGAAATTGAACCCAATTACCAGACAGGCGTAACTCCTCGCTCGAACCACGCTTAATGTAGGATTCCGAAGTTCTCGAATACTCAAGTCAAAACCAGATGTCGAGACTATTAGGATAGAATCAAGAATCTTGATTCTATCAATTATCAATCAATATATATAAAATCGTTGCGTGTTTGACTGTCTGACTGACTGACTGACTGACAATCAACGCACAGCCTAAACCGTAAGTCCTAGAGGTCTGAAATTTGAAGGGTACGTTTCTTTTGAGTTCTAGGGGTGCACTAAGAAAGGAATTTTGATAATTCGCATGCTAAGAGTTCCTAAATGGGCTTTTAATATACAACAAAAAAGCTCTGTATTTCAGAAACCGTTAGCAGTAGAACCTTGAAATATTACAAGGAGATTCCTCAAATGAAATCATCAAGGCTAGAGTGAATAAGTGCCTTCTAAACCTTTGTGCTCCATCTTCGGCCACAACGTCACTTACCAACAGGTGAGATCGCGGTCAAACAAAGGTATATCAATGTAAAAAAAAACTAGATGGCACTGCTAATTATGTCTGAAAATTAGATCGCGCTATCGATGCGTTTTGAAGCTTGGATATGAAGTTCCGTGATAACTACGTTCGTTTTATGTGGATATACTCACGTAGGTACATAACGTATATATTTTATCGAAAGAAATAAGGTAACCTACCTAAATCGCGTGTATTTGCGAGTTCTCAGTTCGGGGTGAACCACTAGTATTACTAGAATTAACAGCTTTACGATATAGTCAAAAAGTGATTGAGCAATAGGCTATTAAATATGGGAAGAGATTTAGCGGTTCTGATAACCAGAAGAAGATCATTCCATAGGCGGATAGCTTGTACAGTAAAGGAATATCCGTAGAAAGTGGAAGTGTGCTCAGGAGTTTTAAAGTCTCAGAAGAGCGCAATGCAAAAGGGTGGGAGAGATGAAGATATTGAAAGCGCTCCTTGAGGTAAGGAGGGGCAGAAGGGTTAAATAAAATACTGTACAAGAGAGACAGAATGTGAGTATTCCTGCAATCACGTATAGGCAACCACTTGAGCTTAATGCGAAATTCAGAGATGAGGTCATATTTGCGTAGGCCAAATATAAACCTAATGCAGATGTTCTGAAGGCGCTCAAGCTTATCATGGTGTTTTTCAATGAGGCCCAGCTTACTGGTGAAGCTACAGCCACCGTCCTACGTCGTTGTGTTATCCTGTCCGTCCAAAGGTTGTCTAGAAGAGATCGCTTTTCGGAATAAGGGCGCCCATTGTACGTTGTTAATTACACGTAGTTTGTAGCTAGTCACTTTGTTTTTACTTTTCTTAGGTGTACATTAAAGAGTTTATCTATCTATCCAGCTATCTACAGCCAGGCTAGTCTATTTAAGCTATTTCCATGGTGTTATATCATATGGTATCATACCGTGGGGGAAAGCAGCAGAAATCCCAGATATATTTGTTTTACAAAAACAAGCAATACAAGCCATTTGTAAACTGAAGCTGCGTGACTCTTTGATGGAGCAACAAAATGAACACGATAATATCGCAACACATTTATGAAACATTTTCATATACATACATACATTATGTACATGCATGTTTCAGGTTGGCGGGCGCAGTGCAATGCCAGATAAGGCGCGTCCTAGATAGATGTGACCTGTGTGTTAATGCATGGTTAAAGGTAGAGGTTAAAGCTTAAGGTCATGTGGAACATCTGTTTGTTCAGTCATTAAATTAGTTTAAAAAAACCGTGGTGTGTCCGGCCTAAGAATATACCTCATCGTGTCCTCAGGAACACGAGAACTCGACGAAATTCGTAGGCAGTATCTACTCCTTAATTTTTTAATATCAAGCAATAGGTACAACAAATAAAAATTGATTAGTTATTAATTAAAAGTTAACACTAATGTCCACATTTAAAATGAATTTCAAGGCATTGCTGGTTAGTTCAATGCTTTAATGATTAAATGTGGGTTTGAGTCCCGCTGAAACTGAATTTTTGAGTCACATTTGTACTTAGGACTAGACAAGATTCGAATAATAGGGTCCACTTATACCTACGTATTTTTAGCAAAATCTACATAGTTTTACTTCAGCAAAGATATGACTGTATTAATCTCTCTTAATATTACCAAGCAGTATTATTTTATCTGTGTTTCCAAGTAACCAAAACAAGTTTTCGATAAACTTTCTCGATAAAAAAAAAAGCTGAACTAACCCTTCATTTTTATTTTGTATACAACTTGATATGACGGTTGCGCAAAAGCAGGTGGCCCACCTGGTGATAAGCGTACCCTCTAGCTATGAACAGTACAATAACACGTAGGTCACGCGCATGTAACGTAGGTAAATATCCCTATTAATAACTAGATAATATGACGGATCAAGCAGGTGGCCCACCTGGTGATAAGCGTACCCTCTAGCTATGAACAGAACAATAACACGTAGGTCACGCGCACATAACGTAGGTAAATATCTCTATTACTTGTACGTTAGTATTATTCCTTACTCTGTGCTATTACTGACTTATCAACTAGATAAATTTAATAAGAGTAACAAATAATATTATTGTTATGAGCCAAGTTGATTTATGTTTTGACGACATCTGCATGTGATGCGGCGGGCCAAAGTTCGCCTGCGACGCAGTAGGTTGCAGGTTCGATTCCCACTTTTGAACAAATATTTGTAAGATCTGCAGATATTTGTTCAGGGTGTTGTGGGTATTTTCTTAAATCAAGTAAAATATTCAAATTATAAATATGCATAGATACTAAATTATAATTCCGAGGGGTCATTATACCAGAAGCACGATAGGGCAATATTATAACTATAGAAAAAAAAAGTTACGTCTATTTTTTGCGTTTATTGGATTCTTTATTAAAATGGTGCATATCAATGGGAAAAAATAGTTTTTTTTTTTAAACTTTGATAGACCTTTGTTTGACCACGATCGCACCTGTTGGTAATCAAATCAATACAACAAAACCGAGTGTTTAATATAGGGGTTTTGTAAAATTATCTATATTTTATGAGATTTAAAAACCGCTTTTTCTAGCGGTGCGTGGCGTTTTTTGTATGAAGATTTCTGTCTGGGGTTGGAGCAGTCAACAATTACTTGTAGCACTCCAAAACCTCGACTGCGCTTAAAAGGAACAGTCT
Source organism: Operophtera brumata (assembly GCA_932527175.1). NCBI lineage: Eukaryota > Metazoa > Arthropoda > Insecta > Lepidoptera > Geometridae > Operophtera > Operophtera brumata. Next base: position 50,385,206 of record OW052239.1, on the reverse strand, counting down.
GCAAGCAACGGTCTCTTAACAACTGCACAAGTCAAAATTTAATTTCAGCTCCCGACGCGAGCTTCGCAGGGCTTTTATCTACAACCGGTTTAGGGTTGCCAGCTACAATTAGAGCTAGTGAACAATATAAACCAGGGACTAATTCCCGTTTGCACTAAACATAAGTTAGGCTTGTCCTAGTTAATATACACCTAAGCCTAAGAACAGCCCAGCCTGCGTGGACTAAGAAATTGGCTATTGGCCCCTCTCACTTCAGTGGAAAAATCACCAAGTCTGGAGACGCGGCGGAGGCAGCATAAAACGCTAAGCGGCGCAAATATGAAATCCTCTCCGATGACTACATCTGTGTGCCCCTTGGAGGAAAGACTTTAGGGATAAGAGGACCTAGTACTAAGACTTTTTTCAAAAAATAACAGCCTTGTGAATCGACGCCGCTGGTGACAAGAAGGCCGGCTCGCTCCTCGCACAAAGAATTTCTTTGTCCATTTAACGTGGGAATGCAGACAGTGCTCTTGGCACCGCCGTGTGAACCTTTATTGTATAGTAAGCATTTTGTTTCATATTTAAGTATTTTTAGTGCTTGTTACTCATTTTGTGATATCGTTTCGTTTCGTATGAGGTAGTACTGGACTCTGGTGTCGGAGTTTGTCAAGCCGCCCGAGGGCCTCTGACATGGCTTATCGACTGCTATTAATCAATAACAGCTGGGACCGTCAGCTTAACGTGCCCTCCGAAGCACAGAGCGATGGAAATCCGCACATAACTTAGAAAAGTCATTGGTGCGGAGCCTAGGATATAATAAATGCACACAGGATAATTTGAATACTAAAATTAATTCTGATCCAAGAATCAGAACAACGAACGCGGATTGGCTTTATTTTAATTCATTTATTTAGTAACAATTTACTGCTATATACTACAAGAAGGGGGTAGTGCCTGTGTGGTGCCTCCTGTATCGGGGCGAATTGGACCTTACCCTCGAGAACAAGGAGAAGCTGATTCTTATAAAAAGAGAACTATCCAAAAGTACAATTTATAGGGCGCATACCAGAGCCAAATTACATCCCTTTCTAACTCATTACAGTTCAGGTAAGTTAGATAGTAACAGAGCCGCGCTCGCAGAACGAAAAGTAAGTGAAAATCACGAAAAACAATGATTAGCCACGTGAAAAACCGTCGCATCAGAGAATCATACGTTCAACTTGTAAATAAAGTTTTTGCCAACATGTAAGTGAAAGAAAAAGTACGAAATTCTAAGTCGTTTAGAAGTTGAATCAAATTTTCAGTCGAAAACAGCTGCAGTTTGTTATTTTTTTGACATGGTTAATGAATAGCTAGAACATTTTTGTACATTCACTTTACAGATAAAAAGTCAATGGATGACATATATTTTTTTCAGCTCATAATATTGAGTCGTCTTTGAGGAGAAAGCCTCCAAATAAGACCAATCAGCTGCTGTATGCGCCTTAAAGTTCATTATGAAAGGCGCTACGCTTGATAAACTAAAAAGAGCCAGACAAAATTTTTGAATTCTCAAATGACACTACAGAATCAAAATTATGTCTAGCTGGCAAATACGAAGTACAATACAATACAATATGAGTAAAAAAAGTCTTCCATTAAGGATCCATAGACGCATTTAAAAATTTAAAAATATATGATTTTATTAGGTATTAACCAGCATTTCTCCGCTTTCATCAAGATACTACTTAGGTAAAAACTGTTCTTAAGAAAATCTAGCTAAAAGGCTAAATAAAAGCTTTTGTAGTACAGAAAGAGATTAAAAATTCAAACTTCAACTCATAAATAAATGAGAGTTTCTTTTCATATTGTTATGTATTCTACTCCAAAACCCACTGAATGGATCTCCAAATTCCACTGTTCCTTGTTCACTTTTTTGACTGTTGTATAGCTCGATTCATAGGACAGTTTGAATTTTATTTACATGTTTTTTTCTCTTCTCTTTCTTCTTTTTCTCTTCCCAATTTGAACAGAAATATATGAAGGCCAGACAGATCATTACTCTGTCATCGTATAAGTCGCCATTCTACCGCGGCTGAGACACGGTACATTACATGATTGCAAGTGTGCCCCGCTATAAAAACAGTATAAAAAATATAGCCGGTTTACGACAGCCCTAAGTCTTATGATATTGCGAAGGATAGTATTTTCTTATGTCCTTAAATGACACTTTTCCGGTAGTTGGTGGCAGACTGTTTTATGCTGTGACAAACTGGTGCCAAAGTGTTAAAACTATTACGCCTCGCTAGTCACTGATTGTTTCTTGGTTACTCAGTTAAGTGGCTCAGAAAAATCCTTTGTTTTGTCCAACTTTATTTTATAACAAGGTTTATTTCGTGTGTGTGGTGGATAATCTGGTGCAAAATCACCAGAAAAATGGTGCAAAATCTGCCAATTAAATGTTCAACCACTTCCCGACAACCGATGTCAAACATGTCAAGTTCCGATGACAATACAATATTCTGGTGGCTAGTCCCCGAATGGGGACAGATTCAGGGACAAACAGGAACTACCCCTATGTACTGCTTTTTATCTTGTGCTATAAATAATTTTATAGATAGTATCTATCTACCATATTTATTTTTCATCATAGGACGAGCAGTACCATTATTATTAGTACCATTGTATATAGAGGTAAGTTATAAATCGATATAGTAGTAGTAAAGCTTTTTCGTGAAAGAGTTCGTCCGGGTACTACCACCTTGTCTATTTCTGCCGCAAAGCAGTAGTGCTCGCATTGCTGTGTTCCGGTTTGAAAGGTATGGTTGCCGGTGAAGTTACAGGCACATGAGACTTTTCATCTTTATGTCTCAGGGTGGCGGGCGCAGTGCAATGCCACATAGGGCGCGTCCTAGGTGGACGTGACCTATGAGGTAATGCACTGTTCATAGGCAGAGGTTACCGCTTAAATAAATGTTTTTCTTTCTTTCTTTCTTTCTTAACATCAGGTGGGCCATCTGCCTGTTCCGTCATTCAAGTAGTATAAAAAAAAAAAGTTTATGATTTTTTTCATCGTGAAAATGTATCGTGTTTTGGGCTCGATCGTGCCCTTGGTATATGATGAAGATACTTATATTTTTTGTAGTCTTAAATTGTGTAGATTTTCCAAAAAAATCGTTTAAAATTGCCTATTTGACTTTTTATATATATCTCTTAACGTAGATACAACAGGTAATTAATTTCGTAAAAATTAAAAAACCCGCAACGCAATGAAACAGCTGTACCAATTTTGATCAAACATAGCTTAGAACATTCCCGACAAATTCATCTTTCAAACAAAAAAAAACGAAAACTTTTCATTCATTTGGGAGCTACGATGCCACAGACAGACACACACAGACACGTCAAACTTATAACACCCCGTTGTTTTTGCGTCGGGGGTTAAAAAAGGAGTAACGGTGTCGTTTGTATAAATAATTTACTAAACATACATACTAATAAATCCTTGCACAATTCCTCAGCCTCAACGGCATGGAAATAATTTTCGCAAGTATTTTTTCAGCAAGCAGAGCGTGAGGTGACCCGAATACCGAGCGTTCAGGAATGCAGGAGATTGGTTGCGGTACCCTAAAAATAAGGAAAAAGTTTAAATTACTTGCGCTCGACGCGGCATAAGAAACATTGATGGATCGACTAGTGCTTGAACTGTGAGATGAGTAGGGATGGGACACGGTAACCGTAAAAGGTCTCTTTTCACCCGAATACGGCAAAGCCAAAAAAGGGTTCAGTTTTTAGCAGTCTATGTATGTATGTTATTTACGTATGTTCCAACTATTATTATTTGACGACCTTTGTGGCGCGGTGGGCGAAGGTTCGCGTGCGACGCAGAAGGTTGCTGGTTCGATTCCCGCCTCGGAACAAATATTTGTATGATCTGCAGATATTTGTTCAGGGTATTCTGGGTATTATCTATATGTCTAATAAAAAATATCTATATAAGTCATGTGTTGCATTAAGTAGGTATATCAGTTATCTTGTACCCACAACACAAGCTCTGCTTAGCTTGGGGCTAGTTAACGTTGTGTGAAATGTCCAGCATTATATATTATAAAAGAAAAAAACTACTAGTCCACTTTTGATGAAAGTGGTTTCAATCGAATCTTCATAAACAACTTTATTTCAGACCGAGATCCATACAATTAGAATGATTGACATAATTTAATACCTACTGTAACTAACTAGCTATAATATAAATACCTAACAACATAATATAATATATATAAATAATTCAATAAATAACATAAGCTCAATTTTGTTGGACATTTTGCAATGACAAAAAGTATTGATACAGTTTGGACTTGAAGCGGCTTTCCTGACTAAAATACATAAAAAAGAGAATCAAAGGACTAGAAATATCTAGAATAGTTAAGAAAATTATATTAGAGTCTATAAAAGTCTAAGTTCTAAAATGTTTACAAATGTCTATAATAGTCTAGTGATGAATACAAGAATCTTAAAAATACTTAACTCTAGAAAACACTAGAAAAAATTAAAACCAGGTTAAATCAAAGTATAAAAAAAAAAAACTTTGTTTGACCACGATCTCATTGCACCTGTTGGTAAGTGACGATGGCCGCCGTTGGAGCACAAAGGTCTAGAAGGCACCTATTCACTCTAGCCTTGAAGAGACCTAGATTATAGTTTTCAGGAAAGACAGATCAGAAAAAAAGTAAAAATAAATGAAAGAAGTCCGAGTGTATATCACATCACATCACATCACACTTCACACTTCATCACACTTCACACTTATATTATAGAGGCGAAAGTTTGTGTGTTTGTGTGTAGTGTGTTTGTTACTTCTTCACAATGAAACGGCTGGACGGAAATACTTTAAATTTGGAATGGAGATGACTGGACTCCCGGAATAACACATAGGCACATTTTTATCTCGATATTCCCACGGGATCGAGACTTACGCGGGTGAAACCGTGGGTTGCTGATAGTAGTAAATAAACAAGACCATACTCTAGAATACAGTATTATCCCATCCCTATCGTTAACAGAGCACTTGTCGCCGCTGTCGGCTGAAATTAGATCCCAATAAAAAGAGTATTTAAGGATTCAATGAGAAATGATCCCTTATCGAAGATCGAAGCGATCCGTTGGCCTCTTTTTTGCAGATTCTTTGATAAGAAATATTAAATTAGAATTTCCTCTGTATTTCAAAACACTTGACTGTTTTAATCATAGACATAGAATGTTATGCGTCAGAAGGGAATTTAATCATAGACATAGAATGTTATGCGTCAGAAGGGAATTTAATCATAGTCATAGAATGTTATGCGTCAGAAGGGAATTTAATCATAGACATAGAATGTTATGCGACAGACGGGAATTTAATCATAGACATAGAATGTTATGCGTCAGAAGGGAATTTAATCATAGACATAGAATGTTATGCGACAGAAGGGAATTTAATCATAGACATAGAATGTTATGCGACAGAAGGGAATTTAATCATAGACATAGAATGTTATACGTCAGAAGGGAATTTAATCATAGACATAGAATGTTATGCGTCAGAAGGGAATTTAATCATAGACATAGAATGTTATGCGTCAGAAGGGAATTTAATCATAGTCATAGAATGTTATGCGTCAGAAGGGAATTTAATCATAGACATAGAATGTTATGCGTCAGAAGGGAATTTAATCATAGACATGGAATGTTATGCGTCAGAAGGGAATTTAATCATAGTCATAGAATGTTATTCGTCAGAAGGGAATTTAATCATAGACATGGAATGTTATGCGTCAGAAGGGAATTTAATCATAGACATAGAATGTTATGCGTCAGAAGGGAATTTTCGATGGTTTGAATTGTTATTTGACACATGACTGTTTTTTTTTAAGTGACGGAACAAGCTGATGGCCCACCTGATGTTAAGTGACGGAACAAGCTGATGGCCCACTTGATGTTAAGTGACGGAACAAGCTGAAGGCCCACCTGATGTTAAGTGACGGAACAAGCTGATGGCCCTCCTGATGTTAAGTGACGAAACAAGCTGATGGCCCACCTGATGTTAAGTGACGGAACAAGCTGATGGCCCACCTGATGTTAAGTGACGGAACAAGCTGATGGCCCACCTAATGTTTAGCGGTAACCTCTGCCTTTATCAATGCATTCAAATCGGAACACAGCAAAGCAAGCACTAATGTTTTAAATTAAAAAAAAAAAAAAACTGGCCCCAAGCTAAGCAGAGGTGTGGGTACTAGATAACTGATATACTTAATACAATACATTACATATATAGATATTTTTTATTATACATTAAAAATACCCAGAACACCCTGAACAAATATCTACAGATCGCACATATTTTTTTTCCGAGGCGGAAATCGAACCCGCAGCCTCTTGCGTCGCAGGCGAACATTCGCCCGCCGCGCCACAGAGGTCGTTAATACACGAGCATGTTTTCTGATCGTGTCTAGGTAGATCTAGATTTAATGAATAATTTGTTCAAACTATGTGGGATATATTATTATAGATTTTATATCCCGCTGACATTAAGATTTGTCCCGGCTTCTAGCTTATTTATGAGATTCAGTCGTGGGAAGCAATGGCAGCGATGAGCTCACCACTTGTCACGTCTTTATCCTATAATGGTGCAACCCACGGTGAAAAGAGGCCTATTTGAGGCTCTGCTTACCCTTTGGGGGAAAAAGGCGTGTGTCTATGTATGTATGTAGAAATGTATTGTTTTCAAGTTGAGCTGTGGCTTGCATATATTGCTGATTTAAATATGTTAAGCACGTTCATTATACAAAAACTGGCTAAACAAATCGAAAACGTATAAAGAAAATTTGTCATCCAATGATGTTTTTTTAATGGATAAAAAAGAGATAATAAAATGCAGCAAAAAAAAATATAAGAAAGTTAGGTGTTATGTTAAATTTGCTCGGTTTGAGAAAAGTCAAAAACTCAAAATCGCAAGGCTTTATGTAAATTATCTATAATAGCGAATTTTTGTTTTGTTTTTTTGACCTTCTTAAAGTAAAAAATTGTGTAAAGTTTGTACGAAAAACCTCTACAAAATCACTATTATTCTACATGTATGGGACAAATGTTGCAACAAATACGGTACGGAAGCCTAAAGGTGCAAGTCTTACTCGCACTTGTCCTTATTGTTTTAATTTGAAAAATAAACATTTAAAAAGTTCAAAATGCAATTATTAGAAATTTCCAAACAAAAAAGTCAATTTTTCAAAAAAAGCAATTTATGCCTTACACCTTATACCTTATATCATTCAAATAACGAAACTAAATTATAAATAAAGATTAATCGTATAAGTTTCAATCTTTAGGACCTCTATAATCCTAAAACCAAGAAATCGATCCTAACACCCCAAAATTATTACCGTTCGGATCCGAAGCCCGTTTGGTTTAGTAAGGAGAATGTATAAAAGGCATTTATTTTAATAAACAATGATTTTGCATAATTCACAATGTATTTTCAATCAAAAATCAAAACCTTGATTTACTGCAGAAAATTGAACAATTCGGCATTTTTAGTATATGTATATGTTTTTTATTATTGTTATTTTTTTGTATGTCTCACATTTTTATACGCTTTGCGTAACACATTCGATGCAGTCTGACAGAGCAATCTGCCCATTATACAATTTTATTACTAGCGAAAGCACAGCTTTGTGAGGCATCTTTGCAAGATTTGTATCCTTGTTTTTTTTTATTGTTAAACACACCTAGACATGAACATAAAGTTCTATACAACTGTTTTTTTTTTCATAACTGCACCACAATTTTTTTTATTTTGTGATATAGTAGAAACGTACGTAGAAAGTATTAAGGCCTCATTCATACAATGCCATGAAAAACGGTGTTGAGCCGCCTCTATCCACAGAATTCCTTCAACCTATGACATCTGGCCGTGCTTCGAGAAAGGGTCATTCCTACACTGCGTCGTCCAGTTCCCTATCAACACGGTAGGTACTTATCGTACATTTCTACCTACATACATTAAGGTATAACTGGACAACTTATAAAATAAATTACAATCCATTGAATAGTATTAAAAGTGCGAAAGTTTTGATGTTTGCTTGCTTGTCACGCCATACGAAATTGGTTCAGCAGTACCAATTTACCAATTTTACCTTACACTACCTACCTACTATTTATACAGCACATATTTTGTCACCGAGCATTAGCCATGTTTCAAAGTGGCTACCTCTCGATAGCGGGATATATTCTATGAGAATTAGCAACCCGCTTACATCATGTTTGCCAATATACAAATGCATTTTTTCTGATCGTGTCGAGGAAGATCTAGATTTGATGAAATATATGTTCAAACTATGTGGGATATATTATTATAGATTTTATATCCCGCTGACATTAAGATTTGTCCCGGCTTCTAGCTTACATATTATGGAATGTATTATAACTAGAAGAAAGCGTTAAAAGAGTCAGTCGTGGGAAGCAATGGCAGCAATGAGGTCACCACTTGTTTCGTTTTTATCCTATAATGGTGCAACCCATGGTGAAAAGAGGCCCCTTTTGAGGCTCTGCTTACCCTTTCGGGGAAATAGGCGTGTGTCTATGTATGTATGTATGTATGACATTATGTTTACCGATATTTGAATTGTTTTCAAGTCGAGCTTAGGCATGCATACATATTGCTGATTCAAATATGTTAAGAACGTTCATTATACAAGAAGTGGCTAAACAAATGAAAAATGTTTAAAGAAAATGTGTCGTCCAATGATGTTTTTCTAATGGATAAAATGAAGCTAATAAAATGTGTCGTCCAATGATGTTTTTCTAATGGATAAAATGAAGCTAATAAAATGTGTCGTCCAATGATGTTTTTCTAATGGATAAAATGAAGCTAATAAAATGCAACTAAATTTTTTTTTAAAAATGCTCGGTTTGAGAAACCTCAAAAAACTCAAAATAGCAAGGCTTTATGTAAATTATCTATAATAGCTCATTTTTGTTTTGTTTTATTAGTTGAGAAGGAAGAAGTTCGAGTCATAATGACAAACGTAGGTCGTTTGACGTTATCGCTCGCAAGTTGAATGTCGTAGAAATGACAAGTTATAAAAAGCAACGTAATCTCTATAAAGTTGTTTTTTTCCTTAAAAATTGCATGGATGATGTAATGCACTTGTTATTGTTATTGTCATAATATCTCCCCTATAAATACGCCGGTTTGTGTTCATTTACTATCAAATCGCATTGTGCGGCAGTCAAGCGAACATGTACCGTTTGTTGTTTCTACTGTTCCTGTGCTGGTGCTGCGCGGCTGAAGGGCAAGCAGCAGACAAAGGCAACGTAAAAGGACGCAATGAAGCAATGAATTGCTGTTTCGTCGTACATCCTCAGTCAACGTTAAGATTAATTGTCAAATCTGCATCATTGGAGATGGGAAAATGGATCAAGGGACCCGACGACCCTACACCAACATCAAGCCCCATAGGTTTGGTAGCTACTAACGACAATCGTCTACGTATTTGTGTTAGTGGAAAGCCTGCTCCTGATCCCGAAGGTTACAAGGGACATGTTATCATGGAGAACGAATCAAACGACAGTACGATTCAGTTTAACTTTGCTCATCTGGAGAACGGCCTGGCTGAATTTAAAGAAAAATACGAAACTAATCAGTACTACCTTGAAAAAAAAATAGAGAATCGTATTTCTGTGTACACCATCTTTCCCGTAACTAAATAATTCCCAATTTGTAGTAGGAAATAAACTTATAATAGTGCAGCATTTATTTATTGTTTTATTCTTTATTTTACACCTCTAACAATGTTTTTAGGGAATCAAGCAGCAGTTGCATCATTGAATAACTTGCTGAATATCGGTGACTCACTCACTCACTCATTGCATGGTTGTTCTCCCAGAAGGAGTCGTTTTAGTGATTGGACTTGTTCTAAGAATGTGTTTGGGTGTTCGATGTTACCCAGGACTTAGGCATTGACATGGCTGAAAATAGTTTTGTATCTCTACCTGTGCGTTCTATCGCTTGCTTATTATTACTCTGTGTCAAGCCTGTGCCATTTACGATATTAAACAAGTTCAAAGTCTTTAGCTAATATGTAAAAGGGCAGTCTGGACAATTATTTGCACAGTCTAGAATCTATCTAAACATAAAAAAAACGTTAGTTCTGTAGTTACGGACTCGCAGGGCTGATTAAAGAGCAGCTACTAGTTTCGGAACCTCTTTTGATTGAGGCGTGAAAATTTTATTGTGTTTTTTGCTCATCACGTATGGGCGGTCACACGTGTGTTAGATTAAGTTATAAATAAAGTGATTTTATATATATGTTAGTTTCTAAGGTATTTATGTTTCTATGGGCTTATTGTTTAGGTTTAGTACAATTCTAAATAAGCCTGAAATAAAGATTTTGAATTTGAATTTGATTTTTTTGTGCGAAAGGCTCTGCCTTAATAGAAAATAGAACCTTCTTTGAGCGCATATTTCTCAATAACTATAAGATGTCTGATATTTATTATAATGTACAGATAAGTATATATCTAGTAAGTCCACGAAAATACATTTTGATAATAACTCAATAATGGGGCTAGATAATGTTGTGTGAACTGTCCAGCATTATTTATTTATTTATTAATTTAATGCTGCTGGACATTTTTTTTTTTAAATTTCGGCTCTTTTAGCCTTTTTATGATACCTATGGTAAAGTTTGTACGAAAAAACTCTACAAAATCACTATTATTCTACATGTATGGGACAAGTGTTGCAACAAATACGGTACGGAAGCCTTAAGGTGCAAGTTTTACTCGCACTTGTCCTTATTGTTTTAATTTGAAAAATAAACACACAAAAAGTTCATAATGCAATTATTAGAAATTTCCAAACAAAAAAGTCTCTGCAGAAAATAAGTATTAATGTTACAAGTTGTATTGCTTTCGGATAATAAAACAATCAATATATATAAAATCGTTGCGTGAAAAAGGTATTTGGAAAATTCGCCCCCTTACGGGTCCAAAAAGGGCTTTTAACGTATACACTTTGTGCACAGCCTGCACCTCTGGACCTAGATACATGAAATTTGGAGGATTTATTCCCTTTTTGGGTGCAGGAGTGTACTAAGAAAGGATTTTGTAAAATTCACCCTGTAAGGGGTCCAAAACGGCTTTTAATGTAAAACTAAATTGCTTCGTTTTTCGGAAACCGTTAGTAGTAGATACTGGAAAATTAACAGGTAGATTCCTTAAATGAAAATAGCCTACAAATGTTTCAGCAGTACCTGAAATTTTGCTGAAAAAAAAAATGGAAAGTTTTCTTTGTAAATAAATACACTTCAGGTTTTAACCAGATTTCAGCGTATTTCGTCGATTTCAAAGTTAGTTTCAAGATGTAGTCGTTAAGATCAAAATATTTTCAGGACACCAAGGTTCAAATGGGACCCCAAAATTAAAAAAAAAATAGAGTATGGTGTCGTTTCAAAGGTCGTGTCACGGTGTCGTTGTTGAGTATAAAACATTTTCAGGACCTTAAGGTTAAAATGGGAGCCCTAAATTGAAAAACTTGAGTATTGTGTCGTTTCAGTGGTCGTATCACGATGTCGAGATTAAAATATTTTCAGGGGCTCAAGGTAAAAATGGGATCCCTTAATTGAAAAACTTGAGTATGGTGTCTTTTCAAAGGTCGTGTCACGGTGTCGTTGTTGAGATTATAATATTTTCAAGACCTCAAGGTTATAATGTGACCCCTTAATTGAAAAACTTGAGTATGGTGTGTTTTCAAAGGTCGTGTCACGGTGTCGTTGTTGAGATTATAATATTTTCAAGACCTCAAGGTTATAATGTGACCCCTTAATTTAAAAACTAAGGTATGGTGTCGTTTCAAAGGTCGTTTGACGGTGACATTGTTGACCCCTAAATTGAAAAAAATAAGTACGTTGTTGTTTCAAAGGTCGTTTGACGGTGTCGCTGTTGAGATCAAAACATTTTCAGGACCTCAAGGTTAAAATGGGACGCCTAAATTGAAAAACTTTAGTATGGAGTTGTTTCAAAGGTCATTTGACGATGGTGTACACATTTAACGTTTATAACAATCTAAATTGAAAAACTTTAGTATGGTGTCGATTCAAAGGTCGTTTGGCGATGTCGTACAAAATATAAGAGACACAGTCAAGCAAAAAACCAGTTTAAAAATCCAGCTACCACAGCGACTGCTTTGCATGCTATAAATAGTGACACATAAAGTTAAATTAGAGACACATAAAAACACACACACTTGAGTCAAGCAAAAAACCAGTTGAAAAAACAGCTACCGCAGCGACTGCTATGCACGCTGTAAATATTGACGTTTAAAAAGTTGAGAGATCTAGAAAAACATAAACACTTAAGTCAAGCAACAAACCAGTAAAAAAAAACAGCTACCGCAGCGACAGCTATGGACGCTTTAAATATTAAAGTCCAAAAAAAATGAGACACTTTAAAACACACACACTTAAGTCAAGCAAATACCAGTTATACAAATCTAGATACCGCAGCGGCTGCTATGCACAAAAAATTACATTCAGAAAAAATCGAGACACACACGTAATGCATAACCAGTCAAGCAAAAAATCTTACTAAAAATTCAGCTACCGCTGCGACTGCTACGCTATGGTGGATTGAGTCCTCAAGTAAAGACCTAAACTAGACCAAACATTCTTCCTAACTACAACAACTAGAACATTCTATTACCACAGTGTTAAATAATAATAATAGTCTGTGCCATTACGCAGAGTTATGGATATATATTACGCGTACGAAGTCGCGGGTTACAGCTAGTAATAAATAAAAGGCCACATATCAAAATGTAAGAATGGTTTATTGAACGTTTTTCTTAAAAAAAGGATTGCAATCAACCATTACTAAATACAAAAAGAATAGTGATAACAACATACAGCTCCCCAGAAATACTAACACTGAATTCTTCAGAAAATTACGTAAATACTGAAAAACTTACTTACTTACAAAAATAAATAGAACCTACTCCAAAATGTTAAAACTCTTACCCTAACACCGTTCTTGTTCCGTCCGCACTTGTTCTTTTGTTAACAAAATTCTATCTCCTTCTATTTTGGCTCTTTCTGGCAACACTCTAAAAATTTCGAACTTAGACGAGGCTCGAAATGCTCCCCCCAAATCTCTTTCATCTCAACGACAATGGGACGGGCCTCTGTATGAGCTGACGCGGAATTGTCTGTTATAAACGTGCTCAAGCTCCACATATCGTGCTCGTCTCCTGGCCGTTTCCAAATGAGAGTCAGGATTTTGGTTGCAAGCACTTCTATCACACAATACTGATACTTTAATGGATCCAGTTTCTTTCCATATTGCAACTTCTTTACGGTTGGGTGCAGGGTGCTGTGCCCCTCATCACTGCCATTGCGGTACGGCTGTTGATCGGCTCGGTCACCACGGATTATCGTGCACCAGGACTGCCGGTAGGATTTCCCGCCACGCTAACCTTAATGATATCATTCGCCGGGGCATGAATAACTGAATAACGCTGGTACAGCGTTAACATTCCAGCGATTCTAGAACCGAATGGTCTGCTACGTGACGATGGTAAGCGGCCTGACGGCATGACTCTTGTTCTGTTGGAGAAGGGTAGGCCTTTGGTGTAGGACGCTATATGCGTTGATACCTTTGCGCCATCTCATCTGTCCGGGACATCAGTAAGGGCCAGTGCGGCTGCAGATTCCGCTGAGAACCTCAAAAGACGCAAATATGCAAGTCTCGACAGAGCTTACTTATTAGCCTTTCGGGGTCGACACTCTTGGTACGTAGGGTACCGGGGCCCTTCACGTTTTCAAAATTATTTCAGGGATTCTTGCCAAAGCGACGCGTGACCCGAGAGCTTGCTCTTATCGGACTCAACGCATCAGTATTGCCGTTCAGCGTGGCAATGCAGCCAGCATCTTTGGGACGCTTCCGTCTGGTATTGGTTTGGATCAGTTGAGCTACCTAAGTTGAGGCCCTATTATCGGCTCCTGATGACTTCATCATCATCAACGGCTGCAGTAAGCATCCAGTGGGTCAGGCAGCACAGCTCTCGTGCCTTACTTAGTTAGATACTCACGCGGTGCGGCTCAAGCCTACTGGGTGCGCGCGAGTGAAGAATCGCGTACTTATTTCCCGTAATTATTAGTAAAAAACAATAATAATAGGTAAAATTAAAATTACTGGCTTAAAAAATACCTATAAGCCAATCTTTACAAACATCAATACAGCCACAAAAGAAACATGTCTAAATTTTGGTTATAAATACCATCTTATTCACCTTTTACTTGCATACAAAACAGACGCATAACAAGTACTGCACTTTCATCTTAAAAATAAATAATAATCTCATAGTATTCAAATACAAAGTGGACACATCCTATAATATGGCACTTTGGCATAAAACATTGTTGTAGGTTTTACTTTGGTCGAAGGTTGTAGGTACTCACGTGATATTTATATTACAAATGGCCGCATTCCAAAATATGGCACTTTAATCTATAACATTTTACTGAAACTCTATATCGCGATTTGGCCCTTTTTCACAAAAATTACGTGCACTTCTAGGACACAACAGACAAGATGGCCGTTTTGCTCTGAATTTGGTCACCAAAGTCTCGGAATGCGAAAGGAGCGGTTGTCTGATTAACCCATTTCTAACGCTAGAATCACGGGTGTCTTTTTCGAATATAAATTTTTTGAAGATTTAGGTACCATTTTTGGAATAGAAAGAGTTTTTATTTTTTTGCGTTTTGGGCCCTTTGGCATTTAATCAGCGATATCAAATAATTTAATTATTTAAACATACTACACAGGTTAAATTTTATAAAAAAACAAATTACAAAAAAGCAGTGGATGAAGCAGATGGCCCACCTGATGTTACGTGGTACCCTCTGCCTATTATGAACAGTGCATTGTCTCATAGGTCACGCCTGCCTAGGTCGCATGTCTCATGAGCCTGTAATTGCAAATTCGGGGACAGATTCGGAGACAATCAGGAACTACTCAATTTCACCGGAACCCATACCCTTCATTCGGAATACAGCAATGAGCTTTACGGCATAAATAGTTTGGTAAAAGTACTTTCACGGACGAACTCTTTCACGCAAAAGCTCTTACGACAGGTTGCAGGAAGTCGGTGGATGGAGGCGGTTCAATACAGTAAGCTGTGGCCTTTAATGTGAGAGACCTATCTCCAGCAGTGGACTTCTGTAGGCTGATGATATGATAATACAAAATGAAACAGTTTGATAACGAGCTTAACATAGCTCAACTGATCCAAATCACTACCAGACGGAAGCGTCCCAAAGATGCTGTCTGCATTAGCACACTGAAATTCAGCGTATTAGTATTGCCATTCATAACGTCGCTAATTTGACTAAGTGACGTAACCGACATTTTGGTAATTTTACAGGACAAGCTTTTTTGTTGGCGTCGCGTACAATTGTGACTGATTTGTGACTGTAACACGCTTAAATATGAATCGATTAAAATGAAAATGCACACCAATATACTTTAAACTAAGGCCTTCCTGATAACGTGCTTTTGATATTATTTGAATAATTAGTTAATTCAATAAATCAATTTAAAGCAGATACGACACCTCGTTAGAACTTTATTTTGAAATGTTTGGCTTCAAATTTCAGATAGGTCTGGGTATTTTTGAAGTTAAATTCGTTATTTTTAAATCAATTACAGTTTAATATTTAAAAAACGCTTAGTTTACTTTATTATTTGTTAAAGTATCAGTCTCGAACACTAAAGGTAGGTTATAATTAATCACAATGTCGTACTTGATACGTTATAACTTAATTAGTAATATTATTATTGCAACAATTTTTATCATAAATCGAAATAAGATCTATTTAAGATAGGTAATCTTTGAGTAGGTACTTAATTGATTATCGTAGGAAGAATAGAATATCAACATTTAACTCCATACTAACAAAATACCCGTACAAACATTTTCGCAATGCGTTAACTATGCAATAAATACAGAGGTGCACATAAAAACTTGCACATTGTCTTCATTGATCTTGAGAAGGCATATGACCAGGTACCCCGAGAGGTTTAGTGGTGGGTCCTAAAGAAGAAAGGTGTGCCTCTGAAGTACATGGAGTTGATCCGAGCAATGTACATTCGATGCAGTATCCAAGTCCCACAGTTGGCACTACAGTTACAATGTAGCTGTAAGCTTGCACCAAGGGTCAGCTCTTTGCTATTACCTGGTGATAATGGACGCTCTTACGTCGGACATCCAGGAGGAGGCTCCCTTGTACCTGCTGTTTGCCGATGACGATGACATTGTGCTGGTTGCCGAGAATGGCCTCGAGGTCCAGAGTAGACTGAAGGAATGGCGGCAAAGACTGGAGAGTAATGGCCTGAAAATCATCAGAACCAAAACCGAGTACGTGTTCTGCTATTTCGGCGATCTCTCCAATCCTGTGACATTAACACTTGCCGAGATGTCCTTACCGGTCTCTTTCGGTTTTCGTTACCTTAGGGGTCACTCTGACAGGGGGATAGTGAGATTGACCGGGACGTAACGCATTGGATAAACTCAGGGTGGATGAAATGGCGAAAGGTCACAGCAACAACGTGTGACCCACGGATGCCACTCAAGTTTAAGGGTAAAATTTACAAATCCGTAATATGAACGGTTGTTATGTAGGTAAGGATCGGAATGCTGGGTCATGAAGAAGAAGAATGAAAGAATATTGCATGCAGCAGAGATGAGAAAGTTGAGATGAAAGTGTGGAGTGACAAGAATGGTTAAAAAAGGGAATAAGTATAAGAGGAAGTTTGAAAATTGCACCAAAGACAGAAAAGTTGAAAGGAAATCGTTAAGCTTGGTATGGGCATGTTATGAGGAGGGATGAAACGCATGTAACTAAGAAAGTTATGAATATTAATGTTAGTGGATGGAAGAAAAGATGGATGGATTGCATGAGAGATGATATGAATGAGAAGGGAGTGAATGATGAAGTGACGGCTGATAGGGCGGAGTGGAAGAAATAGACGTACTGCGCCGACCACAAATCAATTGGGAAAAGTGTAAGACAATGATGATGTGTGTTCGAGGACGATGACATGATATGGTTTGTTCTTCTGGCCAATTTAAATATTAAATACATCAAAGTTGAAGCTACAATCGAATAACGATCCTGTCCCCTGCAGCAAGTTTTTTACCTGCTGTAGATCGAAAGTTGCACACTGTGCATTTACCGGAGTTATTTTTGACTGCTGCTTACACTCGGCTCTTTTCGCCGGTAACAGATAATTTTTTCTTGATGTCTGTCGTAAGAGGAAATTTCACACTTACGACTTGTTTGAGTACATTTTGCGTGGATAAAAATCTTACTAAAAGTCGTAAGTGTAACTTAGGGCACTTAGAATAAATATAATTTTTAAGAACTGTAGATACGTCAACCATACTTCTAGACACTGGTAGGAGATACAGCAACGGCGATTAGACAGATCGGTGCGTCTTCAAAAGTAGATAAAACCAACATCAAAAATGTCAGTTACGCCAAAATGTCGGTTACGTCACTTAGTCAGATTAGCGACGATAAGAGCCAGCTCTCGGGTAACGCGTCGCTTCGCAAAACGCCCTGAAAGAATTTAGAAAGGGCCCCGTTGCTCCACGGACTCAAGAGTCTCTATCCCAAAATACGTAAGCTCTGTCGAGACTTGCATAATTGTGCCTTTTGATATCCACACACAGCCGAATCGGCCGCTGCACCGGCCCTAGCTGAAATCCTATAGACAGATGAGATTTAAATTTAAATCAAATTCAAATTTGTTTAATACCATGGATAGATAAACTCTTTATTGCTTACCAAATAGAAAAATACAAAGACTCATGCATACATAATTATATACATAAACTCACACATGTTTCCCGGAAGGGTTGGCAGAGACCACGGATTTCCACTTGCTACGATCCTTACACACCTCTTTTGCTTCATTCACTCTCATCACATTCTTCAT
The DNA here is from genome assembly GCA_932527175.1 of Operophtera brumata. Lineage (NCBI taxonomy): Eukaryota > Metazoa > Arthropoda > Insecta > Lepidoptera > Geometridae > Operophtera > Operophtera brumata. The sequence continues at coordinate 50,367,212 of OW052239.1, read as the reverse complement.
ACATGCTCGTCGATTAAGGGTTCTCTTGACCTGGCCTTTTTCAAAGGAACAAAAAGCAAAAACAGTAACGTACAATGGGCAATCTTATCGCAAACAGCGATCTGTTCCAGACAACCTTTGGATGGAAAGGATAAAACAAATACAAAGACCATTTACTTAACATAAGAGATTTTTAAAGGACAAGATGAAGCTAATAAAATGCAGCAAAAACATTTTCGGAACTACGCACATCAACACGGTCTAGGGATATTTTTAAAAAAGCGAATGACTATCAATGTGTTAATTATTAATATGACATGTTTATATTTAAAAGATACGTTATAATATTCTACCATTTTTTTATAATGGTAAAGGTACTTCGATTAAAATTTCAGGATTTTATGGAAAAAAAATGAAGCATAGACGGAAACCGTAAATGAATTAAGTTTTAATTTATGAGTAATAACTGAAAAAAATAGAAAAATCATTTAATTTGTGTTAATAAACTTGAAGTTAGTAGTCTGAGAAAGCGCCCATGATGTTCATAACACATCGGCAACGATTCGGCATGCTCAGAACAAGGTTGTCAATGTCTTGCTGCGGAATATTGTCCCATGTCCTTCTGAGGTGCGCAAAAAGTTGATCTTCTGTAGCCAGATTTTCAGGAACTTCCTTCAGAGCTCTTCTTTGCAGCATATCCCACGCATGCTTAATGGGATTTAGATCTGGCGATTGAGCAGGCCAGTCTAAGGCCCTAACATTGTGTGTATGTAACCAAGCTGCTACCGTTCTCTCCGTGTGTGTCCGGGCATTGTCGTGCGTGAGCAGGAAATCTTGCCCCATTTGTGTTCTGTGGGGCAAGATTACGGGCCCCAGCACCTGTTGGACGTATCGTTCTGCCGTCATATTGCCCCGCACCCAAACGAGATCCGTCCGTCCTCCAAGGCGAATTCCTGCCCAAACCATAATTGTTCCTCCTTGGTATGGGTGTACTTCCTGAGGGTTCTGAAGACGGCTCCATCGTCCAGGAACTCGCCAAACACGCGTCCTTCGTGAATCTGGATGGAAGCCAAACCTGGATTCATCCGTGAACAGCACATTGGACCATTGCTCACGGCCCCAGTCCACGTGGTTCCGAACCCATTCTAATCGTCGTCCACGATTGCCTCTCCGTAAAGGTGGGACCCGGAGTGGTCTACTAGAGCGTAGATTGCTTTCATGCAGTCGCCTTCTTACAGTTTGGCTACTCACAAGCACTTGGTGTTCCACTCGCAGTCTTTGGACCAGTTGAGTCGCCGTTGCATTTGGTTGAGCTCGCGCAGTAATTTGCAAAAATCGGTCTTGTCTGGGGGTAGTGACGCGACTTGGCCCCCGGTGCCTCTCCGCTACTTCACCTGTGGCACGATAGCGTGTCCACAATCTTGAAATTACATTTTGGTGGGTCCCTATGGCCTCAGCAACATTACGCTGAACAGACCCAGCTTCCAGCATTCCCACAGCTCGTAACATCTCCGCCCTCGTCAAATGTTGGCGTTGCATGGCTACAATACCTCAATTTAAACTTTATCTTTCGTTTAAAAATGAAAAAAAACTGTAACTAAACGTAATTCGTATTGTTTTCTAAATTTCGCACAAATGAAAATTCCCTCTCCTACACATCAAGACATTTTTATGCCACCGAAACAAAAGAATTTTCTGAATTAAATTAATTAAGGAATTAGTCTGAGATAAATTACAAACAAATCGGTATATAAAAGATTCCAATGCGGCCAGTACTTTTCGAGTTATTTAATTGAGTATGAAAATATCCCTAGACCGTGTTGATGAGTGTATATGTTAAAAAAATATTAAAATTGAACAGTTTGAGAAAATTAAAAAAAAATGCAATGCTTTGTGTATATTATCTATAATTTGCTCATTTTTGTTTTGTTTTGGTTAATTTGTTAGGAGGGAAGGAAAAAGGTCCGAAATTCTTTTAAGAGTCATACCTAATGTCAACCGTAGGTTAGGAACAACTGTATATTTTAACGATTGTTTATTTTAACTATCAAGCCATTAAACCAATTGGACGTTTTGACATGTGTACCGCCAAGTCCCGAAACGGGTCGTTTCTCGTTATCGCTCGCGAGTTGAATGTCGTAGAAATGCCAAGTTATAAAAACACACATTACTTATAAACATTTTTCGTTTAGTTTTAGACCTCTAATTTATCTAAATTAATCAACATTTGTTAGTTCAGATCATCTATGTTTAATTCTTGACTATCTTATTCTATACATACCCATTAATTATATAAGTACATGGTTATTTAGCATGGTTATTTACATGGTATGTACATACTTTATGATTTTTCAAACTATATCCTATTTATTAAATAGTTTGTTACAATGAATTTTAAATTTGTTCTGTAACAATGGCTATGTTAGGATGTCAGCTACTTGCTGATTAGTACGACAATATTTTACAACAATATTTACTTTCACAAAATGTACATGAATGAAATGGTATCTTACATCAATATGTTTTGAACGGTTATTGAACTAACCAGTTTGAATCAATGGGGAAGATTACCAAAAACTTTTTCGGCCGAGGGCGCTGTGTGTTTGTTACCTGACAAAATACATATCTTTGTAAAAAAAAAACCATTGCTTTTAAGATTTTCTATGCATTGGTTAGGTTTTTGGCGAGCTTTTTAATAGATTTTGTGATGTACTACCTGGCGTATCGCCCAGTTGAAAGAGGAGTTGAAAATAAGAGGTGGATCGATCCAAGGAAAGAAACCCGAACTAGTCGAAACGAACATTTTAATTACCATTATACTAAGTTCAAGCTGTTTTCAGGACAGCATTTTGGTTAAATTTGATTTTATTAGTTCTGTTGGCGACGCTCTCATACAATTTTATTCATTACATTTTTCTGTATTCAATTAGCAAAAATGGAGGGTAGTTTAGTGGAATGAAGGGCTAGAAAAAATATCCATGTAAGGAGAGTGCCACGAATTTGGGACAATAAATCTTTAAAAAAGTCTACAGTGCATTTTGTGTTCGATACCAGTCCACAACAGCAACAAATGGTCATTCGAGACGGATTTCATGATTCGAACACCTGCCGCAACGCGTAATATGGTGAGAACACGAAGTGTTGCGCGGCGCGAACATGCTCGCGACGCGGCGGATAACCGTGCACAAGATGGCGACTTTCCACAAGTGAATCGCCAGGACCCTATACCTTCGACATCAAATACTACCGAGGTGAAAGATAGTGAAGTGATCCAACATCCTATTTTGAGCCGAACAGCAATGCCAGCTAGCAGTATCAAGTCGGAGCAGCCGCCGCCCGCGCCGCCCGCATCACACAAAGGTGAACGCAGGAGCTTGAAGTCCATAAAAGGCTCCACTCCCTCAATGCGGAAGAAAAGGCAGCAGCTTATTCTGGAGGCAGAGACTAAGAAGGCACAAGTACGCATGGAACTTATAGATAAAAAGCTAGATGCCGATCTAGCTAGCCTAGACGAAGAATACAGTTCACACGATGGAAGCGAAAGCCGTAGTCGCGTTGAAAAATGGATGGATCGCAGCTATCTGGAGCTGAACAAAGGCCTGCCTGCCCCCGAAGATGGTCATTTTACGGGTGAGCAGTGCCTACAAGCTGGACCGCCGGCGGCGTCCCTAAACCCGCCGGCACCGAGGGCGCAGGCGCCACACGTGGCACCACCAGCGCCGAACCCGGATGGCCCGCCCGCGCCTACCCCGGCGCCGGCCGCCACCGCCAGCACAGAAGGTACAGTCCAGATGCTAGCCAGTGCGTTGCGAGACATCGCCGCTGCTTCCGCCAGTCACGCGCCGGGCGCGCACCTACTCAGCCGCATGAGCACGCCCCGGGAGCTCCCAGAGTTCTCCGGCGACCCTATGGAATGGCTGCAGTTCAAAAACGCGTTCGAAGAGTCTACGGAACTGTGTAGTTTTACACCGAAGGAAAATATGTGGAGATTGAGAAAATGCCTACGTGGAGCTGCTAAAGAAGCCGTTTCAGCTCTGCTCGTGAGTGCGTCATCTCCTGAAATTATAATTTCAACATTGAAGTTAAGATTTGGTAATCCAGAATACATCTTATCGAAGCTGGTGTACGACATCAAAAAGTTGCCACCAATGTCTCAAGATTACCACAAAGAAATTGTGTCCTTCTCGGTCAAAATACAGAACTTCACGGGAGCTGTGCGTACCGTCGGCCGAGAGGAATACCTACAAGGTACGAGTGTTGTGTCGGTGATATTATCGAAACTACCTACGGTTTTACTGTCCAGGTGGACAGATTACAGTTTTATACCGATTACGGAAGGCAAGGAGTCACGACTGGTCTTATTATCAGACTTCTTGAAGGAAGAAGCTGTGAAAGTTTCTACTACATCGAATACCTACTTTGTACCTACGCGCAGCGATCAACATAAACATAAAAATAGTGAGTACACACAACCTCGCTCACAAACAACATTGATGCACACAGCTAATCAAGATTCTACTAAGTGCCTATTCTGTAAAACGAGTGCACATACTAAGATAACAGCCTGCAATAAATTTAAAAAGGCTCTTCGTAAAGTTCGATGGCAATTTGTGAAACGTAGCGGCCTATGTTTTAAATGCCTACTTTCACGTCACGACCGAGACACCTGCCTAGCCCCAGTCTGCGATAAGGATGACTGCGGCCAGCCGCATCACCCACTACTCCACTACCCCGTGTCCCTCGAACGGAGCAGCGAGCCCCAGCTAGCGCCGGCGCCCGCGCCGCACGAGCGGCAGCCGGCGCCCGCGACGACGCCGGCGCCTGACATCACCGGCTCTGGGGCGGAGATCGTGTCGCATGTCAATACGAGGGATAGTGAGTACCAAGTGCTACTTAAAGTCGTGCCTATACGTATACATAGCGCTAACGGTATTATAGACTCAAGCGCGTTACTCGACGATGGATCAACGATTACGTTGATAAGCGATGGACTAGCGCAGCGCGCGGGTTTGCGCGGCCAGCCTAAGATTATACGCGTCCGTGGTGCCTTTAGTGAAGAACTATCTTGCGAATCAATCGTCACGAAAGTGAACCTTTCAGGTATGGACAATAAGGTTTATTCTATAAGAGCTCGTACTGTAAAGAATTTAAACTTACCTGTGCATAGTATGTCTGTTGTTGATTGTGATAGGTATAAAACTTTGTCAGACATAAAACATTTGTTATGTACTACCGATTTGAAACCGGAAATATTAATTGGACAGGATAATTTTCACCTATTAATACCTATAGAAATTAATTTAGGTAGTTCAGTTGAGCCGTTCGCCACACTTAGCCCCCTAGGTTGGTGTGTCCATGGCAAGTGGCACATGCCGCGGAGACCTTCCAGGTGCGCCCCCGCAGCCCATGCGATGCTGCTCGTGTCGAACGCGGTGGCGCCCGCCCCCTTGCCGCTCGCCGCCCGCCAGCAGGACCAGCAGCTGCATGATCTACACGAAGAGGTAAGGCGCTCCTTCGCCTTGGACTCGATTGGTGTATGTGGTAAGCCTCGGCAAAATAAAAATGACTTACTAGCAGTAGCCAAGCTGGATAAGACCGCCGAACTCGTCGATGGTCGCTGGTGGGTAGGGTTGCCATGGAAGAACGAGGACTGCCGGATGCCGGATTCCTATTCGACCGCTCTAAAAAGGTTAAAAAGTATAGAAAGGAAGATGGAAAAGGATGCAGGTTTCTCTGAAAGGTACAGGGAAAGGATTACACATTTGCTAGAAAACGATTTTGAAAAAGAGCTAACAGAGACTAGTTCTACTGCAAAATCGTGGTACTTGCCTCATTTTGGGATCGCCAATCCCAACAAGGAAAAGTTGCGGCTGATATTCGACTCGGCTGCAAAGGTAAACGGTTCATGTCTCAATGACTACCTAAATACAGGTCCAGATTTGCTGTCATCACTGCTTGGTATAATGCTGCGCTTCAGGGAAAATTCAATTGCAGTAACAGGTGACATCAAATATTTTTGAAACTATCATGGTTATGTACATAATTTTCACTAGAAACGGGATATTTACCATGATTTTTGAGTTTTATATGTTCCCGATATTTCGGCACAGTTGCATGCGCCATGATCACGGGAGAACTGACTAAAGTCTTTGCGAGTAGATGTTATTGGCAGATATATCGATCTACCCTCTTTCTCACTCTTTTATTACGAACGATACCACTACCATCGGTTTCATTGTCACAATTCACACCAACTCGACACACAACACTAACGGTGTCCGGACGCGTAGCAGGTACCACACTTTTTTGATTCTTACACATTCTTACCACAGGCTTCCATACTCCAGATAATTGAAAACCATCTTCTCTATTGAAGTTTCTGTACTTAGTAATCTCAATTGCCTCTTGTACCATTCTCGGTATGTAATGTCGCTCTGTCGAGATTACCTGCGGACTGTGTAGCTCGATCCAATGATTTGAGCCAAATTCCAAAAGGTGTTCTGCTATGGCTGACTTATGTATGTCCCTGTTCTTGACCGCTCGTATGTGCTCCTTAACCTCCTTGTGCTCCTTAATTGAGCAATTGAGATTACTAAGTACAGAAACTTCAATAGAGAAGATGGTTTTCAATTATCTGGAGTATGGAAGCCTGTGGTAAGAATGTGTAAGAATCAAAAAAGTGTGGTACCTGCTACGCGTCCGGACACCGTTAGTGTTGTGTGTCGAGTTGGTGTGAATTGTGGCAATGAAACCGATGGTAGTGGTATCGTTCGTAATAAAAGAGTGAGAAAGAGGGTAGATCGATATATCTGCCAATAACATCTACTCGCAAAGACTTTAGTCAGTTCTCCCGTGATCATGGCGCATGCAACTGTGCCGAAATATCGGGAACATATAAAACTCAAAAATCATGGTAAATATCCCGTTTCTAGTGAAAATTATCAAATATTTGTTCATCAGGATGAAAATTCATCCGGACGACCAGCACGCCTGGAACGATTCAATACCTGTAGATAGCTACGATAAATCGTGCAAGTGGATAGACTTGCTACAGGTAGTATATCACATACGCATACCTAGGTGTTACCATACGACTACGCGCGGAAGCGAGGCTGTCGGTGAAGTAGCTGGTCCAGCGACCACACACCCCGCTCACCCGCCTTCCCCGCAGCCCGCTCCCAGCGCGTCATCAGTTGTACGTACGACAACAGCTGTCAGTTCACCTCCCGGTTATAGCTACCTACAGTTGCATGTTTATAGCGATGCCTACTCTAAAGCGATGAGCGTAGTAGCATTTTGGCGCTGCATAGATAAGAATACACGTTCATACAAAGTATTTGAGGCAAACCTGTTATGGGAAATCGATAAGTTGACGCACATGCATGAATGGAGGTATGTACCTAATACATTAAATGTTGCGGACTTGGCCATACGAAAGGACTTTGATCATGCCGTTTTTAAAAGTGAGTGGTTTCATGGACCATCATTTTTAAACCAGGATGAGTCATCGTGGCCCGCTGATATCTGCCAATCTGAAACAAACGAGTCAAACGCTGAGAACGTTATGGCTACAAATAACTTACCTGTTACAAGTAACTTACCTGTTATAAGTAACTTACCGGTTCCGGATCCTCTCCGGTTTTGTTCGTGGCTGAGGCTGCTGCGGAGTACGGCGGTAGTTCTGACGTTCATTGACAGGTGCAACGGCCGTACCTGTGTACTGGACTGCTACACAATGGAGAGGGCGGAGCATCTTCTTCCACGTCATGCCCAGGCCGAGACCTTCGCCAAGAAAATAGCTGCTGTAAAAAAAGGTAAATGTTTACAAAGGTCCAGCAAGCTACTTACCTTGTCTCCGTCCCTCGACGAGCACGGTGTACTCCGTGTAGGCAGCCACATCGACGCCGCCTCCAACGTGAGCCTGGAAGTCAAGGGACCGATGATTCTTGACGGCAGGAACCAGAATAACAGGAACATAGCTCACCTGATTGTCCGACACTACCATGTCAACGCAGCTCACGGCAATCAGGAGAATGTAGTCAGTGAGCTGGAACAAAATTATGTTTAATTAGGCTTTGGCCTACAATTAAAAGTGGTATCATTGCACGCTGGGTTAAATACGCAAAACTATACCTACTTACCTCAAGAGTACGACTTACCTCAGACTCGCACGACATCAGCGCCCGTTTACCTTCTGTGCGTTGGACCTTTCTGGACCCATGGAAGCCGCAATCAGTTGTTCGTAGCAGTGGAAAAGGTAGATGACTTAGTGTTAGTAGTCGATCCTGACTCTCCCCGGAACATTTGGCCAAAGGGTGCCATTCAGCAGGTCTTTAAATCTAAAGACTGTTGCATCAGGACATGTACTCGGCGGCGCTCTGCGGCACGCGTCGCTCCTATCTCGTAGAGTTATGAGTGCTGCATCAGCACTAGGGGTGGGTGTTGGCGACGCTCTCATACAATTTTATTCATTACATTTTTCTGTATTCAATTAGCAAAAATGGAGGGTAGTTTAGTGGAATGAAGGGCTAGAAAAAATATCCATGTAAGGAGAGTGCCACGAATTTAGGACAATAAATCTTTAAAAAAGTCTACAGTGCATTTTGTGTTCGATACCAGTCCACAACAGCAACAAGTTCTAACATACATTCAATTCTACATTCGTCAAATGTTATTTAAATTTAGTGATAAAATTGGTTAAAATAAAAATCTAAAACAATGGAGAATGTTCAGTAACATTGAAACTTCGCATATAATGGATTACCTACTTAGTAAGAGACATGTTTCACAGTAATACCTGTTGTCTTAGAAGTGGTCTCATAGTCTGTTTCTGTGAAGTGTTTTCCACATACATAATATCGAAAAATCACGTTATTTATAATAAAGTCTTCTCAATGCTTTTTCCCACTCTTGGGAATTTGTGTACACCTATTTCTGCACATGCAAAAGCTACACAACGTCCCATATTTCAAGTATTACGAGAAAACAAGTTAAAAGCCATACAATTTCAATGTAGGTTGATACTTCGCAGGTAACAAACATCGTTTTAACACGAGAAATAAAAATAAACTGAATATTCCTAAATATCGATTAAATAAAGTAAGTGGGTCTTTTATGAGGAATTCTGTTTCAATCAATCAATATCTTTATTTCTGGCTTATTGAGAAATTTGTAAAGCCTAAACATAAATACCTTAAAAACTAACATACATATAAAAAACACTTAACTATACTTTAATGCCCACGTTTGGACGGCGCCGGCGACGTATACGACGCAACTGCGCGGTGTCTCGTGTCAGGCGTCCGAAGGACCTCCTGAACTTCTGAATAAAAGATGCTAAACTTAGAGCATTGCAGCTAAATAACCATGTTTGTTATTTGTTTGCCTTAATATTTACTGAAATATAAACATTTCAAATTAGGTAGGCCTTAATAGTATCACATACCATAATAGGTATGTTGATGCCCCGTTATTGGTCAGTCATATTTAAAGGTTATTTTGATGATGTGTAGAAAATTATCTCAAGGTGGACCCGTGAAATTTTGATATCCGTAAATGTTTTTAGAAGTTAGTTATAGAAGTAAATAAAGTGGGTAACCTACCTACATCGCGTGTATTCGCGAGATCTCATTGGGGCGAACCACTAGTTTACTTTATACACAGTACATTTATCGCCGAGCAGCCATGTTTCATAGTGGCTACCTCTCGATAGCGGGATATATTCTCTGAGATTTAGTAACCCGCTTACATCATGTTTGCCAATATACAAATGTATTTTTTCTGATCGTGTCGAGGTAGATCTAGGTTTGATGAAAAATATGTAAAATAATGTGTGGGATATATTATTATAGATTTTATATCCCGCAGACATTAAGATTTGTCCTGGCTGCTAGCTTATTTAAGGTATGTGTTATTTTCTGGAAGAAAGTGTTAGTAGCGTCAGTCGTGGGAAGCCATGGCAGCGATGAGCTCACCATTTGACACGTCTATATCCCACTATGGTGCAACCCACGGTGAAAAGACGTCATATGAGGTTTTGCCTACCCTTTCAGGGGGTACCCTAAATAGGCGTGTGTCTATGTCTGTAAGTATGACATTATTGAACGAGCGTAGCGAGTTCTCTGAGTCAATTTGGAAGAATCGGTATTTGTATGTATGTATGTATGTATGTTTGTCCGAGCATAACTTCTGAACCGTTAATCAGATCTTCATGAAATTTGATTGGGGGTAGAGAGTATTGTAACAACCCCCCCCTTAAACAACCGTATTTCCCTAGGGAGATTTTATGATATGAACTAAATGCATTGGCCGGCGTGATCATCTATATGGAAAGGACTCTACATTGTGAAATCTTAGCAGTAACTCAGTTCTTTATGGAAAATCTTCGAAATGGAACATAATAATTTGGTTTTGCAGTAAAGAGGGCGCACCTCCTACGCGCTTCTCAGTGACCCTCAGTACATATACTTTGGTCAGGTCTCCTCTACTTTATAAGGGAATTTACATTAATAATAAATTCTATAGTAAGTCTGTACGTATAATCTCTACCTTCAAAGAGAGAAAAGAGGAAAGCTTTTCTAAGTTCTCCCCAAGGATCTCTATAAACCCTCGAATGCCCTAATCCTGTAAAAATACGTGAACTAAGATCTCACTGGAGAGAAGTAGTAAAAAATGAATGTTAATTCGAAGATCAGGTGTTATTCCTGCAAATCACTGCTCGTAAGCGTCTCTCTGAATCCTCAAAGAATAATTAAGGCAGGGAAACTCCCAAATAAAGTCAAGAAGCTATTCTCATAGGGCCCTAGGACTTTCGTCCTTTAGGTTCAAGGTCCCAAGTTTTTAGGAAATCCTGCATATTTCAACAGGAGGGTTCCTCAGCTCTGCAAGGCTATGGGTTTAAACCAGCGATAGCCCAATTAGAATAGCCTTTCGACTATGGATTGAAGACTCATTTGACGCCCGTAGAGCCAGGTTTCACAGGAATTCCTCCCGATTACAGTACAACATAATAGATTTCAGTTCTTAGCATATTTAGGTTATGAAGATATATTATTTGATATTTAAGGCAGGGAATCTCCCAAATAAAGTCAAGAAACTGTTCTCATAAGGCCCTAGGACTTTCGTCCTTTAGGTTCAAGGTCCCAAGTTTTTAGGAAATCCTGCATATTTCAACAGGAGGGTTCCTCAGCTCTGCAAGGCTGCTATGGGCTTAAACCAGCGATAGCCGAACTAGAACCAGCCTCTCGGCTCTAACTTGGAGACTCAAATTGAATTATTTAGGTTTTCAAAGCAGTTTCGCGCCCGGATATGTAGCCTAGCTAATTTTCCTAGCTAGAAGTGTTTTTATTTAGCCAAGTTTGCATTTGCTTGTCTTTTTAATTATTTGTGCTTGTATTGTGTGAATGTCAGAGTACTAGTTTATTCCCTAAGGTTATAAGGTGTGCCAAGCAGTATCCTGGTCGAAGAAACGCTCTAATACTGATGAAGACCTATAATGTACCTTATATACCTATCTGTTCTGGGTGTGTAAGTGGCAAATCAAGAGCACGCGAGCTCACATTTATGTGCAAGGAAATTGTGTTTGTCTCTCAGCGAAGTGCAATGCTGAGATACCTATTCTAGAGAAACTAGGGGGGGACATGGCCATAGGCCATGGCCAGGGATGTCAGGCCTGGACGGAGAGCCTATGACATGTACCCAAGAACCACCGGGAACGATATCGCTTTCACTAGAGGCAGATAATTATGAGTGTCACGATGACTTGATGGGTTTCCTGAATTACATCCTCACCTCCGCCACCAGCGAAAGCAAAGTCGTGGGATACTGCAGGCCTTTAAAACGGAAGCCATATTACAGCCTAGGATGCCCAATCTGATCTAGGTACGCGATTCTATCTTCTGAGGTCCGCCTTGTCACCATTCCCAAGACTTCGTCAGTGACGCAAAGCAGTTAAGTTTGCGATTTCCATTTGAAACAGCTCTCAGGTCCTGTTTGAGAGCTGCCCAAGGCGCAACCAATCGTTTCACTATCTCCTGGTTTAATCACTTTTTCAATACCGACTGGCAGCGCTCCCGCGTGTTACTCTCCCTTCGGGCTCACAAATCTGACTGCCACCCCTGCCATTTTGTTTCATACCGTTCCTTCAATATTCAAATTCAAAATAAAGTCTCTATTCTAAAATAGTACTTGTGTTTTAATTCCTGAAACAACCTAAGAGGTTCTTGTAAGTCAGACTAATAAGGCTGAAACATTACAGTATTGGTACAATCTGTTGGTGAGGTTATGAGCTATATCGGTCTGGGGGTTGCTGTGATATTGGCCCATATTTGTGTCATAAAATAAATAATAAATAAATAGCTGGACAAGTTCACACAACATTATCTAGCCCCAAGCTAAGCAGAGCTTGTGTTATGGGTACTAGACAACTGATATACAATATACAATACATTACATAGGGTATTTTTTTATTATACATAGAAAATACCCAGAACACCCTGAACAAATAAGCTACAAACATACCGAATTTCAGCGTTGTAGGATTAGTGGACGTACCCTAGAGGTTTTGGTTTTCTATATTTTCGATTTACCCTAATATCTGAAACACCACACAAATTAAAAAAATATAAAAAATAGTTTTGAAATTTCGAAGCAAGACGCTTTCATATGACTTCCCAGTTGATCTGATATTCTCACTTTTGTTTTATAACATTGATAGACCTTTGTTTGATCATGATCTCACCTGTTGGTAAGTGACGATGTGGCCGAAGATGGAGCACAAAGATCTAGAAGGCACTCTAGCCTAGAAGAGACCCAGATTATAGTCTTCAGGAAAGACAGACGATGGTAAACTAAGAACTGCTAAGGAGTGGAATACACATTCCACTCCTTAGCAGTTCGCATTATAAAGGTAGAACTGAAACGTTTAGTGCGAATAGAAGGTATACTAATGAGGTAAGGATGGTAGCGAGCCGTACGCCTGCTCGTCCTATGATGAAAAGGAGATGGTGGGATCAGATCGTGCAGTTTAACCCCCTCTTGGACTGGGGTCCATAATAATAATAATTTAATTAATAGTAATTTAAATTCATGTCTAGATGTGTTGACACAGTGATGGCGTCACTGACTGACGTCATTGCCGCTTACTATTGACCGCATAGAAAAGCTCAGAGTTGCTACGGAGAAAGCATTGCTCCGAAATGAGGAGATCCTTAGAAGAACCAAGATCACCGAATAACTCTCAGAATTAGCAAATTGAAGAGGAAAAGGGCGGCAATAGGTATAGCTCGTAGAAATGATAACCGTTGGGGATTATAGGTTATCGTGAGGCGACCACAAACCAGACGCACAGTAGTGGGAGTCCCCCCTCTCGATGGACCTTTGACATTATAAACATTGCAGAAAGTCAGTGGATGTAGGTTTTTCAAGACTATTCGGTTGGTATTTTATGGATGAGGCAACAACACAGCGCTCAATGGAAAGAAGCATACTTAGCATCAGATTAAAAGACAAACAAAGAAGCGATTCCATTCGAGAGAAAACCAAAGTCATAGATGCTCAAAATGACAAAGCCTGAAGTGGAAATGGGCGGTACATATGGCACATCTAAAAGAGAAAAGGGGGACACATAGAGTCACGATGTGGACGGGGCCGACGGGTAAAAGAGCCAGAGGACGCCCAAAACCACATTGGGTCGATGATATAAAGAAGGCAGCCGGCAAAAACTAGATAGGTAGAGCGCAGTATAGGGATCTTTGCAAAGATTCGGAGGAGGCCTATACCCGAAAGGGGCCTTACTTAACTAAGGATTAAATAAATAAATAAAATAAATAAATAAATAATGCTGGACAGTTCACACAACATTATCTAGCCCCAAGCTAAGCAGAGCTTGTGTTATGGGTACTAGATAACTGATATACTTAATACAATAAGTATATTACATAGATAGATATTTTTTATTATACATAGAAAATACCCAGAACACCCTGAACAAATATCTGCGATCGCACAAATATTTGTTCCGAGGCGGGAATCGAACCCTCAACCTCCTGCGTCGCGGGCCAAGCTTCGCCCGCCGCGCCACAGAGGTCGTCGTCAATATTTTTAAAAAAATACTAGTTTTTTTTTTACTTTGTTTATCTATTTTTAAGGATATTAAAGGCTTTTTATTTTATTTATTTTATTATCTCGACTTTCGAATTGCGAGTCGATATTTATTTTCGAGTGGTTTTAATGAGTTTCTCAACAAGTCCGCTATCATTTTCTGCGTAGAAAAACTACATTTCTAATTAGATTTTTCATCATTTAGGGTTCCGTACCCAAACGGTAAAACGGGGCCCTATTACTAAGGCTCGGTGTCCATCTGTCTGTCTGTCTGTCTGTCCGCTTGTCACCAGGCTGTATATCATGAACTGTGATAGTTAGACAGTCGAAATAATCAAAGATGATATATTTGTGTTGCCGCTATAACAACAAATACTAAAAAACAGAATAAATAAATATTTAAGGAGCTCCCAAACGGGTTATTTTTGCCGTTTTTATAGATAATGGTACGGAAACCTTCGTGCGCGAGTTCGACTCACACTTGGCTGGTTTTTTGTTCCAAGTAGTTCCAAATTAGCCCTCAGCAATGGACTTCTGTGGACTGATGATGATGATGATGATGAATATAGGTCTATAACAATAACAGCTAACATATATTTCTACCTCCACTGTGAACTAAAAAAGCGGCCAAGTGCGAGTCGGACCCGCCCATGAAGGGTTCCGTAGCAGCAAGTAACATAATATAATAGTTCTTGGATGGTTTTTGATTTACGACGTATTAAAAAAAACTACCTACTTACTAGATCTCGTTCAAACCAATTTTCGGTGGAAGTTTACATGGTAATGTACAACATTTTTTTTTAGTTTTATCTTTCCCTTATTTTAGAAGTTACGGGGGTGGGGGGTGGCACATTTTACCACTTTGGAAGTGTCCCTCGCGCAAACTATTCAGTTTTTTTTTTTTTTGGTTAGAAAATTCAATATCATTTTTGAAGACCTATCTATAGAAACACCAAACGTATGGGTTTGATGAAAAAGAAAATTGAGTTTCAGTTCTAAGTATGGGGAACCCCAAACATTTATTATTATGTTTTCTATTTTTGTGTGAAAACCTTAAAGCGGTTCACAGTATACATCTACTTACCAAGTTTCAACAGCATAGCTCTTATAGTTTTGGAAAAAAGTGGCTGTGACATACGGACTGACAGACAGACAGACAGACAGACAGACAGACATGACGAATCCATAAGGGTTCCGTTTATAGCCTTTTGGCTACGGAACCCTAAAAAGGGGGATAGTATAATACATTATGTATTCACAATAACACTATGACATCCATCATGGCTGCCATGGAATGTGTCATCTGCCATTTCGTTCTAACCTACAATATATAATATTTGTTATTTGGATAATCTATCTGTGTTTTCGTCGGTGATGATATCTGTCACTGTCAGATTAGCTTTCGATGTTTAAGATGAATGCGGGTAGTTATTTATTAAGACAGGGTAAATGTTCTGAAAGCTCGTGAAGGCTGAAGGCATTGGCGCTAGTAACTAGTGAAATAAATAATGCTGGACAAGTTCACACAACATTATCTAGCCCCAAGCTAAGCCAGAGCTTGTGTTATGGGTACTTGTTAACTGATATACTTAATACAATACATTACATAGGTAGATACTTTTTATTATACATAGAAAACACCTAGAACACCCTGAACAAATATCTGCAGATCGCAAAAATTATTTTTATTAAAATTAAAATATTTTATAAAGGCCACTATCACTGATATATATGATACTAGCTGTTACCCGCGACTTCGTACGCGTAATATTATTTTATCCAAATCTCTGCGTAATAGCACAGACTATATTATGTTTTTACACTGTGGTA
This sequence comes from Operophtera brumata, assembly GCA_932527175.1. Taxonomy (NCBI): domain Eukaryota; kingdom Metazoa; phylum Arthropoda; class Insecta; order Lepidoptera; family Geometridae; genus Operophtera; species Operophtera brumata. The sequence continues at coordinate 50,351,303 of OW052239.1, read as the reverse complement.
ATAATTATGTTCTAGTTGTTGTAGTAGTTGAATGTTTAGTCTAGTCTATATGTCTTTACTTGAGGACCATAGCGTAGTAGTTACAGCGGTAGCTGAATTTTTTCTATGTTTTTATGCTTGACTGGTCAAGCATTACGTGTGTGTCTCGAATTTTTCTGAATGTAATTTTTTCTGCACAGCAGCCGCTGCGGTAGTTGTATTTTTATAAATGGTTTTTGCTTGACTTAAGTGTGTGTTTTTATGGGTCTCGCAACTTTTTGAACGTCAATAATTATAGCGTGCATAGCAGTCGCTGCGCAAGCTGGATTTTATAACCGACGAAACGACGACAACACGAAAATCTTGAAATATAAACTATATGTTCCTAATAGCTACCAAAAATTAACAAAGAAAATGCTATGTAATAGCGAAAAGTAAGGTTTTTGAAAATAAACCAAATGTACCTAATAGCTACCACAAATTAACAAAAACGGAAAATACTACAGCAAAGTACATAAATCACCAAAATAACGAAAACAGAACGAAATCTTAGTAGAAAATCGCACTGCGCGCACTGCTAAGGTAAACTCGGTTTTGACACTATTACTTAATCTGTGGTATGTACTTAGTCTGGCCATAAATACTGTTACAATTAAAAATAAACAAAATATTCCATGTGAATTTGGAAAATGTCATTTTTATATGATTTTTCATTGTGTTTTCTCATTTTGGCGGCAATACATTGTACAATATTTTGACAATGTAATCTGTACGCTGAAATCTGGCTAAAACCTAAAGTGTATTTATTTACAAAGAAAATGTTCCCATTCCTTTTTTCAGCTAAATTTCAGGTACTGCTGAAACTTATGTTGGCTATTTTTATTTTAGGAATTTACCTCTGAATTTTCATGTATCTACTACCAACGGTTTCCGAATTACGAACCATTTTAGTTTTACATTAAAAGCCATTTTGGACCCCTTCCAAGGTGATTTTTCAAAAACCCTTTCTAAGTACACCCCTACACCCAAAAAAGAATACATCCTCCAAATTTCATGTGCCTAGGTCCAGCGGTTTAGAATGTGCGTTGCAAAACGCAAAGTGTATACGTTAAAAGCCCATTTTGGACCCCTAACACGGCGAATTTTCCAAATTCCTTTCTAAGTACACCTTTACACCCTAAAAGGAATACACTCTCTAAATTTCAAGTCTCTATGACCAGCGGCTTAGGCTGTGCGTTGTAAAAACTAAAGTTTTTTTATTTTTTTCCAAAAAAAACGTTCCCTTGCCGTTTTTCAAGAAAAATTCAGGAATCGCTGAAACACGTGTTTATTAATTTTATTTGAGGAATCTCCATGTAAAATTTCAAGGTTCTACTGCTAACGGTTTCTGAAATACAGAGCTTTTTTGTTGTATATTAAAAGCCCATTTTGGACCCCTTAGCATGCGAATTTTCAAAATTCCTTTCTTAGTGCACCCCTAGACCACAAAAGGAACGTACCCTCCAAATTTCAGATCTCTAGGACTTACGGTTTAGGCTGTGCGTTGATTGTCAGTCAGTCAGTCAGTCAGTGAGTCAGTCAGTCACGCAACGATTTTATATATTTTGATATATGTATATATATATATATATAAGTATATGATAGTGGCCTTTGATTTCTGCTATAGAACAGCCGAACATAATTGTTGAATTTAAAACTGGTTTTATCTTGCTCGAAGATTTAAGTAATACAAAATGATGTATGTGGTATTGCTGTATGATAAACCTATCGTACCTTATTGTCTCATGTACCAAAATCGTGTGTCATCGTACCTTGTACCTACTGAGTTCCATGTTAAGGCAATGCATTTTCAGTCGTCTAGTCTGGACAAAGTCAAAGTCAAAAGTATTTTATTCATTGAAATCACAAGGATCATTTAGAATCATCTTATAAAATAAATTTTCTCCTGTTCCAACGCGACCAAACCTAGAAGAATCAGGCAACAAACAAGGCTTTTTTTGTTATACTAACTTTATAGGTAGCAATCAAGCATACGGCCCACCTATTGGTAAGCGGTTAACGTAGCCTACGGACGCCTGCAATACTCGAGACATTACACGCGCGTTGCCGACCCTTGGCCGACCTTTCAAGAACTTCCAAACACCCCTTTTGAAGAACCCCATACAGTAGTTGGTTGGGAAAACCTCAGCAGGGAGGGAGATCATTCCACAACTTGAGCGTTCGCGGGAGGAAGTTTCTCTGAAACCGCACAGTCCGGGACCACCCTGGCTCTAAGGTGTGCGGATGAATCCTCTGCTGATGGCAAGCGGTGCGGTGAAACGAGGTTGCTGTAGGCATCATGTCAAATAATTCCTCGGAACAAAACCCATTATATAAAAGGTAGTTCACGCAGAGAGGCAAAGTCTCTCCTCAGACTTAAGGGCTCAATACCGTTCGTGAGCTTAGGATTGTCGACAATTCTTATTGCACGCCTTTGAACCGAGTCAAAAGGTCCAAGCTGGTAGCCAGGTGCTCCTGCCCAGAGGTGACAGCAGTACTCCATGTGGGGCCGGACTTGCGACTTGTAGAGAAGCAGCCTTTGCCCCGCAGTGAAGTACAGCTTCGCTCTGTTAAGTACACCAAGCTTTTTGGCAGCCAGCTTGACCTTATGTTCTAAGTGACTACGGTACTGCACGTCACTAGAATCCCAATGCTCCTAGAGATGGTGAGGGGAATGCCCTGGAATTGAGGAGCCACAGCAAATGGGGTTTGATGATCTTTCTTACTACAGGCGGGGAGCGCCTGTGTGGTGGAACTGTGTGGAAGCTGATTCAAAAAAAAGGAAATGTTCCTGGCTACAAAGCGCTAGCCAGGTTACACGTGGGAATACACTGGCGGCGATGGGCTCACCACGTCACGTCAAAATACCTGCGATTCTCAGTGGAAAGAGGCCCATGGGAGGCATAACCCTTCGGGGCAAAGCACATGTAACCTTTTATAACCGACTTTAAAAAAAAGGAATTGGTTCTAAATTCGTGGGTATTTTTTTATATTTGTTACCTAATATATATGTCATTTATAAACCGATTTTAAAAATTATTTGTCTATTTGACACGATAGTATAGTTTAGTAGTATTAGAGCTTTTTTGTGAAGGAGTTCGTCCGGGGAAGTACTACTACCATACCTATTTCTGCCGCTTGCTGCAGCACTATGCGAACACTACATCTTGCGAGTAGTGCTCGCATTGCTGTGTTCCAGTTTGAAAGGTATGGTTGCCGGTGAAGTTACAGGAACATGAAAGTCAAAGTCAAAAGTATTTTAATAATTTAAATCACAAGGATTTTTTTGAATCGTCTTTTTTAAAATGAATTTACTCCTGTTCATGAGACTTTTCATCTTTATGTATCAGGGTGACGGGCGGAGTGCAATGCCACATAGGGCGCGTCCTAGGTGGACGTGACCTATGAGGTAATGCACTGTTCATAGGCAGAGGGTACCACTTAACATCTTAACCATCTGCTTGACCCGTCATTCCAAGTAGTATAAAAAAAAACGATTTACTTCCAGGTTTGTCCGATCTGGTTCTGATGATCGGATCCTATGAGGAATTGAGGGAAATCCTCAAATATTATAGGCAAACATTATAGCGATAAGTATTTCACGGAAGGCAATAAGGGTGACTTTTCCGATATCCGATTGAGCTGAAATTTGGCATACCTGTCAAGTTCCCATGACGTTACAATATTGTGGTTACAACGAACTGATCTGATGATGAAGACGAAAGGTGGACAACGAAACTCCTCGATGGATAATAGTAGGCTGGCTGTGTTTAGGCTCATTTACATCAACACACGGTTACGATTACCAATATTATAAAATCTTGTATTGGGGATAATTTCCTAACTTCGAAGTCGTTTTTATTTGGTTAAGAATTATTGTTAGAGTTCGTCCGAGGAAGTACTACCACCATACCTAATTCTGCAGCAAAGCAGTAGTTTTTGCATTACTGTATTTTATTGTTTGACACACATGGGACTTTGATCTTTATGTCTCAGGGTGGCGGGCGCAGTGCAATGCCACATAAGGCGCGTCCTAGGTGGACGTGACCTAATGCAATGACCTAAGGTAATGAGTTGTTAAAGGTAGAGGTCAGGTGGACCAATGCTCGTTCCGGCATCACGCAGTAAAGACAAGGTGTAATAAGTTCAAAGTCCCATTTGCTATTCGCGAAAACCAGTAAAAAGGCTTTGTATGCTTGAAATACTTTACGTTCCGTTCACAGAATGTTCTAACAGAGTGAAAACGTTTCTGCCATATCTTGTAAGCGTTCACAGTCTAGTGCTTCGACAATCAGAGTGGTAATGAACAAGCTATAGAGTCTAGTGCTTCGACAATCAGAGTGGTAATGAACAAGCTATAGAGTCTAGTGCTTCGACAATCAGAGTGGTAATGAACAAGCTATAGAGTCTAGTGCTTCGACAATCAGAGTGGTAATGAACAAGCTATAGAGTCTAGTGCTTCGACAATCAGAGTGGTAATGAACAAGCTATAGAGTCTAGTGCTTCGACAATCAGAGTGGTAATGAACAAGCTATAGAGTCTAGTGCTTCGACAATCAGAGTGGTAATGAACAAGCTATAGAGTCTAGTGCTTCGACAATAAGAGTGGTAATGAACAAGCTATAGAGTCTAGTGCTTCGACAATCAGAGTGGTAATGAACAAGCTATAGAGTCTAGTGCTTCGACAATCAGAGTGGTAATGAACAAGCTATAGAGTCTAGTGCTTCGACAATCAGAGTGGTAATGAACAAGCTATAGAGTCTAGTGCTTCGACAATCAGAGTGGTAATGAACAAGCTATAGAGTCTAGTGCTTCGACAATCAGAGTGGTAATGAACAAGCTATAGAGTCTAGTGCTTCGACAATCAGAGTGGTAATGAACAAGCTATAGAGTCTAGTGCTTCGACAATCAGAGTGGTAATGAACAAGCTATAGAGTCTAGTGCTTCGACAATCAGAGTGGTAATGAACAAGCTATAGAGTCTAGTGCTTCGACAATCAGAGTGGTAATGAACAAGCTATAGAGTCTAGTGCTTCGACAATCAGAGTGGTAATGAACAAGCTATAGAGTCTAGTGCTTCGACAATCAGAGTGGTAATGAACAAGCTATAGAGTCTAGTGCTTCGACAATCAGAGTGGTAATGAACAAGCTATAGAGTCTAGTGCTTCGACAATCAGAGTGGTAATGAACAAGCTATAGAGTCTAGTGCCTCGACAATCAGAGTGGTAATGAACAAGCTATAGAGTCTAGTGCTTCGACAATCAGAGTGGTAATGAACAAGCTATAGCGGCTGAAATTTAGCGTATTAGTATTGCCATTCAGCGGCTGAATGGCAATACTATAATAGAACAGAAAATAAAACAATTTTAAGCTAGGTTAGTAAGTCAATGTCAAAGTCAAAAAGTATTTTATTCATTCAAATCACAAGGATCATTTTTATCGTCTTAAAAAATAAATTTACATTTACCTCTGTTCCAACGCAACCAGACCTAGAAGAATCAGGCAACAAACACGGTCTGTTTTTTTTTCATGATCCTTCTTACTACTAGGTGGGGAGCGCCTGTGTGGTGCCTCGAGAACAAGAGGAAGCTGATTCAAAGAAAAAAAGAAAACCAACTTAAAAGCCTTACTTAGGTAGGCAGTCAAAAGTAAGATGATAGAGAAAATCAGCAAAAGTTCATAAGGCAGCACACTCTACGCTTGATATACTCATAAATAACACATCAATAATAAATTATATGTAGGTACAGACATTGCAAATTGACAAATTAGGTGTCGAGGGGCAGAGCGACATCAGGCCACGCGGCTTTATCATTAACATAGTCATGTAGTGTGTAATAAGCTTTCTTAATTAAACTATTCTTTATGTAGGATTTAAATCTTCGAATCGAAAGTTTAGAAGCACTTTCTGGAAGTTTATTATAGAACCGAACAGAATTCCCCATAAAAGACCGAAAGAATATTCAGTTTATTTTTATTTCTCGTGTTAAAACAATGCACGTCACTTTTTTTCATAAACCTATCTAAGTGTTTATTTGTATATAATAAGGTTTCGTAGATATGTTCCGATATTACCGTGAGAATGTTAATTGTAAGTACTTAATAATTAACAATGTTTTAGTCCTCTGGACGAGCTTCCAAACCAGAGGACAATCGAACCGATCCAAGAACGCACTTAGGATGCTGTCGCTGCTCGTGCGAAGCTTGCTCAACAGTGAGGTCGTCTTTTTGCGCCAGATGGCGTCAAAGGTGTCGGTACGCGCCTCCGCAAACATACCTGAAGCGCTGCAGAAGTGCGGAAGCCGCAACATAGCCCTAAACGCATTGTTGTACTGGACCCGCTGCAGCTTTTTGGGTATAGTTGAACCACAGACTCGCTGAGTACAGAGATGTAGGTACAGTACGCCTTGAATAAAGTAACTTTCACTGCGTCTGTACAACGAGCGAATCTGCGGGCCAGCATATTCGCCCGGTCTGACAATGCTCTGCGTTCCCGTTCCATATCAGCATCGTCCTTATGATCTTTACATATTCGCCCGGTCTGACAATGCTCTGCGTTCCCGTTCCATATCAGCATCGTCCTTATGATCTTTACATATTCGCCCGGTCTGACAATGCTCTGCGTTCCCGTTCCATATCAGCATCGTCCTTATGATCTTTACATATTCGCCCGGTCTGACAATGATCTGCGTTCCCGTTCCATATCAGCATCGTCCTTATGATCTTTACATATTCGCCCGGTCTGACAATGCTCTGCGTTCCCGTTCCATATCAGCATCGTCCTTATGATCTTTAGTTACCAAGTGTCCCAGGTATTTAAATTGGTGCACTCTTTAAGAGGAATACCTTTAAGTGTCACAGGTGGATTTAAAAGTAGGACACTTGGTACCAGTCTTGAAAACCATGAACTCTGTTTTTAACCCCCGACGCAAAAACGACGGGGTGTTATAAGTTTGACGTCTCTGCGTGTGTGTCTATCTGTGTGTGTTTCTGTGTGTGTATCTCTGTGTATGTCTGTTTGTGTGTCTCCGTGTGTGTCTGTCTGTGGCATCGTAGCTCCTGAACGGATGAACCATTTTATTTTGTTTGAAAGTTTATTAGTCGAGAGTGTTCTTAGCTATGTTTGATCAAAATCAGCCGTTTCATTGCGTAGAGGGTTTTTTTAATACCATGCAAAATTAATTACTTGTTTTAAAATTATACATGAGGCCATGTGAAACCGCATACGACTCACACACAGCGAGAAGCTTTCGCAGTGCACTGATCGAGGGAGCCAGCAGCACCATGTCATCGGCGTAGCTGAGGTTGTTTACTCTCACAACGTTAACATAGCAGCCCACAGGCATACATCGCTCGACCAACTAACGCTCGACTAATGCGTTGAGCCAGAAAAGAGCCAGCTCTCGGGTCACTATTCGCTTCGCAAAACGCCCTGAATGAATTTTGAAATGGCTCCTGTGCTCCATAGACCCAGAGTCTCGACCCCAAAATACGTAAGCTCTCTCGAGACTTCTATATTCGCACCTTTTGATATCCTCAGCTGAATCGGCCGCTGCACCGGCCCTAGCTGATAACCTATTGGCAGATGAGATTCAAATTTCAAATCAAATTCAAATTTGTTTGATAGCATAGATAAATATATACATAAACTTTTTATTGAACACCAGATAGAAAAATACAAAGATAAAAGAACACAAAGGAACTATTTTATAAAAAAATATTCTCTTGGAAATAGTCTGACGGCCATGATAGGCCATGACAATGGTCGCTGGCTTTTTTAAGCCATTGAGTAAAATAAGTTTAATATCACTTGGACTTTCCTTCAAAATGAGACAAATTTATCTCTTCTTGCGGCCCGAGCATAGAATAAAAAACAGTGCGTGGCCCGAGTGCAGAGCGGGCTGCATTCATTGGGTATACTCCGGTTGTTAGCTATCAGCAGAGCGTACAGTTGTTAGCTATCAGCAGAGCGTACGGTTGTTAGCTATCAGCAGAGCGTACGGTTGTTAGCTATCAGCAGAGCGTACGGTTGTTTTAGTCAAAGGCTTGGTCAGAGCGTTCGGTTGGAATCACGGGACCTTAACTGAACAACCGCCTCAAACAATGGTTCTAAAATACTGTCGATTCTAACATCGACGTAAATAAAATGAATGGACGGGCCTTAGGGAACGATAGTTTTGAAGCTTCTAAACAGACCTAGCTAGTACACTTCGCTTCAGTCAGTCTTTGTCACGGCAACGAGTGACAGCTATGCTGAAAAATACCAAAATTAGATACCTTGGTGATACAATGCCTTCCTGTGCTTTTCTGCAAGTGCAAACAACACAAGAAATACAAATAAAGCTTCAGGCATCGCATTTCATTCGTAAGTAAAGGTTTTGTAATATAATTTTCACCAATTGATAAAAAACTTATAAATTGTCGTGTAGTAGGAAAACTACATAAGTAACACATTTTGCGAAATCGACTTTATTGCATGGTTATGATGGCCCATACATGTCGATGGACACGTCTTGCTCTAGAGGACGAGCGACAAGGAGGACTACGCCCCAGGACATTATCTCAATGTTCCCCACTCTGAATGAAAGTTAACTGACACAAGTTTATACTCGTAGATAGTTTTAATTTTAGTCGACATACCTTTTTCTTTTTGATACTTAGAATTATTGTGTTCCACAAATTTATTTCATTTTGTTGATTTTATAAGCATTAGTCGTATGATAAGTTTGTTATGTCACTTACTTTGAATTTAAAAGTCTGCTAAAATAATGTAGGTGTTTCAGTATTTTTCTAATATTCAGTCTTGATAAAAAGAAATGATTATGAAGACGACCTCTGTGGCGCGGCGGGCGAACGTTCGCCTGCGACGCAGGAGGTTGCGGGTTCGATTCCCGCCTCGGAACAAATACTTGTGCGATCCGCAGATATTTGTTCAGGGTGTTCTGGGTATTTTCTATATATAATAAAAAATATCTATCTATGTTAATATTGTATTAAGTGTATCAGTTGTCTAGTACCCATAACACAAGCTCTGCTTAGCTTGGGGCTATATAATGTTGTGTGAACTGTCCAGATATATTTATTTATTTATTTATTATTATAAGTTGGTTTTATTTTAAAATGTATTTTAATATTATTTTTAATCTATACCCATGGATAGGATTGTCATAATCAAATAAGTAAATAATAGATCATTTCATGATTTCACTATTATGGGAAAATTAAATAATGGCACTTATCATTAGCTTTTTGAACCTCAGTGGAGATCATTGACGAAGGAAAACTAAACAATTGACATGCAAAAATAAATAACTGCATCAATTATTCAAAACTTTGGCGAGGGAAAAATACATAGTCGTTTTTTTTTTCTCTTAATCAAAAGAACTAAAATGTATTATCATTAAATTCAAAAATAGATACAGTACCAATCTATAACATATCAAAACACGGACTGCAAAATTAGTTACGATAAAAAAGTTATTGCCATTTTTGACGCAATAAAACAGTAAATCGCGTTTTTCTCGCGATTTTGGTTCTGTTGTTGTTATTACTTATTTAGTTTTCCAACTACAGCGACGAAATATTTGACAAGATTTCACGCATGACGGATGGTCCGGTACAGACTGCAAAAAAATCTGATGCCTAAGGGGTATCGTATTGATTTATAATTGTAATTTGCATTATTTACGTCAAAACATTGCTAAGCACGTCGCTTTAGGTAATTGCATATAATATGTAATGGCATGTTAATTAACCTTATAGCTTTCCAAAAGAAATCTAAGGTAAACAAAAATGGATAGAAGTCATTAGACGAGCAAGAACAGACGACTTTTGGAAGTGGAATACATTTTCCCGTATTTGCTCTGATAATTTTCTACTCAATGAATTTAATACGCCAAAAAACGGTTAGTAGTAGTAGAGCTTTTTTGTGAAAGAGTTCGTCCGGGGAAGTACTACCACCATACCTGTTTCTGCCGCAAAGCAGTAGTGCTCGCATTGCTGTGTTCCGGTTTGAAGGGTAAGGGTGCCGATGAAATTACGGCCACATGGGACTTTTCATCTTTATGTTTCAGGGTGGCGGGCGCAGTGGAATGCCATATAGGGCGCGTCCTAGGTGGACGTGACCTGAGGTAATGCACTGTTCATAGGCAGAGGGTACCACTTAACATCAGGTGGGTCATCTTCCTGATCTGTCATTCCAAGTAGTATAAAAAAACTCATTGTGCAAAAGTCTTAAAACTGCACTCTGCAGTTTCTTAAATACTGGAATTTTTATACACTTATGTTTCCGTACAATTTTTATGATATTTTCTTAGTTTATTGAGTGATGAAAAATATATTTTTCACAAATTGATTGAGCTGAAGACCTTAGGTGGACTTGCTTTTCTATTGATTTATATTGTGTATGTTTGAGAGCTGAAAAATAGATACGTAGTTACGTAATAATATAAAAATCTGAAAAATAGATACGTAGTTACGTATCTATTTTTCAGCTCTCAAACATACACAATATAAATCAATAGAAAAGCAAGTCCACCTAAGGTCTTCGGCTCAATCAATTTGTGAAAAATATATTTTTTATCACTCAATAAACTAAGAAAATATCATAAAAATTTTTGTACACTTATGTTTCCGTACAATTTTTATGATATTTTCTTAGTTTATTGAGTGATGAAAAATATATTTTTCACAAATTGATTGAGCTGAAGACCTTAGATGGACTTGCTTTTCTATTGATTTATATTGTGTATGTTTGAGAGCTGAAAAATAGATACGTAACTACATAAAACAGAAGGGAACCATGTATTTTTGTAAAAGCTTCATTCAATAATTGCATTTTTTTCGGCGATTTCTTGTACTATAAACCCACTGAAATAACTTTAGAAAACACATTGCATCTGTTAAAGTATTAAGTATTAAAAAAATACAGTTTTTAAGAAGTTCAATAATTTAATTTCACATAGTTTATTTACAAGACCGCCAGGAGTGGCGCTATAGAGAAGAGGCCTTTACTCAGCAGTGGCTGGATAGATAGATAGATAGATAGATAGTTTATTTGTTGACCGTACCCAAAATCCGAATTGTCTTATTTTTAACGGACGTTTTGTATGGGTAAGGCCAGTCCATTCATTTTATTTACGTCGATGGATTCTAACGTCCCTCAAAGTCAAATCATGTGTTACATTGAAATTATAAATACTGGCCGATATTTTCACACGCCTTTTGGAATGTATATGTTGCAGCCAACTGGTTGAATCAACCGTTTAATTGGCCGGCTAGCTCGTTCATTGAACAACGGCACTCAGCTACATGTCTGAATATCCACAAGCCGACTGGATGTAGTTGAGTGCCGTTGTTCAATGAACGATCTAGCCGTCCAACTAGTCAGCTATTTGAACCAGTTGGCTGCGACATGTACAAAGAACGTGCATACTCAAAGAAGATACTTTAAAAGAGGAGGAGTGGCCATTCTTACATGACCATGAAACTCTTCAACCAAAGTAAATGAAACTACTATAATTGCTTGACTAATAATGTAAATTTATCTTTTGACTTTATTTTGTCTAAATAATTATTGTCTACGTAATTATACTGAATTTTTAAATTGTATTGCAAACGTAATTTAATTTTAGTTATAAGTTATATTATGTAATTTTAGTTGATCATTGATTTTTGTTATTATTCGTTTTTTTTAAATGCTTATATGTATCTGGTTTTTTGTTTGTTTTTTTGTTTCTTAGAGTTTTTTTTGTCTTAGGCTTCCCTTAGATCGTTAGCAGCGGTCTTCAGGTAGCACAGCTGTTTCATTTGTACAGTGGTGGAATTAAAATGTTCGTCACCTTAGGGCCTATTTTTGGTTGTTCAATGCAAAAAACATAGGTACTGCTTTACCGACATAGTATTGCATTGGTACTGTTTTACCGACACAGTATTGTCAATATTACGAAAATAACATTCAGTTACCATGACAACGGATATTAGCAGCGATTGAATGACAGATAGTCTACGAATAAAATGACAAAACTTCTGGCTAACTCAATAAAAAACTGGCCAAGTGCGCATCGGACCTCGCGCATTCAGGTTTCCGTCGTATAAACTATTATATAATTTGTGGATCTTTAACAAATGTAGAAGTTATAAATTGCCTAAGTTTAGTTAATCCACACGCAAAATTAAATCTGTTTGTAATAGAAATATGAGAAAATTCTCAAAATGTTTCAATTTTCTAAATTATTATATTTTTTTGGTAAAATATTCATAATAAGTATGTAGAATATTTAAAAGAAAACTAGTTCCTGTGTTAAATGGAGATAAAATTGAACTTAGTAACAAAAATACAGTCTTATTCTACTTAATAAGCTCTAAAATTATACTCCAGATACTAGGGTACGACAAATTTATTTTTCCCTCCCCACTTTAACTTGTACGGGAACCATACTTCAAAATAAATTTTGGTTATTATTTTTGGATTTGGGTCAGTAAGATACATAAATAGTACAAATATGAATACTTCAATGGTTTAGCCGCTATAGACCCGTGTGATAGAGAGACGGGCAGACGGATGAGCGAAGGCAATAGGGCTTCGTTTGGCCCCTTTGGGTACGGGACCCTAAAAAAGTCGTTCCAAAGTTAAACAAGCAACTGATCAAAGGTGTGCGATTTTGATCATTATAATAAACATTTAAATTATGGTTTTCTATACAGCAGTCTGCTACGTAGAATAGTTGGAAAAGGTAATATGTGCTGGCGACAAGCTAAGGGGATTACTTTGAAAACTGACGAACGTTTTCATTCCGCCACTGTACATAAATACTTGTATTTACTTGTATTAGTTGTATTATTCTTTCCGTAAATAAATATTAACAACAAGTTAAAAAAAAAAATTTTAATTCTTTTATATCGTAAATTTGTTTTATATAATGTTATTTGAATGATGATTATTTTGTAACAATCACTTGCAGTGTAACAATCATTGTTATAAGGTGAAAATAAATGAATATGACTATGATTTTGTAATGTTTTTTTTTTTATAATGTAAGTACATTTATTTACTGGAAGAATAATACAACTATATACAAGGTATGTGCAAAATACATATGGAACAGTTGTGCTTCCTGAAGACCACTGCTAACGATCTAAAGGTAGCTCAACTGATCCAAATCACTACCAGGCGGAAGCGTCCCTAAGATGCTGGCTGCATTGCCACGCTGAATGACAATACAAATGCGTTGAACCAGATAAGAGCCAGCTCTCGGGTCACGCGTCACTTCGACCAGACGCCCTGGCGAAACAAATGTTTGTTGATTTATATAAATTTCAATTTTAAATTCTTTATGTGGGGGAGATCTCGTCCAACAGTGGACATCTATCGTCTGATGACGATGGTTTGACAATGGTCTGTGTGGGAATTACTACCTCTACTAGGTATATTCGGGTTCAAATAAAACACACGAATTCTCCGTGGAAATGCGAAGCGACTTTATTCCTAATACCAGGATTATCTCATATAAATCGCAAAACGCTTCGATAGCGCGTTCTAGGAATTGGTTGTTTTAGGTACGCCATCTAGTATTAAAACTTGAACTAATTACCATTCAACATACCGCCCACCAAGGGCATGGTAAATGTCCTTATCTATTTACTAATTTCCGCCCACCGTGAGGTGAGAGCACAGCTAACAACTTAAGTTCCCAGCACTAACCAATTCCTCATTACAATGTGGACTGTAAACACAAATAACCTTAAATTTAGTTAAGTTAAACAGGAACTATCTTATAAAATAAACATAGGTACATCGGTATGCAACTTAAAACCAAACCTCCTTATTTATACATATACATAATTATCTGAAATTTGGATATAATTTTATTTTCAATCAGCTATGGGTAGAATACACAATTTTGATATTGGACGTTTTATTAACGATCCGTCACATAGGAGTGTTACCACGCGACTAATTTTGTCCAAACCAGGATGCTTTTCGGTGACTTTTCCCAAAAGCCATCGAGCTGGAGGCAAGTTCACCAAAACAATATCACCGATATTTGGTTCTGGAATATGTTTGTTCCATTTATATCGTTGCAATAAGTGCACCAAATATTCCTGCGACCACTTCCGCCAAAACTCTTGCAGCATACGCTGCGTGATCTGCCAATGTTTCAAACTTCCCATATTCAAAGCCTCAAAATTACGATCAGGTACGGTGATCAATGGTTAACCGATCAAAAAATGACCCGGTGTGAGAGGTATTGGATCGTTAATCCCGTCTGGAATCATAGATAATGGTCGAGAGTTAAGGCACGCTTCCACTTGAGCTAACACTGTGGATAGCTCTTCATAGGTTAGAGTCGATGTGCCGATCACTCTCCTTAGATGAAACTTCGTGGATTTTACTCCAGCCTCCCATACGCCACCGAAGTTCGGGGCGTGAGGTGGAATAAAATGCCAGGTGGTTCCGTTATTGCCTAACCATTCATTAATCTCAGTAGATACTGTCGATTTTTCTACATTTACGAGATGCCGGAGTTCCTTAGACGCACCAACAAAATTGGTACCATTATCGCTCCAGATGTTGGCGATAACTCCTCTTCGGGCAACAGATCTTTTAAAACCTGCTATAAAGCCTTGCGAAGACAAGTCACTTATAGCTTCTAAGTGTATTGCCTTGGACACCATGCAAATGAAAAGGCAAATATACCCTTTGTAGGATTGGTGTCCACGGCCCTTAGACGTGCGGATGCTAATCGGTCCTGCGAAATCAACACCGCTGTATCGAAATGAACTCTTGCAGGAGTCACCCTACTGGCCGGCAGCTGACCCATCAATTGGGTTTGAGTAGCTGCTGCGTATCTCTTGCACCTGACACACTTGTGTACATACATTTTGACGAGAGTTTTGGCTGATATTATCCAAAACTTGCTACGCAAATGGTGCAACATTACAGTGGGACCTCCGTGAAGTGTTGTTTTGTGAGCTTCCGCAATTAAAAGGTCTGTAAAATGGTTGTTGTGTGGCAAGATGATGGGGTGTTTAAGATACTCATCCAGTTCAGCATTTTGGAGACTACCACTGACCCGTAAAATCCCATCATCGTCGATCATCGGGCAGAGAGATTTCACTTTTTCCTTCGTCGATACTCTTCCCGTTTTTTTTATTTCTTCCATATCTTCACTGAACTCTTGTTTCTGGACGTGTTTTATGCAAACCTTCAGTGCGTCTCCTATCTCTTCCTTTGTTAGAGTCTTTTCGTATCTTTTTGTACCACTTTCTCTAGTCTTCCATTTCAAAACTCTTCTGCAATAGGCCAAAACTCTTACTAATTTTTGTAATGAAGAAAACCTTGTCCATACTGGATCTTCCATTGTTTTCTCGATAACAATGTGAGCCTTGATATTTTTCTGCTCCATACTTGTGGCGATCGATTTCGGTCTTGCATAATCGATTGTTTCGTTTCGCAGCCACGATGGTCCCTGTGACCACAAATCACTGCAGACAAGTTCTTGTGGAGTTGCTCCTCTAGATGCTATATCTGCGGGATTATGGGCAGTCTGAACGTGAGCCCAGTGCGAGTTGTCTAGGTGAGTGAGAATGGTTGAAACTCTATTTCCTATAAAGGTAGTCCAGCGGCTCGGGTGGCTGCTGAGCCAAGCCAAGACCACTGTTGAGTCTGTTCAGGCATGAATATGAGCTTTTGAAACTCTCATGACTTCAGCTACTTCTGTTATTAACTCTGACAGCAACACTGCTCCCATTAATTCGAGCCTGGGAATGGATTGTTGTTTCACTGGTGAAACCTTTGTTCGAGACTTGATAAGACTTGTTTTGATCGTTTCTTGTGAGTCTACAACTCTGATGTACACAACCGCAGCATAGGCGGCCATTGATGCGTCACTAAACCCATGTAACTCAACCAACAAATCATCAGCCCTTGTGTTGACCCATCTTGGTATACTGAATTTGCTCGTCTCTAACAACTTCTCTCTATATGTGTGCCATTCAGTTAATAGTTCTGGCGTTAACTCATCGTCCCATTCTAATCCGGACAGCCAAAGTTTTTGGATGAATATTTTAGAAGTGACAACACAAGGTGCTGCCCAACCAAGCGGATCGAACAATCGGGAGATGTCTGATATGACCCGTCTCTTCGTGATCGGAGTCTGCAGTTGTGGAAGTGTTACAGAGTACTTAAACTCATCGCCTTCACGATCCCAGCTAATTCCCAAGATTTTTACTATCTCGTCCATTTTGATGTCTTTCTTTCCTTGTTCCTTGCCGTCTTTCTCTCCTGCGTTAATTAACTCATCTAACTCTTTGCAGCTGCTCACCCATTTTTGCAACTGAAAGCCTCCTTTGGTAAGTACCCTGTCTATATTTTTATGCATATTTAACCCTTCTTCAACTGATTGACACCCTGTCATTAAATCATCAACGTAAAAATTATTCTTTATGTTTTCAGATACTTCAGGATACTGCGCGCCTTCGTCGATTGCGATCTGCTGCAAGGATTTCACTGCAAGGTAAGGAGCTGATGCTGTACCAAAAGTTACTCTCAGTAATCGATACTCTTCTATTTCAGAAGCGGGTTCGTCGCGCCACACTACTCTCTGGAAATCAACGTGCTCCGGAGACATCTTCACCTGCCTGTACATCTTGATGACGTCAGCACAAAGACTGATAGGGTGCAATCTCCATCGCATGATTATGTGACGTAATGGTGGCTGCAATGTAGGACCTACCATAAGATCATCGTTCAAGGATACTCCGTTCGTACCCTTCATGGATGCATCGAAGACTATTCGGACCTTGGTTGTTGTTTTGTCATTACGTATGACAGCGTGATGTGGCAGGTAAACTGCCGATGCTTTGCTCAAATCATCTGCTGGTACGCGTTCCATATGACCAAGATTCAAATAGTCATGAAACACTTCGGAATACTGCTTCTTGATTTCTGGATCCCTTTCGAACTTTCTTTCAAGATGCTGGAATCGTCTTATGGCAAGATCTCTGGATCCTCCATGTTGGCATGTAGGACTCTTGGCTCGGAATGGAAGATTGACTACGTACCGACCACTGTCATCTCTGACTGTAGTTTGCGTGTAAATTTCTTCACAACGCTGCTCTTCTGGAGTCATAATATTCTTCTCTGGGGTTGTAGACTCGATCTCCCAAAATCTTTTCAGGAGTGTGTTCTCATCAGTTTGTGTGTGCATACTTATAATGACACTATGGTGACACTGTGGCCAAGACTTCTGATTACCATCTTTTGGATGTGTGGGACCAGAAATGATCCATCCCAAGGCTGTGCATTGCGCTGTGGGCATGCCCTTGGGACCCTTAATCAGACCTTCTCGTATCAATTGGCCATACACGTCTGCTCCGAGCAAAATGTCTATTTTGCTCGGCGTGTTGAATTGAGGATCGGCGAGAGTGATCTCAGCCAACTCTGGCCATTCTACATTATTTGCTTTCTCCGATGGGAGAAGGCTAGTTATAGCACTAATAATATGAGCACGTACTTGGATTTGAAAGTCGGGATCATGGCGGGACTGGATTTTAATCATAATGAAGTATTTAGACGCTAATGTGCCTTTGTCGCCGCCTATTCCTGATATACTACTCCTACTAGGTACTTTCTTCAATCCAAGTAACTGTGCTGACGATTCTGTAACAAAGGACGCCTCAGAGCCTTGATCTAATAGAGCTCTGAGAGTGTACGCTTTACCGTCTCTTGATTCAGCCTTAACAAGTGCGGTTGCTAGCAGAATTTGTTGCGAAGAAGTTTTCTTCGAAAAGTGTGCAATGTTGACGCTGGACTTTCCAATAATGCTTTTACCTTTGACACCGTTTCATTGACCTTGACTTGTAAATCTGACTTTACTGACTCTGGATTACTTGACCCTGATGGTTTCGGATGAAGCAATGAGTGGTGCTTCCTCTTACAAATACGACATCTAAAAACTGATCGACAAGTGATGGCGGAGTGGTTGCTTCCTAAGCAATTGAAGCAAAGCCTACTGGTTTGAGCAAATTCATGTCGCTTATCGTAATCCACACTCGAAAATTGTTTGCAGTTTGACAATTTGTGTTCATCTTTACAATACGAACACCTAAGTTGAGTGTTGGAACCCGACGCCATAGCGTGCAATACATGTTTATTTTGGTTTGGAACATTTGGCTTTGAAACCTTGTTAAGTTTACAAATTCGAGGGATCGAAATCGTGTTTCCAAGAATTCTTTTAGTTGTTTCAAAGTTGGTAGCTCATCTGATGATCCGATGTTTGTTTCCCATGTTTTACGCGTTTCAGAATCCAACTTTGAACTAACTAAGTAAATTACGATTGTATCCCAGGAACTTACATCTATGCCCAAATTTTTCAACCCATTCAACGTATCGTTAGTGACATCCAATAAATTTTTGATTGCACTGCTTGACTCGGCTCCAAGACTCTGTTGGTCTACAAAACGCTTCAGTAGACAATTAGCTAGATATTTTTTATTGTTGTACCGATTGTTGAGCGTTGACCAAGCTTCCTGATAATTGGCAGCCGTGATAGGAACATGTCTTAACAGATGTTCGGCCTCTCCTGACAGATAATGCATCCTTTGAACATCATCTATGGACGAGTTATTGTGAACCAACGATACATACAGGTCTTTGAATGTTGTCCATTCTGCATAAGACCCAGTACAAGTAGGGATTGATATGTTTGGCAATTTTACATTACAATTTTCAGAGCTTGACTGAGAGATTGAAGTTGAAATGCTTGGTTTGCTGGACCTTAGTATAGACAAGCGTTCCCTAATATCTGCTTTACATTCTATGTACGTTTCTTCAACAAAATCATACATGTTTTCAGTGGTGTACTGAGTTTCAGCTAACTTGTCCGAGTTATCGTCGTTTATCAATTTCCTATGAGTATCTGAGAACACTTTCCATTTCTCCTCCAACGATTCTAATCTCGTAAGCAAATAGGACTCCTTGAGAAGCCTTTCCTGAGGAGACTTTTTAAAGTTCTCATAGGCCTTTACTATCATAGCCTTGTAGCCTAACTGGCTCTGTAATAGAGATGATAAAGACATTGTGAATCTCAAATTTCCAAATTAAGCTACAACCAATATTTTTTACTGTTTTAAATTCCTAACACGAGATTACCAACTAACAAGACAAGAGTCTTAATTTTCTAAGTCCAAACCAATTTCGTAAGAATTTTACGTGTTTGAAACTTATTACAATCGGACCGAAATCGGGCATAGGTTCCCCGTCGGTTCACTTATGGCAAAACTATTCTAAGTCCTAAACTAACACTCAAAATTTTAAAGTCCAAAATTCTTGAAGTTAAATTTAAAACTGAACTGCACTACACAGAAATAAAAGGTCAATGTACTCACGATTTCACTCGTATAACACTTGCCGTTGCATCCACTCCCGAAGAATGACGTTTCCTCCACGTCACTGTTGTGACGTCGGTAGCGCGGCACACACGTCACTCCTGTGACGTCACCGTCGCTTGCTCGTACTCTCCGTAGCGTGTTGGCCTACGTCACTCCTCTGACGTCGGCTTGGCCAGCAACTACACGCCAGCAGCTGCTAGCGCGGGCTTCCGATTTGGTTGGATTGATTGTGGGTGCGCGTACACACACGCACACACACATACCACAGTGAACACTTCACTGTAATCCAACCACCCGTGACAGGTCTTCAAGCCAAGGTAGGCCAAGACTGCCCGGTGCACACTGCGTGGCGATCCACCACTTAGCCAGTGCGTTGACGCAAAAAACTCAGATCCACGTGAGTAATTCCAATCCGCTCGGTAGGACCATGTGGGAATTACTACCTCTACTAGGTATATTCGGGTTCATATAAAACACACGAATTCTCCGTGGAAATGCGAAGCGACTTTATTCCTAATACCAGGATTATCTCATATAAATCGCAAAACGCTTCGATAGCGCGTTCTAGGAATTGGTTGTTTTAGGTGCGCCATCTAGTATTAAAACTTCAAATAATTACCATTCAACAGTCTGTCTAAACAAATTAAACAGAAAACAAACCAATTTAGTTTATCGTAAAAGCAATTTAAACTTGTGTTATTGACCAACAAAGTACTAAATGTGGATTTAGAGGAGCAGGTGTCGCAAACATTCGGCGACTAAGCCAAGACTTTAATCGCTCTATATAAATTGTTGCACCATTTGTCTTCAACTGGGGTTATTTTGCTAAATAGTCAGTATTAGGCGAGAACATATTATCGGACGCGTCCAAAAGTCGCGAATAAGAATCATGAATCTAGTCAATAAAAGAACATGGGCAACTCCCCATACATTGTTTGACACAACTTTTTTGACTAACGTAACGTACAGATGAGATACTTTTGGTTATTGATAAGATAATGATAAGTTAATTTAATTTCTTGCGTAGAAGTTGTGGGAAAGTAATGAAGCTTATTGCGTTTTGATTCACGCAAATGTAATAGTTGATTAATAGGGCGGAATACGGGGGAATAGGGGCGGTAGCACTACACACGGAGTCAATAATACAAAGACTTATTTCGAGATAGGCATTGTTGGTAAAGTATAAAATATAATTGTACAATCTGTATTTTTAAGAAAATTTTAATACCTAGTAGTTTAGTTAAGTTATATACATTGGATGCTATTTGTTTAGCTTGCTTGTTTTTTTTTTCGCAAAACAGGAAGAGCAATTCACCTTGGGATTAATCTTGGCAAGTCGTTTACCTTGTGCGTTTATGTCCAAGCGTCCGTTACAAAAATACCAACCGCGCGCTGCCAGCACACTGCCGCGTTTGCTTGCTTGCTTTCTTCTCACCCCTAGGGGTGGGGAAAAGGTTTTCAGGGCCATTGGCCTTGGCCATTCTTCGCCCACTACAGTGGGCGCGTCAGATTTTATCTGGTAGCTTTTACACTCGTGGGAGGCGCTTCCCCCCGGTGCCGCCTTAATGTCGGTGCGATGCAGACCGTGCCGGGTGAGATCCCTGGTTTCCCAGGGAAGGCCCGGCAAGCCGATCGGCGACCAACGCGGCGGGGGCCGGAGTTGGCGTCCCCACTCGTGCTGGTAATGGCGTTGGTGATGGCGATAGTGTTGGTGGACTGTCTCTGGTTATCAGGTCCCTGGAAAACGGCTTCATCATCCTTTTCTTCGGCTCGTCTTGTGGTCTGGCATGCTGCGGGGCGAGTCCCGCGATGTGGATGTGCTTGGAGGAATCTGCTCGCTCGAACATGCTCGTCGTGAGTCTCCTCACGAACGAGTCGATGGTTTCTATCTTTAGGTCTTTCTGTATGGTGGAGTTCCTGCCATATCCTGGTGCCTTGACGATCTTTCTCAGGGTAATGTTCTCCTGAGCTTGGATACGGTTTCTGTTTGTCTTTTTTAGGAATGGGTACCAAGCAGGAGCGGCGTAAGTAAGCCGCGTCCTGATATAAGTTTTATGGATGAGGATTTTGGTACGGAGCGGGAGGTTGGAGTTGAGGATAGGGAGGAGTTTGGAGCGCGCGGATGCTCACCATGCCCACCAGGCAGCAGACGTGCTTCTTGAAAGAGAGCCGCCGATCAATGTCGACGCCCAGGTATCTGACGTCTGGCTGCCACGGGATGGTATTGTATTTTTGTAAAAAAAAATATTCATTGAAATCACAAGGATCATTTTGAATCGTCTTAAAAAATAAATTTACATTTACTCCTGTTCCAACGCAACCAGACCTAGAAGAATCAGGCAACAAACACGGTCTGTTTTTCTTTTGATGATCCTTCTTACTACTAGGTGGGGAGCGCCTGTGTGGTGCCTCGAGAACAAGTGGAAGCTGATTCAAGGAAAAAAGGAAAACCAAATTAAAAGCCTTACTTAGGTAGACAGTCAAAAGTAAGATGATAGAGAGAATCAGCAAAAGTTCATAAGGCAGCACACACTACGCTTGATATACTCATAAATATCACATCAGTAATAAATTATATGCAGGTACAGACATTGCAAATTAACAAATTAGGTGTCGAGGGGCAGAGCGACATCAGGCCACGCGGCTTTATCATTAACATAGTCATGATTAGATGTCTTGTCCTAGCAGTTTCAGTGGTGTTGGTAGCAGCGTGCCTCCTGTTAGCATCGCTTGCGTCTTTCCGACATTGACCGACAGCCTCCATCTCTGGAGCGACTCCGGAAGGGTGTGTAGTGTCGGTTGTAGTTGCTTCACCGCGTAGGCCGGTCTGTACGAGGATGCATAGTACGCCGCGTCGTCTGCGTACAGTGCCAGCTTTGCCTGCCCAATGACTGGGATGTCATCAGTGTACCAGGCGTAGCAAGCCGGGGAGAGGCAGCTTCCTTGCGGTACTCCGGCCTTCACGGGTCTTTCTGTGGAGAGCGCGTTTTCCACAGAAACGATGACTCTCCGTGAGCTGAGGAAGCTGGCGATGATGGCGACTATCTTCTTCGGGGCGGTGGACTTCGACAGTTTGTATAGCAGCCCCTCATGCCATACCCTGTCGAAGGCCTTTTCCATGTCGAGCAGTACTATTGCGACATACTCCTTCTTGTTATGGCTGGTGGCCATTTCATTAACAATCTTTGTTATTTGCAGGGTGGTGGAGTGTTCGGCCCTAAACCCGAATTGTTCCTCCCTCGGCAAGATGTGAGGCGTCAGTAGTGGCAGCAGAAGTCTCTCAAACAGTTTTGATACGGCACTCAGCAGGGCTTTGGGCCTGTAACTGTCGGGTTTCCTGGCATCTTTTCCGGGTTTAGGAAGCATCACCACCTTGCCTAATTTCCAGCTTGCTGGAAAGTGGCCGGTGCGGAGTATGCCGTTGTAAATTCGGGTGAGAGCGACCACAGATTTGGGCGGTAGCTTTTTCAGGGCTTCGTTCGTGATGTTGTCGAAGCCCGGTGCTTTCTTATTTGGAAGCCGCTGGATGGTTCTCTTCATTCTGCCGGGATTCAGAAAGAGAGGGGCTTCTGACTCCTCCGGCGATTGTGGTGTGGACAGATATTCTCCTAGCAGCCTTTCAACAGTCTCCACATGACTCTGGTCGTTCGTGGGATTCGGTGAGAGCTGCTTTTCGAGGAATTCTGCTAGGATTTCTGCTCTGTCAGCGGCTTCAAATTTCAGTAGCCCGTCACTTCCTATCAGCGGTTGGACGGCTTTCGGCGTGTTCGCCAGCTGTCGGCATAACCGATGAACAGAAGGGATGTCGTCGGTTATGGAGCTTATGTGGTCCTCCCATCCCTCGGCAGCGTGGTCGTCGAGGGCGACTCGTACTCGCTCGATCAGGGCATTCAGCTCGGTTTTGACACGTGGGCATCTGGTTTCCTGCCATAGCTTCCTCGTTTCCCTTTTCTTGCGAATGAGGTCCCTTATCCTGGCCGGTAGGGGAGTGAGCCTATTCGCCTGCGCGGAGGTGTGCGATGCTGCAGTTAGGGAGTCCTAGTTTTGAGTCGACAACTTTATTATATCCGCCAAATTTAATATAGTCGCATAGTTTTTAGTCTATTAACATATGGCTATAGCGGCCATAATCGAATTGAACGTTATGGCTCAATAAACATTGTTAAAGGTCTAAAAGGTATTATAAATGCTGCACCATTATACATTTATTTTATACTACAAATTGGGAATTATTTAGTTACGGGAAATATGTTGTACTTGTAATTATTCTTACTAACCATAGTGTAGATAGACAATATGACATGTATATTACTCATCCAATGCTACTTGTTAATTTTTTAAATAAATAAAATATACAGCAATACCATCCTGCATTTTTAGTTCAATGTAGTACTGGCTAATGTTGTAGATTAATTTATCCTGGCCATTTTGCAGCTGGGAAAATTTAAACTGTATCGTACTGTCATTTTGATTCGTTCTCCATGATAACAAGTTCCTTGTAACCTTCGGGATCAGAAGCAGGCTTTCCAATAACACAAATACGTAGAGAATACGTTATGTCGTTAGTAGCCTTCGAACCTGTGGGGCTTGATGTTGGTGCAAAGTGATTGGGTCCCTTGATCCAATTTCCATGCTCCAATGATGCAAATTTGGCAGTTAATGTTAACGTCGACATAGGATGTATGATGAAACCGTATGATGAATTCATTGCTTCATTGCGTCCTTTTACGTTGCCCTTGTCTGCTGCTTACCCTTCAGCCGCGCAGCACCAGCACAGGAACAGTAGAAACAACAAACGGTACATGTTCGCTTGACTGCCGCACAATGCTATTTGATAGTTAATTTTTTTTTTTTTTTTCGAATTGAAACCATTCGAATTGAAGTCATTGGGCCATGACTGCTTTACCGGGCTTTTGGAGAGCGCAGATGGCACTCAACCTGTAAAGTTAGGTTGGGGCAACGAGCACAAGGGCACCACTAGGTACGAACCTCGGCTTGGGCTGTTGCCAGGTTGGGAGGATCGAACAGATTGATAGTTAATGAACACAAACTGGCGTATTTATAGGGGAGATATTAGGGATGTTGACAGGCTGGCCCACGGTACGCGGCCCATTGACAGCGCGTCTATGACAAAAACATCAACAAGTGCATCACCCCATGCAATTTTTAAGGAAAAAAACAACTTTATAGAGATTACGTTGCTTTTTATAACTTGTAATTTCTACGACATTCAACTCGTGAGCGATAACGAGAAACGGCCTACGTTTTTCATTATTTACAATATCATTGATATACAGCAAAAACAGCGTACGCGGGACGCCAACATTAATATGCATAAATCCGTAATGTAAGAGTCCGACTCGCACTTGGGCTTTTTTTTAGTTTAGTTTTATATTTACCTTAAAATATTAATATAACCTTTGTAACTGTATTTGATGTAATTATATCACTTACTCATTGGTGGAATTAAGGAACACCATTATGTACGCATTTTCTCCTATCGAACATTATCCGTTTCCCGTGGAAATTCAGAAACGATGGCCCGTCCCTGATGTGTGAGACCTTTATTCGCATGATATGAGCTTATTTCCAAAGCATTAAATGTTAACCATTCCGGAATTCAGAGAAAGCTCTCATTTAAACCATAGACGTGAGGAAAAGACATTTAAAGAAGCATTACACGAGAGGATGTTTTCAAGCAAAGTGCTACCTCGGTACATTTCTACTAGTAAAGTGTTCATTACACATACTGAACATAGGAATTGCGAGAAGTTGCTGTTATACTAGCCGTGCCCGCGATTTCATTCGTGTAGTACATTCATATCTTCTAAAAAAACACAAAAAAAAAACATTTTGCTTTTTCATACTAACGTTAAAAACTAATAACTAACGTAATTCGGGCTAACAGAGCATAATTTTACAGTGTAATTACTGTTGTTGGTTTTTATATTAAATTAGCGACTCGCCCCGGCTTCGCACGGGTAGCCCCCGGTGAAAAATAGCCCCTCCTATCCTCTCCCCCCCCCCCCCCCCCTACGTGCTGCTCCTGGTTTTAAGCTACCTCCCCACCAATTTTCAGCCACATCGGTTCAGCCGTTTTGAGTTATAAGTGGTATAACCAACACGACTTTGTTTTATATATATAGATTTAAAAAAAATGCTGGACAGTTCACACAACATTATCTAGCCCCAAGCTAAGCAGAGCTTGTGTTATGGGCACTAGACAACTGATATATAACACCTATTTTTATTATAACACCTACGTTATTTGTAGACTTTGTACTTTGTTATTTTCTTGTAATTCTTATCCGTTATTCTTCTTCATTACCATTTTTTACCAATAAGTACTACTTTTTTAATGTATATTTTTCATTTTTGTTCTATTAATTGTTATTGTTCGTATCATACACGTCTGCTATTTTTTGTTCTCTTGGTTAGAAAAAGGCTCTAACGGAAGACCAGCGCAGGTTGTTTACAACCTGCATATGCTGAGTTAGGGACCTTTTTGTAACAGCATATCTAACTATCATTTTGTGTTTTTTTTTCATGTTTTCTTTTGTTTACCTATCTGTGTTGTTACAAATAAAAAATACTATTATATTCTACTTAATACAATATATTACATAGATATTTTTTTAAAATTATATATAGAAAATACCCAGAATACCCTGAACATATATCTGCGGATAGCACAAATATTTGTTCCGAGGCGGGAATCGAACCCGCAACCACCTGCGTAGCGTGCGTTGGTCATGTTTTTCGGCAAATCATATTTAGTTAAAGAAAACAGTGGGTTAATAGCGAAAATAACATCGAAATTTTAGTCCATACAAGTCAATTCGATGTTATTTTCGCTATTAAACCACTGTGTTCTTTTGAATCATTTAATTAACTGCGTTAGATTTTACAATGTGTTACCACCCAGTATAAATGAGAAAGTAGCTATTTTACAATGTGTTACCGCCCAGTATAAATGAGAAAGTAGCTATTTTACAATGTGTTACCACCCAGTATAAATGAGAAAGTAGCTATTTTACAATGTGTTACCACCCAGTATAAATGAGAAAGTAGCTATTTTACAATGTGTTACCGCCCAGTATAAATGAGAAAGTAGCTATTTTACAATGTGTTACCACCCAGTATAAATGAGAAAGTAGCTATTTTACAATGTGTTACCACCCAGTATAAATGAGAAAGTAGCTATTTTACAATGTGTTACCGCCCAGTACAAATGAGAAAGTAGCTATTTTACAATGTGTTACCACCCAGTATAAATGAGAAAGTAGCTATTTTACAATGTGTTACCGCCCAGTATAAATGAGAAAGTAGCCATTTTACAATGTGTTTCCACCCAGTACAAATGAGAAAGTAGCTATTTTACAATGTGTTACCACCCAGTATAAATGAGAAAGTAGCTATTTTACAATGTGTTACCACCCAGTATAAATGAGAAAAAAGCTATTTTACAATGTGTTACCGCCCAGTATAAATGAGAAAGTAGCTATTTTACAATGTGTTACCGCCCAGTATAAATGAGAAAGTAGCTATTTTACAATGTGTTACCACCCAGTATAAATGAGGAAGTAGCTATTTTACAATGTGTTACCGCCCAGTATAAATGAGAAAGTAGCTATTTTACAATGTGTTACCGCCCAGTATAAATGAGAAAGTAGATATTTTACAATGTGTTACCGCCCAGTATAAATGAGAAAGTAGCTATTTTACAATGTGTTAATACCCAGTATAAATGAGAAAGTAGCTATTTTACAATGTGTTACCACCCAGTATAAATGAGAAAGTAGCTATTTTACAATGTGTTACCGCCCAGTATAAATGAGAAAGTAGCTATTTTACAATGTGTTACCGCCCAGTATAAATGAGAAAGTAGCTATTTTACAATGTGTTACCGCCCAGTATAAATGAGAAAGTAGCTATTTTACAATGTGTTACCGCCCAGTATAAATGAGAAAGTAGCTATTTTACAATGTATTACCGCCCAGTATAAATGAGAAAATAGCTATTTTACAATGTGTTACCGCCCAGTATGAATGAGAAAGTAGCTATTTTACAATGTGTTACCGCCCAGTATAAATGAGAAAGTAGCTATTTTACAATGTGTTACCGCCCAGTATAAATGAGAAAGTAGCTATTTTACAATGTGTTACCACCCAGTATAAATGAGAAAGTAGCTATTTTACAATGTGTTAATACCCAGTACAAATGAGAAAGTAGCTATTTTACAATGTGTTACCACCCAGTATAAATGAGATAGTAGCTATTTTACAATGTGTTACCGCCCAGTATAAATGAGAAAGTAGCCATTTTACAATGTGTTTCCACCCAGTATAAATGAGAAAGTAGCTATTTTACAATGTGTTACCACCCAGTATAAATGAGAAAGTAGCTATTTTACAATGTGTTACCAGTTACCACCCAGTATAAATGAGAAAGTAGCTATTTTACAATGTGTTACCGCCCAGTATAAATGAGAAAGTAGCCATTTTACAATGTGTTTCCACCCAGTATAAATGAGAAAGTAGCTATTTTACAATGTGTTACCACCCAGTATAAATGAGAAAGTAGCTATTTACAATGTGTTACCAGTTACCACCCAGTATAAATTTCAAGAATAAAATTAAAAAGCAACTAACAAAGCATAAGCACATGTTTCATGCGTATATTATGTATACTCGTATATTATATAGATGAATTTCTCACCGAACATAAAGCATGGAAAAATATTAATTTATATTTGACATTATTGTGTATGCTATTTATATATTATATCAATTTCATTTATACAAAATATTTGTATTTAAGTAGGTACCTAAGTTTTGCTATTGACATACATATTTCTTAGTAAATTAATTTTAAAAATGTTGTGTTGTTTTTATGATTATTATTGTAGGTACCTGTTTTTATTTATTTTTGTTTTAGCAAAGACTGTAAAATTCCGTTTTTATGTACCTAAATTACTTTTCTAAGTGCAATATTAATTTGTGCCTCATGAAATAAATGTAATTAAATTGAATTGAATTTATATTGGTCTTCTAGGTAGGTCTCTAAGTAGATATCTAGGTAGGTACCTATCTTCTAGGTAGGTACCTATCTTCTAGGTAGGTACCTATCTTCTAGGTAGGTATCTCTTCCTATCTTCAAAAAGCTATTGTTCAATATTTTTTTTGTATATCTCGTAAAGCTGTTAATTCTAGTAATATGTTCAGATATCTTTTTATTTATTTATTTAGTATATTTTGTGTAGTTATATTTTATGTATTATAAGTTAGATTGTATGTATACGTATACTTTTATTTATTTATTTATTTGATCTACACCACCGTCCTTTATCGTTCTCGTCAATTCCAGTCCATCCCATGGTTGTCTGGAGAGATCGCTCTCAGCGATAAGACCGCCCATTGTACTTCCATACTTAATTTTCTGATTGTTTTTAATGCGTTTTTTTTTTTGGGGTGCTATCTATCTATCTATCTAGTAAAACTGTAACTGGGCCGAATCCAACGATATCACTAACGATATCGCGTCGTGCCGTTTATGTCCTATGTGAAAGCGCGCACAGATTTACATCTGTGTTTTTTTATAGATATGCCAAATATGCTATTACCTTACAAAGTCATGGTTGAACCACAAAATACATAGTAAAAGGTCAGCTCAGTGCAACGAGCGATAACAGGTGCACCTACCTATACAGGGCGTCCCACGACTATGCTATATGAAGGGAAAGTACCTTAAATATTGTAGATAGGATATTTTGCTGAAAGGAGACCTTATTTTATCTTTTAAAGATAGTAATACCGCAATCACAGATTTTCTAAAAAAATCTTGCTTTTCTGGTAATTGAACCGACTTGTTCGACTTCTTTTATTTTGTGGCTGTGGTTGTATTTAGTGGTCCACTTAGCGAAACGCTCCGGGCTCCAAATCCCACAACTGCTAAGGTTAAATTAAGTGCCTACACCGAGCACATCACGGTGTATAATTTAAATCAATAAAGTAGCCACTAGCGGCTAATTAAGGGGAAGAGTTGCGAATTAATGTTTAATGATGCTTCTCTTTAAGTGTGGGGTGACCATGGCTTTATAAGACACTAGCTATATAATCCGTTAGTTATTTGCAGCTATCAAATAATCAATTTTGACAATATTTAATATTTTTTATTGATAAGAAACTATCGCTTCTTAGCGTTTTTCTAAACTATTGCTACAAAGTGCTACGAAGCCTTGAGTGCTACGAAGTGCTACGAAGCCTTAAGCGCTACGAAAGATGCCATCTTTGAATTCTTATCGTTTGACGAGTGCCTATATCTGTGTGCCTATATATGTGTAATATATTTATTTATTATTCAAAAGATTTATAGTGTATCTTTTTTGTAGAAAGAGTTCATCCAGGAAATTACTCTACGACCATACCAATCCCTGCCGCAAAGCAGTAGTGCTCGCATTAGCTATTGTAATGGATCAGCCTTGTTAGTTAGTTAAAGGAACCTCTTTGGAAGTTAGAAGGAATTAAAACACAAATACTATTTTAAAATAGAATCTTTGTTTGAACTTAAAATTAGAACGCAGTCAAGGGAACGGAAGACAGTATAAATAGTCATAGTGGGGCAGAGGATCCAAGAAAGTTGAACGCGAAAGCGCTGAATGTCAGATGCTTCCAGAAGGAAACGTGGAAATGCGCCTTGGAAAAGCCACTAGTGAACCAACATTCGGGGTTAGTCTAGTCGGCATTTGTGTTGTGTGACTGGTTGAAAACCGTCATTATGCATAGATTCTGGTTAGATTCTGTTTGGATTGTGATCAGTATCTGCTCTCTGGGATGTGTGCTTGTGTCGCTCTGCTTGGCCAAGAACCCTGCGTTCAGACCTTGTGATGTCCTCGAGAAGAACGTAAACTTATCGAAATCCACCCAAGATGAGGCGGAAGCTTGGTTCGTTGAAGGCTTTTTTTTACCAAAAGAAAATCGCAACTTTGCTGTTAGCGTCGCTGACGAAATCATGGATATGAAAACATGATGGACCTCAGAAGATAGAATCGCGTTTCTAGATCAGATTGGGCATCCTAGACTGCATTTTGGCTTCCGTTTTAAAGGCCTGCAGAAGCCCCCGGCTTGAGGCGGAGGTGAGGATGGAATTCAGGAAGAACATCACGTCATTGTGATACTCATAATTATCTGCCCTCAATGATATCATTACTGGACCCGGGGGGGACCTCGGGACTTGTCCTAGGCACTCCGACTAGGCCTGACAAACCTGGCCATGGTCTACGACCATGTCCCCTTTAGATTCTCTAGAACAGGTATCTCAGCATTGCACTTCGCTGAGAGACAAACACAATTAAATTTCACCTAAATTTGAGCTCGTACACTCTAGTATTTGCGACTTACTCACCCAGAATAGATAGGTATTTAAGGTACATATGGTAGCGATTTGAAATTGCACTCGCTAAAGTTATAGCTAACTAAAATTGGTTTAGCACGTGTTGGTATTTGAAACGACACTCTCTATTTCTAAAATTCTCTAAAATAAAAAGTATGACGTCATCGGCCATTTTAGTTATTAAAATTAGCTAGTCTGCATTTGAAACGTCATTGCTATCTGTCACTTTTGACTTAATATTAAGAAATTCCTTTCTATTTTAGCAGCCACCTGCAGAGGTCCCTGCTAAATTTGGCGCCAGACAAATATTTGAATTCTCTATATTTTAAATGAACGAATTATATTAATTCGCATCATAAACTCACAGAGCAAGTAATCTCTACATTTTAAACTATTATATCTGAAATATGGACGATGAATTCGTTGTAGCGGCAGTGGTTCATGCATCAGAAAGGTTATTTTATGTGTGATAGGTACATACATCACATACATCGCCTGATCACTATCTTCAAGAAGCCCGAAGTATTCAAAATAATTTAATAAACACACTTTTTAATATGTAATTTGATTTTTATTGAGCCCCTCTAGAAGGTACAATTACACTACCCCAGTACTGTAGAAAAATCAAGCTTCTTACTAGCACTAGAACCACACCTTTGCATTAAATTATGTACAATGCATTTTAAAGATTTGGTATTAGAGCTTCGCAACAAGTTGTTAAGACTAGTCTAGACTAGTCTAGCCTTATTATATTACCTACCATTAGGCCTTTGTAGTGGGTTTTACATAGCTGGAATAACGAATATTAATATTATAAATATTAAAAACTTCTACGCAATTATATACATTTATTTTATAAAAACTTAAAAATTCCTAAACATATTTTTCATAGACTGTGGTGGAGGCTAGCCTCACCGCCGTCAGTTTGCTGCTGGGGTCCCGCCGCTGCCAACACTACCACCTGCTGAGGTTCAGGAAGTGCGGCAATAATTTGCCGTGATGGTACATCTGGTGCTACATCTGGTGGTGATATAGGTGAAGGCGGGTCCTGAAACATGATTGCAACGCTTGCCTTACATACATATACACATTACAACGATACTGGTACTGGGCCATACATTTTCTCTTTAAACGAGCCTCACTAAGGCACGCACCCTGTACGATCTAACTAACATCATAGAATGAATGAATAAATACTGACCAGTCGGGGATATTCACGGTTCGTGACTCCATAGATGGCGGCTGACCCCAGGATTTCAATGACTTTTTCTTCTGTTGGGGTCAATGGGTCATTTGGAGGACCACCACCTGTGGCATTTATTGAGTCCCGGACCTTCCTCGCCTTCGTTTTCACCTTTACCACCCATCCGGACCACACCCAACATATAAATAATACATATTAGCAGCCATATTATTTCGATCTTGTATCTATTTGTAGGTATTGTTAAACTCACTTTCTGCCACTCTTCTGCAGTTCTCCTGCACCCAAGGCAATTGAGCTGGGTGGCCAGCCTCGACCACAGCTCAGAGAAATCTGCATTAGCAGAGTTTCCTGAAAAAATAAAATTTGAACACGTACAATTGTAACTTAACTACAAAGATTTGAGTAATGAAACAATTCATGATGATTCAACGCAATTGAATGTACCAACCTCTTGCCACCTCCATGTTAGCGTGCAGGGATTCCACCATCAAGGTGTTGCTATTTTTTATTTACTCTTTTACGCGAGTTATCCATTTTATCCCTAATTATCCAACAAACACAGAAGATTTGTAACAACAAACGCAGAAGATTTGAATCTTGGCGGCAAAGAAAATTGGATGGCAAGATTGACAAGGGTTTGGTTCGCTGACGATGTTGCCAGAAGTAAAATATAATATAGCCCATTATTTCCTCATCAAGTGATAAATGCTATGAAAAATACACCTGCAGGCATAATTATCTTTGTAAAAACAATACAAAACAATGTTTTTATCAATACATCCACTTTCCCGCACTTTAAATGGACTGCAAAATAACCGGTATTTTCCGAAATTTATGTAATGGCCACACTCTGTTTGCGCACAGCTTTATCTGGCAAAAACCTAGAATCACTAAGTTGTCTATGGTTTATTCAACTTGGGTGGCTAACTATCGTTGTTTATTTTAGTAAGGAGGTGAAACTCAAATGCCGAATAACTAAACCTAAACTAAATTAGCATCTTTAAAATTAACTTTAGCTTTAGAAAGTGGTAATCTCAAATCGCTACCATATGTCAACAGTAATAGAGCGTTCCATCGACCAGGATTACTGCTTGGCACACCTATTAACCCTAGGGAATAAGCTAGTACTCTGACATTCACACAAAACAAGCACAAATAACTAAAATATAAGCGAATGTAAGCTTGGTTATTAAAAAAACAATTCTAGCTAGGAATTTTAGCTAGGCCACATCTTTCGAGCGTGATTCCACTATGATTAAAACGAAACGAATTCAATAACAATTTAATATATCATCAAATCCTAATTAAACTATGGATATAAATCTAAATGTTGCTCTTTGGACTCGGTAGGTTTCCCTAAGAAGTCGAACTCTTCAAGCAATCAATTGAGTCTTCAAATCCGAGCGGAGAGGCAGTTTAAGTTCGGCCATCGTAGTTTCAAACCCATATCAGCCATGCGGAGCCGTGCTGGGAACCCTTCTGTAGAAATAAACAGAAATTTCAATTATCATGGGAGCTTGAAACTACCGGGTGATTTCTCTCAATATGGTCTGATGAAAGCTGCTTCTTGACTCTTAATTCGGGAGAATTCCTGCCTTAAATAATCTTTGAAGATTCAGTGAGACGCGATTGGGCTGAGATTTTGTAGGAAAATATCGTGAACCTCGATGACCTCTAAAAACTGAAATACTAATGCTATTTATAATAAAAAATATCTATCTATGTAATGTATTATATTAAGTATATCAGTTATCTAGTACCCATAACACAAGCTCTGGCTTAGCTTGGGGCTAGATAATGTTCTGTGAACTTGTCCAGCATTATTTATTTATTTATTTATTTATTATTTATTATTTACAATTTATTGTCATTGAGATCAATGTTCACGAAAACCTACAAAATTAGGAGAATTCTGAGATTCATTTGAGAATCTTGGATAAATTAGTAAAGCTTCCCTCCTGAACTCTCATTGCAGGAAGAGTTCTTACGAACAGACAAACTGTGGAACCTATAATATATTAATAAACCCCTTAAAATGCAGAGGAGATCTGTCCAGGTACATGAGCTGAGGATCACTGGAAGTCGCAGGGTGGGGCAAAACCAATTAACAACTTCCATTTCGAAGATGCCCTTATAGAAATGAGTAACTGCTAAAATTTCACAACGTAGAGTCCTTCCCAATAGATGATCTCGCTGGCCATAAACATTAAGTTCATATCTTAAAAACACCTTTTAGGAATTACGGTCTTTTAGGGGGGTTGTTACACTATGTTCCGGTTTGATGTGTGCCGGTGAAATTACTACTTTCACCTTTGACTCAGGGTGGCGGGCGCAGTGTAATGCCACATAGGCCTAGGTGGACGAGACCTGGAGTTAATACATTCTTATAGGTTACCAATT
Source organism: Operophtera brumata (assembly GCA_932527175.1). Classification (NCBI taxonomy): domain Eukaryota; kingdom Metazoa; phylum Arthropoda; class Insecta; order Lepidoptera; family Geometridae; genus Operophtera; species Operophtera brumata. Next base: position 50,316,900 of record OW052239.1, on the reverse strand, counting down.
GCATAGCCATTCATCAAAAAAAAAAGTGCTTTAATACTCAATGTAGGGTATTCATCTGTGTATTCTCTCCATCCTCCCTACAGCGCACAGACCTGTTCTTTGACTGGTCAACAAAAGTCCAAACTCGGGGTTTGCCAGCGAGCCATGGAGCGCAGTATTCTAGGAGTCAGACTGATAGACCGCGTTCACATCAGTACACTGCGCCTCAAAACTCAAATCCCGGATGTCGGACAGAAAGCGGGTAAATTAAAGTGGGATTGGAGGGGCCACGTCTGCCGCATTTCAGACGAGTTATGGGCTAAAGCCATAACAGAGTGGACGCCTCTGAACGGAAAACGATCTCGTGGCAGACCGCGGCGAAGATGGAGAGACGGAATAGATACCTATTTAATGGATTGGTCCACAGTGGCCCAAAATAGAGAGGACTGGAGAGATGGAAGGGAGATCTTTGCCCTGCAGTGGGACACCATAGGCTCTTAATAATAATAATACAGGTGTTCATGGTCACCCCAGCATGATGATAAAACGGGCGGCTTGCATAAAGGAGGTGGCGAGTTAAAGGTAAGAAAAATTAACATAAACGCCGCCACTTACAAACTGTTATATTGTAACCTCTCATAATAACAGTTTAAGGCGTCGATGGACGTCAAATTCAGTCACTATCTAACTCAATAAAGTTCATATAAGGTAGTAAGTGACAGAATAGCGCTCGCGAAACGAAAAGTGAGCGAAAATCACGGTATTTTAATTTAAAAATTATTAGGAAAGTAATTTTCAAAAATAAAACCCAGGTTTCCCTGTTGTGTTATTTAATATACTGAAGGCAATAAAAACATCATTATGATTCATAGTTTAGAAAAATGGTTGTAACTACGAAAACAGAGGCTTCTTTGCAAATAGTAGTAGTAGACCTTTTTTGTGAAAGAGTTCGTCCAGGGAAGTACTACCACCATACCTATTTCTGCTGCAAAGCAGTAGAGCTCGCATTGCTGTGTTACAGTTGGAAGGGTGAAATTACAGGCACATGAGACTTTTCATCTTTATGTCTCAGGGCGCAGTGCAATGCCACATAGGGTGCTTCCTACGTGGACGTGACCTATGAGGTAATGCACTGTTCATAGTCAGAGGTTACCGCTTAACATCAAGGGGGCCATCTGCTTGTTCCGTCATCCAAGTAGTATACAAAATATATATATATATAATTTATTTCTTACATTTTAATTTATTTTTTCTAATTTTTGACAGCAAGAGGATGCTTATATGCTTATATGCATCTTATATGGTGTAGATTAACAAATTATATATTTTTTGTAGATTTTTCTATAAAGATTGAGGAGAAAAAAGGTTTTATTGCACCACATTTCACATATAACCACGCCTTAAGACTACATATTCAGGGTGTTCTGGGTATTTTCTATAAAAAATAAAAAATAACTATGTATGTAATATATTGTATAATGCATTTATTTACAGAAATAATAATACAAGGTATGTACAAAATACATATGAAACAGTTGTGCTACCTGAAGACCGCTGCAAGCGATCTAAAGGTAGCTCAGGTGATCCAAATCACTACCAGACGGAAGCGTCCCTAAGATGCTGGCTGCATTGCCACGCTGAATGGCAATACTAATGCGTTGAGCCAGATAAGAGCCAGCTCTCGGATCACGCGTCGCTTCGACCAGATGCCCTGAAAGAATTTTGAAAACGCGAAGGGCCCCGGTACCCCTCGGACCCAGAGTCTCGACCCCGATAGGCTCAAATAAGTAAGCTCTGTCGAGACTTGCATATTTGCGTCTTTTGAGGTCCTCAGCGGAATCTGCCGCCGCACCGGCCCTAACTGATGTCCCGGATAGATGAGATGGCGCAAGGGTATCAACGCATGTAGCGTCCCACACCAAAGGCCTACCCTTCTCCCACGGAACAAGAGTCATGCCGTCAGGCCGCTTACCATCGTCACGTAACAGACCATTCGGTTCTAGAATGGCTGGAATGTTAACGCTGGTATGATATCATTAAGACTAGCGTGGCGGGAAATCCTACCGGCAGCCCTGGTGCATGATAATCCGTGGTGACCAAGCTGATCAACAGCAGTACCGCACTGGCAGTGATGAGGGGCACAGCACCCTGCACCCAACCGTAAAGAAGTTGCAATACGGAAAGAAACTGGATCCATTAAAGTACCAGTATTGTGTGATGGAAGTGCTTGCAACCAAAACCCTGACTCCCATTTGGAAACGGCCAGGAGACGAGCACGATCTGTGGAGCTTGAGCACGTTTGTAACAGACAATTCCGCGTCAGCTCACACAGAGGCCCGTCCCATTGCCATTGAGACGAAAGAGATTTGGGGGGAGTAGTATTGGGGCAAGCACTATGCCAAGCATTTCGAGCCTCGTCTAAGTATGAAATTTTGAGAGTGTTGCCAGAAAGAGCCACAAGAGAAGGAGATAGAATTTTATTAACCAAAAAACAAGTGCTATAGACGGAAGACAAGAACGCTGGTAGGGCTACACTTGAAATTTTACGAATACCTAAGCCTCCTAATTTAACAGGCAAGGAGGCTTGCGACCACGCCCTGTCATCTAAATCCATATTCAAAACCGACGATAACGTGTTCTTTATTATGTTGTCCAAGCCTTCCACCTACTCACCGACTGGCTTCACAGTTTTTGAATTTGTTGTTGTGTCCTGGTCATTGTACGAAAAAGGCATGCGCTCATCGCGTGCAGTGTACCTCACACAATTTTGTTTAATCCGAATAGTGAGTGAAGATTTGTTGCCTAATTCTTTTTTTACGTGAAGTACACTGTAGGGAAATACTAATAAATGTTCCCAAGCCTGCTTTGTATTTTTAGATACAACATTCCTGATGGCCTGTGATAGAGCATTAGCGACAGAAAGGCGGGCACCTCGGGGAATACGTTTCAAAATAGGGGTTGAAGTTTTATACTGGCTAATCACTTTCCAAAAAGGATGTAAATCTGCACTAAAATTCGAAATTGGCACCGAAAAATCTACCGCTCCTGCGACCGGAGCAGACAGCGGGATAATAGGGTTGTTGTGGCACCTTTTTTGTTGAATTTTCTCTGTCCCTTGAACAAGCGTGGCTGGGAACATAGCGTGCACTCAACTAGATTCGGCACAGACACGACAGCATGGATCTCATTCCTGTTTGCAATCAACGGCTGAGTGCATAGTGCCATCACCAACAATATTAGACTTATAAATAATTATTTACAATAAAATAAACCTAGACTTCAGGCAGGCAGGCGAAACGCTCGCCTCGTGGACCGGCGGGCACCACAGCAACCGCGCTCCTGCAAAATAACAAAGTCTGACCTAGCTGTCAAAATAAGCGTAAACAAACTACCAAGAATGAAACCACCTTTTGATTTTGTGATGCGATGAGGCTGGCCCAGGTCTTGAAAACAATACCTGATACCTCCCGCGAGGTGGTCTCGCGGCCCCAGGGCTCGAATCTCCCCGAAAAGCCGCAGAAAATTTCTTTCTGAAACAATAAAAACAGAGATAAATTAGGCAGTTGACAGTTTTTTTTTTATTTTGTATTAAGTATATTCTAGTACCGATAACACAACCTCTGCTTAGCTTGGGGCTAGATAATGTTGTGTGAACTTGTCCAGTTATATTTATTTATTATTTATTTATTTATATATGATACAAGTGTCACCCTGCGGCATCGCTCGTGGATAAAAAGTAGCCTTTAGCTCAATTCAGGTTATAATCTATCTGTATACCAAATTTCACTGAAATTGGTTCAGCCGTTTTGGCGTGATTGAGTAACATACATACAAAGATCTAAACATCCAAATTTACGAAATCGAATGTTTAGTTCCGGAGATTAAACTCCTACATCCAAACTGATAAACAAACTTAACCATTTTTATTATTAGAGATTAGTGTAGATATTAATCTACCAAAAAAAACCAGCCTATTGCGAGTCGGACTCGCGCACGAAGGGTTCCGTACCATTTATAAAAACGACAAAAATACACGTTTTTTGTATGGCCCCTTAAATATTTATTTTATTCTGTTTTTTAGTATTTGTTGTTATAGCGGCAACAGAAATACATCATCTGTGAAAAATTTCAACTGTCTAACTATCACGGTTCATGAGATACAGCCTGGTGACAAACGGACAGACGGACAGACGGACAGCCGAGCCTTAGTAATAGGGTCCCGTTTTATCCTTTTGGTACGGAACCCTAAAAAACATTTCAGCCACTTAGTACTTATAACTTGCCGTCTTTCTTTGATCAAATAAAGTTCTAGAATCTAGACTTCCCTAATATCATCTAGAATCTAGATGATATTAGAAAAGTCTTAGTTTGCAGGTCTTCAGCAAAGCACTAAGTTTAATGAAAACAAATTTTGGTTTAAATCTTAATCAAAACAAATAACTGTCTGTCTCTGGTTTTCACAACGTTAGATTAAACTTTCTGGGATGTTATAGGGCTGTCGCAACATTAAATACTGAACTAAATAATCCAGACATTTTTTTTATAATTGTGGTCTCACGGCTCGTGCATTTGCCATTTTAAAGTATAATTATTGTATTTTGTTATATTATTATTATGACATTTATTTATTCTAAAACTCGTACACTCGTAATAATACATTATTTACTATAAAGGAATACAATCTACAAAACATTAATAGTATAAAAACATTATAGTAAAAAGTATAAATCAAAACGGGGAACCACCGACCGTGGAGCGAGGGTTTATTCGAGGCCCAAACGGACGGAGGCTAGGCCTGCAGACAGAGGAACCTCCTGACTATGCGTGCCGAGTCCAGGAGTACCTACCGCCTTCTACCTTCGTTTGACCCTTCATCCAACCATTTAGCGAGAGCTTCTTAAGGTATTGGTATTATTATCTGACTCATTTATTCAAAATCTCGTAAAAAATATATATATTTCACTATAAAGGTATACTATCTACTCGTATAAAAAATAAATAGTACAAAAAACATTATAGTAAAAAATATAAATCTAAACGGGGAACCACCGACAGCGGAGCAAGGCCCAAACGGTTGGAGGCTAGGGCTGCAGAGAGAGGAACCTCCTGACTATGCGTGCCGAGTCCAGGAGTACCGCCTTCTGAATCTGACCCTTAATCCAACCATTCAGCGAGAGCTTCTTAAGGTATTGGTCGAAGCTCTTCGCTATCAGTCCATTCACTGAAACGACTATCGGGACGATAACCGTTGAATCCACATCTCACATGGCGGTAATCTCGTGAGCCAAGTCAAGGTACTTGCTTAACTTGTCTTTCTCGGCCTTCACGAGATTAGCATCATGCGATCTTCAGGTACAACTGTTTCATAAGTTTTTTTAAAATTTTGTACATACCTACTTGTATTAGTTGTATTATTGTTTCTGTTCCGTATTGTCAAGTTTGAATTTACCGCTTGATTGCACAAAACAGTTCATCTCTAATTAGCTAAACTTGCATCCAATCTGAAGCTCGGTTTGGACCCCGAACGCGCGCCGGCCAATCATAAGGCTGTCTGCTACAACGACGCATCTCCAAAACAAGATGGAGATTATCACTTGGATTTGAGTTCGAACGATTCAACATTTTTAACTGCAATATTTTCAAAACTAGCACAAACCATCTAATTTTCTACCAGTGCGTGTTACATTCAGTGGGGCGCCCCCTGTTACCCAGTGGTGCCTACAAGCAGAACACCAGGTTAGTCCATTCCGCTTTTCTTCAGTTTTGGATGTAATACAATAATATTATCAAAGTGTAACTTCCCGCTACATATTTTGGACCTTCGACGCCGGATTTTACGGTTCCAAGGTGTTTTGTGCTATCATGTTGTGTGTTCTCTAGTTCAAAGTAGGTATTATAGTTACAACATTCCATAGTTTACCTACTTGTTACGTGCTGAAAAGTGTAACGGTTCAAAGCGACCTTTGTCATTCTGACGAGTTTTTCATCCGTATTTTATCAATATAGTGTATAGTTTTTCGATTATACCTTTGCGTACAGTGATTACCTAACTATTATCTACATATTTCAAGAATTACCTGTGTGAAATACTCATTATTAACAAAAAATTACCAACTTTTACTTGTTGCATTTATATCCGGGGGTAAGTGGTGGCGATACAAAGCGTACATAAAAGCTTCAAACATCCATTTCGTTTAAAAAATAGATTCATACACATATAGGTACCTACACACCCTTCGGCATTTTCGTGCATTTCACTAGTTTATAATACATAGCAGTCGAGTACTACGTAGGTACATATACACACTCATCGGCATTTTCGTGCATTTCACTAGTTGATAATACATAGCAGTCGAGTATTACGTACAAGACTCGTACCTATTGCAGCTAACATATTGTCTGGTATTACGTACAAGACTCGTACCTATTGCAGCTAACATATTGTCTGGTATTACGAACTAACAATATTATTACTATTTTTGATTTCAAATTAATGCGTCATTAAAATTAAAGTATTTATCGCATAGCGTGTCTATAAAGCGTATTACCTACGTGCTAGATGCGATACCTGTGACACCTACCGACCTATTAGAGTTTAATCCTATTTGTGAGGACATCTGTGGTTCATAGTGTTGTAGGATATACCTATATCTACGTCCTAAATTTATTTGACTAGGTCAAGGTCACGGATTTGAGTCCTTGCGAGACTTGACTCGTTAACGTGTCAATCTTATCCAAGTAGGTACTTACGTACTGAGTACCTAGGTAGTTATGGAATTCGAACAGCTTGCGTTTGAAAGAGATTTATGCCTAGGTAGTTTGCAACGCATGGTTGACTATTCAAATGATGAGGCGGAATTTCGTGTGCGAGTTAAGGAGCTGAACTCAATCAAAAAACAGTTTTTAGCCGTGCAGCTTAAAATTGAAAAGTCTTTAGCAAAATCAGGTGAATTTAAAAGAGAGGAACAGTTAACCATACGCGAGCAGTTTGATGATTTATACTATAAAATTCAAGTAGTTGCAGATCGAACAAAAGAAATAAAACGTAAACAAAGCCTTGCGGCCGCCACCGTGCCAACATCTATCAGTGCGTCGGCTACGAAGTCACGCATAAAACTACCTACGCTGACATTACCGACATTCCACGGAAACCTTACTGAATGGAATGCGTTTTATGATTTGTATAAATCGTTGGTGCATTCTAACGTAGATTTATCAGATGTTGAGCGTTTTCGATACTTACTTTTGTCTTTGAGAGGTGAACCCTACAATCTTATAAAATCGATCCCGGTTACAGATGCAAATTATATCAATGCGATTCAAGTACTTTTGAATCGGTATGAGAATAAACGTATTATTGCAACAAAACACTTGGAAAATATTATCGATGTTTTACCAATGTGTGAGCGTAATACTGAACAAAGTTTACGAAATGTTTTAAATGTTTACCATGAGAACCTAAACGCTTTACAAGCATTGGAGCTGCCAGTTCGTGAATGGAGCTTCATTCTTTTAACAATTTTGCTTAGAAAGATAACACCTGAAGTCAGGAGACGTTTTGAATTATCCTTGACGTTATCATGTGAGATTCCACGGGTGAGTGAACTTTTAGACTTCCTAGAAAAGGAGTTAGCTGCGTCTGAAGTGATGACGGCATCAACGGGAGGCCAGGCGCTAAGCAGCGCGCGCGCTCCTTACGCAACAGCCGGTTCGCTACCGGCGCGTCAGCCAGCCTCGGCGGCCGCCACTGCCGCGCGCAGTGCCATCGCGCGCTCCTACTCTGACGCTCATTGCTCAGCAGGATCGGCGCAAGCAAATTCAGCGCAAGTTCAACGCTCCATGAGTATTCACGCTGCGACTGCTGCTACAAAGGACTACTCACATAAGTGTATCTTTTGTAAGGATAGTACACATGTTTTACATAAATGTGAACAATTTAATAAAATGAATTTAACTGAACGCAAGCGTTTTATTATAGAAAATAGAGTATGTTTCAACTGTTTGTTTTCTGGACATGCTATAAAGGATTGCAAATCAAGACATAACTGTCGTATCTGTTCCAAGCGTCATCACACTTTACTACATGAGGACGTACATAATGTTGCGCTTGCGAGTGAACATCTATCTTCCCCCGAGAGTACGCGTTCGATAGCGGAACATTTTCCCCCCGAATATAAGCCCGCCAAATCGGTAGCGGAATACGCCTCTGAGCAAACGAGCTTAGTAGCGGATGCAACATCAATGCCCACACTATCTGCACATAGTGCATCGAAAAATGACAAAAATTGTACGGTTTTGCTTACCACCGCGCTTGTTAATTTGCGTCCAATGGACTCTGGTCCCTATATCCCGCGTCCAGTGCGAGCCCTCGTGGACCAAGGCTCTCAAGCTACGTTGATCACAGAATCATGCGTCCAGCGTTTGGGTTTGCCGCGATATCATACAAAAACGAGTACAACGATCACGGGAATAGGTGATAAGAATGAACAACCGCGGGGACTAGTCATTTGTGAGGTTACACCTCATAATAAAAATGAACCCAAGCTTTATATCGAAGCACTGATCTTACCAAAAATCACTTCCTATGTGCCGTCAATTCCAAGCTCGTTCGAGCAAATATCTCACATAAAGAACTTACCCCTCGCGGACCCGGACTTACGGTCTAAGCGTCCCGTGGAGCTCCTTCTAGGATCGGACTACACAGACCGAATCCTCCTTCATCATAACATCAAAGGCCCTTATGGTACTCCAGTGGCAATCGATAGTATATTTGGTTACCTGTTAAATGGCAGGATTTCTCACTCTCTCCCTATGCAACTTCATACAAATTTGAGCACATGTCAACTTGACATCCAACTTCAAAGGTTTTGGGAAGTTGAGTCGGTACCTGAAGAACAATCACTAACGAAAGAGGAGAAACTCTGTGAAAGCATTTTTATCAAAACTCATACACGTGATACAACGGGAAAGTATACAGTTGCACTTCCATTCAAGGAAGACGTTCCTCCTCTCGGTGACTCTCGTGAGATCGCACTATCACGCTTACACAAACTTGAAAGGCGACTTGAACGCGATCCTGCATTGCGGGTGGAGTATTCTAAAGTTATTCAAGAGTATTTGGACATGGGGCATATGGAACCTGTCACAGATCTGACCGCCAGTGACAAGACACCGTACTATATTCCTCACCATTGCGTGGTGAGAAAAAATGCGGCTACTACCAAGCTTAGAGTCGTTTTCGATGCATCTTGCAAGACAACGTCTGGACGCTCTTTAAATGATAACCTTCTCGTTGGTCAGAAGCTTCACCAAGACATAACAGAAGTTTTACTAAAATTTCGCTTGAAAAGGATCGTTTTTACGGCAGATATCAAAATGATGTATCGTTTTATAAGTTTAAGACCACAAGATCGCGATTTTCAACGCATATTGTGGAGAAATAGTCCTAACGAAAAGGTACACGAGCTGCGTCTCAGTACAGTAGCATTTGGCGTTACTTCCTCGCCATTCCTCGCCCTTCGTACATTACGGCAGCTGGCCTTCGATGAGGCATCTTCTTTTCCACGTGCATCACAGGTGCTCCTGAATTCGGTATTTGTGGATGACGCAATAGTGGGTGCAGATACTCTCGAGGATGCTATAACGCTCCAACGCGAACTCACCGCCATATGCAAGGCCGGCAGTTTTGAACTGCGAAAGTGGACGAGCAACAACTCAGATTTCTTAGCCTCACTGCAGATAGATGAACACAATAAGGATGAAGCACACATTCTTTCAGCTCTTGACTTCGACTCTTCGGTCAAAGTTTTGGGCCTAAAATGGAATCCCAAATCTGATTCGTTTTCATATCAAGTGGAAATCCCGAGTACAAAATGTACGAAGCGTATCATGCTTTCTGAAATTTCAAAAATTTACGATCCTATGGGATTTCTCAGTCCAATCACAGTATTTACGAAGCATTTAATCCAACTTCTGTGGGTTGCTGGTACTGCTTGGGACGAAGCCCCACCAAAAGGTGTGTCGGAGCTTTGGCTTTCGTTCATATCAGAACTTAACATATTACAAGAAATTCACCTACCACGTCACGTGCTTCCCAACACAAAAGAGATACAAATACATGGATTTTCGGATGCCTCTGAAAAGGCATATGCGGCATGCGTATACCTTAGGGTAATTGATTCAAATGGTACTTTACGAGTCCATTTACTTCTCGCAAAAACAAAGGTAGCGCCTTTGAAAAGAGTTTCGCTTCCACGCCTGGAACTGTGCGGAGCACTTCTCTTATCTAAACTCATTGAAAAAATAATGCACACCTACGGTAATATTGTGTCAATCAACGAGGTCTACGCTTGGAGTGATTCTTCGATCACTTTAGCCTGGCTTCGATCGCCACCTCACGAGTGGCGTACTTACGTATCTAATCGCATAACTGAAACTACTACGCGCGTACCTGCAGCACAATGGCGACACGTTCGCTCGGAGGACAATCCCGCGGATCCAGCATCCCGAGGTGTCCTGCCTTCCCAACTGAATCAAGACCAGTGGTTTCACGGACCCACTTGGCTATCAAAACCTCAGTCTGGATGGCCAAAATCAAATGTTGATCAAAAAACCGATGAAGAACGCCGTAAGCATATAAACTTAACGTCTCGTGAAGAAAAACACAGTTTTATATCTACGTTCATAGAGCGATTTTCGTCGCTACCCAAATTATTACGGGTTTTTGCATTACTCATGCGATTAGCCACCAAATGTCACAAGAAAAAAAGGGATGATTCTTCTAACAATACAGTCCACTTAATCAAGTCTCATATAACAGTTCAAGAAACAAGAGCTGCTCTTAAAAGAGTAGTATTTCTCGTCCAGCAAGAAGAATTTGCTGATGACATATCGCGCATCAAAGACGGCGATAACTGTTCAAACCGTTTACAAAAACTTAAGACCTTTATTGACGCCGCAGGACTTGTCAGGGTCGGCGGTAGGATAAAACATGCTCAAATTTCATATGATGCTAAGCATCCCATTCTTTTACCAAAAGGTCACGCCATCACAAACTTATTAATTGATCATTATCATATTACTCATTTGCATGTTGGCCCTCAAGCATTACAATTTCTAATAGCCCAAACATACTGGATTATATCAGCGCGTAACGCAATTAGAATGAGAACCCGACGGTGCGTCCGCTGTTTTAGGACTAAACCCATTGCGCCGCAACCAATAATGGCTGCTCTGCCAGAAACAAGAGTAAGCGCTCTTCGGCCATTTCTGCATGTGGCTGTCGATTTTGCTGGACACTTCTTTCTAAAGTCTGGTCCAACACGCAATGCAAAATTACTTAAGGCCTACGTCTGTGTCTTTGTGTGCATGTCAACCAAGGCATTACACTTAGAACTTGTACCTGACTTATCTACCGAGTCATTTCTTAACGCCCTACGACGTTTTATTTCGCGCCGCGGATTATGCACCGACATTTACTCCGATAATGGTAGAAACTTCGTAGGATGCAACCGCTATTTAACAGAACTTTCAAACTTTCTTAAAAACGAACAAAATCAAAATGAAATCCACAGAAAAATCTGTCAACTGTCGATTACTTGGCACTTTAATCCACCCTACGCGAGCCATTTTGGCGGCCTTTTTGAAGCGGCTGTAAAAAGCATGAAAACACATCTCTATCGCGTTATAGGGAACCTAACACTCAATTATGATGAGTTCAACACAATCTTGTGCCAAATTGAAGCAATCTTAAATTCCCGGCCTATCACGAGCCAAAGTAACGATCCTGCGGACCCGCTACCACTCACCCCAGGACATTTTCTAATTGGGGAACCATTAACTTCATTACCAGAATTCGATTGCAGTTCCGATAATCCGTCACGTCTGGTACGCTGGCAAATAATCCAGCAAGCTATCCAACATTTTTGGAAACGTTGGAGCGTAGAATACCTTCAACAACTTCAACAAAGAAGCAAATGGTTTCGCAACACTTCAGGCTCATCCCTCAAAGAGGGCACTATAGTGGTACTAGTAGATAACAAGCTACCCCCGTTGCAGTGGCGCTTAGCGAGAGTTCATAAGTTACATCCCGGGGATGATAAAGTAACACGTGTAGTAACTGTACGCATTGGTAATACATACACAAAAAGGTGTACTACAAAAGTTTGTCCTTTGCCTACTGATTAGGCTTTCAATGTAGGTAGTCACTTAGTTATTAGTTTACATTTCTGTTGTCATTTAGTTTGTATTTTTCTTTAAAATAAGTAAGACATTTTAAGGTCGGCGGCATGTTCCGTATTGTCAAGTTTGAATTTACCGCTTGATTGCACAAAACAGTTCATCTCTAATTAGCTAAACTTGCATCCAATCTGAAGCTCGGTTTGGACCCCGAACGCGCGCCGGCCAATCATAAGGCTGTCTGCTACAACGACGCATCTCCAAAACAAGATGGAGATTATCACTTGGATTTGAGTTCGAACGATTCAACATTTTTAACTGCAATATTTTCAAAACTAGCACAAACCATCTAATTTTCTACCAGTGCGTGTTACATTCAGTGGGGCGCCCCCTGTTACCCAGTGGTGCCTACAAGCAGAACACCAGGTTAGTCCATTCCGCTTTTCTTCAGTTTTGGATGTAATACAATAATATTATCAAAGTGTAACTTCCCGCTACAGTTTCTATAAATAAAAGTTTTTATATTTTCAATATAATTAGCAACGTTAAAATCCTACCAAGTCGTCAAAGTCACAGAAAAGTCATGTTTTAGTAAAACGGTGGCCGTGTTACAAAAACTTTGGTAGACAATTTCTACCAATTTGATAATCTAGACATGCATAGCTACACGCATCATGCAAGGTTCCAAAGTTTACTCCAGCCAACTCTTGAGGTTGCGGTTGGAAAACTTACAACACGCTATCGCTGTCGTTCCTTGAGTTTTTTTTTTATACTTCTTGGAATGACGGGTCATGCAGACGGCCCACCTGATGTTAAGCGGTCCCGTTTTACCCTTTGGGTACGGAACCCTAAAAAATAAGTATACCTATGAAAAACGTATAGATTACGGAGAGAGCTATGTTCGGAGTTACACCATATGATAGAAAGGTGATCCTAGAACCAAGTTTACCGACATAGCTCTCAGAATTAGTAAATTTAACTGTCAATGTACCAGGACATAAGTATACCTCACAGAGTTCACACTCATTGGGGGATAAAAGTTCTTAAGGTGGTTGCTTTAGCTTGTGGCGCGAAATTTAAAAAAAACGTGTTATTTGCTCATCTTGGCTCATCAACATTTCTTCAGATAGCGAAAGTCGATTTGCCGGTAATTATTATGACCTAACAAGTTTGAATTCATAGTATCACATATATATCATTAGTTAAGCTATGAATGTGCTTGAAAGAAAAAAACACTGTAAATACAATTGAAACACAGTCGTTGCCAAACTAATGATATTTATCTGATACTGTAAATTAAAACTTGTGTGTTAGGTCATAGATTTACCGGCAACATAATTTTGGCTATCTGAAGATATGTTGGTGAGATGTGATGAGCAAAAAAACACGAAAAAAATTGAATTTCGCGCCACAAGCGAAAGGAACCACCAAGTAGCGGCCACGAACCGAACGACGCTGTGTAGAAAGGCTTCCCACTCGATGGCCTGGCGACATTATGAAGCTCGCAGGAAGTCAGTGAATGGAGGCGGCTGAAGTGACGAAGAACTTCAGCATGAGAGCGCCAGCCCTACATTAATAGAAGTAATATTATTTGATAGCTTTGCCGCACGACGCCTAACTTCAGATTGACTTTCGATCATTCGAAGTTGCCTATTTTTTTCGCTTCTACTCTAATTTTATTATGCAACTTTCTTATTTTGTGGACTCCTTGAACTCTTAGCCATTTTAAATACTTAATTTGTTATCCTGTGACGCAGGAGGTTGCGGGTTCGATTCCCGCCTCGGAACAAATATTTGTGCGATCGCAGATATTTGTCGAGTGGGTTCTGGGTATTTTCTATGTATAATAAAAAATATATATATATGTTATGTATATTATTATGTATATCAGTTATATAGTACCCATAACACAAGCTCTGCTTAGCTTGGGGCTAGATAACTTTAAGTGAACTGTCCAGCATTATTTAGAGTACTCGGTTTGGATTCGGTACTCGGCGGATTCGGCCTTTTTTAGGGTTCAGCCGAGCACCGAGTATTAACAGCTGAGTACCATTGATTATATTTCAGGAAAACTTAAGACAAAAAGCCAGTTTTCATCATTATTATTATATTAGATAAATAAAAACATCAGGAACATGTGGAACAGCAGAAATATTGTAAACGTACATAAGAATCTATAATATCAATTATTATTACGGTCTTCATGTGGCACAACTGTTTCATATGTATTTTGTACATACCTTGTATTACTCTTTCTGTAAATAAATGTATTATATTATTATTACTAATATTATTAATTTAAGAGAGGATGATTGTGATACAAAAACACTTGTTTTTCGGCCCTGTTTGTGTCTAGTTTGCTCCTTTTTAACCCCTGACGCAAAAACGAAGGGGTGTTATAAGTTTGACGTGTCTGTGTGTGTGTCTGTCTGTGGCATCGTAGCTCCCGAACGGATGAACCGATTTCGTTTTTTTGTTTGTTTGCAAGGTGAATTTGTCGGGAGTGTTCCGTTTGATCAAAATCGGTTCAGCCGTTTCATTGCGTCGAGTTTTTTAAAAAAATTTAGTAAATTAATTAGTTGTCGCTTCATATATTCAGATTCGTCGCGCTGCAATATCGCGCTGTTGTTTATGGGAAATAACCACGCGCCGCCTGCTAAAGCGTTTTTTTTTAAAACCGAGTATTCGCCCGAGTACTTGGTGGCCGAGTAGGTGCATTGTGTTTTTATAAAGTGTTAAATCTTATGATCTGAGAGTAGATAAAGATATATTTACCTTCGACCAAAGTATTTTTTTAACCGATTTTTCTCATTGCGGATCATTACAAAGATACATATTTTTCTCATTGCGGATCATTACAAAGATACATATTTTTCTCATTGCGGATCATTACAAAGATACATATTTTTCTCATTGCGGATCATTACAAAGATACATATTTTTCTCATTGCGGATCATTACAAAGATACATATTTTTCTCATTGCGGATCATTACAAAGATACATATTTTTCTCATTGCGGATCATTACAAAGATACATATTTTTCTCATTGCGGATCATTACAAAGATACATATTTCCTTTGTGGTGCAAAAAATATTTTTGATGAAAAATGTGTTTTTCCTAACAAGCTTTTCTGGAATTAGTGATCGGAACCGTGAGCTGATCAAAATGAGCTACCAGGCTACTATTAAACTTCGAGGAGTTCCGCTGTCCACCACCTCGTCATCATCATCATGTCGATGTCTCCATCATCAGATCAGCTCGCTGTCTCCATCATATTGTATTGTCATCGGAAGATGACTGGTTTACCAGATTTTGTCAATCGCCAGACAAATAGGAAATCAAGTTAAGGCGCTTACAACAGCCCAATTCCGTCACTTTCTAACTCATTAAGGTAAGTTATAAAGTGACAGAATAGCACTCACGGAACAAAAAGTATAAGTGAAAATCATGAAAAACAATTATTTTACCACGTGAAACACCGTCGCATCACAGAATCATACGTTCAACTTGAAGATAAGTCTTTGCCGACATTTAGGTGAAAGAAAAAGTACAAAATTCTAAGTCTTTGAAGTTGAATCAAATGTTCAGTCGAAAACAGCTCCACTTTGTTATATTTTTCACATGGTTAATGAACAGGAAGAACATTATTGTACGTTCACTTTACTGATCAATTAATTATATATATTTATTTCAGCACATAACATTAAATCAAATAAATAATGCTGGACAGTTCACACAACATTATCTAGCCCCAAGCTAAGCAGAGCTTGTGTTATGGGTACCAGATAACTGATATACTTAATCTACTATATAAAAATAAGTCGGGTTTTCGTTCCTGACGCTATAACTCCAGAACACACGAACCGATTTGGCTGAAAATTGGTGGGGAGGTAGCTTAGAACCAGGAGATTGTCTTAGGAGGGAGGGGGGGGGTTCACCGGGTGCTACCCGTGCGAAGCCGGGGCGAGTCGCTAGTACAATATAATATATTACATACTTACATAGTTTTTTTTTATTATACCTAGAATATACCCAGAACACCCTGAACAAATATTTGTTTCGTGGCGGGAATCGAACCCGCAACTTCCGGCGTCACAGGCGAACGTTCGCCCGCCGCGCGACAGAGGTCGTTGACTCCTCTATGAGGAGAAAGCCACCAAATAAGACCAATCAGCTGATGTATACCTACGCTCTTATAAAAAACATAGTTGAATTGGGAACTATTTCTGTGAAATCGGTTAAAAAGTATTTTATATCCACATCACACCTCTGTTTTCCGATTTAAACTTCACATAGATTTGAAATCCACTTTTCGCCGACAGAATCCCAACAACTTGATCTAAACAAGTCCGTACTATCCTTCGACTAGTTTCAACATTTCAACAATCTACAAGTCTGACAATCGTACGACCTACGCGCGATTTGCTTGTTCCAAACAATACGCTCCCGAACAAAAAGGTCCACAGTTCGGGTGGGTTCGGGTATTGGCTTCCGTAACTTATATTACGGTGCCTCGGGCTAAGGAGTATGGTCTAAAGCTTGGTTAAAGAGATTGGTTTAAGAGGCAGACAAATGCCTACAATTAAACTACTAGCAAAAAAAGAAATTTAGAAAGGAGTTGGGCGAAATAAATGCACCATGGAAGTAATTATGACGGTTCAAAATGTTGTTTTTTGTCGTTTTTTTTCTAAAGAACTTGTGTATTTTTAGAAGTTGGGAAGCATAAGTTGTATTTCTAAATAATAAAATAAATCAACTTATTGCATTTGCGTGAAACAAAACGCAACAAGCTTCATTACTTTCCCACAACTTCTACGCAAGAAATTAAATTAGCTTTTTCATTATCTTAAAATATATTATCAATAACCAAAAGTATCTCAACTGTACGTTACGTTAGTCAAAAAAGTTGGGTCAAATAATGTATGGGGAGTTTTTTTTTTTTTTTTTTTTAACTTTGATAGACCTTTGTTTGACCACGATCTCACCTGTTGGAAAGTGACGATGTGGCCGAAGATGGAGCACAAAGGTCTAGAAGGCACCTATTCAATCTAGCCTTGAAGAGACCCAGATTATATTTTTCAGGAAAGACAGACGACGGTAGTGTATTCCACTCCTTAGCAGTTCGCATTATAAACGTGGAACTGAAACGTTTAGTACGAATAGCGGGTATACTAATCAGGTAAGGGTAGTACCGAGCCGTGCGCCTGCTCATCCTATGATGAAAAGGAGATGGTGGGATCAGATCATGAAGTTCCTGGGAGCATTCCCCGAAATGTAACCTATAGAAGATCGAAAGGCATACGACCTTACGGCGGTGCTCGAGACTCTGGATCTTAGTCTCCGCCATATGTTGCTCAGCTATTAGCCTAAAAGCTCTGCGTTCGATCGAGTCCAAGGCAGCAAGCTGGTGTTTGGCCGAGCCATCCCAAACGTGGCAGCAATACTCCATTTCAGCCCGGACTTGTGCTTTGTACAGACTTAGAAGCTGTCCTGGTGTGTTCGCATGTTCTTTGGGATACCTGTCGAGTTCCGATGACATTACAATATGATGGTGACAGCGAGCTGATCTGGTGATGGCTTAGAGCACTGCAGGCCTCCGTATGGAAAGTGGACAACGGAGTGTATAGCATTCGCGCAAACAAAAGTGTGCGATAATCAAGAAAAACAGTATTTAAAAAAAAAATTGCTACGTAATCGAAAATATAAATCTGCTATGTAGTAGTAGAGCTTTTTTGTGAAAGAGTTCGTCCGGGGAAGTACTACCACCATACCTATTTCTGCCGTAAAGCAGTAGTGCTCGCATTGCTGTGTTCCGGTTTGAAGGGTTAAGGGTGCCGGTGAAATTACAGGCACATGAGACTTTTCATCTTTATGTCTCAGGGTGGCGGGCGAAGTGCGATGCCACATAGGGCGCGTCCTAGGTGGACGTGACCTATGAGGTAATGCACTGTTCGTAGGCAGAGGTTACCGCTTAACATCAGGTGGGTCATCTGCTTGTACCGTCAATAAAGAAGTAAAAAAAAAAATAAAAAAAATGCCCTCTAACATATTAATAACTGTTACTCTAACTAATTTTATCAATGCATGTTGTTAGGTAACAGATATAATATACGTTACAAGCGCACTTCAGAGGTTCAACTCAATACAATTCAGAGGTTTCACGATTTTTGTTTCGAGTTAATAATTTATCGAAAATGTGTTTTGGGCTCTATCATGCCCTTGAAACTATGATGAAGATTAACATATTTTTTTTTGTTGTCATATTTAACCAGTGGCTTGCCCCGAACTGAAAACTCGCGAATACACGCGATATAGGTAGGTTACCTACTTTATTTACCTTTCTAACCGACTTCTAAAAACATTTACAGAGTTAATATTGTTACGGGACCACCTCGAGATAATTTCCTATCGAAAGAATCTTTGAATTGTACTAAGCAACAAGGCGTAATAATACATACTTATAAGTAAGCAGCTGACGAATTAATAGATAAAATCGTATTGTGAAGTCAGTTACCATCTCAAAATAATCTAGCAAGTGTATCATGATGGCAGTATTGCAAGAAAACTATAGGCAACATTGTAAAGTTTTTTGTATCGCAAAAACCAGTACTACAACGTCATTCGAATTCCTAGAAATGGTAGGTCAACAATGGATGTTATATTGGGTACCAGTTTATAGGGTACAAGCACAGACCTATAATTACAGTAGACAACGCGATTTCAGCGATTTCGCTTTGAATGTCACTTTGCCTGTCCGAAGTAAGTCCAATGCACCTATTAGCAAACCTCAAATCAGTCAACTTTCAGCCTTATTCGCGATAGCACGTCAGATGTAAATAGAAAAATGCTTAGTTGCGCCAGTGAACTGTAAAAATTCTTAGAAATCAGCTACAAAACAACAAGGTAACAAAACAAGAGGTATATACAAAACAAAACGGCATGCTTGGTTTCATACAAATTTACGTGTTTGCGGTATCTGTCTTAATATGTGGTCTGCGGTTACAAGTTTCTTAATTCTTAAATGGGGAGCCACAGGCAAAACTAATCTCAGATGGCGCCACCATCGCTGGTGATTTTTCTCATACTAAAATTATCCATTTTTGACATAACTAAAACTGTCCACTTATGACAGTTTTTTTTTTACATTGATAGACCTTAGTTTGTCTACGAAACAACACCAGCGATTATGCGCCACCTAGCGTGATAAATAAGCAGTGTGTCTGCCCGTTATAGACTGTTTCTCGTACTTGTGTCACAAAAGCTACAAACATACCAAAATTTCAGAATTGTGGGGTTAGTACTAACTATTACTGGTTAGTAGTAACTAAACCTCCCCAGGTTTAGTTTTTTTTAGATTTTCCATATTATCTCAAAAACTGCCCCAAGTTCACGAACAAATAAATCTGTGGTTACCGTCACCAATCGTCAAAGTGACAGATAACGTATGAAAACATCTGCCAAAAAGAGTTGTTTAAGCCAAACAGCCGTTTATGGTGAAATCAGATTGTATAGTGATTAGGGACGTATGTCCCACCGGACCGTTCAGACCATTTTCTGTTAACTTACGCCACATCAAAAGACTTCTCGAGTTTTCAGGACTCGATAGAACAGTAGCTAGAGAAGCTAGATTTAATATCGGGTAGGTTGAAAGTTTACTTTCTATATTAAGATAATAGTAGATTATGCACTATGGGAATAAAGCAGTGTCTTACGTCGCGGGCGGCATATTGAACCCTGAGCGTAACGAGGGACTCTATAGAGTCCTGAGTGAAGCGATGGGTTCAAGCTGCCCAAGACGAAGACAGGCTTTATTCCAGATACTTTATACTTAATACACTACTTTTCACACATCCTGCGAGACAATAAAAATTCACTGAAAATCACAGCACCAAACACTGTCTTTTGTTTCAAATTCTTTGTAGTCGGAGGCCTGCGTTGCTCGATGTTTGTAGTACACTCTTGGTCTGTGTTCTCTGTAAAGGTACTTTTTTTTTGAGTTCTACTTATGGTGGCCTGTTCGATTTTCAAACAAACCTCTTTACAATGCCATATGGGCTTTTTTTACTTAGAATTTTCCACGAGTTTCCACACGAATTTAACGTTCCAAACTCAAATCACTTTATTCCCTAGGGAGTTTCATACTACTTTATATCCCTAGGGAGATAATGCTTTACTTTACGTTGAGGTTGCATGATATGTAATTGTACATTGTCAAGCAGGTGGTGTGAAAAGCTCTTTTTAACCGACTTGAAAATAACGAGGAGGTTCTCTTACCTCATATCTCCTTAATTTAAGAACTTTTTTTTTTTTGACCCGATATTCTTTCCGATTGATGCCATTTTCATCAAAATCTGGTTCTGATGATGGATCCATGTGGAACTGAGGGAAATCCTCAAATATGGCACACATAAAGCTATTTCATTTTAGCAACAAGTCAAGCATATGCCTTCAGAAAGTGCCATTTGGTGACGTGGAACTGATGAAGAAGACCAGAGATGGCCATTGGAACAACTCAATGATAAATATTACACGGGTGGCGATAAGGGTGACCTTCCGATATCCGAATGAACTGCATACCTGTCTATTTCCGATGACAATATAATATGATGGTGACAGCTAGCTAGATGATGGAGACGGAAGGTGGAAAACGGAACTCCTCGATGGATAATAGTAGACTGGCCATCTTCAGGCTCATTGTGATTAGCACAAGGTTCCGATCACTAATATTATAAAATCTTTGAAGGATAAATTCCTAGCTTCGAAGTCGTTTGTTCCGATCACTAATATTATAAAATCTTTTAAGGATAAATTCCTAGCTTCGAAGTCGTTTGTTCCGATCACTAATATTATAAAATCTTTTAAGGATAAATTCCTAGCTTCGAAGTCGTTTGTTCCGATCACTAATATTATAAAATCTTTTAAGGATAAATTCCTAGCTTCGAAGTCGTTTGTTCCGATCACTAATATTATAAAATCTTTTAAGGATAAATTCCTAGCTTCGAAGTCGTTTGTTCCGATCACTAATATTATAAAATCCTTTAAGGATAAATTCCTAGCTTCGAAGTCGTTTGTTCCGATCACTAATATTATAAAATCTTTTAAGGATAAATTCCTAGCTTCGAAGTCGTTTGTTCCGATCACTAATATTATAAAATCTTTTAAGGATAAATTCCTAGCTTCGAAGTCGTTTGTTCCGATCACTAATATTATAAAATCTTTTAAGGATAAATTCCTAGCTTCGAAGTCGTTTTTTTTTTCAAAGATAATTATCTAAATTTACTTTAATGTTATTTTCCTGTAAATAAAAACTTAAGACTGTACTGGCAAGACTTTGTGATGTTCCTCTAATAGAGCGACCAGACGTAAAAATAAAATTAATAGTCGTTTTACTAACAAGTAATGGTAGGAAAAAAGTATTTAAGGTGGTAGCTTTTGCTTGTGGCGCGAAATACAAAAAAAACGTGTTTTTTGCTCACCAAAGCTCATCAACACTTCTTCAGATAGCGAAAACTAATTTGACGGTTATTATATGACCACAATTTTTAATCAAATAAATATCAGTAGTTTGGCTATGAATGTGCTTGACACAAAAAAACACTGTAAATACCATTGAAGCACAATCGTAGCTAAACTAATGATATTTATGTGATACTATAAATTAAAACTTGTGTGTTACGTCATATTACCTACCGGCAAATTGATTTTCGCTATCTGAAGAAGTGTTGATGAGCTGTGAAGAGCAAAAAACACGAAAAAAAAATTATTTCGCGCCACTAGTGAAAGCAACCACCTTAATAGCCGTTTTACTAAAAAGTAATGGTAGGAAAAAAGTTATTTAATATAATTCCGTTGAAAAATGTGCGGGTGGAAGAAAAATAGCAACACTCGTTATATCGATGGTTTCATTAATTTCTGACACACCATTTCCCTCAATGTTGGTCGGACAGAGTTTGATGTAGTGCAGGGGCTGGTGGCTTATAAATAAAATAAGTAAATAAATAAATAATGCTGGACAGTTCACACAACATTATCTAGCCCGAAGCTAAGGACAGCTTGTGTTATAGGTACTAGATAATTGATATACTTCACACAGTACAACACATAGATAGATATTATTTATCATGCATAGAAAATACCTGGAACACCCTAAACAAATATCTGCAGATCGTATAAATATTTGTTCCGAGGCGGGAATCGAACCCGCAACCTCCTGCGTCGCAGGCGAACCCTCGCCCGCCGTGCCACAGAGGTCGTCAAAAATGCAAATATAAGGCAAATATAAACTTATTAGCTTATATTTACCGTCAACGGTGCAGGTTTCGGTCAACGCGTTTTAGACATATATTTTATTGCACCTTTTTTATAACTTAGTTAAATATGTAACTTTTCCCAGTAGAGATAATTTAGAGGTATTTAGGCTTTTTTTAAATATTTAATATATATTTCAGAAGATGCCGGAATAATTCAACAGCACTCTGGTCATCTGTTAAAATAAATACTAGCAGCATACCTACACTACATTTGAACACACCAAAATTTTGCATTTATTATTGAATCAATTTGATTAACCACACGACCGACTGTAGATTTTATTATAATTTGAAAGAAAGAGAGAAAGAAAGAAAGAGAATATTTTATTTGTAACTCAATAAACATAACTAAAAAATAAAGGACAAAGCTAACATTTTTTGCATTGAGACACAAAATGGTCTCTGTCTCAGCATGAGCCAGTTGTAAACACGTTACAACCAACGCCGGTCTTCCGACAGAGCCATTTGGTGACGTCACGGAAAATAACACTAGACAAACAAGTAATTAATATTGTAAAAATTAAAAAAACCCTCAACGCAATGAAACGGCTGACCCGATTTTGATCAAACGTAGCTAAGAACACTCCCGACAAATTTACCTTTCAAACAAACAAACAAAATCAAAATTGGTTTATCCGTTCGGGAGCTACGATGGGACAGACAGACACACACACACACACACACACACACACACACACACACAGAGACCCGTCAAACTTACAACACCCCGTCGTTTTTGCGTCGGGGGTTAAGAACAATGAAAAATATAACAAAAAAACATCTACGGCAACGGATGTAATGTATTGTATTGACGACCTCTGTGGCGCTGCGGTCGAAGGTTAGCCTGCGACGCAGGAGGTTGCGGGTTCGATTCCCGCCGCGGAACAAATATTTGTGCGATCGCAGATATTTGTTCAGGGTGTTCTGGGTATTTTCTATGTATAATAAAAATATCTATCTATTTAATGTATTGTATTAAGTAAATCAGTTATCTAGTACCCATAACACAAGCTCTGCTTAGCTTGGGGCTAGATAATGTTGCGTAAACTGTCCAGCATTATTTATATTTATTTATTGTTTCCCGTCCAGCTCCCGCCCTATAATTCGTCCGGCATCTTCCGAAAGTAATAAATGACACTCATTCGTAAGAATCTCGTAAATGGATAGTTACAAACCACAGTATTGTGGCTACATATTTTATACATTAACCTAAATATGAACAAATGGAACAAAACGACTTGGCCATAGTTTTTCCCGACATAAAAACTTTGTCTGAAAATCAAAGTTTTTTTCGTGCTTTTATTAACCCCCGGCGCAAAAACGACGGGGTGCTATAAGTTTGACGTGTCTCTGTGTGTGTGTGTGTCATCGTAGCTCCCAAACGGATGAATCGTTTTCATTTTTTTTTTGTTTGAAATGTGATTTTGTCGGGGGTGTTCTTAGCTATGTTTGATCAAAATCGGTTCAGCCGTTTCATTGCGTTGGGGTTTTTTTTAATTTTTACAAAATTAATTACTTGTTGTATGAACATTACGTATTCTGAAATGATCATCATCTGCAGCATATACAAGTCCACTGCTGGACATAAAGGCCTCCCTCATAGTGTCGATGATAACAAAGGCCTCCCTCATAGTGTCGATGATAACAAAGGCCTCCCTCATAGTGTCGATGATAACAAAGGCCTCCCTCATAGTGTCGATGATAACAAAGGCCTCCCTCATAGTGTCGATGATAACAAAGGCCTCCCTCATAGTGTCGATGATAACAAAGGCCTCCCTCATAGTGTCGATGATAACAATCAATAGGCAGTCTATTTTCCATGTAATTTTAATAGGGAGAAAATCGTTGTTGAACATTTTGATCTTCTTGCAGGTATTCAGAGACAAATGTTTTACAAACAGAATACCTGTGGTATTTTACATAGAATACCACAAAGGGTCTTGAGCCGTCTCCATCCACCAACTTCACCTTTACTACAATGTACCTATTATGTTGTTAAGTGTTATTAATATGTTTGTTGTTATTATGTAGGTAAGTATTAGAGCTTATTTGTGAAAGAGTTCGTCCGGGGAAGTACTACCACCATAACTATTTCTGCTGCAAAGCAGTAGTGCTCGCATTGCTGTGTTCCGGTTTGAATGGTATGGTTGCTGCTAAGTTACAGGCACATGAAAGTCAAATTCAAAGTATCTTATTAATTGAAATAACAAGGATCATTTTGAATTGTCATCAAATAAATTTACTCCTGTTCATGAGACTTTTCATCTTTATGTCTCAGGGTGCCGGGCGCAGTGCAATGCCACATAGGTAGCGTCCTAGGTGGACGTGACTAGGTGACCTATGTAGTAATGCACTGTTCATAGGCAGAGGGTACCGCTTAACATCAGGTGGGCCATCTGCTTGACCCGTCATTCCAAGTAGTATAAAAGTTGACCCATTACGACGTTTCCTACTCCAGTTTGTGCAGTACCAAAATAGCGCTTCGAGTGATAGATCGCATAATTATGTGGTCACTGTCGAGTGCGGAAGTAGTGTATCAATCTCTGCCTTCGTGTTAAAGCACAATTTGGTTCAAATATTACCTGAGCCCATAGATACACCTGCACGATATACTGAATTACCCAGACAATTTTTGTAAATTTTTACTGAATTAGGTACTTAAATGAGGGGTGTTCACGGCCGTTTCACATCATGCCTATAGCCTTGAAAATAGAGGGCGCCAGCTCTGTACTTAACTGTCAAAATAAAGTGAAATGTCAACGTCGACAACGTAGTGATATATTTTCGTGGTATTTTGTTACTACCACACAAAAGCACAGACAATGCATTTGTTAATTTTGACAACCATAGTTCAGTCAGCGCCATCTATCGAGCCAAATCGAACAACTTTTTTTTATTCGAAAATGGAAAGCCCTCTTCTTACTCGAATGAGACTACACAAATAGTGCACACTAAGCTTATTTTTAAACTTTGATTGACCTTTGTTTGACCTCGATCTCACCTGTTGGTAAGTGACGATGTGGCCCAAGATGGAGCACAAAGGTCTTGAACGCACCTAGTAATATTCTAGGCCTTGAAGAGAACCAGATTATAGTTTTCAGGTAAGATAGACGACGGTAGTGTAGGTATTCCACTCTTTAGCAGTTCGCATTATAAAGGTAGAACTGAAACGTTTAGTACGAATATAGAGGGTATACTAATGAGGTAAGGATGGTACCGAGCCGTGCGTCTGCTCGTCCTATGATGATAAGGAGATGGTGGGATCAGATCGTGAAGTTTCCTGGGAGCATTCCCCGAAATGTAACCTATGGAAGATCGAAAGACACGCGACTTTACGGCGGTGCTCGTGACTCTGGATCTTAATTAGTCTCCGCCATAATGTTGCTCACCTATAAGCCTGAAACCTCTGCGTTCGATCTAGCTAGTCCAAGGCAGCAAGCTGGTGTTTGGCCGAGCCATCCCAAACGTGGCAGTAGTACTTCATAACAACCCGGACTTGTGCTTTATATAGACTGAGAAGCTGTCCTGGTGTGAAGTAACGAAGTATTAGAATCAGACTATGTACCAGACTATTAGGTCCAGATATTATAAGCTGACTAACGTTTGCTTAATAAATCGATAATTTTACGATTTAATCACATGGCTTATTAATTTCTTAAACAAAATGTAATAGTACATTATGGACTATGGTACAAGTGTGTAATATTGGGGATTACCGCTGAGGCGCCATTGAGACCCGATCCGTTAGGTGAGGGTCTTAAGAGAACCGAGGACGGTAATCATCAATACACACGTGTATCATACGACGTTTTTCAACACACTTGTGAAGAAAATAATACTAAAACAGAATTACACACTCTGTGTAAATGTTCAACTGTCTCTATAACTCACTCGTGAACAATAGCAATGAAAAGTCACAGTTTGATTACAGGTGTAAAACAGAAATACACACTCTGTGTAAATGTTCAACTGTCTCTAAAACTCACTAGTTAATAATAGCACTGAAAAAATCACAGTTTGATTACAGGAGTCATTATGTGCCTAATTGCGCTGAAATTAGACACTGCAATTTGCGGTGGAATTTTGCACTTTATGAGCAAGTGTGTTGAAAACTTGTTTATTTGCTCCTAAATTGTATAGGTACAGACAGCAGCGTTACAGCAGTATTCTTGTTTAGAACACAACAACCCCAAGATTATTTCAATTACAAGTTGGCAGTGTTCCTTGGACCTTATTCACAGCTAAAACAATTAACAGCTAGATCACATCTTACACACATCAATTATCTTAAAGAAAATACCGGCCAAGTGCGAATAGGACTCGCGCACGAAGGGCTCCGTACCATTAAAAAAACGGCAAAAAAAAATAGGTTTGGAAAAAAAAATTGAATGCCATAAGTGGTCGCCGTTCCAAAAACTGACCCCGCAGAACATCACGGTTCATGAGATACAGCCTGGTGACAGACGGATGGACAGACAGACAGACGGACAGCCGAGCCTTAGTAATAGGGTCCCGTTTTACCCTTTGGGCACGGAACCCTAAAAAGAAAAACTCTCAGTGTGTCATGAGCATTTAGCGGTCAAGAAGCTTTGTGCCCGGTGGATGCCTACCTCATAATTTGACAGAGGCCCAAAAACTCCGTCGTGTTGATTGAGTGCAAAGTGGTTTTCTCAGTGGTTCTCTATTTTTAAAAGTTATATAAAAACTAATAACTTGCTACCTAGTTTGTTCAGTTTTTGATTTTCTAAGAACTTTCAGTGTTGCGCTCGTACCTACATACTAGCGTTTACTTTATGTTAATTTCCTTCGACGTAGAAAAAATTTCATCAATATAGGTTCAATCAAAATTAGAGTCTAAATGTGACTTTGTGTGAGAAAACAAACACACATTTACTGTTGTAACTTTCGTGAGACAAACTGACGTTTTACAGTATTATTAATTTATAGTACTTACCTATTATGCCGTGGTGTGTCCAGCCTAAGAATAGACCCCTCCATCTCCTCCCGTGGATGTCGTAAAAGCCGACTAAGGGATTACCCGGATAAGATTCGTTGTTATAAGATTTGTCCTGGCTGCTAGCTTATTATGAAATGAGTTATTACTGGAAGAAAGCGTTAGCAGAGTCAGTCGTGGGAAGCAATGGCAGCGATTAGTTCACCACTTGTCACGTCTATATTCCACGATGGTGCAACCCACTGTGAAAAGAGGCTCATTGAGGCTCTGCCTACCCCTTCAGGGGAATAGGTTTAACACAAAATTAACTCCGATCGACTGTTTTCGCGCAGAAAAGCGCAGACTAATATCCGACTGTAGCCGAACGTACAGAAGGTATAGCTCTGACCCGCTGTATAGCTCTGTCCCACTCACATCGACCGGCCGTGATTTTACCGCGAAATCGATTAACCAATAACAGCGCAAGATTTTAGCGCGTGATTGCTATTGGTAGAAAGAAGGTTCCCGCGCTATAGCAATTGGTCTACGGCGCAAGTACATCGGGGCGACTTATATTTTTGGTAAAAGTAATTACTTATAATATTACCCCAAATTGGCGTAGTTATTTGTTGCGTAGAGGCATATAACTTCCGTAGAGTAAGTGACCCAGCTACTACATAAATGAGCTCCGACCACTGCAGCAATTTCATTTGTTGGAGGACATTCATCACCGAGTAGATGACCTTGTAGGTTCATAACTCCAGGATAATCAGGAATTTGTAAACTTTCATAGCGTCGAGTATTTTCGTGCGTTTTCTTGAGGATGTTGGGTAAATTAATAAATTCCCTGCTCATTTCTTTTTCCTTGTAATAATTAATGTTTCCTTTGTAAGTACCAAGTAACTACCAAGTACCAAGTACCCACCTAAGTTGCAAATGTTGATGTAAAAATATTGTCCCTCACTACGTGTTTCTCCTTCATCTCTTCTTATAATGGTTTTTTTCTTGTTTTTCCTCTTCATATAATGGCTTCTGAGGAGTGCTCCAAACAATTTCGCCAATGTCAATGTCAATGTGATATAATTATATTTGTAGGTATAGTCAAGTCGTCAAGGGTCTCTGTCAAGACATATACACACATCAACACGGTCTAGGGATATTTAAAAAAAAGCGAATTACTATCAATGTGTTAATTATTTATATGACATGTATATATTTAAAAGATACGTTATATTAATATACCATTTTTTAATAATGGTTAAGGTACTTCGATTAAAATTTCAGGATTTTATGGAAAAAAAATGAAGCATAGACGGAAACCGTATATAATTCATATACGGTTTCCGTCTATGCTTAATTTTTTTTACTTTTAATTTATGAGTAAAAACTGATAAAAATAGAAAAACCATTTAATTTGTGTTTATAAACTTGAAGTTAGTAGTCTGAGAAAGCGCCCATGATGTTCATAACACATCGGCAACGATTCGGCATGCTCAGAACAAGGTTGTCAATGTCTTGCTGCGGAATATTGTCCCATGTCCTTCTGAGGTGCGCAAAAAGTTGATCTTCTGTAGCCAGATTTTCAGGAACTTCCTTCAGAGCTCTTCTTTGCAGCATATCCCACGCATTCTCAATGGGATTTAGATCTGGCGATTGAGCAGGCCAGTCTAAGGCCCTAACATTGTGTGTATGTAACCAAGCTGCTACCGTTCTCGCCGTGTGTGCCCGGACATTGTCGTGCATGAGCAGGAAATCTTGCCCCATTTGTGTTCTGTGGGGCAAGATTACGGGCCCCAGCACCTGTTGGACGTATCGTTCTGCCGTCATATTGCCCCGCACCCAAACAAGATCCGTCCGTCCTCCAAGACGAATTCCTGCCCAAACCATAATTGTTCCTCCTTGGTATGGGTGAACTTCCTGAGGGTTCTGAAGACGGCTCCATCGTCCAGGAACTCGCCAAACACGCGTCCTTCGTGAATCTGGATGGAAGCCGAACCTGGATTCATCCGTGAACAGCACACTGGACCATTGCTCACGGCCCCAGTCCACGTGGTTCCGAACCCATTCTAATCGTCGTCCACGATTGCCTCTCCGTAAAGGTGGGACCCGGAGTGGTCTACGAGAGCGTAGATTGCTTTCATGCAGTCGCCTTCTTACAGTTTGGCCACTCACAAGCACTTGGTGTTCCACTCGCAGCCTTTGGACCAATTGAGTATCCATTGCATTTGGTTGAGCTCGCGCAGTAATTTGCAAAAATCGGTCTTGTCTGGGGGTAGTTATGCGACTTGGCCCCCGGTGCCTCTCCGCTACTTCACCTGTGGCACGATAGCGTGTCCACAATCTTGAAATTACATTTTGGTGGGTCCCTATGGCCTCAGCAACATTACGCTAAAAAGACCCAGCTTCCAGCATTCCCACAGCTCGTAACATCTCCGCCCTCGTCAAATGTTGGCGTTGCATGGCTACAATACCTCAATTTTAACTTTATCTTTCGTTTAAAAATGAAAAAAAACTGTAACTAAACGTAATTCGTATTGTTTTCTAAATTTCGCACAAATGAAAATTCCCTCTCCTACACATCAAGACATTTTTAAGCCACCGAAATAAA
This sequence comes from Operophtera brumata, assembly GCA_932527175.1. Lineage (NCBI taxonomy): Eukaryota > Metazoa > Arthropoda > Insecta > Lepidoptera > Geometridae > Operophtera > Operophtera brumata. The sequence goes on along the minus strand of OW052239.1, from coordinate 50,286,889 downwards.
AGAATTTTCAAAAATTTGAATTGAGAATTAGTCTGAGATAAATTACAAACAAATCGGTGTATAAAAGATTCCAATGCGGCCAGTACTTTTCGAGTTATTTAATTGAGTATGAAATATCCCTAGACCGTGTTGATGAGTGTAGTACCCAGTTTAAATAGTGACAGAAAAACCGAGATTTTACGGGGCAAAACACACCATTTCGAAAAGACACGCAATACCTACACTTTTTAACGATATCACACGTGTGCTATTTATCTAAGTAACCTACACAAATAAAATACCACCAAAACTACACGACTTATCTCGAAAATACACTTTAACTAATTTTTATTTTTTTAAGGTTGCTCAGTCAACAAGACCCTTATAGTTTCGCCTGGCCCGTCGTGTGTAGCTGTACCTATTTTGTTATAGGTATAAATCGTTGTATCTATTAATCTAAAGTAGGTACCTACCTACACACCTAAGTAAGGTACATACATTTTGTTTACTCGTATCATTAGGACTCGCTTAGTTTTACAAATTTTTGTGTGTTTTTTAAGTGCTATTTCTATGTGATATTTTCAATTATAATAAATAAATATAAAATAGGTACGTACATACTAGTCACGCCGACAAAGTGGTAAAAAAGTGGGAATGTTTCTTTCTGGTCTATCCCATGATTCCCATGCTGCCGTTCAATAGGTCCTTCAAAAATATTGCAGGCGTGTCAAAAGCATTTATCGATTCAGGGATCCGTTTGCGAAATACGAAGCTTTGAAGTGCTATCAAGTATTTGCTATCGCCAAGTGCCATAAATGTGAAAGATAGGACATGTTAAAATATCTCAGTAGGTACCTACCGCGCGAGTGCAGCCCCGGTTGGGTAGGTAGGTACCTACCTACTAGCAAAATTCGATCCACGCTGAAAAAACTGTCAACGAGGTCCAAAACTTATCTTGACATTTATTTGTTTAATTAGGTATGTAGGTACCTAATATTAAATCAGCTTGGAGAAATTAACCTAAATTCCAGGAAGATAATCTAACGAATCTAATTTCCATTTTAATTTTTCTAATTACCATGCAGTGCTGCCAGATTTGGATGTGAATTTAGAACCAATTCTAAATTGGTTCTAAATCAACGCCATGGCTTAAATAAGTAATAAATAATAATAATAATTTGTGTATGTACAGACCACAGAACAGCTCTATCTATGTACAGACCGTTCACCGTAAGATGTCCATTATTGGTTGGCAATATTCCCAAGGCTCCTGCACTTTTTTTATTTTCAGTCAGTCTAGTTGTGGCATTTTTTTGTTTTTTGTTTTAATGAGGTTGTATTTTCTATTAAAGCATATTATGCGCATAGGAACTTAAAGCATAGCAGGCCTCCGTATGCTCGATGCATACCTATGTTTTTTTTTTATTGCCATTGCAATAAAAAAAAAAAAAAAACATTGATCACTTTAGAAAAAAAAATGAGCTAATTAGAAATATTGTGCATAATCTAATCTACTTCATTAAGTAAAAAAAAAAAAAACATTGATCACTTTAGAAAAAAAATTATGCACAATATTTCTAATAAGCTCATTTTTTTTTCTAAAGTGATCAATGTTTTTTTTTTTTTTTACTTAATGAAGTAGATTAGATTATGCACAATAGAAATATTGTGCATATATCAGGGCTGCCAACTCAATTTTTAGAAAGGAGCTAGTGCCATCTAAAAAAAAAAAAAAAACATTGATCACTTTAGAAAAAAAATTATGCACAATATTTCTAATTAGCTCAATTTTTTTTCTGCAATAAAAAAAAAAAAAACATTGATCACTTTAGAAAAAAAATTAGCTAATTAGAAATATTGTGCATAATTTTTTTTCTAAAGTGATCAGTGTTTTTTTTTTTTTTTTAGATGGCACTAGCTCCTTTCTAAAAATTGAGTTGGCAGCCCTGATACCTTGTTCGCTCGGATTATGAACTCTTGTTCGGACTCTTCCCGCCATTTTCGAAAAGAGACGTTGTCTACTTTTATTTTATTTCTTTTCCTAGTGTTTTCTTGAGTTATTTTGTGTTATTTTGGTGGCATTTTAACTAATGTAGCTCGTTTAATAAGCACAAGTGTAGTGAAATGAAATGGAAGTGAATTGCGTGACTTTTGAAATTGGTGGAAATTGTCTACCAAAGTTTTAGTAAAATTGGCCACCGTTTTACTAAAACATGACTTGACTGTGACATTGACGACTTGGAAGGAGTGTAACGTTGCAAAATATATTGATAATACAATAGATAGTTATAGTGTAAATACAGATACCTGAAAATGGCAAATGAACAAGCCGTGCGGCGCCAATTATAAAGAAAAAAAAACACTTGTTCGCCTCTAATGTCTGTCATTGTCAAATCTTTACCTACTGTAAATGTCAAAAAAAGTTTGCTTGCTGTGTTGTGTTGTTGGTTCATTGGTTGGTTGCGGGAAGGAATTCTGGAAAATCTGGAACTTTCACTTGAAAATACATAAAAAAAATTGATATCGTAATTCGTCAAAAAATTACATAGTTAATTCTTCGTAGTGGATAACCAACACGCATAGTAAGTTGAACCAAAACTGGGTATCTACTATGTTGCTTGAGGAATAAGTGTGTGGGTGCAACAATAATCATGTTTTTTCCGTTTTGTTCAAGGTTTCCTGATAAAATGGACCCATTGCTTCAAGAAGAGGCGACGATGAAGTCGGCTTCCATTCTTAGTTACATTTTCTATCCAATTACGTTCGGTAAGACTATTGTGCAACTTTAACTTAGTATAAACCTTATAAGAGCCATACCATTTACCTAGATAATCACCAGTTAAGTTAAGGACAGTATCCTGAGAAGTCTCCTGCAGCTACGGTTAACGTGCCCTAACTGCCACATCCCAAAAGTCCATAGTGTATCTTTGTTGGTCTGAGTGTCTATAAGGGGCACTGACGTTTTTTTTTGTTTTTTTTTAGCCTATCGTGTAGCGTTTATCTTAGCCATCAATTAATGTTAAATACATTTTTTCCATACGACTTACCGATTTTGAGATATAAACTCTGAAAAATGTTCAAGTAATTGTACGGAAAAAGTCATAACATGCATAATTACTTACTTTTTTTTTGTCCGAGGTCACTGGGCCACTTACATGCCTGACTACCCACACCAAATCTCCATATAGACTGAATACAACAACGTCAATTACAGTGAAATAACAGGCACATGAGACTTTCAACTTTGTGTCTCAGTGTGGCGGGCGCAATGCAATGCCGCATAGTGCGCGTCCTAGATGGCCATGACCTGTGGCATAATGCATTGTTATATGCAGAGGTTACCGCTTAACATCAGGCGGGCCATTTGCATATTCCATCATACAAAGCAAATTTAAAAAATAGTAGCCAGAAAATTTTCTGTGGATGTGCAATACATTTGTATAAGGCAGCCCCAAAGACGCTCATGCAAGCATCAATCATTTCTATCATTCATCCCGGTAATAAATTTTATTTATTTATAGACGAGCAGCTTTCGCTGATATGTCTACATCAAAACAGAAAATGTCAAAGTTATGTTTGGATGTTAAGTGGTACCCTCTGCCTATGAACAGTGCATTACCTCATAGGTCATGTCCACCTAGGACGCACACTATGTGGTATTGCACTGCGCCCGCCACCCTGAGACATGAAGATGAAAAGTCTCATGTGCCTGTAATTTCACTGGCACTCTTACCCTTCAAACCGGATTTTACCTTACTTTTTTACCGGATTTTGTTACTAAATCACGTTGAACTGGTTTTGATTAAATTTGGTACAAACTGCGATCAGAGTTTTATCGAAGGGTACAAAGGTTAATTATATGACCTGGATTGAGTTATAGGCTACTTTTCATCACCGTAAAACGCGAACGATGCCGCGGGAAAACACTAGTGAATTATAAATTACTGTTAGAATGGTATAGACGCAAAGAATTATAAACTTTAATTATTTGACATATGGGTTGAAATCAGATTATACAGATATTCATCATTAATTTTCATGCTAGTTTAGTAGTAGTAGAGGTTTTTTGTGAAAGAGTTTGTCCGTGGAAGTACTACCACCATACCTATTTCTGCCACAAAGCAGTAGTGCTCACATTGCTGTGTTCCGGTTTGAAGGGTATGGGTGCCGGTGAAATTACAGGCACGTGAGACTTTTCATCTTTATGTCTCAGGGTGGCGGGCGCAGTGCAATGCCACATAGGGTGCATCCTAGGTGGATGTGACCTATGTGATAATGCACTGTTCATAAGTAGAGGGTACCGCTTAACATCAGGGGGGCCATCTGCTTGATCTCTCATTCCAAGTAGCATAAAAAAATGCAAACATCGTCATTACATTAGACAGTAGGTTATCCACCAGTCATAGCAGTGGCTGTTGTAAAACTGACAGCAAAACCTACTGTCTAAGGGCCGCCTTAGAGGCCTTTGCCTTGTAATGTAGTGGGATACTCACCGCTGATAAATAAATGATGGATGATTGATCGTGATGATGATGGAGTACAAGTAGAATTTCTACATCCAGCTCTGCAGTTCCTGGCCGCGTACGGCTGGTACCTGGTGGGAGCCGGCATCGGGGCTGCGTACCTGTACAGCAAGCTGCGACCTCGCTACATCAAGTGGAGGGAGGCCAGGGAGGATGCAGAGTATCATAAAGGTATTATTTATTTATTTATCGACGACCTCTGTGGTGCGGCGGGCGAAGGTTGGGCTGCGACGCAGGAGGTTGTTGGTTCGATTTCCGCCCATGAACAAATATTTGTGCGCTCGATTTTTTCAGGGTGTTGTGGGTATTTTATATGTATAATAAAAATAAATATGTAAATAAATAATGCTGGACAGTTTACACAGCAAATAACATAATAAAAATAACTATCTGTGTAATATATTGTATTATGTATATCAGTTAACTAGTACCCATAACACAAGCTCAGGCTTAGCTTGCGGCTAGATAATGTTGTGTGAACTATCCAGAATTATATGTATTTATTTATTATTATTTATTTATTTATAACTAGCGACTCGCCCCGGCTTCGTACGGGTAGCCCCCGGTGAAAAACAGCACCCTCCCCCCCCCCCCCCCATATACCCCCCCCCCTCGATATTTTATTACTTATTCTGCTATTCGGAGCGGAGAAGAATCCACCAAAAAAGAGACATCGGTCCAGCCGATCTTTTATACTATTCACATTTTGTAGGTTATCACATTACTTAGATTAATAGTATTGCATTTTTTTTTTGTTATATTTGCTTCTTTAGAAGCAAAACAATGTTTTATCATTTGTCGCTTAAGTCAGTTACTTCTGAGCGGCACAAATCTATACCTCATCCCTTCCCGGGTTCAAGCGAGCAATAGCGCTTTGAATTCCTTGCAATTATTGTTTTCTTGCTAGACTCCGCCCATTCGGTATTTTAACATTTCTGTCAGCAGTACCCATAATACTACCATTTTTGTGCCTCTTTAGGGTTCCGTAACATAATTACGGAACCCTTATGGATTCGTCATGTCTGTCTGTCTATTTGTCTGTCTGTCTGTCTGTACGTGTATGTCACAGCCACTTTATTTCGAAACTACAAGAGCTATGCTGTTGAAACTTGGTAGGTAGATGTATTCTGTGAACTGCATTAAGATTTTCATACAAAAATAGAAAAAAAACAATAATTTTAGGGGTTAGAACTGAAACTCATTTTTTTTTTCATCAAACCCTTACGTGTGGCTTATCTATGGATAGGTCTTCAAAAATGATATTGAGGTTTCTAATATATATTTTTTCTAAACTGAATAGTTTGCGTGAGAGACACTTCCAAAGTGGTAAAATGTGTGTCCCCCCCCCCCCCCCCCCCCCCCCTCGTCTCCCGTTCCCCCCGTTAATTCTAAAATAAGAGAGTAGTTTTTTTAATACGTCATAAATCGTAAACCATCCAAGAACTTTTATATTATGTTACTTGCTGCTACCGAACCCTTCATGGGCGAGTCCGACTCGCACTTGGCCGCTTTTTGTAGCATTGTAGGCCTCGTCGAGTGGATGCTGGTGGTGATGTTGTGTTACACTTGCAGACCCCGACAAGGTGCTGGCTCGCATGGAGGCCATCCAGCGCGCGCGAGAGAGGCAGCATGAGATGCTACTGCAAGCCTCGCAGAGAGCTCTGGAGCAGCAGAAAGAGGTACCTGTACCAGATGATTATAATTATTATTATTTAAAATTATAGACGAGCAGCTTTCGCTGATGTGTCTGTTTGAGAGTGTTTATTTTATTTATTTTATTAAATATGACACCCAACACAGGTTTACACTAACACATTCCAAAAACAAAACAAAACAAGGTCTTAATCTTAGTGTTCCCGTAATTATAGGGTATCACAGCGTGCGCAAGAAATACAACAATTAACTGCTTACTAACAGGGATACATAGTAAATTAAAGGATAAGAAATATAAAAATACTTAATACATAATACTGAGACAAAGGATAATAATTTATAGAAATAATACTTAGTTTAGGCTAAAATTTTACTTAAATCATTGATATCGAATGTTGCGGTATAAAATTGAACTATTTGTCAAACAAGGAGGTTACAAAAATGTGTTAAAAATTTCACAAATTAATCAAGACATGAGTTCTTTTAAATGTTTCCTAAATTTAGGTAGTGGGCCAGATATGTCTAAATCACTTGTTTTTGGAATAGTATTATACTGTAGTACTGTTAATTAGTATTATTAGTATTATTTAATAGTATTACAGGCACATGAGACTTTTCATCTTTATATGTCTCAGGGTGGCGGGCGCAGTGCAATGCCACATAGGGTGCGTCCTAGGTGGACGTGACCTATGAGGTAATGCACTGTTCATAGGCAGAGGTTACCGCTTAACATCAGGTGGGCCTCTTGCTTGCTCCGTCATCAAAGTAGTATATAAAAGAAGAAAAAAAAAACTGCTTACAGAGCCTTGTGTTGAAATGTCTTTGTTTCACTTGCTGCACCGATTACACTTTAATGTCTTTTAATGTGTCGATGGACATCAAATTCTGTCACTATCTTACTCATTAAAGTTCAGATAAGTTAGTAAGTGACAGAATAGCGCTCTCGAAACGAAAAGTGAGCATAAATCACGTTTTTTTTAATATAAAAATCATTAGTAAAGTTATTTTCAAAAATAAAACTAAGTTTCCCTTGGCGTTGTGTTATTTAATATACATCAAAATAAAACAATATGCAATAAAACATCTTATGGTTGATAGTTTAGAAGAAAAATGGTTGTAACTACGAAAACACAGGCTACTTTGCAAATTTATTTCTTACACATTTAAAATATAGATTCCATGATATTCTGGCAAATTGTAAGTGCCAGAGAGGATAGTTGAGTTTTTGATGTGCCGGTGGAATTACAGGGATTGCGACTGTCTCAGGGTGTCGGGTGCAGTACAATACCACGAAGGGCGCGTGCTAGGTGGACGTGAAATGTGAGGTAATGCATTGTTATAAGCAGAGGTTCCCGCTTAGGAGCGGCCAACCCGGTCAATTAACTTTCCATACTTTAGGCGTTTATGTCGTCATAATAATATGTTCTTTAAATGTTTTGAACAATTATATATCCATAGATATAATAGGTACTTTTACAAAACAGTGTCCGGCCCAAGAATATACCCCTCCATCACCTCCCGTGGATGTCGTAAAGCCGACTAGTTATTACTGGAAGAAAGCGTTCAGCGGTCAGTCGTGGGAAGCAATGGTGGCGATGAGCTCACCACTTGTCTCGTCTGTTTCCCGCGATGGTGCAACCCACGGTTGCATGAAGGCCCATTTCAGGCTCTGCCAACACTTTCGGGAAATAGGCGTGTGTCTATCTATCTATCTACCTAAAATAATAAATTTTGTGAATCAAATTCATTAAATGCCTCAGCAAAACAGCTTTTTTGCACAAACTATATCTGAACTTTTAATGTACATACATATAGATACATATACAGATACACGCCTTTTACCCCGAAAGGGTAGGCAGAGCCTCAGATAGGCCTGTTTTCACCGTGTGTTGCACCATCGTGGGGTACATAGACCCCATTGCAAAAGTAAAGAAAAGATCTCAACACAAAATTCGCACTTGTAATGGAGATTCTAATTGACAAATAAATTTTGCTTTTTCAATAACATTTTTTTTAGGAAACAACTAAATTTTTACACATTTATTTTAAAAAAACGTGATTTTCCCTCACTTTTACTTTTTTGACCGCTATTCTATCACTTTCTAACTTTAATAAGTTAGTGACGGAATTAGGCGTCTGACAGCGCCTTAAATACATTGTTTGTTGCAGCGTGAGGAGCAGAAACGTGCAGAGACGGTCGAACGGCTGCAGAAGTACGGAGCTGGCGCTAGCGGACAGCGTCTCGGCACGGGCGTCGACGACGGTAAGATGACCGCACACTATACATACATACTTAATGTAAACGTGCAGAGACGGTCGAACGGCTGCAGACGTACGGCGCCGGCGCTAGCGGACAGCGTCCCGGCAAGGGCGTCGACGACGGTAAGGTGACCTCACACTATACATACATACTGAGCGTAAACGTGCAGAGACGGTCGAACGGCTGCAGAAGTACGGAGCTGGCGCTAGCGGACAGCGTCTCGGCACGGGCGTCGACGACGGTAAGATGACCGCACACTATACATACATACTTAATGTAAACGTGCAGAGACGGTCGAACGGCTGCAGACGTACGGCGCCGGCGCTAGCGGACAGCGTCCCGGCACGGGCGTCGACGACGGTAAGGTGACCTCACACTATACATACATACTGAGCGTAAACGTGCAGAGACGGTCGAACGGCTGCAGACGTACGGCGCCGGCGCTAGCGGACAGCGTCCCGGCACGGGCGTCGACGACGGTAAGGTGACCTCACACTATACATACATACTGAGCGTAAACGTGCAGAGACGGTCGAACGGCTGCAGACGTACGGCGCCGGCGCTAGCGGACAGCGTCCCGGCACGGGCGTCGACGACGGTAAGGTGACCTCACACTATACATACATACTGAGCGTAAACGTGCAGAGACGGTCGAACGGCTGCAGACGTACGGCGCTGGCGCTAGCGGACAGCGTCCCGGCACGGGCGTCGACGACGGCAAGGTGACCTCACACTATACATACATACTGAGCGTAAACGTGCAGAGACGGTCTAACGCAGCTGCAGAAGTACGGAAAGTCACTTTTTTTTTAGTCCAGTTGTTTAGTCTGTGCTTAGTCCAGTGGTTTAGTCTGTGCTTTGTCACTCGGTCAGTCAGTCAGTCAGTCAAGACATTGCCTTTTATATATGAGATAAAGATGAAAGTCTCATGTGCCTTTAATTTCCCCGGCACCCATACCCTTCAAACCGGAATATAGTATTGCAAGCACTACCCTTCAAACCGGAATATAGTATTGCAAGCACTACTGCTTCGCTGTAGAAATGAGTATGATGGGGTAACGGAAGGAAGTCTATTAAATACCGGCTAGTCTAGTGTGGGAAGCAGTGGCGGCGATGAGCTCACCACTCGCCATGTCTATATTCCACGCTGGTGCAACCCACTGTGAAAAGAGGCCCATTGAGGCTCTGCCTATCCCTTCGGGGAAAAAGGCGTGTGCCTATGTATGTATCACATAATATTATAAAGGCGAAAGTTTGTGTGTGTGTTTGTTACTTCTTCACGCAAAAACGGCTGGACAGATTTGGATGAAATTTGGAATGGAGATAACTGAACTCCCGGAATAACACACAGGCTGATTTTTATCCCGATATTCCCAAGGGGTCGAGACTTACGCGGGTGAAACCGCGGGGTACTGCTAGTATTTAATATATACTTGTAATAAATCCTGTCTGTGGTCCGAATATAAATAAATATATTGAATATTTGTGCTTCCACAGGATACCTGCCGCTGTCCGGGGGGGCCTCCACCTCCTCCTACCGCCCCCCCAAGAAGTCCAAGTGTGGGGGCGGGGGCTGCGGCCGCTAGATCTATCATGTGGGAGGCTGTCCAACTCTGCGTTCCTTCATCGTGTTGCTGGTTCTATCGTGGAAAGGGGCGACCAATGAAAAAAACAGTGTGGTGAAACAATTACAGACTCCTACATCTTAACTAAACTAATTCTATAACTCCCATTAATTCACCAATGTTACTTCACCAATACATGGTTGGTGAAATCGAGAGAAGAATCTGGAATTGGTAACAAATTTAATATTGTATTTAAAAAATAGTTCGCTTATTTACAATCAATAATAACATGTAGTTATGTATTTGTACATAATAACAATGTGATAACATCAAATAAATTAACCTTTATTATCAGTTAATAAATAAATGATAATATATATTTTTTATTGTAATCAAATCTTACAAGTTAAATTGGGCTCATTTCCCTGTGTTTGATTGAGCTGAAATTTGGCATATCTGTCAAGTTCCCATTACAATACTATGTTATGGTGACAGCGAGCTGATCTGATGATGGAGACGGAAGGTGGACAACGGAACACCTCGATGGATAATAGTAGACTGGCCGTGTTTGGGCTCATTTTGATCGGCACACGGATCACTAATTTAGAAAAAGCTGGTTATAAAAAGATAAGTTTTCAACAAAAACTTGATTTTACTATAATAAGATAAAGAACAAATTGATTACTAAGTGTATCGCTACCCTTATCGTGTCGAGTGAGTACAATCTCTAATGTCAGTCTTCAGCCAGTATTGTCATTTGAATTTTCGTAATTCGAATTCGTTCGATCCGCCGAGGAATAGCAAACTATTCAATATTCTGGGACTGGCACAGATTAGCAAATAAGGAATAATAACATTTATTTTTTGGTCCACCTAGGACGCGCCCTATGTGGCATTGCACTGCGCCACCCATAGACATAAAAATGGAATGTCTCGTGTGCCTGTGATTAATTATTCTGAAATGGGTGAACTGATATTAAAGCGTTTTTTTGTTATTTGAAAACAGGTTTTCTAACGTTGTTTCTTAGACACGTTTTATCAAAATCGGTTCAGCCGTTTCATTGCAACGGGGGTTTTTTAAGTTTTCACTAAATTAACTTATTTTGTTAGCCTTTGTTCATACAAATCTTGGGGTTGAATGGCGTTGTTCAATAAAACGGCTAGCCGTCCAAACGGCTAATTGATCCAGTTGGCTGCGACGTATTACCTAGCTACTTGTATACTGCTACAAGTATCTGCCTTCAGCCGCAGTATCCACACAAACGAGAATGCCTTTACCGAGCCCAAACACTGAAACCCGGTGTGTTTCCGAAAGCGGAAACGGTCTGACGTCACATCAACAGCCGGAAGTCAATATCCCCTGAAGCGTGAAACACGATAGTCTGTTGTTTACCTCCTCTTTGTGACTCCAAAATACACGATAACTTTGTAAATAACAATATGATTACGGTTGTATTGAATAAAAAGCTCTGTGACCTTTGTTTTTTTGATTTGATCATCATGTAACCATCAGAAGACCAGTAGTATGATGTAGACGAATAGTTAATAACTAGTTAGTTACTAACTAGTTACTAACTTAGTAGTGGTGGTAGTTAGTTAGTTAGTTAATAGTTTAGTTTTTAGGGTTCCGTAGTCAAAGACAAGGAATCCTTATAGATTCGTCATGTCTGTCTGTCTGTCTGTCCGAGTATGTCACAGCCACTTTTTTCCGAAACTATAAGAGCTAGGCTGTTGAAACTTGGTAAGTAGATGTATTCTGTGAACCGCATTAAGATTTTTACACAAACATTGAAAAAAAAAACAATTATTTTTGGGGTTCCCCCCATACTTAGAACTGAAACTCATTTTTTTTTTTCATCAAACCTATTCGTTTGGGGTATCTTTGAATAGGTCTCCAAAAATGATATTGAGGTTTCTAATATAATTTTTTTCTAAACTGAATAGTTTGCGCGAGAGACACTTCCAAAGTGGTAAAAAGTGTGTCTCCCCCCCCCCCATAACTTCTAAAATAAGAGAAAGAAAAACAAAAAAAAAAAAATTGTGTACAATACCATGTAAACTTCCAACGAAAATTGGTTTGAACGAGATCTAGTAAGTAGTTTTTTTATTTTTGGGGATCCCCATACCACAGATAAAAGAATACTATACTAGTCCCATACTTAGAACAGAAACTCAAAAAAAAAACCCATACGTGTATCTATGAATATGTCTTCAAAAATGATATTGAGGTTTCTAATATAATTTTTTTCTAAACTGAATAGTTTGCGCGAGAGACACTTCCAAAGTGGTAAAATGTGTCCCCCCCACCCCCCCCGTAACTTCTAAAATAAGAGAATGATAAAACTAAATAAAATATATGATGTACATTACCATGTAAACTTCCACTTAAAATTGGTTTGAACGAGATCTAGTAAGTAGTTTTTTTATAATACACTATTATTAAAACATCGATCAAAGTTTTTTTTTTTTTTAACTTTAATAGATCTTTGTTTGACCACGATCTCACCTCTTGGTAAGTGACGATGTGGCCGAAGATGGAGCACAAGTAACGTTTTACCTTATTCAGGATGCCTAGCTTCATGGCAGCTGTTTTTGCCTTAGACTCGATGTAAGAGCCAAAGTTGAGAGTAGGCGTGAGCGAAACACCTAAGAGCTCGAGGTGATCTCCTATAGCTACAGGTACATCACGGAATACAGGAACTTGGAGAAACGGACTTTTTTTCGCCGAGAAGAGACAAGCCTGCGTTTTAGAGGCATTGAACTTGACTAGATTGGCATCACCCCAGTCGGATACAGCCTTGAGAGTCAAATTCAGACGCTGCAGCAACTCATCTCTTAACTCCTGAATTTCATTCTGCCTAGCTCGCGCAGTGGAAACATATCTCTCCACAACTACAACCAAAGTTACAACAAACTACAAGAACTTTTATATTATGTTACTTGCTGCTACGGAACCCTTCATGGACGAGTCCGACTCGCACTTGGCCGCTTTTTTAATGTAGTACCTAGCAGTAGGTATGTGAGGCCAACAGTGTTTTTTTTAAATCGACAAGTAAAAAATTTGTCTGAGCTCGTTTCAATAGGCAATTTTAGACAATAATTTTAGGTTGTCTGAAGAAATTGCTTCTAAGCGATAAGACCACTCATAGTACTTATAATTACGTACTTAGTAAAAAAAAAAATTTTTGGGGTACCGTACCCAAGAGTTAAATCGAGACCCTATTACTAAGGCTCGGCTGTCCGTCTGTCTGTCCGTCTGTCACCAGGCTATCTCATGAACCGTGACAGTTAGACAGTTGAAATGTTCGCAGATGATGTATTTCTGTTGCCGCTATAACAACAAATACAAAAAAACATAATAAAATAAATATTTTAATTGGGCTCCCATACAGCAAACGTGATTATTTTCCCGTTTTTATAGATAATGCTACGGAACCCTACGTGCTCGTGTCCGACTCGCACTTGGCCGGTTTTTATTTAATAAGGCGTAAAATAAAGTATTTTCTATTCCATCAAATTTCAAGATTGCAAGCAAGACCACTGATAAAATAATACTATAGACTATCCCACCCATCCCTAGTACCTACGTAGGTACAGTTCTAGCTAACGTTTGTACAGAAAGTTTACAGTTTAGTATCTAGTTGCAGCACAGAATAAATAATAGTACATCTAGTTGCAGCCGCTGTGACATTTACATACACGGCCCGGAGTTCCGGATGGGGTTAGATCACTGCAACTCGTGTTTAGGTTTAATTTGGTCACGAATCAAAGGCTTCGAGGTAGTCGGGAAACTTTATTGAACGCTGACAATGTGAAAATAAACGGGTAGGTATACGACTGATTGGTCATATTTGGAGGCTTTCTCCTCATAGACGAGTCAATATTATGTGCTGAAATAGTAGATTATGCACTATGGGAATAAAGCAGAGTCTTACTCATCGTCGCGGGCGGCATATTGAACCCTGAGCGTAACGTGTAGTGAGGGAGTTATGTAGATTCCTGAGTGAAGCGAGGGGTCAAGCTGCCCAAGACGAAGACAGGCTTTATTCCAGAGGAGATACTCTAATTTTCACACCTTCTGCGAGACAATAAAAATTCACTAAAATTTACAGCACCAAGCACCGTCTTTTGTTTCACATTCTTTGTAGTGTAATACTATACTAGTAGTAGTGCACTCTTGGTCTGTGTTCTTTGTAAACGTACCTTTTTCTTTTATTTTGAGCTCTGTTTATGGTGGCTAGTTCTATTTTCGAACAAACCTCTTTACAATGCCATATGGGTTTTTTTTAGTTAGAGTTTTCCACGAGTTTCCACACGAATTTGACGTTCCAAATCCAAATCACTTTATGCCCTAGGGAGTTTCATACACCTTTATATCCTTAGGGAGATAATGCTTTACTTTACGATGAGGTTGCATGATATGTAATTGGTCATTGTCGGGCAGGTGGTGTGAAAAAAATATTATGTCATTCATTGACCTTTTATTTGTAAAATGGACGTACAAAAATGTTCTAGACTCTTCCCGCCATTTTCGAAAAGAGACGTTGTCTAGTTTTATTTTATTTATTTTCCTAGTGTTTTCTTGAGTTATTTTGTGTTATTTTGGTGGCATTTTTAACTAATGTAGCTCGTTTAAAAAGCACAAGTGTAATGAAATGAAATGGAAGTGATTTGCGTGACTTTTGAAATTGGTGGAAATTGTCTACCAAAGTTTTAGTAAAATTGGCCACCGTTTTACTAAAACATGACTCGACTGTGACTTTGACGACTTGGAAGGAGTGTAACGTTGCAAAATATATTGAAAATACAATTATTGAAAGTACAGATACTTGAAAATGGCAAATGAACAAGCCGTGCGGCGCCAATTATAAAGAAAAAAAAAACTACCTGTTCATTAACCATGTGGAAAAAAAACTAAGTGCAGCTGATTTCGACTGTAAATTTGATTCAACTTCTAAACAACTTAGTATTTTGTACTTTTTCTTTCACCTAATTTCGGCAATGACTTTATCTTCAAGTTGAACGTATGATTCTGCGATGCGACGGTTTTTCACGTGGAAAATCATTGTTTTTCGTGATTTTCACTAACTTTTCGTTCCACGAGCGCTGTTTTATCACTATCTAACTTACCTGAACTTTAATGAGTTAGAAAGTGATGTAATTTGGCTCTGGTATGCGCCTTAAACGCTTTGATAAACTTTTATTTCGAATGGATAGTGGTATAGGATTTCGTATAAGGTCGGTCGATACGCTAAAACGTTTTCTTTTTCCTTTTTCATGATGTTTTATTTTTATTTATTATCTTTTTATACTACCAATGTAGCTAGCGTACGCCCCACCTGTTGGTAAGCGGTTACCGTTGCCTATGGACGCCTGCAATACCAGAGGCATCACACACACGTAGCTGACCCTTTAAAAATTTCCAAACACCCCTTTTGAAGAACCCCATACTGTAGTCACTTGGGAAAACCTCAGCAGGGAGATCATTCCACAACCTGAGCGTTCGCGGGAGGAAGTTCCTCTGAAACCGCACAGTCCGGGACAACCCTGGCTCTAAGGTGTGCGGATGAATCCTCTGCCGATGGCGAGCGGTGCGGTGAAAAAAGGTGAATTTCACCAGCACCTTCAAACCGGACCACAGAAATGCGAGCATTACTGCTTTGCGGCAGAAATAGTATGGTATGGTAAGGTATGGTGGTAGTAATTCCCTGGACAAATTCTCATAAAAAAGCTCTATAGTAACATAACATAACACCCAACAGTCACATACATAGGAATCCCACACTAGGATTCCCTGTGTCGTGGATATCAGAAACTACGAGTATCGAGTACCATGGTACCATAACACCCAGACCCGGAACAAATATATGCAAATCATACAAACATTTGTCCCGCAGCGGGAATCGAACCCGCAACCTCTCGCATCCCAGCCAGCTACTCGCCCGACAAGCTACAGAGGTTGTCAAACCTCAGTTGAGGAATAACTGATGATCGCAGTATTGGTGATGTACTCAGAATGCTGCTCTTGGTGTAATTCCTTACTCGGCTTTTACGAAATCCATGTGAGGAGACGGAGGGGTCTATTCTTAGTCTGGACACCACGACATAATTACATTGCGTGGCAATGCAGCCAGCATCTTAGGGACGCTTCCGTCTGGTAGTGATTTGGATCAGTTGAGCTACCTTTAGATTGTTAGCAGCGGCCTTCACGTAGCACAGCTGTTTCAAATGCTTATTTTGAATTTTTTTACGTTCCTACTTATATTAGTTATACAGGTGTTTCAAGACTGCGACATGAATGGAAAGTACCTTAAATATTGTAGATAGTATATTTTGCGGAAAGGAGACTTTATTTTAAGTATTTAAAAAAGTTAGTAATACTGCATTCAAAGATTTCCAGACGAAGCGAGTAATTATAAGAAAATCTTTGAATGCAGTATTACCAACTGTTTTGAATAAAATAAAGTCTCCTTTCAGCAACATATCCTATCTGCAATATTTAAGGTACTTTCCCTTCATGTCGCATAGTCTTGGGACGCCCTGTATATTGAGTAACAAACACGCCCTTTATGACCATTCGGTTGACTCGAAATGTTGAGTTGGGTACCACTCCTTTTGATCTGTTTTGACAAATATATCACAAAAGAGAAATGTCGAAATCTCCGGATTTGAAATATTTAGCCGGAAGCGTCAACCGGTGCCCTTTGAAAGGCATTTCCTGTTTCCGGAAACGGAAGGTTCTTTTTTTTGACAAGTTACGTTAGATCGACGACGGTAGGGCTCAAGAAGTGACTTTATCTTTATCGTCTGTGTGACATATGTCACAGAAAAATAATCACGACGGTTTTTACAAGATTCTATCTTAGAATATAGAGTCTTGGCTTCTATCTAAGACGATATGTTAAAATATCGAATGGGCGGAGTCTAGCAAGAAAACAATAGCTGCAAGAAAGTGACAGCGCTATTATCAATTGAACCCGGAAAGAGAGGAGGTATAGATTTCTGCTGCTCGGAAGTAACTGACGTAGGCGACAAATGATAAAACTTCGTTTTGCTTCTAAAGTAGAGACTTTTCATCTTTATGTCTCATCTCAGGGTGGCAGGCGCGGTGCAATGCCACATAGGGTGCGTCCAGGTGGACGTGACCTATGTAATAATGCACTGTTCATAGGCAGAGGGTGGGCCATAATATCTGCATGATCCGTCATTCCAAGTTGTATAAAAAAAACAAGAAACTTTTGAGAAATAAAAAGGAAAATTGAAAAATAGGAAAGCCCCCTTAAGTTCGCATATTGTGACGGGCAACTACGGGATGCCTGACGCCACTTTTTAAATTCTGTTTTCCTATCTTCAGATATCGATGCTGTCACAAAAAGTTCAAAATGGCGGACACTTCTGTCAAATTCTGGCAACGCGCACGGAGGTCATCTTGCTCTAAGATGTTTAAAAACAGGATATTTCAGTCGATTTTGAATTAACTTCCCAATGAGCTAGAGACTTGAAACTTTAATAGCTCACACACAAGATAAAAAAACAGAAAATAATTATTTAAATAGGTACATATTATACTTACCCTGTTTGCAAAACAGAGTAAATAATAAATAATTCCTCACATCCTGAAGTAAGATTTCAAATGAAAAACGTGAGACGCATGCGATAGATAAGGAGAATGAGTGTGAGAGTATGCTGTCGTGGAGAAAACAAAAATTGAAATTATGATAAACGCGCATTATTAGTAGTGATGGTGTGTCCGACCTAAGAAAAGACCCTTCTGTCTCCTCCCGTGGATGTCGTCCGTAAAAGCTGACTAAGGAATTACCCGGACTTGTTGATAAGATTCGTTGGTATAAGATTTGTCCTAACTGCTAGCTTGTTATGGAATGTGTTATGGAAGGAGATGTGTTGTGTTGTGTTGTGTTGTATTACTGTAAGAAAGCGTAAGCCGAGTCAGTCTTGGGAGGCAATGGCGGCGAAGAGCTCACCACTTGGCGCGACTATATTCCACGATGGTGCAACCCACTGTGAAAAGAGGCCCACTGAGGCTCTGCCTACCCCTTTGGGGAAACAGGCGTGTGTCTATGTATGTATGTAATATACGCATGCGATGTCAAATAATTAATTCGTCAGCTATTTATACTAAGTAATAGCACAGATAAAATAATACCTAAATAAATGTAAATGTTTTAGAAGTCGGTTAGAAAGGTAAAGACAGTAGGTAACCTACCTACATCACGTGTACCTATTCGTGAGGTCTCAGTCCGGGCGAACCATTAGCGAATAAGTGAGAGAACATCAGGAGATGATGTACCTACCTACTCCGGTTCGTGACGGAGAGGTGCCAAGGCCGGATTCAGGGGGTGGCGATTCGACTGCCTCTTCAGCGCCTGCAGACCAACAGGGACTTCAAATCATATGCTCTCCAGGTCCAGGCGAAGTACAAGGATGTGCTCCTTGATCCGGATTTCTCTCCAGCTGGCATTGTTTACCGACGCTATAGGGAAGCGTTATCGAGTTTTAAGTATATCTTTATCTTTATATGTATTTTAGTTGTAAGGTATAGGTACTATGGGCATATATGTAAGGTACTGTTGCCTGAATAAATAAATGAATTGAATTGAATTGAATTGAATACTAGCTTGCTAGCATTCTCCACATAATTCTACTAACAATACTGTCATTTCCAGTATTTGTATGATGTAGTGGTTTCTGTTTATTTACATGTAGTAAATTATTCTCTAATTACCTCCAATTTCACGAACAGCTCGTAGTTCAACAAATCCCGCGCGATTGTTAGTGACGGGTAGCTATTGTAAGCCTTCAGTATACAGACGTGATAACGATAATATACACCAAACTCAAAGTCGAAAGTCTTTTATTCATTGAAATCACAAGGATCATTTTGATTCGTCTTATTGTATTAACTAGATGACCCACTCGCGACTTCGTCCCCGCGTACTCAGAAAACTTCCCCGCCGTACAGACAAAAGCTTTCCCGGCGTGCAGACAAAAACATCCCCGGCGTGCAGACAAAAACATCCCCGGCGTGTAGACAAAAACATCCCCGGCGTGCAGACAAAAACTTTCTCGGCGTGCAGACATAAACATCCCCGGCGTGCAGACAAAAACATACCCGCGTGCAGACAAAACATCCCTGGCGTGCAGACAAAAACATACCCGCGTGCCGACAAAAACATCCCTGGCGTGCAGACAAAAACATACCCGCGTGCAGACAAAAACATCCCTGGCGTGCAGACAAAAACATCCCCGGCGTGCAGACAAAAACTTCCCCGGCGTTCAGACAAAAACTTTAACTCAACAACCACGCCGTGACATGCAGTCGCCAGTGGCAAGTCATCAGCCTTCTGTAGTTTGGTGATGATGATGAAAGCTGTTTTGAAAGGGTTCTTGCGGGGAAATACTACAGGGCTAGCGCTTAACTGAGTCAGTCCTTGAGGTATGGGAGCGGTACGGGAGGGGTGTTTTCGGGATGCTGACAGCCTGGCCACGGTACGCGGACCATAGACAGCCCGTCTCATTTTTCATTATTTTCGTTGACTACGTGGCCCACGACGTTTGGCCAGGATATTAATAGCCAAAATAAGTAGTTTTTAGTTGTCTACGTGGTCCATTCTATTTTGTGGGAACAAACGTGCATTGTAAGTACAGTCAGAGCGCATTTGATTTCCTTCTATTTTTTTTTATATATACAACTTGGAATGACGGATCAAGCAGATGACCCACCTGATGTTAGGCGGTACCCTCTGCCTATGAACAGTGCATTATCACATAGTTCACGTCCACCTAGGACGCGCCTTATGTGGCATTGCACTGCGCCCGCCACATGGGACATAAAGATGAAAAGTCCAATGTGCCTGTAATTTCACCGGCACCCATACCCTTCAAACCGGAACACAGCAATGCGAGCACTGCTGCTTTGCGGCAGAAATAGGTATGCTGGTAGTACTTCCCCGGACGAACTCTCACAAAAAAGCTCCACTAATAATTAGTAGAAATTGGTACTGTTTACTTTTCTGTTGTTACCTGATCAATATTATCCTAAGAAGTAACATCCCACCTATAGAGTAGGACAATATCATCATGAGCGTCAGATGTATTAAATCTCGCTGAAAGACAGATAGGGATCTGTTTGTAGGGGGGGGACACCGGTATTTAAAGTTCTAGTCATAAATTTCATGTACTGTGAAATTATTTAACTGACTGTACCTTCTCCAGTTTTATATAATCATTATTAATTAATCTGTGTCTGTGGTAAATTTGGGCCAGGTTGTCCGTACGTTTTACACGTGGGCCACGCTGTCGCAACAAGAATTTGGGACAAGAATTCGTGAGCCAGGCAGTCAACATCCCGTGTTTTCGTTTACATTATTTCACATGTCATCTGATAATGAGGGGTTTTCAGGGCCGTTTCACATCATGCCTAGAGCCGTGAAAATAGATGGCGCCAGCTCTGTACTTAACTGTCAAAATAAAGTGAAATGTCAAAGTCAACAACGTATTATGTAGATATATTTTCGTGGTATTTTGTTACTATCACACAGAACCACAGACAATGCAATTGTCAATTTTGACAACCACAGTTGAGTCAGCGCCATCTATCGAGCCAGATCGAACTATATTTTATTTTTTTGCGAAAATTGAAAGCCCTCATTTGAGAGACGAAAACACCCCTCCCGTACCGCTCCCATATCTCAGGGACAGACTCAGTTAAGCGCTAGACCTGTACCTACCTCCGTAACTTTTTCTGCCGCAAAGTTGTAGTGCTCGCATTGCTGTGTTCCGGTTTCAAGGGTCCATGAAACAACAGGTACATGAGACTTTTCATCTTTATGTCTCAGGGTGGCGGGCGTAGTGCAAAGTCACATAGGCTGCGTCCTAGGTGGACGTGAACTTTGAGGCAGAGGTTATCGCTTAACATCAAGTGGGCCCATCCACTAGTTTCGACAATCCTAAAAATTAAAAAAGCTGTTACTGTTTACTGTTAGCCTGAATCATCCCGTTGTTGGGCAAAGGCCTCCCCCCATCTCCATCTCCTCCCCCCCCCCCCCCCCCCACCAATCTCCCATATCCTCCAGTCACTAAAATAGAAATAAAAACGAAATAAAAACATGATTGGAATTTATTAGTTTATGCATGTCGTTATTGAAAATTGCACCAGTGACAGAAAAGTTGAAAGGAAATCGTTTAGCTTTTTATGGGGTAGAAAAACGCATGTAACTAATAAAGTTATGAATATGAATGTTAGTGGATGGAAAGGAAGAGGAAGACCTAAGTAAAGATGGATGGATTGCGTGAGAGATGATATGAATGAGAAGGGAGTGAATGATGAGGGGACGGCTGACAGGGGAGAGGGGAAGAAAATGACGTACTATGCGCCGACCACAAATAATTGGGAAAAGGGCAAGACAATGATGATTATCAATATTTAGCCTATAGAACTCCACCGCTGAAAAGAGGGTTCTTCCCTAGAATGTCACGACGAACGATCTTAAGCCGCCATCATCCACCAACTTTCTACTGCTTTTATAGGTTTCTTTGGTCCATCAAGCTTTGGACCTTCCTCTACTGCGTCGTCCTGTGAACCTCCATTCCCCCCAACAGTTGTCAGAATACAGTTACCTATAATCAACATAATATTTTAATCCTCCATTATTGAATAAAACCGCGCCAAAATAAAGTTACATTTCAGCGACAGTCGTCATAACTACAAATATTCAATTATTTTAACATTTTCCTTCTCGTTCCTCATTACGTAACGGGAAAGTAAGGTTGGAAGCACACGGTGCGGTGCGATGCGGTGGGGGGCCGAGGAGGGTTGAAACAATTTTTTTCACACCACCTGCTTGACAATGTCCAATTACATATCATGCAACCTCAACGTAAAGTAAAGCATTATCTCTTAAGGGATATAAAGTTGTATGAAACTCCCTAGGGAATAAAGTGATTTGAATTTGGAACGTCAAATTTGAGTGGACAACTCTAAGTAAAAAAATGCCCGAATGGCATTGTAAAATTAGGTTTGTTCGAAAATCGAACAGGCCACCATCAGCAGAACTCATTAAAAAAAAGGTGTGTTTACAAAGAATGTGAAACAAAAGACGGTGTTTGGTGCTGTGATTTTCAGTGAATTTTTATTGTCTAATAAGTCTGAATAAAGGCTGTCTTCGTCTTGGGCAGCTTGACCCCTCGGTTCACTCAGGACTCTACACACTAGAGTTCCTCGTTACGCTCAGGGTAAAATATGCCGCCCGCGATGTAAGACACTGCTTTATTCCCATAGTGCATAATTTACTATAACGACAGTTTTTTTGGTTGCCCCATTTTCATATAAAGGCCCGCATGACGCAAATAGATGGGGAGTAAAATCGTAAAATCGAAAGTTAACAAAAAGTGAAGTCCGTTATGTTTACCCTCTGCACAACATATTCAAGCATCTTATCTAAGACTATAGTGCGCGTCATGTAAAAAGAACGCTGGCGGTCAAGCTTCTACAGGCGTTCCAGCGTTCTTTTTACATGACGCGTACTATAATTGTACATTATTTGTAGTAAACTAGGTAGGCACTCATTCAATGCATAGGTATACATCTCTTAAATAAGTAGAA
This sequence comes from Operophtera brumata, assembly GCA_932527175.1. NCBI lineage: Eukaryota > Metazoa > Arthropoda > Insecta > Lepidoptera > Geometridae > Operophtera > Operophtera brumata. The sequence goes on along the minus strand of OW052239.1, from coordinate 50,264,287 downwards.
AAGTAAGTAATCTCTTAAAAAGAACGCTGGAACGCCTGAAGAAGCTTGACCGCAAGCGTTCTTTTTACATGACGCGCATTATACTGCCGTACCAACGATAACCACAGTAAGTTGCATTTTTGGCGATATTGAGTTACATACATATTTTGAATCTGCACAACAAGGTCTACATTTCTGTGTACTCAGAGTTTTAAAATGTGGCATCAAACCCTAGTTTTTAATAAGCATAATTGCAGTAAGTCGTGTTTTGTAGTTTGATTTGTAGTTTTATTTACAGTATGTATACTTACTTTAAATTTTAATTCAGATCTTAAACAATTTCCCATGAATTACTGCAGTATGTTAACTTGCTTTAAATATACGTTAGGTTACAGGTATTTTGTTTCACTTAGATTTCTTACCATATCTACAGTAAGAAACACTTACTGTACATATATTATGACTACTATAGAATAATGTGTTAGTAGCCCATAACATTGTACCAGTAAAATATTTTGCTGTATTTATGCATTGGGGCACCTTATAAGTTTTGCATAGCTTTACTTAAAACACATACAATAATCGCCCTAGTTACTGTGGGTATAGTAAGGGGTATTGGGGCACTTTATTAGTTTTGCGTAGTTTTACTTATAGCACATTCAACAAACGCCCTAGTTACTGTGGGTATAGTAAGGGGTATTGACTAGCTAGGTTATGTGGGATGTCGGAGTGAAGGTAAGTATGTTACATGTGAGTCGCACGCTTGCACAATTAGCTATTGATTTTAAAAAAATATGGCATAGGTACGTGGATTTTAATAAACATCGGGAAATAAATGATTTCCCTAGTGAATACCTAAATTCAATTGGGTTCGTGATGTCAAAGGATATGTCAGATTTTACGAAAGTTCTGCTTTTAAAAAGGAGCCCTTCGATAATGAGCACGAAAATACTACTACTGAAACCAATAACCCACAAAATATTTAATTAAATATCCATTCAAGAACAAACTTTGGCTCTGGGGAGTAATACTAATAGTATTAGTATTTTGAATTATAACAGCCCCACTGAAGATGGAAAATAATTTACTAAGTCTGGTTTACCGCAGAAGAGAATAACATTAGAGCAGACACAAACAGAAAGAAAGAAAACTAAATTTATAAAACACATGGTTGACACAAAAACAGTCCAAAATAGAAAACCAACAGGCAAACAATCCTATTAATTTAGGCAATTTATGCCTATTTCAGGTTTAAATCCGACATAGGTAATCTAATTAGGATAGCATATTACACTCTAGGTGACTATATATAAATGATAAAGACGCGTGGTTTGATGTATCTCTGCCCCTCGACAGCTAATATGGCAATTTGCAATATCTGTTCCTAAATAATTATCAGGTTGTTATTTATAAGTAGCTATATCAAGCATAGCGTGTGCTGTCTTATGAACTTTTGCTGGTTCTCTCTTCATCTTAATTTTTTCTACCTTCTTGGTTTTTAAGTTGGTTCTCTTTTTTCTTTGAATCAGCTCATCCTTTTTCTTGAGGCACCACACAGGCGCTTCCCACCTGTAGTAAGAAGGATCATCAAATAAAGCCAAGCCGTGTTTGTTGCCTGCTTCTTCTAGGTTTGGTCGCGTTGGAACAGAATTAAATTTAGTTTAAAATCTGATTCAAAATGATCCTTGTGATAAAATATTTTTGACTTTGACTTTTAGTTAAATGTTACAAGCTATGATTGCAGTAAGTCACACTGCCAAATAAGTAGATTTTGCCCTGCTATTTATAAATTTCTCGAACTTCCTAATCATTGTAACAGTATGTTCATCGGTCTACATATAGTCACAGCAAGTTACTCTCTTACTGTACCAATGCTAAGGAAAGAAACCTTTCTATATTATTTACTCCTACAGATAAACACTTTTTTAAGGGTAACATGTATAAAAAGTGTATATATTTACAATAAAAGATATGCAAATTGTAAAACAAATATGATTACACATGGCAAACAAAAAACAACGTCTTAATTTCTCATAGTTTGGAAGTAATACTAAAAACTGTTAAATAAACTTTAACCGCCATTATCTCAAAAGTGTGTTCAGACCACTTACTGTATTTATCACACGTGCGGCAGTATACCTTTGTAGCGCGTCGGGCGAGTAGCGATTCGACAGGTTGCGGGTTGGATTCCCGCTGCGGTAAAAATATTTCTATGATCAGCAAATATTTGTTCCGGATCTGGTTGTTATGGTACCATAGACCTCGTAGTTTCTGATACCCACGACACAGGGAATCCTAGTGTGGGGTCAGGACTATGTATGTGACTGTTGGGTGTTATGTTATACATGTAGTATTTTTTATCTGTGGTTATACTGACTTCAGTATAACCACAGATAAAAAACCTACCTACTTAGGCTGGAGTAAATTCAACACGCGCGTCAACACATATTTTTTTAAAGATGTTAGTAGTTCATCGCTTTTCTTTCGCTTCCTCACGCACGTACGTTATTCCGCGTCGCAATTGAAATTGCCGCACCGCACCGTGTGTTCACTCTGTGTTCATTCCTATCCGAGAGAAGTAGTAAAGCTGCCTATACGACGTAATATACGGCCGCGTCAGATGTCGGCCCAATGAAAGGACATCGTAAAATATACGCTAGTAATATTTGTGGGGGAAAAGTGCAAGTGTGTTTTCCGGGAAATGTAATTCGAGAATTTTTTTCTTCAGCAAAAATTCAGCAAATCATCTGTGAAAATTTCAACTGTTTAATTATCACAGTTCATGAGATACAGCCTGGTGACAGACGGACAGACGGACAGCCGAGCCTTTACCCTTTGGGTACGGAACCCAAAAAAGGGACACTTATAGGGTCATCTTTGTGTCTGTCTGTCTGCCTGTCACGACCCTTTCCTCAAGAGACTGAGATAGGATAACTTGATCAACCCAAGATACCAAATATATTGCGCCCTAGGTGGACTTGATCTTCAAGTTGAACGCATGATTCTGTGATGCGACGGTTTTCACGTGGCTAATAATTGATGTTCGAGATGTTTACTTACTTTTCGTTCTGCGAGCGCTATTGTGTCACTTTCTAACTTACCTGAACTTTAATGAGTTAGAAAGTGACGGCATTTGGCTGCTTCGTACCCCGTTATGCAGTCCGTATTAAATAAATAAATAATGCTGGACAGATAACAGTTTTTTTTTTTGTTTTTCCCTCTTCCACCGCATGAGACGGGGCCGCGGGTCCGTTTTCACACTCCGCGCAGCCCCGTCCACCGACGTCCACCCACACAATTGCCTTGGTGGACCCACCTCGGGAGGGTAGAGCCCTCCGTTCAGCTCCGGAGACGCACCGGGACATTCGGCGCGTCACCCCGCTCTTTGAGGGCCTTTACTCTAGGGAGCGGCTGATGTCCCCACATCAATCGCCCCAGGCCCTCCAAGTGGAGACGGAGTGCGAGCTTGACTAGCTCGCCTCCGTGTCCGCGCCCTCCGGAAAGAGGGAGCGAGAGAATCTCTCTCCCTCTCCCTCTCCTCCGCCTCCCACTGCGACATTACTACCTCGCAGAAGGAGACCACCGCCTCCCAGGACCCCTCATCTTGGACCATCCTAACTAGGATGGTCGGCAACGAGAGGTCCGCCCCTACGACCGCGACTAGAGCTTGTTGCGGTCCCTCCGCCCGGAGCATGCCTCCAGCACATGCTGCGCCGCCTCTTCCGCGCATCCGCACTGGAGGCATACCGGGGAAGCTTCCCTTCGGGCAACGCGATACAGGTACCTCCCGAGGCAACCATGCCCCGAGAGGACCTGCGTTAGCCGGAAGGAAAGCGCCCCGTGCTCTTGGTTCACCCATTCACGCAGAATGGGCTGAACTGCCTCCAAAAACCGGCGGGCCCCAACCCCTTGACGAGGGTTGTCCAGGGCCAACCGCCTGCTCCACGAGGCCAGGGCCTCTTCCCTGGCGTCTATCCGCCACTGCAGAACCTCCCGCGCAACAGGCCGAAGGTTCTCCTCGCGGGCTCGCCTCCTCCGCCAGTAGACCGAGGACAGAACCTCGGCCTCCAGGTCCCAGGGAAGCGAGCCCGCGAGGGTGCACGCCACTTCGGACAGTTCACACAGCATTAACTAGCCCCAAGCTAAGCAGAGCCTGTGTTATGGGTACTAGATAATACATTACAAAGATAAATATTTTTTTATTATACATAGAAAATACTCTGAACAAATATCTGCAGATTGTACAAATATTTGTTACGAGGCGACAATCGAACCCGCAACCTCCTGCGTCGCGAATCTTCGCCCGCCGCGCCACAGAGGTTGACACTATATCACACTCATTAAAAACCCATACAACCCTTCCTAAAAGAGGGTTCCCCTTTGTTTACAACATTATTTAAAATGTCATTTCGCAAAGATTTATTGCGAATACAAACACTTTGCAGCCGTCACAATATTTTGTATTTATTCAACAATCTGTCCCAGATTCTGGCGCGGCCGTTTCTCAATTACTGCACTGAAGCATAGTTTATTTATACAGCTTATCAACTTTGTATTGGCCTGTTTTTTTTTTTTTTTTTTAAATCTAAATTGCGGAGGTCGGCCGAGAAAGCTTTGGCGGGACGATCTTGTTGGTATCGAAAAGGAGTTCTGGGAGCCTGCTAGGGACAGGGACAAGTGGAGGAATTCGGGGGAGACCTTTGCCCAACAGTGGGACAATGTAGATTAAGAAAAAAAAAAAATCCTTGCGTTTGTCTACATCTCAGCTGATGGCAAGCGACGATGAGGCCTCGCCCCGACGCTCGCCTAGAAGATGCCTATTTAAGCACGCTCGCCTAGAAGATGCCTATTTAAGCACGCTCGCCTAGAAGATGCCTATTTAAGCACGCTCGCCTAGAAGATGCCTATTTAAGCACGCTCGCCTAGAAGATGCCTATTTAAGCACGCTCGCCTAGAAGATGCCTATTTAAGCACGCTCGCCTAGAAGATGCCTATTTAAGCACGCTCGCCTAGAAGATGCCTATTTAAGCACGCTCGCCTAGAAGATGCCTATTTAAGCACGCTCGCCTAGAAGATGCCTATTTAAGCACGCTCGCCTAGAAGATGCCTATTTAAGCACGCTCGCCTAGAAGATGCCTATTTAAGCACGCTCGCCTAGAAGATGCCTATTTAAGCACGCTCGCCTAGAAGATGCCTATTTAAGCACGCTCGCCTAGAAGATGCCTATTTAAGCACGCTCGCCTAGAAGATGCCTATTTAAGCACGCTCGCCTAGAAGATGCCTATTTAAGCACGCTCGCCTAGAAGATGCCTATTTAAGCACGCTCGCCTAGAAGATGCCTATTTAAGCACGCTCGCCTAGAAGATGCCTATTTAAGCACGCTCGCCTAGAAGATGCCTATTTGAAAAAAACATCGTCGTTTTTATTTCATTACATTTTATTGTGTTTTTTCGAGTTATTTCGTGTAATTTTAGTGGCATTTTAACCGATGTAACTAGGATAAAAATAGCACATGTGTGATGTAGTTAAATTTAAGTGTATAGCGTGTTTTTCGAAGTGGTGGATTATTCCCTGTAAAAACTCAGTTTTTCTGTTACTATTTAAACTGGGTTATGACTTGACGGAGACCCTTGACGACTTGACAATAAAAATATAATTAAATATATCACTTGACATTGGCTAAATTGTTGCAAATAATGCACAAAAGCCATTACCTAAGCTAAGAAGAAGAACTTGGTATTGTTGACCCATGTCGCCCTGTCTTCCACGCTTGGTCGGCCGGATCGCGCTGACGAAAACCGACACCAAATATGTTCGCCGCGCAACCTCGTCCCCTTCAGCCTGCGGACCGCGCACCGAGCCACCGGTGTCTATCACTAGAGGAAAGTTGCGCACTCACAACTGGTGATCAACTTGTGATCTTTGTTTCAAAAACACAATTTACGTAATAACATATACCTGCCTAAGGTAAAATTATTTAGATTTTATACTTTATAAGCCTCTCCCCGCGGTTTCACCCGCGTAAGTCTCGATCCCGTGGGAATATCAGGATAAAAATGTGCCTATGTGTTATTCCGGGAGTCCAGTTATCTCCATTCCAAATTTCATCAAAATCCATCCAGTAGTTTTTACTAGAAAGAGTAACAAACATCTATCCATCCATCCTTACAAACTTTCGCTTTTATAATATTAGTAGGATAGGATTAGGTTTTTCTACCTTTTTTTGGCTGTTTTAAGGAACCTACTAGGTACCTGAACGTTTTTTGCCCTTTGTTTACAAAATATATCTAAGATTAAATAAGTTTATTGTGAAAAATATATTTTCCAATACAAGCTTTTATAAATTTAGCGATCGTTACCGTGTGCTGATCAAAATGAGCCTAAACACGGCCAGTCTACTATTATCCATCGAGGAGTTCCGTTGTCCACCATCATCAGATCAGCTCGCTGTCACCATCATATTGTATTGTCATCGGAAGCTAACAGGTATGCCAAATTTCAGCTCTTCAATTTTCTAACCGTAATCCACGCGAGAATTTTTAATTTGTGACTTACAAGCTTTTGTGTTCGCCGTGCGAGTCGAGACGAAGTTTAAATGTTATAAAGGTTGTTCTGCCGAAAATATTAAAGTTTAATATGTCTAAATGTATATAATAATTAATAAAATATCGTTAAGCAATACAAATATAAAATACAGAACTCTTTGGGCTTAGTTACAGTGCTTAGTACACTTGTATACTTATCCATTTTAAGGACTATTACCATGGACGAATTAATTCGTCCATGGTAACACGTATTTGGTTGTGGAATGAAGGATTTCGAGTGGCGGTTACGCCCGGACGACGCAGTTTGGCCCTTGTTAAATACATACATACATACAAAAAATCGCGCCTGTTTCCCGGAGAGGTAGGCAGAGACTACGGATTTCCACTTGCTACGATCCTGACATACCTCTTTTGCTTCATTCAGTCTCATGACATTCTTCATACATGCTCGTCGATTAAGGGTACTCTTGGCATTTGTCCAGAACGTCTTCGATCTGGTCTGAATACGTTCGCCAAAATCTTCCCCTTCCCGCAATCCCATTCACGCTCGTCTCATGTACCCGTTTCGTCAATCTACTATCGTCCATCCTTTCTAAATGCCCAAACCATCAAAGCATACCTTTCTCAATCCTAGTCACTACGTCTTCTTTAATTTCAGACTAACGCTATCTTATCACACTAGTCCGCGCTTACACTTAATCCATGTCAAATAGACAGTTTTTCATTAGAAACGTGTCAATTGAATACGCGATAAGTGTCCCGTAACTTACAAATAGCATGGGCGTAAGGCTGGTTCACATTTTTACAAGCTTTTATTGTTTGTCTGGGTGGAATCTTGCAACTGAATTTTAAAGCAGTTATCCTCAACCGATTGAGATGAAATTTGGCATACCTTTCAAGTTCCAACAACAAGACAATATGTTGGTGACAGCGAGCTGATCTGATGATGGAGACGGAAGGTGGACAACAGAAATCCTAGAAATATAGGTAAAAAAAACAAATGCTGGACAGTTCACACAACATTATCTAGCCCCAAGCTAAGCAGAGCTTGTGTTATGGGTACCAGATAACCGATATACTTAATACAATACATTAATTAGATTGATATTTTTTATTATACATAGAAAATACCCAGAACACCCTGAATCTGCAGATCGCACAAATATTTGTTCCGAGGCGGGAATCGATCCCACAACCTCCTGCGTCGCAAGCGAGTCTTCGCCCGCCGCACCACAGAGGTCGTCAAATAGTAGACTGGCGGTGTTAGGCTCATTTTGATCAGCACACGGTTTATCACTAATTATATTAAAACACGTATTGAAAAAATATTTTCCACAAAAAACTTGTTATTTGCAAGTGCGAGTAATTAGTGCAGGTGCTTAGTGAGTAGTACTAAATAGTCAACGAACTATCTTATCTTCCAACTTTCTACTGCCTTTATGATGTCGTTGGTCTATCAACTGAGTAGTAGTAGAGCTTTTTTGTGAAAGAGTTCGTCCGGGGAAGTACTACCACCATACTTATTTCTGCCGCAATGCAGTAGTGCTTGCATTGCTGTGTTCCGGTTTGAAGGGTAAGGGTGCCGGTGAAATTACAGGCATATGAGACTTTTCATCTTTATGTCTCAGGGTGGCGGGCGCAGTGCAATGCCACACAGGGTGCGTCCTAGGTGGACGTGACCTTTGAGGTAATGCATTGTTCTTAGGCAGAGGTCACCGCTTAACATCAGGTGGGCCATCTGCCTGTTCCGTCATTCAGTAGTATAAAAAAAAGGAAAAAAAAAAAGTAGTACACTCGCACTCACATTAATAAAAGTGTGAACCATCCTGTAGGTCAAATTATTTTTGACACCTCTGATATTTTCCTTTATGTGATTTGAAGAAGAAGAAGAAGAAGAAGAACAATATGTATTTATTTGTATACATGAGCTACACAGAAACACGTATTAAACTAAGAGGAAACAGATATGAAGGTACGAGGTGTAACTCTAGTAACAAAATGGCTCTGCCTCAGCATGAATTGGTTGACAGCAAGCTAGCAACCAACACTGGACTTCCGGCAGAACCACTTTTCTGTATCTCCGTGCGATATAAATCGATACAAAATGCTAACGCTGAACTGTTTGTTGCCGATAAAGTTTTAAAGTAGAATTATTACACGAGCAAGTACAAGGAGTTTTCATTTTAGCCGACAGCCCCTCCAGTTAAATTATTCGGTCCACTGCGTAGTTGTTGAAGTTATAAAGAAATTATTTCTTTGTCGGCTGTCTTACTTTATGCATAAGATTGTATAGGAAGTTTTCGCTATTTGGCCCAATTGCACTATCAGGGTTAGCATTTTGAAACTGCGCCAACACCAGCAACACCAGGCAGAAATCTCCAAACAAAAAATACGCCTCGCGCCGCTTGAAAAACCTCGCTTGTTTTTATTGAATATCTCGTAAAATATAGCTTTTCTAAAACGCGTGGGTTTTTTTGTATACCCTTGGCTTTGTTGTATTGATTTTATTGATCTAATTTATCCCATAATATTATAAATGCGAAAGTTTGTGTGTGTGTTTGTTACTTCTTCACGTTGAAACGGCTGGACGGATTTTCATGAAATTTGGAGTGGAGATAACTGGACTCCCGGAATTATTTAATTTATCCCGATATTCCCACGGGATCGAGACTTACGCGGGTGAAACTGCGGGGTGCTGCTAGTAATCCAATAATATGCACCATTTTAATAAACAATCGAATCTAGACAAAAAATAGAAGTAACTTTGTTTTTTTTTTCTATCGAGAAAATATTGTCCTACTGTGTTTCTGGTCCAGTGATCTCGGAATTATAATGTAGTATCTATTAGTATTAGTATCTATTAGTATCTATTTAAAACTTCAACCCCTATTTTGAAACGTATTCCCCGAGGTGCCCGCCTCTCTGTCGCTAATGCTCTATCACAGGCCATCAGGAATGTTGTATCTAAAAATACAAAGCAGGCTTGGGAACATTTATTAGTATTTCCCTACAGTGTACTTCACGTAAAAAAAGAATTAGGCAACAAATCTTCACTCACTATTCGGATTAAACAAAATTGTGTGAGGTACACTGCACGCGATGAGCGCATGCCTTTTTCGTACAATGACCAGGACACAACAACAAATTCAAAAACTGTGAAGCCAGTCGCTGAGTCTACTGTTTACAAACTTGTAGAGAGTAAACTTAGCGATGGTGACATCAAGGGTGCCTCCCGTATCCTATTTTCTAGTGACACGATAGCCCAAAATTCTGATGATACTCTCAATTCTCTTGAGAGTAAACATCCGTCCCCAGGGCCAGATTCCCTCCTCCCCGATCCACCGCAAGAGAGTGATGGCGCTGTCGAGACGACCGGCCAGGATGTGCTCGCTGCCGTCATGTCTTTTCAGGGTGGCTCTGCCGGCGGCCTGGATGCTGTGACTCCACAGCATCTAAAGGACCTGCTGTCTGGCGGTTCTGGCCATGCAGGTGATGTCCTTCTGGGAGATTTGACGACCCTGATCAACCTGATGTTGTCTGGTCGAGTCAATAGCGAGATCACGGAGCTCCTGTACGGTGCGAACCTATGCGCTTTAAAAAAAAAGGACGGCGGGATAAGACCCATAGCCGTGGGCACCACCTACCGCCGCCTGGCAGCTAAAGTCTGCTGTCGGAAAGAAGCCGCCTATCTAGGCGACTATTTCCGACCCATTCAGCTTGGCTTTGGTTCGCGAGGTGGCTGTGAAGCCGCAGTACATTCTTTACGTACATTTTTGGACAAAAATTTGGGGGAGGTAGTTTTAAAGGTGGATATAAAAAACGCCTTTAATTCTGTAGATAGGGGCACTCTGCTAAAAGAAATTAAAGACAAAATTCCTGAAATTTACCCATTTCTCTGGCAGTGTTACGGCTCACCTTCTAAATTAATCTATCAGAACAATATAATTTGGTCTGCTGTTGGCTGTCAGCAGGGTGACCCTCTAGGTCCGGCCATTTTTAGCCTTGCCATCCATCCGATTATTCAACGTATCCAATCCAAACTAAACGTTTGGTATTTGGATGACGGAACCTTAGGTGGCGACGTGGACACTGTTCTTGGCGATCTAAAACTCATCATTGATGAATTTCGGCAAATAGGTTTAGATCTAAATTTTTCTAAGTGCGAACTTTTTGTTTCCGACACTTGTATGGATAGAAATTCAGTCATTGAAAAATTTCAAAGTTTGGCCTCAAACATTACAGTTGTAGATGAATGTTCGCTTCGCCTCCTTGGTTCACCTATTCTTGACGAGTCTTTTCCGGCATTTGTAGACGAGAAAATTCAAAATTTTATGAGAACTTCCGACCGATTGCTCAAAATTAACGCCCATATGGCTTTTACAATTATAAAGTTTTGCCTTTTTGTGCCAAAATTTACATATGCTTTAAGATGTTGTCAACTGTGGAATCACAGTGAGCTGGTGGAAGGCTTGGACAACATTATAAAGAACACGTTATCGTCGGTTTTGAATATCGATTTAGATGACAGGGCGTGGTCGCAAGCCTCCTTGCCTGTTAAATTAGGAGGCTTAGGTATTCGTAAAATTTCAAGTGTAGCCCTACCAGCGTTCTTGTCTTCCGTCTATAGCACTTGTTCTTTGGTTAATAAAATTCTATCTCCTTCTCTTGTGGCACTTTCTGGCAACACTCTCAAAATTTCATACTTAGACGAGGCTCGAAATGCTTGGCATAGTGCTTGCCCCAATACTACTCCCCCCAAATCTCTTTCGTCTCAACGGCAATGGGACGGGCCTCTGTGCGAGCTGACGCGGAATTGTCTGTTACAAACGTGCTCAAGCTCCACAGATCGTGCTCGTCTCCTGGCCGTTTCCAAATGGGAGTCAGGGTTTTGGTTGCAAGCACTTCCATCACACAATACTGGTACTTTAATGGATCCAGTTTCTTTCCGTATTGCAACTTCTTTACGGTTGGGTGCAGGGTGCTGTGCCCCTCATCACTGCCAGTGCGGTACTGCTGTTGATCAGCTTGGTCACCACGGATTATCGTGCACCAGGGCTGCCGGTAGGAATTCCCGCCACGCTAGCCTTAATGATATCATTCGCCGGGCCCTTACCAGCGTTAACATTCCAGCCATTCTAGAACCGAATGGTCTGTTACGTGACGATGGTAAGCGGCCTGACGGCATGACTCTTGTTCCGTGGGAGAAGGGTAGGCCTTTGGTGTGGGACGCTACATGCGTTGATACCCTTGCGCCATCTCATCTGTCCGGGACATCAGTTAGGGCCGGTGCGGCGGCAGATTCCGCTGAGGACCTCAAAAGACGCAAATATGCAAGTCTCGACAGAGCTTACTTATTTGAACCTTTCGGGGTCGAGACTCTGGGTCCGTGGGGTTCCGGGGCCCTTCGCGTTTTCAAAATTCTTTCAGGGCATCTGGTCGAAGCGACGCTTGACCCGAGAGCTGGCTCTTATCTGGCTCAACGCATTAGTATTGCCATTCAGCGTGGCAATGCAGCCAGCATCTTAGGGACGCTTCCGTCTGGTAGTGATTTGGATCAGTTGAGCTACCTTTAGATCGCTTGCAGCGGTCTTCAGGTGGCACAACTTTTTCATATGTATTTTGTACATACCTTGTATTATTCTTTCTGTAAATAAACTATTAACAGTATCTATCCATATTTTTAATTTGAATATTGTACTTGATTTACTCAGTTAAAAATCAAATCAAGATTTAATTTTACGTTATAACTCATTGTACATGTGCGTTCTCCCCATCCTCAAATACAAGGTCCAGGCTTGAGGTGTGCCAGCGGGCTATGGAGCGCACTATTTTAGGTGTCCGACTAACAGACCCAATTAGTAATTAAATTCTGCGCTCGCAAACAAAGGCTTACGATGTCAGCAAAAAATCAGCCCAGCTCAAGTGGGATTGGGCCGGCCACGTCTGCCGCATGTCGGAAGATCTATGGCCAAAATCTACTACTGATTGAGTTCCTCTCACGGATATGGCGTGTCGAGTTGGTTGTTAGTAGTAGAGCTTTTTTGAGAAAGAGTTCGTCCGGGGAAGTATTACCACCATACCTATTTCTGCCGCAAAGCAGTAGTGCTCGCAATGCTGTGTTCCGGTTTGAAAGGGTATGGGTGCCGGTGAAATTACAGGCTCATGATACTTTTCATCTTTATGTCTCAGGGTGGCGGGCGCAGTGCAATGCCACATAGGGTGCGTCCTAGGTGGACGTGACCTATGGGATAATGCACTGTTCATAGGCAGCCATTTAACATCTGGTGGGCCATCTGCTTGACCCACCATTCCAAGAAGCATAAAATTTCAAAAAATTAGTTTAAAAAACCTGCGCGGGACCGTTTCCAGCTGACCCGTCACATCAGGGCGACACTGCGATCACCAATACACCTGCCAAGCGTGGTGATTACGGCAAATCCCTCCATTGCATTCTATGGGGAGGCCTCGTCCAGCCGTGGACGTCTGAGGACAGATTCACAAACCAATACTTATTTTACGGGATACTTATGAACTCCACATACGGAACGCGTGCGGGCGGCAAGCCGTGGTACGATGATAGTGGCCGCTGAGTTGCATCTTGAGACAATAAACACCAAACGCCGCGCGGCGCTGAGCGGCGTTGAGTGGCGCTGAGTGGCGTTGAGTGGCGCTGACCGTCGTTGAGTGGCGCTCAGCGTCGATGAGTGGCGCTGAGCGGCGCTGCATGTGCAGCGCAATTTCAAACCGCATTAAATTCAATTCAATTTAGTATTGCCATTCAGCGTGGCAATGCAGCCAGCATCTGGACGCTTCCGTCTTGTAGTTATTTGGATCAGTTGAGCTACCTTTAGATCGTTAGCAGCGGTCTTCAGGTAGCACAACTGAATCATATGTATTTTTTAAATTTTGTACATTCCTACTTGTATTAGTTGTATTATTCTTTCGGCAACAACACTTCGTCTTGACGAGACGACATCCAGACATTAAACCATATTTAAATTGATAAGTATATCTTGTCAGCATATGAAATCTCTAATAATATCTAAGAGATCCCATTTTGTTTTTTTTCTCAAGAGCTTCCTTGGTAAAAATACTCCAAGAAAACTGATAAAATATTATCCAAATACAGAATTTACTGCGTAATATTTGGAGGATATTTTTACTATGGCGGTTGGCAGGCAAGCATCCTTCCGAAAATCTTGAATGAATGAACTACTAGACTTGACTTGAGAGATCACTCATCATCATCATCATTTTCATCATACGACGAGCTTAGTACCATCCTTACATCATCAGTATACCCACAATTCGCACTAAGCGTTCCGGTTCCACCTTCTCAATCGCGCTACTGTTTAACGTATTTACCGAAGCCATTACGTTGGCCAAGTAACAATAATTTAAGGTGGTTGCTTTCGCTTGTGGCGCGAAATTCAAATTTTTTCGTGTTTGATATCTCATCAACACTTCTTCTGATAGCGAAAACTGTGTTGCCGGTAATTTAATGACCTAACACACAAGTTTTAATTTATAGACGTTTTAGACCTTATACGAAATCCTATACGAAAGTATAGTACCTACCTGTAAAATGGCCGTTTGCCTGTAAAATGCAAATCCCTGTTTTATAAGAGGTGTCTTTGATATTTTTTTCTCTACTACAAAAGTTAACCAATCATGAAATGACACTACAAAAAAAAGGAAATGATATTAAGATAAAAAAAAGCTGTGATCCAGTTTGAAGGGTGGGTGCCGGTGAAATTACAGGCGCATAAGACTTTTTACCTTTATGTCTCAGGGTGGCGGGCGCAGTGCAATACCGCATAGGGTGCTTCTTATGTGGACGTGACCTATGAGACAATGCATTGTTAATGGCAGAGGCTACCTACCGCTTAACATAAGGTGGGCCATTATGTTTGTTCCGTCATTAATAGTTACAAAAAAAAAAGTCACCAAATATCACTTACATACGTCGATGAGTCCTGTATATTTCATCGAAGCTTTCATATGTTTTGTAATGAATGCTAAAACTGTAGACCCGCCACCAAAGTTTCCAATGCGTACTTAACTTCGGCCCTCGAGCCGCTTGACAAACTCCGACACCAGAGGCTGGCACTACCTCATACGAAACGAAACGAAACAGTATATTTTTACTGGTTCTGAAAACGAATCTTTGCGTCTAGTGGTAAAATGGTCCTAGCCGGAAAGAGATGTCATAAATTGATCAAATATTTTTATCAATTTAGATAATGGAGTTTTTTTTATCTATATGTGTATCATTTTTTGCGAAAACTCATTTTAAGCGACAGGGGGTAAAATCATTATAAAAATATAAGCAGAACGGTCTCAAATCTGTAATCTTTGACCAATACATCTATTTACAGAAAGAATAATACAAGTAGATATGTACAACATTAAAAAATAAATACCCTTGACCTAAAAATAGTAGATTGTTAAACAAGGAGCTAAAATTACCCATTATATACGAGGTAGTTTTTTAGCGAGGGAGTAAATAGAAACCGAGTTTTAATGAGTTTTTAGCGCCGTGTATTACACTCTACTTTTTACTATTGTGAGAAGATAAAATAACCCAATATAATATGAAAAATTAATTACGGTCACTACCAATTCAATTTGCAATTAGAGAAAAATTCTAAAGATTTCGAGTCAATGTTTATTTTTTATTTCTTCTCTGGCCGCAAGTGGCCGCAACGCATTGCATGCATTCTACCAAAGAAACCGCAGAATTTAGTTCCATTTTCAAAAAAAATAAGTTATTTATTGAAAAATAATCATTCTACGTTCTACGTTTTTGTAGGCTCATTATCACTTGACAGAAAAAAAAGCATTTTTTTTCCCCTAGATGAAGAATTGCTATTTTTTCTTCGCTCTGGTACGCCACAATGACGGTATTTTTGAACAAGAGGAATGAAAAGGATATTGTAAGTTTTGATGTCTTTGTTCAGCGTTCTTTTCCTACACAAAATTACCTTTAGAACCTTACATACATACATAGACACACACCTTTATCCCTGAAAGGGTAGGCAGAGCCTCAATGGGTCTCTTTTCACAGTGGGTTCTACGGTCACCGAAGAAGAGTCACCGTGAAACTTATATAAACCCTTATACATATACGTACATATACAACCACAACTTACAAAAATATATAGTCAGGGTACTCCGTAGATTTCTCCGTGAATAATATAAAATAATATATTGTAATATATTATAGTAATATATTGTATTGTAATATATATATAAGTAATATATTGTATTAGGTATATCAGTTATCTAGTACCCATAACACAAGCTCTGCTTAGCTTGGGGCTAGATAATATTGTGTAAACTGTCCAGCATTATTTATTTATTTATTTCCACAAGGTGGCGGGTATCGGAGCGCCCTGTGAACTGTGATACAGGCTTTCTAGTTTGGTCGAAGGATACGGGTATATGTGACGCGCTCTATGATCTATCTCCTGGACCGGGGATGCTGTGAGATAATATATGTAAAAACGTGTCTGCGACACATAATGTGTTATTGCATGGAAATGTGAGCTTGTAGAAAGCTTAGCTTACTTGCTCTCTTAATGTTATAATAGCGATAGTACTTCATTACAAATAGTGGTTACTGAACGTACTAACATTTATCAGGTCATTCACCCATCCGGCCTTAGGTAGGAATACCAGCTTAAATCTGTGCTAGGAGCTTTATTTAATAAAAACGATTGTATACTTATTCGTCTACTTTATTTAGCACACCGCTAGGCAGGTAACTTCTCAACTTGACGGTGACTCTGTCTACCCAGAGTCCCGCATAGAACCGTTGGCTCTCTCTAAAGGGACCAAACGCGACAGTGGCAGCTTAGCTTTATTATTAGATCTTGCTTGCTTGTCTTTTTGTTCTGTGGAAATCTTTGACCTATTTTACCACGAATTTACTGGTTAGTTTTCTTTTTTTCTTTTTTATACAACTTGGAATGGCGGATCAAGAAGATGGCCCACCTGATGTTAAGCGGTACCCTCTGCCTATGAACAGTGCATTATCACACAGGTCACGTCCACCTAGGACGCACCCTATGTGGCATTGCACCACGCCCTGAGACATAAAAATGGAAAGTCTCATGTGCCTATAATTTCACCAGCAAGCATACCCTTCAAACCGGAACACAGCAATGCGAGCACGACTGCTTTGCGGCAGAAATAGGTATAACGGTAGTAGGTACCCCCTGGATGCACTCTTTCACAAAAAAGCTCTACTACCACGTTAAGTATTCTTAATTCGACATTATTTATAAATTTTAATTTTCCTTTGTCATAAAAACCTGATAATAATAATTTTGTCTAAAAAAATTGGCTGGATATATAATCAAAGCTTTATGGTAGATGAATACCATAAAGCTTTGATTATATATTCAGCCAATTTTTTGTTAATTCTCTAAAGGAATATTGGCACGCTATATAAGAAAAAGTTGAGCTTACTGAATTTCGTACTATCTACCCATAATATTGCCATACTTTAGTAAAAAAAGATATTTGATTTGATTTTTGATTTGATTTATTTCAATTATGATATAATACATAAGTACATGCACAAATATACAGACACCTTTTTCCCCGAAAGGGTAGGCAAAGTTACAATGGGCCTTTTTTCACCGTGGGTTCCACCATCGTGGGAATATTTACGTGACAAGGGGTGAGCTCATCGCCGCCATTGCTTCCCACTACCACAGATGAAATAATACTATACTAGTACCACTACTGACTCAGCTAATGCTTTCCCCCAGTATTAAATATGTAATATTACAGTGCAGTGCTGTGGAGGGTCTGGCCTAAGAATATACTGATGTCTGTAATAAGTGGAGTGGATGTCGTTAAATGCGACTAAGAAATTACCTAGGGCTGGGCAGCGGCATCAACCTGAGTACTCAACTTGGCAAATCCCCCATTGAATTTTAGAGGGAGAGGCCTCGTCCAACAGTATTAGTGCTCGTAACCGTGTGCTGATCAAAATGAGCCTAAACACGGCCAGCCTACTATTATCCATAGAGGAGTTCCGTTGTCCACCTTCCGTCTCCATCATCATATCAGCTTGCTGTCACCATCATATTGTATTGTCATCGGAATTTGACAGGGTGCAGTTCGTTTTCTTCTCTTGAAATATGTTTGATGACTGGTGGCGTTTTACGAAACAAACATTGAAAGGCCTCAGTTCAGGGCAAATAAGATATTTACTGATTACAGAAGGAGGCCGTCTTGCTCTAAGCTTACAGAGGTTCTGGGCGAACTATAGTTAAAACTTCTTGTAGCAAATTAAAACTCTTTAGTAGGATAAAGAATAAAACATGACATGAAAAATGACCCAAGACAAAATAATGTCAAAGTTGCAAAATTTCGTATCGTAACATTTTATTTATATTTTTTTATATGAAGTAAATCACAGTGATTTTCGAATGACATGACCTGAATGGGGTTTATTGGTGAGTGTATGTTTTTTGTATGAAATTGTAATGTTTATATATTTTAGAAGGTTTAACAGCGTCCGGTGTTTGGAGCGATCCCAAGTTTTACATAGGATTTTTTCTTTGTCTGTAGGTACTTATTTCCTTAACATTAATATCATACCCTTTGTAGTCTCTTAAGGGGGTGATCCATTGGCGAGCCGGCGAGTTAACGGTATAAAATGTTGACTCATTAGGTTGTCGACTCGCGTTAGTGATCCATTGGCATACAAAACAGTTTTTATATAGGTTATTATACCGCAGTCTCAGGATTTCAAGCATGCACAAAGAGCCAACGAGCCAAACCACGGTATTTAAAACCGCGGTTTTGTAGGTGATCCATTGTCGGCCTATACCTCTGGCTCGCAGGCTCGCTGGCGTACCAGCGGTTTTACTCGCCAATGGATCACCCCCTTAAGACCTCTGATACAGCACACGTTATTAGGACTAAATCCATCTTAAGATCCATTTACACAACCAATCATAAGAAAAACGTGAATCGTTGTGGAACGTAGCTCCAGAACTATATAACTACCTATAATTAAGAAACCACATGTTATTCAAAGAATTCATTCCAAAGCTTTATTTTATAATGAAAAAATATTTATTACAGCCAAAACAAAGTATGAGGTTTTAAATAGATCATAATACATCTTAAGCTAATTATAAGGATACACATTGTTATGCTGAGAACTTAATAATCTAGAAAGAGTTATTGTTGGCTTCCTCACTAGGCCGAGCCTGTATCGAGGGGGCCTGAATACGAAAGAGAAAAAAAAACATACAATTTTCAGCTATAAAAATTTAAATTTTCGGTATAAACATAGATTTTTTAAACATTAAGATGCGTTCAAATGATTAAAATAACGTTTATAATGAGAATATAGTATACCCACCTAAAACAAGCATTTATTAAACTAACACTGATAAAGAAAACAGAAAACTACAATGATGAACAGAATACTAAAATTGTTGCTTGCAGAAGATTCATCGAATCCAAGAACAAGATGGGGAAGCGGAGAAACACTAAAAAAGATGTCGACACAAAAATCCTATTCAAAACATCCCAGCATACAGTATACACACTATCAAGGACCTGCTCTGGAGTCTCACAGATTAACAAACTACGTGGGATTAGACATCGAAAGAAGAAACCATCACAAACTCATCAGTACTACTTAGAAGGAGGTAAAGTAAAGAGAGACTTAAGCATTGAAACTGAAATGTGTATTATTAGAAGATATTTAAGAATGCAGAAAAACCAGGTATCTAGCCAAGGATCTAAATCCAGACATTCTACTGTGGTTGATACAGAAATAGACACGATAGAAGAGTTCCAACATGATACAAGTGCTTGTGGTGATAGTGATTGTACTGAGACAAATAATGTACAGTATAATATTTCTAAAATGTTGAAGGTTAATTTGAAATACTTGCTCAGGATTTGGGTTGCGACACAATTACTAGACGATAAAGATACTAATGACAAATTAGAGACTGTGCTGTATTCGTTACATCATAGAACGGCGTTGGATAGAGTGAACACTTCGTCATCAAGATCAACGTATGTTTTAAACAGAGAGTGTCCTAATCAAGAGGTGAAGAAGAAGAATGTGGCAACTTCAACTATTTGTAAATATTGTCAAAAAAAACATTTGGTGAGAAATATCTTTAAGGAATTATCTTCTCATTCAACGCCTACTTCTTATAAAAATATTAAAGTAATTTCCACTTTGAGTGTACCTAAAAACCTTCACAAAAAGGTTCTAGATCGTTCTGATAGCAAATCCAATCACAAAGTCAAGAAAACCGAACACAAGAATATAGTTACATCCATTAATAAGACTAGCAAGCTTCCAGGCAAATCCAGTTTAGATCTACCGACAATTTCAATAAAATCTTTCATAAAAGGATGTGCCACGTATGATTGTCATGGGAAGAAAAAAAAAGAGAAGAAGAAACGACACGTGGTATTTTGTCATAAGTCATTGTACAAAAGTACCACTGATTATGCTAAAGGTACAGAAACGTCCGATTTAGCACCAATGCCTAGCCTAATGAAGAGTATTTATGCTGATGATCCAGCTAATATTACATGTACTGCTGACAACATGAAATTATTTCGGAATGATAATTTCACTATGAATGGTACAAATGATTCGTCGGCAGAAGTGATTAGTCATAAAACAGAAATAGTTGAGACAAAAGCTGTAATGAAAGATACAAATACATGTCAATCATTTTTTCAAAAAAAGTCCACACTGATTGAAGACGATAGAAGTGAGCCTATGATTACGATTGATATTATGAATGAGAGTCTTGAGTTTCCAAAACCCGTTCAACTAAAAACAGCAGATGTTTGTACTATGACTAGAGCTACAGATACTGATAAATCAAATATAAAGGATAGCATACAGACTGAAACAAGACATAAGAAGAGATGTAGAAACATATATAAGATTATGAAAAAGGAGAAAAATGCAATCAGGATTAAGAATGACAAGAGCAGTCAAAAATCTAGGCAAAAGTTTTCGGACCATTGCCAAAATATATTGCAATACTTTGCAGATAATGAAAACAAAAATAATATGAAACTAGATATTCATATTACAATTCTCCCTGTGCATAATTTACAAAACAAGACCACAGAAATGAGTAGACAGGATCTAAATACTTACAAAAACAGTAAAACTATTTTATATGAAACAACCATTTTAAATATTCCTAAAAATTCCAATATCAATAATCCTTTGGAGAATTCTAATAATATTATACCATTACTAGATAGTGCGGACAATCAAGCAAAGTACATTTTAAAAAGTGAAAATTGTATTGATATAGCTGCTATGTCTTATCCAAAGAACGCTATTACCACTGACCGTAGCACCATTACCGATGTTGCAATATTAGAAAACATAAACGAAATAAAGTCTAAAGTAAAAGATCTCACTAAATTAACAGAAACATTTTTAAAAGACCTAGAGATAAAGGAAATAAACCCGTCAAAATATGAAAAAAATAACACTACGCGTGAATATATATCAAAAGCAATACAATTCTCCAAAGAAATATCAAAGCATCCTTTCCTTTCAGGGGTAGAAATAAAGAAAGAATCGAAGAAAAATTACCCCAACGAATTATATACCAGACTTATGAAAAAAAGCAATTCCTACACCATCATTGACAGCGAGACCGTTGTTCAAGTCACAGATATGACATTACATATGAACGAAATAAACAAGATGACTAAATCTAATAATTCACTTCCAAATTCTCGAACCATAATTAACGAGACCAAGGATATGAACAGACGAAAACTTTTTACTTATTTCTGTGACAAGTACAGTAGAAATGATACTATAGTGAAAACTTGCATACAAAAGTACCTGACACCTTGGCAACAAAGGAAAGTGAATGTTACAGCCTGCACTGTGGACTCTTGCAAATCTAACGATGTAGACTGTCCGATCTGCAACAAGGTGTCATCATGTTGCAGTAACTACGATGAAGAAGTATTTCTACCCGATCAAATTCCTATATGCCGTCGGAAAGGCATGGGATTTGGAGAAGGATGCGTGTACTGCTTGCTATTGTGGATTCCAGTTATTTTCGTTGCATTTCTTTTCTACAGCTATGTACTAAAAGATTATAGCACTCCGCATCCGGATACTAACGAACGTCCTATGTCGGCATCGGATTCACTTGTTCTTAGGTCGAAAGATGGAGTAATGAGTAATATAAGGCCGTCTGATTTGGGTTTTTGATTTTACTATGTGTACTGTGTTTATGTATAATAAATTATGAATGTTTTTATTTATGAATTTGTTTTGTGTTCTACCATATTCAACTTTTGTTATTGCCACATAAAACACACAAAATACAATAAGTAAATACAACATACATCCATTCGCCTTTATCCCCGTAAGGGTTGGCAGAGCCTCAATGGGCCTCTTTTTACAGTGCGTTGCACCGTCGTGGAATATAGACGTGCGTGAAAAGTGGTGAGCTCATCGCCGCCATTGCCCCCACGACTGACTCGGCAAAGGGCGTTTGTGCACTACAAGGAATTTTACTGGCCGGCAGTCCGATTTTTCCCGTTCCGATGTGGCATGTCATATATTTGAGTACTTCGTTTGTGCACTATACGTAATTTTACCGTCCGACATTTTACTTTTCCCCATTACGGGCCGTTTTTAAGTGTATAAATAATTAAGTGGTATTGCAAAAAATCATTAGTAGATCATCATAAGTAAAAAATCATAGACATACGATTTAAAAAAAAAAATCGTCCTGCCTCAATTTATTGTGGTTTATGTACAATGATCCTGTATACTTATACCTTTCACGTATAAGAAAAGTCTTTTTGTCTTCTACGTCTTCACACGTAGAGTAATAAAGCAAGCAACCTCACAATGAGCACTAGTAATTGATTTTGTTAATTGTGTATTCCGATACCATAACCGCTGTAATAAATACCTATATGACATTACTGTGAAATAAATGATTTTTCATCCCATCTATTCGAAAAGGACGACTGGGTTCGCCTTTAAGTGCACCCAACGGTGGTGTTTTCTATAAGAAACTTTTAGCGGGCAGTAATGAGTTTTCCAGCGCACTTATTAAGTTCCTAATTCAAAAAGTGCGCGGCAAAGATAATTGCGGCGCACTTATTGAATTTGGAACCAGCGCCACGCAAATATTGTTTGAATAAATACTGGCTGCTACGACGGCCCAAAACCCAAAACAAAAAAAACCCAAAACACACAAAAAACACAAAACACAAAAAAAAACGAAAATTACAAAAAAACACAAAACACAAAAACACAAAAAAAGCACAATACACACAAAAAACACAAAACACAAAAAAAAACACTAAAACACAAAAAAAAACACAAAAAATACAAAAAACACAAAACACAAAAAAAAACACAAAAACACAATAAAAACAAAAAACATAAAACACAAAAAAACACAATACAAAAAAAACACAAAAAAGCACAACACAAAAAACACAAAACACAAAAAACACAAAACACAAAAAACACAAAACAAAAAAAAAAACACAAAAAAAAACACAAAAAAGCACAAAACACAAAAAACACAACACAAAAAAACACCCAAAAAAAACACAAGAACACAAAAAAACAACCATTTGTTTTAGTAAATAATATTACAATAACATATGAGGTGCCTTTTATTTTCTCATAGTGGGTGATGAAAAGCAGAGTGTATCACACGGGCGCAACATATATTTTTGGCTTATGATACAATCTACTATTGAAGTGATAAAGCAAGCAACTGCCGACGTTCCAAGAAACTCATAGTTCCTATACCGTAATTACGCGTGCGTAACGTCACATAATAAATAATAGTACAAGTAACGTGTAGGTTCAGAGAAAGCCAACTCTAAACTGCGCCGCACCGATCCGAGTAAACACGGACAAGTGCACAAGCCAATCATCCGTTTTTTTCATGCCACATCGGAATGTACAAAAACGGAATGCCGGACAGTAAAATTCCTTGTAGTGTAAAAACACCCTAACGCTTTCTTCCAGTAATAACACATTCTATAATAAGCTAGCAGCCAGGACAAATCGTATACAAACGAATCTTATCACTAAGTACGGGTAATCCCTTAGTCGGCTATTATGACATCCACGGGAGGAGACAGTGGGGCCGGCCTATATTCTTAGGCCGGACACACCATAGCACACACACACAAATACAATAAATAATCTAAAAAAAACGCAACTTTAAAGAAAATGCCGTGGCGTTGCCCTAAGAATAGGCTTCATCTCCACCCGTGGATGCCATAAAAGCTGAATAAGGGATTACAGTGGGATTACACCAGGGGATGGGCAGCAGCATCCACTTGAGTACTCAACACCAATAGTGCGATCACCAATCCGCCTGCAAGCTTGGAGATTATGGCAAATACTATACCATTCCATCGTTCAGCAGTGGACGTCTAAAGTCTGGGTGATGATGATGCGTATTTGACTGAAAAACAACTTAAGGCGCATACAGCAGCTGATTGGTCTTATTTGGAGGCTTTCTCCTCAAAGAGGCGTCAATGTTATGTGCTGAAAAAAAATATATCATTCATTGATCTTTCATTTGTAAAGTGAACGTACAGAAATGTTCTACTGTTCATAAACCATGTGAAAATAATAATTCAACTTCTAAATTACTTCGTATTTTGTACTTTTTCTGTCACCTAAATGTAGGCAATGAATTTATCTTCAAGTTGAACGTATAATTCTGCGATGCGACGGTTTTTCACGTGGCCAATAATTTTTTATCGTGATTTTCACTTACTTTTCATTCTGCGAGCGCTATTCTGTCACTTTCAAACTTACCTGAACTTTAATGACTTAGAAAGTAACGGAATTAGGCTGTTTTATGCACCTTAAATGATTATTCAAGGTTTTTTTAATACCGAACAAGTTCGAGTTGGACTTGCGTCAAGAGGATTCCGTACAAGAACCCTAGTGACTATTGAACTTATAGGCCTCCAAGAAAATAAGCAAAACGCATTTTCTTTTCACAAATATTTTCTGATTCACTTTGGGACTTGAATATAAAAAAAACAAAGTACGAATTAATCCCTATTCCGTATTTTTTTCAAACTTTGAGGCTCTGTATTTCCTGAGTAAAAGGTTATGCTCGACTTTCGTATATTACGTTCAAAATCTCGTTAAATATACGCATTATAATATTTATCTTCATCATCATTAGCCTAGACAAGTCCACTGCTGGACATAGGCCTCCCCCACGGAATAACACGATGAACGGTCTAGAGCTGCCTCCATCCACCGCCTTTCTGCGACCTCTATAATGTATTTGGTCCTTCTCACGCACAATGGACCACCCATAGAATCAAAGCAATCTCGTCACTCGCCGTGCCAACACCAGGCAGAAATCTTCATTAGTTAATAAAACGCCTCGCGCCGCGCTAAAAAGCGTTTTATTGTAATATGTCGTAAAATATATATAATTTCACAAAACTCCTACAGTAAACCCTCGGCTTTGTTGTATTGATTTTATAGACAACGGAACTCCTCGATGGATAATAGTTGACTGGCCGTGTTTAGGCTCATTTTATAGACAACGGAACTCCTCGATGGATAATATAGTTGACTGGCCGTGTTTAGGCTCATTTTAATCAGCACACGATTCTGATCACTAATTTTATAAAAGCTAATGATGAAAAATATATTTTTCAAAAAACGTGTTATGTTGTCTTGTGTGAGTGTGTGGGTCTGTGTGTGTGTGTGTTACGCGATATATATGCCGATCGTGAACCGATTTTTACAAAAAATATTTTAAGTTATCGTAAACTTTTTTATGTGTTATTGAAAAGTACATAGTCATATTATATACATAGAGTACATAGAGACATAATTAATAACTTAACACGATTGTTCCAGAAAAACTGACAAGTCGAAATGGAATGCGTTGAAAAAAAACACAAAGCTAAGGGTAGTTCAGAATCGCAAACTCCAAATAAATTTCCAAGCTACGTCGTCGCTTTTTCACTGAAAGAAACGTACGATGACCTTATAACTGCTCAACAGATGATATGCAACAAGAAAAGTCCTCAAGAACGGAGTCCACAAGAAAGCACTAATTCCATCACTCCAACGAACTCTCTGAAAATGTTTGAAACTGAACAAGCTGATAAACTAAATCAAATTTTAGATAAGTCTGGAACCGAAACTAATGAAGAAACCGACAAAAACGATCCATATGATAGTGTCACTAGCTCAACGATATCTATGGCCCCAAACAATTATCTACAGTATTTGAGTAGTAGTGATACCATTTCCGATGCTTCCACTATAACAATAAAAGAAAAGGTAAACACAGTCAACGATTTATCTGAAGATGTCTTGAAAAATAATACAATAGAAAATACAGTGAGTCAGGAATGCGGTGAAGTGAACGAAAATGCAGTGAAATTTAAAAATAATACTCTTGATGAAGATAACAAATCATATGAAAATGTGCAAGTACATGAAAATGCCATCAAAAACTCAATTTCTTGTGAGATAGATGAACTAACAGACAAAACTGATGAAAAAGTTAAGTATTTCGTAGCAAAAAATAAAAATGGGAATACTAAAGTAGAACCTGAAGCCATATTCGTGGCTAAAGGTGATAGTAGGAAAACTAAAATTATCAAACGCAAGCCTAGAAATAGCGTTCATATTAAACAGAAGAATTTCAAATATAAGAATCCTAATAAAGCAATAGATGCAGGATTAGCAAAATTTTATGAAAAGAAAAATTATATTAATACTGACCAAACCCATAAAGAGTTATATTCCGATGAAGTATCCACTGTTGTGTCCAGAACACGTGTTTTACATAAAATAACAGCTAAAGAAAATTTGCTAGAAGAATCTGAATTCATTACATTTATCAATGATGTTGGTCTTAATAGCGATAGCGAATCATTGTCATCATCTCTTTCAACAGCCAAAAAGTCCATGGTCAGTAAATCCAGTCAAATTACACTAACAGAAAAAGCTAGTAAGTCTTCCAGAAACAAAGACGAATTAAATTTTGATTCTGTAAAAAATATATCAAAAGAGAATATCCCATACAAAACAGATATCATCAATGTCTCCGTAGCCGTAGCCTATAAAAGACCGAACCTAAAAACTAAGGATAAAACTTTAACTGAAGTACCGAGTAAAGAAAAATTGTTGAACTTGACTAGCTCCGAAACTGTGATACCACAACTACTTTGTAATATAACATCAGATCCACCGTCGATATTCGAAAACCTTACGAGTGAAACCAGTGTAGATACTTTGGTGAACAAGAAATCTAGTGATGGTGTCATTGGTGATGGTTTTTTTATTGCTCGGACTAGCTCTAATTTTACTGGATATAGCGATGAGTCGACTTGTACATTAAAAAATAAAAAAGAAACTGTAGTAGACATAGAACTTGAAAGTATTGATAGTACTATGAAGGAAAACAAGTCAAATCTTGTTGAAACATCAATCAATTTAGATACAATAAAAATGACTCCATCAACTAGCTTGGATACTCCGTATGAGTATGCCTTAAAAGATGATGTTATAGTAACAAAGAATCTAAAAGACCAATATCAGGTAAATTCTAACAAATTTGTTAGTAAAAAACAAGAAATATCACACAACATACTGAATAAAAATTACAAAAAAGAGAAAAAAACCATTATAAATAAAACTATAAACTTACCAAATCAAGCGGAAATCAAAGCATTGCTGAATAAAAATGAAATGCCCCAAATGAAATGTGCAGAAGAGGCCCGACACCCGTCATATTATATGCCAGAGATCTGGGACCGACTTATAATGACCCTAGATTTAGCTGTGAAGAAGCTAGAAGAGAATTTAGCTAAAACAATTGTCAAAGACTTGAAAAAGTTTCTCGTTGATTATACTTTAAGTAAAGATTTACCTGTTTCTGAATCACTGATTGATGTAGAAGAAAACAAACGAGAAGTAGCTGAAGAATTGAAACTTGATGTAGAGCAGGGTTTTCAGTGTGACCTAATCAGTAATACAATCCTAGACAAAGTAATGCAGAAGGTAAGCACTGACGGGCCTGCAGTTATCGATCCCGGAATTGCCGTGAAATGTTTACGTGAACCCGAACTTTTCAAGGATTTTGAAGTATTGAAATCTCCTGAAGTCAGCCATCAAATTATGCCACGAAAAGGTGATGCAGTGATCGTATCTCCTGTTACTGGGGAAGTGCGCGAAGATAGTCTCCTAAACAAATTTATCTCTGATGCTTTGTGTTTTCTCCGTGAGAATGTTTTTGTCTTATGTAGTGCACCGACATTTGTGATCGGTATGATGTGTTTATATATCTTGTTTCTGTTTTTAATAATATAGCCTTGGGTTCTAGTAAATTGTATATTATATTATATGTTATTGATCAAGTGAGCGAAGCGAACCAAGTCCAAGTTTGAGTAGTATTATAGTAGAGTTTTTTGAGAAAGAGTTCGTCTGGGATGTACTATCTCCATCCATTTCTGCCGCAAAGCAGTAGTGCTCGCATTGCTGTGTTCTGATTTGAAGGGTGGGTGCCGGTGAAATTACAGGTACATGAGACTATTTAAGTTTGTCTCAGGGTGGCGGGCGCATAGTACAGGCAAATTAGCAAAAAGTGTGGCCCTAAGTCGAGTAGTCGTGGATTCTTATGGAATCGATAGATGACACGAATAGAAGCTTATCCCAGGTTTGCACCGTTTCTGGCGCATACGGAAGGCTTTTAAATATTAGGTACAAACTTTGAAAAATTGTAACTTTTGAATAAACAAAAAAGTGTTAAGTGCAAGTTCAATTACTTATAGAGACAGTGTTAGTGCGTTATAGATTTTAATTAAAACTACGTGCATAGTGGGAAACACTGAGAATTTGTTGTTTTTAGTTTGTTGCTCGGGGGAAATTTGTGTACTCGGTGCAAACTTACATAAGGTTTCTATAAGTATTATAAACACTTTATTAGTTTTGCACACCTCAGCGAATTACGGAACATATTTTTTTTTTTTTTTGTAAATTGTACTTCGGGGGAAATTTATGTAGTCGTGCAAATTTTACTATGGTATATACTATCAGTTTACCACATTCGCACGTAAAAAAAACTAAAATTTCGTACCGGAAGTACTTGTTAATAATAAATCTCAATAAGAAATCAACGGCGTGGGTGGGGTGCAGATTCATACCAAAATGTAGGCCGTATTCATCCCACGAATAATAAAATTGTATATTTGTCCGTATTAATCGCAAAATGTAGTCCGGATTCATACCACGCCACGGCCTTTAACAATGGATATTAGTACGGTCAGACAGAAAAATGCAAGATCCTTACTATCATTTTCATATATTTTTGTTGGATGCTAATTATTAATAACTTGCTGTACCCGCGCGGTTTCACTCGCGTGTTTCGTACGTTCGAGTTTCTAAGATTAACTGGGAAAGTTGTAGTTCAAGGCACAGACAAACAGTGTAGTTCCAAGAAAGCGAACCAAGTGCACGTCAGACCTCGCGCATAAAGGGTTCCATACCAAAATGTAGTATAATAAAGCAGTAATATTGTTTTTTACATTAATTAACGAGCTTTAAAAAATAAATCCTACATGCATTTTACACACAGGACAGTTTTTAGGGTTCCGTACCCAAAGGGTAAAACGGAAACCTATTACTAAGGCTCGGCTCATGAACCGTGATAGTTAAACAGTTGAAATTTTCACAGATGATGTATTTATGTTGCTGCTATAACAACAAATACTAAAAAACAGAATAAAATTAACATTTAAGGGGGCTCTTATACAAAAAACATTGTTTTTCTGTTTTTAGGGTTCCGTACCCAAAGGGTAAAACGGGACCCTATTACTAAGGCTCGGCTGTCCGTCTCTCTGCCCGTCTGTCACCAGGTTATATCTCATGAACCGTGACAGTTAGACAGTTTAAATTTTCACAGATGATGTATTTCTGGTGTCAGCTATTTATCATGTAAATTTGATTGAAAATCTTTTACGGGATCATTCATGATATTCAATTTAAACAGTTGAATGCGAAATTCTAGTTTTTAAAATTAAGTGAAATCGTAAATAATACTAAATAATAACTTTCAGCATGTATTCAGTGAATCATCACAATAAATTTTCGAAATGGCGACCTTCTTGCTCAATACATAATCAGCATCGTCTAAAAAAAATATCTTTAAAGCGTAGAAAAGCGATTCTGTTGCTTTTGATTGTTGCTTCTGCCTGGGTCAACCTTCTTCGCAATTCTTGCACATTTCGGCACTCTCGAGAGTAAACAATCTCTTTATAATATCCCCAAACAAAAAAGTCAATGGGGTTTAAGTCGAGAGATCGTGGGGGCCATGCGATAGGCCCGCCTCGGCCAATCCATTTATCACCAAGAATCACATTTAGTAGAGCTTTTTAGGGTTCCGTAGTCAAAGACAAGGAACCCTTATGGATTCGTCATGTCTGTCTGTCTGTCTGTCTGTCCGTGTATGTCACAGCCTTTTTTTCCAAAACTATAAGAGCTATACTGTTGAAACTTGGTAGGAAGATGTATTCTGTAAACCGCATTAAGATGTTTACACAAAATTTTTAAAAAAAGTATTATTTTTGGGGTTCCCCATACTTAGAACTGAATCTCAATTTTTTTTTTCGTCAAACCTATACGTGTTGAGTATCTGTGGATAGGTCTTTAAAAATTATGTTGAGGTTTCTAATATCATTTTTATCTAAACTGAATAGTTTGCGCGAGAGACACTTCTAAAGTGGTAAAAAGTGTGTCCCCCCCGTAACTTCTAAAATAAGAGAATGATAAAACGTACATTACCATATAAACTTTCACTCAAAATTGGTTTGAACGAGATCTAGTAAGTAGTTTTTTATAAAACGTCATTAATCGTAATCCATCCAAGAACTTTTATATTATGTTACTTGCTGCTACGGAACCCTTCATGGGCGAGTCCCACACGCGCTTGGCCGTTTTTTTTTGTGAAATACTTCGTCCGGGGAAGTTCTACAACCATACCTATTTCTGCCGCAAAGCAGTAGTGCTCGCATTGCTGTGTTCCGGTTTAAAGGGTATGGGTGCCGGTGAAATTACAGTCACATGAGACTTTTCATCTTTATGTCTCAGGGTGGCGGGCGCAGTGCAATGTCACATAGGGCGCGTCCTAGGAGGGCGTTACCTATGTGATAGTGCACTGTTCATAGGAAGAGAGTACCGCTTATCATCAGGTGGACCATCTGCTTGTACAGTCATTCTAAGTAGTATATAAAAAAACCTGTCTTTAAGATGTTGTGTAACTACTGACGCAAAGCGACATGGTGCGCTGTCGTTTTGAAAAATCATGTTTTGGCGTGTTAGTAAAATGATGTCTGTGGATTATCCATTTAAATCTTCTCTTAAAAAGTTCAAGTATGAATCGCCATTTAGACGATCTGGCAGTTGGAATGGGCCCACCATCTGTCGCAGGTTTCTGCCTCGTAGGTAGAAAATAATGTCCTTGAACAACAAAGATGGGTTATTTTACTATTGCTTATGTGTAATACAATCTTCAGACTGCCAGATTTCTTTTTAATCCCGACTTGCAGAATATTTTCAAAAACTCGTTTTTGAACTATCTTTTATTAAATTGAGTGTTTTTTATGATCCTGAGCAATAATCTGGAACAAAGTTACATGAACAATAGCTGACACATCAGCCATGTTTTTAAGATAGGTTTGGATGAAAAAGATTATGTGACTTTTTTTTAAACGTTCATAGAAGAAAGAGATTAAAAAAAAAAAACTTCATATTATTATTTTTATTTTTATGCAATAGTAGATGCTGTTGATTTAAATGCTATCAGACATGGTAGCCCTAATATTTAGCTTATTTACAACAACAAAAACAGGCCTCTACCTCAACGAATCGAGTCACAATGGCCAAAAAAGTGTAAGAGCTCCGATTGTCTTAAAAACACATAACTCGAAAACTACTAAAAATCGCGGGTCATACATAGGGGTGATTCGGGTACCTCTGGGGGTAACCTTTCTTTGGACTTCGGCTTGACACTACTTTTTGGGACACACTGTATATATTATTACTTTGTTGATTATTTTATACCGACAATTTTATGAAATAAATAGATGTTCCATAATAACATATTTTTTTGCTGACGATACTTTCACTCGTTTTAGATGTGTTAGGTATTTCTAGGTGGGATAAATACGGACTCTAAAATGAAATGAATGTTAATGGTATAAATCCGGAATAATTATTATTACTTTAAGCTCGTGGGATGATTTTCTGGGATCAATACGGATGCACCCCGCGGTCGGAGTATATTTATTATTTATTATTTTATATTAGTTACTTAGCACCGCACTGAACTTCCATATATAATACTAAAAAAATGCATGTTCCGTATATAAATTCCAGTATTAAATGGCCGGCGAATGTAGTACTAATCAAATGAATAAGTTTAAGTGAAATTCCAGAATTGCCTGAAATTTCCCCGAAGAAGAGCGACAATAAAATATGGAAAAAGTGACTTCCGTGTGAGTTACCCAGGTGCAAACCTGGTAATTTATTTGGCCCATTTTTCTGGTAATTCTGTCAATTTGCACCGACTACTTCAATTTCCCCCGAGCCGCAATACTCAAAAAAAGATTTTTTTAGAAATGTTTTTTTTTTCTTATATTCCGTAAGTCGGATTAAAAAAATACTTGGTGCAAATGTAGATCATAACGGTCTTAAGTGTATGCCAGTATTGCACCGACTACATCTATTTTCCCCATTAAGTTACCGGTATTATAAGGTTTTCACCCTATTTCACCCTGTTCCGGGGGGGTGAATTTGCTGAAAGTTATATTAGAGGTGATTTTCAAGCCAAACAAAACAATTAGAAAAGGTTTTGTGACACACTTGTGTGTGTGTTTTCCACACTTTTGCTAAAAATCACCTAATTTGCCTGTACTAGCAGCGGAATGTCACATAGGGTGCGTCCTAGGTGGGCGTAACCTTTGAGGTAATGCGTTGGTAAAGGCAGAGGTTACCGCTTAACATCAAGTGGGCCATCTGCTTGTTCCGTCATTGGCAAAATTTGCTTTCATCTGTCCGGATGTATGTATATTTATGTATGTATGTTGGTACTCGTTTTTCAACGAATAAAGGCGAAACTAGATATACAGGTTCTAAAATTTTATAGATTTTTTGTAGTCTGCTATTTTTAATTTGATATATCCGCGGTATTTTCCCCAAAAACGGGGCAGTTTGGCTTCCAACCAGTGAGTCGGCTAACGCTTTCCTCCAGTAACAACATATTCCATAAAAGCTAGCACCCAGGACAAATCTTTTAGCAACTAATCTTACAAGTCCGGTTACGTAATCCCTTAGTCGGCTTTTACGATATCCACGGGAGGAGACGGAGGGTTATATTCTAAGGGCGGACACACCACGGCTTTAGATTAAATGTTGCGAAATCAAGGAGTTGGAATCCAATCCTTATTCTAACAGATAAACGAACTTAACGTTTTTATAATTATTTGGCAGTCTCGACAGATTTGATATGAAAATAAGTTTTTTGTGGAAAATTTATTATTCAATACAAACTTTTATAAAATTAGTGATCGTAACCGTGTGTTGATCAAAATGAGCGTAAACACGGCTAGCCTCCTATTATCCAACGAGGAGTTCCGTTGTCCACCTTCCGTTTCCATCATCAAATCAGCTCGCTGTCACCGGAACTTGACAGGCATGCCAAATTTCAGCTCAATCGGTTGCGGATAACTTTAAAATTCAGTTGCAAGATTCCACCCGGATTCCATCCAGACAAACATACCTACATTGCAAGTTAAATAAAAGCTTGTAAAAAACGAGCGAGCCTTCCAGTAGTCGCATATGATGTGTAACATCCAACATCTCACCTCCTTGGTAATAAGCAACATGGCTGATAGTACAACCTCTCGGAAAAATGCGCGCGTAGTGACGAAAGGCCCCTATAGTCAGTCGGCAGGTGGTTTCAGATGGAAAAACGTCAAAAGTTAATGAAACTGAACAACATACCAAAGTTTCATTAACTTTTGACCTTTTTCCACCTAACCCCATTTTTTGCGACCTGGCGAAACTTTAATTCTTTTGATTTTAGCTTAGTCAAATAATGCATTACATGATATAGGTTCAAATAAATATTACACAAACGACTGTACAGGAGGTTGTCGTTATGTTATGTTATGTTATGGACTGTACATGTCCTGTCCAGTTGCTAATCCGTCCACCTGAGAATCTGTCCAGTTGAGAATCTGTCCAGTTGCGAATCTGTCCACTTGCTACGGAGGGGACTGGACTACTAACCCCGCGCTTGGGTTTGCGCTTCCTGTTACGCACTTCCGCCCCTTTTCACGAAATCACTCCCACAGATTGCAGGAAAGCGAGAGGAAAGCATTTTTTCCAAGATGTTACACATCAATTAGCGCATTCTGGGCACCCGTTCTGAAGCTACGCGGCACCAAAGAAACAACATACATACAGACAGCTTCAACACCCCCTCTAGGGGATTAAAAATTATAAAGACCAACAAAACAACGAAAATAAATAATATTTGTTTTTAATCTAAAACATAAATTAGATAATGTTTGATCAAGTATTTATATTTTTTTGAGTTCAACAAAAAAATAGTTGAGTAACAAAATAAATCCCTAGAAATATCTTCATTGAGTATATAAAATTAATATCACATTATGGTAACTTAAAAAATATTTTAACTCATAAATATTACTTATATATTAGTTTTTATGTAGTAGAGTTATAAAAATAATAGCAAGTATAGAAAATAAATAAATAGTGTAAATGCACAAATACAAAACTAGATACATAAACATACTAAGGATAAAATAATTGTCAAATATCATACAAAATCATTTTGTACATACCTTGTATTGGTTGTATTATTATTTCTGTAAATAAATGTATATACAAAATCTATATCAATCACAGAAGAACTACTACATCCATGATATCAATATAAATAAATTGTCAGGTATGGAAAATATCATCTGAATCGGTTGAGGATAACTGATTTAAAATTCAGTTGCAAGATTACACCCGGACAAACATACATACATTGCAAGTTAAATAAAAGCTTGTAATTTAAGTTTGTGTTTTAAAAATTAGTTCCCGAAACCTGTTATTTATACGATGCCGAATCATACATGATAGTTTATATTATTTTATCTGTCTGTCTGTTTGAAAGTTTGTCTCCAAGAAGCTCCAAAACCGCTCAACGAATTTCAATTAAAATGTTATTGAACAAAACAGGGGTTTTAACTTAAATTTTCTTGTACATTCCATTTCGATAACTTTCAGGATTCAGGAGATATGAATATACCGCGTGAAGGAAGTCACAGCTAGTAAACATATAGCAGATAAGTCAAAAAGTTTACAATTTGGAAATAATAGGTAATTTATGCACGAAGAAGAAATATGTCCACTACACCGCTACGGACAAGTAAACTGTCTCATGACAAAGATACAAGAGCTTTATTATTTTTCATTAAGGTGGTTGCATTTTCATACTAATAATTTTACCAAGTATGGGCGAACAGAGTAGGTATAATTTTACACTGAAATTACTGTTGTTAGCTTTTATATTGGTCATTATTTTATGTGGTAGCCTGTTATTGGCCATTCTTTATAATTCATAAGCATAATGTAAGTTTTCTGGATCGCTGATGGTTTCCAAACAAATAATAATAAAAAATAAAAAAATAAATTATTTGCGGTAAACCATATGGTTGAAGAAAATACTGGATTAATAGCGAAAATAACATCAAAATGACTTGTATGAATTAAAATTTCGATCTTATTTTCGCTATTAATCCAGTGTTTTCTTCAACCAAATATGATTTGCCGCAAAAAATGACCAATATAAAAGCTAACAACAGTAATTTCAGTGTAAAAATATACTGTGTTCACCCATATTTGGTAAAATTATTAGTATGAAAAAGCAACCACCTTAATGAAAAATAATAAACCTCTTGTATCTTTTTCATGAGACAGTTGACTTTTCCGTAGCGGTATTTATTTGTGTCGTTTGTTATTTATTGACCAATGACAGGCCACTTCACGACAAAAGTTTGACCCACTTCACGTAAAAACGGAGCAACTCGTATAAATAAATTAAATAAAGCTATAACAAACGTATGTAAAGACAGCTAAAATATATTTTAGAAACACTTAGTTCAGTTGGCATAAGACTGTCAGTGTTTCAGATTGTATTGATGTTCATGTTATGGCACGTTCAGGTGGAGTAGACGAAGTCCTTTAGTTTGTTATGTCGTAATCAGGCTTCGGCTAAGACAAGGCGTCCGGATCTGTCCACAGCGTAAACTGGACGAATACGACGGCTCCTGGGAATACAAAAATAAATTTTACTTTTCACTAGAAACGGTATACATACCGATATTTCGGCACAGTTGCATGCGCCATGATCACTGGAGAACATAAATAAGTAAAAAACCGACTGCAAAAATAACTAAAAACGTCCATAACTAAAACTAGTTATGAAATGTATAAACAAAGACCTTTCGTATAACACCTTACTTTATCTGCTTGAATACATAAATATACATGGGTTTTTTTAAGTCTCGGTGCGCGAGCTAGTTGTATTCAGGTTTTTGTTAGTGAGTTCATGTTCATAATATATTTTCAACACGCTTGCTTGTAAAGTGGCCCTTATTGCAGTATTTTAGGGTCTTAGGGTGGATGCACTCGCTTTAGGCGCGATTTTTATTTTTTGTTGTTTTTGACCATTATTGCACATCAACACTCCTTCAGATAGCGAAAGTTAATTTCGCGAGAACTAAGAGACTTAACACACATGACTTAAACAAAAAAAAACACTCAAAAAATGTGTTTAGGGGGGTCGTAGCTAAACTGATGATATTTATGAGATACTATCAATTAAAACATGTGTGTTATGTCTCCTAGTCCTCGCGAAATCAACTTTCGCTATCTGAAGAAGTGTTCATGAGCAGTAATGGGCAAAAAACACCAAAAAATAATAATTTCACGACACAAACGAGAACATCCACCTTAATGCAGCATAATAAGTGCTTTTTAGGGTTCCGTAGCCAAATGGCAAAAAACTGAA
Organism: Operophtera brumata; assembly: GCA_932527175.1. Taxonomy (NCBI): domain Eukaryota; kingdom Metazoa; phylum Arthropoda; class Insecta; order Lepidoptera; family Geometridae; genus Operophtera; species Operophtera brumata. The sequence continues at coordinate 50,227,602 of OW052239.1, read as the reverse complement.
CCTTTATGGATTCGTCATGTCTGTCTGTCTGTCTGTCCGTGTATGTCACAGCCACTTTTTTCCGAAACTATGAGCTATGCTGTTGAAACTTGGTAAGTAGATGTATTCTGCGAACCGCATTAAGATTTTCGCACAAAAATAGAAAAAAAAACAATAAATTTGTGGGGATCCCCATACAAGAACTGAAACTATTTTTTTTTTTTTTCAATTTAATACGTCATAAATCGTAAACAATCCAAGAACTTTTATATTATGTTACTTGGTGCTACGGAACCCTTCATGAGCGAGTCCGACTCGAACTTGCTTTTTACTTTATGTTATCTCACTGTGTGGTTCAGTAATTTATTTCTTCCAGCCCAATAAACAGGTTTACCAGCAAAGACTTTAGAATAAAATGATGTATCTCTTACCACAGAATTAAATGTTTAAACATTTTATTTATTTGTAAAACTTTGTAAAGGCTGAATGTTCGAGACTTTTTTGCCAATTTTACAACTACAAACTCCTTCCTAATTTCTTTAGCTGTTTATTTTTCCGTCCAGTATTAAGTTTACTACCAAGAAGTTTTAAAATGAGAAAACCATGATGGTGACTAGAGATAGGTTTTTGGGGGAAAATTATTTACTTTTTCTTCGCAAGTATGTTGAAAAATGTCGTATGAAACGCGTGCGCATTGGTCGTTACAGCTCTCGGCTCCATTACGCACTCGCCTATCGACTCGGGCTGCAATCCCGCTTCGACTGTAATGACCAACTTACAGCTGACTTGTATAATAATTTACTATTATTTCTTCATATGGAACCTTACCTTAGAATATAGAATAAACCAGAAGGTGCGCACGATACTATAAGTACGAGGCGCGGCGTCGCCAAAACAAAATGCTTCCCCCGCGCTTATCATACTACCAGTTTCCTCCAGTAAGGGGTAATGTTATGGTGATGTTGGCAACAATGACAAAATTGACGCTTGACTATTTTTCAAAGAATTAATGGTAAACAAAATTAATTATTTAAACAATTATAATTTATTTAAATGTAATACTTACGTATGAAATGTGATTCTATTATTTTTCTTTTTACGCCTAGCAGAATTTTTACTGTGGGAACGACACACGGCGGCATATTCACGAGAAAATCTTTCGAGCTCGACACGACTTTCCGCAAGGCCGGCCACAGACAGACTGGATGAAACTATCCTCATTGAGCCTAGTTTGCGTGGTGAAAGTTTTTACGCGTGACTCGGGTCCTGGTTTTTTCTATATTCTAAGAGTGTTACAGAGTTTATCGGTCGACTGACCTTAGTCTAGCACTCTTCCTTCTTTCGCCATTAGCGACAGCCACCGCTTGAGCCACTGCTGGACCTTCTTCTGTTTGATCCTGAAACAAGTGGTCTCTTCAGCCTTCTCCAGCATCATTAATCCCATCTCCTACCGTGGATGTCGTAAAGGGTGACTAAGGGATTACAGCAGGGAATGGGCAGCATCTCTCTGAGTATCTACTCAACACCAAACCTGCCAAAATTCGTTTGACAAGCGTGGTGCTGATGGTAAATTTGCATTGCACTATATGGGGTTATTAAAAATACTATATATACATAGTATATTTAATTGCATTAAATAAACTACAGGACAATATTTTCTCGACTGAAAAAAACACAAAGTTGCCTCTTAACTTTTGTGTAGATTCGATTGTTTCTCATTATGGTGCACATTATTGGGTCAAAAATTAGATAAATAATATTAATACAATAAAGCCGAGGGCTTACTGTAGGGGCTTTGTAAAATTATGTAGGTATGTTTTACGTGATATTCGAAAAACCGGCCAAGTGCGAGTTAGACTCGCGCACAAAGAGTTAGACAGATATAAATAAATAACACCTTATTGCACACGACAAAAAAAATAACACATTAAAAACAATCAGAAAAATAAAGAATGGAATTACAATGGGCGGTCTTATCGCTGAGAGCGATCTCTTCTAGACAACCTTCCAACGTTTTTATAGATAATGAGTTCCTAACATTATCTATAAAAACGGCAAAATCATCACGTTTGTTCTATGGCCCCCTTAAATATTTATTTTATTCTGTTTTTTAGTATTTGTTGTTATAGCGGCAACAGAAATACATCTGTGAAAATTGCAACTGTCCAACTATCACGGTTCATGAGATACAAGCCTGGTGACGGACGGACGGACAGCGGAGTCTTAGTAATAGCCGGTGAAATTACAGGCACATGAGACTTTTCATCTTTATGTCTCAGGATGGTGGGCGCAGTGCAATGCCACATAGGGCGCGACCTAGGTAGACGTGACCTATGTGATAATGCATTTGTTCATAGGCAGAGGGTACCGCTTAACATCAGGAGGGCCATCTGCTTGACCTGTCATACCAAGACGTATAAAAGAAAACTATTTAGTATTTTTTTATCTGTGGTACCTAATAGGGTCCCGTTTAACCTTTTGGGTACGGAACCCTAATGAAAACGGCTTTTTCGAGCGGCGCGTGGCGGTTGTTTTAAGCCTTCGTCGAGGAGGTTGCTGGGTGAAGGAAAGTATTGCTTACGTCAAGGGCTGATTCCGTAGGGCTGACTTGCTGCACCTTCGGCACCGGGTATGGGGCTCCGTATTGCGTGTTCACACGGGGCTGAGTCCTGACAAAACAAAATTGACATTAACTTTTTTTTCAAAATCATTTCTTACCATAAACATCTAAAAAACTTTAAAAGGCTTGTCTACAATAAATATTATTGCAATACATTCCTCATCCTTTTTTTTATAAAACAAATAGGCATACTTGCTTACGGGCCCCCTGATGTAAAGTGGTCACCGTCGCTTTTGAACCGGCAACACCGGGGGGTATTGTTGTACATAGGTTATCTAAACTTTAGATAACCTATGTACTTTAGATCCTAAAGTATACAAGAGCTACATCTGCAATGGTGTAAAACTTTTCAACAAACTACCTAAAGATTGAGGGATTTAAGTTGTGGATTATTTCTGAGGAAGATGAAAAAAAAAAATATTTAAAGTTATTACACCTTGCAGGAAGCCCAAACGTTTGTATTGCATGAGGTATTTTTATTTCCTTTTGTTTTTTTTTTATTTCTGTGTTTTTGTTTGTTCTATTTTAGTTGACATGGTAAATCAATAATTTTTTTTATTGGGAATCTGACAATGCCTCTTAGTCCAGTCGGCAGGTGGTTTCAGATGGAAAAAGGTCAAAAGTTAATGAAACTTTGGGAGGTTGTTTAGGGATAGTTAATTAACATTTTACCAAGTTTTGGACCTCGAGGACCCTGTGCGAAAAGAGGAGGGGGGTGAAAACGGCACCTTCCTCCGATTTTTTCTCAATAACTTTTTTTCCTTACAATCTATGGCAAAAATTCCAACTACTTTTTTGTAGAACGTTACATTTACCATAATTTTAACTATCCAAACATGATTGTATGTTGGTAGGTTACCGAGATATGAGGCTTCGTTTTTTTTTTCTAAGTACTTCTTGCAGAGGCACATTGGTAGCAATGTGAATGTTGTCTTTGATAGATACCCCACTAACGCCGGCTATCAAAGCACCAAAGCCGCAGTACGAGCTCGCCGGTCTGCATTACAAGCACCAACCAAAGTCTTGTTCTCCTCATCTACCATGGTGACAATAGCACAAGACACGTTCTTGGCAAACGATCACAAGAGCGCATTCATTTCGATGTTGATGACACAAATGGTGGATGCTAGCATCGAAGTGAAGCAGGCATATGCAGGCGCCGTGATCTTGGTGGATCCATGGTGGTGGGGATGGGGTTGAGTCCCTAACAAGACAGCTGCCACCCCCAATTAGTGGGATACAAGTTGAATTCCTGCTTCTCTTTGTGGGGTGGAGTCTGGCCGAAGGAAGACTTCCACTTGCTCAGCAAGTGGTTCACTCTTGCTCTGGAGTGTGGTGATTTTGGTATTTCTTTGACCAAACGGTGCTGAGGTGGTATCGCACCCAATCACGCCGTAAAATTCACTTATGCCTGGTTTTGATTATCTGTCGTTTTTTGAGAGAACCGCTGGGCCTACAGGTATCAATTTGTTCAAATGAAAGTTAATTAAATTAACTAAAACTTCATTAGATATAATATTTGACGCGGGATGCGTATTTTAGAAGATATTTCACAAAATAAGTGAAAATTTTGAAAAAAGCACTTGTGGAAAAAAACTGCCTGTTTTCGTAGAACTTTATCTTGGGAACCAATGGCTGTATAGAGCTAGCACTAGTGTCAAATATTAGAAAATTTAGTCTACTTTAAAAGAAAGCATGGTGACTATCATCGACGTAAATAATACTTTGGTCGAAGGTGACTATACCGGTCAGACCCTTCCTTCACTAAGATATTGAGCAAAAACTGGAAAAAAACGAAAATTTCATTGTTTTTTGGGCTGCTCGCACAGCACTTGGAAAATCTGGTTTTTTAATATTATTTAAGGTCTTAACAACATATAAAAAAACAGCGTGACCGGAACTTTTGCAAGCATGCCCTTTCATGTTTAGCTTGACTATAATATGAAATAACAACATGATGTGAATAATGGTTGGTTTTCATCACAGAAGAAAATCAGCTTTTGAGAACTGGTTTGGGTGGAGGGGAGTGGGGAGTTTCCAAAGTAGGTGATTGTAACCAGGAACCATAATTATAACAACAATACATCATTATCATATATTAGCAAATTAAAAAAAAAGAAGTTTTTTTGATGCGCCATGTCTCGGTAACCTATCAACATAAAATCATGGTTGAGTAGTCAAAATTATAGTAAATTTAACGTTCTACTAAAAAGTACTTAATATTTTTGCCGTAAGATGTAAGGGAATAAGTTATTGAGAAAAAACCGGAGGAAGGTGCAGTTTTCATCCCCCTCCTCTTTTCGCACAGGGTCCTCGAGGTCCAAAACTTGGGAAAATGTTAATTAACTATTCCTAAACAACCTCCCAAAGTTTCATTAACTTTTGACCTTTTTCCACCTACTAACCCCATTTTTTGGGGTTTTTTTTTGCATTTTTTTTGACGACTGGGGTGCGTTTAGTTTCTACACTCCAAGGATGGAGTTGTTTTTTAACCACACTCTGAGGCTCAGAACGACTTGGATTGACACGTAATGTCAATGTCATTGTAAATTTTTTATGTAAAAAAACGCTCTCTTCACCCAGTGTTGCAAATTTAGCTCTTTAGAGCTAAATTCAGCCATAATTCAACATTGTCAGCTCCACTTTTTTCCAAAGAAGATAGTAGATAGTATGAATGAATGAACGACAAAACCAAAGCCTAAAGTTGTTTGTTGTTGTTGTAGCGATGTAGAATGATTTGTTGAATCACATAACCTGCATTATTTATTTAGCTACTTTTTACTGAAACAGTTAGCCTTATAACTCTTTCTTTTCCATTCATTTTTCTTCTTTTTTTTCTTTCCTGTTGGTTATCATTTTTTGATCTCATAAATTAGAGTTTTTTTTATTTACAATAGTAATGGAAAATAAAGTCATGAGGCCGTCAAAGTCATTTTTTTTTCAAAATGTTTACCAAGTTTTATTATTTTCCATTTGACCTTGGAACTTATTTTGTAAATATGCTACTTGTTATGTATTTAGATCGATATAATAAAACCCTATTGTACCTACACCAAAAAATAAACTTAATAGGATTAACTAAAATAATACAGTAAAATGGGCGGCCTTATCGCTGAAAGCAAGTGTATATTTATATTTTACCAATAAATACTAAAAACTTGAAAAATTTCGAGAATTTTCTGGTACATTTGGTACGGAAACCTGAATGCGCGTGATCCGACGTGCACTTGACAACAAAGATCCTTACAGCCTTGATAGGTACATACTTACTGAAAAATTTGACAAAATCTAGCCTTAATATTTCACAGAAAAAAATATTAGCGATGTTTGCAACATCATCATCAGCCCACATAAACCGCTACTAGACATCTGAACAGCGGTTACGGCTTAATTGATTAACAAAGTCTTATAATAGCAAAGTAATCCAGGAGCTGATAACAAGTCCTGTTTCACTTCACCTGGCTTACATAAACATTTATCCATCTATGGATGGAACAGGATTTTTGGGGGAGAAGGGTGGGATTGACTTGACTTTGACAGCAATCTTACGTCAAAATCGTAAAACTGAACACCCACCCAAAACGGTGGTTGTTCAGTTAGGGTCACGTGACCCTAACCGAACGCTCTAACTGAGCCTCCGAACGGAACAACCCATACGCTTTGGCGACAAGCACATGATTTGACTTCGACAGACGTCTGAATTGTCATAGGTGGTTGTTCGGTTAGGGCCACGTGACGCTAACCGAACGCTCTAACCGAGCCTGTGAACGGAACAACCGTACACTCTGGTGACAACCAACACTCAGAGTGTTCCCACTGAACGCACCCCTGCACTATCTATACAGCAGCTAACAATGACATAATTTCTAGATTTTTGATTACATACTATTAGGCGCCTGTTACACGTAAAGTATTTACTGTGTTCCAGCAATAAATACTGAAGTATCGTGGTATTTATTGAACGTGTAACGTAACTAGCGTACTGATGGATGTCAATATTTAATCATGGATTTCTAGATTTCTTGATTCCGCATTGACGAACCGTTGTAATATGATAAATATTGAACGTGTGTTCTTCTGGTGAACACAGAAGTATAGTCCGGTTATTTTAGACAATTGAAATAAAGAAAATTCCGACACAGCCAAATCTTCGTAGAGACCTTAGGTTTACCACAAGGAATAAAGTGTCAAAAGTCCCCATCAGTCCCATGTGAGCTTAGGGACTTATTCGGGTCCCAAGGTCAAAATTTTAGGTTTTTTGGATTTTTCTCGAAAACGGTAAGTTTTATCGAAAAAGTACCTCAGTGCAAAGTTGTAGATCTTAAAATTCTCTATAAAAATGGTCCCTATGATTTTTTCTCAAAGACCCACTATTTCCCAGATATTGCGCTTGTAAGAATCACGTTCTACATAATATGCACAAATTTCCACACCGGTCATTTTAGACATAAAATTAGTGATCAAATAAAAAAAAAACCGACAGAGCCAAATCTTCGTAGAGACCTTAGGTTTACCACAAGAAATAAAGTGTCAAAAGTCCCCATCAGTCCCATGTGAGCTCAGGGACTTATTCGGGGCCCAAGGTAAAAATTTTAGGTTTTTTGGATTTTTCTCGAAAACGGTAAGTTTTATCGAAAAAGTACCTCAGAGCAAAGTTGTAGATCTTAAAATTCTTTATAAAAATGGTCTTTATGATTTTTTCTCTAAGACCCACTATTTCCCAGATATTGCGCTTGTAAGAATCACGTTCTACATAATATGCACACATTTCCACACCACCTGTGAGGTAGTGTACTCAGCGCAATATCTGGGAAATAGTGCACCTTAGAGAAAAAATTATAGAGACCATTTTTATAGAAAATTTTAAGATCTACAACTTTGCTCTGAGGTACTTTTTCGATAAAACTTACCGTTTTCGAGAAAAATCCAAAAAACCTAAAATTTTGACCTTGGGACCCGAATAAGTCCCTAAGCTCACATGGGACTGATGGGGACTTTTGACACTTTATTCCTTGTGGTAAACCTAAGGTCTCTACGAAGATTTGGCTTTGTCGGAATTTTCTTTATTTGGTCACTATTTTTATGTCTAAAATGACCGGACTAGTACGTCTATCAATAAATACTGAACTGACGGATCACAGTAAATACTTTACGTGTAACAGGCGCCTTAGACATTGCTCCTAGATAGCAGCCAATTATTTTATTTTATATTTAGTATTAAACTAGTTTAGTATTATTTTATCTGTGGTATTGACAATGCCCCTTTACAGCAGCCCCTGACACCCAGTGTCAGGGTAGTGGTGACTAATAGTAAATAAAAAAACTAAATGACTGATTTTTCCCGAGTAGTTTAGGCGCTAAGGTGGAAGACGTAAATATAAACATACATACATAGACTGCTAACACTATCGATCTACATATATAGGTTACATTTCGGGGAATGCTCCCAGGAACTTCACGATCTGATCCCACCATCTCCTTTTCATCATAGGACGAGCAGACGTACGGCTCGGTACCATCCTTACCTCATTAGTATACTCTCTATTCGTACTAAACGTTTCAGTTCTACCTTTATAATGCGAACTGCTAAGGAGTGGAATACGCTACCGTCGTCTGTCTTTCCTGAAGACTATAACCTGGGTCTATTCAAGGCTTGAGTGAATAGGTGCCTTCTAGACCTTTGTGCTCCAGCTTCGGCCACATCGTCACTTACCAACAAGTGAGATCGTAGCCAAACAAAAGTCAATCAATTTAAAAAAAAAAAAATAACCCTCCGTAGCTTTGCCGTGTAGGTACTCGGGTAAAAATAACCTTCGAATCAAATTCCATAAATATTCATCACCAAAATAGGGACAATGTAGGTATCTATACGTTACATGACAAACGTGTGTGCATTGCAATTCATTATTATTCTGCAGGCGCTGTAACCGACTTGTCGAAGGTATCAATCGTTTATTTCATTTTACTTAATTTTATTCCGAAAGCAAACCTACCTAGGTAACATTAATATATAATTATAGACATTAAGGCTGCGCCAACACCAGTCAGAAATCTTCATACAAAAAACTGTACCAGAAACACGATAGGACAATATTTTCTGTATAGAAAAAAAAAACAAAGTTTTGGCTTCATTCGATTGTTTATTAAAATGGAGCATATTATTGGGTAAAAAATTATAATGATAAATAAAATCAATATAACAAAGCCGAGGGTTTTTTGTAGGGGTTTTGTAAAATTATCTACATTATACGAGATATTTAATAAAAACTGCTTTATCGGGCGGCGCGATGCGTTTTTTTTTGTATGTAGATTTCTGCCTGTTGGGATTGGCGCAGTCTTAATACAATTTTTTAGCTTACTTTTTGTTTCGCGTGCGGATAAGGTGGTTTCGAAAATACGTCCAATCCGAACCCGACCCGAATCCGTGAAAATACGGTCCGGAGTAGTCGAAGAACTATTTATAAGGTTCCGTCATCAGAAATCGGATGACGGAACTCGGATCTAGTGCGTAAACTACCATACAAATAGTTCTACGACTACTCCGGACCGTATTTTCATGGATTTGGATCGTATTCGGATCGGACGTATTGCGAAACCGCCCTTATTCTGTCACTTTTTATATGAGCAACCATATGGCGAAAATTAAGATCCAGAGTCGCGAGCACCGCCGCGCCGTAAAGTCGCATGCCTTTCGATCTTCTATAGGTTACATTTCGGGGAATGCTCCCAGGTACTTCACGATCTGATCCCACAATCTCCTTTTCATCATAGGACGAGCAGACGCACGACTCGGTACCATCCTTACCTCATTAGTATATACCTTCTATTCGTAGGTACTAAACGTTTCAGTTCTACCTTTATAATGCGAACTGCTAAGGAGTGGAAAACACTACCGTTGTCTGTCTTTCCTGAAAACTATAATCTAGGTCTCTTCAAGGCTAGAGTGAATAGGTGCCTTCTAGACCTTTGTGCTCCATCTTCAGCCACATCGTCACTTACCAACAGGTGAGATCGTGGCCAAACAAAGGTCTATCAAAGTTAATTTTGAAGACACACTTTGTGACAGTTTTGCACAGAAATTACTAACATTTTCGGTGAAAACGCACCTTTAGACTGGAATCACCACAACGCATGCTTTAAGTACTTATTACGAAACCTGTCTCCATTGAAAGCAAAACATTGATATTCCGTGACAGAAAAACACCTTCCTTAACATTATTCTAATCACACTTACTATTGCCAAACTAAGCGTATTGAAATTCAAAGTACCATCTAACCTTGACCAGGCCGACACAACCCTGATGGCTGTGGACTCGAATCTGGACGTGTGTCAAAGTCTGTGCATAGAAGTACACGTACCTATATACCGATTGTCCGCTCCATGCAAATTAAGTTTGAGTAGTTAAGTAGTAGAGCTTTTTTGTGAAAGAGTTCGACCGGGGATGTACTACCACCTATTATGCCGCAAAGCAGATGGCCACATCATAGCCCACCTGATGTTAAGCGGTAACCTCTGCCTATGAATAGTGCATTATTACATAGGTCACGTCCACCTAGGACGCGCCCTATGTGGCATTGCACTGCGCCCGCCACCCTGAGACATAAAGATGAAAAGTCTCATGTGCCTGTAATTTCAAGGGGTGAACTGACCTTGAGCCGAAAGCAGTGGCGACCGCAGTGGCAGCATCTTCTTCTTTGTCTTCTGGCTCATCTATATCGTTTCCCTCCTGGTTGATATCCAGCCCGCTCTGGAGATTATCTTGACCCTGGGACTGCTGTTGAGATGGTTGGTACTGCAGGAAGGAAGACCATAAATAAATATATAATGCTGGACAGTTCACACAACATTATCTAGCCCCAAGCTAAGCAGAGCTTGTGTTATGGGTACTAGATAACTGATATACTTAATAAATACATAACTTAAATCTTCGATAAAATATCTTAAACAGATATTTTTTATTATACATAGAAAAAATAGATATTTTTTATTATACATAGAAAAATAGATATTTTTTATTATACATAGAGAATACCCAGAAAACACTGAACAAATATCTGCAGATCGTACAAATATTTGTTCCGAGGAGGGAATTGAACCCGCAACCTCCTGCGTCGCAGGCGAAACTTCGCGCCACAGAGGTCGTCAAGGTCATATTAAACATGATTTGATATCTACGGTACTACTTGCTATCACCAATTCCTTCTTGGTCACCCTGCGTTAGGTCACAGACTGGCTTGAGGTATGGAGACCTAGCGACATATGGCGTGAGAACCAGTTTGGTGAAAGGCTTCAGTGTGCCTCCCTGAGGCTACTTTGAAATGTGTTTCAAAGTAGCCTCAGGGAGTTTATACACAGAGCCTTTACACATGTTATGTGTGTTTTTGGGTCATCTACATAATCTTGTTACAATCATTATGGTCAGCAGCATTAGCTTCCATTAGGAAGTCCACTGCTGGACAAAGGATGCCACGACACACGTTATTGCCCACCGTATCGACTGAGCTGAACCAGCCGTTTTTGCTGCGTGCGAAGGTACCCACAACTCCATTGTACGTGTCCCAGGTTCACTACGCCGTGAAGCCCGAAGCTGTGGTGGAGTACCTCAAGCAGAAGACCGGGCTAACCATGAGGGTCGAGCAGTTGGAGTCTCGCCATGATGTTAATTTTATTTCCTTTATGGTGAGGGTGCCGACTGACCGTTTATCGACCTTCATGAATGGAGAGTTCTGGCCGAGAGGTGTTCTTCAGGAAGTTCTTCGGACGCCTGACACGAGACACCGCGCAGTTGCGTCATACGTCGCCGTTTACACGTGTGCATTAATGTATAATAAAGTGTTAAAAAAAAAAACTTTGTTAGGATTTTAGGTATTTATGTTGCTATGGGCTTATTGTTTAGGTTTTTCTACATTATCCATTAAGGATGAGAAGAGCCGAGCATCGGGCTCAGTGGCGCGTATCGGGAGAGGCCTATGTCCAGCAGTGGACTAATGTGGGCTGACGATGATAATGATGATGACAAAAAATTACAACTATCTCTGAAAGAACATTAACTAAACGGATGGCGTGTGACATTGGGGCAAATTTGAGCATAGGACAATATGGGCAATATGGGTATCTTTAAGGCAAGGGTGAATAGGTGCCTTCTAGACCTTCGTGCTCCATCGTCGGCCGCATCGTCACTTACCAACAGGTGAGACCGCGGTAAATCGAGGGCCTACCATAGTTAAATATTTTTTTTAATTAAAAAATTCTGCATAACAGTTTGTTTAAAAAATGTCTAATAAAAAAAAAACATTGTTAAAACTAAGTTTTAAACTACATAATCACGTACGAGAGTTTGTATCGAAACTATGGCCGGGTTAGCTGCTCTTAACGTAGAATATAATATCTTATCTAGGTTTAATTCACAGAAGATCATTTTTAATATCATAATATCTTTACCTGTGTCTGAGGTTGTGCGTATTGCGGTTGCAAATACTGGCTTTGAATATCAGCAGACTGTGGTTGCAGAAACTGGGGTTGCCCATATTGTGCTTGTGGTTGAGCCAACTGAGGTTGCAGGTACTGGTTTTGAAGATCAGCTGATTGTGGTTGCACGAATTGCCCCTGAGCCAGTTGTGGTTGCGCGTACTGTGGTTGAAGGTATTGGACTTCAGGTTGAGCCAATTGTGGTTGAACGAATTGTCCTTGTGGTTGCGAGTATTGGTTTTGTGGAGTTAACTGTGGTTGCCCATATTGGTTCTGAGGGTCTGCTGCCTGTGGTTGCAGGAATTGAGTCTGTGGTTGACCTGGTTGTAAAAACTGGGTTTGTGGTTGACCTGGCTGAGGTTGCAATAGCTGTGGTTGAGCGTATTGAGGTTGACCGTATTGATTCTGAGGTTGGTAAAACTGATTTTGCTGATTCAACTGAGCTGGGAAAGATTGAACAACTATTGGCTGTTGGTAAAACTGCTGCTGATTCTGACTGTCTTGATTCAGGAGTTGCTGTTGATTCTGGAGTTGCTGTTGATTCTGACTAGCTTGATTCTGGAATTGCTGTTGATTCTGACTAGCTTGATTCTGGAGTTGCTGTTGATTCTGACTAGCTTGATTCTGGAGTTGCTGTTGATTCTGATTAGCTTGATTCTGTTGCTCTTGGTTTTGATCCTGGTCGTATTCTTCTGGTTGCTGAGCATAGTTTGGTTGCTGAGGTTGGAATGCAACTGGTCGAGCAACAAATTGTGGTTGAACAGCAGGTTCGTAGGCGTTAGCTGGTGCGTATTGAGAAGTTGGTTGCCCGGTTGGTGCATATTGAGAGGTTGGTTGCACGGCAACTGCGTCAGGGTTAGGTTGAATGTAAACATTGGGTTGGAATTGAGCTGGAGCTTGTAAAATCACAGAGTCTGGTTGATATTGAGTCTGAACTTGGGGTTGTGGTTGATAAGTTTGAACCTGAGCTTGAGCGAACTGCGAAATTGGTTGCTGGACTAAAAGTGGTTGCTCATTTTGCACCACAAACGGACTTTGCTGCTGTTGTTGAGCCAAAACTACTCCTTCACCATTTTGCGCTTGTTGCTGAGCCAAAATAGATGGTAAGGCTGAGAAATGAGCTGGACCGTCGAATCCTGTCACTTGCTTTTGTAACTGAGGTTGAATGTACGCTCCAGAAGGCTGCGATTGAGGTTGAATGTACTGCCCAGAAATCGTCTGGAGTGGTACGAATTGAGGTTGCAACTGCAACTGAGCTAACGAGCTCAAAAAGAACTCCCCTGGATACTCTTTCACTTTTTGCTTCGTTACTTCCACTGATGTTTTTGGCTTCGCGGGCTCTGATTCATTCAAGACCTCCTCCTGGTTTAAATCGAAGCCCGTGGTGGATTTCACTTGAGTGGTAGAAGGTGCTTCGGTGGTGGAAGTGGTCCTGGCGAATTGGCGAGGGTTGGAAGGGGTAGGCAGACGGTTGCTCGGGGTAGGTTGGGTAGATTCGAGTTGCTTTTGACGCTGGTACTCGCGGTATTGTTCTTGTTGTCGCTGGTACTAGAATGGAATACTGCTGTTAAAATAGGCAATTTGATGATGAAGACTATAGTTATCTTAAATATTTTAATGCTAATGCGTCGTACATGTTCGTACATTTCAGTTCAGTGTTTTACCACATCGAAAACATTGAAAGAATTAAAATTAAGCCATCCAACGGCTATTTTGTGGATAAAAAGTCACGTAACTTGTCGGTATGTGGCATGCTCTCAGGAACTTCACGATCTGATCTCACCATCTCCTTTTCATCATAGGACGAGTAGGCGCACGGCTCAGTATCATCCTGATACTAAACAGTTCTACCTTTATAATGCGAACTGCTAAGGAGTGGAATACACTACCGTCGTCTGTCTTTCCTGAAAACTATAATCTGCGTCTCTTCAAGGGTAGAGTGAATAGGTGCCTCTAGACTTTTGTGCTCCATCATCGGCCACATCGTCACTTACCAACAGGTGAGATCGTGGACAAACAAAGGTCTAACAATGTTTTAAAAAAATGGCTGTCTTATCAATATCACCATCATCAGCAGCCTTTAGAAGTCCACTGCTGGACGATGACCCCTCCATAAAAACAACGAAGGGAAGGAGTTGCTAGATCACCATACTTGGCAGGCAGATTGGTGATCGTAGTATTAATGTTGAATACTCAGGTGGATGCTGCTGCCCACCCCTGGTCGGCTTTAATGACAAGGTTTTTATTTTTTTGGGAGTAGATGGTGGAGTCTGTTTTAAGGCCGGACACACCACGGCTATCTTCTGGGAGTTATAGATATAACCAGCCTTAAGGGATTGCACTAACCTGAGACTGCTTAAAGCTCTCTTCCAAACTCCTCAGATCTTGATTAAAGTTTGGTCCAGCATACTGCTGGCCACTGATTGGAGAGGCTTGGAACAGCGGCCGCTGCTCTAGCTGGGGAAGACCCTGGACAGATACATCTTCTTCAGTTGAAGGTCCAGGGAGCTGGTTTCGGGGGTCAACAGGTGGTAGGTATCGCGAGTTTTGTGGCTGAAGAAAAAAACAATGGGTGAGATGACCTTGATTTTGCCGTCTCTTGATTCCTTCATCACCTTCTGGGGCTTGCGTGATAGATCACGGTCTCCTAGGAGGGAGAAGCTGTCTCCAAACTGTTTGAACATGTCTACAGCTAATTCTGATGTTTTTTTTAAATGCGTGTATAACCTGATATGCGAAGTGATAAGCGGTAACCTCAAATTTGTTTATTATGTATTTCTGTGTAGCTCTTGTATACAAATAAATATATATTCATTCATTATTTCTTTCTTCTTTCTTCTCTACCTTTAACAATACATTAACCTCATAGGTCACGTCCACATAGGACGCGCCCTATGTGGCATTGCAAAAAATGTGTGTAGTAAAATTTATTAAACTGTGATTTGTAGGTATTGATAATATTTTAATAAGTTGTTATATAACCAAATTGGTTCTGTGGGTCTGAAATAAAGTCTATTTTTTATTGCAATGCACCCGCCACCTTGAGACAAAGATGAAAAGTCACATGTGCCTGTAATTTCACCGGCATAAATCGATGTGCCACTCTTCAGACTCAATAGGTATTTCCTTACCCGCTGACCCTGCTGTTGCGGCAGCTCGAAGGAAGGCCCACTAGGCCTCCATCCACTGGGAGGGTATGGTGCTGGGGGCTCCGCTACGACCCCGCATACTACTACAGATAATACAGCCAGCAATTCCTAAAAGAAAACCCGATAAATGTTGTTAGAAGCTGTGAAGACTATGACATGGTTGGGAAAAACTATCGACCGGATAAATTACTTGGTGATGTATGTGGATTGGTCTATCAGTGGAAAAAAACACTTCACAAGCGTACCCTGACCTAACATGCCTTGACCTGTGTTATTGTTAGCTACTATTTGCCTGCGGCTACGTTTGGGTGGTATCTGGATAAAAAATATTGTGTGTTCTCGCACCCAGCGTTAACGTGGGGTATAACGCAAAATTACCAATCTCAGATTAGA
This sequence comes from Operophtera brumata, assembly GCA_932527175.1. Taxonomy (NCBI): domain Eukaryota; kingdom Metazoa; phylum Arthropoda; class Insecta; order Lepidoptera; family Geometridae; genus Operophtera; species Operophtera brumata. The sequence goes on along the minus strand of OW052239.1, from coordinate 50,211,992 downwards.
TTTTTAACTGACTAAATCAAGTACAATATTCAAATTAAAAATATGCATGGATCGTTCGTTCGTTTTGTATGAGGTAGTGCTGGCCTCTGGTGTCGGAGTTTGTCAAGCCGCCCGAGGGCCTCTGACATGGCTTATCGACTGCTATTAATCAATAATAGCCGGGACCGACAGCTTAACGTGCCCTCCGAAGCACAGAGCGATGGAAATCCGCACATAATTTAGAAAAGGCATTGGTGCGGAGCCTAGGATCGAACCCGGTATCGTTGAACCGTTAGGCTACCATCGCTTAAAAAACTACATTTATTTACAGAAAGAATAATACTACTAATACAAGGTATGTACAAAATACATATGAAACAGTTGTGCTACCTGAAGACCGCTGCTAGCGATCTAAAGGTAGCTCAACTGATCCAAATCACCACCAGACAGACGGAAGCGTCCCTAAGATGCTGGCTGCATTGCCACGCTGAATGGCAATACTAATGGGTAAGCCAGATAAGAGGCAGCTCTCGGGTACCCCACGGACCCAGAGTCTCGACCCCGAAAGGCTCAAATAAGTAAGCATGGAAACTACATTATAATATCGAGGGATCACCTAGACAGAAACAAGACAGGACAAAATTTTCTCGATAAAAAAAATTACAATGTCACCTCTAACTTTTGGCTAGATTCGATTGTTTTTCAATATGGTACAGATTATTGGGTCAAAAATTGGATAGGGGTTTTTTTAAATTGTCTATATTTCACGAGATATTCAATTAACCCGCTTTTTCGAGCGGCGCGTGGCGTTTTATTGTATGAAGATTTCTGCCTGGGGTTGGCGCAGTCTTAATGACAAACAAGCGCCTTAATGAAAAACAATAAATGTATGTACAGTTTCGCATTTATAAATACTTTCCTTTGGTATTAAACTCAACAATCTACATCTATTTAAGAGCTTAACCTGACTGACTTACTTATTGATTAATCATCGCCGAGCCGAAACCGCTGGACCTAGAACCACTGAATAAATATTAGTACAAGTACTAGAACGCTAAAACTTGAAGCGTATAGGTTCCCTCGACCCACTAGAAGGGCTTTTTGTAAATTCAACCCCTAAGGGGTTGAAAAGGGGTGAAAAGTATTGCATAAAAAATCTTATTTCTTGAACTTACAAACTTCAAACTTTGCATAAGTTTGCTTCAAAACAAATCATAAAAAATTAAAATATTTTGTTGCCCAAAATGTCCCCAAAAGCGGGTGCATTGGGGTTTTAAAGTTTGTATGGGAACTTTTATCGCGTGGTGCGTTTTGCTTGAAACTTGGTACGGGTACTTAAAATATAGAATAATTGAAGAAATATTTCAGGATTTTTTAAAATAACCCTTTAAAAGTTGGTAATAACCAAAGTTTACCCACCAAGTTTAAGTTTTTTTGTGATGTGATGTGGCGCAAAGCACGGTTTTTTGTCTATATTTGTGATTTATCATGTGATTCGCCAGAACTTTACATAAACACTACTAATGGTGTAGGTACCCGAGTCCTAGGATCATTTGTTGGTCGTATTATGGCCACGACACAGATTGTTCTAGTGTGGGTGCCACTGGAAATATATGTTATTTACTGACAGTGAAACAAACTAACAGCTCCTTTTGTTCAAAATATTGCTTAGTTTAAAGTTGCGCCAACACCAGGCAGAAATCTTCATACAAAAAAAAAACCACATGCCGCACGAAAAAGCCGTTTTTATCGATTATCACGTAAAATATAAATAATTTTACAAACCCCCTACAGCAACCCTCGGCTTTGTTGTGTTGATTTTATTTATACAATTGTTTACCCAATAATATGCTCCACTTTAATAAACAATCGAATCTAGCCAAAAGTAAGTTATCGAGAAAGTATTGTCCAATCGTGTTTCTGGTACATTATAATGTATGCATGTTTATAATTTGATTATTGTTGTTATAATTTTATATTGTTTATATTTTATATTTAATATTGTTTATAATTTGATATGTGATTTAGAATAGAATAGAATATTCTTTATTGCACAAAACAAACAATGTAATAGGCGAACTTAATGCTAAGAAGCATTCTCTACCAGCTAACCTTTGTGTATTGTGGATACATGTATGTAGGTAGTGCACAAAAAACGTAATAAAGAGAAGAAAAAAGACCTTAAAAAAATTAAAAAAAAAAATGAGTCATACTTTTCCCTACAAACTGGGTATTTACCATGGTTTTTGGGATTAAATTGCCTAAAAATTTCACAAAAACGTCAAACGTTTCAAAAGATGTTGATTTAGTCAGTTAAAAATAAAATTCAAATCTAAGATTACTTAGTAATTTTCCTTTGAGTATACTGTTTAAACAAATTTTCATTTTCATTTCATTCCATAGGTATTTTATGGGAAATTTTGTAGCAATTATTTCGTTACTTATAAAGTTAAACAATTCTTTTTGTTTTTTTTCTCTAGGGCTACTTCTAATATTGACTAATAGTCAACCGATTTTCTCGTCGAATCGCCTTAGCTCAATCGATTTTTAAATCTACTTTAGTACTATTTTCTAATAATTTTTCGTTACTAATTTTTAATTTAAATCAAAAATTTGTAGTTATCGTTGTTTTTTTTAAATATTGATTTCCACTCGTAGTTTACACCCAATTCAACACACATCACTTAATTCACTAGCACATAAAAAACGTGCAATCACCTTCATTTTCGTTGACTTTCGCTTGTTGTCCTGCGCACACGCATCGTTTTTATAGACAAATACACATGAGAAATTATCATGCGAATCGCGCGCATTTGAGACCTCACTGACACCTAGGGTTGGCACCTCAGTTCAGAAAAATATATATATTATAAGTTTGAGGCCATTGTCTGTTTATCTGTATGTATGTAAGTACGTAGTATGCATGTGTTGCCACGTTTAACCTCCGGAAAGGGTGCTCTGATTTCAATGATTTTTTTTTTAATTAAAGGTGGTGTTTGCGATATGTTTATAGGAAATTGGTAAAGCCATTTCCAATATTTATTATGAACTCTTGCATTTATGCAGCTAGAATCATCAGTTAGAATATATGGCTTTCTCCTGTCCTGCCCATCCAAGTTCAGGTGGATGCTCTTTTAACACATTTTTACAGTGTTTTTTTTTTGTTTAGGTTAATCGTTGCTAAACTGATAATATTTTTGAGTTACGATCAATTAAAACATGTGTGTTAAGACTCCTAGTTCTCGCGAATTCAACTTTCGCTATCTGAAGAAGTGTTGATGAGCTGTAATGGGCAAAATAACCAAATAAATTGAATTTCGCATACCGCAACCGTGATCCAGCTGCTAAAATCCATCAACCCGTTTAGGCTACAGAGCGTGCCAAAGACTCGCATGCAAACATACATACATGTTAGTAGTAGTTGAGCTTTTTTTGTGAAAGAGTTCATCCAGGGAAGTACTAGATCCATATACCTATTTGTGCGGCGAAGCAATAATGCTCGCATTGCATTCCGATTTGAAGGGTAGGTGCCGGTGAAATTACAGGCACATGAGACTTTTCATCTTTATGTCTTAGGGTTGCGGGCGCAGTGCAATGCCACATAGAGCGCGTCCTAGGTGGACTTAATCTATGAGGTAATGCACTGTTAAAGGCAGAGGTTACCACTTAACATCAGGTGGGCAATCTGTTTGTTCCGCCATAAAAGCAGAGTTCAAAAAATAAAATAAAATACTTATACTTGAAAAACATAACCCTCCTTCTGGACAGTTAGATAATAATAATGAAGCCTACTTCGTCACCTACTTCACCTAGACATTTATATAGATAGATAGGTACTAACCTGTCTATTGCTGTTTATCATGCAATGAGAAGATAAACCTTCCTTAATTGAATGAGAATACACAAACGCATTGTGAAGTCAGTCACAGTGCATTAACATCCATTAGAAAGAGAAAAAACCGGTCAAGTGCGAGTCGTACCCGTGTGCAGAGGGGTCCGTACAAGTTAGCGTTCATAGATAGATAGTTATTAAATACTTTATACCACACCATAATATAAAACAATTTACGAATAATTATACTAAAAACTAACTATGCTGTACAATGGGCGGTCTTATCGGCTTAGTAGCGATTTCTACCAGACAACCTGTGGATGGATAGGTCTGTATACCATTAACATGGGTATCTAATGTATCAATGTTCTACTTATTTAAATATAAATACGTTGATGTGCAGCGACATACAAACATACTAATAATAATAATAGGTGCACACAAATTAAATGAAATGAAATTAAAAATATTTATTTGGCAAGCAAATACAAAAAACAAACAGAATAAATAGAACACAGCAGGACAAAAGCATAAAATAAAAAAAAAATAACAACATCGACATAAAAAATAATACAAAAACATAATTCAGACTTTTTTTTTGTATTTTATTTAGGTTATAAATAAAATACATTCAAAAAATTTAAAAAGAAAAACAATGAAAAAAAGTCCCACGCATCCATTCTGTCCGAAACAACTAACCTACTATAATATACAATTGTCAATTTTTTTCTGGTTTCTCCGCTTTTTGGTAACCACCAAAATTCTTTTTAATTACGCTATAATTCCGTGATTGGGCCCGGTAGATCAGAAATAAGTATTTGTGAAAAATATATTTTTCCATGCAAGCTTTTGTAAAATTAGTGGTTGTAACCGCGTGCTGATCAAAATGAGCCTAAACACGGCCAGTCTACTATTATCCCCCGAGGAGTTCCGTTGTCCACCTTCCGTCTACATCATCAGATCAGCTCGCTCTTACCATCATATTGTATTGTCATCGGAACTTGACAGGTATGCCAAATTTCAGCTCATTCAGTTGTGGGTAACCGCTTTAAAGTTCAGATGCAAGATTCCACCCGGATTCTACCCAGATAAAAACATATACATACATTGCAAGTTAAATAAACATTTAAAAAATAGGCTGTGACAGACAGACATACAAGCGAGTGATCTTTTAATCATTATAGAACCAGTTGCGTTCTGTAACCATTATAATATAAGGGTTCGTTGGTACCTTTTAAGATACGAAACCCTAAAATACTTCAACACTTCATTACCTACAAGGAAATTGTAAATTATCAATTAATTAAGCTATAAGTATAATCTTAAGTCAAGTAAGTGATTAAATAGTAAATCCGTGGTGTATCCGGCCCAAAAATAGACCCCTCTGTCTCCTCCCGTGGATGTCGTAAAAGCCGACTAAGGGATTACCCGGACTTGTTGATAAGATTCGTTGGTATAAGATTTGTCCTGGCTGTGGAATGTGTTATTACTGGAAGAAACATATTGTCACCATCATATTGTATTGTCATCGGAACTTGACAGGTATGCCAAATTTCAGCTCAATCGGTAGAGGATAACTTCTTTAAAATTCAGTTGCAAGATTCCACCCGGACAAACATACATTGCAAGTTAAATAAAAGCTTGTAAAATAAAGCAAAGTTTTGACAACCCTAATTTCCTCATTTTCAGTTTGTCCTAAATTGATATTCAAATGTATACTCTATCACCTTTAGCTAGAGCACATCTAGTAGGTTTGAGCAGCAAATGTAGAGTTTTCCATCGATGAATACAAATTCGGAACAAGTAAGGTTGTGATGACTCCTTAGGTCGTCACTTTACTCGACCAAATTGTATAAAATATAGACCTTCAACCAAATTAACGACGAAGAACTACAGTACATTATTATCTACTTATACTAGCAACTAACTCCTTTCAATTTCAATGCTTGAATTTCAATTTCAACCAATTTTACCAATAATAGAATTTCACAAGTATTTGCTTTCCTTTTTTTAGCTTCATGATTGAATGATCAAGCATAATATTTGTGCTAATATTTATTCTGTGATAATATAGCCAATCTGATTTTAAGCGGTAATCTCTGTCTGTAACCTTGTCATCATGGGCCTTATAACATCTACGAAAGAGTCAGTTAAGCATTTGCGTTCGTGACTAAATAGGCCTATCCGGGAGGGGGAGCGGCAGCCACGGCCGCACTTTGTTACAATGCATTATCACATAGTCCACCTAGGACGCACCCTATGTGGCAATGCACAGCGCCCGCCACCCTGATACATAAAGATGAAAAGTCTCTTGTGCCTGTAAATTTACCAGACTGTAATTTCTGACGTCAAACCCACTAAATTGCAAAAATAAACTGTATTTTTATGATACCAATCGAGAGGGTATTTCAAGGATCAATTCCTAATACTATCTCAAATTAAAGGAACACCATAAAATTATGAAATAAGAAAAGACTGAGAAAAAAAAAATCTTCTCCGTCTCAATATGTTACTGTTCTATAATATGTAAAAACCTTCTTTGACGTCGTACTTACAAAAAACAGCATTTAAATCGGTTAAGCTCTTTTAGATATAGTTAAATACCACAGGCCTATTAATTAGTACTCATGGTCTGTGCTAAATACCAAAAAAGCGGCCAAGTGCGAGTCGGACTCGCCCATGAAGGGTTCCATTCCGTAGCAGCAAGTAACATAATATAAAAGTTCTTGGATGATTTACGATTAATGACGTATTAAAAAAAACTACTTACTGGATCCCGTTCAAACCAATTTTCGGTAAAAGTTTACATGGTAATGTACATCATATATTTTTTAAAGTTTTATCTTTCTCTTATATTAGGAGTTACGAGGGGTGGGGGGCACACATTTTACCACTTTGGGAGTGTCTCTCGCGTAAACTAAACAGTTTAGAAAAAAATTATATTAAAAACTCAATATAATTTTTGAAGACCTATCCATAAATACCCCACACGTATTTATGAAAAAAAAAGTTTGAGTTTCTGTTCTAAGTATAAGTAACTATAAGTATTTGTGTAAGAATCTTAATGCGGTTCACAGAATACAATTACTTACCAAGTTTCAACAGCATAGCTCTTATAGTTTCGGAAAAAAGTGGCTGTGACATACAGACGGACAGACAGACAAATAGACAGACATGACGAATCCATAAGGGTTCCATTTTTTGCCATTTGGCTACGGAACCCTAAATAACACACAATCGAAACTGGCTTAGCTATTTTGGAGGTATAGACGAATACCTATAAATACTTACACAAATAAGTTCATTCAGTCGGCTTTTTTTTAATGATCCAGGATGTGCTGATTATCGCCCACCTGTTGGAGTGCATTTGACTAACGTATGCTTTATTGCATTTATAATAAAACTAACTACGTGGTACAATGGGCGGGCTATAACATATAACATTCCAAAGTGGCTGTTACCTTATCTATTATTTACCGACCTAATAAAAGGATGTTGGCCACCTCACTAGTTCAAATGGTCATCTCACTAATTCAAAAATTGACATAAATAATGCCTTCAAAACTAAGTCCTTTTGGGCCACTTCTAGATGATTTCAAAGATATATCGCGAGGAACCGAAAACATGTCGAATCCCACACGAGTTAGTGGAAAAGTTTACTAGGACTAGGGATGAGACATGAATAAGTTATAAAGTTATCGATAAAAATACTCTACAAAACCCATGATAATTCTGCTCTTATAACAAAAGCGGTAGAAAACCAAATTTCCTAAATACTAAAATCAAAATTGTAAGATTCCTCCTTTGATTTTGCTTCGCTCTACAATATACAATAAGATTAAGATCCAGAGTCTCGAGCACCGCCGTAAAGTTGCAAGCCTTTCGATCTTCTAGGCTATATTTCGGAGAATGTGCCCAGGAACTACATGATCTTATCCCACTATCTCTTTTTCATGATAGGACGAGCAAGTACAGTGATCAGTACCATCCTTACCTCAGCCTCTATACGTAGGTACAAAGCGTTTCGATTTCACCTTTATAATGTGAAAAACTGCTTAGGAGTGGAAATCGCTGGCGTCATCTGTCTTTCCTGAAAACTACAATTTGGGTATCGTCAAGGCAAGATTGAATAGGTGCCTTCTAGACTTTCGAGCTCCATCGGCAGTCGCATCGTCACTTACTACTAACAAGATCGCGGTCAAATGGAGATCAACCATTGATTTAAAAAACCTAAACCTATAAAAAAATTGTTATTTATTCATGCCTGCCATAATTATATCTACTGTGACATATATATAATATTGGTAAGTGTGCAAGGGTTTTTAAATCAAACTGATATGAAAATGTGAGGGGATTTTTAATCCCTCTCGTTAAATAATGAAAACTATTTGGATAACACACGTACTTTCGTTTATTTGAGCTCACATCCAGATAGAAATTACATTGCAGGAAAATCCTTTACCCAGAGTGACATAACTGGTGATGTTACCTCTTACAAGCTAGTGATGCGACCTAACATAGCAATCGTGGTGATTGATACGTGAATCACCACACCACCCCCCTACGGAGAAAAATATGACAGACAAAACAAAAATAAAATAAAATAACTAAAATATCTTAACACTATGTCATACATACTTATCAGAAAAGACTATAAACAAAATCAATCAAAATTCTTAAATTTAACGCGTCAGCCAGAGCGTGTGGTATATGGCTGTTTCGGAATCGGAGGTACAGGCGGTAACTCACCTTGAACAGGTGGCTGTGGCGGTGGAACGGATTGAGCAGGCGATTGTTCGGATGGAGTTAAATGGTGATCAGAATGGTCGATGAAAGCCGGTTTGAGCCTATCGACAGTCACAACAACCCTTTTTCCTTTTACATCTAAAGTAAACGTCTTACCATCACCCGATCGCTCCAGGACTTTAAAGGGACCAACATAGGGTGGCTGCAGTGCCCGGCGGACGGTATCGTCCCTCAAGAACACATGTGATACTGTTGCTAGGTCCTTAAATATGAAAGAAGAAGATTCGCCATGCCGAGAGACTGGAAGTGGACGTAATGACGACATTTTGTGACGCAGTTGTACGACGAAATCAGAGGGATCTTCGTACCTTTCCGATGCCGGAGAAGGGACTAATAATTCTCCATGGAGCCTGAGGGGCTCACCATAGAGAAATTCTGCGGCAGTCGCGTTGAGATCTTCTTTAAATGCTGACCGCATTCCTAGAAGAACCATAGGGAGCGACCTTAACCAGGAACTACTGTGACACATTAAAGCAGCCTTGAGCTGCCGATGAACCCGCTCAATCATCCCATTTGCACAGGGGTGATAATGAGGTGGTCCTTATTCGTTTAGTGGAAAACTGAAGCAAAAGACGGTGAAACAAATCTGACTCAAATTGCGATCCCTGATCTGTAGTAATGACAGAAGGAACGCCGAAACGGGAAACCCATTCTCTGGTAAAAGTCTCGGCTACCTCCTCTGCCGTAATGGATCGCATGGGCCAAACCTCAGGCCACCTGGATAGTCTGTCTATCGCTGTCAGACAATAACGAAATTTCATTACAGATGGGCAAGGGTCCAACAATATCGATATGGACATGCATGAAACGACCAGATGGTTGGTCAAATTTACCGGTAGGAGCGGAGTTATGTCTTGAAACCTTGCTGCGCTGACACGCTTCACAAGATCGAGACCAAGCTCGGCAGTCTTTTCTCACCGAAGGCCAGACAAAACGCTCTACAACGAGACGCGTAATAGCTTGAGCGCCAGGATGGCTCAAATTGTGCAACCTATGAAAAGCTGCACGGCGGAAAGAAGGGGTCAAATAAGGACGCGGTTTACCAGTCGAAATGTCGCAGTAAACCAAGGTGTTAGTCTCTGGTGTGCAGATTTTGGTCAGGTTTAGGCTGGAGCCACCTTGCAGTAATTTAGCAAGCTCCTGGTCTGAGGATTGTGATTCAGCAAGAGCTTCGTAGTCTTCCTCTAGAGAGATGACATCGATGTCGATGCGTGACATAGCGTCAGCCACAACGTTATCCTCACCCTTAATATACTTGATGTCAGTAGTAAATTGACTAATAAATGACAGTTGATTTAATTGCGGCGGTGGAAGTTTCTCGCGTCGCTGCAAAAATGCGTACAAAAGGGGCTTGTGGTCTGTGAAAATTGTGGTGTGCTGGACTTCTAAAATGTATCGAAAATGTTGGACACTTTCGTACACCGCTAGTAATTCTCTATAATAGGCTGGCCACTGCGCCTGTTGTGGGGTCAACTTTTTGCTGAAAAAAGAAAGAGGAAACCATTGACCGTTTACCTTTTGCTGAAGGCAGGATCCAATGTGAACGCTAGACGCATCAGTAAATAAATCCAAACTGGCGTTGCTAATTGGATGCTGTAGCAGCGTTGCGTTGGAAAGGCTTTTCTTGCAAGCTTCAAACTGTTGCAGTAGTCCGGGTGACCAGGGAAATGGTTTAGCACCCTTACTGTTAGTTGAAACCAATGCCTCAATTAATGGAGCTTGAAACAGCGCAGCTCGAGGTACAAAACGACGGTAATAATTGAGCATGCCGAGAAATCGGCGCATACCTTGTACCTTTTCAGGTGGCGGAAAATCTAGTAGGGTCTGAATACGATCTTGAGGAGGCTTAGTACCATCGCCACTAACGTGGTAACCCAGAAAAACAACTTCGCTGACGCCCAGAACACACTTGGAAGGGTTTATTACGACGCCGTAGTCCTGCAGGCGTTTGAAAAGGATACGAAGGTGCTCAAGATGGGTAGAATCATCCTTTGAAAAAATTATAATGTCATCCACGTAAGGGAAACAGAATTCTAGGCCCCGTGTGACCTCGTCAATGAAACGCTGGAAGGTTTGTCCAGCGTTCCTTAATCCAAAGGTCATATAGGGGAATTCAAAAAGGCCAAACGGGGTAACGATGGATGTCTTGGCGATGTCCTCTTCGAAAACAGGAATTTGATGATATGCCTTAACAAGGTCCAAGGTGCTAAATACTTTGGCGCCAGCGAGGTTATGGGAGAAGTCATTGATGTGGCGAACCGGGTACTGATCTGGTACGGTCCTAGCGTTAAGGGCGCGGTAGTCACCACAAGGACGCCAGGTGGTATCTTTTTTAATGGTCATATGTAACGGTGAGGACCACGCGCTTTTGGACGGACGAGCCGTCCCGCATCTTACCATTTCCTCAAATTCCTTTTTAGCTGAAACTAGTTTCTGCGGCGCTAGGCGCCGAGGTCGGCAGGACACGGGGGGTCCCTCTGTGGTTTTGATGTAGTGCACTGTGTCATGCTTGATCACTCTAGGGAGGCCGGGGGGTCGAGTAATATCTGAGAACTCAACTAAGAGCTTGGTGAAAATTGACTTACCGGAAACTACTGATCGTACGCTGGGCTGATCAATACTAGCAGCAGAGGCAGTGGATGTTAGTCCAGTAGTGCCATCAACTAGTTTATTATTTCGACAGTCAGGCAATAGGTTGTAAAATGCTAGAAAATCAGAGCCAATAATGGCCGTACTGACATCCGCTACTACAAACTGCCAGACAAAATCGCGCCGAAGGCCTAAATTTAATTTAAGATTAATTGTGCCGAAAGTTTGGATCCCGCTTCCGTTGGCCGCGCTGAGCTGATAGTTGGTTGCTTCTCTGCGTGATAGTAGCCAACGGTGCGGATAACAACATAAATCTGACCCAGTGTCAATCAGAAACCGATGCTTGGTCACTTGATCAGTGACAAAAATACGGCGGCCAGTGTTTGGGCAATCAGCTGCCGCCACTACTGACAGCTGTTGGGGTTTTCCGGCTTCCAGTTGCAAGGGCTGATGCATCTTATGGCTTTTCCACCTCATTTCCTGTGGTACCAACACCGCTTGGAACTGTTAGAAGCCCTACTTGAAGAAGCGGACCGGTCGCGTGAAGGTCGGTGCTGCTGCCTTGAGAGTGCGGCTACTTGGCTACTTACCTCTTCCAACTTTTGAGCTAGCGTAGCTAAAGTGAGCGTTGAAGATGTAGATGCAGAACACACGGCAGGTGCTGGGGCCAACTCAACAATTTTGTCAGCTAACTCTGAGATTTTGTGTAAATTGAGGTCAGCCTGAGCCGCTAGGTTGGCCTGGGCTTGATGAGGCAGGCGGCGCAGCCAAAGTTGGCGTATGATATTATCATCAGAGAGGGCTGTCCCAGCAAATGAGCGGAGATGGCGAAGAAATTGGGACGGCTTTCTATCACCAAGTTCTTCGTCGCTTAGGAGTTGTCTTACACGCTTCTCCTGTGAAGATGAGAGGCGCTGAATGAGCGCTTCTTTTAACTTCAAATATTTTCCCTCTGAAGGGGGATTTGTTATCAAATCCTCCACCTCACCTGCCAGCTTCTGGTCTAGGTGGCCAACTATATAATTAAATTTCGTAGTATCTCCCGAGATATTGGCTAATTCGAACTGAGCTTCGACTTGGGCAAACCAAATGGCAGGCTTGTCGGCCCAAAATGTGGGCAATTTTACTGCAACTCTGCATACCTGAGCTTCCAATACGTTCTGGCCAAGGCGTTTTTTTAACTCAGCATTGTCTGCCAATAGTTGTTTGACTTGCTCGTCTGCCATGTTGTAAAAAAAACAATAAACAAGACCTAAGGTACCACACTCCCGAGCAGAACGCAACGAGAACACACAATAAGGTAAATAATTAAGCAGCCACACAACCAATACCAAAAATAAAAAAATGTTAAGGGTAGGCAGTCACCTAGGCTATGTTTACAACCAGTTACAATTTAAAATATATGTACCGAATAAACCAAAACAATTAAAATTAAGTTTTCTTATTATGATGCAGGTTAGTTATTAGTAAATAGTATTTACCATGCAACCCGGATGTATTTCACAGCATTGTAACATTAATACAAATTTATCCAAAAGTTATTTCCGTTGCAGATAAAAGATTTCAACGTATAGGTACCTTGAATCTTCTTTCAATCCATATGCTTTTCATAGAACACTGATCACTCACAAACACATGCAGCCTCGGCTGATGAATCGAAGCTGACCCCGGGCGGCGTCAATTGTGCGATGATAAAAGCTCCCTGTATATCGTCCCAAGACAGTAGACCGTCAACCAAATTCGCCAACAAACTGTAGTCGAGCCGCAGGTGCCAAGGGCGGCGGGCGGTTCTCACTTCGCCAACAAACTGTAGTTGAACTGCAGGAAAGGGTGGCGGGCGGCGCACACTTCGCCGACGAACTGTAGTCGAATCGCAGGGCAGCGGGCGGCGCGCGGACTTGTACCAACAGAAAACCCAGCAAGGGTAAAACAGGTGCAAAGCACTTCGGGCCTTGGTTCAAACATTCAAAGGTCCGCCCAGTTGTTGTTCGCTAGCCAGCGAGCCCGTAGTTTATCTGTTTGCCTGTGAGCGAGCCGTGCAGTACCTACTGCATTCGTGTACGTGTTTTCAATCACATCGCGGTCACCAATGAGGGGATTTTTAATCCCTCTCGTTAAATAATGAAAACTATTTGGATAACACACGTACTTTCGTTTATTTGAGCTCAAAACCAGATAGAAATTACATTGCAGGAAAATCCTTTACCCAGAGTGACATAACTAGTGATGTTACCTCTTACAAGCTAGTGATGCGACCTAACATAGCAATCGTGGTGATTGATACGTGAATCACCACACATGCATTATGTATGATAAGAGTTGTGGGCACACGAGCACGGGACAGATCCCCCATGAGATAGACTGACCCAATCAAGCCAGTTTTGGAAGGTCCACTGCATGCATCAGGAAGGCTGCAGTCGAGTGGCAAGGATTGTAAAACGAGCCACAGACCTCTGCCGTGAAGACCACGACCACCATGCCAAGAGTAATTTTATTTAATTTATTTCACGTTATATCATAGTTTGTCACATAACATATTAAGTAAATACAATTTCACCATTTCACAAACAAAATATTCTAATAGTAGTCGGTTCTACAAGTATAAAAATTATATTTCTAATCTAATAAAAAAATAAGTTTGATATTTAAATACAGTGACATAGGTACTCAAAATAAATATTAATATCTAATTAATAATCTAATACCTACTCTAATAATTATCTGCTACCTACATCTAACCCAGAAACTATTACAGAAATACTGAAATACAATTTATTTGTAAAACCAATTTACATGTCAAAAAAATAAATCCAATATAAATAAAAATCACAATTATAAAGCATAACATAATATCAAGTCAAGGTAGGCACAAGACAAAACAATTACCTACACTAATAATGACTACACAAGTAACCTTCTTTCGAGCAGTTCGCTCACAGAATAGAAATTCTGCTCGATAAGCCAACGTTTCAGACGAAACTTAAAACTGGATAAACTGCCATCCGATGTGACAGAGTCTGGTAGTTTGTTATACACTGCCGGACCCATTACGTGAGTTAACTTTGAGGACTTTGTGAGGGAGCGGCCGATAGTCACGAGCTTCCCTGCGTTCCGCGTCCCTTACGAGTGGATGTCGCTGTTCTTCTTGAACCCTCCTAGGTTTGACCGGACATACACCGCCACTTGCATTATCACAATGCAGGGCAGTGTAAGTATGCCTAGTTCTTTAAAATGTGGTCTAGCAGAGACGTCACGTCGTATATTAACTAAGGTGCGTACGGCTCGTTTTTGCATCCTGAAGGCACGCTCCCAGTCGGCAGCGCGCCCCCATAGCTCAGCAACATACTGTAACACCGAGTGAACTGTTGCGAAATAACAGCTTCGTGCCACCTCCGCCGGAACCACGCGAGCCACCCGTTGGAGCGCGAAGCATGCGCTACCTATCTTCCCGCATAGCTTATCTATATGGCTCTCCCAGGTAAGGGCTCTGTCTAATTCGAAGCCAAGGAACGTGGTTGCTTCGGATTGGCCAATGGCAGTTCCGTTCACGCGGACAACCAGCTGTCTCACCGTTTTACCGGATAAGCGGAAATGTAGGTTTTACTATTTTTATATTACTAAGTTTATCAGTCGATATAATACAATTTTTAAATTATACCTATGTAAAAAAAACCAGCACCCCTTGAGAGCACACTACAATAACATCGTTACCTATTTAGCAAAAATGAGGAATCTAAAACAGTCATATTCATAAAATGCATTTACCTCAAAGAAATGTTTAATTTTCAGAGACATGTATATCGTTGTTAATTTTCCTCTTGAAGTCAGATGTTTCTGATGTGAAATCTTTTGAAGTGAGTTGTCTAGAATAATATCGATAAATCTGAAATATCGATACCTTTCCCATCCTTAACTTAGACAGTTCCGTTAGATTCAATTTTGATAAAATTAGTACCATCTCAGAGTTGAGACTGTTAGCCACTTATATCTCCGCGGAGACTTTGAAAGCACACCGCGCTTTAAGCCGCCATTTATTCGCCATATCTGCGCCATATCTCCGCTATAATGCCACAATGTTAGCAGCCTCGAGTTGAAATGTGTTTAGTAAATTTTAAATTTTAAATTTGTTGAAAAGGTTTATACAATTGTCGGTGTAAGGACAAAATAGAATGCATTAATTTCCTACTACCTTAACCTCAAAGTAAAGTTTTAATTAGTAGTAGAGCTTTTTTGTGAAAGAGTTCGTCCTGGGAAGTACTACCACCATACCATACCATGCAGTAGTGCTCGCATTGCTGTGTTCCGGTTTGAAGGGTATGGTGTGCCGGTGAAATTACAGGCACATGAGAATTTTCATCTTTATGTCTCAGGGGCTGGCGCAGTGCAATGCCACGTAGGGTGCGTCCTAGGTGGACGTGACCTGTGAGGTAATGCATTGTTAAAGGCAGAGGTTACCGCTTAACATCAGGTGGGCCATATGATTGTTCCGCATGCACGTAGATAAAAAAAAATGGACTTCAGTTCTGCGCTTAAATACCGTCCGCAACCAAAAGAGAAACAAAGTTGTTTTGAAACCGTAAAATGGCTCATCGAAATGAGCCAAACACGGCCAGTCAACTATTATCCCTCGAGGAGTTCCGTTGTCCACCTTCTGTTTCCATCATCAGATCAGCTCGCTGTCACCATAATATTGTATTGTAATCGGATTTGACAGGTATGCCACATTTCAGCTCAATCGGAAAGTGGTTCTAATTCAGCTTGCAAGATTTGACCCGAATATACATCATTATCTAAACTCACTTACTAATATTACAATTTAAGGCAAGAATAGACCCAAAACTGCAATATAGACCTATCTTAGAAAGCCTACTTCTAAACGGATGGCCCAAATAATTAAAAAACAACATATAACAGGTATAATATAGTCCAGAATAGATTAATTATTTTCGAAAAAAATACGACTTCGCGGCTAGGATTATTTCCCCAAAACAAGATTTTGTAATATTAGTGATCGGAACCGTGTGCTGATCACAATGAGCCTAAACACGGCCAGTCTATTATTAAACATCTAATATTATTATTCACCTTCCGTCTCCGCCATCAGATCAGCTCGCTGTCACCATCATATTGTATTGTCATCGGAACTTGTCAGGTATGCCACATTTCAGCTCAATCGGATATCGGAAAGTCTCCCTTATCGCCACCGTGAAATACTTATCATTGAATAGTTCCATGGCCATCTCTAGTCTTCTTCATCAGTTCCACTTCATCAAATGGAACTTCCGGAATGCACATGATTGACTTGTTGCTGAAAATAATGAAATCGCTCTTGTGTGTCTATAATATTTGAGGAGTTCCCTCAAAACCTCATGTTAAAAAAAAACACACGACTCTTTTTGAAGTCGGTTAAAAATTCAAAGTTTCCTATGGCTACTAGTATAGTATTATTTTAGCTGTGCTATGATTAACACATGCTGCTCAAACGCCTGGAAGCTATTTTAATTATTATTAACACATGCTGCTCAAACGCCTGGAAGCTATTTTAATTATTATTAACACATGCTGCTCAAACGCCTGGAAGCTATTTTAATTATTATTAACACATGCTGCTCAAACGCCTGGAAGCTATTTTAATTATTATTAACACATGCTGCTCAAACGCCTGGAAGCTATTTTAATTATTATTAACACATGCTGCTCAAACGCCTGGAAGCTATTTTAATTATTATTAACACATGCTGCTCAAACGCCTGGAAGCTATTTTAATTATTATTAACACATGCTGCTCAAACGCCTGGAAGCTATTTTAATTATTATTTCACAATATTTTAGTAATTAATAGGTTTATAAAAAAATAAGTTCACATTTTTGAAAATATTAATTTACTTGAGACAGTTGCGGTTTTTCGTGATTTTCTCTCACTATTTGTTTCGTGTACTACCCGGTCACATTATCTCGAGACCTGGCGTCGAAAGTATATCGTCGTAAGTATAAGTATCGTATAAGTATAAGTATAAGTATAAGTAAAAGTATAAGTATAAGTATAAGTATATATATAAGTCATATATTGACAGTTATGCAACTTGACAGGTATGCAAAATATCATCTCAATCGGTTGAGAATAACTGCTTTAAAATTCAGTTGCAAAATTCCAGCGAGGTCTCGAGATAATGTGACCGGGTAGTACTCTGTTCTGTACCCCCGTTCTTAATAATGTGACCGGGTAGTACTCTGTCCTGTACGCCCGTTCTTAATAATCTGAACATTACTGAGTAAGACAGTGACAGAATTTGGAGTAACTAATCACCTTGAATAAAAGCTTGTAAAATTAAAGGGTTCTGTAAGAAACTGAAGACTATGCCAAATTAAGTCCAAGTCGAACGGATAGTTACATCAAATCGCGCAGTAAATATTTAAATGTTTGTTGGCAGACGGCCAATGGAATCCATTGTACCATTTGGCAGAGGTCCTGCATCGTAAACATGCATGCACGTACAAACATAAACTTTATTTTCTTATTTTGAAGTTTATTTTGTTTATTATAGTTTTATAAGTCATTTACAGTGCCTGCTACAGGGGTCACATCGGCGGGCTTCCGACAAAAGTGACCTTGATGGTTGAGATGTATTCCGTCTGGACCATAAACTTAATATTACTAAGGTCTGGACGTAAATACGTGACGTGTAGATGAAGACGTGTTGTGACTCCGAGTTTGTCAACATTTTTAACACCTTCAAAAAAAGCAGCTAAGTGCGAGTCGGCCTCGCCCATAAAGGGTTCCTTAGCAGCAAGTAACATAATATTAAAGTTCTTGGATGGTGATTTATAACGTATTAAAAAAACTACTTACTAGATCTCGTTCAAACCAATTTTCATTGGAATTTTACATGGAATTGGAATTGTACATCATATTTTTTTTTGTTTTTTCGTCTCTTATTTTACTAGTTACGGGGGGGGGACACATTTTACTCGCGCAAACTATCCAGTTTAGGAAAAAAATATATTAGAAACCTCAATATCATTTTTGAAGACCTATCCATAGATACACCAGACGTATGGGTTTGTGGAGAAAAATAATTGAGTTTCAGTTCTATGTATGGGGAAACCCATTTTTTTTATGTCTATTTTTTGTGAAAAATCTTACACGGACTAACAGACAGACAGACAGACAGACATGACGAATCCATAAGGGTTCCGTAATTTTGTTACGGAACCCTAAAAGGAGGTGGTTCTAAATTCCCGTGTATTTATTTTTAATCGGTGCAAAGTTTCGCTTGAGGCGCGAAATTCAGATTTTATTGTGTTTTTTGCTCATCACAGCTTATCAACACAGTTTGAGCTAAAGAAACCTGATTTTGGAAAACTAGGAGACCTAACACGCATATTTTACAAGCTTTTATTTAACTTGCATTGTATGTATGTTTGTCCGGGTGACATCTTGCAACTCAATTTTAAAGCAGTTATCCTCAACCGATTGAGATGATATTTTTGCATACCTACCTGCCTAGTTCCGATGACAGTATAATATGATGGTGACAGCGAGCTGATCTGATGATGGAGACGGAACGTGGACAGCGGAACTCCTCGATGGATAAAAGCAGACTGGCCGTGTTTAGGCTCATTGTGATCAGCACACGGTGATCGCAAGATCACTTATTTTATAAAAGCAGACTGGCCGTGTTTAGGCTCATTGTGATCAGCACACGGTGATCGCAAGATCACTTATTTTATAAAAGCTTAGCTTAGCTTAGCTTTTACCTTTATTGTAAAGTTTTTTAAACTTATTGATTGAAAGTATATCATATTTATCATTAGCACAGAATATATATTAGTACAAGTATCATTAGTTTCGGTTGTACTATTATTTATTCTGTGGTTTAGCTGCGAATGTCATTAAATGTTTTTTTACAGTGATTTTTTTGTTCATTTTAGGTAGACTAATGATAATTAAATAATAAAATAATAAATAATACTGGACATTTCACATAACATTATCTAGCCCCAAGCTAAGCAGAGCTTGTGTTATGGGTACTAGATAACTATACTATATATACTTAATACAATATATTACGTAGATAGATATTTTTTATTATACATCAAAAATACCCAGAACACCCTGAACAAATATCTGGGATCGCACAAATATTTGTTCCGAGGCGGCAATCGAACCCGCAACCTCCTGCGTCGCAGGCCAAGCTTCGCCCGCCGCGCCACAGAGGTCGTCAAGGTCGTCATTATGAGACACTTTCAATCAAAATATGCTTGAACGCTCGGAAGGTCACGTCCGCGACTTATTGCTGATAATACACATGCGTATAGGAGAAATGTAATTAGCCAGACTAGGCCTCACTTAAAGGATTGGCAGGCGCAAGGAGATCACCTGGCGCCAAAAGAAGTACGCCTTATTAGAAAACACGCCCACGATGTTGCCCTACAGCATTGGGCTGAAGAATTGGAATTGTTACAATTTAAGAAATAAAGGACATGGCCAACTCCCCATACATTGTTTGACCCAACTTTTTTGACTAACGTAACGTACAGTTGAGATACATTTGGTTATTGATAATTATAATTAGAAAAAGCCATATAATTTATTGCGTCGAAGCTAAGGTATTACTCGGACTTGTTGATAATATTCGTTGGTATAAGATTTGCCCTGGCTGTTAGCTTATTATGGAATGTGTCATTACTGGAAGAAAGCGTTAGCAGAGTCAGTCGTGGGAAGCAATGGCCACTCGTCATTATTCCACGATGGTGCAGCCCACTGTGAAAAGAGGTCCATTGAGGCTCTGCCTACCCCTTCGGGGAAAGAGGCGTGTGTCTATGTATGTTTGTATGTTAAAGAAGAATCTTGTGGTATGGTGACTCGCTGCCAAAATAGTTATTTACAAGTAAACAGAATTATGTATGTGTGGCGCGATTCGGTATTGACCGGGGTGCGGCGTGCATAGTAATGTGTGGCCGTGTGTGTGCCGGCCTCGGCGTGAGGACTGAGCTAGGTACCTACAAGATACCTACGATCATTAGGGTACCGCAGACAACAAGACCGGCGTTCGGCGAGCATAATCTGTGGCCGTGTGTGTGCTGGCCTCGGCGTGAGGACTGAGCTAGGTACCTACAAGATACCTACGATCATTAGGGTACCGCAGACAACAAGACCGGCGTTCGGCGAGCATAGTAATCTGTGGCCGTGTGTGTGCTGGCCTCGGCGTGAGGACTGAGCTAGGTACCTACAAGATACCTACGTGTCATTAGGGTTCCACAGACATAACAAGACCGGCGTTCGGCGAGCATAGTAATGTGTGGCCATGTGTGTGCTGGCTTCGGCGTGAGGGCTGAGCTAGGTACCTACAAGATACCTACGTGTCATTAGGGTTCCACAGACAACAAGACCGGCGTTCGGCGAGCATAGTAATGTGTTGCCGTGTGTGTGCTGGCCTCGGCGTGAGGACTGAGCTAGGTACCCACAAGATACCTACGTGTCATTAGGGTTCCACAGACAACAATACCGGCGTTCGGCGAGCATAGTAATGTGTGGCCGTGTGTGTGCTGTGTTGGAAATCCGAGTTTACACACACCATCGTAACATTAATCGTAATGTCGAGTGTACGTGTATTGCGTAGTAACTAGCCATTAATCTGTGACGTTTTTGGCACAGATTAATAGCTAGTTACTATGTTATACACGTACGATCGTCGTTTCGTCAATTTTTTTTGTGTTCCTATCTATTCGCTTAATGTGTGGGGATGTTTTTTTTTCTCATCTATCCTATGGTGTGAAGTGTCGTTGGATAATTAAGCTTTAAAGTGCAGTTTTTTGTTAAGAGTTAGGTGTCCACCTCCAACCCCCCAACCCCCCCAAGTTGTTTTTGGATATGTGAAAAAATTCACGGCGGGAATACTATCACAGCAAGTACTTAGGCTTTAGAAATAAAGATTAAGTAATAATCGAACACTTATAAAATGTCGTACTTTTTTTTTAAATAAGTTACATATTCTAATATAATTTACGCGTATAATTCAAATTCAAATTCAAAATCTTTATTTCAGGCTTGAATTGTACTAGATCTAAATAATAAGCTCATAGAAAAATAAATACCTTAGAAACTAACATACTTATAATAAAAACACTTTATTTATAACTTAATCTAACACACGTGTGATGGCCGACACGTCGCGGCCTGGGGGATCACGTGACAGACGGCCCTTGAACCGCCGAAACTTGAACCCTTTCGGCCAGAAGTCAGGGCTCAAGTAGATCTTCAGATAGTCCGTAGGACCCTCACCATAAATGAGCTAAAGCCCACATTATGACGAGAGTCCAACTAACTACGACGTGACGAGTAACTACGGAACCCTACAATGCGCGTGCCGCGACACGCACTTGGCCACTCTTTTTTATTATTTAAGGCTAGTCTTAAGGTGATGAAAGTAATGGGGGAGTAAGTAAGTTGGTGGAGGAAACTGCTTTAGCGAATTTTGATGGTATTTGGTGTGTGGGTATATGGGGGGGGGTTGTGATAGGGGAAGGGGAGGGGTGACCGTTTTTAATCCAGACAATACCCGTGCGAAGCCGAGGCGAGTTACTAGTATTTAAATATACGAGTAAATCAATGGTTATGTTACCCCACCCCACCTTTTTCGGGCAATTCTTGTCATTTTCTGTCTGTTTCGGCTCTACTACGTCAGAAAAACTCTAGCAAGTACCAAAAACACCGAAAATACCGGGAATCCTGGTTCCTTTGGCTCAAAGTACCGAAAATACCGGGAATCCTCGATCCTTTGGCACAAAGTACCCACCGAAAATCCCGGTACTTTAGAACAGAACTGTTTATACATTCTTTTAGTTAGCAATAACACCTGCAAAAATAAAACACCGGAGTAAAAGTTGGAAACACGACAATTTTATTCATATTTTCTATCGTTATCATCTGGTAACACTTCGATAATTAGATAAGTAGAGGTAATTTCGTTATCTTCAGATTTTATAAAGGTTTTCCAAGGGTTTTTATTAATTCTTCTAGTCTTATAGGAAACTAGGCATCTACCGAAATTAGGTGTCAAATAATACAACTTTTTGGTATTATTCTCGTGGTAAATTAAATTATTGCCATTGTCAAATACAGATTTTAACGGTACACCACTTGCAAACGCTCCTATTTCTATCAAATCGTCAGATGTCTCATCCAATTTGTACAACCCTCTTTTCCCGCTGTGCACAAAATGGGCAACCTCATCCTTGTCTATGGATAAAGAATAAATGTCATTCGCGAATAGAGTTGCACTGTTCCCGCCTTTTTTTAATCGATAAATTTTACCTTGGCTCACAAAGTAGATATCCTCTCGATGATCGATAATAAAGTCATCGATTGTGTAGTCTGATAACAAAACAGCTTTAGATGTATTATTATCGATCGTAAACAGACCCTTAGTCTTAAAAATCGTATAATAGATTTTATTCTTGAACTGCATATGCCATATTGTGTTAGCGAACAACCCAAACTGACTAGTGACGTTCTCAATAGGGTTGTACTTGTAAATTCCTTGAGCTCCGCCGATATAAACATCTCGAGTCTTTTGATCGACTGCTCTAGCGAACGAAAAATCAATATTCGGTATTACTTTGAATTTAATATCGTCTAGATCGAATCCTGCTGTATGGTCGGTTGATTTGCTATCTTCATAGTGGAAGTAAACGATGTTCTCAGTTCTGTCAATAGCCAGTTGACCTGAGAAGCGGTGTTCGTCCATGATTCGTGTTTTCGAATAGCAAACTCCGTCGAAGCACGCGTGGCAGTTGTGACACGCTACAGTAGCTAAGATTGAAGCCAACACTAACGTAGTTAGATTCATTCTGGAACATAAATAGGGAAGTCAGTATTTAATCATGGTATAAATAACTCAATGATGATAATCAATATTTAGAAAGTTTCTAGACAAGTTAATGTTATAATAAGTTATTTTAAAACTCAGGCTATTTTCAGTTTTCGAAAACGGCTGCACCAATTTCCACCAAACAGCTAAGACCAATCTCGCAAACACCATAGATAGATACAAAACACTTTATTGTACAACAAAGAAAATACGATATTTAACAAATTAATATATAAAGTCATCTCAGAAGTACAATGGGCGGGCTTATCGCTATAAGTGATCTCTGCCAGCCAACCTTGGATGGACTGGAATTATATGCACGGTGGCTTAAAATCTGATTATTACAATCTCTCACCATCTTATATACAAAAACCTCATTGAAATCAGAGCACTCGTTCCGGGGCAACAAAGAAACATACATACATACAGAATAGCAAGATATCTCACTTCTAGAAATCATAAGAAATGGAACGATCTGCATTCATTTGTTTTGTGATGAAAAGCCACTTATTGCCTACCATATTTATTTAAATAATTTAAGTTAAATTGAACAAGTAACTATGTAGGTAATTTAGCCATGCTCCTATAAAACGCGAATTATCCTTGGAATAGTTACTTACGAAAGATGGTTTAAACTAGGTTTAGAACAGACCAGTCCAACTGACGGTCAGTGTATGAAAGTGTCACAAGTAGTCACAACACAATCGAAATTCTAACCTGCACAAGCAATTAATCAATCAAATCAATTATTCAAGTCAACTATCAATTTGTATAATTTGCTAAATTAGGACACTGGCTTTTTTGAGAAAAACCAGAGATAATTCCGAGGTTCTGTCATTTTGGACATAACATCGGCTACCAAGCTCGAGAGTTGATTTCGAAAAAAAAACATCAACTTTTGTATAGTCGTACCTATATACCAAAAGCCGATATTTAGAGTTTTATATTTCGTATTGATAAGTAATAGTTTCAAATTCGATTGAATGAGACAAAACACGGTGTAACTATTCAAAGGATATTTCGCGTTTAGTAATAGCACCCTTTACTATTATTTATTCCGTGGTAGCATGTAAATGTTGAAGTAGGTACCTACCTTGAAATCATAGTGGGTAGCGAAGTTAATCCTGAATGCTTTCGGCTGCACCAATTTCATCGACAATTTCCTCAAACCAGGTTAAATACGTTCCCAATTCTATATTAGTACTGGTCATTTAAAAAAAGAACATCATAAATTAATTTCTTTGATTTTGTAAATTCTGTAAAGTTGTCTTGCACGAGTCAAATGCCGGACTGTTCGCAAATATCAATTTGTTTTATATAATAATTATAGACAGTGATAATAATGTTATCAGATGACTTGGCCTTTGATTAAAAGGTCCTACTACATTGAAGTTTTACTTCAAAACCAGACACTGTATAATATCTCTCACTCTTCTAAGGCCACGGATGATTCTCTTTATAACGTAGGTACTAAATGTTAAAATTTTGGAGTGGTTGCGTTACATGCTCACTCAGTAATAGTAAAGATTACAAACTTGATGTTAATATAGTAATTACATGAGGATGTAGGTAATCTAAATAAATCATAGACAAGAAACACGATTGGTAAAACTTTTCAAGACAGCTTTATTTTTTACAAATTGGCCCGCCTAAAACCCATTTTTCTCCTCCGATTAGAGAAAATAATAAGCGTAAACTTTTATATTATACAGTAGGTTATCACATTACTTAGATTAATTATAGATAATTTATTTTTATATATGTTACTTTAGGAGTAAAAATAATTTTTCGCTTACGTCAGTTACTTCAGATCTGAAGAAATCTATACTATACCACAGAATATATAATGTACCTACTTGGCCATTTATCCTACTAATATTATAAATGCGAAAGTTTGTGTGTGTGTTTGTTACTTCTTCACGCTGAAACGGCTGGAAGGATTTGCATGAAATTTGGAATGGAGATAACTGGACTCCCGGAATAACACATAAGCACATTTGTATCCCGATATTCCCACGAGATCGAGACTTACGCGGGTGAAACCGCGGGACGCTGCTAGTTTAATATAATAGGCTACTTGTTCAAAAACTGAACAGAACTATACCTCATCTCTTCTCGGGTTCAAGTGAGCAATAGCGCTGTCACTTTCTTGCAGCTATAGTTTTCTTGCTAGACAAAGTAAATGGACTTCGGGTCAGCGCTCAGTGTCCAAACCAAAAGAGACAAAACGCATAAAGAGGGAACATTCTGACAAGTTTTATCCGTCCATTGCTGCTAGATTATTGAACACATTGAGAGGACTAGAGTGTGAACTGGCAGTGTATAGAACTCATCTGTCACCGTTCGAATTTTCTTCTTTTTTTGTTTTTGTTTACTTAATTGTGTTAATGATGGAACAGGCAGATGGCCCACCTGATGTTTACCTCTGCCTTTAACAATGCTTTACTCATAGGTCACGTCCACCTAGGACGCGCCCTATGTGGCATTGCACTGCGTCCGCCACCCTGAGACATAAAGATGAAAGTCTCATGTGCATGTAATTTCACCGGCACCATCAAACTGGAACACAGCAATGTGAGCACTACTGCTTTGCGGCAGAAATAGGTATGATGCATACATACATAGACAAACGCCTTTTTACCCGACGGGTCAGGCAGAGCCTCAATGGGCCCCTTTTCACGGTGGGTTACACCATCGTGGAATATAGACGTGACAAGTGGTGAGCTCATCGCCGTCATTGCTTCCCACACCTGACTCACCTAACGCTTTCTTCCATTAATAACACATTCCATAATAAGCTAGCAGCCAGGTCAAATCTTATACCAACGAATCTTACTAAAGTAGTCCGGGTAATTCCTTAGTCGGCTTACACGATATTATGAGAAGTGGACGTTTTGCGACTGAGCCCATCCACGGGAGGAGACGGAGGGTTATATTCTTCTGGGTATATCTATTCTTATTCATTTATGATATTTGAATAACGGACACAATTTAAAATTCAAATAATTTCATTATCATCAGCCGATAGAAGTCCACAGCTGGACATAGGACCACCAAAAGCCCCACACGACGAACGGTCTAAACCCGCCTCCATCCACGAACGTCCTACTACTATTAAATTGTCTTCAGTCTGGGGCCTTCCTAAGCTGCGTCGTTCGGTTATTGGCCACACGAGAAGAAGCTTTATTCCCATAAATACGGGCCATAACTCACAGTCCCCAATTTACTTAATTGTTCATTAAAATACCAACATTTCTTTTCAAAATCTATAAAAAATGGTAACATGGTAATTTCATATTCTTTTCTCATTTACGGAGGAGCTAATCTACGCTTAAAACTTTGGGAGTACTGTTTTACGAGATCGGACGGCATCCTAGTTTTATTTATAATGGATCAATTGGGACAAGTCTGTGCCAATTGTACCATCAATGGTGCTGCCTGATGGTACAAGTGGTCCGGCGGCGATATCTTAGCTTAAAGGTTCATCACTCATCACATCAATCACTACAAAGTTACTTCAAAAATAAACATATGACTTATCGAAATAAACAAGTTTTTAATAAGTAAATAAAACAAGTAAATAACTATAAAAATCATTACAAAACCAATTTCTGGTACATAAACAATACATATCAAAGCTTTTATAAACTTTACCTTATTAATAATTAAAAACACTAACAATAAAATATAAATATAAGCCACAATACTTTTCAAAACATCCGAAACCTTATAAAAACTGTTTTTTTTATTTAAACAATATAAAACAACAAAACATATTTTAATACAATAAAAATACATAAAAAGACAATTTTTAGTACACAAACAATACTTTCTGAAACAGCACGAACATTAAAATCTGCCAAACGATATACATATTTTTGATATACATTTTAATATACATACTATCTCTTCGCAATTTTTACAAATTATCCAATATATTGCCTATTACTATTATTATACTCTACCCATGTTACCATGTTGAATTTATTATATATAGTTGCGTATACTATTTGCCCCCGCTCTAACTCTTTAGTTCCTCCCTGCCTAAATACAGTCAAATTAAAAAACATAGGTTCTAAAGTCTCGAGCGAAATTGGAAGAATTTTAGAGCACGCAATCATTGCCTGTTTTCTTCAGTCTTTTTTATAGATATTGATACAAAGTGTTCAATGGAGGAGCTACACCCAGGTGCGGCCGCATCGCCGCTCGGTCCACAAACTGTGTATCGGGCCCACCGCGTGCACTTTGAGGAGTTCTCTCCAGTTAAGGTTTCTTGTCTGTCTGAAAAGGGAGAAGTGTGGGGTGAGGGGCTTGGTTTGGTGCTAACTACATAGATAGATAGATAGAAAATTCTTTATTGCACATAAAACAAAGAAGTACAAAGGCGAACTTAATGCTAGAAAGCATTCTCTTCCAGATAACCTTGGAACTACATACCTTTTCTACATACCGTTTCATAAACAATCACCATCTGACGACCTCTGTGGCGCGGGCGAAGGTTTGCCTGCGACGCAGGAGGTTGCGGGTTCGATTCCCGCCTCGGAACAAATATTTTTACCATCTGCAGTAATCTGTGTTCTGGGTATTTTCTATGTACAGTAAAAATATCTATCTTTGTACAGTTTTACCAAAAATATAAGTCGCCCCGATGTACCTGCGCCTTAGACAAATTTCTATACCTAGTGCGGGAACCTTCATTCTACCAAATTTGAAGTTATTCATTCATGAAATGCCTTGTAAAAATCCTGAAATTCCGCAATAAATTCCTTAAACTCCTCCAGAAATGTTCCTAACACAACGTGAGGCAGCCCTACGTAAAGTACCATAACGTACCGTAACATCCTCATGCTGTGTACATTTCTTGAGGAATTTCAGGATGTTTACGTGACATTTCACGAATTAAAAACTGCGAAATTTAAAAAGCCGTAGAACTAAAGTTATTCGGCTTGATGTGTAGAATACCCCCCCCCCCCCCGCCTCGGGTATATAGGGATATTATGTTACACCCTGTATATATAAAACAAAGTCGTGTTAGTTACACCAGTTATAACTCAAGATCGGCTGGACCGATGTTAGTTATTTCTTTTTTGGTGGATTCTTCTCCGCTCCGAATAGCAAATTAAGTAATAAAATATCGGGGGACGGGGGCTGTTTTTCACCGGGGGCTAACCGTGCGAAGCCGGGGCGAGTCGCTAGTATATTATAATTGGCAGGTGGATTGGTTTCAATACACGGGTGGATGCTGCTGCCCATCCGCTTGTGTAATCCCTTAGTCTTCTTATACGACATCCACGGGAGGAGATGGGGGTCTATTCGTAAATTGCACACACCACGGCAACCGTACAATCTTTTATTAAAGTACTGTGTTGTGTCCGGATTAAGATCACCCACCACTGTCTCCTCCCGTGGATGTGGTTAAAGTTGACTAAGGGATTACACCAGGGGATGGGCAGTAGCATCCACCCGAGTATTGAAACCAATCTGCGTGCCAAGCGTGGTGATTATGGCAAATCCCTCCATTACATTCAATGGAGAGGATCCAGCCATGGACGTCTAAGGGCTAATGATGATGTTGATGATGATAATTATAATTATGATTACGATGGTGATGGTGATGATGATGAGATGATGAGATGATGATGATGCTGTTGATGTGATGATGATGAGATGATGAGATGATGATGTTGATGTGATGGTGATGATGATGAGATGATGAGATGATGATGATGATGATGATGAGATGATGTTGATGATGTTGATGATTATCATTAAGATGGTGATGGTGATGATGATGAGATGATGAGATAATGAGATGATGATGATGATGATGAGATGATATTGATGATGATGATGATGATGATGATGGTACGTACGGTGCACGGGACCTCCTCTCGGCTCTTGTTCGCCATGGTTTCTGGAATGTATTCGTGCTCCAGACCAAAATGCTGAAATGTAACAAAATGATATTTTAGTAGTAGTAGAGCTTTTTTGTGAAAGAGTTCGTCCGGGGAAGTACTACCACCATACCTATTTCTGCCGCAAAGCAGTAGTGCTCCCATTGCTGTGTTCCGGTTTGAAGGGTACGGGTGCCGGTGAAATTACAGGCATTTGTTTGAGACAAAAAAAACAAGTGGGGTTCGAACCAGCATTGCCGCCTCTATTCGGCAATACCTTCACCAATTCGGCCATGGGTCGATCTGGCTGCTATATTAATAGCCACTATCAAATCGCTATAGTATACCTACTTCGTGTTTTGGATCGTGTCTTGGTCACCCTGAGTTAGTCAGACTAGCTTGAGGTATGATGGCTCTGAAGAGGGCTTTGTGGAAACCAGCGCTGCACTAAACCTAGGTCTGGTGCAGCATATCCTGAGACAGGGACCTGTTTGACCCCACACAACACACATCTATGCCTTTCTACTTATCAACTTACCAACCAGTTTATATTCGTTTTTATTTTATTTTTGTATACTAGTTAAATACTAGATTTTTGTTTTTTGTTTTGTGTTATTAATATGACAACCTCTGTGGCGCGGCGGGCGAAAGTTGGCCTGCGACGCAGGAGGTTGCGGGTTCGATTCACGCCTCGGAACAATTATTTGTGCGATCGCAGATATTTGTTCAGGGTGTTCTGGATATTTTCTATGTATAATAAAAAATATCTATCTATTTAATATATTGTATTAAGCATATCAGTTATCTAGTACCCATAACACAAGCTCGGCTTAGCTTGGGGCTAGATAATGTTGTGTGTTATTTATTTATTTATTTAATATGTGTGTGTGTTGGGGGATATAAATAAACTTTCTTTCTTTCTTTCTTTCTTGTTACCTATGCAGAAAGAACCAGTATGGGGAAAGGGCTTGGCACGCCTCACAAAGGTTGCTGACCTAACGCAGAGAGACCAAAAACAACGAGAGACGAAGATCATTTCACAAACCTTCAAAATCTCCAGGTTCGGCAAATGTTCCCCCGGACCAGTCTGCACAAAATGGCGGAGCACTTTACCGCCCTTCTCCATGACTAGGGCGCCCCCCACCTGCACCCAATCACCCTTGAGGTCCCCTCCTAGATCTAAATACGGGAAAATACAGAGAAACTAGTAAAATACAGGTAGAAAATGGCCGCGAACTCACGAAGTTTACATTTTTGAACTAATTAAGTTCTTCAACGCACTATTTTTGAAAACACAAATGCATGCACCTAGGAAATAAATAAAATTACGTTTCCAGAAGCTTAATTGGTCTGAAGTCGAGCGAAACGTTAAGGCTTAGGTATAATCTGAGCCCTAACATTTTACCAATGAAATCTGAAGATTATTTTGTAAAGTGGTCACCGTTGCTTATAGACACCGACAACACGGGTTGCGCTGCATACCCAGAAGGAATTCATGAAAAAAAAATCTTGAAGCGTCACATGTCGTAACCAAGGGGAAAAACCTCAGATGGACGCTCATTCCTAACTTTTAGGTATGGGGAAGAAATGATCCCGAGAAACGAGTGGATGAGCTTTGTCACGGTGCCGGGAAGTGCGATGGTAAAATCTCGATGCGGGGATGAGATCGAAAAGCTCGTAAGAGCATTCCCCGTTGTAGGTATATACAGACCGTTCACCGTAAGTTGGCACCTGCGATGGAGTTTTTACAGGTGCCATCTTACGGTGAACGAGCCGGACCGTTCACTGTAAGTTGGCACCTGCTATGGAGTATTTACAGGTGCCATCTTACGGTGAACGAGCCGGACCGTTCACCGTAAGTTGGCACCAGCTATGGAGTATTTACAGGTGCCATCTTACGGTGAACGCGCCGGACCGTTCACCGTAAGTTGGCACCTGCCTTGTAGTATTTATAGGTTCCATCTCACAGTGAACAAGCTGTAGAGGCGGTAGAACACGCAAAGAGATCCAATGGCTCTGCGTTGGCTAAGCGGTTCTAGAGTATCGGAGAGCTTAGGGACCATTTAAAATTTAATTTAAATTCCAAAATGTATCCTTCGTGAGTTCGCGATTTCAAAACAGACATAACCTCTAAAATATCCGTGTTGGACAACCGATCGGCGGGACCCATTTGCGTGAAATGAAGCGTTTCCTTCTCGTTTTTGACGACGATCAGGCCGCCATTTTGTAAGCCGTCACCGGTTATGTCCGTTCCTATACCTGCGGTTTGATTGCAAAAAACTGCATTACAATTGGTTAAGCCGTTTCGGAGATAAAAGGTATGTATGTACCTAAAAGACAAAAAAAAACAAGTTTAACACGACATCCCTATATATATATATATATATATATATATTGGCCAGAAAAAAACATGGGTTTCAATCTGAAGGTCAATTCTATAGTAGTAAGGATCATCAAATAAAGCGCGAGCCGTGTTTGTTGCCTGATTCTTCTAATAGGTTTGGTCGCGTCGGAACATGAGTCAATTTAGTTTAAAAAGACAATTCAAAATGATTGTGATAAGTGATTAGATAAATAAAAAAAATCAATACAACAAAGCCGAGGGTTTACTGTAGGGGTTTTGTAAAATTATCTATATTTTACGAGATATTTAATAAAAACCGCTTTTTCGAGCGGCGCAGGCGTTTTTTATTGTATGATTTCTGCCTGGCGTTGGCGCAGCCAACATTAACATTGTGATTTAAATTAATTTGACGTTGATGTTGATGTTTTCCAACACCGTTTTGATCGTCACGCCGTGGAGGGGGCTAGGATAGGGGGGATAGGAGTACGTACGCATGTCGCGCCCTTTGAAGATGGCGTCTCTCGACTGCTTCCAGAGTAGCGAGGTGAGGATAGTCACCACGTTGAACCGCTTGAAGCCCAGTAACTGGTACGTGGATATGTTTTCCACGTAGTATAGCTCTGAAACGACAGAGAAAGTGTATGTTAATGTATTTAACCGACTTCAAAACAAAGGAGGTTCTTAATCCGTGTTTTCTTTTTACTACGGTGTTCAAACAATAAACTCAAATAAAAATCAGAAATCAGAAAAAAAAAAAAAAACGTTGTGCGTTCGTCGCAAGCGCCACACCTAAGTTCGAACTGGATGTTGTAAAAGAATAGAATTAGTAAAAGTCATAAAACAAAGGACTTTCTTATACAACGGATATCATGTCTCATTGGTAAACAAAAAAATGGGCGGACCTAGATTACGGTCGTTGCTGTAAGCTAAAATGTTTTGAAACTGGTCAGGGACTCTAACGTTGGTGATAGCACCTTTTTGTATACTACTTGTAATGACGGGTCAAGCCGATGGCCCACCTGATGTTAAGTGGTACCCTCTACCCATGGACAGTGCATTACCTAATATAATTATGGGACTACTCGCAGACGAAGTCGCGGGCCATAGCTAGGTACTTGTAGCTATCGATTACCTCTATACCTCTATCAGACAGCCAACAGATTGTATCAGACAGATTATATATAGATAAGTTACAAATAAATTGTGTTCAGATAGTGAGATTAGCAGTCGAATGGGCAGATAGGTTGTAGGTACTCTTTTCCTATGCTGCTCCTTGCTTCTCCTTGTTCTCGAGGCACCACACAGGCACTCCCCACCTCCTCATCATCGTCATCATCATCATCAACATCATCGTCATCATCATCATCTCATCATCATCATCATCTTTAGACGTGCACTGCCGGACAAGATACGAAACATAATACTTCCTTAGCGTTTAGGATGTAGCGAGAATTATTTGATTGGTCCGAATTAACGATTGTGGGATATCCAGTGTCTGATACCCAATACCCACGACCCAGGGGTAATTAATATAAGATGACCCTATTAATGGGGCTAAGATGAACCTAGAATTGGAACTATAATGTAGGTACATAGAACGAGCGCTAAGATGTTTTTTTTGTAATTCTACCGTGGTAGCATACAATCTTACGGCCCACCTGTTGATAAGCGGTTACCGGCCTATGGAGGCCTGCAATACCAGAGGCATCACACGCGTGTTGCCGACCCTTTAAACACCCCTTTTGAAGAACCCCATACTGTAGGTAGTTACTTGGGAAAACCTCTGCAGGGAGATCATTCCACAACCGCTAATTCTTAATAATAATGTGACTCTAATTGAACGAGCGAAGCGAGTTCTCCGAGTCAACTTGGAAGAATAGGCGTTTGTATATATGTATGTATGTATGTATGTATGTTTGTCCGAGCATAACTTCCGAACTGTTAATCCGATCTTCATGAAATTTGATTGGGGGGTAGATAGTATTGGTACAATTTGTTGGTAAGCTTAATGAGCTATATCGGTCGGGGGTTGTAGAGAAATTGGGGTTTAAAAAATAAAAGTGAGAATATCAGATGAAATGGGGTGTCATAATATGAAAGCCCCTTGCTTCGACATTTCAAAACTGTTTTTATAATTTTTTAACTTAGTTATGTAGTTTTTGAGATATTAGGGTAAACCGAAAATGTAAAAAACCAAAACCAGGAGGTTTTGGTTTCCACTTCCATTAGTTTTGACTTCCATTAATCCTACAACGCCCAAATTTGGTATGTTTGTAGCTTTTATGACACAAATACTATGAAAAGTCTAAAAATGAGGAACTTCGAAACTTGTACTCTATAAAACAGTGTCCAGTATAACATCCTTTGTTGACCTCCCGTTTCAAGGATTTTGAACGACGTTGTAGGTCTAACTACGCATTCTAAAAATTTCAACAACGTTATAGTTCTAACTTTTCGAACCACACGTACTACATAGATATTTTTTCGAAAGAAATAAGGTAACCTACCTAAATCGCGTGTATTCGCGAGGTCCCAGTTCGGGGCGAACCACTAGTTCTTAATATAGTTAGGGCCAAAGAGGACCCTAGTGATGGGGCTACATAATGTTAGCTGACATGTATACATACCTCCGTCGAAGAATTTGCCGTCCACGAAGTCTTTGGAGCCCACTTCTTCGACGCCTATGCCGATCAGCTTGATGTTGTTTTTTTGTAGGACTGGATATATTTCACCGAGCTGAAAAACATTGAATAAATCATATAAATGTAGTTGCTTTCGGTTGTGGCGCGAAATTCTTGTTCGTGTTTTTTGCTCATCACAGGCCACAGCTCATCAACACTTCTTCAAATAGCGAAAGCGAATTTGCCGGTAATTATATGAAATAACACACAAGTTTTAATTTATAGTACTTATCACATAAATATCATTAGTTTGGCTATGAATGTGCTTGAAACAAAAAACACTGAAGGTAAATACCATTAAAGCACAAATTTGAATTTCGCGCAAAAAGCGAAAGCAACCAAGTTGATTAGTTACCAAACTCTGGCACTATCTACCTCATTAAAATTCACGTAAGTTATAAAGTGACAGAATAGCGCTAACTTACCTGAACTTTACCGAGTCAGATAGTGATGGAATTGGGCTGTTGTCTACCTCTTAACTCCACAACATCCTAAGTACCAATGAATTACAACCAACCCCTTTATCTACAAAGGGGTTCTCTAGAACCGTATCTAAATCGGTCAAACTGTTTTGGAGATTATTGGGGACATTCGTTTGCACACACAAATAACCTCTCAATGCGTATTTCATAGTTCCGTCGTCGTGGCTAAAAAAGACTAATTTATACAATATTCTATAAACAGACATCGGGTTAAATATTTCGTGCTCTTTCCCCAGAGCTTTTTTATAATTGGCGTCGCGCGGCTTGTGCATTTGCCAATAGCACAGAATAAATAATAATGCCAATAGCAAGTTTTTTGTATTTTTAACGTTAGACTCCTTCCAAGTCGTCAAAGTCACGGTCAATACATGTTGTAAAACGGTGGCCGTCTTACTAAAACTTTGGTAGACAATTTCCACCAATTTGTAAAGTCACACAATACACTTCCATTTCATTTCACTACACTTGTGCTCTATAGACGAGCTACATTGGTTAAAATGCCTCCAAAACAACACAAAATAACTCAAAAAAACACTAGCAAAATAAATAAAATAAAAGGAGATGACGTCTCTCTTCGGAAATGGAAATTATCTTCCTAATTCTAGTGCTTTATTATGAAGGGACACTCTCAAAACATAGATGTACCTGTTCCTGTTGGATCCGTTGGTTATGATCCTGTGACTTTGACCGTCCTGTTAGATCCATTAAAATTTTCAGGCACTAGATCCCTTGCAGATTTTGTTAGTCCTATCCTTCGACAGTCAGCGTAAAAATAATAAAACTCAGGTACCAACCTCCTTAGCCCACAGCCTGCACAGCATGCATCCCCAGCGACGGAAGAACACGATAGCAACATTCTGGCCTTCCCAGAAACTCTTCAGTTCTACTGTCTGGAATGCAAACAAAAGAAGATAAATTATCAATTAGTCCGTATAGTTCTACCATTCAGTTCTACTAGTAGGACTAAACGGAGAAAAATATCCGTTAATTTCTACTAGTAGGACAGATCGGATTTCAAAAACCGTTTAGTCCTATGAATAGAACTTAACGGAGAAAAAAATACATGTAGTTCGTGTAGTTCTACGAGGAGTTCTACTGATAGTAGATACGTGTGACATTGACATTTCCTATCTGAAGTTATGTGGTAACCTCTGCTATAGATAAATCTATCTATAGAAGAGCTTAACCCGACTGCGACTGACTGACTGACTTCTTATTCATCAACGCCAAGCCTAAACCGCAGGACCTAGAAAGCTGAAACTTAAAACGTAGGTATATAGCAAAACCACCCACTAAAAAGGGTTTATTGTAAATTCAACTCAAAGGGTTGAAAACGGGTGAAACCCATTGTATGAAAAATCGTATTTCTTGAACTTACAAACTTGAAACTTTGCATAAGTCTGCTTCAATACAAATAAAAGGGTTTAATAAAAAGGTAAAATATTTTTTCCCTGAGCTACCCCTAAAAGGGGATGCAACGGGGTGTTAAAGTTTGTATCGGAACTTTTTATCGCGTGGTGCCTTTTGGTATGGGTACCTACCTAAAATAAATAGTTGAACACATTTCAGGATTTTTTTAATATAACCCTTAAAAAGGGGTAAAAAGGGGTGACAAAGTTTTAGTTTTTTGTGATGTGATGCGTAGCAAAGCACTTAATACTTTTGACAGGAAAAAATCCATAGTTACTCATGGATTATGCAAAAAAAAAAAAAAAAAAAATAACCGCTTCCGAACGTCTGAAGCGATTTTAATGATTATTTCACAAATCTATCAAATATTTATCAATTTTATAAACGCCTATATCAATCTTATTACAGGCAATTTATGAAATAATCATTTACTTGAGATAGTTGCGGTTTTTCGTGATTTTCGCTCACTATTTGTTTCGCGTGCTCTATTCCCTCCCTTTCTTACTTACCTGAACTTTACTGAGTTAGATATTGACAGAATTTGTCATTGGCCTTCCTTAGGCGTGAGCCAGATATAGAAGAGACGTAAGGCGAGGACGCGTCGTGGACATTTGTCTCTTCCTCGTCCCTTTCATACAAAATGTATAGAAGTGTCGCGACGCAAAACATACAAAATAAACGGGGCGCGGGCGCGACGCTTTTACGTCCGCGCCTTTTGTTCAAAACACACAGGAGAGACGGGGCGCAGAAGCGGCGGGGGCGAGGACGGGGCGCGGATTGGCATGCCTGCCGGGCGGGTCTCGCTCGCTCGCACAGTCAACGTGTACCGTCGCGTCTGCACCCCGTCTCTTCTATATATATATAATTTAAAAAGTCACGTGCGTGTCTTGTCTCCGCCCTGTCCGCGAGGCGTCATCGCCTTACGTCTCTTCTATCTGGCTCGCGCCTTATAGAACACGACGAACGCGCCACCGACCAGTGACCGTATTAAATGTATTGTATGCAACACAAATCAGTTATCAGTTAAGCTGCTTAATAGATTAAATGACGATGTAACAATCAGACGTAGGTACCTACCTATGTGAAGGTAATGCGTCTACGTATAATCATTATCGATATTACAAAAATAAAGGTCTAAAGTTCAGTGATTTCAATTTTATTTTTTAATTAATATTTTATTTTTATTTTCCTGACACACCTCTTTTGCT
Source organism: Operophtera brumata (assembly GCA_932527175.1). Lineage (NCBI taxonomy): Eukaryota > Metazoa > Arthropoda > Insecta > Lepidoptera > Geometridae > Operophtera > Operophtera brumata. The sequence goes on along the minus strand of OW052239.1, from coordinate 50,174,894 downwards.
TCATTCACTCTCATATTCTTCATACATGCTCGTCGGTTAAGGGTACCTACTCTTGACCTGGCCTTTTTCCAGAACGTCTCCGATCTGCCTTCCTATTCGCTACCTTTTTCGCCTTCAGTGACTAACAGCTGATGATAGTTGTTCACTCGCCCTAGTGGGTAACCGAAGATTGTTATTAATCGCGATTACGTAAGGGAAAGCTGCATTGTTGCACCAGGCTCTATCTCAGTGACTATCAATCTCTATCGATATTATTTTGCCAACTCTAGTTACTTTCAAAATATAACTCTTGTGTGGTCTATGGGCAGAGAATGATTACGATTTGTTTTAAATCATAAATCATTTATTGCTTATGAATCTATTATATGTAAAATACAATTGCATTAGATGTTAGGTTGTTAAGTATAAGCATAGAGATTTTTTTTTATATTTAGAAAGGTAAGGCACAGATAAAAGAATTCTATACTAGATAGGTAAGATCTCTAGATTCTGCTTTTCAGCGTACAAACATTAGACAGGTAAGTCAGATTGGCCAATTTATAAAACAGATCGGCAAGTTTATACTTAATTAAGAATAGTAAGCACGAATTTAAAAAATTTAACAAGCTGTGTCTTAAAATACAAACATGTCAAAAATATCGACAAATAACAATATCAATTAGCGCCCAATATCGAGCGGCGGCTATTTACAAAAACTGAAAACACACTTATTGATGTGTGCCTGTGCATAAACACAATTTATTATAATAAGTACAAGCTAGAAGAAGAATAGGTACGCATAGGTAGGTAGGTACTTAGGTCTTTTACTTCTTACATTAATGTATTCAGAGAATGAATACATTAATGGAATCCCTTTGTATTGAGGAAGGCCTCCTAGTTCACGTCCACCTAGGGCGCGCTATGTGGCATTGCACTGCCCTCGCCACCCTGAGACATAAAGATGAAAAGTCTCATGTGCCTGTAATTTCACCGGGAACCATACCCTTCAAACTGGAACATAGCAATGCGAGCACAACCACAGAATAAATATTAGTAGAAGGCACTACTGCTTTGCGGCAGAAATAGGTATGGTGGTAGTAGGTACTTCCCCGGACGAAAACTTTCACAAAAAAGCTCTACCTACTACTACTAAAAACCTGAATTAGGTACTACAAATAATTTAGACTAGATAGGTAAACAAACGCAGACGAATTGGCATTGATTTGGCGATCTCGCTTCGCTTGGTCAAATAGTGTACCTAATGTTTTAGGTACATATATATATGTATAGGTAAGTAGGTTACTTTCAATTGATGGGGTAGGTACTGCCGTACCGCGCCGTTTTGTTTTCAAATGTGGCGTTAATTCTTCAACGAGAGCCGCGAAGGAATTTTTCTGCAGTTTAAAATAATCTATGAATTGCTTATCCGGCAACGACATGGGATCACTGGTGTCACCTTTGATTATATTGGTGCCAAACAACAATTTTTAATTCTCTAAGGGTGTCGCGGATAAGCTTCCTCTCCGTCCAGTCTGACGGCATTTGCGCCCTTTCTTCGTCGGCTGCGGCGTGTAGGTAGGTAGGGTCATTTCGCTAGTTAGCCGGCCGCCTTTAGTTTTCGGCCTTTTGGCGAAGGCTATATAGTAAAATGGAGATAATAGCGATTCCTAGCAATTTTTCAATTCATTAAGAAATAGTCGCATGATATCTGGTTTCGTTTTCGGCTAAATAAACTTTGCTAGTAATTTTTTGCGAATTTATCAGTTTGACACCAGCATCGAAGCTGTCACCGCGTGCGTAATTGTACGAAAAAATTAGTGGCACCCGTTTCATTCCAAGGTATTTTTTAATGTTTTTGTAAGTAAATGACGTTGATGTGCATTTAGTTGACTGTAGAAATGACTTATTAACATATTACCACTATGTTTATTGCAATATTTGATTTAAAGTTACGATAATTAAGGTGGCCGGAAAGTAGCATCGAAAATTTTCAAAATGTTTAGTTCTCGGCCTAGTGGCCGAAAACTAGCATAACACAGCCTATAATACAATTGTCTCTTTCATTTATTTGGTCACGCATATATCGAAATTCTCTTCTGTTTCCGATTATGAGCAATGTGATGGCTTAGCTTATTAGTTTTCGGCCACCAAAGTACATCATTATGAATAAATAACGATGAATCAAAGTTGGCCATTTCATTGATGGCCGGAAACTAAAACAGAAATAAAATTGTAACTCAGTTTTCGGCCTACCTGAATTTGTATGGAAAAGTTGTGGCCGGAAACTAAATAGCGTCATTCAGTTTTCGGCCACAATTTTAAGGCAAATAGGCATAAATTATAATAAGTGTTCTACATTGATTTTCTAAGTATAATTCCTATATTTCTTTTCTTCAGGAATCGTCTAATAATATCAAATTATCAAAAAAAAATAACAAAGCCAGTACCTATACATAGATCTATCACAAAGACTATTTTTTGTGCACTGTTCCGGGATACAATAAAACACTTATACCGCAAAACATTAATCAAATTAAATTCATATGCAGTGGAAAATACTAAATGTCTCCAAAACACACTGGATAATTGAAACTGAGAAAAACCCGAAATAACGAACGTAGATTTCGTGTCACAAAAGAAAGTTTAATAACATTTAAAACCAACTCTGACTATAAAAAACATAAACGTGTCTGTGATTCTATAGAAGATGAAAAAAACTCAAGAAAAGGACTTCTGAAATCTAAAATGATGATGTCCTGTATGAAACATGTTCGAAAGACAGGAAGAACTCCAAAATTAATTTGTTGACATCTCTATTAGTTGAGGATGAAAAAACAACCAGAAATTGAGAAGAATCTGAATGGAAATGAAATGAATTGAGCGGAATATCCCAAAAACTTAAAACTTTGACACATTACATTACACAAAGTCAAACAAATCAAGACTAGCCGATTTCAAGTTTGCTGATTTTCTACCACCAAATCCTTCGATAATAGAAGAACCTTTCAAATTACATGGAATCCCGACTTATAAAGACAACATAATTTCACCATCAAATTCAAACAAAGAGTTACTAGTAGCCGCATTCCTGCATACAGTGACGCTATAGTAACTCGGAGCAATACGCTGACTCTGACACAAACTATAACACACCTTATTAAATAACAAGCAAAATGCCAGAATCAATTATGGAATATAGAGAGGCTTTTAATAAATACTTATTTATACCGGATCCCCGAAGGAAAACTATTAATATACGTGCGCCAGCAGCAATTTCGTCTTGAAACATGCCAAAAAGTCTATAGATAACAAAAAAAACATAAAGGATAGAAGTGCGTAAACGAAGACAAGAAAGTCAAAATTGAAGAGATTGGAATGATAAGATCAGATAAGCAGTTGAAGAAAGCAGAAGTTTCAACACGAAAGGTGACAAAAGTGTAAAATCAATAAAGAAAACGAAAGAATAAAAGTAGATTGCGCCCGGTGTGATGATATTTTAATAAGCTTCACAGAAGAAAATGCAGAAAGGAATACAAGATGTGATTTCTGCACTAAATAGTATCATTTAAATTTACAAATGTTTTAGGACTCAATCAACAAACCCTACAAGATAAGCCTTTCTAATGCAATGCATGCAATATTGATTCCTAATTAATGAATGCACATTCATTTGTCTTAGTTTTTAGTGATTATATTTTCAATTGGGGTGGTTAAAAAGATTAAATGTAGGTACCTAATTGTTAAAGCTTCATGTTAATGTTAAATAATGACCAACTTTACAAAAAATATATAATAGTGATAACTTCAAATTATTAATGTGATTGTTATGTTTAAAATACTTATAACTATTCGAAATTAGTGATTGCTACTTATAATTAATATGATTTCATATATAAGATGTAAGAAAAAAATTAAGATGATATTTTGATGATAACCATAAACGTAAAAGACTGTTAAGTAATCAATTTGATTGATAAATTTATGACTTTAAATGTCATTAGTTATTTGTATTAAAGGCTGTGATTACTATATAATTCATTGAATTGCATACACTGATCGAGACAATATACTAGATGATAATTATTGTTAAAACTATAGTTGATGATGCAAGACTTGTGATTGTTAACAATTAAAAAAACTGTAATTACTTTTTCAACAGTGAAGAAAAAAAGAATTAAAAAGAAAAATGTATAAGTAATAAAAGGATAAAATATAAAGACTTAAAAATTATAAGACAGAGAAGTGATATAAGTACCTAAACTTCTACCTAACAGGACATTTCAAATTAAATTATAAAAAAAAACAAAGTCCAAACTTTGATTTTGTTTATTTTTATAGTTTTTCTGGTGAGGCCTAAAAACATTTTTACTAAAACACTAGTTTTTAATGTAACTATAATAGTTTCGTCTTACTTGTTTATCCATTATAAGTAGCGGCCGAAAGCTAAATACCATGTGGCCGAATACTGAAATTTGTGGCCGAAAACTAGCGTTTTGGTCATTTTTGGGATTAAAATTTATTATAAAAAAACTAAGATCACTTCGCGTCAAACAGTTTGAAATCAGAAACTACAATATTTTATCTATCAAAATACATTATCAGTACAGATTATCAACAGCAACATTATTTTTTTCTGCCCGTTTAAACTTGCCAAATCCACTAAGAGACCGTAAACTAGCGAACCGACCCTACCTACCTATTATTGCTCGATAATTTTTTATTGTTTGCTGCAGTTAAGAGTTGCTAAAAATACATAAGTAAGTAGGTACCTCTAACGTAGATCTTAAATATTCTATAATTACTAATTTCTTCGTAGTAACAATAACTATCCTTACAAGATAATCACCTCTAAATGCAATTTATAAAACGTAGCCTCGATTAGCTCCTTTCGCGGAACGTCGGTGATTTTGAATGAAAGCGATTGGAGCTGTCATTTTGCTTACGGAATACCAAATAATAATAAAATCATAGATTCGCTATGGAGTCGATAAGCGCTGAAACAATCTAGTGACTTTGATGGAAAGCAACCGATGGTGACGTCATCTCAGTAACCCACTGAAGATAGAGAATACGAATTATGTCTTTTGACAGTTTTTGATGATAACTTTGGGCAAGTGATAGTCATTCTACTTGTCAAACGTTGTTCACCAAGTGACTTTCAAGATAGGGAATAGGGGGGCTGGTCTGAATACGTTCGCCGAGCTCTCCCCTTCCCACTTCCCATTCACGCTCGTCTTATGTTAATTAAGTTATTGCACCTTAAAAACCTCGAAAGGTATGAACGAGTCAATAAGTTTCTAGTGTTATGTTTTTAGTAGTAGAGCTTTTTTGTGAAAATGTACGTCCGGGGAAGTACTTACTACACACCCATTTCTGCTGCAAAGCAGTATAGCCCGCATTGCTGTGTTCCGGCAGGGCATCATCACTCGCTCAAGGTCGCGCGATATATACAGTCCGACCATAAAGAGTAGAAATTAATTATCAAGGAACTAAAATTTACTATAAACTGGCAACTCTTTATGATAAGCCAGTGTGGTCGCTGTAGTGAATTTGTCGCCAGATTCAGCTTTTACATGCAAAATTAAATTATGCACGTATTGGTATTTATATAGGTAGGTATGATGTGATTTATGTATGTAGATTTATTTTCGTTGCAATAGAATACACAGAATTTAAAAAAATAGACATGTTAAAGTAATTTCTGGAAATCATATTTAAATATTTGTTAGACTAACCAGAATAATTTTCCGCTAGCGGAAACACTGCAACTTCAGTCGAGCGCGTGTATTCGAATTGTTTGTTTTGATTTGTTGTTGATGTTTTTATTTCTCAAAACAAAAGCAAATAAATCGTAAAATATTAGCAATATGAATAAAACTATACGCAGTGGGGCTCGTGACATTATTTACAAAGTGTTTATGAGATGAGTATCAAGCCGGGACGCTGCTGGCTGAATTAGAAGACGTTTATAAACGAACAGCTTATTTAACTGGTAAGTAGCTGTAAAAAGAATAAAACCGGACGTAAACTGTTATAATTTACTAAAAGAATCGTGTAAATCCATCCAAAATCCTTGTGAATCATACTAATTAGTCTTTATTGATCTTTGTCCCATTAAATCGTATTTTGTAGTACAATTCTTTATTTTTGATACTTTATCTGCTTATGTTTTTGCAGGAAAATCGGAAAGCACTTTATGGAGGATTATTAATGAGAATAATAACTATGGTTAACTGAAAATAATATTCCTTATGATGAAAATTTAAGGAAACTCATGTTGCTTGCTTTGGCTGAGAAACATAAACAGATACCTGTCTATGAAATAGATTAGTTGCTCTCGGAGTATGGACACACAGTGGTCAGGCTGCCCCCCTACTACCGCGAACTAGACCCCATAGAGCTTATACGGGCTCAAGTAAAATCTAAAGTAGCCTCACGCAATGTAGGAGCTTCATATATCAAAGAATTGACTGAGGAGTCATTCAACACCATTACTCAAACTGACTGGAAGCGATGCTGTGAACATGTGAAACAAATCGAAAAGGAATACTATGAGCGAAGTCGAACAATGTACCAACACATTGAGCAACTGGTAATACAACTCGGTGATGAAAGCTCTAGCGAGGAATCTGAGAGTGAAGATGAAAATGATGGTATGGCAGGAACTTCTAATTATGTTCTACCACAAGAAGAATCGATGTCGGGCACTGAGTATCTTGATTTTGAGTCATTAGAGTGATTTAAGTATTATAACATGATAAGTATGATTAAGTATTAATATTATTATTCAACAAAATTGTTTACTGTGGTTTTTCCCCTCTGAGTATACAAAATATTTTTACTTTCTTTCTAGGTAGAAAGAAAGTACCTAGTGTCATAGGACTAGTTTGGATACCAATAATGCATTATATATTAAAATTCAATTTTACTTTAAGATAGTTGGTTTGATTCTTATTCCTTTATGTGATGAGCATAAATATTTGTTGTAAAATTTATTAAAATGAGAACTGCAATGTGTTTTATATATTCAAAAATATCAAGTATCAAAACATTTCGCCATAGTATATGGTGATACCATGTAAACGATAGTGGCGCCCTCATTTATTTTCTACTCTTTCTGGTCGGACTACCTACAGCCCGGCCGATTCTCAGACGGAACAAGTGACAGTCGGTTGTCGGACGCACGCCTGAGCGCTCGCGCAACACGTTTCCCGCGCAAATATGCCGACGCGTACATATTGTGCTGTATATGGATGCAATAGTCAAAAAACAAATAAAGAATTATCATTTTTTGCATTGCCGAAGGACAAAGAAATTTAAGTTATTTGATTGATGTAGGTACATTAGTTATTTTCTGTAGGTACATATCGAAGTAATGCCTTTCATAGGTGTGATTTCTTGTGCATACAGAATAGATTTCAAAGATCTAGGTTGTTATATAGGTTTAAGTAATTACTTGAATTTAGGTACCTACCTACTTACCGATCTACTTACGTGCTTAATTAGACTTTACTTCTGAATCGCTCTAAATTAGCAGTAGAAGAGCTTTTTTGTGAAAGAGTTCGTCCGGGGAAGTACCTACTACCACCATACCTATTTCTGCCGCAAAGCAGTAGTGCTCGCATTGCTGCGTTCCGGTTGGAAGTGGTTGCCGGTGAAATTACAGGCACATAGACTTTTCATCTTTATGTCTCAGGGTGGCGGGTGCAGTGCAATGCCACATAAGGCGCGTCCTAGGTGGACGTGACCTATGTGATAATGCACTGTTCATAGGCAGAGGTTACCGCTTATCATCAAGTGGGCTACCTGCTTGTTCCGTCAATCTTAGTTCTTATAAAAATAAAAAAAACATAAATAAGTCTTTATTTCTACATAATAACAATATTGATAATAACATGTGGTACTTACGTAATTCGTAGGTACATAATATGTACCTAATATGTACCTATTTCAAAATGAAAATAGGTACTCCCAAGGTACTTTATGTAGGTTAGGTTATTTAGAGCGAGTTCAGTTCATCATAATAATATGTTTTGGTCATCGATGGTTTTGGTAAACCTACTGATGTTTTTAAATTAAATCGTAGCTTGTTAACTTCTTAAGCAGAGAAAAACTATACTTACCTACCAACTTAATATCTCATCGTTATAATATCCATATAACTTTGTAACTATTTAATTTACCTACAAGTAATTAATTTTGTAAAAATTAATAAAAACCCTCAACGCAATGAAACTTCTGAACCGATTTTGATATCTCCCGACAAATTCACCTTTCAAACAAAAAAAAACTAATTCGATTCATCCGTTCGGGAGCTACGATGCCACAGACAGACACACACACAGACACATACACACACACAACTACAAACACACACACACACACACACACACACGTGCGCGCGCGCGGCGCGCGCGCTCACAGAGACACCTCAAACTTATAACACCCCGTCGTTTTTCCGTCGGGGGTTAAAAATACCTACCTGCTTTCGATATTGCGATATTCACCTAAACATTTGCTCTCTCTTCTAACGCGTAACTCTGTCGCTGTCTGGCGCTGAGTGATGCGCATCGAAAGGGTTGTCGACATATCTAATCAAAAATTGAATAAACCTTTCGTTAGATAGGTAGGTAGTCAACATTGTAGCACAGATTATGTATTAGTTACTTCGTAACGCGCAAGACAGCTAAAAGAGGCCGAACATAGGGTCGGAGCTTTATGTCTCAGGGTGGCGGGCGCAGTGCAATGCCACATAGGGCGCGTCCTAGAAAAATTGTTATACTACTTGAATGATGGAACAAGCCGATGGCACACCTGATGTTAAGCGGTAACCTCTGCCTATGAACAGTGCATTACCTCATAGGTCACGTCCATCTAGGACGCGCCCTATGTGGCATTGCACTGCGCCCGCCACCCTGAGACATAAAGCTCCGACCCTATGTTCGGCCTCTTTTAGCTGTCTTGCGCGTTACGAAGTAACTAATACATAATCTGTGCTACAATGTTGACTACCTACCTATCTAACGAAAGGTTTATTCAATTTTTGATTAGATATGTCGACAACCCTTTCGATGCGCATCACTCAGCGCCAGACAGCGACAGAGTTACGCGTTAGAAGAGAGAGCAAATGTTTAGGTGAATATCGCGATAGGCATTGAGCGCTAATGCGAGCTGAATTGCACTTTGTTGCGTCCCAGCAAGAGTCGCTATTTGTATAAATTTTTTCGCTAAGTGAGTCTTCTGTACCTGTATTCCTTATTCTTATTCTTACCTGTATTTATTCTGTGGTTCCGGTTTGAAGGGTATGGGTGCCGGTGAAATTACAGGCACATGAGGCGTTTGATCTTTATGTCTTAGGGTGGCGGTCGCAATGCAATGCCGCATAGGGTGCGTCCTAGGTGGACGTGACCTATGAGGTAATGCATTGTTAAAGGCAGAGGTTACCGCTTAAATGGGCCATCTGCTTGTTCCGTCATTCAAGTAGCTCAAAATAAATAAAAAATAGTGTATTACGGTAGCCACCCACTTTTTATGATTATGAGTGAAATGAATTGCTCGCTAAACATAAAAGGTAAATATGCACAGCTGCACCCTCAAACCCCTCGACGTCGAGGGGCCTCACAAAGCTAGGGATACACAATACATGACCCAAAGAGTGAGAAAGAGGGTAGATCGATATATCAGCCAATAACATCTGCTCGCAAAGACTTTAGTTAGTTCTCCCGTGAAGATGGCGCATACATCTGTGCTGAAATATCGCGAACATTCAAAACTCAAAAATCATGGTAAATATCCCGTTTCTAGTGAAAATTATACTTAATACAATACACAACATAGACAGATATTTTCTATTACTTATACTTACATAGAAAACACCCAGAACACCCTGAACAAATTGCAGATCGCACAAATATTTGTTCCGAGGCTGGAATCGGACCCGCCACCTCCTGCGTCGCAGGTAAACCTTCTCCCGCCGCGACACAGAGGTCGTCGAGATATAGGTACAGCCACTACTTGTACTACTTGTAGGTACTAATATTTATTCTGTGGTACAGCTTTGAGTTTGCTGAGTAGGTTTTTTAGATGTGTTGAGATATTAATATAAAATGTTTTTTAGTAACAATTAAAAAAAGAAAAGTAGGTACATAGTTATAGGTTCTGCAAGGCTGGTTCACGCTTGACCAGCCGCCATTTGTAGGTCACTGGAAGTTGCAGCAAGGTGGTGTGGAACCAGTGCACTAGCTTCAAGCGTGGATGATTCTGTATTACTAAATTCCCCAGAAATATGCGGACCGGAGAATTATATGTAAATGCACAAGTTTGATGTTAGATTAGGGTTACCAGACGACAGGAATTTTCCTGACATGTTAGGAATTTAGGCCTTCTATCAGGAATACAGGCAAAATTAGAAGTTTTCTAGAATTTTAAAGATTTAAATGAATAATAGCCTCGCATGAGTCGCATTTCGTTCTTGGAATGCAAACGAAATATGAAAATTTTGTTCAGTTTTGGCAGCTACTCCACGCTTAGATTGTTTTAGCGGCATCATTATCAAAAATGTCAGAGCTTAGCTGCCTGCTGCCAAGCAAAATAATTGATTTCCCTTATAGAGCCAAAATGTCAGGAAATCTAGTGAAAAGTGAGAGAAGTTGTCAGGAAATCTCATTTTTAAATCTGGTAACCCTATGTCAGATAGAATTTAATTCTATGATCCCACTAATATCATAAAGGTATTTGCCCACTACACCGTGCCATACCATGATAATAATCGGTAAGAAATACGCAAAAAAAAATTTGTTCGTATTGAAAAGTAAGAAACTATTCAGACCGTTCCGTCACCGACCAACTACGCCCAGTGCTGTTAACAATAATTTAAAAATTCCGCCGACATCAGTACGAAATTCCATTAGAAATACGTTAAAACCCTCAATTAAAAAAAAAACTAGATAAATGTTGAAAATTATGTAGGTAGTAGGTACCTACATAATTTTCAACATCAATCTTTTTTTAAAAGAATAATTCTATAATATCTAAATCATCGTCACTATTTGGGGTCTCAATCATTCCGGATGCAGTGGTAGTTGACGGCTGTTAGTAGCTGGTAGTTGGTAGCAACAAGGCTTATTTGAATAAAATATTTTCTACTAAATTCCGCTAAACAATCCGTTTGCCGTCAAAATACGATTTCTTCCGTTTCTTCATCTTATCTTATCTTAGGTTATGGCTTCTGTGCATTATTTGCAACTATTAAGTCAATGTCAAGTGATATAATAATATATTTTTATAGTCAAGTCGTCAAGAGTCTCCGTCATGTCATAACCCAGTTTAAAACCTAATACTCGTAAGCTACATATGACGTGAAATCCGTTATGTTGGCAACGATGACTACGTCGCGTAACATGCACGGAGTGTCAACAATATTAAAAATGGTTTTGTTATCATTTGTTTCATACACAATATATAAAATTATTATTTTTTGTAATAATGTGTAAGTTTATTTAGGTATTGAAAATGTTTCTTTTACATTTAAATATGGGTAGGTACACCCCAACCAATCTTCCATATAAGTTTAGCTCCTCTCCATCCAAAGGCTTTTTATCGCTTTTTAGCGATAAGACCGCCCATTGTACATTTAGTTTTTTGTTTAATTGATTATGTGTTTACCTATTTTAACTAGTTTGTAAGGTGTGCAATAAAGTACCTATTTTCATTTATTCTTATAAAATTAATTAAGATATTGTAACCTCAAAAACCTCTAAAGGTTTGACTAGGTAGGTACTCACAATCGTCAAAAAGTAGGCACACATACACATTCATCTTACTAAAAACAAACAAGGTTGAACCTATGTACAAATAGCCACATTCCACAGCCGATATGCACTCACGCGACGGCTGAGTTAGGAAGCAACAATACATTTTTAATATCTAACCCATCTCAGTCGCTCCCGCGTCCGAGTGCGTAGCGGGAGTGAGAGGGACGACTGCACGAGCTTCATGCGTATGAGTGCAAGTAGCTTTACAAACTAATCATAATTATATCATTGCGAAAGCGGCAAACTTCACCATGCAAACAGGTTGAGCTGGAGCACTACAGAATGATCACTTTTAATTATGAGCGATGGTAGCCTAGCAGTTCAATAGTGCAACTCAGAATCCAACGATACCGGGTTCGATCCTAGGCTCCGCACTTATGACTTTTCTAAGTTATGTGCGGATTTCCATCGCTCTGTGCTTCGGAGGGCACGTTAAGCTGTCGGTCCCGGCTGTTATTGCGTTATGCCATGTCAGAGGCCCTCGAGCGGCTTGACAAACTCTGACACCAGAGGCCAGCACTACCTCATACGAAACGACGACGACGGCTTTTAATTATTAGGAAAGTAATTTATGTTTTTTTTTTAATCTAAATTATGGTATAGGTAATCCAATCATTTTTGTAAATCTTGTAAGCCTACCAATTTTTATTGTAAATCTTGGAGGAATATTCGCTTACTTGCCTATTCCTTACTCTCACTCGTTACTTTTACTCTCGACCATCATTACACTCAGGTAACTAATATAATACTCTGTGCTGAGAGGGGAAGTGGCTCGCTGCGCTCGCCACTTCGCTTCATGCCATTCTCGTGAGCTGGTTGGTTTCGCTGTAGGATCTCCCAGCTTCTAGCTCCAAGCAGATTTATTATAAACTACTAAACTTTATTTAGAAAAGTTTTTTTCTCATTTATACGTACATACATACACACGCCTTTTTCCCCGAAAGTGTAGGCAGAGCCTCAAATGGGCCTCTTTTCACTGTGGGCTGCACCATCGTGGGAAATAAGTAGACGTGACAAGTGGTGAGCTCATCGCCGCCATTTCTTCCCACGACTGACTCTGACTCCACTCTGTCTCTTTCTTCCAGTAATAACACATTTCTTAAATAAGTTAGCAGCCAGGACAAATCTTATACCAACGAATCTTATATACAAACAAGTCCGGTTTATCCCTTAGTCGGCTAGTACGACATCCACGAGAGGAGATGTAGGGGTCTATTCATGGGCCGGACACACCACGGGTTCCTCAAACCCCTCTGTTAATAGTCCAGTAGCCACCGCCTGTTTTTTTAATCTTCGTGCGTGAGTAGGTTCGGTTCGACGATACGCCCAGATTTCCCTATGTCCTAGGACGCTCCAGTCAAATCATGCATTTTGTAGGACAATTGTTTTTACGGGTTTATTATCCAATTATCTCAATATTAAAATAAAAAAACCTACTGAAAGGCCGGCCACATACACTCGGAATACCGTAACGGAATTCCTTTTCGAAATTCCTTCGCCGGATTCCGTACAGACGCCACACACTTGGGTTTTTTTCATTCTGCATTCATTTTTCATCATGCGGAATTACGAATCGAAAAAAAAACCGTGCGGAAAATTACCTAGTATGTGTGGTAGGTCCATAGATTTGTATGGACTTACTGCGTTCGATATTTCATTTAGAAATTCCGTTTCGGAATTCCGTTACGGTATTCCGAGTGTATGTGGCCGGCCTCATTCCGTCAATTTCGACATCCCACCGTATCGACAAGTTTTATACACCTCAATCGAGAATTTTCACAGAGGACAATTTGGACATTCACGTCTCGTCGAACCGAACCTACTCACGATAACCATCGTGAGTAGGTTTTTTTTAGTGATTAATATTTATGATATGTGATATGTTATTAATCACTAAAAAAACAGGCGGTGGCTGCTTGAAAATAATTTATTTATTAAATTATTATTTATAATTGCAAAATTACCAATTAAACCTTATTTTGATTTTAAAAGACCTTTCAAACGGCATTTCATAAGACTAGGTAGTAGGTACCTACCAGCGCGTAAAAAAAAATTGTCGCGCCGCCATTTTTCAAATATTTTAAACCAGCAGGATCTTTATACCTATTATGTAATTCTTCTGTAAGTACGTGTGTATGTTATTAAATTCCTCTTAATTTTCTGGACCGATTTTGATGAAATTTGTTGTATTCCTAGATGGTTTAAATTCAAAACTGGACCCGATAGGTAGCGCTGCTATCGGGATCTAGGTTTTTCGCGGATGAAGTCGCGAGCGGACCTTAAACAACAGAATAAATAATAGTACTTAGTACCTAAATCATTTGTCAAAATCGGTTCAGTGGTTTGCGAGTTCTGAATGTTCATCCATACAAACATAGGTACAAACATAAGTACCTGCATAAAGAGGTCAAACTCATTACCCTTCATTACTGAAACGAGATAGGTATAGCTTCGCTATCCCTCACTAAAGTAATCGGCAAAAATTGGTGTTATTTGGGATGAAAATAGAAGGAAAATACCTAGGTATTCCTATAAATTTAAGTATAGGTAGGTACTTGTAGTTTCTGAAATCCTTTTTCCTCAGTGCCCCGTTCGTAAACTGACCACACAAAAATAATACCTATGTAGGTAGGTACCTACCCACATAATAGTACCTAAGTTAGTATATTAGTACTTAATCGAGGTAGGTAGGTAGGTACTGTAGGTAGGTACTTACCTACAAACTCTCCACTTCCCACTAATATCTCAAGCAAATAGATATACCTACCTACTTACAGCGAAATTCCATCCGCAAACAAAAAAGATCGACTTTCTTTGCCGCAATGGGTCTATTCTTACATTGGCTATTCCATCGGGAAAATTCTACAAAAACCGTACAATTGAAATAAATTATTACCTACCTGTCCAGTTGAGACGCTTTTTACTTTCTGCGCACCGATCTCAGTGATATTATTTGCAGACATTCTAGTATTTTAATTTCTCCACGTTTAATTTTCTTTATTTTACACCAAGATTTTCACTGAAGTATGCAGTCACTGCAATCACAATCACCCACTGCCGGGTCGGCGATAAAATAAACAGTGCTGCCAAGTATAGTTGCCAGACGGGGACGGTCCGATTCGCCAAAAACAGGGCGCAAGTAGCCAAAATTCGGTAATTTTGGTTATTCTGTAAAAGTTACCTGAAATCGCATAGTAAAAGTCAGGTAACTTAAAATAGCATTTTTTTCTTTGGTAGACATAAGTAAATCAATCTCATTACAACTTTTTATTTACTTTCACATATCCCGGTGTCTGTAATGAAATATTACAAGTTAAATTTGACCCAATTCCATTCCAATTCCAGCTCGATTGGTGAATGATCTGAAATTTGGCATACCTGTCAAGTTCCAAAGCCAACAAAATATTATGGTGACAGCGAGCTGATCTGATGATGGAGATGGCAGGTGTGGATGTACAAAACCTGCCCCAGAGTCTGAAGCCCAATTCTCTTAATAAAAAATAGTCAAATTAAAGTTCGGATCATGTTACGATCTAGTGTCGATGTCACAAACGTCAAAAATGGTATTCTGCTCACCTGACAATACAACGCGCAACGTGATTATATCGAAATGTGACTGTAACTTGAATGTTTCAAAGTTCTGAGAATTCTCTCTTTCACTCTTTACAATTATTATATAGAACTATCCTACTCTAATATATGGTCGCAAGAACCGAAAGTAGATTATATTGTTGTTATGAGGGAGCAGAATACCAATTTCTCAGTCAATTTACAATACAATCTCGTTTCGGTCAACTTGCAGTGTGGTTAAAAATAAACAAGAGAATTGGGCTTCAGATCATCAAATCTTACAAGTTAAATTTGACACATTTGTTCTAAGTATTCAATTAAGCTGAAATTTGACATACCCGTCAAGTTCCAATGACAAAACAATATTATGGTGCCAGTGAGCCGATCTGATGATGGAGACGAAAGGTGGACAACGGCACTCCTTGATGGATATGATATTGTCGACTGACACAGTGCTTGCGCTCATTTTGATCAGCACACACCGTTCCAGTCACTATTAGTTTGTTTTGAAAAATATATTTTTCATCAAAAAACTTGTTTTTTTTAAGTTTTCTTTTCAACGTTGAAGAAAAGATCACTTATTAGTTTGAGGCATCTGTGGCTAGCTGTCACAATTCTGGGGAAAAAGGTCAATGCACAAAAAAAAACATTAATTTCTAAATAAGTAATAATAATATTCTTAGTCTGTATTATTATTTCATGTCATCTATTTTATATAACCCTGTTATCCCTCTTATAGGTCCAGGATAAGCCTTGGAACTTAAGCTATTAAATAACAGTAAGAGGCCTGTATTATTGACTGATGACTTGTATATAAGGAAAAATTAATACAAAATAATTGAAACCAAACATTCCACCTACAAATCAAGAGATCAACGATGTAGAGTGCGCTACAGAATGCGCCAAATTGGAATAAAAGTAGGTTAGTAACCTTTATATTTTATTCGTCATCCGCCAAAATGAGAAAAGTCTGCCATAACATACATTTTCTATGGCATTTTGCAGTTTTCTCACTCAACCAACACACCAAAGGAAATCAATAAATACGTCCTTTGACATTTCTTATGTGACAAAAACATATATTTAGTTAAACCCATTTTTATTACCTATTTTTATTTTAGTATGCAGGCAACTCTGCCGATTTGGCATTTTGATTTGACCTTTGATTCGTTTGAGCCAGTGCTGCCAACTTAGCAAGTTGTCGCTAGATTAAGTGCCATTTATTACAAGCAACATTTTATTTTATACATAAACAAGCGAAATCATATCTATACCCTGGTTCAGAATTCGAGATATTTTTTGTTAAGAAAGGGGATACCATAGCAAAAAAATAGGTACTAATAAGTTAGTTTATTAAATTAGGCCAATAAACAGGCTTGGCGTGTTATTCTAACTCAGATCTGATAAACTATAATGTAATCAATATTTTGTCGTATATATTTTTGAGTTATTTTGGTTATTAACAAAGTTATCAAGCAAAAATATATTTTTAGTATAAAATATTTCATGTCACTTGGAACACTGCAGAGATTCTAAACAATTGGCTTTGTTTTAAGTAAATAAAATAAATTATTAAATAAAACATGGGTGGACACTCAAGTGACATCTTCAAAAGAAGCATTTTTGGACGGATTGACCACCGGGCTAAAAACTCCATCGGGCAAGGGAAGGAGGTTAATTACAAGCCACATTGAGAGTGAAGAATGATTTGTAGAATCTTATTGGGGTTTATTGTTGTTTGAATCAAAAACGAATACAGACGATTACCATAAAGAGATGAATTCAGCATGCTTTGAAGAATGGTTGACAAAAATTCTGCCTGATTTAAAACCAAATTTAATTTTGGTTATGGATAATGCCCCTTACCACAGCCGCAAATTGGAGCGGATTCCAAACACCTCATGGAGAAAAGCCTCCATCCAAGAATGGCTTCATGCAAAAAACATTGCCTGCAACATAAATATGATAAAAGCAGAGTTATTGAAAATTTTAACAGAAAATAAGACCCGATTTAATAAGAATATGGTGGATGAGTTGGCTGCCCAGAACGGCGTCACCATCTTGCGACTGCCCCCTTACCATTGTGAGCTCAACCCAATTGAGCTTGTGTGGGCTCAAGTAAAGGGGCATGTCGCAAGAAATAACAAAACCTTTAAAATTAATGAGGTAAAGCTGTTAGGTGACGCCGGAGAAATGGGCAGACTGTGTACGTCATGCAATAAAAATAGAAGATGAAATGGTTAAATTAAATAACATAATTGATGGTGTTTCTGATAGATTTACTAGAGATACTGAATCTAACAGCTCAGATATGACAGATTAGTTGTGATCTTTGATTGTTTATAGACTTGATTGTGCTTCACGTCACAAATGCGTCGAAAAATATACCGGCCAACTGTTGGCCGGTAAGTCGCTCGCCGCCTCTCAGTGTCAATTGTCTCATCAAGGTGAACGGTCGCATCGTTGATTCTAATTTGTGTCTGCAATGACGAGTTGTGCCATAAAAGTGTGCAGAAACTACAAAGGACGTCTAAAAACGACTGGTAAAGTCACCTACCATCAGTACGTATCCAGAATTCATAGTATTTTCGAAAGTATTTCATAAAAACAATCAACTTATTAGCCCCGATTTTTCAACTCAAGCTTGGCTCTTTTGTCTATATTGCCAGTTTTTAAATGCTAAATTCCTCATGATCTATGAATAAATGATTATGAAGTGAGAACGAGCGAACGTCGATCGAGTTTTGAACTTTTTTGTTAAACAACCTCAAAAAAAAGGAGGAGGTGCTCAATTCGTGTTTTTTTAATGTTTGGTATCTCCGTCATTTAATTTCTGATTAGGAACATTATTTTTTTATTTGACACGATACACTTCCCGTTGATGATGATACATTGCCGCAAATTGAAGGTACATACCGCGCGAGCGAACCTGCTTGGCGGATATTACAAAAAAATTATACAATTGTTAAGACGTAGGAGAAGCCGCGGGTCACTACTAGTAAAACATGATCCACGCAAAAAAATGTTTTTACCACTGGCTTGTCTGTTTAACAGTGACATTTGTTTGTTTACAAAAAATATCTCGAATTCTGAACCAGGGTATAGAGCCTTTTCTTTTGATTTCTAGCGATGGTTTTCTGACGACTTCGGAAGTTCTAGTTATTTAGCGACATCTACCAGAATAGCAAATAAACAAAAACAATTCTGGAAAAGGCGATAACATAAACCCAGAAGCCGTACAGGGAAGGATGGACAGAATAGCCACCAAATAGGTAACTAACTAATCTAACCAACAAAGTGGCTCCCCCTTCCGTGCCGCCCCTCTACCACATTAGTAGTAGTAGAGCTTTTTTGTGAAAGAGTTCGTCCGGGGAAGTACTACCACAATACCTATTTCTGCCGCAAAGCAGTAGTGCTCGCATTGCTGTGTTCCGGTTTGAAGGGTAAGGGTGCTGGTGAAATTACAGGCACATGAGACTTTTCATCTTTATGTCTCAGGGTGGCGGGCGCAGTGCAATGCCGCATAGGGCGCGTCCTAGGTCGACGTGACCTGTGAGGTAATGCACTGTACATAGGCAGAGGGTATCACTTAACATCAGGTGGGCCATCCGCTTTACCAATCATTTCAAGTAGGTAGGTAAGTAGTATAAAAATAAATAAAAAAAACATTATATGGGGCCAAACAGAGAAACACTCCTTTTCTCGTTGCGGCTTTGACTAGTTTGACTACCTAGGTGTACACCTAGGTAGTCAAACTAGTCATACTAGTACATAGTACTACTTAACTACTACATACCTACCTGCCCTAAGAAAAACAATCAAACTGACTTTGTAAGCGCTTATAACCAAAGCTGCCCTGTTCAAAGGCTCATCTTACATGAGGGAAGTGTGTAACAGGAAGCGCGCATTTTTCCGAGGTTGGTACTATCAGGATCAGCGAGGAGGTGAGATGTCAGAAAACACGCATTTTCAGAGAGATTGGTACACTACTATCAGCTATAATGCGTAGTAAATAATTAACGATTCCGTGGAGCTTCCTCTTGGAAGTATAGCTCGTTCACCGTAACATAGCACCTTTAAATACTCCATGGCAGGTGCCAACTTACGGTGAAAAGAAGAAGTAAAAACACCAAAAAATAAAAAATAAATTTGTATTTCGCGCCTCTACAAGACTATCTACCATAAACAAAATATTTTTTGAAACCTGCAGTGCTCAAACCAAGAGTCAATCAATCAGAGACGAGGCTGACAGGCACTGGAGGAATACGTATAAGGGGAGGCTGCTCACTTCACTTAGTTCACTAGTGCGGCCTTGTTGCTCGATGCTTCACTACCTAAAGCATTGCGGCCTCGCTTCACTATGTACGCCACGGTCCATACCACTCACAATCACTCCAACGCGTCAAATGTTAGTCAAATGGCGTGTTCGTGAGTAGCGTACTTTACTACAGTTCACTCTTGTTTGCCTCCATAGGCCTACTTCATTCCATAGAGAAAAATACTACGTCCACCGTAGAGCGAGAATCTGTCTACGACACGTCTACGACCATAGTAGATCTATGTCTACGGCAGCGTCCACGCCATGAAGTTATAGTTCCCTCATGAATGTAGTAGTACATCTTCCTAGAGTTCCCTATAACTTCATGGTCCACGCACAGGAAGATGTACAATCGCGGTCTGAGAATGTTTACCACCTTAGGGCTCACATCTAAGTCGCAAGGTCGATATAGTTGTTTTTTTTTTCCATTCGCCCTTTTGGGCAGGCTATAGTCTCGATATAGTTGAGGATTTGATTAGGTATAGACAATTTTTTTTTTATAAACTTGTAATTGTATTCTACCTATAACGAGGTCGAAGATGGCCCTTATTCGCTATGACCATAGGAGATTACCTGCCAATAACAAGTGACGTCACAATGTATTCTGAACAATGATTCCACGTAGATATCGTAACGAGCCGCGTTATGTCACGTTTGGTCATAGCGAAGAAGGGCTCAGGTTACTAAAAATGCAAAAATAGAAAGAAATAATCAAATATAAATTATTTTTATTTATATAGGGAAACCATCAACAATTTATTGTAGCCTATATCTGCAGCTATGACGGCTCGTAGTCTATCTCGCTTAGATGAGACAAGGCGCGCGCATAAATCAGTCCCCCTGATATCATCCCATACCCGTGCACAATGTGATCTAAGAACTTCAGGGTTTCTTTCGATCAGACAGTCCCAGCGTTGAACCATTAAGGCCCACAGATTTTAAATCGGGTTTATATCTGCCTTAGAGCATTGCAGGCCTCCGTAAATGCTCGATGACATCTGCCATATAAAAAAAATCTCTATGATATCTGCTGACCGAATGAGCCCGGCCTTATGTGATAACTCGTGATACCGCACTAATATTCAAGCCATCTCCGTGGAGAAATAATATTTCAGCCCTTTGTTGCACGGGTAAACTAGCCATTTTATTTCAATCAATCTATATTTACTAAAACTCAAACATATTTTCTTTGTTAAATGTCAAAATTTCTCTATGATGGTAATGGGTCAACTTTAAAATTAAGAAATGAGTTTCATCATCAAAAAGTCCTTATATTATTTTTGTTAGTACCGATGCTACGAGTATTGAAAAGTAATAAGTACCTGGATATAGCATTTTAGACATTGCTGCGTACAGTGTGGTAAAGAATCTGATTTGAAAACTGACCGCCACCGTACTTAATTCTTGCGCACCACCAAGAAAAATTTCATTCACTCAGTCAGTCCCGGTCTGCTGTCTGTCTGTGGTCGGTGGGTCGGTCTCGGTCGGTCCGGTCATTCACATTCACTTTTACGTGCCTTGCGTTGCTGTTACCGCGTGTTCTGCCGGTTCAGAATTATTTATATAATTATATCTACGTGAAAACGTGAGTATTTTACCTTAAGGCTTATTAAATCCTGTGTTAGGTTCTCTGGAAAAAGGTTACAATCGTTACCCGCGGCCTCATAGGACGTGATTTCTGGATGACCTTGTCGTGAGATCTAGGTCCTTTTCATTTGTGAATTGATTTTTTCATCACCTCTTGCACGCCAGTTTTAGACTAGAAATAGTTTTTGCTGTCATAAAATAGCAAGAATTTTTTGCAAAGCAACTAAAGGACAACTACCTACGTGACTAACGCCTAAACATATATGTACATGTGACTATACATTAGGTACATAGGTACTAAAGGTACCTGTTATCTACAACAATACAATGATTAGAAACACTTAATTAATTGTCTTTAGTCATGGTGTACGTGTTCCGGCACATTATACGTATAATAAATGGTTTTATGAACAAAACAATATGTTGACATAAGTAATAGGTAATCACTTATATCTTGTTAGGGCTTCTATTGTTTGATTATAATTTTGACATAGGTAGTAGGATGTGTTCAGGGAACTGTGCCATATATTCTTGCCCCAGATACCTACTGCAGAGCCTCAATACGAAAGTATACAATGAGTTGTGGTAGCTAACTATTGGCAGGGCCGGATTTAAGGGAGGGCAACTGCCTGTGGCCTCCATAAGATTTTTCTTATAAAGCAGAACTATCCCTTTCTGTTGCTCCAGACCTCTAAATCAGACTGACTATTGCCCTAAACACAAGCTCAACATTGCGCAGTGAGCTATGATGATGCTATATTTATTATTATATCACTCATTTATTAAAAATCTCGTAAAAAAATATATTTTTCACTATAAAGCAATACTATCTACAAAAAAATAAATAGTAAAAAAGATTATAGTAAAAAATATAAATCAAAACGGGGAACCACCGACCGCGGAGCGAGGCCCAAACGGTCGGGGGCTAGGGCTGCAGAGAGAGGAACCTCCTGACTATACGTGCCGAGTCCAGGAGTACCGCCTTCTGAATCTGACCCTTGATCCAACTATTTAGCGAGAGCTTCTTAATATTATTATTATTATGTATTTTATATTCTTTTAGCTCTCCGAAGAGGTGTTTTTTGTGTTTTCGGGATGACGCCAGTTGTTGAGAGAATTATTGGGATAGTTTTGACTGTTTGGACTTGCCATTGAGACTTTATCTCAACTGCAAGATCCGTGTATTTAGCAATTTTTTCTGAATGGGTTTTGACCAAATTGTGTGTGTTGCATACGGCTATATCTATTACGAAGACTATTTTTTCTCTTTTATTTAGTAAACTTATATCTGGCCTGTTGAAATGAACGGTTCTATCTGTGATTATGGTTCTATCCCAATACATCTTGTATTCGCTGTTTTCTAGAATTAATTCAGGTGTGTATTTATAGTATGGAACTTTTTTGGTTATGAGTTTGTACTTGAAGGCGAGGTGCTGGTGGGCTATTGCGGCAACTTGGTCATGTCTATGTTTGTAGTCAGTTTGGACGATGGCTTTACAGACTCCTGTTATATGTTGAATAGTTTCGGAAGAACTTTGGCAGTGCCTGCAAAGCTCTGTGGGTAAGTTAGGCAAACGGCAAGTGTGTTTCTGGTAGTTGCGCGTTTCGATGACTTGATCTTGGATCGCTAACATAAATCCTTCCGTCTCGGGAAAAATCTCTCCACGCCGCAGCCAAGCGTTCGACGCACTTTTGTCGACATGTATCTGCTGCAGATCGTGGCGATGTCTTCCGTGCAAGGATTTATGTCCCCATGCAGCAATCTTAGATTTCTCATCAACGATTCGTTCGTTTTTCTGCGTATCAGTGTTTTGGAGGTTGAGCAGTGTGAGATGTTTATCAGTTTGGACTATTGCTTTGTGTAATGAAGAGTTTTGGGCTTGGCTATGAAAATATTTCCTGAGGGATACAATTTGTTTGTTATGTAAGTTAGTGATATCTATGATGCCTCTGCCGCCTTCTTCCCGGGGTAGTGTGAGTCGCTGTATGCAGGACCTGGGATGGTGTTTACGTTGGGCGGTGAGCGATGTATTTTTATGCGTTGTAGATATTTTAGTTCTGTTTGTGACCAAGCTATAATCCCAAAGGAGTATGTAAGTATCGGTACAGCGTAAGTATTTATAGCTTTAATGATGTTTCGAGAATTAAGTTGTGAGCGAAGGATTATATTTAACCTGTGCCTAAATTTCTTTTTGAGGTCAGCCTTCGCCTGCTGCTGATGGATTTGCTTAAGCTTGTAAAAATCCTAGGTATTTGTTCGAGCTATTCTGATCAAGTGATTACCTGAGCCTAACGTGTAGTTATTTTGAACAATATTGCCGTCTTTTACAGAGAAAGTTTTACATTTATCTATTCCGATATTCTATTCTGCATATGTATATCCTGTGAGAATGTCTGTGTGATGTCTGCAAGGCGATGAAGTGACTGTGTGCTATTGCTGTTTAATTTATTATCATCCATGTACATCAAATGTGTAAGCGATGTCTGGTTGTGCCCGTTTGTTATAGTAAGTCCTTGTTTTGAAGAATTTAACATGTTTGAGAGAGGGTTTAATGCTAAGCAGAACCATAGAGGACTAAGGGCATCTCCCTGGAAAATACCTCGACGTATCGGGATGTCTGCTGTCTCGATATTGCTGTTGCCGTTAATGGTTTTAAGTTTAGTTCGCCAGTGCTGCATGGAATATTCAAGGAAAGTAACAAGGGTTGGGTGGAATTTATAGTGTTGTAATATGTAGGTGAGCCAACTGTGCGGGACGGAATCAAAAGCTTTTTGGTAGTCGACATACATGGTATTGATGTTCTTTTACGTTTTAATGTGTGTTTCATAGTGACTGAGTCTATAATTAGTTGCTCCTTGCAGCCCTGACTATTCTATCGGCATCCCTTTTGTTCTACTGCTTTTATATTATTATCAGTGACGTGCAGGTCTATCAGTTCGGTAATGCAAGAGGTAAGGATTTTATAAAAAGTCTGTAGGCAAGTGATCGGCCGGTACTTTGCTGGGTTTTGGCAGTCTGTATCTTTGGGCAGCATATAGGTTATTCCTTGAGTAATGAAACTGGGCATGCTGTTTGGGGTCTGTATAAAATCGTTTATATGATTATGTAGCATGGGATGAATTGTAGTTAGTTTTTTATACCAAAAATTGTGAATACGATCGTTGCCCGGCGCTTTCCATTTATGTACTTTTCCTAATACCCGTTTAAATGTTTCAACAGAAATGTGCTCGAAATTCATTTGTTGTATGGAGTTTATGTTTTCTGAATCTGTCTTTATCCAATCGGCGGTATGGTTGTGCTGCACCGGTTTTGCCCAAATATTGGACCAAAACTGGTGCAGGTTATTAGACGATGGGTGTGAAGTTGTGTTTTGTGAATTTTGGATGTGCTGTGTGTTTGTTTCTAACGTTCTGTAAAATAGTTTTTCATTGTATTTGAATTGTGTGTTCTGTTTCTTTCTACGGGTGCAATTTAAATATCTCCGGAGCCTGTTAGAAGCCGTGTTAAGCTTTTGTTTAAGTGTATCTAAAAATTGGTTATCTGATAAGTTAGGTTCTTCCTACTGCGAATGTATTCTGTATGTGTTTTTTATTACTGCTACATTGTCTATAAGCCTTCGATTTCTATTTCCTTGTATGTAATTGTGTCATTCTAGCTAGTCATTCTTTTCGTAAATTGCCAATTTTTTTTCTGAAGTCTTTTTTGCCAAGCTGGTACATAATTAGATTTTTGCTGAACACTAGTGTGGTTATAGTTGTTTTCCTCTATTTTAGCCCCGTTACAAACAGCTGCTGTATATGCTGTACTATACTTAGAGCATGTGTGGCTTCGAAGGTAATGTCTCTTGAGACATGATTTGGGAGAATCTCGATATTTAAAAAGTCAACTATTTCAGCAAATTTTCTAGATGTCTTCTGTTTAGGTATGGAACAATACAAAGTCATGCATTGATTAGTTGGGTTGTTTAGGAAACTTTTGAGCCGTCATCCGGGCAACTTGGTTTCACAATTTTTAGTTCCATATGTAATTTCTAAGCTACAATGGTCGTGTTGTATGACTTTTAGTAGTCGTTCGTTTTTTATAAAATACCCTGCCGCTGGTGGGTCGCGGCCTCAAGCTATATCTTGACTGAGATGTTGGTGATACGTTGCCCCCCCCCCAGAATACGTGGGGCTGCCCGAATCAGGCCTGGATTCTCCAGTGCAATCTGCACCGATACCTGCCTGGGGTACTCTGCTTTTTCGAATCGCTTTCATATTTTAGGGTTTACCTTGCCTTGTTATCCGCGTTAGTTTCAATAATACGCGTGTCCGCCCCCTACGTGGCTAGATGTTCAGCACGGACGTAAGGTTGGATTTTAGGGCTTATTATTATTATTATTATTATTATTTAAAATTATAGATGAGCAGCTTTCTCTGATGTGCCTATTTCAGTGTTGAAATGTCTTAGTTTCACTCGCTGCACTGATTACACTTTAATGACACCACTAAGTTTTTTTACACTTTGAGTATATCAAGTGTAGCATGTGCTGTCTTATGAACTTTTGCTGATTCTCTCTAGCATGTTACTTTTGAATGCCTACCTGAGGATTTTATGTTGGTTTTCCTTTATTCTTTGAAACATCTTCTCCTTGTTCTCGAGGCACCACACAGGTGCTCTTCACCTAGTAGTAAGAAGGATCATCAAATAAAGCCGAGCCGTGTTTATTGCCTGATTCTTCAAGGAACAGGAGTAAATGATCCTTTTGATTTCAATTAATAAAATACTTTTTACTTTGAGCTATTCTCGGAGTGCCTCAATGTTTTGGATGTGATAGAATCCAAAATGAGGAGATCTGTAGAACTAGTTGTTGAAGTGGCAATGGACAGGCCACATAGCTCGTAGAACTAAACAACTGATGGGTAATAGAGATTATGGAGCCTGATTGAATGATATTTTACTGACAACAGATATCACCTATCACATATGTTATTTATTTCACTTTGATTAACATATCTGCATCTAAAACACCTCTGGTTTAAGCGAACCTCGGAAATTCAAATGCCCCTAGCACCTAGACTATTATTTCGCTAACTTTACTCTACTTCGCTAGCTATTTGACTAACTCGTTGCATACAAAACGGAACAAGCTCCATTATTTTCCCACAACTTCTACGCAAGAAATTAAATTAGCTTTATCATTATCTTAACATATCAATAACCAAAAGTATCACACTCAACTGTATTTTACGTTAGTCAAACAATGTATGGGGAGTTGCCTATGTTCTTTGGCATACCTGTCAATGTATGGGGAGTTGCTTATGTTCTTTGGCACACCTGTCAATGTATGGGGAGTTGCCTATGTTCTTTGGTATACCTGTCAATGTATGGGGAGTTGCCTATGTTCTTTGGCATACCTGTCAATTTCCGATGACGATATTATTATGGTGACAGCGAACTGGTCAGATGATGGAGAAGACGGAACTGCTTGTTGGTTAATCATCATCATCAGCCTGTATCAGTCCACTGCTGGACATAGGCCTCTCCCAATGCTCGCCATTTAGACCGATTTCCAGCTCTTCCCATCCACTTTCTACCAGCTGTCTTACGCAGATCGTCGCTCCACCTAGCCAGGGGGCGCCCCACACTACGTTTACTAAGATGTGGTCTCCACTCTAGAACACGTTTACCCCAGCGGTTATCGGTTCTTCGGCATATATTTTATGCCCAGCCCATTGCCATTTCAGCTTGCTAATTCTCAGAGCTATGTCGATGACCTTAGTTCTCTGTAACCCTTAGTTCTGTGTGGTTAGTGTTGGTTAATAAAATAAATAAATAAGTAATGCTGGACAGTTAACACAACATTATCTAGCCCCAAGCTAAGCAGAGCTTGTGTTATGTGTACTAGACAACTGATATACTTTAATACAATATATTACATAGATAGATATTTTTATAATATATGGAAAATACCCAGAACACCATGAACAAATATGTGCAGATCGCGCAAATATTTGTCAATTTTTTATTTGTTAATAGTAGACTAGCCGTGTTTGGGCTCATTTTTGCTCACAGTTCTGCTAACTAATTTCATTATCATTATCAGTTGGATGCACACATCCTAAAAGTTTAAGTTTATTTGAAAAGTGTATTTTGAATAAAATTGAAGTTCTAATTTAATTCTAAATGGGGAAGATAAGATCTGCACTGACGTCCCGCATTGGTGTGTATTGTGCATTGTCCCCCTGCTAATACCAGCCCAGCCAGTCCAACTCCTTAAAATAGCGGAGACGGACTCTTGGCTGATGGCAGCACTGTTCCAGAATCCCCGAGGGAGCTACAGATGAAGTGAGACAAGACTTGATCAACTCCTGGAGTTCGGTTTTTTCTCTGGCTTCATTTGTGGCTCTGCAGTGTAGTATCACATGCTCCACTGTCTCCTCGTCTTGGAGGTTATTTTAAGTACCTAGGGCAGGGTAGGCGAACCAATGGCACGCGTGCCATTGATGGCACGTGATACAATATTTTGGGCACGTCGCCGATCATAAAACATGTGTAAAAAATGTGTTAAGTAGTAGGTATTTTGTAGTATTTTTGACAGTTTTGTTGACATAATTGTATTTTAAAGTATATTTGAGTGATTTTAAACTGATATTTAATATGGCCAGTTCAGCAAAAAAACAAAAAGTGCAAGATAGTAAGTGTATCAGAGAATTTCAAACTTGGTGGACTGAGAAATATGGCATGATTGAAAGTCAAAATTATTTGATGTCACGTCAATGACCACATAATTTTTTTTTCAGAAAAAATGGCACGTTGATGCATAAAGTTTCGCCACCCTGACCTAGGGCATACAACCTTTTACAAAACATTGCTGTTCGAATCGAATTTTGACGCATTGATACCGACAAATGGCCATTCCGATCCATAAACTGCTAGACTCCATAACTGCTGCTGCTGCTGCTTTTAGATATAAGTTTTATGTGAAAAATATTTATTTCAATACAAGCTATTAAAAAAATTTGTGATTGGGACCGTGTGCTTATCAAAATTAGGCTAAATGCGGCCAGTCTAATATAATGCATTGAGTAGTTCCGTTGTCCACCTTCCGTCTCCATCATCAGATCAGCTCACTGTCACCATAATATTGTATTGGCATCGGAACTTGACAGGTATGCAAAATTTCAGCTCAATCTGTTGAGGATAACTGCTTTAAAATTCAGTTGCAAGATTCCACCCGGACAAACATACCTTGCAAGGCAATTAAAAGCTTGTAAAAAAGAAGCTTACGGACATACCTAATAATTGATGAAGTATCAGCTAGTTGAGTTGTCGCCAATGCAAATATGATGAATCAAAGCTTGCAGCTTCCAATCATACTACCCAACTGACTCGAATACAAGAATAAATATGATGAATCAAAGCTTGCAGCTAGCAATCATACTACCCAACTGACTCGAATACAAGAATAAATATGATGAATCAAAGCTTGCAGCTAGCAATCATACTACCCAACTGACTCGAATACAAGAATAAATATGATGAATCAAAGCTTGCAGCTAGCAATCATACTACCCAACTGACTTGAATACAAGAATAAATATGATGAATCAAAGCTTGCAGCTAGCAATCATACCACCCAACTGACTCGAATACAAGAATAAATATGATGAATCAAAGCTTGCAGCTTCCAATCATACTACCCAACTGACTCGAATACAAGAATAAATATGATGAATCAAAGCTTGCAGCTTCCAATCATACTACCCAACTGACTCGAATACAAGAATAAATATGATGAATCAAAGCTTGCAGCTAGCAATCATACTACCCAACTGACTCGAATACAAGAATAAATATGATGAATCAAAGCTTGCAGCTTCCAATCATACTACCCAACTGACTCGAATACAAGAATAAATATGATGAATCAAAGCTTGCAGCTTCCAATCATACTACCCAACTGACTCGAATACAAGAATAAATATGATGAATCAAAGCTTGCAGCTAGCAATCATACTACCCAACTGACTCGAATACAAGAATAAATATGATGAATCAAAGCTTGCAGCTTCCAATCATACTACCCAACTGACTCGAATACAAGAATAAATATGATGAATCAAAGCTTGCAGCTTCCAATCATACTACCCAACTGACTCGAATACAAGAATAAATACTGTGAAATAATAGTGAAGTGATTCATCATTTCGTTTTCACTGAAGCACATTGCATCAGGAAATCAATCAATATAGTCATCCTAAAAAACTGACTACGTCATTGGTTGCTGTTTCGATGGGTAAAAACCATTACGGAGGCCGCTTTGCTCTAAGATAAAACAAAACTAAAAATTTACACTCTAAAAGCTTTTTTGTGTAGGAGTTCGTCCGGGGAAGTACCACTTTACCTATTTCTGCCGCAAAATAGTAGTGCTCGCATTGCTGTGTTCCGGTTTAAAGGGTATGATACCGGTTTAGTCACACTGATGGTATTAGGTATGTACTTGTTTAAAGGTTATAAGGGAAAATGATAAAAAAAACATGTTGACTGAATTAAAACGTTTGATGGCTGAAATTACATCGTTTTATCACCTAGCAGTAACATAAATTGCCTGGACGTGACCAGAACGTGCTTAGAACATTTGCAACACCATCTCCTTTTCATCATAGGACGAGCAGATACACGGCTCGGTACCATCCTTACCTCATTAGTATACCCTCTATTCGTACTAAACGTTTCAGTTCTATCTTTATAATGCGAACTGCTAAGGAGTGGAATACACTACCGTGGTCTGTCTTTCCTGAAAACTATAATCTGGGTCTCTTCAAGGCTAGAGTGAATAGGTGCATTCTAGATATTCGTGCTTCATCGTCTGACGCTGTCACTTACCAAAATGTGAGTTCGCGGTCAAACGAAGGTCAATTTCAATTTCAATTTCAATAGCCATTATTTAACAACCTTAAAATTAGTTTTACAATATGACATCGATAAAAAGTTGTAAATGGTTATTTTGCTTTCCAGCATAGGCCTCCCCCAGAGCCCTCCAAAGCTCCCGATCGTGAGCTTTTCTTCCCCATGTCGCACCTGCTGTAGTTTTAAAATCATCTTCCCATCTGCGGAAAGGTCTTCTTCTCGCCTTTTTTCTTTCTCTAGGGTACCATTGGATTACGTTGACGAACGAAGGTCAATCAATGTTAAATAAAAAACAACAAATTGTCCAGCTAATGCCCCGGTTACGTTTGCACCATTGATTTGTAAATATAGCTAAGTAGCCAAGCCAGGACAGTGGTCAGCGGACCCTTTTAAAGTTTAATTTTAGGCCTGGCTTGTACCATCAATACCTCATTAGTATACCCTTATCCTATCCTGTTTGTCCCCGAATGTGTCCCCGTTCGGGGACAGACAGGAATTGTCAATTTTTGTTTGTCCCCGAATGCAAATTCGGGGGCAAACGGGAATAAAAAAATCCTGTCTGTCCCCGAATTATTGGGCTTCAAATGACATGCGAATTGTCTATGCAATTCAAAGTATTCAAATTAGATCATTACAAAGAATAAACCCTAAGTCATTCACTGTGCGACGGTCAAATCGTCATCGTGTATATACCACAGATTAAATCATAATACATGAAGATCAATCCAAGGTTGATGACGTGATACACGCCAAACCAGTTTCTCCGTCCTTGTCGCTCTCGTAGTTTCGAGTCGTTCGAAGAGTACAGCTATACCAACGTGACTCACTGGAATTACATAGTACCTAACAAAATAATGATATATCTGATACGTACAAATGTCCGGCCTGGCCGTGGCCAGTCAGCAGTCAGTCCTGATACGACAGTTGAACGCGATAGACGTGTTGGTACTTAGCTTGATATAGAGCCGGTCTGTGATATTACTGTTAATCTACTAGTCCTAATTAGGTGAGTCTTGCCCCATTAACTTTTAATCTCCACATCAAGCTACAGTATTCCTAGTTTTGACATGTATATTTTTACTATGCAAAGATAATTTGTTCTCTTGTTTCAATTATAGTATAAACATAAAACATGTTATTATTATTATGAGCCTGTGGTGCCCCACTGCAGGGCAAAGGCCTCCCTTCCCTCCTTCCATTCGTCTCTATTGGTGGCTATTTAGGACCAATCCTTCAAGTAGGAGTCCAGCTCATCCCGCCATCTCCGTCTGGGCCTTCCTCGTGGCCGTCGTCTGTTTGGGATCCATTCTGTCGTGGTCTCCGCCCATAGTTCTGACATACGGCACACATGTCCAGCCCAGTCCCACTTAAGTATAGCAGCTTTTTGAGCTATCTGTGTTTGAGAGCGTATTCTGGAATTCCTTATTCGGTCCGTGAGTTTCTCTCCTAGGATACTACGCTCCATAGCTCGTTGGCATACCCCGAGAGAGGACTTTTGAATATTCGTTAGCGACCAGGTTTCCGCACCATAGGTGAGGATGGGGAAAATGCACATGACCATGAGTTTCCGCTTTAAACAGAGTGGAAGCGGTCCCTTCCCAAGTAAAAACTGTGCCTTATAATTTTTTTTCTTGTCTGCCATAATCATTACTGCCGGTTGGACTGGAAAAAGTAGGTACATACCTACCCTATAATTTTAAAACTTATCCCTAGGCTTACGACCGTATTAAATGGACATACCTGTAAAGAACATGGGCAACTCCCCATACATTGTTTGACCCAACTTTTTTGGCCCAAAAGTACCTATCTCAACAGACGTGGTTATTGATAATATAATGTTAAGATAATGAAAAAGCTAATTTAATTTCTTGCATGGAAGTTGTGAAGAAAGTAATGAAGCTGGTTGCGTTTTGTTTCACGCAAATGCAATGAGTTGATTTATCTAATTATTTAGAAATCAACTTTTGCTTGCCAACTTCTACAAATATAAAATTTCTTTAGAAACATTGGACAAAAAACAACATTTTGAACCGTGCTAAATACTTCCATGAAGGAGCACTGGTTAATTTATTTTTGACTTAGGTCGGCGGTTGCCTTCCTCCTTTTACTCTTTCTCTTCATGGGTAGTGGGCAGTAGTGGCTTTGAAACCGTATTGACGCTAAAAGCGCTACCCAAGTTTACCTTGAATGTTGGTGACTAAAACAACATTCGTAGTTAGAAGACAAATCACCGGTTCAATTAAAACATTACGTGACGCTCTGCAAATACAAGTGCCTTGTCTAGGCGTCGCTCGTAGGACCATATTCTCGTACGATGATACCCATAGCCGATGACCTAATAACCCAATTTCAGGCTAGTGTGTGTATGCCCTAGGGCGTTTGCGATGGTTGATAGATCGCTGAGTAAATAGTAACTTTTATCTTTATCGTAAAATGGCTTGTTTATTTCAGTCTTATCTCTAAGCGTCTGTCGTTGACTCTTAAACATAGGTTTCTTATTATATTTCTTCATTGTTATTTCCAAATGTGCGGAATACCTAATACCATGTACAGCACATACTACTTTTGTACATTCATTTTACGCTTATAATAATGAAATTCGTTTTGAATGATTTCGTTTTGATAAGTTTTCCTAATAGTAAAACTTCCTATAGTAAATAAATAATAAATAAATAATGTTAGACAGTTCACACAACATTATCTTATATTAGCCCCAAGCTAAGCTGAGCTTGTGTTATGGGTACATAGATAGAACACCCTGAAAGCTTGTTCCAGCTAGTTGAAACTTTTGTAAATAAGTCTAATCCTTCCCACATACCATTTTTTTTTTGCTAGCTTTTGACCTTTCTGTTACATATGCCAATTTTATGAATCGATTTTTTAGTTCCATTGTTATCTGACAAAAACCTGTGAGCCAAAATTCAGTTCGATTTATTATTGTGGAATACGGGCCACCTGAATAAGAACCACGAGGACGTATAATATCGATTTATAAGCAGCCTTGGATATTGTCCAACTACTGGTACAATTAATATTGCTGCGGTTCCCACATACATAATATATTATGTTGGCTACGGTGTGTGCAAATGGTTCCCTAAGTGCCTTTTAGTTGGGTCTTCGTAAAAGTATTTTCATGGTGCCTGATAATAGATTCCATCTTGCTTATTACGCCGTTGACGAGACCTTGAATAAATGTTTACATTTCTTTAGCAAAGATTTCTTTTCATATCTTATGTAACTGGGTAAAACTATAATGTTTTTTAGGGTTAAATCAAAACAATGAAATTGCCCTAGTTACACACCGCGTGAACTTCAAAAGTTTTACTTCTTTTTCTTAGCTTACCCATCTATTTGTAGTTAGTAGTTCAAAGACCATTTTGGCATAAACATGATAAATTTAGTCCAAAATTGTTCGAAAGAAAAATTACGTTTCCGAACTTTTCGAACGACGACATAAAAGTTCTAGAATTTCCTAAAGTTGATCTTATATTTCTTCTCTCAAAGTATACCATAAGTACAGCCATACCGCAAGGTAATGGGGTTGTCAGGGTAATAGATATTATATAGAAGATAGAAAATACTTTATTGCACTCCATAATACAAAAAACAATTGACAAATAATAAAACTACAACAACTGTGTTGAACAATGGGCGATCTTATCGGTTAGTAACGATTTCTATCAGACAACCTTTGGCTGGATAGGACTGTATAAAATTAACAAGGGGTATCAATGGTCTACTTATTTAAATATAAATACGTTGATGTGCAGCGACATACAAACATAATAATAATAATAAACAAATAACCTACTAGAATATACTATGTACTTATTTTAAGTACCTTTTCTAATGTTTTTTGAGTTGTTTGTTCTTAGGAATCACTACGTGAGTTTTAAAGGAAAATCAACGACAGTTTTGGATTTCTGAAAAATTTAACATTCATTCAGTTTTTTCCTTTCCTAAACATTTTTAAATATTAAAAAAGGTGATTTTCGCTCACTTTTAATTTCGCGAGCGCTATTCTGTCACTGGACTATAACTACTCTGAATGAGCTAATAGTGACAGAATTTGACGTCCAGTAACTTTTTTCTCATGATAAAATTAGGTTTCCTAACTTAGTATATGTTTCGCAGAATACAACATGTCGATCCACATCAAAGATCTCGACGACCTGAAGACCAGGATGCTGGAGGCCGGCGACAAGCTGGTGGTTATCGACTTCATGGCCACGTGGTGCGGGCCCTGCAAGATGATCGGGCCCAAGCTGGACGAGATGGCCACGGAGATGGCAGATCATATCATCGTCCTCAAGGTACATTATTACAGATAACCATAAGTACCGATCTATATGTACATACATTCACGCACGTCTCTTTCCCCGAAGGGGTAGGCAGAGCCTCAAATGGGCCTCTTTTCACCGTGGGTTGCACCATCGTGGGATATAGATGTGACAAGTGGTGAGCTCATCGCCACCATTGCTTCCCACGACTAACTCATCTATAGAGAAAATATTGACCTATCGTGTTTCTGGTACAGTGATCCCTCGGAATTATAATGTAGTATCCATGCATATTTATAATTTTAATATTGTACTTGATTTAGTTTGTTAAAAATCACATCTTTGATTAGGATTATGAACGTTTCACCTTTATAACCTTTATAGCAAACTACCGTCGTCTTTCTTTCCTGAAAACTATAATCTGGGTCTCGTCAAGGCTATAGTGAATAGGTGCCTTCTAGACCTTTGTGCTCCATCTTCGGCCACATCGTCACTTACCAACATGTGAGATCGTGGTCAAACAAAGGTCTATCAATGTAAAAAAAAAAAATTTTGCGGCATACCCCTTCTTAAATAAGCTCGACGAAGTTCTTATTTATTTCGAAGCATCGTGTTTTCCTTGCAAACCATAAAGAAACATAATATGTAGGTAAATAAACAACGCAAGGTTGTCTTGTCTGACTCCGTTTCGTAGAAAAAAACTCGTTTTTTGTCCGTCCGTATGACAACAGATTATATACAACATTCATCCCATTCAACATTGAACTTTATCACCGTTATGTACAGGTGAAATTGTTTTAACATTTAATTATTGAGCAACAATATTTGTGTAGTGACGTCATGCGTGAGCTCTCGGCTCCAATAGATACCTAGTTATATATATTACTATAAGCCGCATAGGGCGCGTCCTAGGTGGACGTGACCTGTGTGGTAATGCATTGTTTTAGGCAGAGAACGCTTAACACCAGGTGGGCAATCTGTTCATTCAAATCAGTCTAAAAAGAATTTTTCATTAAAAGTTTTCATAAAATGTACATCTGACTGATCTGACACGGCCAGTCTACTATTAACTATCGAGGAGTTCCGTTGTCCTCTTTCCGTCTCCATTATCAGATCAGCTCGCTGTCACCATAATATTGTCATCGGAACTTGACAGGTATGCATAATTTAATCGAACGAGGCTAACTGGTTCAAAATGCTTTTAAAAAAGTTTGTAGTTTCCGCCCTAAGAATAGAGCCCTCCGTCTCCTCCCGTGGATGTCGTAAGAGCCGACTAAGGGATTGCCCGTAAGATTCGTTGGTATAAGATTTATCCTGGCTGCTAGCTGTTTATTGCTGGAAGAAAGCGTTAGCCGAGTCAGTCGTGGGAAGCAATGGCGGCGATGAGCTCACCCCTTGTCACGTCTATATTCCCACGATAAGATAAGTTTATTTCACTTAGAATAGGTACAACAAAAACATAATTAATATTAGCATTAATTTCTAAGATCTCTAAGAGGTTACGATGGTGCAACCCACTGTCAAAAGAGGCCCATTTGAGGCTCTGCCTACCCTTTCGGGGCAAAGGGCGTGTATGTATGTAGGTGCCTGTGTTACAGGTCTAGCGCTTAATGTATGTACTTCGAATAAATACCCTACAAATAACACTACACTGAGTAACCTCCTGACTCATTTAATAACATGTGTTATCGTCTGTTTTTGTCCCGACTCTCCTCTGGTGGATGATGTCAGAGTGCGGATGATAAAGGATATATAAATAACAATTGTTTTTCCTCTTAGTTTCAGTATAATGCAATAATCATTAATTTTTAGGTGGTTGCTTGTTCATACTAACGTATTTTACCAAATATGGGCGAACAGAGTATAAGATTACACAGAAATGACTGTTGTTGGCTTTTATATTGATCATAATTTGCGGCAAATCACATATTCTACCATTTATATCTGAAACTACAATTAACTAAGTACCACGTTTAAATTGTAATACACATTTTCCGTGTAGTGAAACTCATAAGATTCCGCCCAGTCATTGAAGTATTACGTCAGTTTCTCTATCATTCGTGAAGTGTTTGCAGACTAGGCAGTATTTATTTTAACGATTATGATACCTCTGTGGCGCGGCGGGCGAAGGTTCACCCGAGACGCAGGAGGTTGCGGGTTCGATTCCCGCCTCGGAACAAATATCTGTACGATCTGCATCCCTCGGAATTATAATGTACTATCCATGCATATTTTTAATTTGAATATTGTACTTGATTAAGATTAGGAATTTTGCGGCATACCTTAAGGCCTTAAGCTTACTGATCTAAAGAACATGGGCAACTCCCCATACAACCCAACTTTTTTGACTAAAGTAACGTACAGTTGAGATACTTTTAGTTATTGATAATATTATGTTTAGAAAATGAAAATACTAATTTAATTTCTTGCGTATAAGTTGTGGGAAAGTAATGGAGCTTGTTGCGTTTTGTTTCACGCAAATGTTTATTTATCTAATTATTTAGAAATACAACTTTTGCTTCCCAACTTCTAAAAATATACAAGTTCTTTAAAAAAATTGGACAAAAACACACATTTAGAACCGTACTGATTACTTCCATGAACGGGCACTGATTCATTTATTTTTGACCTGGGTCAGCGGTTGCCCACCTCCTTTGTATTGATAATATATTGAAGTGCGGGATCCACTTGTACATCATATCCATTGCTGATGGGCTGACGAAGTAGACTGTACTCTGTAGGGCGCTGAAATCCAGTGAACCAGCTTCTCACCAAATTCTCTTTTTACAGGTCGATGTGGATGAATGCGAGGATATCGCCACCGAATACAACATCAACTCCATGCCTACATTCGTCTTTGTCAAGAACAACAAGAAAGTAGAGGAGTTCTCAGGCGCCAACGTCGATAAACTCAAGAACACCATTCTCAAGCATAAGTAGATACGTGACGCATTTGCCCCACTCCCTGACAGCATTTATTTTCCACGTTTACCCCTAATTTTTACGTTTACCCTACCCCTAATTGTTACGCTTTTCAACGGTACGACTGCCCAGTTTGCTTCAATATACGTCAAGCTGTGTCGGTTTTACTCCAATAGTAATTTTACCGTGGTCTACCTAGACGAATTTACTCCATCTTTTAACGGGCTTCCCTTAAAGATGCGTCACCAGCAGTTTATTAACCTTTTACACCATCTTTTGACGGTTTTCCAAGGTGCGTCTACCTGGATGGCTTTACCACAAATTAGTGTAACTATAGAAAATAAAATGAATGAATTTATAGATGTTCTTATATAACATAAAATTGTATTTAGTTTTTTCAAGCATTTTGTTTAGGTATTGCTGTCACAAAATTTAAGTATTTTAATTATTATTCATGATATTATATACACATGTTGGGGGGAGGGGGGGGGAGGGGGGTTTGCTTTGAGCATAATTTTAATTTTACTTCAGAGTTAAATCACATTTTTTAAGATAAAGTTGGTACTTGTGTCACCACTTGCTTGTCAGGTAAGCGTACTTCAGACATGGTATTTGTATTGTGCATTATGTCTATGTTACAGAGTATTGTTAATTCATTAAAATATTATTATAAACTTCTGTGATTTTATTTATATACTAGTTTACCTCGAAACTTTTCCTTTAGGAGCTGAAGTTAGCCGTTACGAATACGAATTGACATGAAATAAGTTTTTTGTGAAAAATATATAATTCAATATAAGCTTTTATAAAATTAGTGTAACCGTGTGCTGATCAAAATGAGCCTTAACACGGCCAGCCTACTATTATCCCTCGAAGAGTTCTGTTGTCCACCTTCCGTCTCCATCATCAGATCAGCTCGCTGTCACCATCATATTGTATTGTCATCGGAACTTGACAGGTATGCCAAACTTCAGCTCAGTCGGTTGAGGATAACTGCTTTAAAATTCAGTTGCAAGATTCCACCTGGACATGCATTGCAAGTTAATATAAAGCTTGTAAAATTATGACACAAGTGTGCTAAGTTGATCGTAACAGTCGAGGGGAAAGCTGCCATGAAGCTAGGCATCCTGAATAAGGTAAAGTGTTACTTCACACCAGGACACCTGAGTCTATATAAAGCTCAAGTCCGGGCTGGTATAGAGTACTGCTTCCATGTTTGGGATGGCTCGGCCAAACACCAGCTCGCTGCCTTGCGATCTTCTATAGGTAGGGAATGCTCTTAGGAACTTCACGATCTGATCCCACCATCTCCTTTTCATCATAGGACGAGCAGACGCACGGCTCGGTACCATCCTTACCTTATTAGTATACCTTGTATTCGTACTAAAAGTTTCAGTTCTACCTTTATAATGCGAACTGCTAAGGAGTGGAATACACTACCGTCATCTGTCTTTCCTGAAAACTATAATATGGGTCTCTTCAAGGCTAGAGTGAATAGGTGGCTTCTAGACCTTTGTGCTCCATCTTGGGCCACATCGTCACTTACCAACAGGTGAGATCGAGGTCAAACACGGAAGGTGCTGACGTAATGGATCAGAGACCAATGCTTGCGCGTTTGATAAGACGTTTTTCAACACACTTGCAAGAATAAAAACACTTGTCAATAAAAAGTGTAACTAAATTTGTATAGTTAGTAATTTTTTTTTAAAAGTGGCGTGTTTTATATTCTGCATATTAGGACCCTAAAAACGCTACACTATGGCCACGACGAGCAAGTGTGTTGAAAACGTAGGAGTATAGTAGAGCTTTTTTGTGAAAGAGTTCGTCCGGGGAAGTACTACCAGCAATTTCTGCCGCAAAGCAGTAGTGCTCTCATTGCTGTGTTCCGGTTTGAAGGACTAGGTGGACGTGACCTATGAGTTAATGCATTGTTAAAGGCAGAGGTTACCGCTGCTTGTTACGTCATTCACGTAGTTAAAAATAAACTTTTTTGTTTAAACATATAACTTAATTCCTGAGACAATCAGATATGGACCTCCTAAGAATAGATTTAATAAATCATAAGATCATTTATTGTTTAAGGCCCACGGTACGCAAATAGTGGGTATTAAATCGAGCGTTTTCCCTCTGCGCAACATATTCGCGCATCTTTTGCTGGACTGGAGTGAACTCCAGTCGCGCGTCGGAATGTGAATTGGGTTTGAGGTTTTTTTATGAATAAAATAAAAAGTTCGTTATTACTTACATAACTTTAATACAAAACTAAATTAACATTATTATTACACTTTCACTATTTATATATCATTTTGTGTAAAAAACCGGACAAGTGCTCGTGCCAAATGTAGAAGTTATAAATTATATAAGTTAATCCATACGCAACATTAAGTTTGTTTAGAAAATTTTTAGTAGTTTTTTTTTATAGTAAAATATTCATAATTATTAGTATATTCACAAATTTTCTAAATCCTAGGTTTGACCTAGATTGAAGTTAAAAAAATCATGGTACCAAAATTTTAGAAAAACTTAATTTTTGCAGACTCACGTGACATTGTATTCAACTACTTTTGAAAATTAAAATAACTGTTCTAAGGTACGAAGCCGTTTTCAGTAAAACCGTTTTTGAATGAAATTTATGAAAAAGGACATCTTATTAAGTCTATACAAACACTATGGGTCTCTTAAATAGAGGGCTTAAACCTAAGTTTAGACCAGGCCTAACAGTCTAGGCTTAAATAGAGGGCTTAAACCTAAGTTTAGACCAGGCCTAACAGTCTAGGCTTAAATAGACACCTTTGGTATTACGACTTTAAGGCGGACCGTTTCGCTTGAGACGCGAAATTCAAATTTTATTGCGTTTTTAGCTGGTCTCACAGCTCTTCAACACAACTTGAGGTATCAAAACCTGATTTGCGAAAATTAGGAGAACTAACACACATGTTTTGATTGAAAGTGTCTCATAAATATCATTAGCTTAGCTACGAATGTCAAAGAACAAAAAAAACACAAAATCATTGAATGACATGGCAGAAAAACAGAGTTTTTACAGGAAAAAATACACCATTTCGAAAAATCACGCAATACACTTAAATTGAACTACATCACACAAGTGCTATTTATCCAAGTTACACCGGTTAAAATGCCACCAAAATTACACGAAATAACTCGAAAAACACATTAAAATGAAATTAAATAAAAATGAAGACGTTACTTTTAAAAATGGCCGATTGTATCCTTAAACAGGGTTAGAACTTGACGGAGACTCTTGACGACTTGACTAATTTGATTACTATATATATATAAATATGCAAGTCTCGATAGAGCTTACTTATTTGAGCCTTTCGGGGTCGAGGTTCTGGGCCCGTGGGGACGGGGGCCCTTCGCGTTTTCAAAATGTTTTCAATGCGTCTGGTCGATGCGTCGCGTGACCCGAGAGCTGGCTCTTATTTATATTTATATTTATTTGAAGGAAAACCAAAGGCTTAAAATTAACAGACTTACAAATTAATAAATATCAGAAAGCTTATTGAAGGTTTTCACGGATAGGAATCTATTACTACACACATCTTCATTATTTTTACATATTGATGTATTTTACAGTGTGTGTGCCGTGTCCGTGCGTCAACCGAGGTCCGTGCTGAAAATCAGCGCTGCAGTTTACTGCAGCATTATGCTGAGCACGGGCCTTTTTTGACGGCACTATACACGCAGCAAAAAACGTGTTCTGTTTGTGTTATTATTGCATTGTATTCCATTATTGTGTGTGTATTTGCTGTTCAAAATAAACTATTTCTGTTCTGTTCTGTACTATTATCTGACTCAACGTATTAGTATTGCCATTCAGCGTGGCAATGCAGCCAGCATCTTTGGGACACTTCCCTCTGGTAGTGATTTGGATCAGTTGAGCTACCTTTAGATCGTTAGCAGCGGTCTTCAGGAAGCACACTTTCATATGTATTTTTTTAAATTTTATACATATCTACATACCGTATTAGTTGTATTATTCTTTATGTAAATAAATGTATTATATCACTTAACATTAGCGAAATTGTCTGGAGTATTCCTCAGAAGCCATTAAAAGAAGAGAAGAAGAAGAGCCCGAGAATGTATTTCGGAAAACAAACCATCTGCTTTTGTATTTTGCTTTTGTGATTTAATCAAATGTGTGTAAATTTTGACGACCTCTGTGGCGCGGCGGGCGCAGGTTCGCCTGAGACGCAGGAGGTTGCGGGTTCGATTCCCGCCTCGGAACATATATTTCTACGATCTGCAGATATTTGTTCAGGGTGTCCTGGGTATTTTCTAAATATAATTAAAAAAACTATCTATGTAATGTTTGTATTAAGTATATCAGTCATCTATTACCCATAACACAAGCTCTGCTTAACTTGGGGCAAGATAATGTGTGAACTGTCTAGCATACTTTTTACGTGTTTACCAAAGGCCGATATTTAAGGTTGTTCCTCGTGGTCAGCTAGGCACGACAGCGTCAATAGATGGCGCTGTTGCCAAATTTTGAAGTATTTTATGTATTTATGAATTAAAATGTGCATATTATGTCATAACACTAACGTTCACGCAAATGGTGGTTTATTTGCTATGTACCTAGCTATATTTCAGGTTATTTTAGTCTCTAGTTTTAACATACTTGTGCCGAGCAAATTCCGAGCAATATGAAAGCCTACTCACGCACACAGTCAAGGATATTATTGTATTAGAACTATAAGCTAATTTCGGCGCGCGAATTTCAAAATAGTTGGACTAGCGGCTTGGACTGTCGACTCAGAACTTCTGAACCCACGTTACTGCGTTCGATTCTATACTGCCTATATTTTTTGTATTTTTTTTTTACTTTTTTTTTGTGAACCAGTGACTAGATCTCTCGACACTAAACCCACAGTACTGGGTTCGATACCAGACTATTTTTTTTTTATAAATGTTTTTGTAATGATCTACAAAATACACTGATTCTGCTTCAGCCAATATTATGTTTGTGAAGTGAGTGTTGTGGTGTGTCCTTATTTCAAATCAAAAACTAGGTACTCGATTCTTAACCGACCTCAAAAAATGGAGGAGGTTATCAATTCCAGAGTTTTTTATTATGTTTGTTACCTCATACCATTTACGTAACGATTAGGAAAAAAAATTACATGATATACTTCCAGATTGGTGCCATTTTCATTAAAATGTTTTTCTGATGATGGAATCCATGAAGATTGAGGGAACTCCTCAAATATTATAGGCACACATATATCAATTTCGGTATTTTCAGCAACAAGTCAAGCATTGCATTCAGAATGTTTTTTGTTTTTTATACTACTAGAATGACGGAACATGCTGATGGCCCACCTGATGTTAAGCGGTAACCTCTGCCTATGAACAGTGCATTACCTCATAGGTCACGTCCACCTAGGACGCGCCCTATGTGGCATTGCACTGCGCCCGCCACCCTGAGACATAAAGGTGAAACGTCTCATGTGCCTGTAATTTCACCGGCACCCTTACCCTTCAAACCGGAACACAGCAATGCGAGGACTACTGCTTTGCGGCAGAAATAGGTATGGTGGTAGTACTTCCCCGGACGAACTCTTACACAAAAAAGCTCTACTACTACTATATTTCACGGGTGGCAACAATGGTGTCTCCTGCGATATCCGATTGAGCTGAAATTTGGCATACTCGTACCTATCTAGTTCCGATGACAGTACAATACTATGGTGAAAGCGAGCTGATCTGATGATGGAGACGGAACGTGGACAGCGGAACTCCTCGATGGATAATAGTAAAC
Organism: Operophtera brumata; assembly: GCA_932527175.1. Taxonomy (NCBI): domain Eukaryota; kingdom Metazoa; phylum Arthropoda; class Insecta; order Lepidoptera; family Geometridae; genus Operophtera; species Operophtera brumata. Next base: position 50,131,747 of record OW052239.1, on the reverse strand, counting down.
TGGCCGTGCTTAGGCTCATTTTCATCAGCACACTAATTTTATTAAGTCTTATACCTGGACTTGTAGTTAGCTTGTAGTTCCTGACTGCTAGCTTATTTCAGGAATGTATTATACTGGAAGAAAGCATTAGCAGAGTCAGTCGTGGGAAGCAATGGCGGCGATGAGCTCACCACTTGTCACGTGTATTTCCCACGATGGTGCAACCCACAGTGAAAAGAGGCACATGAGAGGCTCTGCTTACTCTTTCGGGGAAAAAGGCGTGTGTCTATGTATGTATTTATGTTGTATTGGGTATAAATTCCTAGCTATGAAGTAGTTTTTCAGGGTTCCGAAAAAAAAAAATACGGAACCCTTATGGATTCGTCATGTATGTCTGTCTGTCCGTGTATGTCACAGCCACTTTTTTCCGAAACTAATTTTCACACAAAAATAGAAAAAAACAATAAGTTTTTGGGGTTCCCCATACTTAAAACTGAAACACATTTTTTTTTCATCAAACCTGTGTGGGGTATCAATGGATAGGTCTTCGAAAATGATATTGAGGTTTCTAATATCATTTTTTTCTAAACTGAATAGTTTGCGAGAGAGAGAATGATAAAACTAAACAAAAAAAAATGGTGAACATTACCATGTAAACTTCCAACGAAAATTGTTTTGAAAGAGATCTAGTACGTAGTTTTTTTTAATATATCATAAGTTGTAAACCATCCAAGAACTTTTATGTTATGTTACTTGCTGCTACGGAACTCTTCATGGGCGAGTCCGACTCGCACTTGGCCGCTTTTTTTTCTAAAGATTTATTTACTTTCAGCTTTTATTGATAGATCATTCAGTTTAGATCAACTGAAGTCCACGGCTGGGCATAGGCCTCCCCCATAATATAATGCACATAGAAACTTTATTTTACGCCGCATAAATGGCTATTGCTTTACAAAGCGCAAGTAAGGCCGCACGTAGAAACTGTTCCCATCTATGGCACGGGGCACCCAAGTACCAGCTGCTTCGTTTTGACTCCTTACAGAGAAGAGCCATTAGCATCATCGGTGACCCCAAGCTCTCCGATACTCTAGAACCGCTTAGCCAACGCAGAGCTATCGGATCTCTTTGCGTGATCTACCGCCTCTACAACGGGGAATGTTCTGACGAGCTTTCCGATCTCATCCTCGCATCGAGATTTTACCATCGCTCTTCCCGGCACCGTGACAAAGCTCATCCGCACATCATAGAACCCTGGGTTTCTCGAACGACTCGTTTCTCGAGATCATTTCTTCCCCATAAAGTACTATTATTTATTCTGTGCCTATAAACTATGGAATGAGCTTCCATCTGAGGTTTTCCCGTGTCGTACATGTCGTACGTAACCATGTTTTATTTCATGAAAAATGGTCATAAATTCCTTCAGGGTAGGCAGCGCATCGACAATTACCCCCGGTGTTGCCGGTGTCTATAAGCGACGGTGACCACTTCACATCAGGCCGTATGCTAGTTTGCCAATTTGTATCATAAAAAATAAAAAATAAACTGCCAAGTGCTAGTCGGACTCTAGCACGAAGGGTTCCATACAATAATCTAAAATTAAAATTAAAATTACACGCAAATGTACCAGCCATCACCCAATCACGCAACAGGGGGACAGATCCAACTTTTTTGTTCTAACTGTCACCTTAGGGGGGACAGATCAGTGTGACAAATGGGAATAATTCGTCGCGCTCCATTTCCATTATTGTGATGTCTTGAGTTTGAGAAATAAAGCCGACGAAGTAACAATTCTTCATTGAGGAAATCCGCAGTTGACCCTATTTTCAACAAGTTTTTTTTTTTTTTTTTTTTAACATTGATAGACCTTTGTTTGTGCACGATCTCACCTGTTGGTAAGTGACGATGCGGCCGAAGATGGAGCACAAAGGTCTAGAAGGCACCTATTCACTCTAGCCTTGAAGAGGTCCAGATTATAGTTGAGTTAGTAATTAATTTTGTAAAAATTAAAAAAAAAACCCCAACGCTGAACGGCTGAACCGATTTTGATCAAACAAAGCTAAGAACACTCCCGAAAAATAAACCTTTCAAACAAAAAAAAACGATTTCGGTTCATCCGTTTGGGAGCTACGATGGGACAGACAGACACACACACACACAGACACGTCAAACTTATAATACCCCTTCGTTTTTCGTCGGGGGTTAAAAGAGAGGATAACCCATTCAATAAAAATTAATTATATTATTTTTAATTTCGAGGCCTTTGCGACTTGCGAGACAATGAGGGAAAGGATTGCATTTCAAAAAGGCTAATTCTCCTTAAAAAAAAAGATTGTTAATTTGTATTACACTATGTATAAAATATTTATCTTTTTTATGCTTTTTTATTTATCTTCACTATTATTTTGTATTTTTTAACCCCCGACGAAAAACGAAGGGGTGTTATAAGTTTGACGTGTCTGTGTGTGTGTGTGTGTGTCTGTATGTCCCAACGTGGCTCCCGAACGGATGAACCGAAATCGTTTTTTGTTTTTGTTTGATAGGTGTATTTGTCGGGAGTGTTCTTAGCTTTGTTGGATCAAAATCGGTTCAGCCGTTTTATTTCGTTCGGTTTTTTTTTAAGTTTTACAAAATTAATTCCCTGTAAATATGTAAACTTTGTTGTTTTGTTTGTTTGTTTGTTTGCCAAGCTGCGGTGAAATGGCTAGTACAGTATAAACACAATTACCTACTAGTAATAAATTAGTGCTTAGGAACGTACCATCTGGACTAGCGCCTAGAAAGGAATGGAATCGCTTCGAAGCGAATGTCTTTTGGCTAGGCCGGCTGATATGCATTGCATGCAAATAATATTATGGAAATTAAAAAAAAAAGTGGCCAAGTGCGAGTCGGAGTCGCCCATGAAGGGTTCCGTAGCAGCAAGTAACATAATATCAAAGTTCTTGGATGGTTTACGATTTATGACGTATTAAAAAAAAACTACTAACTAGATCTCGTTCAAACCAATTTTCGTTGGAAGTTTACATGGTAATGTACATTTTTTTTTTAGTTTTATCATTCTCTTATTTTAGAAGTTACGGGGTTGGGGGGGGGGACTTTTTACCACTTTGGAAGTGTCTGTCGTGCAAACTATTCAGTTTAGAAAAAAGTTATATTATAAACCTCAATATCATATTTGAAGACCTATACATAGATACCCCACACCAACGGGTTTGATGAAAAAAAAATTGAGTTTCAGTTCTAAGTACTAATACTTAGAACTGAACCCCCATTTTTTTTTTGTTTTTTTCTATTTTTTTGTGAAAATCTGAATGCGGTTCACAGAATACACCTACTTACCAAGTTTCAACAGCATAGATCCTATAGTTTCGGAAAAAAGTGGCTGTGACATACACGAACAGACATAACATGTCATAGTAAGATGAACTCTTGTCTTCTAAGCAGGAGGCAAAATGTTCAATACCCACCCTGGGCCTGCATATCTGAACCTTCCGAAGACCCTAACTCGCAATTATAATGAATAAGACCCCTAGGAATCATTTCAACGAATTTGTTTGAAGATTGTAGTTTCACCTACCTACACAGAACTGACTTCGACTGAAACAAGGCAATACTATGTTTTTTTTTTAAATATTGAATGAGCGAAGCGAGTTCTCTGATTCAACTTGGAAGAATTGGCATTTGTATGTATGTATGTATGTATGTTTGTCCGAGCATAACTTCCGAACCGTTAATCCGATCTTCATGAAATTTGATTGGGAGGTGATAGTATTGGTACAATTTGTTGGTAAGGTTATGAGCTATATCGGTCGGGGGGTTGTTCAGATATTGGGGTCCAAGAGGAGGTAAAAAAAAGTGAGAATATCAGATCAAATGTGGTGTCATATGAAAGTTCCTCGCTTCGACATTTCAAAACTATTTTAGTTTCTGAGATGTTAGGGTAAATCAAAAATGTAAAAAAACAAAACCTCTAGGGTACTTCCACTAATCCTACAACGCTGTTTTTTTTACGTTTGTAGCTTTTATGATACAAATACTGGGAAAAGTCTAAAATTTATGAATCTTGAAACTTGTAGGTACCTACTCTATAAAATAACAACCAGTGTATAACATTCTTTGTTGACCTCCCGTTTCTAGGAATTTTAACGACGTTGAAGGTCTAACTTTTCGAACCACATGTGGATGTACATAGATATTTTTTCGAAATAAATAAGGTAACCTACCTAAACCGTGTGTATTCGTGAGGTCTCAGTTCAAAAAACCTTGTGCGTAAATATATAGGTAATTATGATCAGCTAGTAGTATTTAATTTAATTTTTACGTAATTAAGATAATATTATATTTGTCTGTAATTTCTGTCTAGTTGTTTGTAATTTAATTTTCTCCCATTATTTATACAAAGTTCATATGTAGAGACCTTGCAATGCATTGCGGCCTCCGGCTGTCTGGCTGATTCGCATACACATGACCAATCCTAAATGTTTGGTTTTCTAAAAATTTATATTCGAGCTAATTATGAGATGACAGATCAAAGCGGCAACAGCGCTTAGCCGGCGTAAGTCACGAGCTGACAACGTCGCGTGTAAGTGACATGTAACTGTTATCTAATCTGCGGCTATGTGTGTCACACTGTCAGTGTACACTCACACACTGACATAAATTAACTAAAATTTCGATGTTATTTTCGCTATTAATCCAGTGTTTTCTTCAACCAAATATGTGTTGACGCAAATAAGGACCAATATAAAAGCCAACAAGAGTCATTTCAGTATAAAATTATACCCTGTTCGCCCATATTTGTGCTAATACGTTTGTATGGAAAAGCGACCACCTTAAGTCTAGACGTCTAAACTCAGGTTTAAACCATCTTTCGTAATGAGACTGTTAGGTACACAGTATCTCGTAACAACACGTGTTGTATGAACAGTGTACACTTAAAATACCTGAAACAAAACAAGGTTTATATAGAAAAATATATTATTTCAACATGCTTTAATGAAATCAGTGATTGTAACCGTGTGCTGGTCAAAATGAGCCTAAACACGGCCAGTCTACTATTATCCATCGAGGAGTTCCGTTGTCCACCTTCGGTCTTCATCATCAGATCAGCTCGCTGTCACCAAAATATTGTATTGTCATTGGAACTTGACAGGTATGCCAAATTTCAGCTTAATCGGTTGAGGATAACTGTTTTAAAATTCAGTTGCAAGATTTCACCCGGACAAACATACATGGTTCCGTTTAACCTTTTGAGGTACGGAAAACAAACAAAAAACGTTCTATTATGGAATTCTCGATGGTGATTCTGGTATACGTACGGTGTGGATCAGTCCCGGCGCTTCTTGGGGTGCTGGTCGCGTCGCTCGTGCTCCCTCTTGCGGGAGGACTTGTCGGCGCGCTTGGCCTCCGACAAGAACCGATCGAGCCCGAACGGATCCGAGTCGGCTTCGGGCTGGTTGCGCGACTGCCGAACACAAACATCGCGCATTACAATCTAGTACATTCACATACATAAAACAGAATTAGCACAAGTCGACTTGAAACCCAATGTATGGGACCTCATTATTCACAACCACTTGGCACAGCTACCCTGGGTCAATGTAAGCTGAAATAGCCGGTAGCCACCAGCCTACCCCACCGGTACTCCGGTACTGGGTAAGGGGGGAATTTCAATTTCAAATCTTCGGATAAATTTGTGTTAACTGGGGTCGACACGAATTTGAATCGATCGCAAGTTTGCGCGGCACTCCACAAATACAAGTTGGGGCTGATATAATTCAATGGCTACCGGGCTAAGTCAGCTTGACCTACGGTACAGCTGTGCCAAATGGCTTTTTTGAATGGGCAGCTCCCTTATTCGCTATGACCAAACGTGACATAATCGCGGGCTCGTTACAATATCTGCGTGGAATCATCGTTCAGAATACATTGTGACGACACACGTTATTGTCAAGTAATCTCCTATGGTCATAGCGCAACACTCCTGGTGATATAGCTCGCCGGTTCATGTATTAGGTAAGTTACCGGTTCATGTATTATGTAAGTTACCGGTTCGTCTCTGCTGGAGGAGGGCGCGTGCGAGTCTCTCTCGAACTGCACGGGTCCACTGCGCGTGTTGGTGCTGCTGGTGCCAGCGAACTCCTTGTCAGCCACGAACCTGGAATAACAACGTAGTAAACCTGATTAATAACCATGCAGTGGTGTGTCCGGCCTGAGAATAGATCCGTCTCTTCCCATGGATGTTGTAAAAGCCACGCAAAGCTTTCAGTCTGGTCCATATTTTTTTTGACCTTTGTTTGACCACGATCTCACCTGTTGGTAAGTGACAATGTGGCCGAAGATGAAGCACAATGGTCTAGAAGGCACCTATTCACTCTAGCTTGAAGAGTCCCAGATTATAGTCTATATGCCATAGTCTGATTCTAATACTTTCTTCGTTACTTCACGCCAGGATTACTTCTCAGTCATCAAAGCACAAGTCCGGGCTGGTATGGAGTACTGCTGCCACGTTTGAGATGGCTCTGCCAAATACCAGCTTGCTGCCTTGGACTCGATCGAACGCAGAGCAACATAGGTGACCAACATATGGCGGAGACTAAGATCCAGAGTCTCGAGCACCGCCGAAGGTTGCATGCCTTTCGATCTTCTATAGGTTACATTTCGGGGAATGCTCTTAGGAACTTCACGATCTGATCCCACCATCTCCTTTTCATCATAGGACGAGCAGACGCACGTCCCGGTACCATCCTTACTTCATTAGTATACCCTCAATTCGCACTAAACTTTTCAGTTCTACCTTTATAATGCGAACTGCTAAGGAGTGGAATACACTGCCGTTATCTGTCTTTCCTGAAAACTATAATATGGGTCTCTTCAAGGCTAGAGTGAATAGGTGCCTCTAGCTAGTCCTTTGTGCTCCATCTTCGGCTACATCGTCACTTACCAACACGTGAGATGGAGGTCAAACAAAGGTCTAACAAAGTTTTAAAAAAAAACGACGAAATGACAAAACAGGGGATGGGCAACAGCATCCACCTGAGTAGTTAACTCCAATACAGCGATCGCCAATCCCAAAGCTGACAATGGAGACCTCTGTAGCGCAGCGGGCGTGTAGCCGGCTGAAATGAAAGAGGTTGCTGGTTCGATTTCCGCTGCAGGACAAATGCAGTATCTATGTAAGATCTGCAAATATTAGTTCCGTGTCTGGGTGTTATGGTACCATGGTACTCGTAGTTCCTGATACCCACGACACAGAGGATCCTAGAGTGAGATCAGGACTATTCAATTAAATTTGTTAATTTCAGACAATAATACATTATAATTAAAATAAATTAGTGTCCATATTTCGGGTAAAATCAGAATTAAAAATTAAATTAAACAACGCAATGAAACTGCTGAACCAATTTTGATGAAACATAGCTAAGAACACTCCCGACAAATTCACCTTTCAAACATACAAAAAAACCGAAATCGGTTTTCCGTTCGGGAGCTACGATGCCACAGACAAACACACACACACACATACACAGACACGTCAAACTTATAACACCCCGTCGTCTTTGCGTCGGGGGTTAATAATTAAAATTATCGAACACCGGTCAAGGAAGCACAATATACGCTCTTGTCCAGTGTTCCATAAATAGACAGTCAGTGTCCAGCCTCTGTGCAATCAGGTGTAGGTAGCTGTTGGAGCTGTCGCGCACCCGGCGCATCAGGGACGCAGATCTTTTGCGCATTATCGCCGCGAATCCGTCTACTCGTGCGTCAGCAAATATTCCCGATGCGCTGCAGAAGCGCGGCAGCCCCATCAGCACCCTGAACGAGTTGTTGTACTGGATACAAGATTCCGAGATAAGCGTATTCCATTTTTTTTGAGTGTACTTGACCCAAAGGCTGCATGTATAAAACGGTTGGCAGTAAGCTCTGACAAGCTTCGTTTTAACCTGCCTGGTGCAACGAGCAAACCTACAGGCCAGCATGTTCGCTCTAATGGATAATGCCCTACGTTCCCTGTCCACGTCCATATCATCTGTAAGAGACTCGGTGACCCAATGTCCCAAATACTTAAAGCAAGCTACTCGCTTTAGCTCGCTGCCGTTCAGGATTACCGTCGGAATGAAGTCATATGTTTCAGAATGTGACTATACAATATAATGTGTTCACTATGTGTGCGACTGTTGGGTGTTGTTGGTCGGTAGATGTACTGTACCTCCTGCTGTTGGCCAGTCCGTCCAGGTCTCCGTAGTTGTCCTTGTCCTGGTTGCGCGAGGGCCGGTAGATGTGGGCCCCGACGTTCTCCTGGTTGCGCCACGGCTTGTCATACACGGTGTACGCCTCATCATCGCCGTAGCCTAAATTAACAAATAATTTCAATTAACATAAAATAAATAAATAAATAATGCTGGACAGTTCACACAACATTGTCTAGCCCCAAGCTAAGCAGAGCTTGTGTTATAGGTACTAGATAACTGATAAACTTAATACAATATATTACATAGTTTTTTTTAAATTATATATAGAAAATAACCAGAACCCCTGAACAAATATTTGCAGATCACACAAATATTTGTTCCGAGGCGGGAATCGAACCCGCCACCTCCTGCCTCGCAGGCAAACGTTCGCCCGCCGCGTCACAGAGGTCGTCGGAGGTCGATCGATATATCCACAAACGGGTATTTTAATAGTTAATTGATTCGTCGTCGTTTCGTATGAGGTAGTGCTGGCCTCTGGTGTCAGAGTTTGTCAAGCCGCTTAATTGATTAAGGCGTGACGATACACAAGACTATGGCGAGATTTTAATACCGGCTTGTAAGATTTGAACATAGTGGTACAAGATTTGAACATCAGCATGGTGCGACATGTGTTCATGGTGGACGTGATCTGTGAGGTAATTCACTGTTCATAGGCAGAGGGTACCGCTTAACTTCAGGTGAGCCATCTGCTTGTTCCGACATTCAAGTAGTACAAATAAAATTAAAAAAAACGGATTTGAAAATTGCCTTGAATGATTTGTACTGTTCAAAGACAAAGCTATTTCAATACGACCTCTGTGGCGCGGCGGCCGAACGTTCGCCTGCGACGCAGGAGGTTGCGGGTTCGATTCCCGCCTCGAAACAAATATTTGTGCCATCTGCAGATATTTTTTCAGGGTGTTTTGTATATATATGTAATATATTGTATTAAGTATATCAGTTGTCTAGTACCCATAACACAAGCTCTGCTTAGCTTGGGGCTATATAATGTTGTGTGAACTGTCTAGCATTAGTTATTAGTGAGCTCGTTTTTTTTTTTAACTTTGATAGGCCTTTTTTGTCTACGATCTCACCTGTTGGTAAGTGATGATGTGGCCGAAGATGGAACACAAAGGTCTAGAAGGCACCTATTCACTCTAGCCTTGAAGAGACCCAGATTATAGTTTTCAGGAAAGACAGACGACGGTAGTGTGTTCCGGTGTGTGTGTATAGTGTGGTGGGTATTGTGTGTAGTGTAAGCTTGTAAGTGCTTACCGCTGTCCATCCCCTTGGTGGTGTTGAAGAGTCTCTGGTCGAACATGCCCTCCCCCCCCTGGTTGTTCTTGGCGGGCATGCCAAGCGCGATCTGCTCAGATATGTCGCGCTCACGGTTCACCAGCCTCGATCTGAAAGTTATAATATCGAGTTAGAACTTAACTTGTTCATTGAGTTATTATTTTAATGTATTGAGTACTACCCAGCTGTTTCAGCCGCATAAGCCTCGAGTCCGTGGGAAAATCGGGATAAAAATGTGCCTATGAGTTATTCCGGGAGTCAAGCTATCTCCATTCCAAATTTCATCCAAATCCGTGAGCCGTTTCAGCGTGAACATGTAACAAACACACTCACACACTAACTAACTTTCGCATTTTATATTAGTGTGATTCAGTGACGTAGGAAAAATTTACTAACATATGAATCCGTCTCCTCCCGCGGATGTAAAACCGACTAAGGGATTACGCGGACTTGTTAGTAAGATGTTAGTTGGTATAAGATTTGTCCTGGCTGCTAGCTTACTATGGAATGTGATATTACAGGAAGAAAGCGTTAGCCGAGTCAGTCGTGGGACGCAATGGCGGCGATGAGCTCACCACTTGTCACTTCTATATTCCACAATGGTGCAACCCACTGTGAAAAGATGCCCATTGAGGATCTGCCTACCCTTCGGGGAAAAAGGTATGTGTCCATGTATGTATGTGTTTTCCCCTAATAATAATATAACATAATGCTTAGCATTAATCCCCCCGTTTACCATATATTTATTACGGAATGAATGGTGCAATATTGTTGATATAACCTTCGACCAAAGTAAAATAAATGGACTGGCCTTACCCATACAAAACGTCCGTGAAAAATAAGACAATTCGGATTTAGGGTACGGTCAACAAATAAACTATCTATCTATCTATCTATCTATCCAGCCACTGCTGAGTAAAGGCCTCTTCTCTATAGCGCCACTCCTGGCGGTCTTGTAAATAAACTAGGTGAAATTAAATTATTGAACTTCTTAAAAACTGTATTTTTTTTAATACTTTAACAGATGCAATGTGTTTTCTAAAGTTATTTCAGTAGGTTTATAGTACAAAAAATCGCCGAGAAAATGCAATTATTGAATGAAGCTTTTACAAAAATACATGGTTCCCATCTGTTTTATGTAGTTACGTATCTATTTTTCAGCTCTCAAACATACACAATATAAATCAATAGAAAAGCAAGTCCACCTAAGGTCTTCAGCTCAATCAATTTGTGAAAAATATATTTTTCATCACTCAATAAACTAAGAAAATATCATAAAAATCGTACGGAAACATAAATGTATAAAAATTCCAGTATTTAAGAAACTGCAGAGTGCAGTTTTAAGACTTTTGCACAATGAGTTTTTTTATACTACTTGGAATGACAGATCAAGAAGATGGCCCACCTGATGTTAAGTGGTACCCTCTGCCTATGAACAGTGCATTACCTCAGGTCACGTCCACCTAGGACGCGCCCTATATGGCATTCCACTGCGCCCGCCACCCTGAAACATAAAGATGAAAAGTCCCATGTGGACGTAATTTCATCGGCACCCTTACCCTTCAAACCGGAACACAGCAATGCGAGCACTACTGCTTTGCGGCAGAAACAGGTATGGTGGTAGTACTTCCCCGGACGAACTCTTTCACAAAAAAGCTCTACTACTACTAACCGTTTTTTGGCGTATTAAATTCATTGTGTAGAAAATTATCAGAGCAATTACGGGAAAATGTATTCCACTTCCAAAAGTCGTCTGTTCTTGCTCGTCTTATGACTTCTATCCATTTTTGTTTACCTTAGATTTCTTTTGGAAAGCTATAAGGTTAATTAACATGCCATTACATATTATATGCAATTACCTAAAGCGACGTGCTTAGCAATGTTTTGACGTAAATAATGCAAATTACAATTCTATATCAATACGATACCCCTTAGGCATCAGATTTTTTTGCAGTCTGTACCGGACCATCCGTCATGCGTGAAGTCTTGTCAAATATTTCGTCGCTGTAGTTGGAAAACTAAATAAGTAATATCAACAACAGAACCAAAATCGCGAGAAAAACGCGATTTACTGTTTTATTGCGTCAAAAATGGCAATAACTTTTTTATCGTAACTAATTTTGCAGTCCGTGTTTTGATAAGTTATAGATTGGTACTGTATCTATTTTTGAATTTAATGATAATACATTTTAGTTCTTTTGATTAAGAGAAAAAAAAAAACGACTATGTATTTTTCCCTCGCCAAAGTTTTGAATAATTGATGCAGTTATTTATTTTTGCATGTCAATTGTTTAGTTTTCCTTCGTCAATGATCTCCACTGAGGTTCAAAAAGCTAATGATAAGTGCCATTATTTAATTTTCCCATAATAGTGAAATCATGAAATGATCTATTATTTACTTATTTGAATATGACAATCCTATCCATGGGTATAGATTAAAAATAATATTAAAATACATTTTAAAATAAAACCAACTTATAATAATAAATAAATAAATAAATATATCTGGACAGTTCACACAACATTATCTAGCCCCAAGCTAAGCAGAGCTTGTGTTATGGGTACTAGACAACTGATACACTTAATACAATATTAACATAGATAGATATTTTTTATTATATATAGAAAATACCCAGAACACCCTGAACAAATATCTGCGGATCGCACAAGTATTTGTTCCGAGGCGGGAATCGAACCCGCAACCTCCTGCGTCGCAGGCGAACGTTCGCCCGCCGCGCCACAGAGGTCGTCTTCATAATCATTTTTTTTTATCAAGACTGAATATTAGAAAAATACTGAAACACCTACATTATTTTAGCAGACTTTTAAATTCAAAGTAAGTGACATAACAAACTTATCATACGACTATTGCTTATAAAATCAACAAAATGAAATCAATTTGTGGAACACAATAATTCTAAGTATCAAAAAGAAAAAGGTATGTCGACTAAAATTAAAACTATCTACGAGTATAAACTTGTGTCTGTTAACTTTCATTCAGAGTGGGGAACATTGAGATAATGTCCTGGGGCGTAGTCCTCCTTGTCGCTCGTCCTCTAGTGCAAGACGTGTCCATCGACATGTATGGGCCATCATAACCATGCAATAAAGTCGATTTCGCAAAATGTGTTACTTATGTAGTTTTCCTACTACACGACAATTTATAAGTTTTTTATCAATTGATGAAAATTATATTACAAAACCTTTACTTACGAATGAAATGCGATGCCTGAAGCTTTATTTGTATTTCTTGTGTTGTTTGCACTTGCAGAAAAGCACAGGAAGGCATTGTATCACCAAGGTATCTAATTTTGGTATTTTTCAGCATAGCTGTCACTCATTGCCGTGACAAAGACTGACTAAAGCGAAGTATACTAGCTAGGTCTGTTTAGAAGCTTCAAAACTATCGTTCCCTAAGGCCCGTCCATTCATTTTATTTACGTCGATGGATATAACACACAATCGTTATAGCAATGGCAATGTCAGGTAGTATGGACTCTTAATTGACGGAAGTTTGGAGCATATCCTAGATTGCTGTTTCTCTCTCGCTGCCTGTCCTTGTCTCTCAACTCGCAGCTTGTCCCTCTGTGACGCGGTGAGACCGCTCCTTCGACCTTGTATGAACATACATCTTGTCTGGCGCCGCCCTCGCTATGTTTATCTCCCGCTGCCTGTCCTTGTGTCTCTCGCCGCGCAACTTGTCCCTTTCTGACGCGGTGAGACCGCTCCGTCGACCTTGTATGAACATACCTCTTGTCTGGCGCCGCCCTCGCTATGTTTCTCTCCCGCTGCCTGTCCTTGTGTCTCTCGACTCGCAGCTTGTCTCTCTCGGCCGCTGTGAGACCGCTCCGTCGACCTTGTATGAACATACCTCTTGTCTGGCGCCACCCTCGTTATGTTTCTCTCCCGCTGCCTGTCCTTGTGTCTCTCGACTCGCAGCTTGTCTCTCTCGGCCGCTGTGAGACCGCTCTGTCGACCTTGTATGAACATACCTCTTGTCTGGCGCCGCCCTCGCTATGTTTCTCTCCCGCTGCCTGTCCTTGTGTCTCTTGACTCGCAGCTTGTCTCTCTCGGCTGCTGTGAGACCGCTCCGTCGACCTTGTATGAACATACCTCTTGTCTGGCGCCACCCTCGCTATGTTTCTCTCCCGCTGCCTGTCCTTGTGTCTCTCGACTCGCAGCTTGTCTCTCTCGGCCACTGTGAGACCGCTCTCGTCGACCTTGTATGAACATACCTCTTGTCTGGCGCCGCCCTCGCTATGTTTCTCTCCCGCTGCCTGTCCTTGTGTCTCTCGACTCGCAGCTTGTCTCTCTCGGCCGCTGTGAGACCGCTCTCGTCGACCTCGTTGGTCTCCAGATCGTCTTCTGGCGCTCGGATACCTGTAAGAGAATGGTAGTTAGTTAGTTATAAAGTCTACTGTATCTGTAACTCTCTGACAAGGAGCTCTAGTACAGTCCGTGCACTCACCAGCTCTGTGGTCGCGCGCGCGCTGCGCCAGCACGCGTAGATGCTCCTCCTTCTTCTCCTTCTCCCTCTGCGCCAGTCTCCTCTCCAACTGGGCACGGGCCTCGACAGCTTCTCTTGCTTTCCTATTAAACATTGTTTTTTGTAATATTTAATCTTAAATATTTAACAATGAAATCTACGGGTACCTAGAAGTCCCCACAGTGGACCAGGAAATTAAACTACGAGGAAACCGTTATTTGGACCGCCTTAAGACACTCTAATCCAAGATATTCAACCCATGTGTTCTGCCCATTCTCACTTATGGAGCCGAAACATGGCCACTCACAAATGAGCACGTGTGTACTATAAGAGTTGCTAAAAGAGCCATGGAGCGGGCCATGCTAGGTATCCACCTCGTGGACCGTATACCAAAAGTCGAGATTCGACGCTGAACTAAGGGCGGGGGATGTAGGTATACGGTTTGCGAGGCTCGAGCGGAGATGGGCGGGACACTTGGCAAGGCGAGAGGATTACCGATGGACCAAAGCAGTCACCGAATGGATATTACCAAATACCAATTACCGAATGATATTTACCTATAAGCAATATAAAGTGGGGTTTTATTTACGTATCAGCAATATAAAGTGGTGTTCTATTTACCTATCAGCAATATAAAGTGGTGTTCTATTTACCTATCAGCAATATAACGTGGGGTTATATTTACGTATCAGCAATATAAAGTGGTGTTCTATTTACCTTCCAGCAATATAAAGTGATGTTCTATTTACCTACCAGCAATATAAAGTGGTGTTCTATTTACCTATCAGCAATATAAAGTGGGGTTATATTTACGTATCAGCGATATAAAGTGGTGTTCTATTTACCTATCAGCAATATAAAGTGGTGTTCTATTTTCCTATCACCAATATAAAGTGGTGTTCTATTTACCTACCAGCAATATAAAGTGGTGTTCTATTTTCCTATCACCAATATAAAGTGGTGTTCTATTTACCCATCAGCAATATAAAGTGGTGTTCTATTTACCTATCAGCAATATAAAGTGGGGTTCTATTTACCTATCAGCAATATAAAGAGCCTCAGCTAGTTTGGAGAAGTTTTCGTTAATGTGCACTTGTTGCAAACCGCGTCCGTCCGCCGCCAGCCGCTTGTCTAGGGGGATTGTGTAACCTGAAAAAGATATTACTTGCCATTAGATTGTGAAGAAAATAATAAAAGACGGAACATTTTCTTATGTAAGGGAGCATTGTTATTTTATTTATTTTGAGCCCATATTGTTCGACTGCAGGGCAAAGGCCTCCCCCTCCCTTTTTTCTAGTTCTCTCGGCCCCTTGCTGCAGTGGGCCAGTCTGTTGCACATCAAACTCGTCACGCTATCTCCGTGGAGGTCTGTCGCGCGGGCGTCTTGCGTTAGGAACACAATCAGTAGTGGATTTTGTCCATAGATCTTCCTACATGCGGCAGACGTGGCCATGACAATCCCACTTGAGCTGGGCTTATTGTTTGCTGACATCGTAAACCTTTGTTTGCGAGCGCAGACTTTTGAATTCCTAATTCTGTCTGCTAGTCCTAAAATAGCGCGCTCCATGCCCGCTCGAACACCTCGAGTCTGGACCTCCGGTACGGAATGTCAATATACACGCGAGGACACTGACTTCTAGTCATATTCTCTCCAGGTCCAGGCGAAGTACAAGGATGTGCTCCTTGATCCAGATTTCTGGCCAGCTAGCATTGCTTACAGACGCTATAGGGAAGCGTTATCGAAACCAAATCCCGATATTGACGTTAAGTGATAGTTTTAAGTATAAAATGTGTAAGTTAGCTAAGGTATATATTTATATGGGCTTATGTTTAGGTATAATTTTACTAAAGGTGCAGTATGCACCATTCTACTCGTATATGGGGTGAGAAGCGTTACCTTGCCGTAACACAGTTCTTTAACTAGCACGGAAGGCAAAGTTCTCTTATTTTCATATACTTACGAACATGTTTAATTATGTTTTGTTGTAGGTACCTATTCGAAGTGAAATAAACTTATCTTTATCTTTACAATGCACACTTTATCACTTAAGGTTGTTCCTCGTGGTCAGCTAGGCACGACAGCGTCAATAGATGGCGCTGTTGCCAAATTTTGAAGTATTTTATGTATTTATGAATTAAAATGTGCATATTATGTCATAACACTAACGTTCACGCAAATGGTGGTTTATTTGCTATGTACCTAGCTATATTTCAGGTTATTTTAGTCTCTAGTTTTAACATACTTGTGCCGAGCAAATTCCGAGCAATATGAAAGCCTACTCACGCACACAGTCAAGGATATTATTGTATTAGAACTATAAGCTAATTTCGGCGCGCGAATTTCAAAATAGTTGGACTAGCGGCTTGGACTGTCGACTCAGAACTTCTGAACCCACGTTACTGCGTTCGATTCTATACTGCCTATATTTTTTGTATTTTTTTTTTACTTTTTTTTTGTGAACCAGTGACTAGATCTCTCGACACTAAACCCACAGTACTGGGTTCGATACCAGACTATTTTTTTTTTATAAATGTTTTTGTAATGATCTACAAAATACACTGATTCTGCTTCAGCCAATATTATGTTTGTGAAGTGAGTGTTGTGGTGTGTCCTTATTTCAAATCAAAAAGTAGGTACTCGATTCTTAACCGACCTCAAAAAATGGAGGAGGTTATCAATTCCAGAGTTTTTTATTATGTTTGTTACCTCATACCATTTACGTAACGATTAGGAAAAAAAATTACATGATATACTTCCAGATTGGTGCCATTTTCATTAAAATGTTTTTCTGATGATGGAATCCATGAAGATTGAGGGAACTCCTCAAATATTATAGGCACACATATATCAATTTCGGTATTTTCAGCAACAAGTCAAGCATTGCATTCAGAATGTTTTTTGTTTTTTATACTACTAGAATGACGGAACATGCTGATGGCCCACCTGATGTTAAGCGGTAACCTCTGCCTATGAACAGTGCATTACCTCATAGGTCACGTCCACCTAGGACGCGCCCTATGTGGCATTGCACTGCGCCCGCCACCCTGAGACATAAAGGTGAAACGTCTCATGTGCCTGTAATTTCACCGGCACCCTTACCCTTCAAACCGGAACACAGCAATGCGAGGACTACTGCTTTGCGGCAGAAATAGGTATGGTGGTAGTACTTCCCCGGACGAACTCTTACACAAAAAAGCTCTACTACTACTATATTTCACGGGTGGCAACAATGGTGTCTCCTGCGATATCCGATTGAGCTGAAATTTGGCATACTCGTACCTATCTAGTTCCGATGACAGTACAATACTATGGTGAAAGCGAGCTGATCTGATGATGGAGACGGAACGTGGACAGCGGAACTCCTCGATGGATAATAGTAAACTGGCCGTGCTTAGGCTCATTTTCATCAGCACACTAATTTTATTAAGTCTTATACCTGGACTTGTAGTTAGCTTGTAGTTCCTGACTGCTAGCTTATTTCAGGAATGTATTATACTGGAAGAAAGCATTAGCAGAGTCAGTCGTGGGAAGCAATGGCGGCGATGAGCTCACCACTTGTCACGTGTATTTCCCACGATGGTGCAACCCACAGTGAAAAGAGGCACATGAGAGGCTCTGCTTACTCTTTCGGGGAAAAAGGCGTGTGTCTATGTATGTATTTATGTTGTATTGGGTATAAATTCCTAGCTATGAAGTAGTTTTTCAGGGTTCCGAAAAAAAAAATACGGAACCCTTATGGATTCGTCATGTATGTCTGTCTGTCCGTGTATGTCACAGCCACTTTTTTCCGAAACTAATTTTCACACAAAAATAGAAAAAAACAATAAGTTTTTGGGGTTCCCCATACTTAAAACTGAAACACATTTTTTTTTCATCAAACCTGTGTGGGGTATCAATGGATAGGTCTTCGAAAATGATATTGAGGTTTCTAATATCATTTTTTTCTAAACTGAATAGTTTGCGAGAGAGAGAATGATAAAACTAAACAAAAAAAAATGGTGAACATTACCATGTAAACTTCCAACGAAAATTGTTTTGAAAGAGATCTAGTACGTAGTTTTTTTTAATATATCATAAGTTGTAAACCATCCAAGAACTTTTATGTTATGTTACTTGCTGCTACGGAACTCTTCATGGGCGAGTCCGACTCGCACTTGGCCGCTTTTTTTTTCTAAAGATTTATTTACTTTCAGCTTTTATTGATAGATCATTCAGTTTAGATCAACTGAAGTCCACGGCTGGGCATAGGCCTCCCCCATAATATAATGCACATAGAAACTTTATTTTACGCCGCATATATGGCTATTGCTTTACAAAGCACAAGTAAGGCCGCACGTAGAAACTGTTCCCATCTATGGCACGGGGCACCCAAGTACCAGCTGCTTCGTTTTGACTCCTTACAGAGAAGAGCCATTAGCATCATCGGTGACCCCAAGCTCTCCGATACTCTAGAACCGCTTAGCCAACGCAGAGCTATCGGATCTCTTTGCGTGATCTACCGCCTCTACAACGGGGAATGTTCTGACGAGCTTTCCGATCTCATCCTCGCATCGAGATTTTACCATCGCTCTTCCCGGCACCGTGACAAAGCTCATCCGCACATCATAGAACCCTGGGTTTCTCGAACGACTCGTTTCTCGAGATCATTTCTTCCCCATAAAGTACTATTATTTATTCTGTGCCTATAAACTATGGAATGAGCTTCCATCTGAGGTTTTCCCGTGTCGTACATGTCGTACGTAACCATGTTTTATTTCATGAAAAATGGTCATAAATTCCTTCAGGGTAGGCAGCGCATCGACAATTACCCCCGGTGTTGCCGGTGTCTATAAGCGACGGTGACCACTTCACATCAGGCCGTATGCTAGTTTGCCAATTTGTATCATAAAAAATAAAAAATAAACTGCCAAGTGCTAGTCGGACTCTAGCACGAAGGGTTCCATACAATAATCTAAAATTAAAATTAAAATTACACGCAAATGTACCAGCCATCACCCAATCACGCAACAGGGGGACAGATCCAACTTTTTTGTTCTAACTGTCACCTTAGGGGGGACAGATCAGTGTGACAAATGGGAATAATTCGTCGCGCTCCATTTCCATTATTGTGATGTCTTGAGTTTGAGAAATAAAGCCGACGAAGTAACAATTCTTCATTGAGGAAATCCGCAGTTGACCCTATTTTCAACAAGTTTTTTTTTTTTTTTTTTTAACATTGATAGACCTTTGTTTGTGCACGATCTCACCTGTTGGTAAGTGACGATGCGGCCGAAGATGGAGCACAAAGGTCTAGAAGGCACCTATTCACTCTAGCCTTGAAGAGGTCCAGATTATAGTTGAGTTAGTAATTAATTTTGTAAAAATTAAAAAAAAAACCCCAACGCTAAACGGCTGAACCGATTTTGATCAAACAAAGCTAAGAACACTCCCGAAAAATAAACCTTTCAAACAAAAAAAAACGATTTCGGTTCATCCGTTTGGGAGCTACGATGGGACAGACAGACACACACACACACAGACACGTCAAACTTATAATACCCCTTCGTTTTTCGTCGGGGGTTAAAAGAGAGGATAACCCATTCAATAAAAATTTATTATATTATTTTTAATTTCGAGGCCTTTGCGACTTGCGAGACAATGAGGGAAAGGATTGCATTTCAAAAAGGCTAATTCTCCTTAAAAAAAAAGATTGTTAATTTGTATTACACTATGTATAAAATATTTATCTTTTTTATGCTTTTTTATTTATCTTCACTATTATTTTGTATTTTTTAACCCCCGACGAAAAACGAAGGGGTGTTATAAGTTTGACGTGTCTGTGTGTGTGTGTGTGTCTGTATGTCCCAACGTGGCTCCCGAACGGATGAACCGAAATCGTTTTTTGTTTTTGTTTGATAGGTGTATTTGTCGGGAGTGTTCTTAGCTTTGTTGGATCAAAATCGGTTCAGCCGTTTTATTTCGTTCGGTTTTTTTTTAAGTTTTACAAAATTAATTCCCTGTAAATATGTAAACTTTGTTGTTTTGTTTGTTTGTTTGTTTGCCAAGCTGCGGTGAAATGGCTAGTACAGTATAAACACAATTACCTACTAGTAATAAATTAGTGCTTAGGAACGTACCATCTGGACTAGCGCCTAGAAAGGAATGGAATCGCTTCGAAGCGAATGTCTTTTGGCTAGGCCGGCTGATATGCATTGCATGCAAATAATATTATGGAAATTAAAAAAAAAAGTGGCCAAGTGCGAGTCGGAGTCGCCCATGAAGGGTTCCGTAGCAGCAAGTAACATAATATCAAAGTTCTTGGATGGTTTACGATTTATGACGTATTAAAAAAAAACTACTAACTAGATCTCGTTCAAACCAATTTTCGTTGGAAGTTTACATGGTAATGTACATTTTTTTTTTAGTTTTATCATTCTCTTATTTTAGAAGTTACGGGGTTGGGGGGGGGGGGACTTTTTACCACTTTGGAAGTGTCTGTCGTGCAAACTATTCAGTTTAGAAAAAAGTTATATTATAAACCTCCATATCATTTTTGAAGACCTATACATAGATACCCCACACCAACGGGTTTGATGAAAAAAAAAATTGAGTTTCAGTTCTAAGTACTAATACTTAGAACTGAACCCCCATTTTTTTTTTGTTTTTTTCTATTTTTTTGTGAAAATCTGAATGCGGTTCACAGAATACACCTACTTACCAAGTTTCAACAGCATAGATCCTATAGTTTCGGAAAAAAGTGGCTGTGACATACACGAACAGACATAACATGTCATAGTAAGATGAACTCTTGTCTTCTAAGCAGGAGGCAAAATGTTCAATACCCACCCTGGGCCTGCATATCTGAACCTTCCGAAGACCCTAACTCGCAATTATAATGAATAAGACCCCTAGGAATCATTTCAACGAATTTGTTTGAAGATTGTAGTTTCACCTACCTACACAGAACTGACTTCGACTGAAACAAGGCAATACTATGTTTTTTTTTTTAAATATTGAATGAGCGAAGCGAGTTCTCTGATTCAACTTGGAAGAATTGGCATTTGTATGTATGTATGTATGTATGTATGTTTGTCCGAGCATAACTTCCGAACCGTTAATCCGATCTTCATGAAATTTGATTGGGAGGTGATAGTATTGGTACAATTTGTTGGTAAGGTTATGAGCTATATCGGTCGGGGGGTTGTTCAGATATTGGGGTCCAAGAGGAGGTAAAAAAAAGTGAGAATATCAGATCAAATGTGGTGTCATATGAAAGTTCCTCGCTTCGACATTTCAAAACTATTTTAGTTTCTGAGATGTTAGGGTAAATCAAAAATGTAAAAAAACAAAACCTCTAGGGTACTTCCACTAATCCTACAACGCTGTTTTTTTTACGTTTGTAGCTTTTATGATACAAATACTGGGAAAAGTCTAAAATTTATGAATCTTGAAACTTGTAGGTACCTACTCTATAAAATAACAACCAGTGTATAACATTCTTTGTTGACCTCCCGTTTCTAGGAATTTTAACGACGTTGAAGGTCTAACTTTTCGAACCACATGTGGATGTACATAGATATTTTTTCGAAATAAATAAGGTAACCTACCTAAACCGTGTGTATTCGTGAGGTCTCAGTTCAAAAAACCTTGTGCGTGAATATATAGGTAATTATGATCAGCTAGTAGTATTTAATTTAATTTTTACGTAATTAAGATAATATTATATTTGTCTGTAATTTCTGTCTAGTTGTTTGTAATTTAATTTTCTCCCATTATTTATACAAAGTTCATATGTAGAGACCTTGCAATGCATTGCGGCCTCCGGCTGTCTGGCTGATTCGCATACACATGTCCAATCCTAAATGTTTGTTTTTCTAATATTTTATATCCGAGCTAATTATGATATGACAGATCGAAGCGGCAACAGCGCTTAGCCGGCGTAAGTCACGAGCTGACAACGTCGCGTGTAAGTGACATGTTACTGTTATCTAATCTGCGGCTATGTGTGTGACACTGTCAGTGTACACTCACACACTGACATAAATGAACTAAAATTTCGATGTTATTTTCGCTATTAATCCACTGTTTTCTTCAACCAAATATGTGTTGACGCAAATAATGACCAATATAAAAGCCAACAACAGTCATTTCAGTGTAAAATTATACTCTGTTTGCCCATATTTGTGCTAATACGTTTGTATGGAAAAGCGACCACCTTAAGGCGCGATAGGTTCTCAAATGTCTCTAGAATTTTAAAGTTTTTGATAAGAATTTTCATAGTTTTCTATGAAGAAAAAAATATATGATATTCTTGAGCTTTTTATCTAGTGAAATCAATAATTCAATACAATATTTGAATTACTTAACTCGATAAAAAAAAATAACAAAAATACCTCCTTTTTAAAATTTAAATGCTATTTTTCACTCACTTCTCTCACGTTTTAATTTTTGAAACATTTGGTTACATGTTAGTTATTATTTGAGTTAGTGAATTCATCAACAAAATTAAACAAAACTTTGAACGACATTATTATATAATTTTTTTATACATAAAAACACGGTATCTGAGCGTGCGCTCGCCTTCTTCGCCTCATACAAAAATGTTCGTTGAACCTATAGCGCCTTAAATGCGTTTATGCAACAGCAAAAATTGCGTTTCGATATTATCAAGACCTAATGTGTACTCTAAGTTTTAAAGTTACCTTTAGCGTTCTTCCAATGCGACACGCAAGGGGGCACCTTCCAGTCGCGTTGCTGCTTGACGGAGACGCGGCGCGGGGGGGGAGTGCAGCACGGGCGCGGGGGGCGAGAGCGCGGCGCGCGGGATCTTCTTGTTGATCTGGAAGCGTTACCTTTAGCGTTCTTCCAATGCGACACGCAAGGGGGCACCTTCCAGTCGCGTTGCTGCTTGACGGAGACGCGGCGCGGGGGGGAGTGCAGCACGGGTGCGGGGGGCGAGGGCGCGGCACGCGGGATCTTCTTGTTGATCTGGAAGCGCGGCGGCTCCATGGGGTCGTTCTGGGCCTCCACCATTCTGTACAAATACCAAACGTTACCAAGTTTCGAAGTATTCAAACAATTTATTCCGTTTCTTAGACAAACTTTGAGGAACAAATGCCGGTGATTGAATTAAAATATAATAACAAAATCGCAATTATAACTGTTTTTAGCGTTTGTCTTTATTATCACATTGTATTATTTTTCTACAAAATTAATAAATCGACTCGACTTATAATGAATTTTGTTTACAATTCATTCTTTGAAAAAACACAAGTGGCCATTTTTTCAGTTTTGCCAACTTCACCAAAATATTATCCCTACTGGTCTGTTATTCTCTATGACCATAGGAGATTACTTGACAATGACGTGTGACGTCATAATGTATTCTGAACGATGATTCCACGTAGATATCATAACGAGCCCACGTTATGTCACTTTTGGTCATAGTGAATAAGGGGGCTGGTGGGAAGTATAATAAGGGAGCCATTGTGATCTGGCGACACAGCGCCCCGTACTAATAGCATCGTACGCACCTTCTGGTTTACTCTATATATATTCTAAGGTTAGACCTCAGGGTGTTCATCACTTAGTGCCACTTGTGAGATGGCAATACAGGGCAGCGTAAGAATACTTAATTCTTTGAAGTGCGGGCTCACTGTTTCATCGCTCCGTATCCATTTCCTTGCATAACCCACTCAACTATTATTCCCAACGGTTATTGGTGGCCTGCCCATTGCCACATGGTTTTTATTGGTGTAATACAGACCTGATTACTCTCTGCTTAGCGCCCGAGTTGAAGGAACCCCCTTGCTGCGCCGGCGTGTAGCGGATGTACTGCGCTGGGGCCTGCCAAGAGAGGGTACTATCAGCGCAATTGGTAACGGTTCTTGGACCCTCCCACGGGAAAGAGGGGGGGTAGCCAATATATATACTAGTGGTTCGCTCCGACCAATGGACCACTTTTCACCATAGGTTGCACAATCTTGGGAATATGGACGTGACAAGTGGTGAGCTCGGCTTCTATGACATCCACGGGAGGAGACGGAGAGGTCTATTCTTACATATTTTTTTAACATTTATAGACCTTTGTTTGACCACAAGCTCATCTGTTTGCAAGTGACGATGCGGCCGATGTTGGAGCATTAAGGTCTAGAAAGCACCTATTCACTCTAGCCTTGAAGAGATCCAGATTATAGTTTTCAGGAAAGACAGACGATGATAGGGTATTCCACTGGAATACACATTCCACTCCTTAGCACATAATTAGTCAAAGATATTTTAACTCACAGCTTTGGGAGCAGATTTGACAGGTAAAGCGGCTGATATCTTGGCATTGGTCAGCTTCTCGAGTGCCAGCTTGGTTTTCTCAGTGATGTCCATGATGGCCTCATCATCAGGCTTCTGCATGCTCGGGTCATCTTCAGCCAGCACCTCCGAGGGTAGCAGGTCCGTTAGTTTCGAGTAGATTATCTGAAAATAGATTTTAAACCCTGATTTAGACACATATTGAGACTGTTACATTACTGAAATGATTTGAAAGAAAAGAAAGAATGAAAAGTTTTTAAATTTATTTGGAAGAGTTATTTAGAACCTTTGTGAATGACGGAACAAGCAGATGGCCCACCCGATGTTAACAACGCATTACCATATGAGTCATGTTCAACTAGAACGCACCCTATGTGGCATTGCACTGCGCCCGCCACCCTGAGACATAAAGATGAAAGGCTCATGTGCCTGTAATTTCACCAGCACCCTTCATACCAGAACACAGCAATGCGAGTGCTACTGCTCTGAGGCAGAAATAGGTATAGAGGTAGTACTTCCCCAGACGAACTCTTTCACAAAAAAGCTCTACTACTACTACTATATTTAGTAGTATTTATTTTATTTACTTTACTACTATATTTATTTGGATTACGCCGTTGTCCATCATTAAGGCGCTATAGGTTAATTTTTTATATTTTTATAATTTTATTTATTTATTTATAATACACAGGCAGCTCTCGGAGCCTGGCCGCCAAAGGCCCGGGCCTACTGGTCCTTAGGGCAAATCCGCCACTGGATGCATGTATATCTTAGTCCTTATCAGTGCACTTAACATGTTTGTCAAGTCTATTTTTGAAAGAATTCACTGAGGGGGCACTGATCGCTGAGTCTGGTAGCGGTTCCAAGTGCACACAAAGCGATTTGGCAATATGTGCATCCTCGGATTGCTGGTACTTGGCCCGCGTTGCAGCTTCAGCGAGTGTCCTCTGAGTCCTATATTATTGTTCATGGTATATATGAGTCTTTAGTTTCCAAGAGGAAAAAAAAAACTGCAACTGATGATATTTATGAGATACTATTAATTATAAAACATTTGTGTTAAGTCTCCTATATAGTTTTCGCAAAATCAACTTTCGCTATCTGAAGAAGTGTTGATGAGCTGGAACGAGCAAAAATCACCAAAAAATAGTAATTTCACGCCACAAGCGAGAGCATCCACCAAATACTTGACAATAAACCCACTACACAACACACGGCAATACCCCTGGTGTTGCTGGTGTCTATAAGCAACGGTGACCACTTCACATCAGGTGGGCAGCATGCTAGTTTGACTATTTGTTTTATTAAAAAAAACACCTCGCAGAGTTCTTCATGGCAGGCAACGCATTGGCAATGCCTCTGGTATTGCAGTTGTCAATAGACGACGGTAACCGCTATAATCAGGCGGGACGTATGCCAGTTTGTCGACCCTCTGTAGCTACAGCGAGTGTCCTCTGAGCCCTCTTTATTATTGTTCATGGTATATAGTGTCTTTGATATCTAGTATACTGTAGTGGTTGTTTAGGATCTTGTAGGTCTCTATTAGGTCTCCGCACTCTCTACGTTGCTGAAGGGTAGTTAATCCATGTTTGTAAAGTTGTTCCTTATATGTAAGTGCTTTAAGACTAGGTATGACTAGGACTAGTATGTTTGAAATAATGTTAGCAGTTTCACCTTGTCAGCGCTGTGCCCCTGCCTAGCGATTGCTGAGTACTTCACCCGGCCAGACTCATCTAACTGCACAGCGAGGGCGTTGGAAGTGCTCTCCTTGCCGCGCGTGCCCATACCCAGGGGGTACTGAGCCACGTGAATCTCGGGGTATGCTCCTCCATCTACAAAACAAATAGTCTAAAATCATCATCAGCCCACACTAGTCCACTGCTGGACATAGGCCTCTCCCAATACGCGCCATTGAGCCCGGTGTTCGGCTCTTCTCATCCACTTTCTGCCCGCCGCCTTTCGTAGGTCATCGCTCCACCTAGCCAGAGCCCCACGCTACGTTTGCCAAGACGCGGTCTCCACTGAAGAACTCGCTTACCCCAATGGTTGTCGCGTAGTCTAAATGAAACAATGAAACAAAATGCAATCAAACCTTGCTCTATCCTCAGAAATACTAGTAATCATCATCATCATCATCAGCCTACAGAAGTTCACTGCTGAACATAGGCCTCCCACATGGGATGCCACAACAAACAGTCTTGAGCTGCTCCTACAAACAAGAGGATAAAGCTGAGGAAAAAAACTGCTAATGTTCTTTGTAACGTTTATTTAGCAGGTAACTCAAATAAGTATTAAGAGATTATTAAAATGAAAAAACTGCTTATTATAACTGTTTTTCGTCGTTTTGCTGACGTTTCGAGACTGAGTTCAGAAGCTTCTTCATCATGAGCACCGCGCGCGACCGCGTTGGTTCGACGGTGGATCGGCGAATACTGCGTGCGTCGTTCCGCTAGCTGGGACAGCGGCAGCGGCGGCGGCGGTAGGTTCGTTGCGCGCGCGTCGAGAACTAGTTCACCTACACTGCCTACGTCGTCCGTATAAGGCTGCGTACACATGTCAGCGTAACGTCAGCATAACGACGTAAAACAGTGGTAATAAGCCGCTTTTTTTTTTTTCCCAACCACAATAGTTTCAATTCTATAAAGAGATTATTAATAAATATAAAAAACAAAATACTATATTTATTTTGTTAACTAAAAACAAGATAACTTATCTGCATTTATATAATTTACATTACCATTTAGAATTTGAATTAGATTCTATGTAATTAATTGGTTCTGTTTTTGAATTTTCCCCTTCTTAACCGTGGTCCGGTTGTGTAGTCCGGCCAGCCGGACTGTGGAAAATTTATTTTTTCTGTGATACGGTTAACCGCACCAAGGAAAGAAATAACATTTCAGCTGTCCGGTCAACCGGACCATTGAAAATCTTAACCACTTGTAATAAATGCAGAATGTAATCTTTTTGCTCGACTGTCACTTGTAGTGAAGTATGTATAATTATTCAAAGATAAAACACGAAACATTCATATTTTTTTTAATTTATTAATCCAGGATTTACCTTTATCTTATAGTTAGTTATAAGCTATACACTATATGCTATTCTGAAACCAATTTAAATCCACATTTTGTATACAGTTCGTTTAAAAAGCAGGTAGGTACGCATGCAAGGTCAACAAAAAACAAAAACGGCAGGAGAGCCGGATAAGGAATATCAGTTACATAGGTAAAGTCCATGATGCCAGAACATACATCATGCAACAATGACATATCCTGCATAATTCTTCTGCCACGTAGTGACATCAGTTCGTGCTCACGGTGTGATGCACCACAGCTGCTCTGAATTGAATTTTTACGGAAGTTTAAGTGTTTTACAAACTTCCTTTGTATCGATTCTATAGAATCACACCACCACGCTACAGCCACGCCAGCCGCTTTCTTGACCACGCTATAGCGTGGTCATAAGTGACATACTGTGGGTTCCAGACGGAGCTGCAGTATTCCAGCACACTACGTATGTAAGCATAATAAAGTACTTTTAAGCAAGCAATGTTTGTAAAAGGCTTTGTTACTATCAGAATATGATCTAGAAGTACACCTAAGTCTCAGACGCATTGCGTTTTATCAATTGAGTAGTTGCTAAGCTTATAATCATAATATATAGGGTTGCTACTTCGCGTAAAACAAATATGCATGCATTTACTCACGTTAACGACAATTCGGTTATTCAGATAATAAACGGTAAGCCTATCTAAGTCCTCCTGCAGTCACATGCATTCATTAACTGATGTCCTCCTGCAGTCGCATGCAATCATCAACTGATCGAACGTTATAGTAGACTTTTTTATCGTCAGCGAATAATGAAAAATTCGCATGCCTGAAGCAGGAACCAATGTCATACAAGTAAGCCAGGTAAAGAAGAGGTTCAAGCAAAGATCCTTGTGGGACACCCGAAGGTATAGATATGAAGTCAGATCTTGCTCCACCTATAACAACTGCCTGCATTCTATTGCTGATATAAGATTTGACCCAGCGTAAGAGATCACCCTGTATGCCAAGTTCATTATGCTTGCGAATCAGGATGACGTGATCAACACGATCAAACGCTTTTTCAAAATCAGTGTAGATCATGTCAACCTCAACCGTCAACATCAATATTGACAGTGATCTGACTTTACTGTTTATCAAATCGCATTGCGTTGGTTGTATTAATTTTAAATCAATAGATAGATGGAGACATATTTATATGTATTGTGTCGTTTAGGCGTCGAGACAATTTAACGGGGGATTTGTTCGCCAGCCGGACTATGGAAAATTTGTATTTTTCGATTGTTCGGTGGCGATATTACCGGACCAAGGTACAGTGTACAGATGTACAACCAACCAAACAGTATCGCCACCGGACAATCGAAAAAATAAATTTTCCACGGTCCGGCTGGCCGGACTACACAACCGGACCACGGTTAAGAAGGGGAATTTTCTATGTTTAAATATAATAATATGATAGCTAAATTAGCATGCCATCCTCTCCATTTGCAGCCGAACATATTGTACCCCACACCTATTTTACCATATGTTTAAGCAAATAAATTATCTTTACCTTTCTTTATCTTTATGTCAAAAATATTTTATTCATTGAAATCACAAGGATCATATTGGATTGAATAGTCTTATACACTAAATTTAATCCTGTTCTAATGTAACCAAACCTAGAAGAATTAGGCGACATATACGGCTTGGCTTATTTGATGATACTTCTTACTGCTAGGTGGGAAGCGACTGTATCGTGCCTGATAAGTGCCTCTAAACTTATTGGTGATGACGTCGTCGTCGTCATTTAAGCACGTGAACATCGGATCTCGAAGTAACGACCCTGACACAGACCTAGCGACGTATATTATTATAGCATGTAACTACCTGCATAGTCCGCATCCACTCGAGGGATCCATCCTTTCCTCTGCCCATAGGGTGGTACACTAGTCTGTGAGAGAACAAGCGCACTGCCTACCCTCTTAGCCTTCAATTCATCATCTCTATCCCAGATTTGTTGCGTTGGCGCTGGCAAAAGGCTGAAACAGCAACACTTTTAAATCCACAAAACATTATAGGTTATTGTAATATTTACATCCGAAAAGTTGAATTTCCTAGAAGGTTGGGATAAAAGAAGGTGATGACAAGATAAAAAACTATTATACATGGCTTTTATTGCAAAATTCCGAGAGTTAAACACGAATTCGTAAGCGAAACCAATAGATATCAGTTACAGGGTATAGCGTTGATAAATCAGACAAAAATATTTGTTCTCGTAGCGCAGCTGGTTTGCCGTAATAAGTTTCACAAATATATCAAAGTAATTGGAAAGGTTTCCATAAAATAACGAAATTAATATTTCAACACAAGATACCTCGTCAACGACGCCATTTTTATTGTGTATTTTGTGTAATATATTGTAGTTTTTGGTAAGTTTCGTTCGTTCATAAAAAGATAAAGATAAATATTTCGGCCACAGATGCCATAAACTAAGGAGTGAAGTACAGTGCAAGCCGTATAAATGATTTATGATATCCATTTACATGCCATGTTTTTGAACGAAATACCTACTATCTCCTTTTAGGATTCCTGAGGGGCAAGTCCGAGTTTACACACACGATCGTAACGATGATCGTAACGGCGAGTGTACGTGTATTGCGTAGTAACTAGCCATTATACTGTACTACATATTACTCTGTACATTATATTTTACTGTAATTCACTGTTGCCTGAAATAAATTTATTGAATTATTGAATTAATCTGTGACGTTTTTGGCACAGATTAATAGCTAGTTATTATGTTATACACGTACGATCGTGTTACGTTCACCGTTACGATGGTGTTTGCAAAACTCAGACTCACCCCTCTGAGTCAGAAATCGAACCTACATATTGACTGTCTGTCAAACAAATACATATGTGGCAGACTCTTCCCGCCATTTTCGAAAAGAGACGTTGTCTTCTTTTATTTTATTTCTTTTCCTAGTGTTTTCTTGAGTTATTTTGTGTTATTTTGGTGGCATTTTAACTAATGTAGCTCGTTTAAAAAGCACAAGTGTAGTGAAATTAAATGGAAGTGAATTGCGTGACTTTTGAAATTGGTGGAAATTGTCTACCAAAGTTTTAGTAAAATAGGCCACCGTTATACTAAAATATGACTTGACTGTGACTTTGACGACTTGGAAGGAGTGTAACGTTGCAAAATATATTGAAAATACAATATAGTGAAAATACAGATACTTGAAAATGGCAAATGCACAAGATATGCGGCGCCAATTATAAAAAAAAAAAAAAAAAACATATGTCGCACACCCGATGTAGCGATACGTGACTACGAATATAAGTATTCACTCTAGTCTACTGACCATACATTGTATGCAGACCTAGGGATCGAGTTTTGAATGTCGAGTGACTAAAAAAACAAAATGGAAAATAAAAATACTTAATTTCAGACCGCCAGATCCCTAAGTTGGTTAGTAACAAAGCACTTATGAAAATATTGTTAGCTTTACATGCTTCGACCAAAGTAAAATAAATAGACTGGCCTTACCCATACAAAACGTCCGTGAAAAATAAGACAATTCGGATTTAAGGTACGTTCAACAAATAAACTATCTATATATCTATCTATCCAGCCGGTAACACACACTGCTGAGTAAAGGCTCTTCTCTATAGCGCCACTCCTGGCGGTCTTCTAAATAAACTAGGTGAAATTAAATTATTGAACTTCTTAAAAACTGTATTTTTTTAATACTTAATACTTTAACAGATGCAATGTGTTTTCTAAAGTTATTTCAGTAGGTTTATAGTACAAAAATTGCCGAAAAAAATGCAATTATTGAATGAAACTTTTACAAAAATACATGGTTCCCTTCTGTTTTATGTAGTTACGTATCTATTTTTCAGCTCTCAAACATACACAATATAAATCAATAGAAAAGCAAGTCCACCTAAAGTCTTCAGCTCAATCAATTTGTGAAAAATATATTTTTCATCACTCAATAAACTAAGAAAATATCATAAAAATCGTACGGAAACATAAATGTATAAAAATTCCAGTATTTAAGAAACTGCAGAGTGCAGTTTTAAGAATTTTGCACAGTGAGTTTTTTTATACTACTTGGAATGACAGATCAAGAAGATGGCCCACCTGATGTTAAGTGGTACCGTCTGCCTATGAACAGTGCATTACCTCAGGTCACGTCCACCTAGGACGCGCCCTATGTGGCATTCCACTGCGCCCGCCACCCTGAAACATAAAGATGAAAAGTCCCATGTGGCCGTAATTTAATCGGCACCCTTACCCTTCAAACCGGAACACAGCAATGCGAGCACTACTGCTTTGCGGCAGAAACAGGTGTAGTGGTAGTACTTCCCCGGACGAACTCTTTCACAAAAAAGCTCTACTACTACTAACCGTTTTTTGGCGTATAAAATTCATTGTGTAGAAAATGATCAGAGCAAATACGGGAAAATGTATTCCACTTCCAAAAGTCGTCTGTTCTTGCTCGTCTTATGACTTCTATCCATTTTTGTTTACCTTAGATTTCTTTTGGAAAGATATAAGGTTAATTAACATGCCATTACATATTATATGCAATTACCTAAAGCGACGTGCTTAGCAATATTTTGACGTAAATAATGCAAATTACAATTCTAAATCAATACGATACCCCATAGGCATCAGATTTTTTTGCAGTCTGTACCGGACCATCCGTCATGCGTGAAGTCTTGTCAAATATTTCGTCGCTGTAGTTGGAAAACTAAATAACTAATAACAACAACAAAACCTAAATCGCAAGAAAAACGCGATTTACTATTTTATAGCGTCGAAAATGGCAATAACTTTTTTATCGTAACTAATATTGCAGTCCGTGTTTTGATATGTTATAGATTGGTACTGTATCTATTTTTGAATTTAATAATAATACATTTTAGTTCTTTTGATTAAGAGAAAAAAATAAAAAAACGACTATGTATTTTTCCCTCGCCAAAGTTTTGAATAATTGATGCAGTTATTTATTTTTGCATGTCAATTGTTTAGTTTTCCTTCATCAATGATCTCCACTGGGGTTCAAAAAGCTAATGATAAGTGCCATTATTTAATTTTTCCATAAGAGTGAAATCATGAAATGATCTATTATTTACTTATTTGAATATGTCAATCCTATCCTATATTATATAAATAATATTAAAATACATTTTAAAATAAAACCAACTAATAATAAATAAATAAATATTTCTGGACAGTTCACACAACATTATCTAGCCCCAAGCTAAGCAGAGCTTGTGTAATGGGTACCTACTAGACAACTGATACACTTAATACAATATTAACATAGATAGATATTTTTTTATTCTATATAGAAAATACCCAGAACACCCTGAACAAATATCTGCGGATCACACAAGTATTTGTTCCGAGGCGGGAATCGAACCCGCAACCTCCTGCGTCGCAAGCGAACGTTCGCCCGCCGCGCCACAGAGGTCGTCTTCATAATCATTTCTTTTTATCAAGACTGAATATTAGAAAACTACTGAAACACCTACATTATTTTAGCAGACTTATAAATTCAAAGTAAGTGACATAACAAACTTATCATACGACTAATGCTTATAAAATCAACAAAATGAAATCAATTTGTGGAACACAATAATTCAAAGTATCAAAAAGAAAAAGGTATGTCGACTAAAATTAAAACTATCTACGAGTATAAACTTGTGTCTGTTAACTTTCATTCAGAGTGGGGAACATTGAGATAATGTCCTGGGGCGTAGTCCTCCTTGTCGCTCGTCCTCTAGAGCAAGACGTGTCCATCGACATGTATGGGCCATCATAACCATGCAATAAAGTCGATTTCGCAAAATGTGTTAGTTATGTAGTTTTCCTACTACACGTCGATTTATAAGTTTTTTATCAATTGATGAAAATTATATTACAAAACCTTTACTTACGAATGAAATGCGATGCCTGAAGCTTTATTTGTATTTCTTGTGTTGTTTGCACTTTCAGAAAAGCACAGGAAGGCATTGTATCACCAAGGTATCTAATTTTGGTATTTTTCAGCATAGCTGTCACTCGTTGCCGTGACAAAGACTGACTGAAGCGAAGTGTACTAGCTAGGTCTGTTTAGAAGCTTCAAAACTATCGTTCCCTAAGGCCCGTCCATTCATTTTATTTACGTCGATGTTTACATGTACGAATTTAAAAAAAAGTAGTTCGATTTGGCTCGATAGATGGCGCTGACTCAAATGTGGTTGCCAAAATTAACAAATGCATTGTCTGTGCTTTTGTGTGATAGTAACAAAATACCTCGAAAATATATCACTACGTTGTTGACTTTGACATCTAACTTTACTATGACAGTTAAGTACAGAGCTAGCGCCATCTATTTTCAAGCATGGCATGATGTGAAACTGCTGTGAAAACCCCTCATTCGGCCAAAATGCACTCAGTAATATCTGTAATTGGCCATAACTGAATACATCTTGGTCCAGTGTTGAGTGAGGTGGGCATCTGGAATCTGGCTGTCGACTACCACGTGCAAAGCAAGGAGGCGTTTGTCCTGCATTGGGACAATATGGGATGAAAATAAAACAAATATTTTTTGATTTGAATATCACTATAAGAAACTGAAGCGTGATCTATATTACGAGATAGCATTTGAGAACTGTCCAAGCCATCGAGCAACACGGAAGGGAGGAGTCCAAGCAAATTGTTTTAACCCGATAGGCTGTTGATGAGATAACGTGAGGAGATTTGCAGCTGGCAACGGGACCGCACATAGCGTGGCTTGTCTGACACGTCTTGGCCAATTTTATTTTTGCTAATGAGGGGTTTTCGCGGACGTTTCAGATCATGCGCTAATAGATGGCGCTGCTTTGAACCTAGCTTTCAAAATAAAGTGAAATGTCAAAGTCAACAACGTAGTGATATAGTTTCTTGGTATTTTGTTACTATCACACTATCACACAAAAACACAAACAATGCATTTCTTAATTTTGACAAGCATACTTGAGTCAGCGCCATCTATCGAGCCAAATATATCTACTATTTATTTTTAATTCGAAAATGAAAGTTCTTTGTGTTTTTTCCTTGGGTATGGGCACTATGACCATTCTTCCAAAGCAATATAGATTTTGGAATTAAGTAAACATTTCATATAGTCGCAATTTTGCATGCCTCAACCGTTAAGCTCTTCTCCCTTTACGATACGCACGGACGAACAGGCGACATTAAAAATACTGGCAATTTTCCTAGAAAATCTTATCATATACCTAAAAAGTTCGACTCAAAAAATTAGGGGACTGTGGGGACTGTCATGTCAGCAGTCAGAGTCAGATTCGTATATAAATGAAGTAGGCCGCAGACGTCTCCCTTTCATAACCTCAAAAATGCGCGAGAGAGAAGTGATCACTCTGATGGTGAAGTGTATTATATTTATCATTTAATTGGTGTAAAAGTGAACGTATGGCCACAATGCCGTCGAAAAAAAGAAAATACAACGCCAGGTTCCCGGCGGTAAGTCGATATCTCCATGAAAATGCCTCTAAACATTAAAAATAGTACGTTGTTTTTGTCGATATTTTCCACAGAATTCTGATACTTTGACATTGTTTGTTTGTAGGGGCGAATCAAGAAGATAATGCAGACTGATGAAGAAGTGGGCAAAGTCGCACAAGCTGTTCCAATTATAATCTATATCCTTTTCAAATAATATAAGCATTTCGCTACACAATACCACAATATAAACAAACTATTGGTACAAAACTAGCATAATACATCATACTCATTGTTTTCAGAGGGCTAAGAGATTTCCATTCTTTGTTTTCTTTACACATATGGCCCGGTCGTCTGTTGTTATAGCCTTAGTTTTAATTAAAAAGTAATGGTTGTGGTTTATGTAATCAGTGGACTATAAAAACTGGTTTATGTTCAAACATAGTTTTCTGGCAAATTTTATGAAGAAAAACAAAGCTGTGACGTTCGTTATTTGATAACTATTTGGATTGCACTAGTATTGAGTCCATTGGTTGTTTGTTTTGGATACACACAAGTACCTTCTTTCCATCCAAGCAGGATAAATAAGAAGATTTCACAATTTATGCTACTAGCACACGCACACAGCTTCACTAGCATAGTACCAGGATCAACATTTATTTTTATACTGGACAGTTCACACAGCATTATCTAGCCCCAAGCTAAGCAGAGCTTGTGTTATGGGTACTAGATAACTGATATACTTAAGGGCTTGTACACAAAACTGTGATGCGACATCGCATATCGCAAAAATCTGCGAGTTCTTACACTTACATCTTACTACTTGCGAATTCGCATTGCGTCGCATCGCAGTTTTGTGTACAAGCCCTTATAATAATACAATACATTACATAGATAGATATTTTGTATTATACATGGAAAATACCCAGAACACCCTGAACAGTTATCTGCAAATCGTACAAGTATTTGTTCCGAGGCGGGAATCGAACTCACAACCTCCTACGTCGCAGGCGAACCTCCGCCCGCCGCGCTACAGAGGTTGTTGCAGAGGTTGACCAAATTTCAAATTAGCTCAGTTGTCAGACAACGTCTGTGGCGCGGCTGGCGATGTTTCGCCTGCGACACAGGAGGTTGCGGGTTCGATTCCCGCCTCGGAACAAATATTTGTGCGATCTGCAGATATTTGTTCAGGGTGTTCTGGGTATTTTCTATGCATAATAAAAAATATCGATGTATGCAATGTATTGTATTAAGTATATCAGTTAACTAGTATCCATAACACAAGCTCTGGCTTAGCTTGGGGCTAGATAATGTTGTGTGAACTTGTCCAGCATTATTTATTTATTTATTAGTTGTTGTGATTCAAATACAAATCAATTGACAAACATCTAAACTTTCTCATTTATGATATTAGTAGGATCTATGTACCAAATATGTTAAGAAATAGTCATTGTCAGGTTTAAAGAGGCTGGCAAGAGTCACAGGCTTCTCGTTTTTTTTTTTTGCAAAATCTTCAACAACAGTAATAGATTGTAATCATATTATAGCCCAAACAAAATAAATTTTAGTACATTGAGACTAACAAATAACATTATTTTAGAGGGCATGGTAGATTTATATTTTCGATTACTCAGCAAATATTTGTTTAAATACTGTTTTTTTAATTGTTATGTAACAAAATGTAAATTCATGTTACACAGTTCGCATTGTAATCCTAGTTTGTATATATGAATATGAATAAGTATGTATGTACTTTAAATCGAATATAAGCCCCCCTATTCCCTACCTTGAAAGTCACTCGGTGACCAACGTTTGACAAGTAAAATTACCGTCAATTGCGAATTCTAAACGCATTTTTTTTATGTTTTTAATTTTAGTCGTTCTGCTTGTCAACGTTAGTCGCCGAGTGACTTTCAACTAGGGAATAGGGGGGCAGATCAGTGACGAAAAGTAAAAATAACTCGTACAAAATTTAAATTTATTCATGTGTATTATGCGCCTTCTCAAGCTACTGTCAACAAACTGGGGGTTCATAGAACCTCTATCATTCTGGCGATAACCCCTTGGTATTTAAAAGATATTCCCGGAAGCAAACTGAAGGTCAACACGGTCAAGGACGAAAAAAACTATATTCATCGAAATATGAAGAACGTCTGAACGTACATCCAAACCACTTAGACTCACAGCTAACCACTATCGACTACTTACCCGAAAAGACTAGAAGACCACACATCATGGAACACCATGGAACATGACACAAGATAAGGAGTGGTGGTCGCTGGTAATGAAAAACATTATCAGGACAAAAAATTCAGACGGTAGCCTTTGCGTGGCGCACTGAATCCTTCCACCACACTGGTTCATTCTCCATCGGTCAATAGGTCCATGTCAGGGCCCCAATACCTCAAGCTCAATGAACTGGTGACACGTAGTAGTGAGTTAAGGCGTGGATATTTGTGAAATGGTGCATTAAAACATTTTTCTACAAGACCTTTATAGAAAAACCTAAAAAAAAAAAAAAAACATGTGATGCTATACATTATGTAGCATATATATTTTTACATCTTATTTCTTTTTTTTTAAAATAACCAAGAAATTAATTTGCATAGTTTATAGCCTCTATTTTTGTACTTACAACCATTTTTCTCCTAAACTATCAATCATAAGATGCTTCAATATTTTAAATAACACAAAGACCGCCTGTTTATTTTTGAAAATTTAATAGCTAATGTAATTTTCCTAAAAAAAAAACGTGATTTTTACTCACTTTTCGTTTCGCGAGTGCTGTTCTGTTACTTTCTATCTTACCTGAACTTCAGTAAGTTAGTGTCAGAATTTGGCGTCCGTCGACGCCTTAAACTGGTGTTTTCATAGCAACGTCGGTTATCTCTGTTAAAACATAAAAACATTGAATTTATCAAGGATGCGTGTTATCGCGCTGAGATGAGTAACTGGGCTACAGTGTATTGATAAGCTCAGAATTGGATGCGTATTAAATAGAATAAATTGAGAGTTGACCACACATACGTAAAAACGAAGGGGTGTTATAAGTTTGACGTGTCTGTGTGTGTGTGTGTGTGTGTGCCTGTGTCTGTCTGTCGCCTCGTAGCTCCCAAACGGATGAACCGATTTAGTTTTTTTTTGTTTGCAAGGTGAGTTTGTCGGGGGTGTTCTTAGCTATGTTTGATCAATATCGGTTCAGCTGTTTCATTGCGTTAAGGGTTTTTTTAATTTTTACAAAATTAATTTGTTGTTAAGTATAAGTAATAAATAATAATCTACTTGCACTAATACACACATCAACACGGTCTAGGGATATTTTTAAAAAAGCGAATTACTATCAATGTGTTAATTATTTATATGACATGTATATATTTAAAAGATACGTTATATTAATATTCTACCATTTTGTAATAATGGTGTACTTCGATTACAATTTCAGGATTTTATGGAAAAAAAATGAAGCATAGACGGAAACCGTATATGAATTAACTTTTAATTTATGATTAAAAACTGAAAAAAAATAGAAAAATCATTTAATTTGTGTTTATAAACTTGAAGTTAGTAGTCTGAGAAAGCGCCCATGATGTTCATAACACATCGGCAACGATTCGGCATGCTCAGAACAAGGTTGTCAATGTCTTGCTACGGGATATTGTCCCATGTCCTTCTGAGGTGCGCAAAAAGTTGATCTTCTGTAGCCAGATTTTCAGGAACTTCCTTCTGAGCTCTTCTTTGCTGCATATCCCACGCATGCTCAATGGGATTTAGATCTGGCGATTGAGCAGGCCAGTCTAAGGCCCTAACATTGTGTGTATGTAACCAAGCTGCTACCGTTCTCGCCGTGTGTGCCCGGGCATTATAATAATAATAATAATAAAGAGTATTTATTTCTAAAAAGGTTTACAATGTTTAAATTTTTCACATTGTCGTGCATGAGCAGGAAATCTTGCCCTATTTGTGTTCTGTGGGGCAAGATTACGGGCCCCAGCACCTGTTGGACGTATCGTTCTGCCGTCATATTGCCCGGCACCCAAACGAGATCCGTCCGTCCTCCAAGACGAATTCCTGCCCAAACCATAATTGTTCCTCCTTGGTATGGGTGAACTTCCTGAGGGTTCTGAAGACGGCTCCATCGTCCAGGAACTCGCCAAACACGCGTCCTTCGTGAATCTGGATGGAAGCCGAACCTGGATTCATCCGTGAACAGCACATTGGACCATTGCTCACGGCCCCAGTCCATGTGGTTCCGAACCCATTCTAATCGTCGTCCACGATTGCCTCTCCGTAAAGGTGGGACCCGGAGTGGTCTACGAGAGCGTAGATTGCTTTCATGCAGTCGCCTTCTTACAGTTTGGCCACTCACAAGCGCTTGGTGTTCCACTCGCAGCCTTTGGACCAATTGAGTATCCATTGCATTTGGTTGAGCTCGCGCAGTAATTTGCAAAAATCGGTCTTGTCTGGGGGTAGTTATGCGACTTGGCCCCCGGTGCCTCTCCGCTACTTCACCTGTGGCACGATAGCGTGGCCACAATCTTGAAATTACATTTTGGTGGGTCCCTATGGCCTCAGCAACATTACGCTGAACAGACCCAGCTTCCAGCATTCCTACAGCTCGTAACATCTCCGCCCTCGTCAAATGTTGGCGTTGCATGGCTACAATACCTCAATTTTAACTTTATCTTTCGTTTAAAAATGAAAAAAACTGTAACTAAACGTAATTCGTATTGTTTTCTAAATTTCGCACAAATGAAAATTCCCTCTCCTACACATTAAGACATTTTTATGCCACCGAAACAAAAAAAAATTCAAAAATTTGAATTTGGAATTAGTCTGATATAAATTTCAAACAAATCGGTGTATAAAAGATTCCAATGCGGCCAGTACTTTTCGAGTTATTTAATTGAGTATGAAATATCCCTAGACCGTGTTGATGAGTGTATTATAAAGAGGATAGATTTGTATTTTTGTGTGTGTGTGTATGTTTGTAACGAATAAACTCAAAAACTACTGTGCCGATTTCATAAATTATATCACTGTTGGAAAGCTACATTCACCTTGAGTGACATAGGCTACCAGTGGGGTAGTGAGTGGTAAATAATTTGAGACCACACATGTTTACCATGTTTTTAAGTAGAACTAATAAATAATAATCTACACTAATATTATAAAGAGGAAAGATTTGTATATTTGAGTGAGTGTAATGAATAAACTCAAAAACTACAGTCACAGAATAAATATTAGTACAAGCTACAGTGCCGATTTCAAAAATTCTTTCACCATTGGAAAGCTACGTTCACCCTGAGTGAAATAGGCTACCAGGGGGGGGGTTAGGAGGGGGGGGGGGGGGGGGCTTGTTTTTCATCCTGAAACTACCCGTGCGAAGCTGGGACGAGTCGCTAGTAGTAAATAATTTGACAGAGGAGAACCATCGACACGAAAGAAGAAGTAGTAGTAGAGCTTTTTTGTGAAAGAGTCGTCCGGGGAAGTAATACCACCATACCTATTTCTGCCGCAAAGCAGTAGTGCGCGCATTGCTGTGTTCCAGTTTGAAAGGTATGGGTGCCGGTGAAATTACAAGCACATGAGACTTTTCATCTTTATGTCTCAGGGTGGCGGGAGCAGTGCAATGCCACCTAGGGTGCGTCCTAGGTGGACGTGACCTATGTGATAATGCAGAGTTGTTACTACTGTTGTTGATACTGTTCATAGGCAGAGGGTACCGCTTAACATCAGGTGGGCCATCTGCTTGATCCGTTACACCAAGTATTAAAAAAAAAAAAAAACCGAGCGAGCGAAGGTCTCAATGCTAACTTGAGCGTTTAGCTTTTGTATGTATGTGGGTGGTATATTATAGAATGTGTTATTACGGGAAGAAAGCGTTAGCTGAGTTAGTCGTGGGAAGCAATGGCGGCGATGAGCTCACCACTTGACACGTCTATATTCCACGACGGTGCAATCTACTGTAAAAAGAGGCTCATTGAGGCTCTGCCTACCCCTTCGGGAAAAGAGGCGTATGTCTATGTATGTATGTATGGGATGGTGTAAAAATAGATAAAATATCTTCGAGTGAGGATATTTGAGGAGGTTGAGTCGACTCGAGGAATTACTAAGAATACCGATTAAGAGGCAGACAACAGCTAAATTACGTCACTTTCTAACTCATTAAAGTTCAGGTAAGTTAGAAAGTGACAGAACAGCGCTCGAGCCACGAAAAGTGAACGAAAATCACGTAAAACTGTATTTAAACAAATATTTGCTGCGTAAATAATGCGTCTTAATGATCAGTAGTTAAATTTTTAGATACCTAAGTAATTCGTTTTTAAGTACTGTTTGTTTTACTATGATAATAAAATAAATAAATAAAGTAATCGAAAATATAGATCGAGCATGCCCTCTAAAATAATATAACAAATAGTTACTCTTATTAATTTGAGCAATGTACGCTGATTGGTAAAAGAGATATTTACGTTATAAGCGCAATGTCCTCTACATTGTACACGTTTTTTTTTATCAAGAAAATTTATCGAAATATGTTTTGGGCTCGATCTTGTCCTTGGAAATATGATGAAGATTATCTATATGTTTTTTGTTGACTTAAACTGTGTAGATTTTGCTAAAAATACGTTTAAAAAAGTCTATTTGACTCTTAAGCCTTTTAGGGTGGATGCTCACGCTAGCGGCGCGAAATTCAAGTTTTTTGCTTATTACAATGTTTTTTGTTGACTTAAACTGTGTAGATTTTGCTAAAAATACGTTTATAAAAGCCTATTTGACTCTTAACCCTTTTAAGGTGGATGCTCACGCTAGCGGCGCGAAATTCAAGTTTTTTGCTTATTACAGCTCATCAACACTTCAGATAGCGAAAGTTGATTTCACGAGAACGAGGAGACTTAACACACATTTTCTAATTGATAATAACTCATAAA
This sequence comes from Operophtera brumata, assembly GCA_932527175.1. Taxonomy (NCBI): domain Eukaryota; kingdom Metazoa; phylum Arthropoda; class Insecta; order Lepidoptera; family Geometridae; genus Operophtera; species Operophtera brumata. The sequence goes on along the minus strand of OW052239.1, from coordinate 50,090,014 downwards.
TATAATCAGTTTAGCTACGATACCCATAAACAAAAACGTGTACAAAATAAGTCAATTTATAAAATGTCAATCTGTGGTTTGAGTTAAGCTCTTAAAGTGTTTTGTATGGGCAAGGCATCTTGAGCATTCACCTTAACTTGCAATGTTTGTCCGGGTGGAATCTTGCAACTGAATTTTAAAGCAGTTATCCTCAACCGGTTGAGCTGAAATTTGGCATACCTGTCAAGTTCCGATGGCAATACAATATGATGGTGACAGCGAGCTGATCTGATGATGGAGATGGAAGGTGGACAACGGAACTCCTCGATGGATAATAGTAGACTGACCGTGTTTAGGCTCATTTTGATCAGCAAACGGTTACGATCACTCATTTTATAAAAGCTTGTATTAAAAAATATATTTTTCACAAACAACTTATAACTCATAGGTACGCGTAACATATCTCATGCAGTAAATCCTTAACTTATCTCATGTTGTACCAACACCTCGTACCCTGGAGCTGTTCGTGGAATCCCTGCTGAGCAAAGCCCTGCAGGTGACGATGAACCGCAACGCCAAGACGCTGAGTCCGTCCCACGTCAAGCAGTGCATACAAGGCGAGTCCCGATTCGACTTCCTCAGAGACCTGGTAAGTTACCCGCCGATATTGTGTCGCTTTAGTGTCACAACGCCAAGACGCTGAGTCCGTCACACGTCAAGCAGTGCATACTAGGCGAGTCCCGATTCGACTTCCTCAGAGACCTGGTAAGTTACCCGCCGATATTGTGTCGCTTTAGGGTCACAACGCCAAGACGCTGAGTCCGTCGCACGTCAAGCAGTGCATACTAGGCGAGTCCCGATTCGACTTCCTCAGAGACCTGGTAAGTTACCCGCCGATATTGTGTCGCTTTAGGGTCACAACGCCAAGACGCTGAGTCCGTCGCACGTCAAGCAGTGCATACTAAGCGAGTCGCGATTCAACTTCCTCAGAGACCTGGTAAGTTACCCGCCGATATTGTGTCGCTCTAGTGTCGCAACGCCAAGACGCTGAGTCCGTCGCACGTCAAGCAGTGCATACTGCTTTTATCCGTAATTTTATCCGTGATGGGGACGGAGAAAGAATACTTTTATCCCCTCCGCTGCCGAGTATATAGCGTGTCGTAAGAGTCGACTAACTCGGTCCAATGCGGTGGTAGAGCTCCGCAAGGGGTTCGCCTGGGTTGCTACCACCCTTCTGCTAGAGTGTTTCGCCAAATGCCGATGCTTTTAAGAATCGGCGTATTCCGAAACTATTGCGGAAGTACCAGTCCCCATTTGGTGAAAAGCATTCTACGTCATTAATATGGGCCGTTAGTTTTTTATCGGGGGGCCTCTTTTTGACTGAAGTGGAGGGTTGGCGCGATGTCCAGGGAGACCCGGTGAAACGGCTTCCCGCTGGCCGCCCCTGGGTTAGTAGGGGACCCGAACCCAGGGATCTCCGTTAAATCTCCGCCCTGGGAGGCTGTCCCACCAATCCGCGTAAAAAGCCTGATAGAGGCTGTCGTGCCGGAGTAGGAGACCGGAGTGGAACTCGGCAGTTTCCTTCAGGTTGGATCGGGGGCCCTTCCGTACATCGCGCCAGCCATCCATAATTTGGTCTAATTGAGCCCTATCTTTTTAACTGCCTTTGTCTTTATTTCTGACTGGAATGCTTTTTATCACCTTCCCTCATTTTACATTTCCAATGGCAAACACAAAAAAAAGAAAAATGTTTACCTCAGCGGCTTCAAATTCCACACTGGGTGTTGACCTCTGCAACATACGAGGGCTCCATAGTAATTTGAATACTGTCCATCACCACCTGGAGACAGTTAAGCCTGCTCTGCTTTTTTTACCGGAGACACAAATATCCTCTCCGGCCGATACATCATATCTGCACTACCCTGGTTATAGTCTGGAAGAAGATTTTCTGACAAAAGCTGGGGTGTGTCTGTACGTCCGGGGGGATATTAGTTGTCGTCGCCTTAATGGCCTTGAAGCCAAAGACCTGTCTTGTCTCTGGTTACGCGTAGACTATGGAGGTAAAACTCGTGTCTTTGCGTGCCCTTACAGGTCTCATAGTGGTGATGCGGAAACTACGCGCTTGTTTGAGAGAATGGCCGACGGAATCGAATGGGCGCTTGGGCAGTACTCCAATGCAGAACTGATCGTGCTCGGAGATCTTAACGCCCACCATATTGAGTGGATGGGTTCCCAGCGCACGGATCATGCGGGTAGAACTGCCCTTGATTTTGCGCTAGCTCATGGACTCACTCAGCTGGTATCTTGTCCAACTAGAGTTCCTGATATCGTTAGTCATTCACCTTCGTTGCTGGACCTCGTTATGACCACACATCCAGACAAGTGCCAGGTTACAGTAGGGGCTCCTTTTGGTTCGTCAGACCATTGCCTGGTCTCAACATCTATGCCAATAGGTCGTCCTGGTCTAAGCTCCGTATCTGGGAAGCGCATGGTTTGGCATTTCGGCGCAGCTGATTGGGATGGATTGCGGGAGTTTTACTCATCCTACCAATGGAAGGCACTTTGCTTCGTGTCGGGTGATCCAAATATTTGCGCAGACTCCGTCGCCGACGTCATTCTTCAGGGTATGGAATGTTTTATTCCAAACTCTGTGGTTCGCGTTGGCGGTAGGAATCTACCTTGGTTCGACAGGTCTTGCTCTGATTCTGTCACCGAAAAACAGACTGCCTACAAGACCGGGACCGAAGCGCGTAAATGTTTGGATCCTGAATTTCCCGACTTGAGAAAAAGGTTCAGTGCGGCTTCTAGACGTAGCAAGAAGGTTATGGCTATGGCAAGGAAGCGGCACATTGGTAGAATTGGTGACAAACTGGCAGGGTATCCTTCCGGCAGTAGAGCCTTCTGGTCTCTCGCTAAAGCTGCTGAGGGCAATTTCTGCCAATCCTCTCTGCCATCTCTTCACAAGCCCGATGGCTCTATGGCCCACACTGCAAAAGAGAAAGCCGATCTTCTGGGTTCTCTTTTTGCGTCAAACTCGACACTCCACGTGGGGGATACCACACCACCATCAATTCCGCGTTGCCCCAGTTCCATGCCTGAGGTACACTTTACTCAAAAGGCGGTCCGGAAGGAACTTCTATCCCTAAACGTGAGAAAGTAGTTGTGTTTCCGCTAAACTACAACATGAGCCGCTTTAAAAAAAATGTAAAAAGAGTCCTTCAGGGCAGGCAACGCATTGGCAATGCCCCTGGTGTTGCAGATGTCAATAGGCGACGGTAACCGCTTACCATCAGGCGGGCCGTATGCCAGTTTGTCGAGCAAAACTAGACGAGTCCCGATTCGACTTCCTCAGAGACCTGGAAAGTTACCCGCCGATATTGTGTCGCTTTAGATATGTCGCTCTAGTGTCGCAACGCCAAGACACTGAGTCCGTCGCACGTCAAGCAGTGCATACTAGGCGAGTCGCGATTCGACTTCCTCAGAGACCTGGTAAGTCGTCGTCGTTTCGTATGAGGTAGTGCTGGCCTCTGGTGTCAGAGTTTGTCAAGCCGCCCGAGGGCCTCTGACATGGTAAGTTACCCGCCGATATTATGTCGCTTTAGGGTCACAACGCCAAGACGCTGAGTCCGTCGCACGTCAAGCAGTGCATACTAGGCGAGTCCCGATTCGACTTCCTCAGAGACCTGGTATGTTACCCGCCGATATTGTGTCGCTTTAGTGTCACAACGCCAAGACGCTGAGTCCGTCTCACGTCAAGCAGTGCATACTAGGCGAATCCCGATTCAACTTCCTCAGAGACCTGTCCCCTAACCACAAGTTTCTGGCGTTATCGAATCGCTAGCGAGACGACAGTCCATGTCAAATATTAACCAATCATGTTATTAAGATTTCTAGTTACCCCGATGGCATTGGAAAATATTTGACACTGACTATCGTTTCGCTAGCGATTCGATAACGTCAGAAACTTGTGCTAAGGGTACTGGTAAGTTACCCGCCGATATTGTGTCGCTTTAGTGTCACAACGCCAAGACGCTGAGTCCGTCGCACGTCAAGCAGTGCATACTAGGCGAGTCCCGATTCGACTTCCTCAGAGACCTGGTAAGTTACCCGCCGATATTGTGTCGCTTTAGTGTCACAACGCCAAGACGCTGAGTCCGTCTCACGTCAAGCAGTACATACTAGGCGAGTCCCGATTCGACTTCCTCAGAGACCTGGTAAGTTACCCGCTGATATTGTGTCGCTTTAGTGTAACAACGCCAAGACGCTGAGTCCGTCTCACGTCAAGCAGTGCATACTAGGCGAGTCCCGATTCGACTTCCTCAGAGATCTGGTAGCGTACCCGTCGATATTGTGTCGCTCTAGTGTCGCAACGGTAAGACCCTGAGTCCGTCTCACGTCAAGCAGTGCATACTGGCGGGATCGATTCCCGCTGCGGGACAAATGTTTGTATTACTTCACGACACAGGGGATCCTAGTGCAGGATAAGGATATTGTATGTGACTGTTATGTTATGCTTATATTTATGTATGCATGAGTCCAGTTTCGACTTACTCATAGATCTGGTAAGATAAGGTATAATAGGATAATAAATTATAATATACGAAAAGGAAGGTAAAAAGAAGGTATAGGAAGGTATAAGGTATAATAAGGTATAATAAGGATAATAAGGTATAATAGGTATAATATATGGGATAATGGTAAGTCTCCGGGGGGATGGGCCTCGTCAGCATTGGTCTGCAGCCTGTCTAGGAGAAGGAAAACTCCGAAATCAAACCCGGGGAGATGGGCCTCGTCAGCATTGGTCTGCAGCCTGTCTAGGAGAAGGAAAACTCCGAAATCAAACCACCACTCAGGGAGCATCCCGAAAAAAAAACCCCGATCCAAGGTGTAAACCGACCCGTGCCGAGGGATTCGTAGCCAGAGGGCAGTCTGGTTGTTAACGGAGGGTGCCTGTGTTGGCGGTCACAGGGCACAGCGGAGATCTGCCTTACCCCCGTAAAGGGCTCTGCGGGGGTGGACCTTTAGATCCCTTCTACTCGTGGGAACGCAATGGAGGTATATAATTATAATCATCCACATGGCGGCGACGCGGTCCGCCACCCGTCACGTCTCGTTTCCCGCGGGGGCGAAAAGCGGTCTACGGAGAGCCGTTTTGCTACGTTGAATGTTGGAGGAGGAATGGAAGAAAAGTTGAATGAGGTGTGTCAGATGATGGATGAAAGAAAGATTGATGTTCTATGTGTAAACGAGACGAAGCGGAAAGGCTGTGACACCACCAAGCACGGACCATACACGGCATATTGGTCTGGAGTACCTAGTACTGACAGAGCTTGCCAGGGAGTTGGTGTTATACTTTCCGCGCGAATGGCTGAGTGTGTGAATGAGTTTGAATGTGTAAATGCGAGATTGCTTTGGTTAAGAATGAAAGTTGGCCTCACTCGTATCTTTGTCGTAGGGGTATATGCTCCTGTCGACAACGGTACAGGTGGGTCTCAGCGTGCACAGGGAGAAAGAGAAAAGTTTTGGGCGAGTTTGAGGGATGTTCTTAGAATATGCAAGGATAATGAAAGGTTAATAATGTTAGGTGATTTTAATGGTTGGGTGGGGGTAAAGCGGGATGGATTTGATAGTGTTCTAGGAATGTTTGGCGACGAAAGGGTGAATGAGAATGGAAAAAGTTTGCTTGAGTTATGTTTGGAATGGAACCTTTGTGTGACAAACACCATGTTTGACCACAAAAGGATCCATATGTATACGCGAGAGGCGAAGAATGTGAGAAAAAGTATGATTGATTTTGTTATAGTGGATGAAAGAATCAGAAAGAAAGTTTTAGACACTAGGGTGTACCGTGGGATCAGCATTCATACAGACCACTTCCTGGTAATGAGCCGAATAAGTGGTCTGTTTCAAGGATGGCGACATCGGGTGCGTGAGCCTAAAAGTGTTTTAGAACGAATAAAAGTAGAAAACTTGCAAGAGGATGAAGTGATAGATGAGTACAAAAATAAGTTGATTGAAAGGTTTGATAGGTTCGATGACATTTCTGAGATTGAAGAATTGTGGAAATCATTTAAAGAAGAAGTAGTGAGTGTTGCTAGTGAAGTATGTGGGGTGATTAAGAGGATGAAAGGAAAAAAGGTGAAGAATGTGTGGTGGGATAAAGATGTACAGAATGTAGTAGATGAGAAGAAGAAAGCGTGGATAGATTGGCTAGCTGTTCGAGCTAACGAAAGAATGCAGAAGGCAACGAATGCTGATGTAGATGCAGCTAAGAAAGAGTTTAAGAGACTGAAAGGCAGAGTGAAAGAATTGGTTAAAAGAAAGAAGAATGCGCAGGAAGATGAGTTTGATAAAAGGTTATCTGAAGATTTCCGGACGAACACAAAGTTTTTCTGGAAATCTGTTCGTTCAGTTAGAGGTAAAATTCAAGGCTCTGAGCTGAACTCGATCAGAGATCAGAATGGAAGTATAGTGAAAGGAGAAGAATGCATATTAAGTAGATGGAAAGAGTATTTTGAAAGTTTGTTTGAAAGAGAGGATAGACAGGCACCTACCTCAGTTATGAATGTAAGCGATAACCATAATGAAAGTACTATAAGCATGGATGAAATTGTGAAAGCATTGCGAAGTATGAAATCAGGGAAGTCTGCAGGGTATGATAGGATATCAGTTGAGATGCTGAAGGCTGGACATGGCATCGTAGCAAGTCAGCTGTACCGCCTTTTCAACTTGTGCTGGAACACCGGTCAAGTACCAAGGGATAGGAGCAAAGCTGTCATCGTACCTCTTTACAAGGGAAAAGGTTCACAGCAAGACTGCAAAAACTACAGAGGTATTACTCAGCCTACTCAGCATCGTAGGCAAACTGTATGCAAAGGTGTTGATTGAAAGAGTTGTGAAAGAAACCGATGAGAAAATATGGGACGTACAAGCGGGATTTCGAAAGGGTATGGGATGTACGGATCAGGTCTTTTCCTTGCGATGCATAACCGAAAAATTTTTGGCTAAGGGTCGAAAAGTCTATTGCGCTTTCGTGGATTTGGAAAAGGCCTACGATAAAGTGATGAGGAATGAACTATGGTCGGTACTGTCGATGTATGGGGTAGACAGGAACCTCATTCGAGCTCTGAAATCTCTCTACGAGGATTCCAGTGCTTGCGTAAGAATACACGGGTCATACACTGAATGGTTTAGCATCGAAAAGGGTGTTAGACAGGGATGTGTAGCGTCTCCGTGGCTGTTTAACCTATTCATGGACAGTTGTTTGCAAGATTTGAAAGATAGTGAATGTGGGTTGAGAATGAATGAGTTACTCGTCAAATGTCTTCTCTACGCTGACGACCAAGTAATACTTGCGCCGTCCGCAGATGAGTTACAAGAGATGGTAACAATTGCGCATGAATGTTTTGAGAGGAAAGGAATGAAAGTAAACGTAAGTAAGACGAAAGTAATGGTTTTTGAAAGAGACGAACTAATGACAATATGTGATGTTTTGATTGGTGGAGAAAGAGTGGAACAAGTAGAAAAGTTTGTATATTTGGGAACTCTGTTTACAAGAGACGGTAAGCATGAAGATGATATTGAAAGGAGAGTGAATGCTGGAAACCAAGTGAATGGGGCACTTCACGCCTTTATGAGCAGTCGGAATGTGTCCAAAAAGGCACGACTGGCCGTGCATAGAGGGGTGTTAGTACCTACACTAGTGTACGGTAGCGAAAGTTGGGTATTGCAGAAGAAACATGAAAGTAGAATAAATGCAGTGGAGATGAGAGCTTTGAGAAGTATGTGTGGTGTGACTTTGAGAGATAGAATAAGGAATAGTGTGATAAGAGAGCGTTGTGAAATTAAAGAAGACGTAGTGACTAGGATTGAGAAAGGTATGCTCAGATGGTTTGGGCATTTAGAAAGGATGGACGATAGTAGATTGACGAAACAGGTACATTAGACGAGCGTGAATGGGACAGTGGGAAGGGGAAGACCTCGGCGAACATATTCAGACCAAATCGGAGACGTTCTGGAAAAAGGCCAGGTCAAGAGTACCCTTAACCGACGAGCATGTATGAAGAATGTGATGAGAGTGAATGAAGCAAAAGAGGTGTGTCAGGATCGTAGCAAGTGGAAATCCGTGGTCTCTGCCTACCTCTCCGGGAAACAGGCGTGAGTTTATGTATGTATGTATGGTAAGATACCCGCCGATATTGTGACGCTTTAGATGTGTCGCTCCAGTGTCGCAACGACGGACAATCATGCCCCCCCCACCCCTCGATGCATAGATACCATTGTACCTAAAGGTCGCATGAAGTCTAACCTACTAGCTGATGGTGATATTAAATTAGGCCATATTTTGAACCGTGAGTCTTAACATATGGTGGGTCATCTGCTTGTACCGTCATCTAAATTTGTATTAAAAAATGGGGTTGGCTGAAGAATAACCTCCCCTTCGCTATTTTAAGAACCTTTTAACCCTATTTAAAGCAAATAAATTATTCGATTTGATGTGCTACGCTCCACTCACATAAGCACCGTTCCCACTCAGAATAAGCGGCTCGCTTTGCTCGTAAAACTATCCAAATGGGGTTGCGAGTTGAACTTTTACCGCTAACTAAATATGCTGTTATATCGTGCTTTGTCTCTTTCGATCGCAATGTCAATGCAAAAGACAAAACACTAACTTATCTAAGAATACTTAACCCAGAGTTAAATCAGGATAAATTCTGTATGATCGAATCCTACAGATAATCTATTACCCGATATGTGTCCTTGACATTTAATGTCTAAGCAAGTGTACCTATAATTGTATACCTATGATATATGTATTAGTCTATTGAATATGTGTGTATGTGTTTATTTATTATTTCTGTGTATATTATTGTAAATATGTTATATTTAGTTTATCTTCATTGCTACAATCTATCCTTTAATCAAATTGTTGTGCACTACCTACTATTGTTTTCCACATTACACAAAGGTTAGCTGGAAGAGAATGCTATCTAGCATTAAGTTCGCTTATGTACAATACTTTTTAAGTTGTGCAATAAAGAATTTTCTATCTATCTAGCTTCGAAGTCGTTTTTTTTTGGAAAATAATCTTTTTAACCCCCTACGCCAAAACGAAGGGTGTTATAAGTTTGACGTTTCTGTGTGTGTGTGTGTGTGTGTGTGTGTGTGTGTCTGTCTGTCGCATCGTAGCTCCCGAACGGATGAACCGATTTAGTTTTGTTTTGTTTTTAAGTTGAATTTGTCGGGTGTGTTCTTGTTTATGTTTGATCAAAATCGGTTCAGCCGTTTCATTGCGTTGAGGGTTTTTTATTTTTACAAAATTAATTACTTGTTCTTTAACTTAATTTAAGTCTTATACGTTTGATGTTCAGTTCGGTGTCATAAAACAGTGTTTTAGCTTGCGAAATTGTAATACCTACTTACCTGCTTACCACCAGCTATGCAAACACAGAGTGTACTGTATGTTAATGTAATGTAACCTACACGTCTACCTACTTTATTACTTTGTTGTCTACTCTTAATAGCTTATGAACGGCAAACCAATTTGTTAAGTGCTGTGGTGATTAAAACCCAGCTGTACCTACGTATCTTTATGTAACTGCTTATTTATTTGACGACCTCTGTGGCTCGGCGGGCGAAGCTTGGCCTGCGACGCAGGAGGTTGCGGATTCGATTCCCGCCTCAGAACAAATATTTGTGTGATCGCAGATATTTGTTCAGGGTGTTCTGGGTATTTTCTATGTAGAATATAAAATATCTATCTATGTAATAATACAGTACCAATCATTGTATTAATATAATATTTATCCTCTTCCACACAACAAATGTAAATTAAAATGTCTTGAGTGGCTTACATCCCTAAATTATGAAGATAGGGAGGATCTCCTAAGGGTTGTCAAGTAGTAATACTTATATGTTTTACTTTACACACACTACACTTATACATTACACTTATTCGTTCTTCCAAACACACACATACACACGCACTCTCTCATGCACACACACACACACACACACACACACAAACACACACACACACACCTACACTCCCATACACACACACTTGCATACACACACACTCGACTCGCATACTAGTAATATATTAAATTTTCTTTTGAATTTTAAATTGTTAACTAAACTAATTTCTAATCTATTGTACTTTATACCTATAACTTGTTAGGAACTCATAACTTTATGTAACGGGGGAGGGTGTTGGTGTCTGCGACACAGTTTTTATAACTACTGCAGATTATCATCGTTTTCTATTGTATTTTTTAAGCCTCTGTTTGTTGTTCCTCAATAAATAAATAATAATAACACAATGCCGGCATACATCACAGCTGGAGTCACTTATATGATACCTAAAGATCTAAATAACACTAGTAACCCGGCCAAATACAGGCCAATAACATGTCTCCATACTATATACAAGATCACAACAGCGTGTCTATCACAGCTAATATACCAACATATAGAAAGCAATAAGATATTAGCGGAGCAGCAGAAAGGTTGCAGGAAATTTAGTCAGGGTTGCAAGGAGCAGTTGGTTATAGATTCTGTAATTCTTAAGCAGGTGCAAAAGAAGAAGAAAGACCTTTATACTACGTATATCGACGTTTGATTCTGTACCGCACTCATGGCTCATAATCATTTTGGAGATGTATAAAGTCCACCCGCAGCTCGTTCTCTTTTTAGGAAATTCCATGAACAGATGGACAACACGCCTACGCGCACAAACATCTAGCAACCAAATTGAAACTGATCCCATTCAGATAAAACGAGGAATATTCCAAGGTGATGCTCTCAGTCCCTTATGGTTCTGTCTTGCTCTGAATCCACTTTCAAATATCTTAAACTCCTCCAACATCGGTTATTCCCTACACAGCTTGGAAACACATACTGCCGCAAACAGACAGACTAGAGTATAAACTAAGTCATCTCCTCTATATGGATGATATCAAACTGTACGCTTCTTCACAAGCAGATTTAGAGAATTTACTCCAACTCACAGAACAGTTTTCACGGGATATCGGAATGAAATTCGGAATAGATAAATGTAAAATAAATTCAATCAAATCAGGACAGAACCATCACCACAGCTTTGACATGCAAACTGGTGAGACAATAACACCTCTTAACGAGAATGAGGCATAAAAATACCTAGGTTATTATCAATCTAGACAATTACTATACAAGGAAATCAAAACTAAACTCACAATCAATTTTAAACACAGATTAAATTCAATTTCAAAAACACAACTTTGTTCGAAAAATATCGTAAAAGCCATCAATTTCTTTGCAATCCCCATACTGACGTACTCCTTTGGAGTTATAAACTGGACTAAGAAAGACTTAAAGGACCTACAACGCATAGTCAACGTTTTAATGACAAAAAATCGAAAACACCACCCAAGAGCTTGCGTACAAAGACAAGTCTTACCAAGATCAGAAGGAGGCAGAGGAATTAAAGACATTCAAAATCTAAATAACAGGCAAATAGCTACGTTAAGGGCATATTTTCATTCAAAATCAGAAACATCCATCTTACACACAAGAATAATACAAAATGATCAAAAACTAACACCGTTAAACCTACGTGACTCAAATACACAGAAGAACGAAGAACAGACTGACAGACAGACATTAATAAATGAATGGACACAAATAATAAAATAATAATAATAATAATAATATAATTGATTAATTTGATAGTACCTATTGACATAATTATATTGTTTTCATTTTTAAATTTGTATACCTATTAAATATTTGCACGCTAGCAGTAACTAGTAACAATATGTGAAACTAAATATCTATTAAGAACATTGTAATTACCATATTTTTAAGCGAATAAATGAATAACTAACTAACTAACTAACAAATCTCTTCATGGAAGACATCGCCACGATCTGAGCCAACCTACCGTCGATAAGGAAGCATCGAACGAATGGCTCAATCGAGGGTAACTTTTCCCAGAGACTGAAGGGTTCATGATTGCCATCCAGGACCAGGTGATTGAGACACGTAACTACCAAAAACACATTATGAAGATCCGTAACTTACCAACAGAATTATGTCGCAGATGTCAGAGTTCTTCAGAAACCATCCAGCACATAACCGGGGCATGTAAAACAATTGCGCAGACCGACTACAAATACAGGCATGATCAGGTAGCAAACATCATTCACCAGAGACTAGCTGCTAAATATAACCTCATTGATTCAGCAATAAAACCAACGCCGTACTACAAGTACACCCCTGAGACTGTGCTGGAAAATTCTTTTTACAAGCTTTACTTTGATAGGGCGATCCTTACAGATAAAACTACACACTACAATAGGCCAGATTTGACCCTCATTAACAAAACCAATAAATCAGCACTTATTATAGACATAGCCATTCCTAATACACACAACTTGCAAAATACAATAGCAGAAAAACTCTCTAAATACGTTGAATTGAAGGACGAAATCACCTGGATGTGGCGATTAGAGAAAGTTTATATTATACCAATTGTTTTATCTTCAACAGGCGTTATCCCCAATCAACTGTTCCAGGTCCTCGCTCTATTAGATCTACCAAAACACACTTATACTCTCCTTCAAAAAGCCGTAATTTTGAATACATGTAGGATAGTCCGTAAATTTTTACAAATTGACCTTTCGCCTTCCTCTGGCACAACAATCGAACCAACTGGTGCGCACTTGGCTTAGGCCCGTGCGCTTCAGATTTTCCGGATCTTCGGAGCCGAGCTGATTCAGATCAAAAAAACAAATAATAAATAATAAAAAAAGTATATCAGTTATCTAGTACCCATAACACAAACTCTGCTTAGCTTGGATTAGCTCTGCTAGATAATGTTGTGTGAACTGTCCAGCATTATTTATTATTTATTTATTTATCATCATCATCAGCAGCATCGACCCCTCTATCTCCTCCCGTGGATGTCGTAAAAGCCGACTAAGGAATTACCCGGACTTGTTTGTAATATTCGTTGGTATCAGATTTGTCCTGGCTGCTAGCTTGGAATGTATTATTACTGGAAGAAAGCGTTAGCAGAGTCTGTCGTAGGAAGCTCACCACTTGTCTATATTCGACGATGGTACAGCCCACGGTGAATAGGCCCATTTGAGACTCTGCCTACCCTTTCGGGGAAAAAGGCGTGGGTATTTGACATAATCACCATGCTTGGGTGATCACATTAGGTTGAGTACCGATGACGCGTCAGGCGAGTAGCCGGTTGAGATGCGAAAGGTTGCGGATTCGATTCCCGCTGCGGGACAAATGTTTGCATGATCTGTGAATATTTGTTCCGGGTCTGGATGTTATGGTACCATGGTACTCGTAGTTCCTGATACCCACGACACAGGGGATCCTAGTGTGGGATGAGTACTATGTATGTTACTGTTGGATGTTATGTTATGAGTACTCAGCTGGATACTGCTGCCCATTCCTTGTAATCCTTTAGCGTGCGTTGACGCATCCACGAGAAGAGACGGAGGTGTCTATTCTCCACGGCTAGTTAGTTATACATCCACGTTCTCCACGGCGGTGGTGTGTCTGGCCTAGGAATGTACCTCTCCGTCTCCTCCCGTGGATGTAGTAAAAGTCTTACTAAGGGATTACACCAGGGTATGGGCAGCAGTACCACCTGAGTAGGTACTCAAGTACTTAAACCAAACTCATCACCAAACCGCCTGCCATGCGTGGTGATTCTGGCAAATCCCCCCATTTAATGGGGGAGGGCTCGTCCAGTACGTATACAAGATGTTGATGATGATGACAAGCACGTTATGATTGTAAATGGTGACGAAAAACATCACGAAGATATACACTTCAATTCTTTACTTGGGCCCTCGTGAAGAGTCCTAGTGGGGGAATGTATGATGCCATTTATCCACTCTAGAACCGAATGATCTGCTACGTGACGATAGTTAAGCGGCCTGACGGCATGACTCTTGTTCCGTGGGAGAAGGGTGGGCCTTTGGTGTGAGATGCTACTTGCGTTGATACCCTCGCGCCATCTCATCTGTCCGGGACAGCAGTTAGGGCCGGTGCGGCTACAGATTCCGCTGAGGACCTCAAAAGCCAGCAACTGGCCCCAAATTAACCCCAGCCCACGAACCCTACGATTTGCCAGAGAACACGTTGATTGGGCTGACGAACAATGGAGCTCCGTTCTCTTCTCAGACGAAAGTAGAGTGTGCTTGCATGGTAGCGATAGAAGAGGACGAGTCTACAGAAGACCTGGAGAAAGATTCGCGGAGTGCTGCATCAAAGAAAATGTGGCATTTGGAGGAGGTTCCTGGATGGTGTGGGCGGGCATTTCTCTGGCAAATCGTAGGCGGGCTGTTCGGTGGGCTGGGGTAAATTTGGGGCCAGTTGCTGGCCTTTTTGGCTCAAGGCTAGCTGCCTTAAGTCGTCTTCTGACTGTCCAGACACTCACAGCCACTCCTCGCGTTTCTCTGAGCTCTTGTTGGACTTGAACGCCAGTGAGGGCTCGATTTCTCAGCGATGTACTGACAATGAAACGGTCATCTCTCTCTGATGTGCACCTTTTTCTTCTGGAACCGCTTCTCCGATTAAAGTTACCAGTCTCTTGGTAACGACGGTAAACTCTAGAAACAGCAGACTGGCTCATGTTCAGCGCACGTGCCACTTCACGCTGACTCTGGCCTTGTCGCAATAGGGTGACCGCTTGAGCAGCTTCATCACTTGTTGTGTCCATTTTCAGGTAGAATTATTGTTTGTTGATAAAGGAGATGTATATCAGTTGACGTTTGATGGCTAACTGATAAGGATGGGCCAGGTAGATAACCTTTTATATGGGTCAGTTACCCTTAATTAGCACTATTGTAAACAAGCGTAAAAAGGGTGGTTACTGATCATAACATATTGTTGGGTTGTGTGAGCAAGAAACATTACAATATTTTATATCATTTTGAAGCTAATACTAGCAGCTTTAATATTTTACTTAGAAAAAAATATTAGCGCGATCAGTTTTTTTGCCAGTGACTTGCGACTGCAGGTGTGTCGCCTGAGTCGATTTTTTTGCTCACGAGTGTATGTATTATTTTAAATTTTGTTATTTGTTGTATTATTATTTCTGTAAATAAATGTATTCTCATTTATGATGATGATGATGAATGAATAAATGAATGATTGAAAATGAATGAATGAATGAATGAAAATTAATGGAGGAATGAAAATGAATGAATGAGTGAAAATACTTTATTGCACGCCTTACTAACATGATGATGATGATGATTCCAGGTGAAGAACATACCAGACGTGTCGGCAGCCGAGGAGAAGGAGTTGATGAGCGCCGAGAGTTCGCCTACCTCGTCAAGGTAAACATACCTTTGTTACAAAGTACTTTGGGTTCAAATTGTACGCTTCTTATTGACACAACTGCGCTATACGTGGGTGTATTTTGTGACTATATTGACTTTTATACACATTTACATACCACATAAAATAAATAGAGTTGAAATAAAAATAGAATTGGGTTGCTTGCTTCAAATATGCCCCATTTCCCCTTCGCTTCCAAAAGGTCAGATTTTTAGATAGTCAGATTTAGTGATTTTCAATCACTGTACAATCAGAAATGAAAGATTGTAATCATAATAACATTTGAATAATATTTAATCAATTAAGTAAACAAAAAGTTTGGTTTTACTTATTACTATTACTATTAGCCCATACTATCCCATTGTTGGGCAAAGGCCTCCCCCCACTTCCGCCGGTCACCACGGTCCTATGCAACCGTTTCCCATACCCTCTTGGTGTTACTTAAATAAATAAATAATGCTGGACAGTTCACACAACATTATCTAGCCCCAAACTAAGCAGAGCTTGTGTTATGGGTACTAGATAACAGATATACTTATTTCAATACATTACATAGATCAGATCATACGAATATTTGTTCCGAGCCGGGAATCGAACTCGCAACCTCTTGCGTTGCGGCCAACCTTCGCCCGCCGCGCCACAGAGGTTGTTAAAATTGTTCTATAATAGACAAATGAAACAGTTGAGATATCTTAAGACTGTTGCAAACGGTAGCTCACCTTAGGCTTGTGTAGTTTACGTACGAAGAATGATTAAGAATTACTTCCCACTATTGAACGAGAACGAACTATTCCCCGAGATCATCCTTATTAGTTCAATAGTTGTAGTTCCTTTCGCAAAGAGTGAGCGAGCACGCACACCTTCCGACCGATCACTCGATGCGTCTCCGACGAAGACCGAGTACAAACGAACGAACGAACGAACACGAACCAACACTCTTTTACCACTGAACTAACAGTACTAATCTAAACTAATATTATAAATAGGAAAGATTTTATTGTTTGTTTGAATTGAATAGACTCCGAAACTACTGAACCGATTTGAAAAATTCTTTCACTGTTGGAGTATCTGTGCTGTTGGGAAGCTACACTATGCCCGGGTGACATAGGCTATATTGCATTTTCAAAAAATTTGGGATACTTACTCCAATAAAATATTATTTACATCGCGTGCGCTGCGAAAAATATTGATGATAGAATAAAATAAATTAATTTTGTAAAAATTAAAAAATCCCCATCGGAATGAAACGGCTGAACCGATTTTGATCAAACAAAGCTAAGAACACTCCCGACAAATACACCTTTCAAAAAAAACAAAAAAAAACGAAATCGGTTGAGCCATTCGGGAGCTACGATGGGACAGACAGATACACACACACAGACACGTCAAACTTATAACACCCCTTTGTTTTTCGTCGGGGGTTAAAAATAATAATGGATAAACAAAAAATACACTACATTATCGCGGAGTGGATATGGTTTGTTAGCTAAAGCCCGCGGCTACGCTCGCGTTATTTGTGGTTCCACTCCGTAACGGTTAAGCGGATTTTGATGGCATTTGGTACGTGGTTGGATGCGGGGGGGGGGGGGGGGGGGGGGGCTGTTTTTCATCCTGAAACTACCCGGGCTAAGCTGGGGCGAGTTGCTAGTAGAACTATAAGACTGAACTAGTACATTTGATTGATTGTACTAGTACGGAGCGCTCCGCTCAGTGAACGACTAAGCACAGGCTTAACACAACTGATCCAAATCACCGGAGCGTCTCTCTGCTGCTGCTTACTATTTAAACAGATTGATATTTTTCTCAGGTTCTCTGAAGCCAGCACGCAAAGCAACTGCGACTCAAGAGCGCACACCACGCCACCTCAAACGTCAAGGGAACGAGATCTCAAGCGTGCCGTCTCAGCTGACACAGAAACACCGAACAAATCCTTTAAAATTGAACATCTCGCACTCTCTGCGCCAATCAAAACTGAGCCGTACTTCCCAATCATTCACTCAGACCCTAGTTCAATAATGCCAGAAGCCATAGACCTCAGTAAAAGGCCCGTGCGAACCGCAAACTTCTACCAAGAGACTTTAGTCACAGAGGAAGTAGAACATAAGAGCGTTATTAAACTAAACCCGACATATTCAAGTCCGCAGCCCTCTACAAGTTACACGAATCCGAACCCTGTGCCCGCGTTACGTAAGATCGAAATCCCTGTGCCAAAGCCGAGTTTTGAGAGACATAACTCTATACATAGAACGCCTGTAACACCCCGGGCGCCTGTAACGCCCCGGACGCCTATAACTCCCATTATAAATATAGATTTTACAAAGAGTTTGTCTGTCCCTGAGATAAAGGTGCTGGATGCGACTGCTGTTCCGCCTAAAGTTAAGCAAGTTATTAGACAGAACTCTAAACCTAAGATGGATGTGAGAAAGGCTGAAGTGAAGCCGAGCCCTCAGCCGGTTAAGGTTCCTGTTGATATCGACAGTTTGAACTCTGGGAATCTACAAATTGACGAAGATTATGATACCTGAATGTTTGTATGTATGTTTGTTTTTGTGTGGCGCGATAATTGTTACCTCTTTCGTGGTATTGTAACGAGATTTTTAATTTCAGTTTAATTTATTATATTGTGTAACATTGGTCGCGTTAAGTCAATACTGTTTACCAATTTATGTATAATTTTTAGTAATCGTAGATTAGGTTTTTGTTTTTCTTTTGTACGCTGAATTAAGATGTTCGTAAATATTTAAAATAATCTGCCAAGTGCGTGTCGAGTCACTTTTTACAAGCTTTTATTTTAACTTGCAATGTAAGTGTTTGTCTGGCTGGAATCTTGCAACTGAAATTTAGAGCAGTTATCCTCAACCGATTGAGATGATATTTTGCATACCTATCAAGTTCCGATGACAATACAATATGATGGTGACAGCGAGCTGATCTGATGATGGAGACGGAAGGTGGACAACGGAACTCCTCGATGGATAATAATAGACTGGCCGTGTTTAGGCTCATTGTGATCAGCACACGGTTCCGATCACTAATTTTATAAAAGCTTTTAATGAAAAATATATTTTTCACAAAAAGCTTAATACATCAATAACTCTAAAATAATGTGGCTGTATATTTAGGTCATAACGCCACTAAAGGGATGTATATATTTACTATGTCTTAAGTTGCAAGGTTTCGCTTGAGGAGCGAAATTCAAATTTTATTGTTTTTTGCTCATCACAGCTCATCAACACATCTTGAGATAGCGAAACCTGATTTTGCGAAAGTTAGAAGTTATGTCATCAAATTTTTTTTCTGTCATCGAAAACGTTGCAGCCTTTACGGTGCCATTGATTGACGAATGTAGTTGAGTTTTAATGTTTATGAACATCAAACTAAATGTAAGTATAGATTATCTTATTTGTATGGATGTTTTTCTGTTATCTTTGTTTAAAGCAGGCAATGACATTTCCAGTCGGACTGTTATATTCTAGATAGTAGAGGCCAAAGTTCATCAAATACGGGCGGTTAACGGCTGTTTAGCGTAACCAATCCTTTTCGATAGATAGTTATAATATAAACAACATTACCTAGCACATGGTTCCAACATACATAATTAAATAGATAAATAACGCTGGACAGTTCACACAACATTATCTAGCCCCAAGCTAAGCAGAGCTTGTGTTATGGGTACTAGATAACTGATTTACTTAATACAATACATTACATAGATAGATATTTTTGATTATACCCAGAACATCCTGATCAGAATATCTGTAGATCGTACAAATATTTGTTCCGAGGCGGGAATCGAACCCGCAACCGCCTGCGTCGCAGGCGAACCTTCGCCCGCCGCACCACAGAGGTCGTCATCGTTCATCGTCGTCAGAGGTATTCAATGAATACTTTAAATGAGATATTGAGACGTCGGATCATAATTTGACTATTGTACGTATATAGTAGTATTTTTTTTGGCAAGTCATTACTAGCACTGTAAGGAATAAAAAACTAAATGTTCGTGCACGACGCCCGCTAGTGCGAGCGAGATGGTGCGCGGGTTACCGCGTGCGTTGAAGAGGGAGCCTAAATCGTCGTGCTAAAGACTCTTAATAATCCAACTAGCCAGGACAACGCTTATACGAGGGCGACACTGTCAGTTTTTAGAACTGGCCACTTGTAAACGATATAATAAAATAATAAGTTCACATTTTCAAAATGGAACTCGTGTATGTATTTCATTCCTTAGTCATTTGTTTTACGTTTTGGCGGCAAATTAAAAATTGTCTGTGCACGTCAGCATGGATTTAACGCGAGAAAATCGTGTAATGATTTTTTAATGACTTTCAATATCATTTAAGTCAACAAGAAAGTTATGATAGACTTCGATTGGCCTTTCACGATGAAGCCCCATCTCGTGCCACTGTTTACAACTGGTTAAATGAGTTTAAACGTGGTCGCACTAATCTCACCGATGATCTGCGTGAGGGACGGCCTTCTACGGAGACTGAAGATAACATCAGTGTTGTGCGGCGTATCATAGAGACTGACAAAAGAGTGACCTATCAGCAGATTCGGACAAGCTTAGGCATCGGTATGAGTCGAGTGCACTAAATCCTCCATGAACATTTAGCGGTCAGGAAGCTTTGTGCTCGGTGGATACCTCATAATATGACAGAGGCCCAAAAACTCCGTCGAAGAGACCCCTAGGGACGAGTGGGCAAAGTGCTTTTCTCAGTGATTCCATCGGATGCAGCATTGTATTGATGTGAATGGCCTCTAGTTTGAAAAGATATAATAAAAGTTAAAGGATCGTTCAAAATCGTCCTAAATGGGACGGTCGACAGTTGAGACGTTAACTTGCTAGTTTGTTCAGTTTTTGAGTTTCTAAGAAATTTCAGTGTTGCCCTCGTACCAACAAAATTTACTAGTTATTTTGTTTTTTATTCTCTATGTTTCCAGCTAACCGCCCGTTAATGTGTTAGTGAACTTAGGTCTAAGGGCTTTTTACATATCGTCCTGTTATGTTGTTGTTCTGTTTGATATCCACTTTACCTCAGATGATAGATACCAACTCTGATTCGGTTAGTCTACACTAAGCAAAACTACTCTTAGCTTGCGGCGCGAAATTTAAATGTTATTGTGATTTTTACTCATCACAGCTCATTAACACATTTTGAGGTAGCGAAACCTGATTTTGCGAAAATTTGTGAACTAACTCGCATATACCTATTGATTGAAAATGTCTCATAATTAATTACTACTACGAATGTCAATGAACAAAAAATCCCTGTAAGAATCATTGAATGACATTCGTAGCTAACTAATGATAATTATGAAACATTTTCAATTAATATATGTGTAATCATCAAAAGGTCTCCTAGTTTTCGCAAAATAAGGCTTAGATATCTCAAGATGCGTTGATGAGCTGTGATGAGCAACAAACAATACAATTTCAATTTCCTCAAGCGAAACGTTGCACCTTAAGGCGCATACAGCAGCTGATTGGTCTTATAAAAATAAATACAAAAAAGGCCTGTAAAATAAGCATCTGTTGGTAAGAATTCGCATGAACTACCGTATTTAATTGTTTATTTTATGATTTGTAACTATGACAATGGACTTTGTCTGAAATAAAGATTTTATTATTATTATTATTTTACTTATCTGCCCCATATCCCAAGATTGGCTACGACTCACGCATAGTGTTGATCTGAAGGCCAATTCTTGAAGTTATTTTAACTGTTTGAATGGCGGAACAATCAGATGGCCCACCTGATGATAAGCGGTAACCTCTTCTTTTAACAACGCATTACCTCATAGGTCACGTCCACCTTGGTCGCGCCCTATGTAGCATTGTCAATCTTTGTTATTTATCTAATTTATTGATGCTTAATGTACATAGTTTCAAGCTTAGATGTAATTGCGTAGCTCAATGTAAAGTAGATCACCCTGCAAGGGCGCTGCATGTTAACCTTCTAACAACGCGAATGTTATAGATAATGAGGAGCTGGAATTAGTAGCAGAAACTGTGTTTTTAGGGATAACTGTGGACTCAAAGCTTCAGTGGGGACCACACATTGGCAATCTTTCAAACAAACTTAGTTCTGCAGCTTTCGCAGTGCGCAAGATACGTCAACTGACATATATTGCCACTGCACGTCTCGTCTACTTTAGCTTCTTCCATAGCGTCATGTCGTATGGCATACTGCTTTGGGGAGGAGCAGCTGATGCAGAAGCTGTTTTTATACTTCAAAAAAGAGCTATCAGGGCTATTTAAGGGCTTGGCTCGCGAGTTTCCCTAAGAGAACTATTTAAAACAATTAATATATTAACAATGCCATCCTTGTATATTTATATTAATATAATGCATGTTAGGAAAAATTTAGGCCATTTGGACAAAGTTGGAGACAGGCATACACACAATACTTGAAACAGGAATAGATTTGCAGGTCCTACAACTAGATTGGCTAGAGTTCGTAAGTCGTTCAAAGGACAAAGCTCTAATTTTTTTAATAAACTACCTGACCATATTGTTTATTTGTCTGAGAATAAATTTAAGAAAATTGTGAAGACTGTTTTATTAAAAAAGGCTTATTACAAAGTAAAATATTACATAGATGACAAAAGAGCCTGGGAGCTCATGATTATTAAGACTGCTATTTTTTTCTTAATTGTTTTTTTCTTAATTGTACTGCCAGTACTACCTACTTTTTGGTTGAGTACCGAACCTAGGTACTGTATTTTATTTTGTAAATATTTGTGCAGAACTACCATTGTGTCCATCGACGTAAATAAAATGAATGGACGGGCCTTAGGGAACGATAGTTTTGAAGCTTCTAAACAGACCTAGCTAGTATACTTCGCTTCAGTCATAGTACAGGCAAATTAGCAAAAAGTGTGGCCCTAAGTCGAGTAGTTGTGGATTCTTATGGAATCGATAGATGACACGAATAGAAGCTTATCCCTGGTTTGCACCGTTTCTGGCGCATACGGAAGGCTTTTAAATATTAGGAACAAACTTTGAAAAATTGTAACTTTTGAATAAACAAAAAAGTGTTAAGTGCAAGTTCAATTACTTATAGAGACAGTCTTAGTGCGTTATGGATTTTAATTAAAACTACGTGCATAGTGGGAAACACTGTGAATTCGTTTTTTTTAGTTTGCGGCTCGGGGGAAATTTATGTACTTTGTGCAAACTTACATAAGGTTTCTATAAGTATTATAAACACTATATTAGTTTTGCACACCTCAGCGAATTACGGAACATAGTTTTTTTTCTTTTTTTGTAAATTGTACTTCGGGGGAAATTTGTGTAGTCGTGCAAATTTTACTATGGTATATACTACCAGTTTACCACATTCGCATGTAAAAAAAAATACAAATTTCGTACCGGAAGTACTTCTTAATAATAAATCTCAATAAGAAATCAACGGCGTGGGTGGGGTGCAGATTCATACCAAAATGTAGGCCGTATTCATCCCACGAAAAATAAAATTGTATATTTGTCCGTATTAATCGCAAAATGTAGTCCGGATTCATACCACGCCACGGTCTTTAACAATGGATATTGTTAAAGGCCGTGAAGCCACTGAAAATGCTGTCGACGTGGCTAAATTTTGGTCTAAAACAATATAATTATCTATTATGGGAACCAACGACACGATGAAGAAGAAGAAGAAGAATGGATATTAGTACGGTCAGACAGAAAAATGCCTTACTATCATTTTCATATATTTTTGTTGGGTGAAAATTATTAATAATTGGCGTTCATATGTTTGTATGTTTGTCCGAAGATAACTTGCGAACTGTTGATATATTCTTTATAACACTAGTATTCTTTATACAATTTGGTAGATGGGTATATAGTATTAGTACAATTTGTGTAAGGTTATGAGCTAAATTGGTTCGGGGGTTGTAGAAGATATTGGAGCCAAAAAAGAGTAAAAAAGTGAAACAATCATAGACGTTTCAAAACTAGTTTTAATTTTATTTTAGACTATGTAACTTTTGGGATATAAGCAAATAAGTAAAAATAAATAAACTCTAGAGTTTTTTCAGTAATCTACTATCATCCATCGAGGAGTTCCGTTGTCCACCTTCCGTCTCCATCATCAGATCAGCTCGCTGTCACCATCATAAATAAATATTTAATAAATAAATAATGCTGGACTGTTCACACAACATTATCTAGTCCCATGCTAAGCAGAGCTTGTGTTATAGGTTCTAGATAACTGATATACTTTAATACAATACATTACATAGATAGATATTTTTTTATTATACATAGAAAATACCCAACGAAAACATATTAACATCCTGAACAAAAAAAAATAGCATCTGCAAATAGTACAAATATTTATAAATTATACAATATGGGTAAATTCAAAGAAAGAAAGAAAGAAAATTTATTTATTTTACCACACGCACAACACACACATTAAACAAGAAGACAAAAACAAAAATCTACTAAGTATAGGTATAGGTACTACAAGATCAAGAAAAATAAAAACTGTTATAACCTGATTGGTAAGATGATAGGTTGTGTGTGTTATGTGGGGTCAAACAGGTCCCTGTCTCAGAATAATAAAAAAAAGAAATTGAATTCAAGAGAAATATCAATAGGGCTCTTAATGGTAGGCAGCGCGTTTGCAATACCGTGGGTGTTGTCCACAGGCGGCGGTGACTGCTTTACATCAGGCGGGCCGTCTGCTTGTTTGTCACGTTTAGGGCATGTAATATCGGAAGGTTTTAAATTCCTATACTGATTTCCGATATTAAATCTCAATATTGGAATTCCGATATTAATATCGGAATTTCGTTTTTAATTTAGAAATTGCACAAATTCGGTATTAGGTTGGATTAAATGCAATAAAAAATATTTTTAAATCGTATTCTAATCGTATCTGATCACGGGAGAACTAACTAATGTCTTTGCGATTAGATGTTATTGGCAGATATATCGATCTAACCTCTTTCTCATTCTTTTATTATGAACGATACCACTACCATCGGTTTCATTGTCACACTTCAACCTAACTCGACACACAACACTTGCTTCTTCCTGGGTCAACCTTCTTCGCAATTCTTGCACATTTCGGCACTCTTGAGAGTAAACAATTTCTTTATAATATCCCCAAACAAAAAAGTCAATGGGGTTTAAGTCGAGAGATCGTGGGGGCCATGCGATAGGCCCGCCTCGGCCAATCCATTTATCACCAAGTATCACATTTTGTTAGTAGTAGTAGAGCTTTTTTGTGAAATACTTTGTCCGGGGAAGTACTACCACCATAACTATTTCTGCCGCAAAGCAGTAGTGCTCGCATTGCTGTGTACCGGTTTGAAGGGTATGGGGGCCGGTGAAATTACAGTCACATGAGACTTTTCATCTTTATGTCTCAGGGTGGCGGGCGCAGTGCAATGTCACATAGGGCGCGTCCTAGGAGGGCGTGACCTATGTGATAATGCACTGTTCATAGGAAAAGAGTACTGCTTATCATCAGGTGGACCATCTGCTTGTTCAGTCATTCTAAGTAGTATTAAAAAAAAACCTGTCATTAGATGATGTCTAACTTTTGACGCAAAGTGACATGGTGCGCCGTCGTTTTGTAAAATCATGTTTCGGCGTGTTAGTAACATGATGTCTGTGGATAATCCATTTAAATCTTCTCTTAAAAAGTTCAATTATGACTCGCCATTTAGGCGATCTGGCAGTTGGAATGGGCCTACCATCTGTCGCAGGTTTCTGCCTCGTAGGTAGAAAATAATGTCCTTGAACAACAAAGATGGGTTATTTTACTATTGAAAGAAAGAAAGAAAAGAAAGAAAATATTATTGCTTTGTTTGTGTGTGTGTGTGTGTGTATTATTGTTGCTATTATTTTTATTGTTTATGTGTAATACAATCTTCAGACTGCTAGATTTCTTTTTAATCCCGACTTGCAAAACAATTTCAAAAACTCGTTTTTGAACTAACATTTATTAAATTGAGTGTTTTTATGATCCTGTGCAAGAATCTGGAACAAGGTTACATGACTAATAGCTGACACATCAGCCATGTTTTTAAGATAGGTTTGGATGAAAAAGATTATGTGACTTTTTTTTAAACGTTCATTGAAAGTAAGAGTTTAAACAAAAAAATTATATCTTCATATTATTATTTTTATTTTAATGCAAAAGTAGGTGCTATTGATGTAAATGCTGTCAGACAAGGTAGCCCTAGTATTTAGCTTATTTACAACATCAAAAACAGGCCTCTACCTCAACGAATCGAGTCACAATGGCCAAAAAAGTGTAAGAGCTCCGATTGTCTTAAAAACACATAACTCGAAAACTACTAAAAATCGCGGAACATACATGGGGGTGATTCGGGTACCTCTGGGGGTAACCTTTCTTTGGACTTCGGCTTGACACTACTTTTTGGGACACACTGTATATATTATTACTTTGTTGATTAATTTATACCAACTATTTTATGAAATAAATAGATGTTCCATAATAACATATTTTTTTGCTGACGTTACTTTCACTCGTTTTAGATGAAGTTATTTCTATGTGGGATAGAAAATAATGGATTTAAAAATGGACTACGATTAAAAATACCTACGGACTCTAAAAATGAAATGAATATATGAATCCGGTATGAATCCGGAATAATTATTATTACTTTCAGCTCGTGGGATGATTTTGTGGTATCAATACGGATGCACCCCGCGGTCGGGGGCCAGTGTAAGCAGTGCAGCGCCACAGTATATATACTAGTTACTTAGCACCGCACCGAACTTACATATATAATACTTAAAAAATGCATGTTCCGTATATAAATTCCAGTATTAAATGGATGGCGAATGTAGTACTAATCAAATGAATAAGTTTAAGTGAAATTCCAGAATTGCCTGAAATTTCCCCGAAGTAGAGCGACAATAAAATATGGAAAAAGTGACTTTCGTGTGAGGTACCCAGGTGCAAACCTGGTAATTTATTTGGCCCATTATTCTGGTAATTCTGTCAATTTGCACCGACTACTTCAATTTCCCCCGAGCCGCAATACACAAAAAAAGTTTTTTTTTTAAATGTTTTTTTTTTCGTATGTTCCGTAAGTCGGATTTATAAAATACTTGGTGCAAATGTAGATCATAACGGTCTTAAGGGTATGCCAAATTGCACCGACTACATCTATTTTCCCCATTAAGTTACGGGTATTATAAGGTTTTCACCCTATTTCACCCTGTTCCGGGGGGGTGAATTTGCTGAAAGTTATATTAGAGGTGATTTTCAAGCCAAACAAAACAATTAGAAAAGGTTTTGTGACTACATCTAATTACTTCCACACTTTTGCTAAAAATCACCTAATTTGCCTGTACTATCAGTCTTTGTCACGGCAACGAGTGACAGCTATGCTGAAAAATACCAAAATTAGATACCTTGGTGATACAATGCCTTCCTGTGCTTTTCTGCAAGTGCAAACAACACAAGAAATACAAATAAAGCTTCAGGCATCGCATTTCATTCGTAAGTAAAGGTTTTGTAATATAATTTTCATCAATTGATAAAAAACTTATAAATCGTCGTGTAGTAGGAAAACTACATAAGTAACACATTTTGCGAAATCGACTTTATTGCATGGTTATGATGGCCCATACATGTCGATGGACACGTCTTGCTCTAGAGGACGAGTGACAAGGAGGACGCCCCAGGACATTATCTCAATGTTCCCCACTCTGAATGAAAGTTAACAGACACAAGTTTATACTCGTAGATAGTTTTAATTTTAGTCGACATACCTTTTTCTTTTTGATACTTAGAATTATTGTGTTCCACAATTTTTTTTCATTTTGTTGATTTTATAAGCATTAGTCGTATGATAAGTTTGTTATGTCACTTACTTTGAATTTATAAGTCTGCTAAAATAATGTAGGTGTTTCAGTAGTTTTCTAATATTCAGTCTTGATAAAAAGAAATGATTATAAGTTGGTTTTATTTTAAAATGTATTTTAATATTATATAAATCTATACCCATGGATAGGATTGTCATATTCAAATAAGTAAATAATAGATCATTTCAATTATTCAAAACTTTGGCGAGGGAAAAATACATAGTCGTTTTTTTATTTTTTTCTCTTAATCAAAAGAACTAAAATGTATTATCATTAAATTCGAAAATAGATACAGTACCAATCTATAACATATCAAAACACGGACTGAAAAATTAGTTACGATAAAAAAGTTATTGCCATTTTTGACGCAATAAAACAGTAAATCGCGTTTTTCTCGCGATGTTGGTTTTGTTGTTGTTATTACTTATTTAGTTTTCCAACTACAGCGACGAAATATTTGACAAGACTTCACGCATGACGGATGGTCCGGTACAGACTGCAAAAAAATCTGATGCCTAAGGAGTATCGTATTGATTTAGAATTGTAATTTGCATTATTTACGTCAAAACATTGCTAAGCACGTCGCTTTAGGTAATTGCATGTAATATGTAATGGCATGTTAATTAACCTTACAGCTTTCCAAAAAAAAACTAAGGTAAACAAAAATGGATAGAAGTCATAAGACGAGCAAGAACAGACGACTTTTGGAAGTGGAATACATTTTCCCGTATTTGCTCTGATCATTTTCTACACAATGAATTCTATACGCCAAAAAACGGTTAGTAGTAGTAGAGCTTTTTTGTGAAAGAGTTCGTCTGGGGAAGTACTACCACCATACCTGTTTCTGCCGCAAAGCAGTAGTGCTCGCATTGCTGTGTTCCGGTTTGAAGGGTAAGGGTGCCGATGAAATTACGGCCACATGGGACTTTTCATCTTTATGTTTCAGGGTGGCGGGCGCAGTGGAATGCCACATAGGGCGCGTCCTAGGTGGACGTGACCTGAGGTAATGCACTGTTCATAGGCAGAGGGTACCACTTAACATCAGGTGGGCCATCTTCTTGATCTGTCATTCCAAGTAGTATAAAAAAACTAATTGTGCAAAATTCTTAAAACTGCACTCTGCAGTTTCTTAAATACTGGAATTTTTAACATTTATGTTTCCGTACGATTTTTATGATATTTTCTTAGTTTATTGAGTGATGAAAAATATATTTTTCACAAATTGATTGAGCTGAAGACCTAAGGTGGACTTGCTTTTCTATTGATTTATATTGTGTATGTTTGAGAGCTGAAAAATAGATACGTAACTACATAAAACAGAAGGGAACCATGTATTTTTGTAAAAGTTTCATTCAATAATTGAATTTTTTTCGGCGATTTTTTGTACTATAAACCTACTGAAATAACTTTAGAAAACACATTGCATCTGTTAAAGTATTAAAAAAAATACAGTTTTTAAGAAGTTCAATAATTTAATTTCACCTAGTTTATTTAAAAGACCGCCAGGAGTGGCGCTATAGAGAAGAGGCCTTTACTCAGCAGTGACTGGATAGATAGATAGATAGATAGATAGTTTATTTGTTGACCGTACCCTAAATCCGAATTGTCTTATTTTTCACGGACGTTTTGTATGGGTAAGGCCAGTCCATTTATTTTACTTTGGTCGAAGATTGTGTCTATTTGTTGACATTGTAAAAATGTGTATTTACCTTTTATTTGTAAATCACTGACAAAAAATAAATGATTGATTGAATTGCGCCCGCCACCCTGAGACATAAAGCTGAAAAGTCTCACAGTCCTGTAATTTCACCGTTTTTTGAACTGCATGAAATACGGAACAGGCAGATGGCCCACCTGATGTTAAGCGGTAACCTCTGCCTTTAACAATGCATTACGCTCATAGGTCACGTCCACCTAGGACGCACCCTATGTGGCATTGCACTGCACCCGCCACTCTGAGACAAAGATGAAAAGTCTCATGTGCCTATAATTTCACCGGGACCATTCAAACCGGAACACAGCAATGCGAGCACTACTGCTTTGCGGCTGACATAGGGATGGAGGTAGTACTTCCCCGGACAACCTCTTTCAAAAAAAGCTCCCCTGTCACCGTTAGCACTATTCCAAAGGCAGGGGACATCTTACGGTGAACGATCTGTACCTAGTTTAGATAGAAATGTATAAAATGTGTTTCGCTCTCAGGGTACATAAATAGACTTAATCATTTTAAAGTTGCTCCACTTTCTACTCGTAGGGAGTACATCAACCTCATTTATCTCCACAAGATTCTTCATTCTGCCATAGATTGCCCCCTTTTGCTGGCTTCAATCAACATAAATATAACTTACGTGACTCGCAAATCTCGGATTTTTGCATTGAAAATATATAAAAACAACACCTCGTTTAATAATCCTCTTCCTCGAATGTGTCGTCTGTATAACGAGTTGGCCTCTGTTGATGTCTTAGATGTATTTGACCCCAATACCAACAGGTTTAAGAGATGTATCTACAGAATCTTGGTATTATGTTTAAATGAAAACAATGTTTAATTATTTTTTCGTTCCCGGTTTTTAGGGTAGTTTAATTTATAACTATGCAACACTGTGACTTAGTCGTGTTTACATATTTGATTACGAATCTAGAATAGAACTAAATATGCATAAAAGTGTAAGCTAAGGTGATTGTAATCTGTTTTGTAAATCCAATAAAAAAAATAAATAAATAAAAATCTGGTAGGTATCGTTGTGTAGATGTGACTGCGTGTGTAGCTGTTCTGTGTGTGAGGTCAAATAGGTCCCTGTCTCAGCATAAACAAGTCTACTTTCGACTCGCGAACGTAGATTAGAGTAGGATAGTGCTATATAATTGCAAAGGACTTAAGAGCATTGCAGGCCTCCGTACCGCAATGCAACTGGATTTGTCATAATCCCCACGCTGGGCAAGCAGATTGGTTATCCCCACAACTACTAGGATACTACGCATGCGATGACAGCATAGTGTTAGGTACAGCCAATGACTAATAGGATTCTTTCCCGCGGTTACGTTTGCACCATTGATATGATGTAACTAATCAGTTACGTCTGCACCATTAATGGGGCAAATCAATGGTGCAAACGTAACCGCGGGGATTCTTTAAGTCATTGGGTACAGCTCGTTCCACCGTAAGATGGCACCTGTAAATACTCCAGGGCAGGTGCCATCTTACGGTGACCGGTCTGTACTCAGGTGATTACGGCTGCCCATCCCCTGGTGTAATCCCCTGGAGACGGAGGGGTCTATCCCCAGGCCGGAAACACAACGGCACAAAATGTAGGCAGGACCTGTCTGACACGGCGCTATGCATTATTCAGTCTGTCAAAAAACAGAAAAATTATGTGCGTAATATAAGTACAGTTTTACCCACACTATAAGTCGCCCCGATGTGCCTGCGCCGTAGACCAATTTATACAGCGCGGGAACCTTCTTTATACCAATAGCAATAACGCGTTAAAATCTTGCGCTGTTATTGGTTAATCGATTTCGCGCCAAAATCGGAACCAGTCGACTCTTAGATGTGAGCGGGACAGAGCTATACTATACGTTCGGCTTTGTCGGATATCAGTCTGTGCTTTTCTGCGCAAATTAACAGTCTATCGGGCTTATATTTTGGGTAATACTGTACCTAGTATAGTATTATTTTATCTGTGACTTCCCGCCATTTGCGAAAAGAGACGTCATCTACTTTTCTTGAAGTTGTTTTTTTATTTTTTATACTACTTGAATGACGGAACAAGCTGATGGCCCACCTGATGTAAAGCGGTAACCTCTGCCTATGAACAGTGCATTGGCTCATAGGTCACGTCCACCTAGGACGCGCCCTATTTGGCATTTTACTCCGCCCGCCACCCTGAGACATAAAGATGAAAAGTCTCATGTGCCTGAAATTTCACCGGCACCCATGCCCTTCATACCGGAACACAGCAATGCGGGCACTCCTGTTAGTGTTGTTTACTTTGTAGACTCCGCCCATATGTCCATCGTAAAGTTATTATAAAGTATTTGGGTAACAATAAACAATATTTTATCATCATATACAAAAATATTTGATTTTATTGTCGTTATTTTAATTAAATTATGTTACCTAATAACAAGTTCTTAGCTAACTTATGAAGATACAAAATTTTTAATTTTCCAATACATAGATAACTACAAGTTTACAATTTTTTTAACATTCATTATGTAAAGTATTTTTCTTATTTTTTCAAAGACAATTATAACAATAGACAAAACGCTTAATTTCTTGGTTCAAGAAGCCAAAATAATTCTTATCATATTATGGCCATGCCGTAATATGTAGGTAAAAATTTATTATACACTAGCGACTCGCCCTGTCTTTGCACGGGTAGTGTCGAGATGAAAAGCAGGCTCCCCCTCCACATTTATCCACACACCAAATACCATCAAAGTGCTAAAGCACTTTCCCCCCTCTATATTACTTGCTGATAATGTAGCATTCTAAATGACATATTTTTTTAAATTGTTACATAGATCTATAAAACTGCATAGATAAGGGCCACGCCATGATTTTGAATCTGCTGGTCCCTTTCTCCAACAACATATGGGCCACCAAAATAAGGAACCAAACTACTCCATAGTCAGTTAAAATGAGAAGAAGCCAAACCCCATTGGAAAAGTTGGCGTCATCGAGCCCGAATTATGAATATTATAAGTATATATATTATATTATATTATAAGCTTATAAAGTGCTCACTCACTTCACTTCAGTCAGTTTGAGACGGCAACGAGTGACGTAACGTACGTGTGTTGTAATTGTGACTTATTTTTCACGGACGTTTTATATGGGTAAGGCCCGTCCATACTTCTATTTTGGTCGAAGGTGAATATTGAAGAAATGTTTTTTCTTACAGCGATATATACGATAAACAGAGATATTTGTTTTTATAAATTTTCCAGATATTAAAAAAAAACACCTTCAGATAGCGCCACCATCTACGCGGATAGCTACCCAGACTACCTAACTTACGAGTCCATTAATAAATGTCAGACAGTTTTTCATAGAAATCCTACATACGTTAAGCTCCCCGTACACTAAGTATTGGTGGGTGAAAATGGCTTCTGTAAGTCCAAATATACAGAATTACTACAAATTTTTAAATATTGTAAACTTGTAATTATAGAATATGTAAAGATAGATACTTAACTGTATACCAAATAAACCAATAGCCAAGTAGTTCAATCAACAAAACTATTATGTAGAATTGATTTTGTAGAGTTAAAATAAAGATATATGGCAAGACTCGTACTTTTTAATTTTTGAAATTGTTTTCGGCATATATAGTAACAGACAAATAGATCAGGCCTTGGAACGATAAACAAAAAATATAAAACATCATTCATTAGTATTGAAGTTCTTTCAAAAGTTAATAGAGAATATATTGAGAAAAACTACAGTAAATGAAAACAAATAAAATTTAAACTATGTAACTTAACTTTAAATCAATTTAATGTTAACTGGTTGTCTGCCTGATCTGTTAGTCTTTTAACTATTTTCAGATGATTAAAATTTGCATTTCCTTTTGAGATTCAATAAATCCATTACGAACAATAACAACTTTCAACTACGAAATGCTTAGACAAAACCCTTAAAACTAAATGGAAGTAACAAAATGGACCTTATTTTACCTACATAACAGTCTGTTTTTTAAAATTTAACAAATTTTTCAAGCAAATACAAATTATTTTTTTAAAATTACGAAATTAATTGGGATGTTGTATTAATACTGATTACATTTAATATTAAATGGTAAATTGATGGCAATTATATTTACAAGGTAGTGGCATGATTAATATAATTTATTAAAAAAAAGTATTAAACCCGCATTAAAAATATGCTACATAATGAAACTAAATATAATACAACCAAATTAAATACTACAATAAGTTAACACTACACTCTAATATTTATTTAGCTAAAGTATAATGCAAGCTAATACACATCTCACTAAATCTATGCATTATTTTTTAATAAATACTCAAATATTGTGCAATTAATATAATATTGTAATTAGGTATGTACTTTGTAAGCACCGAAGGTTAATCGTCTATGGACTCTATGTAAGGCACATTTAAAGGTAATATTTTTACAGACTGGCTTTATGTACCTGCCTAATTTTAGAAAACTCATCTGTGGCGATTTGTTTAAATAATTGAAAATAATATGCTATGTTACAATTTCATAGGAAGACATTAAGCTAATATAAACACCACTAAAACTTCTATAAATTATATAAAATCTTCAAAGTGTTGGAATGTCGAATTTTTAAGTTTTTACATAAAAATATAAAAGTT
Organism: Operophtera brumata; assembly: GCA_932527175.1. NCBI lineage: Eukaryota > Metazoa > Arthropoda > Insecta > Lepidoptera > Geometridae > Operophtera > Operophtera brumata. Next base: position 50,056,482 of record OW052239.1, on the reverse strand, counting down.
ATATTTTATTAGCTTTATTATTAATAACCAGATCAGTTGTCAAACTGTACATTAGCCTCTCAAAGGAAGACCTTTTTAAATCTAGAACAAAATGCTTTAATATTATGCTTTAATGCTTAAAATATTTTACATCCAGGTTGCCGAATCCGTAGTTTTAAATTTACATTTAAGTGGGCTTGATAAATATGAGCAAAATTAACACCAACTTCAAAGCAAGTATCGTTTGCTTATTCATTTTTAAGTACTTCATTCTCCAAAATATTGTAATACAATTTAGCTACAAAATTCAGCTAAATTCATTACCTTCATACAAACTCTCGCAAACCTCCAACAATCTTAGAACTGGACTGATATTGTATGGGAATAGCGACTTTGATACCAACCTACTGATCTGCAGCCTCAATCTTATTAACACCCTCATGGTATCATCCAGACCTCTGTTGCTTCCAGAGTCAGTTTGCTGACATGTCTCAAGAAATTTAGGCCAGTTCCTTCGTACAAACTTTAAGAATCTCAGCAGGTATAGCAGAAAACAAGTCTCATTGCTTACTAAATAGTCTAGTAACACATCACTATCATGTGAAACTACCTTCAAAAATTCAATGAATGAGGATATTGGATTGAGCATTGGTATCAGATCTGGGTATACTGAATTCCTGTATACAATACCCACTGTAATATCTAGAGTACAGACCATTGACTCGATCAAATAATCATCTTGTTCACTGAATAGATGTATGAGCATTTTTGTAAATGCTGTTTCAGGGTGAAATTCTAGACTATTTCTGATGAAAACATCCAGTTTTTTGAGGACATCTCGTATCGATCGTTCTACAATCTGCATGTCTTGTATTGCATTGTAATCCGAGGAGTCAATTGAGCTGTCTGATGAATCACATCTCATTTCCTTCACTGTGACTGCAACTGACTTCAAAACAAGCAATGACATTCGCTGTAACATCGTTTTGTCTACTTCACTTCTTTGAGTAGACTCTTCAGTTTCATCATCTCCATAGCTCTGATCAACAAGTTGTATTGATGATGAGATAGGGGCCACATCAGGGCCCAATGTGTAGTCTCTTATGACTTGGCAATCATGTGCCAGGAAGCCAAAGCCACTTCTACTGCTCTGCACTTGTACATCACTCAGTAGCCTGAAGTCTTTAACGTATCTGACTATGGAGTGAGCTAGGCAGCATATTTCTTCAGGTAAAATATCTTGTAGAGCTAAGGTAGAACCATAGCATAGAACTTCATTGAAGAGGCTTAGTAAATGCGTGTAAATGAGGCTTGGGAGTACTGTATTCCTTAATAAGTCGACAAAACTTTGCAAGTCAGCATAGAATGGTTTTGTGTCTATGACAGAGAGATTCGCTTTCACACTAATAATATTCTCCCACAATGAAAAAAATGTGAGTATACAGTTCTCGGAGTTGGGTAAATTCAGGTACCGTAGCAAAAGAAGCTTCATATTTTTGACTAAAACTGGCCAGTGATGTTCCAGTGTCTTTATCGTGAGACATTTGATGTGCGATGTGTCAAATGATTCAGAGTCTGTTAGCACGACAGTGACACAGCCATGCTCGTTTACTCGCTCTAATCTTGGAGGTGGCTCTGGTGACTCTGGCTCATCCACCCTCCCTTCATCTGTGGGTGGTTTTAATACTGGCTCGTGGAGTTTGAACGTTAAGGTTGCCTCCTGCGATGAAGACGTTGATGATGTACCATGGGTTTGTAGATTAGAGAATGCATTGTTGAGGGAGCTGCTTTGTGAGCTTGATGGTGTTTCTGTGCTACTGCTTGTCCCGTACCCCACACTACTCCGGAACGGATTGTCCTCTTGAACAGTTGTTGTTGGGAAGTTGCTTTCTTCTAATGGATGCTGTTCTATATCTTTCCATTCCACTATCCTCTTGATAATATCTAGACTGAAGTTAATCTTTTGTACTGTTATCCTGTTTATCCGATCAAACAGGTAAATATTTTCTGCAATTTGCTGTAACCAGTTCTCATCTACCGTATCTTTTGAGACGATTAGGAAGCTAGCTAGTACTCTACAAGCTACAAAGGTTATGAATTTGCTCTTATGGTCAGCTAGTTCAACAACTTCCGTGATCCAGTCATGCCTGTTTCGAACTAAAATGTCACATGCTTGCATTAGCCTCGAGCATATTGTCCCAGAGTTGTTCTGTTTTAGGTACATATCGAACATAAGCTGCATAGTGGAGAGGTATGTTAAGGAACATGATAGCGGCCAGGATACAATGTTTAGCTGTCTATCAAAAACTCCATTTACACGAGTTTCGTTGAATCTACATAAACATTGTCCTACAAGAGCATCTTGGAGTATCCGTAGTTCAGCAAGCAGTTTATCGTCTTCAGAGGTCCATTGTTGAGTTGTATTTGAGCAAGATGGTATGATTTCGACTCTGGAATCGCATGGGAGTCTGAGTATACTTGAGCAGTCGACAGCATCCTCACTTACAGTACCACTATCCGGGGACTCACCATTCCTTGAAGGGAATTCCTCAGATGTCTCCGCTGGAGGGGTTTCAGTGTCGAATATGTCTGTTAGGGCTTCTTCCGTAGATCTGTCGCTGCCATCGTCAATATCGGGCGCATCGATACGTTGTTTTTTCTTGACAGGCTGGTCTGAGGCCATAGCATCTATCAGAGGTTCACAGAGCTGCCCTCTCAAAACCATTCGCGTATTTTCTCACTCCAGAACTTTATTCCGCCGTGTTCTCACACGCGTCTCTTGTTCATTTCGTGGTAAGCATCATTCTGGAAACAAAAAGGTAAGCATGAATGCATGACCTTTCGGATCAGCTACTCAATTACGCGCGCCACAAAGCCTTCGCGATTTTGACCTATTAAGACAAACTACCGCGTAAATTATATGTAAATTAGTTTGTAAGCACTGTTTGCTAGCGAATTCGATAAGAAGATTGCGGGAAATAACAGATTAGATGTGAAATTCAATGAACTTTCCAAAATATTTTGATGTCACACATACCATTGAAGAAACGAGGTTGTTTCTGAGATTATCACTATCGTTAGGATCCATAAATCGTTTGTAACCATTCACTGCAATCCAATAGAACACAATAATACACAGATTTATGTGAGATTTCTCTGAATAAACTACAAATTAATCAATTACAACTTGTTAAGAAGAAAATCGACTCCATTACGTACAAATGACGCTCTATCAATGACAGTACTAATTACGTTGGAATTTATGGGAATTATAAGTATTTACGCTTAATAAATACATTACATGGTCTTAAAATTATCAAATAAGAATTATAATTTAGTTTTTCGTACAACATAATCATAATTATAATAATTGTTTATTACTAGATGATATTTTGAGCCGCTTTAAACTCCATCGTATCCGGTACAGTCATTGCCAGTTTGACGACTTCTGAATTTAGCAAACCGTGCTATTTTGGCTAGAGCACTACTATTTTGACTTTACTGCTTTTCTAGTGCATGTAGATTGCTAATACAAAACCCTGACTCGTGACGAAGCTTGGGCCTTTGCTTTGTTGTTCATATATATTGAGGGCTGTTGAAATATTTCCAACAGTTGCAGTTTACCGGTTTTTGTAAATTTATTGGAACTGCCCGGTGTTTTTAATCTGTGTGGAAAATTGAAGGACCTTTATTGCAGCTTGCAACTCTCTGTTACTCTGTGTCTCTGTAAAATGTCTGCTAGGTCGATTGAGTTTAAGAATTATTTTATCAAAATGATACAGTAGCCGAAGTCCAAATCAAATAAACTTAGCTGAATTATCAGGTGAATACAATGAAGATAACATTGGTGTGTTAAAAAAGGGAAAACGATGACTCATCTCAGTGTTTTTGCATAACAATCGATAGAAAAAATATAGGTTAAGATCTCAGTGCTATTGTATACAGTTCAGAGCGATTTAAAAATATGATGGAAATAAAAAAGTAACAACTGGATCGTATATTTGCTAAGCGCAAGTATATGTTATTGTTTATTTATAGGCTCGATGCGGATATCGGTGATATGTCATGGTGGTTCTCATATTCTTTTTGTTGGTGTAAAATGCAGATAAACGTTCGAATAGGGAGATTGCGAAAGTTTTGTGGTGTTGAATGATACCAGCAACCTTGCAGCGAGCTAATAGAAAGCATTTTCTGACTTTGTGTCGAGACAAAAGTGAAATTGGGGATTGATTTCCTGCATATGTGATGGCGAAATGACTGAGCCATGGTTCCGCCCAAAATATCGCAAAAAACCTCATCTAGATACCTCAGTTCAGTTCAGGGCGTTTGTGGAGTAGACCACTATTATTATCAGCAACATTTGGGTAATGACAACATATAGGTAGTTTATTAATAACACAGTCATGCATAATCTAAGTTGTCAAAAGCATGTTGTCAGTACAATGACCTTATAGGGTAAAACAACATTATATGATTAGAATTTTACGCTATTATAAATAAGAACAAAATGCAGATTCTAATATAGAACTGCTGATAAGGTAAGCAGTATTAAAATAAGATATTAGAAGAATTGTTGAATTGGGGGAGGCCTTTGCCCAACAATGGGATGATTCAGACCAACAGTAACAGTAACTAGAAGAATTTGTTAGCCGAGTCATTTGTGGGAATCAATGGGGGCTATGAGCGTCACGTCACGTCTATATTCACACGATGGTGCAACCCATGCAGAAAAGAGGCCCATTTGAGGCTCTGCCTACTCTTTCGGGGAAAAAGGCGTATCTCTGTATGTTGGAATACTACTATCTTATGAGGATATTGTAGCTGGATATATATTTGTGAAATATTGAATAAGGAAAACTACATAATGTATTGTGTTTATACCTCTAGTAACTAAAATTCTATGCAATCGTTATATTTGAAGGATTTTTGCATGATTTTTTAATCTCTGTTGGACTAGGATTTAGTACTATAATGTATGTGGCAATGCAAGTTCGACAATTGGCAAAAACTTCCCCCCTTACCTGCCCCCCAAAATTGAAAGCAAGAAAGAAAAATTCTTTATTTGGAACGGCACACATGGATACAAGAAATTAAACTAAAATAAAAAAAGTTTTTTTTTTTTTTTAACTCCTTTATTTCTTGTAATCTGCCTTTCCGGGCATAGAGCAAGAGTTTTGTGCTTCTTTCGTGCTTGACATGAATGGTATACGCCCAGTGGCATATCCACGACTAATTCAGTACATATTCTTTTAGATCAGATACTAGATGAGGTCTTGAGGGGCTCCCCTCTTTATCCTTCTGAAAGTTGTGGACTTTTTCATGAGACTGTTTGCAAGCTGGTTAGGGTGTTGCTCCATTCGTTTGGCATAGGATTTGAGCTTGTTGCAAATATCTTGTTGGCATCTCTAGGTTGCGATGTAGTTGACAGTTTGTAATGTACCATGGTGCATTCGTTATCATGCGTAGCATTTTAGATTGAAAGTGTTGCGGAATTTCCAGGTTTAAGATAAAACATAAAAGGCAAGAACTTAGTACTTATATCTAACGTAACTACAATTAATTGAGTGGTAAATGAGTAAACACAGCTATATAATATAAAGTAAAGCAGTAAAGTCGCTTCCATGGGAGTCTTCAAGTCCAAACTGTACCAATACTTTTTGTCAAACAAAATTGAGCGCTTATGTTATTTATTAAATTACTAGCGACTCGCCCCGGCTTCGCATGGGTAGCCCCCGGTGAACCCCCCCTCCTACCGCTCCCTCCTATTTCAATCTCCTGGTGCTAAGCTACCTCCCCACCAATTTTCAGCCAAATCGGTTCACCCGTTCTTGAGTTATAAGTGGTGTAAAACACAACTTTGTTTTATATAAATAGATTTATACATATAAGGTAAAAGATAAAATGTTTTATTGTGTCAAAAAAAATTATCTGGTACATGCTTAATATTACATATTGTAACTTAAATAAATAATATGAAATATAGTACCACGGATAGGATCTGTTCCCCGCACTAGGTCTATATATTATATTATGTTAGGTATTTATATAGCTAGTTATTTAGAGTAGGTATTTAATTATGTTAATCATTTAATCTCTATATAATTATTCTCAATAGAACTACCACCCACTCTACATTACTCAAAGGTTAGCTGAAAGAAAATGCTAATTAGCATTAAGTTTGCCTATGTACTGTTTTTTTGTGCAATAAAGAATTTTATATCTATCTATAAATAATTGATTATTGATGTATTACTTGTGTCCTCCAGTGGCTTCGCTCGCGTTTTACCGGGATAAAAACTAGACTATAACTCAATTCAGGTCAATCTATCTATGTACTAAGGTCGTGGGTTCAAATCCAGGAAGACCAATAGAATTTTCCTCTTGAAAATTGATGGGCGCTATGTTACGTGTTCTGAAACGGTGAAGGAAAACATCATAACGACAGCGACATGTCCTGGAACAAAATATTCGAAGACATGTGACATGAGCTTATCTATTCAACACACTGGTTCTTTCACTGTACATCACTAGTCCATTTTCAGGGACACCATACCTCAAGCTGGTGTCTGGTCGGGGCGACCAAGAGAGAACCAGTGATAAACAGTAGTAGTAGGGACACCGAATAACGATTGACCAAGTAAAAACTAGCTGCACAAAGAACACAACTAAATAATCTTCTTTTTATTTACAGGAAGCGGACTAATCAAATATGAAGATGGTACAATAAGCTTGGCTCGTAGATTTTATATTGAATCTCACTAAGGACATGAAGTGAAGTGTTTTTACTGAATCTCGCCGAGGACATGAAGTGAAGTGTTTTTACTGAATCTCACCGAGGACATGAAGTGAAGTGAATGATAGAATGTCGGACGAAGAGGAGTCAGCGGCTGATGTGGCCGTGCCAAGCAACAATGTACCTGGTACGTTTTTTTTGTTTTTTATTTTTTCCTTAACCTATACTGTCCCACTGCTGGGCAAAAGTCTCCCCCAAATTCCTCCACTTGTCCCTGTCCCTGGCAGTCTCCCACCACTCCTTTTCAAAACCAACAAGATCGTCCCGCCAACGCTTTCTCGGCCGACCCCGAGGTCGCCGTCCTTCAGGTATCCAGGGTGTACTGATGTTCACCCACCTGTTGTTTTAATAGCCAAAAATGGAATGGACAAAATCTCCTCAAGAAAGCTCTCCTAACTAATTATCACATACATGACACATACAGACTGACCCCAAAAATAGACCCCTCCATCTCCTCCCGTGGATGTCGTATAATCCGACTAAGGGATTACCCGGATTCGTTGGTAAGATTTTTCCTGGCTGATGTGTTATTACGAAAGTGTTAGCAGAGACATTCATGGGTAGCAATGACGGCGATGAGCTCACCACTTGTCCCGTCTGTATTCCCACGAGGCCACGATGGTGCAAACCCACGGTAAAAAGAAGCCCATTGAGGCTCTGCCTACCCTTTCGGGGAAAAAGGCGTGTGTATGATTCATAATTTAGGATATTTATGACTTTGTTTTCAATGATTATGCCACTTAAGATGTATAATAAATACGACAGAGTAATGCAATCCTTTTTCATTTGTCGTTTCCTGCGCATTGTTGAGCATAGAACGGTTTCGGTTACCGTTCATGGTGTGAATTGAATTGAATTCACAAAACAAAGCGTTTTCGTTAGCTGACGACTTCCGTCGCGCGGCGGAGCTAGTATCCGGCTGGGAACACCGTAAGATCGCTTGTTCGATTCTTGCAAAGATTCAAGTGTACAACCTACTGTGGCGTGGCGGGCGAAGGTTCGTCTGCGACGCAGGAGGTTGCGGGTTCGATTATCGTCTCGGAACAAATATTTGTACGATCTACAGATATTTGTTCAGGGTGTTCTGGGTATTTTCCATGTATAATAAAAAATATCAATCTATGTTAATGTATTGTATTAAGTATATCAGTTATCTAGTACGCATAACACAAGCTCTGCTTAGCTTGCGAGATAATGTCGTGTGAACTGTTCAGCATTATTTATTTATTTATTATTTATTTACTACATACATACTATACTTCATTTTTTTTACTGAGTATAAAATGTAACATAGGTATTTGTTGTTATTACGTGGTGCATGGTGCGTGGTGCATGTCCATACATACATACATAGACACAGACACTCTTTCCCCGAAGGTGTAGGCAGAGCCTCAATGGGCCTCTTTTCACAGTGGGTTGCACCGTCGTGGAATATAGACGTGACAAGTGGTGAGCTTATCGCCGCCATTGCTTCCCACGACTGACTCACGTAACGCTTTCTTCCAGTTTATAACACATTCCATAAAGCTAGCAACCAGGACAAATCTTATACCAACAAATCAAATTTGTTAAAAAGTAGGTAATTCCCAAAAGTTACGCGAGTGCCATGAATCGAGTCTTGACGATGAATTAACTATAAACTGACACTGACTCTTGGGAAACTCGTCATTGTAACCAATGGTTCTGTATGTTCCAGTGCTCGGCATCAAACGGCTCAAGCAGCTGGAGTCTATGTTCGCGTGCGGCCGCAACGTGCCGCTGCGCGCCGGGCTCAGCGTGGAGACGCTCGTGGACGCATTAATCGTGCTCTATGACGAGTGCTGCAACAGCAGCCTGCGAAGGGAGAAGCCTGTTGCAGACTTCATCAGATACGGTGAGAGCCACTGCTTTGTCGCCAAGTACCAACATAACTACGAGGTACGACGAATGTCTGAGCTGATTCTCTGGTACTGGATACTGATCGTAAGTGTTAGGCTAGGCTCAGACGTACCACTTTCCGCCCACAAAACTGTCATCGTAATGTGGTGGAACTGTCGATCGTATCGATCACTTTCGACCACAGTTTGTCGTCCGTCTGAGCGCTCTCACGACTTTCCATACTTTACCAGTACTCTCAACATACCTATGACCACTTTTATGTAGTTCTATTGTGGGCGGAAAGTGGTACGTGTGAGCCTAGCCTTAGAGGGAATCGCCCCCCTGTGGCCTCCATCCACCCCTTTAGGCACCCCGAACCTCGCTTAGTGGTCTGGTTCTGATACTGGTCTTCCAGATCCTGGTTGATCTGATACTGGTCTCTGTTCGCAAACAGCCCGGACGCATCGGCAATAACTGGTACACAAACTCATATAGTAGGATCTGGTAAAACAATGCATGTACTGATATGTCGAAGCTCACTTACTGATACGATGCTGCTCGCAAGACGTCTGGTTAGCCAATGCCGAGAGCATGCGACGAGTGCGCGCATTTACCTGGTCGGCTTTTGTGTTGTTATAGGTATAACAACACAAAAGCTAAACGTTACACGTTAGAACGTTAGCTAGGTATACCTACATAGTAACTTCGCATTCGCGACATGTGTGCTGATTATGGTAAATCTCCCGTTGTATTCAATGGGAATCTGCCGTGGCCTGTCCAGCCTTAGAATATACCCCTCTGTCTCCTTGGATATCGTGAAGCCGGAGACCCTCGTCTTCTCTGATACTGAAAGAACACCCTCCCCTTGCTGATCACTTTGTACCTGCAGAGAAGCTCCCTTCGGGACATGAACTGCCATGGTCCACCTGGAAATCTCTGAACCGACTCCGGTGTAAGGTGGGCCGCTGCAGGTATAACTTAGTTAAATGGGGGTATTCCGACGAGGCATAATGTGACTGTGGTTTCACTCCTCAGACGATGCCTCACTTGCTGTCCTGTCCACTGTGTACCAACACCTGCACCCTAAATGACCTGTGCGAAGCCTCTGAAAATGCGGTCGAAGTGGCTAAATTTTGGTCTAAAACAATTTAATTATCTATGGCAAGGAAGAAGACACTGAAAGAAAACGAAGAATTCATCTGGGCTTGGAGTTGGGTCTTCAGAATGTTTTCACTTTTCAGTAAAACCAGTGGTGACATCTCTCAAGAGGCTGCGTCTAACGCGAGATGACTTCGAGCTGGTCAAAGTCATCGGTCGCGGCGCGTTCGGGGAGGTGTGCGTCGTACGAGCGTCTTTTATGCAAGTAAGTTTCAAGGACTTTGTGCATGCAAGTAAGTTTCAAGGACTTTATGTATCGAAGTAAGTTTCAAGGACTTTATGCATGCAAGTAAGTTTCAAGGACTTTATGCATGCAAGTAAGTTTCAAGTACTTTATGCATGCAAGTAAGTTTCAAGGAATGTATGCATGCAAGTAAGTTTCGAGGACTTTATGCATGCAAGTAAGTTTCAAGGACTTTATTTATGCAAGTAAGTTTCAAGGACGTTATGCATGCAAGTAAGTTTTAAGTACTTTATGCATGCAAGTAAGTTTCAAGGACTATATGCATGCAAGTATTTTTCAAGGACTTTATGCATGCAAGTAAGTTTCAAGGACTTTGTGCATGCAAGTAAGTTTCAAGGACTTTATGCATGCAAGTAAGGTTCAAGTAATTTATGCATGCAAGTAAGTTTCAAGGACTTTATGCATGCAAGTAAGTTTCAAGGACTCTTTGCATGTGAGTAAGTTTCGGGGACTTTATGCACTAAGTTTCAAGGACTTTATGCATGCAAGTAAGTTTCAAGGACTATATGCATGCAAGTATTTTTCAAGGACTTTATGCATGCAAGTAAGTTTCAAGGACTTTGTGCATGCAAGTAAGTTTCAAGGACTTTATGCATGCAAGTAAGGTTCAAGTAATTTATGCATGCCAGTAAGTTTCAAGGACTTTATGCATGCAAGTAAGTTTCAAGGACTCTTTGCATGTGAGTAAGTTTCGGGGACTTTATGCACTAAGTTTCAAGGACTTTATGCATGCAAGTAAGTTTCAAGGACATTATGCATGCAAGTAAGTTTCAAGGACTTTTTGCATGCAAATAAGTTTCAAGGACTTTATGCACGCAAGTAAGTTTCAAGGACTTCATGCATGCAAGTAAGTTTCAAGGACTATGCAAGTAATTTTGAATTTCTATATTCTACCACCGACAACCTATAACTAACCTAAAACCTTAAGGCGTATACAGCAGCTGATTGGTCTTATTTGGAGGCTTTCTCCTAATAGATGCGTCAATATAATGAGCTGAAAAAAATATAATGTCATTCATTGATCTTTTATCTGCAAAGTGACCGTACATAAATGTCCTTCCTGTTCATTAACCATGTGAAAAAAATAACAAGTGCAACTATTTTTGGCTGAAAATTTGTTTCAACTTCTGAAAGACTAAGAAAATTTTCACTTACTTTTCGTTCCACAAGCGTAGTTCTATCACTATCTAACTTACCTGAACTGTAATGATTTAGCAAGTGATGGAATTTGGCTCTGGTATGTGCCTTAGACTAGGTAACCTACCACCTAAAATCTAAAACTAAATCTTAGTTGGCTAACTTAGCTTTAGGTAGGATTTAGGTGCTGTAGGTATTTTTTAGGGCTTTTATTATTATTATATCATTTATTTCGGTGTTTTACACCATATTATGTTAGTAAAGAATTGTTAGTAGATATTATCACATAGTATTTATAAAATTACAAATCACAATTATTAAATTAAATTATTAAAATTAAATTATTTGGCACACCGCATTGAGTGGCATGGCAGCACATGCATTTTGGTCCAGTGACTGAGGATCGGATCATCCACCCGCTCGGCCACTGTGCTCAGGAAGCTGTTGGCACTGCTGCGCACCCGCCGCATCAGGGAGGCCACTCTCTTACGCAAGATGGCGTGGAAGCCGTCAGGGTGTGCCTCTGCGAACATACCTGATGCGCTACAGAAACGCGGCAGCCCCAACAGCATCCTGAACGTATTGTTATACTGAATGCGAAGGGCCGCAAAGTTTGTATGGGAAACGGTTTTGGACCACATGGATTTCTTGCTTTTTCTGGAGTCTTGTAAGAGAGAACTGTATGGATTTGTATGTGCAGGGTACAGATACGAGCACGACGGCGAGTGGCGCCGTCTCCACGACCACTGGTGAGCGGGTGTACGCAATGAAGATACTCAACAAATGGGAGATGCTCAAGGTAATATCGCGTCAGTCCTTGGAAACCTTAAATAAAATAAAATAAAATAAACAAATAAAAAAGCTTTTATTTCTACTGCTTGAACTACATGAAACTAAATAAACTAACTACTATAATAAACAAACTACATCTATCTAGTTAACATGACGTATACACTTCCTTCTCTTGTGTTTATATTTATTCCTATTTTTCTGTCAATATTTTATAATGTATTAGCTATCCGTAGTAGTCACCTCAGTGGCATAGGCCTCCCCTAAGAGTCTGCACACGTCCCTTTCTCGCGCCTTCCTCATCCAGTCCGGTCCGCAACGTTGCACGAAGATGTCTCTCCATCTTTTTTTCTGCCTTCCTTGTTTTCTCTTGCCTTCTAATGGGGTCCACTCTGTTACCCTCTTAGTCCACCTTTCATTTTCCAATCTAGAAAGATGACCTGCCCAGTTCCATTTTAGTAATCTGATCCTTTGCTTCACATCTACAATTTTAGTTTTACCTCTTATTATTTTATTACTTATTTTATCAGACTTCTTAATACCTAGGAAACCTTAACTGGGCCCCAAATTTTTTTTTTTATTATACATAGAAATTACCCAGAACACCCTGAACAAATATCTGAAGATCGTACAAATATTTGTTCCGAGGCGGGAATCGAATCCGCAACCTCCTGCGTTGCAGGCGAACCCTCGCCCGCCGCGCCACAGAGGTCGTCGTCGTCACTATATCATACATTGCCGGGGTGTGGCCGGCCGAAGAATTTACCCCTCCGTTACTTCCCGTGGATGTTACCTTACTCAGACAAGGATTACATCAGATGATGGGCAGCAGCATCCACCTGAGTACTTAACATCGATGCGAATCTGCCTGCCAAGCTTGGTGTTTATGGCATACCCCATTGCATCCTATAGGGGTAACCTCGTTTAACAGTGGACGTCTAAAGGCTGGTGATGATGTTGGTGATGATGATAATGATGTACTTTGTCATTACAGAGAGCGGAGACTGCGTGCTTCCAAGAGGAGAGAGATGTCCTTGTCTTTGGAGACAGACGGTGGATAACGAACTTACACTACGCTTTCCAGGATGAGCATAATTTGGTAAGATTATTATTAGTAGAAGAGATCCGTGATGATAGACCAGTCCCATTAGAGCGTGGCACGGCCATTTTCTAGAACCGGCAGAGGCACGTACTTATAGTTTTTTTTTTGTATACTTCTTGGAATGACGGGACTAGCATATGGCCCACCTGATGTTAAGCGGTACCCTCTGCCTATGAACAGTGCATTACCTCATAGGTCACATCCACCTAGGACGCGCCCTATGTGGCATTGCACTGCGCCCGCCACACTGAGACAAAGATGAAAAGTCTCATGTGCCTGTAATTTCACCGGCAGCCATACCCTTCAAACTGGAACACAGCAATGCGAGCACTACTGCTTTGCGGCAGAAATAGGTATGGTGGTAGTACTTCCATGGACGAACTCTCACAAAAAAGCTCTACTACTATAGTACGGCACCTACCTCAGGTTCCATAAGGTCGTATCAGAGAGCAAGTTGCTGGTGGATGATCTTGGTTACTTGGTTGTGTCTGTGCAGGAGTTGGCAAGATGCGAACAACCTGAAAGTACATGCCTCAGGGACTCTCCGGGACGGTGGCATGCTCTACATATGGTCCATTATGCGTGAATCAACCGTCCCATATTAATATTATGACACTTATTTATTCTAAAATTCATAACAAAATACATTTTTACTATAATAGTAAGGAGGCCAGTCCTCCGAAATTGAATTCCCGTTGGACAGACGAGTTCCGCGCAGACAACCAGTATCATTGTAATCAGCGTGATCTCCTGAACAAGAACAGACCGGTTGTCGCATTCTAAAGTGGTGGAGGGAGGGGAAAGATTCGAAAACCGGGTATCAGATTTGGTTAATATCTCAATAACCGCTTGTCCGATTTCAATAAATAAGATGTCATACGATAGGTAATTAAAATAGTCAACATACTATGTCTAACAATGGTTTTCGTAAAAATCATAGTTTCTTAAATATTTAGAAAAAAGGCGAATTTCAAACAAAAGATGATTTTGGCTTTGGTGAAAATTACAGTAAATGGCATCCAACTAAAAAGTAATGTATCACAAAGAATTGGGAGCTTTATTAACCTTTCTTACCGTTCTTTTTTTTTTAATTTCGATGAAGAACTACAAAATTGTGACTGGTTTTTGTAAATACCATAGTTTATTTAGTTTATTAAATATTTAGAAAAAGGCGAATTTCAAACAAAAGACGCTTTGGCTTTGGTGAAAATGATAGTGTAAATTACACCTAATTAAAAAGTAATGTATGACAAAGAATTTGGTGCTTTATTCACATGTCTTGAAGTTTTTGCTTGATCTTAATAATGGCTGTATCTTTTGAACCGTAAAAGTTAGAAACTTGAAATTTTCACAGAATAAGTACTGCTGTTGTTTCTACAAGAAAACATAATAAAAATAAAATAAAGTTAAAAATTATGCTACAATAAACTTTTGTTTTTGCTCGTTCTTAATAACGGCTGTATTTTTTTAACCGTAACAGTTAGAAACTTGAATTTTTTACAGAATATGTACTGCTGTAGTTTCTATAAAAAAACATAATAAAAATTAAATTAAAACAAATCATATGAATAAACTTTTGTTTTTGCACGATCTTGATTACGGCTGTATCTTTTGAACCGTAATAGATAGAAACTTGAAATTTTCACAGAATACTGATATAGTTTCTAAAAGAAAACATAACAAAAATAAAAAAATAAAAAATAAACAAATCCAAAAACGTATTTTGTCTGAAATTGGCCTATTTTTTAAATATATAATAAAATATAGTATTTGCAAAAACCTGTCACAGTATTGCCGTTTCTCAACCAAATTAAAAAATTAAAATAGCAAAATACTGCTGTATAAATCGCCCAATTCTTCGTAATACATCACTTTTTAGTTAGGTGTCATTTACTGCCATTTTCAACAAAACCAAAACTTGTTTTTGTTTTAAATTTGCATTTTTCGAAATGTTTAATAAAGTATGATATTTACAAAAACCATTTGTCAATTTTTTTATTACCTATCGTATGACACCTTATTTGTTTAAATCGGACAAGCGGTTATTGAGATATTAACCAAACCTTATACCCGGTTTTCGCATCTTTCCCCTCATCTCTCTCCTCCCTCCACCACTTTAGAATGCAACAACCGGTCTATTCTTGTTCAGGAGATCATGCTAAACACAATGATACCGGTTGTCGGCGCGGACATGGTCTGTCCAACGGGAATCGCCATTTGACGACTTTTTGAGAAGTGGCCTCTCTTTTATAAAGGAATACTATCTACAACACATAAATAGTGTCAAAAACATTATAGTAAAAAATTAAAATCGAAACGGGGAACCACTGACTGCGGAGCAAAGCCCAAACAGTCGGAGGCTAGGGCTGCAGAGAGAGGAACCTCCTGACTATGCGTGCCGAGTCCAGGAGTACCGCCGCGCTGAATCGGACCCTTATGATTATTATAATGCGCGTCATGTAAAAAGAACGCTGGCGGTCAAGCTTCTTCAGGCGTTCCAGCGTTCTTTTTACATGACGCGTACTATACTGGTGGTTCGCCCCGCACTGAGACCTCGCGAATACACGCGATGTAACCTACTATATTAACCTACCTGACTGACTTCTAAAGACATTTACTGAGATCAAAACATTATCATCTCAAAATAATCTAGCAAGTGTGTCATGATGGCAGTATTACAAGAAAACCACTCACAAACTGTAGCATTTATAATATGACATACATACATACATACATAGAGACACACTTTTTTCCCCGAATGGGTAGGCAGAGCCTCAAATGGGCCTCTTTTCACAGTGGGTTGCACCATCTTGGGATATAGATGTGACAAGTGGTGAACTCATAGCCGCCATTGCATTTTAATATTTATATTTAATTTAATTTGTTAATACATACATACGAGGGCGGAGTAACAAGTCTGGTAAAAATGAAACAAGTAGTAATTTTATTTTTTACTTTTGTATACTACTTGGAATGACTGGTAAATATTATGATTTATTTTTCAACGTAGTTTCCTTCTAATGTAACTCAATGCACTTCCATCCAGTGTTACTCTAACTATTCGATCAATTCCATAAAATAAGAGAAGAAAAAAGAGAAAAGAGAGAAGAAACAACAGAAATACATCATCTGTGAAAATTTAAACTGTCTAACTATCACGGTTCATGAGATACAGCCTGGCGACAGATGGACAGTCAGACGGACAGACGGAAGGACAACGGAGACATTAAGAGTATTTTTAAGTTATTATTTAAGGCAGTTTGCATTTTGGTGTAAATTGTTAGCGTACTATCTTTCTGAAAATAAATAAATATAAATCTAATCTAAATCTGACTCAGGCAACCTTTCGAAATAGGCATTGGTTTCGTGCATGATCTCCTCGTTGTAGATAAATATTTTCCCAACGACGCATTTTTTAAAATTGGGAAACATAAAATAGTCGCAAGGAGCTAAATCTGGCGAATATGGAGGGTGAGATAGCTACTCATATCGCAACTCATGTAATTTGGCCATGGCAATCGCGCAGATGTGCAATGCCACCCGTCGCGCGGACAGCTTCTTCATATCCAAGTGTTGGTGTAAGATATTTCGCACCTATATAGCCTTTGACTAGAACCACCGTACGCTCTGCTGATAGCTAACAACCGTACGCTCTGCTGATAGCTAACAACGTACGCTCTGCTGATAGCTAACAACCGTACGCTCTGCTGATAGCTAACAACGTACGCTCTGCTGATAGCTAACAACCGTACGCTCTGCTGATAGCTAACAACGTACGCTCTGCTGATAGCTAACAACCGTACGCTCTGCTGATAGCTAACAACGTACGCTCTGCTGATAGCTAACAACCGGAGTGTACCCAATGAAGGCAGCCCGCTATGCACTCGGGTACGCAATGTTTTTAGGGTTCCGTACCCAAAGGGTAAAACGGGACCCTATTACTAAGACTCTGTTGTCCTTCGGACATTTTTTTTTTTTTTACAATGATAGACCTTTGTTTTACCACGATGTCACCTGTTGGTAAGTGACGATGCGGCCGAAGATGGAGCACAAAGGTCTAGAAGGCACCTATTCACTCTAGCCTTGAAGAGACCCAGATTATAGTTTTCAGGAAAGACAGACGACGGTAGTTTATTCCACTCCTTAGCAGTTCTCATTACAAAGGTAGAACTGAAACGTTTAGTACGAATAGAGGGTATACTAATGAGGTAAGGGTGGTACCGAGCCGTGCGCCTGCTCGTCCTATGATGAAAAGGAGATGGTGGGATCAGATCATGAAGTTCCTGGGAGCATTCCCCGAAATGTAACCTATAGAAGATCGAAAGGCACGCTACCTTACGGCGGTGCTCGAGACTCTGGATCTTAGTCTCCGCCATATGTTGCTCACCAATAAGCCTGAAAGCTCTGCGTTCGATCGAGTCCAAGGCAGCAAGCTGGTGTTTGGCCGAGCCATCCCAAACGTGGCAGCAGTACTCCATACCAGTCCGGACTTGTGCTTTGTACAGACTTAAAAGCTGTCCTGGAGTGAAGTAACGCTTTACCTTATTAAGGATACCCAGCTTCATGGAAGCAGTTTTTGCCTTAGACTCGATGTAGGAGTCAAGTTCAACGCCTCTTAAACACAGGCTTGTCTCTTCTCGGCGAAAAAAAGTCAGTTTCTCCAAGTTCCTGTCTTTCGGGATGTACCTGTAGCTATAGGAGATCACCTCGAGCTCTTAGGCGTTTCACTCACGCCTACTCTCAACTTTGTCCGTCTGTCTGTCTGTCCGTCTGTCACCAGGCTGTATTTCATGAACCGTGATAGTTAGCCAGTTGAAATTTTCACAGATGATGTATTTCTGTTGCCGCTATAACAACAAATACTAAAAAACAAAATAAAATAAATATTTAAGGGGGCTCCCATGCAACAAATGTGTTTTTTTTGCTCGTTTTTGCTCGATATTGATAACGGCAACAGGTAGACGCTTGAAATATTCACTTTAAAAATAAATAATTAAATTAAAATAAAACAAATATTTAAGGGGGGCTGCCACACAACAAACGTGATACTTTTGCCGTTTTTAAAGATAATGGTACGGAACCCTTCGTGCGCAAGTTCGACTCGCACTTGGCTGGTTTTTAATTCTATGCTCGGGCCGCGGGAAGATAAAAATCTGGCTCATTTTGAAGGAAAGTCCATATATATTCAACTTATACTCCATGGCTATTAATATCAGTTTAGAATAAAATCATCAGACTACTTCCACGATAATATTTTTAAGAAAATTGATTTCAATGATGTCACTCACATGGGAATTAATTAAAAAAAAAAAAAAAAACTGCACCTTTTTTTCTCCAAGAGAAAACTCACTGAGTCCGACTGAGTTTGTCAAATCAAGTGAATACGATTGCATGATGTAACAACAGCTGCTTCATTTGCAAAATACATTGTTAAAGTTCTAAAAGAAAGAATAAAACAAATAATAAATGCTGCACTAATACAAATTTATATAATTATAATTGTATTATAAATAACATTAATATACAAATTGGGAATTACTTAGTTAAGGGAAAGATGATGTGCAAAGCAACACCAGCCTGCATATAATTTTCAATCTTGTACTGTGCAGTGTCGTAGACTTGTTGATATTCACCCAGGCCGTTTTCCAGATGAGCAAAGTTAAACTGTATCGTACTGCCATTTGATTCGTTCTCCATGATAACATGTCCCTGGTAACCTTCGGGATCAGGAGCAGGCTTTCCACCGACACAAACACTTAGAGGATTTTCGTTAGTAGCCACCGAACCAGTGGGGCTTGTTGCTGGTTCAAACGCTTTCAAATGGAAGATGGACCAAGGGACCCACTTGATCCATTGTCCCTTCTCCAATGATGCAGATTTGACAACCAATGTTAACGGTGCCTCAGGGTATACGACGAAACAGTAATACATTGCTTCATTGCGTCCTTTTACGTTGCTCTTGTCTGCTGCTTGCCCTTCAGCCACGCAGCACCAGCACAGGAACAGTAGAAACAACAAACGGTACATGTTCGCTTGACTGCCGCACAATGCGATTTGATAGTTAATGAACACAAACTGGCGTATTTATAGGGGAGATATTATGACAATAACAATAACAAGAGCATTACATCATCCATGCAATTTAAAAAAAACACTTTAGTGATTACATTTCTTTTTATAACTTGTCATTTCTTCGACATTCAACTCGCGAGCGATAACGTCAAACGACCTACGTTTATCATTATGACTCTTAAAGAATTCTTCTTCTTTCGTGTCGATGCCTCACTCAAAGCCATTTTGACCACACCACGGCATTGCCGAAGCAGGTCATTAAATCGTACATCGTGCTGTCGTGCAGGAGTCAGGGCAGGATGGGCATACAAGGGCGTGTGGCATGGTTTGGGACTGGGCACCACAGTCGCATTGCGTCGCGGAGGCTGCCATCATACCCCATTTGCTGAGATTACACCTGCAGCGGCTGAATTGAGTGCGCAGTCTGTTAAGGGTCTTCCACACTGGCCAGGGTAGTTGGTGACCAGCGGGGGAATTGCGTAGTAGACTGACGTCTGATGTCGATTACCAGTTTGCTGTTCATTGCGCAGAGTGTTTTTAGCTTTTTTACAAGAACAGAAATATTTAAAACACGCTGCGCAATGAATAGCAAACTGGACATCGAAATTAAACGTCAGTCTACTACGCAATAACCCCACTGGGGGTAATTCCACTGCAGGCGTTATATAGCCAGGTGGAAGGGCTTTTTTTAACGTTCATAGGTCGAGGCGAGCATCACTTGCATTATCACTTGTATGTTAGCCTATAAGGTATATATTGATATGGGCTTAATGTTTAGGTATAATTTGATTGTACATTTTCCAGGTAGCCTGAAATAAAGTTTATATTATATTATTATTAGTTGCATTACTTGAGGTGGCTGAAGTGGAGAGTAAAAAACCTTTACGGCTTATTAAGCGCTTTTTTGGTGGAACAGCGCCATACAGAGAATGTCGGTCATCAGATTTGTGTTTGTTCTTATAGCATTTAGGACTTTCTTGCTTCTCTCTCTACTAACAAATTTTGACTTTAAGTAGGTCAACAAAACAAAACAAAAATTAGCTATCAATTTACACACAGCCATGCAATTTTGAAATTTTTGACTTTTTTCAAATCGAACTATTTTAACATAACACCTGCTTATTTTTTTTGCTGAATTTTATCCATTAAAAATCTTCATTTGATTACACATTTTCTTAATATGTTTAAATGCATGAAGTTTTGCCGTTGAACTTCAAAGTTTTTTCATTTGTTTAGCCACTATACAAGATAATCAACGTTTGAATAAGCAAGCCTCGCCTCGATTTGAAATAATACATTTCTATATCGGTAAACATAATGTCATACATACATACATAGACACACGCCTTTTTCCTCGAAAGGGTAGGCAGAACCCCAAACGGCCTCTATTCACCGTGGGTTCCACCAAAGTGGGATATAGACGTGACAAGTGGTGAGCTCATCGCCGCCATTTCTTCCCACGACTGACGCTGCTAACACTTTCTTCTAGTAATAATACATTCCTTAAATAAGCTAGCAGCCAGGAGAAATCTTAATGTCTGCGGGATATAAAATCTATAATAATATATCCCACACATTTTTAACATATCTTGCATCCAAAATTCAATCCAAATTTCAAACTGTATTAATTCAATAGGATTTAAAAAAAAAAACTTAAACACGTCACTTTTTATAAAATAATTATAGTTTGCAATCTTATTATTAGATATACATTTGTTTTGGCTGTGTTGGAGCAAGTTCAGTCCCAAGCTTTATTATCATCTAAATAATCAGAGAGTACGCTTTTTTAGAAAGTTTATTTTAAAATTAAGTTTTAAAATTTGTTTATCGACAACTTTAGCACGTCGCTTGGGATCTTGTTATAGAAGCGTACACATTGTCCTGTAAACGATTTACAAACTTTATGAAGCCTGATAGTGGGAACAGCGAGTTTATCTTTGTTCCTACTATTTACATTATGATTTACTAACTTTATGAAGCCTGATAGTGGGAACAGCGAGTTTATCTTTGTTCCTACTATTTATTATGATTTACTAACTTTATGAAGCCTGATAGTGGGAACAGCGAGTTTATCTTTGTTCCTACTATTTACATTATGATTTACTAACTTTATGAAGCCTGATAGTGGGAACAGCGAGTTTATCTTTGTTCCTACTATTTACATTATGATTTACTAACTTTATGAAGCCTGATAGTGGGAACAGCGAGTTTATCTTTGTTCCTACTATTTATATTATGATTTACTAACTTTATGAAGCCTGATAGTGGGAACAGCGAGTTTATCTTTGTTCCTACTATTTACATTATGATTTACTAACTTTATGAAGCCTGATAGTGGGAACAGCGAGTTTATCTTTGTTCCTACTATTTACATTATGATTTACTAACTTTATGAAGCCTGATAGTGGGAACAGCGAGTTTATCTTTGTTCCTACTATTTACATTATGATTTACTAACTTTATGAAGCCTGATAGTGGGAACAGCGAGTTTATCTTTGTTCCTACTATTTATTATGATTTACTAACTTTATGAAGCCTGATAGTGGGAACAGCGAGTTTATCTTTGTTCCTACTATTTACATTATGATTTACTAACTTTATGAAGCCTGATAGTGGGAACAGCGAGTTTATCTTTTTTCCTACTATTTATTATGATTTACTAACTTTATGAAGCCTGATAGTGGGAACAGCGAGTTTATCTTTGTTCCTACTATTTACATTATGATTTACTAACTTTATGAAGCCTGATAGTGGGAACAGCGAGTTTATCTTTGTTCCTACTATTTACATTATGATTTACTAACTTTATGAAGCCTGATAGTGGGAACAGCGAGTTTATCTTTGTTCCTACTATTTACATTATGATTTACTAACTTTATGAAGCCTGATAGTGGGAACAGCGAGTTTATCTTTGTTCCTACTATTTACATTATGATTGTTGCTCTTGCAAGTTTATATTTTTGCGAACATACATCAGGTTTTCATAAATATATTGACATGCAAATGTCAAGATCAATTTCGTTAATTTTTTCTCGAAGTCATTCTCTGGGGCCCATATTATAAATTGCACGAACAGCCCTCTTCTACAACACAGATATGGTGTGTATATCTACAGCACTCCCCCACAACAATATGCCGTAAGACATAATGCTGTGAAAGTAGCTGAAGTAAACCAGTTTAGCTGTATCTACGTCTGTAAAGAAACGGATCTTTTTGAATGAGTATGCCGCAGAACTAAGTCTCTTCGACAACTTATCTATGTGTGGGCCCCATTGAAGATTATTATCTAAGGTTATGCCTAAAAATAAAAACATCAAATCTAGATCTACCTAAAATACATTTCCATATTGGGAAACATGATATAAGCGAGTTACTAAATCTCAGAGAATATATCCTACAATCGAGAGGTAGCCACTATAAATAAATAAATAATAAATAATGCTGGACAAGTTCACACAACATTATCTAGCCCCAAGCTAAGCAGAGCTTGTGTCATGAGTATTAGATAACTGATATACTTAATACAATACATTACATAGATATTTTTTATTATACATAGAAAAACACCAGAACACCCTGACCAAATATTTGTTCAATTATGCCCTGCAGATTGCGCTAATATTTGTTCCGAGGCGGGAATCGAACCCGCAACCTCCTGCGCAACTATGAAACATGGCTAATGCTCGTTGATAAATGTGCTGTGTGTAATGTAAACTAGTGGTTCGCCCCGAACCTCGCGAATAACACGCGATGTAGGTAGGCTACCCACTGTATATACTTTTCTAACCAACTTCTAAAAACATTTACCGAGATCAAAATTTCACGGGTCAACCTCGAGATAATTCCCTACACATCATCGAAAGAACCAACGGGGCGTAAACATACCTATTAAGTAGTATAAGTTAGCAGGTGACGGATTATTGATAACCTCCGTTTGTGAAGTCAGTTAGCATCCCAAAATAATCTAGCGAGTGTGTCATGATGGAGGTATTACAAGAAAACCAACTACAAACTTTCGTATTTATAATGTTAGTGGGACTATTATTGTATAGCTTATTATTTTACTGTATATTGAATTAAGATAATTAATAAATTGAGTCCACGCGTGACCGGAATGCTGGCTCTTATTTTAGTCAACGAATAAGCATTGCCATTCGGCGTGGCAATGCAGCCAGCATTCTGGGCACGCTGCCGTCGGATGACGGCTTGCTGATCTGATAGGTAGGTTTTTATTTTAGTTTCGGTTTATTGTCTTAGTCTTAATATATTTTTATTGTAAATAATAATTAAGAATTATATTTTCCATATTGAGTACTTTGAAAATTTGTAATTGTTTTAGTATTTAAACATACTTAACATATACATACGCATTTTTCCCCGAAAGGGTACGCAGAGTCTCAATAGGCGTCTTTTCACAGTGGGTTGCACCATCATGTGATATAGACGTGACAAGTAGTGGGCTCATCGCCGCCATTGCTTCCCACGACTGATATGTTAACTAATATGCTGTGTATGTTGTTGGCAGTACCTGGTGATGGACTACTACTGCGGGGGCGATCTGCTGACGCTGCTGTCCAAGTTCGAGGACCGGCTGCCCGAGGACATGGCCAAGTTCTACATCGCGGAGATGGTGCTGGCCGTGCAGAGTGTGCACGTCAGCGGATACGTGCACAGGTCCGTTCATAGCTCTAAGAGACCTCCGTCTCCTCGCGTGGATGTCAGTTCGAGGACAAGTTCTACATCACGGAGATGGTGCTGGCCGTGCAGAGTGTGCACGTCAGCGGATACGTGCACAGGTCCGTTCATAGCTCTAAGAGACCCCCGTCTCCTCGCGTGGATGTCGTAAAAGACTACTAAGGGATTACCCGAACTTGTTAGTAAGATTCTTTGGTATATGATTTGTCCTGGCTCCTAGCTTATTTAAGGAATGTGTCGTTACTGGAAGAAAGCGTTAGCAGAGTCAGTCGTGAGAAGCAATGGCGGCGATGACCTCACCACTTGTCACGTCTCTTTCCCACCATGGTGCAATCCACAGTGAAAAGAGACCCATTTGAGGCTCTGCCTGCCCTTTCGGGGAAAAAGGTGTGTGTCTATGTATGTATGTATGTATGTATGACTAGATCTAAAACTTAAATATTTATTTTTTCAGGGATATAAAGCCCGATAACGTTTTACTCGACGCGAGCGGACACATACGGCTAGCCGACTTTGGATCTTGTCTACGGCTAGGTGAAGACGGAAAAGTGAGTTTAATTACTTTGATAACTTATCTTGAATTATAAGGTGATAATAATATAAGCTAAACTAGCACTATAATCGTGGATCAAGTGGCACTTAATCATAGCTGAAATATTACTAGAATTGTAGGTGAATTATCACTAAAATTGTAGCTAAAATACCACAAAAATTGTTGATGAAATATAAATAACATAGTTATTGATGTAGTACGTAGATTGTAGCTATAATAAGCACTTAAATTGTAGCTGTAGTTCCACTAAAATTGTAGTTAGGGGGGGGGATACGTCTCTCAAAATTATCAGATGACATGATGCCACGCTTCATTTTGAAGTAACGAAAACACCCCTCCCGTACCTCTCTCATACTGACTCAGTTAAGCGCTAGACCTGTAGCACTGAAGTTGTTGCCGAATGAACACTAACATTTTAGCTAAATTAGCGCGTAAACTGTAGCTGTATTACAACTAATATTATAGCTGAAGTAACATTAATATAGTAGACCAATAAGCACTTAATTATAGTTTAAATATCAAGAAAATTCTTGCTTGAATGGAATTAAAATTAGAGCTGACATAGCGCTAAAATTGTAGTTGAAATAACACAAAAACTGGAGGTGAATTATCACTAAAATTGTAGTTGAAATAACACAAAAACTGGAGGTGAATTATCACTAAAATTGTAGTTGAAATAACACAAAAACTGGAGGTGAATTATCACTAAAATTGTAGCTAAAATAACACAAAAATTACAGGTGAATTATATCTAAAATTGTTGCTGAAAAACCACAAAAATTGGAGGTGAATTATCTCTAAAATTGTAGCTGAAAAACTACAAAAATTGGAGGGGAATTATCTCTAAAATTGTAGCTGAAAAACCACATAAATTGGAGGTGAATTATCTCTAAAATTGTAGCTGAAAAACCACATAAATTGGAGGTGAATTATCTCTAAAATTGCACACGAAAATTGGAGATGAATTGTTTAAGTGTACGCTAAGTTGATTGTAATCTGTTTTGTAAGTCCAATAAATAAAAAAAGTTATTTAGAATACGACGAAGAAGAAGTTCTAAATAGTCTGAATTTTTCCGTAATAAAAATATCTTATTTCGTTTTCAGGTTCAAAGCAATGTAGCAGTAGGAACACCGGATTACATATCACCTGAGATATTGAGGGTGAGTCTAGTACCGTCAGGCGTGGCGCACTCCGCGCTTTATGAATGAAGCTACAAGTACCCGGCGGGCTCGACTTGTCGAGTCAATTCATGAACTTCTGCTGATTCTCTCTAGCATCTTACTTTTGAATGCCTACCTGAGGCTTTTAAGTTGGTTTTCCTTTTTTCTTTGAATCAGCTTCCTCTTGTTCTCGAGGCACCACACAGGCGCTCCCCACCTACTAGTAAGAAGGATCATCTAACAAAGCCGAGCCGTGTTTGTAGCCTGACTCTTCTAGGTTTGTTCGCGTTCGAACAGGAGTAAATTTATTTTATAAGACAACGCCCCGGCTTCGCACGGGTAGCCCCCGGTGACCCCCCCCCCCCCCCCTATTAGCTTCTCCTGGTTCTAAGCTACCTCCCCATCAATTGTCAGCCAAATCGGTTCACCCGTTCTTGAGTTATAAGTGGTGTAACTAACACGACTTTGTTTTATCTATATACATTAAAAATGCTACTTGTGATTTCAATGAATAAGATACTTTTGACTTTGACTTATAAAATGACAGTTTGAAAAGCCCGCTCATTGATGTCGTTGTTTCACAGGCGATGGAGGACGGTCAAGGAAGATATGGACCGGAATGCGATTGGTGGTCATTAGGTTAGTGAAAAATACTAATTACATATATACATAAACGGCCCGCCTGGCGGTAAGCGGTTACCGTAGCCTATTGACATCTGCAACACCAGAGGTATTGCCAATGCCTCTTGCTACGATCCTGACATACCTGAGTTTTTGAGCAGAAGTAGAGCTTTTTTGTGAAAGAGTACGTCCGGGGAAGTACTACCTGAAAGCACAAAGCGGTAGTGCTCGCAGCTGTGTTCCGGTTTGAAGGGGGTGCCGGTGAAATTACAGGAACATG
The DNA here is from genome assembly GCA_932527175.1 of Operophtera brumata. Lineage (NCBI taxonomy): Eukaryota > Metazoa > Arthropoda > Insecta > Lepidoptera > Geometridae > Operophtera > Operophtera brumata. The sequence goes on along the minus strand of OW052239.1, from coordinate 50,030,041 downwards.
TGACTTCATCTTTATGAGGACGCGCCCTATGTGGTAATGCGTTGTTAAAGGCAGAGGGTACCGCTTAACATCTGCTTGTTCAGTCATACACGAATTTAAAAGAAAAAAGAAAAAACAGGAAAATTCTAACGTTGTATAATTTAAATTTCAGGTGTGTGCATGTATGAAATGCTGTTTGGTGAGACGCCTTTCTACGCAGAGTCGTTAGTAGAGACCTACGGGAAGATCATGAACCACGCCAGGTCTTTCCACTGCCCGCCGCCCGACGAGCAAGCCGCACAGGTATACTTCACTTCACTTCATTCATCATCATCAAACACTCAACAAGAAAATGCTATGGTTCTTAGATATGTTTTATATCTTTTATTTTCTGAACTCCAAAAAGAGAAACGCAAACCCGGTGGTCAATACCTCAGATTCAAGGATGTTCAGCAAAGACATGAACCCCTTTTTTAAACGACTTCTAAAAAAGGAGGTTCTCAATTCGTGCTTTTTCTTATGATTGTTTGTTACCTCATATGTCCGTCATTTATGAAACGATTTGTTTTTTTTTGTTGCCGCGATGTATTTCCAGGTTGGTCCCATTATCATAACAATCTGGTTCTGAGTATTTTCAGCAACAAGTGCCATTTGGTGAAGTGGAACTGCTGAAGAAGACCAGAGATGGCCATTGGAACTACTCAATAATAAGTATTTTACGGGTGGCGATAAGGGTGACTTTCCGATATCCGATTGAGCTGAAATTTGGCATACCAATGGAAGGTGGACAACGGAACTCCTCGATGGATAGACAGGCCGTGTTTAGGCTCATTGTGGTCAGCACACGGTTACGATCACTAATATTATAAAATCTTGTATTGGGGACAAATTCCTAGCTTCGAAGTCGAATTATTTTGATGTCTGTTAAAAAAACCTACGTCACCTGAGTCATCAAAGCCAATAGCGATCACTAAGCGTGGTGATTGACAAATTCCCCCATTTACGAGGAGGGGGGGTTTGCCTCATCCAAGTCTGCCTGCTGATGATGATAATGATGATTCGATTTGTATTTTCAGGTATCGGAAGAAGCCAAAGATCTAATTAGAAGGTTGATATGCGCCTCGGAGGTGCGGCTTGGGAAGAATGGACTGCAAGATTTCAAGGTAAAACTTATTAATAATAAATAAATAAATAATGCTGGACAGTTCGAAAACGGTACAGCCATTACGTTTTATGAACATCAAACTAAATGTAAGTATAGATTATCTTATTTGTATGGATGTTTTTTTGTTATCTTTGTTATATATAATGAATGGCAATGACAGTCGGAATTTTATATCCTAGATAGTAGAGGCCAAAATTCTTCAAATACGGGAGGTTTAACGGCTGTTTAGCGTTACCAATCCTTTTCGATAGATGTTTATTAAAAACATTACCTAGCATATGGTTCAAACATACATAAAATAAATAAATAAATAATGCTGGACAGTTCACACAACATTATCTAGCCCCAAGCTAAGCCGAGCTTGTATTATGGGTACTAGATAACAGATATACTTATTACAATACATTACATAGATAGATATTTTTTATTATACAAAGAAAGTGCCCCTAGCGGGCACCTTGAGAACCTCAAATCCCGTACAAAAACCCATGAAGTTTACACCACACGGCCGTGTAAGTTTGCTTGTCAAATTTGCAGACCTACCTCCAGAGGGCCTACCTCTGGAGGTTCTTCGGACGCTTGACACGAGACACCGCGCAGTTGCGTCATACGTCGTCGTCTACACGTGTGCATTAAAGTAGAATAAAAGTGTTTTTATATGTATGTTAGTTTTTAAGGTATTTATGTTGCTATGGGCTTATTGTTTAGGTTTTTGTAAATTTTCCAATAAGCCTGAAATAAAGATATTTGATTTGATTTGACTTGATTAAAACAACAACTCGCCATAAATAGGAGTTTTGGCGATAGTTAGTTCTGACTATTGGCCAATGAATAATCTCCATAATATACTATGTTTCCAGAGTCATGCCTGGTTCACGGGGCTGGACTGGGACACCCTGCGGGAGATGCAGGCGCCCTTCGTCCCCGACGTGTCCAGCCCCACCGACACCTCCAACTTCGACGTGGACGACACCGACATCAGGTAACACAGGCTTCCGTTAAGACCTGCCCTGCTGACTAACTGATAATATACATTAGGGGTCGGCAAGTAATATTAAATTGAGTCCAGGATAATGTTGTATTTTTTGTCGAGGTCCAGAAACATATCCCAGGTACAAAAGTTTGTAATACTTACTACTAGTTGAAAACGTTTATTTTGAGTAATATAAGGTAATAATATAAAACATACCGTGGTGTGTCCGGCCTTAGAATAGACCCCTCCGTCTCCTCCCGTGGATGTCGTAAAAGCCGACTAAGAGATTACCCGGACTTGTTGATAAGATTCGTTGGTATAAACAAACAAAAGAGAAGAGAGATCATTGTGAAACTTATGCTGTATTAAACTAAACTAAATTTAGGCCCAGAACGACTACCTGTGGATGTAATAAATGTTTCTTAAGTGTGTTTTTAAAGGAGTGAATAGGAGTGTATGTTCTGCAGATATTTGTTCATTCTGGGTATTTTCTGTGTATAATAAATAATATCTATCTATGTAATATATTGTATAGAGTATATCAGTTATCTAGTACCCATAACACAAGCTCTGCTTAGCTTGGGGCTAGATAATGTTGTGTGAACTGTTCAGCATTATTAATTATATGTATATATTTATTATGCAGGTTATCAGAAGCGGTGCCGCCTGCGTCAGCGTCGCCAGCGTTCTCCGGGGTCCACCTCCCGTTCGTTGGGTTCACGTTCACGGCGGGCTCGAGACTGTCGGACCTGGGGCGTCCCGCGCCGCTCAGCCCGGCCAAGAACGCTACGTGCCAGGTCAGTTTACAACGCTACGTGCCAGGTCAGTTTACAAAGCTACGTGCCAGGTCAGTTTACAACGCTACGTGACAGGTCAGTGTACAACGCTACGTGGCAGGTCAGTTTACAACGCTACGTGCCAGGTCAGTTTATAACGCTACATGCCAGGTCAGTTTACGACGCTACGTGCCAGGTCAGTTTACAACGCTACGTGCCAGGTCAGTTTACAACGCTACGTGCCAGGTCAGTTTACAACGCTTCGTGCTAGGTCAGTTTACAACGCTACGTGCCTTGTCAGTTTACAACGCTACGTGCCAGGTCAGTTTCAGGAACGCTACGTGTCAGGTCAGTTTACAACAAGAACGTTACGTGCCTGGTTAGTTTACAACAAGAACGCTACGTGCTAGGTCAGTTTACAACAATAACGCTACGTGTCAGGTCAGTTTACAACAAGAACGTTACGTGCCAGGTCAGTTTACAACAGGAACGCTACGTGCCAGGTCAGTTTACAACAAGAACGTTACGTGCCGGGTTAGTTTACCACAAGAACGCTACGCTAGTTTACAACTAGTAACCCGGGGCTTCTGAAGTATGCTGTTGGTCATAACCTGTCTGTGTCAAATTTCATCGAAATCGGTTTAATAATAAAACCTACAGTAAGAAACAAACTATAAATATTAAATTAAATAGGCGATTAATAAAAAATACAATAAAAAGTAAGACAAAGGTAAGTTAATCACATTCAAAAATAAAAACATACGAAAATTTTACGAAATGAAATGGTGAGAAGCCGTAACACAGTTTTTAACTAGCACGGAAGGCAAAGTTCTCTTATTTTCATATACTTTAAATTAATGCTAATGTTATAGTAGATTAGTAGCCAAGGGCTGTAAGGCATCAATTGCGGCCCGGCCTATAGTTCGAGGGTACCATTGATGCTTACACCCGAGCTAACTACTCTGCTTTACATCAAATTGTGAGGTAAGTAGAAAAAAACCGGCATTACAAGAATAAATAATCTTCATCACTTGCAGAACTCACGTTTTTTTCCTAATTAGCACGTTATTATAAAAAAAACCCAAAAACAAACAATATTTAAAGTAAAAGTTTTCTATTCCCGCCTTTTTTCATCTTTTTTTAAATTATTTTTTTAAAAACGAAATTGAGCTTCGCCGTTCGATATTTAAAATTGATGACTATTATACTCATACGAAGACAAGGCTGAATAGCGAAGCAACCTCTTTTGTCATTGGGCTGAATGCATGATGTCTATTGCCAGTATGATGGTTAGATGTACGCGAACTTTGTAGTGAAGTTTTTTTTTTTAATTAGTTACCGCCCTAGGGCTTTTCTAGCTACATTATTACCCTAGAGCGCTATTTGGTCACCTACAAGCCCCATTTGGGGATAATAAGGACCTACTTACCTCACAATCGAGATGTAAAGCAGAGTAGTTAGCTCGGGTGTAAGCATCAATGGCACTGCAATTGATGCCTTACAGCCCTTGGCTACTAATCTACTATTGTTGTACCTATTCTGAGTGAAATAATCTATCTTATCTTAATTGTAAACTGTGTGGGATCGGGACTATGTGTGTGACTGTTGGGTGTTGTGCTATGTTGTAGGCGCCGTCTAACGCGAGCGACCGCGCTGCGCTGAAGGCGTTGGAGCGCGAGAACGCACTGCTCGCGCAGACCATCGCCGAGCTGCGCGCGGGTGGCGGCGCGCTGGACGCCGGCAGTGGTGAGTGCACGCGCCTGCAGGGCGTGGCGTATATTGACAGTATACAAGAACAGTACAAGTCGGGACTGCTCGCGGATAGTTTCAAATTGTATCAACCAGAACTATTTGTAGAAACTATATAAGATTTCTGCGTAATGGTCGCGTATACTTTCTGACGCTGATTCAGTGAATTAGTAGTATTTGTAGATTATACAAGGCTAGAACCAACATGTTCTGACATTACGAGTGACAGTACGACATGGATTTAAAACACTAGAGAACAGTGATCACCACGTGAGCTGCGAGCGAGCCGAAGGCGAGTGTGGCCCGACAGGGCCCGCAGCGAACCATAAACGACACATGCACGCCAATATCCAATAGCCATAAACCAATCAACCATACTTAACGACAAAAAATTCTGTATTTTTTTGCTTTATGTTTTTCGCACCAAATTTTTGTACAAGTCATTGGAAAATATACACGATAAGAGCGTTATAATCACGTATAGTTTATAAAAATAGTTCTGTTTAATACATTTGAAAGTATACGCGAGCAGTCCCGACCTGTGCGTACCGTTCTTGTATACTTTCATTACTTTCAATATTCGCGCCGGCGCCGTGCGTACAAGAGGACAATACGCAAGAAAAACTTCGTGTATGAAGGAACAAGCAGATAGCACCACCTGATGTTAAGCGGTAACCTCTGCCTTTAACAACGCATTACCTCATAGGTCACGTCCACCTAGGACACGCCCTATGTGGCATTGCACTGCGCCCGCCACCCTGAGACATAAAGATGAAAGTCTCATGTGCCTGTAATTTCACCGGCATGCATGCCCTTCAAACCTGAACACAGCAATGCGAGCACTACTGCTTTGAGGCAGAAATATGTGTGGTGGTAGTACTACTCCGGACGAAACCTTTCAGGAAACTGATGAGTTCAGCTCCGATGCGCGACTGGAGTTTACTCCAATCCAGTTCAGTATACGATGCGAATATGTTGCGCAGAGGGAAAACATAACGACTTCACTTTATGCACTTGATTTTACGATTTCACTCCCCATTTATTTGCATGCCGCGGGCCCCATATGAAAATCAATTCTTAAGGCGATATGTTAGAATACCGAATGGGCGGAACCTAGCAAGAAAATAGTAGCTGCAAGACAGTGACAGCGTTATTACTCACTTGAACCCGGGAAGAGATGAGGTATAGTTCAGTTCAGTTCTTGAACAAGTGGCCCTTGCGGAATAGACCACAATTTCGCCAATGTCACGTATTAAAACAAGTTCAGCTTTTGCACGAAGGATATTCCGGAGAATGGAGAGTGGACGGTGCGCCAATTTAAAAAAAAATAACCAATCAAAATTATCAAGTTAAACTACCAAATTCTAGGTATAGATAGTATTATTTTATCTGTGGTATAGATTTGTGCCGCTCGGTACTTCCGAGCGGCACAAATCTGACGTAAGCGACAAATGATAAAACTTCGTTTTGCTTCTAAAGTAGCAAATAATATAACAAATAAATTTATTTAGATTACATCCTCAAGTAATTACTGTATATATTAACATAAAGTTTGTAACCTTACCACCTCACTCAACACTGGACTGAGATGCATTCAGTTATGACACATATTATTAGTAGTTAGAATAAAAATTTAATTTTCATAAGTGCTGTATTTGTGTTACTAACAAAATTATGGATCTGTGAGTCCGAAATAAAGTATTTTTTTTTACTTTTATTTAGTGAGCATGTAACACAACGACTCCAACATTTGAACATAGCGTCTTAAGGAGATAACTCCGTAATGTTCTACTCTCGCTCTCTCATTCTCTCTCTCTCTCTCTCTCTCTCTCTCTCTCTCTCTCTCTCTATATATATATATATATATCTCCCTCGTTATAATATGTATTGTTATTTGCAGAAGAAGTAACACAGCTGAAGGAGGAATTGGCAGCTGTGTCCAAGAGGAATGCGGACCTGGAAGCTCAAGTGCGGTGCTTCGATCAACTGAGCAGCGGGCTCGTGCAGACGGTAACTACACCACTCGTTCGTCATACCACTGGTCCTTTCTGGGTCACCCTGATGGTGGCAAGATGCCTTACACAAAGTTATTCTAGCTATGGTGTCGAGATCATGTCTAGGATCCGCTTGGCGGGCGGATTGGTGATCGAAGTATTGGTGTTTTGTGGTCAGGTGTTGCTGTAATCCCTTCGGCTTTTACGATATCCACGGGAGGAGATGGAGGAGTCTTTTCTTAGGCCGGGCACACCATGGCAATGAGTACTCAATCTGAGTATCACCAATCCTGCTAAGCGTGGTGATGATATCAAATTTCTCCATTGCATTGTGTGGAGGGAGCCTTGTCTGGCAGTGGACCTTACTGGCTGATGTTGATGATGTTGATGATGATGTTATTCTTATTTCTGCCGCAAAGCAGTAGTGCTCACTTCCCTGTGTTCGGTTTCAAGGGAATGGTTGCCGGTGAAATTACAGGCACATGAGACTTTTCATCTATATGTCACTCACAGAGTGGCGGGCGCAGTGCAATGCCACATGAGGTAATGTATAACTTCCTGATATCTAAATATAATGAGGTTACGTCGAGGTGTTCATTGGGCCGCGCATCCGATTGGTCAATAACTTGTAGTTGGTGCGCGCTAGCCGAGAGCCGGCCGGCCGCTCGCCTGGGTTCTAGCTCGGTCCGCGGGTAGGTGACTGAGTATGCCGTTCGATCTTTTTGTGGGTACCCTCTGTTTAGGTGTTTAATTTAAGTACTAAATGGTTTGTTTGTCAGCAATTTTCGTAATATTCATTTAACCTAATGTATATGTAGGTGCCATCCGTGTTTAAATACGCTTGAAAACCTTAAAAATGTGCGCTATCCAAAGTGCGTATATATGTAACTACACCACCTTACTTTATATGTTACTTGCATATCAAAACATTTCAGATTTACCAAGTGCCCATTAAGGTGGTTGCTTTTTCATACAAACGAATTTTCACAAATATAGGCGAACAGAGTATAATTTTACACTGAATTCCTGTTGTTGGCTTTTATAGTGGTCATTATTTGCGGCAAATCATAATTGGTTAAAGAAAACACTGGATTAATAGCGATAATAACATCGAAATTACTTGTATGGACTAAAATGTTGATGTTATTTTTGCTATTAATCCACTGTTTTCTTCAACCAAATATGATTTTCCGCAAATAATTACCAATATAAAAGCCAACAAAAGTCATTTCAGTGTAAAATTATACTCCGTTCGCCCATATTTGTGCAAATACGTTTGTATGAAAAAGCAACCACCTTAACATAAATAGCAATTTTGTTAAATAGCTCATAAAGGCGCCTTAGCCTGCCGAGTTACGTTTAATTTTTAAGGTTTATTTTACTAAACGGTGTTTAGCTTTAATAAGTAATTAATTTTATAAGGTTTTTATTACCTTTTAAAACAAAACAAAAATGACGCGACCTATGACGTAATGCATTGTTAAAGGCAGAGGTTACCGCTTAAGATCAGGTGGGCCATCTGCTTGTTTCGTCATTCACAAAGATGGGGAAGCCTTGTCTGGCAGTGGACATTACTGGCGAATGTTGATGATGATGATGATGATGATGTTGATATTGTGTTGAATGTTTTTTGTTGCTGTGCAGGAGGTGCCCGAGAGTCCGCAAGAAATGGTGACGCGCATCAGAGAGTTGGAAGTCATCATTCAAGCGTTGAATCTGGAGAAGGAGGATCTGGCTAAGGATAAAACTGATTATGTGGAGAAGTTGAGGCTACAAGTAAGTTTATACCATTCCCCCTTTAAAAAGCTTATTTTATTCACTGAAAACAGTGAATAAAAAGCACTTTTAATCACTATTTTGGTGTTTGAATTTAGAACACACCAATATACTCTAGCCACCATCTCAATGCAACACCCTCCAATAACAACTCCTATACAACCTCCTCCTCGTCCTCCTTGCGCAAAAATACTCGATTCAAAATCCACGTGCAAAGAAAACTCGACATACAAACTTTTTGTATAAATAACTCCTCGAGATTTGATTGGTCTACATTTTTGACTAGAAGTTTATCAAAAAACTGTTTTGTGTTCTTTGCACAAAAGAACTACTTTGCATTAGTAAATTGGCGCTATTTTGAATACTGTAAGTTGTATGAACACAAAGTTTAGTAGGACGTAATAATAAATCGATTGAAAATGTATTCAACTGATGAAGTAGATGTCTATTTTCGCTTAAATCTTTCTTTTTCTCGTAGTCATGGTATAAAGTATAGTATGCAACTCTTGAATAAAACGGATTTATATCGAGGGCCATTAATCACTCGCGTGGCTCAGGATTCTAACACTTGAATAAGCTGCTCTCGTGATTCAGTCATCATGAATATATGGTCGTGACTCAGTAGTTAAAATCTTTCACTTGCTCGTGATTCATCTATGGCCCTCGCTTTAATTCCGTCCTTTATTCACTAATTGCATAATATACTATTTTTTTTTCAATACTGTGGCTGGAAAAGTGTATTTACAAGGCCACACATCTTAAATAAGTTATTTGTGAAAAACTAGCTAGCTTTTATATAATTAGTGATTGTAACCGTGTGCTGATCGAAATGAGCCTAAACACGGCCAGTCTACTATTATCCATCGAGGAGTTCCGTTGCCCATCATCAGATCAGCTCGCTGTCACCATAATATTGTATTGTCATCGGAACTTGACAGGTATGCCAAATTTCAGCTCAATTGGTTGAGGATAACTGCTTTAAAATTCAGTTGCAAGATTCCACCCGGACAAACGTACATACATTGCAAGTTAAATAAAAGATTGTAAAAATATTTTTACCGCACTAGTGCGATTTCTTTATTGTTCTAGTCCTATAAAAAGTTTACTAGCAAATAGTTTTATTAATGACTTTATACAAAGAAAAACGAATCTCGAGTTTGGCGGCTTACAATATTATTTACATGTTTTCTCATAAATGTATTGACAAACTTCTAAAAAGAACCACGGACGTAATAGTAGATTATGCAATGAGGGGATAAAGCAGTGTCTTACGTTGCGGGCGGCATATTGAACCCTGAAGCCCTTCTCCCATTACGATAGGCACAGGCGATTCAAGTATCCTGCCAGTCTCGGAGACTAGTCGCGGCCAAGTATCTCACATACATTTGAATGCAGTCTCGCACACTAGCCTGCATTCAAATGTATGTGAGATACTTGGCGGCGACTATTCTCGGAGACTTGCAGAATACCTTCAGGATACTTGAATCGCCTGTGCGTATCGTAATGGGAGAAGAGCCTGAGCGTAACAAGGGATTCTGGCCTCCATAGTAATGTACTGTTTTATTCAGGATAAGGAACTGAAGGACGCCCTCTCTCAACGCAAGCTGGCTATGACGGAGTACAACGAGGTCACCGAACGATTATCTGAACTAAGACAACAGAAACAGAAGCTATCAAGACAGGTATGCCCATCTCATGTTATAGCTTGCGTACCTTGTGATATTTCATTTGACAGCCTTTAAAAATCCTTGCTGTGCTCCAGGTCCGTGACAAAGAAGAAGAATTAGAAGTGGCGATGCAGAAGATAGACGTGCTGCGGCAAGACATCAGGAGATCAGACAAGGGAAGACGGGAGCTGGAGGCGAGGCTGGACACTGCCATCTCCGAGGCCACTAAAGTAAGTGTTCATTATACCAGATAGCTAGGTTATACAGCACTCGCTATCTGCAGGTGAGGGTACGCGAATCGCACGGGGCCTTATTAGCTAGAGTAGCTCTTCCTATGAACAGTGCATTATCACATGGGTCACGTCCACCTAGAACGCGCCCTACGCCACCCTGAAACATCATAGGTCACGTCCACCTAGGACGCGCCCTGAGCCACCCTGAGACATATAGCTATTTAGCAACTTGAAAATAAAAGTCTCATGTGCCTGTAATTGATCAGTCAAGCAAAGAAGTACTAAAAAAAAACTACGGCACCACCATTCAAACTTGAATATAGCAATGCGCGCAGTACTGCTTCAGAATAGGTATGGCGGTAGTGCTTCCCCGGACGAACTCTTTCACAAAAAAGCTCTCTACTATTCCAGGAGAGGAAACTACGCGAAGAGAGTTTACGGTCGCAGCGTGAAGACGGCGCCGTGTCATCATCACCTTCTTCGGCGGCGGCTGATGTCGCCAGGTTGCAGGCGGAAGTGGAAACGCTTGAGGTAACCATACTGCTATTATAGAATACAATATTATGGTGACACAGGGGGCCTAGGACGGGAGGAGACGGAGGGGTCTCTTCGGCGGCGGCTGATGTCGCCAGGTTGCAGGCGGAAGTGGAAACGCTTGAGGTAACCATACTGCTATTATAGAATACAATATTATGTTGACACAGAGGGCCTAGGACGGGAGGAGACGGAGGAGTCTCTTCGGCGGCGGCTGATGTCGCCAGGTTGCAGGCGGAAGTGGAAACGCTTGAGGTAACCATACTGCTATTATAGAATACAATAATATGGTGACGCAGAGGGCCTAGGACGGGAGGAGACGGAGAGGTCTCTTCGGCAGCGGCTGATGTCGCCAGGTTGCAGGCGGAAGTGGAAACGCTTGAGGTAACCATACTGCTATTATAGAATACAATATTATGGTGACGCAGAGGGCCTAGGACGGGAGGAGACGGAGGGGTCTCTTCGGCGGCGGCTGATGTCGCCGGGTTACAAGCGGAAGTGGAGACGCTTGAGGTAACCATACTACTATTATAGAATACAATATTATGGTGACGCGCAGAGGGTCTAGGACGGGAGGAGACGGAGGGGTCTCTTAGGCCGGACACACCACGGCATAATGAGCCATGTATTCTTCACTTACGGAAAGAAAAATACAACAAGTAAATATAAGTAGGTATGTACAAATTAAACAGCTGTGCTATGTATTAGTGTTATTTTTAGTTATTTTTTTAGCTATTTGAATGAAGGAACAAGCAGATGGTCCACCTGATGTTAAGCGGCAACCTCTGCCTTTAACTATAAGCTGCCTTTAACTACATTATATATTCTGTGATTTAACTATATTTAGCTATAAGCTTGAAATAAATGAATTTGATTTAACAACGCATTACCCGATTAGGTACATAATGTTTACTTTACCAAAATGACTACTTCCCCAAATGTCTACTTTCCCAAAAAAGACAACTTTCCCATAATTACCACATAGGTAACGTCCACCTAAGGGGTGCCCTATGTTGCATTGCACTGCGCCCGCCACCCTGAGACATAAAGATGAAAAGTCTCATGTGCCTGTAATTTCACCGGCACCCGTACCCTTCAACCCGGAACACAGTTCTGCTTTGCGGCAGAAATAGGTTGGAGGTAGTACTTCCCAAAACCAAACCAAAATGTACGAAGTACAGATCAGAGCCGCGATAGAGAGAGGTAGGGAAGGTGCGTATTTACGGTACCAGGGTTTTCCACCAGGGTTTTGCTTGCAAGTACGCCGACCAGGTGCGGACCCTAAAGACTTGAAAGTAAAAAAATACTTGAAACTTGCAAGTAAAGTCGCTAGTTCCGCACGCAGAAACTTTATCGCCCTGTGTAATCGAATTACGTGCAAGGTTTCGTACTACTTTTTCGTAGATGCAATTATTTATAAGACGGTTTGGTCCCATTTCCTATGCAAGTATTTTTGCCCTAACAAGTATTTTTTTTAAACGTGATTTTGTTCCCTATTTATATTACTGCACGGATCAATTTCCTATGCACAAAAATACCTTGAAGGTTTTATGAGCCCTGGTTTAGGCGGTGGTGTCTTAAGGTGATCGAACTTGGCAGCCCTGGTTCTCGATTTTGCAAGTATGACCCATCCCTAGTATGCCAGTATTTTTCCACTTCCATTTTTTTTCCAAACATGATTGTGTTCCCTGTTTTTATTATACTGCAAAGATCAATTTTCTGGTTTTTGGCGCTGGTGTCATAAGGTGGACGAAATTGGAAGCCCTGGTTCTCGATTTTGCAAGTATGTATGACTAGAGCAGGGGTTCTCAAAGTGGGTGATAACGCCCCCTGTGGGCGCTGCAGGCCTAAAGGGACCTAAGGGGGGGTAAGAGACCCAGTAAAAAATGGGGGCGTCAAATCAGACACACTTTCGCATTTTAATAGTTATTAGTGTTCCTAGATAGGTAATTTTCGAAGATAATAGACCGCGGGCAATCATATATTAACAAGTTCTTGTTAAATAACCCGATTTGTACATGTTTAATCTCCGCTTATAACTCACAGAAAAAAGGGGGCGCTAAAAATAATTATGGGGGCGCTAAAAAATATTGTATTCTCAAAGTGGGCTGAAGACAAAATATGTTTGGGAACCCCTGGACTAGAGCATCCCTAGAGAGAGGTCTGACCAGCAAAGGGTTGTTTGGAAACAAACAATAATAACCTTTGTGGTATTATTATGATGTGGAACTCATTAGCAGCCGTGCGTTTTCGTTAGCGCGATCTACGATTTGTGCACTTTTACTAGCGCCCTCAAGTTCTGAAAGGGTATACTAATTAGTTACATTAGAGGTGTTATGTAAACGCTGTACTTGTTCTCTTGGCAATGCGCCTCTCAACGGAGCTCGGCTGGGGTTCGTGAAGTTTATTTCTGAAGAGTTATTAATGTATCTCCAGATGCAGTACAAGGAGTCGCTGAACCAGCAGCAGGCGCGCTACAACGCGGAGGTGTGCGCGCTCACCGAGCAGGTGCAGGAGGCGGACGCGCACAGGAGCGCGCTCAGCAGAGAGGTAACTCACCGCACACCACTATCCGGGGACGGGGTTTAGCTTTTATCTCCTCTCATACTGTAATATAAAGATTTAAAAAAAATAACACTTGAATGACAGTCTTTACGCACAAGCCATCGAAGTCAAGTTCCGATGACAATACAATATGATGGTGACAGCGAGCTGATCTGATGATGGAGATGGAAGGTGGACAACGGAACTCCTCGATGGATAATAGTAGACTGGCCGTGTTTAGGCTCATTTTGATCAGCTCACGGTAACGATCACTAATTTTATAAAAACTTGTATTTAAAAATATATTTTTCACAAAAACCTATTTTTTCAACAGTTGCTAACGTCCAAAGAGATAATGGAAAATCGTCGTCTCGAGCAACTCAACGACTCCGAAGACAAGCAAATGCTCATTAAGGAGAATAGAAAACTGGCCAAGGACTTAGATTCCGTAAGTTTGACAATTATCTAGAGTAGGGGTAGGGGGGAGTCAGTCACATACATCATCTTGAAGACCTCCGGAGCGCGTTGGGCGAGTACCCGGCTGAGATGCGACAGGTTGCGGGTTCGATTCCCGCTGCGGGACGAATGTATGATCTGCAAATATTTGTTCCAGTTCTGGGTGTTACGGTACCATGGTACTCGTAGTTCCTGATACCCAAAACAGGGGATCCTAGTGTGGGGTCAGGACTATGTGTGTGACTGTTGGGTGTTATGCTATGTGTTATGTATTGGTGCTGAGTACTCAGATGGATGCTGATGCCTGCAAAATCAAGGTCACCACATAACCTGTAATTAACACGTAGTGGCAATGGATAGGCCATAAAGCTCGCAGACCTGACAACCACTGGGGAATAAAGCCACAAAACCTGAGTCGCAGCGTAGTATTTGTACGATCTACAGATTTTTGTTCAGGGTGTTCTGGGTATTTTCTATGTATAATAATAAAAAAAAACTATCCATCTAATGTATTGTATTAAGGTGAATGTTCAAGTTTCCTTGCCCATACAAAATACTTTAGGCCGTTACTCAAACCACAGATTGTCATTTTATAAATTGACTTATTTTGTAGACTTCCTAATGATAATAGTTATCGCGAATGGTCGTTCCAAACAAATATATACAATAGGGAATTTTTAAAACAGGTTTGAAATACGACAATTTTTACAAATGTGTGTGTTTATTTTGCACGGACATCTATTATCGTAGCGAGATACTTTTACGCAGCAGAGCACCCAGTTTAATTAAAGATGACAGTGATGGCGCTAAATTGACCTTCAAACACAAGAGTTTTGTGTAAGATAGTAAGTAAACATGATAGAGATGGCGCTAAATAATAAAAGTGATTTTTTAGTCGGCAGGTCGTAAAAAGTGGGGTAAAGTAGTGGAAAAAGGTCAAAAGTTAATGAAACTTCAGGATGTTGTTCAGGGATGGTTAAATAAAAAAAACAAGTTTTGGACCTCGAGGACCCTGTGCGAACAGAGGAGGGGGCGGGAAACTGCACCTTCCGCCGGTTTTTTCTCAATAACTTTTTTCCCTTACATCCTACGGCAAAAGTACTGATTATTTTTTGTAGAACGTTAAATTTACTATAATTTTGATTATTCAAACTTGATTGTATGTTGATAAGTTACCGAGATATGGCGCTTCGAAAAAATTTTTTTTTAGAATTTGTTAAAATGTGCCGAAAAATGCTAAATGCCACCTTATTTCTTCTGTTATACCATGGTTATACCCAAATAATGATGGAATGTTATTATAATTATGGTTCCTGGTTACAATCACCTACTTTGGAAACCCCTCCACCCAAACCAGATCTCAAAAGCTGATTTTCTTCTCTGATGAAAACCAAACATTCACATCATCATGTTGGTATTCATATTATAGTGCAGTCAAGTTAAACATGAAAAAGGGGTCGTGCTTACAAAAGTTCCGGTCACGCTGATTTTTTATATGTTGTTAATACCTTAACCACTATTAGAAAACCATATTTTCCAAGTGCTGAGCGAGCGGCTCAAAAAATCATGAAATTTTATATTTTTTTTCAGTTTTTGCTCAATATCTTAGTCAAGGTAGGGTCTGACCGGTATAGTCAACAGGCATATTTTTAAAGTAGACTAAATTTTCTACAATTTGACACTAAGGCGAGATCTATACAGCCATTGGTTCCTCGAAAAGGAAGGAAGTTCTTCGAAAATAGGCAATTTTTTAAGAAATTTTTACTTATTTTGTGAAATATATTCTAAAATATGCATCCCACGTCAAAAATTATTTTAATGAAGTTGTAGTAAATTATTGTAGCTTTCATTTGAAACCAAACTGGTACCTTAAGGCCCGGCGGTTCTCTCAAAAACGACAGATAATCAAAACCAGTCATAAAGAAGATGCCACAGGCCACCATGCAGCAAGATAAATAAATAAATAAATAATGCTGGACAGTTCACACAACATTATCTAGCCCCAAGCTAAGCAGAGCTTGTGTTATGGATACTAGATAACTGATATACTTAATACAATATATTACATAGATAGATATTTTTTATTATGCATAGAAAATACCCAGAACACCCTGAACAAATATCTGCGATCGCACAAATATTTGTTCCGATGAACAAAATGAACAAATGTTCCGGGAATCGCACCCGCAACCTCCTGCGTCGCAGGCCAACCTTCGCCCGCCACAGGGGTCGTCAATATGCTACCTCCAAGCAATTGCTGAACTGGCGGGAAGTCAACTTGTATCCCACTAATTGGGGGTGGAAGCAGTCTTCAGTCTTCTCTTCTCAACCCAATCCCCACCACCATGATCACGGCGTCCTCAAATGCCTGCTTCACTTCGATGCTAGCATCCACCATTTGTGTCATCAACATCGAAATGAATGCTCTCATATTGTGATCTTTTGCCAGAACTTTTCTTGTGCTATTGTCACCATAGTAGATGAGGAGAACACGACTTTGGTTGGTGCTTGTAATGCAGACTGGCGAGCTCGTTCTGCTGCTTTGGTGCTTTGATAGCCGGATTTAGTGGCGTATCCATCAAAGACAACAATCACATTGCTACCAAAGTGTCTCTGCACGTAGTTGATGTACTTAGAAAAAAACACACATCGCCATATCTCGATAATCTATTGACATAGAAACATGTTTTATTAGTCCAAATTATAGTAAATTTAACGTTCTACAAAAAAGTAGCTGGTACTTTTGCCGTGGGATGTAAGAGAAAAAAGTTATTGAGAAAAAACCGGAGGAAGGTGCAGTCCCCCCTCCACTTTTCGCACATGGTCCTCGAGGTCCAAAACTTGGGAAAATGTTAATTAACTATCCCTGAACAACCTCCCAAAGTTTCATTAGCTTTTGACCTTTTTCCATCTGAAACCACCTGCCGACTGGACTGTAATAATTATGTGTTATT
The DNA here is from genome assembly GCA_932527175.1 of Operophtera brumata. Classification (NCBI taxonomy): domain Eukaryota; kingdom Metazoa; phylum Arthropoda; class Insecta; order Lepidoptera; family Geometridae; genus Operophtera; species Operophtera brumata. The sequence goes on along the minus strand of OW052239.1, from coordinate 50,013,241 downwards.
TATGAGTATATCAAGCGTAGAGTGTGCTGCCTTATGAACTTTTGCTGATTTTCTCTATCATCTTACTTTTGACTGCCTACCTAAGGAAGGCTTTTAAGTTGATTTTCCTTTTTTTCTTTGAATCAGCTTCCACTTGTTCTCGAGGCTCTACACAGGGGCTCCCCACCTAATAGTAAGCAGGATCATCAAAAGAAAAACAGACCGTGTTTGTTGCCTGATTCTTCTAGGTCTGGTTGCGTTGGAACAGGAGTAAATGTAAATTTATTTTTTAAGACGATTCAAAATGATCCTTGTGATATCAATGAATAAAATACTTTTTGACTTTTACTTTGATATGTTGCCGCTCCGTCAGCAAAAGTTTAAAAGCGACGTTGCCAAACCGTTACTAGTGTGAACACACAATACTTTTTATAAGTTGGCCGTAATTTCTACTATAGCGAGCTAGTTCTGATAGGGTTGCCAACTGTACTTATAATAATGTATTCTAATTTATTTTACAACTACGTTCTTTAAACTTTGCAATAGCATTATAGTGCTAGAAAATACTTTATTTCAATTTAGGTAGCCTACCCAAGTTTTAAGTTACTATGTGAGGTGTTAAAAATAAAACAACGAAAGAATACGTGAAAACTTGGCCAGAATCAATGATAGTATGATGCACGATTCTACGAATTTTGAATAGTCTTATATTTCAAAATGAGTGAAAGTACAACATGGATTTAAAACACTAGAGAACAGTGATCACCACGAAAGCTGCGAGCGAGCCGAAGGCGAGCGTGGCTCAGTAGTCAGCAGGGCCCGCAGCGAACCAGAACCAACACCTGAACGCCAATACCCTAGATGATGATGATGATGATGATGACGATGATGTTGTTAATGTTCATCACCACCACCATCATCATCACCATCACCATCATCATCCTCATCTAGGGTATACGCGTGCAGGTGATGATGTTGATCATGATGTTTTTAATGTTCATCACCACCACCTTCATCACCATCACCACCACTAACATCATCATCATCTTCATCTAGAGTATTGGCGTGCAGGTGATGATGATGATGATGGTGATGGTGGTTAATATAATATATTAACTAAGTTTTAATTAATACTAAGTATTAATTAAGTTGTTAATATTCATCACCACCGCCATCATCATCACCATCACCACCACCATCATCATCATCATCATCATCATCATCATCATCATCTAGGATATTAGCGTGCAGGTGATTATGACGGTGATGATGATGATGATGATGATGATGATGATGGTGGTGGTGATGATGATGATGATGATGGTGGTGGTGGTGGTGATGAACATTAACAACATCATCGTCATCATCATCATCATCATCATCTAGGGTATTGGCGTTCAGGTGATGATGGTGATGGTGGTGATGTTGATGGTCACCACCATCATCACCATCTTCATGATGTTGTTAATATTCATCACCACCTCCATCATCATCACCACCACCATCATCATCATCATCATCATCATCATCTAGGATATTAGCGTGCAGGTGATTATGATGATGATGATGGCGGTGATGGTCACCACCATCATCATCACCACCACAACCATCATCATCATCATCATCATAATCATCATCATCATCACATGCACGACAATACCTTAGACGATGATGATGATGATGGTGATGGTGATGATGATGATGATGGCGGTGGTGATGAACATTAATAACGTCGTCGTCATTATCATCATCATCTAAGGTACTGGTGTGCAGGTATATAGATCATCTAAGAGTACGCTCGGAAATTTGGAGATTGGAGTTGCTCGCGTCCATAGGAAAATACCCTCGCGTCCCTACACGTGATCTCTGGGTGGTGTCAAACGGGTAACAACATTTCTGGTGGTAGGCTTCGGCCGTGGCTTATCACCACCCCATGGACATAGCCAGTCCGTGAAGCGACATTGTCGTGTTTCGGACTGATGTCCAGTGTAGCCATCGTGGAAGTGACGGGTTTGAGCAGCTATGGTATTCGGGGTACCGCACAATGGGGCGATTTTGAAAAAAGGTGGACGTAGGAACACATTTCGTAATTTCGGTCTGAAAAAATTGCAACTGATAGGAAATTGTATGGTGATTAAAATATATTCTATTCAATTTGCAAAAAAAGGCACTTCTTCAGGGGTTAAAAAAATAGTTTAGAAAAAAATGTATGGAAAGATTTATATTATAATGTTTTTCTCAAAAATAAGAAGTTTGTTAAAAAAAAAACAACAATAGCTTAAAGTAGCTGCCGTCTTCTACAAATGGGTCATATAGGGTTCTGTTAACCCTGCAGCATTGGCAGTTAAGGGGGTTAAACTCTTGAAAAAAAATGTTTATTTTGATACGAGCATCTGATAGGAAATGTAGTGCTTGTTAAAAGTTATTCAATACAATTTTCCATAACAATGAGTCTGTGATATTATAAAAACATATTTCTGAAAAATGCGATGAAATATAAATCAACATATTTTTTCTCGGAATTTTAAAAGGTTTTCATAACAAACTTACACTACTTAAGTTCTTTACAAAAAATAAATAATCGTTTTTGGCTTAACGCTGTTGCAGCGGTATTTAAATGGGATCAAACTTTAAAAATATATGATTTAATGTTAAATGTTAATGGAAAATGGTTCAATTTCTGTCATTCGCTCAGTCTTATCTAAGTAAAATGAATAAATCATAATAAAATCTAGTGTAAAAAACTTCTAAGTCTAACTACTGGCTTAGTAATTATCTCCAAATAACTTGCCAATTTTTCCGATACTCGACATTTCTGACCTTGTAGGTAGGTACCAGATATTTTTCATTGCTACAGTACTTTCACTGAGTATTACGTTCATAATAGTAATAAATCAAAATAAAATCTAGTGTCAAAAAGTACAAAGATCGCTATAGTCTTAATAATTATCTCCAAATAACTTGCCAATTTTTCCGATACCTGAGCCTAATGACTGACCTTGTAGGTTAAGTACCAGATACCTTTCATCGTACAGTACTTCCACTGAGTATTACTTTCATAAAAGTAAATTACCATATCATCTAGACTATGCCAATGTAGCGTTGTCCCTCTGTAGTCTCAATCTCACCTAGTGAGTACAGTGGAGACTAGCAAATTAAACAAAAGCTAAAATGTTTACAGTTTTATAATCTTAGTAAGTAAGTAGGTATTTATATAAGAGCGAGATAAATCAGGGCAGGGTTTTACTCATATCCGAAACACGTTGCAGATCTTAATAGTATGCCACTGGCCTTAGAGAGGAGATGCCGCTAGCGCAGGCCACTGGATAGGGACAGCAGCAGTGAAGTCAATCAGTGATAGGGTGTCGTCCGGATGATCCCTCGGAACGTATATAAAACAGGTGGCGGCGGCGTAGTTCGGTAGGTCGCGTCAGTGTAGGACAGATCGACGATCACGGCGGTAGTAGAAAAACCCTGGAACCCACATCCAGACATTTTAGGAAATGTCAAGTTTCCCTGTCTGACTGCGACATCCCATTCTCACAGCGCGAGCGCAATGGCAACTTGCATACAATAGAGACAAAAACTACAAAGTTAGCGATTGTCGTATGGGGCCATTCAAGTATTACGTAAGCAGATTTTTTACAACTATTTATAATGCGCGTCATGTAAAAAGAACGCTGGCGGTCAAGCTTCTTCAGGCGTTCCAGCGTTCTTTTTAAGAGATTACTTACTTTTCTACTTATTTAAGAGATGTATACCTATACATTGAATGAGTGCCTGCCTAGTTTACTACAAATAATGTACCATTATAGTACGCGTCATGTAAAAAGAACGCTGGAACGCCTGTAGAAGCTTGACCGCCAGCGTTCTTTTTACATGACGCGCACTATGCCCACCCCTTCTGTGTAAGCTGTGTAAGCAAAAGTAAGCAAACCTCTTCCCCCCCCTCCCATGCTTACTTAATCATTGGTACCTATATGCATTTTTCTTTTAATGTATTCTGTTTTTTTATTGATTCGTGAGCAGTAGTTAGCAAATAGGCTTAACTAACTTCTGTACATTTTGTACTTTTGTATTTGTATGAGATTTTTTAAAACTTTCGAATAATTTTTGATATTACTTGGATTTGTTTATTTGAAACGACATGTTAAACAGTTAAGCTTGGGCGAAAAAGGATCACCGGTTAAAACAAAAATTAACTTGCTTTGATTTGCTTACAATACGTCAAATCGTCATTCGAATCGAAACGAAACAATAGATTGACGGAAGAAATTTAGACGTGACAAGTGCGCGCGGTAATCCCCACTCGCTTCTAGGCGAGTACCTATAACGTATTCTTTATTTGTGGGAATCCCCGACATGTGAGTTTTATTTACAAGCATAGACAATTTGTGGGTTGCCATTTGTGTAAAATAAGTAAATAATAACTGCTGACGTAATCACGATATCGACCATGTCATCAAAAATAAGCAAAACAAAGACCCCCCCCGCCCCCCTCAAGCGCTTACATAATACTTGAACGCCCCCTATTACTTATCTTGAAATAATTTGCCACGTATTATTAATAATGGTCCCGATACTTGAGCCTAATGACTGACCTTGTAGGAAGGTACTAGATTCCTTTCATTGTTAGAGACCCACCAACTTATCTGTAGAATTTAATGTATGTAGATGATAGAAAAATGTAGGTAAATGGTTCTACTGATAATTTGGTGGATCTTTCCAGTAAGTGATTACTAGTTTTACGAAGGTTGCTTGTAGTTTTAAGGGGATTTTTGTCATTATTAACTTTATTTGGGAAATATTTTAGTTACATCGATACTAAAATATCTATCATATGTTTTATGAAAAATGGCTGCTGGGAATTCCGGACTATTTAAAATGGTAAGAGGGTAAATCATATTAACAGATCTGTAAAGTTTTGTTGTGATGCTCTGATTTTATTCATTGGATGCGATGATTTCTCTGATGAAGATAGTGCTCTTGCTCTTTCAACTTCGCTGAATCTAACGAAATGAAAATACTTATCCCTGAGGACAATGTTATCAGATTCCAGCATATCTGTATTGCCCTTCTACAACAAGATATTAGAAGCCAAAAAAAGATACTACCCTACAGAAGGTGTTGAAATAACGGAGGCAAAGATTAAGTTACAAGTCCTTTTGGATATAACAACACAATCGGCAAGTTATTTAAGTTATTTGGAGATAATTATTAAGACAATCTCTTAATCTCTTTGATCTTTGTACTTTTTGACACTAGATTTTATATTGATTTATTACTTTTATGAATGTTATGCTCAGTGGAAGAACTGTAGCAATGAAAAGTATCTGGTACCTACCTATAAGGTCAGAAATGTCGAGTATCGGAAAAATTGGCAAATTATTTGGAGATAATTACTAAGCCAATAGTTAGACTTAGAAGTTTTTTACACTAGATTTTATTATTTGATTTTATATAAGTGAAAAACTTTTAACAAGCACTACATTTCCTATCAGATGCTCGTATCAAAATAAACAATATTTTTTAAGAGTTTAATTTCCCCTTAACTGCCAATGCTGCAGGGTTAAACCGTCCAGAACCCTATATGCCCATTTGTAGAAGACAGTAGCTACTTTAAGCTATTATAGGTTTTTTCTTGAACAAACTTCTTATTTCTGAGAAAAACAATATAATATAAATCTTTCCATACATTTTTTCTGAACTATTATTTTAACCTATAAAGGAGTGTCTTTTTTTTAAAATTTAATAGAATATCTTTTAATCACCATACAATTTCCTATCAGTTGCAATTTTTTTTAGACAGAAATAACGAAACTTGTTCCTACGTCCACCTTTTTTCAAAATCGTTCCACTGTGTACCGTGATTTGAGCCAATTCACTTCCTATTTGTGTCATCTAATTCACGCGTTGCGCGATACGCGTTACACGCCGAACTTTACTGAGTGCAGATTTCTTACTGCGCAAATCGTGAATATTCACGTGAGGCTTCATGCGGCCCCGAATACCACGGCAGTTCGTGCACTGGATTCAGCATGTGCGTTTTAGAGACCGCAGCAGTGCAAGTGTGCCGGTTGGCTAGGCTTGGAAGGTAGCGGGATCCGAAGCACGGTTCTCCGCTGGCTGACTGCAGGTTGTAGGGGGCCCAACTAGTAAGCTAGCCCGCCGCCTTGCGAAAAATCCCAGAATGCTCCATCGTGCCGGTTGGCGACCGGATTAGAGGACCCGATGGCCATTCCTGGAGGGAGGTCTCAGTCTCCAGTCTAGTCTCCCACTGGCGCAGGAGCCTGCTGTTTGTCTCTAGGCTTTCACTGACCAGTGCCTCACTCAACAGCCGTTTTTCCCACAAACCTAATCACTCCAAAAACCAAACCATGAAAAAGTCAACATATAATAAGTTGCGCTCACAGCGGAAGCACTTCCTACACAACCTATCATCTTACCAACGGTTATAACAGTTTTATTTATTTTTGTTTTCAATTCTCTAAGATCTTGTAGTACCTATACCTATACTTAGTAGATTTTTGTTTTTGTCTTCTTGTTTTATGTGTGTGTTGTGCGTGTGGTAAAATAAATAAATTTTCTTTCTTTCTTTCTTTCTTTCTTTCCTCTCGCTTCAAGCGCACCTCTGAAACATTAGAGGACTGCACTCCAATCTCGATCCGGTCCACCACCACCTAGAGACAGCTAAGCCACACTTATTATTTAATCCTCACGGAGACGCAGATTCAATGAACCCGATTTCTCAGTTTTATGTACTTTGGTGGACACCAGCATAGTTAATTTTGTCTTGACATTCTATGGGGAGGTCCATGTCCAGCAGTGGACTTCTGTAGGCTGATGATAATGAAAAAACGTCATGGGTTCACGGGGCAAACTATGATAATTATGGGTACCTACCTACCTACTGCAATGATGAAGGTCAGTTACTTACATTCGTGTACATTTTGGACATTAGAAAAATAAGTTTTATTCTTGTAAACAATAATTTTCCGAGTTTTTCCCTGAAATACCTTTTATCATTCTAACAATTTTATTCAACGCGATCTATAAACAGATACCTTGTAAGCTATTTATTTAACGCCATCTATCTAACGTCCATGCCAATGCTCTTGGACAATAACAACGCCATCTAGTGAAAACCAAAACAGTGAATATGTATGTGTGCGTGCGTGTAATTACATCAGAAAAGTGAACGATCTTATTTCTAGGTAATTTGAACTTTCAAATGACTGTTTAAAGGAAATTCATACTGCATTAAATTCTTACAACTACAACTTAGCCGCGAACGATAAAATAAAACACGAAAGACGCCCGAATTTAGCACAAAAAATAAAAAAGTAATACAATAAGTTTCCACGCCATCTAACGTGAACCGAGCTTTTAGTAATCAAGACGATTATCCTTAAGTATATCAGTTATCTAGTACCCATAACACAAGCTCTGCTTAGCTAGCTTGGGGCTAGATAATGTTGTGTGAACTGTCCAGCATTGTTTATTTATTATTTATTTATTTCAGATGGCAGAAAACGGCAGAAAGTGGCAGGCAGAGCGGCGGCAAATGGAGCTGGAACTGGATGACCTCAGGGCTAAGCGGGACACCATGCAGCATTGGGAGGCACAGGTACTAAAGCCACCAGTCTGACATTTAGTTACGGTGCTATTGGTAACGAAATATGCACATAGCCCATCTGTTCTAAGACCCAGGACTCTGTGAGCCCATCTGTTTACGACCCAGGGCTCTGGGCCCAGTGCCCTTCTGTAAAAAACCCAAGGCTGTCGGCACAGAGTTAGCCTTAAAACCCAAGGTTGTCGGCACAGAGTTAGTCTTAAAACCCAAGGCTTTCGGCACAGAGTTAGTCTTAAAACCCAAGGCTTTCGGCACAGAGTTAGTCTTAAAACCCAAGGCTGTCGGCACAGAGTTAGTCTTAAAACCCAAGGCTGTCGGCACAGAGTTAGTCTTAAAACCCAAGGCTGTCAGCACAGAGCCCGTCTGTTAAAGAACCAGAGATATAAATAAAAACAAAAGGGCATTTATTCCTTACACTATCATTACTAAGAAACAAAGGATATAAGTATAAAAATAATATTGAGGTTAGTGTAAGAGAAAAGGTCGAGATCTCAGCCACGCAGTTTGTCAGCCCCGCCTTAGAATATTCCCGTCGTCAGCAGCCATGATACTCGGTAGCTATCGGCTGCTCCCAAACAAAAGTGAAAACTATGTAACAATGATTGAAAAAACAAGGAACAGCAGGACAACCACTGAGAACTCGTTACTAATAGATACTATTGGTACCTAATAAGCTTAGGTACCTACACAAGCTTATATGCACAGCTTGTCTTTTAAAACCCCGGGGTTTTTTTAAATAATGTAATGGCTGGACAAACTTGCATACGGCCCGCTGATGGTGAGCGGTTATCGGACATCTGCAACACCAGAGGCATTGACAATGCTTTGCCTGTCCTGAAGGACTCTTTTTACATATATTTTGAAGCGGCTCATGTTGTAGTTTAGCGGAAACACCTCAAGAGGGAGCCCATTCCACAACTTGCACGCATGAGGGAGAAAAGATCTCGTAAAGCGAGCTGTACGAGATACCCACGTGTCGATGATGTGAGGATGAGCTCCCTTGCGTTGTCGATAAGTGCGATGGTAGAACCTGGATGCGGGTATGAGATTGAACATCTCCTCAAAGCACTCCCCATTATAGAGTCGATAGAACATACAGAGCGAGCCGATGTCTCGGCACAGGCTCAGCGGCTCAAGTGAACTGGAGAGCTTGGGGTCGTTGACTTTTCTAACGGCTCTTCTCTGTAGGGAGTCAAAGCGAACCAGCTGGTACTTAGGGGCCCCGTGCCATAGGTGGGAACAGTATTCCATGTTCGGCCGAACCTGTGCTTTGTAAAGTAGTTAACGCTGAGTTGGCGTGAAATACTCTTTTGCACTCTTTTATCTTTTTTGTGATATATTCAAATTCAAAATCTTTATTTCAGGCTTATTGAGAAATGCACTAAACCTAAACAATACGCCCATAGCAACATAAATACCTTAGAAACGAAGGATATATGAATACCTAAGGATATATGATTAGAGCTCAACTTTTCTGGGAAGTACCCCGAATTTCCAAAAGGTCCTCTCTGTTATGTGTAGAATGCCCCATTTTTGGATTATCATGTTCTGGGACAGTCTGTATAAATGGGGTGCTATGTGTATTCCAGATAGCAGATATCATCCGCTGGGTGGCCGATGAGAAGGAGGCGCGAGGGTACCTCCAGGCGCTGGCTACCAAGATGACCGAGGAGTTGGATTACTTGAAGCACGGTACGACAAGCTTTTATTTTTACACCCAAAGGAAGAGAATGGATATGTGAGAGATTGTTTTGACAACCTCTGTGGCGCGGTGGGCGAAGGTTCGCCTGCGACGCAGGAGGTTGCGGTTTCGATTTCGCCTCGAAACAAATATTTGTACAATCTTCAGATAGTTATTCAGGGTGTTTTGGGTATTTTCTATGCATAATCAACAATATGTAATGTATTGTATTAAGTATATCAGTTATCTAATACACATAACACAAGCTCCGCTTAGCTTGGGGCTGGATAATGTTGTGTGAACTGTCCAGCATAATTTATTTTATTATTTAAAGTTACGATTTTTGGATGTTTAAGTATTTAAAAAATTAACTTGTTTCCTTGTAGCATCATCATCGGGAACCTCCCTAGCTGTTCCATCGTCCCCCCCAGCTGTTCCGCAGGGGGGCGGCACGGGGGGCTGGCGGAACCGACGCTCCCAGAAGCTGGATAAGATGGAAATCCTCACGCTGCAGTCGTCCCTGCTCTCCGAGCTACAAGCCAAGCAAGCCATCGGCGAGGAGCTGAGCCGCACCCGAGCTGAGCTTATGAACAGTCAAAGGTGAATCTTCAGGCATCCCAAGACTATGCGACATGAAGGGAAAGTACCTAAATAATAATAGATAATATATTTTGCGGAAGCGAGACTTTATTTTATTTTTTAAATTTAGTAATACTGCATTCATAGATTTTATGTAAATTACTTGCTTCGTCTGGGAATCGAACAGACTTCGAACCCCTTTTAACAATAAGTAGTTAATACCCAGGAGCTATTCACTAGAAATCCTTGAAAAACTTGAATAAAACAGTCTATTCTCATTGTTTTGCCAACAGAGAGCTTGTAGAAACCAGACAGCGGCTCGATACGCTCGCCCATGACATGAAGCGAAAGGATCAACACATACGCGATATGCAAGCGAGGCTCGACGCGCCGCCACACCAACAGGGCAATTCGTGTGAGTATTTAGTTCATTGTAATATAAAATACCTGTTTGAGAGCACTGATGAAAACTATTATAATTTTTTACAAAAACATACTCTTAGGTGCTTATATGGCGCAGCCGGTTGGATGAGTCGAAAGGTCTGGGGAGATTTTCAGGGAAATGTGTTCTAAGTTTATGGTCTGTTTATTTCAATGCAGGTGGAACATTGTATGGGCTGTTAGTAACAATGAATGCCGTCATTGTTGTTATGTTGTTGAGCTCATTGTGAATGAATTATCATTTGATCGTTATTAGTAAACGCTCCCACGCTTCTTTTAGCCGTGTTAATAATGTAAATTTTTTCAGCGCACTTATTTATATGTATATTTAGTGCACCCTTTTTCTTTTTCTTTTTATTACATGTTACCGCACAATCCCACCTTTCGCACGTATTACCTGTGACGTCATTCGCTAAATGTCAATGGAACTGGATCTCCCACTACAAAGCGGCAGACGTTGGACGTCGACCGCGACGGAAAAAACGGAAATAAACGAACTTTTATGTGCCATTTTACTGAACGGAACGTGAACTGTAAATTTAAAATTTGAACACTTCATTCCGCAAAATTATATTATACTGTGTTATTTGAAAACGGAAAACATGTTATTGAAACCCTTCCGTAAAATTTTAATTTGTGTTATTCTAAATCGGAATGATGCTTACGTGAAATTGTCTATGTTATTGTGTAATGTTATTTTGGAACTGAAACGGGCTTATTCCACTTAATTAAGATTGTGCTATTTGAAATTGGAACGCTAACGTAATTACGCTTGCGTGTTATTGGCTATGGATATGTGAATTGAAATTGGAACTGTGATTCGAAAACCGTTGATCCGTTTTAAAAATGGAATGTTTATCGCAATCGTGATCTATGGCGTAACGATCATGTATTATCTGTGGCATTTACTAATATATTTTGCGTAAGACGCTTTTTACTGTTATTTTTTTGTGTTATGTTATCATATAATGTTTTTTTGAACCTGCGTTGTGCTTTGGCAGTTCGAGCGTGGCTGAGGCCGTACATACCACTTTTTATAGGCGTGACGTCATGCATATGGGGCGTCGCCGTCTTGGTTTACCATCATTTGTACGAATGATATTTGGTTTTATTTCTATAGCCAATGCCATGCACATTTTGATAGTATTTTTTCAAGGGGATTGCCCTAAAAAATACTGTTCAGAAAATATGTTTATATTTGTGATGGCAAATATAATACCACCGTATATAATCTGGCATTAATTAAATTGTTTAGACTAAAGTCAAACAAAATGGTGCATATATAATTTCAAATCTTTTTGAAAATTATACATGATATATTATGCTATGGAAATTGAATTATTCGCTTCAATTGGTGTGTTTTAATTTTGCCGCTATTAGTGATTATTAGGTTAGAGTATAGTGCTCAAAATACTAGTCGCAAATGACTGAAATTCAATCTGAAATGGTTGAAGTTGCACAAAAGGAGCTAGTTTTCGCAATACTGTATTCAGAAATCTATTGAAACGTATTGAATAGGCATGATGAATGATTTTTGAAACTATTCTATTATGTAATGGGTCTACTATTGCCAAAAAAAAAACTTTATTTCTGTTTCAAATTTACGTTTAATAGCAATATGTTGTATTTTTTTAAACCAACTTTGAATTTCGCTTTAAAACGGTCGCAGGTGTCATGGCGTCTGCTTATGACGTCACGATTTTGTGAGCAATGAGAAGCCAGCGTAGTAACTATTATTTAATCTGTGCCAGCGTTGCCGGTGCGGTACTTATGGTCTTATTTCTGTCTTTCTTTCTTACTCTGTCTCTCCCTGTTTCGCATTTCGCATAAAATGGCGTCGTATTTAATATTTTATTTTCTTCGTCTCTTCTTATATAATGGCTTCTGAGGAGTGCTTGATGATCTCGCTTTTAAATGAAATTAAAGAAACATTTTGGAATTATATTTACCTATATTCATTTTTAAATGCATAATTTCGCTCGTTCTAGTTATTGTCATCATGCCTATTGTCTTTCTCGTCAACATAGTTAACCCAAACGTGGAATTGCTCGAGTTTTCTAGAACTATTCTGGTGAGGAATCAGTCGAAGTGTAACTACATTTCTTAATATTTTTGTTAACTTCTCAACAAAAGCTTCTTTAGATTATGGTTCGTACTTTAAATCTCAACAAAGTATGCAATTATCTAGTCCTTCGAATCTTAGTCTAGTCTAAAACTGCACAGCCAAAGATATTTAAACAATGTCGGCCTCGAACGTTCGAACTAGTCATTTTATATCGATTATTTATCTATTTTTTTATATTTATACTGTCATGTCAAAATAGTTGCCCACAATTTCAGCTGCCATTATTAAAAAAAGTCCTATATAATATAAAACCTGCTGCGATGCGCTGCCTACTCTAAAGGAATATATTATAATTTTTCTTGAAGCGGCACATGTCTTAACCAAGTGGGGAAAACCTCAGATGTAGCTCATTCCATAGCTTGTAGGTTGAGGAAGAAATGATCTCGGGAAACGAGTCGTACTAGAAACCCAGGGCTCTATGATTCTGCAACCATTGCAAAGTTCCAAAATACGTTGCTGAGTAATCGATAATGTAATGTTTTAGTTGATTTAAGCCAGTGGCGCCTAAGTTTCCTCAGTATGCTACCGTATTTGTTATGCCACTTGCATAGTTTTGTTAATTATGGAGTGGCAATGTCACTTGCTACAATGCTACCCTATTTGTTGTGTCACATTTGAACTACCGAGTTTATTGTGTCACTTGCTGAAGTACTATCCTGTTTGTTGTCACATTTGAACTACCGAGTTTATTGTGTCACTTGCTGAAGTACTATCCTGTTTGTTGTCACATTTGAACTACCGAGTTTATTGTGTCACTTGCTGAAGTACTATCCTGTTTGTTGTCAAATTTGAACTACCGAGTTTATTGTGTCACTTGCTGAAGTACTATCCTGTTTGTTGTCACATTTGAACTACCGAGTTTATTGTGTCACTTGCTGAAATACTACCCTGTTTGGTGTAACACTTGTAGAAATCCCTGAAAATTAAATGCAGCAGCTATTTTGACATGAGTTTAAATTGTCATGGTTTTGCTTATTTTGCATTTTTATCGTGTAAATATGCGCTTATGGTTTTACTGAAATTATATTTGACAGAATTAATGAATACATCAATTTACATGACAGCACGATGCAGGTTTTTTAAATTAATTTATTGATTAGTTTAAGTTTTCTTTTTGATTTGTAGAATCTCAGTTAGTTTTTGATTATGTTTATATTCTTTTGTGTATCCGTTAAGTTTTGAAACGTCAGTTCTTTTTTTTATAAAATAGCGAAAATAAATAAAACTTTCCACAAAGTACAGGCACTGCCAAAAGTGTTTCATGTTTTTGATATTTACTTTGACATATAGCGCCAGTTCTGCCGTTTTTAAAACTGTCGGAATTATTTTTGCATTCTATTTTATGTAATTATTAAGTTACGTCAGCACATTTACTCTGCATTTAGCATTTTTGTAATGTTTAAGTTATTCTGAACCGTGCATTCGTGTACCTTTGTGTCATAGTGAACTTATATTGCAATATTTATGTAAATAAGTTATTAAAGTTCTGTTTTAAATGTCTTTATTTTTTTAATTTTACTCGAGTTAGATTTAAATATTTTAAATTATTTTTTAAGCATGTCCTGAATCGGCGATTGCCGTTTCCCATACTTAGGCTCCAACAGATTAAGTATTTATGACTATTTTCGTATGGTTTTCCTTGCCATAGCATGCTTACATTCAAGTACAAGATAATATGCCTTATGTTCTTGAAGTTAAAGTTTAAGTTATGCGCAAGCAGCAAGGCAAGGGTCGACCAAAGGATCAAGCTACTGGAGCGGGAAGGAAGAGACTGGTTCGTTTATTTTATTCAATATAATTAAAACATATTTAGAAGTAGTTATGTGATTGTGTGTCCATTCCTTAAAGGTGTAAGTTTCGTCCTTGTGCTGCGTAAGTAGATTCTAATACCTATCATTTTTGTATCAACCATTTGTAAATACGATCAAGTGTGAAGGAAAATTCATTTTGGATACATTGCATTATCACTGTTTTGTCGGTTTTGGTTTATTTTTAATCTGTACATTACGATTTGTATACCAGTTGTAATTCCTCCCCAGATAACAAAATATCCATATAATTTACCGACTCAGCCCAGTGAATATCAACTAATAATAACCCAACCATAATGTCTTTAAACTTGTTCAAAGACTTGTTTATATACCTATATTTTGCTTAAGTGACAGTATTTTATATAACATTCTGATATAAATAGTTTTAAAATTGAGGTGTTAGACAGTTTAAATATAAAGATAAGTTTATTTCACTTAGAATAGGTACAACGAAACATAAATATGTTCTTAAGTATATGAAAACAGAAGAACATTGCCTTCCGTGCTAGTTAAAAAACGTGTTACGGCAAGGTAACCCCAGATTATAACAAGTTTCAAAATGAAACGTCCATTTTACGATTTTAAGCCAATATAAATCGACGAGTGTAACAAGTCTCAGACTAGCAGTTTAAATTTAAACTTATTGTAAACATTCATAAAAACCATTACTCCAAAACAGTGATAGTTGCTTTTCATTCGGCCATTTTGTACAAATTTGAAGCGTTTTCTCTTTTTTTATTGCTTCGCTTGCTTGAGCTTGCTACGGTGATCTGACCGTGACGTCACGATCCGTTCACGACACTTCATAACTCGCTGAGCGATATGGTTTTTCCTTTAACACTTGTTTGTATCGTTAGGTACTTGACTAATCTGTTTTTATTTTATATTATTTTTGTACCTATTTGTATTTGTCCTTAGATTAGATGGCGAGTAGCATACATGCATATTTTAGTATGGACCCAAAATAAAATGAAGAAAGTAAATAATTTAATATTAAAGAAACATGTTTTGAACTATTAATAAAAACTAAGTATGCAAGTGTGTGTATGTTTGCTCGCCTGATTGGAGGGTATGTTATGTACAGCGCCTATTGTATACGTCCAATATGCATGTTATACCCTGTTTTATTTCACTAAAATGTGTTCAAAATATGTAGTCGTTCGCAAAATATAAAGGGCATACTAGGTCTGTAACTTAATCAGAGCTTAGATCGGACATAGATAAAAATTTATTAACAGCAAAAAATTACAATGATATTAAATAATTAGTTGTTAAGAGCACCTTTAAGTAAATATGGAAAATAGTACTTTTTTTTGGGCCAATTTCTCAATGGCTATATATAACATGCCTGGTATTTATTTTAACGTAGTTCTCTGATCGCAGATTTTAACTCACAGCTATGTATCACCTATTTATATAGTAATTCTACGAACTTTAATTTTGATAACAAATCAATTAAGGCGCGATAGGTTCTCAAATGTCTCTAGAATTTTAAAGTTTTTGATAAGAATTTTCATAGTTTTCTGTGAAGAAAAAAATATATGATATTCTTGAGCTTTTTATCTAGTGAAATCAATAATTTAATACAATATTTGAATTATTTCAAACGATAAAAAAAAATAACAAAGATACCTCCTTTTTAAAATTTAAATGCTATTTTTCACTCACTTCTCTTACGTTCTAATTTTTGAAACATTTGGTTACATGTTAGTTATTATTTGAGTTAGTGAATTCATCAACAAAATTAAACAAAACTTTGAACGACATTTTTATATAATTTTTTTATACATAAAAACACGGTATCAGAGCGTGCGCTCGCCTTCTTCGCCTCATACAAAAATGTTCGTTGAACCTATAGCGCCTTAAGAATAATAATAATCTAATAATATCAATTGTGTCTCTTATGAGTATTAACGCTTTCATAGCGTACGCATCTGAGTCAGGAAGCTATACTATACATAGCTTTTACACTTAGCATTGCATCTGATGGCAAACATACCAAGTTGTGACTCCCAAGATGCCAACGAGTGTCCTAAAGGCGCTATCACATAGCCCCCCACTCGAACTCAGAATAGGAACGTCTAAATTCTAGATCTGCATCTGCAATGGCATTTTCAATGTACTGATACCGAAAAGCTTAAGAAGGGTCAGATTCAGAAGGCGGTACTCCTGGACTCGACACGCATAGTCAGGAGGTTCCTCTCTCTGCAGCCCTAGCCCCCGACCGTTGGAGCCTCGCTCCGCGGTCAGTGGTTCCCCGTTTAGATTTATATTTTTTACTATAATTTTTATAGTATTTATTTTTTGTAGATAGTATTCATTTATAATGAAAAAAAAATGTTTTTTACGAGATTTGGAATAAATGAGTGACATAATAATCAAACATACATTTTTACGTACGCACGAAACACCAGCTATTTGAATTGCCCAATAATCCAACTGGTAGCGAATATTCATTTTAGAAAAATCATACTTACTGGGCAGATAGTTTATTAGTAAGTGTACGATATATTATTTTAAGGTTTATTGTATTAGTACCCTATCAAAAATGTGGTCCACATTGAAAAAACAAACTCAATACGAGTAAAACTGTGTTCGAAACGATCTGCTACACGTAAGAATATAATGAAAATAACAGTAACTAATTAATATTATAACATTTCCGATATTTATGTTTTTTTTTGTCGAATACATGTTTAATTGTTGTAAAATAGCGAAATAATACCTTATAAGATGAGTAGTGATGATGCGTAAGCGCAAGTCGTGTTTAAATTAATGTTCGTAGACTTGTTGAATAAATAGGTGAAATATAACTGTGAATTGTGAATACTTGGTGAATAGTTATTGAGAGGTTTGCGCTGGGAAAACTATTTTCTGGTTTTGGTCCTCGATACTTGAAGGGGCTCTTAACACTTTTGTGCACGACTATACATTTAAAAAAGTCTAATTTGTGAAGTTTTAGTTTGAGGTTTCGGTTGGGATTGGTTTATGTGTTTTAGTAATGTTAATATTTTGTTAATGTTCTATGTATATATTATACTATAAATTAATATTACAACTTATACAGGTTGTAACATAATATCCCTATAAAACCGGGGTGCGTATTCTCCATATCATGGCTGTTAACTTTAGTTCTACGACTTTTTAATTTATGATACACCCTGTATTGCACATATTTTTTAATGATATCATATTTATTACTTTTTCAAATGAAAAAGATTAAAAATAATTTGAATAAAATAGAGTTTTGGATAGTGAATATGTAGTAGATCTGCCATACAGCCTTGATTTGATATTAGCTGGGCCCATAACCTAAAATTCATAATAAGGCATTTATAAAAGAAGCCTCTACGCTTTCTGTTTTGACCATGGCTTACCATAGGTCACAAGGCTGTTTTCATAAACAGGATAACCAAGACAGAACCAGTGATACGCAGAACAAACGAAACTAAAGAAACAATGAATACTCATGTATTTTTAAATATTAACCTTATTGTTTTTTAATTTCAGTCCTGGATCGTCCCCCGTCCCAAATGAGCTACCTAGATCAATTCCTGAAGGAAGCGCCGACGGAGCGGCACTACGACAATGTGGCTTCAATTAACGAACAAAAGGTACGTTTTTGTCGGGCAAGCTTCGCGTACATTATTTACTAAACAAAACACCCACAAAAGTATTAAAAAGGCCAAGAAAACTAAACATGTTGGCAGAAATCACTTAGTTTGGATTTGGTCCATACTTTTTAAATTAATATAATTTCATATGTAACCTCAGTTTGTTATTAACAATAAGGTGACTGATTTCAATTTACAAATGTCATATTTTGTTTGAAATCTATGAAAGCTTTAAATCCCGGTTTTTTAAGAGAGCGCAGCTGCGGTCAGACTTTAATGATTGATATAATTATTAACAACATATATTTTAATAAATCATTGATTAAGATCTCATTATGGATAAATGTCATGGATTTTGCACTAAATATGGCATTAGGTACTTCACGATCATGCTTTTAATTATTATGTTGCTACATTTTTAGTTGTTTTTGTTACCGCACAGATGTCGCCACAGTACCACAGATACCGAAATACGCAACATTGTTGTAACGCAAAGGTATTGTTTTTGTCATTGTTTTGCATGCGCTTTTAGATTAACATATCGCCTTAACAATTTAAGGCTATATGTTACTACCACCATACCTATTTCTGCCGCAAAGCAGTAGTGCTTGCATTGCTGCGTTCCGGTTTGAAGGGTATAAAAAAAACCGTACAAACACACTGGAATACTTACGTTACTAAATAAAACTAGGTATGAAAACAAATTATGTGTTAATACAGAGGAGCTATAGTCCAATTAAATCCATTTGTAATGATCTCCACACTAGGCACGCCTGTATCGTGGAGATCTGTTACCGACTTACAGAAAACAATGAAGGGTTTTAGGAGGACCAATTTATTCAATAAATCTATCGAAAACAGTTTCACCAATCGTGTTTCTGTTTTTGATTTATTTAGATTACATCCTCAAATAATTTCTGTATATATATCAAGTTTGTAACCCCCTTATTCGCTATGACCAAACGTGACATAACACGGACTCGTTACGATATCTGCGTGGAATCATCGTTCAGAATACATTGTGACGTCACACGTTATTGTCAAGTAATCTTCTATGGTCATAGCGAATAACAGCCCTTCTTTACTGTGAGCACGTAACGCATCGACCCAAAAATATTGTACATTTAACTTAAGACTGCGCCAAACCCAGGCAGAAATCTTCATAAAAAAAACGCCACGCGCCGCTCTGAAAATTATTATTAATAATATTATAATTTTAAAATGCCTGAAGACGAAAGTCTTCAATCAGTGTGTCTTATCTTACCCGTAATGACCTACGGTGCCGAGACGTGGACACTCACGGTGCGCCTGGTCCATCAGTTCAAGGTGATCGGAGTTTCTCTGAGGGATAAAATCCGCAACGAAGTTATCCGACAAAGAACTAAGGTCATCGACATAGCTTCGAGAATTAGCAAGCTGAAATGGCAATGGGCTGGGCATATATGCCGAAGAACCGACAACCGCTGCGGTAAACGTGTTCTAGAGTGGAGACCACGTCTTGGTAACCGTAGTGTGGGGCGCCCCCTGGTGAGGTGGAGCGACGATCTGCGTAAGGCGGCTGGTAGAAAGTGGATGGGAAGAGCTGTAAATCGGTCTAAATGGCGAGCATTGGGAGAGGCCTATGGCCAGCAATGGACTGATACAGGCTGATGATGATGATATTTTTAAAAAACCCCGTGGGTGATCCTTCCGTTTTATTGTATTGATCTTATTTATCCAATTTTTGACCCAATAATCTGTACCATATTGACAAACAATCGAATCTAGCCAAAAGTTACAGGTAACTTTGTGATTTTTTTTAATCAAGAAATTTTTGTCCTATCGTGTTTCTGTTTGGGTGATCCCTCGGTATTATAATGTAGTATCTATGCATATATTTTATTTGAATATCGTACATGATTTAGTCTGTTAAAAATCGAATCTAAGATTGGTAATTTTGCGTTATACCCCACCTTATGCATATTTGATTGATGTACATTGAACAGTGGAACTACTAAAACTATTTCAGTTAATGTACGGGTCCCAGCAGTCTGCCGCTCTGAGCGGCTCCGTGGAGTCCCAGGACGAGATGGAGGGTCCACGGCCGTCTTCTCCAGCCTCCAGTAAAAGCTCCCCCAGCGAACTGTCGACTGTAAGTCAGTTTGTAAGTAGTGAATGTCTACTCTATACTTAAAATATAATATAAGATAATTTGTTTGATCAGATTTCACACAATAAAAATTCACATGTCATCCATATTGTTAATAATAATTAAATCTTATAATTAATGTTAGGCCGTTAGTCCACCGCCGCCGTTACCGTCACGTCACCGAGAACGATATGACGGCACTGAAGTAGCGATACGTAAATTTACTATAGCCGCGCGTCCACCGCCGTGACAGTGACGGACGTGCGGTGGACAAACGGCCTTAGAGTAGACAAAATTTCATTTTTTTCCCTTAACCTATATTGTCCCACTGCTGGGCAAAAATCTCCCTAAATTCTTCCACTTGTCCCTGTCCAACCACTACATAAAATTTTGAATTAAATACAATTATAATTTAAAAAAAAAAAAAAGTATTACACATTAATTCGTGGACTATAAGCTTGTGTGCCGACCTGAGGCTGATGTAGTGTGCTCTGCCAGGACCCGTCGCTGGGGCCGGCGGTGCCAGGCAAGCAGAAGGTGCACCAGTTCCTCGTGAGGACTTTCAGCAGCCCCACCAAGTGCAACCACTGCACCTCGCTCATGGTAAGTTCTTGAACAAATAATCTTACCCACTATAAAACTCCAGCATTTTTTATTTTTTTCGAATGGGTTTAAATGCATTTGACCTCGTGGGTACCGGGCTTTTGGGTGAGCGCAGATGGCGCTCAACCTGCAAAGTTAGGTTGGGGCAACTAGCACAAGGGCACCACTTAGGTACGGACCTAGGCTTGGGCTGTTGCCGGTTTGGGAGGAACGAGCAAAACGCCCCGGAACATGCTTGTACTGGTTTAGGCGTAAGGTACATAAGGTACTTAGAAGGTTCATCGACCTCGCCGGCGGTGCAAAGGTGGAGTGTTGTCTCCGTCTTGACTGGATGAAGTCACTAACGCATTACCGGTAGTGATAGGGTCATCGGGATCAACAAGAACATGTCTTGGTATAAGGAGGGGAAAAAAACTCTCAAAAACTCCAACTGTGGTGTGCTCGGCTTAAGAATAGACCCCTCCATCTCCTACCGTGGATGTCGCAAAAGGTGTTTTTTTATTTATTTTAAAATTTGGTATGACGTATCAAGCAGATGGCCCACCTGATGTTAAGCGGTACCCTCTGCCTATGAACAGTGGATTATCACATAGGTCACGTCCACCTAGGGCGCACCCTATGTGGCATTGCACTGCGCCCGCCACCCTGAGACATAAAGATGAAAAGTAGCATGTGCCTGTAATTTCACCGGCAACCATACCCTTCAAACCGGAACACAGCAATGCGGGCACTACTGCTTTGCAGCTGAAATGGTGGTAGTACATCCAAGGCTGAATTCTTTCACAAAAAAAAGCTCCGGTACTACGAAAACTAGTACTACTGGTGGCTACTGGTATTACACCAGAGGATGAGCAACAGCGTCCACCTGAGTGTCTAACACAAATTGCTATCGTAGTCCGTCTGCCAAGCGTGGAGATTATGGCAAATCCCCCCTTTGCATTCTATGGGGGAGGCCTAGTCCAGTAGTTGACGTCTAAAGGCTGCTGATGATAACTATAAAACTTTTTCACTTTTTAGTTGACTTTAAAACTATGGCAGTCTAGTTCCCGCCACGAGAAGCTATTTGTAAATAAAGAACTTCTACTAAGTTACGTAGCGTTAATTCAATCAACAACAAGTATTCCCAAATCCAATCAACTCAAAGTAACATACCTGTAATACGAAACTAACGAGCAATTTCACTTGGTCGGGTTATATATTAGCGATATAAAGCGCTGTCGTATTATGCTGTTGTCTTCGAGTAATTATTGACGGCTGCTCGTCGGATCAATTGGCTATTAACGCCGGGGTACCTCAGGGGTCAGTGCTATACAGTAAACAGTGTCGCAGGACACTGTTTCTGCTGCACATTAATGATTTGCTATTGCCCGGTATCATTGGGTATGCAGACGACAGCACAGTTGTGGAGAGATATGTTTCCACTGCGCGAGCTAGGTAGAATGAAATTCAGGAGTTAAGAGATGAGATGCTGCAGCGTCTGAATTTGACTCTCAAGGCTTTATCCGACTGGGGTGATGCCAATCTAGTCAAGTTCAATGCCTCTAAAACGCAGGCTTGTCTCTTCTCGGCGAAAAAAAGACCGTTTCTCCATGTTCCTGTATTCCGAGATGTACCTGTAGCTATAGGAGATCGAGCTCTTAGGTGTTTCGCTCACGCCTACTCTCAACTTTGGCTCCTACATCGAGTCGATTTGTTAGCCGTTCGTCCTACATGCAGTTAGTCCAAGTCGCGGTTTGTCCAGTAAGCGTTTGGTCCAATACGCAGTTAGTCCTAAAATCTGGATGAACTGCAAATTCGCTTGGTAGCAGTTGGTCCAACTAAGTCCAGTAAGGCAAAAACAGCTGCAATGAAGCTAGGCATCCTGAATAAGGTAAAGCGTTACTTCACACCAGGACAGCTTCTCAGTTTATATAAAGCACAAGTCCGGGCTGGTATGGAGTACTGCTGCCATGTTTGGGATGGTTCGGCCAATCACCAGCTTGCTGTCTTGGACTCGATCGAACGTAGAGCTTTCAGGTTTATAGCTGAGAAACATGGCGGACACTAATATCCAGAGTCTCGAGCAACGCCGTAAGGTTGCATGCCTTTCGATCTTCTATAGGTTACATTTCGGGGAATGCTCCCAGGAACTGCACGATCTGATTCCACCATCTCCTTTTCATCACAGGATGAGCAGGCGTACGGCTCAGTGCCATTCTTACCTCATTAGTATACCTTCTATTCGCACAAAACGTTTCAGTTCTACCTTTATAATGCAAACTGCTAAGGAGTGGAATACACTGCCGTCGTCTGTCTTTCCTGAAAACTATAATCTGGGTCTCTTCAAGGCTTGCGTGAATATGTGCCTTCTAAACCTTTGTGCTCCATCTTCGGCCACGTCGTCACCAACCAACAGGTGAGATCGTGGTCAACCAAAGATCTAACAAAGTAAAAAAAAAAAGTGTGATACTGGAACGCGTCTGACTCATGGCATTGACAGCGTCGTGACGGGGACTTTATTGTAATATTTGTTGTTATAAAATGTGCTTGTCCTGAGTGTGCGTATGTTTGCGGCAGATCGGGCTGACGCGGCAAGGCGTAGTGTGCGAGCGCTGCGGGCTGGCAGTGCACACGCGGTGCTGCGCGCGCGTGCCGCCGCGCTGCCCGCTGCCGGCGCTCTCGGAGCGGCGCCCGCTCGGCATCGACCCGGCGCGCGGGCAGGGCACCGCCTACGAGGGATACGTCAAGGTAACGTGCGCGCGCTGCACGCTGGCCGTGCACACGCGGTGCTGCGCGCGCTCGGCATCGATTAACACAAGCCTAGCCTACATCCTACAGAGGATAGACTAAACAATAGTTGTCGTACGTTAATAGTTAGAGTTGATGTTGGTGTCGTCATGTGCAGGTCCCCAAGCCGGGCGGCGTGAAGAAGGGCTGGATGCGGCAGTTCGTGGTGGTGTGCGACTTCAAGCTGTTCCTGTACGACATCTCCGCGGACCGCAACGCGCTGCCCGCGCTGTGCGTCAGCCAGGTGCTCGACATGCGCGACCCGCACTTCAGCGTGGCCGCCGTGCGCGACAGTGACGTCATACACGCCGCCAAGCGCGACATACCATGCATATTTAGAGTGAGTTATAGAAATTACTGTTAAATCGCTGTAGATCTTTTGTTTTTTTTTTATACAACTTTAGATGACGGAACAAGCGGATGGCCCACCTGATGTTAAGCGGTACCCTCTGCCTATGAACAGTGCTTTATCTCATAGGTCACGTCAACCAAGTACGCGTCCTATGTGGCATTGCACTGCGCCCGTCACCCTGAGACAAAGATGGAAAATCTCATGTGCCTATAATTTCACCGACATCCATACCCTTCAAACCGGAACACAGTCATGCGTGCACTACTGCTTTGCGGCAGAAATAAGTATGATGGTAGTACGAACCAGTTTCAACGAACGGTTTTGTATGAGGTTAAGAAGGCGAGCGCACGCTCTGATACCGTGTTTTTGTCTATAACAAATTTATATAAAATGCCCTTCAGAGTTTTGGTTTTTGTTTTGTTTCAAAAATTAAAACGTGTAAGAAGTAAGTCTAAAATGGGATGTTAATTTTATGGACGGATAGTGGATGGAGGGAAAAGGTATACCTAAGAAAAGATGGATGGATTGCGTGAGAGATGATATGAATGAGAAGGGAGTGAATGATGAGGGGACAGCTGAAAGTCGTAGTGGAAGAAACAGACGTACTGTTCCGACCGCAAATAAATTGGTAAAATTTGAGGCTCTGCCTACCGTTTCGGGGAAAAAGGCGTGTGCCTATGTCTGTATTTATGTAGGGCAAGACAATGATGATGGTACCTTACAAAGTTAATTATAATATTGTACCTTAAAACTTTTTTTGTTTTTTTTTTAGTTATATACTACTTGAATGACGGAACAAGCATATGGCCCACCTGATGTTAAGCGGTAACCTCTGCCTGTGAACAGTGCATTACCTCATAGGTCACGTCCCCCTAGGACGCGCCCTATGTGGCATTGCACTGCGCCCGCCACCCTGAGACATAAAGATGAAAAGTCTCATGTGCCTGTAATTTCACCGGCACCCTTACCCTTCAAACCGGAACACAGCAATGCGAGCACTACTGCTTTGCGGCAGAAATAGGTATGGTGGTACTTCCCCGGACGAACTCTTTCACAAAAAAGCTCTACTACTACCCCTCCTAAGGTTCTCTCTACTACTCTCTACTACTACTAAACCTCCTAAGGTTTGAATAGGTTCTCACAATCGTCCAAAAGTAGGCATCATTTATATAGATTTATGAATTGTTTCAGATATCAACATCTCAAATCGAAGGTGGGCGAAGGTCCCACACCCTGATGTTAGCAGAATCTGAATCGGAGAAGACCAAATGGGTGGTAGCGTTGAGCGAACTGCATAGGATATTGAAACGAAACAACTTGCCGGACAAATGTGTGAGTGAAACAACCTGTACAGCATTATTTTATCAATAGGATGTTCCTGCCGTGTAGATTAGGTCACCCAGAGACGATATATTAGCAGCCAGTTGCCACTCCTGATAATAATGTTAATTTTACAAGTTTTATATTAACTTGCAATGTATGTCCTTGTGGAATGTTTGTCAGGGTGGAATCTTGCAACTGAATTTTAAAGCAGTTATCCTCAACCGATTTAGCCGAAATTCGGCATACCTGTCAAGTTCCGATGACAATACAATATGATGGTGACAGCGAGCTGATCTGATGATGGAGACGGAAGGTGCACAACGGAACTCTTTGATTGATAATAGTAGACTGACCGTGATTAGGCTCATTTTGACCAGCACACGGTTACAATCACTAATTTTATAAAAGCTTGTATTGAAAAATATATTTTTCCCAAAAACTTATTAATTTTAAAGAACTCCCTTTTCCGCATTCGAGCTCTATGGGTGGTCCATTATCCGTGAGAGTTGTCTGACTTTCCTGGGGTTTTCTCAGGCTTGGCGGAGTGACCTCGGAAATTGAGGATTTGTCTACGTTGAGCTGCTACTCTCACACAGTCCAGGACTACGTGGGCAGCCGATTCTTCTTAGGTCAGACACCCTCTGCAGAGTGGGCTGTCTGTGGCTCCGATGTTGTAGAGGTGTTTGTGCTGGAGATAGTATCCTGTGAGTGTCCGCACGATGGTGCGAAGGTCTGTTCTTTGAAGGTTGAGCAGGCGACGTGTCAGTTGTGGTAAGGCAGCGGGTAGGGCTTCTCTTGACTGTCTGTAGTCCGCGGTCCGTGCCCATCGTTAATTGCGATGGTTAATGTTGCAGAGCCGCATCCACTCCTGATTCATAAAGAGTCATTTTTAAATCCTGCAAAACCCGCGAGATCCCGCACTTGTAATCCCGCAGCTGAAAAATCATGCGGGATCTCTGTTTACCGAGATAAGATTCAAATTCAATTTATTTATTCCAGACATTGTCCATATTTTGTTAGTTGCGCTTATGATAATGATGTTAGTAGGGAGGCACATTTACATTTAAATAATTAAATAAAAACATTTATCGCAAAACCAACATGCAGGTGCATCCAGTGGTTTGCTATAGGACAGTCCCACCTGTCCGACAACCCTGATAAGAAGCCCTAATCCTAACGTAATACTAATATGTTGCAGGTATACAGCGCAGTAGTGGTAGTAGACTCGACCGCTGCGGCTGTGCTGCGCGGAGCGCTGTGCGCATGCGTGCTAGAACGGTCACGGGTGGTGATAGGGGGCGAAGGGGGGCTGGCGCTACTGGACTTGGAAAGGGGGGAGATCACGCCGAGACGAGCGCACGCGCCAGTGGCCAGCGCTGTTTATATCCACAAGGAACAATTGCTAGGTAAGTGTATCTACCAGTCGTTTGGCATGCGATTGTCCGTTAGTCGGAAGCTGTAACACGATCAAATACCTTGGTATCACTCTTGACCCGCACTTGACCTATGAATCCCACATCGACTTGCTGACTGCCAGAACACGAAAGCTAATTGCAGTATTTAAAAATATAAAACACGCAGCAAGTCTTGACCAGCTCAAAAACACCTACTACGCGTTATGCCAATCTCTGCTGGTGTACTGCTTGACGTCGTGGGGTGGCGCAGCTTTAACACATTTACTTCCGCTAGAAAGGGCTCAGAGAGCAGTCCTAAAAGTAGCCTATTCTCGACCGTTCAGGTACCCAACGAAACGGCTTTACAATGACTGTGAAGTTCTATCCGTTAGACAACTTTTCATACAACAAATTATTTTAAAACAGCACAAAATAAAGCCAGATTTAAATATAATCAACAAAAGACGACAGCATAAAATATACAACACAATAAAATGTAGAACCGCATTTGCACACAAACATTTAAACTTCCTAGCAACATACCTTTACAACAAAATAAACAAAATAACAACAATTCATAAAACAACACAAGTTGAGTGCAAAACAAACTTAAACTGTTCTTACTCAGCTTAGACTATCGGCAGACAGAGGATCTGCTATCAATCCAATCCTGATAAAATTCTAAGATTATACACCTTATTATATTTTCCCAACACGCATACACAACACACACATACACACACAAGTCATAAATACTCATCACACCATTCACACTTTCCACACATACACTATTTACACAATACACTAATCTACACAATACACTGCTATACTTATGTAAGTATCGCAGTATTTTAAATTAAAGATAAATGGGCTTTTTATAACCTCTAAAATATGAAACTAGATTAGTTAATATCTATCTGACCAAGCCGAAGCAGAGATCTCTTGCGTCTAAACACAAGTTTTACTTAGTTAGAGCAAGTTTTTCACTGGCTGTACATTAAAATGCCAAGGTCTTAAATATAGATTTAAAAATTTAAATGCTATGTGAAAAATGTAAACATTGTAAACCTTTTTAGAAATAAATACTCTTTATTATTATTATATTATTATTTGTTTATGCGAGAGTTGCTACGGACGGTTCATAGAAGGCGCTATCAAAAAGCTTTAAGCGGTTGTTACACAAGGAGAGCTACTCGCACGCGAGCGGCGATTTCTTCTAGGAAATAATGCGACAAACTCTCCTTGTGTAACAGCCGCTATAGTGTTTAACTCTGCGAAAGTTGCTACAGACTGATCATAGATCTACAAAAAAATGCTTCAGGATGTAATCTAAATAAAACATAGACTAGAAACGCGATTGGTAAAACTTATTCAATAGCTTTATTTTTTGAAATTGGCCGTCCTAAAATCCGTTTTAGGCCCCTCCTTCAATTATATAAAATATTAAGCGTAAATTTGTATACTATTCAGTAAGTAATCACATTACTTAGATTAATTATAGATAATGTATTTTTTATATTTGCTACTTTAGAAGCAAAACGAAGTTTTATAATTTTTCGCTTACGTCAGTTACTTCCGAGCTGAAGAAATATCTTCCCGGGATCAATTGAGCAATGTCACTGTCTTGCAGCTATTGTTTTCTTGCTAGACTCCGCCGATTCGGTATTGTAACATATCGCATTAAGATGGTTGCATTTTCATACAAACGTATTTGCACAATTATGGGCGAACAGAGTATAATTTTACACTGAAATTACTGTTGTTGGCTTTTATATTGGTCATTATTTGCAGCAAATCATATTTGGTTGAAGAAAACACTGGATTAATAGCAAAAATAACATTCAACCAAATATGATTTGCTGCAAATAATGACCAATATAAAAGCCAACAAAAGTAACTTCAGTGTAAAATTATACTCTGTTCGCCTATATTTGTGCAAATACGTTTATATGAAAAAGCAACCACCTTAAATGAATATGCAACGTGTTGTCAGTGGTGATAGCGGGGCGCGGTCGCTACGTGCGCCTCGTGCCCATCCGCGCGCTGGAGTGTTCCGAGGTGGAGTGCGTCAAGCTGGCGGAGAGCAAGGGAGCCCTGGCTATATGCGGCGGGCCCTTGCACAACAACTCGCACGGATTCGCAGTCCTCTGTAAAAAGCAGGTATGTATCTTCAGGTATGTAGGTATTTGACGACCTCTGTGGCGCGGCGGGCGAAGGTTGGCGTGCGACGCAGGAGGTTGCGGGTTCGATTCCCGCCTTGGAACAAATATTTGTGCGATCGCAGATATTTTTTCAGGGTGTTCTGGGTATTTTCTATGTATAATAAAAATATATCTATGTATGTAATATATTGTATTAAGTATATCAGTTGTCTAGTACCCATAACACAAGCTCTGCTTAGCTTGGGGCTAGATAATGTTGTGTGAACTGTCCAACAATATTTATTTATATTATATTATATTTAAATATTAGGTGTGTTTGGTTTAAGAATATACCCCTCTGTCTCCTCCCGTGGATATCCTATAATTTGACTATGTGATTACGCCAAGGGATGGGCAGCAGCATCCATCTGAAGCCCCATTCTCTTCTTCCCAATGCTCATAGAACGAGCAGACGCACGGCTCGGTACCATCCTTACCTTATTAGTATACCCTCTATTCGTACTAAACGTATCAGTTCTACCTTTATAATGCGAACTTAAGAGTGGAATACACTACCGTCGTCTTGTCTTTTCTGAAAACTATAATCTGTTCTAAGGAACGAGTTTGGATAATTTACGAAACTATATGAAGTTTCGTTTCCTTCCATACATTTACTTGCAGCGCCCCTAGCGAAAACGTCAAGGAACTAAGGGAAAATCTCAAATGTCAAAAAATGTATGGATGGAAACGAAATTTCATATTGTTTCGAACACTATCAAAACTAGTACTAACCCTCCTGGATCTCTTCAAGGCTAGAGAGAATAGGTGCCTTTTAGACCTTTGTGCTCCATCTTCGGCCACATCGTCACTTGTCACGTTGTTACAGCTAAAGCCAAACAAGGACTATTAATGTTTAAAAAAAATGGTAAGTCCGCCCTAAGAATAGACCCCTCCGCCTGCTCCCGTGGATGTCTAAAAGCCGACTAAGGGATTACCCTGACTTTTGATATAAGATTTGTCCTGGCTGCTAGCTTATTATGGAAAATGTTATTACTGGAAGAAAGCGTTGGCTGATTCAGTCGTGGAAAGCAATGGCGGCGATGAGCTCACCACTTGTCACGTCTATATTCCACGATGGATGGTGCAACCCACTGTGAAAAGAGGTCCATTTGAGGCTCTGCCTACCCTATCGGGGAGGAAGGCGTGTGTCTATGTTTGTATGCATGTATGTATGAAAGTAAATGAGGCGATTTTATTGTCAGGATCGTAGTATGTGGAAAGCAGAGAACTCTCTACCTCTGCTTTCCACTACGTAACCTACCCCTACGGGAAAACTAGCGTGATATGTATAAATTGATAACAGTGCCATCTGCTGCTCTCTTCGTGCAACTCCATATATATTTAAATTTAGCTAAATAAACTAAATTCGTGTTTCAGAACCAATACATAGTGAACGTATACGAGATCACGCGAACCGCGGCGCGGCGCTGTCGCATCGCGGAGCTGAGAGCGCCATCTGCCGTGCACTCCGTGCAACTAGCGGGGGGCAAACTCATCCTGGGGTACCGAGGGGGCTTCGCAGCGCACGCGCTACCCGACCCCAGGCGGCCTAATATGGACCAACCGGTACTCTGTAAGCATTGCTGTCTACTAGAATAAATATAATAAATTGATAACAGCGCCATCTGTCTTACACTCCGTGCAACTAGCGGAAGGCAGACTCGTGCTAGGGTACCGAGGGGGCTTCGCGGCGCACGCGCTACCCGACCCCAGGCGGCCTAATATGGACCAACCGGCACTCTGTAAGCATTGCTGTCTACTAGAATAAATTGATAACAGCGCCATCTGTCTTACACTCCGTGCAACTAGCGGGAGGCAGACTCGTGCTAGGGTACCGAGGGGGCTTCGCGGCGCACGCGCTACCCGACCCCAGGCGGCCTAATATGGACCAACCGGCACTCTGTAAGCATTGCTGTCTACTAGAATAAATTGATAACAGGGCCATCTGTCTTACACTCCGTGAAACTAGCGGGAGGCAGACTCGTGCTAGGGTATCGAGGGAGCTTCGCGGCGCACGCGCTACCTGAACCCAGGCGCCCTAATATGGACCAACCGGCACTCTGTAAGCATTGCTGTCTATTAGAATAAATAGAAT
This sequence comes from Operophtera brumata, assembly GCA_932527175.1. Lineage (NCBI taxonomy): Eukaryota > Metazoa > Arthropoda > Insecta > Lepidoptera > Geometridae > Operophtera > Operophtera brumata. The sequence goes on along the minus strand of OW052239.1, from coordinate 49,982,516 downwards.
AAATTGATAACAGCGCCATCTGTCTTAAAATCCACTGTTAGCTGGTTTATTTTTTGTCAAAGTCGAACTTCCTTCTGAGAGTTTATCCACAGTGCAGTGCCATCTATTTTCAACACTGAAAGCACGTTTTGAGAGGAACGTGAAACCCCTCATTGCGGGACTCTTCCCGCCATTTTCGAAAAGAGACGTTGTCTACTTTTATTTTATTTTTTTCTTAGTGTTTTCTTGAGTTATTTTGTGTTATTTTGGTGGCATTTTAACTAATGTAGCTCGTTTATTAAGCACAAGTGTAGTGAAATGAAATGGAAGTGAATTGCGTGACTTTTGAAATTGGTGGAAATTGTCTACCAAAGTTTTAGTAAAATTGGCCACCGTTTTACTAAAATATGACTCGACTGTGACTTTGACGACTTGGAAGGATAACGTTGCAAAATATATTGAAAATACAATATAGAGAAAATACAGATACTTACTTGAAAATGGCAAATGCACAAGCAGTGCGGCGCCGATTATAAAGAAAAAAAAAAAACCCCTCATTTTGTGGTTCTAAAGTGAATGTTTGTTGCAGCACTCGTCCACCCTGAGAACCAAGTGAACGTGTTCCTGTCTCACTCGGGCGCGCGCCCGCTCGCGTGCGCGTGCGTGCCCAGCTCGTCGGACACGCTGCTCGTGTTCAACACGCTCGCGCTCTACGTGGACCGGCACGGGCACCGCGCGCGCGACCCGGAGCTCATGTTCACGGCGCACCCCTCTCATCATGGTGAGTTCATATTCACTGCATATCGCAGGATGGTGAAATAATGTTCATTGCGCATCTCATCGGAGTGAGTTCATGTTCATCTTATGATTTTTAAAGGGTCAGCAACGCGCGTGTGATGCCTCTGGTATTGCAGGCGTCCATAGGCTACGGTAACCGCTTATCAACAGGTGGGGCGTATGCTTGTTTGCTACCATGGTAGTATATATGGTAGTTCCGAGTACCATGGCTGCTGTGACGATAGCAGCATTCTAAGGCGTGGCTGAATATTTTTTTGGTGAAAAATATATTTTTCAATACAAGCTTTTATAAAATTAGTGACGTAACCGTGTGTTGATCAAAATGAGTCCAAATGCAACCAGTCTACTATTATCCCTCGAGGAGTTCCGGTCTCCACCTTCTGTCTCCATCACCAGATCAGCTCGCTGTCACCATAATATTGTCTTGTCATCGGAACTTGACAGGTATGCAAAATATCATCTCAATCGGTTGAGGATAACTGCTTTAAAATTCAGTTGCAAGATTCCACCCGGACATACATTGCAAGTTAATAAAGCTTGTAAAAACAGCATGGCTGAGCCCTCGACCTTTTCTCTTACACTAGCCTAAATATTATAACTAAACATATAACTTTTGTTTGTAATGATAGTATAAGGAATAAATGCCCATTTAAAAAAAAAGATGGTGAATTAATGTTACCATGATGAATTCATCATTGTGACGTAATAGTAGTTTTAGTAGTAGTAGAGCTTTTTTGTGAAAGAGTTCGTCCGGGGAAGTACTACCACCATACCTATTTCTGCCGCAAAGCAGTAGTGCTCGCATTGTTGTGTTCCGGTTTGAAGGGTAAGAGTGCCGGTGAAATTACAGGCACCTGAGACTTTCATCTTTATATCTCAGGGTGGCGGGCGCAGTGCAATGCCACATAGGGTGCGTCCTAGGTGGACGTGACCTATGAGGTAATGCACTGTTCGTAGGCAGAGGTTACCGCTTAACATCAGGTGGGCCATCTGCTTGTTCCGTCATTCAAGTAGTATAAAATAAAAATAAAACACTATGCATCAGTCTGATAAGGATGAGTTCATGTTCACTGCGCATCTCACCGAGGTGATCTCGCCTTACTGTTCATTTGAAAAATATAATGTGTTAGCGCTAAATTCCCAGTCTTTATTGATTGAATATTTATTGCAGCTATTAACGAAACCCACCTACTAATATTCACGGCGACGCACATAGACATATACGACATAGAGACCGGCGAGTGGGTGCAGACCCTCAATATACGTAAGTTTTACATTTCATTTATTTATTGCGAGAATGTGTACAAGACAAGTTGACAAATTAAAATTAAAATCCACCATAATCCGCTTCACAGCATGCAATATAACTAGTAGGTACTTAAACAAAATAGTAACCGTACATACTCCGTCTCCTCACGTGGATGTCCTATAAACCGCCTACTTTGTCGGTTTATAGGACATGGAGGTGTTGAGTGTTAGAAATAATAAAATAGTCTGTTATAAATTAAAATTATTCGTATAATTTTCTTGTTATTTTTTCTTGACTCGGTTGCCTAGCAACCTCACACAATTACACCAGGGGATGGGCAGCAGCATTCACCTGTGTCCTCAACACCTGTCACCAATCCGCCTGCCAAAGTGATTACTGCATTCTGTGGGGCTGGCCTCGTCCAACAGTGGACATCTAACAACTGATGGTGATGGTGATGATGATGATGATGATGATGATGATGTTGGTGGTGATGATGATGGTGGTAATGATGGTGGTGATGATAGTGGAGATGATGGTGGTGATGATGGTGGTAATGATGATGGTAATGATGGTGGTGATGATAGTGGAGATGATGGTGGTGATGATGGTGGCAATGATGGTGGTGATGATAGTGGAGATGATGTTGGTGGTGATGGTGGTGGTGATGATGGTGGTTATGATGGTGGTGATGATAGTGGAGATGATGGTGGTGATGATGGTGGTAATGATGATGGTAATTATGATGGTAATGATGATGGTGATGATGGGGCCGGTGATGGTGATCATAGTAGTGGTGATGATGATGGTGATGATGGTGGTGATGGTGATGATGAGGGTGATGATGAACCGTTCATAACAATTTTATTACATAGTACAAAGCGGTGCCTTGATCGATAATCAGACATTGTGTCATTTGTGTGTTGTATTATTCAATTGTGTGTTGTAATATTCAATTGTGTGTTGTATTATTCATTTGTGTGTTGTGCTTTCAGCGAACGCGCGTCCCCTGGATGAAAGTGGGTGGATCTGTGCGTTCGGCGGGGCCAATAACGGGTTCCCGTTCACTGGCGAGTCCGCACCCTCCATTATATATCTGAGGCCTCTGTTAGCACGTGAGTACATTACTCAAAGGATTCGGATCAATGTAAACCAACCTCGCTTGAAGGTGCATTATTCATATTCATATATTTATAACGGGAACACTTTTTTATTTATATTATTTCTTAATATTTGGCGCCGCACGAAGTCAACGTCAAAAGTATTTTATTCATTGAAATCAAAATGATCATTTTGAATCGTCTTATAAAATAAATTTACTCCTGTTCCCACGCGACCAGACCTTGAACAATGCACGGCTTGTGCATTTGCCATTTTCAAGTTATTTTTCATTTTCATTAGTTTATTTTCAATATAATTTGCAACATTACACCAAGTCGTAAAAGTCAAAGTCAAATCATGTTTTAGTAACACGGTAGCCGGTTTACTAAAACTGGTAGACAATTTCCACCAATTTGAAAAGCCAATTAATTTCACTACACTTGTGCTCTTTAAACGAGCTATTATTGTTAAAATGCCACCAAAATAACACAAAATAACTCAAAAAAACACACGGAAAAGAAACAAAATAAAAGTAGACGACGTCTCTTTTTAAAAATGGCGGATAGAGGATGTTCAGGTGTACATATGCGACCACTCGTCAATAGATGTTGTAGTAGTAGAGCTTTTTTGTGAAAGAGTTCGTCCGGGGAAGTAAAACCACCATAACTATTTCTGCCGCAAAGCAGTAGTGCTCGCATTGCTGTGTTCCGGTTTGAAGAGAATGGGTGCCGGTGAAATTAGAGGCACATGAGACTTTTCATCTTTATGTCTCAGGGTGACGGGCGCAGTGCAATGCCACATAGGGCGTGTCCTAGGTGGATGTGACCTATGAGTAATGCTTTGTTAAAGGCAGAGGTTACCGCTTAGCATCACGTAGACAATCTGCTTGTTCCGCCATTCATGCAGTCACATGCAGTTAAAGAAAAATATGTCTTAGCGCCATCTTTTTTTAGCTCTGAAAGTGTTTATGTCTGGTGGCCGGCGCAACAATGTCATGAAATCTATCCGTTTTGTATCACAGCGAATACTGGTCTTAATGGTATATATTTACGTATTATTTTTGTGTGGCAGCGGGCCCGCTGAGCGTGGAGCACGCCACACAATGGGGCACCAATAAAAGAAGATTCTCAGTACGGGAGCAGTCTCACCAGGCGATCGAAGCTCACAACAGATTGTAAGTACATACAAGTTTTGGACAAGGTCAGGATAATTTAAATACGTAATCCTTTTAACAAATACACACTTTATTGATTTCCACTTGATCATTTTTACACCGTTCAAACCTTTGCAACGACTGACGCTAGCACGGAACAGCTATACTTATATACCTGCCCGTCTCCCCTCCGCTTCGTAATGTCGGAACATCCGACGATTCCATCATTGGATGTTACGAACACTCCCGATTGGCTTCGACGAGTCGGATACTGACAGTCAGTCAACTACTATTATTAGGTTTCTTTAGTTACAAATACAATTAGACTTTTAATCAAATACATTGATAAATTAAGAATCAGTTCTGCAATAATTATAACATAGATTACTATGTCGTTACAATTAAACCCTAACAGCTCGACCATCCTGTTTCAAGCGAGTCCCATCGCTTTTTTTTCTTTTTGTTGTTACGTTAAGCAATATATAGTTAAAATAGGTATTGATATAAATTCCTTGGATTATTTAAAAATCTTTATACAGTTATAGAAAACAACAAAATATGGGACATAACTATGGACTATTTACGATAAATAGAAAAATATATTGCCCAATTGACATATATTTAACATAAGTAATTTTAAATTATTGCTTAAACATGCAAAATCTTAAAATATGAAGTATAAGGATTTCCATAATTCAGACACACATCTACTCATTTTCGCTAGGACCTTCTGGAGATTCAGAGATTTGGCTTTATTTACCCTAATTAGAGAACACCGACTCCCCAGATCAGCGTGGCACGAGATCACCGATCCATTCACCTTAATACCTAACACATACCTGTTTATTCCCGTCTCTTCACCATTAACCTCAGATACCTGTTTTTGCTTCTGATCCATACCTGGAGTTTAGTTTGTTTTCGGGATCGCTTATCAGTTTACTGTTTCTACAGTTAGAAGCTTGATGACCTCGTCGTTCACAAGATGTGCATTTGACAAGAGGCTTTTCACATTTAAAACTTGGGTGAACAACCTCGTTGCTGTTATAACATTTGATACTGGAATTCGTACTATTACTTGGTTTTGATGGATCTAAGCGATTCGGAATGGTTCCAAATCGTTGATCGTGTGTTCTCCGTGTCAAGTCTTGTGTGTCTCTGCTATGACCAATTTTGACAGACCTAAAATATTCAAGTACCTTTTCTGGTTCTCTGAATTGACCTGCCTGAGCGCCAACTTTTACCGCACGATCCTCTACACCGTGTAGAAGGCAGTCTACTGCTTTTTTACCACTTATTTTACACCTATTTAATAAATTTATTTTTGCATAATAATATAGTTCCAAAGATTCCCCATATTTTACGTTCTTAGCCAACATCTCAGCTAAAACTTCGGCATAATCCTCTCTACTAGGAAAAGATTCAATTAATTTTCTTTTCCATTCTGCCCACGTATGCAATATCGAATTTAGACCCTGATACCACGTTTTTGCAACACCGGTTAGTTTAGGCAGAGAGTAGTGAATGATCTCTCTTTCCTCCCAGCCGTAAATTTAGGCACACTCTTCAACCTTGGTTAGCCACGTCAAAATGGTCTGATCTTTTACTAGAGGGTCGAACTCCGGTATTACATTTGTGTTAAAAGTAATTTTAGGTTTATCCGAGTTTTTAAACTTTTCTAAAATATTAAGAAACTTATCTAACATACTGCTGTCCGATTCCTTTATCCTGGGCTTTGATCTCCTTATTCTTTTCAGTGGTGGTGAATCATCCCTTGACTCAGAAGATGTTGAGTAGCGGCGCCTCTGCACCCTTGGTCCGTAGGATTCCTCTCTTCTGAACTTTGATCTGCTCAATCTTTTCGGTGATGGTGAATCATCCCTTGCTTCTGAAGATGTTGAGTGATAGCGCCTTCTTTTCCTTGACCGTGACGTAGTGGTCTCCTGACCTGTCACTTTCTTTATTTTGTTGTGATGGTCGCACTTCTTTCTTATATCTTTCTGATTATTATGTGTATCTTCGTATACAATCTCTTGCCTCGAGAATCGCACACTCGTTTCCGAATCATATTCAATCAAATTTTGACCCGTTACCTCGGGTTCACCTTCTTCTGTTGTATGTGTCAGTCTTTCCCCTCGACTGATCACATCACCAATGTGTTTCCATCCCTTACCTCGGGTATCCACTCCATTGGCCCCGTTACCTCGGGTATCCTGTCTATTTGACCCGTTACCTCGGGTATCCTTTCCATTTGACCCGTTACCTCGGGTATCCTTTCCATTTGACCCGTTACCTCGGGTATCCTTTCCAAATGGCCCGTTACCTCGGGTATCCTTTCCAAATGGCCCGCTACCTCGGGTATCATTTCCATTTGACCCGTTACCTCGGGTATCCTTTCTAAATGGCCCGTTACCTCGGGTATCATTTCCATTTGACCCGTTACCTCGGGTATCCCTTTCATCGGACCCGTTACCTCGGGTATATCCATCGTCATCATCCATCGCAACGTGATCTGAAACTTTCAGTTATCCGCTTAATACACGTAATTCAATACAGTGAATGACTGTTCAAGCAGGTGACCCACCTGATGTTATGCGAAATTTAATAAAATAGGTAAAAGAAAAACTTCCAGCAAATTCAAAGAAAAAGAAGAAAAATTACAACGTGTTCCAATCTGTAGGTACAACTGTTGTCAATTTCCATAATATTTAAAAATAATACCCAATACTTATTATAAATTAAGTTGTAAATCAAAATCAAAGAAAATAATTATCACGTGGTATTTTGCATACATTTGAAATACCTACAATTCAATAAATTGGAGGGTACTTACGTTTTCCCGAGCCGTAGGCGTGACAAGAAAATAAAAATTCCCTTGTGAATCCCACTTCTGACCTTTTGGACAAGGTCAGGATAATTTAAATACGTAATACTTTCAACAAATACACACTTTATTGATTTCCACTTGATCATTGTTACACCGTTCAAACCTTTGCAACGACTGACGCTAGCACGGAACAGCTATACTTATATACCTGCCTGTCTCCCCTCCGCTTCGTAATGTCGGAACATCCGACGATTCCATCATTGGATGTTACGAACACTCCCGATTGGCTTCGACGAGTCGGATACTGACAGTCAATCAACTACTATTATTAGGTTCCTTAAGTTACAAATACAATTAGACTTTTAATCAAATACATTGATAAATTAAGAATCAGTTCTGCAATAATTATAACATAGATTACTATGTCGGTACAATTAAACCCTAACACAAGATACACGCCTTTTCCCCGAAAGGGGAGTAATGTATTGTGTTGTGGCGAGAAAACTTACCTGAATAACGTATGAGCCAATACAAAATGAACCTTGTGATTTTAATGAATTAAACACTATTCAAATTGGCTTGATTCTAGGTCGGAAGGGCGCTCCAGATTAATATCAGCTCCAAGTCACTTCACCCACCTGTCTCACATGGGCCCTGGAGACGGCATCAAGTCTCAGCGCCTCTTAGACCTGCCCACCACCGTGGAGACCGCTGACGAGCATCCACAGGTAACATTCTACTAGCATCAGCTCTAAGTCACTTCACCCACCTGTCTTACATGGGCCATGGAGACGGCATCAAGTCGCAACGCCTGTTAGACCTTTCCACCACCGTGGAGACCGCTGACGAACATCCACAGGTAACATTCTACTAGCATCAGCTCCAAGTCACTTCACCCACCCGTCTCACATGGGCCCTCGAGACGGCATCAAGTCTCAACGCCTGTTAGACCTGTCCACCACCGTGGAGACCGCTGACGAACATCCACAGGTAACATTCTACTAGCTAATGCTATTAGAATGTTACCAGGTTCATGTAGAATGTTACCTGTTAGAATGCAACATCCACTGAGGCGTTTTGAGTAGTAAGAGCTTTTTTGTGAAAGAGTTTGTCCGGAGAAGTACTACCTCCATACCTATTTCTGCCGCAAAGCAGTAGTGCTCGTATTGCTGTGTTCCGGTTTGAAGGGTATGGGTGCCGGTGAAATTGCAGGTACATGAGACTTTTCATCTTTATGTCTCAGGGTGGCGGGCGCAGTGCAATACCACATAGGATGCGTCCTAGGTTGACGTGACCTGTGAGGTAATGCATTGTTAAAGGCAGAGGTCACCGCTTATCATCAGGTGGGCCACCAAAAAAAAACCCAGTAATCTTAGCATTGTCTGAGCCGTTTAATTTCCGTATGTATTATACCGTATAACATGAGTGATGCTGCGGGCCGGTCGCGGGTAGTTTGATATTAGTTTTGAATAACAATTGCTTTGTCCGCAGATTCAGATGTACAGCAGTCGAGAGAGCAGTAAGCGGACGTCGCCTCTCACGATATCACATGGAACCGGCTCCTATAACGGTAAGATTCATATTATACCTAAACTGAACCCTAAAACTGCTATTTTTTTAAAAGCTTTTATTTAACTTGCAATATAAGTATATTTGTCTGGGTGGAATCTTGCAACTGAATTTTAAAGCAGTTATCCTCAACCGATTGAGCTGAAATTTGGCATACCTGTCAAGTTCCGATGACAACACAATATGATGGTGACAGCGAACTGATCTGATGATGGAGACGGAAGGTGGATCACGGAACTCCTCGAGGGATAATAGTAGACTGGCCGTGTTTAGGCTCATTTTTGTTAGCACATGGTTACGATCACTAATGTTATATTAAACAAGCAATTAATTTTGTAAAAGTTAAAAAATACCTCAACACAATGAAACGGCTGAACCTATTTTGATCAAACATAGCTACGAACACTCCCGACAAATTCACCTATCAAAAAAATATTTATATAAATCGGTTCATCTTTTTGGGAGCTACGATGCCACAGACACACATGCACACTAACACACACACACACGCAGACTAACACACACACAAACACACACACACACACACAGACACGTCAAACTTATAACATCCCGTCGTTTTTGTGTCGGGGGTTACAAATATATTTTACACAAAAAACTTATTTAAAAGTAAGCCACTAATGGGATTACTAATCCTTTGTGTACCAATAAAATAGTGTTGTTGTTGTACCAGGTTCATGGCGCAGTCAGAGGCCTCGCGAGGGCCCCCCGCCCGCCCCGGAGGCCCCTCCCTCCCCGCCCCTCTCGCATCACAGGACCATGGAGCGGTAAGGGATTAAATTTCATAACATAACATAATAATGAACCCGCTTTCATGACCAGCGATTCAAATTTATCGAATTTGAATTTGACCGGCCTTTGAATATACCCCTCCGTCTCCTCCGGTGGATGTCGTAAAAGCCGACTAAGGGATTACCCGGACTTGTTGATAAGATTCGTTGGTATAAGATTTGTCCTGGCTGTTAGCTTGTTATGGAATGTGTTATTACCGGAAGAAAGCGTTAGGTGAGTCAGCCGTGGGAAGCAATGGCGGCGATGAGCTCCCCACTTGTTACGTCTATATTCCACGATGGTGCAACCCACTGTGAAAAGAGGCCCATTGAGGCTCTGTCTACCCCTTCGGGCAAAAACGCGTGTGTCTATTTTTATGTATGTAAGATACATACATACATAACCTAACAATACAACCTGCTAGACCTATCTAGGCGTGGATGTGTGTGAAAATTCAAATTCAATTCATTCAAACCTTTTTTCTCCGTAGACTTCTTACAAAATATTTAATAAAAAATAAGTAAATAATAAAAGCATCTCCTCGATAAAAAAAAATACAAAAACAAGAATGCTGGTGAAATTACAGGCACATGAGACTTTTCATCTTTATGGCTGTTTAATGTTAGCTGGAAGAGAATGTTTGGACCAAACAAACATTATGATCATCCATCCATTGAATCATAAAAATAAGTCCTACCCTAAATAATTTTTTGTTCGTAATTTGTTCATATTTTTCTTCTCAATGTTTTTGTATTTAAATGTTAAGCCTAAAATTGTATACATAGAGATGTGGAAGAGCGAAAACGCCTATCACAAGTGTTCGTTTATACTTAAAAGATGTTTTCAACTATAGTTTAAAATTAAGTATCTTTTATTACTGAATAAAAACATTTGTATTTGTATTTGTAGAGAATGCTATCTAGCATTAAGTTCGCCTATGTACAATACTTTTTACATTGTGCAATAAAGAATTTTCTATCTATGTCTCAGGGTGGCGGGCGCAGTGCAATGCCGCATAGGGCGCGTCCTAGGTGGATGTGTCCTATGAGGTCATGCATTGTTAAAGGCAGAGGTTACCGCGCTCATCTGCTTGTTCCGCCATTCACGAAGTACTCCTGGTCTACTGGGATAACACATAGGTTATATTTTATCTCGATATATCCACGCGGTGGAGACTTACGCGGGTAACACCGCGGGGCGCCGCTAGTGGTATATAAATAAATATTATACAAGTAATTAATTTTGTAAAAATTTAAAAAACCCTCAACGCAATGAAACGGCTGAACCGATTTTGATCAAACATAGCTAAGAACACTCCCGACTAATACACCTTTCAAACAAAACAAAAAACAAACTTTTATCCTTTCGGGAGCTACGATGCCACAGACAGACACACACACAAACACACACACATACACACAGCCACACACACAGCTACACACGAACACACACACACACACACACACACACACACAGACAGGACAAACTCGTTTTTGCTTCGGGGTTTAAAAACAAATTTTGTAATTTCCAGGTCGATAGGCGGCGGTTCGCAAGGCAGCGGGTCGTTGCTTCTGGAGCGGTCCATCACACCACTAAGCCTGGGCAGCATGAGCTCGCTGCACGACGTACTTAAGGTACCTACCATCGCTGAGCATCACGTTGGCTTCACTCCGAGACAACAATCTTTAATGCTACTAGTATTTCATGAATTAAATTGTTGTCCACTTCCTATTAATTACGAACTCTGTGGCGCGGCGGGCGAAGGTTAGCCTGCGACGCAGGAGGTTGCGGGTTCGATTCCTGTCTCGAAACAAATATTTGTGCGATCTGCAGATATTTGTTCAGGGTGTTCTAGATATTATCTATGTATAATCAAAAATATGTAATGTATTGTATTAGGTATATCAGTTATCTAGTACCCATAACACAAGCTCTGCTTAGCTTGGGGCTAGATAAAACTGAACTTTCCAGCATTAATTATTTATTTAATTTTATTTACTTTAGTTATGAGCTAGACTCCAACTTGAAGGATTGGTCCCAAATAGCCAACAATAGAGACTGTCCAGCATTATTTATTTACTCATTACATTTTAATGACTCATTAAATGTGACTGGGCACTGGGTGCGGCCGTCAGTGTGTATCGAGACTCATTTGTTCATCGCCCCACAGCTAAACAAGGAAAGTTAAAATTGAAGGTAGGTTTTCATGCTTGCACCAAAAGGATATTTTAAGACTATTTATAAAAACCGGCCAAGTGCGAGTCGGACCACGCATAGTCTGCGGTGGGATTTGCTCGTGTATGGCCTGTTCGTATTACATATAACGAGTTAAGGGAAGTGTATCGCTACGCTCCATACAAAATGAAGTTTGGTCCTCATTTGGATATTATTTGATTCAAGTCAATGAAATATTGTAGACAGGAACTAATAACTTATATCACTTATATCTAGCTCTGTGGTTTGTCAGGTTACCATGAAGTTGTGTGAAGTCCCCGCTACGAGAAGCTACTTAGAATGACGGAACTAGCAGATGTCCCCCCTGATGATAAGCGGTACCCTCTGCCTACGAACAGTGCATTATCACATAGGTCACGTCCACCTAGGACGCGCCCTATGCGGCATGGCACTGCGCCTGTAACCCTGCGACATAGAGATGAAAAGTCTCATGTGCCTGTAATTTCACCGGCACACAGCAATGCGAGCACTACTTCTTTGCGGCAGAAATAGGTATGGAGGTAGTACTTCCCCGGACGAACTTGGAATTGTGTGTGACGAAGTTGTAAATGTGTGTTGTTAATTTGTTGTGAGAAGCGAGTGTAAAATGTGAGCTGTACCGATATTGATGCTGTTTACTAAGCTGGCGTAGTTCTCTGTGTTCGACCAGGTGGGCACGGAGCTAGGCGAGGGCCTGCCCTCCGAGGGGAGCAGCTGCGGCGCCTCCCCGCCCCACCCGCTGGACCCCTGATGGTGAGTCACGACACGCGAGGAGCTCACATCTCGACCAGGTGTGCACGGAGCTAGGCGAGGGCCTGCCCTCCGAGGGGAGCAGCTGCGGCGCCTCAAACCCCTGATGGTGAGTCATGACACGCGAGGAGCTCACATCTCGACCAGGTGTGCACGGAGCTAGGCGAGGGCCTGCCCTCCGAGGGGAGCAGCTGCGGCGCCTCAAACCCCTGATGGTGAGTCACGACACGCGAGGAGCTCACATCTCGTCCAGGTGGGCACGGAGCTAGGCGAGGGCCTGCCCTCCGAGGGGAGCAGCTGCGGCGCCTCAAACCCCTGATGGTGAGTCACGACACGCGAGGAGCTCACATCTCGACCAGGTGTGCACGGAGCTAGGCGAGGGCCTGCCCTCCGAGGGGAGCAGCTGCGGCGCCTCAAATCCCTGATGGTGAGTCACGACTCGCGAGGAGCTCACATCTCGTCCAGGTGGGCACGGAGATAGGCGAGGGCCTGCCCTCCGAGGGGAGCAGCTGCGGCGCCTCACACCCCTGATGGTGAGTCACCGACACGCGAGGAGCTCACATCTCGTCCAGGTGGGCACGGAGCTAGGCGAGGGCCTGCCCTCCGAGGGGAGCAGCTGCGGCGCCTCAAACCCCTGATGGTGAGTCACGACTCGCGAGGAGCTCACATCTCGTCCAGGTGGGCACGGAGATAGGCGAGGGCCTGCCCTCCGAGGGGAGCAGCTGCGGCGCCTCACACCCCTGATGGTGAGTCACCGACACGCGAGGAGCTCACATCTTATGGTGATTAGTCACTAAATTCTGTCACTATCTAACTAAGTAAAGTTCAGGCAAGTAAGAATGGGACAGAACTGAACATGCAAAACATAAAACTTATAGGTGAGTAACTTCGATCAAGAATACAACTACATTTCGGGTCACGTACAAAATCAAAGCTTAATACCGTCCGCGTGGGTATATATACTTATGCAGCTATACGTGTTCACTAACGAACTGAAACAAAAGTTTTAAAACAGTCCTAAGTTTAACCTAATTACAACTATGACACCTAGCAATAAAGTAGCAATAAAGTAGCAAATCTTAAAAATATTATATTATATTATCAAAATATTATTATCTTCGACCAAAGTAAAATAAATGGACTGACCTTACCCATACAAAACGTCCGTGAAAAATAAGACAAATCGGATTTAGGGTACGGTCAACAAATAAACTATCTATCTATCTATCTATCTATCCAGCCACTGCTGAGTAAAGGCCTCTTCTCTATAGCGCCACTCCTGGCGGTCTTGTAAATAAACTAGGTGAAATTAAATTATTGAACTTCTTAAAAACTGTTTTTTTTTAATACTTAATACTTTAACAGATGCAATGTGTTTTCTAAAGTTATTTCAGTATGTTTATAGAACAAAAAATCGCCAAAAAAAATGCAATTATTGAATGAAACTTTTACAAAAATACATAGTTCCCTTCTGTTTTATGTAGTTACGTATCTATTTTTCAGCTCTCAAACATACACAATATAAATCAATAGAAAAGCAATTCCACCTAAGGTCTTCAGCTCAATCAATTTGTGAAAAATATATTTTTCATCACTCAATAAACTAAGAAAATATCATAAAAATCGTACGGAAACATAAATGTATAAAAATTCCAGTATTTAAGAAACTGCAGAGTGCAGTTTTAAGAATTTAGCACAATGAGTTTTTTTATACTACTTGGAATGACAGATCAAGAAGATGGCCCACCTGATGTTAAGTGGTACCCTCTGCCTATGAACAGTGCATTACCTCAGGTCACGTCCACCTAGGACGCGCCCTATGTGGCATTCCACTGCGCCCGCCACCCTGAAACATAAAGATGAAAAGTCCCATGTGGCCGTAATTTCATCGGCACCCTTACCCTTCAAACCGGAACACAGCAATGCGAGCACTACTGCTTTGCGGCAGAAACAGGTATGGTGGTAGTACTTCCCCGGACGAACTTTTTCACAAAAAAGCTCTACTACTACTAACCGTTTTTTGGCGTATAGAATTCATTGTGTAGAAAATGATCAGAGCAAATACGGGAAAATGAATTCCACTTCCAAAAGTCGTCTGTTCTTGCTCGTCTTATGACTTCTATCCAGTTTTGTTTACCTTAGATTTTTTTTGGAAAGCTATAAGGTTAATTAACATGCCATTACATATTATATGCAATTACCTAAAGCGACGTGCTTAGCAATGTTTTGACGTAAATAATGCAAATTACAATTCTAAATCAATACGATACCCCTTAGGCATCAGATTTTTTTGCAGTCTGTACCGGACCATCCGTCATGCGTGAAGTCTTGTCAAATATTTCGTCGCTGTTGTTGGAAAACTAAATAAGTAATAACAACAACAAAACCAACATCGCGAGAAAAACGCGATTTACTGTTTTATTGCGTCAAAAATAGCAATAACTTTTTTATCGTAACTAATTTTTCAGTCCGTGTTTTGATATGTTATAGATTGGTACTGTATCTATTTTCGAATTTAATGATAATACATTTTAGTTCTTTTGATTAAGAGAAAAAAATAAAAAAACGACTATGTATTTTTCCCTCGCCAAAGTTTTGAATAATTGAAATGATCTATTATTTACTTATTTGAATATGACAATCCTATCCATGGGTATAGATTTATATAATATTAAAATACATTTTAAAATAAAACCAACTTATAATCATTTCTTTTTATCAAGACTGAATATTAGAAAACTACTGAAACACCTACATTATTTTAGCAGACTTATAAATTCAAAGTAAGTGACATAACAAACTTATCATACGACTAATGCTTATAAAATCAACAAAATGAAAAAAAAATTGTGGAACACAATAATTCTAAGTATCAAAAAGAAAAAGGTATGTCGAGTAAAATTAAAACTATCTACGAGTATAAACTTGTGTCTGTTAACTTTCATTCAGAGTGGGGAACATTGAGATAATGTCCTGGGGCGTAGTCCTCCTTGTCGCGCGTCCTCTAGAGCAAGACGTGTCCATCGACATGTATGGGCCATCATAACCATGCAATAAAGTCGATTTCGCAAAATGTGTTAGTTATGTAGTTTTCCTACCACACGACGATTTATAAGTTTTTTATCAATTGATGAAAATTATATTACAAAACCTTTACTTACGAATTAAATGCGATGCCTGAAGCTTTATTTGTATTTCTTGTGTTGTTTGCACTTGCAGAATAGCACAGGAAGGCATTGTATTACCAAGGTATCTAATTTTGGTATTTTTCAGCATAGCTGTCACTCGTTGCCGTGACAAAGACTGACTGAAGCGAAGTATACTAGCTAGGTCTGTTTAGAAGCTTCAAAACTATCGTTCCCTAAGGCCCGTCCATTCATTTTATTTACGTCGATGCTTACGATCATTCTTCACAAAAAACGAGCAATAAATTACTCCTGTCACTTAGAAATTAAAAGACGTAGGTTTAGTTAGTTTTACATTTAGTGTGAAATCAACCTTAAGGAGCTACAAATAAAGTTCTCACAAATACAAATAACAAATAAGAGCTCACTTTTAAAGTGAGCTGTTTTCACCGAGACGTATTTTTTGCGCCGACTTGACATCTAGTTGTATTTTTCATCGAATGTGAGTAACATATCATGCCGAAATATATTTTAAAAATGACACAAAATCAGGCCTATTACATGACGATTACAATTTTCAACAATCTGCCAGAAGATCTTACAAGTCTAATTGGAAATTTGTTTAACATTAAATTAATAGAATAGTAGATGCTAGTATTCTTTAAATCATTATCAGCCTGTATCAGTCAACTGCTGGACATAGGTATCCAATGCGCGCCATTTAGACCGATTTCTAGCTCTGCCCATCCACTTTCTACCAGCAGCCTTACGCAGATCGTCGCTCCACCTAGCCAGGGGGCGCCCCACACTACGGTTACCAAGACGTGGTCTCCACTCTAGAACACGTTTACTCCAGCGGTTATCGGTTCTTCGGCATATATGCCCAGCTCAATGCCATTGCCATTGCCAAGCTTATTCTTTAAATGAATACTTACATTACACGGATTTTCAATTATATTTTTTATTCATTAAGATAATTATTGTCATTTTATTTAATTGTATTTTATTACACGATCTCTATTTTAAAACATTTATATTGTTCTTATTTTATTGTTATGTGAAAATTTGCATGCCTAGTAATAAGGTAAAACATAAGTGTACTTTACCTAGTTTAAGACCTTTATACAATGTTCTGGCAAATAAAATTATCTTATCTTATCTTAACAAATAGTGATCGAAAATCAGGCAACTGTCTCATGTAAATGACTATTTCCAAAAATGAAAAATTATGTATTTATTAACCTAAAAATTGCCTTTAATATTGTGAGTTAATTATTAGAATCGGTTCAGGCGTTTGTAGGCAGTAAGCTTTTTTTGTGTAAACCATAGGAAACTGGATATTTTTCCTGTCAAAAGCAACAGCAAATTAAAAAAAGTAAACTTAATTTTTTATTCTTGACTATATTATACCTATTTTTTTTTTATTATTTGGGCCATCCGTTTAGGAGAAGTAGGCATTCTAAGATAGGTCTATACAAGATAAGACATGATAAGGTAAGATAGGGTTTTGGGTCTTCGCCTTAAAAGTTAGGAAGTTTTACATAATGGAGACTATCTTTTATTTTTTAAAGTCAGTAACACTGCATTCAAGGATAGTAAAAGTCAGTAACACTGCATTCAAGGATAGTAAAAGTCAGTAACACTGCATTCAAGGATAGTAAAAGTCAGTAACACTGCATTCAAGGATAGTAAAAGTCAGTAACACTGCATTCAAGGATAGTAAAAGTCAGTAACACTGCATTCAAGGATAGTAAAAGTCAGTAACACTGCATTCAAGGATAGTAAAAAAGGTACTTGCCTAAGCCGAAACTAGAACACGCTAAATTACACAAAAAACATTTTTTATGATAACGATCGAAAGTTTAAATTACAAGGATAATTTCCTTAAGGCGTCGATAGACGCCAAATTCTGTCACTATCTAACTCATTAAAGTTCAGGTCAGTTAAAAAGTGACAGAATAGCACTCGCTAAATAAAAAGTGAGCGATAACAACTTTTTTTATATTTAAAAGTCAATAATTGTAAAATTCAATAATTGTTGGATTGTAATTTTCAAATATAAAAATAAGGTCCTCTCGGCGTTGTGTTATTTAATATACTGAAGGCCATAAAAACATCTTATGATTGATAGTTTAGGAGAAAAATGGTTGTAACTACGAAAACAAAGGCTACTTAGCAAATTTATTGCTTAAAATTAAAGTGATTTTTTTCAATTTTTTTAAAACAAGAGGGCATGCTTTATATGATGTAGATTAACATATGTTTTTGTAGAATTTTCGATAAAGATTGTGGAGAAAAAGGTTTTAATGCACCACATTTCACATATATCCACGCCTTAAACTCTTACAATAAAATGAATAACCTATTACAGAAAATAGACTGGAACTCTACTGAAAATATGAACTGCCCCATAATATTTACCGATTCATAAAAAAAAGCTTCAAGGATTGTTATACTGAATCAAAATACCTACAAAGGGTTAGTAAATCTAAGCGCAACATGCAGGGATGGGTTAATAAAAACATTTTAAATCTGTGTAAAACAAAGAGACGAATTGTATGCGAAGTGGTTAAAGGATCCTAGTGATAAGGTATTAATAGATAAGTATAACAGATCAAGAAATAAAACCAATAAAGTCGTGTACAAAAATAAAAATAAATATTATAAGGCAGAAATCATAAAAAATCGAACTGATAATAATTAATAATATGGCAGGTAAAATAACTAAATCAATTGACACTTTGATTACACAAGCTTTTAGCGCTGAAAAAAAACATGAAAAATATAGCTAATAATTTTGCCAGTGAGTTTCAGAATAATGTAAAATCTATTATACCTAAATGCACTCTTAAACTGTTGAATGAATCTGACTACGTGAATCCTGCAGATAAATCAATGTTCTTTCCTAAAGCTTCTAAAACTCACGTTCATAAAATTATAAATAATATTAACCCGCATAAGGCGCCAGGTGTCGATGGCATTCGAGCCATGGATATCTTGCGACATTCGGATAGGATTGTGGGTGCAATAACACTCTTATTAACCTTTACCGAGCGCCAAGTGCCCACCCTGAAAGGCCCCTGAGTGTTGCGAGTGCTGTGTTGTCTTAGAGCAATATTTTTTGTTGGTTATGTTTATAAAAATGATTTGTACGTGTTTACTCTATAATTATATTACAAGTGTTCTATATCATTGTTTTGGTATTGAATTTTTCTACCTACTAACAATAGTTAGATCATTTGAAATACTTACATGGCCCCGTAGTAAATTATTATATTCGAAGTTGTTGATTTCACACACATTTACTCATACATTTTCCGTCATTACACTCATTTACCTATAGCTTTCACCAAAATAACACCCATAAGTATGTAGCATACATATTTACGTAAACATTTCATGAATGTTATCACTTTGAAACACTTTCATAACACTAGAAAACGATAACTTACAACTCCGCGCAATAAAATCCGCAACGCAAATATGGCGCCGTCATGCATTACACAGCAAGTGCAGAGCCCGAATGGCCGACCGACCGAACAAATAAATTCATTTCTTCGAGTGAGTTCAGTTGTCATACAATGTGAAGGCAGGAATTAAATTGGATTGAATGAACCTTCCAATCTGTGCAGCCAATAGGAACTACGAATTCGAGCATAGACATAGAAATAGTAGAATATAGTAGAATTCTTCTCGTTCAAACCGTTGCACGAGTGCATTTAGCGCGCACTTTTTTCTCGTTCAAACCGTTGCACGAGAACATTCTAGGGGTTAAACACCAGTATTGCCACTGGTCGATATCCTAAAGAGCTAAAGACGGGTACTGTCCGACCTATTCATAAAAGTGGAAGCACCCTGGACTATGGGAAGTATCGTCCTATTACAATACTGCCAGTATTGGATAAAATAATTGAAAAATATATATGTGGCATTGTACAGAAGTTCTTTTCAGCGAATAGCATTCTGGCATCTCAGCAATACGGCTTTCAACCAAATAAAAGTACTACCCTCCTGCTGTCTCGTTTTACGGATGAACTCTTTCCTAAACGCGAAAAAGCATGTCCTATTAGTCTTTATAGACTACAGTAAGGCGTTTGATACACTGTGGCACGACTTACTTATTGAGAGGCTAGACAGTAGTGGGATAAGAGGGGATCTGCTGGAGTGGTTGCAAAGATTATCTTCGTAATCGCAGCTACCAAGTCAGGGTGAGAGACGAGTATAGTGACAGTGTCAATATCTCTGAAGGAACGGCACAGGGATCGGTGCTCGGTCCCTTGCACTATTTAACGTATGTCAATAATATGATCAACGTTATAAAATATTGCACTGTCTACCAATTTGCCGATGACACTTGTCTGATGGTAGCGGATAAAGATATTATGATCGCTCAAGACCATATCCAATCGGATTTCACCGCAATTTGCAGGTGGTCTCATGATGCTGGACTGGTACTGAACGCTGACAAAACAAAACTGATTCACGTCCACTCTAGCCACAACTCGTGTAAAAATAACTTTAAAGTTGTAGCCCATAGTCACGATTGTCTACACTCATTTAACTCCCCGTGTGAAGTCAGTTGCATAAATATTGAGCAGGTGATCGAGCACACTTACCTAGGCTTAGTCATTGATAATAGGTTCAATTGGGCAAAGTATATAGACAGAACGTGCAACAAACTTCGTGCCATTATGGCTAAGTTTTA
Organism: Operophtera brumata; assembly: GCA_932527175.1. Classification (NCBI taxonomy): domain Eukaryota; kingdom Metazoa; phylum Arthropoda; class Insecta; order Lepidoptera; family Geometridae; genus Operophtera; species Operophtera brumata. The sequence continues at coordinate 49,962,260 of OW052239.1, read as the reverse complement.
TATTATAAAAAGCAGGGTTCCCTTTCAAGTTTTAATGACAATGTATAAGGCCTTAGTTGAAAGTATACTATCGTATGGGTTGAGTAGCTACGGACGTACATACAAGTCATACCATGACCAGATTTTCAACATACAGTACAGGCTACATAAACTGATCGTTCCCATTAAAATTAAAAATAAATACGCAGGTGATTCACTAGGCCTTTTTAATTACTGTGGCATTATTCCGATACATAAAAAGGTAGAACTCAATTTGCTAATAGAACAATTCTTCAATTTAGATATTCAAACTCAAAAAAGTCACCATATTGTTACCAGAAGTATGACCAACAAAAATCTACTTAAACCATTATTTAGGAACGAATACGGGAAACGAACATCTGAATACATAATCCCACGTCTTATTAATAAAATACCTACAGACATTAAAAACAAAATTAAATACACCTTAAAAAAGTATATGCTAAACAATTTAAAGAGCTTGGCATAAAATGGAGCATCCTATGTTCGCGCGAGCACTCAATCAAGATGTTGTTACTGTGACTAGCATGTGTGTGTGTGTGTGTGCTCGAGTGAACGTGCATCATTTGTTTATCTAACTACCTACTACTTATAACACGAATGTAATTTTTTATGTACCTATCATCGAGAACCTAGTGTGGCGATAAACCTAATATAGGTTTTTAAACACTAAATGTAAGAAACATATGTTGTAAATCATGTTCAATAAATAAAATAAATAATAAATAAATAAAAAAATCTCTTTCTCTCTGTAAGCTCTTGTCAAACAGCGCCTCTCTAGCGCGTGCTAACTTTTCTGGTGGCGCCATCTAGTTTAGTTTTTTGAACCAATTTAAAATCTCTCTGAAACCATTTTCATAGATTTTTATATATCCTTTCAGAAGCCAAATCCAGAACGCGCCGTGGCCGTTCGACATGTCGAGGTTCTACGGGTGCTTCTGTTGAGCTGTTCAGAGCGGACAGGAAGATTGGCGCGGCCTATTATGCTATAACTGCAGACAGCGCTTTGATATTATATGGACGATATTTATGTGTGTTAAGTGTCGGTATAGAGGCTTCTCGTGTTAATAGACATGTGATATTTTGTTACTAAATATCAGGTTTGACTGAACTATTATGAAAAGTCGAGTTCGATAATATTATTACCCGACTTCGCCAGAAGGAGGGTTATGTTTTTCGAGTGTATGTATGTATATATATTTGGCACGCTCTGTAGCCTAAACGGCTTGATGGATTTTAGATTGAGATGTTTTTTTAAACTAAGTACTTTAATGACGAAACAAGCAGATGACCCACTTGATGTTAAGCAGGACCTCTAACTTTAACAATGCATTACTTCATAGGTCACGTCCATCTAGGACGCGCCCTATATGGCATTGCACTGCGCCCGCTATCATGAGAGATAAAGTATTATGTGCCAGTAATTTCACCGGCACCCATACCCTTCAAACCGGAACACAGTAATGCGCGCACTGCTGTTTGTGGTAGAAATAGGTATGGAGGTAGTACTTCCCCGGACAATCTCTTTCACAAAAAAGCTCTACTACAACTAAAACTACTGAAGTGTCGTTAGATTCGTCTTAATTGTGAGAGTGACACCGAGTATATCAAAACTATTAACGCAGTCAGCTTTTTTGTTTTTTTCCAATAATTGAACTTGGTTGTATTAAGTTCGTATGAAAAAGTCACGGTTGACGTTTTTATACAATTATCCGTCAGTTTTGACGGAACTATTAACAGATGTTTTATGATATGTCGCGCTCGACAAAATATCTATTAGCGCTGAGTTTGACATGTCTATTAGCGCGAGAATAGGCCTCCAGGTGTAGCAATTACATGGGCCTGCTACCCAAAGGGACTGCGCGCTGCTATCACAAGACACGAGTAGAGCGAGAGGCGCCATCTATAGTCCTTTGTCCCTTTCTAGTGTTGGCATCATTTTTTATGCACATTCCAAATGACTTTATTCTTTATATTTTTATTTTTTATCTTATTGCTTTATAACTGTTTTAGTCCAAATTAGAATAACTAAATGTAAGGTCACTAATGCCCCAAATAATAGCGAATAATAAATATGTCCTAATATTTTAAAAATATGCTGTGAAATCCATGTACGGACTGACTACCCCAAATGGATAGCAACATTCACGGTAACTATATCTCCAATAATGGCAACACCAAACAAATAATTTGTCTTTAAAACATGGCGATGAACTGAATCTTGTTATGATAAGCAAATAAGAACGAGACAAAGGGCTATATAATCTATAGTTGGACTACATAATCTATAGTCCTAATAATAGTCCTAGGCTAGGAATAATAATCAAGGAATAATCAATTTATTAGTAAATACAAATTTACAGGTCAGATAAATTTAAAACAAATAAATTAAATTAAATTTCTTACGAAAAATTATGATAAAAAACATTCTAAACAATAAAAATTCAAATTGTAAACATAAACTTATTAATTATAATTCATTGCAGATGTCATGTTAAAACTAAATAGTTATACTAAGTAGCAATTACGTAAGATTTTATTCAATCAAATCTTATTTTAAATTATTTAATTTTACACACAAAATCTTCGACATTATAGAACGCCTTCTCGACGAGCCATAATTTTAATGTAGTTTTGAATGATATAAGGCTAGATGATTGTAATACATGCTCCGGCAGGCGATTATACACAGCAGGGCCCAAGATGTGCGTGAGTCTGTCTGTTCTAGTAAGTCTGTGCGTTACTCCCGCGAGCTTGCCGGCACCACGGGTGTTGTAGCTCTGAGCGTGCCCGTCTCCGCGAGTTTTAAATGCCCCTATATTTTGCCTCACGTACATTGCAACCTGAAAGATCACGATTGAGGGCAAAGTAAGTATCTTCAGTGATATGAAGTATGGCCTTGCCGATGTCTCCCGCGCCACTCTTGCGATCGCCCTCACAGCACGTTTCTGCATGCGGAAAGCACGTTCCCTGTCGGCAGCGCGCCCCCACAACTCAGCTCCGTACTGGAGGAGCGAATGTACAGTAGCGAAGTAGCAGGTACGGACCACATCAGCTGAGACCACGCGAGATAGTCTATACAGAGCGTAACATGCGCTGCCCAATTGTGCACAGAGTTTGTCTACATGCGTACTCCAGGTTAGGCCTCTGTCGATATGAAATCCCAGGAAGGCGGTCGATCGGACTTGCTCTATGGGCGTCACACCAATCGATACAGATAGGCTCCTAACTTGATGACCAGAGATGGAAAAATGAATGAAATGCGTTTTCTTGAGGTTAAGGACAAGTCCGTTCCACTCAAACCACTGAGCCACCTGGCAGGTGACTTCATTCAACCGCTGCTCAAGCTGATCGAGAGACGGGGCGCAGACAACTGCAGCTACGTCATCTGCGTACATAAACACTTCACCTGCAGTCACGTGCTCGGGCAGGTCGTTCAGTAGTAGCGAGAAGAGAATATTGGAGACTGAAGACCCCTGAGCCACGCCCATCACGGTTCCTAGGGGATCAGACCTAGTCTCACCTCCGTCGCTTACCACCATCTGATAGCGGTCTCGCAGAAGGTCCGTCAAGAGCGAGTGCGCCTGACCACATATGCCGTAGTGCTGAAGCTTGGAAGAGAGAACGCCGTGATCTGCGACGTCGAATGCTTTCGACAGGTCGCAGCACAGGATTGCAACTTGCAGTTTCCGTTCACGAGCCTCAAGTACACGACGAATAACCTCACGAGTGAGCGAGGTGGTTGAGCGGCCGGAGCGGTACGCGTATTGGCGCTCAGACATCGCACCCGTCATCTCCAGGTACTCGGTGAGACGGGCGCTTATCCCGTTCTCGAGGACCTTCGCTATAGCGGGTATTATCGACACAGGTCTGTAGCCGTCAATATCCTCACGCTTTCCTTTCCCCTTAAAAAGAGTATAGGCCCCCTTAGTATAGTCGGGCTACATAATCTATAGTCGGACTATATAATGTATAGTCAGATTATATAATCTATAGTCGGACTATAGCATCTGTAGTCATTTGCTTCGATGTTTTTTTCTGTTTTTTTTCTTTTTTTTTGGATTATATTTTAATGCAGTTGGCCGCATGGGGCATGGGGGTCATGACTGCGTTACCGTGCTTTTGGTGAGCGCAGATGGCAATCTCTGCTCGTTTCTTTTCAAAGCAGCGCGCGCTCACTGGTTAGTACTTCCATGAGCAATATAAACTAAACCAGTTTATATTCAAGAAGAAGGCCTTATGTTAATTAAGTCCATTCACCACACAGGTTCCTTCACTATCATTCGTAAAGCCCTTTCCACCTAATCGTACGACGTCCACATCACAAGATTTATTATTCGGCGGTTCACTGGTTGTTTCTTAGTCCTAAGCTAGGTGCAAGACTGACTGGGGTATGGTGTCTATGAAAAGGCCCTAGGTGAAGAAACCAGTGTGCTGAAAGGATTCGAACCGACATTTTTGCTAAACCAAATTAGATAATAAAATCCCAGTGCAAAATGAAAGTCGTAATTTCGATTCTATGCTCATATGTTAAAGGTTATATCGCGCTGCAAGCCTGAGTGATGTTATCATGCTTTTTAAAACAATTACTGCATTTTACAAAAGTAGTTTATTTAACATGTGTACAAAATATTATAAATAAAATGAACTATCTAAAGACCGTTGCAAACGATCTAAAGGTAGCTCAACTGATCCAAATCACTACCAGACGGAAGCGTCCCTAAGATGCTGGCTGCATTGCCACGCTGAATGGCAATACTAATGCGTTGAGAGCCAGCCCTCGGGTCACGCGTCGCTTCAGACAAAAATCAAATTCTAATATATATTATTATTTTTAAAAGGTATTTAACATTCTTCTTAATAGTTTAAGAAACTCCTTTTGTAATTTGCAGTTGAATATATTGAAAATAACATAATTTATCAGCATTTGGTTCCTAAGAGATTAAATTATATTATTATAAATTATTTTGCAAAGTTCGCGTGTAAAGCGTATTAATAATTAATACATAATAAATTGTACCTTCCATTCTATGATAATAAGTAAAATAAAGGTTATTATGCGTCTATATAAAATAATACTAAAAACATCAAAAAATACCATAAATTTTAATTAAAAAAAAACTCTTTTTACTCCACATTCTTTTTCTATCCACCATTTTGATAAACTATCAACTATCCGCCATTTTGATAAATTATCAACTATGATTATTGATTTCATTTTGTTGATAACACATATTTTAGTATATCATTTTATATAGATGCATGTTGATAAGGATAGACCCGATGTGGCTTTTAGGTCAATTAGAACAAACAAGTATAAATAAATACGGAACCCTAATTATAGATATAGACATCTAATAAAGTATGCTGATTGTCACCTATTAATTAAGGGATACCTAACTCTTGCGGGACACTCAACTCGTGTCAAATTTAAAAAAAAAAGGAAAAAATATATTAGTTAAGTGGCTATTAAGTGTTAAGTGTCCCATAATTTGTTGGTAGAAATTAGCATTACCCCCTTACTTATAAAAGCTATTCAAATTTAAGCCCTACTTAAAACTAGTACTTATCTAGTGAGATGACAATACTTTAGGCAGTGTTTAAGTTTAGACTTTTATAAGTAAGGTAATATTCGCTTATGATAATTATAGTAATATAAAAAAACACAAAATAGTCGATTTTCAGATTTCCAGCTATAATAAAAGTACTTAGCATTTTCATAGTATCAATAATGTAAGGTCCAATATCCACCAAAGCGAAGCGGACAAATACTACAATAGAATGACAACATGATCGCGCCATCTGCATACTTACATAGTCTCAAGTAGTGTCCTTGGAGATCGTACTAGTGGGTAGACAGAGGCAAGTCAAAATTAATCATTCGCCCCACTTTGGGGTTCAGCTAGCAAGTCCAATATTGAAATCATCCAAAGATTTCAAAACATTGCCCTTAGAACTGTCTCAAGCGCACACTGGTTTGTGAGGAACACAGAAATACATGAATACCTGGAAATGCCGACCGTCAAGGAGAAAGTTAGCAAGTACTGCATAAAATACAAGGAAATACTTGAAAACCACTCAAACGAACTTGCTAAGAACCTGCTAAACGCTCAAGAAAATGTTAAACGCTTAAAGAGATGGCAAATACTTGACCTGCTAGAACAGAGAACCTAACCAGTTCTTCAAATTAAATGGTGTTATTCATTGGAATCACACCCAAACCACGTCAACCAAGAAAAAAACTGATTATGGCTAAACAGCCGGTTGCAGATAAATATAACAAAAAAGAACTTTATGCTTGGTTGTTACCTTTCCACGTGTCAGGTTGTAAGCCCGTCGCCCCATTGGGATAGTAGTCTATCTAGTCAAAAACCATTCTAAACAAAACCAGAAGCCTGAGTCAAAGCTTGGTTGTTCGTCCAACACAATGTTTGAAAGAGAGGCACTGTGAATAAAGAGAGACAGCTTAGAATTCCGAAAATTCACACTCGCGAAACGGAAATTAATGCACAAAAAAATCATAAGTTCCAAGAAATACCTGTTAGTTTATGAAAAACATGTTTGTCATTTAGAATCTTCATTATATGTGCAAGGTTCTTAGCGCGATGTTTTATTTAGTTTTACAATTTATGAGTACGTTATGGACGGTCAAATTTCAAGTAACATTTGCCCAAAAAAGTTCAAGGTCTATAATAAAAAAAAACTCAAAAATGGTGCACATAAAAATTTCTTACATCGCCATAACGTGACTACGAGCGTTAATTTATGACGGGTTGGGCGTTGGTCACTATTGGTTGATTCTTAAACATGTCCTTTCCGCTTTGGTGGATCAAGCCCTTAGGGGTGGGAAAGACGGAAAAAGTTCTTGACTATAAAGTTAACCAATATAAAATTACACTGCCACATTTTTTATAAATATTTTTATGATTTAATTGGCTAATCGCATACTAAACCATTTATGGTACGTCTTTGTGACATTGTCGGCTATGTTATTTCAATAAGTTTGTAAGAAAACTCTTATAGAACTTAAAAAAAAACTTTTAATTTGAATTTTATGTTGCTATTTTGTATTTGAAATGTAACTACGAAATAGAGTTGTTTCAAAATTGAATCTATATTGTCGATATCGATAAAAGATAACCTTTACTGTGTTAAGCTTTATTTAAATCATTATTATACGTAATTAAACAAAAATAATTATATTTATTTGCTTACGATCGCTATATCACAATAAGTCGTACCAAAATAAGGTCGATATTTTAGTTGTAAGTTGATTACTATTTATGTAATTATTTTATTTACGCAAAGCATAAATATTATTTAGCTTTTTCGTGTAATCCGCCGACTAGTAAATAAAAGGCTTAGCAGAAAATTAAAAAAATTAAATAAATTAACCTTTTTAAGATGAAACTTAAATGAACTTAACTTTTTAGTAATTTTGATTACAGCTCTCTACCTTTTTAACAACAACAAGACAATTTCTTCGAAGCCAACTGTATCTATTTATGATTATAATAATTTCAATAAAATATATCTCATATTAATTTAAAACAACTAACACTTAAGAAATATTTTTAAATGTAATTTTAACAATCTAGTCTTTTTTTTGTTTATTTTACAACCGAAATGTATTAATTACGACAATTTTGACGTATGATTTTTTATTTATAAATAAAATTAGTTTTATGAATAGAAAATGAGATTTTTTTAAAGTTATTGATACGAATATTATTGTGACGTTTATGTAGCTTATGAAAAAAGCTGCTTTTAATTTGAAATCTGAGATTAAATGGGTTATCCAAAGATCTGTATGTAAAACTAGAAGTCGCCTTTTCAATTTTCACGTTATAAATGTATTGTCCAATTAATCGAACCTATTTTATTTAGGTGTAAGTTTAGTAAATTACTCGATTTCACCAACAGCTTTAACTTTAAAAGACTGCAATATGAATTATTATATTCTTGCGGAAAATACTGCGAGGAGCGTGAAAATGAAGCTGTTGATGAAATCTGAGAGAAGCAAGTTTTCTTATAAATAAAATCTTGATTATCGATTTAGAAATTATAAATTATATTCTACCAAATCTTTATCCTTTGTTCTTCTTTAGTAAACGAAACGAACATTCCGAGATATCGATACTGTTTGAGTATCGTTGTAAGAGTTATCGACAATCGATAACGCACGTTGTGTCACCTCTCTAGTGTTGTCAATTCTTATAAATACGTAAAAATAACTATTTTGCGAATAACGAAGATACAAAGAACGAATGAATGGTTGGTAGGTAATGTTATCCCCTAGTAATTAAAATTGTATTGAATTTGTATCGATTAGAAAGTAGATTTTGCATGAATTTAATAAAAATGCCTGCATTTTTTATAATCAAAAATAATATTCACGAAATCTTTACTCTTTGCTAATACAGTTCAGTGAGACAAGCAATTCAAGATCTGCGCCTAGACATACTCGTAGCAACCGGAGCGTTCACGATAAACGACAAGTCGAATTATACATGCATAATACGTGCCTAGGTGCATGATACGTGCGTGATACGTGCCTATGTGCATGATACGTGCGCGATACGTTCCTAGGTGCATGATACGTGCGTGATACGTGCCTAGGTGCATTATACGTGTGTGATACGTGCCTAGGTGCATGATACGTGCGTGATACGTGCCTAGGTGCATGATACGTGCGTGATACGTGCCACAGTGCGTCGCTGTTTCACAAAACTGTATTTGCGATGTAAATGATGCACATTCACTTGTTCAAATCTTCCTCTATCCTATAATGTATGATAATTACGTTATTTCGCACGGTTACCTGCTTTAGTATGTTGTTTTGGGTCAAAATCTAATCAAAAATGTAAGTCTAGCCAGTGCATTGAAGCTATAAAATAATTCAAAAACGGAATCAGCGCCATCTAGCGAATTTTTTTATTATTAGGTAGCCGAATGGCAATTTTCAGTCAATTCACAATACCGTCTCGATTCGGTCAACTTGCAATTATGCGACCACTGTAAAGGATCGCTTGCTTTTTTGTCTGATTTGTGTATGTACTTATACGAAACTAAGTAATACCAGGTCTGGTTAATTCCATACATTTTAGAATTAGTTCACACAAAATATCGATAGATGGCAGTACTGGTATCGCTAGGAATATTGAACACATTAATTAGATTATTTTTTCACTTTTTTTGACGGCATTGCGTAAATAGTACCTCTAGAAGACTTTTTATGTGATTTTAACTAATAAAATAACAAAAATCGTTATAAAATAGTTTTTTTTTTCAATGTTTTTACTGACATCTAGCAATTTCTAACCGAAACATTTTGATTGGGTTCTAAGGTTCTAAGTTTGGTCAAGAAACACATAGATGGCGTTGAAATAAAGCCATGTTTCGGAGCAGCAAAAAAAGAATAAAATTATACGATAATATTTCGATAGTTACTCCACAGAGTAGTAAGAATACTAACGTGTTACTCTATGATATGATGTGATGAAATACGCTTGATTTCTCAAGTATCATCTAGTGCGCTGTAAAGAAGGCAAGAGAGAAGCGCCATCTAGTACGCTGTTAAGAAAACAAGTAAGAATGCATATTAGTACGTTAGTACTGAGCGCGCGCCACGGGCGCTGCTCTTGCGCGACTTATCGTGGCAACGATCGTAGTACTAAGATTGTCTCTCTGTTGTACGTTAGTATTATTCCTTACTCTGTGGTAATACCTACATTTATCGTGAAGACACGCAATACACTTAAAATTCATCCACAACTGTGCTATTTATCCAAGTTAGTCGACATTTCCTAGTTTGACACCTGTCAGTTTGACATTTGTCACTTTGATTGCCGTGTTCATAATCGACTGGCTGTTGGAAGTGTAGTTTCCGATACTTGATTAGGTTTAGGCATAAAACCTTGCTTTTTTGAGTTAAGGTGCCATTTCAACTCTGATTGCATCTTAGTACATACCTATAATCACAAAACTATTTATTTTAGCTTTTCTATGTTTTACTCGTAGCGGTACCTTCCCTGTATAATTACTACTTACTTTAATTTATACTTATTGTAAATCTTATGACTTAACTTCATGTAAATAACTGAATAAAGAAACATTCGAATGAAGATTTTTATTTTATTTTAAGGTCTCTGCCCATTACAACGTATCATACCATGACTGTAATAGGAACGTATCAGGCAAGGAAAGCAGCACGATACGGCCTACTATGCCCACTGAAACGGATCGACGGCGTTCTGTGCCCGTATAGTTGCAGTACAACCAGTAATGACCAGTATGATGCCACTCTCGACGCTTCTGGATTCACGATACTCACCGTTTTGATGCGTGCGCGCAGCGGTTTGGCAACGTCTCGTGCCATGTACGGCGCGTATCAGTATACCTGCAAAATATTCTCGTCGACTATTGTTGACGCTCCGTGCGTGTTACGCGACGGTGTTGGTTGGTGACGGAACGGTCTAGTGGGAATAGTGACAATACAATTTTTTTTTCCTGTGTTGGATCGATTAATTTTATGGTATGGTACGGTGTAGTGGGCAAAGGCCTCTTAAAGATAAAATGATACCCTTTTGACTAGTTTTTTTACCCGACTGCGGCGATGCCAAAAAAGGAGGGTTATGTGTGTGACATGTATGTATATGTGTTTGCGTCCCTCTTCCCTCGTATTTCGTATATTGGTCGGGCTACAATAAAAAAACACAAATTGAGGCAATGATTATGTGCGGTAGTTCTTAAAAATATTCCTAGAACTTCCTACCGATTAGGTACATAATTTTCCCAAAATGAAATGTCTACTTTCCCTTTGACATTGACCACTTTCCCAAAAAAGTCGACATAAAATAAAAAACAAAAAATATAGTTATGCCAGGCGTGGCGCACTCCGCGCTTTAGGTATAAAGCTACCCGTACAAGTACCCGGCGGACTCGACCTGTCGAGTCGATCCGTTCAGATTCAGGAGGCTACCGCGCGCCAGTCGGATCGCACGTTAGTTCGGTACAGCTACTCACTCAAGCGCCGCGTCGCGTCGTCCGTCAACTAAAATCATAAGTACCTATACTATTTATTTATTCTATGCTAAAATGAAGATAAACGCATATTGCATCGCATTTGGCTGCCTAAATAATAACAAGTATCCGAACCTCACGTTTTTCCTTCGATCTGACCAATGAACAGAGAAGAAAACGGGAATATTTGGCTAAGGCCACGAAAACATGTACTTTTAATAAAAAATCTATGGACCGGAACTTTTTCAATAATTTTATGAATTTGTAAACATATTTTAGTGAAATCGCTTATTTTATCCATATTTTGAGAACTCGCATGTACTATAAAATTGGTTAAATTATTATTTTTAAGTAGATTTAATCGAAAAGAGAAATTTGAAAAATAGGTAGTTTTGACTTCATAGAAAAATGCAATGGCCCCTTGCAACTTATCTTCGAATTAAACAATTTTCTAAGTTTAAAAAAAGTAATAAGATGAATATTTATATTTTATTATCAAGAATAATATATTAACAAAAGGTCGGGTAATTTAAATTAATAAAATACCTCAAACATCATAGTTTCATCTTTTTTTGAATAAATGTCCCAAACATCTATCCCGTGTGTTATATATTTTTTAAATGGGTGTAGTTTTTGTGATTTAAGAAGTGGCAGCACTTTGAATTGTTTCACTAGGAACAGGCAAACTATCGTTCTTGCTTCAAAAATGACAAATTCCTGTCAGCCATCTTACTTTGGAGTTAATCAGGGCTTCAGAGCACTAAAAGATATTGCCTGTTAAAAAATTAAGGGACTTTACCCGAAATTTGCGATGAAGTATTAATTTATTGACTTTACATTTAATGAATGTTGTAGAATGTGCTATTTTGCAAGTATACTAAGGTTTTCTTATTGATTTGCATTGCATTTGGAGATGGTATTTTGGTTTTAGGTTAATAATTTCCCCGTGTTTATTCCCGAATGTTGCGTGTGTTGCGTAACACGCGGGGAAAAATGAATTGTTCCAGCTTCCACTGTGTTATTATGTGTTACGGCTTCCCGTGTGATAAGGTACAAGTTTTCGTGGCCTAAGCCGTGAATATCGCGATAGGCATTGAGCGCTAATGCGAGCTGAATTGCACTTTGTAGCGTCCCAGCAAGAGTCGCTATTTATATAAATTTGTTCGTAAAGTGAGCCTTCTGTACTTGTACTATTATTTATTCTGTGGTTATGCGAGCTCTTACCTACTCGTAGAATTTTGTAGATCTTTCGCCTAGATCGTACAATATGAGAATTAGGCAAATTCTTCACGCGTGCCCCAATTTACGGCTCGACTATCGAATACATTTTAGTGTTATGTTATGACCAAAGATCACGTCTGAAGTCTAGAACTTTATTTTTAGTACTCCTAAGAATAATTAAATTAAATAAATAATTAGTTACAAATAAACTTTATTTCAGCAAGTCACTACATCAATAGTTAATATAAACGCAACGCTTAAAACAATCTTAAGTCTTTGTACAAGGCATTTTTCGTGTTAACAATATCGTTACCTTGACGATTTGCGAAAATTTATAAAAACCCATAACATCAAAATTTTCTAGTTTTTAAAACTAGACTTCATGAACTTTTGATATTGTATGTCAACTTAGATAAAGAAATAACTTTTGAAACTATCATGGTTATGTACATAATTTTCACTAGAAACGGGATATTTACCATGACTTTTGAGTTTTATATAAAACTCAAAAATCATGGTAAATATCCCGTTTCTAGTGAAAATTAGATAAAGAAATCTCAAGCGTGAATTACACAGAAAAGGCATAAGGCACAGGTGATGTGCACGCGTGGAACGGATAAGGCACGGACGAGACATCAAATTATACAGAAGAGGCGACGATACGGCAAGGTTGTCACTATAGCATGTCTTCCTCTTCAGTCAATATTGGTAAATACGGCTCGTACTGTATATCAAGCGACGTGCAACTTGCGCGGCGGTCCAGTCACGACCATAGAAAAAATAATCACTACGTTTAAGAAGCAGGGCTTGGAACGAATCATTCTCTTTCATTCTATCAATTTGCAGCACCCTATAGCTGAACTGAGGGAGTGTGATGGTAGTACATAATGCACAAAGCATTATGCCCTAGGTTGTAAGCATCCGCCGACCATTATCTGCTGCCCAAACTCCCTACAAAACCCTGTTACCAGTTAGTTTCTATGGTCGCGACTGGTAGCGACCACTCTATAGAAACTACCTTATGTTATTCACGACGTGTCGCTTTCATACATATAGTATAACTAAGTTTTGGGCACGCCTGCGCCTCGCCTGTGCCTTACGCCTTTTCTGTGTAATTCAGGCTTCATGTTGACATACAATGATACATAGACTCACGACTATCTCCCGGAGGGGTAGGCAGGGCGGATGTCAACATGCACCCTGATTTTCATTTGCTTCATCGAAACTAAATATTATCAATTTGCGCAAATCGTCCATCAATTCTCGGCCCTTGAGTTAATTATCTACTACAATGATTACAAACAACTACGAATACTTTTGAAACATAGAAATATATTAAAAAGCAAAAAATATCAGTAATTAAAATATCATAAAATAAATAATCTGTAGCGTAAATATTGAGCGTTTACAACAGCAGGAATGTTATAATAGAATATTAAACAATTTAAAATATTATATTTTCTATTAAATTTATAATAATTAAATGCACGGCGACTTGATTATTTAATATAATATAATTCCTATTTAACGAAACAATAATATTTCAAAAAAACGGGAGAAATTTAAAAGTTAAAATTTTGAAGTTCGGCAAAGCTATTTGTTACCCAATTAGTTTCCATTTAGTAGAAAATAAATTATTCATACTTTTTTATCACAAGTTGCGTTTTTAGCACTAAGTTATATTTATGTGAAAAAAAAAATGTCTCCCATTGCAATACAAATTTACTAATAACATTACACGTACACCCAACCGTCACACACATAGTCCTGAGGGCCTAGTACAGGTTTGTAGTACGAAATAAGGAAAACTGAATTGTGAATCGATATGTCGTTTTTGTATGCAGATAATGATAAGTTCGCCCCTAGCGGACTTGTTGAGAAACTCACTAAAACCATACAGCTCGTGACTCGATAGTCGGGATACCGAATGCAAAACTTAGACAAACCTGTACTAGGCCCTCAGATCCCACACTAGGATCCCCCGTGTCGTGTGAATCAGGAACTAAGACTACCATGGTACCACAACACAGACACGGAACTAATATTTGCAGATCATACAAACATTTTTTCAGTAGCGGGAATCGAACCCGCACCCGGCTGCGGTTTCAGCCGGTTATTCGCCCGCCGTGCCTCAGAGGATATTAGGCACAAGGGACGTAATAACTATTTATCTGTGACGCGGGTTTAGCTTTGCCGTACAAAGCGTTAATTCATGAAACACTTCAATAAAAACTAAATATGTTATAAAAATTACAATAATATTATCCATACAAACACATACAAAAGTTAAAAAGCTGTTTAAGACCATTTCTTATTTCATTATGATTTTCGATGATAGATCCAAACTTAGTTATAAAAAAGACATTAAAACTAAAAGGAGAATGTTAAATTTGGGCCAAGCATCATAAAATGGCCGCCGGTCACTGACCTCTATTTGTGTACTTCGGGTCAACGCTCAGGCCGAGATAAATAGATCTTACTTAGCACGTAATAATGCTTGGTATTATCCTTGTCACTTTCACGCACTTGTCAAATCAGGCGTGCTAGAGAGAGACAGAGACAATGCTAAGCATTAGTACGTGCTAAGTAACGTCTATTTATTTCAGCCTCAGTGTCCGAAACAAGTTTTATTTTAAGGAGTTTTATTTGCATCCCAAGTAATTTAATACTAATTTGCATTTGAAGTGTACAAAAAACATTGAATTTACGAATACGGAAAAGGCAAATTAATTTTTTGAAAGCCTTCCGGCCCCAATGCAATACTACTATGCTCAACTGGTTGTGCCGTGGTTACTTTTGATTCCCTTCTACACAACTAGTTGGTCCGTAAAATATATAGATAAAAATGTTTGCTCCCTGATAATGAAATATAGCGCCTCAAAAACCCTTTCAAATGAAATCTGTCAAGCCTGCGGCCATTCATTTGACGTTCAGTCCAAGCTCTTCACATTATTACACACTCTCCTTTGGTGCAACCAAAAATAAATCACTCAGTGAATTAATGGGAAATACCATTTTAAATGCCAAACTACCAACGCTAGAGTGAGACGAATTGAGCTTTAAACCCAGTCCTGATAATGAAATAATCATAATAATTATCGACCTTATTTTCTAAGTACCAAAGGTCAAGTCTACATAGCTGGTTTTGAAGCAATAGTAGCATACACAGGAAACTTTGGCGCCACTGTCGTAAACCTCAACCAATTACAAATTACCTAAAACAATATGGCGCTTAATTTGGCCAATCAGAATGGATTTCAGTGACGTGATGCTGGTACGACAAGTTCAGTTGTTGAAGTGTCAATGGGCAGGCCATATAGTTTGCAGAACCAACAACTCTGGAATAAGATTCGCGAGTGGTGAACCGGACCCCGATAGAAATGCGTTCGCAAGGAGCATCATAGTATATTTTTCCTCGAAGTAAGATACTATTTTTCGGATAAGCATATTTTCGTAATTTTAAATTATACATTTTAAGTTGCAACTTTTAGGGTTTGGCGCGAAATACAAATTTTATCTTGTTTTTTTCCAATCACAGCTCATCAACAGCTTGAGATAGCGAAACCTGAGCGGAAACTATGAGACACACATGTTTAGATTGCCAGTGTCTCAGAAATATCATTAGTTTAGCTACGAATATCTTTAAATGATTTCTAGTGTTTTTTTGTTTAGGGTATTCGTATCTAAACTGATGATATTTATGAGATACTATCAATTACAACATGTGTGTTAAGTCTCCTAGTTTTCGCGAAATCATCTTTGGCTATCTGAAGAAGTGAAGATGAGCAAAAAACACAAAAAAAAACAATTTCCCGCCACAAGCCAGAGTATCCACCTTAAAGGTGACAACAGACCGTTTCACGTTGAGCGTCCACTCAGAAGGTTAATTTTAGTTTCATTCCATAATCAAATATACAGATAAAATTACAAGAAATTAATGTTCATCTGTACAATGTCTAAGCAAGACGGAATGTCTGAGCCCAAGTGAATCTTCACTCCGTGTTCAGATGTTTCACTCGTCTTTCATTCCAAGCAAATAAATGATTCTGAATAAAAATAACCATTGCTTGTTTCAACAATTAAATAGTTACCCGAGTGCTTTGTTTCATTTTGATATCACCTTAAGCTAAGCCGCTTTAAAATGACCACAATCCCATTGCTCAGTCAATTGGACCGAGCTGATGATAATTTTTGCATTAACTTAAGAGTTAGAATCAACCAACTGTCTCCGATCTAACGCAGACCAAGAAAATAGCAGAACATCTGCTGAATTTAGGACTTTGGGTAATAATTTAACACTTTGAACCTCTAGTGTTCAACGAGTTGAGCTGATAACGCTTTAGTTAGCATCAATTCTGTACAAAGTTTCATCAAAATAGTTTCAGCTGTTCAGCGAGTGGGGTAAACATCATTTCAGTATTTGACTTGGCTTCTTGGTTATCGGCTTCGGTATCTTGTCACAATCCTGCCAGTGTCCGTTTCATGATAACTTCAAAGTGTGCTGTTCTGTTTTTCTGCCACCATTTAAACTGGGTTATGACTTGACGGAGACTCTTGACGACTTGACTAATCATGTAACAATTAATATCACTTGACATTGTCGAAATTGTTTGGAGCACTCCTCAGAAACTATTATACGACGGATTATACAGGATATTATAGGAGAGTCTCGTTGTGTTCGATATTAGCTCAACTCCTTGGTAGAAGCCCAGACGTTGTAATAGTTTAGTCGGCCTTCCGTGGCCTCCGCTTGCGTACTTCCGGCTTAGACTCGGCCTCCGCGCTCGGTATGGCATCGCCCGTGGCCTTCTTGTCGTCATCTGAAGTCTGCAAGTAAGAAATAACACAAATAAATAACTGATATACAGTATCCAAAACATTAAGTTCTTAAATCAATTATTAGTAAAAATAACTTTTGTTAATAGTGTGTCCGGCCTAGGAATAGAGCCCCCCAGTCCATAGAGATAGCTCTTAGCGATAAGACCGCCCATTGGACTTCCATACTTGTTTTTTAACGTGTTTGTGTGGTGTGCAGTTTGCTTGTGGTCCGTGTGCTTGTGGCCCGTGTGCTTGTGGTCCGTGTGCTTGTGGCCCGTGTGCTTGTGGTCCGTGTGCTTGTGGCCCGTGTGCTTGTGGTCCGTGTGCTTGTGGCACGCGTGCTTTGGCCCGATAAGGATGAGGTACTAACTAAGTCTGACTTACGTCGCTGGGCGAGTTTCTCTCCGCGTCACTATTGGAGTCATTCTCCGCCTCATCCACTATGTCATCGTTCAGAAGTTCCTGAAACACAAGTCACAAATACATTAAGGCGCATACAACAGCCGAATTCCGTCACTTTCTAACTCATCAGAGCGAGTTACAAAGTGACAGAATAGCGCTCGCGTCACGAAACTTAACTAAGAATCAACTACGCCACGTGAAAAACCGTCGCATCACAGAATCATACGTTCAACTTGAAGATAAAGTCTTTGCTGACATTTAGGAGAAAGAAAAAGTACAAAATAAGATAAAGTCTTTGCTGACATTTAGGAGAAAGAAAAAGTACAAAATTCTAAGTTGTTTAGAAGTTGAATCAAATTTTCAGTCGAAAACAGCTGCACTTTGTTATTTTAGTTTCACATGGTTAATGAACAGATTAAAGGTCAATGAATGACTCAATTTTTTTCCAGCTCATAACAGACTCCTCTATGAGGAGAAAGCCTCCAAATATGACCAATCAGCTGTTGTATGCGCCTTAACAACCAATATGGAAGTTTTTTTCCCGTTGACATAGGCTTCCTGATGATTGCTGCTAAGGAGTGGAACACACTGCCGTCGTCTGAAACTATAATATGGGTCTCTTCAAGGCTAGAGTGAATAGGTGCCTAGACCTTTGTGCTCCATCGTCGGCCACATCGTCACTTACCAACAGGTGAGATAGTGGTCAAACAAAGGCCATTCATGTTCTGGGTATTTTCTATATTATAATAAAAAATATGTAACTATGTAATATATTGTATTAAGTATATCAGTTGTCTAGTACCCATAACACAAGCTCTGCTTACCTTGGGGCTAGATAATGTTGTGTGAAATGTCCAGCATTATTTATTTATTTATTTATTTATTTATTCAATGATAAAAAAACTGGACGGTCTAGAATGCACAGCCATGCACCGGCTTCTTAAGCTAAGCATAGGAATAATATCATTTCGAGACGGTCTTAAGCCACCTCCATCCACCAACTTCCTGATAGATGACAACTTATAGCATCTTCCCTAGACATCGGTCACCGGTATAGACCAACATAGATAAAAAAAACGTAATTTAAATGAATGACGGAACAAGCAGATGGCCCACCTGATATTAAGCGGTAACCTCTGCCTTTAACAATGCATCACCTCCTAGGTCACGCGCACCTAGGACGTGGCATTGCAGTGCACCACCCTGAGACAAAGATGAAAGCCTCATGTGCCTGTAATTTCACCGGCACCCATACCCTTCAAACCAGAGCACTGCAATGCGAGCAATGCTTTGCGGTTGAAACAGGCATGGTCCTGAAGAGTTAAGACCCTACCTGATCGTCATCTGATTTCTCCTTCGCGTCGTGATCACCCTTAGCGAGTCTATCTACTTCGGACTGAGGGATGAGCACCTTATCGGAGCGCCGCGGCGGGTACAGCAGGTCGATCACACACACCAGCAGCTGGAAACGGAAATTACATAATAGCATTAATGTATTCTGTTAATGCACAATTCGCTACCCAGCGAATTAATATACCACGTCGCGATGTTTACCCACAATGACTTTCGTCGTCGTCGTCGTTTCGTATGAGGTAGTGCTGGCCTCTGTGTCGGAGTTTGTCAAGCCGCCCGAGGGCCTCTGACATGGCTTATCGACTGCTATTAATCAATAACAGCCGGGACCGACAGCTTAACGTGCCCTCCGAAGTACAGAGCGATGGAAATCCGCAAATAACTTAGAAAAGTCATTGGTGCGGAGCCTAGGATCGAACCCGGTATCATTGGATTCTGAGTTGCACTATTGAACCGTTAGGCTACGAATGACATTGATAGTTTTGGACGCAGAGGTATAAACACCTCCCATGCCCTTCATAGCAATAAGCTAGGTCACCTTTCATAAGCTGCGCAAATCGGAGAGGTCTGTGTATGTCATGGTTCGCTCTGTATAAACAGGCTGCCAGCCAGACACAATTCCGAGTGATGCAACTTCCACGACGGTCTTTATAACGATGTCACTGTCTTGCAGCTATTGTTTTTGCGTATTGGATATTTTAACACATCGCCTTAAATGAGTAAGATACTTAAATACTTTGACTTTGAGCAACTTACCAAGCCGAGTATGGCCCCAATGAAGATAGTGGCGACCGCAAAGATGAGGTACGAGCCCCAGGTCGGCAGCCCGTAGGTTTCCATTAACATGTTGTGGACGCTCTGCAACCACATACAATAGTTATTTTCACACCACCTGCTTGACAATGTCCAACTACATATCATGCAACCTCAACGTAAAGTAAGCATTACCTCTTTAGGGAGGTAAAATGATTTGAATTTGGAACGTCAAATTCGTGTGGAAACTCGTAGAAAGTAAAAAAAACCTATATAGCATTGTGGAGGTTTTTTCGAGAATCGAACCATAAGCAGAACTCAATTTCAAAGAATGTGAAACAAAAGACGGTGTTTGGTGCTGTGATTTTCAGTGCATTTTTATTGTCTAACAGAAGGTGTGAAAAGTAGAGTATGCTACTCATGGATAAAGCCTGTTTGAACCCCTCGCTTCACTCAGGACTCTACGTAACTACCTCATTTGCCGCCCGAGACGTAAGACACTGCTTTATCCACTCAACGCATAACTATTGTGTTACTAGGGGACAAAGTAATATTTTGTTCAAAATATTTTGGCCCGGAGTGATACACACTATTTTGTTTTTCATCATAATATGAGAAAAAGAAAATGCTACGTTTTTTTTTTTTTTTCTTTCGCCCTTTTGGGCAGGCTATAGTCTAAGACCATACCGCCTAGTCATACGTAACGTATTTTTTCTTCCGTAAGTTGTTTATGTTTATGTCTTTCGTATAAATTGTTATTCAAATTCTTAAAATAGTCAAATCCAGGTTAAATATCATTTGATTTAATCTTCAATGATGTCTTCTTCGTAGTTAGGTAAGATGTCTTCTTCTTTTTATTTCAAAGTAAAAAAAGCAACGAAATATCTGTCAGGCAAGTCACTGACATTCATAGTTCATACAAATAAAGAAGAGGAAGGAAGATTCCTTTTTTGTTTTCGATAAGACGATAAATACAACACAACAAATAATTACAATTATGAAATTATTAATTATATATCTAAATCTCAATTACAGTACTAATTATAAATTTGTACAAATAATTAAAAGTTGAGGCATTCATAAGTAACTCCTGAATGCATCGCGGGACCAGATTGGGCTCACCATATATTTGAAGAAGCCCATCTATCAGCATAAGGCGCTGGATACTGAAAGATGGACACTCGAAGAAAATATGGCTCAATGATTGAACCTCCTGTGATGGACAATGATTACAAGAAGAAGAACCAACCATTTTTAAACGATGAAGATGAAAATTCAAGCGGGAATGACCAAAACGTAGTCGGCAAATAGTTGAGTAAAACTTTCTATTTATGAAAAATTTACTTTTGCAGAACCATGGTATAGCATTAAGCTGAATATCCAAAGCAGCATACCAACTACCTTTGTTCTCGATTTGTGTACAATGATATGAATGTCTCCCCCATGTTTGACACATCCGTTGTTTTAAAAGGCTTATAACATCTGTGTATGGTAAAGAAACATCTGCATCGTTGCTCTCAAGGTTAGAGAGAGTATCTGCAAATTTAACTATAGTATTGGCACAGATAAAATAATACTATACTAGTACAGATACCTCATGCCATACAACGAAACGTGACCGCCATAACTCGGGCTATTGTGCGGGCTAAATTGGTTGCCTTACCTGGACGCTAGATGCCGCTAGCAGCGTAATTGATAGCTAGAGCCACCTAGCACCTGCAACTGTAATTACCGCGTAAAACGCGCATACACTCAACAGATGGCGTTTGTTAAAAAACTTAGGCCCGTCGTACATAGAGCTACTCAAAAAGAACTAGTTACAAACTCAAATACTAACGAGATCTTACAGGCACATGAGACTTTTCATCTATGTCTCAGGGTGGCGGGCGCAGTGCAATGCCACATAGGGCACGTCCTAGGTGGATGTGACCTATGAGGTAATGCACTGTTCATAGGCAGAGGTTACCGCTTAACATCAGGTGGGCCTATTGCTTGTTCCGTCATCCAAGAAGTAAAAAAAAAAAAAAAAAAGATCAAGTGGCCCACCTGATGACAAGCGGTAACCTCTGCCTTTAACAATGATTTACCTCATTATGATTCCATTGCCACAGTAATGCTGCATGTGGTGTAATAAAATAGTTTGCCTAATAATCACTGAGATTATAAGCTGAAGCTGACGATAGTAAAGAAGTGATTGAAACTTTACAACATGAGCATCTTTATAGTGTCGTGTCATCGTGTGCGAGGTACAGTTTCTAAGTGGTTTGTAATTGTAATTACCTACTGATTAGTTCCGTAATTTTTTAGTAGCTCCATGTGCGACGGGCCTTTATGACGATTTTTTTTTTTAACTCAACATCTTTACTAAGACTGCGTCAACCCTAGGCACAAATCTTCATACACAATAAAACGCCTCTCGCCCGCCGCTCGAAAAAGCGGTTTTTATTGAATATCTCGTAAATAATTTTACAAAACTCCTTCAGTGAACCCTCGGCGTTGTTGAATTGATTTTATCTACCTATCTAATTTTTTACCCAATAATATGTAAACAATCGAATCTAGGCAAAAAATAGATGTAACTTTGGATTTTTTTATATCGAGAAAATATTGTCCTATCGTGTTTCTGGTACCTACAGCGACCCCTCGGAATTATAATGTAGTATCCATGCATATTTTTAATTTAAATACTGTACTTCATGCCTGTTAAAAATCAAATCTAAGATTAGGAATTTCGCGGTACCCCACATTAACCACCTAGATGACCCGCTCGCGACTTTGTCCGCGCCTAGTCAGAAAACATTCCCGGCGGCGTGCAGAAAACAACTAACCACGCCGTGACACAACCATTGAAACGAACGAACACTCAAGTTTTCCAATTTAGGAGTCCATTCCTGAAAATATTTGAATCCCAACAACTACCTATATCGTGAAACTATATTCTACAACGTCGAATTTACGCTGAAATATGGCTAAATCGTAAAGTGTTTTTTTTACAAACACAACGTTCCCGTGCCTATTTTCATATATTGCTGAAACATATGTTTGTTAATTTTATTTGAGGAAACTACCTATGAACAAGTTACGAAACCCCGGTTTCCTTGTTTCCTTGACGGCCGAAGCGAAAATTTCAAGTAGGTAGGTATCTACTGCCGACGCTTTCCGCAATACACAGCATTTTTTTTTTTTACGTGTGAACCCTATTTTGAAACCCTTAGCATACGAATTTTTCATTTTCATTTCTAAGTAGACCTTTAAACCCTAAAAGGAATAGTAGGTACCTACACCCTCTAAATTCTAAGTCTCAACGACTAGCGGTTTAGGCTGTGCGTTGTCACTCGGTCAGTCAGTCAGTCAGGACATTGCCTTTTATGTATAACTAGTTCGTCTTTGGTTACAATGATATCTATACAGGTCTGATATTTTATTAGAAAATTTTAGAATAGAACGTAAATACTATATAGTTTTCTCTTTCATTTTGGGCATGACGTCATTGGCGGGTCATCTGTTTTTTTTTTAAAATAACGCCATCTATCAAGTTGTACTACATGTGGTACTACAAACAAACTGTGTCAAACCTCAACCTAGTTCAAATGATTACCACTAAGAAAACGACATCATTATATTTTTCTAAAAATAATTAAACTTGATTGATGAGGCATTTATTTAATTTTCCCGTGTTATGGGTATTTTTTGATATTACAAAATATGTTTTTCAGGGCCCAATGTTCATTTTTCACATACTTCAATAACAAATCTATACCTGTTACGCCATCTATTGAATTTAAATAGAACAATATATTTTTTCTTTGGGATGAGACCCCGTGGTATTGGCAAGTTAATCTGCTTTTTAATTTCCTTCTACGCCTTTATGTGAAGGCACCCAAACAAAACTAACATGAATATTTAAATCCGCTAACTCAACCCATAACTGTTTTATAGAATAAATTAAGTAGTTAATGCTAGCATGTAATTTGTTATTTGTTAAGTTTTGTAAAACACTCATGCTATCACTTACTACAACCCATTTTTTGTGCCCTAAGTTTTTGTGATTTCTAATATGTTTCAAAGCACTCAAGATAGCGACAGCCTCAGCTGTAAAAATGCTAGCATGTTTATCTATTTTATGACCAACACCAATATTCAAAGATGGTTCAAATATAGCAAAAGACACAGCATTATCATTTTTTGATCCATCCGTGTAAATAAATTTATGATCTATCCACTCTGACAACATCACATATACTTCTTCTTTAGTAGACAGATTATTGTTGATAATAATTTTCATTGCTGGGAATTTGCTAATGAAAGATCCTTCATAGCAAGGTAAAATATGACTTGATTGATATATGTTTAAATTTTGAAGAGAGTAGAAGAAACTTTGGAAATCTTGTAGCATAAAAATTGGTTTTAAAACAGGTTGAGCGCTAGCCAGATTGACTAAAAGACTATTGCCATAAACACTATAAAGTTTGAGGATAAATCTTTCTCTTAAATAGTTAAAACGGATGATTATTGGTGGAAGATTACATTCAATCTGCATAGAATTTATAGGAGTACTTCTAAATGCCCCAGTAATCAAGCGAAGACACTTGTTTTGAAAAACATCAATCTTATTTACAATTTTAACATCAGAAGCAAAACAATAGAAACCATATTCAAAATGACTACGAACTAATGATTTGTACAATGTTAATAAAATCTTTGGGTCTGCTCCCCAGTAAGAGCCAGCCAAAGACTTTAATATGTTGTAAGCTTTGTTAGCTTTATTGAAGATATGTTTAGTATAATTATTCCAGGATAAATTATTGGAGAATAATATCCCCAAGAATTTAACCTCGAGTGATACAGGTAAAGGAGAATTATTGTAGTAAATAATGGGCATATTATTATATCTTTTCCCAAAAACAACAACCTTCGTCTTCGAAGGATTAACATTAAGGTCTAGGTAAGAAAAACATTTGTTAAGCTTTGCTAAAGCATCATTAACAATTTCAGCAACTTGAGCTAAATCAGTTCCTGACGCATAAACAACTAAATCATCTGCAAACTGTAATTTTTTTACATGCGAACTTAATATTAGATTTAAGCGATGTATATACAATATGAAAATTAAAGGTGACAAGATGCCACCCTTACAAACACCCACAGAAGAGAGTCTAGGTCCATAAAGGTGCCTATTGTATTTGACGAACACTTCTCTATTGTTTAAAAAGGTTTGAATCCAATTTATAATTTTTCCAGGAATTCCTATTGTTAACAACTCTCGACAAAGGACTTCAATGTTGACACTATTAAAAGCGCCCGCAATGTCAAAAAAAACAGCTACCAGAGGACTATTTGATGCCAAAGAATTATGAATATCAAGCTGTAATTGACAAATACTTTCACGAGCTGAACGATTTCTACGAAAACCAAACTGATTGGAAGGTAAGATATTGTTTTGTTCCACATAAAATTCTAAGCGATGTTTCAGCAATTGTTCAAATATCTTACCAACAAATGAAGTAAGTGTGATAGGACGATAGGAATCAGGAGATAATTTGGGTTTATTAGGTTTTAAAATTGGTACCAAACAATCTATTTTCCAGTCTGGAGGTATATCATTATAATCCCATAATAAATTTAAAACCTTCAGAAAAAATTCTAAACTATTACTACTCATTTTTTTAAAAAGAATATAGGGTATTCCGTCAAGACCGAAGGCTGAATCTCTTCTTGAGAAAACGGCGGAATTTAGTTCATTAATTGAGAATGGATTAAGCAAAAAACGATTGCTGGGATTTAAGCTACTAGTATCAACTGCGTTAGGTGTGTTTATTACAAAATCAGGAGTATATTTCATTAAAAAATCTAAAATCCATGTGTCATCTTCATTATTATTAGGAGTATATGTTTTATTAAATTTACGCATACATTTCCATATAACAGATAACGGAGTACAGCGATTGAAAGTTTCACAAAGCAAGACCCAACGATTTTGTCTTTCAATTTTAATAGTGAGTTTTTGAAGAGCCCGAAGTCTCTTGAATTCTAGATAGCTTTCCTCAGTTGGGTTATATTTGAACTTTAAATAGGCTTCTTTGAAATTCAAAACAGCCTCTGAGCACTTTTGATTCCACCATAGAAGGTAAGGTTTTTTACTAGGATTCTTAGGACAAGATGGATGACTGATGGTAGAGCAACTTGAATTATTCAAATTAGGAACAGATTTCGCAGTGGCTGTGCGCAAAATGTCACAAAAATGTGAATATGTATCCTGAGGACATAAAATATCGATTTGAAAATCAACTAGCGATGCATCCATGCAACTCCGAAACATTTTCCAATCTACTGGTAGATGGGCAAATGTTTCTTATTAAGACAACTACTATCTGAATCAATATTATTATTACTAAGCAAGACTTCTATGATTACAGGAAGATGATAACTAGTACCAAGAGGGCTATCATGAACAGACCATTCACAATGAAGTGCCAACGATGGCGAAACCAAAGACAAATCTAGTGCGTTTGGACGCCATGTCAACGAACCAATTGTCGTGGCTTGACCATCATTAAGTAAAACCAAATTATTATCATCAATTACATCTAAAACATCCCTACCACGAGGGGAGTCAGACCCACAACCCCAGGAAGTGTGGTGGGCATTAAAGTCCCCTGCAAATATAATTGGACCAGGAATTGACTTTACCAATGCATCAAATTTACTCTTATTAAAAGTAAAAAAAATTATCACTATTTGAGGGACTGTAAAAACTGACAACACTCATGTCTTTTTTCTTAATGGTAATTCTGACACAGATGTTTTGTAATGAATTGTCAAAATAAGTGTTAATTTATGAATATGTAATACTATTATGAATGAATACGGCTACTCCGTTATGATTGTTTCCACAATCATTGCGCTCAATGTTGTAATTTTTAATTTTAAATTTTTGATTAACTTTAAACCATGTTTCTGATATGATTGCGATATGAACTTTATGTGTGTAAAGAAAATTTGTAAATAAGTGCTTATTACTATTCAAACTTTGTGCATTCCATTGTATTATTTTTAAAAAATCCATTATGAGGAAGGAGGGAGTTTATTGCTGAGAGTTTTTTTTAAGGTCTCTCTTATGGACCCTGAATTAATGGGGACATCTTTGTTACTGATAATTTTGGTGATTGTTTCTATTAAAATGTTAATAAAAACTTCAGATTTCATTAAGTTGTTTACTTGTACATCGAGTGTTCTTGCTGTGAGCTGTGGGAATGATTTAGAGTCAAATAAGTCAGAAAAAGTTGCTGTGCGGGACTTAATTTTGTTTTCTTCAACTTTTTGTTTTTTCATGGGACATGATGATGAAATGGCTATGTGATTACCATTACAATTCAGACATTTAGCATTTTTTGGGTCAACATTGCATTGACGGAAATTGTGGCCTTCAGTACAGATAGAGCACACCTCTGAATTTCGACAAAATTTAGCTATATGTCCATACCTCATACACTTTAAACATTGTTTCACAGGAGGTATGTACATATTCACCTCATGCCTCCATGAGTCTAGGTATACATGTTCTGGGAGGTTGGTTGAAGCGAATGTCACTGCAACTGCCTGCGTGGGTTGGAATTGAACAGCTGCACCGCCATCGCCTCTCATCCTGCGCATGAAGCGCCTTACTGTGATCACCTTGCTGGAACTTCCGATCAAAGAGAAGATCTGCTTATTAGGCATGTCAACTGGGACCGAGGTAAGCACCCCAGTCACCTCTGTATCTCCAGCTGGAATGCTGGCCCTAAGGGAGAGCTGGTCCAAGAGTTTTTTGTTTTGGAGGAACATGTTGGCGTTGTTGGGGAGATCAAAGGTAATCCCCACCTTAAACTTGTTTAATGATCGCAGGTGCATTACGCCCGAGACGCCATGCTCTCTCAGTCCCTTCGAGAGGGCCATACGATCTTTATCAGTGAATGCCGTGTTTTCCTTATTATGATTTAAAAAGACAATATAGTCATTTTTGTTTGAGTTTTCAAGGTATCTGCGCGAATACCCTGGAACTTTAAATATAGCATACTTATCAGACCTTTCCGGTGTTACGCTATTGCCTTTCGATAACTCTGACTTCATAGATTCCGAGTCCGACGAAATCTCGGAATGCGAAGCCGTCGCCGTCGGAGTCATAAAATTGGATTCATCCGGGGGAGGCGGTTCCTCCTTCCGCCGTCTTTTCTTTCCTCCCATCTTGCTACACCGCTAACCAATGGTATTTATAAGTGTTTACGACAAGTCCCAAGCTTCTAAAAAAGGGAGTTTGGGTATTTTTTTGAAATAATCTGAAAAACACGCCTTGCCGTTTTAACGGTTCCCGCCTTTTTCGAAAATGCTACGAGTACTTTTCAGCGAGCATTCCCGCCAAAGCCTAACCGGCCAGTAACTTCTTCATACATTATATGCGTTCAACCTCTGGTTAACTTCACATACTAATCAACAAAGAGTTAGTTACAAACTCCTTGCTAATCAATCACAAAAATGAGTTTATCTACTCTCATATAGTATAATTAGAATTTAAGACATCAAAACAGCAAAAAAACACTCTAAAAACCAATAAAGCATAATCGTAGCTAAACTAATGACATTTATGTGATATTATGAATTAAAACTTGTGTGTTAGGTCATATAATTACCGGCAAATTAGTTTTCGCTATCTGAATAAGTGTTGATGAGCAGTGATGAGCAAAGAACACGGAAAAAATTTAATTTCGTGGCACAAGCGAAAGCAACCACCTTAAGGGTCATCTGCTTGTTCAGTCATTCAAGGAGCTAAAGGAAACATACCCTGAGTGCTTGGCTCAGCTTGAAGAACTCTGAGACGAAGGTCATCTGGAGCGAGTGGGGCGCCTTCCACGACGGGATGGGGTTTGTCTGGTTCCAGCGCTTCAGAAACATACCTTGAGTGCTTAGCTCAGCTTGAAGAACTCTGAGACGAAGGTCATCTGGAGCGAGTGCGGCGCCTTCCACGACGGGATGGGGTCGGTCTGCTTCCAGCGCTTCAGAAACATACCCTGAGTGCTTGGCTCAGCTTGAAGAACTCTGAGACGAAGGTCATCTGGAGCGAGTGGGGTGTCTTCCACGACGGGATGGGGTCGGTCTGCTTCCAGCGCTTCAGAAACATACCTTGAGTGCTTGGCTCAGCTTGAAGAACTCTGAGACGAAGGTCATCTGGAGCGGGTGCGGCGCCTTCCACGACGTGATGGAATCGGTCTGCTTCCAGCGCTTCAGAAACATACCCTGAGTGCTTGGCTCAGCTTGAAGAACTCTGAGACGAAGGTCATCTGGAGCGAGTGCGGCGCCTTCCACGACGGGATGGGGTCGGTCTGCTTCCAGCGCTTCTGCTGCACGAAGGTCAGCATGGAGTCCGCGTCTCTGGGGCCCTTGTACTGACGGAACTCTCCATCAATCACACTGTCAATTCAAATTAAATAAATAAATAATGCTGGACAGTTCACACAACATTATCTAGCCCCAAGCTAAGCAGAGCTTGTGTTATGGGTACTACATAATGGTGAAAAAAGGCTTTAATGCGTCACATAATAATTATTAATAATTTGTGTTACCTATTCCCTACTCTGATTATTTGATTTAGATAATAATAAGTTTATCTAGTTGCAATGTACTTTTATACAGGGCGTCCCACGGATATGCCACATCGAGGGAAAGTACCTTGAATATTGTAGATGGAACATTTTACTGAAAGAAGACATTATTTGAATTTAAAAAACAATTTAAACTGCATTCATAGATATTTAAATAATTACATGGTTGAACCGGGAATCGAAACCGTTACACGAGAAAAATAATCAACCTGTAGCTTTATCATACCGATCGAAAGGCTTCATCATAAGGATTATTTTTTGCTAAATAACATAGTGTCAGAAATAAAAGGAAGAACATGAAATTTTACATTTTTAATACAAAATTAATCAATTTATCAAATGCTCAAAATGAGTCTCTTCCTGTTGAATACAAAGTCGCACTCTTTTGATTATTTCGCTCCCTGTCGATTTTTTGATCTTGTTGTGATGAATAATACGTTTAACTTCTGCTTGTAGCTCGTGGACACTTTCATACTGGTTCTTGTAAACTAAATTTTTTACATAACCCCATATAAAAAATTCTAACGGTGTTAGATCTGGGGATCTCGGCGGCCATCTTATTTGTCCATATGTCCCGATCCAGGGATGAAAGTGTTCATTGAGACAGTCCCTTGTTCAGTGACTGTTATGAACCGGAGCATCTTGCTGAAAAGTTAGGTTTTGTCGTTCAGAAACCGGAAGATTATTAATCTCATTTCTCAAAATCTCAAGTATTTCTAAATACATTTCCGTATTCAAATGCCCTTCGTAAAAATTTACTAAGAGGACCCGGTTTTTTACAATCCCACTCCAACAGTTGAACGAAAAACGCACTTGATTATTAGTCTCGCGGATACGTAAGGGATTCTCCCTGGACCAAATGCGATTATTGTGTCGGTTGTGCATACCATTATTGCTGAAGTTTGTCTCGTCTGACCAGATAATATTATTTAGAAAATACTGATCCTCTAGGATGAGCCTCTCGATTTCATGGCAGAAAATAAGTTGTCTTTCAGCATCACCAGGCAGTAATTTTTGTACTAATCGCCCTTCAATGTAACTTTTGAATTTGTATTTTTTTAGTACACGGTGTATTTTGCTTTTCGAAATTCCGATTACTTCTTCACTTTCCCTCACTGAACTTTTAGGATTTGCCTCAAAGTATATCAAAATGTCGAGTTCATCGTCAGTATTTATCATTTGGTGCCGCGGTTGTGGCAAGCAATGATCTAAACGTCCAAAATTTTGCAGATTATCCACCAACCGTTTCATAATAAATCGAGATGGTGTATTTCTATCAGGATATCTTTCGCGGTGCCATTGTAAGAATAACGTTATGTTTTTGTGGTTCAAAAAGTATGCTTCCATTAAATCAAAATTATTTTGATACGCCATGGTTATGTAAAAAATTCACAATACAATGCAAAAATCTTTCAATGAAAATCACAGATACAAAAGAATAAAAGTTTGAAAATGGAACACATTTTTGAATTAATTCTTTATGATCAGCCAGCCGCATTGCGATGGACAAAATAATTTACGCATCTTTCGGCTCGGGATACGGCTCTATTTGTTGCATACAACCAGGTACCTACTAATTACGTATCTCTTTATCATTTTATCATGAACTTAAATTATTAATAGGAAAATGATGCGTATTTCTAAAGTGAGTACATTTATTAGTAATAGGTACTTATGACAATGTTAGTTGTATGTCCTTACGGAAATGTCAGCTTTTCATTTTTCTGAACATTATTTCACAGCAAATGTAAAAATTCTTGGTCGTTCTTTTATTTCTGACACTATGTTATTTAGCAAAAAATAATCCTTATGATGAAGCCTTTCGATCGGTATGATAAAGCTACAGGTTGATTATTTTTCTCGTGTAACGGGTTCGATTCCCGGTTCAAGCGTGTAATTATTTAAATATCTATGAATGCAGTTTAAATTGTTTGTTAAATTCAAATAATATCTTCTTTCAGTAAAATGTTCCATCTACAATATTCAAGGTACTTTCCCTCCATGTGGCATATCCGTGGGACGCCCTGTATATTCACAATTAGTCCAGTAACTTTGTCGTCTGAAAGTATGGGGTAGTATGCGTCAAATCTGGTAGTTCTGATTTTTTGAAGACTTGTTTATGCTGTTGGCCTAATGAATAATCCAAGTTTTTGACCTCGAGCGCCGAACGCAACCTTGTCAAAAATATAAAAAACCGCGATAAAATCATTATTTTCCAATTTTGGCGATTATAACCTTAAAGGACTAGTTTTTTAGAAAACTTTCTTAGGACGTTTTAAAGAAGACTAAATTTGCTACAATATGATACTAGAACTGTATCTGTAGACCCAATAGTTTAATTCTTTTTTTATAAAAGATTTTTTGGTTTTTGTTTACTTTCTATTATTATTTTTATTTGTTATTTCTATTAAGTGTGTGTGTGTGTGTGCTAAAAAAATAAATCTTTCTTTCTTTCAATAGTTTCTGAGATTAAGCCGCTCAAAGCTCCTTTTTGGCCCTTTTTGTGCATAACGTAACAAAGTGTTTTTTCCATTTTTATTTGTTTGATTGATATATTAGAGGTTTCTTTTTATTTTTGTTTGAGCAGGCAGTGTTTTTAATTTATTTTTATTGACGATGTTTGTTGTGTATTTTGCAAGTGTTGTTTTACCTCTCTGGCAAACTAGCGAGTGTCTAGGAGGCCAGTGATTGATAGTATAGTATAGTAGGCTTATTTATAGGTAATTTTGTTTAAAATCTATTATATTTTTAGTATATTTTAATTATTATATAAGTACTTAAGTATATTTATTTTATTTATGGATAGTAATATTGTTTTTGAAAATAGTTTTTTCTCATGCTCTTCCTCGTGTTCATCTGATATTGATTTTGCTAGTGCGTTCGATGATGACTCAACTCTCTTAATCGATCAACTCGAAGCT
Organism: Operophtera brumata; assembly: GCA_932527175.1. NCBI lineage: Eukaryota > Metazoa > Arthropoda > Insecta > Lepidoptera > Geometridae > Operophtera > Operophtera brumata. The sequence continues at coordinate 49,930,114 of OW052239.1, read as the reverse complement.
AAGTTTTTTGGGCAGTTCAAAAACCTTAATATAATTCACATTAATGCTCAAAGTATCCCTGCTCATTTTGCCGATATTCACTCGTCCTTTGATTGCAATTTCATTGATGCTATACTTGTATCTGTACTCAATACCATCGACCTGGCTTTAGATTGATTAGGAATGATAGGATCGGCAAAGGGTGTGGCGGAGTAGCGATCTACTTACGCGGCGATATTCCTTGTAAAGTTATTGACCAATCTCCTGGTGAGTACAGTAACTTTGCTGAACACCTATTTATTGAAATTATTGTTAATCACTCGAAAATTCTCCTTGGCGTTTATTATCCTCCCTCTCTTAATGTAGATTACTTCTCCTCTCTTGAATCTAAATTAGAATCCCTAACTCCCATTTATGATCATTCTATTATTCTAGGGGACTTTAATACATGCCTCCTAAAGAATGACGTGCGTGCTCTAAAGCTTAAGTCTTTGGTCTCTTCCGTAAGTATGCACATCCTTCCTCTCTCTGCGACTCACCACGCCCCTAACTCGGTTCCTTCACTTCTTGACCTTATTCTGGTTTCTGATGTAGATCGTATGGCTACACATGGACAACTTACTGCCCCTTTCTCTTACCATGATCTTCTATTCCTTTCGTATAAGATCCGTTGCCCTAGGCGTAAGCCCAAATCTATTCTCCTTCGCAGTTTCAAGGATATTGACCTGGAGCGATTGAGGGTTGACGCGTATAGCATCGATTGGTTTCCTGTCATCAATGCTAATAGTGTTGATGACAAGGTGGCAGCTTTCAACCTTATCCTCACTACCCTCTACGACACTCACGCACCCCTTAAACTAGTTAAAGTAAAGCACCCCCCGGCGCCCTGGCTTACGCAGCCATTAAAGAAGGCTATGTCTAAGCGTGACAAGGCTAAGCGTTTCTACAAGAAATTTCCCACTGATGAGAATTTAGCCTTGTATAAGAAATTGCGTAATCGTTGTACTAAGATGTGCAGGGATGCTAAGAGACGCCACATACATAATTCTATACAAAATTGTAATTCTTCTCAAATGTGGAAATTTCTTAAATCGCTTGGGCTGGGTAAATTGTCTAGTGACTCCAATACCATCTCGTTTGATTTAAACTCAATTAACACTCACTTTTCTAAAGCTCCTTTCTGTTTAGACAATCATATTAAGCTAGCTACTCTCGACAAACTTTCTCGCTTACCCTTGCCCGAGTGCCCTCCCTTTATCTTCACAGAGGTTACTGAGAGGGAAGTTATGCTATTTCTTAAATCCATCTCTACTAAAGCTGTAGGCTCGGATGGAATTTACGTTCAGATGCTACAACTTATTTCCTCTGAGCTTGCTCCTGCTATTTCCCATATCCTTAATCATTCTCTTTCTACAAGCTTGTTTTCTTTTGCCTGGAAAAAAGCATTTGTGCTACCTCTTCCTAAAACGTCCAATCCCACCATTGTTTCTCAATTTCGTCCTATCTCCATATTACCAGTTTTATCCATAATCCTAGAAAATGTTGTCTATAGGCAACTATCGCTCTTTCTCACTCAATATAGTCTGCTGAGTCCTCTTCAGTCTGGTTTTCGTCCTGGTCACAGCACCGTGAGTGCTCTTACGAAAGTATCCGACGACATACGCTGGGCCATGGACAATAAGTGCCTTACTATTCTTGTACTATTGGACTTCAGCAGTGCCTTTAATTCGGTTGACTATGACATCCTTCCATCCATCCTTTCTTCCCTCAATGTTTCGCACCCTGTAACCACTTGGTTCAAATCTTATCTTTCTGGTCGTTCGCAGTGTGTGCGCTTGGATGAGTCCTGCTCTGACTGGTGTGACATTACTGCTGGCGTTCCTCAAGGTGGCGTTCTCTCATCTCTCCTCTTTTCAGTGTTCATCAACTCTATAACTCAGGTTATTTCTTCACACTGCCATTTGTATGCTGACGATCTACAACTCTATCACCACTTCATAGCCGATGAGATTTCCGAAGGAATTGACCAAATTAACGCTGACCTCGGCTGCATTAATAGGTGGGCAAAAACCTTTGGTCTTCTGGTTAATCCCTCTAAGTCCCAGGCTTTGATTTTAGGTAGCCATTATATGTTAAATGATGTGAGCCAGTCAGTAACACCCTTAGTTTTATATGATGGTGTGCCGATACCTTATTCTATCAAAGCCAAGAACCTCGGTGTAATTTTCGACAATCGGCTATCTTGGGGAAGCCATGTAAACGAAATTAGCAAAAGGGTGCATTTTTCGTTTCAGTCTCTCAAACGCTTCCAGAAATTTCTTCCTATTGAAACTAAAATTACTCTTGCCCAATCCATAATGTTGCCCCTTCTCGACTATGCCGATGTCTGTTTTCTCGATGCCACGGAGGAACTTCTTGACAAACTCGAACGTCTTCAAAACTTGTCTATCCGATTTATATTCGGACTGCGCAAGTTTGATCACGTATCCGAGTTTAGATTCAAACTTAAATGGCTGCCAATTCGTCGTCGTCGTGATCTTCACGTTCTGACACTTCTCTTCAAAGTTCTTTATAGTCCACTCTCTCCCCCTTACCTCCGTGAGCGCTTTGATTTCCTTGTCCCTCGTGGTGTGCCCTGTAGGTCCGCTAAGTCCCTTCTCCTCAAAACACCGTCTCACAAGTCGAGTCGCTACGGTGGCTCTTTTACCGTTCATGCGGTGAGGCTCTGGAATGCCCTTCCCCATGAGATTCGCAACAGCCCTTCAGTTTCTATCTTTAAAGGAAAAACAGAAGAGCACTATTTATCTCTTTAACTTTATTAAAGTATGTATTTTATATTTATATATGTAATATTTAATTCTATTAATTTATGTATCACGTTAGGTTTATTTTATAGATTGTGTATATATTATATATAAATAGGTATACAGGTCGTCCCACGGATATGCCACATGGAGGGAAAGTACCTTGAATATTGTAGATGGAACATTTTACTGAAAGAAGACATCATTTTAATTTAAAAAACAATTTAAACTACATTCATAGATATTTAAATAATTACATGGTTGAACCGGGAATCGAACCCGTTACACGAGAAAAATTATCAACCTGTAGCTTTATCATACCGATCGAAAGGCTTCATCATAAGGATTATTTTTTGCTAAATAACATAGTGTCAGAAATAAAAGAAAGACCAAGAATTTTAACATTGGCTGTGAAATTTTGTTCAGAAAAATGAAAAGCTGACATTGCCGTAAGGACATACAACTGATATTGTCATAAGTACCTATTACTAATAAATGTACCCACTTGAGAAGTACGCATCATTTCCCTATTAATAATATAAGTTCATGATAAAATAATAAAGAGATACGTAATTAGTAGGTACCTGGTTGTATGCAACAAATAGAGCCGTATCCCGAGCCGAAAGATGCGTAAATTATTTTGTCCATCGCAATGCGGCTGGCTGATCATAAAGAAATAATTCAAAAATGTGTTCCATTTTCAAACTTTTATTCTTTTGTATCTGTGATTTTCATTTAAAGATTTTTGCATTGTATTGTGAATTTTTTACATAACCATGGCGTATCAAAATAATTTTGATTTAATGGAAGCATACTTTTTGAACCACAAAAACATAACGTTATTCTTACAATGGCACCGCGAAAGATATCCTGATAGAAATACACCATCTCGATTTATTATGAAACGGTTGGTGGATAATCTGCAAAATTTTGGACGTTTAGATCATTGCTTGCCACAACCGCGGCACCAAATGATAAATACTGACGATGAACTCGACATTTTGATATACTTTGAGGCAAATCCTAAAAGTTCAGTGAGGGAAAGTGAAGAAGTAATCGGAATTTCGAAAAGCAAAATACACCGTGTACTAAAAAAATACAAATTCAAAAGTTACATTGAAGGGCGATTAGTACAAAAATTACTGCCTGGTGATGCTGAAAGACAACTTATTTTCTGCCATGAAATCGAGAGGCTCATCCTAGAGGATCAGTATTTTCTAAATAATATTATCTGGTCAGACGAGACAAACTTCAGCAATAATGGTATGCACAACCGACACAATAATCGCATTTGGTCCAGGGAGAATCCCTTACTTATCCGCGAGACTAATAATCAAGTGCGTTTTTCGTTCAACTGTTGGAGTGGGATTGTAAAAAACCGGGTCCTCTTAGTAAATTTTTACGAAGGGCATTTGAATACGGAAATGTATTTAGAAATACTTGAGATTTTGAGAAATGAGATTAATAATCTTCCGGTTTCTGAACGACAAAACCTAACTTTTCAGCAAGATGGGGCTCCGGTTCATAACAGTCACTGAACAAGGGACTGTCTCAATGAACACTTTCATCCCTGGATCGGGACATATGGACAAATAAGATGGCCGCCGAGATCCCCAGATCTAACACCGTTAGAATTTTTTATATGGGGTTATGTAAAAAATTTAGTTTACAAGAACCAGTATGAAAGTGTCCACGAGCTACAAGCAGAAGTTAAACGTATTATTCATCACAACAAGATCAAAAAATCGACAGGGAGCGAAATAATCACAAGAGTGTGACTTTGTATTCAACAGGAAGGGACTCATTTTGAGCATTTGATAAATTGATTAATTTTGTATTAAAAATGTTAAATTTCATTTTCTTCCTTTTATTTCTGACACTATGTTATTTAGCAAAAAATAATCCTTATGATGAAGCCTTTCGATCGGTATGATAAAGCTACAGGTTGATTATTTTTCTCGTGTAACGGGTTCGATTCCCGGTTCAACCATGTAATTATTTAAATATCTATGAATGCAGTTTAAAATGTTTTTTAAATTAAAATAATGTCTTCTTTCAGTAAAATGTTCTATCTACAATATTCAAGGTACTTTCCCTCCATGTGGCATATCCGTGGGACGCCCTGTATATGTTTATATATATATAAATTTGTATTTATTGTTATTATGATTTAATTATTATTTCTCTGGGAAACTGATTTTATTTCTAGATCTGTTTCCTATTTTAATTTACTTTTTGCACCAACCTACCTCTATAATCACCTCTCTCTAGCCTCAAAGGTTTGCTGGTAGAAAACTCTTTTTAGGGTTAAGCTCGCCTCTGTACATGTTCGATACCTCTTACTGTTTTTTTTGTGTTTTCTTGCGTGCAATAAAGAATAAAGAAAGTTTATAATTTTTTTCGATTTTTGACAAGGTTGCTTTCGGCGCTCGAGGTCAAAAACTTGGATTATTCATAAGGCCAACATTATAAACAAGTCTGCAAAAAATCAGAACTACCGGATTTGACGCATACTGTGATGTAAAGTTACTGGACTAAATGTTAATTAGTTTAGTTTTTGTCTAAGATGCATGTTTCTTTGCAATTATGGTAGTAATGTGTTAACATTTAAATCTCTTAGTTTCTAGTAGTAGGTATATCATTGTACCTACTTACTAATCTGTAACGACGACGACTAATCTGTAACCATACCTATGCTATGGAAGAGCGGGACCTTCTAACACAAGTATTTTGCTACTTACAAGAAGGTTCCAACCATATTTAAAACAAGTGTAAACCTTAAATTTAAATCCAAGCGTTCGTTCCAGCGGGACTCGAACCCGCAACTTCGCCTGTGATCGGCGATGCCTTTAATTTTTGGGTAACATTTAAATTTAATGTTATCCATAAAGTGTGGTTTACACTTGAAAAATAATAAACTAAGTGTAAACCTGTTACAGAAATAAACTATTTTCTATTTCTACATTTTACACACATCCAAGCGATAAAACTTACTGGAAGATAGTAGGCAGGGCGGTGACCACGAACCGGCCGCTCAGTCCTGGTGACTTGGTGACATCCACCGCTCCAGTCCTGGTGTCGAGCCCCTTGCGCTCCGCGCGCGACGACAGCTCCTTCCACGCCGGAGCGAGCGCGTTGCAAGCGGGACACCATGGCGCGTAGCTACAACAACATAACAGTTTATTTTATTTTAATTTTAATTCAACTGCTTACTGCACTTACAGTTCACACCAACGCGTGCAACAAGCCAACACAATAGGTATAATTCTCAAGCATATTAAAATCTAGATACCTACTTACCTTAGAAACCTAATAGAAAAATTTAGGAAAACAATAAAATTTGAAAAAAAATATCTTTTTCTGGTTTCTGAGCAACCAGCGTTAAGCAAATTTAAGGCGTGAGCCGTAGGAGCATACAGGTGAAATTTCGCAAGAAGATAGATTGCATCCTGAGGAAGGACATCGGGTATTTTTTGTGTCAAAAATATACACGCAGACAAAGTCGCGGGCAGAACAGGTAGTTTTAAAACATAGGATGTGTACTATAATTGCATTTTGAACACTTTTCTGTTTGTAGGTCAATTCCCACTTAACCATAAGAACTCACTCAACATAAATTAATACTATGTATCATATCAATACTGACATCACCTCATTCTTGAATTGGTAAAGTCTGATGTCATAACTGTACATTAGGAAAATGAATCATTAGGTACCTGCTTTTGTTCACTTTACAAAATGCTTTGCAAAATAACTGATTCTATAAAAAAATACAAACCAGGTTTTATAAAATATTTGAAAGAAGAATGTGTCCCATCTGATGTTAAGCAGTAATCTCTGCATGTAACAATGCATTACTTAAAAGGTCACGCCACCTAGGACGCACCCTATGTGGCATTGCACTGCGCCCGTCACCCGGAGCAAATGTGACTATAATTTTGTGTATTTTCAAGTTTTATTTTGTTTATATCTGTGTTGTTACAAATAAAAAAATATTCTATTCTTTCTATTCTATTCTATATGCCTGCAATTTCACCGGCACATTATACCCTTCAAACTGGAACACAGCAATGCGTGCACTGCTGCTTTGCGGGGGAAATAGGTAAGGTGGTAGTACTTCCCCAGACGAAGCTCTCAAAGGCAAAGTCAAGTCAAAGTCAAAAAGTATTAATTAAGTAAGTATTTTATTAATTCAGATCACAAGGATCATTTTGAATCGCACAGCTCCATCATCAAAAAGAATTGATGCTCTGACAGACTGGGACGGACAGACAGTCCAAATGATCTTTTAATATTGGATCCTTGTTGGACCACAAACCATTTATTTTTTGTTTGTAGTAGAGGCACCACACAGGCGCTCCCCAAATAGTAGTAAAAAAGATCATTAAAAAAAACTGACCATGTTTGTTGCCTGATTCTTCTAGGTCTGGTTGCGTTGGAACAGGAGTAAATGTAAATTTATTTTTGAAACCGAAAAGCAGTAGTGCTTGCATTGCTGTGTTCCGGTTTGTTGCCGGTAAAATTACAGGCACATGAGACTTTCCATCTATATGTCTCAGGGTGGTGGGCGCAGGTATGGAGGTAGTACTTCCCCGGACAAACTCTTTCACAAAAAAGCTCTACTACTACTAAAATAATCATTTAAACCCATAGACTCAGTTTTGGTCTGGCTAAGATGTAATTGACTCAACAATGACCAAATTTATATGATGAATTAAATCTGTAGGTATTTTATCCATGCTTCATTAGTTTATGACCCCGGCATAACTATGTCTGACCACTGGCACATCCCTATCATTGTTTCACAATTTATTGGAGGGATCATTCATACAGAATATGGCCTTTTAAAGGGTTTTTGAACAAATCATTATTTAGGTATGTGGTTGATATGGGTTCAATGCATGTATAGTCAGAACAGAGCATTCCTTACCATACAGATAAATGAAACAACAGCTGAAATTGGATATTGTAGACAGGTCAATTCAATTCAATTTTTTATGAGTGGCTTGGAGTGGTGTTGCCACTAACTTTTGAAACTATCATGGTTATGTGCATAATTTTCACTAGAAACGGGATATTTACCATGATCATGAAACTCAAAAATCATGGTAAATATCCCGTTTCTAGTGAAAATTGTGTTGCTACTAGTTCGCCAATGTCACGTAGTAAGTAAGGCTTGCAAACGATGGAGAATGACCGGTGATTAAAAAGATAGACAGTGAAAGATATGAAAACTCCAAGACATTCTAAGCATTTGTTTTATAAATCTGAAAATCTAAAACCAATGTAACAACACAATACTAACTACACATATAAGACAGCACATATTTTTTACAATGTTAACAATTACAGACAGGTCTATTGTTTCTCAAAGACCATTGTAATTCACATTACTTTTTCATAGTCGGGTAACTACCAAGGTTTTGATTAAATTGTAGATAATAATTATTAAGAGAGTGGTCTGTGAAAATGACACATCGAGTTTTGACACTATTCCATTACCTGTGACCTCCACCTTGCGGTGGGATTTGGAACTAATTAGGTAAACAAACCTCTCAACCGTACAATTGTGTAGAAAACACATTACTTGTTTTGTCAATTACTTCATTGAATTTTTGTTCTGTACGTAATCAGATAAATGTGAAAATAAAATCAATGTATACCACCTATACAATCGTTGCGTGACTGACTGACTCAGTCACTGACTATCAACGCGAAGTCTAAACCCTAGGTCATAGGACCTGAAATTCACTGGTATAGCGGTGCACTAAGAAAGGAATTTCCTAAATACACACCCTAAAGTGGTGCAGCGGGATGTTGAAGTTTGTATAGCAAAAACTGCACGCGGGCGAAGTCCCAGGCGTTCCACTACTGGATACTTGAGAAATCTCTGTGCACATGTTGTGTTTTACATATTATACTGTGTGCTTCAGGTTTCGTTATATTTTGTAACAGTTTTATTCGTTTTATTTTACCCCAAATAGACAAAGTGGTCAACAACTTCAATAACTGTACCAATATGGGTGCAAAGTTAGTATATAAAAACCATCATAACCGAATCGCAAATGAACATGGGCAAGAAATGAACAAACCCACAAAAATAACCAAAAAATACAGGACCAAAAAAAACAAAGTTAAATCAAAAACGCCCTAAAAACTCTCACAACCTAAGAAGCCCTACAAACCTTTAAAAAAACCCTTCCAACTCCTAAAAACAGAGGGTTTAGCCTACCCTACCTCCCTAGAGTTCATACAAGTCTTCAACTTTAAGAATCAATTAAAACCTCGTACAAACCCATACAACCCAATTTAAACCGGTATTGAACGACGGACCTTGCTCAGAAAAATATCTTGGGAATCAGGATTTTTCCCAGCAGGGCCCAAATTAGATCATTTTCTCCGCCTCAAAACTCACTATTCTGCCAAACTTCCTGCTGATGTTTTTTTTTCCATTAACTTTCATCCACTAATATACCTACCTTGTTTGTTTATATTAAATAAAATAAATAAATAAATAATGCTGGACAAATTCACACAACATTATCTAGCCCCAAGCTAAGGCAGAGCTTGTATTATGGGTACTAGATAACTGATATACTTAATATAATACATTACATACATAGTTTTTTTTTTTATTTTGCATAGAAAACACCCAGAACACCCTGAACAAATATCTGCAGAACGCACAAATATTTGTTCCGAGGCGGGAATCGAACCCGCAACCTCCTGCGTCGCAGGCGAACCATCGCCAGCCGCGCCACAGAGGTCGTATATTAATTTGAATGTGTATGTGCGCCTACTTTTTGGCGATTGTACCTAGTCAACCTTTGGAGGTTTTTAAGGTACAATATTATACCTAATTAAATGTGTAAAATATATTGTGTATGAAATAAATAAAAAACAAAAAAAACCTAAACGTGTAGGGCTGTTTAAAAAAACGCTCATACAGTGATTTTATTATTTAAAACTATTAATTTAATCCTATTTCGTCAAAATAGTAACAGTTTTTCGAGTTATTTTGTACAGAAAGACGGATAAAGAAACAAATAAATTATATAGGTACCTACAAACTATGTTGGAAGAAATTCACGTAATTGAAACATACTGACCACAAATTGGCATAAAAAAACGGCGCGGCGAGGACGTTGCATTTGACATGACTAGTAAGACATTTTCAAACATTTATCGGCTTCTAAATTCTAATTTCCATGTACGACCACAGAATAAATAATAGTACCTACTTCTTGAAACATGCCATGAATTGGTTTGGCGTCTTTATGAAAGGATTATAGGAAATTCAAACCCTAAAATCAATTGTGTTGAAGACCTCTGTAGCGCGGCGGGCGAAGGTTGGCCTGCGACGCAGGAGGTTGCGGGTTCGATTCCCGCCTCGGAACAAATATTTGTGCGATCGCAGATATTTGTTCAGGTGTTCTGGGTATTTTCTGTGTATAATAAAAAATATCTATCTATGTATTATATTGTATTAAGTATATCAATTATCTAGTACCCATAACACAAGCTCTGCTTAGCTTGGGGCTAGATAATGAAATGTCCAACATTATTATTATTATTTATTATTAATTAGGGTCATAAAGTTTGGAAGTATTGTTTGTTATTCTATTAATATTAAAAATTATACAAAATACAAAAAAAGTGATTTTGACAAACGCTGTATCTCTTGATCCGCAATAGCTAGACACAAAAATAAATAAAAAAAGTGAGTTATAAGTAGGTATGCACCTACCTAGGGGAAAACAAACATGTTTATATTTACTTGCCTTATTTTTATTAATTATCATCATCCGCCCAGCTGGAAATATAACATTTCCATAGAATGCCACGACGACTGGTCTTGAGCCGCCTCCGTCCACAGACTTCCCGCGACCTTTATAAAGTTTGGTACATTGGAAGTTCCCCTCCCACACTGCGTCGTCCGGTTGTTGGTCGCCACTCGAGGACTTTATTTCAGTCATCTTAATAAGTGCGTGTTGCCAGAGATGACTTACGTGACTGAGACGTGATCGCTAACTATCACACACACAAAAGCTCAAAGTATCACAGCGGGCTATGCATGGAGAGAGCTATGCTATTACCATCAGTGTACAAATACGTAGTCTGCGACAACCGTAACTACAAGAAATATTGTTACGAGATATTCGCGCCTAAAGTTTTTTATCATATATTAGTGATCAATGTCTTTGTAAATATTTATCTGTTATGATTTTGATCTGTACGATCGCTACGATCATTCCCTTTAAAACTGTGTTTATATTATATCGTGATAACATTAATGCTTTTTTATTATTTAGTACTTGTTTAGTGTAACATTATTTTAGAACGTGCTTTACCAAAGCATGTGCGCCGTATGTAACATAGTTACTGTTCGCATGTCTAGGGATTTTGTTATGGTGTTCAACAAACGGAATATGCTCAAGATTTACTAATCTTATGTGCGGTAACATAACTACTAACTCAGTTATACACTTTATTGAGCTGGGAGAAAAAAAAAACTGTAAGTAAGACCACAGAATAAATAATAGCAAGAACAAAAGGCTCACATCGTGAAAAAAAAATAACGAACCTTGCTGGGACGCAACAAAGTGCATTTCAGTTCGCATAAGTGCTTAGTGCCTAGCGCCAAAACCACCTTAACACCCTAAACACCCACCACCCTTATTCACCTAAACATTGGCGCTCTCTTGTAAATGTTTGAATCTTTTTATTTGTGTATTATATTTTTGTTTAGTACTCAATTTATAATTTTACTAGCTGTAACCTGCGACTTCGTCTGCGCAGGATTATTAAGTAGCGGAGTATTATAAAGCTAGTATTATTAGACTTACGCTGGTGAAGTAAGTTTCACCCGCGTAAGTCTCGATCCCGTGGGAATATCGGGATAAAAATGTGCCTGTGTTATTCCGCGAGTCTAGTTATCTTTATTCCAAATTTCATCCAAATCCATCCCGTAGTTTTTACGTGAAAGAGTAATTAGGATAGGATATTCGGTTACCAAATTACTCCTGCATTCTGCTGCTCGCCTGGTACATTGAAAAGAAAGAAAGAAAGAAAGAAAAACATTTATTTGTGTCACCAACATGGATGTAGTAGTAACAGTCAACAAACAATATTCCACACAAAAACACACACACACACACACACACACACACACACACACACACAGAAACAAAGATAAATAAAACATTGGATGAAAAGTATTCGCATTGCTGCTGCGCCCTGCGGTGTTTTCCGCATAGGTCTCGATTCCGTGGGAATATCGGGATAAAAATGTGCCTATATGTTATTCCGGGAGTCCAGTTATCTCCGTTCCAAGATTCATCCAAATCCATCAAGCAATTTTTACGTGAAAGAGTAACAAAGATACATCCATCCATCCATCCATCCTTCCATCCATCCATACTTACAAACTTTCACGTTTATAATATTAGTAAGATACCTTTTAACATTCTTTGTATTTTTGAATTTTAAACACAAATTAAATTTAAATTAAATGACTATTCCAAGTATATTCGGTACAAATTTAATCTGCGTAGTGTTTTTTTTCGAATGGAATTAAAAAGATTTAAACTTTTGTTTTCTTGACAAAATTCGAATAAATTTATGGATATAATACTTGTTTTTGACTTTGTACGATGACACGTGACGCGTCGAAATAATAACTTGGTAGCTTTCCATGGCGCATGCACTATTAAATTGTTTTGACCAAATGTTCCCATTTTTAGGGTTCCATACTCAAAGACAAGGAACCCTTATGGATTCCCTTTGGATTTTCATATTGTGTCCTACTAATATTTATACCATCAATTTGTACATATGTTTAAGCAAATAAATTATCTTTATCTTTATCTTTTATCTTTCGTCATGTCTGTCTGTCTGTCTGTCTGTCCGTGTATGTCACAGCCTTTTTTTTCCGAAACTATAAGAGCTATACTGTTGAAACTTGGTAGGTAGATGTATTCTGTGAACCGCATTTAGAATTTTACACAAAAATTTAAAAAAAACATTTATTTTTGGGGTTCCCCATACTTAGAACTGAAACTCAAATTTATTTTTTCATCAATGTGGGTTATCTGTGGATAGGTCTTCAAAAATGATGTTGAGGTTTCTAATATATATTTTTTCTAAACTGAATAGTTTGCGCGAGAGACACTTCGAAAGTGGTAAAAAGTGTGCCCCCCCCCCTATAACTTCTAAAATAAGAGAATTATAAACCTAAAGAAAATATATGATGTACATTACCATGTAAACATTCACTCAAAATTGGTTTGAATGAGATCTAGTAAGTAGTTTTTTTTTAATACGTCATTAATCGTAATCCATTCAAGAACTTTTATATTATGTTACTTGCTGCTACGGAACCCTTCATGGGCGAGTCCGACTCGCACTTGGCCGCTTTTTTTATGGTTATTTTTGGAAATTGTTATTTTGTACCTTTTTTTTGCATAGAGTCAATCTTTATAGAATACTGACTATCCATGTTTTTTTTGTTGTATTTGGAATAGTGGTGTATACCTTATTTTATACCAGTCAGTTAAATCATCCTAACAATGAAGTTATAAGTTGGTAAATATTGCTACAAGTATCTCATATTTTTTTTTTATTTTTTTTTTATACTAATGTTTGACGGAACAAGCAGATGGCCCACCTGATGTTAAGCGGTAACCTCTGCCTATGAACAGTGCATTACCTCATAGGACACGTTCACCTAGGACGCAACCTATGTGGCATTGCAATGCGCCCGCCACCCTGCGACATAAAGATGAAAAGTCTCATGTGCCTGTAATTTCACCGGCACCTTCAAACCGGAACACAGCAATGCGAGCACTACTACTTTGCGGCAGAAATAGGTATGGTGGTAGTACTTCCCCGGACGAACTCTTTCACACAAAAAAGCTCTACTACTACTACTTTCTGGTATAAATAGCACTAATTATGATTTCTTCTTTTATTTCTGCAGTTATACATCTTGCCATAACTTTTGGTACGGCTTCTAAAAAACAATGTGTTAAAAAAAACTAGTTAATATATTGTGATTTTAACTCAACACCGTGACTAGTTTATATTTTGGGGTTCAATCCTCCCTATCTACTTTTACAGCAAAATCTCTCTCAGGTACGTTTGATGTAAAAAAACTGGAGCATGTGTGTGATTCGTGATCTCGATAATTATAAAAATCCCATGTTTCCAGAACCTTTACAAAGGTATTGTTTGAATTGACACAATTTATAAAATCCTGAAAATCATAGATTTGATTTGCTGATTTTGTTATCTTGTAGGCAACCAGTCCTTTTTTTTCAGAATCCCCTTCAGTCTTGTTAGGCCAGTCACCGTAGACACTAAAATCGTGTAAGATCGCAAAAAGTTGCAAGGTTCTGTTTTTTTGGGATGTTGTTAGGATAAATACCAATTGTGTAAAACCAAGTTTGCAACTTCGATAGAGCTGTGCGAACTTTGCAATTTTTTTACGCCCTGGAATGTTTAAGATGACTGGCCTATGTGTCGTTTGTAGGTTAACAGCTAATATTTGTAAGGAAAAAGGTTATACACACCTAAGTTTGTTCAAAATTACTAGGTATAACTAAGTAGTTGGAAGAAACTTTTCTTTTGGGTACTTATTTACTTTGTATTAGCCATTTTGCATTTTCTAGAGCGTTCACATGCGTACTTTTCGTCGCGAGTATCGCCTTTGCATAACTCGCCACACACGACCTACCCACTTTTCAGCTTTGGTGAGTCACTGTTTGTTGAGCTCCCACTGACTGACTGGCACCAATCCCCCACTTTTTATCTTCGTGAATGACGTGGAACAATCAGATGGCCCACCTGATCTTGAGCGGTAACGTCTGCCTTTAATAATCCATTACCTCATATGTCACGTCCACCCCTTGTGGCATTGCACTGCATTCACCGGCAACTATACCTTTCATACTAAAACACAGTAATACAAGCACTAGTGCTTTGCGGCAGAAATACTACTGGTAGTAGTTGTGGTTGGTAGTACATTCCCGAACGAACTCTTTCACAAAAAAAAACTCTACTACTACTAAACTACGATATAATGCGATTGTAATGTCTACGATTACTTTTTCGTACAGTTTTCGTTTACTAAGCAAGACGATGACACAGAATAAATAATAGTACAAGCACGACGATAAGAAGCGACGATGATAAGATTCGATTCCTTTGTTTTCAGAAGTAGTTAAGTGCAATAAAGAATATCAACACTAGTCTTAAGCACCGTATATGTAATGTATGATGTTACTATTCATATGTGTAGTATTTAGTACCACATAATAAAAAAAAATTGTTCAGATATCCACCGTATAATATGTTACGGTGATTATATTTAGGATACATTTTTGTTACATGATCAAGCTCATACAAACACGTCAACCTCATACCTCATACCTAACTTACAATAAAATTAATATTGATCAACTGGATTATCTATGAGGAACTAGTATGTCACAGATAACCCAGTTATTATAGTTGTACCTACTACAAATAATATAACGCGTCCAAATTAAGTCGCGGGTGACAGTAGGTACCTATACCTAGCTTGTATTTTATATTATAAATTTCGTCCAAAATTAGTAGGTACCCAAAATCTGAATTCGTTTATTTTTAACCCCTGACGAAAAACGAAGAGGGTGTTATAAGTTTGGCGTGTCTGTGTGTCTGTCCCATCGTAGCTCCCGAAAGGATCAACCGTTTTTTTTTTTTTTTAATTGTTTTTGTGGGGAGTTTTCTTAGCTTTGTTTGATCAAAATCAGTCCAGCCGTTCAACGTTGGAGGTTATTTAAATTTTTACAAAATTAATTACTTTGTGCTATACGTTTTTAAATTCCATTCCGACGGGAAACGAAAATATTCGTGAAGAGAAAATATGTACAAAATGTGTGGCTACGTTTCACCGAGGACTTATCGAGGACTATACTAAGTTCCATTGGTCTAGTTGTTACTATGTTGACAGAGTTATTTATATGGTAGCATACTTGTACGGAGCACTCTACACGCGAGTCCGACTCGCACTTGACCAGTTTATTCATCTTCCGCCTCCAATAAAGCATGGACTTTAATGGAGATTTTTTGAATAGCAGCATTGTATCAGCAAAGTATCTATCTATGTAATATATTGTATTTAGTATATCAGTTATCTAGTACCCATAACACAAGCTCTGCTTAGCTTGGGGCAGAAATACTACTGGTAGTAGTTGTGGTTGGTAGTACATTCCCGAACGAACTCTTTCACAAAAAAAAACTCTACTACTACTAAACTACGATATAATGCGATTGTAATGTCTACGATTACTTTTTCGTACAGTTTTCGTTTACTAAGCAAGACGATGACACAGAATAAATAATAGTACAAGCACGACGATAAGAAGCGACGATGATAAGATTCGATTCCTTTGTTTTCAGAAGTAGTTAAGTGCAATAAAGAATATCAACACTAGTCTTAAGCACCGTATATGTAATGTATGATGTTACTATTCATATGTGTAGTATTTAGTACCACATAATAATAAAAAATTGTTCAGATATCCACCGTATAATATGTTACGGTGATTATATTTAGGATACATTTTTGTTACATGATCAAGCTCATACAAACACGTCAACCTCATACCTCATACCTAACTTACAATAAAATTAATATTGATCAACTGGATTATCTATGAGGAACTAGTATGTCACAGATAACCCAGTTATTATAGTTGTACCTACTACAAATAATATAACGCGTCCAAATTAAGTCGCGGGTGACAGTAGGTACCTATACCTAGCTTGTATTTTATATTATAAATTTCGTCCAAAATTAGTAGGTACCCAAAATCTGAATTCGTTTATTTTTAACCCCTGACGAAAAACGAAGAGGGTGTTATAAGTTTGGCGTGTCTGTGTGTCTGTCCCATCGTAGCTCCCGAAAGGATCAACCGTTTTTTTTTTTTTTTAATTGTTTTTGTGGGGAGTTTTCTTAGCTTTGTTTGATCAAAATCAGTCCAGCCGTTCAACGTTGGAGGTTATTTAAATTTTTACAAAATTAATTACTTTGTGCTATACGTTTTTAAATTCCATTCCGACGGGAAACGAAAATATTCGTGAAGAGAAAATATGTACAAAATGTGTGGCTACGTTTCACCGAGGACTTATCGAGGACTATACTAAGTTCCATTGGTCTAGTTGTTACTATGTTGACAGAGTTATTTATATGGTAGCATACTTGTACGGAGCACTCTACACGCGAGTCCGACTCGCACTTGACCAGTTTATTCATCTTCCGCCTCCAATAAAGCATGGACTTTAATGGAGATTTTTTGAATAGCAGCATTGTATCAGCAAAGTATCTATCTATGTAATATATTGTATTTAGTATATCAGTTATCTAGTACCCATAACACAAGCTCTGCTTAGCTTGGGGCTAGATAATGTTGTGCGAACTGTCCAGCATTATTTATTTATTTATTGTTTCGATATCAAAATTTGAAGTACCAGTATTATTATTAGTAACAAACAGTCAAACATAGATAAAAATTGAATGATAGTATAAATAAAATAAAAAAACATACCGTTTCTCACTAGTAAGTCGGGAAATAAGCAAGTACATTTTTGTAAAAAAACGATAATCACTTAGTATAAAGAGCTAGGCATATTCTAAGGAAAATCGCTAAGCGAAACTCTTTTGGTCACAATATAAACTCCTTCGTGAGTATGCTACCGTAGAATTGCATCGAGCGACTACGGAGGCCTGCAATGTTATAAGTATAGATCCACCAACTTATCTCTAGAACCATTTACCTACATTTTTCTATCAGCTACATACATTTCATTCTGCAGATAAGTTGGTGGATCTCTAGAATTGGTTTGTGTTCACGACTGTATGATTAAACTGTCAAACCATGTCAGTCCGGTAAATTTTCACAAACCTCAAATAAATAAGAATTTGCATTGGTTTCTTATTACCCGAATTACAATTATAACAATGAAAACCAACAATTTTCAGTAAAATAATACAAGTTTTTGTAATGATATATCGAAGTAACCGGTTGTCCGTTTTCACCTGTGAATAAAAAAGTGAACGAGGGCCTTCCTTCCAGCGCCGTGGATAACCACGGAATGACAGAAAATGGCGTAGAAATCGTGTAGATACGGCGAATTGAAAATGTTTTCGTGTTTTTACACATCTTTTATATGAAAAGATTAAAAACCCCAACATACTTTTAAAACTATGTGTATAGACATGATACTAAAGTGTTTTATTTCTCAGAAATAGCTGTAATTCCGTAGATTTAGGCTCATATGTAGATGCTCTATTTTGATCAATTTCGTGAAAATGGGTAGGTAGTTTTTCAATTTACACAAAATCTAGAAATAACTTTAGAAAACCCCAACATATTTTTATTCAGCCTGAAGTGTTCTTTCTTCTGATCTAAATATTGTTAAGAATAAAGCTAAATTTGGAAAGTTCTAGGCTTTTCAAAACACCACTTTTCAAGGGTTTTCACAGACTAGCCCCTTAAGTGTTATTAGGAAGTATTATTAAACATGTTGGTTAGTGTTTATAAATAGATTTATCCTCAAAGGTTATCAATAATCCCTGGGATTTCCCTGTGATTTTAATGAATAAAATATTTTTGACATTGTCACATTCCTCTCATTTTTATGATAAAATAACCACCGCACAACTTCGGCTTACAGCTAAAGCGATAATATTATCTAGATTGCTGCAAGTACTTGTAATGATACAATATGCTAGCTAGCTTAGCTATGCGTCACGGTTTTCAAAACGGTTGTTCGGACCCTAGCGACCTTGCAATGGTTGTTGACCTAGCGCGGTACACACCTGGCCACAGCCAAGAAATGCTACGCAGAGCCATTTAAACCACATCAAGGCCTCAACTGTAGATTTTAATAGCTGTTGATTATTACAAAGGACATGCTCGTCACGTAATTCATGAGAACTAAATCACAGAAAAAATCTGACACGTTACTGAAAACCGAGCGATGCCGGCACAACTCATACTCACAATTCCACCATCCATTCCCCATTGAGGATGTCTCTCCAGTTGTCTTCATCTAAATCCCGGTTCGCACTTTCAACAACACCAGTAATAAAGTAACAACATAAAACTAATGAAGTAAAACTGAAAAAAGGTAAAAATTGAGGCATCTTGAGTACACGCGCCATGTTTGATTTTGTATTTTATTTTTCTGTGCGTGTGTTGCCGCTTCATAAATGTTATATTTGCGCATTAATGCTGCCAACAAAATGAAACTTTTTAGTTTTTTTACCAATTTTTATTTTTAATATGTATATCTATCTTGTCTAGGAAAACAAAAAAAAACTATTATTTTTCCTATTTTTTTTATATACTGCCATCTATTGACTTCATAACATTTCAAAACATATTTATTGTAAGCGTCGCTAGATGTCGCTACATTACTCGACTTGCCCATCGTAATTTTGGGTTCAGTCTTAGATGAATAATTTGATTCTTAATTTCTTGGAATTTTTGTCATTGTCCTACGTTGTTTTCCAGATCCCAGGAAGTCGGTAGATAAAGGTGAGTGAAGCGCCATTCATACCTGGGAGGCCGATGATCTGAAGGATGCTAATGATGATGACCAATTGAAGAGCATCAAAGGAGGCCTATGTCTAGGAGTGGAATGGAAAGCTTTCTGTTGATGATGATTATGATGAATGGGGTAGCGTCCACGAATCAGAAGATGTTGTGTAGTAGGTATCCCCCCTTTCGATGTACCGATGACAGGAAATCAGAGGAGAAAGAAGAAAGAGGCTTTTTATTAAATAAATAGAATAAATAAATAGTGCTGGACAGTTCACACAACACTATCTAGCCCCAAGCTAACTAGAGCTTGTGTTATGGGTACTAGACAGCTGATATAGGTACTTAATACCTTCTTAATACAATATATTACATAGATAGATATGTTTTATGAGTACATAGAAAATACCCAGAACACTCTGAACAAATATCTGCAGATTGCACAAATATTTGTTCCGAGGTGGGAATCGAACCAGCAACCTCCTGCGTCGCAAGTCGCAGACGAACCTTCGCCCGCCGCGCCACAGAGGTCGTATTGTCTCGCAGAAGGTGTGAAATAATAGTTCTTAAAACACGAGTAGGCAGGTACTTAGGGGCGAGGTTATAATTAGTATCACACGACTGTTTTAATACCTAGTTGTGTGCTGATTCATACTCTTACCTTTATCTACACTCATGCAATAAAAATGTTACTTGACGGTACAAAATAATAACAAGTAATTAATTTTGTAAAAATGAAAAAAACCCTCAACGCAATGAAACGGCTGAACCGATTTTGATCAAACATAGCTAAGAACAATCCCGACATAATCACCTTTCAAACAAAAAAATAATTAAAATCGGTTCATCCGTTCAGGAGCTACGATGCCACAGACACAGACACGTCAAACTTGTAACACCCCGTCGTTTTTGCGTCGGGGGTTAATAATAAGGAAATGAAAGTTTAAACGGATAAGTAGATACAGACTTGTTACGTATCACGTCCAAATTAATTTACTTTTAGTTTTTAGATTTCTCATTGTAAGTGAAATGTATTTCTTATGAGAAATAAATATCTTAAACCATAAAAAAATGCTTTTTGCGTCACACGGGGTCAAAAAGTTCCCTGTCTCAGCCAAAAATTTCAAATCTTTGGTCTCAGCATACAGCCGCACCGGGCCTACTAGTATAGGAACAATATGAATAAATAAATTAAATCTATTTATTTCAGACAAAGTCCATAGTTAGATTAGATACAATCACAGGAGAATAAAATGTAACATTACGGTACTACAACGTATTATATTAGTATGCGATAGGTTTTCGGATAGGACCCCCGAGCGAGTGACGTCACGAACAAAATAAACGAACAAGGCGCTATAGGCTCACAGCACACAATAATGAGCTCTAGAATTTTTAAGTTTTTGATAAGAGTTCTTACAGTTTTCATGAAGAAAAAAATATATGGTATTCTCTAGTGAAATCATAAATTCAATACATTATGAATTAATTCACTCGTTAAAAAAACCCAAAGAATACTACTTTTTTAAAATTGAAATACCATATTAGACTTACTTCTTACACGTTTTAATTTTTGAAACATTTGGTAACTTATTAATTATTATTTGAGTTAGTGAATTCATCAACAAAATTAAAGAAAACAATAGAGGATTTTTTTAAATTACTATTTTTATACACAAAAACACGGTATCAGAACGTGCGCTTGCCTCATACAAGATGGTTGGCGCCTTAAGACCTCCTTTCATCGTGGCATGTGGAGGCCAATGTCCAGCAATAAACGTGTTTAGGTTGACGATCATTATGTCCAAGTAAAGAGTACAGGCAAAGAGAGGCCTATACTCAGCAGTGGGTGAAGTCAGGCTGTGGATGAAAAAAAAAAGACTATCTAAACTAGACAAGTACGATCGATTGTAGACGAAGCCCTCGAAGTTTGAAGCCGTACGACAATGTGACATCCACACCGGCGTCGATAGCGCGGTGTGACGATACGGATGCTCTACAAGTACAGCAACCTGCCTCAAGGTACCTAGGCACCATCCAAGCAAACCAGGCGTGCTACTCCGGTACTGCCACGTGATGAACACCAGCCGACGTCACTAGCCAGTTGCCACTTTATAGCTACAATAACAGAATTACGGAAAAAATTGTTAAAACCATTACAAATGTTTGTTTGCTAATATTTAGAATATAATAGAATAGAAAATGCTTTATTGTACACCTTTATAAATAAATAAAAATACATACCTAACTAAAACAACAATGGACGGTCTTATCGCTTAGAAGCGATTTCTTCCAGACAACCTTTGGATGGAGATACATTTATTAGATAAGAATATTGGCGGGGGGTGTATGTTAAAAAATTATAGGTACAAAAGAAGTGGGAAAAATACCTACATTTATCATTTGTTTCGGGTCTGGGTGTTGTGGTACAAGTTACCTACCCACTCGTAGTTCCTGATACCTATGGCACAGGGGATCTTAGTGATTTGGATTCTACAGTGGGAGTCGAACCTGTAACCTCTCGCATCCCAGCCGGCTGCTCGCCCGCCTTGCCACAAAGGTCGTCGAAACATGAAGCCCATAGTTCCCACCCAAAGCTAGGACTCCCTCCCTCCGGACCGGCCCCACTCCTGTGTCTCCACGGCAGAGAATCGGCAAAAATTCACCAGCTAGAAGAGGACAGACAATGCAATTACAAATTTAGGATCCTTTATAGAGCATGACGGTCTCACGTTTCCTCACGCACTAAAGACTGACCTTTTGTCCTACTTTTATTTATTCTGTGCCTGACCTAAGATTATTCAATCTTTTTGTATCAGTTTAGATCTTAGAGCATTGCAGGCCTCCGTACCGGAGTGTTCGATCGCTTAGATAGATACATTTTATGCCCGGAAAAACTGGGAAAACCCTCTTTGGACGCAAAAAAAAGGCAATTTCCGATGATCATCGTTTTTTGTACAGAACCTATTGACAAATATATTCTACCAATATAACTTTACCTACTCTTACCAATCAAACATTGCCAGGTAGGTATTAACCGTTACATAATTTATATGTACTTATTTAATTAAATATTTCTACCCACTATCGACAAAATACTTTGATTTCAATCGCACCAGACGTCCATTGTGACAGTTGTCAAACATCAAAATATTTTGTGCGCGCTTTTTTGTAATGAGTTCTATGATTAGGGTTGTCTCTCTAGTCATGCTATGAATTTGTAAACCAGAAAACAGCAAAAAAAAAACTTACGTGTTTGTATCTAAGATATACTTAAGACAGATGTTTTCAATGAAAATATTGTGTTTGTAGGTACCTACCTATTCTGTGGTTGGTACTACAATAATATTCAAAAAATAATAGTATTCAACTTTAGAAGTAGAGAAATGGTAGGCATTTACCTAGGCCTACTTACTCTATTACCTATTGTATATTACCGATGCCAACTGCCAACCCTATTACCAACACTACAGCAACACTGCATGCCCCAATTTCAATTCGAAATTCGAGCGCGCCGGCTAGTCTGCTACATTTTATTTTAAATTCAAATATCGAATGGAAGCTTCGAATTTGTTTATTTTTCAAAGAAATAATGGCATTGTTTGAGGACAACATACTTATCTGATATTATCGATATTAGGAAGCATATTTCTGTGCGTGACTGTGCGTTTTGGTAGAATGCGATGCACAGTGAATGGTAGTTATGGTAGAAGTAGAAGGTCAAAGTATTTATTTATTTTTATTAATCATTTTCAATCGTCTTTTATCTAAAGTTGGTGGATTTTGGGTGAATGAATTCACTATCCATATAATTGCATCCAAGCATTCGAAATATGAAATCTTGGGACCGACATGGAGTTTTTTGACCTTGATTTTTTTCTTTTATCTTACCTATGAGTATAATATAGACAAAGTAGGTACCTAGAGTTAGTTAGTACTTAAGTCGCCTTAACTACCTACTGGACAACCTTTTCCCCTCTTTTGAGGAGTTGTAAGGATATATTTTATTAAATATCTAAGCACCTACTTTACGTAAGATCTTAGATAAGTACCAACTTGATAGATAAATGAGATGTAGTTAGAAACGTTACCAAATTACAAAACTAAACAAAGTTTTTTGAGTATAGGCGTACCTACCTTGTATTCTACTATCAATGGATCTGTGGTAGAGCGTTAATAAATACGCACTAATTTTAATATAAGTTTATGATCTGAATAAAATAATTATCAATCAAAATTAAAATATAATTTTTGTTGAAAAATACAATCAAACATTAAGCCATTCCGCCCTGTCAAGCGAGACAACATACCAAAGTGTCAAACCACAACAGAAATGTGACAGTTTTTTTTTCTTGTCCAATGTTACTGCATCGAGTTTTTCGTCCAGTCTCAGTTGTCAAATTATACTGTGTTCGATATTTAACACTTTGACACTGGCAGCTAATCTTACCAACAATTATTTTTCTTTTTCGTTGGTCTCAAGTGTCATGGCGGCCGAAATAATCCTTTTAAACGCGGGATCTTATTAACCTGTGTCGCATTTCTAAACGCACGATTCGTGTAAAAAAACTCAGTAATCGGAAACTTTAGTGTAATTGCCCCTCAGATTAAAGTGAGGAAGAAACAGCAAGAAAGGTCGAATTCCGTGGCAAGGCGGGTGGCTGAGTAACGAGTGGTTGCACGTTTGATTCCCGCATCCATCGGATATGTTGCCGCGGTGTGTTCAGACCCCCCCATCTCCTACCATCATCCATCTCCTAAGAGCTTACAACAGCATCTACCTGCGATCACCAATCCGTGTGCCAAGCGTGGTGATTATGGCAAATCCCCACGTTGCTACTTGAATGATGGAACAAGCAGATGGCCCACGTACGATGGCTGATAAATTAACCGGTAACCTCTGCCTTTAACAGTGCATTACCTCATTATGTCACGTCCATCAAGGACGCACCCTATGTGGCATTGCACTGCGCCCGCCACCCTGAGACATAAATATGAAAAGCGTCATGTGCCTGTAATTTCACCGGCACCTTCAAACCGGAACACAGCCATGCAAGCACTACTACTTTGCGGCAGACATAGGTATGGTGGTAGAACTTCCCTGGCCGAACTCTTTCATAAAAATGATCTATGAATAAAAATTGGCTAAATTGGTGGAAATAATCAACAGAAACCAGTAACAAAAAAAACTAGTCTCCAGCTTTGGCTTTAAAAAATACCATTTCTGTTTTCAAAATTTCGCACGTACGTTCTCTAGAGTAGGTAGGTACACAATCATCTATAGGAAGTATACGACCTCACAATAGGGTTGTCCACCCATATCAAAACAGAAAAACTGTTTCCCAAGAGTTTCATTGTACATTTTTCTGCCAAATCATCGAATGGTGATAAAATACGCATCTATTTGGATCATGCAGGTGGCACTAGCCGTGACGTATGACAATGACAGTTGATTCGATCGACGCTTCTTGAATCTGATGTACCGATCTTATGAAATTATTATTCAGTGGCCATAGGGTTCTGTATACTTAGAAATGTTTTCAGCAAACTGATGTTAAATGACTAAAACTAGTAGTTCACCCCGAATGTGACCCCGCGTGGACCCCGTAGGACGAAGAGCCCTATGTATCGATCAAGCTCATGTTAGAACTTAAAAATTATATTCACATACCTATATTTTACCTATCTACCCATATAAATGTATGCCTCATAGACAAACATACAAACTTTATACTCAAAGTTTTCCTAGTGTCATTTTAGCATTATTTATCTCTCGCTAGATGGCGTTGGCGACAGTTTTGGTAGCAGTAAATATTAAAAATACGTAACTATCACAAAGATTTTAATTATTATAAATTTACAGGATTTTGTATTTTTTTAACTATTTACGTTGGCTGAACGAAGTTCTCCACTGCAATGATAAAATTTTAAAAGTAGGTAAATCCCAATAGTTACGCGAGTGACATCTCTTGACGATGAAATAACTAAACTGACAATGAAACTTGGAAAACTCCTCATTGAGGGATTTTGTTACGATATCGCTTCCCTATACCTTTGGTTCGGCAATTACTAATCTAGTTACGTTAAAGTAGGTTGTGTCAGCTAGCGGATTCGCTCGCGTTTTACCAGTTTAAAAAGTAAGAAGTCTAAAGCTCAATCTATGTGTGTAGGTTCCAAATTTCATCGAAATCGGGTTAGCCGTTTTGGCGTGATTGACAAACATCAAAACATCGTAACTTTGACATTTATGGTATAAGTGGGATAGAAATCAATGCTGACTCTATTTGTGTTTTATAATCACAATTAGAGAACCCCAAAATATAGATCGATTATTGAAAAATATTTTATAGGCGTTGCTATTGGAGAACTTTTTTATGTTTAAATTTGGAAGCCCGTTCGGTGTGGCCAGGTTCAAAATGCGTTTGTTGTGTAATCCTCATGGGACCGTGGATTATTTTTTTTCTATCATTATTTTTTAATGTCCCCCCGTGGGTTACGGCAAGAGGAGGTATCTTATACGGTTTATTAATTTTCTATCAGTCATTGTTGCGATCAGGTACGTTCAAGCATTACTTTTTATACGTCAAAGCTGTCAAAAATGCCAAGAATTTGGGAAAGGGAAGGTATTTGTAGGCCTAATAAACTACATTATCTTCAAATATTTTACTATACGTACATACTACTATACCACGTACTTATACGTGGTGTACCTATAGTCGTAATTTTTAACCCCCGACGAAATACGAAGGGGTGTTATAAGTTAGACGTGTCTGTTTGTGTGTGTGTGTGTGTGTGTGTGTGTGTGTGTGTGTCTGTCTGTCCTATCGAAGCTCCCGAACGGATGAACCGATTTCGATTTTTTTGTTTGTTTGGAAGGTGAATTTGTCGGGAGTGTTCTTAGCTATGTTTGATCAAAATCGGTTCAGCCGTTCCATTGCGTTGTTTTTAATTTAAAAAAAATTAATTACTTGTTCTAAAATGACACCAAGCCACGGTAATTTAAATTCTAATCTTTAAATAATTTAATTTGCTATTGAAGTTTAAAAATGTTACACATAGTCCGGTCATTTTAGACATAAAAATAGTGATCAAATAAAGAAAATTCCGACAGAGCCAAATTTTCGTAGAGACCTTAGGTTTACCACAAGGAATAAAGTGTCAAAAGTCCCCATCAGTCCCATGTGAGCTTAGGGACTTATTCGGGGCCCAAGGTCAAAATTTTAGGTTTTTTGGATTTTTCTCGAAAACGGTAAGTTTTATCGAAAAAGTACCTCAGAGCAAAGTTGTAGATCTTAAAATTTTCTATAAAAATGGTCCCCTTAATTTTTTCTCTAACACCCACTATTTCCCAGATATTGCGCTTGTAAGAATCATGTTCCACATAGTATGCACACATATGCCACGTTTATACATATTTAGGTACTCAAGCAAGCAAAAATGCCTACTCGTGTCTCTTTTTTTAAAACATCTGCCTATTCTTTTGTCCATGTGGTGTCGTTCACGTATACCTGCTTCTTTTAGTGTTGAACGAGCAGTTCGAGTGACTATACGCATTTATTACAAGCGTCTACTATTGAAGTTAGTGCTGATTAGTATTTTTAAAAAAAAAACACAATTTTGCTTTATTTGTAATAAACTTTTGACTGAAGATGAAACTGTTGTGGTCAGTCGTGGAATGCCAACTTTAATCGATGCAAGTGCCGCGAGAAGTGATGAGTTTGCTGATTATTTAAGAAGCCAAAAGTCCGTTACAATTCACTTGGATTGCAGAAAATCATACACCCGGAAATAGAATAGGCAGATGTTTTTCAAGGTCAGATGTTATTCAAGTAGAGGGGATTCGGTAAGGGACCGGCGGTCATTTTAAAGTAAATTTTCTTAGAATAGTATAATGTATACATAAAAGAGACACGAGTAGGCATTTTTGCTTGCTTGAGTACCTAAATATGTATATACGTGGCATATGTGTGCATACTATGTAGAACATGATTCTTACAAGCGCAATATCTGGGAAATAGTGGGTCTTAGAGAAAAAATCATAGGGACCATTTTTATAGAAAATTTTAAGATCTACAACTTTGCTCTGAGGTACTTTTTCGATAAAACTTACCGTTTTCGAGAAAAATCCAAAAAACCTAAAATTTTGATCTTGTGCCCCGAATAAGTCCCTAAGCTCACATGGGACTGATGGGGACTTTTTACACTTTATTCCTTGTGGTAAACCTAAGGTCTCTACGAAGATTTGGCTCTGTCGGAATTTTCTTTATTTCAATTGTCTAAAATGACCGGACTAACAATGTCTGAGTAATTATAAAGCTGAATTCGATTTTAATACAGAAAAGTGGTCAATGAAGACTTAGTTGCTCGATAGCCGTGATGTTTTAATCGTTCTATATAAGGCCTATATACATTATTTTTCCTATAATTTTACCAGTTATTAAACATATTCCCTCTCGCTTTCCTGCAATCTGTGGGAGTGATTTCGTGAAAAGGGACGGAAGTGTGTAACAGGAAGCGCGCATTTTTCCGGGAGGTTGGTTACTATCAGCCATGTTGCTTATTACCAAGGATGCCAAGGAGGTGAGATGTCAAATGCATCATATGCGACTACTGGTAAGGCTCGCTCGTTTTTTTAAATACCTACTGTTTATCTAAACATGAAAATTATTTATTAATTTAGTAAGCATTTTGTATTTGTTTTTCACCAAATTGTTCAAGATAACATAACATAACATATCACACACCCAAGAGTCACATAAGTACATAAGATTTTCACACTAGGATTCCCTGTCTCGTGGGTATAACCTATGAGTACTGTTAGTACCACACAACACCCAGACCAGGAATAAATATTTGCAGATCATACAAACATTGGTCCGGGAATCGAACCCGTAACCTCTCGCATCTCATCCGGCCACTCACCCGACGCGCCACAGAGGTCGGCCATGGGGAGGTAATGTTTCGATAACCTTTCTATTTTCCCATAATTACTTGCCCGTTGGGGAAACTATACGCCATCTTCTCGTCAACGTAGAGACCTATAGAGCCTAGGTAGAGCCTCAAGACGAAAGTCTATATCCAATGCGTGTTGCTTACGGCACTGAGACATGCTCACTAACTATTGGCATTACACACTAGTTCAAAGACGCGCAGCGGGCTATGAAGAGAGCTATGCTCGAGTTTCACACTGCGTCATAGAATCCGAAATGAACGAAATGTGGAGATCCTTAGTAAACCATGATCGACATTGCTCTAAGAATTAGCAAGTTGAAGTGGCAATGGGCATGCCATATAGCTCACAGAACTGACAAGCGTCGGGAAATAAAGTGGCATACCGGACGACGCAGTATAGGAAGTAGGGATATGACGATACATAATGTATACCGATGGTTATTGTAGTAAATAAACGGCTATACCGATACCGATATCGGTGGCTTAGTACAAATAGAACAAACAAACAAATAAATACTGAATTAGTTTCTTTATTATGCATAGATGTTACCAATATTTGAACCTTGAGAAGGTTGAAAACCAAATTGTCAAATCAAAATTCAAAGAAAACATTTATTTATATGAAATAATCAGGAATATTATCAGGCAATGAAAGCGCTAATTAAGGAAGTAATTATCATTACACAAAGTGGTACAGTAAACCGATAGGTACAAAAGGTACAGTCAGTATTAAAGAAAACTTTTGGTAGATTTTTTAAGAAAACATAGTTCTGTTAAGAAAAAATCTGTTACTTAAATCGGTTGTATACAGGGCGTCACGAGACTATGCGACATGAAGGGAAAGTATCTTAAATATTTTAGATAGGATATTATTATTACTACTACTACTATATTATTATTATTACTTTATTTTATTTTTAAAACTAAGTAATACTGCATTCAAAGATTTTATAAAAATTACTTGCTTTATAAAGTATCCTTGCAGCAAAACATCCTATCTTCAATAAGATAAGATGTTCTTAAGGTACTTTCCCTTCATGTCGCATACTCTTGGGACGGCCTGTATAATCGGCGATGCCGGTATATCGGTATCGGAATCGTTACATCCCTAACAGGAAGGCTCTCTAGATGAACCATATGCATTATTAAGGGCGCAGGAAGTCAGTGAATGGAGGGGGTCTTTCTCCAGCTACGGGCTTCTACAGGCTGATGATGATGATGACTTGCTCTAATTTTGATGAAATTCCTTAGAAGACGTTTGGGAAACAATACAAGACGAGTGTCCCTCGAGACGAGAGGGCCACACAACGACCCTATCTCTAGATCGCACTGACGTTCAGCTTCTCACTGTGATGTGACAGCAAGGCCACACGGTCAGGTGGGTTTTAACAGGCAGACAACAGCTAAATTCCGTCACTGTCTAACTCAGTCATGGAGGTATAATAGTAATGGAGTGAGTGCTAAAATAGCATAGAGTGTTCCTTCTTACTCCTATCCTAGAAGATAGCTTGGTATCCTATGTTAGAGAGAAACAAATATATTGTCACACGACAGTCGTTTTTCCGTTCCATATCCTGAATATAGGTACCATGCATATACATATTCCTAGATTGTTACCATGAATGTAGTAGTAATTTGACATTTGGCCTGGTACGAGTTACACAAATAAAAACAGATAGATAATTATGCTTGTCTCATTCCAACACATGAATACATTCATATAATATAATGAGACTGGTATAATCGATACTGTTTCGCTTTTAGCCTTAGTTCCATGCTTTAGTTCTTCTTCCGAGAACTCAGTAAAGTTCAGAGGCCGTAGACAAAGTAACATTCTAATAGCGATGACGCCGCGCCAGTAGAAAAGCCAACAATGTATGAGATTGACGTAAGCTATCGAAATATCACGTGGTCTATTGTATTGTATTACGCGTGTAGAAATGGAATCGCTTCGAAACGAATGCCACTTGGCTACGTAATCGAAAATATAAATCGGTCACGCCCTCTAAAATAATATTATTTGCCAAAGAAAACCAAACTCTTGGGAGAAGACAACTTTTATTATTTCACTTTGATAGACCTTTGTTTGAGCACGAACTCACCTGTTGGTAAGTGACGATGTGGCCGACGATGGAGCACAAAGGTCTAGAAGGCACCTATTCACTCTAGTCTTGAAGGACCCAGATTATAGTTCTCAGGAAAGACAGGCGACGGTAGTGTATTCCATTCCTTAGCAGTTCGCATTATAAAGGTAGAACTTAAACGTTTAGTACGAATAGGGGGTATGGTATACTAATGAGGTAAGGATGGTACCGAGTGCGTCTGCTCGTCCTATGGTGAAAAGGAGATGGTGGGGTCAGATTGTGAAGTTCCTGGGAGTATTCCCCGAAATGTAACCTATAGAAGATCGAAAGGCACGCGACTTTACGGCGGTGCTCGAGACTCTGGATCTTAGTCTCCACCATATTATGTTGCTCAACTACAAGCCCGAAAGCTTTGCGTTTAATCGAGTCCAAGGCAGCGAGCTGGTGTTTGGCCGAGCCATCCCAAATGAACGACAAGCTTGAGCACCAAGTGAAGATGACCTAGATTCCTTCTGGATAGGTATTGTAATCGGAATGGGAACGGCCACCCTTACAATACCCTTATTTATAAAACCCTCACAGTCTTCGGTCTTTGTTGTATTGATTTAATTGATCTACTTTTTGACACAATAACATACACCACACTGACAAACTATTGAATCTAGCCAAAAGTTTCTTTAGCGAGGTAACTTTCAGTTTTTATTTACGTAGAATACTTTGGTCGAAGACGTAGAAAATATTGTCCTATCGTGTTTCTGGTACAGTGATCCCTCGGAATTATAATGTAGTATCCATGCATATTTATAATTTGAACACTGTACCTACATAATTTACTCAGTTAAAAATCGAACCTACGTGTTGTAATTTTGCGGGATGCCTCACTTAGGTATGACTCCTATGTACTAAAAGATATTTTGCGGCATACCTCACTTAGGTATGACTCCTATGTAGTACAAGATATTTTGCGGCATACCTCACTTAGGTATGACTCCTATGTAGTACAAGATATTTGGCGGCATACCTCACTCAGGTATGACTCCTATGTAGTACAAGATATTTTGCGGCATACCTCACTTAGGTATGACTCCTATGTAGTAGAAGATATTTTGCGGCATACCTCACTTAGGTATGACTCCTATGTAGTACAAGATATTTTGCGGCATACCTCACTTAGGTATGACTCCTATGTAGTAGAAGATATTTTGCGGCATACCTCACTTAGGTATGACTCCTATGTAGTACAAGATATTTTGCGGCATACCTCACTTAGGCATGACTCCTATGTAGTAGAAGATATTTTGCGGCATACCTCACTTAGGTATGACTCCTATGTAGTACAAGATATTTTGCGGCATACCTCACTTAGGTACGACTCCTATGTAGTAGAAGATATTTTTTAAGGGAACGTGTCTACTTGGAGGTCATTTCGCTTTTGACTTTTGACCCCAATTTATGGAATATCCATTGAAGACCTTTTCGCACCTACCTGTCATACATTTTGCTACTGGCCATCAATAAGTCGGTACGAAAAAAAGACGTGGGAACTTGTCTATGCTCCGTATATCCTTTGTCCGCATTTGTCCGTTCTTCAGTTCCGTTTTCGAATTTATGAAAGAGTTTTTTTTTTTATTTTGTGTGTGTGCACAGGTGCTTGTTATGCCGATCGATCATTTATTTGGATAGGTAGCGTAAGTTTGGTGTAATCTTTGAATTTGTGTATTGTACAAATTACAATCTACAATCTACAAAAGTAGATTCACTAACGACATAATATAATATATAATCAATACAAATATAATAAAATTAAAGTGTAATGGAACATAAGTGATTTTAAAATAAATGAAAAAACTGCTATTTATTTGATGCCTAATCATAAATTACCTTTTTAATAATGTTTGTCTGTCTTTTTGTTTGAAAGTTTGTCTCAAATAGGCTCCGAAACGACTAGACGCATTTCAATGAAGTTGCTAGGTATTAACATATGAATTTTAAACGAAATAGGAAACGAAGACGCAGGCTCAGCAAGTTTAAAACGAATAGTAGAGCACCTTTGTGATAGCTCTGGTAAGTATCAGAAGCAGGCACCAGCTTAATATTAGTTTGAAAATTAGATATCGTGAGGTTAGGTTTTAGTATTTTTACAGATTACCGAATAGTTCAATCTAGCTTGATTGGTAGTAGGTAAGTAAAGCAGGTAGAGGTACTTAGAAACTAGGTACTACTAGGTTGTACTTACAGCACTTAACCATATGTGTAATATTACACTTATGACTTAACGATATACAGAGAAAAATAACCAAATATCAACATAAGTTGCTCTATAAACTTTGAAACTACCCGTAGAACACAGAGAGCTTTAAAAATTCAGAGATTCAAAATCCCATCTACCTGCTTATAGAGCGACATTATTACAAGTACTTTACCCGCATACTTATTCCAATACAGGTTTCTGGACGCATCCTGACCTCCAGGATTATGCTACCTCGCTTTAAAAAGTTAAAATACTAAAATAAACTGGCCGAGCGTTGGCGGCAATATGACCATAAACAACTTTTTTTTTTCTCGCCTTACCCGACGCTCTCCGCCTTTTGTGCCGTATCCTGCCCTTTTCAGTCAGGGCTTTTTAGGAAGAAATTTATTATGTATACTTTCGGCCATGACCAGTAGCCGAATTTAATTGTGAATTATGAGGTTATGTTTTTTTTACTTATTTTTTATTCGTAGTCGGAAGGTCATTTTGTATTTTATAGATCTGATTTATTTATGATTTTTAATGGATTAGATACAGTTCCTTTTTGGGAATTAGTCTGGAACATCGTTTTAATGTGCTTCTGACAAAAAAGCGGACGTTCTTCCTCTTTGAATTAGTTTGGGATTGGGCAGGAAATGCCTGGATTTTATGTGTCAGAACAAGTTGCGCAGTAAATCATTGAATCCTGTATTTCTCTTGTCTGCTCTACTTAGGAGTTCTCCATATTTGATTACTATAACCCATACTTTGCTGGTCACCAACCAAGAAAAAACCAGTTACGCGATGAACGAATGAACGAACCCATCTTATGTAAATTAGTGATGATAAGTAGGAACTTAACTTTATTTTTTTAATTTAGCGTCTATGTATTTATTTTAATTTACAGCTTAAACATGTAAAATAATTAACACGTAACTATATTTTTTTTAAACTGCTTACTTTTTCGAAAAATTGATTTAAGATTACTTAACACCATAATAATTTGAATGTAATTCCATAATAATTTAATGTAAAACCAATTTTTTTTTTTTTTAAATGATAATATGTATGATGTGTGTGTTTTTAAATAAATTAAGTATAATAAAGTAAAAAAATAAAGCTATGATTTTTTATGACAACATTCCGTTTGCAATTTGTACAGTACTTACTGGATTAAAGGTTTTAAGACGGTATAAACAAGACTTTTGGTACGGTATTGTACATTTTTCATACATCAAAACACGTAGCTTTATGAAGAAGAATCGATACACACATGAAAAAGTATGTACTTATGTGTAAGAAGGAGGTATCATATTCCGGATTGTAGCTCCCTACTGTTTCATTGTCCTGTATTTTAACCATTCGGGTTGTACACAAGACGTCCCAATTAGAAAGCGTTCAGCCCACACCTGGTTAGTTAAAAAAAAGTATGATTAATAAAAAAGATAGCGGAAAAAATGGATCTCCTAAAGCGAATAAAAAAATATAATTGGCAATGGAGCGTGCGCCTTAATCCATCGACCAGCATTTTTTATTCGGAGTAGGGATGCTTTTTAAAATCTGTCTAAGGATTTACGTCAACGGTCCTTTGGTGGGTTTTGGCGAGATGGTATATTCGGGCTTTAGATTGGTATTTTTAAGATGGCACTGCTCTAATTATAGTTATCGTTATAGTTATTAATGCAATCATTTAATAATAGACGAGCAATAATTGTTCTATATGTAATAAAATAATATATAGCGACTTTAGAGATTTCGATGATATTTGATATATAATGGGCGAAATATCGATCTATACCCAGGTTCAGAATTCGAGATATTTTTTGTAAACAAAGGGGATACCATAACAAAAAATAGGTGCTCTATGGTAGTTTATTAAATTAGGCCAATAAACAGGCTAGGCATGTTGTTCTAACTCAGATCTGATAAACTATAAAGTAATCAATATTTTGTCGTGTATATTTTTGAGTTATTTTGGTTATTAACAAAGTTATCAAGCAAAAATATATTTGTTAGTAGAAAATATTTCATGTTACTTGGAACACTGCAGAAATTCTAAACAATGGGTTTTGTTTTGAAAGCCGGTCCCCATTTTGTTAATTTAATTCGTTTCTCCTCATTTGCCGAATACGAATGTGCTTTTCAGCACAGTTTTACAATGGAATGGTCATACTGTATCAATGGTAAGAGTTATATATCAAATTTTGCCGTTTACACATTGACTCGTCAGATAAACTTAGGTAGATAGTGGGTTTGTGTTTATTTGCCGCAAATTGAATGTACATACCGCGCGTGCGAACATTACACAAATTTAATACCGTAGGAAAAGCCGCGGGTCATTACCAGTAAAATATGATCCACGAATAATTTTTTTTTTACCACTCGCTTGTCTCTTTGACGGTGACATTTGTTTGTTTACAAAAATTATCTCGAATTCTAAACCAGGGTATAGCCTAGTATAGCTCATCAAATTGTTCTATTTGATCTTCTAGCAAATTGTTTTGATTAAGTACCATTATCTATTCGCTATTATGTGTCAGTCATAGAATATTGAATAGTTTTATTATCCATCGGCAGAGCGAACGAATTCGAATTTTGAAAATTCAAATAGACGTACTGCCAGTAGGTACCTACCTACAGGTAGGTCTCTATTTACCTACCGTAAATAGACTAATATAGTGATCATTATGTGATGTCATACCTATTTACTTACTAAGATCTATGATTTTAACTTCTAATGTTGGATAATAAACTCAATAACAGTGATTTATTGTAGATGCTTGAAAAAATTCACAGAAACAATAAGTAGGTAGGCAATCAGGTTGGGCTTTTAGGAATTTACAATCCTGGGTCGATCATTAGGCATTTAAAGAAAACCGTAATATGGCGTACCTGTACCAACCACCAGACAGGGGTTCAAAAAAATGCACAAAAGATAAGGGCACTACTATAGAAATAAATTTACAATATCGAAGTATAATTGCCCTCCGTACTAAAGATAATCCGTTTCCAATTATGAATATTTAATATCGCCATCAGCGAAGCACTAAAAGCGCGGGAGCCATTGTTTTCTTTATCCAAAAGGGTACCACAGACAAAACATTCGATTATAGAGCAGATAGCCGTAGAGAATTGATAGAGGCGCGTGTCAAGCACGCGGTGGCGGGAAAGTGGCGCGCAAATTGAGTGCTCCAATTACCGGTGTCATGTTCTATAGTTTTTGGTAGAGGTTGTTAAATTTTTCAGAGACATACTACTGGGTTAGGTTCGTAAGGACACCTCATCATCGACATGACACTAACTAGCCAAATTACTAGACCGTTAGGTATAAGGTACCAGGCTACGCAGAAAGTTTTGTGAAAAAAGGTTTTTATGTATGAGACACTGGCCAGTTATAAATTTACAAGAAATACGAACATTTTCCCTTCACAATTTTTCCTAGCTAATTTGAACTATGGTGTCTCATTTGAAAATGTATCTGCGTCGGGAACATTTTGTTAGATGTTTGTGGGCGCCGTGCAATGCCACATAGGGCGCGTCCTAGGTAAAAGTTGAAGAGAAGTTGAAGTAAATTCCTATTATAAAAGGCATGGCAGAGGTATAAAGTATAAAGTCAAAAAACTTTTAAAATTCAGTGTATTTAGGTTCCTGAATAAGTGATGGCATGACAAGCTTGCATAGCACGAGGGCAGTAAAGTTTGCTAACTTTACTGCCCTCGTCCCAGAAGGTACCGGCAAGCGAAGTGAGCTGAAAAAAACAGTATTTTTGGGAGCGAGAACAGATATAACAGAAGTTTTTGGGGCTGTGAGTGTGAAGGGAGTTGAGTTTTGCGCCCCTGGCAGGTGCCCCCGCGGCCTGCGCATAGAGGTACAGTCCAGTAGAGGTCGACACAGCCAGAAATAATCGCAGTAAAAAAGTAGTAGGTCTTTAACATCGATAAATTGTTTCCGTAGTATTGATGACGCAATCCCAGTCAAACCTATCAGTACTAAAAATGTTAAGGGATCAAACAGGACGATCAAAGTCCACAGGATCATTTTCAAGGGATCGAACAGGAACTACTCAGGTAAACTTCCATATTACTATACTGATCTATGCTATGAGTAAAAATACCATGAAAAGTGTTCGTACGGTATACATTCTTAGTAATATTATTAATTGTTTGTTTGTTACTCAGTGCCGCAATAACAGCTGAATCGATTTCGATGAATTTTGACACAAATATAGGTATAATATTATAAAATGTTTATAGAGCTAAGTCACTGGTAGAATTTATGATTCACAAAAGTTACGAGTGAATTTTATGATTCCGAGACATTTTAGATATAAACCAATTTGTTTATCGAAGGCAATTTAAAAGGTCATGGCAAGATACGTCCAGATTACGTTCAGGCCTTTGTTCGTGATTTATGATATCTAAAACCCGAAAACCGCAAAGTGATGGTTTTTATTTATGATGCGGATCCAGATGTTTATTATTAAATTAGTTATTGGTTTTATACGAACCACATCTGTAACCTAGCTATGATGAAAGTAGGTACTAATAAGGTTTGAGTCCTATTAGCATTAATTTTAGATAAATAAACTCATAACTTAGAATCAAAACGCTAATTACTAGTCTTTTAAGTCTAATCACCAATGTTTACTATGTTTTTAAGGTCGCAGGAACTGGGTAGATGGAGACTGTTCGTTGTGGAGTCCTATAGGGGAAGCCTATATCGAACAGTGGATACCAAGCTGTTGATGATAATGACTATATTTGTATGTCCTGTTATAAATAAACATAAGTACCTACATAATAACAAAATTATGTAATTTGAGTTTCATGACATGACATTTGTATGAAATCTAACCGTTTTACCATAAAATTATAATTATCCTTGGTGTAGTTACACAGTGTTTTTTTGGAAAGTACATTATTATCACATAGGTCACATCCACATAAGTCGCGTCCATCTAGGACCCGCCCTATGTGACATTACACTGCGCCCGCCACCCTGAGACATAAAGATGAAGTCTCATGTGCCTGTAATTTCACCGGCAACCATACCCTTCAAACCGGAACACAGCAATGCGAGCACTACTGCTTTGCGGCAGAAATAGGTATGGTGGTAGTACTTCCCCGCACGAACTCTTTTACAAAAAAGCTCTACTACTACTTAAAAGTTGACTCAACTCAACTTCGTTCAACTGAAATGGAATACCAGTGAGGTTGAGTGGAGGAAGGTGTGGAGGAATGACTAAGCATATAGGTGTAAGTCTATGACATAGACAATCTACTGCTACGGCGTAGCGGCCACGTAGCACTACTTAGTAAGATTTGACTATCGTTAGTTACTAATCTGTATAAAATTAAAACTAAATTTATAAATAATAATGTTGTAAACGATTATTTAAAACCCATAAATGATAATCAGCCTGTAGTCACCAGCTCCCTTTCTTATTTGCAACTGACACGTGACCTAAAATGGCGTTCCAAAATCGAATAAATCAAGAGGATTGGTGGCTAATCGTCGACTCCGAGGCGAAAACACCCGAAATGGTTACGAAGTGTTTCCTTGGCTTCGGAATCCGAATTAAATGTAAATAAATAGGGTAGATTATTGAATAATATTGATGGGAGCTAATGAATACTGATCTTCTTGGAATAGTCGTTTGTAGGTCAAGTCCTTGACCGATGTAAAAAGACAGGTAGACAGACAGACACTGATGTAGTGTAGATATATTTTAAAGATAAATTGCTGTTGTTCGTCGGTCTTAGCTAGCGAAATCGATGATATTATTACCTATAAGTCATATTTGTTTTCTTTGGAAGCGTTTAGTTAATTAAAAAATAATGTATTCTTCGATAAGGGTTAGGTGAATTCGCGAAACACTTAACAAAAATCATACTTGCGTAGGTACATTGTTTCATCACGATTACAATGTCAAAAGGGAGAGCAAATTGAAAAATCTGGTTCCCAATAATCAAATACTCCATATCCGCTTAATAGATCCACATCAAAGATTTTTCGATTTAATACATTAAATTCTATCACTACCTACTGAGATAACATCCTTAACACGGAAACGTCATTTGGCCATTTTGTATTAGAAAATAATTTGAAAGTGGAGTGTGCGGAAACGCTTTTCTAATTTCGTCGGAAATTAGAATATTCTTTTTTCTTTTAAGCAAAAAGGTTTGATTTATGCTGAGCGTAATAAGAAATTGAATTTTGTAAATCAAAAGAGACCTCGTTCTGTCCGTAGGAGCGTTACGATTCAATTTGGCGCCATGTTAGGTTGAACTCGGTCCGAAAAGTGAATTTATTACATTATTCCCGCATGAATTTTCACCGAGTTGTTCCCTCTCTTTGATCTATTTCCTTTTCTCTCTAAATGGTAACTGATTGCTTTTTATGTCATCAATTTTGCCGTTTTTGTATTAGCGTTTTTGAACGAATGGATTTGATGGTAATGTGGAATGGTTTGGATATAGTTTATGAAATTAAATAATAAGATGCCTACAGCTGTGTTTTTGACGTACCTATTTACTTTCATCATCAATCATCATCATCATAAACCTTTAGATGTCTACAGATGTACGAGGCCTCCCCAATTAATAGTATGCAATGGGAGTTTTACCATTATCACCACGCTTGGCAGGCAGAATTTTAATTGCAGTATTTTTATTTAGTACTCCAGGTGATTTCTGCTGCCCATCCTCTAGCCTAGCGTAATCCCTTAGTTGTCTTTTACAAGATCCAGTGATGGAGATCTCTCTGGAGTTTATTCTCAGGCCGGACACCACTTACATACTTATTATCAAAAACTAAAAACCTTGGTACTAGTATAGTATTATTTTATCTGTGGTATTTTATATTAGCCAACAATGAAATAGCATGGCCGCTTATTTTTTTTTAACAAATATTACTTAGTACAATTATCTACTCTTCAAATAATGTTGTTAAAATTGTGAAATCCAAGCATCTAATAGATAATTTCCTAAAAATATTTGTTGTTTACCACATACGTACCTACCCCTGCTGTACCTACAGTGTATAACATTGTTAGTTGAGCATTTCAAGATAGTAAACTTTACCTTGAATACTTCAATCAAGATTGTAGTCAACTTAACAGACGTGAAAACCCCGATAAACAATTTCATTCGAAAGCCCCCTCGCTACAATACGCATTGGTGCATAAGAAACACTTCCTTTGCCAAATGTCCGTTTCACTCCCCCGTCATACGATAGTCCTTACATGTTAAAGAATCCATAAATAATAGAGTTGACGTACCGATTGTGTTACCCCACCCCTTGTATTGCGATCTCTTGTCTATGGTCCTAATGCCTCTATTGTCTGTGGTACGGATTTATTATTCATTTTCTTGATACATCTGGGGTTTGGTGGTTTGATAATGTAATGACGGTGATTATCGATGTAGCTATTAGGGCGTCATACCTACTAGTACTATTATAGCACGTTCACCGTAAGATGGCACCTGCCTTGATTGGCGTGCAAACAAAGGCAGGAGCCATCTTACGGTGAACGGTCTGTATGGGATCTATGCCTTCAGATTTCTATAATCTATGAGTCCTAGTATAAAATGCTGGTGATTTGTAATTTATACCGTAATCAGGTGCAATACGTAACTTTTTGAATTGAATCTTTGTAAACCTCTACAGTAAGCTACGTAAAATGAGTGAAAAAAGCACTAGTTATCGATCACCTGACCTTTTAGATCCTTTTGAAAAGTAACTTGAAATAATGTTTCCAGAACGATAAACATTTTATTGCAGTCAGTTTGTATTGTACCCGTTGGAAATCTTATAACACTCGAATTTTCAATAAAGGAACACTCGTTCATTCAATTGAATGAAAGAGGCCACATGCTGCCAGCGCTTATTAAAAACTCTGCCGCGCGTTCGCACTTTTCACCCCCAATATATTGCAACACAAGAACTAAGTAGTTGTATTACAAGTGCAATGTAATTGTTTTCGCAATTTTTATTCCTTTAGTGACTCCCGATAACTTAAATAAACAAGAATGTTTGTTCTAAGCCCAATAATATTAAACAAAAATCTTAGCGAGAAAAGAAAGAGTAACAATAAAGCTAGGTTATGACTCGTTTTTTATTTATTTTATCTCTATTTTGTAATTTACTTCAGTAAGATAACTTAATTTGCACATTTTTTATTAATTTAGACGCGTGACCCGAGAGCTGGATCATATCTGGCTTAACGCATTATTATTGCCAATCAGCGTGGCAATGCAATCTTAGGGACGCTTTCGTTTGGTAATGATTTGAGATCAGTTGAGCTACCTTTAGATCGTTAGCAGCGGTCTTCAGGGAGCACAAATGTATTTTTCGTTTCTCATACTCGGAAAGTAGTGTTGTTTTGATCTGATTATTGGGTGGAAAACGCTGCTTCCCTCCACAGAGAGGGAAAAACTCATACAAATTACTTCCCATCTAAGGGCCGGAATGAACTTTAAAAATAGAACTGCTGTCAGCTGTGAAGAGTTTTATGTAAAAAAAACTAATTAAATAAAATGCTGCGGCCATGTGACTTTCTAAACAGCCAGTGTGAACTTAGCGCAAACTTCTTTGAGCGGAATAAGCCGCAACAATTACGCGGTGAGTTCCATATTTAAAATTTAAAAAGTCGACTTAAATTGGCGGGATACTAATCTGTTATGTATTTGTGACGGAATTCAAAAAAATAGGTAATAATCTTTTATGCTAAGATTTGAATATTAAAAATGAGTTCAAGCGATTCTGAAATGTTGACACCAGATTCAATCGAGACGAGGCAAATTGTGTTATTGAAAATCTTTTGCCAGAAATCTCAAAATAATAGTTAGGACAATTAATTTTAAATAGATACTACTAATATTATTATATATTATCAATAAATAGTTTAGATAAACAACTAGTTTTATTTTCCTCATATTCGAAATGAAAAGTAGAGTGTTTAACACGGGTAAAAGAATCAATTCCTACTCGGAGTATAGCCGCCCGAGCGCATTTACAATCTACTATTCTTTAATTTTGAACATACCTACTTGTGTAAGTTGTATTATTCTTTCTGTAATTAATTTAGATGGAGAGTTTAAGTTAGTACCTAGTTAGCATCTAGAATTAACTTGGATAGCATACGCTCTACTCTACCTCATGAAAAGTGGCGATAATAGTCAGACCACGGTAGGAAGATTAGAGTGGTAGTAGAGTTTTAGTAGTAGTGACTCGAATCGCACCAAAAACGAAAGTTTGATATGCATTTACAAAAAAAAAGTGCACGTAAGATCATTCTCGAATTTGAGTTTAATATTAAAGTTAATAATTAATTGTGTACACCGTTGTATTTTGATATTATGTGTAATTAATTTAATGTGTGTAATTATGTACAAAAACCATCGACAAAAATAGTAGACTTTATGTCAGAACCGAGAGCTTTCTTTGCATAGGCACAGATAAATAATACTATACTAGTAGCATAGGCTAACATGTAAACAAGTGACCTTTTAAATCACTTAGTACCTAAGTGATGAAAGTGTGTACCTACACTAAAAGATGTTCGATTATTAAGCTTATTTTGGCATCTATACAGGATATTTTTTTCTCTCTTATTTAACTGCGTGAATGACGGAATAAGCAGATGGGCCCACCTGGTGTTAAGCAGTAACCTCTGCCTTTAACAATTCATTACCGCGTAGGTGACGTCCACCCAGGACGCGCCCTATGTGACATTACGCTGCGCCCGCCAACCTGAGACATAAAGATGAAAAGTCTCATGTGCCTGTAATTTCACTGGCACCCATACCCTTCAAACCTGAACACAGCAATGCGGACCCTACACTACTTACTTACGTAGTACTTCCCCGGACGAACTCTTTCACAAAAAAGCTCTACTGCTATTAAAAAGCCGAATTCTTACTATAATGATGAAGCATCTAGGTACTTAATCTCAAAACATTAAAATTCTTGTATCTTCAAATATTCGAGTCTCAATCTCAATAGGTACCACACATTTTCAGAACAACGAGTCAAATTGTAAATATTGTATGTAGCCATGGAGGCTGCGTGGTAGGTTGGTTCTATAGAGGGAGACAGTGAGAGTGCCCGGTTCTTGTAATAAGTATATATCGTGCTGGGGTATTCTCACAACAGAATAGAAAGCCTTTTTTTTCAGTGAATTAATTTTCTTCGTCATTTTGTTGTAAATTAAAACTTTGTAAAACAATAAATCGACGGATTAATGAAATTATTAAGTATGTTTTGCTGATATGAATAACAGTTTTTCTATGTCGTTTGTTCAACTGAAGCGAGGTACGGTTACTTTTGAAGTTTATAATTCGAATTTTACGATATGAGAGTAAATCGAAGGCCTGCAATGCTCTAACGAGCAAATAAATAAAATTAAAAAAATACCTACTAAAAAACAGAACTTCCTAAATACCGTTGCAAACGGTCTAAATATATCCCAACTAAAAA
Source organism: Operophtera brumata (assembly GCA_932527175.1). NCBI lineage: Eukaryota > Metazoa > Arthropoda > Insecta > Lepidoptera > Geometridae > Operophtera > Operophtera brumata. The sequence continues at coordinate 49,886,997 of OW052239.1, read as the reverse complement.
CTTACATTGTAATATTACATGTTAGGTATAGGTTATATTCTATGGACTTATTGTTTAGGTTTCGTACATTTCTTAATAAATAAATAAAGACAATTCAAAATAAAATAAGTTCGTTATTTTGATTCAAAAGCCTTCAACGAGCTCCATAGATTATAATAATTAATCGCCTACTTACGTGACCTCTCCTATATTTTTACTCAATAACTGTTGGTAAATAGAATGGTCATCATGACATGTGGTGTTGTGTGTTTCGACAAAAGCTGCAAAATGACACTGTTTTTTTCAGAATCATGAAGTTTTCGTTTCTTCTATGATATAATTTTGTAAAATGATTGCAGAATGGGTCCGTTACGCGCAGCAGCCGGCGGGGGAGGCGTGCGGGCCGGAGATAAGCGGCTTAACTCCGCACCCGAGAAGGACAGACCTATGCAGAATCTTTACTAGAGCGAGTGAGAGGGGAACACGTCGCTATATACAGCTGCGAAGTTACTGCGTACGCTTGACGTCAGGCGTTCTGGTTTTAAACGTTCTATATTTGATTCGCTACGTTGAGTTTTGAGCTGTATCTCAGGGTGTTATGGATCGGTTTACGGTGTAGAGTTTTGGTTGGTTAGTCAACCGAGGTTGCCAGAATAAAATAAAAATACATTTTCCAGGGAATATCTACAGGGTACAAGTAATGTTTGCGATGTTATAACTATAGTATAACGAGGCACAATTCAGTACTAACAGCTAATTTTGTAGAACTTTAGCTGTTTTTGAAGATGTTTTGTATGCGTTTGGTTTGTTTCTCATAATTTCACATAAACCTAGGATATATGATTATGGGATATTATAATAATACTTAATAATGTGTTCAATTAATTATTTGTTTAGTAAGTATTCTTTAGGCATGTTGTAGATGAAACAAGATATTATAGCTTTATATGACTCTGGAAACCCTACCCTTCCAGAGTCAGCCCATTAAAGTACCTTCTGATGTTTTAATGTGACGAACCCAACTTAACATCCGTAGATAGTCGGTTTAAATTCCGTGACATGCCTGAAAAGCTCTCACTGTGTCCTTTCCCCACACTGATCCGTTCACAATTGTTCACAAGGCCTTGTACTATTATATATTCTGTGACAAAGCCCTTTCCAAGGTCACCATACCTGGAAATTGTCTCTGACCGAACGCAGAGTGCCCAAGAAATGCATCCTTTTTGATCCCAGAAATTCATCCCACGAGCTAGAGTAATAATAATTATTCCGGATTCATACCATTCATATTCATTTCATTTTTAGAGTCCGTATTATGGGCTTGGTGAATGTGCTAGATGAAGTAGGTGGTAGGTACTATCAGCAACATAAGTCCCTGCCCATGCTAAGGGTGAATGTGCTAGATGAAGTAGGTGGTAGGTACTATCAGCAACATAAGTCCCTGCCCATGCTAAGGGTGAATGTGCTAGATGAAGTAGGTGGTAGGTACTATCAGCAACATAAGTCCCTGCCCATGCTAAGGGTGAATGTGCTAGATGAAGTAGGTGGTAGGTACTATCAGCAACATAAGTCCCTGCCCATGCTAAGGGTGAATGTGCTAGATGAAGTAGGTGGTAGGTACTATCAGCAACATAAGTCCCTGCCCATGCTAAGGGTGAATGTGCTAGATGAAGTAGGTGGTAGGTACTATCAGCAACATAAGTCCCTGCCCATGCTAAGGGTGAATGTGCTAGATGAAGTAGGTGGTAGGTACTATCAGCAACATAAGTCCCTGCCCATGCTAAGGGTGACCTTGGTGTGATCAGTGACTAGTCGTAGCGACGTCATCCCCGCCCCGTTTTAGCTACTTAGTTGAAGCTTATTGTTATATTGAACAAGCTAATTTTTTTGTTAGTTTATTACTGCCCTTAAAATATACATTATTTGTTTAAACCCCGCTGCGCTAGACCCAACATCTGGCATAAGTACGGTAAAAAAAGATATTCTAATAACTCTCTCTACGATGGATTTAGCATTCCATACACGGTGCTACGTCAAAATATGGCAATTCGATTTTTGAAAATTCGAAGATCGTAGGAAGTCGGTGGTTGGAGGCGAGCCAGGATCGTTTGTCGTGGCATTCTATGAGGAGGCTTAGTCCAGCCGTGGACTTCTGTAGGCTGATGATAATGATTAAGGTAACATCACTAAACAGATATAAGCTTTGCCAAACTGCTATTATTAAGAAAAATCAATGAAAACTTACTTCACGAATAAATTACAGATGTTACAATAATACTATTTATTTACATTCTGAATAGTCTTATAAAATGATTTGACTACTGTTTCATAACAACACATAATAAAAATAAGTTTGTATCTTTCATTCAGGAACTGATTTAAAATAATACAACAATGACCATTGTGAAATACGAGTACAATCTTAAACAAGTAGATTATCTATTATTTACAAAAAACTACTATTATTTTTACGAGGGTTTCGCAGAGATCCGAGCCTCGCAATGAGTTCCACGCCTGGTCAACATGTGCAACCAATGCTTCTTTTGTTCTCTCAGCCCTTGAATCCCATCTTTGAACCATTATGGCCCATAAATTCTCGATAGGATTCAAGTCTGGAGAATGCGAAGGCCACAGCACCGTTTGAATATCGGGCTGTTGAGGGATCCAATGCTGAACCAAGCGAGCGCGGTGTATAGGACAGTTGTCATCAATAAACATGAACTGCGGGACTTCGTCCTGCGGATACACCACTCTCACTGTAGGCAGCATTGTGTCCTTCATCAGCTGACGCAAACAATCTATTAGAATTTGTAAAAGTCATAAAACAAAGGACTTTCTCAGACAATGGATATCATGTCTCTTTGGTAAACAAAAATAGGGGCGGAGTTAGTTTACGGTCATCACTGCAAGCGAAAATGTTTTGAAACTGGGCAGGGAGTAATGTTGCTGATAGTACTAGCTGGCTCTGCTATAAGTACCTACTTATGGTTGTTTTTTGTCTTATAAGTTGGCGATCATCTTGGACTTTATTATTACAAGCTTTTGTTTAACTTGCGACAAATAAATAAATAAATAAATAATGCTGGACAATTCACACGACATTATCTAGCCCCAAGCTAAGCAGAGCTTGTGTTATTGGTACTAGATAACTGATATACTTAATACAATACATTATATAGATATATATATTATTTATTATACATAGAAAATACCCTACCATAGCATACCATAGAATACACCATGAACAAATATCAGCAGATCATACAAATATTTTTTCCGAGGCAGGAATCGAACCAGCAACCTCCTGCGTCGCAGGTGAACCTTCGCCCGCCGCGCCACAGAGGTCGACAACATGTTCTGACATTGTATAGATTTAGGATTTATTAATGACTAGCTTTAACCCGCGACTTCGTCTGCGGAGGATTATTAAGCAGCGCAGTATTATTAAGCTAGTATTATTAGACTTACGCGGGTGAAGTTAGTTTCACCCGCGTAAGTCTCGATCCCGTGGGAATATCGGGATAAAAATGTGCCTATATGTTATTCCGGTAGTCCAGTTATCTCCATTCCAAATTTCATCCAAATCCATCCAGTAGTTTTTACGTAAAAGAGTAATTAGGATAGGATATTCGGTTACCAAATTACTCCTGCATTCTGCTGCTCGCCTGGTACATTGGATGAAAGTCTTCGCATACCTGCTGCGCCCCGCGGTGTTTTCCGTATAGGTCCCGATCCCGTGGGAATATCGGGATAAAAATATGTTATTCCGGGAGTCCAGTTATCTCCATTCCAAATTTCATCCAAATCCATCTAGTAGTTTTTACGTAAAAGAGTAACAAAGATACATCCATCCATCCATCCATCCATTCTTACAAACTTTCGCATTTATAATATTAGTATGATTTAGCATTGTATTGATTTTTGTACGCATATTGAATGGTCTCATAGTTCAAAATGAGTGACAGTACGACATGGATTTAAAATACTAGAGAACAGTGATCACCATGTGATCTGCGAGCGAGCCGAAGGCGAGCGTGGCCCGGTTGGGCCCGCAGTAAACCAGAACTGACACCTACCAATACCCTATAGTCTTAAACAAATAAACTTAGTGAAACTAGTGCAGTATGTTTTAGCACACGTTATTGGAAAATATACGCGATAAGAGCGTAATAATCACGTATAGTTTATAAAAATAGTTCCGGTTAATACATTTGAAAGTATACGCGAGCAGTCCCGACCTGTGCGTACCGTTCTTGGATACTCTCAATATCCGCGCCCTGGCGGCAGTATTCAGTGACAGGTCTTAGTTCAGGCCGGCACCGTTGTAACACGTCGCCGGCTTCAGTCGCCGACCCCGGCTCGGGTTACTCACGTACGGTACGATACTGTGTGGTTTGAGCTGGTTCAATCACCTTTGGAAATTAAATAGACTGACAGTTTTTATTATTGAAATGCTTTTCAGCGATATCTACTTGAGTGAATTTAAAGGAAAAACCCAATACCTAAATGTTTAATACCTATCATCTTAGTGTAGCGCCACACCTGCCGAAGGTTCGGCGCTAATTGTCGGTCGTAGTATTGGGAGGTTTGGCGCTACGCTGAACGCGACGTAATTTCGGCAGATATGTCATACGGAACTTGAAAAACACTGCGAGCGTATCGAACCGAACGTTCGGCGCCGTACGTGTCACAGATGTGGCACTACACTTAGACGTCTACTAAGATGACATGTGATGATATGATGATGATGACCACGAAGGATGGCAGACGTGTAGACGCTTTCGCGATGTGGCGTGGACACGGATGCTGGACAGCCCGTAGTCTCGTGTCAATACTCAGGAACTCATCATAACTACTATATAGGCTTTCCTCCATCTGCCTCCAGCGAGTCCTTGAGTAGTTTGGTCTTATAGCACGGAAAGGTAGTGACAACTCAGAGAAGCTGATTATCACTGATGAAGTCGAGGGAATGAGGCCACGGGGCCGTAGCCCGTTACGTTGGTCAGATCAGATCCGCACCACTCTCGACTCAAAACTCCACAAAGCAGCTCGCTGGCAACAGATCTCATTGCGCTACATCGTCCGGGAGAAGGTGATCCGTGGAGCGGGTGACGACCCTCAGCATTGAGGAGTACGACGCATGGAGGGAAGCATTGGACGACACGACGTCCACTGCTGGGCGAGACCACCACCATGTAGGCGGGATTTACACATAGATCCGAAAATTCTACGTCTATGGATTTACCATAATCCTTGTTTGACAGGCGGATTAGTGATCGCAGTACGTATTGTTATTGAGTACTCAGGTGGATGCTGCTGTCCATCTCTTGGTGTTATTTTTTTTACATATTATTGTGAGCAAATTCGCCATAACATCATCATCATCCTCCACAGACCATATTTTTCTACTAGGTCCCTTTATGTGGCAGTGCGATGCGCGCTTGGAAACGGACGTGTCTCGCTCTTGCACAGTTACGAATTTAATTCGCGAACGCGCGGCTCAAGCCGCAGCCCGATAGTTTCCGCGATGGCTGACAAGGCGATCGTCGTGAACGAGTTGTTGGCGTTCATTCAGAATGCCATCGACATCATGGACGAGATCAGCATCTTGCAGATCTGCAAGTCAAACTTTAAGGAGGATGACATCTGCAGTGGCAAGCTGCTACTCTTCAGCACGCTAGGCAAGGAAGCCAGTATGCCGTCCCGCCGGAGGGATGGAGGTGAAAGGAGTCTTCAGGACATTGTGACTCTGTTCAAGGAGACTGATCCTGATGATGTGCCCGATTTCGTCGCTAAGGAGCTGCATAAGCTCCCACCAGTGGGATTCGACCACGTCGACGTCACCAGGCTGCTGCGGGACATCGTGTTCCTGAAGACAAGCCTGGCTGTAGTACAGGCTAAGTTGGAGGCGTCCGAAGATGCTATCTCCGGTCTGCGTGCTGAGTTGGTGTCATTACGTGACACTAATTTAGTAAGTAGGTCGTCCGCCTCTAACGAGGTCAACGTCCTGCAAGGTGCAAAGTGCACTGTGTCGTTGTTGAGTGACGAGATGGAATGTGTCGGCTCAGCGAATTTGTCGCTCGCCGCCGCAATTACACCGAACTCGTGCCCTCGGCCCGCCGCCAGCATGTCTCGCACCGCAGAAAAGCCGACACCGGTCACGCTGGTTCCTCCCCAACGGCATGATTACGCTTCCGCAGCGGCTAGCAACTTGGCTGTCTCTCAGAAAAAGGGGAAGAAGCGGAGCTGTGAACCAGTTCGCAGCGCTGCAACCGCTAGGGCTCCAAGGAAGGAGCCCTGTGATGCAGAGGGCTTTATCGAGGTGATAAGGAAGAAACGAAAGCCTTCTAGCCGGAACCAGTGTGGTACTCATGTATCCAGTGAGCAGCACTTCCGAGCGGAGGTACCCACCACGCAGATCTACGTGTCCCGCGTCTACTTCGATGTGAAGGCCGCAGAGGTGGTGGAGTATATCAGGAAGAAAGCCGGAGTGGGTTTGAGGGTCATGAAGTTGGACTCTCGTCATAATGTGAGCTTTAGCTCATTTATGGTGAGGGTCCCTACGGAAAATGTGAAGACTTACTTGAGCCCTGACTTCTGGCCGGAAGGGGTGAAGTTCCGGCGGTTCAAGGGTCGCCTGTCACGTGATCCCCCGGGCCGCAACGTGTCGGCGATCATACGTGCATTAGATTAAGTTATAAATAAAGTGTTGTTTATGTGTATGTTAGTTTCTAAGGTATTTATGTTGATATGGGCTTACTGTTTAGGTTTAGTGCATTTCTCAGTAAGCCTGAAATAAATGATTTTGATTTTGATTTTGATTTGATTTTTTTGATTTATGTAGGTATGTACTCCATTTGTCTCGTTTTAAGTAGAAAATTGTTTTTGCATAGGTACTCATGTATTTTTCCATATATGGATGAAGATAGTATAATAATTACACTGAAATGACAGTTGTTGTCTTTTATATTGGTCTCTAATTGCGATAAATTACATTTGGTTGAAGAAAACAGAGGATTAATAGCAAAAACAACATAGAAATTTTTCGAAAAGTAATTTCGATGTCATTTTCGCTATTAATCCAGTGTTTTCTTCAACCACATATTATCTACCGCAATTAAAAACCAATAAAAAGCCAACAACAGTCATTACAGTGTAAAAGTATACTCTCTGCGCCCATAATTGAAAAATAAATTGGTATGAAAAAGGATAAATATCAAGAATTCGGACCAAAACAACCACCGTGAAACCACCCGACATCTATACTAGGATCGAAATCGACACTGGTTTTTAGTAGTAGCTGAGCTTTTTTTTTGAAAGCGTTAATCTGTGGAAGTTCTACCTCCATACCCATTTCTTGCCACAAAGCAGTAGTGCTCGCATTGCTGTGTTCTGGTTTGAAGGGTATGGGTGCCAGTGAAATTGCAGGCACATGAGACTTTTCATCTTTGTGTCTCAGGGTGGCGGGCGCAGTGCAATGCCACATAGCGCGCGTCCTAGATGGACGTGACCTATGAGGTTATGCATTGTTAAAGGCATAGGTGGGCGATGGTTAGGCATCAGGTGGGCCATAAGCCTGTTTCGCCACTCATGTAGTTAAAAAAAACTTCTAAGACGGATGATTGACTCAGTTTTTTACAATTATTTAATTATTATTGCTTTTTCCTTATTTAAATAAAACGCACCACTGTATTTTATATGCATATATTCGGATTCAATATTTGAATAGCTATCAGTAATTAATACAACTTAAACTAAAAAAAATACACTGACTTTTCATCGAACGCGATACAGAACTGTACTTAAAACTAACTTAGCTATGTCCAAGCTTAAAATTTACTATAAATTACAAATTTCATTACACGTTAAATACTACAATTTGAAAATAATATAAATTAACTAATAATCTCTTTAAGATTTGTTAAAATTAGATTAAAATGCATAAGTATTCCGTTTTCAAAATTCAGGAACAAATCAGAAGCTCGCATCAAGTATCGACAAGTCTGGTTGTCGATTAAATACAATTTCCCAATTTTCACTGAAAAATTGTTAAGAAAATGCCAATATTGACTCAATCTATAACCAAATTATAGGAACAAAAGGTTTAATAAAAAAATGCTTGCGTGTAGTCTTCCGGTATCGAAGATTAGACGAAATATTTTTGTTACATTTAAAGCTTGTCCTCGCGTAATATTGTATTATTATGAATTCAAAATATTAAAACGCTTATTTTATATAAAATCCAGCGTTCTCTTTATTAAACTGAGAGCTATATCGTGAAAAAATAAGGTAGTTACTAATATCTTAAAAGTGTTACAAAAAGAATATATATGTTGTGGTTCACTGGCTTCGAAATAAAGAAAATAGATAATCCTTATTCTATATAATAATAAGTCACATTTTACATTCGCACACACTATACAAAATAAAATTCTTATCTTGTAATTATTTACAATAATAAAACTATTATTATTTACTTAATAATTTAGCGAATTTCACTAAACATAGCCTAAAATGTATAATTGATATGACTCAGTGTTTTACATAGGCATAAAGCAAATATTAAAGTAATCTCTAGGTACAATTCTTAAATAATTTTGTGGGTCTTTTATTTTAAATATGGCAAGGATTTTTCCTTTTCGATACATAAGAGGCCTCTTTAAATTTTTCGTTGGAAAGTCGATTCTATTTTTAAATTAAAATTAGGAATAAGGTTAAGATGTTCACGGTTTTGGTCAAAATTTCAGTCCTTATTTGTTTGTAACTACTTTTTTTACAGGCATCTCATATTAGAAATCTTGAGTGATTTGTCTCAAAATATGAACTCAAACTAAGACCAAAATCGAGATAACCGTATCTTTACTAACAAATCATCGTATTTGTTAGATTGATTGAGAGTTTGTTGATTTTGTATGACTGATATGTACTTACATCGTACTTTCGAAATCTTTTAAGTAATTCGTATCACCTAGTAATAAGAAATAAATAAATTTGAACAAGTGCAAAATGTGTAACGAATTGTTTGAAAGGGTCCGAAGGTATGAGTTAAAAATCTGTTAATTCTTAGTTAAAACCAATTTAAATGTATTCAGTCGTTCATAAAATATCAATAAAATATTCTCTGGAAGAATTAATCAGAATATGTTGCAAAATGGTAATAAAAGTTCAATAGATTTGGGTACAAACGTCGAAAATAATAATTACTGTAATTTCTAAATTTAAAAAAAAAACGAACAATAGAGTCCTTTGTTTAAAAACATCTGAACAATAAAGTAAGTAGCTTGTTTATAAACATCCGAACAATAAAGTAGTTTGTTTATAAACATCTGAACAATAAAGTAGTTTGTTTATTAACATCTGAACAATAAAGTAGTTAGTTTATAAACATCTGAACAATAAATAAGTTTGTTTATAAACATCTGAACAATAGAGTCGTTTGTTTATAAACATCTGAACAATAGAGTCATTTGTTTCAAACCATCTGAATAACAGTGTCGTTTGTTTATAAAAACTTAGTTAAAAAATCATCAAACTCCCTAAAAATCTGACAATCTATTTACAAGAACCTACACAACGACTAGAAACACTAAACCATGTTGATTCCGTACTTCTCGGGGGCGAAATAACTGTTACCCGAATTAGAAAAGTTCGTTATTTGTGACGCTTGAAGCATGCTCAAATGGGGGGAGTTCTGGGATTGGTTCTCAGGCGATTCGGGGCCCGACGATAGTATGTTGTGGTGGGAAGGCCACGCGGCTGGGGGGGAGGGGTTTCCAAACGAAACCTGGTTGTAAAGTTGGTTCCCGTTGGCTGTCAGGTTGTGGCTGTGACTGCCGTGGCTCTGGTTCACGGAAGAACCGTTGAAGTATTCCATCTGAAAGAAAAAGGAGTTGTTAGTTTTGATATATTTATATTTTATTTTATTTTATTTTGTTCTTTTAGGAAAACTTACAGCTAGGTACACAAATAAACAAGTAAATATATAATAGAAAGCCAATTAAAAGTTTCCACACATATTTTGGTTATATTATTCCTCTTCTTCTCCATATAATGGCTTCTGAGGAGTGCTCCAATAGTAGATTGTATCATAAGGGAGAACATAATATTTTTACGGCGAGGGCGCTTTTTTGAATCCAGAGTGAAGTGAGGGATTCTAGAGTAGAATCCCGAGCGTAGCGAGGATCCTGAACCTGATCCAGAATCCTGAACGTAGCGAGGGATTCAAAGTACGTCGCCCGAGCCAAAAATATATGTTACGCCCGTGTGATATACACTCTGCTTTTCATCACCCACTATGAGAAAATAAAAGGCACCTCATATGTTATTGTAATATTATTATTTAATAAAACAAATGGTTGTTTTTTTGTGTTTTTTTTGTGGTGTTTGTGTTTTTTTTTGGGTGTTTTTTGTGTTTTAAGTGTTTTGTGCTTTTTTGTGTTTTGTGCTTTTGTTGTGTTTTTTATTTATTGTGTTTTTTGTGTTGTGTTTTTTTGTGTGTTTTATGTTTTTTGTGTTTTTGTTGTGTTTTTGTGTTTTTTTTTGTGTTTTCCGTTTTTTGTGTTTTATATTTTTTTTGTGTTTTTATGTTTTTTTTGTATTTTGTGTTTTTTGTGTGTATTGTGTTTTTTTTTGTGTTTTTGTGTTTTTTTGTGTTTTTGTGTTTTTGTGTTTTTTTTGTGTTTTGTGTTTTTTGTGTGTTTTGGGTTTTTTTGTTTTGGGTTTTGGGCCGTCGTACCAGCCAGTATTTATTCAAACAATATTTGCGTTCGAATTATTGGGCGCTGGTTCCAAATTCAATAAGTGCGCCGCAATTATCTTTGCCGCGCACTTTTTGAATTAGGAACTTAATAAGTGCGCCGCAAAACTCATTACTGCCCGCTAAAAGTTTCTCATAGAAAACACCACCGTTGGGTGCACTTAAAGGCGAACCCAGTCGTCCTTTTCGAATAGATGGGATGAAAACAATTTCGCCAATGTCAAGTGATATTAGGAAGTTATCGTTGTCACCCTGAGGGATGTTAATTTGTAATACAATTAGTCAAGTCGTCAAGAGTCTCCGTCAAGTCATAACCCAGTTTAAATAGTGGCAGAAAAACCGAGTTTTTACAGGAAAAACCACCATTGCGAAAAGACACGCAATACACTATTCGAGTTATTTCGTGTATTTGGTGGCGTTTTATCCGGTGTAACTTGGATAAATAGCACATGTGTGTGATGTAGGTACATTTAAGTGTATTGCATGTCTATAAGAAATGGTGTATTTTTCCCTTTAAAAACTCGGTTTTTCTGCCACTATTTAAACTGGGTTATGAATTGACGGAGACTCTTGACGACTTGACTATAAAATATATAAAATAATATAATTAATATAATAATAATATTAATTATGTCACTTGACATTGGCGAAATTGTTTGGAGCACTCCTCAGAAGCCATTATATTATAGGAAGAGAAGAAGAAGTAGATCAAACACCTCTTAAAACTCATAGAAGAGATGGGATTGGTTTGGTGTTTTATAAAATTACGAGATTCCCAGTTTGATAGACGGCCGAAGGGCCGGCCTCCACAGTCGGAGGCCTGCAATGCTCTAAGTCTACTTAACTAGCGTGAAATATGTACAACTTAACTAACCTGACTTGGATAGTACGGCGAGTTGTAAGCACTCTGTCCATAGCCCTGGTGATGGTGAGACGAGGAGTAACTCCTGATATAGTCCGAACTGCCCGGCCAATGGAAGCTGTTGTAGCTGTCAGGGTGATACACATTCCCCGGCCCATTCAGGCTTTGGGGGGTGATGGGAGGGGAGGGAGTCGTCATGATAGACGAATTGGACCCTAACGGAGTCAAATTTCCAGTCAATCTGGAGCTATATTGGTCTTTAACCAAGTTGCTGCCAAAAGACTTGTCTGTGTAGTCCAATTTATTGTAGTCTAGCCTCTTTGGACTGCTGTATAACTCCTGTTTAGGCGTGACTCCGTAACCATGGAGGTTGGAAACGTCTGGTGAAGACTCTTTACCAGAAAGTCTAAGCTCGTTGGAATTGTAGTGGGACACGGAATGGTTTTTGGAGATGGAGTTTTCGTAGTTTGAATTGGCCGACTCTTTCTTACAAATCACGTTGATAGGGGGACTGACCGATGTGGTAGGGGTAATAGGCAGATGAGGGGACGTTGTAGTGTTGCTAGTTGGGTTCTGACTGAGGTTATTGGCAGAGCTACTTTTGGAGGTGGATTTGGCAGTGGAAGAGGAGGCAGAGTTCTTGATGCTGCTGGATGATACGCTAGTCTTGGCTGTCGATGACGACTTGCTCGAGACTTGGCTGTTGGTCTGCTGTTGAAGCTGCTGTCTGCATTTCGCTCTTCGGTTCTTGAACCACACCTGATAACAAAGAAGACATCTTAGTTTTGTATTTTCTCCAATTGGTTAAGTTTGATCATGGACAAGTTTTTAACCCCAGACACAAAATGAGCTGTGTTATAAGTTTGATCATGGACAAGTTTTTAACCCCAGACACAAAATGAGCTGTGTTATAAGTTTGATCATGGACAAGTTTTTAACCCCAGACACAAAATGAGCTGTGTTATAAGTTTGATCATGGACAAGTTTTTAACCCCAGACACAAAATGAGCTGTGTTATAAGTTTGATCATGGACAAGTTTTTAACCCCAGACACAAAATGAGCTGTGTTATAAGTTTGATCATGGACAAGTTTTTAACCCCAGACACAAAATGAGCTGTGTTATAAGTTTGATCATGGACAAGTTTTTAACCCCAGACACAAAATGAGCTGTGTTATAAGTTTGATCATGGACAAGTTTTTAACCCCAGACACGAAATGAGCTGTGTTATAAGTTTGATCATGGACAAGTTTTTAACCCCAGACACAAAATGAGCTGTGTTATAAGTTTGATCATGGACAAGTTTTTAACCCCAGACACAAAATGAGCTGTGTTATAAGTTTGATCATGGACAAGTTTTTAACCCCAGACACAAAATGAGCTGTGTTATAAGTTTCACCGCTATGTGTCTGTCTCTGGCACCGTAGCTCTTAAAATGAGCTGTGTTATAAGTTTCACCGCTATGTGTCTGTCTCTGGCACCGTAGCTCTTAAAATGAGCTGTGTTATAAGTTTCACCGCTATGTGTCTGTCTCTGGCACCGTAGCTCTTAAAATGAGCTGTGTTATAAGTTTCACCGGTATGTGTCTGTCTCTGGCACCGTAGCTCTTAAAATGAGCTGTGTTATAAGTTTCACCGGTATGTGTCTGTCTCTGGCACCGTAGCTCTTAAAATGAGCTGTGTTATAAGTTTCACCGCTATGTGTCTGTCTCTGGCACCGTAGCTCTTAAAATGAGCTGTGTTATAAGTTTCACCGCTATGTGTCTGTCTCTGGCACCGTAGCTCTTAAAATGAGCTGTGTTATAAGTTTCACCGCTATGTGTCTGTCTCTGGCACCGTAGCTCTTAAAATGAGCTGTGTTATAAGTTTCACCGCTATGTGTCTGTCTCTGGCACCGTAGCTCTTAAAATGAGCTGTGTTATAAGTTTCACCGCTATGTGTCTGTCTCTGGCACCGTAGCTCTTAAAATGAGCTGTGTTTTAAGTTTCACCGCTATGTGTCTGTCTCTGGCACCGTAGCTCTTAAAATGAGCTGTGTTATAAGTTTCACCGCTATGTGTCTGTCTCTGGCACCGTAGCTCTTAAAATGAGCTGTGTTATAAGTTTCACCGCTATGTGTCTGTCTCTGGCACCGTAGCTCTTAAAATGAGCTGTGTTATAAGTTTCACCGCTATGTGTCTGTCTCTGGCACCGTAGCTCTTAAAATGAGCTGTGTTATAAGTTTCACCGCTATGTGTCTGTCTCTGGCACCGTAGCTCTTAAACGGGTAAACCGATACGAAAGTGTTTTTTATTTTATTTTAATGCTGGTTTTTAGCGATAGTTCTTAGATATGTTTTATCAAAATCGGTTCAGCCGATCCAATGCGTTAGGGTTTTTTTAATTTTAAATTGTTTTGTTTGTGTTCGATGTGTAAAACTATGCGACAACCTCCGAAGTACTAGTAGGTAGCCCAGAAGTCAAAGTGCTGCCCCCTTACCACAAAACTATAACTCACAAACACAAATTACAAGTGATTAGCGCCCTAACAAACAGTATTGTGAACGGTTCAATTAAACTGTTTGAAGAACGGCTTATTGGTGATTTACGAGGAGCTGGTGGGGGCAGACTGCGCACTGTTATATTTATTGGAGTAAAGGTTATGGGTTCAAATTCCGGTAGCGCAAGCTAAGAGTTTTTTTTTGTCTGGCGTCATTTTTATTTTGCCGGATTTATAATCAAAGAGCACTCGTGATGCACAAGTCATATAAAACATGTTTTTTTTTGACATTGATAGACCTTTGTTTGTCCACGATCTCACCTGTTGGTAAGTGACGATGTGGCCGACGATGGAGCACAAACTATGTTGTAGAAGGCACCTATTCACTCTAGCCTTGAAGAGACCCATATTATAGTTTTCAGGAAAGACAGACGACGGTAGTGTGTTCCACTCCTCAGGATATAAGTGAATGTGGTGCATTAAAAACATTTTTCTCCACGATCTTTATTGAAAAATCTTCAAAAAAATATATGTTAATCTACACCATATATAATGCAGATTAACATACCTATATGAAGAATTATTTGAAAGCATTTGTTTTTTTTTTTTTTTTAAAGTAACTAACAATTTAAAAAATAAATTTGCAAAGTAGCCTCTGTTTTCGTAGTTACAACCATTTTGTACTTAGGTACAAAAAAACATCTTAGTTTAGACTAAGATGTTTTTTTTGTCTTCACTTCAGTATATTAACGCCGAGAGGACCTTGTTTTTATTTTTGAAAATTGCTATCCTAATTTCGTTTCGTTTCGTATGAGGTAGTGCTGGCCTCTGGTGTCGGAGTTCGTCAAGCCGCCCGAGGGCCTCTGACATGGCTTATCGACTGCTATTAATCAATAACAGCCGGGACCGACAGGTTAACGTGCCCTCCGAAGCACAGAGCGATGGAAATCCGCACATAACTTAGAAAAGTTTGGTGCGGAGCCTATAGGATCGAACCCGGTATCGTTGGATTCTGAGTTGCACTATTGAGCCGTTAGGCTACCATCACTATAGGTTTTTAAATTTAAAAACGTGATTTTCGCTCTTTTTAAATCCTGGGACCATAAGAAAACTATAATAATATCATCGTGTGATTGTAGTCACCAGCTAGTTTAGGTTTACGACATCCACGGGAGGAGACGGAGGGGTCTCTTCTTAAGCCGGACACCACGGCACAAGCCCATCTTCATTACACTTATAATTAAATAAGTCCACTGCTGGATATAGGCCTCCCCAATAGAATGCCACGAATAATGGTATTGAGCCACCTCCATCCACCCACCTCCTTTTCAGAAAATGTATAAGTAACTGTAGTGTATTAGAATAAATAATGTAGGTAGTTTATAAAATATGGTGGTGGGTAGATTATGATAACTTGGCAGTCTGAATAAACTGTGCATTCGTATCACATATCGTTGAGGCTTTATTTATGTCCTATCGAATACATCACATTGGCGAACGAGTTAAATCGGTTCCTGTGCGTGCAATAACTATAATAACAATTAAAAATCATGTCGATCGGTAAAATCCGGGAGTTTGATGTGAAAACGGGATCGTGGATGTCGTACGTGGATCGACTCGACATGTACTTGAAAATAAATGACATCAAGGAAGAGTTAAAAATGCCTACAATGATATCGTTGATGGGGGACGAGGCTTACGAGCTGCTTGTAAACCTGGCAAGCCCGGTTAAACCGGCAGAGTTGACCTACAGCGCAGCGAAGGTCATGTTGTGTGATCACCTTCAACCTAGGCCGTCATTGCTCGCGGAACGCTATAGATTTCGCCAGCGGAGGCAACAAGGAGATGAAAACGCAGGAGAATACCTTGCTGAGTTGAAAAAGATGGCGCGTCACTGCGTATTCAAAGAAAATTTGGAAGATAACTTGCGCGACCAATTTGTATGTGGGTTGAGAAGTGACGTCATCAGGCAACGGTTATTTGCGGAGGATGACAGTTTAACGTACTCAAAGGCGGTAAAACTGGCGATCTCACTGGAGGCAGCGGAGCGCGATGCGGCTGCGGTGGAAGTCAAGGGTCAGGGAACCGCGGGTGGAGGCAGCGTTGATGTGCACGTTTTAAGCGCGCGGGGAACGCGCGCGAGCCGCGCTCGAGCGATACGCGGCGGCGGCGGCGGGGTCATCACAGCGCGCGGCGGCAACAGCGGGGGCACAGCGCGCGGCGGCTCACAGTATGGGTCAGCACAGCGCGGCGTCGGCGCCGGCGGCGGATCACCAGGGAATTGTCGGGGCTGCGGTGCGACGGGTCATGGCTACAAAGAGTGTAGATTCCGTGACTACATATGCAGCCGGTGCAAGCGGCCGGGTCATTTACGGCGGGTGTGCCCAGACGAGGGAGCAAGCAGAGCAGTGCGTCCGGGAGGGCGCGATCGGGGCTTCCATTACGGCCAGGCGGCCGGAGACGATTCGGAATCAGACGGGGAGCCGGAGGAGGAGCTTCATCTACATCAACTGTGTTTGAGGGACTATAAGGCGGTGAGTTTGCCGTTATACATTGATGGTAAAGTCATACGTATGGAAGTAGATACCGGCACGCCTATATCTTGTATCAGTAAAAGTACCTACGATAGGTATTTTAGGCATATTAGTATACAGCCATACAATTTGGGTTTAAAATTTTATGATGGGTCACAGATTCGACCATTAGGGTTCATTAAACCTTCAGTGGAACATCAGGGCATATCAAGAGAGTTAGAACTTTTTGTAATCGATGGAGGGACCACTTCTCTTTTGGGAAGACAGTGGCTCACAGAATTAAAAATAAAAATTCCCACTCTTGATTGTTTTAACATTAAAAATGTTCATATAAATGATGATATTTGTATATTGGCGGACAGGTATAAGCAGTTATTCGATGGCAGTCTGGAAGAGGTTCACTAGGTTCTGGTTCAGCCGAGCAAGTAATCGTAGGTGAATCTATCTGCTCCGTCATTCGCTGTGGAACATCGATAGATGTGCCCGGTTGCTCCTCAGACACTGTGGTATCCCTAGAATCCGGGCAGACCAAGGAACTTCGTGTCCTACGCTTTATCTGGTCAATATGACGATGAACCTGATTACCCCCTTCACCTAATACCTTAAAATTGCAAGGACCTTCTTGACTTCCTACCCGTCCAGGCAACCACTGTACAACAACAAGTAACAAGTGTAGAGGAGTGTAGTGTATTATTTTATCGAAACACAGAACATGCGTCCACGGGTGAAAGTCCTGCTATGTTAATGTTAGGTAGGCCTCTGCGAATTCGGTTAGATACGTTGAAGCCAGACTTGGAGTCGCGGATGAGGCGGGTGCAGCGGCGCCAGGTCGAGTGCGCGGGGGGCGCGGAGCGGGCGGTCGACCCCGGGGATGACGTATGGTATCGACAATTTTTAAAGGGGGAAAAGTGGTTGCCTGGACGGGTAGGAAGTCAAGAAGGTCCTTGCAATTTTAAGGTATTAGGTGAAGGGGGTAATCAGGTTCATCGTCATATTGACCAGATAAAGCGTAGGACACGAAGTTCCTTGGTCTGCCCGGATTCTAGGGATACCACAGTGTCTGAGGAGCAACCGGGCACATCTATCGATGTTCCACAGCGAATGACGGAGCAGATAGATTCACCTACGATTACTTGCTCGGCTGAACCAGAACCTAGTGAACCTCTTCCAGACCAGCCACTGGATAAAGACTTGCAGCTGACACGGCCTACACGTAAATGTCGTCTGAATAAACCTAATTATAAGACTTAGTTCAGGCATTAGGTTTATAGTAATTGTTAATATATAAGTAGTTAACATTGTTAAGTTAGTGGGTATCTATTGTTATAACGGTTTGGAGAAGTAGCTATAATACCTTATATACGCTATAGAAAAATATGTAAACGTTGAGGTTATATTTTTGCAACATTTCAAGTATATTAGTTATGCACCTGTAAGTTATTAAACTAAAATGAGAGCTATGTAATAATTAAGTGTAGAGGAGTGTAGTGTATTAGAATAAATAATGTAGGTAGTTTATAAAATATGGTGGTGGGTAGATTATGATAACTTGGCAGTCTGAATAAACTGTGCATTCGTATCACATATCGTTGAGGCTTTATTTATGTCCTATCGAATACATCACAGTAACCAGAATGCCACTTGCAAATTAAAACACTACGCGCATAACTACAAGTAATTTCTAAAACTGGGCCGCGTAATACATAAATATAATATCACAGATGTACAGCGATTATGAGCTCCCATACAAATTCAAAACCGCGGAAACTCTGAAGCGCAAATAGCCGCATCTGTTGCCAACGTCACACCCATTCATTGCTCTTTTGCACGAACTTATCAACTGATTAGGGGAACAGAATGGGGCCCAGCGCGCCCCCTGCGTTAATCCGAGGTGCGTACGGGCAGGCACGGCGCGATAGTGATACTTTGATTTTAGTAGCTGTAAGGTATGACTTGTCTGATATGAATGATTGAATCTGTCAAGGACACAGGATATTTACCATGATTTTTGAGTTCAGATTGTTCCCGATATTTCGGCACAGTTGCATGCGCCATCACGGGAGAACTAACTATAGTATATTGTTATACAAGGAGCTAAAATGACCCATTATATACATGGTAGTTATATAATAACCTAATAAAATATAAAAAAAAAATACGGTCACTACCAATTCGATTTGCAATTAGAGAAAAATTCTAAAGATTTCGCGCCAATGTCTTTTTTTTATTTCTTCTGTATCTGCAACGCATTGCATTAATTCTACCAAAAAGACCACCGATTTTAGTTCCATTTTCAAAAATAAAATGATGTTTTTTTTTATGAAACATTAATAAGTAGAGTCTTTATTCATGATTATTCTACTTATGACTCAAGACTTTTTTGTTTTTGTCGGCTCATTGTCATAATGACAGACAAAATAAAAAAATAAACTTTTTCCCCTGGATGCACAAATTCAATTTTTTCTTAGCTCTGGTACGTCACAATGACGGTCTTTTTGAGCAAGAGGAGTGAAAGTCGTTGCGAGTAGATGTTATTGGCAGATTATCGATCTACTTACCCTCTATCTCACTCTTTTATTACCACAATTTTTTATTTCTTTGATGTTCTTTTGATACCACGTTCCTAGTGAAAAGTAGTAAGTATGTAAAATGTAAAGCACAACCATGATAGTTATTTTTGTTTTAATGGTTATTAAACTAGTGGTTCGCCCGGAACTTAGACCTCGTAGATAATATACGCGATGTAGGTTCCATACTTCCTTTTACCTCAGTCTTTTAAAAAACTTTACTGGTATAATATTCTAACTCGAGTATTTTTTTATACAACAAAGTTTTTTTGTGCTTTTTTGTGAAAGACTTTGTCCGGGGAAGTACTACCACCATACCTATTTCTGCCCCTAAGCAGTAGTGCTCGCATTGCTGTGTTCCAGTTTGAAGAGGGTGCCGATAAATTTACAGGCACATGAGACTTTTCATCTTTATGTCTTAGGGTGGCGGGCGCAGTGCAATGCCACATAGGGCGCGCCCTAGGTGGACGTGACCTAGGTATGTGGTAATGCACTGTTCATAAGCAGAGGAAACCACTTAAACATCAGATGGGCCATCTGCTTGATCCGCCATTAAAAGTAGCATAAAAAAAATGATATAAGCCAATAAACAAACAAATACGTATAGTTGATTCGCTAAGCCTTTCAAACAAAATGTGATGGCTGATAGTGGCTCTAATTGGGCATACGCGTCGACATATCTTTGAACTTGTCGCTCATTTGCCTAATGAGGTAATAGGGGAGAATTGAGTTTATATTTTGTGAAGAATTTTATCGAGTACGTATTCTATGTCATATCATTTAGGTAATACGCGTGCCGGTTTTACCGATACGTTGGCAAGTTCAAACAATTGAATAATTCCATTTTCCAAATTCGAAAATTGGAACGCGTAATTCGATTGGACGCGCTAATGCACCATCCTTGTTCGTATAAAAGACCGTTTAAACAAATCAGAGTTCAGTCGAGCGTCAACTGTCGACGGTGATGGATCTCTTTGAGAGTTTTATCGAGTTTTATCAACTTTATTCTAATGGGTTTCGGTTTGGGTGGTTTTCCATTATGACGGATTATAATTATGATTATGACGACGCGATATCTGTAGTTAATTGAAACTTAATAATCCCCGGATTTTGTCTACGATGTTCATTAAGTTGTATATTTATATAATTGATCTATCGGATTAAAGTTTTTAATTGACTTGCTAATTGAATTTATAAAAATATTCATAATTAAACCGGCATATTAAAATCGACTATCTTTGTAGATTTGTGAAAACACCAGTGATTACATAATGATTTGTGAAAATACCAGTGATTACATAATATACAGGACGTCCCAGTCCCAAGACTATGCGACATGAAGGGAAAGTACCTTAAATATTTTAGATAGGATATTTTGCTGAAATGAGACTTTATTTCATTTTTAAAACCTAAAAATACAGCAATCATAAATTTTATAAATTTGCTTCGTCTGGGATCGAACCGAACAATTAATGGAATCAAACATTTTACGTTATTTTGCTGATATAAGATACTATATTACGTAAGAGATTTTTTTTGTTTTATCCATTCTTTTGATTGGCATCATAAAAATACGGGATGTTTTTTTTCCACATTTAAGTTGGTTCGATTCTCAGACGAAGCAAGTAATTTTTAGAATATATATGAATGCAATTTTACTAAGTTTTAAAAATAAAATAAAGTCACCTTGCAGCAAAATATCCTATCTACAATATTTAAGGTACTTTCCCTTCATATAGCATAGTCTTGGGACGCCCTGTATATCACATCACATTAATCACACTAATATTATAAAGGCGAAAGTTTGTGTGTGTGTGTGTGTGTGTGTGTAGTGTGTTTGTTACTTCTTCACGCTGAAACGGCTGGACAGATTTGCATGAAATTTAGAATGGAGATAACTGGACTCCCGGAATAACACATAGACACATTTTTATCCCAATATTCCCACAGGATTGAGACTTACGCGGGTGAAACCGCGGGGCGCTGCTAGTATTATATATGCGAAAGCTTGTGTGTGTGTTTGTTACTTCTTCACGCTGACACTGCTCGACGGATTTGGATGAAATTTGGAAGAGAGATAACTGGACTCCCGGAATAACACATAGGCACATTTCCATCGCGATATTCGATCGAGATTTACGCGGGTGAAACCGCGGGGCACTACTAGTATTTAGATATAGTATCATTATTTCTGTTAATAAAGATTGCTATATTAGTTTTTTTTTTAGCTACTTGAATGTCGAAACAATCAGATGACCCACCTGATGGTAAGCGGTAACCTCTGCCTTTAACAAGACAATACCTCATAGGTCACGTCCATCTAGGACGCACCCTATATGGCATTGCACTGCGCCACCCTGAGACATAAAGATGAAAAGCCTCATGTGCTAAGGAGTGGAATTCACTACCATCGTCTGTCTTTCCTGAAAACTATAATCTGGGTCTCTTCAAGGCTAGAGTGAATAGGTGCTTTCTAGATCTTTGTGATCCATCTTCGGCCACATCGTCACTACCAATAGGTGAGATAGTGGAAAAACAAATGCCTTAAATGTAAAAAAAAAATGTGCCCGCAATTTCACCGGCACCCACCCTATAAACCGGAATACAGCAATGCGAGCATTACTTCTTTGCGGCAGAACTATGGAGGTAGTACTTTCCCGGACGAACTCTTTCACATAAAAGCTGTACTACTAATGTGATGGAACTGACCTGTACCCTGCTCTCCGGCAGGTTGATCTTGAGCGCCACCTCCTCCCTCATGAAGATGTCAGGGTAGCGCGTCTTCCCGAACAGAGCCTCCAGCACATCCAGCTGGGCTCTCGTGAAGGTGGTCCTCTCTCTCCTCTGCTTACGAGGATTTACGCCTGGAGACAACATTTAGTTTAAGGTTATTTTTAGGGGCTCCTTTGATTTTATTTTATTTTTAGATATTTGGAAAACAAACAGCATTTATATAAGATAATGAAAACAGTTATTTATCACCAATCTTTGGTGTGTCCGGCCCAAGGATAGACCCCTCCGTCTCCTCCCATTGATGTCGTAAAACACGACCAAGGGATTACCCGGACTTGTTGATAAGATTTGTTGGTACAAGATTTGTCCTGATTGCTATATATAGCTTGTTATGGAATGTGTTATTACTGGAAGAAAGCGTCAGACGAGTCAGACGTGGGAAGCAATGGCAGCGATGAGCTCACCACTTGTCATGGCTATATTCAACGATGGTATAACCCACTGTGAAAATAGGCCCATTGAGGCTCTGCCTACCCTTTCGGGGAAAAATTTATGTATGTATAACTAAAAACTATCTGCCCAACATCATCTTTCCAGCCCCAGGCAGAAATCTTCATACAAAAAACACATCGCGCCGCTCGAAAAAGCTGTTTTCATTGAATATCTCTTAATATATAGATAATTTTACAAAACCCCTACAGTAAACTCTCGGAGTTGTAGTTTTGATTTTAATATCTATTTTTTTTAGCGAATAATATGCACCATTTTAATAAATAATCGAATCTAGCCGAAAGTTAGAGGTAACATTGGATTTATTTTTCCCTCGTGAGAAAATATTGTCCTATCGTGTTTCTAGTACAGTGATCCTCGGAATTATAATGCATCCATATCCATGCATATTTTTAATTTGAACGGTGAACTTGATTTATTCAGTTAAAAATCAAATTTACGACCATTAATTTTGCGCATGCCCCACCTTAACAAAACCTTATCTAAATCGGTTAAACCGTTACACAATCACTAAACCTCTCACCCTTAACGCATATACCAGTTTAGTTCTGTCGGGGTAGTAAAAAACGAACCCAGAGTATATTATTGCCAGATTTAAAATTTTGGTGGCATTTTACCAATGTATCTTGTAGTGTAGTGAAATGAAATGGAAGTAAATTGTGTGACTTTTAAATTGGTGGAAAAAAGTTTTAGTAAAACGGCCACCGTTTTACTAAAACATTACTTGCCTTTGACGACTTGGAGGGAGTCAAAGTCAGTTGGTGTGGTCAAATCAAACTAAACAAATCATTTTAAATTTAAATTAAATAAAAAATATGCATAATATGAGTTCACTTTCCTGACTAGTGACGGGACACATTAAAATATATTTGGGCACAATCGAAACTATGATTATTTATACGTAGGTATATTTTATAACTATCGATAAACATAAAAAAAGTTGTAAAAATTAAGAAATATAATGCTGAGGATAAAGAGAAAATGTTGTAACACCTTATAGAAAGCCCGAGGAAGATTTATAGTACTTATTGTATTTTTACGACTAGACTATATCCGTTAGGTCATGAAATTGTTTACGACGTGTTTAAAATTTATGGATTCTACATAATTTTTAAATATTTACTAATTTAATCTTATTAAAGCTAAAACATCTACCTTTTACATTAATTTAATAAGCCTTAGAATTTATTTGCGTGACTAAAACCATACATATTGATTGGAAATTATATTATAAGCGAATAGCTTCTGATTAAAAATCTAGATTCATTCATGTATTTTTTATTTATTGCCATTAAATTAACCAGAGATTTATTTTCCACGTTCTATAGATTAATTATGTTTATGCTCGTAAATATGATAAAACCAAACGATGTGGCTAAAGTTTATGATTAACTTTCTACTGAAAGGATTGATCCATTGAAAGGTTTAAGAAATATAGTTCATACATTGAAAACTTTTTCATCAAAACTAAAAAAAATATGTAAGCCACATACTGTTTCACAAATGTGAAATAAAAAATTTGGGGTTAAAAGAACTACATACCCTATGATTGTATCCCAGGCCAATTTTGAAGAAATTTGGTGAAAAGATGTTATAATCTTTTCACCAATTTTCTTCAAAATTGGCCTAGTTATTCTAACATCCAAACAAATACAAACAAATAATCGGATAATGGGGATTTAAAAAAAGAAAAAACTTTCGGTCATTGCATCAAATGACGTATCAAATGAAAGGGAACGTTATTTTTTTTCATTACTTACAAATTCATGGTTAAGATATTTTCTTCAATATGCTATTTGATATTATAGAAAATACATGAAAATCTAATAAATATTTGTGCGATCTGCAGATCTAATAAATATTTGTTCAGAGTATTCTGTGTATTTTCTATGTAAGTATAATAAAAAATATCGATCTATGTTATGTATTGTATTAAGTACATATCAGTTATCTAGTACCCATAACACAAGCTCTGCTTCGCTTGGGTCTAGATAATGTTATGTGA
The DNA here is from genome assembly GCA_932527175.1 of Operophtera brumata. Classification (NCBI taxonomy): domain Eukaryota; kingdom Metazoa; phylum Arthropoda; class Insecta; order Lepidoptera; family Geometridae; genus Operophtera; species Operophtera brumata. The sequence continues at coordinate 49,862,576 of OW052239.1, read as the reverse complement.
ACTGTCCAGCATTATTTATTTATTATTTAATTATTATTTAATCTAATGACCCTCGTTATCATAGCATCTACTAAGCCTACAATTTTGAAGTAAACAAAGTGTATACATGTAGGGTAAACTATATGTATACACAGTATATATATATAATACATGTATATATATATAAATATAAGTAAACTCATAGTTTACAAGAAAACAGAAAGAACAATCCTAAGTCCCTTAATTCCCACGGGAAATGGAAAATTGCGTTAAAAGAAATAATAATAAATAATGCTGGACAGTTCACACAACATTAAATGGGTACGTATTAAAATTCATAAATTCAAAATACATACGTTTAGAATACATAAGTTCAAAATCCATAAATTTAAAAAACCTAATGGTGAAAATCAATAAGGTTTATAATCGATAAAGTTCTATATGTATAATGGTCGAAATGCCTAAAGCCATAATCTCAAACAAATACGCATGCCGAATTTCAAGTTTGTACTGGAGCCTTCAAATTTGACACTTTGACGTATTTCAAACATTATAAAAACCGTACAATAGGGATATTCGATTTATTTATTTGAACCATACGGTATTTTGATTTTCGGTATTTTAAACGTATACAGTTAGGGTACGTATCAAAACACATAAGTTCAAAACACATAAATTTAAAAAACCTAATAGTGAAAATAAATAAATTTAAAACCCTTAAAGTTTTTTATTTATAAAGGTCGAAATGCCTGAAATCAAAATAAATAATGATTACAATGTATACGTTTAGAATACCGAAAATAAATTCAATATCCTTATTGCAAGGTTTTTGAAAGTGGGTGAGAAAGATTGGAGGGAGAATATTTTATTTATATCAGAAGTAGGTGAACTATGCAGGTTCTATTCAAACTGTGTCAGAGGTGAGGTTCCAAAATCAACCTTTCGATGGATCAAAGACAAGGAACGCGGTGGATGGATGCGGCTAGAGACGCCAATGAACGCGAATGACGAGGAATGAACGCGTTGTGGCCACTATTATGCTATTTAGCCATTATTAATTACAGCTGTTATGTGTTGTTGACATTATGTTTTTCAAACTTCGGTATTTCGAACTTCGTTATTCTAAACTTATATCAAATGAAATTATAAATTTTAAACCATTACGTTTTTTAAATTTATGTGTTTTGAACTTATGAATTCTAAACGTAAGTGTTTTGAATTTATACATTTTGATACGTACCCACATTAAATATACCAAATGCTTTAAATATATTGGTTAATGTCACCCAATATATTTAAAGCACTAATAAGTTACATTGATCTAGTGGTTACTATAATAGCCTACTTTGCAGAACCCTCTCCACGCGAGCCAGTTTTAGTTCTTATCGATACAACTCTTTCAACATTCCCAACACTATCACAAACCGGTGGGTCATAAATTAGAGACGTCAGCGGTAAACGTGTTAATATGTTAGTTCATCATATTATGGTAATGAGGACTGCGCTTCTGAATTACGGATGTCTGATATACGACAAGGTTTTTTTTAATATTTAAAAACCCCAATCGCAATTTAACGGCTGAACCAATTTTGATAAAACATGTCTAAGGACCATCAAGGCGAATTTCAAAAAATAAAGCTATCGAGAAAAGTTTGCCCAATCGTGGTTCTAGTCTATGATTTATTTTATTATTTAGTAGTAGCAGAGCATTTTTGTGAAAGAGTTCGTCCGGGGAAGTACTACCACCATACCTATTTCTGCTGCAAAGCAGTAGTGCTCGCATTGCTGTGTTCCGATTTGAAGGGTATGGTTGCCGGTGAAATTACATGCACGTGAGTTTTTTCATCTTTATGTCTCAGGTTGGTGGGCGCAGTGCAACGCCACATAGGCTGCGTCCTGTCGTGACGTGTCCTATGAGGTAATGCGTTGTTAAAGGCAGAGGTTACCGCTTAACGTCAGGTGGGCCATACGCTTGTTCTGCCATTCAGGTAGTTAAAAAAAATACGTTTATACCATAGAGACTGATGGCTTCGTGATCTATGGTTTTACGGTACCACGAAATTACGTACATCAAACTGTCAAACCGGTGTCAGTTCCGTTTCAGTTTCGTCAATTTCAGTTTACAAAATAAAAAATGCTACTATCCATCTATAGGTGTCTGAAAGAGATCGGTTTATAGCGATAAGACTGCCCATTGTACATTTAGTTTTATGATAATGACGTGTGGTAATTTGTTACTAGTTTTTACCTAAGGCACAGATAAAATAATATTATACTAGTCCTAAGGTGTACATTAGAGAAAGTATTTACATTCATTCATTTCATTGCTAATATTCATGCAGGGACAGGTAGCTAGGTTAGTTAAGGTGCAACGTTTCGCTCGTGGCACAAAATTCAAACTTATTGTTTTTTAGGGTTCCGTACCTCAAAAGAATAAACGGAACCATTATAGGATTACTTTGTTGTCCGTCTGTCTCTCTGTTATGACCTTTTTTCTCAGGAACGCCTGGAGGTTTCAATTTGAAATTCATATCAAATACTCAAATCTACTGTCCCTTGGAGCTGAGAACAAATCAAACTTCTAAGCCAACTCAATCAAATGATACAGCCGTTTATGCTGCAAATTTTCGACACTCGCAAAGGAATCAAAACCTACAGGGTACTTCCCGTGAACTCAGAATCTTGAAATTTGGTACAAAGCAATCTTATAGCACAGATAAAGGAAAAATGGCAATATCATAATTTTTTAGTTTATAATAAAAACTTTTTTTTTTTTAAACTTACTACCCATTTCGTCATGATGATTTCATGTAGCAATAAAAATACCATAACTTTTACTTATATTATACGTTTGTACGGAACCCTCAGTGCGCGAGTCTGACTCGCACTTGGCTGGTTTTTGTAATCACAGCTCATCAACACATCTTGAGATAGCAAAACCTGATTTCGCGACCACTAAGAGAACTAACACACATACCTATGTTTTAATTGATAGTGCAGTCTCATAAATATCATTAGTCTTTTATTAACTTGAACACACCTTTTCCTATTGCTAGTCTATGCTTTGTATGCTATGAGTTCCTATAAGTACCTACTTAGAAAAGTGAACTTTCATTCTTTATAGTCTCTACCTCCAATGGAATCCAACCATTATTCAAACAAACCAAAAAGCATACCATACAAGAATGTAGGTTACTTCACTAATCCCGTGTAATCCCATACAAATTAAACTTAATTAACTACTCCGCCATTACTCATACGAAATTATATTTAAAAAACGTAACATCTCTATTTAGAGACAAAATTCGATGATGAATTGCTTAGACGCGTGTTAAATGTAATATTTTTGTCTAGATGTGTTTGGATGAATAGATAAAGACAGACTGCGTGTCTCCGCGTGGAACGAAGCCTTTTGTTTTGTACCATAGACAAGGAAAGTGAGGATAGACGAGTCTCTTTTTCAATTTCAATTTTGGAATGGTCTTGTTCGGGATTATACGCTTGTTTGGTTTTGTTTCGTGGCTGTTACGAAAGCAAGAGCGTAAAGGTAAATGAGTTTTTTGTTGCAGTGATGAACGAAATTAAAAATAAAACAGCCTATAATCCTTTTTGTCGATACATAGTTCAATGGGGGCTTTTGCCTATCAGTTGCACGCAGCAGACTAATCGTAATTGGAACATTTATTTTTATTTTCTTAAGAAAAACGAGGCAATCGTTTTTGAAAGTTTTGGTAGAACATTTGGAACAACTAACAACCATGATAAATTAAAATTATTTAATGTTATTTTGACATGATTCAATATGAAAAAAATATAAGAATTTTAAATTAGGGTTTTTTCAGTTTGAATCCCACTTAAATAATAAATGTCAAAGTTTTGATGTTTGGATGATTATTACACAATCACGCCGAAACGACTGAACCGATTTCGATGCTTTTCGTTACATAGATACGAGATGAACTGTTATTTTTTATGATCGTAAAACGCGATCGAAGTCCGTAGCTGGACACTAGTAGCAAATATTTTAGTTAACTTTTACATTAGTAATATGACTAAAAACAAAACAAACTCCCATTCCAAACTCGCTTACGGATTAAAAAGTAAAAATAATACAAAATTCATTCGAACTGTCCCCATTGTAACTATTCCAAACAAACATTTCATACAAACTGTCACATTTGGAACTTAAGGCCGTCTCTTTCTATTGTATGAAAAGAGACCGACGCTAGACAAGGATAGATGTATTCCAATTGTGTTTTTAACAATGGCGGGCTAATCCGTATGACATGGGCTTTTTTGGCTCCGATTTTTATCTATGATTTCCGATACGGCTAACTGCTCTATGCTCGCGTCTTGTTTATGGTATGCTTGTCTGTGGATGCTAATGGTATAGTCGTGTTTGGATCTCGTTACTATCGGGCTTGAAAGGTGGTTAGATGGACAGATAGGAATTGATGTTCGAAATTTGAAACCGCCGCGGTTCGGAAGCGGTTACGTATGATCAAGCGTATGATTAGATCGTCATTGTTTAAATGCCGTTCTATTTAGAGGCTTGAAAAATATTACCATGTCTGTATATTTTTACTTTACTTCAGGATATAATAATAAGCAAATGAGAGGTGAAATATTTTGAAAGACATACCATAATATCGATCTGAAACAAGGAAAAGAAAATTATGGTTTACAATTTTTTATTGGTAACTAATAATTTTAACAAAAAGTTCCTACAACAAAAAGTTTCAGTAATAAACATAAAGCATAATAAGAATGTTTAGTTAATAAGCGAAGTGAAAATAAATCAGAAACCACAAAACAAAGTTAGGGATGAGACAAATAAATTATTTTCCCGTTTTTCACGGTATTTGACCTCCCTCGGCACATCTCTTTTAATGACGTGTAAAGTATTTTAGGGGGTCGATAATAAAAAGGAAAATGAACCATAGAGTAAAGAGCGTTGGTAGATTTTTGAGCGAAAGAAATTCAGCGGGAATGTCTACTGTCATTTTGACAGCTCCAAGGGGACCGTAATGGGCGCGTTCGGATTTCAAACCGGATTGTTGTTTTAGTGTGTCGGTTTGAGAGGCTCTGTTTTCAATTTGATAGTTTTTAAAGTAAAAGGTAAGTTAGGTAGGTTTTAAGTTTAAAGTTTTTTAAGTTAAAAGTTTTTCGAAGTTGAAATTTTTCTGCGTTTAAAGTTCGTTAGGTATGTCTATTGCCATTCATTTCATCAGTTTATGCCTAACTCACTCAGCAGGGCTGAATTTGAAAACTGGACTCATTATCATTACCTATCATCAAGTCCTCTGTAATAGGCTTCCCCCATATAATGCCACTACAAACTGTCTGAGCCACCTTCATCCACTGATTTCTTGCGTCTTCTATAATGTCTTTGGTCCATCGAGACCACCTTCCTTTTCCGCGTCGCCGGTTTGTGGTCGTCACTGGACAACCTTTATTGCCTAACAGCTATCAACTCTGCAAGCTGTATAGCTATATAGCCATATGGCCTGCCCATTGCCACTTCAACCTGCTAATTCTTAAACTTATTTCTATGCGTTGATAGTCAGTCAGTGTGTCAGACAGTCAGTCACGCAATGACTTTATATAGGTACATTGGTACATTACGTAGCCAAAATAGAGAGTAGGCAGCTACTAGGTAGCACCCTGAAACGAGGGCATTCTCCCATAAATCATGTTAACACATAAATTGCGTTTGTAGCAACCCTGAAATAGGGGTGACACGACAAGTTGTGATAGATTACCGTTACGTGTAAACCCTGGCTCGAATCTTTCATTGTGTTATCATCTCTATGGCCACAGAAATAGAGAATATTACTGCTTTTACTATTGCTACTTTCACGTCACGAGAAAATATAGAGCCAAATCGAATATAGTATTCTGACCTCTATAGTTATGGAAATAAAATAGAAAATACATTGCAAAATAAGGACAAATATTAGTAAAATTCTGACAGAAATCTGTTAGGCATTTTGTGTTTAATTCTCAAAGGAATAAAGCATAAAATACGACGTAAATGAGGAAAGTATGCCATGTTATTTTATTACCATAATAATGTTACCAGCCCTAGTGATAGGGGTGCTAACCGAATGTAGCCAAATTGAAATTCATCTAATAAATTATTGCCTATTTGCAACATTGGGGGTGAGGCATAGGGGCGGATGTCATTGTGTCGAGTATACTTAGAGGGGGGGTTGCATTGACAGAAGTTAATAATAATGTTTTAATATTATTAACTTTGCCCAGCAGTGGGACAGGATAGGAAAAAAACATATTATTCAAAAAGTTATGCAAAAGACGATAATATATTATTATACAAAACAGAGCGTACCTAAACGTCAGTAGGTATTTTTTGACCACTTGATTTCACACATCACTCAGATAAATTAAAAATATGCAAAAAAATTACAAATATACAGAAATAATACAGAATAATTTTTTTTATTTAGCGGGTTCGCGTCGTGGCTTAGGAAAGTGACTTTTTTACTATCCTTGAACTATTGACTTTACAGTAAGTTATTAATGAAATATATATTTTTCAATACAAGTTTTAATTATAAAATTAGTGATCGTAACCATGTGCTAAGCCTAAACACGGCCAGTCTTCTATTATCCATCGAGGAGTTTCGTTGTCCACCTTCCTTGTCTCCATCATCAGATCAGCTCGCTGTTACCATCATATTGTATTGTCATCGGAACTTGACAGGTATGCCAAATTTCAGCTCAATCGGTTGAAAATATTTTCTTTAAAATTCAGTTGCAAGATTCCACCCGGACATACATTGCACGTTAATATTAAGCTTGTAAAATACAGAATGTTTTTTTATTTAGCTGGTTCGAGTCCCGGCTCAGGCAAGTGGCAAATGCTGAGCTGGACGCCAATTTGTGTCAGTGATGCGTGGCTGGTACAAGGCTGGTACTAAGAGGCACACATTAGTTTTATTTTTCTTTGTTTCTTTGTGTGTGTGTTTGTCACTTTGTGTGGATTATTGTTTGTTGACACAAATAAATGTTTTTTCTTTCTTTCTTCGATATCCTTGAATGCAGTATTACTGACTTTACAAAATAAAGGAAAGGCTCTATTAGTATAACTTCCTAACTTAAATATTTAAAGTAATTGTCCTCCATGTAGCATGGCCGTGAGACACAGTATATAACACTTATCTAAATATAACATACCTACATACATACATAGACACCTACACATAGACGCCTTTTTCCCCAAAAGGGTAGTCAGAGCCTCAAATGGGCCTCTTTTCACAGTGGGTTGCACCATCGTGGGAAATAGACGTGAAAAGTGGTTAGCTCATCGCCGCCATTGCTTCCCACGACTGACGCCGCTAACGCTTTCATCCAGTAATAACACATTCCTTAAATAAGCTAGCAGCCGGGACAAATCTTATACCAACGCGTCTTACAAACAAGTCCGATACTTAATTTACCCAGTTACGGCGGGGCATGCAGCAAAATTCCTAATCGTAGATTTGATTTTTAACTGACTAAATCAAGTACAATATTCAAATTATATACATGCATGGATTCTACATTATAATTCCGAGGGATCACTGTACCAGAAACACGACAGGACAAGATTTTCTCGATACAAAAAAAACAAAGTTACCTCTACCTTTTGGCTAGATTCGATTGTTTATTAAAATGGTGCATATAACTGGATAAACAATTTGGTAAATAAAATCAATACAATAAAGCCGAGGGTTTACTGTAGGGTTTTTTTGTATAATTATGAATATTTTAAGAGATATTCAATAAAAACGGCATTTCCGAACGGCGCGAGGCGTTTTTCTTGTTTGAAGATTTCTGCCTGGGGTTGAATCTACGATTTGTAACTTTGCGGCATCATTTTACACGAAGGGTCTAAACAAAAATCTAAACTATTTCCTTCTGTAGCCTCACACCTCACATTTTATAAATATTCAATCACCTCTTCAAGTGGAGTGCGTCGCGCCGCCATGCGCCATCACAATTAGTATCAATTGCTTGGATCAACAATTCAACACTCGTGCGGGAGAGCTCTCGGCGCGTGCGTTTCTTTGCTCACACTTACTTGTTGTTTTTTTAGTGGAGACAATTTAGCTTCTTTGTGAATTGTGTGGGAGATACACAGTAGGTATAAATAAAGCTGTTTTTAACCCCCGATTGTTTTAACAAGAGAAATAAAAATAAACTGAATATTCCCAAATTACGATTAAAAAAGTAAGTGGGTTTTTTATGGGGAATTCTGATCGGTTCTATAACAAACTTCCAGAAAGTGCTTCTTAACTTTCGATTCAAAGATTTAAATCCTACATAAAGAAGAATCTAATTAAGAAAGCGTATTACACTCTACCACAGAATAAATAATAGTACAAGTACTCTACATGACTATGTTAGTGATAAAGCCGCGTGGCTTGATGTCGCTCTGTCCCTCGATACCTAATTTGTCAATTTGCAATGTCTGTACCTACATATAATTTATTATTGATGTGTTATTTATGAGTAGGTATATCAAGCGTAGAATGTGCTGTCTTATGAACTTTTGCTGATTCTTTCTAGCATCTTACTTTTGATCTAAGGTTTTTAAGTTGGTTTTCCTTTTTTCTTTGAATTAGCTTCTCTAGGCACTACACAGGCGCTCCCCACCTAGTAGTAAAAAGGATCATAAAAAAACGACCGTGTTTGTTGCCTGATTCTTCTAGGTTTGTTTGCGTTGGAACAGGAGTCAATTTATTTTTAAGACGATTCAAAATGATCCTTATGATTTCAATGAATAAAATAATTTTACTATGGCTTTGACTTTGATGCAAAATAGGGGTGTTATAAGTTTGACCGTTGGCGAAATTGTGTTTTTTTTTTTTTTTTTTTTTTTTTTTTTTTTATACTACTTGGATGACGGAACAAGCTAGAGACCCACCTGATGTTAAGCGGTAACCTCTGCCTATGAACAGTGCATTACCTCAAAGGTCACGTCCACCTAGGACGCACCCTATGTGGCATTGCACTGCGCCCGTCACCCTGAGACATAAAGATGAAAAGTCTCATGTGCCTGTAATTTCACCAGCACCCTTACCCTTCAAACCGGAACACAGCAATGCGAGCACTACTGCTTTGCGGCAGAAATAGGTATGGTGGTAGTACTTCCCCGGACGAGCACTTTCACAAAAAAGCTCTACTACTACTAAATTCCGCAAGGGCCACTTGTTCAAGAACTGAACTGAACTGAACTGAAGTTTGACCGCTATGTGTGTCTGTTTGTGGCACCGTAGCTCTTAAACGGGTGAACCGATTTGAATGCGTTTTTTAAATTTAAAGCAGGTTTATTAAAATAGGTTCAGCCGTTTCATTGCGTCGGGGCTTTTAAATTTTTATAAAATTAACTTGTTGTACACAACATCAGACTTTACCTTACTTATATTCCCATGCACGATGCAACCCAAGGTGAAAAGGCCTTTTGAGGCTCTGCCTACCCCTTCGGGGAAAAACACATATGTATGTATGCCTGTAAGCTCCGGTACGGAGGCCTGCGTTGCTCGATGCCTGTAAGTTACTCTTAAACTGTGATATTGTTTGAATACACAATGTTTTATTTTTCAAGTAGGTAATTGCTACAAGATAGTAATTGCCTGATAGAACAAAGAATATGTGTTTAGGATAAGAGTTTGTTTGTGCAAATTAATCTTCGTATATATTTCTAAATGGTTTGGCTAATTTAGATACAGTTTTATTTATATAACGAATGTCTTTCCGAAATGGTTTCTTAGCTTTGTTTGGTGGAAATTGGTGAAGCCATTTCCAGGAGATTGCCTTGCAAAAATGCTGTTAGAAGACAATTGCATGGAATTAAAACTGAAAGCGCGTTTTTTGGGGGGTTGTGGGAAAAGGTTTACCAGATTTGGATGGTATTTGGTGTGTGGATAAATGGGGGGTTTTTGATTGCTTTTCATCCCGACACTAACCGTGTGAAGCCGGGTGCGAGTTGCTAGTAATTTTATACAATCACCACGTAACTCTGAACCTATTTTTATGAAAGGCTCATGCTCATAATCGGATAAAAAACTCACGTCTGAATGTCAAAAGGCAATTAATAATTAGTTTCTATAATTTTTACATCAGTTGCTAAAACCTGCATTTAGAATAAGGGATATCAGATCAATAAATAAGGAGGAAATTAAATTAGGAGGCTTAGTATTCGTAAAATTTCAAGTGTAGCCCTACCAGCGTTCTTATCTTCCGTCTATAGCACTTGTTCTTTGGTTAACAAAATTCTATCACCTTCTCTTGTGGCTCTTTCTGGCAACACTCTCAAAATTTCATACTTAGACGAGGCTCGAAATGCTAGGCATAGTGCTTGCCCCAATACTACTCCCCCCAAATCTCTTTCGTCTCAACGGCAATGGGACGGGCCTCTGTGCGAGCTGACGCGGAATTGTCTGTTACAAACGTGCTCAAGCTCCACAGATCGTGCTCGTCTCCTGGCCGTTTCCAAATGGGAGTCAGGGTTTCTTTCCGTATTGCAACTTCTTTACGGTTGGGTGCAGGGTGCTGTGCCCCTCATCACTGCCAGTGCGTTACTGCTGTTGATCAGCTTGGTCATCACGGATTATCGTGCACCAGGGCTGCCGGTAGGATTTCCCGCCATGCTAGCCTTAATGATATCATTCGCTGGGCCCTTACCAGCGTTCACATTCCAGCCATTCTAGAACCGAATGGTCTGCTACGTGACGTTGGTAAGCGGCTTGACGGCATGACTCTTGTTCCGTGGGAGAAGGGTAGGCCTTTGGTGTGGAACGCTACATGCGTTGATACCCTTGCGCCATCTCATCTGTCCGGGACATCAGTTAGGGCCGGTGCGGCGGCAGATTCCGCTGAGGACCTCAAAAGACGCAAATATGCAAGTCTCGACAGAGCTTACTTATTTGAGCCTTTCGGGGTCGAGATTCTGTGTCTGTGGGGTTCCGGGGCCCTTCGCGTTTTCAAAATTCTTTCAGGGCATCTGGTCGAAGCGACGCGTGACCAGACCAGAGAGCTGGCTCTTATCTGGCTCAACGCATTAGTATTGCCATTCAGTGTGGCAAAGCAGCCAGCATCTTAGGGACGCTTCCGTCTGGTAGTGATTTGGATCAGTTGAGCTACCTTTAGATCGCTTGCAGCGGTCTTTAGGTAGCACAACTGTTTCATATGTATTTTGTACATACCTTGTATAATTATTTCTGTAAATAAATGTATTATCATAAATAAGTAAATAAATAATGCAGTTTACACAACATTATCTAGCCCCAAGCTAAGCAGAGCTTGTATTATGGGTACTAGATAACTGATATCCAATACATTACTTAAATAGATATTATTTTTATACATAGAAAATACCCAGAACACCTTTAACAAATATCTGCAGATCGTACGAATATTTGTTCCGACGCGGGAATCGAACCCGCAACTTCCTGCGTCGTAGGCGAACCTTCTCCCGCCGCGCCACAGAGGTCGTCAAATATTGGTAGCAAAGTGCATTTACTCAACTCTATTTATCTATGGCACACCGTTACCAACCGTATAAAGTCATCAGTTATCAACCCGCCACCGTCAGGAGCGCACGTGTCGGGCACGCGACACCGGCTTATCTATTTGAACAGCAACTCACACTCTTAGCTAATTGTTTTTGTAAACACACTGGAGTTCAAATGCCAGATGAGGTGATAAGTAATTTTAAAGCCTATGGCGAGAGTGAAGGTCTAAGGCTTGTTTTCACTCACTAAGAGCCAAATCTATCTATCTATCTATTTAGCCTGTGTGCACCCACTGCTGGGTATAAGCCTCCTCTCTAATACGCCACTCCCTCCGGTCCTGTGCTGTTCTCATCCATTCTCGTCCAACTACTTTAACGATGTCATCCGACCATCGGGCTGGTCTGCCTCTTGGTCGCCGAGCATCTCTTGGCTACCACTCCATTATAGCCGTGGTCCATCTTCTGTCATTCCTTCTAGCAAGAAGCACTCCTAGCCAAGTGTCCCGCCCATCGCCACTTAAGGTGGTTGATTTCGCTTGTAGCGTGTTTTTTTTTTTTTTTTCGTGTTTTTTGCTCATCACAGCTTTTCAACACTTCTTAAGATAGCAAAAACTATGTTGCCGGTAATTATATGACCTAACACACAAGTTATAATTTATAATAATACATAAATATAATTAGTTTGGCTATGAATGTGTTTGAAACAAAAATAGACTGTAAAAACCATTGAAGCACAATCGTAGCTAATCTGAGAGCTAATCTATAATTTTAGAATCTTTGATCACTATAAAAAGGCCACACAGCCCTCACATTTGTGTCTATTACCCGAATAAAGTGTAAAAAGTTCACACTCAATTTCAACAATAACTAAACAAGACCATCACACCCTGGCAACACCGGCACTTGTAAAAAAAATACAATCACTAAAACAAGGCGATGTTTACTTTGCAATTAGTGAGGTCCGGAGGGCTAGTGGCTGTTTGGCTGTCAGTGGGTGTGAGTGGCCGCAGGTATTGATAGGGAGAGAGTAGCCTGCAGGTATATAGGGTGAGAGGAGCCTGGAGGTATTGCTTTGCTTAATGGATGGGAAAGTGTTGCTATAAACGAAAAATCCGAAGTCGGTGTCGAAAGTTAGATACGAAAAATTTAAGTGTTTTCTCAAATTCCCTAGGAATTAACCTATACTCGACCTCTGTAGCGTGGCGGGTGAAGGTTCACCTGCGACGCAGGAGGTTGCGGGTTCGATTCCCGTCTCGGAACAAATATTTGTACAATCCTCAGATATTTGTTCAGGGTGTTCTGGATATTTTCTATGTATAATAATCAATATCTATCTATGTAATGTACTATACATCAGTTATCTAGTACCATAACACAAGCTCTGCTTAGCTTGGGGCTAGATAATGTTGCGTGAACTGTCCAACGTTATTTATTTATTTATTATTATTTATGATCATCATCATCACCAGCCAGTAGACTTCCAGGCCTTCCCCTTGAATGGGGGGGATTTCCATTATGTATGTAATGTATTACAAGTAAAACTCACGAATCTGGTTGCTAAAACCAAATCTGTAAGTTCCCAACTATCCCATCCCGTGAGGCAGGGCGGCGCCCTACGCAAGTGTCGCTTCCCACGACTGTATGTTTATAAAAGCTCCGTGTTTGTAGCTTCAATTATTTATGGAGTCTCTTCATTGGTGCTTCAGGCGTGATACACTTGAATTACCCGACTTAGAAGCATATTGGAAATCTAGTAGCAGTAGTAGTAGAGCTTTTTTGTGAAAAAGTTCGTCTGGGGAAGTACTACCACCATTCCTTTTTCTGCCGAAAAGCAGCAGTGCTCGCATTGATGTGTTCCGGTTTGAAGGGTATGGTTTGGTTTGGTTGCCTGTGATATTACAGGCACATGAGATTTTTCGCGCCACCCGAGACATAAAGATGAAAAGTAACTGCGCCCAGTGCAATGACAAATAGGGCGCATCCTAGGTGGACATGACCTATGTGATAATGCACTGTTCATAGGCAGAAGGTACCGCTTATCATCAGGTAGGCCATCTGCTTGTTCCGTCATTCTAAGTATTATTAAAAAAAAACTTTGTGGCAGGAATCTAGATTTTTCTCAGCAATTACAAAACATATGAAAATGATATTCAGTGACCTGATTATTCATATCACTTTTTTGTAGTAGCATGTTACGATTGTAAAATTACCCCCTACATCCAAACAAACTCACAAACTAATTTTACTTAATAATTAGTATAAATAAATTAATTATAAATAATGCTGGACAGTTCACACAACATTATCTAGCCCCAATCTAAGCAGAGCTTGTATTATGGGTACTAGATAACTAATATACTTAATAAAATACATTACATAGATATTTTTTGTTATACATAGAAAATACCCAGAACACCCTAAACAAATATCTGCAGATAGTACAAATATTTGTTCCGAGTCGGGAATCGAACCCGCAACCTCCTGCGTCGCGCAAATCTTCGCCCTCCGCGTCACAGAGGTCGTCATATATAGACGTGACCAGTGGTTATCTCATCGCCGCCATTATGAACCAAAATAGTCCGCAAATACGGGTACATTGAAAAACCATAAGTGTAGGTACGAATCACCGATGCTACAATCAAATAGGGTTCAGCAATGTTTTGAAAAGACTAACCCCATCCAATTATTAAGTCCATTGCATAAATAAACAGCCAAGTGTGAGATTTCACACGGAGGGAGGGACTCGAGTGTTTGCAAATTGAAAAATAACTTTGGGCTATCAACTTGTTTCCAGTCGACACCCGTGGCGTGGCGGGTGCTGTGGCTGAGGCGGTAGAGGTGCGGGTTTGATTCCCGCTACAGGTTTTGTACTTACTCTACTACACTTCCTACTCTCTTCCTCTACTCTTCCTATACTTCTTTACTATTGTTCCCGCTTCCTTTTTACGAAAGCAGAGATTTTTTATCACAAAAAATGTGTTATTTGGATAATTTTAGCTATCTCTAGACCATTTGCAACGGTCTTTCGAAAGATCAGCTGTTTTACTCTATGTTTTATTAATGCTGAGTATTCTTTTACGAGTATTGAAGATGAACATGTCAAAGACCAAAGTAATGACCAACAGTACTAAACATCAAATAGTAGTCAACGGTGAAGCGATGCACTATGTCCAAGATTACATCTATCTCGGTCAGATAGTTTCCCTCCAGGCGGGCAGGCAGGATAGAGAAATTGAAAGACGCACTGATAACGCCTGGAGGAGTTATTGGTCGATGAAGGAGCTGATGAAGGGAAACCTTCCGATAATACTAAAGTGCAAACTTATGGACATGTGCATCCTTCCCGTTCTCACTTATGGCTCGCAAACTTGGTCTTTGACAAATATTCAGAAATCCAAACTCATGGTTTGCCAACGGGCGATGGAGCGTAGTATTCTGGGAGTTAAATTAACCGACCGGATTCGAAATACCAAACTGCGCTCCAAAACTAAAATCGCCGACGTGGGAGAAAAAGCCGCCCAGCTGAAGTGGAATTGGGCTGGACATGTCTGTCGCATGCCTGATGAGGTGTGTGCCAAAATAACCACTATGTGGAGCCCTGACACAGCGAGACGGCGTCGCGGCAGACCACGCAGGAGATGGCGCGATGATATAGATGCCTTTAACACAGATTGTCAAACAATAGCACAGGATCGTAGTGACTGGAGGATATGGGGGTAGGCCTTTGCTCAACAATGGGATGATTCAGGCTAACAGTAACAGTAACAGTAATTCTTTTATTATTTGTAATAAAAATAAAATTTATCCTTAGGACAGACTTCAACGCGCTCACAATCTTCTAAGTTTGTTTTTTCATAGGCTTTTATTATTAGTAGCGTATGGGCAGAGTGGTTGACGTGTTATAAAGACTGCTATATCTATATTTTCGGTGTCAAAAGCACCAATGACAACCAGTCTATGGCTTGGTTCGGACGCAATCGGTGTTTAGAGTCATTAGAGTTATGACAAAGAAGTAACTCGAACGCGACTTTCTAATAACTCTATCTTGGCATTCCATACATCTATTAACGCCAATGGCAAACTTTGAAAACTCGAACGATGACAAATAAGTTAGATACACTGCCGTTTCACACTCAAGTCCTTCAAATGTGTCCAATAGTCAAGCAGCAATGGACGAATAAAACTTGAAAGATCTTCGTTTCGTTTCTGTTTTGGTTTGGACACTTTGAGCGCTGACCCGATGTTCATTTACTTTCAGGTCAGTGTCTCCTTACACTTTGGTGGCTTCTAGCCTTATTGCGGCAACCAGACACAATATTTTTTCACATTCCTCAACCTACTTTTAACCACATTCCAATTTCAAACAATTAAAAGTAATCTAGACACGCAATTCAACTGCATCACTATCTAAAACTCATTCTTATCGCCGTATTGTAGCGAAATTACTTTTTACCGCCGTTTTGAAATGACATCTGAGATAACCGTGACGTTGACATGAGCATTGCATTAAGAAATTAATGTGGTCAAGTGTGAGCCGGTTATTAATTCAATCTAGGTTCCATATTTGAAATTTAAACAAAACAAAGATGAGGGTGTGTTTTGAAAATCAATCAATCTATGTTTTAAAAACGATCGCAATCATAGACTTATTTATATTTCATAGATAGATCATTGATTGTGATCCATCTATTAGCCAAAATATCTGGTGCGGCCGAGCTTTGCTCAGCGATTTCATTTTTAAATCGTATAAGTATATTTACCCTTATTGTGTTTAGTGTCTAGAAACAATCTCTAATGCCCGTCTTCAGCCTAATATTGTCATTTGAATTTTCGTAATTCGAATTCGTTCGCTCCGCCGAGGAATGCAAACTATTCAATATTCTGTGACTAACACAGATTAGCGAATAGCGAAAGGTAAAAAAAAAATATTTTGTTTGTGGAAAAAACACTTTTCTCATGATGAGATGAGATCTAGCTAGATCGATTTTTCGCCCCCAAAAACCCACGTTTAGCAAATTTCATCGAAATCGTTAGAGCCGTTTTCGAAAACGTGAATACAAACAAATATTGCTCGTTTATGTTTGAAACAAGCAACAATCTCACGGTGTTTTTATTCTAGGAACGGACATTTTCTAATGGAAACCTTTTTATATATTTTCAATATAATTTTATTAATTTTCGATATAATTTGCAACGTTAAACTCCTTCCAAGTCGTCAAAGTCACAGTCAAGTCATTTTTTAGTAAAACGGTGGCTTTTTTACTAAAACTTTGGGAGACTTTTTCCACCAATTTTAAAAGCCACGCAATTCACTTCCATTTCATTTCATTACACTGTGCTCTTTAAGCGAGCTACATTGGTTAAAATGCCACCAAAATAACACAACATAACAATAAAAAAAAACAGGAAAAGAAATAAAACCAACATAGATGACGTCTCTTTTCGAAAATGGCGGGAAGTAAAAAAAATGGAAACCTTATTAGTGCACGCTTGTTACCTTTACTTGTACCCACGACCATAACGACTTACAAGGTTAGCATTGAGCTAGGCAGTTTTTTGAACAAATAGAGAGAATCGAGACGTGGTGTGTCTGTTTATGAATATCCCTCTGTCACCTCCCGTGGATGTCAAAAAACTGACTACGGGACTATGCCAGGGGATAGGCTGCAGCATCCACCTGAGTACTCAACACCAATACTGCAATCACCAAGCGTGGTGATTAAGGCTAATCTCCAGTGGACGTCTAAAGGTGATGATGATGATAAGAATGAAGTATTATCACAAAGGAATTGTTCAAAAATAGCCTAATTTATTGTATTCCTTTTTAAACCAAACGAACAGAACACCCATGAGACATTAATAATTTAATACAAGGTTCTCTTTTAAATTTATCGATACGGAACCCAAAAAGAGTAAAACAAACATGGCGACTCAAGATGGCGGCGAGTCAAAGAGCGCCGCCGCAGTAGCCGCTTTCGAGTTAAAATCGTCGGAATTCATAAATGATAAATTCAATAATATTTATTATGATTTGTAAGTAATGAGGGCTCGTAATACGAGTATCATTTTGGTGTGACAATTTATTGTGGCGATGATTTACGACGCGCCGGCTCGTTAAACTTACTGAAGATTATATTATTGAACGTACCTAGCTTAGTACACTCAATTATAAGTTTAATTTTTCGGGAGTGTCCTTAGCTATGTTTGATCAAAATCGGTTCAGCCGTTTCATTGCATTGAGGGTTTTTTTAATTTTTACAAATTTAATTACTTGTTAAGTGATCCTTGCCAAGCAAGCGAGCCTTACCAGTAGTCGCATATGATGTGTAACATCTGATATCTCACCTCCCTGCTAATAAGCAACATGGCCGATAGTACCAACCACTCGAAAAAATGCGCGCTTCCTGTTACACACTGCCGTCCCTTTTACTTACAATGCACGTTTGTTCCCACAAAATGGAATGGGCCACGTAGTCAACTAAAAACTACTTACTTTGGCTATAAATATACTGGCCCAGCGTAGTGGGCCACGTAGTTAACGAAAATAATGAAAAAAAGGGACGGGCTGTCTATGGGCCGCGTACCGTGGGTCAGGCTGTCAATATCCCGGAAATCAGTGCCACAGATTGCTGGAAATATGGAATAGAAAATAATATTCTTTATTGCACAAAACAAACAATGTACAAAGGCGAACTTAATGCTAAGAAGCATTTTCTACCAGCTAACCTTTGTGTACCTATTGTGGATACATTTATGTAGGTGGTGCACAAAACGTATATGGAGAAGAAAAAATAGTACTTTATATAGGTATATTTAACAAAGACATGAACAAATAAATAAATAATAAATAAATAATTCTGGACAGTTCACATAACATTATCTAGCCCAAAGCTAAGCACAGTTTGTGTTATGGGTACTAGATAACTGATATACTTAATACAATACATTACATACATAGTTTTTTTTTTAAATACCCAGAACACCCTGAACAAGTATCTGCAGATCGCACAAATATTTGTTCCGAGGCGGGAATCGGACCCGCAACCTCCTGGGTCGCAGGAGAACCGTCGCCCGCCGCGCCACAGAGGTCGTCATAATAAAAACATAAAACACCCGAGGTGGTATTAACAGCCGTATATTATCTCAAGGCGTCCGGTATAAAATATGGCAGTTATTATCCGGACAGTGTCCTAACAACTACTATGTATTCTGCACCGTGGCCCTGATTTCACGCGTGTGAAGGACCCTTAATAAGCGTGTTGTCTTAACAACAGCCTTAGCTCCGCAGTCGTTATCTACACTAATATTATAAAGAGGAAAGATTTGTATTTTTGTATGTTTGTAATGAATAAACTCAAAAACTACTGTGCCGATTTCAAAAATTATTTCACCATTGGAAAGCTACATTCACCCTGAGTATGGTGACTGAGTTATTTATATTCGAATGCCTGGACAAAGATGGGAGAAAACTTACACATACACGCTTTTTTCCCGAAAGGGTAGGCAGGGCCTCCATAGGCCTCTTTTCGTCATGGGATGCAAAATCTTGGGTAAATATACGTGACAAGTGGTGAGCTCACCGCCGCCATTGCTTCCCACGTCTGACTCGGCTAATACTTTTCTGAAGTAATAACACATTCCTTAAGACGATATGTTAAAATATCGAATGGACAGAGTAGACTCTAAGAGAAAGTAAGAAGAATAAAGAAAGAAAGTAATAGCTGCAAGAAAGTGACAGCGCTATTACTCACTTGAACCCGGGAAGAGATGAGGTATAGATTTCTGCCACTCGTAAGTAACTGAATCAAGCGACAAATGATAAAACTTCGTTTTGCTTCTAAAGTGGCATATATACAGGGTGAGTAAAGTATAAGTATAAGTATTTTGTGATAAATATATTTTTCAATAAGTACAAGCTTTTATAAATTTAGTGATTGTAGCCGTGTGCTGATCAAAATGAGCCTAAACACGGCCAGTCTACTATTATCCCTCGAGAAGTTCCGTTGTCCACCTTCCGTCTCCATCATCAGATCAGCTCACTGTCACCATCATATTGTATTGTCATCGGAACTTGACAGGTATGCCAAATTTCAGCTCAATCAACTACAGTTATCCTCAACCGACTGAACTTAATTTTAAAGCATGCAAGATTCCACCCAAACAAACAAACATACATACATTGCAAGTTAAAGAAAAGCTTGTAAAAAAACCCATTAATCTAAGTAATGCGGTTACCTACTGAATAGAGTATAAATAATCGAAGTAGGGACCTAAAACGGGGTTTAGGCGAATCAATTTCAAAAAATAAAGCGAAATGTTTCACCAATAGTGTTTCTTGTCTATGATTTACTTTCGTATTTAGTAATAGAAGAGCTTTTTTGTTAAAGAGTTCGTCCGGGGAAGTACTACAACCATTACTATTTCTGCCGCAAAGCAGTAGTGCCTAAATTGCTGTGTTCCGGTTTGAAGGGTAAGGGTGCCGTTGAAATTACAGGCACATGAGACTTTTTATCTTTATGTCTCAGGGTAGCGTGCGCCTGTTCATAGGCAGAGGGTACCACTTAACACAAGGCGGGCCATCTGCTTGATCCGTTATTAAAAGTAATATAAAAAAAAAACATCCTCATGTAGTTACTGTATTAACATCAAGTTTGTAACCCTTACTGTTACTGAGTGAGCACGTAACGCAACGACTACAAAATTTAAAGATATCGTCTTAATGTTGCAATAATGTGGTAACTGGATAATGACGTCACCTGGTGTTCGTCACGTGGTTATAGTCTCGGAGTAGCAGACCATGCTGTCTTGTTTTTTTTATACTACTTTGTATGACGGATCAAGCAGATGGCCCACCTGATGTTAAGCGGTACCCTCTGCCTATGAACAGTGCATTACCTCATAGGTCACGTCCAGCTAGGACGCGCCCTATGTGGCATTGCACTGCGCCCGCTACCCTGAGACATAAAGATGATGTCTCATGTGCCTGTCTCATATGATGCTATGGCAATGCCCTGTTATTCCTGAACTGACTGTTTATTTTTTTTTTTTTCATTTATTTCAAGGTTTGATGGCTCATAATAAAAGTAGACACATTAATAAGTTTTCAATACACACAAATTACAAATTAACGTAACCAAGCAAAGTACTTGCAATCAATAAGCAGGTCATCGTGTCAACCGTATCGATTAAAGAAGCCGCTAAGGAGATTGGGGGGGATTTTGGGGTCATATTCCCAGCGTCAATGACATTGTACATGTACTGAGCTACCTACAGTGTCAGTTCAGGGATTTTACACCTTATGACGACCTCTGTGGCGCGGCGGGCGAAGGTTCGCCTGCGACGCAGGAGGTTGCGGGTTCGATTGTACATGTACCGAGCTACATAAGTGTCGGTTCAGGGATTGTACTATCTTATGACGACCTCTGTGGCGCGGCGGGCGAAAGTTCGCCTGCGACGCAGGAGGTTGCGGGTTCGATTGTATACATGTACCGAGCTACATAAGTGTCGGTTCAGGGATTGTACTATCTTATGACGACCTCTGTGGCGCGGCGGGCGAAGGTTCACCTGCGACGGAGGAGGTTGCGGGTTCGATTGTACATGTACCGAGCTACCTACAGTGTCGGTTCAGGGATTGTACTATCTTATGACGACCTCTGTGGCGCGGCGGGCGAAGGTTCGCCTGCGACGCAGGAGGTTGCGGGTTCGATTGTGCATGTACCGAGCTACCTAAAGTGTCGTTTCAGGGATTGTACTATCTTATGACGACCTCTGTGGCGCGGCGGGCGAAGGTTCGCCTGCGACGGAGGAGGTTGCGGGTTCGATTGTACATGTACCGAGCTACCTACAGTGTCGGTTCAGGGATTGTAGTATCTTATGACGACCTCTGTGGCGCGGCGGGCGAAGGTTCGCCTGCGACGCAGGAGGTTGCGGGTTTGATTGGACATGTACCGAGCTACCTACAGTGTCGGTTCAAGGATTGTACATCTTATGACGACCTCTGTGGCGCGGCGGGCGAAGGTTCGCCTGCGACGCAGGAGGTTGCGGGTTCGATTCTCGCCTCGGAACAAATATTTGTGTGATGGCAGATATTTGTTCAGGGTGTTCTGGGTATTTTCTATGTATAATAAAAAATATCTATCGCTGTAATGTATTGTATTATGTATATCTGTTATCTAGTACCCATAACACAAACTCTGATTAGCTTAGGGCTAGATAATGTTGTGTGAACTGTCCAGCATTATTTATTTATTATTTACTATTATCTTCTGTAAAAATATTATTCAAACATCACAGTTTGATTTTTAGAGTTACCGTACCCGGTAAAACGGGACCCTATTACTAAGACTCCGCTATCCGTCCGTCTGTCCGACTGTCACCAGGCTTTATCTTATGAACCGTGATAGTTAGACAGTTGAAATTTTCAAAGATTATGTATTTCTATTGCTGCTATAACAACAAATACCTACTAAAAAACAGAATAAAACTTGTTTTTTTTTGCTGTTTTTATAGATAACTAGCAGCGCCCCGCGGTTTCACCCGCGTAAGTCTCGATCCCGTGGGTATATCGGGATAAAAATGTGCGTATGTGTTATTCCGAGAGTCCAGTTATCTCAATTCAAAATTTTATGCAAATCCGTCCAGCCGTTTCAGCGTGAAGAAGTAACAAACACACTCACAAACACATACAAACTTTCGCATTTATAATATTAGAGGATGGTAAGGAACCCTTCGTGCGTGAGTCTGACTCGCACTTGGCCGGTTTTTTTCTTCATAATTGGCGCCGCACGGCTTGTGCATTTGCCATTTTCAAGTTACCTTCGTTTTCATTAGTGTATTTTAAATATAATTTGCAACGTTACACTCCTTCTCCTTCCAATTCATCGAAGTCACAGTCAAGTCATGTTTTAGTAAAACGGTAGACAATTTCCACCAATTTGCAAAGCCACGCAAATCACTTCCATTTCATTTCACTACTCTTGGAAAAAAAAGAAGCCGTTCCCTTTTTAAAAATGGCGGAAAGAGTCCAATAGTTCAATTCATTATGTCCGCTAAAAAATTAAAAAGTAACTGGCCCTATGGAATTGTAAACGGATGCGTATAAAGGAATACAATAAAAAGTTTAAAAAAAGAACGCCCAGCTGCCAGCGTTACCCGGTACTCTATAGATAGAAAGAGAGGGATTTATAAGCAAATTCATGCGCGTGAACGAGAGAAAATACGGATTAAAAATGAACTTGGAGGATTAATTTTATTTCAGAACTCATTGTGTATTAACTTTATACCTAGGTCGTTATTTTTGTTTAGAGATTTATTGGTTTTGATATCGTTGGTATTTCTTGTAGAATCTGATGATGGAGACGAAAGGTGGACAACGGAACTCCTCGATGGATAATAGTAGACTGGCCGTGTTTAGTCTCATTGTGATCAGCACACGGTTACGATCACTAGTTTTATAAAAGCTTGTATTGCGGAAAAAATCCTAGCAACGAAGTTTTTTTTCGAAAATAGTTATGTGTTCCCGACTACATCGGGTTGACCATAATACCTACATCTTAGAATGCATCTCTCCTAATACCTACCAAATGTACCTATTGTATGTCGAACGCACTCCGTTCACAAGCCGCGAGGGTTCCTAATCCTCCTCTTAGCCGCTCCCTTTTCAAGGTTTCGGAGGAACTTGTATTTAATCTGTGGTCTCGGTTTTGAAAATGCTCGATATATCCCCAAGCCAAGTATCTAAAAATAAATAATGCTGGACAGTTCACACAACATTATCTAGCCCCAAGCTAAGCAGAGCTTGGGTTATGGGTACTAGATAACTGATATACTTAATACAGTATATTACCTTACATTACATAGATAGATATATTTAATATTAATAAATACCCAGCCGAGTCAGTCGTGGGAAGCAATGGCGGCGATGAGCTCACCACTTGTCACATCTATATATTTCACGATGGTGCAACCCACTGTGAAAAGAGGCCCATTGAGGCTCTGCCTATCCCTCCGGGGAAACAAGGCGTGTGTCTATGGAAGTATATACCTACAAGAAACCAAGGCCAAACTTACTAACAAGATTTTGTGGATTTTTATTCGGTAACGGAACCCTTTTGCATAAAAAATTTACCTTATACTGATTTATTGCCCAGAAATAATTCACACTGCAATAAAAATAATCTAAATTAAGAATAAAATATGAATGTAACTAGCTCCCTCGTGGCGAAGAAAGTTTGAACAACAAAAGTACCTATTTAATCCAACGCCGTTCCAAATATGAATTTTAAGAAACAAACCACACTAACTTACTACCAACATCAAAAACCGAACTTGCTACTAATTAAAGTAAACTAACAACCGACTTCCGCTTCCATTTTGGGGGTAGCATGGCAACACAGCCCCGGGGGGTGGGTAAGCCGCTTAGCGGGGAGGTTGGGGCTGTTTTGATTATTCCCAAGGATGTCTTCTTGGTACGTAAATTATGCAATGCTTTCCGCGTTGTTGTTTGACGTTTCGCTCGTCATGTTGGTAGTTGTTTGTCTATGGTTAATTTATAATGGCCATTAGATAAGCTTTAGTGATTGTTGTTTCTTTTAATCTTCATTTCACCGTTGGGTTATTGCGAGTCTACATTTTAGGGTTTCGTACGGTATAGAACCCTGTTGGGTAATTACTTAACAACAAAATAAGTTAAATTATATTGGCGATATATGAGGGGCTAGTCTGCAAATGTAACGAGCAACTTAAACGGGCGTGAGATGTACACTACACGGATTTTAGTATGGAATTTGAGGTTCTCAAGGTGCCCGCTAGGGGCGCTATTCGGATTCTCCATACTAAAATCCGTGTAGTGTACACAACACGCCCATGTAGTTTGCTTGTCTTTGCAGACTCGAGGCCTATTGACGACATCTGTGGCGCGGCGGGCGAAGGTTCACCGGCGGCGCAGGAGGTTACAGAGGAATAGTTTGCTTTCGTCAGTCAATTTGTTGATACTTCTCTACAGGTCGTATTTTACAACCGAACTGGACAACATTTGGTACGCAGGTTCTAAAATTTCATAGTTTCATAATTCATTAATTTTATTCATTTCATTGCTCTTCGGAGGTTTTTGATTGGAGGGGTATTTTCCCCAAAAAGGGGGGAAGTTTGTCAGCCATTAAATTCTAGACAAGAATTTCGAATATGAGCAAAATCGGCCAAGAGGTTGTCTTAGAAAATATTATACAGGTAGAGTTTTTTTTTTTTCAGAGTCACATTAACGAAATCTGAAACGGTGCGAGTTATCGAAATGTGATGTTAGGAGTTACAGGTACCATAAGTTCTGCATTTAAAAAAGTAGAAATTTATTATTAGTTTTTCTGAAATATACTTATTTTTTTTTCTTTTTGGGATCTTTCTGGATCGTCATGATGCATAGTTTTATACAAGTTTGTGCTCGCGAGGTCTACTGTTCGCGGAACTACTAGTTAATATCCAAATGATGATCAAACTTCGTTTTGTATGGAGCGGGCCAGCGATACAGTTCTCGAAAGAGTTTCACACGTCTTATTTTATTCGAAAAAATTGATAAAAACCTCGACTCACCTTGCGGAAACCCCACATCCAAGCCGTGGTGCGTCAGCCCGAAGGGACCGAGCCCGCCCAGGGGCCCTGGCCCCATGCCCATGTGGTGGGCGCTGGAGTGATGCGCGTACGGGTTCTGTGCCAGCGGCGACGGCTGCTTCAGGTAGTGGAAGTAGTGATGCAGCGGCGTCGTGGAGTGGTGCGCTTGCGGAGCCGCGGGGCCGGTAGCAGTCGGCCCGGTCGCTGACGAGTTTGTCAACAACGCCATCTTGCGGAGCAAAGGTTGTCACCGATATAACCTCTTCCGTGTGTGGATTAGCATGGTTGCGGAAGGCCGTTATTGCGTTTGGGGAACTGAGGTGATGGAAGACATGGTGGGTAGACCTGTGGAAGAACAGAGAAGGTTAAAAAAATATTAAAATAATCATTTTAAACTGATCCCTTGGAGACAGGATTGATTAGGAACAAAAGTATAGGGATCGAACAGGTCAAGGGATCGAACTCAAGGTATAACGCAAAATTACTAAACTCAGATTTGATTTTTAACTAAATCAAATTTATTGTTCAAATTAAAAAAATGCATGGATACTACATTATAATACCGAGGGATCACCGTATCAGAAACACGATAGGACAATATTTTCTAGATAAATCAAGCCAAATTTAACTCTAAATTTTGGCTAGATTCGATTGTTTATTAAAATAGACATTCAGGTTGTCGAATGATCTAACTGCAGAGGTTTTCCCAAGTGACTACAGCATGGGGTTCTTCAAAAGGGGTGTTTGGGAATGTATGCTTGTTTACTACCTTGGAAGTATACAAAATAAAATACCGGGTAAAAAATAAGATGAATAAAATCAATACAACAACGCCGAGGTACTCGAAGCTCTTTATACCCACGGCACGGAATCCTAGTGTGGGATCAGGACTATTTACAAACAAAATACTCGTGTAGTACTAAATATAGGACTAAACATAACAGGTTCTATAATAACCAGCCCCGTTGTCCACGAGTTAGGTATATGTTTACAATATAGGACAAATAAACTTCGTTTTGCTTCTTAAGTAGCAAATATAACAAATAAAATATCTACTATTAATCTAAGTTATGTGATTACTTACTGAATAGTATAAAAAAATATACTTTACATTTTCTCTAATCGAAGGCGGGACCTAAAACAGGTATTAGGAGAGCCAATTTCAAAAAAATAAAGCTATATAGAAAAGTTTCACCAATCGTGTTTCTTTTCTATGACTTATTTATATTAAATCTTCAAGTAATTACCGTATTAACATTAAGTTTGTAACCTTTACTGTTACTGAGGGAGCATGTAACGCAACGACTCCAACATTGTAACATAAACAGTTTTTCGAAAATATTTCAAAGTAAACGCAAACATGTATCAGATGCATTTAGAGTTCAATTACAAACATGATTTTAATTATTTTCAGGCCAATTTGATGACTGGAGGTAACCGAGCATTAAATAAGTATACCAATTATCCACGCCTCATACACATTCAATAAAATCGCATCGTACGATCGAGTACGTCAAATTCAATTATAACAACCTCGTATTTTTTATTGCTAACTATTTTACAATTACCCTGATGAATGGTACATTTTATGCACTATTGCAACTCTCGATTTGAAGAAAAAAAAACAAAAGTCAAACACGTGAAACGCCTTCGAAATTCAAAGAAAGAATTCGCTACGATTCGGATGTTTGAGCGTTCGAATTGCAAAATTGAAAGGCATTTTTTGTTGTTGGCAATGGTAGTAGGTACATGTTTACAGACATTTTGTCACGTATATTTTTTGGGACGTTACCTGATGTGCCTTTGCTAAATTGAGGGGGCCATGATCTCTCCTTTGTGGGGAAAAAAATTTACGAGCTGTATCAAAGTGATGACATCTGTGTCAGGAAAAAAATGGTGGGATCATGCGATGGTTTGAATAAAGCTCATTGTAGGCGTACGGAACAAATGAGTATGAAAATATTATTAAACTTGTGAGGAATGATTGACCGATAAAGCATGAAATTAATGCAATATTTCAAATAGATTTGTAGCTCAAATAGTGGTGTAGTGTTTCTAGTGCATTGTAGTTTGTAAATGTCATAAGAACTAGAGATCTCAGCACCATTTTGGTTTTAATTTTTTGAATGTTTATACTACAGGTAAAACGCTAACTTTTTACTAACGCTTAACTGAGTCAGTCCCTGAGGTATGGGAGCGGTACGGGAGGGGTGTTTTCGTCTCTCAAATTATCAGATGATATGTGACATAATGTAAACGAAAACACCCCTCCCGTACCGCTCCCATACCTCAGGGACTGACTTAGTTAAGCGTTAGACCTGTACACCAAAGACATAATAATGCTGGACAGTTCACACACTAGCTTTTATTGAAAAATATTTTTTTCGCAAACTTATTTTAATAGTTGTATAGGTACTTTTATAATTTTAAGAGCCCTAATGTACGAAGATGATTCTGCAAAACGTTACTTTCCAAGTTCTTTAATTTATCAGTAGAAGACATGAGATTCATTGCAGACGGGCCCCCGCGGTGGATTATAGCCCTCGTTGAGAGGCTAGGGTCCCGTGCTGTGAATACACTGATGACTCCCACTTATTTAGAGTACTTATTTTATATTGCGTTTTATGTTTGGCTAATGCTTGGCTAGCAAAGATTTTCTAATAACTTAGATTCCATACACTATCAATGCCAAAAACCTTTGAAAATTAGATCGATGACAAATTAGTTCGATACACTGCCCGTTCACACTCTAGTCCTTCAAATGTGTTCAATAATCAAGCAGCAATTGACGGATAAAGCTTTTTTTTTCTTCTTGTTATGACGTATCAAGCAGATGTCCCACCTGATGTTAAGCGGTACCCTCTGCCTTTAACAATGCATTGCCTCATAGGTCACGTCCACCTAGGACGCGCCCTAAGGGGCATTATGCTGCTCTCGCCGCCCTGAGACAAATTGAAGATGAATAGTCTCATGTGCCTTTCACCGGCCCCCATACCCTTAACACCGGAACACAGCAATGCGAGCACTACTGCTTTGCGGCAGAAATAGGTTTGGAGATAGTACTTCCCCGAACTAACTATTTGATAAAAAAGCTCTAGGTACTACTTGTAAATATTCTAAATTATAATAATAGTGACTTGAAATATCGAAACATTACAACAAAGTGTCTAATATAATTTAAATTAAAAGCTATATTAATAGTACATTATGGTACAAGTGTGTAATGTGGGTGATTACCGCTGAGGCGCCATTGAGACCCGAGCCGATAGGTGAGGGTCTTAAGAGAGCCGAGGACGGTATCATCAATACACACGTGTATATTTTTCAACACACTTGTGAAGAAAATAATAATAAAACAGAAATACACACTCTGTGTAAACGTTCAACTGTCTCTATAACTCACTTGTGAATAAGAGCAATGAAAAAGTCACAGTTTGATTACAGGTGTAATACAGAAATACACACTCTGTGTAAATATTCAACTGTGTCTATAACTCACTTGTGAATAATAGCTATGAATAAGTCGCAGTTTGATTACAGGTGTCATTATGTGCCTAATTGCGGTGAAATTAGAGCCACTTTATGAGCGAGTGTGGTGAAAAATGATTAACTTCACATTTTAAACGTAACTTTTTAAGTACGCAGAGTAAAAAAAGGTTTTTCTTAAGTGGCTTCTGAGGATAATCTTTATTTCCCCAATTTTGCCAGCTTTAATTACCTATATAGAGTTCAAGTCGTTATAATTTCAGTTAAGCCATGTTCCAGCAATACGGAGGCAGCATTGCCGAGACTAGTTGGCAAATTCCGCTAGTTATCCATTATCGATGATAGTCTGGCCACAGAAGTTTATAAAAGCTGTCTACAACATCATTTAAACCAGGGCAAAAACAAAATTATCGCAGAAAAAAAATTAACATTGTCACTTTCGGCGTCCACAATGTTATCTGTTCGCAGAAACCACGTATTTTCCGATGGGCACCTTGAAATTGTCAACAAAAGATTATCCTAAGCCTATCCATTATAAAGAACCTTATCCTTATCCTTATCCCGCGCGATTGACAACCTTACGCGATCCAAGTTTGGGTTCGTTTTAGTATGTTGGTAGATTTCACAGATTTCCGCTTGATTAGAATTTTGCGTTGGCGGTAAAACTCTCGAAAGGTGTTCGATTGTGTAACGAATATCACTGTGGTTTTACATTTTTTTGTCGGTACTTTTGAGTTTTCACTTCAATGCCTTTCTTGTTATCGGTTAGGGAGTGACGTAAAATGAGTCATTATGTACTTGTTGCAGTATTCTATAATGAAAGCAGTAAAAAATAAAACAATTTATTCATTATTTTAATAAAATGGCACGCTTGGTTTCATACGTGCTCACAGCTATGTTGATATATGGTATGTACCCTGTACCGATACTACAAAACTTCAAAGTTGTAATGAATTTCATTATATCATAATTCTATTCGAAAAAAAAACGACTTCTTCAGTTCCACTTCACCAAATGGCACTCACGGAATGCACAGCTTGACTTGTTGCTGAAAATACGGAAAACATTATAAGTGTGCTACATTTGAGGAGTTCCCTCAATTCCTCATGGATCCCATCATCAGTACCAGATTTTGATGAAAATGGGGCCAATCTGGAAGCATGTCGTAATTCGTACCAACAATTTTTTTTCTCCAAATCTGTTCATAAATGACGGAGATTAGAGGTAACAAACATTGAAAAAAACACACGAATTGAGAACCTCCTCCTTTACTTTGAAGTAGGTTAAAATATGAATTCATATTGTGAAATGTTTGGAATAATTTTATTTTATCAATTTAACACTAAGTTATCACTTCCTCAAGCAATTTCACAATGCACCCCTGCAAAAAGACAGTACATTAACACCCTGTCCCCTTAAAGCACGGTGTCAATAACGCCAAAAATCTATTTGACACAATGCAATGAAGGCCATAAATAATATCGCACGGCAAACACGCCGCCATATTGTATCGGGAAAAACAAACATTCGCGCCCTTTTCGGTGTAATTATTCGTCGTGTTTGCGCAGTTGGCAACAGTGGCTGTCAGCGTGACGGATCACTGTGACCCGTGACACATAAAAAGTGCATTTGTTTTTAAAATAATGCTGTACTTTTTTAACAAGAGGGCAACTTTCAGAAATAAGTATTTCAGTAGTACAGCTCGTTCACCGTAAAATACCGTAAATACTCCATGGCAGGTGCCAACTTAAGCTAGGTTTATATTATGGTGTCGGGGTGTGTCGTGGCGCGCTAGAACGCAATCGGTTACGTTTATTATCTATGACTAGATTCACATTAGTAGGTTGTGTCGTATTGTGGCGCGTCAACGCAACCGATTGCGTTCTGGCGCGCCACGACACACCCCGACACAATAATATGATCCTAGCATGACGGTGAACGGTCTGCAATATCAGATTTTAAATAAATAAATAATGCTGGATAGTTCACACAACATTATCTAGCCCCAAGCTAAGCAGAGCTTGTGTTATGGGTACTAGA
Organism: Operophtera brumata; assembly: GCA_932527175.1. Lineage (NCBI taxonomy): Eukaryota > Metazoa > Arthropoda > Insecta > Lepidoptera > Geometridae > Operophtera > Operophtera brumata. The sequence continues at coordinate 49,831,951 of OW052239.1, read as the reverse complement.
TAACGGATCATTACATAGATATTTTTATTATACATAGAAAATATCCAGAACACCCTGAACACATCTGCAGATTGTACAAATATTTGTTTCGAGGCGGTAATCGAACGCGCAACCTCCAGCGTCGCAGGCGAACCTTTACCCGCCGCGCCACAGAGGTTGTCCTATATAATCATGTTCTATAATACCACTAATATCATAAATGTCAAAGTTGCGATGTTTGAATGTTTATTACTACATCACGCCGAAACGGCTGATCCGATTTTGATGAAATTTGGTACACACATAGACTGTGACCTGGTTTGAGCTATAGGCTACTTTTAACCCTGGATAAACGCGAGCGAAGCCGCGCGCAGAAGCTAGTATTCTCTGTGTAAGTGAAATTTGTTCTTCAAGAACTATCTCAATGTGTGGTGATTCTTTCATGAAATCGGGAAGGATCCTGCACCACATTTTCCAACATAACCTAACCCAACCATTTGTTGTGACAAAGACATTAATTTAGGGCGTGATAATTGCCCACTGTTGGGCTCGCAGGGGCTGCTTTTGTGACAAATTTCTCGCATCGGAACACACTATTAACAATTTCAATGCGTTTTTTTGTCAGTTTCCGAGTAACCATTTGTCACACAATGACTGTCGGCTACGTTTGTGCGGTTTGGGAAGTAAACGAGAATAGAAGATTTAGTTTTGTCAGGTCTAGACGTATTAGGTAATAGGTAGGTTGACGTCTGATTTGGATTTAAATAATAAATAATAAAATAAATAAATAATGCTGGACAGTCCACACAACATTATCTAGCCCCAAGCTAAGCAGAGCTTGTGTTATGGGTACTAGATAACTGATATACTTAATACAATATATTACATAGATAGATATTTTTATTATATATAGAAAATACCCAGAACACCCTGAACAAATATCTGCAAATTACACAAACATTTGTTCCGAGGCGGGAATCGAACCCGCAACCTCCTGCGTCGCAGGCGAACGTTCACCCGCAGCACCACAGAGGTCGAGATAATGAGTTTGATAATTGTAAAAAATATTGTTATTGGCTTTCAAAAAATTAGTCCGACGTAATTTGACGACCTCTGTAGCCCGGCAGGCGAAGGTTCGCCTGCAACGCAGGAGATTGCAGGTTCGATGCCCACCTCGGAACAAATATTTGTAGGATCTGCAGATATTTGTTCAGGGTGTTCTGGGTATTTTCTATGTTAATAAAAAATATCTGTCAATGTAATGTATTGTATTAAGTATATCAGTTATCTGGTACCCATAACACAAGCTCTGCTTAGTTTGTGGTTTGATAATGTTGTGTGAACTGTCCAGCATTATTTATTTATTTATATGCTTGAAACTAGCTTTCAACATAAAACTCAGAAGTATTATTGTTATTTACATCGAAATCCAAAATATTTCGTCAAAAGCAGAACAATCAGATAACGGTAGCGTTTCTATATTTGATTTTCTTCACAAAAAATCTAATTTGTTATTGGACACGCATGTTTAGGGTACGAGGGTCGAACGTAGACTATTCTATTGTTGCATTGACAGTTTGTTTAACATCGGCATTCTATTTTTGAATTTGAAATTGTAGCGACTCTATTCGGAATGCATTCTGTTTTCGAATACTCGTCTCAATTTGAAATTGGTATGTCATTGTTAGGCTGCGTCCCCCGTAGGCAAACTGGGGCCCAACTCTACTATAGTTCAAAGAAAGACCATTTTCAATTCAATTATAAATGTCATAAACAAGTAATTAATTTTGTAAAAATTCAAAAAACCTCAATGCAATGAAACGGCTGAACTGATTTTGATCAAACATAGCTAAGAACACTCCGACAAATTCACCTTTAAAAAAAAAAAACAACAAATTGGTTCATCCGTTTGGGAGCTACGATGCCACAGACAAACACACACACACACACACACACACACACCCACACACCTTACACACACACACACCTTACACACACACACAGACACGTCAAACTTATGTATAACACCCCGTCGTTTTTGCGTCGGGGGTTAATAATGGTATTCTGCTCAATTCATGATTCATGGTCGTACATAAATTGTATGTAGATTTTACGATTGTTTCTAAATGGTCACAATTATAATGCAATTGAAAAACCATTTAAGTTAGTAGAATACCACAAGTGTCAAAAGTGACGGTTATGAGACAATTAATTAACAATTTAAATACCTGCAATTGGTTTAGTATAATTGGGCCCCTGTTTGCCGCCGACTGAGCCAGCGGCGTATCGGTTTTGTACGCCCTTCCATATTTGAAATGGAGTGTTCACAGTTTGCTAGTTTTGCGCGTAACGCTGCAAACTGCGTAGAGTGAGCGCAATACTAGCAAACTGAATACTCCATTTCAAATATATGGAAGGGCGTACTAAACCGATACGCCGATAACTCAGTCGGCGGCGAACAGCAGATGCAGCCTTGCAGTGTCACAGTAAATGTAATCATGGTTGCATTTTAACCAATGTAGCTCATCTATACACCAAGTGTAGTAAACTGAAATGGAAGTGTATTGCGTAACTTTTCAAATTGGTGGATATTGTCTACCAAAGTTTGGATATTGTCTACCAAACATGACTTGACTGTGACTTTGACTACATAGAAGGATTAAGTTACAAATTATATTGAAAATACAATAAAAATTATACTTTAAAATGGCAAATGTACAAGCCGTGGGACGCCAACTATAAGAAAAAATAAATATAAAATAATAATAAGTTCTAACACAATTCACACATTTCAGCTAAAGCATTTTAAAAATTCGAAGGTATTTTTTTTCAGTCGAAAATTATTTTCTAAATCATCAAATCGTAATTTTACCTCAAAAATACGAAAGTATTTTTTCCATATACTGTTACCATTTCTCCCCTAAACGAGACTCAAATCTCATCTCTCAAGGGACTGTGGAGCTCAAAACAATTCAATGCACACTGGGTCTCATAGTCCCTCTTTTGGTCGTATAGTCCCACATTGGGTCTAATAGACCAGGGGTGAAAATGCTAAAAGCAAATCAGTTGCCACTAGGGAGGTAACTGGATACCCTATTTGTACAAATGATTATGGTTTAATATTGAAGAGCTGTTAATAGTTGAGCAAATTGAGAATTCTTCAGATTTTGGTTGTAAGTGAGGGGTAATCAGTGTTGCCAATTGATTACTCTAGTTTCGACTTTAATCGAGATATCCGATTCGAATCTATATTTTTGTTTAGAATTTGCGTAGATGATTCAGCCCTGTTTATGTGTAAGAATTTTCAACATTGGCAACACTATTAGAGAGATCTTTAGTCATTTTGAGTGCATTATAATTTAATCTAACAATATCCTATGGAACTTTAACTATTAACTTTGGCTCCCAACGTAGAAATCCTAAACACGAATTTAGTCAAAAAAAAACAATATGCATCCATAAGACCAGGAGACTGACGCTGAATTCATCCTTGTGGTTTTTAGGGTTCCGTAGTCAAAGACAAGGAACCCTTATAGATTCGTCATGTCTGTCTGTCTGACTGTCTGTCTGTCTGTCCGTGTTTTTTTTTCCGGAACTATAAGAGCTATACTGTTGAAACTTGGTAGGTAGATGTATTCTGTGAACTGTATTAAGATTTTTACATAAAAAATAAAAAAACTATTATTTTTGGGGTTCCCCATACTTAGAACTGTAAATCAATATTTTTTTTCATTAAACCTATACTTGTGGGGTATCTAAGGATAGGTCTCCAAAAATGATTTTGAGGTTTCTTATGTAATTTTTTTCTAAACTGAATAGTTTGCACGAGGGACACTTCCAAAGTGGTAAAAAGTGTGTCCGTCCCCCCCCCCATAACTTCTAAAATAAGAGAATAATAAAACTAAAAAAAATATATGGTGTACATTACCATGTAAACTTTCTTTCAAAATTGGTTTGAACGAGATCTAGTAAGTAGTTTTTTTTGAATACGTCATTAATCGTAATCCATCCAAGAACTTTTATATTATGTTTCTTGCTGCTACGGAACCCTTCATGGGCGAGTCCGACTCGCGCTTGGCCGCTTTTTGTTTTCGTATTATGCCTTTATTTTCAAGAATCCCAAAACGTCACAATGCCTGAAAACCAAACTGTATAACCAATGTGTCCTGCCCACAATAAAGTACGGCGCCGAAGCATGGACGCTCACTGTTGAAGCTGTCCATAAAATGAGTCGCCCAAAGAGCTATGGAGCGTGCCATGCTTGGAATATCTATACTGGACCGTGTCCGCAACACGGAAAGCCGAAGGAGGACAAAGGTGGCAGATATTGGAGACCGTATTGCGAGACTAAAGTGGCGCTGGGCAGGACACTTGGCCAGATTTGGTGACGGCAGGTGGTGTAAGGCCCTGACCAGTGGCAGAGAGGGAGCACTAGAGGCTGTGGGCCTGACTGACTGATGGTCTGCCACAGCCTGTGGCAGACCATCAGTCAAGTGAGCGGACGATATATAAGCCGTAGAGGGAAATACCTGGATGCGAATTGCACAGAACCGATTGGAGTTGCGTTTGAGGGAGGAGGCTTAGGTATACCCAGCAGTGGGCTATTATTTAAGCTGCCAATAATGATGATGATGATTATGCCATAGGAATACCATCTACGACAATTGTATCCCTCCGTAGCAAGTGGACAGATTCGCAACTAGACAGATTTTCAGGTGGACGGATTAGCAACTGGACAGGACATGTACAGTCCATAACATAACATAACATAACATAACATAACATAACATAACATAACATAACATAACATAACATAACATAACATAACATAACATAACATAACATAACATAACATAACATAACATAACATAACATAACATAACGACAACCGACGACGCTGTAGAAGGCTGGCACCGTCGAATTAATGCCAAAATACCAAAAAAAACATCCCGTTTTTGGTTTCTACAGTTATTGAAAAATTAATCGAAAATCGTTGATACTAAAATAAGTAGAAGTTCTTATCACTGTGAAGAAACAAAACGTCGGTCAAAGCAAATTATGATTAATAAGCAGATACAAAATATATTATCGGACTAAATAAATAAAACGCAGCCAAGAGCGAGTCGGACTCGCCCATGAAAGGTTCCGTAGCAGCAAGTAACATAATATAAAAGTCCTTGGCTAGTTTACGATTTACAACGTATTAAATAAAAACTACGTACTAGATCTCGTTCAAAACAATTTTCGTTGGAAGTTTACATGGTAATGTACATCATATATTTTTTCTAGTTTTATCATACTCTTATTTTAGAAGTTACGGGGGGGGGGGGGGGGGGACACATTTTACCACTTTGGAAGAGTCTCTTGCGCAAACTAGTTTAGAAAAAATATATATTCGAAACATCAATATCATTTTGGAAGACCTCCTATCCGTAGATATAACCCACACGAATGGGTTTGATGAAAAAAAAAATTGAGTTTCAGTTTCAGTTTTAGTCATGGAAGTATGGGGAACCCCAAAAGTTTATTGTTTTTTTTTCTATTTTTGTGTGAAAATCTTAATGCTGTTTATAGAATACATCTACTTACCAAGTTTCAACGGCAATAGCTCTTATAGTTTCGGAAAAAAGTGACTGTGTCATACACGGACAGACAGACAGACAGACATGACGATACCATAAGGGTTCCGCAATTTTGTTACGGAACCCTAAAAACGGCTTATTACCACTGTATTTCGTTATTTATTTATTTAATATGATTCCCAACCACGATAGTTTCAATTCTATATTATCGGATTGCGGTTATGACGTGCTTAGAGCGCCTAAGATCGTTATCTCGAAAATAAATTTCTCCCGGTATTCAGAAGTAATTTTTTTTAACTTAAATTCGTTTAGTTTTATTTTCATTCAATAAAGTATTTCAATGTATTAACTATATTTCATTGTTCACGTCTGTACTCTGTCCAGTTGCTAATCCGTCCACCTGAGAATCTGTCCAGTTGAGAATCTGTCCAGTTGCGAATCTGTCCACTTGCTACGGAGGCACTTTTATAATCTACTAATACGCTGTGGTTTAGGTTGTAGTTTCTGTTGGGCACTTTTGGGCACTTCATCCAAAATTTGCAAGTTATAATAATGGACCAGCATTTTACGGTCTTTGCTCTCTGTCAGCACTTGCAGGGGCGGAGTCCCCTGAGGGTACTCCGGTTCGGGACTCGGGGCTTCGCTAATGGCCCGTGTACCCTTCAGCGGTCAGAGGGCGTGGGTATATTTGTCAAGTTAATAACTACTATTACTGATTTTATCTGAGGTTATTACATTTCAGGGTCTTTTATATGAATTGTTGAATGTTACTGTATATAAGAACAAAAGCTTGCTTGAAACTGGACATTGGCAACTATGATTATTTCTTACAACAAGTAATTAATTTTGTAAAAATTATTAAAACCCTCAACGCAATGAAACGGCTGAAGCGATTTTGATCAAACATAGCTAAGAACACACCCGACAAATTCACTTTTCAAACAAAAAAATAAAAAAACTCTTCATCCGTTCGGGAGCTACTATGCGACAGACAAACACACACACACACACAAACACACACACAGACAAGACAAACTTATAACACCCCGTCGTTTTTTCGTCGGGGTTTAAAAACTGCTTCATGAGATAAATTCTATCAGTTATGCTTACGTTTTTGAATAACTAGGATACTGCTATATGATTGCTTTGGTAATAAATACGTGAGCTCTATACGTAATGTCTACATGGTTACTAAGGGTGACGTGATTGTTTTGTGTTTTCGTGTGGATACGTGGTGGCTATGTAAGGTCTACGTGGTTGCTACGTGATTGCTTCTCGTGCCTATGTCTGGATAACTGGTGGCTACGAAAGGTCTACGTGCGGTTGCTACGAGATTACTTCTTTCGTCTGAATACGTGGTGGCTACGTAAGATCTACGTGGTCGCTACGTGATTACTTCTTGTTTCTACGGCATGTCTACGTAGTGTCTACGTGAGGTCTAGGTGATTGCTACGTGCTTACGTGCTTGCTACTTGTGTCTACGTCATGGTTACGTGGTTGCTACGTGATTACTTCTTTCGTCTGAATACGTGGTGGCTACGTAAGATCTACGTGGTCGCTACGTGATTAATTCTTGTTTCTACGGCATGTCTACGTAGTGTCTACGGCATGTCTACGTAGTGTCTACGTGAGGTCTAGGTGATTGCTACGTGCTTACGTGCTTGCTACTTGTGTCTACGTCATGGTTACGTGGTTGCTACGTGATTACTTCTTGTTTCTACGGCATGTCTACGTAGTGTCTACGTGAGGTCTAGGTGATTGCTACGTGCTTACGTGCTTGCTACTTGTGTCTACGTCATGGTTACGTGGTTGCTACGTGATTACTTCTTGTTTCTACGGCATGTCTACGTAGTGTCTACGTGAGGTCTAGGTGATTGCTACGTGCTTACGTGCTTGCTACTTGTGTCTACGTCATGGTTACGTGGTTGCTACGTAATTTCTACGTGTGCCTACGTCCTAGCTATGTGAATGCTACGGTGGCGGAGCACAGCATAATCTAAAACAGACTGTATTTTTAATATTCTTAAGCATAATTTTTGTGTCTTTGCACACGTGGACATTTAACATGTCGTTCACTGCGCATCTAGAACACCGCGGAAGATTTATCTTTCAAAATCATTGCTTGACTTGAGCTCAACACACACACACACACACACACCCACACACACCCACACACACTTACGTGCTAGGGTAACTCCTGTGATACCTAGACTGGTGGTAGCAGGAAAGCCCGCTCACTCAATTAAATTACTCACCCACAAACACTCTCTCAGCGGGTGAGCGGGTACTCACCCGCTTACTCACCTCATCAAAACCACGCAAGCGATATTTTTATTTTTATTATTTCATTTAACTTACTCATATTTTTCCTTTCTTCAAAACTACCATAAGCATATTTGTTAGTATTCCTACATTTTTGACTTATTTTGTGTAACCCTTTTTTGTCTTTATTGTTTTGTATTATGCTATTTCGATTATTATATATTATATTGTAACGCTGTTAGTTTACCTGAATAAAACTAGTGGTTCGCCCCGAACTGAGACCTCGCGAAATGCGATTCAGGTAGGTAACCCTATTTCTTTTAAAAAAAAACACTAACTACGTGTGGTTCGAAAAGTTAGACATACAACGTCGTTCAAATTCCTAGAAACGGGAGGGTCAACAGTGGAATGGTTATACTGGTCATTGTTTTATAGATTACAAGTTTCGAAATTCTTCAATTTTAGACTTTTTTGAAGTATTTGTGTCATAAAAGCAACAAACATACCAATTTTCAGCGTTGTAGGATTTTGGTCTTTTACATTTTCAATTTACCCTAATATCTCAAAAACTACATAGGTATAAAATATATAAAAAATAGTTTTGAAATTTCGAAGCTTTCATATGACACCCCATTTGATCTGATATTCTTACTTTTTTTTTACCCCCTCTTGGACCCCAATATTTCAACAACCCCCCGACCGATATAGCTCGTAACCTTACCAACAAATTGTACCAATACTATCTACTCCCCGATCAAATTTCATGAAGATTGGTTTAACTGTTCGGAAGTTATGCTCGGACAAACATACATACATACATACATACATACATACAAACGCCGATTCTTCCAAGTTAACTAAGAGAACTCGCTTCGCTCGTTCGATAAATCGTAATAAAATGCCTGCTATCAATATTAAACTTATCATATACAATCTTTGTTAACTATTGCACTCTCCGGCTTCCCATTCATATTTAGAAGGTATCAATTCATTTCATATTTTCAATGTATTTCATCTACTCCCCCTCGCGTGACGACAATGGGCGCGTGCGTCATTGTGAGGGGCAATCAATGCTGCCAATTGATAACACTAATTTGGTCGGTAATCGAGATATCCGATTCGAATTTAGAATCTTTAGTTTTACAATTTAGCTCTTAGGATCGTATCAAATCAAAATCAACTCTGAGCTCGATCTTGAGTCCACCAAATATGTGATTTTTGTATGCGAATTTTGAAATTGGATTTATAAATACTTACCTACTTCATGATATCGTCAGTTTTTTCGGTTTTGAGTTAGCAACACTGGCTTGTGAATTTTTTGGTATTTCTGTCAAATTGTATATTCGAGGTATTTTGAAAAATATCTGAGTGTCCTTTTCGAATAATAAAAAATAACAGATCTTCAATTCATAAACATAAATCCAAGAAATCACTAAGCCGACGTACTTTTTTACTAGAAATCAATAAGCCCCTGACTATTGTCCTAATGGCAACACAAATAAATGACAGGTATTAAATAGGTGACAGAATTTTTTCATAACGGTTTGTATAACTTTTTACCAAGAAGGTTTTATTGTGATTTTGTATAAAGTTCTACTAAGTACATATGGATCCTGATGACAAACTGAGGAGAGTGGTCTGTTTTACTCATCGAGCATACGGAGGCCTGCAATGCTCTAAGGTTTTACTCGTTAGACTGGCAGTATGGTCTTTGACTTTAGGCTGCCTGAAAGGGCGAATGAAAAATAACAAAACAACAAGTTACAAGTCACTGTATACAAGTTGGCACCTGCCATGGAGTATTTACAGGTGCCATCTTGAAGGAGCTGTAAACAAGTATTATACGCTAAACTTTAAAAAATACTAGTACAAGATGTAAAGCGGTTGTTAGAATCTGTTCCTAAATCGGAAAGGTACTGTTACGAGGATCTATTCAATGATTCTCGCGACCCCATAACTGCAAAACCTAGTTCTGAAAATGAAGTAGAATGATAACCCGATTTTGTTTGGATGTTGTACCGGGTACTGGAATAATCTATGTCCATTATTTATCACTCTAATCGCACCGGCACGGAAACATGGCCAGTCACGAATTTTGCGCTAACATGTGTTTTTATGATTTTATTGAATTGTTTAAGGGTAGGTTTGCTAAAACTAAGTCTTTTTTATGTTATGAGTTTTTGTTTATTAGTTTCAACAATTACAACACTCCTCCGTACCTGTTTTTTAGAAATCTAACAATAATCAAGAATTTTAACACACATTTGAATCGTACCAAATATAAAAAACACATGTTCTTTTTTAATTATTGACACGTTTTAATAACGGGTGTTTCCTCCTCTAGCCTTGATGACTGCCTGCATTCGGTCAGGCATAGTTTGGATAATGTTTTTGACAACTTGTTGTATGGCTTCCCAAGCGGCCAGCGCTGCATTGCGGAGCTGGTGACTTTGTGGCGGGATGGAACCGGACTTGACCTTTCTTTTGAGCATGTCCCAAATGTGCTCTATTGGGTTTAAGTCCGGGCTACGAGTTGGCCACTGCAACTTCTGAATCCCAACTGCTTGAAGGTACTCCTCCACGCACCGTGCGAAGTGGGGACGTGCGTTCTCATTCATTAAAAAAAAATCGTCGTGCCCAATGAACCCGGAATAGGGCATAACATGGTCCTGAAGGATCTCTTCGATGTATCGAGTTGCGTTTAGCCGATTGTCGACGACCACCAACTCCGTACGAGCATCTGAACTTACTCCTCCCCATACCATTATAGAGCCGCCGTGAAAACACACTGTTTGTGTAGTTGTAATGGGTAGGTACCGCTCTCCTCTTCTTCTCCACACCCTTTCTTGACCGTCTGGTGCTCGTAAAGCAATTCGACACTCATCTGTAAAGAGCACTCTAGCCCATTGCTCGTGTGTCCAGAGGGGCAAGTCCGAGTTTACACACACCATCGTAACGATGATCGTAACGGCGAGTGTACGTGTATTGCGTAGTAACTAGCCATTAATCTGTGACGTTTTTGGCACAGATTAATAGCTAGTTATTATGTTATACACGTACGATCGTGTTACGTTCACCGTTACGATGGTGTTTGCAAAACTCAGACTCACCCCCCAGTTGGCATGTACTCGCGCGAATCGAAGGCGAGCTACTTGGTGCTGTCTGAGCAGTTCTGGGCCGCGCGCTGGTCTAAGAGCTTTTAAATTAACTTCCTCCATTCGTCTTCTGACTGTGCGCTTGCCTACATTAATGCCTCTGACGTTTTGGAGCCGCTGTCGAATCTCAACGGCTGTAAGTAGCGGTTTCTCAATATTTCTAAGACAATAAACCGGTCGTCTCGAGCCGAGCCTTACACCTCCACTACCTGGTCTTCGAGTGTAGTTCCCGGTGTCTTGATATCGATTCAAGGCATACTGCATAGATGAACCTGGTACATTTAACACAATAGCCACTGTGAAGTGTGTCAGTCCTTGGTTGATCAATGCAATGGCTTGTGCAACATGTGCTGCGGTTATTGGCATTTCTTTTTTACCTATTGCACGTTTTGATGTGCCAAAAACCACCACAAAACTCTAAAAGTTGATTGAAGTGAAGAACCGCACTAACGCAAGGTTTTCAAAACACTAATCCTAATGGATCAAGTGACCTGTTTTTACTAAATCTTAGAAACTGGTGTCAGAGTGCACTCAAACTTAATGAGTTACCCTCTTGAAACAAAAGTAAACATTTTTTAACCTACCTTCATAAATAACATCAATAAGAAACTGTTCAAGTGTTTGTTATGACGAGATATGAGCTTGGCCAAGATTCCGTGCCGCTGAGATTTATAAGTCCAGGGATTAGAAATAAGGGTAGGTATATCCCATTGATATTTTCTTAACACTCCTGTCTACCCTTATCTGGTTATGTTGGTTCATTCACATACATACATACATAGACACACGCTTTTTTTCCCCGAACGGGTAGGCAGAGCCTCAATGGACCTCTTTTCACAATGGGTTGCACCATAGTGGAATATAGACGTGACACGTAGATAGCTCATCACCACCATTGCTTCCCACGACTGACTCAGCTAACGCTTTCTTCGAGTAATAAACACATTCCATAATAAGCTAGCACCCAGGACAAATCTTTTACCAACGAATCTAATCAACAAGTCCGGGTAATCCCTTTGTCGGCTTTTATGACATCCATGGGAGGAGACGGAGGGGTCTATTCTTAGGCCGGGCACACCCCAGCCTTGGTTCTTTAAATAAATAAAATTTCTTATTTTGAGATTATCCATTTTTTTTTAAATATAATTTTCAACGTTACGATCCTTCCAAGTCTTCAAAGTCACAGTTAAGTCATGTCATGTTTTAGTAGAACGGTGGCCGTTTTACTAAGACATTTAGCGTGATTTGAATGGAATGTTGCCAGCTGCTAAGCTGTTGAGCTTTTTTGTGAAAGAGTTCGGGGAAGTACCACCATACCTATTGCTGCCGCAAAGCAGTAGTGCTCACATTACTGGGTGCCAGTGAAATTACAGGCACATGATACTTTTCATCTTTATGTCTCAGGGTTACGGGCGCAATGGGCCCCATAGGGCCACATAGGGCGCGTCCTAGGTGGACGTGACCTATGTGATAATGCATTTTTCATAGGCAGAGGGTACCGCTTAACATAATGTGGGCCATGTTAGGCCATCTAAAATTGTATTAAAAAAACTGCAAACAACGCGCGCGGGGCTGGTGATATTCTATACAAAATACCCACTTAATAAGCGCGATGCTTTACTTTAAGATGATATGTACTTTGGCGTTACACTATAAATTCCGAAGATTTTCAGCTCCCAAATTTCAATACCATGAATTTCAGTTTAAACTTAGAATCAAAATCATTTCAATATTCCCCAGACGCAACCCATTTATGAAACCAACCAATAACACGACTGCACAGAGTCAACATTCATTATTACAGCGCTCTATCCAAATGAACACCACCGGAATTCAGCCGGGTAAACAAACTCGGAAGAAAATCGATACGAGCGAGCGAGCGAGCACGCTTATCCTAAAACGAGACAGCGATGGAGGGAGGTTAAGGCGTGGCTAAGACCGCCTCAACTGCAGTTTTTATACGCGTGAACGAGATAGGTATATTTTTGTCGGTTAAAACTGTAAATAAAGCAAGTGATTTACGTTTCTTTCAAGTGCTTTTGGCTTATTGCGCCTATTCCAGGTTGTAGTTGAACTGAGTTTTATAGGTAATAGTGATGTAGGTGTTATTGACGTTTACGAAACGAAGGTCGTAAAGAAAGTTCGTTCTTTATGAACGCATTTATTTAAAGTTGGGCAATGTTTGGGTCTGAATTATTGGATTTAGGTGGCGCATTATATATTTCTTATCTCCATAACTTTCAAACGACATACCTAATTCTGTGAAAAACATCGATTGGTAATATTTAAATAAATAAATATATAAATAAATAAAGCTGGACAGTTCACACAACATTATCTAGTACCGAGCTAAACAGAGCTTGTGTAATGGGATAACTAGATAACTGATATACTTTTTTTTTTTTTTTATACAACTTGTTATGACGGATCGAGCTGATGGCCCACCTGATGTTAAGTGGTAGGTACCCTCTGCCTATGAACAGTGCATTATCACATAGGTCACGTCCTCCTAGGACGCGCCCTATGTGGCATTGCATTGCGCCCGCCACCACTTAATACAATATGTACATACCTACTTAATACAATACATTACATAGATAGATAGCCATTTTTTATTATACATAGAAAATACCCAGAACACCTGGAACAAATATCTGCAGATCGTACAAATATTTGTTCCGAGGCGGGAATCGAACCCGCAGCCTCCTATTATATGTTCTAACAGTAAGCACGTAGTAGGTAATATTAGATGTGTTTCACAATAAAAAATCATGACAACTTTAGCCTTTTTAACATCAACTGGTGTTTTTTCATAAAATAAAAGAAATAACCCGCCGTTTAACAGTCGGGTAATAAAGCGCAATATCATAAATCTGATGCAGTTGAATTCACCCATTCACCCCGGGAATAATAAAAACCTGGCAGCATCAGAAGTGCTGTCAACATTCTAAATACGAAAATTTAATTAATGCTTCCTCTACGTGACGTTTGAAAATAGAACACACCAAAGGTACTTTATCGTGCCAGTTTCGCGGTGAATGAATAGTTGTACGTGAGTGTAACAAATAAGTGGTGCTTTTGTGTGTATGATAAAAAACCTAGTTCTGTGCTGTGTGGGCGGGCATAGACGGAGCAAATCGTTTTGCAAATCACGACTTTACCTATAGCTATGGTTGTACTATTATTTATTCTGTGGCTTTGTCAAGCTCAGAGGCACAGAATAAATAATAGTAGTTACAGGGTAGACTTGGTTTAAAATGTAACCCGCTTATTTTCAGAAATAGTGTCTTATTTTAGGCGACCTTATAGGTAATGTTGGAATGTTGGTTAAGGCTGAGCAAACCCTAGGCAAAAATCTTCACACAAAAAAAATGACTCGCGTCGCACGAAAGCGCAGTTTTTATTGAATATCTCGTAAATTATAGATAACTAGCGACTCGCCTCGGCTTCGCACGGGTAGCCCCGGTGACCCCCCCCTTCTACCCTCCCCCCTATGTCAATTTCCTGGTTCTGAGCCACCTCCCCACCAATTTTCAGCCAAATCGGTTCACCCGTTCTTGAGTTATAAGAAAGTGGTGTAACTAACGCGACTTTCTTTTATGTAGGTATATAGATTTTGCAAAACCCTTACAGCAAACCCTCGGCTTTGTTGCATTGATTTTATTTATCTTATTTTTTTACCCAATAATAATGCACCATTTTAATAAACAATCGAATCTAGTCAAAGGTTACAGGTAACTTTGGGCTTTTTTCTATGGAGAAAATACTGTCCTATTGTGTTTCTGGTAGGTACAGTGATCCCTCGGAATTATAATGTAGTATCCATGCATATTTACAATTTGAATATTGTACTTGATTTAGTCAATTCTAAATGTTGGTCCGAAAGTTGTATGGAAGAAATAGCTATAAGCGAAAAGACCGCCCATTGTGCATTTTTGTTATTTATGTAATGTTGTGTATTTCTGTGTGTTATTTATCTGTTATGTACAATAAATAGTTAATCTATGTAATGTAATCATCATCATCATCATCATCGATCCGTAACTAGCAGGCGGTTTGGTGATGACAGTGTTGGTGCTAAGCACTGATGCTCCTGCCCATCCCCTGGTGTTATCTCTTAGTCGGCTTTTACGAGATCCACGGGAGGAGACGGACAGGTATATTTGTAGGCTGGCTACACCACGATGTAATAATCCTGATAAGTTATTTTGGTGTAGCTACCGTTACGTATGGAATGACTTATATACTTGATACTTACATTGATACTTATATTGATACTTATATTGATACTTACGTATCATTACTTTGGAATGACCAAAAATTACAGACTGGGCGGGGATTGAACCCGCAACCTGGCAACGGAGATGCCCTAACCGCTGCGCCACCGGTCATCTCCACGACAGACCGAATTTTCTGTATGGCATCATTGGCTCCAAGCCCAGTAACTTAAATTGTTAGGTTAGGTAGTTCGTTTAGGTTTGAAAATGTGTCTGGAAATCAAGTTTAACTTTTTTTCAAACAAAAGACATTAACGCGCTTCAAAAAACATTGAATTATTCTGAATTTTTAAAAAAATAACTGCTTTTGTTACCCGGTCTTGTTTGTAAGATTCGTTGCTATAAGATCTGTCCTGGCTGCAGGAATGTATAATTACTGGAAGAAAGCAGATTCAGGCGTGGGAAGCAATGGTGGCGATGAGCTCACCGCTTATCACGTCTATATCCTACGACGGACCCACGTAGGAAATATGGAAAGACGTAGGAACCCACAGATCCATTTGAGGCTCTGCCTACCCTATCGGGGAAAAAGGCGTGTGTGTATATGTATGTATGTATGCATCAAATCATTGATCGTTTCCACGCACAATTTATTGTCTGCCTGCAAATATTTAAAAATAGAAAAAAGTTAACGCATTTCATTTCAAAAATAGAACACACAATGACAGATGTCCGCCCAACGCATCTACGGTAGCACGCAAAATCCTTCCAAACCACTATAATTACTTTTATTATCCCAAACAAACCCGGGCGACGAAAAACATTTTTTTATACAAAGGGAGGCCCTCGCTCCGGGGGGTGAGAAAGGGCGTACAACTAATTATTATTTTTATTGGGTATGTGCTACATGGGCTGAACTGAGTGAACATCTGCCTGTTGAAAAAAAGTTATAGTCAATGGTTGTCAAAAACGGCGGGAATAGCGCTTGATCGATGTTTTGTAGAAATAATGATTTGGCTTAGATTCAAATTAGATATACTAAATACTACGACTAAATAATAACATTATATGCAGATATCAAAGAAGCATAGACATGAAATCCTTTTGTAGGTTAGGTTTGTGGTCATAGCACAGAATAAATAATAGTACAAGTCATAGTAAGAAAAAAGCTATGATAGAACCATATTAGATCTATAATGTACATCGAAAATTCTAAGTCTATGGATAGAACAGTGTGATGCCAAAAAATAAATACGGACAAGTGCGAGTAGGAATTGCGCCCTGAGGCTTCCGTACCATTGCTTTGGCATAGTTTGGCCTACAACAAGCTGAAATGTAGTGATTTTGTAGTTATTTCCTAGAAACATCACAAATCTTGATTCTAGGGTCAAAATTCCTAAATTTTAGTGATTTTTCGTTATTTGTGTGACAATGACAAGACCTAGCATTTTAAATTTTTGAATTGTGAGGTTACTAGAAGTACCCTAGAGGTTTTTCATTTTCTGAGAACAGACATATCCTGACAACAAATTGATGGAATGAATGAATTAACGAATGAATAAACGTACGAATGAATGGATGAATTATTTATTTGCTTAGAATGTAGGTATAGTAAATAACATAGAAGATAAATATAAATTATAGTTTCCAGTACATTATTCCTTTAAGGCGCGATAGGTTCTCAAATGTCTCTCGAATTTTAAAGTTTTTGATAAGAATTTTCATAGTTTTCTATGAAGAAAAAAATTTATGATATTATTGAGCTTTTTATCTAGTGAAATCAATAATTCAATACAATATTTGAATTACTTCACTCGATAAAAAAAAATAACAAAGATACCTCCTTTTTAAAATTGAAATGCTATTTTTCACTCACTTCTCTCACGTTTTAATTTTTGAAACATTTGGTTACATGTTAGTTATTATTTGAGTTAGTGAATTCATCAACAAAATTAAACAAAACTTTGAACGACATTTTTATATAATTTTTTTATACATAAAAACACGGTATCAGAGCGTGCGCTCGCCTTCTTCGCCTCATACAAAAATGTTCGTTGAACCTATAGCGCCTTAAGTGGAAAAACTTTGTCTCAAGACTGCGCCAACCCCAGGCAAAAATCATTACACATAAAAAAACGCCTCGCACCGCACAAAAAAGCAGTTTTTATTGAATATCTCGTAAAATATAGATAATTTTACAAAACCTCTAAAGTAAACCCTCAGATTTGTTGCATTGATTTTATTTATTTAATTTTGTATCCAATAAATATGCTTCATTTTAATAAACAACCGAATCTAGCCAAAAGTTAGAGGTAACTTTGGGGTTTTTTTTCTATGTAGAAAATATAGTCCTATTGTGTTTCTGGTACAGCGATCCCTCGGAATTATAATATATATCCAAGCATATTTATAATTTGAGTATTGTACATGATTGAGTCAGTTAAAATACAAATATAAAATTGCTAATTTTACCTTAAAAGCTAGTCCTTAAAGGTCCCGTTTTTTCTTGTTGAGGTGCGGTACCCTAAGTAGTTATAACCGAATGAAATCAATAGTACGAACAGTGCAACAGTAAACCTCCAGCGTAACTCAGTAGTGCCAACACAAAGAGAATCGCTGACTCACAGTCAAGTCATGGTCATGCCCAATTAGACGTTACGTAAGGGCTTACGTACACAATAGAACATACAAATATATGTATGTTATGAAAGATTGGTTGAATGGTTTTCATACCTATAATGTATATTGAGAACGAAAGTTATGGCAAGATCAGCGGGGCTAATCGCCCGATTCTAGTGTTACAACACATAACAAATATAAAAATACTTAAAAATTTGAACAACAATGCTCTAAAACGCACAGTTTATAAAACGTGACAATAAAACTTAAATAATAAGCCAAATTTTTCCGCGTCACGACTGAAGTCCGACGGCCTTTGAGGAACTAACGGATAACAGAGGTAGATCTTCACTTTTGCACTTTTGCGCATAGAAACTAGCTCTCCAGCCAACGGACTTCAGTAGAGGAGCGAAAAACATTTTAAAAAAATGTTTGTTTCGCTGTAACAAAAGCAACAAAAAAAAAAAAAAAGTGAAATAATACAAACAATGGACAAAACAATAAACAAAACAAAGAATATTGTAAAAATAGGTATATAGCATGGTAGGCACCGAACTAGTAGCACACCCACCGTTAGGTACCTACGTACCTGAATAGTGCGTGACTATTGGTGGCTCCACCAGTTAAACATTAAAGTGGCTGTAATCGCTTCGTAAAAACTCTTTGACGCTGTATAACGTTTTGTCAAGCAACAGTTTCTTAACTTCTTTAAAAAACCTATCTTCACTTTTTATTCTGCTTAGCTTAGGGCTAGATAATGTTGTGTGTACAGTCCACCATTATTTATTTATTTATTTATTGTAAATTTTGGGGAAGTTTGTTGTAAATTTGCTGTCCCATTAGTTTGGGCAGTTTTATTGACATTAGTAAACATCAGAAGCCCAATTCTCATAATTATTTTATAACTAAACTAAAAGTTGACCGAATCGAGACTGTATTGTGAATTGGCTGAAAAATTGGTATTCTGGAAACAACAATATAATCTGCAATTAAGTGCTACAAGGATCATTTGGCGTGCGCTTTTTAGGAACTACTTCTATAATCATCATAATCTGAATCAAACAGCGCCACAACGTCCGCGTTGGCCACAAGTCGCGCCAACTTATACTGGTCGGACTGTACTTTAGATTCTTGCAACCATATATTAGAGTAGGACAGTGCTATATAATAATTGTAAAGAGTGAAAGAGAGAATTCTTAGAACTTTGAAACATTCAAGTTACAGTCACGTTTCGATATAATCACATTCCGCGTTGTATTGTCAGGTGAGCAGAATACCATTTTTGTAATTCGTAACATGGTCCAAACTTTAATTAGACTATTTGTTATTACGAGAGGCTTCAGACTATAGGCCCGCAACTTATTGTAAGGCAACTCTGACATTTTTCCGTCTAGCACCTTCAGTTTAAGTTCAAAATGACCACTTTTGATGACAAAAATGAAAAAAGGTCGGGTAAGTTAGTGACAGAGTAGCACTCACGAAACGAATAGTGAGCGAAAATCAAGTTTTTTAATTTAAAAAACATCAGGAAAATCATTTTGAAAAATAAAAAGTAAGTCCTCTTAGCGATGTGTTATTTAATATACTGAAGGCAATAAAAACATCTTATTATTGACAGTTTAGGAGAAAAATGGTTGTAACTACGAAAAATGAGGCTTATTTGCTAATTAATTTCTTACATGTTTTTTTTTTTTTAAACTATTGAAAACAAGAAGACATGCTTTATATGATGTAGATTAACATATATTTTCATCCCATCTATTCGAAAAGGACGACTGGGTTCGCCTTTAAGTGAACCCAACGGTGGTGTTTTCTATGAGAAACTTTTAGCGGGCAGTAATGAGTTTTGCGGCGCACTTATTAAGTTCCTAATTCAAAAAGTGCGCGGCAAAGATAATTGCGGCGCACTTATTGAATTTGGAACCAGCGCCAAATAATTCGAACGCAAATATTGTTTGAATGAATACTGGCTGGTACGACGGCCCAAAACCCAAAACAAAAAAACCCAAAACACACAAAAAACACAAAACACAAAAAAAAACACAAAAACACAAAAAAACACAAAACACAAAAACACAAAAAAAACAATACACACAAAAAACACAAAACACAAAACATAAAAAAAACACAAAAACACAAAAAAAACATAAAAAATACAAAACACACAAAAAACACAAAACACAAAAAAAACACAAAAACATAAAACACACAAAAAAGCACAATACACACAAAAAACACAAAACAAAAAAAAACACAAAAATACAAAACACAAAAACACAAAAAAAACACAATACACACAAAAAACACAAAACACAAAACACAAAAAAAAAACACAAAAACACAAAAAAAAACACAAAAAATACAAAACACACAAAAAACACAAAACACAAAAAAAACACAAAAAAAAACACAAAAAACATAAAACACAATAAAAATAAAAACACAAAAAAGCACAATACACACAAAAAACACAAAAAAGCACAAAACACAAAAAACACAAAATAACACCCAAAAAAAACACAAAAACACAAAAAAACAACCATTTGTTTTATTAAATAATAATATTACAATAACATATGAGGCGCCTTTTATTTTCTCATAGTGGGTGATGAAAAGCAGAGTGTATCACACGGGCGCAACATATATTTTTGGCTCGGGCGACGTACTTTGAATCTCTCGCTACGTTCAGGATTCTACTAAAGAATCCCTCGCTACGCTCGGGATTCTACTCTAGAATCCCTCTCTTCGCTCTGGATTCAAAAAAGCGCCCTCGCCGTAAAAATATTATGTTGCTCCCTTATGATACAATCTACTATTTCATCCCATCTATTCGAAAAGGACGACTGGGTTCGCCTTTAAGTGCACCCAACGGTGGTGTTTTCTATGAGAAACTTGTAGCGGGCAGTAATGAGTTTTGCGGCGCACTTTTTAAGTTCCTAATTCAAAAAGTGCGCGGCAAAGATAATTGCGGCGCACTTATTGAATTTGGAACCAGCGCCAAATAATTCGAACGCAAATATTGTTTGAATAAATACTGGCTGGTACGACGGCCCAAAACCCAAAACAAAAAAACACAAAACACACAAAAAACACAAAACACAAAAAAAAACACAAAAAAACACAAAACACAAAAAAAAGCACAATACACACAAAAAACACAAAACACAAAAAAACACAAAAACAAAACAAAAAAAAACACAAAAACACACAAAAATACAAAACACACAAAAAACACAAAACACAAAAAAAAACACAAAAAAGAACAATACAAACAAAAAACACAAAACAAAAAAAAAAAAAAAAAAAAACACAAAAAAGCACAAAACACAAAAAACACGAAACACAAAAAAACACCCAAAAAAACACAAAAACACAAAAACACAAACACAACAAAAAAAACACAAAAACACAAAAAACAACCATTTGTTTTATTAAATAATAATATTACAATAACATATGAGGCGCCTTTTATTTTCTCATAGTGGGTGATGAAAAGCAGAGTGTATCACACGGGCGCAACATATATTTTTGGCTCGGGCGACGTACTTTGAATCCCTCGCTGCGTTCAGGATTCTACTAAAGAATCACTCGCTACGCTCGGGATTCTACTCTAGAATCCCTCACTTCGCTCTGGATTCAAAAAAGCGCCCTCGCCGTAAAAATATTATGTTGCTCCCTTATGATACAATCTACTATTTTATGTAGATTTTTCTATAAAGATTGTGGAGAAAAAAGGTTTTAATGCACTACATTTCACATATATCCACGCCTTAATCGAAAATACAGTTTTACATACATACATACATAGACACACGCCTTTTTCCCCAAAAGGGTAGGCAGAGCCTCAAATGGGCCACTTTTCACCGTGGGTTGCACCATTGTGGGAAATAGACGTGACAAGTGGTGAGCTCATAGCCGCCATTGCTTCCCACGACTGACTCTGCTAATACTATCTTCCAGTAAGCACATTCCTTAAATAAGCTAGCAGCCAGGACAAACCTTATACCAACAAATCTTACAAACAAGTCAGGCTACAAGTAATTAATTTTGTAAAAATTAAAAATGACGCAATGAAACGGCTGAACCGATTTTGATCAAACATAGCTAAGAACAATCCCGACAAAATCACCATTCAAACAAAAATAAAACGAAATCGGTTCATCCGTTCGGGAGCTACGATGGGACAGACAGACACATACACACACACACACACAGACACGTCAAACTTATAACACCCCTTCGTTTTTACGTCGGGGTTTAAAAATACAGTTTTCGAATAATAAAATGAATCACAATAAGTAATTCAAATATAAGTATTCCACAGTCGCCTAAGATTAAAATATAATTATCTGATATATTAAAGATAACAGTATTTATTCGGGTTTTCACTGTAAGTAGCTGTAATTAGACAGATTAAGATATAATTTTTGTATCTTGTCATTGAATAGTAAAACCATGACTTGATATTGATTTTCTTACGCAATATTTAAAACTGAGGCATGGGGTGATCCATTGGCGAGTAAAACCGCTGTACGGCAGCGAGCCTGCGAGCCAGAGGTATAGGCCGTCAATGGAGCACCTACAAAACCGCGGTTTTAAATACCGCGGTTTGGCTCGTTGGCTCTTTGTGCATGCTTGAAATCCTGAGACTGCGGTATAATAACCGGTATAATAAACTGTTTGGTATGCCAATGGATCACCAACGCGAGTCGATAACCTAACGAGCCAACAGTTTATACCGTTAACTCGCCGGCTCGCCAATGGATCACCCCCTGTGTCTAGCCAAGAAATAGGCCCCTCCGTCTCTTCCCATGGATCTCGTAAGAGGCGATTGAGAGCCATGAGCGGATGTCTGTTTTAGTGTATACGGCCTTATACGAAATCCTATGAAAAATCGATGAAGAAAAAAAACACTGTAAAAGTCATTGAATGACATTCGCAGCTGAACTATGTATCATTACGAGATATTTTCAATCAAAATCCTGGAAGCGAGCCTGGAAGAAATCGCTTTCAGCGATAAGGCCGCCCATTGTACTGTAATTTGATTGAGTTAATCCTATGGTTTTGTTATGTTTATGTTTATAAACACCCACACATTATTATGCCTACTACATGTAAATATAGTAGGCTTGTAAAAGGTAGGTATCTACCTTTTACAAGCGCCACTCTTAGAGATACCATAAGTATGAAGGTAGCTTCGTAGAACCAGTTTCATCAGAAACCATTTAGGTAACTAAAAACGTATTATGTAGTGTGTGAATGAAAAAGTGCAGTGTCACTCGATTACCAATTAGCTGTGGCTACTACTTCGTACCATCGGTTTTTTCTTGGTAACCCTGCATAAAGCTTGCTCTGAAGCTTAATTCTCGTAATAAAATAAGTTTTTCGTCAAAAATATATTTTTCAATACAAGCTTTTATAAAATTAGTGATCGTAACCGTGTGCTGATCAAGATGAGCCTAAATACTGCCAGTCTACTATTATCCCTCGAGGAGTTCCGTTGTCCATCTTCCGTCTCCATCAACAGATCAGGTCGCTGTCACCATAATATTGCATTGTCATTGGAACTTGACAGGTATGCAAAATATCATCACAATCGGTCGAGGATAACTGCTTTAAAATTCAGTTGCAAGATTCCACCCGGACAAACGTACATACGAGTACATTGCAAGTTAAATAAAAGCTTGTAAAAAACAATTGGCTCAGTGTATCCAAGCCGTAGGAGATTAACTTCATGGTTTTGTACATAATTTTCACTAGAAAGAGGTTCGTAATAAAAGAGCAAGAAAGAGGGTAGATCGATATAACTGCCAATAACATCTACTCGCAAAGACTTTAGTTAGTTCTCCCGTGATCATGGCGCATACAACTGTGCCGAAATATCGGGAACAATCAAAACTCAAAAACCATGGTATATCCCGTTTCTAGTGAAAATTCTTTAGGAGATTTTTCGTTTTAAGGTGGTTGCTTTTTCATACCAATGTATTTTTCCAAATATGGACGGATAGAGTATAATTTCACACTGAAATGACTGTTGTTGGCTTTTATATAGGTCTTTATTTGCGGTAAATCATTATTTAGTTTGAGAAAGCAGTGGATTGTAAAATAACATCGAAATTTTAGTTAATAAATGTAATTTCGATGTTATTTTCGTTCATAATACACTGTTTTCTTTAACCTAATATGAGTTACCGCAAATAAAGACCTTATAAAAAAGCCAACAACAGTCATTTTAGTGTAAAATTATACTCTCTTCGCCCATACATACAAAGACACACGCCTTTTTCCCCGAAAGGGTAGGCATACCCTCAAATGGGCCACTTATCACCGTGAGTGGGAAAAATACGTTAGTAAGAAAAAACAACGCCATTTCCTTGCATCCATTGCATCAAAAGTTTTGACGAAGCTATACCAACACGAAACTATAGACGTAAAATCGTCATATAATAAAATACACTTTGGACCATGTTATCTAGTTTCGATATCATAAATGTCACAAATGGCCCACTCAACCGATAATGCAACACGCAAATAAGTCTTACAGCAATGCGGTCTCCGTATAAATGTGACCGAAACTTTAACGCTTTAAAGTTTTTCGAGAATTTTGTCATAACAGATCTCTTATGGATGGCACTGAGAGACACTCAATTAATTTTAGTTAAGTATAAGTTTAAGTTAAGTATAAGTATAAGTATAATATAAGATATAAGTACTAAGTTTTAGTAGTAGTAGAGCTTTTTTGTGAAAGAGTTCGTCCGGGGAAGTACTACCATCATACCTATTTCTGCCGCAAAGCAGTAGTGCTCACATTACTGTGTTCCGGTTTGAAGGGTAAGGGTGCCGGTGAAATTACAGGCACATGAGACTTATCATCTTTATGTCTCAGGGTGGCGGGCGCAGTGCAATGCCACATAGGGTGCGTCCTAGGTGGACGTGACCTATGAGGTAATGCACTGTTCATAGGCAGAGGTTACCGCTTAACATCAGGTGGGCCTGTTGCTTGATCCGTCATCCAAGTAGTACAAAAAAAAAAGAAAAAAAAAAGGTTTTGCCTTTTGGAGGTATTACATTTTTATTTTTATTTTTATTTGTCGTGTGTCATTTCTTCTATCCATGTGTGCTGTTCCAAAAAAATAACTTTTCTTTCTTTCTTTCTTTCTTTCTATTTTTTTACCTTTGGTTGACCACGATCTCACCTGTTTAGAGAGCTACAAATAAATAAATTGTTTTCATTCTATGATCATTACTATTTTATTATGAGTAAATTATGAGTTGAATATTTTAATAAGAATTTTCCTGTTGACGTGTTCCAAATAAAACCATACCTATCAGAATTACAAGAACCGGTCAAGTGCGTGCCGGACCGCGCGTAGTGTAGGATTCCCAAGTTAAGTTACAGTTAATCTTCTATTTTTTTTGTGTCTGCATATCGCGGCTGTAAAAGTTGACAGCCTTGGTTTCTTATTTCAATCGGAACCCTAAAAATGTAACCAGGACTACCGATACTAATAATTTATTATGATTTCAAGTAAATAAAAAAAACCTTCCATGAGACATTAAAATCAGATTTCTATCTGAGAAGTCATATTTTACGGCTCATCGTAAACATATTTGAGTAAGCAGTCAAACATGTATAAACTAGAACAGGTAACTTTATTATTACTATATTTATACGTCATAATTTATATAAACTAATTTAGTTATAATTAGTTAACTGTAAGTTAGGTATTTTACGTTTTATTAATTTCGTTTTGGACTTTTATTGGCACTATTTTGTGTTAAGGTGCGGTTTGTGAGACAGCGAGCAATCTGTCCCAGAATGGGGACAGATTTGGGGACAAATAGGAACTGCTCAATATTTGTCCTGGCCTGTAATTACTGGAAAAAAGCGTTAGCAGAGTCAGTCATGGGAAGCAATGGCGGCGATGAGCTCACCAGTTGTCACGTCTATATTCAACGATGGTGCAACCCACTGTGAAACCAGGCCCATTGAGGCTCTGCCTACCCCTTCGGGAAAATAGGCGTGTGTTCTATGTGTGACTGCGAGCAAATATTTTTAAGTATACACTTTAGGGTTTCGTAACCAAAGGGTGCAACAGGACCCTATTATTAAGATTAAACTGCTGTCTGTCCATCCGTCCGTATAATCCGAGTCCCTTCAAGGCTAGAGTGAATAGGTGCCTTCTAGAACTTCGTACTCCATCTTCGGCCACATCGTCACTTATAAGGGCCCCGGTACCACGGACCCAGAGTCTTAACCCCGAAAGGGTCAAATACGTAAGGTCTGTCGAGTCTTGCTTATTTATTTTTTTAATGTAAAGGCTCGACAAACTTGCTTACGACCCGCCTGATAGTAAGCTAATGACATTTGCAACACCAGAGGTATTGCCAATGCGTTGCCTGCCCTGAAAGACTCTTTTTATTTTATTTTTTGAAGCGGCTCATGTTGTTATTTAGCGGAAACTCCTCAGGATCCCTCCTGAGGAGTCCATTCCACAACTGCACGTATGAGGGAGAAAAGATCTCATAAAGCGAGCTACCACGTGTCGATGATGTGTGGATGAGCTCCCTTGCGTTGTCGAGAAGTGCGATGATAGAACCTGGAAGCGGGTATGAGATTGAACAGCTCCTCAGAGCACTCCCCATTGTAAAGCCGATAGAACACACAGAGCGAGCCGATGTCTCGGCGCAGGCTCAGCGGTTCTAGTGAACTGGAGAGCTTGGGGTCGTTGACGATTCTAACGGCTCTTCTCTGTAGTTCTTAATTGCGCCTTCTGAGGTCCTCAGCCAAATCGACCGCCGTATCGGCCCTAACTGATATGTCAAGAATGATTATTAGAAGCTCGTATACAGTTAAAACGTTCTTTATCGAAAACTAAGTTCCTTACGGCTTATTAATAAAATTGGCTTAGCCTCAGTATAGATTAGATCCGGTATTTCTCTCTTTTTTGACTCTTACTGAACCGTAGGTTGTACCTAAAGGTTGTGAAAAAGTTCGTCCGGGGAAATACTACCACCATACCTATTTCTGCCGCAAAGCAGAAGTGCTCGCATTACTGTGTTCTGGGTTAAGGGTATGGGTGCCGGTGAAATTACAGGCACATGATACTTTCATCTTTATGTCTCAGGGTTGGCGGGCGCTGTGCAATGTCACATTAGGGTGCATCCTAGGTGGACGTGACCTGTGTGGTAATGCATTGTTAAAGGCAGAGGTTTCTCCCCCAAATTCCACTTAACCCTGTCTTTGACCACGCCTTCTCAAAATTAACAAGATCGTCCCGCCAACGCTTTCTCATCTGACCCCGAGGTCACCGTCCTTCAGGTATCCAGGGGTGTGCTGATGTTCGCCCACCTGTTGGGAAGCATTCTACTGACGTGCCCCGCCCAGTCCCATTTGAGCCTGGTTGTTTTGACATCTGATATTTTGAGAGACGAAAACACCCCTCCCGTACCGCTCTCATACCTCAGGGACTGACTCAGTTAAGCGCTAGACCTGTAGTAGGCTTAATAAAGTGGGGGCGTATAAACCAAACAAACTAGTCAATACTCCATGCAAAAAATAGCTCAGTACCGCGCAGAAAATATATTTTATGAATCGATCTATCAATCTCTTCCATCAATTTATGGTTCAACGTTTCGATTGTGGCGTGAAATTCAAATTTTATTGTGTTTTTTGCTCATTTCAGCTCATCAACCTATTTTGAGATAGCGAAACCTTATTTTGCGAAAACTAGGAGACCTAACATGCATAATTTTGATTAAAAATGTCTGGTTTAGCTTCGAATGTCATTCAATTATTTTTTAGTGTTTTTTTGTTCATTGGTAACTATAACTTGGTGGTGATAGCTCGGTAACTATAGCGAGGCTAAGTCAAGTTTAAGTCAAGTTTATAAATAAGGCGGCTAGGTTTTTAACTATTATTTTACGACTGTCTCAGTTAGGCGAATAAAATAAGATGATAGTAACTGACAGAGAGTAGATTTGCAAAAATGTAATAAACATCGAATAAATTTGTTAACATTGACATCTAATAGTCAAATAAAACGCAGTGATAGACCTTTGTAACTTTATGGTTTTGAGATAATTATAATACGGGCTTAGGAAAGTTTTAGGATATTTTTAACCGCTTTAAAAAAAATAGTTTAGTAATTAGTTTTAGTAGTAGTAGAGCTTTTTTGTGAAAGAGTTCGTCCGGGGAAGTACTACCACCATACCTATTTCTGCCGTAAAGCAGTAGTGCTCGCATTGCTGTGTTCCGGTTTGAAGGGTAAGGGTGCCGGTGAAATTACAGGCACATGAGACTTTTCATCTTTATGTCTCAGGGTGGCGGGCGCAGTGCAGTGCCACATAGGGCGCGTCCTAGGTTGACGTGACCTATGAGGTAATGCACTGTTCATAGGCAGAGGTTACCGCTTAACATCAGGTGCGCCATCAGCTTGCTCCGTCATTCAGGTAGTATAAAAAAATAAGAGGTTCTCAATTTGGATGTTTGTTTATAGTTGCTACCTCATATAGATACATACATACATACATACATAGACACACGCCTTTTTCTGCCCAAAGGCGGGGTAGGTAGAGCCTCAATTGGCCTTTTTTCACAGTGGGTTTCACCATCGTGGAAAATAGCCCTCATTTATAACAGATACAAAAAAAAAAAAAATTACAGATTGGTCCGATCTTTTTCAAAATCTGATTCTGTTGATGGGATCCATGAGAGATTGAGGGAACTTCTCAAATATTACAGGCACACATATAGCGATTTCGGTATTTCCAGCAACAAGTCAAGCAAGTGCATTCAGAAAGTCACCCGGTGTCTATAATCAAATGTCTCAAGTGGCCTACTTCCCAGTGTTCGATGGAGCTGAAAGGCATACCTGTCAAGTTACAATGACAGTACAATCTTATGGTGACAGCGAGCTGATCTTAAGTTAGTGTCGTGTGTTAGATTAAGTTATAAATAAAGTGTTTTTTTATATGTATGTTAGTTTCTAAGGTATTTATCAATAAAATATTTATTTATTTTTTTGCTATGGGCTTATTGTTTAGATTTGGTATAAGCCTGAAAAAAAGTTTTTGAATTTGAATTTAAGGTGGGTTGAGTTTAACACAAAATTACTTTTAACTGACTTTTTTTAACTGACTTAATCAAGTACAATATTCAAATTATAAATATGAATGGATACTACATCAACTGTACCAGAAACAATGTACCTTTTTGTATTTAGATACCTTTTATTTATTGTAATTGATAACTGTTTTTCATTCTAATTAAAGTAATATAAAAACCGGCCAAGTGCGAGTCGGACTCGCGCACGAAGGGTTCCGTAGGTACCATTATCTATAAAAACGGCAAAATAAACATTTCTGTTGTAAGGGAGCACCCTTAGATATACACTTTATTCTGTTTTTTAGTAGGTATTTGTTGTTATAGCGGCAACAGAAATACATCATCTATGAAAATTTCAACTGTAACTATCACGGTTCATGAGATACAGCCTGGTGACAGACGGACGGATAGCGAAGTCTTAGGAATAGGGTGCCGTTTTACACTTTGGGTACGAAACCCTAAAATAAATAAATTGACAGCCTCTTGAGTTCGCCTATGTACTTGTTTTTGTCTTGTACGTAAGTAAATTATTTTTATCTATATTTATGTATATTGAGTCGTAGTCGTAATCGTATATCACTACTTACTGCCGAACTTAAATTTAGGTACTATCTTATCTATACAATTTTCATGTAATGATAAAAAAGCGTTATCTATATGATACTATTTATTATAGACTAGGTAGATGGACGCTGCGGTTTTTACCCGACTACATCAAAACAAACCCAGGGTTATAATTTTAGCAGTCTAGTATGTAACTCTTAGTACAGTTTTACCCAAAATATAAGTCACCCCTATATACTCTGCGCCGTAGACTAATTTCTATAGCGTGGGAACCTTCTTTCTACCAATAGCAACCACGCGCTAAAATCTTGCGCTGTTATTGGTTAATCGATTTTGCAGCAAAATCGAGGCATTTTGTTCATCCAGTCGACTCTTAGATGTGAGCGGGACAGAGCTATACAGCGGGTCAGAGCTATACTATACGTTCGGCTACTGTCGGATATTAGTCTGCGCTTTTCTGCGCAAACGAAAACAGTCGATCGGACTTATATTTTGGGTAATACTGTATCAGCATATTCAAGTCCAGGTTAAAGCGCTGGCTCATTGGGCAGACCATCTACACCTTCGATGAGTTCATGAGCCTGGAATGAGGAGTTCTCCAAGTGTAATGCGCTGGCTCATTGGGCAGACCATCTACACCTTCGATGAGTTCATGAGCCTGGAATGAGGAGTTCTCCAAGTGTAATGCGCTGGCTCATTGGGCAGACCATCTACACCATCGATGAGTTCATGAGCCTGGAATGAGGAGTCCTCCAAGTGTAATGCGCTGGCTCATTGGGCAGACCATCTACACCTTCGATGAGTTCATGAGCCTGGAATGAGGAGTTCTCCAAGTGTAATGCGCTGGCTCATTGGGCAGACCATCTACACCTTCGATGAGTTCATGAGCCTGGAATGAGGAGTTCTCCAAGTGTAATGCGCTGGCTCATTGGGCAGACCATCTACACCTTCGATGAGTTCATGAGCCTGGAATGAGGAGTTCTCCAAGTGTAATGCGCTGGCTCATTGGGCAGACCATCTACACCTTCGATGAGTTCATGAGCCTGGAATGAGGAGTTCTCCAAGTGTAATGCGCTGGCTCATTGGGCAGACCATCTACACCATCGATGAGTTCATGAGCCTGGAATGAGGAGTTCTCCAAGTGTAATGCGCTGGCTCATTGGGCAGACCATCTACACCTTCGATGAGTTCATGAGCCTGGAATGCGGAGTTCTCCAAGTGTAATGCGCTGGCTCATTGGGCAGACCATCTACACCTTCGAAGAGTTCTTCTTCTTCTTAGCTTAGGTAATGGCTTCTGTGCATTATTTGCAACAATTTAGCCAATGTCAAGTGATTTATTTGTTATAGTTTTATAGTCAAGTCGTCAAGAGTCTCCGTCAAGTCCTAACCCAGTTCATGAGCACAAAATGAACGGAATGAAGAGTTTTCCAAGTGTCATTGTCAGTTTAGTTCTTTCATCGTCAAGAGATGGCACTCGCGTAACTATTGGTATATACCTACTTTTTAAATTGTATCAGGGCATAGGATCTTCGTTCAGCCAACGTAAATAGTTCAAAAAATTACAAAAAAAAACCTATAAAATGATGTAATAATTAATACCTTTGAAATAGTTACGTATTTTGAAATATTTACTGTTAACAAAACTGTTGCCAACGCCATCTAGCGAGAGACGCTAGAATTACACTAGGACATCTAAGTACCTAAGTTGTGACATGGTTTTTTGTATATTTGTTATTTTTATTATTGTATAGGTAAGTACGATGTGTATACATTTTGAATAATATTGTAAAAAAAATTGTGTACCTTTTGTATGATTAAATGACTCATCTGACTAGGTATATGACTTCCCTCGTAGCTCCAAAACTAAATGCCAGTCTTTGTAAACGAAAAAAAACACCCATCAGTCACACACATAGTCCTGATCCCACACTAGGATTCCCTGTGTCGTGTGTTTCAGAAACTACGAGTACCATGCTACCACAACACAGACACGGAACTAATATTTGCAGATCATACAAGCATTTGTTCCCCAACGGGAATCGAAGAATAGGTACCTACATAAAAACAAAGACAGACGCCTTTGTCCCCGAAGAAATAGGCCGCTTTTCACAGTGGGTTGCACCATCGTGGGATGTAGACGTGACAAGTGGTGAGCTCATCGCCGCCATTGCTTCCCACGACTGACTCAGCTAACGCTTTCTTCCAGTACTACATTCCATAATAAGCTAGCAGTCAGGACAAATCTTATACCGTCGAATCTTACTACCAAGTCCGGGTAATCCTTTAGTCGGCTTTTACGACATCCACGGGAGGAGACGGAGTGGTCTATTCTTAGGCCGGACACACCACGGCAATTGAAACGCATTCAAATAATTAAACGTTTAGCGAGGCTCTGGTAATAGAGGTGTAAAGAGGCTTAGTAGTAATAAATGTTGAATGAAACAATCTAAATTCCCCCAAATTACATATAATCGCCAATTCAGAAGCATTATGCATGTTATTCAATAAAATACCTCTTTGATTTCTTTATCTAAATTACTGAAAATTCCTCGATCGAGTCCCCGATAAGTAGCCGATACGTTATCGACGTGTCAGGATGTCGATTGGTATCTAATTGATGGTTTTTAAACACTAATTACAAAATAAAATTGTTTATCGAGATTGGGAAATCGATAAATTTCATGCGTTCGCTATGGATTTTCACGTGATTTTCCGATAGGCAAAGGTCAAGGATAGACGAGCGTACTTGAACCCCCTTTTTGAACCCCCTGGGGGATTCACGGTCTCAATTTGGAGCCCCTGCTAAGGGATATTCCATTGGTTACAACGGGGATTCAAACCCAAGACCTTTGGGTCGAAAGTCGGAAGACGGTAGTGTATTCCACTCCTTAGCTCGCATTATAAAGGTAGAACTGAAACGTCTAGTACCAATAGAGGGTATACTAATGAGGTAAGGGTGCTGGTACCGAGCCGTGCGTCTGCTCGTCCTATGATGAAAAGGAGATGGTGGGATCAGATCGCAATCCGCACGTAATCTCAACAGAACGTCATTACATACCAAGAATGGTACAAGAGGCAATTGAGATTACTAAGTTCAGAAATTTCAATAGAGAATATGGTTTTCAATTATCTGGAGTATGGAAGCCTGTGGTGAGAATGAGTGAGAATAAAAAAAAGTGTGGTACCTGCTACGCTTCCGGATACCGTTAGTGTTCTGTGTCGAGGTGGAATGAAACCGATGGTAGTGGTATCGTTCGTAATAAAAAGTGAGAAAGAGGGTAGATCGATATATCTGCCAATAACATCTACTCACAAAGACTTTAGTTAGTTCTCCCGTGAACATGGCGCATGCATCTCTGGCGCAATATGGGGAACAATTAAAACTCAAAAATTATGGTATATATCCCGTTTCTAGTGAAAAGTATGTACACATAACCCTGATAGTTTCAAAAGTTATGAAGCGTAAGAAGGTATCGTTGTACTAAAGACATTATAAATGTCGCAGGAAGTCAGTGGATGGAGGTGACTCAAGATCGTTCGTCGTGGCATTCTATGGGGGAGGCCTAAGTCCAGCAGTGGACTTATACAGGCAGATGATGATGACGCAACGCGAACGAGTCCGCGGGCGGTCATTCGTTATTAATGTTTATGCTTCTGTGGTGTTAAATCGTAAAATTAAATGACTAGAAACTAAATCTAATTAATACTCAACCACTATCGTGTTTATTGGATAGTAATTAATCTGACATTAATTAGAGACAGCCATTTTGAATTTAGGCATTTTGTTCGTTAAGGCACAGATAATACTGTTAAGGTATGCTGTAAAATTCATAATCTTAGATTTGATTTTTAAAAGAAAAGTAAATTATAAATATGCATAGATACTACATTATAATTCCGAGGGATCACTGTACCACAAACACGAACGGAAAATAATTTCTCCATAAAAAAATATACAAAGTAACGTCTATTTTTTGCCTAGATTGTTTATTAAAATGGTGCATATTATTGGATAAAAAATTAGATAAATAAAATCAATACAACAAAGCCGAGGGTTTACTGTAGGGGTTTTGTAAAATTATCTATATTCTACGAGATATTCAATAAAAACCGCTTTTTCGAGCGGCGCGAGGCTTTCTTTTTGTATGAAGGTTTCTTCATACAAAAAAAACGCCAATTGAAGCAAAAATAATACTAAATTAATACTAATTGAAGCAACTACGGAGGCCTGCAATGCCTTCGACCAAAGTAAATATTACTTTGGTCAAAGTGCAATGCTCTAAGACTATTTCCAAATTGATATAGGTACATAACACATTTTACTTTGGTCGAAGCATAACACAATCCTACTCTATTCTACGGTCGTCATAAATCGAAAGTTAAAGTTAAGTTAAGTTAAGTTAAGTTAAGTTACCTAGACTAAATTGTTATTATGAGGGAGCAGAATACCAGTTTCAGTAAATTCACTCTGACCTCTAATCTCTGAACCGACTCCGGAGTCAGGTGGGCCGCTGCAGTATAACTTAGTTTTTTAAATGGGGGTATTCCAACGAGTATGGTAATATATGGTACACTAATGTAATACACCGACACTAATGTCTGTTAGCGAAAGTTGGGTATGGCAGAAGAAACATGAAAGTAGAATAAATGCAGTGGAGATGAGAGCTTTGAGAAGTATGTGTGTTGTGACTTAATAAATGATAGATAGAATGAGGAATAGTGTGATAAGAGAGCGTTGTGAAATTAAAGTGGTTGCTTTCGCTAGAGGCGCGAAATTCTAGCTATCTGAAGAAGTGTCGATGAGCTGTGATGAGCAAAAAAACTAAAAAATAATAATTTCGAACCACAAGCGAAAGCAACCATCTTAAAGAAGACGTAGTGACTAGGATTGAGAAAAGTATGCTTAGATGGTTTGGACATTTAGAAAGGTTGCACGATAGTAGATTCACGAAACGGGTACATAAGACGAGCGTGAATGGGACAGTGGGAAGGGGAAGACCTCGGCGAACGTATTCAGACCAAATCTTTCTGAAAAAAGGCCATGCCAAGAACGACCATGTATGAAGAATGTGATGAAAGTGAAGCAAAAGAGGTGTGTCAGGATTGTAGCAAGAGGAAATCCGTGGTCTCTACCTACCCCACCGGGAAACAGGCGTTAGTTTATGTATGTATGTATATGTATTCCGACGAGGCACAATGTGACTGTGGGTTCACTCCACAGACGATGCCTCACTTGCAGTCCTGTCCATTGCGCACCTAAATGACCTGTGCGAAGCCTCTGAAAATGCTGTCACGTGGCTAAATGTTGGTCTAAAACAATTTAATTTTCTATCGGAACCAAAGACAAGAAGAAGAAGAAGAAGCTTATTCACAATTCAGTCTCGATTTAATCAACTTTTAGTGTTGCTTTGAAATAATTACGGCAGGTCTCAGAGTAGCAGGGTGACCAAAAACTCATCATAATGTGGGCTTTAGCTCATTTATGGTGAGGGTCCTTACGGAAAGTGTGAAGACCTACTTGAGCCCTGACTTCTGGCCGAGAGGGTGCAGTTCCGGCGGTTCAAGGGCCGCCTGTCACGTGATCCCCCGGGCCGCGACGCGTCGGCGATCACACGTGTGTTAGATTAAGTTATAAATAAAGTGTTTTTATATATATGTTAGTTTCTAAGGTATTTATGTTTCTATGGGCTTATTGCTTAGGGTTAGTGCAATTCTCAATCAGCCTGAAACGAAGATTTTTAATATGAATTTGAAAAACTAACAGGTGGTACGAAGTACTTAATTGCCTAAAAACAGATTGCATCACATCATTAGCAACCAGGCATTCATAGCACACAGATATACGGAACCCTTCGCCGGGATTAGATAAGCATGCAAGCGGCCAATTTAATCTGTTTGTCTGTTTGTACGGACACGGGGCTCAACCCCTAACGATGTGTCTAATTAGGCTACTGGTGGAACTTTGATCATAGCTCAGTTTTTTAAAAGCTTTTATTTAACTTGCTCGCCCGTAGATCGGTCTTTCTGGTTCTGTTAGTAGTAGAGGTTTTTTTGAATGACTTCGTCCGGGGAAGTACTACCATCATACCTATTTCTGCCGCAAAGCAGTAGTTTTCGCATTACTGTGTTCTGGATTGAAGGGTATGGGCGCCGGTGAAATTACAGGCATATGAGACTTTCCATCTTTATTTCTCAGGGTGACGGGCGCAGTGCAATGTCAAACAGGGCGCGCCCTAGGTGGACATGACCTATGTGATAATGCACTGTTCATAGGCAGAGGGTGCCGCTAGTATAAAAATATGTATCCTTTCCAAGCTGCTACATAGGTCTATTAGCGCTTAACTGAGTCAGTCCCTAGAGGTATGGGAGCGGTACGGGAGGGGTGTTTTCGTTTACATTATGTCAACATACATGTCATCTGATAATTTGAGAGACGAAATCATCCCTCCCGTACCGCTCCCATACCTCATGGACTGACTCAGTTAAGCGCTAGACATGTACAGCTCGTTCACCGTACCATCTCCCCTGCCTTGGTTGGTACGCCATACAAGGCAGGGGACATCTTACGGTGAACGAGCTGTAGCATCCGATTGAGCTGAAATTTGACATACCTGTCAAGTTCAGATGACAATACAATATTATGGTGACAGCGAGCTGATCTGATGCAGGCATTATTTAGATATCATAAATAAATGTGTAGTCAAAAATAAAACACAAAAATTTAATTTGTTAAATACTTTTTTCTATTAAGAGTCCGCAAAGCTTGTAGGGGCTCTTAATATGAAAACCGTTTGAAAGAGATATTTAGTTAACAAAAAAGTTTATTCATAATGACGTTATAATTAAAAAGTAACTTGTTTGTATGAGATTAATTAGTAGGAAGCAATGTCTCGTGTTCTCAAACGATGAAAGAAACCATCGTGCGTGTGGAAACCAGCAACTTGACCCAAATTCTTGACCTGGCCAAATAACTCCTCGAGTAGACTGGCCGTGTTTAGGCTCATGTTGATCAGCACACGATTACGATCACTCATTTTATAAAAGCTTGTATTAAAAAAAATATTTTTCACAAAAAACTGAAGTATTTGACAGATATTTTCGTATATACATACATGTACAGAATGGCTACGAGACTTGGAACTTGGACTTGGTAAAAGAGGCCTAAAGATCTCCCTTTTATGACATTTTCCATGCCAAAACTTGTAATAAAATCCGAAGAAAAAATGAACAAAATTTATTCACTCCCAAAAAATGCCAAGTCTACATTTTTTCAATAACTCGTCCAAAATAGAGTGAGGCAAAAAGTGTATAAATTGCGCCAGGCGTGGCCGCGTCACGCCCACTGAGGGTTGGACCCACTTGGACCCCTTGAGATGCTTTATGGAGGAAACGTTGGGAATATAAAATACCTATATTGTTCGGTGAAAATTATTTTTGGGTGTTGAGTTTTGAGGCAATTTTTTTGGGTTGTATACAGCGTAACTTAGAACTTGGTAAATAGTGTACAAATTACGTTTTTAGGTAATTATGTTAGATATATTCTTTATTGCACATATAAAAGAAATACAGAGGCGAACTTATAGCTAGAAAGCATTCTCTTCCAGATAACCTTGGTGTTTCGGAAAAAATATGTACCTATCGGTAGTGCACAAGAAGGGAAATAGTGAATAAGTTTTAGAACATTAATAAAAATAATGATAATAATAAATAGTTAAATTACTTATTAATTGTTTATTTTATATAATTAATTATTTTTTATTAATGAATTATATAAAATAAACTATGTTATATAAATGTTAGCAAAAGGTACCTCATTTAATTAGTAGTACATTAAATTAGTGATTGTTATTATTATTATATTATTATTATATTAGTGAAGTAGTGATTGTTTTTCCATGCTAATGTATTTTTCCATAATGGGCGAAGAGAGTATAATTTTATATTGAAATTACTGTTGAAATTCTGTAGGCTTTTTAATGGTCTGTATTTGCAGTAAATCATATTTGTTTGAAGAAACGGTGGATTAATAGCGAAAATAACATCGAAATTACAGGTATGAACTAAAACTTCGTTGTAACTTTCGCTATATCCACTGTTTTCTTCAACCAAATATGATTTACCGCATATACAGACTAATATAAAAGCCAACAACAGTCATTTCAGTGTAACGGAGGCCTGCAATGCTCTAAGTTTCAGTGTAAATCTATAGGTACCTACTGTCTTCGTCCATATACCTCGAGAAAAACACGTTAGCATGAAGCAACCACTTTAAAGGGCAAATTAGGCAATTATATCTGCCTTTTTTAAACTACACTTTGTTTAAGTATTTTTTTCCAGTGTTTGAAAACAAGAGGACGTGCTTTATATGATATAATATAACATATATATTTTTGTAGAATTTTCGATGAACTTGGTTTTGTAAAAATTATTGAATGCATCACATTTAAAAAAATCCAAGCCTTATTATTTTAAATCTACAACCAAAATTAACTTGAACGTACTACGTAGCTTGAACGACGGAACGAAGTACCTACGAACATAATCCAAAGCATTGTTATCGATGCAAACTCATTTTAACTTGAACGTACTACGTAGCTTGAACGACGGAACGAAGTACCTACGAACATAATCCAAAGCATTGTTATCGATGCAAACTCATTTTAACTTGAACGTACTACGTAGCTTGAACGACGGAACGAAGTACCTACGAACATAATCCAAAGCATTGTTATCGATGCAAACTCATTTTAACTTGAACGTACTACGTAGCTTGAACGACGGAACGAAGTACCTACGAACATAATCCAAAGCATTGTTATCGATGCAAACTCATTTTAACTTGAACGTACTACGTAGCTTGAACGACGGAACGAAGTACCTACGAACATAATCCAAAGCATTGTTATCGATGCAAACTCATTTTAACTTGAACGTACTACGTAGCTTGAACGACGGAACGAAGTACCTACGAACATAATCCAAAGCATTGTTATCGATGCAAACTCATTTTAACTTGAACGTACTACGTAGCTTGAACGACGGAACGAAGTACCTACGAACATAATCCAAAGCATTGTTATCGATGCAAACTCATTTTAACTTGAACGTACTACGTAGCTTGAACGACGGAACGAAGTACCTACGAACATAATCCAAAGCATTGTTATCGATGCAAACTCATTTTCTTAGAACCTTCCTAATCTTTAATCTTGTTCTACCGTTTCTCAGTATCCACTAACAATTTACTTATCTTCTTACAATTATTTTCGAAAAAAAACAACTTATTATCTAGGAATTTATCCCCAATACAAGATTTTATAATAATTAGTGATCGTAACCGTGCGCTGATCACAATGAGCCTAAACACGGCCAGTCTACTATTATCCATCGAGGAGTTCCGTTGTCCACCTTCCGGTTCCATCATCAGATCAGCTCGCTGTCACCATCATATTGTATTGTCATCGGAACTAGACAGGTGTGCCAAATTTCAGCTCAATCGGATATCGGAAAGTCACCCTTATCGACCGTCAAATACTTATCATTGAGTAGTTCCAATGGCCTACTCTGGTCTTCTTCATCAGTTCCACTTCACCAAATGGCACTTTCTAAATGCACATGCTTGACAGACTTGATTCAGAGTTTATTTATTTTTATATGTACGTCTACTCTCAGTATTTTATATTGCAATATAGTTTGCTTATGAAAATTAAAGTTTCTTTGCAAAAAAAAAAAAAATGTACTGGTATAAATCCGGTACGGAGGCCTGCAATGCTCTGAGTATAAATCGGAGTTTATTTATTTTGATACGTACGTAGGCTACTCTCAGTATTTTTTATTGCAAATATAGTTTTTATTTGCTTATGAAAATTAAAGTTTCGTTGTAAAACCAACAAAAGTGTGATGGTATAAATCAGAGATTACTAATTTTTATATTACGTAGGCTACTCTCAGTATTTTTTATTGCTTATGAAAATTGAAGTTTCGTTGTAAAACCAACAAAAGTGTAATGGTAATCAGAGTTTACTTATTTTTATATTACGTAGGCTACTCTCAGTATTGTTTATAGCAAATATAGTTTGCTTATGAAAATTAAAGTTTAGTTGCTAAAACAATAAAAGTATTGGTAATTATTGGGAGTTGTTTCAGTAAACTTATTACAACATGATGATAGTTACAAAACACAGATTACAAAAACCATCACGAGTTCTTTCTTCTTCTCTTCTTATAACGGCTTCTGAGGAGTTTTCCAAACAATTTCGCCAATGTCAAGTGATATAATTATATGTTTTATAGTCAAGACGTCAAGAGTCTCCGTCAAGTCATAACCTAGTTTAAATGGTGGCAGACTAGATTTAACAGGGACAAATCTACTACAATTACCAACAATCTACAATGTACAATTTAACTACATCACACATGTACTATTTATCCATGTTACACCGGTTAAAATGCCACCAAACTTACACGTAATAACTAGAAAAATTCAATAAAAATGACGACGCTGGTTTCAAAAATGGCAGATTGAATCCGCCCAATACGACTTAAAACCTAATTTAATTTGGAACGGACCAATTTCAAATTGTCACTATCAAAACTGAGGCTGCCAAACCGTATAACAAAAGTACCAAAGGGGTAGCAGATTAAATTCATTCCATAATGGATATTATACACCCCTGTATCTACCCTTGAATGCCTTGCACATGCACGTGGGCATACTTATTATTATTAAATTGAGGGGGTAAAATGGACGATTTGGGGGTTAATGGTTTGCAATATATGGACCAATAGGTGTCGTTTACTAATAGGCTAATATTATTAGGGCCTCTCCGCAGCTTTGGAGAACTTCAGAATAGAATATAACAGAAAATACTTTATTGTACACCTTATGAAATAAAAAAGGAACAAAACTTAACTCCATAATTAATATTGATCTCTGTGTTCCATTGCTCCTAGATATTTAATTTCTTAAATTTTTCTTTCTTGAATTTTTGCTCGCGTTTTTTCATCAAAATAAATTACCTAATTAAAGTTTTAATTGGCAAATTTCTATAGAGATTTATTATTCTTACGCCGACTGTACTTCACTAACAAAATCGACAAAGTATCCATCAGGAATTTGAAAGTTGCCTAAGGACGATCAAAGTCCAACGGATCATTCTCAATGGATCGAACAGGAACTACTCCGATCTTCGGCCACATCGTCACTTACCAACAGGTGAGATCGTGGTCAAACAAAGGTATATCAAAGTAAAAAAAAAAAACTTAACGTCGTTTTATCTTTTTAGAATTTACTTTTCTACTGTTAGATGTTAGACATAGGCACAGATAAAATAATACTATACTAGTACACAGATAAAATAATACTATATAGGTAAATAAAACCTTGTAAATAATTTCACACCGTAACATATTTATTCTGTGCCGTAACAATAAACGTAACGAAGCACTAACATACATATACACATACATAGACACACGTCCCTTTCCCCGAAGGCGTAGGCAAAGCCTCAACAGGCCTCTTGTCACAGTGGGTTGCATCATCATGGAATATAGACGTGACAAGTGGTGAGCCCATCGCCGCCATTACTTCCCACATCTGGCTCAGCTTTCTTCTTCCAGTAATAAAGCTAGCAGCCAGGACAAATCTTATACCAACGAATCTTACCAACCCGTCCGGGTAATCCCTTAGTCAGCTTTTACGACATCCACGGGAGGAGACGGAGGGGTATATTCTTAAGCCGGACACACCACGGCTAACACATAGAAAATATTTACCTTTGCACCTAGCTACCTGTTTAATAGTAAGTGGCAACTTAGTAACTAATCGTAGATATCACGATATGATATCTGTTTTATCGTTAATATCTACATGTTTACTGTACTTTGATAGCAGTCTCAGAACTCGTGTATTCCCGTTTGTCCCACCAGCCGTAATCCCACTGATAGGATACCTACTATAGTATAGGCCTAAAATAACCGCATCAAATATAAATAGGCACCTATATTTATTAGTAAAATGTGGTAAAAATTCGTTGTTTTGGGGTAGCTAAATAAAAAACACTATGATACAAACAAAAAAAAAACTTACATATTTTTATATTTTCAATCAATTTAATTACGAAAATAAAATAAACAACACAGTTCATTACCCTAAGTACCTAAAAAGAACATAACTAATATTGATAAAAGTGATTGTTAAGATTCTCAATGTCAAAATTAAAATTATATAGGTAAATGGCTAAAAGGAAATAAAAAAAATAGTTTTACAAGCTTTTATTTAACTTGCAATGTATGTTTGTCCGGGTAGAATCCGGGTGGAATCTTGCAACAGAATTTTAAAGCAGTTATCCTCAACCAATTGAGCTGAAATTTGGCATACCTGTCAAGTTCCGATGACAATACAATATGATGGTGACAGCGAGCTGATCTGATGATGGAGACGGAAAATGGACAACGGAACTCCTCGATGGGTAATAGTAGACTGGCCGTGTTTAGGTTCATTTTGATCAGCACACGGTTACGATCACTTATTTTATGTAAGCTTGTATTGAAAAATATTATATATACATTGATATTGAATATATAATTGTATATTTTTCACAAAAACTTATTTTTATTATTTTCTTATACATATTTAAAACTAAAAATATACAATATATAATATATATTAGCTAGAATTGCTGTTACAAAGAGGTCCCTAACTCAGCATATGCAGGTTGTAAATAATCTGCGCTGGTCTTCCGTTAGAACCTTTTTCTAACCAAGATAACAAAACAGCAGACGTGAATCTGAATGCTAGGTAAGTATATTACAACTATCTTATTATTACATATCTACCATCATGCTATGCCTAAAACATAGCAAATTATAATAACAAAATCAAAATAAACTTTTAAGATGCCGCAAAATTCCTAATCTTAGATTTGATTTTTAACAGACTTTTTTTTTAGACCCAAGTTCACAAAGAAACAATTGGGCGGTTATCGTAACCATTCCTCAAAGTGACAGATAATGTATGAAAACATCTGTCAAAATGAGTTGTTTTAGCGAAACAGCCGTTTAAGCGCCCTTTAATGCGTTGGTTAACAGTGGCCTAAATCAAGTACAATATTGAAATTATAATATGCATGATAATTCCGAGGGAACACTCAGAAACACGATAAGAGAGATACGATACGAGATCTTTTCTCCCCCATACGTACAAGTTGTGGAATGGGCTCCCTCCTGAGGTGTTTCCGCTAAACTACAAATTAGCCGCTTCAAAAAAAAAAAAGAGTCCTTTAGGGCAGGCAACGCATTGGCAATACCTCTGATGTTGCAGATGTCAATAGGCGACGGTAACCGCTTACCATCAGGCGGGCCGTAAGCCAGTTTGTAGAGAAATTACATAAAAAAAAATAAAAACAATATTTCTCGATAGAAAAAAAAAACAAAGTGACGTCTATTTTTTGCCTAGATTCGATTGTTTAGTAAAATGGTGCATATTATTGGGTAACAAAATGCATTAAGACGAACTTAGAACATTCTGACGTCGGTTTAAATAAATAGCCCATTTTTTTTCTTTAGTTAACAGATAATTTAGTGTATAAGATGCTTGTAGTTTTTAAAAGGTAAGCGGGGAGGTAGATCTTAGCTTACAGTCTTTCATTTATAAGAACGGTGGGTAGTTAATACTTCAATTAAGATTTAACATAGCAAAACTTTCTAAAATGTTAGCTATGCAGTTTATTCATAATTGTCCGTGGTGTCGAGTCTAAGAATAGACCCCTCCATCTACTTCTGTGGATGTCGTAAAAGCCGACTAAGGGATTAACTACCCTGACTTTTTTGTAAGATTTGATGGTAGGTATAAGATTTGTTCTGGCTGCTAGCTTATGTGTTATTTCTGGAAGAAAGCGTTAGCAGAGTTAGTCGTGGGAAGCAGTGGCGGCAATGCGCTCACCACTTGTCACGTCTATGTCCCACGATGTGAACTCACGGCGATAAGAGGCCCTGCCTGCCCTTTCGGGGAAAAGGCGTGTGAGTGTCACTATTTTATTTTACTGTTCGAAGTTTCTCCACTTTCTTACACAATAAAGCCTTTGCCTTACCAAAAAAATTATGTAGGTAGGTACTCACCACAAAACGTCAAAATCCAAAGCAACGCAGCACAAAACGACACTTATTATTCGATTATAATTCTTTTTATTTGGACGCGATCAATCACACACGACACGCCATTAACATTACGGGAGCACAACTTCAAACATAAATGTACAATGTTCACTAAATTTTAAAAAAATAGTTGTCGTTGGTTACATAGGCCAAGCGCGTTACACTATTTGTATAGTCTGCGGATCATGCGTCATGCGTCGCGCTCCGCGGCTGAGGTCGGAGCCAGACTGCCGCGCGTCGCCTCTCCCCGCTCTCTCCCCCCACCCCTCTACGAAATTTCAGGTAAAAACGATAATAAAAACGACATTTTTTTATTTCTTTCTATTTTTAGTGAGGAAAATTAGTAGTTATGTGACGTGGGTGTAACAAAGGCGTGAATGGGTGGTCCCGGCTTTATTGTTTGGTGATTAGCAGCCTCTTTGTTTTGTCATGGCGCCAAGCACGTGCTTGTATTTCAATCATCATCATCATCATCAGCTGGTGATGTTCACTGCTGAACGGGGCTTCCCCCCATCGAATGCAATGGGGGATTTGCTGATCGCAATATGTAGCTATGTGAAAATAATCCTTTAGTTAGTTTTTACAACTTTTTTCGACATCCACGTGAGGAGACGGCCGAGTTTATTCTTAAGCTGGACACGTATCATGACCGGAATTCTGTAGGTACATCTTGTGGGTTTTTTAAATATTTTTATCATCTAAGTAGATTAAAAAGTTATCTATGAAACTATGATAAAAGAAGTGATTAAATTGAATAACAATTTAGTTCACAATGATTTATGTACGCAATAATTCAAGCTGTTTCATGAATTTACCGGTTTCGGACAGTTTCTTCCACTGATTGGTTCAACTATAGTAGTAGACCTTTTTTGTGAAAGAGATCGTCCGGGGAAGTACTACCACCATATTTAAACCACCTATTTCTGCCGCAAAGCAGTAGTGCTCGTATTGCTGTGTTCCAGTTTGAAGGGTAAGGTTGCCGGTGAAATTACAGGCACATGAGACTTTTCATCTTTATGTCTCATGGTGGCGGGCGCAGTGCAATACCACATAGGGCGCGTCCTAGGTGGACGTGACCTATGTGATAATGCACTGTGCATAGGCAGAGGGTACCGCATATCATCAGCTTGGCTACCTGCATAATTATTTGTTATTAAATTGTAGTTATTATACGAGTAGATATTTGAATTATTAATACCTTCTTTTTTCTATTTCTTTTTTTTAATTCTAGGAACTTGGAAA
Source organism: Operophtera brumata (assembly GCA_932527175.1). Lineage (NCBI taxonomy): Eukaryota > Metazoa > Arthropoda > Insecta > Lepidoptera > Geometridae > Operophtera > Operophtera brumata. The sequence goes on along the minus strand of OW052239.1, from coordinate 49,787,068 downwards.
GACGTATCAAGCAGATGGCCCAGCGGTCGGTACCCTCTGCCTATGAACAGTGCATTACCTCATAGGTCACGTCCACCTAGGACGCGCCCTATGTGGCATTGCACTGAGCCCGCCACGCGGAGACATAAAGATGAAAAGTCTTATGTGCCTGTAGTTACCTACATACCTAGAAACATTTAAAAAACATGATTCCCGTAAGGAATTTGTCACCTTATTGTTTCCCCAACAATAGACTATAATCTATACAGAAGGCAGAATACAATGTTGTTCGTTGCCAAAGATAATTTTAAAAAGATACCTACTTAATCCTTGATCTTAACCATAGATAAGTTTTGAACAATACAAATTATTTACAGGAAATCTTTTTATTTTAGTAAATAGCTGTCGATGGAAGTGTCATTTTAAAAAGATCATTTGTTTCTTGTTATCAGAGCTTAGCCAGTCTCTTCCCGCCATTTTCGAAAAGAGTCTACTTTTATTATATTTAATTGCCTAGTGTTTTTTTGAGTGATTTTGTGTAATTTTGGTGGCATTTTAACCACCTACCTCGTCTATAGAGCACTAGTGTAGTGAAATGAAATGGAAGTGTACCTATTGCGTTACTTTTCAAATTGGTTAGATTGTTGTTTTTCGTATGAGGTAGTGTCGGCCTCTGGTGTTTGTCAGGCCGCCCGAGGGCCTCTGACAAATTGGTGGAAAGTGTCTACTAAAGTTTTAGTAAAACGGTGGCAGTGTTACTAAAACATGACTCAACTTTGACGACTTGGAAGGATTGTAACGTTGCAAAAAACGATAATAAAATTATACTTGAAAATGGCAAATGCACAAGCCGTGCGAAGCCAATTATAAAGAAAAAACATTGCTGTCGATGGAAGTGTCATTATATTTATGGTCATTATAGAAAGATTATTTATTTCTTGCTAACAAGCGAAAGCGAGCATGGTGGGTTTAAATCTGCCATTTTTGAAAGAAACGTCGTCATTTTTATTTTATTACATTTTAATGTGTTTTTTCGAGTTATTTCGTGTAATTTTAGTGGCATTTTAACCGGTGTAACTTGGATAAATGGCACATGTGTGATGTAGTGAAGTTTGAGTGTATTGCGAGTCTTTTCGAAATGGTGGATTTTTTCCTGTAAAATCTCAGTTTTTCAGCCACAATTTAAACTGGGTTAGGACTAGACGGAGACTCTTGACGACTTGAATATAAATAAAACTATAATAATTATATCACTTGACATTGGCTAAATTGTTGCAAATAATGCACAGAAGCCATTACCTAAGATAAGAAGAAGCGAGCATGGTGGGCACAGAACAGCTCTACCTATATGGTGGGGATTTCAATCTGCTATTTTTGAAAGAAACCGCGTCATTTTTATTTAATTACATTTTATTGTATTTTTTCGAGTTATTTCGTGTAATTTTGGTGGCATTTTACCATTTTTAGTGAATTTTAAGTGTATTGCGTGTCTTCCTGAAATGGTGGAGTTTTTCCTGTAAAAAATATTTTTTCTGCCACTATTTAAACTGAGTTATGACGGAGACTCTTGACGACTTGACTATATAAATATAAATAAATATATCACTTGACAGCAGCTAAATTGTTGCAAATAATGCACAGAAGCCATTACCTAAGATAAGAAGAAGAGGATGGGAAACTAAAGTACCTACTACAACATAGTTTTTGTATCAAGCAAGAACCGAGGTAAGAAGAAGAGGATGGGAAACTAAAGTACCTACTACAACATAGTTTTTGTATCAAGCAAGAACCGAGGTAAGAAGAAGAGGATGGGAAACTAAAGTACCTACTACAACATAGTTTTTGTATCAAGCAAGAACCGAGGTAAGAAGAAGAGGATGGGAAACTAAAGTACCTACTACAACATAGTTTTTGTATCAAGCAAGAACCGAGGTAAGAAGAAGAGGATGGGAAACTAAAGTACCTACTACAACATAGTTTTTGTATCAAGCAAGAACCGAGGTAAGAAGAAGAGGATGGGAAACTAAAGTACCTACTACAACATAGTTTTTGTATCAAGCAAGAACCGAGGTAAGAAGAAGAGGATGGGAAACTAAAGTACCTACTACAACATAGTTTTTGTATCAAGCAAGAACAGAGGTAAGAAGAAGAGGATGGGAAACTAAAGTACCTACTACAACATAGTTTTTGTATCAAGCAAGAACCGAGGTAAGAAGAAGAGGATGGGAAACTAAAGTACCTACTACAACATAGTTTTTGTATCAAGCAAGAACCGAGGTAAGAAGAAGAGGATGGGAAACTAAAGTACCTACTACAACATAGTTTTTGTATGAAGCAAGAACCGAGGTAAGAAGAAGAGGATGGGAAACTAAAGTACCTACTACAACATAGTTTTTGTATCAAGCAAGAACCGAGGTAAGAAGAAGAGGATGGGAAACTAAAGTACCTACTACAACATAGTTTTTGTATCAAGCAAGAACCGAGGTAAGAAGAAGAGGATGGGAAACTAAAGTACCTACTACAACATAGTTTTTGTATCAAGCAAGAACCGAGGTAAGAAGAAGAGGATGGGAAACTAAAGTACCTACTACAACATAGTTTTTGTATCAAGCAAGAACCGAGGTAAGAAGAAGAGGATGGTAAACTAAAGTACCTACTACAACATAGTTTTTGTATCAAGCAAGAACCGAGGTAAGAAGAAGAGGATGGGAAACTAAAGTACCTACTACAACATAGTTTTTGTATCAAGCAAGAACCGAGGTAAGAAGAAGAGGATGGGAAACTAAAGTACCTACTACAACATAGTTTTTGTATCAAGCAAGAACCGAGGTAAGAAGAAGAGGATGGGAAACTAAAGTACCTACTACAACATAGTTTTTGTATCAAGCAAGAACCGAGATAAGAAGAAGAGGATGGTAAACTAAAGTACCTACTACAACATAGTTTTTATAACTTTTGAAACTATCATGGTTATGTACATAATTTTCACTAGAAACGGGATATCATGGCGCATGCAACTGTGCCGAAATATCGGGAACATATAAAACTCAAAAATCATGGTAAATATCCCGTTTCTAGTGAAAATTATGAACATAGTTTTTGTATCAAGCAAGAACCGAGGTAAGAAGAAGAGGATGGGAAACTAAAGTACCTACTACAACATAGTTTTTGTATCAAGCAAGAACCGAGGTAAGAAGAAGAGGATGGGAAACTAAAGTACCTACTACAACATAGTTTTTGTATCAAGCAAGAACCGAGGTAAGAAGAAGAGGATGGGAAACTAAAGTACCTACTACAACATAGTTTTTGTATCAAGCAAGAACCGAGGTAAGAAGAAGAGGATGGGAAACTAAAGTACCTACTACAACATAGTTTTTGTATCAAGCAAGAACCGAGGTAAGAAGAAGAGGATGGGAAACTAAAGTACCTACTACAACATAGTTTTTGTATCAAGCAAGAACCGAGGTAAGAAGAAGAGGATGGGAAACTAAAGTACCTACTACAACATAGTTTTTGTATCAAGCAAGAACCGAGGTAAGAAGAAGAAGCTTAGAGATAAAAAAGACGTTTGGGATGGCTCGGCCAAACACCAGAAGCCCAATTCTCGTAATAAAAAATAGTCAAATTAAAGTTCGGATCATGTTACGATCTAGTGTTGATGTCTCAAACGTCAAAAATGGTATTCTGCTCACCTCACAATACAACGCGGAATGTGATTATATCGAAATGTGACTGTAACTTGAATGTTTCAAAGTTCTGAGAATTCTCTCTTTCACTCTTTACAATTATTATATAGCACTATCCTACTCTAATATATGGTCGCAAGAACCGAAAGTAGATTATATTGTTGTTATGAGGGAGCAGAATACCAATTTCTCAGTCAATTTACAATACAATCTCGTTTCGGTCAACTTGCAGTGTGGTTATAAAATAAACAAGAGAATTGGGCTTCAGCTTGCTGCCTTGGACTCGATCGAACGCAGAGCTTTCAGGCTTATAGGTGAGCAACATATGGCGGAGACTAAGATCCAGAGTCTCGAGCACCGCCGTAAGGTCGCGTGCCTTTCGATCTTCTATAGGTTACATTTCGGGGAATTCTCCCAGGAACTTCACGATCTGATCCCATCTCCTTTCACCATAGGACGAGCAGACGCACGGCTCGGTACCGACAGGTGAGATGGTGGTTAAACAAAGGCCTATCAATGTAAAAAAAATATAAGCAACCCCGAATACCTCTTGGAACAGGTCCTGGGGTCAAATTTGGGAGCGAGTGTCTTCTACTTCATGCCACTGGTTCTTTCTTGGTTGCATTAGGTCAGCTTTTTCTAATCAGTCATAATTTTTTTTTTACCACCCTTTAGTTTACCATTACAGTATAGTATTATTTTATCTGTGCCATTACCATTTACTTTTTTTTTTAGTAGTATTAGAGCTTTTTTGTGAAACTGTTCGTCCGGAGAAGTACTACCACCATACCTATTTCTGACGCAAAGCTACTACTGCGCTCGCATTGCTGTGTTCCGGTTTGAAGGGTATGAATGCCGGTGAAATTACAGGCACATGAGACTTTTCATCTTTATGTCTCAGGGTGGTGGGCGCAGTGCTATGCCACATAGGGCGCGTCCTAGGTGGAAGTGACCTATGATGTAATGCACTGTTCATTAGGCAGAGGGTACCGCTGGGCCATTGTTCCGTCATTCTAAGTAGGTAGTATACAAAATAAAATAAAACAATTATGCTTTGGTGTCCAGCCTAAGAATAGACCCCTCCGTCTCCTCCCATGGATATCGTAAACGACGACAAAGAGGTGAAATCAGGGGCCTATCCCCTGTAGTATCGCCCTGAGTATTCAATACTAATAATTAAAGGGGGAAGGCCTCGTCCAAATTAGTACATTATTAGGAAAGCGGTAATAAAACAGGTTATGAGCCCAGATTCCTAATTTAAATACAAACACGATTGCGTGCTCTTCGTTTTGAAAATCGAACACCATTAGCTCGGGTCATTCGGCGTCCTTCCAAATTCAAACCCGGAACCCGTTCCCGTTCCGTTCCACGCAACAATTTGAACAACCTAATTGATATAGGGGCTATAAAGACGAAGCTCGCTACTGGTTCTACCTTTGCCACCATATCGTTATGGGATTAGAGAAAAAAACCTTAAAAAATATAATTTATATTCATAGGTTGTAAAACTAAGCCTGGTTTTATAGGATTATTGGGGAAATTAAGAAAGTGGGTAATATTGGGAGAGCAATTTACTGTGGAAGTGCATGTGAAAATAGTAAGATGGAGTTTCATTTGTCTGTGAAATGTGCTGCGTTCACAGAATTCAAATGATTAGGCAATTTTAGGTACCTATAATCTTAAGCACGGGTATATTAGAAGGCAATCAAGTTGAGACCTAGCGGGCGTACCAAGTGACTTGCGTGCGCAGTAGCTATTTATATTACAACCTCAAAATCCTTTGCTGTAATGTGGTAATGCACTGGGGCTAGGGTTACCTGGAAATTCTTGACAAAAAGCCTCAATTCTATAATTTATTTTTATATGACGACCTCTGTGGTGCGTCGTCGGGCGAAGGTTCGACTGCGACGCAGGAGGTTGCTGGTTCGATTCCCGCTTCGGAATAAATCTTTGTGTTATCTGCAGATTCTTGATCAGGGTGTTCTGGGTATTTTCTATGTAGGTATAATAAAACATCCATCTATTTTCAAGGGTTTAAGCATGATGTGAAAAGGCCGTGAAAACCCCACATTAAAAAGAAAAGAATGCAACTATAAAATTAGATTTATCTTTGGAATAGTTACACAGTGTTTTGTCTTTTGCATTGAAATGCAGTTTTTAATTCGATAGTAAAAGACAAAACACGGTGGAACTATTCCAAGGAAGATCCGCGTTTATTAGAAGCATAAAATAAATAAATAACACTGGACAGTTCACACAACATTATCTAGCCCCAAGCTAATAAGCAGAGCTTGTGTTATGGGTACTAGATAACTGATATACTTAATACAATACATTCCATAGATAGATATTTTTTATTATACATAGAAAATACCCTGAATATCTGCAGGTCGTACAAATATTTGTTCCGAGGCGGGAATCGAACCCGGAACATCATGCGTCGCAGGGGAACCTTCGCCCGCCGCGCCACAGAGGTCGTACTGTGCTCAGAGGCAGAGGTATTAGTAGCATGGTAGGTACTTACTTACTTTTTAACATTTTCCTATATTCAAGACAGTCACAGAATAAATAAAAGATACAGTCAAGCATCTCAAAAATGTCTCATAACCACTATATAACCACTCATAACTAACGTTACCTCATTCGGTAGTTCTCAATTCAAACGGTAGACGTATCGATATTTAAAAATTCAAATTTCGAACTACGTACCACCGTTTTCAAATGTCATAACTTTCACACCTACCGAAAAGTTTTTACTCCTTACAATTTGCTTTTTTAATTTGACCTCTAAAACTGAGATAAGAAGTCTCAAACTTGTTGCTCGTTAAAGGCTGTTAGAATCTTCTTAAATGATAAGTGATAGTGGTAAATGTCATTGGTTTTGTCCGGCTAATGAAGGAAGTCTAATATGGATACGAAATAAAAACATTTATTTACAGTAAGAATATACAACTAATTTATATAAGTAAAAAACTAAAAAAAAAAAAAAAAAAAAACTTTGTCCTCTGTTTGACCACGATCTTACCTGTTGGTAAGTGACGAAACATATGAACACATAACGATATGAAACAGTTGTGCTACCTGAAGACCGCTGCTAACAATCTAAAGGTAGCTCACGTGCCGCTTCGACCCGATATCTTGCAAGAACTTTGAAAACATAAACTAAGGCGACTAGAGGTGTTTAGAAACGTGCCCGTACCTGCCGGCCTAGCCAAGTGGCATTCACTTAGAAGCGATTCCATTTCTACAGTCGTAATTCAATACAATAGACCACCTGACAGCTTACGTCAATCTCATACATTGTTGGCTTTTCTACAAACGACATCGCTAATAGAATGTTACTTTGTCTACGGCCTCTGTATACAGCAAGAGGGAAGCCATATTGAACATTTATTTTGATAGTTTTATTAACGCTTGTACCAGATTACTTACAAAATGGTATGAGAGATCCTTTGACTAACTTCTACTGCTCCGTTTTTTTTCTTCCAATACAATGAAACAATCCTTACACGAAACTGAGTCGATACGCAGTAAAAAAAGTTTGATCAAAACAACTCATATTTATGGAGAACTCACGCTTGACCAAAAAAATAACTACGCCGAAGCGAGCCACTGACCCCCTGAGTGGAATGATGGTCTCGATAGCTCGATAACCAGCAGCAAAGTTAATTTGAAGATAGAAAACTAACGTAACATTCGTAATCAGTACACTCAAACTAAGTTTCCTCCAAAATGAGTAAATGGTTCCAAAGACAGTTTTCCTGTATCTCTTAAGGATTCGGATATGCCCATACTGTCCATGTTGAAAAAAACACTTAAGGTGGATGCTCACGCTTGTGGCGCGAAGTTCTTTTTTTTGTGTTTTTTGTCTATTACAGCTCATCAAAACTTCTTCAAATAGCAAAAGTTGATTTCGCGGGAACTAGGAGACTTAACACACATGTTTAATTGATAGTTTCTCATATATATCAACAGTTAAGCTAAGATTCCCAAAAAAAAAAACACACTGTAAAAATGTGTTTAGGGGGATCGTAGCTAAACTGGTGATATTTATGACATACTATCAATTAAAACATGTGTGTTGATTCTCCTAGTTCTCGCGAAATCAACTTTCGCTATCTGAAGAAGTGTTGATTAGCAGTAATGGGCAAAAAACACCAAAAAATAAAAAAATAGCGCCACAAGAGTGAGCATCCACCTTAACTAATGGAAACAGTGTGTCGTATCCACACGACTCTTTCCCCCAGTCGGCCGGTCGGCGCAACAAAAGTGAGATATAAGTTAAATACGAGTTTTTTTAGAGAATGCGTGCGTATAAATTTATGATATTTTGTGGTTATTTATCCTGAGCCGAGTGCGATCGCACCTAACTTTTATGTCCCCTAATGGGCCCGTGGAGTTACAATTTACAAAATATAGATGAGCAGGCAATATTATACTAGTGGTTTGCCCCGAACTGAGACCTCGCGAATACACACGATGTAGGTAGGTTAACTACTTTATTAAGTACTTTTCTAACAAACTTCTAAAAAAAAATACTGAGATCCATACTTCACGGGTCCACCTCGAGATAATTTCCTACACATCATAGAAAGAACTTTATCACACCACCTGCTCCACAATGTCCAATTACATATCATACAACCTCAACGTAAAGTAAAGCATTATCTCTTTAGTTGTATGAAACTCCCTAGGGAATAAAGTGATTTTAATTTGGAACGTCAAATTCGTGTGGAAACTCGTGGAAAACTATGCCCCTAATGCGTTTCAAAGAGGTTTGTTCGAAAATCGAACTGGCAACCATAAACTCAAAAAAAAGGTGCGTTTACAGAGAATGTGAAACAAAAGATGGTGTTTGGTGCTGTGGTTTTTGGGGATTTATTTATTGTCTCGCAGAAGGTGTGAAATGTAGAGTAGGTATGCTTATCTGGGATAAAGCGTGTCTTCGTCTTGGGCAGCTCGAACCCCTCGCTTCATTCAGGACTCTATATAACTCTAGAGTCCGTCGTTACGCTCAAGGTTTAAAATGCCGCCCGCGACATAAGACACTGCTTTATTCCCTTATAGCATAATCTACTATTAAATAAATCACTAACCAACGGGGCGTAATCATATCGATCTAGCTAGGTTTAATCTCTGAAAAAAAGTTTTTCGAGAAAAACGTGTTTTTTCAAATTCTCCGGGGTCAATATTTGGGTGTATTCCCGTTGTCCACGTTGAGCTTGATCACGTTAACGTGGACAACGTTGGATGGGTGACCACTTTTTTTTATTTCTAAATACCAAGCGAAGCTCTGTCTCACCAGATATATTCTTTTAAATGCCGTATCCATAGCTTCCTGATGAAGAGTCCGGAGGTGGTGGTCTACCGATATAATACCCCCTACAGTAACTACCTACCTATCTACAACGCGTAGTTACCACAGACATGTCTCATCCTTGTAGTAGGTTAACTTGGTGTATTGACGTAAATGTTTGCGTTATTTTTCCAAGGCAAAGTGTCATGATGTGTCCAACAAGTCCAACAACACACATCAAATGTTTGCTCAAATATGCCAAGTGAAAAAATAAATAGGTACAAATAAAAATTGAAATATTTTTATTTGACAATCACACAAAAAACACAAAACAGACAGAATATAAAACGATAGCGTAGATACAACAAAAACATATGAAAGCAAAACAAAATATTTACAACAATAATTAATAATTTTAACAAAAAAAAAAAAAAATTGCTTGTTTATTTTTGGGAATAAATAAATGTTATTTTTTTTATTTATTTTTTATTTTAAAACAAAACAAAACATTTAAATAATATCTACAGACTTAATCAGTCGTGGTATAGAATAGAATAGAATATTCTCTAATGCACAAAACAAACAATGTACATAGGCGAACTTAATGCTAAGAAGCATTCTCTACCAGCCAACCTTTGTGTATTGTGGATACATTTATGTAGGTGGTGTACAAAAACGTAATATGGAGGGAAAAAAAAGTACTTTATGTAGGTATATTGAACATGGACATGAACAATACAAGTATATATTCAACCGAACGACGACAAAAAAAAACTAGTATGCCTAGGTATCTACTAAAAGGTCCCTAAATGATACCACGTCACCTAGTATTTAATGTAGAAGTATAATGTCACCAGGATAAATCTAGCTGTGGCAAATCCGAATAGACGTATATCACGGTCTACTCCTGAAGATTTGGGTTAAATATCAGTAAATAACTTCTACATATGCTATGCACCTGCACATTTGGGAATTTATAACAAGAACCTACGTACGTATGTACTTACCTAAAAGGTCTCTATTACTGGTGACAAAAGGTTTTTTTTACCCATTTGACACCAGTAGGAATAAACCTAGTGGTGACATATCTGAATAACCGTATATTACGGTTTGCTCCAGAAGATTTTGGGTTAAATTTTAGCACAATTAATAATTTTAATAATAAAAGCTAAGTAGGTACTTTACATTTATTTACAGAAATAATAATACAACAAATACAAGGTAAGTACAAAATTAAAAAAATACATATGGAACAGTTGTGCTACCTGAAGACAGTTAATATACCTAACTTAAGTTAAATTTTGAAACTATCATGGTTATGCACATACTTTTCACTAGAAAATCACGGTAAATATCCCGTTTCAAGTGAAAAGTAAAAGCTAAGTTACTTTATTTTATGTGATATGAAATATCCTCTCCCAAATTGCATCATCACCAGATGGGAAATGTCTCTAAAAAATAATCAATGAACACCATAGACAAATTTATGTCCATAGACACTTTTTTCTATTTTCATTAGTTAAACGTCACAATTATAAATTCCTGCATTATTACGGACTGGCTGGTAACAATCAGAAAACATAAAAAAGCCGACACGAAAGGTCATCCTACATCTATTATAACTATTGTTTAACTTACATTGCCTGCTTCGCAACAAACAATTGTAAAAAGTTAGGTCAAAACCTGCAATGTATGAGTTGGGATTCGATAAACGAAAGGTCTCGTCCGGAAACGAATAAAAAACGCGGCTAAACTTTCAAACTTGGAACTGAATGGAACGTCATTTTTTACGTCCGTTAGGGTTGTCGTATTGAAAAATGATATAATTTATATCGGTAGCGGCTACCCGTTTTGTGTGCGTGATAAAATACAAATAAAATAAAATATTTTTTCTCTCTTCTACTAATTTAAAATGTTTCCTTATCAACGCGCGGTGCGATGCGACAAAAGGTTTAAGGATGTGCATATTGTTCGTTTATCGATATCGATGTGTTTTAAGAAGTTGCCGTGTTGTATCCGGCCTAAGAATAGACACCTTGGTTTCCTCCCGTGGATGTTGTAAAAGCCTGCTAAGGGATCACCGGGACTTGTTAGTAAGATTCGTTGGTATAAGATTTGTCCTGGCTGCTAGCTTATTAATGAATGTGTTATTAATGGAAAAAAGCCATAGACGATGTCAATTAGAAGAGTCGGCCCGGGAAGCAATGGCAGCGATGAGCTCACCACTTGTCACTTCCCATGTTAGGAAGTTGGCTTAGTACAAGTGCTTATTTGTCTACTAGATATAGCATGTACAATTTGGGATAAACATATGCATTTTTGTTATTTATATAACTACAGAAATAACCTAGAACACAGATTTCTACTTAGAGGGATAGATAGATAGATAGATAGATTAACACTTTATCCTACACCAAAAAATAAACAAAATAGGATTAACTAAAACAAGTTGCAGTACAATGGGCGGTCTTATCGCTGAAAGCTATTTCTTCCAGGCAACTATACTCTATAGTAGTGGGTACTATAGACATAATGCCTAAGTAGTTATAATTCTACCTGATATAAGAATACACTATTTACATTCCTCACAGAATTAAATAAATAAATAAATAATGCTGGACAGTTCAGACAACATTATCTGGCCCCCAAGCTAAGCAGGGCTTGTGTCCTGGGTACTAGATAACTGATATACGTAATACAATACATTACCACAGAATACATATTAGTACAAGTAGATATAGTGACATTACATAGATAGATATTTTTATTATACATAGAAAATACCCAGAACACCCTGAAAAAATATCTGCAGATCGTACCTACAAATATTTGTTCCGAGGCAAGAATCAAACCCGCAACCTCCTGCGTCGAGGCTGCTTCACCCGCCGCGCCACAGAGGTCGTCAGAGAATTGTGACCACTTGAAGATAATTTAAGTTATAAATAGCTCGTAGCCTTGTAGCGCGTTTAAATCTTTTTAATGAAGAAAAACTAAGTACTCGCAGACGCATTCACCAACAAAAACAAATAAATGTAGAATAGCTGATAAGTTGCAATTATCCAGCCGCGCGTAATTATACCGCCACTTTTTTGCTCATAATTGCATTATAAACTCATAATTAGAGATTTTATCGATAAAACGGCTAGTAAAAACAGCACTATCACACACACACGTACACACAAAGCGCGCGCTCGCTGGCACGGATGAAATATTTAAATTTGGAAGCTGATTCCGTTTATGGCTACTTAATTTGGGTGATTCGATTTGAATTTTAAAAAGGTTCGAAAAGAATTGTGCGGCCAGAGACATTCCACCTTAAGACGCTGCTTCGTACAAGTGTAGCACATTTTATAATTTATTAGCAGCGTGTCATTTGAATTGATTGTTATAGATGACCTGTGACTTATTTGGTCGCTGTTTGTCGTTGTTTTTCATGCATTTTAATTTGGCCGGGTTTACAGGGTTCCTTACCTTGGACGAAAAAACCGGCCAAGTGCGAGTCGGACTTGCGCACGAGCTGTTCCGCACCAAAATTAAACCTATTCTAGTAATATCCACCGCAGCGCCCGCGGACGGCTTATACTGCCCGCACCCCCCAACGGGAGACAGGGCTCACTTACAAGATTGCCCAAACAAGCAGGATAAAAAAACAAAAAAAATGAGGTTCCAAGGGTTGTCTAGAAGAGATCGCTTTTCAGCGATAAGATCGCTTTTCAGCGATAAGATCCACATACTAACATACATACTATACATAATAGGTACGCATTTTTCCACGAAAGGATAAGTAGTAGGAAAAGTACCTTGCATGTTATGGGGGAGGCCTCGTCCAGCAGTGGACGTCTAAAGGCTGCTGATGATGATGATGATGATGAACTCCTCACAATAAGGTCACGTCCAACTAAGACGCGCCCTATGTGGCATTGCACTGCGCCCACCACCCTGAGACACAAAGATGGAAAGTCTCATGTGCCTGTAATTTCACCGGCACCCATACCCTTCAAACCGGAGCACAGCATTGCGGCAGAAATTATGGATACATACTTACATACAGACAAACACACTATGTCCTAGATAACTTACTATAACACCTCTCTAATTTAGACGGAGTTAAGGCGATATGTGAAAATATCGAATGGGCGGAATCTATCAAGAAAACAATAGCTGCAAGACAGTGACAGCGTTATTACTCACTAGAACCCAGGAAGAGATGAGGTATAGATTTCTTCAGCTTCGAAGTGACTGACGTAAGCCACAAATGATAAAACTTCGTTTTGCTTCTAAAGTAGCATATATAAAAATAAATTATCTTTAATTAATCTATGTAGGTAATGTGATTACCTACTGAATAGTATAAAAATTTACGCTTTATCTTTTCTCTAGTCAAAGGAGGGACCTTAAACGGGTTTTAGGAAGGCTAATTTCAAAAAATAAAGCTATCGAGAAAAGTTTCACCATCGTGTTTCTTGTTTATGATTTATTTAAATTACACCCTCAAGTAATTACTGTATTAACATCAAGTTTGTAACCTTTACTAATAGTGAGTGAGCATGTAACGCAACGACTCTAACATTTTAACATATCGTCTTATAAAATATATAAATTTTCGTCTAAAAACAAGCAATTGCGTGTAACAGAGACCATAAATGAAGTAGGAAGATATAAATCTCTGAAAATACTTCAACTTAACGAAACAAATCGACGATCAAAATGTAAGCTGCCATTAGCTCCTGGTTTCAAGCTAGTGTTGGGAAATGACTCGTAAACTAAGTATCGATATTATTTACTATACACCACTATTCCAAACATACCATTAAAAAAACCTGGATAATCAGTATTCGATAAAGATTAAATGTACGCAAAAAAGTAACCAAATAAAAAATTCCAGCAATATCCATAAAAAATGGGAACAATTGCTCAAAACTATTTAATACGGGTGCATTCGTATTGATCCCAGAAATTCATCCCACGAGCAAAAAGTAATAATAATTATTCCGGATTCATACCATTCATATACGTTTCTACTCGTAGTGCATGTGCCATAGATTACTACCAAGTTATTATTACACCGCTCTGACACACTATTTTCAGAGCGGTGCGTATAACTCAAGCACGAGTTTTATGAACATAAAATTTGGATTTTTTCAAGAAATCAAAAGTTAATAACTTTTGTAATTCCATTCAAAAAAACAAAAATTACATAATTGAATTTGTACCGAATATTTAACATCCATTTTTTTATGGTGTATTTGAAATAGTGGTGTATAGTCGATATTACAAATCATTGTCACACAAACAAGTTAGTGAGGTAACAATTTTATAGCATGCAGACATAATATAAAAGGGTTTTTGCCTTATTTTTATCTATACAGAGAGTCATATTAATGTAAATATACAAATACTACCACTTGGAATGTCGGCAGTGTCTACTATTTCAGACTTAATATTATTTGCGATAACCCATTTAAAAATAATAAACATAAAAAGTGCTCTGTACATTATTAAAACGGTCCGCTCAACTCGGCGGACGCTGAGCGAATGAGCAAAAAAGCGCGAGAGACGTTCATCTGACAACCAACGCTGGGAGGAGCTTACAATTTCCCGCCTCTCAAAACGAGCCCAACCATTGGCTCATTTAAAAATCGATTCCATTTTATAAATATGTAACCACTTTCATTTTCCACGCGACGTATAATCGTACCAACATTACGAAAAGACGCCAAACTCTACCTTATTTCGAATAAGAAAAAATTCAAATTCAAGTAGCTTATAAATAGTGTTGGGACGTTGTTTATCGATGAAAAGTCAATTGTTTTACTGACATGTCTTTGTAGTCTCTTTTGTTTTATTTAAAGGCGAATGGGCCCGAGATGTATTTTTTAAGGCATCCACGACGACGAATTCTGTTATGTATAGATGTGTAGGTCGAAATAAACAATGAAGCGGTACGTAGGTGGGTGGAATTGAGTCAGTAATAAATAATGGTGTATTTATGATTTATGATGGAACAGGGAGAAGTAAAGGGATCGGGATATCCAGATTATAGAGCGCGCCGCCATCTTACATTTAATAGTAATAATGATCTAGGTAGAGCAGCCGAGTATGTCATCATCATCAGCCTACAGAAGTTCACTGCTGGACATAGCCCCCCCCCCCCCCCCCCCCCCCCTCCCCCCAATCCTCAAATCTGAAATTCAGACGGGCAACTTCACTGCACTCCTCTTACCTTATTTCAGTCTAATTTGTTCTGTCTCTACTTTGATTTATTTGGTTACTATTTTTGATAATAGTATTGTTGTAGGTATATATTGATATGTATTAGTTTATTTTTGTAATATTATTATTAGGTATGTATTCGGATTAACATAATTGGTTCATTTCATTTATTTTGTTTCTTAAAAACTCAGTGCACTGCCTTCTGTTTCTGCTTAGCTAATGTATATCCATCCAAAGGTTGACTGGGAAAAATCGCTCTCAGCGATAAGGCCGCCCATTGTACTGTACTAATTGTTTATGTTTATTTTGTTATATTCGTTGTGTACAATAATGTGTTCATTTATCTATCAATCCTCCCTCATTTGCATATTTTTTTATTTTTTATTTATTTATTTCTGGAATCAGTTGGTGGACTATAGGCGGATGAGTGGAGTGGTAATGGCGTTTGAGATCCAGCCTCATTTGTCCTTCTTCCCTTGTTATATCCAGGACATGGGTTATCTTCAGCCGCTTTACATACATAAATTAATAGTAGATTATGCACTGAGGGGATAAAGCAGTGTCTTACGTCGCGGGCGGCATATTGAACCCTGAGCGTAACGAGGGACTTATATAGAGTCCTGAGTGAAGCGAGGGGTTCAAGCTGCCCAAGACGAAGACAGGCTTTATCCCAGAGGAGCATACTCTACTTTTCACACCATCTGCGAGACAATAAAAGTTCACTTAAAATCACAGCACCAAACACCGTCTTTTGTTTCATATTCTTTGTAAACGCAACTCTTTTTTGAGTTCTGCTTATTTTATGTTGTCCAGTTCGATTTTCGAACAAACCTCTATACATTTTGCATTTTTTTACTAAGAGTTTTCCACGAGTTTCCATTCGAATTTGACGTTCCAAATTCAAATCACTTTATTCCCTAGGGAGTTTCATACAATGTTATATCACTAAAGAGGTAATGCTTTCCTTTATGTTGAGGTTGCAAGATAGTATGTAATTGGACATTGTAGAGCAGGTGGTGTGAAAAATATTATAAGTCCCAGTAAGTCAAGTAAAAGGATGACTACTTTTTTATTTTCGTACTAGTGTCCGCACGCGGCTCAGATTGCGTTTAATCAGATCAAAAAGCAGCATATATAATCCTGGTCATAATCTATCTGTTTACCAAACTTTATCAAGTTCGGTTCAGCCATTTCAGCGTGATTGAGTAATAAACATCGTAGCTTTGACTATGATATTAAATTTGTGCGATATATTCGGAGTGGCTTACCAAACATTCAATTTCCACACTCACATAATTATTGGGTAGGTAAAGTAGGCCATGTTGTGTCCGTCCTTAGAATAGATCCCTCCGTCACCTCCCGTGGATGACAAGGACGACGAAGGAATGACCAGGGACGGGACGGGGACGGGCAGCAGCATCGAGTACTCATCACCAATAATGTGATCACCAATACTGTGATCACCAACACTGTGATCACCAATACTGTAATCACCAATACTGTGATCAACAATACTGTGATCACCAATACTGCGATCACCAATACTGTGATCACCAATACTGCGATCACCAACACTGTGATCACCAATACTGTAATCACCAATACTGTGATAACCAATACTGTGATCACCAATACTGCGATCACCAACACTGTGATCACCAATACTGCAATCAATACTGCTATCACCAATACTGCGATCACCAATACTGCGATCACCAATACTGTCATCACCAATACTGCTATCACCAATACTGCTATCACCAATACTGCTATCACCAATACTGCTATCACCAATACTGCTATCACCAATACTGCTATCACCAATACTGCTATCACCAATACTGCTATCACCAATACTGCTATCACCAATACTGCTATCACCAATACTGCTATCACCAATACTGCTATCACCAATACTGTGATCACCAATCCGCCTGCCAAGCGTGGACCCCCATTCCTCAAGCAAATCCCTCAATTTGTAATTTTTTTTTTTTTATTATTATTGTTTTAATAAGTATGTTTATTATTACTATTTTTTAACAATTCCTGACCGACGCGTAAAAAATTATTTACCAATAAATTGATTATTGTGATTATTCATGGGGAAGGCTTCGAATAGCAGTGGACGTCTCATCATCAGTTACAGAAGTCCACTGCTGGACATAGGCCTCCGCATAGAATGCCACGATGAATGGTATTGAGCCGTCTCCATCCACCACCCTCCTGCAACCTCTACAATAAATAAATATTGCTGGACAGTTTACACAATATTATCTAGCCCCAAACTAAGCAGGGCTTGTGTTATGGGTACTAGATAACTGATATACTTAATACAATATATAACATAGATAGATATTTTTTTGATTATACATAGAAAATACCCAGAACACCCTGAACAAATATTTGCATATTGCACAAATATTTGTTCCAAGGCGGGAATCGAACCCGCAACCTCCGGCGTCGCAAGCGAACATTCGCCCGCCCCGCCTCAGAGGTATATAGATAGATGTTTTTTATTATACATAGAAATCACCCGGAACACCCTGAACAAATGTCTGTAAATCGTGCAAATATGTGGTCCAATCGAACCCGCAACCTCCTGCGTCGCAGGGATAATGTCTTTGGTCCAAAAGGGGGAGTATGGCCTATTATGGCCTGCCCATTGCCACTTCAACTTGCTAATTCTGAGAGCTATGTCGGTGGTGTTGGTTCTTCTACGGATCTCCTTATTTCAGGTTCCATCAAATAGTTAAACTACGAGCGTAGCTCTCTCTATAGCCCGCTGTGCAACGTGGATGTTAACGGACGTCAGTGTCAGTGCTTCGTCTACCGGTTGGAGAAGAAGAAGAAGAGAGTTGTTACCTATTAAACAGTGGGCTCCCTTTAAAAAAAACTCATAGCATCTAATCTCTATCCTATTCTGATCATGAAATGAGCTGTTTTATGCGACGAATGAATCTCTGTGTGTGTGTCTCTCTCTCTCTCTCTCTCTCTCTCTCTCTCTCTCTCTCTCTCTCTCTCTCTCGCTTTCTTTCTCAATTTTCAGATAGAGAAAAAATACTAAAAATAATTACACGGAAAAATAAAACTCGAAGAAAACCTGAACCGCCCGCGTGACGAGTGACGTCACAATTTGTATGGTTTCAAAGTGTCGGCGGAAACCTTTCATCAATTTGGCACCAGCGCGCGAGGTTGTAGCGTCCCGAGGGCGTAATACCACCTACCGTGACCTTTGGACACCTACCGTCGCATCAAAATAACTCGAGCACGCAAAAAGAGGGGTGTTGTATCTAAGTTTGACCGTTATCTATGTCTGTCTGTAGCACCGACCGATTTGAATGCGTTTTTTTTATTTGATAGCAGGTTTCCAACGATGTTTCTTAGACATGTTTTATCAAAATCGCTTCAGCCGTTTCATAGCATCGGGGTTTTTTTTTTTTTACAATATTAACTTGTAATTGACAAGTGTGAATACTTTTCCATTTGGACTCTAGAGTATAATTAGAAACGGTCTCACCAAGATCTGCTGCATTTTGCAGTCATATCATTATAAGCCCAGACGTCCACTGCTGGAAGAGGCCTCCCCCATAGAATGCAAAGGGGGGATTTGTCATAGTCCATGCTTGGTAGGCGGATTGGTGAACACAGAATTATTGTGGAGTCAGGTGGATGCAGCCGCATTCCCTTAAGGCGCAATAGGTTCTCAAATGTCCCTAGAATTTTAAAGTTTTTGAAAAGAATTTTCATAGTTTTCTAAGAAGAAAAAAATATATGATATTCTTGAGCTTTTTATCTAGTGAAATCAATAATTCAATACAATATTTGAATGACTTCACTTGATAAAAAAAAATAACAAAGATACCTCCTTTTTAAAATGTAAATGCTATTTTTCACTCACTTCTCTCACGTTTTAATTTTTGAAACATTTGGTTACATGTTAGTTATTATTTGAGTTAGTGAATTCATCAACAAAATTAAACAAAACTTTGAACGACATTTTTATATAATTTTTTTATACATAAAAACACGGTATCTGAGCGTGCGCTCGCCTTCTTCGCCTCATACAAAAATGTTCGTTGAACCTATAGCGCCTTAAGGGGCTAGTCCTTGAAAATGACACTTCGAATTTTGAAATTATTTCATTATCTGTGACCTCCACCTTGTGGTGGGATTTGGAACTAATTAGGTAAACAAATCTCTCAACCGTACAATTGTGTAGAAAACGCATTACTTGTTTTGTCAATAACATCATTGAATTTTTGTTCTGTACGTAATCAGATAAATGTAAAAATAAAATAAATGTATACTACCTATACAATCGTTGCTTGACTGACTGACTCGGTCACTAACTATCAACGCGAAGTCTAAACCCTAGGTCATAGAGACCTGAAATTCACATATGTACATTTCTTTTGTGGTACAGCGGTGCTCTAAGAAAGGAATTTCCGAAATACACACCCTAAAGTGGTGCAGCGGGATGTTGAAGTTTGAATAGCAAAAAATTAAAAGCGGGCGAAGTCCCAGGCATTCCACTACTGGATACTTGAGGAATCTCTGTGCACATATTGTGTTTTACATATTATGCTGTGTCAGGTTTCGTTATATTTTATAACAGTTTTATTCGTTTTATTTTACCCCAAATAGACAAAGTGGTCAACAACTTCAATAACTGTACCAATATGGGTGCAAAGTTACTATTTCAAAACCATCATAACCGAATCGCAAATGAACATGGTCAAGAAACGAACAAACCCACAAAAACAACCAAAAAATACAGGACCACAAAAAAACAAAATTAAATCAAAAACACCCTAAAAACTCTCACAACCTAAGAAGGTTTGTACCTCTAAAAAACCCCTTCCAACTCCTAAAAACATAGGGTTTAGCCTATTCTACCTCCCTAGAGTTCATACAAGTCTTAAACTTTAAGAAACAATTAAAACCTCGTACAAACCCATACAACCCAATATAAACCGGTATTGAACGACGGACCTTGCTCAGGAAAATATCTTGGGAATCGGGATTTTTCCCAGCAAGGCCCAAATTAGAGCGTTTTCTCCGCCTCAAAACTCACTATTCTGCCAAACTTCCTGCTGATGTTTTTTTCATATGAACTTTCATCCACTAATATACCTACCTTGCTTGTTTATATTAATTTGAATGTGTATGTGCGCCTACTTTTTGTCGATTGTACCTATTCAACCTTTGGAGGTTTTTAAGGTACAATATTATAATTAAATGTGTGAAATATATTGAGTATGAAAAACATAAAATAAAAAAACCTACACGTTTAGGGCTGTTAAAAAAAACGCTCATGCAGTGATTTTATTATTTAAAACTATTAATTTAATCCTATTTCGTCAAAATACATAGTAACAGTTTTTCGAGTTATTTTGTACAGAAAGACGAATAAAGAAACAAATAAATTATATAGGTACCTACAAACTATGTTGGAAGAAATACACGTAATTGAAACATACTGACCATCTACAAAAAAAAAACGGCGCGGCGAGGACGTTGCATTTGACATGCCTAGTAAGATAATTTTCAAACATTTATCGTCTTCTAAATTCTAATTTCCAGTACTACCACAGTATAAATAATAGTACCTACTTCTTGAAACATGCCACGAATTTGTTTGGCGTCTTTATGAAAGGATTATAGGAAATTCAAACCCTAAAATCAATGGTGTTGACGACCTCTGTGGCGCGGCGGGCGAAGGTTGGCCTGCGATGCAGGAGGTTGGATTCCCGCCTCGGAACAAATATTTGTGCGATCGCAGATATTTGTTCAGGGTGTTCTGGGTATTTTCTATGTTTAATAAAAAATATCTATCTATGTATTATATTGTATTAAATATATCAATTATCTAGTACCCATAATACAAGCTCTGCTTAGCTTGGGGCTAGATAAAGTTGTGTGAAATGTCCATTATTATTATCATTACTATTATTTATTATTAATTGGGGTCATAAAGTTTGGATGTATTGTTTGTTATTCTATTAAAATTTAAAATTAAAGCGGGCTCCCATACAAATAAATAAATAAATAAATAAATAATGCTGGACACAGTTCACACAACATTATCTAGCCCCAAGCTAAGCAGAGCTTGTGTTATGAGTACTAGATAACTGATATACTTAATACGATATAATACATAGATAGATATTTTTTATTATACATAGAAAATACCCAGAACACCCTGAACAAATATCTGCGATACCACAAATATTTGTTCCGAGGCGGGAATCGAACCCGCAACCTCCTGCGTCGCAGGCCAAGCTTCGCCCGCCGCGTCACAGAGGTAGTCAAGAACAAGAAAAGTGATTTTAACAAACGCGGTATCCCTTGGTCCGTAATAGGTAGACACAAAAAAAAATACAAAAAGTGTTTTATAAGTAGGTATGTACCTAGGGGAAAACAAACATGTTTATATTTACTTGCCTTATTTTTATTAATCATCATCATCAGCCCAGCTGGAAATAGAACATGTCCATAGAATGGCACGACAACTGGTCTTGAGCCGCGTCCGTCCACAGACTTCCCGCGACCTTTATAATGTTTGGTACATCGGAAGTTCCCCTCCTACACTGCGTCGTCCGGTTGTTGGTCGCCACTCGAGGACTTTATTTCAGTCATCTTAATTAGTGCGTGTTGCCAGAGATGACTTACGTGACTGAGACGTGATCGCTTACTATCACATACACAAAAGCTCAAAGTATCACATCGGGTTATGCATGGAGAGAGCTATGCTATTACCATCAGTGTACAAATACGTAGTCTGCGACAACCGTAACTACAAGAAGTATTGTTACGAGATATTCGCGCCTAAAGTTTTTTATCTTAAATTAGTGATCAGTCAGTGATTTTGTAAATATTTATCTGTTATGATTTTGATCTGTACGATCGCTACGATCATTCTCTTTAAAACAGTGTTTATTATATCGTGATAACATTAATGATTTTTTATTATTTAGTAAATAATAGTTGTCTAGTGCAACATTATTTTAAAACGTGCTTAACCTAAGCATGTGCGCCGTATGTAACATAGTTACTGTTCGCATGTCTAGAGATTTTGTTACGGTGTTCAGCAAACGGAATATGCTCAAGCTTTACCAATCTTATGTGCGG
Organism: Operophtera brumata; assembly: GCA_932527175.1. Lineage (NCBI taxonomy): Eukaryota > Metazoa > Arthropoda > Insecta > Lepidoptera > Geometridae > Operophtera > Operophtera brumata. The sequence continues at coordinate 49,764,763 of OW052239.1, read as the reverse complement.
TAACATAGCTACTAACTCAGTTATACACCTAATTAAGCTGGGAGAAAAATAAAATAACTGTAAGTAAGACCACAGAATAAATAATAAAAAAGAACAGAAGGCTCACATCGTGAAAAAAAAATGACGAACCTTGCTGGGACGCAACAAAGTGCATTTCAGTTTGCATAAGTGCTTAGTGCCTAGCGGGATATTCACCTAAACATTCCCGCATTCTTCTGATGTTTGAATCTTTTCATTTGTGTATTATATATATATATACATGTATATATATTTTTTATAATTTTATACCTTTTAATATTCTTTGTATTTTTGAATTTTAAACACAAATTAAATTAAAATTAAATGACTATTCCAAGTATATTCCGTACAAATTTAATCTGCGTAATGTTATTTTTTTCGAATGGAATTAAAAAAGATTTAAACTTTTGTTTTCTTGACAAAATCCGAATAAATTTATGGACATAATACTTGTTATTGACTTTTTACGGTGAGGCGTGACGCGTCGAAATAATAACTTGGTAACTTTCTATGGCGCATGCACTATTAAATTGTTTTGACCAAACGTTCTCATTTTTAGGGTTCCGTAGTCAAAGACAAGGAACCCTTATGGATTCGTCATGTCTGTCTGTCTATCCGTGTATGTCACAGCCTTTGTTTTCCAAAACTATAAGAGCTATACTGTTGAAACTTAATAGGTAGATGTATTCTGTAAACCGCATTAAGATTTTTACACAAAAATTGAAATAAAACAATTATTTTTGGGGTTCCCCATACTTAGAACTGAAAACCAAATTTAAAAAAAACATCAAACCCATACGTGTGGGGTTCTATGGATAGGTCTTCAAAAATGATATTGAGGTTTCTAATATCATTTTTTTCTAAACTGAATAGTTTGCGCGAGAGACACTTCCAAAGTGGTAAAAAGTGTGTCCCCCATAACTTCTAAAATAAGAGAATTAAAAACTAAAAAAAATGATGTACATTACCATGTAAACTTCCAACAAAAATTGGTTTGAACGAGATCTAGTAAGTTTTTTTTTTTAATACGTCATAAATCGTAATCCATCCAAGAACTTTTATATTATGTTACTTGCTGCTACGGAACCCTTCATGGGCGAGTCCAACTCGCACTTGGCCGCTTTTTTGTAATGGTTATTTTTGGAAATTGTTAATTGGTACCTTATTTTTGCGTAGATTCAATCTTTATCGAATACTGACTATCCAAGTTTATTTTGTAGTGTATTTGGAATAGTGGTGTATACCTTATTTTATACCAGTCAGTTAAATCATTCTAACGGTGAAGTTATAATTTGGTAAATTTTGCTAGAAGTATCTCCTATTTTCTGGTATAAATGGCACTAATTTGCTTATGATTTCTTCTTTTATTTCTGCAGTTATACCTTTTGCCATAAAATTAGGCATAGCTTCTAGAAAACAAAGAGTTTAAAAAAAATTGTTTGTGGTAAATCCATTGTGATTTTAACTCAACACCGAGACTAGTTTTATATTTTGGGGTTCAATCCCCCCTATCTACTTTTACAGTATAATCTCTCTCAGGTACGTTTGATGTAAAAAAAACTGGAGCATGTTTGTGATGCGTGATCTCGATAATTATAAAAATCCCGTGTTTCTAGAACCTTTACATAGGTATTGTTTGAATTGACACAATTTATAAAATCCTGAAAATCATAGATTTGATTTGCTGATTTTGTTTTCATAGCAAGTTTCACTTGATGGTGAAATTAATTTGTAGACATGGAGCTATTGAACATTTGATAGTTAATGAGCAAGTGCTAGCCATATTGCTGTTGATACTATTAACAAAGAATAACATGAAAACCCAGTTTTTGTACCAAAAGTTTTTGTTGTGAATTGTGATATCTAACCACAGAAATACATGCTTATATGCTTAAATAGTTAAGTCCCTGGGAAGATAAAGTTCTTTGGATACGTGTTCTCATCAGTAGTGTGATACACACGGGTTGTGTATATCATGACGTTATTTTATAACTTCTTTCATAATTTTATTAGGTATTTCATATGATCTGAGCTTATTTTGTAGGCAACCAATTGCTGTTTTTCAGAATCCCGATCAGTCTTGTTAGGCCAGTCACCGTAGACACAAAAATCGTGTTAGGTCGCAAAAAGTTGCAGGGTTCTGTTTTTTTGGGATGTTGTTAGGATAAATACCAATTGTATAAAACCAAGTTTGCAACTTCGATAGAGCTGTGCGAACTTTGCAATTTTTTGCGACCTTAAATGTTTTAGATGACTGGGCCTATGTGTCGTTTGTAGGTTAATATTTGTAAGGAGAAAGGTTATACACACCTCAGTTTGTTCAAAATTACTAGGTTTAATTAAGTAGTTGGAAGAGACTTTTCTTCTGGGTACTTCTTTACTTTGTACTAGCTATTTTGCATTTTCTAAAGCTTTCACATGCGTACTTATCGTCGCGAGTATCGCCTTTGCATAACTCGCCACACACGACCTACCCACTTCAGCTTTGGTGAGTCACCGTTTGTTGAGCTCCCACTGACTGACTAGCACCAATCCCCCACTTTTTATCTTAGCGAATGACGGAACAGTCAGATGGCCCACCTGATCTTGAGTGGTAACGTCTGCCTTTAACAATGCATTACCTCATATGTCACGTCCACCCCTTGTGGCATTGCACTGCGTCTACCGGCAACTATACCTTTCATACTGGAACACAGTAATGCAAGCACTACTTCTTTGCGGCAGAAATAGTACTGGTAGTAGTGGTGGTTGGTAGTACTTTCCCGAACGAACTCTTTCACAAAAAACAACTCTACTAAGTACTACTAAAAACTTACACATACTTCGCCCTCCTGCGTCTCAAAACCAATAGTAGTACTACGCAAAACAGCCGTAAATATATTATACCTACGATTGAAATGTCTACGATTACTGTTTCGTACAGTTTTCGTTTACTTAGCAAGACGATGGCACAGAATAAATAATAGAACAAGTACAGAAGGCTCACTTCACGAACAAATTTATATTAATAGCAACTCTTGCTGGGATGCAAGAAAGTGCAATTCAGCTTGCATTAGTGCTCAATGCCTATCGTGATTTTTACCTAAACATTTCCTCTTTCTTCTAACGCGTAACTGCGTCGCTATCTGGCGCGGAGTGACGTTGCTCGTAAGGGTTGACGACTAGTCGCTTACGATAACATAGTTATCTAATGGCAAAGGTACGTCAGTTTGTACCTTGTCAATGAAACTAAATATCTCTTTTAGGTGTAGGTAGTGACAAGGTACAGACTAACGTACCTATGCCATTAGATAATTATGTTATGGAATGACATACGACGCTAACAAAATAGTCCAAGAGCCAACATCCAATATTCATAATATCGGTTCCCAACTACAGGTTTAGCGTTTAGCTAAGTAGCCTCCTGAGGTATGGGAGCGGCACGGGAGAGTGGTGATTTTCTTATGTCAAATGTCGCGAGACGTCACTTGACGTCAGTCGGGCGGCGATCTCGCTGCCGTCAATACGTGTTATTTGGACCGGCTGCTTTAGACAAGACGCACACGAGATTAGCAACCGAAGATGGATCCTCAGATTAGAGCTCAAACTAAAGATGTTGTTTATAATGTATATAATTTTTTCAAGGTTAGTAAATCTGATCCAAATTCTGCCGAGCATGAAAACGATATAAATCTACACAGTATAATCACACAATATAATCTATAGTTATGAAAAAGAGGGATTTGTTAAAATTAATAAAACGAAATAAACCATAAAAACAATTTAAAATTGATGCCATATTAAAAGAAAATGGTCATACGGTACTTTATTTGCCACCGTACCATCCGGATTTAAACCCAATCGAATTAGTATGGGGAGATATCAAGGGCGAGCTGGCACGAAAACATATTAACACAAATTTAACTAAGAAAAAGCGAGCACTAGCAGAGTTATTTGCTAATTTTTCATTTGAGAAATGGCAAAACTGTGACGGTCACGTAAAGAAAGTTGAGGAAGAGTATTTCAAACACGACCATCTTAGCGACGATATAATGGATCAATTTATAATAAGATTACGAGATGAAGACTCAGATAACGAAAGTGATTCCAGTCATACTGACAGTGATTCGAGTAGCGATATGGACATAAGCTAATAAATTGAAAGTTCAGTTGCAAATATTAATATAACTATTAAATATAATAATTATTTGAACAAGTATATTATTCACTTTCGCAATGACTTAGGTACTTATTTGTATATATCGTAAGATCTATCTTCACTAATTTTCATCACGTGTGTAGCCCGACAGTTCTTTACGTCACATGTCACCCCTCCCGTGCCGCTCCCATTCCTCACGAGGCTACTGAGTTAAGCGCTAGGCATGTACCTATCTTGATTAGCTCAAACTATATATATATAATACCTACCTATAGTTGATATTTAACTGATTGACTATGGTATTATAGTGTAGTAGAAGCTGGTCGGGTGATTTGTACCTTCGTAATTGGACAAATAAAAAAAGCAGCCAAGTGCGAGTCGGACTCGCCCATGAAGGGTTCTGTAGCAGCATAATATAAAAGTTCTTGGATGGTTTACGATTTATGACGTATAAAAAAACTGCTAACTAGATCTTGTTCAAACCAATTATCGGTGGAAGTTTACATGTACATCTTTTTTTTTGTTATATCATTCTCTTATTTAAGATGGTAAGGGGTGGGGGGACACATTTTACCACTTTGGAACTGTCTCTCGCGCAAACTATTCAGTTTTTTTTTTATTAGAAACATATAAGCATATAATAAATAATAGTAGACGACTTTAGTTGACGGACGACGTGACGCGGCGCTTGAGTGAGTTTACCGAACTAACTTCACGTGCGATCCGGCTGGCGCGCGGCAGCCCTCTGAATGGATTGACTCGTCTAGATGAGTCCGCCGGGTACTATAATATCAACACTAGTCTTAAGCACCATATATGTTATGTATGACGTTACTATTCTTATATGTAGTATTTAGTCTAACATAATAAAAAAAATAGTTCAGATATCCACCGTATAATATGTTACGGTGATTATATTTAGGATACATTTTTGATGCATGATCAAGCTCATACAAACACGTCAACCTCATACCTCATACCTAACTTACAATAAACATTATATTGATCAACTGGATTATCTATGAGGAACTAGTATGTCATAGATAACCCAGACAATATAGTTGTACTACAAATAATATTACGCGTCCGAATCAAGTCGCGGGTTACAGTACCTATACCTAGCTAGTATCTATTTTATATTATAATCGTCCAAAGTTAGTAGGTACTTACCCAAAATCAGAATTCGTTTATTTTTGCTATACTTTTTTAAATTCCGACGGGAAACGAAAATATTCGTGAAGAGAAAATATGTTCAAAATGTGTGGCTTCATTTCACCGAGGACTTATCGAGGACTATACTAAGTTCCATTGGTCTAGTTGTTACTATGTTGACAGAGTTATTTATACTTGTATTGTACGGAACCCTCTACACACGAGTCCGACTCGCACTTGACCAGTTTATTTATCTTTGGCCTCCAATAAAGCATGGACTTTAATGGAGATTTTTTTAATAGCAGCATTGTATCATCAAAGTAACTATCTATGTAATATATTGTATTAAGTTTATCAGTTATCTAGTACCCATAACACAAGCTCTGCTTAGCTTGGAGCTAGATAATGTTGTGTGAACTGTACAGCATTATTTATTTATTTATTGTTTCGATATCAAATTGAAGTACCAGTATTATTATTAGTAACAAACAGCCAAACATAGATAAAAATTGAATGATAGTATAAATAAAAATAAAAATAAACATATCCTTCCTCACTAGTAAGTCGGGAAATAAGCAAGTATAGCTTGGTATATTCTGACCAAAAAATCGCTAAGCGAAACTCTTTTGGTCACAAATCACAATATAAACTCCTTCGTGAGTATACTCCGTAGAATTGCACCGAGCAACTACGGAGGCCTGCAATGTTCTAAGTAGACATCCACCAACTTATCTGTAGAATGAAATGTATGTAGATGATAGAAAACTACATACATTTCATTCTACTGATAAGTTGGTGGATCTGTAGAATTGGTTTGTGTTCACGACTGTATGATTGAACTGTCAAACCATGTCCGTCCCGTTAATTTTCACAAACCTCAAATAAATAGGTAGGGGTTGAAATTTGCCATTTTTGAAAGAAACGTCGTCATTTTTATTTTATTACATTTTAATGTGTTTTTTCGAGTTATTTCGTGTAATTTTAGTGGCATTTTAACCGGTGTAACTTGGATAAATGGCACATGTGTGATGTAGTGAAATTTGAGTGTATTGCGAGTCTTTTCGAAATGGTGGATTTTTTCCTGTAAAAACTCAGTTTTTCAGCCACAATTTAAACTGGGTTAGGACTAGACGGAGACTCTTGACGACTTGAATATAAATAAAACTATAATAATTATATCACTTGACATTGGCTAAATTGTTGCAAATAATGCACAGAAGCCATTACCTAAGATAAGAAGAAGAATAAATAGGTATTTGGATGGGTTTCCTATTACCCGAATTACAATTATAACAACGAAAACCAACAATTTTCAGTAAAATAATACAAGTTTTTGTAATGATATATCGAAGTATCCGGTTGTCCGTTTTCACCTGTGAATAAAAAAGTGAACGAGGGCCTTCCTTCCAGCGCCGTGGATAACCACGGAATGACAGAAAATGGCGTAGAAATCGTGTAGATACGGCGAATTGAAAATGTTTTCGTGTTTTTACACATTTTTTGTATGAAAAGATCAAAAACCCCAACTTACTTTTAAAACCAAGTGTATAGACATGATACTAAAGTGTTTTATTTCTCATAAATAGCTGTAATTCCGTAGATTTTAGCTCATATGTAGATGCTCTATTTTGATCAATTTTGTGAAAATGGGTAGGTAGTTTTTCAATTTACACAAAATCTAAAAAGAATTTTAGAAAACCCCTACTTACTTTTATTCAGCCTGAAGTGTTCTTTCTTCTGATCTAAATATTGTTAGGAATAAAGCTAAATTCGGGAAGTTCCTGGCTTTTCAAAACACCACTTTTCAAGGATTTTCAAGGACGTGGCCCTTAAGGCGTGGATATAATTATGTGAAATGTGGTCCATTTTTTTTTTTTTTCATTTTTCGACCTCTGTGGCGCGGTTGGCGATGCTTGGCCTGCGACGCAGGAGGTTGCGGGTTCGATTCCTGCCTCGGAACAAATATTTGTGCGATCGCAGATATTTGTTCAGGGTGTTCTGGGTATTTTCTATGTATAATAAAAAATATCTATCTATGTAATATATTGTATTAAGTATATCAGTTATCTAGTACCCATAACACAAGCTCTCCCTAGCTTGGGGTTAGATAATGTTGTGTGAACTGTCCAGCATTATTTATTTATTTATTTATTTTTAGCCCCCGACGCTAAAACGACGGGTGTTATGAGTTTGACGGGTCTGTGTGTGTGTGTGTGTGTCTATCTGTGGCATCGTAGCTCCCGAACGGATGAACCGATTTAGATTTTTGTATCGGTTCAGTTGTTTCATTGCGTTAGGGTTTTTTTTAATTTTACAAAATTAATGACTTGTTTCTCCACGACCTTTATCGAAAAAACTACAAAAATATTATATGTTAATCTACATCATATAACGCATGTCCCATTGTTTTTTTTTTTTTAATTAATTAAAATGTAAGAAATAAATTTGCTAAGTAGCCTCTGTTTTCGTAGTTACAACCATTTTTCTCCTAAACTATCAATCATAAGATGTTTTTATTGCCTTCAGCATATTAAATAACACAACGCCGAGAGGACCATGATTTATTTTAAAAAAAACTTTCACTATGTATTTTAGTTTTAAAAAAAACTTTTCGCGAGGTCTATTCTGTTACTTTCTAACTTACCAGAACTTTAATGAGTTATTTAGTGACAGAATTTGGCATCCGTCAACCCCTTAAGTGATCCCTTAGTCGGCTTTTACGATATCCACGGGAGGAGATGGAGTTTTTTCCTCCTGAAATCACCACTAAAACATTGTTCAAGTCATCGGCAGGAAATCTTCCTCACGTAATGCTACGATGAGTGGCTTGGGCCGCCTTCATCCACCGACATAAATAAGTAAATAAATAAAATAATACTGGACAGTTTACACAACATTATCTAGCCCCAAGCTAAGCAGAGCTACTAGATAACTGATACAATACATTACATAGATAGATGTTTTTTATTATACATAGAAAATACCCTGAACACCCTGAACAAACATCTGCAGATCGTACAAATATTTGTTCCGAGCCCGGAATCGAACCAGCAACCTCCTGCGTTGCAGGCGAACCTTAGCCCGCCGCGCCACAGAGGTCGTCCAGACTTTCCACGACCTTTACAATCGTCGATCAATCGAAGGGGACGTCTGGTTCGGGGCGCCACTCGTGACTCTTTACTCCACAACGATTGTCTTTTCGACGAGCTAAAACATTATTTGTTATAAAGCTGATTTCTAACAAGATAACATACATAGAAAAACAATCTGGCAGCCACTTTATTAACAGAAAAAACTAATTTGTTAAATATAAAGAAACATTTTGCAAAATGAAATGGCGCATCATTTATAAAAAGTAGAATTGTTTTCGGTACAGTTACAGCCCTTAGCGAAAAGCCTCCCATCTAATTAACCACAGGAGAACAGAACGACAGAACTCAAGCACAAACGGAGCGTGTAGCGAAGCGTGTAGCGGAGCGCACCGCGGTCACTTCCTACGTAATGGCGTTGACGACCTCTGTGGCGCGGCGGGCGTAGGTTCGCCTGCGACTCAGGAGGTTGCGGGTTCGATTCCCGCCTAGGAACAAATATTTGTACGATCTGCAGATATTTGTTCAGGGTGTTCTGGGTATTTCCTATGTATAATAAAAAATATCTATCTATGTAATTTATATTGTATTAAGTATATCAGTTATTTAGTACCCATAACACAAGCTCTGCTTAGCTTGGGGCTAGATAATGTTGTACGAACTGTGTCCAGCATTATTTATTATTTTATTTATTTAATCGCGGCCCTTCACTTGGTATATTGGCGCAAATATTCGCGTTATTTTTCCAAGGCAAAATCAGCCATGTGCCCAACCAAACAATATGGCACTAAATAAAATAAAAATAAATAAATAAAGTTTTTATTCAGACAACATAGTCCATAGTGTTAGTAAGCTTAAGATTAGGGGTTAGTAATACTTAGCTCGACAAAATAAATCAAATATTTGCGCAAATATGCCAAGTGAAGTCTTAGCATAACAGATACATCATACAAAAACAGAAATACCTACTCTATATTAGCTACATATATAGGTAGGTACATACATACATAGATAAATGCCTTTTCTTCCGAAAGGGTAGGCAGAGCCTCAAACGGGCCTCTTTTCAATGTGGGTTGCACCATCTTGGGAAATAGACGTGACAAGTGGTGAGCTCATCGCCGTCATTGCTTCCCACGAGGTTAGCCACGAGGTTAGCCTTAACCACTCTGCAAACTCATTCTTCCAGTAATAACACATTCCTTAAATAAGTTAGCAGCCAGGATAAATCTTTTACCAACGTATCTTACAAACAAGCCCGGGTAATCCCTTAGTCGGCTTTTACACATCCCCGGGAGGAGATGGAGGGGTCTATTCTTGGACCGGACACAATAGGCTATACAATCCGAATAATACTTGGCGCTCGAAGCTCTAGAATGCATAGTTTTAAACAAGTTCGTTTCAGATTTAGATTAGTTTATAGATTGGTTAGATTACATAATCAGTCTTAACCTACTTAAATGCTCGGTAGCTACGCCACCGTAGAACCTATACTATCTTACATCTACAAGCTCTTAGCTAACGCTGGGTGCTTGTAGAAGCCTAACTATACTTCTTTGACGTTTCATCTTCTTCTCCTCCTTCTTCTGTTCTTTTAATGACTTCTGAGGAATACTCCAAACAATTTAGTGTAGTATTATCGCTGAACGCACTGCTCCTCGCTCAGTCTATGCGACGTCGAAGCCTAACAAGAACTGTAGCTTTGGGTGTGACGTTTCATTTCTATAATGGCCGCAAGAAAGATTAAAGAGTGACCGTGAGCATTTTGTTCACGATTTTGTCACATCTCAGAGTGATGGCTGCCTGCTAGCTTCTCGCAGGGACAATAACCAATACATACGATTTGTCGACCTTTGTGGCGCGGCGGGCGAAGGTTCGCCTGCGACGCAGGAGGTTGCGGGTTCGATTCCCGCCTTGGAACAAATACTTGTACGATCTGCAGATAATTGTTCAGGGAGCTCTGGGTATTTTCTGTGTATAATAAAAATATCTATCTATGTAATGTATTGTATTAAGTATATCAGTTATCTGGTACCCATAACACAAGCTCTGCTTAGCTTGGGGCTAGATAACGTTGTGTGAACTGTCCAGCAATATTTATTTATTTATTATACCCTAAATACACAAAATCTAATGAAGATATCTTAAAAAGTCTTTAAACAGTTTTTTTTGTTTTTGTTTTTTTAATGGAACTAATAGGCAATCTACCATACGGCCCACCTGATGTAAAGTGGTCACCGTCGCTTATAGACACCGGCAACACCGGGGGTATAGTCGATGCGCTGCCTACCAAAATGATGCCTACCTTTCATAATCATAAATTAATAATAGAAACGGATATAAAAATCGAAGGCACGAAATTTCAAAAGTAAATTTACCTAACCTCTATTGAATAGTTCTATTCAAAATGTTCCAACAACCAACAATATTTGCATCTCGCGACTCGCGAGTCGAGAGCTAACGAGACCACAACTGCGAAATGGCAAAACAAACGCGCTCCGTTCTACGATTATTAAACGTCACCCCTCGCCGTAGATTAACTTCATCGATGTCGATAGAGCAGTTAGTACCGCTCTAATTTTAAACCTGTGATTAATAATCAAATGAAATGCTACTGGTGTCGATTCTCTACGCACAAACTAGACTATAACTAAACTAAAATAAGTTTATTGCTGTCAAACGATGTTTGCTATTCAGGTATTGCCTAAAATGAAAGGACTGAGTAAATCTTAGTCTGACAGTACTAAAATTATAAAATCGTATTGAATCATACTTAAAATTACGCTTTTTTAATTTTAAATGTTACCTAGATGATAAAAAAGTGTGACATCTTCGTGCTTGTCTGTTTTTTCAAGGCTTTGATTAATCTGTCTGTATTTTTTTGTTCTAGTAGTTTTGTACCTTTTGTCAATAAAGACATAACCAAATGTGGGACTCTTTCCGCCATTTTTTAAAAGACACGTTGTCTGTTTTTTGTTTCATATCCTAGTGTTTTTTGAGTTAGTACTAGTATTAGTAACCAAAAAAGTACTATCTATAAAAAAAACTGCGCACTACCCTATCACTAGTACCCGCTCTACTTTCGCGCCAATTTTCGCTGCAGGGTTGCCAGTAATGAATACTCGAGGTGCGTTCCGAAGCTCGCATGTGGTCAGATTGCGTTCCGAAAACGAGGGCCCACTTGTGGGCATTCGTTACACGCGCCGCTGGTTGGGGCGGCTTTTATCAATGAATTTAATATATTGTGTCTACAAGCCCTCATTATAGTGATGAGTTATTACAAAATAATTACAAGCTGTTTCTCGCGGCTTCGCACAAGTTGTGTCGAGATAAAAAGCAGTGGCAAAAAACATATGGCCAGCCCATTGCCATTTCAATTGGAAGGTATCAAAAACCATAACACAGGTATATTAACCTACTTTGGTTTTTCATGCAACCTCGATTATGTTTTAGTAGGTATTGACTATGTAATTATAATTTTGTTTATATATATATACTTATCTTTGCTTCTTGACTTATATTCCTTCTTTCTTTTGTCGTGTCTTTTCTTTTGCAGATTCAATTGACGCCTTTTATTTACGTTATTGTTTCTCATTATCTTTGTTGGTCAAGTATCAGTTTTATTGCATGAGTGTAGTTATAGTAGTGTATGAAACTGCACATAACTAGATAATTAATACACTCGTTTGATAGATACTATTAAAAAGCTCACCGTGTTTTAATAACCCCTGTTATGTGACAGTTTCATAAACTACTATTATAGAGCAATTTATGCTAAAAAACAAGCCTCTATAAAATTCCTATGGAATTTGACGTATTTCCGCTTTTAGCAAACAATGTCCAGTATGCAATGACCTTTGATTAAATAAAACGCTACCAAAGCTCATGTAACGAAGGAGGTCAAGAAAAACTGGTTATTATAAATCAGCCACCCTTATAAGATCTCCTAAATGTTGAAAAATGCTTAGCCTAATGTTAAATGTGAGGTTAAGATATTCTGGATACGTAATTGGCGCTAACAAAGACCTTCCCGTTCTATTGTCAATCGATAAACGAATAAATTCAAATAACGAATTCGATTCACACTTTGTTAATTAGATGGGATCACAAACATTTGGCTAAGTTTTAAATAATGGCGCTACAGGTTCTCGAAATGTCTAGAATTTTTAAGTGTTTGATACCAGATCTTATAATTTCCAAGAAGAACCAAATGTATGGTATTCTTAAGCTTCTTATCTAGTGAAATCATATATTCAATAGACTAGTATTTGAATTTCAGCGTTCGATTAAAAATTCAAAGGTTTTTAAAATTGACTTCCAATTTCAGACTTACTTCTAATGGCCGTTCAATGTTGGCCTCTTTGGCATGCTCAAGTTCGTGCAACATGCTATGGAGAGAGCTATGCTAGGAGTTTCACTACGTGATATAAATATATAATCAGAAAGTGTGAAATGTCCGAAGGACGTTCAGGTTTTCGTGAGCAAACTGTGTTGCATACAAAAACATGACTTGACTGTGACTTTGACGACTTGGAAGGATTGTAACGTTGCAAATTAAATTGAAAATACAATAATTATACTTGAAAATGGCAAATGCACAAGCCTGCGACGCCAATTATAAAGAAAAACATAAGTTTGTCAATGAACTTGAACAAAATGTTACCAATCTCTGTCAATTTTTTTTTTAATAATGCTACTGGGCACGGGTAGGCATGTCCATTCTACCTTTGAAATAAGATTTATGTGGGTATACCCACAGATGATATACTGCCCTAATTTAACTTTTCAATAAAACTAACAAAAACGTTCGTTTAGGCAAAAATGTATTGAGTAACCCTTGATTTTGTTGGTCAGCTATTGGTCGTATACGCCAAGATTAGGAATTTCCTGCAAAAGAAACACTATTGTCAAATATAATATTTTCATTTTTAACCCCCGACCCAAAAACGACTTTTTGTGTGTGTGTCTGTCTGTGGCATCGTAGCTCCCGAACGTATGAACCGATTTTGATTTTGTTTTTTTTGTTTGAAAGGTGAATTAGTCTGGAGTGTTCTTAGCTATGTTTGATCAATATCGGTTCAGCTGTTTCACTGTACTTGTATTATTTATTTTTTATGCGACTTCAGATACGTTACCAGCGTTACCTTGATGTTAAGTGGTACCCTCTGCCTATAAACAGTGCATTACCTCATAGGTCACGTCCACCTAGGACGCGCCCTGTGTGGCATTGCACTGAGCCCGCCACCCTAAGACATAAAAATAAAAAGTCTCATGTGCCTGTTATTTCACTGGCACCCTTACCCTTCAAACCGGAACACAGCAATGAGAGCACTATACTGTTTTGCGACAGAAATTGGTATGGTGGTAGTACTTCCCCGGATGAACTCTTTCACAAAGAAGCTCTACTACTACTAAAACAAAATAACCTGACTCGGAAGCGAACCCCAGTCCATAGGCGGTGTTAGCTCGTGCATCTGATGAACTGATGATCTGTCGGATGATGATGATGATTGATAATGAACATAGATTACTTGACAATCATCTGTAGATTGTTGGCCTGGCAGATATTATTATGGCCGAGGCCAGTTCCCTTCTCAAAGGAGTGGAAGACCAGCGGAGCTGACGAGGCATTACGGGACTGCCTTACGGAGTCGTACAGCTGCGAACAAAGACAGGATCAGAAGATATGGTGTTCAATAGACATGGTGTTCAATAGACATGGTGTTTAATAGACATTATGTTCAATAGACATGGTGATCAATAGACATGGTGTTCAATAGACATAGTGTTCAATAGGCATAGTGTTCAATAGACGTGATGTTTAATATACATGGTGTTCAATAGACATGGTGTTCAATAGACATTATGTTCAATAGACATGGTGATCAGTAGACATGTTGTTCAATAGGCATGGTGTTCAATAGGAATAGTGTTCAATAGACATGATGTTTAATATACATGGTGTTTAATAGACATGGTGTTCAATAGACATGATGTTCAATAGACATGGTGTTCAATACACATGGAGTTATATAGGCATAGTGTTCAATAGACATGATGTTTAAAATACGTGTTTACGATATGTAGTGTTAATAGACATTGTGTTCAATGGGTACATGGAGTTCAGTTCAATCGATGTGGTGTTCAATAGACGTGGTGTTCAATAGATGTGGTGTTCAATAGACATGGTATTTAATAGATGTGGTGTTACTAGACATTGTGTTCAATGGGTACATGGAGTTCAGTTCAATAGATGTGGTGTTCAATAGACGTGGTGTTCAATAGATGTTGTGTTCAATAGACGTGGTGTTCAATGGGTACATGGAGTTCAGTTCAATAGATGTGGTGTTCAATAGACATGGTGTTAATAGACATTGTGTTCAATGGGTACATGGAGTTCAGTTCAATAGATGTGGTGTTCAATAGACGTGGTGTTCAATAGATGTGGTGTTCAATAGATGTGGTGTTCAATATAATTGTCACCTTAACAGCCAGCTCATAAGGTACAATGATGTCTCCCCTGCTGTGCAGCATCAGCGTTGGGATCGCCGGTACTTGGACCAGATACTGGTCCGTCGTGAAGGCGTAGTCTGACGATGATGAGAACGGCTTCACGAAGGTTTCCTTGAAGTAGGGGAGCCACGACACACACTGTGAGAAAACGGTACTAACTTTAGCTTCTCCGGCCTAAGAATAGACCCCTTCGTCTCCTCCCGTGGATGCAGTAAAAGCCGTACTGTGAAATTAGATCAGGGGTAAGGTAACCGCTCATAATCAAGAACTTAAGGCATGTTGCGCTTAAATCTTTATTTTTCTCGTAGTCATGGTATAAAGTTTAGTATGCAACTCTTGAATAAAACGGATTTATATCGAGGGCCATGAATCACCGCGTCGCTCAGGATTCTAACACTTGATTCATTCGCTGCGCTCGTGATTCAATCATCATGAATCACTCCCTACAGTCGTGATTCATTCCTTAGAATCCTTCACTTGCTCGTGATTCATCTATGGCCCTCGCTTTAAATCCGTCCTTTATTCACTAATTGCATAATATACTATTGTTTTATCATTCAAAACTGGATATAACTCAAATAAAACACCAATTAAATCGCAATTTAGACCTATCTTTGTTTTTTTTTGATGCAGTAAAATTTTAGTAATCGTTAATTGAAAGCCCGTTTTTAGTGTGCTGTACCCAAAGGGTAAAACGGGACCCTATTACTAAGACTCCGCTGTCCGTCCGTCTGTCTGTCTGCCACGAGGCTGTATATCATGAACCTATGTTTACCTTAGAAAACGGATGGCTTTCAATCTCACTAATGAGGTTATTGAATGGCGATTCTAACACCAAGGCGTCAGGCATCGGCAGTGCGGGCATACCCCGCTCTTCACAGAGCTGTGTAATGTGAGCCACCAAGTTCGAAGCAACCGCTGAACCTGAACAAATAAAAAAAACCGCTTTTCTAGAACTAACTCACCCAACAACAAATTACCTGATACTTAGTGTTAAAGAAGCCACAAGTTACTTTATTAACCCCCGACGCAAAAACGACGGGGTGTTAAAAGTTTGACGTGTCTCTGTGTGTGTGTGTGTGCGTGTGTGTCTCTGGCATCGTAGCTCCCGAACGGATGAACCGTTTTTATTTTTTTTGTTTGAATGGTGAATTTTTCGGGTGTTTTCTTTGCTATGTTTGATCAAAATCGGTTCAGCCGTTTCGTTGCGTCGAGGTTTGTTTTTAATTTTTACAAAATTAATTACTTGTATTTAAAAAGCGATTGAAAGACTATGTATTGAAACATATTAACATTTTATAATATTTAATTTTATCAAAGCACTGTTCTGTAGCTGTTGTATCACTGGACTTAACCAGTACATTATTGTTATAAAATACTAGCGACTCGCCCCGGCTTCACACGGGTAGCCCCCGGTGAAAAACGGCCCCCACCCTCCTACCCCCCCCCCCCCCCCCCCCACCCCCCTCCCATTTATCTATTAAGTGAACTCTGTTCTTTGAGAATAAATAACTTTAACCACAACTTTGTTCAGATCATGGTCAACTATAAGTAGTTCTCTTAGAATATAGAACAAACGTAGTTCTACAGCATCAAACAAAAAATGGTGTGTGTTTGAAAACATACTAACAATACAACACTACTAACCTAACCTAACTAGGCTTGACAAACTCTGACACCAGAGGCCAGCACTACCTCATACGAAACAACGGCGACGACTATAACATACAACATAATGGTAGATTATGCACTATGGGAATAAAGCAGTGTCTTACGTAGCGGGCGCCCGGGTGGCATATTGAACCTTGAGTGAAGCGAGGGGTTTAAGCTGCCCAAGACGTGCCAAGACGAAGACAGGCTTCATATCAGAGGTGCATACTCTACTTTTCACACCTTCTGCGAGACAATAAAAATTCACTGAAAATCACAGCACCTAACACCGTTTTTTGTTTCACTTTCTTTGTAGTAGGTATACTCTTGGTCTGTGTTCATTGTAAACAATTTTTTTAGTTCTTTTATTGTGGCCTGTTCGATTTTCGAACAAACCTCTTTACAATGTCATATGGGCTTTTTTTTTACTTAGTTTTCCACATGTTTCCACACAAATTTGACGTTCCAAATTCAAATCACTTTATTCCCTAGGGAGTTTCATACAACTTCATATCCCTTGGGAGATAATGCTTTACTTTACGTTGCGGTTGCATGGTATGTAATTGTGTGTAATTGGTGTGAAATCATACTAACTAAATATTAACCTTCTCGAACGAGTGCAACGTAGGGCTGCAAAAATCTAGTCTTAAAGCATATGAGGAACGACATCACGAACTTGGATTAACTACCCTTCAGCAACGTAGAGAGCGCGGAGACCTAGTAGAGACCTGCAAGATCCTAAACAACCACTACAGTATACCAGATTTATCACACACACTGTAAAAAGAGAGGGGTCCGTTTAGGGCTCTATGTGGTGACCCTAAGACACTCTTTCTAGCTGTATATAGTTTGGTGGTATTTTAGGTAGTTAAAAGTCTTGTATAAGGTGGTAAATGGTTTGTATTAAGAGTCACAATATTACTAAATTCACTAATGATTGTATAACTATGATTTTATGGTATATTAATGGTATGGTTTTATGTGAGCACGCGATGCCTGCAAGGCTAGTGATCGCGAACTGGCTCGGTTTTGGCAAATGCGTATTAAATGCAGAAGTTGCATAATACACATCTGCTGTGTTCGATTAAAACCTGAACAGACACTATATACCATGAACAATAATATAGGGCTCAGAGGACACTCGCTGAAGCTGCAACGCGGGCCAAGTACCAGCAATCCGGGGATGCACATATTGTCTAATCGCGTCGTGCGCACTTGGAACCGCTACCAGACTCAGTGACCAGTGCCCCTTCAGTGAATTCTTTCAAAAATAGACTTGACAAACATTTAAGTGCACTGATAATGACTAAGATATACACGCATCAGCTCCGAGAGCTGCCTGTGTATTATAAAATAAAAATAATAATAAATAAATAATGCTGGACAGTTCACACAACATTATCTAGCCCTATGCTAAGCAGAGCTTGTGTTATGGGTACTAGACAATTGATATGATTAATACAATATATTACATAGATAGATATTTTTTATTATATATAGAAAATACCCAGAACACCCTGAACAAGTATCTGCAGATCGCACAAATATTTGTTCCGAGGCGGGAATCGAACCCGCAACCTCCTGCGTCGCAGGTGAACGTTCGCCCGCCGCGCCACAGAGGTCAGAGGAGGAAGAGATTATAAATAAATACTTGACCTCTGTTCAAGAGGTTATCAGCAACGCCATCTAGTGAAGAGGGAAACACATTTCCAGCGTTGCGAACTTAGTGCGATACGAAGATCTACGATTTATTTAATTTCCTAGTGTTTTTTTGAGTTATTTTGTGTTATTTTGGTGGAATTTTAAACATAGCTCGTTGAAAGAGCACAAGAGTAGTGATGTGGAATGAGTGGTGTGACTTTTCAAATTGATGGAAATTGTCTAAATCAGAATTAATTGGTACCTAATCTAGTAATTCAGAGGACAATGTAGTTTTTTAGAGAAGAATAATGCTATTTAATAGAAGTCGCGTATGTGAAGTGAAATTACAGGCACATTAGACTTCACATCTTTATGTCTCCGGGGGCGGGCGCAGTGCAATGCCACATAGGGCGCGTCCTAGGTGGACGTGACCGATGTGGTAATGCGTTGTTAAAGGCAGAGATTACCGCTTAACATCAGGAAAGTTTTGATGTTTCGATGTATGTTTTTCGATGTATGTTCTCAAACACACCGAAACGACTGAACAGATTTTGACGAAATTTGGTACACAGACCAGCCGGTCTAGCCAAGTGGCATTCGCTTCGAAGCGATTCCATTTCTACAGTCGTAATACAATATAATAGACCACGTGACATTTCGATAGCTTACGTCAATCTCATACATTGTTTGCTTTTCTACAAACGACATCGCTAATAGAATGTTACCTTGTCTACGGCCTATGGATTGAACTATAGGCTACTTTGTGTCCAGTATAAGGCAAGCAAAGCCACATGCATCCACTAGTTTTTCCTGCGACGCAGGAGGTTGCGGGTTCGATTCCCGCCTCAGAACAAATATTTGTACGATCCGCAGATATTTGTTCAGGGTGTTCTGGGTATTTTATATGTGCCTATAATACAAAAAAAACTATCTATTGTAGTAAGTATATCAGTTGTCTAGTACCCATAACACAAGCTCTGCTTAGCTTGGGGTTAGATGATGTTGTGTGAACTGACGAGCAATATTTATTTATTTATTTATTCATTTAGGCGTCATCTTATTTCATCAAGTCGTACAGTACCAAGAGAATGTCCCCATAGCACGACCATAGGCCGGTTGTCAGGATCCAAGGAGCTGATCAGCCAGGAGTACACGTGCAGGCAGTCCTCAACCACTCCTCGCTCTGTGGGTCTGACGCATGTGGAGTCTCCGTATCCTGAACAGCAACAAATAAACTTTGGAATGGCTCCAAATGGAATGGAATTAAATGGCTCCAATGAATGTAGAGCTCCATCCTGTCATCATCATCATCATCAGCTTGCAGAAGTCCACTGCTGGATCTAGGCCACAATAGACGGTCTTAAGGTGGGATACGCTGCAAAATTCCTAATCTTATATTTGTTTTTTAACTGACTGGTTATTTTTGTTACCCCTCTTAAGATCAGGTGGGCTATTTCCTTTTTGTTACCCCTCTTAAGATCAGGTGGGCTATTTCCTTTTTGTTACCCCTCTTAAGATCAGGTGGGCTATTTCCTTTTTCCGTCATTTAAATAAAATAAAATAAGTTTCTTGTTAAAAATATATTTTTCAATACAAGCTTTTATAAAATTAGTGTTTGCAACCGTGTGCTGATCAAAATGAGCCTAAACACGGCCAGTCTACTATTATCCATCGAGGAGTTCCGTTGTCCACCTTCCGGTTCTATCATCAGATCAGCTCGCTATCACTATCATATTGTATTGTCATCGGAACTTGACTATGCCAAATTTCAGCTCAATCGGTTGAGGATAAATGCTTTAAAATTCAGTTGCAAGATTCCACACGGACAAACATAATCATTGCATGTATAGCATGTAAAATACAGCAATAGTGATTTTGCACTGGTACATACCTCGATAGTCGAATGCGATTACGTGAAAGTGCAACGCCTGGAACACCTTGTACATCTGCAGTCTGTGGGGCGAAGCTCGGTGGTTTGAATTACCTAATAACATTCATTAATTACGAATTATTATCAACGCTTGGTCAAGAAATTAAACTAATTGCCTGAATTTCATGAAACCTATATTTTAAAAGAAAACTTAATGTCGTTGAGAGGGCACAGTTGTAAAATATCCCATGGACCATCCAATACAAACACTGCACAGCACTTCCTTAGTAACAGAGTGGTTCATAATTGGAATCATTTACCAGAAGATGTTGTTACTGCCACAGCAATAAAAGCTTTCAAAAACTAATTGGTAGGTAACTGGTTGCGAACGAACTAACTGTTAACATTAAAAGACAATATTAAAGTGTAGGTGCAGCGAGTGAAACTAAGACATTTAAACACTCTGAAATCTGTATCTCTGGTGATCTGAGTTAAGATCACCACCTCAAACTACTCAAATATATACCCTCTGTCAACGAGATAAGATTGTCTAAAACCATATGAATTAGCTGCTTCAAAATGCAACTAAAATTCGACGATCGCCGATGCTAGAAGTAAGTCTGATTTGGCTGTAATATAAAACGCCTTTAATTTTACGCAAAGCAAAACGCCTTGAAGAGTCATTACTAGACATCGGATTATATGCATTTGCATGTTTGCATATGCAAATGCATAAAACTCTCTAATTACGGCGTTAGTGCATATTTTTGCCTTTTTCCCCAATCGTGCATATTTCGTTCAAGTAGCGGGAGCGGGTGCGGCTCGCGAGTCGCGCTGCGTGCGGCCCGATCACAGATCAAGTATAGTATATGTAGCTAAAGCTAGTTTACAAAGTTTTCCGCTAAGCGCTAGTGTGCTTGCCCGTCAGTTGATTGCGGCCTCCCGCGCGAGCGGAGCTAGTCGCCATCCACGCGCATGCGCAGGTAATCAGTTCGCGGTTCGCGCATGATAAATTTATTCAATCAGCCACTTTAAACGCAAGTGTTTGTTTACAAACGTTTAAACAATGCCGCCAGTAAAGAAAAATAACAGAATTTTACTGGAATTTTGGATTAAAGGTTACCAGAATGAGTTCACGACTGATGGCGATGTAATTTTCTGCAAGATTTGTGACAAACGTATACCTTGTTCGAAAAAATATCAGATTGATCAACACGTAAACACAGGTTCCCACATAGCAGCAAGAAATAAACCATCAACAAGCCGCCAGCGATTGCTGACACAGGTTACACCTTTAAACGTCACAAATTTGAGCTCGAAAATTTGGAAAAATGCTTAATTGTATATTGCCACAAAAACTATAATTAATTTTAAGATAATTTCGTAGTTTTTGTACAATCTTTGATTAAAATATATAAAAACTAGCTGTAACCCGCGACTTCGTACGCGTAATATTGTTTTATCCATAACTCTGCGTAATAGCACAGACTAATTATGTTTTACACTGTGGTAATAGTATGTTCTAGTTGTTGTAGTAGTAGAATGTTTGGTTTTCCACTTGTGGTATCCTACCTATGCTAATTGTAAGTTAGCGCGCCTCCCCCGAACGTATGCACATTGCCCGCAACCGTCACAAGAATAATTTCTAAACCAGCATCCGATGGTCCGGTGCCCCTTTCCGCACCGCCAGCAAGGCTGCTCCACGCACTGCACATCGCCCGCGGGCGCGGCGGGAGCGCGTGCTCCCGCTGCGCTGGCGCCGCTGCCGACCCCTACGCGGCCCGCGTGCGCTGCGCCTCCCCCAGCCCCGCTCCCCCCTTCACCCCCCCAAATCAGGTGTCTTTGTGACTTGTAACTCTGATTTAATTGTAGTGAGCGCCATGAACTGTTCCACGCGTCGTAATATCACTTTTTACTCGAAATATCGAATTGTTCGATTTTACCGATCGGCATTTTATTGCCGATGCACAAAAACACAATAAATAAGCAAGTGGTGGTATTTTTTCGCGGTTTATCTCGTCGCCAGTGGGATTTACAGGTAGGATACCACAGTTTATAGGTATTTACTTGAGGACTCAATCCACCATAGCGTAGCAGTCGCAGCGGTAGCTGAATTTTTAGTATGATTTTTTGCTTGACTGGTTATGCATTAAGTGCGTGTCTCGATTTTTTCTGAATGTAATTTTTTGTGCATTAGCAGCCGCTGCGGTAGCTGGTTTTTTTTAACTGCTTTTTGCTTGACTTAGTGTGTGTGTTTTTATGTTCTTCTAAATTTTTTGAACATCAATATTTATAGCGTGCATAGCAGTCGCTGCGATAGCTGTTTTTTTTAACTGGTTTTTTGCTTGACTGAAGTGTGTGTGTTTTGATGTGTCTCTAATTTAAGTTTATGTGTGAATATTTATAGCGTGCATAGCAGTCGCTGCGGTAGGTAGATTTTTTTAACTGGTTTTTTGCTTGACTTTATTGTGTGTGTGTTTATATGTGTCTCTAACTTTTCTGAACCTCAATATTTATAGCGTGCATAGCAGTTCCTGCGGCAGCTGGTTTTTTTTTAACTGGTTTTTTTCTTGACTTAAGTGTGTGTATATTAATTTGTCTCTAATTTAAGTTTATGTGTGAATATTTATAGCGTGCATAGCAGTCACTGCGGTAGCTGGATTTTTTTACTGTTTTTTCTTGACTATGTCTCTTATATTTTGTACGATACCGTCAAATGACCTTTGAAACGACACCATACTTAATTCGTTCTCCCGTGATCATGGCGCATGCAACTGTGCCGAAATATCGGGAACATTAAAAACTCAAAAATCATGGTAAATATCCCGTTTCTAGTGAAAAGTACCATACTTAAGTTTTTCAATTTAGATTTTTACAAACGTAAAATGTATGCGACACCTTCAAATGACCTTTGAAACAACACCATACTCAAGTTTTTCAATTAAGGGTTCGCATTTTAATCTTGAGGTCTTGAAAATGTTTTGATCTCAACAACGACACCTTCAAACGACCTTAGACATTACACTATTCTTATTTTTTTAAATTAAGGGGTCCCATTTTAACCTTGAGGTCCTGGAATATTTTAATCTCAACAACGACACCGCGACACGACCTTTGAAACGACACCATACTCAAGGTTTTCAATTTAGGGGTCCCATTTTAACCTCGAGGTCCGTAAAATATATCTCAACAACGACTCCGTCAAACGACATTTGAAACGACACCATACTTATGTTTTTCAATTTAGGGGTCACATTATAACGTTGAGGTTCTGAAAATATTTTAATCTCAACAACAACACGTGACACGACCTTTGAAACGACACCATAGTCTAGTTTTTTCAATTTGGGTGTCCCATTTTAATCTTGAGGTCCTGATAATGTTTTAATCTCAACAACGACACCGTGACACGCCCTTTGAAACGACACCATACTCAAGTTTTTCAATTTAGGGGTCCCATTTTAACCTTGAGATCCTGAAAATATGTAATCTCAACAACGACACCGTCAAACGACCTTCTAAACGACACCATACTCAATTTTTTCAATTTAGGGGTCCTATTTTAACCTTTAGGTCCTGAAAATATTTTGATCTTAATGACTTCACCGTGAAACAAACTTTGAAATTGCCGAAATACGCTGAAATCTCGCTAAAACCTAAAGTGTATTTATTTACAAAGAAAATGTTCACATGCTTTTTTTCAGCAAAATTTCAGGTACTGCTGAAACATTTGTTGGCTATTTTTATTAAAGGAATTACCTTGTGAATTTTCTTGTTTCTACTACCAACGGTTTCCGAAATACGAAGCATTTTAGTTTTATATTAAAAGCCATTTTGGACCCCCTACAGGGTGAATTTTCAAAAATCCTTTCTTAGTACACCCCTACACCCAAAAAGGAATACATCCTTCAAATTTCATGTGTCTAGGTCCAGCGGTTTATATAGACTGTGCGTTGCAAAACGCAAAGTGTATACGTTAAAAGCTCTTTTTGAACCCCTAAGAGGGTGAATTTTCCAAATTCCTTTTTAAGTACACCTTTACACCCTAAAAGGAATACACTGTCCAAATTTCAAGTCTCTACGATCAGCGGTTTAGGCTGTGCGTTGTAAAAACTAAAGTTTTTTTATTTTTTTACATAGAAAACGATCCCCTTCCATTTTTCAGGAAAATTTCAGGAATCGCTGAAACACGTGTTTATTTATTTTATTTGAGGAATCTCCATGTAAAATTTCAAGGTTCTACTGCTAACGGTTTCTGAAATACAGAGTTTTTTTGTTGTATATTAAAAGCCCATTTTGGACCCCTTAGAGCGGGAGTATCGGAAATTCCTTTCTTAATGCACCCCTAGACCACATAAGTAATGTACCCTCCAAATTTCAGGTCTCTAGGACTTACGGTTTAGGCTGTGCGTTGATTGTCAGTCAGTCAGTCAGTCAGTCAGTCACGCAACGATTTTATATATTTTGATAATAAAGGTTTTTTGATTTTGTATTGTGCATATTTTAGGCATATTAGTCGTTTTTAGTGCATATTTCGGCCTTTTTTACTGCATATTTGCATGCATATTTTGGCATTTTGTTAGTGCATATAATCCGATGTCTAGTCATTACGGTGGTGAAATAACTATAGGTCCGGCCTGAGGTATGCGATCTGTGGATATTGATGAAACTTGTTTTATTTTATTATTTTATTTATTAAAAAAAATAAAAAAACTGAATAAATCGTTTTTTTAGGGCTTGTTAATTAGGTATAGATAAAGTTTGTGTGAACTTTCCAGCATTATTTATTTTTATTTCTTTGTTTTTAGCTACCTACGTTTCATAAAAATTCGGTTGCGTGAAGTCATCTTTTAGGTTGGGTCCTGTACCTACTAGAAGCACAGGTCACTTACCATGACAGTACAAAACAACTGTATGTCGTGTGTTCTTCAAATCCTGCGGCAGCTTTGAGCATGGCGCGATGTGCCACATTCCTGCAATGTCACAAATACATCATCATCATCATCAACATAAGGCTAATAAAAAAACTGCAATCGTTCGAACTAAGTCTCGGACAGCTCTTCCCGCCATTTTCGAAAAGAGACCTTGTCTACTTTTATTTTATTTCTTTTCCTAGTGTTTTCTTGAGTTATTTTGTGTTAATTTGGTGGCATTTTAACTAATGTAGCTCGTTTAAAAAGCACAAGTGTAGTGAAATGAAATGGAAGTGAATTGCGTGACTTTTGACATTGGTGGAAATTGTCAACCAAAGTTTTAGTAACATTGGCCACCGTTTTACTAAAAGATGACTTGACTGTGAACGACTTGGAAGGGGTGTAACGTTGCAAAATATATTGAAAATACAATATAGTGAATATACAGATACTTGAAAATGGCAAATGCACAAGCCGTGCGGCGCCAATTATAAAGAAAAAAAAAGTCTCGCACAGTGAACAGGAGGTTTCCAAATGAAATTTAATTTAATTTTTTAAAATTTCGTTTCATTTCATTTCATAAATTTAATTTCATTTCATTTCAAACACTCCAAGGGTCAGTAAACCTGAGTATTTAATATGAATTTCAGCTTAATACCTCCACGCGTTCTTGAGAAAAGGGCTCTTGACAGACATACAGACGGACAATATTGTGGGGCGGCAGGGTAGCGCCGAGCTACGATACCTATATTGCTTGCCGTAGGTACGAGCTCCAGGCGTAGATGGTGATGGCGCCTGCCTAGTTTTGGCTGGTCCCGTTCCGCTGTCCGGCGTAGATGATGGGAGACAGGAAGGTAGATGACCTTCAGGGAGCCTGTATCGCCCCGAGCCGTGATGCCTCGTCCTGCCTACAGTCGATTGGGGTGTGGGATTCTTCAGAGATGAAACGATACTTCCGTTGGCTGAATGGTGCTTAGCGAGGTTGGTAGACCGTGCATTCGTCGGGTCCGTTCCTGTCTGTAGTACTGGATGTCTTGTGAAAGTGTTCAATGGGCTGCACCTCATACTGTTTCGCTCTTCCAGACTATTTCTTTCTTCTTCTCGCATATAGAAAAACACTCATTGATACTTTCACAAGCCAATTTGCTAAGGAACCCCTGGGCGTTACCGCAACGAGAGCGGTGAAAGTTGAACCTAAAAAGCCTTATTTATGCTGTCCCTTGGACCTCAGTATGCCAACCTTTCTGCCCATATCTTTTTATTGTCTTACATCTAAGTACATTGGTTACTATTTCTACGTACCTATTAGGTGTAGCTACCTACTATATGTTTAATCTTTATACAAATGTCCCTCGTTAGGTGGCTATATCGATTCTTAACAGTTACTTTTACACTGTTACATAGTCAATGCACTTAGAAAGTCTTATATTTCTTGTTGGCCGGACTTGCCTTTCGTTTTGTCCGGTCAACAAGACGCTGCCTACTCTCGCGCACGCGTCGACACTAGCGTGATGCTGACTCGACGATAATTGGCCTTGGTAGAAGGATTTCAACGATGTAACCTTGGTACAGTGGGCGCGCCATACCGAGTTTATAAATATTAGCAGCGGTCCATCGCTTCTCCGCTCAGTATGCGCTAGACCTTCGCGCTTGCCACTACTGACGGAGACCAGCTATCCTGGGCTTAGCAGCTCACCAGGTCTTTACCCTTGACGTACCCACGTACCACCAGCTGAGAATCCTTACCAAGTCTGTGCCCATTACCTTTAGTTTACCTTTGTACCTACTTTTACCTTTTACCTGCTGGTACCTGTGTACCATTAGGTACTACCTGTGGTACTCTGGCGCCTTGACCAGAACCTCGCCCCCAGACTTACCTCCAGACCTTCGCGTCTGGTTACCTGTCTGGTCTACCGGGCGGTTCATACCCCTACAGGAAGGTGAGGTTAAAGAAACGCATCTACCTGCCTACCCCTAACCTATGGTGGCACCAACGTCCTTTATTCACAATGTTTTAGGTAACTAAAGCCTGTCTATGGTTAAAAATAAAGAGAATCGTTTATTTTCCTTCAGCCAACTATTTAAAATTATAATACCTATTTTAGTATCTATCTATGATTACTCTTATAATCATCTAGACGAGTCGCGGACAGACAACAAAGTGATCCTATAATGGTTCTGTTTTACTTTTTGAGGTACGGTACCCTAAAAAAGATTCCGATGAATTGAGAACCTCCTCCGTTTTTGAAGTCGGTTAAAAATAGATACACCACAGCATTGTAGTTATTTTATTGAAGACAGCATTACATGACACGTAAATAAAATGTTACCAATAGTGATCGGACAGTCGTTGACGCTGGAGTGGAACTTGACGTTACAGTTGGTGCCGCCGATGATGTTGATATTAGAAGGACTCTCGTAGTTCAGGTTGTATAAAATGTTACCAATAGTGATCGGACAGTCGTTGACGCTGGAGTGGAACTTGACGTTACAGTTGGTGCCGCCGATGATGTTGATATTAGAAGGACTCTCGTAGTTCAGGTTGTATAAAATGTTACCAATAGTGATCGGACAGTCGTTGACGCTGGAGTGGAACTTGACGTTACAGTTGGTGCCGCCGATGATGTTGATATTAGAAGGACTCTCGTAGTTCAGGTTGTATAAAATGTTACCAATAGTGATCGGACAGTCGTTGACGCTGGAGTGGAACTTGACGTTACAGTTGGTGCCGCCGATGATGTTGACACTAGAAGGACTTTCGTAGTTCAGGTTGTATAAAATGTTACCAATAGTGATCGGACAGTCGATGACGCTGGAGTGGAACTTGACGTTACAGATGGTGCCACCGATGATGTTGACACTAGAAGGACTCTCGTAGTTCAGGTTGTATAAAATGTTACCAATAGTGATCGGACAGTCGTTGACGCTGAAGTGGAACTTGACGTTACTGTTGGTGCCGCCGATGATGTTGACACTAGAAGGACTCTCGTAGTTCAGGTTGTATAAAATGTTACCATTAGTGATCGGACAGTCGATGACGCTGGAGTGGAACTTGACGTTACAGATGGTGCCGCCGATGATGTTGACACTAGAAGGACTCTCGTAGTTTAGGTTGTATAAAATGTTACCAATAGTGATCGGACAGTCGTTGACGCTGAAGTGGAACTTGACGTTACAGTTGGTGCCGCCGATGATGTTGACACTAGAAGGACTCTCGTAGTTCAGGTTGTATAAAATGTTACCAATAGTGATCGGACAGTCGTTGACGCTGGAGTGGAAATTGACGTTACAGTTGGTGCCGCCGATGATGTTGACACTAGAAGGACTCTCGTAGTTCAGATTTCGCGGGTAATTTACTGGAAATGATTTTTTATTGAGTTTTACTGCTTCAAGCTACCGTCAAGCAGCTATAAGGCGATATAGGTTCAACCAGTTTCAACGAAAATTTTGTATGAGGCGAAGAAGGCGAGGGCACGCTCTGATACCGTGTTTTTGTGTAAAAACAAATAATATAAAAATGCCCATTAGCTAGATTTTTGTTTTGTATTGTATTTATTTGTAAAACAAATTATTTATTTGTTAAATTTGGTTGATGACTTCACTTACTCAAATAATATCAAGCTACCAAATGTTTCAAAAATTAAAACGTGTTAGAAGTAAGTCTAAAATGGTATTTCAATTTTAAAAAGGTGGTGTCTTTGGTATATTTCTTTATCGAGTAAATTAATTCAAGTAGTGTACTTAATTTATGATTTCACTAGATAAAATGCTTAAGCATACCACATATTTTTTTCTTCTTGAAAACTGTAACAACTATATCAAAAACCAAAAAATTCTAGAGCTCATTATAGATATGCTGTGAACCTATTGTGCCTTAAGCTGCAACCAGCTACGATTTAGCTGATACGAGCTACGATTAGGCTGGATATCATCATCATCATCATCAGCGTACAGAAGTCCACTGCTGGGCATAGGCCTCCCACATAGAATACCACGACGAATGGTCCAAATAGAACCGATTTCCTGCGACCCCTATAGTATCGTTGGTATATTGGGGCCTTCCTCTTTTGCGTCTTCTGGTTAGTGGTCGCCACTCGATAACCTTTCTTCCACAATGGTTGCCAGTTCTGCGAGCTATATGGCCTGCCCATTGCCACTTCAACTTGATTCTGAGAGCTATCTCTGTGATCTTGGATCTTCCACGGTTCTCCTCAATTCAGATTCAACCACGTAGAGAAACTACGATCTTACGAGCTACAACAGCTTCTATGAGCTAAGATTTAGCTTAAATTAGCAAAAATTAAAGAAAAATGTATGTCAGCTCTATCACACACAGTGACATACACACTAGGTCATATCAATTGAGGTAGGTGGTTGCTTTTTCACACTACATGTTTTTTTACCAAATATGGGCGAACGCAGTATAATTTTACATTGAAATGACTGTTGGTGGCTTTTATATTTATCATTATTTGCGGAAAATCATATTTGCTTGAAAAAACAGTGGATTAATAGCGAAAATAACATCGAAACTGTAGTCCATACAAGTCATTATGTTGTAATTTTAGCTATTAATCCAGTGTTTTCTTCAAAGAAATATGATTTGCCTAAAATAATGACCAATATAAAAGCCAGCGACAGTCACTTCAGTATAAAATTATACTGTGTTCGCCCATATTTGGTAAAAAACATTAGTATAAAAAAGCAACCACCTTAAGTAAGCATCAATTGATGTGACCTAGTGTGTATGTCACAGAGTGTATTAGAGCTGACGTACATTTTTCTTAAATTTTTGCTGCTTCGAGCTTTCGATAGGCAGGTTGAATTAAGGTGTAGCCAGCTACGATTTAGATTCTACGAGCTATTTTACAGCATTTTAGTAGGTACAACAGCTACTACAAGCTACGATTAACCTAATAATATATGATTTAATAGCACTCTTAGCAGCCAGCGTATCTCGTAGCAGCTAAATAGTCGTACCAGCCTAATAATTCCACGTAGCATCAAAATTGGTCCTCATAGAAACAAAATAGGTTTCTCGTAGGCATGCCAGAGTAGCTAAAAGCTACGAGGAACAATTTTGCTGCTACGAGGTATGCTGCTACGGGGTACAATAGCTGCTACGAGTGAAATTTCAGCTGCTTCGAGCTACGATTAGGTTGCTACGAGCAATTGTTAAGCTATCTGTTAACCAATAGAACTTAAGGCGCTATAAGTTCAACCAGTTTTTTTTTTTGTTTGATTTGAAGAAGGCGAGCGCTCGCTCTGATACCGTGTTTATGTGTATCCAAAAATAAAATAAAAATGCTCTTTAGAGATTTGTCAAATTTTGTTGATGACTTCAACTCAAATAATAATTACCTAATAAGTTACCAAATGTTACAAAAATTAAAACGTGTAGGAAGTAAGTCTAAAAAGGTATTAAAATTTTAAAAACTGGTATCTTTTATAAATACTTTTATCATGTGAAATAATAAAAATAGTGTATAGAATTTATGATTTAACTTGGTAAAAAGCTTAAGATTACCATATATTTTTTTCTTCTTGAAAACTGTAAGAACTCTAATCAAAAACCTAAAAATTATGTAGCTCATTGCGCCTTATAGGCTCATCATTCAAGGGAATGAGGAGATCCGAAGAAGAACCAAGATCACCGACACTTTTACACGACAGATTACTTTACATCTCTCATATTCGGTAACTAGGTCCTTATTACCCCCAAATGGGGCTTGTAGGTGACCAATTAGCGCTCTAGGGTAATAATGTAGCTAGAAAAGCCCTAGGGCGGTAAGTAATTAAAAAACTGAATGCATGATGTCTATTGCCAGTATGATGGTTAGATGTACGCGAACTTTTTTAACGAGTGTAGTTTTTTTTATATTACTTACTGCCCTAGGGCTTTTCTAGCTACATTATTACCCTAGAGCGCTAATTGGTCACCTACAAGCCCCATTTGGGGGTAATAAGGACCTACTTACCTCACAATCGAGATGTAAAGCAGAGTAGTTAGCTCGGGTGTAAGCATCAATGGCACCCTCGAACTATAGGCGCCCTCGCTGCGCTCGTGCGCCTAAATATCTCGGGCTGCAATTGATGCCTTACAGCCCTTGGCTACTAATCTACTATTTCATCCTCCCATCTCGGAAAGAGTATATTTTCTCTTTGCAATCTGAGCCATTTAAAAAAGTCACGTCAACCTAGAACGCACCCTATGTAGCATTGCACTGCGCCCGCCACCCTGAGACATAAAGATGAAAAGTCTCATGTGCCTGTAATTTTACCGGCACCTTTACCCATCAAACCGGAACACAGCAATGCGAGCACTACTGCTTTGTTGAAGAAATAGTTATGGTGGTATTACTTCCCAGGACGAACTCTTTCACAAAAAAGCTCTACTTCTACTACTCAACTACCTGAACTTTACGGAGTTAGATAGTGACGGTGTTTGGCTGTGAAAACAATACTCACTGCAGTTCGAAAACACCATCTTCCTCTGGAGCGACTTGCTGTACTTGAATAGCAGGGGTAGCACGGCCACCTGCACCAACAGGACGCTGGCTGTGAGGGAGGCTCCAGTCATCAATATAGCCCTGTTTGTACCAACCAACATTTACATTAATATAACACCCAACAGTCACATACATAGTCCTGATCCTACACTAGAATCCCGTGTCGTGGGTATCGGAAAGCGAGTACCAGCATGCTACACAACACACAGATCTGGAACAAATATTTGTGGAATATAAAAACATTTGTTCCGCACTGGGAATCGAACCCGCCACCTCACGTATCCCAGCTGGCTTCTCGCCCGCCGCGCCACAGAGGTCGCCTAGACGGTGAACACATAGGCATAGGCCGCCCCCATAGAATGCCAACTGTGCCACCCATTCTTGCCGAATACAGGCAATAGTTTTTAGTAGTAGATCTTTTATATGAAAGAGTTCGTCCAGGGAAGTACTACCTCCATACCAATTTCTGCCACAAACCAGTATTTCTCGCATTGCTGTATTCTGGTTTGAAGGGTATGGGTGCCGGTGAAATTACAGGCACATGAGAATTTTCATCTGTATGCCTCAGAGTGGCGGGTGCAGTACAATGCCACATAGGGCGCGTACTGGGTGGACGTGACCTATGTTCAATACTTACATCTACGTGTGTTTATATTCAGTTTCCAATATCGTCCATTAGTCTAAGGCTGGAGAGGGAGGGGGGGAGGAAAGAAGGGGGGATGAACGAAGGGGGGATGAACGAAGGGGGGATGAACGAAGGGGGGGGGAGGAAAGAAGGGGGGAAGAAGGGGGAGGGAGACTCACCCCATGAGTGGGGAAATGCGGAAACTAATAGTTTCACAGAAAAAAAACATGAATTATTTGGTGTTAAGTATGGCTATAGATAGATACGATACACCATCGTAGCGAGATGGGATAGAGGGGAAAGGAAGGGGGAGAAAGGGGAGAACATCCCCTATAAATAAAAACACTAGAACACTTATATTTTTCGAGAAAAAAGATACAAAAATCCGTTGGTGTTCGATCGGATTTGATCTCACGACCTAAGAATTAGAAGCTATTACTATTAATAACTATGAATAGTACCTACTATTAATTAATGGCCAGGGTGCCTATTCCCGAGAGCTCCCGAGATTCCCGGTACCCATTCCGGGTATTATGTTAGGTTGGTACTTACCCAATAACCATTATAAGTTCAGTTTGTATGCTTTGCTATTTTTAATATGAATTCTGGCATTTTATAATTTAATTACACGTATATAATAAAGATAATTTTATTTATACCTACATTATTATATTTTTGAAATAACAGTAAAAAAATACTCTATACACAGACAAATAGGTACAATAAACGAAAAGAGATACTACCAACGCATAATATCATGAATGAAGTAGTACCTACATGGTGGTACATGGATTGAGTGCTAAAATAGGCACTAATTTTATAGTGTTCCTTCTTACTCCTATCCTAGAAGATAGCTTACTATCCTATATTAGAGAGAAACAAATATATTGTCACACGACAGTCGTTTTTCCGTTCCGTACCCTGAATATTGTCAATGACTAAAGAATCTTAGTCATTGATATTGGTACCATGAATGTACATCTTCCCAGCATAATATCATCCGTGCATAAACCATAAACAAACACTTTGGCAAAGACTATTTGTATAGAAGTACGTCAAAAAGTTATCTGTGGACTACAATCACAAATATTATATTTATTTATAGAAGTACAACATTATTATCATCAAAAACCCACACTAGTCCACTGCTGGACACACTGAGCAGGTAATCGCTACGTTGCTGGACATAGGCCTCTCCCAATACGCGCCACTGAGCTCGGTGTTCGGCTCTTCTCATCCACTTTCTGCCGCCGCCTTTCGTAGGTCATCGCTCCACCTAGCCAGTGGGCGCCCCACGTTACGTTTCCCAAGACGCGTTCTCCACCTTACCCCAACGGTTGTCGGTACTTCGGCATATATGACCAGCCCATTGCCCCACTTCAGCTTGCTAACCCGGTGGGATATGTCAATGACTTTAGTTCTCTTTCGGATAATCTCATTTCGGATTTTATCTTTGAGATATACTCCGGCTTAGCCCGTTCCATAGCTCGCTGTGCAACCTTGAACATTATTATCACTATTGAGCAAATACCTCAAAGTAAATGACCCCTGTAGCGCGTCGGGCGAGTAGCCGGTGAAAGGTTGCGGGATCGATTCCCGCTGCGGGACAAATGTTTGTATGATCTACAAATATTTGTTCCGGATCTGGGTGTTCTGGTAGCATGGTACTCGTAGTTTCTGATACCCACGACACAGAGGATCCTAGTGTGGGATCAGGACTATGTATGTGATTGTTGGGTGTTAGGAGGCCAACGCTCAAAAAGTGATCGAACCAAAAGAGGTATCTCTTTTGGTTCGATCACTTTCGATCAAACCGCATAAATAGGGACAATTCTACCAAGTTTTATATCCATTGCTGCTTGATTATTGAACACATTTCAAGGACTAGAGTGTGAACCGGCAGTGTATCGATCTCATTTGTCGTCGTTCCAATTTCAAAGGTGCCATATTTTGGCTTTCATAGTGTATGGAATGCTATGACTAAGTTAGGAGAAACTCTGGGTAAAGCTAATAAAACCTTACAAATTTGTTTAATTCTCTCAATAAAACACATCAGACCATCATCAGACTATTATAATAACGTTTATCATTACCATTTAATGAAACCTTCATGCACTATGTTTAAGTTTCAATGGCCACCTCCAAACAATACAAAGATATCTGAAAAAAAAAGTTCATAATATTTACAGTTCGTAAGATGGCACCTGCCATGGTTGGCGACCAACCAAGGCAGGTGCCATCTTACGGTGAACGGTCTGTATGTATTCCCTGTGGTGGGATTATATTTGTATTTATATTTACTTATTAGAGAAATTACAGGTACATGAGACTTTTCATCTTTGTCTCAGGGTGGCGGGCGCAGTGCAATGCCACATAGGGCGCGTCCTAGGTGGACGTGACCTATGAGGTAATGCACTGTTCATAGGCAGAGGTTACCGCTTAACATCAGGTGGGCCATCTGCTTGTTCAGTCATTCAAGTATAATAAAAAATAATTAAAAAAAAAAAAAAAAAAAAAAGTCACCAACATAATATACACCGATACTAGTAAATATACACGAGATAATAATGTTATGCATGCCAAGTGCTACCACAATTAAAGATGCTATTAAATAATGATGAGCGAGAACAGATTTAAAATAAAAATATAACATTATCATAAATTAATTAAAAAATCACAACATGTCCTACAAATTGGATTAAATTTTAACAAAACAAGTATAATTATAAACCTAAAAATATAAATAAAAAAATAAACAGCACGGGATTCGGGGCTAATGAGAGTGAATGTCCCGAAATAATACCAACGTACCTTCAATGTACCAATGTACCTTCTGGTTTATTCTATATTCTAAGGTTTGCATGTCCTGCAAATAGGTATTAGTACCGTGTCTGTGCGTACTCGTAGTTCCTGATAAGCTCGACACAGGGGATTTTAGTGGTGGAACAGGACTACTTTTTTAGGGTTCCGTAGTCAAAGACAAGGAACCCTTCTAGATTCGTCATGTATGTCTGTCTGTCTGTCCGTGTATGTCACAGCCTTTTTTTTCCGAAACTATAAGAGCTATACTGTTGAAACTTGGTAGGTAGGTGTATTCTGTGAACCGCATTAAGATTTTTACACAAAAATGAAAAAAAAAAAATATTTTTGGGATTTTTTTCTAAACTTAATAGTTTGCGCGAGAGACACTTCCAAAGTGGTAAAAAGTGTATGTCCCGTCCCCCCCCCCGTAACTTCTAAAATAAGAGAATGATAAAACTAAAAAAAACATATGATCTACATTAACCATGTAAACTTTCACTCAAAATTGGTTTGAACGAGATCTAGAAAGTAGTTTTTTTTTAATACGTCATTAATCGTAATCCATCCAAGAACTTTTATATTATGTTACTTCTGCTACGGAACCCTTCATGGGCGAGTCCGACTCGCACTTGGCCGCTTTTTTTTTTCAGACTAATTTCTTACCAAATCCATCTCTAATAGCCGATTCGAATTTTTCTCTAATTTCGTCCACAACAGCTGAAATGAAAAAATATTATGTATCTAGAAATATCAATTTATTTATGTGAAAGTATGTATGTTGGTTTGTCCGTATACAAGATATGGTTACATACATACATACATACAAACGCCGCATCCTTCAATTAGACTGAGTTCGCTTGGTCTAAGTACCCAAAATTAGTTTGCAATGTCGAAAGGATTTCAACTTGAGTGCATAGGTTTTTCTTTAAGATTTTGTTGCCTGATGTTGCTTGATTTTGAAGTTTTTTTTTCTTTATTGCCTTCAGTATATTAAATAACACAAAGCAGAGAGGACCATGTTTTTATTTTTGAAAATTACTTTCCTAATGATTTTTATATATAAAAAAACGTGATTTTCGCTCACTTTTCGTTTCGCGAGTGCCATTTTGTCACTTTCTTAACTGACCTGAACTTTAATGAGTTAGATAGAGACAGAATTTAGCGTCGATCGACGCCTTATGGTGTGGAACTCAATACTTACCAAGGTTCTCTTTAAACTCGTTGTATCTGTCTTCGATATCAAATATATCTGTAAAAACAACATGGTAGGTAGTATGTTCATATATAAACCATCATCATCATCATGATCATCATGATCATCATCATGATCATCATCATGATCATCATCATCATCATCATCATCATCATCATCATCAACATCTTCCATCAGATGCCTCCACAGCCACAGTAATATTGAGTAAAACATCCACACGTTTAAACATCCAAACTTTCGCAAAGGATCTACGGAAGTATATTGCTGGATATAGGCCTCCCCCATAGAATGACACGGCATTGGTTTTGAGCTGCATTCATCCACCGACTTCCTTTAAAATGTCTTTGGACCATCGAAATTAAATTTTCTCCATGGCGACTCGATTCCCCAACGGTTATCGTTCTGTGAGCTATGTATTGACCTGCCCATTGCCACTTCAACTTGCTTATTGACCTGCCCATTGCCACTTCAACTTGCTTATTGACCTGCCCATTGCCACTTCAACTTGCTTATTGACCTGCCCATTGCCACTTCAACTTGCTTATTCTGACGCTAGCCGATTACAATAAATACTTACATACTATTTGTTAAAATAAAAGTTGTTAATTTTAAAATTCTTACCTATGACATCTATAATATCGTCATCATTTGAGTCCGATACATCAATGATTTCACCGTCCTCGTTACTGTTACTGGCATTTTCATCAGACGCTACTCCACTTTCATCTTCATTGCCCTTACTTTCTTCACTAGCATTGCTGTCATCTCCACTTTCCTTACTATTTTCTCCGCTGTCTTTACTGCCCCCTGTACTGCCCTTACTATTTTCTTCACTAGCCTTACTGTCACCACTAGCGTTACTGTCATCACCACTTGCCTTACTATTTTCTTTACTAGCTTTACTGTCGCCACTGGCGTTACTGCCTTCACTACTTGCCTTACTGTTTTCTTCACTAGTCTTGCTTTCTTCAGTGGCTTCAAGGTGATCTCCACTGCACGTACTATTTTCTCCACTGGCCTTATCGTTATCGCTGGCGTAACTGTCTTCGCCACTTGTCTTACTATTTTCTTCACTAGCCTTACTGTTTCCACTGTCGTTACTGTCTTCACCACTTGCCTTACTATATTCTTCACTAGCCTTACTGTATCCACTGTCGTTACTGTCTTCACCATTAGCCTTACTATTTCCTTCACTAGCCTTAATGTCTCCACTGTCGTTACTGTCTTCACCACTTGCCTTACTATTTTCTTCACTAGCCTTACTGTCTCGACTGGCGTAACTGTCTTCAACACTTGCCTTACTATTTTCTTCACTAGCTTTACTATCACCACTATCGTTACTGTCTTCACCACTTGCCTTACTATTTTCTTCACTAGGTTTGCTTTCTTCACTGGCATCAAGGTGATCTCCCTTGCACTTACTATTTTCTCCACTGCCTTTATCGTCTTCACTGGTGTTACTGTCTTCACCACTGTCTTTACTATTTTCTACGCTATCTTTTCCACTACTCTTACTTTTTCCACTATCTTCTCCACTATAAATACTGTTATATCTACTGCCATTTTTATTTTCACTATTGTTACTGTATTCTCCATTTCCGTTACTGCCATCACTGGCATTACTGTCTTCTCCACTATCTTGTTCACTATCCTCACTCTCTTCTCCACTGCCTTCACTATAAGTAGTATTGGTAGTATTTCCACTATCGTTAATAAAATTACTATCACTGTTAAAAATGATATCGAAGATATCGTCACAAAGCCCATCTTCGCCGCTATCATCATATTCATTGCATGTAGTGTTAGACTCGTCACCATTGATGTCGTCCATGCATGGATTGCATACTAGGTTCATTAGGTCACCTATAAACAGAAAACAAGAAACATTAGTTAGTTTTTATTAGGGTTCCGTACTCAAAGGGTAAAACTGGACCCTATTAATAAGGCTTGGCTGTCCGTCTGTCACCAGGCTGTATCCCATGAACCGTGATAGTTAGACAGTTGAAATTTTCACAGACGACGTA
This sequence comes from Operophtera brumata, assembly GCA_932527175.1. Taxonomy (NCBI): domain Eukaryota; kingdom Metazoa; phylum Arthropoda; class Insecta; order Lepidoptera; family Geometridae; genus Operophtera; species Operophtera brumata. Next base: position 49,726,609 of record OW052239.1, on the reverse strand, counting down.
TTTCTGTTGCTGCTATAGCAACAAATACTAAAAAATAGAATGAAATGAATATTTATGGGGGCTCCCATACAACAAACGTGATTTTTCCAAATGTATCTGCGAGGTCAGTTTTTGGGTGGGTTTTCGATGTGCAATTTTTTTTTTTTTAATTTTATACAAACGTTAATTTTTTGCCGTTTTTATAGATAATGGTACGGAACCCATCGTGCGCAAGTCTGACTCGCACTTGGCCTTTTTTTTTTTACTAGTCTTTGTCTTGTTTTTTAACAAGCAGATGTCCCATGCGATGATGTTAAGCAGTAACCTCTGCCTTAAAAAAACGCATTAGGTACCTCACAGGTCACGTCCACCTAGGACGCACCCACCACGCCACCCTGAGTCATAAAGATGGTCATCTGCCTTAAAAAGAAGAAGAAGAAGCCTTAAGAAGTCTCATGTGCCTGTAATTTAACCAGCACCATACCCTTCAAACCGGAACACAGCAATGCGAGCACTACTGCTTTGCGGCAGAAATAGGTATGGTGGTAGTACTTCCCCGGACGAACTCTCTCAAACTGTACTACTCTAAAAAAAAACACACTAATATTATAAAGGCGAAAGTATGTGTGTTAGTGTGTGAGTGTGTTTGTTACTTCTTCACGCTGAAACGGCTGGACGAATTTGGATGAAATTTGGAATGGAGATAACTGGATTCCCGGAATAACACATAGGCACATTTTTATCCCGATATTCCCACGGGATCGAGACTTACGTGGGTGAAACCGCGGGGCACTGCTAGTTAAAACTATAAAAAAGTTGGTTGACACATTTTGGAGGTAAAGACGAATAAATACACAATTTTTTAGTCCAGTTTGTCGTTTTTTGTTGGTTATTTAATTACTTACTTGTTAACCTTGATGATGAAACAACTAAACTTTCGAAAGTTCCTCGCAGATGGCTTCACTGGCGATAGCTAGTATATAAGAATATGAATGTGTACAGCTGACTGCCACTTCAGCTCCCTACCACTACCACCTACCTAGGTCCCATCCATCTGGCGAGTCTTCGTCCGTTTGTTCCGACATCGTGTTGTTCAATTCCTGTTGCTGAATAATACAATAAGAACTCTAATAAAACAACTATATTATAGTAAGTATTATAGTAGAACTATAACATTAAATATAATATAGTAACTACTATATTATAATTATTTAATAATTCTGGACAGTTCACACAACATTATCTAGCCCCAAGCTAAGCAGAGCTTGTGTTATGGGTACTAGATAACTGATATACTTAATTACAATACATTACATAGATAGTTTTTTTTTTGTATGAATACATAGAAAATACCCAGAAAACCCTGAACAAATATCTGCAGATCGTACATATATTTGTTCCGAGGCGGGAATCGAACCCGCAACCTCCTGCGTCGAAGGCGAACCTTCGCCCGCCGCGCCAGAGGTCGTCAATAATTATAACATAATAACTATAACTGTTGTGAAACTAATATATTTTATGATAACTAAAACATAATAGATAACTATAATATAATCTCTCCCTCTCTTCCCGTGGATGTCCGTGGATGATGGAGGTTGCGGGTTCGATTCCCGCCTCGGAACAAATATTTGTATGATCTCCAGATATTTGTTCAGGGTGTTCTGGATATTTTCAATGTATAACAAAAATATCTATGTATGTAATGCATTGTATTAAGTATATCAGTTATCTAGTACCCATAACACAAGCTCTGCTTAGCTTGGGGCTAGATAATGTTGTGTGAACTGTCCTACATTATTTTTTTATTTATTTTTTATACACACTTACCAGGGATAGTCCAAATTCGATCAGTAATAAAAATAAACATATTTGATGCATTTCGGATGTGTTAACTTGATAAAATAGCTAATATGTGTTTATTACACCTTATAAAGGCCTTAAATTATTCAATTGTTATCGCTAACACAAGCAAACGATTGTACTTGCTCAGGGCCTCTCTCACCAAGTTATGATAGTGGCAGCCATACCTTTTTTTATAAGCATTATAACTTGCAATGTATGTCCGGGTGGAATATGTTTGTCCGGGTGGAATCTTGCAACTGAATTTTACAGCAGTTATCCTCAACCGATTGAGATAATATTGTGCACACCTGTCAAGTTTCGATAACAATGCAATATGATGGTGATAGCAAGCTGATATGATGAAGGAGACGGAAGGTGGACAACGGAACTCCTCGATGGATAATAGTAGACTGGCTCTGTTTAGGCTCATTGTGATCAGCACATGGTTACGATCACTAATATTATAAAAGCTTGTATTGAAATATATATTTTTCACAAATAACTTATTTTGATAGACGCTCTTCTGACCGCGATCTCACCTGTTATTGGTAAGTGACGATGCGGCCGACGTTGGAGCACGAAGGTCTAGAAGGCACCTATTCACATTATAGATTTCAGGAATGACAGACAACGGCAACTTGTTCCATTTCTTAGCTGTGTACCTAACAGTATTGACACCTTTTGGGGATGTATTATGAATGCCGCCGCACGAATTGGGGTTCCGGCACAGAATAAATAATAGAGTTCAGGAGCGCAGTGGCAGGAAGGCAGGGTTGGAATTTGTGAAAATCTGATTTAAATTTTAGGGGTTGCATTCTAAAATCGTAACGCACGAATTGAGGTTCAGCATCAGGGTTCGGGGCTACACCCCAGTACCACTCCTGCACCTAATAATTCTAATTCTAAATGGGGGAGAAAAGATCTGCACTGACGTCCCGCCTTGGGGTGTATTGTGCATTGTCCTCCTGCTAATCCTATCCCAGCCAGCACAACTCCTCAAAATAGCGGAGATGGACTCTGGGCTGATGGCAGCACTGTTCCAGCATCCTCGAGGGAGCTATACATGAAGTGAAACAAGACTTGATCAGCAACGAAAGAAATCACCCCTAAGAAAATCCTACAGTTCCTAAACAGCTGTAGGTCTTAGCGGTGAACTGTAAACGCCCTCTCCAGGGGCGGTATGTGAGTAGTGGCGATCACAATAGGCCTTACATAGCCGCAGTGATTAGTAACCGCAAACAGTTAATCAAATAATTATTTAAAAAAAACTAAATCTTAGCTTGGAATTTATCCCCAGTCATGATTTTATAATATCAGTGATCGGAACCCTGTGCTAATGGAAATGAGCCTAAACACGGCCAGTCTACTACTAACCATCGAGGAGTTCCATTGTCCACCTTCCGTCTCCATAATCAGATGAGCTCGCTGTAACCACAATTTTGTATTGTCATGGGAACTTATGACAGGCAAGTTTCAGCTCATTCGGATATCGGAAAGTCGCCATTATCGCCACCCATGAAATACTTATCATTGAGTCGTTCCAATGGCCATCTCTGGTCTTCTTCATCAGTTCCACTTCACCAAATGATAGGTACATTCTGAACGCACAAGCTTGACTTGTTGCTGAAAATACTGAAACCGCTCCATGTGTGCCTATAATATTTGTGGAGTTCCCCCAATTTCTCATGGATTCCATCATAAGAACCAGATTTTGACCAAAATGGGACCAAACTGGAAGTAATATCGTGTCAAATATTTTTTTTTTTCCAAATCGGTTCACAAATGAAGAATATATGAGGTAACAAAAAAAATACGAATTGAGAATTAATAAAAAAAACCTTAAAACTAATAAGATTATGGTAAATCCTATTCTATGGTGGGATCCTCATCCAGCAGTTAACTTCTACAGGCTGATGAAGAAACGGAACTTGGTGACAAAGGCCCTGACATTATCAAAATGAGTTAATTAAATTTGGAGTTTTTTTTATCATTTTGGTAATCATTAGTTTGCCCGACTAGCGAAGCTGCCATGTCAGGAAGGGAAGGGTATTTAATTTTTCACACCGCCTTCTCGACAATGTCCAATTACAAGCTCGTTCATCGTAAGATGGCACCTGTAAATACTACATATCTGGCATTGGCAGGTTCCAACATACGGTGAACGAGCCGGACCGTTCACCGTAAGTTGGCACCTGCTATGGAGTGTCGTTTGATTTTGTGCCTACTTTGATACGAAATATCTCCATTCGACCTCCGTGATGTGGCGGACGAAGTTTCGCCTGCGACGCAGGTAGTTGCGGATTCAATTCCCGCCTCAGAACAAATGAATGAATGAATGAAAATACTTTATTGCACACCTTACAAACTAGTTATAATAAACACACAACAATTATTAAACAAAAACTAAATGTACAATGGGCGGTCTTATCGCTAAGAAGCGATCTCTTCCAGACAACAAATATTTGTACGATCTGCAGATATTTCTTCAGGGTGTTCTGGGTATTTTCTATGTATAATAAAAAATATCTATCTATGCAATGTATTTGTATTAAGTATATCAGTTAACTAGTACCCATAACACAAGCTCTGCTTAGCTTGGGGCTAGATAATTTTGTATAAACTCTCCAGCATTATTTATTATTTAATTCGCACGGCTAGCTGATTTCGAAGAATGTTTCCAGTTCACTATGGCGCAATTAGGCATTTTTCGGTATTTATAAATAAAAAAACATTAAAACTCCATTATCCCATTTTATTGCAATATATATCTTAGACTCTAAGACTTAGAGCACCACAATTAAATAATAAATTATCTCGTAAAATAATAACATTAATTATTAACATATAAAAGCCTAGCAAATAATATCACCAATATTCATCACATGCATTGGAATTACGTATTATCTACATTAATAGTTAATATATGTATACAGGGTATCAATGTGGAACACGCCATTTATATTGGTCGGACTATACTTTCGATTCTTGCAACCATATATGTAGTAGGAGTATTACTACTAGGAGCACTATCCTACTCTATAACCATATAGAGTAGGATAGTGCTATATAATAATTTTAAAGAGTGAAAGAGAGAATTCTCAGAACTTTGAAACATTCAAGTTAGGTACAGTCACATTTGGATATAATCACATTCCGCGTTGTATTTTCAGGTGAGCAAAATAAATGTTTTGACGTTTGTGACATCGACACTAGATCGTAACATGATCGGAACTTTGATTATGTAACGATGATGTTTCGACTATTTTTTATTACGAGAATTGGGCTTCTATTTTTAAAACGGACAAAAATACGAAAAAACACCTAGCCTCATACCTAGTCACAATCTGTGTGACGTTAGAAATCTGTATGGGATTTACTATGGGTTTTATTTTATACAACTAAGGCCGTTTTAAAAACATGGAAGATTAATATTTTTAATAAAAACAAAACTGCTTTTTAGTTAATACTGCATTGCTATCCAGTTCTGCGCTAAGTTCGAGTGCCCGTGGTCCTCCCAGGAGAACTAAGCAGGTGGACCACCGCCCTAGGCCCGGTTTTAAGTTTCAAGTCTTACTCATATGATTAGTTAGTTTAAAATCGCAAAATTTGTACCAAACAAAAAAAAACAGCGAGACGAGATTTAATAAAACTTGGTAAAATCCTTCCAATATATTTCGGCACAGTGCTTTTTGTGAAGCAAGGTTGATTTTCAATATGAATATTGCATTGTCATAAACACGGATTCAGGATTTCGAGCAGACTAACCTCGGTAAGTACCGTGAACAGATTTACACCCTGTATACGCTTTTTCATAATCATGCAAGTATTATGCCACTATATACCATTATTTAAACAGACGGTAAGAACTATCATTATAAATACATGTAGTTCGAAATGATGGCGTAACGTGGCCATTATAAATAAATGTAGTTCAAAATGATGGCGTAACGTGGCCATTATAAATATATGTAGTTCAAAATGATGGCGTAACGTGGCCATTATAAATATATGTAGTTCGAAATGAAGGCGTAACCTGGCCATTATCATCCGATCCGATTATTATCATTGGCCGACCATCATTTCGAAGTACATCTAAATAGATGTACTTCGAAATGATGGTCATTATAAATATATGTAATTTCTACCTATCTATAGCTACAACAGTTTACGTTATATACCAATTTGTGATAAACTTAACAGTGTATTAATAAATATAATGAGATGAATAAATCACAATTTACATTTTAAAGCCATGGCTCGCGGTGCTAGCATTCCCCTTCGTTTGTATGGAAATGTCATACAAATGTAACCATCTGAGACAAGTATGGAAAGGGTCTCCCAAAAATAATGAAATTCTAGTGTTCTGTACAAAGACCTCAAATTGAATAGGATGGGCGCTCAAAATGTTTACGAACCAAACGAGAACGAAAACGCATAAGAATAAACATTTCTGTTAAGTTTTATGCGTCCATTGCTGCTTGATTATTGAACACATTTGAAGGACAAGAGTGTGAACCGGCAGTGTATCGAATTCATTTGTCACCCTTCAAATTTTCAAAGGTTCTATATTAGTGTTGATAGTGTATGGAATGCTAACTCCATCGTAGAGTTATTAGAAAGTCTTTGGACGTGTACAAAAATGGCCCCCTAAGGAGAGAATAGTAACTTTTCCTTTTAATATAAAAGCTAATCAACTACTTGTTTCATTATACGTCCATAATGAGGCACATTTTGAGACATAATTTACTAAATAAGGCCACAACAATAATTATTTAATTAACAATAATTATGCCTTTTCTCACCTTAGTTAAGGAACACTTAACGCATTTAAAAAATATCTTAAAATACATGCGGTATATAAGCTTTAAGTATCCCGTAATAAAATAAGTGAAATTCAGAATGAGTGTATTACATTTTAAACCATAACGTACAATAAATAAGGTGTTAAAAAGAGTTTGTGTCGAGAACTTAAAAATGGGTATTTTCTTTCTTCATTCAGACGTAGGTATTCACAAAATTTCTGAAACAATTAAAAAAAACATCAATATGTTTCCAATGACCGGCCTGAAAATAGACCCTCCGTCTCCTCTCGTAGATGTCGCTAAATACGAGTAAGGTTTTTTAGTAGTAGTAGAGCTTTTTTGTGAAAGAGCTCGTCCGGGGAATTACTACCTCCATGCCTATTTCTGGCGCAAAGCAGTAGTGCTCGCATTGCTGTGCTCCGGTTTGAAGGGTATGGGTGCCGGTGAAATTACAGGCACATGAGACTTTTCATCTTTATGTCTCAGGGTGGCGGGCGCAGTGCAATACCACATAGGGTGCGTCCTAGGTGCACGTGACCTGTGAGGTAATGCAATGTTAAAGGCAGATGTTACCGCTTAACATCAGGTTGGCCATCTGGCCTAAGAATAGACCTCTCCGTCACCTCCCGTGGATGTCATAAAAGCCGACTAAGGGATTACCCGGACTTGTTGATAAGATTCGTTGGTATAAGATTCGTCCTGGCTGCTAGCTTATTATGGAATGTGTTATTACTGGAAGAAAGCTTTAGCCGAGTCAATCGTGGGAAGCAATGGTGGCGATGTGCTCACCACTTGTCACGACTATATTCCACGATGGTGCAACCCACTGTGAAAAAAGGCCCATTGAGGTTCTGCCCACCACCATCGGGGAAAAAGGCGTGTGTCTTTGTATGACGACCTCTGTGGTGCGGCGTGCGAAGGTTCACCTGTGACGCAGAAAGTTGCGGGTTCGATTCCCACCTCGGAACAAATATTTGTACTATCTGCAGATATTTGTTCAGGGTGTTCTGGGTATTTTCTATGTATAATCAATAATATATATCTATGTAATGTATTGTATTAAGTATGTCAGTTGTCTCGTACCCACAACACAAGCTTTGCTTAGCTTGGGGCTAGATAATGTTGTGTGAAATGTCCAGCATTATTTACTATTTATTATTATGTATGTAAGCGCTTGCTTGCAGACAAATTCTTTTTTAATACTTGATTTATGTTTTTAACCTCCGACGCAAAAACGACGGGGTGTTATAAGTTTGACGTGTCTGTGTTTGTGTGTGTGTGTGTGTGTGTCTGTCGCCTCGTAGCTCCCGAACGGATTAACCGATTTCAATTTTAGTTTGTTTGAAAGGTGAATTTGTAGTGAGTTTTCTTAGCTATGTTTGATCAAAATCGGTTCAGCCGTTTCATAGAGGGTTTTTTTTATTTTTACGAAATTAATTACTTGTAATTTTTTATTGTAAATTGTTATTTTATTGGTTTGTCGTTCCACATTAACTGTAGTTTTAGCATAGACTACTCAATCTATCAATGGAAACTTGTAATTGGCCTTCAGCATACATGTACTTTGCATGTAAGTATTTATATAGTTTGATCTACACTCAAATCGAAAAATTCAAATTACGAATTCAAAGACGGTTCTATACAGACGCACTTTATAGACGCATAAACATAAAATTAACAATAAAACTCATTATAGTACCGCCAACTGTATCATAAAACTCAGTAGCGCTATCTTTTTTTTTATTTATTCATTAAGGCGCTATAGGTTCAACGAACATTTTTGTATGAGGCGAAGAAGGCAAGCGCACGCTCTGATACCGTGTTTTTATGAATTATTTTTTTTTATAAAAATGTCGTTCAAAGTTTTGTTTAATTTTGTTGATGAATTCACTAACTCAAATAATAACTAACATGTAACCAAATGTTTCAAAAATGAAAACGTGAGACAAGTGAGTGAAAAATAGCATTTCAATTTTAAATAGGAGGTATCTTTGTTATTTTTTTTTATCGAGTGAAGTAATTCAAATATTGTATTGAATTATTGCTACATAAAAAGCTCAACAATATCATATATTTTTTTCTTCATAGAAAACTATGAAAATTCTTATCAAAAACTTTAAAATTCTAGAGACATTTGAGAACCTATCGCGCCTTAAACTAGTCTATGATTATAGCCTAAATATGAAAAAAAGGCGCACGCATGCGCAGTTTGAACTGTGAAAAAATGGCGTACGCATGCGTAGTTTGAACTTAATTTCCCGCGCTTCCCATACATTTTTTTGCCGATCGTGTTTTTCTTTGTTTAATTTCAATTTTTCCTATGAGTGAAGATAAAGTAGTGTATGAAACTGCATATAACTTAGGTATTAAAACACTCGAGTCAACCTATTATCCTATTATTAAAAAGACTCTCGTGTTTTAATACCCCCTTCTTATATGACAGTTGCATAAACTACTATTGTGTACCTAGCTGTAAGTTTTGTGTACCTAGCTGTGAGTTGTGTGTACCTAGCTGTAAGTTTTGTGTACCTAGCTGTGAGTTGTGTGTACCTAGCTGTAAGTTGTGTGTACCTAGCTGTAAGTTTTGTGTACTTAGCTGTAAGTTTTGTGTACCTAGCTGTAAGTTTTGTGTACCTAGCTGTAAGTTTTGTGTACCTAGCTGTAAGTTTTGTCAAAATTCAAAATAAATAAATAAATCCCTCCTGAGGTGTTTACGCTAAACTACAACATGAGCCGCTTCAAAATATATGTAAAAAGAGTCCTTCAGGGCAGGCAACGCATTGGCAATGCCCCTGGTGTTGCAGATGTCAATAGGCGACGGTAACCGCTTACCATCAGGCGGGCCGTATGCCAGTTTGTCAAGCCATTATACATATATACAGGTTGGGGCAAATTTTTGGCCCCTTAAGGGTAGCTAACTTTTATTTTGTAGTCAGAAGGTTCTTAGGAACCTTCTGTTTTATTTTGAAGGAAAAAATATTGCCGTTTTTAGGTTTTTGAAAAAAGTACGGTTCGTCCAAAAAATTACATTTGTCAAAAAAAAAAAGTTTATCTTAATTGACTCTATTTCCAACCAGGAACACTTTTCCCAAAGTAACTTACCAAATCAAATCGTAAGTTTTGGCAATAATAAAAAAAAACATTTCCATAATTTTTTCTAAGAAGCGCCATTCGCCGCAACAAAGACATGCATACCATTCGAACACGGAAAGCAATTTGTTCTAAATTAAAATTATTTATTGATATTTGTTATTAAACCTTCTTGGTGGAATGGTATTCCACCTCTTTGAATGACAATACCGCTAGAAAAGATAGGCGGGAAAAGTTAAAGCTAAGTTTAAATCCAAAATGTCTGTTACGAATCAACAGCGGCTAAGCTTAATAAAAGCTTATTTTCAAACTAACTGTCGTGTTCAACCAGCGTTAGAAGCATTTCGTAGAAGAAAATGAAGAAATACCACAACCAGACAAGAAAGTTATAAAAACCTCCCGACCTTACCCCTTGCGATTTTTTTCTATGGGGTTACCAGAAAGATAATGTACACGCCGGGCATTTCGAAAGTCCCGCCGAACTGAAAGACGGCATTCTAAGTGCATTGCAACATATGCATTAAATGAAGGTAAGGGCTGCTACGCAAAGTGTGTTTGAACATACCTGGAATTAAATTATTACTTATTTTTTATTTTTATTATAAAGAAATTTATTTACTTACCAAACAAGTATTTTTTTTATTTAAACTCAATAAAATGGGTGTGTTTTGCTACTAATAAGTAACTAGGTAGGTATGTTTCTTATTTTGGTCTGGAGACATTTTTACGTAAAAACCATCGTCGTTAGAGCGAACATGGGTAGGGACATAAGCCTTCAAAATTAGTACTTTAAAAAAGTAGTTACATACGGATTTATATTAAGAACCATTGAATGAGTGACATTGTTGTTTTCACTTACTCGTTTTTTCATAGAAAATGTATAAGAATGTTTTTTTTTAATTATTGCCAAAACTTACCATACGATTTGGTATGCTACTTTGGGAAAAGTGTTCCTGGTTGGAAATAGAGTCGATTAAGACCAACTTGTTTTTTTGACAAATGTAATTTTTTGGGGGAACCGTACTTTTTTCAAAAATCTAAAAATTACATTATTTATTTCTTCAAAATAAAACAGAAGGTTCCTTAGAACAAGACCTTCTAACTACAAAAGAAAAGGTAGCTACCCTTAAGGGGCCAAAAATTTGTCCCACCCTGAATAAGCCATTTGTTTCCTTAATAATAAATAATATTGTACATCTTAATATTAGGTATCTGTTAACATTAGTTTTATGGTGTAGACAAGTATTTTAATATTATTTTTATAATGTTTTTCACTCTAATTATTAAGGACCTGTCTACGAGTATAGGCTTGCTGCATCTTTCTCCACTTTTCCTTGTCTTGGGCTGTTCTCATCCAGTCATTACTTGCGAATTTTATAAGTCCGTCTTCCCATCTGTCCACGGGGCGCCCTCTTTTCCTTTTTCCGGGAGGGCCAGCTCATGTAGTTATTTTTCTAGACCATTTCATTCTCTTTCTCAGACCGCGGCGAAGATGGGGAGACGAAAAAGATACCTATTTAAAGGATTGGTCTACAGTGGCTCAAAATAGAGAGGACTGTAGAGAAGGAAGGGAGGCCTTGCCCTGCAGTGGGACACCACAAGCTCGTAATAATAATAGTTTCTCTTTGTCCTGACGTGCAACGTGACCTGCCCACTTCCACTTAAGTTTCTTGCAGTGGGTTAAGGCATCAATAACTTTTGTCCTTTCTCCTATTTTGCTATGTCGTTAAGTTTCAAATTAAGAATGCTTCTCTCCATGGCTCTCTGGCATGTTTCAATATTTCTTGTCGTGTGAGTATTATAAATCCAGGTTTGGGTTGCATATGAGAGGCAAGGTAAAAGGCATGAGTCTAGGACTTTCTTTTTTAGTCTTATGGGTAAATCAGATTTTAAAACCTCTTTGTGGCTCCAGAACTTACTCCATGTCATATTAACAAGTCTCTTTACTTCGTTACGGTGTCTGGATTTTGTCAAGCCAATACATAAAAATAAAATAAAAAAAAAAATTACCCGAGAACTTGTTGTAGATTGGAAGCTTTGACTATGTATCTGTGGCCGAGTTTCTCTTTCTTCTCGTACCCGTGAAACTCGACCGACGCGCCGCCGCCATCTTGGCGCGCTTGCACTAACGACCTGTACAACTGAAAATAAAACAAGAATTTAAAAAAAAAATGTTTTTTGTATGAGGGTCTCATACAAAACTGTATGAGTATGCTCAATTTCAACTGTCTAACTATCACGGTTCATGGGATAAAGCCTGGTAACATACGGACAGACAGATAGATGGACAGCGGAGTCTTAGTAATAGGGACCCTTTGGGTACGGGACCCTAAGAGAACTAATGACGGAACAAGAAGATAGCCCACGTGCGGGGTTATTCGCTATGACCAAACGTGACATAACGCGGGCTCGTTACGATATCTGGGTGGAATCATCGTTCAGAATACATTGTGACGTCACACGTTATTGTCAAGCAATCTCCTATGGTCATAGCGAATAACAGCCTTGGTGTTTGCCTTTAACAATACATTACCTCATAGGTCACGTCCACCTAGGACGCGCCCTATCATTGCACTGGGTCCACTCTGAGACTAAGATTAAAAGTCTCATGTGCCTGTAATTTCACCGGCACCTATACCCCTCAAACCGGAATACAACAACGTGAGCACTACTGCTTTGCAGCAGAAATAGGTATGGTGGTAGTACATCCCCGGACGAACTCTTTCACAATAAAATTTTGAATGAATGACGGAATTCACAAAGCTAAAAAAAAGTAGGTTATGGTTTTTTCTACTCGTGCTAGATGATCTGATCCCACCATCTCCTTTTCACCATAGGACGAGCTGTCGCACGGCTCGGTACCATCCTTACCTCATTAGTATACCCTCTATTCGTACTAAACGTTTCAGTTCTACTATTATAATGCGGACTGCTAAGGAGTGGAGTACGCTACCGTCGTCTGTCTTTCCTGAAAACTATAATCTGGGTCATCTCAAGGCTAAAGTGAATAGGTGCCTCTAGACCTTTATGCTTCATCTTCGGCCACATCGTCACTTACCAACAGGTGAGATCGTGGTCAAACAAAGGTCTATCATATCTCAGTGTGCATTGTGCTCTCGTGCAGTGTGACGACCACTGAAGCGCGGCGGGCGTAGGTGCGCCTGCGACGCAGGAAGTTGCGGGTTCGATTCCCGCCTCAGAACAAATATTTGTATGCTCTGCAGATATTGGTTCAGGGTGTTCTGGGTATTTTCTATGAATAATTAAAAATATCTATCTATGTAATGTATTGTATTAAGTATATCAGTTATCTAATACCCATAACACAAGCTCAGCTTAACTTGCTCAGTGAAGGGCCCAGCATTTTATTTTTTATTTTTTCTTATCTTGGTATCTTCAAGGCTAGAGTGAATAGGTGCCTTCTAGACCTTTGTGCTCCATCTTCAGCCACATCGTCACTTACCAACAAGTGAGATCGCGGTCAATCGAGGATCTATCATAGTTAAAAAAAAAACCTTAGCTCCTATAGAACGCACCTTCAAACCGATCACGAAGGGCACTATGTAGTCATCCTTGGCGTGCAGTATGAGGACAGGTAATGAGGGCACTCGCTTCAAGTTCTCATCTGAACGGAACAACTGCTCCGGGTGTGTTCTGAACGGAGCAACGAACATCATGTCGAAGTATGGCAGCCACGTCACCATCTGCTGTAATAATGTAAGACAAAACTATATATTACTATACAGGATGGATTTTTGAGACGGGACAGTAAGGAAACGAAAAAAAAAAGGGAAAAGTATGGAAAAATAATTACGCGATTGATGACATTTATAGTACTCAAACCTCAGTTGGTCCGATAGACTTTTGATCCTTATAAGAAACAGGATCGATTGACATAAAAAAAAGTTTTTAGGTGTATTTTTTTCATAATCTGTGATTGCAGATCAGAATATCTCAAAGAGTTATGGATGGTCTCCTAGGAACGTTTTCCTGTAGCTATAACGGTTAAGGTACCTGCCCTTACTGTCCCGTCTCAAAAATCCATCCTGTATAACTTTTAAAACTATCATGGTTATGTACATACTTTTCACTAGAAACTGGATATTTACCTTGATTGTTGAGTTTTAATTGTTCCCGATATTTCGGCACATTTGCATGCGCCATGATCACGGGAGAACTGACTAAAGTCTTTGCGAGTAGATGTTAATGTTAATTATCATATTTTCTTCTCTCTGTTGCTTCCGGCCCATAATACATTTCCTGATCATTTTCATTTTCTTTTGATGTCATAATTTTAAAGAATCTATGTGAACATCATATGCACCTACGTATGTTTTATAGTGATTCTTAAACTTTTTTTTTAATTGAATGGCCGTACATGCATTTGGCCTACCTGATGTTAATTGGTAACCTCTGCCTATAACAATGTATTACCTCATAGGTCACGTTTACCTTGAACAAGCCCTATATGGCATTATACTGCCGCATCCGCTACCCTGACACTGACTTAAAGATGTTGAAAAGTCTCATGTGCCGAACTAAAGTCTTTGCGAGTAGATGTTATTGGCAGATATATCGATCTACCCTCTTTTTTTACTCTTTTATTACGAACGATACCACTACCATCGGTTTCATTGTCACACTTAACTCCAACTCGACGCACAACACTAACGGTATCCGGACGCGTTACAGGTACCACACTTTTTTTATTCTTGCACATTCTCACCACAGGCTTCCAATCCATACTCCAGATAATTGAAAAATATCTTCTCTATTGAAATTTCTGTGCTTTGTCTCTTGTACCATTCTAAGTATGTAATGTCATTTAGTTAGTTCTCCCGTGATCATGGCGCAACAACTGTGCCGAAATATCGGGAACAATCAAAACTCAAAAATAATGGAAAATATCCCGTTTCTAGAGAAAAGTATATATATTGCTATAATTTATTAAGGGTCCCTATAAGTACCCCAGTGTACGAATGGAAATAATTAGTAGTAAGAAGACGTTTGGATATGTTTTTGTGAAAAAAAAAAACAACGCAATGTAACGGCTGAACCGATTTTGATAGAACATGTCTAAGAACAGTCGCTTGAAAACCTACTATCAAATTTAAAAAAATGCATTCGAATAGGTTCACCTGTTTAAGAGCTACGGTGCCACAGACAGACACACATAGCGGTCAAACTTATTTACTTATACATACCACCCCTCTTTTTACGTCGGGAGTTAAAAATCTATAATTATAGTCCACTAGCAGCGCCCCGCGGTGTTACCCGCATAGGTCTCGTTCCCGTGGGATATAGCGGGATTAAAATGCTGTTAAAGTGTTATTCCGGGAGACAAGCTATCTCCATTCCAAATTTCATTCAAATACGTCGAGCCGTTTTTGTTTGTTTATACAACTTGGTACCCTCTGCCTATGAACAGTGCATTCTCATACATCGGTCGGTCATTATTGACATTAGGTCACGATCACCTAGGACGCACCCTATGTGAAACACTGCGCCCGCCACCCTGAGACAAAGATGTAGTCTCATGTGCCTGTAGTTTTACCGGCACCCATACCCTTCAAACCGGAACACAGCAATGCGAGAACTACTGCTTTGCGGCAGAAATAGGTATGGTAGTAGTACGTCCCCGGACGAAGTCTTCCACAAAAAGCTCTACTACTAACAAACGTTTAGCGTTTCAGCGCGAAGTAGTAACAAACACACGCACAGACTCACAAACTTTCGTATTTATAATATTACTAGCGACTCGCCCCGGCTTCGCACGGGTAGCCCCCGATGACCCCACCTCCCCCCCCCCCCTATATCAATCTCCTGGTTCTAAGCTATCTCCCCACCAATTTTCAGCCAAATCGGTTTACCCGTTCTTGAGTTATAAGTGGTGTAAGTAACACGACTTTGTTTTATATTTATAAGAGATAGTAGGATTACCCTTGCCACAGGAATATAAGCGACTTCATCTGCCAAGCTGCTGAAGGGTGCCTCTAGTATCAGTCCATTGGGCAGCGGCAGTGGCGCCCTCTCTAGGAGGGTTTCAGATAACACGTCTAGGTTACCCAGGAAAGACGAAGATATCCCGGTACCTGAAATGAATTGAATTGAAATTAAATGACAACCAAAATTATGTGTTAATCCCCTATAGCTATAGCCCACTATACATATATTGGATTGCACTATAGATTGGATGGATTTAATTGGACTATAGCTATAGTCCAATTAAATCCATTTGTAATGATCTCCACGCTAGGCACGCCTGTATCCTGGAGATCTGTTACCGGCTTACAGAAAACATTTAGGTAGGACTTTTAATTGTCTGATGATAGGAAGCTGTACAAATACAGAGTCACAGCGAGTAACAAGGTTATTAAAATTATGTGAAAAATACAAAAATTAAATTAAAAAAATAACCTTATTAAACGAGCAAGGATATCCTCAGTTTCTGAATATGACAGTGACAGCAGCCACCTTCTAACCGTAAATTTTATTTAACCAAGAGATTTATCACATAGATTACAGTGCTTGGCTACAGTGTTAAAGATATGGGTTTTCAAGTACAGGCCAAAACGTTGAGCAAAACTGGTAGCATTTTTAAGCAAATAAAAAATGAAATGTTTTTTAAGATGGATGCTCTAGCTTGAGGAGCAAAATCCTTTATTTTTGGTATTTTTGTTCGTTACAGCTCATCAACACTTCTTCAGTTAGCGAAAGTTGATTCCGCATAAACTAGGTGACTTAAACACACATGTTATATGGTATCTCATAAATATCATTAGTTTAGCCACAGTTCTTAACTTTAAACCAAAAAAAAAAAAATTCGCGCCACACTCAAGAGCAGGCCTTAATAAAGCACACCAACAGTTTGTCAAAAACAAGTCTTTTGTTAAAATATATGTTTTTAAAAACAAGCTTTTATGAAATTGGTGATCGGAACGGTGTGCTGATCAAAGTGAGCCCAAACACGGCCAGTCTACTATTATCCATCGAGGAGTTCCGATGTCCACCCTCCGTTTCCATCGTCAGATCACCTCGCTGTCACCATCATATTGTATTGTCATCGGAACTTGACAGGTATGCCAAATTTCAGCTCATTCGAACACCAGAAACTGGGTCAAATTTAACTTTTAAGATTTTATTACACCGGGACAGGTGAAACTACTAAATAAAAGCTTATAGTAAAAGCTCAGGGTTCGTGCAATGAATACCTAAGTATTATTATATATTATTAGAACTTTCTTCCCAAGCTCTCCACATTGATTAGAAACACGATCAGAAAGAAACCGATATTTAACCGATTTTTTTTATTTTTTGTAACGATATTTTTTTAAAGTTTGTCCTTTTTAACATCATCATTTTTAACTTTTTGGACATCATGGCTACACTAATTTTTTTTAATTTCACATATCCGCTGCGTATCGGGATATCGTGCAGACTCTAATGATACCTCAATCATCTAAATCGGTTAAGGCGTTTAGTAGATATGGTGAAATAAGGAAACATACACACATAAACCCTTAAAAGAATACACTCCTTATTGCGTTAAATAAGCAGTATATTTATATAAAATTGGAAAACTGCTTATACCTTTAGGCTGCTTACCCACTAAAGTAAAGCTAGGTAAAATCAAATAAAATCAATAAAATTCACATCCCCCGCTCCATAAGTCGATGTGTCTTTCCCGACCTTACCAAGGCCTTTGATACGGTGGCTTTGATTTCTCAAGGCCTTGTTAGGAGTGACCCAAGGTAGTACTTTGGGTCTGACGCTGTTAATTACACAAATGGGCATCATTCCTTGAGCATAACATGCAAGCTCTAACCGTGCGTTGCCCGGAGGGGTAGGCAGAGTGTATAGATTACCTAGAGAGTGTCCCCAGACGAATATAGGCGTTTTATGCCCATTTTTTCTCGTGATATTGAGAAGCCACTCGTACACAACCAGGGAATCTTCAACCACGCCAGCCTCGCTTGGGTTAACTTTAGTTGAATCGGCATAACCTAAAAAACACAAAAAGTTTAACAAGTGGCCGCCACTTGGCATAAAAAGTACACCTACAACTCAATCCAGGTAATTTTGGCAAGGGTGCCGGTGAAATTACTGGCACATGAGACTTTTCGTCTTTATGTCTCAGGGTCGCGGGCTCAGTGCAATGCCACATAGGGCGCGTACTAGGTCGACGTGACCTATGAAGTAATGCTCTGTTCATAGGCAGAGGTTACCGCTTAACATCAGGTGGGCCATCTGCTAGTTCCGTCATTCACAATGAAGATGTCAATAGGCGACGGTAACCGCTTACCATCAGGCGGGCCGTATGCCAGTTTGAGCCAGTACCTTCAAACCGAACACAGTAGTGCGAGCACTACTGCTTTGCGGCAGAAATTGGTATGGAGGTAGTACTTCCCCGGACGAAGTCTTACACGTCTAGTTAATAATATTGTTAACAATAAAAATACCTCTATAATCAAAAGCTATGACGTGGAAATCCATTCTTTGTAAAAACTTGTATAGCTGTACTCTGTGGAATGTCGCGCGATTGCTGGAGTTTCCTGGAAAATTAAAAATAAATATTCTATTTTATCTTTTTCAAATTATATACAGGCTGTAAAAAGACTAACATTACAGTTTTACCCAAAATATAAATCGCCCCGATGTACTTGCGCCGTAGACCAATTTCTATAGCGCGGGAACCTTCTTTCTACCAATAGCAATCGTGCGCTAAAATCTTGCGCTGTTATTGGTTAATCGATTTCGCGGCAAAATCTCGGCCGGTCGACTCTCAGATGTGAGCGGGACAGCGATATACAGCGGCTCAGAGCTATATTATACGTTCGGCTACATTCGGATATCACTCTGCGCAGTTCTGCGCAAACGAAAACAGTCGATCGGACTTATATTCTGGGTAAAACTGTATCCGGACTTGTTTGTAAGATTCGTTGGTATAAGATTTGACCTGGATGCTAGCTTATTTAAGGAATGTGTTATTATTGGAAGAAAGCGTTAGGAGAGTCAGGCGTGGGAAGCAATGGCATCAATGTGATCACCACTTGTCACGTCTATTTCCCACGATGGTGCAACCCACAGTGAAAAGAGGCCCATTTGAGGCTCTGCCTACCCTTTCGGGGAAAAAGGCGTGTGTCTATGTATGTATGTATTTTTAAACTTATGTGTGCTGTAGATGGATTTGAAGCGAATTGGCAAGTCATTGTACAGCTTGATGGCTTGGTACTGAACACTATGTGTTGCTGTCCTGAGTTTCGGAATAAAGTCACTTTTAATATCTTTTCCTCTACTACTTTTTCTTAAGGCTGCGCCAACCCCAGGCGCAATCTCAGGCGCAAAATCTTCCTACAAAAAAACGCGTCGCGCCGCTCGAAAAAGCTGTTTTTATTTAATATCTCGTAAAATATAGAGAATTTTACAAAACCCCTACAGTAAACCCACAGCTTTGTTTATTTATCTAATTTTTTTACCCAATAATATGCTCCATTTTAATAAACAATCTAATCTAGCCATAAAATAGACGTAACTTTGTTTTTTATTTCTATCTGGAAAAATATTGTCCTATCGTGTTTCTGGTACAGTGATCCCTCGGAATTATAATGTAGTATCCATGCATATTTACAATTTGAATCCAAGATTGGTAATTTTGCCTTAATGTCCTTTCTTCTAATGACTCGATCCCGTGTTAGCGTTTTACTACAATGCTACCATAACAATATGCTTACCATGCAAGTAGATAAAGATAGGATTCATGATAGAAGCTAGCTCTTGATCTAGTATCTTGTTGAGTTCCTCCTGGTCTGCGGCCACCTCCATAGTATATTTTACTACAATGCTACCATAACAATATGCTTACCATGCAAGTAGATAAAGATAGGATTCATGATAGAAGCTAGCTCTTGATCTAGTATCTTGTTGAGTTCCTCCTGGTCTGCGGCCACCTCCATAGTATATTTTACTACAATGCTACCATAACAATATGCTTACCATGCAAGTAGATAAAGATAGGATTCATGGTAGAAGCTAGCTCTTGATCTAGTATCTTGTTGAGTTCCTCCTGGTCTGCGGCCACCTCCATAGTATATTTTACTACAATGCTACCATAACAATATGCTTACCATGCAAGTAGATAAAGATAGGATTCATGATAGAAGCTAGCTCTTGATCGAGGATCTTGTTGAGTTCCTCCTGGTCTGCGGCCGCCTCCATAGTATATTTTACTACAATGCTACCATAACAATATGCTTACCATGCAAGTAGATAAAGATAGGATTCATGGTAGAAGCTAGCTCTTGATCGAGGATCTTGTTGAGTTCCTCCTGGTCTGCGGCCGCCTCCATAGTATATTTTACTACAATGCTACCATAACAATATGCTTACCATGCAAGTAGATAAAGATAGGATTCATGGTAGAAGCTAGCTCTTGATCGAGGATCTTGTTGAGTTCCTCCTGGTCTGCGGCCGCCTCCATAGTATATTTTACTACAATGCTACCATAACAATATGCTTACCATGCAAGTAGATAAAGATAGGATTCATGGTAGAAGCTAGCTCTTGATCGAGGATCTTGTTGAGTTCCTCCTGGTCTGCGGCCGCCTCCATAGTATATTTTACTACAATGCTACCATAACAATATGCTTACCATGCAAGTAGATAAAGATAGGATTCATGGTAGAAGCTAGCTCTTGATCGAGGATCTTGTTGAGTTCCTCCTGGTCTGCGGCCGCCTCCATAGTATATTTTACTACAATGCTACCATAACAATATGCTTACCATGCAAGTAGATAAAGATAGGATTCATGGTAGAAGCTAGCTCTTGATCGAGGATCTTGTTGAGTTCCTCCTGGTCTGCGGCCGCCTCCATAGTATATTTTACTACAATGCTACCATAACAATATGCTTACCATGCAAGTAGATAAAGATAGGATTCATGATAGAAGCTAGCTCTTGATCGAGGATCTTGTTGAGTTCCTCCTGGTCTGCGGCCGCCTCCATAGTATATTTTACTACAATGCTACCATAACAATATGCTTACCATGCAAGTAGATAAAGATAGGATTCATGGTAGAAGCTAGCTCTTGATCGAGGATCTTGTTGAGTTCCTCCTGGTCTGCGGCCGCCTCCATAGTATATTTTACTACAATGCTACCATAACAATATGCTTACCATGCAAGTAGATAAAGATAGGATTCATGGTAGAAGCTAGCTCTTGATCGAGGATCTTGTTGAGTTCCTCCTGGTCTGCGGCCGCCTCCATAGTATATTTTACTACAATGCTACCATAACAATATGCTTACCATGCAAGTAGATAAAGATAGGATTCATGGTAGAAGCTAGCTCTTGATCGAGGATCTTGTTGAGTTCCTCCTGGTCTGCGGCCGCCTCCATAGTATATTTTACTACAATGCTACCATAACAATATGCTTACCATGCAAGTAGATAAAGATAGGATTCATGGTAGAAGCTAGCTCTTGATCGAGGATCTTGTTGAGTTCCTCCTGGTCTGCGGCCGCCTCCATAGTATATTTTACTACAATGCTACCATAACAATATGCTTACCATGCAAGTAGATAAAGATAGGATTCATGGTAGAAGCTAGCTCTTGATCGAGGATCTTGTTGAGTTCCTCCTGGTCTGCGGCCGCCTCCATAGTATATTTTACTACAATGCTACCATAACAATATGCTTACCATGCAAGTAGATAAAGATAGGATTCATGGTAGAAGCTAGCTCTTGATCGAGGATCTTGTTGAGTTCCTCCTGGTCTGCGGCCGCCTCCATAGTATCTTTCAACCTCTCATGCACTGTCTTTGGTAGTATGTGCCATATACCTGCAAATAACATATATAGAGTGTTTTTTTTACTTGGACAATATGGGCATATCCGAATCCTTAAGAGATACAGGAAAACTGCCTTAAAAAGAGAATATTCTAACATAATTAAATAAATAAATAATAAATAATGCTGGACAGTTCACACAGCATTAAGTAGCCCCAAGCTAAGCAGAGCTTGTGTTATGAGTACTAGATAACTGATATACTTAATACAATACATTACATAGATAGATATTTTTAATTATACATAGAAAATACCCAGAACATCCTAAACAAATATCTACAGAGCGCACAAATATTTGTTCCGAGGTGCGAACCGTCGCCCAACGCGCCACAGGGGTCGTCAAAAAACAAAAAACAACAGGAAAACTGTGTTTAAAAAGAGAGTTTCCTAACAGAATTTAGAGTTATGAAAAAGAGTTATGAATATGAATGTTAGTGGATGGAAGGGCAGAGGAATATCTAAGAAAAGATGGATGGATTGCGTGAGAGATGATATGAATGAGAAGGAAGTGATGAGGTGACGGCTGACAGGGGAGAGTGGAAGAAACAGACGTACTGCGCCGACCGCAAGTAAATTTGGAAACGGGCAAGACGCCTTAAAAAAACAGACCTAAAGTTGAAAGGAAATCGTTCAGCTTGGTATGGGCATGTTATGAGGAGGGATGAAACGTATGCAACTAAGAGAGTTATGAATATGAATGTTAGTGGATGGACGGGAAGAAGAAGACCTAAGTCAGCAATTTCCATTTTAATTTTATAAGTTTAGTACGCGTTAGGTTAATATGGATGTCATTTATCTGAAATAAATGATTATATGCAACATAAAAGACGGATGGATTGCGTGAGAGATGATATGAATGAGAAGGGAGTGAATGATCAGGTGACGGCTGACAGGGGAGAGTGAAAGAAACAGACGTACTGCGCCGACCGCAAATAAATTGGGAAAAAGGCAAGACAATGAAGATGCCTTAAAAAAACTGACCTATTTTAATCTT
Source organism: Operophtera brumata (assembly GCA_932527175.1). Taxonomy (NCBI): domain Eukaryota; kingdom Metazoa; phylum Arthropoda; class Insecta; order Lepidoptera; family Geometridae; genus Operophtera; species Operophtera brumata. Next base: position 49,704,058 of record OW052239.1, on the reverse strand, counting down.
GCATTTGTCTACTTTTGAGTCGTACTCCACGCTGAGGTTCCTGGCGCCTTCCAGTCCAGCCTGGGAGGGCTCGTCGAAGTCGAAACCGAACGGCCATTGTACTGAAACATAGATAGATAGATAAAACGTTTATTTGTATCTCCAACCAAACACGTACATTCAAAATAAATAAAAGACAGTGCACTAAAAAGTAGATAATAAAACCATCGTTACACAAAAACAAAGCAGTAGGTACACTAAAATAAACATTTAAACCATATAAAAACTATAACTAAAAGTACGTGTGTGTTGCAGCATCACAAATGGGTCATAGCTCAGCGAATTATCTTGTTCAAAGAGCAAACACTGATTTTCAGCTAGCACCCTCGAGGTGACAAGTCGAGACGAGCGCTATACATGTACATTTCAGTGTGGGAACTCCTCCGATAACACCAGTCAACCAGTCAAACATATCATTCAAATGTTTGAGGCGATATGTTAAAATATCAAATGGGCGGAGCCTATCAAGAAAAAAATAGCTGCAAGACAGTGACAGCGTTACTCACTTGAACCCGGGAAGAGATGAGGTATAGATTTCTGCCGCTCGGAAGTAACTGACGTAAGCCACAAATGATAAAACTTCGTTTTGCTTCTAAAGTAGCAAATATAACAATTATCTTTAATTAATCCAAGTAATGTGATTACCTACTCAATAGTATACAAATTTACGCTTAGATGGGACGATCTCGCCTGGGAGCGCGTTTTGAGTTTTTTGCCCATTACATCTCATCAACACTTCTTCAGATAGCGAAAGTTGATTTCACGTGAACTAGAAGACTTAACACACAAGTTTTAATTGATAGTATCTCATAAATATCATCAGTTTAGCTTTTTTTTATTTAGGGGGATCGTAGCTATCTTAATATTATCTAATCGAAGGAGGGTCCTAAAACGGGTACAGGCGATACACTCACATACCTAAGGGTATCCAGGAAAGATCTCGTAAAATGTTTATAATTATGAATGATAATTGGTCCTTCGACTTGATATCTGCAATCACTATTATCTAAACGTTCTTAGTCTTGAGGCATTATTCGATAAAGAACTAGGCGACTACCTATTTAGGTGACCTATTGGTAGATATATGTAATTATCTACTATCTGATAAACTGGTCTTTGAACCACAGATTAAATGATTAAACTTTTGTAACAGATATACAATTACACGCAAAATGAGCAATTAAGCATTATATAAATAAGGAGGACTAAGGGATCACCCGGAGAGTTTGTAAGATTCGTTGGTATAAGATTTGTCTTGTCATGGAATGTTTTATTACTGGAAGAAAGTGTTAGCCGAGTCAGTCGTGGGAAGCAATGGCGGCGATGAGCTCACCACGTATATTTCCCACGATGGTGCAACCCACAGTGAAAAGACGTCCATTGAGGCTCCGCGTACCTTTTCGAGAAAAAGGTGTGTGTCTATGTATGGATGAGTATTTTTTAATGTATGATCATAATCAGCAGCCCCAATGCTGGACTAAACCCGCAATAAAAGCAATGGGGGATTTGTCATAATCACCACGCTTGGCAGGTGGATTAGTGATCACAGTATTGATGTTGAGTACTCAGGTGGATGCTGCTGCCATCTCCTGGTGTAATCCTGTTGGGGAGTGGTACCGGGGGGTAGCCTCCTCACCTTTCCTCACCCCCAAAATCGAGAGGCCTGTTTCTAATGCCAACCCATCGCAATGTTGGTGTTGTACTCATGTGGATGCTATTGCCTGATCCATTATAATCTTATTTATTTTTGAACTACGTGTGTGACGACTGACGGAACAAGCAAGCTTAGTCGGCTTTTATAACATCCATGGGAGGAGCCGGAGCAGTCTATTCATAGCCCGAACACACCACAACATCTCTTATTGCAGCTTCACAGCATCGCTTTGGGTTTTTCTGTTATGGCGTTGTACTTATTTCTTAATAAATAAAATAAAAATAAATAAATGAATTATTAGTGAGCTATAACATAAAGTGAATCTCACCAAAGTTTGCGAACACCAGCGTCCGTCTGAAGGTCTTGGAGTACTTGAAGACAAGCGGCACCACGGCGATGTGGAATATGAACGCGCCGACTGATATAGTAGCTCCGAGAATCAGCAGTCTGGAAAATACATTCAAATAAAATTATACAAGATGGTCTCATGGATAGGATTCTATACGTTGCGCTCAAAAACCCAAATTGTGGAACCCAAGCTGAAGTGGGATTATGCTGGTCACGTCTGCCGCATGCCGAGCGAGCTGTGGGCGAAGGTAGCCACCGAGTGGCGTCCTGACCCAGCGAGAAGGCGACACGGCACCAACACGGAGATGGCGAGACGACATTGATAAGTTTCTGGCTGACTAGGCAGACATAGCTCAAGAACGTGATGTCTGCAAGGAGTGGAGGGAGGCCTTTGCCCAGCAGTGGGACACAAAGGGCTACAAATAGAATACAAGATGGTCTAAACAGAAGAGGCCAAAAAAAGCGGCCAAGTGCGAGTCGGACTCGCCCATGAAGGGTACCGTAGCAGCAAGTAACATAATATAAAAGTTCTTGGATGGATTACTATTTATGACGTATTACAAAAAAACTGCTTACTAGATCTCGTTCAAACCAATTTTGGTTGGAAGTTTACATGGTAATGTACATCATATTTTTTTTCTAGTTTTGTAATTCTCTTATTTTAGAAGTTACGGGGGGGGGGGGGGGTCACACTTTTTACCACTTTGGAAGTGTCTCTCGCGCAAACTATACAGTTTAGAAAAAAATGATATTAGAAAGCTCAATATCATTTTTGAAGACCTATCCATAGATACCCTACACGTATGGGTTTGATGTTTTTTTTTTTTTGAGTTTCAGTTCTAAGCATCGACGTAAATAAAATGAATGGACGGGCCTTAGGGAACGATAGTTTTGAAGCTTTTAAACAGACCTAGCTAGTATACTTCGCTTCAGTCAGTCTTTGTCACGGCAACGAGTGACAGCTATGCTGAAAAATACCAAAATTAGATACCTTGGTAATACAATGCCTTCCTGTGCTTTTCTGCAAGTGCAAACAACACAAGAAATACAAATAAAGCTTCAGGCATCGCATTTAATTCGTAAGTAAAGGTTTTGTAATATAATTTTCATCAATTGATAAAAAACTTATAAATCGTCGTGTGGTAGGAAAACTACATAACTAACACATTTTGCGAAATCGACTTTATTGCATGGTTATGATGGCCCATACATGTCGATGGACACGTCTTGCTCTAGAGGACGAGCGACAAGGAGGACTACGCCCCAGGACATTATCTCAATGTTCCCCACTCTGAATGAAAGTTAACAGACACAAGTTTATACTCGTAGATAGTTTTAATTTTAGTCGACATACCCTTTTCTTTTTGATACTTAGAATTATTGTGTACCACAATTTTTTTTCATTTTGTTGATTTTATAAGCATTAGTCGTATGATAAGTTTGTTATGTCACTTACTTTGAATTTATTAGTCTGCTAAAATAATGTAGGTGTTTCAGTAGTTTTCTAATATTCAGTCTTGATAAAAAGAAATGATTATAAGTTGGTTTTATTTTAAAATATATTTTAATATTATATAAATCTTACCCATGGATAGGATTGTCATATTCAAATAAGTAAATAATAGATCATTTCAATTATTCAAAACTTTGGCGAGGGAAAAATAAAGTCGTTTTTTTATTTTTTTCTCTTAATCAAAAGAACTAAAATGTATTATCATTAAATTCTAAAATAGATACAGTACCAATCTATAACATATCAAAACACGGACTGAAAAATTAGTTACGATAAAAAAGTTATAGCCATTTTTGACGCAATAAAACAGTAAAACCCCTTTTTTCTAGCGATGTTGGTTTTGTTGTTGTTATTACTTATTTAGTTTTCCAACTACAGCGACGAAATATTTGACAAGACTTCACGCATGACGGATGGTCCGGTACAGACTGCAAAAAAATCTGATGCCTAAGGGGTATCGTATTGATTTAGAATTGTAATTTGCATTATTTACGTCAAAACATTGCTAAGCACGTCGCTTTAGGTAATTGCATATAATATGTAATGTCATGTTAATTAACCTTATAGCTTTCAAAAAAAAAACTAAGGTAAACAAAAATGGATAGAAGTCATAAGACGAGCAAGAACAGACGACTTTTGGAAGTGGAATACATTTTCCCGTATTTGCTCTGATCATTTTCTACACAATGAATTCTATACGCCAAAAAACGGTTAGTAGTAGTAGAGCTTATTTGTGAAAGAGTTCGTCCGGGGAAGTAGTACCACCATACCTGTTTCTGCCGCAAAGCAGTAGTGCTCGCATTACTGTGTTCCGGTTTGAAGGGTAAGGGTGCCGATGAAATTACGGCCACATGGGACTTTTCATCTTTATGTTTCAGGGTGGCGGGCGCAGTGGAATGCCACATAGGGCGCGTCCTAGGTGGACGTGACCTGAGGTAATGCACTGTTCATAGGCAGAGGGTACCACTTAACATCAGGTGGGCCATCTTCTTGATCTGTCATTCCAAGTAGTATAAAAAAACTCATTGTGCAAAATTCTTAAAACTGCACTCTGCAGTTTCTTAAATACTGGAATTTTTATACATTTATGTTTCCGTACGATTTTTATGTTATTTTCTTAGTTTATTGAGTGATGAAAAATATATTTTTCACAAATTGATTGAGCTGAAGACCTTAGGTGGACTTGCTTCTCTATTGATTTATATTTTGTATGTTTGAGAGCTGAAAAATAGATACGTAACTACATAAAACAGAAGGGAACCATGTATTTTTGTAAAAGTTTCATTCAATAATTGCATTTTTTTCGGCGATTTTTTGTACTATAAACCTACTGAAATAACTTTAGAAAACACATTGCATCTGTTAAAGTATTAAGTATAAAAAAAATACAGTTTTTAAGAAGTTCAATAATTTAATTTCACCTAGTTTATTTAAAAGACCGCCAGGAGTGGCGCTATAGAGAAGAGGACTTTACTCAGCAGTGGCTGGATAGATAGATAGATAGATAGATAGTTTATTTGTTGACCGTACCCTAAATCCGAATTGTCTTATTTTTCACGGACGGTTTGTATGGGTAAGGCCAGTCCATTTATTTTACTTTGGTCGAAGGTTCTAAGTATGGGGAACCCCAAAAATAATTGTTTTGTTTTGTTTCAATTTTTGTGTAAAAATCTTAATGCGGTTCACAGAATACATCTACCTACCAAGTTTCAACAGTATAGCTCTTATAGTTTCGGAAAAAAAAGGCTGTGACATACAGGGACAGACAGACAGACAGACAGACATGACGAATCCATATTTTTTTTTTTTTTTTTTTTTTTTTTTTTAACATTGATAGACCTTTGTTTGACCACGATCTCACCTGTTGGTAAGTGACGATGTGGCCGAAGATGGAGCACAAAGGTCTAGAAGGCACCTATTCACTCTAGACTTGAAGAGACCCAGATTATAGTTTTCAGGAAAGACAGACGACGGCAGTGTATTCCACTCCTTAGCAGTTCGCATTATAAAGGGGTATTATATGGGTTCCTTGTCTTTGACTACGGAACCCTAAAAAATGAGTGTAGCAGCTTCGACGCGCGACTGGAGTTTACTCCAGTCCAGTTTAAGACGCGCGAATATTTCGCAGCGGGAAAACATAACGGACTTCACTAGTGGGGGTATGCCGTAAAATTCCTAAGATTTGATTTTTAACCTCCGACGCAAAAACGAAGGTGTGTTATAAGTATGAGGTGTCTGTGTGTGGTGTGTGTGTGTGTGTGTGTTTGTGTGTATGTGTGTGTGTGTGTGTGTGTGTGTGTGTGTGTGTGTGTGTGTGTGTGTGTGTGTGTGTGTGTGTGTGTGTGTCTGTCTGTCTGTCTGTCTGTCCCATCGTAGCTCCCGAACGGATGAACAAATTTAGTTTTTTTTTTGTTTGAAATGTGAAATTGTCGGGAGTGTTCTTAGCTATGTTTGATCAACTGTTTCATTGCGTTGATCGGTTCAGCTGTTTCATTGCGTTGATCGGTTCAGCTGTTTCATTGCGTTGATCGGTTCAGCTGTTTCATTGCGTTGATCGGTTCAGCTGTTTCATTGCGTTGATCGGTTCAGCTGTTTCATTGCGTTGATCGGTTCAGCTGTTTCATTGCGTTGATCGGTTCAGCTGTTTCATTGCGTTGATCGGTTCAGCTGTTTCATTGCGTTGATCGGTTCAGCTGTTTCATTGCGTTGATCGGTTCAGCTGTTTCATTGCGTTGATCGGTTCAGCTGTTTCATTGCGTTGATCGGTTCAGCTGTTTCATTGCGTTGATCGGTTCAGCTGTTTCATTGCGTTGATCGGTTCAGCTGTTTCATTGCGTTGATCGGTTCAGCTGTTTCATTGCGTTGATCGGTTCAGCTGTTTCATTGCGTTGATCGGTTCAGCTGATTCATTGCGTTGATCGGTTCAGCTGTTTCATTGCGTTGAGGTTTATTTTAATTTTAACAAAATTAATTACTTTATAACAGACTAAATCAAGTACAATATTCAAATTTTAAACATGCATGGATACTACATTATAATTCCGAGGGATCACTGTATTAGAAACACAATAGGACAATATTATCTCGATAAAATAAAAAACACAAAGTTACGTCTATTATTTGACTAGATTCGATTGTTTATTAAAATGGTGCATATTATTGTGTAAAAAATGAGACATATAAAATCAATACAACAAAGGCAAGGGTTTACTGTAGGGGTTTTGTAAAATTATCTATATTTTAAGAGATAATCAATAAAAACCGCTTTTTCAAGCGGCGCGAGGCTTTTTTTTTTGTATGAATATTTCTGCCTGGTGTTGCTATTTTTCTCTCCCATCTATATCTGCGTACCGTCGACCTTATATGAAAATCGAATATTAAAAGGCTGTCAAGTATTCTTGACAACTAGCTTTTTTTTAGCCTATTGGCTTCTTTTAGTAGTATTTTTAGCAAAATCTACACTAATTTATGACAATAACAAAAATATATTGTTAATCTTCATGCCTCTTTCCAAGGGCATGAGGGTCTTCTTTAAATATTGTCGACAAAAAAAAAACACTCTACAATACGCTTATATCGTGAATATCTCAATTACCTATCAACGTACATTGATAACAGGTAACAAATAACATTATTTTAGAGGGCCAAAAAAACAGAATGCCTGAACTAAGAATTTGCGTCTGTACCTCCAAAATGGCTCAACGAATTTTGATTATGTGTTTATTGGTATTTATCTCACGGATTTGGATGCAGTTTTTTGTAAACCATTAATTAGTACGACCTTATAGAGGCTTAAAGGAGTTCATGCGCAAGATAAGAGTAGCACAAAGGGCAATGGAGCGCGCCATGATCGGTATAACCCTCCTTGATCACATACCCAACGTCGAGATACGGCGACGTACGAGAGTCGTAGACGTAGGCATGCGGATCACAAGTCTTAAGTGGCGATGGGCGGGACACTTGGCTAGAAGGAATGACGGAAGGGACCACGGCTATTACGGAATGGTGGCCAAGAGATGCTCGGCGACCAAGAGGCAGACCAGCCCAATGGTCGGATGACATCGTTAAAGTAGTTGGACAAGAATGGATGAGAACAGCACAGGACCAGAGAAAGTGGTGTAGAGAGGAGGCCTATATACCCAGCAGTGGGTGCACACAGGCTAAATAGATATAGAAAGTTCCTCAAAGTAAAAAGTAGATGGACTTCGGGTCAGCGTTCTATAAGTGTCCGAACCTAAAGAGACAATTCTGACCAGTTTTATCCGTCAATTGCTGTTTGATTATTGACCACATTTGGAGGACTAGAGTGTGAAACGGCAGTGTATCTCATTTGTCATTGTACGAAGTTCCAAAGGTACCATATTTTGGCGTTGATACTGTATGGAATGCTCAGTCCAAAGTAGGGTTATTAGAATAGAATGCCTTAATTAGGTACAAACAATATACACAATGAAAAATCAAAATAACATTCGTGTTGACCTCCTATTTCTGGAATTTGAATAACGTGGATTAATTGTGCATTGGAATAAGGAGTGGAATACACTACGTCGTCTTTCTTTAAACTATAATCTGGGTCAATTCAAGGGTAGAGTGAATAGGTGCCTTCTAGACCTTTTGTGCTCCATCGTCGGCCACGTCGTCACTTACCAACAGGTGAGATCGTGGACAAACAAAGGTCTATCAGGTTTTTTTTTTATTATTTAATAAGGCCCACCCAACATATTGATATTTTTGCAAGCTTTTATTTAATTTGCAATGTAAGTATGTTTGTCCGGGTGGAATCTTGCAACATAATTTTAAAGCAGTTATCCTCAACCGATTGAGCTGAAATTTGGCATACCTGTCAAGTTCCGATGACAATACAATTTGATGGTGACAGCAAGCTGATCTGATTATGGAGACGGAAGGTGGAAAACGGAACTCCTCGATGGATAATAGTAGACTGGCCGTGTTTAGGCTCATGTTGATCAGCTCATGGTTACGATCACTAATTTTATAAAAGTTTGTATTGAAAAAAATATTTTTCATTAAAAACTTATTAATAACAGCCTTTATTGTATTTTCAACTCATTAAGAGTAATATTGAGATAGCATTTTGGTGTAAACTGAAAGCATAGTATCATTCTGCAAACAAATAATTATAATTAGTACTTAATAATTCTTCAGCCTTCAATTAGTTAAGTATGTAGTATTTAAGCCAAATGCGTTGGTCAGTCCGATTTAAATGGTTCTTTCCATGCTCTGTTAGAAATTATTTTATGAAGTAGAAAGTGGGCAAACTTTAGTTATTGTTGAAAAGGGTTCATTCTGCCAATCCAAATAACTCATCAACTAGAAATTTAAAATTTAAAAAACGCCCGACTCACTGAAACACCTGAGTTTTGATGAAACATATCTAAGAACCATCGCAACCATGGCTTTCAAATAAAAAAAAAACATTCAAATCGGTTAAGCCGTTAAGAGCTATGGTGCCACAGACAGACACACAGCGGTAAAACTTTTAACACCCCTCTTTTGGCGTCGGCGGGTTAAAAATAAGAAGCTAGGTACTTTATCCCAGAATGTTATAGGGTATTTTACAAGCTTGCAATGTATGTATGTGCAGGTCAAATCTTGCAAGCAAAAAAGAACAACTTCTTGACATACGATTTAGGTATGATTGCAAAATTACCAATCTTTGATTAGATTTTAACTGACTAAATCGAGTACAATATTCAAATTAAAAATATGTATGGATAATACATTATAATTCCGAGGGATCACTGGACCAGAAACACGATAGGACAACATTTTCTCGACAGAAAAAAAAAAACATTCGTCTATTTTTTGGCTAGAGTCGATTGTTTATTAAAATGGTGCATATTATTGGGTCCAAAATTAGATAAATAAAATCAATACAACAAGCCGAGGGATTACTGTAGGGCTTTTGTAAAATTATCTATATTTTACGAGATATTCAATAAAAGCGGCGTGAGGCGTTTTTTTTTGTGTGAAGATTTCTGCCTGGGGTTGGCAGGCGGTGGTGGTCAAATGGTGTCTTTGCGAGTACAAGTTTTGGGTAGTCATATCGAACTACCCTCTTTCTGACTATTTTATTGCATACAACCATCGGTTTCAATGTCACACACCACACACGGTACCCAGACGCCTAACCCGTACCACACTATTCGATTCCTGCATAATCTCACCACAGGATCCAAGACTCCAGACAATTAAAAAACCTTCACTATTGAAACCATGATAGTTTTAAAAATTATAATCTGTCGATAATATTACAAAGAGGAAAGATTTGTATATGCTGTTTTTCATCCTGAAACTACCCGTGCGAAGCCGGGACGAGTCACTAGTTATAAATAAAGTTGAAGTCAATATAAAATTTAATGTTTTTTTTTGCACCCCTATGTTTCTTACCCTTGAGATACAAACGATATAAATGGCGGTACAATCCGGTACAAACGTAGTACGATCGTATTACAAAACGTAGTACAGTAATAGAAGTCATCAAAATAAAATATTGTAAACCCAGTTGCCAACTAGTAGTAGTAGTAGAGCTTTTTGTGAAAGAGTTCGTCCGGGGAAGTACTACCACCTACTATTTCAGCCCCAAAGTAGTAGTGCTAGCATTGCTGTGTTCCGGTTTGAAGGGTATGATTGCCGGTGAAATTACAGACACATAGAGACTTTTCATCTTTGTCTCAGGATGGCGGGCGCAGTGCAATGCCACATAGGGCTCGTCCTAGGTGGACGTGACCTATTGATAATGCACTATTCATAGGCAGAGGGTACCGCTTAACAGCAGATGGGCCATCTGCTTGATCCGTCATACCAAGTTGTACAAAAAAAAACTTCACACGGTTCATGATCTAAAAGAAACATTTACAATTGTTTTTTTCAAATTAAAATACAATTTCAAAACGTACGCTGGCACTTGATGTTTTTTTAGCCCAAAGTCAGTGCCCTAGGTACATAATTTGTTTTTTCTTTCTGTATTTGACCTTGGATTGTTTTAAGGTTCACGCTATTGTTTCGATTTCAGTTAGGAATAACACCAGACAAGAGCTGCTTAAAAACAACTATGACAGGGGAGGTCGAATGAAGAACTCACCTGGGCATCCTTTGGTAAATTGGGAAAGTGAAAGGTAATTAATTGGTTTTGAAGGTGGCTGGTCACTGTCATATTCAGAAACTGAGGATATTCTTGCTCGTTTAATATAGTTTCAGTTTATTTTATTTTTTCATATTTTCACATAATTTTAAGTAACTTGCTGTGACTCGGTATTTGTACAGCTTACTATCATCAGACAATTAAAAGTCCTACCTAAATGTTTTCTGTAAGCCGGTAACAGATCTCCACGATACAGGCGTGCCTAGCGTGGAGATCATTAGAATTGGATGAATTGAACCTCTGTATTAACACATAATTTGTTGTCATACCTAGTTTTATTTAGTAACGTAAGTACACCAGTGTGTTTGTACTGTATTTTTTATTTATTTTAATTACGTCGATTATTTTCGACTCTTATACCACAATGACTGAAGACGCAAATCTTCAACCAGTGCATCCTACCAGTAATTACCTATGCCCAGACGTGGACACTCACGGTGCGCCTGGTCCATCAACTCAAGGTCTTGGTCCCAGGGCATGCTCCCAGGAACTTCACAATCTGATCCCACCATCTCCTTTTCATCATAGGACGAGCAGGCGCACGGCTCGGTACCACCCTTACCTCATTCGTTTCGTACTAAACGTTTCAGTTGTACCTTTATAATGCGAACTGCTAAGGAGTGGAATACACTACCGCCGCCAGCCATTCCTGAAAACTATAATCCGTAGTACACTGTTTGTTTGTGCTATAATCTGGGTCTCTTAAAGGCTAGAGAGAATAGGAACCTTCTAGACCTTTGCGCTCCATCTTCGGCCACATCGTCACTTACCAACAGATGAGATTGTGGACAAACAAAAGTCTATCACTGATTTTAAAAAACTATAATAGTTTCTACAGCTTAAAATATTTTTACCAAGGAATAGTCCCTTAGTAAAGAGAGAATAAGAAATATGATTAATATTAAAAAGGAGACTAAAGAAAAATATTATTGTAATATTGTGTTATTCATTATTAATGAGGTTAACCAAATAGTTCCTTTCATACTAAGCTTGTCATGAAAATAAGCATAAAAATATTTGTAAATAATTAGCTAAGCACTTTCCAAATTATAATTCATTTATTCTAAGCTTATGGAGATAAGAACATTATTTAGTGTGTAATTTCCTACACTAATTGTCGCAATCCCATCTCTGGGGATGTTATTATGGGACTGTGAATGCTAACTAGAACATATTTCTCATGAGTGTAAGTGGCTCGCTACCTTAGAACTTGTGGCGCCAAAGAGAGAGAGACGTCTGCTGAAGACCGCTAGGTAGGATCTGCTGCTGAACCTCTCGGCTATACGCTGGCACGTACTTGTCCATTAGTGTGTGTACTCGTCACATGTTCCATCTGTATATTAAACGTATACATGATTCTCTATCACTAAGTATTCCCGTCCAGCAGGCCTGCAACACTAAGCACTCTGGCCACTCGTAACGCTCAGACCAGTCTCCCAGGCCACTCGAAACGCTCAGACCAGACTCTCTGGTCACTCAGGAGACCAGCCACGCCACTCTCGTATTCACCTTCCGTCTGCAGACCCCTACGGTCCCGTCGAGCCCAGAGTCCCATCCATGGCACGCACTGTGTATACGTGGCTCTTGTCTGGACCCCACTGGGTCCGACCAGCCCAGTGTCCACTTCAAACAACCCTGTTTACTGTAGCTTATCACACACGCGGACCAGATGAAATACAACGTGCACCACTAGACACTAAGGCTGCATAAGTACTTAGAAATCTTATGTACCTAGGCTAAACTAGACGGAAAATCCCTTAGGCGCGGGGTATCGATCCCCGGACTTTTCGCACGCTAAGCGAACGCTCTACCATCTGAGCTACACCCTGGATGGCAAAACACTTAGCTTTCATATCCTGGAGGCTGAAGCAATGTAGACCTCTCCTGATTCAGACAATGGCCTCCAATCCTCGCCAAGCCACTATGGGCTCCAACCCTTGGCGGAATACCCTGGACCTCACATAGCTTTTGATCTTCAATGCGATTACTCTTCATTTGTTCTACAAGACTTCTGTCAGCCAGAACATGAAATTCAGATTTATGGTTTTGACTTTACATTTCACAAATAAGTTTTTTACCCCAAAAGAAGTTTGAAAGTATTATTTAGCTATATACAATTTTTTCGTGATGTACATAAATCACGACACTCCCGCCACCAAGACAGAGGAACAGAGCCACCAAGTCAAAGGAACAGAGCCACCAAGTCAAAGGAACAGAGCCACCAGGCTCCTTGTCCACTCCTTGGTCTTAACCAACGCACGGATAGCAGCTCTTCTTTTAGGCCTTCCATTCTCCGATGACTCCTCCTTTACTTCATTTCCACCTTCAAAGTTCAAAGACTCAGTGCAGTGACCTCTTTCTCCTATTTAACCCTCTCTAGATTCACTCACATGATTTCCTTGCGACACAGCAAGGTTCGCAGGTTCAGGTTCATACATCTCCCCGAGAGGACGTTACAAACAGGCCTCACTTCCTTCAGTATTCGCTACCTCAGAAGATACACAGAGTCTTAACAGGGGGGTCCCTTATTCTTCACTTGGCAATCTCTCATGATGCGCTTCTCTTGATGCTCTTTGGTGTCGTTGACAGCTTCTCGTGAGAGACCCTCCCCGAGTTGGAAGAAGATTTGCCTTTAAGGGCTTACAGGATTACAATTAGCCTCGTTTCTTTCATTTCAAAAATTTAAAATATGTATTTCTTAAATTTTTTCCAATTATAATTCCCAATAAACGTGTAATTTTAGTCAGCCTGATTTTGTTTTCCGTATCAGATACGATTTCTCTAACAATGTAATAATAAATAATGTAGCAAGTAATGTGTTAATTAGCAATTCAATTCACATTTTTTGTTAATTTACCCCCTCTCGTGGTTCTGTACATTCCCTAACGAAATGACCCGGCTCGAAACAGTTATAACATAACCTCTTTCTACGTAAAATTTCCATTTTTTCCCTTTTATTATTTTCTGTACATGCCTTAGACTCATGTTTCTTGTGGCAAAATACACAATCCAAAAACTTCCCTCTTTTATTTTCTGGACCATCTTCCTTGGATCCAGGTTTCCCATCATACTTTCTTTTCTGGGGGTTGCCTCTGTTGGCTCGAAACTTCGGGTGATTAAAGTTGTTTTTCCATACTGGTCGTGTATTTTCTCTTGTATGAAGTGTTTCAATGCTATATCTAGTTGTGTTGTCTAATTCTAGGCTTACTCGATCGGCGTCTTCATTTGCTGTAATGATTTTATCCAATTGTATTCTCATTTCGTCGATAGTATCTGATTGTACTCTTAAGTTCAACATATAATTGATCTCCTTAGGGAACTTAGTGGTTAATAGGAATCGCAGATGGTCATGATTGGTTTCTTGACCTAATGACTTTAGTACGCGTAAGTGTCTTTGTATGTCATCTAGCGTTTTCCTACACTCTGAAAGTTTTACGGCTGGTGTCAATTTATGTAGTGCTGCGTAATGGGTATCTATCAACAGCTTTTTGTTTCCATATCTTTCTTTTAAGGTTGTTACTGCTAGATCGTAATTACTATTTGTAGTATCGAAGCCTTCAATAACCTTTTTTGCTTCTCCCTTTATTGACGCTTTTAGGTACATTAATTTATCTACATCATATAGATCTCTGGCATCTATGCTGGATTCAAATTGATCCCAGAAGGAATGCCATTCTAGTAGATTACCAGTAAATTCTGGTAATGAGAGTTTTGGTAGTTTACTGGCCGTAGAATTCATTGTTATCAATTTAGAAGACGAGCTTGTATCGGGTATTGTATCAAATCTCATTTTAATCTTTTCTTTTATCTCTATTATTGTCTCCTCGGCATATAATTGCACCATTGTGAACTCTGAGATGTCATCCGGGTGCGAGCAAGACGAGTTTTGGAAATAATTTTGCAGTTCAAAGTTGAATTTAGTAACGATCGCTTCCAGTTTCGCACAAGTTATTCTTGTTTGTTCCATGTTGGCTTCGTCTAGTGTATCACATAGTTGACTGCCTCTTTCAGTCAATTTCTTCATTTCCCCCACTATTATCGATAATCTCTTTATCATGATTTCATCCATCTTGTTCGTTAGTTCGTTGATTTGCTGTTTATTATAGTCGCGTATTAATATTTAGATAGAATTACGAAACTTGAAAGAATTCGAAAGTGCTTTGTGAAAAAATCATTCACTGTGAACAATGAATGACGTTGTCATAACAAGGGAAATTTTCTATCAAAGTTGGTATAGAATTCCAAATTCCAATTCAAAATTTCAAACTGAATATTGAAGTCAAATATTTTAGAGTTCCGTTTTCCCAAAGAGAATCCTTTTATTTAACATTTGTTTTCTCGTTCCCGTTATTTTGTTGTGCTATCCATTTGTCCACGTAAGGTCAGTCTTTCTTTGACATAACATAGATAGAGCTGTACCGTAGGTATTCTTTGACTGAATCATCCATTACTAGCAAATGATGTGAAAACACAGTTTTAGAGAGGACACTATGTTTCATAGTAAAATTAAAGACTTTCCCGAATTTATATTATTTGACACCGCAGACTAATAATAATAATATTATGAAACGTACAAAATGAAATCAAATTCCAGTTCCCGGTCGTTCATGCTTTCATCATTTGAATCGATACTGACGTTGAATTTGCTGAAGATAGCGCACAATTGACCGCGAATTTTCCGCAAAATTGATTAACTAATGTAACAGAGCAAGATTTAAACGCGTGATTGCTAGTTAGTAGAAAGTAAGTTACCGCGCTACAAAAATTGGTCTACAGTGCAGGTACATCGGAGCGACTTATCTTTTGGATAAAACTGTACTAATACGATAATAGTAGGTAGTGCATTCAATACCCATATGTCTAACTGACATTAAATCTTTAAGAATTCAAAGTAGCTGTCAAATTGTTGCAATTCTATCAAAATAAACTAATTTCTGGCAGGTGTCAAGCCGTGATTACGTTGAATCAACCATCTGGCCAGTCTGACCGATTCAACGTTAAATAACATTAATTAGATCGCAACTATTTATTCGAATACCGTAGATATAAGCGCATAACATTTACCCAACTACAAAAACCAAATTGCAACATTCGAACAACCAACCGTTCTAAACAGGAAATGTTTTATTTACACCGACGTAAATAAATTAAATAATACTTTGAATTCAATGGTGCATGCTGCCACTGAGCACAAAGTTTCTGTCTTTAAATTAAACATGGCATAAGAAAGTATACACTTTAGGCAACGTCTATTAAATGCACTCCAATTATCTTCAGTTTTAGTCATAAATCGATTAAATCGTTTTTATTCCTCCAAGCGATTAAGAATTAATCTTTACAAAATATCCTAATAAAATATCGCCAAAAAAATGTTCCAACTTGAATGTCTAAATTGGACTACAACATTACTCTTACACCATTTCAAAGATAATTAAAATGTTAGTAATTAAATTCTGCATTTACCACCCTCTACGACTTCTAACCATAGATGAAGGACACTAGTTACATGCCACATAGTATAGAGTTTGAAAATTCTTTATTTGTTCCGAGTTCCGATCTCCTTGTTGAGAAATGTATGTCTATTAATTTTTACGTAGACGAAATGTTTTCAGAATGACATTTTATTCTTTGTTCTCAAATTTGATTTATTTTTAATTCGGTATCATAAATATGTCCGAAAATAACAAGGAAAGGTAGCAACTTCATTTAGAAAGAACGTCCGACTGGTCTACCAGTCACGACCCGTGACCATAAGTAGTAACTCCACCCCACAAAGTGATCCATTCAAAGGATTCCACTCGACCAGTCCACTCACGTGGTAGGACTCTCTAGCATACGAAGGCCACACCAGTGCTTAACCTGACACCAGGCCCTCGCTTTACAACTTCATTCCAGAAGTGCCTTGCGACGTGAAATTATCTACCATCAAGGATTCACATCTAACCGGCTTTGGTATACTGTTCTACATGTTCAAATGACAAACCCGCCGCGACAAATACGATGAATTGCACATATTTTAGTAATTAAGGTAAAATAATGGTTTTTATCAATAAATCTTTCATAAATTTAAGCATTTGGTTTGATTTCAATGTTTAGGGTTCTGTCTTCGAAATAAATATCCTTTGTTTTTTCTCACAAGCTATTTCGTCTATCTCACCGAGCCATACTTATTTCTTTGAATTTAAGATATGACTATCTTGTAATGAATCAGGACGAGGTGTACTCCGCATGACAACCTTCTAGGAACGCGTTCGTATGAACGAACATAAACTTTTACGTCTACGCTAAGCTAAATCTGCAATAGACGTCACTACTACTTTCAAGTCCAGGCAGGAACCCAATCACTCATAGAAAATGTTCATGTTTGCTAAAATCCAGAAGTTACTGATGATCCCTGCATCTCCACCATGTCGCAATCCCATCTCTGGGGATGTTATTATGGGACTGTGAATGCTAACTAGAACATATTTCTCATGAGTGTAAGTGGCTCGCTACCTTAGAACTTGTGGCGCCAAAGAGAGAGAGACGTCTGCTGAAGACCGCTAGGTAGGATCTGCTGCTGAACCTCTCGGCTATACGCTGGCACGTACTTGTCCATTAGTGTGTGTACTCGTCACATGTTCCATCTGTATATTAAACGTATACATGATTCTCTATCACTAAGTATTCCCGTCCAGCAGGCCTGCAACACTAAGCACTCTGGCCACTCGTAACGCTCAGACCAGTCTCCCAGGCCACTCGAAACGCTCAGACCAGACTCTCTGGTCACTCAGGAGACCAGCCACGCCACTCTCGTATTCACCTTCCGTCTGCAGACCCCTACGGTCCCGTCGAGCCCAGAGTCCCATCCATGGCACGCACTGTGTATACGTGGCTCTTGTCTGGACCCCACTGGGTCCGACCAGCCCAGTGTCCACTTCAAACAACCCTGTTTACTGTAGCTTATCACACACGCGGACCAGATGAAATACAACGTGCACCACTAGACACTAAGGCTGCATAAGTACTTAGAAATCTTATGTACCTAGGCTAAACTAGACGGAAAATCCCTTAGGCGCGGGGTATCGATCCCCGGACTTTTCGCACGCTAAGCGAACGCTCTACCATCTGAGCTACACCCTGGATGGCAAAACACTTAGCTTTCATATCCTGGAGGCTGAAGCAATGTAGACCTCTCCTGATTCAGACAATGGCCTCCAATCCTCGCCAAGCCACTATGGGCTCCAACCCTTGGCGGAATACCCTGGACCTCACATAGCTTTTGATCTTCAATGCGATTACTCTTCATTTGTTCTACAAGACTTCTGTCAGCCAGAACATGAAATTCAGATTTATGGTTTTGACTTTACATTTCACAAATAAGTTTTTTACCCCAAAAGAAGTTTGAAAGTATTATTTAGCTATATACAATTTTTTCGTGATGTACATAAATCACGACACTAATAGTATAGAGAGGTAAACTGAATGATTGTTTGTTTGTTCGTTTGTAATGGATAAATAAAACTAATGAAGCTACTATAACCTCTACAATGCGCTTATAACGTAAATATCTGTATTACCTATCAACGTACATTGATGAAGTTAATAAGAGTAACAAATAATATTATTTTAGAATGCATACTACATTTATATTTTCGATTACGCGGCTACTGTTTTTCGCGACTTTCATTCACTTATCGTTGCGCGAGCGCTATTCTGTCACTTTCTAACTTACCTGTACTTTACTGAGCTAAATAGAATTGAATTTAGCTGGAATTTGGCTGTTGTCTGCGTCTTAAGACTGCGCCACAGACAGGCAAAAATCTGCATACAAAAAAAACGCCACGCGCCGCTCGAAAAAGCGGTTCTTATTTAATATCTCGTGAAATATAGATAATTTTAAAAAACCCCGTGTGTGAACCCTCCGTTTTATTGTATTGATCTTATTTATCAAATTTTTGACCCAATGATCAAACAAACAATCCATATTGACAAACAATCGAATCTAGCCAAAAGTTAGAGGTAACGTTGTGTTTTTTTTAATCAATAAAATTTTGTCCTATCGTTTTTCTGGTACAGTGATCCCTCGGTATTATAATGTAGTATCCATGCATATTTTTAAAGATACAATTTACAATAAATTAAGGGTGGGAATAAGTGACAGAATTTTGAAAATACACGCGATATTTTAATTGCCGTTGCATCATCAATAACAGGTTCGGAAACAGTACCATGGGGTTGAGACAAACAGCCCCAGATCCAACACTCAGCAACCCCAAACTAGGGATGATTTAATCTAATGCCGACCGATCGCAGCGTCCCCTAATGACGATTAAGGTGGTGATCTCGATTTTCGACCTCTGTAGCGCGGCGTGTGTAGGTTCGCCTGCAACGCAGGAGGTTGCGGGTTCGATTCCCGCCTCTGAACAAATATTTATGCGATCTGCATATATTTGTTCAGGGTGTTCTGGGTATTTTCTATGTATAATAAAAAATATCTATCTATGTAATGTATTGTATTAAGTATATCAGTTATCTAGAACCCATAACACTTACAAGCTCTGCTTAGCTTGGGGCTAGTTAATGTTGTGTAAACTGTCCAGCATTATTTATTTATTTTATTAAAGCGCGAAATTCAATTTATTTGGTGTTTTTTGCTCATGAACTCTTCTTCAGATAGCGAAAGTTGATTTTGCGACTACTAGGTGACTTAAACACATGTTTTAATTGATAGTATCTCATAAATATCATCAGTTTAGCTACGACCCCCCTAAACACATTTTGACAGTGTTTTTTTTGTTTATAATGTAGTATACATGCATATTTTTAATTTAATATTGTACTTGATTTAGTCTGTTAAAAATCTAATCTATTGGAATTTTATTATACCTAACGCAAAATTCCAATTGTAAATTTGTTTTTTTTTAACTGACTAAATCAAGTACAATATTCAAATTAAAAATATGCATGTATACTACATTATAATACCAAGGGATCACCCATACAGAAACAAGATAAGACAAAGTTTTCTCGATAAAAAAAACACTACGTTACCTCTAACTATTGGCTAGATTTGATTGTTTTTCAATATGGTGCAGATCATAGGATCAAAAATTTGATAAATAAAATCACTAGAATAAAACTATATCATAAATGTTAAAGTTACATGTTTGGATGTTTGTTACTCAATCATGCAAAACGGATGAACCGATTTCGATGAAATTTCGACATATAGATTATGACCTAGATTGAGCGGCGCTACTTTTAATACTGGGAAAACACGAGAGAAGACGCGGGCAGACACTAGTATCAAATATCAATGTTATACATACATAGAGACACGCATTTTTCCCCGAAAGGTTAGGCAGAGCCTGTAAAAATCAAGCTTACTCAGTGCATTAAATATGGCAGTGAATGTGAAACCTGTGGATGAATTCAATGACCTCAAAATTCTGAATTTAAAATGCTTGGGGGCTTTGTGATACATCACAAAACTAGATGCTACAATTGGAAGTACAAATATTAAATACAAGAATAAATAGAACGGAAGATGCAAACAGGAAAAACAACATTATTATCCATGGAGTAGAAGAAACACTAACTTTGCAGGGCTCTTTGGTTATAGTAGGGGACATATTGGAAAACAATTGTGTTAAGGTGGAGAACTACGATATCAATAAAATACATAACTTGGAAAACAAAGTACAGATAAAATAAAACAAATAATGGTGTACCTTACAAAAAAAAATTAAGGGAAAAACAAGATACCTGTGAAAACACACATTACTGAAGATTTCTCAAAGGGAAACTCTACAAAAACGAAAAGAGCTGCAAGGGCAACTCAGGGAGGAGAGGGAAAAAGGGAAAAATGCTTTTATAAAAAACACCAAAGTCATTGTAAAAACAACTAAGGAGAATGAGAAAAGGAAAAGAGAAAGTTCAACTTCACAACAGGAAGGTAAGGAAACCATTATCGCTCCGGCTAAACTTATGAGGACTGATCCCTTCGCATCGGAGTGCAGCTATGAGAGCGCAAATGTACCATTGTAAAGGTGTTGTACAGCTCGATGTGGGTCTGTTTCAGGGCATGTTGTCTGCGCAAACATCAGACGCAGCCATCATGCTACTGGTCCATATATGGGGTGGTACAATAAATTTGATGAGTGACTTAGGAGAAAGACCAATGGAAATGGCACAGTCGACAAATGACTTAAGTTCCGAAAAAAATTGATAACAAAAAAAAAACCCTTTGCATACATGTGGATTGCGGTCTAGATCTCATTCCTTAACCAAATAAACGTCACCTCAGCACAAGGCATAGGATACAGCAGACACCTGATAGTCGAGAACAATAAACAATATAGAAAGAAAATTAATAACAAGACTTGACTTATTTATTTAGGATTGTTTATTGGTAAACATCAGAGAGAACAGAAAGGAGGTAACGTTCACATTTTTGTCTATTATAAACCAAAGCCTAAATTAGAATAATGAAATAGAGTTTTTAAATAAATAATAAATAATGCTGGACAGTTCACACAACATTATCTAGCCCCAAGTTAAGCAGAGCTTGGGTTATGGGTACTAGACAACTGATATACTTAATACAATGCATTACATAGATAGATATTCTTGATTATACATAGAAAATACCCAGAACAACCTGAACAAATATCTACAGACCATACAAATATTCCAAGGCAGGAATCGAACACGCAACCTCCTGTGTCGCAGGTGAACCTTCGGCCACCGCGAAACAGAGGTTGTCCTAGATGAAATAAAAAGAAATGACCTAGAAATGTGGTAGATGCTGTAAGATTTAAACAAATAAAAATAAATAAGAGGGTATGTTGACTTTTCTTATACCACATTTTACAACCCCTAATTAATTGATGAAGAAAGAAATATTATCCAAATTTTAAGTCCATATGCTATGCTAGTTACTGAGAAACACTCCAGACATACAGAAAACAGTCTCTTTTACCTTTTAGGTAGGTAACAAATAGCAAACCCTAGTTAGCAATGGACCTCAATCTTTTTTGATAAAAATTATTTACCTTCCTGCTTGAGAAAAAAACAGAAAGTGGGACAGTGGTCAACAAGTGAAAGGTACATGCAGAATGCCTAGGGAAAGCACGATCATCTAATAACTTAACTTAAAAAATATATAACTATTTTCAGATTTTATGGTATAAAATAAAATAGGTAGGTACTTACATAGTTATATGAAGAGGCACAGTTATATATATTCCCACCAAGTCGATCATTTTAATTGCTCCGAAAATAGGCTACAAGGTACAAAGTTAGTAACTCATGAGGCCAAAACCCATAAATTACGAATGATAAGATGCAAAATAATTATTTAACGCACAAAACAAAACTACGCCAAGATTAAAATTATTTCCGTGATCTTCGTGAATGGTTCTACTTGTACTAAGCGCCAAACTATAATAATAAGTTATTTCTCCACTAATTGATGTATTTAATACGTATGCAAATGCAAGATAATATAACTAAATGAATTAACTAATTATAACAACGCGAAAGACGAACCGCACCTTCGAACTTTTGACGACATTTGATTTGTTTCACAGTTTCACAGACCACTAATTATGGGTTTGTATTGTTTGTTTTTGAATAACGTTTCGTTCCATCGATTTGTTTTGATTGTCATTGTGCCTTGTATTGTTTCATATGACGTTGACATACACATTAGAATTCGATACAAAAATATTTTAAGAAAGAAGAAGAAGAACCTAACCAATTTTTACTAATGAACTAGCGACTCGCCCCGGCTTCGCACGGGTAGCCCCCGGTGACCCCCCCCCCCCCCCCCGTCCTACCCCTCCCACTATGTCCTATCTCCTGGTTCTAAGCTACCTCCCTACCAATATTCAGCCAAATCGGTTCACCCATTCTTGAGTTATAAGTGGTGTAACTAACACGACTTGCAAAAAAAAAAAAAAAAACCTGTAAACCTCACGGAGCCCGAGACCTTTCCAACGAATGCAAAACCGTGGAAATCGGTTCGTGCGTTCTGGAGTTATAGTGTCAGGAAGGAAAACCCGACTTATTTTTATATATTAGATTTGATTGGGAACCTACTTTCACATATTCCTCCAAGACTGAACTCGATACGGGGGGGGGGGGGGGGGGGGTCTCAAGCTATCATGGACTTATGCTAGCTACTTATGCTATAAGGGCATTAGGGAAGTGCTTAATACGTGTCCGTAAAGCTAGCGATCACCCCATCGAGTTCAGCTTTTTCTTCATAGCTAATAATAGTGCTTTTAGTGCCTCAATACATTAGAAGTTATATACTACAGAATGGGGGGGTCGCTAGCTATACGTCTAGCTAGCGACCCACACTTGAAGCTCAGCAACCACAAAACATGCGGCTTCGCTTAATTGCTCAAAAAATAGTACCTACGTAATAGTATATAAACGGGCGTGAAAACACCTCATTTCAATAATGAGGGCTTTTCATTTTCGAAAAAAAAAGTAGTTCGATTTTGCTCGATAGATGGCACTGACTCAAATGTACTAGTTAAAATAAAATGCATTGTCGGGGTGCGTTCAGTGGGTACACTCTGAGTGTTGGTTGTCACCAAAGTGTACGGTTGTTCCGTTCACAGGCTCGGTTAGAGCGTTCGGTTAGCGTCACGTGACCCTAACCGAACAACCACCTCTGACAATTCTGACGTCTGTCAAAGTCAAATCATGTGCTTGTCACCAAAGCGTATGGGTTGTTCCGTTCAGAGGCTCGGTTAGAGCATTCGGTTAGAGTCACGTGACCCTAACTGAACAACCACCGTTTTGGGTGGGTGTTCGGTTGTTACGATTTTGACGTTAGATTGCTGTCAAAGTCAAGTCGATCCCACCCTTCCCCCCCAAACATCCTGTTCCATCCATAGATGGAGAAATATTTTATGTAAGCCCAACAAGTAATATAGTAACTGCGAAAGTTCCAGATTCCACGAGAGGGTTTTTTTATAAAGTGAAACAGGACTTGTTATCAGCTCCTGGATTACTTTGCTTTTAAATGCTTTAAGACTTTGTTAATCAATCACGCTGTAACAGCTGAACCGATATTGATGAAAGTACATCCACAGATATGTTCAGATGTCCGCAGTAGCGGTTTATGTTGGCTGATTGATGATGATGTTGCAAACATCACCAATATTTTTTCTGTGAAATATCAAGGCCAGCTTTTGTCAAATTTGTCAGTACCTATCAAGGCTGGAAGGATCTTTGTT
This sequence comes from Operophtera brumata, assembly GCA_932527175.1. NCBI lineage: Eukaryota > Metazoa > Arthropoda > Insecta > Lepidoptera > Geometridae > Operophtera > Operophtera brumata. The sequence continues at coordinate 49,680,104 of OW052239.1, read as the reverse complement.
GTCAAGTGCTCGTCGGATCACACGCATTTAGGGTTCCGTACCAAATGTACCAGAAAATTCTCGAAATGTTTCGAAAGTTTTGTGTATAAGTATATTAATAAAATATAAATACACACTTTAATATGCTTTCAGCGATAATGCCGCCCATTTTACTGTTTTTTTTTATATTACGTTTATTTCTTGGTGTAAGTAAAATAGGGTGTTAGTAGTTATATCGATATAAAGACATAACAAGTACCATACTTACAAAACAAGTTCCTCGGTCAAATGCAAAATAAAAAAACTTGGTAACAAAATTTTGGAAAAAAAACTGACTTTGGCGGCTTTATTTTCTAATTACTATTGAAAATAAAGAAAAAAACTACTTCAAGAGATCCAAAAATGATAAATTACACAGCTACAATAACAATAAGGCTTTGGTTTTGTCGTTCATTCATTCATACTATCTATCTAACTTCTTTGAAAAAAAGTGGAGCTGACAATGTTGAAACAGAGCTGAATTTAGCTCTAAAAGAGCTAAATTGGCAACACCGGGTGAATAAAGAGCTTGTTTACATCAAAAATTTACAGTTGCATTGACATTCCGTGTCAATCCAAGTCGTTCAGAGCCTCAGAGCGTGGTTAAAAAAACAACTACACCCTTGGAGTGTACCCATTGAACGCACCCCGCTTTTGTGTGATAGTAACAAAAATAGAAAATATATCACTACGTTGTTAACTATGACGTTTCAGTTTATTTTGACAGTGAAGTACAGAGGGGCAAGTCCGAGTTTACACACACCATCGTAACGATGATCGTAACGGCGAGTGTACGTGTATTGCGTAGTAACTAGCCATTAATCTGTGACGTTTTTGGTACAGATTAATAGCTAGTTATTATCTTACACACGTACGATCGTGTTACGTTCACCGTTACGATGGTGTTTGCAAAACTCAGACTCACCCCTCAGAGCAGGCGCCATGCCATTTATTTACAAGTTCAGAGTTCATAGAGTTTTTTTTTATATATAGAAAGTTCAGTTCTTGAACAAGTGGCCCTTGCGGAATATTTATAAGAATTATTTTGCATACTTGTTGTTGACTTGTTGACGTTGTGTTATTGTGTTGTTGATCACGTTGTTGAGTGTTGACCAACGAAGCCTAAAGACAGTATTTGTAGTTTTTGCTAAAGACCTCTGTGAACAAACAAGAAACCAACCGTTTTTGAGGAATCTAAAAACACGGCAAAATGGAAATGATCAAGAAAATCCAGCACTTCATCTACTTTTGGTACGTCCGGTACCTCCTGGCGACGGAGCTGTATATGGTGGAAACCTGGGAGAAGCTTGTCTACCGTATCCTTTGAAACAAATTGGTAAACATGATATTTCGGGTGAAACAACATTGGCGTCGTGGTTGTGTTGTGATGTGATTCATTGGTCCAAGCTAACTAAAAATAATAAGCCATTTATTCCAAACTTTGGGTTTACATGTTTTAGTAGGTATTTAATATTGAGAGTTCAGATTAAATTACAGGAAGTCCCGCAGTTAAGTGTGCCTCTCGGCATAGGCCTCCTCAAACACTTTCCACTGGGCTCTATCCAGTGCTACCCTTCTTCAGTGTTGTCCAGCTGTAAGTTTTAGGTCGTCTTTCCCATCCTGTTTGTTGACGCCCTCTATAGCGCTTATCACCTCTGGTGTACCAATCAGTGACTCTTTTACACCATTTGTCCTGAGGATCTCGGATCATGTGGCCTGTCCAACTCCACTTCTGTTGGTCTACTCTGGTACTTATGCTACTTCTCACTTTGTCTAGCTTCTATAAAGACAATAACCAAGACAACTATTTAACTGTTAAGATTTTTGTAATATCCCTAGTCACCAACCGATGTTGTATTATAAAGACCTTTATTATGTATGGGAACTTTGAAAGCCAGTAACCAACAATTGCCAAAATTGTGCAAACTAAAGCCAAAGAAGCCACATTTTTTTTATACAACTTGGTATGACGTTTCAAGCAGATGGCCCACCCTGATTTAAGCAGCACCCTCTGCCTATGAACAGTGCATTATCACATAGGTCACGTCCACCTAGGACGCACCCTATGTGGCATTGCACTGCACCCGCCACCCTGAGACATAAAGATGAAAAGGCTCATGTGCCTGTGAAATCACCAGCACCCATACCCTTCAAACCCTTCAAAGCACTGTACTATTGTATATTCTGTGGCACTGCTGTTTTGCGGCAGAAATAGGTATGGAGGTAGTACTCCGGACAAACTCTTTCACAAAAAAGCTCTACTATTACTTTCCATAAGGGCCCTGAATTCTTGTGTGCCCAAGGGCCCCAGCTTAGTTTAGGAGGCCGTGCTCCTAACGAATGTACCCTTGACTCGGTATCAGATTCAATCCTTGCTGTGCTATTCGGAATTGTGTGGATCATCAACTACTCCGTGGTGATGACCGCTGTCGCCAAACTGAGGACGTCTGCAGCAAACTGGCAAGAGATTTTATGAGTTCACATCAACATTATGTAACTAGACTTCAAATTGACCGATTGTTTTACAAACTGACCGATATTAGATGCGTAAGTATTTCCTAAGCGTTAGGCTGCGTCTCCAGTAGGCAAACTGTTCGTCGGCCGCCCAGTGAGACAGTAGGCGCGCGTAACGCTGCAAACTGCGTAGATTGAGCGCATAACTAGCAAACTGAACACTCCATTTTAAATATGGAAGGGCGTACTAAACTGTTCGTCGGCCGCCCAGTGAGACAGTAGGCGCGCGTAACGCTGCAAACTGCGTAGATTGAGCGCATAACTAGCAAACTGAACACTCCATTTGAAATATGGAAGGGCGTACTAAACTGTTCGTCGGCCGCCCAGTGAGATAGTAGGCGCGCGTAACGCTGCAAACTGCGTAGATTGAGCGCATAACTAGCAAACTGAACACTCCATTTTAAATATGGAAGGGCGTACTAAACTGTTCGTCGGCCGCCCAGTGAGACAGTAGGCGCGCGTAACGTTGCAAACTGCGTAGAGTGAGCGCATAACTAGCAAACTGAACACTCCATTTTAAATATGGAAGGGCGTACTAAACTGTTCGTCGGGCGCCCAGTGAGACAGTAGGCGCGCGTAACGCTGCAAACTGCGTAGATTGAACGCATAACTAGCAAACTGAACACTCCATTTTAAATATGGAAGGGCGTACTAAACTGTTCGTCGGCCGCCCAGTGAGACAGTAGGCGCGCGTAACGCTGCAAACTGCGTAGATTGAGCGCATAACTAGCAAACTGAACACTCCATTTTAAATATGGAAGGGCGTACTAAACTGTTCGTCGGCCGCCCAGTGAGACAGAAGGCGCGCGTAACGCTGCAAACTGCGTAGAGTGAGCGCATAACTAGCAGAATGAACACTACATTTTAAAAATGGAAGGGCGTACTAAACCGATACGCCGCTAACTCAGTCGGCGGCGAACAGTTTGCCTACTGGGTTCGCAGCCTTAGGTTCTATAATTTATTGCTTAAGGCCAAATTCCGTCACTTTATAACTCATTAAAGTTCAGGTAAGTTAGAAAGTGACAGAATAGCGCTCGCGGAACGAAAACTATGTGAAAATCACGAAAATAATTATTAGCCACGTGAAAAACCGTCGCATCATTTGTTCAACTTGAAGATAAAGTCTTTGCCGACATTTAGGTGAAAGAAAAAGTACAAAATTCTGAGTCGTTTAGAAAGTGAATCAAATTTTCAGTCGAAAACAGCTGCACTTATTTTTATTTTTTTTCACATAGTTGATGAACAGGTACTACATTTTTGTACGTTCAGTTTACAGATAAAAGGCATATAGTTGGAACTTCTTGAATTAATTTTTTTGATACTCTATTTATAAATAATTGTTAATAAAGTAATGTTGGGGTCAAACATAATGTTAAGAGCCAAAATGCATGTGGTATAAGGATTTTTTTATGTCATAGATCGTAATTTAAAAGAATAAAACTTGTTGTAATACCTACGTTAAGTGGCGGTGTTTTTTTTTATCGAAATTCCTCAGGTATATCTTTAAAATGGCCTCGATTAATAATGTATGCCTATATTTGACTACCTCTGTGGCACGGCGGGCGAAGGTTCGCCTGCGACGCAGGAGGTTGCGGGTTTGATTCCCGCCTCGGGTCAAATATTTGTACGATCTGTAGATATTTGTTCAGAGTGTTCTGGATATTTTCTATGTATAATATAACAATCTATCTATGTAATGTATCGTATTAAGTACAGTGGTGGCCATATAATTAAGAACGCTGATATAAAGGGAAGATTTTTTCCAACTAAGATGCAAAACTAATTGTATGCATTTGTTTTTATTTCTCTCGGTATCGTAAAACATTTCCATATTACCACTGTATTCATTGATACACATGATTGGCTAAAAATCAATAGGCAAACTTTTTACACTACTTTTAAACAAAGTATTCCTTATTACTGGCTGGTCACGTAATTAAGAACGCTAAGTAGTTTATACCTTTATTCAAATTTAAATAGAGAACACTCAGTCGATTTGTTACTGTTTGTATAATTTTGGCGCCATTACGTGCTGTAAAAGATTAAAGGTGATTGCTTCTTTAGAAAAAACAATGGGAAAAAATAAAAGTTGTGATAAATCTACAAGGGAAGTAATAATATAACTTCGCCGGAAGAATTGGTCTTATAAAAAGATAGCCGACCATCTGCATTGTTCAAAAACGATGGTTTTCCACGCTGTAAAGCATTTTGCTACGTATCAAACTACTTCGAATGTTCCACGTGTACCTAAACAGAGAAAAACAACTCCTCGAGATGACCGAAACATCGTTCGTATGGCAAAACAAAATCCTTTTAAAGGGTCCAATGAGCTTAGAAAATAATATTTTGGTGAAAACAACCCTTCAGCAATCTCAGCACGCACTATTCGAAGACGTTTGGTAGAAGAAAAACTGCACGGTAGGATAGCAAGAAAGGTACCCATGTTAAAACTTTGCCACAGGCAAGCCCGGCTTGCATTTGCGAGAAAGTATGAAAACTGGACTGTGCAACAGTGGAAAAATGTACTTTTTTCTGACGAGACGAAAATAAATAGAGTATGTTCTGATGGAAAACGATATGTACGACGTCCCCCGAGTACAGCATTCGACCCAAAGTACACGAAAGTTACATTAAAGCACGGTGGTGGAAATGTGAAAATTTGGGGTTGCTTTTCTGGACATGGTGTAGGACCTGTTAAGTTGATAGAAGGTAACATGGATCAGTTCCAATACAAAAATATACTGGAAGAAACAATGTTACCATACGCTGAAGACGTTCTACCGGTCATTTGGACATTCCAGCATGACAATGATCCAAAGCACACTGCACGCACCGTAAAGGAATTTCTTACAGCGCAATTAGTTTCTGTCTTAGACTGGCCTGCTAACAGTCCAGATCTAAACCCAATAGAGAATCTGTGGTTTGAAGTAAAGAAAAAGGTTTCAAATACAAAGTGTGGAAATTTAAGAGAGCTGTATGACGTTTTTTTAGAAGAATGGAAGTCTATTTCTCTTGCGAAATGTCAAAAATTAATAGAGTCAATGCCTCGCCGGTGTAAAGCTGTAATTAAAAGCCGTGGATATGCTATAAACTATTAATTTTAGTTAAATATTTATTACATTTCTTTTTATGTTTCCTGTGCTACATAATATTGTGATTTTTTAAATCTAAGTGTCATACAAAACAATTCCCGAGCAGTTAAATAAATCGTTCTTAATTATTTGTCCAGTTTCAGTACTATTTGAATGTGTTACTTTGATAAAATCAATAAAATGTGCAAAAAATAGTTAGCGATTTCATACTTTATTCTTAAGTCAGGTTGCTCTATTAATGTGACTATTATATAACATAACTAGTTGCTTCTCAGAAGGTACACATCTCTGTGTATGATACGATTTAAATAAAAAACTTCTAGAACTTCAAATCGTTCTTAATTATATGACCACAACTGTATATCAGTTATCTGGTACCCATAACACAAGCTCTGGCTTAGCTTGGGGCTAGATAGTGTTTTATAATAAATAAATTAATAAAAACAAATAAATTAATTTGATCTCGGTGGAAATTTACTTTGGAAACTATGTGATATTGTGTGACGTAGAATTTAGATCTATGGATATCACAGATCGGAACCCTATGCTATGCGCTGTCAGACAAGCACTTCGGTTGGACGGCACTTAGCCGCTTTTTTTGGGTTCCGTACCTAACAGGTAAAAAAACAACAAACAAGGAAAAAACAAGGACCTTTATAGGATAACTTGGTTTTCCGTCTATCTTTCTGTTGAGACCTATGGTTGAGACCATTTTTCTCCGTAGCCGATAAAGGTATCAACTTGATTTTTATACCAGATATAAAGGTATATTACCGTAAAACAAATAAGTTTCTAACTCAACACATTAAAAAGATATGGCAATGATTGTCTAATCTTTGTATGGAAATCGAAAATTAAAACTTTGGGGTACAAACCAGTGACCTCACAATACTGACATTTGGAATGCTAAGAGTCTTTGTGATAAAAATAAAGAAAACTTTTGAGTTTTTACCCCTAGAATGGAATGGTGGAGTTTGTCGGTAAAAGTTGAATTATTATTTTACAGTACAGAATCGTAAGGCGGTTTTCTCACTCGCACTTGCCCGTTTATTTTAGGGTGTAAATAAAAAACGGAATCTAATGAAAACTATATTTCCTGTTCCTCAAATGACGTTTCTTCAATTCCACATTCAATTCTTCTCCTGTATCTGTGTCAAACACTTCAACTTTGGGATTCGTATAAAACCTTACTTCCAAAAACTCCGTTGTAACTACTTCGTTTTTTAAATTCGCCGCTCTCATAATATTTAATAGCGCTGGCGAGTAGAAATGGTATTTTCCGTACAGTCTGTCATAGTCTGCTATAATGTTTCCAACTAGCTTGGCTATGTATTCTACCTCTATCAACATAATGATCTTATTCCCTGTTAGTTTGCTAACAATCGTCTGTCCAGATTTCAGGTGTACTAAACCTTTGCTAGCTCCGAAAGGTAGTTGTACAGATTTAAGGGTTTCATCCCTCCATGTATCGTTAAAACTCCAGTTTCCATTTCCAAAATCTATGTTCACACCATAGTTTATTAAATCTTTAGGCAAACCATTTGTAGACCATATTGACAAAACAGTGTTTTCCACCATTTCCATCATATCGGTTTTTGATTGTATACTCAGAGATGTATTATTTATATGTTCATGTGTTTTAATAACTATGTTATCTTTCATAAATTCCTCAATTTTCGCGCTCTTGATACTTAACACTCTTTCAACTTGAGGCCATTCAAATTCCTTGAACAAGTCTTGAAATGGTGTTGGGTCTCTAAGATATATGTCGTCAGGGATCTTACCCATTTCTATGCGAATCCCTCTGTTTAAATTAGCATGTGTAATATTAAAGAGAGCAACTTCTTCATCAGTTACAAGTTTAATATCTCGTCCTGTATGTTTCACTTCAGTTTTGTTCAAATAATCCGATGTTTTTATGTATATATTAATTTTGGCACTGCACACTGTCAGAATAACTGCTAATATTGTAAGCTTTTTCATGTTCAAGTTGAAATATACGTCTGTTTGTAAAGAAATATTGATTATATCTATTTATATAATTGTGCATAAAGATTCAATACTTGTGACCTCCTTATCGATTAATTGGGTCATGATCATAATTACTAGCGAGCGGATTACGATATGATTTACAACTAGGGGTCTATTTCTCATACAACATTTATACTCTCGCCTCGTACCTCCCCTCGTGCTTCGACTCGTACCTAGCCTCGTGCTTCGCCTCGTACCTCACCTCGTGCTTCGCCTCGTACCTCGCCTCGTGCTTCGACTCGTATCTAGCCTCGTGCTTCGCCTCGTACCTCGCCTCGTACTTCGTCTCGTGTCTCGGCCCGCACCTCGCGTGATCGATGGTGAGTTCAGTAAAACGCTCGCGTTTGTCGCGAGGTACTACGACGCGTGCCCAAAAAAACGGACCCAAAAAAAGGACGCGAGCGTTGCGAGTCGCGAGACGAGGCGTGAGGCGAGCCGCGAGCGTCTATTCACACGCTTGTCTCCTGCCTCGTCTCGCGACTCGTACGCGAGTGTAAATGAGCAATGACAGTTACAAAACCCAGGTTTAAAAAAAAACCGACCAAGTGCGAGTCGGACTCGCGCACAAAGGGTTCCGTACTATTATACATTAAAACGGCAAAAAAAACACGTTTGTTGTATGGGAGCCCCCCCCCCCCCCCCCCCCCCTTTAATATTTATTTTATTCTGTTTTTTAACTGAATAAGAATGGACTCATTCTATATTCACGTATAGTTTATGTTATAAATCTAGGTGAATGTTATAGTAGATTATGCTCTAAGGGAATAAAGCAGTGTCTTATTTAGCCTGCCTTACGGCTAGATTGTAATGTCACTATGAAAAAAAACTAACAACAATTACAAATGACTAAGCGACGCGGAGAAGACGAGACTGCGAGGAGGATGCGGGTTCGATTCCCACCTCGGAACAAAATTAAATAGTTGTGCGATCTGCAGATATTTGTTCAGGGTGTTTTGGGTGTTTTCTATGTATAATAAAAAATATCTATCTATGTAATGTATTGTATTAAGTATATCAGTTATCTAGTACATACCCATAACACATGCTCTGCTTAGCTTGGGGCTAGATAATGTGTGAACTGTCCAGTTCTTTTTTATTTTTTTTTATTTTTTTATATTAAATCTTCGATCTAAATATATACTAAATTGACAACATAGATTGGAAGATTGATATCATAATTGACAATATAAAACGTTTGACAAAATCGACTGAGCATCACGGCTCCGTGATTGCTCAGAAGTTTCAGTTAGGCGTTTGTATAGGAATACGTAAATTATTGTAATTTACTAGGAAGTTGGTAGGCTTTGGTCGAAGTTAGTAGGTATATTTTGTAACACATACCTACTTACGTAATGTATGAAGTTAAAAATACAATCCTTCGCCACTCGTCTCGCACCAACGCCTTCCTTGGCAACGTCCAAACATGTCTTGATCCAGATTCTTGTTTGTTGCGATAAGACCGCCCATTGTGCATTTGTTATTTTTTATCTCTGTTATGGGAGCCCCCTTAAATATCTGTTTTTAGGGTTCTGTAACCAAAATTACGGAACCCTTATAGATTCGTCATGTCTGTCTGTCTGTCTGTCTGTCTGTCCGTGTATGTCACAGCCACTTTTTTCTTAAACTATAAGAGCTAGGCTGTTGAAACTTGGTAAGCAGATGTATTCTGTGAACCGCATTAAGAATTTCACAAAAAAACTAAAAAAAAAAAATAAGTTGTAAAAAGTGTGCCCCCCCCCCTCCCCTCCCCCGTAACTTCTAAAATAAGAGAATGATAAAACTAAATAAAATATATGATGTACATTATAAACTGGAATAAACTGGAACTACCTTGGAAGTTACCATGTAAAATATATGATGTACATTATAAACTGGAATAAACTGGAACTACCTTGGAAGTTACCATGTAAAATATATGATGTACATTATAAACTGGAATAAACTGGAACTACCTTGGAAGTTACCATGTAAAATATATGATGTAGGTACATTATAAACTGGAATAAACTGGAACTACCTTGGAAGTTACCATGTAAAATATATGATGTACATTATAAACTGGAATAAACTGGAACTACCTTGGAAGTTACCATGTAAAATATATGACGTACATTATAAACTGGAATAAACTGGAACTACCTTGGAAGTTACCATGTAAAATATATGATGTACATAAACTGGAATAAACTGGAACTACCTTGGAAGTTACCATGTAAAATTCCAACGAAAATTGGTTTGAACGAGATCTAGTAGGTAAGTAGTTTTTTTTAATACGTCAAATCGTAATCTATCCAAGAACTTTTATATTATTGTTACTTGCTGCTACGGAACCCTTCTTGGGCGAGTCCGACTCGCACTAGGCCGCTTTTTTCAAAATTTTATTTTTAATGTGAATATTTATAACTTCAACTTTATTATTATAACTTTATAATTCAAGCGTCTACCTGTTGCCGTTATAAATATCAAGTAAAAACCAGCAAAAAAACACGTTTTTTGTATGGCTCCCATACAAAAAACGTGTTTATTAAATAAATTTTTAATTATTATTAAATATTTATTTTATTCTGTTTTTTAGTATTTGTTGTCATAGCGTTAACAGAAATATATCATCTGTGAAAATTTCAAGTGTCCAACGGTTCATGAGATACAGCCTAGTGACAGACGGAACGACAGACAGACGGACGGACAGCTGAGACTTGCAGCTCGTTCACTGTCAGATGGCACCTGTAAATACTCCATGGCATCAGGTGCCAACTTACGGTGAACGGTCTGTACAGTGATAGGGTCCCGTTTTACCCTTTGGGTACGGAGCCCTAAAAAGCCAGTGTTTATTAAGAATCAAACCACCAAATAGCACTATTATATGTTTTGTAATTGCTGAGAAAAATGTGGATCCCTGCCACAAAATATTTGCAACTAAAATTTAACTTAATAAATACCAAGTATACAGTCAAAGTGAAAATGTAGGGGTGTACGATTTCTATGCCATTGAGTGTAGAGCATGGATACCGAATTTTCGATAGTATCGAAATACCGAAATATCGGACAAATAATCCTATATTGAAAAACCGTTATTGGACTGGACTAAAACCGGAATTTCGATATTAAATAAAAAAATATGAGATAAAAATAGCGGCGCTACGTGACCGACACTAGTTAGGCTAAGGCTTAATTTTAATGAAGCTAAGGTTTAATTTTACATTTCTTGTTTCAATTATGCTGCAGAAACATAAATATAGTATCACAAGGTGACTTATTTACCTTTGCCTGCTTATTACTTACTATTAATAAGTTTTAATTAGGTAGCTCACCTACCTAATTGACCTACCTAACTCCCGAAAGACGTCTTAGCATTGCAACCATTTTACAAAACCTTCATAATCATGAAACATATTTCAGTGAAGTTGCTACCCATGAGTTCCCAAAATTAACCAACCAAGAAATGGCTGAGGAAATTGACTATACGTTTTGACCACTGCTGCAATTGATGACAATTTGGTCGCAGATAGCGTTAGTGGCGAAAGTGTTGATTTTGCAACGGAACTAAATAAATAAATAATTAAAGAATGAGAGAAGACGTACAATAAATGAAAGAGAAGATGAGGCTGACTGTGGCAATGATGGTGATAAGAATCAAAACTCATACGGATTGAGATGGCACTATTTTAAAACGGTTGTAATGGTGGCTTCACAATGCGTATAGATATTTATTGACAATACTACCAAGAAGTGTGAGGGCTTTCTCCTCTGCTGCCTACACGTGCAATAAGATGAGATCGTCCCATAGATGGCCTCTGCTTTTTGCGGTCGTTGTTCCATCAAGGTCGATCTAGTCAATTAGTGACCGTCGTCATCACCGTCGAAGCCATAAGTTTAGCATGCCTTTGCTTTGCCACCATGACAAAACCACCCAGTGTAGGTACTTAAATTTTGTTTGGATTTCAGTTTCTTATTTTAATTATTTAAGTCATTTATTCATACTATTATTATTATTTTAGTCATTCACAAAATAACATTTAAGTACATAAGTTGATCAGCCTATAATTTTCTTTTTGTTAGTTGTAATTAGATACCTACACATAATTTAAAACTCTATCAATCACGCTTAGTAAAAGAATGGCGACGGAGAGTGTTGGCCTGAAAGTCAGCAGAACCAAAACCGAGTACATATTCTGCAATTTCGGCGGTCTCTCCAATACTGCGACATTAACACTTGCCGAAATGTTCACACCGGTCTCTTCCAATTTTCGTTAGCTAGTTGTCACTCTTACAGGGGGGATAGTGGGATTGACCGGGATCGCAAGCATCGGATCAACTCAGGGTGGATGAAATGGCGACAGGTCACAGCAACAACATGTGACCCACGGATACCACGCAAGTTGAAGGGTCAAATTTACAAATCCGTTATAAGACCTGTCGTTATGTATGGATCGGAATGCTGGGCCTTGAAGAAGATGGATGAAAGAAGATTGCATGCAGCAGAGATGAGAATGTTGAGATGGATGTGTGGAGTGACAAGAATGGATAAAATAAGGAATGAGTATATAAGAGGAAGTTTGAAAATCGCAAAGTACGGAAAAGTTGAAAGGAAATCGTTTAGCTTGGTATGGGCATGTTATGAGGAGGGATAAAACACACCATGTAACTAAGAAAGTTATAAGGAAGTTATGAGTTAAGAGGAAGTTTGAAAATCGCAAAGTACGGAAAAGTTGAAAGGAAATCGTTTAGCTTGGTATGGGCATGTTATGAGGAGGGATAAAACACACCATGTAACTAAGAAAGTTATAAGGAAGTTTGAGTTAAGAGGAAGTTTGAAAATCGCAAAGTACGGAAAAGTTGAAAGGAAATCGTTTAGCTTGGTATGGGCATGTTATGAGGAGGGATAAAACACACCATGTAACTAAGAAAGTTATGAATATGAATGTTAGTGGATGGAAGGGAAGAGGAAGACCTAAGAAAAGATGGATGGATTGCGCGAGAGATGATATGAATGAGAAGGGAGTGAATGATGAGGTGACGGCTGACAGAGGAGTGGAAGAAAAAGACGTAGTACTGCGCTGACCCCAAATAAATTGGGAGAAGGGCAAGACAATGAATTAATGAATCACGCTTAGTAAGTAGGTAGGTACGTACATGCATTCTAGTTCATTATTCTGAGTATATTATTCAATTTACTACAAATTTTTTAAATTTAATAAAAAAAGGGATTTCTTGAATTACAATATTATGCTTTTATATTATTGTTTTTTTTTATTAAAAAGTTACTTACATTTTTTTAATTTAATTTAATGTTATCTATTTATTATTTTATGTTGTGTTAATTATGATTGTAATATAATGTGCGTGGTAAAAATGTAGATTATGTGTTCCTGATGATAGTTTGTGCGTTTATATTATCCTTTACATATAACAAGACAAGATAACTTACTCAATACATATTTGTATGAATATCGAAAAAATATCGAAATACCGGTTTTCCGGTATTTCAGAATTTGATATCGAAAAATACCGGTATTATAAAAATGTTCCGATAGTCCATGTTCTAATTGAGTGTATGACTTAGGTACATCAAATACAAATTTGAGCTATTTTGTAGAAGAGTTCGTCCGGGGAAGTACTACCACGCATACCTATTTCTGCCGCAAAGCAGTAGTGCTCGCATTGCTGTGTTCCGGTTTGAAGGGTAAGGATGTCGGTGAAATTACAGGCACATGAGACTTTCATCTTTATGTCTCAGGGTGGCGGGCGCAGTGCAATGCCACATAGGGCGCGTCCTAGGTGGACGTGACCTATGAGGTGATGTGCTGTTCATAGGCAGAGGGTACCTACCACTTAACATCAGGTGGGCTATCTGCTTGTTCCGTCATTGCAAGTTGTATAAAAACTATACTCGACCCGATTTAGTATACGGAGTGCATGTTTTGTATGACATTGCGGACTCACGCATGAAACTTACACTTTTCATCATCGCATCTTGATCTTAATAGTACAACACATAAAGATGAATTTCCTTTGAATACACCTCATGCGTACCAATTTAAAACTCAACCAGGGCGATCTATTAACACCTCTATTGTTCTTGTAATAAGATTGTCAATGATAGTCAAGTTTTGTTTGTACAATAGACAAAGTTGTCATCAAATAGATGATCTACATTATTGGTCGAGTGCCTTCAAGTAATCGAATTGTCGTCCTTGTCCCTATTAGCTCGCTCGTTTTGGCGAGAGCGTTATATTAGCTATTCTGTGGCCTAATGACGGTAATCAACATAATCATCAATCTATTTTAGTCCACTGCTGGACAAAGACATAGGCATATATTTTTTATACAACTTGGAATAGCGGATCAAGCAGATGGCCCCAACCCTCTGCCTATGAACAGTGCATTACCACATAGGTCACGTCCACCTAGGACGCGCCTTATGTGGCATTGCACTGCGCCTGTCACCCTGAGACATTCTTGACTTGGTATATTATACCTCATACTACTTATAATGTTTCTTTTTAAGTTGTTTGGGCCATTTGTTTAGGAGGATTAGGCTTTTTAATAGGCTTTTATTGCAGTTTTGGGTCTATTATCGCCTTCAGATAAAGATAAGTTTATTTCACTTCAAATAGGTACCTACAACAAAACATAACTAAAGATGTTTGTAAGTATATGAAAATAAGAGAACTTTGCCTTCCTTTTTAGTTAAAAAAACTGTGTTACGGCAAGGTAACGCTTCTCACCCCATTACGAGTAGAATGGTCCATGCTGGACCTTTACCTAAACATAAGCCTATATAAATATATACCTTATAAGTTAATTTTATGCTTAAAACTATCACTTAACGTCAATAGAGGGATTTGGTTTCGATAACGCTTCCCTATAGCGTCGGTAAACAATGCCAGCTGGACAGAAATCCGGATGAAGGAGCACATCCTTGTGCTTCGCCTGGACCTGGAGAGCATATCACTTGAAGTCAGTGGCCCTGTTGGTCTGCAGCCGCTGGAGAGAAAGACGAAATCCGCCCCCTGAATCCGGCCTTGGCACCTCTCCGTCATGAACCGTAAAACGGTGTGTTTAGTAAACCAGTTTATATTTTTTGTAGATACATCCGGGTTATACTAGTAGAGCACGTGTAAACGCTCGCTTCACGTCGTCCGGGACATCAGTTAGGGCCGGTTAAGTCTCGACAGATCTTACTTATTTGAGCCTTTCGGGGTCGAGACTCTGGGTACGTGTGGTACCGGGATAGACCTTAGCGTTTTCAAAAGTCTTTCAGGGCGTCTGGTAGAAGCGACTCGTGACCCGAGAGCTGGCTTTTATCTGGCTCAACGCATTAGTATTGCCATTGAGCGTGGCCATGCAGCCAGCATCTAAGGGACGCTTCCGTCTGGTAGTGATTTGGATCAGTTGAGCTACCTTTAGATCGTTAGTAGCGGTCTTCTCCGGTGGAGAAGGACCTCTAAATGGTCAACGAAACGTCAGCAGGAGAATAGTAAAGTACGTGGTGTAGGCATCGAGCAACACGGACGGAGGCCTGCAATGCTCTAAGGTGTAAGGGACGTAGGGGTGTAGGTAAAGACGTATTTTTTCAAAAATTATACTAAGATTCTATTGTCTTCAGATAGCTAAACTGTTTTGTTTTTCAATTTTGTAATGATATACCCGGACTGTTAGTAAGATTTGTCCTGGCTGCTAGCTTATTATGCAATGTGGAAGAAAGCGTTAGCCGACTCGGTCATGGGAAGCAATGGCGGCGATGAGATCATCCCTTGTCAAGTCTATATTCCACGATGGTGCAACCCACTGTGAAAAGAGGCCCATTGAGGCTCTGCCTACCCCTTTCGGGGAAAAAGGCGTGTGTCTATGTATGTATGTATCGATTTATCTATATGAACCCAAAGTTACCTCTAACTTTTGGCTAGAGTCGATTGTTTATTTTAATGGTGCATACGAGTATTATTGGGTAAACGATTAGATAAATAAAATCATACAACACAGCCGACGACGGGTTCACTGTAGGGGTTTTGATTTTACAGTAATTCAATAAAAACTGTTTTTCGTGCGGCTAGAGTCGTTTTTTTTTAAATTGGGATTTCTGCCTGGTGTTGGCGAATGTGTTTTACTGAAACAGTGCTACCCGGGCTAGTCGTGGGCAAGCAAGGGCGGCGATGAGCTCACCACTGGTCACGTCTATGTTCCTTAGATTGTGCGAGCCATAATGAAGAGGCCTATAGAGTGCGTGAGTCTGTAATATATGTTGAAGACCTCTGTGGCACGGCGGGCGAGTAGACAGCTGAGATGCGACAGGTGGGTTTAGTAGTAGTAGAGCTTTTTTGTGAAAGAGTTCATCCGGGGAAGTACTACCACCATACCTATTTCTGCCGCAAAGCAGTAGAGCTCGCATTGCTGTGTTCCGGTTTGAAGGGTAAGGGTGCCGGTGAAATTACAGGCACATGAGACTTTTCATCTTTATGTGTCAGGGTGGCGGGCGCAGTGCAATGCCACATAGGGTGCGTCCTAGGTGGACGTGACCTATGAGGTAATGCACTGTTCATAGGCAGAGGTTACCGCTTAACATCAGGTGGGCCATCAGCTTGTTCCGTCATTCAATAGAATAAAAAAAAAAAAAGTTGCGGGTTCTATTCCCGCTGCGGGACAAATGTTTACATGGTCTGCAAATATTTGTTCCGGGTCTGGGTGTTATGGTAGCACTCGTAGTTTCTGATACCCACGACACAGGGGATCCTAGTGTGGGATCAGGACTATCATATGTACCTACCTATGTGACTGTTGGGTGTTATATTATGTATGCTATCATTCGTAGAACAATGAAATGGTTGTACAAAAGACTTCAACGAGCTTTGATAAGCTCACGCTGAGGCCGTATTTTTGTCATTTTGTCTACAAAAGTTGTATGAAATTTTGCCTACAAAAAATTTATGTAATTTTGTCTACAAAAATTGTATGTAATTTTGTCTACAAAAATTGTATGTAATTTTGCCTACAAAAATTGTATGTAATTTTGCCTACAAAAATTGTATGTAATTTTGTCTACAAACATTGTATGTAATTTTGTCTACAAACATTGTATGTAATTTTGTCTACAAACATTGTATGTAATTTTGTCTACAAACATTGTATGTAATTTTGTCTACAAACATTGTATGTAATTTTGTCTACAAACATTGTATGTAATTTTGTGTACAAACATTGTATGTAATTTTGTCTACAAACATTGTATGTAATTTTGTCTACAAACATTGTATCTAATTTTGTCTACAAACATTGTATGTAATTTTGTCTACAAACATTGTATGTAATTTTGTCTACAAACATTGTATGTAATTTTGTCTACAAACATTGTATGTAATTTTGTCTACAAACATTGTATGTAATTTTGTCTACAAACATTGTATGTAATTTTGTCTACAAACATTGTATGTAATTTTGTCTACAAACATTGTATGTAATTTTGTCTACAAACATTGTATGTAATTTTGTCTACAAACATTGCCCTAAAACTACGGGTAATCTACGGGTTCAACGAGTCAAATATTTTGGAATATGTTTTTTTATATTTTTCATTGATTCTGTAAGAATTCAAACACTATATGAAAAAAACCTCAATAAAAATAATAACCCGGATTTGTTTGTAAAATAAGTTGGTCCCAATACGCGCCAATGAGCCCGGTGTTCGGCTCTTCTCATCCACTTTCTGCCCGCCGCCTTTCGTAGATCATCGCTTCACTAAGATTTTTCCTGGCTGGAATGCTTTTTTACCTACTGGAAGAAAGCGTTAGCAGAGTCAGTCGTGGGAAGCAATGGCGGCGATGAGCTCACCACTTCTCACGTCTATATTCCATGATGGTGGAACCCACAGTGAAAAGAGAGGCCCATTAGGTAGGCAGAACCTCAGTTCAGTTCTACCCTTTCGGGGAAAAAGACGTGTTTCTATGTATGCAGTAGATATGTATGAAAAATCCTTGTTTCGCACACGTTTTGAATGAGATCTCAGGAACCTGCAAAGGCAGTTTTTTGATAAGTTGTAATGTTTTGTTGTACTCGTAAGCAACGATTTCTCGTAAGAAGCAATTATTTGATTTCGTTGCGCGTAACTTAGGTACCTTCATTGAGTTAGTTAGCTTAGCAACCCCAGGCAAATACCTTAATACAAAAAAAAACAACTCGAAGCTGTTTTTATTGAATATCTCGTAAAATATAGATAATTTTACGAAACCCCTACAGTAAACCCTCGCCTTTGTTGTATTGATTTTATTTACCTATCTAAATTTTTACCCAATAATATGCACCATTTTAATAAATAATTGAATCTAGACAAAAATAGACGAAGGATTTTTTTCTATAGAGAAAGTATTGTCACTTCACGTGGAGTCTTTGCGCAAATGTTTGTGTTATATTTCCAAGGCAAAATCAACCATGAATTCTACAGGATATGGTGCTATTTGGTAATAGGTAATTGTAATTGGTAATATTGGTAATATAACACAAACATTTGCGCAAATACGCCAAGTGAAGTGCCACATTAAGATTAGGAATTTTGCGGCCTTAAGGTTAGGCAGATAACACGGATTTCCTCTTTTTTTTAACATTGATAGACCTTCGTTTGACCTCGATCTCACCTGTTGGTAAGTGACGATGTGGCCGAAGATGAAGCATAAAGGTCTAGAAGGCACCTATTAACTCTAGCCTTGATGAGACCCGCAGATTATAGTTTTCAGGAAACACAGACGACGGTAGTGTATTCCACTCCTTAGCAGTTTGCATTATAAAGGTAGAACTGAAACGTTTAGTACGAATGGAGGGTATAGTGTACCGAGCCGTGCGTCTGCTCGTCCTATGATGAAAAGGAGATGGTGGGATCAGATCGTGCAGTTCAGTTTAATAATCATTTATTCTCAAAAAAAGATAATTATTATCACTTACATGAGAATCAATTATACATAGTAAAAAAAGTTTTGGTCGTTCAAGTTAATATCGATAGGAACTCAATCAACACATTATGACGCATAAAATTATTAGTAAATATTTGATATAATATGATGAGAAAGTTTAGTTTTGAATGCGTTAAATGTATTTTTTTTTTTTATATCTGAGGGTAATTTATTGTAAGGCCTGGAAGCTTTCCCGTCGAAATGTAACCTATATAGAAGATCGAAAGGCATGCGACTTTACGGCGGTGCTCGAGACTCTGGATCTTAGTCTCCGCCAAGTGTTGCTCACCTATAAGCTGAAAGCTCTGCGTTCGATCGAGTCCAAGGCAGCGAGCTGGTTTAACAACCCGTGGTGATGGTGTTTAGTCGGTAACAATAAAAGCGTAACTCCATAGCCAAATCAATTTCACCATGTCCCCTATACAACCATACAGAAACCTTGAAAAATCTGCCAAAAGGAACCTGCTCTCCTCACTAGATGATACACTCAGCGGCTGTTACTCTGTCACACACATCACTTACAATAAGTTCAGCTTTATTTCCAAACATGTAGACCGCCATCTCTCTAGATTGCCTCTTCAAGGCTAGAGTGAATAGGTGCCTTCTAGACCTTTGTGCTTCATCTTCGGCCACATCGTCACTTACCAACAGGAGAGGTCGTGGTCAAACAAAGGTCTATCATAGTTAAAAACAAAACAAAAATGGGCCACTATTCACAGTTGGTTGCACCATCGTGGAATATATTATATGTGACAAGTGGTACCTAAGCTCATCGCCGCCATTGCTTCCCACGTCTGACTCAGCTAACGCTTTCTTCCAGTAATAACACATTCCTTAATAAACTAGAAGCCAGGACAAATCTTATAACTACAAGTCCGGGTAATCCCTTTGTCGGCTTTTACGACATCCACGGGAGGAGACGGAGGGGTCTATTCTTGGACCGGACACACCACAGCATACATGCCAGTACAAATTCCAGCTAATGTACAAATTAGATCGAATTTCGTCACGAGTCTATCAAACGCACAATACACAACCTTACCACAAATAGTTCAGCCATTTAATCTTATCGAAACCTCTATTGTTGGAGCTATAAGGCCTAAAGTCCATAAGCAAAGAGATAGTTGTATGGAAGAAGGTTATAGGCAGACTTAGGTATTGTTACTTGGTTTTGTATATATAGTGGAGAATGTTTGGATGTCACCATTCAATAGTCTTAGTGTCTTCGTGGTATCATCACGAGTTTTAAGGGTAGGCAGTGTAAAAATATAAAGTCGGTAATAAAAACGGTCCTCACGGCTAGACACAATTGAATAGCAACAACGCAAACAATCACTAGACAAATATGAAATTATGCTAATTATATGTATATGATACTATAAATTAAAACTTGTGTGTTATGTCAATAATAACCGGCAACATAGTTTAAGCTAGATAGCTTAAACTAAAAATAAAATAGCTAAAAAAAAGCTTAATGCTTAGCTATTAGCTTTTCTTCAGATGAAGAAGTGTTGATGTACTGTGATGAGAAAAAACAAAAAAAAAGAATTTCGCGCCACAAGCGAAAGCTACCACCTGTTAAAATACCGTTAGCTTATACGTAAAATTTTGTACACATGGTCAACACACTAAGTACCTACCTACAACAACTTTTTTTCACCGCACCGCTCGCCATCGGTAGAGGATTTGTCCACTGTACGGTTTCAGAGGAACTTCCTCCCGCGAACGCTCAGGTTGTGGAATGATCTCTGCAGAGGTTTTCCCAAGTGACTACAGTATGGGGTTCTTCCTTTTTCGACCCGTGGTTTGTCAGTTTCTTATGAAATTATATAGTTTACAAATGTGAGGAATCAGCTGTTTAGATATTATTAGTGTACTGAACATTTGTACAAAGTTTCATAGAGTTCTATGAGATAATATCTAAAATAGTGATAAGAAGGGCTGTCCGACCTAGCGGCACAATTCTCTGATTTCTTAAAATCTTCTTTGAAGCTATTTTAGTCCCATAACATTTGTGAAGAGTTGTGTGCAATAATATTTTCATTTATTTTTCAGAAAAAGGAAATAATTTTCGTACTTTTCTACTCAAGTTACTGTCGTAGGGGAAGCCAGACACCAGTCAAACACCACTTGATCTCAAACTCTACAATGAAGGTAAACACATTTAAGTATTTTGAGTTTTATTAATTGTAAGCTAGTTCTTTTACAGAGCTATTCTGTGGTAAAAGTGTACTTTTTTAAAGGATTTTCAAAAAAGTAGGTTATCAATTCGATTGTATTTTTTAACCCCCGACCAACAAGAGGGGTGTTATAAGGTTGACGTCTGTTTGTGTGTGTGTGTGTGTATATGTGTGTGTGTGTGTGTGTGTATGTATCTATCTATGGCATTGTAGTACTCCGTGATCGTAGCTCCCAACAGATCAACCAATTTTGATTTAGTTTTTTATGTTTGAATGTGACTTGATCGAGAATTTTCTTAGCTATGATTGGTGGAAATTGGTGCAGCCAGGACAAATCTTATACCCACAAATCTTACAAAAAAGTCCGGATAAGCACTTAGTCGGCTGTTACGACATCCATGGGATGGACGGAGGGGTATATTCGTAGGTCGGACACACCACGGCACTTTATAAATATCCAATTTATTTTCCAGATGTTTATTCCTCTCCTTTGTCTGGTCTCCATGGCCATAGCTGAACCCCCCGTCGGGTAAGTACATACATAATTATCTTTATATCTTAACATGCATATTTATTTATTTATAATACACAGGCAGCTCTCGGAGCTGATGCGTGTATGTATGTCATAGTCCTTATCAGTGCACTTTAAATATTTTTAAGTCAATTTTTGAAAGAAGTCACTGTGGGGGTACTGATCACTGAGTTTGGTAGTCTGTTCCAAGTGCGCACGACGCGATTGGGCAATATATGCATCCTCGGATTTCTGGTACTTGGCCCGCGTTGCAGCTTCAGCGAGTGTCCTCTGAGTCCTATATTATCATTCATCGAATATAGTGTTTTTTTTTTTTTTTATACTACTAAATGACGGTACAATCAGATGGCCCACCTGATGATAAGCGGTAACCTCTGCCTAAATAAATCTGGTATACTGTAGTGGTTGTTTAGGATCTTGTAGGTCTCTATTAGGTCTCCTGTTGGATTTCACCTGTGTTTAACAAATCAATTAATTATTAATTACCTGCTAACATTTACCTATTCACAGCGTGAAACTTAGCTACTTACATGGATGGTCAAGTAGATCGTCAAAGGGAATGGTGGGTCCGAAGTGAAACCGTCTTTCAATGCCATAGACGACAGTAAAACTGCATTAAAACTCGCCCAGCAGAAATAGAGTTTAAAAACCGGCCAAGTGCGAGTTGGAAGGGTTCCGTACCATTATCTATATAAACGGCAAAAATAACATGTTTGTTATATAGGAGAACCCTTTTTTTTTGTATTTGTTGTTATAGCGGCAACAGAAATACATCATCTGTGTAAATTTCAACTGTCTAACTGTCACGGTTTACGAGATACAGCCTGGTCACAGACGGACGGACAGACAGACGGGCAGCCGAGCCTTAGTAATAGGGTCCCGTTTTACCTTTTGTGTACGGAACCCTAAAAACCTGGCAGCATCAAGAAACTTCTGTCAACATTCTAACTCAACTTCGGGTTCCTTGCACGGAAAATGCCTTGCGCGGACCCGCCTAGTAAAGAATGAGTTGTAACCAATACCATATCCATTCTGTATACTTTTATTATCATTTCAGCGAAGGCTACCCAGCAGCAAGAACCCACGACCATCATGACCATCACAATCATGACCATTCGGACCTCCAAAGATCTCCCTCTCAAGAATACGGCCCTCCTCGCTCCTTCGGACCCTCTAGAAACGCTCTGTCCACAGAATACGGTCCCCCTAACGCCAGGAACAGCCCTTCTACCGAGTATGGCCCTCCCAACTCAAGAACAGCCAGTCTTTCAACTGAATATGGTCCTCCTAACGCAAGAACTGCAAGCTCAAGGCAGAAATATGCTCCTCCTGCTGCCAGGATAAGTATTTCACAGACATACGGGTCACCGAGAAGCCAGGCGAAGACTGCTCAGGAGTATAGAGCCTCCAGCGCTAGGAGTGGTATTGCTCAAGAATATGGAGTGCCTAACGCTCGCAGTGGACCTTCCCAGGAATATGGCGCTCCTAATGCTCGTAATGGAATATCTGAAGAATATGGAACCCCCAATGCTCGCTCTGGGCTTTCCCAAGAGTATGGAGTTCCAAGCGCCAGGAACGGTATCTCCCAAGAATACGGGGCACCAGCTTTACGTTCCCTATCCCAAGAGTATGGAGCACCTGGACTATCATCCAGGTCTTTGTCTACTGAATATGGAGTACCTGATGCCAGATCTACGCCTTCTGAAGAATACGGGGCACCAGCTGTTGCTAGAAGTGGCTTTGCCAAATCCAGCCCTAAGTCTTTTGGTTCTACCAGTTCTAAATCATCTTTCCGTAGCTCTCAGTCCCAAGGTTATTCTTCTGCTCGGTCCGTCTTCCAGCCTAAATCTCTCTCTCAGGACTATGCTGCGCCTTCCTCCAGATCTAACGAGCTATCTCAGTCATATTCTGCCCCTAAATCATCTGCCAAAAGTACTTTTGGATCCCGAAGCCTGTCTTCAACATACTTAGCCCCTAAGAACTCAGCTCAATCTTACAACGCCCCTGCAAGGTCTTTGTCAACCTCTTACGAAGTTCCTTCAGCTAGGGATTCTGACTCCTATTCCCAGGAGTATAACACCCCTTCAGAAACCTATGGTGTACCAGCTACGAGAGACCTCTCAGACACCTATGGAGTGCCCACTGCACGAGACCTGTCTCAGGAGTATGGAGTGCCGTCAAGCCGTGCTAATTCAAAAACTAATGCTATTGTTTCTTCTTATTCTTCTGTTAAGTAAGTTTATTTTTTGTATTACTTATTTAATTTATGCGAACGCAATCTGTTCTGGATTGTAAACTACTGCCTGTTTGGGCCATTGCAAATCAAAAGAAAGCATAAATCCCAAAAATTATAAGTAGGTATAAACAACTACAAGTATTTTAAGAGTAGTAGAGCTTTTTTGTGAAAGAATTCGTCCGGGGAAGTACCATTTCCATACCTTTTTCGGCCGCAAAGCAGCAGTGCTCGCATTGCTGTGTTCCGGTTTGAAGGGTATGGGTGCCGGTGAAATTACAGGCACATGAGACTTTCACCTTTATGTCTCAGGGTGGCGGGCGCGGGGCAATGCCACATAGGGTGCGTCCTAGGTGGACATGACCTTAGAGGTAATGCATTGTTAAAGGCAGAGGTTACCGCTTAACATCTGCTTGTACCGTCAATCAAGTAAAAAAAAAGAAGAGTTTTTCTGTGTCCTAAGATCTTCGTAAGCTACTCGGTCTTTGCATTTATTTTCAATCTGTACAGTTCTAGATCCTCTCCATCATCGACCTATGGTGTCCCATCAGTCCGTGACGCGATGCCTTCAGAACAGTACGGTGTGCCGGAACAGTACGATGCTCTCTCCAGCCAGGGTTACAACTACGCTAGGGGCGCTTTGGATGAATCTCTCAACGAGGTAAGTCTTCTCCGTTCATTGTGCCACTAGTTCTTCGTCACCCTGATTTAGGTCATAAATAGTAGATTATGCACCATGGGAATACAGCAGTGTCTTACGTCACGGGCGGCATATTGAACCCTGACCATAACGAACTAACGTAGCGAACGATCTAGAACTTTTGAGTTAACTCTTCTGCGAGGCAATAAAAATTTACTGAAAACAACAGCACCACACACCGTCTTTTGTTTAAATTTTTTTGTAAACGCAATTTTTTATTTAGTTCATCCATTTAAATTTTCGAACAAACTTTACAAGCCATAATTATGGTCATTTTTTTTCTCCCATTACGATACACATAGGCGATTCAAGCATCCTGATTCCTGAAGGTATCCTGCAGGATACTTGAATCGCCTGTGCGTATCGTAATGGGAGAAAAAAAATTACCATAATTATGGTCATTTTTAGGGTTCCGTAGTCAAAGACAAGGAACCCTTATGGATTCGTCATGTCTGTCTTCAGAGAAGGACTCTACAGTTTTCCACGAGTTTCGACACGAATTTGACGTTCCAAGTTGAAATCACTTTATTCCCTAGGGAGTTTCATGCAACTTTATATCCCTTAAGAGATATTACTTTACTTTACGTTGAGGCTGCATGATATGTAATTGGACCTTGTCGAGCAGGTAGTGTGAAAAAAATATTATACCTAGAATTAGCACAAGTACTTCTACAGCAGACCGGAGCAGATAGCGAAGTCCATGCAGATGGTACTGATGAAGTACAAGGTGGAACACTTAGATTTATGAAGATGACACGTCTAATTATATACCTATAGTTAGGCATGTCTCCCGTAAACATAGAACACAGTAGGTGTTCCATTTCCATCATGATTTATCTATCTGTTTCACATTATGATGTATGTTTTGTTACCTCAGGAGCCAGCCAGCTACGACTTCGCCTACAAAGTGAGCGACTATGAGTCAGGCAGCGACTTTGGACACACAGAGTCGAGGCAAGAGAACCACGCTGAGGGAAGCTACTTCGTCGTTCTTCCTGATGGGACTAAACAGGTAAGGCTTCAATAGTAGATTATGCTCTAAGGGAATAAAGCAGTGTCTTACGTCGCGGGCGGCATATTGAACTCTGAGCGTAACGAGGGAGTTATATACAGTCCTGAATGAAGCGAGGGGTTCAAGCTGCCCAAGACGAAGACAGGCCAGAGGTGCACACTCTACTTTTCACACCTTCTGCGAGACAATAAAATTTTACTGAAAATCACAGCACCAACACCGTCTAGTGTTTCACATTCTTTGTAAACGCACTTTTTTTTGAGTTCTGCTTATGGTGGCCAGTTCCATTTTAAAACAAACCTCTTTACAATATATGGGCATTTTCCACGAGTTTCCACACGAATTTGACGTTCCAAATTCAAATCACTTTATTCCCTAGGGGTTTTCATACAACTTTATATCCCTTAAAAGATAATGCTTTACTTTACGTTGAGGTTGCATGATATGTAATTGGACATTGTCGAGCAGGTAGTGTGAAAAGTATTTTATTCATTGAAATCACAAGGAATCTTCTTATAAACTAAATTGACTCCTGTTCCAACGCGACAAAACCTAGAAGAATCAGGCAACAAACACGGCTCAGCTTGTTTGATGATCCTTCTTACTACTAGTTGGGGAGCGCTTGTGTGGTGCATCGAGAACAAGTGGAAGCTGATTCAAAGAAAAAAGAGAGCCAACATAAAAACCAAGAAGGTAGTCAAAAGTAAAATGTAAAGAGAATCAGGAAAAGTACGAGTAAGGAATACTTATAAATAACAACCTGATCATATTAGGAACAGATATTGCAAATTACCATGTTAGCTGTCGAGGGGCAGAGCGACATCAGGCCACGCCATTATCATTTATATGGTCGCCTAGCTAGAGTGTTCAACTGTTTGATAGGATGTTAAAATCAAACCCTGCTCCCATACTTACAAGCACCAGCACTTGCAGCTTTGTTTTGTCTCCCTACAGAAACTATTAGAATCACTGGCTCAACGATACTCTAGGATCGCTTACCTATCGCCAAGCTATGGGCTCCCTCTACGTGTTCTACCGCCTACAACGGGGAATGCTCCGACGAGGTGTTCGATCTCATCCCGGCATCGAGGTTTTACCATCGCTCTTCCCGGCACCGTGACAAAGCTCACCCGCACATCATATAACCCTGGGTTTCTCGTACGACTCGTTTCTCGAGATCTTTTCTTCCCCTTCCAACCACAGCTGTGGAATGAGCTACGATCTGATGTTTTTCCGCTTGGTTACGTTATGAGCCAAGCAGGATTAAAGTACATACATATTACTTCACGAAAAATGCTTTAAAAAACTCTTCAGGATACGTAACAGGTAGGTATAAATTATTAATTAAAAAACACGACTGCGACGACTTTAAAGTCCACTAAACAGTAAAAAAAATCGAAGGTTAAAATGCAGCAAAATATGTTATCAGATAATTCAGATAATTTTTGAAAGTTTGTTCTTTTTAACTTGGAATACATGATCCCTCTAGTTATTTAAAAAAAAACACATATCCAGTATACTTTTCGGTTTAACGTGCAGATTCTAATGATACCTCAATCATCTAAATCAGTTAACGCGTTTAGAAGATATGGTGGAATAAACAAACATACACACCCTCAAAAAAAAACCTACACTCCTTTTTTTAATGCAGTCGTGTAAGAAAGTTAGTAAGTCGTGTTTTAGTAGTAGTAGTAGTAGAGGTTTTTTGTGAGAGAGTTCGTCCGGGGAAGTACTACCACCATACCTATTTCCGCCGCAAAGCAGTAATGCTTGCATTGCTGTATTCCGGTTTGAAGGGTATGGTGGCCGGTGAAATTACAGGCACATGAGACTTTTCATCTTTATGTCTCAGGGTGGCGGGCGCAGTGCAATGCCACATAGGGCGCGTCCTAGTTGGATGTGTAATGCAGTGTTCATAGACAGAGGGTACCGCTTAACATTAGGTGGGCCATCTGCGTGACCCGTCATTCCAAGTAGTACAAAAAAAAACTTTTATTTTTTCCCAGACGGTAGAATACGAAGCAGATGAGCGTGGCTTCAAGCCCAGGATCTCAGTGGAGCCTGCTGATGCGTCAGCCCGCAATGGAGGCTACGACGAGAACGCGTCAGATCTGGCGAGATCCGGCGATGGACCCTACTGATTATTAGCATACCAGGCTTCAAGTAACAGGCATGACTACCAACAAAAACAGTGAAATGATTGATTTGATAGTAAAAATAGGTAGATATAATTCCAAAATGTTTACTTCATTTAAGATTCGAGATTACTAAGATTATTCATCAAATAAAATAAAAAAAAATGCCTATCCGCCATTTTGTGCGAAACACCAATCAGAGCAGGCGTGACGTCATAGTACATTGTAACTTTTTACTGTCAAAAGCAACAGCAAATTAAGAAGTAAACTTACACTACCGGTCCGCTGAACACGCCAAAAAAAAGAAGAAGAAGAAGTAAACTTATTTTTCTATTCTTAACTACTTTATACCTGTTATTTTTTTTTTTTATTTGGGTTATCCTCTTAGGATTAGCTCTCTAAGATAGGTCTATATTGCAGTTATGGGTCTATTATCGCCTTAAGTAATTGATAACTGACTTTTGTAAACATAGTGTAAAGTTTATTAATATTAAAATATAATTATGTATAATAAACTTGGTTTAATGGATCGATTATGTCAACGAATTTGTTTCGAAACTGGACTGTTCTTAAAATAATGAATTATTTATTTTAGCAAATTGTAAAAAATAAAAAAAAAATGTATATAAACCTCATAGTTCGTAAGTCGCTTGTGATGTAGATTTAGTGCAAAATAAATCAATGTGGATTTTATTCTGAATATTTTATTTTACCCGGACTTGTTGATAAGATTCGTTGGTATAAGATTTGTCCTGGCTGCTAGCTTATTATGGAATGTAGAATGGAATGGTACTACTGGAAGAAGGCGTAAGCAGGGTTAGTCGTGGGAGGCAGTGGCGGCGATGAACTCACCACTTATCACGTCTATTTCCCACGCTGGTGCAACCCACGATGAAAAGAGGCCCATTCTAGGCTCTGCCTACCCTTTCGGCGAAAAAGGCGTGTGTTTATGTATTTTATTGTCGTTGGTATGTTTTTTCCGGTTTGTCCGTATGTCTATATTTCCGGTTCAATTGTAATCCATTGTTCAAGCCTTTGCTGGGACCCGGTTGGGGCCATCGAGCAACGCAGGCCTCCGTACCGGAGGTTGGGGCTGATATGTTGCATATAGCAACCTACCTAGAGCACAGATAAAAGAATACTATACTAGTACCTAGAGTGAGATAATGATTATAAACTTTGGATCTGAATACATCAACTGAGGATACCCCACGATATTGGTGAGGGGTAGTGCTCCTCGCCAATATCGTATGAAATATGATATTCCAGAGTCGAATAGCTGTAATTATGAAGGAGTGTAACGAGCTGGTAGCCTGGTACTATCTCATTAGCTGTCATTAGGGGTAAATTTGCTGGAGATGTTGTGCTTAATATTAGCTTGAGAGGTGTCGTTAGATTCGTCTTAATTATGAGAGTGACACCAGTGTCACTGATGGGTCACTGGTATACAATACACCCCAGGGGTGTATTAAAATTATTCACGCAGCAGGGTTTTTGTTTGTTTTTTAATAAAGAAAAATAAGAAAAAGTGACTACTACAAAAGTTTCTACTAATATATATATTGTCAGATATAGATTTTTAAGCTTTTGAATGTGTTCAGTGAAGATGCTGCCTGTTTTGCACCGGCAAAGCGTTCCACAGACGCACAGCTTAGAAAGTGAAGTTTTGAATGTGTTCAGTTAAGATGCTGCCTGATTTCCACCGGCAAAGCGTTCCACACACGCACAGCTCAGACTGTGAAGTTTTGAAGGTGTTCAGTGAAGATGCTGCTTGTTTTGCACCGGCAAAGCGTAACACAGACGCACAGCTTAGAATGTGAAGTTTTGAATGTGTTCAGTGAAGATGCTGCCTGATTTCCACTGGCAAAGCGTTCCACAGACGCACAGCTCAGACTGTGAAGTTTTGAATGTGTTCAGTGAAGATGCTGCCTGTTTTGCACCGGCAAAGCGTTCCACAGACGCACAGCTTAGACTGTGAAGTTTTAAATGTGTTCAGGGAAGATGCTGCCTGATTTCCACCGGCAAAGCGTTCCACAGACGCACAGCTCAGACTGTGAAGTTTTGAAGGTGTTCAGTGAAGATGCTGCTTGTTTTGCACCGGCAAAGCGTAACACAGACGCACAGCTTAGAATGTGAAGTTTTGAATGTGTTCAGTGAAGATGCTGCCTGATTTCCACTGGCAAAGCGTTCCACAGACGCACAGCTCAGACTGTGAAGTTTTGAATGTGTTCAGTGAAGATGCTGCCTGTTTTGCACCGGCAAAGCGTTCCACAGACGCACAGCTTAGACTGTGAAGTTTTAAATGTGTTCAGGGAAGATGCTGCCTGATTTCCACCGGCAAAGCGTTCCACAGACGCACAGCTCAGACTGTGAAGTTTTGAATGTGTTCAGTGAAGATGCTGCCTGTTTTGCACCGGCAAAGCGTTGCACAGACGCACAGCTTAGACTGTGAAGTTTTGAATGTGTTCAGTGAAGATGCTGCCTGATTTCCACCGGCAAAGCGTTCCACAGACGCACAGCTCAGACTGTGAAGTTTTGAATGTGTTCAGTGAAGATGCTGCCTGATTTCCACCGGCAAAGCGTTCCACAGCCGCACAGCTTAGAATGTGAAGTTTTCCAGTCAATCATCTTGAAATGAGAAAATAATATTCGATACATAATAATTGTACAATTAGAATATAATTAACATACTGTTTAGCTGAAACTACGCATAAAATAGACATGGGACGAGTACTCGGTTTGGATTCGATACTCGGCGGATTCGGCCTTTTTTAGGGTTCAGCCGAGCACCGAGTATTAACGGCCGGTTTTATTTTTTATTTTTTTTATTCTACTTGAATGACGGAACAAGCAGATTGCCCACCTGATGTTAAGCGGTAACCTCTGCCTATGAACAGTGCATTACCTCATAGGTCACGTCCACCTAGGACGCACCCTATGTGGCATTGCACTGCGCCCACCACCCTGAGACATAAAGATGAAAAGTCTCATGTGCCTGTAATTTCACCGG
The DNA here is from genome assembly GCA_932527175.1 of Operophtera brumata. NCBI lineage: Eukaryota > Metazoa > Arthropoda > Insecta > Lepidoptera > Geometridae > Operophtera > Operophtera brumata. The sequence goes on along the minus strand of OW052239.1, from coordinate 49,649,707 downwards.
CACCCTTACCCTTCAAACCAGAACACAGCAATGCGAGCACTACTGCTTTGCGGCAGAAATAGTTATGGTGGTAGTACTCGGTGGTAGTGGTCGGGTACCGAGTACTCGGCCTTAATTATATTGCAGGGAAAAATAAAGACAAAAAGCCAGTTTTATCATCATTATTCTAATACATTAAAATATCAGGAACATGAGAAACTGCAGAAATATTGAAAATGTACATAAGAATATTGTAACAGAAATTATTATTACTATTTAAAATATCAATATTTAATTTTTAATTTTAATAACTACCAGAAACTACACTCGTGAGCAAAAAAATCGACTCAGGACGCTATCAAAAAATCGAAGCTTTCATTCTATTTCTGATTTTAACATCTCAAAGCTGTTAGTTTTAACTTTAAAATTAGTGGTCTACTTTGGTATTTGAATTTTTATTTTGGTAATGATAAATTATTGAATGAGAAAGGAGTCATAAGCAATGAAATAGGTGATAATTAACAGTAAAGAAAATACCAGCTTAAAATCGTCAAAATATTAATTTAATTTAAATTAACTTATCAACATTTAGTGTTGCCTACCTTGTTGTGTGGCCCTAATAACAGCTTCCAATCGCTTCTTCATGTATTTCCAAACACCCGACCTTTTTGCACTATTCGACATCTTCTTGTAATTAATTACGCGTTGTCTACATCAAATAATTAATTAAACACACGAGCGTAACCACCTACCTATACACAAGTGACAAATGAGTGGACAAATTATGAAATTACTATATTTACCAGCGTAAAGGGGATTCCCTGTGCACAGATTAGTCGCACTGCAATATCACGCTGTTACGCTGTGAAAGGGAAATAACCGCGCGCCGCCCGCTACCGCGTTTTTTTAAGGTGGATCCTCTCGCTTGTGGCGCGCAATTCAAATTTTTTGGTGTTTTTTTGCTCATTACTGCTCATGAACACTTCTTCAGATAGCGAAAGTTGAGTTCGCGAGAACTTGGGGACTTATAGACACATGTTTTAATTGATAGTATCTCATAAATATCATCGGTTTAAAGTCTTTTAAAATTGATAGTCATTTTTAAAGTGTTTTTTGTTTTTGTTTAGGGGGAACGTTGCTAAACTGATGATATTTATGAGATACTATCATTAAAACATGTGTGTTAGGTCTCCTTGTCCTCGCGAAATCAACTTTCGCTATCAGAAGAAGTGTTGATGAGATGTAAAGGGCAAAAACACCAAAAAAAATGAATTTCGCGCTTCAAGCGTGAGCGTCCACCTTATCACCTTATAGGCCGAATATTCGGCCGAGTACTCCGCCCAATCTAAGCCGAGTACTCGACGAATCACTAATCGGTTTCACTAGTATAAAAGGAGGAATCTTTATGAAAGTAATCACATCAGTTCCGGCTTTCCTTCGGAATGTATTTCCTTGTGAAGTTCTGTTTTTGGATAACGATGGTCATGTAAGTACCTACCTGTTTTTAGTAAGATTTTGAAAACAAGAAATAGATGATTTATCATCCTCATCATCCTGCAGAAGTCCACTGCTGAACATATGCCTCCAGAACGCCACGACGAACAGTCTTAGGCCGCCTCCATCCACTGATTTCCTCCTAATACCCTTAAAATGTCGGGGATGCCACTCCATAAACTTTATTACCATCTTTATTATTATTAAAGATGCCTGAAGGGTCTTCAATCAGTGCGTCCTACCAGTAATGACCTATGGTGCCGGGACGTGGACACTCACGGTAGGGCTAATCCACCAGTTCAAGGTTGCACAGCGAGCTATGGAACGGGCTGTGCTCGGAGTTTCTCGGAAAGATAAAATCCGAAATGAGATATCAGTCAGAGAACTAAAGTCATTGACATAGCCCACCGGATTAGCAAGCTGAAGTGGCAATGGGCTGGTCATATATGCCGAAGAACCGACAACCGTTGGGTAAGCGAGTTCTTGAGTGGAGACGGCCTTGGCAAACGTAGCGGGGGCGCCCTCTGGCTAGGTGGACCGATGACCTACGAAAAACGGCGGCAGAAAGTGGATGAGAAGAGCAGAACACCGGGCTCAGTGGCGCGTATTGGGAGAGGCCTATGTCCAGCAGTGGACTAGTGTGGGCTGATGATGATGATGATGATTCGTTCTGCGAGGCATTTTTAGTAAGATTTCTCGGGCTTGCTGGCGTAGTTTTAGTGTTGCTTGCCATTCATTGGTCCATCATTTAGAGACCCCTTTGGGATATTAAAGTATTATATTTGTAAAAATGTTGTGTTCATTTTGTGGATTACAAATAATAAGTAAAAAGACACATTTCCCAAAAATTCCATTATAAATTCCATTTACACGAAGTCGTTAGTTGTGTCAAACAGTAAGCCCCTTCTCAGTCCGTATATTGCGCGTGCGTGGCCCGACACGCACTTGGCTGCTTTTTAGTTATACCACGTTTGATTACAGAATATTTATGTTGAAACCTCGGGAGAGCTCGGGTGAGCTCGGGTACACAATACAATGAAAAACAACAAAAACAGAATGTGGTCTTGTTCCAGAATGGTCAGTTTATCATGCGACCACGCGGTCGATGCACAAGACCCCCCGAGCTACTACCCTGTGTTCCCTCGGTGGAGCGGCCTGTACTACCCCCCGAAAGGAAGGAGGGACCCTGAGGGAGAACGTGAGGGCACCGATAACCCTGCAAGGGACCCCGCGGAAATACGTACGGGCACCAATCCGTTTGCACAATCGTAAGTATAGTCTCCTACTCATAGTCATCCTGAATAAGGTAAAGCGTTACCTACTTCACACCAGGACAGCTTCTAAGTCTATATAAAGCACAAGTCCGGTCTGGTATGGAGTACCTATTGCTGCCACGTTTGGGATGGCTCGGCCAAACACCAGCTTGCTGCCTTCGACTCGATCGAACTTTCAGGCTTATTGGTGAGCAACATATCGCGGAGACTAAGATCCAGAGTCTCGAGCACCACAGTAAAGTCGCATGCCTTTCGATCTTCTATAGGTTACAGTTCGGGGAATGCTCCCAAGAACTTCACGATCTGATACTACCATCTCCTTTTCATCACAGGACGAGCAGACGCACGGCTCGGTACCATTCTTACCTTATTAGTATAACCTCTATTCGTAATAAACGTTTCAGTTCTACCTTTATAATGCGAACTAAGGAGTGGAATACACTACCGTCGTAGTCTTTCCCGTATACTATAATCTGGGTCTGGCCTTCTAGACCTTTGTGCTCCATCGTCGGCCACATCGTCACTTATCACCAGGTGAGATCGTGGTCAAACAATGGCCTATCCAAGTTTAAAAAAAACTTCTGCCAAGTTGTTAGTCTTATATGAACATGGGCAAGACGATCATCAGCCAATGCTCACGTCACATCCATTATGGTACATGTTGAGAATATCATCGAAGACGACTTAGCAGCCAGCTGAGATGCGAGAGGTGCGGGTTCGATTCCTGCTTCTGGATAAATGTTTGCATGATCTGCAAATATTTATTCCGTTTCTGTGTGTTGTGGTAGCATGGTACTCGTAGTCCCTGATACCCACGACACAGGAGATCATAGCTAAACTGCTTTAGCAGATTTTGATGATTCCGGTGTGTGGATAGATGGGAGGTTGGAAAGGGGGGAGGGGTTTCCCTACACTACCAAAGCGAAGCCAAAGCTAGTTGCTAGTTTACAAAGACATTGTCAATAATCGCTAAGATTTTATAACATTAATGATCGGAACCGTGTGCTGATCACAATGAGCCTAAACACGGCCAGTCTGCATTATCCATCGAGGAGTTCCGTCGTCCACCATCCATCTCCATCATCAGATCAGCTCGCTGTCACCACAATATTGTATTGTCATGGGAACTTGACAGGTATGCCAAATTTCAGCTGTATCGGATATCGGAAAGTCACCCTTATCGCCACCCGTGAAATACTTATTGAGTAGTTCCAATGGCTATCTCTGGTCTTCTTCACCAGTTCCACTTCAACAAATGGCAATTTCTGAATGCATATATGCTTGACTTGTTGCTGAAAATACCAAAATCGCTATATGTTGATATAGCTATAGCGCTATATGTTGCCTATAATATTTGAGGAGTTCCCTCAATTCCTTATGGACCCCATCACCAGAACCAGATTTCGATGACAATCGGACCAATCTGGAAGTCAAATAAAAACATAATTTTCCAAATCGGTTCATATTGACGGAGTTCTGAGATAACTAACATAAAAACATACAAAAACAAATAACAAACGAATTGAGAACCTCCTCCTTTTTTTGAAGTTGGTCAAAAAGTAGGTGTGGGTTTTGGGTATACCTTCGACCCAAACTTTGGTCGAAGGGAAATACATAGGTAGGGTAGGGATGCCAACAATGAGCCATGTGCACACAATGACCCACCCATGGTAACTTGAAAACGAGGCGTTGCCAGTTCGTGCAACTCGCAAGAATACACGTAGCCCCCGCTTCAATTACCCCTCCCCAGTCGCCGGCGAGCTGCCGTTGAACACGCGCGCGTGCGGAGCATTTTCAATTTCCAAGGGCCAAAAAGTTAAAAAAAAAGGTGAGTTAACTTTTCTTCCTACTTTAATTGTAAGATACTTGCTAAGTAATGAATATGATTATTGTTTATAACTTTTAAATTTCATTTTTTGAGTATTATTCACAATTGATTCGGTGCTTCTTGTTGGAAGCTATATAACCTACAAGTTTGTGGAACAGGTGTGGCACACAGTGAGCCGTTTTGTCTGTGTACACAGTGAATCATGGTTCATTGTGTACTTTTGGCTTGATTTAAGATGACGATTAATAGAAATGACGATTAATAAAATTATTGATTTGAAATAGTGTTTTTTGTATAAATTTCAGAATGGGACGAAATTCAAAGGGAAGGGAATTGAGAAAAAAAGGGTCAACTTCTAAAGAAGATATGAAACGAGCTATAGACCTGCACGTTGAAAAGTGCTTACTACCTACTTGAAAAGTCTGATAAATAATTACTTGGTTGTGTGACGTTGATTAGTTTAATAATGTAGAAGTAAGTTTTGTTTATTTTATTTCGGAAGTGTATTTTTGTTTTCTTTTAGAAGTGTTTATGTCGAACTTAATAATACCTACTTGAAAAGTCTGATAAATAATTACTTGGTTGTGTGACGTTGATTAGTTTAATAATGTAGAAGTAAGTTTTGTTTATTTTATTTCGGAAGTGTATTTTTGTTTTCTTTTAGAAGTGTTTATGTCGAACTTAATAATACCTACTTGAAAAATCTGATAAATAATTACTTGGTTGTGTGACGTTGATTAGTTTAATAATGTAGAAGTAAGTTTTGTTTATTTTATTTCGGAAGAGTATTTTTGTTTTCTTTTAGAAGTTTCGAAAATTATGTCCCTACCTCAGATTTTTTAATAAAATTAAAGTTCAAGCACAATGAAGTATTTTTTTTTTGTTGTTCCATTATTCCCAGCTCCGGCTATTAATTCTAACATCAATTTTAACACACGTGATTCACTGAGTACCCTCTGGTTTATTGAATACCACCCCCTATGTTCATTGTGTACCCCGGGATGTACACAGTGAGCCATTTTCCATTTTTTATTCAAAAACTTTTTTCTAAAAACCAATGTTCACTATAATAAAAATCTTAAATGCAATCGTAAAGTCAAATAAATTACCAACAATTTGACGTATAAAACATAGGTTTTAAACGAATAGGAGCGAAATAATTTGTCCTTAAAATTTAGGTGGCTCATTCGTGCCACACCCACCCTACTTAAAAATAAAATGAGGAGTTTGATTAAGTTTGGGTAATATTTCAGGCCACCTACTGGTTGGGGCAGAGTCCTAGGATCGATGACGACCCGAATATCACCAAGGCATAGGAAAAGGACAGTAGACCAGGAAAGGAGAGTAGACCAGGAAAGGATAGTAGACCAGGAAAGGGGAGTAGACCAGGAAATAAACAAATACAAGAAAATGGTAAGTGTCATCCACAGACTATCCACGATCTATATCACCTATAACCCATAATATCATACATAGATAGACACACGCCTTTGTCCCCGAAAGGGTAGGCAAAGCCTCAATGGGCCTGTTTTCACTAGGGGTTGCACCATCGTGGAATATTGACGTGACAAGTGGTGAGCTTACCGCCATTGCTTCCCACGACTGACTATAGGCCAACTCTTTCGGGGGATAAGGCGAGTGTCTATGTATATGTACCTATTTATGTGTGTATGTATGTACTTTCGATAGTATGTTTCTGGCTTTATAACGACTATGTTTTTTTTTCAGATGGTATTCAGGACACAAAATTCACCCTTTAAATATTTAAAGGATATCAACTTCCTGAAAAGGAAAAAGGAAAATTAAAAACTAACACACTCGATGATTCCTACAACGGCTTCAGCGAAAATACCTTGTATTTACTGTAATTAAGGGTTTTATTCATTTTAAACTAATAATAATGTTAAGGCGTGGATATATGTGAAATGTGGTGCATTAAAACCTTTTTTTCCCAATTTATCGGAAAATCTATAATAAAAAAATGTTAATCGATATCATATAGAGCATGTCCCCTTTGTTTTCATTTTTTTTTAAATAACTCAAACTGGAAGAAATTTTGCGAAGTAGATTCTGTTTTCGTAGTTACAACCATTTTTAGGGTTCCGTAGCCAAATGACAACAAACGGAACCCTTATGGATTCGTCATGTCTGTCTGTCTGTCTGTCCGTCCGTATGTCACAGCCACTTTTTTCCGAACCTATAAGAACTATGCTGTTGAAACTTCGTAAGTAGATGTATTCTGTGAACCGCATTAAGGTATCCACACAAAAATAGAAAAAAAAAACTATACATTTTGGGGGTTCCCCATACCACAGATAAAATAATACTATACTAGTACCCAACTTAGAACAGAAACTCATTTTTTTTTTATCAAACCTATCAAAATGTGGGTTTTCTATGGATAGGTCTTCAAAATTGATATTGAGGTTTATTTTATTTTATTTATTAGGTCTACCAACAGTTCACACATGAATACAAAATAAAAGTACAAACTATAATTATTATTATTATTAATATTTTTATTTTAGATAACTAGGATCCATATTGTATTAGTTAGACTTAGAGCTATGTTAGACATCAATGCATCAAATAAAAAAATAAAAAAACACAAAAATACAAACATACAATGGGTTCGAAAGATGACGAACAATATCCAATTATTTCGTCATCACTCGAACACAGTGCATGAAAAAGGGACTATCCCATTTATCAGCCACTGTATTCAGGATGGTGTTGGAGGTCCCGTGAACTCTGCTCATCATGGAGGCGACTTTCTTGCGCATGCAGGCGGCGAATCCATCAGCGCGTGCCTCCGCGAACATGCCTGAGGCGCTGCAGAACCGCGGAAGCCCCAACAACATCCTGAATGCATTATTGTATTGGACGCGAAGGGTGTTGAGGGCTTTATGAGTATACGTGGTCCACAGGCTACTCGTGTAAAAAGACTGACAGTAGGATTTAAACAGCGTTATTTTGACCTCATTTGAACAGCAAGAAAACCTCCGGACCAACATATTAGCTCTAACCGTCAACGCCCTTCGCTCCCTTTCCATATCTGCCTCATCATTTAAGTACTCGGTGACAATATGTCCCAAGTACTTAAATTGAGTCACTCTATTTAGAGCAGTCCCATTTAACTTAATGGGTGGAACATTCGCAGGCCCCTTGCCTTTTGGCGCAAACACCATGCACTCGCTCTTCTTTACATTATACTGCAGGCCATGACTTGCAGCATATGCCTCACAAAATTTAACTAACTTTCTGAGTGCACTGATAGATGGAGCCAGCAGAACCATATCATCAGCATAACTTATATTATTCACAGCTACACCATCAATATAGCATCCAACTGGTAGTCTACTGAGTCCATCTATCAACTCATTGACATATAGGCTGAAAAGCTGGGGAGAAGATACCCCCCCCCCCCCTGTCTCACCCCACAACCCAACCCATATGCGTCAGACAGCGTCCCAGTCCATTTTACATGGTTAATCTGGTTAACTATATAATGTTATAAGCTACATGCGAAACCAATTATAGGTAAACACAACATGCACAGTAATCAAACAGATGGATGGATAAGGAATTAAGCTTAGGTATTTTATCTAGGTAAATTCATATTAGGCATGCTACATACATAAGCACAAAAGTAAACAATTTGAAACATTTGATATTCCGAACCACAAAAAGTAACGCAACTCCAATAGAGTAGGTACCTAGTAGGTAGGTTTCAGAGCGGCTTCACTTACAATCAAAGGACAAATAACATGAAATGAATGAATGAATGAAAAAACAATGTTATTACATGATACATCGACTGAATACAAACATAGGTAAAATATTAGAACGAGTAAATTAAATAAGAAAACAAAACAAAAAAAAAGTTACCTTATGAATCTGAAAACGAGGTTTAAGTTTATGATAATAATGGAATAATGAAATGTATTCCAGTGAACCAACTAAATATATGGTAGGTATACAAGGCTTAAACAAACAATAACCTCCTATAAGTTCTCTAATGATTCCAAATTTTTTATTAATTAGTGCTCAGAAGTGTCAGTTTCTCTCATATTATATATTCTCCCGTTGCGCACCCATACGAACTTGTAGCCTCTCTCCTTAGCAGCCGACCTGGCTGCCGAGTGAAGCGCTTTGTTCGAAGTGGAAATGTGCTCCACCACGAAAATTAGAGTCTTCTCACCAGTTAGCCCAATATGAGAGCTATTTAGCCTGTTGGTTGGGCTCGTTTTATTGAACTTTATGGACGATGCTAGAAACGTGTCACGAACCCTCGGAGAGTTGAACTGGACCACTATGGAACGAGGCCTCGTAGTTTTCGGATTGAGCTTAGCCACACGGCTGCACTACAATATATTTTCATCTTTAATATCGCAGTCGATAGTGTTGCTTATATTCTGGACGATGCTAATGATGTTTTCATTGTTCTTCTCTGGTACACATTGGATCTCGATATTATTTCCCCTAGCGTACTGTTCCAGCTCATTTATTTTGGCGGTTAAATCTATGTTTACTTTACGCAATGAAGCATTTTCATCGTGAATTTCCTTCATTTCCACAGCTACGCTACTCAGCTTCATAATTATACTTTCATACTGTTCATTTATGAACGTTATCGATGCCTTCAACTCGGACATTTCTTTCTTGATTGGAGTCCATTCAGCTGATATAGAAGATCTTATTTGCTGTCCAAGGCGAATAAATAAATTCTCAATTTCTTTAATAAACAGCTCCTGCACTACATCTCTGACGTCATTACGAGTCAGTGCAGAGTCAGTTTTAGGGGGTGAATTTAGTGCAACTCTTTTATGAGGTCTGTTATTTCTCTGAGAGCGTGACGGAGTGTTGTCATTGTTACGATCTTTCGGCTTACAGAGAGAACATGCCCAGTTAGGTGAAACTTCTTGAAATGAGGTATTTTTTTCTGTCCCAGTTGTAGCTATATACAATCGATATGATACAATTTCTTGTATCATATCGATATCATATCATATGTGATATTTCTTGTGAAAAATACTACAGAGTAAATAGTAACTATTCTCATCATCTACCTCACAACATCCCCATTCAAAGAACTTTGGTGGTTCCGACATTGCTAGTTCCAAATTGTTCCAGTGCTTTTTAGTCAAAACAACGATCTACAGTCAACAATGATCAAACAATTTTTTTTTTTCTAAAGTGAATAGTTTGCGCGATAGACATTTCCAAAGTGTTAAAAAGTTTGTGCCCCCCCGTAAAATCTAAAATAAGAGACTGATAAAACTAAAAAAAATAATGCTTACCATTATCATGTAAACTTCCACCGAAGAAAATTGGTTTGAACGAGTATAGTAAGCAGTTTTTTTTAATACACTATTATTAAAAAATCGATCAATGTTTTAACGAACTACAAGAACTTTTATATTATGTTACTTGCTGCTACGGAACCCTTCATGGGCGAGTCCGACTCGCACTTGGCCGCTTTTCTTCTAAACTATCAATCATAACTTACATTTGACTATTTTATTCAGACACTATTATATAATTGTTAATGATTTAAATACCTAACTGAAACTGAAACTATAGTAGATTGTATCATAAGGGAGCAACATAATATTTTTACGGCGAGGGCGCTTTTTTGAATCCAGAGTGAAGTGAGGGATTCTAGAGTAGAATCCCGAGCGTAGCGAGGGATTCTTTAGTAGAATCCTGAACGTAGCGAGTGATTCAAAGTATGTCGCCCGAGCCAAAAATATATGTTGCGCCCGTGTGATACACTCTGCTTTTCATCACCCACTATGAGAAAATAAAAGGCATCTCATATGTTATTGTAATATTATTATTTAATAAAACAAATGGTTGTTTTTTTGTGTTTTTGTGTTTTTTTGTTGTTTGTGTTTTTTGTGTTTTGTGTTTTTTTGTGTTTTTTTTGTGTTTTGTGTTTTTTGTGTGTATTGTGCTTTTTTTTTTTTTTGTATTGTGTTTTTGTGTTGTGTTTTCTATTATTTTATGTTTATTGTGTTTTTGTGTTTTTTTTTGTGTTTTGTGTTTTTTGTGTTTTGTATTTTTTGTGTTTTTTTTGTGTTTTAGTGTTTTTTTTTGTGTTTTTTGTGTGTATTGTGCTTTTTTGTGTTTTTGTGTTTTGTGTTTTTTTTGTGATTTTCTGTTTTTTTTTGTGTTTTGTGTTTTTTGTGTGTTTTGGGTTTTTTTGTTATGGGTTTTGGGCCGTCGTAGCAGCCAGTATTTATTCAAACAATATTTGCGTGGCGCTGGTTCCAAATTCAATAAGTGCGCCGCAATTATCTTTGCCGCGCACTTTTTGAATTAGGAACTTAATAAGTGCGCCGGAAAACTCATTACTGCCCGCTAAAAGTTTCTCATAGAAAACACCACCGTTGGGTGCACTTAAAGGCGAACCCAGTCGTCCTTTTCGAATAGATGGGATGAAAAGATGTTTTTATTGCCTTCAGTATATAATTTGACGCTTTAAATAATTCTTGATATTGTTATAGATAAGTTTAGTAGGTAGGTAACTTTGATCTAGCTCAAGCAAGAGTCAAAGAAATGCCCATCTCCGCTACACAAAATTACCTAATTGCCGCGTTAGTATTTTGCTAAATATCATGTAGGTACCTAGTTATCCCATTTTTAGGGTTCCGTAGTCAAAAACAAGGAACCCTTATGGATTCGTCATGTCTGTCTGTCTGTCTGTCCGTGTATGTCACAGCCTTTTTTTCCCGAAACTATAAGAGCTATACTGTTGAAACTTGGTAGGTAGATGTATTATGTGAACAGCATTAAGATTTTTACACAAAAAATGAAAAAAAAACAATTATTTTTGGGGTTCCCCATACTTTGAACTGAAACGAAAAAAACTTTTTTTCATCATACCCATACGTGTGGGGTATCCATGGATAGGTCTTCAAAAATGATATTGAGGTTTCTAATTATTTTTTTTCTAAACTGAATAGTTTGCGCGAGAGTACACTTCCAAAGTGGTAAAAAGTGTGTACCCCCCCCCCCCCCCCCCCCCCCTCCATAACTTCTAAAATAAGAGAATGATAAAACTACAATAAATATATGATGTACATTACCATGTAAACTTTCACTCAAAATTGGTTTGAACGAGATCTAGTAAGTAGTTTTTTTTTAATACGTCATTAATCGTAATCCATCCAAGAACTTTTATATTATGTTACTTGCTGCTACGGAACCCTTCATGGGCGAGTCCGACTCGCACTTGGGCGCTTTTTTATCCCCTAATTTGTAAGTCCTTTTTGTCCCACGCAAAAGACTAAACGCACTCGTAAATATAACTTTTGCTTGTTTATTTACCTATTAGTGTATTCTAACTTAACATTTCAAAAAAACAGTGAAAATTATTAAAACTAAGTTTATTAAAAAATATACATAAATCAACTTCACAAATCAATATTTTTGTATTTTACAATGCAACTTAATTTAAAACGTATCATACAAAGAAAACGAGACTTAAAACCAAGTGAATAGCACTGGTTAGTCAATTGTAGCCACCGGCGCCGGCGCGTGCGTTAGCGTGGCCGCCATTTTGATTATGGCCGCCATTTTGATCGTTGCCTTGGTAACCGTTGTTAGAACGGAAGTTGTTAGCGTTGGAGTCGTATCCAGACCGAGTGAGATCTTCAGTGTCCTCGTAGGAGATCTGGGGCTTGAACCCACGCTCGTCCGCCTCATAGCTTACAGTCTGCATGAAAGGAAGTAGATAAAAGTTAGTAAATAATAGGTACATGTGTAGAGCAAGGCTGAAATAAATAGACGTTACTTAGCACGTACTAATGCTTAGCATTGTCTCTGTCCCTCTCTAGCACGCGTAATTTGAGATGTGTGTGAAAGTGACAGGGATAACGCTAAACATTTAGGTAGTACCTACGTGCTAAGTTAGATCTATTTATCTGGACCTGAGTGTTTAAGTTCTGAAGACTGCATTCAAATTCAAAATATTTAATTCAGGCTTATTGAGAAATGCCCAAAACAACAATAAGCCCATAGCAACATAAATACAATAGAAACTAACATAAGTACCTACATATAAAACACTTTATTTATAACCTAATCTACACAAGTGTGATCGGCTACGCGTCGTGGCCCGGGGGATCACGTGACAGGCGGCCCTTGAACCGCCGGAACTTCACCCCTTTCGGCCAGAAGTCAGAGGGCCTACCACAGGATTGTCTAAGTTTTGCATTCGGTATCTCGACTATCGTATTTCGAGTCGATATTTGTTTTTATGTATGGTTTTAATGAGTTTCTCAACAAGTCCGCTAGAGGCGCTCATCATTTTCTCCATACAAATACGACATTTCGACTCGCAATTCGGTTTTCGTTATTCCGAGTGGTTGCAAATTACAAACCTGTGGTAGGCCCTCTGGTCTCAAGTAGGTCTTCACACTTTCCGTAGGGACCCTCACCATAAATGAGCTGCTCACATTATGACTAGAGTCCAACTTCATGACTCTCAATCCCACTCCGGCTTTCTTTCTGATATACTCCTCCACCTCTGCGGCCTTCACGTCGAAGATATTATGTATGATGCAATGTAGATAAAACTGGCTACTCTTTTGGGAGTATATAGGATTGTGTTTTACAAGACTTGCTGGGAAGATAATCATAACCATTCTTGTGAGTCTAATCATTCATAAGTGCATTTTTATGGCTACTGGCTCAGTCTTTCATTGCGATGATCAACTTTTTTTTTACAATTGCTATCTAAACACCGTTACAAACGCTATAAAGATAGCCCAACTCGTCCAAACCACTACCAAGCAGAAGCGACCCTAAGATGCTGGCTGCATGTCAAGGTGCAGACCACAAATAGTCTATGGTCAGGAGTGACAGACCTGTTTCCTCCCGTCAGGTAGAACAACGTGGTACTCTCCATGCGCGCTCTCCTCCTGCCTCTCCTCATGATGCCCGAAGTCTGTGCCCTCCTGGTAGTCATTCACCATGTACCCAAAGTTGTAGCTGGCCGGTTCCTGTCCACAAAACATAAGTATAAGTACCCAAATACTAAATAAGAGTGCAATGAGAATCTATGAGTGATTTAGCAGTAAAACCATCTGTACCTCTCACGGACAGACATGGCGCTTTTGATTCTCATAAGTTGAATTTTCTGTGTAGAGATACTTATAAATATGATAGTGTAGACAGGAATTTTGGCCTGTGAAATTACAAGCTTGAACTAAGCTTTTAATAGCTTTTATTTAACTTGCTTGGTTCGTATGTCTTTCCAGTTTTGTAAATTGTAATCAATTTTTCACACCACCTGCTCGACATATCATGCAACCTCAACGTAAAGTAAAGCATTACCTCATAGGAGAGGTAAAGTTGTATGAAACTCCAAAGGGAGTAAAAGTGATTTGAATTTGGAACGTCAAGTTCGTGTTGAAACTCGTGGAATAAAAAAACGCTCATATGGAATTGTAGAGGTTTGTTCGAGAATCGAACTAGCCACCTTAAGCAGAACAAACTGTGTGCTGATCAAAATGAGCCTAAACACGGCCAGTCTACAATTATTATCCATCGTACACCTACTACATGTATTGCAAGTTAAATAAAAGCTTGTAAAATATAAACTCACAGCGTTAGCTTCTTCCAAAGCATTTCTAGCGAGGGCAGCAGCATTCTGGTCATATCCTTGTCCCTTCTGTTCGTATCCCTGCTGGCCGTTGAACCTGGGTTGAGCACCACGAGCATTGGGGCCTTGGTGGGGACCTTGAGCTCCGAAGGCACCGTGGGCACCGGTTTGGAGGCTGTTCCTGATCAAAAGAAGGATTTGAGAACTAGGCTGATAGGTTGAACAGGATTCAGACGATTATAGGAGTTTTTACTATCAGAGCCAATGAGTCTAGTATATGTATGAAAATAGCGAAAGTTAAGAACCTAGGCATATGATTTTGACCGATTTCCATCAATTTTACTGAGATATTCTGCGCATGTCTAACGACATACTGAAATGATGTAGCTTTTACGGTTTAAAATATCGTAATAATGCTACTATTTTCCTGAATATGGCTGAATCAAGCACATAGTTCTATAATTCTAATTACCTAGCAAAACTTTTAGCAGCTGGGCCATGTCCTGACGCTCCATTGTCTCTTCCGAACCCTTGATCGAGGCTCCTTGCTGCCACCACTTGAGGGAGGCTGTTGCCCTGGTTAGACTGAGGATATCCAGAGCCAGCACCGCGACTTGAAGGAGGGGGTGGGAGATAGCTGAAACAGAACGGTTTTGTCATTTTCAAAGGGTTTGAACTGTCTGTTTTTTTAATAGCCGTGGTGTGTCCGGCCTAATAATTTACCCCTCCATCTCCTCCCATGGATGTCGTAAAAGCCGACAAAGGGATTACCCGGACTTGATTATGTAATGTGTTATTACTAGAAGAAAGCGTTAGCTGAGTCAGTCGTAGGAAGCAATGGCGGCGATGAGCTCACCACTTGTCACGTCTATATTCCACGATGGTGCAACCCACTGTGAAAAGAGGCCCATTTGAGGCTCTGCCTACCCCATCGGGAGAAAAGGCGTGTATCTATGTATGTATGTATGTTTAATTGTCTTCTTATAATACTACTGAATTTAACTGATCAGTTTTGTTTTCTAAAGTGAGTTTAAGAAGGGTTGTCGGTTCAGAGCATGGACTTAGTATACTACGTCCATGGTTCAGAGATGGACAGCTTGATACATACCCGACTGATAGTAAACTGTCATCACACGGTACAAACACATCGTTACTGTGGGTTCTGTCGACAGGTGGCGTTGTAATAGAACAACATTGTGATACAATGAATTTGGTCGAGTCATCAAGACCTCGGCATTCTGGATCTGGACGATGCAGTGTAGGAAGGCACAATGAGACAATTTTTAAGGCGGTGGATGGAGGCCACCATACGTCGTGGCATTCTATGGGGAGGCCTATGCCCAGCAGTGGACTTCTGCAGGTTTTTTTTTACATTGATATACCTACCTACCTTTATTTGACCACGATCTCACCTGTTTGTGACGATGTGGCCGAAGATGGAGCACAAATGTCTAGAAGGCACCTATTCACTCTAGCCTTGAAGAGACCCAGATTATAGTTTTCAGGAACGACAGACGACGGTAGTGTATGCCACTCCTTAGCAGTTAGGCTGATGTTGGGGTACTTGATTTGGTAGCGTACAATACTGGGTCAATATTATTTTCCCTTTCGTGACACTGGTTCCTTCTTCGTCACCCTGCCTAAGGTATAGTGTGCATTTTATGTCATGCTGTTAGATTGGTAGTCATGAAAAAATTACCTGTTCGATGGCGGCGGTTCAGCTACCACGAAAGCCACGATAAGTACAAATGCAGCAATGGACTAAAAAATAAAAAATACATAGATAAGTACACATTAAAATTAAATAAAGTGTAAGTATGTCTTATTTAAGTTTTGTGTAGTTGAAGCTTATGGAGACAGCGCTTTACATAACATGGACAACGGGAAGGGATTTAGTAACTTACCGCGTCCATAAACCCTCGGCTTTTTTGTATTGATTTTATGTATCTATTTTTTTGATTTTTTTACCCAGTAATATGCACCATTTTAATAAATAATCGAATCTAGTCAAAAGTTAGAAGTTTTTCTATCGGTAAAATATTTTCCTATCGTGTTTCTGATACAGTGATCCCTCGGAATTATAATGTAGTATCCATGCATATTTATAATTTGAATATTGTACTTGATTTAGTCAATTAAAAATCAAATCTATAATTAGGAATTTTGCGGCGTAGCCCGCCTTAAGGAGTTTGACTGGCTGGTACCACTTAACAGCTTGAACACGAACTCGAACAGCTTTACACGATCCAAAAGCAACAATACAGATTTTTAATCAATAACTTCCCGCAAAAGAACTACTGAAGCTTTATTATATCAGTAGTTCAATTACATTATATCATTGAGCTAATGAGACTTAAAAGTCTTTAAAGTATTTCAATCAATTGAACTTTTAATTGAACTAATTAAAATAGACCCTTATTCCTCCATTTTGAATTGTAATTAGAAAACTTCAATAGGTATACAAAATATGAATATTATTTGCGTTTGTACTTATTAATGAACAATTTCAAAACAAAATGGAGTTCTATTTAATCATTTATTAGGGAATATTAAAATGATACTTTTCACTAGAAACGGGATATTTACCATGATTGATGGAAACAATCAAAACTTCAGAATCTTGGTAAATATCCCGTTTTTAGTGAAAAGTATGTGTGCATAACCATGACAGTTTCAAAAGTTATGAAAATGATGTTTTATTAACACACTATCCTACCTTCATGTTATTAAAATCCAAATGAACACAACACAAGACAAAACACAAGTGATACCTCTCCTCTAAAACGAGTACCTTATATACTCAGTACGTGGTACTATTACATATTCTGTGAGGGGTTGAAAAATGACACTCATTAGTGACATAAAGAGGAGCTTTCAAGCTGACAGCTTCAAGGTGTCAATGGATTCGGAACAGAGAATGGCGTTGAAGCGTTGGTACCTACATTACTTTTAAGTCACTATAAAAACAAAAAAATGAGACTATTTTTAAAATAATAAGTTTATAGTACCAATTAATAATATCTTACCTACATAATTTTATTGTAATTGTTTTTGTGTTTTGTTGAACGAGCGAAGCGAGTTCTCTGAGTCAACTAATATCATCCCATCATCATCATGTCATCAATTTTTACACCTTTTTAAGGGTTATTTTGCAAAATTCTGAACAAAATCCATATCAAGTTTGAAGCACCACGTGATAAAAAGTTTCCATACAAACTTTAACACCCCATTGCAAGGGGAAAAAATAGTTTACCCTTTTATGATTTGTATTAAGGCAGGGTAAGGGTGCCGGTGAAATTACAGGCACATGAGACTTTTCATCTTTATGTCTCAGGGCGGCAGGCGCAGTGCAATGCCACATAGGGTGCGTCCTAGGTGGACGTGACCTGGTGAATACACTGTTCATAGGCAGAGGGTACCACTTAACATCAGGTGGGCCATCTGCTTGACCCGTCATTCCAAGTAATATAAAAAAAAAATACGCAAAATTTAAAGTTTTTTAGTTCATGAAATATACGGATGTTCTACAATAGTTTCACGACCAATAAATATTTCATTTAATTTTGTTAGATTAATGCAACTCTACGCCTTTCCGAAGCCACCAAAATCTCACTCAAGGATGTACCTAGTTGTGATGTGATCTACTACACTCATGGATGTGGCCCCTCGACGCACTCGTAACGTCGCTGCTTCCTCGTGACCTTGCTCTGTTTAGCGCATCATATCTCCAATACGGAGGCCGCAATGCTCTAGTATTATCCAGGTAGATAGACAGAGATATATGTCAGCTACCACATAAAACAACACAGATAAAACAAACTAAAATACAGATAAAACACAGATAAACAAAAAAAAACACAAACAACAGATTGTAAACTACAGATAGATAGGTATTATAGTAACAACCTCTGTGGCGCGGCGGGCGAAGGTTCGCCTGCGACGCAGGAGGTTGCGGGTTCGATTCCCGCCTCGGAACAAATATTTGTACGATCTGCAGACATTTGTTCAGGGTGTTCTGGGTATGGTATACTTTGGCTCCTACATCGAGTCCTAAGGCAAAAACAGCTGCCATGAAGCAGGCATCTTGAACAAGGTAAAGCGTTACTTCACGCCAGGACAGCTTCTCAGTTTATATAAAGCACAAGTCCGGGCTGGTATGGAGTACTGCTGCCACGTTTGGGATGGCTCGGCCAAACACCAGGTTGCTGCCTTGGACTCGATCGAACGCAGAGCTTTCAGGCTTATAGGTGAGCAACATATGGCGGAGACTAAGATCCAGAGTCTCGAGCACCACCGTAAGGTCACATGCCTTTCGATCTTCCACCTACAGGTTACATTTCAGGGAATGCTCACAGGAACTTCACGATCTGATCCCACCATCTCCTTTTCATCATAGGACGAGCAGACGCACGGCTCGGTACCATCCTTACCTCATTAGTATACCTTCTATTCGTACTAAACGTTTCAGTTCTTCCTTTATAATGCGAACTGCTAAGGAGTGGAATACACTACCGTCGTCTGTCTTTCCTGAAAACTATAATCTGGGTCTCTTCAAGGCTAGAGTGAATAGATGCCTTCTAGACTTTTGTGATTCATCTTTGGCCACATCGCCACTTACCAACAGGTGAGATCGTAGTCAAAGAGAGGTCTATAATAGTAAAAAAGAAAAAAACTATATTTAATAAAAAACATCCATCTATGTAATGTATTGTGTTAGGTTTAACAATTATCTAGTACTTACTACCCATAACACAAGCTCTGCTTAGCTTGGGGCTAGATAATGTTGTGTGAACTGTCCAGCATTATTTATTTATTTTATTTATGTTACACACCATAATAGTAGATTATGAGAATAAAGCAGTGTCTCACGTCGCGGGCGGCATATTGAACCCTGAGCGTAACGAGGGACTCTACTAGCGAGGGAGTTATGTAGAGTCCTGAGTGAAGCGAGGGGTTCAAGCTGCCCAAGACAAAGACAGGCCTTATTCCAGAGGAGCATACTCTACTTTTCACACCTGCGAGACAGTAAATATTCACTGAAAATCACAGCATCAAACACCGTCTTTTGTTTCACATTCTTGGTGGCCAGTTCGATTTTCGAACAAACCTCGAGAATGCCATATGGGCATTTTTTTACTTAGATTTTTCCACGAGTTTCCACACTAATTTGACGCCAAATTCAAATTCAAATCACTTTATTCCCTAAGGACTTTCATACAACTTTATATCCCTTAAGAGATAATGCTTTACTTTACGTTGAGGTTGCATGATATGTAATTCACAAAAACTTCTCAAAAAAATTAAGTTTTTTGTGAAAAAAATATTTTTCAATACTAGCTTTTATAATAATTAGTGATCGTAACCGTGTGCTGATCACAATGAGCCTAAACAAGGCCAGTCTACTATTATTGAGAGAGAACGTAGAGCTCTCGTGACCAGAGCGAATATGATAGCTCATAGGTTTAGGAAGTGTACAGTTCCGGTTAAAATTACACTGTTTCGTGCACATTATACACTTGTAGCCTCTGGACCAGATATAGGAAAACATCGGTGAGCGCCCTACGGGTTCATTTCAAGAACGCGTTCAGGGCGCTGTTGTGGCTGCTGCGCTGGTGCATGCGTCGGGCATGTTCGCTGACGCACACGTAGACAGCTTCCCGGCGATGCTGCACCGCGCGCTGCCGCCGCGCTGCGCTTGGTGCGCGCCAGCCGCAACAGCCTCCTGGCTGTGGTAGCCGATAGGCCAGATTCCCACCTCACTCAGCACTGGACCAAGATGCATTCAGTTATGGCCAATTACACATATTACTGATTGCATTTTGCCCAGTTGTTAGAATAAAAATTTAACTGTGTTACTGTAGGTATTAATAATATTTTCATAAGTGCTGTATTTTGTGTATTAACCAAATTATGGGTCTGTGAGTCTGAAATAAAGTCTTTTTTTTTTATCCATCGAGGAGTTCTTTTGTCCACCTTCGGTCTCCATCATTAGATCAGCTCGCTGTCACCATCTATTGTATTGTCATCGGAACTTGACAGGTATGACAAATATAATCTCAATTGGTTGAGGATAACTGCTTTAAAAATCAGTTGCAAAATTCCACCCGGACAAACATACATACATTGCAAGTTAAATAAAAGCTTGTAAAATTGGACTGAATAGATTCTACTTTTCAACCAGGAAAACTTTTCCAAAAGTAACCTACCGAATCAAATAGTGAGATTTTGAGAAAACTAAAATAAAACTGTTTCCAACAATAATAATAATCTATACCTATATATAAAACATAGTCGTGTTGGTTACACCACTTATAACTCAAGAACGGCTGAACCGATTTGGGGCGAGTCGCTAGTACTTAATACAATACATTACATAGATAGTTATTTTTTATTATACATAGAAAATACCCAGAACACCCTGAACAAATATCTGCGATAGCACAAATATTTGTTCCGAGGCGGGAATCGAACCTGCAACCTCCTGCGTCGCAGGCCAACCTTCGCCCGCCGCGCCACAGAGGTCGTCAAATACATGTTCTATACATTAATTTTATCAATAAGCTGTTTGTTAGGTTAGTTTGCTCTAAGTTGCCACCTCCGCGGCCCTATCGCGGATGCCTCCATAGTTCCTCTCCGGCGCCGGCGCAGGTAGCTGGGTATAAAGCAGGCAGGACAGGAAACCAAATGCCGCATACTTTGCGTGGGAGCTTCGCACTGAAGCTTTTCTTTAGTCAGAACGATCTATTAGGTCGGGGAAAAGGATATTTTTTTTGCTTTTTAAATCAAAGCTATCTTGTTACCAGTTGAGGCCCGACTAAGTACTCAGGTGGATGCTGCTGCCTATGCTTTGTATGCCTTAGTTGTACTATTATTTATTCTGTGGCCTTAGTCAGATTTCACTATATCCACAGGAGGAGACGGAGGAATCTATTCAACTTCTGTGGCGCGGCGGGCGAAGGTTCGCCTGCGACGCAAAAGGTTGTGGGTTCGATTCCCACCTCGGAAGAAATATTTGTACGATCTGCAGATAGGTATTTGTTCAAGGTGTTCTGGGTGTTTTCTATGTTTAATATATGTTATAAATGTATTGTATTAAGTACATCAGTTATCTAGTACCCATAACACAAGCTCAGCTTAGCTTGGGGCTAGATAATGTTGTGTGAACTGCCCAGCATTATTTATTTATTTATGATTTCACTATATAAAAAGCTTAAGAATACCATATATATTTTTCTTCTTGAAAACTGTAACTATAACCACAGAATAAATAAAAGTAGCTACAAGTACTATAACTATAATTGGAACTCTTATCAAAAATTGTGGCACAATTATATTTCGTGAACCTATAGCGCCTTAAATTGTTACACTAACAATTTCTTCATCATCATCAGCCAGTAGAATTCCACTGCTGGACGAGCCCAGACCCCCCCCCACCCCCTCTCCTCCTCCTCCCACAGAATAAGGAGGATTTGCCACAACCATCACGCTTGGCTGCCGGATTTGTGATGGCAGTAGGTGTTGAGTACTCAGGTATATGTACAGGACGTCCGAAGACCATGCGACATGCAGGGAATGTACCTTAAATATTGTAGATAGGATATTTTGCGAGACGGAGACTGTATTTATTTTTAAAAGTTAGTAATACTGCATTCAAAGATTTGCTAAAAGTTACTTGCTTCGTCTTGGAATCGAACCGACTTAAATGTGAAATAAAGCAGCCTGTATTTTTATGATGCCAATCGAAAGCATGGACAAAAATTAGTAATTCCTCTTAAAGAACATAAAACAAAGCATCTTAAAACAAAGGAATACCGTAAAATTAATCATTTTAATTTTATGTCGGTTCGGTTCCCAAACGAATCGTGTAAGTAAAAAATATTTGACTGCAATATTACTAAGTTTTAAAAATAAAATAAAGTCTCCTTTCATCAAAATATCCTATCTACAATATTTAAGGTACTTTCCCTTCATGTCGCATAGTCTTGGGACGCCCTGTATACTGCTGCCATTCCCCTGGTGTAATCCCTTAGTTACGACATCCACGGGAAGAGAAGGATGTATTAGGCCGGATGCACCACGCCAAGAAATATTAACTGAAGTATAACACTATCTAATGCATTATTGTAACTTTATTTCGATTAAAATACATAGATTATTATAATTAATATGACAACAGTTATGTACTTAAGTACCACTTGCATCTACTAGGGTTAGCATAATTAACTAACTGCGCAATTGTTATGTACCGCGCGTTCGTTGAGTTGTATCATAATTTAACTATGATAGACGCAGATGGCACTCTAATAATAAAAAGTTGCTAATAAATAAATAATTGTTTTACTTCGTAATTAATTACAATAACTATAGGGTAGGTATATTCGCCATTAACAGCGGCGCGGTTGAAAAAAATGCATTATCAAAACAACAGATCACACAAACAGACCGAACAGACAAATCTCGCAGATTCAACTCTGATTCAGTTTCAGATCAGAACAAAATTCATTCACTTCAGATTCAAATTTCGGTTGCATCATTATCCTAATTGTTCGTATTAGAGATTGGACATTGGAGATGATAATTATTTTCGAAAAAAACCTACTTCGAACCTAGGAATTTATCCCCAATACAAGATTCTATAATATTAGTGATCAGAACCGTGTGCTGACCACAATGAGCCTACACGGCCAGTCTACTATTATCGATCGAGGAGTTCCATTCTCCACCTTCCGTCTCCATCATCAGATCAGCTCGCTGTCACCATCATATTGTATTGTCATCGGAACTTGACAGGTATGCCAAATTTCAGCTCAATCGGTTGAGGATAACTGCTTTAAAATTCAGATAATTCCACCCGGACAAGCATACCTATCATATATTGCAAGCTTGTAAAAATTGTATGCGAAGCCACTGACTGATTTGGTGTGGTAATGATGAGCATCATTGCACTTTGACTCTTGCTTAAGCTAGATCAAACTTAAAACAACATCAATAATTTGTTAACATTATTATTAGTTTAACATTTATAAATACAGTAAATACTTAAACAGTGTTTCACGCTTTTCATCCTAAATGACAATTTATTTAAATCTAACTTGATACAATTATTACTAACAAGTAAATGTTATTACAATATTCGTAAATTTATGGATATTTTAGGGCTATTTATGACTTTAATTTTAATTTGATATATCTAATTTTGACATTATTTCTATTTTTGAAATTTTCATGATAGGTTAGGTAGAACCACAGAATAAATAATAGTAGAACACAATTGGAACTCACCTACTTATTTTGAAGACCTTTCATACGACATTATGTTCAAGCAAATAAATATATATTTATCTTTATCTCGCTGAAGCCGTTTTATGTGTCATGACGTGTGTTTGTTAATTGTCCGTACCTTAACGAAGTTTATATTGAAAGGGATAATTTTCTTGTATCCATTTCAGTTGAGCCTGGAAGAAAAACATGGCTGAATTATTAGGCGCCCGCGTCTCCTAGAGAAAAGGTTTAGTAGTAGTAGAGCTTTTTTGTGAAAGAGTTCGTCCCGGGAAGAACTACCTAAGTCCATACCTATTTCTGCCGCAAAGCAGCAGTGCTCGCATTGCTGTGTTCTGGTTTGAAGGGTATGGGTGCCGGTGAAATTACAGGCACATGAGGCTTTTCATCTTTATGTCTCAGGGTGGCGGGCGCGGTGAAATGCCACGTAGGGTGTGTCCTAGGTGGACGTGATCTATGAGGTAACGCATTGTTATAGGCAGAGGTTACCGCTTAACATCAGGTGGCCATCTGCTTGTTGCTTGCAACCCCCACCGGAACAATGGATAATATTTGTATTTTAGTATAATATGGGAGTTGTTCCTGTTCGATCCATTGAGATCGATCCATTTTCCTGTTCGATCCATTATTCCTATAATTTTGTTCCTGATCGATCTTGTCTCCAATGGATCATTAATGATTATTTTAATTAGGGATTTTTCAAAGAAGTTGTGGGAGCTTCTAAATAGGGGTGTCAGATTTGATAAGTGTATCAATGTATGTATGTTTGTATGTATGTAGGTTTGTCCACATATTTCTCGAAGTCGAATTGCTGATCATGTTTTAGTAAAACAGTGGTCGCTTTACAAAAACTATAGTAGACAATTTCCACCAATTTGAAAAGTCATGCAATACGTTATACGCTTCCATTTGATTTCACTACACTTGCGCTCTATAGACGAGATACACTGGTTCAAATGCCACTTAAATTACATAAAATAACGAAAAAAAAAAATGACGAAAGAAAATAAAATAAAAGTAGACGACGTCTCTTTTTGAAAATCGCGGAAAGAGCTCGTAGCATAATTATTATGTAATTGGACATTGTCGAGCAGAGCCCTTATTCGCTATGACCAAACGTGACATAACGCGGACTCGTTATGATATCTTCGTGGAATCATAATTCGGAATACATTGTGACGTCACACGTTATTGGAAATTAATCTCCTATGGTCATAGCGAATAACAGCCCTGGTGGTGTGAAAGGATAACATAAAGCATAAAGCATAGTAAGTAAGTAAAATGTTTATTTTCACACCACCTGCTCGACAATGTCCAATCATATCATGCAACCTCAACGTAAAGTAAAGCTTTATCTCTTAAGGGATATAAAGTTGTATGAAACTCCCTAGGGAATAAAGTGATTTGAATTTGGAACGTCAAATTCATGTGGAAACTCGTGGAGAAGTCTAAGTAAAAAAAGCCTTTGCATTGTTAAGAGGTTTGTTTGAAAATTGAACTGGACAACATCCTTCTGACGCATGACCACAAGATTTAAAAAAAAATTAAAAATAGTTTTACAAAGAATGTGAAACAATCGACGGTGTTTGGTGTTGTGATTTTCAGTGAATTTTAATTATTTCGCAGAAGATGTGAAAAGTAGAGTATGGAATAAAGCCTTTCTTCGTCTTGGGCAGCTTGAACCTCTCGCTTCACTCAGGACTCTATCAACTCTAGAGTCCCTCGTTACGCTCAGGGTTCCGGCGCCCGCGACGTAAGACACTGCTTTATTCCCATAGTGTATAATCCAGTGTAATGTTTATTGTATTATAGTGGCCTTTACGCGTCTATTGTTGGCACTCACCAATTTTATGTTGTCTCTTTCCAGCTCTGTCCTTTTATCACAGTGCGGTTTGGACGCTATGATCGTCAGTGGCTTTGATACTGGGCCTGGACCGGTAGTATAGCTGAAATATTGACCAAACTTTAGCAAATAACCATATCTCCCAAATGATGCCCATATCTCAAAACATACAAACTACAAATTATGAGTGTGTTGCTATGGTAGTGTAGTTTTTTTTAAATTAGAAATTGAGGTTGTTTGTGGAAAGGTTCGTCCGGTTCCCAGGACCACCATACCTATTTTTGCCGCAAAGTAGTAGTGCTCGCATTGCTGTGTTCCGGTTTGAAGGGTATAGTTGCCGGTGAAATTACAGGCACATGAGACTTTTCATCTTTATGAAAAAGACTATGTATATATTTAAAAGACAAGCAAATGTCATACAAAAATTAATTAATTTAGTAGGTATGACATTTGCTTTTCTTTTATACATAATCTTTTTAGGGTTCCGTAACCATATTATGGAACTCTTATAGATTCATCATGTCTGTCTGTCTGTCCGTGTATGTCATAGCCACTTTTTTCCGAAACTATAAGAGCTATGCTGTTGAAACTTGATAAGTAATGTATTCTGTGAACAGCATTAAGATTTTCACACAAAAATAGAAAAAAAAAACAATAAATTAGAACAGAAACACAAAAAAAAACATCAAACCCACGTATGTATGGGTAGGTCTTCAAAAATTATATTGAGGTTTCTAATATATTTTTTTTCTAAACTGAATAGTTATAAGTCATAAATCGTAATCCATCTAAGAACTTTTATATTATACTTGCTGCTACGGAACCTTTATGGGCGATTCCGACTCGCACTTGGCTGCTTTTTATTTATTTATTTTAAGACGGTATTTTAGATTTTGTGGTCACTCACTAACAGTAAAGTTTACAAACTACCTAAGTCACTCACTAACAGTAAAGGTTACAAACTAATTATTTGAGGATGATACTATGATAATGATACTAAATAAATCATAGACAAGAAACACGTTTGGAGAAACTTTACTCGATGGCTTTATTTTTTGAAATTGGCCCTCCTAAATCCCGATTTAGGACCTTACCTTCCTTCGATTACAGAAAGTATTATTCGTAAATTTTTATACTATTCAGTAGGTCACCACATTACTTATTTTTTGTTATATTTGCTACTATAGAAGCAAAACGAAGTTTTATCATTTGTAGCTTACGTTCAGTTGGTACTTCCGAGCTGTACCCATCTCTTCCCGGGTTCAAGTGAGTAATAAAGCCGTCACTGTCTTGCAGCTATTGTTTTCTTGCTAGACTCCGCCCATTCGGTATTTTTAACCGACTTCTAAAAAGGAGGAGGTTCTCAAGTCGTGTGTTTTATTTTAATGTTTGTCGTTTTGAACCGATTTGGAATTTATTTTTTAGTTGACACGATACACTTCCAGATTTGTCCCATATTCATCAAAATCTGGTTCTGATGACGGGATCCATGAGGAATTGAGGGAACTCCTCAAATATTATAGACAGGCACATCGCGATTTCGGTATTTTCAGCAACAAGTCAAGCATATGTGCATTCAGAAAGTGCCATTTGATGTAGTGGTAGTTTTCGATAATATCATCCCCAACGTGTACCCACGTTGGGGACGAGGACATGGGCTGGTACTCGTCTTGCTTATGTTCATATAAGACCAACCTGCTGGGAGAAGACTACTTACGATGTTGGAACCTTTTTGTCCTCATCTTGTCTCTCAGGGTCCCTCTTTCCTTCCGGGGGGTAGTACAGGCCGCTCCACCGAGGGAACACAGGGTAGTAGCTCGGGGGGTATTGTGCATCGACCACGTGATCGCATGATAAACTGACCATTCTGGAACAAGGACATTATTCTTTATTGTGTAGGTACCCGAGCTCACCCGAGCTCACCCGAGCTCACCCGAGCTCACTCGAGGTTTCAGCACCAACATTCTGTAATCAAATGGTATTAGTGCTGGACTTACTGGTACTTACTGGTAGTGGTGCTTAGGGCTGTCTTTGGTGTTTGGTTCATGGACAGTTGCAAACAGAACTACATATCCCTTGGCTTGCATGTACACAAGAGAATTGTGAATTATTGTGAAACAACACCCAGAATACTGTAGGAAGCAATCAGATGTAGTTGTAAAGAATGTTGAGCCTACAAATACATTTTAACTTTATTTAATGTATAACAGAAATGTATACGTAAATGGCATCTCTTGCAATGTTATCTCGTGTTTGTCAACCGTTGTCGCAGATGTTTTTTTGTTTAATTTTTTCCGTTTTTGTTATATTTTTGATTGTTTTGTGTCAACTGTTATTTTCCGTGGCTCTGTCGGAAGACCAGCGTTGGTTGTAACGTGTTTACAACTGGCTCATGCTGAGACAGAAACTATTTTGTGACTCATTGCAAAAATTTGTTAGCTTTGTCTTCTATTTTATTATGTTTTTGATTGAGTTACAAATAAAATATTTTCTTTCTCTCTTCTTCTTTCTTCTTTCTTTCCATACGGGTCTATAATAAATTACCAAATTCATTTAAGGATTTGTCATTTACTATTTATGTTTATAAGATTCGACCAAAGTAAAAATTAACTTTGGTCGAAGTTTAAAAGCAAGCTGACGAAATGGCTAGCCGATCATTGTTTTTTATGATATTCATGAATTTATGAACTTTTCCAATAATTTGTCTTATGATTTTTGTATATTAATGACCAATTTAAGTGTAGGCAGTATTATTTTATTTGTGGTGTAGGTATATTTTTTTATGAAATCACCCTGACATTTGCTCTCCATCTAGCTAGGTTACATTTCGGGGAATGCTCCCAGGAACTTCATGTTCTGATCCCACCATCTCCTTTTCATCATAGGACGAGCAGGCGCACGGCTCGGTACCACCCTTACCTCATTAGTATACCCTCTATTCGTACTAAACGTTTCAGTTCTACCTTTATAATGAGAACTGCTAAGGAGTGGAATACACTACCGTCGTCTGTCTTTCCTGAAAACTATAATCTGGGTCTCTTCAAGGCTAGAGTGAATAGGTGCCTTCTAGACCTTTGTGCTCCATCTTCGGCCGCATCGTCACTTACCAACAGGTGAGATCGTGGTCAAACAAAGGTCTATCATTGTTAAAAAAAAAAAAAAAAAAAAGATGGTAGAATATGGTAAAAACGACCGTTTAACTGGCGGGGACACACTTGACTCTACCAAAAATATACCTTAATATTCCAAAGGTATCCCTAAATGATGGACCAATGTTGGCTAGCAACGCCAATACTACGCCAATCCCCAGAAATCTTACTATAATAGCTCGCAGAATTTATACGTTGGGAATAAAGTTTATGGAGTGGCGTCCCCAGATGAGACAGGAAGGGTGACTCGCGATGCACCGACGGAAGGAAATCAGTGGATGGAGGCGGCTCAAGACTGTTCAACATGGCGCTCTGAATAAATATGTCAAAATGAGGTCTTTTAAAAAAAAACTTAAAAATTGACACGAAAATTGTTTTACATCCTCAAAAAACCCAGGGTTTGTTCAAAGTGCAAACTTAAAAACGAATAGGCAAACTAGTACACAGTACACAAACTAATTTACAGCCCACCTGATGTAAAGTGGTCACCGTCGCTTATAAACACCGGCAACACCGGGGTATTGTCGATGCGCTGCCTACCCTGAAGGAATTTACGAAAAAAAAACTTGAAGTGACTCATGTCGTAACCAAGCGGGAGAAGCTCAGATGGAAGCTCATTCCATAGTTTGTAGGTATGGGGAAGAAATGATCTCGAGAAACGAGTCGTACGAGAAACCCAAGATACTTCTGCAGGATGATGAGGATGCAATGACAAGATACTTCTGCAGGATGATGAGGATGCAATGACAAGATACTTCTGCAGGATGATGAGGATGCAATGACAAAGCTTCTATTTCTGGTTTTCAAAACCTTAGTACGAGTAACAAGTAATTAATTTTGTAATAATTAAAAAAACCCTCAACGCAATGAAACAGCTGAACAGATTTTGATCAAACATAGCTAAGAACACTCCCGACTAATACCTATCAAACAAAAAAAAACGTTTCATCCGTTCGGGAGCTACGATGCCACAGACAGACACACACGCAGCCACACACAGACACACACACAGACACAAAAACAGACATGTACTTACATGACCACCGTTATCAAATAACAGAACTTCACAAGGAAATACATTTCGAAAGAAAGTCGGAACTGAAGTGATTACTTTCATGAAAGTTTCTCCTTTTATACTTTGTTTCAGATAAACAGTATGTTAATTATATTCTAATTGTACAATTATTATGTATCGAAAATTATTTTCTCATTTCGAGATGATTGACTGAATATAATGTATAATGATACGATCTATCAATGTTATATAATGTGATAACGTGGACATCGGGGATGTTTTTAGGGTTTCATAGTCAAAGACAAGGAACCCTTATGGATTCGTCATGTCTGTCTGTCTGTCTGTCTATCTGTCTGTCTGTCTGTCTGTCCGTGTATGTCACAGCCTTTTTTTTCCGAAACTATAAGAGCTATACTGTTGAAACTTGGTAGGTAGATGTATTCTGTGAACCGCATTATGATTTTTACACAAAAATTAAAAAAAAAACAATTATTTTTGGGGTCCCCATACTTAGAACTGAAACACAAAATTATTTTTTTCATCAAACCTATACCTGTTTGGTATCTATGGATAGGTTTTCAAAAATGATGTTGAGGTTTCTAATATATTTTTTTTCTAAGCTGAATAGTTTGCGCGAGAGACTCTTCCAAAGTGGTAAAAAGTGTGTCCCACCCCCCCCCCCCCCCCCCGTAACTTCTAAAATAAGAGAATGATAAAACTAAAAAAAATATATGATGTACAATTACCATATAAACTTTCACTCAAAATTAGTTTGAACGAGATTTAGTAAGTAGTTTTTTTTTAATACATCATTAATCGTGATCCATCCAAGAACTTTTATATTATGTTACTTGCTGCTACGAAACCCTTCATGGGCGAGTCCGACACGCACTTGGCCGCTTTTTTTCATTATTTTATTATATTCCCGTTGTCTGCGTTATCGTGGAAAAGTTCAACGTGGACAGCGGGTATACACCAACGAAAGCATAGTTTTTTTTATCTTCGTGAATGATGGATCAAGCAGATGGCCCACCTGATGTTAGGCGGTCACCGTGGTGTGTCCGGCCCAAGAATAGAGACCCCTCCATCTCATCCCGTGGGTGTCGTAAAAGCCGACTAAGGGATTACCCGGACTTGTTTGTAAGAATAGAATGGAATAGAATAGAAAATGCTTTATTGTACACGACAATAAAAAAAAAACTTAACTTCATTTAAATTAAAAGTACCTACAATGGGCGGTCATATCGCTTAGAAGCAAGATTAGTTGGTATAAGATTTTTCCTGGCTGCTAGCTTATTATGGAATGTGTTCTTAATTCCACTGGAAGAAAGCGTTAGCCGAGTCAGTCGTGGGAAGCAACGGCGGCGATGAGCTCACCACCAGTCACGTATATTTCCCACGATGGTGCAACCCACGGTGAAAAAAGACCGCTATTAGGCTCTGCCATATTCCCGAAAGCGTTTTCGGGGAAAAAGGCGTGTGTCTATGGAAGTATGTATTTCTAATAAAAAACTTATTGGAAAACTATTCGTACATAAATTGACTGTGAAATATAAAAAATTTTTTTTTTAACTAACAGGCATTCTAATTTACTGCCCACCTGATGTAAAGTGGTCACCGTCGCTTATAGACACCGGCAACAGCGGGGGTATTGTGGATGCGCTGCCTACCCTGAAGGAATTTATGAATATTTTTCTTGAAGCGACACATGTCGTACCTATACCAAGCGGGGAAAACCTCAGATGGAAGAAAATGTTGAAACAAGCATATAGCCCACCATACAACTTAATAAATCAGAAATACTACAAAATTAACTATATGAATGTCACAAAATTTACAAATTAAAATAAAATTACACAAAATTGACAACACGAAATTAAAAAATTAATTGATTTGAATTGAATTGTGAATTATAATATGAATTTAAATTACATCAGATGGAGCCCATCATTATTTTCATCCACCTGTTTTGAATGGGGCAATCTGCCCGCGCTACAATCACCTTCAGGATGCCGTTGGCGCTGCCTCGCGCACGCTGCAGTAAGGAAGCGACTCTCTTGCGAATAATCGCTTGAGAGCCGTCCGTGCGCGCCCGCGAACATCCCCGATGCGCTGCAAAAGCGAGGCAGCCGCATCAGCATCCTGAAGATATTGTTGTATTGGACTCGCAGCGAGCTGGCAGCCCGCCGGGTGTGGTGCTCGAGTAGAAGGACTGGCAGTAAGCCTTAAACAGAGTGAAGCACCTATGTAGCATTTCACTGCGCTACCCTGAGACATAAACATGAAAGTCTCATATGCCTGTAATTTCACCGGCACTTTTCAAACTGGAACACAGAAATGGGAGCGTTACTGCTTTGCGGCAGAAATAGGTTCCCCTTCAAACTGGAACACAGAAATGGGAGCGCTACTGCTTTGCGGCAGAAATAGGTTCCCCTTCAAACTGGAACACAGAAATGGGAGCGTTACTGCTTTGCGGCAGAAATAGGTTCCCCTTCAAACTGGAACACAGAAACGGGAGCGCTACTGCTTTGCGGCAGAAATAGGTTCCCCTTCAAACTGGAACACAGAAATGGGAGCGTTACTGCTTTGCGGCAGAAATAGGTTCCCCTTCAAACTGGAACACAGAAATGGGAGCGCTACTGCTTTGCGGCAGAAATAGGTTCCCCTTCAAACTGGAACACAGAAATGGGAGCGTTACTGCTTTGCGGCAGAAATAGGTTCCCCTTCAAACTGGAACACAGAAATGGGAGCGTTACTGCTTTGCGGCAGAAATAGGTTCCCCTTCAAACTGGAACACAGAAATGGGAGCGCTACTGCTTTGCGGCAGAAATAGGTTCCCTCTCACCACCGTGCTAATTTAGTAAATTCCCAAAACTGCTTGCCTAAAGCATTGAGCAGAACACGAGCAAATATTTGAGGCCAGTATCTTACAAGCTCCGTGGCCTTGGCGAGTCCTAATTGATTTATTGGCATTTGTTTATTGGTTAATCGATTTCCGGTAATTAGCAAGTAGCCTAGTGGTTGAGAAGTCTCTTGATCTATGAGGTAGTAGGTTCAAAGATACAAGAAGTGCTTCAACTGGTAACCTTGATTAAAGCTTTGATTGCTTTTGAAGCTTTGAAGCTTGATTTTGGTAGCTTTGATTAAAAATAATAAATAAATAAATAATGCAGGACAGTTTACACAACATTATCTAGCCCCAAGCTAAGCAGAGCATGTGTTATGGGTACTACATAACTGATATACTTAAAACAATACATTACATACATTACATTATGTAATCTACACTAATATTATAAAGAGGAAAGATTTGTACCTATTTTTGTATGTTTGTATGTTTGTAATGAATAGGCTCAAAAAGTACTGGGCCGATTTAAAAAATTCTTTCACCAATAGAATGCTACATTCTTCCAATTTGACATAGGCTACATTTCATTTTGAAAAAAATTAGGGATCCTTGGTAAAATTTGTACTATATAAAAATAAGTCGGGTTTTCCTTCCTGACGCTATAACTCCAGAACGCACGAACCGATTTGGCTGAAAATTGGTGGGGAGGTAGCTTAGAACCAGGAGATTGTCTTAGGGGGGGAGGGGGGGGTTCACCGGGTGCTACCCGTGCGAAGCCGGGGCGAGTCGCTAGTACATTATATTTTAGTAGTAGTACAGCTGTTTTGTGAAAGAGTTCGTCCGGGGAAGTACTACCACCATACCTATTTCAGCCGCAAAGCAGTAGTGCTCGCATTGCTGTGTTCCGGTTTGAAGGGTAAGGGTGCCGGTGAAATTACAGGCACATGAGACTTTTCATCTATGTCTCAGGGTGGCGGGCGCAGTGCAATGCCACATAGGGTGCGTCCTAGGTGGTCGTGCCCTATGAGGTAATGCACTGTTCATAGGCGAAGGTTACCGCTTAACATCAGGTGGGCCTCTTGCTTGATCCGTCATCCAAGTAGTATAAAAATAAAATAAAAAATAGTATAAAGAACATAGATACTTAGATATTTTTTATTATACATAGAAAATACCCTGAACACCCTGAAAAAATATCTTCAGATCATACAAATATTTGTTCCGAGGTGGGAATCGAACCCGCAACCTCCTGCGTCGCAAGCGAACCGTCGCCCACCACGCCACAGAGGTCGAATAGATCCCTCCGTCTCCTCCTCTGGATATAGTGAAATCTGACTAAGGCATACAAGGCTTAGGCAGCAGCATCCACCTGAGTACTTAGTCGGTTCAAAGATAATTACAAGAAGTGCCTCAACTGGTAACAAGGGAGCTTTGATTTAGAAAGCATTGTATCTGGCCTAAGAATAGGTCCCTCCGTCTCCTCCTGTGGATATCGTAAAAGCTGACTAACGGATTACAAGGGATAGGCAGCAGCATCCACCTGAGTACTCAACACAGATACTGCGATCACCAATCCGCCTGCCAAGCGTGGTGATTAAAGTATATAACGCAAGATACCAATCTTAGATTTGATTTTTAACTGAGTAAATCAAGTACAATATTCAAATTATAAATATAGGGATCACTGTACCAGAAAAACGATAGGACAATATTTTCCCGATTTAAAAAAAACAAATCCCTTTAACTTTTGCCTAGATTCGATTGTTTATTAAAATGGAGCATACTAATGGGTAAACAATTTGATAAATAAAATCAATACAAAGCCGAGGGCTTACTGTAGGGGTTTTTGTAAAATTATCTATATTTAATGAGGTATTCAATAAAAATATCTTTTTCGTTCAGCGCGTGGCGTTTTTTTTGTATGAAGGTGTTTGCCTGGTGTTGGCGCATTTGCATTCAATGGCTTCGTCCAGTGGCCAAGCGGCCGATGATGATGATGATGATGAATCCCAGGAGTGAGAATTAACAGGCTGATGATCATTTCCAGTCTCAAAAACCTTGACAATGCTATCCTTTATTTCAAGAGCTATTACGAAACTCGATCGAATCTAGCCTTCGTCAATATTTGACTAAAACAATCAAGGTTTTATTTGTATAGCTAATTTTACCAGCGAGTACTTTTATATATAAACCGGCGGAATCTTATCGAAAGCATTCAGTTCTACAGTTCTACAGATCTCATCAATATGAAGGTAAAAAGGATAAAAATAAAAAAAAATATCTTGCAAATAAAAAATAAAACTACTGAGTGAAGTGGATTTTGCAATCGAAAGCTTAAGTGTTTCATAATGATTTTAAATAATAATTATAATTCAACTTTGTCTTTGAATAAATTAGATAAAACTTTCTTTAAGACGAATCATTATCTAATTCCTTAAAAATATACATGATTAATAATTTTAAAAAAAAAGTTTTTAACGATGCCTACTCTAGCCCTCTTAAAATTAAGGGCATGTCTCGGCTACATAGGTACTACTATCCAATTAATATGCATAAAATTAAATTAAATGAAAAAAAAAAATACATAAATAAATTAATAAAGAGACGGTTTATACATCATTCAATCATTTCCAAGAAACATCGATATAATATACACTATATTATATCGATGCCAAGAAACAATTAAAATAGTTCCTGAAAAAAAAGTGAATTGCTCCTACTAAAACTAATGTACTTTTAATAGTAATATATGCGTTAAAAAAACACCCACATAATATTGCTAAACTACGACTAATACCAATACAGTGCTGAAAAAAGTATTTTTGTTCGAAGGTTATCGTTGCTGTCATCCTCGCCATCAGCTCTGTGTCTGCAGGCGGCTCCGGGCCCTACCTGCCGAGTGGATGGAGGCCCAAGGGTCCCGCCTTCTTCCTGCCCTCGGAAGTTCAGGTATCAGAAAAGCAGTGACCATCTTATAACATTGACTTTATACACAGAATACTACAAATAAGTTTTTTGTGAAAAATATATTTTTCAATACAAGCTTTTATAAAATTAGTGATCGGAACCGCGTGCTGATAGAAATGAGTTTTTTTTTTTTAAACACGGCCAGACGCCAGTCTACTATTATCCATCGAGGAGTTCCGTTGTCCACCTTCCGTCTCCATCATCAGATCAGCTCACTGTCACCATCATATTGTATTGTCATTAGAACTTGACAGTTACGAATAATTTCTTCTCAATCGTAGGTATATCAGGGAGTGGTCGGAAATACGATTCCAAGATTTGAATACATTGTTAGTTACAAGTGAAGCCGATAAGCGTGGTAAAGAGGTTAAACATAAATTTTACAAAAGATGGTTCAATCAGAAATTTTTATTCTATTGGAAAGTCTCTTGTCTCTTATTTCACTGGCTACCTTGCCATTCGAACGCACACGAAAAAGCCATAAAAAGATCATGAGATCTTTCTACCCCGTGTGCGTTCGAATGGTAAGGTAGCCATGAGGCGGTACTTCAGCCCTAACAACCATGACTACCTACCTTATTCTTTATTGTGTCTAACTTACTAGAATTTGATGCAGTTAAATACATTCATAGCATTCGTTGCCTGATGGTTTTCAAACTAGCATCCAACGCTTACAAATACACCCAACATTTATGCTGAGCGTATAGTATTATTTTATCTGTGGCTGAGCTGAACGCCATTTTGGCGAACACACAAATGAGCCGATATATCTGCCTATACTTTACATTTCGGCCCGCGGGCTAGTGAGGTGTGGGCTGAGTTGACCAAGAATCACTTTATAGATACTAGTTAATAGGTGCTTGTTTTTCTTGTTTTAGTTTTGTATTTCCATCTTTTGTACCTAATCAAACCAATACAACCCGAAAATAAATTCGTTTACCGCGAAAGAGGGAAAAATGTTGACCGGATCCGGTTACGCACTCCAATCAAAGATGGTTGGCAAATTGTGCGAAGTAGGCATCGGCTTTGTATTTTTTTGTATTCATGTGTTTTTTGTGCCAAATAAACGTTTTTCTATTTTTTATACAGAAGCCAGCAGAAAATCCCATCAAGGAGACCATTCTCTTCGAAACTGAGGCATCAGGTTCGGAAGGCCTCCGTGAGTACGGACCGCCAGAGGTCCAGGAGTCGCTGAATGCAGTCCAAGCGCTGCCCGATGTGGTGACCGACCAGACCTTCTACGTGCTGGACAATGCTGCGGGGGAACAGCTGTTGGCAGAAGGTAGGTTGAAAGCTGCACAAAAAAAACAATGATACAGTTGTGCTACCTGAAGACCGCTGCTAACGATCTAAAGGTAGCTCAACTGATCCAAATCACTACCATACAGAAGCGTACCTAATAACGTACCTAATAACCTAATAAATTTACTTTGGTCGAAGCCTAAGATGCTGGCTGCATTGCCACGCTGAATGGAAATACTAATGCGATTAGACAGATAAGAACCAGCTCTCGGGTCGCGTTGCTTCGACCAGACACCCTGAAAGAATTTTGAAAAAGCGCAGGGCCCCGGTACCCTACGGACCCAGAGTCTCGAGTCTCGGCCCCAAAAGGCTCAAATTAGTAAGCTCTGTCGAGACTTGCATAATTGCGTCTTTTGAGGTCCTCGGCGGAATCTGCCGCCGCACCGGCCGGCCCCAAATGCCCCAACTGATGATTTGCGAGTGATATCACTGTTTCTAACCCCGCTACTTACTATAATATTATAAAACAAATATTAGCAGTCGTTTTTTTAGGTAATGACGTTATAACAGCTGAGATTTTTATCCCAGTTATCCAATTACTCGTAGATCTGATACATCGAAAGTTGTCTCACTAGTACGAAAAATAAATTACTTTGCCTTAGCACAGCCTTTCTTGGAAGATTTCTAGTGAGCGAATAAATAATTACACTGAGCGTATAAGTAGTTCTGGAGAGAATTTCAGTGGGCGTACAAGTATTTCTTAGAAGATTTTTAGTGAGGCTAAAAGTCTTTCATGAAATATTTTTAGTGATCGCACAGTCTTTCTTAAAAGACTTTCAGCGAGCGTACATACAAGTATTTCCTAACAGATTTTTAATTTGCGTATAAGTAGTTTTTCACTGAGCGTAGTGAGTTTTTCAGTCTTTATTGAACGTGTTTAAGTGAGGTGTATAATATATAGTTAAGGTGGGGTATAACGCAAAATTACCAATTTTAGATTTGATTTTTTAACTGACTAAATCAAGTACAATATTCAAATAAAAAATATGCAGGGATACTACATTATAATTCCGAGGGATTACTGTACCAGAAACACGATAGGACAATATTTTCTAGATAGAAAAATAAATCCAAAATTACGTCTATTTTTAGCCTAGGTTAGTTTTTTTTATTAAATTGGTGCATATTATTGGGTAAAAAAAAACATAAATAAAATCAACACAACAAAGCCGAGGGTTTACTGTAGGGGTTTTGTAAAATTATCTATATTTTACTAGATATTCAATAAAAACTACTTTTCGAGCGACATGTTTTTTTTTTAGAATATTTCTGCGTGGGTTTGGTACATCCTTAATAAGTCATTCTTCTTTCAGTAAACGTGGAACAGAAAGCCGAAATCCAAGAAGCCACCACTGAATCTCAGGGCACAGAGGCAGTCGACAGCAGGACCCAGGACTTCGAGCTCGAGACTGAAGCCAGCACAGCTTCTTATTATGAAGCAGTAACTGACAAAGTCGAAGCTGAAGTTGTGACAGACAACGCTGGAGTTGTTGAAGTTGTGTCTGAAGTCACAGAGGTACACCTTACATCTTAAATATAATCTATCTTCATAGCTCATTTACACTCGCGTACGAGTAGCGAGACAAGGCGCGAGGCGAGGTACGAGATAAGAGTGTGAATTGACGCTCGCACCTCGTCTCGCGCCTCGTCTCGCGACTCGACCTGGCGACAAACGCGAGCGTTCTACTGGACTCACCACGAGAGTGTAAACAGGAGGCTCATTTACCATCGATCTTCGGGCCGAGGCATGAGACGAAGCACGAGGAAAGGTAGGCGAAACTATAAATGTTGTAACACAATGCCGCGGAAGGATTTCGCACACAAAGCATTTTGAATCTGTTTTAAAGAAATCCTTCACTCTTGTATTACATTCAGTTAAACTACTGGGACAACAATGTTGCACTAGTTCTAATAGGTGGTACGTATGAGCATGGGATGTTCTAGTTACAGGTAGCAGCGACTGTAGCGGCCGTGGAAGAGAAACTTGAGAATATTGTTGTCCAAGAAGAGAAACTTGAGAACATCGTAGAAGAGAGACTTGAGAGAATCGTCGTTCAAGAGGAAGAGATTGAGAAGGTGGCTGTGGAGACAGTTGAAGGTGTCAAGAACATCGCTGAGGCTCTTGTCAATGTTGAAAATGAGATTAAAACTGAACAGGTAATATATCTCCTTTGTTTGGTGACGGTGTGGAAATCTGCTACCAGATACTGTAATACATTGAGGGTGCAATACGACTATGTGTGGTTCACGGACTCGTGGACTCACTAAACCCCCCCGGTGGCTATCCTCTGCGCATGCCTATGGGCTCCTAAGAAGCGGTCACGTTTAGGCCCCCGCGCACTAGGCAGCCTGGCTGTGGCAGCCTGTCGAACATATTACTCCCATAATGGAAGCCAGCGCACTAGGCGGCCACGAATTCCTGGCGGCGGCAGCCAGTACAACGCGCCTGATTGCATAGCAGCTTAGCAGCCTATTGGCTGCGCGCAGCCAGAGCAAGTGTAGGCGAATGTATTATGTGGCTGCCCAGCTCGTTCACCGTAAGATGGCACCTGTAAATACTCCATGGCAGGTGCCAACTTACGGTGAACGGTCTCTAGATAATTTATTTTATTATAGGTACTTTTAATTATACGTTTTTTTTAAAGTAGGTTGCATGTCTTGAAGTTGTGATAAAACTATGTTTTGGTCCACAGGCGCAGCAGAGCGTTGAAGCTGTTGGTGAACTGAAGATCACCCAAGAAGGTTCAGGGTAAGTCCATGAGCTACCTAATACCGAATACGAATAGATAACCACCGTGGTGACGCGGCGGGCAAGCAGGCCTCCCCCACCTATTATAGCCGTGGTGTAGGTACCGGCCATAGAATAGACCCCTCCGTCTCCTCCCGTGGATGTCGTAAAAGCCGACTAAGGGATTACCCGGACTAGTTGATAAGATTCGTTGATATAAGATTTGTCCTGGCTGCTAGCTTATTATAGAATGTATTACTGGGAGAAAGCGTTAGCTGTGTCAGTCGTGGGAAGCAATGACTCACCACTCGTCACGTCTATATTCCGCGATGGTGCAACCCACTGTGAAAAAAGGCCCATTGAGGCTCTGCCTACACTTTCGGGGAAAGAGGAATGTGTCTATGTATGTATGTTTGTTTGTTGAAATATGTGTTTTTCAAAACAAGCTTTAAATAAGTGTACATCTGACTGATGAGGATGATGATGATGACATTTGTAAGCAGAACCATGATCTAAATAAGCCCAAACCCGGCCATTTCATTCAATTTGAATGGACACAGGAATATGTCCACCTTCCGTCTTCATCATCAGATCAGCTCGCTGTCATCATAACATTGTATTGTCATCTGAACTTGACAGGTATGCAAAATTTCAGCTCAATCAGATGTTTAAAAGTGGTTTTAATTCAGCAATTCATTTTCATTCAAGATTTGACCTAAAATCACTAACTACAATTAATTTGACGACCTCTGTAGTGCGGTGGGCTTAGGTTCGCCTGCGACGCAGGAGGTTGCGGGTTCGATTCCCGCCTCGGAACAAATATTTGTGCGATCTGCAGATATTTGTTCTGGGTGTTTTCTATGTATAATAAAAAATATCTATGTAATATATTGTATTAAGTATATCAGTTGTCTATAACCCATAACACAAACTCTGCTTAGCTTGGGGCTAGATAATGTTGTGTGAACTGTCCAGCATTATTGATTTATTTATAATTGCAAGTTAATTAAAGCTTGTAAACAATTGTTTTTAGATCTGCTCAAGTCCCAGAGGGTTTCCTTGAATACGGACCCCCCG
Organism: Operophtera brumata; assembly: GCA_932527175.1. NCBI lineage: Eukaryota > Metazoa > Arthropoda > Insecta > Lepidoptera > Geometridae > Operophtera > Operophtera brumata. The sequence goes on along the minus strand of OW052239.1, from coordinate 49,609,314 downwards.
GCTTCAGGGAGTACGGACCGCCCAAGGGAGACGAGGTCCTGAGGGTAGCCTTTGAAAACAACGAAACCAGACGGCGACGATTCTCCCCAAAATTCAGGTGATTTTATTCATTCAAGTAATCCCATTATACCATATAAATGCCTTATTTTGGATGATTGTTACTCAATCACACCGAAACAGCTTAACCAATTTTGGATGAAATTTGGTATACAGATAGATTGAAACCTGGGTTGCGAGGTATATGCTACTTATTATCCCGGCAAAACGCGAGCGAAGCCGCGGGAGGACACTAGTTAAAAATAAGGCATTTTTTTTATTTCTTTAAGTATAATTGTAAAGTAGGTAGTTGTTTTAGTAGAGTTTTTTTGTGAGAGAGTTCGTCTTGGGAAGTACTCCCACCATTACTATTTCTGCCGCAAAGTAGTATTGCTCGCATTGCTTTGTTCCGGTTTGAAGGGGTGCCGGTGAAATTACAGGCACATGAGACTTTTCATCTTTATGTCTCAGGGTGGCGGGCGCGGTGCAATGCCACATAGGGCGCGTCCTAGGTGGACGTGATCTGTGAGGTAATGCACTGTTCATAGCCAGAGGTGACCGCTTTACATCAGGTGGGCCATCTTGGCATCGCTCGGCTTGTACATTTGCCATTTTCAAGTATAACAATTATTGTATTTTCAATATAATTTGCAACGTTACAATCCTTCCAAGTCGTCAAATTCACAGTCATGTTTTAGTAAAACGGTGGCCGTTTTACGCGTAGCGAACCACGCATTGGATGGGTCTAATGTTTATTCAAGTCCAAACTAGATGCCGCGACTGGACAAATTAGAATGCGCTATTTCTGTAATTATTTGTTGGAATTCCTCTTTGGATTATTGATTGGACCAGTGATTGTTTTCGATATGTCAAACTCCTCCTTCCTGCAATCTGTGAGAGTGATATTACGGACGTGTGTAAAGTTTTAAGCCCAAACAACATAATCTGTGGATATGTCAACTGGCTACTTCTCAGACCGACGGACTGCGTAGACCATGGACTTAGGCGTAGACCTAGGAAGATGGGAAGATGTACTACATGGAAAAAAGGCTATAAACAAACCGGATTCGATTATACCAGTCTCATTCTTTTATATGAATGTATTCATGTGTTGGAATGAGACAAGCATATATCTATCTGTTCTTATTTGTGTAACTTGTACCAGGACAAATGTCACACTTGGTACCAATTGCTACTAAATTCATGGTACCAATCTAGGAAGATGTACATTCATGGTACCAATATTCAGGGTACGGAACGGAAAAACAACTGTCGTGTGACAATTACCTCCATGGGTACAGTACCCTAAAATTGTATTTTTTTTTTTCAGATCTTTGAAGAACAAGAAACAATAAGGAGACGATAATATTCCATAACTTAAAATATGATCCTGCTAGTCCTAAGGAAAAAAGGCAATACGAAATACCTAATTTCATTATCTATATAATGTCTACGGCGCAAGCCACATAGAACGCAGGCGCTGACATGTCGTGGCGCTCTGCTGACGTGTTGCCGTTTCATTCAAATTTCATACGTAAGTAGGTATATACAGAAATATGGTGCAATTTAATACACACCGAAGGGCAGGAGGCCACCCGAGCCAAGCTTAACGGTGTGTTCAAATTGCGACTTTATTTCAATGCGTTTTGAACGAAAATTGCATGGAATGGAAAGACGCACGTGTCATGTCAGCACCCGCATATGGCTTGCGCATATGGCCACAGAATAAATAATAGTGATGCGGCCTGCGCCTCAGATCGTACTAACTATTGTCTAATCTGCGGCCAGATCACACGGGCTGTTACCTTTGTAAACTTCGATCACAGAATTTGTAAACCACAAGCTGTAAGCCTTGGTATTTTCACTGCCTTAGTTTTGAATGTTATTCTATGTGATAAAAATGAATACTTACTAACTAATATTAATTAATAAAAATATTGTGCAAGATAAAAAAATCACTTATTATGTTGATACTGCATCCTTCCTTTCCCACACTGGTCCTTACACTGACCCTTTTAGTAGTAGTAGAGCTTTTTAGGGTTCCGTAGCCAAATGGAAAAAAAAAGCGGCCAAGTGCGAGTCAGACTCGCCCATGAAGGGTTCCGTAGCAGCAAGTAACATAATATAAAAGGTCTTGGATGGATTACGATTTACGACGTATTAAAAACAAACTACTTACTAGATCTCGTTCAAACCAATTTTGGTTGGAAGTTTACATGGTAACGTACATCATATTTTTTTTTTAGTTTTATAATTCTCTTGTTTTAGAAGTTATGGGGGGGGGGGACACTTTTTACCACTTTGGAAGTGTTTCACGCGCAAACTATTCAGTTTAGAAAAAAATTATATTGGAAACCTCAACATCATTTTTTTTTGATAGATTCATAGATTTGATGAAAAAAAAAATTGAGTTTCAGTTCTAATTATGAGGAACCCCAAAAATAATTGTTTTTTTTTTCAATTTTTGTGTAAAAATCTAAATGCGATTCACAGAATACATCTACCTACCAAGTTTCAACAGTATAGCTCATATAGTTTCGGAAAAAAAAGACTGTGACATACACGGACAGACAGACAGACAGACATGACGAATCCATAAGGGTTCCTTGTCTTTGACTACGGAACCCTAAAAACGGAACCCTTACGGATTCGTCATGTCTGTCTGTCTGTCTGTATGTCTGTCCGTCCGTATGTCACAGTCACTTTTTTCCGAAACTATAGGAACGATGCTGTTGAAACTTGGTAAGTAGAAGTATTCTGTGAACCGCATTAAGATTATCACACAAAAATAAAAAAATACAATAAATTTTGGAGGTTCCCCCTTATACTAGATAATACCCCTAATACATAGAACTGAAACTCAAATCTTTTTTTTTTCATAAAACCCGTACATGTGGAGTATCTATGGATAGGTCTTCCAAAATAATATTGAAGTTTCTAAATCATCTGTGAAAATTTAAACTGTCTAACTATCACGATTCATGAAATACAGCCTGGTGACAGACGGACAGACAGACAGACGGACGGACAGCCAAGCCTTAGTAATAGGGTCCCGCTGGTACCCTTTGGGTACGAAATCCTAAAAACTGACATGTCAAATTTTTTGGTTGGGTACACGCACGCTATCGTTTTGCTAATATTTTTATTCAAGGTGTTTTAAGCTCATGAACCAAAGTTCCTCGTAAGGCGATTCCATATCGGAGATAAAAGTCCCTGCCCTGCATAAGAAGTAGGTACCTAGGTATTTATATAGCAGTTAGAAGGTAGATACCTGAAGACCGCGTAAATGATCTCTAGCTAAATAAGGAACCTAAATACTAAAGTATCTACTAAAGGAGGTATCTACTTTACTTACCTATCACCAATAACGGTAAGTATTGGTCGTATCATGCATCAGATTTTTACTGACTTAGGTATTTCTTACTTTGACTTGTCCTTCATGTCACAGGTTTTTTGATCACCTGTTGTAGCTGTAGGTAGGGTGACCCACTCTGAAGATCCACTAAGCTATAGTGGGTCCTGCCTTTTTAGTCCTATAAACTTATAATACCTATAACCTAAGGAGTAATCACTGTACCTTGGTCGAACTAATTTTTTTTTAGGGAGGATGGTGTAACCATAAATCCAAAATTCCAAATGGCTTAGTCCAGGTACGGAGGCCTGCATTTCCTCTTATATAGGTAGGTACTACCTTTCCTCCTAGCCTGCAATGCTTTAAGGCTCAGACAGTTCAAGGCACAGTACGTCAACCAGGGGGACTTGTACAGATCCACCAACTTATCTGTAGAATTAAATGTATTTAGATGATAGAAAACTACATACATTTAATTCTACAGATAAGTTGGTGGATGTGTATCTTCTGTGGTTCAGCCGTGACGTGACTGACGGGGGCTTGGTGAGTGAAGTGAAAAAGAAGAAAAAGAAGGTTTTTTTTTTTTTTTTTATTCTTTCGCCCTTTTGGGCAGGCTATAGTCTAAGACCATACCGCCTAGTCATACGTAACGTATTTTTTCTTCCGTAAGTTGTTTATGTTTATGTCTTTCGTATAAATTGTTATTCAAATTCTTAAAATAGTCAAATCCAGGTTAAATATCATTTGATTTAATCTTCAATGATGTCTTCTTCGTAGTTAGGTAAGATGTCTTCTTCTTTTTATTTCAAAGTAAAAAAAGCAACGAAATATCTGTCAGGCAAGTCACTGACATTCATAGTTCATACAAATAAAGAAGAGGAAGGAAGATTCCTTTTTTCAGGGTCTCCAGATTGGGGGTTTTTTTCGCAATTTTGGGGAAAAATAAAACGTTTGGGGAACTTTTGGGGAAACGAAAAGCTTGGGGAAATTTTTGGGGAAGAAAATTTCGTAATAGGGAATTTTGGGGAAGAACATTTCGTAACCTACTAGTGAGAAAATTAGGAAAGGTTTATATTATTTTTACAAAAATGTTGAAATTTCATATGTTAAGACAGGGTAATGTAAGCATTTTAAGTTCAGTGAAATATAGCCTAAGTTTACTTATTTTTTCTACACTTCTTTTGGCTGATATATACTCGTTTTCTTAGTGTGGAATTGCCCCAGATTATAATTCCATCAAAACAGACTCGGCATATTCGAAAAAGGCAGTGGTCACGGCAGAAATATTAACAGTTTTACGAAGCATATACAAAGCATAATGGGTGATAATTGTTTTTCTTTCCTGTCCTTTCCAATTCTGATTATAGTCTAGGTTTACTCCCAGGAATTTTGTAATGTCACATGATTGATCTGAAGTCCTAAATAATGAATATTAATGTCAGATTCATTTAAATTATTATTGGATGATAATGATGGTCATGAGATCAGTTTTGATTTATAAGTAAATTATTTATACTTTTACTGATCGTAACTTTCAAATGAGATACACATGTGTTGGTAAACATTACAATAATTACATTACATTACGTTACAATAATAATGTGTGTTTTATTCACAAATAACTAGATATATGAAGGAACAGGTAGTTTCAAGATATCTGGGGAAAAGTTGTCGAAATAGTATCTATTTGGGGAATTTTTTTATCACTTCAGGGGAAATTTCAAAAACTCAATCTGGAGACCCTGCCTTTTTTGTTTTCGATAAGACGATAAATACAACACAACAAATAATTACAATTATTAAATTATTAATTATATATCTAAATCTCAATTACAGTACTAATTATAAATTTGTACAAATAATTAAAAGTTGAGGCATTCATAAGTAACTCCTGAATGCACCGCGGGACCAGATAGGGCTCACCATATATTTGAAGAAGCCCATCTATCAGCATAAGGCGCTGGATACTGAAAGATGGACACTCGAAGAAAATATGGCTCAATGATTGAACCTCCTGTGATTGACAATGATTACAAGAAGAAGAACCAACCATTTTTAAACGATGAAGATGAAAATTCAAGCGGCAATGACCAAAACGTAGTCGGCAAATAGTTGAGTAAAACTTTCTATTTATGAAAAATTTACTTTTGCAGAACCATGGTGTAGCATTAATCTGAATATCCAAAGCAGCATACCAACTACCTTTGTTCTCGATTTGTGTACAATGATATGAATGTCTCCCCCATGTTTGACACATCCGTTGTTTTAAAAGGCTTATAACATCTGTGTATGGTAAAGAAACATCTGCATCGTTGCTCTCAAGGTTAGAGAGAGTATCTGCAAATTTAACTATAGTATTGGCAAGATAATCTGCTTTTTCATTTCCTTCTATGCCTTTATGTGAAGGCACCCAAACAAAACTAACATGAATATTTAAATCCGCTAACTCAACCCATAACTGTTTTATAGAATAAATTAAGTAGTTAGTGCTAGCATGTAATTTGTTATTTGTTAAGTTTTGTAAAACACTCATGCTATCACTTACTACAACCCATTTTTTGTGCGCTAAGTTACGATTTCTAATATGTTTCAAAGCACTCAAGATAGCGACAGCCTCAGCTGTAAAAATGCTAGCATGTTTATCTATTTTATGACCAACACCAATATTCAAAGATGGTTCAAATATAGCAAAAGACACAGCATTATCATTTTTTGATCCATCCGTGTAGATAAATTTATGATCTATCCACTCTGACAACATCACATATACTTCTTCTTTAGTAGACAGATTATTGTTGATAATAATTTTCATTGCTGGGAATTTGCTAATGAAAGATCCTTCATAGCAAGGTAAAATATGACTTGATTGATATATGTTTAAATTTTGAAGAGAGTAGAAGAAACTTTGGAAATCTTGTAGCATAAAAATTGGTTTTAAAACAGGTTGAGCGCTAGCCAGATTGACTAAAAGACTATTGCCATAAACACTATAAAGTTTGAGGATAAATCTTTCTCTTAAATAGTTAAAACGGATGATTATTGGTGGAAGATTACATTCAATCTGCATAGAATTTATAGGAGTACTTCTAAATGCCCCAGTAATCAAGCGAAGACACTTGTTTTGAAAAACATCAATCTTATTTACAATTTTAACATCAGACGCAAAACAATAGAAACCATATTCAAAATGACTACGAACTAATGATTTGTACAATGTTAATAAAATCTTTGGATCTGCTCCCCAGTAAGAGCCAGCCAAAGACTTTAATATGTTGTAAGCTTTGTTAGCTTTATTGAAGATATGTTTAATATAATTATTCCAGGATAAATTATTGGAGAATAATATCCCCAAGAATTTAACCTCGAGTGATACAGGTAAAGGAGAATTATTGTAGTAAATAATGGGCATATTATTATATCTTTTTCCAAAAACAACGACCTTCGTCTTCGAAGGATTAACATTAAGGTCTAGGTAAGAAAAATATTTGTTAAGCTTTGCTAAAGCATCATTAACAATTTCAGCAACTTGAGCTAAATCAGTTCCTGACGCATAAACAACTAAATCATCTGCAAACTGTAAATTTTTTACATGCGAACTTAATATTAGATTTAAGCGACGTATATACAATATGAAAATTAAAGGTGACAAGATGCCACCCTGACAAACACCCACAGAAGAGAGTCTAGGTCCATAAAGGTGCCTATTGTATTTGACGAAAACTTCTCTATTGTTTAAAAAGGTTTGAATCCAATTTATAATTTTTCCAGGAATTCCTATTGTTAACAACTCTCGACAAAGGACTTCAATGTTGACACTATTAAAAGCGCCCGCAATGTCAAAAAAAACAGCTACCAAAAGACTATTTGATGCCAAAGAATTATGAATATCAAGCTGTAATTGACAAATACTTTCACGAGCTGAACGATTTCTACGAAAACCAAACTGATTGGAAGGTAAGATATTGTTTTGTTCCACATAAAATTCTAAGCGATGTTTCAGCAATTGTTCGAATATCTTACCAACACATGAAGTAAGTGTGATAGGACGATAGGAATCAGGAGATAATTTGGGTTTATTAGGTTTTAAAATTGGTACCAAACAATCTATTTTCCAGTCTGGAGGTATATATATATATATATATATATCATTATAATCCCATAATAAATTTAAAACCTTCAGAAAAAATTCTAAACTATTACTACTCATTTTTTTAAAAAGAATATAGGGTATTCCGTCAAGACCAAAGGCTGTATCTCTTCTAGAGAAAACAGCGGAATTTAGTTCATTAATTGAGAATGGATTAAGCAAAAAACTATTGCTGGGATTTAAGCTACTAGTATCAACTGCGTTAGGTGTGTTTATTACAAAATCAGGAGTATATTTCATTAAAAAGTCTAAAATCCATGTGTCATCTTCATTATTATTAGGAGTATATGTTTTATTAAATTTACGCATAAATTTCCATATAACAGATAACGGAGTACAGCGATTGAAAGTTTCACAAAGCAAGACCCAACTATTTTGTCTTTCAATTTTAATAGTGAGTTTTTTAAGAGCCCGAAGTCTCTTGAATTCTAGATAGCTTTCCTCAGTTGGGTTATATTTGAACTTTAAATAGGCTTCTTTGAAATTCAAAACAGCCTCTGAGCACTTTTGATTCCACCATGGAAGGTAAGGTTTTTTACTAGGATTCTTAGGACAAGATTGATGACTGATGGTAGAGCAACTTGAATTATTCAAATTAGGAACAGATTTCGCAATGGCTGTGCGCAAAATGTCACAAAAATGTGAATATGTATCCTGAGGACATAAAATATCGATTTGAAAATCAACTAGCGATGCATCCATGCAACTCCGAAACATTTTCCAATCAACATGTTTATAATTTGGGTAGATGGGCAAATGTTTCTTATTAAGACAACTACTATCTGAATCAATATTATTATTAATATTATTATTACTAACCAAGACTTCTATGATTACAGGAAGATGATAACTAGTACCAAGAGGGCTATCATGAACAGACCATTCACAATGAAGTGCCAACGATGGCGAAACCAAAGACAAATCTAGTGCGTTTGGACGCCATGTCAACGAACCAATTGTCGTGGCTTGACCATCATTAAGTAAAACCAAATTATTATCATCAATTACATCTAAAACATCCCTACCACGAGGGGAGTCAGACCCACAACCCCAGGAAGTGTGGTGGGCATTAAAGTCCCCTGCAAATATAATTGGACCAGGAATTGACTTTACCAATGCATCAAATTTACTCTTATTAAAAGCTGGGTCACTATTTGAGGGACTGTAAAAACTGACAATACTCATGTCTTTTTTGTTAATGGTAATTCTGACACAGATGTTTTGTAATGAATTGTCAAAATAAGTGTTAATTTTTGAATATGTAATACTATTATGAATGAATATGGCTACTCCGTTATGATTGTTTCCACAATCATTGCGCTCAATGTTGTAATTTTTAATTTTAAATGTTTGATTAACTTTAAACCATGTTTCTGATATGATTGCGATATGAACTTTATGTGTGTAAAGAAAATTTGTAAATAAGTGCTTATTACTATTCAAACTTTGTGCATTCCATTGTATTATTTTTAAAAAATCCATTATGAGGAAGGAGGGAGTTTATTGCTGAGAGTTTTTTTTAAGGTCTCTCTTATGGACCCTGAATTAATGGGGACATCTTTGTTACTGATAATTTTGGTGATTGTTTCTATTAAAATGTTAATAAAAACTTCAGATTTCATTAAGTTGTTTACTTGTACATCGAGTGTTCTTGCTGTGAGCTGTGGGAATGATTTAGAGTCAAATAAGTCAGAAAAAGTTGCTGTGCGGGACTTAATTTTGTTTTCTTCAACTTTTTGTTTTTTCATGGGACATGATGATGAAATGGCTATGTGATTACCATTACAATTCAGACATTTAGCATTTTTTGGGTCAACATTGCATTGACGGAAATTGTGGCCTTCAGTACAGATAGAGCACACCTCTGAATTTCGACAAAATTTAGCTATATGTCCATACCTCATACACTTTAAACATTGTTTCACAGGAGGTATGTACACATTCACCTCATGCCTCCATGAGTCTAGGTATACATGTTCTGGAAGGTTGGTTGAAGCGAATGTCACTGCAACTGCCTGCGTGGGTTGGAATTGAACAGCTGCACCGCCATCGCCTCTCATCCTGCGCATGAAGCGCCTTACTGTGATCACCTTGCTGGAACTTCCGATCAAAGAGAAGATCTGCTTATTAGACATGTCAACTGGAACCGAGGTAAGCACCCCAGTCACCTCTGTATCTCCAGCTGGAATGCTGGCCCTAAGGGAGAGCTGGTCCAAGAGTTTTTTGTTTTGGAGGAACATGTTGGCGTTGTTGGGGAGATCAAAGGTAATCCCCACCTTAAACTTGTTTAATGATCGCAGGTGCATTACGCCCGAGACGCCATGCTCTCTCAGTCCCTTCGAGAGGGCCATACGATCTTTATCAGTGAATGCCGTGTTTTCCTTATTATGATTTAAAAAGACAATATAGTCATTTTTGTTTGAGTTTTCGGGGTATCTGCGTGAATACCCTGGAACTTTAAATATAGCATACTTATCAGACCTTTCCGGTGTTACGCTATTGCCTTTCGATAACTCTGACTTCATAGATTCTGAGTCCGACGAAATCTCGGAATGCGAAGCCGTCGCCGTCGGAGTCATAAAATTGGATTCATCCGGGGGAGGCGGTTCCTCCTTCCGCCGTCTTTTCTTTCCTCCCATGTTGCTACACCGCTAACCAATGGTATTTATAAGTGTTTACGACAAGTCCCAAGCTTCTAAAAAAGGGAGTTTGGGTATTTTTTAGAAATAATCTGAAAAACGCGCCTTGTCGTTTTAACGGTTCCCGCCTTTTTCGAAAAAGAAGGTTCATTGAAGGCAAGCAAGACGGACAGACAATAACCATGAATGTAGTAGTACATCCTAGACAATAACGGTTGATTTTCTTGTGGTTGGTCTGCCTGAATTAATGTCACTTTTATGTGTTACCAGATAGGACGTATTTGCAGATTAAATTGGTAATTTCTACAGCTGTGCATTGTTTTCTTATGCAGAAACGCTCAGGAAATTATGATCACAATATAAGAAAAAAACACTTAAATCTATATGTACCTACGTACTTAACCCTCATTATAGCAAACTACAGCTTGCGTTATAGTATCAACTATACCTACTAGTTTAAAAAGTGAACATAAAATGAGCATTGGAGTAAATAATCCATGACGGTGAATAGATAAGCAGAATAGTTAATTAAAGGTGTAAATAAACGAATGTGTCTACATGCGCCGCAGAGGGAGTATATGCATTATGTGTAGTAGAATATGAGTTATACAAAAATAAAGTTAGGAGAAAAGTCATTCAAATAATCATAAGTATCAATATGAGACACCCTGATCAATGAAATTGTTGATCAGACAACCGTGAAAATTTTAACATTGTACCTAGGCAAAGGCCCATAGTATAAATACATAAAGTAATAAGTTTTTTTTTTCTTTATGTACCTAAAATCCTAATACCTTTATAATTTATATATTGTTAATTTTCTTAAACTTATTCAATAATGTGGAGTTTTCACGGACGTTTAAAATCATGCGCTAATAGATGGCGCTGCTTTGAACCTATCTTTTAAAATAAAGTGAAATGTCAAAGTCAACAACGTAGTGATATATTTTCGTGGTATTTTGTTACCATCACACAAAAGCACAGACAATGCATTTGTTAATTTTGACACGCATACATGAGTCAGCGCCATCTATCGAGCCAAATTGAACTACTTTTTTTTTTACTCGAAAATGAAAAGCTCTCATTCCCTTCATTCGCACTACCGATGCATCTTTTTTCCGCAATTCACTAAGGTTATCTGGAAGAGAATGCTTTCTAGCATTAAGTACGCCTTTGTACTTCTTTGTTTTATGTGCAATAAATCATTTTCTATCTCATCATCATCATAATCAGCCAACATTAGTCCGCAGCTGGACATAGGCCTCTCCCAATACGCGCCACTAAGCCCGGTGTTCGGCTCTTCTCATCCACTTTCTGCGGCGGCCGCCTTTCGTAGGTTATCGCTCCATCTAGCCAGATTTCTATCTATCTATCTATAATCCAGCCATTTTGGATGTGAAATGTTTGTAAATAAAGAACCCATATGTAACCCAAAAATCAATCGCTTATTTTAAGGTACAAAGATAGGTATTGGTTTTCTTGTCACTAGCTTGCACAACTATAAATCAATATTGATATATTTAAAATTAAAACAGTTTTGTCACAATAGTTTAGAATGCATGATGGCTTACATTTTGTCTACATCGCGTTTTTTTTAAATCGGGAAATTTTTCCCTTACATGGCAACTTCAAAAACGTAATTTTGTTTTGTTTGTTGAATGACTAATTTTGTTTGGTTGGCCATTAGCCACTTTTTCTTTCCGTTGTCAGTCAGTTTGTTTCGTTGCGTGCTCTTCTCGCGAGGTTTGTTTGTTTACATTTTATTTGCACCGCAACTTTTTATCTCAGTCATTTGTTTACATATTAATAGTTACGTTGCATATAGTTATGCAGACTAAACTGTGGTATCGTTCGTTGTAGTACAGTGCCAACCAGTGAAAAGTTAGTCATTAACAAAAAGTTTTGGGTGTTTTTGTGTTACATTGTTTTTACTAGGAATTTCGTTACTCTGTATTTTATCAGGTAAGACTAATATAATAATATTTATCTAACTTTTAACAACTAAGTTAAGGATATAAATGGTCAGTGAAATCATTTACAGAATGGGAAAAAGCCAAAAATATTTGCAGTGTTGCAAAGTTATTTCTATAGTGACCTTGTTGCGTTAAACCTTCTAAAGCAACTTTCTTCAATCAACTTAGCAAAAAGATTCCAGCATTCGTTTATTCGTTAAAAACTCCACATGCAAGAGTACTACAGGTAGTCAATTAGCTGAATATTTACACAATGAGATTGGCACCAATGTAATTTTAGACATAAGAAATCCTTATACCTAGATGCAAGAAGGTTGATATCACCACAGTACAGGCCATTTTTTTGTTGTTTTTTTTATACTACTTGAATGACGAACAAGCAGATGGCCCACCTGATGTTAAGCGATATCCTCTGCCTATGAACAGTGCATTACCTCATAGGTCACGTCCATTGCACATTGCACTACGCCCGCCACCCTGAGACAAAGATGAAAAGTCTCATGCACCTGTAATTTCACCGGCACCCTTACCCTTCAAACTGGAACAGAGCAATGCGAGCACTACTGCTTTGTGGCAGAAATAGGTACGGTGGTAGTACTCCCCCGGACGAACTCTTAGTGAATCATGATCAGCCATGATCAGCTTTACAGCATGCAACATTAAAATACATTTACAATGTATATGTTTATCTGGTAGACATGCTCAAAAATGTATAGTCAAAAATTTTGTAACACATTTTGCACAAAACATAAGAATCGCCTAAGTTCTTTCCTAACTTGTTTAAACTACTAACGATAAATTTGCTTGCACTAACCCTAAGCCATTCCTTAGTCCACTCAGGCGAGGCTGTTCTTAGGCTTAGGTGTATCTTTAGGTCAAGCCTAACCTTATGTTTATTGCAAACGGGCATCACATTTGTATTAATCAGTTTAGTGGTTTTTGCGTTCTGAAGGTTACAGTTATACATACAAACATACGTAGATCCTCAACTTATTGATTACCCTCCCTCACTGAAACGTGACACACTACGCATCACTAATGAAGCATAAAAAAAAAATAAGGAACTGGGGTCAGTGCGGATTCAAAAAGTAGCTGAAATGAAACGTAGACAGTTAAAATAAAATGGTCAAAAAGCCACGGCCCTTGGAATGATAAGGGCGATTTCTTAGCGAAAGGAAGGAGCTAAACTTATACCAACTCCTAAAGATATCAGCCTATCCTATCTACCAATGGTGCAAATTAAATGTTGACCAAACCAGTGTCAATGCTGTGTTTGTCTGTAATAATTACATTGTTTTTATTATTCTTGCTATTTATTTTTAACGCCTATCACAAGTATTCCTTTATACTTAAAAGGTGTTTTCAACTATAGTTTAAAATTAAGTATCTTTTATTACTGAATAAATACATTTGTATTTGTATTTATATATTTATCCATAAAAAGGAACACCAACAGCATATACAGGCCGTCCCAAGACTATGCAACATGAAGAGAAAGTACCTTAAATATTGTAGATAGGATAGTAGACTTTATTTTATTTTTAAAAGTTATTAATACTGCGTTAAAAGATTTTCTAAAAATTACTTGCTTCGTCTGGGAATCCAACCGACTTAAATGTGAAAAAAAAACGGCCATATTTTCATGATGCCAATCGAAAGAATAGATAAAAAATAATATGAACAGTATATAAGAACACTTTCATAAAAAACATTTGAGTTCCTTCTTTCTTAGATTGATATAAATATCATTAGTTTAGCTGTGAATGTCATTCAAGGATTGGTAAGACTACTCAGTAAGACTACTGGGATTTGGCGTTTTTTTTTTGGGTTTTGTTCATTGAAATTTGTATCCGGAGGCTGCATACTCTAAGTGTTTAGCTAAACTAATGATACTTTTGAAACACTATCAATCAAAACAATGGGTGTTAGTTCTCTTAGTTTCCGCAAAATCAGGTTTCGCTATCTCAAGTCTCAAGATATGGTGATGAGCTGTAATTAAAAACACAAAATTTGAATTTCGCCCCTCTTGTGAAACTTTCCACCTTATTGTCCCTATGATTAAAAAACCGGCCAAGTGCGAGTCGGATTCGCGCACCGAGGGTTCCGTACAAACCTGTAGGTATATAAGTAAAAGTTATGGTATTTTTATCGCTAAAAGAAATTATCATGAGGAACGGGGTAAAGTCTAAAATTAATAAAAATATTTTTAGTATATGTATCCAAAATGAAGTTGAATCGGTCGCGAAATATTTATACTTTTCGCAATTTTTCCTATAGCTGTGCTATAAGATGATGCTTCGTACCAAATTTCAAGATTCTGAGTTCACGGGAAGTACCCTGTAGGTAATTATCCCTTGCGAGTTTTTTTTATACTACTGAATGACGGTACAAGCAGATGGCCTACCTGATGTTAAGCGGTAACCTCTGCCTATGAACAGTGCATTACCTCATAGGTCACGTCCACCTAGGACGCACCCTATGTTGCATTGCACTGCGCCCGCCACCCTGAGACATAAAGATGAAAAGTCTCATATGCCTGTAATTTCACCGGCACCCTTACCCTTCAAACCGGAACACAGCAATGCGAGCACTACTGCTTTGCGGCAGAAATAGGTATGGTGGTAGTACTTCCCCCGGCGAACTCTTTCACAAAAAAGCTCTACTACTACTACTACTTTGTCGAGTGTCGACAATTTGCAGCATAAACGGCTGTATCTTTTGATTGTGTTAGCTTTAAAGTTTGATTTTTTCACAGGTCCAACGGACAGTAGACTTGAGTATTTGATATGAATTTCAGCTTGATTCCTCCACGCGTTCCTGAGAAAAAGGGTCTTGACAGACAGACAGACAGACGGACAACAAAGTGATCCTATAATGGTTCTGTTTTACCTTTTGAGGTACGGAACCCTAAAAATAATGATTGATAAACAAATATGAACATAAACCCTTTAATTACTCACCACTGATGCAATGACGTCAAACGGTCGAAAAGTCAGTCCTACAAAACAATACCAGTTATTATTGAAAAAACTAATACCCAATTGAGCCTATGAGACATGGGTCTCAATGCTCTGTTACAGAAATTTTTCTCACAGACGCATACGTGGTAGCGCGCGTACAATGACACTGTTCTGCTGAACGGCGTCAAGGAAGCGTGAGGGGAGACAGCACAACCCTCTCCGACATCCTTGAGCATCAATCCAACGGCATACAGTCGTACAGAGGCGTAGCTTTTGAACTTATTAGACGCTCCGTTACTCTCCGGGTCTGGCAGCCTATCGTCGAAACCTCTGCACCCTCGTTCAACATAACAGCTTCCAACATCTAGCCATCTTTTGAAACATCCTTGTTGAGTACCTGTCGCTTGAAAAACACCATTCCAATTACTATCGCCTTTGTCTCTGTTGATACTCTGATTAAAAGGCCGCCAAATGCACTTGGTATAAGTCGGGTCCTGCCATCCAGTGTGGTAGCAGCCTCTGATACCTGTGTTAACGAAAGGTTTTCTTTTCGTTTGAACTCTTTTGTGTTTCAATCCATCAAAAAGTGAAGGTATAAATTCTGAGCGTACTTTACGTGGCCTCAATTTTTTTATGAATTCAGTGTATATCTGTTGCATTTGGGTACCATTCATCACTGGCTGAACTGGAAAATAGGGGTTCAAAGTTTTAGGGCTGAGTTTGGTACTTTGGGTGACGTCATGTATGGTTGACCCGTTTTCAGAAATAGGTTGAAACTCTGTTCTGTTTTTTCCATACAAATCCATAATGCTTTCCCATGCTTCTGGTACGAGTACGGTTGGTCGGTCTTGTATGGTATATACCGTCGTAGTTTCTTCGTTTCCAGTATGAGTTGCAGCCTCATTGACTGCAGTTGTTGGCTTATAACTTGAAGAGTCGAAGTAAATGTTTCTCGTAGATAGATCTGTGGCTTTCGCAGTGTTATCTCCCGCGTTCTCTTTATCCAGAGGGTAAGAAAAATATTCATCTATAGCGTCGAAATGACTAAGGTATTTGAATTGTGTTGGTAAAGATAAATTCACGCTGTGAAGTAAGACTAGGAGAAAAGCGAAAAGAAACAACAAGGACTCAGATATGAACATTGCTAATGTGTTACATTCAGAATTTCAAAATAAATTGCTTATAATTTAGAAAATTTAAAACACTATTTACCGTACTATGATTTGATGTTATTTGACATATAAATGACGAAACGAAATGAGTTGTCAGTCTGGTTTAGATTTTTCGATCTAGCACTGCGATCACAGAATTCTGTATCTGTGATCCATTATACCATAAAAAGTTCTCGTGCTATTAAGATGCAACGTTTCGCTTGTGGCGCGAAATTCAAATTTTATTGTGTTTTTGCTAATAACAGCTCATCAACACATCTTGAGATAGCGAAACCTGATTTTGCGCAAACTATGAGAACTAACACACGTTTAGATTGATAGTGTCTCTTCTTCTTTTTCATTTAATGGCTACTTAGGAGTGCTCCAAACAATTTCGCCAATGTCAAGTGATATTTTTATAGTCAAGTCGTCAAGAGTCTGCGAACACAAAACCCAGTTTAAATAGTGGCAGAAAAACAGAGTTTTTGTGGAAAAAATCCACCATTTAGAAAAGACACGCAATACTCTTAAATGTTACTACATCACACATCTGCTATTTATCCAAGTTATACCGGATAAAATGCCACCAAAATTACACGAAATAACTCGAAAAACCACATTAAAATGAAATCTAATAAAAATAAAGAAGTTTATTTCAAAAATGGCAGATTTAAATCCCTGATAGTTTCTCAGAAATTAGTTTAGCTGCGAATGTCATTCAATGATTTTAACAGTTATTTTTTTGTTCATTTCTCGTTATCTTTTTAATCACCGATCATTCTCCATCGTTTGCAAGCCTTACTTACTACGTTACATTGGCGAACTAGTGGCACCACCACACCAAGCCATTCATAAAAAGATTGAAAAAAATGATCTTAGAAACCTCAATATCATTTTTGAAGACCTATCTTTAGATACACCACAAATATGGGATTGATTAAAAAAAAATAAGTTTCAGTTCTAAGTATCCCCAAAAATTTATTGTGTTTTTCTATTTTTGTGTGAAAATCTTAATGCGGTTCACAGAATACATCTACTTACCAAGTTTCAACAGCATAGTTCTTTAGTTTGGCTACGGAACCCTAAAAACACAATAAAATGTTAATTTCGCGCCACAAGCGAAACGTTCCACCTTAATGATAGCCTCTGTCATCGTCTGTGGTCATATTTTTCTTCAACTTCGTCAATAATGAATGCCACATTTGTACACTTTCAATACATTGTTCCAAAAATCTAGAATGTTGCATTAAGTTTTATCCGATTATGGCTATAAATATGCAACATTTTATAAAGATCTGCCAAGATAAGATAAGATAAGATGAGATAAGATTATTTATTTATTTGCCAGAACATTGTACAAAGTTCTTAAACTAGGTGAAGTCCACTTATCTTCTACCTTATTACTAGGCATACAAACTTTCACATGAATTTCTTTATTAAATTAAATGGAAACCGGAGCCAGACGGAACGAAAAAACCACCCAAGTGCGAGTCGGACATAGTATACAGAGCGTCCCAAGACTATGCGAGCTGAAAGAACACTTTATTTTATTTTTTTAAACTCAGAAATACTGCATTCAAAGATTTTCTAAAAATTTCTTACTTCGTCTGGGAATCGAAGCGAATTAAATGTGAAAAAGAAAATCTTTGAATGCAGGTATTTGTTACTAAGTTTTAAAGATAAAATAAAGTCTCCTTTCAGCAAAATATCCTATCTACAATATTTAAGGTACTTTCCCTTCATGTCGCATAGTCTTGGGACGACCTGTGTGCTGAGTCTGGCTTTTACCAAACATTTGACACTGGTGTATGGTGTAGTGTAACACGCATTTTTGTATGGGAATATGATAAGCGCCCCTAGCGTACACTTTGAGAACTTATATTCTGAGTCCCAGCTGCCATGCTTACGATCATCGTCGTTACACCAAACACCGGTCGTATAAGCCGAGCCACGGCCGTCGTATCGTAAACACTTACGTACCGTTTTTAACGGTTTTTCATTTATTTCTGAGTCCGAGTGCCAAATTTGACAGCTTCACGCTTGGAATACGATGACACGACGGCGACGATGAGCGTTACGCTCAACACTTGTGTTTTTGGCGGTGAGAGGTGAGCCCTACACGGTAGTGTTTATTTTTCTGTGTAATTGTGGACTTTTGTGGGGTTCTTTGTTATTGAGAATGTCTGCGAGATATTTTCTTGCATAGATGTTGATGAAGAAGAACGGGCTCGTGAGCTACGGGAAATGCGAGACAGTCTTCGGGCATCCTTTGATCCTGTCGAAGATCTCCCGGAGACCGAATTTAGGAATACCGGCTGTCGAAAGAAGCCTTCGTATTCCTATGCGAAGAGCTGCGACAGCGTACCGACCGACCGACCAAAGGCCTAAGCAGCGTGTGAGCCTTGAAGTAAAAGTGAGTACCTATATTACTTTTGTCAATAATTTACCTCGTAGACAGAGTATAGAGGTACGCTCTACGATTTACCTGCTCTAGGCCTTATTTTGCTTGTAGATTGGGGTTTCTTTCTTTACCCCTATCTCTGGTTCGTTTCAAAGACCTAGCGTGGTGAAAGATTCTTCTTTGATGATACAAATTACCTACTTAGGTACTTAATGCTCAAAAAACTAACTATATGTGCTATACAATATATAATAGAACCCAACCTGGAAGGGATTTCAACATACGGATACATAATTATGAAAACATACATGACGACCAGTGTAACTATCTCATAATTAACAAAGTCTCCTCAACTAAGTACTTGGGAGTCATGTTAGATCAAAAAATCAAAAATCATTCCTAGAAAATTTTACTTTAGCAATGTTTATAACTTAGGTATGTATTTCTTGTTTCAGAAAATCACGAAGGACTCCGGAGAAAAGGTGGCCGTAAGCCTCACATCAGTCATCAAACCCTACGGATACAACTAGTAGAGGATAAGATATCATACAAATTCTAAATTCTTTGCATAAAAATAAACATCTGGTTGTCCAAAACGTGGTTTCATTGCGGATAGGTAGATACATAACTAAATCAAGAGAATATAGGACTACAATTATCTTACCCTTGGCTTGCATGTACCTGTACATAAGAGAATTGTGTATTCTTGTGAAACAACACCCAGAATACTTTATCTGATTGCTTCATAGCAATCAGATATACCTACCTAGTTGTAAAAAATGTTGAGCCTAGAAATCCATTTATACTTTATTTACCCAAACTTAAACTGCAGACTTATAAGAGAAATATATATAATAAATGTAAATGCCATACGGGTCTATAATAAAATACCAAATTCATGGATTTGCCATTAAGTATATCAGTTATCTAGTACCCATAACACAAGCTCTGCTTAGCTTGGGGCTAGATAATGTTGTGTGAACTGTCCAGCATTATTGATTTATTTATGTTCTTATGTTTAAAAGCAAGCTAGCGAAAGAGGTGTTATAATTGTATTGTAACACCTCTTAGAAATAAGTTACCTGTATTCGAGCTAGTAAAATATTCTTATTCTTAGGAACCGGATGAAAAAAGTTAATGATCTCAGTAAGGTTAATGTAAGGTTTAAGGTATCTGCGATTATGATCATAGTGAAATAATATAGGCAACTTACCTGTCCTGTTACCCTGTGTAAATAAACAAGATCTAATTTCTTGGACTTGTCAGTTAGGTCGCTGCTACCATGACTTTACTAGATCTATATATATATATCTATATTTATATTTTATAGATTTATCTAGATGATTTTTGGTTTCGGGCCTTATATGAATGTGTTTACCAAAAATATTCTTAAAAAACAACACTTCTCCCAATGGCCTAAACTAGGGGAGAAATCTAAGTGATACTAGAAAGTTATGCGCTCCTGCCCAATACGAAAAATTCAGTCATTGAAATTACCACCAAAGTAAGTCAAAAGTATTTTATTCATTGAAATCACAAGGTACAATCACTCCACAAGCACAAAAGTTTACTGGGGTCTTCGCAGGCTTCTCGGGTTGTTGAGGATTTGTTTACGTTGAGCTGCTATTTCCACACATTCCAGGATTAAGTGGGCAGCCGATTCTTCTTCGGTCAGACACCCTCTGCAGAGTGGGCTGTATGTGGCTCCGATGTTGAAGAGGTGACGTATCAGTTGTTGTAGGTAAGCCAAGCCAGCCGGTAGGGCAGCTCTTGGTTGTATGCAGCCCGTGGTCCGTGCCCAGCGTTCATTGCGTTTATTAGTGTTGCGGAGTTGCATCCATGTTTGCACGAAGAGGTTTGTTACTTATAAATCTTTGAATACTTTCTTTGTTTGGAAATTAATGAAAATACTTGAATTTGACTACTACACCTTCTTCTTCTTCATAATGGCGAAAACCAACTTCAACTTCAACTTCAAAAATCAAAATACAATTTGACTTTGACATCTTTACAGTGACAACTGACACATTCAACAATCAAATTCCATAGACAAATACCTTTTTATCAGTTTTAAATTCATTTCGGCAACATACCATAGCCAATTTTGGCGTCTTCCGGTGTTATACGATCGTGTCCCTACGATGGGTGGTATACGACGGTGTTGAACCACTAAGACTCACTTATGTCCCACACACACCGGTGTATGGTGTAAGCGTAGTGTAAGTACGACGGACGATTGGTGTCATCGTGTGCAAAACTGCGACTCAGCCCTCTGTATACCAACAAACAGTGGGTCAACGGCACGATGCATGACGTAATGTGAGATATCAAACCAAAGTGATAACAAGATTGAGCGTCTGCACAGCTTAAAAAGATACCGTGCTACTAATATCGTAATGCGGCGATGAGCTCACCACTTGTCACGTCTATAATTCCCACGACCATTATATTGCAACCCACTGTGAAATGAGGCCTTTTGAGGCTATTCCTACCCCTTCGGGGAAAAAGGTGTGTATGTTTGTTTGTTTCCACATGACACAGAAACGAGTACCTACTCTGATTTCAAAGCATTATTTTTTTAAGATGGCGTTCTATTTTTATATTTAAACGAAAATAATATGCGTAAACACTTCCTCTCGAAATCTAAAACCATAATGGAATACGATTTCTTGCCAAATTATATATATATAACTAGTGGAATGCCCGCGACTTCGTCCGCGTTTTCTTTTCCAGACAAACTTCAATACCCCGCTGCGCCCCCTTAGGGGTTGAATTTTTGGCTCTAGTCCACAAAAGGAACGTACTCTCCAAATGTCAGGGCTCTAGGACTTATGGTTTAGGCTGTGCGTTGATAGTCAGTCACTCAGTCAGTCACGCAACGATTTTATATACAAATACTGATGATTGCAGCTTGCTAGGAATTACTTCACCTCGAGCTCTGGTGTTTCGCTCACGCCTACTCTGAACTTCGGCTCCTACATCGAGTCTAAGGCAAAAACAGTGCCATGAACAGTTATGTAGATTAGATTTATGTTCTTTCCTCTGTAGGTACTTGTCTTTTTGTTTTTTTGGTACGAACTTTGTGTCAGGTGCCTTTAGTAGCTTCCTATAATAACCACGAGTTTTGTCTCATGAATAATCTTTATAAAAGGAAAGTCTGATCAAAGTAACCCCTGCATCACTTTCCATTGTTCCAACATCGGGTTCACTTTCATTATTTAATTTATCGGCTGCCTTGTCTATTGAGTGACTAATGATTCTGCTATCATTCAAAATTGAACCTTCTCTTCATCCTATAAGATGCATCTAAGCGATCTCTTGAGATCTGATTGGAACCGGTTTCAATATTATTCTAATCAGTATGTATAGAGGCGTATTTTTAATCATAACTCACGATTTTGGACATTGATTTCATCAGTGGTGACGTCATTGAGTCTTACTATATTAGTATAGTACGTGCTATGGGCCTTGTTTTTTATTAAACTAATGATACTATTGTAAAATACATTTATTAGAAATAATAATACCTACAACTATAATACAAGAAAGTATGCACAATTTTTTTCTATCGATCTAAAAGTAGCTCAATTTATCCAAATCTCTACCAGACTGAAGCGTCCCTAAGATGCTGGCTGCATTGCCACGCTGAATGGCAATACTAATGCGTTGCGCCAGATAAGAGCCAGCTCTGGTGTCACGCGTCGCTTCGACCAGACGCCCTGAAATAATTTTGAAAACGCGAAGGGCCCCCGGTTCCCCACTTGCAGTCTCGACCCCGAAAGGCTTAAATAAGTAAGCTCTGTCGAGACTTACATATTTGCGTCTTTTGAGGTCCTCAGCGGAATCTGCCGCCGCTGAGATGACGCGCGCAAGGCTATCAACGCATATGGCGTCCCACACCAACAAAAATACATACCTATTTAAAAATACATAAGGTTAATTAATAAGAATTCAATGACAACGTACCCACCACTATTAATCAGTTCTCCCTATCATCAAAGGTTTGCTGGAAGAACTCTTTCAGGGTTAAGCTCGCCTTTGTACATGTCCTCTATGTAAGTTGTGTTTCTTCTCTGTTTGTGTGTACAATAAAGAATGAAGGACAATGTTTATTTTGCTATACATAATGGTTTCTTTTCTGAAAACGCTTATGGAATACATATTTCGAATCGTCTTAAATGCTTGTAATTTAATTTCAATAGTTTGTTCATTGGAATAAGATTGGAATCGCAAGGATCATTTTGAATCGTCTTATAACTAAATTGACTCCTGTTCCAACGCGACCAAACATAGAAGAATCAGGCAACAAACACGGCACGCGCTTTATTTGATAGAGGAATTCCTGATAGATCCTTGACCATGATCCCGTGGACTTTGATCGTCTTAATCATCGAGCAACTACGGAGGCCTGCAATGCTCTAAGGTCTTAATAGATCCCTTGATCCTATAGTGCTCAGAGGGAAACGCCTGTGTGGTGCCATCGAACAAGAAGCTGATGCATAGAAAAAGCGTTAGGTAGCTACCTTGGCGATTGTGTCAGTTACCCACCTATCTAGCCTTTACTGATGTAGCCTCAACGCGTACGGAAAACGAAATTACATACCCACCACCTACCTATGTTACCAGCAATAATACAGCTGTCAGTATGTTAGAGATACTCTTCGAACACAGCTTCATCTATCAATAAAAAAATGCTTTAGCTACAGTCACTGTTACATAGCCTTTTCCCTGAAGGCGTAGGAGAGCCTCAATCAGCCTCTTTTCACTTAGTCGTCAATTACTTGATATTAACAAACAAAATTAGGTATGTGAGAACAGCATACTAGCATCAAACTCAACGATATAACGTTCCCAGAATACGAAATGGAATTTGAAAATAAACATTCCAGTGTTTGAAGATTATCGATTCAGAGAATCGATTGGAACAGACGTCAAAAAAATGCAACGTACTATTTCAAAGTTTTTAAAGCTGACGCTAAATATTACACACCTCTGAATCACAAACAGGTAAATCGTATTATGAAGTATTTTATTGAAAGGAGTTATTATTGGTGACAAAACTTAAAGCGGGGTATGTCGCAAAATTTACAATATTAGATTTGATTTAAAATTTAAAATCTGATTTTGGTTCAGACTAAATCAAGTGCATTAATCAAATTGAAAATATGTAACGAAACTGCATTATAATTCCGAGGGATCACTGTACCAGAAACACCAGAAACACGATAGGACAATGTTTTATAGATAGAAATAAAACCCTAAGTCACCTCTAACTTTTGGCTAGATTCTATTTTTAATTAAAATAGTACATGTTATTGGGTGAAAAATAGGATAAATAAAATCAATACAACAAAGCAGAGGGTTTACTGTAGGGGTTTTGTAAATTTATTTTAAGAGATATTCAACAAAAACTGCTTTTTCGAGCGGCAGGAGGCGTTTTTTTGTATGAAGATTTCTGGCTGGGGTGGAATACGCTAAAAGAACCGTAGAGTTAGCAAAATTTACAGACTGGGGACTAATTGGCCAATCTGAAAACGAGCTTGATATTGATGACATCACATTTCCCAAGCACCAAAAACAGGATTAAACAAGTTGCTAATCCTCTGAGGCAATGCCCATTTAAACCACTATCCAACCATCTCACTATATGAGCTGAATCGAAGCGGGATAGAGTACAAAGTCGTCTGCTTACCACAATATGATGAAACATGCTGGTAATTCGGTTAGAAGCAACGGAAACATTTCATTCTCCCTATCATTGACAAGACTTTAGATAGCAAGATCTATGACAAACATAAACAAGATAAAAGTATTTGAATAGCCTCACCTAGCTCCTATAAATATGCTTTATCCAGTTATCGCCTAAAAAGGTGAGTGATGTTGAAATTTGTAGCCCTGGCCTAGAAATTTGCAGATTTAAATCATCTCTGTGATAAGCAAGCACTGAGACGCACTGATTGAGCACTATTTATAACTTTTGACTCTCAATTAGAGGTTCTCAATGCGAGTGTTTTTTTAATGTTTTTGTTACCTCATGTCTCCGTCATTTATGAACTGTTGTTTTTTTAGTTGACACTATAGTTTTCCAGATTGGTCCCATTTTCATCAAAATCTGGTTCCGATGATGGGATCCATGAGGAATTGAGGGAACTCCTCAAATATGTATTATAGTCACACATATAGCGATTTCGGTATTTTCAGCAACAAGTCAAGCATGTGCGTTCAGTAATTGCCATTTGTTGAAGTGGAACTGATGAAGAAGACCAGAGATGGCCATTGGCACTACTCAATGATAAGTATTTCACGGGTGGCGAGAAGGGTGACTTTCCGATATCCGATTGAGCTGAAATTTGGCATACCTGTCTAGTTCCGATGACAATACAATATGATCGTGACAGCGAGATGATGATGATCTGATGATGGAGACGGAAGATGGACAACGGAACTCCTTGATAGATAACAGTAGACTGGCCGTGCTTAGACTCATAGTGATAAGCACCATGGCCCCGATCACTAAAATTATACAATCTTGTATTGGGGATAAATTCCTAGCTTCGAAGTCGGTCGGAAGTCGGTTTCTAAAAGAATTGTCATCAAGAAATACAGCGGCAGAAATGAGTATGGTGGTAGTCTTCTTATTACGATAATTGACATTCTGGTGATTTGATATGAAGATGATTTGCGAACTAAACAAAAGGAAGCAATACCAACGATACATACACATACATGTATATACATAGACACACGCCTTTTTCCCCGAAGGAGTATGCAGAGCCTCAATGGGCCTCTTTTCACAGTGGGTTGCACCATCGTAGAATATTAGTCGTGCCAAGTGGTTAGCTCATCGCCGCCATTGCTTCCCCTGACTGACTCGGTTAACGCTTTCTTCCAGTAATAACACATTCCATAAAAAGCCAGCAGCATAATTAAAAAATATAAAAAAACTCGAACTAACAGTGTGTTTGTAAAATAATGACTAGAATTGACCTTCTGACTATGTAGTTACGTGTTTATTACGTATTATCTAATTTGTTTTTTTATCAAGTACTTCTAACCAGCAGTGCGGCGTTTTGTGAGACGTTTAAGTTTTTGAAACTCAAACAAGATGAAACTAGAGTTGCGTGATTATAACAAATTTTCGACACTCTTGCTCATAACATCACACCAAACAAAAACCGCCATTACAAATCGGACAAATGTACCGAAACCAATCTAAATATGATATGGCTCGTTGCTACGCAATACTTACATGAGAGTACATAACACGTACAAAATATATTACGTAGTACTCTATAAATTGTCTAAATTACCCATATTGTGATTGGCAGCTTTCTAAAAGTATTGTTTGGATCAAGGGATCGAAAGCAAGCGAGTTTTCTAGGAGTATAAAGATATGCCTAAGATTAAGGATCAACTGAGTTCGATGGAAGATGTAGGTAATACTTAATAATGTCCAGCCTAGCAGAGAATTTTCGAGGGTAATAAAAACCTTGGATTTTTTCCCGTATAATTTATTGTGCGACATTAAAAACAAAGAAGGACCCAAAACAGACCCTCGTTGCACTCTAACCACGCAACTTAGGATTCCGCAACACGTAACGTAATGCTTTTTGCTTACGCAACCTAGCTAAACCGAGGTATTGTTTCAATGGCTCGTTACTTAAACCATAGGCCATTCATTAAGGAGTGACTCGGCTGAATTCGGGTGTTGTTGGTCAAAAGCGTGGCCGATATTCAGTTATTGTGAGTTAACCAGCAGTTTCTATTTGATGTTAGTTGGATAACTGTTATCGAAGACTATTATCTGTGAATGTATTAGGACTTAAGATAAGACAAGATAATTTTATTTGCCAGAACTTTGTATAAAGGTCTTAAACTTGATGAAGTCCACTTATGTTCTACCTTATTACTAGGCATGCAAATTTTTACATAAGTACCGATTAAATAAGAGCAATAAAAACGTTTTAAAATAATTGAGATAGAGTAATAAATTAAAATAAAATGTCAATACTTAGCTTAATCAATAAATAAATTAATTGAAAATCCCTGTAATGTATTAATTTACAGAATAATAGCATCTACGCATCAGCCATTTTTTTTAAATTTAATGTTTAATATATTTCCAGATAGATTCGTAAGATCTTCGGGGAGATTGTTGAAAATTTTAATCGTCATGTAATGCCTGATTCTGTGTCATTTTTAGATTAAAATTGGGTTGTTCAGTCTCTCTATCAGTGTTGTCAGATCTATCCCTTAGTTTTATTAGTCTAAATTCTTTATTTTTCTCAAACAGTTAATACCGTCAGTGGATGCTGCATCACAAACTGCACAAACTTGCTACCTTAGTACATTGATTTTCACTAGAAATGGGATATTTACCATGATTTTTGAGTTTTGATTGTTCCAGATATTTAGGTACAGTTGCATGCGCCACGTTCACCGGAGAACTAACTAAACTAACTAAAGTAGATGTTATTGGTAGATACTACCCCCTTTCTCATTATTTTATTACGAACGATACCCACTATAGGTAGTGGCTTCTTAGTTAGGGTTTGGATACCGGCCCTACAAACGGATTTAGCTGTGAAATCAAATAATCGGTTGATATGATGTCGTTTTACTTGTGTTTGTATTACCACTGTTTTTCTTCGTTTTGCTGACGTTTCGAGAGTGTGTTCAGAGGCCTCTTCATCATGAGCACCGCCCGCGACCGCGTTCGACGGTGGACCGGCAGTGGTTGAACAGTGGCTATAGACTTTTATTCTTTTAAAATGATTCCCAACTACGTCAGTTTCAATTCTATCATTATACTGGTTTATTTTTTACATCTGCTCTTATGTAGATATAAGTGTACCCTTCTTGTGGTACGTAAGATATTGCAGTTTTATCTTTATAGGTCATTGGTCGGTCGGTTTTTTTATCGAGAAAAATTGGCACATTTGCAAAGATATTCCAATAATTAAAGAAAGTTTGTTTATCGACGGCAGTTTGCTTTCATCGCCTAATAACACAGAAATGTTTTACTACAGGCTGGTAACATTAAATGTAATTTTATAGACGCATCGACCTGTTTCACATACTTGAAATCAGGCAAATAGGTGCCTGTTAGCAGCAGCCATAGCTTGGAATCAGGTCAGCTGACTCACTTCTAAACTTATCAAAACCAGCGTTTCAGTAATGATGCTTCAAAACTGCGAGGTATTAAGACTGCGCCAACCCCAGGCACAAATCGTCATACACAAGTATTAATTTTGTAAAAATTTAAAAAAACCCTCAACGCAATGATACGGCTGAACCGATTTTGATCAAACATAGCTAAGAACACTCCCGACTAAATCACCTTTCAAACAAAAAAAAACAAAATCAAAATCGGTTCATCCTTAAGGGAGCTACGATGCCACAAACAGACGCACACAGACATGTCAAACTTATAATAACGCCTCGCATACATACATACATAGACACACGCCTTTTTCCCCGAAGGGGTAGGCAGAGCCTCAATGGACCTCTTTTCACAGTGGGTTGCACCATCGTGGAATATAGACGTGACAAGTGGTGAGCTCATCGCCGCCATTGCTTCCCACGACTGACTCGGCTAACGCCTTCTTCCAGTAATAACACATTCCATAATAAGCTAGCAGCCAGGACAAATCTTATACCAACGAATCTTATCAACAAGTCCGGTAAGTAACGCCTCGCGCCACTCGAAAAAGTGGTTTTTATTGAATATCTTGTAAAGTATAGATAATTTTACAAAACCCCTATAGTTAAACCTCGGCCTCGGTATTCATTTTATTTATTGAATTTTTTTACCCAATAATATGCTCTATTTTAATAAACAATCGAATCTAGGCAAAAAATTTACGTAACTTTGTTTTTTTTTTATCGAGAAAATATTCTCCTATCCTGTTTCTGGTAATTACAATGTAGTATCCATGCATATTTTTAATTTGAATATTGTACTTGATTTAGTCTGTTTAAAATCAAGTCTAAGATCGGTAATTTTGAGCCCCCATCTTAATCTATTTAATTTGACGTCTTGTTCGCAGGATGTAAATAGCGCATTATCCTTCAGCAAACTCCGAGCACAGGATGTCTTATCCTCATAATCTTACTAGATATCGCTCCTCGATAATTCGGCCTTGACTATAAGTTGTCCATTTGTTTCTGTTTTTGTTTGCCTGCGCTTGACTGACTTTGTAGGTGTCTCATATTAAGTTAAGTGGAGTCAAAGGAGATTTGGATTGTATAATTAAGTTCAACTTCTAAAAAAAAAAAAACGGCCAAGTGCGAGTCGGACTCGCGCAAGAAGGGTTCCGAACGGCAAAAAAAGTCACGTTAGTAAAATAAAACAAAAGAAATTGCACGCAAAAAGTGGTCACCCTTCCAAAAACTGACCTCGCAAATCATTGCTTAACCTACTTTTTGAAAAATCACGTTCTTTGTATGGGTCCCCCTTACATATTTATTTAATTATATTATTCAGTATTTGTTGTTATAGCGGCAACAGAAATACATCATTTGTGAAAATTTGAACTGTCTAACTATCACGGTTCATGAGATACAGCCTGGTGAAAGACGGGCAGACAGACACGCAGACGGACAGCCGAGCCTTAGTAATAGGGTCCCGTTTTACCCTTTGGGTACGGAACCCTAAAAAGATAAGAGATTGGGACCACATTACAGATGTTATCTAAATATATGTGTCTGAAATAATAAGCCATCTATTCTCCCATTAGCTGTGATGGGCAGTGAATATCTGCTGTGGTATCGTCAAGGCAATTACTGAGCTGTTTCTATCGAGACGAGTCGTAGTAGAGTTGTTAAGTTTTTATTGGGTAGGTATTTATGTTTGATTTAGGTGATTATATAAGGTTTTGTCGTGTTAGTTCACACCATAGTCCCATAACGTTACCACCATAACACAAACACTGGTCACATACATAGTCCTGATCCCACGGATTCCCTGTATCGTGGGTATCAGGAACTACGAGTACCATGGATGTGTAACATACCCAGATCGTTGGCTGAACGAAGTTCTCCAATGCCAAGATAAAATTTTAAAAATAGTTCTTGACTATGAAACAACTAAACTGACAATAACACTTGAAAAACTCCTCTATCAATTAATTTTTAAATTAATGCAAAACTCCTCTTTATTCAAATTATGACTAGAAGCCATTATAAGAAGAGAAGAAGGAGAAGAACAAAGATTTATATGAAATTATTATGCTGCACATTTCTTAAAATACTGCTGAGATTCAGTCGCTAAAAAACAGTTTGCTTGCGAAACTCTCCATATATATACGTGGGTGCAAAAACTTATCAGGGCAAGCTCCACGACATCCAATACCATATATACCTAACCTACCCAATATAAAATACCCAATACGGTATACAGAGAGCCGGTTTTGCATTGCGAAGGCAAAAAAGATAACAAAAGTTACTGCTTAATCTGCCTCGCAGTTACAACTTGCAAATTAACAGAATGAACGAATTGATTGTGTTGGCGATAGATTGGTCAATATTTGACGTGCGTTGGCAGATATTGTTAAGAAATAGCTTCCATGAGCAATGGGCGTTGCAATATTGGAACGATTTCATTTCACTCCTATATTGAAGGGCGTATGCTAGATTGTCCTTCTGATACGGACCGAAAGGTTTGACCATCGTGATCTTATTTTTTTTTTTCAATTATTAGCATAAGGGAATACTAGTTCGCCTATGTCACAGTATGTATAATAGTACCTTATGTACAGCTTTTTAAGTAGGTTACAGCTATACGCAAATGGATGCGGCTCCGCACCACAACGAACGCTGGGCACGGATCACGGACTGCAGACAGTCAAGAGCAGCCCTACCGGCTGCCTTACCACAACTCACATGACACGTCGCCTGCACAACCTGCAAGAACAGACCTTCGCTCCATCGTGGGGACACTCACAGGACACTGTCTCCTGAACAAACACCTCTTCAACATCGTAACCAACCACATACAACCCACTCTGCAGAGTGTGTCTGACCGAAGAACAATCGTCTGCCCACGTAGTCCTGGAATGTGTGGGAGTAGCAGCTCAACGTGACCAAATCCCTAACAACCCGAGGTCACTCCGCCAAGCCTGCGAAGACCCTAGGAAACGTCTGTGCTTCTGGACGCAGTTAGGCTAACACCTAGTCAGACGACTCTCACACATAATGGACCACCCATAGAGTTCGAATGCGGAAAAGGGAGTTCTAGTGGGATTGGGCCCACGTTTGCAGCTTGACTATCGATCTATGGGCTAAAAACATTACTGAAAGGGCTGCTAACGCATGTCGCCCTCACGGCACTGCAGACTACCACGGAGATTGGACGAATTGGATTTGCACTTACCAGACTGGCCCACTGTAGTCTTTGCTCTGCATAGGACAATAACTGCTGAATTATAAATTATCAATACCATTACCATTGTAAGATTTACATATAAAACACAGACCAACTTTTCCCCATGACGTCAATGGTCTCTGAATAAATATAAGTTTACTTGTCAATGTTTTCTCTATACCTAACCAATCCTCATTCGTAATTTTGTTTGTTGTGCACATCGAGCATCCAGTACAGAGGCCGAAATGCTCTAAGTTTGTGCATCACAGTTAATATTCTTGATGCTGTACTGGATCTTCTGGTTCGCAGTTATTCACATTTCCTTGTATCAATCTCGTATGATTTTCTGATTCTTCGCCGTCCGATAAATTATGTTCTGCAATCGGCAATGCAAACAAGTTCTACAGATATGGGGATGGCAAATCGACAAGCCAGTTTGGTATTCGACCCACCTTGTAATTAAGCCACATTCTGATCGAAAATAAGCAAGCACTTTTTAGGGTTCCGTACCGAAAGGGTAAAACGGGACCCTATTACTAAGGCTCCGCTGTCCGTCTGTCTGTCTGTCCGCCTGTCACCAGGCTGTATCTCATGAACCGTGATAGTTAGACAGTTGACATTTTCACAGATGATGTATTTATGTTGGTGCTAATACAACAAATACTAAAAAACAGAATAAAATAAATATTTAAGGGGGCTCCCGTACAACAAACGTGTTTTATTTTGACGTTTTTATAGTTAATGGTACGGAAAACGGAACCCTTCGTGCGCGAGTCTGACTCGCACTTGGCCGGTTTATTATGGAAAGAACTGCCCACTGATTAAAATCGTCAGCAAATTCTTTAAAAATGGTTTTATAATAATTCCTTTCGAAGCTTTTGTCATTATTCTGATTTATTGCATTGATCTAATAATCCGCAATACGACCTCCAATAAAAACATCCTACGCAGTTACGACAGTTCATTTTGCGCTGCAGGAACATTAGAAGGATTTAACAAACTGTGTCTAAATTTAACTTGGTAGCTTTATTGTTTATCCCTTCGTAGAACTGTCTAGCAACTTTATAAATATAATGTGCCCAGTCATCATTGTCTTGACCTTTTCCCAATTTATTTGGGGTCGGCGCAGTACATCTTTTTCTTCCAAACTCGCTTGTCAGCCGTCCCTTCGTTCACTCCCTTCTCATTCATATCATCTCTCACGCAATCCATCCATATTTTCTTAGGTCTTCCTCTTCCCTTCCATCCACTAAGATTCATATTCATAACTCTCTTAGTAACATGCGTTTCATCCCTCCTCATAACATGCCCATACCAAGCTAAACTATTTCCTTTCTACTTTTCTGTCACTGGTGCAATTTTTAAACTTCCTCTGATATACTCATTCCTTATTTTATCCATTCTTGTTACACTCCACAAATCCATCTCAACATTCTCATCTTTGCTGAATGCAGTCTTCTTTCATCCTTTTTATGCCACTCAAGCATGGAAATTACATTACATAGGTTTGAGCGAAACAAACCTACATCCTCCATATACTCGTATAAGACTGTGCCCTTCGATATATTATGTTTGTTCACACTACATGGTATTGTGTACTCTATGATCTGAGCTCTTGCGTCTAACAACATTGACCCACAAACCCACGTTGAGGCAGCAGCCCACTGTTCTGTAATTAATTTAGTTCTATAATTTTTATATACGCTCACGATGTGACCTTAATTTCGTTCTCAATGTCTGGTGAAGGCATACGCTCACTAAACCGGAGCGTGCTCTAACAGCAGAATACAGTGTGAGAGAGGTCCATGTGGCATTCAATAAAACATTAGCCAAGCAATATTTGATTGAATAGTGATTGGACCCAATCACATTGCGTCTGCTGAACTGATGTTTATATTTATATTTATTTAAAAGGAAAACCAAAGGCAACAACAGACTTACAAATTGATAAATACCAGAAAGCTTATTGAAGGTGTTCACGGATAGGTAGCGGAATAGTACAATAAAACAAAGACATGAACATAATGTGACTAATCTAAATGCATCATCTAAACATACATGCAGGAATAAGTATCACACTTTTAAAATGGCAATAGTCGTCTAACTTTTTAAGCACACAAGATATACTTTCGAAACAAAAAGGACTCGAAAAAGAGTTAAATTTTGTACATAAAAACTTCAAATGAATGAAGAATGTGTTAGGATCATTACTTTTCTGGAACTAGGCATCAGTATGCGTCGTACTGCAAGAATGGTGGATGTGACGTTACGAACGGTCCAGAAGAAGTGCGAGAAGACCGTTATATTGATTCCACAATGTTGAGAAATCGCCACCTAAATGCAGTTGAAGTCCAGCAACAGCTTCTTCAGACCCGAAGGGACTACATTAGTGACAGTACAGTGAGAAGAAGACTGGCTGAAGCAAACCTGAAACCCCGGAGACCAGCAAGTGGCCCAAAACTCGAGAGAGGGCATCGAGTAGCGAGACTTAAATAAATAAATAAATAATGCTGGACAGTCCACACAACATTATCTAGCCCCAAGCTAAGCAGAGCTTGTGTTATGGGTACTAGATAACTGATATACTTAATACAATATTATACATAGATAGATATTTTTATTATATATAGAAAATACCCAGAACACCCTGAACAAATATCTGCAAATTACACAAATATTTGTTCCGAGGCGGGAATCGAACCCGCAACCTCCTGCGTCGCAGGCGAACGTTCGCCCGCAGCACCACAGAGGTCGTAAAAATGTTACTAACGTATAATTTACTATAGTTTCAAAGAAAGCTGAGAAAAATTGCTATAAAATGTTTTTATTTTAAATCTCTAAATTATTATAGTTTAGAAAAAAAACAGTGTGATACTTATTTTTGCAGGCCAGTGTAGTTAGCTAAGTATTTAAAGTTATCAAAAAATTCAAACTAAACATTTATCATCAACATTACCATCATTGGCGCCAAAAAACTCTAGTACCTTACTAGTAGTTACTAGTACAAAAGTAACTTATGTCGCGTCAGACAATAACGCAGCCGTTCACTCCATTGGGTACCACAAGGTGCGCCGCTGAGCCCTGTCGCCTCATCAACTCATTTGTGTATTATGAATGGGCTTACAATCACAATGCATCCCATTTCTGATTCAGCAGTGCAGAGGTCATTCCACCTGCATGGGGCGACCCACACATTTATACCTACGCGGATTTGTCAATGTCAGCTGTCAACTCAAAGGTTGTACTTACTATAGGGCGCGAAATACAGCCTAAGTATTTGCCTTTATATTACGCGTGGGTAGTTTGATCTTTATTTTCTGTAACATATGCAATGCCTTTGTCTCTGTCAGTGATTTCCATTTACTAGTAGGTATTCCAAGGAACTTGGTATAAGTTCCTTGAGGTATTCTTGGTATGTCTTTTGATTTTTACTGTCCACTGGCCCCATCTGTAGTATATGTTCTGTCAAACCTGTCACTCATATTTTTTTTACAAGCTTCTATTTAACTTGTAATGTATGTTTGTCTGGATGGAATCCTGCAACTGAATTTAAAATCAATTATCCCTTCCAAAAGTTATTTTTTTGTCATGTTTACCTACTAATATTCAATTTATTTATTTCTAAATGAGACTATTTTCAGTTCCCTTAGCCGTTAACTTATCTGTCCTTAACTTCCATGTACAAAAGTTTATATCGTAATCCTCCTGATTTTAAATTGAAATGGGTTGTAGTACCTAACATGTTTTCTAGTTGCTTAGTCTCTACACTGTTGTATTCTTGCTAGAACTTGTTGGAAACATTGAAATGGCTCGCGCCTTACTAGAGATCCACCAACTTTATCTGTAGAATAAAATGTTAGATGACAGAAAATTGGTGGATCTGTACATCCATGCTCGCGCCGCTATATTGGCCAACCTTCGAGATGTCATCTGTCATAATTACAAACATAATGTGAAGGCTATGTGTTCGATGCAATTGCCGCCTATCAAATTCAATAGATAGGACCCAATTTGGTGTCCTATATGTTAGGAAGGCAAGAGGTATTAAATGCAAGTCATAGTTTGATGTGAAAGAGCGGTATTGAATTGTATTGTCACTCAATCATCATCAGCACTGGATTTATTTTAAATTAAACGCAGCTTTTACTGTTTTACATTTACACGACCACTTTTTTAAATCCATGTTTTAAAGTTTTAAGCGTTAGGTTAATTAAGTTCAGTCATTTTGCAACCTAGAAAGACCTTTCTGCAGACTCCTTATTTTTTTGTTCTTTTCTGTGATCTTTTTTACATGTCTCTATCCAAAATAGTTTTCATACCTAGTGTTCTTCATGTCGTGTCCCTTGGAGAAAATAAATAAATGTTTCTTTCTTTTAAACAAGAACATTTGCGACCGATACGTTTTATCTTAGACATCATTTCACCTAAACTTTTTACGGCTGTCCTAGAGGACATCGTAAAAACGGTCGACTGGGAAAATTGCGGGATTAACATCAATGGTGTCTACCTGTCTCACTTAAGGTTTGCAGATGACCTCGTACTTTTTGCTGAAAACTTCGAGGATCTCCAAGTCATGTTACAACACCTTTATGATGCTTCTTTTCAGGTAGGCCTTCGGATGAATATGTCCAAGACGAAGGTTATGGCAAACATCTCTAACATCACAGACCCTCAAGTAATGGTTGGCCATGAGAGATTGGAGATGGTTGACCGGTATGTCTATCTTGGACATATTCTATCCTTTGGCAAAGAACATCAAAATAAGGAGATCGCAAGAAGGATACAACTTGGATGGGCGGCGTTCAGCAAACTGGACGACATTCTTAAGTCCGCTGAAATTCCACAATGTCTGAAGACCCGACTTTATAACCAGTGTGTTCTGCCTACCATGACTTACGGTGCCGAGACATGGACACTCACGCAGGAGGCTGTGTACAGAATGAGAGTTGCACAGAGAGCCATGGAACGCGCCATGCTCGGCATCAAGCTTATAGACCGTGTTCCCAACATAGAGATACGAAATCGAACAAAGCTCAAAGATGTTGGGAATCGTATAACGGAACTAAAATGGAGTTGGGCAGGACACCTGGCAAGACGAGGTGATGATAGGTGGAGTAAGGCGCTAACTGAATGGCGTCCAAGAACTGGGTACAGAAACGTTGGTCGTCCAGCAGCTAGATGGGCAGACGATATCGCATGCGTCGCGGGCCGAACCTGGATGAGACTGGCATGGGACCGTAAGGAATGGCACAGGCAAAGAGAGGCCTATACTCAGCAGTGGGTGAAATCAGGCTGTGGATGATGATGATGACGTTTTATCTACTTTTATATGACTTATATCGACTTTATTTACGCATAAAAAGTGTCAATTTGATGGCCCCAGCTACAAACTTGAAAGGCATGCATATTTGTTTGAGATTATGCCATTTGGCATTTCAACCATTATTAATAAAAAACTTTGAGGATTTTAAATTTATTTATTATCGCCATTAGTTTTTTGAAATTTATGGATTTTTAACTTGTTTCTAAACGTATGTATGTACCTATTTTGAATTTATCCATTTTGTCACATAGCAGACATTTTGCTCGCTTAGACGTTCTACAATCCAGTCTATAAGAAAGAACCCATCCCCTTTAAGAGTGTCCTTTGAGACGATACATTTTATATGGTTGATTCCCAAATTCTAGCGTCTGGGTTCGGAAATATTCGCTTTTGTGAGTTCTACGAACTATTTCGTATTCTTTGCTTTTGTAGCCATCACGTAATATAAGTAGGTAATGTAGCACAAGGAAGTTGGGAAAAAAACAACACAAACAAAACACCTATTTAGACTCAATGTAAATCAGATAGAAAACGGCACGGGCCTTCAATGCCGCGAGTGAGCGCGAATATTTACACTCTTGTCACGTAGTTAGGTACATATTATTGTAGTAAGGCTTAAGAGATCAGCGGATATCCTATAGAAAATCCTAATTCAAACATAGACAATTTCTTTTTTCTTTTTTTAACTCTGATAGACCCTCGATTGACCGCGATCTCACCTGTTGGTAAGTGACGATGCGGCCGACGTTGGAGCACGAAGGTCTAGAAGGCACCTATCCACTCTAGCCTTAAAGAGACCCATATTAGGTATAGTTTTCAGGAAAGACAGACGATGGCAACGTGTTCCATTGCTTAGCTGTTCGCATTACAAAGGTGGAACCGAAACGCTTAGTGCGAATTGCGGGTACACTGATGAGGTCAGGATGGTACTGAGCCGTGCGCCTGCTTGTCGTATGATGAATCATGGTGGGATCAGATCATGAAGCTCCTAGGCACATTACCCGAATACTAATAGAAGATCGAAAGGCATGCAACTTTTTTTTTTTTTTTTTTTTTTTTATACTACTGGAATGGCGGAGCAAGCAGATCTCAACTTAGCAAGCAGCAACTTTACGGCGGTGCTCGAGTCTGGAGCCTATAGTCTCCGCCATATGTTGCTCACCTATAAGCCTGAAAGCTCTGCGTTCGATCGGTCGGTGCGAGAAAATATCACCTGTAAAGACGAAACTCTACCAAAAGAGAGAATCAACACTGTAAAGCATGCTCAGTCATCATCATCAGCCTACAGAACTCCTCTGCTGGACATGGCCTGTCCATAGAAAGCCACGACGAGGTCTTGAGGATTTTGTACCTTGGAGCACTGCAGGCCTCCTATGTTGCAATGTTCCGACACAATGTTACATTGTTTGCGAATAAATAATAAAATGGAGTGAGACCACCAGGATTTTGAATGAAATGTACTGCTAATCTAGTTCTCGCTAAAAATATTTAACTTACTCCAGACCTAAGGTTTTACCCAAGTGACGAACTGACTTGAAGACAATAAGGTGTTTACCTACATTTTAAATAATGTATTTGAATAGCTAATTGACTAAAACGGTAATAACATACTAAACACACAATTCGAAAGTACCTAGTACCTACTAAACGATGTGAGTGTCACTGGCAAATACATACAATACTAGCAATTGGCCCGGCTTCGCACGGGTAGTGTCGGGATGAAAAGCAGTCAAGAAAGTACAAAATACATTTTGAACAGAGGGTAAGCAACCATAGGAAGTCTACCTACACTACAGTTGGTTATCCTCTCCTAGTCTTAACTGTCATCCGTTGCTCCTTACCTCAAGTATTAACGTCATTGATTTTTATTTAATTTAAATTTCTAGTGATATTTTTTTAGTAATATTGGTTAAGGGTACTCTTAACCTGGCCTTTTTCCAGAATGTCTCCAATCTGAGCTGAATACGTTCGCCGAGGTCTTCCCCTTCCCACTTATAAATAACAACCTAATAATAATAATATGTGGGTACAGAAAGGGTACAGATGTTACAAATTGTCATGTTAGCTGTCGAGGGGGCAGAGCAACATTAGGCCATGTGGCCTTATCATCTAGTATAATAATTATCTAGACGCTAGAAACAGGGTATAATTTAGATGGTCACCAAAAATATTTTTAAGACTCTAAGACTAGGCACCAAATAAAATAAACACCGGCCAAAAAAGGACTAAACGGTTACCAAAATGGATAAATGGTCACCAAATTACGATGGATTAACGGTCACCAAATTTTGTTAGGTTAGGTTAGGTTAAATATATAATAGAAAAGAGACCCATTGAGGCTCTGCCTATCCCTTCGGGGAAAAAGGCGTGTGTCTATGTATTTATGTAAATATATAATATTTAGTCTAATTTGTATTTTAAAGGCGTCCATATATTTTTATGGCAGTCAATAATACGAAAAAAAGGATTTATTTCATAATATTTTTGAAACGTAATTTTCTGACTGTTTATTACTTTTTTGGGCGGTGTTTAAACACAAGCCCTAGAAAAGCAGCAAAAGAAAGCATTACACTCTAGATTCTAGTTCTTTATTAATTCTAATAAAAGCTTGTTGTCTATTACGTGGTTCCTCTTCGAAATATGAGTATAAGGAAAGATATAGTCCTTCAAAACCCGAGCAAGGTCTTCCGTGATTGGTTACATAATGGTATGACGCACAGTTTCTCGATTGCCATAACCAAGTAACCACTGATGCAGATAATGAAATCAAACCTGCTAATGTGTTTAATGAGTGAGTGTGAAATTGTACAACCACAAAGTTGTTTTTGAATTATTATAGCAGATATCTGCGGTTCTGCGGTGAATGCTGGCAGCTGGATTCATTATTTGCACTCTACTTTGTTTTACGGTATGTTGTTTTGGGCTGTATTTTTGTATTTTCAGCTTGTAAATAAATTGTTGGAACTCAAACCTAGTACAGGCCGTTCAACTAAGTTGGCACCTGCCAAGGAGTATTTACAGGTGTCATCTTACGGTGAACGAGCTGTAGTTTTAATAAGAAAGTATTTCTGGTTTTTGAAGGAGGGATACTTTTGCAAAATTTTCGGAGACATATTTAGCGACAACTTTCTCCTTTTGTGGTTACTGGTTAGCCGTAGGTACATACTTTGCTAATATCAAATAACCGTTAGTTAAAGTCAAAAGTATTTTATTCATTGAAATCACAAGGATAATTTTGAATAGTCTTATAACATAAGTGAATTTTCAAAAAAAGAATCAGGCAACAAACACGGCGTACGCTTTATTTGATGATCCTTCTCACTACTTATTAACTCCCGACGCAAAAATGAAGAGGTGTTATAGTTTGACGTGTATGAGTGTGTATGTGTGTGTGTGTGTGTGTGTGTCTTACGGTGGCATCGTAGCTCCCGAACGGAAGAAACGATTTAGTTTATTTGTTGTTTGAAATGTTAATTTGTCTGGAGTGTTCTTAGCTATGTTTGATCAAAATAGGTTCAGCCGTTTCATTGCGTTGAGGGTTTTTTAATTTTTACAAAATTAATTACTTGTTATCTTATCTTATAATCATATATAATAATCATATCTTATCTATAATGAGTTGGATTCACGCAAGTTCTAAAAAAAAGCATTCCTAAAACTAGCATCCTTTGACTTTGAAGTTGTACATAATTATATGCTAGCAATAAGCTACTGTGTCGACGACGAGAAGTTTTACTGT
Organism: Operophtera brumata; assembly: GCA_932527175.1. Taxonomy (NCBI): domain Eukaryota; kingdom Metazoa; phylum Arthropoda; class Insecta; order Lepidoptera; family Geometridae; genus Operophtera; species Operophtera brumata. The sequence goes on along the minus strand of OW052239.1, from coordinate 49,569,229 downwards.
TCAAATGAAAAAAAAAAAGTTTTCTTATGTTTTAGCAAAAAATATACAGAAAAATCCTACTGCTTCCAAACGCCTGAAGCTATTTTAATGATGCTTTCACAATATTTAGGGCAATTTCTAGGTTTATAAAAACTTTTGTTTAGATTTTTTGGAGATTGTCATTTACTTGAGACAGTTGCGGGTTTTCGTGTTTTCGCTCATTATTTGTTGCACGTGCTCTATTCTGTCCCTTTTTTACTTACCTGAAGTTTACTGAGTTAGATAGTGACATATTTTGGGGTGACTAATCACCTTTATATCCCTTTATATGGGTACACTCATATATGTGTACCTTTGGGTAGGATTTAAATCTTCGATTATGAACTAGGTACCTATTTCCAAACCGTACGGAATTCTCCATAAAATACCTACCCACGTAGTTCCACTGAGGTACCTACCTACCAACATTAGGAAAAATTAACCGTGGTATCACCGGTGGTATCACTGGTGGGACCTACAACTGATACTACTAAACGCACTTACCTACTCCTTATGTCCCGAACTATATAAAAACTCAAAGGTAATGTGCCTTCGTAGATTATGGTCCGGAACCGCTTATCGAGAGTGGTCAGCGAATGGAATGTAATACTCGTACGCGTTATAGAAACATGTCTTATCACTGTACAAATTATTCCTATGATCTAAGCGGCTTCGATTGCGTGTAGGCAAGTCGGACTTGTAGAACACGTCGGCCTTCAAGGTCGGCCGCTAAATCTATAGATATACAGTTGATTATGTAAATCTATGGTCATTGGTTTTATTTAAGGTATTTTGTGACGTGATATATCTCGTCTCCGGAATGCGATACAAATTACCTTAAAGCAAGTTTTTTTAACTGTTTGAATGACGGAACAAGCACATGGGCCCACATAATGTTAAGGCGTGGATATATCTGAAATGTGGTGCATTAAAACATCTACAACAAAATAAATGTTAATCGTATTATAAAGCATGTCATCTTGGTTTAAAAAATTAGAATTTCAACTTAAAATGTCAGAAATAAATTTGCAAAGTAACCTCTGTTAACCATTTTTCTCTTAAACTATCAATCATTAGATGTTTTTATTGCCTTCAGTGTATTAAATAACACAACGCCAAGAGGGCCTTGATTTTATTTTTGAAAAATACTTTCCTAATAATTTTGAAATTAAACAGACGTGAGTTTCGCTCACTTTTCGTTTGACGAGCGCAATTCCGCCACTTACTAACTTATCTGAACTTTAATGAGTTAGATAGTGACAGAATTTGACGTCCATCGACGCCTTAAGCGGTAACCCAAAAGAAAAAAACATTCATAAGTAATATTAATTTGACGTCCATCGACGCCTTAAGCGGTAACCCAAAAGAAAAAAACATTCATAAGTAATATTAATTTTTACAGTCATCAACCCCAAAATCCCAACATTTTAGAAAGTCCAGATAGATTTTTGACGATCTCTGTAGCGCGTCGCGAGTAGCCGGCTGAGATGCGAATGGTTGCGGGTTCAATTCCCGCTGCGGGAAAAATGTTTGTATGATCTGCAAATATTTGTTGCGGGTCTGGGTGTTGTGGTAGCATGGAACTCGTAGTTTCTGATACTCACGACACAGGGAGTTCTAGTGTGGGGTCAGGACTATTTATGTGACTGTTGGGTGTTATGTTATATTTCGGTTTTCTGGCATCCCAACTCATCACGGTTAATATTAGGTATTTAATTATGTTAATCATTTAATTTCGATCTATAATTATTCTCAATAGCACTACCACCCACTCTACATTACACAAAGGTTAGCTGGAAGAAAATGCTAGTTAGCATTAAGTTCGCCTATGTACTGCTTTTTTGTCTTGTGCAATAAAGAATTTTCTATCTATCTATCATACGCCCTAATTCATATCTGATTCACAGAACCTGCCAAGCTACTTTTGACAATATACACGCGTGCTATATTTACACCTAAAGATGCGCTGTGATGAAATGAAGGAAGTTGGCAGACTGACACAATTTTATTTATTCGGGTTAGGGAACCTTTTGTTGGATCATTCACCTCGTGTGAGATTACGCATCCTCCTGCACTCCATGTGATTTGGTGCAGTGGATGTGCACTATCTTCTGCCCCAACTTGTTAATTCAAATACGAGCTTCCATCTGAGGTTTTCCCGCTTGGTTAACACATGTGTCGCTTCAAGATTTTTTTTCATAATTTCCTTCAGGTTATAGGTAGCGCATAGACAATACCCCCGGTGTTGCCGGTGTCTATAAGCGACGGTGACCACTTTACATCAGGTGGGCTGTATGCTAGATAGCATAATAGTATCATAAAAAAAAAAAAAAAACTAATCGAATCAAACCATATATGTTTATTGCAGGCTTATTGGAAAATGTACAAAAACCTAAACAATAAGCTCATAGCAACATAAATACCTTAAAAACTAACATACATACAAAACACTTTTAGACTTTAATGCACACGTGTAGACGGCGACGTATGATGCACCTGCGCAGTGTCTCGTATCAATCAGGAGCAAAAATATAGGTATAATGGATCAAACAGGACAATGGATCAAACAGGAACTACTCCTCGTTTCAGGCGTCCGAAAAACCTCTGCGAGAATTTGATAGTAATTCGAAACTATATTATGAAGTTTCGTTTCCTTCAATACATTTACTGACAGCGTCCTTAGTTTTCTCCTTGTGGTCGCTAGGGGCGCTGCAAGTACATGTATGGATGGAAACGAAACGGGTTAGGGTCGTAAGGACTAGATTGCATAACGACTATTTCATATAGTTTCGAACACCATCAAATTGTCGTACCAATAAGCGTCCTGACACCTCTTGCTCGTAATAGTTCGCCTTGAATGTGACCTCGCGTGGACCAACAAGTCAAGCATGTGCTTCCAGAAAGTATCATTTGGTGAAGTGGAACTGATGAAGAAGACCAGAGATGGCCATTGGAACTACTCAATGATAAGAATTTCACGGGTGGCGATAAGGGTGACTTTCCGATTTCCGATAGAGCTGAAATTTGGCATAATTATCTAGTTCCGATGACAATACGATTGTGACAGCGAGCTGATCTGATGATGGAGACGGAATGAAAAAATCATTCAAGCTATCAAGCATTATATGATGAATGGTAAAATAACATATTACCTGCATAGATCTATCCATCACAAACAGATTAAAATGCGTAACGTTAACCGACAGCAGCATAAAAGGAAGTGTACAAAGCCATTCGGTTATGTAACTGTAAACGGATATTAAGGACGAGTTAACGGTAGCCTCAGATATACCTGTCTAGACTGTACTAAAAATACAGTCAAAACACAATTGGGACTCTATAATTCTTTTTACGAAAAGAACCGACTTCGAAGCTAGGAATTTATCCCCAATACAAGCTTTTATAATATTAGTGATCGTAACCGTGTTCTGGTCAAAATGAGCCTAAACACGGCCAGTGTACTATTAACCATCGAGGAGTTCCGTTGTCCACCTTCCGTCTCCATCATCAGATCAGCTCGCTGTGACCATAATATTGCATTTTCATCGGAACTTGACAGGTATGCAAATTATCATCTCAATCGGTTGAGGATAACTGCTTTAAAATTCAGTTGCGAGATTCCACCCGGATTCCACCCAAACCAACATACATACATTGCAAGTTAAATAAAAGCTTGTAAAAAACAAATTCGGGTGCCAAGTTCACAAAGCTCCTCATCCAGCAATCGATTGCAGGCTGATTGAAGAAGTAGGAAGTCTTATAAAATGTAACACTTTTGACTCACTTCGGCTATAAATACTGCGTTTTACGGAACTCCGGCAGATAATAATAGTACGACCCCACCCACTCTATATGCACTGCCAAATTGGCTCAGCGCGCTGGTCTGTGTTGCAATGAGCTTTTAATTGACTAACTTTGTATTTGAAGGGTAGGTTCAAGGAATTGCAGAAGCAAATAATAACCCTCAGTCTAAGAATAGGTATAAAATAAAGCCTTAGTATTGCCATTCAGCGTGGCAGTGCAGCCAGCATCTTAGGGACGCTTCCGTCTGGTAGTGATTTGGATCAGTTGAGCTACCTGTAGATCGCTAGCAGCGGTCTTACAACTGTTTCATATGTATTTTGTACATACCTTGTATTAGTTGTATTATTATTTCTGTAAATAAATGCAGCCGAATGCATAATTATGCTGTAAATAATGCAAATAAAGCAGGTTTTTTTATATACTAGCGATGTAGCAAACAAGCATACGGCCCACCTTTTAGTAAGCGGTTACCGTAGCCTATGGACGCCTGCAATACCAGAAGCATCACAGGCGCGTTGCCGACACTTTAAAAGTTTCCAAACACCCCTTCTGAAGAACAACGTTCTGTAGTCTCTTGGGAAAACCTCAGCAGGGAGATCATTCCACAACCCTGAGCGGTTGCTTGGTTTCGAAGTTGTGGATTGTCATCTTCATGGTAGACCTGAGTCTACCATGAAGCGAAATTTCGTAAAACCCGAAGTTTCGAACCGAAATTTCGTAAAACCCGAAATTTCGAACCGAAATTTCGTAAAAAACGAAGATTATCGAGGGGCATTACTTTCATAGTACTTCAGTTTGTAATATTTATTTATATTGTTGAACACTACCTATTTTTTTTTGTTATTCTACTTGTATGACGGATCAAGCAAGAGGCCCGCACCTGATGTTAAGCGGTAACCTCTGCCTATGAACAGCGCATTATCACAGGTCACGTCCACCTAGGACGCACCCTATGTGGCATTGCACTGCGCCCGCCACCCTGAGAGATAGATGAAAAGTCTCATTTATGGAAACATTATTGAAACCTCAGACCATATATCAAGTAGACACCGCAAGTACACCTACTTTGACTGTCACTTTGCCTGTTCGAAAGTTTGCGCAATGTCAAACATCAAATCAGTACGCTATTTGCGGTCTTCGCAGTAACACGTAGAAACATGCCTAATAATTGCGCCATAGTGAATTGTATTCTTCGAAATCAGCTAGCCGTGCGAATGGTGATATTTCGTAACAAAGTTGGTGCAAAATAAAACTGCACGCTTGGTTTCATACAAAATGCATTGGTGGTTTCTATATTGATATATTATCTGTGATTTAAATATTAAAATGCTATCATCAGTCAATCAAATAACCTCGTTCGTCTCTTCCATTCACAGCCATGATCCTGCGTCACTGCAGGTGATGACTGACGTACGTGACTGCAGATGACTGACGCAGCGTGACGTCATCATGTCTGGACTGCAAGCCAGGGGTGAGGAGGGCATCAATGGTGTGGATGTCAGAGAGCAGGGCAATACTTTGAGGTGAGTGCAAAGTATCCCATAAAACTTTACTCGCCAAATTGTCAAGTTTTCGCTTACTCAAAATCCAACCAAAAACATCATGTAAAAAACGATCCAAGTTTGACCCTAGCGCAAATTATTCTCCAATTAAAAAGTGCCAAGTTCGGTAACTACTTAGAGGTTAGTGCAAAGAAGCCCGTCAAAAACTTTATTGTTAAAAGAGCCAAGTTTGTTTGGAAAAGATTGGGAAGCAATGTCGGTTTAAGCTCAACACTTGTCAGGTCTATATTCCACGATGGTGCAACCCACTGTGAAAAGAGGCCCATTGAGGCTCTGCCTACTCCTTCGGGGAAAAAGGCGTGTGTCTATGTATGTACGTAGTATAAAGTAAGTAGGTAGCTAGGTGGCGATGGTTTTTTTACGAGGAAGGAACTGTTAACCTGATGTAACTTATCTGCGAATCTGAAATTTCACTGCATTCTGAGATTAGATAATTTGATTACCTAGCCATTACGCTATCAATTTACATAGAAATACGTTCCATATTTGCTTGACCGGCCCGCATCCGGGGTTGGCCAGCGGAGCGAGAAATTGATGTTTAGATCTTTCCGTAATGCTTATGGTTTGTAAATACACTGGTAAATTCTAAAAACAAGTTAATTTTATAAGCATTTGGGATTATATTTAAATATATCTATTTTATTCTGATTTATACGAACTCCGTCCATAACAATCGCTTTGCAATCGAACCCCATCGATACCGTCGCTCTACGATCGAACTGCATCGATACAAACGCTCTATGATCGAACTCCATTTATAAAATTTCCCTATACAATCGAATTCCATCCGCAAAATCGTTCTGCAATCGAACTCCATCAATGCAATCGCTCTACGATCGAACGCCATCGAGAATTTTTTCCTATACAATAGAATTCCATCCATGAAATCGCTCTGCAATCGAACACCATCGATACAGTCGCTCTACGATCGAACTCCATCGATATAATCTTTCTATGATCGAACTCCATTTATAAAATTTTCTCTATAAAATCGAATTCCATCCATAAAATCGCTCTGCAATCGAACACCATCGATACAATCACTCTACGATCGAATTCCATCGATACAATCGTGCAATAAAATTGATCGTCCTGATCACAGATAAAATAATACTATCTAAAAGATATGTTATCGTGTTATTTGGAGAAGTATGGGATAATCTCCTGTGTTATAATTAACATCTAGCCGGTCAATGACATATTAACCATCCTACTTAAACATAATTATTTTCAATAAAAAAACCGACGTCGAAGCTAGGAATTTTACCCAATACAAGATTTTATAATTTATAAGTGATCGGAACCGTGTGCTGATCACAATGAGCCTAAATACGGCCAGTCTACTATTATCCATCGAGGAGTTCCGTTGTCCACCTTCCGGCTCCATCATCAGATCAGCTCGCTGTCACCATCATATTCTATTGTCATCGGAACTAGACAGGTATGCCAAATTTCAGCTCAATCGGATATCGGAAAGTCACCCTTATCGCCTTTTATTACCCGTGAAATACTTATCATTGAGTAGTTCCAATGGCCATCTCTGGTCTTCTTCATCAGTTCCACTTCACCAAATGGCACTTTGTGAATGCACATGCTTGACTTGTTGCTGAAAATACTGAAATCCCTATAATGTGTGCCTATTATATTCGAAGATTTCCCTTATTTCCTCATGGATCCCATCATCAGAACCAGATTGTGATGAAAATTCAACCAAATTGGAAGAATATCGAGTCAACTAAAAAAAACTGTTCATAAATGACGAAGATATGAGGCAACAAACATAAAAAATAAATTAAACACAATTTGAGAACCTCCTTTTTTGAAGTCGGTTAAAAATTATTAAAAATTATTAATTATTATCAAAGTATTTTGGTCGAAGTTTATAATAACATCTAGCCGGCATATTTTTTTAGTAGTAGTAGAGCTTTTTTGTGAAAGAGTTCGTCCGGGGAAGTACTACACCATACCACAGATAAAATAATACTATACTAGTAACCATACCTATTTCTGCCGCAAAGCAGTAGTGCTCGCATTCCTGTGTTCCGGATTGAAGGGTATGGTTGCCGGGTAAATTACAGGCACATGAGACTTTCATCTTTATGTCTCAGGGTGGCGGGAGCAGTGCAATGCCACATAGGGTGCGTCCTAGGTGGACGTGACCTATGTGATAATGCACTGTTCATATAGGCAGAGGGTACCGCTTAACATCAGGTGGGCCATCTGCTTGATCCGTCAACCCAAGTAGTATAAAAAAAAAAAAAACATCCAACTTAAACAAACCACTACTTTTTCTAATCGTTGATTGTTCTGTAATAGGATTTTAATGACTCTTCGTATGTTTTTCTCGTGAGTTAGTACTGGTTGTTCATGCACTTAGACCTTCGTGTTGATGATTGACATCATCACGAAGTCATCAACTACCTTGTTAAACGAGCGAAGCGAGTTCTCTGAGTCAACTTGGAAGAATCGGCGTTTGTATGTATGTATGTTTGTCCGAGCATAACTTCCGAACCGTTAATCTGATCTTCATGAAATTTGATCGGAGGGTAGATAGTGTTGGTACAATTTGTTGGTAGTGTTATGAGCTATATCGGTCGGGGGGTTGTTGAGATATTGGGGCCAAAAAGGGGGTAAAAAAATATATGGGAATATCAGATCAAATGGGGTGTCATATGAAAGCCCCTTGCTTCGACATTTCAAAACAATTTTATATAATTTTTGAACTTTCATAGTTTTAGAGATATTAGGGCAAATCGAGAAAGTAAAAAACCAAAACCTCTAGGGTACTTCCACTAATCCTACAACGCTGAAATTTGGTACGTTTGTAGCTTTTATGACACAAATACTGGGAAAAGTCTAAAATTGAAGAATTTCTAAAAAAAACCTAAAAAACAATAACTAATTTTGTTGACCTCCCGTTTCTAGGAATTTGAACGACGTTGTAGGTCTAACTTTTCAAACGACTTAACCATTTCATCTCAGTAACTGTTTTTAAGTATTTTTTTTGTAAGTATGATAGACCTCTGTTTGACCACGATCTCACGTGTTGGTAAGTGAAGATGTGGCCCAAGATGAAGCATAAAGGTCTAGAAGGCACCTATTCACTCTAGCCTTGAAGAGACCCAGATTATTGTTTTCAGGAAAGACAGACGACGGTAGTGTATTTCACTCTTTAGCCGTTCGCATTATAAAGGTAGAACTGAATCGTTTAGTACGAATAGAGGGTATACTTATGAGGTAAGGATGGTACCGAGCCGTGCGTCTGCTCGTCCTATGATGAAAAGGAGATGGTGGGATCAGATCGTGAAGTTCCTGGGAGAATTCCCCGAAATGTAACCTATAGAAGATCGAAAGGCACGGCACGAGCGTAAAGTCGCATACTTTACGCTCGTGACTCTGGATCTCTGTCTCTGCGTTCAATCGAGTCCAACCCAGCAAGCTGGTGTTTGGCAGAGCCATCCCAAACATGGCATCAGTACCTACTCCATACCAGCCCGGACTTGAGCTTTATATAGACTCAGAAGCTGTCCTGGCGTGAAGTAACGCTTTACCTTATTCAGGATACCTAGCTTCATGGCAGCTGTTTTTGCCTTAGACTCGATGTAGGAGCCAACGTTGACAGTAGGCGTAAGTGAAACACCCAAGAGCTCGAGGTTATCCTCTATAACTACAGGTACATCTTGGATTACAAGAACTTGGAGAAACTGTCTTTTTTCCCCGAAAAGAGACAAGGCTGCGTTTTAGAGGCAATGAACTTGACTAGATTGGCATCGCCCCAGTCGGATACGGCCTTAAGAGTCAAATTCAGACACTGCAGCATCTCATCTCTTAGCTCCTGACTTTCAATCTGCCTAGCTCAGGCAGTGGAAACATATCTCTCCACAACTGTGCTGTCGTCTGCATACCCAATGATACCGGGCAGTAGCATAGATCATTAATTTGCAGCAGAAACAGTGTGGCAGATAGCACAGACCCCTGAGGTACCCCGGCGTTTATAACCAATTGATCCGACGAGCAGCCTTCAATAACTACTCAAATGGATCTTTCCCTCAGAAAGTATGCAAGCCAGGTGCAGAATTTAACTGGCAGTCAATACGGTTAGAAAGGCATTTGTATATTTTGTGCAGGACTAAAGGGAGAAGTCGAAAATTGAGGATTGTCCTTGTAATACCAATTTTTTGCGATGAAAGTCTTAATCTTTTGTGGTTAATTAGCAAATCCACAACTAGATGGCAATGCTAATTATGTCTGAAAGTTAGATTGCGCTATCGATGTGTTTTGAAGCTTGGATATGAAGTACCGTGATAACTAGGTTAATTTTATGTGGATATACTCACGTACATAACATAGATATATTTTAGAGAGAAATAAGGTAACCGGTAACCTACCTAAATCGCATGTATTCGCGAGGTCTCAGTTCGGGGCGAACCACTAGTAATAGAGTATATTCAAATAATAACATAACATAACTCCCAACAGTCACATAGGTACATAGTCCTGATCCCACACTAGGATTCCCTGTTTCGTGGGTATCAGAAACTACGAGTACCATGCTACCATAACACCCAGATCCGTAACAAATATTTGCACATCATACAAACATTTGTCCCGCAGCGGGAATCGACCCCGCAACCTTTCGCACCTCGGCCGTCTACTCGCCCGACGCGCTACAGAGGTCAAATATCCTTCTTTTGAAAATATAAAAAAACTAGTACTAAGGACTACTGGTAAACAATAATAAAATGAATTAAAAACTTAATAAAAAACTGGTAGTAGTGGGTAGGTAGTAAGGCACCGATATGTGTTGTGTGGGGTCAAATAGGTCCCTGTCTCAGGATAAGCTGCACCAGACCTAGGTTTAGTGCAGAGCTGCTTTTCAGACAGGACCTAGCTAGGAGATGTCGTTGTCGCTTTTAGATTTGTACCTAGTACTCTCTAGTTTGTCACTAATCTTGACGAAACTTGATATAGTGTCAAATGTGGTGCATTAAAACCTTTTTTCTCCTCAATATTTATCGAAAAATCTAAAAAAATATATATGTTGAACTACATTATAAAAAGAATGACCTCTTGTTTTCAAAAATTAGAAGTTTTTTTTTAAAATGTATGAAATTTTGCTAAGTAGCCTCTGTTTTCGTAGTTACAACCATTTTTCTCCTAAACTATCAATCATTAGATGTTTTTATTGCCTTCAGTATGTTAAATAACACAAAGCCGAGAGGATCTTGTTTTTATTTTTGAAAATTACAATACTAATGATTTTTATATAAAAAAAATGATTTTAGCTCACTTTTCGTTTCGCGAGTGCTATTCTGACACTTTCTAACTTACCTGAACTTTAATAAGTTACATAGTGACAGAAATTGGCGTCCATCGACGCCTTGATAAATAAATAATGCTGCATGGGACAGTACCTCAAGCTAAGCCGAGCTTGTGTTATGGGTACTAGATAACTGATATACTTAATACAATACATAGCATAGATAGATATTTTTATTATACATAGGAAATACCCAGAACACCCTGAAAAAATATCTGCAGATCGTACAAATATTTGTTCCGAGCGGGAATCAAATCCGCAACCTCCTGGTTCGCAGGCCAACCTTCGCCCGCCACGCCACAGAGGTCGTCGATAGAGTCAAGTACCTTTCCCCTTTTGGTCTTGCTAAGAATAGTTCCTACAATGCGAATAGGAAACGCGAAGTCGATAATCAATGCTAACGAAGCAATACCACAATCCTTCTAACAAACAAAGTCGCCTTCCGTTATTACTATGTACGTAATAGTTTCTCTGTATGCAGACGTTGTACTGAAGTTGGTCATTACTCATATTCGTAATTCTTGTTCAGAGTTTACGACAGAATGTTTCTGCCAAATATTATCAAAATCGGCGGTAATGAGGACTTTTCATTTTCGATTTTAAAAAAAAGTAGTTCGTTTTGGCTCGATAGATGGCGCTGACTCAAATGTGGTTGCCAAATTAACACTGCATTGTCTGTGCTTTTGTGTGATAGTAACAAAATACCACGAAAATATATCACTACGTTGTTGACTTTGAAATTTTACTTTATTTTGATAGTTAAGTACAAAGCTGGTGCCATCTATTTTCAAGGGTTTAAGTATGATGTGAAACGGCCGTGAAAAACCCTCATTGGAGCCGCAGCAAACTTCCCCCTTTTTTGGGGAAATACCCCTCCATTCAAAAATCATCGAAGACTAAAAAAAACGGGCGGAAGCACGATCGGTTCGTGCCTGGGGAACCCTTCTACATTTTGACGTGAATTCGATGAACGGCTTCGGATTCGTGATTCTGACTGAGGTCTGGTTGGGTGGGTTCCCGACGCCTCTTAGCCTGTTCTCTGATTTTAACTTTATTTGCTTAGATTTTGATGCATCCCTCTAGTATTCTTCGATTTTGGGCGCGCCATGGCTATTAGCGAAACTGCAACGACTCATAGTTTACATAGTTCACGAAAGAATGAACTAATTTTAATTAAATTAGTTTCTTTTTTTGAATTTATTTTATCGCATTCGCTGAAATAGATTGATAGTGAGTTTATCTTTCCTTGTAGGACTCGAAACTTTGACTCTGTTATATGTACAACTATACGCTATTAACAATGTTGTAAAACGTAAATGCAATCTTCACAGAGATTTGCGTAGATCCAATAAGCTACATTCCTCCAAAGGCTTACGTCAAGTGAAGCCATAGAATAAAGTGCAAAATCTCTCAGACAGAACATACATATACAAACGCCTATTCTTCCAAGTTGACTCCGAGAACTTGCTTCGCTCGTTCAATACGTTACGTTCACATTAGGGCCTCCAATCCCGCTTGTTATTTGTGATCTCGGTATTTGCGGGACCGATGATTTACGATCCCGCGGGATCTCGGAATTTGCGGGATCCCGCAGATGTAAGATTAGCTGTCTAGTTGTGTAAGTGAAGAAGTATCTATATGTTAAAATAAAAATCTGAAGGTATTCATTTATTACTTGTAATTATTTTTAACCTCCGACGTAAAAACGAAGGGGTGTTATAAGTTTGACGTGTCTGTCCCATCGTAACTCCCGAACGGATGAACCAATTTAGTGTTTTCTTTTTTTGTTTGAAAGATGTATTTGTCGGGAGTGTTCTTAGCTTTGTTTGATCAAAATCAGTTCAGCCGTTTTCCGTTGGGGATTTTTTTAATTTTTACAAAATTAATTACTTTTTTAATAAACAAACAGCATTTAGTGTCTCGTCTGTCAGACTGCTTCGAATGTGCGACGCTCGATCGATAGTTCTATTCTACTTTCCAGTCCCGCAAATCTGCGGGACTGGAAACTGACGCGGGATCTCGGTGTACCGAGATTAGATCCCATAGTTCACATATTTAGCGCTATACGAAACGTGCAACGTTACAATTTTTGAGCGAGAGGCTTCAGTAAAACACGTTACCATAAACTTTTTGGTTCTCACACGGCCGACCTACATCCCAAACCCCAAATAAACACAAAATCCGTTCGAACCATAAATCTATCGAGGAGGAAGCGTTTTCAGTCGACATCAAAGTAAGTTTTATAGGAAACCAAATAAACAAGTGGGCACACTAATCGACAATAACACATTATGAAATGCACTTATAATCTAGTTTCGTGGTGTGTCCGGCCTAAGAATAGACCCCTCCGTCTCTTCCCATTGATGTTTTAAAAGCGGACTTATGGTAATGTTTAAAACATTTGTTTAAAACAAGAGTTTAAGACACTGTTTAACACACTGGGAAAAATGCATACTTGTTTAAAAACATAAAAAACAATTTTTCATTTCAAATTTTAATCAGTAAAATATTTTTTGTCCTTCCGACGTTTTGAAGTCCGGTGGAAATCACGATCAAAGATTCCGTTAAATACCTACAAATACACAGACCAATCTATTAAACGGGTGTTAAAAAAAGCAATAATGAAATTTCAAAATGTGTTTAAAGCATGTTTAAAACACTACAGCAAAAACAAATGATAGAAATTTGATTTTTAACCCCCGACGCAAAAACGACGGGCGTGTTATAAGTTTGACGTGTCTGTGTGTGTGTGTCTGTCTGTCTGTCCCATCCTTAGATAATCTCTATAGATTATCTAAGGTCCCATCGTAGCTCCCGAATGGATGAAACGTTTTTTTTATTTTTTTATTTGAAAGTTGGATTTGTCGGAAGTGTTCTTAGCTGTGTTTGATCAAAATCGGTTCAGCCGTTTCATTGCGTTGAGGCGTAATTAATTTTTACAAAATTAATTACTTGTCATCTTGTTTTGCTGTTTGCAGATTAAAAACAATGTTTAGTTCTTATTTTTAAAACAGTTTTTTTCCAACCCTGATAATAACAAATGACGGCCAAGCTACAGCAGTGACATCTGCTGAACAAAAGCATCGGATTTGATTTCCAACTTTCTATAAGCTTTATAGCAGACGATCTCAACAATTTAACCGACTGCGTCGACAATTAAGCTTAAATTGATGCAACTATGAGGTCAACGAACCAACTGTTTTATTCCTGGTTTAGTCATAGATTATATATAATAGAGGATAGAGCAGATGCGACAAATAATGTTTAGATGTGTGCCGGTACGGTCCACTACATTATTTAAATACGAGCATCTTGCGTTTAGTATTATTCTTATTAATAGTTTTGTTTATGTTTGTGTGTTTTTTGTGTTCATTAGTCATCAGCTGTAGCACCATATTTAACAAAGTTATCTGCGTTTTTTTTTTCAAGACACAATGGCGACTTCTCCCGTATGCAAACTGTTCGCCGCCGACCGAGTTATCGGCGTATCGGTTTAGTACGCCCTTCCATATTTGAAATGGAGTGTTCACAGTTTGCTAGTTTTGCGCGTAACGCTGCAAACTGCGTAGAGTGAGCGCAAAACTAGCAAACACTCCATTTCAAATACATGGAAGGGCGTACTAAACCGCCGCTAGATCGCTTATGTTTCTCTGGTTACACATATTTTGTAGGCTGATTCGGTCATGTTTCTTTTGTTACGGATTGCTTATAGTGCATTTTTTTTCTTTTTTTTGTGATGTTGCCATTGTGTCTTTTGAAAAAAAAAACGCATATAACTTGTTTAAATATGGTCCCACAGCTGATGACTAATGAGTTTCGCTACCAAGCCGAAGAAAAATCAATCATTTATATTTTCTTTCCTTACAATGCTTATAATATATTTCAGTTATCTATCCTATGAGAGCATCTGATATTCATTTCTTTGGCCTAATGCAAGTGGCATGACGAAGCCGCAATGACTGCGTTCTGTGTTATAATAGACCTGTCTGGTAATACCAGTATGCAAAACCGATTGGATGCGTCATCTTCTAAAACGACGTAGTAGAGCTTTTTTGTGAAAGAGTTCGTCCGGGGAAGTACTACCACCATACCTATTTCTGCCGCAAAGCAGCAGTGCTCGCATTGCTGTGTTCCGGTTTGAAGGGGATGGGTGCCGGTGAAATTACAGGCACATGAGACTTTTCATCTTAATGTCTCAGGTTGGCGGGCGCGGTGCAATGCCACATAGGGTGCGTCCTAGCTGGACGTGACCTATGTGATAATGCACTGTTCATAGGCAGACGGTACCGCATAACATCAGGTGGGCCATCTGCTTGATCCTTCAACCAAACCAGTATAAAAAAAAGACTCTTGAAGTCTTTGTGGCTGCAACATCTGCATTCGTAGACTAACCGGCTGCTGTGACTTGCTTAAGAGATACACATACATAGACACACGCCTTTTTCCCCGAAAGGGTAGGCAGAGACTCAACGGGCCTCTTTTCACTGTGCGGGTTGCACCATCGTGGAATATAGACGTGACAAGTGGTGAGCTCACTGCCGCCATTGCTTCCCACGACTGCCTCTACTAACACTTTCTTCCAGTAATATAACACATTCCTTAAATAAGCTAGTAGCCAGGACAAATCTTATACCAACGAATCTTACAAATAAGTCCGGGTAATCCCTTAGTTGGCTTTTACGAAGGCTAGAGTGTGCCTTCTAGACCTTTGTGCTTCATCTTCGACCACATCGTCACTTACCAACAGGTGAGATCGAGATCAAACAAAGGTCTATAAAACTTTAAAAAAAAAAAAAAAAGATTTTCGGAAGTTATGTGCGTACGCATGCATTTCGGCGATTCGCTTTTATTTGGGGATATAGATTATATTCTCGGTGAAATTCTTCTAGGTTCCAAATAGAATATCCTTAGTATATCTACTATTTTGTCAGCATTATCAATTCAATGCGTTTTCTCATTGGAAATCGCTTATCAGTCCATTAGAAATGTGCAAGATTAATGACTCGGATTAATCAGTTTGACTCTGCGGTACAATCAGTAACACAAGTGAAAAGAGACAAGACTTATTAATTAAGACGTTTACAGCGGCTGATTGGTCTTATTTGGAGGCTTTCTCCTAACAGAGGAGTCAATATTATGTGCTGAAAAAAAAAATACATTCATTGATCTCTTATCTGTAAAGTGAACGTACAATAATGTTCTTCCTGTTCATTAACCATGTGAAGAAAATAACAAAGTGCAGCTGTTTTCGACTGAACATTGGATTCAACTTCTAAACGACTTAGAATTTTGTACTTTTCTGTCACCTAAATTTCGGCAAAGACTTTATCTTCAAGTTGAACGTATGATTATGTGATGCGACGGTTTTTCACGTGGTATGTAATTGTTTTTCGTGATGTTCACTTACTTTTCGTTCCGCGAGCGATATTCTGTCACTTTTAACTTCTGAACTTTAATGAGTTAGAAACTGACGTTGTATGTAATTCCTAATCATTGATTTGTTTTTTAACAGACTAACACATGTATAATATTCAAATTACTCGTATAAATATGCATGGATACTACATTATAATTCCGAGGGATCAATGTACCAGAAAGGACAGGTAATATTTTGTCGATAGAAAAAAAAACGAAAGTTATTAAAAGTTTATTAAAATGGTGCATATTATTGGGTAAAAAATTAGATAAATAAAATCGATACAACAAAGCCATACAATAAGGGTTTACTGTAGGGGTTATATGTAAAATTATCTAGATATTACGAAATATACAATTAAAACCGCTTTTTCGTGCGGCGCGAAGGGTTTTTTTTTGTATGAAGATTTCTGCCTGTTGTTGGTGCAGTCACGCGTGCGAAGCCGCGTGCAAAAGGCTGTAGTGAATACAACACACAAAGTAGAAGAAGCCGGTATACCATTATTAATTTCAGACTGTCTGGCTGACAATAACCACAGTTTACATGATAGTTGAAGGGGAATTGATTGTTATTTATGGTTTTAGGTCAACCGAAAGACCAAAGGGAACTTTATTAACAGACTAGTGTCCGCTCGTGGCTTCGCTCGCCTTTTACTAGTATAAAAAGTAGCCTATAGCTAATCCAGATCATAATCTGTGTACCAAATTTCATCGAAATCGATTCAGCCGTTCCGGCGTGACTGAGTAATAAGTTTTTTGTGTTTTTTTTTTTCAATAAATGCTTTTATAAATTTGTTGATCGTAACCGTGTGCTGATCAAAATGAGTCTAAACGCGGCCAGTCTACTATTAACCCTCGAGGAGTTCCGTTGTTCACCTTCCGTCTCCATCATCAGATCAGCTCGCTGTCACCATCATATTGCATTGTCATCGGAACTTGACAGATTTGCCAAATATAATCTCAATCGGTTGAGAACATCCGAACATCGTAATTTTGACATTTATTATATTAGTGTGATAGTGGGATTTACTGATAGATAACAAATGTTACCGTGGTGTGTCCCCCCCGTAATAGACCCCTCCGTCTCCTCCCGTGGATGTCGTAAAAGCCGACTAAGGGATTACCCGGACTTGTTGATAAGATTCGTTGGTATAAGAGCTGTCCTGGCTGCTAGCATTTTTGGAATGTGGTATTACTGGAAGAAAGCGTTATAGCCGTGTCAGTCGTGGAAAGCAATGGCGGCGATGAGCTCACCATTTGTTCACGTCTATATTCCACGATGGTGCTACTCACTGTAAAAAGAGGCCCATTGAGACTCTGCCTACCCCTTCATGTTTCTAAAATTATAAACATTAAACATCTTCTTTGTTTCTTAACATTATTATGTTAGAAGCTTAATTTCAGCATCCACGCCCTACTGACATATATTCCTCGAAATCTAGACTGCTTTGCTTCGCCTAATTCCTTATCTAAACTTTCAATACCTTTGCTACAGCAAAACATATCTTATACCTCCACTTTACAGTCCTGTATTGCCTTTTCTCTCAAATCTGAGATGTTTAACAGCTCGAATCTGAACCGTATGTTAGCGGAATAAGAGTGATATGTTTACAATGGAGGCTGGTGTGACAGTCACTTATGGCTCGTGAGTCGTGACTCATCTGTAGGACAATGAAGGCTAGCGGTCCTCTTCTGGGTGACATGTTTAATAAAAGTAATTTCTTTATCAGTTGCTAAGGTGGGGTTTAACGCAAAATTATCAATCTATAAGGAAAACTAAATGCAATGGAAGCAGTAGTGCTAGCATTGCTGTGTTCCGGTTTGAAGGGTAAGGGTGCCGGTGAAATTACAAGCACATGAGACTTTCATCTTCATATCACAGGCTGGCGGGCGCAGTGCAATGCCACATAGGGTGCGTCCTGGATGGACGTGACCTATGAGGTAATGCACTGTTCATAGGCAGTGGTTACCGCTTTACATCAGGTGGGCCATCTACTTGTTAAGTCATTCAAGAACCTAGCATTAAAAAAAAACTAACATACTAAATCAAGTACAATATTCAAATTAAAAATATGCTTGGATACTACATTATAATTCCGAGGGATTACTCTACCAGAAACACGATAGGACAATATTTACTCGAAAGAAAAAAAAACAAAGTTAGGTCTATTTTTTGCCTAGTTTCGATTGTTTATTAAAATGGTGTGGTAAACATGGAGCATTATTTGGTAAAAAAATCGATAAATAAAATAAATACAAGAAAGCCGAGGGTTTACTGTAGGGGTTTTGTAAAATTATCTATATTTTAAGAGATATTCAATAAAAACCGCTTTTTCGAGCGGCGGGAGATTTGTATGAAGATTTCTGCCTGGTGTTGGCGCAGTCTTAAGGCGACACATTCATAAATTGTTATTTCGAACGAAATCCTATACGAAAGGATATAAAATAAATAAATAATGCTGGACAGTTCACATAACATTATCTAGCCTCAACACTTGTACTATTATTTATTATGTGCCCGAAGCTAAGCAGAGCTTGTGTTATGGGTACTAGATGACTGATATACTTAATACAATACATTACATAGATAGATATTTTTTATTATACATAGAAAATAACCAGAACAACTTGAACAAATATCTGCAAGTCGTACAAATATTTGTTCCGAAGCGGGAATCGAACCCACAACCTCCTGCGTCGCAGGCGAACCTTCACACGCCGCGCCACAGACGTCACAAATCATTGACTAGTCTATGTGACTGTTGTGTGTGAATTTTGACGAGCTCTGTAGCGCGTCGTGCGAGTAGCCGGCTGAGACACGAAAGGTTGCGGGTTCCATTCCCGCTGCGGTACAAATATTTGTATAATCTGTAAATATTGATACCTGGTCCGGGTGTAATGGTACCATAGTACTCTTAGTTTCTGATTCCCGCGACACAGGAAATGCTAGTGTGGGATCAGGACTATGTATATGACTGTTGGGTGTTATGTTATGTTATTACGTTACATATAACCACTACGACCCTATGCCCCTTTAAACAGCTTGACCTGTCAAATAAAGAAAGCCTTTTCAACTTTGCATACCTACGAATAAGGGTTTTATTTGTTTGTGATAGCAACTTTCAGCTTGACCTGTCAATCGCAGAAAGCAATAGAAGCTCTATGGCTTACATGATACAGTATAAAATACCATGTGGTCCTTTAAATTCGAGATGAGTCAATCTAAAGATGCGTAGTAATCTTATCTGGATGTGAGATGCTGTGCGGTATGTGGCAAGTACTTGTTATTGCTGTGTAGGTATTGGCTGGTGACAAGTCGGAATTTATGACGCCATTACAATGTTGTAGTTCACTTTTTAATGGACTACGGCAAATCCAGAAGGGAGGGTTATGTGTTTAGCAGTCTATGTATGTTTTTTTCTTAGCTACTTGAATGACGGAACAAGCAGTTGGCCCACCTGATGGTAACGTTTGCCTTTAACAATTCATTACCTCATTAGGTTAAGTCCACCTGTCATACAGTTTACACTAGTACAGAGGGCAGTCACTAGTCTAAATATTTTTAATAAATATGTTTTGTGTACCCGTTTCTGAATAAATAAATTACTTACTTACTTACTTACTTACTTACTTACCTAGAACGCGCCCTATGTGGCATTGCACTGCGTCCATCACCCTGAGACATAAAGATGAAAAGTGTCATGTGTCTGTAATTTCACCATAATTATGATGGCCGGCAGGTAGCAAGGCCATAATACAAACAGTACTTTTTTGACATTGATAGACCTAGGCCGCGATCTCACCTGTTGGGAAGTGACGATGTGGCCAAAGATGGAGCACAAAGGTCTAGAAAGGCAACTATTCACTCTGCACCTACCGACTAACACGCAAAAATCATAGTAAACCAAAACCAATAGACAGACAGGTATCAGATCTTACTATCTGTGTAGATACCAGTCGTTCCGTTTCAATTCCATCCAATATACCACTAATACCTACTAGTAACATTATACGGAACCCAACCCCAAGTGCAGAGCGAGTGTAGTGTTGCTGTAACCCTATAACTGCAGTACGCGGCACTTTACTTTTTAGAGCATCATCCAAGAAAACAACGTCTGCCACTCCGAGAGTAAAATAAAAGTCCAATAGTCAAAGTCAAAAGTACTTTTTTTATTGAAATCACAAGGATCATTTTGAATCGTCTTATAAAATAAATTGACAACTGTTCGAACGCTACAAACCTAGAAAAATCAGGCGACAAACACGGCTCGGATTTATTTGATGATCCTTCTTACTACTAGATGGGGAGCGCCTGTGTGGTGCCAAGAGAACAAGTGGAAGCTGATTCAAAGAAAAAAGGAAAACCAACAGGTAGGCAAAAAGTAAGATGCTAGAGAGAATCAGCAAAAGTTCATAAGGCAGCACACTCAACGCTTGATATACTCATAAATAACACATCAATAATAAATTATATGTAGGTACAGACATTGCAAACTGTCATATTAACTGTCGAGGGGCAGAGCGACATCAGGCCACGCGGCTTTATCATTAACATAGTCATGTAGTACATGTAATACGCTTTCTTAATTAGATTATTCTTTATGTAGGATTTAAATCTTCGAATCGAAAGTTTAGAAGCACGTTCTGAAACCGAACAGAATTCCCTTTAAAGACCTACTTACTTTATTAGCCGACTACGGCGTCCGTGGGAAGGGTTATGACTTTAAGTCCTACATAAAGAATAATCTAATTAGGAAAGCATATTACACTCTACACGACTATGTTAATGATAAAGCCGCGTGGCCTGATGTCGCACTGCCCCTCGACACCAAATTTGTCAATTTCCAATGTCTGTATCTACATATAATTTGTTATTGGTGTGTTAGAGTATATCAAGCGTAGCGTGTGCTGTCTTATGAACTTTTGCGGATTCTCTCTAGCATCTTACTTTTGAATGCCTACCTGAGGCTTTTAAATTGGTTTTCCTTTTTTCTTTGAATCAGCTTCCTCTTGTTCTTTTGGCACCACACAGACGCTCCCCGCCTAGTAGTAAGAAGGATCATCAAATAAAGCTGAGCCGTGTTTGTCGCCTGATTCTTCTAGGTTTGATCGCGTTGGAACAGTTGTCAATTTATTTTATAAGACGATTCAAAATGATCCTTGTGATTTCAATAAAAAAAAGTACTTTTGACTTTGACTTTTGACTTTTATTTTACTCTCGGAGTGGCAGACGTTGTTTTCTTGGATGATGCTCTAGTGTATGGGTTACCAAAGTGGGCGATAACGCCCCCTTGTGGGCGCTGCAGGCCTTAAGGGGGGCGTCAAATCAGACACACTTTCGCATTTTAATAGTTATTAGTAATCCTAGATAGGTCATTTTCGTAGATAATAGACCGCGGGCAATCATGTTTTTAACAAAGCTTACAATAATTAATTTAATTTGAAATTATAGTGGTTTTTAAGTAGGTGAAAAAATGGGGGCGCTTAAAAATAATTATGGGAGTGCTAAAAAAAAATTATTCTCAAAGTGTGCAGTAGACAAAATAAGTTTGGGAACCTCTTGTCTAGTGCATAGTAACGCGGCGCGCACTGCAATAGGGTAATGTTCAGTGGTTGCGGTCATTATTCAAGAGGCAGGTGTCTGTCTGTCTGTGTGTTAATTAACGAAACCACAACGGGTGCGACATCTTATACTATATGGTTTGTGCTGTACTGTTTTTGATAAAACTCACAAAACACTGGCCAATATATTTCCTTGCATGGAAAGTTTTTTAGAGCTTTTATTTGACTTGCTATTCGTCTGTCTGTCTGTGTGGGAAAAATCTTGCAACTGAATTTTAAACCAGGTTCACCGAATCATCATCAGCCCACACTAGCCACCGCTCCAACTAGCCAGAGGGCGCCCCACGCTACGTTTGCCAAGACGCGGTCTCCACTCAACAACTCGCTTACCTCAACGGTTGTCGGTTCTTCGGCATATGACCAGCCCAATGCCACTTGAGCTTGCTAATCCGGTGGGCTATGTCAATGACTTTAGTACTCTGTCGCCCCCATTTCACCGGTATTACAGATTTCGGTTACCAGATTACTCATGCAGTCTGCTGCTCGCCTGGTAAATTGGATAAAAAGTCTTCGCATTGCTGTTTAGGTCTCGATCCCGTGGGAATAGCGAGATAAAAATGTGCCTATGTGTTGTTATTCCGGGAGTCCAGTTATCTTTATAGTTAGTCCAGCGTGAAGAAGTAACAAACACACGAACACTTTCGCATTTATAATATTAGTGTGATTAGAGTGAATGTGAAAAATATTTTTATTAGAAAATCAGCGTAAACAAATTCCTGCAGTACAATCCAAATAAATGTATTATTTAAAAGCTTCCAAGAACGCTGCTAGATGTCGCTACCAGTCGATTAGAACGCGCTATCGAAGCGTTTTGGCGATGCTACAAAACCCCTCACCAATTCCAGTGTGGTTTATTACGCGGACGAAGTCTAGGGTTATATAGACGTCCTGACTGATTGACTGAATTTATAATCAGTATTTTTGAAAATCGCCTCTGCGTAGAGTGCGATTGATAAAGACGTGGTTGATGTTGGTTGTTGTATTGCCTTCAGTTCAGTATATTAAATAACAGAACGCCGATAGGACCTTCTTTTTAACCCCCGACGCAAAAACGACGGGGTGTTATAAGCACGTGTCTGTGCAAAAACTACAATATACATGTCTGTGTGTGTGTGTGTGTGTGTGTGTCAGTGGCATCGTAGCTCCCGAACGGATGAACCGATTTCGTTTTTTTTTGTTTGAAAGGTGAATTTTTCGGGAGTTTTCTTGCATAGAGGGTTTTTTTTAAGTTTAACAAAATTAATTACTTGTTATTTTTGAAAATTACTCTCTTGATGAATTTTTATTTAATTAAAAAAACGTGATTTTAGCTCACTTTTCGGTTTGCGATGGCTATTCTGTCACTTTCTTACTGACCTGAACTTTAATAAGTGATATCTGTAGTGATATATAACTTATATAAAATTATATCAAAATATATAAAATCGTTGCGTGACTGACTGACTCACTGACTGACTGACTGACTGACTGACAATCAACGCACAGCCTAAACCGTAAGTCCTAGAGACCTGAAATTTGGAGGGTACATTCCTTATGTGGTCTAGGGGTGCACTAAGAAAGGAATTTCCGATACTCCCGCTCTAAGGGGTCCAAAATGGGCTTTTAATATACAACAAAAAAGCTCTGTATTTCAGAAACCGTTAGCAGTAGAACCTTGAAATTTTACATGGAGATTCCTCAAATAAAATAAATAAACACGTGTTTCAGCGATTCCTGAAATTTTCCTGAAAAATGGAAAGGGATCGTTTTCTATGTAAAAAAATAAAAAAACTTTAGTTTTTACAACGCACAGCCTAAACCGCTGATCGTAGAGACTTGAAATTTGGACAGTGTATTCCTTTTAGGGTGTAAAGGTGTACTTAGAAAGGAATTTGGAAAATTCACCCTCTTAGGGGTTCAAAAAGGGCTTTTAACGTATACACTTTGCGTTTTGCAACGCACAGTCTAAACCGCTGGACCTAGACACATGAAATTTGAAGGATGTATTCCTTTTTGGGTGTAGGGGTGTACTAAGAAAGGATTTTTGAAAATTCACCCTGTAAGGGGTCCAAAATGGCTTTTAATGTAAAACTAAAATGCTTCGTATTTCGGAAACCGTTGGTAGTAGAAACAAGAAAATTCATTTTTCAATTCATTTCATTCAATTTTCCTTAAATAAAAATAGCCAACATAAGTTTCAGCAGTACCTGAAATTTTGCTGAAAAAAAGCATGGGAACATTTTCTTTGTAAATAAATACAATTTAGGTTTTAGCGAGATTTCAGCGTATTTCGGCAATTTCAAAGTTTGTTTCACGGTGAAGTCATTAAGATCAAAATATTTTCAGGACCTAAAGGTTAAAATAGGACCCCTAAATTGAAAAATTTGAGTTTGGTGTCGTTTAGAAGGTCGTTTGACGGTGTCGTTGTTGAGATTACATATTTTCAGGATCTCAAGGTTAAAATGGGACCCCTAAATTGAAAAACTTGAGTATGGTGTCGTTTCAAAGGGCGTGTCACGGTGTCGTTGTTGAGATTAAAACATTATCAGGACCTCAAGATTAAAATGGGACACCCAAATTGAAAAAACTTGACTATGGTGTCGTTTCAAAGGTCGTGTCACGTGTTGTTGTTGAGATTAAAATATTTTCAGAACCTCAACGTTATAATGTGACCCCTAAATTGAAAAACATAAGTATGGTGTCGTTTCAAATGTCGTTTGACGGAGTCGTTGTTGAGATATATTTTACGGACCTCAAGGTTAAAATGGGACCCCTAAATTGAAAACCTTGAGTATGGTGTCGTTTCAAAGGTCGTGTCACGGTGTCGTTGTTGAGATTAAAATATTCCAGGACCTCAAGGTTAAAATGGGACCCCTTAATTTAATAAAATAATAATAATGTGGTATCCTACCTGTAAATCCCACTGGCGACGAGATACACCGCGAAAAAATACCACCACTTGCTTATTTATTGTGTTTTTGTGCATCGGAATAAAATGCCGATCGGTAAAACCGAACAATTCGATATTTCGAGTAAAAAGTGATATTATGACGCGTGGAACAGTTCATGGCGCTCACTACAATTAAATCAGAGTTACAAGTCACAAAGACACCTGATTTGGGGGGGTGACGGGGGGAGGGGGGGCTGGACGAGGCGCAGAGCACGCGGGCCGCGTAGGGGTCGGCAGCGGCGCCAGCGCAGCGGGAGCACGCGCTCCCGCCGCGCCCGCGGGCGATGTGTAGTGCGTGGAGCAGCCTTGCTGGCGGTGCGGAAAGGGGCACCGGACCATCGGATGCTGGTTTAGAAATTATTCTTGTGACGGTTGCGGGCAATGTGCATACGTTCGGGGGAGGCGCGCTAACTTACAATTAGCATAGGTAGGATACCACAAGTGGAAAACCAAACATTCTACTACTACAACAACTAGAACATACTATTACCACAGTGTAAAACATAATTAGTCTGTGCTATTACGCAGAGTTATGGATAAAACAATATTACGCGTACGAAGTCGCGGGTTACAGCTAGTTATTTATATAACTTTGATAGTGACAGAATTTGGCGTCCATCTGCATAAAAACAAAGTTTTCGATATTATTTCATCAAAGTCCATGTTATGTAAACATGAACCGCATGGTTACGACATGTGCCGCTAAAAGAAAAATGTTCACAAATTCCTTCAGGGTAGGCAGCGCATCGACAAATACCCCTGGTGTTGCCAGTGTCTATAAGCGACGGTGACCACTTTACATCAGGTTTACATCATTTTACTGGTGGACCGTGGCGCTAGTTTATCTACTAGTTTCATAATAATTATTTTCGAAGTAAACCGACTTCGAAGCTAGGAATTTATCCCCAATACAATACAACATTTTATAATATTAGTGATCGGAATTGATGTGCTGATCACAATGAGCCTAATCACGGCCAGTCTACTATTATCCATCGAGGAGTTCCGTTGTCCACCTTCCGTCTCCATCATCAGATCAGCTCGCTGTCACCATCATATGGAGCCATCATCATATCATATTGTCATCAGTACTAGAACAGACAGGTATGCCATATTTCAGCTCAATCGGATATCGAAAAGTCACCCTTATTGCCACCCGTGAAATACTTATCATTGAGTAGTTCCAATGGCCATCTCTGGTCTTCATCATCAGTTCCACTTCACCAAGTGGCAATTTCTGAATGCACATGCTTGACTTGTTGCTGAAAATACCGAAATCGCTATATGTGTGCCTATAATAATATTTGAGAAGTTCCCTCAATTCCTCATGGATCCCATCATCAGAACCAGATTTTGATGAAAATGGGACCAACCTGGAGGTATATCGGGTCAAATAACAAAAACAAATTTCTTAATTGGTTCATAAATGCTGCTGCCATGTTTGGGATGGCTCGGCCAAACACCAGCTTGCTGCCTTGGACTCGATCGAACGTAGAGCTTTCAGGCTTATAGGTGAGCAACATAATAATATGGCGGAGACTAAGATCCAGAGTCTCGAGCACCGCCATAAGGTCGCTTGCCTTTCGATCTTATTTAGGTTACATTTCGGGGAATGCAATCTGTACGATGTGGTGGAATACACTACCGTCGTCTGTCTTTCCTGAAAACTATAATCTGGGTCTCTTCAAGTCTAGAGTGAATAGGTGCCTTCTCGACCTTTGTGCTCCATCTTTGGCCACATCGTCACTTTCCAACAGGTGAGATAAAACAAAGGTCTATCAATGTTTAAAAAATAAAATTAAAGAAAAGGACACAGATGGAAACAAATATCAAAAAAACACGAATTAAGAACCTCCTCCTTTCTTTTGAAGTGGGTTAAAAAAAACATGATCAATATACTAAATCTGTACTTGTGGTATGTCAGTTCCTTATAAAATGATATATCCAAATCTCACAGACTAGATAGCGGGCAAGATCATCTTGTTTTGTTTTCGTTATGAAACTTATAAAATGCATCAGTAATTCAATTCTATTGAATACACCATAAAGTTCAAAATGTACCTAACTGAGAGAACATAAATAGCACCCGTATCCTGTTTATGTGACAGGAGATGTATAATATTATTGGATATACTCTATTTATGGAGAGCTCGGGGAATTACATGAGCTCCAGGTGGCCGTGTTGCTCGAAATATCGTGAGCGACAATGTTATGGACGAATTTAATTTAAGGCGCATACATCCTCAGCCTGTATCAGTCCACTGCTGGACATGGCGTCCCAAAGCGCGCCATTTAGACCGATTTCCAGCTCTTCCCATCCACTTTCTACCAGCCGCCTTACGCAGATCGTCGCTCCACCTCGCCAGGGGGCACCCCACACTACGTTTTCCAAGACGTGGTCTCCATAGAACACGTTTACCTTAGCGGTTGTAGGTTCTTCGGCATATATACCCAGTCCATTGCCATTTCAGCTTGCTAATTTTCTGAGCTATGTCGATCTTAGTTCTCCGTCGGAAAACTTTGTTGCGGATTTTATCCGTCAGAGAAACTCCGAGCATAGCTCGTTCCATAGCACGCTGAGCGACCTTGAACTGATGGACCAGGCGCACCGTAATTTAAGGCGCATACAACATCTAAATTACGTCACTTTCTAACTTATTAAAGTTCAGGTAAGTTAGAAAGTGACAGAGTAGCGCTCGCGGAACGAAAAGAACGAAAAGTCAGTGTAAATCACGACAAACAATTATTTGCCACTTGAAAAATCGTCGCATTACAGAATCATACGTTCAGATCGTACGTGAAAGAAAAAGTACAAAATTTTAAAGTCAAGTACCTATCTATATACGCAACATCATGCTGAATCGGACTCCAATTTGTGACGTCTCTGCGTGGATGGCACTGAGAGACACTCAATTAAATTAGATATAAGTACTTAGTTTTTGCCTTTTGCAGGTATTACCTAGTATGTTTTATCTGTTTTTTTTATTTATTTGTCGAGTGTCATTTCTTCTATCCATGTGTGCGTTCCAAATAAAGAATTCTCCTTTCTTTATTTCTTTCTTTAAAGTTTACAGTCGAAAACAGATGCACTGTTTTTTTTCACATGGTTATTGATCAGGTAGAACATTATTGTACGTTCACTTTACACATAAAAGGTCAATGAATGACATATTTTTTTTCAGCACATAACATTGACTCTTCTATGAGGAGAGAGCCTCCAAATAAGACACATCAGCTGCTGCGCGTTAAATTGTTCAAAAGCTTTACGATTTACCGAGTCAAGTCAGTGATTCTTTCTTTTTGTGTAGTTACCCCTTTTTCCCCTTTTTACTCTCTCTAAATGGCGTTGGCGACAGTTTAGGTAACAGTAAATATTTCAAATAAGATATTAATTATTCCACAATTATACAGGATTTTGTATTTTAAAAAAGTTCTCCACTGCCATGATATAATTTAAAAAGTAGGTAAATAAATACCAATAGTTACGCGAGTGCCATCTCTTGACGATGGAAGAACTAAACTGGCAAAGACACTTGGAAAACTCCTCATTGCAATAAAATTAGTCAAGTCGTCAAGATAACCTACTCGAACGCTATCAGTGGTACTTGTACTAAAGAAGAAAGAAAGCAATTTTTTTTTAGCACTCTCACTCACTCCATAGAAATAAAAAATAATATAATGTAAGTAAACAAAATAATAATAATATAAAACACAAAAAATACCCATAGGGTTTTAAACTTAAACATAAAACAAGACCCTACTGACCCTACGTGATAGAATGTGTAAAAATTGGTCTTTCCCTACGTGTGCGGCTAAACATGTCCAGCCTCAGCTTAATGTCAATGCCGATCGAGGACGATATCGACGCTGGTTTTCAGCCTGAACCTAGACTGGGTGACGTCGCGTCACCCGGTGTGCGTTTCACTATTATTTATTCTGTGTCAGTGGTGGACTCTAATCTGGCATTCTGGCTCGTATCCCTTGACATCTCAGAGATGTTTGAGTGGAGTACCTACATCTTGGGACGTCTGGATAGTGTTACGGAGGAATAAATCGTTACCATCTGTCGCGCCCTTGCTGTCAATACTTTTTTCAGCACACCATTACGAAAAAATAAAATTTGCTGTAGAGGATAGCGGGAACAAAATTCAATTTTGCTTGGGTCTACTGTATCATCATCATCATCATCATGTTGACGTTCACTGCTGGTCATAGGCATTACCGTTACAATGTCATAGTCCATCGAGTCAACGCTGCGTCGACCAGTTCACGTAAACCTATCACAAGTAATTAATTTTGTAAAAATTAAAAAAAAACTAAACGCTAGGAAACGGCTGAACCGATTTTTATCAAACATAGCTAAGAACACTCCCGACAAATTAAAATTTCAAACAAAAAAAACGACATCTGTTCATCCGTTCGGGAGCTACGATGCCACAGACAGTCACACAGACACGTCAAACTTAAAACACCCCGTCGTTTTAGCGTCGGGGGTTAATAAAACTAATTTCTAAAAGCCAGAAAGTCTTTCATCGTAGTTTATAGCCTTCTAAATTCAGTTGAAAGATGCTATTGCCGTCAGAGGAAGCGACATTCTATTTGTAGCGGCAGTCGATTTGCCCTTATTGCGGCTACGCCCTTTTAGTGAGGGCATCAAGGAGGCGACGCATATTTACAGATTTTCTGGGATAATCCTGCTAATTTTGACAGACTGTCTTCACTTCGTCACTCCTTCCAGACATCACGATCCTGAGCTATGTTTGCCCAGTCAGCCAGAAACTTATCAATGTCGTCTCGCCATCTCATCATCTCTAATTGAGTTGCACTCATTAGCTCTAATTTCACTGTATAAAATAAATAAATAAATAAATAATACTGGACAGTTCACACAACATTATCTAGCCCCAAGCTAAGCAGAGCTTGTGTTATGGGTACTAGATAACTGATATACTTAATACAATATATTACATAGATAGATATTTTTTTATTATGCATAGAAAATACCCAGAACACCCTGAACAAATATCTGCGATCGCACAAATATTTGTTCCGAGGCGGGAATCGAACCCGCAACCTCCTGCGTCGCAGGCCAAGCTTCGCCCGCCGCGCCACAGAGGTCGTATGCATGGGGCGTTAAGAGCTAGCTCGCCGAAACACAGTTTTCAACTAGCACGGGAGGTATGTTCCTAAACCTCATAGTGCCTACCCTATTCTTAGTTCTTAATCGTTTTTTTAACTTTAAATATATAAGCTATTCTATTCTATTCTATCTCCGTTTTGGTGCCGCGTCGCCTTCTCGCTGGGTGAACTCAGGACGCCACTCGGTGGCTACCTTCGCCCACAGCTCGCTAACAAGTTTATTGCAATTCGGCGATTTAGCCTGTTTGCTGTTTTTTTTTACTACGTGATTGACGTAACATGCACAACGCATTACCTCATAGGTTACGTCCACCTAGGACGCGCCCTATGTGGCATTGCACTGCGCCTGCCACCCTGAGACATAAAGATGAAAAGTCTCATGTGCCTTTATTTTCACCGGCACCCCTTCAAACCGGAACACAGCAATGCGAGCACTACTGCTTTGCGGCAGAAATAGGTATGGAGGTAGTTCTTCCCCGGACGAACTCTTTCACAAAAAAGCTCTACTACTACTAGGTATAGGTATATAGGTTTTCGAGGGTATTCACAGTTCATAGTTTACCGCCTAAGAATATAGAGTTTATTCCATATTGTAAGTTTACCGCGTGATGTATTCAATCCGGTTTATATCCCACGCTTCACTAGAATAATGGTGAACCCACTTTCACCAGCCTGTGGTTTATTTAACAAACTCATTATTAGCTTTGTGTGGTCATTCTGTTTATTTACACTGGACTTTATTGGAATCACTCGCGGATAATTGGAGAGCTTGGCTCAAGATACGACGAATATAGTCCCGATCCCACACTAGGATTCCCTGTTTCGTGTGTACGAACTACGAGTACTATGGTGCAATAACACCCAGCCTCGAATCAAATATTTGAACGAGCGAAGCAAGATCTCTGAGTCAACTTGGAAGAATCGTGTATGTATGTATGTATGTTTAACAAAGTATTATTTTACACTGAAATGACTGTTGTTGGTTTTTATATTAGTCATTACATAGATAGATATTTTGTATAATACATAGAAAATACCCAGAACACCCTGAATCTGCGATAGCACAAATATTTGTTCCGAGGCGGGAATCGAACCCGCAACCTCCTGCGTCGCAGGCCAAGCTTCGCCATACGCGCCCCAGAGGTCGTCTGCTGGTAAAGGCCATCGACAGTTATTTCAGAGAAAAATTATACTCTGTTCGCCCATATTTGGTATAATACGTTAGTATCAAAAAGCAACCAGCTTAAGACACTTCCATCCACTTTAATTTTGCGACTACCACGTTGTCGTCAGTCGTCACCGTCCATCGAATGTGGGGCGCCTTACTGGCCGTCTTCTGGGTCACGATTTTTTACAGTGGTCCTACGAAAACTTTAGTGGTCTTTTGTTGCTTTGAACTTATAAACACTTTTCTTTACTTCCAGGGTGGCTACCAACACTCCTCACCTGGTGAGCCTCGGCACTGGCAGACTGAGCACAGCGGTCACTCTACATCCTATCAAGCAAGGTTTGTTACCACTCCCGTCGCAATCAGCCCAAATCTCAGCAGAATATGCCATTACTCGCAGCACGAAAGATTTCCTTACCACACAGGTTCTTTCTACCAACCGCTCCTCAGAGTCACAGGGTGACTAAGAAAGAATACATGATAACTGTGATGCTTGTATAGTTTTGAGGGCAGCATCATTTGCTACACTCACTTCTTAATGTGTCTGATGTGTGCCAACCCACAATAAATCAGTTAGCGATAGTCTGTCTTTCTTTCTTTCTCATGTGCCTGTTTCACTGGTACTCATCAAACGAGAACACAGCAATGCGAGCATTACTGCTTTGCTATGTAGACCTTCAGGCTGAAAGTGGTGATGTAAGGAACATCTGTGTTTGTTAACCTTGACGAGCATGTATGTCTTCTAGAATTGATGGGTGTGACCGTCATCGTAGTTTAAAAAGGTCCCATGCTACTTGGAATTAGTGCGGCGAGCGCTGACGTAGGTCGAAGGTGCAGACGACTATCGTCGCACTATCGTCGTAGTCGTTCGTATGTTTTCATTGACGACATCAACCAACGTTAGCGCTCACCGTAGTTCGAACACTGAAGCCAGCTTAAATATTTATTTCTACCTCGCTGTATAGCCTTCTACGAAAGCATCTGTCGTAACTTCCTCCTTCCAAATTGCAGGTCGTGTTACCGTCGGCTCGGACCCAACATGCGACATCTACGTGGTCGGCTCTGGGGTAGCAAGCGTGCACTGCCGCGTCGAGAACTCCCACGGCGTGGTGACGCTGTACCCGGTCGCTGGGAGTACGCTCGTGGATTCAACTCCTGTCGACAAGCCCACCAGGCTCTCGCAGGGTAAGTAGGGAAGACCTCATCCTCTTGTCTCACATGAATTCTATGACGTATCCTTCGGTAAAGCACTTGAATTAAAACTCAATGAACCTAAGTCTCACGCAGGGTCTACCCCGCTCATAAACCACAAATCAATGTGTATATAAAAGTAAGCAAAGTAGGTGGGGCCTGTAATGGTGTAGCAAGGATTGCATATTGGGAAATTGTATTAAAAAAAATAAGTTCACATCCCGTATTGTTGGATTTCACAAGCCAGCCTGTGTTCCAGCTGATTATGATGAAACGTAAGCATTGAGTGAAACCCTATATTTAATAGAGACGAGCTGTGCTCATGGATTGGTGAGCTGGTACGAATTGGTGAGGACTTTTTGTAGTGGTTTATTGAACGAGATGTTAGGTTATTGTATTGTACTTGAGCATGGATAAGCATGTTGCAACAATTCACTCACGAATGCTCTTCCAACACATCTTTGGTACTTATTTACATTACTTTTTTCCGAATCTTTGGACTTCCGAGAGTCACCATTTCCTTTGAAATCTCATGAATCGGCAAATCTCGGAGGAAAGTCGTAACTTCGTATGACCGTCATACGATGTGATGTAAAGCTCCCAATCTCGTGGAGATTATCCAATAATACGGGGCCTAAATCGGGGGATTAAACTACGGGGTTCATTTTGAGATTCTTAGCGCAGTTAAAAAGTTTTGGACAACGCTAATGCTAGGGATATACTGGGAATACTTGGCGTCAACACCAGATGTGAACATTCGACGGACACCGTGTACCTGACGTGGCACCTGCCTTGGTTGGCACGCCAACCAACGTGGTGGTGGCGTGGTGGGTCGTGGCGTGTCGTTGGTGCCATCTTACGGTGAACAAGCTGTATATTAGTAACGCAAGCCTTCCATCCCGGCTGCGACACACAGATGGCCTTCTTCCAACTTGCTTGATTTGACCAATCATGAAGCATGTGGCAAATATTGAATCAATCAGGATCCTGTCAGCAGTGGCATTATCATGTTACTGGCAGCCTACGAAACTGTCAAATCTCATCTCTGTCTCATCGACACCAAAGCGTGTTGAACCTGGTTGAACCGAACCAAAACGAGCTCTCGGGACCACTGAGCATGTAATCACTACGTTTTACTCGGGACCTTAGAACTGTCAAAATGTTCCCCAAGCCAAGCTGTTAGGGCATTTTGGATGCTGATCATTTTCTAATAGCTTCGTCTGTTTGTCTTGTAATACCTTCATTTGGACTTGCAGGCAGCATGCTAACGATAGGCCGCACTAACTATCTCCGCTTCAACCATCCGGCCGAGGCTATGCTGATGAAGTCCGTGTTACCGTCGGCGAGAAGGGATCAGATCACTGCAGGTAAAGACTGAGCACATGGCACATGAGCTTTCACATTGCACGATAACGACACGACACGATTTGTTAGTAGTAGAGCTTTTTTGTGAATGATTTCGTCCGGGGAAGTACTACCACCGTACCTATTTCTGCCGCAAAGCAGTAGTGCTCACATGGCTGTGTTCCGGTTTGAAGGGTATGGGTGCCGGTGAAATTACAGGCACATGAGACTTTTCATCTTTATGTCTCAGGGTGGCGGGTGCGGTGAAATGCCACATAGGGTGCGTCCTACGTGGACGTGTCCTGTGAGGTAATGCACTGTTCATAGGCAGAGGGTACCGCTTAACATCAGGTGAGCAATCTGCATGACCAGTCATACCAAGTTGTATAAATAAATAAAAAACCTTCGATGATACCAGGGTTGAATGAAACGACGCGCCATACCACACACACGACTACAGCACTTCGGGTAAGTACAGTGTGTGCGGCGCACAGACATAGATGTGGGTGTGTGCTGCGACGTTTCACCCCGCCCGCTACTCTCATTCAGATGGGTTAATATAAGTTCGACGCCTCTGGGTGTATGTATGTCTGTCTATATGTCTTTGTTGCCACATAGCTCCGAAACGGGCGCGTTTTTGTATGTATATAAGATGGTGTTTGCGAGATGGATTTAGCGATTTGCACGACTAATGTCAAAAAACAAATTTCGTTATGTTATGTTTTGTCATAGCGAATAACCTCCGAGCTTAATAATACCCAACTATAGAATCGCCCAATTGGAAAAACGTCCAAGTTTAAAAAAGGCCAAATCGAAATTTTTTGAAAATGCATGAGTTCCATGTTGCGTGCTGATAATCCTGGAAACGGCTGCACTTATTTTCAACAAACATAGCTAAATCAAATTTTTTACGACATCTTGCTCCTGTGTACTACTGAAGCTGAATCTTCAAGTTTGAGCTCAAACTTCAAATTAAGATGACATGACATGTCTTCCTCCCGCAGACTCCAGGGTCTGATGATGACCAGCACAGGATGAGTAGGATCTCGCGTGTATTTAGTGCTTTGATTTCAATATGGTTTTATTTATATAAAACTGGTGTTCAATTTGAACCCTGAAAATAGTCGATGGTTTTGAATTTTTACATACACACGCCTTTCTCCCCCTCAAATGGGCCTCCTTTTCATCGTGGGAAATAGACGTCACAAGTGGTGAGCTCATCGCCGCCATTGCTTCCCACGACTGACTCTGCTAACGCTTTCCTCCAGTAATAACACATTCCTTAAATAAGCTAGCAGCCAGGACAAATCTTATACCAACGAATCCCACAAACAAGGACGGGTTTTTATAATATTAATCTGTATATCGTTTTTATTTCAGGATACGTGAACGTTACCCACACAGACAAAAGCCAATGTTACCAACCCAACAAATACAAAGACCTCACACAACTAGACAAAGAACTGGATATATCTATCAAAGAAATGTCTAGAACTAAACCTCCCGTTGCACCAAAAGACGACAAACTCACCAGTATTATGTCTAAAGTATCTAAGTTTGAATACTACGCGAAGCAACACAAAAACGTCGGCAGATCACAATTTTATACCAACACTGAAAGCGAAATTTCTCCCAAAGTTTTCAGCTCAAAATCATTGACAGTCAACACACCAGCTAAAGACGTCCTAGGCGGCAAAACTATGCCTAACTATATGAAAACAAAAGACCAAAAAGTGGTAATCAACGAAAACAATTCGGTAGATCCGAAAAGCTGTACATACGCTAACGTAGCCATACGAAATAATACAAAAATTGGTGATATCGTCAAGAATTTCGACGAAAAACTGCCTAAGAAAGTCAACAATGATGTTATGAACGATAGTCTTTACGGAAAGATAAACAATGACAGAAGAGACGAAAAAAGTAACATAGAAAGAACGGAGGCGGTCGACTACAGAAACGAAACTAAATATCAAGAATATTCTAGAACTGATCAAGACAGGCAGAACGAATGTGCAAGAAGTTACAAAGACACTAGTTTCGAAATATCTAGAAGTAACCAAGAAACCAGAAATCAAGGCTATGCTAGAACTAAGCAGGAATTTCTGAGAAATAATCAAATTACACAGGACCAAGACTTTCCAAGAACTAATCAAGATCTAGACCACTCAAGAAATCAAGTAAGGAGTGATCAAGAATCTTCTAGAAGTCAAGACAGATACCCAGAAAGTTCTAGAAGTCAAGCTAGGAATCAACAATTCCCAGGTCAAGAAAAACACCAAGAAAAGTCTAGGAGTCAAGATAGGCGTCAAGAAAGTTCCACAAGTCAAAACAGATACGCAGAGTCTTCTAGAAGTAATCTAGAAATGTCTAGAAGTCAAGAGAGGAGTCTGCAGAATGGCGCGGTTGGTGTTCCGCAGTACTCTCCGGTATACGCGAATCAGTACGAGCGAGCTGAAAATATGAGAGTCAAGGTATTTACTCTTTTCTATATCTGTTTATCTGGATATCTGTTTTGACGACCTCTGTGGCGCGGCGGGCGAATGTTCACCTGCGACGCAAAAGGTTCGATTCCCGCCTCGGAACAAATATTTGTACGATCTACAGATAATTTTTCAGGATGTTCTGGGTATTATCAAAATATTTATTATTATTTATTAATATTATTATTGGGTATTTTGGATTAATAGCGAAAATAACATCTAAGTGACTCGTTTGGACTAAAATTTCTATGTTATTAGTGTACACAACAAATGCTGAGCTGGACGCCAATTTGTGTCAGTGATGCGTTGCTGGTACAAGGCTGGTACTAAGAGGCACACATTAGTTTATTTTTCTTTGTTTCTGTGTGTGTGTGTCTGTGTCATTTTGTGGGGAATTTTGTTTGTTGGCACATACAAATGTTCTGTCTTTCTTTCAAATAATGACCAATATAAAAGCCAACAACAGTAATTTCAGTGTTAAATTGTACTCTGTTCACCTCTATTTGCAAGTCTCGACAGAGCTTACTTATTTGAGCCTTTCGGGGTCGAGACTCTGGGTCCGTGGGGTACCGGGGCCCTTCGCGTTTTCAAAATTGTTTCAGGTTAAAAAAAAACTATTATGCAAGGAACAATGAGGAATATATCCTCTTAGGTGGTGGCTTTCGCTTGTGGCGCGAAATTCTTTTTTTTTTGTGTTTAATGCTCATCACAGCTCATCAACACTTGAATATCGCGCCACATGCGAAAGCAACCACCTTAACATCAGGTGGGCAATCGCTAGTGCAGTCGAATGACTGCACTAGCGATTAAATTTAACTTGAATAAGTTAAAAAAAAAAAGCATAGAACCATGAGGAATATATCCTACTAGTGGAATGCCCGCGACTTCGTCCGTGTGTACTTTTCCATACAAACTTAAACACCCTCTTAGAGGTTGAAATTCCGGAATTCCTTTCTTATTGCACCCCTAGAGCATAAAAAGAACGTACTGTCTAAATTTCAGGTCTCTAGGACTTATGGTTTAGGCTGTGCGTTGATAGTCAGTCAGTAAGTGACGCAACGATTTTATATATATACTATAATCTCTCGCGGAAG
This sequence comes from Operophtera brumata, assembly GCA_932527175.1. Classification (NCBI taxonomy): domain Eukaryota; kingdom Metazoa; phylum Arthropoda; class Insecta; order Lepidoptera; family Geometridae; genus Operophtera; species Operophtera brumata. Next base: position 49,532,140 of record OW052239.1, on the reverse strand, counting down.
GACACATCTTACTTGATATTAATTTAAACAATACTGTTATCAGATATCATTGACGTGGCGATAAGCTTGCAGGTTTGCAATGCGACAGAATAATTACTTCTTGTGATGTGTTAGAATAGACAGTGGTGTTCAATGATATGATTACTTAGCGAATAGTGTCTTAATAGTAGTGCCAAAAATATCAATCGTGTACAAAATGGAGGTGATGTTGGTATAACAGTGTGTGGCAATAGTTATGATTCCTTTTTTTTTTTAATTAACTTAAATACAGTTTCTACAAATGTTAAATTACGTAAATGTCTTTCAAACTCATGTTTAACTAGTTTGCATGTTAATATAACATGAACATTGACCTATGTGTAAACCATAAACCATAAAACGTGAACGCTCTAAGCACTAACCATTGTGAGAAGGTAGTTACAGTTTACGACTAAAGTTAACTCAGGTCAAGGATTGAGCGATATTATCCTTGACATACATTTATGAAACTCAATTTTAAAGAAATAAGGTAATATTTGCATGGATTTTTGGCCAGACCAGGCGTTGCGGACTGTCGGACGCGAATGTATTACGCTGTAATCTAAAAAACCTGCCAAGTTCGAGTCGACTCGCGCACAAAGAGTTCCGTACCATTATCTATATAAATGGCAAAAAAAAAACGTTTGTTGTATGGGAGCCCCGTTAAATATGTATTTTATTGTTTTTAGTATTTTTTGTTATAGCGGCAACAGAAATACATTATCATAACTATCACGGTTCATGAGATACAGCCTGGTGACAGACCGACAGACGGATGGAGAGCGGTGTCTTAGTATTAGGGTCCTGTTTTATCCTTTGTGTACGGAACACTAAAAATCAATGCATCTAAAAATTTAAATAAATCAATACAATACAACTGAAAACTTACTATGAGGGTTTTATAAAATTATAATCGTTAAGTTTTAATGTTTGTGCAAGTTGTGGAATGGACTCCCTCCTGAGGTGTTTCCGCAAACCAACAAAATGTGCCGCTTCAAAAAATATGTTATAAGAGTCCTTCAGGGCAGGCAACGCATTGGCAATGCCCCTGGTGTTGCAGATGTCAATAGGCAACGGTAACCGCTTACCATCAGGCGGGCCGTATGCCAGTTTGTCAAGCCATTACATAAAAATGTATGGTTTTCAAAATATACCGACTTGAAGATTTTTGTGGAAATCTTATAATATGCTAGATTTATTTTATAAACATTTATGTGAAACTGACAAACCATATGTCTAGATATTCGTGTCTAGATTGTGTCTACAAAATTTAATTGACTTGAATTTATTCATATCCAAATGGAGCATACTTTTGGTTGTATGTAGCGGGCAAGCGATCGTTTCTCTTTTTCCTTATTGCCACGCAAACTCCAGCCTTATCTTTATCACCGCAAGGACGCCAGGCTGCTATGCAATTCTGACCCTTAGGTACTTAGATTCGGTCTCAATTATCTTTACGCAGTTTTAACGGCATCGCTTACAATCTTCAAGGTTTACTTTCATTTTTACCAGAATTTGGATCAGTGTCTCTGTACCGGTGACGTGGGCAGTGTGTTTGATAATATACGGTAGTTTGCTTATTATAGAAAGATTTTGGAGTATCTTAGAAAGAACTTCGCGTACCAAATCGATTTAAAATTAAGGAAGTGATTTGGAAAAATATAGAAAATTAAGTAGTGAAAACATTTGTAAAGATAGCAAATATTGAATACATTTATGTACAGAAAGAATAATACAACTAGGTATGAACAAAATTTAAAAAAACCGGCGATGTGTGATTCGTACATGCGCACCGAGGGTTCCGTAAAAATCTGTAGGTATATAAGTAAAAGTAAAAGTATTTTTATTGCTAAATGAAATCATCATGAGGGAAGGGGTAGTAAGTTTAAAATTATTAAAATATTTGTAATATATGATGAAACTAAAAATGTATGCTTTCCGCATTTTTCCTTTATCTGTGATATAAGACGTTGCTTCGTACCAAATTTCAGGATGCTGAAGTACCTTGTAGGTTTTGATTCCCTTGCGAGTGTCGAAAATTTGCAGCATAAACGGCTGTATCTTTTGATTGCGTTTTGGTTGCTTAGAAGTTTTATTTTTTTACAGCTCCTAGGTATAGTAGACCTGAGTATTTGATATGAAATTCAGCTTGATACCTCCACGCGTTCCTGTGAAAAAGGGTCTTGACAGACAGACGGACAACAAAGTGATCCTATAATGGTTCCGTTTTTCCTTATGATGTACGAAACCCTAAAAAAACCTGATCCAAATCACTACCAGACGGAAGCGTCCCTAAGATGCCGGCTGCATCGCCACGCTGAATAGCAGTACTAATGCGTTGAGCCAGATAAGACGTCGGGCTACGCGACGCTTCGACCAGACGTCCTGAAATAATTACATCTAAATCTATACCAAACATATTGTAGAGGGAAATTTTTATTGTTTGTATGTAGGAGGTAATTTCCGAAATTACTGATCCAATTCTGAAAATCCTTTCACTAAAAGGAAGCTAAATTATCCCTGAGGCTATAGGCTATGTATTATTAGCTCCCGCGCGCGACTACGCTCACGTTATGTAGTTCTTCTCAACTCCGTATTCCGTAACGGTTGAGGGGTATTTTATGTTATGTATTTAGTGTGTGGGTGAATGCTAGGAGAGGGCAGGACAGGGCAGGTAGAATATTATTTTTACCCTGGCAGCACGCGAGTGAAGGTGCGGGAAAAAGGCTAGTAATTAATACAGGATAAAAAAACGTTTATGTATTTGCTTGGGGTTTAAACTGAGCCAAAGTAAATATTTCGTAGATAAAACAACTCAAGCATTATCTAAGAGTGATTTGATAACAATGTGTGAATAACAATAAAAATAACATTAAAAAATCTACTTCAGAGTTAAGAAAACATAATAATTTTACCACCATAAAAGACTTAGTACGTTAAACAGTGTTGCCACCGCGAGAAACTCAGTGAAATAAAAACCGAAAATGACAGTGAAACCAAAGAAAGAGCCATCCCACAAACAACTACTTAAAATCTTCGTGAACTGTCTCAAAAAGAACACAGTCGCTTTAAAAGAGCTAAAACACTCCCTCGATGTAAAGCATCCGCAAGAAAACATCGACAAAATCATCGATATATCGACAAACGTCAACGAGAAACTCGATGTAGTCCACAAGCTGAGAAACGACATCAAAATCTACAAAACTATTAACACTATACTGACGAACCATTACATGAAGAAAACTAAAGACCACGAGAACGATATCGACCAAAAAATCATTAAACTGGAAACACAAATCAGAGATTCTTACGATGGTTTGAAAAAGGAACTATCCAAGATGGCGGCCGGTGTTGCCACCAACAATAATCCTGTTTTGAATAATGTGGGATCGCCGATACAGAATAGTAATGTGTTTGTGGTCGGAAATAACGTTAATTTAAAGGATTTGCATGTGAAGAATGAGATTTACAATGGTATTATTAAGAAGATTGATAAATTATTTTGTTCTATGGTAAGTTTCTGTAGGTGTTTTACAAAATAATGTGTATATTAATAAAAAACCGGCCTAGTGGCAGTCGGACTCGCGCACGAAGGGTTCCGTACCATTATATATAAAAACGGAAAAAAAACACGTTTGTTGTATGTAGAAATAATCTTAGCAACCTACCGATGACTTCTGGGAATGGCTTCTTAAAAAAAAGTTTTAAAAAACCGGCCAAGTGCAAGACGGACTCGTGCACGAAGGGTTCCGTAACATAACCTATAAAAACGGCAATAAAATCACGTTTGTTGTATGGGAGCCCCCTTCAATATTTATTTAATTCTGTTTTTTAGTAAGTATTTGTTGTTATAGCGGCAACAGAAATACATCATCTATGAAAATTTCAACTTCTAACTATCACGGTTCTTGAGATACTACAGCCTGGTGACAGACGGACAGACAGACAGACAAACGGACGGACAGCGGAGTCTTAGTTATAGGGTCTCGTTTTACCCTTTGGGTACGGAACCCTAAAAATATACATAAATAGTCGACGAATTGATAAACTCCTCTTCACCCTCATAGAAAAACACTTCAAACGGTCTTGAGCCGCATGCATCCACCGACTTCGGTGGATGGATGCTCGGTTCGGACGCTAGGGCTGCAGAGAGAGGAACCTCCTGACGATGCGTGCCGAGCCCATGAGTACCGCCTTCTGAATCTGACCCTTGATCCAACCATTTAGCGAGAGAGATTATTGTTATTATTAATTTGTATTCTTCTTTCAGGCATACCAAGAAAGAGTAAAAGAAGAAGAGAAGAAGGAAGCTGAAATGGAGCGGCTTGAAGAAATACTTGACATATTCACAGAATACCAGAAACAACTATCTACAGGTAATACCAATTACATTACTGCGTTTCGACAGGTAGAATTTCTATAGAAGATCGAAAGATATGCGACTTTACGGCGGTGCTCGAGACTGGATATTAGAAGTAGCAATCGATACATACATATCGAAATCAAATAATTTTCTTACAAAACCTCCCAAAGCCTTTGTTTGTGACTGGAAGCATTTTTTTGTTTTTGACTGAAAGCATTGTCTTTGTTTTTGACTGGAAGCATTGTCTTTGTTTTCGACTTGAAGCATTGTCTTTGTTTTTGACTGGAAGCATTGTCTTTGTTTTTGACTTGAAGCATTGTCTTTGTTTTTGACTGGAAGCATTGTCTTTGTTTTTGACTGGAAGCATTGTCTTTGTTTTTGACTGGAAGCATTGTCTTTGTTTATGACTTGAAGCATTGTCTTTGTTTTTGACTGGAAGCATTGTCTTTGTTTTTGACTGGAAGCATTGTCTTTGTTTTTGACTGGAAGCATTGTCTTTGTTTTTGACTGGAAGCATTGTCTTTGTTTTTGACTGGAAGCATTGTCTTTGTTTTTGACTGGAAGCATTGTCTTTGTTTTTGACTGGAAGCATTGTCTTTGTTTTTGACTTGAAGCATTGTCTTTGTTTTTGACTGGAAGCATTGTCTTTGTTTTTGACTTGAAGCATTGTCTTTGTTTTTGACTGGAAGCATTGTCTTTGTTTTTGACTGGAAGCATTGTCTTTGTTTTTGACTTGAAGCATTGTCTTTGTTTTTGACTGGAAGCATTGTCTTTGTTTACAGTCCTGTCTGCATTCCCGTATTATCCTGTGTTCTCATTCGGAGTTCAGTTTCAGCTTGTTCTAGTGGATTGTTAGAGATGAGAGTTGTGTTATAATTTCAGATTTCCGCCCCGGTGTACCCGCGACGCCCACCGAGAAGCGATCCCACAACAAGATCATCACTAACGGCTCGTTACCGCGCAGCGTCGCCTTCAACAACCCCAACTTTGTCAAGACTAGCGAAGGATATTATAAGTAAGTTAAATAAATAATGCTGGACACTGGACAGTTCACTCAACATTATGTAAACCCAAGCTGAGCAGAGCTTGTGTTATGGGTACTAGATAACTGATATTTATGGACTTTTATGTGGAATTCTGTTCGGTTCTATAATAAACTTCCAGAAAGTGCTTCTAAACTTTCGATTCGAAGATTTAAATCGTACATAAAGAATAATCTAATTAAGAAAGCGTATTCCACTCTACATGACTATGTTAATGATAAAGCCGCGTGGCCTGATGTCGCTCTGCCCCTCGACAGATAATTTGACAATTTGCAATGTCTGTACAGCAGAGCGTACAAATATTTGTTCTGAGGCGGGAATCGAACCCGCAACCTCCTGCGTCGCAGGCGAACCTTCGCCCGCCTCGCCACAGACAGGTCGTCAATTCAATTATTGATTTAGAAATTAAAATACATACGTAAAAAGTATAATATCAAAAGCGAGTTTATTAAGTTTTTTGTTAAAGTACCTAACATACTAAATACGGTTATCCGCCATGCGCAACGCCAATCAGAGCCCAGTCCAAGGTGTGACGTCATCGTAATACCAAACGTGAACCAATAATACTATTTTATTATTATTATTTTACTACGAGTATGACGGGTCGACCAGATGGCCGACCTGATGTTAAGCGGCAACCTCTGCCTTAACAATGCATTACCTTATAGGTCACGTCTGAGACTTAAAGATGAAAAGTCTCATTTGCCTGTAATTTCACCGGCACCCCAAGTACCTTTCAAACCGGAACACAGCAATGCGAACACTACTACTTTGCGGCAGAAATAGGTATGGAGGTAGTACTTCCCCGCACGAACTCTTTCACAAAAAAGCTCTACTACTACTAAAATGTTAATAATGTCACAAGTATTTGACAAATTTGTAATAAATTTCTTATAATTATTTTTCAGATTTGAAACTAGCAATAGCCGGAACGAGCTAAGTCCATCCATCCCCCGAAACGTATCTAGCTACGAAAACTTCACCCCTTCACCTCACACCCCGGTGGTCTCCTTACCAGAAAGTAACTATGAGAACATCGGGCGAATGGACGAAATAGGCATACCCGTCTTTGACGATATGACTTATGAACCAAAAGACACTCATATAGCTAATCCTAACCAAAATAAAAAAACTACAGGAAATGAACAAAGTTCTGCAAGCTCTATAGGACATACAAGTCCGTATGAGAATGTATATACGAATAGAACAGTATTTAACAGTTTAAAACCTAAATCTCCTAACACCAATAGTCCTAGAACCAGAATTAAGACTACGTTTGCTCATAAAAATCCACAACCACCTCAGTACTTTATTTTTCCGACTCCTGATAAAAAACCTATCTTCAATGATCAAGATTCAAAAGACAATCAAGATATAGAACATCGTAGAAGTGAAACTAAACAAAAAGAAACCGAAAAGATTGGTATAGAAAAGCAACTGAGCTTAGAAGAAGATATACCTATGATAGACGACTCTGAACTGACCAATGATATTGAATTCAGATACTCAAAAATCATCACAAACGATACAGCTAATGAAAATGAAACGAATCAAAGTTTTGATGACGTTAAAAAAGAACTGATGGCTGACATTCCAGAGTTAGAAGCGTTTGAGAAAGACTTAAATAATAAAAGAGATAAAATCATTAAGAACATCACAGATGATATAAAAGACATTGATACTGAAGCTGATCATTCGGTGTTGGATGTGAATATAGATGATTTAAAGGGCAGATACGACAGGTTGAAGGATGAGAGACGGAGGTTGGTCACGGAAATACACGAAGTCAAGTGTAAGATGGCGGAAATAACGTCCCAGGAAGATGATATCTTGAGAGAGGTAAGATTTTAATAGCTATATTGGTTACTAGCCTGTTGCCTGTGGCTTCGCGCGGTACGTTCATATCTTCTGAACCCTGCAGGATATCGATGGAACGTAAAAATTCCTGTTTTAATGTATAACATATTCATTGAAATCCGTTGAGCCTTTTTGGACCCTATTTCGGACAAACTTTCAGACAGACATACACACAGACAAAGATTCTAAAAATGGTCATTTATAAATAGCCGTTTTCAGTTTACTTTGGAATAACCTTCTATTTTTTATTAAATTGGTGTAGATGAAAGTTTGCATGTTTGTTAACTCAACACGCCGTAACTGCTTAACCAATTTCGGTGAAATTTAGTATACAGATATGGAATAAGACCTTTTTTTTATACTAAAACAATCTATGCTATGCAATCGTCAATCTGCCTGCAAAGCGTTCTTTTTTCATACAACTTGGTATGACGGATCAAGCAGATGGCCCACCTGATGTTAAGTGGTACCCTCTGCCTGTGAACAGTCCATTACCTCACAGGTCACGTCCACATAGGACGCGCCCTATGTGGCATTGCACTGCGCCCGCCACCCTGAGACATAAAGATGAAAAGTCTCATGTGCCTGTAATTTCACCGGCAACCATACCCTACAAACTGGAACACAGCAATGCGAGCACTACTGCTTTGTGGCAGAATTAGGTATGGTGGTAGTACTTCCCCGGACGAAATCTTTCACAAAAAAGCTCTACTACTACTAACTTAGATTGGCATATAACAAAGCCGCGGCCTAATACTAGTTTAATAATTTTCAGTTGGAAATGGAGAAAGCTCTCATAAAAGGGGAGTACGACTCGGAAATAGCCATCCTCAAGATAGAACAGAAGAAGAAGGTAGAGCTGGTGGACAAGGCGAAGAGGATAGAAGAGGAGATCAAGCAGTTGAGGGAGACGCAGGAGTCCAGGCAGAACGAGATGAGGGATAGAGTCGAAATTGCCACTATGAAAGTCGAAAGGTAAGTTCAAATCGTCACTATAGAAGTCGAAAGATCAACAGAAATTGCATTTATAAACATGCATACGTTTTTTGTGAAAAATATACAGGTATTTGTCAATACAAGCTTTTATAAAATTAGTGATTGTAACCGTGTGCTGGTCAAAATGAGCCTAAACACGGCCAGTCTACTATTAACCATCGAGTAGTTCCGTTGTCCACCTTCCGTCTCCATCATCAGATCAGCTCGCTGTCACCATTATTGTATTGTCATCGGAACTTGACAGGTGTGCCAAATATCATCTCAATTGGTTGAGGATAGCTGCTTTAAAATTCAGTTGCATGATTCCACCTGGACATACATTGCAAGTTAGTATTAAGCTTGTAAAAATGACGACGTTTTTTTCAAGAAACGTTCTCTTTGACTCCCTTCTAAACCAATTGTATTAAAGTTGTTAATAAACTGTCTCATACTTGTCACTTTTGACACTTGTGGTATTCTACTAACTTCAATCGTTTTTCACTTGCATTATAATTGTGACCATTTAGAAACAATCGTAAAATCTACATACATGATTTTTGACGACCTCTGGAGCGCGGCGGGCGTAGGTTCACCTGCGACGCAGGAGGTTGCGGGTTCGATTCCCGCCTCGGAACAAATGTTTGTGCGATCTGCAGATATTTGTTCAGGGATTCTGGGTATTTTATATGTATAATAAAAAATATCTATCTATGTAATGTATTGTGTTAAGTATGTTAGTTACCTAGTTCCCATAACACAAGATCTGCTTAGCTTGGGGCTAGATAATGTTGTGTGAACTATCCACCATTATTTATTTATGTATTTATGTTAATTGAATTGTAATTGCATAGTATGAGAATGGTTTTTCTTTCAAAAATAGTAGAATTGGGCCCCTAAATTGCGAGTTTGGCCTGTTTGGAGTAAACCCAACGATTTATTACGTTCACAGGCTAGAAAAGGACCTAAAGAGCCACGGCGCTACTCTAGAAGAGCTTCAGAACGCACAGGACATCCTCGACAACGAGTCCAAGATATACGAAGACCTGGAGTTCCAGCACTTGGAAGCGGAGTCTGAGCTGTAAGTTACACTTTTAGGGTGAATGCTCTTGTTTAGTAAGAGCTCGTTTCACGCTAGATGGCGTGCAAACTAATTTATATCCAGTTCTTGTATTGCGGCTGAGAGTCAAGAATCAAATCGGCTTTTTTAAACGTATTTTTATTTATGTAAAAACTCAGTTTTTCTGCCACTATTTAAACTAAATTATAATAATAGTAGTAGAGCTTTTTATGAAAGAGTTCGTCTGGGGAAGTACTACCACCATACATATTTCTGCCGCAAAGCAGTAGTGCTCGCATTGCTGTGTTCCGATTTGAAGGATACGGGTGCTGGCGAAATTACAGGCACATGAGACTTTCATCTTTATGTCTCAGGGTGGCGGGTGCGATGAAATGCCACATAGGGTGCGTCCTAGGTGGACGTGACCTGTGAGGTAGTTCATAGTAGTTCATAGTTAATAATGCACTGTTCATAGGTAGAGGGTACCGCTTAACATCAGGTGGGCCATCTGCTTGTTCCGTCATACCAATTGACGTCAAAATCGTCATGCGGATTGACGATTGCAGTATTAGTGTTGAGTACTCAGGTGGATGCTGCTGTCCCCTGGTGTAATCGCTTAGTCGGCTTTTACATCGCCCACGGGAGAAAACGGAACTATTCTAGGCCGGACATTTTTATAAAACTCTAATTTCGCTACAGATTATCAAACCGGGAAGACATACAAAACGATATAATACTCCTAACGAAAAAAATCGAGGCTCAAAAAACCAGAATACTCACTCTAAAGTCCGAAGCTAATAATAATCTAACCTCAGCGTTAGATGAAACAAAAGTACTACACACTGAGTACGTCAAACATTTAAATAACGTGGAAGGACTTACAGCTAAAGTACAGAGCCTGGAAAAAGAGCTAAAGCCCATAGTAGCAAAGCTTAATGAGATAGAAAGAGCACAGAGCCCTGATAGCGCGTTCTATACAGACCAAACGCGAACGAAGTCAGGGGAATTCGGCTACTCACCACAAACAAGTGATAGTGACGATATCGACACAAAGATCAGTAATTTCGAAGAACACACAAAGGAATTAAAAGATAAATTCAACTCAATAGATCAAATGTCGCAATCCATGACTGTCGATATCGAGAAACGATTAGAACACAACGATAGTCCCAAACCTAAGAAAGGATTTTGGGAAAGAAATTTCGATTCACTAAAACGAAAGAAAAAACCAAAAGTACCAGAAATAGTTGATATAATGTCACAAAGTCTCAACGAGAATCTGTTTTACAACAACGAAATCATCGAAAACGATTCAGCCTTCGATAGATTTGGCAGTTTAAGACATTCTAAAAAGAAAGACAAAGCCGCAGGTCCTGTGAAAAGTAACTCTTCATCAAAAATACCTACTTTCGCAGCATTAGGCAAAATCATTAAAAAAGATTCATTTGGGAAAAAATCTAGGGACGACGACGAAAAAACTAGATATATTAAGAACTGTAAACCTTCAGATAATAAATATAAATCGAAATCATTATCTCCTGATAAGGTCACTGATAAAATCACGGAAGAAAATGATGAAAATCTCTTTCAAACGACAAAAGTGTTGCATAGAAAGAGCTGTGGCGACGAACCAAATGTAAAAGAGTTCGGTAAAATTTCTGACTCTGGTAAAATACCATCTCAAGATGACATCGATAGGATTTCGAAGGTGACTATAGACGCGCCTGTGCTGTCGAGTGATACGGATGTGAATACGTTGGGGAAGCGAACATTGGACAGTCTTATGGAGATCGAGAGGAAGAGATTTGAGATGTTGGAAGAACAAGGTGCGTAACTATTGTTTTACAAGATCAAGGGCCAAATTTTACAAATAAATAAAAATATTAAATGTTGCTGGACAGTTCACACAACATTATCTAGCCCCAAGCAAAGCAGAGCTTGTGTTATGGGTACTAGAGAACTGATAAATATATTACATAGATTTATATTTTTATTATATATATATAAAATAGGGACGAGGTGACGAAAGGTGGAGTAAGGCGCTAACTGAATGGCGTCTAAGAACTGGGGGGTTAGGACGAGAATTTGACAGTATTCGAAACTATATGAATGAATGAATGAATGAATGAATGATTTATTTCGCAGAAAAAGGGCTTACAAATTTAGATCTTATTAATATTTAACCAGTTCCACTAATTCAACCTATATTAGGTATGCGAATTTTTAAGATTTAACATATTAAAATTAAAATTATTGATTATCTATTCAGTTGGTTTGGTACACACACATTGATCAATTGATTAACATTATGTCATAATTAAATACATTCCAAATTAATATTAATAGTAATAATGTCAAAGTCAGTAGTGACAAATTTAGTTTTGCAAAAACTCATTCACGGAATAAAAAGAATGGAACAAAAGCCACTTATGTAAAGCAGTTTTAAATCCATTAAATGGCTTATCCGCTAGGTCTTTCGGTAGCTTATTGTAAACTTTAACCGCCATTATATATACATTACGTTTATAGAGTTCAAGTTTACATTTCGGGATATAGAGTTTGTTAGCATACATACTCCTTTGATCTCTGATGCTGGTTTCTATAAGAGTGGCAAACAGACTAGGATGCTGTTTTACAAATAGGGCCACCTGTTTAATATATAAGCATGGAAGGGTCAGAACTTTGAGTTCCTGGAAAAGTGGCTTACAGTGATCAGAGAACTCTGCATTACATATCGCTCTGACACACTTTTTTTGGAGAATAAATGTTTTATCTGAGTCTACAGAGTTCCCCCACAGTATGAGACCATACTGTAAAATCGATGCAATATTCCCATGGTACGCGGTTAGACAAGTTTCCACAGAAGCTACTTACCGGAGCCGACGTAGCACAAATGCAAAGCGACTTAATTTAGTACAGACGGTCTCAACATGAGATTTCCAATTGCAGTTACTGTCTAACATAAGTCCAAGAAAATTCGTTGTGGAAACTTCGTCAATTTTTTCATCAAGGTATTTTATATGTAATGTCATCGGAGTAGCTCTCGAGGTGTGAAATTGAATTAGCTTAGTTTTCTTGATGTTTGCTTTCAAGTTATTAATGTCAAGCCATTAAATTACATTTCTAATAGTTTCATTAATTTTATCTTCAATGTCAGATAAATTTCTACCTTTAATGATAACTGTGGTATCGTCAGCAAAAAGAATTGTCTCATTAGTCGTCACACTGGGGAGGTCATTAATATAGACAAGAAATAATAGTGGCCCCAAAATACTCCCCTGCGGGACTCCAAAAGCATTCCGCCGGTAATTAGACAAATAAGACTCTTTTTTCAGATTTTTAGAGAATTGAGCTATTTCTACGCACTGTTGTCTATTTTTTAAATAACTTTCAATCCAGTTGAATGCTACTCCTCGAAGTTTCGTTTCCTTCCATACATCTCGCCATACATTTACTTGCAGCGCCCCTAGCGACAACGAGGAGAAATCTAAGGACGCTGTCAGAAAATGTATTGAAGGAAACGAAACTTCATATAGTTTCGAATACTGTCAAATTCTCGTACTGGGTACAGAAACGTCGGTCGTCCAGCAGCTAGGGCAGACGATATCGCATGCGTCGCGGCCGAACCTGGATGAGACTGGCACGGGACCGTAAGGAATGGCACAGGCAAAGAGAGGCCTATACTCAGCAGTGGGTTAAGTCAGGCTGTGGATGATGATGATGATATAAAATACCCAGAACACCCTGAACAAATATCTGCGGATCGCATAAATATTTGTTCCGAGGCGGGAATCGAACCCGTAACCTCCTGCGTCGCAGGCGAACGTTCGCCCGCTGCGCCACAGAGGTAGTCAAAAGTCAACAAGGTCAAGGGTCAAATTTTATAAGGTCAAGGGTAAAATTTGACCTGATGTCCCTGTCTCTGATGACATGGCTTTGTGGCGCGGCGGGCGAAGATCATCCTGCGTCGTAGACGTAGTGGAGGTTCGATTCCCGCCTCGGAACAAATATTTGTACGATCTGCAGATATTAGTTCAGGGTGTTCTGGGTATTTATATGTATAATACAAAATATCTATCTATGTAATGTATTGTATTAAGTATATCAGTTATCGTACCCATAACACAAGCTCAGCTTAGCTTGGGGCTAGATAATGTTGTGTGAACTGTCCAGCATTATTTATTTCTTTAATTACTAATTTCTACTAATTCACACTAATTTTCAGGATGCCAAATGATAGAAAACGAACGAGAAAAGATATCCGAGCTGAAACGACGGGCCCAAGACGAAACCAAGAAGCTATGGGACCAGAAATACAGAGAGAAATCTGTGGACAGCGACTTTAGCAGTTTACCCGACGACAGACGACACAGCGGTCAATCTATAGACTCTGGCAAGGAACGATTGAGCGATGGAAAAGAATCCACCAATGAACAGTCTGACCGGTTGAGTCATGAAAAGTCTGACCGGTTGAGTCATGAACAGTCTGACCGACAGAGTCAAGAAAAATCTGACCGACCGAGTCATGATAAGGCCGTTGCTTTCGACCTTGCGAACGAAAAGAATGAACGACAAAACGAACTGTCCGCTCGGTCAGTGTTTGATCGATCGAGTCACGAGAAGTCTTCACAAAGTCACAAGCCAGAAAGGTCAGTTGAGTTTGAGCAATCTGGAAACCTAGACCGAACAAAGTTTGAACGATCTGTAAATTTTGGCCGATCGGCCACAGAGAAGTTTGAACGGTCAGTGAATTTTGATCGCTCAGTGACTGACAAGTTTGAACGACAAGAGATGCTTGATTTTGATCGATCGATGGAGTTTGATCGATCAGGGCAGTTTGATCGGTCGATCAATGCTTATGATCAAACCGTTGAGGATTCTAGTCTGATTGAAGATGGATTTATGGTGAATTCAACTATTTTTGAAGAAAGGTGAGTCTTTAAATAATATTATATATACTTACATACATACATACATACATACATAGACGCCTTTTTCCCCGAAGGGGTGGGCAGAGTCAATGGACCTCTTTTCAAAGTGGGTTGCACCTTCGTTGAATATAGACGTGACAAGTGGTGAGCACATCGCCGCCATTGCTTCCCACGACTGACTCCGCTAACGCTTTCTTCGAGTAATAAACACATTCCATAATAAGCTAGCACCCAGGACAAATATTATACCAAACAATTTTATCAACAAGACCGACATCCACAGGAGGAGACGTAGGGGTCTATTCTTAGGCCGGACATACCACAGATAATTCTTCTAATCGGCTGGACCTATTTTGATGATTATTTTTGTGTGTTTGAGTCCCTGGATGGACTCTATAGGTAGCGCTGCAGGTTCGCTAGTTATTAATAATATTTTGTATTGTCGACCTACGTGGCGCGGCGGGCGAGTAGCCGACTGAGACGTGAGAGATGCGGGTTAGATTCTCGCTGCGAGACAAATGTTTGTATTATCTGCAAATACTAGTATAGTATTCTTTTATCTGTGCTCCGGGTCTGTGTTTCGTGGTACCATGGTACTCGTAGTTTGGGATCCTAGTGTGGGATCAGGACTTTGCATGTGACTGTTGGGTGCCGAAAACTGCACACAAGTTTCACCTATTTACCTAGTTATACACCTGAGCAAACATACTTAGTAAGCAAGAAATAAGGTCCAAATTTGCATACTATTTACTTATGTCTGTATTTGAGTTCATTCCACTTCAACACGAATCTGAACCATAATTATAGAGAGTTATTGATTAATTTCGTTTGTGTAAATTTATATAAGCGAAATTAAAAAAGGGGTGATTCATCCGATCTCCGAAACTATAAAGTCTACAAACTTGAAAGGCGTCGTGTCGGGGGTTAATAGTAGATTATGCACTGAGGGGATAAAGCAGTGTCTTACGTCGCGGGCGGCATATAGAGTCCTGAGTGAAGCCCCTCGCTGTTCAAGCTGCCCATGACAAATACAGGCTTTATTCCAGACGAGCATACTCTACTTCACACCTTCCGCGAGACAATAAAAATTCACGGAAAATCACACCGTCCTTTGTTTTACATTCTTTGAAATTGTTATTTTTTTTATACTATTTGAGTGACGAAACTAGCAGATGGCCCACCTGATGTTAAGCGGTAACCTCTGCCTACGAACAGTGCATTACCTCATAGGTCACGTGCACCTAGGACGCACCCTATGTGGCATTGCACTGCGCCCGTCACCCTGAGACATAAAGATGAAAAGTCTCATGTGCCTGTGATTTCACCGGCACCCTTACCTTTCAAACCGGAACACAGCAATTCGAGCACTACTACTTTGCGGCAGAAACAGGTATGGTAGTTGTACTTCCCCGGACGAACTCTTTTACATAAAAGCTCTACTTCTACTACTGAGGTCTGCTTATGGTGGCCTTTTCAAACCTCGACAATGCCATATGGGCACTTTTTAACTTAAAAGTTTTCCACGAGTTTCCACACGACTTTGACGTTCCGAATTCAAATCACTTTACCTCCCTTGGGAGTTTCATACGACTTTACATCCCTAAACAGGTAACGCTTTACTTTACGTTGAGGTTGCATGATATGTAATTGGACATTGTCGAGCAGGTAGTGTGAAAAAATTGTTTACAGTTTGCCGTAAGTTTGAGTTAAGGAAAAAATACGATAAGTTTAAGTTTTTATTCTATGGGGGCTTTCGGAGACAATCTTTTAAATTTTGAGGAGTGGTGGGAGACTGCCAAAGACAGTGACAAGTGGAGGAATTTGGGGGAGACCTTTGCCCAGCAGTGGAACAATATAAATTAGGGGGCTTTCAAAAATTACTCGCAGACGAGATCAGCTAGTACCTCGTAAAGGCCATATGATACTCAACATAAAACTCAACCATAACTCTAGAGATATAATGGTGAATTTCGTTTGCTAGCTTGTAAGTACTGATTCATATAGGCCATAGTCTGATAAGATAAGGCCAGTTGATTCGCGTTCTCTGAAGCAAACGAACGGGTTTGTCTTCAATCTATTTTGTTTGAGTTCTGTGACATGTGAGATTCAAGCGTAGATTTTCTTTAACCCACTTGTGGGCAAAATACCTTCCTCCCGTTTTCCATTAATCGCGCTCATGGATAGCAGCCATAATTATACGAAAAAATAATTTATGAATTAAATAATTTATGATTAAACTAGTTAATACACGTGCTTTGCTAAACATCACATCACAAAAAAACTAAAACTTTGTCACCCCTAGGGTTATTCTGAAAAATCCTGAAATATGTGTTTAATTATTCTGTATTTAAGTACCCATACCAAGTTTCAAGCAAAAGGCACCGTGTTAAAAATAAAAGTTTCCATACAAGCTTTAACACCCCCATTGCACCCGCTTTTGGGGGTTATTCGTGGAAAAACATATATTGCCTTTTTAGGATTTGTATTGAAGCATACTTATGCAAAGTTTAAAGGTTTTTCATACAGTGGTTTTCACCCTCTTAGGGCTTGAATTTACAACAATCCATTCGTAGTGGGTAGTTTTGTTATAAAAGGAACCTACGCTCCAAGTTTCAGCTTTTTAGGCCAAGCTGTATCGGCTCGGCGATGATGAATCAGTCAGTCAGTTAGTCAGTCAGGTTAAGCTCTTATAGGTATAGATAAGTCAATTCGTGTTGGCCCGACTGAGTCGTTACTAGGCTGGTTACTTTTCGCGACACAAGAGAAGAATTAGAGTTGCATCATCTTCACGTAGAGTAGAGCTTCTTTGTGAAAGAGTTCGTCTGGGGAAGTACTACCACCTTACATATTTCTGCCGCAAAGCAGTAGTGCTCGCATTGCTGTGTTCCTGTTTGAAGGGTAAGGGTGCCGGTGAAATTACAGTCACATAAGACTTTTTTTCATCTTTATGTCTCAGGGTGGCGGGCGCAGTGCAATGCCACATAGGACGCGTCCTAGATGGGTGTGACCTGTGAGGTAATGCATTGTTCATAGGCAGAGGGTACCACTTAACATCAGGTGGGCCATCTGCTTGACCCCTCATTCCAAGTAGTATAACAAAAATGTCATATTCGTATAGTTTAGTTTTCGTTTCAAATACTTATTGACGATGCGTGCGTTGAACTCTATGTCATATAATTGGATGTTTGAATAGACCGGTACCATTCAATCAATCGAGTCAAGTGACGCTGTGTCATCGGCAATCATTTCGGCCTTTCAATTATTGCGTGCCATATAAATCAGAAGAAGTGTTAAGGCTTTTCCAAAGCCAGGCTGAAATCTTCATACAAAAAAAAACGCCTCACATTGCACGAAAAAGTAGTTTATATTGAATATCTCGTAAAATATAGATAAATTTACAAAACCCGTACAGTGATCCCTCGGCTTTGTTGTATTGATTTTATGTATTTAATTTTTAATCCAAAAATATGCACAATTTTAATAAACAATCGAATCTAGCCAAAAAATAGACGGAACTTTGTAAAAAAAAACCTATCGAGAAAATATTGTCCAGTCGTGTTTCTGGTCCAGTGATCCCTCGGAATTATAATTTAGTATCCATGCATATTTATAATTTGAATATTGTACTTGATTTAGTCAATTAAAAATCAAATCTAAGACTAGGAATTTTGTCGAAAATGTAATCTAGTTTAAAATAAGTTTTTTGTGAAAAATATATTTTTCATTACAAGCTTTTATAAAATTAGTGATCGTAACCGTGTGCTGATCAAAATGAGCTTAAACACGGCCAGTCTACTATTATCTATCGAGGAGTTTCGTTGTCCACCTTCCGTCTCCATCAACAGATCGGCTCACTCTCACCATCATATTGTATTGTCATCGGAATTTGACAGGTATGCCAAATTTCAGCTCAATCGGTTGAGGATAACTGCTTTAAAATTCAGTTGCAAGATTCCACCCAGATTCCACCCAGACAAACATACATTACAAGCTAAATAAAAGCTTGTAAAATACACTACCCCAGACCAGACTGAGTTTGAGCTCTGTGCCAATGCCATTTAAGTTAATAAAGTATCCTTTGTACTGAAACCACGTAATTACAAATATTTGCGGCATTATCTTATGCTAGCATAACTCCGTAATCGCAGCATGATATCACTGCAAAATGTAATGAACTTGACTCGCGATGACTCCTTGATCAATTACCTAAGAATATGTGTAAACAAAAAAATGACCAAATCTTTGTATTCACTTTCTACCAGGCGCTATGATATATGACATCCTCAGCCTCAGTCCACTGCTGGACATAGGCCTCTCCCAAAGCGCGCCATTTAGACCGATTTCGAGCTCTTCCCATCCACTTTGTACCAGCTGCCTTACGCAGATCGTCGCTCCACCTCACCAGGGGGCGCCCCACACTACGTCTACCAAGACGTGGTCTCCATAGTACACGTTTACCCCAGCGGTTGTCGGTTCTTCGGCACATATGCCCAGCACATTGCCATTTCAGCTTGCTAATTCTTTGAGCTATGTTTATGACCTTAGTTCTCTGTCGGACAACTTCATTGCGGATTTTATCCCTCCACCTGCACCTACAACGCTGCATCCGATGGAACCACTGAGAAAAGCACTTTGCCCACTCGTCCCTAGGGGTCGCTTCGACGGAGTGTTTGGGCCTCTGTCAAATTATGAATTATCCACCGGGCACAAAGCTTCCTGGCCGCTAAATGTTCATGGAGGATTTAGTGCACTCGACTCATACCGATGCCTAAGCTTGTCCGAATCTGCCGATAGGTCACTCTTTTGTCAGTCTCTATCATACGCCGCACAACACTGATGTTATCTTCAGACTCCGTAGAAGGCTGTCCCTCACGCAGATCATCGGTGAGATTAGTGCGACCACGTTTAAACTCATTAAACCAGTTGTAAACACGATGGTGCACGAGATGGGGCTTCATCGCGAAAGGCCAATCGAAGTCTATCATAACTTTCTTGTTGACTTAACGTGGGGTATACCGCAAAATTATCAATCTTAGATTAGATTTTTAACTGACTAAATCAAGTACAATATTCAAATTAAAAATATGCATGGATACTACATTATAATACCGAGGAATCACCCAGACAGAAACACGATAGGACATAAAATTCTCGATAAAAAATATTACAAAGTTACCTCTTAATTTTGGCTAGATTCGATTGTTTGTCAATATGGTACAGATAATTGGGTCAAAAATTGGATAAATAAGATCAATACAATAAAACAGAGGGGGAACGGAGGGGTTTTTTAGCGCAGTGTTAAATGACATCGAAAGTCATAAAAAATAAATGCAAGAAAATTTTCTCGCGTTAAATTCATGCTGACGTGACACATTTGCCCGCAGAACAATAATCAATATATATAAAATCGTTGCGTGACTGACTGACTGACTGACTGACTGACTGACAATCAACGCACAGCCTAAACCGTAAGTCCTAGAGATCTGAAATTTGGAGAGTACGTTCCTTTTGTGGTCTAGGGGTGCACTAAGAAAGGAATTTTGAAAATTCGCATGCTAAGGGGTCCAAAATGGGCTTTTAATATACAACAAAAAAGCTGTGTATTTCAGAAACCGTTAGCAGTAGAACCTTGAAATTTTACATGGAGAATCCTCAAATAAAATAAATAAAAACGTGTTTCAGCGATTCCTAAATTTTTCTTGAAAAACGGAAAGGCAACTTTTCTTTGTAAAAAAAACAAAAAAACTTTAGTTTTTACAACGCACAGCCTAAACTGCTGGTCGTAGAGACTTAAAATTTGGAGAGTGTATTCCTTTTATGGTGTAAAGGAGTACTTAGAAAGGAATTTAGAAAATTCACCCTCTAAGGGGTCCAAAAAGGGCTTTTAACGTATACACTGCGTTTTGCAACACACAGCCTAAGCTGTAAGTCCTAGAGACCTGAAATTTGGAGGGTACGTTCCTTTTGTGGTCTAGGGGTGCACTAAGAAAAGAATTTTGAAAATTCGCATGCTTAGGGGTCCAAATTGGGCTTTTAATATACAACAAAAAAGCTCTGTATTTCAGAAACCGTTAGTAGTAGAACCTTGAAATTGTACATGGAGATTCCTCAAATAAAATTAATAAACAAGTGTTTCAGCGATTTCTGATTTTTTCTTGAAAAACGGACAGGGAACGTTTTTTTGTAAAAAAATAAAAAAACTTTAGTTTTTACAAACCGCTGTTCGTAGAGACTTTAAATTTGGAGAGTGTATTCCTGTTAGGGTGTAAAGGTGTACTTAGAAAGGAATTTGGAAAATTCGCCGTGTTAGGGGTTTAAAATGGGCTTTTAACGTATACACTTTGCGTTTTGCAACGCGCCGTATAAACCGCTGGACCTAGGCACATTAAATTTGGAGGATGTATTCTTTTTTGGGAGTAGGGGTGCGGGGTGTTGGGTGTTTTCGAAGGGGTCCAAAATGGCTTTTAATGTAAAACTAAAATGATTTGTAATTCGGAAACCGTTGGTAGAAGATACATAAAAATTCACAGGTTAAATTAAAAAAAAAAAAAAAAAGTAAACATAAGTTTCAGCAGTACCTGAAATTTAGCTGAAAAAAGGAATGGGAACATTTTCTTTGTAAATAAATACACCTTAGGTTTTAGCCAGATTTGATTGAAGTGATTAAGATCAAAATATTTTCAGGACCTCATGGTTAAAATGGGACCCCTAAATTGAAAAACATGAGTATGGTGTCGTTTCATAGGTCATGTCACAGTGTCGTTGTTGAGATTAAAACATTTTCAGGACCTCAAGGTTAAAATGGGACTCCTAAATTGAAAAACTTGAGTATGGTGTCGTTACAAAGGTCGTGTCACGGTGTCGTTGTTGAGATTAAAACATTTTCAGGACCTCAAGGTTAAAATGGGACCCCTAAATTGAAAAACTTTAGTATGGTGTCGTTACAAAGGTCGTGTCACGGTGTCGTTGTTGAGATTAAAACATTTTCAAGACCACAATGTTAAAATGGGATCCCTAAATTTAAAAACTTAAGTATGGTGTCGTTTCAAAGGTCTTTTGACGGTATCTTTCAAAATATAAGAGACATAGTCAAGCAAAAAACAGTTAAAACAGTTTATTCTCCCCCCTCCCGCCCACCCCATAATCTTATAGCCATAATGTAGCTTTCTATGGGTTAAATAATTTTTAAAATCGGTCAAGTTGTTTTTGAGTTTATCCATTACAAACAAACATACAAATACGCAAGTGAAGCCGCGGGTGAAAGTTAATAAACAATAGCCTATTTTACTTGCTAATAATATTGCTTTCTAGATGTGAAAGAATGTGTTTTTTAGTTTATCCAATACAAACAAAATTATTTTACACCTTGGGTTACATTATTGGAGTTTTAGTAAGGATCCCTAATTTTTTGGAAATATAATATAGCCTTTGGTACCCGGGGATAGTGTTGCTACCCAACAGTGAAAATTTTTTTCAAATCGGTTCAGTAGTTTCGTAGCCTATTCAATGCGAACAAACAATCAAATCTTTCCTCTTTATAATATTACAGAATGTGAGATTTGCGAGTAAAAACTGCGCGCGGGAGAATAAATTACATACATACCACAGATTAAGTAATAGTGACGAGACCGAGTTTACCTTAGCGGTGCGCGCAGTACGATTTTTGACTAAGATAACACACACTTAAGTCAAGCAAAAAACCAGTTATAGTTATTATTATTTATTATGGATAAAATAATATTACGCGTACAAAGTCGCGGGTAACAGCTAGTACTCCTACATTTGCCGCGAAATCGTTAAACAAATGACAAAGGAATACACAATAAAATTGGCAAAGATTTCCATTTTAAAAAATTTACTTATTTTTTATTATATCGTTTACAAGTGGCCAGTTTTAAAAACTTTCAGTGTTGCCCTCGTACCCTCATGTCACTCTATGCAGGACACGTCCAGCAGTGGACGTTTCAAGGTTGCTGGAGACATGACATCGTATAGCAAGCCATTACCTAAGATAGTAGTAGTAGACATCGTATAGCCTGTTTTGGTGTAGTGAAGTCCAGCTACTAATCACAACGCCGGCAATAACAGTATTTGGAGCGGCCATATTGGATTTCAATATACAGTATGATCCGTCAAATTGAATTACAGATGCATTCTTTTTTACAAGCTTTATATTAACTTGCAATGTATGTCCGGGTGGAATACGGAATAATAATTATTACTTTTAGCTTGTGGTATGAATTTCTGGGATCAATAAGGATGCACCCGAATCTTGCAACTGAATTTTAAAGCAGTTATCCTAAACCTATTGAGATGATATTTTGCATACCTGTCAAGTTCCGATGACAATGCAATATTGTGGTGACAGCGAGCTGATCTGATGATGGAGACGGAAGGTGAACAATGGAACACCTCGAAGGATAATAGTAGACTGGCCGTGTATAGGCTCATTTTTATCAGCACACGGTTACGATCACTAATTTTATTAAAGCTTGTATTTAAAAATATATTTATCACAAAAAAACTTATTTTCTAGTGATCTAGTGATCGCCACACTATAGATCTTTTTATGGACGCTCCCGCTTATTGAATGAAAGTGAAACACGCTGTATGTAGCCGTGTCGTCGCATATTAAAAACATCCTGACTATCATAATTGAGTCCACAGATGTTTTCACTCGTCGCTCCTAGTAGTGCCATTTAACTAGGCCGCCCCGACGTTAGCTGCGCAATAGATTTATACGAACTAAATGGTGATACCAAACAGCTTCAGAGCGGTCTAGATAAGTCGTTAGGACTGGTGTTGGGGAATTCAATTCTACTATAAAGGAGATAAGGTACCTATTTTGCGGTACGGTGGCCGTAATGCTCTAAGGTATTTTGTCCTAGTTCATGTAGTGAAAAGTTTGTAAGTTTCGTTCGCTGGGACGTTCTCTATATGTAAATCCGTGAAATGAAAGTGATGTGAAAGTGTTAGTGAAATTAGTAACCCACCAAAAACATAAAAGTGAAACAAAGCCAAGTTCATAACAAATAAAACTTGTAATATAGTAACTGAGATAACGGCTTCGCTAATAACATATGCGAGGTCTAACTGGATAGCAACCCCCTTATTCATAATAACATATGCGAGGTCTAACTGGATAGCAACCCCCTTATTCATAATAACATATGCGAGCTCTAACTGGATAGCAACCCCCTTATTCATAATAACATATGAGAGCTCTAACTGGATAGCAACCCCCTTATTCATAATAACATATGAGAGCTCTAACTGGATAGCAACCCCCTTATTCATAATAACATATGAGAGCTCTAACTGGATAGCAACCACCTTATTCATAATAACATATGCGAGCTCTAACTGGATAGCAACCCCCTTATTCATAATAACATATGAGAGCTCTAACTGGATAGCAACCCCCTTATTCATAATAACATATGAGAGCTCTAACTGGATAGCAACCCCCTTATTCATAATAACATATGAGAGCTCTAACTGGATAGCAACCCCCTTATTCATAATAACATATGAGAGCTCTAACTGGATAGCAACTCCCTTATTCATAATAACATATGCGAGCTCTAACTGGATAGCAACCCCCTTTTTCATTATCATTTTAGAAACCTGTATTCGTTAAAATAGCTTGCAAATGTAAATCCTTGTTTTAAAAGAGGTTTCTTTGATAATTTTTTCTTTACTATTAAAATTAACCAATCTTTTAATGCTACTACAAATAAGTTTTTTGTGAAAAATATATTTTTCAATGCAAGCTTTTACAAAATTAGTGATCGTAACCGTGTGCTGATCAAAATGAGCCTAAACACGGTCAGTCTACTATTATCCCTCGAGGAGTTCCGTTGTCCACCTTCCGTCTCCATCATCATATCAGCTCGCTGTTAGCATAATATTGCATTGTCATCGGAACTTGACCGGTATGCAAAATATCATCCCAATCGGTTGAGGATAACTGTTTTAAAATTCAGTTTCAAGATTCCATCTTGACCTGTCACCAATATATTGCATTGCCGCCGGAACTTGACAGGTACCTATGCAAAATTTCAGCGCAATCGGTTGAGGATAACTGCTTTAAAATTTAGTTGCAAAATTCCACCCGGACATACATTGCAAGTTAATTTAAAGGTTGTGAAAAAAACTCAGAGATATGAAGAAATAGGTGACCAAATATCACTTTCGTTTGTTAAAACAAACGAATGTGATATTTGGTGATTTTTAATTATAAATAATTGCTGAGAAAAATCTAGATCCCTACCACCAAGATTTTCAATGCGTCATCTACTACATAACTGATAGATAGGCTATCCACCTCTTAGCTAGCTGAGCCCCTAAATAGCTGGACTAATTAGACCCAATTTAAAACAGAAATAAAGATACTCTAATCATGTAACTAAATACCCTACCAACTAATGATTCCTAAAATAGATTAAACTTTGGACTAGGAATGCTCTCTAATTATCACTTACGACATATTTGGTTACAATTAATGCTGTCTACTATAAGGGCACCCGGGGCCCGTGCCCAGAGCCCCCCCGGCCTCACGGGGGCCTTTGTGCCCAGGGCCCCTGACCTCACGGGGGCCCGTGCCCAGGGTCCCCTGACCTCACAGGGCCCGTGCCCAAGGCCCCAACCTCACAGGGGTCCGGAAGGCCGATATAACGCTTGCGATTAGTAACGCGTTTTTTTAAAGCTAAAAACACATTATTTTCGCTGCTCGCTCCGCTCACCTTTATTTCTTATGCATTTCAGTAACATTTTTTCTGCACTATTACGAGCTAAAAGTACTGTTTTTTTGCGGTTCGCTCCGCTTGTTGTGATAGTATAATATTGAGAATTTAATTAGTTTAAATAGTTTTTTCTACACTTTTTTCGAGCTAATAGCCTGAATGTTTAACACTATATTCTGCGTAGGTCCACCAATAGGTTAAAGACGGCCCTGGTTACAATTTGGAGACGTATTTATAATTAAAACAAGCTGCGGTTTCACTCGCGTCAGATTAAAGATTCTAACGTTCAAATAGTGTATTGAATTTATGATTTCACTAGAAAGCTTAAGAATACCATATATTTTTCTTCTTGACAACTGTAGAAACTCTAATCAAAAACTTACAAATTCTAGAGCTCATTATAGACATGCTGTGAACCTATTGTGCTATAACCTTTGCAGACAAATGTTTTATTTCTTGTACATTACAAAATTATTTGAATAGGTTAGGTAGTAACCTAACGTTGATAAGAGAGATAAGCGTCCACGTTTCAGTTAGGGATCGCATTTTAAGTAAGTAAGTAAGTAATGTGACGACGGTTTTAATTCGATAATATTGATTTTCTTTAGATGAAGTAAATAGTGAATCTCAGTTAACAATAATTAGATAGTTATTTGGTTTTAATGGCATAAACTAACTAAATATAAGTGATACTAGTATAGTATTATTTTATCTGTGGTGATACTAAATAGTAAAGTTACAAAATGTCCAAGTCTAAAGAGAAAAAGGCATCTTTACTTTGTTGGTAAGTTGCAAACACTCGTTTTTGTTTATTTTATTTGATACTATAGTACTCGTAGTAGAGCTTTTTTGTGAAAGAGTTCGTCCGGGAAAGTACTACCACCATACCTATTTCTGCCGCAAAGCAGTATAAGTGCTCGCATTGCTGTGTTCCGGTTTGAAGGGTATGGGGGTATGGTTAACGGTGAAATTACAGGCACATGAGACTTTTCATCTTTATGGCTTAAGGTGGCGGGCGCAGTGCAATGACTCGCGTCAGATTAAAGATTCTAGCGTTCAAATAGTGTATTGAATTTATGATTTCATAAGAATACCATATATTTTTTAAGTTATGTGTATTACTCATTGGAAATCCTAATAAATAAAATAAAATAAAATGACACATAGGGCGCGTTCTAGGTAGACGTGACCTATATGATAATGCACTCTTCATAGTTTTGCCTATGGCTTCGTTCGTGCTATAACCCGTATACTAACGACAAATTATTTAACCAAAACCGTTTCCCATACAAACTTGAGTAATTAATGTCGGTGATAGAAAGATATGCTCTGCCTCACACGCCTTTTTTCCCGAAATGGTTTCGGGGGAAAAGGCGTGTGTCTACGTATGTATGTAATTAGTTTTTATACTTAAAATAAAAGAAATTTAAAAATTTAAATTGCTATAAGAATCTTTATCTTTACATCTCTTGTACACCTTGCAAACCTCCGATCCAACATGTTACACCTTACGGCCAACGCCCTGCGCTCCCTCTCTATGTCTAAATCATCTTCGAGGTCTTCGGTAACACAGTGACCAAGGTATTTAAATTTGGTGACTCTATTTAAGGGTCCTCCTCCAAGTTGGACCGGATGGACAGATTTAGGGTGCTTGTTCCCTGCCTTAAAGATGAGGAGTTCACTTATATTAAACTAACAATTTTGCAATGGCTGTATATTTGTAAATCCCCATCCAGTCCACTCTCCTTTATTTATTTAACCTGAACCTTCAGTGTTGTTACTGAGTTATGTATGTATCTCTCCACGGTTTGATATGTTATCTATTTGTTTACATTTCAAAATTCTATGCCACTGGAGTAGGTACGTCAGTGCTATCTATGTTGTAGCTAGAGTTTACCTAACCGCATTAAGTCTGACACACAGAGGAAGATAGTGAGATAGTGGATAGAGGGGGATAGTGAGATTGACCGGGATGTAACGCATCGGATCAACTCAGGGTGGATGAAATGGCGACAGGTCACAGCAACAATATTATGACCCACAGATGCCACTCAAGTTGAAGGGTAAAGGACAACAGCTGACCCAGGTCAAAAATAAATGAACCCGGGCCCCTTCATGGAAGTAATTAATACGGTTCTATACGTGGTTTTTTGTCAAATTTTTCAAAAGAGTTTGTTTATTTTTAGAAGTTGGGAAGCAAAAGTTGTATTTCTAAATAATTTTTTAAATCAACTCATTGCATTTTCGTGAAACAAAACGCAACAAGCTTCATTACTTTCACACAACTTCTACGCAAGAAATTAAGTTAGCATTTTCATATAACATATAATTTAAATAGCCAAAAGTATCTCAACTGTACCGTTACGTTAGTTAAACAAGTAATTAATTTCGTAAAAATAAAAAATAAACCTCAACGCAATGAACTGCTGAACCGATTTTGATCAAACATAGCTAAGAATACTCCCAACTTACTTATACTTCCGAGAAGATTAATTCAACTTTCAAACAAAACAAAATCGAAATTGGTTCATCCGTTCGGGAGCTACGATGCCACACACAGACACACACACACACACGCACAGACACGTCAAACTTATAACACCACGTCAGGCGTTAAAATGTTGGGTCAAACAATGTATGTAGTTGCCCATGTTCTTTACAAATCCGTAATGAGACCTGTCGTTATGTATGGATCGGACTACTGGGCCATGAAGAAGATGGATGAAAGAAGATTGCATGCAGCAGATGAGAATGTTGAGATAGATGTATGGAGTAACAAGAATGAGTATATAAGAGGAAGTTTGAAAACTGCACCAGTGACAGAAAAGTTGAAAGGAAATTGTATAGCTTGGTATGGGCAACATGAGGAGGGATGAAACACATGTAACTAAGAGAGTTATGAATATGAATGTTTGTGGATGGAAGGGAAGAGGAAGACCTAAGAAAAGATGGATGGATTGCTTGAGAGATGATATGAATGAGAAGGGAGTGAATGAGGTGACGGCTGACAGGGGAGAGTGGAAGAAAAAGACATACTGCGCCGACCGCAAGTAAATTGGGAAAAGGGCAAGACAATGATGACTTAGAGGAAGATAATCTTTTTAAACTGCTTTGCAAACAAAGCTGATGGTCTCTCTTGAGCTCACACTTGTGTTAGTAGTAGAGCTTTTTTCAA
This sequence comes from Operophtera brumata, assembly GCA_932527175.1. Taxonomy (NCBI): domain Eukaryota; kingdom Metazoa; phylum Arthropoda; class Insecta; order Lepidoptera; family Geometridae; genus Operophtera; species Operophtera brumata. The sequence goes on along the minus strand of OW052239.1, from coordinate 49,503,976 downwards.
AGCATTAGTGCTCGCATTGCTGAAATCCGGTTTGAAGGGTGCCGGTGAAATTACAGGCACATGAGACTTTCATCTTTATGTCTCAGGGTGACGGGCGCAGTGCAATGCCATTTACGGTGCGTCCTAGGTGGACGTGACCTATGAGGTAATGCACTGTTCATAGGCAGAGGGTACCGCTCAACATAACGTGGGCCATCTCGTTTTACAAAAAAAAAATGCCAGATTAATCGCCGTTATGTGTACATTATCATTACTCGATGTAGTTTTGTAGCACAGGACCGTTAGATGATTTTGTAAACTGACATAAAACCCGAATTTGTTGAGGTCAATGCTCTCATTGCATTGCAACTGAAACTCATCTCATTTTTGGATTCGGGCGTTTACCCGGATACACAGGAATGTGTATATATATATATATATATTACATAACATCCAAAAGTCACATACATTTAGAAGTAGTAGAGCTTTTTTGTGAAAGTGTTCGCCCGGGGAAGTACTAGCTCCATACCTATTTCTGCAGCAAAGCAGTAGTGCTCGCATTGCTGTGTTCCGGTTTGAAGGGTTAGGTGCCGGTGAAATTACAGGCACATGAGACTTTATGTCTCAGGGTGGCGGGCGCAGTGCAATGACACATAGGGTGCGTCCTAGTGACCTATGAGGTAATGCACTGTTAAAGGCAGAGGTTACCGCTTAACATCAGGGCCATATGCTTGTACAGTCATTCACGTAGTTAAAAAAATCAGTCCTGACCCCACACTAGGATCCTCAGTGTCGTGGGTATCAGAAACTACGAGTACCATGCTACCAGAACACACAGACCCGGAACTAATATTTGCTGAACATACAAACATTTGTTCCGCAGCGGATATCGGGTACCTCCATATGTAATGTAAAACAAAAAACAACATGGCGGCTCAGCTAGCGGATTACGTAACTGTGGCTATCAGTTTCAATCAGTTTCAATGCTGTTTCTATCAGAAAGGACGCTCTTGCGATCACCCAATTTCCGCAGTTCAACTACAAAGCTTGATTGCAGCTAGACTGCATAAATTAGGTAATCGCAAGAACGTCATTTCAAATTACACAGCAGAAACAGCATTAAAATCGATTGAAACCGAAAGCAACAGAGTTACGTAATCGCGCCACTGGTCATACTTTCTATGATTTTTTGTGATTTCCATTTCTAATGTGTTTAATATCTTTTAATATAGTAAATTTTTGTTGCAGTTCCGGACTGCTGTCCTCATCTATTGAAGAGGTAAGTGCTTTTGTTATTTTAAGATACTGAGGAGTCTCCTTATTTCTGCAATGTCGAGTGTATTCTTTTGATAAAATTAGGTGAAGTCGTCAGCGAGTCATAACCTAGTTTAAAACGGTGGAAGAAATAACTATGTTTTTGGCTGTGAGGAAAGATGTTACACATCAATAATAAGTTTAATTTTAATAAATAAAACACAATAAATTTAAATACAATTTTAATACAAAATCCTACAAGGTTATTTTCTTAGTTCGGAACTCCAAACAAAACAGATGTCCAACCGCACCATTTGAAAACTAAACAACCATAGAGCATTGATATAAAAAGAGTACATAAACCGAGAATAGACAACAAAGGAATGCGCACGTCATAGCTAATTTAGCTGATATGAGTGCATAAACAATACTAACATTGAGGCAGTGAGATTAAACGACAGATCTTGGAAAAACTCGAAGACCAATATCCTCCTCATCACAGGCTTGTACAAGAACCTATAATCTTTACATAGTTGTTTTAGTGGAATGTTTCGCTTGTGGCGCAAATTCAAATTTTGTTGTGTTTTTGCTGATCACAGCTCATCAACACATCTTGATATAGCGAAACCTAATTATGCGAAATCTAGGAGACCTAAGTCGCATATTTTGATTGAAAGTGTCTCATAAATATCATTAGATTAGCTACAAATGTCAATAAACAAAAAAAAACACTGTAATAATCCTTGAATGACATTAGTAGCTAAACTTATGATATTTATGAGACACTGGTAGCGATTTGAAATGTCACTTGCTAAAGTTATAGCTAGCTAAAATTGGTTTAGCACGTGTTGGTATTTGAAACGACACTCTCTATTTCTAAAATTCTCTAAAATAAAAAGTATGACGTCATCGGCCATTTTAGTTATTCAAATTAGCTAGTCTGCATTTGAAACGTCATTGCTATCTGTCACTTTTGACGTAATATTAAGAAATTCCTTTCTATTTTAGCAGCCACCTGCAGAGGTCCCTGCTAAATTTGGCGCCAGACAAATATTTGAATTCTCTATATTCTAAATGAACGAATTATATTAATTCGCATCATAAACTCACAGAGCAAGTAATCTCTACATTTTAAACTATTATATCTGAAATATGGACGATGAATTCGTTGTTGCGGCAGTGGTTCATGCATCAGAAAGGTTATTTGATGTGTGATAGGTACATACATCACATACATCGCCTGATCACTATCTTCAAGAAGTCGGAGTATTCAAAATAATTTAATAAACACTCATTATAATATGTAATTTGATTTTTATTGAGCCCCTCTAGAAGGTTCAATTACACTACCCCAGTACTGTAGAAAAATCAAGCTTCTTACTAGCACTAGAACCACACCTTTGCATTACATTATGTACAATGCATTTTAAAGATTTGGTATTAGAGCTTCGCAACAAGTTGTTAAGACTAGTCTAGACTAGTCTAGCCTTATTATATTACCTACCATTAGGCCTTTGTAGTGGGTTTTACATAGCTGGAATAACGAATATTAATATTATAAATATTAAAAACTTCTACGCAATTATATACATTTATTTTATAAAAACTTAAAAATTCCTAAACATATTTTTCATAGACTGTGGTGGAGGCCAGCCTCACCGCCGTCAGTTTGCTGCTGGGGTCTCGCCGCTGCGAACACTACCACCTGCTGAGGTTCAGGAAGTGCGGCAATAATTTTCTCTGTGGACTCCCTCACGACCTCACACATCATCGCCGCAGACTCCCTTATTGCAGACTCCAGGCATTCGGCCGCCTTAAGCATTGATTCCCTGTGCAGAGTACTTTTGCTTTGCAATACCCTACCCAGGGGCTCAGCCGCATTAGGCCGCCTGTAATGCCGGCGTCTGCGTGTGGGTCCAGCGTTATGTGTGGGGGGGCTCAGCGGTGGTGGTACATCTGGTGCTACATCTGGTGGTGATATATGTGAAGGCGGGTCCTGAAACATGATTGCAACGCTTGCCTTACATACATATACACATTACAACGATACTGGTACTGGGCCATACATTTTCTCTTTAAACGAGCCTCACTAAGGTACGCACCCTGTACGCTCTAACTAACATCAAAATATGAAAAAATAAATACTGACCAGTCGGGGATATTCACGGTTCGTGACTCCATAGATGGCGGCTGACCCCAGGATTTCAATGACTTATTCTTCTGTTGGGGTCAATGGGTCATTTGGAGGACCACCACCTGTGGCATTTATTGAGTCCCGGACCTTCCTCGCCTTCGTTTTCACCTTTACCACCCATCCGGACCACACCTAACATATAAATAATACATATTAGCAGCCATATTATTTCGATTTTGTATCTATTTGTAGTTAAACTCACTTTCTGCCACTCTTCTGCAGTTTTCCTGCACCCAAGGCAATTGAGCTGGGTGGCCAGCCTCGACCACAGCTCGGAGAAATCTGCATTAGCAGAGTTTCCTGAAAATATAAAGTTTGAATACGTACAATTGTAACTTAACTACAAAGATTTGAGTAATGAAACAATTCATGATGATTCAACGCAATTGAATGTACCAACCTCTTGCCACCTCCATGTTAGCGTGCAGGGATTCCACCATCAGGTGTTGCTGTTTTTTATTTACTCTTTTACGCGAGTTATCCATTTTATCCCTAATTATCCAACAAACACAGAAGATTTGTAACAACAAACGCAGAAGATTTGTAACAACAAACGCAGAAGATTTGTATCTTGGCGGCAAAGAAAATTGTATGGCAAGATTGACAAGGGTTTGGTTCACTGACGATGTCGCCAGAAGTAAAATATAATATGGCCCATTATTTCCTCATCAAGTGATAAATGCTATGAAAAATACACCTGCAGGCATAATTATCTTTGTAAAAACAAAACAAAACAATGTTTTTATCAATACATCCACTTTCCCGCACTTTAAATGGACTGTAAAATAACCGGTATTTTCCGAAATTTATGTAATGGTCACACTCTGTTTGCGCACAGCTTTATCTGGCAAAAACCTAGAATCACTAAGTTGTCTATGGTTTATTCAACTTGGGTGGCTAACTATCGTTGTTTATTTTAGTAAGGAGGTGAAACTCAAATGCAGAATTACTAAAACTAAACTAAATTAGCATCTTTAAAATTAACTTTAGCTTTAGAAAGTGGTAATCTCAAATCGCTACCACTATCAATCTAAACATGTTCTCATAGTATCCGCAAAATCAGGTTTCGCTATCTCAAGCTGTGTTGATGAGCTGTGATTAGAAAAAAACACAATAACATTTGAATTTCGCGCCAAAACAGTAACGTTGCACCTTAGAGCATTGCAGGACTCCGTACCGGAGCGTTGCACCTTAATATACCAGAAAAAACAGGGTTGTCAGCAAAGGGCATCACATCTACGAAAGTAAAAGACGAAATCAAAATCGAGATTAAAAGCAGTTTTCCCTCCCTCCTCCCCCTATCCTTCTAAAATAATACTTAAATGTTAGACTACATTCTTTCATCTTAACTAAACAAGTTCCTACAACCCCAATTATTGTTAAAAATACAACCAAAATTAATACCTTCCTCTTAAAATGCGGCTATTTGTGAAGTAATCTTAAAAGTAAGGATGCTTTAATTAAGGACATCCTGGCAGGAAACTGTCATTTGTCTTCTGTAAATGGACTCTAGGATATTCTCGGATCTTTGGATGGGGGTAAATGGTGGAACGACGGATTTATTGCAATGGCAATGAAAGCCCCGTTCTCCTAATCAAAAATAGTCCAAATAAAGTTCACATCACAGACTATATATCAATATAGACACCGCAAACACGTAAATTTGTGTGAAACCAAGCATGCCGTTTTATTTTGTACCTAGTAGCTATTTGTAGCCTATTAGATAGGTAAGGATATAATAGGCTAGATAAATCTAATAGGATCTAGGTAAGTAGATAGATAGAGATTATGGTTAGGTTAGGTAGGTAGATATTCCGTAGACTACGAAACTAGCTGATTTCGAAGAATGTTTACAGTTCGCTATGACGCAATTAGGCATTTTTCTATTAAAATCCAACGTGCTATCGCTAAGACTACCGAGAGCGAACTAATTTGGGGCTTTGGGGTGTCCCCAAACCCCAAAGTTGAGGTTCTAGGTTGGAAGTAGGTGCATTGCACCTACTTCGGACAGGCAAAGTGACACGCAAAGTGGGTGCACTTGCGTTATCTAGTGTAATTATCATCATGTTCCGGTCTAGTGTCAATGTCATAAATGGTATTCAAAACAACTGACATACAACATGGCAATTACTTAAATGCTTGTTATGGCCTGTGAGGTAATGCATTGTTAAAAGCAGAGGTTACCGCTTAACATCAGGTGATGCTTGAACAGTCATTTATTCACATAAAAAATGTGGATTGTTTGATTCGTTGGTATAAGATTTGTCCTCGCTGCTATTTAATAATAGCAGCCAGGACAAGTAGTAGTAATGGTAGTGGAAGAAAGCGTTAACAGAGTCAGTCGTGGGAAGCAACGGCGGCGACGAGCGCACCACCTGTCACGTCTAGATCCCATGATGGTGCAACCCGCGGTAGTTTCCTTTCGGGGAAAAAGGCGTGTTTCTATGTATGTATGTAAAAAGAACGTCAAAGCTAATTCAAATCGATCACGTAGCACTTCCTAAAAACACACACATAAACACACAACACAATCACAAACACTGTAATCTAATCATATCCACCTTATCTTAATAGCAGCTCGCATTCATTACCAATATCGTACAAACTATATCTGAGTACTGGGGATGTAATGTATGTTGGTTTGTTTGTTCATTAAATGAAGTAGTTGAAAAATTATTTTCGAAAAAAAAACTACTTCGTTGTTTGATACGAAATTTTATAAAATTATTAGTGATCGTAACCGTGTGCTGATCACAATGACCCTAAACGCGGCCAGTCTACTATTATCCATCGAGGAATTCCTTTGTCCACCTTCCGTCTCTATCATCAGATCAGCTCGCTGTCACCATCATATTGTATTCATTTAATTAAAATCGGTTCATTAATGACGGAGAAATGAAGTTACCAACCTAAAAAAAAACACTTTTATTATGATGCTCCTTTTTTTTTGAAGTCGGCTAAAAATATATCTTTCAACTCACACACACACACACATAGACACTCGCCTTTTTCCCGAAAGTGTAGGCAGAGCCTCAAATCGGCCTGTTTTCACTGTAAATTGCACCATCGGGGGAAATAGACGTGACAAGTGGTGAGCTAATCGCCGCCATTGCTTCCCACGACTGATTTGCTTAACAGTTTCTTCCAGTAAATAACACATTAATTAATAAACCAGCAGCCAGGACAAATCTTACTAACAAATCCGGGTAATCCCTTAGTCGGCTTTTACCACATCCATGGGAGGAGACAGAGAGGTCTTTTCTTAGGTCGGACACACCACGGCAGCAGGATCAAATACTTATTAAGATTGGTTTTTCTTTTTGAATTGATATACCAAGCTGAGTCAGGATATATATACTAGTCTTGTAATATCATAGATAGTATGTATTAAGTAATATATTTTATCTGTGTTAATATCGAAAAACTTATCTGAGTTTTTGGCCTCTAATTAAATGCCATGTTTAAGTACTGAAGCACCAGTACAAAGACACAAACAATAATTTATAACAACATTCTGGCAAAAGTGTAGTGTGTGGTTTTCACAGAGAACTTTGATACTAAGTGGTTTCAAGAAAAGTAGTTCAGTTTTACGAGAAGGTTAAAATAATATGAGCAAGTAATGTATACTAAACAGGTTAGTTTTATTTATTACAACATCTTATTTTTTAAATATTCACTATCTCATCTGGGCCCCAGCGCGCTACTTTTTAACGGGGCCTTCCCACACTGCGTCATCCGGCTTCGCCGCTCAAAGAACCTTTATTCCTCAACGGTTCTCAGTTCTGTGGGCCATAGCCGCATTGTCACGTAGATATTCTGAATCAGAATCAGAATAGTCTTTATTGTAAACTGTTTCAACATAAGATGATACGTTTTTTGTTTAGTAAAATAGTTTGCCCAAGAGCACGTAACCTCCATGAAAATTGATTTATAAGTTTGCGCCGAAAAGTACTTAAAACTGTAAGCAGATCCTCCATGAATCAGCACACTACAAGCAAAATATTTACACAAATCAGTCGATCAACTTTAATGTTGTGAACACTTAACGTGTAACCTATATAATACTTTTCGAAAAAAAAACGATCAATTCACCTAATGGCACATTCTGAATGCACATGCTTTGACTTGTTGCTGAAAATACCGAAATCGCTATATGTGTGCCTATAATATTGTCACGATATACTTCCAGATTTGTCCCATTTTCATAAAAATCTGGTTCTGATGATGGGATCCATGAGGAATTGAGGGAACTCCTCAAATATTATAGGCACATATATGGCGATTTCGATATTTTCAGCAACAAGTCAAGCATGTGCATTCAGAAAGTATCATTTGGGGAAGTGGAACTGATGAAGAAAACCAGAGATGGCAATTGGAACTACTCAATGATAAGTATTTCACGGGTGGCGAGAAGGGTGACTTTCCGATATCCGATTAACTGAAATTTGGCACACCTGTCAAGTTCCGATGACAAGACAATATGATGGTGTCAGCGAGCTGATCTGATGATGAAGACGGAAGGTGGACAACGGAACTCCATGATTATTAATAGTAGACTGACAGTGTTTGGGCCCATTTTGATCAGCAAAAGGTTACGATCACAAATTTCATAAAAGCTTATTTTTAACACCCGACGCAAAAACGACGGGGTGTTATAAGCTTGACGTGCCCGTGTGTGTGTGTGTGTGTGTGTGTGTGTGTGTGTGTGTGTGTCTGTCTGTGGCATCGTAGCTCCCGAACGGATGAACCGATTTTGTTTTTTTTTGTTCGAAATGTGAATTTGTCGGGTGTATTCTTAGCTATGTTTGATCAAAATCGGTTCAGCCGTTTCATTGCGCAGAGGGTTTTTTAATTTTTACAAAATAATTACTCGTAAATAAGATATTTTTCTCTTTAACTTATTTTCTATGAATTTATCAATAAATTTAAATTAAACCTATTTATGCCCTACATCCGTGCCAAAACATTTAAGATCAAGGAACTCATAATTACTTTAAATCCAGCATTTTAGCTCAATGTTAATAATTTAAACGCTTAATTCTAATCTGTACAATATACCACTCGCCCACGGATCGTGAAAACTAAAATAACACTTTTAATTCCGGCTCTACACCACAGATAATCTAAAGAATGGTACTCGTCGCGCCTAGAGACGCCATTTATATAGATTACGTTCCATATTAAAAACATACTATGTTAACATCAAGCCAAGTTTCATGACCGAGACTTCTATTATCAACCACAGTCTTAAGAGGCTGTCAAGAGTCAAATAGGCTTTTAGAAAAACCTACACGTTTTAAGACAACAACAAAATTATATGTCCATATTTCGAAGGGCATGATCGAGCCCAAACCACAATTTCGATAAATATTCTCTATAATAAAAAATCGTGAACTTACCTTTGCAATGCGCTTATAACGTAAATATCTCTATTACCTACCAGCGCACATTGATAAAATTAATATGAGTAACAAAAAATATTATTTTAGAAGGCATAGTAGATTTATGTTTTCGATTACCCACCAAATATTTGTTTAAATACCGTTTTTCGGTGATTTCGTTCACATTTAATAGCGCGAGCGCTGTTCTGTCACTTTCTAACTTACCTGAACTTTACTGAGTTAGATAGTGACGAAATTTAGCTGTTGTCTGCCTCTTAAGCGCCTGTAATTTCACCGGCTTCCATACCAAAGAGGAGGCAGCAGAAGTTGGTATGCTGGTAGTTCCCAGATGAACTCCTTCCCAGGCAGCTCTATCTACTACTGGGAGTAAAACACAAAATACATAGTACAGAAGGTCAGTTCCGGCCGAATTTGATTTTAATTACCTACGCTCGGCCGCGCCGCGCCGCCGCGCCGTAGCGTAGCGCTAGGGCTAGCAAAGGCTGAAGTTTACATTTCGGAACGTCAATCAAAAGGCATTTCAGCTCCGGCTGATTATGATTTTAACTACCTCTGTGGCGCGGCGGGCGAACGTTCGCCTGCGACGCAGCAGGTTGCGGGTTCGATTCCCGCCTCGGAACAAATATTTGTGCGATCCGCAGATATTTGTTCAGGGTGTTCTGGATATTTTCTTTGTATAATAAAAAATATCTATCTTATCTTATCTAATTATTTATTTTAACTACCTACACAATAAACCGTAGCACTAGGGCTGGCTAAAAAAAACAATTATTTTGTGTTCAGTGTTGTATTTGGACAACCAAACACTGAGGAATTCAAGTACGATCGTGCATTGCACAATTCACAGTCACAAAACTACAACAATACCTAAGTGACAATACACAAAATGTATAGTTACCTAAATAATCACGTCTATCGCCAAAGCGCGGGCACTCGCGACTGGCGATTGACCTAGTTTCACCGAGATCGTCGTGTATACGCGTGTATAGGTAGGTGTGCCTATTATCGCTCGTTGTGCTGAGCTGACCTTCTGTACTATGTATTTTGTGGTAAAACTACGGCTGCGCGAAGTTTTCGTAGCTCTGTGAAAAATAACACTTTTAATTCCGTCTTTGCCAGTTTCCGAACTGTCAGTGCGATACCGGCAGTCTACCGTGATACTGATCGCGGGAAGATCTTGATCGAGATTACGTTGCCGTATTTTAGAACATAAAAAATCTGTGAAAATTTACTAAAAGTGGTAAAAATTGGGATTTCTGTGAGAAAACTTAGTGTATATTTTTGGGTTTCCCAAACTATTACAAACTCCTTAGTTTTAGTATTTTTAAATAAGATACATTTAGATACGATTTAAAAGAAATGCGCGAGATCAAAAAAAACGTCGTGGTGATAACAGATGCAGTGATAACAGCCCCAAGATGCATTTTAATTTATTTATTTATTTACCATTTAAACTTATAATTACAAATATTACATAGAAACAGCACTTAAAAAACTAAGTTTTTTTAAGTTATTCGTATTTTTGGCAGGAAAAAACAAGAGTTTCCTATGTGTCACGCAAAAAAACCTACTGCTTTTACTTTTCAAATTATAATAGATTTGAGGCCCATTTGAGGCTTTGCCCAAACTTCCGATGAAAAAGGTGTGTGTATGTATAAAAGATAATTTAAAGTTTCATAATTTTTTTTTATTATATTATCAAAAATTATCATATAATTGAGACAGTGCTGCTTTTAGTGATTTTCGCACATTTGCGAGCGCTGTTCTGTCACTTTCTAATTTACCTAAACTTTAATGAGTTAGACAGTAACTAATTACATAGTCACAGAACTTGTAATAGCACAACCTACTATTTTACTAAATGTATTTTTGTATTCTGTTTATTGTAATTGTTTTTTCTTTGAATAAATACGTTACATACTCGTAAAATGCAACCGCTTGATTGAGGGCTTAATATATAAAATAGTGGCAATTTGTGGTATTAACATTACTTTGCCTTTTGACCGCACGACATTTTGTCAAAGTTCCAATTCCATTACCAACCCATAGACACCCACGTTTACTTCATTGACAAACCCACAGTCACATGCTCCCTTTCTCTATATATAATAGGCAACGTCTGTCTGTTTGTACACTTTATCCGAGTTCGAACTGTCGTGTGGTATCATATCATATCATATCAAAGATTTCGTCCGGGGAAGTACTACCTCTATTTCTATTTCTGCGGCAAAGCAATAGATAATGATTTGGTTAAAAAATTGAGATTTAAAACATCTAGACAAAATCTGCGAAGCCGCCTAAAATGGTCCGGGTTGCACTTTGATTAGTGATTATTAAAAACATTTTTTTTAAACATTGATAGTTCTTCGTATGTCTATTATACGAGCTCACCTAGGGCGGGGTCACAAATATGACAAAAATATTCAAAATAGCGTTATAAAAAGTAATCCAACAGTTTGAAAAATGCGCTGAAAGAAGCCCGCGAAGTCGGGCGGCCGCCGACGACCGGCTACTTAGCTCAGGCAAAGCAAAGCTATGCCTCGTTTCAGTGAGGAAGGGTATGAGACTAGCGCCTATGTATGTTTGTATGGATGAACCTTCTTCATCTTCTCTTCTTGGAATACTCCTAGCAATTTCGCCAATGTTAAGTATATCTTATTTTGTTCTGATGATCTTTATTACTGCACTCTCCTCTTACAAATACAATTTTTGTTGCGGCTCGCTCCGCTCGCTATTGTATGTTCTAGTAATAGATGTATGTTAGGTATATGTTTTATAGTTAAAGTTGGCCTCTTGAACTGTATGTTCTAGAGCCAATATGACCCCACACACACATAAATATGAGCCGATTTATACGTATAAACAACAAGCAAAGTATTAGGCAGTATAATCTTTTTTCTCCCAACGTCCCCCAGTGGGGCCAGACAGGTGGGGGACGCTGGGAGAAAAAAGATTATACTGCCTAATACTTTGCTTGTTGTTTTTTTTTTAATTGTGTGTTCCTTCTTTTGTATTCATGTGTTGTTTTGTGTCAAATAAACGTTTACCTATTCTATTCTATTCCCCAAAAATTTTGAGCTGTAACCGCGCCTGGCCGCGGGTAAACACTAGTGCGAAGTGAATGAGGAACGCTCGTGTTCAGGAATAAACAACAATGAAGCGCGTCATTACATTCACAACACATAATTCACGGTTATAATTTCCCGTAAACACGTTGAAGATATTTTATGTATCAACACATTCTGTAGGTTTAGTCAGCCCACCTGCTAAACACAACCAAATAAAATGAAGAACGCATTCGATGTTTTTGTTAACAAGAGTAAAACAAGCAGATTTACTCAATATAAAAAACAAATACTATAATAAAAAACCAACCAATTGCGAGTCGGACTCGCGCGCGAATGGTTCCGTACCATTATCTATAAAAACGTTGTATGGGGCCCCCATTTTCTGTTTTTTAGTATTTGTTGTTATAGCGGCAACATAAATACATCATTTGTGAAAATTTCAACTGTCTAACTATCACGGTTCATGAGATTACAGCCTGGTCGGACAGCGGAGTCTTAGTAATAGGGTCCCGTTTTACCCTTTGGGTAAGAATCATAAAAAAAGGTAAAAAAAATTTTTTGAATATCGCCTTGTTTTTTAAAAATTAAATTTTATGATAAAGCCTTTTACGAGTCAACTTGGAAGAATCGGCGTTTGTATGTATGTATGTATGTTTGTCCGAGCATAACTTCCGAACCATTACCATTTGTTCAGGGTGTTCTGGGTATTTTCTATATATAATAAAAAAATATCTATATATGTAATGTATTGTATTAAGTATTTCAGTTATCTAGTACCCATAGCACAAGCTCTGCTTAGCTTGGGGCTAGATAATGTTGTGTGAACTGGGTCCAGCATTATTTATTTATTAATCCGATCTTCATGATATATAAAAAATGCCCTTTAGAGTTTTGTTGCATTTAGTTGATGACTTCACTAACTCAAGTTACCAAATGTTTCAAAAACTAAAACGTGTAGGAAGTAAGTCTAAAATGGTATTTCAATTTTAAAAAGGTGGTATCTTTTTGTTTTTTTTATCAAGTGATGTAATACACTAAGTATTGAATTTATGATTTCACTAGATAAAAAGCTTAACTACACCATTTATTTTTTTCTTCTTAAAACTGTAAGAACTCTAATCAAAAACTTAAAAATTCTAGAGCTCATTATATACATGCTGTGAACCTATTGCGCCTTAACAGAGTGCCTTTTGTTTGACGTCAAAGCGAGCTTAAAATGCTATAACTAAAATGATTCAGTGTAATAATTTTAATTTTCGGTAAACACTGAACACGCCTTCATCAATGCCGATTAGTCAGCTCACCTGCTGACGCAGTATCTCCTACTGACAAAGGTTCGCTCTCAAGGGAACTGTGCTAGCCCGCTCCAGTCAAATTAGGTGATTTTTAGCAAAAGTGTGGAAGTAATTAGTTGTAGTCACAAAACCTTTTCTAATTGTTTTGTTTGCCTTGAAAATCACCTCTAATATAACTTTCAGCAAATTCCCCCCCCCCCCCCCCCCCCCCCCCCCTAAAGGGGTGAAATAGGGTGAAACTTAGTGGGGAAAATAGATGTAGTGTATGCCAAATTGATAAGATTTGTCCTGGCTGCTAGGAATATATTATTACTGGAAGAAAGCGTTAGCAGAATCAGTCGTAGGAAGTAACGGCGGCGATGAGCTCAGCACTTGTCACGTTTATTTCCCACGATGGTGCAGTGCAACCCACAGTGAAAAGAGGCCCATTTGAGGCTCTGTGTACCGTTTCAGGAAAAAGGCGTGTGTCTATGTATGTATTATGTAATTAATTCAAGCCAATTAAATTTTATAGCCACAATCTAGAGACTAATATGTGCCTGTGGTTTGTCAGTTTCCCGTAAACTTGTATAAAATCAAACTACAGACCGTTCACCGTAAGATGCCCCTTGCCCGTTGCCTTGGTTTGCGAGCAGGTTTTTTTTTATTTTTTATACTGCTTGAATTACGGAACAAGCTGATGGCCCACCTGATGTTAAGCGGTAACCTCTGCCTATGAACAATGTATTACCTCATAGGTCACGTCCACCTAGGACGCGCCCTATGTGGCATTGCACTGCGCCGGTCACCCTGAGACATAAAGATGAAAAGTCTCATGTGCCTGTAATTTCACCGTTTACAATATTTGTGCTATAGTAGACTAACGAAATGCAAAGGGGTCAAATTAAACCATCGTCACTTGATTAATTAGGGCCAAGGTAAAAATAGGCACGTCTGACGTTAGGAGTAGGTACCTTCACACTTCGGTGAATCACGTTATATTATTATGTACTATCCCATCACATCTTTAAACGATAAGTCTTGCTTTTAAGGCAAGACTGGCTGAAGAAACAGTGTTTTTCTTTACGTTTCTAGTAGGACGAGGTCGAAAACATTAACTTTTTGGAAAAAATTGCCTATTTTCGAAGAACTGTATCTTAGGAACCAATGGCTGTATAGAGCTCGCCCTAGTCTCAAATTGTAGCAAATTTAGTCTTCTTTAAAAGTATGCATTAGTGACTATACCGGTCAGACCCATCCTTCACTAAGATATTGAGCAAAAACTGGAAAAAATAAACAGTTTTATGGGCACACCGCCGATCACACAACACTTTGAAAATTGCAAATCTAATCTGGTTTTTTAATCCTAGCAACATATACAAAATTCAGAATGACCTGACCTTTTGCAAGCACGGATGTACTCAAATTATTTTGTTAAAATTAAAATAAAACACCAACGCCATGAAACGGCTGAACCGATTTTGATCAAACAAAGCTAAGAACACTCCCGACAAATACAACTTTCAAACAAAAAAAAAACGAAATTGGTTCATCCGTTCGGGAGCTACGATGGGACAGACAGACACAGACACACACACAGACACGTCAAACTTATAACACCCCTTCGTTTTTCGTCGGGGGTTAATAAAAAAAAGAGATTAAATTTTTAAATAAAAAAATATGGCATTTTGCACTCTTTGATGTTAAAAAAACAATGAATCTATTTTTGTACGCAATTATATGGGGGAGTCGTAAAATCGATCGATCGTTAAAGTGGGGTGGGTATAACGCAAAAATACCAATCTTAGATTAGATTTTTAACTGACTAAATCAAGTACAATATTCAAATCAAAAATATGCATGGGTACTACATTATAATACCGAGGGATCACCCACACAGAAACACGACAGGACAACATTTTCTCGTTAAAAAAAAAACACAAAGTTACGTCTAACTTTTGGCTAGATTCGGTTGTTTGTCAATATAGTACAGATTATTGGGTTAAAAATTATATAAATAAGATCAATACAATAAAACGGAGGGTTCACTTAATTATCTATTATTTCACGACATATTCAATTTAAAACGCTTTTTCGAGCGGCGCGTGTCGTTTTTTTTGTATGAAGTTTTCAGCCTGGCGCAGTCTTAACAAAAAATGAAGTGATTGTTTTCCCTCTGCGCAACACATTCGCACATCTTATACTGACTGGAATAAACTCCAGTCGCGCATCGGAGCTGTCACACACAAATATTTTTATAACGCCAAGAACAGACTGTAAATCCGTCAACCCCAATTACTAATGTTGACGAACCCTAGGCCAATGTCGTAAACACACCAACTATATGGTCAAGGCTTCACATATTTCAGCAGCAAGATGTATTTTTGTAGTCCAATGTCAAATTGAAAATTACCCTCCATTTATAAACCGCTTTAAGAGCAAGATGTCACTCGTTATTAGTATTAAACTGAACGGTGCCAACATATATCTCTTGGCATGGAAAATACATTCGGACAATTTTAATATTATGAAAAAATATTTAGTGCTTGGTTCAAACAATTTGTATCACTTACTAGCCTTTTGGGTACGGCTGGTGTAAGAATAAAAGCTGTTCACCCTCCCCCTATCCCTCCTACTCAACCTCCCCCCCCCCCCAGCATCCATCCATATATCAACATACATAGACACACGCCTTTTTCCCCGAAAGGGTAGAGAGAGCCTCAAATAGGCTTTTCCACCGTGGGTTGCACCATCGTTTCAAATTGACGTGACAAGTGGTGAGCTCATCGCAGCCATTGCTTCCCACGACTGACTCGGCTAGCGCTTTCTTCCAGTAACACATTCCTTAAATAAGCTAGCAGCCAGGACAAATCTTATACCAACGAATCTTACAAACAAGTCCGGCTTTTTTTTAAACATTTATAGACCTATGTTTTGACCACTACATCCATGGGAGGAGATGGAGTGTCGTGGTGTGTCCGGCCCAAGAATAGACCATATATCAAATATCATCAAAATCCGTTCAACCGTTAACCTGACAGTTTCCGCATTAGAACTCTATGGGTGGTCCATTAGGCGTGAGAGTTGTCTGACTATGTAGTTAGCCTAAATACGTCCAGAAGCACACAAGTTTCGTGTGGTCTTCGCAGGCTTGGCGGAGTGACCTCGGGTTGTTGAGGGTTTGGTTTACGTTGAGCTGCTACTCCCACACATTCCAGGACTACGTGGGCAGACGATACTTCTTCGGTCAGACACCGTCTACAGAATGGGCTATCTGTGGCTCCGATGTTGAAGAGGTGTTTGTTCAGGAGACAGTGTGCTGTGAGTGTCCCCACGATGGTGTGAAGGTCTATTCTTTGAAGGTTGAGTAGGCGACGTGTCTGTTGTGGTAAGGCAGCTAGTAGGGCTGCTCTTGACTGTCTGCAGTCCGTGATCCGTGTCCAGCTACCCTCCCCCTATTCCTCCTCCTCCCAGCAAATCCACATATCAAATATCATCAAAATCCGCTCAACCGTTGACCCGGCAGACGTTATCCTGTTCAATGGTTTTGAGTTTATACAAAAATCTCATAAAAATGCAAATGGTTGTTTTTTAACCATCTATTGAACTACTGCAGCCAAGAACTCCCATTAGTTCAACGGTTGAACTTATACTAGTGGGAACGAGCCCTATCTGTACCCACCTTTAGTTCACACGAAAATAATGTTGATGTATGACACTTGGGATTTATAATGTTTTAAAAATTTGCGTGGGAATGTGTATTTTGATCTCATGAGTCGTGTGATGTTAGACTTTTTGTCTGGAAGAGATGAAACAGCCGGCTGACGTAACTGCAGCAGACAGACAGATAGATAGATAGAAAATTATTTATTGCACAACTTAAAAAGTACTACATAGGCGAACTTAATGCTAGATAGCATTATCTTCCAGCTAACCTTTGTGTATTGTTGACACAATTTAGAGATAGGTAGTGCACAAAAAATTTATACAAAGATGAAGCATGATAGCTTTAAAGATAAACTAAATATAACATATTTACTACAATAGGTACATAAATTAATAAATAAATACATACACGCATATTTAATAGAGTAATACATAACTCATAAGTATATATATAATTATAGGTACTTACTTAGACATTAAACGTCAAGAACACATATTGGGAGATAAATGATCTGTAGGATTCGATCATGAGAGTGAGATAATGGTATAAACTTTGGATCTGAAAACATCAACTGGGGATACCCCACGATATTGGTGAGGAATACTACTCCAGAGTCGAATAGCAGTAATTGTGAAGGAGTCTGAGTAACGAGCTGTATTATGCTGAGGGATCGTTAGGCTGGATGAATAGATCCAAGAATTATTGAAGAATAATGCTTCTAAGAGTTAGTTCTATCAGTAAAATAAAGTACCTACTTATGAACTTTAAGTTTTTTATAAAAGTTTGTCATACAAGGCCCACGATACGCAAATAAATAGGGAGTAAAGCTGTAAAATCGAGCGTTGAGGCTGCGCCAACACCAGGCAGAAATCCCCAAACAATAAAACGCCGCGCGCCGCTCGAAAAAGCCGTTTTTATTGAATAACTCGTAAAATATAGATAATTTTACAAAAAACCCTGCAGTAAACTCTCGACTTTGTTGTATTGAGTTTATTTATCTAATTTTTTACCCAGCAATATGGCTGTGAATTGAATTGAATTGAAAACATGACTTGAACGCATCGACGTAAATAAAATGAATGGACGGGCCTTAGGGAACGATAGTTTTGAAGCTTCTAAACAGACCTAGCTAGTATACTTCGCTTCAGTCAGTCTTTGTCACGGCAACGAGTGACAGCTATGCTGAAAAATACCAAAATTAGATACCTTGGTGATACAATGCCTTCCTGTGCTGTTCTGCAAGTGCAAACAACACAAGAAATACAAATTAAGCTTCAGGCATCGCATTTAATTCGTAAGTAAAGGTTTTGTAATATAATTTTCATCAATTGATAAAAAACTTATAAATCGTCGTGTGGTAGGAAAACTACATAACTAACATATTTTGCGAAATCGACTTTATTGCATGGTTATGATGGCCCATACATGTCGATGGACACGTCTTGCTCTAGAGGACGAGCGACAAGGAGGACTACGCCCCAGGACATTATCTCAATGTTCCCCACTCTGAATGAAAGTTAACAGACACAAGTTTATACTCGTAGATAGTTTTAATTTTAGTCGACATACCTTTTTCTTTTTGATACTTAGAATTATTGTGTTCCACAATTTTTTTTCATTTTGTTGATTTTATAAGCATTAGTCGTATGATAAGTTTGTTATGTCACTTACTTTGAATTTATAAGTCTGCTAAAATAATGTAGGTGTTTC
Source organism: Operophtera brumata (assembly GCA_932527175.1). Classification (NCBI taxonomy): domain Eukaryota; kingdom Metazoa; phylum Arthropoda; class Insecta; order Lepidoptera; family Geometridae; genus Operophtera; species Operophtera brumata. The sequence continues at coordinate 49,485,428 of OW052239.1, read as the reverse complement.
AGTAGTTTTCTAATATTCAGTGTTGATAAAAAGAAATGATTATAAGTTGGTTTTATTTTAAAATGTATTTTAATATTATATAAATCTATACCCATGGATAGGATTGTCATATTCTAATAAGTAAATAATAGATCATTTCAATTATTCAAAACTTTGGCGAGGGTAAAATACATAGTCTTTTTTTATTTTTTTCTCTTAATCAAAAGAACTAAAATGTATTATCATTAAATTCGAAAATAGATACAGTACCAATCTATAACATATCAAAACACGGACTGAAAAATTAGTTACGATAAAAAAGTTATTGCCATTTTTGACGCAATAAAACAGTAAATCGCGTTTTTCTCGCGATGTTGGTTTTGTTGTTGTTATTACTTATTTAGTTTTCCAACTACAGCGACGAAATATTTGACAAGACTTCACGCATGACGGATGGTCCGGTACAGACTGCAAAAAAATCTGATGCCTAAGGGGTATCTTATTGATTTAGAATTGTAATTTGCATTATTTACGCCAAAACATTGCTAAGCACGTCGCTTTAGGTAATTGCATATAATATGTAATGGCATGTTAATTAACCTTAAAGCTAGCAAAAAAAAAACTAAAGTAAAAAAAAAATGGATAGAAGTCATAAGACGAGCAAGAACAGACGACTTTTGGAAGTGGAATACATTTTCCCGTATTAGCTCTGATCATTTTCTACACAATGAATTCTATACGCCAAAAAACGGTTAGTAGTAGTAGAGCTTTTTTGTGAAAGAGTTCGTCCGGGGAAGTACTACCACCATACCTGTTTCTGCCGCAAAGCAGTAGTGCTCGCATTGCTGTGTTCCGGTTTGAAGGGTTAGGGTGCCGATGAAATTACGGCCACATGGGACTTTTAATCTTTATGTTTCAGGGTGGCGGGTGCAGTGGAATGCCACATAGGGCGCGTCCTAGGTGGACGTGACCTGAGGTAATGCACTGTTCATAGGCAGAGGGTACCAGTTAACATCAGGTGGGCCATCTTCTTGATCTGTCATTCCAAGTAGTATAAAAAAACTCATTGTGCAAAATTCTTAAAACTGCACTCTGCAGTTTCTTAAATACTGGAATTTTTATACATTTATGTTTCCGTACGATTTTTATGATATTTTCTTAGTTTATTGAGTGATGAAAAATATATTTTTCACAAATTGACTGAGCTGAAGACCTTAGGTGGACTTGCTTTTCTATTGATTTATATTGTGTATGTTTGAGAGCTGAAAAATAGATACGTAACTACATAAAACAGAAGGGAACCATGTATTTTTGTAAAAGTTTCATTCAATAATTGCATTTTTTTCGGCGATTTTTTGTACTATAAACCTACTGAAATAAAACTTTAGAAAACACATTGCATCTGTTAAAGTATTAAGTATTAAAAAAATACAGTTTTTAAGAAGTTCAATAATTTAATTTCACCTAGTTTATTTACAAGACCACCAGGAGTGGCGCTATAGAGAAGAGGCCTTTACTCAGCAGTGGCTGGATAGATAGATAGATAGATAGATAGATAGTTTATTTGTTGACCGTACCCTAATTCCGAATTGTCTTATTTTTCACGGACGTTTTGTATGAGTAAGGCCAGTCCATTTATTTTACTTTGGTCGAAGCTTGAACGTGACTTTGACGAATTGGAAGTATTGTAATGTTGCAAATTATATTGAAAATACAATAATTATACTTGAAAATGGCAAATGAACAAGCCGTGCGACGCCAATTATAAAGAAATAAAACTCAGTTCTTTTCATTCAAAAATACAAAAACTCTCAGAGAAGTCCCTTAAACCCAGCGTCAATCAAACCACAGATACAAAAACAGTTTATACGTTCAAACCATCGTAAACAAACCAGTCCACAGTGGTGTGTATGTCAATCAAGTGTATAAATAGATAAAAAGCTGTGTATAATGTCTGTCTGGCTGACGTTGATAAAGAGTTCGCACTGGGGCCTCGGCTGCAACCCCCGACCCGTCTTTGTAAGTATACGAGGACCTTATTCTCCGACGACGCAGGGTAGCTCGTAGTGCATGTACAAAAAAAACACATGTACAAGTGTTTTTTTTGTACATTTTTGTATCTACTTGTTGTTTAAATGTCAAGTGTTCTTTGGGGACAAATAAATGTGTTTTGTTTCTTTCTTTTCTGAGATATATTTGTTAATTTTTGGCGGGTCTAAATGTCTAGTGCCAGGGTCTCTATAGCCGTGTGCGAACTGCTAAGGAGTGGAATACTAGTACCCTACCGTCGTCTGTCTTTCCTGAAAACTATAATCTGGGTCTCTTCAAGGCTAGAGTGAATAGGTGCCTTCTAGACCTTTGTGCTCCATCTTCGGCCACATCGTCACTTACCAACATGTGAGATCGTGGTCAAACAAACGTCTATCAACGTTAAAAAAATAAAAATAAAATATATTCATGGACCACGATAGTTTAAATTCAATTAATAATAAATTAAATGATTACTGTTGAAACTATCATGGTTATGTACATACTTTTCACTAGAAACGGGATATTTACCATGATTTTTAATGATAATTAAATTATTTTGACGTTCCAGCTTCAAGTGAGGAACTCCAGAACGGAGTCGACGGAGGACGAGAAGCGGAGTGATGACAGCCGACCGCTCAGCCACGCCTCGGACTTCAGCCGAGACAATATCTGTGAGTGGTATAACAATACGATTTTTACACGACTGCCACAAAAAAAGGAATGTATCTATGTTATGAATGGTTCATGTGTCTATGTTTCCTTATCCCACCATATCTACTGTATTATTAGAGATTTTTTTAACCCCTGACGAACAACGAAGGTGTGTTATAAGTTTGACGTGTGTGTGTGTGTGTGTGTGTGTGTGTGTGTGTGTGTGTGTGTGTGTCATCGTAGCTCCCGAACAAATGAACCGATTTTTTATTTTTTTTTTGTTTGAAAGGTATGTTTTTCGGGAGTGTTCTTAGCTTTGTTTGATCAAAATCGGTTCAGCCGTTCAGAGATGGGGTTTTTTGAATTTTTACAAAATTAATTACTTGTTTGTGTTGTAGTAGTAGAGCTTTTTTGTGAAAGAGTTTTTCCGGGGAAGTACTACCACCATACCTATTTCTGCCGCAAAGCAGAAGTGCTCGCATTGCTGTGTTCCGCATTGAAGGGTATGGTTGCCGGTGAAACTACAGGCACATGAGACTTTCATCTTTATGTCTCAGGGTGGCGGGCGCAGTGCAACGTGACCTATGTGGTAATGCACTGCTCATAGGCAGAGGGTACCGTTTAACATCAGGTGGGCCATCTGCCAGAACCGTCAAACAAAGTTGTAAAAATAAACTTCTAAACGCCTTAACCGATTCAGATGATTGAGGTATCATTAGAATGTGCACGTTATCCCGACACGCAACGGCGATGTGAAATTTTAAAAAAATAACTAGCGTGACCATGATGCTCATATTAAAAACACTAAACTTTAAAAAATTCTCTGAATCTGATCGTGTTTGTACTCAATGCGTAAAACTTGGGAAGTTGGTTCTTAAAATATATAACACTTAGGTATTTACTGCTCGTACTTCTCAAGAAAAAAACTTGAAAATTATTAGTTAATTTTAAAATCATGCCGTCGTGTTATTATTAATTTGAATTAATATACTTGTACAAAAGTACAAGAACATAATTATTGATATTATTTAAGTTCCTGATACACACGATACGGGGGATCCAAGTGTGGGATCAGGGCACAAAATATATAATTATATAAAAAATCGTTGCGTGACTGACTGACTATGAAAAGAATTCCAGAAATTAAACCCCTAAGGGGTTGAATTTCTGCGGGGTATTGAAGTTTGTACACGCGGACGAATTCGCGGGCATTCCACTAGTTTATAAAAATATTTACAAATAGACTCATCTTTTTTCAACACGATCTGTTCTTTCCATTGTTATGATCAAAATTTGAGAAGTTTTTGGACTTTATAAACACCACATTTGACTACCTTAACCATAGTAACACATCTTAATGCCAATTGTATTGCAACGCCCCGCTCCGCTCCCTATTTGCGGCCTAGCCTTGTCCACCGGAGCCCCGCCTTCTACAGGTGCTTTATGTTGATTAACGATGGGGGCTGTGTCTTCATAGCCGCGATTTCCACCTCACAATCAAATGAAACGACCGTGAAAACGCTCTCGACAAGCGATAAAAAATACATTAAACCAAGTAAAAAATACATAAAAGCTATGACACTCTACGGCAATAAAGAATAAAGATTATTTTTATTATTTTGCACCTCGGCGTAGACAGTTTAGAATCTAAAAATAATATTTTATTCGATATATTCGCTCAGGAACTGGCATTTTGTTGGCAAAATAATACGTGTTGTATAATTTATTTATAAGAAGAAAAATAATAATTTGTAATCGTCCCAGTAACTCAAAATTTTACATTCCATTTGTGGTCTAGGGATGCATGCAATCATTTTCTTCGTAGAGCCAGCGGTTCATTGACTCTATTTGTCATGGCTTAAAATATATTTTACAGTGTCGCTCAGCAATGCGCCGCGTCGCAGCCGGCGCGGCGTCGCGTCCTACAGCGAGTCGCAGCGCCCGCTCACGCGCTACCTGCCCGTGGACCGGGACGACTTCGACCTGCGACGGCACGTCGAGTCCGCAGGTGTGTGTATATACAGTGTCGCACACAACGCGCCGCGTCCTACAGCGAGTCGCAGCGCCCGCTCACGCGCTACCTACCCGTGGACCGGGACGACTTCGATCTGCGACGGCACGTCGAGTCCGCAGGTGTGTGTATATACAGTGTCGCACACAACGCGCCGCGTCCTACAGCGAGTCGCAGCGCCCGCTCACGCGCTACCTACCCGTGGACTCTGCGACGCCGAGAACGTTCTCCAACGGTTGTTGGTTTCGCGCGCTGATGGCCTGTACAGCCGCTTCAATTGCTAATTCTAAGTGGTCCTGTCTTTATACGCATGTCATCGATTCCGCTGTACTGAGTAGCCCTGTGTGCCGTCCGCAGGTCACCAGGTCGAGCTGTGCCCGCACGTGACGGTGACGGCGGGGTCGTGTCGTGGCTACCTCCACAAGCTGGGCGCCAAGTTCCACACCTGGTCCAAAAGGTTATTACACAATTATATTTTTATATTTAATTTTATTTCCTGACACATTTAAATAATACATACATATTACAAGCTTTTATTTAACTTGCAATGTATGTATGTTTGTCCGGGTAGAATCTTGCAAATGTTTGTCCGGGTGGAATCTTGTAACTGAATTTTAAAGCAGTTATCCTCAACCGATTGAGCTGAAATTTGGCATACCTACCAAGTTCCGATGACAATATAATATGATGGTGACAGCGAGTTGATCTGATGATGGAGACGGAAGGTGGACAACGGAACTCCTCGAGGGATAATAGTAGACTGGTCATGTTTATGCTCAATTTGATCAGCACACGTTTACCATCATTAATTTTATAAAAGCTTGTATTGAAAAATATTTTTTTCACGTAATCACTAATCGTTAATATTAACTTTACGCGTTATATTATATAATATTTGATATTAGTATGTAATCAGGAACCCCTCAGGTGAAGGCCTCCTCCAAGGCTTGTCACCTTTCTCTGTCCTGACCTATTTGGTTCCATTGTGGACCAGCAATTTTAAAGATGAAAGTCTCATGTGCCTGTAATTTCACCGACACCCCTTCAAACTGGAACGCATCAATGCGAGCACTACTGCTTTGCAGCCGAAATAAGCATGGAGGTAGTTCTTCCGGGACGAAATCTTTCACAAAAAAGCTCAACTACAAAAAAAAACTATAAACTTGTTTAAAAACAAGTTTTATATTTATGATGTCATCAATTTATGTGTGTTTGTTTGTAGGTGGTTCGTTTTCGACCGGGAGACGAAAACGTTCGTTTACTATTGGGACAAGAGTGAGAAGAAACCGCGCGGCGGAGCTTACTTCCAGGTGAGGGACGCCTTGTAAGGCTTGTAAGGCCGTGAAATGAAATGACTTTGACGACTAGGAAGGAGTGTAACGTTGCAAATCATATTGAAAATACAATAGTAAATGGCTTGTGTTTAAACACCGCCCAAAAAAGTACGTATGGATACAAAAATGCATAAATGGTCACCAAATTACGTTTCCTAAAATATTATGAAATAAATCCTGTTTTTCGTATTATTGACTGCCATAAAAATATATGGACGACTTTAAAAACCACTTTAGACAAAATATTATATATATAACCTAACATTATTTATTTATTTATTTTGTCGAGGTGGATATCTGCAAACAGATACCGCATTGCAAACCTAACCTAACAGAATTTGGTGACCGTTAATCCATTTTAGGAACAGAATTTGGTCACCGTTAATCCATTTTAGGAACAGAATTTGGTGACCGTTAATCCATTTTAGGAACAGAATTTGGTCACCGTTAATCCATTTTAGGAACAGAATTTGGTCACCGTTAATCTATTTTAGGAACAGAATTTGGTGACCGTTAATCCATTTTAGGAACAGAATTTGGTGACCGTTAATCCATTTTAGGAACAGAATTTGGTAACCGTTAATCTATTTTAGGAACAGAATTTGGTGACCGTTAATCCATTTTAGGAACAGAATTTGGTGACCGTTAATAAATTTTAGGAACAGAATTTGGTCACCGTTAATCTATTTTAGGAACAGAATTTGGTGACCGTTAATCCATTTTAAGAACAGAATTTGGTCACCGTTAATCTATTTTAGGAACAGAATTTGGTGACCTTTAATCCATTTTAGGAACAGAATTTGGTCACCGTTAATCTATTTTAGGAACAGAATTTGGTGACCGTTAATCTATTTTAGGAACAGAATTTGGTGACCGTTAATCTATTTTAGGAGCCAAAAATAATATTTGTGCAAGTCTTGCGATTATAATATTTAGAGTCTTTAAAATATTATTGGTGACCGTCTAAATTATAACCCATAATAAATTATACTTGAAAATGGCAAATGCACAAACCGTGCGATGCCAATTTTAAAGAAAACCTGTAGATAGCATCTATCGGCGCTTAGACGAGTTGGTAGTGCCCACAAATCTGGTCGCCCGCGTTAGCTTGTTACATGGCCAAACTGGTCCAGGCATCGCCGATTATAGGCGAAGATGGTGTATTTGTTATTTTGATTATTGTTTAAGTACGATGTGTAGTGTGTGCGCGACACACAAAGAGCTCTAGCACAAGCGCTCCACAAAAGTAACCTACTCTTTACAATAAAAATCTACTATTGACTCATTTTGAGATTTAAAAAAAAGAAACACGTGTACCTTTTTTATGAATAAATGACTATCTGACTGATTTTTTGGGTCATATTTAAATTTTACATATATATATATATATATATATGTAGTTCAGAAAACTTTCAAAACTCTTACTAATGCCTATGTTCCTATCAGATATGCAATACTAATTTGCCTCACAATGAAGGATAGCGAACCTTGTATCCTCCATTAACTAATAACAATTCTCTCGTACAGGTAATTGAAGAAGTATATCTTGACCACGGTAACACGTCGAAGTCACCGAGCCCTCAAACCACATTCATAGTCAAAACGCGTCAGAGACGGTACTATCTCATGGCGCCCTCTGGCGAGGCTGCCAGGATATGGATAGACGCTATATTCACTGGCGCGCAGGGATACACTGAGTATTTGGAATGAAAATAAAAAATAAAACAATTGAGGGTAGTCGAAAAAAAACTTGTATTTGGGAGTAGACAATATTCTTGAATTTGCTAACAGCAAATGCTGTTTTTGTATACAAAATAGAAGCCATTCTATTGAATATGTAAAATAGATGGTTTAAAAGTGAAAGAAATTGAGGATGAACCATCAGAATTAAATAATAAATGAAATGTGGGTAGTCGAAGAAAAATATTGAACTCAACCAAAATTATGTATGTAATGAGGTTGTATTGATATACTGTTTATGGAATTGATTATGAATCACTATGAAATTAATGGCCGATTTCACCAATCACATATTATTTTACGGGATACTTAGCGTATAGGGTAGCCAGGTTTCTATTAAAAACTGTCATATTTGACGTTCAAGTGTCAATGGCCAGTAAGTGGTTGATGAAAGTAAGAATTAGTTTTATAGACAAGGTTTTGGTGGTATGATTATGGGTTTGGAGTGAAAATAAATGTATTGAAAGTAAATGAAAATGTATGTGAACTACTTATACTAAATTATATTTAATCTTAAACTGAGGATCAGATTTTCCCAAAAACATTTGTAAAAAAAATAAGAACCTCCAAATTGTTTTTGTTTTTACAGTACATTAACAACATTTACAAGGCTTGCAGTTTGGTTAACATCACCGTATATTGGTAAGGTTCGCGGGTTCGATTCCCGCGATGTGGGTATTTTTTGTAATATTATAGTCAATTTGTGTTGATTGAACTTAAATATAATTTTGAAATAAAATATATTTTGCTGATTGATGAGAATGAATGTAATAAACATTGAGTTATTATGTACTAGATACTAGAGTGCATATTCATTACACAGTCAATGGCAGTGTACAAAAATAAATTTAAAAAAAAACACATCGTTTGTTAAGTTTGTCTTCTCTATTACATAACTCTATGGTAATTAAATAATGTTGTGTTCGAAAAACACAAATGTTTGAAGGAGGAAGGTTCTTAATTCAGCTCTAGCATTAAGTTAGAGGCTCTTGGAAATTACTGGACCAATTTTGATGTAACTTTTTCTAAACGATATCATTTACGGTCCTTGTGGTCCAAGTCTAAATCAGAAAAGGTTAGAAACTAACTTTGATAATCATCGAAAAACGAAACTATTAATGAATTCGTCGTGTCACTTGTTTCTTCTTGGTCACCCTACATTAAGTAGGTGATCAAATTGTGTTAAGAAAAACTGGTAGAACCCAAATATTGTAAAAAACATTGGTTTTTCATTTTACAAAAAATTAACTCAACCAATTTAAATGAAAGTGTTATACAAAAAATAAAATATATTGTATTGCACTGTTTATACTTCGATGCTTAAGGGTGACTTATCTTTACGTGGAGTGCAAGCTCGCTGCAAAATCGATGCAGTTGCGCTTAGCGTTAAGTCCAAATTTAGATTTTCCTAAAAGACCTCACTAATCGACAATAACATTTATTGAATCTACATTAATTTATGTATATTAAATATATATGCATTATTTGATGTATAATAAATCTATTTACGTTAATTAATGTATACTAAATATACAGGGCGTCCCAAGACTATGCGACATGAAGGGAAAGTACCTTAAATATTGTAGATAGGATATTTTGCGCATAATAGACATTATTTTATTTTTAACTTAGTATTACTGCTTTAAAATATTTTCTAAAAATTACTGGCTTCGTCTGGGAATCAGACCGACTTAATGAAAAACTAAAATTAGAATCATTTATACGTTATTCCTTTGTTTTAAGTTACTATGTTACGTTAAGTGAAGCGAAGCAGTCGACTGGTTTCATTTTTTTTGAACGTGGCTGTCGAGACTTTTTGCATGTTTTTTTAAACGAGTCAGTCGTTATGAGAATTTTTTATTTTATGTCTGTTCTTTCGATTGGCTTCATAAAAATACGGGTGTTTTTTTTTCACATATAATTCGGCTCGATTCCCAGACGAAGCAAGTAATTTTTTGAAAATCTTTGAATACTATAATACTAACTTTTAAAAATAAAATAAAGTCTCTTTTGCACAAAATATCCCATCCACAATATTTAAGGTACTTTCCCATCATGTCGCATAGTCTTGGGACACTCTGTTTATACATTAACTACGCTCAGCATCAGCTGCTTTATTCTGTATTTATCTGAATGCTCAGTATTTTAGTACATATTCTGTTAGATTTGTACAAATCATGAACCAATTAATGAAATTAAAACTTATTAATGTGTACACTCGTGTTCCATATAGTGTGAATGAGGTATTTGTCATATTGTAGACTATATTTAAGACGATGTTAGAATGTCCGCCGTAATGTAATGGAATTGAATAAATTAAGACAATACAATAAAGTGCCAACATGATGCCTTGTATGCAAGCTATTAAACTATTGGTGCCTTTCAAAGACTGAAATATGTACAGAAAATTAAAGTAGCCAGGACATTTTTTTATACTGGATATGAACTATTAACTTACAATGTTGCCACTATTAACATAAAATATGATTAATTTGTTACCCAAAAGTAGCCGCTATGCTGTTTTCAAATAGATAATGATTTCAAACAAGTGGTGTATATTAAAAAAAACAAGCTATTGATTAATTCAATTAAAATATAACTTATTAAAGTTTATATACACTATATGATGTATGCAGGTACAGTCATAGTATTTTTTTTAGTCAAAAAATAATAAAACATTACAGAGTAAGTATGAAAAATAAATGGCCTCACTATTTACAAAAAATATGATAAATTAGTTACCCAGCTTTAACTGCTATGCTGTTTAGGATGGATTTTGTACAAGGATTTACAAAAAAAAGTTTTTTTTTTTTTACTAAGTAATAAAAATTTCTATATACTATGTAGCTTTTCATTATAGCGTGTATGCATGCGAAAAAAATCTATAATTCGAATTGAATCTTTTTAGAAGTTTAATCAATATGTAAAAATTACAAAGTTATCTTATTAACTTTAGTCTTTAAGGCATTTACTGAAAGGCTAATTTTGCATGAGTTGTGATGAAGTATTGATTCATAATGTTACCATTGTAGTATATTTGGCGTTATTTTTAGCGCTGGCAACTTATCAATTAGAAATAGTATTGTTGTGCTAAAGTCCTAATCTCAACGCAGTGTTACCAACTAAAGGCTTATCTATTTCCGTATTTTTACTTAAAATTAAGTAGAACTCAATTTAGTTGGTAACACTGTTGTTCAACATTAAATTTTAACTTTTGGCAGCTATAAAGGTGTCAAGTTTCTAATATAAGTACAAACTTTCAATGTATACCCAGTTTATTTAGTTTAAGTAAGCACCATGTATAATTTTAATTAGTTTTTAATTGTGAAATGGCTGATACCAATTTTAATATAGATTATGGTCACATTTATATTTTAACCATGCGAAATAAAGCTGTTTACTGTATGAAAAATATGTTTTATTTTATACATATAGAACAACCCCGACTTCGTCCACGTCGAGTTTTTTTTTGGACCCCCTTAGTCACCCCTACCTAGTAGTAAGAAGGATCATCAAATAAAGCCGAGCCGTGTTTGTTGCCTGATTCTTCTAGGTTTGGTCGCGTTGGCGAACAGCAGTCAATTTAGTTTATAAGACGATTCAAAATGATCCTTGTGATTTCAATGAATAAAATACTTTTGACTTTTGGGGGCGCATTTCGGAAATTCCTTTCTTATTGCACCCCTAGACCACAAAAGGAATATGCCCTCCGAACTCCAGGTCTATAGGACCCAGAATTTTGTATTGAATGGCGTTGTTTATTGAAATGGCTAACCGTTCAATTAAATGACTGGTTCAACCAGTTGGCTGTGATACATATATTATACAAGCAGCGCCCCGCGGTTTCAACCGCGTAAGTCTCGATCCCGTGGGAATATCGGGATAAAAATGTGCCTATGTGTTATTCCGGGAGTCCAGTTATCTCTATTCCAAATTTCATCCAAATCCATCCGTGAAAGAGTAACAAAGATACATCCATCCATCCATCCATACAAACTTTCGCGTTTATAATATTAGTAGGATGTACACCATATTTCACCGCAATCAGTTCAGCCGTTTTGGCGTGATTGACATACACGACACAACAAACAAACGTAGTGATTACATGCTCAATGCAACAAACCACTAGGTACATTCATGCAACAAACATACAAGCCTTCACATTTATAATATTAAAGCCTATATAAAACTGTTGTTTTAGGCTTCGACGAATACTTTGGTCGAAGGTTTTAGGCTTTCTGCTTGTGCATTTGCCATTTTCCAGTATAGGTATATTATTGTATTTTCAATATAATTTGCAACGTTACTCCTTCCAAGACTTTGATTATATAAGTTCCAAGTCGTCAAAGTAACAGCACAGATAAAATAATACTACAGTCATGTTTTAGTAACACAGTAGCCGTTTTACTAAAACATTGGTAGACAATTTCCACCAATTTGAAAGTCATGCAATTCACTTCCATTTCATCTCACTAGGTACACTTGTGCTCTTTACGAGCTACATTGGTTAAAATGCCTCTAAAATAAAACAACAAAAAACACTAGGAAAAGAAATACTTAATATGAAATAAAAGATCTTCGTCATCATCAGCCTACAGAAAGAAGTCCACTGCTTGTCTTGTTGTTTTTTGTGAAGTAAATCGTCCGGGGATTTACCACCATTTTTCTGCCGCAAAGCAGTAGTGCTCGCATTGCTGTGCTCCGGTTAGAAGAGTACCACCCATACTGCCGGTGATACTACAGGCACATGAGACTTTTTATCTTTATGTCTCAGGGTGGCGGGCGCAGTGCAATGCCACATAGGGCGCTTCCTAGGTGGACCTATGAGGTAATTAATTATTAATGGTAGAGGTTACCGCTTAACATCAGGTGGGCCATCTGCTCAATCTGTCATTCATGCTGTTAAAAATAAAAATAAAAACCGGCCAAGTGCGAGTCAGATTCGCGCACCGAGGGCTCCGTACAAACCTGTAGGTATATAAGTAAGTTATGGTATTTTTATTGCTAAATTAAATCATCAGTCCTAAAGGATCACGAGGAAAGGGGTAGTAAGTTTAAAATTATTAAAAATATTTTTATTGTATGATTTAACTAAAAACTTAAGCTTAACGCAATTTTTCCTCTATCTGTGCTATAAGACGTTGCTTCGTACCGAATTTCAAGATTCTGAGTTCACGGGAAGTACCCTGTAGTGTAGGTTTTGATTCTCTTGCGTGTGTCGAAAATTTGCAGCATAAACGGCTGTATCTTTTGATTGCGTTAGCTTAGAAGTTTGTTTTCTTCACAGCTCCAAGGGACAGTAGACCTGAGTTTTTGATATGTATTTCAGCTTGATACCACCACGCGTTCCTGAGAAAAAGGGTCTTGACAGACGGACAACAAAATGATCCTATAATGATTCCGTTTAAACTTTTGACGTACGGAACCCTAACAAACGAGCGATCCTTACATTAGTCGCATAATGTGTTATATCTGACATCTCAACTCCTTGGTAAGAAGCAACATGGCTGATAGTACCAACCTCTCGGAAAAATGCGCGCTTCCTGTCACACACTCGTCCCTTCTCACAAAATCACTCCCACAGATTGCAGGAAAGATGTTGAATGACGAATATGACAACGATCTTGATCCGCCTCCATCCACTGACATCCTGCCATCTTTATAATAATGGTCCCATCAATCCAGTTGCAATTAAAGGTCTAGTGCTTAACTGAGTCAGTCCCTGAGGACATGTGACATAATGTAAACGAAAACACCCCTCCCGTACCGCTCCCATACCTCAGGGACTGACTCAGTTAAGCGCTAGACCTGTAGTACAAAACATGGAAGAGTAAAAAAAATTTGATTTGTTTTAGCAATTTATTTTCAAACTTTTAAATAGCTTACAAAAAAACCGTTTGTATAACGGAACGATTCTGGAACCTTTAATGACATTTCCTGCAAATGCTCTATTCCACTATTAAACATGCTTTTGGAGACATCAGAGCTGACCACAGCCGGGTCTGCAAGCCAGGACTCCACCTCATCGCTCAGTGATTGTTCAACCTTGTAAAGCAACTTCGTAACCGAGCTCGACTGCAATTCAATTTTATCAGTAACTATTTGTGTCTTAACTCTCAACACTTGTAACTCTTTATCCATCACCCATATAAGCAAGTATTGTTTTTTATTAGCGGAAACACTACATTCTAGTACAATTTTACACATTATAGTATACTGTAAGCCGAGGTCGAATTCTTTGATCATACTTTCAACGGTAAAAATAAAATCGTCTGTAGGTTTGTTTCCTACAGAAGTGTTATAGGAAAATACACGTTTTTCAACACTATCCTCTTGGATAATAATCTCTGAATTAAACAGTTTGATCATATCTTTATTTTTTAACCCTAACCAAGCTAAGCAGCGATTGCAATGATACACATCTCGCGTCAAATTAAACTTATTAGTCTTATCAGATAAAAGACTGCTATTTATAAGAAAATATGTAAGCCGATACAAAAAATCCATTTTATTTGGCTTCAAAACTATCTCGGTGTGATCCGAGTTTCCATGACAGTGACCGTGGCAGAACCACTCAGACATATCCAAGTTCTCTGAAGGCAGTTCTAAAACTCTATCAAACTTAATAGCAGCATTTGAAATGACATTTGAACAGTTCCCACAAGTGATAACTATGTCGATACCTACTGTGACATTGACTTTTAAATCATTTCCTTTGTTATTGACCGTAGTATTTGGGGCTAATAGTTCGTTATAAAAATTACCGCCATTTTCTGGTTCAGTTAAAAGTCTAAACGATATTGTGTCCTTATCAATTTTGAGGCAGGACATAGAGTTTGGTATAATTTGACAAAACTCTTGTATCGGAATCTTTGCAGTCTCTTCAATGGACTTTTCATCGTCCGAGTAATCCGATAAACTCTCGATCGAGGACAGACTGTCTCTTCGTGTCTTCCTATCGTTACTATAGTAATTGAGCACTATACAATTACTCTGTATGCTAACTTTCAAGTTGCAATTCTTGCTAAAACTAATTCCGGTCGTTATAAAAACGTTACAACTCCGTAACCGAGACCGAAGCTCGACTAGCACACTTTTGATCAGCATTTTGATTGTTTATTTATTGATATCCGTAACCTTGATTCTCTGAACATGACCGTTTGTTTCATACAAGTTGAAGATGTTATCCATTTCTCGGATAGTGAAGGGTAGGGAAGCTTTTTGGTAGTAATCACCCATCATTTGGATGTTGTCGATGACCGAGTCGAGAAGATGGGCCTTCTCGGCATGGATGCCCGGTGCCTCGTGTCGGAGGTACGTGAAGTGAATGTGCAGGTGGTAGAATGACGGCTGGTAGTGCAGGTAGATACGGAGCTGGGTCCCTGGAACCTTGTATTTCTCGAAGATCTTTTTCTGAAATGAAAAAAAAAGTCTATAATTTGTATTTAAAGTTTTGTAGAAAAACTAAGATCACCATAGCGTTAGCATGTTGAAGTGGCAAAGGGTAGGCCTTATAAGTCACTGAACCGACAACCTTTGGGGAAGGTTCTGATTTTTTAGTTTTAGTCTTGAATATATTTAAACTAAGCAGAGTCAGTTGTGGGAAGCAAAGGCGGCGATCAGCTCACCACTTGTCACATCTATATTCCCACAATGGTACAACCCACAGTGAAATGAGGCCCCTTGAGGCTCTGCCCACCCCTTCGAGGAAAAAGGCGTGTGTCTATGAATGTATATTAAAACTTTTAGAGGTTATATTTATTTACAAGGTTTTTTTTTTTTTTTTGGGTTTGCAATTAATGATTTCGCACCTTAAAAGCACATACTCTCCTTAACATAATACATACAAACCTTTGAGATGGGAATACTGAATGCATTACGAAGTACTACTCTTTTCTCCTTTTGTATTTTTGTTTTTAATGTTGTTTTGTGCATCGATATAATATACTAGGTTTTGTGTGTATTTACCATCTAAAATCTTTCTGATTAGAATTCAGGTGCTTCTTCTCCTTGGAGATACTATCGCCATCCCAATCAGGGCCCGGCAGTACCAGAAATTATACTTCATATCACAGATAACTTCTTGATAACAGCCCTTGTGACCAGTGGTGAAAGAACAAGTGTGGTGAGGAAAATAAGTCAGTGGTGAAGTACCTTTCCTTCGTCCCGGACTCGCTTCAACAGAGGCAAGTGTTCGGCATGCAAGTCCCGGAGACTCTGGATGCCTCTCCGCCGCACGATGGCGAGTAAGTACAGCGTCTCCTGGGTCACCCCGTCCCACTTGAGGTCTGGCAGCAGCACGAAGCCCTCGCGCTCGCACTTATTGTCGTGTATCACTCTGTCCTGCTCACTCTTGCCTTCAAGGATGTTGTACACCCACTGGAATCATTTTCAAAAATGTTTTTAGGAGACTATTTTGTGTTTTAGGGCATATTGTTTTTGAGACATTTTAAATTAATAAATAATGCTGGACAGTTCACACAACATTATCTAGCCCCAAGCTAAGCAGATCTTGTGTTATGGGTACTAGATAACTAATTTACTTAATACAATACATTACATAGATAGATATTTTTATTATACATAGAAAATACCCAGAATACTCTGAACAAATATCTGCAGATTGCACAAATATTTGTTCCCGAGGCGGGAATCCAACCCGCAACCTCCTGCGTCGCCGGCGAATCTTCGCCCGCCGCGCCACAGAGATCTTCAATAAAAATCCTTCAACATTTTTAGTTTTGAGCAAGTGTTTATGGGCTAATAAGTTTTAAGGTGGAAAAACACCCGGGATATGAACCCACGATCTTCGGTCCAGAATTCAGCCCAGTGCAGTATGAATCATATTAATAATTTTGATTCATTGTAATTACTGTGGTGTGTCCAACCTAACAACAGACCCTCAGTCTCCTCATAAAGAAGTTGTATGAGCCAATAATCAGATTACACCAGGGGATGAACAGCAGCATCCACCTGAGTACTCAACACCAATCAACTGCAATCACCAATCCCTGCCAAGCAAGGTGATTATAACAAATAACCAGTAACTTCAACCGCGCTATCATACAACGATGCCAAAACAAGATCTTGCACACTCTGGCTTATACTCCTTGGTTCACAACCACCAATGAACTCCAGGAATACCTGGAGGTCCTAACTGTTGATGAAGAAATAAAACAAACAGGAATACGTTACTTGAACCACCTTAAATATCAGGCCAATCCACTAGCGAGAGTGCTTATTGAAAATCCATGTGACACAAAGCGGCTGAAGAGAACCCAGCGGCTGTCCAGGGTAACCTGTTATAACCAGGGAAGGACGAATGAGTCTGGATCCCAAACACCATATACCACTCCACACATCCAATAGTACAACAAACGATTGCAGATAATTAAAAAAATTAAAAATAACACAATGATGGCTTTCAATGGGGGACGCCTCATCTAGCGTTATTAGTCTACCAGCTGATGATGTGTAAGAAATATTACATGTTTTACCTGTAAAGTGAACTGCTCCTTCTGTATATGCGGCAGGGTTAGTTTCTCATACAGTTCCGGAGTCTCGAGGATGATGTGGAGAATCTGCTGGCTGAACTTGGAGATATGCTTCTCAGTGGCTGGGTATATTATACTCGTTTTAACTCCTGAAACATATATGAATGAATGAATGAATGAATGAAAATACTTTATTGCACACCTTATCGTGTTTATTTTAACTAGTTTGAGGTAAAATAAACACACTACAATTAAACAAAAACTAAATGTACAATGGGCGGTCTTATTGCTATGGAGAGGAGCTAAACTTATAAGGAAGGTTGGCATTTAATATTGTTATTATTTAAAATTATGCACAATTATTTTAAAATTACGAGCAGCTTTTGCTGATGTACCTGTATCAGAGTACTGAAATGTCTTAGTTTCACTTGCTGCACTGATTACACTTTAATGTTAACAGTTTGTTCGTTCGCAACCACTTATCCAATTCGTTTTTGAAAGCATTTATTGATGTGGCAGTAACAACATCTTCTGGTAAATTTATTCAACAAAACACTATTTTGCCCCTTTTCCAGATTGCAGGACTACATAATCACTTTACATACAATTGAAGGATTTTTGGCTTTAAAATGTAACTTGATAGACCACTAAAATACCCATGACACATCTCACACACAACAGAACACCCAGCTAGAATGCGGAAAGAGCTCTTTACCATTATCATAAACATTAATACATTCTTTATTAATATACATTAGTAGAAATTCAGTAACTAACTTTGTTATCACCTAAAATAAGGAAATCGTATTACTTTTATAGAACTAACCAAAGATTTAAATTGTTGGAACAAACTTGTAATCAGTTTGACTTCTTATCAATTATAACAAAGGACAATAGCATTATAATCACAACATATGTTTGTGACGTAAGTTATTGGTACGAGTTACTCCACCTACGTCTTCCTACGTCGATGTGTAAGAACTGCAAATTATGCTTGCATACTGCTTACATTTATATTGGCACTTCGTCTTATTTTGATAAAATTATTCCTGCCTAGTAAACATAGACGTTATTATTATGATATTGACGTTCATTTACGAGCGCTACTAATAGCGCTCGTAAATGAACACAAAGTGGTGTGGTGAGGTCACCAGCCGTCACCTTCACCTTCAGTGCTAAGAATTTTGAAAGTAAGAGTTTAGGTATATTTTAGGTACATTTTTTATCGAAAAGGCGCGTTAACTTACCGTTGATAGAGGAACGAGGAAAACACTCGAAATTTCCGTAAATATCGTTCTGGAAGAACGTCCGGAGCTCCGTATCTACAGAAAAATAACCACTTTCATCTAATTCTTCTTCTTTGAACGCATTTTTCTCCAAAATAACCAAAGCCACGCCACTTTTTTCCCTAAATCTTCCTTGTAAACAAACGGTTTTCCTGTTCGTATTGTTATTTAATATATTTTCCACGATGAAATCTTTCAACTCTGGCTGATTTTCACTCACACCATGCTCATTTTCTTTGTCGATTTTCTTTCTTTTGCAATTTGGAGACTCCGAATCGTCAGCTTTGCGATTACCGTCGGACATTTTTGTTTGTGACGTATCGTATCGTATGGTATGACCTGTACTATTATTTGTTCTGTGGTTGAGTGAAATATTTCGGTCAAATAAGATACACACTGAGGGAAGGGTCTTGGACGTTTGTATACTAAGTCCATGGGAAGGGTACGGACATCTACAGACTATTCACCGTAAGATGGCACCTGAGGGGTGAGTCTGAGTTTTGCAAACACCATCGTAACGGTGAACGTAACACGATTGTACGTGTATAACATAATAACTAGCTATTAATCTGTGCCAAAAACGTCACAGATTAATGGCTAGTTACTACGCAATACACGTACACTCGTACACGTTACGATGGTGTGTGTAAACTCGGACTTGCCCCTCAGAAGAAGAACTAAAGCATGGAACTAAGGCTAAAAACGAACCGGTATCGATTATACCAGTCTCATACTTTTATATGAATGTATTCATTTTTTGGAATGAGACAAGCATATATCTATCTGTTTTAAATTGTGTAACTCGTACCCTAGGAAGATGGACTAAAGGCATGGAACTAAGGCTAAAAACGAAACGTTAGCGATTATATCAGTCTCATTCTTTTATATGAATGTATTCATGTGTTGGAATGAGACAAGCCTAAATCTATCTGTTCTTATTTGTGTTAGTCGTACCAGGCCAAATGTCAAAATACTACTACATTCATGGTAACAATCAAGGGAGATTTTGTTTGTTTGTTTCGTATGAGGTCGTGCTGGCCTCTGGTGTAATGTATATGGAGATGTATATGCATGATACAAAAATTCAGGGTACGGAACGGAAAGACGACTGTCGTGTGACAATATATTTGTTTCTCTCTAACATAGGATAGCAAGCTATCTTCTAGGATAGGAGTAAGAAGGAACACTCTATGCTATTTTTAGCACTCACTCCATTACTATTATACCTCCATGCTCGTACCTCGTACCAGGCCAAATGTCAAACTAACCAATTACTACTACATTCATGGTACCAATATTCAGGGTACGGAACGGAAAAACGACTGTAGTGTGACCATAGATTTAGTATATGTACTAGATCTACAATCAGAGATCGAAGATGGAACCAAAAAAAATATGTGCACGTGTTGGTGAAAGTCTATGTCTGAGTTAAAAATAGTGTTGTCCTCGACCAACACTTTTACATTGTCGATAGAATTCATCATCCGTCCGTGATGTGTATGGTAGATAAATACATCTTAATGCAGATTAAGTCTTTCATGAATAACACATTTTGGCAGGTTTGACGTCATAAAGAGAATAAGGTTCTTATTCCAATTTTGAATACAGTTAATAAATAAACCTTTATTATTTATTGACCCCTAAATATTACGGTTTTATTTATAGGTGGTATCTTAGAGTTTCCCTTTTAAATTTAAACTTAAAATGTTTGCTGCATATACCTAGTGGAGTTCTTATTTGAGTCCATCCCACTCTTCTTATAACCGATAACCATTTTTCTTGTAGCAAAGGATTACTTGGAAATCTGAAAGCACAAAAACATTTTATATCAGCCGTGCTACGCCCATATAATTTTTCACTCTGTTACTTTATCTATAGACAATTTGTTACCCCAAAGTTTATAATTTTTCAAGTGTAAACCACGCTTTATGGATAACATTAAATTTAAATGTAACCCAAAAATTCCGTTCTAGCGGGACTCGAACCCGCACCCTCGCCTGTCATCGGCGATGCCTTAAACAATTTAGCCATAGATCGAGCTATGACGCTGGAGACGAAATTTGTGGGCACTATCAACTCGGCTATAGCGCCAAGTTGATAGTGCTGTATCTACAGGTGTTTCATTGGAAACCTTCTATTCAAAGTTCGAAAGTAAAGGCATCGCTGATCACAGGCGAGGGTGCAGGTTCGAGTCCTGCTGGAACGGAATTTTTGGGGTATATTTAAATTTAATTTGTTACCTATTATTTTATTAAGCAGAAATAAACAATATTTATTTATAAAAAATAAAAAATAAATATACCCTTTTGGGGAAAAAGGCGTGTGTAATAATCAACAACGTAAATATTTACTCCAAAATATCTACTACACAAACTGCAATAAAAACACCCGTGGTGCTTTAAAGTTACCTTTTCAATAGTCAATACAAAAACACACACCTCAATGTCCACCTGGTTATTATAGATTTTAAAAAAACGGTAAAATGTTAACAGAGCACACAAATTTACTCCAAACAAAGTAAACCTCCATTCTAGGATGGACAAAAATTTAATTTATAGGTAGGTATAGTGCGCGTCACGTAAAAAGAACGCTGGTGGTCAAGCTTATTTTAACTTGTATTGTTATTATTATTTTCTGTGGTACTTGTTTGTAAGGCACGCCTCACCATCTTTCTGCACGTCCAGGATGACTGGCAGATAATGCTGTTAGCATTAAGTCCTCCTTGCACTATTGTCTTGTGTGAAAGTTTTTAAATAAATAAATAAATAAGCTTCTACAGGCGTTCCAGCGTTCTTTTTACATGACGCGTACTATAATTGTACATTATTTGTAGTAAACTAGATAGTCACTCATTCAATGCATAGTTATACATCTCTCAAATAAGTAGAAAAGTAAGTAATCTCTTAAAAAGAACGCTGGAACGCCTGAAGAAGCTTGACCGCCAGCGTTCTTTTTACATGATGCGCATTATACAACGATATAGACTGCAACAGGACTATCGATATTTCTGACGTCATCACTTGGTCAAGCCCTATCGTAATCAAACATTTTTATATTTTACATAAAATATTGTTTATTTCTAGGCGCAGCAACGAAATATTATTAAAAAATATAAGGGAAAGTCCTAATCTACGAATGAAACTGGTTTTTAGGCCATTTACTAAAGCAGAATTGATAAAATAAGCAATACAATCGAACTACCAATAATCTCTTATTTACCTGTGAAACGTGTATTTTCCCGGATAATTACGTCTTGTATCTTCACAGTCACAAACTGAACACGACACCATTGTCATACAAAGTAATATTTGTTATTTAATAGTAAGATTACTAAAATAATTACAAAATTAGTTAAACTGCACAAGAGACCGTCCGGTATGCGCATGTACTCAAGCAAAACATGTCACATTCAATACATTGTTGCTGTCACTTTTCTTCTTGCACGGGGTACATTTAAAAATGACTTCTCTCTCCCACGCTTCGTTTGTCTATTTAGCGTAGCGAAAAATTTCTACGTCTATGAGTGTGACAATATATTTGTTTCTCTCTAACATAGGATAGCAAGCTATCTTCTAGCATAGGAGTAAGAAGGAACACTCTATGCTATTTTAGCACACAATCCATGTCATTGCACCATGTTTATAGGTAAATCTAATCTATAACTTCTTGCAAGGCACACACTAAGGGCCTCTTTCACAATCTTCAAGTAAAGTGTTGATTAGTTACTTTCTAGATAAGGCTACTCAGCAAGTAAAAGTAACGATTAACTTTTATCAGTTTCCCAAAAGAAAACGAAGTTCCGATTAGCAACTCGCTGGTTAAATGAATGATTTAGAAATCATTCAATATAATCGTTCAATAGTCGCGGTTGACAAAGTCAAATATCACGTTACAAGTTACTAGTTGTCAGTTTTGCGTCATCTGTGAGTATTTAGCTAAGCATAGCTACTGTTTACCTACTAAAAAGCTGGTGGTAATTTTCTTTTCAAGTTCTAATATGTTATATTTTTTGTAAATAATAGAATGCATTTTTAGATAGGTGGAAGTTGGCTAAAATATCATTGCTATTCATAAAGTTCAGCATAATAATCAACATGAACATTACTTATACCATACCTACATAAATATACCTACTGAAAACACAAACTCTTGAAATTCTTTGTACTGAAGTATATAATGCCACTATCGCCGCAACAGATACAAACTTGTGGGCGAAGTCAAAGCTTCATTTGGACCATGGGCCCACTGTGTACGAAAATCTACCTGAGACTGTCATAAACATCTGCCATCAATTTGCTTTGTTTCAAATCATGGCCAGTCGATCAGACTTTGTACAGCCTCGAAGAATTTATTGAGGCATACCTACTCATCATCATCCTGTTGAATACATAAAGTAATTATTTCTTATTTGCTTTGAAAATTTATTTTGTTAATTTACTATGTTATCTAAAATTAGTGTTATTTCTCTAACGTCATTTATTACATTAAATATTTATTTATGCGATACAACAAAATATAAATACGTAACTTTTTTTACCAATGAAATAAGACTGATAAATCAAATGAAATATAACTATTTTTAACTATTAATCTATTTGGATAATTGAAACCGTTTAATAATTATACAGAAAACCAGACGAAATTTTACTTTACTCGTCAATTAAACGTGCTAATCGGCAGATGAAGTGACAAGTAAGTTACAGGCTACTTTAATTCCTGGTTAGTGCTACTCAGCGGTGGTGAAACCTGTATGCACAGTTACTGGGGAGTTTAACTGGCAGTTAGCCTACTCAAGACTTTACTTGAAGGTCGTGAACGAGGCCCTAAGACTAAGGGCCTCTTTCAGGTTTCACCACCGCTGAGTAGCACTAACCAGGAATTAAAGTAGCATGTAACTTACTTGTCACTTCATCTGCCGATTAGCACGTTTAATTGACGAGTAAAGTAAAATTTCGTCGGATTTTGTGTATAATTATTTAACTGTTTCAAAATATACAAATATAAATAGTTTAAAATAGTTATATTTCATTTGATTTATCAGTCGTATTTTATTGGTAAAAAAAGTTACGCATTTATATTTTGTTGTATCGCATAAATATGTAATATAATATAAATGACGTTAGAGCAATAACATAAATTAACAAAATAAATTGTCAAAGCAAATAAAAAATAACTAATTTTTTTTTTTTTTTTTTTTTTTTTTTTAACATTGATAGACCTTTGTTTGACCACGATCTCACCTGTTGGTAAGTGACGATGTGGCCGAAGATGGAGCACAAAGGAGGTTTTATATAGGTATTCAACAGGATGATGATGAGTAGGTATGCCTCAATAAATTCTTTGAGGCTGTACAAAGTCTGATCGACTGGCCATGATTTGAAACAAAGCAAATTGATGGCAGATGATAAATGACAGTCTCAGGTAGATTTTCGTACACAGTAGGCCACATGTGGGCCAGCTTTGACTTGGCCAGCAAGTTTGTCCCTGTTGCGCGACAGTGGCATTATATGCTCCAGTACAAAGATTTTTGAGAGTTTGTGTTTTCAGTAGGTATATTTATGTAAGGTATAGGTAATGTTCGTGTTGATTATTATGCTGAACTTGATGAATACCAATGATATTTTAGCCAACTTCCACCTATCTAAAAGTGCGTTCTATTATTTACAAAAAATATAACATATTATAACTTGAAAAAGAAAATTACCACCAGCTTTTAAGTATGTAAACAGTAGCTATGCTTAGCTAAATACTCACAGATGACGCAAAACTGACAACTAGTAACTTGTAACGTGATATTTGACGTTGTCAGCAGCGACTATTGAACGATTATATTGAATGATTTCTAAATCATTCAGTTAACCAGCGAGTTGCTAATTGGAACTTTGTTTTGTTTTGTGAAACACTGATAAAAGTTAATCGTTACTTTTACTTGCTGAGTAGGGTACTCTTGAAAGTAACTAATCAACACTTTACTTGAAGATTGTGAAAGAGGCCCTAAGAGTATAACGTAGGTGTCATCTTATGGTGAATGAGCTGTATGTGATATACAGGTGGATTTTTTAGACGGGACAGTAAGTGCAGGTACCATAACCGTTATAGTTACAGGAAAAAGGTTCTGTGAGACTATCCATAACTTTTTAAGAAATTTGGATCTGCATTCACAGATTTTGGAAAAAATGTACAGTCAGCAAGAAAATTGTATTTTTACACAAAAACTTTTTTAATGCCAATCGATATTGTTTCCTATATGTATCAAAAGTCTATTGGACCGACTGAGGTTTGAGTACTAGAAATGTCAGAAATCAGAAATAACTTTTCCCATACATTTTGTAGGGCAAAATGATTAATCAACTCGTAATATTCTTTGTAGTCAAACTATCCCATTTCTTACTGTGATCAAAACACTATGAGGCCAACTTTGAGGACAGAAACTACGGTAAGTACAAGATCGGGTTTACACGCAGGTATCTTATGGAGAAGGCATAAGATAAATTTTAGTTTTTGCTAAACCAGCATTGTGGCATACTGTACCTAGAAACAAAATTACCTACCTAAGTGGCAAATCATAGTTGCATCGATAATAAAAATAAATAATAGTTTCTTGATGGTACTTGTCGCAATGGATACTTATTCGCATACCACACTAATGCAGCTTCCGTGTTTCTATTATTTACAAAATACGCTTCAATTAAGTCCATAAGTTCGCGATTAGAAGTCGCATTTTATTTCTTCTTAAAAAACTTGCAAATCTTGTTAAAAAACATACAATCTAGAATTTTCTTAGCGCAAAAGAATGACCTGAAGATATTCGAATAGAAATAGAAGTTTCAAACTTCGAAGTAAAAAACACTTAGGTATTAATACTTACTTTTTTTCAGCCAGTTGTCTTTATAGCGGATCTAACGAGGACTAAAAGTTTGACTCTCTTACCGTAATGTATGGAAAAACTTTTTCACGATTTCTGACATTTCTAGTACTCAAACCTCAGTCAGTCCAGTAGAGACTTTTGATCATTATAAGAAACAGGATCATTTGGCATTAAAAAAAGTTTTTGTGTAAAGTTACCATTTTCTTGCTGCCTGTATTTTTTTTTTCAAAATCTGTGAATACAGATCCGAATATCTCAAAATGTTATGGATAGTCTTCTAGGAACGTTTTCCTGTAACTGTAACGGTTAAGGTACCTGCCCTTACTGTCCCGTCTCAACAATCCATTTCTATTAATAAATAAATAAATATTACTGGACAGTTCACACATTATCTAGTCCCAAGCTAAGCAGAGCTTGTTTTATGGGTGCTAGACAACTGATATACTTTATACTATATATTATATAGATATATATTTTTTGTTTTGCTATCTGAAAGCGAACTTGTTTCAAAATGACAGCGTTTTAACTTACAATAAAACGCTTATTAAGATACTTACCTGATTCAAAGCCTCATTATACCTATAGGTATAATATATATATGAGAATAGCGTGTAGTTCTAACCCGTGGCAGTCATGTATATACCCATAGCTTCTTAGCTCGTACAGCAGTGGTAAGTCACTAGGCAGCGCGCGATGCTATATAAAGCGTCGCCAGTTGTGTCTTGGGCTCATTAAGTCTCATTATTTACATAATATTTATGTACCAGGCAGGTTTCGACTTTGAGGCTTTGAATCAGGTAAGTATCTTAATAAGCGTTTTATTGTAAGTTAAAACGCTGTCATTAAGAGACTGTACCGTGATTCAAAGCCTCATTATACCTATAGGTATAATATATATATGAGACCTGTTTGTTATCGCCTGGTGACTATAGCTAGGTTTAATATTATATTTGTATATATAAGTAACGCCAATGTGAAAATATAGTGGAAAATAAATTTATTGCTTTCAATTATACAAGTAAGTTTGCTTAAATTGGATTCTTTGAGGGTTATGTAATGAAAATAAATATGTTAAAGTAATATAATCTTGTTTTAATTCGTATTCACTTATACACAACGTAACAGAAAATAAATATAATTTCTTATGAAATAATCATTAACATCATTAAATATAATCATGATACTGCTGAAAATAATCTTGTAACACATGTTGTTGTTGTTGCCTCATGTCCAACAATTTGTCTTCTGTAGAATTTAC
This sequence comes from Operophtera brumata, assembly GCA_932527175.1. Taxonomy (NCBI): domain Eukaryota; kingdom Metazoa; phylum Arthropoda; class Insecta; order Lepidoptera; family Geometridae; genus Operophtera; species Operophtera brumata. The sequence continues at coordinate 49,458,776 of OW052239.1, read as the reverse complement.
TGAACGTGTTTCGTGATCGCCAATTTCCTCTTGATAATATGTCATCGATTGAGTAGTTTAACATCCAGTTCTTGGAGGCAACTGCAGATCGTACACTCCCTGGACTTGCTTTTATTCCAGCCTCCTTTAGTAATGATTTTATCCATGTCCCAATGCATGTTCTGGACGCAGGTTTGGTTGTTCCACGTACTGTCAGAAAAATATTCTTGTAGGATGTACCATCTCGTCGTGATTTTGTCATTTCTGTAAGAGATTTAACCCAAAATACGGGATCTAATGCTTGAGTTTCTGTATTTGTGGTTAAGAGCCAACCGGACTGTCTATGATCAGAACTGTCTGTTTTCGAACCGAAAATTGGCCAAAATATGATGTCATTATTATTTACAATGTAATCGTTTTTGTCAATATGAAGAAGAGTAAGGTCATGGACCCTTCTTCCAGAGCAAAGGAGAAGTATGCAAGCTGTTCTTCTTGAACATTCATAGAGAGTAAAGTTATTCTTGTATGATTGTGTAAGCCATGTCGATAGGGTATCTATATCCCAAATAGGTGGTTTCTCGCTTTTGGTCTTCTTCAAAACAGCTATCGATTTCATGACCTGTGCTACAAGAGGATGAGAGCTCAAGGATTTGCTCTTTTCTGGGTCACATAACGTTGATACAACTGACTTATGAAGAGAAATTGTACTGTATGCTAGGTTATGTATTTGATGTAAATCGCTGAGAAACCTAGCGACATCTGATCCAGATGGAGAGGAAAAGTTAACATTATTTTCTCTTGCCCACTGGCACCATCTATGCCATGCAGGCCTGTAGGTATTTCTTGTCGATTCACGCCAGCTTGACTTTATGAGATCAATTTGATTTGAGGACCAGTCTTTTAGGGCTTCACTCCACCCCCACATTTCCAAATCTCCAGCGTCATCGCGTGGACTTGAGGTGGAGGTTGACAAGTAGTCGTGTCTATCAGAACTTTGTCTAATCTGGGAATTTCTAGAGGTCCCGCTAGGGCTCTGCGTTTGAGGTCCGCACGCCAAAATGCTTTGTCCCATTTTGGTACAACCAGTATATAAAGACCCGTTGCTTGGTTGAGGTGAGCGAGGGCACGTGCTATCAGAAATGGTGGAGGAAACACCCATGCTAGTTGATAATTCCAGGGCTGACTTAGCGCGTCGTGGAATTCTGCACGATTGTCTGTGTGATCCAGAGTCACATACTGAGGCACTACGTGGGCGGCTCGTGAGGCAAATAGATCTATTTGTGGTGTTCCCCACAAAGAAAAAATTTTGAAGGTTATGTTTGGAAGAAGATGCCATTCTGCCACTCTTTTTTGTCGTGATAAATGATCGACCTCTGCATTGTAACGACCAGGAATGTAGTGAAGTTGGAGGTAAATATTCTGTTGGGTCAGAATTTTGAATATTTGGGTCGTCAGTATGAACAGACTTTGAGACTTCGTCCCCCCCTCGTTTTTTAGATAAGACAGTACAGTGCGATTGTCTGATTGGACTGCTACCGTGGAATGCGAAATTGTGTGCGCATATTTCTGAAGGGCTTTGTAAATGGCTAGCATTTCTTTCATATTCGAATGAAGATGAAGTTCTTTTTGCTTCCAAGGCCCATTCATCATATGGTTGTCGAGTTGCGCACCCCAACCTGACCCTGATGCATCTGTCGTTAGGTGATGAGTAACAGGCAGGAGCTAAGTGAATTAGAGACCTCTGCGTGAGGTTCTTCATCCACCAGCTTATTTCTTTCAAGGCTTGTCTTGGAATACAATCTTTGGCTTGATAGTTGGTTTTTAAAAGTTTCAGAGAAAACATTAGTATATGCCGGTGATTGAGTCGGCCATTTTTGATGCAAAAGCTCGCAAAATTTAACATTCCAATCAAACTTTGAATTTCTTTCAAAGATGCCCGTCGTTTGGTTAGCAGTTGCCCTAACTTTTTGTGTAAGACCATACATTTGTCTGTTGGAAGCCATTTTTGGTTGTTGAATGGGCTCCACATTATTCCGAGGAACTGTATTACCCTTTGTGGTACCAGAATGGACTTTGAAAGATTAACTTGCCAACCTAGGTAAATTAGAGTGTTTACTGCAATATGTATTTGCGTTTGTAAAACATTCTAGTCTTGATTTACAATTAAAAAGTCGTCTAAATACACTATCATTCGCATATTGTACTGATCGCGTAGTGTTTGGGCCACCCAATTGGTCAGAGTGGCGAACATTTTTGGTGCTGAGGCAAGGCCGAACGGGAGGCATGTCATTTGCAGAAGTTGACCGTGATATATCAACCGAAGAAAGCATCTGTGCGGTTGAGCAATCGGTAAATGGAAGTAGGCATTTGATAAATCGATTTTGGCCATCCAATCTGACTTTTGCAGAAAACTTGGGATCTTTTGCATGTTGATAAGCTTGAATTTTGCTACATGTACATATTTGTTTAGGTTGCGCAGATTGAAAATCGGACGGAAAGTGCCATCTGGTTTCGCAATGTGAAACATTCTTGATATGAAACTGGGTGTATGAGGAGCTATCTCCAATACCTTCATTTTCATGAGATCTTTTACTGTTGTAGTCATTTCTTTTGACTCTGGTGTTTGCAGGGACTGATCCACAGAGTTTGGAAAGTACAGAGGGGGTTTGTTCATGAACGGTATGCGATACCCTTGAATTACGTTTAATAAAGTACAATTTGCCCCCATCTCCTTCCATTCTTTTGTAAAATGTACTAGTTGACCAGCCTGGAAGTAGTCAGAACTTCCTGCCTCTGCTGTTTTTATTTGCCGTGTCATGAAACAACGGTTTATTAGAGCTTTGTGCACCGGGGTGTCCTGCTCGCAGACCACCTCTTGAGGTTCTTGGTCGATATGGGTGATAACCTTGCGCAGGTTGTCTATAGGGTCGTGCATAGCCCTGAAAACCCGCTTGCAGCATTGGAGCGTGCATGTGCTGTTGAAATGAAGGATAGGCACCTTGCGCAGGTGGTATGCCATATGATATGCCAGTGGTATGCGGCAATGCGTTATAGTGCTGAAAACCCTGCGCGGGCATAGCTTGCTTTGAGGAACTTTGATTGGAGTTTTCAAAAGCATTTGGCTTTTTTGAGCGAGAATCCCTTTCGTTACGGCTGGGCCAAAAGGTTTTGTTTACACCTCCGTTTTTCTCTAGTAACGTGGAAAAGTCTTGCTTTTGAAAAAGGTTTTCGCATGTAGGAGGAATTTTTCTCAAGGAGTCTTTCAAAAATGTATTTTTAACTGATTTAAGGACTGCATCACGTCTTTGTTGGATTAAATCTGCTCGATGTCCACAAGTCATTTGCAATATATCACTAGAAATTTTGCTGTATTCACCTTCGGAGAAAATTTCAGATACTTTATCTTTGATGCCTTTCATTTCTATAACTTCGTTTTCACCTATCCAAGCGAAAAGTGACCGAAAACCTTTTTCCAGGGCTGTGTTTTGTTTTATTAAACCCATCGTTATAGCGGCGAAACCGCGTTCAGTGTGTGATAAGTGGGGAAAGTTGTCATAAGGCTTGATTTCATCGTTAGATTCTAAATCTACATACCCCGGGGTGAAACAATAATTCTTTTGAACTTCCGCGTACCTTACGTCGGACCAGTTATCGGTTTCGAACCGTTGTAAATCTTTGAGTTTTATTACATGCTCAGGTGAGGTCTTGGGAACAGATGGTTCCTTTGTTAGCGTGCTGAAGGACAAGGAGAAGTCTTTTGGCACAGGAACGCTTTCGTTTTGAGTGATTTCTGATGAAAGGTCACTAAATAAATCATTTGCATCCAGATCAATGCTAAGAATATCTTCTTCATTATCATTTTGATTAGTGGACGGAGCTGGCTCCGATGGAAATTTTTGGAATAAAAAGCTTTGTATCTGATCAACCTGTTGGGACAGGTTAGACAATACTTCTTCATATTTTTTTGCGCTTAGAGGAGCGTGTTGACGAAGCCTTTCGTTTTTCACTATCAGTATTCACTTGATCATCCATGATCCACTTGATAAAAAGAAAACTTTTAATATCGAGCAAAAATTTATAGAATTTAAGTGGGTATTTTTATAATAATGTTTTTAAAAACTCACCGACCGCACGGGACGAGAACTAAAACGCCAATGAGCCCAAGACTTTTTTTTTTTTTTTTTTTTTCGAATGGATTTTAATGCAGTTGACCGCCTGGGGTCATGACTGCGTTACCGGGCTTTTGGTGAGCGCGGATGGCGCTCAACCTGCAAAGTTAGGTTGGGGCAACTAGCACAAGGGCACCACTTAGGTACGGACCTCGGCTTGGGCTGTTGCCGGTTGGGGAGGAACGGGCAAAACGCCCCGGAACATGCTTGTACCGGTTTAGGCGTAGGGTACAGAAGGTACTTAGAAGGTTCGTCGACCTCGCCGGCGAGGTCGGTGCAAAGGTAGAGTGTTGTCTCTGTCTTGACTGGATGACGTCACTACCGCATTTGCGGTAGTGATAGGGTCATCAGGATCACCAAGAACATGTCTTGGTCTACGGAGGGACTGAGCCCAAGACACAACTGGCGACGCTTTATAAAGCATCGCGCGCTGCCTAGTGACTTACCACTGCTGTACGAGCTAAGAAGCTATGGGTATATACATGACTGCCACGGGTTAGAACTACACGCTATTCTCATATATATATTATACCTATAGGTATAATGAGGCTTTGAATCACGGTACAGTCTCTTAATGCCTACTTTAAACCAACTTTCTCAAATCTAAGAAGGAACATAAGATTGCGCTATGCCGACTTTTGAAATTATTATTGTATTTACTAGTAGTGGTGGCTGACTATTTGGAAATTCATTAGCAAAACGCCGACTTTTGGTGGCATAGTGGTGTTAGAATTAGAAAGTTTTTTTTCCCTTTACGGTATTGAATGAACGTAGGCTAGCTATGTTGTTTTTTATTTCTCAATGGATGTTTGTTTATTTATCTATGGGTTGAACAAAGGAAATAAAAAAAAAGAAAGAAAGAATGAACTTGAATGAAGAAGTAAGAATGAAGGATACAAATACAAATGTTTTTTTGTTGAGTGAGCGATTGGGCTTGGCAATTTTCCAATTTTCCCTAATTTTCTTTGGAAACTAATCCTCCGTGAAACATATTCAAAAATAAATGCGTTAGCAAGGACTATAATTTACGTGATAATAAGTAAGTATTGGAAGCAGGTGGGTTTCGATCAGCTGTTTACGAGATTCTGTTGTAGACCTACTTGATTATCCGCATCGTTGAATTCTACAATATAATGCCATTGTTCAATAATCTAACGGGTGAATATACAACTGTTTGTTTGGCCTCACCATGGAGCTAATACCCTGGACCTGGGTATTGGCTCGATGGGCCTCAAATTACTAATACTGATGGAATAATACACACAAACGAAAAAGAGACACTACGCATTAATAATATTGTTTTCATACATTAACTTTCACCTTGAGCGAAGGTTTCGGTAGGTAAACGCCCACAAAAACTATATGCTTGTATTGTATTAGGCCTTAGATTTTCTACTCTCTCTAGATCACCTGCTTTCAAATATGTAGTTACCTAATAATATAGGAACTGATCTACTGCTATCTTGTGAGTCTACATTTAGAGACAGATGAGACACTCTGGTTGCATTGCAAAAACTCCCAGAGTCTATGAAATAAGTCTGAAGTTGGTTGATGGTGGAATTACAGCTTGTACACCTGCCAACCAAGGCAGGTGCCCATACTACAGCTCGTTCACTGTAAGATGGCACCTGCCTTGGTTGGCAGGTGAAGCCGTCTGCCATAAGGTCAGCTCACCGTTGCATGCAATATTATTGTATTGTCATCAGAACTTGACAGGTATGCAAATATTGCGATAGGATAATGGAGACTGGGTCAAAATTGGCTTAGTATATTAGACCATACAATCACATGAGATAGCTTTGCTATGCCTTATTAAAGTAACTAGACAGGCTAAAATAAGAATTGCATCAAAAAAACTAATTTCATTTAATAGGTATTAGTAGTAGTAAAAATAATAATATATGTTGCTCTAAATTGCAGAGATGCCATAAATTTTCCAAGATGTCTCAAAACACTGAAAAATATTTAGCGGATCAAGTTACTGATGAAAGGGAGGTATGTTTGATTCTATAATTTTAAATAAAGAGTTACTATGTTGCTTACTGAAGTTAATATGTATACATTTGAATAGGAAGAATACCCGTACTTCATTCTCATCTTGCTTCATTTTATTTTTAGGTAACACAAAACCCAGCTACTGGTGATAAATTAAATGATGAAAGTACTCATATACCTGTGAAGAAAGAATTTATTGAAGTTGAAGTTGAGAGGGTTACACCTACTGATGACATTGATTCTATATTTTTAAATAACCGTTCAAACTATGAAGGTACTCAAAAATCGGTGAAGGAAGAAATCAGTTATGACCATTCAAACAATGACAGTACTCAAATATCCATTAAGGTAGAAATCAATGAAGTTGAGGAAAAAACCAGTAAAGTTGAGGAAAAAATCAGTGAAGTTGAGGAAAAAATCAGTGAAGTTGAGGGAAAAATCATTGAAGTTGATGAAGAAATTAATGAAGTTGATCCAAGTACACTACTTGAAATTGAAATAGATGAAACAATAGAGAAAAACGAAAGCTCTAAGGAACAAATGAGAACTGAAGTAAAGCCGTATACCTGCATTCAATGCAATAAGACTTTCCCTTCTAATAGTCCGTTTCAAACACACATGAGAACACACACTGGGGAAAAGCCATTTGCCTGTAATCAATGTGATAAATTGTTCTCCCGTAACTGCCATTTGCAAGCACACATTAGAACCCACACCGGAGAGAAACCGTACGCCTGCAACCAATGCAATAAGTTATTCACTCGTAACTATCATTTGCAAAAACATATAAGAATTCACAACGGAGAAAAACCCTTTGCATGCAATCAATGTGATAAATCATTCTCTGACAGCGGTGGTTTGCAAAAACACCTGAAAGTGCACACTGGAATAAAACTATACGGCTGTAACCAATGTGAGAAGTCATTCACGGAAAGCGGTGGGTTACAACGACATCTGAGAGTCCACTCTGGAATAAAGCCCTATGCTTGCAAACAATGCGACAAGACATACTCTAACAGTCACGGTTTAAAAGATCACTTAAGAATGCACACAGGAATCAAACCATATGTATGCAAACAATGCAATAAAAAATATGCTTCAAGTAATGGTTTGAAAAATCACTTAAGAATTCACACTGGAGTAAAGCTGTATTGCTGTGATCCATGCAATAAGTCATTCTCTTCTAATAGCAATTTGCAAACACACTTAAAAATATTCCACTCAAAAGTGAAACAGTATGCCTGCAACCAGTGTGTTAAGTCATTCTCCAAAAGTGATGATTTGCAAAGGCACTTGAGAGTCCATGCTGGGGAAAAGCCCTATGCATGCAACCAATGCGATAACTCATACTCTTGCAATGTTGGCTTGCAAGATCACATGACGGTTCATACCGGAGAAACGCCTTACATCTGCAATGAATGCAGCAAAGCATTCTCTTCTAGAACTAGTTTGATATCACATTTGAAAGTCCACTCTGGATTAAAGCCATATGCCTGTCATGTATGCAATAGCACATATGCTCATAGCAGTACTTTGCAAGTCCACCTTAGAGTCCATACTGGAGAAAAGTCATTTCTCTGTAACCGATGCAACAATGTGTTCTCTTCTAAGGCTCAGTTGCAAAAGCACATGGTAACGCACACTGGGATAAAGTCATTAAACTGTCAGAAATGTAATAAGTTATTTGCTCGCCAAAGCAGTTTGAATGAGCATATAAGAAAAGGCATCTGCCGGTAAAAAAAAACAAAAAAAAAAAAACATTTTGTGCCAGATAGTATTAATAATAGTGATTGTATGGTATTATTGTATGCCCATAGAATGTTATTTATTAAGGTGGAGTGTTCCGCTTGAGGCGTGAAATTCAAATTTTATTGTGTTTTTTTGCTAATCAACGACTTGCTTGCGCCGTCACAGATAGCTGACGTCGCTCAAAAAGCTGCTAAGCTTAATTGGGACTGGGCTGGACATGTGTGTCGTATGTCAGAAGAACTATGGGTGAAGAGCACGACAGAATGGATCCCAATGGCCATGTGGAAGGCCCAGACGTAGATGGCGGGATGAGCTGGACTCCTACTTGAAGGATTGGTCCCAAATAGCCAACAACAGAGGCGAATGGAAGTAGGGAAGGGAGGCCTTTGCCCTGCAGTGGGACACCACAGGCTCATAATAAAAAAAAAACTAATCACAGCTCATCAACACATCTTGCGATTAACAGTGATTTTTTGTTTATTGACATTCATAGACTAAACTAATGATATTTTTTATATCAATCAAAACATGTGTGTTAGTTCTCATAGTTTCCGCAAAATTAGGTTTCGCTATCTCAAGATGTGTTGATGAGCTGTGATTAGCAAAAAACATAATCAAATTTGAATTTCGCGCCACAAGCGTAACGTTGGGCCTGCCGCGTCAAGGTACTAAGGTATGCCCAAATTCAGTGTAATCTAGTGTATTAGTGTAATTTATTTAATCATCAATTATGTACCTACTTGGTCTTACTTATTAAACTTGCAATATTTTGTCTGTGCATTTATTTTTATCAGTTTAAATTTTGATTTAGGGATCAATCATGGTATGATCTTTGAATATAGAAGTAAGATATTTTCAGAGTGACTAGTGACTTCCATTATAGTAGGTTAACATTAACTGCAATCAAAAGGCTAGTATGTTATTTTTGTAAGAATCAATACAAATTAATTATTAATTTATTATCTCACAATATAATTTATACATCTAGCACAGGCACTCGGAAAAGTCATGTTTTAAAACATGCTTATACTTATACATTAATTCACAATATAAATAAACTTAATGTTAAACACTTAATTAAATAGGCTATAATATTTTACATAACAAGTAGAATCCGATTTTTAATAATATTCTTCAACTACCTTTGGATATAAAATAATAAATTAGCCAGGTCATGCGCGGACTTACATAACAATAATAAACACCTTGTTTGATAAATTAAAGGTGTTATCGAGACGGAAAACCCAATAGATTACCTATAGACGACCTCTGTGGCGCGGCAGGTGAAGCTTGGCCTGCGACACAAGAGGTTGCTGGTTCGATTCCCGCCTCGGAACAAATATTTGTGCGATCGCAGATATTGGTTCAGGGTGTTCTGGGTATTTTCTATGTATAATAAAAAATATCTATCTATGTAATATATTGTATTAAGTATATCAGTTATCTAGTACCCATAACACAAGCTCTGCTTAGCTTGGGGCTAGATAATGTGTGAACTGTCCAGCATTATTTATTTATTTTATCTCAATGACGTTTAGATTTTACCTCGCGCATTATTATTTCTTTATTTATCATACAAACTGATCTAATTATATTTTGGTTAGTAGTATCTTAAAACCTATGTTAGGTTTGTCTAAATACTAGGTAAAACGAACAATATGCCCGTTTGCATTATTATTGTAATTATTATAAGAGTATTATTGTTTTTATGTAAATCTATTAGGTACATTTTTTGAATGTGTTAGTGTAAACCGGTGTTGGGTGTCCTATTTAATAAAAATAAAATCAAAATACATAACACCCAACAGTCACATACATAGTCGATCCCACACAGGATCCCCTGTGTCGTGGGTATCAGGAACTACGAGTTCCTTGGTACCACAACACGCACCAGGAACAAATATTTGCAGATTATATAAACATTTGTCCCGCAGCGGGAATAGAACCCGCAACCTCTTACATCTCAACCGGCTACTCGTCCGCCGTGCCACAGAGATCATATTATAATAATACTTGCCTTGGCTTACTATTATTTTTATCTACACTCAAATCGAAAAATTCGAATTACGAATTCAAAGACGGTTCTATAAAGACGCATATACATAAAATTAAGAATAAAACTCATTATAGTACCGCCAGCTGTATCATAAAACTCATTGTACCTAGTACCGCTATCTTTTTTTTAATTAATTTATTAAACTAGTCTATGGTTTTAGCCTGAATATGAAAAAAAAGCGCCGAACTGTGAAAAAATGGCGCACGCATGCGTAGTTTGAACTTAATTTCCCGCGCTTCCCATATTACTATACCAAATAAATAACTTCCTTGTAACCTACGGAAAGGCAGGATCAATATAATATACCATGTGAGTATGACTTATTTAGAAAGTTATAAAAGCGCCATATAGTGATCCCTAGCATACACTTTTCCATTTTAGTGGTGAAGTCTTCTATTAGTAGCTATAAAAGTTATCTGTAAAAAAAAAGGTGAAATAGTGAGTAGATGGCAAAGAAAGAACTAAAAAAAATGGACTCTCGTCTCGTTCGCTCATCAACCGTCCGTCAGTCCGTCTCCCTCTCACGGTAAGAGTATTATTGTTTTTTTATATATTTTTGTCTTCGCACGGCTTGTGCATTTGCCTTATAGAGTGTACTGTGTTCTATTGTATTTGTATTGTTTACGAACCTTTAAAAATAAAATTTTGAGCCACTTAGGCTCAATCACAAGTCTTTAAAATGTAATTACTTTTTTTGAATGTTTTTTTTTCTAATTTTTAGCTTTAGTTTTTAGTTCTTATTCTTAATTTAGTGTTTCTTACTGTTATTTTATTTTCCCTTTGTGTACAATGTTTGTGGTAAATGATAGAGAACACCATTATTGTTGTACATATCAGAATTTATTTTGACCCTGTAATTTTTTGAATGTGTAATATGTTTGATGTGTGTGTTTTTTAAACAAATAAAGTATTGTTCTGTGTCCGTCGGTCCACCCGATGGACTTGTAGTTCACCAAGTCCATGGTAGTTCATATCTTGCTCGGCTCTTTTTTCAGCTGCGAGCGCTCAGTCCTGTTTGTATACTAAGTCCATGGTCCACCCCATGGACTTAGTATTTAGTCCATCTTCCTAGGTATACAAACAAGTATACTAGTATTAGTATACGATTAGTATATAATAGTTATTTAGTTTTTTTTTGTACATAGTCCACCCACAGACTAACAGTGCACTACGCGTCCGTGACAGTCGTTCGTACTACTTCGTACGTCAGATGTCAGATCAAGTCAGAAAACAAAACAAACATTTTGTTTTGAATTTGGACTTTGATCATTTTAATTTCTTTGCATTTCTGATGGTGATTGATTTTGATCCTGTTTTGTTTTAATTAATAATTGTAATGGCTGCGTTTGTTAAAACTTTTGTTAAACTACAGCCTAAACGAGCTGCTATAAGTAAGTACTTACACTTCTCCCGCAAAGTTGACTTTTATGTAATTTCAAGAATAGAAACACTTTAAAATTTAAATACACTTTGCAAGCTAGTTAATTACCTATACATTCGTGATCTGTGCTATGCAATAAGTGGTCTTGATATAGTTACATAGACTCTGGATGTGGCCCTATTTAGTATTCTTGAACTTCTATCATAAAATCACACTTATAACGGGTCCCTTGACTCCTTTTAAAGGAAGACATCGCTCCCCATTCCATCTTAATATAGCCATAAATTATGTTATACTGGTTTTCTTCTGCGGCTTCGCTGGCGTTTTACCTATACAGGTCATAATATATCTGTGTACCAAATTTCATCGAAATCGGTTCAGCCGTTTCGGCGTGATTACGTGACAAATGAGTCCCCGGGGCCCCCGGTTATAGTTATATTCCTGTGTAGCTATTCACGTAAATGTTACTCAATTTTCGGTTTTGATAAGCTGTGCATCCCGTTCTTTTTCCAGATGTGTTCCTGAAAGCATACTCTACCGGCACGGAAATACCACAGTACGAGACCTTAGCCGTATCAGTGCCCAAGAAAAATGTGTTTCATGTTGAATTGAACCGGCCCAAAAAAATTAACACTTTCAATTTGGCTATGTGGGAGTAAGTATTTTGTGATTGTGAATGAAAAGATCTAAATGACACTGGCATGTTGTACCATTGAAAGGCATGAGCTGGTTGGTATTCCAATAAGCGGCCTTTGGCTTGGAACCCGTCAAATAGGACAAACCCTTGTACTATTGTGTTTATAATGGCTGTCCAACTAATCTACACTAATATTATAAAGAGGAAAGATTTGTATTTTTGTGTGTGTGTGTGTATATTTGTAATGAATAAACTCAAAAACTACTGAGCCGATTTCAAAAATTCTTTCACCGTTGTAAAGCTACATTAGACCTGAGTGACATAGGCTACCAGGGGGGGGGGAAGGAGAGGGGGGGGCTGTTTTTTATCCTGAAACTACCCGTGCGAAGCCGGGACGAGTCGCTAGTTGTTAGATAAGTTAGTAACTTACTTTGGGAAAAGTGTTCCTGATGGGAAATAGAGTGAACCAATTGAGACCAACTTTTTTTTTTTTACCTGAAAATGTATTACCTACCTATTTTTTTCTTAAAAATAAACCTAATGTTTCCTAAGATCAAAACTCTAACAAAAGAAAAAAACAAGAAACAATCCCTGAGAGTCCCATTATCTTGCCACACTCTGTAGACGGATATTGTTGAGGTGCATTACTTTCTTAGTAGCACTATATGTACAAAGTTCATAATAATAAAAAAGTATTTTCTTGGACTTTGATACTAGATAGCAGATCAGTCATAATCAGCTTGTATCCACCCACTGTTGGATATAAGATAGCAGATAATAGTACATTATGGTACAAGTGTGTAATGTTGGTTATTACCGTGAGGGTCTTAAGAGAACCGAGGAAGGTAATTATCAATACACTACACGTGTGTATTGATAATTACCTTCCTCGGTTCTCTTAACGTCGTTTTTCAACACACTAGTGAAGAAAATAATAACAAAACAGAAATACACACTCTGTGTAAATGTTCAACTGTCTCTATAACTCACTAGTGATTTGTGAATAATAGCAATGAAAAAGTCACAGTTTGATTACAGGTGTAAAACAGAAATACACACTCTGGGTAAATTTTCAACTATCTCTATGATTCACTAGTGAATAATAGCAATTAAAAAGTCGCAGTTTGATGACAGGTGTCATTATATGCCTAATTGCGGTGAAATAAGAGCTACGTTATGAGCAAGTGTGTTGAAAAAATCATAATCGACCTTTATGGCGCGGCGGGCGAAGGTTCGCCTGCAACCTTGTTGCGGGTTCGATTCCCGCCTGGAATAAATATTTGTACGATGTGCAGAAAGTTCAGGGTGTTCTGGGTATTTTCTATGTATAGTAAAAAATATCTATCTTAGTAATGTATTGAGTACCCATAACACAAGCTCTGCTTAGCTTGGGGCTAGATAATATTGTGGGAACTGTCCAGCGTTATTTATTTATTTATTTTATAATCAACATCCTTCAGACGTCCACTGCTTGACAAGGCCGTGGATATAAACTGCTTCTTCGTCAATGTTATACTTTAGGCATACTGCTTCATCGGCATCTTTCGTTTAGGGTAAACAGCTTTTTAGGCAAATCTCATGTTTAGGTATAATGCCCTCATTGGGCATCTCGTGTTTAAGGTAACTCAATCAAAAGGGCTTTACAATGCGAGGATTTGTCATAATCACTACGCTTGGCAGGTGGATTAGTGATCGCAGTATTGGTGTCAAGTGGGTGATTCTACCCATCCCTTGGTGTAATCCCTTGGTCGGCTTGTACGACATCCACGGGAGTAGACGGAGGGGGGGGGGGGGGCGGTTATTTTCTTAGGATGGACACATCATTGCTCATAAATATAAATAAATCATTAGTAATGTTGTATTTTTCAGAGAACTAAAGAGATGTTTCTCTGCGCTGAGCGATCATCCCGAGTGCAGGGTTATAGTACTCTCCGGACAAGGGAAACATTTTACTGGAGGTGAGTTCGTAAATGTACTTTACTACACTCATATCCTGACTAAGAACTTATAATATTGTTTTTATTACATATTTTATACTAGAAACTCGCCCCTGCTTCGCACGGATAGTCCCTCCCATCCCCCCTAAAATAAATATAAACCCCCCCCCCTGCAATAACCTGCTAAAGTAATTCCCCCTATGTTAATTTTTTTTACACCTTGGGTTACATTGTTGGAGTTTTAGTAAGAATCCCTAATTTTTTTGAAAATATAATATAGCCTAGTCACTAGTGGATAATTTAGTTTCCTAAAACTGAAAAAAAAAACAAATCGGTTCAGTAGTTTCAGAGCCTATTCAATGCAAACAAAAAAACAATCAAATCTTTCCTCCTTATTATTTATATCTCCTATAATAATAGTATAGGAGATATAAATAACCTTCGTCGCTCATAAGAAAAAATACTTTATCTACACTCATATTGTAATGTGTTGTGGTGTGTCCGGCCTTAGAATATACCCCTCCGTCTCCTCCCGTGGATGTCGTAAAAGCCGACTAAAGCATTACCCGGACTTGTTATTAGTGTGTGTTATTACTGGAAGATAGCGTTAGCAGTGGCTGTGATGAGCTTACCACTTGTCACGTCTTTATTTCACGATGGTGCAACTCACTGTGAAACCTTTGGGGAAAAAGGTGCGTGTATATCTTAATATCCCGATTAAGAACTTAGAAATTAGGAACAAATATCTGCAGATCGTACAAATATTTGTACGAAATATTTTTTCCGGGCGGGAATCGAACCCGCAACCTCCTGCGTCGCAGCCCGCAGGCGCAGTTTTTGAATATGAATGTTTACTTATCCAGGCGGAAAGGTTTACATATGTTATTATGTACTAATTATGTTCTTTCTTATTATTATTATTTTTGACCTGTAACATTATTGTTATCAATAAATGAACTATGAACAGATGTGACTTACAGTATAGTATTATTTTATCTGTGGACTTACTCATCTAAATAAAAACAGTTACTTTTTCCAGTAATAAATGTATACTTGTCATATTTTGTAGGCATTGAACTAACAAGTCTAGTGACACTGTCACAGAATGCAGAGGAGCTGTCGGATGTAGCAAGGAGAGCCAGATTTCATACTAAGTTCATTAAATTTGCACAGGTACTTATAAATAAAATAAATACATAATAACACTGCACAGCACTCTTTAGTAACATAATTGGAATCATTTACCAGAAGATGTTGTTACTGCCACAGCAATAAATGACGTAGTAGAGTAGTAGTAGTAGAGCTTTTTTGTGAAAGAGTTCGTCCGGGGAAGTACTACCACCATACCTATTTCTGTCGCAAAGCAGTAGTGCTCGCATTGCTGTGTTCCGGTTTGAAGGGTAAGGGTGCCGGTGAAATTACAGGCACATGAGACTTTTCATCTTTATGTCTCAGGGTGGCGGGTGCAGTGCAATGCCAGATAGGGCGCGTCCTAGGTGGACGTGACCTATGAGGTAATGCACTGTTCATAGGCAGAGGTTACCGCTTAACATCAGGTGGGCCATCAGCTTGATCCGTCATTCAAGTAGTAAAAAAAAAAAAAAAAAAATTGGATAACTGGTTGCGAACGAACAAATTGTTAAAATTAAAAGACAATATGAAAGTGTAATCAGTGCAGCGTGAAACCACAGTTTACTTAATAGTTAGTTCGTAAGTGAAACTAAGACATTTCAACACTCTGCATTAGGCACATCAGCGAAAGCTGCTCGTCTATAATTTTAAATAATAATAAAATAAAAGGGCATTTATTCCTTACACTATCATAAACAAGGGATATACATATATATAACCAATTACTATTTACCTATTTTTGCCGCAAAGCAGTAGTGCTCGCATTACTGTGTTCCGGTTTGAAGGGTATGAGTCCCGGTGAAATTACAGGCACATGAGACTTTCCATCTTTATGCCTCAAGGTGGCGGGCGCGGTGCAATGTCACATAGGACGTGTCCTAGGTGGATGTGTCCTATGAGGTAATGCACTGTTCATAGGCAGAGGTTACCATACCACTTACATCAGGTGGACCAGCTTTTTCCGTCATTCAAGTAGCTAAAAAAAAACATGGTTAAAAGAGGTTTATTGAGGCTCTGCCTACTCTTTCGGGGAAAAAGGCGTGTGTCTAAGTATGTATTCAATTAAAATAGCTTTTCCTAGCAGCGTAGCGTTTTTTTTGTATGAAGATTTCTGTCTCGGCTTGGTGCAGCCTAGACGGTTATTGTGACTTGAGTTTGGAGCCCTACAATGCGTAGTCTGACACGCACTTTGTGAGTTATTTTTGAAGATTTCTGATTTAGTTTGCTTTCACACGTAACACAACCACAACCACAACACGTTGATTTGTATAACAAGTAATTAATTTAGTAAAAATAAATAGTTTATCCGTTCCGTAACCGGGGTCGGGAGCTACGATGGGACAGACAGACACACACACACACTTTTTTTTTGGCTGCACTATTCGTATCTTTCATAATGTACACGACTACACGTACTATAATTAAACTGTATTTATGTAAAAATGTATGGTGTTTCAAAATAAACCTTTTACTTACTTACTTTACTTACTTACTACACACACACACACACACAGACACGTCAAACTTATAACACCGTCGTTTCTGCGTCCGTGGTTAAAAATTAATAGTAATTCACACGAGCCACATTTTTCCGTCAAACGCAACCGTGTGGTCTATACCGACCACATCTCAACCACAACGCGACTGCAAAAAGCTGCTGCGGCACTATTTACACGTAACCACTGCTTCACCACTTTTTGTCGCTACGATGTGGTGTGGTTGTGGCACGTGTGAATAGTACCTTAATAGTTACTTTACGAAAAAGAAAAAAAAGACCATTTATTCTTTACACTATACTAATAATTGTCGCATCGCCAATACCTCCGGTGTTGCCGGTGTCTATAAGCGACGGTGACCACTTTACATCAGGTGGGCCGTAAGTTAGATTGCCTATTCGTTTCATAAAAAAAAAAAAAGTATATAAATAAGTACAAAAATAACATATTTGTCTAGTGTAAGAGAAAAGGAAAAAAGAAAAGAAAAATAAACAAGAAAGGAGAAATTTGTGCCTTTTCCCACATTATAAAGCTTTTAATTATAATTTCAGGATGGAATATCAGCCCTAGAAGAATGTTACAAGCCGGTAATAAGCGTAGTGCACAACGCGTGCGTGGGCGCCGGAGTCGATCTCATCACTTCTTCAGATATCAGGTAGACATATATTACATAAAAATATTGTATATGCAGTATACAATATTTTTCATCCAACTACCAAGTAATTTCATAATTGTTCGTGTAAAACTAGTTGGTGTGACTGGCCCAAGAAAATATCCCTCCATCTCCTCCCGTGGATGTCGTAAAAGCCGACTAAGGGATTACCCGGACTAGTTTGTAAGATTCGTTAGTATAAGATTTGTCCTGGCTGCTAGCTTATTATGGAATGTGTTATTACTGGATGAAAGTGTTAGCAGAGTCAGTCGTGGGAAGCAATGGCGGCGATGAGCTCACCACTTGTCACGTCTATATCCCATGATTGTGCAACCCACGGTGAAAACAGGCCCATTTGAGGCTTTACCTACCCTTTCGGGAAAAAGGCGTGTGTCTATGTATGTATATATAAACTTTTTTTTAACTGCTGTATGGTGGAACTAGCAGATGACCCACCTGATGTTCAGCGGTAACCTCTGCCTTTGACAATGCATTACCACATAGGTCATGTCCACCTAGGACGCGATCTATGTGGCATTGCACTGCACCCTTCACCCTGAGACATAAAGATGAAAAGTCTCATGTGCCTGTCATTTCACCGGCACCCATACCCTTCAAACCGGAACACAGCAATGCGAGCATTACTACTTTGCGGCAGAAAAGCATAGGCATTTTAGGTATGGAGGTAGTACTTCCCCAGCCGAACTCTTTCCCAAAATAATCTCTACTACTACTAAAAGCTACCACATAACACCCAATACTCACATATTATAGATCCCAGACTAGGATCCCCTGTGTTGCGGGTATCAAGAACTAAGAGTACCATGGTACAACACAGACACGGAACGAATGTTTGCAGATCATGCAAACTTTTGTCTCGCAGCGGGTTTCGTACCCGCATCTCTCGATCACAGCCGGGCTACCCGCTCGCTATGTCACGGAGGTCATAGTTTTGTATGACTTTCTTAGGTTGTTTTATCTCCACACTCACTAGGGGGCGCTGCGTAGATGGAAAGAAAAAGGTGTTATTTTTACAAGCTTTATACTAACTTGCAATGTATGTCCGCGTGGAATCTTGTAACTGAGTTTAAAAGCAGTTATCCTCAACCTATTGATATGATATTTTGCATACCTGTCAAGTTCCGATGACGATACAGTATGATGGTGACAGCGAGCTGATCTGATGATGGAGACGGAAGGTGGATAACGGAACTCCTCGATGGCTAATAGTAGACTGGCCGTGTTTAGGCTCATTTTGATCAGCACACGGTTACGATCACCAATTTAAAAAAACCTTGTATTGAAAAATAAATTTTTCACAAAAAACTTTTATTAATTATCGTTTTTGTTTTTGTGTTTCAGATATTGCTCCGAAGACGCATGGTTCCAAGTCAAAGAAGTAGATGTAGGATTAGCAGCTGATGTGGGAACATTGCAGAGATTACCTAAAGTAAGTAGATGTAGGATTAGCAGCTGATGTGGGAACATTGCAGAGATTACCTAAAGTAAGTAGATGTAGGATTAGCAGCTGATGTGGGAACATTGCAGAGATTACCTAAAGTAAGTAGATGTAGGATTAGCAGCTGATGTGGGAACATTGCAGAGATTACCTAAAGTAAGTAGATGTAGGATTAGCAGCTGATGTGGGAACATTGCAGAGATTATCTAAAGTAAGTAGATGTAGGATTAGCAGCTGATGTGGGAACATTGCAGAGATTACCTAAAGTAAGTAGATGTAGGATTAGCAGCTGATGTGGGAACATTGCAGAGATTACCTAAAGTAAGTAGATGTAGGATTAGCAGCTGATGTGGGAACATTGCAGAGATTACCTAAAGTAAGTAGATGTAGGATTAGCAGCTGATGTGGGAACATTGCAGAGATTACCTAAAGTAAGTAGATGTAGGATTAGCAGCTGATGTGGGAACATTGCAGAGATTACCTAAAGTAAGTAGATGTAGGATTAGCAGCTGATGTGGGAACATTGCAGAGATTACCTAAAGTAAGTAGATGTAGGATTAGCAGCTGATGTGGGAACATTGCAGAGATTACCTAAAGTAAGTAGATGTAGGATTAGCAGCTGATGTGGGAACATTGCAGAGATTACCTAAAGTAAGTAGATGTAGGATTAGCAGCTGATGTGGGAACATTGCAGAGATTACCTAAAGTAAGTAGATGTAGGATTAGCAGCTGATGTGGGAACATTGCAGAGATTACCTAAAGTAAGTAGATGTAGGATTAGCAGCTGATGTGGGAACATTGCAGAGATTACCTAAAGTAAGTAGATGTAGGATTAGCAGCTGATGTGGGAACATTGCAGAGATTACCTAAAGTAAGTAGATGTAGGATTAGCAGCTGATGTGGGAACATTGCAGAGATTACCTAAAGTAAGTAGATGTAGGATTAGCAGCTGATGTGGGAACATTGCAGAGATTACCTAAAGTAAGTAGATGTAGGATTAGCAGCTGATGTGGGAACATTGCAGAGATTACCTAAAGTAAGTAGATGTAGGATTAGCAGCTGATGTGGGAACATTGCAGAGATTACCTAAAGTAAGTAGATGTAGGATTAGCAGCTGATGTGGGAACATTGCCGAGATTACCTAAAGTAAGTAGATGTAGGATTAGCAGCTGATGTGGGAACATTGCAGAGATTACCTAAAGTAAGTAGATGTAGGATTAGCAGCTGATGTGGGAACATTGCAGAGATTACCTAAAGTAAGTAGATGTAGGATTAGCAGCTGATGTGGGAACATTGCAGAGATTACCTAAAGTAAGTAGATGTAGGATTAGCAGCTGATGTGGGAACATTGCAGAGATTACCTAAAGTAAGTAGATGTAGGATTAGCAGCTGATGTGGGAACATTGCAGAGATTACCTAAAGTAAGTAGATGTAGGATTAGCAGCTGATGTGGGAACATTGCAGAGATTACCTAAAGTAAGTAGATGTAGGATTAGCAGCTGATGTGGGAACATTGCAGAGATTACCTAAAGTAAGTAGATGTAGGATTAGCAGCTGATGTGGGAACATTGCAGAGATTACCTAAAGTAAGTAGATGTAGGATTAGCAGCTGATGTGGGAACATTGCAGAGATTAGCTAAAGTAAGTAGATGTAGGATTAGCAGCTGATGTGGGAACATTGCAGAGATTACCTAAAGTAAGTAGATGTAGGATTAGCAGCTGATGTGGGAACATTGCAGAGATTACCTAAAGTAAGTAGATGTAGGATTAGCAGCTGATGTGGGAACATTGCAGAGATTACCTAAAGTAAGTAGATGTAGGATTAGCAGCTGATGTGGGAACATTGCAGAGATTAGCTAAAGTAAGTAGATGTAGGATTAGCAGCTGATGTGGGAACATTGCAGAGATTACCTAAAGTAAGTAGATGTAGGATTAGCAGCTGATGTGGGAACATTGCAGAGATTACCTAAAGTAAGTAGATGTAGGATTAGCAGCTGATGTGGGAACATTGCCGAGATTACCTAAAGTAAGTAGATGTAGGATTAGCAGCTGATGTGGGAACATTGCAGAGATTACCTAAAGTAAGTAGATGTAGGATTAGCATCTGATGTGGGAACATTGCAGAGATTACCTAAAGTAAGAAAGTCCGGTTTGTAGGTACGAGGGCGACACTGAAAGTTCTTAGAAAATAAAAACTAAACAAACAACTTGTTTGTTAGTATAAAAAAACTACTAAAGTATAAAAAAAAACAAAAAAAAAACTAGCAAGTTATAAGTTTTAGTATATCTTTTCAAAATAGAGTCCATTCACATCATTACAACGCTGCAACCGATGGAACCACTGAGAAAAGCACTTTGCCCACTCGTCCCTAGTGGTCCCTTCGGCGGAGGAGAGTGGTCTGTGAAAATGACACATCGAGTTTTGACACTATTCCATTACCTGTGACCTCCACCTTGCGGTGGGATTTGGAACTAATTAGGTAAACAAACCTCTCAACCGTACAATTGTGTAGAAAACACATTACTTGTTTTGTCAATTACTTCATTGAATTTTTGTTCTGTACGTAATCAGATAAATGTGAAAATAAAATCAATGTATACCACCTATACAATCGTTGCGTGACTGACTGACTCAGTCACTGACTATCAACGCGAAGTCTAAACCCTAGGTCATAGGACCTGAAATTCACATAGGTACATTTCTTTTGTGGTATAGCGGTGCACTAAGAAAGGAATTTCCTAAATACACACCCTAAAGTGGTGCAGCGGGATGTTGAAGTTTGTATAGCAAAAACTGCACGCGGGCGAAGTCCCAGGCGTTCCACTACTGGATACTTGAGAAATCTCTGTGCACATGTTGTGTTTTACATATTATGCTGTGTGCTTCAGGTTTCGTTATATTTTATAACAGTTTTATTCGTTTTATTTTACCCCAAATAGACAAAGTGGTCATCAACTTCAATAACTGTACCAATATGGGTGCAAAGTTAGTATATAAAAACCATCATAACCGAATCGCAAATGAACATGGGCAAGAAATGAACAAACCCACAAAAATAACCAAAAAATACAGGACCAAAAAAAACAAAATTAAATCAAAAACGCCCTAAAAACTCTCACAACCTAAGAAGCCCTACAAACCTTTAAAAAAACCCTTCCAACTCCTAAAAACAGAGGGTTTAGCCTACCCTACCTCCCTAGAGTTCATACAAGTCTTAAACTTTAAGAATCAATTAAAACCTCGTACAAACCCATACAACCCAATTTAAACCGGTATTGAACGACGGACCTTGCTCAGAAAAATATCTTGGGAATCAGGATTTTTCCCAGCAGGGCCCAAATTAGATCATTTTCTCCGCCTCAAAACTCACTATTCTGCCAAACTTCCTGCTGATGTTTTTTTTTCCATTAACTTTCATCCACTTATATACCTACCTTGTTTGTTTATATTAATTTGAATGTGTATGTGCGCCTACTTTTTGGCGATTGTACCTAGTCAACCTTTGGAGGTTTTTAAGGTACAATATTATACCTAATTAAATGTGTAAAATATATTGTGTATGAAATAAATAAAAACAAAAAAAACCTACACGTGTAGGGCTGTTTAAAAAAACGCTCATACAGTGATTTTATTATTTAAAACTATTAATTTAATCCTATTTCGTCAAAATAGTAACAGTTTTTCGAGTTATTTTGTACAGAAAGACGGATAAAGAAACAAATAAATTATATAGGTACCTACAAACTATGTTGGAAGAAATTCACGTAATTGAAACATACTGACCACAAATTGGCATAAAAAAACGGCGAGGACGTTGCATTTGACATGACTAGTAAGACATTTTCAAACATTTATCGGCTTCTAAATTCTAATTTCCATGTACAACCACAGAATAAATAATAGTACCTACTTCTTGAAACATGCCATGAATTGGTTTGGCGTCTTTATGAAAGGATTATAGGAAATTCAAACCCTAAAATCAATTGTGTTGAAGACCTCTGTAGTGCGGCGGGCGAAGGTTGGCCTGCGACGCAGGAGGTTGCGGGTTCGATTCCCGCCTCGGAACAAATATTTGTGCGATCGCAGATATTTGTTCAGGTGTTCTGGGTATTTTCTGTGTATAATAAAAAATATCTATCTATGTATTATATTGTATTAAGTATATCAATTATCTAGTACCCATAACACAAGCTCTGCTTAGCTTGGGGCTAGATAATGAAATGTCCAACATTATTATTATTATTTATTATTAATTAGGGTCATAAAGTTTGGACGTATTGTTTGTTATTCTATTAATATTAAAAATTAAAGCGGGCCCCCATACAAAAAAAGTGATTTTGACAAACGCTGTATCTCTTGATCCGCAATAGCTAGACACAACAAAAAATAAAAAAAGTGAGTTATAAGTAGGTATGTACCTACCTAGGGGAAAACAAACATGTTTATATTTACTTGCCTTATTTTTATTAATTATCATCATCCGCCCCGCTGGAAATATAACATTTCCATAGAATGCCACGACGACTGGTCTTGAGCCGCCTCCGTCCACAGACTTCCCGCGACCTTTATAAAGTTTGGTACATTGGAAGTTCCCCTCCCACACTGCGACGTCCGGTTGTTGGTCGCCACTCGAGGACTTTATTTCAGTCATCTTAATAAGTGCGTGTTGCCAGAGATGACTTACGTGACTGAGACGTGATCGCTAACTATCACACACACAAAAGCTCAAAGTATCACAGCGGGCTATGCATGGAGAGAGCTATGCTATTACCATCAGTGTACAAATACGTAGTCTGCGACAACCGTAACTACAAGAAATATTGTTACGAGATATTCGCGCCTAAAGTTTTTTATCTTATATTAGTGATCAATGTCTTTGTAAATATTTATCTGTTATGATTTTGATCTGTACGATCGCTACGATCATTCCCTTTAAAACTGTGTTTATTATATCGTGATAACATTAATGCTTTTTTATTATTTAGTAAATAATACTTGTTTAGTGTAACATTATTTTAGAACGTGCTTTACCTAAGCATGTGCGCCGTATGTAACATAGTTACTGTTCGCATGTCTAGGGATTTTGTTATGGTGTTCAACAAACGGAATATGCTCAAGATTTACTAATCTTATGTGCGGTAACATAACTACTAACTCAGTTATACACTTTATTGAGCTGGGAGAAAAAAAAAAACTGTAAGTAAGACCACAGAATAAATAATAGCAAGAACAAAAGGCTCACATCGTGAAAAAAAAATAACGAACCTTGCTGGGACGCAACAAAGTGCATTTCAGTTCGCATAAGTGCTTAGTGCCTAGCGCCAAAACCACCTTAACACCCTAAACACCCACCACCTTTATTCACCTAAACATTGGCGCTCTCTTGTAAATGTTTGAATCTTTTTATTTGTGTATTATATTTTTCTTTAGTACTCAATTTATAATTTTACTAGCTGTAACCTGCGACTTCGTCTGCGCAGGATTATTAAGTAGCGGAGTATTATAAAGCTAGTATTATTAGAATTACGCTGGTGAAGTAAGTTTCACCCGCGTAAGTCTCGATCCCGTGGGAATATCGGGATAAAAATGTGCCTGTGTTATTCCGCGAGTCTAGTTATCTTTATTCCAAATTTCATCCAAATCCATCCCGTAGTTTTTACGTGAAAGAGTAATTAGGATAGGATATTCGGTTACCAAATTACTCCTGCATTCTGCTGCTCGCCTGGTACATTGAAAAGAAAGAAATAAAGAAAGAAAAACATTTATTTGTGTCACCAACATGGATGTAGTAGTAACAGTCAACAAACAATATTCCACACAAAAATACACACACACACACACACACACACACACACACAGAAACAAAGATAAATAAAACATTGGATGAAAAGTATTCGCATTGCTGCTGCGCCCTGCGGTGTTTTCCGCATAGGTCTCGATTCCGTGGGAATATCGGGATAAAAATGTGCCTATATGTTATTCCGGGAGTCCAGTTATCTCCGTTCCAAGATTC
This sequence comes from Operophtera brumata, assembly GCA_932527175.1. Classification (NCBI taxonomy): domain Eukaryota; kingdom Metazoa; phylum Arthropoda; class Insecta; order Lepidoptera; family Geometridae; genus Operophtera; species Operophtera brumata. Next base: position 49,434,121 of record OW052239.1, on the reverse strand, counting down.
ATCCAAATCCATCAAGCAATTTTTACGTGAAAGAGTAACAAAGATACATCCATCCATCCATCCATCCTTCCATCCATCCATACTTACAAACTTTCACGTTTATAATATTAGTAAGATACCTTTAAACATTCTTTGTATTTTTGAATTTAAACACAAATAAAATTATATTATATGACTATTCCAAGTATATTCAGTACAAATTTAATCTGCGTAGTGTTTTTTTTTCGAATGGAATTAAAAAGATAAACTTTTGTTTTCTTGACAAAATCCGAATAAATTTATGGATATAATACTTGTTTTTGTCTTTGTACGATGACACGTGACGCGTAGAAATAATAACTTGGTAGCTTTCCATGGCGCATGCACTATTAAATTGTTTTGACCAAATGTTCCCATTTTTAGGGTTCCATACTCAAAGACAAGGAACCCTTATGGATTCCCTTTGGATTTTCATATTGTGTCCTACTAATATTTATACCATCAATTTGTACATATGTTTAAGCAAATAAATTATCTTTATCTTTATCTTTTATTTTTCGTCATGTCTGTCTGTCTGTCTGTCTGTCCGTGTATGTCACAGCCTTTTTTTCCGAAACTATAAGAGTTATACTGTTGAAACTTGGTAGGTAGATGTATTCAGTGAACCGCATTTAGAATTTTACACAAAAATTAAAAAAAAACAATTATTTTTGGGGTTCCCCATACTTAGAACTGAAACTCAAATTTATTTTTTCATCAATGTGGGTTATCTGTGGATAGGTCTTCAAAAATGATGTTGAGGTTTCTAATATAATTTTTTTCTAAACTGAATAGTTTGCGCGAGAGACACTTCCAAAGTGGTAAAAAGTGTGCCCCCCCCCCCCCCCCCCCCCATAACTTCTAAAATAAGAGAATTATAAAACTAAAGAAAATATATGATGTACATTACCATGTAAACATTCACTCAAAATTGGTTTAAATGAGATCTAGTAAGTAGTTTTTTTTGAATACGTCATTAATCGTAATCCATCCAAGAACTTTTATATTATGTTACTTGCTTGCTTTTTTTATGGTTATTTTTGGAAATTGTTATTTTGTACCTTTTTTTTGCATAGAGTCAATCTTTATAGAATACTGACTATCCATGTTTTTTTTGTTGTATTTGGAATAGTGGTGTATACCTTATTTTATAGCAGTCAGTTAAATCATCCTAACGATGAAGTTATACGTTGGTAAATATTGCTACAAGTATCTCCTATTTTTTTTTTTTTTTTTTTTTAACTAATGAATGACGGAACAAGCAGATGGCCCACCTGATGTTAAGCGGTAACCTCTGCCTATGAACAGTGCATTACCTCATAGGACACGTTCACCTAGGACGCACCCTATGTGGCATTGCAATGCGCCCGCCACCCTGCGACATAAAGATGAAAAGTCTCATGTGCCTGTAATTTCACCGGCACCTTCAAACCGGAACACAGCAATGCGAGCACTACTACTTTGCGGCAGAAATAGGTATGGTGGTAGTACTTCCCCGGACGAACTCTTTCACAAAAAAGCTCTACTACTACTACTTTCTGGTATAAATAGCACTAATTATGATTTCTTCTTTTATTTCTGCAGTTATACATCTTGCCATAACTTTTGGTACGGCTTCTAGAAAACAATGTTTGTGTTAAAAAAAACTAGTTAATATATTGTGATTTTAACTCAACACCGTGACTAGTTTATATTTTGGGGTTCAATCCTCCCTATCTACTTTTACAGCAAAATCTCTCTCAGGTGCGTTTGATGTAAAAAAACTGGAGCATGTGTGTGATTCGTGATCTCGATAATTATAAAAATCCCATGTTTCCAGAACCTTTACACAGGTATTGTTTGAATTGACACAATTTATAAAATCCTGAAAATCATAGATTTGATTTGCTGATTTTGTTATCTTGTAGGCAACCAGTCCTTTTTTTCAGAATCCCCTTCAGTCTTGTTAGGCCAGTCACCGTAGACACAAAAATCGTGTAAGATCGCAAAAAGTTGCAAGGTTCTGTTTTTTTGGGATGTTGTTAGGATAAATACCAATTGTGTAAAACCAAGTTTGCAACTTCGATAGAGCTGTGCGAACTTTGCAATTTTTTTACGACCTGGAATGTTTAAGATGACTGGCCTATGTGTCGTTTGTAGGTTAACAGCTAATATTTGTAAGGAAAAAGGTTATACACACCTCAGTTTGTTCAAAATTACTAGGTATAACTAAGTAGTTGGAAGAAACTTTTCTTTTGGGTACTTATTTACTTTGTTTTAGCCATTTTGCATTTTCTAGAGCGTTCACATGCGTACTTTTCGTCGCGAGTATCGCCTTTGCATAACTCGCCACACACGACCTACCCACTTTTCAGCTTTGGTGAGTCACTGTTTGTTGAGCTCCCACTGACTGACTGGCACCAATCCCCCACTTTTTATCTTCGTGAATGACGTGGAACAATCAGATGGCCCACCTGATCATGAGCGGTAACGTCTGCCTTTAATAATCCATTACCTCATATGTCACGTCCACCCCTTGTGGCATTGCACTGCATTCACCGGCAACTATACCTTTCATACTAAAACACAGTAATACAAGCACTAGTGCTTTGCGGCAGAAATACTACTGGTAGTAGTTGTGGTTGGTAGTAAATTCCTGAACGAACTCTTTCACAAAAAAAACTCTACTACTACTAAACTACGATATAATGCGATTGTAATGTCAAGGATTACTTTTTCGTACAGTTTTCGTTTACTAAGCAAGACGATGATACAGAATAAATAATAGTACAAGCACGACGATAAGAAGCGACGATGATAAGATTCGATTCCTTTGTTTTCAGAAGTAGTTAAGTGCAATAAAGAATATCAACACTAGTCTTAAACACCGTATATGTAATGTATGATGTTACTATTCATATGTGTAGTATTTAGTACCACATAATAAAAAAAATTGTTCAGATATCCACCGTATAATATGTTACGGTGATTATATTTAGGATACATTTTTGTTACATGATCAAGCTCATACAAACACGTCAACCTCATACCTCATACCTAACTTACAATAAAATTAATATTGATCAACTGGATTATCTATGAGGAACTAGTATGTCACAGATAACCCAGTTATTATAGTTGTACCTACTACAAATAATATAACGCGTCCAAATTAAGTCGCGGGTGACAGTAGGTACCTATACCTAGCTTGTATTTTATATTATAAATTTCGTCCAAAATTAGTAGGTACCCAAAATCTGAATTCGTTTATTTTTAACCCCTGACGAAAAACGAAGAGGGTGTTATAAGTTTGGCGTGTCTGTGTGTCTGTCCCATCGTAGCTCCCGAAAGGATCAACCGTTTTTTTTTTTTTTATTGTTTTTGTGGGGAGTTTTTTTAGCTTTGTTTGATCAAAATCAGTCCAGCCGTTCAACGTTGGAGGTTATTTAAATTTTTACAAAATTAATTACTTTGTGCTATACGTTTTTAAATTCCGACGGGAAACGAAAATATGTACAAAATGTGTGGCTACGTTTCACCGAGGACTTATCGAGGACTATACTAAGTTCCATTGGTCTAGTTGTTACTATGTTGACAGAGTTATTTATATGGTAGCATACTTGTACGGAGCACTCTACACGCGAGTCCGACTCGCACTTGACCAGTTTATTCATCTTCCGCCTCCAATAAAGCATGGACTTTAATGGAGATTTTTTGAATAGCAGCATTGTATCAGCAAAGTATCTATCTATGTAATATATTGTATTTAGTATATCAGTTATCTAGTACCCATAACACAAGCTCTGCTTAGCTTGGGGCTAGATAATGTTGTGCGAACTGTCCAGCATTATTTATTTATTTATTGTTTCGATATCAAAATTTGAAGTACCAGTATTATTATTAGTAACAAACAGTCAAACATAGATAAAAATTGAATGATAGTATAAATAAAAAAAAAAAAACATATCGTTTTTCAGTCGGGAAATAAACAAGTACATTTTTGTAAAAAAACGATAATCACTTAGTATAAAGAGCTAGGCATATTCTAAGGAAAATCGCTAAGCGAAACTCTTTTGGTCACAATATAAACTCCTTCGTGAGTATGCTACCGTAGAATTGCATCGAGCGACTACGGAGGCCTGCAATGTTATAAGTATAGATCCACCAACTTATCTCTAGAACCATTTACCTACATTTTTCTATCAGCTACATACATTTCATTCTGCAGATAAGTTGGTGGATCTCTAGAATTGGTTTGTGTTCACGACTGTATGATTAAACTGTCAAACCATGTCAGTCCGGTAAATTTTCACAAACCTCAAATAAATAAGAATTTGCATTGGTTTCTTATTACCCGAATTACAATTATAACAACGAAAACCAACAATTTTCAGTAAAATAATACAAGTTTTTGTAATGATATATCGAAGTAACCGGTTGTCCGTTTTCACCTGTGAATAAAAAAGTGAACGAGGGCCTTCCTTCCAGCGCCGTGGATAACCACGGAATGACAGAAAATGGCGTAGAAATCGTGTAGATACGGCGAATTGAAAATGTTTTCGTGTTTTTACACATCTTTTATATGAAAAGATTAAAAACCCCAACATACTTTTAAAACTATGTGTATAGACATGATACTAAAGTGTTTTATTTCTCAGAAATAGCTGTAATTCCGTAGATTTAGGCTCATATGTAGATGCTCTATTTTGATCAATTTCGTGAAAATGGGTAGGTAGTTTTTCAATTTACACAAAATCTAGAAATAACTTTAGAAAACCCCAACGTATTTTTATTCAGCCTGAAGTGTTCTTTCTTCTGATCTAAATATTGTTAAGAATAAAGCTAAATTTGGAAAGTTCTAGGCTTTTCAAAACACCACTTTTCAAGGGTTTTCACAGACTAGCCCCTTAAAACACTATGGTTAAAAATCTGATTAAAAACCTCGTCCAGGCTCGGTTTTTGAACTCGCACTCGTGTTTTAATAACCCCTGTTTTGTGACAGTTTCATAAATACTAATAACTCAACTAAAAACTTATTCTTATTACAGACGGTGTAAAACATGTCATTAAAACACTATTTTTGAGTTCCTAATCAGGATTTTACGATATGAGTGTAGAAACAGATAAAATAATAGGTGTAGGTAAAGTATTTTTCAACACACTTGCTCATAAAGTGGCTCTAATTTCACCGCAATTAAGCACATGTAATCAAACTGTGACTTATTCATTGCTTTTATTCACTAGTGAGTTATAGAGACAGTTGAACATTTACAAAGAGTGTGTTTCTGTTTTATTATTATTTTCTTCGCAAGTGTGATGAAAAACGTCGCATGATACACGTGTGTATTGATGATTACCTTCCTCAGACCCTCACCTAATGGCTCGGGTCTCAATGGCGCCTCAGTGGTAATCACCAACATTACACACTTGTACCATAATGTACTATAAAAGTACTTGCCTATTCTACGTAGCCTTACTTAAGTATTCTAAAGTAATTATTAAGTATTCTAAAGTAATTATTAAGTATTCTCAAGTGTTGATAGTATTCTAAAGTAATTATTAAGTATTCTAAAGTGTTGATAGTATTCTAAAGTAATTATTAAGTATTCTAAAGTAATTATTATGTATTCTAAAGTAATTATTAAGTATTCTAAAGTAATTATTATGTATTCTAAAGTGTTGATAGTATTCTAAAGTAATTATTAAGTATTATTAATACTCGGACTGCGCACTAACACGGCTGCACTGAGGAAACCTAATGTCCTTAGTGTTCCAGTGGCAAGAACAATATACAGGCAAAACGCGTTCATGATTAGAGCATGTGACTCGTTCAATACTTTGGCCAAAGCAGATGTTGATATAGATCTATTTAACTTTTCAACCAGTAGGCTTAATCGCTTACTTAGTGACCTTTTTTTTTCTAGAGTAACTTTTGTAGCTTAAATATTCTTTAATGACTTGTTTATTTTGTTTTATATATATTCTTTTCTTTTTTACGTCGTGTAACTGTTTTGTTTTTATAACTAATCATTTTGTATAATTGTAGAAACTTTTAATTGGCCGTCGGCAGAATATTTGTACTTTTACAAGTATTATTTTCTTTTATATATATACGTGTACCTAGCTGTAAGTTTTCCTAAGATTAAAACAATAAAAATAAAATAAAATATTCTAAAGTGTTGATAGTATTTTAAAGTAATTATTAAGTATTCTAAAGTAATTATTAAGTATTCTAAAGTGTTGATAGTATTCTAAAGTACTAAATAAATGATTCCAGGTAGTAAATAATACGTCGATTGCCAGAGAGCTGTGCTACACGGGGAGGAAGTTCGACGCGAAGGAAGCCTTGGCAATCGGACTCGTCAGCCAAGTATTTCCTGATAAGGACAGGTATACACAACATCATTATTTAAACCGCAAAGCAGTAGTGCTCGCATTGCTTAATTACTAGAGTGCGTAAATTATCGTGGGTTTTTAAGAAGTTCAGACATGTTGCAAATTATGACCTGATTCTCATTGTCTATAAAGCCGTATGCCTATCAGTTATTCAATACTGTATATCAGTCTGGGGAGGAACGCATAAAACTTACCTCTTGCCATTAGAAAGAGCTCAAAGACGTATACTGAAAGTAATGTTGTTTAAACCATTTAGATACCCAACAAGCCAATTATACAATGAATGTAAGTTACTTACTGTAAGACAAACTTACATACTACAAATTATATTAAGAAAACATAAAATAACACCTTATGACAAAACCCTACCTAGTAGGAGGACAAAATACAAAGTTTGTTCTAATACTCTGCCTCGTACAGCTTATGTAAAGTTTCAGTCTACATATATGTCTAACTACTTATATAACTTATATAACTTACTTATATAATAAAATTAACAAAATTTTAAATATTCATGAACTTATGTATTCAGAATGTAAATTAAAAACAACAAATTGGCTTTTGTCATTGAATTACGATCAAACAGAAGAATGTATTACTTTTATAACCTAATGCATGCTACTCGTATAGGTATATACACACACACCATTTACCCTCACACCCACACACATTCACTTTTAAACCTACACACGACACACACAACTCACGCATACTCACACACGGGAAATCCCTGCAATACCCAGACTATTTAGAGGCTGGTAGTTTTGCAGGGATAACCCCTTACACTCACACAATACACCTTCTATTACACAAACCCCACACACACCTTCACGCTTAACACACATGTTTACATACACCCTCGCTTATTTAATCTACTTTAAATTGCCTTAGCCTTCGACCTTAGGCTGGGTTGAAATATATTATAATATATATATATACTCATACATACACACAGTTAAAGTTAATAACGTACTATTAAAAATTTACTTTTTTTGTATCATTAAGGAAGGAGGTCCCCAAGATACAGGTTAACCTAGTTTGGGGACCAACGATGTCATGTTTTTGTTATTGTAATTTTCCTGTTCAATAAACGTTATTATTATTATTATTATTGCTGTGTTCCGGTTTGAAGGGTAAGGGTGCCGGTGATATTACATGCACATGAGACTTTTCATCTTTATGTCTCAGGGTGGCGGGCGCAGTGCAATGCCACATAGGGTGCATCCTAGGTGGACGTGACCTACGAGGTAATGCACTGTTCATAGGCAGAGGGTACCGCTTAACATCAGTTGGGCCATCTGATTGTTCCGTCATTCAAAAAGCATAAAAAAAACATCACGAGGAGTTCACTGCTGGAAGTAGGCCACAGAATACAACATGATTATATAGACGACCTCTGTGGCGCGGCGGGCGAAGGTTCGCCTGCGACGCAGAGGTTGCGGGTTCGATTCCCGCCTCGGAACAAATATTTGTACGATCTGCAGATATTTGTTTAGGTCATTTTCTATGTAAAGTCACAGATAAAAGAATACTATACTAGTAGTATAGTAAATAAATATCTATCTATGTAATGTATTGTATTAAGTATATGTATGTAGGTACCCATAACACAAGCTCTGCTTAGCTTGGGGCTAGATAATGTTGTGTGAATTGTCCATCATTATTTATTTATTGGTTGTCATGGCGAACGGTCTTGAGCCACCTCCATCCACCGGCTTTCTGCTAACGTTACAATGTCATCGGCTCATTGAGAGAGGGTTTTTTTTGAAGACGTGGATATAATAGGCATACAAAATTGGTATGGAAAAAGTGATCCACATAAAAAAGGATTAAAAAAAAAAACCTTTTTTATCCACAATCTTTATCGAAAAATGTACAAAATATATATACCTATATGTTAATCTACATCAAATAAAGCATGACCTTCTTTTAAAAAAATTAAAAAAACTGGTTTAATTGTCAGAAATAAATTTGCAAATTAGTCTCTGTTTTCGTAGTTCAACAATTTTTCTCCTAAACTGTCAATCATAAGATGTTTTTATTGCCTTCAGCATATTAAATAACACAACGCTAAGAGGACCTTGTTTTTATTTTTGGAACTTACTATCCGAATTATATTTAAATAAAAATACTTGATAATCGCTCACTTTTCATTTCGCGAGCGCTATTCTGTCACTTTCTAACTTACCTGTACTTTAATGAGTTAGATAGTGTCAGAATTTGGCGTTAACCACGCCTTAACATTGATAGACCTGTGTTTACCGCGATCTCACCTGTTTGTGAGCTATGGGCGACCACGCGATGTCACATTCGGGGCAAACTACTAATACATACATACACTCACGCCTGTATCCCGGAGGGGTAGGCAGAGACCACGGATTTCCACTTGCTAAGATCCTGACACACCTCTTTTGCTTCATTCACTCTCATCACATTCTTCATACATGCTCGTCGGTTAAGGGTACTCTTCCATACCCAACTTTCGCTACCATTCATTTAATATTTTTAATGAATAATAGTATTATTTGTATAGTATTTTTACTTTATTTTTTATTTTTTTCAGTGCCCTTAAACATGTTTTGGAGTTAGCGGAAAACATAGCATTAAAAAGTCCAGTAGCTGTTCAGACTACTAAGCAAAGCTTAGTGTACTCACAAAGCAGACCCAATGACGTTGGACTGGAACATATTGTAAGTATATAACATCATCATAATCTACAACACCATCATCATCATCACCATAATCTACATCACCATCATCATCATAATCTACATCACCATCATCATCATAATCTGCTTCACCATCATCATCATTATCTACATCACCATCATCATCATCATCATAATCTACATCACCATAATCATCATCATCATCATAATCTACATCACCGATCATCATCATAATTTACCTCACCATCATGATCATCATAATCTACATCACTATCATCATCATAATCTACATCACCGATCATCATCATAATTTACTTCACCATCATCATCATCATAATCTACATCACTATCATCATCATCTACATCACCATCATCATCATCATCATAATCTACATCACCATAATCATCATCATCATAATCTACATCACCGATCATCATCATATTTTACTTCACCATCATCATCATCATAATCTACATCACCATCATCATCATAATTTACTTCACCATCATCATCATAATCTACATCACCATCATCATCATCTACATCACCATCATCATCATCATCATCTACATCACTATCATCTTCATAATTTACTTCACCATCACCATCATCATCATAATCTACATCACCATCATCATCATCTACATCATCATCATCATCATCTACATCACTATCATCATCATAATCTACATCACCATCATCATCATCTAAATCTGCATCACCATCATCATCATAATCTACATCACCATCATCATCATCATCATCATAATCTACTTCACCATCATCATCATAATCTACATCACCATCATCATCATCATCATCATAATAATCTACATCACCACGTTCTACATCAACATAATCTGCATCAACCGAACATTCTTTACGTTCCTAAAGTAAGGACCAATTATAGGCAGAACGCTTTTATTAATAGAGCTTCTTGCTCGTTTAATTCTTTAGTTAATGGAAACAGTGAGTTTGACATATTCAACACCAGCACAAGTAAGCTTAGACGCTTGCTTAGTGATACATTTTTTGAAGTGTAAGCTACTACATGTATTTGTAACTTAATTTAACTTAATTTTTAATTGTTTTTTATTTCTAATTAGTATTTTTCTTATCATTATGTATATGTTATTTCCAATAAGTCGTCAACTTACTTTGTATAATGCAATTTTTTTTTAAATATCTATCTGCGGAAACTTGTAATTAGCCGTCAACAAACATGCACTTGTCCATCCAGGCATGTTCTTTATATTTTATCTGATTTTTTGTAAACCTACCTGTAAGTTTCTCCAAAATTTTGAAAATAAATATTATAAAATAAAACCATCATCATCATAATCTACACTACATCATCATCATTCTCCTCATCATCATCATGACGACTTCTGTGGCGCGGATGGCGATGGTTCTACTGCGACGCAGGAGGTTGCGGGTTTGATTCCCACCTCGAAACAAATATTTGTACGATCTACAGATATTTGTTCAGGGTGTTCTGGGTATTTCCTAAGTTTATTAAAAAATATCTATCTATGCATTGTATTGTATTAAATATATCAGTTATCTAGTACCCATAACACGAGCTCTGCTTAGCTTGGGGCTAGATAATGTTGTGTGAACTGTCCAGCATTATTTATTATTTCTGCCGCAAAGCAGTAGTGCTTGCATTGCTGTGTTCCGGTTTGAAGGGTATAGTTGCCGGTGAAGTTACAGGCACATGAGACTTTCATCTTTTTGTCTCAGGGTGGCGGGCGCAGTGCAATGCCACGTAGGGCGCGTCCTAGGTGGGCGTGACCTGTGAGGTAATGCATTGTTAAAGGCAGAGGTTACCGCTTAAGGTGATTAGTCACCCCAAATTCTGTCACTGTCTAACTCAGTGAAGTTCAGATAAGTAAGAAAGGGGCAGAATAGGGCACGCGAAACAAATAGTGAGAGGAAATCACGAAAAACCGAAACTGTCTCAAGTAAATGAGAATATTTTCAAAAATCTATCCTTATTTTTTATAAACCTATTAATTAGGTACCACTAATATTGTTTAATATTTTTTAGCGGCTACTAAACGCAGCGATGAATCAAGGCGAAGATCTCCCTAAAGCGGCGATGGCGCAAGCTACTAAAGGCGAAACACCTGAATACGACAACTTGTAAACTTGAATCCGGTAACTTGTAAACCTGAATTCGACAACTTGTTAACTTGAATCCTACAACTTGTAAACCTGAATCCGACAACTTGTAAACATGAATCCGACAACTTGTACACCTCAATTCGACAACTTGTTAACTTGAATCCGACAACTTGTAAACTTGAATCCGACAACTTGTTAACTTGAATCCGACAACTTGTAAACTTGAATACGACAACTTGTAAACTTGAATCCGACAACTTGTAAACCTGAATCCGACAACTTGTTAACTTGAATCCGACAACTTGTAAACTTGAATCCGACAACATGTAGACCTGAATTCGACAACTTGTAAACTTGAATCCGACAACTTGTAAACTTGAATCCGACAACTTGTTAACTTGAATCCGACATCTTGTAAACCAGAATCCGACAACTTGTAAACCTCAATCCGACAACTTGTAAACCTGAATCCGACAACTTGTAAACATGAATTCGACATCTTGTAAACCTAATCCGACAACTTGTAAACCTGAATCCGACAACTTGTAAACTTGAATCCGAAAACTTGTAGACCTGAATTCGACAACTTGTTAACATGAACCCGACAACTTGTAAACCTGAATTCGACAACTTGTTAACTTGAATCCTACAACTTGTAGACCTCAGTTCGACAACTTGTAAATTTGAATCCGACAACTTTTGGACCACAATTTGACAACCTGTAGACCATATTTGACTGATTTAAATCATCTTATTTGAATCAGCAGTCCCCCCCCCCCCCTGACCCCCATAACCCCAACCACCCCTATGTTACCCTAAGTTGACTTCGGAAAACAAACGATCTGCCGTTGTATTTAAGTTGTATATAACTTTAATACCGTGACAAACTTAGGCCTGATCAATAGCAGTTTAACATTTAATTGACAGTTTAAACCATTTCCGTCTATTGACAAAATAGTTTGACGACCTCTGTGGCGCGGCGGGCGAAGGTTGGCCTGCGACGCAGGAGGTTGCGGGTTCGATTCCCGCCTCGGAACAAATATTTGTGCGATCGCAGATATTTGTTCAGGGTGGTCTGGGTGTTTACTATGTATAATAAAAAATATCTATCTATTTAATGTATTGTATTAAGTATATCAGTTATCTAGTACCCATAACACAAGCTCTGCTTAGCTTGGGGCTAGATAATGTTGTGTGAACTGTCCAGCATTATTATTATTTATTATTAGTTTAAACTTAGACTGCTATTGATATTATAATACGGGCCCTAGACTATGTTAGTTCGGGTTTAAACCAGAACTAATTTAGTTTTTAGGGTTCCGTACCCAAAGGGTAGAACGGGCGGGACCCTATATTACTAAGGCTCCACTGTCCGTCTGTCAGCAGGCTGTATCTCATGAACCGTGATAGTTAGACAGTTGAAATTTTCACAGATGATGAATTTCTGTTGCCGCTATAACAACAAATACTAAAAAACAGAATAAAATAAATATTGAAGGGGTCCCCCATACAACAAGCCTGATTTTTTGCCGTTGTTATAGGTAATGTTAAGGAACTCTTCGTGCGTGAGTCCGACTCGCACTTGGCCGGATTTTTGTAATAAGGTCCGGCTTCACAATTTTGGTAGTTACCTAATTGTTTATTATAATACTTTGAGTATGTTTATAAATCATTTTTATATAAATTAAGTATTATATTATTGTAAGGAAGACTTTTATCATTATATTAGAAGTACTGTTTTTAATAAACTATATTTATTGTGAAATCTGTTGGCGTATTTATTTTATCACAAATAAAACATTTTATTTAGTTTTTATTGTTAATAATCAATCAGTAAGTAATCAGTGTCAGTAATCAAATCTTAAAACTTACATATGAACCAATTCCCGGTGTTTGATTAAGCTGTCATTTTGTATACCTGTCAAGTTCCGATGACAATACAATATTATGGTGACAACGAGCTGATCTGATGACGGAGACGGAGGGTGGACAACGGAACTCCTCGATGGATAATAGTAGACTGGCCGTGTTTAGGCTCATTGTGATCAGCACACGGTTAAAATCACAATTTTCATAAAAGCTTGTATTAGATATTTTTCTTCGTTCATCATTTTACCCGGACTTGTTTGTAAGATTCGTTGGTATAAGATTTGTCCTGGCTGCTAGCACATTATGGAATGTGTTATTACCGGAAGACGTTAGCTGAGTCAGTCGTGGGAAGCAATGGCGGCGATAAGCGCATCACTCGCCATGTCTATATTCCACGATGGTGTAACCCACTGTGAAAAGAGGGCCATTGAGGCTCTGCCTATCCTTTCGGGGAAAAAGGAGTGTGTTTATGTATGTATGTATGTATTTTTCATCAAAAAACCGGTTCTAATGATAATATTGGACGACTGAGCTATGTTTGGGAACTAGGAGCTTAAATGCAATGTGATGGGAGAAAAACCAGTGTGATGAATGGTTTCAGTGCGATTCGAGACTCCTTAAGACTGCGCTCCTGGCAGAAATCTTCATACAAAAAAAACGCCACGCGCCGCTCGAAAAAGCGGTGTTTATTGAATATCTCGTGAAATATAGATAATTTTAAAAAATGGGTGAACCCTCCGTTTTATTGTATTGATTTTATTTATCCAATTTTTAACCCAATAAACTGTACCATATTGACAAACAATCGAATCTAGCCAAAAGTTAGAGGTGACTTTGTGATTTTATTTTATCGAGAAAATTTTGTCCTATCGTGTTTCTGTCTGGGTGATCCCTCTTTATTATAATGTACTGGCACCGCAGCTTTCCGGGTGCATTTATGCAGTGGACCGTCCAAAGCTGCCTTGAGTTGGTCGTGTGCCGTCAACTCTACCCTGTACAACAAGGGGTTCAATGGACACATCGATAGTATATTATATCGATGAATGGACACCTCTCCGCGTCGCGACACGTGCCCGAAAGAATATTACGTTATACCCCACCTTAAACTTCCAATTTCTGTTTTTGAAAACATACAATGCATAGATTGACGCCTTTTTCCCCAAAACGGTAAAAGGCCTCTTTCCACCGTGGTTGCCTCGTGGGAATATAGACGTGTCAAGTGGTGAGCTCATCGCCGCCATTGCTTTCCATGACTGACTCAGCTAACACTTTCTTCAAGTCAATAAAAAACATAGCCAGGAAAAATCTTATACCAACAAGTCCGGGTATACCTATGTCGGCTTTTACGACATCCACGGGAGGAGACGGAGCGATTTATTCTTAGGCCGGACAGACAAAAAACAATAATAAAATGTTTTAAAAATACCTGTGGTAAACCTAAGAAAGAAATTCAAAATCTTTATTTCAGGCTTATTGAGAAATTCACTAAACCTAAACAATAAGCCCATAGTACTAGTATAGTATTCTTTTATCTGTGCCCATAGCAATAACCTTAGAAACTTACATACATATAAAAACACTTTATTTATAACTTAATCTAACACAAAATTAAATGTGATCGCCGACGCGTCGCGGCCGGGGTATCACGTGACAGGCGGCGGCCCTTGAACCGCCGGAACTTCACCCCTTTCGGCCAGAAGGCAGATAACATAGGCCTTCCTCATCAGAAACCCACGACGTATTATAGATTCACACAGACACACAGACACGTCAAACTTTTAACACCCCGTCGTTTTTGCGTCGATTTCTGACGTCATGAAATGCCACAGAATAAATACCACTACACACTTATTGTAATAGGTGGCCTAGGGGTAGTTTTTATTTTATTTTTTATACTACTTAGAATGACGGAACAAGCAGTTGGCCCACCTGATGATAAGCGGTACCCTCTGCCTATGCACAGTGCATTATCACATAGGTCACGTCCACCTAGGTGGCGCCCTATGAGGCATTGCACTGCGCCCGTCAACCTGAGACATAAAGATGAAAAGTCTCATGTGCCTGTAATTTCATTTAGTTCTAGCGACTCTTCCCGGCTTCGCACGGGTAGTTTCAGGATGAAAAACAGCCCCCCCTCCTACCCCTCCCCTCTGGTAGCCTATGTCACTCAGGGTGAATGTAGCTTTCCAATGGTAAAATAATTTTTGAAATAGGCACAGTAGTTTTTGAGTTTATTCATTACAAACATACACACACACAAAAATACAAATCCTTGTCAAATAACTTCATCATATGCATGTAGATGGTAAACGAGCCAACCCCCATAGAGTGCAATGGGGGGGAATTGACACCACCCTTGCCAGGCGGGTTGGTGATCGCAGCATTGGTGTTGAGTACTCAGGTGGATGCTACTGCCCATCCCCTGGTGTAAGCTGGTAATTGACTTTTACAACATCTTTTTGAGGAGACCGAGTCTTATCGCTTCTAAGCGATAAAACCGCCCCTTGTACTTATTGTAATTACCTACGTAGTTAGTTTCCTTACCCCGTTACTTTTTTAAAATTATTTTTGATGGTGAACTGTAATAGTAGTTTATGCAACTGTCATATAAGAAGGGGTATTAAAACACGAGAGTCTGTTTATAATAGGTTGACTCAAGTGTTTTAATAGGTACATAAGTTATATGCAGTTTCATACACTACTTTATCTTCACTCATAGGAAATTTTTAAATTAAACAAAGTAGGTAGGTTACGCTAGCTTCTGAAAATAGGCGAGTAAAACATTTTCCGAAAATGAGGTTGCCTGCTTATCCATTTTCCAATATATAAATTCTTGGTACATTATGTCGTACAATTTTTTTGACTTTTCTTACAGGAGACTTTCAGTTAACGCCGATGCCGCGTCTAGAATATCTGGCGGAGTGAAAATCTCGCCATCACTACTCTCTTCTCCAATCATATTTTAATCACTTAGGTATAGGATTTTAGTAAACTTTTTTGGAATCTGAATACAAAAACACGATCGGCAAAAAAATGTATGGGAAGCGCGGGAAATTATTCTATTCTATTATTTTCTTGCTAGTCTCCGCCCATTCGATATTTTAACATATCGTAAACACGTATTTATTAAGACTGTTACCTATCACACATTTCGTATATTTAGGATTCCGTACCCAAAGGGTAAAACGGGACCCTATTACTAAGACTCCGCTGTCCGTCCGTCCGTCTGTCACCAGGCTGTATCTCATGAACGGTGGTAGTTAGACAGTTGAAATTTTCACAGATGATGTATTTCTGTTGCCGCTATAGCAACAAATACTAAAAAACAGAATAAAATAAATATTGAAGGGGGCTCCCATACAACAAACGTGTTTTTTTGCCGTTTTTATAGATAATTCTACGGGACCCTTCTTACGCGAGTCCGACTCGCAATTGGGCGGTTTTTTTGTTATATTTCCGGATAAAGATTATTTATTTCTCATAATGAAAAATATTTGATAAGGTATAAGTACAATAAAGTATTTTCTATTCTATTGTATTCTTTTCTGAGTCTATTTTAGGTTGGACACACACACTACCGTAATTACAATGAATATAAATTAATGATATTATTCATAGTTACCTACTCCCCGAGGCCACAGATAAAATAATACTATACTAGTACCGGGGCTGAATTCTAGTCTACTAACTAAGAACTACCCTACTAATTAATTCAGATTCGATTATTTCTTTTAAATTTTGGCTTAATTCTAAGTAAACATAAACTTCAAAATAGAATGATCTGTATTTTTTAATTTAAATCCTTAACCTTACTTTGCCTATTAATTTATATTAATTTAAAAGTAATTATTGTCCCAAGCAGCCTTCTAATATAAAAACTGAACCCATAAAAAATCTTATAGCGCACAGAATAAACCACAGTAAGTACGCGAACAATGACGTCACGAACCTACGTCATGCACTATTAACAAAGAAAATCAGGTAACCTAGTTCGCTGCACTTACGCTCGCATATGACCCCCCCAAATATAGGACATCTATTTATAGCGGGGAGGCTGTGCAGCCATGAATGGTTGCAACTAGGCCACGTACTAACTACAACTTAAACTGGCGCTGCAATTCATTTGACCTATATATTTTTGAATGGGCTGCATGAACGGGGCGAGCCCATTCACTGCCAGTCGGAGCGTCGAAGCCTCGACCCACTTCCGCACGCACCCCGTCCAAAAAATAACGAATTTACAGATTATATCAATAAAATACGTGTTTGAAGCGAGATTTTCGGTCTAATTACCTAAATATTACAAAGTGAACGAATTATCGTGTTAAATATTACAAAATTGGACCATAGGGCCGCTAAAGTTAATAAACCGGCGGCTGATATTTCGAAAATTCGCGGGTGTTGCGGTCTTTGTACGCGAGAAACTGTCATTGGTGCGCGCGCAGTGTCCAGCGCTTACATTGGCCAGAGCGTCACAGGCCAATCACGTGGGGTCTCTGCCAGTGCTGCGCGACAAACACGCCACCTGTCGCACGGCCGCGCCGCGTTCATTGAATAAACGCCCGGACTGTGTTGACGCAAGCGCACTGAGGCCCAACAAAGGGCCGAAACAATCGTTCTAAAGTGAATCTGATGTATTTATGTCATAAAAATGGTGAAATCTGTGAAGTGGCGAGTAGAAATTAGGATATTCGACGTGTCGAATCATGACCGAGGCATCTGAAAAGTAAGTAATGTGTTTTTAACTAAATTTTTTGTGAATCCTTGGTCGCCCTGCCGGACTAGGTAGGGCCTTACCTCGGCCATTTTCCCTTAACACTCATTTAATTTCCCTTACATTACTACAACAAGCCTTCTACCATCTAAACAAACTTATAATCTACCACTGTGGTGCAAAATTTAGTGTTAAAAGTGCCCTAATTTGGGTACGACCGCCGCCCTTGTCAACCCTGCTGTGTACCTATAGCTTTATTTCAATGAGTCTTCGTTCATTCACAATAATGTAGGAAGGCTTTCATGGTCACACGAACTATTGAGCTTTGCTGCAACATTGCCAGAATGCCCTTGCCTTACCTTATTCGTAGGTAATAAACCATGGATGGTGTTGTAAAAAAAATAGAGATGGGACCTTTTTTTCTACCAACTTTTTCATAGATCCAGACACTGGCCAAATAGAATGTTTATTTATTAAATGTAGAATGGAGCTTTGTTAATTCTTGAATACCTGTCCACGAACTTTAGAGTTTAGGTTAGTGTTTAATTAACTCAATGATACTAATGATGATAACCAAATATTAAATTGTCTTGTTGTTCTTTCAATTGGTCCTCCTACGGTTTTTATTGAGTCATAATTCTTATTGAAGTCTTCATATCTAGTTTGTCTGCAGTAGGTACCTACTTGATTATGATTTTAAATGGTCAATAAGCAAAGGACTCTGAATACTTTCACCACACTGGTCCTCCATACCTTAAACTGGTCTCTGACCTAACGCAGGGTAACCAAAAAATAACCAGTGACATGAAGAAAGAAGTAAAGCCGGCTACAACCATTAGGATGATACTTAAAGTTATGATTTTAAATTCCCTATAGGTATGTAGGTAGGTACCTACCTTGGAGGCATAGTCTTGGTCATGAAAGACTAATCTATGTACTAATTAGGTATTTAAATAGGTACTTTATGTATACAGAAATTATAACAATACAAATAACAATAAAAAAAATAACGATAAAGATAACGCTAAAGATAGCTCAACTGATCCAAATCACTGTCAGAGAAAACGCTTGCTGCATTGCCACGCTGAATGGCAATACCATTGTGTTGAGGCAGATTAGAGCCAGATCGCGGGTCTCGCATATAGGTATGTAGCATATAATAGCTTAGACATAGAAAAGTAAATAAATTGACATTATGTTTTCAGGTCAAAAACTAAGGTAACAACTAACCTAGGCACATCCAATGAATGAAAGTTACAGAATAATATTGTAATGGCATAGTAGGTAGGTACCTCCTACTTATATCAACAAATACCTAATTACTATATTAATGGGTACCTACCTAGGTTCTAGGCAAAATAAATAGTAGATGGATAGACAGAAAAGTCTTTATTTCACAAGACAAAAAAACAGTACATATTCGAGCTTAATACTAATTAGCATTTTCTTCCAGCTAACCTTAGCTAATAGTATTTTATTTATTGAAATCAACTTCCGGTAGATGGTGCCTACTTTAGTTTTTTTACTTGTGATTTATTCCTATGTATGTTTGATTCCCAAATAAAATAAAATAAATAAAACTTGTGCACCCATAGTCGGCCGCGTCGTCTCTTACTACTGACCCGTGAGATCGCGGCCAAACGAAGGTCTAAAACATTAACAATATAAAACCGGCAAAGTGCGAGTAGGAACCGCGTTTACGAAGGGTTCCGTACCATTATCTATAAAAACCGCAAAATAATCACGTTTGTTGTATGGGAGCCCTTAAATATTTATTCTGTTTTTTAGTATTTGCTGTTATAGCAGCAACAGAAATATATCATCTGTGAAAATTTCAACTGTCTAACTAGGATCACGGTTCATAAGATACAGCCTGGTGACAAACGAACAGACAGACGGACGGACAGCGGAGTCTTACTCTTGAAATGAAAAAATGAAATGAAATGAAAAACATTTATTTGGCACAAAGAAAAAAAACAACAGAACAAACAGAAAGCTAGGAAAAAGTAGGACAAAAAACAGAAAAATAAATAAAAAAAAAACAACCAAAAACATACAAAAACAGATACAAAAACATAATTTAGACACTTAAGTTATAAATAAAATAAAATCAAAAATAGATAGGGTCCCGTTTTTTTTACCCTTTGGGTACGGAACCCTAAAAAGAACTGATGCAACTTTAGGTTCCTAATCATAGATTTGAAATTTAACAGACTAATCAAGTATAATATTCAAATTAAAAATATGCATGGATACTACACTACATTACAATTCCGAGGGATCACTGTACCAGAAACACGATAGGTATGACAATATTTTAATAGAAAAAAAATACGAAAGTTAGCTCTAACTTTTCCATAGATTCGATTGTTTATTAAAATGGTGCATGTTATTGGTTAAAAAAATATATAAATAAAATCAATATAACACAGCCGAGGATTTACTGTAGGGGTTTTGTAAAATTATCTATATTTTACGAGATATTCAATAAAAACGGCTTTTTCGAGCGATGCGAAGCGATTTTTTGTATGAAGAATTCTGCCTGGGGTTGGCGCAGCCTCGATCTTCTATAGGTTACATTTCGGGCAATGTGCCCAGAAGCTACATGATCTGATCCCTGCACCATCTCCTTTTCATCATATAGAACAAGCAGACGCACAGCTCAGTACCATCCTTACCTCATCAGTATACCCGCAATTCGCACTAAGCGTTTCGGTTCCATCTTTGTAATGCAAACTGCTAAGGAATGGAACTCGTTACCGTCGTCTGTCTTTCCTGAAAACAGAGTGAATAGGTGCCTAGACCTTCGTGCTCCAACATCGGCCGCATCGTCACCAACAGGTGAGATCGCGGACAAACGAGGGTCTATTAATGTTAAAAAAATAGGCAGGTATGTTCTACATAAACACATATCATCATCATCATCATCATCGTAGGCAGCTCAAATAATAGCCCACTGCTGGATATAAGCCTCCTCCCACAAACGCCACTCCAAACGGTTCTGTGCGATTCGCATCCACGTCTTTCCCTCTACGTCTACGGCCGCTATATCCTCCGCCCACCTGGCTGATGGTCTGCCACGGCCTCTAATGCTCCCTCTCGGCCACCACTCGGTCAGGGCCTTACACTACCTGCCGTCACTAAATCTGGTCAAGTGTCCAGCGCCACTTTAGTCTCGCAATACGGTCTCCAATATCTGCCACTTTTTGTCCTCCTTCGGATTTCCGTATTGCGGACAAGGTCTAGTAAAGATATTCCAAGTATGGCACGCTCCGTAGCCCTTTGGTATTAGTTTATATAATTTGGTAATTCTACCTTCGTTATAAGCTTATCTGAAGCCATATAAAAATGCCCTGTTTGTTGATATTTTAAGCGTGTAAACCAGGGGTTCCTAAACTTATATTGTCTACTGCCCACTCTGAGAATAAATTATTTTTTAGCACCCCTATAATTATTTTTCACCTACTTTTAAAAACCACTATAACTTCAAATTAAATTAATTATTGTGAGCTAGCGGAGCTACAGGCACAAATCGGGTTATTTAACAAAAACTTGTTAAAACATGATTGCCCGCGGTCTATTATCTACGAAAATTACCTATCTAGGATTACTAATAACTATTCAAATGCGAAAGTGTGTCTGATTTGCCGCCCCCATTTTTTTCTGGGTCTCTTACCGCTCCCCTTTAGGCCTGCAGCGCCCACAAGGGGGCGCGGGCGTTATCGCCCACTTTGGGAACCCCTGGTGTAAACCGTGAGTGTGTTCAAGGAAGTGCCTCCGTAGATTCAAGATCTACTGACGCCTCAGTTCAAGTCGTTGAAGCTCTAAGTGAGCGTGAACCCGTATTGAATACAAGCACAGAAAATACCGTAATGTCTCGATCTGAATGAGCTATAAAGTTGGCTGCGTTCTCTGTTGATATCCTCCGGGATGACGTCGACGGGACTAGTATGGGCGAGAAGGTATTGCAGTGGTGACCTAGTGACCCCGTGGTTCCGTACGTAACTACCCAGGAACAATGTCTCAATGACGTCGACTGTTCCGGTCTCGAATGTATAGATATCTTTTTTTCTTTTGCATTGATGTACCTATATACCTACTTCAAGACTTATCCGTAGAAAGACATAGTATAGGTACCCTATAAAGGCGTGTTTTTTTTGTTATACTACTTGGAATGTCGTATCAAGTATATGGCCCACCTCATGTTAAGTGGTACCCTCTGCCTATTGACAGTGCATTACCTCATAGTCACGTCAACCTAGGACGCACCCTATGTGGCATTGCACTGCGCCCGCTACCCTGACACATAAAGATGAAAAGCCTCATGTGCCTGTAATTTCTCCGGCACGGCACCCTTACCCTTCGAACCGGAACACAGCAATGCGAGCACTTCTGCTTAGCGGCAGAAATAGGTATGGTGATAGTACTTCCCCGGACGAACTCTTTCACAAAAAAGCTCTACTACTACTAATAGTATTGCAGCTGCAAAAGGGAGAGCTGTGGTGGCCTAGTTACTCTCGAACATCCTAAGTTCTGCTGAACTAGGTGACGAGATTGTATTGTGGAGTCTTTCTGACTCTTATGCACATTTTCCAAAGCTATGTTGCTACCTCCCAACATCCTAAGTTCAATTGAACTCAGTGACGAGCGTATAATTTTTTAGAAAATCTTTGAAAGCTGTATTACTAAGTTTTAAAAATAAAATAAAGTATCCTTACAGCAAAATATCGTATCTACAATATTTAAGGTACTTTCCCTTCATGTCGCATAGTCTTGGGACGCTCTGTATAGGTAATTGCTGACGTTTCAATTTGCAACAGTAATTCCCTTCAAGCCCAACCGTCCTCCATCTCGTATCTAAGGGAGTATTCACACGTCTCACAACCACCACACCACATCGCAGCGACAAAAAGTGGTGAAGCAGTGGTTACGTGTGAATAGAGTCATACTGTAGCTTCTTGCAGTTGCGTTGTGGTTACTACAAAATGTCGATGGTGGCCGGCTGCTAGTGCTCGGTGTCGCTGGTGGTCGCGTTGTGGTTGCGCGGTACGTTGCGTTTGACGGCAAAATGTGGTCCATTTTCATACAAATAAACGCCCGACCACGAGTTGTGGTTGTGATTGTGGCGTGGTTGTGTTTGTGGTGTGCTTGTGGTTTGGTTGTGGTACGTGTGAAAGCACACTCTGTGATCTCCCCTTCTGTTTCGCTACAGTGCCTACCCTAATGCATTCTCAGTTTGATGCACAATGCGTCAATATGACCCTGTTTGTTATCTAGCCGAGCATTTCGTCACTTCCGGCCCGTAGTCTAAGACCGGGCCTCGTCGGCTGGGTTACTACTTGACAGAATAGCGCTTGACCAACGAAAAGTGAACGAAAATCACGAAAAAGAGTATTAAACAAATATTTGATGCGTAATCGAAAATATTAATCTACTATGCCTTTTAAAATAATATTATTTGTTACTTATTATTGTTAAAATAATAATTAATAAGTTACTAAATGTTTTAAAAATTAAAATGTGTAAGAAGACGTCTAAAACGGTATTTCAATTTTAAAAATACCGGCCAAGTGCGAGTCAGATTCGCGCACGAAGGGTTCGTATCATTATTATAAAAACAGCAAAAAAATCACGTTTGTTGTATGGGAAATAAATATATATTTTATTATGTTTTTGGTATTTGTTTTTATAACTATTTATAAGGATATAGTTATATTATTTATACTATAAATAAGGAATAAATTATTTATTATTTTATAGCGGCAATAGAAATACATCATCTGTGAAAATTTCAACTGTCTAACTATCACGGTTCATGATATACAGCCTGGTGACAGACGGACAGACAGACAGACGGACAGCGGAGTCTTAGTATTAGGCTCCCGTTTTACCCTTTGGATACGGAACCATGAAAACTGGTTTCATTGAGTTTTTTTTATCGTGTGAAGTAATTTAAATAGTGTACTTATTGCATTTATGATTTCACTACATAAAAAGCTATATATAAAATATAATACTATATTATTATATTGTTTTCTTATTGAAAACTAAGAACTAATAATAAGTAATAAGAAAACGGGTTCATGGCTGAGCCCTAACTCCTAAGGAAGTTAAGGTGGTCGCTTTCGCTAGTATATATTTATGTGATACTATAAATTGAAACTTGTGTGTTAGGTCACATAATTTGCGGCAACATAGTTTTAGCTATCTGAAGAAGTGTTGATGAGCTGTGATGAGCAATAACACGAAAAAATTCGAATTTCGAGGCACGAGCGAAAGTAACCACCTTAAATTTAAATGTAACCCAAAAATTCCGTTCCAGCGGGACTCGAACCCCTAACTAAGTTTCCCTGTGTTTAGGATATCAGTTCCCTTTTACCTATTGCGCCTTAATTTTGGGCTAGATAATGTTGTGAGAACTGTCCAGCATTATTTTATTTATTACAAGCTTTGAATGCAACTTGCAATGTACTATGTATGTTTGTCTGGGTGGAATCCAGGTGGAATCTTGCAACTGAATTTTCTAGCAGTTATCCTCAACCGTTTGAGCTGAAATTTGGCATACCTGTCAAGTTCCGATGACAATACAATATGATGGTGACAGCGAGCTGATCTGATGATGGAGAAAGGTGGACAATGGAACTCCTCGATGGATAATAGTAGACTGGCCGTGTTTAGGTTCATTTTGATCAGCACATGGTTACGATCACTAATTTTATAAAAGCTTGTATTGAAAAATATATTTATCACAAAAAACTTATTTGTTTATTGTTTGTTTGTAGTGGGTACTTGGTGCGCGTGCGTGCGCAGGTGATGTGCCGCGACGAGGGCGCGGACGGGTGGGTGGCCACAGGGGGGGGCGGCCTCGCAGACATCCGCGTGGGCAAGCGCCGACACACCAGTGAGTACCACACTTATACTCCCTCCCATTTAGCTATCAATCCTACACCAGTGAGTACCTACCACACTTATACTACCTTCCATCATCAGCCTTCAGAATTCCACTGCTGGACACAGGCCATCCCCATTTGACGCCATTTATTTACGTTATTATTTTTCATGTGTTTTTTTTATTTTTATGAAATAAATAGGCAAACTAGCATACGGCCCACCTGATGTGAAGTGGTCACCGTCGCTTATAGACACCGGCAACACCCAAGGTATTGTCGATGCGCTGCCTACCCTGAAGGAATTTATGAACATTTTCCTTGAAGCGACACATGTCGTAACCAAGCGGGAAAACCTCAGATGGAAGCTCATTCCATAGTTTGTAGGTATGGGGAAGAAATGATCTCGAGAAACGAGTCGTTCGAGAAACCCAGGGATCTATGATGTGCGGATGAGCCTTGTCACGGTGTCGGTAAGAGCGATGGTAAAATCTCGATGCCGGGATGAGATCGAAAAGCTCGTCGGGACATTCCCCGTTGTAAAGGCGGTAGAACACGCAGAGATGGCTCTGCGTTGGCTAAGCGGTTCTAGAGTATCAGAGAGTTTTGGGTCGCCGATGATTCGGTAAAAGTTTAGAATCGTTTGGCAGGAGGAGGAGGGGGAGATGGGGGGTGGTGGAGGGGGAGGGGTACCCCCTCACCCCTGGTACCAATCCCATAACAAGGTAACTTATAGTTTTCGAGAAAAAAAATAAAGAAAATTTTGAGGTTAAGTATGAGATTTTGGTAAAACTTTACAATAGTTTGGCAGGAGGAGGATGGGAGAGGGGGAGGGGGAGTGGGGGATTTGTACCCCCTCGCCCCTGGTACCACTCCTATGCAAAGGTAACTTACAGTTTTCGAGAAAAAAATAAAGTTTTTTTTTTTGTTAAGTATGGATATTTTAAATGTCGGACTCCGGTATGTGCTCCCGCCAGTACTCTCGCGAGGTCGCCCTTGAGTGTCGCTTCACCCACTCGACCTTTGCTACGCTACGGAGGTCACCGGCTCGCTTCGCTCGCCAGCTCCCCCCTTCACTCCGCTCGGCCTCGCGGGCTTGCTCCACTCAAGATCTCCCACGCGAGCTACTGGCTCCGCGTTTTTATATACACTCTAGGGGCGTGACGCACAGTACCACGTGGAGTCGGGGTGCTCCGTATCGGGTCTGCCACTCTTTTCGGACCTAACCAACTATTGCCGGGGTGCTCTGTGTCGAGTCACACAGTCAGTCAACAATAAAAAATCCATAATTTATAACATTCATTAATTCCTCAAAAGGATCTCTCTTATTTCTTTCAACATCCCTTCTCTACAGATAGAGGTACCTACTCAAATTAAATCATTAATATTATTATTTTACGTTCCGATTTTGTAAAACTTTATTTATTATTTTTCTTTAAAAGCACAAGTTTCCTGGACAAGGGGGCCGAGGCTGGAATTTCCTGCACCCTCCCTGCAAGTTGGCGATGACTCCCGTAACATCTGACACTTCCAATTCAAAAATTTCATACTTAACCTCAAAAATTTCTTTATTTTTTTTCTCGATAACGATAAGTTACCTTGTTATGGGACTGGTACCAGGGGCAAAGGGGTACCCCTCCCCTTCCTCTCCCCCTACTCCCACCCTCCTCCTCCTGCCAAACGATTCTAAACCCAACCCGATGATTCTAATGGCTCTTCTCTGTAGGGAATCAAAACGAAGCAGCTGGTACTTGGGTGCCCCATGCCATAGATGGGAACAGCATTTATTGCATGAGTGTAGATGAAGTAGTGTATGAAACTGCACATAACTAGGTATTTTTACGACTACTAGGCTTTGACGACCACTGTGGCGCGGCGGGCGAAGCTTCGCCTGCGACGCAGGAGGTTGCGGGTTCGTTTCCCGCCCCGGAACAAATATTTGTACGATCTGCAGATATTTGTTCAGGGTGTTCTGGGTATTTATTTTCTATGTATAATAAAAAATATCTATGTAATGTAATGTACTAAGTATATCAGTTATCTAGTACCCATAACACAAGTTTTGCTTAGCTTGCTGCTAGATAATTTTGTGAGAAATACCTAGCATTTTTTATTTATTTTTGAATATGACGGATGACGAAAGAAGACCAACTTTATTTTTATTTTTTATACTACATAGAATGACGGAACATGCAGTTGGCCCACCTGATGATAAGCGGTACCCTCTGCCTATGAACAGTGCATTATCACATAGGTCACGTCCACCTAGGACGCACCCTATGTGGCATTGCACTGCGCCCGCCACCCTGAGACATAAAGATGAAAGTCTCATGTGCCTGTAATTTCACTGGCAGCCATACCCTTCAAAGCGGAACATAGCAATGCGAGCACTACTGCTTTGCGGCAGAAATAGGTATAACGGTAGTACTTCCCCGGACGAAATCTTTCACAATAAAGCTCTACTTATACTCAACATATTAAAGTTAGTTATGTTTACAGACGGAGGCGAGACAAACGTCGACACGACGCCCGCCCCCGCGCCCGCCCCCGCCCCTGCGCCTGCCCCCGCGCCCGCGCACGAGTACTACATACACGGCACACGGATCAGCGATAACATGGTATGTAGGTTGGCTAGAAGAAATCACTGCCCAGCGACAAGACCGCCCATTGTATTCATCATCATCTACAGAAGTCCACTACTGGACGAGGTCTCCCTATACACTGCCATGACGAACGGTCTTGAGCCACCTCCATCCACCGCCTTCCTTCAGTTTGAATAATATAACACCCGACAGCCACATACATATTCCTGATAACCAAGACACAAGGCTTCCTAGTATATAGATGCATTGGTATAGGCCTTCGATCAAGAATACAACTAGATTTCGGGTCACGTACAAAATCAAAGCTAAATACCGTCCGCGTGTACAGCTATATTTAAGAATAATAGTGAATAGAATAGAATACAATAATAAGTGGAATAATAGCGAAAATAACATCGAAATTTTAGTCCATACAAGTAATTTTGATCTTATTTTCGCTATTAATTCAGTGTTTCCTTCAGCAAATATGATTTGCCGCAAAAAATGACCAATATAAAAGCCAACGACAGTCATTTCAGTGTAAAATTATACTCTGTTCGCTCATATTTGTGCAAATACGTTTGTATGGAAAAGCAACCACCTTAAACAATTAAACTTGGGCGAAAAAGGATCAACAGTTAGAACAAACATTAACTTGCTTTGATTTGCTTACAATAATACGTCAAATCGTCATTCGAATCGAAACGAAACAATAGATTGACGGAAGAAATTTAGACAAGTGACAAGTGAGTAATTCCCCCACTCGCTTATAACGTAATCATTATATGTGGGAATCCCCGACATGTGTGTTTTGTTTTCAAGCATAGACAATTTGTGGGTTGCCACTTGTGTAAAAAAGTAAATAATAACTGCTGACGTAATCACGATATCGACTCCCCCCCCACCCACCATGTCATCAAAAATAAGCAAAGCAAAGACCCCCTCGCCCCCCTCAAGCGCTTAAGTAATACTAAACGACCCCTTACGATCATTCGTCACAAAAAACGAGCAAAGCAATAAATTACTCCTGTCACTTAGAAATGAAAAGACATAGGTTCAACAACAACTTTTAGTGTGAAATCAACTTTAAAGAGCTGCAAATAAAGTTCTCACAAATACAAATAAAAAATAAGAGCTCACTTTTCAAGTGAGCTGTTATTCACTCACCGAGACGTATTTATTGAGCCGACCTGACATCTAGTTGTATTCTTGATCGAAGGTATAGGCATTATATCCTATGTATGCATTGGTAACTTTTATTTTTCTGGTATTACAGGTAGTCTTAGAATGCACAATAAAGAAAGATTTCCACTACAACAAAGTAATGCCGACCTTCCACCACTGGGTGACGGATGGGAAACGCTTCGGTCTGACCTTTCAGACGGCTGCAGACGCCAGGGCTTTTGATAAAGGCGTCAGAACAGCCGTTGAAGAGTTATTAGAAGGTTAGTTTCCTCTTTAGTCAAGATACCCCAAGTTAAATTACCCACTAGTTAAGTTATCCCTAATCCGGGGACCTCATAGTCAAAATAAAGGCGTCAGAATAGCCGTTGAAGAGTTATTAGAAGGAACTTAGTTTCCTCTTTAGTCAAGATACCCTAAGTTAAATTACCCCTTAGCCAAGCTACCCCTAATCTAGGGACCTCATAGCCAAGATATCTCAGGTAAATGAAATATACCCAAGTTAAATTACCCCTTACCTAAGTTACCCCTAATCCAGAGATCTCATAGTCAAGATATCTAGGGTAAATTAAAGATACCCCAAGTTAAATTACCCCTTAGCCAAGTTACCCCTAATCCAGGGACCTCTTAGTTAAGATATCTAAGGTAAATGAATGATACCCCAAGTTAAATTACCCCTTAGCCAAGTTACCCCTAATCCAGGGACCTCTTAGTTGAGATATCTAAGGTAAATGAATGATACCCCAAGTTAAATTACCCCTTAGCCAAGTGATCCCTAATCCTGGGACCTCTTAGTTAAGATATCTAAGGTAAATGAATGATACCCCAAGTTAAATTACCCCTTAGCCAAGTTACCCCTAATCCAGGGACCTCTTAGTTGAGATATCTAAGGTAAATGAATGATACCCCAAGTTAAATTACCCCTTAGCCAAGTGATCCCTAATCCTGGGACCTCTTAGTTAAGATATCTAAGGTAAATGAATGATACCCCAAGTTAAATTACCCCTTAGCCAAGTTACCCCTAATCCAGGGACCTCTTAGTCAAGATATCTAAGGTAA
The DNA here is from genome assembly GCA_932527175.1 of Operophtera brumata. Taxonomy (NCBI): domain Eukaryota; kingdom Metazoa; phylum Arthropoda; class Insecta; order Lepidoptera; family Geometridae; genus Operophtera; species Operophtera brumata. The sequence goes on along the minus strand of OW052239.1, from coordinate 49,404,638 downwards.
TTGAAAGATACCCCAAGATAAATTACCCCTTAGCCAAGTGATCCCTAATCCTGGGACCTCTTAGTTAAGATATCTAAGGTAAATGAATGATACCCCAAGTTAAATTACCCCTTAGCCAAGTTACCCCTAATCCAGGGACCTCTTAGTCAAGATATCTAAGGTAAATGAAAGATACCCCAAGTTAAATTACTCCTTAGCCAAGTTACCCCTAATCCAGGGACCTCTTAGTCAAGATATCTAAGGTAATTGAAAGATACCCCAAGATAAATTACCCCTTAGCCAAGTGATCCCTAATCCTGGGACCTCTTAGTTAAGATATCTAAGGTAAATGAATGATACCCCAAGTTAAATTACCCCTTAGCCAAGTTACCCCTAATCCAGGGACCTCTTAGTCAAGATATCTAAGGTAAATGAAAGATACCCCAAGTTAAATTACTCCTTAGCCAAGTTACCCCTAATCCAGGGACCTCTTAGTCAAGATATCTAAGGTAATTGAAAGATACCCCAAGATAAATTACCCCTTAGCCAAGTGATCCCTAATCCTGGGACCTCTTAGTTAAGATATCTAAGGTAAATGAATTATACCCCAAGTTAAATTACCCCTTAGCCAAGTTACCCCTAATCCAGGGACCTCTTAGTCAAGATATCTAAGGTAAATTAAAGATACCCCAAGTTAAATTACTCCTTAGCCAAGTTACCCCTAATCCAGGGACCTCTTAGTCAAGATATCTAAGGTAATTGAAAGATACCCCAAGATAAATTACCCCTTAGCCAAGTGATCCCTAATCCTGGGACCTCTTAGTTAAGATATCTAAGGTAAATGAATGATACCCCAAGTTAAATTACCCCTTAGCCAAGTTACCCCTGATCCAGGGACCTCTTAGTCAAGATATCTAAGGTAAATTAAAGATACCCCAAGTTAAATTACTCCTTAGCCAAGTTACCCCTAATCCAGGGACCTCTTAGTCAAGATATCTAAGGTAAATGAAAGATACCCCAAGCTAAATTACCCCTTAGCCAAAACACCAATTACAGTTTTCTCTCCTAGTTGTTAGCCCTCTTAAAACCCGTTTTACGTCCTTTCTTCGACTAGAGAAAATATTAAGCGTTAATTTTTATACGATTTAGTAGTTTATCACATTACTTAGATTAAAGGAGAAGGATTTATTTTGTATGTTTGCTACTTTAGCAGCAAAACGAAGTTTTATCATTTGTCGCTTACGTCATTTACTTCCGAGCGGCAGAAACCTATTATACCTATACAGCTATTATATCTTATATATCTCATCTCTTCCCGCTAGCTTATTACGTATCTTGCAATAGCAATTCTATAGCAAAAATTGCGCGAGAATTGCGCGATTATCGCATCCAAATCGCAAATTCGTATTACGTATACGGCGCCGCGGCGGTACGTAATACGAATTTGCAATTTAAATGCGATAATCGCGCAATTCTCGCGCAATTTTTGCTATCGCAATGCTATTGCCGGGTTCAAGTGTGTAAAGCGCTGTCACGTTCTTGCAGCTATTGTTTTCTTGCTAGACTCCGCCCATTTGATATTTTAACATATCGTCTTATTACTTAATAATATCGATTCGGACAACTTTCAGTGTGGATTTAATGAAATCAATTGATTTTTCGTGAACTAATTTATCTAATGTGTTTTTTTCTGCTTTCCCCTTCCGTATACTGGATTTCTACATGGTGAGTTAAGGAGCGCTTTACACTGATGCTTTTGTCTTACGGCCGACCCAAACCCACCCAGAGTTCCCGCAATCAACTCTATGGTTGGCTAAAATGATAAAAAACACCGGCCAAGTGCGAGTCGGACTCTCGCACGAAGGGTTCCCGTACCATTATTTAAAAAACGGCAAAAAAAACACGTTTGTTGTATGGGAGCCCCCTTAAATATTTATTTTATTCTGTTTTTTAGTATTTGTTGTTATAGCGGCAATAGAAATACATCATCTGTGAAAATTTAAACTCTCTAACTATCACGGTTCTTAAGTTACAGCCTGGTGACAGACGGACGGACAGCGAACTCTTAGTACCCAATAGGGTCCCGTTTTACCCTTTGGGTACGGAACCCTAAAAATTGTGTATGCTAATAATAGGTATACCATTTAAGGCGGAACGCTTCGCTTGTGTCGCGAAGTTCAAATTTTATTGTTTTTTGCTAATCACAGCTCATCAATGCATTTTGAGATAGCAAAACTTAATTTTTCTAAAACTAGGAGGAATAAACTCGCATATTTTGATTAAAAATGTTTCGTAATTATCATAAGTTTAGCTACGAATGTCATTCAATGATTTTTACAATGATTTGTTTTGTTCATTGACTATCGTAGCTAACTAAACTAATGATAATTATGATACACTTTTAATCAAAGTATGTGTTAGGTCTATTAGTTTCCGCAAAATCAGATTTTGCTATCTACAGATGTGTTGATGAGCTGTGATTAGCAAAAAACACTATAAAATTTGAATTTCGCGCCACAAGCGAAACGTTTCACCTTAACGTTAGCGAGACGATAGCAATGTCAAATAATTGAGTATATTGTTTATTGTTATTTTTAAGACATTACAATTACTGTTTCATTTCGTTTCGTATGAGGTAGTGCTGGCCTCTGGTGTCGGAGTTACTGTGAATCTGTGACTTATCTTTTTAACTTGTAACAATGTACTTATGCATGCTGTAAAACTGATCAAGGCCTGTATCTTTTTGCCTTTATTATCATCTTATGTACCCATGTTTCGAAATATAAATGATTGATTGATTGAAATTATTAAGATTTGTAGTCACCCCGATGCCATTGGCCAATATTTGACATTAACTAGCGTCTCGCTAGCGTTAATCATTCGTGCTGAAATTTGGCATACCTGTCAGGTTCCGATGACATCAAGCTGATCTGATGATGGACACGGAAGGTGGACAACGGAACTCCTCGACGGATAGCAGTAGACTGGCCATGTTTAGGCTCATTTTGATCAGCACACGGTTTCGATCACTAATATTATAAAAGCTTTTTATTGAAAAATATATTCTTTAACAAAACTTACTATTGCAAACATACATCTGGTTTTCACAAAGGAGGTGAGCAACCGCTGACCCAGGTCAAAAATAAATGAACCAGGGCTCGTTCATGGAAGTAATCAGTACGGTTCTAAATGTTGTTTCTTGTCCAATTTTCAAAAAACTTGTATATTTTTAGAAGTTGGGAAGCAAAATTTGTGGTTTCTAAATAATTAGATAAATCAACTCATTGCATTTGCGTGAAACAAAACGCAACAAGCTTCATTACTTTCCCACAACTTCTACGCAAGAAATTAAATTAGCTTTTGAATTATCTTAACATATATTATCAATAACCAAAATTATCCCAACTGTACGTTACGTTAGTCAAAAAAGATGGGTCAAGCAATGTATAGGGAGTTGCCCATGTTCTTTACTGACATGGAAATGTCATATATTTTATTTCTTTAAAATGAATTCGAAGTGATTCTTGAGCTTGGGGCCCATATTATAAATTGCATAAACAGCCATCTTCTGCAACACAAATGTGGTGTTTTATATCTTCAGCACTCCCCACAACATTATGCCGTATGACATAGTCACTAAACACTGCTGCAATGCTGGTTGTTGATCAATTGTTTGTTCATCAGGTCTGGATGGGGCGTGGCCGTCGCTTCACGCCTACAAAGAACGCAATCCGGCGCCGAAAGACGATGATGACGAACAGAACATCTTCGAGGTAAACCATCATCAAACACCACACTTCATTACCATTTTGAGTAGTAGTAGAACTTTTTTGTGAAAAAGTTCGTCCGGGGAAGTACTACCACCATGCCTATTTCTGCCGCAAAGCAGTAGTGCTTGCATTGCTGTGTTCCGGTTTGAAGGGTATGGGTGCCGGTGTTATTACAGGCACATGAGACTTTTCATCTTTATGTCTCAGGGTGGCGGGCGCAGTGCAATGCGACATAGGGCGCGTCCTAGGTGGACGTGACCTATGTGAGAATGCACTGTTCATAGGCAGAGGTTACCGCTTATCATCAGGTGGGCTATCAGCCCGTTCCATCATTCAAGTAGCATAAAAATAAAAATAAACATAAACCACCACTTTTTTTTTTGTTTACACTTATACTTTTTTAATTCAAGTTTGTCTGAACAAGCATATGGCCCACCTGCTGTTAAGCGGTAACCTAATAAGGGCACGTCCACGTAGGACGCCCTATGTGATAAAATAACTGCACTTTGTTATTTTTTTTCACATTGTTAATGAACAGGTAGAACATTTTTGTACGGTCACTTTACAGATAAAAGGTCAATGAATGATATTATATTTTTTTCGGCACATAACATTAACTCCTCTATGAGGAGAAAGCCTCCAAGTAAGAGCAATCAGCCGCTGTATACTTCTTATGGCGCAATAGGTTCACAACATGTCTATGAGCTCTAGTTTTTTTTAGTTTTTGATATATACTTCACTCAATATTTTTTTTATCAATGTTACCACCTTTTTATCATTGAATTACCATTTTAGACTTACTTCTTATCTCACATTTTAATTTTAGAAACTATTGTATTTTATTAATTATTATTTGAGTTAGTGAAGTCATCAACAAAATTTAACAAAACTCTAAAAGGCATTTTTATATATATTTTATATACACAAAAACACGGTATCAGAGCGAGCGCTCGCCTTCAAGCCTCATACAAAAATTTTCGTTGAAGCTACAGTGCCTTAACATTACAAATTGTGTACATTTCAGTGTCTAAACCTGCCGTGCTCATCGCGTTCAAGCTCCGAGAACTCCAGCGCAAGCCGCCTGCGCACCACCGACACTCAGACCCCCATCCTCTGCGCCATCGCACTGCCCACTCATCATGGAGGTAAGCCAACAATCTGAACTCCGGCGCAAGCCGCCTGCGCACCACCGACACCCAGACCTCCATCCTCTGCGCCATCGCACTGCCCACCCATCATGGAGGTAAGCCAACAATCTGAACTCCAGCGCAAGCCGCCTGCGCACCACCGACACCCAGACCTCCATCCTCTGCGCCATCGCACTGCCCACCCATCATGGAGGTAAGCCAACAATTTGAACTCCAGCGCAAGCCGCCTGCGCACCACCGACACCCAGACCTCCATCCTCTGCGCCATCGTACTGCCCACCCATCATGGAGGTAAGCCAACAATCTGAACTCCAGCGCAAGCCGCCTGCGCACCACCGACACCCAGACCTCCATCCTCTGCGCCATCGTACTGCCCACCCATCATGGAGGTAAGCCAACAATCTGAACTCCAGCGCAAGCCGCCTGCGCACCACCGACACCCAGACCTCCATCCTCTGCGCCATCGCACTGCCCACCCATCATGGAGGTAAGCCAACAATCTGAACTCCAGCGCAAGCCGCCTGCGCACCACCGACACCCAGACCTCCATCCTCTGCGCCATCGCACTGCCCACCCATCATGGAGGTAAGCCAACAATCTGAACTCCAGCGCAAGCCGCCTGCGCATCACCGACACCCAGACCTCCATCCTCTGCGCCATCGCACTGCCCACCCATCATGGAGGTAAGCCAACAATTTGAACTCCAGCGCAAGCCGCCTGCGCACCACCGACACCCAGACCTCCATCCTCTGCGCCATCGTACTGCCCACCCATCATGTAGGTAAGCCAACAATCTGAACTCCAGCGCAAGCCGCCTGCGCACCACCGACACCCAGACCTCCATCCTCTGCGCCATCGCACTGCCCACCCATCATGGAGGTAAGCCAACAATCTGAACTCCAGCGCAAGCCGCCTGCGCACCACCGACACCCAGACCTCCATCCTCTGCGCCATCGCACTGCCCACCCATCATGGAGGTAAGCCAACAATCTGAACTCCAGCGCAAGCCGCCTGCGCACCACCGACACCCAGACCTCCATCCTCTGCGCCATCGCACTGCCCACCCATCATGGAGGTAAGCCAACAATCTGAACTCCAGCGCAAGCCGCCTGCGCACCACCGACACCCAGACCTCCATCCTCTGCGCCATCGCACTGCCCACCCATCATGGAGGTAAGCCAACAATCTGAACTCCAGCGCAAGCCGCCTGCGCACCACCGACACCCAGACCTCCATCCTCTGCGCCATCGCACTGCCCACCCATCATGGAGGTAAGCCAACAATCTGAACTCCAGCGCAAGCCGCCTGCGCACCACCGACACCCAGACCTCCATCCTCTGCGCCATCGCACTGCCCACCCATCATGGAGGTAAGCCAACAATCTGAACTCCAGCGCAAGCCGCCTGCGCACCACCGACACCCAGACCTCCATCCTCTGCGCCATCGCACTGCCCACCCATCATGGAGGTAAGCCAACAATCTGAACTCCAGCGCAAGCCGCCTGCGCACCACCGACACCCAGACCTCCATCCTCTGCGCCATCGCACTGCCCACTCATCATGGAGGTAAGCCAACAATCTGAACTCCAGCGCAAGCCGCCTGCGCACCACCGACACCCAGACCTCCATCCTCCGCGCCGTCGCACTGCCCACCCATCATGGAGGTAAGCCAACAATCTGAACTCCAGCGCAAGCCTCCTGCGCACCACCGACACCCAGACCTCCATCCTCTGCGCCATCGCACTGCCCACCCATCATGGAGGTAAGCCAACAATCTGAACTCCAGCGCAAGCCGCCTGCGCACCACCGACACCCAGACCTCCATCCTCTGCGCCATCGCACTGCCCACCCATCATGGAGGTAAGCCAACAATCTGAACTCCAGCGCAAGCCGCCTGCGCACCACCGACACCCAGACCTCCATCCTCTGCGCCATCGCACTGCCCACCCATCATGGAGGTAAGCCAACAATAGGAACTCCAGCGCAAGCCGCCTGCGCACCACCGACACCCAGACCTCCATCCTCTGCGCCATCGCACTGCCCACCCATCATGGAGGTAAGCCAACAATCTATCTACAAGACTAATTTAGGCTGCGTCCCCCGTAGGCAGGGCTTAAACAATCTGACAGAATAACTATCTAGTACATTATAAAGATATGATAATTATCCGATAATTATCAAACAGATATTAAGCCTAGGAATCCTTTTTTATCTGATATTACATATCAACATATCAACATTTATGTTAGAAGCAAGTAGTTTAGTAAATAAATTATACACATTTTACAATCAAGGTAATCTTTTATCTTTTTGTATATAATTGCGTGAATAAAAACTTGCAAACTAAAATACGAGAAGTTAATCAACTACATACTACTTAATTAAATTGATGAGTGGAATATCATCGTCATCAACTACGTTAACTGGACAGGGGTTGTCTGTCTGTATCTGAAGAATCGAAATTCAAAATCCAACTTAAACTTAAACAATATTTTCAAGTTAAGACATCAGTTAGGGCCGGTGCGGCGGCAGATTCCGCTGAGGACCTCAAAAGATGCAAATATGCAATATTTGACAGAGCTTACTTATTTGAGCCTTTCGGGGTCGAGACTGGGTCCGTGGGGTACCGGGCCCTTCGCGTGTTCAAAATTATTTCAGGGCATCTGGTCAAAGCGACGCGTGACCCGAGAGCTGGCTCTTATTTGGCTCAACGCATTAGTATTGCCATTCAGCGTGGCAATGCAGCCTGCATCTTAGGGACGCTTCCGTCTGGTATTGATTTGGATCAGTTGAGCTACCTTTAGATCGCTAGCAGCGGTCTTCAGGTAGCACAACTGTTTCATATGTATTTTGTACATTTTGTATTAGTAGTATTATTCTTTCTGTAAATAAATGTATTTATATTTTCGATTATACTTATCAAGATAATTATCAACCTATATTTATCTTGATAATTATCAATGATAATTATCACTTCGAACTCTGCCCGTAGGCAAACTGTTCGCCGCCGACTGAGTTACCGGCGTATCGGTTTAGTACGCCCTTCCATATATTTACACCCAACATACTTATTTCTGCCGCAAAGCAGTAGTGCTCGCATTTTTGTGTTCTGGTTTGAAGGGTATGGGTGCCGGTGAAATTACAGGCACATGAGACATTTCATATTTATGTCTCAGGGTGGCGGGCGCAGTGCAATGCCACATAGAGTGAGCGATAGTAGGTGGATGTGACCTGTGAGGTAATGCACTGTTCATAGGCAGAGGGTATACCACTTAACATCAGATGGGCCATCTGCTTGACCCGACATAACAAGTTGTATAAAAAAAAAGGAATTTAGCTGTTGTCTACCTCTTAGGCTGCGTCCCCAGTAGGCAAACTGTTCGCCGCCGACTGAGTGAGCGACGTATCGAAATAATGGAAATAATGGCAAATATATGGAAGAAATATATATATGAAATATATAGTTCCCTTCCATATATTTGGAGTGTTCACAGTTTTACCCTTGCATATATTTGAAATGGAGTGTTCACAGTCTGCTAGTTTTGCGCTCACTCTGCGCAGTTTGCAACGTGACGCGCAAGTCTTTAGTCATTAGTAGAATAATCATGAATGATTCTGTTTCTTATCAAGTAATTAATTTTTTAACAAGTAATAAAACCCTCGACGCAATGAAACGGGTGAACCGATTTTGATCAAACATAGCTAAGAACACTCCCGACTTTCAAACAAAAAACAAAAACAAAATCGGTTCATCCGTTTGGGAGCTACGATGCCACTGACAGACACACACACAGACACGTCAAACTTATTCATAATAATAACTTATTCTTAATAACACCCCGTCGTTTTTGCGTCGGAGGTTAAAAAAGGACAACATTTTATTTTTGAAAATGGTACTAAAATCGGCGATCTCTTCTCTTAAATCGGTTCGTTTCGTTTCGTTTCGTATGAGGTAGTGCTGGCCTCTGGTGTCGGAGTTCGTCAAGCCGCCCGAGGGCCTCTGACATGGCTTATCGACTGCTATTAATCAATAACAGCCGGGACAGACAGCTTAACGTGCCCCCCATTCTACCAAATCTCTTTGGTAGAATGCACAGATTTAGAAGTATAGTACGTAGAATGTATGCAATGCGTTGCGGCTGCAGAAGAAATAAAAAAAAATACATTGGCGCAAAATCTTTAAAAAATCTCTAATTTAATTAATTTAATTTTCACTAGATACGGGATATTTACCATGATTTTTGAGTATTAAAAGTGTGACCTGCTACGCGTCCGGACACCGTTAGTGTTGTGTGTCGAGTTGGTGTGAATTGTGACAATGAAACCGATGGTAGTGGTATCGTTCGTAATAAAAGAGTGAGAAAGAGGGTAGATCGATATATCTGCCAATAACATCTACTCGCAAAGACTTTAGTTAGTTCTCCCGTGATAATGGCGCATGCGACTGTGCCGAAATATCGGGAACATTTAAAACTCAAAAATCATGGTAATAATATCCTGTTTCTAGTGAAAAGTATGTACATAACCATGATAGTTTCAAAAGTTAAATTAATTTAATTAATTTAAATTAATTAAATTGCAAATTGAATTGGTAGTGGCCGTAATTAGTTTTTCATATTGTATTGGATTATTTTATTTTCTCGCAATCATAGTGAAAAGTGGAGTGTTACACACGGCGCTAAAAATCCATTAAAACTTGGTTTCTATTTACTCCCGAGCTTTGTATGTAATGGGTCATTTTAGCTCCTTGTATAACAATCTACTATTATGTGTTTCAGAATCGATGAAGTACGATGCTGTTTATCATCACCGAAGTGTCGAGGAGAAATTGGGCGAAATGGACCCGGACCGGTACCCTTACGTACACTTATCAGCTGTAAGTACCCTTACATACACTTAACTGTAGTATCCTATGTACATATCTGCTATAGGTAACCTTTATGTACTCTTTTTTTAGGGTTCCGTACCCAAAGGGTAAAACGGGAACCTATTACTAAGGCTCCGCTGTCCGTATGTCCGTCTGTCACCAGGCTGTATCTCATGAACTGTGGATAGTTGACAGTTGAAATTTTACAGATGATTTATTTCTGTTGCCGCACTAACAACAAATACTAAAAAACAGAATAAAAGAAATATTTAGGGTCACCATACAACAAACGTAAATTTTTGACATTAGTCTTGCAAATAATTTCTTTGCCGTTTTTATAGATAATGGTACGGAACCCTTCGTGCGGGAGTCTTTTTCGCACTTGGCCGGTTTCTTTGAACAGGCGCTCTCCACCTAGTAGTACCAAGGATAGATAGATAGATAACTCTTTACTGTATTCACCTTAAAATAAAATAACAGTATGCTTAAGTTATCTTGCAAACAATGGCAATGCAGCCAGTATCTTAGGGGACGCTTCCGTCTGTTATTTAGATCAGTTGAGCTACCTTTAGATCGTTAGCAGCGGTCTTCAGGTAGCACAACTGTTTCATTTGTATTTGTAAATTTTGTACATACCTACTTATATTAGTTGTATTATTTTATCTGTAAATAATTGTACTTTCTTGTCAATATTATTTATAAGCTTTTATTTTACTTGTAATGTATGTCGGGGTGGAATCTTGCAACTGAATTTTAAAGCTCAACCGTTCCTCAACGGATGATATATGATATTTGTCATACCTGTCAAGTTCCGGTGACAATGCAATATGATGGTGACAGCGGCCTGATCTGATGATGGATAATAGACTGGCCGTGTTTAGGCTCATTGTGATCAGCACACGGTTACGATCATTAATTTAAGAAAGCTTTATTATTATTCAATTAAAACTAAGACAATAAAACAAAACTAAAATAAAAACCTACCTATCAGATCAGCAAGCCGTCACCCGACGGCAGCGTGCCCAGAATGCTGGCTGCATTGCCACGCTGAATGGCAATGCTTATTCGTTGCTCAAAAAAGGAAAAATTCCAGGCTATTTCTAGATGGCGCTAGCAAATAGCCTGGGAATCATTCAACCACCATTTTAAACCAATTACCTAATATCTTTTAATTCTTTAAAAATAAACATTTAAATTTATATTTTATGTTTTTATTATGAAACTATTGTCTATCGATACATGTAAAAAGCATTACAATCGTTTATAGCGGATTCAAAACACTCGGCGACATCTAGCGTCATTGTAGGCAATCATATATCAATGCACGTTTTCTTGTATTAGATTGGCAGTCTATTGTGTTTAGTTAGTCTATGATTGTACGAAAGCTTGTATTGAACAAAAAAAAAACACAAAAGACTTTTTTTTTTTGTATACTACTTGTATTACGGAACATGCAAGAGGCCCACCTGATGTTAAGCGGCCCTATGTGGCATTGCACTGCGCCCGCCACCCTGAGACATAAAGATGAAAAGTCTCATGTGCCTGTAATTTCACCGGCACCCTTACCCTTCAAACCGGAACACAGCAATGTGAGCACTACTGCTTTGCGGCAGAAATAGGTATGGTGGTAGTATTTCCACGGACGAACTCTATCACAAAAAAGCTCTACTACTACTAAAATGTAATGTATTCCAGGTCCACGAATACACCTACCCACAAGTGGGACCAGGTGGTATCATCACATCTGAGAAGTCTTCGCCCAACACCAAACCACCGCTACTTAAAAGGGATTCAGGTAAACACATGGGTACATTTACCCCATTTCACCGGGCGACGGATAATTGTTTGCGAAATAAAACAGACTTCAAAGCTAGGAATTTTTGATGAAAATGGGACCAACCTGGAAGAAAATCCTTTACAAATACAGGGTGTAACATAATATCCCTATAAGCCCGGGGAGGGGTATTCTACACATCAAGGCGAATAACATTAGTTCAAGTTCTTAACGTTATTCGCCATGATGTGTAGAATACCCCCTCCCCAGGCTTATAGGGATATTATGTTACACCCTATATATTCATAAATGCATAACATAACACCCAACAGTCACATGCATAGTCCTGATCCCATACTAGGATTCCCTGTGTCGTGGGTATCAGGAACTACGAGTACCTTGCTACCATAACACACAGACCTGGAACAAATATTTAATTACTTATTAGCCTGCTTTATGGCTAGATTGTTATGATACTGTATATTTATCAAGTACAAAAACAAATTAAAAAAAAAGTCACGCACTTAGAGTTTTTTGTTGTCTTATAATTAAAGGTCGCGCAACGAGTAATGAGCGCTGACCTTCAATGCGCAGTAGTCATTATTTGGGTCTGTTTAGCGGGGGGAGAAAGGCGCGGGGGGAGAGGCGTGCAGCGCCGGCGCGCTATTGGTTGATCAGTCGCCTTCCGTATCGCGCGCCCCGCACTCAGGCGCACATACAGACGCGCACACATGTCTTTGATACTTAGTTGATACTGATAATGTTGTTTTCGTTTCGTTTGTGTGAAAAAATGTGTTAAGGTGGTTGCTTTCGCATATGGCGCGAAATTCAACTTGTTTCGTGTTTTTTGCTCGTCACAGCTCATTAACACTTCTTCAGATAGCGAAGACGAATTTGCCGGTAATTATATGACCTAACACACAAGTTTTAATTTACAATATCACATAAATATCATTAGTTTAGCTACGATTGTGCTTCAATGGTAATTACAGTGTTTTTTTGTTTCAAGCACATTCATAGAACTAATGATTATTTATGTGATATTATAAATCAAAACTTTTATGTTAGATCATACCGGCACATTGGTTGTCGCTATCTGAAGAAGTGTTGTTGAGCTGTGATGAGCAAAAACACGAAAAAAATAATAATGTCGCGCCGCAAGCGAAAGCAACCACCTTAACTAGGCAAGCCAGTAAAATGGTTTATGACGTGGATTGTTTTATTAAAAAGAAGACAGATGAAATCTTCGCTAATCATTGAAAATAAAATACAACAGATCATTACCAATTTACCATTACCATAACCTTTTATATGAGATTCTGTGGTTGGGGTTTAAAAATAGACATGGTTGCTGTATCTCTGATGTTTTCTGTTTTCAGGATCAATAAAGAAGTGTTCGTACGGCGGTCCGCCGCCGCTGCCCGATAAGAAACCCAGCGAGTCATTCCAAGCAAGGATGAAATGCCGGTCAGTTAGAAAACCTGCTTTATTAAGGTGGTTCCTTACGCTTGTGGCGCGAAATTCAAATTTGTTAAGAGTTTTTTGCTCATCACAGCTCATCAACACTTTTTCAGACAGCGAAAGTTGATTTCGCGAGAACTAGCAGACTTAACGCACATTTTTTAATTGATAGTATTTCATAAATATCATCATTTTAGCTACGACCCCCTGAACACATTTTTACAGTGTTTTTGTTTTTTGTTTTTAAGAAGTATTCATGAGCATGAGAAGCATTCATCAAGAAAAAAAAAGAAGAAGAATTTCGTGCCACAAGCGTGGGCATCCACTTGTTGTGCTTTGTAGTAGTAGAGCTTTTCTGCCGCAAAGCAGTAGTGCTCGTATTGCGCGTCGTAGGTGGACGTGACCTATGAGGTAATACATTGTTAAAGGCAGGGGTTATCGCCAACAGTTGGGCCATCTGCTTCTTCCGTCATTCACGACCCAGGTAGAAATTTCATACAAAAAAAAACGCCGCGCGCCGCTCGGTAAAGTAGTTTTTATTGAATATCTCGTAAAATATAGATCATTTTACAAAACCCCTGCAGTAAACCCTCGGCTTTGCTGTATTCATTTTATTTATCTAATTTTTTTCCCAATAATATGCACCATTTTAATAAAGAATTGAGGTAACTTTGGGATATTCAATTCAATTCAATACATTTATTTCAGGCAACAGTGAAAAATGTACATTGTACCTAGACAAAGGCCCATAGTAATATATACCTTACAACTAACATACATATAAAGATATTTATAACTTAATCTGACACACGTGTGATCGCAAACGCGTCCCGGCCCGGGGGATCACGTGACAGACGGTCCTTGAACCGCCGGAACTTCACCCCTTTTGGCCAGAAGTCAGGGCTCAAGTAGATCTTCAGATCTTCCGTAGGGACCCTCACCATAAATGAGCTAAAGCCCACATTATGACGAGAGTCCAACTTCATGACCCTCAATCCCACTCCGACTTGTCCTAGGTGGATGTGACCTATCAGGTAATGCATTGTTAAAGGCAGAGGTTATCGCTCAACATCAGTTGGGCCATTTCTGGTACAGAGATCCCTTGGAATTATAATGTAGTATCCATGCATATTTATAATTTGAATATTAGCAGCGCCCCGCATAGGTCTCGCATAGGGAATAACGGGATAAAAATGTGCCTATTTGTTATTCCGCGAGTCAAGCTATCTCCATTCCAAATTTCATTCAAATCTGTCGAGCCGTTTCAGCGTGAAGAAGTAACAAACACACAAAATTTCGCATTTATAATATTACAAGGGACTTTCATACAAACTTTAACACCCTTTTTCAACCCATTAGTTTGTGAATTTTCCAAAATCGTTTCTTAGTACTCCCCATAGAGATTGCTTGTGCCAAATTTAAGACATCCAGGCCCAGTGGTTTCTGAAATTTCGTGATGTCAGTTAGTCAGTGACTGTAGTAGTAGTTTAGTGACAGTGTCAAGTATCTATATAGCCCATCCGGGTTATAGATACTTATGTATTATAAGTTCTATTGTTCTCAACCAACAGAAATTTTAATTTGCAGACATTGTCACGAGTGGTACTTGGAGAGCGCGAACAGGCCGGGCGCGTGTGAGTTCGCGCCGGACTGCTTCAAGTCCTGCATCGACTGCGTCACGTGTATCAAATGTGCTCAGGTACGGTTATATGCAGACACTGTCACGAGTGGTACTTGGAGAGCGCGAACAGGCCGGGCGCGTGTGAGTTCGCGCCGGACTGCTTCAAGTCCTGCATCGACTGCGTCACGTGTATCAAATGTGCTCAGGTACGATTATATGCAGACACTGTCACGAGTGGTACTTGGAGAGCGCGAACAGGCCGGGCGCGTGTGAGTTCGCTGGGTACTAGATAACTGATATACTTAATACAATACATTACATAAACAGATATTCTTTTATTATACATAGAAAATACCCAGAACACCCTGAACAATCTGCAGATCGTACAGAACAACAACCTTTCGCACTTCAGCCGGCTACTCGCCCGACATAGGTCGTCAAGTATAAATAGTAAATACAGTGGTTGTTATTTAATTTGCAGTGTATGCTGTACCACTGCATGTCGGACGCGGAGGGAGACTTCGCGATGCACCCGTGCGCCTGCGCACCTCCCGACGAGCAGTGCGCTAAACGGTAACTAACCGTCTAATTTTAGTTATAGGTGGGAGTGCTGCACTGACATACCGCTGTGGTGTTTTTTTTTCTCCCGCGCTTTATCTCCCTTTTTTTTTTGGTGACGAGTTGGAAATCTTTAAACAGATTATGTTGATGGTTATGTGAGGTTCACGGACTCGTGGACTCACTAAACCCCCCGGTCATCCTCTGCGCATGTCGATGGGCTTCGGGATCTCCTACGGAAAGCACCGGTGCCCATCTCGGGAGGCGCCCAACGGGGCCCATTAACTCTCCCTCCAAATGTGGCAGCACAGGGTCCACTCTGTGCTGCCACCAACCATAGGCTCGGAGGACCAACCACGCGAGCCCAGCGACGTGTCTCTCTTCCACCACGAAAACGCGAGAAAACTCATGTCTTGTCACTTCCTTCCTGGTCAAGTGAAAGTCAAAGTCAAGAAGTATTTTATTCAATGAAATCACAAGGATCATTTTGAATCGTCTTAAAAAATAACATTACATTTACTCCTGTTCCAACGCAACCAGACCTAGAAGAATCAGGCAAAAAACACGGTCTGTTTTTTTTTGATGATCCTTCTTACTACTGGCCATCATGTATCTTCCGAGCCCCTGTGCTAACCCTACCCCAGCCAGCCCAGCTGCTTGAAGTAACGGAGCAGGACTTTGGGTTCATGGCAACTCTGTTGAAGTGTGTCCAGCCGTCGATGATGGAGGGCAGGATCCAAGGAACTTCCTCCCGCGAACACTCAGGTTGTGGAATGATCTCCCTGCTGAGGTTTTCCCAAGAGACTGCAGTATGGGGTTCTTCAAACGGGGTGTTTGGAAATTTTTAAAGGTTCGGCAACGCGCGTGTTATGCCTCCGGTATTTCAGGCGTCCATAGGATACGGTAACCGCTTACCAACAGGTGGGCCCGTATGCTTGTTTGCTACCTAGGTAGTATACAAAAAAACCTCCTGCGAACCCGTCTCGGCCCTGGCCTCTTGTGGCCGCACAATTACGCGCTCCACCATCTCTTCTTCCTCCACGCAGCCGCGCCATAGCCCGCTGTCAGTGGCTCCAATAGATCCATATGGATTGCCCGTAATCACACAGGCAGGTGGTCTGGGGGCGTAGTACGAGTTTGGATACGAAACTATATGAAGTTTAGTTTCCTTCCATACATTTACTTGCAGCGCCCCTAACGGAAACGAGGAGAAAACTAAGGACGCTGTCAGAAAATGTATTATAGTTTCGAATACTATCAAATATATCAACGCGGCACCGGTCAGATACTGGCTGAGTCGACAACACTGCATGCAGTTGAGCCGACTATGATGTACTCCGGTTCGTGACGGAGAGGTGCGAAGGCCGGATTCAGGGGGCGGCGATTCGTCTATCTCTCCAGTGGCTGCAGACCAACAGAGCCACTGACTTCAAGTCATATGCTCAGCACGTCCAGGCGAAGTATAAGGATCGCCAGCTGGTATTGTTAAAAAAATTAATGTGTTTATTATTTTTCCAGTTGGATCGGCATAACCCTCCTCAGTATCCTGGTGCCATGCCTGTGCTGCTACGCGCCGCTGCGCTGTGCACACCGCGCGGCGGCGCGCGCGCGCGTCGCGGGCGGGCACCATGCGCCACTGCACTAGCGCCACGCGCAGTATGTCGACACCGCGGCGCTCTCGCCGCGCATGTCCGGCATACTGTGTAGCGAGAACAACGACTGGAACTTACAACAACGGCTGGAAGTTAGAACGGCGGTTGGAAGTTAGAACACGCGCAGTATGTCGACACCGCGGCGCTCTCGCCGCGCATGTCCGGCATACTGTGTAGCGAGAACAACGGCTGGAACTTACAACAACGGCTGGAAGTTAGAACGGCGGTTGGAAGTTAGAACACGCGCAGTATGTCGACACCGCGGCGCTCTCGCCGCGCCTCTCCGGCATACTGTGTAGCGAGAACAACGGCTGGATCTTACAACAGTTGGAAGTTAGAACGGCGGTTGGAAGTTAGAACACGCGCAGTATGTCGACACCGCAGCGCTCTCGCCGCGCCTGTCCGGCATACTGTGTAGCGAGAACAACGGCTGGAACTTACAACAGTTGGAAGTTAGAACGGCGGTTGGAAGTTAGAACACGCGCAGTATGTCGACACCGCGACACTCTCACCGCGCCTGTCCGGCATACTATGTAGCGAGAACAACGGCTGGAAGTAAGAACAACGGTTGGAAATTAGAACAACGGCTGGAAGTAAGAACAACGGTTGGAAGTTAGAACGGCGGTTGGAAGTTAGAACACGCGCAGTATGTCGAGACCGCGGCACTCTCACCGCGCCTGTCCGACATACTATGTAGCGAGAACAACGGCTGGAAGTAAGAACAACGGTTGGAAGTTAGAACAACGGCTGGAAGTAAGAACAACGGTTGGAAGTTAGAACAACGGCTGGAAGTAAGAACAACGGTTGGAAGTTAGAACAAAGTTGTACAGCCAATGGTCGGAAATGAGAATAAAGGGAATTGAGAGCTTTGGAAATGAGAACAGTTGTTGCATATTAGAACAACGGAATATGAAGAAGAATGGAACAACGGTTGAAAATGCAACAGTGGTTGTAAATGAGAACAACGGCTGGAAATGTGTCTTGTGTTGCTCGGGGTTGTACCCCTTAAATGTTGTTGGGGGTTGTTAGACATTCAAACTCCCGAAATACTCGTTGCGCAGTTCATGAATAATATATTTTCTTGCGCCATCTGATTTAGAGAAGGGGTAAAATGGGGTACCGAACCCGAATATTCAAAAGGGGTAATTAGGGTTTCAGTCAGGGTTAAGTGGCAATGTTTTAAATAGTTTAGAAAAAAGACGTGACACTACCCATATAGTAGCCAGAAGGCAAAAGATCCAACCGCGTGGTTGTATACGGGTGGTATCTACAAAGTTATAATCTCGACAGCCAAGAAATTTGACAAACAAAGGTTCCAACCGGAGACATCAGAATGGACGAAATATTGGTGCAACACAAAATCATAGCCAGAAAGGGAAAAATGGAATCTAAGACCATATAATAAGAAAAACATTTTAAACTATACGATCTTATAAGCCTTAGTCTTATTTCATTTCCGCCAAGTAGTAAGGAAGGTGTGCATTCAAAGGTCGAATAGCCTTTACTTCACGGAAAACATGTACGTTTATCGAGTCTATATGCCTGTAAATAGGCACGTCTCTAGTATTAACCAAGGTTATAGCATACGGGGTTAAAAAAGAGCTGTGTATTTGTGTAGCAGTAACCTTGAGCGTCAGTAATAAGGGTGCTAGTGAGGATTTGAAGTGTAGCTCAAAACCGCGGGGCAAAACGCGGGGTAAAGTGGGTAAGTGCAACATTGTGAACACGGACGCTAAAATTGAGAAAAGAAGCGAATTAACATGGAATAGCTAAACATCAAGTTATTAAATGGGTAAAGTGGATTATAAAGTACTTTTTGCTTATTATCTCACTTTACCCCATTAATAAGTTTTGTTTAAAAAGAATGGGAAATGTGTAGTAAAAATACGCGTCTACCTAATAATAATTATTGCGTGGATTTTTCGTATTTTAATTTTTTACTCTGGAAAATCTTTTTTAAATGGTTGAACAAGTACACTACTGTAACATACCTACGTGTTGTAGTAATTGAACAGCGGTTTAGCTCTATATTGACAATTCTATGCGTATCCATTCAATAGTTTAATCATTAAATTAAATAATAGTATTTTTTTCATCACTGAGATGATTTATCTTTGGAAAAATGCAAAATAAAAGGTTCTTATGCATTCTTAATTGCGTAGTTGTACGGAAATTACCAAAGATCACGATTTAAAAATAATGCTGGGATAGTGAATAATCCCAAAATAAATGTCTGGTAACTCAATTAGGTAATTGTGCATTCTGCGTTGTATGTTAGAAAAACATAGAGTAAACAAAAATCCGTGGGAACTGTCAAAACAATGACATGATAGAAATAAAGGATAAATTAAAAAAGAATAAGTTTTTAAAAGAACAAAGCCAAAATGGCGACTGCGCTTATGCTGCCAATATAATGTAAAATTATTATCAGCTAGGTCAATAAATGATTCATGATAATTATTAAATTTAAAAAAAACTTCGATGAACTTTCTTTTGACCACAGCTTACTTAAAATCTATTATTTATGAAAGTTTAATTATTGGCAACTGAAAAAGAAAGGTGGTTTGTCTTGTCATATTGACAGCTATAATTTATTAAAAGTAATAACAAAAAATGTTTGATCCTTACGTTTCTTACAATAAGGTTACACTTCATACGTGATAAAAATTATAAAATAAACCAGAACTTAGAATAAGCCATTGAAAATGTGTGTTGTAATTTCAATTCAAATATTAAAATCAGAGTTTTATAATTTATTTCTTAATAAGGGTGGGGATAGCGGGGTAAAGTGATACCTTGACGTTTGAAGAGCGAAGGAAAGTGAAAAGTGATGGAACTGTAAAAGGAAAGTGACTGAATAACACTACAGTGTGTATTGAGTGTAAGTGTCAAGTTAGCGGTGACTAGACGACTGTCAATATGGATTTAAGGAGAATTTCGCATAAATGCAATGTTTATCTAAGATCTAATTTATATATTTCTCTGCATTTGAGCGTATTTTAATAATATACCTTAGTTTGTACTGAGGCTCTTGCAAATTAAAATTTTGCAGATAGGATTCGCCATGAAAATCAAGATTATGGACTTAATGTTTGTAATTGTAACGTAATCATGCTATTTCAGTGGCATTATTTTAACATAGTTATTTGAATTTATGTCAAAATATGTTTTTACAAAGTCTTCCACGACTGTTCGGAATCTTTTTACCTGGAAATTATTATTGAAGAAAGATCTGATTATATATGTAAAAAAAATTATTATGTTGAATTTTTTCATCAGCAATTTTATTAAGTAAAAATGTTAAACATATCTCATTATTGTTACATATAACGTTTATGCTTCTATAAAGTTTAAAGTAAATTTAAACATCACAAATTTTCACACAAGTTTTTCTACATTAAATTTTTGTCAGCTGTCAATGTTTTTAAATTGATTGACAGCTGACAACGTAGCATTTTTGATATGTTTTTCTATTATTGTTGTTATTATACATCCATTATTTTAATTAGAATAATTCATTACGGGTAGTTTCAGTAACCTAGGAGAATAGGCATTTCATTTCATTGAAGTTGTAATTTTTATATTAAAATTGTAAGTAATGTGTATGTAAATTTAAATATTTATTATGTAATGTCAATATTTATTCATATGTGTTGTTTTTCATAGTAATTTTTTTCGTATTCATTGCAAAAATCATTGATATTTATCGTTTTTTCATAGTTAACTTGTTATTCTTTTGAAGCTAATTCTAGTCTTATGATCCAGTATTTTGTCATCATCATTACATCTTGAATTTTAATTTAATTTATTAATAAAGACCAACTTTTTTGTATATTTATAAAAATTAAGATGGTGAAAGTGGTTTAGGCGAATTGCGAAAGAGTTTACAAAAACTAATTTTCACAAAAACAATAAAATTGGCAAAATTAAAATTAAAATTCTTGAATTTTCTGCGAGAAAAGGGCTCACTTGCGGAATTTTCGATTATTTTTTTTCCATCCAATGTCTCATTGTAAATAATAAAAGAACACAGATATTAAAAACTATTTCTTTCAGCGATAGCCTGCACCAGATTCGTCATAAATAATTGTTACTCCGTATTTAAAATTTTAATATTGTATGAGTAAGTGAATGTAATAAATGTTTTTTAAATTAAGAAAAATATGTACCTATGTGGATTAATCTGACAAGATTTAATTTCAAAAATTCTAATGAATAGTAAGGAATAACCACACATTTACTAGCAGTAAATTAATATATATAAATTAATAAACCACTATCAGTGTTTTTAGTACCTATCAGTAAAATATTTAAGCATGACTATCACAAAATTTATTTATTGTAAAACAAGAATGATTGTTTTAATAAATGATAACTGTATTAAATATTAATAAATAAAATAATCGTAATCAATATTATTGTGTTCTATTATTTCAGCATTACAATTTTTTAAAAACTAAACAAAATATTATATATAAAAATTATATAATGAACTACGATAAGTAGATGTGTCTAACTTCTCATGTGCCTGTAATTTCACCGGCACTACAACTTAAGGTGTATGCTCACGCTTGCGGCGCGAGATTCAAATGTTTGAGTGTTTTTTTGCCCATTACAGCTCATCAACACTTCTTCAGATAGCGAAAGTTGATTTCGCGAGAATTAGGAGACTTAACACACATGTTTTAATTGATAGTATCTCATAAATATCACCAGTTTAGCTACGATACCCCTGAACAAAAAAAACACTGTAAAAATGTGTTTATGTGTGTATCATACCTAAACTGATGATATTTATGAGATACTATCAATTAAAACATGTGTGTTAAGTATCCTAATTCTCGCGAAATTAACTTTCGCTATTTGACGAAGTGTTGATGAGATGTAATGGGCAAAAAACACCAAAAATTTTGAATTTCGCGCCGCAAGTGTGTGCTTCCACCTTAACTGCAATGATCTAATATGTTACTACTCTTTCACGAGAGAGGGCGCTGTCCTGAAAGCAGTGGTGCCCTCTGTTAACCTAACCTAACAAACTTAGGTAAGGTTAGCTTAACCAAAATGCAGTGGTGCCCTCTAGCTTCACTGTATTGAACTAATATGTTAATACTCTTTCACGAGGGAGAGAGCACAGTCCTAATAGCAGTGGTGCCCTCTAGCTTCACTAGAATGAACTAATATGTTACTACTCTTTCACGAGAGAGGGCGCTGTCCTGAAAGAAGTGGTGCCCTCTAGTAACCTAACCTAACTAAACTTAGGTAAGGTTAGCTTTGAGAGGGATTACTAATATCGGCAGTCGGATCGCGGAAGGATTTTGCTCCCGTGGTCTGGCAAACATGGCGCGAGAGGAACACCGGAGTATTTTTAGTCGGTCTTCTGCCCTTTTCAGGGCGGTGAGTCCCATATAATTCCGGTCCTCCCCGGACCGGTTTATTCGTAAATGAATTTTCTACTCTGAAGACAAAAAAAAAGGTAAGGTGAGCTTAACCAACATGCAGTGGTGCCCTCTAGCTTCACTAGAATGAACTAATATGTTACTACTCTTTCACGAGAGAGGGTGCTGTCCTGAAAGCAGTGGTGCCCTCTAGCTTCACTAACCTTACCAAACTTAGGTTAGGTTAGCTTAACCAAAATACAGTGGTGCCCTCTAGCTTCACTGTAATGAACTTATATGTTAATACTGTTTCACGAGAGAGGGCGCTGTCCTGAATGAGGTGGTGCCCTCTAGCTTCACTTAGGTTAGGTTAACCAAAAAGCAGTGGTGCACTCTAGCTTCACTGGAATGAACTAATATGTTCCAACTCTTTCACGAGAGATGGCGCATTATTTAACCTACATTATTTTCGCATGACCTACATTGATTTTAGTACTGTTTGTGTGCACGACGGCGAACCCCGCAGACCAACCACGCAGCTAATAGTGTTATTTAATGAGGCAAATAAAGACATAAGCATTAGCATAAGTTAGAACAACAAGAAAAATTGTAGTAGGTAGTTAGGGCGTTCATTATTTTACCTAAACACAACGAGCCTAGATAGGAGCGTTTTAAAAATAAGCAGCAAAAAATAAATATAACTATAGGTAGTATAACAGATAAGAGCCGCTTTCCCAACGGTAACGCTGCCACGTAGTTTAGAAAATGTATGAAGAAATTGAGGCCCTGTGATTGGTTAAAAGTCCGGCCTTGCCATTGGTTGACCAATGACAAGCGGTTTTTAATCCTAGCAATTTTAGTATATATATTTGGCGAATCTGCGCATTCGGTCAGTCAGCAAGTTCCTTCCTATAAGTCAAGAAAAGAATAAACAGAAGAAGTCTGCAAGAAATGGTGTTTTCCTCTTCCCAGTAATTCCCAGTGGTAGGCAAGCACCCCTCCCGACACCCCTCCCCGCGCCCCGCAACGCTCGCCGCGCCCCGCTCAGCACCCCGCGCCGCAGCACGTCGAGACGTCGGAGCAGCGAGCAGCACCTGCGACGCACCGAGCAGCCAGGCCAGCAAGCCGCGCCCCACCACGTCCCAGCCCGTAGCACCACCAGCGACCGCAGCACGACCAGCAACAGCACGGCGCCATCGTACCTACTCATACCTATCCTTACCTACTTCCTAGCAGCATCGTCGCTGAGTATCCACCCTGAACACCCCATCCTATCTACAGTCCACATCATCATCATCCTGAGCAGTTTGGTATCAAAGTCCCAGGTTGAGCATACCCAGATTGTGTAATCACGGACAGTGCAGTTTTGGCACGTGTCAGGAATTTACATTTATTGTGCATGGATTACCGGGCTGTGCAATCCTGGCTGCACTTTCCATGGTCGTGAATTTCCAAGGCTTCCATGGTTTTACAATAATGAGGAGTTTTCACCGACGTTTTAAATCATGCACTAATAGATGGCGCTGCTTTGAACCTAGCTTTCAAAATAAAGTGAAATGTCAACGTTAACAACGTAATGACATATTTTCGTGGTATTTTGTTACTATCACACAAAAGCACAGACAATGTATTTGTTAATTTTGACAAGCATACTTGAGTCAGCACCATCTATCGAGCCAAATTGAACTACTTTTTATTTTTTTATTCGATAATGTAAAGCTCTCATTGGACCCTAAAAAATGGTGATGAACTGAAAACTGAACCTTGTTGTTAGGTACGCTATGCAAATTAGAACGAGACAAAGTACTATTTAGGGTTTCTCTCGCTTGGCTCGTTTCTTGTCATAGCAGCGCGCGGCACTGTCCCTGGTCCATGGTACCTACTTTATGACTCGGGTCTCCACGGGGAAGAGGATTAATACTCTTATTGTAACAATATTTATTGAATTAGGTATATATATATAATTCATACAGCTAAAATCATAATATTTAAAAATAATTTAATAATAGGTACTTAACACTAATCTGCCGGCCTAGCCATGTGGCATTTGCTTCGAAGCGATTCCATTTCTAGACCACGTGATATTTCTATAGCTTACGTCAATCTCTTACATTGTTGGCTTTTGTACTAGCGACATCTAATAGAATGCTAAATACCTACCTGAAGTCCACAAAACGCAAGGCGAACAAATTTGGCATTTAATTTCATTGAAGTTTTTAATCCCTCTACTTTAGTGATGGATAGCGAAACTATATCTCGCTTCAGTAGGAAGTAGGTACACAGGCCTGCAATGCTCTAAGGTAGAAAGGGTAGGTAATGAGTTTGGCCTGGTTTGGCTAATTTATATGAGATTGTATTTTTGTATCTATGGAAGAAACTTCAGACCTCGAAAATCAATCGAGTAGCAAAGGGGCAACGATAGAGCCATATATAACCGAGATTTAAAAAAAAGTTTATCTCCCGTTCGTATCTGACGGTCCCTGTGGATAGAGAAACGAATCTGTTGTCAGAATGAGGGATTTTCAAGGCCGTTTCACATCATGTTTAGAGCCTTGAAAATAGATGGCACCAAGCTAAAGTACAGCTAAAGTAACTCTGTCAAAATAAAATGAAATGTCAACGTCAACAACGTAGTGATATATTTTAGTGATATTCATACAAAAGCACAGAAAATGCATTTGTTATTTTGAGTATACTTAAGTCAGCGCCATCTATCGAGCCAAATCGAACTGCTTTTTTAAAATTCGATACCTAATGAAAAGCCCTCATTGAAAAAATCGGCCGCCATTAACTTTTTGTTACTAGAGTGATTGATATCAAAATCGATATGTCTGTTGCCAGAGAACACATGGTTGTCAGAATAAAAGGCCTGTTTAAAAAAAACTTCGCATTGCATGGATTATTCCTACTTGTAATAACATACCTAGGACTGTATATATTCTGTGACCTAGGTACTGATTGTAGTTTCGCTTCGGGCTATAGTTTTTTTAACCTTCCATTTGTTTAAATTAAAACAGTTATAAATGTTAATATATTTAGTAATAAAATACTTATCCCTGAAATGTATTAAGTTCATCTTAAACCTAAAAATATGGAAAGAATCAAAATGCCGAGCAAACTCGCCGTGCCCCGGTCTGCCCTATTAGACCACACATCGCTTTGCCCGAAGATGAGAGCTTGCGTGATATTGTGGGGCTGAGGCTCGTACTCTTCTAGTATCGGCGTTATATCCGCGTAGTCTGACGTCGTGGGTCTTGAATTTGAGCGGCCTGCTGAAATACAAAGTTAACTTTAAAAACTCCATTTTGCCCTAAGAGATATTGCTAGGGGGAACGTGAGATAACCATTTTTTTTAATACTTAGAATAACGGAACATGCATATGGCCCACCTGATGATAAGCGGTAACCTCTGCCTATGAACAGTGCATTATCACATAGGTCACGTCCACCTAGGACGCGCCCTATGTGGCATTGCACTGCGCCCGCCACCCTGAGACATAAAGATGAAAAGTCTCATGTGCCTGTAATTTCACCGGCAACCATACCCTAGCTTCAAACCGGAACACAGCAATGCGAGCACTACTGCTTTGCGGCAGAAATAGGTATGGTGGTAGTACTTCCCCGGACGAACTCTTTCACCAAAAAAGCTCTTCTACTACTAAAACTAAGTAACTACTAAGTAACTACTACTTCAAGTTACTTAGTAAGATTTTTTACTAGGTATTATAAAAGCGAAAGCTGTTTTTGTTGCTCAATCAGGCTTAGCGATTTTGATGAAACTTGGCATAGAGATCCACCACACACGCTCTTTACTCTTTAGAGCCACAACCCACAGACCTCCCAGCAAGTGGACGAGTCATAGACAAGTATACTATATCGTAGTTCTGCGAACAGTAGACCTTGCGATCACAACTTGTTTGTCGATCCCATCGAGCAACGCAGGCCTCCGGGTCGATCCATACAACAAACAAAGAACACAATTTTTTTGTGAGGTTGGTAGAGTAGGTAGTAAGATTTGGCATAAATTTTAATAAAAAAAAAAGTAGGTTTGTTATTTTTAACCCCCGACGCAAAAACGACGGGGTGTTATAAGTTTGACGTGTCTGTGTGTGTCTGTCTGTGGCATCGTAGCTCCCGAACGGATGAACCGTTTTTTTTTTGAAAGTTTTATTTTTCGGGATTGTTCTTATCTATGTTTGATCAAGATCGGTTCAGCCGTTTCATAGCGTTGATGAGGGTTTTTTAAATTTTACAAAATTAATTACTTGTTGTACATCGAGGTATTTGCTCGATGTTTTAGTATATAAAGCCTAAATCTCACCTCCTGGTTCCGTCGCGAAATGTAAAACGGACGACGTTTTACTCCAGCCGAATCTATTTCTGGAGGTGACGACAGCTTCATAGACCGTCGTGGGCGTGAGTCCTCGCACTGTGTAGATTGCACTGTGGATGGGGCCTGCACACAAAATGCATTCAAGTTACAAAAAATTGCCTAATTCTAATTCAAATTCAAATTTTATTTATTCAACCAACATGGGGTCATTTGGATTACACATTAAACAATTACACATTACACACAGGTTAAGGTTACACACAATAATAACTTATGTACCTAATACAATCTTACATTTATCCACAGTACACATACAAGCAAGCCTACCTAGATTTGATTGTCAATAATGCAATACAGCAATGATTCAGATACTGACACTCAAACCTAGCAGCAAACATCTACAGAATGTTGTTAGAGCTGGCCCGGACCCTGCGCACTAGACACACAACACAAACATCTACAGAATGTTGTTAGAGCTGGCCCGGACCCTGCGCACTAGACACACAACACACATAGACACGCACGTGCATAGAGACACTTAACCTGACAACTTTTGAGAAACAAATAAATTCGGTGACAAAATTTGAGAAACGTAGAAACCAAAATACCAGGGACCTATTTCTCAAAAGATACAAGTTACAAGTAGAACTCAATCTGGCATTTTTGAAAGAAACGTCGTAATTTTAATGTGTTTTCGAGTTATTTCGTATAAATTTGGTGGCATTTTAACCGGTGTAACTTGGATAAATAGCACATGACATGTGTGATGTAGTTAAATGTAAGAGTAGGCGTGTCTTTTCGAAATGGTGGATTTTATAACTATCACTATTTTATAAGACCAAATTGTAACACTTATTTATGCAAATAAATATCTTGTATCTTTTACCCTGTAAAGACTATGTTTTTCTGCCACAATTTAAACTGGGTTATGACTTGACGGAGACTCTTGACAACTTGACTAATTTTATTACAATTTAGCTTCGATAAATTATACAGGACTAGATGTCAGGTCAGCGCAAATAATACGTCTTGGTGAATAAGAGCTCACTTGAAAATTAAGCTCTTATTTTATTTAGTTCGCTTGGAGCCCAGCCAATGTAAACAAGTGTCAAAATGACGCAATGTGTATTCAAGTTGCAAAAATAATGCTTGAAACGGCCGGAGTGTCTTACTTTCGGTAAGTATATACAGAATATGTTATATTTTAAGTTTTACACTAATAAATAATATCAATTTTTGATCAAAATTACCGATTTTAAACCACCGCTACAAATGTTTGGTCAAAGTTGGCGCAAAAATTTGTGTAACAGAACAGTAGATGCATGGAGTAGATTTGTATTGTAATAATTTATTTGTTACCAGAACTTTAAAATTGGTCAATACTACTTTTGTGTCCTTTTGTTGGACTCTCATAACTTACTTAGCTTTCCTTTTTTTTATTTTAGCTTTCTGAGCAATCCGTTTACGTGTGCAGAATGGATCTCGATTGTCGCCAGAGAAAGAAGAAATGACTTTTATAAGCCAGCTAAGAATTCGGTTATATGTTCGGATCACTTTGATAAATCGGATATATCCGAAAATACTAACCGACGTATTATATATAAACAGTACTTAAGTTCCGAAAAACTCATTGGTAAGGGCCCGGATTTAAACTTTCGACCTCAAGAACGTGAGGCGAGCGTACTACCAACTAGGCTACCACGACTTCTACATATACATACACATACACAAAACAGAACGTTAACACAAGTAATTAATTTTGTAAAAATAAAAAATAAAACTCAACGCAATGAAACGGCTGAACCGATTTTGATCAAACATAGCTAAGAAGACTCCCGATAAATTCACCTTTCAAACAAAACAAAAATCGAATCGGTTTATCCGTTCGGGATATACGATGCCACAGACAGACACACACACACACACACACGCACACACAAACAGCCACGTCAAACTTATAACACCCCGTCGTTTTTGCGTCGGGGGTTAAAAACAAAGTGACCATAAAACACACACGTGATTTACAGCTTGTAAGGTTCTAGAAATAGGTCCCTGGTAGTGACATTCTTACCGTCGCTAGAGTCACCCGGGACCACGATCTTGCTCCACATATTCGCGGGCGCCTCCGTCATGAAGGCGTCTGGTTCACTGGCTGTGACATTCTTACCGTCGCTAGAGTCACCCGGGACCACGATCTTGCTCCACATATTCGCGGGCGCCTCCGTCATGAAGGCGTCTGGTTCACTGGCTGTGACATTCTTACCGTCGCTAGAGTCACCCGGGACCACGATCTTGCTCCACATATTCGCGGGCGCCTCCGTCATGAAGGCGTCTGGTTCACTGGTAGTGACATTCTTACCGTCGCTAGAGTTACCCGGGACCACGATGTTGCTCCACATATTCGTGGGGGCCTCCGTCGTGAAGGCATCTGGTTCACTGGTAGTGACATTCTTACCTTCGCTAGAGTCACCCGGGACCACGATCTTGCTCCACATATTCGCGGGGGCTTCCGTCGTGAAGGCGTCTGGTTCACTGGCTGTGACATTCTTACCGTCGCTAGAGTCACCCGGGACCACGATCTTGCTCCACATATTCGCGGGCGCCTCCGTCATGAAGGCGTCTGGTTCACTGGTAGTGACATTCTTACCGTCGCTAGAGTTACCCGGGACCACGATGTTGCTCCACATATTCGTGGGGGCCTCCGTCGTGAAGGCATCTGGTTCACTGGTAGTGACATTCTTACCTTCGCTAGAGTCACCCGGGACCACGATCTTGCTCCACATATTCGCGGGGGCTTCCGTCGTGAAGGCATCTGGTTCACTTGTAGTGACATTCTTACCGTCGCTAGAGTCACCCGGGACCACGATCTTGCTCCACATATTCGCGGGGGCCTCCGTCGTGAATGCATCTGGTTCACTGGTAGTGACAATCTTACCGTCGCTAGAGTCACCCGGGACCACGATCTTGCTCCACATATTCGCGGGGGCCTCCGTCGTGAAGGCATCTGGTTCACTGGTAGTGACATTCTTACCGTCGCTAGAGTCACCCGGGACCACGATCTTGCTCCACATATTCGCGGGCGCCTCCGTCATGAAGGCGTCTGGTTCACTGGCAGTGACATTCTTACCGTCGCTAGAGTCACCCGGGACCACGATCTTGCTCCACATATTCGCGGGCGCCTCCGTCATGAAGGAGTCTGGTTCACTGGTAGTGACATTCTTGACGTCGCTAGAGTTACCCGGGACCACGATCTTGCTCCACATATTCGCGGGGGCCTCCGTCGTGAAGGCATCTGGTTCACTGGTAGTGACATTCTTACCGTCGCTAGAGTCACCCGGGACCACGATCTTGCTCCACATATTCGCGGGGGCCTCCGTCGTGAAGGCATCTGGTTCACTGGTAGTGACAATCTTACCGTCGCTAGAGTCACCCGGGACAACGATCTTGCTCCACATATTCGCGGGGGCCTCCGTCGTGAAGGCATCTGGTTCACTTGTCACCAATCTGCCGTAGTACGGGCGAAGCCAGAGATTGTATTCTACAAAAATATACATAAGTTCGTTATTTTTTCACCTATCAAACCACACTTATGTGGAGAACTTACATGCATAGACACACGCCTTTGTCCCCGAAAGTGTAGGCAGAACCTCAATGGGCCTTTTTTCAGTGTGCTTTTTTTTTGTACTTGGAATGACGGGTCAACTATATGGCCCACCTGATGTTAAGTGGTACCCTCTGCCTATGAACAGTGCATTACCTCATAGGACACGCCCTATGTGGCATTGCATGGAGCCCGTCACGTAAGTCATAAAGATGAAAAGTCTCATGTGCCTGTAATTTCACCGGCACCCTTACCCTTCAAACCGGAACACAGCAATGCGAGCACTACTGCTTTGCGGCCGAAATAGGTATGGTGGTAGTACTTCCCCAGACGAACTCTACAAAAAAGCTCTACTACTACTAAAAATACAATACACACCCTCTTTACCCGAAAGTGTAGGCAGAGCTTCATTGAGCCTTTTTTCACTGTGGGTTGCACCATCGTGGGAAATAGAAGTGACAAGTGGTGAGCTCATCGGCGCCATTGCTGCCCACGCCTGACTTTGCGAACGCTTGCTTCCAGTAATAACACATTCCATAATAAGCTAGGCCAGAACAAATCTTATACCAACGCATCTTACAAAGAAGCCCGGGTAATCCCTTAGGCGGCTTTTACGACATCCACGGGAGGAGATGGAGGGGTCTATTCTTTTTATATCTGATAATGAGATTAATAGTAAACTGAGGACAAATGAGTAAACACTTACCAATGATTGTAGAGTATGAATCTACCTCCCAGATGAGTGTAAAACTTGTAGACGTGGCTTTATTCAACGATTGGTCCACTTTAAACGATGCCACGTTAGGAACACCTGTAAATAAACAGAAATTAATTATTTTAAATAGTTTAAATCGCCCTTTAAAGAAATCACTCTGTGTTAACCACCACATCATCACTATCGTGTCGACGACTGTCGCCGAAACAGTTCAACTATCGAGTCGACGACTGTCGCCGAAACTGTTCAACTATCGAGTCGAAGACTGTCGCCGAAACTGTTCAACTATCGAGTCGACGACTGTCGCTGAAACTGTTCAACTCCACTTTAGAGGAAGCTTTCAAAAGTCTAAAAAACTAACAATAATTAAAATCAACAACGCTAAATCAGCCAGTTTATACTTGGTTTATACAACAGTTTTGCTTCTTCTGATGAAGGACACGCTAAAATACTATTCAGCAGGCTAATGTGGTCCAACCTGTTCCTACCAAAACATGATAGGTATCTTAAATTTTTCGTTCCGAACCCACTCAATCAAGATATGTTAAACATCCTCAATTACTCCGCATTCGTCATTATTCGGCGACGGGACTTTTTTCATTAAGAATGCCTTATTTGATGGAATGTGTCCGGAGCGAAATACTTCCTGGGAAGTTAAGGGCATTGTTATCGACAATACGAGGTTATTAAACCTACGGTTTGCCGATGACATCGTCCTTTTTAACCCCCGACGCAAAAACGACGGGGTGTTATAAGTTTGACGTGGTCTCTGTGTCTTTGTGTGTCTGCGCGTGTGTGTGTCTGTGTGTGTGTCTGTATGTGTGTCTGTGTGTGTGACTGTGTGTTTGTCTGTCTGTGGCATTGTAGCACCCGAACGAATGAACCTTCTTTTTTTTTTTTTGATATTTGAATTAGTCGATATTGTTCTGAGCTATGTTTGATCAAAATCGGTTCAGCGTTTCATTGCGTTAGGGGTTTTTATTTTTTACAAAATTAATTACTTGTTCGTCATCAGCAACAGAGCTGCAGTTGATGCTTCAACAACTAAGCACGGCAAGCCTCGAGGCTGGACTCCACATGAACAGGCGAAAGCAAAGCTGATGACCAACAGCACGCAGAGGAGAATAGAAGACGAGGATGTAGAGATTGAACATGTTCATGATTACATCTATCTGGGCCAAATAGTCTCTTGCCAAGACAAGATAAAGAGATTGCTCGACGCACAGAAAACGCCTGGAAGAGCTGCTATTGGTTTATGAAGGAAATAATGAAGGGACCCCTTCCACTATGCCTAAAGCGAAAGCTCATGGACATGTGCATTCTCCCCATCCTCCATACGGTGTGCAGACTTGGTCACTAACCAACAGCAGAAGTTCAGCCTCGGGGTGAGCCAGCGGGCTATGGAGCGCAGTATCAGTCAAACTTATAGACCGCGTTAAAATTACGATACTGCGCTCCCAAACACAAATAGCCGATGTAGCTCTGAAAGCTGGAAACCTAAAGTGGGACTGGGCTGGACACGTTAGCCGCATGCCCGGGGACCTCCTGGCTAAGATAACCACAGAGTGGGTTCCGAACGCGCGGCGGCCACGTGGTAGACCCAGATGGCGATGGCGGGATGAACTTGACTCCCACAACAAGGACTGGGCACAAATAGCTCACGATACAAATGTTTGGAAAGAGGGAAGGGAGGCTTTTGCCCTGCAGTGGGTAGATCAGGCTTATAAAAAAAAAAAATGCGTATCGCACTTCGTTTTGTACAGAGCGTGCTAGCGGTAGGTACCTACACTTTCCTTAGCTTATGTAAATGGAACAGGGGTAAAACCGGGTAACCAGGTCTGATGCCTAATTTTGACTTTATTTACTTTTTACCCTGGTAAAAGGCGAGCAAAGCCGCTGACGGACATCATAAATTCATAATGCTAGTCCCATTCTGTTTCCGCACAGACCCACGACTCACCAGTAAGTTTGAAGGAAACGTCAGCCATGCCCAATTTATTCTCCGCTCTGAAAGTGTAATTCCCCAGGTCGTTCCTCCGCACTGACCGGAATATCAGCTGATGCAGGTTGTCGTGGACGATTATCACTACCCTGGAAGTATTTCAGAGGTTACAGCTTAATATCAGGTGGTGATTATTCCGTCACACAAGATGTTAAAAAACAAACGTATTTAATAAAAAAAAGTTATACGTTCTTAACACATAGGTTGACGACCTCTGTAGCGAGCCGGGTGAAGGTTCGCCTGCGACGCGGGAGGTTGCGGGTTCGATTCCCGCCTCGGAACAAATATTTGTACGATCTGCAGGATATTTGTTCAGGGTGTCCTGGGAATTTTCTATGTATAAACAAAAATATCTATCTATGTAATGTATTGTATTACTTAAGTATATACTTTTCACTAGAAACGGGATATTTACCATGATTTTTGAGTTTTTATTGCTCCCGATATTTATGTTAAGTATATCAGTTATGGCTGGTGCCCACGGGAAGAGTAGACCAAGACCCTCCAACCTAACTAAAATTGATGAAATTGCCAACGAAAATAAAAATACATTAAATATTTGCACATTTAACGTACGGTCGCTGGTCCATGCCACGAGACTAATTGAATTGGAATATAGTTTAAAGAAGTTTAAATGGGACATCATTGGTCTGGCTGAAATTAAAAAAGAAGGTAAAGAAATACTCGAAACAGAAGAACACATCTTCATGTATTATGGTTTGAAAAGCGGCAGCAACGGTGTTGGCTTCCTCGTGAAGAACAAATGGAAATCAAATATTATCGACTTAAAGATCATCTCGGATAGAGTCGTACGCTTAGATATATGGCTGAACAGTAGAGAAATGTCTATAATTCAATGTTACGCACCAACAGAGAAATACAAGTATGAACACGTCGAACTATTTTATAGTGAGATAAGACATGTTCTCGAACATACTGGTAGAGACACCATAGTCATGGGCGATTTTAACTCTAGAATCGGACAACCCACTTCGGACGACAAAAAAATCATGGGCCCTTGGGGCTATGGCAACAGGAATGATCGTGGGGAGGTGTTAATTGATTTTTGCTTTGAAAATCAGTTGTACATCATGAATACACAATTCAAGAAAAATCTGAAGAACAAATGGACGTGGCTCTCACCAGATGGGAAAACGAGAAACGAAATAGATTTTATTCTTTCAAAAAACAAAAACACTGTTCTAGATGTACAAGTAATTAATACAATGTTCCCGAGTGATCACAAAATAGTCAGAGCAAAGTTTACGACGGAGTATAAGAATATAAAATCACAAAAAGCTTTTGGAATGAGATCCCTTCAGCTGAACCCAGTCGAGAGAGAGTCATTAAAAAATATATTCATATCGCTAACAGATTCATTCGTGATAAATGATATACAAAATACATACGCGAACCTAATTGAAAGGATCCAGGAAACGACAAGCAAACTACCTAGGAATAACAAAAAAGAATTGTCACCAATGACACAGTATATTGAAACATTGATAGAAGAGAGGAATAGGCTTAAACTTAAAGAAAATAAAACACAATCAGAGAGAAATAAATTAAGTGCTATGTACAAGTTGGTAAAGACACTTCTAGAAAAGAATCGAAAAGCGCATCGTTATAAAATAATAGAAGAAGAATTGGAAAAAAGAGCTTCGGTAAAAAGAGCCCAAATCAAACTAGACAAAACTAAAAAGTGGATTACTACATTAAATAAAAATAAATCTGCGAAGACAAATCGAAATGAAATTATCAGTATAGCATCAGAATTCTACCAAAAGCTGTATAATAGCAAAGAGATTATCCAAAACAGCCTTGAAGAGTTGAATAGCATCGCTGAAAACACTCCACCATTCCTACAAAGTGAAATTCAGTACGTCATTCAGAACCTTAAGTCTATGAAAAGTCCGGGAGAAGACGGAGTAACAAATGAAGTTCTGAAAGCTATTATTGAACCCCTCACACCAATACTTACTGGACTTTTTAATGAGATACTGTTTATGAAGATAACCCCTAAAGAATGGGACACATCTAGTATTACCCTGCTATATAAGAAAGGGGACCCAACAGACATTGGAAACTATAGACCGATTAGCTTACAACAGACCACATATAAAGTATTCACAACTGTACTTTTAAGAAGAATCACCAAAATGCTAGAAGCTAGTCAGCCAAGAGAACAAGCCGGATTTAGGCAAAAAATTTCAACGGTAGATCATATTTTCACGCTAACACAAATAATTGAAAAGTATACAGAGTATGGGAAGAAACTCTACATCGGATTTGTAGATTATTCAAAGGCTTTTGACACAATTTTACATGAGCCTCTATGGACAGCACTAGAATACCAAGGAATAGAAGGAAGATATATTGCAATACTAAAAGAAATATACAAAAATAGTAAGGCAATTGTTAAATTAGAGCGCAAAGGGGAACCATTTCCGATCAAGAGGGGAGTGAGGCAGGGCGACCCAATATCGCCAAACCTATTCACAGCTCTGCTGGAGCACGTATTCAGAAAGCTACATTGGCCGAAAATTGGCATAAACGTTAACGGTGAATACCTCAATAACCTACGATTCGCAGATGATATTGTGTTGTTAACAGAAAGTCATAAAGATCTCGAATATATGCTAAACACACTAGCCGAAGAGAGCCGAAGATGTGGACTGCTAATGAACTCAAGTAAGACATTTGTTATGACCAACGGAGAAAAAGAGCTTATTACGGTCCAGTCTAAACACATAGACTATGTGGAAGAATATCTCTATTTAGGACAAAATATATCGTTTGAAGAGCTGACATCCCGAGAAGTAGAGCGACGTATAAAGAAAGCATGGAATAAATACTGGTCACTTAAGGAAGTATTTAAATCAAACATCCCCATCAAACTGAAGAAGAAGGCAATGGACACCATAGTCCTTCCGACTCTTCTTTACGGATGTCAGAGCTGGGCACTTACAAAGAATGTAATCCACAAAATTCAAGTTTTCCAAAGGGCAACAGAAAGAAGCATGCTGAGATTGAAACTTACCGACAGGAAGAGAAACAGTGAAGTAAGAAGCAAAACTAAATTAATTGACGCCGCAGAACTGGCGTGTATGCTAAAATGGAGATGGGCGGGACATGTAGCGCGAGCAACAGATGGAAGATGGAGTGAAAAAATCCTTCACTGGTATCCCAGGAATACAACTCGCCCTCGAGGAAGGCCAAGGCGACGATGGCGCGACGACATTATGGGAGTTGCTGGTGCCACATGGACACGTATAGCCCAACAAAGAAGTGACTGGAAAGGGTTGGAGGAGGCTTTTGCCCAAAAATGGGCAACCCCACAATAAAGATAATTATGTAAATTTTAATAATGTATTGATTACAAAAGGAAAAGAAACATCAAATAATATGAAATTAGAATAATAAATGAAATAATATTTGTAATTAAGTGCTTAGTTGCACAGAAATTACAAAATGAAAGAAATAAAACACTTTACAACTAAGTTAATCAGAAATGTAATAATCTGAATTTAAAATTTAACTTACGTAGTATAATTAATATATTTAAATTAGCGAAAAGTGTGTAGCTTAGTGTATAAATAATTAATAAGAGTGCAAACCTAAAACACTAATGATAAAATGTATTAAATTAGTAGTGGGACACTCACACATCAAATTAATTGTATGTTATTGGGTATTATTATTTTTTATTATGGGAAATAAATGGCTTTTTATTATTATATCAGTTATCTTGTACCCACAACACAAGCTCAGCTTAGCTTGGGGCTAGATAATGTTGTGTGAACTGTCCAGCATTATTTATTTATTTTTTATTATTATTTATAGTAATTACTGTGGTGTGTCCAACCTAACAATAGACCCTCAGCATTCACACCTTCAGCCTCATCATTTATGTTATTTTATTTATATATCCATCTTACATAACACATACTAACACCCAACAGTCACATACATAGTCCTGACCCCACACTAGGATCCCCTGTGTCGTGGGTATCAGGAACTACGATACGAGTAGGTACCATGTAGGTATGCAGGTACTTCCGAGCGGCAGAAAGCTATACATCACCTCTTCCCGGGCTCAAGTGATCAATAGCGCTGTCACTTTCTCGCAGCTATTGTTTTCTTGCTAGACTCCGCCCATTCGGTATTTTAACATCGTCTTAACATCCTTTTTTTATACAACTTGGAATGACGAATCAAGCAGATGGCCCACCTGATGTTAAGCGGTACCCTCTGCCTATGAACAATGCATTACCTCATAGGTCACGTCCACCTAGGACGCGCCCTATGTGGCATTGCACTGCACCCCCCACTCTGAGACATAAAGATGAAAAGTCTCATGTGCCTGTAATTTCATCGGCAACCATACCCTTCAAACCGGAACACAGCAATGCAAGCACTATTGTTTTGCGGCAGAAATAGGTATGGTGGTAGTACTTCCCCGGTGGTAGTACTCATTCATAAAAAAGCTCTACTACTACAGCTTACCTGTCGTCAGTCTTGACAGGTCTACCATCCCTGTACCA
Organism: Operophtera brumata; assembly: GCA_932527175.1. Taxonomy (NCBI): domain Eukaryota; kingdom Metazoa; phylum Arthropoda; class Insecta; order Lepidoptera; family Geometridae; genus Operophtera; species Operophtera brumata. The sequence goes on along the minus strand of OW052239.1, from coordinate 49,367,239 downwards.
CGAGGTCCTGGCCGCTGGGACCGCGAACACCACCTCAGCAGCCAGCGCCGCGCGAAGCCCTATCGCCGTGTGGACGAAGCTGTTCTCTACTGACACTTCTGGGGCGTCTGAAATCATTAAAAATACCTTCGTTGTAAAAAGTTCAAAAAGTTAAAAATGTTTTGTATAAGGAGGTTTCTTTATCAACATAACGTCTCAAAAAGTTTATTTTTTATTTAGGGGTTTCATTGTCATTAGTGCGTCTCTAAAAGTTAAAAATGTCTTCAATAATGGGTTGCTTGCCACTATAGCTTCTAAATAAGTTAAAAATTTCTTCGCTAACTATTCGATAGTTTGATTTGGCTCAAACACGTCTCAACACATCAAAATTATTTGGATAAGGGGTCGATTCGGCCTCAGAAAATCCAAAAAGTTAAAATTACTACGTTAAGGTTTACTTTAACAGAAGAGCGTCTGAAAATGTAAAAAATGCCTTCGATAAGGGATTCCTTGGCACCAGAGCGCCTCAGATTGTTTAAAATGTCTTCGCTAAGAGATTGACTTAGCACCAATGCGTCTCAAAAAGTTAAAATGTCTTAGATAAGGGTTACTTTAGCACAAGACTGTTTCAAAAATGTCTTCTGTAACCTTTTGACATTATTACTTTAGCCCCAGAGCGTCTCAAATAGTTAGATAGTTACGAGTTTCGGTAGAGGATTTTTTTGGCCTCAGATTGTCTGAATAATGTCTTCGATAAAGGGTTCCTTTTTCACAAGAGCAACTTAAAAAGTAAAAAAATGCCTTCGATTATGTTCGGTAAGGGATAGGTAGGCAACAGAGCGAGTTATTAACAACTAGGTAAATAAGACTTTTTAACTGGTGCCAAAATTAAATTTTATCGAAAACATTTCGAACCTACTTATTGAAAATTATTATATTCAATTAAATTAGGCTAGTTTTTTTTTCCAAATGTTTGTGCGCCGAAAGGCAAAATCTAGCGATCTAACTATAAATAAATACACCTACACTTGTACCTAGATTTATAGACAATAAATGAATTATGAATTATTTTTAACTTTTTGAGTCGCTTATTGTGGTAAGTAACTCCTTAGCGAAGACATTAACTATTTGCGAGGAGCAAGCAACCTCAAAAAACTATGGCTTTAGGGCGTCGCAAAAAGTTAAAATGCCTTCACCATTCCATAGGTTTGCTGTGGCCTTGCGAGCGATGCTCTCTATGGAATATGATGCGAGAGCGTCTGTCTGTCTGTGATGCTGCTGGCTGTCTTACCATGAACGACCACTCTGATATGTCCTGTGGCGGGGTCCCCGACCCCGTTCTTGGCGACACACTCGTACACGCCACCATGCGAGCGGTGATCAGCACGGAATGTGATGCGAGAGCGTCTGTCCGTCTGTGATGCTGTCTGGAGATGTCTTACCATGAACGGCCACTCTGATATGTGCTGTGGCGGGGTCCCCGACCCCGTTCTTGGCGACACACTCGTACACGCCACCATGCGAGCGGTGATCAGCACGGAATGTGATGCGAGAGCATCTCTCCGTCTGTGAAGCAGTCTGGAGATGTCTTACCATGAATGACTACTCTGATATGTGCTGTGGCGGGGTCCCTAACCCCGTTCTTGGAGACAGACTTGTACACCCCGCCATGCGAGCGGTGATCAGCACGGAATGTGATGCGAGAGCGTCTGTCCGTCTGTGATGCTGCCTGGAGATGTCTTACCATGAACGACCACTCTGATATGTGCTGTGGCGGGGTCCCCGACCGCGTTCTTGGTGACACACTCGTACACGCCACCATGCGAGCGGTGATCAGCACGGAATGTGATGCGAGAGCGTCTGTCCGTCTGTGATGCTGTCTGGAGATGTCTTACCATGAACGACCACTCTGATATGTGCTGTGGCGGGGTCCCCGACCCCGTTCTTGGCAACACACTCGTACACACCACCATGCGAGCGGTGATCAGCACGGAATGTGATGCGAGAGCGTCTGTCCGTCTGTGATGCTGTCTGGAGATGTCTTACCATGAACGACCACTCTGATATGTGCTGTGGCGGGGTCCCCGACCCCGTTCTTGGCGACACACTCGTACACGCCACCATGCGAGCGGTGATCAGCACGGAATGTGATGCGAGAGCGTCTGTCCGTCTGTGATGCTGCCTGGAGATGTTACCATGAACGACCACTCTGATATGTGCTGTGGCGGGGTCCCCGACCCCGTTCTTGGCGACACACTCGTACACGCCACCATGCGAGCGGTGATCATCACGGAATGTGATGTGAGAGCATCTGTCCGTCTGTGATGCTGTCTGGAGATGTCTCACCATGAACGACCACTCTGATATGTGCTGTGGCGGGGTCCCCGACCCCGTTCTTAGCGACACACTCGTACACCCCGCCATGCGAGCGGTGATCAGCACGGAATGTGATGTGAGAGCGTCTGTCCGTCTGTGATGCTGTCTGGAGATGTTTTACCATGAACGACCACTCTGATATGTGCTGTGGCGGGGTCCCCGACCCCGTTCTTGGCGACACACTCGTACACGCCGCCATGCGAGCGGTGATCAGCACGGAATGTGATGCGATAGCGTCTGTCCGTCTGTGATGCTGCCTGGAGATGTCTTACCATGAACGACCACTCTGATATGTGCTGTGGCGGGGTCCCCGACCCCGTTCTTGGCGACACACTCGTACACCCCGCCATGCGAGCGGTGATCAGCTCGGAATCTGATGCGAGAACGGGGTTCCAGTAGGACCATGGGTACTCCCTGAATAACATAAAAATATATAATGATAAATACATTAAATATAATATGAAATAAAGCGGCCAAGTGCGTGTCGGACTCGCCCATTAAGGGTTCCGTAGCAGCAAGTAACATAATATAAAAGTTCTTGGATGGATTACGATTAATGACGTATTAAAAAAAAACTACTTACTAAGATCTCGTTCAAACCAATTTTGTGTGAAAGTTTATGGTAATGGCATGTGGGGTTAGTTATGGGGGGGGGGGGGACGACACACACTTTTTACTACTTTGGAAGTGTCTCTCGCGCAAACTATTCAGTTTAGAAAAAAAATATCTTAGAAACCTCAATATCATTTTTGAAGACCTATATCCATAAATACCCCACACGTATAGGTTTGATGTCAAAGGACAAGAAAATAAAACTAGGATCTCTTAAGAAGCCAGATGGGACCTACACAATAACAGAGCGTGAACAATGCGAACTGCTACTAAACACGCACTTCCCGGACTGCACTCTGAGTGATCACATCAGCTGGGAAACCAATGAAGGTCACACACCTGAGAAAGCTGACTGGGAACTAGCAGACTCTATAGTCTCAGAAGAAGCATTGGTTTGGTCAGTGAGAACTTTTCAGCCATTTAAAGCGGCGGGCACTGATGGAATATTTCCTGCCCTACTACAGTGGCATCTCACGAAAATCGAGGCCATGCTAATCGCGATCTACAGGGGCTGCATTGCCTGGAAATATATACCACCTACGTGGAGAGAGGTAAAGGTAGTTTTTCTTCCTAAGCCAGGTAAGTCGGACTACACTCAACCAAAGTCATTCAGACCAATCAGTTTGAGCTCCTTTTTGCTCAAAACTCTGGAAAGACTTTGTGACAGACACATACGCGGTGGGCCACTAGTCGAAAATCCTGTGAACAAAAACCAACACGCCTATCAATCAGGAAAATCAACCGAAACAGCACTAAATCAGGTGGTTCATAAGATTGAAAGTGCTTTACTGGACAAGCAGTCATGTCTAGTCACATTCATAGACATTGAAGGCGCATTTGACAAAACGACCTTTCTTAGCATTGAAAAGGGCTTAAGAAATCAAGGGGTCGATGAGAACCTAAACGAATGGATAACGAAAATGCTGGCCAACAGGGCAGCTCTCATAGATAATTCAGAGGTGACACGCTGTCTAGTTACGAAAGGCTGCCCACAGGGAGGAGTACTGTCTCCACTTCTCTGGGTATTAGTAGCTAATGAACTTCTAGAATCACTCAACAAAGATGGAATTAACATAATTGGATATGCTGATGATCTTGCAATCATGATATCGGGACTTTTTGAATCAACTCTGTGTGAGAAGATGCAAAAAGCACTCAAGGTCGTGGAAGCATGGTGCCATAGACATAGCCTGTCTGTGAATCCTAACAAAACAGAACTGGTGCTCTTCACTCGCAAGACGAAGATGCTAAAACTGGAACTCCCATGCTTATTTGGAAGGACTCTGACTCTGAGTAAAGAGGTAAAATATCTTGGAATATGGTTGAATAGCAAACTCATATGGGGCAAGCAGTTAGACCATGTAACGACAAAAGCCACAAATGTGTTATGGCAGTGTACACGAGCCGTGGGTAAAGACTGGGGTCTAAAACCCAAGTTATGCCTATGGATGTATAAAGTCATGGTTCGACCTGTGCTAACTTATGGTGCCGTAGTTTGGTGGCCGAGAACAAACCTAGTGACAGCAATAAACAGGCTACAACAGGTTCAAAGACTGGCATGCTCGCTCATAAGTGGATGCACAAAATCTACACCATCAGCAGCGCTAGACATCCTATTAGGCCTGACGCCGCTCCATATACACATACAGCAGGAGGCAATGGCGGCAGCACTGAGAATTAAATCCACGGACCAGTGGAAGGGACACAACAGAATAACAAATCACTGTAAGATACTGGAAAAGGCGACCAACATAATCCCAGAAGCCTTGGAGGGTACGGATAGAATAGCCACCACATATCTTAACAAAAAAGGGTACGAAGTGGCGACTGAAGACACGGAGGTGACTCTTCCTTCCGCCCCGCCCGTCTACCACATATATACAGATGGGGCCAAACAGAGTAAAGGTGCGGGCTGCGGTTTTTACTGCCCTGAAACTGGACTCTCAAGGGCACAACCTCTGAATAAATCCACCACCGCTATTCAAGCAGAAACCCTGGGGCTTCAGCTAGCGGCAACTGATATATCATCATCAATAGTGTCCACCAGTATAGGGACCATTGATAGACAAATACAACTTATTTTCGTAACAGACAGTGCAGCACTCACAAATGCGCTGAAGAGACCGGACACCAGGTCAAAATCGGTCGCAGAGTGTCACACTGCACTTCAGAGACTGACTGAGAAGTATAATGTCACAATCAAATGGACGGAAAGCCATGGCCATTGTCTTGGAAATGACAGGGCTGACTCCCTAGCTAGGGAAGGGGCTAAACTTATCCCGACTCAAACTGACATCAGCCTATCGAAACCACCAACAGTGGAAATCAAAAACAAGCTAAGATTGCATTCAGAAATGGAGCACCAAAAGCTATGGGAACGAAGGTCGGACTGTAAGCACACAAAACATATGCCAAAACCAAAACCTGACAAGAAAATGACGAATACACTGCTTAAAATGAAACGCGAGGACCTGCGTATGGTGGTGGGCATCATAACAGGACACTGCGACCTCAACCATCACCTGCACAAAATTGGCGCCACTGACAGCGGGCTGTGTCGGGGCTGCTTGCAGGAAGAAGAGACGGTGGAGCACGTCATCCTAAATTGTGCGGCCACAAAAGACGCCAGGGCCAAGACGGGTTTGCAGGAGCTACTTGGATCCTGCTCTCCATCATCGACGCCTTCGGACACACTTCAACAGTGTTGCCATCAACCCAAAGTCCTGCTCCGTTACTTTAAGGAGCTGGGCTGGCTGGGGTAGGGTTAGCACAGGGGGATAATGCACAATACACCCCACAGCGGGATGTCAGTGCAGGTCTTAGCACCCCCACCTAGAATTAGAATTAGAATTAGAATTAGAATACCCCACACGTATAGGTTTGATGAAAAAAAAAATTTGAGTTTCAGTTCTTAGTATGGGGAACCACAAAAAAAAAACTACTTACTAGATCTCGTTCAAACCAATTTTGAGTGAAAGTTTATATGGTAATGTACATCATATATTTTTTTTAGTTTTATCATTCTCTTATTTTAGAACTTACGGGACACACACACACTTTTTACCACTTTGGTAGTGTCTCTCGCGCAAACTATTTAGTTTAGAAAAACATTATAATAGAAACCTCAACATCATTTTTGAAGACCTATCCATAGATACCCCAAACGAATAGGTTTGATGAAAAAAAAATTGAGTTTCAGTTCTAAGTATGCCCCCAAAAATAATTGTTTTTTTTAAATTTTTGTGTAAAAATCTTAATGCGGTTCTTAGAATACATCTACGTACCAAGTTTCAACAGTATAGCTCTTATAGTTTCGGAAAAAAAAGGCTGTGACATACACGGGCAGACAGACAGACAGACAGACATGACGAATCCATAAGGGTTCCTTGTCTTTGACTACGGAATCCTAAAAAACAGCATTCTCATAAGCTAGTTATATCAAAAACCCACGTATCAGAAATTCGGGATAGAAAACTCAAAAATTGTCTCAGGGAGAAATGCGTAGGGTGCCAACGGAACCCATTAAAATAAGGTTAAAATATTGGGACCGTAAAATAAACTTTTGATTTTTTCTCGATCTTAATAATTACTGTATCTTATGAACCGTAATAGGTAGTACATAAAAATTTCACAGAATATAATAGAATAGAATAGAAAATGATTTATTGTACACCTTAAAAAAAAAAAAACTTAACTACATAATTAAAAGTACAATGGGCGGTCTTATCGCTTAGAAGCGATTTCTTACAGACACCCTTTGGATGGAGATAAAATTATAAGTTAGGAAGAATGGCCGGGGGTGTATGTATATTATAGGTACAAAAGAAGTTTACACAGATGTTTTACTCACGTTTTTTTTCCAATTCACAATGGGTTGTGGTGTTCCTGTCGTCTCGCAGCCAATGTCCACGTATTCCCCCTTCCTCACCTCCAGAAACCCATCCTCGGGAACGGTCGTCACTGTCGGAGGATCTAGAAATAATCAAATAAGTGTGTGTCAGCTCGTGCGATTGGAGTTCACTCTGAACGGGAATGGTTCCGTACCCAAAGGGTGCCAACGGAACCCCTATTACTAAGCCTCCGCTGTCCGCCCGTTTGTCTGTCAGCGGGCTGTATCTCATGAACTTTTATATGTAGACATAATTATGACATTTTCACAGTATAGTGTTTATTGCCGCTATAACAAGAATAAAAATAAAAATAATAATATTATAATACAACAAAACGGAGAGCGAGAAAAAAAAACTTTCCCCAAAGTTATACACCAACATGTGGGGTATATTTTTTTTAGGACTTATTAAGTTAAGTAAGACTCCATTTTTATTTTCAATAGTTATGGAAAATAAAGTCTTGAGAGGCCGTCAAAGTCAGTTTATTTTTCTCGACCTTAACAATCGCTGTATATTTACAACCGTAGGTAATAGGTACACACATGAAATTTTCAAAAAGGGATATTACTACAGCTGTAATAACAACAAACATAAAATAAAGTTAAAAGAGGAACATCATAATAAAAAAAACCCCTTTCTGTTAAATCTTGTACGATGGTACAGAACCCTCCGTGCGCAAATCCGACTCACACTAGATGGGTTTTTCTTAAAACATAACGACTTCACTTTTTGTTAACGGGTAACGCTCCATTTTACGATTTTACTACACAGCTATTTTCGTACCGTGGGCCTAATATAAAAATTGATTCTGGAATAAACTCCAATAATTACGTAATAGGAAAAAAAAATAAGAAATCGCGAAAATTAAAAAGCACAGAAAAAAATAATAGGTTTAAGGTACTTCCAGTAACCTCACAATTCTCGGCTTTATGACAGATATAAAGGAAAAAGTCTAAAAATTGAGAATCCACTGGTGTAATCCCTTAGTTGCCTTAATCCATGGGAGGAGACAGGGGTCCATTCTTAGGCAGGAAATAGCACAGAGGTTAGCAAATTTCATTTTACTCACATTGTACTTCAATAGCGTGTGTCTGTCGTATCGGACCCCAGGGCTCTGGCCGTACAATCTAGAAACAACATTATTGAAAACCTCATTAATAATCTGCCAATACATACATATACATTACCTACATACATACATAGACACACGCCTTTTTCCCCGAAAGGGTAGGCAGAGTCTCAAATGGGACTCTTTCCACTGTGGGTTGCACCGTCGTAGGAAAAAGACGTGACAAGTGGTGAGCTCATCGCCGCCATTACTTCCCAGGACTGACTCTGCTAATGCTTTCTTCCAGTAATAACACATTCCATAATAAGCTAGCAGCCAGGACAAATCTTGTACCAACGAATCTTACAAACAAGTCCGGATAATCTCTTAAACCTAAAATAGTCAATATACAACAAAAAAATCGGGTCCAATTAATTTTCCCTGAGATACTCCCATCGTGTCCCAGACTCATGAATTCCGATCAATTAGTAACGATGGGGTGGTCCAATGAGTCCGATCACTAATTAGTTAAAGCCGCTACTAACTACCCTTTTCCGTTTAGCTTAGTTAGCAAGCATAATAGGTTCCATGAAGTTTACAGTAAATGCTGTGGTAAATGCATACAAATATGTTACAGTAAAAATATCATACATTGTTACGCTAATTGGACACGATATATGAAATGAAGATAGCAAACCTACTTCATAAAAGACAGCTTGATCTCTGCGACAGCTGTCAAACTCACATTCCTAGGGTTGACAGGATATCAAAATTTGCAAAAGAAATTATCGATGTTTCTTACTATTATCGATGCTAATGTAACATTATTTGGTTGGTGGTTATAATTGGCTCAAAATATTAACGTACGCGAATCACAAACTCACGACTTTGACTATTTAAAACAGTTTTCTTCGTTCTCTTTACCATTATGCCAACAAGAAAATAACAATAATAACAAAAGATAACAAAACTCAACAAATTAACAGCAGTAGTAACAAAAACAAAGTAATGAGAACGGAAAACACGTAGCGTACGTATACAAGGCGTCGGCACTTCGTAAGTTCGTACTGAGGAGAAAGGTAAAATATCGATAGTTTATAGCCTGTGGTCACGATAATTCATCGTCCATCACTCCATCGCTATTAAAATTAGGTCGGCATGCTCATAAAGTATGACATTGACAGGTACTGTCTGTACTATTATGAAATTCAGGACTTCATAGGCGTGATTTTACTGACAGCTGTCACAGAGAACAAGCTATATTTTATGAAGTATAGTGTCATCTGTTGTCGAGATGACACACTATTTGTTAGAGTAGGACGCATACACCTGAGTGAGCAGTCTATGGATAATTAAATGCCTTATTTTTTATTATTTTTGACGAACTCTGTGGTGCGTGGGGCGAAGGTTCGCCTGCGACGCTCCTGCGAACCTCCTGGTTGCGGGTTCGGTTATTTGTGCGATCTGCAGATATTTGTTCAGGGTGTTCTGGGTATTTTATATGTATAATAAAAAAAAAATGTATTGAATTAAGTATATCAGTTATCTAGCACCTATAACACAAGCTCTGCTTAGCTTGGGGCTAGATAATGTTGTGTGGAATGTCCAGCATTATTTATTTATTTATTATAATTCGAGATTGTTCTACGATATTCTAGAAAGCTCCAGAAAAGTCTAGAATTATCATCGGTGATTATCATTGGTGAGGTGGAATTGATAAAGAAGACCACAGATGGCCGCTGGAACTCCTCAATGATAAGCATTTCACGGGTGGCGATAAGGGTGACTTTCCGATATCCGATTGAGCTGAAATTTGGCATAGGTACCTGTCTAGTTCCGATGACAATAAAATATGATGGTGACAGCGAGCTGATCTGATGATAGAGACGGAAGGTGGACAATGGAACTCCTCGACTGGCAGTGTTTAGGCTCATTGTGATCAGGACACGGTTCCGATGACTAATATTATAAAAACGATTAAGCCCTTTTTCGCCATATTCCTTATTAGACGGATTCCGTTTTGAACAGATTCTTGTTTGGACAGATCCCTTTCCATACAGAAATATAATTATATATATATATATATATGTACTAAAAACGATCAATCAGTAAAAAGCAAAAGTAGTAAGAAGTAAAAAGTAAAAAGAAATAAATAAGTACCAAGTACCAGTACCAAGAAATAAATAAAAATAATTTCTCTGACATAAAACTTGCATAAGGTTAACCTTTAATCTAATTATCTTAATAATTGAGAGCTGGTGCCCTAAAGATTAAATATTAAACCTGTGTCACCAGGATAATACTTGCTGACTGTAGACAAGAATCCATGTTCATCCATCCATCCACTATGTTTTTGTAGGATGCAAACGAAATTAATAATGTAGGTATTCAAAAACGTATTTGTTCAATAAGTGAAGATGTATTTTTGTTTCCAGTGTTTTTTTGTTCTAACACTTTTGTTTAACTGACTAATAAAAATTTAAAAAATATTGTTAAAAAAAGTTGTAATGCAACTAATTAATTTCTAGTTAATTACATAAGCAAACCCGTAGTTTTTGTACCTATAGGTAGTTAAAATTGTCATTCCGGTGAAAAAGGAATCTGTCCAAACAAGAATCTGTTCAAAGCGGAATCTGTCCAACAAGGAATCTGGCGAAATAGGTCTTAATCATAAAATCTTGTATTGGGGATAAATTGGAAGTCGGGTTTTTTTCGAAATGAATATATATTTTCTTTACCAAGTATAGTTATTTATTTCAAATGATCTCTACAAAGAACCACCATGGTGGTCCCATAAAGTCCCATAATTATGTAATTTGTCTGAATGAATACATTATTTTTATAGACACATAGAGCACGTACAATTATAATGATAATGAGTGTCCCCATCAGAAAAACGCGTCTTCTCGTAGACTCTTATATTCATTATAACTCTATATCTAATACTCTCGTCTGTCTGTCTGTACCTACGTACACTATTACAGTATTGTATTAAATACTAGATGTGAACCTGGCTTCGCTCGGGTAAACATTAACTTGCAGTAATTGTATTCCACCATCGAATATTATCAAAGAGATAAAACAAAGTGAAAATGGTTGAGAGCAATAAACACTGATAGGTAAATTAATTTTTATCCGTATAAAATTGAAATCATTTTTATTATATATTTTTATAAAACTCTTCAATAGTATTATTTTATCTGTGTCAATAGTAACTTTTTGTGTTTTTTTAAAATTATTTATGTGAGTAATATTAAAAAAAAAATGCGCTAGTGTGATTAGCATTAAGGTGGGGGAATGCAAAATTACCAATCTGAGATTTGATTTTTAATTGACTAAATCAAGTTTAATACTTATTCAAATTATAAATATGAATGGATACTACATTATAATTCCGAGGGATTACTGTACCAGAAACACGATAGGACAATAATTACTCGATATAAAAAAAAAACAAAGTTACGTCTATTTTTTGCCTAGAATCGATTGTTTATTAAATGGTGCATATTATTGGTAACAAAATGGCTAAAAACCTAGCTTTGGCTTTTGTAAAATTATCTTTATTTTACGAGATATTCAATAATAATATTAAGTAATATTTTAGTAGTAGTAGAGCTTTTTTTGTGAAAGAGTTCGTCCGGGGAAGTACTACCACCATACCTATTTCTGCCGCAAAGCAGTAGTGCTCGCATTGCTGTGTTCCGGTTTGAAGGGTAAGGGTGCCGGTGAAATTACAGGCACATGAGACTTTTCATCTTTATGTCTCAGGGTGGCGGGCGCATTGCAATGCCACATAGGGTGCGTCCTAGGTGAATGTGTCCTATGAGGTAATGCACTGTTCATAGGCAGAGGTTACCGCTTAACATCAGGTGGGCCATCTGCTTGTTCCGTCATTCAGTAGTATAAAAAAAAACGCTTTTCGATAGGCGCGAGGCGTTTTTTTTGTATGAAGATTTCTGCCTTGTGTTAACGCATGAGATGGCAATTGGTCCGCTTGTTCATTAAAAAGTACTATTACAAAACAATAATGGGAGCAATTACTGTTGTCGGCACATCCCTTCGATCTTTGTACGCTGTCATTTATCTGGAAGGTAGTGATGTGAATACTTTGTGAATACCGTAACGTCACTAGTCAAATTATCAACATCATTTTCATTTACCCACGTATATTGCGTGTCTTTCTTTACGAAATGGTGTATTTTTTCCTGTTATATCTGTTTTTCTGCCACCATTTAAACTGGGTTATTATGACTTGACGGAGACTCTTGACAACTTGTCTATAATAGTACAATGGTAATGTTGTGTGTAATGTTGGTTACTGCTGAGGCGCCATTGAGACCCGAGCCGTTAGGTGAGGGTCTTAAGAGAGCCGAGGACGGTAGGTAATCATCAATTCACACGTGTGACGTTTTTCAACACACTTGTGAATAAAATAATGTTAAAACAGAAATACACACTCTGTGTAAATGTTCAACTGTCTCTATAACTTACTTGGAATAATAGCAATGTAAAAGTCACAGTTTGATTACAGTACAGGTAACATTATGTGCCTAATTGCAGTGAAATTAGAGCCACTTTATGAGCAAGTGCGTTGAACAACATATTTGATATGGCGAAATTGTTTGGAGCACTCCTCAGAAGCCATTATTATAAGAAGAGAAGAGGTTTTATATAGGTACTTAATTTTAATAAAGTAATGCCATGTACCATGTTTCTTTCCATTACCGTACACTAATTTGAAGTAACAACATTTAGGTAGGACATAGACACACGCCTTTTACCCCGAAAGGGTAGACAGAGCTTCAAATGGGCCTCTTTTCTCTGTGGGTTGCATCGTGGAAATAGACGTGACCGTGCAGAAACCTCTCGCGAAAATGCGAACTTCCTGTTATACACTTTCATCCCTTTTCACGAAATCACTCCCACAGATTGCAGGAAAGCGAGAGGAAAGGCGTTACACATCAAAAATCCCCCTCCATCTCAAAATACCATATTTGCCAAAAAAAACTAGGTTTTATAAAATAGGTACCTACTACAATTAACGTTGTCGATAGCCTTTTATCGATATAAACCCGGATATCTAGAGAGCAATGGTGGGCGATCATCACTACTTGAGTCGCCAGCTCGCAAACAGCCCAATCACGCAATTAGTCAATTTAGACCAAACTCTTTTGTGTGACGGACCTCGTTTCTGTAGTTTACAATAGACAACTAGAAGATTATTTGAATTTCGTGTTTATGTTTCATTCACTTCACCATAATAAACGCAGCTCCAACGCTTTGGTAGCTCTCTAATATTTCTAATTAATCATTAAACGCGTTTTTTTCATGGATTTGCATTAAAAATATATGGCAACGAATATCTATTTCATTTATGTATGGAAATCAAGAAAATTAAAAACCTGTTTGATACTTCCAAAAACAACAACTCTGGAATTTGGAATGCGAAGAGGCTTACACTCATATTGTTAGTCGTTCCTCGAACCTCAATTTGGTATTCCATTTCAATCTTCAATCACAGATTCTTGATCGAAGATTTCAATGGAGATTTTGAAAATGGAACACAAATTATCTTCTAATGAGGCTGAAACAAGTCGAGGAAAGATAGAGGAACGATTCAGAATACGGTGCTAGAGACACAAATAGTTAGTTAGTAAAGATTTTTTGTGAAAGAGTTCGTCCGGAGTCCGTTGATGTACTTACTACCACCTACCTATTTCTGCCCAAAGTAGTGCTCGCATTGCTGTCTTCCGGTTTGAAGGGTATGGTTACCGGTGAAATTACAGGCACATTCATCTTTATGTCTCAGGGTGGCAGGCGCAGTGCAATGCTACATAGGGCGCGTCCTAGGTGGATGTGACCTATGAGGCAATGCATTGCATGTACTTCGGCAGAGGGTACCACTTAACATCAGGTGAGCCGTCTGCTTGACCCGCCATTACAAGTTGTATAAAAAAAAACTAGTACCAAAATTGGATACTGAAGTTTGTAGCAAAAAGTTAAGTAGGCACTATCAGCTACAAAAGTCCCTGCCAAGTTCTCGGTCCCTTCTTTTGTTGTTTGTTTTTGACCAATGAGACACGATGTCCATTGTCTAAGAAAGTCCTTTCTTTTATGACTTTTACAAATTCACCTTTAGCAGGGTCAGACTTGTTGCTGATAGTACATTGCTACTAATATAAAAGCTCTACTCACCTCACAAGTGTACTGGGTGGTGTCTGAGGACTCCAAGGCATCCAGCTGGAGTTTGTAGTTGTGGTGCATGTGCACTCGTGGCGGGAGCAGGGTGTGCATGTCAGCGCAGCGCTGTCTCCGAGGAGTGTGGACTCTACTCACCTCACAAGTGTACTGGGTGGTGTCTGAGGACTCCAAGCATCCAGCTGGAAGCTGTAGTTGTGGTGCATGTGCACTCGTGGCGGGAGCAGGGTGTGCATGTCAGCGCAGCGCTGTCTCCGAGGAGTGTGGACTCTACTCACCTCACAAGTGTAGGGCGGTGTCTGAGGACTCCAAGGCATCCAGCTGGAAGCTGTAGTTGTAGTGCATGTGCACTCGTGGCGGGAGCAGGGTGTGCATGTCAGCGCAGCGCTGTCTCCGAGGAGTGTGGACTCTACTCACCTCACAAGTGTAGGGCGGTGTCTGAGGACTCCAAGGCATCCAGCTGGAGGCTGTAGTTGTGGTGCATGTCTGACAAAGTACTCACCTCACAAGTGTACTGGGCGGTGTCTGAGGACTCCAAGCATCCAGCTGGAAGCTGTAGTTGTGGTGCATGTGCACTCGTGGCGGGAGCAGGGTGTGCATGTCAGCGCTGTCTCCGAGGAGTGTGGACTCTACTCACCTCACAAGTGTACTGGGCGGTGTCTGAGGACTCCAAGCATCCAGCTGGAAGCTGTAGTTGTGGTGCATGTGCACTCGTGGCGGGAGCAGGGTGTGCATGTCAGCGCAGCGCTGTCTCCGAGGAGTGTGGACTCTACTCACCTCACAAGTGTACTGGGCGGTGTCTGAGGACTCCAAGGCATCCAGCTGGAGGCTGTAGTTGTGGTGCATGTGCACTCGTGGCGGGAGCAGGGTGTGCATGTCAACGCTGTCTCCGAGGAGTGTGGACTCCTTGAACCATTTCACTCTGATCTTCATTTCTGGAAATATTAATTAAAATACTATTTATACCATTCCCCTTCTAAAAAACTTTTTTTTTACTGATAACAGTGAATAAAAAGCGCTTTTAATCACTATTTTGTTGTTTGAATTTAGAACACACCAATATACATTCGACCTCCATCTCAATGCAACACCCTCCAATAACTCCTATACAACATTCTTGCGCAAAAAATACTAGATACAAAATCCTTGTGCAAAAAACTCCTCGATATTTGATTGGTCGACATTTCCGACAAGGAGTTTAGCATTAGAATAAAAACTGTTTTGTGTTCTTTGCTATGATTAGTAAACTGGCGCTATTTTGAATACTGTAAGTTGTACGAGCATAAGATTTAGTATTACTTAGTAATAAATCGATTGAAAATGCATTTAAGTCATGAAGAAGATGTCTATTTTCGCTTAAATCTTTCTTTTTCTCGTAGTCATGGTATAAATAATAGTATGCAACTCTTGAATAAAACGGATTTATGTAAGGGCCATGAATCACTATCGTCGCTCAGGAGTCTAACACTTGAATCACGAGCGTAGCGAGTGATACAATCATCATGTATCACTCCCTGCGGTCGTGATTCAATCGTTAGAATCCTTCACTTGCTCGAGATTCATCTATATGGCCCTCGCTTTAAATCCGTCCTTTATTCACTAATTGCATAATATACTATTTATAGGTCCACAGTCCATAGACCATTATGTGGTCCATATAATTAAGTACTCTAACTAACCGTTGACGAGAATAAAGCTGTTTTCTGCCATAGTTGAAACAACCAAATTCAACTTCCGACTTGACGGCCACAACAAATTAAATTCCTTCGATATATTTTATCGAAGTTAAATTCAGTTTTTTCCGCTGTCAATTCCATTCATGGGCTTGTACTAAGTCCATGATTCCATTACCTACCATTAAGGCGTCGATGGGCGCCAGATTTTTTGTCACTCATTCATGTTCAAGTAAGTTAGAAAGTGACAGAAGAAGAGTAAGCGAAAATCACGTTTTTTTTATTCAAATATTATATATTAGGGAAGTAATTTTCAAAAACAAAACAAAGCTTCCCTCGGCGTTGTGTTATTTAATATACTGAAGGCAATAAAAACATCTTATGGTTGACAGTTTAGGAGAAAAATTATTGTAACTACGAAAAAAGAGGGTACTTTGCTTTAATTCTTACAATTTAAATAATTTTTCAAATTTTTGAAAACAAGCAAAAATGCTTTGTGTCTTTGTGTATATATATTTTTTTTGTAGATTATCCGATAAAGATTGTGGTGAAAAAAGGTTTTAATGCACCACATTTCACATTAATGTTCCGGATAGCGGCAAAAATGTAATGAATGGGCGGTGTTCTCTAAAATTAGCAACTCCATGCATTCACACCAACCTACAGTGCGACAATACACTCGTTACAATGCAACAAAGCAAAAATATAAATCATTCGACAAAAGCACAAAAGACCAACATTTTTGTGTTGAACACGAACTGTAGGCACACAGCTGTTGTATGAGACTCACTGGATTGAGGAGATTACATCAAAATTACAAGAATGTAGAAACATTTGGATAGGGCGGATGGGATTTCATATTACAAAATAATATTCCGAAAATAACAAAAAAAAACATTTTGGTCAGATGTTTGCTCTCGCTTGTGGCGCGAAATTATATTCATGTTTTTTTGGTCAATACAGCTCATCAACATTTCTTCACATAGCGAAAGTTGATTTCGCGAGAACTTTGACATTTAGGAAAGAAAGAAAGATAGAAAGAAAATTAATTAATTTTTCCCCACGACACAACACACACATAAAATATGAAAACAAAAACAAAAAACCTAAGTCGGTACTACAAGATCAGTAGATAGATCTTAGAAAAACAAAAATAATAAGTAATTAATTTTGAAAAATTAAAAAAAAACCCAACGCAATGAAACGGCTGAACCAATTTTGATTAAACGTAGCTAAGAGCACTCCCGAAAAATTCAACTTTCAAACAAAAAAAAAACAGAATCTGTTCATCCGTTCGGGAGCTACGATGGGACAGACTCACACACACACACACAGACACGTCAAACTTATAAAAAACCTTCGTTAATGCGTCGGGGGTTAAAAATAAAAAATAAATAAAAACTGTTATAAACTATGGTAAGTTAAAGGTTGTGTGTGTTGTGTGGGGTCAAACAGGTCCCTGTCTCAGAATATGCTGCACCAGACCTAGGTTTAGTGCAGCGCTGGTTTTCTCAGACAGGGCCTAATTAAATGATGCCACGAACATCAATAAACTACGGGGGGATAGGCAATAAATCAATATGTTATTGTGTAAAAACAAATAAGTAAAAAAAAATGATTAGGCAACTGCAAAATAATGAGGCAGGTTGGCATGGTAATTTAATTCATTGTCTGTGGGGTCCGGTACAGAGGCCTGCAATGACGACCTCTGTGGCGCGGCAGGCGAAGGTTCGCCTGAAACGCAGGAGGTTGCGGGTTCGATTCCCGCCTCGGAACAAATATTTGTGCGATCTGCAGATATTTGTTGAGGGTGTTCTGAGTATTTTCTATATATATATTATTTTCTATATATTTATTGGGTGTTATGAGTATTTTCTTTGGCTCTTACATCGAGTCTAAGGCAAAAACAGCTGCCATGAAGCTAGGCATCCTGAATAAGGTAAAGCGTTACTTCACACCAGGACAGCTTCTTAGTTTATATAAAGCACAAGTCCGGGCTGGTATGGAGTACTGCTGCCATGTTTGGGATGGTTCGGCCAAATACCAGCTTGCTGCCTTGGACTCGATCGAACGTAGAGCTTTCAGGCTTATAGGTGTGCAACATATGGCGGAGACTAAGATCCAGAGTCTCGAGCACCACCGTAGGTCGCATGCCTTTCAATCTTCTATAGGTTACATTTCGGGGAATGCTCCCAGGAACTGCACGATCTGATCCCACCATCTCCTTTTCATCATAGGACGAGCAGGCGTACGGCTCAGTACCATCCTTACCTCATTGGTATACCTTCTATTCGCACAAATAGTTTCGATTCTACCTTTATAATGCGTTCTGCTAAGGAGTGGAACACACTGCCGTCGTCTGTCTTTCCTGAAAACTATAATCTGGGTCTCTTCAAGTCAAGAGTGAATAGGTGCCTTCTAGACCGTTGTGCTCCATCTTCGGCCACATCGTCACTTACCAACAGGTGAGATCGTGGTCAAACAAAGGTCTATTAAAGTTAAAAAAAAAAAACCTATAATACAAAATATCTATCTATTTAATGTATTGTATTAAGTATATCAGTTATCTAGTACCTACCCATAACACAAGCTCTGCTTAGCTTGGGGCTAGATAATGTTGTGTGGAATATCCAGCATTTTTTTTTTGAATGCTCTAAGTCTGTGTCTAATACTAGGCGATATGAATACAACATACCTAACAGTTTATATGGCCAGTTCCAAACAATACAGAATCTATTCGTATTCTGTGACAACGGTTCAAAGTTAACACTAAGTATACAATGAACTGTGGACTCACAGGAAGAGCGTAGATTGTATCTTTGTGTACCAATTGGGCATATTCGAAGGCCCTTCTATAAGATTTATGATTCTTGAAGATTTCTTGGGGTAACAGAAACGTTTCGCTTCAAAACTCTCGTAAATATACACAATGAACATTTAGACAGATGATAAAACAGCCTTTATTCAATACTGGCCGAGGACTTTTTTTTTTTTTTTAACCTTGATATACCTTTTATTTACCACGATCTCACCTGTTGGTAAGTGATGTAAACTGCTTGGCATGTAAAACGGTGGCCGTTTTAGTAATAAAACTTTGGTTGACTGTTTCCACCAGTTTGAAAAGTCACACAATTCACTTCCATTTCATTTCACTACAATTGAGCTCTTTAAACGAGCTACATTGGTTAAAATGCAATCAAAATAACAAAAATAACTCACAAAAAACACTAGGAAATAAAATAAAATAAGAGTACCCGATGTCTCTTTTCGAATATGGCGGAAAGAGTCAACTAGGTACATAAGTAGGTACCTACTTATTAATATTCGAAGTTTAAATTAAGTTATAAAGAACACGAAACCGACAAAACAATATATAGGTACACCTAATAATCAAATAAGATTGAGAAATTGAGCACCGTAATCATTCCATTTCTAAATTCAAATAATAACAGTAATTTTATTCATATTTGGAATACGGAGGCGTAGGCCAAATGAGTTCTCGCCTACCTTTAAGTACGTACTTTTTTATGTTGTGTTATAATAATAATAACAGCCAATAACCATTTTAAAGGCACGACATAGGGTTAGCTTGGTAATTTATCTAAATATCTCAAGCTTGTCCTGTCTGCTAGCTTATTATAGAATGTGTTATAACTGGAAGAAAGCGTTAGCCGAGTCAGTCGTGGGAAGCAATGGCGGCGATGAGCTCACCACTTGTCACGTCTATATTCCACGATGGTGAAACCCACTGTACAAAAAGGCCCATTGAGGCTCAGCCTATCCTTTCGGGCAAAAAGGCGTGTGTCTATGTATGTATGCATGTATGATCTCAAGCTTTTTCTTATACATTGGGATGTTGACAGCCTGGCCCACGAATTCCTGTCCTAAATTGTCGATGCGACAGCGCGGCCCTCACTTTCCAGTCTGGTTGCTTGTGAGTTTGATTGGAGTAAAATCTGAGAAGTTCTATTTGGGACACTTTTTGTTGATTTATTCTGAAACTTTGCATAGACCTTGGTTTTGGATGACAATACAATATTATGGTGACGCTGATCTGATGATGGAGACGGAAGGTGTACAACTGAACTCCTCGGTGGTTAAGGTGGATGCTCACGATTGAAGCGTGTTTTTTTTTTTGTGTTTTTTGCCCATTACAGCTCATCAACACTTGTTCAGATAGCGAAAGTTAAATTCGCGAGAACTAGGAGACTTAACACAATGTTTTAATTTTATTGGTAGTATCTCATAAATATCATCAGTTTAGCTACGATACCCTTAACACATTTTACAGTGTTTTTTTTTGTGATATGTAGCTAAACTGATGATATTTATGAGATACTATCAATTCAAACATGTGTGTTAAGTCTCCTAGTTCTCGCGAAATAAACTTTTGCTATCTGAAGAAGTATTGATGAGCTGTAATGGGCAAAAAAGGCTTCTCTAAAACGTATTGTTTGTAACAATTTATGACAACAACAAAAAACTGTTAATCTTCAACATGTTTTGGGTTCTATCATGCCCTTAGTACTTTATAGTAAGTAGTAATAGGTAGGGGTAGTACTTCCCCCAACGAACTCTAACACAAAAAAGCTCTACTACGAACAAAAGTTGTTACAAATGTAGTCAATATGTCTCTATTAAGGATGTTTAAATCAGACATTGTCCATCAATCTCTCGGACAGACAGACAGACAGTCGGACCTTTTATTAATATAAAAACCTTTTAACATATCATTTGCATCAGAATAGATACATCAACATTCAAACATTCATTTCAAGTCTGTTAAAGGTGGGTTTAGACCAAACGAACAAAGAGCTTGAACCAACCTTGAATTGAATCTTATTCTAGCTCTAGAGCTAGAATAAGAGCATTCTTTCTTGATCTTTTAGTGTTTGTAAACGAAAGTCAAAATCAAATTCAAAAAGTATTTTATTCATTGAAATCACAAGGATCATTTTGAATAGACTTAAAAAATAAATTAACTCCTGTTCCAAAGCGACCAAACCTAGAAGAATCAGGCAACAAACACGGTCGGTTTTTTTAATGATCCTTCTTGTTACTAGGCGGGGAGCGCCTGTGTGGTGCCTCGAGAACAAGTGGAAGCTGATTCAAAGAACAAGGAAAACCAACTTAAAAGCCTTAGGTAGGCAGTCAAAAGTATGATGCTAGAGAGAATCAGCAAAAGTTCATAAGACAGCACACTTTACGCATAATATACTCATAAATAACACATCAATAATACATTTTATGTAGGTACAGACATTGCAATTTGATAAATTAGCTGTCGAGGGGCAGAGCGACATCAGACCACGCGGCTTTTTTTTGCCGAAAGCTCGTTTTCAGCATTTACACCAAAATATCAACGAGTGCAT
Source organism: Operophtera brumata (assembly GCA_932527175.1). Lineage (NCBI taxonomy): Eukaryota > Metazoa > Arthropoda > Insecta > Lepidoptera > Geometridae > Operophtera > Operophtera brumata. Next base: position 49,346,091 of record OW052239.1, on the reverse strand, counting down.
AACTAGAACTAGAATTATTAGAACAAAAGAACACTTTGAAGTGACCGCTCCGGGGAGCGAGCACGGCCGAACACGTATAAGAACGCTCTAAGCTACTGTTCGCGCGCTCTAATCGAGCATTCCGAATCTTCGCAAAATAAGGACGAACAATGAAAGAATGCTCTGTCTCTGTTTACACACAACAAATTTGCCAGAGTGGGGAAAGAATGAGCATTCGCTCGTTTGGTCTAAACCCACCTTAATGTTACGCCTGCATTCGATGTTTCGTATTCTTGTCAAAAGCCAAAAGGTTAATTAAAACATAACAAATTATTATAAATAATAAAATGTGGCATAATTTTTGAAACGATCAGGTATTTATGGCATTATGTTAATGTAATTGACAAGTTCATTCATTGAATGACATCTATGACAAGTTTATGGCGCAATATGAACCATTTTCGGCTAGCGGTAAAGTTAATGTAATGCTTTGGACGCCCAAATAACCCTAAAAAACTGTATTAGATAATTAGGAGACTTAGTTTTTTTTAAACTGCCCTTTTTTCCTCCTGTTTTTTTATTAAATACTCTACTTTAAAATAAAAATAAACTTAAAAGCGTAATAGAGATTATATACACAGACGGCTATATCATCTCTCTAACGCTTTTAAGTTTATGTTTTTATACAACTTGCGTTGACAGATCAAGCAGATGGCCCACCTGATATTAAGCCGTACCCTCTGCCTATGAACAGTGCATTACCTCATAGGTCACGTCCACCTAGGACGCGCCCTATGTGACATTGCACTGCGCCCGCCACCCTGAGACATATATATGAAAAGTCTCATGTGTCTGTAATTTCACCGGCAACCATACCACAGAATAAATATTAGTACAGTTCAAATCGGAACACAGCAGTGCGAGCACTACTGCTTTGCAGCATAAATAGGTATGGTGGTAGTACTTCCCCGGACCACCGAATAATAGTATAAGTACCGGACGAACTCCTACAAGCAACATATACAAAAATATCGGGTGCAGCCGTATTGATCCCATGGATTCATCCCACGAATATTTATTTCCGGATTCATACCAAAATGTAGGCCGTATTCATCCCATGAATAATAAAATTGTATTCTTGTCCGTATTCATCCCATGAATAATAAAATTGTATTCTTGTCCGTATTAATCCCAAAATGTAGTCCGGATTCATACCACGGCCTACCCGGACTTGTTTTTAAGATTCGTTGGTATAAGATTTGTCCTGGAATGTGTTATTACTGGAAGAAAGCGTTAGCTGAGTCAGTCGTGGGAAGCAATGGCAGCGGTGAGATCACCACTCGTCACGTATATTTCACGATGGTGCAATCCACTGTGAAAAGAGGCCCATTGAGGCTCTGCCTACCCCTTCGGGGAAAAAGGCGTGTGTCTATTTATGTAGTTATGTATACAAAGGTACGACATAGCACGGAAACAGCACGGTGTCTCTTACTTACCTGAGTCATCGACATAGCACGGAAGCAGCACGGTGTCTCTTACTTACCTGAGTCATCGACATAGCACGGAAGCAGCACGGTGTCTCTTACTTACCTGAGTCATCGACATAGCACGGAAGCAGCACGGTGTCTCTTACTTACCTGAGTCATCGACATAGCACGGAAGCAGCACGGTGTCTCTTACTTACCTGAGTCATCGACATAGCACGGAAGCAGCACGGTGCCTCTTACTTACCTGAGTCATCGACATAGTACGGAAGCAGCACGGTGTCTCTTACGTACCTGAGTCATCGGCATAGCACGGAAGCAACACGGTGTCACCTTACGTACCTGAGTCATCGGCATAGCACGGAAGCAACATGGTGTCTCTTACGTACCTGAGTCATCGGCATAGCACGGAAGCAACACGGTGTCACCTTACGTACCTGAGTCATCGACATAGCACGGAAGCAACACGGTGTCACCTTACTTACCTGAGTCATCGACATAGCACGGAAGCAGCACGGTGTCGTTTTCGTACGTCTTCACCAGCACGGGCACGCTCGTGAACGGCTTCTCACATCGCATCACGTTGTGCAGCACAATCATTGACAAGGCGTATAGGAGACACTTCATTTTGATTTATTTAAAAAAACTAAGTATTCAAAACCAAGAGTTCAAAACTATATATTAAAAACCAAGAGTTCAAAACTTATTAAAGTTTTTGCACTGTTTTGGGTTCAAAATCCAGCTGTTATTTTAGACAATCTAAAACTAAATGAATAAATATGATAAAATTTATTAGTAAGTATAGCTACACAAAACGTTTTCCGGCTTTTGTAGACGAGAAAATTCAAAATTTTATGAGAACTTCCGACCGATTGCTCAAAATTAACGCCCATATGGCTTTTACAATTATAAAGTTTTGCCTTTTTGTGCCAAAATTTACATATGCTTTAAGATGTTGTCAACTGTGGAAACACAGTGAGCTGGTGGAAGGCTTGGACAACATAATAAAGAACACGTTATCGTCGGTTTTGAATATCGATTTAGATGACAGGGCGTGGTCGCAAGCCTCCTTGCCTGTTAAATTAGGAGGCTTAGGTATTCGTAAAATTTCAAGTGTAGCCCTACCAGCGTTCTTGTCATCCGTCTATAGCACTTGTTCTTTGGTTAATAAAATTCTATCACCTTCTCTTGTGGCTCTTTCTGGCAACACACTCAAAATTTCATACTTAGACGAGGCTCGAAATGCTTGGAATAGTGCTTGCCCCAATACTACTCCCCCCAAATCTCTTTCGTCTCAACGGCAATGGGACGGGCCTCTGTGCGAGCTGACGCGGAATTGTCTGTTACAAACGTGCTCAACCTCCACAGATCGTGCTCGTCTCCTGGCCGTTTCCAAATGGGAGTCAGGGTTTCTTTCCGTATTGCAACTTCTTTACGGCTGGGTGTAGGGTGCTGTGCCCCTCATCACTGCCAGTGCGGTACTGCTGTTGATCAGCTTGGTCACCACGGATTATCGTGCACCAGGGCTGCCGGTAGGATTTCCCGCCACGCTAGCCTTAATGATATCATTCGCCGGCCCTTACCAGCGTTAACATTCCAGCCATTCTAGAACCGAATGGTCTGTTTCGTGACGATGGTAAGCGGCCTGACGGCATGACTCTTGTTCCGTGGGAGAAGGGTAGGCCTTTGGTGTGGGACGCTACATGCGTTGATACCCTTGCGCCATCTCATCTGTCCGGGACATCAGTTAGGGCCGGTGCGGCGGCAGATTCCGCTGAGGACCTCAAAAGACGCAAATATGCAAGTCTCGACAGAGCTTACTTATTTGAGCCTTTCGGGGTCGAGACTCTGGGTCCGTGGGGTTCCGGGGCCCATCGCGTTTTCAAAATTCTTTCAGGGCATCTGGTCGAAGCGACGCGTGACCCGAGAGCTGGCTCTTATCTGGCTCAACGCATTAGTATTGCCATTCAGCGTGGCAATGCAGCCAGCATCTTAGGGACGCTTCCGTCTGGTAATGATTTGGATCAGTTGAGCTACCTTTAGATCGCTTGTAGCGGTCTTCAGGTAGCACAACTGATTCATATGTATTTTGTACATACCTTGTATTATTCTTTATGTAAATAAATGTAATTAAAATAAACACAAAACTAACTATATTATTGTTGTCCGGCCTAAGAATAGACCCCTCCATCTCCTCCCGTGGATGTCGTAAAAGCCGACTAAGGGATTACCCGGACTTGTTAATAACATTCGTTTGTATAAAATTTGTCCTGGCTGCTAGCTTACTATGGAATTTGTTATTACTGGAAGAAAGCGTTAGCCGTGTCAGTCGTGGGAAGCAATGGCGGCGTTGAGCTCACCACTTGTCACGTCTATATTCCACGATGGTGCAAAAGTGACCCATTGAGGCTCTGCCTACCCCTTCGGGAAAAAGGCGTGAGTCCATGTATGTAACTATTTTGGTAGGACCTACCTACTAAAAGTTTCCCAACGAAAGTTAAAGGTAGACTGTTTGTTTATTTTTTTGCCGAACACGGCCGTTGCGTGTTCCGCGGTTAGATCGGTTAATGAGGATTTATGGTCTACTGCCCGTGGCCAATTCTAAACCTTATTTATTTAGTTTACATTTTAATTAACGAAGGAGTAACTCAACAAAACTATTAAACTAGTAGTTCGCCCTGAACTGAGACCTCGCCATCATTGAATTAAGACGATGCGAAGTTAGTAGTAGAGCTTTTTTATAAAAGAGTTCGCCCGGGGAAGTACTACCACCATACCTATTTCTGCCGCAAAGCAGTAGTGCTCGCATTGCTGTGTTCCGGTTTTATGGGTATGTGTGCCGGTGAAATTACAGGCAAATGAGACTTTTCATCTTTATGTCTCAGGGTGGCGGGCGTAGTGCAATGCCACATAGGGTGCGTCCTAGGTGGACGTGACCTACGAGATAATGCATTGTTACCGCTTAACGTCAAGTAGCCCATCCGTTTGGTCCGTCATAAAAAAAAACTAAGTACATGTTTACCTAATTGCAATTTAAATACCAAAATTATAAAAAAAAACACTAAATCAGACCCCCTATACTTTACCTACCTTGCTCTACACTCTTTAAGTGTATTTATTTATTATTATTATAAACGATAGCACAGATAAAAAAACATTCAGGTTGATTTTTTATAAACATAAATTCCTTTTTTGTTTAAAATAAAATTGTTGAATTGGATTGTCTTAGGGACCCATTACTGTTATTATCTATGTAGGTAGGTACCTGTTTACAAACAGAATAAAAAAATCAATTACAAAATAAATATAAAAAAATAGAACACAACAGTGTCTGCGTGACACGGAACGCGCGGGCACTTGGCGGGAAGCGAGACCGAACTGTCACCGGCGGCGCATGCGCCCGGAGGAGTCAGATGATTGCTATTAGATAGGCGACACACTGGGTTTGTCCCACTGGACCCCCGCTCAGCAGGATATAAGACATTGACCGCATAAGAATCGGAACTTTTTTTTTATACTTCTTGGAATTACCGATCTTGCAGATAGCCCACCTGATGTTAAGCGGTACCCTCTGCGTCTGCCTATGAACAGTGCTTTACCTCATAGGTCACGTCCACATAGGACGCACCCTATGTGGCATTGCACTGCGCCCGCCACGCTGAAACATAAAGATGAAAAGTCTCATGTACCTGTAATTTCACCGGCATCCTTACCCTTCAAACCGGGACACAGCAATGCGAGCACTACTGCTTTGTGGCAGAAATAGGTAAGGTGGATCCCCGGACGAACTCTTTCACAAAAAAGCTCTACTACTACTATCACAGAATAAATAATAGTACAAGCTACTATACTGAACTTAACTTGAACTGTAAAGAAGGCGTAAAAGTAAAGATTAGTCTAACTAAACTGGAGTAAACTCCAGTCGCGCGTCGAACAACACCGTTTTTTAACACGCTTATATTAGCTTGGTCTGTATGTTTGTATGTAGGTAATGTAATCTTTGAACGTGTTTTTCACCCACATCAAAACGTTGGTTTAAATTGAAACTTTGCACACTCATCTAAGACCGATGACAATACAAAATGATGACGACAGCGAGCTGATCTGATGATGGAGACGGAAGGTGGACAAAGGTACTCCTCGATGGATATTAATAGACTGGCAGTGTAATTTCGATCAGCTCACGGTTCCGACTACTAATTTATAAAATCATGTTTTGAAAAATAATTTTTCAATAACGTGACATAACATAACACCCAACAGTCACATACATAGCCCTGATCCCACACTAGGATTCCCTGTGTCGTGGGTTTCAGAAACTACGAGTACCATGGTACCATTACACCCAGACCAGGAACAAATATTTGCAGATCATGCAAACATTTGCCCCACAGTGAGAGTGGAACCCGCAAACTTTCGCGTCTTAGCCGACTACTTGCCCGACGCGCTACAGAGGTCGTCTTAGAGGACAATAAAAACCATATTTGTCCTATCGTAGAACGAATAGTAGAAATTATGGTGAAAAAATGGTGTGTGTCTGGACCGTTCCGGGACTTGGCTGTACACATGTCAAAGACGCGAGACTGGAGTTTACTCCACTCCAGTTTAGTTAAAGATGTATGAATATATAACGCACACGAAAAACATACCGGACTTCATTTTTTGTTAACGCTCACTTTTATGATTTTTCTCCTCGTCTATTTGCGTATACCATATGGGGCCTTATATGAAAATAAATGTAATTTTGAATTGAAATAAATTAGATTCTTATGAGAAACGTCCTACATAAAAAAATCTTTTTACAATTTTTAATTCTGTATTTTTATTTATTTATTTGTATTTATTAAGTGAACAAAATCCACAGCCCAATATAAACCAGAAAATACTTACTAAGCTAATCAGGCCAATAACGGATTTACATTTAAAATATTTTTAATTTTTGACAGACAACGGTTATGGATCTTATTAAAATCTGTCATAGAACTTATTAAAGACTGTCATGGATCTTATTAAAAACTATGGCCCGGTGTGCCTCCAACTTTTTAATATAACCCGTCAATTAATGGTCTCACATGCTACACCTTCCCCAAGACGAGTAGAAGATTAGTCACTGAATGCGGCTACGGACAGGATGATATTATATTCAGTTCAATTGATTACTCGTACGATCATCGAGCAACGCAGGCCTCCGTGTTGCTCGATGCGTACGATGTACGCAGAAGTGATATCAATATCAGGCCATCCCTAAAAATAGTGTAGGGGCAAATGGCGAACAGACCACAGACCATATATCAAGATAGACACCGCGAACACGTAAATTTGTATGAAACCAAGCGTGCCGTTCTATTTTGTGCCTACACTTGTTTGTAAGATTTGTTGGTATTAAGATTTGTCCTGGCTGCTAGATTATTAAGGAATGTGTTATTTACTGGAAGAAAGCGTTAGCAGAGTCAGTTGTACGAAGCAATGGCGGCAATGAGCTTACCACTTGTCATGTCTTTTTTTTTATACTACTTAATTAACAAGCAGACGGCTTACCTGATGTTAAGCGGTATCCTCTGCCAGTGAGTGAACAGTGAATTACCCATAGATCACGTCCACCTAGGACGTCCCTATGTGGCTTTGCCCTGCGCCTGCCACCCTGAGACATAAAGATGAAAAGTCTCATGTGCCTGTAATTTCACGATGTTCCACGATGGTGCAACCCACTGTGTAAAGAGGTCATTTGAGGATCTGTCTATTCTTATAGGGGAAAAAGACGTGTGTCTGCTGTGTGTCTGCTGTGTATCTATATGGATCTTATTAAAAACTACGCCCCGATGTGCCTCTAACTCTCTAATATAACCCGTCAATTACTGGTCTCACATGCTACACCTTCCCCCTATTACTCGTACGATGTACGCAGTGATATCAATATCAGGCCATCCCTAAAAATAGTGTAGGGGCAAATGGCGAACAGACCACAGACCATATATCAAGATAGACACCGCGAACATGTGAATTTGTATGAAACCAAGCTTGCCGATTTATTTGGGCACAAAACTAAATATCTGCATCCCCACGGCTATGGCGCAATTAGGCATTTTTAGGGTTCCGTACCCAAAGGGTAAAACTGGACCCTATTACTTAGACTTCGCTGTCCGTCCATTTGTCACCAGGCTGTATCTCATGTATTTCTGTAGCCACTATAACAACAAATACAAAAAAATAGAATCAAATAAATATTTAAGGGGGCTCCCATACAACAAACGTGTTTTTTTGCCGTTTTTATAGATAATGGTACGGAACCCCTCGTGCGCGAGTCCGACTCGCACTTGACCGGTTTTTTGTTCTATACTTTTATCACGTGCATCATGTGACTTATCAAATATTAAAATTTCAATAAACAAGAAACTTTTATCAAATCAACGCATATTCTTCTATAAGAAAATTAAATCTTTTGTATATTTTACTACCGCTTTCGGCTACCTACTAATGAAATAGTCATCATTTCTGATCATGCGTTATGCGGCAACCCACCTAATCTGATTTTATTTATTTTACAACACAATAAAGTAGCGCCGTATTCACAAACGACACTGCGTGGAAACGGTCTCGTAATTTGAAAATAAATACATAGTTTAATATTTATTTTGACGCAGTTGTTGAAACATAGGTAAGAACACGATTAGCGAGCAATTTTTCATTTTGCAATCGGAAAACCCGCGATCCAGGTTTTCCTATGAGCATTTTCACACCATCCGATCCGATACCGCTGTCGTCTTTTTCATACATTTTGTCGGACATCATTGGACTGTCTAAAATACGCAGTATCTAAGAACATTGGTACATCTAATTGTATTTATTTATTTCATTTATTTATTCAATAAACAAGGAATATTGGATTAGTAAAATACATTGTCTATCTACACTATGATTAGTAAGAATAATTATAATTGCATACTACAAACTAACATTAACTGTTTCATATATATTTTGTACATACCTTGTAGTAGTTGTATTATTATTTCTGTAAATAATATTTAACTGACATTGATAAATATGACATCATCATCATCAGCCTGTGGAAGTCCACTGCTGGACATATTGTTTGTGAATACGGTGTTGATTTCTGTGATGCCGCTAACGAGCCCGCCTTATTTATGGTGTTACGATAGAAATTAGGGAAGAACTGGTTTGAGAACGGACTATCATGAACTAATACTTAACTAAACAAAGCTTTTGGACGTTCTGACATTTGGAACTTTTGAAAGTAAAGTACCTACATTAATTTATAGAAAAAAAAGTAGCAATGATCTAAAATAGCTTTGTTAGTAGTAGAGATTTTTAGGGTTCCGTAACCAAATGGCAAAATACGGAACCCTTATAGATTCGTCATGTCTGTCTGTCTGTCTGTCTGTCTGTCTGTCCGTGTATGTCACAGCCACTTTTTTCCTAAACTATAAGAGCTATGCTGTTGAAACTTGGCAAGTAGATGTATTCTGTGAACAGCATTAAGATTTTAACACAAAAATTTAAAAAAAAAAAAAAAAAAATGTGATACTTAGAACAGCAACTCAATTTTTTTTTCTTCTAACCCATACGCTTGTTGTATTTATGGTTAGGTCTTCAAAAATGATATTGAGGTTTCTAATATGTATTTTTTCTAAACTGAATAGTTTTCGCGAGAGACACTTCCAAAGGGGTAAAATGTGTGGGTCCCCCCCCCCCCCTGTAACTTCTAAAATAAGAGAATGATAAAACTAAAAAAAAAAATATGATGTACATTACCATGTAAACTTCAATTGAAAATTGGTTTGAACGAGATCTAGTGAGTAGTTTTTTTTAATACATCATAAAAAATCATCATCATCATCATTATGGTTTACGTCATAAATCGAAAACCATCCATGAACTTTTATATTATGTTACTTGCTGCTACGGAACCCTTCATGGGCGAGTCCGACTCGCACTTGGCAGCTTTTTTGTGAAAGAGTTCGTCCGGGGAAGTAATACCACCATACCTATTTCTGCCGCAAAGCAGTAGTGCTCGCATTGCTGTGTTCCGGTTTGAGGGGTATGGGTGCCGGTGAAATTACAAGCACATGAGTCTTTCCATCTGTATGTCTGACACGGTGGCGGGCGCAGTGCAATGCCAGATAGGGCGTGTCCTAGGTGGACGTGACCTATGAGATAATGCACTGTTCATAGGCAGAGGGTACCGCTTAATATCTGCCAGTTCCGTCATAAGAAGTTGAACAAAAAAAAAACTTAGCAGATCCATTTTTTTTTATTTTCCTTTGTGGGATGCAATATGCGTTGATACCCTTGCACCATCTCATATGTCGGGCACATCAGTTAGGGCCGGTGCGGCGGCAGATTCCGCTGAGGTCCTCAAAAGACGCAAATATGCAAGTCTGGACAGAGCTTACTTATTTGAGCCTTTCGGGGTCGAGACTCTGGGTCCGTGAAACTCCTTGATATTATAAATAAGACAGAGTTTGGGCTCATTTTCTTCAGCTCACGGTTCCGATCACTAATTTAATACAAGCCGAACTTGTTGATAAGATTCGTTGGGTGGTTGTCTCGAGCAGATGGCCCACCTGATGTTAAGCGGTGTGTATGTATGTATGTTATTTTAAATAAGATATTTTTAAGTAGAAAAAAGCTTATTATTGTTGAACGAGCGAAGCGAGTTCTCTGTGTCAACTTGGAAGAATCGGCGTTTGTACGTCCGAGCATAACTTCCGAACCGTTAATCCGATCTTCATGAAATTTTATTTGGGGGTAGATCGTATTAGTACAATTTGTTGGTAAGGTTATGAGCTATATCGTTCGGTTGTTGAGACATTGAGGTCCAAGAGGGGGGTAAAAAAAAAGGTGAGAATATAAGATCAAATGGGGTGTCATATGAAAGCCCCTTGCTTTGACGTTTCAAATCAATTATTTAGAATTTTTTTATTTTTTATTTAGAACTTATGTAGTTTTTGAGATATTAGGGTAAATCGAAAATGTAAAAAACCAAAACCTCTAGGGTACTTCCACTAATCCTACAACGCTGAAATTTGGTATGTTTGTAGCTTTTATGACACAACCTAACCTAACTTTTCGAACGACAAGTACGTATATGTTTTCGAAATAAATAAGGTAACCTACCTAAATCGCGTATATTGGCGAGGTCTCAGTTCGGGGCGAACCACTAGTTATTAAAACGTAACGCTGTAATTATTGACCGTATGTTTTCTAGGCCAATCTAAATAAAAAGCCACTGAACCATCTCGGCCTCAAATGCCAAGACAATTGAATTGACCAGCGCCTTGAGGCTTTGGAAATGGAACTTTGTGGAGTACCTATATGCCGCTATAAGCCTAGTATATGCCGCTATAAGCCTAGTATATGCCGCTATTGCGTGACTAAGCTTAATATAAATGTTTTTCATCTCAAATACTATTAGAACTCTGGGTTCGTGGGGAAACGGGGCCCTTGGCGTTTTCAAAATTCTTTCAGGGCATCTGGTCAAAGCGACGCGTGACCCGAGAGCTGGCTCTTATCTGGCTCAACGCATTAGTATTGCCATTCAGCGTGGCAATGCAGCCAGCATCTTAGGGACGCTTCCGTCTGGTATTGATTTGGATCAGTTGAGCTACCTTTAGATCGCTAGCAGCGGTCTTCAGGTAGCACAAGTGTTTCATATGTATTTTGTATATATCTAGTATTAGTTGTATTATTCTTTCTGGAAATAAATGTATTAGAACGTAGTTTTATATAGAAATTCTGTATTACAGGTCTAACGCTTAACTGAGTCAGTCCCTGAGGTATGGGAGCGGTACGGGAGGGGTATTTTCGTTACGTCAAAATAAAGCGTGGCTTCATGTCATCTGATAATTAAGAGACGAAAACACCCATCCCGTACCGCACCTCAGGGACTCTGGACCTGTAGTTTCTTGACTTTTTTCTAATTTTTGATCAAACCATAATCATAAAGCTTACTTTATATAAAAACAAATAATTTTAATTGTGTTTTATTGTGTAGTAGAAGTGCCGTGGTGTGTCCGGCCTAAGAATAGACCCCTCCGTCTCCTCCCGTGGATGTCGTAAAAGCCGCTTAAGAGATTACCCGGACTTGTTGATAAGATTCGTGGGTATAAGATTTGTCCTGGCTGCTAGCTTATTATAGAATGTGTTATTACTGCAAGAAAGCGTTAGCCGAGTCAGGCGTGGGAAGCAATGGCGGCGATGAGCTCACCACTTGTCACTTTTATATTCCACGATGGTGCAACCCACTGTGAGAAGTGGCCCATTGAGGCTCTACCTACTCTTTCGGGGAAAAAGGTATGTGTCTATGTATGTATGTATGTATGTATTATAGCTATATATCAATAATACAAAGATTAACAAGTTTTTTTTAAGTCCAAAGAAAGCCATTTTGTCTTGATTTATTGTCCGGATATAGTCGAATAAGGGTTGAGCTACATATGTCATTATGCCTCAGCACTGTGCTTAGCATTATCCCATTCATTTAGAAACATGGGGCCGGTTGAACCTAGCCGGGGTAGATGCGACGCCAACACCAGGCAGAAATCTTCATACAAAAAAAACGAGTCGCGCCGCACGAAAAAGCAGTTTTTATTAAATATCTTGTAAAATATAGATAATTTTACAAAAACCTGGCAGTAAACCCTCGGCTTTGTTGTATATCTAATTTTTTGACCCAATAATATGCTCCATTTTAATAAACAATCGAATCTAGCCTAAAGTTAGAGGTTACTTTGTGATTTTTTTCTATCGAGAAAATATTGTCCTATCGTGTTTCTGGTACAGTGATCCCTCGGAATTATAATGTAGTTATCCACGCATATTTATAATTTGAATATTATACTTTATTTAGTCAGTTGATGCTGAAGCATTTGATGATATGTAGCTTAACCCTAAGTGACCAATTCATCATCCTTGACGACAAATGGTTGTATTGTCCCGCTTCCAGACGATATCCACTTGGACTATACTCAACGTCTGAACACTACAATGTCTAGTTAATCTTTTCTGAGGAGTGCTCTAAATAATTTCGCCAGTGCTAAGTGATATAATTACCAATATATTTGTATTCAAGTCGTCAATAGTCAAGTCATAACCCAGTTTAAATGGTGGCAGAAAAACAGAGTTTTTTAAAGGGAAAAATACGCAAATATATAGGTACTTAAAGGACCATGCCCATATTAGTATGGAGCTGAAAGTCAGCAATGCCCAGCAATGCCCAAATTGCAGCTCTATATATGTCATATGATAACTTTTTAACAGTATTTATATGATATCTAGATATAATCACATCACACTAATATTATAAATGCGAAAGTTTGTGTATGAGTGTGTTAGTGTGTTTGTTACTTCTTCACGCTGAAATGGCTGGACGTATTTGGATGAAATTTGGAATGGAGATAACTGGACTCCTGGAATAACACATAGGCACATTTTCATCCCGATATTCCCACGGGATCGAGACTTACGCGGGTGAAACCGCGGGGCACTGCTAGTGTCATATAAAGCACCGATTCCAAAGATATTGGACATTAACATGATAACTTCCTACTGGTTTTTTATACATTTTATTGTTTACAGACAGCATTGCTATTAGTTTTTCACTAGGAACTTCATGATCATCACATAAGCTAAGCTAGATCAGTGATCTTTTATATACTTATCTGTATGTTATCAGATAAACATGTAATATACTTTATCTGGGCATTTCTGGGGCACAGATGGGCATTGTCCTTTAACTATCTACCTACATCACATTATGTGCTATTTATCCAAGTTACACCGGATAAAGTGCCACTAAAATTACACGAAATAACTCGAAAAAACACATTTGACTTTATTTGAACTAAAGTAGGTAATACCAATACCACAGATAAAATAATAATATACTAGTACCAATACCAAGTCATCTTATACATACCTACCTACATTAGGTACCTACACACATAGACACACGTCATTTTTCCCGATGTTGTAGGCAGATACTATCTATTATTTATTCTGGGGCAGAGCCTCAATGGGCCTCTTTTCACAGTGGGTTGCACCATCGTGGAATATAGACGTGACAAGTGGTGAGCTCATCATTGCCATTGCTTGCCACGGCCACGACTGACTCTGCTAACGCTATCTTCCAAATAGGTGTAAGTAACACATTTCTTAATAAGCTAGCAGCCAGCAAATCTAATAGGTACGATCGAATCTCATTAACAAGTCCGGGTTTTTAACATCTTATACCTACCTATGTAATATATGTATGAAACCTTTTTTTATGGTTGCAAACGTTTGCTAATTCATTTGTATAGGTACGCTAGTTATATGTTCGTTAAATAAAAACAGAAAATAATTAATAACGAATCTACGTCATTGGAACCTTATATAAATTCGTGCTACCTATGCTGTGACCATATATAGCCACGCTTCGCAGAGCTTTTCATGTTACTCACTAGCAGCGGCATCTCGCGGAAAAATGTTTCATTAATTATATTTAGCTTCGACGTGGCTTTGGCTGGTGTTCAAGTAGTTAGTCATGCGGTGGATAGATGTCGCTATTACACTAAATATTGAATAGGTTCGATGTCATAACAATGTCACAAATGGTATTTTCTTTTGGCGAAATTGTGGTCTATTCCGCAAGGGCCACTTGTTCAAGAACTGAACTGAACTTCTGTGATTATATAGAAATGTGAAGGAAACTTGAACGCTTCAAGGTTTTTCTGAGAATTTTAGTTAATACAGCCACACCAAATAAACGCGTCTCTCTTCAGTCTTTACAATGGTTTATCCTACTCAAATTTACGCTCGCCATGAATCAAAATCAAGAGTAGATGTATGTTATAATGAGAGAGCAGAATATCAGTTTCCACCACAGATAAAATAATACTTTACTAGTAGTTTCCACTCAATATACCTCTTTCAGTGTACCTACCTAGTTTTATAATAATTACGAGAATCAACCGGTGTCACAGAATATATAATTGTAGAAATATCGGTGTTTATATCTCGTGCTACGCTGCTGTGACTAATTAGAGCGTTTCATTTAGCTACGTTATCACAGAATAAATAATAGTACACTTTAGTTAGATTAGCGACATCTCGTGGAAGTATAATGTATTAATTCGTAGCTTCGAAATCGTTATTTCGACTTGTCTCTTATTTTTTTTTGTTGTTTGCTTGGCTTGGTGTTTATATAGTTAAATTGTGGTCGATAGATGTCACTATTTCGCAAAACTTTTGATAACGGTGGCTTAGTGTACAGTTTTGTCTTTAACATCGATTTAAATCTTTATTATGAATTGACAACACAGATTTATAAGTACATATAGTACTAAAGTAATTGACAAGCATTTTCAAATTCGATTGAAAGATAATGTGTAATTTAAGCAACCACTGCTGGTTAATCTTTGTTGAAGTAGGTATTGCTAGCTGGTACGGGGATCGTTGGTCAGTAACCATCTAGAAGAAAACTGTTATCAAACCCGCGGTACCTAGGTAACCTACCTATCCTTGAACTGTTCTGCAGAATCAATAACATTGTAGGTAGGTAGGTAGGTACCTACATTAATTGATTCCGATTGAATGGGTATAAACATCAATCAATTGCACTGACAAAAGCAAGGCTGTTAATAAATATAGGTACCCAGGTAGGTACCTACACCTACTTATCGAATAAATAGGTACCTATATACTATCATAAAGTAGGTAGGTACTTAATTCAATTTTTACCCCCGACAGAATGGAATGTGAATATTGCATTACGGAGTGATGTTTGGATATGCGTTTAGAGTGATTCGTTTGCACACACAAACACGGTGTGTCAAACGAATCACCATCATCATCATCATGACACAATGACACATAGTCCACGCGTTTTTCCGAGGAGAACGCGTTTTTAGGGTTCCGTAGCCAAATGGCAAAATACGGAACCCTTATGGATTCGTCATGTCTGTCTGTCTGTCTGTCTATCCGTGTGTATGTCACAGCCACTTTTTTCCGAAACTATAAGAGCTATACAGTGGTGGCCATATAATTAAGAACGCTGATAAAAAGGGAAGATTTTTTCCAACTAAGATGCAAAACTAATTGTATGCATTTGTTTTTATTTCTCTCGGTATCGTAAAACATTTCCATATTACCACTGTATTCATTGATACACATGATTGGCTAAAAATCAATAGGCAAACTTTTTACACTACTTTTAAACAAAGTATTCCTTATTACTGGCTGGTCACGTAATTAAGAACGCTAAGTAGTTATACCTTTATTCAAATTTAAATAGAGAACACTCAGTCGATTTGTTACTGTTTGTATAATTTTGGCGCCATTACGTGCTGTAAAAGATTAAAGGTGATTGCTTCTTTAGAAAAAACAATGGGAAGAAATAAAAGTTGTGATAAATCTACAAGGGAAGTAATAATAAAACCACGCCGGAAGAATTGGTCTTATAAAAAGATAGCCGACCATCTGCAATGTTCAAAAACGATGGTTTTCCACGCTGTAAAGCATTTTGCTACGTATCAAACTACTTCGAATGTTCCACGTGTACCTAAACAGAGAAAAACAACTCCTCCAGATGACCGAAACATCGTTCGTATGGCAAAACAAAATCCTTTTAAAGGGTCCAATGAGCTTAGAAAATAATATTTTGTTGAAAACAACCCTTCAGCAATCTCAGCATGCACTATTCGAAGACGTTTGGTAGAAGAAAAATTGCACGGTAGGATAGCAAGAAAGGTACCCATGTTAAAACTTTGCCACAGGCAAGCCCGGCTTGCATTTGCGAGAAAGTATGAAAAATGTACTTTTTTCTGACGAGACGAAAATAAACAGAGTATGTTCTGATGGAAAACGATATGTACGACGTCCCCCGAATACAGCATTCGACCCAAAGTACACGAAAGTTACATTAAAGCACGGTGGTGGAAATGTGAAAATTTGGGGTTGCTTTTCTGGACATGATGTAGGACCTGTAAAGTTGATAGAAGGTAACGTGGATCAGTTCCAATACAAAAATATACTGGAAGAAACAATGTTACCATACGCTGAAAACGTTCTACCGGTCATTTGGACATTCCAGCATGACAATGATCCAAAGCACACTGCACGCACCGTAAAGGAATTTCTTACAGCGCAATTAGTTTCTGTCTAAGACTGGCCTGCTAACAGTCCAGATCTAAACCCAATAGAGAATCTGTGGTTTGAAGTAAAGAAAAATGTTTCAAATACAAAGTGTGGAAATTTAAGAGAGCTGTATTGATAACTATAACTTATGTATAGGGAAACTGTACTGAAACCACTCGCGTACGTTCTTACAAATATAATCGACTGAATATTACATATTTTACAATGAGACAAGTGTATGCAACAAGCTTAGGCTCTAGAATGCCTGAATAATCCTCTAAGAATATACAAATCGTAACAAGACTCCCTTTGTTCTCTCGGACGCTGGACTTTGCACCTCGTGTTTACATTAGAGGCCGCTATCCGAATATTTCGCAGAGGGCAGCTAAATTGTAGTCCTCGGCACAGGGTCGCACGCAGGCTATCGCCAACACGGCCATTCTAACTGGTGCTTGGCCCACCAAGCGCCCCACGAGTTCAGATAAAGTGCTGAAACATTAAATCCTCTGTTAGAAATTGGACATAATATAAAGAATTTATGTATCGGATGCCTTAGCCCAACTCTGTCTAAAGTCTGAGGGTACTCTCTCTTCCGTATATCATTAGACCATCTGCACTTAAAGGGACTTTGCCACACTTAAGAGACCGGGTTTACCTCAATTTGAACTTCACTTGCACTTAAAGGAATTTTAGCTGCACTTAAGTGTACCAAGTTCATTCTTGACAACTTGCACTCAAAGGGCTTTACCCACTTAAGCGTTCCAAGTTTGCCCTAGAACCACTTGCACTAAGTAGCTTTGATCACACTTAAGCGTACCAAGTTTGTTCCAATTCCAAGTTTGCCACCACTCAGACTTTTTACATTTTGGATTTGAAATTGAAGTATTTTATCTTAACTCGCACGTAGATACCTACTTCTTAACAAATGACTAAGGAATTATTAACGTGTTATTACTATTAATTTACCTCGCCAACGCGAAAAGACAATGACATAGGTAAAATCAGTTTCAATTTAATTTGATTCCCAATCATCAATTCGAATCCATGGTTTCATGTTCTCAGCAGTCGTTACTCCAGTGTACTCCTTAGTACTTCTTTCACTGCCTTTTACATCCCTCACCTCATATCGGTCATTTTCCAATACCTTTTTTTAATTGAGAGACCTTTATAGACAGGCAGCTACTTGCGACTCTTTCCATCATTGCTCTTGCTTTTTTAAAAAGAACTAAATTTTCTTCCAAGTGAATTCTTGCCTTTGTACGAGATTTACTGAATCTTTGTTTTTGTAACTCTGCATTTGACTTAATATTCGTCTCCTTCCTCTCACCTAAACCTGTTACATCAAATCTATTCCCGTCATCAAGTTCCGGGGCCAAACTATCACTGTCAGTTCTCAAACTATACCCAAGAAAAACTTCACTAGGAATAGTTTTCGTTGTTTTATGAATTGTACTATTTAGACCTTGTAGTAAGGCCTCTATGAACTGATTTCATTCTGTGTATCGGCACCCATTGCTTTTAATGCCCCTAATATTGTTTTATAGAAACTTTCTACTTGTCCGTTTGAACGGGGCATACCCGTTGCTACTGTGTGTGAACGTATATTTTTGTTCGTGCAGTACTGAGTAAAACTATTTGAAGTTAAACATGTCGCGGCATCTGTGATAATTATTTATTTTATTTCTTCGGAAACACACACCGGCGACCTCGGTTTGTTTTTCTGTATACTTTGCCACCTAGCACCCTCATATTTATCAAATATGTCTTTATTTTCATCGGCCTCTCCTGTTTCTATAATCGCTCGAATGCGATGTAACTCAGGGTCTTGTAACTGGACAGAAAGCAACCAATCCGCTTCTGTTATGGACATAATAATATCGGTTTCAGATTTTTCTCCGGAAGCCGCGGGGTTTCGACTCAAGGCACCTACATGTTGCATTTGTGTGCCTTCTCTATGAACTATATCAAATTTAAACTCTTGTTTTGATAGAACCCACTGCGCAATCCGGGGAATAATCTCCTTTTTGGTTAATGAATACCGTACGGCGTTGTAATCGGTCACTATTTCAAAAGGTAGGTACTCTTATTAAGTATAAGCGAAACTTCTAAATCGACTAACTATTGTCATTAACTCCAGTTTAAACGAATGATACGTTTTCTCATCCTTGGTGGTTTGTATACCTACTATAATAATGAACATGCGGGTCATTGTTTATAGAAACACAATAGTTATTTTATTTCTTGTTCCTCAGGTTTAACTGCATTCTTTTTATGGAAACATACTGACTCTAAATGACTTGGCTGGCCACAATACTCACATTTATTCTTATTACACTGACTTTTTTTATAATTACCATCACAAAGATAACACTTAATACGTTTTCTAAATCGTATTTGACCTGGTTGATCTGTCACAGTAGCGGAGGGAACAGTTGCTGTGGTGGACACAGTCGTCTAATTCGCAGGCAGTTGGCTGACCAATTTAGTCTGGCCATCACGAGTATTCGCGCTTAGTAGTTTCGCATTTTTCGATTTATATGTCGACCATGTAGGAAGCTAACTAAACTGTCACATGTCACAAAATTGTTGGCGTCAATTGATGCACCTATACTGGTGTCTCCTATATTACCGACTATTACGGAAATAATATCTATTTCCGAAAATCCCAACGACAATTGATCTATTTTGCACTTCTGTTCGAAATAAAACTCGTAAAGGGACTGATTTTCCACGGTTTTTTTTTAAAAATTACCTCTTTCAAAAGTTCATTCATATATATTTCGTCGGATTTGAAAACTAGAAGCTAACTTCCGTTTCCAATCCTTCCATTTCCATGTAGGCCACTGACTCTCGGATTTTAGGAGTGAGTCATACCACACTTTCGCTGAACCCTTTAATTTGTTGAGAGCTTGATAACGGGTAATTTCATCGGACCATGTAAATGTTTGCGCGTAGGACTGGATAATACTAAGCCAAGCGTTAACATCATCTCTCAACGGGTCGAACTCGGGTATAATGTTGTTCAAAGTATTATTTGTACTCACAGTTGTAGTATCAGCCTTACGTGATACCTGTTTCCTGTGTCTCTGTGGAGGTGACGGAGTCCTGGCACTACTACTGCTGCAAGAACTCGAAGCGTGTTCGTTTTTTAGACCTTGGGCGCTTACTACGCTTACTTCGTCTACCCATGATGTGCGTGGGTGGGTAACGCGTCGCACTTCTGATGATAACTATAACTTATGTATAGGGAAACTGTACTGAAACCACTCGCGTACGTTCTTACAAATATAATCGACTGAATATTACATATTTTACAATGAGACAAGTGTATGCAACAAGCTTAGGCTCTAGAATGCCTAAATAATCCTCTAAGAATATACAAATCGTAACAAGACTCCCTTTGTTCTCTCGGACGCTGGACTTTGCACCTCGTGTTTACATTTGAGGCCGCTATCCGAATATTTCGCAGAGGGCAGCTAAATTGTAGTCCTCGGCACAGGGTCGCACGCAGGCTATCGCCAACAGTATGACGTTTTTTTAGAAGAATGGAACTCTATTTCTCTTGCGAAATGTCAAAAATTAATAGAGTCAATGCCTCGCCGGTGTAAGGGCTAGCGCTTACATACAACTGTTGCATCGACTAAACTGTTTCGTCGAGTTGTGTACTTTTCGTGATTTCTACTCAACTGAACAGTTTAGTTGATGGAAGTGCGTATACAATCGATTTTATATCTTCTCAAATCGACCAGTCTTTATTCAGCAACACTCGAGTCAAGGTCTTTTTTCTACGCTGTTAATGAACTCCTCCGTATCGTCCGTAATAGTTCCCGCCATGGCGACAAGAGACGTGGCGCCGCTTCAAATGCTTATACGAGACTGGCAGTCGCGGTCAGTCGCGGATCGACTGTTTAGTCGATGGTCTGCGCACATCAATACAATGCAATACAAATTGAGCGCTTGATCAATAGTTGTCCAACTTTAAAATCAAAAGCAAATCGATATAGCTTTTTGGCTTTTTTGTCGAACAACTATCGAGTTGACTGTATGTGCGCTTTAATATATTCTTTTAAACATATGATACACAACAAAATAGTTGTTCAACTAAAAGTTGTATGTAAGCGCTAGCCCTAAAGCTGTAATTAAAAGCCGTGGATATGCTATTAACTATTAATTTTAGTTAAATATTTATTAAATTTATTTTTATGTTTTCTGTGCTACATAAAATTGTAATTTTTTTAATCTAAGTGTCATACAAAACAATTCCCGAGCAGTTAAATAAATCGTTCTTAATTATTTGTCCAGTTTCAGTACTATTTGAATGTTTTACTTTGATAAAATCAATAAAATGTGCAAAAAATAGTTAGCGATTTCATACTTTATTCTTAAGGTGGTTGCTTTCGCTCGTGGCGCGAAATTTAAATTTTTCGTGTTTTTTGCTCATTACAGCTCATCAGCACTTCTTCAGATAGCTTAAACTATGTTGCCGCAAATGATGTGACCTAACACACAAGTTTTAATTTATAGTATCACATAAATATCATTTGAATATGAATGTGCTTGAAACAAAAAAATACTATAAATATCGTAGAAGCACAATCGTACCTAAACTAATGATATTTATGTGATACTATAAATTAAAACTTGTGTGTTAGGTCACATCATTTGCGGCAACATAGTTTTAGCTATCTGAAGAAGTGTTGATGAGCTGTAATGAGCAAAAAACACGAAATAATTTAAATTTCGCGCCACGAGCAAAAGCAACCACCTTAAGTCAGGTTGCTCTATTAATGTGACTATTATATAACATAACTAGTTGCTTCTCAGAAGGTACACATCTCTGTGTATGATACGATTTAAATAAAAAACTTCTAGAACTTCAAATCGTTCTTAATTATATGACCACAACTGTATATGCTGTTGAAACTTGGTAAGTAGATGTATTCTGTGAACCGCATTAAGATGTTCACACAAAAATAGAAAATAACAATACATTTTTGGGGTCCCCATAGATACCTACTTAGAACTGAAACTAAAAAAAAATACATCAAACTTATACGTTTGGGGTATTTATGGATAGGTCTTCAAAAATGATATTGAGGTTTTTAATAATATATATTTTTTCTAAACTGAATGGTTTGCGCGTGAGACACTTCCAAAGGGGTAAAATGTGAGCTCCGCCCGGTAACTTCTAAAATAAGAGAATGATAATACTAAAAAAAATACATTAACATGTAAACTTCCACCGAAAATAGGTTTGGACGAGATCTAGTAAGTAGTTTTTTTTTATACGACATAAATCGTAAACCATCCAAGAACTTTTATATTATGTTACTTGCTGCTACGGAACCCTTCATGGGCGAGTCCGACTCGCACTTGGCCGCTTTTATCAAGTTAAGGTTAAATCTATCATCTGCGATGACAGTAGGTGCTGACTAGGTACTATTTCATTTATTCTAAGGACGGTTTTGTTAAAACGGTGTAAATAGCCAGTGTTATTCTGCGTGTGATTCCACTAATGTTAATAGATGGTGAAGGCTAGCACGTGGTGATACATTCAGAGTCAATTGAGATAGAACACAAATGAAGTACATGGTGTCTGATTGTTCCTGTTTATTCTATACGATAGACTAGGTAAAAATTAACTTGTCATACATACATACATACATAGACACACGCCTCTTTCCCCGAAGGGGTAGGCAGAGCCTCAATGGGCCTCTTTTCACTGTGGGTTGCACCATCGTGTGTCCGGCCTAAGAATAGACCCCTCCGTCTCCTCCCGTGGATGTCGTAAAAGCCGACTAAGGGATTACCCGGACTTGTTGATAAGATTCGTTGGTATAGGATATGTCCTGGTTGCTGGATAATTGTAGAATGTGTTATTACTGGAAGAAAGTGTTAGGTGAGTCAGTCGTGGGAAGCAATGGCGGCGATGAGCTCACCACTTGTCACGTCTATACTTGTCATATTTATAAAGTAATTAGATTCTAGTATAATTACATACATGGCCATACACGTAGGCTTCGACCAAAGTAAAATTACTTTCGTCGAAGCACGTAGGCAGTCCAAAGAGAAAGAGACAGAGTCAATCGGTGTCAGAAAGAAATAAGACAGTCCGTAGTAAAGCTGCCATAACGTAAAAAGAAATGATGGTGTATGGATTACAACAATGTTACCACATTCTAACAGTTTTACAATCGTGTTTAAATGATAGCGTAATAATATAACATACAATTAAAATAACAGTAAGTGGTAAGTGACGATGTGGCCGAAGATGGAGCACAAAGGTCTAGAAGGCACCTATTCACTCTAGCCTCGACGAGACCCAGATTGTAGTTTTCAGGAAAAACAGACGACGGTAGTGTATTCCACTCCTTAGCAGTTTGCATTATAAAAAACCACTTTGTGCGCGAATTTTTGTACGATTTCTGAAAACCAAGCGAAACTCGGTTGCACTCGATTTATAGAGACTGCTCTCATATGTGGCGCGTTTCTTTTGTTTCCATGATTAAATGTTTTTTACAGTTTTTAGGATTCCGTACCCAAATGGCCAAACCGGAGTACTACTGCTCTCGCTCGCTCTCGGTAGATCGTCTGTTTGTCTCTCTTTCACAAGGGTCTAGCCATCACGCGATGATTTCACGGACTTACAGGTTACGTTTCGGGGAATGCCACCAGGAACTTCACGATCTGATCCCACCATCTCCTATCATAGGACGAGCAGACGCATGGCTCGGTACCATTCTCACCTCATTAGTATACCCTCTATTCGTACTAAACTTTTCAGTTATACCTTTATAATGCGAAATGCTAAGGAGTGGAATACACTACCGTCGTATGTCTTTCCTGAAAACTATAATCTGGGTCTCTTCAAGACTAGAGTGAATAGGTGCCTTCTAGACCTTTGTGCTCCATCTTCGGCCACGTCGTCACTTACCAACAGGTGAGATCGTGGTCAAATAAAGGTCTATAAAAAAACAGTATTTCAGTGTTCAGAAAGCGGGGTAGATTCTCGCTAAAACCTTTATCAAAATCAACCGACTAACTTCCATTACTGGACGAGGCCTCCCATACAATGCAACGGTGGATTTGCCATAGTCACAAAGATCGGTGATCACCGTATTGGTGTTGAGTAATCAGGTGGATGCTGCCCATCCCCTGGTGAAATCGCTTAGTCGGCTTTTGCAGCATGCACGGAGATGGAGGAGAAACAAAGCTCTATCAATGATAAAAAAACATCTATCATGTGCTATCATTTGCAAATCTGCCCCATTACATTATAAGGGGAGGTATTTGTACTAATATTTATTCTGTGGGGGAGGGCTCGTCCAGCAGTGGACATGATGATGATGATGATCATGATGATGAGGTCCTTACTACAGTGTGTACACGATTGGAGAGTGTGTCCACGTATCAATACGGGACGACATATGAAACTGAAGGCGTGATTGAAATACAGATGTTATGAGTCAGCCATTAACTCGACTGTCTTCAGTTCACCATGGATTTAGGTTTATTAGGAACAACCTCTAGAGTATAGAGTCTATACTTTGAATGAACGAATTAATGAATGAACGAAAATACTTTATTCCACTTTGGTGTGTCCGGCCTGAGAATAGACCCCTACGTCTTTTTTTTAACTGCGTGAATGACGTAACAAGCTCATTACCTCATAGGTCAAGCGCCCTATGTGGCATTGCACTGCGCCCGCCAGCCTGAGACATAGGTAAGATGACAAGTCTCATGTGCCTGTAATTTCACCGGCACCCACATACCCTTCAAACCAGAACACAGCAATGCGAGCACTACTGCTTTGCGGCTGAAATAGGTATGGAGGTAGTAATTCCCCGAACGAACTCTTTTACAAAAAAAAGCTCTACGACCTCTGTGGTGCGGCGGGCGAAGGTTTGCCCGCGACGCAGGAGGTTCGATTTCCACCTCGGACCAAATATTTGTACGATCTGCAGATATTTGTTCAGGGTGTTCTGGGTATTTTCTATGCATAATCAAAAATATTTTTATTTTATTTTATTTTATTTTTACAATTTTGGGAAAACTTACAGCTAAACACAAATATAATGAAACAATGGGTAAGTACTTAAAGGCTAATTACAAGTTTCCACGTATAGCAGAAAGAAAAACTAAAATTATACAAAACAGTCCCTAAATGTAGACGAATTTCACAAAACAAATAAGTAGGTACATTAATAAGTACCCATTAAAACTATTGCTTTAAGAAATATAAGTCACTCGCCAAGCGTTTCATACGCTTAGCAGTAGTATTATAAAAGTCTAGTTCATCACATTTATCTACCATTATATTAAAACATCTGCTTGCTCTGTTGACAAACCTTCGACCAAAGAAAAATTACGTCGATGTGACAAACGCATTTTTTCTATAATTGGTTCTAGCCACAGGCACGTATAGGAGTTGCGGCCTACGTAAGGAAGCAGTATTTGTACGCATACCAATCTGTTCCAACAGCTCCGGACAGTCCACAGAGCCATTAGCTATGTTCAATAAAAAGCATAAATCAGCAGTCTCCCTACGTAAATTTAGAGGAAAATAAATGGAACTTACGGCATCTATCAGTATAATTGGATAAGAAAATCTTAGCCCTAAATTGAATATGCCGCAGGAAACGTTTTTGAATACGCTCGATCCTCGATACGTATACGTCGTAACAAGGGTTCCACACCTGTGATGCATATTCCAGGTGGCTTCGAACATATGCACAATAAAGAATTTTGAAGGTCTTAATGCTGGAGAACTCAGACGACATTCTGAGGACAAAGCCCAGTGCTCGAGATGCCTTTTTAACAATGTTATCAACGTGCTGGTCAAAAAGAAGTTTATCATCAAACGTTACACCTAAATCCCGAATATAATCAACCCTGGTTATGTACATGTCACGAATAACATAGCTAAATTTCAGTGGAAATGGTTTGCGGGTATAGGAACAGACGTAGCACTTTGATACATTTCAGTGGAAATGGTTTGCGGGTATAGGAACAGACGTAGCACTTTGATACATTTCAGTGGAAATGGTTTGCGGGTATAGGAACAGACGTAGCACTTTGATACATTTCAGTGGAAATGGTTTGCGGGTATAGGAACAGACGTAGCACTTTGATACATTTCAGTGGAAATGGTTTGCGGGTATAGGAACAGACGTAGCACTTTGATACATTTAAGTCTAGCTTGTTTCTCAGACAATATGATTGGATGATATCTATCTATGTAATGTATTGTATTAAGAATATCAGTTATCTAGTTAGTATACCTATAACACAAGCTCTGCTTTGCTTGGGGCTAGATAATGTTGTGTGAACTGTCCAGCATTATTTATTTATTTATTATGATTACTACGTCATGTGTACTTCTTCTCCCGATTCCATATGGAGACGGAAGGTGGACAACGGAACTCCTCGATGGATAATAGTAGACTGGCCGTGTTTAGGCTCATTGTGATCAGCACTCGGTTACGATCACTAATATTATAAAAGCTTGTATTGAAAAAAATATTTTCAAAAAACAATTTTTTTTCACCGTTTTTATGATGTGGTGTAACTAACTGTAAGGATTATTAGAGTTGCATACATTGTCACAATTCTCATCAAAAATGGTCACCCTATTTATTGTTAATTCAATATCCGAAAAATGACATCAGAAGGAGCCGCCTTTCTAGACATCAAACAAAGGCAACCTAAAAAGACCTAGGTCTTATTAAGACCTATGTCTTATTTAGTGGGCTATAAATTAAAGTGACAGACAGACAGGCAGCCATTTGCGGACTGGGTCGATGTGGTGACCTGCTTTTACAAGCTTTTAATTTTATATTACTGGTCTTAGCGACGCGTGGCACGAGAGCTGGCTCTTATCTGGCTCGACGCATTAGTATTGCCATTCAGCGTGGCAATGCAGCCAGCGTCTTAGGGACGCTTGCGTCTGGTAGTGATTTGGATCAGTTGAGCTACCTTTAGGCAGTAGGACCACGTGGCCAGAGGGTAGATCGCTAGCAGCGGTCTTCAGGTAGCAAAACTGTTTCATATGTATTTTGTACATACCTTGTATTAGTTGTATTATTCTTTCTGTAAATAAATGTACTTTTTAACTTTACAAATAACTTCTAAAAAGGTTCTTAAAGGTTGCCTGGAAGAAATCACTTTTAGAGATAAGGCCGCCAATTTTATTTATTTATTTATTTAAAAACTTTCACACAAGACAATAGTGCAAGGAGGACTTAATGCTAACAGCATTATCTGCCAGTCATCCTGGACGTGCAGAAAGATGGTGAGGCGTGCCTTACAAACAAGTACCACAGAAAATAATAATAACAATACCAGTTAAAATATAAAACTAAAAGGATACCTAAATATAATATACTAATAAATACAAATACCCAAACAAAAACATAAACAAAAATAAAACACTAAACACTATTTTACTATAATTTGAGTTAGTTAATCCTTTTTGTGTTTTATTTTTTGGTGTACAATTAACTGTTCATAATCTATGTAATCGAATCTTTCTATCTTCTAACAAAAATCACTATGTTGGCTGAGATGCGAGAGGTTGCAGGTTCGAATCCCGCTCCGGGACAAATGTTTTATGTTTGGCGCTTGGCGACTCTGCGGTACGAGACTAGTCTTTTTCTACTGGCCCAGGGTTTCCCTCAGATCATGGTTTGTAAGATGTTTTTCTACACTGACAAGATAATTTTTTTTGTACTAAAAGGTACCTACCTACCTTGGTAGGTACTCTAGTACCTACTAGGTAATTGTCCTTTGTGAACATCCGCTGAGCCTGGTGATTCAACACTTCCATGTAGGTGGCCAAAAGTTACCCATTTAAATACTAAATAGGACTATTTAAATGCTAAATAATCACGTACTTACATTATAGTTAAAAAATTAAGTGTTACCTGTTGACTAAGCGCCTAGGTAGGTACCTACATAGCTCGTTCACCGTAAGATGGCACCTGTAAATACTCCATGGCAGGTGCCAAGTTACAGTGAACGGTCCGGCTCGTTCACCGTAAGATGGCACCTGTAAATACTCCATGGCATGTGCCAAGTTACAGTGAACGGTCCGGCTCGTTCACCGTAAGATGGCACCTGTAACTACTCCACGGCAGGTGCCAAGTAACAGTGAACGGTCCGGCTCGTTCACCGTAAGATGGCACCTGTAAATACTCCATGGCAGGTGCCAACTTACGGTGAACGGTCCGGCTCGTTCACTGTAAGATGGCACCTGTAACTACTACATGGCAGGTGCCAACTTACGGTGAACGGTCCGGCTCGTTCACCGTAAGATGGCACCTGTAAATACTCCATGGCAGGTGCCAACTTACGGTGAACGGACCGGCTCGTTCACAGTAAGATGGCACCTGTAAATACTGCATGGCAGGTGCCAACTTACGGTGAACGGACCGGCTCGTTCACAGTAAGATGGCACCTGTAACTACTACATGGCAGGTGCCAACTTACGGTGAACGGACCGGCTCGTTCACAGTAAGATGGCACCTGTAAATACTGCATGGCAGGTGCCAACTTACGGTGAACGGTCCGGCTCGTTCACCGTAAGATGGCAACTGTAAATACTCCATGGCAGGTGCCAACTTACGGTGAACGGTCCGGCTCGTTCACCGTAAGATGGCACCTGTAAATACTCCATGGCAGGTGCCAACTTACGGTGAACGGTCTATACTTACAAGGTACTTACTATAAAATAAAATAAAAGGCATTTAGACATTCAGACTCCTTTCGCCATTTTTGAAAAGAGACGTCGTCTACTTTTATTTTATTTGTTTTCCTAGTGCTTTTTAGAGTTATTTTGTGTTATTTTGGTGGCATTTTAACCATAGCTCGTTTAAAGAGCACAAGTGTAGGTAGTGAAATGAAATGGAAGTGAACCGAGTGACTTTTTAAATTGGGGGAAATTATCTGCCTAAGATTTAGTAAAACGGCCACTGTTTTACTAAAACATACTGTTACTCTGACGACTTGGAAGGAGTGTAACGTTGCAAATTATATTGAAAATACAGTACTTTGCATTACATACTTGAACATGGCAAATGCACAAACCGTGGTGCGAAGGAAGTTATATAACGAAGTACCTAGTCATTTCAGGATAGTACACTCTGGGAAAGTAGTAATTTTGGTAAACGTAGTGATAATAGAAAAGCTTTTTGTGAAAAATATATTTTTCAATGCAAGCTTTTATCAAATTAGTGATCGTAACCGTGTGCTGATCAAAATGAGCCTAAACCCGGCCAGTCTACTATTATCCATCGAGGATTTCCGTTGTCCAACCTCCGCTTCCATCATCAGATCAGCTCGCTGTCACCATCATATTGTATTGTCATCGGAACTTGACAGGTACTATGCTAAATTTCAGATCAATCGGTTGAGGATAATTGCTTTAAAATTCAGTTGCATGCAAGATTCCACCCGGATTCCACTCGGACAAACATACATAGTTACCTACATTGCAAGTTAAATAAAAGCTTGTAAAAAGCAGTTATAGTAATTCTAGACCAAACTATTTAATTTATATTAAAAGTTACAGAGGCTTTCCGGTTGTTTTATCAAACACTTTTAACTTAGCATCAATATTATATCCAATTTTAATAGATTCCATCGTACTTTTCCTATTTTCAATGCCCGCGCTTTTCATAACATCTTTTACTTGCGGACCCCAGAAATGATGACCCTCGTGTGCCCTCTTAAAATTAACCGCCAAATTCCCACGTAGTGATGACTTGTAAAACACTTCTATCTCCAGTAATCCGGTGTTTACGGATAAAACTGCGGTAACCGCCTGGCCAGGCTTTAGTTCCGTTTCCACAGCGCTAGTGCTGCCAATCGTCACGCTTTCGGATTTCTCTTCACCCTGTCCCCAAGTAGAGGTGTACGAAATACCCGTAGTACCAGATATTTTCGAGAAATAAACATTGACGTCATACTCCAGTTCTTGTGATAACTCCAGTTCTTTGCTTGTCGTCCATGATGTTGTAAGCGTATTCTCAACAGTATGACTAATACCAGTGTTCACTTTGACGGTATTATTGGAGTTATTTTCAAAATCTTGTGTCAGAACTACCTCGGGTGTTTTACTGGCACTTTTCACTCTGTAAGATTCGAAACTAGTTATTTTCGTCACCTCTTCCCATATTTGTGTTTTGTACAGATCTCCCCAAGGCGTTGGACTTTTGTAGTAGATGTTTTTCGGCTTCTTTCCGTAATGTGTAGTCACCGCTTGTTTTAGATTATCACTGTCTGTGAAAAATAGCTCTATATCACTCTCTGAAGCCACTTGCGTGTTCGCCCCTGAACTTGTAAGCAATGGTCCGTTTGATTCTGCTACTATATCTATCTTTATTTTCGATTCGATAAGTTTAATCGATAAACACATAAATAAAAACGTCACTTTCATTTTCGAACAAATACAAAATAGCACGAATCTGCGATTAGAGAACTCTGTGATCGAAGGCACGAATATACCGTTCTATGGACATCAGATGACTGAAAACATTGAAGTTCGTTATCATCTTGACCTCTTTATCAATTTTAAAAAAACAAATACCTACCTACTAAGTAATTCGATAAATAATTTATTTCCTTATCTATTATTATATCATCATAATGAGTAACGGTTAGAGGTCTTATAAAATAACACTCCAGGTTTGGAAAAAAGGGACAAAAGCTAAGGGTCTCATTCTTCGATCAATACTCTTGATGGAAGGTATCATTACAAAAGATGGTTTAAATCTTCGACCAAAGTAAAATAAATGGACTGGCCTTACCCATACAAAACGTCCGTGAAAAATAAGACAATTCGGATTTAGGGTACGGTCAACAAATAAACTATCTATCTATCTATCTATATATCCAGCCACTGCTGAGTAAAGGCCTCTTCTCTATAGCGCCACTCCTGGCGGTCTTGTAAATAAACTAGGTGAAATTAAATTATTGAACTTCTTAAAAACTGTATTTTTTTAATACTTAATACTTTAACAGATGCAATGTGTTTCCTAAAGTTATTTCAGTAGGTTTATAGTACAAAAAATCTCCGAAAAAAATGCAATTATTGAATGAAACTTTTACAAAAATACATGGTTCCCTTCTGTTTTATGTAGTTACGTATCTATTTTTCAGCTCTCAAACATACACAATATAAATCAATAGAAAAGCAAGTCCACCTAAGGTCTTCAGCTCAATCAATTTGTGAAAAATATATTTTTTATCACTCAATAAACTAAGAAAATATCATAAAAATCGTACGGAAACATAAATGTATAAAAATTCCAGTATTTAAGAAACTGCAGAGTGCAGTTTTAAGAATTTTGCACAATGAGTTTTTTTATACTACTTGGAATGACAGATCAAGAAGATGGCCCACCTGATGTTAAGTGGTACCCTCTGCCTATGAACAGTGCATTACCTCAGGTCACGTCCACCTAGGACGCGCCCTATGTGGCATTCCACTGCGCCCGCCACTCTGAAACATAAAGATGAAAAGTCCCATGTGGCCGTAATTTCATCGGCACCCTTACCCTTCAAACCGGAACACAGCAATGCGAGCACTACTGCTTTGCGGCAGAAACAGGTATGGTGGTAGTACAACCCGGACGAACTCTTTCACAAAAAAGCTCTACTACTACTAACCGTTTTTTGGCGTATAGAATTCAGCGACGTGCTTAGCAATGTTTTCACGTAAATAATGCAAATTACAATTCTAAATCAATACGATACCCCTTAGGCATCAGATTTTTTTTCAGTCTGTACTGGACCATCCGTCATGCGTGAAGTCTTGTCAAATATTTCGTCGCTGTAGTTGGAAAACTAAATAACTAATAACAACAACAAAACCACAATCGCGAGATAAACGCGATTTACTGTTTTATTGCGTATTTTAAAATGGCAATAACTTTTTTATCGTAACTAATTTTGCAGTCCGTGTTTTGATATGTTATAGATTGGTACTGTATCTATTTTTGAATTTAATGATAATACATTTTAGTTCTTATGATTAAGAGAATAAAATAAAAAAACGACTATGTATTTTTCCCTCGCCAAATTTTTGAATAATTGATGCAGTTATTTATTTTTGCATGTCAATTGTTTAGTTTTCCTTCGTCAATGATCTCCACTGAGGTTCAAAAAGCTAATGGTAAGTGCCATTTTTTAATTTTCCCATAATAGTGAAATCATGAAATGATCTATTATTTACTTGTTTGAATATGACAATCCTATCCATGGGTATAGATTTAAATAAAACCAACTTAAAATAAATATATAAATAAATAAATAAATAAATATTTCTGGACAGTTCACACAACATTATCTAGCCCCTAGCTAAGCAGAGCTTGTGTTATGGGTACTAGACAACTGATACACTTAATACAATATTAATATAGATAGATATTTTTTATTATATATAGAAAATACCCAGAACACCCTGAACAAATATCTGCGGATCGCACAAGTATTTGTTCCGAGGCGGGAATTGAACCCGCAACCTCCTGCGTCGCAGGCGAACGTTCGCCCGCCGCGCCACAGAGGTCGTCTTCATAATCATTTCTTTTTATCAAGACTGAATATTAGAAAACTACTGAAACACCTACATTATTTTAGCAGACTTATAAATTCAAAGTAAGTGACATAACAAACTTATCATACGACTAATGCTTATAAAATCAACAAAATGAAATCAATTTGTGGAACACAATAATTCTAAGTATCAAAAAGAAAAAGGTATGTCGACTAAAATTAAAACTATCTACGAGTATAAACTTGTGTCTGTTAACTTTCATTCAGAGTGGGGAACATTGAGATAATGTCCTGGGGCGTAGTCCTCCTTGTCGCTCGTCCTCTAGAGCAAGACGTGTCCATCGACATGTATGGACCATCATAACCATGCAATAAAGTCGATTTCGCAAAATGTGTTAGTTATGTAGTTTTCCTACCACACGACGATTTATAAGTTTTTTATCAATTGATGAAAATTATATTACAAAACCTTTACTTATGAATGAAATGCGATGCCTGAAGCTTTATTTGTATTTCTTGTGTTGTTTGCACTTGCAGAAAAGCACAGGAAGGCATTGTTTTACCAAGGTATCTAATTTTGGTATTTTTCAGCATAGCTGTCACTCGTTGCCGTGACAAAGACTGACTGAAGCGAAGTGTACTAGCTAGGTCTGTTTAGAAGCTTCAAAACTATCGTTCCCTAAGGCCCGTCCATTCATTTTATTTACGTCGATGGTTTAAATATATATAGAGCAGGCCTACCTAGTTTAGTCTAAAAACTCGACCTGTGGTAAATACAACTTTAATACAATAAAGCAGATGGTTTGTTTTGCGAAATCAATTCTCGCGCTGCTACACTTTCCAGCGAGTCAAACTGACGGTTGTTGTACTATTATTTATTCTGTGGTCCTTGTATGAAAGTACACAACACAATCGAAATTCTAACCTCCAATAAGCAATTAGTAAAATCAATTATTCATGTCAACTTTCATACATACATACATAGACACACAAGCCTTTTTCCCAGAAGGGGGGTAGGCAGAGCCCCAATGGGCCTCTTTTCACAGTGGGTTGCACCATCGTCGAATATAGGCGTAACAAGTGGTGAGCTCATCGCCGCCATTGCTTCCCACGACTGACTCGGCTAACGCTTTCTTCCAATAACACATTCCATAATAAGCTAGCAGCCAGGACAAATCTTATACCAACGAATCTTATCAACAAGTCCGGGTAATCCCTTAGTACGCTTTTAAGACATTCGAGACGGAGCGGACTATTCTAAGGCCGGAAACATCACAGCCTATTGTCAATTATCAATTTCTAGAATATTGATAAACTAGGGGGTGGGTTTGAGAAAACCAGAGAAATTCCAAGTTTATGTCATCTTATAAAGTTGTGTCAAGTTGATATAACTTCTGACTATCTAGCTCGAGAGTTGATTTCGGAATACAAACCATCTGCTAGTCGTATATGTCAGAAAACCAGCGCTGCTCCATATTGTTTTACATATGGAGCAGCATTATGCTGAGACCGGCCCTGTTTGGCTTCACACCTTATCGCATAGAGCGGACTATTTATTTATTTTTTGTAATTTTAAATTAAGTCTTTAGATATTATAAATGTTTTGTTTTCTTTTGTTTTGCTTTATATGTTTTGTATCTACGCTATCGTTTTATATTCTGTCTATTCTGTGTTTTTTGTGTGATTGTAATTTTTTTTTTATTTTTTTTTATATAGGCCTATATGACTCTCCGCCATTTAAAAAAAAAACATCGTCTTCTTTTGTTTTATTTCATTTCCTAGTATTTTTTTGAGTTATTTTGTGTAATTTTGGTGGCATTTTAACCAATGTAGCTCGTCTATAGATCACAAGTGTAGTGAAATGAAATGGACGTACATTGCGTGATTTTTCAAATTGGTGGAAATCGTCTACCAACGTTTTTGTAAAGCGGCCACCGTTTTTCTAAGACATGACTTGACTGTGACTTTGACAACTTGAAAGGATTTTAACGCTGCAAATTATATTGAAAAAAAATAATTATTAAAAATGGCAAATACTACACAAGCCGTGCGACGCCAATTAATTGTAAAGACAAGTAATTAATATTGTAAAAATTTCAAAAATCCCTCAACGCTATGAAACGGCTGAACCGATTTTGATCAAACATAGCTAAGAACAATCCCGACAATTTCACCTTTCAAACAAAAAAACAAAAAATCTAAATCGGTTTATCCGTTCGTGAGCTACGATGCGACAGAGACGCACACATACACACAGACACGTCAAACTTATAACACCCCTTCGTTTTTGCTTTGTGATATTTTATGCTGGACTGGTAGGTCTGGTTTGAACCATCTCTCCCTGTCTCTGATGAGACCCTTATGTTTGAGGAA
The DNA here is from genome assembly GCA_932527175.1 of Operophtera brumata. Lineage (NCBI taxonomy): Eukaryota > Metazoa > Arthropoda > Insecta > Lepidoptera > Geometridae > Operophtera > Operophtera brumata. Next base: position 49,311,571 of record OW052239.1, on the reverse strand, counting down.
CAACGTGCCGTAAGCTCCTAATATAGACCGTAATCTTGGATATTTCCCGGCAGTACAGGGCAACAGGTCAAGAAATACCTACCCTGATAACATTCAAGACGTTTCTTGCAAACAACAAGTTAATTAATAAAAAATCTTAAAATCAGACAGACTGAACTAAACATTTGTGTATTTATTCGTCTGTACCTACAAAACGGCTCAATTAATTTTGATTCTGTATATTTGTTTGTAAGACTCGTTGGTATAAGATTTGTCCAGGCTGCTAGATTATTTATGGCATGTGTACTGGAAGAAAGCGTTAGCACAGAATATATACAGTAGTTAGCTGAGTCAGTCGTGGGAAGCAATGGCGGCGATGAGCTCACCACTTGTCACGTCTATATTCCGCGATGGTGCAACTCACAGTGAAAAGAGGCCCATTGAGGCTCTGCCTACCTGGAAAAAGGCGTGTGTCTATGCATGCATGCAAGTGTAGTGAAATAAAATGGAAGTGAATTGCATGGCAATGCAGGAAGTCTATTTAAATATAATCATGATAAACAATGAGTAGCTTAAAATGTGGTTGATTTATAGCAAAGGAAAACCAAAGCTACTTAGTATTCACATCGGGATCCAAGCGCTGCCAAAATATTCCTAGAAAGTTGAGATCATACTAGTAAGTGATACTGCTTATGAATTCTGACTAATATTATGAGTTAGGTAATAATTATTCTGTCTTGAAAATAAGCTTACACCTAGTGCCTTCGACCAAAGTATACTTTTTACTTTGGTCGAAGCCTAGCGCAGATTTTCCATAGTTTTTTTGTAATTTATATCTCTTACCAGAATAATAGACCCTGAAATAGAGTAATCAGAGTGAAAAGATCAACTATTTTTCAAAAGATTTTAGGGTTCCTTAGCCAAATGGCAAAAAACGGAACCTTTATGGATTCGTCATGTCTGTCTGTCTGTCTGTCCGTGTATGCCACAGATACTTTTTTCCGAAACTATAAGAGCTATGCTGTTGAAACTTTGTTAGTAGACGTATTCTGTGAACCGCATTAAGATTTTCATACAAAAATAGAAAAAAAACAATAAATTTTTGGGGTTCCCCATACTTTTTTTTTCATCAAACCCATACTTGTGGTGCATTTTTTGATAGGTCTTCAAAAATTATATTGAGGTTTCTAATATATATTTTTTCTAAACTGAGTAGTTTGCGCAAGAGACACTTCCAAAGTGGTAAAATGTGTGTCCCCCACACTGTAAATACTAACATAAGAGAATGCTAAAACTAAAAAAAAAATATGATGTACATTACCATGTAAACTTCCACCAAAAATTGGTTTGAACGAGATCTAGTAAGTAGTTTTTTTTTAATACGTTTTAAATCGTAAACCATCCAAGAACTTTTATATTATGTTACTTTTTGCTACGGAACCCTTCATGGGCGAGTCTGACGCGCACTTGGCCGCTTTTTATCTATTTATTTCACTACTCTGTTTTTACGATAGCTGGGCCTTTGATTACCTATTTAAAGATAATCAAAGAGGTGGGCCAAAGGTTATACAAACGTAAACATGCCATCCTCAAAATTAGATATCTTTTGGCCGTGCTCAATCGTGGGTTTCTTAATTTAAAACAAAAATGAAATAAATTGTTATTACGTATTTCTATATATCTATCTATCCAGCTGGTAACAGCCACTGCTGAGTAAAGGCCTCTTCTCTATTCGCCACTCCTGGCGATCTTGTGCCAGCCGGATCCACCGCTCTCCTACTGCCTGCACAATATCGTCTGACCATCGGGCAGGTGGTCTGCCTCAAGCGCATATCTCTCGGCCTGCTTCAGTGACTGCTTTGATCCATCGGTAATCCTCTCGCCTTGCCAAGTGTCCCGCCCATCTCCACTTGAGCCTCGCAATCCGTATACCTACATCCTCGACCGTAGTCCGGCTTCGAATCTCGACGTTTGGTATACGGTCCACGAGGTGGATAGGTACCTAGCATGGCCCGCTTACTTGCAATTAAACCATCGAACCGATAATAGGATTGGTTCCCTTAGCGTGTCACCGGTAGGTACTTCAACGGGCAACAAAAATCCGACTAAAGTTTCTACAATACGCGGGTACTTTTCAAAAAGCTATAAATAACTTGATATATGGCAACTTTTTTTATCAACAAGACATTGATGAAAAGTAATGTTAGCACTTAGTAACACAAACAACAAAACTACCTTCATCTACCTTAAAGGGTAGATTACATAGAATCCAACATTATAGCTATAATATCTTTTTAACATGTAATTCAGCAATAAATATATTATGTACTTCGACTTTGACTTTGTCAAGTATTTCATCGTCTTCAATAGAAAAATTAATTGATTCGTAAGTATTTTAATTAAAAGAAAAAAGTTTTTTTATGAATAAAAATAAATAGGTTAATAGTAAAACAAACAAATAGGTAGGTACCTACTTTTGTAACATACACCATTTTCCATTCATACCGATATTATATAGGGCTTATAATACATAGTTCCTTATATCCTTGAGTCTGTTACTGCGTCGTTTAGTTTCACTCAAAAGTCAATGCTAATTGGTGCATTCGCTCCCACTACAATATTATAGTGATGATAACTAACATGGGGCCAGGAAAGATCGGATAAGTTCGGATACGCAGCACATCACTAGCGTTGCAGAAAAAGCAACTTAACTATTCACCGATAGATGGCGTTGTTCAACAGGAACCCAGAATTTTCCCAGCAGTTGGAACAAACTGGAGGTTCTTCAGCCGATATTTATCCACTGTTGTATATAGGCCTCCATGGAAAGCCACGATGTATGGTCTTGAGCTGCCTCCATCCACCGACTTCCTACGGCCTTATATCGTTGGTCTTTCTAAACTGCCTCGTCGGGTTTGCGGTTGCCACTCGAGAACATCTATATTCCCCAATCTTAAAAAAACTTATACGAATAGGTACTTGCATAGGTAAGTAGGTATAAGAACACCATCACACCAGTGTGACAGAGAAGCGACGGTGTTGACTGTTGAGGTTAGGAATGCGTTTTCCTATCTTTAATACTAGTGTAACGTGGAGGAAGTTTTCTTCCTAATCATCACACCAGTGTGACAGACCGGTGTGAAGGTGAGTCGGTCGCGAATTTATGAGACTTTCTCTCCCTCCTGAAAACTACAATCTGGAATATCTACCTTTTTCTTATCTTTTTATGGCTTCTGTTCTGAGAAATACTCCAAGCAATTTCGTCAATGTCAAGAAAAGTCTCCGTCAAGTCATAACCCATTTTAGAATGGTGGCAGAAAAACCAGGTTTTTGGAGGACATAATTCACCAATTCGAAAAGACACCATTGAATAAATAGTACCTACAAGAAAAACATATTTAAGTACACTACACGTATCTAAGTTACACCGCGCGGTTAAAATGCCACCAAAATTACACGGTATACCTACTCGAAATAACATAGGTACATACATACACATAGACACACGCCTTTTTCCCCGAAAGGGTAGGCAGAGCCTCAAATGGGCCCTTTTCATAGTGGGTTGCACGATACATAATAATATGGAATTCAATAAAATATATAAAAATTATTATTATTACTAGTACTATTAGCCCATACTGTCCCATTGTTGGGCAAAGGCCTCCCCCCACATCCGCCAGTCACCACGGTCCTGTGCACCGTTTCCCATTCCCTCTCATAGGCGTCCAGTTCATCCCGCCACCTCATGCGTGATCTGCCGCGACGCCGCCTGGCTATATTAGGGCTCCATGCCGTGGTGATTTTGACAAAAAGTTCGTCGGGCATGCGGCAAATGTGACCGGCCCAATCCCACTTCAGCCGCGCGGCCTTCTCTCCCACATCGGGAGAGAACATGTTTTTTTTTTAAAGATATTAAAAATTATCTTTCAAAAATGGCGGCTTGTTTTGAGACTTGAGACATTTGATCGAAGCAGAATACAGAATAAAGACATAATAATGTTGAGTAACTTCTAATCCTAGGGTCGTAGGTTCTAATCCTGGCAGCCCTCAATGACTTTTTGCATCCTTAAATGTTTTTACCACATCCTATTTGTATGTTTCATCACTCGGAGCCCTACGCTAATTACAAAGGTCGCTCGCGACAGATAACATCACTGTAATAAAAGGGAAGGTCTTATTACCAACATACGTCAATTGGATGATAATGAAAATATTTTGTAAAAAAACGGGCATTTTTAGGGTTCTGTCTTCAAAGGTTGCCAACGGGACCCTATAACAGCAACTTTTTTCACCGCACCTCTCGCCATCGGCAGAGGATTCGTCCACTGTGCGGTTTCAGAGGAACTTCCTCCCGCGATCACTCAGGTTGTGGAATGAAACCTGCAGAGGTTATCCCAAGTGACTACAGTATGGGGTTCTTAAAAAGGGGAGTTTGGAGATTTTTAAAGGGTCGGCTACGCGCGTGTGATGCTTCTGGTATTGCAGGCGTCCATAGGCTACGGTAACTGCTTACCAACAGGTGGGCCGTATGCTTGTTTGCTACCTTGGCAGTATACAAAAAAAAACTAAGCCTACCACTGTCCGCGCGTCCGTCCGTCCGATAGTCTGTGTTCTATCCAACGATATATTAAATAAATCTATAAAAAATATACAATGGACGTCAAATAATAGTCAAAAATATTTCTTTTAAGTAATTGGTAATTTTGACATAAAAAAAACAGTTAAATTTACGCAAAAAAAAACTAAAAAATCATATTGCTACAAAACGCCTGCAGCAATTTTAATGATTATTATATGCTTAGATTTTTGGAAATAACTATTTACTTGAGACAGTTGCGGTTTTTTGTAATTTGCGCTCACTTTTAGTTTCGGGTGTTTTATTCTGTCGTTTTCTTACTTATCCGAACTTTACTGAGTTAGTTAGTGACAGAATTTGGGTGACTAATCACCGACTTATGCCTAATGACTAATGTTAATGAATAATCCGTAGGTAGACAAATACAATTTTACACATTTTTGAGTCATCAACACCAAACATAATAAAGATATGATGTGATGAAAACTTTTGCCGTGCTTCTATAAAACGCGACTAATCCTTGAAATAGTTGCACAGTGTTTTGTGTTTTGCATTGACAACCCGTTACACATCTGATCGAAAGAGACAAAACACGGTGTAGCTATTCCAAGGAATAGCGTTTATATGAGCTACATTGGTTAAAATGCCATCAACATTACACAAAATAACTTGATAAAACACTAGGAAATGAAATAAAATAAAAGTAGACGACGTCTCTTTTCTAAGACTATATATACTAAATAAAATAAAAAACATCATTAGTCTGCGAAAAACAGGCTTGCAGTGATTTTATATTCTATTCTATTTTAGCCCTTTATGTCCCACGGCTGGGCAAAGGTAGTCTACTTCTACCACTTAACCAGAGAGTTTTTTTTAACTTTGTGAATGACGGAACAAGCAGATGGCCCACCTGATGATAAGCGGTAACCTCTGCCTTTAACCTTAGATAATCATCAAAGCCTTTAACAAAAATAGTAATTTAAATAATAATAATTTTAATAATTTTAATTTCTGCCGCAAAGTAGTAGTGCTCGCATTGCTCTGTTCCGGTTTGAAAAACATGGGTGCTGCTGAAATTACAGGCACATGATACTTTCATCTTTGTCTCAGGATGGCGGGCGCAGTGCAATTCTGTGCAATGCCACATAGGGCTTATGAGTTAATGCTTGGTATAGGCAGAGGTTACCGCTAAACCACAAGCGGACCATCTGCTGGACACGTCATTAAAACCAATAAAAAAACCTAGGAACAACAAATTCCTCGAAAAATTATGCAATTTTAACATAGGGCATGCAGATGCAGTCAGAAAGACTAATAATATCGCGTTAGTCTCACAATGACGTCATCCATTAGTTTAATTTGCGATGACCTAAAACCGTATGAACGAAATTAACTATTTTTGCCGTTTATAACGCGTAATACTACAGAATATAAATACTAGGGTGCTTGAGCCCAGGCGCACTGGGAAAAAAATGGGTCGATTTATCGGTATGGCTGAGCCGTGTAAAACCGGTACAGCAGTTACAAACGTGTCAACACGGCCAGAGTTGCCGTGTGTCGCTGAAACGGCTACGGTGGACACACGGCTGAAGAAGAAGGTTTTGTTTTGTAAACGGCTTGTTGGGCCGTGTTTAGAACGGTTCCAATGCCAGGTTTGTTTGACAATACGGCCCAATCTTCTTTGTCAACACCGCTCCAATAACCGTGTTGTCCGTAACCGTGCATTTTTCCACGGCTAGGGTTTTGACACGGCTAGAAAAATATTCTACAAGTTTAACGTAGCCGTCTTTAACCGCTAACGCAGCTGTATAAATGGCTAAAGTAGCCGTGCCAAATGTCTAACCGTGTATAAACTGCTTTACACACGGTAGGCAAAGCCGTTTACATGGCTCCGCAAATGGTAACCATGTTCAAAAGCTGTGTTTTTTTCCCAGTGCGATATTATGTCAAAATACCGAATGGGCGGAGTCTAGCAAGAAGACAATAGCTGCAAGACAGTGACAGCGCTATTGCTCACTTGAACCCGGGAAGAGGTGAGGTATAGATTTGTGCTGCTCGGAAGTAACTGACGTAAGCGACAAATGATAAAACTTCGTTTTGCCTCTAAAGTAGCAAATATAAAAATAAATTATCTATAATTAATCTAATTAGTGTGATTACCTAGAGATTAGTATAAAAAAATATGCTTAATATTTTCTCTAGTCGAAGAAGGGACCTAAAACGGGCTTTAGGAGAGACAAATTCAAAAAATAAAGCGGTAGCGGTTGGTTTCTCGGTAGAGAAAAGTTTAACCAATCGTGTTTCTTTTCTATGATTTATTTAGATTACATCCTCAAGTAATTACTGTACTAACATCAAGTTTGTAACCTTTACTGTTAGTGATAGAGCATGTAACGCAACGACTCCAAAATTTTAACATAGCGTCTTAACAAGCTTTTATTTAACTTGCAATGTATGTATATGTATGTCCGGGTGGAATCTTGCAACTGAATTTTAAAGCAGTTATCCTCAACCGATTGAGGTGAAATTTGGCATACCTGTCAAGTTCCGATGACAATACAATATGACGGTGACAGCGACCTGATCTGATGATGGAGACGGAAGGTGGACAACGGAACTCCTCGATGGATAATAGTAGACTGGCCGTGTTTAGGCTCATTTTGATCAGCACGCTGTTACGATCAGTAATTTTATAAAAGCTCGTATTGAAAAATATATTTTTTACAAAAAAACTTATTTAAGATGAGTTCGGACATAAAGAGGCTTAAAAAAAGAATATACTTATTTATAACCATTTTTGAAGGAGTTAAAAATGAATAGTTAGGTTTTTTTAAACGCCTTGGTAAATCGTGCCGGCAATCGTTCTACAGATGAATTAAAATCTTTAACTTTTTTTTTACTTTGTAAATGCCTTTAACAATGCATTAATTTATAGGTCACGTCCACCTAGGACGCGCCCTATGTGGCATTGCACTGCACATAAAGATGAAAAGTCTCATGTGCCTGTAATATCACCCTTCAAACCGGAACACAGCAATGCGAGCACTACTGCTTTGCGGCAGAAATAGGTATGGTGGAAGTACTACCCCGGACGAACTCTTTCAGAAAAAAGCTCTACTACTAACAAAAACTTCTTCCCCATCCATTTAGGTGTTCTTTAGCTTGTATCATAAAATATTTCGGTTTAAATATGTAATATTTAAAAAAAAAATTGTTGGTATAAGATTTGTCCTGGCTGCTTGCTTATTTAGGAATGTGTGAGAAGAAAGCGTTAGCAGAGTCAGTCGTGGGAATCAATGGCGGCGATGAGCTCACCACTTGTCACGTGTATATTCTCACGATGGCGCAACACACGGTGAAAAGAGGCCCATGGATACTCTGCCTACCCTTTCGGAGAAAAAGGCGTGTGTCACCAACAACAGACAGAAATCTTCATACAAAAAAAACGCCTCTCCGCACGAAATAGCTTTTTTTATTGTCTCGTAAAATATAGAGTATTTTACAAAACCCCTACAGTAATTTGTTGTATTGAATTTATTTATTTAATTTTTAACCCAAAATATGCACCCTATTAATAAACAATCGAATCTAGTCAAAAGTTAGAGGTAACTTGTTTTTTTTTCTATCGAGAAAATAATGTCCTATTATGTGTCTGGTACAGTGATCCCTCGGAATTATAATGTAGTATCCTTGCATGTTTATAATTTGAATATTGTACTTGAATTAATCTGCTTAAAATCAAATCTATTTTTAAAATTTTCATTTAAGTTATTTTTACAACTTTTCCTTTTAAGTATTTATGGAGTTGGCTGTACCTACGTCAGTATCTATTTATTTCTGCGTAGTCCAATCTTTGACCACAGCCTGCGGTTTTACTAAGTCTTGAAGAATACGAATACTGATGCAGTAATTATAGCATGATACTTGCATTACAACGCTTGCATACAAATTGAATCATCTGTCGTAATAAGGAGTAACCTTAGAATATGGAATAAACCAGGACCCGTGTCACGCGTAAAAACTGTCCCCACACAAACTAGTCTCAATGAGAATAGTTACATCCAGTCTGTCTGTGGTCTGCCGTGCAGCTAGTCGTGTCGAACTAGAAAGATTTTCTTTTGAATAAGCTGTCGTTTGTCGTTCCCACATGTAAAAATTATGCTAGGCGTAAAAATAAAAAGGATATAATCATTTGAATTTTGTTTACCTTATTTATTCTTTGGAAAAAAGTAAAGCGTCCATTTTGTCATTGTTGCCAACATCACCAAAATATTACTCCTACTGGTGCGAAGTATGATAGGCACGGGGGAGGCATTGTGTTTTGGCGACACAGCACCCCGTACTAATAGCATCGTACGCACCTTCTGGTTTATTCTATATTCTAAGGGAGTACCTTAGGTAGGTGATGACAGGTTACGTCATGTGGGAAATTACTGTCTTGTAGTCTTCCTCATCAGCATCATACAGCCGTAGCCATTTACTGCTGATCGTCACCCAGATAGAGAAGAAGAGATCAGAAGAAGGGTTTTCGCCTCCAGAAGTTCCTTCAGCAAAAGGTTTCAGCCACAACTCGAGAAACTTTGAAGTTTTCAAGCAATCATTATCATCATCATCATCCCAGCCTGGAATCACCCACTGCTGGGTATAGGCCTCCTTTCTCTTCTGCCAGCCTCCTCTGTCCTGTGCGTCTCTCAGCCAGGTATTTCCAGCGACGGATACGATGTCGCCTACCCATCTCGCTTTCGGACGACCCGGATCAGGCAATCATGCTTAGTCCTATTCAAAGGTTATTTCGATGATGTGTGTAGGTTTTGATAGGAAATTGATATAGAAAGGAGAGTAAATTCTGGAAACCAAGTGAATGGGTCACTTCACGCCTTTATGAGCAGCCGGGACGTGTCTAAAAAGGCACGGCTAGCCGTGCATAGAGGGGTGTTAGTACCGACACTAATGTATGGTAGCGAAAGTTGGGTATGGCAGAAGAAACATGAAAGTAGAACAAATGCAGTGGAGATGAGAGCTTTGAGAAGTATGTGTGGTGTGACTTTGAGAGATAGAATGAGGAATAGTGTGATAATAAAGCGTTGTAAAATTAAAGAAGATGTAGGTAGTGACTATGGGTTGAGAAAGGTAAGCTTAGATGGTTTGGGCATTTAGAAAGGATGGACTATAGTAGATTGACGAAACGTGTATATAAGACGAGCGTGAATGGGATAGAGTACCCTTAACCGACGAGCATGTATGAAGAATGTGATGAGAGTGAATAAAGCAAAAGAGTTATGTCAGGATTGTAGCAAGTGGAAATCCGTGGTCTCTGCCTACCCCTCCGGGAAACAGGCGTGAGATTATGTATGTATGTGTAGGAAATTATCTCGAGGTGGTCCCGTGGAAATTTTATGTCAGTAAATCTGTTTAGAAGTTGGTTAGAAAGGTAAAGAAAGAAGGTACCTACTTAACCGGTTCGTTCGAAGCGAGCCACTATCTTAACACCAAAGTTTATCGAAATCGGTTCAGCTGTTTCGGTATGATTGGGTAACAAACATACAAACATCCAAACATCGTATCTTTGACTTTACAAAAAAATTAGCCCCCCTGATGGAATGGGAGAAGTATATCTAGAATATAAGAGGATGTGTGTTGGTGTGATTTGTGTGACCAAGCGAATGTTCCCATTTATTTCCAAAATGGTTTGACTGATTTAGATACAGTTTTATTTATATGAGAGATGGCGTTTGCGAGGTGGTTCTTAGCTATGTTTGGTGGAAAAACTTTGTGAATGACGGAACAAGCAGATGGCCCTGCTGATGTTACCCTCTGCCTTTCACATTGCATTATCTTATGTGAGCACCCCAAAATAATATTATGTGGTTACGTCCACCTAGGACGCGCCCTATGTGACATTGCACTACGCCCGCCACCCTGAGACATAAAGATGAAAAGTCTCATGTGCCTGTAATTTCACCGGCATCAAGCCATCATACCCTTCAATCCGTAAAACAGGAATGCGAGCACAACTGCTTTGCGGCAGTAATAGTAATGGTGAACTTCCGCGGGCGAACTCTTTAACAAAAAATCTTTGCTACATTTTTTTTAATACATGCTAACAGGTAAAACTTTTCTATACCAAGATCACAAAAAAATACTTTAGGTAGACAATTTGCAAGGAAAGACCGCTGATAGCGCGTTCTATTTTTCCTGTGGCGACATCTATTTGTGAAAAAGAGTAATTAGCTTCGAGGCCCTACATTGTGCGTGCTAGACACCGATATGCGTCTAAAAGTGTTACTTTTTCAAATGTTTATTGGAACACTGAAAATAGTTGGACATCTTAAAATATTCATAAAATTATCTTTTATAAACAAGTACCTAATTAATATTATTTAAATAAAAAAAAAACCCCAACGCTGAACGGCTGTACCCATTTTGATCAAACAAAACTAAGAACACTCCCGACGAACACAGCTTTCAAACAAACAAAAAATAAACGAAATCGGTTCAGCCGTTCGGGAGCTACGTTGGGACAGACAGACACACACACACACACACACACACACAGACACGTCAAACTTATAACACCCCTTCGTTTTTCGTCGGGGGTTAAAAACAAATGAAACAAATAGTTTTTATAATACTCGAGAATACCTCGAGAATCTCTGATGTCTTTAAGCGAATACTGAAATACTTACAAGAATATTATTTTACTATTTGAAAGCTGATAAACCTTTGTACCTACTCATAAACTGCAACTTTACAAAACCAGGAATGCAATTTTGTGTCTAAATGTTTCACAACATTTTGAAATGTACTCTATCACGTTTCGAATAGAATATATTTTTACGTGACATCATGATCTAAGCTTAAAAGCTCGGTGTGAGAGTGTGCGCGAGCGTAGCTGTGTGATAGTGTAAATGAAATGGTGTAGAGTTACGAATAGTGTGGGGTGGCTATCGATGAAAGAATAATATAATAAAATAATAATTGACGACCTCTGTGGGGTGGCGGAAGAAGCTTGGCCTGCGACGCAGGAGGTTGCGGGTTCGATTCCCGCCTCGGAACAAATATTTGTGCGATCGCAGTGTTCAGGGTTCAGGTGTTCAGGGTGTTCTGGATATTTTCTATGTATAATAAAAAATAACTATCTATGTAATATATTGTTGTTGTATTGGTTGTTTGTTGTATTGTTTTTTTTTTATCTGTGTAATTTGTTTTTGTTTATCTTGTTTGCTTTTTTTTTTGTTGGTGTGTGTCTTTGTTTGTATATTCATAAATAAATGTTTCTTTCTTTCTTTCTTTCTTTATTAAGTATATCTGTTATCTAGTACCCATAACACAAGCTCTACTTAGCTTGGGGCTAGATAATGTTGTGTGAACTGTCCAGCATTATTTATTTATTTATTTATTTAAGTACCTAATGTCATTAGAATTTAACTTAAGTTTAAACTCATGGATGTGAGTCAGGTAAATGCTTTATATTCAACTAGTGTCCGCCCGTGGCTTCGCTTGCGTTTTACCAGGACATAAAATAGCCTAGGTATAGCTCAATCCAGGTCATAATCTATCTGTGTACCTACCAAATTTCAGCCGAAATGAAAAAAGAAACGAAAAGAAAATCGATTTTGGTTCAGCTGTTTCGGCGTGATTGAGTTACAAACATACACAGATCCAAACATCCAAACATCGTAATGTGAGATGTATGTTTTATGTGGGATTATTATAGATTCCAATTTCAAGAATGGTGGGATGTAGGGCTTCCAAACCGGTTACACCGTTAACCGAAAAAACCGCCCCGTTTGAGACTCGGTTTTTATGGTTAGCTAAAACCGGTTACTCGGTTTTTTTAGGAAGTTAGTAGCCCTAGATAATGACGCCACAAATAAATATTTCAGTCCGTCATCACATGAAAATGAAGATCTCCAATAACTACCTCCTTTAACAGTTACTGCAACCAGACCTAGGCAGTTCCAAGGGCGAACTTAGGCCTGTATTCATGAACTAAACTCCCACTCAAGACGCAAGTCTCAAACATAGTTTTTTTGACAGATACAAGTATCAATGAAAAACTGTCACCAAATCAATTCAAAATTTAAATTCAAATTCAGGCTTATTGAGAAATGCACTAAACCTAAATAATAAGCCCATAGTAACAAAATGCTTGAGTCTCTTAGAGCATTGCAAGCCTCCGTACTGCTCGATGTTGAGCCTCGATTCACGCTTGAGCATAGTTCTAGAATAGACGTCAGAACGGGTTTTTTCGTCAGCAGGGCTGATTTTCGGCAAGATAAGAAGCTCACTTAGTGTTCACACTTACACTTAGCTGTCTCTGCGTTCACATTATCAGACAAAGAAATATTGATGATTTAGGGCTGATTTTTCAATCCTCATATAAATGGGCCAAAATCTATCTAACAAATAAAGTTATATCGCTGTTTATCAGACGAATAGTTGATCGCCGATTTTTTAATCGTCATTTATTCCATTGATAACTATTTGGCTGTGAAGTGAAACAAATATATTGCTTAGACAAGCATTAGAGCAAGACAGACTTCTCTATTCATTTTCTGTCAACAGCGTCACGTTTATTCTTTTAGGTTATGTTCGTTTTGTTACCTTTTTAGTCCAATACTACTCTATCTGTTATTGAAGTTGTTTGATTTGGATTGTGTTTTGATTATCATGGAATCTAAAAAATGAGAGCGCTCGGCAAATTTAAATGCTGCTGAAGTTCAGCTACTTATAAGTTTAGTATCTAAGTACAAGCAAATTGTTGAAAACAAAAAGTCTATAATAATTTGTTTATGATGATTAATACTTCGCTCAAACACAAGAAATAACCTCAAACTAAATCACTTTTTACTATGATACGTCATCAACGTCAAACTATCAATCGAATAGTAAAGTTAACTGGCGAATGAAGAGGCAGATAGATTTATTCCTCAGATATATGGGTTGTTCGTCTAATCCGGCTATTGAAAAATTCAATACCTTGCTATCAGTCGAATAAACGCTTTGTGTTTGCTTATCTAGCGATTGAAAAACCAGCCTTTAGTTAAACAAACGTTAAATCATAAATGTATCAAGTGGTGGCAAAAGTCATCATGTAATTATGATGAATTTGATTCACTGAATTAAATTTAACGTTGTTTTTTTGTGATGATGTCTAAATGATAGTGACTGATTAGTGATATAAGTTTTTTACAGACCTTTCACCGTAAGTTGGCACCTGCCATGGAGTATTTACAGGTGCTATCTTACGGTGAACGAGCCGGACCGTTCACCGTAACTTGGCACCAGCCATGGCGTATTTACAGGTGCCATCTTACGGTGAATGAGCTGTAGTTTGTTTATATTACGTTCACATAATTCCTGGTGTCTAGGACTGACTTATTTCGTATTGTGAGCAGTTTTTTAAATAAATAGGGCTATGATTCTCTTTATTAATGTTTTTCTTCGAATTACCCAAAATATCCGATTACTCGGTTAACCGCAAAAACCGAAAAAAACGGTTTTTAAAACCGTCGGTTTTTTGCATGCCCTAGTGGGAGTAAAATAATCAACCATTCGTGTCCCATAGCTATATTATAGCTATGGGACACGAATGGTTGAGTATTTTTAGACGGAAATCCTGGTTATTTCAGGAACCGAAGTTCAGAAGTATATTTGCAGGTTCGTTACGGTATATAGGTAAATGAATACAAATTTTACAACTAAGCTAAGGAAAAAATAAGTAATATACCACTAATATCATAGTATATAGGTATTGCAAGTCAATCTAAGTAAGTAATTGAATTTGTTGAACGTTTTTACTTTTACATTGATGACCTTTGTAGCGCGACAGGCGAGTAGCCGGCTGAGATACGAGAGGTTGTCGGTTAATTACCATCATCATCATCATCATCATCATCATCAGCCTGTATCAGTCCACTGCTGGGCATAGGCCTCTCCCAATTCTTCGCTTGGCCTCCTTCTCAAAGTTGTTTTTACCCAGCTGTATTGTTTGCCCGAGGTAAACATACTCTCGAACGACTTCGAGAGGACGGCCGTTAATGGCGACGGATCCCGGGTTTATATGGTCATTGATCATGATTTTAGTTTTTTTGTAAGTTCCTGCCGAGACCAATTTTTCGCGAGGATGCAGCAAGGCTGTCCAACATCTGTTGCAATTCCTGCAGCGACTCTGCCATTAGGATTATGTCATCCCATTAGGGTTAATTCCCGCTAAGGCACAAATATTTGTATGATCTGCAAATATTTGTTCCGGGTCTGGGCGTGTAACAGTACTCGTAGTTCCTAATACCCACGAGGCCACGAAACTGGGAATCCTAGTGTGTGAGCAGGATACATACTCCTGAGTCTTGTGTGTTTTGTTATGTTATTTATTGTAACAAACATATTAATACCATTGAAATAAGGTACAAAAATAACTATAACGTGAAAGTTTGTGTGCATGTATGTTTCTTCTCAATCACAATGACTGAACCGATTTCGATGAAAGTTACGCAGATGAATTTTGACCTGCATTGATAAATAACCTACTTACCGTAGAACTCAGGCGAAAACACGGGCAGACACTAGCCATAACATAAATCATTTTGTCAAATTTCTATTTATCGATAAGAATCTATCGATAACTCCTCCAGCACTGCGCGATATGCACACACGCACCGCTTGCTGTAACAACAGATTATACATGTGTTCGAAAACGAAGCGTCGGAAAATAAAAGTTTCAAATCCAGCCAGTCTCAATTCGAAGCGCGGGAGCTCAGACGTGTAGATCCGGTACGTGCGTACGAGCCTTATTTAAAAAGAAAACTAGAATGCGTTCCAATTTATTTTCGCAGTTTTTGTGAATGAAAGTGAATACAATTTCCGGGAATTCTTCTGTGTCACGTGTCGTAATTTTCGCTGTGCATTTTGTGTTTTTGCGAACGTAAATATAGGTTGTTGATTTAATTTTAATTGTTGTTTTGTGTCTGAGATAAATTATTACTAAAATAGCTGTAAAACGAAGGGTTTATTTCAGTCTACTGCTGGGTGCGGAGTGAGACTTCTCTTTTTAGTCTGAAAAATATCTGAATGATTTGCAATCACCAGTCTGCCAGAAAATCCGCGCCGGTTTTTTTATCGTCACCTTCAGGCATGGTAGCGTACTGCATACTTTTTTTTTTACTTGGGATTAAGCATGTTTACTTATTGCGTTGAATACGCCGCATTTTTAAACTGCAACCTTGAAGCATTGGTGTTTAAACACATTCTACCTACTGTTTTCAACGACATATTTAACCATAGCATTTTTTCTTCCGCCATTGTCGAAAAGAGATGGCTTCTACTTTTATTTTATTTAATTGACTAGTATTTGTTTTGAGTTATTTTGTGTAATTTTGGTGGCATTTTAACCAATGTAGCTCGTCTATAGAGCACAAGTGTAGTGAAATGAAATGGAAGTGAATTGCGTGACTTTTCAAAGTAGTTTTTTAGTTTTTAGTCGTAGTTTTTTTAAATCTTAATCTGATGCTTGGACCCGGATTCGCATTCTGCCAAAATTGTTTTAATTTATTTGTTTACAATGTTTTATTTAGTTGTATAGTTCATTGGAATCCTAGACTCTTGGTTTATTCTTAGAACGTTAGAGCGTGGGCGTCAAATCGTGATCAACCGGGTCATTGTCCCGATTTCCTTGATAAAAAGGTTTTGTGGGAAGAAACTAGGAGTTACTTGTTATAAAATCTTACCTACTATAGGTAATTTAGTTTACCTACAGTTGAACTGAACTAGGAGTTACTTGTTATAAAATCTTACCTACTATAGGTAATTTAGTTTACCTACAGTTGAACTGTTTCAATTAGAAACTAGGAGTTACTTGTTATAAAATCTTACCTACTATAGGTAATTTAGTTTACCTACAGTTGAACTGTTTCAATTAGAAACTAGGAGTTACTTGTTATAAAATCTTACCTACTATAGGTAATTTAGTTTACCTACAGTTGAACTGTTTCAATTAGAAACTAGGAGTTACTTGTTATAAAATCTTACCTACTATAGGTAATTTAGTTTACCTACAGTTGAACTGTTTCAATTAGAAACTAGGAGTTACTTGTTATAAAATCTTACCTACTATAGGTAATTTAGTTTACCTACAGTTGAACTGTTTCAATTAGAAACTAGGAGTTACTTGTTATAAAATCTTACCTACTATAGGTAATTTAGTTTACCTACAGTTGAACTGTTTCAATTAGAAACTAGGAGTTACTTGTTATAAAATCTTACCTACTATAGGTAATTTAGTTTACCTACAGTTGAACTGTTTCAATTAGAAACTAGGAGTTACTTGTTATAAAATCTTACCTACTATAGGTAATTTAGTTTACCTACAGTTGAACTGTTTCAATTAGAAACTAGGAGTTACTTGTTATAAAATCTTACCTACTATAGGTAATTTAGTTTACCTACAGTTGAACTGTTTCAATTAGAAACTAGGAGTTACTTGTTATAAAATCTTACCTACTATAGGTAATTTAGTTTACCTACAGTTGAACTGTTTCAATTAGAAACTAGGAGTTACTTGTTATAAAATCTTACCTACTATAGGTAATTTAGTTTACCTACAGTTGAACTGTTTCAATTAGAAACTAGGAGTTACTTGTTATAAAATCTTACCTACTATAGGTAATTTAGTTTACCTACAGTTGAACTGTTTCAATTAGAAACTAGGAGTTACTTGTTATAAAATCTTACCTACTATAGGTAATTTAGTTTACCTACAGTTGAACTGTTTCAATTAGAAACTAGGAGTTACTTGTTATAAAATCTTACCTACTATAGGTAATTTAGTTTACCTACAGTTGAACTGTTTCAATTAGAAACTAGGAGTTACTTGTTATAAAATCTTACCTACTATAGGTAATTTAGTTTACCTACAGTTGAACTGTTTCAATTAGAAAGCATTTTATTTATTAAAATAGCATCTGGTAACCAACACGGCTGGCTTTTTTATGATCCTTCTTACTACTAGGCGGGAAGTGCCTGTGTGGTGACTCGAGAATAGTGAGGTGATGATGTGTAGAAAAAGGGAATTCTAAAACCTTAGGTAGGTATTCAATGGTATACATACATACATAAACTCACGCCTGTTTCCCGGAGGGGTAGGCAGACACCACGGATTTCCACATGCTACGATCCTGACATAACTCTGTTGCTTCATTCACTCTCATCACATTCTTCATACATGGTCGTCGGTTAAGGGATACTTTTGACTTTGCCTTTTTACAGAACGTCTCCGATCTGGTCTGAATACGTTCGCCGAAGTCTCCCCCTTCCCGCTGTCTTATTCAATTAAAAAATTAAATAATTCCAAACACCCCTTTTGAAGAACCCCATACTGTAGTCGCTTGGGAAAACCTCAGCAGGGAGATCATTCCACAACCTGAGCGTTCGCGGGAGGATGTTCCTCTGAAACCGCACAGTCCGGGTAATATTAATATGTAGCTACAGATACTAATATTGTTGTATTTACTAGCATGCTTAGGTACAGACTGAAGAAAATAAAGAGAGAGAGAGAGAGAGTGCGCTTTACAACACACTTTTTACTTTTGATCCTAGTAAGGACTTCGTCTTTTAACACACATAACAACACCATCATCATCAGCTTTTGAGTATTATTTTGTTCCGATTCTGGAGCTCTGTGTGCTTTATCTCACCTATCATTGCCCGGCGAGACTTTGCGAGCCGTTATCTTATATGTGGGCTCATATTTATTCAGCAAAAGTCAAGCCCAGAAGGCTTTGAACTTAGGTAGACATATGAAGAAATCAATATATCACTACCACTTCAGTGTAAGTGGTAATTAAGTTGTATTTGTCACTTATCTGTTAGATTTGCACTGGGAGTGCATCTGGTTTTGAGTTTGACATTAATGTCAGTTCAGTTCAGTTCTTGAACAAGTGGCCCTTTCGGAATTGACCACAATTTCGCCAATATCACGTTTTAAAACAAGTTCAGCTTTTGCACGAAGTACATTCCGGTGTATGGAGGTGGACGATGAGCTAATTAAAAAAAATAACCAAGCTAAAGTATCAAGTTGAACTACCAAATTCTAACTAAAACCACAGATAAAAGAATAATATACTAGTACTAAAACTAAACTAAACTAAAACATACAACTAAAATTTTATGTGACAAATTTTGTTTTTCATGCTTGTTTTAATGGGAATCTTTTCGCCACTTTCGATAAAAGACGTCTTCCATTTTATTTAGTTTCATTTTCTGTTATTTTTTGTGTAATATCGTGTAATTTTGTTGGTATTTTAATTGTTTTAGCTTATATAAAAAGCTCAAGTCTAGTGAAATTAAATAGAAGAGTATTGCGTGACTTTTCAGATGAGTGAAAATTGACCGTCAAAATCCTATCCTGCCACCGCTTTACTAAGGCATGACTTGACTGAGATTTAACTGACTGGGAACTCTAAGAACATTATTTGAAGAAAACTTGCTCTATTGAATACAAAAGACGAACCTCTGCGTACGAAGCTCTACGTAAAGGGGTCACATACGTTGAAGATGCCATAATATTTTATCTAAAAGGCAAGGCGGAATGGTCTCAAGACTTTAACATCCCAAAAGGAGGAAAGAAACCGAGATTTCCATAGAGGTAGGCAGTGATGTTCCATAGAAGATAGTGTCTTTCCCAATCTTTAGAAGTCTCCATCTTTCCGTAGGTTATTGAAGACATCTCTATGGAACGGTTTTAGTTTGCATAGAAATATATGACATGCTCTTGAATAATTTGATAAAACAATGAGGTAATTAGGTAAATCTAATAAATCATATTTCGAATTTCCGGCTCTAGTGTCCAAAAACCTTCAAATTTACATTCATAATTCTATAAGGTATTTGCTTAGAGCATTTTATTTGCTCCATTCATGCTTTGTATATCTATGACAATAATAATTTCAAGAAGTCTGTAATCTGAGATGTTATCATAATTGTGACTATCTGTCATGTTTGATGAAGTATACATACAATAGGTAGGTAGTTCAGTATTACTTGGTGACGGAACATAGGTAGGTAATACCACAGATGAGATAATACTATACTAGTAGTAATACCTATGCAAATAGCTCCCACATTATCAGCAGAGTAACGTACAAGTCAATTATTGCATTTCTGGGGTTTATCTTTCGATTATGCACCATTTTAATAAATAATAGAATCTACGCAAAAAATAGACGTAACTTTGTTTTCTTTTTCTATCGATAAAATATTGTCCTATCGTGTTCCTGGTACAGTGATCCCTCGGAATTATAATGTAGTATCCATGCATATTTATAATTTGAATATAGTACTTGATTTAGACTGTTAAAAATCAAATCTAAGATTAGTAATTTTGCGGCATACCTTAAAAATAAGTACATATTGTGAGGATTTCAAGATCATTGCGTTCAAATTACTGTCAAATTGAAAAAGTAGTATTTCAACTTTCTGAATCTGTAAACGCACAGTTCAGAAGCCCTTGCTATAGGTACTTGCAGTGTCGTCGACCCATCTGTCCAATCCAACGTCTCACAGCTCACTCAGGCGTTCGACCTACTTACACTTAACAATCGCCATCTTTCAAGCGTTTTGTATTTTGAAACTCGTTTTAAAATGAAACAAATAACATTGAAACACGAGAAGGTTATTTTTTAAAAACATTGTTTTAAAATCGAGTCCACAAATAGCAGAACATGACTCTACAGCAGGGGTTCCCAAACTTATTTTTCATCCCATCTATTCGAAAAGGACGACTGGGTTCGCCTTTAAGTGCACCCAACGGTGGTGTTTTCTATGAGAAACTTTTAGCGGGCAGTAATGAGTTTTGCGGCGCACTTATTAAGTTCCTAATTCAAAAAGTGCGCGGCAAAGATAATTGCGGCGCACTTATTGAATTTGGAACCAGCGCCAAATAATTCGAACACAAATATTGTTTGAATAAATACTGGCTGGTACGACGGCCCAAAACCCAAAACAAAAAAACCCAAAACAAACAAAAAACACAAAACACAAAAAAAACACAAAAACACAAAAAAACACTAAACACAAAAACACAAAGAAAACACAATAAAAAACACAAAACACAAAACGCAAAAAAACACAAAAAAAAACCAAAAATACAAAACTCACAAAAAACACAATACACAAAAAAAACACACAAAAAACATAAAACACACAAAAAAACACAACACAAAAAACACAATACAAAAAAAACACAAAAAAAGCACAATACACACAAAAAACACAAAACACAAAAAAAAACACAAAAAAACAAAAAAAAACACAAAAAAGCACAAAACACAAAAAACACAAAACACAAAAAAACACCCAAAAAAAACACAAAAACAAAAATACAACCATTTGTTTTATTAAATAATAATATTACAATAACATATGAGGCGCCTTTTATTTTCTCATAGTGGGTGATGAAAAGCAGAGTGTATCACACGGGCGCAACATATATTTTTGGCTCGGGCGACGTACTTTGAATCCCTCGCTACGTTCAGGAATCTATTAAAGAATCCCTCGCTACGCTCGGGATTCTACTCTAGAATCACTCACTTCGCTCTGGATTAAAAAAGCGCCCTCGCCGTAAAAATATTATGTTGCTCCCTTATGATACAATCTACTATTGTCTACTGCCCACTTTGAGAAGAAATTATTTTTTAGCGCCCCTCTTTTTTTTGAGCTATATTTTCGCAGAGATTAAACATGCAAAAATCGGGTTATTTTACAAAAACTTGTTAAAACATGATTGCCCGCGGTCTATTATCTACGAAAATAAACTTTTTTTATTTTTTATTATTATTAGCTAATTGTGATTGTGTTCGCCACTTGTTACATACCGCCCCTGGAGAGGGCGTTTACAGTGCACCGCTAAGGCCTTTAAAATGACCTATCTAGGAATACTTATAACTACTAAAATAAAGTGTGTCTGATTTGACGCCCCCATTTTTTTCTGGGTCTCTTACCGTCCCCCTTTAGGCCTGCAGCGCCTAGAAGGGGGCGTTATCGCTCACTTTGGGAAAGACTGCTCTACATCTCTGCTGATTTATTCTGTGGCCGGGCTGAAGTTAGCCTTTTAGCTGCATTTATATAAGCGTGTCCAATGCCTAACTTCAGCTTGAACTATGTAGATCCACCGGCAAAACTGTACTTGCAATGATTAGTAGTAATAGAGCTTTTTTATAGTATATAATTTTGTATAGTATTTTTTATAGTAGTATAGCTTTTTTGTTAAAGAGTTCGTCCGGGGAAGTACTACCACCATACCTATTTCTGTCGCAAAGCAGTAGTGCTCGCATTGCTGTGTTCCTGTTTGAAGGGTATGGATGCCGGTGAAATTACAGGCACATGAGACTTTTCATCTTTTTGTCTTGGGGTGGCGGGCGCAGTGCAATGCCACATAGGGTGCTTCCTAGGTGGACGTGACCTATGTGATAATGCACTGCTCATAGGCACAGGGTACCGATTAACATCAGGTGGGCCATCTGCTTGATCCGCAATTCCAAGGAGTATAAAAAAAAAGTGGGCCTCAGAAAATATTTTTTTTAAAATTGACAGTATTTTCATACGTCATTTTTATTTGCAAATAAAAGTATAAATTTTCCACAGAAAAGCGTACAAATATATGACGCAGGTTTTGCGATACCAATACTATTAAGCAAAAAAATGTAAATGCATGCCATTGTATAACCAACTTGTTTACACCCGCGTGACCTTGACATTAGTTACATAATGCGCCATTTTTAATCGGACAACTATGAGTAGGTATGTAGGTGGACGGCATTTTTATTTTATCGATAAGTGTGTAGAAGATGATGGTACATCACTAGAAATAGATAACAAACTTGTTTTAGATATCGTAAGTACGTAATAGTAGGCAAAGGTAATTCTTACATACCTAACTATTGTATTTTTTAATGAAATAAATAGACAATCTATCTTATGGCCCACCTGATATAAAGTGGTCACCGTCGCTTATAGACATCGGCAACACCGGGGGTATTGTCGAACCGCAGCCTACCCTGAAGGAATTTATGAAAATTTTTCTGGAAGCGATACATGTCGTAACCAAGCGGGAAAACCTCAGATGGAAGCTCATTCCATAGTTTGTAGGTATGGGGAAGAAATGATCTCGAGAAACGAGTCGACCTAACTCACAGCTGTCGTCATCGTGAAGACAGGTGCGAGACGCTTCTATATATTTATCGAACTGTAATCTATTGAAATATGTATATCATCACTATGGCTACAGCATTTATGAGTTATAGCAAAGATAACATTGATATGATAAAAATCTATAATTTTGTGACACTGCTAACCTAGATACATAGGTAGGTGGCAAAATAGTTTCCTGAGCCCGTAGGAGTTCTCGTAAGCACTTTTGCAGTATGGCGTCACTATTTTGCCGTATGGCGTCACTATTTTGCCGTATGGCGTCAATATTTTGCCTTATGGCGTCACTATTTCGCCGTATGGCGTCACTATTTTGCCATATGGCGTTACTATTTTGCCGTATGGCGTCACTATTTTGTCGTATGGCATCAATATTTTGCCGTATGGCGTCACTATTTTGCCGTATGGCGTCACTATTTTTCCGTATGGCATCACTACATCATATCACTACCTCGCCACCATCAATCATCAATATATATAAAATCGTTGCGTGACTGACTAACTGACTGACTGACTATCAACGCACAGCCTAAACCGTGAGTCCTAGAGACCTGAAATTTGGAGGGTACGTTCCTTTTGTGGGCTAGGGGTGCACTAAGAAAGGAATTCCAGAAATCCAGCCACTAAGGGGGTGCAGCGGGTGTGGAAAAGTACAAGCGGACGAAGTCGCGGGCAATCCACTAGTTCAAGACATAAGGACATCTTAATTACCGTCGTTTAAAATTCCTACCGAATTGGGTTGAGCCATTCCGAATTTTCGAAAACGTGTTTTTTTCTTTGTACAGTTAATTATTGAAAGTAATTTCATGGGCTTGTTTTAAATGGGGTATTGTACAGTTACGAAATGTCCGAATAGATACATACATACATAGACACACGCCTTTTTCCCCGAAAGGGTAGGCAGAGCCTCAAATGTCCGATTGTGGGTAAAATATCTGTAACTTTGTTTTAGTGCTACGTCATAGCTGAGTGTTATGGTACCATGGTACTCGTAGTTTCTGATACCCACGACACAGAGGATCCTAGTGTGGGGTCAGGACTATGTGTGTGACTGTTGGGTGTTATGTTATATTATTTTTAAAGCTTTTATTTAGCTTGCAATGTTTGTATGTAAGTATGTATGTTAACTGATGCCTTAGAGACAGGATCGAATAGAATCAAAATTATAGGTATAAGGGATCGAACAGGACAAGGGATCGAACTCAAGGGATCGAACAGGAACTACGATGTTCGGGTCAAATTTTGCAAGCTGAATTAGAACCACTTCTTGATACCCGGTTGAGCTAAATTTGGCATACCTAACTGTCAAGTTCCGATGACAATACAAAATTATGATGACAGCAAGCGGATCTGATGATGGAGACGGAAGGTGGACAACGGAACTCCTCGATGGATAATAGTAGACTGGCCGTGTTTAGGCCCATTGTGATCAGCACACGGTTACTATCACTACTATTATAAAATATTGTATTGGAGATAAATTCCTAGCATCGAAGGCATTTTTTTTTCGTGAAGAATTATTTACGGTGCTAATTTTACATATATATTGTGTGACCCATTATGTATATTATATTTATTTAAGTATTTTACCCCTTCCTGAGAAAAAGGCAAACAGTCAGACAAACATACGGCAACAAAGTGATCCTAATAGAAGGGTACCATTTTTCCTGGTAAGGTCCGGAACCCTAAAACAAAGAAAGAAACACATACAAGTCAGTAATATAGTCCTGATCCTAAACTAGGATTCCGTGTCGTGGAACGGGTACATGGTACCATAACACACAGACCCGGAATAAATATTTGCGAAAAATACAAACATTTGTCCCGCAGTGGGAATCGAACCCGCAAACTCTCGCATCTCAGCCGGCAGTCGCCGGACGCGCTACAGAGGTCGTACAAAACAGTACCTACAACGATTGCTAAAATGATATCAATAAAAGTAATATGGTAGGTATTACAAGATAAATGCGAACACATGTATGTCTGTTTATTGTCAGTATCGAATTATATTTGTCGGTATAGGTATTCAATTGTGAATTGGCGCTTGTAATAGTAGATTATGCACTAAGGGGATAAAACAGTCTTACGTCGCGGGCGGCATATTGTACCCTGAGCGTAACGAGGGATTCTAGTGTTATATAGAGGCCTGAGTGAAGCGAGGGGTTCAAGCTGCCCAAGACGAAGACAGGCTTTATTTCAGAGGAGCATACTCTACTTTTCACACCTTCTGCGAGATAATAAAAAATCACAGAAAATCACAGTACCTAACACCGTCTTTTGTTTCACATTCTTAAAAATAGCGCCTATTTTTAAAAGTTTTTGGTGGCCAGTTCGATTTTCGAACAAACCTACACATATACACAACCTATACATTCCCCAAATGAAGCCACTATAAAATTGCGGTAGGTCTTTTCACAAAAAAACACCTAGCAACCATAAACAAGCAGATAAATGATGGTAAAAAACACCAGCTGACAATCGTGGGATAGAGCGACCCTAGCCTTCAAATATGAAAGCCATTTAGCAAACATTAGGGTCCCGTACAACGATTGTTGAAACATGACAATTGTAAAGTATTCATTACTAGTACCTATAATGAAAAGGTGTGAAACTTAAGGAGACCTTGAATTTTAAAATGGATTCATTACAATATGAATGGAATAATTCATTCGTAAGTTGGTTAATTTCTGTTGATGTTCAGTTATTTATGACAGAGGGGCCTTCTTCCTATTTTATTTTGACTAGCATCCGCTCACGGCTTCGTTCGTGCTACCGCGTTTTTAAATGGGTGGTAGCTTATAAGTTAATCTTTTTCTTCTATCGTATCCACGGTTAACCTTATTTTGTTTAAACTATTTTGGAATAAAATGTAGCCACTTCTACAGCATTGTCTGTCGCCTTGTTAAGGTCCTCCCTTGTGCAGGTGGTGGGATACAAGGAACAGGTGAGCAAGTGAGGCATGGACTGAATGGTAGCTCCACAGTCGCATTCAGTCCGGGAGGAGTCTCGCATTCCCCATTTGCACAAAGACTTCTTTAGAAGTCTTTGCATTTGCAGAGGTTCTGTCTGCAGCGGCCAACTTGGGTCCGGAGCCTGTTCATAGATTTACAGACCGACCACGGCAGCTCATGACCGTCTAATGACGGTCATATGCTGAGTTAATACTCAGCATATGAGTTAAACGAAATCATGGTATACCTTTCATCAAAAACACCGGTCCCTATACAAACTTTGAGGAAACAATGTCGGTGAAAAAATAATCTAATTTCACCACTAGTGTTTTATTTTATTTAAAAAATGAATCAATAAGTCTGTCAGTCAGTCAGGTTATGCTCCTATATAGTATTAGATAATTACAAAATGGAAATTCACAGATTTATTACAAAAAAAATACGATTAATGTTAAAAAGCATGTTTATATAAAAAAACTATTTTATACTTTTCGTATTAAAATATATTTATTGTAATAAAACACTAGTGATGTAATGACATCTATTCTACCACCGATATCGGTTTTTCAAAGTTTTGTATGGTAAACGTTTTTGGTCCAGCCACCAGTTAAATATATTTGGTCGCGGTCATAAAATGGATGCGGTTTATGGCATACAATTACCTAACTATACTAAAACAAGTACAATATTAAAATTATAAATATGCATGCATATCTACATTATAATTCCGAGGGATCACTGTACCAGAAACACGATAGGTCAATATTTTCTCAATAGAAAAAAAAAACAAAGTTACCTCAACTTTTGGCTAGATTCGATTGATTATTAAAATGGTGCATATTATTTAGTAAAAAAATAGATAAATAAAATCAATACACCAACGCCGAGGGTGCACTGCGGGGCTTTGTAAAATTATCCATATTTTACGAGATATTCATTAAAAACTGCTTTATAGTGCGCCGCGAAGCGTTTTTTTTTTGTATGAAGATTTCTGCCTGGGTTTGGTGCAGCCTTAAATCCATCGAAATAGATATCCTTGTAAATCGGAAGTTGGCTATTTGGAAAATCTCTTTAATATCAAAGTACAACGTTCACTAGAATTTCATAATCTGTTCTAAACCGTACTAATCCGTATCACATAAAGTGTGCGATCGTACTGGTCAACTGATAAGTTATCGTTTTGCGTCACCCAAGGCACAGATAAAAGAATACTATACTAGTACCCAAGGTAAACCTAATAGCACCTCCCTCTAAATGGGTAACGATTCGTGACACGCAAAATAAATAAATAATAAATAAATAGTGCTGGACAGTTCACACAACATTATCTAGCCCCGAGCTAAGCAGAGCTTGTGTTATGGGTACTAGATAACTGATATATATATATATAAAACAGTCTTGTTAGTTACACCACTTATAACACAAGAACGGGTGAACCGATTTGGCTGAAAATTGGTGGGGAGGTAGCTTAGAACCAGGAGATTCACATAGAGGGGAGGGGTAGGAGGGGGTCACCGGGGGCTACCCGTGCGAAGCCGGAGCGAGTCGCTAGTACATAAAACAATTACATTATATAGATAGATATTTTTTATTATAAGAAAATACCCAGAACACCCTGAACAAATATCTGCAGATCGTACAAATATTTGTTACGAGGTGGGAATCGAACCCGCAACCTCCTGCGTCGCAGACGAACCTTCACCTGCCGCGCCACAGAGGTCGTCAACAATGTTCGTATGTTCCGATTATGTACGCATTAGGTAATCATAATCTGTCTGAGTAAGTGTGTGTGTAGGGCTTGCATTATCCGTAAACTTTTCGTATCTGGATAATTTAGATAATAGTGAAC
Organism: Operophtera brumata; assembly: GCA_932527175.1. Lineage (NCBI taxonomy): Eukaryota > Metazoa > Arthropoda > Insecta > Lepidoptera > Geometridae > Operophtera > Operophtera brumata. Next base: position 49,284,012 of record OW052239.1, on the reverse strand, counting down.
TTTGTATTCGGATATCCGGATTTTCCGGATAGTACGGATAATTTTGGAAAAGCTTTAAAAATTACAAACAAAATGAAATAATGTTTATAGATAGCTTTATTAATGTTTAAATTAAAACAACATTCACCCACCATTAAAATATGAATCACTTTAACCAATTCGGTAGCTCTCTATGGTAAAATTAAAACTACTATCATAGTAATAATGTCATCATAAAATATTAAAAAACATCATATACAAATTAAAGAAGACAAACTTTTTTCTTATATTCAAGATAACACAATAACTTCTCGAAATAACTATATTTTGCTTTCAATAAAGCAAGATTTGCATTTAAAATCTTGCCAGCTAGGTCTCATCTCTAGTAAAATGCGTTTTTCCGAGTTTTCACGCATTTTGCAAACACGTAGCTAAGCTAGGTCCCCCAGGTACTTACTTATGTTTAAGTGACCAACACCTAGCTAAGCTAGTTCCCCCAGGTACTTACTTATGTTTAAGTGACAAACACCTAGCTAAGCTAGGTCCCCCAGGTACTTACTTATGTTTAAGTGACAAACACCTAGCTAAGCTAGGTCCCCCAGGTATTTACTTATGTTTAAGTGACAAACACCTAGCTAAGCTAGGTCCCCCAGGTACTTACTTATGTTTAAGTGAGAAACATGTAACAGAAAGGATCAGTGTTTTAAATTTAGATTCTTATCTTAATTTATTGATGAATTTCATTATCCGCTTTATCCAAATTATCCGGATTTAGCGGACGTTTTTAACCGGATTTTAAAAATGGTGGATATCAGGATAATTCGGATATCCGGAATGCAAACCCACCATGGTACTCATAGTTTCTGATACACTACACACGACACACGACGTTGCTTCCCTTTTCTCGACTTCCTATGCAAAACATCGCTCTACCTTACAGATTGCACACAAAAACAATCCTCTGAGCCGCCGAGTCTTAGATAATAAACTACAGTGCAATACAACCCAGTTTATTCACAATTTATATGATAAACACAGTAAATCATCCATTCACTGTTCATATTGTTATCAATAAGAAAGTTGCTCCACTGAACTTAGCCCTTCCATATTTCATAGCGTCTTGGACAAGACTTACTATCATTTTAATTGAAATTATACTAACAACGAGTTATTTGTTGTTATTCGCTTACTTTTCAAATTAATAAATAGTGGAATTTTCACGACTTCATTCGCTTGGAGTTTTGTTACATGCAAAACTCAACACTTAGCTTCACCCACTTAGGGGGTAAATTTCAGAATTCCTTTCTTAGTGCTCCCCTAGACCACAAAAGGAATTTAGCCTCAAAAGAAGTCTCCTAGGATTTACGGTTTAGGCTGTGCGTTGATAGTCAGTCAGTCAGTTAGTCAGTCTGTCAGTCAGTCAGTCAGTCAGTCAGTCAGTAGTCACGCAACGATTTTAAGGAGGAAAGTTTAGCTTGAAGCGCGATTGAAATTTTATTGTGTTTTTCATCTTCACAGCTCATAACACCTCTTGAGATAGCGAAAACTGATTTTGCGGAAACTAAGAGACCTAACACACATGTTTTGATTGATAGTGTCTCATAAATATCATTAGTTTAGCTACGAATGTCAATGAACAAAAAAATCAGTGTAATAATCTTTGAATGACACTCGTAGCTAAACAAATGATATTAATGAGACACTATCAATCACAACTTTTACACTTTTCAACTTTTTTTTAGCACACTTTTATCATCGTGATCAATTTGTTTGTAGCAACTAGTAAGTTTTGTTTGATATATCGTACTGAGTAGAATCATTTGTTAATTTTAAGCTGTGTAGACCTTTTTTTGGCCATAATTTTGTTAATGTTAAACATAAAGTAATATTGTATAAATCGCTGTTGGTTTACCAAAATAAATAAAATAAAATAAAATAAAACATGCGTACTAGATCGCCTAGTTTCCGCAAAATCAGGTTTCGCTATCTCAAGATGTGTTGATGATTTGTGATTAGCAAAAACACAATAAAATTTGAATTTCGCGCCACTAGCGAAACGTTTAACCAATTGACATTTTGACCAAGCTAAATATTTTTCTTTTAAATTTAGAGATTATTGCAATACTCTTATTAATTGAATGACTCTGAAAAATAATACTCAATTTTCCTAAATTTAGTGCCTGAATTTAATGAATGAATTTCACGTTGACTTGCTGTGAAAGAACAGTTTGAAAAATTAATGTTATAAAAACTCGCATAAAACCTAATACTCCCATCATTAATTGCTCAAATCTGTCATGACGTCACTTCACCAAACATTAGCCCAGCTAAAATAGGTCAGTAGAATAGACACTGGTCAAACAGCCAAGTAAACAGCCGAAGCAAACGAGCAAACAAGCAAACAGAACCAATGTCACGTTCGCTTTCTATCATGGTGATTGGTTGTTCGAAAATCGTGAGCTTAGAGTGATAATAACAAGCCTAGATAGAGGAGATTTGGGACAAAAACAAGATTCCACTTTCGACATAAATAATAAAAAACCGGCCAACTGCGGGTCGGACTCGCGCACGAAGGGTTCCGTACAATTAGCAAAAAAAACGGCAAAAAATCACGTTTGTTGTTTGTATGGGAGCCCCTTTAAATATTTATTTTATTCTATTTTTTAGTATTTGTTGATATAGCGGACACAGAAATACATCTGCGAAAAATTCAACTGTCTAAGTGTGACGGTTCATGAGATACAGCCAGACAGACAGCCAGACAGACAAACAGACGGATAACTGAGCCTTAGTAATAGGGTCCCGTTTTACCCTTTGGGTACGGAACCCTAAAAAAACATTATTATGGATTCTTATGTCCGACTTGACCAACATTTTTGGGACGCATTAAAAGGCGAGAGAAGCGATTGATAGATAACTGGAAACGCTTCGAAAAGGTAAGTAATTTCGGATTTTCTCTTTTTTTAACGGATCTTTTTAGGACAAATCGGACCTTTTTAGGATTGAGTTCGGAACATGTTTGTCATGTTTGTCTGCTGGCAACACTGATTAAAATTAAAGCATTGCATCATTGTGCATGATGCATGCTACCACAGACAAACATTATGTACTCATGCTATCATCATTATATAAAATCGTTGCGTGACTGACTGACTATCAACGCACAGCCTAAACCATAATACCTAGAGACCTGCGGACGTTGGACGGTACGTTCCTTATGTGGTCTACACAAAGAAAGGAATTCCAGAAATTCAACCCCCAAGGGGGTGCTGCGGGGTGTTTAAGTTAGTATGGAAAGGTACACGCGGACGAAGTCGCGGGTATTCCACTATTCTATATTATTTTGAGCTACTGACTATAATGACTAATGTATTTATCAGTATTTATTTATATTCATGCATCAGCCAACCAGCATCCTTCCTAATCCTAAGCCTTTATTTATAATCCTCCTCTTTGTTTTTCCCAGTAAATAAAGGCTTAGGATTAGGAAGGATGCTGGCTGGCTGATGATGGCTGGGAAAGCCCAAGATTTCTGTTTGTAAAGACAAACAGAAATACTAAAAAAAATTGAGTAGATAAGAAATAAAAAGCGGCCAAGTGCAGCAAGTAACATAATATAAAAAACCTTGGATGGATTACGATTTATGACGTATTAAAAAAAACTACTTACTAGATCTTGTTCAAACCAATTTTCGTTGGAAGTTTACATAGTAATGTACATCATATTTTTTTTTAAGTTTTATTATTCTCTTATTTTAGAAGTTATTGGGGGGGAGCACACTTTTTACCACTTTGGAAGTGTCTCTCGCGCAAACTATACAGTTTAGAAAAAATATATATTAGAAACCTCGATATCATTTTTGAAGACCTATCCATAGATACCCCACACGTATGGGTTTGATGTTTTTTTTTTGGGTTTCAGTTCTAAGTATGGGGAACCCAAAAAAAAAACTTACTAGATCTCGTTCAAACCAATTTTTGTTGGAAGTTTACATGGAAGTTTTATTTTTTTTTGTTTCATCCTTCTCTTATTTTAGAAGTTACGGGGGTGGGGGGGGGGGGACACACTTTTTACCTCTTTGGAAGTTTCTCTCGCGCAAACTATTCAGTTTAGAAAAAAATTATATTCAAAACCTCAATATAATTTTTGAAAAAATAGGCCTAACTGGTCGCAGTGATATCAAAGCCACAATCAGCTAATCATTTTTGAAGACCTATCCATAGATACCCCACAGACCCACACGTATGGGTTTTTTTTTTTTTAGTTTCAGTTCTAAGTATACTAACCCCAAAAATTTACTGATTTTTTTCTATTTTTTTGTAAAATTCTTAATGCGGTTCACAGAATACATCTACTTACCAAGTTTCAACAGCCTAGATCTTATAGTTTCGGAAAAAAGTGGCTGTGACATACACGGACAGACAGACAGACAGACAGACATGACGAATCTAGAAGGGTTCCGTAATTTTTGGTTCAGGAACCCTAAGAACACCCAAAGAGCCGAACAAAACAAGGATATGTACAATTAGTGGAATGCCCGCGACTTCGTCCGCGTGTACTTTTCCATACAAACTTAAACACCCCGCTGCACCCCTTTAGGGGTTGAATTTCTGGAATTCCTTTCTTAGTGCACCCCTAGACCATGAAAAGAACGCACCCTCCAAATTTCAGGTCTCTTGGACTTACGGTTTAGGCTGTGCGTTGATAGTCAGTCAGTCAGTCAGTCAGTCAGTCAGTCACGCAACCATTATATATATATTGATTAACAAGAACAAAGAATTTGATTAAGAGAACAGCGTATTTGTAGTTATAGCTGCAACAGAAATACATCATTTGTGAAAATTTCAACTGTTTAACTATCATGGTTCATGAAATACAGCCTGGTGACAGACGGACAGATAGACGGACAGCCGAGCCTTTGTAATAGGGCCCCGTTTTACCCTTTGGTTACGGAACCCTAAAAATATTGGTCATGAGTGATAAATACGGAAAAGTGTAGTTTTTCTAGCAGCCTAACATCCTAGCGAGAATAAGACTCAGGTGCAAAACGTCCACTTCTCATAATGTAGTAGTAGAGCTTTTTTGTGAAAGAGTTCGTCCGGGGAAGTACTACCACTATACCTATTTCTGCCGCAAAGCAGTAGTGCTCGCATTGCTGAGTTCCGGTTTGAAGGGTAGGGGTGCCGGTGAAATTACAGGCACATGAGACTTTTCATCTATATGTCTCAGGGTGGCGGGCGCAGTGCAATGCCACATAGGGCGCGTCCTAGGTGGACGTGACCTATGAGGTAATGCACTGTTCATAGGCAGAGGGTACCGCTTAACATCAGGTGAGCCATCAGCTTGTTCCGTCATTCAAGTAGAATTAAAAAAAAAAGTACAAAACGTCCACTTCTCATAATGTACAACGCACATTTTCTGCTTTGCCATTCATATATTTTATCTTGTATACATAATACTTCGGGTTCATGGTAGTGTGTTCGCCAAGGCCATAGAGATGCTTTCAACAGTCCGTTTTTTTCTTCTTTATAATTGGCGTCGTTCGGCTTGGGCTTTTCCCATTTTCAAGTACAATTATTGTATTTTCAATATAATTTGCAACGTCGGCGTCGTATAATTTGAAATCCTTCAAAGTTTTCAAAGTCACAGTCAAGTCATGTATCGGTAAAACGGCTACCGGTGGCCGTTTTACCAAAACTTTGGTAGACAATTTCCACCAATTTGAAAAGTCACGCAATACACTTACTTTTGACGACCTCTGTGGCGCGGCGGGCGAAGCTTGGCCTGCGACGCAGGAGGTTGCAGGTTCGATTCCCGCCTCGGAACAAATATTTGTGCGATCGCAAATATTTGTTCAGGGTGTTCTGGGTATTTTCTATGTATAATAAAAAAATATCTATCTATGTAATATATTGTATTAAGTATATCAGTTATCTAGTACCCATAACACAAGCACTGCTTAGCTTGGGGCTAGATAATGTTGTGTGAACTGTCCAGTAGTATTATTATTATTATTTCATTTCACTACACTTGTGCTCTATAGACGAGCTATATTAGTAGTAGTAGAGCTTTTTTGTGAAAGAGTTCGTCCGGGGAAGTACTACCACCATACCTATTTCTGCCGCAAAGCAGAAGTGCTCGCATTGCTGTGTTCCGGTTTGAAGGGTAAGGGTGCCGGTGAAATTACAGGCACATGAGACTTTTCATCCTTATGTATCAGGGTGGCGGGTGCAGTGCAATGCCACATAGGGTGCGTCCTAGGTGGACGTGACCTATGAGATAATGCACTGTTCATAGGCAGAGGTTACCGCTTAACATCTGCTTGTTCGGTCATTAATTAGAATTAAAAAAAAATGGTTAAAATCCCACAAAAATCTCATAAAGTAACTAAAAAAAACTAGGAAGTTAAATAAAATAAAAGTAGACGACGTCTCTTTTCGAAAATAGCGGAGAGTCCTACAGTGCGTTTACTTGTACTCCGAGATCGTGACCAAACCGCGCGTGACTCAATCAAATCAAAGGGTCTCCCTCACAAAAAGTGATGCTTTCGGGTTCTTTTGGTAAAAGGTTCAATTCATTTCCATACAATGGTAAGTAAAGATCTGTCGGCGCGGGATTGCCTATCAAAGTATTGGTGTCAGTAACTAACAAGGTATAAAACAAATAAAAACTAGCCAATCTGGTCGAAGCGACGCGTGACCAGAGATCTCGCTCTTTTTTTTTTGTTAATGGGTCTGAGCATTATTAGCAACAATTAAGCCAGTGTCAAGTATTCATAATTAAATTAAATAATTTTTTTCTTAAATATTAAGTAATAATAAATAATCATGCTGCCAATTGTCTCCGTCAAGTCATAACCCAGTTTAAATGGTGGCAGAAAAACCACATATGTGTAACTACACCACACTGTGCTATTTATTTAATCTATACCGGTTAAAATGCCACCAAAATTACACGAAATAACTCGAATAAACACAGTACAATAAAAATAAAAATAATGACGTTTCTTTCAAAATTGCAGGATGTTCTTATCTTATCATTGCCGTTCAGCGTGGCAATGCAGCTAGCATCTTTTGGACGTTTCCGTCGGGTAGTGATCTGGATCAGTTGAACGATGAAAAGTCACACGTGCTTGTAATTTCACCGGCACCCATACCCTTCAAACCGGAACACAGCAATGCGAGCACTACTGCTCAGCGGCACAAATATGCATGGTGGTAGTATTTCCCCGGACGAACTCCTTCACAAAAAAGTTCTACTCAAAATCGACCTATCTGTAGTTATCTGATGTAACTAAATGTACTTCCTAAATTGGGTACTAGATTATCGTAAATGCAGTATCTTACGATACCAAATACAAGGTCACAAAACAAGGTCAGTTGTTAGCAAGATCAATGACTCGAGACGAGACGAGACCAATACAATGATTATGCAATTGTCAATAGGAACTATTTGGCATTGAAATTATAATTAAGTATTTTGTACAGTCTGAATTGATGACATCTTAGGGCTCTTACGCACTAGCGGTTAACCGCGGGAGCGGCTAACCCAAATTTCAACCGAAACCAAAACGCTCAAACGAACCGCCTAGGCGGCCAACCGCTAGGGCCTTAATAGAAAAAATAAGGGCAACTCCCCATACATTGTTTGACACAAATTTTTTGACTAACGTAACGTACAGTTGAGATACTTTTCGTTATCAAACTAATATTATAAATGCGAAAGTTTGTGAGTGTGTGTGTTTGTTACTACTTCACGGTGAAACGGCTGGACGGATTTGGGTGAAATATGGAATGGGGATAACTGGACTCCCGGAATAACACATAGGCGTATTTTTATCCCGATATTCCCATGGGATCGAGACTTACGCGGGTGAAACCGCGGGGCGCTGCTAGTTGATAATATATGTTAAGTACTGTAAAAGCTAATTTAATTTCTTGCGTAGAAGTTGTGGGAAAGTAATTAAGCTTGTAGCGTTTATAGTTGATTTGTCTAATTATTAAGAAATACAACTTTTGCTTCCCAACTTCTAAAAGTATACAAGTTCTTTAGAAAAATTGGACAAAAAACAATATTTAGAACCGTACTAATTACTTCCATGTAGGGGCCCCGGTTCATTTATTTTTGACTTGGATCAGCGGTTGCCTACATCCTTTAGTAAACTTCTCATAAGAGGCTGACAAGAGTCAGCTTAAACGTAGTTAGCAAAATATACACAATTCATGACAAAAAAAAAAGTTAATCTTCGTCATACCAAGGGCATGATAGAACCCAAAACACGATTACGATCACTTTTCTCGATAAAAAAAACGTGAACACCTCATTATCATTTATTTTTCACCTGAATCTGCGGTTGCCCTCCTCCTTTGTAATTTTACTAGCCTTTTGCCTTTTGCCTTTTGCGCACGCGTTATGCCGGGATATAAAGCAGAACCCCTCCCCTCCCCTTCTGCTAAGCATCAAATATTATCAAAATCTGGTCAACCGTTGACCTGACAGGCTTCCTGTCCAATCGTCGTCTTACCAAAATTCTATAGAAAAAGGATTTTAAGTTTTACCTGAATTTTCCAATTTTCTGGGTATCTTTTCCAATTGTATTTTCCCGGATAACCTTATTTCTTTTGTTTCTTGTTTAACCTATATTATACAATGCAGAGTGTCCATGAAAGAACCATTGACATGACGAACGACTAACATCTAAATATTACTAGAACTACGTAGAATCTCAATTTTACTCGACCAGTTTCGATTACTCGAAGAACTTATCTTGTATCTAACAGAAACGTAATTTCCCCGTATCCCCAACCGGTTCTTGAGTACAGCTTCCCAAAGATTTTAATGATTTGGATACATCTTGTAAGTAATTATTGCAACACTCTGTTTTCATCAATAGCTTTGATGTTTGGTTCAAATCAGAAGATGAGAACTTGTAGGCTCGCCGCCGGACCACTTGTACCATTAGGCACTACCATTCGCACCGATTTGTCCCAATTGTACCATTGATGGTGTTGCGGACCAAATGAATAACGCATAACCATTTCATTCCAGAGTTTACTTCAGACTGCCAAAACAAAATATTTTTTGAAACATCACATAAAAAAGAACCAGTATTAAAATATCTACTATTTTCTCACCAGCCAGCAAGAGGCTGGCGTGGTTGGTGCGGAAGGTTGGTCACCAACAGATGGTACTGCCTAATGGTACAAGTGGTCCGGCGGCGTAGGCTCAGCGAGCCATTTGTTATCATCATCATTATCAGCTGGCTGATCTCCATTACTGGACATAAGCCTACCAAAAAGAATGCCAAGGACTTAAAGCCCATCCACCAACATCACGCAACTTTTTAGATAAACTCACCGACCACAGTTTCTTAAAACAATGTTTCGAAAAAGATATTCATACAAGATATAAGACTTTTTTCCCGAAAGGGCAGAGCCTCAATGGGCCTCTTATCACTGTGGGTTGCACCATCATGAGAATAAAGACGTGACAAGGGGTGAGCTCATCGCCATTGTTTCCCACGACTGCCTCGGCTAACGCTTTCCTCCAGTAACAACATACATTCCGCCAGGACAAATCTTTTACTAACGAATCTTTCTAACAGGCCGGGTAATCCCTTAGTTGGCTTTTACGACATTCTTGGGAGGAGACGGAGGGATCTATTCTTAGGCCAGAAAAACCACGGTCAAAGATATTCATCATCAAAAAACTGAAATCCATGAAAAGACTCCGGACCCAAGTTAGCCGCTGCAGACAATCGCTGCGAATGGGGGACCCGAGACTCCTGGAATAAATGTGACGTAGCTACCATTCAGTCCATGCCTCACTTGCTCACTTCTTCCTTGTGTCCCACCAACTGCACAAGCGCTGACCTTATAATGCTAAAGAAGTGGGCAAATTTGACTCTAAGCCTGGACCCTTGCTGGAGTATGGTTTTCAAGTCTGGTTCCCCTACTTTCGGAAAGATATAGACTAACTTGAGAGCGTACAACGAAAAACCACGAAGTTTCCACAAGCCCTGTGTCACACAGAAAGACTCCGCGCATTACGCCTCACTACCCTAGAGGAAAGACGTCTGCATGGCGACCTCATTGAGACCTTCAAGATCCTCTCTGGCACTTACAATTTACCTCAATTTCATGAAATCTATATTTTAAAAGAAAGCTCAATGTCGTTGAGAGGGCACAGTTGTAAAATATCCTGTGGACCATCCAATACAAACACTGCACAGCACTGCCTTAGTAACAGATTGGCCCATAATTGGAATCATTTACCAGAAGATGTTGTTACTGCCACATCAATAAATGCTTTCAAAAACGAATTGGATAACTGTTTGCAAGACAGTGCAGCAAGTGAAACTAAGACATTTCAACACTCTGAAATAGATACATCAGCGAAAGCTGATCTATAATTTAAAATAATAACAATAAACCATTGATTCGCTGGAAGATTTCTAATTAGAGGGTTTTTGATCAATTATTGGAAGTCATCTTCTGGTGCAAATGTTTTTTTTCTTTTCTCTGGTGACTTATAAACCCAAACCTACAAATTTTATAATGACCAAATATTGTTAAACGTTCTTGGATTCGGATAGTTACAAAAAAGTATTTTACGATAGACATTTAATGATGTTTTTAACATCATCAGCATATAATATAACCACTGATGGCACTCAGACCTACTCTTTCTTGACAACCGAGAGTAAATAGTTTAAGTATATACATAATCAAAGCTCAACTGATTCAAATCACTACCAGACGCGTCCCTAAGATGCTGGCTGCATTGCCACGCTGAATGGCAATAGGTACTAATGCGTTGAACCCGATGTGAGCCAGCTCTCGGGTCACGCACGCGTTGCTTCGACCAGATGCCCTGAAATCATTTTGAAAACGCGTTCAGCCCGCGTTACAGTAGCGTGCACGGTGGCGATCAATGGTAAGACCACGCCACCGCGGACGCGGGCTAAACGCGTTGGTTTGGCCTTCGGTTTCAAAGTACGCGTACTTAGAGCGAAAAAGATCGTCGAGCCACAAGCACGCGTCCTTGCTCGTACGTCTATCGCCCCTTTAGAATATCGTGCTCTATCATAGATCTAATATCTGCACACTTGCTTATGGCCACTTGGTCTGACCCATAACTGGTATCTGTTTGTTTTATGTCCAATAAAAGGCGAGGTATTTCGTAACTTATAGAAATAGTTCTGATATGATACTAAATTACTTAATATTTATTCTTGTATGATAACCTCTGTTGAGCTCTCCGAATATTTGGATTGCATTATCTGACATCAAAGAACATTTACCTATTAAAGCGTGGATGTATGTGAAATGTGGTGCATTTAAGATACCTTTTTTCTCCACGATCTTTATCGAAAAATCTTCAAAAAGTACATTATATTAATCTACATCACACAAAGCACGCCCTCTTATTATCAAAAATTAGAAAAAATATCTTAAAATTTAAGAAATAAATTTGCAAATTAGCCTCTGTTTTCGTAGTTACAACCATTTTTCTCCTAAACTATCAATTATAAGATGTTTTTATTGTCTTCAGTATATTAAATAACACAACGCCGAGAGCACCTTCAAGTTATTTTTGAAAATTACTTTCCTAATGATTTCTACATAAAAAAAACGTATTTTAGCTCACTTTTCGTTTCGCGTGTGCTATTCTGTCACTTTAGAACTTACCTAAACTTTATTGAGTTAGATACTGATAGAATTTGGCGTCCATCGACGCCTTAACATAAATAATTAATAATAATAATTCTTTCGTTTTTGACATGGTTTTTGAAGAGGGGACATGCCGCAAAATTTCAAATCGTAGATTGTATTTAAACTAAGTAAATTAAGTACTACTATTTCAGATTATAAATATCCTTGGATAACATTATAATTCTGAGAGATCACTGTACCAGAAATACGACAGGATAATTTTCTTAAAAAAAAAAACCTCTTGCTGTTTATCTAGATTCAATTATTTATCTATATGGTGCAGATTATTGGGTCAAAAGATTTATAAATTAAATCAATTACTAAACCCGAACCGAACCCGATTTGTAAAATTGACCATGTTTTACGATTATCGTATATTTTTTCTAATTACGGGGTGTCTTATAATTAGGTATTAGACTCTAAGTATTAGGAGTAAAATTAGGTTTTGATATAATATAAAAGTAAAAATACAAAATATAGGGCCTCCAAGGAAAACCTAAACGAAACTTCCCACGGGAAATTAAAGAGAAAATTACGTACGGAAACATCTCCACGCGAGTTCTACTTTAAATTAAAATTACAAAAAAATTACACAAATAAAATTTTGTGGCCTAAGAATAGACCCCTCTATCTCCTCCCGTGGATATCGTAAAAGCCGACTAAGGGATTACCCGGACTTGTTGGTAAGATTCATTGGTATAAGATTTGTCCTGGCTGCTAGCTTGTTATGGAATGTGTTAGGTATTACTGGAAGAAAGCGTTAGCCGAGTCACTCGTGGGAAGCAATGGCGGCAATAATCTCACCACTTGTTACGTCTATATTCCACGATGGTGCAACCCACTGTGAAAAGAGGCCCATTTAGGCTCTGCCTACCCCCTTTCGGGGAAAAAGGCGTGTTTCTATGTATGTATGTATGTTATTTAGATAAGATTACTCAACTCGAGACTAGATGTCAGCCTTGTAGATAAGAACGCACCATCGGTTTCCTTGGTTGGAGAACTCTATGTATGGGGGGACATCTTAAGATTACCTTTTTTTTTTTCTTTTTTTTTTATCCATGCAAACAAAACTAAACTGAAAATTTCAAGTTCCTAGAATCAACTATTTTTTCAATCGTTATCGGTCAAATTTTACCAAGAAACTTACTAACTAAACAGTTACTTCTACATCCATTCATCTTACTTATTACATCAAAGAGTGAGGAAGGAAGGGCTGGTTCAATAAATAGTTTATTTTTAAATGTTAAGCATGGGTATCCTGCCGCTTTATTATTAAAAGATGTTAGTATTGTGTTTAGATATAAATGTTATTGGATTATATAATCTATCATGCATATTAGAGCCTGAAGAACAATTAGAGTAATAAATCATTCTTAAGAAAAATAAAAAAAACTAGAAAAGCTAGGAATTTATCCCCAATACACGAATGGATGCCTATTTTATAACCTGGCAAGACGAAGTGACGATAGGTGGAGTAAGGCGCTAACTGAATGGTGCCCAAGAACTGGGTACAGAAACGTTGGTCGTCCAGCAGCTAGATGGGCAGACGATATCGCATGCGTCGCGGCCGAACCTGGATGAGACTGGCACGGGACCGTGAGGAGTGGCACAGGCAAAGAGAGGCCTATACTCAGCAGTGGGTGAAGTCAGGCTGTGGATGATGAAGACCTTATAAAATTAGAAATCAGAACCGTGTGCTGATGATCAAAATGAGACTAAACACGGCCAGTCTACATTATCCATTGAGGAGTTCCGTTATCCACCTTCCGTCTCCATCATCACTGCTCGCTGGCACTATCATATTGTATTGTCATCGGAACTTGACAGGTAGATATGCCAAATTTCAGCTCAATCGGATATCGGAAAGTCACCCGTGAAATAGGTACTTATCATTGTGTAGTTTAAATGGCCATCTCTGGTCTTCTTCATCAGTTCCACTTCACCAAATTTTACTTTCTGAATGCACATGCTTGATTTGTTGCTGAAAATACTGAAATCGCAATATGTGTGCATATAATATTTGAGGAGTTCCCTCAATTCCTAATGAATCCCATCATCAGAACCAGATTTTGATGAAAATGGAAAAAATCTGGAGATAAATCCTTTTAAATAATAAAATAATTTTCCAAGTCTGTTCATAAATGATGGAGATAAGAGATAACAAACATAAAAAAAAATAAAAAATACTCACGAATTTCCTCCTCATTTTTTTGAAGTCGGTAGAGAATATTCTTTCAATTTCTAAGTAGTCCGGAATAAGCTCAGATCTAGTGTCGATATTCAAAACAAACCGCTTTTCTTATTGAATATCTTATTGAATATCTTTAGATAATTTTACAAAACCCCTACAGTAAACCATCGGCTTTGTTGTATTGATTTTTAATTCTCTAATTTTTTACATGGTACCTATTCTCCTCAACTGACAATGTGATTACTTATATCGAAATGTGACCAAAACATGAACGCTACTAAGTTTTTCCGATAATTTTTGCTAAAATTTGTGCGTCTCCCACTCTTTCCAAACTATCCTACTCTGAATCAAAAGAAGACTAAATTGTTATAATGGAGCAACACTAGTGGTAGTGCTAGTACTTCCCCGGACGAACTCATTCACAAAAAAGCTCTACTGCTAACTCTATAGGAATTACAGTTTGTGCCCGAGTTCTTCAGATTATCTTATACTAGCAGCGCCCCGCGGTTTCACCCGCATAGGTCTCGATCCAGTGGGAATATCGAAAAAAAAGGTGCTTATGTGTTATTCCGGGAGTTACGCTATCTCCATTCCAAATTTCATCCAAATCCGTCGACCTGTTTCAGCGTGAAGAAGTAACAAACACACGCACACACTCACGAACTTTCGCATTTATAATATTAGTAGGAAATAGGATTATTTTGCGCCTGAACTGAACTGAACATCCTTTATAGCCGTCGGACATCACCACTTCGTTTCATGAACAGTGATGTAATGTACAGTAATGTAAAGTGATACATTACATTTCTCGAGTTTATCTGTGTAATAATCTTTATGATGTAAATATTTTATTGCAAGTATTTCATGTTTTAATCTTTTTATGCTGTTCTGCTAACTTTAACTTTAAGACATGAAATCTAAAACGGGTAGGTTCTTAGCAAAAAATAAGGTATTTTTGATAACATAATTATCAATTAAATGTGTTTATCGATTAGTTAGGCCATACTTTTTATCAACTTCCTCAAGGCTGGGATTAATTATAAACAAACGCTATTACCGTTGAAACAAATAGGGAGACCGGGCATATCCGTATAGCTAATGATCTAGACCTGTAGGTAGCTCGTTAATTTTAAAACAAAAAAGTATCAAATCAACATTTTAAATTATTCGGTCTACCTAGGTAAACAATTACATAAACATATTTCTAAAATTAAGACACATAAAAAAAATTACACAAAAATAGTAAACCTCTAACATTTACAGTTTTACCCCGACACCTGGGTAAAATCGTATACTGTATACGATATTGCCCCGGCAGTAATCAATCAATACATCGACGACGTAACGGTAGGTTTGAATCGTCCTAGGCCTTTACTTATTGAAGGGTTCAAATCATTGTTCCCTCTGTATTTGTTCAATCTTCTAACGTCAACATCCGTAACTCATATTTTTTAAAAGCTTATAGGTATCCCATACTTCGGTCATAAATGGATTGGATGTCTGATTTCATATTATCTGGATCCCAACTTTGTCTATCAGTAATTTTTTTCTAAATACGCGGCATTTTTGTGGCATCTGTAAACAAAATACAAGGAAACTCATCTACTTGGGTCAAAATCGTATACGGCCGATTTTACCCCATACTACTTTGTCCCACGGCTATGTTTGAAAGCACTTCCCTCACTACGAATACAATGTAAAATCGACGGTACAATTTTCATAAATTACGCGTAAATACACAACCTTCGTTCACGTTCACTTGAGCAACTTACCTGCAGTTCACGTTCACTTCACCACAATTGAATTTTCAGAAGTATAAGATCGGGACCTCTAAAAAACAGTAAACTCAAATATTTTCGTAACGTGCCACAACCAGTATTTGTTGACAAAAAACTCTGATTTGTGGACTCCGGTGAGCGGCTTGGGAGCGGGAAATATGAATGATTGACGAGAATATACATGCTATATGGTTTTAACCCGGTATACGGTTTTGTACGGGTCTCCCCTACTGATAAGTTATTTGATAAAAAAAAACTTTTACAAACTGAGCTTTTATGTATTAGTGATCGGAACTGTGAGCTGATCAAAATGAGCCCAAACACTGCTACTACTATATTATCGAGGAGTTCCGTTGTCCACCTTCCATCTCCATCATCAGGTCAACTCGCTGTCACCATCATATTGTATTAGATATTACAGTACCTACATTACAAAATGCACAGTGAATATTATACGAGTACATACACAATAAATATCGCACTCTAGTTTTCAAAATATCATCTTGAAATATCATCGTTTTTTTGTATATTATTCTCATTATATATTTGTTTTCAGATATCCAGAGAAGTGCCTGTTTTTGGAAGTGCCTTATAGTGTGACAGTGTTTGCTCCTTTGCTGAATATATTTGAAGTGTAGTGTTCTAGTATTTTAGTGAAAATACAAGCAACATTATGGAGTTACGGAATTTAGCTGTTTTCCTGGGAATGTGCCTGCTGGCTGTCTCACAATGCTCAGGTAAGTTTTTTAAATAATTTCCATTATTTTCAAAAACCTGTCTCTACATAAGTATTATAATAGTACATTATGACGACCTCTGTGGCGCGGCGACCGAAGGTTCGCCAGCGACGCAGGAGGTTGCTTGTTCCGGTTGCGGGTTCGATTCCCGCCTCGGAACAACTATTTATACGATCTGCAGATATTTGTACAGGGTATTCTGGGTATATTCTATGTAATAATAAAAATATATATCTACGTAATGTATTGTATTAGCTCTGCTAGACTAGATAATGTTGTGTGAACTGTCCAGCATTATTTATTCCACAACAGTTCTGCGTGCTATAATGGCCTGCCCATTGCCACTTCAACTTGCTAATTCTGGTAGCTTTACCTTACAGTATGTGAATCGTTCGCCAAACGAAAAACTGGTCCACCACACCTTTCCAATCGACTTCGGTCGTGGGAAAGTAAACAGCTACCTACCTAAAGGCTGCCTTATCATTAGGTGAAAGATCAGTTTTTGTGTCGACAAACAGACAAACAGACGAGCTACGGTGGATATACGGACGGTAAGTATTATGTACCTATGGTTTTTATTGCAAGATACATTTTATACAAGCAAGTGAAGTTAGTAGGTACCTATGCGTTCAAATCTTGCAAATGAATTTTACAACAGTTCCACTCAACCGATTGAGCTAATATCTTGTATACCTGTCAAGTTCCGATGACATGAATTAAAAATAAATAAATAAATAATGCTGGACAGTTGACACAACATTCTCTCGCCCCAAGCTAAGCAGAGCTTGTGTTATGGGTACTAGATAACTGATATACTTAATACAATATATTACATAGATAGATATTTTATACTATACATAGAAAATACCCAGAACACCCTGAACAAATATCTGCGATCGCACAAATATTTGTTCCGAGGCGGGAATCGAACCCGCAACCTCCTGCGTCGCAGGCCAAGCTTCGCCCGTCGCCACAGAGGTCGTCACAATAGAATATTATGGTGACTGATCTGATGATGGAGACGGTGGATAACGGAACTGCTAGTTATTTTTTTAACAACGTGAATGACGGAACAAGCATATGGCCCACCTGATGTTCAGCCAATGTTAAGCGGTAACCTCTGCCCTTAACAACGCATTACCACATGGCTCACGTCCACCTAGGACGCACCCTATGTGGCATTCGGCATTGAACTGCTCCCGCCACCCTGAGACCATACCCTTCAATCCCGAACACGGCAATGCGAGCACTATAGCTTTGAGGCAGAAGTATGTATGGAGGCAGTGCTTCCCTGGACGAACTCATTGACAAAAAAGCTCTACTACTATTAAAACAGACTGAGTAATAGTAGCCTGCTATTTTTAGGCTCGTTTTGATCATCTCACGGTTCCGATCATTAATTTTATAAAAGCTTGAGAAAGATGTTTTACAACAATAAACTCTATGATGCATGGCAATTAAGTTGAATATAATGTCTCTAAGTATGGGAATTATTACCTATCTTTAGGTTAAGGCCCGGTTTCCACCAAAGCGGAGAGCAGAGGAGACGAGAGGAGATGTGTTTTGAATAACCAATCCGATTTCGTTATTTCCACATATCCTCTCCGCTTAGCTTCGGTGGAAATGGATCAAACGGAGAGGGAAGGAGACGAGAGGAGATGTGTTTTGAATTGACCAATCATATTTTGTTATTTCGACATATCCTCTCCGCTTAGGGTAACCAGACGACAGGAATTTTCCTGACATATCAGGAATTTAGGCCTTCTATCAGGGAAACAGGAAAATTAGAAGTTTTTATGAATTTTAAAGTTTGATTTTGTTCAGTTCTGGCAGCCACTCCACGCTTGGATTGTTTTAGCGGCATCATAGGTACCAACAATGTCGTAGCTTAGCTGCCTGCAGCCTAGCAAAATAATGTATTGCCCTTCTTTACTTATCAAAATGTTTATAGAGCCAAGATGCCAGGAAATCTGGAGATTAATGAGGGAAGTTGTCAGGAAATCTCATTTTTAAATCTGGTAACCCTATCTCCGCTTAACTTCGGTGGAAATGGATCAAGCGGAGAGGAGAGGAGATGTCTAATTTTTCTATAGAACTTTGTGCCGCGAGCGAGCTAGCGGCGCCTTCGCCCGTGCGCCCCTTTCCCCGCTGCCTTCTCCCCGCGCCCCGCACACCCAAAAGCGTTCATTCTATCGACTGATTTCGAGCTCTCACAGCTCACAGAGGTTACCGCTTAACATCAGGTGGGCCATCTGCTTGATCCGTCATTCAAGTAGTAAAAATAAAAATAAAAACATCTCCGCTACGCACGGTACACATCTCCTCTCCGCTAATATGCATTTCCTCTCCGCTTTTTTGGAAATAACCCGCCTTTAGTAGTAGTTGAGCTTTTTTGTGAAAGAGTTCGTTTGGGGAAGTGCACCACCATACCTATTTCTGCCTCTAAGCATTAGTGCTCGCATTGTTGTGTTTCGGTTTGAAGGGTATGGTTGCCGGTGAAATTACAGGTACATGAGACTTTTCATCTTTATGTCTCAGGGTGGCGGGCGCAGTGCAATGCCACATAGGGCTCGTCCTAGGTAGACGTGACCTATGTGATAATGCACTGTTCATAGGCAGAGGGTACCGCTTATCATTAGGTGGGCCATCTTCTAGTTCCGTTATTCTAAGGAGAATAAAAAAAAAAACTAAAAAAAAAACTTCGCAGTTAATCTCCTCTCGCTTCGGTAGAACCGGGCCTTACGATTTGAAGTTCAAAATTATGCTGATTACGGCCTACTTACTCAACTTTAATTACTAATTCATAACCGTGAATGAACATCAATTTCTATTTTAAAATTACCATCATCATCACCTAAATCAAAGCGGGGATCATCACTGACAATACCTGTCAAAACGCACGTCAGCTGTCGACATGACACCTGTCATATGTAAAAGTGATTCTGTCTTCACCGTTAGATTCTTTTAAATGTAGGCCCGTGATTTGGTTGTTAAATAGCCGCTTAGTAATGGTTGAATAGTTGAGATTCTTTCAAATTGTGTTCAGCTTACTAAACAGTACGGTTGCTTAGTTTTTGTAGGTTGTAGTACCAAGAAACAGAGAATGATGAACTTAGATAATTACCTAAAGCAACAGTTGCTTTTTCTCCCCGTAGTCTATCGATGTTCGTGGCATCACCTAGGTCCTAGGCTATATAAT
This sequence comes from Operophtera brumata, assembly GCA_932527175.1. Taxonomy (NCBI): domain Eukaryota; kingdom Metazoa; phylum Arthropoda; class Insecta; order Lepidoptera; family Geometridae; genus Operophtera; species Operophtera brumata. The sequence goes on along the minus strand of OW052239.1, from coordinate 49,264,413 downwards.
CTGTGCCTAGGCCCTGTCAGAAAACCAGCACTGCACTAACCCTAGGTCTGGTGCAGCCTATGATCTGTGGGTGCAGCTTATGCTAAGACAGGGACCTATTTGACCCCACACAATACCTACTATAATCAGTTTTTTTATTTTTTATATCTATATACCTAAATAGTTCCCATCCTATTGTTATGTTTTATGTGTGTGTGGTCGTTTGGGGGAAAATAAATGAATTTTCTTCTCTTTCACTTGTTTAAGTGGGCACAAAATTCAAATTTGATTGGTTTTTTGCTCATCACAGCTCATCAACACTTCTTGAGACGGCGATAGCTGATTTTACGGAAACAAGGAGAACCTTAGGTACTCATATGTTTTAATTGATAGTATCTCTTATATACCTAACATTAGTTTAGTTACTCATATGTTTTAATTGATAGTATCTCTTATATACTAACATTAGTTTAGTTACTCATATGTTTTAATTGATTGTATCTCTTATATACTAACATTAGTTTAGTTACTCATATGTTTTAATTGATTGTATCTCTTATATACCTAACATTAGTTTAGTTACTCATATGTTTTAATTGATAGTATCTCTTATATACCTAACATTAGTTTAGTTACGAATGTCCCTGAAGAAAAAGACACTATAAAAATAATTGAAAGATCGTAAACTAATGATATATATGAAATACTAGGTATCCGTCACATAGTTAGGTCTCCTAGTTTTCACAAAATCAGTTTTCGCTATCTCAATAATGCATCGAGCAACACGGCCTGCAATGCTCTAAGCAATGTTGTTTTTTTTTTATAATTGGCTTCGCGCTTCTGTGTAATTGTAGATAGACAAAAAAGCTTCCGTAGGCTAATTACAATTTTTTCTAACAAATAACGACGACAAAAACAATAACAAATAACGGGCCACGGCCTCGTGCACTCTTTCCCTCGATTTTGCCAGTGATAATGAGCTTCTATAGGTTGTCACTGCCTTTCCGTGCTATATGACCAAAATACTCATGGACTCGCCGGAGGCAGATTGAGGAAAGCTGATGGAGGAGTTATCTTGAGTATTGACACGTTCGTCCTACGGGTTGTCCAGGGGATTTGCAGTAAATTAAAGATACTTGCGCTAAAATGTGTTTTCTTTGTCACCAAGCAATAACAGTAAATTAATCCCAAACTAATAGTCATACTATATTTATCGTAGAGACACTACCAAATATGATATAACAACACAAATTTGGTGTTTCCTGTTATTGTTTATCTTTTTTTATGTTTTTTTTTGTCATAGCGAATAACCGCCACTAACGCGCTGGCGAGAAAGTTTATCAATTGACCGTAGAAACCTGTCCATTTGACATGCTAAAGCATTCCGTAAGCTAAGTATTGGTTAATGAAAATGGCCTAAATAATCTAGACACCGAATCCCCGAATAAATTAATTACTGAGCCAATTTCGACCAAACTTTAGTGAGCGCTTCGCGGAACCAATTCGGCAGCACACCCTCTCGGGTCAACAACCCCGTTTAATTAATTAGAGTATTATCATTACTGAATTTGTTGCTGTCGGATGAATAAAGAAAAAGTTTATGGAGAAGGCACTTAAATAGAGGTAACTTAGCACGTACCTACTAATGCATAGCATTGTCTCTGTACCTCTCTAGCACGCATGATTTGACATGTGTGTGAGAGCGACAGGGATAATGTTAAGCTAGTACATGCTAAGCAAGATCTATTTATCTCGGCCTAAGCATTTACACATCATTAGGAAGGGGGCAATATCTAGCATTTGTAAAGTCTTATTCATAACTAAATTATTATTATTATTATTTAAAATTACAGACGAGCCGCTTTCGCTGATGTGCCTATTTCAGAGTGTTGAAATGTCTTAGTTTCACTCGCTGCACTGATTACACTTTAATGTAAACCTTTGATGGCTTTTTCGTCATTGTACCGTCATTTTACACGAAATTTGGCATACATGTCTAGTTCCGATGACAATACAATATGATGGTAACAGCGAGCTGATCTGACGATGGAGATGGAAGGTGGACAACGGGACTCTGGGATAATAGTAGACTGGCCGTGTTATAGGCTCATTGTGATCAGCACACGGTTCCGATAACTAATATTATAAAATCTTGTATTGGGGATAAATTCCTAGCTTCCAAGTAATTTTTTTATCGGTTCTTAAGGCACCTCCAATGTCACCATTTCTTGGTTCTTTCCAATGTTGGCGCAGACAGGTGGGTTTATGTTCATCAGACACGCAACATACATAATGCTGATATTAACTAATGGCTGGTAATCGCTTTCTTTTAGAGCTTTTAATTAGAAATAGCTTCTCCGATAGAATTCTACTTCAGTGTTTTTCAGAGTAGACATTTTTGTTTTACTTTAATAGACCTTTGTTTGACCACGATATCTCCCGTACTCACCCGTCTCTCAACCTAAGGCGATATTTGTATGTTTTCTTATGAAAAAAAAATATATTACGTTATGTTATATCTTGAAATTTTGGAGTGGTTGCGTTACATGCTCACTCAGTAACAGTAAAGGTTACAAACTTGATGTTAATACAGTAATTAGACAATATATTTTTTCCTCTTGGAAACTATAAGAACTCATCAAAAACTTTAAAAATTCTAGAGTTAATTAAACACATTTCGTGAACCCATAGTCGTACCCGAAATCTTCATACAAAAAAACGGCTCGCGTCGCACGAAAAAGCAGTTTTTATTGAATATCTCGTAATGTATAGATAATTTTACAAAACCCCTAAAGTAAACCCATTACAAGTAAAGAATACATTTATTTACAAAAAGAATAATACAACTAATACAAGGTATGTACAAAATACATATGAAACAGTTGTGCTACCTGAAGACCGCTGCTAGCGATCTAAAGGTAGCTCAACTGATCCAAATAACTACCAGACGGAAGCGTCCCTAAGCCAAGTAAAGTGGCTTTGTTGTATTGATTTTATTTATCGAACTTTTTACCCAATAATATGCTCCATTTTAATAAACAATCGAATCTAGCCAAAAGTTAGAGGTAACTTTGGGTTTTGTTTCTATCTTGTAAATATTGTCCTATCGTGTTTCTAGTCCAGTGATCCCTCGGAATTATAATGTAGTATCCATGCATATTTATAATTTGAATATTGTACTTGATTAAGTCAGTTAACAAGTAACTAATATCGTAAAAAATATAAACTCAACGCAATGAAACGGCTGAACCAATTTTGATCAAACATAGCTAAGAACACTCCCGAAAAATTCACCTTTCAAACAAACAAAAAAAACTGAATCGGTTAATCAGTTTGCCCCTCCAACCAGCAACCTCAACACAGCAGCTTTAAAGAGCTTGACAAAATTTACTTGCTAAAGTAAAACCAGTTAGGTAGCATACCAAATTAGTAACCGGTTATTTAGTAACAGATAAGGTTACTCAATTAGGTAACTGTATGTCAATGTTGTTTCGAATGGTGCTTGTAGCTTGTAAATAAACACCTGACTCATCATCATCGTCAGCATTTTCATCATCATCTTCAGCCGTAGAACGCTGGACATAGGCCTCCCCCATTGATATTTTGTACGATCTACAGATAATTGATCAGAGTGTTAAAATAAATAAATAAAAGCTTTATTTAAGTTTTTTTTTATACTACTTGGATGACGGATCAAGCATGAGGCCCGCCTGATGTTAAGCGGTAACCTCTGCCAAGTAGACCTTGCACAACAGAAATTAACTCTTAATTAATTAATGGTACATTTTTTTTGTAAGTTAAATATTTGGTTTGTTTGTTAGTAGTTTTATCGTAGAGTTTCTTAAATTAAGTGTTATTAGGGTTCCGTAGTCAAAGACAAGGAACCTAGTAATATTACTAGTTTTCTGAGCACGGACCTCTTTTAGCGGTAAAAGCCTCCTCCAGCTCTTTCTACCTCTCTCTGGCTCTACTCCATTCATTCAAAGTGTTATGGGTGTTTAATATGTATAATAAAACATTAAAAAAAAACATATTATATATTCTGTGGTAATGTATTGTATTAAGTACTCGCGACTCGTCCCGGCTTCACACGGGTATGGACGAGATTCACGGGATGAAAAACAGCCTCCCCCCCTGGTAGCGTCACCCGGGGATAGTGCAGCTTCCCAACAGTGAAAGAGTTTTTCAAATCAGTTTTGTAGTTTCGGAGCCTATTCAATGCAAACAAACAAACAAATCTTTCCTCTTTATAATCAATATATATAAAATCGTTGCGTGACTGACGGACTGGCTATCAACGCACAACCTAAACCGTAAGCCCTAGACACCTGAAATTTGGAGGGTACGTTCCTCTTGTGGCCTAGGGGTGCACTAAGAAAGCAATTCCAGAAATCCAACCCCTAAGGGAGGCAGCGGGGTGTTGAAATTTGTATGGAAAAGTACACGCGGACGAAGTCGCGGGCATTCATTCCACTAGTATATTAGTATAGAAGTATAGACATATTATTTATTCTGTGGTATAGATAAGCGCCAGTTTCTTCCAAAGCGTCGCGTAATGATTGTATATCCATACAATCCCATACATAAATCATTCATACCATCCAATGAATGAATTACATCAACGGCGTATTGTTTCTTTATTGTACCTCCTATACCAACCTAACCCCGATTGTATGTAAGCGTAATGATACGACAGTTATGAGTTTTGAGGAACTGATTATGCTATTGTTTTTATGAGTAGGCCAAGGTTTTTATTGTCATTAAGGTGATTAGTCACCCCTAATTCTGTCCCTATCTAACTCAGTAAAGTTGTGGTAAATAAGAACGGGGCAGAAAAAAGCAACAAATAGTGAGTGAAAATCACGAAAAACCACAACTGTCTCAAGTAAATGACTATTTTAAATAAACGAATCTTATATTTTTCTGAAATTAGTGATCAGACAAGACAGTAGGTAATGTAAAACAATAGTGTAAAACAGGCAAGACAGGGAAATCGATCGTCGTATCGAAAATGCCTGGAAGAGCTACTGGTCTATGAAGGAACACATGAAAGGCGTACTACCCCTATAACCACAGAATAGCCCTAACACTAAAACGCCAACTCATCGACATGTGTATCCTGCCCGTCCTAACCTACAGTGCGCAGACGTCATGGTCGCTGACCGAGGTACAGAAGTCCATAGACACGAGATTCTCATTTCAGAGGGCAATGGAACGCAGCATTTTGGGTTACAAGAGAACCGACCATGTTAGGAACACCACGCTGCGTTCCCTGACTGGTATTGCCGACGTAGGTGTAACAACAGCCAGGCTCAAATGGGACTGGGCGGAGCACGTCAGGCGAATGCTTCCCAACAGGTGGGCGAACATCAGTACACCCTGGATACCTGAAGGACGGCGACCTCGGGGTCGGCCGAGAAAGCGTTGGCGGGACGATCTTGTTGGTTTTGAAAAGGAGTGGTGGGAGACTGCCAGGGACAGGGACAAGTGGAGGAATTTGTGGGAGACCTTTGTCCAGCAGTGGGACAATATAGGTTAAGAAAAAAAAAATGTGATCAGAACCGTGAGCTGATCAAAATGAGCGCAAAAATTGCCAGGTTCTGACAAAGATTTAACGATTTAAATCTTTGACCCAAACGTGCTTCTACGATTAAAAAATACGTTATTTATTTAGCTTTAAAGCCCACAGTGCGTAGGTACGTCTGTCTGTCCCATCTCAAAACAAGATGTCAGGTAAAGTTCATATCTCAAGATAAACTCTTATCTGTCAAGTTTTATCAAAATCACTTCAGCCAGACTGGAATTCCATGTGATATCACGTAGGTACACATCTTGTTATGAGGCGGCTATACCACGCACTTGTCCGTATAACAAGTAATTAATTTTGTAAAAAAATAAAAAACCCTCCACGCAATGAAACGATTGAACCGATTTTGATCAAACATAGCTAAGAACACTATCGACTAATTCACATTACAAAAAAAAAAAAAAACTGTTATCCGTTCGGGAGCTACGATGCTACAGACAGACACACACAAGACACACACACAGACACGTCAAACTTAGAACACCCCGTCGTTTTTGCGTCAGGGGGGTTAAAAAGAGAAAATGAAAATAAATTTAGAGCCTCATAGCGCCATCTGTTGACGAGTGGCATCAGATAGGCTTATTAGATAGGAATACACAGTTAATCTTCTTTTCATTCGCACTAGTGCAAATCACAATTACTTGTCTTTTCCTGTCTTCTTTCCTCTCGTGTGTCAAAGCCTATCACTGGAGATTACCTACACTCACAACTTTCTCAAAATGTAAGACGATTCAAAATGATGCTTGTGATTTCATTGAATAAAATTCATTTTAATTTGTATTACCTAGGTTGATGATGTAACGAATTAGTATAATTAGTATAGTATTATTTTATCCGTGGTATAGTCTACGCGTAAGTGCTTCAGGTAGTAAGTAGGAACAACAGATTGCTAATCTATTTCGTCCTAATTTCCGGTAACCCGGAAGACGAAAGTCTTATCAGAAATTTCGTAAACTTTGATAAGTGTGGCCCTACCACGGTATCTTAAGGTGGGTGAAACTTTCAACGTAGAGTCGTATTTAATTAACACGATATACTTCCAGATTGGTCCCATTTTCATCAAAATCTGGTTCTTATGATGGGATCCATGAGGAATTGAGGGAACTCCTCCAATATTATAGGCACATATATAGCGAATTCGATATTTTCAAAATAATTACCAAAAAACAGTTTAAATACTAGTAATATTATATAATGCAGAAGTTATTAGCTAAAGCTACATAAAGGATATTTCCCATAGTTCACTTTGTAGTGACAGCGAATTCTCGAATGCTTCTCGAACGTAACTCACTAAGAGTGAGAACACCTTAGTAACAAAACATTACATCATACAATGTTTTATGAATCCAAACATTGCGTCAATATTGCTTAACATAAACACGGTTAATGTGCATACACTGATGATAGCGTTCATTGATTAACTTACAAGCACACGCTTCTTTTACTTGTTGAGTAAGTAGCGGACTAAAATTTGTTCCTAAAAACACACCGTCTGCATTGCTGGTAGAATACACTACCGTAGTCTGTCTTTCCTGAAAACTATAAACTGGGTCTCGTCAAAGCTAGAGTGAATAGGTGCCTTCTAGACCTTTGTGCTCCATCATCGACCATATCGTCTCTTGCCAACAGGTGAGATCGTGCTCAAACAAAGGTATATCAATGTAAAAAAAAAACATTCCGTGTTATAAAAATAATTGTATATTCATGTCATACAAAACAAACATAAACAATTTTCAGCAAATTCTGAATTATAAATCAGAAAACAAACTGAGACAATTTTTTTAGCCTCAACACACACTTTTCTTGCAGCACACTGGTTTTTTCACAATCTAACACTGGTCATTTTCAGGGCCGCAACTGCTCAAACTAGTATAATAGTAGTACAACTTTTTTGTGAAAGAGTTCGTCCGGGGAAGTACTACCACCACACCTATTTCTGCCGCAAAGCAGTAGTGCTAGTGCTCACATTGCTGTGTTCCGAATTGAAGGGTATGGTTGCCGGTGAAATTGCAGGCACATGAGACTTCGTCTTTATGTCTCAGGGTGGTGGGCAACATAGGGTACGTCCTAGGTGGGCGTGACCTATGCGATAATGCACTGTTCATAGGCAGAGGATACTGCTTAACATCAGGTGGGTGGGCCATCAGCTTGATCCGTCATTCCAAGTTGTATAAAAAAAAACTGGTCACTGTAACTAACGGAGGGAAAAAAGCGGAAAAAAGCAGTGACGAACAACTTTTTTTGCACCCGGAACTTCACCACACTGTTCTTTCACAATCAGTCACAAGACCCTTTTCAGGGACAACAACTGACTGTACCTACTAACGAAGGGTGCCCAAGATAAAACCATTGTATGATACGACAAAGGTAATCAAACCCGTACCCTCTAAGCCGGCTACTCGCCAGACGCGCCGCAGAGGTCGTATAGATGGTTCGTAGTATTGGCAAACTTTCCCATATTTGACCTAATAACTAAACGATAGTTAATTTGCAATTCCCGCCCAACAATGCCAAGAGATTTACGATTACCGGCTATTCCTTAGGGCGCGGTGTAATTACTTAGGCGATGTTCTAAGGGCCGACGCCCTTCATACGCGGAGCGACTAGCGATTCTATGGTCACTTGCATCGAGGTACGGAGGCCTGCGTTGCTCGATGGTCACTTGTCAACGATAAAGATCGCAAAGAGGATTGTTCAAATGAGAATGTATGATGACTTTAATTTACCTAGGGTTAAATAAAACTATGATATATACAAAAGTATATATATATAAAAAGCATTTAAATATACCATCACTTGCCGCAATATATTAGCACATAGAATTTTAGTAGTAGTAGAGCTTTTTTGTGAATAAGTTCGTCCGGGGAAGTACTACCACCATACCTATTTCTGCCGCAAAGCAGTAGTGCTCGCATTGCTGTGTTCCGGTTTGAAGGGTAAGGGTGCCGGTGAAATTACCGCCACATGAGACTTTTTATCTTTATGTCTCAGGGTGGCGGGCGCAGTACAATGCCACATAGGGTGCGTCCTAGGTTGACGTGACCTATCTGATAATGCACTGTTACTGTTCGTCAGAGGTACTAATTAACATCTCTTATTAACCTCTGCCTTTAACAACGCATTATAGTCTCAAGTGCCTGTAATTTCACCGGCAACCATAACCTTCAACCCAGGACACAGCAATGCGAGCACTACTTTGCGTATTGCTAAAATCTTAGAGCATTGCAGCTCGATGGTTAAAATGCAAAGCGCCCTTGTGTTAGGTACATTTCTGACATTGCATCACGAATTATCGCTTATCGCTCTGCTTGTGCGAGTACCAGGCCTTAATGACTATTGCCTGATTTTATGAGTGAGTGTGGGATTTTTTTCGTTTATTAGTGACAGGGTCACCCTGTGACGTCAGATCTCTTTGTGGGATCGCCGACAGATGGAGCTGAACCGATGACTACATAGTTTAATGGTGACATCATCACCTTAGCACAGGGTTTTTAGGGGTCTGTATCTGAAATGGTAGCAACGGAACCATTATGAGCATCACTTTGTTGTCCGTCTGTCAGGGGGCTTAAATTTGATAGTTTTCGAAACTATATGAAGTTTCATTTCCTTCCATACATTTATTAACAGTGCCCCTAGCGGAAACGAGGAGAAAACTAAGGACGCTGTCAGTAAATGTATTGAAGGAAACGAAACTTCATATAAATAAATGATATAGTTTTGAATACTATCAAATTCTCGTACTAAGCCCTATATGTTATAGTGCCCTATAAAAAATAAGCTTCTAACCCTATACATTAAAAATATGTTTTTTTTTTTTTTATATTGTATGGAAATTGCGAAAATGAATACAGAACGTTCACCGTAACTTGGCACCTGCCATGGAGTATTTACAGGCACCATCTTACGGTGACCGAGCTGTAACTTCTGAGGTATTCCCTCTTTACTACCTCACTATTCTGACATTTGGAGTGCTAGGAGGCTTTGTGACACAGATAAAGGATAGGGATAAGTCCAAAATTGAGGAATTTATGTTTTTTTTTAAAAGTTTGTATGTAAAAGTTGCAACACGCAAAGGGCTTTTTTATCTGTCTGATTGAAGGAACAAGCAGATGTCCCACCTGATGTTAAGCGGTAACCTCTGCCTTTAACAATGCATTGCCTGCATTGCATTGCCGAACACTTTAGATAATTTAGCTTTTAAGACCTTCATAAATTTTTTAGACATAAACCAAGTAGCTCCTTTCGCCTTTAAAACTCATAAAATACACGCAAAAAGGCATTCGCAGTCACTCTTTAAATCACTTCGCTGACATCAGCTTTTCAATTACCAATCTTACTTACTAAGCAGTAGAAATCAAAATACATTGAAGCCAGCCTTTAACTGATTTAGCAGAAACGATTTGCGCCCTCTTCGTTTTTTTATTCAGCGCTTTATATAAATGAACGCATTTACACCGTGTTGATGTTGAAGTCAAGACAAGTCAAGTCAAGTCCCAAGACTATATACGACATGAAAGGAAAGTACCTTAAATATTGTAGATAGATTATTTTGTTGAAAGGAGACTTTATTTTATTTTTACAACTTAGTAATAACGCATTCAAATATTTTCTAAAAAATCATTAATAAATAGATTAATTAATTTCAAATATGTTTGTAATTTGATTAAAATTATTAATTTTACGTTAATTGGCATCATACAAATGCTGGATGTTTTTTTTCACATTTAAGTCTGTTCGATTCCCAGTCAAAGAAAGTAATTTTTACAAAATCTTTGAATGCAGTATTACAAGGTTATAAAAATAAAATAAAGTCTCGTTTCAGGAAAATATCCAATCTACAATATTCAAGGTACTTTCCCTTCATGTCGCATAGTCTTGGGACGCCCTGTATATGACTTATGCCGTTGTGTTAAGAGCAGCTGTTGCACGTTTCTAAGAGAGATGACTGTAGTTTATCAGCTAGAGATGCCGCGAATAATGGTTATGGAGAATAATAGCTAACCTGGGCCTAGGCGAATAGTAGGCCTAGGCGAATAGGCGAAAGGGATCCATCAGGAATTTGAAGGAAGGGATCGAACAGGACGATCAAAGTCCACAGGATCATAGCCAGGGGATCCAACAGGTACTACTCGAATTACTCGCCATAATTATTCGACATAAAAAAACATAGTAACCTTTTTTTTTATAAGTATGTTTTCTAGTGATGATTCTTAGACATGTTTTATCAAAATCGGTTTAGCCGTTTCATAGGGTTGGGGTTTTTTTTGAAATTTTGAAATTTCTTCTTGTTTATTATTAAAGTATCAGTTTAATATACTTTTAGTTTTTGGTGATTATCCTTGGTTTTGATTAGCTGAATTTAAGAGTGAGTAAGAAAAATCTGCCCATGGTTTTAAATACATACATACATACATAGACACATGCCTTTTTCCCCGAAGGTGTGGGCAAAGCCTTAATGGACCTCTTTTCTCAATGGGTTGCACCATCGTGGAATATAGACGTGACAAGTGTTGAGCTTATCGCCGCCATTGCTTCCCAACGACTGACTCGGCTAATGCTTTTTTCCAGAACTAACATATTCCATAATATGCTAGCACCCAGGACAAATCTTATACCAACGAAACTTGTCAACAAATCCGAGTAATATTAGTCGGCTTTTGTGACATCTACGGGAGGAGACAGAGGGGTCTATACTTAGGCCGGACACACCACTAAATACCATGAGAATTTATCTTATACCAACGAATCTTGTCAACAAGTTCGGGTAATCCCTTAGGCGGATTTTACGGCATCCACAGGAGGAGACGGAGGGGTCTATTCTTAGGCCGGACACACTACTAAATACCATGAGAATCAGTCTGACAAAAAGCCATAACTGCACCATTGGCCCACAAACCGATACAGGGGGAAATTATTTTTAGTCGTGAGTCGTGCGTCATCACAGGGAGACCAGCCGTTACTCAAACTTAACTCGACTTAACTTTGGAATTTGTGGGAATAATTGATTAGCCTCAACTCTTGATTATCGTTGGCTTATATCAAGATAAACGTGCTCGAGCTAAACTGGTAGTGGGCTGGACACTTGGCCCGATATAAGGACAGAAGGTGGACCATAGAGGTGACTCGATGGAAAGGGCTAAACGGCAAAAGAAGACCGTGTCGACCAAGAAAGTGGTGAACAGACGAGATCATAAAAACCGCTGGAAAACAGTAGATCGCCATAGCGATTTTTTTTTCTTTAAACCCGTACTTGTGGGGTATCTATAGGTCTTCAAAAATGATATTGAGGTATCTAATATATATATTTTCTAAACTGAATAGTTTGCGCGAGAGACACTTCCAAAGTGTTAAAATGTGTGCCCTTTAACTTCTAATAAAACGAGAAATAATAAGAGAATGATAAAACAAAAAAAAAATATGATGCACCATGTAACCTTCCACCGAAAATTGGTTTAAACGAGATCTAGAATCGTAAAAGCCGACTAAGGGATTACCCGGACTTGTTAGTAAGATTTGTTGGTATAAGATTTGTCCTGGCTGCTAGCTTATTATGGAATGTATTATTACTGGAAGAAAGCGTTAGTTGAGTCAGTCGTGGGAAGCAATGGCGGCGATGAGCTCACCACTTGTCACGTCTATATTCCACGATGGTGCAACCCACTGTGAAAAGCGGCCCATTGAGGCTCTGCCTACCCCTTCGGGGAAAAAGGCGTGTGCCTATGTATGTATGTATGTAGTAAGTAGTTTTTTTTCAATAAGTCATTAATCGTAAACCATCCAAGAAATTTTCTATTATGTTACTTGCTGCTACGGAACCCTTCATGGGCGAATCCGACTCGCACTTGGCCGCTTTTAATAGTAAAGTCGTCAAGAGTCTCCGTCAAGTCATATAACCTGAATTCGTAGAGCGAGAAATATACTTTGTCTACGCCTGAATTGGATTAAAAAAAACCATTTGACATTGACACTTCGTGGAATGTGCGAGAAAGGCGAAAATAAATACAAAATAATGCAACAGCTGTCGTGAGTCGTGACGTCATAGTAGCTAAGTAAAACTCTAGGAAGATGGACTAAAGGCATGGAACTAAGGCTAAAAACGAAACGGTATCGATTATACCAGTCTCATTCTTTTATATGAATGTATTATGTATTGTGTAAAGTGTTCAGCATTATTTATTTATTTATTTATTTATTATTTATTTATTCATGTGTTGGAATGAGACAAGCATATATCTATCTGTTTTTATTTGTGTAACTCGTACCAGGCCATAATTATGTCAAATTACTACTACATTCATGGTAACAATTTAGGAAGATGTATATGCATGGTGCCAATATTCAGGGTACGGAACGGAAAAACGACTGTCGCTGTTTGCTGAAAGGAGACTTTATTTTATTTTTAAAACTTAGTAAAACACTTTTCAAAGATTTTCTAAAAAATACTTTTCTAAGACAGGCAGACAGACGGATAGTGACGTAGATATAAGTCCCGTTGGCACCCTTTGGGTAATGAACCCTAAAAAAGCCCTTCCTATCTACACATTCAGGAACAAATGTCTCACCCTACCTGAGCTGTCAATAAAGTCTTCTTTCAAAGTCATAATTATAAAAAACTCATCAACATTTATAAAAAGACCCCCACCGTATGTCGCAGCCTAAACAAAAATACCGTCAAAATGAATAATACCCGGGATAAATTATGCACGTAATCTAAACAAGCCAGCTCGTTTCCATTGTCAAATGTCGCGGGATTTCGAAGATTAAATATCGTATTAGTTTTTGACTGATCAATTGCCTATATTTTGTTAGTAGTAGAGATTTTTTGTGAAAGAGTTCGTCCGGGGAATTAACATTAGTTACCCTAACTATTTCTGCCGGAAAGCAGTAGTGCTCGCATTGTTCCGGTTTGAAGGGTATGGGGTGGTATTTAGGCACATGAGACTTATGTTCATATCTCAGGGTGGCGGGCGCAGTGCAATGTCTTATAGGGTGCGTCTAAGTTGGACGTGACTTATGAGGTACTGCATTGTTATAAGCAGAGGGTACATAACTAATGTTTGTACGGTGAAAAGTAGGGATGTTGACAGCTTGGCCCATGGTACGCGGCCCATTGACAGCGCGTCTCATCTTTTATTATTTTCTTAGATAACGTGGTCCATGACGCTGGGACAGGATAGCCAAAATAAGCCGAGTCTAGCGATCTTCACCACACCTAATCTCATCTAAATGCAATGTAATTTACCTATAGATTCATGAACAATCAATGATTTATGATATTTTTGTGCGATTGCGAGTGCTCACAGTTACCTGACGAAAAATGATAAAACAGAATAGTCATTTATTCATAAATTATCATTATACGTCAAAAATATAATATTATAAAACAATACAATAGTCGATACGAACTTTTGTAGGTAAGTAGGTACCTATGTAAGTACACACATACAGCAAATATTTACAAATAAGTACCAATAACATTATACACAAATTTAAATAATTATTAATCAGGCGACTGGGACTGGATGGGGGCTACCCTTGACAACAGTTTCAATCCCAATCCAATCCCAATCCTAATCCAGTTTTCACAAAATCTAGCACACTTTATCAAAATCAAGATTAAAATTGAAATCGTGTACGCGACCGACTTCACGTGATGACTCTTGAGTGAACAACACGACGTAGGTGTGGCTACACACAACCCAATAAAACTACCATTCATTACATTTAAAAATAACTTGCATAATCCATATTATTTCACCTAATTGTTACTTATTTTCCCAAATATCTTGGATTCGAGTATAGTCGATTTCGTTTAGTCCCTTAAAATTCCACCAGGTTCGCATCCAATCTTGTGGCAGGATTGGATTCAAGAGTACCAAATGGCACAATTTGACAGCAAATCCCAAATTAGGATTGCGATCGAGTGTCAAGGGTATAGCCACCCTGATCCTAGCCGCCTGTTGGTTTACCTCTGACAGTGGAAACAAGCGCTAAATGAAAATAAACCCAACAACTTTGAACTTTGGCTGAGCTCACAGCAACGCGACGTGTTTTTAAATGGCAAATGTGTGTATTGATTCATTAAAATTGCTAATTTCACACGCTGAATGTACAATTTGCATGTTCTATCTTTTAACAACACGCTTGGGGCTAACAATAAAGTAAATAGTTTGGCTTTTTTCGCCATTTTTAATAAGAGACGTCGGCTACTTTTATTTTATTTCTTTTCCTTGTGTGTTTTTGTGTAATTTTGGTGTCATTTTAACCAATGTACCTCATTTAAAGAGCTCAAGTGTAGTGAAATTAAATGGAAGCAAAGCAATTCGCGTGGCTTTTAAAATTGGTGGAAATTGTCTACCAAAGTTTTTGTAAGACGGCCACCGTTTTACTAAAACATGACTTAAGTGTGACTTTGACGACATGGAAGGATTGTAATGTTGCAAATTATATTGAAAATATTATAATTAAACTTGGAAAAGGTAACGCGCGACGCTAATTATAATAAAATAAATGTTATTACGTGGTTATTACAAACTCTATTATTTGTGAAGCTGCAACACACACGTACTTTAAGTTATAGTTTTTATATGGTTTAAATGTTTATTTTAGTGCATTGCATGGTTTTTGTGTATGATGGTTACATTATCTAGTTTTTAGTGCACTGTCTTTAATTTGTTTTGAATGTACGTGTGTGATTGGATATACCAATAATCGTGATGATGGTAAACCCTCGCAAACGTCAACTTAACCTATTTACGACTTTGTATAATTGTATGACAATGTACATACTATTATTTAATTGTATATTTTTAAATCAACAAAGTTGTTAAACCACCCACGAGTCAACGTGGGGGTGGCATTTTACACTTAGCGTGAAGAAACGATTTTGTACGGTTCACACTGATTTATGTACGCATGAGTGTGATAGATGCCACACCGTGTTAGTGTTTTATGATGTGTAGTCTAACAAACATTGAATAATTTATTCCAGCTGACTTAAGGTGGATGCTAAAACTTGTGGCGCGAAGTTAATTTTTTTTTTGGTGTTTTTTGCTCATTCAATCTCATGAACACTTCTTCAAATAGCGAAAGCTGATTTCACGAGAACTAGGAGAATTAACACACATGTTTTAATTGATAGTATCTCCTAGATATCATCCGTCAAGCTACGATACCATTAAACAAAAAAAAAACGCTGTAAAAATGTGTTTAGGGGGATCGTAGCTAAACTGATGATATTTATGAGATACTTACTATCAATCAAAACATGTGTGTTAGGTCTCCTAGTCAGATCATACAAACTTTTAAAACTATCAGGGTTATGTACATACATATTTTTCACTATTAGAAACCGGATATTACCGGGATTATTACCATGAATATTGAGTCTGTGCCGAAATATCGGGAACATCAAAACTCAAAAATCATGGTAGGAGTAAATATCCCGTTTTTAGTGAAAAGTATGAATTATGCAAACATTTGTCAGCGGGGATCGAACTCGCAACCTCTCGCATCTCAGCGGCTACTCGCCCGCCGCGCCACAGAGGTCGTCAGACACGCAAGGGGGTGGAATCAACACCATAACCACAGCCCTCTTAGACGAGACAAAAACCTCTGACCAGTTGTAATACAATCTACTAATTACTACAAAAAATCTGATCAAAACTAAGCCAGGCGGAATTTGAATTGTAAATTAGTTATTGTGTTTTTTTTAACTTCTTGAATGACGGAACAAGCAGATGAGATGGCCCACCTGATGTTAATTAAGCGGTACCTTCTGCCTATGAACAGTGCATTATCTCATAGGTCACGTCCACCTAGGACGCGCCCTATGTGGCATTGCACTGCACCCGCCACCCTCAGACAGATCAGAAGATGAAAAGTCTCATGTGCCTAATTTCACCGGCAACGATACCTTTCAATCCGGAACACAGCAATGCGAGCACTACTGCTTTGCGGCAGAAATAAGTATGGTGGTAGTACTTCCCCGGACGAACTCTTTCACAAAAAAGCTGCACCTTTTTTGTTTTTTTTTTACTTCGTGATTTACGGAACAAGCAAATGGCCAACCGGATGTTAAGTGGTAACCTGTGCCATTAACAATGCATTACAACATAGGTCACGTCCACCTAGGACGCGCCCTATGTGGCATTGAACTGCGCCCGCCACCCAAGTGCGTACGTTTACCGTCTAGTGATGATGATGGTAGTCTCCGCTACTGACTTCACTACTACCATTTCAGACCCCTATCAAAACATCTTTGCAGGGGTGGCTATCTAATTGGCTGGGGTAGATATCTTTATTTTTATTGCTATCGATTGAGCAGAACACCACTGTATTGAGACATTGTATTGATTAGATAGGGAGACTACTGACTATGGGTAGCCATTGTTGAAATGTCGACTCGATATTACCCTTGCTAAAAAAAAGCGGTCAAGTGCGAGTCGGACTCGCCTATGAAAGTTTCCATAGCAGCAAGTAACATAATATAAAAGTTCTTGTAGTTCGTTGTAACTTTGATCGATGTTTTAATAATAGTGTATTAAAAAAAAACTACTTGTTCAAACCAATTTTCGGTGGATGTTTACATGGTAATGTACATCATATATTTTTTTTAGTTTTATCATTCGCTTATTTTAGAAGTTACCGTACACACGCACACATACACACACATGTTACCACTTTGGAAGTGTCTCTCGCGCAAACTATTCAGTTTATAAAAAAAATATATTATAAATTTCAATATCATTTTTGAAGACCTATCCATAGATACACCACGTACGTATGG
Source organism: Operophtera brumata (assembly GCA_932527175.1). Classification (NCBI taxonomy): domain Eukaryota; kingdom Metazoa; phylum Arthropoda; class Insecta; order Lepidoptera; family Geometridae; genus Operophtera; species Operophtera brumata. Next base: position 49,247,059 of record OW052239.1, on the reverse strand, counting down.
GTTTGATGAAAAAAGAATTTTTGAGTTTCAGTTTTAAGTATGGGGCACCCAAAATTTATTGGTTTTTTTTCTATTTATGTGTGAAAATCTCAATGCGGTTCACAGAATACGTCTACTTACCAAGTTTCAACAGCATTGTTCTTATAGTTTCGGAAAAAAGTGGCTGTGACATACGGACGGACAGACAGACAGACATCACGAATCCATGAGGGTTCCGTTTTTTGCTATTTGGCTACGGAACCCTAATAAATGCAGAATATCTTTTGAGTTGGCATGCTCGGCATCAAGCTTATAGACCGTGTTCCCAACGTCCAGATACGAAGTCGAACGAAGCTCAAAGATGTTGGGAATCGTATAACGAAACTAAAATCGAGTTGGGCAGGACACCTGGCAAGACTAGGTGACGACATATATGGAATAAGGCACTGAATGGCGCCCAAGAACTGGGTACAGGAACGTTGGTCGTCCACCAGCGAGATCGACAGACGATATCGCATGCGTCGCGGCCGAACCTGGATGAGACTGGCACGGGACCGTGAGGAATGGCACAGGCAAAGACAGGTCTATACTCAGCAGTGGGTGAAGTCAGGCTGTGGATGATGGATGATGATCTTTTGTTTTGTCTCATTCGATCTAGTTGAAACCTGTATGTCAATACAAAACACTGTATAACTATTCCAAGGAATAGTAACAGATATATTTTTAGAAAGAGTTTTTCTGGGTAATTACTGCCACCATACCTAAGTGCTCGCATTGCTGTGTTCCGATTTGAAGGGTATGGGTGCCAGCAAAATTACAGGCATATATGTGACTTTTCATGGTTATGTCTCAGGGTGGCGGGCGCCAGTGCATAAGGCGCGTCTTAGGTGGACGTGACCTATGAGGTAATGCATTGTTAAAGGCAGAGGTTACCACTTAACATCCGGTGGGCCATCTGAATGTTCCGTCAACAATGAAATAAAAAAAATAAAAAATGCTTTCCAGTACCGTTTTTGGTGAATGACATATCATTAGATTCTTCTTGTGACGCGATTGTCACTGGGTATATTAAAATTGTTTTAAAAAGGCGGATTTTTGGCGGCTTAATGTGTGTTTTCAATAAAAAACTGTTTTAGATATAATATAATACAATCATATAATGTGTGGTATCAAAAGAAAGGTCTTGATGAGCACAATCTTAATGAATATATATATACATATATGGGTCATTCCGTATTTTTTTTAACAAATGGTCGCACAAGCATTTTTATACTTTTCAGTAAAGTTTTCCGTAGACGGGTTTTACTTTTATCTTGTTTACAAATTCCATGGGTCGCACAACATTTGACAGCGGGCCGCGATTTCAACATCCCTGTTTAAAACGAAATATGCTAGAAAAAATATGTTTCACGATGTAAAATATGCCCTGACCGTATATTAAAACAAAAGCAGGCGTTAAAACGTTAATATAAACATAGTTAGGTAATAAAACTTAATTTAGGATTATTTCTCACGCAACCTTCCTCTCTTTCTCGCGTACTAATTGTGAGAAGGACAGAATAGTCATTCATAATAATTTAGTAACCCATTTTTATCTAGCGTCATGCGGGTAGAATGGGGGGCTAATTATGATGGGACTTTGTAGGAGTCACAAATTATTGGCTCCCGAAAATACTCTTCCACTTAGGGTTCCGTGTTCAAACGGTGCTATAAATTAACCTAATACACCCTGTATACATTTGAAACACAGTCTTTCATATTTTTTCCGAAAAAAAACGACTTCATAGCTAGGAGTTTATCCCCAATACCACAGTATAAATAATAATACAAGTAGCTGATCACAATGAGCCTAAACACAGCCAGTCTATTAATATCCATCGAGGAGTTCCGCTATCCACCTTACGTCTCCATCATCAGATCAGCTCGCTGTCACTATCATATTGTATTTTCATCGGAACTTGACAGGTATGCCAAATTTCAGCTCATCCGGATATCGGCAAGTCACCCTTATCGTCATCCATGAAATACTTATCATTGAGTAGTTCCAATGGCCATCTCTGGTCTTTGTCATTAGTTCCACTGATCAGTTAGACTGCTCGTGTTTAGGCTCATTGTGATCAGCACACGGTTCCGATCACTAATATTATAAAGTTTTGTAATGGGGATAAATTCCTAGCTTCGAAGTAGGTTTTTTTTCGAATAGAATTATCTATGACTAGCTACTCGTCCCGGCTTCGCACGGGTAGTTTCAGGATGAAAAACAGGCCCCCTCTCCTATTTCCCCCCCTGGTAGCCTATGTCACTCAGGTTGAATGTAGCTTTCCAATGGTGAAAGAATTTTTGAAATCGGCGCAGTAGTTTTTTTGTTTATTCATTACAAACATTCACACACACAAAAATACAATTCTTTCCTCTTTATAATATTATTAGTGTAGATAAGTAGATGTAGATATAGTGTACCTACCCCAAAATAAGGTTGGTTTGAAGATAGCTCTGCAATAATCCAAGAGAGTCATTATAAGTGTAAACATTACTATCTGTTGTCGAAGTGTTCTTAGAAACATCTCGGGAATGTTATCTTGACTCACCGGATGCTGTACCTTGTTGAGACGATAAAGTATTATTGCAATTATTATTTTATACTAGCTACCTAAACATTGAGCCTTTCTGTAACTTCCTATCGTTATTATTCACGCGGTTATCGCGTCACGAAATTAGGCATAATTTTGTTACATCGAAAATGTTGAACAGACTAAAAAAAACAATTTTGTGGACGTTATTCATGTCAAAAACAAAGCCAAAATCAACCAATTCGGCCAGCAGCTTAGGAGCCCTTAAATCAATAATAAACTCCCCTATATGTAAACATTTCTCCATAACATACCCCCCATGCGCCTTTACCATTTCTGCTAATCAAGTGACCTTCTAAATCGAATTTGCGAGTCGTATAATATAATTCCAAAGGTGTGTCCAGCCTTAGAATATACCCCTCCGTCTCCTCCTGTGGATGTTATAGCTGACAGGAGTGGGTAGCATCATCCACATACCGGATCATATCCACGGAATACAGAACCAAATTCAAAAATATTTTATTTATTGAATTGACAAGAATAATTTTGATTCGTCTTTTAAACTAAATTGACTCCGGCTCCAACGCGATCAAACCTAGAAAAATCAGACAACAAACACGGCGCGCGCTTTATTTGATGATCCTTCTTACTACTAGGCGGGGGAGCAGCGTCTGTGTGGTGCCTCGAATAGAAAAAGAGAATTTACCTGCCATAAGTAGTCTGGCTAGGTGGAGCGATAAGAAAGGCGGCGAGCAAAAAGTGGATGATAAGAGTCGAACACCGGCGCGTATTGGGAGAGGCCTATGTCCAGCCGTGGACTAGTGTGGGCTGATGATAAAGTAGTCTAAAGTAGATTAGTAAATAATTTACTCATTACCAAACAGTTTCGTGGTTTCTAAGACTTGTGAAAGTAATCTAAATGTGTGTTGAGCACATCTTAATCTGTAAAACAAACTTTATGCTAATTTAAATGTTCCTATCTCTGGGATTTTACCAAAAAGAGAGATTTTATCTCGTTTATTGTTTTGTTGACACAATATATTGCTTGTTGACTCTTTTCAGCAAACCTTATAAAGTTAACTACTATTTGAAATCTTGCTGTGTCATTTCGAATCTTCCATTTTGGTTTTATCTCATGTTATGTTAATTATTATGTCGCGTCCATCTCCTCCCGTGGATTTAGTTAAAGCCGACTAGGGGGTTACTAAGGGGGGAGGGAGTAGCAACATTAATCTGAGGACTTAGTCAAGTTTTGTTATCGTTATTCAAACTGGTGAAATGATGAGCGCCCTCTAGCGTACTAGTGGAAAACTCAGTAAAAAAAAACCGCCCAAGTGCGAGTCGGATATCTATAAAAATGCCAAAAAAAAAACACGTTTGTTGTGCTGTTCACGTTCTGCTTTTAGTATTTGTATGTTAGAGCGGCAACAGAATTACTTCATCTGTGAAAATTTCAACTGTCTAACTATCACAGTTCATGAGATACAGCCTGGTGACAGACAGACAGACGGACGGACAGCGGCGTCTTAGTAATAGGATCCCGTTTTACCCTTTGGGTACGGAACCCTTAAAACAACCCACAATTCGATAGTCAGGAGCATCTAGCGGAAATATTGACAGGTGGTCATAGGTGCTATTCATTTTGCATTCAAACTTGGTTGGAGAAACTTCGTTCTGTTTATCTAATTGGTTTTTTGTTCTTTGTTTCAGGTAACTTATAATGATAATTCCGGTGTAACAGCATCATTAGCTGTATCAGGTAATAATTTACCGTGTTAGTATTACATTCGAATTATCGTTGGAATACTCGTAGTTGCAGTGTTTTGTCTTTTGCATTCACAAGCATTTTCAAATTCGATCGAAAGAGACAAAACACGGTGTAACTATAAGGGTAGGTATTTTATATAGCACAGTATTGCTTGTAACACCAACCTGAATTAGCAATTTGAAGTGGCAATGGACAGGCCATACACCATTATTCCAAATATACCATAAAAAAAATCGGTACAAATCTGCATATTTTTTTTTCGAATGTAATTAAATAGATATTAACATTTGTTTTCTTGACAAAATCCGAATAAATTTATGGACATACCTAATACTCTTGCTTAAGTTTGTGCGATGATGCGTAACGCATCGAAATAATAACTTGGTGGTAATCTATGGCGCATGCACTATTAAATAGTTTTGACCAATTGTTCCCATTTTTTTATGGATATTCCTGGAAATTCTTATTTGGTAACTTTTTTTGCGTAGATTCAATCTTATCGAATACTGATTATACAGGTTTTTTAATGGTATATTTGGAACAGTAGTGTTATAGCTCACTGACAACTGCTGAAAAGCAAGCTTTAGTGGCGTGTTCGAATCGGACGACGCAGTGACGACGGGTCGGTGGATCGTGCAGGAGTTCAGTGGATGAAGGCGGCTCATGTCACTTTCTTTAGGGGAGGCCTATGTCCAGCTGTGGACGTCTATGGGCTGATGATGATGATGAAGCAGATGATTTGGTCAAGACATAACTCCTCACAACCATAAAATGCATTTTACACCATCAAAACGTACCCAAGGGTGCGATCAAGTAATAATTCAATCTCCCAAAAACTATTATCATCCAACTTTCAACCCTATTTTCAATAGCTTACAATGCATAATCCGATGCTGCAGTTAAACTGTTAATTTTGGCACACCTTCAACTTACCAGTACCAAACTGACCTAAGTTACTTCCAATTCTTATTCCGAAATCCTTAGAGTTCAAATAGATGCTATGTTTGGAAATAAAATTGTGTATTTTTAGGATATTACCAATTTATGCCACGTGTCTAAATTAGGGTAGAAATAGAAATGAAGTTGTACCCTCGTGGTGCATAAATATTTGTAAATCCATCAATGGCTGACGTTTCTGCGGGTGGTAATTACATTTGTATGTAGTTGTGTCATCGATCGAGACTCGGCAATAGGGGTAGCAATTGGAACCCCGTTTTGTTCTGTTTCCTGCAAGTCACTTGGGAAAAACTGAAAAACCTGGTAACTATATATACGACTAGCGACTCGTCCAGACCTCGCACGTGTAGTTTCAGGATGAAAAACGGCCTCCCCTCCTATCCCCCCCTGGTAGCCTATGTCACTCAGGGTGAATGTAGCATTCCAAAGGAGAAATAATTTTTAAAATCGGCACAATTTTTGAGTTTATTCATTACCAACATACACACACACTAAAATACAAATCTTTTCTCTTTATAATACGAGTATTAGTGTAGATGTAGATGTAGATTCCCGTTCGTCCCGTTGAAATTGATAGTGAGCCGAAACAGTGCACGTACAAACATATTACATAGACACAACTTTTTTCTAGAAAGGTTTGGCTCAATGGGCCTCTTTCCACAGTGGGTTGCATCATCGTGGGTATATTATAGACAAGGCAGGTGGAGAGCTGATCACCACTATTGCTGACCTCTGTGGCGCGGCGGGCGAAGCTTTGCCTGCGACGCAGCAGGTTGCGGGTTCGATTCCCGCCTCGGACAAATATTTGTGCGATCGCAGATATTTGTTCAAGGTGTTCTGGGTATTTTCTATGTATAATAACAAATATCTATCTTTGTAATATATTGTATTAAGTATATCAGTTATCTAGTACCCATAACACAAGCTCTGCTTAGCTTGGGGCTAAATAATGTTGTGTGAACTGTCCAGCATTTTTTTTATTGCTTCCCATGACTGACTCAGCTCCATCCAAGGTTGTCTGGAAGAGATCGCACTCAGCGATAATACCGCCCATTGTACTTCCATACTTATTTTTCTGATTGTTTTTAATGTGTTATTTTTTTTTGTGGTGTGCATTAAAGTGTTGTCTATCTAATTATCTATCAGCTAACGCTTTCTTCCAGTATAATCTAACAGCCAGGACAGTTTTTTTTTAAATTCCTGCTCGTCCCTCCATTGGGAAAACGGCTGATGGGACCAACTGGAATACTTACGAGAATATTTTAGACGACCTTTGGTTACCAATGCGTTTTTTCCATAGAGCCTACTCTTTGAGTTGGTTTCTGTCATTTATATTTTAACCTAGTCGGTAAAAAGTACTAGTGTCAGAAAGTATCTCAATAAAGGAGGTACAAGCTTTGACAGTGGCTAAATTATTTGGAACACTCCTCAAAAGTCATTTTAGAAGAAGTAGAAGAAGAAGAAGAAGCTTTATGGAATATAATAGAATCATTTATTGGCATAGAAGTAACACATTAACAAGATTTATAATGTTATAAGAACTAAAACTACGCCCCGTCAATTGAACAGGTAAAAGGTACAAACATTGTTTACTAAGTAGGTATTCTAAATACTAGTACAGTCACAGAATAGTAGACTAAACATTAACAACATTTATTATTAACATTACACAGACCTCATTTTGCAATAATTAAAAGACAATTAGCACAAACTAAATATTATTTCCACTGTATCCAATCCGCGCGGGGGAAAAACGCATTGTTATCAAAAATCTTCTGAAATATTCCCATTGGTCCCATCACCCGTTGTCCCATTGGAAGGGGACAAGCAGAAATTTATGAAAAAAATACATCCACTATTTATAATATCGACAACGATGAAAACCTCATATAGATTTTACTCCTATTTTCAAAGATGGAGATATCATTAGTCACTGAGCAAAAAAACTTTCTCACAAACGTGTAGTGATAATTGATTTAGCACCTACGTTATATTGCGTTAATAGCAACGTAATGTACGTTGCTATATTTATAATTCGTGTTTTGATAGTTCGCGAGATGAGAAATAGCTTTGTGGATTGCAAGGCCATGAGTACCTACGTGAGTGGTTTCAGTCTCATTGAGAATCTATCAACTATATGTACGTGAGTGGTTTCAGTCTCATTGAGAATCTATCAACTATATAAGTACGTGAGTGGTTTCAGTCTCATTGAGAATCTATCAACAATTTGGTTTAGGCCACATCAGCCAGATTCCTCTTTCGTCATAAATCAAATAAATTCACAAATAAGTTCACTTTGGTCATAAATGACGTATATGGACAATGACTGAAGATAGATTTACCCGATTCAACTTTCGCCATTAATTTAAAACAAATAAGTTTTTTGTGGAATAGATGTGATAATGCACTATTCTTGGGCAGAGACTTATCATCAGGTGGGCAAACGAAGGTGATTGGATGGAACTGTGTCCTGATTAAAATCAGCCTAAACACGACCAGTCTACTATTATTCACCGAGAAGTTTATTTCTCCACCTTCCACCTTCAGCCTCCATCATTAGATCAACTCGTTGTAGCCATAATATTGTATTGTCATCGAAAATTGATAGGTATGCAACATTTCGAGGATTTAAGCCATATAATTTCAGCTCAATCGGTTGAGGTTAACTGGTTCAAAATTCAGTTTGAAGATTTGCCCCACACATACTAACAGGTCAAATTAAATAAAAGAAAATAGTTTACTTTGGTCATGAATGACGACTAAGGGAAACGACTGAAGACACATCCGTCAGATTCCACTATGGGGGTTTTAAATGGTCTAAAATATTCCTTGTTGAGAAGACAATTAAGATTTTGTAAGAGATGTTGATGTTGACCCAAGGTATAAAATAAGTTATAAAGGTTTTTTTTGTCGTCTTTTATTTTACTCAAAAGGTCATGTTTCTCAAATCCTCCATTCTCAAAGACTTGTAGATATTTTTTTTGTATAATAGTGATATTTTACTCATCGATCGGACGAGGCAGTATAAGGAGCTAAATCTCGATGGAGCAACGGCATTTTGAAGAATGCAGGAAGTCGGTGGATGGAAGTGGCTCAGGACCGGGTGCCTCCTGGCATTATATGAGAGAATCTTGAACATACATGGATCATAGAGGCCAATAGGACTCTATAAAAATAAAAAAATATTTTATGACATTGATAGGCCTCCGTTTACCCGCGATCTCACCTGTTGGTGATGCTTGTCTTTTGGTAAGTCCTAAGTCTAGCTGTAAATTTTTGGTGGTCTGATGATGATGATGATGATGATGTCCTATCAATAGACATGAAATAGACCTGACAGATATTATTGTCAGTGCAACCCACAGTGAAAAGAGGCCCATTTGAGGCTCTGCCTACCCTTTCCGGGAAAAAGGTGTGTGTCTATGTATGTATGTACTGCATGACTGCGACATGCATCTAATAGAATAGCAAATGATCTTTAAATGAGTATTATTAGTTCCGCATTCTAGACCACATCACACATAATTATCTAGGCTTCGATAGCTCTCCGCTAATTAAAACTCTATTTCTTAGTTTTAAAGCTCATAATGCTAGCGAACATATTCTAGCAGATTCTAAAGTAGTAGGTAATCGAAAGGTTTGTTTATTGTAACGACTAGCATACAAATCTAGGCATGTTATTAAGTAGGTACCTATGGAGTTGTATGGCACTTTTATAATATTAAGTAACTTATGTATGGACTATCTTGGTAATGTTTATTGTGGAAAATGCATAGAAAATGTTTTTTTTAGAACGATAACGGTTTAAAATTAAAAAAATAGTAGTTTATGAAACTGTCACATAACTGGGGTTATTAAAACACGAGGTTTTTAATAGTATCACACGAGTGTTTTAATATCTGGTTATGTGCAGTTTCATACACTAATAGGTATAACTACACTCATGCAATAAAACTGTTACTTGACCAACAAAGAACATGAAAAACAATAACGTAAATAAAAGGCGTCAAATGAATAAGCAAAATAAAAGACACGATTCTACCGCGCATACCACGAATCGCGCGTAGCCAAAAACTATTTTTTTTAAAACGGAAATAATATGAAGCCTCCTTGTGTATTATCACAGAATAAATAATAGTACAAGTATTATAATGGAAAAAAGTTATATTATAACATTATTTAGTCAGAGAAATAGTGTTGTTATAATGCGATTCTATTTTTAAATTTCGGTATTATATAGTATGTCAATATAAAATCGTTTTGAAGTTTATAATTCGAATTTTAGGATAAGAGAGTAGATAAAATATAATTTCAACTTAAAGGTGAGTGACCACAAAATTCTATTCCTACTCAATAAACTGTGAGCAGGTTGGTTACAAAACAAAATAACAAAAAAAGGAAAACAATTCCAAATTTGAACAATGACACTTGACATGAATGAGCTTTGCATCAGCTAACGCAAGCGCATTCAAATTTAGAATTCGAGTGTCGTCGGCCATATTTCAATTTTGTACGAAAGCCCGCGCTTTTTTGTTCGAATTTCAAAAGATTTATGACTGACTTCCGACGTTTCGTTACACTGCGTTTGGTTTTATTTGACGTTTTTGTTAGAATAAGTACCGCATTGAAATCAACACGTAGTTGTTTATGGTAGGTTTAACTAATTACTAGCAGCTTTGTTTAAAATAATAAGTGTTTAGAGCGGTTGGTAGCTAATATCTATCTGGTGATCCAAAAGTCGCTGGTTCGAATCCAAGCAGACGAAATGTATGAGCGATATACCTACCGTGTGGTCAAAAAACCTTGAAAGAATAAAATCGTCAAAATCAGCACAGTCTAATCAAAGTTATGTGTGTAGCACGTAGTCAACTAAAACTACTTATTCTGGCTTTTAATATCCTGGCCCAGCTACAAAAAATATAATGTTAATCTTCATCATATTTCCAAAGGCATTGATCGAGCCCAAAACACGATAGGTCTCGACTCTCGATAAATCTCGATAAAAATAAATAGATAGTGATCTTACCTCTACAATGCGTTTATAACGTAAATATCTCTATTATCTATCCGAGTAGGTACATTGATAAAATTAATTGTAGAGGGCATGGTCGATTTATATATTCGATTATGCAGCAAATATTTATTTAAATACCTACTGCTTTTCGTGGTTTTCGTTCACTTTAAGTATAGCGCTGTTCTGTCACTTTTTAACTACCTCAACTTTACTGAGTTAGATGGTGACGGTATTTAGCTCTTGTCTGCCGTTCATATTTCGCTGACTATCTACATAATATACTAGTCTACATATATACATTGGTACTAGTTTAGTATTATTTTATCTGTGATTTAGGTAAGTGACCAACAAACAGGTGAGATCGTCGTCAAACAAAGGTCAAAGTAAAAAAAAATGTATAAAACGCACTGTAATTATGGCTATATAAATGATATAATGCATCGCTTTGCATATGAATCGATAAGCTCAGCTCAATGGAGCGGCGCGATCGTTTGTTGAAATCGATTCAACTCGATCACTTGATATTTAACTGGGTTAAAGTATTTTTGTATATGTATGGTATTGGTATACCTAACGCATAATTTTTATTGGTATTTATTGAGGCGTAAAAATACTGCTTTTGCTATTACTTATTAATTCCATGGTTTCCGCATTCCTTTTTAAGATTCCGCACCCAAAGGGTAAAACAGGACTGTATTACTAAGACTCCGCTGTCCGTCCGTCTGTCTGTCAGTCCGTCTATCATGAACCGTGCGTTAGAAAGTTGAAATTTTTACATGATGTATTTCTGTTGCCGCTATAATAACAAATACAAAAAAAACAGAATAAAATAAATATTTCAGGGGGCTCCCACACAACAAACGTGTTTTTTTTGCCGTTTTTATAGATAATCGGTACGGAACCCTTCGTGCGCGAGTACGACTTACACTTGGCCGTTTATTTTTATCAGTGGACATGTCACAGTAGTCAAATCAGGTAATGACCATTTCCCTAGTAGGTACAGTTGTCTCGAGTATCGAGTTTTCGATTCGGTTTATTTTTCCCTAGTATTTGGAACTATTAGTAGGTACCACAGACCATATCAAGATAGACACCGCTAGTTGCGCCAGACACCGCCAGGACAAAATCCAACAATCCGAAAAGACACGCAGTATATACACTTATATTAACTACACCACACCTGTGCAGAACTAAGTTACACCGGTTAAAATACCACCAAAAATAAACGACATAACTCGAAGATTCTTTCAAAAATGGCGAATTGAGTCCAATGAAACTACTTCTTCTTCTCTTTCTATAATGGCTTCTGATGGAATTCTCCAAACAATTTCGCCAATGTCACAATTGTATTCAAATTTAGTAAAGTCGTCAAGAGTCTCCGTCAAGTCATAACCCAGTACAAATAGAGACAGAAAAACCAATTTTTTGGAAGAGAAAATCCACCAATATGAAAAGACACGCACTACATTAATATTTATGTTTAGCATGGGGCTTGATAATGTTATGTGAACTGTACAGTAAAGTCTTCTTCTTTAACAATTTCGCCAATGTCAAGTAATTTTAATTCATATCCCAGTTAATGGCCCTAGCTACTGGTTGTCACATGTCACTGTCACCTGTCAACACATTATAATTCAAAGCACTGTCAATAACCCTCTATTCGAACAAATCAATACAATAAAACAATCACGCAGTTTGGGCTGGTGGACGAATACTTAGAATTTTATAGCTACAAATGTACTGTTAAGATCGTCGTTTACTTCAAGCTAGAAATAATCTATATTATTAATATTTTCCTTTATAATTTGCGCCGCACGGCTTGTTTATTTGCCATTTTCATGTTAAGTTATTTTAAAGTTTTCGTATATATTTTCAATATAATTTGCAACGTTACAATCCCTCCATGTCGTCAAAGTCACAGTCAAGTCATGTTTTAGTAGAACGGTGGCCGTTTTACAAAAGCTTTGGTAGACAATTTTCACCAATTTGATTTCACTACACTTTGCTCTATAGACGAGCTGCATTGGTCCAAGTGCATTGGTAAATTACACAAAATAACGAAATAAAAAAACACTATGAAATTAAATAAAATAAAAGAAGATGACGTCTCTTTTAAAAAATGGCGGAAAAAGAGAAAGAATCTAATAGTGTAATTGACAGCAAAAATCTATAAAATTAAATTTAAAAAAATAGGTAGAGAGTTTTACTTAGAGCTTAGAGTCTGAACTTTATCTCTACCGTGATCGTGAACTAATAAACGCGTATTATCCTTGAAATAGTTGCACCAGTGTTTTGTCCACTTCGATCGAATTTGAAATTGAAACTGCTCGTCAATACAAAAGACAAAACACGGTAACTCCAAGGATAATTTTATTTTTTCTAAGAAATCTAATATTGTAGTAAAACGTTTACAGAAGCCATCTTGCTCCTATATTCTGTGACAGGAGTCAAAAGCCCTGTAAAAACACAACGTAAAATAAAAAACCGGAGCATTTTTGACAACTGTAATTTTTTTACAAATTTATTTATTTAAAGGCTGGGGCTTACAACTTTGAAAATGTTTGTTTACGTTTCTAGTCAATTGGTTAAGTCAGGAAAAAGCGTGTAATATCTTCGCTTGATGTAGTTTTGACCCTTATACTATCAAAGTAAAACATACACTTACTTCGTCGAGGTGAATTTAAAATGGCCAAATTAAGTGTCATTGGTATTTAGAACGCTACAAGTAACTAATGTTAAGTACCTATCTACTTCATGAATAAAACATTATTGTACTGCGTGAGGATACAAACTGTTCACAATTTAATACGCACATGGGATCAGACGTCACTTTTAAAATTGAAATTGTTGTCACTAGCCCATAGATTAATATTAATTTGTTTGCCGCTACGCTAACAAATTGATTACAATGTCGACGCTATTCTATCAACATTGAATTATTAACTATTACAAAAATATTCTGTTCTCCTCTTCTTGTTAAATGACGTACCTATTAGGCCCTTCTCCCATTACGATACGCACAGGCGATTCAAGTATCCTGAAGGTATCCTGCAAGTCTCGGAGACTAGTCGCCGCCAAGTATCTCACATACATTTGAATGCAGCAGGCTCGCACACTAGCCTGCATTCAAATGTATGTGAGATACTTGGCGGCGACTTGAATCGCCTGTGCGTATCGTAATGGGAGAAGGGCTTTAGTGTTCCATTCCTACGAACATTTATTTCCGGATGCTGACCAAAATGTAGGCCAAAATGAGGGCCGTATTCATCCCAAGAAATATTTTTCGTGCGATGAATATGGCCTACATTTTGGTCAGAATCCGAAAATAAATATTCGTGGATGAATCCATGGGATCAATACGGATGCACCCGTTAAATGCACTAGGGCTTAAGGTGGTTGCTTACGCTTGTGGCGCGAAATTCAATTTTTCTCGTGTTTTTTGCTCATTGCACACAAAGTAATGATATTTATGTGATACTATAAATTAAAACTTGTGTGTTAGGTCATATAATTACCGGCAACATAGTTTTCGCTATCTGAAGAAGTGTTGATGAGATGTGATGAGCAAAAAACACAAAAAAAATAATAATTTAGCGCCACAAGCGCAAGCAACCACCTTAAACGTCAATAATTTGATCTCCAAACCGTCTTACTTAGAATTTCAGAACGGGCATTTATTGATTTACACTGGCCTTTCAATGAAATTTTTGACGCTACTCTAACCCATCTATCACGTTTTTGAGCTACAATAACCCATCAATTTTAACTTTGACGCTATTCTGTCAACGTTACGTATAACCAGCGTTAAAGCGTAGCGAAAATTCTAAGTCTATTCAACTATACTGTTTGTCCTGTACTTGCCATAGTCCAACTTTTATATTTTGCTTGTTTTAAAGCCTCACTTTTTTGTAAGTAGGTAGCACACCAAATAAAAACATAAAACCTCTCAAAAGTAAGTAATAATTACCGTTGAGTGCCTTTGATTTGAAGCGTGAAGTACCAACTGACTGTCCAAATACGATCGTTCCATTTCCCTACTTTCACCGCGGTGGAGCTCTGAGGCACGATGTTTTCACGCTTGGCTGGCTCCATGAATTTATAATATTCGCTGTCAATGTCACAACAAATCTGTCACCTTTATTTTCATTCTCAGAGTTTATTCTTAGTATATTTAGAGAATTAGCAAGCTGAAATGGCAATGGGCTGGGCATATATGCCGAAGAACCGATCACCGCTGGGGTAAACGTGTTCTAGAGTGGAGACCACGTCTTGGTAAATGTAGTGTGGGGCGCCCCCTGGCGAGGTGGAGCGAAGATCTGCGTAAGGCGGCTGGTGGAAAGTGGATGGGAAGAACTGGGACATAGGCTATGTCCAGCAGTGGACTGATACAGGCTGATGGTGATGATTAGCATTCTTGGAGGCTTCAATCCGCCATTTCTGAAAGCGTCGTCATATCTATATGACATTAGAAAGTGTTTTTTCAAGTTATATTGTGCAATTTTGGTGGAATTTTAACCGGTGTAACTTGGATAAATAGCACATGTGTGATATAGTGAAGTTTAAGTATATTGCGTGTCTTTTCGAAATGGTGGATATTTTCCTCCAAAAACTTGTTTTTTCTCCCCACCTCTATAATATGGCCATTAATATAAACCACTATAACGGTGATGATGATGGTGTGTGCAAGATATGAGAAGTTTTCCTAGTGTCATTTTAGCATTATTTATCTCTCGCTAAATGGCGTTGGCGACAGTTTTGGTAATAGTATATATTTCAAAATACTTAACTATCACAAAGATATTCATTATTACATAATTCTACAGGATTTTGTATTTTTTTAAACTATTTACGTTGGCTGAACGAAGTTCTCCATTGACACAATATTTAAAAGTATGTAAATACCAATAGTTACGCGAGTTAACTTGACGATGATATAACTAAACTGACAATTACACTTGATAACTCCTCATTAGTAACTAACTAAAATTAGTCTATCTTTACAACACAGGCGCCTTAAAGTGCCAACAACCTCCGGTACGGAGGCCTGCGTTGCTCGATGGCCAACAACATACAAAATGTTTTATTAACCCCCGACGCAAAAACGCTAAGAACACTCCCGAAAAATTCAACTTAAAAAAAAAACAAAAAAAACGAAAACTGTTCATCCGTTCGGGAGCTACGATGGGACACACACACACACAAATACGTCAAACTTATAACACGCCGTCGTTTTTGCGTCGGGTGTTAAAAAATGGCGCCCAAAAGTGTCAACAAAATACCAAACGTGGTATAAATGTTTTATTTTTATTTTAGTTCTACTTACGTGACAATGCGAATTTACGGATGATATTAGAGCACTCATCAATCATTGGGAGATAAGAAGATGGACGAGTTGAGATTTGTTGTCGGGTATTGGCACCGTCTCGAATTGAACCATCCAAAGGTTTACGTTACGTCCACTAGTGAGACAACTTCACAAAACACAAGCCATTAATTTTGTAAAAATTCAAAAAAACCCCAACGCAATGAAACGGCTGAACCTATTTTGATCAAACATAGCTAAGAACAATCCCGACAAATGAACCTTTCAAACAAAAAAAAACATTTTAAATCGGTTCATCCGTTCGGGAGCTACGAGCGGACAGACAGACAGACACACACACACACACACACACACACACACACACACACACACAGACAGACACGTCAAACTTATAACACCCCGTCGTTTTTGCGTCGGGGGTTACAAATGATGAATTACAAATTACAATACCTATATATGTACAGAAAGCTCTAAAATGAGATTTAAATCACTACAGCTCAATAGGAGTAAATATTTTATTTATGTATAATAGTAGATTATACACTAAGGGAATAAAGCAGTGTCTAACCCACAGCGTAACTAGGGACTCAAGGGGTTATGCAATATGGGCATTTTTTTTAATTAGAGTTTTCACTAGTTTCCACACGAATTTGACGGTCCAAATTCAAATCACTTTATTCCCTAGGGAGTTTCATACAACTTTATATCCCTTGGGAGATAATGCTTTACTTTACGTTGAGGTTGCATGATATGTAATTGGACATTGACGAGCAGGTAGTGTGAAAATAAAATATTTACTTCTAATTAGAGCTTTTTAGAGAGGGAATGGTATCCAATCAGTACGGCCTGCAATGCTCTAAGCTCGCACGCTATGACTGACAACTTTTTAAATAATCTACAAATGGTTGTCATCTTGACCTATTTTCCCCCATTTTGATCCAACTTCCTTGTCACATTATTTGCACAGTAAACAGGCGTTGTCATGGTAACCTTGCGCGTCGGTTTGGCGCCCCCACCCTACTGAGATAGGGGATGGAATGCAGGCTTGGGGTTTGATTTCGTAAGGCTTATGTGGGAGACTGCTGGTCGCTTTAAGAAATCTCGTTACGTAGCGACTACTGTGAGGATGTTTACAGTTTTTGGTAGTAGTAGAGCTTTTTTGTGAAAGAGTTCGTCCGGGGAAGTACTACCACCATACCTATTTCTGCCACAAAGCATTAGTGCTCGCATTGCTGTGTTCCGGTTTGAAGGGTATGGGTGCCGGTGAAATTACAGGCAAATGAGACTTTTTATCCTTATATCTCAGGGTGGCGGGCGCAGTGCAATGCCACATAGGATGCGTCCTAGGCAGACGTGACCTATGATATAATGCTTTGTTAAAGGCAGAGGCCACCGCTCATCTGGTGGGACATCTGCTTGACCCGTCATTCAAGAAGCTTAAAAAAAAAAGTCTGGTCCACGAATCTTTTCCCAAGTTCTTGATGTCACAGTGCGGCCCACTGTAACTTGGAAATGGAACCCTATACCCCTATGCCTATACTACGCGCTCCCCCGTGCGCACTTGGCTTGTTTATTTTAATTTCATAATTTTAATTTATTAGATTATTATTGGACTAGCAGCGCCCCGCGGTTTCACCCGAGTAAGTCTCGATCCCGTGGGAGTATCGGGATAAAAATGCGCCTATGTGTTATTCCGGGAGTCCAGTTATCTCCATTCAAAATTTCATCCATATCCGTCAAGCTGTTTCAGCGTGAAGAAGTAACAAACACACACACTAACACACTCACAAACTTTCGCATTGATAATATTAGTGTGATTAAGCTATATTCTACAGCCAGACAAAAAAAAAACTAAGATAATTTAACAGTTTTTATGTCGTTTGTTATTTTTTATTGCAGAGTTTTTTTTCTTTATTCGTCAAAAAAGGGGGAAGTTTGTTGCAGTGCTATTTACCGGTTGATTTTGATAATATTTAGCAGAAACATTCAATAGTAAATTCATTCACAACTAAAAAGTACTGCCACATGCGAACTTAATGCTAGGTAGCATTCTCCAGAGGTACTGAGTTCTAGGACCATTATGGTGGGCGAAATTACATATTACGGAGATAGCAGACAGCGTTGGTTAAGAGTTGGCCCTTTCGGAACAGAACCCTAAAAAAGTATGACTATATTAATTAATGAACACAATTTTTCCAACTCATCAAAACTTATCCATTATTATTGTGACAAGCTAATAATGACTAATTTATTAACATTTATACAGCTAACAGGGCCTAATAATTATATCACTTGGCGATCAGACAGCCCCGAACATACCCAATATTAATTACCCCATAAATTCCTCATAGTAATGATAATGACATGATAGTAATCGTGGAAAACAGATGTTTGTAACAGGGTTGGCAATGTTTAAAACAAGAGTTTAAAACACTGGTAAAAACACATACTTGATTAAAAGTTAAAACATGTTTTTTAAATCTAATTCTATTCGATGAAATATTTTTTGTTCTGTACGTTTAGAAGTGCGGTGAAAATTTCGATCAAAGTTTCCGTAACATTACATACCTACAAATATACAGACCAATCTATCAAAATATATAAAATCGTTGCGTGACTGACTGACTCACTGACTGACTGACTGACTGACAATCAACGCACAGCCTAAACCGTAAGTCCTAGAGACCTGAAATTTGGAGAGTACATTCCTTATGTGGTCTAGGGGTGCACTAAGAAAGGAATTTCCGATACTCCCGCTTTAAGGGGTCCAAAATGGGCTTTTAATATACAACAAAAAAGCTCTGTATTTCAGAAACCGTTAGCAGTAGAACCTTGAAATTTTACATGGAGATTCCTCAAATAAAATAAATAAACACGTGTTTCAGCGATTCCTGAAATTTTCCTGAAAAATGGAAGGGGATCGTTTTCTATGTAAAAAAATAAAAAAACTTTAGTTTTTACAACGCACTGCCTAAACCGCTGATCGTAGAGACTTGAAATTTCGACAGTGTATTCCTTTTAGGGTGTAAAGGTGTACTTAGAAAGGAATTTGGAAAATTAACCCTCTTAGGGGTTCAAAAAGGGCTTTTAACGTATACACTTTGCGTTTTGCAACGCACAGTCTAAACCGCTGGACCTAGACACATGAAATTTGAAGGATGTATTCCTTTTAGGGTGTAGGGGTGTACTAAGAAAGGATTTTTAAAAATTCACCCTGTAAGGGGTCCAAAATGGCTTTTAATGTAAAACTAAAATGCTTCGTATTTCAGAAACCGTTGGTAGTAGAAACAAGAAAATTCACAAGGTAATTCCTTAAATAAAAATAGCCAACATAAGTTTCAGCAGTACCTGAAATTTTGCTGAAAAAAAGCATGGGAACATTTTCTTTGTAAATAAATACACTTTAGGTTTTAGCGAGATTTCAGCGTATTTCGGCAATTTCAAAGTTTGTTTCACGGTGAAGTCATTAAGATCAAAATATTTTCAGGACCTAATGGTTAAAATAGGACCCCTAAATTGAAAAATTTTGATTATGGTGTCGTTTAGAAGGTCGTTTGACGGTGTCGTTGTTGAGATTACATATTTTCAGGATCTCAAGGTTAAAATGGGACCCCTAAATTGAAAAACTTGAGTATGGTGTCGTTTCAATGGGCGTGTCACGGTGTCGTTGTTGAGATTAAAACATTATCAGGACCTCAAGATTAAAATGGGACACCCAAATTGAAAAAACTTGACTATGGTGTCGTTTCAAAGGTCGTGTCACGTGTTGTTGTTGAGATTAAAATATTTTCAGAACCTCAACGTTATAATGTGACCCCTAAATTGAAAAACATAAGTATGGTGTCGTTTCAAATGTCGTTTGACGGAGTCGTTGATGAGATATATTTAACGGACCTCAAGGTTAAAATGGGACCCCTAAATTGAAAACCTTGAGTATGGTGTCGTTTCAAAGGTCGTGTAACGGTGTCGTTGTTGAGATTAAAATATTCCAGGACCTCAAGGTTAAAATGGGACCCCTTAATTTAAAAAAATAAGAATAGTGTAATGTCTAAGGTCGTTTGAAGGTGTCGTTGTTGAGATCTAAACATTTTCAAGACCTCAAGATTAAAATGCGAACCCTTAATTGAAAAACTTGAGTATGGTGTTGTTTCAAAGGTCATTTGAAGGTGTCGCATACATTTTACGTTTGTAAAAATCTAAATTGAAAAACTTAAGTATGGTACTTTTCACTAGAAACGGGATATTTACCATGATTTTTTAGTTTTTAATGTTCCCGATATTTCGGCACAGTTGCATGCGCCATGATCACGGGAGAACTAATTAAGTATGGTGTCGTTTCAAAGGTCATTTGACGGTATCGTACAAAATATAAGAGACATAGTCAAGAAAAAACAGTAAAAAAATCCAGCTACCGCAGGGACTGCTATGCACGCTATAAATATTCACACATAAACTTAAATTAGAGACACATTAAAATACACACACTTAAGTCAAGAAAAAAACCAGTTAAAAAAAATCCGGCTGCCGCAGGAACTGCTATGCACGCTATAAATATAGAGGTTCAAAAAAGTTAGAGACACATATAAACACACATACACACTAAAGTCAAGCAAAAAACCAGTTATAAAAAACTACCTACCGCAGCGACTGCTATGCACGCTATAAATATTCACACATAAACTTAAATTAGAGACACATCAAAACACACACACTTCAGTCAAGCAAAAAACCAGTTAAAAAAACAGCTATCGCAGCGACTGACTGCTATGCACTCTATAAATATTAATGTTCAAAAAATTTAGAAGAACATAAAAACACACACACTAAGTCAAGCAAAAACCAGTTAAAAAAAACCAGCTACCGCAGCGGCTGCTAATGCACAAAAAATTACATTCAGAAAAAATCGAGACACGCACTTAATGCATAACCAGTCAAGCAAAAAATCATACTAAAAATTCAGCTACCGCTGCGACTGCTACGCTATGGTGGATTGAGTCCTCAAGTAAATACCTATAAACTGTGGTATCCTACCTGTAAATCCCACTGGCGACGAGATAAACCGCGAAAAAATACCACCACTTGCTTATTTATTGTGTTTTTGTGCATCGGCTATAAAATGTCGATCGGTTAAATCGAACAATTCGATATTTCGAGTAAAAAATTATATTACGACGCGTGGAACAGTTCATGGCGCTCAATACAATTAAATCAGAGTTACAAGTCACAAAGACACCTGATTTGGGGGGGTGAAGGGGGGAGGGGGGGCTGGACGAGGCGCAGCGCACGCGGGCCGCGTAGGGGTCGGCAGCGGCGCCAGCGCAGCGCCCGCGGGCGATGTGCAGTGCGTGGAGCAGCCTTGCTGGCGGTGCGGAAAGGGGCACCGGACCATCGGATGCTGGTTTAGAAATTATTCTTGTGACGGTTGCGGGCAATGTGCATACGTTCGGTGGAGGCGCGCTAACTTACAATTAGCATAGGTAGGATACCACAAGTGGAAAACCAAACATTCTACTACTACAACAACTAGAACATACTATTACCACAGTGTAAAACATAATTAGTCTGTGCTATTACGCAGAGTTATGGATAAAACAATATTACGCGTACGAAGTCGCGGGTTACAGCTAGTATAATATAAGCGTGTTAAAAAAAGCATTAAATAAATTGTAAAATGATTTTAATACATGATTAAGACACTACAAAAAAATCTTTTTTTTTGCATATTGAATACAGTTTTTTCTACTTTTTGTAAAAAAAGACAGTGTTTTTTCAAACGGTTTGTAACATTCCGCTTGACGTCAGAATGAATGGCATTCAAGCAAGGGTCACTCAATCCAGACGCACTACATTTATGTACGATTCTGGTTTTGTTTTAGTAATAACGTCCAAAACCTGTACGACATCTGTTGCGCGGCGAGCGATGGGTCGCCTGTGACGCAGGAGGTTGCGGGTTCGATTCCCGCCTCGGAACAAATATTTGTACGATCTGCAGATATTTGTTCAGGGTGTTCTGGGTATTTTCTATCTATAATAAAAAAATACTATCTATGTAATGTATTGTATTAAGCTTCGACCAAAGTAAAATAATTTACGTCGATCGTATTAAGTATATCAGTTATATATCTAGTACCCATAACACAAGCTCTACTTAGCTTGGGCCTAGTTAATGTTTTTACAAAATTAATTACTTACTTGTGTTAATGTACGCTGATAGGTAATAGAGATATTTACGTTATAAGCTCATTGTAAAGGTTAGTTCACGATTTTTTTATCGAGAAAATTTATCGTAATCGTGTTTTGGGCACTATCATGCCCTTGGAAATATGATGAAGATTAACAACTGGGTAGAATTTGGTAAAAATATTTTATCTGAACTCTTGATAGCCTCTTAAATGAGTAAAAGTCCTTGACTACACCTACACCATACCTTCCTTGCACCATGGGATGAAGGCCCCTTTGACTCATACTAGGTACCTATTGTTGCAACATTATGACGTCATAACTTCATCTCACGGTGGCCCGGTTACAGAGCTTGTTAAATCTTGAGGGATTAGTAGACGCTTTACCGTGCTACTAATAAACGACAATTGACGACCTCTGTAGCGTGTCGGGCGAGTAGCCGGCTGAGATGCGAAAGCGGTTGCGGGTTGATTCCCGCTGCGGGACAAATATTTATATGATCTGCAAATATTTAGCATATAATAAAATAGAATTATTGTTATTTGTAACAACATAGATATAAACAAAATAAAACAACATAAGACAATATTTGTAAAACACTTGTTTCATATTTTTTGTACCAATTTAATAAACTTTACTTACTTTACTTACATGAAAATACACAAAATGATAGTCAGATTTGCTGTTACAAAAAGCTCTCTAACTCAGCAACCTGCGCTGGTCTTCCGTTAGAGCCTTTTTCTAACTAAGAGAACAGAACTGCAGACGTGTATCTGAATGATACGAACAATAAAAATATATTAATTTAGCAGTAGGTAATACAAAAATAAAAAAAATACAAAAAAAAATTGTACTTCTTGGCACAGATAAAATAATACTATACTAGTATTATTGGTAAAAATGGTAATGAAGAAGAACAAAGCTACTAGGATAAGAAAAACAAGAAAATAACATAGTATATCTACAATTAACGTAGGTGTTATAATAAAAACACCGGCTCTGGGTGTTGTGGTAGCATGGTACTCGTAGTTCCTGATACCCACGACAGGGAATCCTAGTGTGGGGTCGACTATATGTGTGACTGTTGGGTGTTATGTTATGTTATGTTGAGGGATTACCGTAGAGACTGGATACTACCATGCTATAATAAACGCTGAGTATCCTTCGAGTAGTTACACCGTGTTTTGTCTCTTTCGAACGAATTTGAAACTGCTTGTGAATACAGAAGACAAAACACTGTACTATTCCAAGGTAATTTTATAGTAACATGAAAAGCTTTGTTAGGATTGTGCGAGTGAATTTGATGCTTCCAGACAAATATGAAAGCAGAAAAAAAAACGGCCAAGTGCGAGTCGGACAAGCGCGCGAAGGGTTCCATACCATTATCTATAAAAAACACGTTTGTTGTGTGGGGTCCCCCTTAACTATAAGAGCTATACTGTTGAAACTTGGTAGGTAGATGTATTCTGTGAACAGCATTAAGATTATTACACAAAAAATAAAAAATAAATATTTATTTTTGGGTTCCCCATACGTAGAACTGAAACTCAAAAAAAAAAACATCAAACCTATACGTGTGGGGTATTTATGGATAGGTCTTCAAAAATGATGTTGCGGTTTCTAACATCATTTTTTTCTAAACTGAATAGTTGGCGCGAGAGACACTTCCAAAGTGGTAAAAATTGTCCCCCCCCCCCCACATAACTTCTAAAATAAGAGAATTATAAAACTAAAAAAAAAATATGATGTACATTACCATGTAAACTTCCAACCAAAATTGGTTTGAACGAGATCTAGTTAGTAGTTTTTTTTAATACGTCATAAGTCGTAATCCATCCAAGAACTTTTATATTATGTTACTTGCTGCTACGGAACCCTTCATGGGCGAGTCTGACTCGCACTTGGCCGCTTTTTATTGAAATCGGTGAAAAAGTATTTAATTATTATAACCGTTCGTCTTCCAACCATTAAATAATTATAATGATGTAAAGATATGCATTTACGGCTGCATTGTGCGCAGGTACTATAATCATAAACCTTAATATTAATACATTGTGAGTTCTAAACAATTGATAATAAAACTAAGTAGAACGGATACTAACGGGATACCGCTGGATTTAAGCGTGACTAAAAAAAACGGGGACTTATTTTTTTTTAAACTTATTTTTATGTGTTTGGTGCGAACTGCGAATCCAACTCAGCAGCGTATCTTCTCTCAATAATAATCCGAAATACCTCATACATACATCTTCTTCTCAGTCGTTGCACACTTGACAGAGCGGTCGTGGTCGTCATGTTGTACTATTATTAGGGGCTGGTGTTGCTTGCCTCACGATATCTCGCCATGTATGCCTATTCGTGGACATCCTTGTGCATTCATACAGGTTGCCACCCACTGCAGACTTGATGTGGTCAGTCCAACGCATGGGCGACCTTCCGCGCGGTCTGGTGCCCTCTACTCGTCCTTGTACGACAAGACGCTCAATGGAGTCAGTGTTCCGTCTCGAGAGGTGTCCGAAAAACTTAAGGATGCGAGTTTGAACTAGATCGGATACCAAGTTCTTGAAGTATCGACACATTAGTACGAAACTCCATACTTACATAAGACTTTCGAATTATGGTGGGGTATGCCAAAATTTCTAATCTTAGATGTAATTTTTAACAGACTAGTAAAATATTCAAATAAAAAATATAGATACTACATTATAATTCCGAGGGATCACCGGGATCACTGTACTAGAAACAATATTTTCTAGATAAAAAAAACAAAGTTAGGTCTATTTTTTGCCTAGATTCGATTGTTTATTGAAATGGTGCATATTATTGGGTACAAAAAATTATAATATAAAATCAATACAACAAACCCAAACTTACGAACAAAGTAGGACATATTCCCCAAAAAACACTTTTTCGTGCGGTACGAGGCGTTTTTTTTGTATGAAGATTTCTGCCTGGTGTTGGCGCTGCCTGATAAACTTACGGGAACAAGGTTTTTTTAAGTAACAATAATTAGGTGACGTATAGAGGATTCATTTTAAAAACATTTTATTGAAATTAAATCAGCAAGTCATTGTCATGGCAATCGTAAAAATAATTTAGAAATAGGTAATCCAATATCTACAATATCGATTTCCATCTATTGATTCGCGAGCAGCTGTCCTAACGGCGTCGCGGTCACTGTGTGAATTCGGTAATAAGGTCGAGTGTCTAGCTGTCATGTTGATTTGATAGCTGAGGCTGGACGGGTCCATTACAATATTGATTGGCTTTTAATTGATGAAAATTATTCAGATTAGTCTGACAGTTTTTGATTAGTGGTGTTCGCCGAACTGAGACCTCGCGTGTACACAAGATCTATTTCTTAACCTTCCTAGGTTCTATTTCAAGACATTTACAATAAATTGTTTTTTTTTTATAATGGGTCTAAATATCCTAATAGGAACAGGTTATGTACCATGATTTTTGAGTTTTGATTGTTCTCGATATTTCATAACTCAAAATCATGGTAAATATCCTGATTCTAGAGAAAAGTATATAACCATGATAGTTTCAAAAGGTATAAATATCGATTTTACAAATACAATTTCGAACTTTATCCTGTTAAGCTTAAAGCCAAATTAGCATGACAAATTTCAAAATTGTGAGATTGTGATTTTATAATTTTTGCTCATGCCTCAAAAACAACAAAGTCTAAAATAAAATTACAAAAAAAAAGGTTTTGATATTTCGTAATTAATCACTTTTGTTTGATGCCAATTGTATTTTTTTACCCCCTTTAGACCCCTCTTTACAATCCCCCGACCGATTTAGCTCATAACCTTACCTAAAAATAATTGTACCAATACCAATTATACCAATTGTAATAATACCAATTGTTGTAGTATTCAAATTCCGTAAGTACCGCTTACCTATTTCCTTAAAAATATTCCGTGTATTTGTCTTTTTTTTCGTTTGGTCGTATAAATGTATGCCGCTAGTTGGCTTCGCAATTAAGGTATACCGCCTATTCTCTAAGTAAAGTAGGGCAAAATTGAGATGCATAAATATTTCTTAGTGGTTTTTTTCTATGTTCTAGTCAAGATACGGCTAAATTGCTTAGTTCGTTAGGTACGTAATTTCACAAGGGGTATAATTTAGACGGTCACTAAAAATATATTTCAGACTCTAAGCCTAGGCACCAAATAAAATAAACACCGCCCAAAAAAGCACTAAACAGTTATCAAAATGGATAAATGGTCACCAAATTACGATGGATTAACGGTCACCAAATTCTGTTAGGTTAGGTTGGGTTAGGTTAGTCTAAGGTCTGTTGGAGTCTCTGGAGAGGGACCCATGGGGAAGGCCGTACAGGTTGGCGAGACAAAAGCTCCGCCCCTGGGCTGCCCCCATCACGAGTACGCTGCAGCCTCCAGTCCTTCGTCGAGTGGTCGAGGGACTGTTCCCCAGTTGCCCGGGGCCCGAATTTGTCCCTCCTATCATGGTGGTGCCTCTGAGGGCAGACAAAGAGGGTGAGGAGGAGGAAGTGCCTGAAATCTCTGAAACGGAGCTGGGTGCGGCCGTTCTCCGGATGAGGGCCAAAAATACGGCACCAGGACCTGATGGCATTCCGGGTCGTGCGTGGGCTTTAGCTCAGGAGGCTTTGAAGCACCGCATAATAGCCCTCTTCGACCGCTGCATGCGCGAGGGGACGTTCCCAAGGCGGTGGAAAGGCGGCAGGCTTGTTCTCCTGCGGAAGGAGGGGCGCCCCGCGGACGAGCCGTCGGGGTATCGCCCTATCGTGCTGCTTGACGAGGCCGGCAAGCTTCTGGAGCGTGTTGTTGCTGCTCGCCTCGTTAAACATCTTGTAGACATTGGCCCTGATCTGGCCGATATGCAGTATGGGTTTCGGAGAAACCGCTCGACGTTGGATGCGATATCCCGTGTCCGCGACCTCTCCGAAGAGGCGTGTACCAGCGGCGGGGTTATGTTGGCGGTTTCGCTTGATATCGCCAACGCGTTCAACACCCTAACGTGGAGCACGATCTTGGAGGCACTAAGGTTCCATGGCGTGCCTCAATACCTCCAACGCCTCATCGGTAACTACCTCTCCGATAGAGAGGTAGTTTACCAGACAAGAGAGGGTGAGGGCCGGAGCCCCATGACGCGCGGCGTTCCACAGGGTTCTGTTCTGGGCCTCCTTCTGTGGAACGTTGGATATGACTGGGTCCTGCGGGGTGCTAACCTGAGTGGCATCAGTGTCGTGTGCTACGCTGATGACACTCTTGTTACTGCCAAAGGACGAACGTATAGGGATGCATCCATCCTGGCCACTGCCGGAGTTGCGGCGGTAGTTGACAGGATTCGACGCCTGGGACTGGAGGTGGCGCTCCACAAGTCTGAGGCCATATGTTTCCATGGACCTCGGAGGGCACCACCCGCAGACTGCAGCATCGTTGTGAGTGGGACAACCATCGCTGTAAAGTCGAACCTTAAGTATCTCGGCATCGTACTTGACAGCAGATGGAAGTTCGGGGCGCACCTTCAATGGTTGTCCCCCAAACTTGTAGGGACAGCTGCTGCACTGGGTCGCCTCCTTCCGAATCTTGGGGGTGGAAATAGGACCTGCCGTCACCTCTACATGGCAGTGGTACGCTCCATGGCCCTCTACGGTGCCCCCATTTGGGCGGACTCCCTCAACTCCAGAGAGATCGCTTTGCTTCATAGTGCCCAAAGGGTCATGGCAGTGAGAGTGAGCAGGGGCTACCGCACACTCTCGCACGAGGTGGCTTGTGTCCTCGCGGGCTCACTGCCCTGGGACCTTGAGGCTGGGGTTCTTTCCTCGGTGTTCTGGAGAAGAGCACGAGCCCGCGTGGAAGACCTTCGTCCAGTCCCGCGAGAGGTGCAGCAGTGGCGGTTGGACGCCAGGGATGCTGCCCTAGAGTCCTGGAGCAGGAGGCTAGCCATGACATCACGGAGGGGGGCTGGGGCCTGCCGGTTACTTGAAGCGGTCCAGCCCGTACTTAAAGAGTGGGTTGAAAGAAGGCACGGGTCGCTTACCTTTCGGTTGACGCAGGTCCTATCGTCGCATGGATGCTTCGGGAGGTACTTGTGCAATGTGGCCCGGAGGGAGGCGACGCCGGTGTGCCAGCAGTGTAGATGCGTCGAAGAAACCGCGCAGCACGTGCTGGAGGTGTGCCCGGGAGCAGCGGAGTCGCGGCAAGACTTGGCCGCAATTGTAGGGGTGGACCTCTCATTACCGACCGTAATAGCTCAGATGATTGACGATGAGAGATCATGGAAGGCAATGGCCTTGTTCTGCGAGGAAGTGATGTTGCAGAAGGAGGCTGAGGAGCGTGAGAGAGAAGCAAATCCTCTCTCTCTCGCTCTACGGAGGACGCGGACACGGAGGCGTGCTAATCGAGTTCGCACTCCGTCTCCTTTAAGAGGGCCTGGAGCGTCAGATGCGGGGGCGTCTGGCACTCTATAATTGGCCCTCCAGTGTGGGTGATGCGCTGTATGTTCCGGTGCATCGCCTGAGCCATTTGAGGGGGCAAATGCCTCCCTAGGTGGGTCTACCCTGGCCCAACGGGGTAGACGTCGGAAAGACGGGGCTGCGGTGAATGTGTAAACGGTCCCGCGGCCTCGTTTGTATTCGTTGCCGAAGGAACATCGTGGGGTTTTAGTCGGTAGGAGTCCGACATAACTACCGGCCACCCCCATGGCCGGTAGTATCCAAGAGGATTTCCCAACGTACAAAAAAAAAATGGTTAGTCTAAGGTGTATTTTAAAGGCGTCCATATATTTTTATGTCAGTCAATAATACGAAAAAAAGGATTTATTCCATAATATTTTAGGAAACGTAATTTGGTGACCATTTATCCATTTTGGTAACCGATTAGTACTTTTTTGGGCGGCGTTTAAACACAAGCCTTTCACAAGCTACCCTATATGCACCAAAAAACAGAACATTGACTTGTTTTAGATACCGCTTTTTGGCTTCTGAGTGCGGTATACTCTAGTTAAAATAAAGAAAATGCATGGCCGACTGAATAAATTCATTTACAAATATAAATGGAGTGGTAATTTGAACCACCTCGTCGCCTTTGATCAAACTCGAGATAAAATTGTAGCATAAAAAAGTTCAAAGTTTGGTTAGGTGATGCGCAATCTCACACTTTATTGGAAGAATAAACAATGCTCGGTGCTTCTTTAAAACCAAAAATATACAATAAAAGTTATTGTTTTACGATCGAAGGTAGGTGTCGTTTTTATAATGCCACCTGCAGAGTGTTTTTTTGGGAGAACCGTAAAATCTCAGTTTTTTGTGAGGAACAATCAAAATTCTTTTGTTTCCCACATTCTTCTGTTATTGTAGTCGGTGTCAACCCCTTGTCCGAAATGATTTAGTACGCGATTATTCAAATATTAACTTTACATGGTTTTCTAATCAAATATTTATAGAAATTTTTAAACTATCATGGTTATGTACATAATTTTCACTAGAAACGGGATATTTACCATTTTTTTTTATTTTTTTATTTACTGTGCCGAAATATCGGGAACATATAAAACTCAAAAATCATGGTAAATATCCCGTTTCTAGTGAAAATTAAATATTTATAGGTTGCCATAAAATAGTAGGTAAGTATACAATTTCGTTTTCTCTTTCTTTATTAAGGCGAGGCATTGATAAACTTTTATTTCGTATAGAATTTTTTATGAAGCCGTATAAGCTAAAAACGTTTTATTACTTTAAATAAAAAAATTGGCATAATTTAAAAAATAAACATCTAGGTACAATATTCAAGTGTGTGTTTGGACGAATCTATATATAAAATTTAGATACTTAAATCTGTTTAAAATGAGGTTCCTTTGATATTTTTTTGTCTGTTATAAAAATTAACCAATCGTGTAATTCAACTACAAGAAATAAGTCAGCGATATGAAGAATTAGGTCGCTAAATATCACTTTCATATGTTTTGTAATTGTAGAGTAAAATCTAGATCTCTGCCACAAACATTTCCAATTCCTACGTTATCCTGCTTGTGTTTGCCCGTGGTTTTGCTCGCGTTATAACGGGATAAAAAGTAGGCTGTAGCTCAATTCATTTGTAATTGTTCTAAATTTCATCAAAATTGTTTCAGTCGCTAAGGCGTGACTTAGCAACAAACAAACATTCAAACATCTAAACATAAATACTTTCCGATTTATAATATTACTTTGTAGGGATAAAATGTTACTATCATACATACCTACAAACATAAATAGACACACACTTTTTTTCCCAAAAGGGTGGGTAGGCA
This sequence comes from Operophtera brumata, assembly GCA_932527175.1. NCBI lineage: Eukaryota > Metazoa > Arthropoda > Insecta > Lepidoptera > Geometridae > Operophtera > Operophtera brumata. The sequence continues at coordinate 49,216,985 of OW052239.1, read as the reverse complement.
GTACCTCAAATGGCCTCTTCTCACGTGGGTTGCACCATCGTGGGTAATAGACGTGACAAGTGGTGAACTCCATCACCGCCATTGCTTCCCACGAGTGACTCTGCTAACGCTTTTTTTTCAGTAATAATACATTTCTTAAATAAGCTAGACGCCAGGACAAATGTTATACTAACGAATCTTAAAAACAAGTCCGGGTAATCCCTTATTCGGCTTGTACGACATCCACGGGAGGAGATGGAGGGGTCAATTCTTAGGCTAGACACACCAGGGACACAACAATATGTAGAAATTAAATGACGTTGCAAAAGATACGTACCTAACTACTACGGAATCGAAAACACAAAGAACACTGCAGTTAAAAGTTTACTGTGAACGTAAGAATCATTCTTATACGAAAAGTTTAACGATTGTTTTCTGATTGACTCCTCCGAAACTTCTTCGTAAGAAGTCGTTTTAGAGATATCGTTAACAACAACGACATGACAAACCCATTAATGGGCATTTAGCGAGAACATTTCACGAACTAAATCCAGCTAAAACAAAAATAGCTACAAAAGTGTTATTTCCTGTCATAAAATGTTGACTCATTTATCATCAAAGAAATAAGGTTGAAAATCGCTTGTGAATGTTGAAAAAAACGGCAAATCTCTATTTGTATCGTTAGCTGACTATTATTTATTTTTAAAAGTTCGATAAAATCAGGAACAAACGCTAAGTTTGCCCAATCCGTGTAATCTTTTCTAAACTCTTCGAAAACAAAAGAAACCGCAGTTTTTGTGATTGTTCGTTTTTTCTGGATTCTTGAGACACGATCTCTGGACAAAGGTTTACTCAGACAATTATTTTACACATCCACCTTACATTTTTATGGTTTCTTATTACACAGCAGTAGAGTTGGATTTAGTCTGAATTTGTTGTATTGACTGCAGCATGAGGTTGCCAAGTGTAATCATTCATTCGAATTTGGCGCCATTTTAAATTATAATTTTATAATAATAAAAGGGGTTGAACGCAAAGGCACCGTCTTTATGATTTTATAAATTTCTTGTAAAAATAAGTTGATTATAACAATTTAATACGAGTTATGTTCCTAAGACACCGTTAAGACCCTGCTCTTCAGTTTTCAAATAGCGGGGGGTGGGGGGGGGGGGGGGGGGGGGGCTACCCCCCTATTCTCTAACTGAAAGGCACTCGGTGACCAACGTTTGACAAGTAGAATGCCCATCAATTGCTCTTGTCCTGCAGCGAGAATCGAACTCGTAACCCTTCGCATCTCAGCCGGCTCAGCACGCCACAGAGGTCGATGGTCGATATCTTGGTTGTATAGATCCTGTAAAACCATTAAAGACTTCAATACTCCTTTTAAAAATTGTTCCTTTCTGTAAGCCAAACAAAGGACTGGAGGAAGGCTGTGGTGCCTTAGTAAAGTGCTTACTTTCACAAACATTCATGAGTACAAAGGGTCTGGCTGTAAAGGTGGCTTCAATTGAAGCCTCTACAGTATGCTCAATGAATGTTAAGCGTGAGCTTAGGGTAGTGTGGCCATGGGTTTGCACTGTGAGGGACTCGGTAAGATAATTTATCATCATCACCATCAGCCATAAGTCATATGTTGATGACCTCTGTGGCGCGGTGGGCGTACGTTCGCCTGCGACGCAGGTTGCGGGTTCGATTCCCGTCTCGGAACAAATATTTGTGCGATCTGCAGATATTTGTTCAGGGTGTTCTGGGTATTTTCTATGTATAATAAAAAAATATCTATCTGTGTAATGAATTGTATTAAGTATATCAGTTATCTAATACCCATAACACAAGCTCTGCTTAGCTTGGGGCTAGATAATGTGAACCAGTGAGTTTTAATTACTACATATAAATAGTTCAATGACAATGGTGTGAACTGTTTTTTTTTGTTTTTTTTATATTTTTCTTTAAAAACCTTATTTTACCATTTTCATTTACCAAAATTGATGAATTTTGGTAAAATTACTATTACCTAGACACGTTATTTTTCGTCTATAGTTCCTGATGTATTGTCACCCTACTCCAGCACGCTTCTAAAGAGATTTATTCATTTTGGAAGAACACCCGCCTTCGGCAGGTGATGGACAAACGCACGCGAGCCTATTATTGTTATTTCATCAATTTTACTGAAAATAAACCTTATTTCTAGGGCTGAAAAGTCTACTCTGCAACATTTTTGGTCACGGTCATCAACAAAAAATAAATTGTTGCAAGCAAAATTGTAAGGTGTACTGTATTTCAAAATAGCATATGTTGTAAGATTTTAATACAAATGTTTGAGCCAATTGTGTATTGAAAACTAAACTAAATCCCCTTTGTTTAGTAGGATAAAGCTTTTTTGAAGAGTTCGTCCGGGAAGTACTACCACCATACCTATTTCTGCCGCAAAGCAGTAGTGCTCGCATTGCTGTGTCCCGGTTTGAAGGGGTGCCGGTGAAATTACAGGCACATGAGACTTTCATCTTTATGTCTCAGGGTGGCTGGCGCAGTGCAATGCCACATAGGGCGCGTCCTAGGAGGACGTGACCTATGTGATAATGCATTGTTAAAGGCAGAGCGGAGGGTAACGCTTACCATCAGGTGAGCCATCTGCTAGATCCGTCATTAAAAGTTCTTTACAAAAAAAGTAGCTAGTGTAAATCTGTGGTCTCTGCCTAACCTTTCGGGAAAAAGGCTTGAGTTAATAACCACAGATGATGAAGACGCGCAATCCAAACAATAAATTAATACAATCTCCTCCAAATACCGAATCAAATCAAAAAATATTATGATCTAAAATTACCAGAATTACAGAAGACCACCTAGAAAGTACACTCGACGTCAGAAGTTCTAAGTCAACATTATTGTGTTCCTTTATGACACTCCGGGAATCCTGTCCATCTGATTTGAATTTCAAAAAGTCTGTACTGAGCTTAACGACTACGAATGTTATTTATGAGAATAGCTTCTACCCTGAATTATGTAGAGTACCTATTTATCTTTATTTTTAAAAGAAAAATGCTCTATTTGTTTTTTTACCTAAAGGAATAACAAAAAAAGAGGAAAATGAGTCCTTCAGGACAGGCAACGCATTGGCAATACCTCTAGTGTTGCAGATGTCAATAGGCGACGGTAACCGCTTACCATCAGGCGGGACGTATGCCAGTTAGTCGAGCCATTAAATAAAAAAACGAACGAAGAATTAGTATGCGTTTAGGGTGAAAGGTTGTGCAAACTAATGTTCTCATTTATCTCCAAAACGGTTGGACCGATTTAGATTTATGGTGTTTGCGAGATGGTTCTTAGCTACGTTAGTTGGAAATTGGTGCAGCCGTTTCCATTCCAGGATCATCAGCTCAGAACAATGCTTTTGGAAGACAATTGCAAGGAATGACAGCTGATAGCGCGTTCTATTGTTTCCTGTGGTGACATCTAGTCGTGAATAGAGTAATTAGGTTTGGGCCGTACTTAATGCGTGCTAAACACCTATGGACACCGTCCAACAAAACCATTTGCGAAACCCTGTTTTAGCATAAAAAACCAATAATAAAAAATAAATATAAAACAACGCTTCCAAATTAAAAAAAATGAGCTAGCTTTACTTTATTCGCATATGTAACATTTGCCATCTCACCTCTTTGGTAATAAGCAACAGGGCTGATAGTGCCAACCTCTCGGAAAAATACGCGCGACCAATCTCTCAAAAAGCGCGCGCTTCCTGTTACACATTTCCGTCCCTTTTCACGAAATCACTCCCACAGATTGCAGGAAAGCGAGAGGGAAGATGTTACACATCAAAAAACTTGTTACACGCCTAATTGATTTTCAAAATTTTGATATTGTTTTTTTGCTTCACAGTACCAACATAACTAAATATCTTCATACATGTGTAAACTCACGACTTTCTGTGTTTTTAATATTATAATGATGACGTGTCACGGAGGAGTTATAGCTCACACTTTATCATGCACTAGCTTTTAAACGCGGATTCACTCGCTTCTAAAAAGATGAGTTAATACTCCTTTTTTATTCAAAAGTGAAAATTCGTAATATTAAGTATTTTCACGTACTTTATTGCCCTCATAAAGTATATAAAAATAAATAATGCTGGACAGTACACACAACATTATTTAGCCATAACTTAGGTTGGGTTATGGCTTGACGGAGACTCTTGACGACTTGACTAATTTTATTATAATTACATTACTTAAACGTTGGCGAAATTATTTGGAGCACTCCTCAGAAGCCATTATAAATAAAATAATAAAGCGTTTATAAATAAAGTTTTTTTTATATGTACGTTAGTTGCTATGGGCTATGGGCTTATTGTTTAGGTTTAGTGCATTTCTCAATAATCCTGAAATAAATATTTTGAATTTGAATTATAAGAAAAGAAGAAGTCTTTGTACCCAACGCCACAGAATATACCAAACTATACTGATACTTGTACTATTATATATAGTACAAGTATCAACGCAGTGACCTAGAAAGAACAGGTCACGTCCACCTAGGACGCGCCCTATGTGGTATTGCACTGCGCCCGCCACCCTGAGACATAAAGATGAAATGTCTCATTTGCCTGTAATTTCACCGGCACCACAGAATATATAATCCAGCACCCTTACCCTTCAAACCGGAACACAGCATGCAAGCACTACTACTTTGCAGCTGAAATAGGTATGGTGGAAGGACTTCCCCAGACGAACTCTTTCACAAAAAAGCTCTACTAAGTACTACAAATATTTGCAGATCATACAAACATTGGTCTTGCAGCGGGAATCGAACCTGCAACCTTTCGCATCTTAGCCGGCTACTCGTCCGACGTGCTACATGAATCCTAGGGATGTTCATCATCAAACAAACAAACATACCAACACTTTTTACATTGTTTTAATATTTAAATGATGACGTGTCTGAGTTATGGCCTAACGCCTTATCTACACGATGCATGTTTCGTTAAAACGCTGTGTAGGCAGTTTATATTCAGAGATAACAGGCACGAGCCTTTTACGTCATTTTATGTCACCAACAACGTAACATGACAGGATAAAATTTAAAAAAAAACCTATCTCGCCTTTCGAAAGTATAGACCCGCCAACTTCCATCAATATCTAACTCAGTAAAGTTCAGGTTTAAGGCTATATGTTAAAGTATCGAATGGGCTGAGTCTGCAAGAAAACAATAGCTGCATGAAAGTGACAACCCTATTACTCACTTGAACCCAGGAAGAGAGAAGCTAATTTTATAAAAGCTTGTATTGAAAAATATATTTTTCATAAAAAACTTATTTTGATTTGTTTTGCAAAGTAGCCAATGGCAATAATATTGTAGACAAAATACCAAAAGAGCACGTGAACAAAAAAAAATCGCCACGCGGCTTCCGTCAATTTCAATGGCAAATCTACCTGGACATTCCTGGAAATTGCCACCTTTGTTTATCAGATGTTGCATACAAAGAGTCCATAACGTTCTGCAAATTTCAATTTTATTCACAATGCTGCAAGTATTAAATTTGCTTGCATGATTTGTTGGAGAGACCCATACAAAGAAACCATTTTTCTATGTCCTGCAATTTATTTGCAACTGTATTTCTATAGCATTTAGATATTAAATCAAGCATTGTTTGTCTAAAGTTAGGGCTTTCGCATGACGTAATAACTAAATTATTCTCAAACAGAGAATTCATGTTGGAAGATACATAAGTTTTTTGTGTAAAATATATTTTTCAATACAAGCTTTTAAAAAATTAGTGTTTGTAACCGTGTGCTGATCACAATGAGCCTAAACACGGCCAGTCTACTATTATCCATCGAGGAGTTCCGTTGTCCACCTTCCGTCTCCATCATCAGATCAGCTCGTTGTCACCATCATATTGTATTGTCATCGGAACTTGACAGTTATACAAAATACCATCTCAATCGGTTGAGGATAACTGCTTTAAAATTCAGTTGCAAGATTCCACCCGGAAATACATTGCAAGTTTATTAATATAAAGCTTGTAAAAACGCTCCATACTAAACGAAGTTCGATCCTCATTTGCATACTAATTAATTCAAGTCTATGTTTTTTTTATAAACAATCTAGACCTGTGGTTTGTCTGTTTCTCATTATATTGTATAGAATCAAACTAGCATGGGTAATAAGATTTCCAGACAAATCTTTAACTCAGAGTGATTTGGACACCATATAATTTGATAAGAAACTGACAAACAGATAGACAGACAGACTTGATATTGGTGTATTGATCATGTGTACAAATTTCATGCAGTTTGTATAGGCAACGGTCTTTTTGGGTTTTCAATGTCAACAAATTGGATTTCTACCATAAATAATACAAAATAAAATATCGGCTGTAAAGGGGTCTTCTAAACTAAAAAAAAAAAAAAAAAAAACAATATTTAAATATTACCTACAAATAAATATAATACAAATTACAAAAATAAAATATAATTATGTACGTTCTAATCTAATCACAAATCACTAACGACTCACACTAATCAAAGTGTAAGCTGGGCTTTAATAGCTGCCGTGTCGGGTCGCCGCGGCATGCCTCTAAAACTCGGATTATCCTTGGATTAATTACAGTGTTTTGTCTTCAGCATATGAAGTTAAAAATTCAATCAACAGAGAAAAAACACGCTTTAACTCACGGTTATTTTACGCACTAGTCCATACAAAACATGAAAACTTTTTTCACTTCTAAATGCGAATTATCAGATTTGGATTATGTTTTAGAGGCACGATAAAAAATAAAGATTAGTTCCTTCAAAAATGCCACTTTTCAGGTTAAAGATACGTTTATTTACCATAACAATTAAATTCACTTGTTTGAGAAAAACAATGAGTTCTGCTTTCAGTGACTTTTCACACCACATTCACCTTTAGCATGGTCAGGCAGAAACGTTAGTGACTGTACATAGATTCAAAGTTGTGGGACCTAGACTCAAAGTACGAGCCCATAGATTTTTGTGTTTTAAACTTTTTTGTCCTAAGCACAGAAATGGCCTTGGTGTGTCCGGCCTAAGAATATAATCTTCCGTCTCTCCCTGTGGATGTCGTAAAAGTCGACTGAGGGGCCATCAGGAGATAGGCAGCATCCAAGAACTCAACAGCAGTGCGTGATCGCTGTAACTGCGATCACCAATTGAACAAATCAATTGGTGAACCGCCCAAGCGACGTGATTGTGACAAATCCGCCGATGGCCTGAAAAAAAAAACAATTGACACTATATATATAATAGGTTTGTTAGGATTTAGTGGATAAAAACAGTTTTCTCCCGAAATGCATTTTTTAAAAATACTTTACTTATTGCCTCTAAAAAGCTATAAACCCATGTTTTAGATACATCACCCATCATACCGCCCTTATTTATTGCTAAGAGAGCCCTCATGTTTTAGGAAACTATCTACCTAGCAAACTATTTATATAATTATGTAGGTAACTGTATAATTATATAGGTAGCTAGGTACTCGCTCTACCTAATCACACCAACTGATTTGAAAACGACAAAAAATACTTCAAAAGAACCCGCAATCCATTATAGAATCTCAAAAACAGAGATTCATTCATCCTCACTATTAAGATGCTATAATAAGTGTGAAACAAGGCATTATGGACCGGTAAATAAGATAAGGACCCTCTTGTAATGAATGCCTCTCTTAATCTCAGACCTGTTCCATGAAGTGAAGTTTTATGGTCTAAGGGAATAAAGCAGTGTCTTACTTACGTCGCGGGCGGCATATTGAACCCTGAGCGTAACGAGGGACTCTACAGTTATATAGAGTCCTGAGTGGAGCGAGGGGGTCAAGCTGCCCAAGACGAAGACAGGCTTTATCCCAGAGGAGCATACTCTACTTTTCACAGTTTCTGCGAGACAATAAAAATTCACTGATAATCACAACACCAACCACTCGCCTTATTTGTTCTTTAAATAAAGTATTTCGCTGTACTTATTATTTATTTTATTTTTTCAGGTACTTATCAACAAAAATACCATAGTCAAGCGTCTCATTTGTAAGTAATCTCAAATATGTCTTGAAATAGGCATGGGTAAATGATTTAAGGTGGATACTTTCACTTGTGGCGCGAAATTCTTTTTTTTTGTGTTTAGCTGCGATACCATTTCGAAATTTTGGAGAATGCTACCAGGAACTTCACGACCTGATTCCACCATCTCCTTTTCATCATAGGACGAGCAGACGCACGGCTCGGTACCATCCTTACCTCATTAGTATACCCTCTATCCTAAACCTTTCAGTTCTACCTTTATTAACTGCTAAGGGGTGGAATACACTACCGTCGTCTGTCTTTCCTGAAAACTATAATGTGGGTTTCTTCAAGGTTTGAGTGAATAGGTGCCTGCTAGACCTTTGTTTTTCATCTTCGACCAAATCTTCACTTACCAACAGGCGAGATCGTGGTCAAACAAAGGTCTATCATTGTAAACAAAAACCCTAAACATATTTTTACAGTGCTTTTTTTTGTTTAGGGTTATCGGAGCATAGTATTATTTTATCTGTGTCGTAGCTTAACTGATGATATTTATGAGATACTAGCAGAAGTATTGATGAGCTGTAATTAGCAAAAAAACACCAAAATATTTGAATTTTGCACCTCAAGCGCATCCACCTTAACTCTCTTCGTTGAGTCATTCATTATTTTACGAGGCTCATTGGCTGTAAGTTGCATGGAAAGCTGATTAGGCAACACCACAGAACGGGCTTTATTGATGTTTGTGTGTGTGAAAGTGATTTATTCAAACTTGTGGTAACTTAGCTAACCTTGGAAAAGCGAAAGTGAAAATTGTGTGCTGTTGTTATTTCCACGAAACAATCACAATTACTTACCTGTTATGGTGGGGTAATTCTTAATATTAGATTAGATTTTAAACAGACTAAAGCAAGTACAATAATCAAATTATAAATATGCATGGATACTACATTATAATTCCGAGGGATCATTGTACCAGAAACACGATAGGACAATATTTTATCGATAGAAAAAAAAACAAAGTTACTTACGTCTATTTTTTGGCTAAATTAGATTGATTATAAAAATTACTGGGTAAAAAATTTGATAAATAAAATCAATGCAACAAAGCCGAGGGTTTACTGCAGGGGGTTTGTAAAATTATTTATGTTTTACAAGATATTCAATAAAAAGTTTTTTGTGTTTAAAAAAAAAAAGTATTATTAGGTATACAGTACAGTAGCAGTAACAGTAGTCGTACAACAGTTATGCAATAAAATATTTATGATTCTAGCCGCTTTATGGAAACCAAGCCTTATGACGGTAATCATTTAGAAACGCAGAATCAGTCGGTTTTCATACTTATTGGGATTATAGAATAGACTCCTCCGTCTCCTCCCGTGGATGTCGTAAAAGCCCTCTAAGAGTAGACACCAGGATATGAGCAGTAACACCTGGGTACTCAACACCAACACTGCGATCACCAATCAGCCTGCCAAGCGTGGTGGTTATGGCAAACCCCCCATTGCATTCTATATAGAAGCTTCTAAAGGCTGATGATGATGGACAGGATCCATAAGTACACTCACGTGCATTTTACAGCATTCAAAGCTCACCTCTTCACAACATTGGGCGAGGTGTACAAACTCCGCCAAGGCCACGGATGGCCACTAAACACCATGGTTTATGGGATCAGCCGTGTGTGGGCGAGACTGGTCTGAGAGCTTACAGTCCCCGGCTATCGCAGTGGCACATCGCGGACAAGTTATCCGGCTAAATTCAGTTTAGTAACCTCGCGCTTTCATACGCGGATGCGTGTGACATCATCTCAATCAGAATGAGTCCTTTCATCACACTGGTTAATTTTGTAAACAATTTAAAAAAAAACTGAACGGTTCACACTACATTATCTAGCCACAAGCTAAGCGGAGCTTGTTTTATGGGTACTAGATAACTGATATACTTAATGCAATACATTACATAGGTAGATATTTTTTATTATGCATAGAAAATACCCAGAACACTCTGAACAAATATCTGCAGATCGTACAAATTCCGAGGCGGGAATCGAACCTGCAACCTCCTGTGTCGCAGGCGAATCATCGCCCGCCGCGCCACAGAGTTCATTTAATACCCCAGACTTCAGCGTTTCACTAAAATTTATCTCCATTATCCTGGAAACGGCTGGTCTAATTTCTACCAAACAAAGCTAACCATCTCGCAAACACCATCTTTCATACAAAAATCGCATTGAAATCATAGCACCCATTCCGGAGATACGTGGCAATAAAGAAATATGCCATCTAGGCTAACAGACAGACACACTATAGCCATAATAATATATAATTATGTCCTTACAAATTATAGGCTGATATAGGCTTCTCTCATAGAATGCCGGGAGTTGTAATAATCCATTTTTCGGTGGAATAAGGTAAATACTAAAAAAAGAAATGCACTTCGGCAATCTTCGTCATTTCGAAACAGAAATATTGAGAGAAAAGGCGAATGTCAATCACGAACGAATATTGCTGCAGCATATTATAAGTAACTAGTGGAATGCCCGCGACTTCGTCCGCGTGTACTTTTCCATACGAACATAAACACCCCCTTAGGGGTTGAATTTCTGGAATTCCTTTCTTAGTGCACCCCTAGACCAAAAAGGAAAGTACCGTCCAAATTTCAAGTCTCTTGGACTTATGGTTTAGGCAGTGTGTTGATAGTCAGTCAGTCAGTCAGTCAGTCACGCAACTATTTTATATACAGTGGTGGCCATATAATTAAGAACGCTGATATAATGGGAAGATTTTTTCCAACTAAGATGCAAAACTAATTGTATGCATTTGTTTTTATTTCTCTCGGTATCGTAAAACATTTCCATATTACCACTGTATTCATTGATACACATGATTGGCTAAAAATCAATAGGCAAACTTTTTACACTACTTTTAAACAAAGTATTCCTTATTACTGGCTGGTCACGTAATTAAGAACGCTAAGTAGTTTATACCTTTATTCAAATTTAAATAGAGAACACTCAGTCGATTTGTTACTGTTTGTATAATTTTGGCGCCATTACGTGCTGTAAAAGATTAAAGGTGATTGCATCTTTAGAAAAAACAATGGGAAAAAATAAAAGTTGTGATAAATCTACAAGGGCAGTAATAATAAAACTTCGCCGGAAGAATTGGTCTTATAAAAAGATAGCCGACCATCTGCAATGTTCAAAAACGATGGTTTTCCACGCTGTAAAGCATTTTGCTACGTATCAAACTACTTCGAATGTTCCACGTGTACCTAAACAGAGAAAAACAACTCCTCGAGATGACCGAAACATCGTTCGTATGGCAAAACAAAATCCTTTTAAAGGGTCCAATGAGCTTAGAAAAGAATATTTTGGTGAAAACAACCCTTCAGCAATCTCAGCACGCACTATTCGAAGACGTTTGGTAGAAGAAAAATTGCCCGGTAGGATAGCAAGAAAGGTACCCATGTTAAAACTTTGCCACAGGCAAGCCCGGCTTGCATTTGCGAGAAAGTATGAAAACTGGACTGTGCAACAGTGGAAAAATGTACTTTTTTCTGACGAGACGAAAATAAACAGAGTATGTTCTGATGGAAAACGATATGTACGACGTCCCCCGAATACAGCATTCGACCCAAAGTACACGAAAGTTACATTAAAGCACGGTGGTGGAAATGTGAAAATTTGGGGTTGCTTTTCTGGACATGGTGTAGGACCTGTAAAGTTGATAGAAGGTAACATGGATCAGTTTCAATACAAAAATATACTGGAAGAAACAATGTTACCATACGCTGAAGACGTTCTACCGGTCATTTGGACATTCCAGCATGACAATGATCCAAAGCACACTGCACGCACCGTAAAGGAATTTCTTACAGCGCAATTAGTTTCTGTCTTAGACTGGCCTGCTAACAGTCGAGATCTAAACCCAATAGAGAATCTGTGGTTTGAAGTAAAGAAAAAGGTTTCAAATACAAAGTGTGGAAATTTAAGAGAGCTGTATGACGTTTTTTTAGAAGAATGGAACTCTATTTCTCTTGCGAAATGTCAAAAATTAATAGAGTCAATGCCTCGCCGGTGTAAAGCTGTAATTAAAAGCCGTGGATTAACTATTAATTTTAGTTAAATATTTATTAAATTTCTTTTTATGTTTCCTGTGCTACATAATATTGTGATTTTTTTTAATCTAAGTGTCATACAAAACAATCCCCGAGCAGTTAAATAAATCGTTCTTAATTATTTGTCCAGTTTCAGTACTATTTGAATGTGTTACTTTGATAAAATCAATAAAATGTGCAAAAAATAGTTAGCGATTTCATATTTTATTCTTAAGTCAGGTTGCTCTATTAATGTGACTATTATATAACATAACTAGTTGCTTCTCAGAAGGTACACATCTCTGTGTATGATACGATTTAAATAAAAAACTTCTAGAACTTCAAATCGTTCTTAATTATATGACCACAACTGTATATTGATAATTATAAACAGTGATTTTCTTAAAAGTGAGATCTTCAGCTTTTCAGCATTTGAAGTGAGGCAAATAACCCGTTAGAAAATCAAAGTGATTCTATCAATTCAACAATATGCCACAGCAACAGCCGGGACCTATACTACCGAGTACGTACCAAGTGTAGGCTGAACTTGAATGTGTAGACACTTTAGTAAAATAAATGTAGTCTGTAAGAACTTTACTTGCAACATTTTTTTCGTCTAGTGACCACGCAGTCACCATTAAAAGTGCAATTTTATGGTAATAAAGGTGACCATGGTATGTGTCCGGCCTGAGAATAAACCCCTATATCTCCTCACGTGGATGTCGTAACAGAAGTCTAATGGTTTACACTAGGGGATGGGCAGCAGCGTCCGGAGTACTTAGCACCAATATGATCACCAATCCGCCTGCCAAGCGTGGTGATTATGGCAAATAGGCATAATACAAGCTCTGCTTAGCTTGGGGCTGGGTAATGTTGTGTGAACTGTCCAGCATTTTTTTTTTACTTGCTGTGTCTGTCTTGACTTCATCTCTCATCTCTGTGAGGAAGGCTCTCTAGCGACCGATGATATTTGTAGGTATCAGTCGGTGGATGGAGGCGGCACAAGACCGCTGTTCGTGGTATTCTATGGGCAAGGCGTCCTAAATATGATATGGCAATAGCCTATGAAGTTATTACCTATACAGGGCGTCCCAAGACTATGCGACATGAAGGGAAAGTACCTTAATTATTGTAGATAGGGTATTTTGCTGAAAGATTTTTGCCAGAAGATTTTCTAGAAAAATACTTGCTTCGTCTGAGTATCGAACCGACTTAAATGTGAAAAAAAAACAGCCCCGTACTTTAATGATGCCAATCGAAAGAATGGACAAAATATAATAATTTATCCTGACTAACATAGTATCTTAATTTAAGTCGGTTCGTTTCCCAGACGACGCGAGTAATTTTTAGAAAATAATTGAGTGCAGTAAAACTAAGTTTTAAAAATAAAATAAAGTCACTTTGCCGCAAAATATCCTATCTACAATATTTAAGGTACTTTCCCTTCATGCCGCGTAGTCTTGGGACGCTCTGTATATTCGTGATATCTTACATGAGTACTTACTCTAACTTGAATGACAATAACAATTTATCTTGCTGCCCACACGAGGTCTTGAATGGTGCGTTTATTTCTTATTTCATTGTTGCTGAGGAATTTTATCAATGAAATAGATACCAGTTTTCTTTATAGAGAAGATTGAGCAATTGCGCGTTATATCTTCACAAACCATGACCATTTGAATGTGTTAGGGCCACTGTCTACCGATGCACGACAAGATCATGTTTGTACATTTACACTGCTGGTCACATATACACAGAATATTATCATCATTGTGTTGCCCTTTTCCCAATTTATATGTGATCGGCGCAGTACGTCTTTTTCTTCCACTCTCCCCTGTCAGCCGTCACCTCAACATTCACTCATTGAAAGAATGGATCTTACGACGCAGGGTAAATTCGTCATTGAAATTTAAGGTTAATTCGTCACTAGTAGTCACAACTTAATAAATTCTATATTCCTCAACAGCTTTTTGCAAGAGTTCCAACATGTTGACATATTTAACGATAGCCTTGGCTGTATATATTTGTCATATCATATTCGAACTCATATCTTCGTCTCTAATCGGCAATGCCTGGACCAATTCGGTCATGCTGGCGACGAATTTTTTGGGCACTATCAACTCGGCTAAGTGCAGATAGATGCTAAGATTTTTGGGGTAAACTCATCATTATTACCTTGACCTTTCTTTTGTATATACAACGCCTCTGTAGTGGACAGTGGACTTTCCCACTGCAATCATATCAAGGTAATTTCATAGATTACATCTGATAAAGTTACTATAAGTCGAATAATATCAAGTTATGTTCGTGGTTATTGGTAGAAATGATAGCCCGCACACCGTGGTTAAGTATCTATTGTTTTTTTATGGTTCTTTACCTCAAAAGGTACCAACTGAAAATAACCATTAGAAGATTGCTGTCTTATTTGATCGTCACAGACTATTTTCTTCGAAAATACTGAACAAAAAAGTATAAATTTGATTTATTTAAAGAAAATAATTTGTTAATATTTACAGTTAGATGACCCAATTACGTACGAAGTGCAACGTAAGTAAACGAATTCTGAATTTGGGGTTTAATTCAAAGTCAAAGTAATAATACTTATTCATTGAAATCACAAGGATCATTTTGAGTACCTAGCCTTAGAAACTAAAAATTTCTCCTGTTTCGACGCCAACGATGTTCCTGGTCTTAATTTTAGGGACCAAACCACAGAATATATAATAGTACAAGTAACCAAACTAAGAAATAAAATTAAAAATGTCTAAATCATTAGACTCTAATGAATCGTGCATGCTGCAAAATAAAAGGGCGCATTATGAAGAGTACATTTATTTTATCATTTTAATATAATGTGCTGTTAAAATAAGCCAAAAATATCGAATCAAACATCGAAAGAAAAATCTTAAATAAAAATCTTGAATGAAAAATCTCGAATGCAAATATACAGAATGAAAAATCTCGAATTCAATTAAAAATCGATGGAAATCTCGAATGACAAATAAAGTTTTTTTTCAGTCATTTCTTATCGAAGGTCATTCCGGAACATTCCATATCAGCACAGATAAAAGAATACATATCAGTTACAAAAACATTCCAAATCACAGTTCAGATGGCCGCTCCCGCTTGAGGCGCGATATACAAATTTTTTGGTGTTATCAACAACAACAAAAAAAAACACTGTAAAATGTGTTTAGGGCGATCATAGCTAAGGTGATGATATTTATGAGATACTAAAACATGTACTAAGTCTACTAGCTCTCGCGAAATTAACATTCGCTATCTGAAGAAGTGTTCATGAGCTAATCAGCAAAAACATACATACATACATAGACACACGCCTTTTTCCCCGAAGAGGTAGGCAGAGCCACAATAGGCCTCTTTTCACAGTGGGGTGCAACCGTGCATCGTGGAATATAGACGTGACAAGTGGTGAGCTCATCGCCGCCATTGCTTCCCACGACTGACTCAGCTAACGCTTTCTTCCAGTAATAACACATTCCATAATAAGCTACCAGCCAGGACAAATCTTATACCAACGAATCTTATCAACAAGTCCGGGTAATCCCTGTGTGGAAGCAAAAATAGAAGCAATAATCAGCAAAAACCCCCAAAAAAAAGATTTTAGCGCCTCAAGTGAGCCCTGCACCTTAAATCATTGTCAAGAGCCAAAGACTAAATAAACAATCCATGACCTCTAGCGCTGAGACTTGAAATCAATGCAATGATTGATGACAAAAGCTCGCGTTAACGAGGCATCAAATTAAAATCAAGAGGAAACCATCTCAATCCGATCATGAATCAGTGTCAAGTGCTGATTAGGAAGTCAAGAAATATAGAGGAAGGACCACCTCTGGTCAGTAAGAGTTGAAATCTGGACGGGATACGAAAATTAATTTTCACACCACCGACAATGTCCAATTACATATCATGCAACCTCAACGTAAAGCAAAGCATTACCTATAAAGGGAGGTAAAGATATATGAAACTCCCTAGGGAGTAAAGTGATTTGAATATGGAACGTCAAATTTGTGTAGAAAGTCGTGGATAGTTAAAAATGCCCATATGGCATTGTAGAGGTTTGTTCGAAAATCGAACTGGCCACCATAAGCAGAACTCAATTTGAAAGAATGTGAAATAAAAGACGGTGTTTGGTGCTGTGATTTTAAGTGCACTTTTCGCAGGTGTGTACAGTATAGTATGCTCCTCTGGTATAAAGCCTGCCTTCGTCTTGGGCAGGTTGAACCCCTCGCTGTTTTTAACAAACTTGCATCATACATAGATACCTACCCATACCCACACATAATATATGTAATGAAAATGTACCCTTCGCAGTTAACCCTCCCCTCAGAAAGCTGGAGTCGGATTGAGGGTCCCCACTGAAAGTGTGAAGACCTACTTGAGCCCTGACTTCTGGCCGAAATGGTTGATGTTCCGGCGGTTCAGGGGCCGCCTGTCATGTGATCCCCCGGGTCGCAACGCGTCGGCGATCACACGTGTGTTAGATTAAGTTATAAATAAAGTGTGTTTTATATGTATGTTAGTTTCTAAAGTATTTATGTTGATATGGGCTTACTGTTTAGGTTTAGTGCATTTCTCACTAAGCCTGTTTTTTTAAATAAACACTGAAAACTCGCTTAGCTCGGTCAAATACCTCGGTCTTTCATGTACCCACACACACGGCTTAGTAAACAAACGCAACAACAAACTTTACCTTTTTCTATCAGCCTCTAATTCATTCACAGCTATCTATCAGAGAGTTAGATTAGTTTATTTACTCATTAATAGCCCTGTCCGGGAATTGAACCCGCTTGTTGTTAGATTAGAAATCACAAGACAGGCAACGCATCGGTTAAAAGAAAATAAACACCATTCAATTTCAATCAGCTTTCATAAATTTTAGATGATCGAAAGATCTATTGCGTTGTGTCTTACCTGCCGCTTTTTAGGGTTCAAAGTCCAACATCAACCCTTCAGAATCCGGACAGAAGAACTTCATGAACTGATCCCACCACCTCCTTTTCATCATACGACAAGCAGGCGCACGGCTCAGTACCATCCTTACCTTATCAGTATACCCGCAATTCGCACTAAGCGTTTCGGTTCCACCTTTGTAATGCGAACAGCTAAGGAATGGAACAAGTTGCCGTCGTCTGTCTTTCCTGAAAACTATAATATGGGTATCTTTAAGGCAAGAGTGAATAGGTGCCTTCTAGACCTTCGTGCTCCATCGTTGGCCGCATCGTCACTAACCACTTGTGGGTCATATCATAGTTTAAAAAAACGAGGTGGTTCGTGGTGCAATGAACCTTCAAATTAAGCCCGATAGGAGCCAGCTATCGGGTCATGCGTCGCTTCGACCAGACGCCCTGGAATAATTTTGAAAACACTTTGGGCCCCGGTACCCCACGGACCCAGAGTCTCGACCCCGAAAGGCTCAAATAAGGAAGCTCTGTCGAGATTTGCGTATTTACGTCTTTTGAGGTCCTCAGCGGAATCTGCCGCCGCCGGCCCTAACTGATGTCCCGCGGACCGATGAGATGGCGCAAGGGTATCTACGCATGTAGCGTCCCACACCAAAGGCCTACCCTTCTCCCACGGAACAAGAGTTATGCCGTCAGGCCGCTTACCATCGCCATAACATACCATGTTAACACTGGTAAAGGCCAGGCGAATGATATTAGGTAGGTACATCAAGTAATAGATAAGTAAAAGAAAAGAAAGAAGAAAGAAGAAAGAATATATATATATTTGTATACAAGAGCTACACAGAAACACAGAACACACTAAGAAGAAACAGATATGAAGGTACTAGGTGTAACTCAAGTAACAAAATGGTTCTGCCTCAGCATGAGTTGGTTGACAGCAAGCTAGCAACCAACGCTGGTCTTCCGGCAGAACCACTTGTTGGCGTTACGGCTAACCATTCGCAACGACTATACACACAACTAACATAAACAGAACACAAGTACATAAGTACATAGACAGACGCTTTTTTTCCCGAAATGGTAGGCAGAGCCTAAAATATATAGGCCTTTTAACACTGTGGGTTGCACCATCGTGGGAAATAAACGTGACAAGTGGTGAGCTCATCGCCGCCATTGCCTCCTATGACTGACTCTGCTAACGCTTTCTTCCAGTAATACCACATTCCTTAAATAAGCTAGCAGCCAGGACTAATCTTATACCAACGAATCTTACGAAGTCCGGATAATTCCTTAGTCGGCTTTCACAACATCCACGGGAGGAGATGGATGGGTCTAGTCTTGAGCCGGACACAGCACGGCGATGTTAGATAGAGATGTAGCTAGGATTTATTTTATAACACGGGTCTGTTTATTTCGATTCACTGGCTCTTTTGTGGTCACCCTGATGTGGTTCTACACAGAATAGTCTTAGCGATTTGTACTAATATTTATTCTGTGGCGATACGTTCATGATTTACAATAATACAACTGGAAAATAACTCCATACTAAAACTAAAGACTCAAATTCACTCAAATGTCTGTCTTTAGCACGTAAAACCAACCATAAGGTTATAGTCATTAGATAGAGACACATTATTACGAGTGAAAGAGACAGAAGTACTACTTCAAAGGGTTATTAGCGACGTTTGAAGGGCCGACAAGATGGTATCTTTCGAAGGAAGCGTAGAGTTTTTATTGCATCACTAAGTGGGCTTTATGCCTTATTGAAGGAAGAAAAGGATGTAACTCATTCACATTTTTCAGAGTGACCTGTGTTCAGAAGTTGTATTGGAAGATCGGGGGGCCTTTTCGAAGAAAAACTCTACAAATCTGCAGACATCACGGTTATAACTTGAAACGTTACAATGCGTTATTTTTGCCTGCAAATAATTTTCGCAAATCCCATACAAAATGTCTTATCAAAATTCTAGTTAGTTTTTAACCCCCTATGTTTGGTTGAAATTGGTGCAGCCGTTTCCTGGATGATCAGCTCACAACAATTGAACTGAAGGGAACTGAGGCATTTTTGCAGCAGGACAAGTGACATCAGTCTCCTGGGTCTGATGATGACCAGCATAGGGTGAACAGGATCTAGGGTACTACTGAATATGAATCTTTAAGTTGAGCTCAAACTTCAAATTAAGGTGATAGGACTTGTTTTCCTCCGGGAGGTTTTTAACCCCGACGCAAAAACCTCGGGGTGTTATAAGTTTGACGTGTCTATATGTGTGTGTGTGTGTCTGTGTGTGTGTCTGTGGCATCGTAGCTCCCAAACGGATGAACCGATTTAAATTTTTTGTTTGTTTGAAAGGTGAATTTGTCGGGAGTGTTCGTAGCTATGTTTGATTAAAATCGGTACAGCCGTTTCATTGCGATGTGGGTTTTTGAATTTTTACAAAATTAATTACTTCTGAATGTATTTGTTTCATAACCGAACTTATTTGTACCTAGTAAAGAAACTATGTATCATAAATAAAAACATAATTGAGGCTTACTTCTCGTTCTCAACGGATTATCCAGGACACTACAAAAAATATGTAATGGATGTCTGATAAAATCAAGTTCTTTTTAATCTATTTTTTTAAGTACTTAAAATTGGTACTTACGTCAAAAAAAAAAAAGATTCCTATGATTTTCGCAAATCAAAAAAGTCCACTGCTTTTGAATGATTCATTCGCAGTCATATTATATAGGCAGTTTATGGGTTTACTCGTATAAAAATTTGTTTAGATTTTCGCATTTATAATCAGGTACTTGAGACAGTTATCGTGATTTTCGCTCACATTTTGTTTTGCGTGCTGTATTCTGTCCCTTTCTCACTTGTCTGAACTTTACTGAGTTAAATAGTGACAACATTTTGGGTGACTAATTCGGATATACAAAATTAAATGTGAGAAGGTAATAGTTATGTCCATCGCAGAACATTCGCAGGGAAAGACACCCTCCTGAGTATACATTCCAGACATCTCTCATCATGACATTTAGCTATATACAAGTTGTATAAAAGCTTCCGCGTTGTCCGTCTGTCCATTAATACCTAAAGCTAATAACAAGACTACATCACGTTGTGTAACCCACATGGAGTTGGGCCAAATGCTGTGCATTACAGAAATAGATGCATTCATGTGCTGCGTACGCTTTTTGGAAGAATTTCCTGAAACCCCATTGAAAAACTAAATACTTACTGCAAGATATTCATTTTTGAAGGACGGCGACCTCGGGTTCGTCCGAGATAGCGTTGGCGGGACGATCTTGTTAATTTTGAGGAGTGGTGAGAGAATGCCAAAGACAGGGACAAGTGGAAGAATTTGGGGGAGACCTTTGCCCAGCAGTGGGACAATATAGGATAAGGAAAAAAACATGTTTTTTTGTAGGGTTCCCAAAAGGGTAAAACGGGACCCTATTACTCCTAAGACTCCGCTGTCCGTCAGTCTGTCTGTTTGTCCGTCTGTCACCAGGCTTCATCTCATGAACCGTGATAGTTAGACAGTTGTGACAAATGATGTACCTATTTCTGTTGCCACTATAACAACGAATACTAAAAAACAGAATAAAGTAAATATTTAAGGGGGCTCCAATACAACAAACGTGTTTTTTTGCCGTTTTTATAGATAATGGTACGGAACCCTTCGTGTGCGAGTCCGACTCGCACTTGGATGGTTTTTTTTATTTATTTGCTAGGTAAGTTTTAATTACATTTCAGTGTATACATAATAGCTAATCGCTTAAAACTTGAGCTCCACAACCCGCGGAACTCGCGGATCACTATGAACATGTCCCACACAGGAAGTGGTCACCCTACGGCCTGCCCTGGCCCTACATTCTGATGATAATTTCACCTACTTACGCATTCGACTGTACTAATTACGGTATTGTTAACACGTGGCTATTTTAACACGGTTTTTTGTTAATTTTAGGGAAATTTGAGAAATATGTGTCGTAAGTGTCCTTTTTTTTACCTTTGATATACCTTTGTTTGACCCAATCTCACCTGTTGGTAAGTGACTATGTGGCCGAAGATGAAGCACAAAGGTCTAGAAGGCACCTTTTCACTCAAATCAATTCAATGTCCGGCCTAAGAATAGACCTAAGATATGGAAGCCCCCTTAAATATGTATTTTACTCTTTTTTTTGTAATTTTTGTTGTAGTGGCAACAGAAATACATCATCTTTGAAAATTTCAACTGTCTAACTATCACGGTTCATGAGATACAGACTGGTGATAGACGGACAGACAGACATACAGACGAACGCACAGCGGAGTCTTAGTAATAGGGTCCCATTGAACCCGTTGGGTGAACCCTTTGTGGAACCGTAAATACGAGCATCAAAATTACTTTCAATTTCATTTACAATTACGCGGTTCAATTCCCGCTGCGGGACAAAATGTTTGTACGCAAATATTTATTATTGAAATAACAAGGATTATTTTGAATTGTCTTAAAAAATAAATTTACATTTACTCCTGTTCCAACGCAACAAGACCTAGAAAATCAGTATTTTTTGATGATCCTTATTTATTATTATTTATTTAATTCTTTATTGCACAAAAAACACAAGGAAATTGTACAAACGGAGGACTTCTTACTACTAGTTGGGGAGCGCCTGTGTGGTGCCTCGAGAACAAGTGGAAGCTGATTCAAAGAAAAAAAGAAAACCAACTTAAAAGCCTTACTTAAGTAGGCAGTCAAAAGTAAGATGCTAGAAAGAATCAGCAAAAGTTCATAAGGTAGCAAACTCTACGATTGATATACTCATAAATAACACATCAATAATCAATTATAAGTAGGTACAGACATTGCAAATTGTCAAGTTAGGTGTCGAGGGGCAGAGCGACATCAGGCCACGCGGCTTTATCATTAACATAGTCATTCAGAATGTAATACGCTTTCTTAATTAGATTATTCTTTATGTAGGATTTAATATATACCAATACCTAGACGTAGGTGCGAGCTTCGACCAAAGTAAAATAAATGGACTGGCCTTACCCATACAAAACGTCCGTGAAAAATAAGACAATTCGGATTTAGGGTACGGTCAACAAATAAACTATCTATCTATCTATCTATCTATCCAGCCACTGCTGAGTAAAGGCCTCTTCTCTATAGCGCCACTCCTGGCGGTCTTGTAAATAAACTAGGTGAAATTAAATTATTGAACTTCTTAAAAACTGTATTTTTTTAATACTTAATACTTTAACAGATGCAATGTGTTTTCTAAAGTTATTTCAGTAGGTTTATAGTACAAAAAATCGCCGAAAAAAATGCAATTATTGAATGAAACTTTTACAAAAATACATGGTTCCCTTCTGTTTTATGTAGTTACGTATCTATTTTTCAGCTCTCAAACATACACAATATAAATCAATAGAAAAGCAAGTCCACCTAAGGTCTTCAGCTCAATCAATTTGTGAAAAATATATTTTTCATCACTCAATAAACTAAGAAAATATCATAAAAATCGTACGGAAACATAAATGTATAAAAATTCCAGTATTTAAGAAACTGCAGAGTGCAGTTTTAAGACTTTTGCACAATGAGTTTTTTTATACTACTTGGAATGACAGATCAAGAAGATGGCCCACCTGATGTTAAGTGGTACCCTCTGCCTATGAACAGTGCATTACCTCAGGTCACGTCCACCTAGGACGCGCCCTATGTGGCATTCCACTGCGCCCGCCACCCTGAAAGATGAAAAGTCCCATGTGGCCGTAATTTCATCGGCACCCTTACCCTTCAAACCGGAACACAGCAATGCGAGCACTACTGCTTTGCGGCAGAAACAGGTATGGTGGTAGTACTTCCCCGGACGAACTCTTTCACAAAAAAGCTCTACTACTACTAACCGTTTTTTGGCGTATAAAATTCATTGTGTAGAAAATTATCAGAGCAAATACGGGAAAATGTATTCCACTTCCAAAAGTCGTCTGTTCTTGCTCGTCTTAAGACTTCTATCCATTTTTGTTTACCTTAGATTTCGTTTGGAAAGCTATAAGGTTAATTAACATGCCATTCATTACATATTATATGCAATTACCTAAAGCGACGTGCTTAGCAATGTTTTGACGTAAATAATGCAAATTACAATTCTAAATCAATACGATACCCCTTAGGCATCAGATTTTTTTGCAGTCTGTACCGGACCATCCGTCATGCGTGAAGTCTTGTCAAATATTTCGTCGCTGTAGTTGGAAAACTAAACAACTAATAACAACAACAAATCCAAAATCGCGAGAAAAACGCGATTTACTGTTTTATTGCGTCAAAAATGGCAATAACTTTTTTATCGTAACTAATTTTGCAGTCCGTGTTTTGATATGTTATAGATTGGTACTGTATCTATTTTTGAATTTAATGATAATACATTTTAGTTCTTTTGATTAAGAGAAAAAAAACGACTATGTATTTTTCCCTCGCCAAAGTTTTGAATAATTGATGCAGTTATTTATTTTTGCATGTCAATTGTTTAGTTTTCCTTCGTCAATGATCTCCACTGAGGTTCAAAAAGCTAATGATAAGTGCCATTATTTAATTTTCCCTTAATAGTGAAATCATGAAATGATCTATTATTTACTTATTTGAATATGACAATCCTATCCATGGGTATAGATTAAAAATAATATTAAAATACATTTTAAAATAAAACCAACTTATAATAATAAATAAATAAATAAATATATCTGGACAGTTCACACAACATTATCTAGCCCCAAGCTAAGCAGAGCTTGTGTTATGGGTACTAGACAACTGATACACTTAATACAATATTAACATAGATAGATATTTTTTATTATATATAGAAAATACCCAGAACACCCTGAACAAATATCTGCGGATCGCACAAGTATTTGTTCCGAGGCGGGAATCAAACCCGCAACCTCCTGCGTCGCAGGCGAACGTTCGCCCGCCGCGCCACAGAGGTCGTCTTCATAATCATTTCTTTTTATCAAGACTGAATATTAGAAAAATACTGAAACACCTACATTATTTTAGCAGACTTTTAAATTCAAAGTAAGTGACATAACAAACTTATCATACGACTATTGCTTATATAATCAACAAAATGAAATAAATTTGTGGAACACAATAATTCTAAGTATCAAAAAGAAAAAGGTATGTCGACTAAAATTAAAACTATCTACGAGTATAAACTTGTGTCTGTTAACTTTCATTCAGAGTGGGGAACATTGAGATAATGTCCTGGGGCGTAGTCCTCCTTGTCGCTCGTCCTCTAGAGCAAGACGTGTCCATCGACATGTATGGGCCATCATAACCATGCAATAAAGTCGATTTCGCAAAATGTGTTACTTATGTAGTTTTCCTACTACACGACGATTTATAAGTTTTTTATCAATTGATGAAAATTATATTACAAAACCTTTACTTACGAATGAAATGCGATGCCTGAAGCTTTATTTGTATTTCTTGTGTTGTTTGCACTTGCAGAAAAGCACAGGAAGGCATTGTATCACCAAGGTATCTAATTTTGGTATTTTTCAGCATAGCTGTCACTCGTTGCCGTGACAAAGACTGACTGAAGCGAAGTGTACTAGCTAGGTCTGTTTAGAAGCTTCAAAACTATCGTTCCCTAAGGCCCGTCCATTCATTTTATTTACGTCGATGGGTGCGAGCCTTATTGAGCCGTTCAAAAATTAAGGCGATTCGGGCCCTGATTGATCGTTATCAAACGCATTTATATGGCAACATTTATTTTAAGTGTATTTATATATGCGTATTGTTGAAAGGCGGAAATGCATCCACACTACATTACCCACGTGTCCGTTTGTACGATTTGTAAAGTCATGACAACTGTCATAGGTAATGGAGTAATTTGTAGTGGCAGTTTGACAAGCTTTTATTTAACTTGCAATGTATGTATGTTTGTCTGGGTGGAATTCGGGTGGAATCGTGCAACTATTTTTTTTTGCAGTTATCCTCCACCGATTGAGCATACCTGTCGACGATGACAATACAATATGATGGTGACAGCGAGCTGATCTGATGAAGGTGGACAACGGAACTCCTCAATGGATAATAGTAGACTGGCCGTGTTTAGGCTCATTTTGATCAGTATGCAGCATATCAGGTTACGATCTCTAATTTTATAAAAGCTTGTATTTAAAAATATAGTTTCCACAAAAAACTTATTTGCTCTGAGATACAACACGCTATGTGTACGAGCTCACCCTAAAATACTGAATTTATTTGGCAAATGCCAAATTACCCTATATTTTTCTGATGACGAATTTACCCGATGGCGATAGCCCCTTAACCGAGAATTGAAGAGTGACCCACCTGGAATTGAATGAATTCCAAAAACTATTTCGTAAAATAATGTAAATTTTGACCCGTATCTTATGCAAATTGGTTTGAATTAACTCCGTCAGAGAACTTAATACTAAATAACACAATGTATGCGGGCACCGAGATACCATGACCCTATACTATTAGACGATCAATATTTGTATATATTTGTAATCACGTTCAAGAAAAGGCTCTAACGATTTTGTTTAAAAAAATTGTACTTATGGGGTTTTTCGGTTTTTGAATTGTGCGGTTATAGAATAAGTTTTTGTGAAAAAAATATTTTTCAATACAAGCTTTTGTAAAGTTAGTGATCGTAACCGTGTGCTGATCAAAATGAGCCTAAACGCGGCCAGTCTACTATTATCCATCGAGGAGTTCCGTTGTCCACCTTCCGTCTACATCATCAGATCAGCTCGCTGTCACCATCATATTGTATTGTCATCGGAACTTGACAGGTATGCCAAATTTCAGATCAATCGGTTGAGGATAACTTTTTTGAAATTCAGTTGCAAGATTCCACCCGGACAAACATTGCAAGTTAAATTAAAGCTTGTGAACAGAAACGTTGGTCGTCCAGCAGCGAGATGGGCAGACGATATCGCATGAGTCGCGGCCGAGGCACAGGCAAAGAGAGGCCTATACTCAGCAGTGGGTGAAGTCAGACTGTGGATGAGGATGAAAAAAATTTGAAATGATGATGATTGTATATTATTCTAACGCATTTTCCCAGTCTTCAGCGGGATGCACAAAATAATGTGACCACATTTACTGGACTATTAACTCCGAACAAATGTATGCCACAGTTCCTACACATATCATCTGTGGTAAAGGGCCATAGACAATTATATAATCTGTGGAGGTAATAGAGCGACTAAAATTACTCTTTCCGTAAATTGCAGGCTCATTATAAATCTATTACATAGAACTAAAAAGACACCAGGTAATTGATTAATTTTAATGCGTTTGTTCAATTCAATTCATTGTTTTATGAATGGCATTTAAAACTGTGATTAAATTAAAATTGTAATAAAAAAGCAATTTCTCTTGAGAGTTTAAAGCAAATTGTCAGTGGTTGGTAGAGGTTACGTAAAAGTTTTTGAAACTATTTTTTTTGCCGAATCTTGCTCAGTATCCTGTTAGTAGGTAGATATGTGGGAAAATCTTGCAACCAATTCCACAACCAACCGATTGAGTGTTTTTTTACACCACCGACGCAAAAAGAGAATTGTTGGAGATTCAATCTGCCATTTTTGAAAGAAACGTCATAGTCTAAGATCCGCACTAGAGACGACCTTCACCGATCTGTTTAATGGATTTTATAAAAGTATTTTATATTAAATTTAATATATTAGAAAATATATCTCGAGTGGATGTCTAAAAAATACCTGTCCAGACAATGACTAAAAAAAAAACTTTTAACTTTTTTTAATAACCGTGATAGATATAGACTGTTGAAATTTTCACAGATGATGTATTTCTGTTGCCGCTATAACAAAAAATACACAGAATAAAATAAATATTTAAGGGGGCTCCCATACAACAAACGTGTTTTTTTGCCGTTTTTATAGATAATGGTACCGAACCCTTCATGCATGAGTCCGACTCGCACTTGGCCGGTTTTTATAGATAATGGTACGGAACCCTTCGTGCGTGATTCCGACTCGCACTTGACTGTTTTTTTTTTACGAATCATTGTCTGGCAGGAATTTTTTAGACAACCCACCCGAGATATATTTTCTAATATATTAAATTTAATATAAAATACATTTCATCGATAAAACAGATCGGTGAAGGTCGTCTCTAGTGCGGATCCTCTACTATCATTTTTATTTAGTTTCATGTTAATGTGTTTTTCGTGTAAGTACCTAATTTTGGTGGCATTTTAACCGGTGTAACTTGGATAAATTGCACATGCGTGATGTAGTTAAATTTAAGTTTATTGCGTGTCTTTTCGAAATGGTGGTTTTTTTCTGTAAAAACTCTGTTTCTCTGGCATCATTTAAACGGGTTAGGTTCATGTTCCCCAGGTTCAATTCACCCCGAAAAAGATTACAAAATAGTTTCTATGCGCGAAATCAAATTCAGTACTGTCGCGGAAAAAAATGTTACAGTACTGTTAAGATAACTATTTACGTATACGTACACTACAAACATAAAAAAAAACTCTATAGGTAGGTACCTACTTAAATTATTTGAATGAAAAATCTCGAATGAAATATCTCGAATGAAAAATCTCGAATGAAAAATCTCGATTGAAAAATCTCAAATGAAAAATCTCGAATGAAATATCTCGAATGAAAAATCTCGAATGAAAAATCTCGATTGAAAAGTCTCAAATGAAAAATCTCAAATGGAAAATCTCGAATGAAATATCTCGAATGAAAAATCTCGAATGAAAAATCTCTATTGAAAAGTCTCAAATGAAAAATCTCGAATGGAAAATCTCGAATGAAAAATCTCAAATGGAAAATCTCGAATGAAAAGTCTCAAATGAAAAATCTCGAATGGAAAATCTCGAATGAAAAATCTCAAATGGAAAATCTCGAATGAATAATCTCGATTGAAAAATCTCGATTGAAAAATATCAAATGAAAAATCTCGAATGAAAAATCTCGAATGAAAAATCTCGAATGAAAAATCTCGATTGAAAAATCTCAAATGAAAAATCTCGAATTAAATATCTCGAATGAAAAATCTCGAATGAAAAATCTCGATTGAAAAGTCTTAAATGAAAAATCTCAAATGGAAAATCTCGAATGAAATATCTCGAATGAAAAATCTCGAATGAAAAATCTCTATTGAAAAGTCTCAAATGAAAAATCTCGAATGGAAAATCTCGAATGAAAAATCTCAAATGGAAAATCTCGAATGAAAAGTCTCAAATGAAAAATCTCGAATGGAAAATCTCGAATGAAAAATCTCAAATGGAAAATCTCGAATGAAAAGTCTCAAATGAAAAATCTCGAATGGAAAATCTCGAATGAAAAATCTCAAATGGAAAATCTCGAATGAAAAATCTCGATTGAAAAATCTCAAATGAAAAATCTCGAATGAAAAATCTCGAATGAAAAATCTCGATTGAAAAATCTCAAATGAAAAATCTCGAATGAAATATCTCGAATGAAAAATCTCGAATGAAAAATCTAGATTGAAAAGTCTCAAATGAAAAATCTCGAATGGAAAATCTCGAATGAAAAATCTCAAATGAAAAATCTCGATTGAAAAGTCTCAAATGAAAAATCTCAAATGAAAAATCTAATGCAATGTATACTGAAACTTTTGTTGATTTTTTAATGTTTTATATTACTTTTTATTATTTGTATTTTTTATAATAATCTTTATAATAAATACTAAATTTAATGGAAAAAGGTTAACTTTGTGGAAAAAAAACTACATTACTGAAAATAGCCGATCGTTAATTGGAAAATGGGGCAAGTTTTAGCCAACTAATAACAAATAAATGATTTATGAAACTATTTAAATTTTATGGAAAATATCGTATTTGATAACTATTTGTTATTTGTATCGTATATTTGATTATAAATAAACGATCGACGAAACACTCAAATTAGCCGATCAAAATAAAAATTTAAGAAAAATACTTTTCATGTTTTTTTATAATTATGTTTGTTATTTTAATAATATCCTTTATAATAAATACTGTATTTAATTAAAAAGTTTAACTTTGGGAAAAAATAATAAAAATTTTACTGAAAATAGGCGATCGTTAATTAGAAAACGGGGCAAGTTTTATCCAAATATTCAAATTATACAGAAAACATCATTTTTGATTGCTATTTGTTATTTGAATCGTGTATTTGATTATAAATAAACGATCGACGAATTAATTGAAACTAGCTGGTCCGTTTATAAGAAAACGATGCAAAATTTAAATTTAAGAGAAAGTCTTGTTGATTTTCTAATGTTTTTCATATATATTGGTTACTAGCAGCGCCTTGCAGTTTCACACGCGTAAGTCTCGATCCCGTAGGAATATCGGGATAAAAATGTGCCTTTGTGTTATTTCTGGAGTCCAGTTATCTCCATTCCAAATTTCATGCAAATCCGTTTCGCCGTTTCAGCGTGAAGAAGTAACAAACACACTACACACACACACTAACTTTCGTCTTTATAATATTAGTGTGATTTGTATAGTATATTTTTGTATAGAGTAATCTAAACCGGTGTTTGTATAAATAATTATGGGATAAAAGTGTTTTTTAATTAAGATCAAAGTTGACGGATCGGAAGTATTCGGAAGTTGATCCGTAAAAAATAGAGATTTGAGATAGTTTTTGTTGATTTATTGGTGTTTATATTTTATTTCTTATGTATATGATTTGATTTTTGTATCATAAATCTGTATTTTTGTGTAAGTAATTACAATGTTAATCAGTACTCAAACCATTTATTTTATTCATATCACAATCATATATCTTACATATCTTCACGCACATATTTGTGCGTTCTTTTTCAATGGAACAGTGCGAGGAAATTTGAAACCGTAGGAAACATAGATTATTAATTCAAGATTTTTTACTCAAGATTTTCCATTCGAGATTTTTAATTCGAGGTTTTTCCTTCGAAATGTTCTATTCTAGATTTTTCAATCGAGTTTTTTCATTTGAGATTTTTCATCCGAGATTTTTCACTCGAGATTTTTCATTCAAGGTTTTTCATTTGAGATTTTTCATGCGAGATTTATCATTCGAGATTTTTCATTCGAGATTTTTCATTTGAGATTTTTCAATCGAGACTTTTCAATCGAGATTTTTTTCGAGATATTTCATTTGAGAATTTTTTTCCAGATTTTTCATTCGAGATTTTCCATTTGAGATTTTTCATTCGAGATTTTCCATTCGAGATTTTTCATTTGAGACTTTTCATTCGAGATTTTCCATTTGAGATTATTCATTCGAGATTTTCCATTCGAGATTTTTCATTTGAGACTTTTCAATAGAGATTTTTCATTCGAGATTTTTCATTCGAGATATTTCATTCGAGATTTTCCATTTGAGATTTTTCATTTGAGACTTTTCAATCGAGATTTTTCATTCGAGATTTTTCATTCGAGATATTTCATTCGAGATTTTTCATTTGAGATTTTTCAATCGAGATTTTTCATTCGAGATTTTTCATTCGAGATATTTCATTCGACATTTTTCATTCGACATTTTTCAATCGAGATTTTTTTCGAGATATTTCATTTGAGAACTTTTTTCCAGATTTTTCATTCGAGAATTTTTCTTCGAGATATTTAATTCGAAATTTTTCATTCGACATTTTTATTCCAGATATTTCATTCGAGATATTTCATTCGAGATTTTTCATTTGAGATTTTTTTTCCAGATTTTTCATTCGAGATTTTTCGTTCGAGATATTTCATTCGACATTTTTCATTCGACATTTTTATAAGAGATTTTTCATGCGAGATTTTTCATTCGACATTTTTCATTCGACATTTTTCAATCGAGATTTTTCATTCGAGATATTTCATTTGAGATATTTCATTCGAGATATTTCATTCGACATTTTTCATTCGATATTTTTATGAGATTTATCATGCGAGATTTTACATTCGACATTTTTCATTCGACATTTTTCAATCGAGATTTTTCATTCGAGATATTTCATTCGAGATATTTCATTCGAGATTTTTCATTTGAGATTTTTTTTCCAGATTTTTCATTCGAGATTTTTCGTTCGAGATATTTCATTCGACATTTTTCTTTCAATAGACTAAGAAAAAACCAGTGAAATAAATAGATGAAAAAACCTACTCACCATAATTCCCATTAATTTATATCGCTGCTAGTACCGTCGACTGGCGCCGTAGTAACTATATTGTAATCTTTTTCGGGGTGAATTGAACTTGGGGTGACATGAACCTAACCCATTTAAACTGGGTTATGACTTGACGGAGACCTTGACTCTAAAAATATATCACTTGACATTGGCGAAATTGTTTGGAGCACTGGAGCACTCCTTAAAAGCCATTGTAGAGGGGTGTTATAAGTTTGACCGCTATGTGTGTCTGTCTGTCTGTTGCACCGATTAAAACGCATTTTTTTATTTGAAAGCAGGTTTTCTAGCGATGGTTCTAAGACATGTTTTTTTGGTTCAGCCGTTTCTATACGTTAGGAGTTTTTTTTTTTTATACTACTTGAATGACGTATCAAGCAGATGGCCCACCTGATGTTAAGCGGTAACCTCTGCCTATGAACAGTGCATTATCACATAGGTCACATCCACCTAGGACGCGCCCTATGTGGCATTGCACTGCGCCCGCCACCCTGAGACATAAAGATGAAAAGTCTCATGTTAATTTCACCGGCACCCTTCAAACCGGAACACAGCAGTGCGGCAGTGCTTTGCGGCAGAAATAGGTGTGGTGGTAGTACTTTCCCGGACGAACTCTTTCACAAAAAAGTTTTACTACTTCTAAGTTTTTTTTTCTTGTCGCATTATTTTAGTACGTTTAAATTGCACATTTCTACTAATTTATTATTCCAAATCCATAAACAAAGCTGTAAAGGAAATGGGTGTCGGCACTCACTATAATTAGCTTCTAGGCGATAAATACGCAAGACCTACTTACCTGGATAGGTGGTAGGTACCTAATTTGATGGGAAAATAAATGGTCTAGGCCGGTAAAATAAACAGGGGATAGATGTATGGGTTTGAAATAGAATAGCAACTTCCGCGATGCAGTAGGTTAATGCTAAAATGATTGCGGATATTTTGCATACTGAAGTTGAGAAATGAATTGCAAAAAAACCATTATATAAATTATGATCTACTATGGTGTGCCCAGCCTAAGAATATTCCTCTATGTCGCCTCCCGTGGATGTCATAAGAGCCGACTTACCCGGACTTGTTTGTAAGATTCGTTGGTATAAGATTTGTCCTGGCTGCTAGCTTATGTACCGAATATGTTATTACTACGTAAAAGAAAGCGTTAGCCGAGGCAGTCGTGGGAAGCAATGGCGAAGTTGGGATAAAGCCGAGCCCTGTTTGTTGCCTGATTCTTCTAGGTTTGGTCGCGTTGGAACAGGAGTCAATTTTGTATATAAAACGATTTAAAACGATCTTTGTGATATACATCTTTTTTTTACTTTGACACCCAGAACCACAAAAAATATTTGCAGATAATAAAAACATTTGTCTCTCAGCGGGAATCGAACCAACACTCTCGCATCAGCCGGCAACTCATCCGTCGCACCACAGGCATCGTCAAAGTAGCTCGCTAGACAACATTATACTATCAAAATTAGCTAAAACTTCCAGGGACTTTGAAAACTTCTCAATCATTACATTATTGTTATAACCTGCCTACCTGTATTGGTTTCCATCAAAAGTAGACCACCCAAATAAAAACTTCGAAACAGATTGTTTTATCCAAATATTTATACAATTCCATCGAATTTATTTTAAGTGGGTCGATGAACTTTGACCTGAATACTTTAGAGGAAATCTGGAATGTTTTAGATAATAATTTAAATAATTCTTGAAGTTTGTTTGTTTAGTCTCCTAAGCGTCTGAAGCGGGCGCACAGGCTAGTGCGGTAGCCTCGGAAGCGAGGCTCGCGAGCCAATCAGCCCGAGGACACAGAGGCGAGCTTCGCAAGGCAGGCCGAGCCAAAGTCCGAGGCAATTCACGATGGATAGTGATGTGCGCTCGCGAGCTAAAACTACCACCGTCCACACCGAATGGAGAGCACACAGGCACCTTTGAGCATGGCGCATTTACCGACAGCCAACGGCGCGACCCCGAGGCACGCTCGGCCGAGCCAACGTGCACCTAAACGGCCCCGAGGCACGGCCACAGACATGGTGGAGACGCGGCTTAGGACGAGTTCAGTTATAGTTTGGAATTAATAACAGTTTTTTAAACCTTAGGCCCGGTATTTAGATTACATCCTCAAATAATTACTCAAGTAATTACAGGAACCTCACGATCTGATCCCACCATCTCCTTTTCATCATAAGACGAGCAGACGCACGGCTCGGTACCACCCTTACCTCATTAGTATACCCTCTATTCGTACTAAACGTTTCAGTTCTACCTTTATAATGCGAACTGATAAGGAGTGGAATAAACTACCGTCGTCTGTCTTTCCTGAAAACTATAATCTGGGTCTCTTCAAGGCTAGAGTGAATAGGTGCCTTCTAGACCTTTGTGCTCCATTGTCGGCCACATCGTCAGTTACCAACAGATGAGATCGTGGCCAAACAAAGGTCTATCATAGTTAGTTAGTTAATTACTGAATTAACATAAATTTTGTAACTTTTATATTACCGAGTGAGCATGTAACGCATCGCCAATGACATAGCCATTGAGACATGCCATACCGTTGCCTCAAAATTATTTCTCAAGACTCATTGTCATTAAAACAATGAGCGCTTACCCAATCATTAGTAATTGATAAAGGCCAGTTATTCCCCCTATAAACCCCCCTACAATTTGGAGATGTGACCCCATAAAGGGGTCAGATGCTCAGTGGTGCAGAACACCATGTGTCAACGTGACGACGATGACCGAAATGGTGGGTTTTGGAGGCACATTTAAGTGATTGTTGGGACAATATTTTGGAAGACAAAGTTTAAAATTTCAAAGTTTAAAAGCTTTTATATATCAGAACTTTGTCATAGAAAATATATTATATGGTAATCGGAGTGTAAGTTGACTGAGGGATTACCCGGGCTTGTTTATAAAATTCGTTGGATTTTGTTGACATTTGTCCTGGCTGCTAGCTTATTATAGAATGTGTTATTACTGGAAGAAAGCGATAGCTGAGTCAGTCGTGGGAAGCAATCGCGACGATGAGCACACCACTCGTTACGTCTGTATTCCACGATGGTGCAAACCAATGTGAAAAGAGGCCCATTGAGGCTTGCTCTTCAAGGAAAGAGGCGTGCGTGTCTATGTATGTATGTTATTTTTAACCAATTCCATATTTGTACATAACCTTGTTTAATATTGTTTCAGGTAAGAATATCCTCAACACTCCGCTCTCATGGACACTTCGCTTATTAACACCATTCGTCACGGTCCTCGGTTATTCCCTAGGTGTGGTCACAATCGCCGTTATAACTCTTTGGAAAGCGAAGTCATTACCCGAGCTTTATACGGTAAGAGCTTTTATTTTAGCCGACGGAAAAGCCTCCATGATGCGACTCAGTTCTACAACAGCCAAGTTCTGTCTAAATCAGTAAAGTCTAGGTAAGTGAGAAAGTGACAGAATAGCGCTCTTACTACGAAACATTAAAGAAAATCACGTAAAACGGTATTTAAACAAATATTTGCTGCGTACTTAATGAAAATATGAATCGACCATGCCCTCTAAAATAAGATAAAATAAAATATAAAACAGATAAGCCGCGAAGTATTCAATGTTTTCTTAGCTTTCTAGGGTGAAGCTAGCTTTGAAAACCCTACAGTCTTAGAGCACTGCAGCCTCCGTACTCGATGTTTGTGATAGTTACGTATTTAGAAATATTTACTTTTACCAAAACTGTCGCCAACGCCATCTAGCGAGAGATAAATAATGCTATAATGACATTAGGAAAACTCTTAATTCTTCTTATTCTTTCGTGTCGATGTCTCACTCAAAGCCATTTGGACCAATAGAGGTTACCACATCCACGGCATTAACGGAGCAGGTGTCGTATTGCGTAATAGACTGAAGTTAGATTTCGATGTCCAGTTTGCTAGTAATTGCGCTGCGTGTTTTAAATATTTCTACTCATAAAAAAAAGCTAAAACAAGCAGCGCAATGAACAGCAAACTGGTAATCGACATCGATTAGACAATATGACAGCGGGTCATTAAATCCTCCATTGTGCAGGAGTCAGGGCAGGATGGGCATACAAGGGCGTGTGGCATGGTTTGGGACTGGGCACCACAGTCGCACTGCGTCGCGGAGGCTGCGATCATACCCCACTTGCTGAGATTGCACCTGCAGCGGCCGACTTGAGTCTGCAGTCTGTTAACTCCTCATTCAATCTCATATTTCTAATTCGAGTCATGTTATTAGGTATGTGTCCTCTTTCCCAACTTTCTCAGTTTACCTAACTTTCGAACAATCCGTAAAATCATATCCATGTTGAATACTTGTTAATTTCTTCATGCCAGTAGTAGTTACATGGGATTGGGCGGGGCACGTCAGTCGAATGCATCCCAACAGGTGGGCAAACATCAGCACACCCTGGATACCTGAAGGACGGCGACATCGGGGTCGGCCGAGAAAGCGTTGGCGGGCAATCTTGTTAATTTTGAGAAGGAGTGATTAAGACTGCCAAGGAGACGGACAAGTGGAAGAAATTGGAGGAGACCTTTGCATACGCAGAAGGCCTACAACGCTCTACGAGTCCAGTACAACAACGGGTTCAGAGTGTTGTTGGGGCTGCCGCGGTTCTACAGCGCATCAGGCATGTTCGCAGATGTTGATTTCTACGCGATCATACGCAACAGAACTGCTTCCCTGATGAGACAGTGCTAACAGCATGCTGGCCGTTGTGGCAGACCATTTCATTTTAATTCCGGCATCATAGCACACTTTGTTTCGAAACACCAGCCAGTCGCCCAGCTTGTGACTCAATAAGTACCTACTTGACTTGTCCCACTGGTGGACAAAGGTCTCCCCCAAATTTTTCCACTTGTCCCTGTCTTTGGCAGTCTCCCACCACTCACTCCTTCTTTTCTAACATGGACGGTTCTTTTATAACACAAAATGATGCGTTCTATTACCCTCTGACAAATCTTGAGTTTTGACTTCTGTATCTCTGTCAGCGACCATGTCTGCGCACCGATAGGTTAGGACGGGCAGGGTACACATGTCGATGAGTTGGCCTTTTAGTATTTGGGGGTAGGTCGCCTTTCATGTGTTCCTTCATAGATATAATCAAACAAATGATCTTGTTACCTTTGCCCAGCAGTGGTACAAATTAAGGTTAATGAAAAAAATAAGAGTTACTATCGCCTTTAAAATTGGACCAGAAATGTAAGTACGTAACAAAAATAAATAAATACTTCTCCAGCTCAGTTTTAATTTGGTGTAAAACTTTAACAAGTCGTTACATTCAGCGACACGCGGCGGTACAATGGTTCCTGAAAAAGCTGTTAAAAGTTAAACGATCCATCTGTTAAGTTAACCAAACAAGTGATAAAGCTTTAGTTAACACACAGCGCAGAAAGGCGACCTAATTACTGGAAGTTTATCTTTTGTGAACGTTTCCATGGACAAACGGGAAATAACTGCATTTCTTTTTTAAAATCTTCATTTATTTAAGAGGGTTTAATCACATGATCTGTTAGGTAGGTTTTTAGTTTAGTTTTACTGTCTTATTTTAACCCTAATTCTTAATGTATATTTTTTTAAGTGTATATGAAATCTAATAAATTTATATCACTAGATTATGCCACAAAGGCCTTTGCCCTGCAGTGGGACAATATGGGCTTAAAATAATAATAATAGTCATAATAAATTATGCCACCCTCGAAATGGCACTTACATAGCTAAGACACTCTCGATCAAGTCCCCCTTCAAACAATAAAATCTTAATCAAAATAGGTTTATCCGTTTCGAAGTTACGATGCCACGTCAGATATGCAGACACACATCAAACTTAAAATACCCCTTTTTTGGTCGCGGCATAAAAACAAATGTTACAACGATCCGTCAATCATGATAACCGTATGGGTATCAATGGAAACAGCTATCAAAACACAAGCTTGCGTTTGCGCAACATATCACATTACAAAATTAAATGTAGATGACGCGACCACGCTAAACGTTTTTGGATTAAACTTCCTTTTAAGTTGAGTCGGTTTAAGTTGGTCTGTACTTTTTTCTTTATGATTGGCTTAATATTGCTTGCTATTAATAATGCACAAAAGGCCAGCACACTTCGTCGCCTTATTCAAGTATCGATAAAATTGAAACTCAAAATTATCTCATCTCTTTTTAGTTACGTCCTGTGTTACGCGTTTGATCCTGAAGGTTAAGTAAACTGTTGTCGTTTCAATGTGTAGCTAAACAAAACACTTTGAACATAATGTAATAATGTGTCGATATCGATGACATCACTCGATGAGTTGTCCTTCACTACAGACCGTTCACCGTATGTTGGCACCTGACATGGTATATTTACAGGTGCCATCTTACGGTGAACGATGTAGTAATGTTTCCAAGTGGAGGGAAATTCAAGAATTTCGTGATCGAAAACTGATTTATACTTCAACATTTCCGTCAACATTGACATACGTATTAAGACGTTTTATTCATCAAATAGCAGTTATTATAAAAAGAGAAGAAGTTGTACGGGGACTTAATCCGCCATATTTAAAAAAAACGTCTTTTTTTAATCTAGTTTAAAATATAGGTATAATGGATCGAACAGGAACTACTCTAATTTTATTGTATTTTTTAATGATATATCGTGTAATTTTTGTGGCATTTTAACCGGTATAACATATATAAAGAGCACATGTTTGGTGTAGATGGATAGAAGTGTATTGCGTGTCTTTTCGGAATGGTGGTTTTACCCTTCCAAAACCTTGGTTTTTCTGCCAGCATTAAGACCTAAAGTAGAACATTGCTAGTAGTTTGTAAAACCTCTCTTTAAATCCTAGTTTAATAGCAAAGTTATGTATGACTGATATTTAAATTGCAAATTCTATTTACAACATCGTAAAACTGAACTAGAGAGTACCGACTGGCAGAATGCCACAGACAAAATATCTCTTACATCACGGTACTGGGAAAAGCAGTTACAAAACGCACGCTATCGTAAAACGGCAATAAATAATTGCGTTTTGTTATTGCTACTGTAGGTACTGTACTGACCCACTGGAAAACCGCGTAGTTTCAGGTGAAATCGCATCAATCTGCCATATTTTAAAGAAACGTCGTGATTTTCATAGTACCTACATAGTCTATTCTTAGGCCGGACACACCATTTAATTATATTTTAATGTGTTTTTTAGAGTTATTTCGTGTAATTTTGGTGGCATTTTAACCGGTGTAACTTGGATAAATAGCACATGTGTGATGTAGTTAAATTTAAGTGTATTGCGTATCCTTTCGAAATGGTGGATATTTTCCTGTAAAAACTTGTTTTTTTTGCCATCATTTAAACTGGGTTATACCTTGACGGAGACTCTTGACGACTTGACTATTAGGGATACAATATATCACTTGACATTGGCGAAATTGTTTGGAGCACTCCTCTGTAGCCATTAATTATAAGAAGAGAAGAGAGAGACAGATATACCTTTCATCATCATTATCATCATTAGCCCTTAGACGTCCACTGCTAGACTACAACTCCCCAATATACCTCGACCTCTGTGGCGCGGCTGGCGATGGTTCGCCTGCGACGCAGGAGGTTGCGGGTTCGATTCCCGCCTCGGAACAAATATTTGTGCGTTCTGCAGATATTTGTTCAGGGTGTTCTGGGTGTTTTCTATGTATAATAAAAAATATCTATCTATGTATTGTATTATATTAAGTATATCAGTTATCTAGTACCCATAACACAAGCTCTGGCTTAGCTTGGGGCTAGATAATGTTGTGTGAACTTGTCCAGCATTATTTATTTATTTATTTATATAATACAATGGTAGGATCATCCATATCAGCACGCCTGGCAGGCGGATTGGTGATCGCAGTATTAGTGTTGAATACTCAGGTAGAGGCTCCTGCCCATCCCATAATGTAATTTTCTGATCCACGGGAGACGGAAGGTATATTATATTCTTAAGGTATGCCGCAAAATTCCTAATCGTAGATTATATTTTTAAATGACTCAAGTAAAATATTTAAATTAAAAATATGCAAGGATACCTACTATATTATAATTCCGAGGTTTTTTTTTATTTTTTTTGTGTACCAGATACACGATATTTTCTCGATATTTTATAAAAAAAAAACCATTGTTAACCATAACTTTTGGATAGATTCGATTGTTTATTAAAATGGTGGATATTATTTGGTAAAAAAATTGTTAAATAAAATCAATACAACAAAGCCGGGCCCCTATATATACAGTAGGGGTTTCTAAAAGTTATCTATACTTTACGAGATGTTTAATAAAAACGGGTTTTTCGAGCGGCGCGAGGCGTTTTTTTGTATCAACATTTCTGCCTGGCGTTGGCGCAGTCACGCTACGTCTAGTCCAACCAAGAAAAGTGTAAAATATTATAAAAAGATATAAAAAATTACATTAAGTGACAAAGGGACGTTTTGTAAGCAAATTACGCTATAAAACAATATAAAATGTGTTAAACGTACGGACGGACCGACACGGACTGTGTGTGTAATGAGGGTAGACTAGTGCGCGTTCCAGAGACACCTACCTAAATCAATATATATATAAACGATGCATGACTGACTGACTGACTCGGATAGATAGATATACTCGTTAAAAAATAACAGATATAATAAGACACACAGAAATACAAAACTCAGCGTACAGTCTAAACCGTAAATCGTTTAGTGATCTAGTGGTTCACTAAGAAATTCACCCCCTAAAGGGGGTAGTGGGAAGTTGCTTTGAAGGGAGCAAAGTAACAAAACATGTAATAAAACTTGGACAAACCTGTACTAGGCTCTCTGGCCAAATTATTTGTACCTATGCAGCGTATGCAAGGAAATTACATTTAAAACGAAAATTCTATGGCTCAGACATTTCGAGCTCATTTATTTTCGCGAGGGAATCCACGTGTGTTTATTAGTTATTAAGGCGTCGATGGGCGCCAAATTCTGTCACTATCTAACTTATTAAAGTTCAGGTAAGTAAGAAAGTGACAGAGTAGCGCTCGCGAAACGAAAAGTGAGCGAAAACACTTTTTTTAATTTAAAAATGGTTAGGAAATTAAATTTCAAAAGAAAAAACAAGGTCCTCTCGGCGTTGTGCTATTTAATATGCTGAAGGCAATAAAACATCTTATAATTGATAGTTTAGGAGGAAAATGGTTGTAACTACGAAAACAGAGGGACTTTGAAAATGTATTTCTTACATTTTAAGCATTTTTTTATGAAAACAAGAGTACATCTATTATATATAAAGTAAAGTCGTGTTAGTTACACCACTTATAACTCAAGAACGGGTAAACCGATTTGGCTGAAAATTAGTGGGGAGATAACTTAGAACTAGGAGATTGACATAGGGGGGAGGGGTAGGAGGGGGTGGGGGTTTCACCGGGGGCTACCCGTGCGAAGCCGGGGCGAGTCACTAGTTCTTTATATGATCTAGATTAACATATATATATTTGTGTAGATTTTTCGTTATACTCGTAGATTGTTGAGAATAAAGGTTTTAATGCACCACATTTGACATAATATCCACGCTCTAATAATATAATAGACAAAATTTTATATACCTCTATCTACGGCTACTCTGTATAGAGTCGGTGGCCGTTCAAACATGTCGGAATGTGAGTTTGGAACATCTTTCACACTTGTGTCGACAACTCGACTCTACAACCTGCGAGCTATTTACCTGCCTACCAGCCGATGTGTCTGAGGACTCTAAACAAATAGTAGTTGGACTCTTCCCGTCTTTTTACCCAACTTAGGCAAACGAAAGGTTATGTTTTTAGCCGTTTATGTATGTGGTTACGTATTTTTAGTAGTAGTAGAGCTTTTTTGTGAAAGAGTTCGTCCAGGGAAGTACCAACACCATACCTATTTCTACCGCAAAGCGGTAGTGCTCGCATTGCTGTGTTCCGGTTTGAAAGGTAAGGTTGCCGGTGAAATAACAGGTACATGAGACTTTTCATCTTTATGTCTCAGGGTGGCGGGCGCACTGCAATGCCACATAGGGTGCGTCCTAGGTGGACGTGACCTATGAGGTAATGCACTGTTCAAAGGCAGAGGGTACCACTTAACATCAGGTGGCTCATCTGCTTGACCCGTCTTTCCAAGAAGAATACAAATTTTTAATACCTAAGTTACGTATGTTCCACCGTAGCGTCTAAACTTCTCGTCCGATTTTGAACAATCAGGTGTGAATTGGTTCGTTATTATGGTCCGGGTGACATAGGCTACATTTTATACGAACATAGCACTCGTGGGATAGTTAAATTTAACTGTACGTGTTTTTGAAACGGTGGATTTTTTCCTGTATAAACTCTGTTTTTCTGCCACCATTTAAACTGGGTTATGACTTGACGGAGACTCTTGACGACTTTAAACCTCTCTCTCTTCATCATAAAATGGTTTCTGTGAGGAGTGCTTTTTGTTTTTCTGTCATATCGTATGAAAATCATATGAAATATATAAAAAAATATGAAATATCAATCATATCAAATGAAAGAGTAGAAAATTCTGAGTTCATTGAAATTTTAATAAAAAAACTTAAATAACTAGTACATGGATAAAGTACTACATGGAGTGAGTGCTAAAACAGCATAGAGTGTTCCTTCTTACTCCTATCCTAGAAGATAGCTTGCTATCCTATGTTAGATAGAAACAAATATATTGTCACACGACAGTCGTTTTTCCGTTCCGTACCCTGAATATTGGTAACATGAATGTACATCTCCCTAGAATGGTACCATGAATGTAGTAGTTATTGGTACCTAGTTTGACATTTGACCTGGTACGAGTTACACAAATAAAAACAGATAGATGTATGCTTGTCTCATTCCAACACATGAATACATTCATATAAAGAATGAGACTGGTATAATCGATACCGGTTCGTTTTTAGACCCAGTGTTGTGGTTTCAGGTTGAAGCTATAGAGATGGTATGGTGACATTCAAAGAAAAACGATATCGATGTAAGTAGATCAAATGTGGAATCCATCGATGATCGATTTAAATTTTCACCCCCCGACGCAAAAAGAGGGGTGTTATAAGTTTGACCGCTGTGAGTGTGTGTCTGTCTGTCGCACAGTAAACTGATTTGAATGCGTTTTTTTTTATTTGAAAGCAGGTTTTCTAGCGATGTTTCTTAGTAATTTTGTATCAAAATCGGTTTAGCCATTTCATTGCGTTGAGGGATTATTACACTTCTAAATTTATTCTAGTACTCAAATTTCTTAATTGGATACGCTACGCACACAACAGCTTAATGGAATGCTGTACCTTTTTACAGGTACAGCGAAAAAGTTTAAGATGTAAACGGCTAGTTCAACAGCAAAACTTTAAACGGCTACTTTAACAACTTTACTTGAAACGGCTAGTACAACAACTAAACATTAAACTAAATAACTGTTGTAAATTTTAACTCTATGGTGGTTCTACTCAACCGATACTAAATAATCTCAGATCTGACACACATAGTACTGATAAATATTAAATAATTCCTTATACATTACATTAATAATAATAGTACCACACAGAGTAATGTAAAGCCAGCAATGAACCTGGTTTATGGAGATTTACATGCATGAACGAACATTAGAGGCAGACAAGAGCTAAATTCCATCATTATCTAACTCAGTAAAGTTCAGGTAAGTTAGAAAGTGACAGAAAAGTAAACGAAAATCACGAAAAACGGTATTCAAACAAATATTTGCTGCGTAATCGAAAATATAAATCGACCATGCCCTCTAAAATAATATTATTTGTCTCTCTTATTAATTTTATCAATGTACGCTGATCTTCAAGTGAATAATAACGCTGTATTTTTTTTACAGCTATTGTTTTTTTTTGTTTGGAAAACATAGAGCGTATTTATCTAATAAATCACAATTCTAAAAACTATAATTATCATTAACCTGTTTTCGCATATAAACATTTAGAAAAAACTGGACTTTTCTAGCTAGACTCCGCCCATTCGATATTTTAACATATCGTCTTAAAATCTGCTTACGTTTGTCAGACTGCTACTAGACTCAGGTTAGCGTGCTATAACTACGTTAAGATTATATCTCCGAGGCATCTGGTCTATGTCAGTGTCACACAGACCCACATGTTCTAGGTCTTATAAGGGTATGATTTCTGCCTTACCTAATAAGGGAGCTAGTGTAGTGACATTATCGATGATTTGAAATTAATAGCGACCTACTTGGATGACATAATGATTGATTGAGAAGCTCTTGACTAGTTTTTGTGAAGATCAAGATTATGGTGAGATAATAAATAAATTATAAATAAATAAATAAATAATGCTGGACAGTTCACACAAAATTATCTACCCCCAAGCTAAGCAGAGCTTGTGTTATGGGTACTAGATAACTGATATACTTAATACAATATAATACATAGATAGATATTTTTGATTATACATAGAAAATACCCAGAACACCCTGAACAAATATCTGCGATCGCACAAATATTTGTTCCGAGGCGGGAATCGAACCCGCAACCTCCTGCGTCGCAGGCCAACCTTCGCCCGCCGCGCTACAGAGATCATCAAAACCATGATTTTATTTTCAGTAAAAAATACTTATTGTCAAAGATACCTTATACCTAAGAAGACCTTATACCTTATACCTTATACTTAAGAAAGACTTATACCTATCAAGATAGACACCGCAAACACGTAAAAGTACAAAAAAAATAAAAAAAAACATTAACATCACAATTTTGAATCTGTATTGTACATTTTTATGAAACCAATCGTGCTGTTTTATTTTGCACCTTCTATGCTAAGAATAGCCCCCTACGTCTCCTCCCGTGGATGTCGTAAAACCTGACTAATAAATTACCCGGATTTGCTAATAAGATT
Source organism: Operophtera brumata (assembly GCA_932527175.1). Taxonomy (NCBI): domain Eukaryota; kingdom Metazoa; phylum Arthropoda; class Insecta; order Lepidoptera; family Geometridae; genus Operophtera; species Operophtera brumata. The sequence goes on along the minus strand of OW052239.1, from coordinate 49,172,943 downwards.
CGTTGGTATAAGATTTATCCTAGCTAGTAGCTACTAGCTAAGGAATGTGTTATTACTGGAAGAAAGCGTTAGCAGAGTCAGTCGTGGGAATTAATGGCGGCGATGAGTTCACCATGTGCCACTTCTTTATTCCAACGATGATGTAACCCACGGTGAAAGAGGCCTATTAAGGATCCAGCTATCGTAAAAAAAAAACACTTATTTTCTCTTACAAAAAAGATCTTAAGCTTTCTTTTTCTTAGGTCTTCCTTTCTTCTTTATCCTTTCAGGAACAAAGGCGTCCCATCCCAGTTCCAATCGCTCTGTCAATAAAACTATCGATAAAAAAGTGAAATCTCATCAACATTTTCCCCTCCCTGTGTCTACCACATCCCGGTAGGTACACATCTAGATGGAATGTAGTGTATTTATTGGTTTTCCTGCTATAAGTGAATCCGCAGTATTTTTAATTATTAATTGGACAATGAAAGCGGTTTTTCCTTTACAGATAACTAGTTAATCAGTACCTGTGTTTTCGCGGCCTTAATCATTAGCAATATGGTATGTCCGGCCTGCGAAAAAACCCCTCGATAAAAAGTAGCATATAGCTCAATCCAGGTCATAATTTGCGTACCAAAGGAGGTTGGCAACCGCTGACCCAGGTCAAAAATAAATGAACCGGGGCCTACATGGAAGTAATTAGTGCGGTTCTAAATGTTGTTTCTTGTCCAATTTTTCTAAAGAACTTGTATATTTTTAGAAGTTGGGAAGCAAAGTTGTATTTCTAAATAATTAGTTAAATCAACTCATTGCATTTGCGTGAAACAAAACGCAACAAGCTTCATTACTTTTCCTCAACTTCTACGCAAGAAATTAAATTAGCTTTTGAATTATCTTAACATATATTATCAATAATCAAAAGTACCCCAACTGTACGTTACGTTAGTCAAAAAAGTTGGTCAAACAATGTATGTTGCCAATGTTCTTTCGTCGAAATCGGATCGGCCGTTTCGGCGTTATTGAGTAACAAAAGTCAAATTGGTCAGTACAGTGAAATTGTGCTCATAAGTGCGTCTAGCTGGAAAGTTGCGGCGTAGTGTGTATATCTAATTCACCTAGTTTGATCACCTGGGCACAGATAAAATAATACACCTGGGTATGGGGTAGTTTTGTTTTCACCCATTCTTAGGTAAGTATGTTGTTTGGTGTGCTGAATCCGAATCTGAGGTTATAAATTGCTTCGTATCCGAGGTCTGCTAGGAAATTTAAAGACAGAACTAAAATAAAAATTATACGGAAAAAGTGGTCACCCATCCAAAAACTAAACTCGCAGATCATTGCTTAATCTAAATTTGGAAAAACGCGTCTTCTTAAGAAAAACGCTTTTTCCCAGAGATGAAAAAGCTAGAATCGTTTTTTTGCCCACATAAACCAAACAAATTTTATCGAAATTGTTAGAGCCGTTTTCGAGAACGTGATAACAAATACATAATATATAGGTACATAATTATTGCTCGTTTAATAGTATAGGAATCACCACCGGTACACTCTGCTGATACAATATATTATAATGTAATAAAAGTAGGTAAGTAGGTAGTGAGTATATATTCTGTGGTAGTGATATCCTTCTTTGCAATATGTTCCTTCACCATTGAGCGTTATCATACACAATCTATTTTATTGATGAATGAGTAACCTGTAAGCTACACAACACATGTTTTAGACACGTGTCCGGCGCGTGCGATATAAATGGGCCATTCAAGTGGCCTGTGCCCCTTATAGACAGTGGCCCTTTGAGCCGACTCAGGTGGTCGTGGTGTTAACACAACTTACCTTTTATTTATTGAATGAGCGAAGCGAGGTCTCTGAGTATGTTGGATGAATCAATTTGTTGTGCACTGTAGGTAGTAGTATTGTTGTAGGTATTGTTTTCCACATTACACAAAGGTTAGCTGGAAGAGAATGCTATCTAGCATGAAGTTCGCCTATGTACAATACTGTTTAAGTTGTTCAATAAATAATTTTCTATCTATCTATCTATGAATCGGCGTTTGTTTGTATGTATGTATGTTTGTATGTTTGTCTGAGGATAGCTGACTGCGCCAACTTCAGGCAGAAAGCTACATACAAAAAAAACGCCTCGCGCCGCATGAAAATCGGTTTTTATTGAATATCTCGTAAAATATAGATAATTTTACAAAACCCTTGGTTATGTTGTATTGATTTTATTTATCTAATTTTTTACCCAATAATATGCACCATTTTAATAAACAATCGAATCTAGGCGAAAAATAGACGTAACTTTGGATATTTTTTCTATTGAGAAAATATTGTCCTATCCTGTTTCTTGTACAGTGATCCCTCGGAATTATAATGTAGTATCCATGTATTTTATAATTTCAATATTGTACTACTTGATTTAGTCAGTAGATTAAGCCCCACCGTTTGGTATGTTAGTATTGGTACAAGTTGTAGGTAAGAATACATACATAGGTACACACATCAACTCACGCCTGTATACCTGGGATAATCCTAGCTGAAAGGTGTGAATATTATAAAAATATTTGCGCTCAGTGGTGTGAAGTTTATTTTTGTTTATTTGGGATAAAACCAATGTTACAACACCAATATTGGTAATATAGCAGTGGAACGGAATCGTACCTTCGTTGTTTTTTAACCGACTTCAAAAAAAGAAAGAGATTATTAATACGTGTTTTTTTTTTTTTTTTTTTTTTTAATTTTCGTGACGTACCTCATATCGTCGCTAATCTGACTAAGTGACGTAACCGACATTTTGGCGTAACTGACATTTTTGATGTTGGTTTTATCTACTTTTGAAGATGCACCGATCTGTCTAATCGCCGTTGCTGTATCTCCTACCAGTGTCTAGAAGTATGGTTGACGTATCTACAGTTCTTAAAAATTATATTTATTCTAAGTGCCCTAAGTTACACTTACGACTTTTAGTAAGATTTTTATCCACGCAAAATGTACTCAAACAAGTCGTAAGTGTGAAATTTCCTCTTACGACAGACATCAAGAAAAAATTATCTGTTACCGGCGAAAAGAGCCGAGTGTAAGCAGCAGTCAAAAATAACTCCGGAAAATGCACAGTGTGCAACTTTCGATCTACAACAGGTAATAAACTTGCTGCAGGAGACAGAATCGTTATTCGATTGTAGCTTCAACGTTGATGTATTTAATATTTAAATTGCCTAGAAGAAGCAAACCATATCATGTCATCGTCCTCGAACACACATCATCATTGTCTTACCCTTTTCCCAATTGATTTGTGGTCGCCGCAGTACGTCTATTTCTTCCACTCTGCCCTATCAGCCGTCACTTCATCATTCACTCCCTTCTCATTCATATCATCTCTCATGCAATCCATCCATCTTTTCTAAGGTCTTCATCTTCTCTTCCATCCTCTAACATTAATATTCATAACTTTCTTAGTTACATGCGTTTTATCCCTCCTCATAACATGCCCATACCAAGCTTAACGATTTCCTTTCAACTTTTCTGTCTTTGGTGCAATTTTCAAACTTCCTCGTATACTTATTCCCTTTTTTAACCATTCTTGTCACTCCACACTTTCATCTCAACATTCTCATCTCTGCTGCATGCAATCTTCTTTCATTCTTCTTCTTCATGACCCAGCATTCCGATCCTTACCTGCATAACGACCGGTCATATTACGGATTTGTAAATGTTACCCTTAAACTTGAGTGGCATCCGTGGTTCACACGTTGTTGCTGTGATCTTTCGCCATTTCATCCACCCTGAGTTGATCCAATGCGTTACGTCCCGGTCAATATCACTATCCCCCTGTAAGAGTGACCCTGTAAGGTAACGAAAACCGAAAGAGACTGGTAAGGACATCTCGGCAAGTGTTAATGTCACAGGATTGGAGAGACCGCCGAAATAGCAGAACACGTACTCGGTTTTGGTTCTGATGATTTTCAGGCCATCACTCTCCAGTCTTTGCCGCCATTCCTTCAGTCTACTCTGGACCTCGAGGCCATTCTCGGCAACCAGCACAATGTCATCGTCATCGGCAAACAGCAGGTACCAGGGAGCCTCCTCCTGGATGTCCGACGTAAGAGCGTCCATTATCACCAGGTAATAGCAAAGAGCTGACCCTTGGTGCAAGCTTACAGCTACATTGTAACTGTAGTGCCAACTGTCGGACTTGGATACTGCATCGAATGTACATTGCTCGGATCAACTCCATGTAATTCAGAGGCACACCTTTCTTCTTTAGGACCCACCACTAAACCTCTCGGGGTACCTGGTCTTATGCCTTCTCAAGATCAATGAAGACAATGTGCAAGTTTTTATGTGCACCTCTGTATTTATCGCATAGTTAACGCATTGCGAAAATGTTTGTACGGGTATTTTGTTAGTATGGAGTTAAATGTTGATATTCTATTCATCCTACGATAATCAATTTAGTACCTACTCAAAGATTACCTATCTTAAATTGATCTTATTTCGATTTATGTTAAAAATTGTTCCAATAATAATATTACTAATTAGGTTATAACGTATCAAGTAGGTACGACATTGTGATTAATTAACCTACCTTTAATGTTCGAGACAGATAGTTTAACAAATAAAAAAGTAAATTAAGCGTTTTTTAAATATTAAACTGTAATTGATTTAAAATTAACGTATTTAACTTCAAAAATACCCAGACCTATCTGAAATTTGAAGCCAAACATTTCAAAATAAAGTTCTAACGAGGTGTCGTATCTGCTTTAAATTGATTTATTGAATAAACTAATTATTCAAATAATATCAAAAGTACGTTATCAGGAAGGCCTTAGTTTGAAGTATATTGGTGTGCATTTTAATTTTAATCGATTCATATTTAAGCGTGTTACAGTCACAAATCAGTCACAATTGTACGCGACGCCAACAAAAAAGCTTGTCCTGTAAAATTACCAAAATGTCGGTTACGTCACTTAGTAAAATTAACGACGATATTATATCCGTCATTTATGAATCGATTATATGTGATACTATAAATTAAAACTTGTGTGTTAGGTCATATAATTACCGGCAAATTAGTTTTCGCTATCTGAAAAAGTGTTGATGAGCAAAAAACTAAAAAAAATGAATTTCGCGCCACAAGCGCTCGAGCCCTCTCCATACATAACATAGCACCCAACAGTCACATACATATAGTCCTGATCCCAAACTAGGATCCCCTGTGTCGTGGGTATCAGGAACTACGAGTACCACGGTACCATTACACCCAGACCCGGACCAAATGTAGGTAATGGAGATGAAATAGAAAATGAAGATGTTGGTCTTCATTATTTTTTTTATTTTTTTGCAGCCTCCTGCATGATATCAGGTCATGAGCTCATATAGCGGGAAGTGTATCAGATCCGCTATTTGAACGCGCATTTTAAAGAAAATTACAAAAACGTGTGAAAACAAATCCTCTTATTCCCGGAAGCTAATAATAAATCTATTTCATTCAACACTAATAAAACCCGATAAAAAACCATGACTAACACACATAAAGCTCAATGCAATAGCTTATTCGCTTACAAAGACGAGATTGTATGTTTCCATTGTCTTACGATTCGCTCGCAAAACCGACAACCGTTAGTGATTGAAGACTCTCCAAGAACCGCCGACCTCATTAGTAACCCTCTATTCGTACTAAACGTTTCAGTTCTACCTTTACCTTTACGCCTTAGCAGTTCGCATTATAATGCAAACTGCTAAGGAGTGGAATACACTACCGTCGTCTGTATTTCCTGAATGGTCTCTTCAAGGCTAGAGTGAATAGGTGCCTTCTACGTTTGTGCTCCATCGTCGGCCACACCGTCACTTAGCAGCAGGTGAGATCGTGGTCAAAGGTGAAAATGTGAAAAAAAAGTTAAGTTGTTTGGATATTCGTTACTCAATCACGCCGTAACGGCTGTACCGGTTTTGATAAAATTTGGTATACAGATAGATTATGACCCGGATTGAGCTATAGGCTACTTTTTATCTCGATAAAACGCGAGTGACGCTGCGGGCGGACACAAGTAAAAAAATATACTTTTCGTGAAACACAAGTTAAAAATATATACTTTTCATGAACATTTTTACTAAATAGGTAAGCATTGTGAATTTTAGTCATTCTATGATTCAGGCAATTTGCGATTGATATACATTTCTGTAATTTTTTGGCGTAAGACTATTTGAGGTTTAGTCGTATTGGCATATCAAGTATTTTGAGATTAGTTTCTAACGAAACGGACGCTAGATCGTCAACCTGAAGAAGTCGTGGTTCCCTGTACAATGGAAACACACCTGCCAAATATAAACAAGACTCACCCACCGCCCAAAATACATGGCACAGATATGAAAAACTACAAGTAGGTCACTTGCACTATAGCTTTTCATTGCGCAAGATGCATTGGAAATAAGGTTAGAATTGTTTTTCATTTACTCTGTTTTCTAATTTTATCTACACTGCCTAATCCGACCGCCGTTTCAGTCGCTTCGGACCAACGTGTAAACGGTACAACCAATACTGGCCCATTGGTCATCATATAAAGCATGCTTCGATAAAATATACATATTTTATCGAAGAAAAAATGTTTTTTTTTAAATTAACTCAATTAGTATTTTTTAATTTTTTTTATACCACTTGAATTTCGGAACAAGCAGTTGGCCCACCTGATGTTAAGCGATTACCTCTGCCTATGAATAGTGCATTACCTCATAGGTAACGTCCACCTAGGACGCACCCTATGTGGCATTGCACTGCGCCCGCCACCCTGAGACATAAAGATGAAAAATCTCGTCAAATTTGCAAAGTAGCCTCTGTTTTCGTAGTTATAACCGTTTTCCCATAAACTATCAATCATGAGATGTTTTTATTGCCTTCAGTATATTAAACAACACAACGCAGAGAGGACCTTGTTTTTATTTTTGAAAATGACTTTCCTATTGATTTTTGTGATGGGGGGGGGGGGGGGGGGGGGGGGGATTCTTGTGCGTTAAGGTGAAAGCTTACGCTTGAGGCGCGAAATTCATTTTTTTTGGTGTTCTTTGCCCATGACAGCTCATCAACACTTCTTCAGATAGCGAAAGTTGATTTCGCGAGAACTAGGAGACTTAACACACATGTTTTACCTATCTACCTACCATGCTACGATACCCCTAAACAATGTGTTTTAGGGGTATCGTAAATAATTAAATAGCCGTATTTTCGTTGCTGGCATCACATGACTTTCAACCAGCGTCAACTACGAAGATCCATTGACGTGTCTATTTATAGAAAAACGCCTAAACCAGTTACCCGATCCGATTGGAAATAAATTAAAAGACATCAAAGTCCATGGTATTTATAGAATGCATTTCCCCGCCATAGACTATAGAGTTGGATGCTTGCCAACGCGGACGCGTCTTGTCTGGATTTGTTATCTTGTCTATTCGATTTGGTTGATATGTAGCTCGGAACATGATGTGAAGCTCGGAACATGATATGAAGCTCGGAACATGATGTGAAGCTCGGAACAATATGTGAAGCTCGGAACATGATGTGGAGCTCGGAACATGATGTGAAGCTCGGAACATGATGTGAAGCTCGGAACATGATGTGAAGGTAGGTTTACATTGATCTAGTATTGGGACGCGTGTAATAGCACATTTAGTTAGTAGTAGAGCTTTTTTTTGAAAATGTTTGCCCGGGGATGTACCACCACCATAACTATTTCTGCCTCAAAACAGTAGTGCTCGCATTGCTGTGTTCCAGTTTGAAGGGTGCCGGGGAAATTACAGGCACGTGAGACTCTTCATCGTTATGTCTCAGGGTGGCGGGCACAGTGCAATGCCACATAGGGTGCGTCCTAGGTGGAAGTGACCTATTAGGCAAAGGTTACCGCTTAACATTAGGTGGACCACCAGACACCGGGACTGGTGAACCTAAATAAAAGCTTGTATTAATAAACCACAGATAATCAAAATTATATTTATTTACTTAATAAGTGTAAGGTGCAGATTTCAGTCCTCAGATTTGCAAAACGTAATTTATTATGAATAAATGGCGGAAGGGTCGCTGTATTGATGTTGATTTCTCAGGTGGATGCTGCTAGCCATCCCCTGGTGTAATTTCTGTTGGCTTTGCCAACATCCACGGGAGGAGACGGTCTACTCTCAAGCAGGACATGCCTCGGAAATTGTAGAATCCACCCTCTAAATAAATAGTTACCCTTGCAATTTCATACTCCAGTGCTTTTTTCAAACCAGGTGCAAAAATAAGTTACTAATCACTAATGAGATATTGCCATGGTATGTTTGGCCTGATAATAGACACCTCCGTCTCCTCTCGTGGATGTCGTAAAAGCCAATGGAGAATACACCATTGGATGGGCAGCATCTACCTGAGTATCAAGCGTAGCGTGTGCAATGCTGCCTTATGAACTTTTGCTGATTCTCTCTAAACTCTTACTTTTGACCGCCTACGCTGGTTTTCCTTTTTTCTTTAAAACAGCTTCCACTTGTTCTCGAGGCACCACACAGACGGTCTCCGCCTATTAGTAAGAAGGATCATCAAATAAAGCCGAGCCGTGTGCCGTGTTTGTTGCCTGATTCTTCTAGGTTTGGTCACGTTGGAACATGAGTTAATTTATTTTATAAGACGATTCAATTGTGATTTCAATGAATAAAATACTTTAAAAAAAAGTACTCAACACCAATACTGCGATCACCAATCCGCCTGCCATCGTGGTGATTATGGCAAATTGAATTCTATGGGAAGGCCTCGTCCAGCTGTGGACGTCTTAAGGCTGATGATGGTGGGTGATGATGAATGAGATATTGTATTTTTTGTATAAAAAAACATTGTAACAAGTTTAAGTAGCTCAAAGCCCTTGACAAAAGGTCAAAACTATTTCTAATGATGCAACATCGGCACAACTTATCCCAAAGTTCACCAACACGTTAACAAGCGGTTAAAAGTATGTTTAGTCTAACCAATTATTTATGTCTCTTAACAGTTCTCATCATTTATCATACATAACATAACTTAAAAGTATACATATACCGTATTACTAAAAAACTCAGATTATACCTGTTTCTTTTTGATTGATTTAAAAAAAACGATCGATAGAGTCAAAATAGCTCGGAAAACACGCCAACATTCACATACTCTATGTATGTGTCTATGTATCTCTGTTCGGAGGCTGCAATGCTCTAAGCATAGATCCCACTAGGATTCCATGTTTCGAGGATCTACGTGTACCTACCATGACACCCAGATCCGGAACAAATACATGCAGATCATGAAAACATTTGTCCTGCACTGGGAATCGAACCCGAACATGTTGCTTCTCAGTCACTACTCGCCCGTCGCACCACGGAGGTCATATTCTTGAATCTGAATTCAATTCAATTATTTCCGAGAGATTCATACATTATCTGTCACCATAGCCGACGGTTAAAGCTGATTGTCATTTGATGTGTTGGTGAACTTAGGACTCCCTCGTTGTTGCGAGTGAGCTTAAAGTATGTACTTAATAGGTACTTCAAATGCAAAATATAGCAACAAGGAGGAATTTGAGTACTTAACACTTTTTGATGATTGTCAAGGTAGAATAACTTTTAGATAAACCAAGGTCAACGAATAGCTCTTGAAGATAATGAGCAAGTTGAAGTGGCAATAGGCAAGGCATAACATAACACCCAACAGCCACATATATAGCCCTGATCCCACACTAGGATCCCATGTGTCGTGGGTATCAGGAACTACGAGTACCATGCTACCATAACACCCAGACCCGGAACAAATATTTGCAGATCATACAAACATTCGTCCCGCATCAAGAATCGAACCAGCAACCAGTAGCATCTCAGCCGGCTACTCGCCCGACACGCTACAGAGGTCGTCAAAACAAAGCTCGCAGAACAGACAATACTCATATTTCGAGGACTTTTTCTTGCATTAACTTCGTTAATGATGGAACAAGCAGATGGCCCACCTGATGTTAAGCGGTAATCTCCGCCTTTAACAACGCATTACCTCATAGGTCACGTCCACTTAGGACGCACCCTACGTGGCATTGAACTGCGCCCGCCACCCTGAGACATAAAGATGAAAAGTCGCATGTGCCTGTTATTTCACCGGCATACCCTTCAAACCGGAACACAGCAATGCGAGCACTACTTGCGGTAGAAATAGGTATGGTTGTAGTCCTTCCCCGGACAAACTCTTAAAACTTAAAAGCTCTATACTAAGCTACTGCTAACTGTCTTTTAATTTCTGTTTGTTTTGCTAAAGGTCTTTCAACTAATACTTTTTTTAAGATTGGTTATGTGCATTAATGAAATTATTGTTTCGTGTCTTGCGCAATAAATTCAAAGCCAACTCAAAATAACCGCAACTTACGTAATAATAAATATTTATTACACTAGAACTACAAAGCTCATTCACAAACTTTAATAGGTCACGTTCTAGAAACATAGTCACTGCTGTGTGGTTTGGCTACGGAATAGGCGGATTTCATTTTTATTTATTTATTTATTTTTGCAAAAAACAAACATGCTCAAAATTTCCTTAAATACTACTTAAACAAAAACAAACAACAATAGGTAGAATTAATCAAGCTAATAACCAAATAGAAGACATTCTAAGGAATAGAATGAAGTAGATAAGTAGGTATATACTTTATAAGTAGTTTAATAGGTACTTCACTAGGATACCCTGTGTTGTGGGTGTGGCTAGTCTCTTCCAGAAGATTGAGCATATTAACTAAGTTTAAACAGTTTAATACATTATGTAGGTACGAATAAGATTTTAGAATTTAGGTTTATATGTATACATTATAAGAAAATAAAGTAGGCAAGTCCTCATCATTTCCACATCTACACATAAAGTAGGCACACAACAACACAAAGGAACCCAAATAATCCAAGGTACCTAGGTAGATAATTGATCAAGAGCTTTATCGTGTCCATCAACAGACTTAAGGTGGGGTATGCTGCATAATTCCTACTTTTAGATTAGATTTTTATCAGATTAAATCAAGTACAATAATAAAATTTAAAATATGCATGGATACTACATTATAATTTCGAGGGATCACTGTACCAGAAATACGAAAGGACAATATTTGATCGATAGAAAAAAAAACAAAGTTATTTTTTGCCTAGATTCGATTGTTTATGAAAATGGTGCATATTATTTGGTAAAAACTTATTTAAATAAAATCAATACAACAACGCCGAGGGTTTACTGTAGAGATTTTGTAAAATTATCTATATTTTACGAGATATTCAATAAAAATCGCGCGAGGTGTTTTTTTGTATTGAGATTTCTGCCTGGTGTTGGCTTAAGACGTCCACTTATGGACAAGGCTTCCCCCCTACTCCCCGCAATGGGGGATCAGCCATAATCACTTACGCTTGTCAGGCGGATTGATCGCAGTGGTGTTAAGTAATCAGGTGGATGCCGCTGGTGTAATCTCTCAGCATTTATGACATCCACGGAAATATTCTTATGATTGTACCTAGACTTCCCCCTACTGCTAAAGCGACAATTAATGGACACATGCATTCTCCCCGTCGCTAACCTGGTCCTTGAAGCAGCTTCAGAAGCGTCCGTCCGAACTCAAGGTCTGCCAGCGTGCGATGGCGCGCAGTATCCTGGGTGTAAGCCTCATGTATAGGATTCGAAACACTGTGTCGCGCTCACAAACATAAATTATGGATGTAGCTTCGAAAGCTGCTAAGCTGAAGTGTGATTGGGTTGGTCACGTCTGCCGCATGCCGAGCGAGCTGTGTGTGGGCGAAGGTAGCCACTAGCCACCGAGTGTCGTCCTGACGCAGCGAGAGGGCGACGCGGCACCAAAACGGAGATGGCGAGACGACATTGATAAGTTTCTGACTGACTGCGCAAACATAGCTCAGGGTCGTGATGTCTGGAAGGAGTGGGGGAAGCCTTTGCCCCGCAGTGAGACACATAGGGCTAGAAATAGAATATAAATAGTACCTACTTTAAAATTAATAGTTAATTCAATTAAGTCCGCATAAGTCTCGAACCCGTAGGTATATCGTGATAAAAATAGCCTATGTCTTATTCCAGGAGTTCAGCTATCTCTATTCCAAATTTTATTCAAATCTGTCTAGCCGTTTCAGCGTGAAGTTGTAACAAACACACGCACAAACTTTCGCATTTATACTATTAGGGTGATGTGATATTAAAATCATGTCTTCATCTGCACCATGTTGTGCTTACCATAACCTAGGATTAAATCTAACCCTGGTTGGAGCACTTGGGCCAATGTTTAACTCCCAACTTCCTGCAGAATTGAATCCACCCACACGTCTCGCGGCCACAACCGCATCGTACTCATTACAACCCAAAAACCCAATTGTGTTGCAAACACATTGCTTTGAAACAGATTTGAAATTAGGTTTCTAAATAACCATATTGTTGAGACCTGTCCTGCTATGAGCTTTGAATTAAGATACGGTTCTAGTTTATCTGGACAGTCTGGAAGTTGGATAGGCATCTGTTTTTGATAAAATTCATTTGTTTTTACAACAAAACGAAAAACGAGAACATTGACTATTTCCGCCATAGTCGAGAAAAAAAGTAATCTACTTTTATTTTAATTATTTCCTAGTGTTTTTTTTAGTTATTTTGTGTACATTTTAACGAATGTAGCTCGTCTATGTAGATGAAATGAAACGGAAGTGTATTGCGTGACTTTTTAAATTGGTGGAAATTGACTACCAAAGTTTTAATAAAACTGCCACCGTTCCATGATTCACGTTCACTTTTCTGTCACTTTCTAACTTACCTGAACTTGAATAAGTTAGATAGTGACAGAATTTGACGTCTATCGACGCCTTAAATAAAAGTTTGTAAAAAACACTAGTAATTGAGAGAAAATCTGGGTCCCTTCAAGGCTAGATTGAATAGGTGCCTTCTTGACCTTTGTGCTCCATCTTCGGCCACATCGTCAGTTACCAACAAGTGAGATCGTGGTCAAACAAGGTCAAAGATAAAAAAAAAATGATAAGTTTGGGAGATGCCACTCAGAATATTGAATTCACAGTGATTTCAAAATTCTGTTTATTGTGTCACCTGACCGAAATCTTAGGCGAAGAGCAAATAGGCCCACATAAAGTCACACCTCTGACATATGTCACTTACGTCATCTAGGAGTGTCATGATGACAGTATGGTATGAGCCATGCATGAGACAATGTCATATTAAGTAGTATGATTAAGGCGTGGATAGACGCCTAATTCTGTCACTATCTAACTCATTAAATTTCAGGTAAGTTTGAAAGTGACAGAATAGCACCCGCGAAACGAAAAGCGAGCGTAAATCACGATTTTTTTTATATACAAAAACTAAGAAAGTAATTTTAAAAAATAAAAACAATGTTTCAAATGCGTTACCCGAGAGCTGGCTCTATCTGGCTAAACGCATTAGTATTGCCATTCAGCGTGGCAACGCAGCCAGCATCTTAGGGACGCTTCCGTCTGGTAGTGATTTGGATCAGTTGAGCTACCTTTAGATCGCTAGCAGCGGTCTTCAGGTAGCACAACTGATTCATATGTATTTTGTGCATACCTTGTATTATTCTTTCTGTAAATAAATGTATGTTTTCTTAGTAACTTACCGACTAGGTATCAATTATTCAATAAATATCATTTTAAGATCTCAAAACCTACACAAAAACCACCTGGTTATTAATTATAGAATTGAAACTATCGTGGTTGGGAATCAAAGTGACGAATAATAGTGGTAATTAGCCGTTTATCATTTAATATGGTTATTAATTGCTTGAATCAAATAAAAACACTGCCTCGAGCTAGGTAAATCTACCCAAAGGTACTACTATTCATACTAAGCCTACTATTATTCTACCTAGGGTACTATTATCTGTGTCCAAGGTACTATTTAAAGGTAAATCTCAGTGATTAAGAATAATCTTGTTTAAAAAATATCTGACTGTCGTGTACTAGGTTTAATTGCCTTTATTATGCCAATATTGAGAATTTGTGATTTAAGTAGTCTATAAATCGATAGTTTACATTGAAAGTCTTTTCTTTTGCTTCACTAACAACGAAGGAATCGCTTAGTCGGCTTTTATGGCATCCATGGGAGAGGACGGAGGGGTCTATTCTCATGCCGGACAGACCACAGCCTATTTTATACATCTGCATAAAATTTGTAACATCTATATACCTACTTTATATACATTTGCATGTTATAACCACATATCCACAAAGTAACTATTATTTAATCTATGACGTACTGTAGGACGCCCCCCCTTCCCCCTTCTCACTCAATGAACTGACGTCATTGTTGGTTGTGTTCTGGTCATAGACGTAGAATTTTTTCGCTACGCTAAATAGACAAACGAAGCGTGGGAGAGAGAAGTCATTTTTAAATGTACCCCGTGCAAGAAGAAAAGTGACAGCAACAATGTATTGAATTTGACATGTTTTGCTTGAGTACATGCGCATACCGGACGGTCTCTTGTGCAGTTTAACTAATTTTGTAATTATTTTAGTAATCTTACTATTAAATAATAAATATTACTTTGTATGACAATGGTGTCGTGTTCAGTTTGTGACTGTGAAGATACAAGACGTAATTATCCGGGAAAATACACGTTTCACAGGTAAATAAGAGATTATTGGTAGTTCGATTGTATTGCTTATTTTATCAATTCTGCTTTAGTAAATGGCCTAAAAACCAGTTTCATTCGTAGATTAGGACTTTCCCTTATATTTTTTAATAATATTTCGTTGCTGCACCTAGAAATAAACAATATTTTATGTAAAATATAAAAATGTTTGATTACGATAGGGCTTGACCAAGTGATGACGTCAGAAATATCGATAGTCCTGTTGCAGGCTATATCGATGTATAATGCGCATCATGTAAAAAGAACGCTGGCGGTCAAGCTTCTTCAGGCGTTCCAGCGTTCTTTTTAAGAGATTACTTACTTTTCTACTTATTTGAGAGATGTATAACTATGCATTGAATGAGTGCCTATCTAGTTTACTACAAATAATGTACAATTATAGTACGCGTCATGTAAAAAGAACGCTGGAACGCCTGTAGAAGCTTGACCACCAGCGTTCTTTTTACATGACGCGCACTATACCTACCTATAAATTAAATTTTTATCCATCCTAGAATGGAGGTTTACTTTGTGTTTGGAGTAAATTTGTGTGCTCTATTAACATTTTACCGTTTTTTTTTAATCTATAATAACCAGGTGGACATTGAGGTGTGTGTTTTTGTATTGACTATTGAAAAGGTAACTTTAAAGCACCACGGGTGTTTTTATTGCAGTTTGTGTAGTAGATATTTTGGAGTAAATATTTACGTTGTTGATTATTACACACGCCTTTTTCCCCGAAAGGGTATATTTATTTTGAATTTTTTATAAATAAATATTGTTTATTTCTGCTTAATAAAATAATAGGTAACAAATTAAATTTAAATATACCCCAAAAATTCTGTTCCAGCGGTACTCTAACCTGCACCCTCGCCTGTGATCAGCGATGCCTTTACTTTCGAACTTTGAATAGAAGGTTTCCAATGAAACACCTGTAGATACAGCACTATCAACTTGGCGCTATAGCCGAGTTGATAGTGCCCACAAATTTCGTCTCCAGCGTCATAGCTCGATCTATGGCTAAATTTTTTAAGGCATCGCCGATGACAGGCGAGAGTGCGGGTTCGAGTCCCGCTAGAACGGAATTTTTGGGTTACATTTAAATTTAATGTTATCCATAAAGCGTGGTTTACACTTGAAAAATAATAAACTTTGGGGTAACAAATTGTCTATAGATAAAGTAACAGAGTGAAAAATTATATGGGCGTAGCACGGCTGATATAAAATGTTTTTGTGCTTTCAGATTTGCAAGTAATCCTTTGCTACGAGAAAAATGGTTATCGGTTATAAGAAGAGTGGGATGGCCTCAAATAAGAACTCCACTAGGTATATGCAGCAAACATTTTAAGTTTAAATTTAAAAGGGAAAGTCTAAGATCCCACCTATAAATAAAACCGTAATATTTAGGGGTCAATAAATAATAAAGGTTTATTTATTAACTGTATTCAAAATTGGAATAAGAACCTTATTCTCTTTATGACGTCAAATCTGCCAAGCTGTGTTCTTCATGAAAGACTTAATCTGCATTAAGATGTATTTATCTACCATACACATCACGGACGGATGACGAATTCTATCGACAATGTAAAAGTGTTGGTCGAGGACAACACTATTTTTAACTCAGACATAGACTTTCACCAACACGTGCACATATTTTTTTTGGTTCCATCTTCGATCTCTGATTGTAGATCTAGTACATATACTAAATCTATGGTTCTGGTTTGAAGGGTATTGGTGCCAATACGATTGCGATTGTAGCGAAATTACAGACACATGAGACTTTTCATCTTTGTGTCTCAGGGTGGCGGGCACAGTGCAATGCCGCATAGAGCGCGTTCTAGGTGAACGTGACCTATGTGATAATGCACTGTTCATAGGCAGAGGGTACCGCTTAACATCAGGTGGGCTATCTGCTTGATCCGTCATTCCAAGTAGTATAAAGGTTACCTACTTTATTTACCTTTCTAATCGACTTCTAAAAACATTTCACCCTGCGAGACATAAAGATAAAAAGTCACATATGCCTGTAATTTCACCGGCACCCATACCCTTCAAACCGGAACACACCAATGCGAGCACTACTGCTTTGCGGCAGAAATAGGTATGGTGCTAGTACTTCTCCGGACGTACTCTCGCACAAAAAAGCTCTACTACTACTAAAATGCTACTAATATACCTACCTATATCGCGTGTATTCGCGAGGTCTCAGTTCGGGGCGAACCACTAGTCTATACAATTTCAACGATTTCTTCACACAGCTTAGATTCGGTAAACAAGCCAATATTAGTATTAGTGTGGGAAACGCTAACATAATCTTGTTAATGCGAGGGTGTTCTGTTTGCGACTGTACTTAGCTGAACTGCACTTTGCGTAATTTGAGAGCGCTTGCAAAATTTCGCGGTTTTGATCATAACTTTTTAACCCCCTACTGAGCCCCCGACGCAAAAACGACGGGGTGTTATAAGTTTGACGTGTCTGTGTGTGTGTGTGTCTGTGTCTGTCTGTGGTATCGTAGCTCCCGAACGGATGAACAGATTTTGATTTTGTTTTTTTTGTTTGAAAGGTGTATTAGTCGGGAGTGTTCTTAGCTATGTTTGATCAAAATTGAGGATTTTTGTATTTTTTACGAAATTAATCAACTCCGTTATTTATAAATCACAGACCTATAATTTCACTAGATAACGCAAGTGCACCTACTTTGCATGTTACTTTGCATGTCCGATGTAGGTGCAATGCACCTATTAGCAAACCTCAAATAAGTTCGCTCTCGGCCGTCTTCGCGATAGCACGTCGGATGTTGATAGAAAAATGACTAATTGCGTCACAGTGAACTGTAAAAATTCTTCGAAATCAGCTATTAGCCGTGCGAATGGAGATATTTCGTAGCAAAGTAGGTGCAAAATAATACGGCACGCTAGTTTTCATACAAATTACGTGTTTATGCGGTGTCTATCTTGATATACGGTCTGTGTATAAACCAATTTGGTTTATTTTTTTATTTGAATGTGTATAATCCAGGTTGGTACCATTTTATCAAAACCTAGTTCTGATGATGGAATCCATGAGGAATTGAGGGAACTTGGAAACTTGGGAAAAAAAAGAACAAAAAAAACATTCATTGGATTCAATCTGGCATTTTTGGAAGAAAAGTCGTAATTTTTATTTAATTAAATTTTAATGTGTTTTTTCGAGTTATTTCGTGTAGATTTTTGGTGCCATTTTAACCAGTGTAACTAGGATAAATAGCACATGTGTGATGTAGTGACATTTAAGTGTACATATTGCGTGTTTTTTCGAAATGGTGGATTTTTCCTGTAAAAACTCGGTTTTTCTGCCACCATTTAAACTGGGCTATGATTTGACGGAGACTCTTGACGACTTGACTATAATTGCCATTGGCAAAATTGTTTGGAGCGCTCTTCTGAAGCCATTATAAGAAGAAAAGAAGAAGACAACATTCATACCAAAATTAAACCAAACTTTTTTGTTACAGGTAAAATGACTCTTCAGTAAATCTACAAAGTTTAATAAGAAAACACTGTGGTTAGAGAGGAACTTGTAACAGGCTTTCTGGACTACGGTAAGTACCTTTTACTCCACGTGGAGGAAGTCAAAGGCAAATGCAAAGTGTATAAATTACACGAAGCAATGCCACGAGTGTATCAATATGCCGCGCACGTTGTTACCATGCCAGGAACATTTCCCATCGTGTTCCTACTTTGAATACAAATTAATAAAAAAAAACACTTTGTCAATGGACTGCCCTTATAATACTTTAATTTAAATAACCATTATAAACTAAGCCGTCATCACTTTTAAACTGTTTTAAAATATAGGCCTAGTAATATTGGATATTTTCCTATTGATGGTTACAGAGCTTACGAAATTGTTTTTATGTAAGTAGTTACGTCTTGAATAACCAATCATGAACGATCCATGCGTAAGTTATAATTACTTTGATTGACAGCTCTATGTACGCTGGATGACTATTGCGTTCAGAGCTGCGATACGGATTGAATTTCTGGGGAGTATGGTTCAGGGTAATGTGGTCTTTCGCCTACATTGTCATCTTGGTATGCTTGAATATCCTGTTTATTTGAGCTCTCATATAGAATGTTTTGCTACGAAGTGTGGGTCAAGCTATTTTTGACGACTTTTGCATAGATATTAATCGAAGGTGCTACATTATTATAATGAGTATACGAGCCCTTTTGAATGATCGGTTTTCATATTAATTACCTACATAATTATGTTACGGGTTCCGATAAGTTAATAGATTTTATTAACATTGATAAACAAGTATTTAAGTAATACTTTCCAAAAGCTTGGGTTTCAGGAAAAACCGATCATGTATCGATAAAATGTATATTAAATGTTATAAAAAAATAGTTTTCTAACGAAAAATATTTATAATTAAAATATTTCTGTAATTAATTAATAATTTAATTTATAAAATAATTTAACATATATTAAAAAATAAGCGACAACATCACTAATATCATAATTGCCAATTACGCCGATATGGCTCAACATATTTGGATTAAGTTTGGTAGATTAACCTAGATTGAGCTATAGGCTCTATCATAGCTCTATATAGCTATATCACCACTTGTCACGTCTATACTCCACGTTGGTGCAACCCACTGTGAAAAGAGGCCCATTGAGGGAAGAAGGTGTGTAACTATTTATGAGCTATAGGCTACTTTTTATCCAGGTATAATTCGTGCGAAGCCACGGGCGGACACTAGTAAAGTTATAAAGAAAAACACAAACAGTATTTTTGGTTAGATTCCATTTTCAAAATAAAAAGAGATCCAATAGTGATGTGACATGTGACGATAGAAAACAAACTCCTGAAATCGATTTGTCCAAATGCATCTGCTGTGAAATCAATTAAAATAATTGTTTCGAACAAAAATACACGGCTTCCTTGTCCTGACGATTGACAGACCGAATTTGGTGTTTCCCGCCTTTATTTGGAAACACCAACTTCGTATTTTACTTCCAAAACTGTCAGTCATTCGAAATTAGTCTTTATATTCGACCAATAAGGTTTGTTAATTTTAAACTCGTTATAATAAGGTTTGTTTTACAAACGAATGTGATGGTTTTGTTAGTGCTGTACTAAAAATAACATTGAATGAATCGAAACAAAATATCGGTGTTTCGGTAACCATTCCATATTAACGATATCTTTTTATAGTTTACCGAATTTCCGGTACCTAGGTAGAGTTTGTGTGTGATTATCTATTTTCATCGTAGGTATAAAAATTAAAACCATTTTCATGTTAAGTATACTGCGCGCTCGTAAAAATATAAAAGCAATACAAAAGTAAAGACGTTTATTTTAATTTTATTTTGTTCCACTATTCGTTTGTTCTTCGTAACTGGTTCGTGATCCCCCAACGTCAGGTTAGTAAGCAAGTATGTTGGCCCTGAAAAGGGTCTTCTGATTCTGAATGATGGCAAAAGAACCAGTGTTTGAAAGGTTTTAGTGCGCCTTACAAATAATCTTCATTTATTTTTATGAAATTATTAGGCAAACTAGCATACGGCTGACCTGATTTGAAGTGGTCACCGTTGCTTATAGACACTGGCAACACCAGGACTGTTGTCGATGCGCTGCCTACCCTGAAGGAATATATGAACATTTTTCTTGAAGCTTCACATGCGACACATTTTGGTCACTTTGCTTAAAATTGGTTTGTAAATATATGTTTGAAAACATTCAAATTAATTCTGCCCAATTTTACCTATACATAAGAATAAGAATAAGAATATAACTTATGAAACTATCATGGTTATGTACAGTGGTGGAATGAAAATGTTCGTCACCTTAGGGCCTATTTTTGGTTGTTCAATGCAATAAGCATAGGTACTGCTTTACCGACATAGTATTGCAATGGTACTGTTTTACCGACACAGTATTGTCAATATTACGAAAATAACCTTCAGTTACCATGACAACGGATAATAGCAGCGATTGAATAACAGATAGTCTACGAATAAAATGACAAAACTTCTGGCTAACTGATTATAAAACTGGCCAAGTGCGCATCGGACCTCGCGCATTCAGGTTTCCGTCGTAGAAACTATTATATAATTTGTGGTTCCGTAACAAATGTAGAAGTTATAAATTGCCAAAGTTTAGTTAATCCACACGCAAAATTAAATCTGTTTGTAATAGAAATATGAGAAAATTCTCAAAATGTTTCTATTTTCTAAAATATTATAATTTTTTGGTAAAATATATTGCAGTATGTAATAAATAAAATATAAGTATGCAGAATATAAAAAAAAAACTAGTTCGTGGGTTAAATGGAAATTAAATTGAACTTAGTAACAATAATACAGTATTATTCTACTTAATAGGCTCTAAAATTATACACACTCCGACAGATTTATTTTTCCCTCCCCACTTTAACTTGTACGGGAAACAAACTTCAAAATAATTTTTGGTTATCATTTTTGGGTTTGGGTCATAAAGAAAAAGATAAGATAAGAAAGAAAGAAAAAGAAGATAAGAAGATACATAAAAAGTAAGATAAGATAAGATAAGATAAGATAAGATAAGATAAGATAAGATAATATAAGATAAGATAAGATAAGATAAGATACAAAGGTAAGATTGGTAAGATACATATATAATACAAAATATATGAATACTTCAATGGTTTAGCCGCTATAGACCCGTGTGATAGAGAGACGGACAGACGGATGAGCGAGGCCAATAGGGCTTCGTTTGGCCTCTTTGGGTACGGGACCCTAAAAAAGTCGTTCCAAACTTAAACAAGCAACTGATCAAAGGTGTGCGAATTTGATCTTTATAATAAACATTTAAATTATGGTTTTCTATACAGCAGTCTGCTACGTAGAATAGTTGGAAAAGGTAATATGTGCTCGCGACAAGCTAAGGGGATTCCTTTGAAAACTGACGAACGTTTTCATTCCGCCACTGTACATAATTTTCACTAGAAACGGGATATTTACCATGATTTTCATGTCCAGCATGTGTTGCGTAAGAATGGATATAAACTTCGGTCATTGCCATCCCGACCTAGGCCAAGACCCCACAGATGCAGAGTAGAACGTAGGCCAGCGTTTCTGCCATATGTTAAGGGGGTGACGGACAAAATTGCGAAAGTCCTGCAAAAGTTTTCCGTAAAGACCATCTTCACTCCCTTAAAGAAGATATCGCACTATTTGCGTTCACCAAAAGACAGTTTTCCACTTGAAAAGCCAGGAGTGTATAAAATTGATTGTAGCTGTGGGAGTTCATACATTGGCCAAACGAAACATACGATAGCGTGTCGGGTTAAGGAGCATATACGAGCGGTCAAGAACAGGGACATACATAAGTCAGCCATAGCAGAACACCTTTTGGAATCTGGCTCAAATCATTGGATCGAGCTACACAGTCCTCAGGTAATCTCGACAGAGCGACATTACATACCGAGAATGGTACAAGAGGCAATTGGGATTACTAAGTACAGAAACTTCAATAGAGAAGATGGTTTTCAATTATCTGGAGTATGGAAGCCTGTGGTGAGAATGTGTAAGAATCAAAAAAGTGTGGTACCTGCTACGCGTCCAGACACCGTTAGTGTTGTGTGTCGAGTTGGTGTGAATTGTGACAATGAAACCGATGGTAGTGGTATCGTTCGTAATAAAAGAGTGAGAAAGAGGGTAGATCGATATATCTGCCAATAACATCTACTCGCAAAGACTTTAGTTAGTTCTCCCGTGATCATGGCGCATGCAACTGTGCCGAAATATCGGGAACATATAAAACTCAAAAATCATGGTAAATATCCCGTTTGTAGTGAAAATTAAGAATAAGAATATTTTATTTGCTCGAATATAGGTTACTTATTTCTAAGAGGTGTAACAATACAATTATGTCCCTTATACATTCTAAATGGTATGCAAATATCAGTGTGATTGTATAAAAACATAAATTGCTAATTAAAATACAAAAAAAAAAACATAAAAACAGTGATCGGCTAGCCATTTCGTCAGTTTGCTTTTAAACATA
Organism: Operophtera brumata; assembly: GCA_932527175.1. Classification (NCBI taxonomy): domain Eukaryota; kingdom Metazoa; phylum Arthropoda; class Insecta; order Lepidoptera; family Geometridae; genus Operophtera; species Operophtera brumata. Next base: position 49,150,272 of record OW052239.1, on the reverse strand, counting down.
ACATTACACACACACATAAACTCACGCCTGTTTCTACATACCTGTGACATACCTCTTTTGTTTCATTCACTCTCATCACATTCTTTATACATGCGTCGGGTCGGTTAAGGGTACACTTGACCTGACCTTTTTACAGAACGTCTCTGATCTGGCCTGAATACGTTCGCCGAGGTCTCGCCCGTCCCATAGCATTGACCGTGAATTAATTGAAGTTAATTTAGAATTGATTTTAGCCTCAACACTTTCATCGATAAACAATTGGTGTCGATAAATTATCCCAGCCCTACGGGTTAATAACCCTAACTAAAACAATATGGGCGCGGGAATTGGTTCATTGTTGCCAACCTAACGAATTCTAAATAGCTTCCAATCATCTACTTCTACTAAAGAAAGATGAAGAAAAACTAAAAAAAGAGAATATTAATATTATATTTTTACAAGCTTTTATTTAACTTGCAATATGTGTCTGTCCGGGTGGAATTTTAAAGCAGTTATCCTCAACCGATTGAGCTGAAATTTGGCATACCTGTCAAGTTCCGATGACAATACAATATGATGGTGACAGCGAGCTGATCTGATGATAGAAACGGAAGGTGAACAACGGAACTCCTCGATGGATAATAGTAGACCGGCCGTGTTTAGGCTCATTTTGATCAGCACACGGTTACAATCACTAATTTTATCAAAGCTTGTATTGAAAAATATATTTTCGCGTGGTCCTACTATTTTGTCCTACTAGTAGGACCACGAGCGACACCAGTTTCACAAAAAACTTACCTATTATTACTGTCATAAATCGAGTAGATTTTTCTAAAATTACGTTCAAGAGAAGCCTATTTGACTCTTGTCAACGTCTTAATCGGAATTTTCCTCTTTTACTTAATTACGCATTCAAGTATTTCAAGAACAAAGCATTACTTAAATAGGTGTTAATTAAGCAAAGTAAGTGATGGCCCTTATCGCCAAGTTAAGCCAACCGTTAAGGTGCACTCGCCGCTCTATCTAAAATGGTCCCGTACACTTAAAAAAAGCCTTTAAAATAATTCGTAGCTGCTATTAGACTGCTCCAATTAATTACTTAAGATACTAGAGCAATGCCCGCGACTTCGGCCGCGTGGTGTTTTTTAATACAAACTTCAACAACCATTGGTCCCCCCGTTAGTAGGTCAATTTCAGTATTTCCTTTCTTAGTACATCCTTAGAGCATAAAGGAATGTACGGTCCTAGACACCTGAAATCTGAGCCTTAGGCTGTGTGTTGGATAGTCAGTCAGTAAGTGAGTGAGTCAGTCAGTCAGTCACGACACGATTTTATATATATTGAGTTTAATTGATTATGATTTATTTGATATTTTTCTTAGCTACTCTGCAAATATCTAAAAATTAATCCTTTTGAAGTCTACCGATTTATTTTTAAAAGATCTTAAAAAGGCTATTAAAAAGTCAAAAAAGTCGATAGGTACTACATTATTTAGGAATCACAAATTAAGTACTAACGTATTTCAAACTGCGTTAGGTCTAGTTAGTTTCCAGGTTTAATGTTGTCCCTCGAAACGGCCTTGTGACTGATGGTAAACTAACCAGTGTGGTCATATGATTCATAGTGTACTTGATGGCTCCTTAGCAGTAGATAAATAACTTTAAACATTTATTAAGCCCAAAAACTTTGAGAGATAAAATGAGGAATAGTGTGATAAGAGAGCGTTGTGAAATTAAAGAAGACTTAGTGACTAGGATTGAGAAAGGTATGCTTAGATGGTTTGCGCATTTAGAAAGGACAAACGATAGTATTAGATTGACGAAAAGTGTACATATAAGACGAGCGTGAATGGGACAGTGGGAAGGGGACAGTGGGAAGGGGACAGTGGGAAGGGGAAGACCTCAGCGAACGTATTCAGATCAGATCGGAGACGTTCTGGAAAAAGGCCGAGTACCCTTAACCGACGAGCATGTATGAAGAATGTGATGAGAGTGAATGAAGCAAAAGAGGTTGGTATGTCAGGATCATAGCAAGTGAAAATCCGTGGTCTCTGCCTACCCCTCCGGGAAATAGGCGTGAGTTTATGTATGTTTGTATGTAACCCCAAAAAGTGGTCTAATTAATTGTAAATTAGGTCACACCCGGCCATTGTTTATCAAAGGGCATTTAACGCCAAATAAATTACTATTAGAGTCGGTTAACGCATTTATCACGCCTTTTGAAAGTCGGTAGAGCGTATAAATTGATTGTACACACTGAAACTCGGAGAAGGCATATATAGGGTTTGTACTTTCTGTTATGACGTGACATACAACTGTCAATGTCAAAAACAAAATGATTTTAAACTACAGTCCCTGAGGTATGGGAGTGGTAGTGGAGGGGTGTTTTTGTCGTCGTCGTCGTCGTCGTCTTTATTTCACACTAGCGACTCGTCCCGGCTTCGCGCGGGTAGTTTCAGGATGAAAAATAGCGCCCCCCCCCTCGTACCAACCTCCTGGTAGCCTATGTCACTCAGGGTGAATGTAGCTTTCCAAAGGTGAAATATTTTTTAAAATCAGTACACTAATATTTGAGTTTATTCATTACAAACATACACACACACACAAATACAAATCTTTCCTCTTTATAATATTAATGTAGATGTCATCTGATACAATTCATGTCATTAGAAACGATAATTCTTTTAGAAATATACCGACTTCGTAGCTAGGATTTTTTCCCCAATACAAGATTTATAATATTAGTGATCGGAGCCGTGTGCTGATCACAATGAGCCTAAACACGGCCAGTCTACTATTATCCATCGAGGAGTTCCGTTGTTCACCTTCCGTCTCTATCATCATATCAGCTCACTGTCACCATCATATTGTATTGTCATCGGAACTTGACAGGTATGCCAAACACCTCAATCGGATATCGGAAAGTCACCCTTATCGCCACTCCACCCGTCAAATTCTTATCATTGAGTAGTTACATGACCATCTCTGGTCTTTTTCATCAGTTCCACTTCATCAAATGGAACTTTCTGAATGCACATGCTTGACTTGTTGCTGAAAATATTTGAGGAGTTCCCTCAATTCCAAATGGATCCCATCATCAGAACCAGATGTTGATGAAAATGGGAAAAATCTGGAAAAATAACAATCGAGTTAGCTAAAAAAAACACACGACTTGAGAACCTTCTCCTCTTTTTTGAAGTCGGTTAATAACTAAATGATTCTAAACTACAGGCCTAGCGCTTAACTGAGTCAGTCCCTGAGATATGGGTGAGGTACGGGAGGGGAGTTTTCGTCGTCGTCGTCGTCATTATTTCTCATGTCATTTGAGAGACGAAAACACCCCTCCTGTACCGCTCCCATACCTCAGGGACTGCCCCAGTTAAGCGCTAGACCTGTAGTGATTCGCCCCGAACTAGGACCTCGCGAATACACGCGAGAAAGTAACCGTGTTACCACAGGTAGCACGACTGAGGGGGTACCACGGATTCTAAACGGCGTTGTAGGTTGACTAAACTGTTTAATTGTTATTTTTGGCCATGTAGTTTTACATTACTTATATTACATTTTTGTATGCATACATTATACAAACGCTGATTGTCCATTGAAACAAAGAACTCGCTTGGTTCGTTCAAGGGTAACTTTCGCTAGTTAGAGGCCCTTAGCTTCAGCGCCAAGGCCTAGGTCTTGGGGCTGCAGCTAAGGGCGTGGTATTTCCATCTACTAAAGACAGGGGCCACGGACAGTGGTCTGTGTCGCGGCTGTCTCCAAGACGAGGAGACAGCAGAGCATGTGATACTACACTGCACTGCCACAATCGAAGCTAGAGAAACAACCGGACTGCACGAGTTGATCAAGTCTAGTCTCACTTCATCTATACCCTCGGGGATACTGGAACAGTGCTGCCATCAACCCAGAGTCCTCAGCTATTTTGAGGAGTTGGACTGGCTGGGCTAGGATTGGCAGGGTGACAATGTACAATACATCCCTATGTGGGACGTCAGTGCAGATCTTATCTCCCCCATTAAGAATTAGAAAAAGATAGGTGTAAAAAATTAAGTAAGTCAAGTTACGAAAATAGAATACTTACCTACATCTTAAAAAGTACCTTATCTGTACTAACAATACTGGCCTTAATGTATATAAATACAAATAATTATCCTATAACCTGTATAATGTCTATTCAAAACTCGCTCTACTATTCGTTTTATTTTGCATTCTGTGTACGATTCAAAAAGATAATAAAATTGTCAGGTGGATACTTCCGCACATGGACTTTTTGTATACTAAGTCCATGCTTCCGCATAACAAAACCACAGACCAAAAAGAAAAATAGTGATGGGAAACACAAAAATCTTTTTACCGATAACTCTCGTTCGAACTGACAGCCTCACATTCAGATTAATTTGAATCGATAAATCGTCATCAATAACTGTCGAATCTGTTTATTCGATTGTGACGATTACATTTCATCCCTTTGTTAGTGATGGGGTCAAAAACCTCGACCAATTGGTGCATTTAAGAAGGAATTTTGTATGCGGGTTTTTATTAGACGTCAAATTTTAATGAGTCGATTCTGGTTTGAATGTTCTGAATTTGAGTCAGTAGTTTAAATGGTTTTTCATGAGGTGCGAACGCAGTTTGCTAGTTTATGTTTGTAGCCGAAATTAGGCTAATCTGTCAAGCCATGTTTTTTAAGGATTAATTGCAGAAAAAATAATTCCAAAACTAGCTAGGTTTTGGCTAGGGCACTTCACCGAAATTCCTAATATAGCCAAGGTCATATTTAACTATTAATTAGTATATATCTCTGTGTAAACGTTATGATTATTAGTTATTATTTTTTATTGTGTTGTGCTTACTCATAATTATAGATAGTTAGCATTTTGGTGTCATAAATGTAAGTAAGCTACCTGTCAATTTTATTAAGCAAATGTTTAAATGTATAAATAGCAAAACATTACATTTACAAACTTCGTTTTCGGCAAAAGTAAGTACTTATAATAAATCAACTGCACGCACATCACTCAAATGCGTTTACGAAAGCTTTAAAAAAAAGAACATTCCAAATGCAAAAATCAAATTGAGAACTTGTATCAGAGAGCTTCGTAAACGTAGGCAACGCGCGCCAACTGCAGGTCATTGCTCCCAATATGGCGTGAAAATAGAACTAAAGAATGCCCGCCATTTCAATAACCTCGAAATTATTACGAAACCGAAAATAGTAATTAATTTTTCACACTTTCTACTGTTGATGCAGTTTTTATTGATCGTGAAAGCTGTACTTAGCTTCCTATAGTGTTTTATTGCTTTAGCGGGAAACGTAAGGCGGTTTGCCGTTGTCCTATTAAATCAAGCGTGTTAGTTTAATTATAAAGTTTTAATTGCAGCTTAAATTCTATGTTCCCATGTTCAATGTTCTAAACCCAAACCGGCTGTAAATTCAAGGTTTTTATCACTTGACGAAACTAGTGTCTCCAACTCCCATATTAATAAGTAGGTATACGTACCTAAATAGAATTCAACTATTACAGAGTAAAAATAGATAAGTAGGTAATAGATAAAGAGCTCTTATGAATTGAAGATTTACATTTTATAAGCAAACGGGACCGATGTAAGGAGCGGGTATACAGCAAAATTCCTAATCTTAGATTTGTTTTTCAACAGACTAAATCATGTGAAATATTCAAATAAAAAATATATGCATAAGATCTGGTACTACATTTTAATACCGAGGGATCAGTAAGTAATACGAAAGGACGCGATTTTTTCTATCGTTGTGCGATAGAAAAAAAAACAAAGTTACGTATATATTTTGCTCTTTTTGTCTATTGTAAGCAACCTCTACTCCAATATGTTCAACTATCTGTTCAACCAGTTGAACAAATTGAATGAGTTTTCTAATAGGTAGGTTGTGAAATTGTGATGAAGTGTTTATTATCGTAGTAATACCACAGAATAAATAATAGTACAAAACAAACCTACATTCTAAGCAAATAAATAATTCATTCATTCACTCATTCATCAATGGTTTGTCAGTTATAGAGACGGGTTAAGCCCTGTTTCAAGAGGAATTGACGTTCTTTTAGTGAAATCGAGAAATATTGTCGTCAGTGGTACAATCTCAGCAGAAACCTGTACTATTATTTATTCTGTGGCAGAAGTGGGACGCTCCATCTAATCACATCACACGAATGTGACATTAATCTCACTAATATCATAAATATCAAAGTTACGATGTTTGGATGCGTGTATGTTTGTTACTCAGTCACGCGGAAACGGCTGAACAAATTTTGATGAAATGTGGTAGGGTTTATGAACTGGATTGAGGTATAGTTTTCCTTTACCCTGGTAAAACGCAAGCAAAGCTGCAGGCGGACATAATCTATCTGTGTACCAAATATCACCGTAATCGGTCCAGCCGTTTTGGCGTAATTGAGTAACTAACAAACAACATTCAAACCTTATAAACATACAAACATTATAACCTTTAAAAATGCAAAGCTATAATCACCACGCAGGCAGATTGATAATCGCAGTATTGTTGGTGACTACTCCGGTGGATGCTGCTGCCCATCCCCTGATGTAATACCTCAGGTGGATTTTACGACAGCCACGGGAGGAGACGGCGGTGTCTACACTTAGGCCGGACACCTCATTCATCCCACAAGGGCGTTATACTAGATTGCCCTGATACGGACCGCAGCGCAGTAAAGTAGACATAAAAACCCCAAAATTAAAAAAGAACTATAACAACAGCAAAATTCAAGAATTTTTAGTAGTAGTAGAGCTTTTTTGTGTGAGAGTCCGTCCGGGGAAGTACTATCACCATACCTATTTCTGCCGCAAATCAGTAGTGCTCATATTGCTTCCAGTTTGAAGGGTTATGGGTGCCGGTGAAATTACAGGCACATGAGACTTTTCATCTTTATGTCTCAGGGTGACGTGCGCAGTGCAATGCCAAATAGGGTGCGTCCTAGGTGGACGTGACCTATATGGTAATGCATAGTTAAAGGCAGAGGTTACCACTTACCATCCGGTGTGCCATCTGCTTGTTCCGTCATTCACGCTCGTGTTTCGCAGCGCCTTGACACCGAGTAACCTCAAAAAAACCATTACTTATTACATAAAAGTCTTATCCTAGCCAGTAGACTATGAAATTAGGGTAATAAAATAAATAGTTGTGAGCGCGAATAACATGTGGTAGCCAGTTGTTGGCGTTTGCGATGTGGATGTGTTTGTAATAACCGTCTAAAAGGGACAATGACATCATCGATTCTCTCAATACCTACTCATAATAAAAGCGGCCAAGTGCGAGTCCGACTCGCCCATGAAGGGTTCCGTAGCAGCAAGTAACATAATATAAAAGTTCTTGTAGTTCGTTGTAATTTTGATCGATGTTTTAATAACAGTGTATTAAAAAAAACTACTTGCTAGATCTCGTTCAAACCAATTTTCGTTGGAAGTTAACATGTTGTTGTTTACATGTTAGTTGTACATCATATATTTTTTTTAGTTTTATCATTCTCTTATTTTTGAAGTTGCGGGGGGGGGGGGGGGGGCACATTTTAACACTTTGGAAGTGTCTCTCGCGCAAACAATTCAGTTTAGAAAAAATATAAATTAGAAACCTCAATATCATTTTTGAAGACATATTCATAGACAACGAACACGGACGGGTTTGATGGAAAAAAAAATGAGTTTCTGTTCTAAGTATGGGGAACCCCAATTTTTTTTAGTATTTTTCTGTTTTTGTGTGAAAATCTTAATGTGGTTCACAGAATACATCTACTTACCAAGTTTCAACAGTATAGCTCTTATAGTTTCGGAATAAAGTGGCTGTGACATACACGGACAGATAGACAGACAGACAGACAGACAGACATGATGAATCAATAAGGGTTCCTTGTCTTGTTGACTACGGAGCCCTAAAAAGGCTACGCGAGATGTCTTCAAGAGAAGTAGCCCTTAGTAGTACATACCACAGTCATGTTGGCTCTGCTCTTCAATATGGATTACTTTTATGGGGTAACAGTGGGGATTTCGATAGAGCACTTAGAACTCAAAAGAGGTGTGTATAAGTACGCTCTTTATGCGGTGCTCACTTTAATGATTATTGTAAGCCTCTTTTAAAAAAATATGATATTCGTCCTCTCCCATGTCTTTACATTAAACAGGTGGCAGAGTTTGTAAAGCAGCATCCAGAACAGTTCAAGAAACATAAAGAATTTAGACTAATACAACTGAGGGATAGATCTGACAACAGACTGAACAACCCAAAATATAATTTAAAAACGACACAAATTACGTGACCATTCAAATTTTCAACAATCTGCTAGAAGATCTTACATACAAGTCTAACTGGAAATTTTAATAACATTAAATTAAAAAAATGGGTAATGGGTTGATGCTATTATTCTTTAAATGAATACTTACATAACAAGGATTTTCAATTATAATTGTTATTGATATTTAAATTTAATTTTATTTTATTGCTCGATTCATTTTATTTTTATTTTATTGTTTTTTAAAACGTTTTTATTGTAGGTAGGTACTCATTTCATTGTTACTCATGTGAAAATTTGCATGCCTAGTAATAAGGTAGAACATAAGTGGACTTCACCTAGTTTAAGACCTTTATAAAATATTCAGGCATATAAAATTGTCTTATCTTATCTTATCTTATCTTATCATGATCCCTGCCTATAAGAACTCTTTTACGGTCAATTCGATCCGCTTGTGGAACTCTCTTTCAGTAGAAATCAGAGAAGCCGCTTCCATGGGAGTCTTCAAGTTCAAACTGTACCTACAGTGCGCGTCATGTAAAAAGAACGCTGGCGGTCAAGCTTCTACAGGCATTCCAGCGTTCTTTTTATAATTGTACTTGCCATAATTGTAAATTATTTGTGGTAAACTAGGTAGGCACTCATTCAATACATCTCTTAAATAAGTAGAAAAGTAAGTAATCTCTTAAAAAGAACGCTGGAACGCCTGAAGAAGCTTGACCGCCATCGTTCTTTTTACATGACGCGCATTATACCAATACTTTTAGTCATTGCAAAATGTCCAGCAAAATTAAGCGCTTATGTTGTTTATTAAATTATTTTTATATATTTTAATAATATGTTAGGTATTTATATAGCTAGTTATTTAGAGTAGGTCTTTATAATTATGTTAATAATTTAGTCTCGACCTATAATGATTCAGAATAGCACTACCACCCATTCTACATTATACATAGCTGGAACAAAATCCAAATTTATTGTGCAATAAAGAATTTTCTATCTATCTATCTACCGCTCGGGATGGCTGAGCCAAATACTAGCTGCCTTTGATCGAACGCAGAGCTCTCAGGCTTATAGGTGAGCAATATATGGCGGAGACTCGACCAACGCCGTAAAGTTGCATGCCTATCCATATTCTGTAGTTTACATTTCGGGGATGATATCTTAGAATTCCATCCTACCTAGGACAAGCAGACGCACGGCTCAGTACCATACCTCATTAGTAATACTTATATTCCTACTAAACGTTTCAGTTCTACTTTTATAATACGAACTGCCAAGGAGTGGAATACACTACCGTCGTCTTTCCTGAAAACTATAATCTGGGTCACTTCAAGGCTATAGTGAATAGGTGCCTTCTAGACCTTTGTGCTCCATCTTTGGTCCTATAGTCACTTACAAACAGGTGAGATCGCGTTAAACGAAAGTCAGAAGAAACTCTCATCAACAAAGCTGTTAAAGTCAGGGTCTTTGATTGACCTTCATATCATCATAATCACCTGTCTATAGAAGTCCACTGCTGGACATAGGCCTCCAAATGCGGCGATGAACAGGCAATTGTCTGTTACATAAAAACTCTTTTGCGCAAAACTTTCTACGTGGCCTATTATTATACTAACATCTAACACTGAATGGAGGATTAGATAAAGCAAATATGTACTAGGACTCCTTCCGCCATTTTAGAAAAGAGACGTCGTCAACTTTTGTTTTTTTTGCAGTGTTTTTTTTTTGAGTTATTGTTTGGAATTTTGGTGTCATTTTAACCAATATCGCTTGTATATAGAGCACAAGAGTAGTGACGTATAATGGAAGTGTATTGCGTGACTTTTTAAATTAGTAGAAATGTCTACCAAGGTTTTGGTAAAACGGCCACCGTTTTACTAAAACATGACTGTGACTATGACTTTGACGACTTGGAAGGATTGTAACGTTGCAAATTATATTTAAAATACCATAGATCTTTGAGTGTAGCGAAAATTCTACGTCTATGGAAAATACAATAATTATGGCAAATGCAAAAGCCGTGCGATGCTTTATAGAGAAAAAAATATGTACTAAAATGTGAAAGTCCCATGAAACATCATCATCTTTCGTAATTAGCCCGATTAGCACACCAGAATACAAACAAACCGACTCAAAGACGGTAGCTTTGATAACCAAACTCTTTGAAGTCATTTCTTAATTAGGATTATAAATCATCACCTTTTAAATAGGCTTTAATTGAAGAAACCCACACTACCACAGATAAATATAAGTTACTACGAACTCATTAATTAACTAAACAGTAGAGGATAATGAGAATAATACATTAAGTTTCTGGTATGTGGGAGTGATATAAGCCCACTTCTGATGAATAGATGTGGCAATAGACAGGCCACATAGGCCGCAGAACCGACTACCGCTGGGGAATGAAAGTCCTCGAGTGGCAGCGACGAACCTTATGACGTAGTGTAGGGCAGCCTACAAAATTTAACAAATATAAAGGGCTTTTTTTTAAACCCTCAAGTTTTGATACAGCCAGAGGGGTGAGTCTGAGTTTTGCAAACACCATCGTAACGGTGAACGTAACACGATCGTACGTGTATAACATAATAACTAGCTATTAATCTGTGCCAAAAACGTCGCAGATTAATGGCTAGTTACTACGCAATACACGTACACTCGCCGTTACGATCATCGTTACGATGGTGTGTGTAAACTCGGACTTGCCCCTCTGATGACAGACGGACAGACGGACGGACAGCGGCGTCTTCCTAAAAAACATACACAAAACACGGTGTCAGAACGTGCGCTCGCCTTCTTCACCTCGTATAAAAAATTATAGGTTCAACGAAATTTTAGCGCCCTATTAAATTTTTATTTAAGGTTTTGTATGCCGCAAAATTTATAATCGTAGATTTGATTTTTAACTGAATTAGTTAAGGTGGATGCGCACGCTAGTGGCGCGAAATTCAATTTTTTTGGTGTTTTTTGCCCATTACAGCTCATCAACATTTCTTCAGATAACGAAAGTTGAATTCGCGACAACTAGAAGACTTAACACACATGTTTTAAATGATAGTATCTCATAAATATCATCAGTTTAGCTATGATACCCCTAAACACATTTTTACAGTGTTTTTGTTTGTTTAGGGGTATCGTAGCTAAACTGATGATATTTATGAGATACAATCAATTAAAACATGTGTGTTAGGTCTCCTAGTTGTCGCGAACTCAACTTTCGTCATCTGAAGAAGTGTTGATGACCTGTATAGGGCAAAAAACACCAAAAAGTTTGAATCTCGCGCCGCAAACGTGAGCATTCACCTTAAGTACAATATTCAAATTATAAATATGCATGGATACTACATTATAATTTCGAGGGATCACTGAACCAGAAACACGACGGAACAATATTTTCTCCATAGAAAAAAAACCCAAATTTACGTATTTGGTTTTTTGGCTAGATTGTTTATTAAAATGGTGCATATTTATTTTTTACCCTATAGGTAAATAATTAAATAAATAAAATCTATACAACAAAGCCGAGGGTTTACTGTAGGGGTTTTGTAAAATTATCTATATTTTACTAGATATTCAATTAAAAGTTTTTTTCTATATGAGGCGTTTTTTTTATAGACCGATTTCTGCCTGGTGTTGGCGCAGTCTAGTAGATTAATGTTCGTTACCCAAGTTACCACAAAATTCAAACCTTACTGTCACTCTATTGCATTTTAGAACTTCCCATAAAAATAAGTTTAAAAAAAAAAACAAGACAAGCTTTTATAGAATTTGTGATCGTAACTGTGTGATCAAAATGAGCCTAAACACGGCCAGTCTACTATTATCCATCGAGGAGTTCCGTTGTCCACCTTCCGTCTCCATCATCAGATCAACTCGCTGTCACCATCATACTGTATTGTCATCGGAACTTGACAGTACCTATGCCAAATTTCAGCTCAATCGGTTGAGGATAACTGCTTTAAAATTCAGTTGCAAGTAGGGAATCCAATCCCGCACCTTTTTTGCGGGATCAAAAATGCGGGATTACTCATGCGGGATCCCGCACGTTCGCGGGATTGAAAAAAAGTAAGAAAAATAGGCTCAGACGATGATCGGAACTATTATCGGACGGAACGGAACGTAATCAATGTCAGTTCCAGTACTGTATGACTGGGGATTCCCCTACGGCGCACGGGGATTTACCTTTGCGCGCGGTCAAGTGTCAAAGAATGTTATTGCGTCATTTGCGTCTTACTTGTGATGTGAAAAGGTTACGTAACGTACGACAGGACTATTATTTTTTATTATCAAGTTATCAAAGTGCTAAGAGCACGTTACGAGTGAAAAAATACAATTTATTATTAAAAATGAGTGTCAATTTAGTTTATAAAGAGTATAAAAGCTCGAGTGAAGTATGGAAACATTTTTTAAGAGCGGAAAATGGATCAACCGCTAAATGTAAGTTATGTCCAGCTATTATAAAAATCTCTGCTCGCTCTACTAAAGGCCTTCACACCCACTTGCGAACAAAGCATAACATGAATTTGAACTTGGTTGATAGCGTCAGCGTCAGCAGTAGCGTTGAAAATCCAGCACCGGGAATGGAAACGAGCAGCGCAAGCCAAATTGGCTCATTTAGTTCAACTACTTCACGTTTAGGCGAATGTGCTTCAACTTCGGCAGTGTCAGTCCCACCGAAAAGAAAGAAATTAACAGATTATTTCCCACTCGAAAAAAAAGTTTCTATGGAAGAAAGAGTGTGCAGAATGGTAGCAAAAGATGGATTCCCATTCTCAAAATTCATCACGTCAATTGATTTGCGCGAATTATTTGAATCGGAAGGCCACAAATTGCCTTCTTCTGCCAGCACGATACAAACTATGGTGATGGCCTACGGAGCATCCATTCGAAAGAAAACTATCGGCGAACTTGAAACACTGAAAAAATTGCAGAAGCGTTTCACACTAACTTTTGAAGAGTGGACATCTTTAAGAAATCGCCGCTATTTGAATTTAAATCTTCACTTATTTACCGGTGGAGCTGCGACTGCGAACATTTGGAACCTGGGGCTAGTAGGAATTGAAGGACGTTTTCCTGCAGAAGCCTGTGTAACTGCGCTTGAAAAAAAACTCCAGGATTTTAAAATTGACCTAAATCTAGATGTGATCGCAGCGACAACCGATGGTGCAGCCGTCATGAAGAAAGTTGGCAGATTATTATCAGCGCACCACCAATTATGCTTCGCACATGGATTGCAACTCGCTGTACTTGAAGTTCTGTACAATAAGAGACAAGAACAACAAGAAGCAGAAATGCAAGCTGAAGTACTCGGAAACAGACCAGATAATGAGAGTGATAATGAAAGTGAAGATGATAACGACGAGCAAGGTAATTTTTCGGTAGAGGAAGAAATCCAAGCAGAAGAGTTGCTACTACCACAATACAGAGAACTTATTCAAAAAGTGAGAAAAATTGTCAAGGTTTTTAGTTCAAAATCTCCTGTAAAAAATGATCTGCTGCAACAATACATCAAAGCAGAATTTGGCAAAGAATTGCAGCTTATTTTAGATTGCCGAACGTGCTGGAGCAGTCTCGCATCAATGTTGTCGAGGTTCAACGAAGTCAAACATTGCATATCTAAAGCACTTATTGACCTTAAACTGACATCATCTTCATTTTCATTCACAGACGAAGAATATATGACTTTGACTCATATTGAACAAGCTTTAGAGCCAGTGAAGCTCGCTGTAAACGTCTTATGCCGCGAGGATGCAACATTAATTACCGCAGAAACCACATTGCGTTTCATGATTAATAAACTGAATCTACAAAACACCAGGTTAAGCCAGGAACTTGTTGTGTCACTGTCTCGCCGGATAAAAGAACGCCGCACATCAATAACTGCTGTGTTGCTTTACTTGGAAAATCCAAATAAATATCTAGAAAAAGATTCAAGGTCTGCAACTGCAAGTGTAGAGGACAATCCATTCTTTTATCCAAGTAAAGCTACGCTAAGAACTGAAATGAAGTGTTTAATTGAGAGACTGATGTCAGACGTGCAACCTGAAACTGAAAACCAGCAAGATGATGACAGTGAAGAAGACATGCCTTTATCGAATCTGCCTTCACATACACTAGAAGAAGAATTAGAGCGCAGTCTCCGTACTGAATGGGTGGCAGTGGCAGAGTCTAGAGATGTTGTGCGTGTACCCACTCAAGATAATTCAACTGATTTGATATTGAAACGTGAGATGACACTTTTTGAATGTGGAGGGAATAGGGGGAAGTATTTGGAAGCTGTTTATACTTATGTAAAGTCAATTCCACCTACAAGTGTGGAAGCCGAGCGTGCTTTTTCCGCCGCTGGCTATTTATGCAACAAGATAAGATCAAATCTAAAAGATGAAACGTTAGATACTTTATCATTTCTTCGAAAGTATTTTCAAAAAAAATAAGCTGATTTTAAATGCCTCTAAAACCAATGAATATGTTCTATTTCAAATAAAAATCTAAATATGAAACGTGAAATATTGTGAATATTGTATTGTCTTAAACATCATTATATTTAATTTATAATATAAGTGATAACTTTGCTTCATGTTGATAAGAATAATTAAAAATATTTGTGTGTATTTTCTTTCTTTAAATTACATGAAACAAAAACAATAATAATTAAAATCAATCCCGCAAATCCCGCGGGATCCGCGGGATTGATGATCTTAATCCCGCAGGCTTGCGGGATCGCGATTTTGATGCGGGATTGGATTCTCTAGTTGCAAGATTCCACCCGGATTCCACCCAGACAAACATACATACATTGCAAGTTAAATAAAAGCTTGTAAAAATTCTGTAAGATTTTCATGTGCGTGTGACATTTCAACTAAGTAGGAACTTAATCATTCCTTATCTGAATGAAACACGGAATTCAACAAATAACTGTACAAAACCATTGTTTCTCTTAAATTCAAGAGCATTACAGCTTTATAATCCGTGATCACCTGTCTCGCTCTCGTTTGATTGTTTCACCGTGTGAGAGGGAGATGAAAGATGGTTGTATGTACCTCAAGTGCAGTGTTCATTCACTGAGTTACTGCGCCACATTCTAAAGTAGTGATGTGAGAGTTCAATAAAGTTGTCGATTAAATTGTTTTATCGATACAAGCTAAACTGTGGGCACGTGTAATATAATACAATCATCGATTATTTCAAATTCATGTTATAAAATAACAACTTACGATCTAATCACAAAAATATTTAACCTGTGGATGTCGTAAGAACAGACTAAGGGACTACCCGGAATTGTTTGTAAGATTCGTTGGTATATTTGTCTTGGCTGCTAGCTTATTGAAAAGTTTTATTGCTGGAAGAAACCGTTAGGAGAGTCAGTCGTAGGAAGCAATGGCGGCGATGAGCTCACCACGTTTCACGTCAACATTTCCACGATGGTGTAACTCAAGAGTGAAAAGAGGCCCATTGAGGCTCTGCCTACCCTTTCGGGGATGAAGGCATTTGTATAAGTACCTATGTATGTATTTTGTATTTTTATATTTTTTTATAGGTATGTGAATAATATTGGTCATTTCATACAACATTATTTAGCCCCAAGCTAAGCAGAGCTTGTGTTATGGGTACTAGATAACTGATATACTTAATACAATACATTACATAGATAGATATTTTTTATTAGACATATAAAATACCCAGAACACCCTGAACAAATCTACTGATCGTACAAATACTTGTTCAGAGGCGGGAATCGAACCCGTAACCTCCTGCGTCACAGGCAAACCGTCGCCCGCCGCGCCAATGAGCTCGTGGATTAATTAATTGTTATTTCATTATTTTTTGTACATTTTATTACAAACACAAAATCACTTCTATAAATGAAACATAGGATACCACGAAAATACGGCATCTGTTGTAATAATAATCAGTAGCAATTCACATACTCGTATTTGAAATTCCAGCGCGTTATAAAATTTATGTACAGCTATGCCCAATATACATTTTTATAAGTTATTAATTAAACTATGTATGGACACTGGATTCCAATGTCCAGTGGCAAATGTAGCAGCTATAAAACCAATAAACTTTTTGACAAATGACAAAAAAAAATGCTATTATTTTATACTGCCAGAATTTTATCATATTTGTGTGAAAACAAGAACAGACTTTTTAATAACAATGGTTTAGCATTGCTATAGTTAAGCTGTCTTTCTTCATGTCTGTCATTTGAGAAATAAATGTTATAAAAACAGTGAAACCGAGCCTAATTTACACCAAGGCTTAACCAAGTTTACAATAAGACGAGACGAGAAAAGTGACATTGTTTTTTTTTTTTGCGTAATTTCAATTGTCACGCGCATGATGCATTATTATATATTGTGATACAAAATTATTGAGCCTTACAGTAGTCGCATATGATGTGTAAAATCGGACATCTCACCTCCGTGGTAATAAGCAACATGGCTGACAGTACCAACCTCTCGGAAAAAATGCGCGCTTTTTGTTACACACTTCCGTCCTATTTCTCGAAATCACTCCCACAGATTGCAGAAAAGCGAGAGGAAAAATGTTACATATTAAAAAAAACATCTATCACAAAAAGTTTTTATATTAAACCTATCGATACTGAACTACCCCATCCTTAGTATCCCAGGATGGCGAACCGGTTGCGGGTCGAATTGGCACAAAGATCGTTTTTGTTCCTAAAACCACAGACTAAATACTACCAGCTAGAGTCCAGAGATGTATTATGTAATTGATACATATATGGTGGACCTCATTCATAGTTCCTCATCCTTATACAGGATGAATGGAAACATTCACAATAGAGTGCCTGTACTAAATATTTTATCACGGAGCTAGAATTACTGTTTTTATGAAGAATCCATCTAATGTAAAATTGTTTAACTAATTTCTCAAAAGGTTAAACAAAAATTGGCAAAGGCTCGAGATCGTATTTATAGATCGAAATATAATAAATCGTATTTTTGATTTTTAACTGAGTAAATCAAGTACAATATTCGGATTATAAATATGCATGGATACTACATTATAATTCCGAGGGAACTGTACCAGAAACACGATAGGACAATATTTTTTCAATAGAAAAAAACACAAAGTTACCTCTAACTTTTGGCTAGATTCAATTGTTTCTCAATATGTTGCAGATTATTTGTTCATAAATTACTTTAATAAAATCAATACCTACAATAAAACCGAAGGAAGATACTTTTTTTAAAATTATCTATATTTTACAATATGTTAAATTTTAATGGGTTTTTCGAGAGGCGCATGTCGTTCTTTTGTACAAATATCTCTGTCTAGGATTAGCGCAGTGGGGAGCTACAGGCAAAGCTAATCTCAGATGGCGCCACCATCGCTGGTGCTTGTCATTTAGTGGTCTTGTCTTTTTATCATCAGAAGGGAAACGGTGTGTACCTTTATTTTTACACTGAAATGCACTACACAGAGGCATCATGTTTTATACTAGACTATTATTTAATGTTTATTTACTAAAATTATCCATTGATATTTTACACTTTTGAGTTTTTTTTTAAACGTTCATAGACTTTTGTTTGGCTACGAAACAACACCAGCGATTATGCGCCACCTAGCGTGATAAAAAGGCAGTGTGTCTCCCCGATATGAGACGTCAGCTTTAACAGTCCAGCCTAGCTACGTAGCTACGCGTATTTGTACGCCGCGCCTCGCGCGCGTCAGATGCCAAAATCGTCCTATTTAGGATGTTGGACAGTTAGTCCTAAAAAGGTGTTTGGACAGTTGAGATGATAACGACTTCGGTGGCGCGGCGGGCGAAGGGTGGCCTGCGACGCAGGAGGTTGTGGGTTTGATTCCCGCTCGGAACAAATATTTGTGCAATCACATATATTTGTTCAGGGTGTTCTGGGTATTTTCTATGTATAATAAAAAATATCTATCAATGTAATGTATTGTATTAAGTATATCAGTTATCTAGTACCCATAACACAAGCTCTGCTTATCTTGGGGCTAGATAATGTTGCGTGACTGTCCAGTTTTTTTTTTAAATATCCGTAGCCCATTTGTTATAGGAAGTAGACACAGTAGTTCTCATACCACCACAGCTCTCTCCATATATTTGAAACCAACGACAAACTCTGAATACGTACTATGAGCATCGTTTGTCGTTCTTGATCCACGATATAATAAAACAGACAAGTCCCTGAAGATGTCGCGATAAACTGACAAATATGGCGGCCGTCATGGTATCTCTTGAACTGGTTGTATGAGACTAATGAATTATTTATAGGACCGTTGTGTAATACTGTTTTCGGATGAAGGCCCGCACAGTGAGACGGTGTCTGCGTACTTTCTTTACCTTTGCTACATACATTATTACCTATTCCGTGGGTTTTCTGTAGATATTCCTATCTATTTCGGACACGATGGGCTATTTCTAATAATAACGTGGTGTGTCTGGCCCAAGAATAGACCCCTCCATCTCCTCCCGTGGATGTCGTAAATGCTGACTAAGGGATAACCCGTACTTGTTTGTAAGATTCGTTGGTATAAGATTTGTCCTGATGGCTGGGAATGTGTTATTACTGGAAGAAAGCGTTAGCAGAGTCAGTCGTGGAAGGCAATGGCGGCGATGAGCTCACCACTTGTCACGTCTATATCCCACGACGGTGCAACACACAGTGAAAAGTCGATCATGCCTTGGAAATACGATGAAGTTTAACAAATATATTTTTATAACTCCTAGATTTTGCTAAAAATACGTTTAAGAGAAGCCTATATTTGACTCTTGACAGCCTCAAGTAAACTGTAAAGGTCAGTTTTTACGGAATACCGTTTAATGATTACCAACGGTATTCAGTCCATAATTTGAGTTTTTGCTTTTCTTTTTGGTGAAACGAGTGGATTGACATTTAAGGAAACAGCTAAGAATGTTAATTCTTGGGATATTCTTCTTTTTTTTTGGTGGAAAAACAGGGCTTTCACCACATTGCCCAATCGGTAAACACAAATCAAATTAAACTAGCTACTAATATATTTATAAAAAAAAAATGTTGCAAAGTTTACGGCCTCGAAGCTAATTTTACTCTACAGAAATACAGAAATACAATTTATTCAAAAAATTCAAATAAAATAAAAATCACAATTAGGAAACATAAAATAATATAAAGTCAAGGTAGGTACAAAACAAAACAATTACCTTCACTAACATTGACTACACAGTAACCAGTACTCTATTCACGACTAAATGTCGCCTCAGGAAACAATAGAACACGCTATCAGCTGTCATTCCTTGCAACAGTCTTCCAAAAGTATTGTTGTGTGAGCTGATGATCCTGGCATGGAAACAGCTGCACCAATTTCCACTAAAATAGCTTAGAACCATCTCGGAAACACCATCCCACTGTCGAAGATCCCACTAATTGGTATACACATAGATTATGTCCTGGATTGACCTATAGGCTACTTTTTATCCCGGTAAAACGCGAGCGAAGCCGCTGCCGGATAGTAGTCTTTCATTTAAAGAAAACCGTATCTTAATCAATCAACCCGGTTTGGATATAAATGGGAACATTCGTTTGCACACACAAACACACAACCACTACACGCATATACCCACTCCATTCAGTCGGAGCTAAAAAGATCGACAAGGACATGCATACCAGTAATATAATACATACATACATACATACATATTACATACATATTATTTATTATTTATTTATTATTATACAGTATAAATAAATAAAACAGCAATAAAATCTTTATTTCAGTGAATGAAACTGTCGCCATCTGATTTACAATGGCAGATATTTTTTCTTCTTTATAAATTGCGTCGCACGGCTTGTGTATTTACCATTTTCATGTTTAAATAATGTATTTTCAATACAATTTGCAACGTTACAATCCTTCCAAGTTGTCAAAGTCACAGTTAAGTCATGTTTTAGTAAAATGGTGGCTGTTTTACTAAGTTTTAAAGTCACGCAATACACTTCCGTTTCATTTCACTACACTTGTGCTCTATAGACAAGCTACATTGGTTATAAAACCAACAACATTACAAAAAATTACAAAAAAAAACTCTAAAATTTGAAATTAAATAAAAGTAGACGACGTTTCTTTTCGAAAATAGCGGATAGAATCAATTGCAGATTTATGAGAAGCTGAGACGTCGAAAAAGTAGACGACCTTTTCTGATGCAACATTTATACTCTCGCCTCGTACTTCGCCTCGCGCTTCGTCTCGTGTCTCAACCAGCACCTCACGTGATCAATGGTAAATGAGTTTCCTGTCTACACTCTTATGGTGAGTTCAGTAAAACGCACGCGTTTGTCGAGGTCCTTTTACTCGTGCCCAAAAAACAGCTACGGACGCGAGCACTGTGAGACTCGAGACGAGGCGCGAGGCGAGCCGCGAGCGTCTATTCACACTCTAGTCTCGTGCCTCGCCTCGCGCCTCGTCTCGCGACTCGTACGCGAGTTTAAATGAGCTATGAGACAACTGGTAGTTTATTTATAAAATAAAGTTTAATAAGTTTAAAGTGAAAAATATATTTTTCTATACAAGTTTTTATTAAATTAATGATCTAAACACGCCGTCTACTATTTTCCCTCGAGAAGTTCCGTTGTCCACTTTCCGTCTCCATCATCAAATCAGCTACCTGTCAACATAATATGGCATTGTCATCGGAACTTGACAGGTATGCAAAATATCATTTCAATCGTTCAGGGTAACTGCTTTAAAATTCAGTTGCAAGATTCCACCCGGACATACAAAGTTAAATAAAATATTGTTTTTATAAAATTAGTGATCGTAACCATTGTCATCGGAACTTGACAGGTAAGCAAAATATTATCTCAATCGGTTGAAGATAACTGCTTTAAAATTCAGTTGCAAGATTCCACCCGGACATACAAAGTTAAATAAAATATTGTTTTTATAAAATTAGTGATCGTAACCATTGTCATCGGAACTTGACAGGTAAGCAAAATATTATCTCAATCGGTTGAAGATAACTGCTTTAAAATTCAGTTGCAAGATTCCCCCCGGACGTACAATGCAAGTTAATATAAAGCTTGTAATAAAAACAAGCTACCAGAAACAATGGTTGACATTACAGCAATATAAGGAGAAAACAGTACATTTTTAGAGTATACTTATGGTACAAGGTGATATCTCGTTTGTTGATTCGGTTTGTGTATAATGAGCACCGCTTGAGAGAATTTTACGACGCTTTTATCAAGATTAGCTGATATGAGCTAATTTGGGTTGAGCTTTTTGGTCGAACGACCCATAGCAGACAGAAAATTTTATGTTAGTAGTAGTAGTACTTTGTTAGAAGTAGAGGTTTTTTGAGAAAGTTCGTACGAGAATTACTTCCACTATACCTATTTCTGCCGCAAAGTAGTGTGCTCGCTTTGCTGTGTTCCGGTTTGAGGAGTATGGGTGCCGGTGAAATTACAGGCACATGAGATTTTCATCTTTATGTCTCTGGGTGGCGCGGCGGGCGCAGTGGAATGCCATATAGGGTGCGTCCTAGGTGGACGTGACCTGTGAGGTAATGCATTGCAGATTACCGCTTAACATCAGGTGGGCCATCTGCTTATTCCGTCATTTAGGTAGTTAAAAAAAAAGTGGGTATGCACCGAGTACTAGTACCTACCTATCTATACTATAATAATTAAGAACAATATTTATATAGTCTGCCTTTTTGTTTGTTTTTATCCTTTCCATCCAAAGGTCATCTGGAAATGGTCGCTTTTAGCGATAAGATTGCCTAATATATACATTATTAAACCCCGACGCAAAAACGATGGGGTGTTATGAGTTTGACGTGTCTGTGTTAGTGTGTGTGTGTCTGTCTGTGGCATCGTAGCTCCCGAACGGATGAACCGATTTTGATTTTGCTTTTTTTTTGTTTGAAAGGTGAATTAGTCAGGAGTGTTCTTGGCTATGTTTGATCAAAATCGGTTCAGCCGTTTCATTGAGTAGAGGTTTTTTTTAATTTGTACAAAATTAATTACTTTTACATTATTATTATCTATCTATATTAACTTTTTTTACAAGCTTTTAATTAACTTGCAATGTTATGTCCGGGTGAAATCTAGCCACTCAATTTTAAAGCAGTTATCGTAAACCGATTGAGCTGAAATTTGGCATACCTGTCAAGTTCCGATGACAATACAATATGATGGTGGTAGCGAGCTGATCTGATGATGGAAACGGAAGGTGGACAACGGAACTCCTCGATGGATAATAGTAGACTGGCCGTGTTTAGGTTCATTTTGATCAGCACACGGTTACGATCACTAATTTCATAAAAGGTTTTATTGAAAAATATGTTTACACAAAAAACTTATTGGAAACTAAGTAATAATGCCCTATTCTAACATTCGTTCGGTCTTCGTACCACTAGTTTTTTCTTGGTCACCATGCAGAACCATAGAGTTTAATGGACGCTAATTCTTTGAGTTCTTGCTCAACAGCTATTTCGTTGTTCTTTGTTGTTTTGTTGAATTAAACAATAGCTTCTGAATTATTTTAAATTTATAGATCGTTAAAATGACGTTTATTAATTCGACTAATGTTTTTATGTTTCGAAGAATTTGTGTATAACTTTTGTTGTCAGTGGTAGAATGCCATTAGAATTCTTCAAATTGTAAGGAAAGCTTTGAATTTATAAGATGACTAGGGACTCGTCCCAGCTTCTCACGGGTAGTTTCAGGATTAAAAACAGCCTCCCCCCCCTCCTACCACCCCCTTCATATCCCCCCCTCTGCCCCCCCCTAGTAGCCTATGTCACTCAAGGTGAATGTAGCTTTCCAATGGTGAAATATTTTTTGTAATCGGCACATTAGTTTTTGAGTTTATTTATTCATTACACACACACACACACACACACACCTACACACACACACACAAAAACAAAAATCTTTCCTCTTTATATTATTATTAACAACTACATCTACATTGCAGATAGTGTAGATTAGAAGATTTTTGTATGACTGCAGAATAATTCATGATTAAAAAGTCCTCTCACGGGGTATGCCAACGAGCTATGGAGCGTAGTATCCTATAGGAGTGAAACTCACGGACCGAATAAGGAACTCGAGAATACGCTCCCAAACACACATAGCTGACGTCGCTCAAAAAGCTGCTAAACTTAAGTGGGACTGGGCTGGACATGTGTGCCGTATGTCAGAAGAACTATGGGCAAAGTCCACGACAGAATGGATCCCAAACAGACGACGACCACGTGGAAGGCCCAGACGGAGATGGCGGGATGAGCTAGACTCCTACTTGAAGGATTGGTCACAAATTGCCAACAATAGAGACGAATGGAAGGAAAACTAAAAGAGCGCGGAAAATATAAGATTCTTAAAAAAAACTATTGTGCAAATGTAACGGTGTAATGTTTAACGGGTTAAAAACATAAAAACATTTGGATAGTGCATTTTTACAAGGTGACCTTTTTTTTTTTACCCCCGACTTAAAACGAAGTTGTGTTATAAGTTTGACGTGTCTGTGTGTGTGTGTGTTTGTGTGTGTGTGTGTGTGTGTGTGTCTGTGTGTGCCTGTCTGTGACATCGTAGCTCCCGAACGGATGAACCGATTTCGATTATATTTGTTTTGTTTGATAGTGCAAACCCACTGTGGAAAGAGGCCCATTGAGGCTCTGCCTACCCCTTCGGGGAAAGAGGCGTGTGTCATGTGTATGTATTTCGAAACAGACATTCAAAAATGGACATCAAATATTTTACTGCAGTAATATAATACACCTTGTATTTGTCGGGAGTTAGCTATGTTTGATCAAAATCGGTTCTGCCGTTTTCCGTTAGGGGTTTTTAATTTCTACAAAATTAATTACTTGTTATTTACCAGCCCTTCACACAGTTTTAATTATTACTTATAACTTACATAATTGGATGAAATAGGTGTGTTCCCCATGGGTCCTTTATTTAACCCCTTAGCCATAAAACATATGAGTTCACTATATTACTGCAGTAAAATATTTGATGTCCATTTTTGAATGTCTGTTTCGAAATACATACACATGACACACGCCTCTTTCCCCGAAGGGGTAGGCAGAGCCTCAATGGGCCTCTTTCCACAGTGGGTTTGCACTATCGTGAAATATACGTGACGAGTGGTGAGCTCAACCCGCCATTTCTTCCCACGACTGACTCGGCTAACGGTTATCGCCTTAATAAGCAAATCTTATACCAACGTGTAGTCTAGTGTTCAGATCATGTGTATAAAACATGGAGTTTGAGGATATAATATCTCAAATAGTAGTACTAGAGCTTTTTTGTATAAGAGTTTGTCCAGGGAAGTACTACCACCATACCTATTTCTGCCGCAAAGCAGTAGTGCTCGCATTGCTGTGTTCCGGTTTGAAGGGTATAGTTGCCGGTGAAATTACAGGCACATGAGACTTTTCATCTTTATGTCTCAGGGTGGCGGGCGCAGTCCAATGCCACATAGGATGTGTCTTAGGTGGACGTGACCTATGTGCGGTAATGCACTGTTCATAGGCAGAGGCATCAGGTGGGCCATCTGTTTGATACGTTATAATAAGTTGTATAATTTAAAAAAAAAAATAGAAGCTAATTTAGTTTGCGTACAAAAGGGCCAAGCGTCCTAGCGATCCACTTCTCTTAAGGCGGGGTATAACGCAAAATTACCAATCTTAGATTAGATTTTTAACTGACTAAAACAAGTACAATATTCAAATTAAAAATATGCATGGATACTACATTATGATTCCGAGGGATCACCGACACAGAAAACAATAAGACTAAATTTTCTCGATAAAAAAAACCACAAAGTTAGGTACCCCTAACTTTTGGCTAGATTCGATTGTTTGTCAATATGGTACAGATTATTGGGTTGAAACATAAAATCAATAGAATAAAACGGAGGGTTCATCCAAGGATTTTTTTAAAATTATCGATTTTTTCACGAAATATTCATAAAATCCGCTTTTTCAAGCGGCGCGTGGCGTTTTTTTTGTATGAAGATTTCTGCCTGGCGGTGGCGCAGTCTTAAGAATAATAAAATCTTATAAGTGGAATGCACCGTAATCATGACTCACTCTTGACTCATTCGATGGGAGTCAATTGAAAAGCTGAGCAAACTCCCCGTTGAATGACTCGGCGATGACATATTGTGGTCTTTATGACAGGCTGAAGCGTGGACGATAGCGGAAGGTTTTAAACGATACTTTAATAAACATTAAGTAATATTAAAAATATAAATAAAACTAAAATAGGATAGGATATTATAGGATATACACTAGGATACTAAATTAATAACCTATAAACAATATTAAAATAATTATTTTAAATTGATCCGTTGCTGACCGGATCATACAAAATTATAGGCACATGAGACTTTTCAGCTTTATGTCTCATGGTGGCGGGCGCAGTGCAATGCCGCTAAGGGCGCGTCCTAGGTGGACGTGATCTATAAGGTAATGCATTGTTACCGCTTTACATTATGGGCCAACTGCTTGTTCCGTAATTCAATATATCTAAAAATAATACATTAGGTCGGGTAGGAAGAGCCTCAATGGGCCTTTTTCACGGGGAGTTATATCATTGTGGAAATATAGACGTGGCAAGTGTTGAGCTCATCGCCGCCATTGCTTTCCACGCCTGACTAGGCTAACGCTTTCTTCCAGTAATAACGCATTCCGCCAGGACAAATCTTATACCAACGAATCTTTACTAACAAGTCCGGGTAATTATCAATATAACAATGAAAACTCAAAAAACAATGAATTATTACTAAATCTATGATTCTAGCATTCGTGCAAACAGTAATTCACGACAACTCAGGGCTTACTACTTTACAAAGCACTATTTCGGCCACACATTTTTTGTATAAACTAAACTTACAATTACTGCCTTGAAATTGAAATTTGAATTTGACTTGAAATTGAATTGAAATTGAAATTGCTGACTTTTATTTATTACAATACCGTTATCACCTATGGCACGAGACCCCTTTTAAATGTGGGAAATGATAAGCACAAAGCTTGCACCACCCTCAAACCAAGTCACGCATCCATATGAATCTTAACTTGCTTGAATAAAGTGCATCAAGCACATTAGGCGACACTCCAATGATCATTCGTCGCTGTGCGCGTGTACAAAGGTCTGTCAATAATGAGGTGTGATTGAAGGATTCTGGTTTCTTGCTTGGGGATTTATTGGTCAACGCTTAGTCATCGCGTCATGATAGTCATTGTAAGGATTACTAGTACGCATGAAATTACGTTTTTTTATTTTTTTGTACAACATTGAATGACGGATTAAGCAGATGGCCCGAGTAGTTCCTGTTCGATTCATTGAGAATGATCCATTCTACTTTGATCGTCCTGTTCGATCCCTTAACTTTTTTAGGCTACTTTCAAATTCCTGATGGATCCCTAGTCGATTGGCCATCCTAATGTTAAGCGGTACCCTCTGCCTATGAACAGTGCATTACCTCATAGGTCACGTCCAACTTGGACACACCCTACATGTGGCATTGCACTGCGCCCGCCACCCTGAGATATAAAGATGGAAAGTCTCATGTGCCTGTAATTTCACCGGCACCAATACCCCTAAAACCAGAACACAGTAATGCGAGCACTATGCTGTGCCACCCATCGTACTTTTAATTAAGTAGTTAAGTTTTGTTTCTTTTTTTTGTATTTTTATTTATTAAGGTATACATACAATAAAGCATTTTCTATTCTATTCTATTCTATTCTTTGTGGCAGAAATAGGTATTCTTGACCTAAAGAGGTCAAGGTATGAGTGTTTTTATCGGAAAATTATTGATTCCAAGCAGAAAATGTTATGACAGAATGTTTACCGATGACACGTACAGTGTTCTCGGGAATTATTTCTTCACTGAGAACGTAAATAGTTGGGTATTAGCAAAGTAAACGGTCGGCGGTGAGTCAGGAATACTAAACTATGAATTAAATGAGTAGAATGAGGAAGTAGGTTTATTTATTTGTTGACAGAACAAATTGTTTAGATTTCCTTCGTGTAATTTTCTATGTTTAAATTGAATTAAACCTACCTATTTCCTATGCGGTCAGTAGTTAGAGGCCATGTCTCAGTGCCGTAAGACTTGCGTGCTTAGTGCAATGCCACATAGGGTGCGTCCTAGATGGACGTGACCTATGAGGTAATACCGCTTAACATCAGGTGGGTCAACTGCTAGTTCCGTCATTCAAGTAGCATAAAAAAAAGGCTCTGTGGTTCATGTGAGGAGACGATATAGAATATAATATAATGTTATTTATTGAAAAAGAAGAACACATTAACATTAATCAAACTTAATTAATTGTGCTAGTGCGACATCTGTCTCTCGTCATTTACAAGAGCATAACATTTTATCATTTCCCGGTTAATTCTTATTTTATAGGTATTGATTTATTAAATTTTTACTTGACTCCTTAAAGAGCCTTAATGAAAATTATACAGGACATTTTGAAAATTATACAGTACGTAATGAAAATGATAAAGCACGTAATAAAAATTATACAGTACGTAATTATAATTATAAAGCACGTAATGAAAATTATACAGTACGTAATGCAAATTATACAGTACGTAATGAAAATTATACAGTACGTAATGAAAATTATAAAGCCCGTAATGTAAATCATACAGTACGTAATGAAAATTTAAAGCACGTAATGAAAATTATAAAGCACGTAATGAAAATTATACAGTACGTAATGAAAATTATACAGTACGTAATGAAAATTATACAGTACGCAATGAAGATTATAAAGCACGTAATGAAAATTATAAAGCACGTAATAAAAATTATACAGTACGTAATGAAAATTATACAGTACATAATGAACAGTACGTACAGTATGTATCTATCAAGAGGTATCATTAAACATAATCGTAAAATGTCCGCTGTAAAGGGGATGTTGACTGACACCCTGGCACATTAATTCCTGTCCCACATTCTTGATGCGACAGCGTGGCCAAAGCGGCGTAACATTATAATAATAACTGTAACATTTCAGTTACAGACCCCAGTCAGTGACGACCTCTGTGACGCGGCGGGCGAACGTTCGCCTGCGACGGAGGAGCTTGCGTTTTCGATTCCCGCCTCGGAACAAAAATTTGTGCGATCTGCAGATATTTGTTCAGGGTGTTCTGGGTATTTTCTATATATTATAAAAAATATCTATCTATGTAATATATTGTATTAAGTATATCAGTTGTCTAGTACCCATAACACAAGATCTGCTTAGCTCGGGGCTAGACAATGTTGTGTGAATTGTCCAGCATTATTTATTTTATTTATTTAGGTAAATAGGTAAATGAGTACGATACAATATACTGATTGTTAGATATGGCATAGTTTCCCCAACGCGATGTTGCGCAGTGGGCTATGTAGAGAACTTTGCTCACTACGTGATAGAATCTGAAAGAATGAGATCCGTAGAAGAATCACAACATAGCTCACCGATATAGCTCTCAGAATTAGCAAGTTGAAGTGGCAATGGGCAGGCCATGTAGCTCGCAGAACTAATAATAAAGGGGCTCGCGTGGTAGTCTGACGACACAATTAAGAAAGATCTCTTCTCACGATGTCCCAAATAATTGTAACGGTCGCAGGAAAACGGTGGATGTAGGCAGCTCAAGACTGGTTGTCGTGGCGTTCTATGGGAGATGCCTATGTCCAGCAGTGAACTGCACAGGCTGATGATGATGATGACTAAGTAGCTACCTACTTACTAACAAGTGATTTCAAGTCATGATAGAGAAAACTGTTCGAGTAAAATATGACAGTTTCACATCACGAAAGTCCATACATCAAAAACCATGACTATATAAGGGGCGGATATCATCTGAGTCACGACTCGACGTGACCTAGTCTCGGACCTGATTTAGTCTGAAATCTAGACAGATTTATGGTCTATGGTCTGCTTGTTTTGCTAGTACATATCTGTAAATGGTATTGTCGCAATATGTTTCGTTATTTTTGTATATTTTACTTGCGTAATTATTATCATAATTTGACGACCCCTGTGGCGCGGCGGGCGTAGGTTTATTTATACTATAGTACTTGTATGACGGAACAAGCAGATGGCCCACCTTATGTTAAGCGGTAATCTCTGCCTATGAACAGTGCATTACCACATAGGTCACGTTCACCTAGGACGTGCCCTATGTGGCATTGCACTGCGCCCGCCCATAACATAAAGATGAAAAGTCTCATGTGCCTGTAATTTCAGGTTTACCTGCGACGCAGGAGGTTGCGGGTTCGATTCCCGCCTCGGAACAAATATTTGTACGAGCTGCAGATATTTGTTCAGGGGTGTTCTGGGTATTTTTTATGTATAATAAAAATATATATCTGTAAAATATTGTATTAAGTAGGTATATCAGTTATCTAGTACCCATAACACAAGCGCGATTCATAATGATCCTTGTGATTTAAAAGAATAAAATACTTTTGGCTTTGACTTTTGCCATAATTATGATTAATGGTGTACCATATGACCAATGGTGTACCATACGACCAAATTGTGTTCCATATGACCAAATTGTGTTCCATACGACCAAATTGTGTTCCATATGACCAAATTGTGTACCATATGACCAATGGTGTACCATATGATCAATGTTGTACCATATGACTAATGGTGTACCATAATGACCAATGGTGTACCATATATTATGATCTATCGTGTACCATATGATCAATGGTGTACCATTTATGTCCAATGGTGTACCAATGTGATGAAAAGATATAGTGCCTATAACAGAGGCTCCTTTCATATTTAGGTCATGTCTCCGAATATAGTTTAACTTTTGTAGTTCATAAAATATTTTTGTTTAAGATATTTTAATAAGTCCTAACAATAAGTAATTGCTTCATTTATTAGTAATTGTTTTATTCATTTTGTGTTTTTGTTTCAGGTAAAACATCAACCAATTGTAAATGAGTCCAAACAACGTGGCGGTTACGGGAACATACCTAAACTGAGTAAATTTTCCTTTTATCTATAAAATTATGTACCGAGTTAATATTTAATTAAGTTTTTATTAACTCGATTTCTTGTCTGTCTTTTTGTTTGGATGCAGTTTATCTGTCTTTTTTTTATTTGTTGGTACAATTGTAATCGATTTTGAACTAACTTTCGAATGACTTGAAATTTTGAGTAGTTCCTGATAGATCCCTTTGTTAGTAGTAGAGCTGTTTTGTGAAAGAGTTCATCCGGGCAAGTACTACAACTATTTCTGCCGCAAAGCAGTACCTAGTGCTCGCATTGCTGTATTCCGGTTTGAAGGGTATGGGTGCTGGTGAAATTACAGGCACATGAGACTTCATCTTTATGTCTCAGGGTGGCACATGCAAATACCACTCAAATGCCACATAGACGCGTCATAGGTGGACGTGACAGGCAGAGGTTACTGCTTAACATCAAGTGGGCCATCTGCTTGTATGATCTTCCGTCATTCAAGTACCTAGTTAAAGTTAAGTTAATTACTAATATGGTTATCACCAACATCTTACAAATACAAAAAACATCTATGTAAAATTACGTTATCAGAGTTTGTACATATAATAAAATACTTTTACTTACGTAAATAATAATACAAATAATACAAGGTATGTAAAAATACATATAAAACGCAAATATGCAAGTCTCGATAGAGCTTACTTATTTGAGCCTTTCGGGGTCGAGACTCTGGGAACGTGGGGTACCGGGGCCCTTCGCGTTTTCAAAATTGTTTCAGGGCGTCTGGTCGAAGTGACGCGTGACCCGAGAGCTGACTCTTATCTGGCTCAACGCATAAGTACTGCCATTCAGCGTGGCAATGCAGCCAGCATCTTAGGGACGCTTCCGTCTGGTAGTGATTTGGATCAGTTGAGCTACCTTTAGATCGTTGGTAGCGATCTTCAGGTAGCACAACTGTTTCATATGTATTTTTTACATAATATTAAATTAAATTTATTACTCGACTTTGACCCAGCACATCGCCTCTCTGCCGACCCCCTGTGGCGATAGCGTGATGTTGCAAGTAAGCAATGTTCCTATATTGTTCAACCTTATTCATGGGCGTGTGAAAAAACGTTATTATTTTAGAAAACGTCAAACTGGGACCCTTATTTAAGGCGATAATAGTCCCAAAAACGGCAATATAGAGCTATCTTAGAAAGCCTACTTCTACTAAACGGATGGCGCAAATAATTTAAAAAAACCATATACCTACGTACTAGTTATAATATAGTCAGGTCACAGATAAAAGAATACTATACTAGTAGTCAGGTATAGAAAATAAGTTTTCTTTCTTTAATCTGCTGTTGCTTTTGACACGAAAAAATCCAAAGTTTCCTATGGTTTATACAAAAAAAAACCTACTGCTTCCAAGCGCGTGAAGCAATTTTCACGCTGATTCTTCTGAATTCAGATGATTCTTTTACTATATTAAACGCAAATTATGGGTTTATAAAATCATGTTTACATTTGTAAAAATAGTCATATACTTGAGACAGTTGCGGTTTTTCGTGATTTTCGCTCACTGGTTGTTTCGCGTGCTCTGTTCTGCCGACTTCTGCCCCGTTCTTACTTACCTGAACTTTACTGAGTTAGATAGTGTCAGAATTTGTGGTGATTAGTCACCTTAATTGCACTGAATAGTTTGCACAGTCCATAATAAAACCGGCCAAGTGCGAGTCAGACCATCGTACATTATCGTTATTTCAAGTATCTTCTACCGAACAGTTACAAAAATACAGCCATTATTAGGATCGAGCTAAAACAAAAGTTTATTATGTAGCTCTCCATATAATTTTTTGAACTTTATATTATTTTCGTTATTTTTTGTTATAATATTATTATTATTTTTAAAATGTAATTTGTAAACCAGTAATCTGACTAATTAAAACTAACTAATTATTCTATATTATTATTATTTTTATTTTATACTATTGTTTCTAACTAATTAAAGCGCAGGTGACAGCGCTCGCGGAACGAAAAGTAAGTAAAACTCACGAAAAACAATTATTTTCCACGTGAAAAACCGTCGCATCACAGAATCATACGTCCAACTTGAAGGTAAAGTCTTTGCTGGCATTTAGGTGAAAGAAAAGTACTAAATTCTAAGTCGTTTAGGAGTTGAATCAAATTTTCAGTCAAAACAGCTAAACTTTGTTATTTTTTGTTCACATGGTTAATGAATAGGTAGAACATTTTTGTACGTTTACTTTACAGATAAAAGGTATATTACGTATATTTTTAGGGTTCCGTACCCAAAGGGTAAAACGAGACCCTATTACTAAGACTCCGCTGTCCGTCCGTCTGTCTGCCTGTCCGTCTGTCAGCAGGCTGTATCTCATGAACCGTGATAGTTAGACAGTTGAAATTTTCACAGGTGATGTATTTCTGTTGCCGCTATAACAAAAAATACTAAAACACAGAATAAAATAAATATTTTTATGGGCTTCCATACAACAAACGTGATTTTTTTGCGTTTTTATAGATGATGGTACGGAACCCTTCGTGTGTGAGTTCGACTCGCACTTGGCCTGTTTTTTTTTTCAGCACGTTACATTTATCCCTCAATGAGGAGAGAGCCTCCAAATAAGACCAATCAGCTGCTGTATACGCCTTAACAAGCTCATCATTGTACTTCCCACTTACCTAAGGTCGTTTGCGTCATCATTGCTGACGTCATTGAAAGAACAACATGTAAAGCTATTTGCTCACCCTAGTCACAGATAATATAATACTGTACTCCCTAGTTCTAGATATTTCAGACAGCTTCGTAGGGTGACACTATGAATATGCGTTTCTTTTTGAAAAAACTTTATTTACAAAAATAATAATACAACTAGTAAGTACAAGTAGGTACGTATAAAATAAAAAAATAGAAATTAAACAGTTGACCTGTGCAAACGATTTCTCGATTCTCAACGCCAGATAAGAGCCAGCTCTCGGGTCACGCGTCGCTTCGACCAGACGCTCTGAAAGAATTTTGAAAACGCGAAGGGCCCTGTGCCACAGAATATATAATAGAACAAGAACCGGGGCCCCACGGACCCAGTCTTGACTCAGAAATCTCAAATACGTAAACCCTGTCACAGAATAAATAATAGCACAGGGCTCTGTCGAGACTTGCATATTTACTTATATTGAATGAAAAAACACTTTACTTATAAATCTTTTATTTCACAAATCACAAGGATCAATTTGAATCGTCTTACAAATCTTAGAAACCTAGAAGAATCAGGCAACATTCTCACTACTGATCCTTCTTACTACTGTGTTGGGAGCGCTTGTGTGATGCCTCAAGAATAAGGCGAAGCTGATTCATAGAAAAAGAGAACTTCTACCTAACAGGCTATCTGGTTTTCACCTCAGGTAGGCTGTCAAAAGCCATTGAGTTAACATAAGCACAGACAAAATAATACTATCATAAGTAAGATATAAGTACAAGTCAAAAGTAATATGACGACCTCTGTGGCGCGGCTGGCGATGGTTCGCCTGTGACGCAGGAGGTTGCGGGTTCGATTCCCGCGTCGGAACAAATATTTGTGCGATCTTTAGATATTTGTTCAGGGTGTTCTGGGTGTTTTCTATGTATAATAAAAAATATCTATCTATGTAACATATATCAGGTAACTAGTATATAGTATTAAGTATATCAGGTAACTAGTACCCATAACACAAGCTCTGGCTTAGCTTGGGGCTAGATAATGTTGTGTGAACTTGTCCAGCATTATTTATTTTATTTATTTAATATGTAAAGAGAATCAGCAAAAGTTCATAGGACTGCCCACGCTACGCTTGATATACTACTAATAAATAACATCACAACACTGCATCCACTAATCCCGCAAATGTGGATTTTATTAACCTTTTCTTAAGCTATGTTAACGCTTAACGCTAACGTGTGGACACCCTACTCTTAGGCACACCCCAGGACACTCGAGACCTAACTATACACAACCAGACCTACGTCATTGTCACTTTCACAGAAGGCCGGCAATACGTTTAATGGACTATTTGTCGTCAGTCTGCCGGCCCCATTAGGAATAAGGCAGTATGTCACAGTTAGTAGGTAACTACTTTATTAATAAGAGCTTTTGTCACTTATTGCTGTTATGTTTACTGGCTATATGACCAATACTGTCATAAAGTATCGTCACTTTATATGCTAATTAAAAGGTAGGTAACAACAAGCTTTTATTTAACTTACAATGTTTGTATGTTCGGGCCAAATCTTGCAACTTAATCTTAAAGCGGTTATCCTCAACCGATTGAAATTAAATTTTGCATACCTGTCAAGGTCCGATGACAATATCGTATGGTGATAGCGAGCTAATTTCATGATGGAGACGAAAGTGAACAACGGAAGATGGATAATAGTAGACTAGCCGTGTTTAGGCCCACTAACTTTATAAAAGCTTGCATCGAAAAATATATTTTTCACAATAACCTTTAGTGTCACCTGGTAACCAAATCTTACAAGTTAAATTTGACCCACTTCTCGATGAGGCACATGAGACTTTTCATCTTTATGTCTCAGGGTGGAGGGCGCAGAGAAAGCAACAAAAAAAATTACGACTCGTCCCCTTGAACATATACCCTTTCTCCAAATGATACGGGAAACCTAATAACATGAGACAGGGGGTTTCCAAAAAATGGGGAGGGGGGGGGGGGGGTGTCCAAAAACTGTAAATGTGTAACTCATGTCACACGTTAGCTGTCTCTTAATTAGTTAGTAAAAACGGCGTAACTTGACATTTTGTGTTACTTATTTCTACTAGCTTATGTAGCTGTTTGAAATAAGGCACAGAACTTAGGTGACTGTCTGACAAAGGTCACCCCCAGGAGCTACACAGCTGCAGATCTAAGTACGTCACTGTCATTTCCACAGCGGGCCATCAATACGCTTAGCTTAATGGTTCGTTTGTCGTCTGTCTGGCGACCCCATTAATTATAGGCCAGTAGGTCACCGTTATGGTTTTATTAAGAAGTAGGAAAGTTATGGAGAGTTGTTTTATTCTTCTTCTTTTTTGTGTCGTTGATTCACCATGGGTAATTAAATTTGTTTTAGACTAAAAGGAGATGTTTCACGATGTATGGAACCTAGCCCTTGTCGGTGTAAACTTGCATAAACATAGCTAAATATATGTAAAACCTTTTTCCATCGTAATTTTTTATAATTTTGCTTCATTGCATTTTCCTAAAACATCTTTCTCAAGGAGAGCAACACAAAACAAAACAATTTGGCAGGACGGATACATACAACTCTGTGGTAAACTGCAAAACTGAAAAAACTGACATTGACATTCGACAAAGCAACGAAGTAACGAAATGAAGCAAGCAAGCAACCACAGAGCAACAAACGTGACATTCACTGTCATGGCTGCCCAGGAAAATATGTTAACATTGCAAAAAATCTTCAAATTTTAAACATTTCTGAGCAGTAAACTATGCTTCAAATTATAGTTAGAGTATTTTTTCGTCAAACACTGATTTTTTCGCCATTTTTCTGTCTGGTGTACTATAGACATAAGCCATTTTGAAACATCTCCTTTAGCCACGTCACGTCCTGTCGTTGTCACGCTTGGCAGGCGGATTGGTGATCTCAGCATTGCTGCTAAGTTCCCACTTGGAAGCTGCTGCCCATCCCTTAGTCGGCTTTTACGACATCCACGGACGGAGACGGAGGGGTCTATTCACAGGCCGGACGCACCACGGCTACTCACTACAGAGTACTGAATTACATTGTACAGATTAACAATAGATTAGGTAAGCCAAACCAATTATAGATTTCAGCAAGCATCCGCTAGAATTCGGTACAATGCATTTATTTACAGAAATAATAATGCAAATGATATAACATACACACAGTCACACACATAGTCCTGATCCCACACTAGGATCCCCTGTGTCGTGGGTATCAGGAACTACGATAATATGGTACCACAATACAGA
Organism: Operophtera brumata; assembly: GCA_932527175.1. Lineage (NCBI taxonomy): Eukaryota > Metazoa > Arthropoda > Insecta > Lepidoptera > Geometridae > Operophtera > Operophtera brumata. The sequence continues at coordinate 49,114,045 of OW052239.1, read as the reverse complement.
CACGGAACAAATATTTGCAGGTCATATAAATATTTGACCCGCAGCGGGGATCGAACACGCAACTTCTCGTATCTCAGCGATCGACGTGCTACAGAGGTACACCTGAAATGCAGTTTTTTTTTTTTTTTTAATAATTGTAATAATTACTTGAAGCTATCCTATAACCCAAATCACTAACAGATGGCTGCGTCTCTATGCTGGCTGCATAGCCACGCTGAATAGTGTGCCCAGCCTGAGACTAGACCCCTCCATCTCCTCCCGTGGATGTCATAAAAGCCGACTAAGCAATTACCCGGACTTGTTGATAAGATTCGTTGGTATAAGATTCGTCCTGGCTGCTAACTTATCATGGAATGTGTTAGTACTGGAAGAAAGCGTTAGCCGAGTCAATTGTGAAGTAATGGCAGCGGTGAGCTCGCCACTTGTCACGTCTATATGCCCACGATAATGCAACCCACTGTAAAAAAAGGCCCATTGATATAATGCTTCTATTAGAGTATATACATACATGCATAGATAGACACATGTCTATTAGAGTATATATACATACATGCATAGACACATGCCTTTTTCCCCGTAAGGGTACATAAGCGTTTGTTGTAACAATTTGTTTAATTGTAATTTTGTTTTTCTTTTATTTGTTTTTTACGCTACTGCATTACCACTCTGGTTTCAGCTGAAAATCAGCGTTGGGTGGTAATACACCCTATACACCCCATATGCTGAGCTATACGCCATTTTGGCACATACACACGAGCCGATTTATACTGCCTACTTTAGGTACTGGTTCTTAGGTGCTCTTTTCTTTTTTTTAATTTGAGTTCTTTTATTTTATCAGCTTTGTTTTTGTATTTATGTGTTTTTTGTGTAAAACAAACGTTTTTATACTTCTATTTCATTGAGGCTCTGCCTACCCCTTGTGCGAAAAAGGCGTGTGACTATGTATTTATGTATGTTTGAATGGTCACTCTTTAGTGTTTTTTACAAACTGTCCAGCATTATTTATTTTATTTTTATTTTATTTATGTAACTAACCACAGATGTAATCTCAACAGACTAGCCCCTTAAAATGTATTTGACAGAGAAGCATCGATACGAAAGAAGAATAGGGCAACAAGTTATAAACCACCACTGCCTTGGTGAAATGGTTACACTTGCATCGAGCAACAGGAGGCCCTAATGCTCTAAGCACACTGCTCTAAGCACTGATGTTTTTTAACACACTAGAAATCGTGAGATTCAAAACAATTTTCAAAAATTATTTTCTACGAATAACATTCACACAATTTGGTTTAAACCATTTGGCCGAGTCTGTTTTCTTTGCGCACAGGAAGCCGTGGGTGAATCCGAACACATAAACTACCGTTCAATAAAGCTATTTCAGTGTATTTACGACTAAAATGATATAATGCCGCAACCTTGTGGAAATTAGGCCATTCTATTTAGGCTTAATCGCTCTATTGAGCTGTCCAGCCAACAGTGGAATCAGCTCAATAGCGTCGCAAAAAATAATATAAAGCGGGACACACAAGCTCAGTTTAAACTGAATGATTTCACTGCGCAGATATAAACAGATATAAACAATTTATTGATAATTTGTCAATTATACGTCACATTATAAATACATTATTACATTATTAGATAATTAACGAAAAAACATCATATAATGATGATAGTGATGATAATTAGTAGGTACCTACTTATTATAAAATAAAAAGGTACAAAAAGGTAATTACTGTATCATTCTGGCCTCATTGTGTTTTCGGAATTCGTCAAAACTGTAAAACACCTTTTCAACGAGCTAGTTTTTTAGTTTTTTAGTTTTTTAGCAGTCTGAACTACACAGTTCTATTTCTTATCTCTCGCTCTTTACATTTTACTTTACTCTACCTAACTTAAGTTAGTATCATTTTAATAGGGGGAAGCGCCTTTGTAGTAGGATGGAATCTCTATTTCCTCCCGTGGATGTTGAGAACGCCGACTAAGGGATTACACCAGAGGATGTGAAATGCATCATACATATGCAATACATACTGCGCAATGTATTGTAAAATTGTAATCGAAAACTTTACCTGGGACCCAATTCTACTAAACCAATTGTATTAAAATTGTTAATGAATTGTCTCATACTTGTCACCTTTGAAACTTTTCGTATTCTACTAACATCAATGGGTTTTCAATTGCATTATAATTGTGACCATTTAGAAACAATCGTAAAATCTTTCTACGTAAAATATCGTAAAATCATAAATTTAGCAGACTACCATTTTTAATGAAAATTGTAATTGAATTGTAATTGCATAGTACAATAATGCGTTTTCTTTCAAAAATAGTAGTATTGGGCCCCAGTTCGTTAGACAATTAGGCCCCTGGTCTAGGGACAGACGATAGCTCTACAGTTTAGATTGTGCACACTATTCGTGCAGTTTTATCGGAAGAAGTGTGGGCCGCCTTACTTAGCAACGCTGTTAAGCTGATTGAATTGCAGTGTGGGACTAACAGCCTCTTTTAAACGTAAAAGGATTGAGTTACGTTTATTGTGAATACAATGAAAATAATTGGGTTTAACTTGGCTACAACTTTATATGGAGTTTGTTCAGTTTGGCTTCTAATATGTATATGGATATTCAGACAAATAAATGTCTAAAATAGAGACATTAATTAACTCAATGAGAAGTATTTTAGGCCATTAAACTCATTCCTAGTCTCCTCTAGACCGATTTACCGCCTATTTCGGCTCAGTACGACGTATTATTGATATCACATATTATTTTCAACCACATATTATTGATTCTATTTAAAAATATTTAAAAAATCATTTTTTGAAAATTATATTTTTAACCCCGACGCAAAAACAACGGGGTGTTATAATAATATGTTTGACGTGTCTGTGTAGATGTCTGCGTGTGTGTATGTTTGTGTGTGTGTATGTATGTGTGCCTGTATGTGACGCTGGTGTGTGACTGTGTGTGTGGCTGTGTGTGTGTCCGTCTGTGGCATCGTAGCTCCCGAACGGAAGAACCTTTTTTTTTTTTTTGAAAGTTGAATTACTCGTGAGTTAGCTATATTTGACCAAAATCGGTTTAGCCGTTTCATTACGTTGAGGGTTTTTTATTTTTTACAAAATTAATTACTTGTTCAATACAAGCTTTTATAAAATTTGTGATCGGAACCGTGTGCTGATCAAAATGAGCCTACAACCAGCCAGTGTACTATCAAAAACCAAACACCATCAATCTGTAACCTCAACCACAGATAAAATAATAATATACCCTCAACACTCTGAAGTGCTCAAATAAATCTAGTTGAGTGACTTATTACTATGGGAATGCCATCTTACAGTGACTCACCAGAAATAATTTAAAGGCGGAGCGCGTTCCGATAATTCTGCCGGGGAATATGACGGAATACTCGTATGTATTATAATAGAAGAAAGATCTTTTTTTAGGGTTCCGTACCTCAAAAGGTAAAACGGAACCATTATAGGATAATACTATTAAAACTTCCGTGAGTGATATTCATAATTGAAAAAACCGGTATTAACTCACGTGGGTACTTGTTCCGACTAAAAACACCCGACTTGAGTTTCTGGGATTCAATATCCCCTTCCTCAACCCCACAAGTACCCTCAAAGTACCCACGTGAGTGAATACCGGTTTTTTCAATTATCATTATAGGATCACTTTGTTGTCCGTCTGTCTGTCTAGACCCTTTTTCTCAGGAACGCGTGGAGGTATCAACCTGAAATTCATATCAAATACCCAGGTCTACTATACCTTGGAGCTGACAAAAAAAAACTTCTAAGGCAACGCAATCAAAAGGTACAGCCGTTTATGCTGCAAATTTTCGTGACTCGCAAGGGAATCAAAACCTACATGGTTCCCGTGAACTCAGAATCTTGAAATTTGGTACGAAGCAACGTCTTAATAACACAGATAAAGGAAAAATTGCGAAAAGCAAATTTTTTTAGTTACATCATATGATAAAAATATTTTTAAATAATTTCTACATACAACCCCATTCCTCATGGTGATTTCATTTAGCAATAAAAATACCATAACTTTTAGTTATATATTTACCTACAGGTTTGTACGGAACCCTCGGTGCACGAGTCCGACTAGCAATTGGTCGTTTTTTTTTTTAAATAATTTACGTGAATTACGGAACCAGCAGACGATGTTAAGCGGTAACTTCTGTCTTTAACAATACTTTACCTCATAGGTCACGTCGACCTAGGACGTGCCCTATGTGGCATTGCACTGCGCCCGCCACCCTACGACATAAACATGAAAAGTCTCATGTGCCTGTAATTTCACCGGCACCCTTCCACCCTTGATTGGTGCATTATCGCAGAAGAAAACGAGACTTCGAAAGTAAAAATCAGACGAGGAAATAAACACCAATTTGATGCGTAACTCACGTTCTCACCACATCTTTATAACTTAATGCAAACAATGTTTTATAAGTTCCCAGAAAAACCACAGAATACAGTAATTTTTCTAGGTATAACCGAATAATAATTACAGCTCGCGACTCTACCCTGGCACATCGTAGACGAAAGAGTGTTGCAAGATTGGCTAGTCGGCCGTTTTGTAGAACGTTTTCTTCGCAGTTCATTCAGACAGTGCGCTGTTTCGTGCTTATTTTTTATTATTTTTTATGTTAAGTTTAGTTTAAATGCAGTTGACCTCCTGCGGTCATGACTGCGTTACCGGGCTCGTGGTTTTGGATTTCGTGGTAGCGTTAGCCATATAGTCATATATTTCCTCTTTAGACATGTTACATTATTAGTTATTCGGGGTTTCGTGGAAAAGTTGACATTGAATCACAACTGATATTCAAACTCAGTAGAGACACAGATAAAATAATACTATACTAGATAAACAAATTGAAACCAAACTGAGCACGCCACTATTACACAACGTCAAAATAAAATATTCCTTATTCTGTAACTCACAAGAATTATTATGAATCGACAAGTTTGTGTCAAGTGCCATGTAGAATTGGCAGAGGGGAGTTCAGTGACAGCGCTATTACTAACTTCAACCCGCGAAGAGATGAGGTATAGATTACTGCTGCTCGGAAGTAACTGACGTTAGCGACAAATGATAAAACTTCGTTTTGCTTCTAAAGTAGCAAATATAAAATAAATCTTTCTACATTAATCTAAGTAATGTGATTACCTACTGAATAGTATACAAATTAACGCTATATATTTTCTCTAATCGAAGGAGGGACCTAAACGGGTTCTAGGAGGGTCTAATTCAAAAAATAAATCTATTGAGAAAAGTTTCACCAATCGTGTTTCTTGTCTGTGATTTATTTAGATTAGATCTTCAAGTAATTACTGTGTTAATATCAAGTTTGCTACCTTTACCGTTATTGAGTGAGCATGTAACGCAACGACTGCAAAATTTTAACATAGGGCCTTAAATTGGTTTATTGACGTCGTATCAACTCTGTGCTCTCCCGTTTCTCTGCGCGATGTGCCACAGTAAGAGCCGGACTGTACATAGCTGATGTCATTCATTAATGTAGGTCATAAAAGTGTTTATTTTAGTCGAGTGGAAAGTGTGTACTTTCGTCACTCACACCTACTAATATGTAATGTAGGTACCTAGATTGGTCATCAACGTAAAATGTTCACATTGGTTCAATGTATTTTGTACTAGTTACTATGCAGCATCGTCATCATCATCATCATCATCATCATCATCATCAGCATCATCGTCATCATCAGCATCATCATCATCATCATCGTCATCATCATCATCATCATCATCATCATCATCGTCATCATCAGCATCATCATTATCATCATCGTCATCATCATCATCATCATCATCATCACCAGCCTAGTCGGTCGGTCACACAACAGCTAGGAAGAACAAAACTTTAATTTAATTTATCAATGTATTCAGTTGACCAATGAGGGCATTTCATTTTCGAATAAAAAAAAATAGTTCAATTTGGCTCGATAGAAGGCGCTGACTCAAGTATGTTTATCAAAATTAACAAATGCATTGTCTGTGCTTTTGTGTGATAGTAACAAAATACCACGAAAATATATCACTTCGTTGTTGACTTGACATTTCACTTTATTTTGAAAGCTAGGTTCAAAGATCTATTAGCGCATAATTTGAAACGTCCGTGAAAACCCCTCATTCTCATGGTATTAGACATGTCGAACGTAACATTTTCATACAAAACCTGTAAAAGATCTGTCATAGTCTAAATTTGTAGTAGGTTTGTAAAACATAGCTTACGATCGCGCGATATGATAGCTTCCTCTTCTTGTCTTCTTATAATGGCTCCAAACAATTTTGCCAATGTCAAATGATATAATTATATTTTTTATAGTCAAGTTGTCAAGAGTCTCCGTCAAGTCATAACCCATTTATCCGTCTTCTCACGTGGACGTCGAAATAGCTGAAAAGTTCGACGAAGTTTCTAGGGGAATCTTAAGGTGGGGTGTTACAACGCAAAATTACCTATCTTAGATTTGATTTTTAACTGACTATATCAAGTACAATATTCAAATTAAAAATATGCATGGATACTACATTATAATTCCGAGGGATCACTGTACCAGAAACACGATAGGACAATATTTTCTCGATAGAAAGAAAACCCAAAGTTATGTCTTTTTTTTTGCCTAGATTGGGTTGTATATTAAAAAGGTGCATATTATTGGATTAAAAATTAGATAAATAAAACCAATACAATAAAGCCGAGGGTTTACTGCAGGGGTTTTGTAAAATTATCTATATTATACGAGATATTCAATAAAAACCGCTGTTTAGAGGCGCGAGGCTTTTTTTTTTTGTTTGAAGTTTTCGGTCTGTGGTTGGCGCAGTCTTAATACCACGAATTACAGTTGACCAAATAACCCACTACTTTCTTCAATGACATTATTGGCTCTGATTCACATTCTGCTGAATCGGTAAAATATGGCGCTACTTTTGGGTTTTCCCAGACAGACTGAGGATATAACTTTTGAAACTATCTTGATTATGCACAAACTTTTAACTAGAACGTCACGATCGGGAACAATCAAAACTCGAAAATCATGGTAAACTGCTAAGGAGTGGAATACACTACCGTCATCTGTCTGCCCTGAAAACTATAATATGTATAATATGGGTGTCTTCAAGGCTAGTGAATAGGTGCCTTCTAGACCCTAGATGGAGCATCTTCGGCCACATCGTCACTTACCAACGTGTGAGATCGTGGTCAAACAAAAGTCTACCAATGTTAAAAAAAAACGTTTCTAGTGAAATGTTTAGACAAAGAATACTACGCATCAACCAGCCATTCAATCTTTCGTCGATTCACTGGTTCTTTCTTGGTCACACTTTATGTAAGATCAGCCAGCCAGCAGTGTAGGTTTAACTTCGAGACTGACGGAATAAGCAATAAGCATATATGGTTAAGTAAATCTTATATCAACGAAAATTGACCAGTGTCCAAAAATATAGAAAGCTTTTCCAACAATATAAAGAAAATGTATGAAAAAACTTACTACCTAGTAATAATTGAACCACGACTTGGTACCTTAAGACAGTAGATAAAATATTAAGAAACAGTTATTACCGAAAATCTATGAAAGAGACGTTAAGTTCATATTTTCGACAGGCATTTCTGAGTTAGGTTAAAGTTGCCAAAAGAATTATGCAATCAAGGGATTATAAAACAGAAAAATTAATAAGCAAGTGTCCAAAATGTACCGATGAGTTACGCTGAGGCTACAAGTAAAATGTACCGATGAGTTACGCTGAGGCTACAAGTCAAATATTGTTCAAAATGTACCGATGAGTTACGCTGAGGCTACAAGTCAAATGTACCGATGAGTTACGCTGAGGCTACAAGTCAAATATTGTACAAAATGTACCGATGAGTTACGCTGAGGCTACAAGTCAAATATTGTACAAAATGTACCGATGAGTTACGCTGAGGCTACAAGTCAAATATTGTACAAAATGTACCGATGAGTTACGCTGAGGCTACAAGTCAAATATTGTACAAAATGTACCGATGAGTTACGCTGAGGCTACAAGTCAAATATTGTACAAAATGTACCGATGAGTTACGCTGAGGCTACAAGTCAAATATTGTACAAAATGTACCGATGAGTTACGCTGAGGCTACAAGTCAAATATTGTACAAAATTTGTATGATTGTGTCGCAAAAAATGCATTTTAAAGTATAGATCCAAACTTGAATCCCTAAAGTACACCTATTGCAAACTAATATGACGTTGTACAATTTATGTTTTTATAATCGTTATTTTTACAACCTCTGTGGCGCGGCGGGCTAAGGTTCACCTGCGACGCATGAGGTGAATATTTGAACGATCTGCAGAGTTCAGGGTGTTCTGGGTATTTTCTACCTATAATAAAAAATACCTATCTATGGTAATTTATTGTATTGTATTAAGTTTATCAGTTATCTAGTACCCATAACACAAGCTCTGCTTAGCTTAGGTCAAGATAATGTTGTGTGAACTGTACAGTATTATTTATTTATTTATTTATTTTATTTTACTTCATTGAGGAACATTTTTTTAATGGAAAGCCTCATTAAAATTATGTACACAGTAAGTTTATTTCGATCATAGATTCTTTAATGGTCAGTTAAAAGCCTATCTAAAATCAGAACGTTTACTATTAAGATGTACAGATACTTGTTATTCAAGTGATGTGCTTGAACTTAAACCTGGTTCAAGTTATAAATAGGCGTGCGGTCAGTAACTTTGGAGCCGGAAGCGGCCCTTTATGTCTGGTAGACTAGTGATGTACTGGACTTCGGCCGACTGGAGTGCTTGTGGCGCGAAATTCAAATTATTGGTGTTTTTTGCTCATTACAGCTTATAAACACTTCTTTAGATAGCGAACGTTAATTTCGCGAGAACTAGGAGACTTAACACACATGTTTTAATTGATCGTATCTCATAAATATCATCAGTTTAGTTACGATACCCCTAAACAAAAAAAATACACTGTATAAATGGGTATCGTAACTAAACTGATGATATTTATGAGATATGATCAATTAAAACATGTGTGTTAAGTCTCCTAGTTCTCGCGAAATTAACTTTCGCTATCTAAAGAAGTGTTTATAAGCTGTAATGAGCAAAAAACACCAAAAATTTGAATTTTGCTCCACAAGCGTGAGCATCCACCCATTTCTAACGATATCGCGTCTTGACAAATCAAAGATACTCGTATCGTTCTCTCTTTCGTGACTTTAGTCAAGCTCATCTTGTGCTGAGACCTGTAGCTTCAAATACTTGTTTTCAAACATTTTTATTCGGTTTTTTCAAAATGGATGGTTCTATTTTTAGGCTGTGGTGTATCCGACCTAAGAATAGATCATCTCCTCCTATAAAAGCAGACTAAGTGATTACACCAGGGGATGGCAGAACACGACTGCGATCACCAATCCGCCTGTAAACCATGGTGATTATAGTTTTATTTTTAACTATGATAGACCTTTGTTTGACCTCGTTCTCACCTGTTGGTAAGTGACGATGTGGCCGAAGATGGAGCACAAAGGTCTAGAAGGCACCTATTCACTCTAGCCTTGAAGAGACCCAGATTATAGCTTTCGGAAAGATGTTAGTGTATTCCACTCCTTAGCAGTTACCATCGTGGAATATAGATGTGACAAGTGGTGAGTTCATCGCCGCCATTGCTTCCCACGACTGACTCAGCTAACGCTTTCTTCCAGTAATAACTACCAGCGTGATCAGTTATTCGTGAACTCAACCACTCACTGTCGTGAGCGTTAAAATCACCAAGGATCACTAAGTCGGCACGAGGGTACTGTTCAAGTGTTTTGTCAATCCCAACAGCAACGTGCTCAAAGAGCCGGGTCGTCTCTGTATCTCCACTATGGGACCAGTACAGGCACGAGTAGATCCGAGCAAAACCTCCATAGTCAACGCGCACCCATAAATTTGAGAAGTCCGGAGCTTCAAACCCAGAAAGTCGGCGGCAGCAAATATCTTCCCTCACAAATAAACACACTGCCGCGTTGCTCCTAAAGGCATGCTCAAGCTTGTATCCGGGGTAATATAGGTATGAAGTGTCAGCTGGGCAGGAGATTTGGGTCTCCGTTACAAAGAGGAGGGCTGGTTTGGCTGTCTCCAGATGGTGGTGGACAGGGCTTAGGTTCGAATGAAGACCGCGAATGTTGCAGAAGTCCACATTAAACGTGGATTTTGAAGCCGCTGTAAAAAACGGTTTCCTCTTTTGTTTGTGGTTCATTGGTAGAAAAATATGAAAAGGGGGAAAAGGTAAAAAGCATTCCAGGCAAAAACCAAGAACAATGATAGTTAAACATGAAGTTGAAACAAATTTCAAATTGTTGAAATTAATTTCAACAATTTCAGAAATAAACTTGCTGTGCGGGCTGTCCTTCGAAGCAGGAAGCAGGCGTACGTTGGACAGTGGGTAATAATGTTACCAGCTAAAATGTAATCTCTGTCTTATTTGTGTAAGTTATGTGTTCCATAAGCTCCTTAGCTTTAGTACTTCTTCGTTTATCTTTCTTTGTTATTCCGTTGCATTCCGTATAGTTTTATTTAGCTTTGATGTTATTCTAAGGAATACCATAAACGTTTACTATCAGCACTGTCTTTTTTACAGGTTTCTTGAGGCCCATTGAGGATAATCCTACACTGTGTTCAATAAGTACAACAAAACCCAATTTAGAAATAGGAACTGCATTTAAAACTACGTTTATTACTTTCTTTATCATGTTTCGTGTCAAGAATTTTAAGTGACTGTCCTATGATATGATTGTCATCAAACATTTTAGATTTCCTTATTAGATATCCGATGACGGAAGATATTATTCCAAAAATAGTCCTAAAAAACTTGTAAGCCCATATTTTATTAGCATCTCAAATGAACCGAAAGAGACCGTCTTCTTCACTCACCATTACAAATTGATCTGTCATCTACCTTCACAGTTCATTAATCTGGAATATCTTGAGGGTTCAGGGATGAATGGTCATTATTCTCTTACCGGCCAGTATCTTTAGACATGTCATGTTCTTTCTTTTCATCTCATTTAGAACGGGATGAGAGGTCAAGCTAAAATTGTATTGTTTTATTCTTATTAGTGCCCAACAGATTTAATAGAGTTTCATTCATGATGCGACTAAGATTAATATTGGGCGTTGAAACTTTAAAATATACTTTTCGGTGTTGCTTTAATTAGAAATAATGTGGTTTTGAGTTACATGTTCCTACTATATCTTTAGACATTACGGCCATATATATAGTGAAAATCCGCAGCAGATTGACATAGATTTTTAACCTAATCTCAACGAAATAATTTACGTTAACAGTGTTTATATCTCCTCCTAACAATTTAGCTATTTTACGACCATCATATGACGGCCGCCGCTAGCCGGCATACCCCGATAATCACGAGGTCACTCCGCCAAGCCTGCGAAGACCCCAGGAAACTTCTGTGCTTCTGGGCGGAGTTAGGCAGGCTAACTACCTAGACAGACAACTCTCACGCATAATGGACCGCCCATAGAGTTCGAATGCGGAAAAGGGAGTTCTTTAACATTAACATTAGCCGGCAAACCCTGGCCTTTATTTGAGTAAATTCCAGTTTATCCCGCTTGGCCCAATTTATATTCAGCTAAAAGCAGAATTGCAATTTCAATTATGTTTTATCGTTTTAGAAGATAGCAGGTATATATATACCTCCAACCAAAGTTCTACGGATAAATCTAATTAGATCAAAGGTTTTCTTTTAGCTATAAAACTTAAACACTTCTTAAGTGTTGCCTTCCGAAACAGCTTCATCGTTATCTCTATCCTCTGGAAGAGATTCCTCTTGGAGAAAAGACCGTGCACTAACATTGTCAAATCCTCGACCGAAATAATAAAAATAGTCACATACATATATACATAGATACATACATAAACACACGCTTTTTTCCCCGAAGGGGAGTAGGCCAGAGCCTCAATGGGCCTCTTTTCACAGTGGGCTGCATCATCGTAGGAAATAGACGTGACAAGTGGTGAGCTCATCGCCGCCATTGCTTCCCACGACTGACTCGGCTAACACTTTCTATAAGTATAACACATTTCTTAATAAGCTAGGCCAGAAAAAATCTTATACCAACGAATCTTATCAACAAGTCCCGGTTATCCCTTAGCAGGCTTTTACGACATCCACGCGAGGAGACGGAGGGGTCTATTCTCAGGCCGGATACACCACAGCACACACAAAATAGTCTCAATACTTAAGTTTTAGTACTTTTTTTGTTCAACACGTTTTAATTTAGCAAATTAGGCTATTCTGCCGGCCATGGCCTAATTGCGAATTCAGAGTATTAGATCATCCATTCCTAAAATATTTATTTATGGGGAACGGGCACGCGATAGCTAACATCAGACAATATGTCTTCTGTTAGACATATCGCTGGTTCTTTCTTGGTCACTCTGCTCTTTGGTTTAACAGCTTGAAGTATTGCAGCCCTGACAAAAAAACCAGTCTTGTGCTTTCTTTTTTTTTGTCAGCATTTGCTTCAGCGTCCCTTATAAGAGCTCCTTTCATGAAATAAGTTCCTTACCTATGTTTTTAAACCCCGACGCGAAAACGACGGGGTGTTATAAGTTTGACGTGTCTGTGTGCGTGTGTCTGTCTGTGACATCGTAGCTCCCGAACGGATGAACCGATTTCGTTTTATTTTTGTTTGAAATGTGAATTTATCGGGAGTTTTCTTAGCTATGTTTGATTAAAATCGGTTCAGCCGTTTCATTGCGTTGAAGGTTTTTTAATTTTTACAAAATTTATTTCTTGTTACTACTACATGACCAGCATGTAGAAGTCAACTGCTAGACATGGGCCTCCTAAAATGCCACGACCTCCATCCACCGACTTCCTGCGACCTTTATAATGTCCTTGATCGATCAAGAAGGGCTTTGCTACTTTGCTTCGGCGGGTTCGTGGTCGCGACTCGAGAACCTTTATTTTCCAACGGTTTTCGGTTCTGAGGCTAACTCATGTACTACTCTTGACAAGCGATAGTAGACGTATTGTATCCATGCGGATCCATTTACGACGATATGTTTTAAATTTTGGAGTTGTTGCGTTACATGCTCACTCAGTAACAGTAAAGATTACAAAGTTGATTAATACAGTAAATACTTGAGGATGTAATCTAAATACATCATAGACAAGAATTACACGATTGGCGAAACGAATCTCTTTTTTTTTTTTAAAATAGGACCTCCTATAACCCGTTTTAGGTCCCTCCTTCGATTAGAGAAAATATTAAGCGTATTCAGTAGGTAATCACATTACTTCTTTGATTATATATTTGGCACCAGATATTTTTTTTTTATTCTCTAAGCATTACTTACTTAAGAAAATTTGTTTTTTATAAATCGAAGTTTTATCATTTTTGACTTACGCCAGTTACTTCCGAGCGGCAGAAATCTATACCTTATCTCTTCCCGGGTTCAAGTGAGCAATAGCGCTGTCACTTTCTTGCAGCTATTGTTTTCTTGCTAGACTACGCCCATTCGTTATTTTTACATATCGCCTTAAATAAACAATACGATTTATATTTGAAATTTTCTCTTACATTATGTCGGAGTGCAAAAACTACAAGATTCGAACCCGTGACCTTCAGAATTAAGGCGACACCGTTTTGGACCAGATAACACGAATCGGCTCACCTAAATAGAATTATTAATGATGATCGGTCACGGCACCACTTAATCACCGTTAATTTGATTGTACGGTATAACCATCGGGTGGTCATTGGCGATCAATTTTCTGATACGTATTGGGGTCAATTGTACCCTGTGAGTCGCCATTTTCATAAGCTAATTTATTTGATGTTTTAATTTAGGTATTACGGTTATAAATCAACTTTATGGGCTACTAATGGGAGCCCATAATGACGTCGTACTTTGAGTATTTTCCGTAAAAACGTTGTTTCACGCGCTCGTTTCTCCCGCGTACTTGGCAAGGCGTGGAATGAGCTCCCGTTGGATGTCTTCCCACAGCCCACAGGGCTACAATATAGGTAAATTCAAGAGAATAATCGATATAGGCAGCGCTTTTACAATACCGTGGGTGTTGCAGATGTCCATAGGCGGCGGTGACTGCTCTACATCAGGCAGGCCGTCCGCTTGATTGTCACATTATAATATATAAAAAAAAATGTTCCTGTTGCAGACTCTTGTTATCTTTTTAAATAAATTACGGCTTATATTTATCAGTCGGTGGTAGACGTCTACTTCTAAGCGAGGCCTCCTTCATAGAATATTTGGAGGGATAATGGGGGGGATTTGCCATAATCACCAAGCGGGATTGATGATCGCAGCGGTACCTATTAAGTACTCAGGTGGAAGCTCCTGCCCATCCCCTGGTGTAATTCCTTAGTTAGCTTTTAAGACATACCCGGCAGGAGACGGAGGGCTATATTGTTAGACCACGCACACAAATTAATTGTTTAGGCTTTAATGTTTTGGCATCCAAGTAGTCCAGACAAATCTTAAAAACTATACGACTACTTACTATAATACTAGTTTTAAATTATGTAGTACCTAATAGTCGGTTACGAAACATACATTACTTGGGGTTCCCTAATTTATATTCCGAGCATGAAACAGCCTTGCAAACCGGACCCAATCAATTTACCACACTGGTTTTTTCATCAGTCACAATGCCGGTCAGGGCAACCATGCCTCAAGCTGGTCACTGACCCAAAGCAGAGTGACCAAGAATGGAACAGTACAAATACAGCCACGAGAGACTTTCATCTATATGTCTCAGGACGGCGCAGTGCAATGCCACCTAGGGCACGACCTAGCTGGACGTTACGTGGTAGTGCATTGTTATAGGCAGAGGTCGCCGCTTAAGGTCGCGTTAAGTCACCCCAAATTCTGTCACTATCTAACTCAGTAAAGTTCATAAAGTAAGAATGGGGCAGAACAGGCGAAACAAATACTGAGCGAAAATCACGAAACACTGCAACTATAAATTACCTTTAATATTGTGAGAGAATCATTAAAAACGTTTGAGGCGTTTGGAAGCAGTAGGCTTTTTTGTGTAAACCATAGGAAACTTTGGATTTTTTCTAGTCAAACGCAACAGCAATTTAAAAAAAGTAAACTTAATTTTCTATTCTTGACTATATTATGTTTTTTTTATTATTCATGCCATTTATTTAGGAGAAAAAGTATTTCTAAGATAGGTCTATTTTGCAGTTTTTGGTCTATTATCGCCTTAACTTCAGGTGTGCCACCTCTTATTCCGCCAGCAATTGAAAAAAAGTTACTCGACCAAGTGTATTTATATTAACCATAATCCGGTGACGTTGTTTCTCATGGCGTTGTCCCATAATCAAAACACCTGACGGACCATACATAATCCCCAAAAAGATTTTACAACTTGAAACGTCATAAATCCCACATTGCCATTATAAACCCATTTCGTTATTAATTCTCGATTTCATTGTACAGAAGCCGTAAAAGCTCTATAAAGGTCTATGGTACCATCGTTTGTAGATACTTGGGTCAAATTGACTCTGCGGGCGTGTCGGAATGCGGAGGGTTAAATAATAAAATGGGTGTCAAAGATTCTAGGCAAGGTAGTTTTAGGACAGTGAACTTCAACACCGACATAGATCTTAGAAATAGCAAGTTGAATTGGAAATGGCAATGAGCCTGACGTTCCGAACGTTTGATTAAATTCAACGAAAATACACGTAAAACATTAAATACATACATCCATAGACACATAAACGGTAGGCATCAGAGCCACAAAATGGACCTCTTTTCACAGTGGGTTGCACCATCGTGAAAAATAGACGTGACAAGTGATGAGCTCATCGCCGTCATTGCTTACCACGACTGACTCCGCTAACGCTTTCTTCGCACATTCCTTAAATAAGCTAGCAGCCAGGACAAATCTTATACTAATGAATCTTACAAACAAGTCCGGGAATGGTATAAAATGGTTTGCCAAGTCGCGAACATAAGTAAAGTGTTTGGATCAAATTAAGAAAAAAATTTGCCTGCGACATTGAGTGAATATAATTAATAATATAATTAATTGATATAAGACCATATATTTTTTGTTTTCCAAGGTATCCCTGTATGTATCATAATTTGAATCACATACTTAGGTATTAGATGGTATCGACAAGCATGTTTGAGGAAATCGAAAGGGAGGGCGGGGTATTTAATGAGACGCTAAGTGAAAAATGCCCATAGTTTTTTTTGTTATAAAAAACCTTATTAGTATATTTTAAATCACTGACTTAGGTATTAGATGGTATCAATGTCGGGCTCGCGACCGATAACAGCTGGGGATAAATGGTTATCGATGTAGAATAGCTAATTTGCCTTTAGCAGTTCTATAATTTCAATTTGAGGTTGAGTCTTTTAAAGACTTCACAGTATACAGTCCATTCTCCGGTTGTAGTCACCAAAAAAGGCGATTTTATAAATACCGATAGTTTTCCTGAATTTCAATTCCTTCTCAAGATCCGTTATAAAACTTTCCTACCTCTTCAAATCTTGCTGCAAATTCTTTCTCAAGATCTGATATAAAACTTGGAAATACTTTAGTGTATTTAGAACTAAATTTAAATGTAACCCATAAATTCCGTTCCAGCGGGACTCGAACCCGCAACCTCTCCTGTGATCGGCGCTGCCTTAACCAGTTCGGCCATAGAACACTATGACGCTGAAGACGAAATTTGTGGGCACTATCAACTCGGCTATAGCGCCGCTGGAACGGAATTTTTGGTTTACATTTAAATTAAATTTTATCCATAAAGTGTGGTTTACACTTGAAAAATAATAAACTACTTTAGAACTGTTGAAAATGAACAAATTCTTGATTTTCAATGTCATTGTTAAATATACAGAAATGAATGGATTATAAATAGACAGAAAGGTAGTCCGGTCCAGTTTTATATACCCTTTTGCTGATATATCTTACAGATCTTGTAACCTTGGGCTCTATAGAACGGTACTTTCCAGAGCGGTGTAATAATAACTTGGTAGTTTTGACCAATTGTTCCCATTTTTTATGAATATTCCTGGAAATTGTTATTTGGTGACTTTATTTGCGTAGATTCAATCTTTATCGAATACTGATTATCCAGGTTTTTTTTTGGTATATTTGGAATAGTGGAGTTTTATAAGAAACTGACAAACTCCGGGTCTAGAAATTTATGTATTATTTTGTACATGTGTACAAAACTTATAGTCTTTGATAAGATAAAATCCGAAATAGGAGCAAACTTCGTTTATATGTAGACAACCCAAACGCCTAGCGTTACACTTTCACAGAAAACGTCTGTCCCTTCATAAACCGTAATTATTTGAGCAGCTGCCCTGAATCATATAAGCAAATATAAATAAATCAGTACCATAGGGCGCCACTTGAGGCTATAAGTAGCACTTATGAGAAATTATATGTGGTAGGTATACGTCAAGATATTTTTACCTTTAACTGATGGATGGACTCGACTCAAACTTACAAATGATTTATGGGTTACTGACGAAAGCGTTGATAAAATCATAACTTTAAGCATAAAGTCAAAGTCAAAGTCAAAAAGTATTTTATTCATTGAAATCACAAGGATCATTTTGAATCGTTCTAAAAAATAAATTTACATTTACTCCTGTTCCAACGCAACCAGACCTAGAAGAATCAGGCAACTAACACGGGCTGGTATTTTTTTATGATCCTTCTTACTACTAGGCGGGGAGCGCCTGTGTGGTGCCTCGAGAACAAGTGGAAGCTGATTCAAAGAAAAAAGAAAAACCAACCTAAAAACCTTAAGTAAAGATGCTAGAGAGAATCACGCTACTTTACTTGAGTAGGTATGTTTGGTAGAGTTATTACGCGACCAACGAAGCTATTTACTCAATTACGCAAAACGGCTAAACCGATTTCGGTGAAGTTTGGTACACAGATTATGATGATCGGAATTGAGCCACACATTCGGGAAAAAAACCCTAGAAGTGTGAAATGGGAGGCGAACGCTATCAGCATCGATAGTAGTATATTATATCGATGGCTATCAGGGTATTCATTGTACAAGGTACCTGTAATTTATCCAATGTACCAGGCGAGCAGCAAACAAGAGTAGTCGAGTTATCTGATACTGGATATTCTCAGTCATTAAATGTATCCAATACTAACACCAGGCAAGCAGCAGGCTGCAGGAGTGTTGTTAGTCTTGCTTTCACGATAAAACAACTAGAAAAAGAACATCATCCCCTTACATTGTTTGGCCCAACTTTTTTGACTAACGTAACGTACAGTTGAGAAGCTTTTGGTTATTGATAATATATGTTAAGATAATTAAAAAGCTAATTTAATTTCTTGCGTAGAAGTTGTGGGAAAGTAATGAAGCTTGTTGCGCTTTGTTTCCCGCAAATGCAATGAGTTGATTTATCTAATTATTTAGAAATACAACTTATGATTCCCAACTTGTAAAAATATACAAATTCTCTAGTTTTTTTACAAATTACTTCCATGAAGGAGCCCTGGTTCATTTATTTTTGACCTGGATCAGCGGTTGCCCTCCTCCTTTTGATGAAATTTGGTAGCTATATAGATAGAAAGGAGAATAACGCGGGCAGAATTTTCTCTATATCTATTCTATAATTATGAGGAATCCATTAATTTCTAATCAATAATTTTCCAAGAAAACCTAATTGAATTCCGTTGCATATGCTACACTGTACCCACTTTAAGTTCAACCACTTCCTTGATAATGCAGTCAATATCAAGTACATGCACGGTGCTCTGTCTCACCGAGAATACTGATGAGGACTTGGAGACAGCATGGTACCATAGGCATAGTAATGAAGAATTAATAGTCGTGGAAATTCTGAATTAATGGTGTAGAAAGTTAGACAGGGCCTACCACTGAGTGGGACATTTAGAAGAAAATATATCGTGTTTTTAATTCGATAAGCCTTCCTTTTTAGGTTTTCGTAGTCAACAAGACAAGGAACCCTTATAGGACATAATGCACTGTTTAAAGGCAGAGGGTACCGCTTAACATAATGCACTGTTTAAAGGCAGAGGGTACCGCTTAACATAATGCACTGTTTAAAGGCAGAGGGTACCGCTTAACATAATGCACTGTTTAAAGGCAGAGGGTACCGCTTAACATCAGGTGGATCATCTGCTTGTTTCATCATTTCAAGTTGTATATAAAAAACATAATTGCCCATTTTTCATAAAATAAATAATGGCGTGGTGTGTCCGGCCCAAGAATAGACCCCTCCTTCTCCTCCCGTGGATGTCGTAAAAGCCGACTAAGGGATTACCCGGTGTTGGTAATTCGTTGGTTTAATAGATTTGTCCCGGCTGCTAGTTTATTATGGAATGTGTTATTACTGGAAGAAAGAGTTAGTAGAGTCAGTCGTGGGAAGCAATGGGGGCGATGAGCTCACCAGTTGTCACGTCTATTTCCCACGATCAACCCACAGTGAGAAGAGGCCCATTTGAGGCTCTGCCTACCCTTTCAGGGAAAAAGGCGTATGGTTATGTATGTATGCATTTCATACAATATGACCGTTATTCTAAGATACTTCAGGCTTAATTAAATAAACTGTATCAAACAGTTTAAATAATTATATACCTACCGTTCTAAATAAATCAATTGCCAAAATTGCTAACTCCATTTCTTTGTCCCACGGGAAAGCTTAAACTACGAACCTAGTCCAAACCAGCTGTCGGCTGATCTATCACAAGCTGACCCACTGTTACCCGTCTGTTAATTACACCAATTGATATGCTCCGGTTTGAGTAATTACACCGTCACCACTTCCTTAGTTGAGGATTGTTGACTGTTTTGTAGGAAAACTAAATTTTATTGATTCACATCTCTGACCTTACAAAAGGCAAAACGATCAGGCTGTGGTTTTAGCTAGAGCGATGGTTGAAACAAAATTCAAGTTTCTTGGTGGATTAACAGGCAAAAGCATGCTTTACTTTTAATTCAGTCAAAAATTAATACATAACTCAAAATACACAAGATGATCGAAACAAGTAATAATTTTGTAAAAATTAAAGAAAACCCTCAACTCAATGAAACGGCAGAACCGATTTTGATCAAACATACACTCCAACTCCACTCCAACACCCCAGACAAATAAACCTTTCAAAAAAAAAAGTCGGTTTATCCGTTCAGGAACTACGAGTTCGGGAACTACGATGCCACAGACAGACACACACACAGACACACACAGACACGTCAAACTTATAACACCCCGTTGTTAATGCGTCGGGGGTTAAAAACCAGATCGCAAACAATTCAAATAACAACATCATCGTCATCTTCTGCCGTTTGAACTCCACGCAGTGCTGGACATAGTATTATGTCCCCCAATAGAATACCATGACGAACGGTCTTTTGGCGCCTCTATCCACCGAAATCCTGCGACCTGCAACGTGCAGTTCGGTATCGCCACTAGAGAAAACGTATTCGTAGTACCTACTAAATACTTTAAATCTCTTTGATGGTACTCAATTCTTACAAAGCTACCTCATTTCTAGTAATAGCTAAACTGACAGACTCCCAGCGGTGAATATCAAAGACCTTATTCCCACAAATTCCCCTTGAAACACCATAAATTGTCCAACATAATAGAGTCCTACCTACCATTGACAGAGCACATGCTTCCTAGCCATTACGGGTCGCCTTTCAGGCATTGAAATAGTCTTAACATGGTAATGGCCAATTCAGGTACAATCTTGTACTGGTCGGTAGTCGGTAGTCAGTGCCATACAATGGGGAAGGTTTGGCATGGTACACATCAGGGGCCCATTCGCGCTAATTTTACAAGCTATTATTCAACTTAATCTGTTAGTAAGTAACCAACAGCTATTTAGTATATTAATTAATGTGGGACAAATATGGTGATCTAATTTTCGACCACTTCCCGGTGTTCGATTGAGCTGAAATTCAGCATACCTGTCAAGTTCCGATGACAATACAATATTATGGTGACAACGAGCTGATCTGATGATGGGGAAAGTGGACAACGGAACTCCTTGATGGATAATAGTAGACTGGCCTTGTTTAAGCTCAATTTGATCAGCACACGGTTCCTATAACTAATTTTACAACAAAAAGAAACTATATTTTCTAATTATAGGAATCGGAACCGTGAGCTGATCAAAATGAGCCCAAACACGGTCAGTCTACTATTATCCATCGAGAAATTCCGTTGTCCACCTTCCGTCTCCATCATCAGATCACCTTGCTGTTAGCATAATATTGTATTGTCATCGGAACTAGACAGGTAAACAAAATTACAGCTTGATCAGAGGTCTAGAAGTGCTTCTAATTCAGCTTGCAAGATTTGACCTGAACAAACTATGTAACAAACAAACATTGCTAGTTAATTAAAATTTTGTATAAAAGCTACACTATACATACCTGATGAAAACAGACTATATTCAAAATAAGTTGTTGTCCGCACGCTAGGGAAGGTTGCTGGACCACCGCCAACTTCGGGACCAACAGGCTACGCGCACGAAGTCGCGAGCGTGCTGATAGTTTTCAATTAATTGTTGTACTAACGAGCTTTTTTGATTGTTTCAGAGGCAAGACACGCCATCGAAAGGCGGGACGCGAATGACGACGACATATTTGCCGCTGATGCAGCCAGTGATGATGAAGGCACCCAGAATGATGACTTTGATGGTACGTATACTTGCAATAAAGTTTGCATTGGTTTTGCCATAATTACCTTATGACGGGAAGAATAATGCAGTGTGCCTAAAGGAGGCTGTTGAGTTGGCGCGTCAAATGTATGCCCTCGCTGGCAATAGCTGCAACATTCACCTCAATGCCATAGCCCCTCTGCATGCCACCGCCTCTGCCATGCCTCTGTCGTCACTGCTCGCCATCGGCAGAGGATTCATCCGTACACCTTAGAACCAGGGTGGTCCCGGACTGTGCGGTTTCATAGGAACTTCCTCACATGAACGCTCAGGTTGTAGAATGATCTCCCTGCTGAGGTTATCCCAAGTGACTACAATATTATATGGGGTTCTTCAAAAGGAATGGAAATTTTTAAAGGTTCGGCAACGCGCGTGTGTTGCCTTTGGTATTGCATGCGTCCATAGGCTACGGTAACCTCTTACCAACAAGTGGGCCGTATGCTGGTCTGAAACCTTGGTACTTAGTATAAAAAAGGACTACCTCTCGACACTGTTCCGAGAAATCTTGGACGCACCTGTCTCCCGCTGAGTGCTGAGTGCCGCCAAGAACGCTAGGTATGGACCATCTAAACCAGGAAGGTATTGAGATGCCTTCCTTCTTTGGGTGGTCAATCTCTAGTGCTCTGTTGGTCTAACTTGGCGTCACTCAGCTCTACGGGAAGACTGGTGCGTCCAGGATTCAAAGCTGGCGAGAATAGCACAAGCCAGCGGCTCTTACACGTTAGCTCTGTGGGAGCTTGCAGATGATAAAAAAGAGCTTGTTAAAGACGCTTCTTGGAAGCACATTGCACATTATGTATCCAATTTTAGCTTGTAGGATATATGCTGGTTTCCTCACACGTTTTCCTTCATCGTTTGAGAGCACACATACAAATTTTCATTGTTAAAATGCATTGGAGGTTTCCGTATGGTTCTGGGTTTGAATTCCATCCAATTAGAGGTCAACTACAAAAAAAGACAATAAAAAAATAATTGAAAAAACTTGTTGAGGCTGTATATGAACCGGCAAGTACATAGTCCATCCATGGTGGATTCTATTCTTATGAGAATAGAACCCTCCGTCTCCTCCCGTGGATGTCATAAAAGCAGACTTAAGGTATTACCCGGACTTGTTAGTAAGATTCGCTGGTATAAGATTTATCCTGGCTGCTAGCTTATTAAGGAATGTGTTATTACTGGAAGAAAGCGTTATCCGCGTTATCCGCCCAAACGTTGTTCTCCATAATCCCAATAGAAGAATCGAACAACCAGTTCAAACAACAAACCTAACCAGTATTTTTATTGATTTTATTTATGTTTATGTTTGTATACTATGCCTAATAGTCCTCAGTACTAGATTTTAGTATGTTTGTTTTCTTGGGTTATGTGTGTGTTGTGTCCTTTTGGGGGAAAATAAACAAATTTTCTTTCTTTCTTTCTTTTGAACAAAGATCTTATCACGTTTCAGAGATAAACCCTGAGGACGAACCAGCCATACAGGCTACTATCACCACCCGCCCCCAGACGTACGAGGTCACCGTTGGCAACGATGTCAGGCTGGAGTGCAAAGTAGACCCTGACAGTAAGTATACTCTTATCAGCTAGACAACCCCCACTTAGGTCTCCCATCATCATCATCTCCCTGCCCATATCCCACCTAAGTGGTGTCGTCACAGCATGTTATTTTCTTCCACTCTTTCTTATCTCCTGCCATGAGGGTGCCGACTGACCTTCATTGACCTTCATGAATGGAGAGTTCTGGCTGAAAGGTGTCAAGTTCAGGAGGTTCTTCGGACGCCTGACACGAGACACCGCGCTGTTGCGTCATACGTAGGCGTCTACACGTGTGCATTAAAAATATACTGTTTGTTACCTATGTTATTTTGTAAAATATTTATGTTGCTATGGGCTTATTGTATAGGTTTAGTACATTTCTGAATAAGCCAGAAATAAAGACATTACTTACTTAGGTACTTATAACCTTAGTTGTCACACTCTCACCTTTCACAACTTTCACACAGTACATCCATCTCTTATTACGCCTGCCTCTACTCTTATATCCATCCACATACATATTGATCACTCTTGTAATATGACTTTCTTCCCGCCGCATAACATGCCCATACCACGCTAACCTGTTACTCCTCATCTTTTCTGTTACTGACCCTACTACGTTCAGCTTCCTCTCATAATCAATGATGTTCTATGAATTTATTATCTTATCCATTCTTGTCACTTCACACATCCATCTCATCATTTGCATCTCCGTGGCATGCACTCTACAGAATGCCAAGACGGTCTAGAGCCGCCTCCATTCCAAAGTCAAAGTAAAAAATATTTTATTCATTGAAATCAAAAGGATCATTTTGAATCGTCGTATAAACAAAATTGACTCATGTTTCAACGCGACCAAACCTAGAAGAATCAGGCAACAAACTTGGCTTGATTTGATGATCCATGCTTCATAAAATAAATAGTTCATCACAATAGTAGCCAGATTACCCGACTCAATGAGTTTCTTCGTACCACTTGCTATTTCTTGGTTAATTTGTAATTACTTACTGCGGATTCAGGAATCAGGGAATCCCAAAAGAAGGAAGTTGAACACCATTTTGTTATCAATTACGTATTACGTGATAAATTAATTTGTAGAGGTTTTATTAATTCCCCATTAAACATGACGACATGTCTGAACATCCGGTGGCGCCAAAACACAACGGAAGTATCGGTTAACTGTCCAATTATTATTCACTGGTAGACTCAGGGTCTTGACTTTTTATTAAATCAGGCTTATAGATGAGTAATATGGCGGAAACTAAGATCCAGAGTCTCGAGCAAAGTCGCATGCCTTTCGGTCTTCTATAGGTTACATTTCGGGGAATGTGCCCAGGAGCTACATGATCTGATCCCACCATCTTCTTTTCATCATACGACAAGAAGGCACGCGGCTCAGTACTACCCTTACCTCATCAGTATACCCGCAATTCGCACTAAGCGGAAGACAGAAACTGGGAAAAACTGTTTTTTTTTTCGCCGAGAAGAGACAAGCCTGCGTTTTAGAGGCGTTGAACTTGTCTAGATTGGCATCGCCCCAATCGGATACAGCCATGAGAGACACACTCAGGCGCTGCAGCATCTCATCTCTTAACTCCAGAATTTCATTATGCCTAGCACGCGCAGTGGAATCGTATCTCTCCACAACTGTGCTGTCGTCTGCATACTCAATGATACCGGGCATTAGCAGATCATTAATATGCAGCAGAAACAGTGTGGCAGATAGCACTGAACCCTGAGGTACCCCCGCGGTTATAGCAACGAGCAGCCGTCAACAACTACTAGAGTGGATCTTGGCCCCAAAGGCCCCCACAAACAAACTGTTTTATAAAATAAAATGTGAAAAATATATATTTTAATACAGCTTGTATTTATAAAATTTATAAAATTAGTGATCGTAACCGTGTGCTGATCAAAATGAGCCTAAACACGGCCGGCAACTATTATCTATCGAGGAGTTCCGTTGTCCACCTTCCGTCTTCATCATCAGATGAGCTTGCTGTCACCAGTATTGTCATCAGAACTTGACAGGTATGCCAAATTTCAGCTCAATCGGTTGAGGATAACTGCTTTGAAATTCAGTTGCAAGATTCCACCCGGACATATATTGCAAGTTAATATGTATAAAGCTTGTAAAAAGATTATATCTATCATCCTACAGAGTCTTTATCTTTTACAAAGTGCGTCTACTCGACAACAGATGGCGCCTGAGGTTCTCCTCGAGATCAATTGTCAAACGTATCAGTATCTCTTAGTATGGACATTGTGTTTCTTTTTTCAGATAGTACCGTGGTCCAGTGGTTCAAGAATAACACCCTTGTGTTCATCGGTGGCATTAACATTGGCAAGATTGAGAGATATTCCATGTAAGTAATGCATTATTTATTATACAAGTTGGGGGCTTCATACATACATAGACACATGCCTTTATCCCCGAAGGGGTAGGCAGAGCTTTAACGGGATTCTTTTCACAGTGGGTTGCACCATCGTGGAATATAGATGTGACAAGTGGTATGCTCATCACCGCCATTGCTTCCCACAACTGACTGCTAACGCTTTCTTCCAGTAATAACACATTCCATAATAAGCTAGCAGCCAGGATAAATCTTTATACAAACGAATCTTTAGAATACGAACCTGAATAAGAATATTTTATTTGCTCGAATACAGGTACCTAACTTATTTCTAAGAGGTGTTACAATACAATTATGTCCCTTATATATTGTACCATCCAGGTGGTGAGCAAATGTCAGTGTGGTTTCATTAATTTTTTTACACTTAAATTGCTCATTAAAATACAAAATGTGATGTTACAAATTATTGGAAAAGTTCATAAATTCATTAATATCATAAAAACAATGATCGGCTAGCCATTTCGTCAGCTTGCTTTTAAGGTTGTTCCTCGTGGTCAGCTAGGCACGACAGCGTCAATAGATGGCGCTGTTGCCAAATTTTGAAGTATTTTATGTATTTATGAATTAAAATGTGCATATTATGTCATAACACTAACGTTCACGCAAATGGTGGTTTATTTGCTATGTACCTAGCTATATTTCAGGTTATTTTAGTCTCTAGTTTTAACATACTTGTGCCGAGCAAATTCCGAGCAATATGAAAGCCTACTCACGCACACAGTCAAGGATATTATTGTATTAGAACTATAAGCTAATTTCGGCGCGCGAATTTCAAAATAGTTGGACTAGCGGCTTGGACTGTCGACTCAGAACTTCTGAACCCACGTTACTGCGTTCGATTCTATACTGCCTATATTTTTAGTATTTTTTTTTTACTTTTTTTTTGTGAACCAGTGACTAGATCTCTCGACACTAAAACCACAGTACTGGGTTCGATACCAGACTATTTTTTTTTTATAAATGTTTTTGTAATGATCTACAAAATACACTGATTCTGCTTCAGCCAATATTATGTTTGTGAAGTGAGTGTTGTGGTGTGTCTTTATTTCAAATCAAAAAGTAGGTACTCGATTCTTAACCGACCTCAAAAAATGGAGGAGGTTATCAATTCCAGAGTTTTTTATTATGTTTGTTACCTCATACCATTTACGTAACGATTAGGAAAAAAAATTACATGATATACTTCCAGATTGGTGCCATTTTCATTAAAATGTTTTTCTGATGATGGAATCCATGAAGATTGAGGGAACTCCTCAAATATTATAGGCACACATATATCAATTTCGGTATTTTCAGCAACAAGTCAAGCATTGCATTCAGAATGTTTTTTGTTTTTTATACTACTAGAATGACGGAACATGCTGATGGCCCACCTGATGTTAAGCGGTAACCTCTGCCTATGAACAGTGCATTACCTCATAGGTCACGTCCACCTAGGACGCGCCCTATGTGGCATTGCACTGCGCCCGCCACCCTGAGACATAAAGGTGAAACGTCTCATGTGCCTGTAATTTCACCGGCACCCTTACCCTTCAAACCGGAACACAGCAATGCGAGGACTACTGCTTAGCGGCAGAAATAGGTATGGTGGTAGTACTTCCCCGGACGAACTCTCACACAAAAAAGCTCTACTACTACTATATTTCACGGGTGGCAACAATGGTGTCTCCTGCGATATCCGATTGAGCTGAAATTTGGCATACTCGTACCTATCTAGTTCCGATGACAGTACAATACTATGGTGAAAGCGAGCTGATCTGATGATGGAGACGGAACGTGGACAGCGGAACTCCTCGATGGATAATAGTAAACTGGCCGTGCTTAGGCTCATTTTCATCAGCACACTAATTTTATTAAGTCTTATACCTGGACTTGTAGTTAGCTTGTAGTTCCTGACTGCTAGCTTATTTCAGGAATGTATTATACTGGAAGAAAGCATTAGCAGAGTCAGTCGTGGGAAGCAATGGCGGCGATGAGCTCACCACTTGTCACGTGTATTTCCCACGATGGTGCAACCCACAGTGAAAAGAGGCACATGAGAGGCTCTGCTTACTCTTTCGGGGAAAAAGGCGTGTGTCTATGTATGTATTTATGTTGTATTGGGTATAAATTCCTAGCTATGAAGTAGTTTTTCAGGGTTCCGAAAAAAAAAAATACGGAACCCTTATGGATTCGTCATGTATGTCTGTCTGTCCGTGTATGTCACAGCCACTTTTTTCCGAAACTAATTTTCACACAAAAATAGAAAAAAACAATAAGTTTTTGGGGTTCCCCATACTTAAAACTGAAACACATTTTTTTTTCATCAAACCTGTGTGGGGTATCAATGGATAGGTCTTCGAAAATGATATTGAGGTTTCTAATATCATTTTTTTCTAAACTGAATAGTTTGCGAGAGAGAGAATGATAAAACTAAACAAAAAAAATGGTGAACATTACCATGTAAACTTCCAACGAAAATTGTTTTGAAAGAGATCTAGTACGTAGTTTTTTTTAATATATCATAAGTTGTAAACCATCCAAGAACTTTTATGTTATGTTACTTGCTGCTACGGAACCCTTCATGGGCGAGTCCGACTCGCACTTGGCCGCTTTTTTTTCTAAAGATTTATTTACTTTCAGCTTTTATTGATAGATCATCAACTGAAGTCCACGGCTGGGCATAGGCCTCCCCCATAATATAATGCACATAGAAACTTTATTTTACGCCGCATAAATGGCTATTGCTTTACAAAGCACAAGTAAGGCCGCACGTAGAAACTGTTCCCATCTATGGCACGGGGCACCCAAGTACCAGCTGCTTCGTTTTGACTCCTTACAGAGAAGAGCCATTAGCATCATCGGTGACCCCAAGCTCTCCGATACTCTAGAACCGCTTAGCCAACGCAGAGCTATCGGATCTCTTTGCGTGATCTACCGCCTCTACAACGGGGAATGTTCTGACGAGCTTTCCGATCTCATCCTCGCATCGAGATTTTACCATCGCTCTTCCCGGCACCGTGACAAAGCTCATCCGCACATCATAGAACCCTGGGTTTCTCGAACGACTCGTTTCTCGAGATCATTTCTTCCCCATAAAGTACTATTATTTATTCTGTGCCTATAAACTATGGAATGAGCTTCCATCTGAGGTTTTCCCGTGTCGTACATGTCGTACGTAACCATGTTTTATTTCATGAAAAATGGTCATAAATTCCTTCAGGGTAGGCAGCGCATCGACAATTACCCCCAGTGTTGCCGGTGTCTATAAGCGACGGTGACCACTTCACATCAGGCCGTATGCTAGTTTGCCAATTTGTATCATAAAAAATAAAAAAAAAACTGCCAAGTGCTAGTCGGACTCTAGCACGAAGGGTTCCATACAATAATCTAAAATTAAAATTAAAATTACACGCAAATGTACCAGCCATCACCCAATCACGCAACAGGGGGACAGATCCAACTTTTTTGTTCTAACTGTCACCTTAGGGGGGACAGATCAGTGTGACAAATGGGAATAATTCGTCGCGCTCCATTTCCATTATTGTGATGTCTTGAGTTTGAGAAATAAAGCCGACGAAGTAACAATTCTTCATTGAGGAAATCCGCAGTTGACCCTATTTTCAACAAGTTTTTTTTTTTTTTTTTTTTAACATTGATAGACCTTTGTTTGTGCACGATCTCACCTGTTGGTAAGTGACGATGCGGCCGAAGATGGAGCACAAAGGTCTAGAAGGCACCTATTCACTCTAGCCTTGAAGAGGTCCAGATTATAGTTGAGTTAGTAATTAATTTTGTAAAAATTAAAAAAAAAACCCCAAAGCTGAACGGCTGAACCGATTTTGATCAAACAAAGCTAAGAACACTCCCGAAAAATAAACCTTTCAAACAAAAAAAAACGATTTCGGTTCATCCGTTTGGGAGCTACGATGGGACAGACAGACACACACACACACAGACACGTCAAACTTATAATACCCCTTCGTTTTTCGTCGGGGGTTAAAAGAGAGGATAACCCATTCAATAAAAATTAATTATATTATTTTTAATTTCGAGGCCTTTGCGACTTGCGAGACAATGAGGGAAAGGATTGCATTTCAAAAAGGCTAATTCTCCTTAAAAAAAAAGATTGTTAATTTGTATTACACTATGTATAAAATATTTATCTTTTTTATGTTTTTTTATTTATCTTCACTATTATTTTGTATTTTTTAACCCCCGACGAAAAACGAAGGGGTGTTATAAGTTTGACGTGTCTGTGTGTGTGTGTGTGTGTGTCTGTATGTCCCAACGTGGCTCCCGAACGGATGAACCGAAATCGTTTTTTGTTTTTGTTTGATAGGTGTATTTGTCGGGAGTGTTCTTAGCTTTGTTGGATCAAAATCGGTTCAGCCGTTTTATTTCGTTCGGTTTTTTTTTAAGTTTTACAAAATTAATTCCCTGTAAATATGTAAACTTTGTTGTTTTGTTTGTTTGTTTGTTTGCCAAGCTGCGGTGAAATGGCTAGTACAGTATAAACACAATTACCTACTAGTAATAAATTAGTGCTTAGGAACGTACCATCTGGACTAGCGCCTAGAAAGGAATGGAATCGCTTCGAAGCGAATGTCTTTTGGCTAGGCCGGCTGATATGCATTGCATGCAAATAATATTATGGAAATTAAAAAAAAAAGTGGCCAAGTGCGAGTCGGAGTCGCCCATGAAGGGTCCCGTAGCAGCAAGTAACATAATATCAAAGTTCTTGGATGGTTTACGATTTATGACGTATTAAAAAAAAACTACTAACTAGATCTCGTTCAAACCAATTTTCGTTGGAAGTTTACATGGTAATGTACATTTTTTTTTTAGTTTTATCATTCTCTTATTTTAGAAGTTACGGGGTTGGGGGGGGGGGGACTTTTTACCACTTTGGAAGTGTCTGTCGTGCAAACTATTCAGTTTAGAAAAAAGTTATATTATAAACCTCAATATCATTTTTGAAGACCTATACATAGATACCCCACACCAACGGGTTTGATGAAAAAAAAAATTGAGTTTCAGTTCTAAGTACTAATACTTAGAACTGAACCCCCATTTTTTTTTTGTTTTTTTCTATTTTTTTGTGAAAATCTGAATGCGGTTCACAGAATACACCTACTTACCAAGTTTCAACAGCATAGATCCTATAGTTTCGGAAAAAAGTGGCTGTGACATACACGAACAGACATAACATGTCATAGTAAGATGAACTCTTGTCTTCTAAGCAGGAGGCAAAATGTTCAATACCCACCCTGGGCCTGCATATCTGAATCTTCCGAAGACCCTAACTGGCAATTATAATGAATAAGACCCCTAGGAATCATTTCAACGAATTTGTTTGAAGATTGTAGTTTCACCTACCTACACAGAACTGACTTCGACTGAAACAAGGCAATACTATGTTTTTTTTTTTTAATATTGAATGAGCGAAGCGAGTTCTCTGATTCAACTTGGAAGAATTGGCATTTGTATGTATGTATGTATGTATGTTTGTCCGAGCATAACTTCCGAACCGTTAATCCGATCTTCATGAAATTTGATTGGGAGGTGATAGTATTGGTACAATTTGTTGGTAAGGTTATGAGCTATATCGGTCGGGGGGTTGTTGAGATATTGGGGTCCAAGAGGAGGTAAAAAAAAGTGAGAATATCAGATCAAATGTGGTGTCATATGAAAGTTCCTCGCTTCGACATTTCAAAACTATTTTAGTTTCTGAGATGTTAGGGTAAATCAAAAATGTAAAAAAACAAAACCTCTAGGGTACTTCCACTAATCCTACAACGCTG
The DNA here is from genome assembly GCA_932527175.1 of Operophtera brumata. Classification (NCBI taxonomy): domain Eukaryota; kingdom Metazoa; phylum Arthropoda; class Insecta; order Lepidoptera; family Geometridae; genus Operophtera; species Operophtera brumata. The sequence goes on along the minus strand of OW052239.1, from coordinate 49,082,568 downwards.
TTTTTTTTACGTTTGTAGCTTTTATGATACAAATACTGGGAAAAGTCTAAAATTTATGAATCTTGAAACTTGTAGGTACCTACTCTATAAAATAACAACCAGTGTATAACATTCTTTGTTGACCTCCCGTTTCTAGGAATTTTAACGACGTTGAAGGTCTAACTTTTCGAACCACATGTGGATGTACATAGATATTTTTTCGAAATAAATAAGGTAACCTACCTAAACCGTGTGTATTCGTGAGGTCTCAGTTCAAAAAACCTTGTGCGTAAATATATAGGTAATTATGATCAGCTAGTAGTATTTAATTTAATTTTTACGTAATTAAGATAATATTATATTTGTCTGTAATTTCTGTCTAGTTGTTTGTAATTTAATTTTCTCCCATTATTTATACAAAGTTCATATGTAGAGACCTTGCAATGCATTGCGGCCTCCGGCTGTCTGGCTGATTCGCATACACATGTCCAATCCTAAATGTTTGTTTTTCTAATATTTTCTATCCGAGCTAATTATGATATGACAGATCGAAGCGGCAACAGCGCTTAGCCGGCGTAAGTCACGAGCTGACAACGTCGCGTGTAAGTGACATGTTACTGTTATCTAATCTGCGGCTATGTGTGTGACACTGTCAGTGTACACTCACACACTGACATAAATGAACTAAAATTTCGATGTTATTTTCGCTATTAATCCACTGTTTTCTTCAACCAAATATGTGTTGACGCAAATAATGACCAATATAAAAGCCAACAACAGTCATTTCAGTGTAAAATTATACTCTGTTTGCCCATATTTGTGCTAATACGTTTGTATGGAAAAGCGACCACCTTAAACATAGGAAATGGCAAATCCGTATGACATATACATTTACATTTTTTTTATCTTATAAATCTGCAGTTTAAGTTTGGGTAAATAAAGTTTTAATGTATTTATAGGCTCAACATTCTTTACAACTACATCTGATTGCTTCCTATCAACAATCAACAATCAACATCTTATCAACAAGTCCGGGTAATCCCTTAGTTGGCTTTTATGACATCCACGGGAGGAGACGGACTATTTTTTAAATTGTATAATATTTATTTAGCATTTCCTTATATTTAAACATGTTCCTTCTAATTCCAGGCTCCATGACTCTAAGGATCTGATAATCAAGCAGGTGAAACCGTCTGACGGGAGCATTTACCGCTGCGAGGTGGCGCAGGAGACAGACCCTGTGAAGGTGGAACACACCTTGATCGTTCTGGAGACACCGGAGATTACACGTAAGTACCTGAGCGAAGTGGGGTCAGAAACGGCCCCAAGGACTGTGGGGTCAGCAATGACCCCATGGGACACTAATGACCCAAAGAGCTTGACAAAATCACAAAGACCCCAAACATAATGCCGGCCACTGCCAAACGGAACCAAGGATTGTGGGGTTACCAATGACCCCATGGGACACTAATGACCCAAAGAGCTTGACAAAATCACAAAGACCCCAAAAATAATGCCGGCCACTGCCAATCTGTGCAAGGACTGTGGGGCCACCAATGACCTCATGGACATTAATTACCCTAAAGACCCAAAGAGGTCAACAAAAACATCTCTTCCCGGGTTCAAGTGAGTAATAGCGCTGTCACTTTCTTGCAGCTATTGTTTTCTTGCTAGACTCCACCCATTCGGTATTTGAACATATCGCCTTAAGGCGCCTTAAGACAATAGCTGCAAAAAAGTGACAGCGCTATTGCTCACTTGAACCAGGTATGAGGTATAGATTTATTCAGCTCAAAAGTAAGTAACTGACGTAAGCGACAAATTATGATAAAACTCCGTTTTGCTTCCAAAGTAGCAAATAGATAAATAAATTCTCTACTATTATCTAAGTAATGTATTACCTACTGAATAGTATACAAAATAACGCTTAATATTTTCTCTAATCGAAGAAGGGACCTATATAAAACGGGTTTTAGGAAGGCCAATTTCAATTAATAAAGCTCTCGTGAAAAGTTTCACCAATCGTGTTTCTTTTCTATGATTTATTTAGATTACATCCTCAAATAATTACTGTATTAAAATCAAGTTTGTAATCTTTACTGTTACTGAGTGAGCGTGTAATGCAACGACTCCAAAGCTTTAACATATAGTCCTATATTTTATGCACATTTAATACTGCCAATGCTTACGTTTATATACTCGCTGCCCTAGCATAAATCCATTCGTCTCCAAATTGCAGGATTCTCAGCAACCAATGACGGAAACATCATCGAGGGGGAAAACCTGCTGCTCACCTGCGACGTGAGAGGCAAGCCGCCGCCACATATCGTGTGGTCCAGATCTGGCGAGAACGGAGTGAGTATCCCACTGGGCGAAGCGACGCATGCCCCGAGAGCTGGCTCTTATCTAGCTCAATGCATTAGTATTGCCATTCAGCGTGGAAATGCTGCCAGTATCTTAGGGACGCACCTGTCTGGTAGTGATTTGGATCAGTTAAGCTACCTTTAGATCGTTAGCAGCGGTCTTTAGGTAGCTCAACTGTTTTACATACATTACATACATTTAATGACGACCTCTGTAGCGCGGCGGGCGAACGTTCGCCTGCGACGCAGGAGGTTGCGGGTTCGATTCCCGCCTCGGAACAAATATTTGTGCGATCTGCAGATATTTGTTCAGGGTGTTCTGGGTATTTTCTATGTGTAATAAAAAATATCTATCAATGTAATATATTGTATTAAGTATATCAGTTGTCTAAAGTACTCATAACACAAGCTCTGCTTAGCGCATTATTTATTTATTTATATTTATTTATAGGCACACGCCTTTTTCCCCGAAAGGGTCTCAAATGGGGCTCTTTTCACTGTGGGTTTGCATCATCGTGGGAAATAGACGTGAAAAGTGATTAATATGTATTTATTAAATTTTGTACTTTTCTGTAAAAACAACAAAGCATGGCAAACATGGGAAACAAGGCATGTTTTCTATGTATGTATGTATTATAAATGCGAAAGGTTGTTAGTGTGTGAGTGTGTTTGTTACTTCACGCTGAAACGGGTCGACGGATTTGGATACAATTTGGAATGGAGATAAATCAATAAATAAATAATTCTAGACACTTCACACACCATTATCTAGCCCCAAGCTAAGCAGGGCTTTTGTTATGGGTACTAGATAACTGATATACTTAATACAATACCTACATTACATAGATAGATATTTTTTATTATATATTGAAAATACCCATAACACCCTGAACAAATTCTGCAGATCGTACAAATATTTGTTCCGAGGCGGGAATCGAACCCGCAACCTCCCTGCCGCTGGACTCCCGGAATAACACATAGACATATTTTTAACCCCATATTCCCACGGGATCTATATGCGGGTGAAACCGCGGGGCGCTGCTAGTGCTTATTTATTAAAGGAGCAAAATTATGTGTTTGTAGGAATATCTCGTAAATGGCTTTAGCGACTTTGAAGAAATTCACAGGATAGATAGTTTTAAAGCCGATAAAACGATCTAGCTTATTCCAACAGCCATAGAAAAATTCCGATTCCCAGGAAAAAGCCCCGTTTCCAGAGCACAGATACACACACGCATTGACACACGCAGGGTTATTTGAGTTCCCGTGGACGCATACGTAGGCCGTGCTAATTAGTCTCCAACCACCATCGTATAGTCTAAGACCCGAGCTAGAAACGACCTTCACCCATCTGTTTAATGGATGAAAAGTATTTTATATGAAATGTAATATATTAGAAAATATATCTCGAGTGAGTTATCTAAAAAAGGTCGTTTCTAGTGCGGATCCTCTACTAGTAGAGTCACCAATACTTCTACCTACTACCTTACTTCGTCTAACCAAGTTCTTACCTATATCCATCCCTCTCTCTCCCTTCCAGAACCAGCGTCTGGGAGAGCAAGACGGTGAGTTCTCCGTCAACAGCGTCTACGTGAAGAACATCAAGAGGGAACACTCCGGCAAGTACTACTGCTACGCGTTTAATAGTGTCGGCAACAACCAGGCTGAACTTCTCGTCTCCGTCGCGGGTATGTACTCCTCCTACGTATTACAATCTGTTTTAGGGATCCGTACCCGAAGGGTAAAACGGGACCCTATTACTAAGGCTCCGCTGTCCGTCCGTCTGACACCAGGCTGTATCTCATGAACCGTGATAGTTAGACAGGTGAAATTTTCACAGATGATGTATTACTGTTGCCGGTATAACAACAAATACTAAAAAAACAATAAAATTAATATATAAGGGGGCTAAAAAACATGTATTTTTTGCCGGTTTATAGATAATGGCACGGAACCCTAAGAGCGTAAGTCCTATTCGCACTTGGCCGGTTTTTTTTTTACTGAATTTACATGAAAATTCCGTTAATTGCCCTTAGTACCACCAGTATTACTACCAGTAGGACTGATAGTACCACGACCAACAAACTGAATTTTCAAAGGTGCCCTATTTTGGCGTTGTAAGGAAAGTCCAAGAGTTATTAGTTTGAGTTTTTGGTTTTAAATCAGGGTAATTTAAATATTTAACATTTGTGATAGTACATTATGGTACAAGCGCGTGTAATGTTGGTGATTACTGCTTGAGACCCGCCCGAGCCGTTACGTGAGGGTCTTAAGAGAGCCGAGGACGGTAATCATCAATACACACTTGTATCATACGACGTTTTTCAACACACTTATCAAGAAAATAATAATAAAACAGAAATACACACTCTGTGTAAATGTTCAACTGTCTCTGTAACTCACTTGTGAATAATAGCAATAAAAAAGTCATAATTTGATTACAGGGGTCATTGCGGTGAAATTAGAGCCACTTTATGAGCAGTGTGTTGAAAAATATATTTTCTTTTTTGTTTTCAGGAAAGCCTCACGTGCACGTTCACAAAACTGTGGTCAACTCTGCCATCAGCGTGGAGGCTGTTCTGCAGTGCTCTGCCCGCTACGAAGACAAGTAAGTCATCTAACTGTGGTCAACTCTGCCATCAACGTGGAGGCTGTTCTGCAGTGCTCTGCCCGCTACGAAGATAAGTAAGTCATATTATGACGGTCTGGTATAGATTAACTACTGCTGCCACGTTAGCTTCTTCACTCATTTAGTTCTACATGTGTGTATGCCTACTTAGAATTTGTGAAATTGGGATGGCTCGGCCAAACACCAGCTCGCTGCCTTCGACTCGATTCAACGCAGAGCTTTCAGGCTTATAGGAGAGCAACCTATGGCGGAGACTAAGATCCAGAGTCTCGAGCACCGCCGTAAAGTCGCATGCCTTTCGATCTTCTATAGGTTACATTTCGGGGCATGTGCCCAGGAGCTACATGATCTGATCCCACCATCACCTTTTCATCATACGACAAGCAGGCGCACGGCTCACCTCATCAGTATACCCGCAATTCGCACTAAGCGTTTCGGTTCCACCTTTGTAATGAGAACTGCTAAGGAATGGAACAAGTTGCAATCGTCTGTTTTTTCAGAAAACTATAATATGGGTATCTTAATAAGGCAATAGTGAATAGGTGCCTTCTAGATCTTCGTGCTCCAACGCCGCATCGTCACTTACCAACTTACGTACTTTAGGTGAGATCAAAAGATAACAAACACTGTTAAAGATATGGTGGCCATTATCCCGGGAACCGTTATCTCAACCGACCGATGACATTAAAAACGTAACTGGCCGCCAGTGGAGTCTTAATACTCGGAACAGAGCTGACTGGAAGATATTAGGGGAGGCATATATCCAATTTTAGACGGAAAGATGCTGATAAATGATGATGATCATGATGATATAACTGTGCATTGGGGAGAGTACCAGACATCTTAATAGTTATTGATAGGTTTGCGCAGGGAAATGCTTTGTTTTCTGGTTTTGAACACTCATAAGTTATTAGTGAAAATATACAACCGCTCTACCGACTCCGTACCTAGGTTGGCCGCTGCAAGTACACTTTGAGCAAGTTGGGGTACACAGATCAGAAAAAGTGCGAATGCGGAGTCTCACCACAAACAATGCTGCACCGCACCTACTTTCGTGCACGCAGTGCCCTCACGCCTGCACACTGAAATACCTTTGCGAAGCCACTGATAATGCCTTAGCCGTGGCACTCTGCCCAAAATAATTTGACAGAGAACCATCGACACGAAAGAAGAAGATGAAGAAGTGAACTGAATGTTGCAGAGCTTAGAACATCGTTAAAGAGTTGCGTGTTTGTGTATCTTCTACCGCATACATTTGCGTGAGTGTTCTCAGGAGATGCACGATTTAATCCCCTCGTCCCCATTCCGCCACCTGACGACCAGACGTGGAGAGGCATTTCACCCTTTTGTTGTCGACATACCACCGTCACGTACAAACCGTTTCACGCGCTCTTTCCTAATGCGGACAGCAAAGCCGTGGGACTATCTTCTGGCTTCTTTATTCCCTTTATCATACAACTTGGGCATCTTCAAATGAAGAGTGAATAGGCATATTCTAGGCAGGCGTGCTTAAAAAGGCCTCATCGTCGCTTCCCATCAGGTGAGATGCAGCCAAACGCAAGCCCATGAAACACGTGTATTTTTCTATTTCAGCCCACACATCCGCTGGTACAAAGATGGCCTCCTGATCGCTGACTCGTCTACCCGGTACGAGGTCTCCACGCGCGGCCCCCACTCCAACCTGACCGTCACCCCCACTGCCGATACAGACTTCGGAACCTTCACTTGCGAGGTAACTACACATTTATTTTTTATTTTTTTATTTATTTATCTTTGGTGGGACTTACGTTGATACCCTTGCGCCATCTCATCTGTCAGGGACATCAATTAGGGCCGGTGCGGCAGAATCCGCTGAGGACCTCAGAAGACGCAAATATGCAAGTCTCGACAGAGCTACAGATAAAATAATACTATAACAGATAAAATAATAGACAGAGCTTACTTATTTGAGCCTTTCGGGGTCGAGACTCTGGGTACGTGGTGTAGCGGGGCCCTTCGCGTTTTCAAAATTATTTCAGGGCATCTGGTCGAAGCGACGCGTGACCCGAGCGCTGGCTCTTATCTGGCTCAACAGTATTACTATTCAGCGTGGCAATGCAGATAGCATCCTAGGGACGATTCCGTCTGGTAGTGATTCGGATCAGTTGAGCTACCTTTACATCGTTAGCAGCGGTCTTCAGGTAGCACAGCTGTTTCAAATGTTTTTTTTTGTACATTGTACATTGTAGTGTTACTTGTTTTATTATTTCTGTCAATAAATGTAATGATTTATTTATTTAATAAAATAACAAAATAAAATAATGCTTGACACTGTTCACACAACATTATCTAGCCCCAAGCTAAGCAGAGCTTGTGTTATGGGTACTAGATAACTGATATACACTTGATATACCTAATACAATATATTACCTACATAGATATTTTTTATTAGAGGTACATAGAAAATACCCAGAACACACTGAACAAATATCTGCAGATCGCACAAATATGTAATTGTTGCGAGGCGGGAATCGAACCCGCAACCTTCTGCGCCGCAGGCGAACCTTTGCCCGCCGCGCCACAGACATCGTCACATAACATAACACCCAACAGTCACATACATAGTCCTATCCCACACTAGGATTTCCTGTATCGTGGGAGATCGTGGGTATCACTACGAGTACTATGGTACCATAACACCCAGACCCGGAACAAATATTTGCAGATCATACAAACATTTCGCATCTCAGCTGACTACTCGCTCGATGCGCTACAGAGGTCGTCAAAACTGAACTCGTATCTTCTCAAATTCACCGCTAATTCAATTGCAGGCTGAGAACGACGTCGGGAAACACAACCGGTCCATTGAGCTGGTCCAGAAGCCAGTCGTGGAGTCTCTCAGCGCTGACAGCGGTCGCCTCACCTGCACCATTCGCTCGCACCAGCCACTTCAGGAGATCACCACACAAATACTCTCGTTGGGGGATGACACGGTAAGTTGTAAGAGCTTTTTTCTGGGAGTTTATCCGGGGAAGTACTACCACCATACCTATTTCTGCCACGAAGCAGTAGTGCTCGCATTGCTGTGTTCCGGTTTGAATGGTGAAATTACAGTCACATGAGACTTTCATCTTTATTTCTCAGGGTGGCGGGAGCAGTGCAAAGCCACATAGGGTGTGTCCTAGGTGGACGTAACCTATGAGGTAATGCACTGTTCATAGGCAGAGGGTACCACTTAACATCAGGTAGGCCATCTGCTTGATCCGTCAATTCCAAGCAGTATAATATCTGGCCTTTTTCTATTCATCAGCTTCTTGTTCTCGAGGCACCACACAGGCGCTCCCCGCCTAGTAGTAAGAAGGATCATCAAATAAAGCGCGCGCCGTGTTTGTTGCCTGACTCTTCTAGGTGTGGTCGCGCTGAAACAGGAATCAATTTAGTTTATAAGACGATTCAAAATGATTCTTAAGATTTCAATGAATATCTTAATAAGTTGTTTGTGAAAAATATATATATTTTTGAATACAAGCTTTTATAAAATTAGCGATCGGACACGTGCGCTGATCTAAATAAGCCTAAACACGGCCAGTCTACCATCGAGGAGTTCCATTGCCAACCTTCCAACTCCATCATCAGATCAGCTCGCTGTCACTATCATATTGCATTGTCATCGGAACTTGACAGGTATAGATCCACCAACTTATCTGTAGATCATTTACCCACATTTTTCTATCATCTAATAATTATTAAATTCCGGTGACAATATACCTGGATGACAATACATAATATCCATCGCCATGTATCATGCAGGCAGGACAGGAGACACTGGACTGGAGACGATAGTCCTAACCTGTAGCTCAGCTAGGTTAGCTCTTTATAAAAAAACCATTTAGCGGTGAGAACCTGTTGTCGACGCAACGCTGCTCAGAATTCCTCCATCCATTCATCCATCCATGCATGGCCAAAGAATAGGTACATAATAATTGCCATGGCATCCATCTATGTTCATTGTTGTTCCTCTATGGTTTTAATATTCTCTATTTGGTTGGTTTCATTTACGCGCTTATTAATAGCTTGTTACCATGAAGTTATAGGTAAATCAATTCAAGCTTCTTGCTTATTACACCACCCAATCTGTAGGGTCCTTATCTCCTAGGTAGGGTCATAGAAGAAGGGTAGGGTGTAATAACAGATATAGAGATAGGCCCTACTGCTAGGTCGATCGGGTGTTCCCGACCACACTTGCCCTTTCAATAGTGTAGTGTAATAAGAGATAACTAGGCTGTTAGTGTGATTATCGCGAACGAGCGCCAAGGTCAGCAGTTGTGTCTGTAGTCAAAGAGTGTATCCTAAATCTAATGGCTCCAGCAAATAATGAAGCACACTACAAGTTCTCCGGTATATATCCATAGTTTATTTTGCGACGACCGTACGTAGCCACGTACATACGATACGTACAGCCTGCTTTAGTTCTTGATCCGAGGTACAGCCCAAAAGCATATTATTTATTCTGTGCCAAAAGCTAAAAATCAAAGACTGAGCTAGGCCCAATCATGGACGGGCCCAATAACTTGTACTGTGTTTTATTCTGTCCCAATAGATAGGGTGGTGTAATAAGTGGCTCAAATGCTAGGGGCCACGCCCATCTTATCAATAGGCCCTCCATGGGCCCTACCAATTGGGTATAATACTTAAAAAAAATGTTTTTTGATGCAGACTTTGTAAAAAAAAACTCTATGTGGCTGACTGAGAGGGCCGTGAGGTTATGTTCTAGGAATTAATAAAAAAGATCTTGTTGGTACCGATTTTAATTCAAGAAAATGTCCTGCGTTCCTAAATTGAACGAGAGGGAGACTCTCGAACGAGAGAGCTCTACAAGGAACATGAGTGCTTGTGGCAGACTGACTTGGATATTTACAGGAACAGACAGGCTCGTGACAGCGCCTGTCTGAATATTGCGGATGGGATGGCCAAGGTTGGGCGTACGACCACAATAGACGGTGTTAAAATAAAACACTTAGGGCTACCTTACATATAGAATATAATAAAGTAAAAAAATTACAAAAGTCGGGTGAACTTCTGATTTATATGTTCCTACACTGTGCTGGTACAATATCATGGAAGGAATAATACTCTATAGAGCAGCATATCGGGCTACTCAACATAATATGGTAAGACTAATGTATAGAGGAAAAAGGGAAGGGAGGCCTTTTCTTTGCCCTACAGTTAGATAGGTACCACAAACTCATAATAAATAATAATATGGTCATCCTGCAGTCTACTACATCTTTAAATCCGGACGGCAGAAAATGTATTACCTAACTACTGGTACTCGGAAGTACCTAGCAAATCGTGACTTCCAAGCACCATGATTAAGAGTACCTACCTATAAGAGCTAGCATGTTGAAACTTCTAGGGCAGTATTCCCCAGGTCTCATTGTTTAGCGGTCCTAACCTATCCAATTTTGTGCTTGTAAGCAGGAGCTTACAAGCACAAAATTGATTACTATACCTGCTTCTTTCACCATAAGCATAAATATTGCCATCACTCTGCTTTACACACAGTAGCTGATCAAAATGAGCCTAAACACGGCCAAATTACTATTATCCACCGAGGAGTTCTATTGTCCACCTTCTGTCTCCATCATCAGATCAGCTCGCTGGCACCATAATATTGTATTGTCATCGGAACATGACAGGTAATCCAAATTTCAGTTCAATCTAATATCGAGAAGTAGTCGAAAATTCGATTGCCATATCCCTCACATACTAACAAACAGGCAAAGTTAAATAAAAGCTTGTAAAAATAGTTACACATTTATTTTTCAAGAAATTCAATTTTAATACAGTTTAAATCTTTGGTTTTATTTCTTTGGTCGAATGTTTAAATAGTAAAAATAAATAACTATTGGCCACATACATAAGGCATAACAAAGCATAAGGCTACGCAGCGGGCTATGGAGGGAGCTATGCTCGGAGCTTCACTACGTGACGGAATCCAAAATAACATACATAACATAACATAACATAACATAACATAACATATCACCCAACAGTCACATACATAGTCCTGATCCCACACTAGGATTCCCTGTGTCGTGGGTATCAGAAACTATGAGTACCATGGTACCAAAACACCCAGACCCGGAACAAATATTTGCAGATCATACAAACATTTGTCCTGCAGCGGGAATCGAACCCACAACCTTTCGCATCTTAGCCGGCTACTCGCCCGACGCGCTACAGAGGTCGTCGAAATAAGGAGATCCGCAGAAGAACCAAGATCAACGACATAGGTATCAGAGTTGCAAGCTCCATGAGTTTGTGGTACCTGTAAAAAAATATTACATATTTTTCCAGACTGACCGTACCAACGACAGATTTTTGGAGACCGATGCAACTTTTAATGAAGAAAACATGCCAATCCGAACATCGAATCAAAGTCAAATTCAAATTGAGACGACCCCAGCCCGTAAGAGAAAAAATAATAATCTGTTTCAATTGAGTGAGGTCATGAAAGGTGTGAAAGACTCACTAAACTCACTCTACACTGAATCACCCAACAAAAACCAAGATGAATTTAGCTTGTTTGGAGTGTATGTAGCCTTACAATTGAGAAAATTGTCTATTGAACAATCCTTACGGGCAAAAGAAGAGATACAATCGTTATTGACAAGATACAGACTTAATGGTCTACAAAATCAAACCCAACTCTCTCAAACTCGATCCACTAATCTGATGAGTGATGATGAGAGCGCTTATAATATAACCCCAAATGCCGATGATTATGATAGACCACATGGAGCACAAATACAATCTGCTTGGTCTGTGGCAAAAAAATCAAGACCTCAAACAGAGTTTATCGAAGATTCTTCCAGAGCTGAAGCAAGGAATGAGATGGACGTTGACAAGAGCTCTTATACTATAAATCCCAATGACGATGATGATAGACCACATGGAACACAAATACAATCTGCTGGGTCTGTGCTAATAAAATCAAGACCTCAAACGGAGTTTATCGAAGATTCTTCCAGAGCTGAAGCAAGGAATGAGATGGACGTTGACAAGAGCTCTTATACTATAAATCCCAATGACGATGATGATAGACCACATGGAACACAAATACAACCTGCTGGGTCTGTGGCAAAAAAAACAAGACCTCAAACAGTGTTTTTTAAAGATTCTTACAGAACTCGAGCAAGCAATGAGATGGATGATGATGAGAGCTCTTTGACTCCCTCAAAATCGGCTTGGTCAGTGACCAATTCTCCCGGAACAAGAGCAACCAAACTGAATGACGACATAGATGACGATAATGATTATAGCCCTCATATAACCAACCTAAAACAAGCTACTCGTATGAATGACATGGGTGATGATGAGAGCTCTTTAACCCTCTCAAAATCTGCTTGGACAGCGACAGATATCCCTAATGTAACCAACCTAAAATCTGATCGCTCTGTGGTAAAATCTCAAGGAATTAATGTGAAAGTGTATGATGACAGCGACCATTAAACTTAATTACCCCCGAAAAATCTACACTATTTCTGTCAAATTATTTAGCAACAAGCGCAAATAAAAGTAGATCTACCTAATTTTTTAACGAACTGTTTACAAAATGTGGATTCAAATTGGTTTCAGAATAGCATAATTATAGTGTATAGCTTAACTAACTATAAGATAACTGTGAATCCTGGATTAATAAAATAAAATAAAATAAATAAAATTTCAGATTATACGCCCAAAGTCTATTCAGTCACTATCACAAAACGCCCAAAAAGAAAAAAAGAGATTAAATTTTTTAATAAGAAACTTTTTGGGATATGCACAAAATCGCCTCAACTCATGACTGATTCATCAACAAGTCACACAACACTGGCTGCTTCCAGAGCTAAACTGGACATGATAGACCACAGTACTTATAAGACTCCCCAAAAATAATCAAAATCACCACGTCTCTCCCAAAATCTTATGATGATGATGTTCGAGAAAACTAAAAGAAGATATAAGATAGTTCATACGTGTGTTTTGTATTGTACTACTACTAATATGTACCTATCTAATAATATGTATGAATAGGTATTATATTTTACTACTAGTGGTTCGCCCCGAACTGAGACCTCGCGAATACATGCTATGTAGGTAGATTTACCTACTTTATTTGCCTTTCTAACCTACTTCTAAAACATTTACTGAGACCAAAACTTATCTATCTTCCTTTTGTGAAGTCAGTTATCAACTCAAAATAGTCTAGCAAGTGTGTATTGTACGGTGGTACGCAACCCTTCGTGTATGAGTCTGACTCACACTGCGCACTTGGCCGGTTGTATATAATTTATAAGAAATTTTGATTTGGGAACCTTTTGATGATTTAAAGATAAGTTTGTTTTTACTTGTGTAAGTATAGTTAGTCTTAGAATTTTATTTTCATTGTTTCACAAGGTTGTATTTTGAGAAAGTTATGACTTATTTCAAAGACTTGAATAATCACCCGAGTAGACATCTAAAACAGCCACTGGCAAATTTTATACTCTAATGTTATGATTCCTCATTCAACGTAAACTGATTGTGATAATATGTATTTTGTGTTGTAATTGGTAAAGATAGAAAAAGATGCAAAGATGAACTAATTACAATTTCTTCTAATTGTGCCTGGGAATTTATTGTACCTACGTATTTTAAATAACCCTTTACATTGTATGTATGTGATCGTTTAGGAGAGTACTAATAGCATCACACACTTCAGGGATCAATTTGGAGATTGCTGACATGGACACTCTAAAGTCAGCCTGGAGTGAGCGCAAACTTGCCCCGGTAGCCAAGTAGGCAAGTGTTATCTCTAAATTGACCCTGGCAGGTATAGCGTCTCGCATAGTAGTATCTTTGTATGACCGGAGTAACTCCAGCCAACATTTCGTTGGAATTTGTGGTACTGAGTCGCAGGTGGGCCCGGAATTCAGTGGAATCGGAATCATGAGTTCTGAGATAACACGAGCAGAAGCTCCCAACTGCTGTCTCCTTGCTATCCATGGGCGCACCCAGATTTTTTCCTTTCCTGCACATACCATGTCCTCTATCTCTTCATGAGAATATGAAGGGCACCTCTAAGTATGTTTCGAAGGTGGCGTCTTTGGCGTGTGTTCATATTGATAGCTATGTATGTTTTTTGTCCCTAATTAAATTCTTTGCTTTCTATAGGTACCTGCATAGATCAATAAAATTACAGAATATCGTTCAACTGTCAAAGTGACGCTAGCTAGCGTAACAAAGCAGCTACCGAATTCGCAAAAATAAGGGAAATTAGCAGTTTTTTTTGGAAGTTGTGTGCAACAAGAAACTGGAAAGAAAACAAAATACCTACATCGTATCATATAGGGTGAAGAAACTAAAAAAAATGAACTCTCGCGGGATGCCTAGCCTGGTTAATGTGAAACATCGAAACTGCAACAGCAAGTCGGATCCGCTGCATTAGATGTTTTCATGTTTCACATCAAAAAATATTCCCTAGATCCTGCACTCCAACACCCCTACCCCGATCTATTGTTAAAATGATATGTAATAATAATAACACCTCAAAGATGTTACATCTAAGATACCTGTGTCGTTGGAATCAGGAACTACAACTACATACCGTATCTACTCACCATGGTACCTACCACAACCAACACCCAGATCCAGAACAAATATTTACAGCTCATGCTAACATTTTTCGAGTAAGAGTGTTTGTGTTTGCTATGGTATCTACCACCATACCCAGGCCCAGGACAAATATTTTGAGATCATGTATACATTTGTCCTACAGCGGGAATCAAACCCGCACCTGACGCCAAGTCACCAAAGTAGACCATGGAAGAAGAAATTATACCGTGGCGCAGATAGAGAAGAGAATTCTCTGTCTACAGTAGTCGTAGTCCATTAATGTAGTAGTATAAATGGATTGAGTGCTAAAGTATCACATCTTCCTAGGCGTAGGAGGCGTAGTCCATGAATGTAGGCGTAGTCAGAGAATCGGGGTAGTACAGACCGTTCACCAGCTACCATATCCTCATGGTTAAGACTACCTACAAGTAAACGTAGTGATTACGTTTTCATGAGTACACAGACAAACAGATATACTACATATTATGTTCCTTGTGCCGAATTCACAAAAGTAAGTTAATATATTTCCAAGGAAATAGGACTTAGGGACTTCGAAGTTGGCCACTGCTGCTCGTGGCCGGGAGGCAGATGTTCTTCGGGTGAAATAAAATCAGAGGGGGCTGGGTGTTGAGAAGACCACAACTCACATCTTGCGTATGTTGGGCTTTTATCAGTGGGCTTCGTTGATCGTAGGAAACTCTTGCGGCTCTTTAAGCGGACGGGAGGTAGCTTGTGGCCGTGTGGATGCCGATTATCAGCTTCCTGCTTGCTTTTTTCAACGCTGCAACCAACCTCACGGCGAACGCTTGGTGGTGCAATGCCTGCCAGTAGATATAGCATTTTAAGGGGGATGGATTTTGGGCAGCCTGTAATAATTATGCATGTGTCGTTGAGGGCGATATCTAATACGTCCTTCGCGTGGGCAGACCGATGCCACACTGGACACGCAAATTCACTTGCCAAAAAGGAGAGTGACAGCCATTTGTCCGTAGCACATGAGGTGATGCCCCCCATGCAAGTTAGGCGGCCAAGTTAGATAGAAGTTAGGCGCCGCAGTAAGTAAGGCCCTATCGAGCGAAATACCCAGGCAGCAAGGGAATGAGCAGTGGTCAATGCTTTCACCTTTCCAAGTAGTAATATAGAGGGTCCGTTTAGAGTGTCGGTTGCGAAGGTGGAAGATGCAGGATTCGGTCGAAGGGAATTTTCGTCGATAGTACTTCCCTAGTTCTTCTAGTGCCACCGACAGTCTCTTCGGCCCTTCAAAGCTATCGGTCGGGGCGGTCAGTGCTAGATCGTCAGCATAGAGGAAGCGATTTGTTAGCGAAGTGCTGGGCTGATCATTTGTGCACCCAAGTGTTAAAAAGTGCCGGAGCCAGTAGGTACGCTTCCATATGCTCGTCTGCTACCTACCTCGTGCTGACCCGCGCGCCGCGCCACGGAAGTCATATTTGTATGGTCCTCTGTCTACGGGTTGGTCATTTGGCTCCCACGTGGGTGGATTGTGCTTTGATTGTGCACAGTACATTGTGTCGGCTTGGCAACTCATGGCGCCAATCGGGATTAAAGAATTGTCTATGGAAAATTGGAATTCCATAGTCAATTCTATGAACTGGGGAGACACACTGCTTATTTATCACGCTAGGTGGCGCATAATCGCTGGTGTTGTTTCGTAGACGAACAAAGGTCTATCAATGTAAAAAAAAAAAAACTGTTAAAAGTGTCAAATATCAATGGATAATTTTAGTAAATAAACATTAAATAATAGTCTAGTATAAAACATGCCTCTGTGTAGTGCATTTCAGTGTAAAAATAAAGGTACACACCGTTTCCCTTCTGATGAGAAAAAGACAAGACCACTAAATGACAAGCACCAGCGATGGTGGCGCCATCTGAGATTAGTTTTGCTTGTGGCTCCCCCACCTGTGAATGCCTACACACAATCAGTTCGTTCATAGCGTTTCGTGGTTCATTCATAGAACGTAAGACAGAGAGAGATATAGGAGACTCGTAGCAAGAAAGAAAGAGGCGCATATATCATAGAATGACATGGCTTCCGGAAAGTTAGTATTGTCTTTAAATTATAAGCTAGAAGAGGAACTGATTTAATATAAATACATTTCATAAATTTATTGGCATTCTTCATTAAATTTCTTCATGATTTCTTCATTATTAAGAATTTCCAAAGTATTAAGTAGAACTAATCAGATGGTCAAGCAGATGTCTGAAATCGGGCTGCCAGCAAAAGGCACGCGAATTGTGCTCAAAATCGAGCTGCCCAATTTCCCGAGTGTCGAATCGGCGTACGTGTGCAAGGGCTATTAGTCCTTATTCTGTGAGTGGAACAGTACTAGACCAGTAATATCAATGTTTAACCTGTGTTTCTAAGTTTCAATTATTTCTGTCAATGGACGGAAACGGTTTAAACTTAGAATTATAGATTAAACTACTATTGATATAACGGCCCTTCCTAAAGCGTGTTCGGATTGGCTTTGTTAGATTGATGGGCTCATTTTGATCAGCTCACGGTTATGTTTATTAATATCATCATCATCATCAGACGCATGAACAAATCTTAAAACCTTAATTTGAAAAAAATATTTTTCGACAAAAACTTATAGTTTTTTTTTTCAATTCCAGGACGTCGAATGGAAAGCGTTCCCGATCCCCCTCCCCTCTGCCCACCATCACAAATACGACATAATCTACGATCTCAGTGACAAACTGGGATCGGGCAAGTACCAAGCTGTCGTCAAAGTCAAGAACGACCACAGCTGGAGTGACGCTGTGGACCCCGTGGTATTTGATATTGGTAAGGATTTACTTTTGTTAACCTCACGCAACTTTGGCACGTTATATCAATAGCAGTTTAAGGCGCAATACGTTCACAGCATGTCTATAATGAGCTCTAGAATTTTTAAGTTAAAGAAAGTTAAGAAGATAGCAATAACAGTTTCAAAAGAGGAAGACGAGTGACAAACTTTCTGGGCTGGTCCTACTCAACTGAGTCTGCTGACACACTTGTACTTTAGTCGCACTTGGAACATCGTCGAGAACGCTTGTGGTTTAGTATAGACCTAAAACACATCAAAATGCCTTCTAGTGTATTTAAAAAGTGCATCATTCACTCCGGGAAGAAAAATAAATACCATGGAGTTACTTTCCACTCGTAAGTAAGAGTCTATATTTTTCAGTATAACTATAATTAAAAACTTTATTTAGCTGAAAAATATAGACTCTGTTGACCTCATCGCCATATTTGAGAGAGCGAGATAGACAATACGGGGACTACAGTCGACTAATACATCGGGGAGTTCCGAACCAGACATTCGTATGACTGCTATGTTAGAGAGTCGCTCGTCTTCCTCTTTTGAAACTGTCATAAGATAGAGAGTTTATAAGAGTTCTTACAGTTTTCGGTTGGGGTGTAATAAGGGGGCACTGGGGTAAAATACCTGCCGTGTATCCTTTTTCTTAGCCATTAATTATGTTAATTACTTTTTTTCGTTACAACTTACCGTTTTTGAGATATGAAGTCTGAAAAAATTATCTGTTCTCTTGTGTTTTAAATCCATGTTGACAGTCCGAGATGGATTTAAAACACTAGAGAACAGTGAATACCACGTGAGATGCGAGCGAGCCGAAGGCCCGCAGCGAACCAGAACCGACATATACATGCCAATAGCCTATGTAGTAATATCATAGGGATCAGAGAATTGATTTTTTTTCAGAGTTCATATATCATAAACGATATGTCGGATGGGAAAAATGCATTTATATTAATTTATAGTTTTCTCAGTGCTCCCTTATGTATACTCAATGGACAGAAATAGTTTAACCTTCAAATTATAGATTAATATTACGGGCTTTATTCCCGTAATATCAATAGAAGTTTAAGCTACGTTTCTTAGTTTAAAGTGCAAAGTTTCGCTTGTGGCGTGAAATTCAAATTTTATTGCGTTTTTTGCTCATCACAGCTCATCAACACATATTGAGATAGCAAAACCTGATTTTGCGGAAACTATGAGAACTAACACACATGTTTTGATGTATAGTGATAATAGTAATACTCATAAATATCATTAGTTTAGCAACTAATGTCATTCAACGATTTTTACAGTGATTTTTTTGTTCATTGACATTCGTAGCTAAAATAATGATATGTATCTGACACTATCAATCAAAACATGTGTGTTAGTTTTCCTAGGTTTAGGAAAATTAATTCGCTATCTCAAGATGTGTTGATTACCAAAAAACACAATAAAAAATTTATTTCGCGCCTGAAGCGAAACGTTCCACCTTAATGTCGCCATTGTGGCTTATTATTGGGTTATTTATCAAATTTATGACAGCCTATATAATGCACATATCATATTACATTATAATTTTTATTAAGCTGTTTTGAAGTAATAATAGTTGTCATTAAGCACTACCTAAAATACATATATTTATTAAGCTGTTTAGAAGTAATAATAGTTGTCATTAAGCACTACCTAAAATACATATATTTTTGTATTCATTATTTTTGCTTATTTTTAAAACATGCATGATTTTTATTTTTAGACATTGAGCCACAGCTTATCCAGCACGCTTCAGGTAAGTTTGCTTTTTATACTCTCATTCTGATTTCTTATTTGAGTGACGGAACTAACAGGCGGCCCATGTGATGATAGCATGGTACTCGTAGTTCCTGATACCTACAACACATAGGATCTTAGTGTGGGATCAGGGGGGCTACCCTTGACAACATTTTCAATCCCAATCCAATCCCAATCCCAATCCAGTTTTCACAAAATTTAGCACTCTTGATAAAAATTAAGATTAAAAATCGTGTACGCGACCGAATTCGCTGGATGACTCTTGAGAGAACAACATGACGTAGGTGTGGCTACACACAACGCAATAAAACTACCATTCATTACATTTGAAAATAACTTGCATAATTCATATTATTTTACCTAATTTTTACTTATTTTCCCATTTATCTTGGATTCGAGTATAGTCGATTTCGTTTAGTTCCTTAAAATTTCACCAGGTTCGCATCCAATCTTGTAGTAGGATGGTATTTGAAAGTACCAAATGGCACGATTGGCAGTGAATCCCAAATTAGGATTGCGATCGAGTGTCAAGGGTAGCCACCCAGGACTGTGTGTGTGACTGTTGGGATGATGTTAAGAAGTAACCTCTGCCTATAACAATGCGTTACCTCATAGGTCATATCCACCCAGGACGCGCCCTATGTGGCATTGCACTGCGCCCGCCACCCTGAGACAAAGATGAAAAGTCTCATGTGCCTTTAATTTCACCGGCACCCATACCCTTCAAACCAGAAAACAGCAATGCGAGCTCTGTTTTGCGGTAGAAATAGGTACGGTGGTAGTACTTCCCCGGACGAGCTCCTTCACAAAAAAGCTCTACTACTACTTACACAAATTTAAACAAATCAAAATAAAACATTTGAGCTACCTCTAATGTCACGCGTGGTGCACTCCGCACTTTAAGTACGAAGCTACAGGTACCTACCCGGCGGGCTCGACTTGTCGTGTCAATTCAGTGAGTCAGACAGGATAAGAGTTACGCGGTAGAAAGAGAGGTAATTACTGGGTATAAAAAAATGCTGGACAGTTCACAAACCATTATCTAGCCACAAGCTAAGCAGAGCTTGTGTTATGGGTACTAGACAACTGATATACTTAATACAATATATTACATAGATAGAACAAGAACTCCCTGAACAAATATCTGCAGATCGCACAAATATTTGTTCAGAGGCGGGAATCGTACCCGCAACCACCTGCATCGCAGGCGAACGTTCGCCCGCCGCGCCACAGAGGTCGTCAATTAGTTCGCAGCCAACCAAGACAGGTGCCATCTTACGGTGAACAAGCTGTAGCTCAACTGATGCAAATCACTACCAGACGAAAGCGTCACTAAAATGCTGGCTGCATTGCCACGACGAATGTTTTTTATTTTTATTTTTCTTGTTTTATTTTGTGTCATAATTAATAATGTTATATTTTATATATTTCAGTATACCATGGTGACGCCCACTCCATTCGGCCATCCTCGATCATTGTATCGACCATCCTCATGTATGTGCTCGTGCGATTGCTCTAAACAGACATGCTACTTTAAATTATTTATTATAGCTATCGAGTATTCACGAATCAGATTCTAGCGAAAAAATGTACTTGAAACGGCTTTTATATGTCTAACTAAAAATTTATATAAGTGAAATTTTTGAAAAAACTTATTTTAATCTTTTATCGTTTTGCTAGTTTTTTTGAAGAAGTACAAAAACAATAAGTACATTTTTGTTTATTCTCAGTTCCAGTTTTCTTTTATAATAATTATATTGTACAGAATTATTATTAGTAACATATTTTAAATATTTTATAGTTGAACCATAGTACTGTCTGTTCTTTGAATGAACTAGGGAGGTAATGTTGAATGAATTGTAATGCAAAGATACTTAAATTTTGTATTATATGTATAATTAATTGTTTCTTATTAATCAGTATACATGTTTTTCATAACTATATGAAAGCACAAAGCATTAAGTACAATAATTTATAAATTATCTATAATATATAAAACTGGTTTCTTTATAAAACTTCATGATGCATTTTAAACTTTTTCAAAAACCACTATTTTTCTCGTTTATTTTAATTATTATAATTATTATAACTGAGACAGCTACTTATAAATTATAATTAACCAGTTTATGTAAATATAATTAGTGTTATACATTATTTTCTGTAATCGAAGTGAAATTAGAATTACTATATGGAATTCTTTTAAATGTAGACGTTATTAAATTACGAATACGCTTCATTAAAAAATGTTTTTAAAGCTTCGTAGTTTAGGAGGAATGTTTTATGTATTATATAATAAGATCTTTAATATAACGTCTGCTTCTTATAATTTTATAATTAAAGTATAGTAGTTTTTTTCTCACAATTAAAATTAGTTTGAAAAATAGATAATGATTACCAAAGTGTAATTAAGATTCACATTTAGTTTGTAAATTAGTAATTTATGTTAATTTCCTGAAACTTTGTAAATTATGACACGATGTTTTTAAAACTTAATGATATTTTTTTATAATAAATTACAAAATATGCTTTTATATAACAGTTACTTACTATTCATTCATATATTTACAGTTCTACATTTAAGTTTACTAAATGAAATAGTAAATTCAGTCATTAGTGCTGCCATAAACATCGTTAATCAATAAATATAAATAAGAATTATTACCAGTTTAGAATAATAAAACGATGTGCCTGTAATTTATTACAAATAATCATAGTTCCATCAAAAGGTGCTTAGTCTTTACAAATACATAAAATATAAGATCATAATCTACAATTTCATGTACCTAGTAGATATACCGTGCTGCTAATAAACCCAGAATATCCTTGTAATAGTTAACACTGCTATACAGTACAGGGTAGGCAGAGCCTCAATGGGTCTCTTTTCACAGTGGGTTGCACCATCGTTAATTTATAATTTATAGACTCTTTCCGCCATTTGCGAAAACAGACGTCATCTACTTTTATTTCGTTTTCTAGTGTTTTTTTTTAGTTATTTTGTGTAACTTTGGTGGCATTTTAACCAATGTAGCTCGTCTATAGAGCACAAGTGTAGTGAAATGAAATGGAAGCGTCTTGGAAGGATTGTAACGTTGCAAAATACATAAAATTATACTTGAAAATGGCAAATGCCCAAGCAGTGGGACGCCAATTATAAAGATAAAAAAAGATTCCCGAATGAAGATGTCTAAATCTAAGGTTAATCCTAGTTTAGTAGCGCGGTAGTACTAATGGTATCGCCTATACTAGTTATCACTTTTATTTAACTATTAGATATAAATATAATTCATACTTAATTCTTTTGTTATAATAATGCGTTCATTATATACCATAATGCTAATGCAATTTGTTAGAATTGAGCCTCCATTTTGTAAGTAACTTCAACAAAGCAAAATGGTTTATAATTAATTTTAAGAGTTTAGACTACCAGTAAATCTTAATACCAATGCGAGCTGTTAAGCATTAAGACAGGTTAACTTAGGATATTGTCGTACAAATAAACCTCACTTAGCTTAAGTGTAGTGGATACTACAGGTCTAGCGCTTAACTGAGTCAGTCCCTGAGGTATGGGAGCGGTAAGAGAGGGGTGTTTTCGTCTCTCTAATTATCAGATGATATGTGACATAATGTGAACCAAAACACCCCTCCCGTACCGCTCCCATACCTCAGGGACTGACTCAGTTAAGCGCTAGACCTGTATAATGCCCATTAAGATAAATATATGCACATAATATGAAATCTTTTTAGTTATCGTCGTATTTTTAACTGGTATTAATATCATGGTTTATTATTTTTCAAGTGTGGCTTACCACACTTCATGGATAACATGAACTTCACTTTTCACTTCACTTTTTTTGGTTACATTTAAATTTAATGGTATATCCATCACGCTTATTATAATTAAGGTTTATTTGTACGTAACTTTATTTTATTTGTCTACTTATTACCTAACGCTGTTGTTCTCGACCCTCTGACCTAAACTGTAGATAATTCCACTATCACTCTAAAAATACTATTCAATACATGAAAATGTTGTGTAATTCTTATCGAATCAATAAAACATACTAGCTTTTTTAAATTAATATGTTTAATCGATGTTTTTAATCGATAATCGCTTGTATCAATTATACAAAATGTGACAAAATGGAGACGGTAGATCCATCTTGTGAGGCGGATTTTCATTGGTCGTTACAAAACAACTGATGGTGCGAGAGACAGCTGTATTGCATGCTTTAAGACTGTGCCAACACCAGACAGAAATCTTCATTAAAAAAAGCCTCGCGACGCATGAAAAAATAAACGGTTTTAATGAATATCTCGTAAAATATGGATAATTTAAAAAATCCTACAGTAAATTCTCGGCATTGTTGTATTCACTTTATATATCAAATTTGTTACCCAATAATATGCACCATTTGAATCAATAATCGAATCTAGGCAAAAAGTAGACGTAATTTTGTTTTTTGTTTTCTATCGAGAAAATGTTGTCCTATGTTGTCTGGTACACTGATCCCTCGGCATTATAATGTGGTATCTTATACATATTTTTAATTTAAATATTATACCTGATTTAGTCTGTTAAAAATCAAATCTAAGATTAGGAATTTTGCGTTATACCCCACCTTAATATAATGTATTACGGACGCACTTCCACTAAATACACACTAACGGTTTACACGCATAAAATATCAGTCAAAGTATATTTATTGCTGAATTACATGTTAAAAAGATATTGTAGTTATAATGTTGGATTCAATGTAATCTACCTAGGTCTGGTAATTCTTCTGATTGCGTTGGAACAGACAGTAGTAAATGTAAAATACTTTTGACTTGACTTTGACTTGACTTACCCTTTAAAGGCGTGCAATTTTTCTTATTTTATTTACAATAATATGAATAAATATTATGACCCCCCCCCCCCCCCCACACCTTAATCGTAAAGTAAAAAGGCGACACACCGGCCGTGGGTAACACGAACCTTGTCGGGTCACTTTCGACCCCTCCATAACTTAAAAGCTATTTGACCTACACCTTTGCAATTTTGCGTGTCTAGTAAGACCCTCTTCTAATTACCAAATCTAAAATAAAAAAATATTTTTTTTTTAATAAAAAAACCTCTAATAAACGATAATTCACGAGATGTTTAGACTCCATTATGAGTCTAAAAATCAAGCTTTTATTTAATTTCACCTGTTTAGTATGCTTGGGGTCAAATCTTGGAACTGAATTCAGAACTGTTTCCTTTTAACTGATTTTGCTGGAAATTTTGCATACACCTTTGTTCTGCTGACAATACAATATGATGGTGACAGCGAGCTGATCTGATGATGGAGACGGAAGGTGGACAACGGAACTCCTCGATGGATAACAGTAGACAGTACAGTGTTTGGGCTCATTTTGATCAGCACACGGTTCTGCTTACTAATTTGATCATTATCATCATCAGTCAGAAAAGATTGTTCTGAAAAAGATTTTTAAATCGAAATGTTTTTATCGCTGTCTCACTCACTCACTCATCAAACATTTTTCAGGGGACTTAAGTCCCCAATTTTCAACTTCTTAAGAAGTTAAAAATTGTTGTGGAGGTTATCGAACGATTAGGACGAAGTCTGAAATCAGCTCATTAAGGGTCGGTGTACTGTATCGCTGATCTATAGCATATGTATCTACAATCGGAAAAAGTCCGGTGCTTATATCGAATGGTGGTTCGGATGGCGTAGAATATTGACTCCGCGCGCTAGTTTTATATCGACTAATGAAAATGTGCCTGTTTTGTGCCTTCTTTAAATATTATAACGAAGGTGATATTTTATCATAATATAAAATAAATGATGTTTGTAAATACATTATAATAGTTTTGTTTTATTTCCAAACTAGCTGAATACTCACTATTTTTGATTTTACATTTTAATTTATTTTTCATACAAACTGATCTAAATATATTTTGGCTAGTAGTATCTCAAAACCTATGTTAGGTTTGTCTAAATACTAGGTTCTCTTACAATACAACACACGAGCGATAACAAATGACATGGAGTATTTTGTGCAAGCGCCCGACATAAGTACAAAATTGACGGTAGTGTAGTGTCCCAGAATAAGGTGGTGGTAGTATTTTATGAAGCCCAAATAATTTAACACCACTCTTTAACCCTTTTAAGAGTTATTTTAAAAAATCCTGAAATAGGTGGTGAGTTATTCTTTATATAAATTACCCATACCAAGTTTCAAGCAAAACGAACCACACATTTAAAAGTTTCCATACAAACTTTAACACTCCATTGCACCCACTTTTGGTGGTAGTTCGGGGAAAAATATTTTATTTTATTATAATTTGTATTGAAGCATACTTATGCAAAGTTTCAAGTTTGTACGTGCATGGAATACTATTTTTCATACAATGGTTTTCACCCCTTTGCAGCCCTTAGGTACCAACACTTGTTCAGATAACGAAAGTTGTTTTCGTGAAAACTAGAAGACTTAACAGACCGTTCACCGTAAGATGTCACCTGATAAAGGTACTTTGTGGTCACCTGCGTTATACCGTCCGTGTTGGTACTAGTATAGTATTCTTTTATCTGTGGTGTTGGGAACCTTAGTATACACTGTCCATGGTTGGGAATAGTCAATGACTAAAAGAAACGGGTAGTACCAACCATGGTACCAACATCTTCTGTGAGTATGAACCATAGATAGGTACAAAATACTCCATGGCAGGTGCCATCTTACAGTGAACGCACAGAACTAGTACAACCATAGATTTAGTATGTACTAGATCTACAATCAGAGATCGAAGATGGAACCAAAAAAAATATGTGCACGTGTTGGTGAAAGTCTATGCTGAGTTAAGAATAGTGTTGTCCTCGACCAACACTTTTACATTGTCGATAGAATTCATCATCCGTCCGTGATGTGTATGGTAGATAAATACATCTCAATGTCTTTCATGAATAACACAGTTTGGCAGATTTGACGTCATAAAGAGAATAAGGTTCTTATTCCAATTTTGAATAAACTAATTTTTATTCTTATTTTGAAGAGATCGTTTGGAGAAATAAAACAACTAATAAATAAACCTTTATTATTTATTGACCCCTAAATATTATTGTTTTATTTAGGTGTGATCTTAGAGTTTCCCTATTAAATTTAAACTCAAAATGTTTGCTGCAGATACCTAGTGGAGTTCTTATTTGAGTCCATCCCACTCTTATAACCGTTAACCATTTTTCTCGTAGCAAAGGATTACTTGTAAATCTGAAAGCACAAAAACATTTTATACCAGCCGTGCTACGCCCATATAATTTTTCACTCTGTTACTTTATTATAGACAATTTGTTACCTCAAAGTTTATTATTTTTCAAGTGTAAACCACACTTTATGGATAACATTAAATTTAAATGTAACCCAAAACTTCCGTTCTAGCGGGACTCGAACCCGCACCCACGCCTATCATCGGCGACGCCTTTACCAACTTTATTTAACTCACAAAGAACTTTAACAGTTCACTTAAATATGAGCAAACATTAAACAAACAAAAAATAAAGGTTAAAACTCTGTGGGTAGTTCGATCTTATAAAATAATACATAACAATAAAAAACACATAAGTACAAATAATTCAGTCGTCGTCGTTTCGTATGAGGTAGTGCTGGCCTCTGGTGTCAGAGTTTGTCAAGCCGCCCGAGGGCCTCTGACATGGCTTATCGACTGCTATTAATCAATAACAGCCGGGACCGACAGCTTAACGTGCCCTCCGAAGCACAGAGCGATGGAAATCCACACATAACTTAGAAAAGTCATTAAATAATTCAGTGACTTAAGACGATAGGTACTCACAATATGGGTTAGCCATAGATCGAGCTATGACGCTGGAGACGAAATTTGTGGGCACTATCAACTCGGCTATAGCGCCAAGTTAATAGTGTGCATCTACAGGTGTTTCATGTGAAACCTTCTGTTCAAAGTCCGAAAGTAAAGGCATCGCCGATCACAGGCGAGGGTGCGGGTTCGAGTCCCGCTGGAACGGAATATTTTGGGGTATATTTAAATTTAATTTGTTACCTATTACTTTATTAAGCAGAAATAAACAATATCTATATTTAAAAAAAAATACCCGTTCGGGGCAAAAGGCTTGTGTATCTATCTATCTTTATCTACAACGTAAATATTTACTCCAAAATATCTACTAAAGAAACTGCAATAATAATAACAATAACCCGTGGTGCTTTAAAGTTACCTTTTCAATAGCCAATACAAAAACACACACCTCAATGTCCACCTACTTATTTTAGATTTAAAAAAACGGTAAATTGTTAACAAATAAATATAAATTAAATCCGGCAACACAGGTACTAAGTCAGAACACGACACCATTGTCATACAGAGACAAACAAATAAAAAAAAAAAAAAAAAAAATATATATAGATAATGTACACATATTATTATTTACTCCAAAAAAAATGTGTAGATGCTCTGTGACATGTAGTAAAACATTTAGTAGTAGTAGAGCTTTTTTGTGAAAGAGTTCGTCCAGGGAAGTACTACCACCATACCTATTTCTGCCGCAAAGCAGAAGTGCTCGCATTGCTGTGTTCCGGTTTGAAGGGTAAGGGTGCCGGTGAAATTACAGGCACATGAGACTTGTCATCTTTATATCTCAGGGTGGCGGGCGCAGTGCAATGCCACATAGGGTGCGTCCTAGGTGGACGTGACCTATGAGGTAATGCACTGTTTATAGGCAGAGGTTATCGCTTAACATCAGGTGGGCCATCTGCTTGTTCCGTCATTCAAGTAGTATAAAAAATAAATAAAAAAAAAAATGTCACATACGATACAATTGTTGCTGTCACTTTTCTTCTTGCACGGGGTACATTTAAAAATGACTTCTCTCTCCCACGCTTCGTTTTTCTATTTAGCGTAGCGATATTCTAGCGTAGCGAAAATTCTACGACTATGGGGTGAACGGTCTGGTACAGTACAGGCAAATTAGGTGATTTTTAGCAAAAGTGTGGAAGTAATTAGATGTAGTCACAAAACCTTTTCTAATTGTTTTGTTTGGCTTAAAAATCACCTCTTATATAATTTTCAGCAAATTCACGTCCCCGGAAAGGGGTGAAATAGGGGGAAAATCTTATAATACCCGTAACTTCATGGGGAAAATAGATGTAGTCGGTGCAATTTGGCATACACTTAAGACCGTTATGATCTACATAGACTAGCACACTGTATCACACAATGACTAAGTTTTTTATAGACGAGGAATGCTACATAGATCAAAGAATATACTAATTAACATAGGCAATAGATTGTTTTTTTTTTTCAAGATATACTTCAAATAGTTGTAAAAAAATTGCACTCACATGAATAGTGGTTCGATACACAAATTTAACTTTTTTAAAGTAGTAATTGTGTGATATTATCTGATAATACCATACAAATAGTCGAGGACTTGAACTAAGCGATGAGCTCTCCAGAACCTGGTGGAGGTACGTCCGGCTCCGGCCCGGGGACTGAGCCGCCCTCTCGCGGCGCGGGGCGGTGGGTCCAGCGTGCCACGGGAGACGAGGCCAAAAATTTCGATTATGCGAGCGCAAGGACCAATATAAAGACTACTAAGTTAGTAAAAGGAAAATATACTACAACTACAACCGTGGTTCAGAATTAGAGATATTTTTTGTAAACAAACAAATGTCACCGTCAAAGAGACAAGCCAGTGGTAAAAACATTTATTTGCGTGGATCATGTTTTACTAGTACTGACCCGCGTCTTTTCCTACGGTATTAAATTTTTGTTATATCCGCCAGCGGGTTCGCTCTTATATACATATATCTTCAATTTGCGGCAAATAAACACAAACCCACTATCTACCTAAGTTTATCTGACGAGTCAATGTGTAAACGGCAAAATGTTATATAAAACTCTTACCTATTGGTCAGTATGACCATTCCATTGTTAAACTGTGCGAAAAGCACATTCGTATTCGGCAAATGAGGAGAAACGAATGAAATTAACAAAATGGGGACCGGCTTTCAAAACAAAGCCCATTGTTTAGAATCTCTGAAGTGTTCCAAGCAACATGAAATATTTTCTACTAACAAATATACTTTTGCTTGATAACTTTGTTAATAACCAAAATAACACAAAAATATACAGGGCGTCTCAAAACTATGCGACATGAAGGGAAAGTTTACTTGTAGTAGTTGTATTGAGTGGACACTCAATACGTGGACGCCAGTCCAAACGGTTCTGTGCGATTCGCATACAGGTCATTCCCTCTACGGCCTCTATATCATGTAGTTTTGAGAAAATCTTTGAATGCAGTATTATTTAGTTTTAAAAATAAAATAAACTCTCCTTTCAGCAAAATATCCTATCTACAATATTTAAGGTACTTTCCCTTCATGTCGCATAGTCATGGGACGCCCTGTATACGACAAAATATTGATTACTTTATAGTTTATCAGATCTGAGTTAGAATAACATGCCCGAGCCTGTTTATTGGCCTAATTTAATAAACTTACACAGAGCACCTATTTTTTTGCTATGGTATTGGTATGGTACACACACCACTTTGTTTACAAAAAATATCTCGAATTCTGAACCAGGGTATAGTGGTTCGCCCGAACTGAGACCTCGCGAATACACGCGATGTAGGTAGCTAAACTATTTTTTTAATCATGCAGATTGCCCACCTGATGATAAGCGGTAACCTCTGCCTATGAACAGTGCATTATCACATATAGGTCACGTCCATCTAGGATGCACCCTATGTGGCAATGTACTGCGCCCGGCACCCTCAGACATAAAGATGAAAAGTCTCATGTGCCTGTAATTTCACCGGCAACCAATACCCTTGAAACCGGAACACAGCAATGCGAGCACTGCTGCTTTGCGGCGGAAAAAGGTATGGTGGTAGTATGTCCCCGGACGAACTCTTTCACACAAAAGCTCTACTACTACTACTAAATTATAGAATAAACCAGAACACGTGTTTCACGTAAAAACCGTCACCACGCAAACTAGTCTCAATGAGACAAGTTTCACCCAGTCTGTCTGTGGTCGGCCGTACGGCTGGTAGTATCGAACTCGAAAGTTTTTCTTGTGAATATGACGTCGTGTGTCATTCCCACTTGTAAAAATTCTGCTAGGCGTAAAAAGAAAAAGGACGGAATCACAATTCATACGTACCTAAGTATAAAATGTACTATATGTATGTAATGTAAAATATTCTAAGGCTACAGTAGGTAACATACATACATACATACAAATGCCGATTCTTCCAAGTTGACTCAGAGAACTCGGTTCGCTCGTTCAACAAGCATTATCTGAAGCTACCAATACCACTTCGTGTCAGTGGTTTTGTCTCGGTCACCCTGCGTTAGGTCAGTGATCAGCTTGAGGTATGGTGGCCTTAAAAGGGCCTAGAGACCAATGGTAAAAGAACCAGTGTGCTGATAGGCTTCAGTGCGCCTCACAGACGCACCTTTCATACACATGTCTTCTAGTTGGTGGATCTTGGTGATGTTTTCCTTCACCGTTTGAGTGCACGTAATATAGCACACATCAGTTTTTTGAGTGAAGAAATCCATTCGTGCACGATCTGGACGCATGCTCGTAAACGCGCATTAAATTTAGTTAAACATAAGTAATTCTCATGTTAAGTGAATTTTAAATTCTTTGTGAGAATAAATTCTTAACCCAGAACTTCATCATCATCATCATCATTAGCTGCTCAAATAATAGCCCACTGCGGTGTCTAAGCCTCCTCCCTCAAACGCCAGTCCAATCGGTTCTGTGCGATTCGCATCCAGGCCATTCCCTCTACGGCCTCTATATCATCCGCCCACCTGGCTGATGGTCTGCCACGGCCTCTAGTGCTCCCTCTCGGCCACCACTCGGTCAGGTCAGGGCCTTACAACACCAGCCGTCACCAAATCTGGCTTAGTGTCCTACCCAGCGCCACTTTAGTCTCGCAATACGGTCTCCAATATCTGCCACTTTTGTCCTCCATCGGATTTCCGTGTTGCGGACACGGTGACACGGTCCAGTAAAGATATTCCAAGTATGGCACACTCCATAGCCCTTTGGGCGACTCTCATTCTATGCATAGCTTCCTTAGTGAGCGTCCATACTTCGGCGCCGTACGTCATTGGGGGCAGGACACATTGGTTATAAAAAATGTCCCTGAAAATGTCCTCTAGTTTTCCAAACGCAGCCCATCCCAGCTGTTTGCGTCTCATGATCTCCTAAGTTCTATGCACTATGTCGAAAGATAAACTATGTCCGAGATAGATGTAGTGGTTCTTCCATCTCCAGGGTGACACCACCATTGGTGATGTATGGCGGTGTGCCGGAGATGGCCGTCATAATTTTTCATTATACCTTAACTATAATGACGACTTTAACTTTTCTTTGACGACCTCTGTGGCGCGGCGGTGGAAGGTTCGCCTGCGAAGCAGGAGGTTGCGGGTTCGATTTGAAAAATTATTGTCGGTTTGTGCGATTTGCAGATATATGTTCAAGGTGTCCTGGATATTTTCTAGTATAACAAAAATATCTATCTATGTATTGTATTAAGTTTATCAGTTATCTAGTACCCATAACACAAGCTCTGCTTAGCTTAGAGCTAGATAATTTTCTGTGAACTGTCCAGCATCATATATTTGTTCATTGATTGAGTTAGAAAGTGACGGATTTTGGCTCTGGTATAATGCGCGT
Source organism: Operophtera brumata (assembly GCA_932527175.1). Taxonomy (NCBI): domain Eukaryota; kingdom Metazoa; phylum Arthropoda; class Insecta; order Lepidoptera; family Geometridae; genus Operophtera; species Operophtera brumata. Next base: position 49,050,675 of record OW052239.1, on the reverse strand, counting down.
CATGTAAAAAGAACGCTGGCGGTCATACTTCTTCATACGTTCCAGCGTTCTTTTTACATGACGCGTACTCTATGCGCGTTAATTTGGGCAGCTTCTATCGAACCCAAGCTTGGCTGAATGCTTCCCTGGTCTCTAGTGTGTTGGAGTCCATCGGTCACCTGGTGAAGAGTTGCCTCGGCGCCGGCGTGGTCGCCATGCACGAGGCCTACAAGGACTGCGGGCTCTGGACGGCGGTAGGGATGAATATCTTCCTCGGGTTTGCCGTCAGCCACTGTATGTATGTGCGTAATACCTGAACCTATGAGCTACATGATCTGATCCCACCATCTCCTTTTCATCATATGACGAGCAGGCGCACGGCTCAGTACCATCCTTATCTCATCAGTATACCCGAAATTCGCACTAAGCGTTTCGGTTCCACGTTTGTAATGCGAACAGCTAATAAAGGAATGGAACAGCTTGCCATCGTCTGTCTTTCCTGAAAACTATAATATGGGTCTGTTTAAGGCAAGAGTGAATAGGTGTCTTCTATACCTTCGTGCTCCAACGTCACTTACCAACAGGTGAGATCGCAGTCAAACGAGGGTCTATCTTAGGTAAAAAAATAAAATGTCTCGTTTACCCGTACATGAGACAACAAGTGGTCACACACATGTTATAAAGTACGCTTCACACAGCGTTGATGTCTATAAAAGGCCTTGATAGTCTGGCCAATAGTTGGGCCAGCATTGGTGTTACCGTTTATAAGTGGGCCCATCTGTTGGGCGAGCAGCGGGCCAAACGATGGGCAAACTTTTTCCAGGGTAAAACACGGGAAAAACTACACAGGATTTTTGCGACTGTTCTTTTTAGGTTTCCGTAGCCAAATGGCAAAAAACTGAACCCTTATGGATGCGTCATGTCCGTCTGTCTGTCTGTCCGTCCGTATGTCACAGCTTCTTTTTCCCGAAACTATAAGAACTATGGCTGTTGAAACTTGGTAAGTAGATGAATTCTGTGAACCGCATTAAGATTGTCACACAAAAATAGATAAAAAACTATAAATTTAGGGGGTTACTTAGAACAGAAACTCATTTTTTTTTTTAATTATCCCATACGTGGTTGGGTTTCTATGGATAGGTCTTCAAAAATGATATTCAGGTTTCTAATATATTTTTTTTCGAAACTGAATAGTTTGCGCGACAGACACTTCCAAAGTGGTAAAATGTGTGTCCCTGTAACTTCTAAACAAAGAGAATGAAAAAACAAAAAATAATATATGATGTACATTAACCATCTAAACTTCCACAGAAAATTGGTTTGAACGAGATCTAGTAAGTAGTTTTTTTATTACGTCATAAATCGTAAACAGCAATTTTATATTATGAACTTTTGCTGCTACGGAACCCTTCATGGGCGAGTCCGACTCGCACTTGGCTTTTTTTTGTTTGTATTTACGCTATAACTAATTAGGTTACCACTCTGTATATGATACCTACTAAAATTCAATGTTTTCTTGTCCAGTGTATTTGGAGATATTAATTTGTGACAGATACACATACGCGAGAGTTTTACTATTAAGGCGCGATAGGTTCTCAAATGTCTCTAGAATTTTAAAGTTTTTGATAAGAATTTTCATAGTTTTATATGAAGAAAAAAATATATGATATTCTTGAGCTTTTTATCTAGTGAAATCAATAATTCAACACAATATTTGAATTAAATCACTCGATAAAAAAAAATAACAAAGATACCTCCTTTTTAAAATTGAAATGCTATTTTTCACTCACTTCTCTCACGTTTTAATTTTTGAAACATTTGGTTACATGTTAGGTATTATATAAGTTAGTGAATTCATTAACAAAATTAAACAAAACTTTGAACGACATTTTTATATAATTTTTTTATACATAAAAACACGGTATCAGAGCGTGCGCTCGCCTTCTTCCCCTCATACAAAAAAGTTCGTTGAACCTATAGCGCCTTAAAAATTCTTGAACTATTTTTTGTAAAAAGGAAATTCGAACGGCCTCTTGCAATTTGAGTCGAAACTTGTCGGTGCCATTTTTACAAATGGAATAATCATCTAATGGTTCCGTTGGTACCATTTGAGGTAAGAAACCCTAAAAAGGACTATTAAAATGTAGAACACGAAGAGCACTAGACGGAACAAGCAGATATACCACCTGATTTTATGCGGTACCCTCTGCCTATGAACAGTGGATTACCTCATAAGTCACGCCCACCTAGAACGCACCCTATGCGGTATTCCACTGCGCCCGCCACCCTGAGACATAAAGATGCAAGTCTGGTGTGCCTGTAATTTCACCGGCACCCATGCCCTTCAAACTAGAGCACAGCAATGCAAGCATTACTGCATTGCGGCAGAAATTCAAGTTATTTCACTAAGATTGGTATCGACTGGCCGTGCATAAAGGCGTGTTAGTACCGAAACTAATGTATGGTAGCGAAAGTTGGGTATGGCAGAAGAAACATGAAAGTAGAATAAATGCAGTGGAGATGAGAGCTTTGAGAAGTATGTGTGGTGTGACTTTGAAAGATGAGAGAAATTAAGACGTAGTGACTAGGATTGAGAAACGTATGCTTAGATGGTTTGGGCATTTAGAAAGGATGGACGAAAGTAGATTGACGGAACGGGTACATAAGACGAGCGTGAATGGGACAGTGGGAAGGGGAAGACCTTGGCGAACGTATTCAGACCAGATCGGAGATGTTCTGGAAAAAGGCTAGGTCAAGAGTACCCTTAACCGGCGAGCATGTATGAAGAATGTGATGAGAGTAAATGAAGCAAAATAGGTGTGTCAAAATCGTAGCAAGTGGAAATTCGTGGTCTCTGCCTACCCCTCCGGGAAACAAGCGTGAGTTTATGTATGCATATATGTATGGTATTCGCCATTATGTAAGGAAATGAGTTAAAGATGGTGTTACCTGGTGAAACCAGGAATGAATAATCAGGTTTTCCTTCAGATGCTGGCCACCTCAGCTCAAATGATGTACGGGCGGGTGAAAATCCCTAAAATGTCGTATCCTGACTTGGCTGAAGCAAGCTTAGCGATTGGACCCTGGAAGGGGATGAAGAAATACAGCACATGTTTTAGGTTAGTAGTTCTGTTATTCCAGCTTAGAGCAGTTTAGAGCAGCTTAGAGTAGCTTAGGTACATCCAATGCAGCTCAGTGCGCACGCGTATCCCTCTGCCAAAGTGGCCAATGAACATACCGATTATAGGTAGGTAGTTATTGTTTTGCAAGGCTGCAAAGTTGTTAGGTATGTGGCGCGAATACTTCGTGAAAGACCACTCATACTCTTCAAACCGGAACACAGCAATGCAAGCACTACTGCTTTGCGGCAGAAATAGGTATATTATGATAGGTACTTGCCCGGACGAACTCTTTTTATATCACATCCCGTATTTTTATGACGCCAATAGAATGAATGGACACAAAATTATAATTCCTTGTAAGTAACATAGTATCTTAAAACCACAGCTTAAAACAAAGGAATAACATAAAATTTATCATTTTAACCAAATTAAAAACGTACTTGAAATTAATTATATTATGTTAATTAATTAATTAATTAAATAATTAATTTTTAGAAAATGTTTGAATGCAGTATTACTAACTTTAAAAAAAACAATTAATCAATATATTTATTTCAGGCTTAATGGCAACTGTAAAAAAATAAAAATAAAATAAACAATAAGCCCATAGCAACATAAATACCTTAAAACTAACTTACATATAAAACACACTTTATTCAACTTTAATGCATACGTGTAGACGGTGACGTATGACGCAACTGCGCGGTGTCTCGTGTCAGGTGTCTGAAGAACCTCCTGAACTTGAGACCTCACGGCCAGAACTCTCCATACATGAACGTAAACGGACCCTCACCATAAAGGAAATAAAATTGACATCATGGCGAGACTCCAACTACTCGACCCTCATGGTTAGCCCTGTCTTCTGCTTGAGGTACTCCCCCACCGCTTCGGGCTTCACGGCGTAGTGAACCCGGGACACGTACAGTGTAGTTGTAGGTAGGTACCTCCGCACGCAGCAAGCTCGGCTGGTTTCAGTCGATTCGGCAGTTCCGCACAGATTACGGGAAGTGGACTTCCTCTTCCTTCGTTCCTAAAATAAAGTCTCCTTTCAACAAAATATCCTATCTACAATATTTAAGGTACTTTCCCTTCATGTCGCATAGTCTTGGGACGTCCTGTATATGTAAATGTTTTAATTGGTTGATAAATGATCACAATTATAATACAATTGAAAAACAACAATTCATTAACAATTTAAATAATTGGTTTAGTAAAATTGGGCCCCTGAGCTAATGATGGTGATGTAACTTTCAGATACCTCGTCGATGTGATCATCGTCATAGATCTATTCGGCTCCTGCTGCGTCTACCAGGTGGTGATAGCGCGCTCCATCAAGCAGCTGGTGGAGCAAACGGTCATCATCACCGATGAGGGCGATCCCCCGATCCGCGTCTACGTAATAGCGCTGCTGATACCCTGCATCCTGATCTGCATGATCACCTCCCTGAAGTATCTGGCGCCGTTCTCTATCGTCGCTGATATTTTTATTAGTGAGTTTTACGTTATTTTGGTTAGCGTCATCCAAAGTTCATTGAAATGTACTGTTTTCACATCACTTCTTCAGTAACAGAACACCACGATTGGAACATACTACCAGACGATGTTTATACTGCCACAAGAACACAAGAACAAGCTTGACAACTGGCTACGGAAGCGTTGAATTGAGTCAGAACCCGACGTATGGGAGCGGTAGGAGCGGTGTTTTCATTTACATTGTGTCACATGTAGGGCTTGCATTATCCGCAATTTTTTAATATCCGGATAATATGGATAGTAGTGAACTTTAGTATTCGGATATCCGGATTTTTCGGATTATAAGGATAATATAAGAAAAGATTTAAAAAGAAATAAAAAAATGGTTATAGATAGCTTTATTCATGTGAACATGAATCACTTTAACCAATTTGGTAGCTCTTATGGAAAAATTAAAACTACTATCATAGTAATAATGTGATCATAAGGTATCAAAAAAATCATAAACAAATTAAATTATTCAAATTTCTTTCTTCTGTTAAGAATTTATCTTCTCGAAATAACTATATTTTTCTTTCAATACAGCAAAACTTGCATTTGAATTTTTGTTAGCTAGGTCTCATCTCTGGTAAGACGCGATTTCCGAGTTTTCACGCAGTTTACAAACACCTAGCTTAGCTAGGTTCCTCAGGTACTTTATGTATATGTGACCAACATGTAAAAGAAAGATTTTTATCGTAATTTTTTGATGAATTTCACTATCCTTTTTATCCGAATTCTCCGGATATAGCGGACGTCATTACCCGGATTTGAAAATTGGCGGATATCTGGATATCCGGATTGCAAGCCCTAGTCACATGTCATCTCATAGTTTGAGAGACGCAAACACCTCTCCCGTACCGCTCCCATACCTCAGGGACTGACCTGTAACTTACCTGAACTTTATTAGTTAGTAAATGGTGCTTTATCATTTGGAAGTTAAGGACGTAGGTACCATGAATGTTTACTTTTTGTCTCCAGTTACGGTCGCTATTGCCACGATCTACTACGGCATCAAGTCCCACGAAAAGAGTCCACTGGATATGCCTGTATACAAGTCTATTCCCGGGCTCTTCGAGTTCATGGGAGTCTGCGTCTTCAGTATGGAAGGGGTCGGAGCCACTCTCGCCATTGAGAATCATATGACTCACCCTAAGAAGGTCGATCTAGTTATCTATGGAGGTGAACACATACTAACTTGATGAACTAGTTTTAAGAGCTTCCTTCACCGGTTTGGGCTAAAATCCTGTTGGTTCGTCGAATTCAGTTTTGAAAAGAGTGGCACTGAACAATTAGAGACAACGCCAGAGTTCTTGATTCTGAAAATTCTTCCCTGTTTGAAGGGTATGGGTGCCGGTTATATTACAGGCACCATACGTGGCATTGCACTGCGCCCGCGCCGCCCTGAGACATAATCTCAGAGTGGCGGGCGCAGTGCAATGCCACGTATGGTAGGCGCCCTAGGTAGACGTGAACTAATCGTTTTTTTGTAATGGGCGAGAGACTGACCGTCTTAAGCTGGATTTAACATATTACTGTCGTGATGTGTTGGGCGTTTCCATCTATTATACTACATATAGGTGTACAGAAATCTTCTTTTCTTTTGCTGACCGAGCGAGCGAAGTCCTTGCATTGCTGTCATCTGTCCGGATGTATGTTACTATGTATGTATGTTTTATGTTTGTAGGATGCGTAGATCGTATTTTTCTACGAATCTTGACGAAACTTGATTACAGGTTCTAAAATTAGATAGTTTTTTGTCGGCGGTAATTTTTGATTTGAGGGGGATTCTGAATTTTTTATTTCCACCAAAAATGCGGGATATTTTCTGCGGCGCCATTTACCTGCCAAATTCGATAATATTTGGCAGAAACATTCGGTACTCAATTCTGAGCAAATTCGGTCAAGAGGTTGTCTAGATATACAGGTTAGTTTTTTTAGGGCCAAATAGGGAAGCCACATGCAAAAATTATCAAAAATTGATATCATGAGTTACGGTTCGATTTTGAAAATAATAAGTTCTGCATTCCAAAAATGTTGAAAAAATTATATAATAAATGCCTATTTGGGATCCTTGTTTAATCATTATGGAGCGAAATGATCAATGTCAACAGTTTGCGACACGACACAGCGCCCTAACACACCCCGACAGAGTTTTAGATACGGCTTCTGTCACATAAAAATTAATAATAGTAGATTATGCACTTAGGGGATAAAGTAGTGTCATCCGTCCGTATATTCCGTCATGGACGGAATATTGAACCCTGAGCGTAATGAGAGAGTTATGTAGAGTCCTGAGTGAAGCCCCTCGCTGTTCAAGCTGCACAAGACGAAGACAGGCTTTATCCCAGATGAGCATACTCTACTTTTCACACCTTCTGCGAGACACTAAAAAGCCAGGGCTCCATAAATTAAGTTTATTTTGTGATGAATATAAATCAAAATTTAATATTGATGTCGGACACATTAGTCCAGTTATGGAAGAATAGAGTTACATTTTTGTTCGTTACATATATGGAAGTTGTGGTGGAGTTTCAGTACTTTAAATTCAAATTCACTGAAAATCACAGCACCAAACACCGTCTTTTGTTTCACATTCTTTGAAATTGCGCCTTTTTTTGAGTTCTGCTTATGGTTGTCAAATCGATTTTCGAACAAACCTCTTTACAATTCCATATGGGCTATTTTTACATAGTGTTTTCCACGAGATTCCACACAAATATGACGTTACAAATTCAAATCATTTTACTCCCTTGGGAGTTTCATACAACGTTACCTTCCTTAAAAGTTAATGCTTTACTTTACGTTGAGATTGCATGATATGTAATTGGACATTGTCGAGAAGGTGGTGTAAAAAAATATATTTGGTGCCCGCGGTTACGTTTGCACCATTGATTTGCCCCATTAATGGTGCAGACGTTACTGGTTAGTTATGTTTGCACCATTCAATTTGATACAACATACTAACCTTGCTTTCCTCGCCATAAGAATTTGTTTATTTATGATAGTTGATGAAAATGTATCTCCTAATACCATGAATTTTTTGGTTCTTGAAGGTATGTCAGTCGTGGTGGTCATTGTGATGGTGGTGGGCTTCTTCGGGTATTGGGGTTTCGGGGAGAACTGCATGTCACCAATAACAGTCAACTTCCCATTTGATACGTAAGTTTCTAAAGCAATGTAATATAACTGACTTTCCTTTTCCATATTGAACTCAACAAGTGGTCCCTTGAAGCGTAATACTTTTTTGTGAAAGAGTTCGTCCGGGGAAGTACTACCTCCATTACCTATTTCTTCCGCAAAGCAGTAGTGCTTGCATTACTGTGTTCTGGTTTGAAGAGTATGGTTGCCGGTGAAATTACAGGCACATGAGACTTTTCATCTTTATGTCTCAGGGTGGTGGGCGCCAGTGCAATGCCACATAGAGCGCGTCCTAGGTGGACGTGACCTATGAGGTAATGCATTGATAAAGGCGGAGGTTACCGCTTAACATATCTGGTGAGCCATCGCTTGTTCCGTTATTCATGAAGTTTGAAATTTTCCTGAGGTGTACGCAACCCTGACCTCAGCAGAGTGATATCAGGCTGTTGAGGATTTGTTCACGTTAAGCCGCCCCAACGCACTCCAGGACTATGTTCAGCAGACAGTGTCTTCTCAGTGTCTCCAAGATCGGAAGATCTATGGGCAAAATCCACTACTAATTGTGTTCCTAACGCAAGACGCGCGGCAGACCACCACGGAGATGGCGTGACGAGTTGGATGTGCACCTACCAGACTGGCCCACTGCAGCAAGGGACAGAGAGAACTGGGAAAAAGGGAGGGAGGCCTATGCCCTGAAAAAATAAATTGTTAGGAACTTGAAGCCTTTTTGTTTTTTAATTTTAGCTTCCCATTTATGCTGAAAATCTTCATGGCGCTGATGGTCTACGTAACATTTGCGCTGAACTTCTGGATCCCGTTCGACCTCCTATGGTACTACATTAAGGTACCCGTCTCAATATATGCATGGCTCTATTAAGGTGTATACAGCAGCTGAATGGTCTTATTTGGAGGCTTTCTCATAGAGGAGTCAATGTTATGAGCTGATAAAAAATATGTGATTTTGTACTTTTTATGTGTAAACTGACCGTACAAAAATGTTCTACCTGTTCATTACCATGTGAACAAAAAAGTCAGCTGTTTTAGAATAGTAGATTGTATCATAAGGGAGCAACATAATATTTTACGGCGAGGGCGCTTTTTTGAATCCAGAGCGAAGTGAGGGATTCTAGAGTAGAATCCTGAACGTAGCGAGGGATTCAAAGTACGTCGCCCGAGCCAAAAATATATGTTGCGCCCGTGTGATACACTCTGCTTTTCATCACCCACTATGAGAAAATAAAAGGCGCCTCATATGTTATTGTAATATTATTATTTAATAAAACAAATGGTTGTTTTTTTGTGTTTTTGTGTTTTTTTTGTTGTGTTTGTGTTTTTTTTCGGTGTTTTTTTGTGTTTTTTGTGTTTTTTTTTGTGTTTTTGTGTTTTATTTTGTGTTTTGTGTTTTTTGTGTGTTTTGTATTTTTTGTGTTTTTATTGTTTTAGTGTTTTTTTTTGTTTTTTGTTTTAGTGTATTTTTTTTTTTTTTTGTGTGTATTGTTTTTTTTTGTGTTTTTGTTTTTTTGTGTTTTTTTTGTGTTTTGTGTTTTTTGTGTGTTTTGGGTTTTTTTGTTTTGGGTTTTGGGCCGTCGTACCAGCCAGTATTTATTCAAACAATATTTGCGTTCGAATTATTTGGCGCTGGTTCCAAATTCAATAAGTGCGCCGCAATTATCTTTGCCGCGCACTTTTTAATTAGGAACTTAATAAGTGCGCCGCAAAACTCATTACTGCCCGCTAAAAGTTTCTCATAGAAAACACCACCGTTGGGTGCACTTAAAGGCGAACCCAGTCGTCCTTTTCGAATAGATGGGATGAAAACATTATATCTTACAAACTCAATTAAGATACTGTACCTTAAAACCTCCAAAGAAATAGAAATAGAAAAATGTTTATTTGACACAAAAAACACATGAATACAAAAAAAAGTACAAAGGCCAAAGGAAAGTAATGAAGCTTGTTGCGTTTTGTTTCACGCAAATGCAATGAGTTGATTTATCGAATTATTTAAAAATACGACTAGTCTTCCCAACTTCTAAAAATATACAAGTTCTCTACGAAAATCTGTAACATATTGACAAACAATTAGTTAGAGGTATCTTTGTGTTTTTTTATCGTAAAAATTTTGTCCTATCGTGTCTGTCTGGGTGATCTCTCGGTATTATAATGTTGGTGTTATTATTATAATTATTATTATCCATGCATATTTTTAATTTGAATATTGCACTTGATTTAGTCAGTTAAAAATCGAATCTAAGATTGGTAATTTTGCGTTATACACCACCGGTTGGTTTCAGCGGTACCACAACTCCGAGAAGCACTGGCTGTGGGAGCGCGTGTACCGCGCTCTGTTCGTGACCATGATCACTCTCATCGCGTTCACGTTCCCGAACGTCTCCCATTTTATTGGAATGGTATGTATCTTCACGTGGACTCTCACCAGCATCATCAACTCCGAGCGGCACTGGCTGTGGGAGCGCGTGTACCGCGCTCTGTTCGTGACCATGATCACTCTCATCGCGTTCACGTTCCCGAACGTCTCCCATTTTATTGGAATGGTATGTATCTTCCCGTGGACTCTCACCAGCATCATCAACTCCGAGCGGCACTGGCTGTGGGAGCGCGTGTACCGCGCTCTGTACGTGACCATGATCACTCTCATCGCGTTCACGTTCCCGAACTTCTCCCATTTTATTGGAATGGTATGTATCTTCCCGTGGACTCTCACCAGCATCATCAACTCCGAGCGGAAATGGCTGTGGGAGCGCGTGTACCGTGCTCTGTTCGTGACCATGATCACTCTCATCGCGTTCACGTTCCCGAACGTCTCCCATTTTATTGGAATGGTATGTATCTTCCCGTGGACTCTCACCAGCATCATCAACACCGAGCGGCACTGGCTGTGGGAGCAAGTGTACCGCGCTCTGTTCGTGACCATGATCACTCTCATCGCGTTCACGTTGCCGAACGTCTGCCATTTTATTGGAATGGTGTGTATCTTCCCGTGTACTCTCACCAGCATCATCAACTCCGAGCGGCACTGGCTGTGGGAGCAAGTGTATCGCGCTCTGTTCGTGACCATGATCACTCTCATCGCGTTCACGTTCCCGAATGCCTCCCATTTTATTGGAATGGTATGTATCTTCCCGTGGACTCTCACCAGCATCATCAACTCCGAGTGGCACTGGCTGTGGGAGCGAGTGTACCGCGCTCTGTTCGTGACCATGATCACTCTCATCGCGTTCATGTTCCCGAATGTCTGCCATTTTATTGGAATGGTATGTATCTTCCCATGTACTCTCACCAGCATCATCAACTCCGAGCGGCACTGGCTGTGGGAGCGCGTGTACCGCGCTCTGTTCGTGACCATGATCACTCTCATCTCGTTCACGTTCCCGAACGTCTCCCATTTTATTGGAATGGTATGTATCTTCACGTGGACTCTCACCATCATCACTTAGGTACAATTTTAATGTGGCAGCATTGTATTTCTCGGAGAGACCACGGGTAAAAAAAATACCTATGATACCTTCCAGGGACCACGGGAGGGACTAAGGGTAACTAAATATCCGTGATACCTTCCAGGGACCACGTGAGGGACTACAGGTAGCTAATATCCTACTAATATTATAAATGCGAAAGTTTGTGTGTGTGTTTGTTACTTCTTCACGCTGAAACGGCTGGACGGATTTGCATGAAATTTGGAATGAAGATAACTGGTCTCCCGGAATAAGACATATACACATTTTTATCCCGATATTCCCACGGGATCGAGACTTACGCGGGTGAAACTGCGGGGCGCTGCTAGTAATAATATAATATTATAAACGTTTATTTCAGACCAGTGATCCATATTGGGGTAGTAACACAAAAATAACTTATATTATGTTAGTACAATAAATAACCTATAAATAATTCACTAAAACCAAAATTTAATTGTGTTGCAAAAAGCTTAGGAATACCATACTTTATTTTCTTTTTGAAAACTGTAAGAACTCAGATCAAAAACTTAAAAATTTCTAGAGCTGACATGTGAACCTATTGCACCTTAAAACCTACTTCGACACTAATTTAGAGATCAGCCCAAGCACCGGCCTCCATCCAGTGTCTAATGAAACATGAATACATATCTTCAGCAACAACGGTCAGAAGGCTGTTGGAGCTCCCGCGCATGCGGCTCATCAGGGATGCAGTTCTCTACGCATGATTGCAAAGAAGTCATCAGTGCGCGCACCTGCAAACATCCCTGATGCACTACAGCAACGCGGCAGCCTCAACAACACCCTGAAACCGTTGTTGTAATGAATTCGCAGGGCATTGTAGGATTTCTGTGTATATTTAGCCCACAAACTGCACATATAAAATGAGGTACAATACGCTTTAAATAATGTTATTTTTACTGGCGCTGTACAATGTGCAAATCTGCGAGCCAACATATTGCATCTCACTGACGGTGCCCTACGTTCTCTCTCCATATCCATATCATCTGACATGTCCTCGGTTACCCAGTGGCCCAAGTACTTAAAATGTTTGACCCAATTAAGAGGAGTTCCCTTAACCGTAACTGGCAAAACAGAGTAGCTTTTATTGCCAGCATTAAAGAGTAAAAGTTCACTCTTTTTAACATTATGCCTGAGCCCGTGGGTCGCCGCATATGCCTCACAAATCCTCAGTAATCTTCTGAGAGCGTTGATTGATGGACTCAGCAGAACCATATCGTCTGCGTAGCTGATGTTGTTTACGCTTACACCATGAATCGAGCATCCGACTTGGGATCCACTGAGTTCAACAATCAATCTATTGACGTACAGGTTAAAAGGCTTCGGCGAAGTTATCCCCCCCTGCCCCACCCCGCAATTCAACCTGTATTCATCTGAGTACGAGCCCGCCCACCTCACAGCATTACTTTGATGTTTATACCAAAATTTAAACACATAAACTAGTTCCTTTGGTATACTAGTGTCCGTTAAAAGCTTATGCCACAAGATGTCATAAGAAACACAACAAAACACCTGTGATACTTTCCAGGGACCACGGGAGAGACTACGGGTAACTAAATACCCGTGATACCTTCCAGGGACCACTGGAGAGACTACGGGTAACTAAATACCCGTGATACCTTCCAGGGACCACGGGAGAGACTACGGGTAACTAAATACCCGTGATACTTTCCAGGAACCACGGGAGAGACTACGGGTAACTAAATACCCGTGATACCTTCCAGGAACCACGGGAGGGACTAGGGGTAACTAAATAACCGTAATACCTTCCAGGGACCACGGGATGGACCACGGGTAACTAAATACCCGTGATACCTTCCAGAAACCACGGGATGGACTATGAGTAACTAAATACCCGTGATACCTTCCAGGGACCACAGGAGAAACTACGGGTAACTAAATACCCGTGATACCTTCCAGAGACCACGAGAGGGACCACGGGTAACTTAATACTCGTGATACCTTCCAGGGACCACGGGAGGGACTACGGGTAACTAAATACCTTTGATACCTTCCAGGAACCACGGGAGGGACCACGAGTAACTAAATACCCGTGATACCTTCCAGGGACCACAGGAGGGACTACGGGTAACTAAATACCCGTGATACCTTCCAGAGACCACGGGAGGGACCACGGGTAACTTAATACCCGTGATACCTTCCAGGGACCTCGGGAGGGACTACGGGTAACTAAATACCCGTGATACCTTCCAGGGACCACGGGAGGGACTACGGGTAACTAAATACCCGTGATACCTTCCAGGGACCACGGGAGAGACTATGGGTAACTAAATACCCGTGATACCTTCCAGGGACCACGGGAGAGACTATGGGTAACTAAATACCCGTGATACCTTCCAGGGACCACGGGCGGGTCCACGGGTAATAAAGGCTTATTCCGCAAGAGGTTTGCGACAAACGGTAAACAAGTCGTTTAGTACCCCCCCCCCCAGTCGTACCAATGACTCTCGAAATAATCCCCAGAGTTCCCCATGGCTATGCGCAATCACCCCTCTATTTCTTTTGCCTTCATCAGCATAGGCTTTGTTTTCCAGATTGGTTCCTTCTGCCTCTCAAACATGGGCTTCATATTCCCGGCGTTTATCGAAATTACCATGTTGTGGGAGGATCCTGGTTTTGGCTATCTGCGCTGGAAGCTATGGAAGTGCGTATTCATGATTGTATTCGGAGTGATACTCTGCGTGGTGGGCACCTACACTAACACCAAGGGGTTGATAATGAGCGTATTTTATAAGCATGGCATTATTCATGAATGATTTTTGATAATCTCATATGTTATTCTATTAAGTACTTCGACCAAAATAAAAATATGGACGGTTTAAAGCCGGCCACTCACGCTCAAGTTCACCGTCAGTTTTGCAGCGGACTTGATGCGGCGTCCAGTAAACTTGACGGTGTATGGCTATGGGTGTGCATGACAAGTCTACTTGATAGCCATTCACCGTCAAGTTTGCAGCGGACTTGATGCGGCGTCCAGTAAACTTGACGGTGTATGGATATGGGTGTTCATGACAAGTCTACTTGATTAGCCATTCACCGTCAAGTTTGCAGCGAACTTGATCTCGTCCAGTAAACTTCACAAGTTGCGTCACTCGTTGCCGTCACAAAGACCAACTGGAGCAAAGTGAGTGAGCTCTCTGACTTTATAAGCTTCAAAACTATCGTTCCCCGAGATCCATACTTTTTTATTTTGCTTTTCGGGTGCACTTATGGTAAAAGATATCTTATTTATGTTTAAACTCACGTTGAATAGCACGATTTTTCATACTTTTAACCAGCTTGAATTTCGCGTTAAAACGCTCGAAGGTGCCGCCTAGGTGACGTCACGAGTTTCATAGAAGGAGAAGCTAATAGTTATTATTTATTAATTAGTAGTAGCAATATAGTAATTAATTATTTAATTTAAGACGGACTCGCGGTCACAACAGTTTCTCACATTGGTGTGGTGTGACTTGTACTGTTGTCGCGTTGCCGGGTGCGGTATTTTTGGTTCACATTTGGTGTCTGATGCTCCGATGACGTACGCCTATAACTGGGCTCGGATTGGCGTGTTGCACAACATGGCGGATGTTTATTTTATTTTATTTTATCAAAATTAATAATAAATTATTTAATATGAAATTACAGATATGTTTTGTTTTTTTTTTTAACTAGTTTTTGTCTTCTTCTCTTCTTATAATGGCTTCTGAGACATGGCCAATGTCAAGTGATATAATTATATTTTAGATGGTCAAGTCGTTAATAGTCTCTGTCTAATCAAACCCCAGTTAAAATGGTGGCAGAAAAAACAAGATTTTTAAAGAAAAATATACGACGCAATAAATTTAAATTTAACTATTTATCTCAGTTATACCGGTTAAAATGCCACCAAAATTACACAAAATGACACGAAATAACACATTAAAATGTAAATAAATAAAAATGAAGAAGTTTCTTTCAAAAATGGCAGATTGAATTCGTCAGATATTTTATACTCTGATGAAACAATACCCATCCGTCATCATTCGACAAGTTGATGTCACAAATATCACAAAAATACTCAACTGACAAGACAAAGCAGAAATGTGATTAATAACGAAATGTGACCAAAACTAGAACGTTTCAAATTTTTCCAGAGAATCTCTCTTTCACTCTTTCCAATGATATCTACTATCCCACTCTAATATGGGATCGCCGTGAATCGAAAGTCGACAAGTTTTATGCTATTTTGAGTTTGTTTGTTGAAGGGTTTTGTGTTATTGTACAGTATTTAAATAAATTCAAAAAAAATATTGATTATAAAGTTTTTTCTTATTTTTTTCCTTTTATTCTAGTGCGGCCGTGATTAGGTTAGGGTTAAACTTTCAGCATCGCAATTCCTAAAGCGAGTTTGGTATAAATTGTCGTCAGCACCGCGCGTGCGATTTCTTCCGTAATATACTATTAGTTAGGTACTAGTGGATACCCGCGACTTGGCGTCTAGTTTTTTAATACAAACTTCAACACCCCGCAGGATCCCCTAGGGGTTGAATTTCGGGAATCCCTTTCTAAGCGCACCCCTAGCCTGCAAAAGGAACGTACTCTCCAAACAGGTCTCTATAGGACTTAGGGTACCTATAGGCTGTGCGTCAGTCACGCAACGATTTTATATATATATTGATGGAATGACAGCCACGCAGTGCTGAACATACATACATAGACACACGCCTTTTTCCCCGAAAGGGTAGGCAGAGCCTCATTGGGCCTCTTTTCACAGTGGGTTGTATACTACCGTGGAATATAGACGTGACAAGTGGTGAGTTCATCGCCGCCATTGACTCACACAACTGACAGTGCTGAAGCCTTGGTAATATATAGCTTGACCACGGTAAATACTGAAAAGTTTAGATGTTTAGATTTATAATTAAATCATGGCCTTCACGAGGTTTTTTTCTTATTAATTTCTTATAAAAATAAGAAAAAAAAAAACACGGCCTTCGCGAGGTTTTTTTCTTATTAATTTCTTATAAAAATAAGAAAAAAACCTCGCGAAGGCCGTGATTTAATTATAAATCTAAACATCTAAACTATTCAGTTTTTATCATAGGTATACCCTCGTTTGACCGCGATCTCCCTGTTGGTAAGTGACGATGTGGCCGACGGACAATGGTGCAAATCGTATAGAACGACTGAACCGATTTAGATGTTTGGTATACAATGATAGTGACCTGGAGGCCAATTCTCGGATTGTAAAGATTATCTCTAAATTAGAGATAATGTCGAAACATGAATGACTATAAAAAAAGAAAATGTCACAATAACCATCAAATTGTATTAGATTTGAATGATTTTGGTCGACTTATTTCTATTTGTGACATCACGAGAATAGAAGATTAAGATTTTATTCGACATTCGCCATCTTTTTTCGACATATTTCGAATTCGGCTAAATCTCTATAGCACGAGAATTGCCCTCCTGAACACAGATCATTTTTATCCAGTTAAAGCGCGGGCAAAGCCGTGAGCCGAAACCTAATATCCTAGTGTCCCACTGCAGGGCAAAGGCCTCCCTTCTCTCCAGTCCTCTATTTTGGGCCACCGTGGACCAATCCTTTAAATAGGTATCTATGTCGTCTCTCCATCTTCGCCGCGGTCTGCCACAAGATCGAGCTGACACTAGTCAGTAGTATTTATTACTACTAGAGCTTTTTTGTGAAAGGTTCGTCTGGGGAAGTACTACCACCATACCTATTTCTGCCGCAAAGCAGTAGTGCTCGCATTGCTGTGTTCCGGTTTGAAGGGTAAGGGTGCCGGTGGAATTACAGGCACATGAGACTTTTCATCTTTATGTCTCAGGGTGGTGGGTGCAGTGCAATGCAACATAAGGTGCGTCCTAGGTGGACGTGACCTGTGAGCTAATGCACTGTTCATAGGCAGAGGTTACCGCTTAACATCAGGTGGGCCATTTGCTTGTTCTGTCATTCTAGTAGTATAAAAAAAAGGATAAATAAAAAACAAAACAGTTCTTCCAAACTTTATTAACGATGTGAATTTATTTTTTCCAAACACACTGCAGGGTGCAGGCTGCACCAGAGAGGCCATACCGGCTGGACGTTAATACCATGGAACAACATTCTCCACCTGCATAAAAACATAACATAACATATACAGCGTGGAGTCACAAGGTAACATTAAATGAACACACGGGTAGAGCTACTTGTCAGTAATCGTAATAGTAGATTATGCTCTAAGAGAATAAAGAAAGAAAGAAAAGAAAGAAAATTAATTAAAGCAGTGTCTTACGTCGCGGACAGCATATTGAACCCTGACCGTAACGAGGGACTCTTTAGCGAGGGAGTTCCTAGAGTCCTGAGTGAAGCGAGGGGTTCAAGCTGCGCAAGACGAAGACAGGCTTTATCCCAGAGGAGCATACCTACTCTACTTTTCACACCTTCTGCGAGACAATAAAAATTCACTGAAAATAACCAAACACCGTTTTTTTTTCAAATTCTTTGTAAACGCACCTTTGGTGGCCAGTTCGATTTTCGAACAAACCTCTTTACAATGCCATTTGGGCATTTTTTTACTTAGAGTTTTCCACGATTTTCCACACGAAAATGATGTTTCAAATTAAAATCCCTTTATTCCCTAGGGAGTTACATACAACTTTATATCCTCCTTTACTTTACGTTGAGGTGTGAAAAATATAATTAATCGATTAAGGTGGAACGTTTCACTTGAGGTGCGAAATTCAAATTTTATTGTGTTTTTTGCTAATTACAGCTCATCGACACATTTTGAGGTAGCGAAACCTAATTTTGCGGAAATAAAGAGACCTAAAGCGGCATCGCGAGGCGTGCGTCGCGAATGGTTCGTCTTGCATGCCTCGGGCTGTGGGCGGGTGTGCTCACACTTCACAGAGAGCATTCGCGTCATACGATCGTTCCGAACGCGCCTCGGTACGAGCCGTGCGCTCCGTGTGGGCGGACAGGTCTTGTGTGCAAAAGCGTTGCGCGCTCATTCGTCATGGAGGCCGATACTGAATCACGGCGTGAACTTGTCCAACTTTATGAAAATAACACTTTATGATAATAAAGTAATAATACTTATTTTCTCTTTTTTTAAATATTGAATGAATCACTATATGGGCCGCAGCTGCAATGGGATGCAAGCTGTATGGACGTCTCGCCTTGTCGCAGCCATTTTTCTACTGACGAACACCGTGCGTGGTGGTTTGCGTGCTCAGCATAAGCATGTGCCGTTCGGGACGCACGCATAAATATACCGTCGTATGCCTCAGGTTGAGGCATACGTTACGAACCATTCGCGACGCATGCCTCGCGATGTCTGTACGCGGCTTAACACGCATATTTTGATTAAAAGTGTCTCATAAATATCATTAGTTTTAGCATCGAATGTCAATGAAAAAAAAAACACTGTAAAAATCATTGAATGACATTCGTAGCTAAGCTAATGATAGTTCTGAGACACTTTTCAATCAAAATATGTGTGACAGTACAGTAACATACATTCTGACCCCACAGTAGGATTCCTTGTGATGGTGTATAGAAATGTAAAGTAAGGAGAAGAGTTGTCCGCCCCGTTTTGTATTGAAATCTGTTGTCGCCGTTTTTTGCCTCAGTACCTACTCTTTACACTGACAAACTTAAACACTTGAATTATTCTACTTAGGTCTGGTATGTGATTCAATCTATCCTGTATATTATTAGTATATTATGAAATCAAACCCGCAACCTCTCAGCCGGCTACTCGCCCGCCACGCCACAGAAGTCACCTGTACCTCTGAGTATCCAGTCTGACGTAGACAGAGCTGGTGGCCGTGCCGTTGATGACGTCGTCCGACCACAGCCGCTCGGCCACCGCAGCAGCTCGCGGCCAGATATGGGAGTCCAGGTTTGCGGAGTTCACCAGGTCTGTCCAAAGCACCGCCTCGCCCCCCACATTGGCGAGCACGTCGACGCCACGCCATGACCTCCATGTGTACATCTCTTGCCATGTTCTATGAAATAACATAATGCCTAGCAATCACATACATTCATCATCATGTTGACGCCCATCATCATCATTTTTTCGTCATTTTTAGTAAAAGGTCAGCGTTTAACTAAAGCTTTGGTAGACAATTTCCACCAATACGAAAAGTCACGCAATTTATTTCTATTTAATTTCACTACACTTGTTTTCTTTAAACGAGCTACATTGGTTAAAATGCCACCAAAATAACACAAAAAAACTCACTACGAAAATAAATAAAATAAAGGTAGACGACGTCGTTTTTCGAAAATGGCGGGAAGAGTCCAAAATATCACGTTGTTAATAACAACCTGATAGTACCAACCAAATGCGCGCTTCCTGTAACACACTTCCGTCCCTTTTCACGAAATCCCTCCCACAGATTGCAGGAAAGCGAGAGGAAAGATGTTACACATCAAAAATATTGCCAGTCTCATGTGATGCGTTTGTATGTGTGCTTGTGTGTTTTTGTCCGACGATAACTGCAGAACCGTTGAACCAAACTTGATGAAACCATAGATTAACTAAAAACAATAGATGCCAATCTCATACAAGAAAACGTGACTCAAAAGATGACAAATTCCAGTCTATTTCTAGATGGCGCTGGCAAGTAGCCTGGGAATCATTCAACCAGCATTTTAAACCAATTACCTAATCTCTTTTAATTCTTTAAAAATAAACATTTAAATTTATATTTTATTTTTTAATTATGAAACTATATGGTCGATCTATTCGAATTTAAAGCATTACAATCGTTTATAGCAGATTCAAAACACTCGGCGACATCCTAGCGTCATTGTAGCCACTCATTTATCGATGCACGTTTTCTTGTATAAGATTGACAGTCTATGTGAATATAATGTTTAAGTAAGAACATGGAGCTTGATCGGTTCAGGGGTTTTTGAGCTACGGGGGTCCACGTTAGGTCACGCTGCTGAACTCAGATAGCTCATAGCTATATGTATAGCTGAGTTTTTTTAACTACGTGAATGATGGAACAAGCAGATGGCCCACCTGATGTTAAACGGTAACCACTGCCTTTGACAACGCATTACAACATAGGTCACGTCCACCTAGGACGCACCCTATGTGGCATTGCACTGCGCTCGCCGCCCTGAGACATAAAGATGAAAAGTCTCATATGCCTGTAATTTCACCGACACCTTCAAACCGGAACACAGCAATGCGAGCACTACTGCGTACGAAGACTTTAACAAAAAACGTCTACTACTAATAAACATAACAATACCTAGTACAAGATACATGTATTATGTGTGGTTAGTATATATTTACTTATCTGCCTTTGATGTTAGCGACTGACCCCTACCCATATGTCAGACCTTGTTTACTTAGTATATCCACAGAGTAAGGAATAATACTAACGGTATATCTAAAGATATGCAATAGTTTCAATGATAAACTAATTAGATAATACATTAATGGAATAGTTTGTGCGAGAGAGCAATGCACCCTATTGAATTTAATCGTATGTATTGATATCGACATGACCTTAGGATATCTAATGGCCCCGCTACACGATGGGCCATCATACTAGTCCACTAAGATGGGCCAGCGTGTGGAGGGCGCAGTTGTATCGGATGGCTTATGGCGCGGCGGACGAAAAACCGACACCGTGGCCAGCGATGGCAGTACGAATCCACACGTGGCCCATTCCACATAATTTTTAATGATAGAGCTACTAAAATCAGAACAGAATCAGAATTTAAAGAAAACTTAATTGACTTAGATCAGTGAGTTGTAATTACTATACTAGTAATAATAGTTCAATGATTTAGGCACTTAGTTCTATCACAGAATAAAATAATAGTACAAGTAGTTATATTGCGATGGATAGATAACATCCACCATCTTCTTCTACGCCATTTATTTTTAATAACTTTATTCTTGGGCACATTGAGAAAATAATGGTACGTGCTGTATATAGCCGCAGCGGCTAATGCTTCCACGTCCATCTCGTACAACGAAGATATCACAACTGAATGTCGCCATCGTGTACTGTGTAGTTGCGTATCAACGATCGCATGGCCATCTCGCTTGGCCATCATGTAGAGGGGCCATAATAGTTGTCCATAAAACTGTCACATAACAGGGGTTAGTTGGCGAGGTTTTTAATAGTATCACACGGGTGTTTTAATATCTAGTTATGTGCAGTTTCATACACTACTTTATCAACACTCATGCAATAAAACTGTTACTTGACTAACAAAGAACATGAAAAACAATTACATAAATAAAAGGCGTCAAATGAATAAGCAAAGGAAATATAAAAATATTTTTTCAATACAAGCTCTTATAAAATTAGTGATCGTAACCGTGTGCTGATAAAAATGACCCTAAACACGGCCAGTCTACTATTAACAACCGAGGAGTTCCGTTGTCCACCTTCCGTCTCCATCATCAGATCAGCTCGCTGTCACCATCATATTGTATTGTCATCAGAACTTGAAAGGTATGCCAAATTTCAGCTCAATCGGTTGAGTATAACTGCTGCATGCAAGATTCCACCCGGACATACATACATTGCAAGTTATATAAAAGCATGTAAAAAAGACATGATTCTACCGCGCATACCTAGAGCGCGTAACCACAGACTATTAAAAAAAACGGAAAATAGTATGAATCCTCCTAGGTCTGGCCGTAGTGCTTATTATAGTGTTATTATGTAAGAATAATGAAATAACGCCTTTTTAACTCCCAACGCAAAAACGACGGGGTGTTATAAGTTTGACGTGTCTGTGTGTGTATGTGTGTGTGTGTGTATCTGTCTGTCGCCTCGTAGCTCCCGAACGGATGAACCGATTTCGTTTTTTTTTTCCTTTTAAATGTGAATTTGTCGGGAGTTATCTTAGCTATGTTTGATCAAAATGGGATTTTTTATTTTTTTCCAAATTAATTACTTGTGTTTAATTTTAATAGCCTTCCTGAAAACATTGAATGTTTTATGCTGTAGGTGTAATTTCGATAAAACCTGAAATTTTACAAGAGCTCGGGAACGGCGGGGTATTTCGGGAGCTATGCCATTGATCTTGGTTCTTCTACAATAAGTATAATGCGCGTCATGTTAAAAGAACGCTGGCGGTCAAGCTTCTTCAGGCGTTCCAGCGTTCTTTTTACATGACGCGTACTATACTTATTGATTCAGATTTGGACGCACAATGTTATTAGTGTTGTTTGGTTTCAACTACCAAATTTGAATTCTTTTGCGGCAACACCCGCCTGAACTGACATTGATTGATATGATGTCAGAAACATAACTTGACTGTCAAGTCTTGAAATATTACCACAAGAAATTGTGCTGTATTGCAGACAAAATTCACCTAGCCCCATACCAGGGTCTGGGTGAAACAAGTGTATTACAAAAAAAGTCTTTAAATTAGCAAATACTTCATCATCATCAGCTTACAGAAGTAATAGGTCTCCTCCATAGAATGCCATAACAAACAGTCTTGAGACGCCTCCATCCACCGCCTTCCTGCGACCTCTATAATGTCTTTGGTCCATCGAAAGGGGGCTCTTTTGCGTCGTCCAGTTTGTGGCCACTCGAGAATCTTTCTTCGCCAACGGTTATCAGGTCTGCGAGCTTTGTGGCCTGCCCATTGCCACTTCAACTTAATACTGACAGCTATGTCGGTGATCTTGATTCTTCTACGGATCTCCACATTCCGGATTCTACCACGTAGTGAACCTCTGAGCATAGCTCTCTCCATATCCCACTGCGCACCTTTGAGCTTTCCTATGCGGCCAATAGTTAGGCTGCCACTAACAATACTGATACTGATTACTAAGCCAGATTTTAAAATATACTTACCTGTACTTCATACATCGATGCATCTTCATCTCACAAGACAGATCCCATTTAGCGGAATGTATAACCTTGAATTTCGACAGACAGTTGTCACCGGCATCCTGTTTCACCTCATTCATCTGAACTCCTAGGCCGTTCCAAGTTTTCCCTTCATATTCCTTCATCAAATGAGGAGTATACCATATCACTGGTAGTTTAACCATAAAACCTTTATTGGCCAGCGTTAGTATCGTGAGGGCTTTGTCTAAAAACCCTTCTCTATCTTCTATCAAATATAGGCAGTTTGATAAAGAAAATATACCGTCAGAAAGATGAAAAATATCGTCCACTTTGGTAATTTCTAAAATCTCTGCGTAGATCGTGCGTAACGTATCAAATATAGAATGTTTCATGTTCAGTCTGAGACATAACACATTCGCACAAGTATAATTTTCATTGTACACCGGACAGGTGGCATCTGGACTCCACGACCAAGGTCTACCAACTGGTCCTGGCGCAGCGACTTCAATCAGCACTCTGATTCCTCGAATTCCAGCTCTATATACAAGCGTTCGAACGTCTTCTTTCGTGTACACCATAGCTCTATCATAAGCTCCGTACTCAAAGAGCTGTGGTAGCTCTGGCAGAAGGAGAGGAAAACTT
Organism: Operophtera brumata; assembly: GCA_932527175.1. Classification (NCBI taxonomy): domain Eukaryota; kingdom Metazoa; phylum Arthropoda; class Insecta; order Lepidoptera; family Geometridae; genus Operophtera; species Operophtera brumata. Next base: position 49,026,947 of record OW052239.1, on the reverse strand, counting down.
GTTACGTCAGAAATCCTCCAGTGAAATGTATTTAGTTTAACAGTTGCCATAGCATCAATGGTCCTCATAAGATCTGGTACAGAAATATAGTTTCTAGCTGTGTCTACCATCAGTCCCCTATACCTGTAACTTGGAGTGTCATTAACTTCTGCGTTTGATAGCGTTATAAGTTTCCCTGTACTTTGATCGAGCTGTATCATCTGCCTGAGAGTTTCTAGACCATGTCGTACACCGCAGAAAGAGGAAGATGATAAATTGACCATAACTTGATCGTCCAATGTATACATTTTAAGATGGTAAGCTTCTTCTGTATTTAAACGCAGTCTTGGTTCTGGGTCTGATTCTACATGGATGTTTACAAACATGTTTAGTTCAGGCAGAGTGTTGCTATCGTAGCTATGTCCGTCTGTAATAACTTCGAGACTAGCTAGATCTCTTAAGAAAAGTTGAACAGCTTCATTCAAGTATTGGCCGACAGCTTCTGAAGGTACTGACTGAATAACATCATCCAGCTTCCTGGTTGCTAAAGTGATTACTTTCTTGCTGTATAAGGTATAGCCTGTAGGATAAGGCCATAGTTGTGGGCCCATACATATAAGAGAGCACCGGCTATAGGAAGTAAAAGAGTTTATGATGTGTTGGTTGGTCTTTTCGCAGAGGCCATTTTTGCATTGCCATACATCTCTGAAACAAAAATTAAATCATCATATCAGGCTATTTTTTTTCGGAACTTTTGTCGATTGCCTACTATGTCGGTTCTAATGTTCTCTCTCCCAAGTTCACTCATCAAATTTATTTAACCAGTCCATTTATGGACCGGTAGCAGGGTTGGGCAGTATTTGAATTACTTGTAATTAAAATACGTGATTGAAATACAATTACGTATTAGATATTTGTATTTCAATTACTTCCTTAAAATGTAATACGTAATTCGTATTTCAAATACCTGACGCCGAGGTATTTTGTAATTAGTATTTCAAATACTTGAGGCTTCAAAATACATTTTAACAAAATTAGCGGTCGTGAGTGTGAGTTCGAGGCGAGAGTATAATAATGGTAAAGCAGCTATAGAGTTGGCAATACTGCACCTGTTATGTATACTGTACGCTATGACTGTACGTCAAAATTGTCCAACAAAACGCATCAAAATGTACGTCAAATTGGTCTAGATTACTTATTTTGTATTTTGTATTTCATATTTTAAATACCTTACGTTAAGATAAATTTCTAGTTCGTATTTTAATTACTTGCGATACAGTATAGTATTAGTAGTATTTTTTTATTTGTATTTTAATTAATGCAAAGCATGTATGTAGCACCCAGCCCTGACCGGTAGAGCATGATGGCTGCGTCTATATAACAAATTTCTCTGCGTCTGATGTTTGCGCAGACAAGATGCTCTGAAACCTTAGAGCATTACAGGCCTCCGTACCGGAGTCTGAAACAGACCCACATCAAGCTGTATAACATTTTAATCTGATAAATGCCATGTTTCCTCTGCCCACTCAGGCCTACTCTCACCTGGCAAGCGTGAACTGGCCGTAATTCATGTTCAATGTGACTAGATAGGTAGAAGTAAAATCCTTTAAATTTTTTTGGGTATATTGGTTATCTGACGATGTGCATACTTATTATACGCACGTCCTTTTCCCCGAAAGGGTAGGCAGAGCCTCAATGGGCCTCTTCACCGTGGGTTTGCACGATTGTAGGTATACAGATATAACAAGTGGTGAGCTTAACGCCGCCATTGCTTTCTTTTTTGACTCGGCTAACACTTTCTTCCAGTAATAAAACATGTGACAGTAAAAATCAAATATAGTCAACTCGTTCAACCAAGAATTTCAGTTTTTTTTTTTAAAATGGTATTAGAGAAAAAACAAAATAAAACATACATAGGTATACACGCATTGTTCCCGGAAGAGGTAGGCAGAGCCCCAAAAGTTCTTTTGCTGCGGGTTGCACCATCGTTGGAATATAAACGTGACAAGTGGTGAGCTCATCGCCGCCATTCCTTCCCACGACTGACTCGGCTAACACTTTCTTCTAGTTAATAACACATTCCAGTAATAATCTAGCAGCCAGGATAAATCTATACCAACGCATCGTACTAACAAGTCCGTGTAATTCCTCAGTCGACTTTTACGACATCCACGGGAAGAGACGGAAGGTTCTATTTAAGCATGGACACATGAACTTTTAAATGGGTTATTATATAAATAAATAATGCTGGACAGTTCACAAAACATTATCTAGCCCCAAGCTAAGCAGAGCTTGTGTTATGGGTACTAGATAACTGATATAGGTACTCAATACATTACATATTTTTTCTTATACATATAAAATACCCAGAACACCCTGAACAAATATCTGCAGATCGTACAAATATTTGTTCCGAGACGGGAATCGAACCCGCAACCTCCTGCGTCGCGGGCGAACCTGTGTCTGGTGTATAATACCTCTTTTGAATCTGGCAAAGTCTCATTTTTATTATGTACTAGCAGCGCCCCGCGGTTTCACCCGCGTAAGTCTCGATCCCGTGGGAATATCGGGATAAAAATGTGCTTATGTCTTACTCCGGGAGTCCAGCTATCTCCATTCCAAATTTCATGCACATCCGTCCAGCCGTTTAAGCATGAAGAAGTAACAAACACACACACAAACTTTCGCCTTTATATAGTGTGATTCCGTGTTTTTACACAATTAGGTACTTATAGCAAAAAAACAATAACTTTGTTACTACATCCAATATTTTATCTTCACTAGACGGAATGTGATAGCGACTTTTAACTTAATTATGTTTAGCAAATATTACACGAGTTAGCTTTTGAGGTCAATAGGAAATCGTGATTATTATGTTATTTCATACAATTCTACTTGATAAGAAACTAAGGCAATCGATCCATTCGTAATAGCATATTGAATTAAAACTGATACTCTGACTATAGTAAATAAATGGATATTTAGTCGTTACAAATTAACAAATATTACGCAACAATGTTGCACAGAGAGCCATGGAACGCGCGCGCATCAATCTTATAGACCGTGTTTCCAACGTCGAGACACTAAGTCGAACGAAGCTCAAAGATGTTGGGAATCTTATAACGGAACTAAAATGGAGTTGGGCAGATACCTGGCAAGACGAGGTGACGACACGTGGAGTAAGGCGCTGAATGGCGCCCAAGAACTGGGTACAGAAACGTTGGTCGTCCAGCAGCGAGATGGGCAGACGATATCGCATGCTTCGCGGCCGAGCCTGGATGACACTGGCACGGGACCGTGAGGAGTGGCACAGGCAAAGAGAGGCTTATACTCAGCAGTGGGTGAAGTCAGGCTGTGGATGATGATGATGACGCAATGTTGTATGCAACAATGCAAAAAAAGGGTGGGCTATAAATATGAAAGTCCACCGTAGAGAGTTCGGGAGAAAGAAAGCATGGGGAGATCCTCCCCTATGAGTAAAAAATAAAAAAGTTTAGATTTCGAGAAAAAAAAAAGTATATTTTGATGCTGGATCCTATCCTATGCTATTACTTATCCTAAAAGTATGGAATCCTGCACTGAGCTACAAAATTAAAATTACAGGGTGTTGGGGGGAGGAGGAAGGAGTGAGCGGGAAGGGCAGACGAGGTCGGGAAATGCGGAAATAGTTTTCGATAAAAAAATAAAGAAAATTTACCTATGGAATTCTGCACTGAGCTACATTTTTAATTATTTTAACGATATTGCACGCCATTATATATTAGCGTATGTGGTATCGGAATCTCATACTTTAAAATGATTAAGGCCTTTTTAGCCAGATTCTTTGTTGGATTGATTCCGTTTTGAACAGATTCTTGTTTGGATAGATTCCTTTTCACACAGAAATATATAGATCAAAATGAAAAAAAAAAAACACCCACAGAATAGAAAGTCACCATCATAATCGAAATACTTTGAAAGGTGTTCAAATAAAAATCCACTATAAGTGACTAATTTCCTTTCTGTATGCAACTAAACTTTCACTTACCTTTATTAAGCTCTAAACCTACATACCTAATTGAAATAGATAATATTGCCCGATTCCTCGAAAGTCCTTCATTTGACCTCGATCTCACCTGTTAGTAAGTGACGATGTGGCTGACGATGAAGCACAAAGGTCTTAAAGGCACCTATTCACTCTAGCCTTGAAGAGAACCAGATTATGGTTTTCAGGAAAGACAGACGACGGTAGTGTGTTCCACTCCTTGGCAGTTCGCATTATAAAGGTAGAACCTAAATGTTTAGTACGAATAGAGGATATACTAACGAGGTAAGGATGGTACTGAACCGTGCGTCTGCTAGCCCTATGATGAATAGGAGATGGTGGGATCAGATCGTGAAGTTCATGGGCACATTCCCCAAAATATAACCTATAGAAGATCGAAAGGCATGCAACTTTACGGCGGTGCTCGAGGCTCTGGATCTTAGATTGCAATCGAATTTTTAAAGGGTCGGCAACGCGCGTGTGATGCCTCTGGTATTGCAGGCGTTCATAGGCTACGGTAACCGCTTACCAACAGGTGGGCCGTAAGCTCGTTTGCTACCTTGGTAGTATAAAAAAAAAAAAAAAAAAAAAAAGTTGCTCTCCTATGTATGTAGCCTGAAAGCTCTGCGCTCAATCGAGTCTCGGGCAGTAAGCTGGTGTTTAGCTGGGCCATCCCAAACGTGGCATTATTAGTACCTACTCCATACCCCGGGCTTATGCTTTATAAATATAGACTGTGAAGCTGTCCTAGTGTGAAGTAACGCTTTACCTTATTCAGGATGCCTAATAGCTTCATGGCAGCTGTTTTTGCTTTAGACTCGATGTAGGAGCCGAAGTTGAGTATAAGTTAAAAACCAAAGAGCTTAAGCTGATATACTATAGGTAGCTACAGGTCATCTCGTTAAATGGGACCTTGGAGAAACTGTTTTTTTTTGCAAGAATACAGACAAGCCTCCGTTTTAGATGAGTTTAACTTGATTAGATTGGCATCGTTCCAGTCAGATACAGCCTTGAGAGTCGCATTCAGCCACTGCAGCATCTGATCTTTTAGCTCCTCAATTTAATTCTGCCTAGCACGTGCAGTGGAAACGTATCTCTCCACAACTGTGCTGTCGTCTGCGCAACAAATTAAACCGGGCATAAGCAGATCATTAGTGTATAGCAGAAACAGTATGACAGAGAACTGACCCCTGATATGCCCGTCGTTTATGGCTACTTGAATGGATCTTTCCCTCAGGAACTGTGCGAGACAAGATCAGAATTGTACGGGCAGTTCGTAGGCAGTTAGATTGCCAATAAGACTAGCCTGTCAAACCCTCTCATAGTCGAGACGTTTAGTGAAACAGCCAGGACTTCATCATGTTTCTCAATGGCGTGGCATATACATGAAGATCCCCAGTAGATCCGATTCAGTGAAATCCATTTTGGCAGTCGCTGAGTAGGCCCTTAGTTTCGAGGTAAGCAAGGAGCTTGCTACTCAGTACACGCTCCATAGTCGAAGTCAAAAGTATTTTATTGATTGAAATCACAAGGATCATTTTGAATCGTCTGATAAAATAAATTTACTCCTGTTCCAACGCGACCAAACCTAGAAGAATCAGGCAACAAACACGGCTCGGCTTTATTTGATGATCCTTCTTACTACTAGGTGGGAAGCGCCTGTGTGGTGCATCGAGAACAATGAGAAGCTGATTTAAAAAAAAGAGAACCAACTTAAAAACCAAGGATTTAGTAGTCAAAAGTAAGATGTAAAGAGAATCAGCAAAGTTCATAAGACAGCACACGCTACGCTTGATATACTTATAAATAACTACCTGATAATGTGTAGGAACTGATATTGCAAATTGTTATGTTAGCTGTCGAGGGACAGAGCGACATCAGGCCACGCGGCTTTATCATTAACATAGTCATGTAGAGTGTAATATGCTTTCATTTATGTAGGATTTAAATCTTCGACTGAAAGTTTAGAAGCACTTTCTGGAAGTTTATTATAGAACCGAACATACATTCACATAATGAAATGAAATGGTATAGCAAGGAGGTAACCGAGATAGGGCGGTAGTTCGTAGGGTCAGCAAGACTGCCTTTCTTGGGCACATGTTGTACGTTAGCGAGCTTCCAAGACTTGGAGACTTATAGATTGAACTGTCGTTCAACATCATCATCAGCCTGTAGCAGCCCACTGCTGGACATAAGCTTTACCCACAGAATGTCACGGCGAACGGTATTGAGGTGCCTCCATCCACCGATATCTCGTGAACTCTATGTCCTTATTCCAACTTCCATCCTTCCTCGTCGTCCGGTTTATGGTCGCCACTCGAGAACCTGGGGGCTTACTACGAGTTTGGATAGTTTTCGAATATTGGATAGGCTTCGTTTCCTTCCATACATTTACTTGCAGCGCCCCTAGCGGAAACGAGGAGAAAACTAAGGACGCTGTCAGAAAATGTATTGAAGGAACGAAACTTCATATACAGACTGTTCAGCGTAAGTTGGCACCTGCCATGGAGTAATCCCAGTAGTTCACAGAACTACTCAACAGAACAGGTGGGAATAGACGAGTACCTATTTACAGGTGCCATATTACGGTAAACGAGCCGGACCGTTCACCGTTAGTTGGCACCTGCTATGGAGTATTAACAGGTGCCATCTTATGGTGGACGAGCTGTAGTTTTAAATACTATAAAATTCTGCCTTGGTTGGCGTGCCAACTAACCCCCCTGTGTTCCCCGACGGTTGTTAGTTCTGCGAGCTATATGACCTGCCCATTGCCACTTCCATAGTTGTCTTCAACTTGCTAATTTTGAGATCTATGTTGGTGATCTTGGTTCTTCTTCGGATATCCTTATTTCGGATTCTACCAAGTAGCGAAACTCCTAGCTTAACTGTTGTTAGAGGCGCCTAATATATATTTACTATGGAAGTAAAAAGGCAACCAAGTTGAAACCTGGCTGGCGTACCACGTGACAAGCGAAGTAGGTTTTTTTCCCTTCTTAACCGTGGTCCGGTTGTGTAGTCCGGCCAGCCGGACCGTGGAAAACTTCTTTTTTCGATTGTCCGGTGGCGATACTGTTTGGTTGGTTGTACATCTGTACACTGTACCTTGGTCCGGTAATATCGCCACCGAACAATCGAAAAATACAAATTTTCCATAGTCCGGCTGGCGAACAAATCCCCCGTTAAATTGTCTCGACGCCTAAACGACACAATACATATAAATATGTCTCCATCTATCTATTGATTTAAAATTAATACAACCAACGCAATGCGATTTGATAAACAGTAAAGTCAGATCACTGTCAATATTGATGTTGACGGTTGAGGTTGACATGATCTACACTGATTTTGAAAAAGCGTTTGATCGTGTTGATCACGTCATCCTGATTCGCAAGCTTAATGAACTTGGCATACAGGGTGATCTCTTACGCTGGGTCAAATCTTATATCAGCAATAGAATGCAGGCAGTTGTTATAGGTGGAGCAAGATCTGACTTCATATCTATACCTTCGGGTGTCCCACAAGGATCTTTGCTTGGACTTCTTCTTTACCTGGCTTACTTGTATGACATTGGTTCCTGCTTCAGGCATGCGAATTTTTCATTATTCGCTGACGATAAAAAAGTCTACTATAACGTTCAATCAGTTGATGATTGCATACGACTGCAGGAGGACATCAGTTAATGAATGCATGCGACTGCAGGAGGACTTAGATAGGCTTACCGTTTATTATCTGAATAACCGAATTGGCGTTAACGTGAGTAAATGCATGCATATTTGTTTTACGCGAAGTAGCAACCCTATATATTATGATTATAAGCTTAGCAACTACTCAATTGATAAAACGCAATGCGTCTGAGACTTAGGTGTACTTCTAGATCATATTCTGATAGTAACAAAGCCTTTTACAAACATTGCTTGCTTAAAAGTACTTTATTATGCTTACATACGTAGTGTGCTGGAATACTGCAGCTCCGTCTGGAACCCACAGTATGTCACTTATGACCACGCTATAGCGTGGTCATGAAAGCGGCTGGCGTGGCTGTAGCGTGGTGGTGTGATTCTATAGAATCGATATAAAGGAAGTTTGTAAAACACTTAAACTTCAGTAAAAATTCAATTCAGAGCAGCTGTGGTGCATCACACCGTGAGCACGAACTGATGTCACTACGTGGCAGAAGAATTATGCAGGATATGTCATTGTTGCATGATGTATGTTCTGGCATCATGGACTTTACCTATGTAACTGATATTCCTTATCCGGCTTTCCTGCCGTTTTTTTTGTTGACCTTGCATGCGTACCTACCTGCTTTTTAAACGAATGTGGATTTAAATTGGTTTCAGAATAGCATGTAGTGTATAGCTTATAACTAACTATAAGATAAATGTAAATCCTGGATTAATAAATTAAAAAAAATATGAATGTTTCGTGTTTTATCTTTGAATAATTATACATACTTCACTACAAGTGACAGTCGAGCAAAAAGATTACATTCTGCATTTATTACAAGTGGTTAAGATTTTCAATGGTCCGGTTGACCGGACAGCTGAAATGTTATTTCTTTCCTTGGTGCGGTTAACCGTATCACAGAAAAAATAAATTTTCCACAGTCCGGCTGGCCGGACTACACAACCGGACCACGGTTAAGAAGGGTTTTTTTTTTATAATTTTAATGTACGGCCATGTCTTAACTTATTTGCCACATGTTATACAAAAATTAAAACCACGTGTACAAAAAAAACATTTATGTAATGTATTTTTAAAATATATAGTAAAAACACTTTCTAAAAGTCATACATAATAATTATTATACATAGAAAAACTCACTCAAAAAAAAAACAGTAAAATTGAAATCGCATTGATAGAGGCAGTCTGGTTAAAATCGCATTTAATATATGCTATTTTCATAAACTTTATAGTAATACTTAAATGATTTCTCTATACATCACAAAGTAAATTATTTTATTTCATTATTATCCCATAGAGTTAAGACAGTTGAAGACAGTAAATGTAAAATATATTATGTTACTTACCTCAAATTTTCGACTATTTTCGTACCTATGTTTTTGAGCAGTTATTATAAAAAACAAATATACTTTTATTTACAAATTGTTGAAGGCTAACTTTTGGGATTTTGTATGAAAATATAAAACGAAAATAAAATTATAAATGAAAATGAAAATAAAAATTTTACGATAGCGAAGAATGAACGCATTTAATAAGGGGCATTTTTTATAATGAACATTTTCGTTCGCTTTTAAACGCCCTACTATGAAGAGTAACAAACTTAACATCAAAGACGAACAGTCTTCTTAAGGAAAAAATTCAAAATCTTATAAGGTTTCTAATAATGGTATGGTAACCTGGATTAAAAATTTCCATTGAATCAAAGTTATATTACACAAATTAAACAAACCAATAAAAATATACTTACAAAAAATTTAAAAAAGTATACAGGGTCAATAAAGATGCACTAGCTGACTTAGGCCTGAATAGGTATCAACTTTTGATCTACGATTTTTTAAGGTCCTAAAAGTTTCTGAGAATTTTAATGTTTTAAGTTTTCTTTAAAATTATGAATATAAATATCGTGACAACCAAAAGGTTGTGGGTATTTTTGCCAATATTTAAATAAGTTGATTGATGAAGAAAATTATATTGAAATCAATAATACAGTTCAAGTAACGGCTGTTTTATTACTGGTTTTTTTGGTTAGACTTGCGTTGGTTTTATTCGAATATACGATATATCAATTTAATTATAACCACTTATTCAGGATAAAGTAAGTAACTTACAAATTGAAGAACAAAAAATAGAATTGAAACAGTTGGGGTTTGGAATCATTTTAATATGAATATACAACTAATTACCATTGTTTTTCGTCGTTTTGCTAACGTTTCGGATAGTTTCATGGTGAGGCTTCTCAAAACGTCAACAAAACGATGAAGAGAAGTGGTAATTAGCCGTATAGTCATATTAGAACAAAATAAGTATTTTAGTGATCCGTATTCGGACGAAAACCAGTGCGCATTTTTTAAATGACCCTGTATAAAGGGTTTCTTTAAAGCGTAATTAGCATATATATAACGAGTTAACTAGACTTCAACTAAATATACCTATAACTGTTTCAACGGTGGTATTACGTGTAGTAATAGTAATAATTAGTAGATTTGTGTTCATAGGCAGAGGTTACCGCTTAACATCAGGTGGGCCTTTCGCTTGTTCCGTCACCCAAGTAGTATAAAAAAAAAAAAGTCATTGAGCAAATACATTTTTCGAGTAGAAATATCCTGTGGGTCTAGAAAAAAATTCGATCCCACAATTTTAAAGCTGGACGTCGGTTCACGTTCGCCGCCAGTGCTTTAAACTGAAAAAGTAACAAATATACGATGAAGTTTTAAAAAGGCACAATCACAAAAAGAAACATTTCATAGGACTCCCTGTATACTGTATACCAGGGGTTCCCAAAGTGGGCGATAACGCCCCCTTGTGGGCGCTGCAGGCCTAAAGGGGAGCGGTAAGAGACCCAGAAAATAATGGGAGCGTCAAATCAGACATACTTTCGCATTTTAATAGTTATTAGTATTCCTAGATAGGTAATTTTCGTAGACAATAGACCGCAGGCAAACATGTTTTAAAAAAGTTTTTGTAAATAACCCGATGTGTGCATGTTTAATCTCCGCTAATATAATTAATTTAATTTGAATTTATAGTGGTTTTTAAGTAGGTGAAAAAATGGAGGCGCTAAAAAATAATTTATTCTCAAACTGGGCAGTAGACAAAATAAGTTTGGGAACCCCTGCTGTATACCTACAGTTGTGGTTAGAGAAAGAGCTTCATTGCGTTTGGAAGCGTGGTGATCAAGTCGATACAAAATATACAAGACAATGTACCGAACCACTTTTTATGGTTCCGTAATTAAACGGTGCCCTATTAGTAAGGCGCACGCCAGAGCCAAATTCCATCACTTTCTAAACTCATTAAAGTTCAGGTAAGTTATAAAGTGACAGAACAGCGCTCGCACAACGAAAAGTAAGTGAAAATCACGAAAAACAATTATTTCCCACGTGAAAAACCGCCGCATCACAGAATCATACGTTCAACTTGAAGATAAAGTTTTTGCCGACATTTACGTTTTTTTTTTTATTTTTCTTTTGTTTTTCTTCTCTGTTTGTGTTTACACTAAAGACATACAAGTCTTAAGAGAGCAGAAGACGGTAATTATCAATACACACGTGTACCATACGACGTTTTTCAACAAACTTGTGAAGAAAATAATAATAAAACAGAAATACACACTCTGTGTAAATGTTCAACTGTCTCTATAACTCACTAGTGAATAATAGCAATGACAAAGTCATAGTTTGATTACAGGTGTCATTATGTGCCTAATTGCGGTGTAATTAGAGCCACCTTATGAGCAATTGTGTTGAAACTTGAAACATACATAATTTATACGGAGCTGATGTTGACATGGCTGGCAGCGCCATCTACTGATAGTAAAGTTATTGATAGTATCTCATAATATCATTGGTTTATTTACGAATAATGATTTCTAGTGTTCTTTTTTTTAGGGTATTCGTAGTTTTGAACCATTTTGTTTTGTTTTGAAAAGTCTCATGTGCCTGTAATTTCACCGGCACCCTTACCCTTCAAACCGGAACACAGCAATGCGAGCACTACTGCTTTGCGGCAGAAATAGGTATGGTGGTAGTACTTCCCCGGACGAACTCTTTCACAAAGAAGCAGTACTAATACTAAACTATTATTTAATCTGTAATTTTGTTTCACGTTGATTGACACGTGCTTGAGCTTGACACGTGCTTGAGCTTGACACGTGCTTAAGCTTGGTGAGACGCGATGGCGTGGTTGTGGCGGGCTTTGATTGGCGTGTCGCGCAACAAGGCGGATAGCTGTATATTTCAACCAGTTTAAAAACCATGATAATCTCGCTTTTTTTTTAACTGCTTGAACGGCTGATCATGGTGAAGATAAAGATAATAGTAGATTGATATACAAGGAGCTGAAATGACCTATTAGGTATACCTACCGACCGCATCGTCGAACATTATTTACACATAATGACCTATTAGGTATACCTACCGACCGCATCGTCGAACATTATTTACACATAATGACCTATTAGGTATACCTACCGACCGCATCGTCGAACATTATTTACACATAATGACCTATTAGGTATACCTACCGACCGCATCGTCGAACATTATTTACACATAATGACCTATTAGGTATACCTACCGACCGCATCGTCGAACATTATTTACACATAATGACCTATTAGGTATACCTACCGACCGCATCGTCGAACATTATTTACACATAATGACCTATTAGGTATACCTACCGACCGCATCGTCGAACATTATTTACACATCATGACCTATTAGGTATACCTACCGACCGCATCGTCGAACATTATTTACACATAATGACCTATTAGGTATACCTACCGACCGCATCGTCGAACATTATTTACACATAATGACCTATTAGGTATACCTACCGACCGCATCGTCGAACATTATTTACACATAATGACCTATTAGGTATACCTACCGACCGCATCGTCGAACATTATTTACACATAATGACCTATTAGGTATACCTACCGACCGCATCGTCGAACATTATTTACACATAATGACCTATTAGGTATACCTACCGACCGCATCGTCGAACATTATTTACACATAATGACCTATTAGGTATACCTACCGACCGCATCGTCGAACATTATTTACACATAATGACCTATTAGGTATACCTACCGACCGTATCGTCGAACATTATTTACACATAATGACCTATTAGGTATACCTACCGACCGCATCGTCGAACATTATTTACACATAATGACCTATTAGGTATACCTACCGACCGTATCGTCGAACATTATTTACACATAATGACCTATTAGGTATACCTACCGACCGCATCGTCGAACATTATTTACACATAATGACCTATTAGGTATACCTACCGACCGTATCGTCGAACATTATTTACACATAATGACCTATTAGGTATACCTACCGACCGCATCGTCGAACATTATTTACACATAATGACCTATTAGGTATACCTACCGACCGTATCGTCGAACATTATTTACACATAATGACCTATTAGGTATACCTACCGACCGCATCGTCGAACATTATTTACACATAATGACCTATTAGGTATACCTACCGACCGTATCGTCGAACATTATTTACACATAATGACCTATTAGGTATACCTACCGACCGCATCGTCGAACATTATTTACACATAATGACCTATTAGGTATAACTACCGACCGCATCGTCGAACATTATTTACACATAATGGTCGACGATACATACGGGACGAACTGATAACCTCCTTTTTAATAAGTCGGTTAATTAAATTACTAGTAATTTGTAAAATGACCAACGGTCAAACCACGGTCACGGTTAAGATCTCAAAGCCACGCAGCGTGTTATCGAGAGAGCTATGCTCGTGGTTTCACAACGTGATATAATCCGAAATGAGCAAATCCGTAGAAGAACCCAGACCACCGTATGTCGCAATTGTCTCTCAGAATTGGCAACTTGAAGTGGCAATGGGCGGGCCATATAGCTCTCAGAAATGACAACTGCTGGGGAATCAAGGTCTCGAGTGGCGACCTAAATAGGACGACGAAGGCTGATTTCGATGAACCAAGGACATTTAAAGGTCGCAGGAATTAGGTGGATGGCTGTGGAACGATTTGAGTGTTTCCACCAGAGATGTGCGAAGTAGATGAGCGGTGTGAGGATGCGAGGGAGGCTATGGAACGATGTGAGTGTTTCCACCAGAGATGTGCGAAGTAGATGAGCGGTACGAGGATGCGAGCGAGGCTGTGGAACGATGTGAGTGTTTCCACCAGAGATGTGCGAAGTAGATGAGCGGTGTGAGGATGCGAGGGAGGCTATGGAACGATGTGAGTGTTTCCACCAGAGATGTGCGAAGTAGATGAGCGGTACGAGGATGCGAGCGAGGCTGTGGAACGATGTGAGTGTTTCCACCAGAGATGTGCGAAGTAGATGAGCGGTGCGAGGATGCGAGCGAGGCTGTGGAACGATGTGAGTGTTTCCACCAGAGATGTGCGAAGTAGATGAGCGGTACGAGGATGCGAGCGAGGCTGTGGAACGATGTGAGTGTTTCCACCAGAGATGTGCGAAGTAGATGAGCGGTACGAGGATGCGAGGGAGGCTGTGGAACGATGTGAGTGTTTCCACCAGAGATGTGCGAAGTAGATGAGCGGTGCGAGGATGCGAGCGAGGCTGTGGAACGATGTGAGTGTTTCCACCAGAGATGTGCGAAGTAGAGGAGCGGTGCGAGGATGTGTAGCGGGCTCTTTTCCGTACAATACACATCTACCTCATAACATAAAATACATCTAACATACTTCGTCTAGTGACTGCTAGTAGTTTCTCACTCGCGTCAATCCTTTGCACACGCCCCTCACACACATCTCTCGCACACATCCCTCACACACATCTCTCGCACACATCCCTCGCGCACATCTCTCGCACTCATCCCTCACACACATCTCTCACACACATCTCTCGCACACATCCTTCGCGCACATCTCTTGCACCCATCCCTCGCATACATCCCTCACACACATCTCTCGCACACATCTCTCGCACACATCCCTCGCGCACATGTCTCGCATCCATCCCTCGCACACATCCCTCGCACACATCTCTCGCACACATCCCTCGCGCACATCTCTCGCACCCATCCCTCGCACACATCCCTCACACACATCTCTCGCACACATCTCTCGCACACATCCCTCGCGCACATCTCTCGCACACATACCTCGCACACATCTCTCGCGCACATCCCTCGCACACATCCCTCGCGCACATCTCTCGCACCCATCCCTCGCACACATCTCTCGCACACATCTCTCGCACATTCCCTCGCGCACATCTCTCGCACCCATCCCTCGCACACATCTCTCGCACACATCCCTCACACACATCTCTCACACACATCTCTCGTGCACATCCCTCGCGCAGATCGCTCGCTTGTTTTGTACGTATAAAAACCTCGCTCTGCTAAGCCATTTCCACCAGAGCTGCGCTGAGCGACGCCAAGTAAAAGTGATTCTATTGGTTCTTAACAAACAAATCGCAAGCGCATCCTCGCTTATCTCTGATGGAAAGGCAGCATTAGACGCGCTATGCGAAGCAGCTGAGCGGTGCGTGATAAAACAACCACCAATAGGAGTTTACCTGAATTCAATCAACTTCTGGGCTTTCTGCTTCAGGGAGTGCAACTTCATGTTCTTGTCGGAGCCCATGAATGGGATAGTACAGACCACGATCCCGATTACTAAGAGTACAATACCCACGGCTACTGCATACTTCTTGAAGTTCTGGCTAGACTTCAATACAGAGCTGAAAGAAAAAATACCAACTTGAAAAATAAATAAATATTGCTAAACAGTTCACACAACATTATCTAGCCCCAAGCTAAGCAGAGCTTGTGTTATGGAGGTAACAATACATTACATAGATCAATATTTATGACCCCCGACGCAAAAACGACGGGGTATTATAAGTTTGACGTGTCTGTGTGTGTGGATGTGTGTGTGTGTGTGTCTGTGTGTGTGTCTGTGTGTGTGGGGCTGTGTGTGTATCTGTCTGTGTGCCTGTGTGTGTGTCTGTCTGTGGCATCGTAGCTCCCAAACGGATAAACCGATTTAATTGTTTTTTTTTTGTTTGAAAGGTGAATTAGTCGGGAGTGTTCTTAGCTTTGTTTAATCAAAATCGGTTCAGCCGTTTCATTGCATCGAGGGTTTTTTAATTTTGTACAATATTAATAACTTGTTTATTATACATCGAAAATACCCAGAGCACCCTGAACTGCAGATCGTACAAATATTTGTTCCGACGTGGGAATCGAACCCGCAACCTCCTGCGTCGCAGGCGAGCCTTCGCCCGCCGTGCCACAGAGGTCGTCAACAAGCTCACTTACTTTCATTGTGGTACGAATTTCAAGTTGATACCTTTAGTGAGAACGAGTAATTAATTTTGTAAAAATTAATAAAACCCTAAACGCAATGAAACGGCTGAACCGATTTTGATCAAACATAGCTAAGAACACATCCGACAATACAACTTTCAAAAAAAAACAAAAAAACTAAATCGGTTGATTCTTTCGGGAGCTACGATGCCACAGACAGACACACACACAAACAGACACGTCAAACTTATAACACCCCGTCTTTTTTGCGTCTGGTGTTAAAAAGGATCTTTACAGACAGACAGACGAGATTGATGTTAATGGATGACTTACTAGCTCTCTTGAATCCTTCTGATGGTGTTCTTTTCAACATATGCCTTGCCCTTGGAGCTGGTTGGATCAGTGTAGTCGGAGGATTTGCCTGTGTGATAGTAATGGCTGACTTACAAGCTCTCTTGATCCTTCTGATGGTGTT
The DNA here is from genome assembly GCA_932527175.1 of Operophtera brumata. Classification (NCBI taxonomy): domain Eukaryota; kingdom Metazoa; phylum Arthropoda; class Insecta; order Lepidoptera; family Geometridae; genus Operophtera; species Operophtera brumata. The sequence goes on along the minus strand of OW052239.1, from coordinate 49,010,463 downwards.
CTTTTCAACATACGCCAATCCCTTGGAGCTGGTTGGATCAGTGTAGTCGGAGGATTTGCCTGTGTGATAGTAATGGCTGACTTACAAGCTCTCTTGAATCCTTCTGATGGTGTTCTTTTCAACATACGCCTTATCCTTGGAGCTGGTTGGATCAGTGTAGTCGGAGGATTTGCCTGTGTGATAGTAATGGCTGACTTACAAGCTCTCTTGAATCCTTCTGATGGTGTTCTTTTCAACATACGCCTTATCCTTGGAGCAGGTTGGATCAGTGTAGTCAGAGGATTTCCCTGTGCTCGAGTCGTAGCTAGACCATCTGTTTTCTGAGGGAAGAAAGTTTATTTTATTTTAGGCCTTAAGTGAAGTATACCTAGCCCCCTTCATAAAAAATGAAGTTTAGTTCATTTAGTTAGGCTTATAGCTGGTGAGCTACATATTTTTTTCTATTTAGTTATTTACTTGCAAAAAACAAGCATGCTATAAAAATTAGTTAAATACTACTTAAACAAAAACAAACAACAATAGATACATAGGGACAATAGATAGATAGGTAGATACCAAACAGAAGATATTCACGGGAATAGAATGAAGTAGATAAGTATATAAGTGGTTTACTAGCCCCCACACTAGGATACCCTGTGTTGTGGGTGGCTAGTCTCTTCCAGAAGATTTAACATATTATTAACTTAGTTTAAACAGTTTAAAACATTAGGTAGGTACGAGTAAGATTTTAGAATGTAGGTTTGTACACACATAAGAAAGTAAAGTAGGCAAGTCCTAAGTCCTCATCATCTTCACATCTACACATAAAATAGGTACACAACAACACAAAGGAAACCAAATAATCCAAGGAGATAATCCTGCACTATGCATATTGGCCATATTCCAATAAAATCATAAAATATGGTTCGGCCACGTAATGTAATGCCATCATGGCGGAGACTAACAGCCACACTCAGAAACGTTCATTAAATTAGTCCTAATGAGTATTTAACTAAGTAGCATTAAATCTGTTAATGAACGGTTCATCCCAGATAGTTAATTTAAGGGTTCATTAGTTAATGACAGTTTTAAGTATCCGTAGGGCGGAGCATCGTCGATTCTTGGTCGATTCACTATATCGATTGCAATTATCGAAGGCAAAACTTACTCCTAACTGTCAATGTAGCGTCAAATATTTCCTTACTGTCAATGTCAAATAACTGAAGAAAATATTTTAATTGTTGTTGTTGGTTGGTTCGCCTGGCAAAAGAGACTTGTTTTTTTTTGTGAAATAAAAATAATTTGATGTATAAATAATTATCATGATACTTGCTACAATAGTAATTTATTGAACGAGCGAAGCGAGTTCTCTTTGTCAACTTTGAAGAATCGGCGTTTGTATGTATGTATGATCTTCATAAAATTTGATGGGGTAGATAGTATTGGTACAATTTGTTGGTAAAGCTATATCGGTCGGGGGGTTGTTGGGATATTGGGGTCCAAAGGGGGGTAAAATAATAAAGTGAGCCCCTAGCTTCGACATTTCAAAACTCTTTTTTATGATTTCTTAACATATATTTTTTGAGATATAAAATAAAAAATAAAATAAAATAAAAATATTATACTTACCTATATTAAATAATAAAATAAATTAAATATGTAAAAACCAAAACCTCTAGGGGTAGGTACTTCCTCTAATCCTACAACGCTGAAATTTGGTATGTTTGTAGCTTTATGACACAAATACTGGAAAAAGTATAAAATTTAAGAATTTCGAAACTTGTACTCTATAATAGTAGATTGTATCATAAGGGAGCAACATAATATTTTTACGGCGAGGGCGCTTTTTTGAATCCAGAGCGAAGTGAGGGATTCTTTTAGTAGAATCCTGAACGTAGCGAGGGATTCAAAGTACGTCGCCCGAGCCAAAAATATATGTTGCGCCCGTGTGATACACTCTGCTTTTCATCACCGTTGGGTGCACTTAAAGGCGAACCCAGTCGTCCTTTTCGAATAGATGGGATGAAAAACAATAAGCAGCATAACATCCATTGTTGACATCCCGTTTCTAGGAATTTGAACGAAGTTGTAGGTCTAACTTTTCGAGACTTGACAAGTACGTTCATTTTATGTGGGTGGATATACTCACGTAGGTACATAGATATTTTTTCGAAAGATATAAAGGTTACCTACCTGAATCGCGTGTATTTCCGAGGTCTCGGTTCGGGGCGAACCCTAGTTATTTTGTAAAGGGATCAGAATAATCTCGTAAATACCGTCTCGGTCCCACTTGTCTAAACCTTCTGGCATAGTCCACAAACTCAATAAAGTCTAACAATCAGACATTTTTGCCTTAAATTAAACATACACACAACTTTCAGTTATATAACAAAAACTATGTGCACACAACACAATGCAAAACATAGGTAGCGAATCACAAAAATAAAAAAACTAGCCTCAAACGAAATGTCAAAATCAGTCGTTAAATAGTTAAGTAAAGGTTTTGCTGTGCTTAACTTTTATTGCCATTAAGGGACGCTAATGAACCGTTAACTGACTCTGAGAGTCATTTTTTCCCAATCTACACTAAGGAATGGCTAAAGTAACCATTAAGCAACTCTGAGTGTGGCTGTAAGATCCAGAGTCTTGAGCACCGCCGTAAGGTCGCATGCCTTTCTATCTTCTATAGCTTACATTTCGGGCAATGCTCCCAGGAACTTCACGATCTGATCCCACCATCTCCTTTTCATCATAGAACGAGTAGACGCACGGCTCGGTACCATCCATACCTCATTAGTATACCTTCGATTCGTACTAAACGGTTCAGTTCTAACTTTTTTATAATGCGAACTGCTGGAGTGGGATACACTACCGTCGTCTGTCTTTCCTAAAAACTATAATATGTGTCTTTGTTGTTTGAGTGAAGGTGACTTCTAGACTTTTGTGTTCCATCTTCAGCCACATCGTCACTTACCAACAGGTGAGATACTGGTCAAAAGTCTAACAACGTTAAAAAACAAAATATAGAGAATAAATAAAGAAGATATTTAGTAGTAGTGGAGCTTTTCTGTGAAAGAGTTGGTCTACCTACATACCTATTTCTGAAGCAAAGCAGTAGTGCTCGCACTGCTGTGTTCCGGTTTGAAGGGTATGGGTGCCGGTGCAATGATATTACAGGCACATGAGACTTTTCATATTTATGTCTCAGGGTGGCGGGAGCCTCTTCCTCAATATGTTCAACTATCTGTTCAACCAGTTGAACATATTGGATGAATTTTCTCCAATTTTTTAAACTTTAAAATGTAGTTGAACTCTTTGGACTAAAAATTACAATAAGTTCAATTTCAATATTTTTATTAATAAAACAGGGTTCAAAAAAAAATGAACCATGCATACCATGCATAACCATAAATACCCACCATGCATTTTAAAATAATTCATTCGTTGCGTCATGTGAATTTTTATCTAGTTGCAAAATAGTACTCTCGCGGTGAGGAATTAAATCAAAGTCACTGAAATGCCCTTGAAGAAATTTAAGGCATGTGTCCTTTTACCATACTGATTATTTTTCCAAAAAGGCTGTCAGGCTTGTAGTTAAGTAATTTATATTTTTTCTTTCTACTGAAGACAATACTTACACAATGCTATGAAGAAACAGGCTAAAGCCTCCTCCTAACTCTGGCCTAATTCTCGTTTCAAGCGAGATGTTTAACGTCTCGCAGATTTCATCTCTCTTGATTCTTGGAAATCTTGAGTGCAAAATCTCGCTCATTCCATTCAGGCGTTTTTTCAAGCAAGATGGCTACGATCATCGATTAATCGGGAGAAAATTATTCGACTATTCGCGATTATTAATTAGTTTTTTCAAAAATAGGGCATAATTATTTTGAAAATAAGGTTTAACAGCATAAATAAATACATAGTTTTAATCAAGTGCTAGTTTCCTGACTAAATCAACCACTAATCACCTCATTCTCGAAATCGTGAGATCGACCGAACCGGCTTGATGACGTCACATATATTCTCGGCATCTCACAGTTTTATATCTCGAACGAATTTCGTACGAGATACAACGTGTGGTCTTTAGCATGTGAGATCATAAAATCATGCGAGTTCTGTCTGTCATTCAAAGTCCGTACTTACTCCGTCAGTCAATCAACTGAAAATAGTGTGTTGTATTGTGTGCGAAATAAAGTTAACGTGTGGTGTGAAGTGAAATGACAATAACACAGATTTGAGATATGAGCCGTAAACTTTTCCAAAAAAAAAAATAGACGGATTTGTAAATAGCATTGTGACAATATTGTGTTTTGATTTTGAGTGGTGTTAGAACTTATGTAAAAATTATGTAATCGCTTGACATTCTTTCACGACAAGTAACGAGATTTATCCGAATGAGCGAGATTTTTGCATTTGAGATGGGCAAGAAACATGCGAGATCGAAATTATGAGATTGTTATGAATTGTAATTGATTGGTTTAGTGCTAATTTTATTTTGTTACATACACCAAATCGAAAGAAGCAATTTTGACTCGACGCATCTTGAATGATAAAACCTATCCAACATGGTAAATACCACACGTTTGTCTGCGAGATGCTGAGAATAGCAAAGTAAGTTTTTTAAACGAGATATGACGTCATCACGCCGTTTTGATCGATCTCACGATTTCGAGAATAAGGCCCCAGACCAACTCCTAGCTCGCCAGTTAGGACGAGGCCTAATAAAGAAGTGAACTATGTACAGTACTACAACAAAAGTAAGAGGCGTCGGCAATCATCGGCAATCATCGGCTTTTCGCAACAGAAATATGATTGTAAATGAGTGAAAAAGGGACAGAAACTAACGATGACTGCCGAGACATCTAATTTAAATCGTTGTACTGTATATTCTCTGCTTGAATCGTCAGGTTAAAAATAGTAGCTCTCGTCTCGTTGTAACAACAAAATATCATAATATTTAGCACTGAATGGTATGTTCTGAATGCATTATTTACTAGCGATCACCCGCGTTTTCACTCGCTTTATTCTCCTGAGGGAACTGATCTTCGGGATCGTATAAAAGTGATCCAGATTTTAATAATTGGACCAGTCATTTTCGCATATTTGGATTTTATAATGCTGCTTGATCCGTCATAGCAAGTTGTATAAAAAATCAAAAAAAATACGTACGGTCCTTTTCACTATAATTTCTAAGGACATTATTCTCTTTATCCGGTGACATATCCCCTTTTTGAGCAGTAGTCCTATGTTTTGGATCAGCATGCTTCTTCGTCACGTATAGTTCTCCTTGAAGTACATCATCCAGAGCTTGTGAATTAGTTGTATCTGCAAGCGTACATTTATTTAGTTTATCTACATACATACCTAAACACGCCTAATCTTCAAAGGGGGTAGGCATAGCCTCAATAGGCCTCTTTTCAAGGTGGGTTGCACCATCGTGGAATATAGACGTGAAAGTGTTTTTTTTTCTTTTAAACATTGATAGACAATAATCTCACCTTTGTTTGACAATAATCTCACCTGTTGGTAAGTGACGATGTGGCCGAATATGGAGCACAAAGGTCTAGAAGGCACCTATTCATACTAGCATTAAAGTGTCCCAGATTATAGTTTTCAGGAAAGACAGACGACGGTAGTGTATTCCACTCCTTATTTCGTGAGCTCATCGCCGCCATTGCTGACTCGGCTAAAGCTTTCTTCTAATAACACATTCCATAAATAAGTAGCAGCCAGGACAAATCTTATACCAACGAATCTTATCAACAAGTCCGGGTAATCCCTTAGTCGGCTTTTAAGACATCTTTAGGAGTGAGGAGACGGAGGGGTATATTCTTAGTAAATAAGTTATTGGATTTATCTATTAAATTATTGGGTTTACCTATAGATTAATTTGTATTATTCATTTATAATTCATTTATTCTTGCTCCATGTACTCTATGTACTCTACAAAAGTCCCTGACCCTGCTAAGGGCGAATTTGGCGTGAAAAGTGACTAGTTGTAGTGACGTCAGCCCCGCCCCAATGCCTTTTGAACACCAATAGAATCTTACTATTTCGGGGCACACCATATTTTTTTTATATTTATTTTTATATTATATTTTTTAATAGAATTTGTAAAAGTCATAAAACAACAAACAAGTAATTAATTATTTTTAAAAAAAATTAAAAATCCCTCTGCGTAATGAAACGGATAAACTGATTTTGATCAAACATAGCTAAGAACACTCCCGACTAATACACATTTCAAACAAAAAAAAAACGGTTCATCCGTTCGGGAGCTACGATGCCACAGACAAACACACACACACACACACACAGACACGTCAAACTTATAACACCTCGTTATTTTGCGTCGGGGGTTATTGGGCCGAGTTAGTTTACGGTCATCGCTGCAAGCGAAAATGTTTTGAAACTAGGCAGGGACTTTTGTAGCTGATTGTACATAATAAGCTTAGATCTAATAGTGTAGTAAATATTACTACATCATCCTGCGAGGGCTAATTTGATTTTATGTTTGTTATAAGTTATTTATTAGTAGTATTATTTACCTGTGTTTCCCAAAGAGTGAGCGCCTAAGTTGCCAGTATCTAAATACATATAGTTCTCTGGCAACATGTTATGGGTAGTGTCAGATTTGGTCATCAATTCAGAGTAAGACGATGTATCCGCTATTATAGACGGCATGACGGTTATAGACGAGTTGAAGTTCAATATCGGCGCGTTCAGGGACCTGGTGTCATCGGATGGTAGTGTGGTATTGGAGTCCTTGACTGTGGATACACAGGAGCTCCCTGGTATTGATTCGCTCCAAATTGATGAACGGTGTAGATTGCTTTGACGCTCATCGTCGTTCGTAATTCCGACGGATTCGATAGCATCTGGAAATAGAATAGAATAGAATATTATTTATTGCACAAAACAAACAATGTACCTAAGCAAACTTAAAGTGGATACTCTCACTTTAAGGAGACGTAACACACATGTTTTAATTGATAGTATCTCATAAATATCATCAGCTTCGCTACGTTACCCAGAAATTCATTCTTACAGTGTTTTTTTTTTGTTTAGGGGTATCGTAGCTAAACTGATGATATTTATGAGATACTATCAATTAAAACATGTGTGCAGAGTCTCCTAGTTCTCGCGAAATCAACTTTCGCTATCTGAAGGAGTGTTCATAAGCTGTATGGGCAAAAAAAAGAAAAAAAAAAAAAGAATTTCGCGCCTCAAGCTACCTTAATGCTAAGAAGCACCTTTGTGTATTGTGGATACATTTATTTAGGTGGTGCACAAAATGTATATGGAGAAGAAAAAAAGTACTAAAAGTAATACATTTATTTATGGAAAGAAAAACACAACTTAACAAGTAGGTATTTACAAAATTAAAAAAATACATATGAAGCAGTTGTGCTACCTAAAGGCTAGCTGCTAACGATCTAAAGGTACCTCAACTGATCCAAATCACTACCAGACAGGAGCGTCCCTAAGCTGCTGTCTGCATTGCTATGCTGAATGGCAATACTAGTGCGTTGAGCCAGATAAGAGTCAGATCTCGGGTCACGCGTCGCTAAGACCAGACGCCCTAAAAGAAGTTTGAAAACGCAAAGGGCCCCCACGGACTCAGAGACTGTAAATTAAAATGTTAACTTTTTATGGAAGATCCATGTAGGCTCTGTCTACTCCTTTGGGGAAAACGTGTGCCTAATTGTGGCTGCATCATTTAGTATTAACTAATAAACACTACCTTACTTTACCGATATTGGTAATATTAGAAAAAAAATAAGTTTCCTAAAAAGTAGCACGCATATAAACAAGTTCGTAAACCTATAAAAAAAAATGATTCTTATATACCAGGATCATGAGCTATGATTGTACCTACTTGTATTAATATTTATTCTTATAAACCAGGATCATGAGCTAAGATTGTACCTACTTGTATTAATATTGATTCTTATATACCAGGATCATGAGCTATGATTGTACCTACTTGTATTAATATTTATTCTTATAAACCAGGATCATTAGCTAAGATTGTACCTACTTGTATTAATATTGATTCTTATATACCAGGATCATGAGCTATGATTGTACCTACTTGTATTAATATTTATTCTTATAAACCAGGATCATGAGCTAAGATTGTACCTACTTGTATTAATATTGATTCTTATATACCAGGATCATGAGCTATGATTGTACCTACTTGTATTAATATTTATTCTTATAAACCAGGATCATGAGCTAAGATTGTACCTACTTGTATTAATATTTATTCTTATAAACCAGGATCATGAGCTATGATTGTACCTACTTGTATTAATATTTATTCTTATAAACCAGGATCATGAGCTATGATTGTACCTACTTGTATTAATATTTATTCTTATAAACCAGGATCATGAGCTAAGATTGTACCTACTTGTATTAATATTGATTCTTATATACCAGGATCATGAGCTATGATTGTACCTACTTGTATTAATATTTATTCTTATAAACCAGGATCATGAGCTAAGATTGTACCTACTTGTATTAATATTGATTCTTATATACCAGGATCATGAGCTATGATTGTATCTACTTGAATTAATATTTATTCTTATAAACCAGGATCATGAGCTATGATTGTACCTACTTGTATTAATATTTATTCTTATAAACCAGGATCATGAGCTATGATTGTACCTACTTGTATTAATATTGATTCTTATATACCAGGATCATGAGCTATGATTGTACCTACTTGTATTAATATTTATTCTTATAAACCAGGATCATGAGCTAAGATTGTACCTACTTATATTAATATTGATTCTTATATACCAGGATCATGAGCTATGATTGTACCTACTTGTATTAATATTTATTCTTATAAACCAGGATCATGAGCTAAGCTTGTACCTACTTGTATTAATATTTATTCTTATATACCAGGATCATGAGCTATGATTGTACCTACTTGTATTAATATTTATTCTTATAAACCAGGATCATGAGCTAAGATTGTAACTACTTGTATTAATATTGATTCTTATATACCAGGATCATGAGCTATGATTGTACCTACTTGTATTAATATTTATTCTTATAAACCAGGATCATAAGCTAAGATTGTACCTACTTGTATTAATATTGATTCTTATATACCAGGATCATGAGCTATGATTGTACCTACTTGTATTAATATTTATTCTTATAAACCAGGATCATGAGCTAAGATTGTACCTACTTGTATTAATATTGATTCTTATATACCAGGATCATGAGCTATGATTGTACCTACTTGTATTAATATTTATTCTTATAACCCAGGATCATGAGCTAAGATTGTACCTACTTGTATTAATATTTATTCTTATAAACCAGGATCATGAGCTATGATTGTACCTACTTGTATTAATATTGATTCTTATATACCAGGATCATGAGCTATGATTGTACCTACTTGTATTAATATTTATTCTTATAAACCAGGATCATGAGCTAAGATTGTACCTACTTGTATTAATATTGATTCTTATATACCAGGATCATGAGCTATGATTGTACCTACTTGTATTAATATTTATTCTTATAAACCAGGATCATGAGCTAAGATCGTACCTACTTGTATTAATATTGATTCTTATATACCAGGATCATGAGCTATGATTGTACCTACTTGTACTAATATTTATTCTTATAAACCAGGATCATGAGCTAAGATTGTACCTACTTGTATTAATATTGATTCTTATATACCAGGATCATGAGCTATGATTGTACCTACTTATATTAATATTGAATTGAATTGCGTTCATTAATTTAATTGAATTGAGGTAATTACCAAATAACAACACATTTTTTTAATTACTAAAATGCAATCTACTTTAATTAAAGTGGATTGCATTTTCTGACATTTTCTGCTGCTTGGATAATTGTTAACCTATTTAATGCCTTAAGGTTGTTCCTCGTGGTCAGCTAGGCACGACAGCGTCAATAGATGGCGCTGTTGCCAAATTTTGAAGTATTTTATGTATTTATGAATTAAAATGTGCATATTATGTCATAACACTAACGTTCACGCAAATGGTGGTTTATTTGCTATGTACCTAGCTATATTTCAGGTTATTTTAGTCTCTAGTTTTAACATACTTGTGCCGAGCAAATTCCGAGCAATATGAAAGCCTACTCACGCACACAGTCAAGGATATTATTGTATTAGAACTATAAGCTAATTTCGGCGCGCGAATTTCAAAATAGTTGGACTAGCGGCTTGGACTGTCGACTCAGAACTTCTGAACCCACGTTACTGCGTTCGATTCTATACTGCCTATATTTTTAGTATTTTTTTTTTACTTTTTTTTTGTGAACCAGTGACTAGATCTCTCGACACTAAAACCACAGTACTGGGTTCGATACCAGACTATTTTTTTTTTATAAATGTTTTTGTAATGATCTACAAAATACACTGATTCTGCTTCAGCCAATATTATGTTTGTGAAGTGAGTGTTGTGGTGTGTCTTTATTTCAAATCAAAAAGTAGGTACTCGATTCTTAACCGACCTCAAAAAATGGAGGAGGTTATCAATTCCAGAGTTTTTTATTATGTTTGTTACCTCATACCATTTACGTAACGATTAGGAAAAAAAATTACATGATATACTTCCAGATTGGTGCCATTTTCATTAAAATGTTTTTCTGATGATGGAATCCATGAAGATTGAGGGAACTCCTCAAATATTATAGGCACACATATATCAATTTCGGTATTTTCAGCAACAAGTCAAGCATTGCATTCAGAATGTTTTTTGTTTTTTATACTACTAGAATGACGGAACATGCTGATGGCCCACCTGATGTTAAGCGGTAACCTCTGCCTATGAACAGTGCATTACCTCATAGGTCACGTCCACCTAGGACGCGCCCTATGTGGCATTGCACTGCGCCCGCCACCCTGAGACATAAAGGTGAAACGTCTCATGTGCCTGTAATTTCACCGGCACCCTTACCCTTCAAACCGGAACACAGCAATGCGAGGACTACTGCTTAGCGGCAGAAATAGGTATGGTGGTAGTACTTCCCCGGACGAACTCTCACACAAAAAAGCTCTACTACTACTATATTTCACGGGTGGCAACAATGGTGTCTCCTGCGATATCCGATTGAGCTGAAATTTGGCATACTCGTACCTATCTAGTTCCGATGACAGTACAATACTATGGTGAAAGCGAGCTGATCTGATGATGGAGACGGAACGTGGACAGCGGAACTCCTCGATGGATAATAGTAAACTGGCCGTGCTTAGGCTCATTTTCATCAGCACACTAATTTTATTAAGTCTTATACCTGGACTTGTAGTTAGCTTGTAGTTCCTGACTGCTAGCTTATTTCAGGAATGTATTATACTGGAAGAAAGCATTAGCAGAGTCAGTCGTGGGAAGCAATGGCGGCGATGAGCTCACCACTTGTCACGTGTATTTCCCACGATGGTGCAACCCACAGTGAAAAGAGGCACATGAGAGGCTCTGCTTACTCTTTCGGGGAAAAAGGCGTGTGTCTATGTATGTATTTATGTTGTATTGGGTATAAATTCCTAGCTATGAAGTAGTTTTTCAGGGTTCCGAAAAAAAAAAATACGGAACCCTTATGGATTCGTCATGTATGTCTGTCTGTCCGTGTATGTCACAGCCACTTTTTTCCGAAACTAATTTTCACACAAAAATAGAAAAAAACAATAAGTTTTTGGGGTTCCCCATACTTAAAACTGAAACACATTTTTTTTTCATCAAACCTGTGTGGGGTATCAATGGATAGGTCTTCGAAAATGATATTGAGGTTTCTAATATCATTTTTTTCTAAACTGAATAGTTTGCGAGAGAGAGAATGATAAAACTAAACAAAAAAAATGGTGAACATTACCATGTAAACTTCCAACGAAAATTGTTTTGAAAGAGATCTAGTACGTAGTTTTTTTTAATATATCATAAGTTGTAAACCATCCAAGAACTTTTATGTTATGTTACTTGCTGCTACGGAACCCTTCATGGGCGAGTCCGACTCGCACTTGGCCGCTTTTTTTTCTAAAGATTTATTTACTTTCAGCTTTTATTGATAGATCATCAACTGAAGTCCACGGCTGGGCATAGGCCTCCCCCATAATATAATGCACATAGAAACTTTATTTTACGCCGCATAAATGGCTATTGCTTTACAAAGCACAAGTAAGGCCGCACGTAGAAACTGTTCCCATCTATGGCACGGGGCACCCAAGTACCAGCTGCTTCGTTTTGACTCCTTACAGAGAAGAGCCATTAGCATCATCGGTGACCCCAAGCTCTCCGATACTCTAGAACCGCTTAGCCAACGCAGAGCTATCGGATCTCTTTGCGTGATCTACCGCCTCTACAACGGGGAATGTTCTGACGAGCTTTCCGATCTCATCCTCGCATCGAGATTTTACCATCGCTCTTCCCGGCACCGTGACAAAGCTCATCCGCACATCATAGAACCCTGGGTTTCTCGAACGACTCGTTTCTCGAGATCATTTCTTCCCCATAAAGTACTATTATTTATTCTGTGCCTATAAACTATGGAATGAGCTTCCATCTGAGGTTTTCCCGTGTCGTACATGTCGTACGTAACCATGTTTTATTTCATGAAAAATGGTCATAAATTCCTTCAGGGTAGGCAGCGCATCGACAATTACCCCCAGTGTTGCCGGTGTCTATAAGCGACGGTGACCACTTCACATCAGGCCGTATGCTAGTTTGCCAATTTGTATCATAAAAAATAAAAAAAAAACTGCCAAGTGCTAGTCGGACTCTAGCACGAAGGGTTCCATACAATAATCTAAAATTAAAATTAAAATTACACGCAAATGTACCAGCCATCACCCAATCACGCAACAGGGGGACAGATCCAACTTTTTTGTTCTAACTGTCACCTTAGGGGGGACAGATCAGTGTGACAAATGGGAATAATTCGTCGCGCTCCATTTCCATTATTGTGATGTCTTGAGTTTGAGAAATAAAGCCGACGAAGTAACAATTCTTCATTGAGGAAATCCGCAGTTGACCCTATTTTCAACAAGTTTTTTTTTTTTTTTTTTTAACATTGATAGACCTTTGTTTGTGCACGATCTCACCTGTTGGTAAGTGACGATGCGGCCGAAGATGGAGCACAAAGGTCTAGAAGGCACCTATTCACTCTAGCCTTGAAGAGGTCCAGATTATAGTTGAGTTAGTAATTAATTTTGTAAAAATTAAAAAAAAAACCCCAAAGCTGAACGGCTGAACCGATTTTGATCAAACAAAGCTAAGAACACTCCCGAAAAATAAACCTTTCAAACAAAAAAAAACTATTTCGGTTCATCCGTTTGGGAGCTACGATGGGACAGACAGACACACACACACACAGACACGTCAAACTTATAATACCCCTTCGTTTTTCGTCGGGGGTTAAAAGAGAGGATAACCCATTCAATAAAAATTAATTATATTATTTTTAATTTCGAGGCCTTTGCGACTTGCGAGACAATGAGGGAAAGGATTGCATTTCAAAAAGGCTAATTCTCCTTAAAAAAAAAGATTGTTAATTTGTATTACACTATGTATAAAATATTTATCTTTTTTATGTTTTTTTATTTATCTTCACTATTATTTTGTATTTTTTAACCCCCGACGAAAAACGAAGGGGTGTTATAAGTTTGACGTGTCTGTGTGTGTGTGTGTGTGTCTGTATGTCCCAACGTGGCTCCCGAACGGATGAACCGAAATCGTTTTTTGTTTTTGTTTGATAGGTGTATTTGTCGGGAGTGTTCTTAGCTTTGTTGGATCAAAATCGGTTCAGCCGTTTTATTTCGTTCGGTTTTTTTTTAAGTTTTACAAAATTAATTCCCTGTAAATATGTAAACTTTGTTGTTTTGTTTGTTTGTTTGTTTGCCAAGCTGCGGTGAAATGGCTAGTACAGTATAAACACAATTACCTACTAGTAATAAATTAGTGCTTAGGAACGTACCATCTGGACTAGCGCCTAGAAAGGAATGGAATCGCTTCGAAGCGAATGTCTTTTGGCTAGGCCGGCTGATATGCATTGCATGCAAATAATATTATGGAAATTAAAAAAAAAAGTGGCCAAGTGCGAGTCGGAGTCGCCCATGAAGGGTCCCGTAGCAGCAAGTAACATAATATCAAAGTTCTTGGATGGTTTACGATTTATGACGTATTAAAAAAAAACTACTAACTAGATCTCGTTCAAACCAATTTTCGTTGGAAGTTTACATGGTAATGTACATTTTTTTTTTAGTTTTATCATTCTCTTATTTTAGAAGTTACGGGGTTGGGGGGGGGGGGACTTTTTACCACTTTGGAAGTGTCTGTCGTGCAAACTATTCAGTTTAGAAAAAAGTTATATTATAAACCTCAATATCATTTTTGAAGACCTATACATAGATACCCCACACCAACGGGTTTGATGAAAAAAAAAATTGAGTTTCAGTTCTAAGTACTAATACTTAGAACTGAACCCCCATTTTTTTTTTGTTTTTTTCTATTTTTTTGTGAAAATCTGAATGCGGTTCACAGAATACACCTACTTACCAAGTTTCAACAGCATAGATCCTATAGTTTCGGAAAAAAGTGGCTGTGACATACACGAACAGACATAACATGTCATAGTAAGATGAACTCTTGTCTTCTAAGCAGGAGGCAAAATGTTCAATACCCACCCTGGGCCTGCATATCTGAATCTTCCGAAGACCCTAACTGGCAATTATAATGAATAAGACCCCTAGGAATCATTTCAACGAATTTGTTTGAAGATTGTAGTTTCACCTACCTACACAGAACTGACTTCGACTGAAACAAGGCAATACTATGTTTTTTTTTTTTAATATTGAATGAGCGAAGCGAGTTCTCTGATTCAACTTGGAAGAATTGGCATTTGTATGTATGTATGTATGTATGTTTGTCCGAGCATAACTTCCGAACCGTTAATCCGATCTTCATGAAATTTGATTGGGAGGTGATAGTATTGGTACAATTTGTTGGTAAGGTTATGAGCTATATCGGTCGGGGGGTTGTTGAGATATTGGGGTCCAAGAGGAGGTAAAAAAAAGTGAGAATATCAGATCAAATGTGGTGTCATATGAAAGTTCCTCGCTTCGACATTTCAAAACTATTTTAGTTTCTGAGATGTTAGGGTAAATCAAAAATGTAAAAAAACAAAACCTCTAGGGTACTTCCACTAATCCTACAACGCTGTTTTTTTTACGTTTGTAGCTTTTATGATACAAATACTGGGAAAAGTCTAAAATTTATGAATCTTGAAACTTGTAGGTACCTACTCTATAAAATAACAACCAGTGTATAACATTCTTTGTTGACCTCCCGTTTCTAGGAATTTTAACGACGTTGAAGGTCTAACTTTTCGAACCACATGTGGATGTACATAGATATTTTTTCGAAATAAATAAGGTAACCTACCTAAACCGTGTGTATTCGTGAGGTCTCAGTTCAAAAAACCTTGTGCGTAAATATATAGGTAATTATGATCAGCTAGTAGTATTTAATTTAATTTTTACGTAATTAAGATAATATTATATTTGTCTGTAATTTCTGTCTAGTTGTTTGTAATTTAATTTTCTCCCATTATTTATACAAAGTTCATATGTAGAGACCTTGCAATGCATTGCGGCCTCCGGCTGTCTGGCTGATTCGCATACACATGTCCAATCCTAAATGTTTGTTTTTCTAATATTTTCTATCCGAGCTAATTATGATATGACAGATCGAAGCGGCAACAGCGCTTAGCCGGCGTAAGTCACGAGCTGACAACGTCGCGTGTAAGTGACATGTTACTGTTATCTAATCTGCGGCTATGTGTGTGACACTGTCAGTGTACACTCACACACTGACATAAATGAACTAAAATTTCGATGTTATTTTCGCTATTAATCCACTGTTTTCTTCAACCAAATATGTGTTGACGCAAATAATGACCAATATAAAAGCCAACAACAGTCATTTCAGTGTAAAATTATACTCTGTTTGCCCATATTTGTGCTAATACGTTTGTATGGAAAAGCGACCACCTTAATGGGGTATGCGGCTAAATTCCTAATTTAAGATTTGATTTTTAACAGATTTAATCAAGCATAATATTAATATTATAAATATGCATGGATACTACATTATAATTCCGAGGGATCACTGTACCAGAAAAAAGATAGGACAATATTTTCTCGAAAGAAAAAAAAAACAAAGTTACCTCTAACTTTTGTCTAGATTCGATTGTTTATCAAAATGGTGCATATTATTGGGTAAAAAATGAGATAAATAAAATCAATACAATAAAACCGAGGGTTTACTGTAAGATTTTTGTGAAAAAAAACTTTTTCAATGCAAGCTTTTATAAAATTGGTGATGATAACCGTGTGCTGAACAAAATGAGCCTAAACACGGCCAGTCTACTATTATCCATCGAGGAGGTCCGTTGTTCACCTTCCGTCTCCATCATCAGATCAGCTCGCAGTCACCATCATATTGTATTGTCATCGGATGTGGACAAATATGTTAAATTTTAGCTTAATCGGTTGAGTATTATTGCTTTAAAATTCAGTTGCAAGATTCCACGAGGATTCCACCCAGACAAACATACATACATTGCAATTTAAATAAAAGCTCGTAAAAAGCATGACGGCATCGGGACACGCATAAAAGAAAATACGCCACTGAGCCCAGTTTTCGGCTCTCCTCATCCAGTTTCTGCCAGCCACCCCGCGCAAGTCGTCGCTCCACCTAGCCAGAGGGTGCCCTACACTACGTTTGCCAAGATGCGGTCTCCACTCAAGAATTACTAACTTGGATAGTATATATTACCTATCCTTACCTCTTATAGCACGTTCGACGTTATGCACAGTTGCTTCCAAAGCACACATGACCTCACAGAACTTCAGGATCAACTCCTGCTCATACGGAGTTAGCTTCTTATATATGTCCTCATCCACAGCACCGGTTTTAGAGCTCATGCAGCAGTGGTACAGGACCAAGCTGGACATGATGTAAAGTCTCTTTGAGGCATCACTTTCTTCACTAGGGTATCTGATAGACGGAGAGACAGATTAAGGGTCGGTACACATCTGACGGAAAATGCGTCGAGTATTATCGGTCGCGTAACGCCAAAACAGACAAATCTATATATATAAAACAAAGTCGTGTTAGTTACACCACTTATAACTCAACATCGGCTACCCGTTCGAAGCCGGGGCGAGTCACTAGTATATAATAAAACATTCAACCTTTCACACCTAACCGATGACTGTATATCTTCTGTGCTTCTGGACCGAGTAAAGCTAAGGCCAAACCAACGCGTTCAGCCCGCGTCCGCGGTGGCGTGCACGGTAGCGATCCATTTCGCGAGAACTAGGAGACAGAACATACATGTTTCAATTGATAGAATCTCATAAATATCATCAGTTTAGATACGAAACCCCCTAAACACATTTTTACAGTTTTTTTTTGTTTATGTGTATCGTACTAAACTGATGATATTTATGAGATACTATCAATTAAAACATATGTGTTAAGTCTCCTAGTTCACGCGAAATAAACTATCGCTATCTGAAGAAGTGTTCATGAGCTGTAATGAGCCAAAAACACCAAAAAACTTGAATTTCGCGCCCCAGGCGAGAGCGTCCGCCTTAAATGATTCGAATGACCATAGGTTTTTTTTTTATTTAACTTCGTGAGTGGCGCAACAAGCAGAGTTAAGCGATAACCTCTGCCTTTAACAATGCATTACCTCATATGTCACGTCCACGCACCCTATGTGGCATTGCACTGCGCCCGCCACCCTGAGACATAAAGATTAAAAGTATCAAGTGCCTGTAATTTCACCGGCACCCATACCTTTCAAACGGGAACACAGCAATGCAAGCACTACTGCAGTACTTAGTAGTACTTGGTAGTTCTTCCCCGGACGAACTCTCTGACAATAAAGCTTTACTACTACTAAAAATGCTCTTTGCATGAGTACATACCGTTGTCGCAAGATGGGGTACTTGTGCTTAATAAAAGGCTCAACGTCATCAGTACTGAGCATAGCTCGTTCGAAGTCATTGACACAGATATCTTTGCTGTACTTCGCCATCACTTCAGCCAGACTCTTGGGGTTAAGCTGAGTCACCTTGCGGGTAGCTACACATCTGTTTATCTGGAGAAACACATTGTAGTTAAAGTTTGTGAATCGTGGACTATCTTATTTCCACTCTCAGACAAATGGAGAAGTTAAGACTACGCCAACATCAAGCAGAAAACTTCATACAAAAAAACGCCTCGCGCCGCTGAAAAAGTGAGGGATCACTGTATCAGAAACACGACTGGACAATATTTCCTCGATAGAAAAAAATCACAACATTACCTTTAACTTTTGTCTAGATTGGATTGTCTATTAAAATGGTGCATAATATTGAGTAAAAAATTAGATAAATAAAATCAATACAACAACGCAGAGGGTTTACTGTAGGGGTTTTGTAAAATTATCTATATTTTACGAGATATTTAATAAAAACGCGTTTTTCGAGCGGCGCGATACGTTTTTTTTTTGTATGAATATTTCAGCCTGTGTTTGCCGCGTATCGTCGGTCTGTCGAGGGGGCTACACTGCGTTCTCCGGTTCATGGCGAATCCAGCTTGGATATGCAGCGTTCGGGAAACTACGCCACGTCTACTCACCACGGATACCGCAGACCCTCTAGACGAGTCTATAATCAGTGCGTGTTGTGATGACTTACGGCACTGAGACGTGCACGCTAACTGTTGGCTGCCTGGGAAAACTCGAAGTTGCTCAATTCAATTCAATTCAATTTATTTATTTCAGACATTATCCATATTTTGTTAGTTTCTCTTATAATAATGTTAGTAGGGAGGCACGTTTACAATTATATAATTAAATAATAGTAGATTGTATCATAGGGAGCTAATACTACGGCGAGGGCGCTTTTTGGAATCCAGAGCGAAGGGATTCAAAGTACGTCGCCCGAGCCAAAAATATATGTTGCGCCCGAGTGATACACCCTGCTTTTCATCACCCACTATGAGAAAATAAAAGGCGCCTCATATGTTATTGTCATATTATTATTTAATAAAACATAGAGTAACAACTAAGTTGAAATTAAATAGTATCTAATAATAAAACAACTAAAAACTTGTATTCAAAATTACCATAGGCTTTCATATATTTCTCTCGGGATTTTGCAGGTTCTTCTCAGGCTTCATATTTCTTGCGTCAGTTTCAATACTTTCAGGAGTTAATTCTATACTTTCACTGTCGCTTGAAGAACTCATTTTTCAAAACAAAACCATGAATTTCTAAAAATCCGTTAAAATTGACGAAAACGCGGGCAGCATTTTTTTGTGTTTTTTGTGTTATTTGTGTTTTTTGTTGTCTTTTGTGTTTTTTTTTGTATTTTTAATTTTATTTAAAAAAAGAAAAGAAAGAAAGAAAATACATTTATTCACCAAAAAAAAAATAATTACATACAAAGTACAATCATATAAAAGTAAAAATGAGAAAATACAGAATAAAATAAAATAGGTTGTTTGGTGAAAACAGCTTTTTGTGCCTAGTCCGAAAACCAGACGCTGTTTTTCAGTCTTGCCAAGGGAGGGGGGGGATTTCAAAATAATACAAAAATATAAATGTGATGATAGTGTACACGTACATATTAATATAAACAAAAACAAAAAAAGTTAAAAATGTAAATATTATGAGTGTGGGTTTGTGGGTAGATGTAGGTGTGTTGTATGTATGTGTGAGTGTGTGGGTGTGTATGTGTGAGTGTGTGTGTGTGTGTGGCTCACTTGCTACTACCAGTCTCTTAAGAGCCTGATATAGCAGGAGAAGCCATCGTGTGTAGGTGTGTGTGAGTGTGTGTGTATGGTGTATGTGAATGCCAGAATGTATCTTCGTGGGTCCGTAAACTCGTTTTTTTTATTTTATAGAAGTTCGTTTAGCCACTACCATGTTGTTCATCCAAGAGAATTATTTTATATTTTTGTTTAAAAGTGCTCTTAGTTAGTGGATTTCTCAGTGGAGGTGGCAGATTGTTCCAGCACTTAGTGGCATGATAGCGAAAACTTCCTTCAAAAGCTCGCGTTTTATGAAATGGAGTAACTAACTTAAATTGATTGACTCGTCTGGGATCATTTCTTCTTTGGTTAGTTTCATTTAGCCGTCGGCGCTACTATGGGCCGTCGTACCAGCCAGTATTTATTCAAACAATATTTGCGTTCTATTTCATTGGCGCTGGTTCCAAATTCAAAAAGTGTGCGGCAAAGATAATTGCGGCGCACTTATAAAGAGGATTAAAAACTCATTACTGCCCGCTAAAAGTTTCTCATAGAAATCACCACCCATGGGTGCACTTAAAGGCGAACCAAGTCGTCCTTTTCGAATAGATGGGATGAAAAATATTTTTTCCTGCGGGCCAGCATATTAACGCGAACACACAATGTCCTACGCTCTCTTTCCAGGTCGAGATCATCCCTCAGGTTATCGGTGAGCCAATGACCCAGATATTTAAAACGTGAAGTGATGTTTAGAGTGTTGCTGTTAATGCTTAGCGGGCTATGGCTATGGACAGAGCTATGCTCGGAGTTTCACTACATGATAGAATCCCAAATAAGGAGATCCATAGAAAAACCAAGATCACCGACTTAGCTCTCAGAATTAGCAAGTTGAAATGGCAATAGGCAGGCCATATAGCTCGCAGAACTGATAACCGATGTGGAAAAGAGGTTCTCTTTGGCGACCAAAAAGCAAACGACGCAGAAGAGGAATGCCCTTTTTCGATGAACCAAAGACATAATAGAGGACGCAGGAAGGCGGTGGAAGGAGGCGGCTCAAGCCCGTTCGTCGTGGCATTCTGTGCGTAGGCCAATGTCCAGCAGTGGACTTCTATAGGCTGATGATGATGATGATGATGACTGGTTCGCGTTCATCACTCGATAACTTTTATTCCGTTGCCAGTTAATAGTATAGCATACTAATTAATTTCGAGGTACCTATTGAATTCAGTGCCTATGGACAATAGCATAGGTTACATTCATACATAAACGAAACTCACGCCTGAATCCCGGAAGGGTAGGATACCACGGATTTCCAATTGCTACGATCCTGACACACCTCTGTTGCTTCATTCACTCCCATCACATTCTTCATACATGCTCGTCGGTTAAGGGTACTCTTGTACCTGGCCTTTTTCCAGAACGTCTCCGATCTGGTCTGAATACATTCGCCGAAGTCTCACCCTTCCCACTGTCCAATTCACGCTCGTCTTACCCGTTGCGTCAATCTACTATCGTCCATCCTTTCTAAATGCCCAAACCATCTAAGCATACCTATCTCAATCCTAGTCACTACGTCTTCTTTTATTTCACAACGGTCTCTTATCACACTATTCCTCAATACTCTCAAAGTCACACCACCATACTTCTCAAAGCTTGGAACATAACAAATTCTCAATAAAGAGTAATTTTTAATCATGGCCAAAACCTAGTTCTTTTTTCCCCTGTTCCTAAAAACAGACTACGAAGAAGACCTACGAAGAGACTACGTTAGAAGGTATAGTAAAACTCCACGGAAAAAAGGTATTGAGGTGTTCTCCATATTTACATCCAGGGTGGCAATACACATTAATTAAACATCAATAAATAGTCACCCATTGCAACAGAAGTTGAGTCCATCTTCTCTCAATGTATTCCATTTTATCTAAGCTCGACGTCATTTTAGAACATTGCGAAAAAATATGTTTTGGTAAACTTCTATAAAAATTCTTCTGTCAACTGTCAAACGCCCTTTATTGAAAACATGATAAAAACCACAGAGGACTACAAAACTACCATTGAGAAGTACCTACTCTTCGGTAAAAGGTTTTAAAGTTCATTATTTTTTTTGTCAAATCTACAGACTAATCAAAAGTATAGCCTATTATTATATTATATTTTAAAAAAAAGTTGTTTTCCTAGTGTAATTTTACCATTATTTATCTTTAGCTAGATGGCGTTGGCGATAGTTTTGGTAACAGTTAATATTTCAAAATACGTAACTATCACAAAGATTTACCAGTATTTTGTATTTTTTTAAACTAATAATTATACGTTGGCTGAACGAAGTTCTCCACTGCCGAGATAAAATTTTAAACGTAGGTAAATACCAATTTACAGTTCCGATCACTAATTTCACAAAAGCCAGAACAGTTTTTTATATGTCTTTTGATTCTAATTTCTTAAAAACCCAGAGTTCCCAATGTTCATCCCTTTGTTATAAAAACGTCAGGTAAAACTTTTTTGTCTTTGTTTGTTACAATCCGATATATTCTTGTTGGTCGAGAGTAGAGTAGGTTGTGTGGGCTTACAACACCTTATCCTAGGTATCGTGACCCTCCCCCCCCGAGGGTTCCCGCCTTGCCGTGGCGGGGGGGCTTAGTAACCGTGGCTTGGCCACCCGCGGTGAAGCGAAGAGGGACCCGACGTGGACCGCTCCTCTGGGCTTTTGCCACAAGCCCTGAATGGAGCGGTACCAGTAGGTTGCGGTGCTATATGGGAAGCAACGCAACTGAGGTGGGCTGCGGTGTTATATGGCACCGCGGCTGAGGGATGAAGGCCGCGGCGGGAGAGGAGTGCCGGTATTGCGGTGAGCCGCTCTCCCTACCTTCCGCGGCCTTGGCGGGGTCGCCACCGTTTGATGGCGGACGCGGTGGGGCTGCAGTGGAAGAGGAGTGTTGGTATTGAGGTGCGCCACTCTCCCTATCCTCTGCAGCCGAAGTGGCAGGCGATGGGGCCACTGACCTGACCCGTCGCATAGGGACCTCGAGCGTCCAGACACGGGGTCGTCTGGCGCTCATTGGCTTGGTCCCGTGGTGGTTGCGGCATGCCATGTGGCTAACCGTAACGGGGGGCGTCTCGGTCGTGACTGTGGGTGTCATTCCCGGGACGTCCCCGAGGGGTCCGGAAACGGACGGCCGCGGCGGGTTCGCGGAAGAATGCGAAAGCGTCCCCGTGTTCCCACCACAAGCGGCAGTGGTGGAACCCGTGGAGTTTTAGTGGGTTGGAGTCCCACATAACCTTGTTGTCTCCCCGTGGCAATAAGGTATGCGTGCGCATTTCTCCACGTCAAAAAAAAAAAAAAAAAAAAGGTATCGTGACCCTCCCCTCCCCCCCCCCCCCCCCCCTCAGGGAGGCTGTTTGTTCCCTTGTTTGACTTTGGTTAATCCAAACTCAAATGTGGGAATAAACGGCGAAAAGGTAGTTTGCCCTCTCTACTTTCCAGGCGTAGCTGGTGCCACTCCCGCCGAGCTATGTTCGGAAGATAGATGATGGCCAGGTAGGAAGTGACATCTCTCTCTTGCCACGATGACACGAGCGCGTTTTCGTGGTGGAGGAGAGAAATGTTACTAGGCTCGCGTGGTGGTTGGAGTGAGGGCACTGGCCACCCTCCTACGAGCCCTTGGTCGGTGGCAGCATAGAGTGGACCCTGTGCTGCCACATAGGGAGTGTTTGTGTTTGGCTTGTTAGCCAACCACGGGATGGGCCCTGTTGGGCGTCGCGCGAGATGGGCACCGGTGCGTTCCGTAGGAGATCCCGGAGCCCATCGACATGCGCAGAGGATGGCCACCGGGGTGGTTTTATTGAGTCCACGAGTACGTGAACCTCACATAACCGTATTGCACCTTCGATGCAATACGGTATCTGTTAGCAGATTTCCACCACGTCAACAAAAAAAACCGGTCAAGTGCGAGTCTGACTCGCACACTGAGGGTTCCGTACAAACCTGTAGGTGTATAAGTATAAGTAAAAATTATGGTATTTTTATTGCTAAATGAATAAGGAAAGGGGTGATACGTTTAAACTTATTAAATTTAAAAGTTATATGTGCTATAAGACGTTGATTCGTACCAAATTTCAAGATTCTGAGTTCACGGGAAGTAGGTACCCTGTAGGTTTTGATTACCTTGCGAGTGTCAAAAATTTGCAGCATAAACGGCTGTATCTTTTGATTGCGTTGGCTTAGCAGTTTGATATTTTCACAGCTCTAAGGGACAATAAACTTGAGTATTTGATATGAATTTCAGCTTGATACCTCCCCTCAACGCGTTCCTGAGAAAAAGGGTCTTAACACACAGACACACGGACAGAGGGACAACAATCATATAATGCTTCCATTTTTCCTTTTGAGATACGGAACCCTAAAAAAAGTATTAGGAATGTATATTTGAGGCCTATTTCACAATTAACAATTAAATTAATGCAATCAATTAATATGTAATTTACATTATCGACTCAACATGGCGCAAATCACTTCTACAGATAACGTGAAATAAATTAGGCACATACTTAATTTGACCAGGAAAGTTTACTTTTCAATTAGATATTTATTGTTGTGAAATCATAACGAAAAAATATACATACATAGAAACATACCTTTTTCCCCGAAAGGGTAGGCAGAGCCGCAATGGGCCCCTTTTCACCGTGGGTTACACCGTCGTGGGATTATTGAAGTTATATTTATGTAATATGTCTACAATTTTCAGATATTTTACGTGACAAGGGTGAACTCATCGCAGCCACTGCTTTCCACGACTGCGTCTGCTAACGCTTTCTTCCAGTAATAACACACTCCTCAAAAATATTTTTAATACTTGAAATCCCTTCCCACAGCCTTAAGACTCCAACAGTACTCCACTCCAGTACAGTTACTCCAGCAGTAGTTATAAAGTATTATCCAAGCATATTTTTAATCTGAATATAATAGGTACTTTATTTACTCAGTTACAAATCTAATCTACGATTTGGAATTTTTCGGCGTGCCCCGGTGTCATACCTTAATTGAAGCCTACATGACGCTTGTCAGCGTCTTAAGTTGGTTGCCAAGTAGAAATAAATAAATAATGCTGGACAGTTAACACAACATTATCTAGCCTAAAGCTAAGCAGGGCTAAGCTATTATGGGTACTAGATAACTGATATACTTAATACAATACATTACATAGATAAATATTTTTTATTATACATAGGAAATAAAAAAAAAACCTCATAGAAAAAGAGTCCTTCAGGGCAGACAACACATTGGCAATGCCCCTGGTGTTGCAGATGTCAATAAGCGACGGTAACTGCTTACCTTCAGTCGGGCCGAAAGCCAGTTTGTAGAGAAATTACATTTAAAAAAAAACCCCAGTACACCCTTAACAAATATCTGCAGATCGTACAAATATTTGTTCCGAGGCGGCAATCAAACCCGCAACCGCTTGCGTAGCAGGCGATCCTTCGCCCGCTCCGCCACAGATCGCACAGGTCGTCAGTAGGATTTGCCAATGTGTAACTATAGTATCGGGGACATAACCACAGCTTCCTAGTCTGGTATCTATTACTATTCTAGCTTCATTCAATTTAAACTATCCGGACATTTTATCAACCGACTTCAAAAAAAGTAGAATGAGATAATATAAGTTATTCCACATCAATAAAGCATGTCCTCTTGTTTTTTTTAATTAACAAAATATATTTGCTATGTAGCTTTTGTTTTCGAGTTACAACCATTTTATTACAAGCTTTTATTTAACTTGCAAAGTATGTTTGTCTGGGTGGAATCCAAGTGGACACTTGCAACTGAATTTTAAAGCAGTTATAAAATAAAATAAAAAAAATATGGATAGTTCACACACAATTATCTAGCCCCAAGATAAGCAGAGCTTGTGTTATGGGTAGGTACTAGACAACTGGTTATTGAAAAATATGTTGTTCACATAAAACTTATTTCTCTTAAACTATCTATCATAAGATATTTTTATTGCTTTCAGTATATACACTGAGTGTATAACAGTGTATAACACAACGCAGATAGGACCTTGTTTTTATTTTTGAAAATTACTTTCCAAATAACGTGATTTTCGTACACTTTTCGTTTCGCGCGTGCTATTCTGTCACTTTTTAAGTTTCCTGAACTTTAATGAGTTAGATAGAGACATAATTTGGCGTCCATCGTCGCCTTAATCTATGCGACGGCCGTCAAATTGAGCATTGAGCTTGACCGAAATATGCAGCCATTCATACACATTCACTTTTTACATTACATTGTAACAAATTCACGGTCAATTATATTATATAATAGGCATTAGTGGCATGTTTGGTGATCCACTGGAGCATACAGAGGTCGAACTAACTTGTGACAATAATAGGAAGAGAAAGAAAATAATGCACACACAACATTATCTAGCCCCCAAGCTAAGCAGAGCTTGTGTTATGGGTACTAGATAACTGATATACTCAATACAATACATTACATAGATATTTTTATTATGCAAAGAAAACACCCAGAATACCCTGAACCTCTGCATATCTGCAGATCGCAGGCGAACCATCGCCAGCCGCGCCAAAGAGGTCGTCAATATACATCAACAATATATATCAATATATATAATAATATAACATTATACATACACACATCGACGTAAATAATTTTACTTTGGTCGAAGCATACACACACCCTCTTTCCCCGAAATGGTAGGAATAGCATCAAATGGCCCTCTTTTCACCGTGAGTGCACCATCGTGGGAAATAGACGTGAGAAGTGGTGAGCTCATCGCCGCCATTGCCTCTCACGACTGACTCGGCTAACGCTTTGTACCAGTAATAACACATTCCATAATAAGCTAGCAACCAGGATAAATCTTATTCCAACGAATCTTATCAACAAGTCCGGGTTATCCCTTAGTCGCCTTTTACGACATCCACGGGAGGAGACGGTGGGATATATTCTTAGGCCGCAAACACCAAAGCACTCTCGTAATGTACACCTATATTCTCAATTACCACTTCGCAAAACGTCCTCCGCAAAATGTACACAATTATTTTTTGCAAAATGTACACTGTTCGTTTTCTCAAAATGTACTCTAAATTTATTCGCAAAATCTACACTGGACTTTCCATAATAAGTTTTTTTCGTACTTTTTATACTACTTTTCATTTTTTACTTATTTCTTTTCTTTTTGTTACTCTTCTTTACTTGCCGGTGAAATTACAGGCAAATGAGACTTTTCATCTTTAGGTCTCACGGTGGCGGGCGCAGTGTAATGTGGTAATGCTGCATAGGGTGCGTCCTAGGTGGACGTGACCTATGTGGTAATACGTTATTAAAGGCAGAGGTTACCGCTTAACATCAGGTGGGCCATCTGATTGTACCGACATTCAAGAAAAGAAAGAAAGAAAAAATACATTATTGCTGTTTCAGGAAGTCGCTGGATGAAGGCTCAAGACATTTCGTAGTGGCATTCTATGGGAGTGGCCTATGTCCAGCAGTGGCTGGCAGTGGCAGTCCTTCTGTAGGCTGATGATGATGACATTACATGGACTCGATCGAACGCAGAGCTTTCAGGCTTATTTGTGAGCAACATATGGCTAAGATACAGTCTCGAGCACCGCCGTAAGGTCGCGTGCCTATAGGTTACATTTCGGGGAATGCTCCCATCAGGAACTTCACGATCGCGATCTGATCCCACCATCTCCTTTTCATCATCGAGCAGACGCACGGCTCGGTACCATGCTTACCTCATAAGTATATACTATTCGTACTAAACGTTTCAATTCTACCTGTATAATGCGAACTGCTAAGGAGTGGAATACACTACCGTCGTTTGTCTTTCCTGAAAACTATAATATGGGTATCTTCAAGGCCAGAGTGATTAGGTGCCTTCTAGACTTTTGTGCTCCATCTTCGGCCACAGCGTCACTTACCATCATCGCGGTACGGAGGCCTGCGTTGCTCGATGCTTACCATGTTACGTTGACTTTTTCTACCATAATGTAGAATAACTATGCTTAACAAAAGTCCTTATTAAATGACAGTAAAAAAAATAACAAGCTACCAATTAATATAAAAAATTAAACTAAAATTGTTTACCGGAAAGCTAAAAACATTCCTTATCCAAAAGTGTTTATAATACTATTGACGAATATTTGGTAGAATAAAGATGACCATTTGCCAACTTTAGCTACTTAATTTGCCTTTTATACCTATGCTTAAATTTCCAACTTGATGAATGTACCCATAGTAACTTTGTAATGTTAGTAACTATGGATAAACAAAGTTAAAATTTTAGTAGTTAGCTGTTTTACTTATATGTAATAACATATCGACGTTGGAAATTTCAAAAGTCGTAAGGGACATTTTGTCGTAAGTAAATATACTATCCATCAATCTGTATTTTTAAAATGTTGTTATCTCTTTGAATGAAGGAGCTACGACGTCAAATTGTTTTGTTGTTGTTGTCACATCGTAGTAAAACTTTGAGTCGTTTAGGTCAAGTTTTGGATTCTAACTTTTTTTTAGTTCTTTGCAACGTCGTAAATCTAAATAGCTGTCCGATATAAACGATGTAAAAAAAACCTTAACGACATCAAATCCAATCAAATATTTTAAAATTTTGCATATACATTGGTGTAAGTAGCAACGATTTATTACATCAAGTCCGTTACAACATATTATGTAAAAACTAAGTTGCAGTATAAATCCTCAATTTTTTTTTGGTATGCCTGCAGAGGGAAAATAATTCATCAGTGCTCACTATTTTATAAGACCAAATTGTTACACTTATTTATGCAATTAAATAGGTATCTTTAATCTTGAACCAACAGGAGAGATCGTGGTCAAACAAAGGTCTAACTAAAAGTTTAAAAAAAACCCTTACACATGTACCCAGTTGTTGACTTGCCCGGTCATTGCCATACAGATTTGTTATTGAAATAGATAACAACACACACTTTTCCAACACGCTTCTGAACTATGATACCTAATCTAACAACTCATAACAAATTCGCTATCTCTAGCTCTTGCGAATTGGGTCACTTATTGCATAACATTATAAATAGTGTTTATGTAATGTTGCTATGTATCTGGCCTGAGAATAGATCAGATGCCTCCGTCTCCTCCCGTTAAGAGCAGGCTGCACGACATACTTTCTATACAAACGCTCGTGCTCAGCTCGTACGTGATTATGATGTTTAACAATTTCTTCGTTAGATGTTTTGAATAAATATATATCTTGCAGAATACGTATATCTAGGTTCGTGGAGAAGCAATTTTGTTTTTACCTCTCAATATTTTATCATCATCATCATCATCATTCTGTATCAGTCCACTGCTGGGCATAGGCCTCTTTCAATGCTCGCCATTTAGACCGATTTCCAGCTCTTCCCATCAACAATCAATACAATATAAGCCTTCAAAAATCAGCTTATTTGCACAATTTTTACCTGAACTTTGGATGTTCATAATATACTTGTAAACTGTAAAAGTAAAAAAATGCCTTCTTGGAGACCTCGCTCATATTATGTAGATATACTAAATGACAGACATTTTTGTCACAAAATAGTCACGCTGTCTCAAAAACACGTACGTCCTGGAACAAGTTTTATGAATATTTTGCGCATTTATTGCCATTTCGCAAGTAGGTAGCGGATTTTTTTTAATTCCAACCAATGGCAAATGGATCTGGCACTGGCTCTCATTTTTCACAGTGCCTCTCTTTCAATCGAGATTTTTTTGAGTTTGATGAAACAACAAGCTTTTAGACCACGCCTGCGATGTACTACGGTGCGTCGTGCAGCGCCACCTTAATGCCATAGGATAAACAATTTTTGTCTGGATGTGTATTTCCCCCAAAAATGGGGGAAACCCGTTTGCTGGATGAATTTGTATTTTGCTGCGGTGCCAGGCGCTGCCTACC
The DNA here is from genome assembly GCA_932527175.1 of Operophtera brumata. Taxonomy (NCBI): domain Eukaryota; kingdom Metazoa; phylum Arthropoda; class Insecta; order Lepidoptera; family Geometridae; genus Operophtera; species Operophtera brumata. The sequence goes on along the minus strand of OW052239.1, from coordinate 48,980,723 downwards.
CATTCGGGGAAAAAAGCATGTATAAATGTATGTATGGGTTTTATATTTGTTTGTTGCCATCAACAATGTAGATTTTGCTAAAAATATGTTTAAGGCTGCGCAAACCCCAGGCAGAAATCTTCATCCAAAAAAACGCCTCACGCCGCCACGAGAAAGCAAATTTTATTGCATACAAACAAAGCCTTAATGGGCCTCTTTTCACAGTAGGTTTCACTATCGTGGAATATAAACGTGACGAGTGGTGAGCTCATCGCCGCCATTGCTTCCCACGAACACTAATTTTTACACAGCTGATGCTTTCTTCCAGTAATAACACATTCTATAATACGAGTAAGCTAGCTACCAGGACAAATCTTATGCCGACGAATTATCAACAAGTCCGGGTATATCTCGTAAAATACAGATCAGTAAACCCTCGGCTACGTTGTATTGGTTTTATTTATTTAATTATTTCATAATAATGTGCACCATTTTTAACCCCCGACGCAAAAACGACGGGGTGTTATAAGTTTGATTTGCCTGTGTGTGTGTGTGTTTGTTTTTATCTGTCTGTGGCATCGTAGCTCCCGAACAGATGAACCGATTTAGTTTTTTTTGTTTTTGTTTAAAAGATGAATTTGTCGGTATTGTTCTTAGCTATGTCTGATCAAAATCGGTTCAACCGTTTCATTGCGTTGAGGGTTTTTGAATTTTTGAGCAATTGAATCTAACCAAAAGTTATAGGTAACTATGGAGGGCTGCAATGATCTAAGGAGGTAACTTTGTTTTTTTTATAGAGAAAATATTGTCCTGTCGTGTTTCTAGTCCAGTGATCCCTCGGAATTATAATGTAGTATCCATGCATATTTATAATTTGAATATTGTACTTGATTAATCTAAGATTGGTAATATTGCGCTATACCCTGCGCTAGCCTATTTGACACTTGACAGCCTCTTAATCATGAACGTTCTTCTCGACTACGAAACCCGTGTGCATGGTCCAACTCGTACTTTGCTGTTTTTTTTTTGTAACTTATGTTTGGTTTAACGGGTCTTTTGTCATGTCCCGTTTGTTTGTATGTAACATATAACCTTCGTGTTTTAAGTGACTGGTCTTTGAGTCAACTAATCACGGAATATTTCTGATGAAAACGTTTAAACGTTTTATAGGTGACACGCATTTTGGGTAGTTCCCTATACCAAGGAAAACCACAGACTTGAACTGATATCATTTCAATACTACTACTTCGTGCCACTGGTTCTTTTCCGGTACCCCTGCGGTAGGTCAAAAGCCAGGAAAAGAAAGAAAATTCCCAAAGAAAAAAAATATTTTTGTAAAAATTCAAACCACATTTTAATCCTAAGTTCCTAACTAATATTATAAATGCGAAAGTTTGTGAGTTTGTGTGCGTGTTTTTGTTACTTCTTCACGCTGAAACGGCTCGACGGATTTGGATGAAATTTAAAACGGAGATAACTGGACTCCCGGAATAAATGATTTATAATTTATAACACATAGGTAGGAACATTTTTATCACGAATATTCCCATGGGATCGAGACTTATGCGGATGAAACCGCGGACGCGGGGCGCTGCTAGTCACACTAATAAATATTATATTAGGCGAAAAGCCATTAAATTGGCGTTTATAGACGAAAAAAATCAATCAAAGTATGTTCCATTGCTATCTACGCACTTCTGTCATCTACTAGGTAGGTCATTGATTCCTTTGCTGAAGAAACTATGGAAGCGAGCAAAAACAAAATCATTGAAAGCAGTTTGGACTGCCTCACCAAATAATCACAATTGTCCACCTTTCGTCTCCATCATCAGATCAGCTCGCTGTCACCATCGTATTTGATTTTCATCGGAAATTGACAGTTGACCAGTTTCAGTATTATATTCTGTGGTTTCAGCTCAATCGTATATCGGAAAGTCACCCTTATCGCCACCCGTGAAATACTTATCATTGAGTAGTTCTAATGGCCATCTATGGTCTTCTTCATCAGTTCCACTTCAGCAAATGGCACGTTCTGAGTGCACATGCTTAACTTTTTGCTGAAAATACTGAAATCGCTGTATGTTGTGCCTATAATATTTGAGGAGTTCCGTGAATTCCTCGTGGATCCCATCATCAGAACCAGATGAATATGGGACCAATCTGGAAGAATTTAGAGTCAATTAAAAAAATAAAAAACGTTTCATAAATGACGGAAAAAAGGTAACAAACATTTAAAAAAACACGATTTGAGAACATACTCATATTTTTTGAAGTCGATTAAAAATAGGAGCAATCTTCGTTTGTATGAACAGATTAATTAATTTTTAACAATTAATAATTAACTTCATATATAACTACTTATTTACATTGTTTTAATAATTTAATACAAAGTTAACCAACCTTCTGAGGTGAATGCACTAATAATTTTCGCGATATAACTGTTCAAGATAGTGCAAGATTGTTATTAGCGCACCTACAAAACTAATGTTTGATTAAATAAAACTGGTCAAGTGTAAGTCAGACTCTCGTGGATATAGTAGAGGATCCGCACTAGAAACGACCTTCACCCATCTGTTTAATGGATGAAAAGTATTTTATATCAAATTTAATATATTAGAAAACATATCTCGAGTGGGTTGTCTAAAAAATTCGTGCCCAGAAAATGATTAATTAAAAATTTAAAAACCGGCCAAGTGTGAGTCGGACTCGCGCACGAAGGCTTCCGTACCATTATCTATAAAAACCGGTAAAGTGCGAGTCGGAGTCGCGCACTTAGGGTTCCGTACCATTATCTATAAAAACGGCAAAACAACACGTTTTTTGTATGGCAACCCCCTTAAACATTTATTTTATTCTGTTTACCTATTTGTTGTTATAGCGGCAACAGAAATACATCATCCTGTGAAAATTTCAACTGTCTAACTATCACGGTTATAAAAAAAAAGTAAAAAGTAATTTTTCAATTTTGAATTTATTATAGTCTGGGCAGGATTTTTTTAGAAAACCCACTTTAGATATATTTTCTAATCATTATATATAATAAAACTAAGTTGATAAAATGTGCGGCCCGATAAAACTCAAAAACGAACCAATGTAGCCCAAAAAAGGTTTAACCGTAGGGTAGCCCCAGCCCTCCCATCGATCAAGAGGGTTCGGGTTTTGGGCTGCGCGGTTAAGGTTTAGAGAAAAACGGTTTAGAAGGTTTGGGCGTAGTAACTATTAAGTAATCTGTGGTTTGGGTTTTGGGCTGCGCGGTTAAGGTTTAGAGAAAAACGGTTTAGAATGAGGTCAACTTGACCTGAAACTCAACCAAAACTTCTAGAAGGTTCGAGGAAGTTCGAAAACTTCGGGGATGTTCTGGAAAGTTCAAGGCAATTCTAGAAGGTTCAAGAATCTCCAGAAAGGTTATAAAAAGTTCGAGAACTTTCGAGAAATTTCCAAATGTTCTAGAACCTTCGAGAAATTTCCAAAATTTCTAGAAACTTAAAGAAAGTTCCAAAATTTCAAAACCTCTAGAAAAGCTTGAAAAAGACCGAGAACTTTAAAAAAAAATCCAGAATCCAGTTATAGAACTTTCGGGATTTTTTTCGCAAATAATCTAACTCAGCCTGAAAGTTTTACGGTACGGTAGCCCGCCCCAATCTCACCCTCTTATTCATGAAGAAGAATTCGAGAATGTTCGAGAAAGATCCAAAATAGCCGGAAAGGTTCAATTCTTTAAATTTTTCTAAAATGTTCGAATTCCGTTGATATTTAAACACTAACTAATATTATAAAAGCGAAAGTTTGTGTGTATAATAGTGCATGAGTGTGTTTGTTACCTCTTCACGCTGAAACGGCTGGACGGATTTGGATGAAAATTGGTGGGGCGGTAGCTTAGAACCAGGATATTGACATAGGGGGAAAGGTAGGAGGGGGGGGGGGGGGGTTCAACGGGGCTACCCGTGCGAAGCCGGGGCGATCCGCTAGTATAAATATAAAATAAAATTTATGTTGATATAAAAATATAAATATAACGTATAAATTTGATGTAAAATACTTTTCATCCATTAAACAGATGGATGAAGGTTGTTTCTAGTGCGGTTCTTAGACTAATAGGGTTTCCATTCCAGTTGAACGGTAAGCGGACTACTCTTGCAGTCTGCTGCTCGCCTATTATATTAGATAAATTCCGAATATCTGGGTTATGACTGCCGGATAGCGGGCTCCCATTTCACTCCTATAAGCTGGTTACTTTTTCATACTAACGTATTTTACCAAATATGGGCGAACAGGGTATAATTTTACACTGAAATAACTGTCATTATTTACGGCAAACCATATTTGGTTGAAGAAAACACTGGGTTCGCTAAACTGATGATAAATTTGAGATACTATCCCACTAACAAACAAACACATAAACATCCCCTAGTTCTCGCGAAATCAACTTTAGCTATTTTTATTTTTTTAACGTCGATACACCTTTGTTTGGCCACGATCTCACCCGTTGGAAAGTGACGATGTGGCCGAAGAAGGAGCACAAAGGTCTAGAAGGCACCTATTCAGTCTAGCCTTGAAGAGACCCAGATTATAGTTTTCAGGAAAGACAGACGACGTTAGTGTATTCCACTCCTGAAGAAGTGTCGATGAGCTGTAATAGGAAAAAAACACCAAAAGATTTGAATTTCGCGCCAGTCAAGAGCATCCACCTTAAGGTGAATGCTCAAGCATGCGGCGCGAGATTCAAATTTTTTAGTGTTTTTTGCCGATTACAGCTCATCAATACTTCTTCAGATAGCGAAAGTTGAGTTCGCGAGAACTAAGAGACTTAACACACATGTTTTAATTGATAGTATCTCATAAATATCATCAGTTTAGCTACGATACACATAAACAAAAAAAAACACTGTAAAAATGTGTTTAGGGGCATCATAGCTAAACTGATGATATTTATGAGATACTATCAATTAAAACATGTGTGTTAAGTCTCCTAGTTTTCGCGAACTCAACTTTCGCTATCAGAAGAAGTGTTGATGAGCTGTGAAGGGCAAAAACACCAAAAAATTTGAATTTCGCGCCGCAAGCGTGCGCATCCACCCTAAGGTGGATGCTCTTGACTGGCGCGAAATTCAAATTTTTTGGTGTTTTTTCAAAGGTCTATCAATGTTAAAAAAAAAAAAAAAAAAAAGATGAGCCGTACTTTCAAATGTTCCTGTACATTCTGGGTTATAAGTTATTTGGACCTAATACTGAGGGTTGTGATGTCTGTTATTTGTAAACTAAAAAAAGTGGCCAAGTGCGAGTCGGACTCGCCCATGAAGGGTTCCGTAGCAGCAAGTAACATAATATAAAAGTTCTTGGATGGATTACGATTAATGACGTATTAAAAAAAACTACTTACTAGATCTCGTTCAAACCAATTTTGAGTGAAAGTTTACATGGTAATGTACATCATGTATTTTTTTTAGTTTTATCATTCTCTTATTTTAGAAGTTATGGGGGGGGACACACTTTTTATCACTTTGGAAGTGTCTCCCGTGCAAACTATTCAGTTTAGAAAAAAATTACATAAGAAACCTCAAAATCATTTTTCAAGACCTTTCCATAGATATCCCACAAGTATGGGTATGATGAAAAAAAAAAACAGTTTCAGTTCTTAGTATGGGGAACCCCAAAAATAAAAAGATACTTACTAGATCTCGTTCAAACCAATTTTGAGTGAAAGTTTACATGGTAATGTACATCATATATTTTTTTTAGTTTTATCATTCTCTTATTTTAGAAGTTACGGGGGGGTGGACACACTTTTTACCACTTTGGAAGTGTCTTTCGCGCAAACTAAGTTTAGAAAAAAATTATATTAGAAACCTCAACATCATTTTTAAAGACCTATCCATAGATACCTCACACGTATAGGTTTAATGAAAAAAAAAAAATTAGTTTCAGTTCTAAGTATGGGGAACCCCAAAAATAATTGTTTTTTTTTTTATTTTTGTGTAAAAATCTTAATGCGGTTTACAGAATACATCTACCTACCAAGTTTCAAGAGTATAGCTCTTATAGTTTCGGAAAAAAAAGGCTGTGACATACACGGACAGACAGACAGACAGACAGACAGACAGACATGACGAATCTATAAAGGGTTCCTTGTCTTTGACTACGGAACCCTAAAAACAGATGGCCTTGAAATATTTACTGGAAAATCTTTAAAGTATCTCCTTTCTAACAAAAAATAAATTAATGAAATAGGCCTACGCGTTAATGAATTACAATACACAACACATTTTGACTTTAATCCCCTCTCTAACAATCCCTTGTGTACAATGCTGAATTTCGGGATAAATAGTAGATGGCACTGAATATATACAGACTATGGGAACAAAGCAGTGTCTTACGTCGCGAGCGCTATATTGAATCCTGAGCACAGAATATATACAGACTATGGGAACAAAGCAGTGTCTTACGTCGCGAGCGCTATATTGAATCCTGAGCACAGAATATATATAGACTATGGGAACAAAGCAGTGTCTTACGTCGCGAGCGCTATATTGAATCCTGAGCACAGAATATATACAGACTATGGGAACAAAGCAGTGTCTTACGTCACGAGCGCTATATTGAATCCTGAGCACAGAATATATACAGACTATGGGAACAAAGCAGTGTCTTACGTCACGAGCGCTATATTGAATCCTGAGCACAGAATATATAATAGCCCTGAGCGTAAAGTTTATAGTGAGTGAAGCGAGGGGTCAAGCTGCCCAAGACGAAGACAGGGTTTATTATCCCAGAGGGGCATACTCTACTTTTCACACCTTCTGCGAGACAATAAAAATTCACTGAAAATCACAGCACCAGACACCGTCTTCTGTTTCACATTCTTTGTAAGCACGGAAGCCTGCAATGCAAGCGCAAGTTGTAAGCGCACTTTTTTTTGTGAGTTTTGCTTATGGTGGCCATTTCGATTTTAGAATAATCCTCTTCACAACCTCTTCCATATGGGAGTTTTTTTTACTCTGTGTTTTCCACGAATTTCCACACGAATTTGAAATTCCAAATTCAAATAACTTCATTCCCTAGGTAGTTTTATGCAACTTTATATCCCTAAAGAGATAATGCTTTACTTTAGGTTGAGGTTGCATGATATGTAATTGGACATTGTCGAGCAGGTGGTGTGAAAAAGTATTCAATGACCTACCTCGTATGTAATTATGCCAAGTTTCATTTGAATCCATTTAGTGTTTCGGCGTGATGCGTGGCCAAGATACAAACAGACAGACAGACAGATAGAAAGATGAACAAATTTTAAAAAAAATATAGTTTTGGCTTTAGTATTGATTGTAGAGAGCACTCCAAAAAAAACCTGTGTGCAGAATTGGACCTTTTACAGTTTTGTTATAAAAATAATTAAGTAATGTAAACTGATGCCATGATTTAAAAATAAATTTGTTTTATTTGTTGAACAAAAAAACAAAATAATTAAATAAATAATAATAATTAATTTAATTTTTTTAATTTTAATTTTAATTTAATCGATTGATTATATTACTAGTTTAGATGATTGTATTCGATTAGTTTTGAATAGTTCGTGTATAATGTAACCAGATAATATCTAATGATATAATTATTAGGTACCTGTTTTTTGTTACCAATAAATAACTTGAACTTGTAGCGAATTGGAATGAAATCGATTCATCAATTACAGTAATTACTTAGTTAATTTTGATTGAATTTCGAAATAAGCAAATGACCCACCTGAGGTTAAAGCGGTAAACTCTGCTTATAACATTCCATTACCCATTACCTCATAGGTTAAGTCCACCTAGTACGCGCCCTACGTGGCATTGCACACTGAAACACGAAGATGGAAAGTCTCATGTGCTCGTAATTTCAACGGCACTTACCGTTCACACCGGAACACAGCAATGCGAGCACTACTAATTTGCGGCAAAAACTGTATGGCGGTAGTACGGACGAAAAATAATTCACGAAAAAAATATATTAATCTACTATCGAATAGGAATGGCATGATCGATTAATAAATCTCTTTCGTCTCTATAGGTTATTATATATCGGGGAATGCTCCCAGGAACTTCAGGATCTGATCCCACCATCTCCTTTTCATCATAGGACGAGCAGACGCAAGGCTCAGTACCATCTTTACCTCATTAGTATACCCTCTATTCGTACTAAACGTTTCAGTTCTACCTTTATAATGCCAACTGCTAAGGAATGGAATACACTATCGTCGTCTGTCTCTCCTAAAAACTATAGTCTGGTTCTCTTCAAAGCTAGAGTGAATAGGTGCCTTCTAGACCTTTGTGCTTCATCGTCGGCCGCATCGTCACTTACCAACAGGTGCGACCGTGGTCAAACAAAGGTCTACCAATGTTAAAAAAAAACATAAGGCAGCCAAACATTCGCATTTATAATATTAGTGGTATCGGATGTGAACATCCAAGCATCTGTCAGTATGTCATAACTTTCCCATTAGCTGACTCATGTAAAACCCCATGTTAAATCTATTGCAATGGTTATCCTCATGGTGTAGTATAATGGGGGCTCCTCAGGCTGAACCGTGCTACATAAAAAATGGAATATCCTTCGAGTAGTAGGGTTTTTTCTCTTTCGATCTAATTTAAAACGACTTGTCAATTATATGTCTTTATATTCTTCTAGCTCACCGAAGAGGTGTTTTTTACACGGGCCTAAGCCAAGTGCCAGTTAGTTTATGTTAAAGAATTTCCTTTCTATTCTGCATGTGTTGAGTATAGCTGCCTTTTGGAGTAAAGTGCATGTGTTATATACTACCGAGGTAGCAAACAAGCTTAGGTAGGTAGGCCCTATTGGTAAGTGGTTACCGTAGCCTAATATGGACGCCTGCAATACCAGAGGGATCACACGCGCGTTGCCGACCTTAGACAAATTTCCAAACACCCCTTTTGATGAACTCCATACTGTAGTCACTTGGGAAAATCTCAGCATCATCACACACCACAACCACTATTCCACAACATGAGTGTTTGCGGGGGGAAGTTCCTCTGAAACCACACAGTCCGGGACCACCCTGGATTGGTGTTGGGATGAATCCTCTGCCGAAGAAGAGCGGTGCGGCGAAAAAAGTTTGCTGTAGGCTTCGACCAAAGTAAAATAAATGGACTGGCCTTACCCATACAAAACGTCCGTGAAAAATAAGACAATTCGGATTTAGGGTACGGTCAACAAATAAACTATCTATCTATCTATCTATCCAGCCACTGCTGAGTAAAGGCCTCTTCTCTATAGCGCCACTCCTGGCGGTCTTGTAAATAAACTAGGTGAAATTAAATTATTGAACTTCTTAAAAACTGTATTTTTTTAATACTTAATACTTTAACAGATGCAATGTGTTTTCTAAAGTTATTTCAGTAGGTTTATAGTACAAAAAATCGCCGAAAAAAAGCAATTATTGAATGAAACTTTTACAAAATTACATGGTTCCCTTCTGTTTTATGTAGTTACGTATCTATTTTTTAGCTCTCAAACATACACAATATAAATCAATAGAAAAGCAAGTCCACCTAAGGTCTTCAGCTCAATCAATTTGTGAAAAATATATTTTTCATCACTCAATAAACTAAGAAAATATCATAAAAATCGTACGGAAACAAAAATGTATAAAAATTCCAGTATTTAAGAAACTGCAGAGTGCAGTTTTGAGAATTTTGCACAGTGAGTTTTTTTATACTACTTGGAATGACAGATCAAGAAGATGGCCCACCTGATGTTAAGTGGTACCCTCTGCCTATGAACAGTGCATTACCTCAGGTCACGTCCACCTAGGACGCTCCCTATGTGGCATTTCACTGCGCCCGCCACCCTGAAACATAAAGATGAAAAGTCCCATGTGGCCGTAATTTCATCGGCACCCTTACCCTTCAAACCGGAACACAGCAATGCGAGCACTACTGCTTTGCGGCAGAAACAGGTATGGTGGTAGTACTTCCCCGGACGAACTCTTTTACAAAAAAGCTCTACTACTACTAACCGTTTTTTGGCGTATAGAATTCATTGTGTAGAAAATGATCAGAGCAAATACGGGAAAATGTATTCCACTTCCAAAAGTCGTCTGTTCTTGCTCGTCTTATGACTTCTATCCATTTTTGTTTACCTTAGATTTTTTTTGGAAAGCTATTAGGTTAATGGCATGTTAGCCATTACATATTATATGCAATTACCTAAAGCGACGTGCTTAGCAATGTTTTGACGTAAATAATGCAAATTACAATTCTAAATCAATACGATACCCCTTAGGCATCAGATTTTTTTGCAGTCTGTACTGGACCATCCGTCATGCGTGAAGTCTTGTCAAATATTTCGTCGCTGTAGTTGGAAAACTAAATAAGTAATAACAACAACAAAACCAACATCGCGAGAAAAACGCGATTTACTGTTTTATTGCGTCAAAAATGGCAATAACTTTTTTATCGTAACTAATTTTTCAGTCCGTGTTTTGATATGTTATAGATTGGTACTGTATCTATTTTCGAATTTAATGATAATACATTTTAGTTCTTTTGATTAAGAGAAAAAAATAAAAAAACGTCTATGTATTTTTCCCTCGCCAAAGTTTTGAATAATTGAAATGATCTATTATTTACTTATTTGAATATGACAATACTATCCATGGGTATAGATTTATATAATATTAAAATACATTTTAAAATAAAACCAACTTATAATCATTTCTTTTTATCAAGACTGAATATTAGAAAACTACTGAAACACCAACATTATTTTAGCAGACTTATAAATTCAAAGTAAGTGACATAACAAACTTATCATACGACTAATGCTTATAAAATCAACAAAATGAAAAAAAATTGTGGAACACAATAATAACACATGTATCAAAAAGAAAAAGGTATGTCGACTAAAATTAAAACTATCTACGAGTATAAACTTGTGTCTGTTAACTTTCATTCAGAGTGGGTAACATTGAGATAATGTCCTGGGGCGTAGTCCTCCTTCTCGCTCGTCCTCTAGAGCAAGACGTGTCCATCGACATGTATGGGCCATCATAACCATGCAATAAAGTCGATTTCGCAAAATGTGTTAGTTATGTAGTTTTCCTACCACACGACGATTTATAAGTTTTTTATCAATTGATGAAAATTATATTACAAAACCTTTACTTACGAATTAAATGCGATGCCTGAAGCTTTATTTGTATTTCTTGTGTTGTTTGCACTTGCAGAAAAGCACAGGAAGGCATTGTAGTACTAAGGTCTAATTCTATTTTATCTAATTTTGGTATTTTTCAGCATAGCTGTCACTCGTTGCCGTGACAAAGACTGACTGAAGCGAAGTATACTAGCTAGGTCTGTTTAGAAGCTTCAAAACTATCGTTCCCTAAGGCCCGTCCATTCATTTTATTTACGTCGATGGCTGTAGGCATCATGTCAAACAATTCCTCCGATTAAAACCCATTAAAACACGCACAACCCCGGTATAACACGCAGAGAGAGGCAAAGTCTCTCCTCAGACTAGGGCTCAATACCCGTGAGCTGGATGAGATGGATGAAAGTCGAGAGATTTTAGGCTGGTGCGCAGTGTTTTCGGGATGACGCCAGTTGTTGAGAGAATTATAGGGATATTTTGTACTATTTGGACTTGCAATTGAGACTTTTTATCAACAGCAGGATCTGTGTATTTAGCATTTTTTCTGAATGGATTTTGACCAAATTGTGTGTGTTGCATACGGCTATATCTATTACGAAGACTATTTTGCCTCTTTTATTTAGTAAAGTTATATCTGGTCTATTGAAATGAACGGTTCTATCTGTGATTATGATCTAGTGGTGTCTCACTGCAGGGCAAAGGCCTCCCTTCCCTCCTTCCATTCATCTCCATTGTTGGCTATTTGGGAGCAATCCTTCAAGTAGGAGGTAGGCTCATCCCGCCATCTCCGTCTGGGCCTTCCACGTGGCCATTGTGTTTTTGGGATATATTCTGTCGTGGTCTTCGCCCATAGTTCTTCTGACATACGGCACACATGTCTAGCCAAGTCCCACGTAAGTATAGCAGCTTTTTGAGCGACGTCAGCTATCTGTGTTTCGGTGCGTATTCTCGAGTTCTTTATTCGGTCCGTGAGTTTCACTCCTAGGATACTACGCTCCATAGCTCGTTGGCATTCCCCGTGAGAGGACTTTTGAATATTCGATAGCGACCAAGTTTGCGCTCCTTATGTAAGGATGGGGAGAATGCACATGTCCATGAGTTTCCGCTTTAAAGAGAGTGTGGAAGCGGTCCCTTCATTAGATCGTTCATGGACCAATAGCTCTTCCAGGCGTTTTCTGTGCGTCGAGCAACCTCTTGTTCTTGTCTCGCCTGGAATTTTATATTGAATATAAAATAATATTATATAATATTTATAATACTTATTTTTATTTTATTTTTATTTAGTTTGAATTTTATAAATAACACGGTAAGATAGTAAATTATAGGCATCTTTTATACTTCAAATCAAATCAAATCAAAATCATTTATCCCGCTAGTAGCAGCTAGGTGCTGCAAGTAATTAATAAAAAATACTTTTGTGCTAAGAAATTACTTTTTCATCCCATCTATTCGAAAAGGACGACTGGGTTCGCCTTTAAGTGCACCCAACGGTGGTGTTTTCTATGAGAAACTTTTAGCGGGCAGTAATGAGTTTTGCGGCGCACTTATTAAGTTCCTAATTCAAAAAGTGCGCGGCAATAGTAGATTGTATCATAAGGGAGCAACATAATATTTTTACAGCGAGGGCGCTTTTTTGAATCCAGAGCAAAGTGAGGGATTCTAGAGTAGAATCCCGAGCGTAGCGAGGGATTCTTTAGTAGAATCTTGAACGTAGCGAGGGATTCAAAGTACGTCGCCCGAGCAAAAAATATATGTTGCGCCCGTGTGATACACTCTGCTTTTCATCACCCACTATGAGAAAATAAAAGGCGCCTCATATGTTATTGTAATATTATTATTTAATAAAACAAATGGTTGTTTTTTTGTGTTTATTTTTTTGTGTTTGTGTTTTTGTGTTTTTTTTGGGTGTTTTTTTGTGTTTTGTGCTTTTTTGTGTTTTTTTTGTGTTTTGTGTTTTGTATTTTTTGTGTGTTTTGTGTTTTTTGTGTGTATTGTGTTTTTTTGTGTTTTTGTGTTTTGTGTTTTTTTTATGTTTTTTTTTGTGTTTTGTGTTTTTTGTGTGTTTTGGGTTATTTTGTTTTGGGTTTTGGGCCGTCGTACCAGCCAGTATTTATTCAAACAATATTTGCGTTCGAATTATTTGGCGCTGGTTCCAAATTCAATAAGTGCGCCGCAATTATCTTTGCCGCGCACTTTTTGAATTAGGAACTTAATAAGTGCGCCGCAATACTCATTACTGCCCGCTAAAAGTTTCTCATAGAAAACACCACCGTTGGGTGCACTTAAAGGCGAACCCAGTCGTCCTTTTCGAATAGATGGGATGAAAAGATAATTGCGGCGCACTTATTGAATTTGGAACCAGCGCCAAATAATTCGAACGCAAATATTGTTTGAATAAATACTGGCTGGTACGACGGCCCAAAACCCAAAACAAAAAAACCCAAAACACAAAAAACACAAAACATAAAAAAAACACAAAACACAAAACACAAAAAAAAACACAAAAACACAAAAAAACACAAAACACAAAAACACAAAAAAAACACAATACACACAAAAAACACAAAACACAAAACACAAAATAAACACAAAAAATACAAAACACACAAAAAACACAAAACACAAAAAAAAACACTAAAACACAAATAAAAACACAAAAAACATAAAACACACAAAAAAACACAACACAAAAAACACAATACAAAAAAAAACAAAAAAACACAATACACATAAAAAACACAAAACACAAAAAAAACACAAAAAAACACACAAAAGCACAAAACACAAAAAACACAAAACACAAAAAAACACCCAAAAAATAACACAAAAACACAAACACAACAAAAAAAACACAAAAACACAAAAAAACAACCATTTGTTTTATTAAATAATAATATTACAATAACATATGAGGCGCCTTTTATTTTCTCATAGTGGGTGATGAAAAGCAGAGTGTATCACACGGGCGCAACATATATTTTTGGCTCGGGCGACGTACTTTGAATCCCTCGCTACGTTCAGGATTCTACTAAAGAATGCCTCGCTACGCTCGGGATTCTACTCTAGAATCACTCACTTCGCTCTGGATTCAAAAAAGCGCCCTCGCCGTAAAAATATTATGTTGCTCCCTTATGATACAATCTACTATATTGACTTAGTTTAAGCACAGATCAAATAATAATATACTAACTAGTAGTTTAGTTTAGTACAAATGTCTGAAGGTTTGGGTCAAATAGAACGTTTTACGTGTGGCACACGCTGTAGCATCAGAAATTTGGGACCCGAATTTGTAATTTGTGGGCCACGATGTCAACATCAGGACACACAGTCTCTCAGAACGTCAGTCTACGGAACCACAAAGTAGTCTCTTTCCGCCATTTCTGAAAAGAGATGTCGTCTACTTTTATTTTATTTATTTTCCTTGTGTTGTTTTAAGTTTTTTGTGTTAATTTGGTGGCGTTTTAACCAATGTAGCTCGTTTTAGGCTTCGATGGATGTCAAATTATGTCTCTATCTGACTCATTAAAGTTCAGGTATATTAAAAAGTGATAGAATAGCGCAAGTGAAACGAAAAGTGAGCCATATACACTTTTTTATAATATAAAAATCAATAGAAAAGTAATTTAAAAAAAATAAAACCAAGGAATATACATAAAAAAATACAATAATTGTAAATAATTAAATAAAAACATCTTATGATTGATAGTTTAGGAGAAAAATTGTTGTAACTACGAAAAGAGAGGCTACTTTGCAAATTCCTTAAATCTTAAGTTCCTTTAAAAAAAAAAAGAAGACGTAATGCTTTATATGGTGTATATTTCTATAACTTCGTGGAGAAAAAAGGTTTTAATGCACCACATTTTACATAGAGATTCACCAACTTATCTGTAGAATGAAATGTATGTAGATGGTAGAAAAATGTAGGCGAATGGTTCTACAGATAAGTTGGTGGATCTATATAATAGGACTATGTTCTGCATTCCGTTCTCATTCTCGCTACACGAGCCTACTGTCAAAATTATCTAAAAAAACAGAATACGCAGTTTATTCTTTATCATCGAGACCAACCTTGACACACGGCGCGGATTTTGGCATTATCTTGTTAACAACAGAATAGTTCAAAGGTTCAGCAAAAATATACCAAATATCTAACATACTCACATCAAATGACAAAAATAATATGTCGCAATAAGATCAACTATTTCGTATTTCAAGATTTTCCGTCCCATAACGATCAAAATCAACTATCTAACATCATTAGCTTAGCTAGTAATTAATTTATCCTATACTAACTGTAAACCCGCGACTTCATACGCGTAATACTATTTGGAGTACAACTATATGGATAGAAAACCCAATCAAAACAACCCAGTGCTTTTTTTCAGAAAAATTTTAGGAAATGCTGAAACATCTCTTGTTTATTTTATTTGAGGAATCTACATGAAAATTATACGATTTCCGAGATACAGACCTATTTCGTTTTACTTAATAAGCCCTTTTTTAAGCCCTTTTTTTACCCCTTAGAGGGGGAATTTTTCAAATTCCTTTCTTAGTGCGTTTCTACGTCCTAAAAAGAATACACCCTGCAAGTTTCAAGTCTCTATACGTCCAGCGGTTTGGGCTCGGCGATGATGAATCAGTGAATCAGTCAGTGAGTCCGTTTAAGCTCTTAAACTTTAGTTCTTGTAGATAGACTAAGACTAGGTATTAAACGAGCAAGGATATGTCGCTGGTTAAATGCAAAAGGGCCACAAGGCGATAAAGATAAAATTTACAGGGGAGCCCATCAAAGTTTTCATCGTGTTTATTTTTATTTTTTTACAAATCTATAAGTGCTACATCTATGTATTATATATCATTCGATACGTCATTTATTATGAAGCGATTGCAGCAGCTTGCAGATTACGAAAGAAAATATCACACGAGCCCCTTTTGCTTTTAAAAATGGCCTTTGAATCAGTGAGTATTAATAAATAAAACGCCACATATCAAAAAGTAAGAATTGTTTATTAAACGTTTTTCTTAAAAAAACGATTACAATCAACCATTACTAAACACAAAAATTATTATGATAACAACATACAACTTCCCAGAAATACTACCACTGAATTCTTCAGAAAATTACGTGTTTATACTGAAAAACTTACTTACTTACAAAAATAAATAGTACCTACCTACCCCAAAAAGTTAAAACTCTTACCCTAACAGCGTTCTTGTTCCGTCCGCACTTGTTCTTTGGTTAACAAAATTCTATCTTTTCCTCTTGTGGCTCTTTCTGGCAACACTTTCAAAATTTCGTACTTAAACGAGGCTCGAAATGCTTGGCATATTGCTTGCCCCGATACTGCTCCCCCGAATCTCTTTCGTTTCAACGGCAATGGGAAGGGCCTCTGTGCGAGCTGACGCGGAATTGTCTGTTACAAACGTGTCTCACAGATCGTGGTCGTCTCCTGGCCGTTTCCAAATGAGAGTCAGGGTTTTGGTTGCAAGCACTTCCATCACACAATACTGGTACTTTAATGGATCCAGTTTCTTTCCGTATTGCAACTACTTTACGTATGTGTGCAGAGTGCTGTGCCCCCATCACTGCCAGTGCGGTACGGCTGTTGATCAGCTCAGTCACCACGGATTATCGTGCACCAGGACTGCTGGTAGGATTTCCCGCCACGCTAGCCTTAATGATATCATTCGCCGGGCCTGTACCAGTTTTAACATTCCAGCGATTCTGGAACCGAATGGTCTGCTACGTGACGATGGTTAGCGGCCTGATGGTATGACTCTTGTTCCGTTGGAGAAGTGTAGGCGTTTGGTATGGGACGCAATAAAAATGCGCTGATACCCTTGCGCCATCACATCTGTCCGGGACATCAGTAAGGGCCGGTACGGTGGCAGATTCCGCTGAGAACCTCAAAAGGCGCAAATATGCAAGTCTCAAGTCTCAACAGAGCTTACTTATTTGCCTTTCGGGGTCCAGATTCTGTGTCTGTGGGATACCGGGGCCCTTCGCCTTTTCAAAATTATTTCAGGGTGTCTTGCCAAAGTGACGCGTGACCCGAGAGCTTGCTCTTACCGGGCTCAACGCATTAGTATTGCCGTTCCGCGTGGCAATGCAGCCAGCATCTTTGGGACGCTTCCGTCTGGTAGTGGTTTGGATCAGTTGAGCTACCAAAGTTGAGGCCCTATTATTGGCTCCTGATGACTTCATCATCATCAACGGCAGCAGTAAGTAGCCAGTGGGCCAGGCAGCACAGCTCTCGTGCCTACTTAGTAAGATACTCACGCGGTGCGTGGATTAGCTACGCAAGCCTACTGCGTGCGCGTGAGTGAAGAATCGCGTACTTATTTCCCGTAATTATTAGTAAAATAATAATAATAGGTAAAATTAAAATTACTGGCTTAAAAAAATATCTATAAGACAATGTTTCCAAACATCAATACAGCCACAAAAGAAACATGACCTAATTTTTGGTTATAAATACTATCTTATTCACAGTTTTCTTGCATACCAAACAGACGCGTAACAAGTAATGCACTTTCATCTTAAAAAAAGAAATAATAACCTCATAGTATTTAAATACAAAGTGAACACATCCTATACCATGGCACTTTGGCATAAAAAATTGATGTAGGTACTCACGTGATATTTATATTACAAATGGCCGCATTCCAAAATATGGCCCTTTATTCTATAACATTTTACTGAAACTCAGACTTATTTCGCAATATGGCCCTTTTTCACATAAATTACGTGCACTCCGAAGACACAACAGATAAGATGGCCGTTTTGCTCTGAATTTGGTCACCTAAGTCTCGGAATGCCAAAGGGGCGGTTGTCTGGTTAACGCATTTCTAACGCTAGAATCATGGGTGTCTTTTTCGAATATACATTTTTTGAAGATTTAGATACCGTTTTTGGAAAAAAAAGAGTTTTTTTTTTTGCATTATGGCCCTTTGGCATTTAATCAGCGATGTATCTATATGTATCTATACCTATACCTTATTGATTCATCATCGCCGAGCCGAAACAGCTGGACCTAAAAAGCTGAAACCTACGCAGGTTAATTTTATAGCAAAACCACCCACTATGGGATTTTTATAAATTCAACCCCTAAGGAAGTGAAAGGGGGGTGAAAACTTTGCAGTAGTAAGCTTCAATACAAATCATAAAAGGTTTAAATATTTTTTCCCCGAACTACCCCCGAAAGCGGGTGCAATGGGGTGTTAGTTTGTATGGGAACTTTTTATCGCGTGGTGCCTTATGCTTGAAGCTTTCTATGGGTACTTAAAATACAGATAAACTGAACATATTTGAGGTGTGTCCGGCCTATGAATAGACCCCTCCGTCTCCACCCGTAGATGTCGTAAAAGCCGACTAAGGGATTACCCGGACTTGTTGATAAGATTCGTTGGTATAAGATTTTTCCTGGCTGCTAGCTTATTATGGAATGTGTTATTACTGGAAAAAAGCGTTAGCCGAGTCAATCGTGGCAGGAAATGGCGGCTATGAGCTCACCACTTGCCACGTCTATATTCCACGATGGTGCAACCCACTGTGAAAAGATCCCCATTGAGGCTTTGCCTACCCTTTCGGGGAAAAAGACGTATGTATGTATATGTTTGTATGTAATATTTCAGGATTTTTCAAAATAAGTCTTTAAAATGGGGCATAAAGGGGTTACAAGATGCGTGGCGTAGCACGGGTATTCAGCTAGTTATATATTTGTATATTTGTACTCAATTTCTTGAAAACGGCTCTAACGGGGGGGTTTTGGGGGCAACAAATGGAGCTAGGTCTCATTTTATATAATTTTATTTATTTTGGTAAGCCAACAGCGATTTATACAATATTATTTATGTTTAACATTAACAAAATTATGGCCAAAAAAGGTCTACACAGCTTAAAATTAACAAAACTCATAAATTAACTCATCTCATTAACTCATCTCTGGGAAAACGCGATTTTCCACAGAAAAACTTTTTTTTCACCACTTCCTATTTGCTTATCTGTGTCAGTCACAGAATATTGAATAGTTCGCTAGTCCTCGGCGGAGTAAACGAATTCGAATTTCAAAAATTCAAACTGGCTGGAGAATGACATTTGAGATTTGTAAGGGTAACTTACAAAAAAAAAACAGCTCGTTCACCGTAAGATGGCACCTGCCTTGGTGGCACGCGAATTAGCAAACACGACTTTAAAACAAGTAATTAATTTCTTTTAAATTAAAAAAACCTCAACGCTATGAAACAGCTGAACCGATTTTAATCATACATAGCTAAGAACACTCCTGTTAATTTCACCATTTTACCATTCAAACAAAAACAAACGAAATCGGTTCATCCGTTCGGGAGCTACGATCTAATCTACGATGCCACAGACAGACACAGACACACACACAGACACGTCAAACTTATAACACCCCGTCGTTTTTGCGTCGTGGGTTAAAAAACAACGACTAGCGAAGCTTGGTTGCATTGGTACTATAACTGAAATCACTAAAACCAAAGTTATAATAAATATAGGTAAATACTTAGGCATATTTTATTAGTACCTAAGTTTATTCTTTAAACCTAGGTCACATAACAGACACACGGTTTTCCCCTCAGGGAAAACAAGCCTCAAATAAATTGCCCTCTGCCGTAGGTATAGTAGTCGCACTATCACAGGAAAGTGACCAGCGGTGAGTTCATCGCCGCCATGCTTTCCCAAGAGCAACTCGGCTAACGCTTTTACAAGCTTTTATTTAACTTGCAATGAATGTCCGGGTGGAATCTTGCAACTGAATTTTAAAGCAGATATCCTCAATTGAGCGATTGAGCAAGACGTGGACACTCACGGTAGGGCTAATCCACCAGTTCAAGGTTGCACAGCGAGCTATGGCACGGGCTATGCATGGAGTTTCTCTGAAAGATAAAATCCGAAATGAGATTATCCGACAGAGAACTAAAGTCATTGACATAGCCCACCGGATTAGCATGCTGAAGCGGCAATGGACAGGCCATATATATGCTGAAGAGTTGACAACCGTAATTGGGGTAAGCGAGTTCTTGAGTGGAGACCGCGTCTTGGCAAACGTGTGGGGCGCCCTCTGGCTAGGTGGAGCGATGACCTACGAAAGGCGCCGGGAAGAAAGTGGATGGGAAGAGCCGAACACCGGGCTCAGTGGCGCGTATAGGGAGAGGCCTATGTCCAGCTGTGGACTAGTGTGGGCAGATGATGATTGAACTGAAATTAGGCATACCTGTCAAGTTCCAATAACAATATAATAACAGCGAGCTGATCTGATGATGGAGACGGAAGTTGCACAACGGAACTCCTCTATGGATAATACTAGACTGGCCGTGTTTAGACTCATTTTGATCAGCACACGGTTACGATCACTAATAAAAGCTTATAAAAGCTTGTATTAAAATATATATTTTTCACAACAAACTTATTTTATATAGTTAGCTTCGCACGGCTTATGCATTTGCCATTTTCTAGCATTTATAAAACAGTACATTTATTTACAGAATGAATAATACAACTAATACAAGTAAATATGTACAAAATTAAAAAAATACATATGAAACAGTTGTGCTACCTGCTGCTGCTAACGATCTAAAAGATAAGCATTTATTGTATTCATTTGCGGGATTCAATCTGCTATTTCTGAAAGAAACGTCGTAATTTTTACATAATTATACAAAATAGACGTCACAACATTTTAATGTGTTTTTTTCGAGTTATTTTGTGTAATTTTGGTGGCATTTTAACCGGTGTAACTTGGATAAATAGCAAATGTGTGATGTAGTTAAAAAGTGTAATCTTTACGAAAAGGTGTTTTTTTTTTTGGTAAAAATTATGTTTTTCTGCCACTATTTAAACTAAGTTATGACTTGACAGAGACTCTTGACGACTTAACTATAAAAAAAAACCTAAAACTTGACATTGGCGAAATTGTTTGGAGCACTCCTCAGAAGCCATTATTATACGAAGAGAAGAAATTTTGTTGATGAATTCTATAACTCAATTAATGTAATAATTATTATTAATGAATAATTATCAACTTAAGTTTTCATCAATTAGTTTAAGTTACCAAACTTTTAAACTTGGACTTGTTTGTTGGACCCCGCACTTGTTTGTAAGATTGAGATTGAGATTTGTTGGTATACAATGTGTCCTGGCTGCTAGCTTATTTAAGGAATGTTGTACCTTTGTTTATTTTTATCGAGTGAAGTACTTCAATTATTGTTCACTTTGAATTTATGATTTCACTAGATTACCCCAGGCAGAAATTTTCATAAACAAAACACCTCGCTCCGCTCGAAAAAGCGGTTTTTATTGATTATCTCGCAAAATATAGATAATTTTACAAAAGCCCTACATTAATTATCCCTCGGCTTTGTTGTATTGATTTTATTTATATTTTTTTATACCCAATAATTTGCACCATCTTATAAACAATCGAATCTAGGCAATCCAAGTAACTTTGGATTTATTTTCTATTGAGAAAATATTGTCCTTTTGTGTTTCTGGTACAGTGATCACTCGGACTTATAATGTAGTATTCATGAATATTTATAGTTTGAATATTGCACTTGATTTAGTCAGTTAAAAATCAAATCTAAGATTTGCAATTTTGCTTTATACCACACCTTGAGAATACCATTATATATTACTTCTTGGAAACTATAAAAACTCTTATCAAAAACTTATCAATTCTAGACCTCATTATAGACATTTAGTGAACCTATAGCGTCTGGAGTAAACTCTATAAATGTACAAACGAATTGCCCGAGAGATCACGAGTACGATAGTCAAGTCAGTCCGAAGAGCGAAGTTACTACGAGCGAGAGTTCAGGTGGCTCTTTGTTAATTTATGGTTCCCAGCGTTATTCATCACTGTCTACTAATCACTTCAGCTGTAACGTAATATAAGTCACAGCACCTACATTCGGATCATTTCAGCAGCGACCGTTGACGGGAATAGACCTCTCGTTTCTAAAAGTTCCAAATATAACAACACGATTATCTCTAACTAACCATTCTCTCGCGCGATTACCTTGGCCATAACGTTGAACGTAAAAACTGGTTGCGTGTTCTAATAACCTCCATTTGCAAAGTTGTGCTGTCAAAGTGACGTTTAAAAGCGCGCGAATTCGCGAGTTCCTTTTTTGCTAACCTCCGTGCATCATGAAGGAGTTGAACGGAGTTTCTGCCAGCCAGGTCGTGGAGAAGAATGGTGGAGTTATCGTGAAGAAGAAGCCAGAAAATAATGGTGAGTAACACTGTTTTTTAGTTTCAAGACGGTGACAGGATATTGGTCCAGTTTATGAGATCAAGGTTTGTTTTACGCGGAAACTTATTTTACGAACTTTTTGATAAATATTTAGGTACTTCTTTTTAGAACTTTACAATTACCTACATTACCGGTTTCACTATTTATTACAATATTTATTGGACTTCTTACCTAAACAGTCTAATGACCGTATTAATGGAACAATCTTGAGTTGGGTTGAATAATGGGTATCTAATAATTAGCATTGCCTATCATTAACAATAAAAAAACGAGCCTTTTAGTAGTCGCATTTGATGTGTAACATCTGATATCCTCCTTGGTAATAATCAACATGGTACCAATGGTACCAACCTCTCGGAAAAAGAGCGCTTCCTGTCACACACTTCCGTCCCTTTTCACGAAATCCTCAGATTGCCGGAAAGCGAGAGGAAAGATGTAACTCATAAAAAAAAAGCATAAGTAACAGTAGTTGTTTAACATTGTATTACTAAGGTATTTGTAACCAAGTTTCTAAAAAATAAATAAAATAACCTATATCAACCATCGAGCAACACGGAATTAGAGACGCCAAGCAAAGGCATTCTCCTCTGTTATGGTAAATTCCCACAAGTGGGCAATTTTTCCAGTTTTTTCCGGGGAAAACCAACCACTTCGAAAAGACACGCAAAACACTTAAATTTAACTACATCGCACATGTGCTATTGATCCAAGTTACACCGGTTAAAAGGCCACCAAAATTACACGAAATAACTAGAAAAAAAAAATGTTATTAAATAAAAAGGACGTTTCTTTCAAAAATGGACGCAACAAGCGTTTTCGTTTTAAGCTGGGAACTGACAAACGTTACGAGGTGTAATGTAACATGTTACACAGCGAGCATTCATGAAGTCAGTACGTAGTGTTACGGGGAAACCAGCGAGCAACGAGCCGCTTTTTAGAACAAAGCAAACATGCTCAATGTGTAACATGCTCGATGCAAATGTTACATTACACCTCGTAACGTTGGTCAGATCCCAGCTTTACAAAACAAAACGCTGCATTTATATGATTTTTGACATACGTAAGTTCAATTCGATCCTTGTTAATATCGTCAAATCGCTCTAGTTAAGCATCTCTACATAGGTAAATAATACAAATAATATTTTTTTATGCTTGTTTTAAGTGTTTGGTGTTTTTTTTTTATTTATTTGATCGTATTACTAGCAGTTTCGCCCGCGGCTTCGTCTGCGTGTGATTTCAGTAGTAACTTTTATTTTAAAATTAAACGTTTTTTTTTTGTTATTCGAAACAATAAAAGCAGCCAAGTACGAGTCGGACTCGCCCATGAAGGGTTCCGTAGAGCAGCAAGTAACATAATATAAAAGTTCATAATATATAGTTGCGGTTTACAATTTATAACGTATTACAAAAAAAACTACTAACTAGATCTCGTTCAAACCAATTTTCAGTGGAAGTTTATATGGTAGTACATCATATATTTTTTGTAGTTTTATCATTCTCTTATTTTAGAAGTTACAGGGGGACACACACATTTTACCACTTTGGAAGTGTCTCTCGCGCAAACTATTCAGTTTAGAAAAAAATGAAACACCAAACAAAAAAAATACAAAAAAAGAAAAAATTGGGTTCGATGAAAAAAAAAAAGTGTTTCAGTTCTAAGTATGGGGAACCCCCGGAATTTATTGTTTTTTTTCTATTTTTGTGTGAAAATCTCAATGCGGTTCACAGAATACATCTACTTACCAAGTTTAATCAGCATAGTTGTTATAGTTTAGGAAAAAAGTGGCTGTGACATACGGACGGACAGACAGACAGCCAGACAGACATGACGAACCCATAAGGGTTCCATTTTTTGCCATTTGGCTACGGAACCCTAAAAATTTACAATTTTATATTTGAGAGGAATCCAACTTCTCAAAATTAAATTGGCTTCCAAATCAAAGGGTCTGGCAAGCTAAGCGAACAAGAGTGCCCCCCCCCCCCCCCCCCCCCCCACGTGGGATCTGGCCATCCTTTTAGGTGGTGTAATGGCCCGTGCTAAGAACACTGTATCCTAATATCCTATTTTAGGTAAACCACGCAACTTAAAGTAACTTTGTCATAAATTGTGTAGATTGCTAAAAATACGATTAAGAGATGCCTATTTAACTCTTGTCAGCCTCTTATTTAATAAATACAATTCATTAAAAAACATAATTTGATTTGATTTGCAGTCATTATAGAATGGTATGTGCCAAAGTAGTAGGTACCTAATTAGCTTAAAGCAATATAATTAATACATTTATTTACAGAAAGAATAATACAAGGTATGCACAAAATACATATGAAACAGTTGTGCTACCTGAAGACCGCTGCTAGCGATCTAAAGCTAAGTTAAGCTAAGTCTCAAGCTAAGTTTTGGGCCCGGTACCTCAACTGATCCAAATCACTACCAGACGGAAGCGTCCCTAAGATGCTGGCTGCATTACCAAACTGAATGGCAATACTAATGCGTTGAGCCAGATAAGAGCCAGCTCTCGAGTCAAGCGTCGCTTTGACCAGATGCCCTGAAATAATTATGAAAACGCGATGGGCCCCGGAACCCCACGAACCCAGAGTCTCGACCCCGAAAGGCTCAAATGAGTAAGCTCTGTCGAGACTTGCATATTTGCGTCTTTTGAGGTCCAATATAATAATTAATATTTAAATGATTATGTACCTTATTTGAGTATGAATCCAACTAATTTGAATTATTTTCATATTATAATAACGTAATGATAAAATTATCAACATACAAAGTCGCTTTCCACGTCTGCTATCCGCTAACCGCTCCGAAACCACGCAACTGAGTTTGATGCGGTTTTCACCATCAGTTAGTTAAATTTACACGGAAGGTTTATATAAAACTAGTGATTAGCATGGACAGTAACTTTTTTTTTAAATAACACCGTAGTTTCGAACCCGCAACCTCGCGCTTCTCAGCCGGCTACTCGCCCGCCGCGATAATATCAATGAACATAGCTCGCAGAGCACGTGTTGATAGGACTAGAAATCATTTGGTCTACGAACTATGTACAATAGTGTATGTGTAGTATATTAATCTGCAAATATTTATTCTGGGTCTGGGTGTTATGGTACCATGGTACTCATAGTTTCTGATACCCACGACACAGGGAATCCTAGTGTGGGATCAGGACTATGTGTGTGACTGTTGGGTGTTATGTTATATCACTCGCATTTTGTGCCTCTCTAAGTATTTCCGGTGGCGTTATATCGACCTATACATATTTAGTTCTTCTTCATTGCATGAACTCGTAATTTTAAGTTACATTTTGTGCCTCTCTAAGTATTTCCGGTGGCGTTATATCGACCTATACATATTTAGTTCTTCTTCATTGCATGAACTCGTAATTTTAAGTTACATTTTGTGCCTCTCTAAGTATTTCCGGTGGCGTTATATCGACCTATACATATTTAGTTCTTCTTCATTGCATGAACTCGTAATTTTAAGTTACATTTTGTGCCTCTCTAAGTATTTCCGGTGGCGTTATATCGACCTATACATATTTAGTTCTTCTTCATTGCATGAACTCGTAATTTTAAGTTACATTTTGTGCCTCTCTAAGTATTTCCGGTGGCGTTATATCGACCTATACATATTTAGTTCTTCTTCATTGCATGAACTCGTAATTTTAAGTTACATTTTGTGCCTCTCTAAGTATTTCCGGTGGCGTTATATCGACCTATACATATTTAGTTCTTCTTCATTGCATGAACTCGTAATTTTAAGTTACATTTTGTGCCTCTCTAAGTATTTCCGGTGGCGTTATATCGACCTATACATATTTAGTTCTTCTTCATTGCATGAACTCGTAATTTTAAGTTACATTTTGTGCCTCTCTAAGTATTTCCGGTGGCGTTATATCGACCTATACATATTTAGTTCTTCTTCATTGCATGAACTCGTAATTTTAAGTTACATTTTGTGCCTCTCTAAGTATTTCCGGTGGCGTTATATCGACCTATACATATTTAGTTCTTCTTCATTGCATGAACTCGTAATTTTAAGTTACATTTTGTGCCTCTCTAAGTATTTCCGGTGGCGTTATATCGACCTATACATATTTAGTTCTTCTTCATTGCATGAACTCGTAATTTTAAGTTACATTTTGTGCCTCTCTAAGTATTTCCGGTGGCGTTATATCGACCTATACATATTTAGTTCTTCTTCATTGCATGAACTCGTAATTTTAAGTTACATTTTGTGCCTCTCTAAGTATTTCCGGTGGCGTTATATCGACCTATACATATTTAGTTCTTCTTCATTGCATGAACTCGTAATTTTAAGTTACATTTTGTGCCTCTCTAAGTATTTCCGGTGGCGTTATATCGACCTATACATATTTAGTTCTTCTTCATTGCATGAACTCGTAATTTTAAGTTACATTTTGTGCCTCTCTAAGTATTTCCGGTGGCGTTATATCGACCTATACATATTTAGTTCTTCTTCATTGCATGAACTCGTAATTTTAAGTTACATTTTGTGCCTCTCTAAGTATTTCCGGTGGCGTTATATCGACCTATACATATTTAGTTCTTCTTCATTGCATGAACTCGTAATTTTAAGTTACATTTTGTGCCTCTCTAAGTATTTCCGGTGGCGTTATATCGACCTATACATATTTAGTTCTTCTTCATTGCATGAACTCGTAATTTTAAGTTACATTTTGTGCCTCTCTAAGTATTTCCGGTGGCGTTATATCGACCTATACATATTTAGTTCTTCTTCATTGCATGAACTCGTAATTTTAAGTTACATTTTGTGCCTCTCTAAGTATTTCCGGTGGCGTTATATCGACCTATACATATTTAGTTCTTCTTCATTGCATGAACTCGTAATTTTAAGTTACATTTTGTGCCTCTCTAAGTATTTCCGGTGGCGTTATATCGACCTATACATATTTAGTTCTTCTTCATTGCATGAACTCGTAATTTTAAGTTACATTTTGTGCCTCTCTATGTATTTCCGGTGGCGTTATATCGACCTATACATATTTAGTTCTTCTTCATTGCATGAACTCGTAATTTTCATAATAAACAAAAATCACAGCTGATTATTAACAATTATCAATGAAAAATGGCGGCCAGAATTTCATTTTTCACCACACTGGTTGCCACATTGGTCTCAAGAACCGCCTCCATCCCAAGCTGGGTGATCCAGTAAGAACGTGTGACTAGGTGTTCCTGATAGATCCCTTGACTTTGATCCCTTGTCCTGATAGATCCCTTATACCGATAATTTTGTTACTAATAGATCCTGTCTCCATAGGATCAGTTTACGTAGCAGTAGTATTTTACAGACAATCTATAAAACATTTAATTCATTATCTCCAATGACAGAGCAGTCACGTGAACTAACAATGTAAAGCACTTTGTCAAATACATGTCTCAGATAACTGACGCAATATTTAGCACGCCATCTTTGATAACACCAGAATCGTCCGGGGTCGCATTATCAACCCTATCAATAATTATTATTCTATTAATTGAATTAATTCAAACATTGTATGAAGGATACAATTAATTGGTTGTGTTTGTTCATTAGTTTGTAAATTAATCATTATTGTGTATATTATGATATGTCAGAGGTGATTCTAAGGAGCGAGGTTACAGATTATCTTTTCGCAGAGTTCTGACCTAATTTTACGACACAAAATAAGTTACAATTATATCGTTTGAATGCATTGTAGATAGCTTCAATGATGCTTGTGATACTGAAACACATGCACTTTAACCAATTACGTGATTACGTTTGATTCGTTGTTACTGTTACTGTTACTGGTAGCCTGAATCATCCCATTGTTGGGCAAAGGCCTCCCCCCATATCCTCCAGTCACTGCGATCCTGTGCTGTAGTTTGCTAATCTGTGTTAAAAGTGTCTATTTCATCGCGCCATCTCCTGTGTGGTCTGCCGCGGCGCTGCCGCCGTCTCGCTGTGTCAGGGCTCCACATAGTGGTTATTTTGTCCCACAGCTCACCAGGCTTGCGACAGACATGTACAGCCCAATTCCACTTCCGCTGGGCGGCTTTTTCTCCTACGTCGGTGATTTTAGTTTTGGGGAGCAATAAGGTGTTGCAAATGCGATCGGTTAATTTAACTCCCAGAATACTGCGCTTGATCGCCCGCTGGCAAACCATGAGTTTGGATTTCTGAATATTTGTCAAAGACCAAGTTTGGGAGCCATAAGTGAGAACGGAAAGGATGCACATGTCCATAAGTTTGCGCTTTAGTATTATGGGAAAGTTACCCTTCATCAGCTCCTTCATCGACCAATAACACGGAGGCTGAGAACGCCTGGAGAGGCGTTCTCAGTGCGTCTTGCAATTTCTCTATCCTGCCTGACCGCCTGGAGGGAAACTATCTGACCGAGATAGTTGTAATCTTGGACGTAGTGCATCGCTTAACTGCTATTTGATGTTTGGTACTGTTCGATGGTATAACTTTATTATAAGGAATGAGTTATTACCGGAAGAAAGCGCGAGTTAGTCGTGGGAAACAATAGCGGCGATGAGTTTACCACCTGTCACGTCTATATTTTTACGATGGTGCAACCTCGGATGAAGAACTAAAGCATGGAAATGACTAAAAACAAACCGGTATCGATTATACTAGTCTCATTCTTTGATATGAATGTATTCATGTGTTGGAATGAGACAAGCATATCTGTTTTTATTAGTGTAACTCGTACCAGGCCAAATGTCAAATTACTACTACATTCATG
Organism: Operophtera brumata; assembly: GCA_932527175.1. NCBI lineage: Eukaryota > Metazoa > Arthropoda > Insecta > Lepidoptera > Geometridae > Operophtera > Operophtera brumata. The sequence goes on along the minus strand of OW052239.1, from coordinate 48,951,565 downwards.
GTAACAATCTAAGAAGACGTATGCAATGTGCATGGTGCCAATATTCAGGGTACGGAACGGAAAAACGACTGTCGTGTGACAAAATATTTGTTTCTCTCTAACATAGGATAGCAAGCTATCTTCTAGGATAGGAGTAAGAAGGAACACTCTATGCTATTTTAGCACTCACTCCATACATTATACCTCCATGGGTGCAACCCACTCTGAAAATGACTTACAGCAATAACTAAAACAAGAGGCTGTCAACTGTCAAATAGGTTTTTTTAAACGTATTTTTAGCAAAATCTACACAGTTTAAGATAACAAAAAATATAATTATTGTAATTTTTATCATATTTGCAAGTGCATGATAGAGCCCAAAATAAGACAACGATAAATTATTTTCTCGTAAAAAAAAATTGTGGGCTTTGTATTTGACTGTTGGGTGTTAAGTTATGTTATACACTGAGTCATCACTTCGCTTGCTCAAATATTTGATAAACAAACAAAATACTGTTTTGCACAATTATTAAATTCAGAAACAAGGACTTTATGTCCACAATGAGTAAGCGATTTTTCCACATCGTTGGCCGAGTAACTTGCTCTAGTTAGCACTAAGGCCATGCTTAGTTACTTGTACATACTGTGTATATAACAACTATGATTGATTGCGTTCATTACTTTATCTACTCTCATATCGTTAAATTCGAATTATAAACTTCAAATCGAGTTTATATATGTACACACTTTATATAAACAATACCAAAATTTAAAAATAGAATAATATTCTAACACTTTTTCTCTAACTAATTAATGTTATAATAGTAGATTATGCACCATGGGAATAAAACATTGTCTTACGTCGCGGGCGGCATATTGAATCCTGATCGTAACGAGGGACTATAGAGTTATATAGATTCCTGACTCCTGAGTGAAGCGAGGTAGTAGATTACTAATGTTAACTACATTGCACAATACTGCTGGGCCCCGAACGCCTTAATTTTGAACGGCTCAAACGTTCGAAGGTTCAACTTTACCTACGTCTGATTGGTCAATTTTGGATCGACAGTCGCCACAGATTAAATAATTGTTACTACGCCAACGGTAATGGTTTGGCTTTGGTTAATACGTTAAAATTAGCGCAATTGAGTCCCTGATTACCTAACCACTACGCCATCTTATTTATCTGCAGTATAAAACCACACATTATTGCAACAAATCATGCATTGTGGTTGGTGTATTGTTACTATTTCAACACTCGTCTCTGTAACTGGAGGCTGTTGTTCGGGATTTAATCTATACCTATATAAGACCTTAACCTGACTGACTGACTGACTGACTGATTAAGGTGGTTACTTTCGCTTGTGGCGCGAAATTCAAATTTGTTCGTGTTTTTTGCTCATCACAGCTCATTAACACTTCTTCAGATAGAGAAAACTAATTTGCCGGTAATTATATGCACATGTTTTAATTTATAGTATCACATAAATATCAGTAGTAGCTACGATTGTGCTTCAATGGTTTTTACGTTGTTGCAAGCACATTTATAGCCAAACTATGATATTTATGTGAAACTATAAATTCTAACTTTTGTGTTAGGTCATATAATTACCGGAAAATTAGTTTTCGCTATCTGAAGAAGTGCTGATGAGCTGTGATGAGCAAAAAACACGAAAAAATTGAATTAATGATTTTTCATCGCCGAGCCGAAAGCTGAAACTTGGAGCGTAGGTTCCTTTTATAGCAAAACCCCTCACTAATAAGGGATTTTTGTAAATTCAACCTTTAAGGGGGTGAAAAGGGGTGAAAACCATTGTATGGAAAACCGTATTTCTTGAACTTACAAACTTGAAACTTTGCATAAGTATGCGTGTATTAAAAATACGCGCTTTCTGACATCTCACCTCTAGGTAGTGTCCGCGCCACGACTGAAATCGGACGGCCTTCTGAGGAACTAACGGATAACAGAGGTAGATTTTCGCTTTTGCACTTTTGCGCATAGAAACTAGCGCTCCAGTCATTAGTGGCGCGGACTCTATGTAACAAAGTACATAAAATGTATATTAGTTCAAGAAGGTAGGTAGGTACCTACAGCTCAGCTGTTGGTTTTATCTTAAATAGAAAATCCTTCCACTTCTCACAGACTTCTTAAGTCTTCCATTTACTCAAAGGATAAAGGCCACAGTAATGTACTCTCCGTGAAGTCGAGAGTACCTACTTCAGGCATTAGTTGAAAAGTCCATTTACTGTGCGCCCTTGTGAAGTTGACCTACTGACTGAAAGTGGGTAGTGCTACTTAGGACTCCGCGCCAGGGAATAAAATAAATTAAATACTAGTGTCAATCTCAAAAACTACATAGTCTTCTTCTTCTTCTTCTTCTTATAATGGCTTCTGAAGAGTGCTCCAAACAATTTTGACAATGTCAAGTGATATAATTAATTATATTTTTACAGTCAAGTCGTCAAGAGTCTCCGTCAAGTCATAACCCAGTTCATAATACAGGGAAAAATCCACCATTTCGACACGCAATACAGTTAAATTTCACTACATCACACATATGCTATTTATCCAAGTTACACCCGTTAAAATGCCAACAAAATTACACGATATAACGAGAAAAAACACATTAAAATTAAATTACCACAAAAATGTAGACGTTTCATTCCAAAATGGCAGATTGAATAACAACTACATAAAATAAATCAAATAAAATAAAAATAAAAAGCCTATTTATTCCTTAACTTAATACTAGTTTTACATTTTTATAATATTTTAAGAAAATAAATTAAAATAATATTTTATGTATAAATATTTACCTAGTTGTTTTCTTTATTCTATTTTATTCTGTGCCTTAAGTTAGAGCCCCTGTTGGGTAAAGGCTTCCTCCAGCTTTTTCCATTGGTCACGGTCGCTTGCCACTTCTAGCCAGTTTGAAGTTTTCGCTAAGTTTCTAATTTCATCCGACCATCGGGCACGTGGCCTACCTATTCGTCTAGTCCCCTTTGGTCCCTTCCAAATCGTAACCTTATTATCCCACCTCTCTTTGTGCATTCCTGCTGTATGTCCCGCCAACATAAGCTTCAACATACTTCTTTCTATAGCTCGTTGACATTTTATAATTTTATTTTTTGCTTCTCTTGTGAATGTCCATATCTGACTCCCGTATGTGAGTGTTGGTAGGAGACAGTAATCAACCACTTTCTTCTTTGACATCAAAGGTAACGATCCTTTTAGCACCTCCTTCATGCTCCAGAACTTATTCCATGTTTTTATTATTCGTCTTTCTATCTCTTCAATGTTGTTGGTGGGTTTAAAAAACACTTGTTTACCTAGATATATTTATTCGGTTACGTAATCTAATTCTGCGTCTTCTATGTATAATTCCCATTATTCTATGAATAACAACTACATAGAATAAAAAATAATAAAAAAATATTTGAATTGTTCAAGTAAAGCGCTTTCACATGTCACCCCACTTGATCTGACTGACTGGCTTTTAATTTTTTTACCCCCTCTTCTACCCCGATATATCAACAACCCCCAGACCGCAAATTGTACCAGTACTATCTACCCCCCTACCAAATTTAATGAAGCTCGGATTTACGATACGGAAGTTTTCATCGGACAAACGTACATACCTACATACAAACACCGATTCTTCCAAGTTGACTCAGAGAGCTCGCTTCGCTCGTTCAATAAATCAATTAAAAAATACTATGCAAGGATAACATGTGGAAATAAATATGACACATCCACCATAAAATATCCCAAAAATACAAACGACTAACTTCAAGGAAAACACTGGCGGAATCCCCTATTAGGAACTATTTCCTCTGACTAACGTCACAATAACACATTTACCTTAGTATAATGAGAACACGGTGTATTTGCCTTGCTTCTTTCACCGGTACGTGTGGGGTTTACCCTGGCGGCCGCGGCCGTGTGACGTCAGAATGGAGTCTATTTGCCATAATCATCGGGCAACGCGGAGGCGCGCGCAATGCTCTAAGGAAATAATAATAGTGAACATTTGCCTTTTAACCGACTTCAAAATAAGGAGGTTCTCAAGTCGCATTTTTTTTTATGTCTGTTACCATATCTCCGACGAGTTTTTTTTTTTAGTTATAAATAAAAAATGCTGATAAATAAATAATAAATAATATGTTGAATCGATTTGCTTCCAGATTAGTCCAATTTTCATCAAAATCTGGTTCTGATGATGGGATCCATAAGGAATTGAGATAACTTCTCAAATATTACAGGCACACATGTTTTTTTTATGTTTTTTACCTCATATCTCCGTCATATATGAATCGTTTTTTTTTTGTTAGTTTATTACCTTATTACCTTACCTTATTTTTATTATTATTTTATTTATGCAAGGACAATAAATACACAATATAAATTTTAGGATATGAAAGAATAACAATATTGTAGCCCACTGCATTTAATGCATAATAAAATATAAAGATATAGATAAAGATAAGTTTATTTCACTTAGAACAGTTACAACAAAACATAATTAAACATGTTTGTAAGTATATGAAAATAAGAGAACTTTGCCTTCCGTGCTAGTTTAAAAACTGTGTAATATGCATGATATGCTTCCAGATTGGTCCCATTTTCATCGAAATCTGGTAATGGTGTTGGGATCCATGAGGAATTGAAGAAATTCCTCAAATATTACAGGAACACATCGCGATTTCGGTATTTTCAGCAACAAGTCAAGCATGTGCATTAAGAAAGTGCCATTTGCTGAAGTGGAACTGATGAAGAAGACCAGAGATAGCCATTGGAACTACTCAATAATATGTATTTCACGGGTGGCGATAAGGGTGACTTTCCGATATACAATTGAGCTTAAATTAGGCATACCTGTCTAGTTCCGATGACAATACAATATCATGATGACGGCGAGCTGATCTGATAAATAAATAAAATAAATAATGCTGGACAATTTCGCACTACATTATCTAGCCCCAAGCTAAGCCAGAGCTTGTGTTATGGGTACTAGATAACTGATATACTTAATACATACATAGATAGATATTTTTTATTATACATAGAAAACACCCAGAACACCCTGAACAAATATCTGCAGAACGCACAAATATTTGTTCCGAGGCGGGAATCTAACCCGCAACCTCCTGCGTCGCAGGCGAACCATCGCCAGCCGCGCCACAGAGGTCGTCGGTGATGATGGAGACGGAAGGTGGACAACGGAACTCCCCGATGGATAATAGTAGACTGGCCGTGTTTAGGCTCATTGTGATCAGCACACGGTTCCGATCACTACTATTATAAAATCTTGTATTGGGGATAAATTGTTAACTACGAAGTCGTTTATTTTTTAAGGAATAACTAACTATCTCTTGCTTAATTGTCATTGTCTTTCAATGGAATCCAAGTAGAAATAATTATAAATTCTATTGAAAATACAATTTTCCCACGATACTTAGTACTTATTGCCAGTTATTCCAACAATAATTACTTAAGGCTTGGATTAAGGTATTTAAGGCAAATAATAATTACCTAAGAATAGACCCCTCCGTCTCCTCCTGTGGATGTCGTAAAAGCAGACTAAGGGATTACACGGACTTGTTGATAAGATTCGTTGGTGTAAGATTTGTCCTGGCTGCTAGCTTATTATGGAATGTGTTATTACTGGAAGAAAGCGTTAGCCGAGTCAGTCGTGGGAAGCAATGGCGGCGATGAGCTCACCAATTTGTCACGTCTATTTCCCACGATGGTGCAACCTACAGTGAAAAGAGGTCCATTTCAGGCTCTGCCTACCCTTTCGGGGGAAAAGGCATGTGTATGTATGTCTGGCTGGAAAATTCGTTTTGTAATACAGACAATTCAAATACATCATTATCATCAGAAGCCTTTAGACGTCCACTGGACGAGCCCCCCCCCCTTAGAATGCAATGGGGGGGGGGGATTTCCCATAATCATTCCGTTTGAGAAGTGGATGGGTGATCGCAGTATTGGAGTTGATTACTCATGTGGATGCTGTCTGGTGTGTCTTAGTCAACTTTAACGACATCCACGGGAGGAGATGGAGGGGTACCTACTTCCTTAGACCGGACACACCATAGCAAATTCAAATAAATGATACGGTTTGAACTAATAGATATATTTATTGGCTAGTGCCCACCCACGGCTTTGTTTGCGCTTTACAAGGAAAAGAAGAAGCATATAGCTCAATCCAGGCCTTAATATATATATGTAAGAAATATGCATCGAAATCGGTTCAGCGGTGTCGGCGTGATTGTGTAACAAACATTCAAACATCCAAACATTGTTACTTTGACATTTATGATATTACGTGGAATTTTCCATTTAAAGTTTGTATTAAAATTATTATAATAACATACACAAAACCACTAAGGTTTATACGGATAATAACATACCTATTACCTATACATATAGTAATACAATACAATTTGTGGGTTCTGTTTATTATAATCCAAATAGTGACTGTTTTTTTTTAATACTCTTGTAATGATGGGTCAAGCAGATGGCCCATACCCTCTGCCTATGAACAGTGCGTTACCTCATAGGTCACGTCCACCTAGAACGCGCCCTATGTGGCATTGCACTGTGCCCGCCACCCTGAGCCATGAAGATGAAGTCTCATGTGCCTGTAATTTCACCGGCACCCTTACCCTTCAAACCGTAACACAGCAATGCGAGCACTACTGCTTTGCGGCAGAAATAGCTATGGTGGTAGTACTTCCCTGGACGAAGTCTTTCACAAAATAGCTCTACTACTACTAAAACTGGTTAGTGAATTGAATAGTTATTTTGAATTCATAAAAAAACGTTTTCCCAGCGAAAATATTGGGAACGAATACACGAATGACTAGAAGTTTTCCTTAGTAGATTTAATGTTTTTAGGGTGCGTACCAACGTAACAAGTATACCTGAGCACTTTTTATCAATCTGTCTGGCTGTCTATCTTTTCGGAGGAAAAAGTCTAAAAATTGAAGAATTTTGACTATTTTTTCCCTAAAATGCTTTGATTTGTAGGAAAAAGCGTTTGGAACACTCTCTCTCTCTGGTCTCTGACAATTTTTAAATAATTTACTGATCGGATCTGCTAATATCGTGGTATTTTATGACTTTCCATGCTTCTTAATGATTAATAATTATAAATCAATCAACAAAGTAGTTAACGATAACTCGTTATAGATTCAAATTCCATTAATATACAATGTAAATTAACTGTTGAAATAATTGTTATTTGCGCAGAATTTATGCCATTCATGTCAGCTAGAACTCTGATAACTAAGAGGCAGAAACAGCTACATTCCGTCACTATATATCAAACTCAGAAAGTTCAGGTAATTTAGAAAGTGACAGAACAGCGCTTTCGCTATGAAAAGTGAACGAAAATCACGAAAAACGGTGTTTCAACAAATATTTGCGGTGTAATCGAACATATAAATCGAGCATGTCGTCTAAAATATTATTATTTGTTACTCTTATTTATTTTATCAATGTACGCTGATAGATAATAGAGATATTTACGTTACAAGCGCATTGTAGAGGTAGGTAAGTTCACGATTTGTCTCAAGATGGCGGGCGCAGTGCAATGCCACGTAGGGCGCGACTTAGCTGGACGTTACGTGGTACTGCATTGTTATAGGAAGAGGTAGCCGCTTAAGGTGGTTACTTTTCGTACTAATGTATTTTGCCAAAAGGGCAAACAGATTACCTATAATTTTACACTGAAATGACTGTTGCTGGTTTTTATATTGCTCCTTATTTGCGGAAAATCATATTTGGTTGAAGAAAATACTGGATTATATAGAAGCGAAAATAACATCGAAATTTTAAAGTCATTTCGATGTTATTTTCGCTATTATTCCAGTGTTTTCTTCATCCAAATATTTGAATTATATAATGACTAATATAAAAGCTAACAAAAGTCATTTCAGTGTAAAATTATACTCTGTTCGCCCATATTTGGTAAAATACATGAGTAGTTCCTGTTGGTCCTCGAATCTGTCCCCATTCGGGGACACACAGGATTTGTTAGTATGAACAAGCAATCAAAGTAAGGTCGCGTTAAGTTACCCCAAATTATCTCACTATCTAACTTAGTAAAGTTCAGGTAAGTAAGAACGGGGCAGAACAGAGCACGCGAAACAAATAGTGAGCGAAAGAATAAAGAAGAATCTCAAAACCGCTTTACGAAAGAGAAATTGTTACTATATGGCAATAAAAATATTTAATCACGTGCCAAACGAAATAAAAGAACTCCCGGAATGTAAATTAAAATAAAACTGTATAATTGATTAGTTATAGATAGTTTTTATAATTTAAATGTTTTTTTTGGACCTGCAATTGTGTGATTTTGATGTCAAATATTTCGTGACATTAGTAAAATTTATTTGACATGGTGCTTTATTAATTACTAATTTGTTGACAACGTTTAATAATGTGACTTGAACTGAGTACCTATTTTTTTTATATGCAGTTAATATCATATAATAATAATTGCATGCTAAGCTTATGCGGAATGTGTCGAACATAATATAACTATTTAATATCTTTAATTTAATTTCAAAGGACTCTTATTAATGGAGATCATTAATGATCTCAAAGCAACCGCGTGTATCGATTACTGGTTTCCACGCAAGCGCACTACAAAACACATCTGTTGCGCGCGAACGGGCTCAGTCAGCCATAACAGCGAGACGTGACAGCTCGTCTGTGCTTTTATTTATTTTTAAATTGTGTTTATACTTCACCGCGACTCGTAAGTGAGAAATTGAAATACAAAATACTAACAAATTTAAAAAAAGAAAACTCATCTATGGATTGCGCGTTAGTGCTAGTTTGTTGATTTGAATTTGGAGTGATGTTGAATCTTATACATTTACATTGTTTTTGCTTGAGTTTATCGAGTCCTAATCAAAGATTGATTTTTAATTGATTTATGAAATAAGACGTAGTAAGCGTAATTTCTACCGGACTACGGCAAAGGAAAGGGTTATGTTTTAGCAGTCTATGTATGTATGTATTTACGTATGTTTCACAGTAGCGCCTACTACTCGTCCGATTTTGATGAAAGAGGTGTCAATCGAATGATAATCGATTTGTTATTATGAATAAAGGCTAGATTTTATAGATATCAATACGACGACGGATGTAATATCCAAAAATGTTTCAGAAATGTTTTTTTTTGCTATCGTATTAATTGTGATGTTAAAAAAAAGTAAAAAACAGAGTTCATTGAGATTTTAATATACATTTTGCATTGAGATATACTTAGGTACCTACTTTATAAAAATATTTTATTTTATCTATTTTTGTGTTCACCATTAGTCGGGCTTTTAGTTCTTATAACTTTATACTTGTAAACAAATATAGTTAGCAATAAAAACTATGCCTGCATAGTTTTTGTTTTTATTTAGTTTTTGTGGAATATAGATTCCAAATAGTACTTTTCATCTAAGTAAATCGTGGGAAGCAATGGCTTCGATGAGCTCACCACTTGTCACGTCTATATTCCACGATGGTGCAACCTACTATGAGATTGAGGCTCTGCCTACCCCACTTCGGGGAACAAGGCGTGTGTCTATGTCTTTCTTGAAGGGACACAATGTCGTAACCAAGCGGGAAAACCTCATTCCATAGTTTGTAGGTAGGGGGAAGAAATGATCTCAAGAAACGAGTCTTTCACCTCGTCGTGTATATGTATAACGCAAGTAAACCCGCAGGCGGACACTATATTAGTAAGTACATTATGTCCAGTTTTAAAGTAAATCTTTTACCCACTACAGACAAATGCAAATAAAGACATACATACATAGACACACGCCTCTTTCCCCGAAGGGGTAGGCAGAGCCTCAATGGGCCTCTTTTCACTGTGGGTTGCACCATCGTGGGATATAGACGTGACAAGTAAAATGCAAATAAAACACAGGCAAAAAGTATTGTACTCAAACAAAACACGCAACAAAAAACCGGCCAAGTGCGAGTTGGACTCTCGAGGAGGGTTCCGAGCATACAAGTAGGCTACCACAGTAACCAATAGATCAATTTAACTTATTAGTCCTCGTCGAATTTATTTATTATTATTAACTATTATTATTTTATTTATTTATTTTAAAACATAAAGCATAACCTAAAATAAAAACTTACCTAAAATGCTTACTTTTATTACGCAAGCAAATGTGCAAAGAACGAGGTGGGTGCTCTCGCTTGAGGAGAGGATTCTTTTTTTTTGTGTTTTTTGCTCATCACAGCTCATCAACACTTCTTTAGATAGCAAAAACTAATTTGCTGGTAATTATATAACCTAACACAAAAGTTTTAATTTACTTATAGTATCATTTAAGTATAAATTAATAAATAATAAGTAATGCTGGATAGTTCACACAACATTATCTAGCCCCAAGCTAAGCAGAGCTTGTGTTATGGGTACTAGATAACTGATATACTTAATACAATATATTACATAGATAGATATTTTTGATTATACATAGTTAATACCCAGAACACCCTGAATAAATATCTGCGATCGCACAAATATTTATTCCGAGGCGAGAATCGAACCCGCAACCTCCTGCGTCGCAGGCCAAGCTTCACCCGCCGCGCCACAGAGGTCGTATATATCATTAGTTTGGCTAATGTGTAGTTTGGTAAAGCTAGCCGTGCGAATGGAGATAATTATGTCGTACCAAAGTAGGCGCATCATAAAACGGCCAGCTTGGTTTCATACAAATTGACGTATTCAAAGTTTTAGTAAAACGGCCACCGTTTTACTAAAACATGACTTGACTATGACTTTAACGACTTGGAAGGAGTGTTACGTTGCAAATTATATTGAAAATACAGTAAATGTACTTGAAAATGGCAAATGCACAAACCGTGCGACGCCAATTCTTCTAGGTTTGGTCGCGTTGGAACAGGAGTACATTTATTTTATAAGACGATTCAAAATGATCCTTGTGATTTCAATGAGTAAAATACTTTTGACTTTGACTTTGACCAACTATAAAGAAAAAAAAAGACAGAGGGACAGACAGACATATACGTTAATGATCGTATTAGGGCTCCGTTAGTAACTTTGAGGTACAGTTTTATCCAAAACATAAGTCCGATCGGACTTATATTTTTATGACTGTTCGTTTGCGCAGAAAAGCGTAGACTGATATTCGACAGTAGCCGAACGTATAGTGTAGCTCTGTCCCGCTGTATAGCTCCGTCCCGCTCACATCTAAGAGTCGACTGATGAACAAGATGGCGCACGACAGGCCACGATTTTGCTGCCAAATCGATTAACCAATAACAGCGCTAGATTTTAGCGCACGATTGCTATTGGTAGAAAGAAGGTTCCCGCGCTATAGAAATTGGTCTACGGCGCAAGTACATCGGGGCGGCTTATATTTTGGGTAAAACTGTACGGTACCCTAGAAAACAAAACAGACCGAAAATTTTAGTAGCGTGTGGTAGCGTTAAAATAAAAACAAACATCCAATGCCCTTCACGACTTGTCAAACTCGATTACTTTGACAATGTCAATGTCATTTACTCTTTATGTAGGTACCTAACGATTCCATTTCCTATTGCCGTATTACGGCATTCTAGGCCATTTCTTGACCTGCCATAACATTAACTAGGTATATAATTACCTTGTTTTAGATTAATAAATACGGCGTTTTTCTTAAATACATACATAGACACACGCCTTTTCCTCGAAAGGGTAGGCAGAGCCTCAAATGGGCCTCTTTTCACCGTGGGTTACACCATCGTGGGAAATAGACGTGACAAGTGGTGAGCTTATCGCCGCCATTGCTTCCCACGACTGACTCTGCTAACGCTTTCTTCCAGTATTAATACATTCTTTAAATAAGCCAGTAGCCAGGACAAATCTTATAAACCAGTCCAAGTATTTATTTTATTTTATACCAAAAATGCCCGTGACTTCGTCCGCGTGTACTTTTCCATGCAAACTTCAACACCCCGCTGCAGGTCCTTTGGGGTTGAATTTCCGGAATTCCTTTCTTAGTGCACCCCTAGACCACAAAAGGAATGTACCCTCGAAATTTCAGGTCTCTAGGACTTATGGTTTAGGCTGTGCGTTGATAGTCAGTCAGTCAGTCAGACCGTCACGCCACGATTTTATACACAGCAATATTCCAAATCTACATCTGTATACGAGCTTAACCTGACTGACTGGCTAACTGACTGACTGATTCAATGATTCATCATCGCCGAGCCAAAACCGGTGGATGTAGAGACTTGAAACTTGCAGGGTGTATTCTTTTTAGGACGTAGGGACGCACTTAGAAGGGATTTTTGAAAATTCAACCCCTAAGGGGGTGAAAAGAGGTGAATAGCATTGTATGACAAAACCGTTTTTTTTTAACTTACAAACTTTAAACTTTGCATAGGTGTGCTTCAATACAAATCATAAATGCGTAAAATATTTTTTCCCCGAACTACCCCCAAAAGCGGGTGCAATGGGGTGTTGGAACTTTTTATCGCGTGGTGCCTTTTGCTTGAAACTTGGTATGGGCACTTAAAATATAGAATAATTGAAGACATATTTCAGGATTTTTCAAATAACCCTTAAAAAGGGGTAAAAAGGGGTGACAAAGGTTATTTAGTTATTTTGTGATGTGATGCGTAGCAAAGCAAGGGTATTCAGTCAGTATTCCATTAAAAAAAACTGGACAAATAATCTGGATAATAAAACTGGAAAATCGGTACAAATTCAATAGATGTTTTTTGCGAATGGAATTAAAGAAGTTATTAATATTTAATTTAAAAACAAAATCCAAATTTTTTGGATTTATCTTTGATGAAATAACTACTATCGAAGGGATTTATGGACTCCTGCTTGGCACCGCTCTGATAGTCGTGTGTCAGAGCGGTGTAATAATAACTTGGTAGTTTAATCTACCTATCTAGTATATCTAGTAATAATCTATGTGGCGCATGCGCTATTAAATAGTTTTGACCAATTATTCCCTTTTTTATGGATATTCCTGGAAATTGATATTTGGTAACTTTTTTTGCGTAGATTGAATCTTTATCGAATACTGATTATCCAGTTTTTTTTAATGGTATGTTTGAAATAGTGGTGTATATTGATGATAGGTAAAATAATTTTTATTTAACTTTTTTTGTGTAAATATTTATTTATTTAATGATATATTATAAATCATGTTTAATCATGCGTGAAATAAAGATATGTAATTTTTGTAGCAGTAATCCCTCTGACTGGTGATGATGATGGTACGTTTAATGCAAAACTGTATACTAGTTAGTGCCTTGTGGTATGAACAAGGCTTGCATTCACTTTTAGCAAGGACATAGCCAAGTACCTAACACTGGGTTCGTATACTAACCTACTCCACAGTATGGTTATCAATATATATAAAATCGTTGCGCGACTGACTGATTAAATGACTGACTGATTGACTGACTATCAACGCACAGCCTAAACCATAAGTCAGAGAAGACCTGAAATTTGGAGGGTACGTTCTTTTTATGGCCTAGGGGTGCACTAAGAAAATAATTCCAGAAATTCAACCCCTAAGGGGGAGCAGCGGGGTGTTTAAGTTTGTATGGAAAAGTTCACGCGGACGAAGTCGCGGGCATTCCACTAGTGTGATATATATATATATGTAATAGAGAAGGGGAACTTTGAAATTTGACTATTCTAATCCTATATACCTATATAAACAAATGGCTGTACAGAGCTCGCCCTAGTGTCAAATTGTAGCAAATTTAGTCTACTTTAAAAGTGACTATATCGGTCAGACCCTTCCTTAACTAAGATATAGAGCAAAAACTGAAAAAAAAAACGTGAGTTTCATGGTTTTTTGAGCGCACTGCCGCCTGCACTGCACTTTGAGAATTGCAAATCAGTTTTTTATTAATATTGGTTAAGGTCCTAACAACATATAAAAAAATCAGAGTGACCAGAACTTTTGCAAGCACGACCCCTTCTTCATGTTTTGCCTAGACATTAAATAAATAGGTAAGTGTTATCATTTATTTTAATAAAAATATATATATTTGTGATTTAAATAAAACTAATCATATTTATGGGCGTCTGGTCGAAGCGACGCGTGACCCGAGAGCTTGGTCTATATCTGGCTCCACGCATGCCATTCAGCGTGGCAATGTAGCCAGCATCTTAGGGACGTTTCCGTCTGGTAGTGATTTGGATCAGTTGAGCTATCTTTAGATCGTTAGCAGCGGTCTTCGGGTGGCATAACTGTTTTTTTTTGTACGCACCTATTTGTTTTATTTGTATTATTGTTTCTGTGTAAATGACAATCATATCTAAAGGAACGTATTTCCACGTGTAATAAACCAAGTGAAACATATAGAATTCACATGACCAAAATTAAAGAAGTTAAATAAAATGAATACAGGTAATAATTAATATAAATTAATAATATTAATTACAACCGTGAGATGGAAAGAAACCACCTAACATCATAAGACCAATTAGCCAGTCAAAACTTTATTGAAAAAAGTTAATTGCGATTGCTTTAAAAACTGCTATGGCTTTAATAAAGTTAAATGAGATTGCAAATGGACCTTTTTGTTAGGAAAAACATTATTTTGTGTTACCGACTCTACATACATTTAAATGTGACATTCCAATCCAGTGGGACTCGAACCCACATCTTCGGCTCTTATAGACAATTTGCCATTTTTATATTCTCCATAAGTTTGGCTTAACCTGGAAAATTGAAAGATATTTTTTTTTACTCTACATTATATATGTAATATAGAATATCCAATAATACCACTATCAAACGCAGAGCTTTTATGCTTATACGTGATCCAACATTAGTCTCGAGCACCGCCGTAAAGTCGCATGCCTTTCAATCTTCTATAGGTTACATTTCGGGGAATGCTCCCAGGAACTTCACGATCTGATCCCACCATCGTCTGTGACGAGCAGACGCACGGCTTAGTAGCATTCATTAGTATACCCTCTATTCGTACTAAACGATTCAGTTCTACCTTTTTACGAGTATAATACGAACTGCTAAGGAGTGGAATACACTACCGTCGTCTGTCATCCTGAAAACCATAATCTGGGTCTCTTCAAGGCTAGAGTGAATAGTTGCCTTCTAGACCTGTGTGCTCCATCTGCGGCCACATCGTCACTTACCAACAGGTGAGATCGTGGACAAACAAAAGGCCTATAATTTAAAAAAAAAGTTGTGATCAACAATAATGATTAATACAAGTAATTTATTTTCGTATCACACATCTGTTAAATATGATTATAGAATATGTATCAGAATCAATTAAAATAAATCATTCATTCATAGATTTTATTGGCGTCAATTATTTTTTGATCTGCAACTGTTTATTGGGAGCCAGGCAGCTCACTCATAGAATACTGTTGCTAATTGTTATCTCAATATATCAAAAGTGTTATCTATCTACATCTATATAAGACCGTAAGAATAGACCCATCTGACTCCTCCCGTGAATGTCGTAAAAGCCAACTATGGAATTACCCGAACTTTTTGATAAGATATGTTGGTATAAGATTTGTCCTGGCTGCTAGCTTATTATGGAATGTGTAATGGAAGAAAGCGTTAGCTGAGTCGGTCATGGGAATTAATGGTGGCGATGGGCTCACCACTTGTCACGTCTATATTCCACGATGGTGCAACCCACAGGGAAAAGAGACCCATTGAGGCTCCCCCGGGGAAAAGGCGTGTGTCTATGTATGTATGTATGTATAAATATAAATATAAATGAATAGGTTTATTAAAACACCAACAATGGTTGTACAACATAAAATGATCCTTGTGATATCAATGAATAAAACACACTTTAGCTTAGATGGTTCACCAAAAGCTAGCATACAAAAAGTACAAAAATATATAGAAGTGACAAATGATAACTAATTTATTATATTTTTCGCGCATGCCCAATTACAAGCATTTTTCTGTGTGACGAGTACTTTGGTCGAAGAAAGTGACGAGTGGTGTCCTAAACCACTAAATCTACTACCACCGTAATTCATCCATACAGAATAGAATATCATAGAAATGTACGTGGTATTGAACACCAATTACAATCTATAAGGTATTTACAGATCAAAGTCAATATTAATTTATTCATAGAAATCACAAGGATTATTTTGATCACGAGTTTCCTGTCCTAGGTGGGAGAGGCCATAAAACTATAAAGAGTCTTGCATAGTGTAACTGTTTGTAAGGTTCCGTACCCAAAGGGTAAAACGGGACCCTATTACTAAGGCTCCGCTGTCCATCTGTCTGTCTGTCCGCATGTCACCAGGCTGTATCTCATCAACCGTGATAGTTAGACAGTTGAAATTTTCACAGATGATGTATTTCTGTTGCCGCTATAAAAACAAATACTAAAAAACAGAATAAAATAAATATTTAAGGGAGCTGCCATTCAACAAACGTTATTTTTTTGCCGTTTTTATAGATAATGGTACGGAACCCTTCGTGCCTGAGTCCGACTCGCACTTCGACGGTTTTTCTTTTTTCACGCATCAAAATATCTAAACTTTGTCATTTAAAATGTACGCGGGATTGTACCATAATCTTTCAAAAAATTGCATTACCCATTTAAATTTTTTTTTTTTCCAAACTATATTGTCCCACTGCTGGGAAAAGGTCTCCCCCAAATTTTTCCACTTATCCCCACTTCCACTTCCTTATTCCGTTAGGACCGGAGGGGCAATTCTCGGATTGTAGACATTGATGTCAGATATATATATGTCGAAACAAGATGGCGATTGTTGAATAAAGTCTCTACATTCGACATCTTGTTTCGACATTTTGTATGATGTTTTACCTATTGGTTCTCAAATACTTTACCTATAGGTAGTGATAAGATTCATTTCTATGTATTTCGATAAAGCACACTAAAAGAAATCGTTCTATATTTTAATATAATACGCACGAAAGTAGTCCGAAATTCTATGCTTGTCAAATTCCAATTCTGTTAATTAACAATTTATATTCAGAGCACAAATCTTTTTGAGATTATATCTATGGAATACGTTATGAATATTTTTTGTTATCACAAGCTTTCGCTTTCATAAAATCTGTTTTACTTTACAAAAACGTTTCCACTGCATATTTTTCACTATGAAATGTTACCTGCATTCTGTATAACTAGAATGCAGGTAGAAATCATCATACAAAAAAACGCAGCTCGAAAAAGCAGTGTTTATATATCTCGTAATATAAAAATAATTTTACAAAACCCCTACAGTAAACCCTCGGCTTTGTTTTATTGATTTTATATATCTAATTTACCCAATAAGATGCACCATTTTAATAAACAATAGAATCTAGCCAAAAGTTAGAGGTAACTTAGGGATTTTTTTCTTTATAGTAAATATTGTCCTACCATGTTTCTGGTACAGTGATCTCTCGGTATTATAATGCAGGTAGGTATTTGATTTAGTCAGTTAAAAAGCAAATCTGGGTACGATTGATTCGGTTCTTATTTGTTTATTTGAGTCGTTCTGGGCCCGTGGGGACCAGGCGCACATCAAACTCTGGGCCCGTGGGGACCAGGCGCACATCAAATTTTCGAAGAACTTGCGAAGCGACTTTTCGATCCCACGCGTGACCGGAATGTGGGCTTTTATTATGGTCAACGAATAAGCATTGCCATTCAGCTTGGCAATGCAGCCAGCATTCTGTGCACGCTGCCGTCGGGAGATGTGCTGATCTGGTAGGTAGGTTTTTAGTTTAGGTTTGGTTTATTGTCTTATTTTAACACTAATTATTATAAATAAAATGAACACAATTCTAGTAGAATTTACGACTATGAATTGCTATATTGAATTGCTGAATTGAATATGAATTACATATTTTTTTTTTATACTACTAGCATGTCGGAACTAGCATATTGCCCACCTGATGTTAAGCGGTAACCTCTGCCTATGAACAGTGCATTACCTCATAGGTCACGTCCACCTACGACGCGCCCTATGTGGCGTTGCACTGCGCCCGCCACCCTGAGACATAAAGATGAAAAGTCTCATGTGCCTGTAATTTCACCGGCAACCTTAACCTTCAAACCAGAATACAGCAATGCGAGCACTACTGCTTTGCGGCAGAAATAGGAATGGTGGTAGTACTTCCCCGGACAAACTCGTACACAAAAAAGCTCTACTACTATAATGCGCGTCATGTAAAAAGAACGCTGGTGGTCATTCTTATTCAGGCGTTTCAGCGTTCTTTTTACATGACGCGTACTATACCAGAAGTTTGCGGCATGCCCACGAATACTAAATTACAACATGAGCCGCTTCAAAAAAAAATAAGAGTCTTTCAGGGCAGGCAACGCATTGGCAATACCTCTGGTGTTGCAGATATAAAACGGCGACGGTAACCGCTTACCATCAGGCGAGCCGTAAGCCAGTTTGATAAAACATTACATAAAAAAAAAACTTAATGGTGCTTCATAGTTCATGCATGCGGTGTGGTTCGTTGAAACCTTAGAGGCATTGCAGGCCTCCGTACCGAAGGTTGAAACCCTGCATGTTCTTTGACGTGGAACGCCTTCTATGCTGTCCCCTTAGATCGCCAAACGAATGAAATAAACTGTATAAGTACATTATCTTTGTTATATATCACCCAAAAGAACTGCATTCAACATACAAATGCTTCACTGAGAAACCTTGAATATTTTTTGACGTGGAACGCCTTTGTTTTCCGTCCTTAGCGCACCAAAAGGAAATTAACTGTATGAGTAAATTAACTTTTAAAACAGCAAAGTCAACAAATATATATTTATGCATTAATAACCTAAATAATAATTATGTAGGTTTTCACATAAATATTCTATGTACCTAATAAGTTATGACGACAATTGTTTGCAGGAAATATAGTTAAAAATGGCGAAACGCAATTTAAATATACATATAGACACACGCTATTCCCCCGAAAGGGTAGGCAGAGCCTCAAATAGGCCTCTTTTCACCGTGGGTTGAGCACGTCCACGCACCATCGTGGAAAATAGACGTGACAAGTGGTGAGCTCATCGCTGCCATTGCTTCCCACGACTGACTCTGCTAACGCTTTCTTCCAGTAATAACAAATTCCTTAAATAAGCTAGCAGCAAGGTCAAATGTTATACCAACGAATCTTACAAATTAAAATATGACAGAAGTTATTATATTTCAAGTGGAATTAATTATACCCTTCTATACCAGTGTTTCGAAATATTGACACTGATTCTAAGTAGGAGTAGGTACCTATAATTTTGTATTTAAAAAATAAATCAAAACATCAATATGTACTTAGCAGTAAAAAAAACACCGTTTATATAATTATAGGAAGTAAGTTGACCTTGCTCGCTTAACCTCTACAGTCGGTCACATACCAAGGTTTTATCAGAAACGGTACAGTCCGGTTTCGGATCTAATTCCGGACTAAGTTGTTAAGTTTCGCGAATCTCAAGGATTTTGACAAAGAGGTCTTGTTTCAATACCCTTGTTTACGTTCGATTTAGTTTATTACACAACAATTACATACACATGTTTATTACACAACAATTACATACACAAGTATATTACACAACAATTACATACACAAGTTTATTACACAACAATTACATACACAAGTATATTACACAACAATTACATAAGTTTATCTCAAAAAAGCAACAACAATGATTACATAAAATTCATTTATTTAACTCAAAAAATTAAAAATGCTGTAAAGTAAACCGTAATGTCTCATTAATGTCTCCGCCGTCTGTTTAGTAGAAGTAGACCTTTTTTGTGAAAGAGTGTGTCCGGGGAAGTACTACCTCGTTACCTATTTCTGCCGCAAAGCAGTAGTGCTCGCATTGCTGTGTTCCAGTTCGAAGGGTACGGGTTCCGGTGAAATTACAGGCACTCGAGACTTTTTATCTTTATGTCTCAGGATGGCGGGCGCATCGCAATGCCACATAGGGCGCGGGGGGGGGGGGGGGGGTGGTAGGTCTAGTTGGGCGTGAATGCGTTGTTAAGGGTTAACGCTCAACATCAGGCGGGCCATCTATTATATAATTCAAGTAGATAACAAAAAAAAGTTACGTCTAAATCAGATAGCAGGTTCAGAAAGTTTGTGGGCTACCATGAAGGTATAATTGTGTGATTTGTACAATAATATATAAATAATTAAAATAAATAAAATAAATATGGATAATATATCAATAACATAGTTTGACTATGACCTTGTTTTTGAAGCTAGAACCACCTTTTCTCCATCGGCAACTAAAATCATAACTAAGTTTCTTTATGTATTTATTAATCTTAGAGAAAATATAGAAATAAACTCATACAGAATCGAGACAAAAACTTTTGTTTGAGACTTGATTACTTATATTATATGAGTATATTTTATTACTACATCGTCACGTATGCATAGCACATGCGTATAACAGCACGCAATAGGTTATCTGCAAGTATCTACCTACATTATAAACATCTCCAGAATAAACATATTAAAATACGTATACCTACCAGAACAAGTCTCTCCCAATACGGTTGGTCACCGTGGGAGTAGTAGACCAGAACCCTACATCATACACAAAGAAAAGAAAGAGTTCCTACTACCCAACACACATAATATGATGAAGGAGGCCTTCGTCCAAAATATGGGCATTCCAAAATGATTAGGATAGTTACTATAATTAAATGCACAGTTTAATTAAGAAAATTAATTATTACTTGAAAACTTATTATTAGTCAATGAAAATTATAATAATTTTATATAAATTTATAACTAAAATTTGATAGAATTTATTTGCATGTTATTTAGTCGAATAGAACTGATTAGTGTTATGCTTAGTTATGATTGTTGAATTATTTTTTTGGAAATAAATGGCTTTATTATTATCTACCTACATTGCATTTGCACCAGATAACCTGAGGCCAATTCCCGACAAATTGTCTGTAGTAGATAGATAACTAAGTAACTCGTTATTACCGTGTGGTAATAACGATATTTCCGTGTGGAAATATTTAAAATAAATAAGAAATGCAGGAATATTATTTTTTGTATTAATTATATATACAACAAAAGTATTGTGTTAGTAGAACTTAAAACTAGAATAATAAGCTAGATACAGGAGGTCACAAAATTGGCAGCTTAACATTAACAGCACAATCCATAACGAATAGTTTTTAGTTTTAAATATCGAGCAATTTATGAATAACAAATAACATAGTTGAATACTCTACTAAATAAAAAATGATATATATAAACCATTATTATTTATTAGTTAATAACATTAAAACTATTTACTTATTAACTTAATGAGTAATAAACTAAATTCTAGATCGAATGCAAATATGTCGGCTGTCAACGGAAACACTTCAAATTCAAATTCGGAACCAATAGTGCCGCCATCTTCGCTGATCAGGCGCGTCAGTTCCCGTTCGATTCGAAATTCGATTTCGGAAGAGGGTAGTGCTGAAATCGGACCGAAAGGGTCCTTTGTGAGCAAGTACAAGAAAGCGCCTGAAGCGCTGAAAGGTTTTAACTTGGCTGACGCGGAGAGTGAACTGGAGGTCCCTGGGACTCCCATGACGCCGAGAACATCTACCACACCCGGTTTGTATATTATTATATAGTTTTTATTTGAGTATGTCCGCCGTGCAGAAAGAGAATAGGCAAGGTAAATGAAGAGGTATTTTGTGTTGTTGATCTTAATGTACGTCACGAAAAAGAAAATTAAGTTTTTTGTGAAAAATATTTATTTCAATACAAGCTTTTATAAAATTAGTGATCGTAATCGTGTGGTGATCAAAATGAGCCTAAACATGGCCAGACTATTAGTATCCCTCGAGGAGTTCCGTTGTCCACCTTCCGTCTCCATCATCAGATCAGCTCTCTGTCAAAATCATATTGTATTGTCATCGGAACTTGACAGGTTTGAAAAAGTTCATCTCAATCAGTTGAGGGTACTCAAATAATAATAATAATAATAATAATTTTACTATTTATTTTTTTGTAGATAGTATTGCTTTATAGTGAAAAATATATTTTTTTACGAGATTTTTAATAAATGAGTGATATAATAATAATAATAATACTGGACACAGTTCACACAACATTATCTAGCCCCAAGCTAAGCAGAGCTTGTGTTATGGGTACTAGATAACTGATATACTTAATACAATATATTACATAGATAGATATTTTTTATTATACATAGAAAATACCCAGAACACCCTGAACAAATATCTGCGATCGCACAAATATTTGTTCCGAGGCGGGAATCGAACCCGCAACCTCCTGCGTCGCAGGCCAAGCTTCGCCCGCCGCGAAAAAATGATTGAGATGAAACTGCTTTAAAATTTCGTTGCAAGATTTAACCCGAAAATACACACGTACAAACATAACAAGTTAAGTAAATAAAAGTAAGTCTTGTAGGTAATGTTTCTTGTCAGCCTGTTTTTTTTTTGATTGGCGTATCTACTTTATCTAGTTGTTTACTGTTTTTTGGTGTAACCTTACAGAAAATGTTATCAAAACCCACAATAAAGACTAACATTTGACCTTGCTATCGAATATTATAAATTATGAACGAGCATTGACCTGAGTTTGTGAGTTTATATTTATTTTGCTACGTGACGATGGTAAGCGGCCTGACGGCATGACGCTTGTGGCCTTTGGTGTGGGACGCAAGATGCGTTGATACCCTAGCGCCATCTCATCTGTCCGGGACATCAGTTAGGGCCGGTGCGGCGGCATATTCCGCTGAGGATCTCAAAAGACGCAAATATGCAAGTCTCGACAGAGCTTACCTATTTGAGCCTTTCGGGGTCAAGTCGAGACTCTGGGTCCGTGTACCGGGGCCCTTTGCGGTTTCAAAAGTCTTTGATTCAGCGTGGCAATGCAGCCAGCATCTTAGGGACGCTTCCGTCTGGTAGTGATTTGGATCAGTTGAGCTACCTTTAGATCGTTGGCAGCGGTCTTCAGGTAGCTCAGCTGTTTTTATTTTTTATTTTTTTATTTTTTCTTCTTGTATTAGCTGTATTATTATTTCTGTAAATACATATATTTTGTGAGTTTTTACTGATTTTATGACACCCAAAAACCGCAAATTTTCTTACCAACAGTATTTAGTAAAGTTCCACTTCATCAGTTAATTACTAACTGAACCACATATTTCATTAACTAGATATTTCAATCCGGTTGAATTAATAACATTAATTCATCCATTCCTGCTTAGCATTCCTACTTAACTTTTATGTTAAATTATAGAGTAGAAAAGTTATGAAGGGCAACCTGGGTATGAACTGAGAGCAATTCTAATAATAATTAATATGAACGACAAAATATTATGGCACCTTTGAAAATTCGAACGATGACAAATGAGTTCGATGCCGGTTCACACTCTACTCCTTCAAATGTGTTCAATAATGAAGCAGCAATGGACGGATAAAACTTAACGGAATTGTTTTTAATGCGTTTGGTATCTTTTTTTATTTGGAGACTTTTTGAGCTGAATTTCAGTTACTATAAGGTAACTATGGCCTGCCTATGGGTTATTTTCAGTTACTATAAGGTAACTATGGCCTGCCTATGGGTTATTTTCAGTTACTATAAGGTAACTATGGCCTGCCTATGGGTTATTTTCAGTTACTATAAGGTAACTATGGCCTGCCTATGGGTTATTTTCTGCGTATTTTTGACGACAGATTAACTGGCAATAGCTTAACAAGGTATTTCAACAGAAAATCGTGATTTGACATAAGAATTTCTGTCAGAAACTGATCAGAGATTCTAATCGCAACGGAGATCAATCTGCCATTTTTGAAAAAGCGTTGTCATTACATTTTATTTTGTTTTTTCGAGGTATTTCGTGTAATTTTGGTAGCATTTTAACCGGTGTAACTTGGATAAATAGCACATGTGTGGTCTAGTTAAATTTAAGTGTATTGCGTGTCTTTACGAAATGGTGGATTTTTACCCGTAAAACCTTGATTTTTCTGCCATCATTTAAACTGGGTTATGACATGACGGAGACTATTGATGAATTGACTATAAAAATATAATTATATCACTATAGGTACACTGGCGAAATTGTTTGGAGCACTCCTCGGAAGCCATTATAAAAAGAGAGGAAGAAGAATAAGTATGAAACGTGTAAGCCAATTTCCAGATTGAAATAAATATAACTTTGGAATGTTATGCCCTTGTACGCTCTAAACGCAACTATGAGCTCCCATCATCAAATTTTTGAAGTAACGATAGTTTTATCTCTCTCTGCAAGTCATCTTTTGAAACCACAGAGTACATCGATGCCCTGTACACAATTTTTTTTATCACACTCTATAGCATTTTTACTCTACGTTTAAGATGCTTGAGTTCTTACGCAACAATTCATTTTGTTGCATATAATGCTTTGGGAATTTCGGCTTTCAAAATAAGATCCAATTTTTTTACCGCTTCATATTATATGTCTAGAGTGTCAAAGTCCAATTGAACAGGTATTTTGGAATAATAATAATAAAAAAATTGCAGAAGCACAAATATATATATATAGCACACATATCAACTCAGAAAGGGATCGTAACAGTATCAGCTCGAGCCGTTCAGATTCTTTATTTTGTGCTATTTGTGAAAACTACTCCTGTTCTATGTTCTGCCAAGATAACATTAATAATGAAGTTGTTTCCTTGTCCCCAGGCCACGAGAAATGCACATTCCACCATGACCTGGAGCTGGACCACAGGCCCCCGACCAGGGAGGCTCTCCTCCCCGACATGGCCGATTCATACAGACTCCTGCTCACAGGTAAATGCACATTCTACCATGACCTGGAGCTGGACCACAGGCCCCCCACTAGTGAGGCTCTCCTCCCTGACATGGCCGCTTCATACAGACTCCTGCTCACAGGTAAATGCACATTCCACCATGACCTGGAGCTGGACCACAGGCCCCCCACTAGGGAGGCTCTCCTCCCCGACATGGCCGCTTCATACAGACTCCTGCTCACAGATAAATACTTACTCATCAAAGTTACAGTCGAATGCCACTGATTTTTGACTGTTACAGTCATCGGTCTTTGGATTGGTGGTTCTAATTAATTTAAAATGATGTTTAAAATAATAATTATACCCAATAATCCGTAACCAATCAAATGGCGTTCCTTCTACAAAACATGTTCTGCTTTCCCGGAACGCTACCATTAAACAATACTACAAAACATTGAAAAAAGGTTTTTGAAAATATAAATAAATAAATAAAATATTGCTGGACAGTTCATACAACATTATCTAGTCCCAAACTAAGCGGAGCTTGTGGTATGGGTACTAGATAACTGTTTTCCTAATACAATACACATAGATAGATATATTTTATTAAACATATAAAATACCTAGAACACAATTATCTGTAGATCGTACAAATATTGCGTTGCAAGCGAACTTTCGCCCGCTGCACCACAGAGGTCGTCAAACTATGACTAAATAGAAACCCCTCATCATTTCCAGGACTCGGAGAAGATCCCCAAAGGGAGGGACTCCTGAAGACACCGGAGCGCGCTGCCAAGGCTATGCTCTTCTTCACTAAGGGATACGACCAGAGCTTGGAAGGTATGACTATAAAATACGTATTAATAACCCTTCTACTTAAATAACCAACTTCTGCTATTAATTATGCATATATGGACGATGTTATAATTGGAAACTATTTTAGATGGGGTATAACGCAAAATTACCAATCTTAGATTTGATTTTTAACTGACTACAACGTCACGACGTCATTACGTTACTAAGTCATTACGTTACTACGTCATTACGTTACTATGTCATTCTCGACCGAGCAACATGCAATAAACCAAAGGTTCCACAAGAACTAATCCTGAGGGTAACAAACTACCATTGACATATGCTCTGAATACCTTAGCTGATAAACCATTCTACTTTTGGCCTGGTAAATTATTTCGAGAAGGAGCTGAGCGGAATTGCTCTATGTCCTAGGTCAACATAAGCCAGAGATGATTGTAAGCCCCAGAGCATTTTATCCATAAAAATTGGTGAACTGGTTTCCATCCTCAGCCTATATCAGTCCACTGCTGGACATAGGCCTCTCCCAATGCATGCCATTTCGACCTATTTCCAGCTCTTCCCATCCACTTTCTACCAGCCGCCTTACGCGGATCGTTGCTCCACCTCGCCAGGGGGCGCCCCACACTACGTCTACCAAGACGTGGTCTCCACTCTAGAACATGTTTACCCCAGCGGTTGTCCGTTCTTCGGCATATATGCCCAGCCCATATGCCCAGAACTGGTTTAAATTGTGAATAATGTATATTTTCAGAGGTCTTAAACAACGCCATATTTGACGAGGACACCGACGAGATGGTCGTGGTAAAGGACATCGAAATGTTCTCCATGTGCGAGCACCATCTAGTACCGTTCTACGGGAAGGTGTCCATAGGATACCTGCCTCAAGGCAAGATCCTTGGCTTGAGCAAGCTGGCCAGGTAAATAATGTTTCTACAAGCTTTTATTTAGCGCTGAGGTGTCCGGCCTTAGAATACCATGTCTCCTGCAGTGGCTGTCGTAAAAGCAACTAAGGGATTACACCGGGAGATGGGTTGCAGCATCCACCTGAGCATAACACCAATACTGCGATCTCCAATCCGCCTGCCATGCATGATGATTACGGCAAATTTCGGAATTAGCACAATTAGTTGTATTATGGGGGAAGAGTCAACTCTTCGGAAGATTGCTCGAGCCAATTAAATACCATCAATACCAATTGACGACTTCTGTAGCGCGTCGGGCGAGTAGCCGGCTGAGATGCGAAAGGTGGTGGGTTCGATATCCACGACACAAGGGATCCTAGTGCGGGATCAAGACTATGTATGTGTTATGTTTATGTTGGGTGTTATGTTATCTAACTACAGATAAAGTGTACTACAATTCAATTGTAACGTGTATTATAATAATTCACTGTCAACTTACTAAAGAGTACTATGTCAATCTAATTAAATCTAATTAATCTAATCTAATTAATTAATCTAATTAATAATAATAATAATAATTAATAATAATTAATCTAATTAATTAATCTAATCTAATTAATCAATGTCATCTAATTAAAGTATACTCTAATTCAATCTCATCTAACTAAAGTGTACTATAATTCAATGTCATCTAATTAAAGTATACTCTAATTCAATCTCATCTAACTAAAGTGTACTATAATTCAATGTCATCTAACTAAATTGTACTAGCTCAATGCCATCTTACTAAAGTGTACTATAATTTGCTCACTAAAGTGTACTATAATTCAATGTCATCTCACTAAAGTGTACTAATTCAATGTCATATAACTACAGACCGTTCACCGTAAGTTGGCACCTGCCATGGAGTATTTACAAGTGCCATCTTAAGGTGAACGAGCCAGACCGTTCACCGTAAGTTGGCACCTGCCATGGATTATTTGCAGGTGCCATATTACGGTGAACGAGCTGTAAAGTGTACTATAATTCAATATCATCTACCTAACTAAAGTCTACTATAATTCTATGAAATCCTACTGAAGTGTACGATATATCAATGGCATCATACTAAAGTAAGGTAACTGTATTCCAGGATCGTGGAGATATTCTCCCGTCGCCTGCAGGTGCAGGAGCGCCTCACGAAGCAGATTGCCATCGCCGTCACGCAGGCCGTCCGTCCAGCAGGTGTCGCCGTAGTTATAGAAGGAGTGTAAGTGTTTCTTTTTAACTTTGTGAATGACTCTACAATCAGGTGGCCCATCTGATGATAAGCGGTAACCTCTGCCTTTAACAATGCATTACCTCATAGGTCACGTCCACCTGGACGCACTCTATGTGGCATTGCACTGCGCCCGCCACCCTGAGACATAAAGATGAAAAGTCTCATGTGCCTGTAATTTCTCCGGCAACCATACCCTTCAAACCAGAACACAGCAATGCGAGCACTACTGCTTTGCGGCAGAAATAGTATGGTGTGGTGGCAGTACTTCCCCGGACGAACTCTTTCACAATAAAGCACTACTACTAAAAAGCTCTAAGAATAGCTGTAATTTTATTTATTCTGTGCTACTACTACTAAAAAGCTCTACTACTACTAACATCTTACTACAATATTACTGACAGGCGATGTTTAAAATAACAAAAATTGGCTTATACACCAACAAAACCTTCTAGGCTCCACTACCATAATTAAAGAACAGTAAAATTTACTTTTTCTCAAGTCCAAGGCAAGTAGGTACGGTCAGTATCTACCTGCCTCGGCGCTACATAGGTACACAGTTCACATTCACAGTAAAGATATTAGATCTCAACATTGAACGGGGTAGAATAGACAAAACATTTTTTTTTTATAAATATCACAAATTTAAAAAGTACGATGGCTTCTGTTATTTGTTTTAGTTAACATTAGTGACCAAGAGCACTAAATGTGTAATTTTTCCAAGTACAAAATATGTTTCCCATAGATGTTTTTAAGCCATTTTCCTTTATTACAGGCACATGTTATTAATTATCATTAGTGACCAAGAGCACAAAATATCTATTTTTTCCAAGTACAAGATAAGTTTTCCCATAGATATTTTCAAGCCATTTTCCTTTATTACAGGCACATGTTATTAATTATCATTAGTGACCAAGAGCACAAAATATCTATTTTTTCCAAGTACAAGATAAGTTTTCCCATAGATATTTTCAAGCCCTTTTTCTTAATTACAGGCACATGTTATTAATTATCATTAGTGACTAAGAGCTTAAAATATGTATTTTTTCCAAGTACAAAATAAGTTTTCCCATAGATGTTTTTAAGCCCTTTTACTTAATTAAAGGCATATGTTATTAATTATCATTAGTGACCAAGACCTTGACATATGTATTTTTTCCAAAAACAAGATAAGTTTTCCCATGGATGTTTTCAAGCCCTTTTTCTTAATTTCAGTGACCAAGAGCTTAAAATATTTTTTTTTTCCAAGTACAAGATAACTTTGCCATAGATGTTTTCAAGCCCTTTTTCTTAATTTCAGGCACATGTGCATGGTGATGAGAGGGGTCCAGAAGATCAACAGCAAGACGGTGACGTCATCGATGGCTGGTGTCTTCCGCGACGACCCCAAGACGAGGGAGGAGTTCCTGAACCTCGTCCACTCGAAGTGAGCCGACACAGATAAAGCTAGGGTTTCGGCTAGTTTCGCCATGACAGCCCTAGGGTCAATTTATACTAGAGCAGAGTAAAAGCGCATCGAAGCGTCTATCCAAAACAAATTCAACCTTAAACTCCACAGCGTAACGCACACATTACTTCTGAGATTTTAAAATCGTTCACGCGCAGACGAGTGAATTCCGAAGAAAGCGCGCGTCTTTTTAAAATCTCAGAAGTAATGTGTGCGTTACGCTGTGGAGTTTAAGGTTGAATTTGTTCAGTTTAGGATAGACGCTTCGATGCGCTTCGACTCTGCGCTTGTATAAATTGACCCCTAATATAGCTCTGACAGCTATCGATAGCCTCCTACGCTATTTACGGTTGTCATTACGCTGCTTACTTGGAAACCCTGGCTTAAAGGCCGTATACAAGAGTCTTACTTGGCTATTGCTGGCTCCTTTAATCAAGGAGAATACAACAAAATAGCCATATAAGCTTCTTGAGTACAGCTGTAAGGCTATTCACGTCTTTTTGGCAAGTCCTGATGAAGTGGTAAAGCTTTTTTTCACTCCACCTGCTCGACAATGTCCAATTACATATCATGCAACCTCAACGTAAAGTAATCCGCTTAAGGGAGGTAATAATGTATGAAACTCCCTAGGGAGGTAAAGAGATTTGAATTTGGAACGTCAAATTCGTGTGGGAACTCCTGGAAGAAAAAAATAATAATATGGCATTGTAGAGGTTTGTTCCAAAATCGAACTGGCTACCATAAGCAGAACTCAATTGCAAAGAATGTGAAACAAATGACAGTATTTGCTGCTGTGGTTTTTAGTGAATTGTTATTGTCTCGCAGAAGGTGTGAAAAGTAGAGTATGCTCCTCTGGAATAAAGCCTGTCTTCGTCTTGGGCAGCTTGAACCCCTCGCCTCACTCAGGACTCTAAATAACTCTCTCGTTACGCTCAGGGTTCAATATGCCGCCCGCGATGTAGGACACTGCTTTATCCCCTCAGTGCATAATCTACTATTACTGCTCAGGACTTGTTTAAAAGTGTCCCTAACAACTGAACGCGAAACTGTTGATTGTTGACCTGGCTCGAAGGTTTTTTTTTTAAACTCGGCTTTTATACTATTTTGGCCAAAAATTGGTTGAGGACTATGAATTTCCATCTATTATTCGAAAATTGTATTGTAGTGAAATAATTTAGTCCAGGCAGATTTTTTGTCAAGTAAATGGAATATGCTCGGAGACTGACCAAAAATGAACTTGGGTTGAAACTTTAGAAATTCAATTTCGTGTCCAGTGGTTAGATAGTCTCCATTGCCTTTGGGCGTTTATAGTTGTTTTTGCAAAATTGGAGAGTTCCGTACGTGCTCGGCTTTTAACATGGCACTTCGGTTAAAACAGATAGACAATTGAATCGCGTAGCAAGTCGGTTTTGTGTAGCGTTGTCTTTGTCATTCACATGAGTATGTTAGGTTTATGACAGAGACAGCGCTGGGCCCCTTTTTTCTTTTTCATTTTTGCGATGTGCCATGTTTATTGACGAGTACTAGCTTTTTTTAATTTGACAAGCTGGTGAGGCCAATTTTTCTATTTACAGCAATTATTGGCCCCTTTCCGCCTACTTTTTTGTTTGTTGTTAAATCAAAACATGATTAGAATTCCTGCCGCAAACCAGTAGTACTCGCTTTGCTGTGTTACGGTTTGAAGGATATGGGGCCGGTGAAATTACAGGCACATGAGACTTTGCATCTTTAGTCTCAGGGTGGCGGGCGCAGTGCAATGCCGCATAGGGTGCATCCTAGGTGGACGTGACTTATGTGGTAATGCGTTGTTAAATGCAGAGGTTACCACTTACCATCAGGTGGGCCATCTGATAGTCCCGTCATTCACGAAGTTAAAAAATAATAATTGAGCACTGATAAATCTTATTGCCCATTTAAGCAGTAGCTCAAATGAATTGCCCTTAATTTTGCTAAAAGTCCAATACCTAATAGAATAATTAACTGTTCAATATGCAGCGGAACCCTCTAAGCATGAATTTGCGTGATTTACCTCTAGCTTGATTGGAATACAAAGATAATTATTTATATTTGCACAAAGCGTTTTATTTGCTCAAAAGGATATGAATTATATAAGAAATATTTATTTTGCGAAAACAACTGCAAGCGTCTTCATTATTATTATTATTCTGTTATATTTTTAGCTTTTTACTGCCCATTATTTTGTAAATTATCATGAATTATGGATGTACAAGATTTTATAGTTAAAAATGTTATGTTAATCAAGTTAAGATATCAAAGTATATATTACTTTATAAATAAAATTCCTGCAAAGTTAAGGTGATGTTTTATATATATTTTTACGAATTTGACAATAAAGTTTGTCGTTAAATAAATATATTTTTGAGCAGCTTGTTAATTTTTGAAACGAACAAATATTAGAATTTAAATATTTATATATTTAATGTCCCACTGCTCAACTGCTCAACTAGAGCAATTTAGTTGAGCTATGGGGAATAAGCAATTTATTAATAAGAAATAATTTAATTCCATGACTAATAAATTAGGAAAATATAGTAATGTTATATTGCCCAAAATTACTATATTTTCCACTTTGTAAGTGTATATTTTCCTATATTTATTAGTTAATTTAGTAAAAGGTAATTTTGTGATTTTTCTTCGTAAATAAGAGGACCAATTTTTTTAAACAAAAATCTCAAGCAACATGGCTGATGTTTGACATTTTTGAGAAAATTTCTGTTTTTCTCAAATTTTATATACATCCATGATGTATGTAGCCTTATCATATGAAGTTTATATGTTAATGAGTTTATTACGAATAAAGATTTTGATTTTTTAAGTTATCTATGTATTTTTTCTGCTTTACCCACTTGCACGTTAGCTTTTTAGATGTAATGGCAGATATAAGCAAATTTAAATTTTCATAAATCTACTTTTACCGGACATTTACTACACTATTCGCCAAATACGTACCTACTTCAATGGCACAGACCAAGGCGTAAAATCAGTGCAGTTCAGTAGATTATTTAGAAGTAATTAAATATCCACTATCATTGCTGAAAAATTTGTCTATTTAGAAAACAATAGTATTTTCACACCACCTGCTCTACAATGTCCAATTACATATCATGCAACGTAAAGTAAAGCATTATCTCTTAAGGGATATAAAGTTGCATGAAACTCCCTAGAGAATAAAGTGATTTGGAACGTCAAATTCGTGTGGAAAATAGTGGAAAACTCTAAGTAAAAAAATGCCCATGTGGCATTGTAAAGAGGTTTGTTCGAAAATCGAACTGGCCACCATAAGCAGAACTGAAAAAAAACCAAGCGGTAAGTTTACAAAGAACACAGACCAAAAGTGTACTAAAAAGAATGTGAAACAAAAGACGGTGTTTGGTGCTGTGATTTTCAGTGAGTTTTTATTGTCTCGCAGAAGGTGTGAAAAGTAGAGTATGCTCCTCTGGGATAAATCCTGTCTTCGTCTTGGACAGTTTGAGTCCCTCGTTACGCTCAGGGTTCAATATGCCGCCCGTGACGTAAGACTGCTTTATTCCCATAGTGCATAATCTACTATTAACTTATATCTCAAAACTAACAACTAAAAAGTTTAAATAACTAAAACCCGACTACGGATAAAAAACTTAATAATAATGTATATTAGTACAGGTAGATATTTGTTGCTTGACTGTACCAAACTTGTTGTATCTTGTTATTAATCAAGCAGGCCCTTGCTTGACTCATTGCTGTGATCAATCAAGCAGGCAGTCAAATAATTGCTGTTACTAATCAAGCAGGCACTTACTTGATTCATTGCTGTATCAATCAATCAGCTCGGATGCTCGTCGGATCAATCGGCCAAAAGCACTGGGGTGCCTCAGGGGTCAGTGCTCTCTGCCAAAAACCAATGTCGGAAATAGAATAGATATAATTTCATCACTAGAGTTTAAATTTATGTAGTCTTTAAAAAAAGGCAATTCCCCAGTTTTATTAAAAAAAATTGTATCCCTACCAATATTATTCATGTTTTTACTCATACTACATACATTTTAAAACTAATAGTAGGTATAGTACGCGTCATGTAAAAATAACGCTGGAACGTATGAAGAAGTATGACCGCCAGCGTTCTTTTTACATGACGCGCATTATATTCAAATTTGTTTTTAGGGTTCCGTACCTACCTCAAAAGGTAAAAAGGAGCCATTACAGGATCACTTTGTTGTCCGTTTGCCTGTCAAGACCCTTATTCTAAGGAACGCGTAGAGGTATCGAGCTGAAATTCATATAAAATACTCAGGTCTACTGTCCCTTGGATCTGTGAAAAAATCTAACTTCTAAGCCAACGCAATCAAATACAGCCGTTTATAGCTGCAAATTTTCGACACTCGAAAGGGAATCAAAACCTACAGGGTACTTTTCTGTGAACTCAGAATCTTGAAATTTGGTACGAAGCAACGTCTTATAGCACAGATAAAGGAAAAACTGCGAAAAGCATACATTTTTAGTTACATCACATATAATAAAAATAATTTTAATAATTTTTAATAGATCATGGTACGGAAGCTGGGTAACCTGGAGAGACTGGATTATTGCCATATTGTAATTTTGGTTACCTAAATGATGAAATTCTATGATCTATGCACAGTCATTCCAAAAAGATTGTAAGCGAAACCGTTTTGGACCGGTGGGGTATAACGCAAAATTACCATTCTTAGATTTGATTATTAACTGACTAAAACAAGTACAATTATCAAATGAAAAATATGCATGGATACTACATTATAATTACGAGGGATCACTGTACCAGAAACATGATAGGACAATAGTTTCTAGATAAAAAAAAAACAAAGTTACGTCCATTTTTCGCCTTGATTGAATTGTTTACTAAAATGTTGCAGATTATTAGGTGAAAAATGCGATAAATATTATAAATACAACTAAACTGAGGGTTTACTGGGTTTTGTAAAGCTATTATCTATATTTTACGAGATATTCAATAAAAAACACTTTTTCGTGCGGCGCGAGGCGTTTTTGTTGTATGAAGATTTGTGCCTGGGGTTCGCGCAATCTCATGCCCAGTGTTATTTGTGCCTGGGGTTCGCGCAATCTCATGCCCAGTGTTATTTGTGCCTGGGGTTCACGCAATCTCATGCCCAGTGTTATTTGTGCCTGGGGTTCGCGCAATCTCATGCCCAGTGTTATTTGTGCCTGGGGTTCGCGCAATCTCATGCCCAGTGTTATTTGTGCCTGGGGTTCGCGCAATCTCATGCCCAGTGTTATTTGTGCCTGGGGTTCGCGCAATCTCATGCCCAGTGTTATTTGTGCCTGGGGTTCGCGCAATCTCATGCCCAGTGTTATTTGTGCCTGGGGTTCGCGCAATCTCATGCCCAGTGTTATTTGTGCCTGGGGTTCGCGCAATCTCATGCCCAGTGTTATTTGTGCCTGGGGTTCGCGCAATCTCATGCCCAGTGTTATTTGTGCCTGGGGTTCGCGCAATCTCATGCCCAGTGTTATTTGTGCCTGGGGTTCGCGCAATCTCATGCCCAGTGTTATTTGTGCCTGGGGTTCGCGCAATCTCATGCCCAGTGTTATTGGTTATGCAGACGACAGAACTTCATTTGTAGAACACTGCACGTGTTAGGCAGAATTAAATTCAGGAGGTAAGAGATGTGATGCTGCAGCTTCTGAATTTGACTCACAATGCTGTATCCGAGTGGTAGATGCCAATCTAAGTCAAGTTCAACGCCTTTAAAATGCAAACGTGTTCCTTCTCGACAAAAAAATACAGTTTCTCCATGTTCCACGGAGATCACCTCAAGCTCTTGGGTGTTTCACTTATGCCATCTCTAAACTTCGGCTCCTATATCGAGTGTAAGGCAAAAACTACTGCCATAACTAAGCATCCTAAGTAAGGCGTTACTTCTCATCAGGTCAGCTTCTCAGCTTCAGGTATGGAGTAGGTACTAATGCCACGTTCGGGATGGCTCGTCCAAACACCAGCTCGCTGTCTTGGACTCGATCAAACACAGAGCTTTCAGGTTCATTGGCGGAGACTAAGATCCAAAATCTCGAGCACCGCCGTAAAGTTGCATGCTAATCGCTCTTCTAAACGTTATATTTCGGCGAAAGTGCTCAGGAACTTCGCGATCTGATCCCAACATCTCCTTTTCATCATAGTACGAGCAGACGCACGGCTCAGTACCATCCTTACCTCATTAGTATATCCTCTATTTGTACTAAACGTACCACCTTTATAATGCAAACTGCTAAGGAAAGGAACACACTACCATCGTCTGTCTTTCCTGAAAACTATAACCTGGATCTCTTCAAGGCTAGAGTGAATAGGTGCCTTCTAGTCCTTTGTGCTCCATCTTCGGCCACATCATCGCTTACCAGCAGGTGAGAATGTGGTCAAACGAAGTTCTAACATTATTAAAAGAAACAGGGTGTTGGCGCACCCGGGATTATCATTATTTGCTGTTATCAATCAAGCAGGCACCAAATCACGTCCACCTAGGACGCGCCCTATGTGGCACTGCACTGCGCCCGCCACCCTGGACAAAGATGAAAAGTCTCATGTGCCTGTAATTAGATAGTCTATAATCTACACACATCAAAAAAGTTTGAGCAACATATACTAATTAGGATGGTTCTTCACATTTTAACGTTTGTATTTTATTATTTAAATAATGTTTTAGGGTCTTAATGATGTAAAAATAACAGCTCTTGTCTTCAAAATTGTTCTTTTAATAACATAAATTATCATTATTATAATATACTGTACAAACTAAGGTACATAAGAAACTAAAGATTTTTTAACAAAATGAAATTTCTAAAGAAATTTAATTTATTGTGAAAGAATTGGATAATTTAATACAAGGTATGGCCTCCTCTGCTGTTCAGAAATTGTCGGCAACGATTATTCATAGAATTAATGAGACTGTTTATGGGGTTGAGGTCTGGCAATACTACTACTAAAAGTGATCCTATATTGTTACCGTTGGTTCCTTTTGAGGCACGGAACCTAAAAAACCGGCCAAGTGCGTGTCAGACTCTCGCATGAAGGTTTCTGTGCCATTATCTATAAAAACGATAAAAAAACACGTTTGTTGTATGGGAGCCCCCTCAAATATTTATTTTATTCTGTTTTTTAGTATTTTTGTTATAGCGCCAACAGAAATACATCATCTGTAAAAATTTCAACTGTCTAACTGATACAGCCTGGTGATAGATAGACGGACGGATAGCGGAGTCTTAGTAATAACTAACCCGTTTTACCCTTTGGGTACGGTACTCTAAAAATTTGCTTTTTGTACTCAAGACGACGAAACCCTCGGTACACGAGTCCACTTGCACTTGGTCTTTCTGATACTTCTAGAACACCTGTGTGAACCTAGCAACTGGGTTTACAATATTTGATTTTTATGACTTATATTCGGTTATGCTACGTTTGTACCGGATTGTACCGCCAATTAAATCGTTTGTACCTTAAAGGGGTAAGAGATTGAAAGGGTGCAAAAATCAAATATTGTAAACCCAGTTGCTAGGTTCACACAGGTTTCTAGAACAGCTGAATAATCTTATCACTGAAGACTTACACTAATGAACTGCGTGCGTTACAGTTCAGCTAACCAAAATAAGGAGTATCTTTGTTTTGGTAGTGTATCTAAAAGACGCTACTAGACCATATTTCAATGCAATGAGGATTATTTTCGCGTAGCTTAACTATTTCTTGTAAGTTATCAGGAATACCTACAAAATAAGATGAACTTAGTTAATGTAATTTCGTTTCGAATCATTTGTGTTCTGACCGTTCATAGGTGAGTATCGTTTTCATCTACCATTTACAAATAACATGTTATTTTTGTAGAAACCTGGGACTCAATTATGCTATTTTTAAAAGAAAAACCTTTATTGTACTATGCAATTACAATTCAATTATAATTGTCATTAACAAGTAATTAATTTTGTAATAACTAAAAAGAACCCTCAACGCAATGAAACGGCTGAACCGATTTTAATCAAACATAGCTAAGAACACTCACAAAAATTCATTCAAATTCACATTTCAAACAAAAAAAAAACTAAATTGGTTTAACCGTTTGGGAGCTACGATGCCACAGACAGACACACACACACACACACAGACACGTCAAACTTATAACACCCCTTCGTTTTTGCGTCGGGGGTTAAAAATGGGTAATCTAAATTTATGATTTTACGAATTTTTACGTAGAAAGATTATACGATTGTTTCTAAATGGTCACAATTATAATGCAATTGAAAAACCATTGATGTTAGTTGAATACCAAAAGTGACCAAAATGACAAGTATGAGACAATTCATTAAGAAAATTAATACATTTGGTTTTAAGCCTGACTTACTACGTGACATTGGCGAACTAGTGGCAACACCACTCCATGCCATTCATTAAAAAATTGAATTGAATTACATTTGGTTTAGCAGAATTGTCAATATAGGTATCCTATAAATATCTAGGTAACGTTTGAATAAAATAGGCATAATAAACTTATTTAGGGGAGCAGTCGTTACGATTGAAACTGCCTTGTTTGTGTGTTTGTTGTTTAAAAATTACTTTCATCATAATCCAAACGAATACCATAGAAGCTTTGTCGTTCAAAAATTATTTTACCAATTGAGTTAAAAGGGTTTTTAGTATAATTAGATAAGATAATTTTTACCAGACTTCCTCATAAAGTGGCTCTAATTTCACCGCAATTACGCACATAATGACACCAAACAAACTGTGACTTTTTCATTGCTATTATTTTCAAGTGAGTTATAGACACAATTTAACATTTACACAGAGTGTGTATTTCTATTTTATTATTATTTTCTTCACACGTGTGTTGAAAACCGTCTTATAATACACGTGTGTATTGATGGTTATCGTCCTCGGCTCTCTTAAGACCCTCACCTAACGGATCGGGTCTCAATGGCGCCTCAGCGGTAATCACCAACATTACACACTTGTACCATTTTTACTATTTTTATTAGCTCCTTTACAAATATATTACTGTTTGGTACCATTTCAATATTAATAATAACTTAATCAATGACTTAAACAAGAAAATCATATTGTAAAAATTAAAAAAACCCCCAACGCAGTAAAACGACTGAACCGATTTTGTTCAAACATAGCTAAGAACACTCCCGACAAATTCACCTTTCACACAATAAAAAAATCGAAATCGTTTCATCCCTTCGGGAGCTACTATGGCACAGACAGACACACACACGCACGCAAGCGAGCGCGCGCGCACACACACACACACACACAGGCACGTCAAACTTATAACCCCCGTTCGTTTTTCGTTGGGGGTTAAAAAATTATCTGTTTGGTAATTAAAAATATGGATATGTAAAAAAAATCACGGCAGAATATTATAACGTACGAAGTTAAGAAAAACTATCACATATAAGTAGGTTTTACAAGTTAACGTTATAGCCGAACAACTTCTCTGAACTTATAGATGACATCTGTAGCGCGTCGGTCGAGTAGCCGGCTGAGATGTGGGGTTCGATCCCGCTGCGTGCGACAAATGTTTGTATGACCTGCAAATATTTGTTCCGGGTCTGGGTGTTATGGTAGCATGGTACTCGTAGTTTCATATACCCACGACACAGGGAATCCTAGTGTGGGATCAGGACTATGTATGTGACTGTTGGGTGTTATGTTATGTGATGTTAAATTTGTTATGTCTAAGTCCGTATATTGTGACGGGCAACTGCGGAACCCATGGAACGGCATTTTATTGTTACTACATCTTCTTTAATTCCACAACACTCTTAAATCACACTGTTTCTCACTCACAAACTTACACCACGCATACTTATCAAAGCTTATCTAATTTCATGTGTCTTCGGCGATACCCAACTTTTACTGCCATACTTTAGTGTCGACACTAACAGTCCTCTATACACTGATAGTCCTGTTTTGGCTCCCTCATGCATTGCCCTGGTCACTTCTTCATCACAGCCGTAAAACGTTCATTGCTGGACGATTGCCTGCCCCATAGAATGCAATTGTATTTGCCATCATCACTACGCATAGGAGGCGTGGATTGGCTATTGCAGTATTGGGGTTGAGTAGTCAGGTTCTGCTACCCAACCCCTGTTGTAATCACTTAGTCAACGTTATCTACATCCACGGGAGGAGACGGAGAGATCGGACACATCTTTTCCGAGGCGGGAATGGAATCCGCAACCTCCTGCGTCGCAGGCGGTTGCGGATGTGTTATTTATCTCCTTTGCACTCAGACAAATTGCGAATAATATATTGATGAGTTCTTAAAAAGTTCAGTTCCAAGAGAGAAGATACGGTCATCTCTCTTCTTAGTTCCTAGTTTTAACCGTATCTACTCCGGCCTCTGTTGCTTAGTTCCATACCTACCTACAAATACGTAGAATGTCGCATTTTGAAAGAGTTGTTTTAACAGCTTGTTTTAAACTAAGTGCTATTGTATATTGTAGACAGTTGCGTAATGTACATAATTGGTACAAGCCTCGCTTTTAACTTGATAACACTGGAGTTATCTTAGAATTACTATCATATTCCATTTGACCCGCCATATTAAACTAAGGTCGCAGTGATAACTTTAAAGGTCGGCTTTCCTTATACAAAAAACACGTGCACTAGCAGCGGTCTTCAGGTACCACAACTGTTTCGTATGTATTTTAACATACCTTCTATTAGTATTATTTCTTTTTGTAAATAAATGTATTTAAAAAACACGTATAATTAGATCAAAGCTAAAGGTGAGTATAGACTAGAGCATTTACTTGTAACAGAACAACGAGCCGCTCTTAATAGTGTATAACCCTCACGAACCAGACGTCAAGCACGCTCGCCGTTTTGTTAAAACTTATAATTGTACAAACCAACGAGCGTATTGGCACAAATTACTTAATAGTTACTACGTAACGTAATAGTTGTACCTACGTACGTGGTATTGGTGTAACATTTTGTCAAGCCTTTGCTCGAGCGCGAGCGATGCGTGGGTGACGCGGAGGGAGAGGGACGAACGACGCACGCGGTCAGTTGTTCAAGTACAACGAGTGAACGCAAGGTACAACTAAATGTTACGGGTAAAAGCACACTCGCTGTGAGCATTACGCCGAACTGAGCGTCGAGCATTCGCAGGAACGTTACATTACAAGAAATGCTCGGGAAAATGCTCTAGTTTATACTCAACTTTACGTTTTTAGCGAAGATAGCTAGTGTTAGAAAAAACATGGCAGTGCAAGTATGGCGGCCCGTAAGTGTCGGTGTTGCCCTGCGCAATATTTTTTATGTGTCAAAAAATGTGTACCGCTCATTTTTAACCAGGATAAAAAGTAGCCTATTGCTCGATCCAGTTATCTGTGTACCAAATTTAACCTAAATGGGTTCAGCCGTTTCGGCGTGATTGATCAACAAACATACAAACTTCCAAACATCATTATTTAATAGCATGTAGTCTGTCATCTGTAATTGTGGTAGCAAGTTACTGTCGTTTTCTTACGTTTTTTGTTAGATTCCACTTTTCCCTAAGGGGGATTTTCAGGATGGAATAGTGGAATAAGCCGCACTTGGCATGCATGACATAATTATCACGTGTGTATTTACTTGTTACGATATATACTATGTTGGTGACTTTTATAAATAAATATAATATAAATATCGTAACTTTGACATTTAAGATAATAATGCCATTTCAGGAAAAATATATTCTACTTTCCCTCTTATAACGTTTATCTTTCTGATTCCAGACACAAAAATGAAACTCCTGGCTATCATCGCACTCTGTGTGGCTCTTGTAGCTTCCGCGCCAACCTCTAACAGCAGCAACGAAAGCAGCTCCGAGGAAGACAATAAACTGAACATCACAGAAGAATTCTTCCCAGATGAGTTCAACATCCACACAGCCGACAATGAAATCATCAAACTATTATACCCACTAAACTCCTTGAACTTTAATGAAGATGCCGATGAAATTGATACTGAAGACGAAGACAGCAAGATAATTTTCTTTGTCGAAGCTGACATTACTAATGGTGTAGAATATAAAGGTCTGAGCGTCTTCAAGAAAAACAAGACAACGAAAATCCTCCC
The DNA here is from genome assembly GCA_932527175.1 of Operophtera brumata. NCBI lineage: Eukaryota > Metazoa > Arthropoda > Insecta > Lepidoptera > Geometridae > Operophtera > Operophtera brumata. The sequence goes on along the minus strand of OW052239.1, from coordinate 48,910,305 downwards.
TACTGGAACTTCCGCCGCTGCTGACAGTGATGACTCAAAAACCGCTTACTTCGGAGCCACTGACGGACTTTATAAATACAACGAGAAGGAAAACACAGCAGAGAAGTACGGACCTATCACTGACAGTATCATTGATATAGCTAAAGTTAACAGCTCTGACATTATCTACATTTTAACAGACAAAAACGAACTTTTCAAAGTTACGGAAGACGGTACTAAGAAAGACAAAATCGCAGACGTTGTTGGAGCAAAACAGATCATTCTTGATTATTCCAGCAATTTATACTACTATGATGGAGATAAGAAGGTCTACGTTGTCAGTGCTGATGGTGTTAAGAAGATCGAAGGTCTTCCCTCTGATCCTACCTACATCAACCTCTTGAACCCTGCTTTTGTTATAGAGGATGCGATTCCTATTGTTCTCGACAACAATGCCTATATTATCTACGCTAATGGGTCTAGCAAATTATCTGATGTCGAGTTCACAGTCAAGCCGTCTGCCTACTCTATGGAAGCCACTCTTATCCAATACTATGCATACAATAAGAGCATCTACGAATACAACATCTTATCCATTGTTCTGGGCGACGCATTGGAAGAAATTAGAACCTTTTTAAACGAAAATAAGAGTGAAATAGAGACCATTGCAACGAGATCTAGAACAGATTTCTAAGCCTAGAAATGTCTACTGCTTTTTTGAAAATAAATCTTACTAGTTTAATTAATATTATTTTATTTATTAACCAGCATCAGTCGAGGTTTTGCCGGAGTAATTAAAATATCGTGGCTTGGTATATTTTGCAAAAATTACGTTTTGGTATACGCTACGTGATCAAAAGGCTGTCAAGAGCAAATAGGCTTTTTAAACGTATTTTTGCAAAATCTACACAGTTTAAGACAACAAAAAATATATATGATAAAAATCCATTCGGCAAGCCTGGATGCGGTAAGATTCAATTTAAGCTCTAGCTAGAGCGTCTATTGTAGCACCGGAGACGGCGGCAACCACATCATCCGCATACATGAATAACTCTGCAGTACCCACCGCCACTGGAAGATCATCAAGCAGCATTGAAAACAAGATATTAGAGACTGCAGACCCCTGAGCTACCGCCGTTGTCGTGGTGAGAGGACAGGATCTGATGTTGTCATTTCCTCCCACAACTACCTGCGACCTCGATCTTAGCATGCTGGATAGTAGTGTAGCGCATTATAAGTATAAGTATAAATTTATTTAGCTCTTCACAAAAGGTTTCATTGTCATTAACTCATAAAATTGCATTGTAGGTAAGTGTGATGAAGCAAGAAAACCTGTTTTGCGAGAGCCTGGTGCCTGAGATAGGTTTAAAAAAACCTGTAATGCAGGTCACCAGTACCAGGGCATTACCTCGCACTCCATAGTGTTCCAGCATGGCCACGAGCACCGCGTGATCAGCCAAATCAAACGCCTTTGAGAGGTCGCAGCAGAGTAGAGCTACCTGCTGTTTCCTCTCTCTAGCCTCCAAGACGTTTTGTATCACCCCTTGAGCCAACAAAGTAGTTGATCATCCCTCACGATACGCGTACTGCCTGTCCAATAGTAATTTAGTTTCAACTAAGTATGTTGTTAGGCGCAAGCTTATACCGTTTTCCATGACTTTTGCAATTGCAGGTATGATGGACACTGGTCTATATGAGTCCATGCTGGTCTTACTACCCTTTCCATTATAAATCGGTGTAACTTTGCTTAACTTAAGCACGTCGAGAATGCCCCCGCACGCAGACACTCGTTGAAGAGGCTAGCCAAGATCGGTGCCAGCGGAACGGCTGTCATTGCCATAAGTTTCATTGAGATGCCATACGCATCTTTAGAGGGCTTCGGAGGTATTAGTTTCATAATGATATGATGTACCTCACCTGCAGTAAACGGCACAAACCGCAGCGAGCGGTCAGCCGGAGGACGCGCTGACTATAAAGCAGCCTGCACACATTGCATATCAGCCGCGGGTGCTCCGCGCGCCAAGGCTGCACCTATATACCTCGCATTAATCTCATCCACAGCAGCCTGCACACATTGCATATCAGCCGCGGGTGCTACGTGCGTCAAGGCTGCACCTATATACCTCGCATTAATCTCATCCACAGCAGCCTGCACACATTGCATATCAGCCGCGGGTGCTCCGCGCGCCAAGGCTGCACCTATATACCTCGCATTAATCTCATCCGCAGCAGCCTGCACACATTGCATATCAGCCGCGGGTGCTCCGCGCGCCAAGGCTGCACCTATATACCTCGCATTAATCTCATCCACAGCAGCCTGCACACATTGCATATCAGCCGCGGGTGCTCCACGCGCCAAGGCTGCACCTATATACCTCGCATTAATCTCATCCACAGCAGCCTGCACACATTGCATATCAGCCGCGGGTGCTCCGCGCGCCAAGGCTGCACCTATATACCTCGCATTAATCTCATCCACAGCAGCCTGCACACATTGCATATCAGCCGCGGGTGCTCCGCGCGCCTAGGCTGCACCTATATACCTCGCATTAATCTCATCCACAGCAGCCTGCACACATTGCATATCAGCCGCGGGTGCTCCGCGCGCCAAGGCTGCACCCATATACCTCGCATTAATCTCATCCACAGCAGCCTGCACACATTGCATATCAGCCGCGGGTGCTCCGCGCGCCAAGGCTGCACCTATATACCTCACATTAATTTCATCCGCAGCAGCCTGCACACATTGCATATCAGCCGCGGGTGCTCCGCGCGCCAAGGCTGCACCTATATACCTCGCATTAATCTCATCCACAGCAGCCTGCACACATTGCATATCAGCCGCGGGTGCTCCACGCACCAAGGCTGCACCTATATACCTCGCATTAATCTCATCCACAGCAGCCTGCACACATTGCATATCAGCCGCGGGTGCTCCGCACGCCAAGGCTGCACCTATATACCTCGCATTAATCTCATCCACAGCAGCCTGCACACATTGCATATCAGCCGCGGGTGCTCCGCGCGCCAAGGCTGCACCGATATACCTCGCATTAATCTCATCCACAGCAGCCTGCACACATTGCATATCAGCCGCGGGTGCTCCGCGCGCCAAGGCTGCACCTATATACCTCGCATTAATCTCATCCACAGCCTGCTGCTTCGACTGAAATTGTATGCCATCGGAATCAGTAATTATGCCCGTAAAATCAATAGTACATACATGCATTGTATTTTCCCCTCTCAGAATTAACGACCTGCCACATTTATTAACGATCTGCCACATTTATTAACGATCTGCCACATTTATTTACACTTATTTTTACTTTTACATAGTGTACCCTCCACGAGCTGAACAGCCCTCGAGTAGGGCTGCGTGGAGGGTGTAGGCCGTGATACACGGCGCATAAACCAAAACAACCACTTAGGTGGAACCAACACTCTTTGCTACTAAATGTTCCCTCCACGAGCTGACAAGCCCTCGGGTGGTGCTGCGTGGAGGGTTCAGGCCACGATATGCAGCCGTATATGCCCAAAACAAACGATTATGTTGATCCAATCCCCTTCTGTTAATATTCTCAAATGTTACTCACAGTTTTTCCTCCAGGCGTCCAGGTATTCGTCCAGCGAGTTACTAAGATCTTTTCACACGCTGGAAAGAAAACGGGTTACGCGGGGTGCACGAATAGCCTCCGCAGGCCTCAACTCGTGGTATCGCCGGCAACCACAAATCACTTTCAAAATCCAAACTTATTCCATCCAAGGTCGTATCACAAACTACGCCTCCCGTGAGGCCAGCAAAGGTCCAAATCTCTCACTAGATGAGGCGGATACGCTCCGATTCCTTATATTTTCCAAATTCAAGATCCAACACGTTATTACACGACCCAAGACAAGATGAATAGTGTATTTTTTATTATATTATATTATTTTATTTTATTATATATATATAATAATATATTATTTTAGTATAGAGAAGCCAGCCTTTGCCCCACAGTGAAGTACAGCTTCGCTCTGTTAAAGGACGCCAAGCTTTTAGGCAGCCAGCTTGACCTTATGTTCTAAGCTTCGACCAAAGTAAAATAAATGGACTGGCCTTACCCATACAAAACGTCCGTGAAAAATAAGACGATTCGGATTTAGGGTACGGTCAACAAATAAACTATCTATCTTTCTATCTATCTATCCAGCCACTGCTGAGTAAAGGCCTCTTCTCTATAGCGCCACTCCTGGCGGTCTTGTAAATAAACTAGGTGAAATTAAATTATTGAACTTCTTAAAAATTGTATTTTTTTAATACTTAATACTTTAACAGATGCAATGTGTTTTCTAAAGTTATTTCAGTAGGTTTATAGTACAAAATATCGCCGAAAAAAATGCAATTATTGAATGAAACTTTTACAAAAATACATGGCTCCCTTCTGTTTTATGTAGTCACGTATCTATTTTTCAGCTCTCAAACATACACAATATAAATCAATAGAAAAGCAAGTCCACCTAAGGTCTTCAGCTCAATCAATTTGTGAAAAATATATTTTTCATCACTCAATAAACTAAGAAAATATCATAAAAATCGTACGGAAACATAAATGTATAAAAATTCCAGTATTTAGGAAACTGCAGAGTGCAGTTTTAAGACTTTTGCACAATGAGTTTTTTTATACTACTTGGAATGACAGATCAAGAAGATGGCCCACCTGATGTTAAGTGGTACCCTCTGCCTATGAACAGTGCATTACCTCAGGTCACGTCCACCTAGGACGCGCCCTATGTGGCATTCCACTGCGCCCGCCACTCTGAAACATAAAGATGAAAAGTCCCATGTGGCCGTAATTTCATCGGCACCCTTACCCTTCAAACCGGAACACAGCAATGCGAGCACTACTGCTTTGCAGCAGAAACAGGTATGGTGGTAGTACTTCCCCGGACGAACTCTTTCACAAAAAAGCTCTACTACTACTAACCGTTTTTTGGCGTATAAAATTCATTGTTTAGAAAATTATCAGAGCAAATACGGGAAAATGTATTCCACTTCCAAAAGTCGTCTGTTCTTGCTCGTCTTATGACTTCTATCCATTTTTGTTTACCTTAGATTTCTTTTGGAAAGCTATATGGTTAATTAACATGCCATTACATATTATATGTAATTACCTAAAGCGACGTGCTTAGCAATGTTTTGACGTAAATAATGCAAATTACAATTCTAAATCAATACGATACCCCCTTAGGCATCAGATTTTTTCGCAGTCTGTACCGGACCATCCGTCATGCGTGAAGTCTTGTCAAATATTTCGTCGCTGTAGTTGGAAAACTAAACAACTAATAACAACAACAAAACCAAAATCGCGAGAAAAACGTGATTTACTGTTTTATTGCGTCAAAAATGGCAATAACTTTTTTATCGTAACTAATTTTGCAGTCCGTGTTTTGATATGTTATATATTGGTACTGTATCTATTTTTGAATTTAATGATAATACATTTTAGTTCTTTTGATTAAGAGAAAAAAATAAAAAAACGACTATGTATTTTTCCCTCGCCAAAGTTTTGAATAATTGGTGCAGTTATTTATTTTTGCATGTCAATTGTTTAGTTTTCCTTCGTCAATGATCTCCACTGAGGTTCAAAAAGCTAATGATAAGTGCCATTATTTAATTTTCCCATAATAGTGAAATCATGAAATGATCTATTATTTACTTATTTGAATATGACAATCCTATCCATGGGTATAGATTTAAATAATATTAAAATACATTTTAAAATAAAACCAACTTATAATAAATAAATAAATAAATAAATAAATAAATATTTCTGGACAGTTCACACAACATTATCTAGCCCAAAGCTAATTAGAGCTTGTGTTATGGGTACTAGTCAACTGATACACTTAATACAATATTAACATAGATAGATATTTTTTATTATACATAGAAAATACCCAGAACACCCTGAACAAATATCTGCGGATCGCACAAGTATTTGTTCCGAGGCGGGAATCGAACCCGCAACCTCCTGCGTCGCAGGCGAACGTTCGCCCGCCGCGCCACAGAGGTCGTCTTCATAATCATTTCTTTTTATTAAGACTGAATATTAGAAAACTACTGAAACACCTACATTATTTTAGCAGACTTATAAATTCAAAGTAAGTGACATAACAAACTTATCATACGACTAATGCTTATAAAATCAACAAAATGAAGTCAATTTGTGGAACACAATAATTCTAAGTATCAAATAGAAAAAGGTATGTCGACTAAAATCAAAACTATCTACGAGTATAAACTTGTGTCTGTTAACTTTCATTCAGAGTTGTTGTTGAATGTTCCCCACATTGAGATAATGTCCTGGGGCGTCCTCCTTGTCGCTCGTCCTCTAGAGCAAGACGTGTCCATCGACATGTATAGGCCATCATAACCATGCAATAAAGTCGATTTCGCAAAATGTGTTACTTATGTAGTTTTCCTACTACACGACGATTTATAAGTTTTTTATCAATTGAAGAAAATTATATTACAAAACCTTTACTTACGAATGAAAAGCGATGCCTGAAGCTTTATTTGTATTTCTTGTGTTGTTTGCACTTGCAGAAAAGCACAGGAAGGCATTGTATCACCAAGGTATCTAATTTTGGTATTTTTCAGCATAGCTGTCACTCGTTGCCGTGACAAAGACTGACTGAAGCGAAGTGTACTAGCTAGGTCTGTTTAGAAGCTTCAAAACTATCGTTCCCTAAGGCCCGTCCAGTTCTAAGTGACTGCGGTACTGGACCTCGCTAGAGATGTCGACGCCTAGAATCCCAATGCTCGTAGAGATGGTGAGGGAAATGTCCTGGAATTGCGGAGCCACCGAAAAAGGTTTTTTTTTGCGGTGAACGCGCAAACTAGTGTCTTTGTAGAGTTAAACTGAATCAGGTGTTGCCCGCCCCAATCGGAGACTCTGGTTAGTAGACCCTCAATGTCAGACACAAGTTGCCTTCGGCTTTCCTCTACAATTTGACGAGGGATGTTGGCACGGCCGGTGTAATAAGTGTCACCAGTAGGTACTGTCGTCTGCATAGCAATGAACGTCGCCAATGGACAGCATATCATTGCTAGTCTCTTCAAGGCTAGAGTGAATAGGTGCCTTCTAGACCTTTGTGGTCAAACAAAGGTCTATCAATGTTAAAAAAACGATTCTCCATAAAAGTCTAGCGAGTCATAGAAATTATATTGCTTGTGTCAATTAGTGAAAGTGTCACTTTGGTTTTCTGATAATTCAAATTCAATTAACCCAGAGGGTTAGCAAGCTGAAATGGCAGTAGGCCGGTCATGTCTGCAGAAGAACCGATAACCGGTGGAGTAAACGAGTTCCTAGTGGAGACCACGTCTTGGCAAACGTAGTGTAGGGCGCCCTGTAGCTAGGTGAAGCGACAACTTGCGCCGGTTGGGTGGCAGAAACTGAATGTGTAGAGCCGAAGACCGGGCTCAGTGGCGCGCCGTGGGAGAGACCTTGTCCAGCAGTGGACTGCAGTAGGTTGATGATGATGATGAAATTAAATTAAATAAATAAATAATTCTGGACAGTTCACACAACATTATCTAGCCACAAGCTAAGCAGAGCTTGTGTTATGGGTTCTAGATAACTGATATACTCAATACAATACATTACATAGATATTTTTTTATTATGCATAGAAAGTTCCTGGAACACCCTGAACAAATATCTGCGGATCGTACAAATATTTATTCCGAGGCGGGAATCGAACCTGCAACCTATTGCGTCGCAGGCGACCCTACGCCCGCCGCGTGCCGCGCCACAGAGGTCGTCAATAAAACTGGAGAACAAAGAAAGCCGCCGACAATGATGCTCACTTCAAACGCGCCTGTCCACTCTGGTACCTCAAATTACTAGACTCGAACCTACTCTCAAGTAACGCGAATGTTAGGTAACATAAGATAAGGATTATCAAGTAATTCCATCACAATAGTACATGACTTTGCATTTCACTTACGCAATAGGAAGTGTCATGCCAACTCTATAACGTCAGGTGAAAATACTTTCTATTTTCTCTGGATATGGCGTTTTCTAAAGATCTTGTATAAATTCTTAAAAGTATTTCACTTGGCGCTATTGTGCGGTGAGACATCGGTTAGGACACACATTCAACCATCATATAACTTCAATCTGAGTACCATTAACATAGGGATACCATAAGGCAGGTGCGTAAACATATATAATATGCGTATAATTCATGTTTTTTTAAAAGTTTTTCCTATTTTTTAAACAGCTTTTTCTCAGCTAGCTCTCGTGTCAAGCGACGCTTTGACCAGACGCCCTCAAAGAATTTCGAAACCGCGAAGGGCCCGGGTACCCCACGGACCCAGAGTCTCGACCCCGAAAGGATCAAATAAGTAAGCTCTGTCGAGACTTGCATATTTACGTCTTTTGAGATCATCAGCGGATCGCACCAGCCCTAACTGATGTCCCGGACAGATGAGATGGCGCAAGGGTATCAAAGCATATTTCGTCGAGAGCTAGCTCTTATCTGGCTCAACGCATTAGTATTGCCATTCAGCGTGGCAATGCAGCCAGCATCTTAGGGACGCTTCCGTCTGGCAGTGATTTGGATCAGTTGAGCTACCTTTAGATCGTTAGCAGCGGTCTTCAGGTAGCACAGTTTTTTCATTTGTATTTTTTTTATTTTGTACATAAGTACCTACTTGTATTAGTTACCTCTGTGGCGCGGCGGGCGAACGTTCGCCTGCGACGCAGAAGGTTGCGGGTTCGATTCCGGCCTCGGAACAAATATTTGTGCGATCTGCAGATATTTGTTCAGGGTGTTCTGGGTATTTTCTATATATAATAAAAGATATCTATTGTATATTATAGTATATCAGTTGTCTAGTAACCATAACACAAGCTCTCCTTAGCTTGTGGCTAGATAACTCTCTGTGAACTGTTCAGCATTATTTATTTATTTATTTATTTATATGATTCTTTCTGTAAATAAATGAAATTTCTAAGCAATCTGGGATGCAATTGTCCCATACATACATACATAGATACACGCCTTTTCTCCTATAGGGTAGGGAGAGCCTCAAATAGGCCTCTTTTCACCGTGGGTTGCACCATCATGCAACGACGACGTCTTATCCGTCGCGGGCAATACCTGGTTGAGAGACGCACAGGGCAGAGGAGGCTGGCAGAAGATAAAGGAGGCCTATACCCAGCAGTGGGTGATTCCGGGCTGAGATGATGATGATGGTAAGTATTGAACTGTTGAGAATAGACCAGCATATATAGTGATGCGTTAAAACTCCACGAAGCCTTGATCTCGTTGGCGCAACATCGTCCGGCAGAAAGTGATCCATGGAGGGGTCACGACCCTCAGCATTGAGGAATACGACGCAAGGAGGAGGGTTTATGTGTAGCATTAAAAAGGACAATATAATTTAAATATTTTAGAATAAGTTTTATATTATTCTCTTAAATAAATATTTTTACAGTGTGTGTTTTATTTGAACCTAAAATATTATTTATACTTAAAATAAATAAATATGGAACAAAAGTCACATTTTATATGACCTAAATGACATATAAAATGATACAGCTTATTTAAATAAATTAATCTACGTCATTAAAATATAAACAGTTACAGCCTGATTAAATTAAAAATATTGCACAAAACATTCAATTACTTAACTAAAATATAATTAAACTGGGCTTAGTTTTAGAAAAATTACGACTGACCACCTGACGTTGCGTTCCGGTCTCACGACCTTCGACCATGGTCGCGGTCGGTGCTGAGGAAGACAGACCTTTAAATGGTCAAAGAAACGTCAGTAGGAGATAGAAGTACGTGGTATATAGACATAATTCTTCAAAAAACATACCTAAAATTTCAGTTTGAAATTATGACCACTTACTACATTGTTATGTAAGAAATATTGCAAATCTTTCAAATAATTATGCTATGTTGAAAAGCTGTAATGTGTTTTGGATGTCACAAAAAGAGCATTATTTGAAAATATTGCACAATATGGCGGTGATAATATCTAGCTATTGTATTTTTGTGACGTAAGTTTTATATCACTTTCAAATCCTATCCTATTATTTCCTATTAATATTATAAACGGGAAAGTTTGTTTGGATGTATCTTTGTTACTCTTTCACGTAAAAACTACTGGATGAATTTGGATGAAATTTGGAATGGAGATAACTGGACTCCCGAAATAACACATAGGCACATTTTTATCCAGATATTCCCACGGGATCGAGACTTACGCGGGTGAAACCACGAGGCGCTGCTTGTGCATAATAAAATCACTAAATCTTTAGTAGTAGTAGAGCTTTTTTGTGAAAGTGTTCATCCGGGGAAGTACTACCGCCATACCTATTTCTGCAGCAAAACTCGTAAATGCGTAGTGCTCGCATTGCTGTTTTCCGGTTTGAAAGGTATGGGTGCCGGTGAAATTACAGGCACATGAGACTATTCATGTATATGTCTCAGGGTGCTAGGCGCAGTGCATTACCACATAGGGCGCGTCCTAGGAGGACGTACCTACGTAAGTAGGTGGTGTGTTGCACCATTTCACACTTCTTCTAGGAGACATCAGCATTCAAACAATCAGGCCCAACATGATATTATCAAGCCAACTATCATCTGAGTCTCTTCAAGGCTAGAGTGAATAGGTGCCTTCTAGACCTTTGTGCTCCATCTTCGGCCACATCGTCACTTACCAACAGGTGAGATCGTGCTCAAACAAAGGTTTATCAATGTAAAAAAAAAAAAAAAACATTCTTCCCATGACCTCATATCGGATCTTAGACTAGTAGAAAGCGTATAAGTACCTACACTTCACCATTTCACACTTCTTCTGTAAGTCATAGAAGTCATCAGTCTGGAAGCCATCAGGCCTTGCGTGGTATCAATTATCCTGTTCATACGAGTACTAACAGTTTGCGGGACTTCTCATCAGCTAGCAAAGTGGATCTTAGCCTAGTACAAAGAGCGTGTTTGCATTCCTTTAAAATATAGCGCAGTTTAGAGGATCGCCATTCCTCATTTCTTCTACATTGTAGTAGTGTTTATTAGCTTCCAAATGTTGCAGCACTTCCCATCAGCTCAATTCTTAGAGCAGATCTTAGACTAGTAGGTACAAAGCGTGCCTCTGGCGTTCCTATAAACTAGAGCAGTTTAAAGGACACCTCACTGTTTCTCACTTCCTCTGCACATCATAGGAGATATCAGCATGGTAGCCATCAGGCCCGGCGTGGTACTTGACATTCTGCATCCTGCCATCAGGCAGTAACACGTGGTAGTGACCCTTTGTCTTCCCGTTCCTCTTGGACTCTCGATGGCCGAAGTCATTGCCGGTGTGGTGGTCCCGGACTCGGTAACCGAACTCGTAGTTCGATGCATAGTGGAGCTGAAAGTAGAAAACCATCATCATCAACTACCAGGCGAAGAATAAAATTTGGATGAGCAGCGTTAAGGAAACTACGCCATATTTTCTCGTCATGGACGACCAGTGCGTGTTGCCACGTGTCACGTGACGTGGTGAAGTTGCGCAGCGGGCTATGGAGAGAGCTATGCTCGGAGTGTCACTACATGATAGAATAGTGCTTAGAATTTGCAAGTTGAAGTGGCAAAAGGCAGGCCAGATAGCTTGCAGGACTGGTAACTGTTGGGGAAGATCCGAAAGATTCTCTAAATCTAATCGCTTCTAAGCGATAACACCGCCCATTGCACTTAAATATACATATTACATAATTAAGTTTTGTTTGTTTTTTGTTGTTATTAAGGTGTAAGTGCAATAAAGTATTTTCTATTCTGTTATATTCTATTCTGAACCAAATGCATTATAGAAGTCGCAAAAAGTCGGAGCATGGAGGTGGGTCAAGACCGTCGGCGTCGTGGCATTTTGGGGGCGGCCTATGTCCACAAGTGGACTTCTGTAAGCTGATGATGATGATGAGACGTCACCCGAGGGACCACACAGATGCTCCCCGCCTAGTAGTAAGAAGGATCATCAAATAAAGTGCGCGCCGTGTTTGTTACCTTATTCTTCTAGGTTTGGTCGCGTTGGAACAGAAGCAAATTTATTTTATAAGACGATTCAAAATAATCGTTGTGATTTCAATGAATAAATACTTTTGACTTCTTTTTGACTTTTTTCCACTGCTGAAGAGGCCTCCTCCATAGATTGCAATTGGGAATTTGCAATACCACGCTTAGTAGGTGGATAGGTGATAGCAGTATTGGTGTTGATTACTCAGGTGGATGCTGCTTCCCATCCCCTGGTTTATTCACTTAGCCTGCTTTAACAACATCCACGGGAGGAGACGAGGGATTCTATTCTAGGGCTGGACACACCCAGCTAGATAATGAAAGATTATCATCGGCTAAATTACACAAATACAGCCACAGCAGTTCCACTTCCATCAGGTCTTAGATGGATGTGGAAATGGTAAATCATGAAGGGGCGTCCCAACACTACCCGTGCGAAGCCGGGCGGTTGCTAGTATCACAATAAAACGCAGATCCCTTTTTTTTTATGTGACCGAACTAGAATTATATCATAAAGAAACACTATCCTACTCGCGTATATTGACAGTATACAAGAACAGTACGCACAGGTCGGGACTGCTTGCGGATAGTTTCAAATTATATAACTATTTGTAGAAACTATACACGATTTCTGCGTAATGGTCGCGTATACTTTCTGACGCTGATTCAGCGAATTAGCTTAGAGGTTATACAAGGCTAGAACCAACATGTTCTGACATTACGAATGACAGAACATCCAACACTAGAGAACAGTGATCACCACGTGAGCTGCGAGCGAGCCGAAAACGAGCGTGGCCCGGCAGGGCCCGCAGCGAACCAGAACCGACACCTGCACGCCAATAGCCGTAAACCAATAAACCATACTTAATTACTTAACCTAGTGAAACTAGTGCAGTATGTTTTTGATTGTCCACCATCATCAGATCAGCTTGCTGTCACCATAATATTGTATTGTCATCGGAACTTGACTGGTATGCCAATGAACCCATTTCACATCTCAATCGATTGAGTATAACTGCTTTAAAATTCAGTTGCAAGATTTGACCCGAACATATAAACATTGCAAGATATATAAAAGCTTGTAAAAATGGCGGATAGAGTCCATCTTTATTCTCCTTAGTCATGCCACTTACCTACTAATATGGTACGAAGTTGTCAAATTTGTAACCACTTTTTGCCATATCATTGTTATATCATTCTGCCCGAACAAATATTCGCGAAAAATGAAATCGATTTTTACATAATCACAGAGAAGAGAGATCTTAAGTCAACCTTTATTATTATTACCCGTCGGAAGATGTCCAATGCTAGTCTTAGACATAACTGGGATGGCTCGGCCAAACACCACCTTGCTGCCTGGGACTCGATCGAACGCAGAGCTTTCAGGCTTTTAGGTGAGCAACATATAGCGGAGACTAAGGTGCAGAGTTTCGAGCACCGCCGTAAAATAGCATGCCTTTCGATCTTCTAAAGGTTACATTTTGGGGAATGCTCCCAGGAACTTTACTATCTGATCCCACCATCTTCTTTTCATCATAGGTCGAGCAGACGCACGGCTCGGTACCATCCTTACCTCATTAGTATACCCTCTATTACTAAATGTTTCAGTTCTACCTTTATAATGCGAAAAAACTGCTAAGGAGTGGAATACACTACTGTCGTCTACTTTTCCTGAAAACTATAACCTGGGTCTCTGCAAGGCTTGAGAGAAAAGAGGCCCATCGAAACTCTGCTTACAATTTCGGGGAAAAAGGCGTGTCTAGTGTCTATGTATGTATGTATGTTGGTATTTTAGATGTTTAATGCGTATACTTTTATTGATTTTACACCAATTTCATTTATCGTTCTCGTCAATTCCATTTCCAATCCATCATTTCTCGAATCAGAACGGGGTGACCTTGGTCTGACCCTACGCCCTAACTTCTTATTATTTTTTTTTATTTAATTTGTATGTATTATAGATAAGCTTTAATTTCTGTCTCTTAGCTTCCTATCTATTCTTTACATTGACGTAACATAAGTTTGTCTGGTGGAGATCACTCTCAGAGATTAGACCCATTGTACTTCGATGCTATTTTGATTATTTTATTGTGTAAATTGTATGTAATGGGCATTAAAGTTTTACTCGTATCTATCTATCATAGATCTCCATAGAAAACCACTACTAAGGTTTTAAGGCCCCCTCCATCCACCTACTTCCTGTGATCGTCATCGGTCCATCGAGTGGCAGACTATCATAGGATCTTTACGATGACATTTGACTTTTATCAACTAACTAAAGCAGAAGAATATAATTTGCGAAATTTCATTGGCAATATAGATGGTGTCATAATGTTCTATAACTATGGCCCAGATAAAATAATACTTTACTAACTAAGGCAATCTTATTTACATATTTATGTCAACTGTACAATATAGTTTAAGGCGTTTTGATGACTTGAGAAATATAAACGGCCTAGCTTTATGAATAATTTATTCATTGCTTATAATATATTTCAAGTATGGGGACTATCACGAAATCATTTATATAATCCTATTAATCAAACTTCAAATATCTTATTATAGATTATAAATAATTTTCGAAGAATAGTTTTATCATTAATTATGTACAACTAAAATTATTGCCAAACTGACAATAATTTTGTATGAGTAATTTAAGTATTATATATTACTTAATGTACCTACAAAACCTACAAAATGGTCAACTTATGTAATTTCGAAAGATTTTTCCTTACATTACGGTGACTGGGCCTTCTATACTTTTTCCTATATTTTCTTGGACGATGTCGCTTACTTTGTTTCTTGCCTTGCCATTGGAATACATCCAAATGCTGTATATTCAGATTATGGTGACCTACAAGACTTTTGAGCTGAGATTGAGTTAACATGTAAACTGGTTCTAAGGTACTCACTACTGAAGATACATCAGGGGTTTTAGGAACTCCATACTCATGGGTTAAAGAATAAACACGCTCTGGCACCCCGTAAGAAGTTGTAGGAACCCCATAAGATGTTGAAGGTATACCATAAGATGTTGAAGGTACACCATAAGATGGGGACGGTTCACCAAAAGATGGGGATGAAATACCATAAGATGTGGATGGTACACTGTAAGAAGTAAAGTCTGAATAGCTAAGAGGAGTGCTTTGTAGTACATGTCTGTTCCCATACCTTTGAGAATAACTTCCTTTCAAATCATTATTTGGTTGCATTCTATGATTGTTTATATAAATATTAGGTTGTTTTATACTAGGCCCTTGGTTTCTTGTATAAAGTTGTAATTGCTTTTTATTCGGCTCGTATTCATACTCTGTATCATCATATTCCAAATTGTAATCATCGTCATCATCATCAGGTCTGTCAGTCTCATCATCATCATATTCATCGATTGAATGATCAACAGCGTAACTGTGAGAAGCTATAAAGGGAACGTCATTCTTAAAAAGTACTTGACGTCTTCGAAGTTCCTCTGGTACAGGTAAAGTTTCGTTCGCATCTATAGAAGTTAAATTATCTGACAATATAAATGAGTCTTGATTCCGTACTAATGATCGCTTCTTTCTATTAGAAATACTTACATCATCATCTGCGTATGCCGAGACTCCAGTTCCATCTTGATTTAAATGTTGAACTCCAGTTTGTCCATTGTGGTGAAGATATCTTTCACTTTCGTCAGTATCCTGACTATTGAATGCAAGTGGGTTCTCGGACTTCAATGCTTCAGGTCGGTAATTCAACCCTGTAGGTTGGTCTTCTTCTTGTAGGTAAAACTCAGGTTTCGTTGCAATAGTTGGGTCTAATTGGTAATAGTCGAGATTAGTGGTAATATCTTCGGTGGGTTTAGTCGGCGCAGCGGTAAATGGCTTTTTGAGAAACTTATTAGGGTCTTCCACGTCATCTATCTGCTCTGTTATAGGAATATGATCTTTAACTTCAGGCATGTAAGCGCTGGCATAGTTTTGGGTTTTTCCTTGTCCATACAATGAATGCGAATACTGTTCAGCTAGGTTTTTATCTTTTACATAGAAAAACAAATCTATAGGTGTTTCTAGCTCCTTATTTTTATCTGAATGTAATAAAGCGTTGAGTTCATTTACTTGGACTTGTGGCTCTTTATTCAATAAAGAGTTAAGAGCAGCTATATCTTGAGCTGATTCGTAGTTCTGCATTTGATTGAACTGCTTTGGATATACATACTTACTTGGTATAGCTTCTGTATATAAGTTACCAGGGTTTTCTTTAAGTAGATGGGTTATACCAACGTTGCCGTTCGGTTTGATTGTAACACCTTGATCGTATGTAGTTCCTGGTGAGAGGTAGATAGTCTTATATCTTTTCGGTATCAAATGTTGTTGGTACTCGACTGACCCGTAAGATCTATGGTTTCTATTCTTTTGTGTCAACACCGCGTCTTCTATTGTTATTTTCATAGGGTCCGGTCCTCTTATCCTCTTCAAATTTGTCCTCGTTCTTTGTCTTGGTGGAGGATTTGTAACTGCTTGAGGCTCTTTCGAGACTTGTTCTATCGTATATGGAGTTTCTGAAGATTCAGTTGTTTTAATTCTTTTTATATTCTGTCGCTGTCTCTGTCTTGATGGGGAACTTGTAGCCGTTGTCTGTCTTTGTCTTATTGGAGCACTAGTGACTGTTGATCTTTGTCTTGGAGGTGGAGTGACTGCAGTATCTTCATTGTTGTTCAGGCCGGCTTGTTGTTGTTCTATCGCTAGCTGATGGCTTTCTTGTGACTCGTGATAGGCTTTCATATAGCTGTCTGTCTGAGGCGAGTGTGGAGGTATCTTTGTCCACCTTTGTAGTTGTGCTCTGTGCTGTCTTATTCTCTCTGCATTGAACATAGCCTGTTGATGTTGTGCGTGGATTTTGGCATTTTGTAGCGAGTTGCCCGCTAAAGGGTTTCCGTAAGGAACAAACGTTTGAGGGCCTGTTCTCTTGTCGTCCATTCTGGCTAGTTCGTCGACCTCGTAGACTGGGCTGGCTGCATTCTTCGCTGTGTTTGAGGAGCTGATGTGGAACAGTAGCAAGAGTATGGCCGTCCAATGTGTCCTTGATTGTGTCATTTTATCTGTAATTAAGAAAAAACACATTTTTAATACTACTTCGTCAAAGATACTCCGTGGATGATTGTGTCATACATTTATGTGATACAGCCTTCGACCAAAGTTTTACGTCGATGGATACAACAATACTGACATACAAGATATCTAAAAGTGTTTGATTCCTATCTTCGTTCGCGGTACATTTATATATTCTGAACCCTGTAAGATATCGAAATAGAACATACACGAAAGTTTCAGTGAAAATTCCTGTTTTAATCCTTTACCTAATGTCATAGAAATTTGTTGACCCATTTTAGACAAACTTTTATGCAGAAAGACAGACAGACAACATTGTTATTATATTTGTATCTGGTATAAATTTATAAACTTTTGACCTTGAGTGTTTTATTATAGTATAGATTGTTCCCAATCAATATATTACGTTCAATGCTTATGATTCCTAAAACTTATAATAAAAATAACGAACAATAAGATATATATTGTCATACCTACTTATGTTTATCCTTGTCCTACTTTTATTAAACCATTTTATTTCCTTAACCCACTAATATCATAAATGTCAAAGTTACGATGTTTGGATGTTTGTATGCATGTTACTCAATCACGCCAAACAGCTCAACCGATTTCGATGAAATTTGGAACATAGATAGATTATGACCTGGATTGAGCTACTTTTTATCCTGGAGCCACGCGCGGAAAGCCGCGGGCGGATACTTGTATTTCATAAAATATCCATAATTATTTCTATGTAACTTATGACAACTGATAGCGATCTTAGCTAATAGAAAGTGGCAGCTTGAAGCTCAGGGTTTAGAACTCGTCAATTCACCGCACATACTGTACATACGGTGTTAGTCGTAATGCATTAAAATGCCTTAAATAAAACACGTATTTACATAAGTAAATGCTGAGCGGCATAGGAAGTAAGCATTTATTACTGCCATAGTAGATAACTTGGCTGTTTTAAGCTAATAATAATTCTTAATTGCACACTTTGCCATTAAAGTTACAATAACAAGCATAAGAGGCTGTCAAGAGTCTAATAGGCTTCTCTTAAGGTTGCGCAAACACCAGGTAGAAATCTTCATACAAAAAAAACGCCTCGCGCCGCGTGGAAAAGCAGTTTTTATTGAAACTAAACTAAACTATTGATAATTTTACAAAACCCCTACAGTACACCCTCGGCTTTGTTGTATTGATTTTATTTATATATATTTTTATCCAATAACATGCACTATTAATATAAACAAACAAATCTAGGCAAAATTTAAAGTTAACTTGTAGATGGAAATCCTGTAAAATTATGTACTTAATAATTAAAATCTTTGTGATAGTTGCGTATTTTGGAATATTTACTGTTACCAAAACTGTCGCCAATGCCATCTAGCGAGAGATAAATAATGCTAAAATTAACAAGGAAAACTCCTCATTGTATGTAATCTCGTTGTAATTATGTGTAATTGTATGTAAGTAATTTAGTAGTAGTAGAGCTTTTCTGTGAAAGAGTTCGTCCGGGGAAGTACTACCACCATACCTATTTCTGACGCAAAGCAGTAGTGCTTGCATTGCTGTGTTCCGGTTTGAAGGGTATGGTTGCCGGTGAAATTACAGGTACGTGAGACTTTTCATCTTTATGTCTCAGGGTGGCGTGCGCAGGGCATGCCACATAGAGTGCGTCCTAGGTGGACGTGACCTATGTGGTAATGCATTGTTAAAGGCAGAGGTTACCAACTAACATCAGGTGGGCCATCTGTTAAAAAAAAACCCTGACCGTATCAGTTTGTACGTCAACGTGACTTCGACAGATCGTTAAAATTTATATTACGGATAATCCCACATCGGTTTCCGGATAAATTACATCACTGTTTAAACTTTACCGGTAATCATTACTGTGTTTGACGACGGTGTAATTGAAGATTATGTAAAAAAACATTAATAATAATTACTGTCCTAACCTAGTTGACTTTGCATTACAGTACAGTCAGCACGAAACATGTTTTGGAAAAAAAACTCTAAATTACCTAACGTATATTTGTATCCCGAATCCCGACCATTGAGTTAAACCATTGAGTTAACCTTAAAGTACCTAAATGGACTTCGGGAACAGAACGTGTAAAAAGAATCAATTCTGACAAGTTTTATCCATCCATTGCTGCTTGATTATTGAACACATTTGAAGGACTAGAGTGTGAACCGGCAGTGTATCGAACTCAATGCCATCGTTTAAATTTTAAAAAGTGCCATATTTTGGAATTCTATGTCCTCAATGGCGTCTCGCTGTGGACATACTGAATTTTTATTTTTGTCATGTCTTTAATAACACCCCGTGAATAAACCTTCTTTCATGAGACAAACCGATTGACGTAAGTATCATCAAAATTGGCCCATGCGTTGATAGAGCGCTATAAACCATACATAGGCTTTTAAACACATTAGCCTCCTTTGCGTCGCTTAGTCGGGTAATCAAAATAGGACTTACTGGTTCAGTAACTATGAAATAAGTAACATTGTAACATTAGTAACATAGAAAATAGGCATTTTTTTTTAAATTCTATTTCGATCGTATTACATACTAAATTAGATAAAAAATTATTTATTGCACAACTTAAAAAGTATTGTACATAGGCGAACTTAATGCTAGATAGCATTTGCTTCCAGCTAACCTTTGTGTATCGTAGAAACAATTTAGAGGTAGTGCTCAAAGTTTTTATTTAAGGGTAGATTATGTAGCATTAAAGGTAAACTAAATATAACATTTTATACAATATTTCGAAATGGTGAAACGACAGCACAAAGGTTTTCGTTCTTTTTTTATTTATTTATATTGGGAACTTATCCCTCTTTTTCTCACGTTACCTACATAAATCTCCCATTGACCACATCTACCTTTACTATTATATATTCTGTGCAATGATTAAGACTTGAATGAAAGGTCTTCGCACCAGCATCCATCTAAACCGGTCTCGCTACACAGGAGGCGACATCTGTCTTCCTCTGACAACATTCACCGTCGCGTAAAAACAAGAAAACAGTACGAATATGGTCTAACGAGTTTTTTGCCGACTGTACATGCGCAAGCGCAATGACCATGAGACTTTCACTGCTACGTTAGGGCATGAACACACGATCATGTTGCTGATGTTATTTTTTATTATTTTAGTGATAAAAAAACTCTCCAAACAAATCGCTATATAAATTGCTTTAAATCCATCCCATATAATGTTAACGTTATTGTAACCCTAGTTTTTTTAATTAGCTATCTTGGTCTTGGCACGGCATCGGAAAGACCAGAGGGTGAGTGTGACCCAAGTAACATTACTACTCATTTCAAAAAGAGAAAAACCCATCCAAAACCCTAAAAGATGTTATATGTGCAACATCTTTCCTCTCGCTTTCCTGCAATCTGTGGGAGTGATTTCGTGAAAAGGGACAGAAGTGTGTAACAGGAAGCGCGCATTTTTCTGAGAGGTTGGTAGTATCAGCCATGTTGCTTATTACCAAGGAGGATGTAGACAGATGTTACACATCATATGCGACTACTTGCCAAGGAGGTGAGATGTTAGATATTACACATACGCGACTACCTTAGAGCATTAGCCTCCGTAGACTACTAAGGTTTTTTATTGAATTTTTTACTTTAAGTGTTTCTATTCATTGTTTAAATCCTAAAAGGTACCTATCCTTACCGTTCAGTGAAAGGATAAACTCCGCGCAGATAGCGCAAACATCTTCGCGATTAGTGCTAACACTTCTAACATTTTATGTTTTTCAGGTAGTGGTAACTGATACTGACTGATACTTCTTTATTTTATTTTATTTACTTACAGATCAAACAACATATAACAATAGGTTGTAAACATGGGTAGTACATAAAATGCATATTATGACACAGTCTACTATTAGTAGTAATTGCATAAAACATCGCATTTAGATGCATTGCTGTTTTGGAGCAAAAAACTGAATTAAACGATTATGCATTGTGCTTGAGCGAGTGCTAGGACCCTAAGCTCCTGGTATATCTCCATGATATAAGTATTATTCGTGTATAACTTACCTACCTCAGGTAAACGTATATCCGTTCTTCCGTTGAAAAACCAACCGGCTGTCGACAGGTAACTTTGTTGTGATTGATTCAATTAATCAGTTTGATTGACTGATTCAATAAGCAATGTTTAGTTTTAAAGCGTTTATGATTGATAGGTAAGTACTTATTTTCTTATTCGAGACTTGAATAGTAAATTAAATGAAAATTGGTATTGAGCCTAACATATTTCCTATTGATACATGGCGTCCATAGGTTAGAGTAGGATAGTGATAATCATTGAAATGAGTGAAGAGAGACGCATCTATTATCCTAAAATTATATCCTAAATTCTATGAAATCTTTGACGCGTTCTCGGTCACATTTCGATATACATAATCATATTTCGATATACATAATCACATTTCAGTTGAGTAGAATAACATTTCTGACAATTATGACATAGATTCTTGATCGGGACATGATCCGAACTTTATTGACGACCCCTGTAACGCATCGGGCGCGTAGCCAGCTGAGGTGCGAAAGGTTCGATTCCCACTGCGGGAAAAATGTTTGTATGATTTGCACTTTGATAAATTATAGATTATCTGAGGATCTGCAAATATTTGTTCCGGGTCTGGGTGTTATGGTAGCATGATACTCGTCGTTCCTGATACCCACGACGCAGGGGATCCTATTTTGAGATCAGGACTATGTATGTGACTGTTCAATGTTATGTTATTAAGACTATTTTTATTAAGAGGATTTGGCTTTGCTCATCGCTGCCTCTACAATTTCGGTGTGAATATAAAAATCTAATCTTTTATTCCGTTTAGTTCCGTTTTTCACCACGCCTATTCTCTTTAAATACACGTACAGTTAAGTACCTACTTACTTGTAATTAAAATTGTCTATGTATTGTGTCATTGTGTCGTAAAATTAATTAAAAACAACGAGATCACATCAGGGTACAATACAACGACCTTACCATGCCAGGGCAATAAAAAATAATACCAAACAACGACCAGAGAGTAAACGTAGCTAGCTACAGAGCGGGTTTGTGAAGGTATGAACGCGGGATGAAAAATGCTGATCCTTGCGTTTGTAGAATTTCCATTGTTTACTTCGAAAAACCTCCAAGCGGCTTAATCATCAATACTAAAATCCTATTGAGATTTTTTTGTTGTAAATCTATCTAAAGTATCTATCTGAAACTATTGAAAGGGGGACGTTCCTCTTTTGCGTCGTCCGGTTTGTGGTCGCCACTCGCGAACCTTTCTTCCCCAACGGTTATCAGTTGTGCGAGCTATATGGCCTGCCCATTGCCACTTTAACTTGCAACTTGAGGAAGAATACCCCCCTTTCGATGAACCAAAGACATTAGTGGATGGCCACCGTCTTCATGCGAACTTATTACGATGGCTCAAGGAAAAACGTTTTTTGGGGGCTTTTAAGGGCATTCCTATGTCCAGCAGTGGACTTCTGTAGGCTGATGATGATGATGCCTGGAACCAAATAAGTAGGTACTCTCAACCAGCGTCAGTTAACGGACCACAGGTGGTATAGACAACGACAAATTAATTTAAAAAAATGCACATGCTGTACTGATAAAATCCAATGAATCAGTCGACAGCGAATAATCTAAAGATATTATACAAGAAGATAAAGTTGTCAGTCGTCGTAATCTTAGTAGGTCAAGTTTGGTTTATATTTAAATCCATAGATTTTTGAGTAAAATTAATTAAGGTTGCGCCAACCCCAGGCAGAAATCTTCATACAAAAAAAAAACGCCTAGCGCCGCACGAAAAACCAGTTATTATTTAATATCTCGTAAAATATAGATAATTTTACAAAATCCGTACTGTAAACCCTCGGCTTTGTTGTATTGTTTTTATTTATCTCACATTTTAATATGCACCATTTTAATAAACATCGAATCTAGCCGAAAGTTAAAGGTCGAGAAAATATTGTCCTTTCTGGTGCAGAGATCCCTCGGAATTATAATGTAGTATCCATGCATATTTATAATTCAAATATTGCCTCATAAAATGACGGGGTGTTATAAGTTTGACGTGTCTGTGTGTGTGTGTGTGTGTGTGTGTTTGTGTGTGTGTGTCTGTGGCATCGTAGCTCCCGAACAGATGAACCGATTTAGTTTTTTTTTTAGTTTGAAAGGTGAATTTGTCGGGGTGTTCTTAGCTATGTTTGATCAAAATCGGTTCAATCGTTTCATTGCGCTGAGGGTTTTTTTAATTTTTACAAAATTAATTACTTGTTTGTTTCTGCTTACGCTACGCACAACTCTTCCGCCCTGTACATTTTTATTACCCTGGCACATAGACATACAAAAACAGCTTGACGTGAGAATTTGTTTCAATCTTGTTTGAATGTAATAATTATCTCGGTTTTTAGTGCGTGAGATGCAAAAACATAACGAACTTATGATTCAGTGTGCGATAGTTTTGTTGTTATGTGCATATTTTTATAGTGTCTACATAATGTAAGCTTAGATAATACACATTAAAATTATGCATTCTGATAAAAAGGCACCTTGAGAAAGCCTTTTTTTAATCAAAATTATAGGACTGATGCGATATTTTGACGACCTCCGTGGCGCGGCGGGCAAAGGTTCGCCTGCGACCCAGGAGGTTGCAGTTAGATACCCGCCTCGGAACAAATATTTGTACGATCTGCAGATATTTGTTCAGGTATTTTGGGTATTTTCTATGTATTATAAAAAATATTCTATGTAATGTATTGTATAAAGCATATCAGTTATCTAGTACCCATAACACAAGCTCTGCTTAGCTTGGGGCTAGATAATGTTGTGTGAACTGTCCAGCTTTATTTATTATTATTATTAAACCGTAATTAGAACCCTGACTCCAGGGACAAGCCCCGTAGGGAGACAGATTTCAAACATGATGCAACCTACAGTGAAAAGAGGCTCATTTGGGGCTCTGCCTACCCTTTCGGGGAAAAAGGCGTGTGTCTATGTATGTAAGTATGTATTCAACCGTGAAAAAACCTTTGAAATGACACCACTCTCAAGTTATTCAATTTAGGAGTCCCATTTTAACCTTGAAATCCTGAAAATATTTTAATCTCAACAACTACACCATGAAACTAACTTTTGCTATATCGAAATACACTCAGGAAAACCTCAGGTATCACTGAATCATGTACGTATTTGTTAATTTTATATTAGGGATCTCAAAGTAAAATTACTAGTTTCGAACGGTTTCCGAAATACAGAGCTTAATTGTTTGATATTAGAACTCCATTTTGAACCCCTTAGAATAACATATCCACATGAAACACTTTATAATTATTCAATTCTACCTTATTATCTATTCAACCAATGTCTGTGCCAATGTCCATTTGGCGTTTTCAGGATAACATACCCAAAGGGTAAAGCGGGATCCTGTTACTAAGACCCCACTGTCCGTCTGTCCGTCTGTCACCAGGTGTATCTCATGAACCGTGATAGTAAGACAGTTGACATTTTCACAGATGATGTATTTCTGTTGCCGCTATAACAACAAATACTAAAAAACAGAATAAAATAAATATTTAAGGGGGCTCCCATACAACAAACGTGTTTTTTTTCAGTTTTTATAGATAATGGTACGGAACCCGTTGTCACAGAAAACTTAATAGTTACAACGCCGACGCGCGCGAGTCTGACTCGCACTTGGCTGTTTTTTTTTTTTTTAAACAATCTCACCTTTCTTGCTCTGTTAATTCATGTAGGTAGTTACAAAAATATAATTAAACTTTATCCTCATAAAATAACCACATAATCTGTGTCCTTAGGAAGTGAATGGAAACCCACAGTCACGACCTATCATGACCTATGCTGATAGGTTAGGTATTCCGTGGGTGCACTAAGATACCTAACCAAGATAGGTACATAATAAACCTTTCTAAAGGTTTTTTTTTTACTTTGATAGACTTTGACTACGATCTCACCTGTTGGTAAGTGACGATGTGGCCGACGATGGAGCACAAAGGTCTAGAAGCACCTATTCACTCTAGCCTTGAAGAGACCCAGATTATAGTTTTCAGGAAAGACAGACGACGGTAGTGTAACAAATAGGTACATTTTACCTACATTTTATCGTATGCACTAAACTTTTTTTTATTATTCACTTTTAGCGATTTACAATTTTAGAAAAATCGTACGTACTATGTCTACAAAAATTACGGTGAAATTACAGGCACATGTGACTTTTCATCTTTGTGTTTGGTGGCGGGAGCATTGGAATGCCACATTGGGTGCATCCTACGTGGACGTGAACTATGTAATGCATTGTTAAGGACTGAGGTTACCGCTTAACATTAGGTGGGCCTACTGCTGGAAACGTCATTCAAGCAGTTAAAAAAAAAAAAAAAAAAAAAAAAAAACTCTGCATTTAGACAATCATCTGTCTCATCTTTCATGTGCCATAGTAATTGCCGTTACCTTCACCCAAAAAGTAATTCTCATGCAAAACAGATAAGTAATCGGAAGTGACCTCAAAAAATGCTTCGTAATTCAAAATCTCAATTGCGTTCAGTTTCACACATGTTACGCAACGTGACGCAACGCAACGAACGGAACGTGTGTCCTTCCGGCATGTAGATTCACGACCTTACGTTTCTCTTAAGCGTGAATTACACAGAAAAGGCGTAAGGCACAGGCACAGCGCAGGCAAGGTGCAGGCGTGGTACAGATAAGGCAAGGACCCTCACCGAGATGCCATGGCGACGTCGCCGGCTACATATCTAAACAATTCATATTGAAATCTATGGCAGTTAACTCACTTTGCAACAGTTTGGCAACTTCGCCAATTTGGAAACGTAGCCACAACCAACGGGTCACTTTGTGGAGACTGGATACCTGGCATGCTGGCGACGTAGCCAATACAATGTACACTAGCAAGCTGCGTCTCACTCACTCGGTGTCCAACCGGTCGCCAAGACGGACGCACAGCTCACAAGTGTTATGTGGAAAAAAATCGTTTTGGTACTGAAAGATTTATTGTGGCTACTCCATTTGGCAACCGAAGGTAGCCAGAGGTAGCCATGGCATCTCGCTGAGTTAGGGCCCTAAATTATACAGAAGAGGCGACGATACGGCAAGGTCTGTCATTATGCTGACTTGAGAATGAAGACAGAGAAAAAACCGGACTCCAGGGAGCTGATCAGTCTTGTCTCACTTCATCTATACCCTCGGGGATACTGGAACAGTGCTGCCATCAGCCCAGAGTCCTTCTTCGCTATTGGGCTGGCTGAGCTAGGATTAGCAGGGGGACAATGCACAATACATCCCAATGCGGGACGTCAGCGCAGATCTTATATCCCTCAATTATAATTAAAATTAGAATTAGGCTAACTTTGCAGCGATAGCACGTCTTCCTCGTCAATAAATATTGATAAATACCGCTCGTACTGTATTAACAAGCAACATGTATGATATGAATAAGTTATGAAGGGGCACCGTGCCTGCGCCGCACCTGCGCCTCGCTTGTGTCTTGCGCCTTTTCTGTGTAATTCACGCTTACATTCAATTTTGTCATTCATAGAGTCAACTCCATGAAATTACGTACCTACACACATGATCAGTGCACTAATATGCCCCCATTCTAAGCTCGAGGAGCGTCAGTTTCTTAAAAAACTAGTACGTAGGTATGTATCTTCGTATGTGTGCATGAGTTGACTCTATGAATGACAAAATTGGATGTATGTACATAACACCGAACTCCATTCAATTTCGTACACATGATCAGTATACCAATATGCCCCCGTTCTAAAACAGAGGTGGGTCAGTTTCTTCAAAAATTATATGGTTACCAAATCATAAAAATTCAAAAACTGATGCACCATTATAATTTATAGAATTGAATAGAATAGTAATTTATTTCATTTCAAGCATACATAAATTATAAAAATTACAAATAATAAATCATAAAATGCCTTGTTTATAATTAAAATATGTCAGCAATTTAATTTAATTATTTAATTTAATTTAGTAATCGTTTCGTTTCGAATTTAATTATTGTGTTTGTAATTTTGAAATACTATGTGACTAACAATTATTTACTAACATAATATGGTGTAAACAACCGAAATAAATGATATAATAATAAATAATAATAAAATAGTCTAGACAATGTTCTGATCCAGTGTACAAACCTTGATATAATTTGATGAGATAGGACCAAAGTTCGCGTGCAAAAAGTCGTACCTAACGCTAACAAAAAGTGCTTCATTTTCATTCACATTTGAAGGTAATAAGAACAATAATTGCAGTAATTACATTGCGTAAAACAAAACCAATTATAAACAATGCTGTTTTCGCCTTCACATCGTCTAAAGAGGAGCAGAAAGTTGCCTGCCTTGTACGGTCAATTATTGACAACTTATGAATGGTAGGTTATTTGAGACCATCCATTCAAACCATAGGTCGCCTTATAATTATTTGACATGAAGCTTTGATGTTAATATCTATAGATCGTAAGATATACGAGGTCAATGAATATTGACTAGATATTGATAGTGCAATGGAGCATAGTTTTCGGTTAAACGTTTGTCAAGATTTAACGCATCAAACTTTTTATTAAAATAAATAAATTAAATAAAAGAGCATTTATTCCTTACACTATCATTACTAACAAGGGCTATAAGTATAGTTATAATATTTAGGCAAGTTTAAGAGAAAAGGTCGGGGGCTCAGCCACGCTGTTTTTCAGCCTCGCCTTAGAATGCTGCTAAAATACTCTGAATGATACTCGGTAGCTATCCGCTGTTCCCAAACAAAAGTGCAAATCATGTAACAATGATTGAAAAAACCAACCAACCGAGAACTAAAATACAAAATCAAAAGTGCTTATTCAAAGTTTTTGAAGTTAAATGGATCAGTTGAGCTAGCTTTAGATCGTTAGCAGCGGTATTCAGGTATGACAACTGTATCATTTGTATGTTTTAAAGATTGTATATACCTAACATAACATAACAAACATAACATAACACCCAACAGTCACATTTATAGTCCTTAACCCGCACTAGGATTCCCCGTGTCGTAGTTATCAGAAACTACGCTAAAAATTAACCTATTGCTAAATCCAGGTCATAATCAACGATTTAAATCTTTGATAATCAATATGTGTACCAAATTTCATCAAAATCTTGTCAGTCGTTTCGGCGTGATTGAGTAACAAACATCATTACTGTGACATTTATGATATAGGAAGGATTCACAAAGTTGGTAATATTATAAAGTTTTTCCTTGACTTGAAGTTTCGAGATTACATAATAGAGCTACTACGAAGTTAGTATAGTAACTTGTAAGTACTTTTTTTTTATTTTTTTATTAATATTGATAGACGTTTGTTCGACCACGATCTCACCTGTTGGTAAGTGACGATGTGGCCGAAGATGGAGCACAAAGGTCTGAAAGGCACCTATTCACGCTAGCCTTGAAGAGAACCAGATTATAGTTTTCAGGAAAGACAGACGACGGTAGTGTATTCCACTCCTTAGCAGTTCGCATTATAAAGATAGAACTGAAACGTTTAGTACGAATAGAAGGTATACTAATGAGGTAAGGATGGTACTGAGCCGTGCGTCTGCTCGTCCTATGATGAAAAAGGAGATGGTGGGATCAGATCGTGAAGTTCCTAAGAGCATTCCCCGAAATGTAACCTATAGAAGATCGAAATGAACGCGACCTTAAGGCGGTGCTCGAGACTCTGGATCTTAGTCTCCGCCATATGTTGCTCACCTATAAGCCTGAAAGCTCTACGTTCGATCGAGTCCAAGGCATCAAGCTGGTGTTTGGCCGAGCCATCCCAAACGTGCGGCGTATTCTGTGGTAGTAGAGCTTTTTTGTGAAGGAGTTCGTCCGGGGCACCAAACCTATTTCTGCTGCAAAGCAGAACGCATTAATGTGTTCCGGTTTGAAGGTTATGGGTGCCGGTGAAATTACAGGCACATGAGACTTTCCATCTTTATGTTTCAGGGTGGCGGGCGCATTGCAATGCCACATAGGGTGCGTACTTGGTGGTCGTGACCTATGAGATAGTGCACAGTTCATAGGCAGAGGGTACCACTTAACATCAGGTGGGCCATCTGCTTGTTCCGTCATCTAAAGATGTATAAAAAAAACAAAAACCTTATGGACCCGTCTCCCTCCCTTGTCACACGATGTTACCCTAGCGTGTGACGTTATTTATGGCCCCTAGAATATGATCCAATGTTGCATGCCACATGAAATAACCAACTTTTCACACCACCTACTCAACAATGTACCTACGTATCATGCAACCTCAACGTAAAGTAAATCATTACGTTAGGGACGTAAAGTAGTATGAAACTCCCAAGGGAGGTAAAGTGATTTGAATTGGAATGTCCAATTCGTGTGGAAACTCGTGGAAAGTAAAAAAAAGTCCATATAGCATTGTAGAGGTTTGTTCGAAAATCGAATTTAAGGCGATATGTCAAAATACCGAATGGGCGGAGTTTAGCAAGAAAACAATAGCTGTAAGACAGTGACAGCGCTATTGCTCACTTGAACCCGGGAAAAGGTGAGGTATAGATTTTTGCCACTCGGAAGTAACTGACGTAAGCGACAAATGATAAAACTTCGTTTAGCTTCTAAAGTAGCAAATATAAAAATAAATTATCTATAATTAATGTAAGTAATGTGATTACCTACTGAATAATATAAAAAAATATGCTTAATACTTTCTCTAGTCGAAGGAGGGACCTAAAAAGGGCTTCAGAAGAGCCAATTTTAAAAAATAAAGCTATCGAGAAAAGTTTCGCGAATCGTGTTTCTAGTCTAAAATTTATTTAGATTACATCCTCAAGTAATTATTGTATTAACATCAAGTTTGTAACCTTTACTGATAGTGAGTGAGCATGAAACGAAACGACCCCAAAATTTTAACATAGCGTCTTAACTGTTGCCACCATAAGCAGAACTCAATTTCAAAGAATGTGAAACAAAAGACGGTGTTTGATACTGTGATTTTCAATGATTGTGTGAATAGGTGTGAAAAGTAAAGTATGCTCCTCTGGAATAAAGCTTGTCTTTGTCTTGGGTAGCTCGACCCCTCGCTTCACTCAGGATTCAACATAACTCTCTCGTTACGCTCAGGGTTCAATATGCCGCCCGCGACGTAAGACACTGCTTTATCCCCTCAGTGCATAATCTACTATTACACTTTGATTTAAACAAAACTATGTAATTGAGTAGGTATGTAGTATTAATTGAGTCCGAGGTCAAAATAGTCAAATTGGGAGAGATCATTAACCTAACAAGGAAATTGTTGAAGAATGACTGCAGTCTTTTATTTTTCTTAATTTTGTTGGCCTTGTTTTGTTATCTAATAGCGTCGATGTATACCGTGATGTGTCCGGCCTAAGAACAGACCCCTCCGTCTCCTCCCGTGGATGTCGTAAAAGCCGACTAAGGGATTACCCGGACTTGTTGATAAGATTCGTTGGTATAAGATTTGTCCTGGCTGCTAGCTTATTATGGAATGTGTTATTACTGGGAGAAAGCGTTAGCCGAGTCAGTCGTGGGAAGCAATGGCGGCGATGAGCTCACCACTTGTCACGTCTGTATTACACGATGGTGCAACCCACTGTGAAAAGAGGCCCATTGAGGCTCTGCCTAACCCCCTTCGGGGAAAAAGGCGTGTGTCTATGTACATATACATACATATGTATGTCACTTTTTTTGTAAGATAAAATTGAGGGAGGTTATCTAGATTTTTTAAACAAAGAAACAGACAAAGTTAGGCGAAAGTTGAAGCGTAATTCGTTAAAGAATCCTATAGCTCTATCCATTGTTTATCTGTGTACCTAATTTCACCGAAATCGGTTCAGCAGTTTCAGCGTGATTGAGCAAATCCATATTCGCATCCCACTAATATCATATAAATGTCAACATTAATGTTTGGATATTTGTATGTTTGTATGTTTGTGACTCAATCACAGCTAAACCGATTTCGATGAAATTTTGAGATTTGGTACACAGATAGATTATGACCTACTTTGTATCTTGGTAAAACCTGAGCGAAGCCGAATACGGACACGAGTATAAAATAATTTGTTTTTTTTTTTTTAAAAAAAATAATATTCTACCTATTTTAGCTAGGTACTTAAAATAACAAAGACCTGAGATTTTTGATAAATAGCAAATCTAGTCAATCTTTAGTACTAACCACTACTAAAGATTCACTAGATTTGCTATTTAGTGAAAGAGTTTATCCGGGGAAGAACTACCTACCTATGTCTGCCACAAAGTAGCAGTGCTCGCATTGCTGTGCTGCGGTTTGAAGGTGCCGGTGAAATTACAGGCACATGAGACTTTCATCTTTTTGTCTCAGGGTGGCGGGCGCAGTGCAATGCCACATAGGCGAAGTAGCCTATGAGGTAATGCGTTGTTAAAGGCAGAGGTCACCGCTTAACATCAGGTGGGTTAATTATCTGATTGTTCCGTCAATCACGTATTTAAAAAAAACCGGCCAAGAGCGAGTCGGACTCGCGTACGAAGGTACCATTATCTATAAAAACGGCAAAATCACGTTTGTTGTATGGAAGTTAAATTTATTTTATTCTGTTTTTTAGTATTAGTTGTTATAGCGGCAACATAAATACATCATCTGTGAAAATTTCAACTGTCTAACTATCACGGTTCATGAGATACAGCCTGGTGACAGACAGACAGACAGACAGACGGACAGCGGAGTCTTAGTAATAGGGTCCCGTTTTACCCTTTGGGTACGGAACCCTAAAACTCTACTTGATTTGTTTGATGTTCATTAAATGTCATTGGCTTGCAAAACATCGTAAGGAAACCGCTTAGTACATGCTTCCGCCTTAACTTGTACCTATTACCAGAGACCAGTAAGTAGATAGTACCTACTGGCCTTCTGTACCTAGTAAGTACCTATTTAACTAGGTATTTAAATATATACACGAAAAACGGTATTTTAACAAATAAATGCTGCGTAATCGAAAATATAAATCGACTATGTCCTCTAAAATAATATGATTTGTTACTATTGTTGATTGTATCAATGTGCGCTGATAGGTAATAGAGATTTACTTTATAAGTGCATTGTAGAGCTGATCCATTTTATACAATTCTTCTAGAAATTGATAGAGTAATAGATGAAGGGAATAATCAAAATCTTATATTTAAGTCAATGTTTTTTTTTTATCGATAAAATTTATCGAATTCTTGTTTTGGGCTCGATCAAGCCCTTGGAAATATGATGAAGATTAACATATATTTTTTTGCTGTCTTAAACTGTGTAGATTTTGCAAGAAATACTTTTAAAAACGCCTATTTGACTCTTAGCAGCCTCTTAAAATCGGCCGGAAAATGGCACTTCCCCCCTTTTTGGGGGAAATACACTCCAACTAAAATCGCCGACGACAAAAAAACTATGACATTTTTGAATCAGTATATCAAGTTTCGTCAAGATTAGTTGAAAAATACGATCTGTATGCGAGTAACAACATACATACAACCGGACAGATGAAAGCAAATAATGCTAGTTGTTGCACGGACGATTATCTCGCTTCGCTCGGTCAATTATCCACCTTACTTGTGTGCGGAACCTTACGTGTCTTACCGGTTAGGGCTTGGCCATTGCTCCCTAAGCTTTTACTTAGATCTATGTATAAGTAATGACTAATAAATAAGTACCTATTTGTCTCTTTTCGCCATTTTCGAAAACGTCTAATTTTATTTCATTTCCTAGCGTTTTTTGAGTTTTTTTGTGCAATTTTGGTGGCATTTTAACCAATTTAGCTCGTCTATAGAGCACAAGTGTAGTGAAATGAAATGGAAGTGTATTGCGTGACTTTTCAAATTGGTGGAAATTGTCTACCAAAGTTTTTGTAAAACGGCCACCGTTTTACTAAAACATCACTAGACTGCGACTTTGACGACTTCGAAGGAGTTTAACGTTGCAAATTATATTGAAAATTTAATAAAATTATATTGAAAATACAAAAAAACTTGAAAATTGCAAATGCTCAAGCCGCCAATTATAAAAAAAAGTACTTACCTAACTACTTCATCATCATCATAATCATCAGCATGTAAAAGTCCACAGCTGAACAAAGACCTCCTACATAGAATGCCACGATAAATGGTCTTGAGCCGCCTCCATCCACCAACTTCATGCTACCTTTAAAATCCATCGAAACCCTTCCTCTGCGAAGCCTTGTTTGTGATCGCTGCTCGACAACTAAATATTTTGCCATTCAGCGTGGCAATGCAGCCAGCATCAGGGATGCTTCCTTTTGATAGTGATTTAGATCGGTTGAACTATCTTTAGATCATTTGCAAAGGCTATTTGTGTTTTTTGATACATGTATCCCTTTGTATTCAAAAAGTATTTTTTAAATAGATAAATTAGTGTCATAATAATAATATTTGCAGATTATAGAAACATTTACATCCAACAACCCGCAACCTCTCTAAACCTTAACCGCGCAGCCCAAAACCCAAATCACAGATTACTTAATAGTTACTACGCCCAAACCTTCTAAACCTTAACCGCGCAGCCCAAAACCCAAATCACAGATTACTTAATAGTTACTCCGCCCAAACCTTCTAAACCTTAACCGCGCAGCCCAAAACCCGAACCTTCTTCATGGATGGGAGGGTTGGGGCTACCCTACGGTTATACTGTGGTGCGGCGGGCGAAGGTTGGCCTGCGACGCAGGAGGTTGCGGGTTCGATTCCCGCCTCGGAACAAATATTTGTGCGATCGCAGATATTTGTTCAGGGTGTTCTGGGTATTTCCTATGTACCTATAATACAAAATATCTATCTATGTAATACATTGTATTA
The DNA here is from genome assembly GCA_932527175.1 of Operophtera brumata. NCBI lineage: Eukaryota > Metazoa > Arthropoda > Insecta > Lepidoptera > Geometridae > Operophtera > Operophtera brumata. Next base: position 48,876,321 of record OW052239.1, on the reverse strand, counting down.
AGTATATCAGTTATCTAGTACCCATAACACAAGCTGTGCTTAGCTTGGGGCTAGATAATGTTGTGTGAACTGTCCAGCATTATTTTATTTATTTTATTTATTTATTTGTTCAGCAGCGGGAATCGGACGGCTAGATAATGTTACGTGAACTATCCAGCATTATTTATTTATTTATATCATGAAACGATATGTATCTTAGCAAAATGTTATAAAATTAATTAGGATATATGTTTTTATTACTTAATACATTGCATTTTTTTTAATTAATTAAAGTCTACTTACATGATAAGTAAAATCCAGTCTTCACGAAAATAACTAAATTCAAAACACTATATTACATTCGCGAGAAGCGCACCAAAAAGGTCAAAGACTATACAAAATATACAGCCTTCTTGGTTCAAATATAATTCGTACTGGCAGGCTGCGCAGGTACGATTACTTTTTAAACAGCTTATTGGCAGCACTGGCAGTAGTGGGTGGTGTATTCTACTAGCGAGTTGTGGCTCTAATACATTGCGGTGATTGTATCAAATAAGGTTGTGTGAAGTGCGAAAACGCAGCAATAGTTCAGCGTTCTATAGAGTGGTGTATTTAGTTCTGTATGTTATGTATTTATAAAGCTTTTTAATCATTTTAACTTCAAACTAAACAAAACCGGCTCTTTCCGCCATTTTCAAAAAGAGACGTCTCGTCTGCTTTTATATTATTAAATTTCCTAGTAATTGTGTAATTTTGGTGGTATTTTAACCAATGTAGCTCGTCTATAGAGCACAAGTGTAGTGAAATGAAATGGAAGTGTATTGCGTGACTTTTCAAATTGGCGGAAATTGTCTGCCAAAGTTTTAGTAAAACGCCCACCGTTTTACTAAAACATGACTTGACTGTGACTTTGACGACTTGGAAGGATTGTAACGTTGCAATAATACACTAATAAAATTATACTTTTAGTTTCAATTTGTAATATAAAAAGTTGTGTTGTTTAGATTGAATTGGTAGGTAGTTGAATTGGTAGTGAAATATTTGCTTGTTTGTTTTTTTTTTGTTACACCGTCCACTTTCCATACACCGGAATAACCTTCGTGCAAAAGCTGAACTTGTTTTAAAACGTGACATTGGCGTAATTGTGGTCTATTCCGCAAGGGCCACTTGTTCAAGAACTGAACTGAAAATTATACTTGAAAATGCACAAGCCGCCAATTTTAATGAAAAGAGAAAAAAAACCTTTAGCGGTTAAATCTAATAACAAAGTGAATTTAATACATTTATTTACAGAAAGAATAATACAAGGTATGTACAAAATACATATGAAACAGTTGTGCTACCTGAAGACCGCTACAAGCGATCTAAAGGTAGCTCAACTGATCCAAATCATTACCAGACGGAAGCGTCCCTAAGATGCTGGCTGCATTGCCACGCTGAATGGCAATACTAATGCGTTGAGCCAGATAAGAGCCAGCTCTCGGGTCACGCGTCGCTTCGACCAGATGCCCTGAAAGAATTTTGAAAACGCGATGGGCCCCGGAACCCCACGGACCCAGAGTCTCGACCCCGAAAGGCTCAAATAAGTAAGCTCTGTCGAGACTTGCATATTTAATTTTATACCAGTCCCATCCAATCTATTGAATCTGATGATGTACGGAACATGGACAACTGAACTCCTTGGTGGAATATAGTAGCTGGAAAATAATATGGAAATAGCGCCTTAGTTACTCAACAGGAAAACCCAAACGAATACCCTAAATTGGAATATCCTTGGTTACACCGGGTTTTGTCTCGTTCGATCGAATTAGAAACCGCTTGTCAATGCAAAGGACACATCCACACCACACACCATCCATGGGAAATGTAAAATACGATACGGTAACATAAGGAACCCTCTCCATGCGAGTCTGACTCGAACTTAACAGTTTTTATATTTATATTATTGTCTGTAAAACTAAAAAAATATATTATGTACTATTATATTACGTCTCATGAAATAACTCTAGGTAGGTACAGTGATACAAGGATCATTTGGCACGTCCTGTGGCCACCGTTGTTGTGGCTCTGTACAAATAGATTACAAGATGGCGGTGTTAGTTCTTATTTCGGCCGCGTGCCTTCCTGATCCTTGTAGCACTGTACATAACATAGACAATCGCTAGATTCGCTATACCGATCGCAATCTAGCTTTTTGGGTTCGCGCGAATTTATTTTCACATCGTATTATTGTGAGGTTATGTACTAAGAGCCACTTTACGCTGATTGAGTTTATGTAAGAGATAATAAACTAGGTACCAAGTTCGAGTCGGGCGTGGGTTGATTTGGTCTTTATAATTTCACACGTTGGTATTACCTACCATCCCTTTTTTCCTTTTTTGGGTTCCGTACCCAAAGGGTGCCAACGGGACCCTAATACGTTGTTTTTATTTTTTCTAAAGGTAGACAGTTGATCATATAGTTTGTATTTATATTGCCGCTATAACAACGAATAATAAAAAAGGGGCGTTAAGGGGACCATCCCTTTTTTGGGTTCCGTACCCAAAGGGTGCCAACGGGACCCTAATACGTTGTATTGTTTTTTTCTAAAGGTGGACAGTTGATCATAGAGTTTGTATTTCTATTGCCGCTATAAATAATTTAAAAAAAGGGGCGTGAGAACAAATATCTGTCCTACCCCAGCATGTGGGGTATCATTTCTTAGAACTCATTATGTACCTAGAGTAAGACTGTATTTTTATTTTCAAAAGTAGGTAATGAGGGGTTTTCTGGGCCATTTGAAATCATGCATACACCCTTGAAAATAGATGGCACTGATGATCTATACTTACCTGTCAAAATAAACTGAAATGTCAACGTCAATAACGTAGAGATATTTTCGTGGTATTTTGTTACTACCACACAAAACAAACAAATCGCTAGTTAAAAATCGATCGTACTTATAAACGAATAAATTATTACGAGCTAACATAGGATCACTAAAAAGTATAGTAGAGGTAAGCGTACACCGCACATTTGTTAATTTTGACAACCACAGTTGAGTCATCGCCATCTATCGAGCCAAATCAAACTACTTTTTTATTATTCGAAAATGAAAAGCCCTCATTGAAAACAAAGTGGTAAATTTCGAACTACGGAGGCCTGCAATGCTCTAAGTTTCGAATAAAATCCTATAGGTACCTTAAGTACGAAAGTATACGATTTCGTATAAGGTCGTATACGCTAAATACGGTTTATTACCTTTAAATTAAAAACAATGATTAATTAAAAAAAACCTACTATAATATTGAAGTGAGTTTTTGGATACATCTACCTAGAAAATTTAGAGGCTTAAATCGGTTCCGTTTGCCTGTAAAATGCAAATCTCTGTTTTATAAGAGGTGTCTTTAATAAAAAAAAAACTGCTAAAAATCGTGAAATGCAATTCACAAACAAAAATTCAGTGATATGAGGAAACAGTTGACCAAATATCACTTTCCTAATGTTTTGTATGAGAGAACAATTTTGATCACTGCCAACAAAATTTCTTATGCGTCATCTTATGAACCGTAATAGGTAGACACATGAATTATTCAACAAGTAAATATGTAGGTACTTCATAGATGCTACAACAAAAAAAATAAGTTAATAATTAAAGGGACAGACGGACGGCATAGGTTTAGTAATAAGGTTCCGTTGGCACCCTTTTGGTTCGGTACCCAAAAAAGGGGACAGACATGGCTATACCAAAAGCAAAGCTATTCAATACCTACTAAAGTTTTTCTGTGCTAGACAGGCTTCCTAATAAATCTACGATGGAATTAGCAATCCATACACTATCAACGCCAAAATATGGCACCTTTTAAAATTCGAACGATGACAAATGAGTTCGATACACTGCCGGTTCACATTGTAGGTCTTCGAATATGTTCAATAATCAAGCAGCAATGGGTGGATCAAACTTGTCAGAATTGTCCCTCTTTATGCGTTTTGTCTCTCTTTTGGTTGTTTTGTATTTATAGTAACTATAAGGTTAATCTTTGTTCATTAAATGATAATAACGTACGTAGCTTAAGATAACCAATTTCGATCGTTATCTCAGTTGGCTCGTTGGTCTAGGGGTATGATTTTCGCTTAGGGTGCGAGAGGTCCCGGGTTCAAATCCCGGACGAGCCCAAATTTTTGCAACTTTCATGTTTTTAAAATGTTTTCTTTTAAACAATATTTAATTACATAAAAATATTACATTACATATTATGACAATTAAATATTTTATCTATATAAAAATAAAAAACTATAAGCACATAGGTGTTAAAATGTTTTCTTATTTACTTACATACTTTTCTTTGCTCTAAAAGTTTAATCCTCATCATAATACAAGATTTAAATAAAACAAAATATATACAAATTTTGTTTTGTTTTAAATACTACTATAATATTATTTTATCTGTGGTGTAGCCAAGAAAAATCATTTAAAGATCCACGTAGCGCCACCTATCTAGATGAATATTAACTGATGTCAATGTTGTTAGTGGCTTGATTAAATCACGCGGTTCGAAATTTAATGAAGCCACAGAGATCAGTTAATATTCCTCTCGATAGGTGGCGCTACGTGGATCTTTAATTTGATTTTTCTTGGCTACACAAAAGAAGATTTAAAAACATACAAACAATTGTAAATTTTTTTTTTTATAAATCTTGTACTATGATGAGTATAATTATGATGAGGATTAACTTGTACTAGGTATTATCATTTCGTTGGTTCTATGCGGAAGAGCGTTAGCAAACAAGGAGATTTTTTTAAAATAAACGAGTGCTTTCGTTTGCTGTAGGATTTTGTACCTACGTGTTATTTTATTTTCTCGCTATCGAAGTGAAAAGTCTTGGGACTAAAACCCATTCATACTCGATTCTGTAGACTCATTTCGTATGAAATCACTTTTTGTACCAGGTAATCAATCTAGGTACCTTCTATTTTTGGAAACCTATCTTGTATCTACTTGTACCTACCAAAAATATATTACACCATTACTATAAAGCAATGTGTTTTCTATAAATCCAAAAAGTATTTTCTAAACTATACCCAGTTTGGACTCCTCCAGCCAGGTACAAACAGCTGAATTATTTTTTATGAAAAATGCACCAAATAACTCAGCATATCCTCATATCAAACGACGAAAAAGAAATTTTTAAAATATTTAAATTACCCCACACTGAAAGGTTATACTTTTTTTTTTCAATACAAAAAAGTTATGAAGTCATAACTTTTCTCTGCATCGACGAAAATTAAGCTCATGCGACTCAAATAGCTCAAATAGGTCTACGGAACAAGTGTACGAGTAGCTATATACGAATGGTAAATGTTTGCACTAACCGCGGTGGGGAAACCGAAGAGAGCTGAAACAATTCCAACGTAACCTAGCATAGCATGAAATAAAGATTTATTAGGTAGACCTACGTCTATACCTATTATTATTCATGTTACTTCATAGTTTATTTTTTCTGAAGGATTTATTTGCAGTTGACCGCCTGGGGCCATGACTGCTTTACCGGGCTTTTGGTGAGCGCAGATGGCGCTCAACCTGTAAAATTAGGTTGGGGCAACGAGCACAAGGGCACCACTTAGGTACGAACTTCGGCTTGGGCTGTTGCCAGGTTGGGAGGATCGGACAGAACGCCCCGGAACATGTTTGTACCGGTTTAGGCGAAGGTACAGAAGGTTCTTCGACCTCGCCGGCGAGGTCAGTGCAAAGGTAGAGTGTTTTCTCTGTCTTAACTGGATGACGACACTAACCGCATTAGCGGCAGTGATAGGGTCATGCATGAGGATCACCAAGAACGTGTATTGGTCTACGGAGGGAGCTACCATATAGCCCAATCCGTGTCTAACATATTCATGGACATTCAATGCCACCATAGAATGCAAAGCCACACCGCACAAAATCTGTCAAGCTGTTCATCTCCTAGGTGTATAAATAGGTTTTGATTGTACTAAGTATTATATATACTGTGGCTTTGTTCAGAAAATGACTCTCACGAAGCAAAGTCAATAAAACAAAATCGTGTTATGAAACATGAATAGGTACCTAACTAATACAACTAATGTGATAACATACACCTCATCCTCATCATCATCATCAGCCTACAGATATAATCCTCCCGCACAAAATGCCACGACGAACGGTCTTGAGCCGCCTCCATCCACGGCCTTCCTGCGACCACTATCGGTAATGTCTTTGGCCCATCGAATGGGGGTCCTCTTTTGCATAGAGGGGCCAAAGAGCATACCATAATCACCCCGCTTGAATGACAGGCGGATTGCTGATCGCAGTTCTCAAGTGGATGCTGCTCCTGGCTTAAACCCTGAGTACGGCTTTTACTGCATCCATGGGAGGAGAAGGAGGGATCTATTCAAAGGCCGGAGACATCACGCATATTATTATTATTTTCTTCCCCCTCCCCTCCACCCTCCCCTCCCCTTCCTCCTCCCCTTCCCCCTACCCTTCCCCCTTATTGATACTAGGTGCAAATGTTACATAGCATACCTAAGCTAAACCTATAGGCAATTCAAAAATACTGCAACCCCTAGTAAAAAATTTGCATGTAACAATGTCGTTTGAGTGTAACAATTATTATTATTATCTATCTCTAGAAAAAGAACACTAGATCACCGAATAAGAGAAATGCTTTATTTTACCCAAACTCTTATAACATAACACCCACATTCACACACATAGTCCTGATCCCACTCTAGTTTCCCCGGGGCATCAGGAACTATACAATGGCACCCCAGACACGAAACGAATATTTACAGATCACACCAAATCGAGCCCGCTACCGCTCGCATCCCAGCCGGCTACTCGCCCGCTACATAGAAAAACTTACAAGATCCTATTCCGACCTAAGAAATGTCTGCACCTGGATTTCGATTAAACGTGGCCGAAGAGTTGAATTCCCGGGAGCCTGTAAAACATCTGTCATCTATTGACCAGATATTATCTTGAATGACGGCTAGCAATAGTATCTACACTGTTCAATTGGGATACCTGCTCAATATATGCCACACTATTACGCAACCAGGGTTAAAAGTATCCTTGGCTGCTGAAAAGTGCAGCAGCATTGGAGCAGCTAACCCAATTCTGCCTGGTAGACTACTTTTAGCTGTCATTGACGATATATCTGATCAAATGCAGGTAACGCACTGCCCGGCAGCCATGGCTTTACAGGCTACAACACAATGTGCGTCTTCAGCAACGTCTATAAAGATTCAGAAGTGCAGTTATATCTTAAACCAGATCTTGTACTATTATCGAATACATCTAAATAAAAACCTAAATAGTAGACATAAAATAATCATCGGCTGGGCAAGGATCGTTTGTGTCAATCGGATTATACTTATATAGTTTCCCTTTCGTCCCCACCACCATATTATTCTTCGTATCAAAAGCCATGCCTGTTATTTTGAAGCCAAGTTGACCGATCTTCTGAGGCAGCATGCTTTTCGTTGTCAGTTTAAACAAGGACCCTTTCACAGCTACAATCGCTTCATCATTCACATTCATCTGAAGAATATACTTCAGCTCTCTAGTAAATCCCTTATATTGTACAGGTTCATAATAATCCGTAGAAAAGAAGTACATTCTCCCGTCTACATATTCGTAGAACACGTTGCCTTTAGCGTCCAAAACGAAGCTATAAGCTCTAGGTATCTTTTCATATCTTTTCACAGCTGCAGATCCGTTGATGAACTTGAAAATTTCATGGCTTGAACCTGTAGTTATATACATTTGGTTGTCTGATTGATCAATAAATATATTTCTTATATCGTCATCACCGATCGGTCTTTCGGCAGTAATTTCTGTTCTCGAATAATCGTAGGTTACTAGTCCTTGATTCGTCCCGATGTAAACCATACCATTGGTGTCATCTATAGCCACACATTGCCCTACTAAATCATCAGACACAGGCAGTTCCTTGATTCCCAAAGATCCGTGTTTTAGGAGATGTATTCCTTTGGTGTAGTTTCTTTTATGGAGGATGAAGAATATATTATCAGTTCTAGAGTCAATGACAATTCCGGTCGGGTACCCATCGATAGTGGCGATCAGCTGGCGCTTGAAATATTCGTGTCCCAGTTTCGTTCGATCGCATTTCTCGGCTTTTCTACCTTGGATTAAGATGAATATCACAGGAAGGCTTATGATGAAACTATGGAACAAGTTCATTGTGACATGACCAGTGGATCTGAAAAGATACGAACTTATTATCAATGTGAATATGAAGTAAAATACAATTTGCTATAGTGATATCTGTGACCCTTTATGAAAACATTATCTTCTTAAAATCAGAGGCTTTGCTAACAACAAATTTCAAGGCGTTACAATGAATTAGTGTAACATTTACCTTTGGCTGGCTTAACCATAAATAAATAAAGTTGCATGCCTTTCGATCTTCTATAAGTTACATTTTGGGGAATGCTCCCAGGAACTTCATGATCTGATCCCACTATCTTCTTTTCATCATAGGACGAGCGGACGCACGGCTCGGTACTATCCTTACCTCATTAGTAGGTAATTAGGTATACCTTCTGTTCGTACTAAACGTTTCAGTTCTACCTTTATAATCTGAACTGCTAAGTGGAATAAACTACCGTCGTCTGTCTTTCCTGAAAACTATAATTGGGTCTCTTCAAGGCTAGAGTGAATAGGTGCCTTCTAGACCTTTGTGCTCCATCTTCGGCCTCATCGTCATTTACCAACAGGTGAAATCGTGGCCAAGCAAAGGTCTATGAATGTTACAAAACTGGACAAGTGCGAGTGGGACTCGTGCACCGAGGGTACCGTACAAACCTGTAGGTATATAAGTAGAAGTTATGGTATTTTTATTGCTTAATGAAATCATCATGAGGAAAGGGTACTTAGTAAGTTTAAAATTATTAAAAAATATTTTATTATATTGATGTAACTAAAAATTTAATCTTTTCGCAATTTTTCCTTTATTTGTGCTATAAGACGTTGCTTCGTACCAAATTTCAAGATTCTGAGTTCACGGGAAGTACCCTGTATGTTTTGATTCCCTTGCAAGTGTCGAAAATTTGCAGCATAAACGGCTGTATCTTTTGACTGCGTTGGCTTACAAGTTTGTTTTTTTCACATCTTCAAGGGACAGTAAACCTGAGTATTTAATATTAATTTCAGCTTGATACCTCCACGCGTTCCTGAGAAAAAGGTTCTTGACAGACAAACAGACGGACAACAAAGTGATCCTATAATGGTTCCGTTTTTCCTTTTGAGATACGGAACTCTAAAAATAAAATAAAAAATAAACTATACTAAAATATACCTAATAATACCTTCGACGAAATTAAAATGAACCTAATACATAATTCTACACACAATTATCTAATAGATACTCACCTAGTCCAACTCACTCACTGCAGCACTGAAAATTCTTCCAGTCTTTATAAAACATCACCGTTGTGTTATATGATAGAGCGCTTATAAACAATTGCCTGTGTTTATATAATAGTTGTATAGGATGGGTTCAAAATATAGCTAGCGCTAATTAACCGAGCGGCGCTTGTATGTATGGATGTGTGTCTGTTTGTAAGTATGTGTGTTTGTCCGACGATAAGTGCAGAATCGTTGATCCAATCTTGATGAAACTTGGTAGGTAGGTAAGTTATGTTTAAACACCTACATGAGCTTGATCTTGACTATACTAAGGTTTTTTTTAAAATAAAAGACCAAAAATACACACGATGTTGTAGAGGAATCTAGAGTAATGCACCCTTTTGATGGACCAAAGACAACAAAGGTCACAGGAATGGATAGAGGCATCATGTGGATAGTCCTATGTCCAGCAGTGAACTTCTCAAGACCGATGATGATGATTTTGATGATGACCTACAAGGAGAGATCAGTTGATTATGAATCCTACTGTATCTCTTACAATCGAATGATGTAAGTACTTTGTATCAATGACAAAATAGATCACATGGTACTACGGAATGATAGACAATGTAGAATAACACTGAAATTAAATAAACTGAATCTATCGAAACTAATTGTAATAGGCCGAGGGCTCTTTCAATTGCTAATAGGCACATAGGAGAGGCGTTGTCTGGTCTTCAAGGTAGGCAATTTTTAAAATACAACCTACTTTAACTAACGTGTTTTTTTTGCAAAGTATTTTCAATTTCAAAATGGTGGAGGTAAGATAACCTCAGCACAATAACTAAAGCTCTGCGGCGCGACCTCTGTGGCGCGGCCGGCGAAGGTTCGCGGAGGTTGGGGGTTCGATTCCCGCCTCGGAACAAATATTTGTGCGACCTGTAGATATTTGTTCAGGGTGTTCTGGGTATTTTCTATGTATAATCAAAAATATCTATCTATGAAATGTATGTATAAAGTGTATCAGTTATCTAGTACCCATAACACAAGCTCTGCTTAGCTTGGGGCTAGATAATGTTATGTGAACTGTGTCCTACATTATTTATTTATTTATAGAGCTAGTTATTGTTCTGATATCTGCACTGACGTCCCGCATTGCGGTGTATTGTGCATTGTCCCTTGAAATTATAGGTATACGGGATCTATTAACACCCATGACATAACATAACATAACATAACATAACATAACATAACATAACATAACATAACATATCATAACATAACATAACATAACATAACATAACATAACATAACACCACAAACATAGTCCCGCACATAGGATTCCCTGTGTCGTGGGTATCAGGAACTACGAGTGCTATGGCACCATAATAGGAACAAATGTTTGCAGATCACACAAACATTTTTTCCGCAGCAGTATTCGAACTCGGAACCTCTCGCATCTCAGCCGGCTACTCGCCCGACGCGCTACAGAGGTTGTCCGAGATTAGTAACTACAATGGATAAAAGCCAAGAGATGTAATAGTAACTACCTACTCACCTGACCCCGGCCATCACAACTATACAATATTATCTTATGAAACTCGATGTTTCAAGATAATATTGTAAGACAAGATTTCCATGCCCAAGTTTCCGTATATAACTTTTGAAACTATGATGGTTATGTACATATTTTTCACTAGAAACGGGATATTTACCATGATCCTTGAGTTTTATTTGTTCCCGATATTTCGGCACAGTTGCATGCGCCATGATCACGAGAGAACTGTTTTGTGTTTGCGAGTAGATGTTATTGGCAGATATATCGATCTACCCTCTTTCTCCCTCTTTTATTACGAACTATACCACTACAATCGGTTTCATTGTCACACTTCACCCCAACTCGACACACAACACTCACGGTATCCGGACGCGTAGCAGGTACCACACTTTTTTGATTCTTACACATTCTCACCACAGGCTTCCATACTCCAGGTAATTTAAAACCATCTCCTCTATTGAAATTTCTGTACTTAGTAATTTCAATTGCCTCTTGTACTATTCTTGGTATGTAATGTCGCTCTGTTGAGATTACCTGCGGACTGTGTAGCTCGATCCAATAATTTGAGCTAGATTCCAAAAGGTGTTCTGCTATGGCTGACTTATGTATGTTCCTATTCTTGACCGCTCGTCTGTGCTCCTTTCGTTTGGCCAATGTACGAACTCCCACAGCTACAATCAATTTTATACACCCCTGGTTTTTCAAGTGGAAAACGGTCTTTTGTCCGTCACCCGCTTAACGTATTGCAGAAACGCTGGCTTACCTACGTTCAACTCTGCATCTGTGGGGTCATGGCCTAGGTCGGGATGGTAATGACCGAAGCTTATATCCATTCTTACGTAAGACATGCTGTTCATGAGCTAGCTCACTTTCAATGTGATTCTCATTACACAGGTCAACTGCTCGGTTGGTGAGAGATGTTACCACTGAATTGAGCTGCCGAGGGTGGTGGTGTGAATCAGCATGAAGATATCGGTCCGTGTGTGTAGGTTTTCTATAAACAGAGTGGCCTAACCCACCATCTTCTCGGACCTGTACCAATACGTCTAGGAAAGCCAAACGTCGATCACACTCCATTTCATACGTAAACCTCATCTTCTTCGTATGTACTCCATTAAGGTGTGCCAAAAGTAGTTCTATTTCTTCTTTCCTTCCTTCCAGAATACAGAAAACATCATCAACATATCTCTTCCACAATTTAACCGGTAAGAGACTGAGGGCAGTCAAGATAGCCATATTCTCGAAATACTCCATCCAAATATTTGCCACTACGTGAGCAACTGGACTTCCCATAGCTACCCCATCTATTAGGAGATAGTAATTACCCATGTATACAAAATAATTTGTGGAAAGTATATGATAAAAGAGGTAATAAAAGAGTGAGAAAGAGGGTAGATCGATATATCTGCCAATAACATCTACTCGCAAAGACTTTAGTTAGTACCGTGATCATGGCGCATGCAACTGTGCCGAAATATCGGGAACAAATAAACCTCAAAAATCATGGTAAATATCCCGTTTCTAGTGAAAAATAAAGTTTCCGTAGTATCTCAGTTTCTTATAAAACAGGTTTCTTACTTAGAATATAGAATAAACCAGAAGGTGCGTAGTACGATGCTACTCGTATTACGGAGCGCTGTGGCGAATGTCAAAATGGACGCTTGACTTTTTTCCAAAGAATGAATGGTAAACAAAATAAAAACATATTAAAATTTAAAAGTTACGTATGAAATGTGGTTCTATCTTTTTTCTTATTACTCTTAGCAGAATTTTTGGTTGGAGTGTAAATTACGCGACGTAACAGAATATGTTTTCATTATGCGATATTAACATGACCCCTCTTTTTTTATCGCGGCATTAGACAGAAAGTGTAGAGCAAAACAACGATTTAATAGACCGTTTCTTTCTTAAACCCTCCCCCTCCCTACCAGATTTTTTTGAAACATAAATTTAAAAATCCTTTTGTTTAGCAAGTGGGGGAGATAGGGCTGTTTGAGATAAAATTGGTCTATGAAAACGTTGTTCTCCTCCACCCCTTCTGTCTAATGCCGCAATAAAAAAGAGGGGTCATGTTAATATCGCATAATGAAAATGAAAAGTGTTGCGTCCCGTCAAGTATACATGCTGAAGAAATGGGGCTTGGAATATGTTTTCATTATGCGATATTAACATGACCCATAACTCTTTTTTATCATGGCATTAGACAGAAGGGGTGGAGAAGAACAACGTTTTCATAGACCACTGTTTTGTGAAACCCTCCCCCCCCCCCCACCTCTAGAGTTTTTTGAAAAATAAAATTATAATTCCTTTAACGTATTAAGGGGTGGGAAAGGGTTGTTTGACACAAAAATAGTCTATACAAACGTTTCCCCCCTACTCCCTCTGTCTTATGCCGTGATAAAAAAGGGGGGTTATATTGTCATCGTAAGCCTATATAAGCCTATGTAATATCGGTTTCTCATACATCAAAATGAGTGACAGTCCGACATGGATTTATAACACTAGAGAACAGTGACCACCACGTGAGCTGCGAGCGAGCCGAAGGCGAGCGTGGCCCGGTAGGGCCCGCAGCGAACCAGAACCGACACCTGCACGCCAATACCCAATAACCTATGTAATATCGGTGTCTCATACTTCAAAATGAGATACAGTCCGACATGGATTTATAACACTAGAGAACAGGGAGCACCACGTGGCCTGCGAGCGAGCCGAAGGCGAGCGTGGCCCGGTAGGGCCCGCAGTGAACCAGAACCGACACCTGCACGCCAATACCCAATAGCCTATGTAATATCGGTGTCTCATACATCAAAATGAGTGACAGTACGACATGGATCTAAAACACTAGAGAACAGTGATCACCACGTGAGCTGCGAGCAAGCGGAAGGCGAGCGTGGCCCGGCAGGGCCCGCAGCGAACCAGAACCGACACCTGCACGCCAATACCCACCAATAAACCATACTTTACCTCCTTTTCTTTAACTCAATTTACTCAAATTTACTCAAGGTCACTCAAGATCAATGTAACTCAATTCCGGGATTAAGCATATACGCAAAGTCATTGCAAGGTCAAGTTAACTCAATGTCAAATTCAAGGTCACTCAAGGTCATCGCAAGGTCAAGTTTACTCAAGTTTAAGTTCACTCAAGGTCAAGGTCACTTAAGGGCAAGGTCAATCGTTCAAGGTCAAGGTCACTCATGGTCCAAGTTGTCCCACGTGGTTTCCCCCACCCTAATACTCCCATATCCCCCCCACTCCCGATAGTATGTTTTGGTGTATTTTTTTGTGAAAAAATTTCTAAGTTCTATTTTTGCTTGCGTCCCATTATCTACATACCGATCGCTTACTCTTTCTTCCAGTAATAACACATTCCTTAAACTAGCAGCCAGGGCAAATCGTATACAAACGAATCTTAACTAACAAGTCCTGGGAATCCCTTAGTCGGCTTTTACGTCATCTATGGGGGGAGACGGAGGGTCTATTCTTAGGCCGGACACACGGCACTGGTGCACGAGGCTGTTGTAAATTATACCTGAAAAAGTTTTTTTTTGTAGCTGAGCAGTGTAATATGAATGACATGCCCCACTGTCCCTTAGTATTATTCCATACCTAATAACCTACTTCAGCAAACTAAAAAGGATCATCGTTAAATGTAGATATGTCTTAATAAAATACAGTACCTTTTCGATCATAATTATAGTATATTTATTGTTCTTGGTCACACCCCTCCATACTATATTTATAAATAACGCCATTCGTAGACAGATAGATGTCATCTCCTTCGAAAGCCAGACCTGCTGGAGTTATATCTAGATCCATTAGCTTGACTGGTATCATGTTATCAGGTCTCAAATGATAAAGACCATCGTTTGAAGCCAAGACTGCTCTACCATTTTTGTCGACAGCAATCGCTCGGCCAGAGTTTTTCGCTATACCGACATACTCTATCGGCTCATGGAAACCTTTGAGTAAGACTTTCACGTACTTTGAATTACATTCATAATATATATTATCTTTATCGTCAACAGCCAAAAAGTAAGCACAAGGTATGTTCTCAACTTTAGTCTTCTCATTTTTGTCGAGATCAATGATAAAAACTTCATTATCTGGGAACAGAGTTGCGTACAAAACGTTTTCGTGTGTTGGTTTGAACAGTTGCACTATATCTTCGTTTATCATGTTTATGAAGTTGGCTTTTAGTGTTTCGTTCATAACAGCCAGTCCTGACTCGGTACCGATGTAGACTTTGTTGTTTATCACATCAACGGCCGCTGCTTGACCATTTATGATGTCAACTTTAATTAGTCCTCCATTCCTGAGTACGTATTGATCCATTTTAGTCTGCACATGATCGTCATTAAGTGATTCTATGTCTATTAAAGTGAATAGTAGGTCTTTATTGTTCGGGTTTTGAACTAGATTGGTTGGCAGACCTTTGGTAGTCAGGATAGTAGATCTGGTGTAGTGGTTTCCATCGAAGTAGTGTGAACAGTTCTTGGCTGAGGCAGCTGCTATTACTAGCAATAATAAAGGCAGCATCATCTGAAATGTTATCAGTGTGTTAGTGATTTTATGAAATAGTCAAGCGCAACAATAATGTGTATGTTTATTATGCAATTTAGTTGGTATATGAAGATACTGCAGTTATAGATATTGTGCCCTGGTCAGTGGTTTCAAAGGTTATCATTATCAATCTGTTTGCTAGTCAGGTTTATAAATAAAGAATCAAGTTATTGGTTAACTAATTAGTTATAAGTTCAGTTAAGTTAAGTTATTAGTTATTACTCCATTTGTAGATAATATAGTTTTGGGTAAAATGAGATTTCCTGGTTTACTTTTCTTATATGAAGATTCGTTATTTCTATCTTTCCGTTATCCTTAATCCGTATGTTGTATTCACTATCCTACTCCCACTAATGTTTGTTAGTTAATCACAACGAAACAGCTAAACCGATTTTGATGAAATTTTAAGCACAGATAGATTATAACCTGGATTGACCTATAGGATACTTTTTATCCTGGTAAAACGCGAGCGAAGCCGCGGGCGGACACTAGTAATATCACAAATGTCAAAGTTACGATTTGACGAAGCACCCCCCATAGAATGCAATGGGGGGGATTTGCTATAATCACCATGCTTAGCAGGCGGACTACTTCCCTACTGTCGTGTCTTTGGTACAGTGATCCCTTGTAATTATAATGTAGTATCCAAACTACTATCGATGCAATTTTTTTTACTGAATGTAGGTACTTGATTTACTCAGTTATAAATCAAATCTAAAATTTGGAATTGCATGTCGCCGTGAACGAAGTCGCGAGCAGGCCGCTCGCTAGTTGTGAACGAAGTCGCGAGCAGGCCGCTCGCTAGTTGTGAACGAAGTCGCGAGCAGGCCGCTCGCTAGTTGTGAACGAAGTCGCGAGCAGGCCGCTCGCTAGTTGTGAACGAAGTCGCGAGCAGGCCGCTCGCTAGTTTTTCTTAAATATCTAGTTATGTACTATAAATTGTGATAATTCTTTTTAAAAAAAAACCGACTTCGAAGCTAGGATTTTATCCCCAATACAAGATTTTATAGTATTAGTGATCAGAACCGTGTTGATCAAAACAAATTCAAATTCAAAAATCTTTATTTCAGGCTTATTGAGAAATGCACTAAACCTAAACAATAAGCCCATATCAACATAAATACCTTAGAAACTAAACACATAAAACACATAAAAACACTTTATTTAACACTTAATCTAACACACAATGAGCCTGCGTCCTCGATATTTATTTTAAATACCTAAGTTAAGAAAAGACCGCGTTGGTTTTATGTAATAAAATAAAACATATTGGGTACTTACATTTCTACACGTTATGCACACAACTGAATTCCGAGATATTGTCCAATGTAGTGATGAAACAAACACCACCTATCTTATTCGACCTATCTTTGGTTCGTTGTACTTATATCAATTTGACACAAATAATATTACATTTAGGTAATAACTTAACACACACTTTACGCACACATACATAGCAACACAGAAACTACCTAATAAATATATGAACAAGTAAATAATTTTGTAAAAATTAAAAGAACCCTCACTCAACGCAATGAAACGGCTGAACCGATTTCGATCAAACATCGCTCAGAACACTCCCAACAAATCCACCTTTCAAACAAAAAATAAATTAAGTCGGTTCATCCGTTCGTGAGCTACGATGCCACAGACAGACACACACACACACACACACACACACAGACACGTCAAACTTATAACACCCCGTCGTTTTTGCGTCGGGGGTTAAAAATAAGTTTATATAATAGGTAGGTATATAAACTGACTTCTTCTAAATAAGGTCGGTGAGGGGAAATCCTACATGGTAAATATCAAAAAATGCTGAAACGAACGCTGAACCATAACATTTGAAGAGTTCCCTCGATTTCTCCAGGAACCCATCATCATATCCTGACATGATGACAATGGGACCACCTGACCACCACCCTTTCGAACATAAAAATAATTTTCTAAATCAGTCCAGGCGTCTTCGAATAACATAACAAAACACACAACAGCCACATACATAGTCCTCACTAGGATACCCTGTGTCGTGGGTATCAGAAACTACGAGTACCATGGTACCACAACACACAGACCCGGAACAAATATTTGCAGATCATACAAACATTTGTTCCTCAAAGAATCGGGAACATACATAAACAAGTAATTAATTCTGTAAAAATTTAAAAACCCTCATCGCAATGAAACGGCTGAACCGATTTTGATCAAACATAGCTAAGAACACTCCCGACGAACTTTCAAACAAAAAAAAACCAAATCGGTTCATCCGTTCGGGAGCTACGATGCGACAGACACACACAGACACACACACACACACACACACAGACACTTCAAACTTATAACACCCCGTCGTTTTTGCGTCGGGGGTAAAAATAAAAGAAACCGTCAGTAAAAAATCGGTGACATGACTCTTTTCAGCATCTTTAATCTCTTACCATTTAGGATTGCCTCTCACTGAGCCATCCCCTGTTAAATCTTGGTTTGTACGGGTAATGTGATTCTGTAAATGCGCGGCTTACAGTCCAATACCTTTCTTATATCTACAAAAGGAGGAAGGAAGAAGTTAAGACTTGTTTCCATTCTCTCCATACCAATAAAGAAAAAAAGAGATTGTTTATTTGTTTCACTTTCTGGATGATATAGTTGAAATTAACGTGGCGAGGTATAATAAATAAATAAATAAATAATGCCGGACAGTCCACACAACATTATCTAGCACTAAGCTAAGCAGAGCTTGTGTTATGGGTACTAGATAACTAATATATTTAATACAATACATTACATAGATAATTTTACTTTGGTCGAAGCATAGATAGATATTTTTTATTATACATAGAAAATACCCAGAACACCCTGAACAAATATCTGCAGATCGTATAAATATTTGTTCCGAGGCGGGAATCGAACCCGCAACCTCCTGCGTGTTCGCCCGCCGCGCCACAGAGGTCAGAATACACTAAACTATTTTTAACCCCCGACGCAAAAAGAGGGGTGTTATAAGTTTGACCGATATGTGTGTC
This sequence comes from Operophtera brumata, assembly GCA_932527175.1. Lineage (NCBI taxonomy): Eukaryota > Metazoa > Arthropoda > Insecta > Lepidoptera > Geometridae > Operophtera > Operophtera brumata. The sequence continues at coordinate 48,857,830 of OW052239.1, read as the reverse complement.
TGTGTGTGGCATCGTAGCTCTTTAACGGGTGAACCGATTTGAATGCGGATTTTTTATTTGAAAGCCGGTTTTCTAGCAATTATTTTTAGACAGCTTTATCGAAATCGATTCAACCGATTCATTGAAATGGTTTTTTTGTTTTTTTTCTTCTTTTAAACTGATTTGTTTTCTATCTAGTCTTTATTAAATCTGTAACTGGGCCAAAGAACGCGTTAGCCGAGTTTGTCGTGAGAAGCAATGGCGGCGATGAGCTCACCACTTGTCACGTCCATATCCCACGATGGTGCAACCCACGGTTAAAAGTGGCCCATTTTTGACTCTGCGAATCTAATGGTTGACTCGATGAAAAAGGCGTGTGTCTATTTATGTATGTATGTATGCACTCATGCGAGATAGTTAATAAGTAGGTATCTACCTAAATATATTATTTATGTATGTATGTATGCACTCATGCGAGATAGTTAATAAGTAGGTATCTACCTGAATATATTATTTATGTATGTATGTATGCACTCATGCGAGATAGTTAATAAGTAGGTATCTACCTGAATCGATTATTTATGTATGTATGTATGCACTCATGCGAGATAGTTAATAAGTAGGTATCTAACTATATATATTATTTATGTATGTATGTATGCACTCATGCGAGATAGTTAATAAGTAGGTATCTACCTGAATATATTATTTATGTATGTATGTATGCACTCATGCGAGATAGTTAATAAGTAGGTATCTACCTGAATATATTATTTATGTATGTATGTATGCACTCATGCGAGATAGTTAATAAGTAGGTATCTACCTGAATATATTATTTATGTATGTATGTATGCACTCATGCGAGATAGTTAATAAGTAGGTATCTACCTGAATATATTATTTATGTATGTATGTATGCACTCATGCGAGATAGTTAATAAGTAGGTATCTACCTGAATATATTATTTATGTATGTATGTATGCACTCATGCGAGATAGTTAATAAGTAGGTATCTACCTAAATATATTATTTATGTATGTATGTATGCACTCATGCGAGATAGTTAATAAGTAGGTATCTACCTGAATATATTATTTATGTATGTATGTATGCACTCATGCGAGATAGTTAATAAGTAGGTATCTACCTGAATCGATTATTTATGTATGTATGTATGCACTCATGCGAGATAGTTAATAAGTAGGTATCTACCTGAATATATTATTTATGTATGTATGTATGCACTCATGCGAGATAGTTAATAAGTAGGTATCTACCTGAATATATTATTTATGTATGTATGTATGCACTCATGCGAGATAGTTAATAAGTAGGTATCTACCTAAATATATTATTTATGTATGTATGTATGCACTCATGCGAGATAGTTAATAAGTAGGTATCTACCTGAATATATTATTTATGTATGTATGTATGCACTCATGCGAGATAGTTAATAAGTAGGTATCTACCTGAATATATTATTTATGTATGTATGTATGCACTCATGCGAGATAGTTAATAAGTAGGTATCTACCTAAATATATTATTTATGTATGTATGTATGCACTCATGCGAGATAGTTAATAAGTAGGTATCTACCTGAATATATTATTTATGTATGTATGTATGCACTCATGCGAGATAGTTAATAAGTAGGTATCTACCTGAATCGATTATTTATGTATGTATGTATGCACTCATGCGAGATAGTTAATAAGTAGGTATCTACCTGAATATATTATTTATGTATGTATGTATGCACTCATGCGAGATAGTTAATAAGTAGGTATCTACCTGAATATATTATTTATGTATGTATGTATGCACTCATGCGAGATAGTTAATAAGTAGGTATCTACCTGAATATATTATTTATGTATGTATGTATGCACTCATGCGAGATAGTTAATAAGTAGGTATCTACCTGAATATATTATTTATGTATGTATGTATGCACTCATGCGAGATAGTTAATAAGTAGGTATCTACCTGAATATATTATTTCTGATTGGTATAGTGGAATGGATACATGTTCTTATTAACGCATGGTCAGACAGAGATCGCGTGACAGACGCTATCTCTCTTACGCAACTCCTACAATGCATTAACTACAAAGAAAAAAAAGCGGCCAAGTGCGTGTCAGACAGTCAGACCAAGCGCATTGTAGGTAGTGTTCCGTAGTTGCCCGTCACAATATGCGGTCATCAACCAACTTCATAGTAATTTTCAACGGAAATCGTACCTTTTACTTCATTAAAATCAGAGCAGCCATTCCGGAGCTATGATGCCACAGACAAACAGACAGACAGAAAAACACACTATGTCATCAAACATATAACACCCCGCTTTTTCCTTCTCTTTGATGACCTCTGTGGCGCGGCGGGTGAGTAGCCGGCTGGGATGCGAGAGGTTACGGGTTCGATTCTCGCTGCGGGACAAGTGATTTTATGATCTGCAAATATTTGTTCTGGGTGCCTACCATAGTACTCGTAGATCCTGATACCCACGACACAGGGGATCCTAGTGTGGGATCGACTATGTATGTGACGGTTGAGTGTTATGTAATGTTTTTAATGGGGGTATATAATCAAACATAGCTGTTTTTCAGGAAAGCAATGTGGTACGTAATTTCAACATTATTCGCAATAACGTTGGCATCAGAAACCTCTAATAACACATTTCTGTTCAGTAAAAAACTTATGATATTCTTATCTAAATTAAACATCACAAGATTACTAATACCAGTTACCGTTGACGGAGACCGATATATAGAAACAGAATCGTCTATACCGTCTATATTCTTCACAGTAAGTGATCCAACCCTAGAAGGCGGAGCCTGTATTTACGTCTTAAAAGATTTGGCAGCATATGAGATCTTGGAAGGAGGCAGAGACTCAACTTCTGACTACAGCAATGATACAGCAGTATAATATTTCGGTGCTAAAGATGGCATATACAAGTATGATCCCAACAGCCTATCAGCTACAAAGCTAGTCCCGTTCAAAGATGATATAATCCAACTACAGAAAGCCAAAGGAATTGATAAAATCTACATACTAACTTATGCTGGTAAACTAGCCATTTTAGAAAAAAACGGGACTGTCAGAACTAATGTAAAAAACGTGGTATGCGCTGCGGAGTTTGTCCTTGATACATCAAATAACATATATTATATTGATTGTGATTATACAATGATCTATATATTAAAATCTGATGAGAATCGTATAACAACTAGTATGGTCGACGAATTTACACATATAAAGTTATTGCGACCATCATTTACAATGGAGAAATGTATTCCATTTATTGGAGACGGTGTTTTTCACATACTGGGACATTTGAGAATAAGAATATTAATGTGATCGAGACACCTAGTGCGTTTAGCATAGACTCTGCTTTATACCTAGTAGCTGCTTTGGATGGGAACATATATGAACTCAATGTCTTGGAAATTTTGCTACAATCAATGTTTGGTGTAGGTTTCTATACTCCTAAAGATCTATCAAGGATGGTTATATCAGTAATGGAAGATACGAAAGATGGTATATTTGGGATCTTGGGACTGTATAAAAACAAGTAGGTAATATGGGATAGATCCGGCTGCTTGGTCAAGGCCCACAGGTCAGCTGGCTTTAGTATGAATACCGAAGAAAACGATTTTATCGACGGAAGAGAAGAAGAATGACATTTGGATGTAGAAAGCGGTACAGTTTCTAGACAAAATTTACATGGTAACATAATCCTTTTCATGCTTATGATATTTATTGTGAGTAGACGCTAGGTATTTTGGTTATTAAGTACTTATACAAAATGAGTTTCTCTGGTTCGGCCTGTTAGGTGTGCATAGAAACATTACTAGAATTTATAATAAAGAAATAAACAAAAGCATTTCAAATACGTACGAAATTGGCCAATCTAAAGACGACAGATAAAACTACCATCCATCCGGTATCAAATACAATATACTTACCTATTAATAAGTAGTTTACCCCATTAGACCCATTAGTATTAGTATACCTCATTAGTACCTATACCCTCTATTCGTACTAAAAGTTTTAGTTTGAACGCGAACTGCTAAGGAGTGGAATACACAACCGTCGTCAGTCTTTCCTGAAAACTATAATCTGGGTTCCTTCAAGGCTTATGCCTTCTAGACCTTTGTGCTCCATCGTCGGCCACATCGTCACTTACCAACAGGTGAGTTCTTAGTCAAACAAAGGACTAGGTACCAAAGTTTAAAAAAACATAATGTACAGATACGAAAAATAATTTATTAATTTAAATAAACCAATTATGTATATTAATTTTAATTGTATTGATGCTAGATATATAGGTAAAAATAAACTAATAATGAAGTATTAATGTAGTATTATTGTTTACCTAGTAAGTAGGTACCTACACTACCGTTGATAATTGAAAGTATATAATATCGCAAACAATAAATACCTAATGTAGGTACAGCATGACGAATCAATTATGAAAAATACTGCTGTAGAAATCGCCAACAGCAGAACTCAATCCGCGGAGTATATAACTAATCAAATTATATTGATATAGTTTTTGACCGTGGCCGAAAAGTTGTATAATACCCAGATCTAAATAATATGCAGTAGGCGCATTTCCAAAAACATATCCTGTAGACACACTAGTACCGTTGGGAAAAATTCTATATATCCGATTGTCTAAGAGTAGAAGTGCCCCTTCTGAAAAACCTACGCTTCTCGTTAGTTTCATCTGATTATATTTAACAGGAAGACCTCCGACTTCAATTACTTTATCACCAACGATCACCTTAGGCTTGCTGTACTTATCTTGGAATAGTTTTGCGTTAGAATCAAGCTCTTCATACAAATATATATTGTTTTCTTTATCTAATACTATTTCTTGCACATTGTTGACTGATTCTACTTTCTGTATTATGTTTCCCATATCTGTGATCTTGTTCAATTGGTTGTTAACTATGACGTATATTATATCTTTGTTTGCGTCTTTTTGTATAGCTCTTATGTCAGCTGTTATGTTTCCATACTTTATGGCGTTTTTCGTTTTAAAATTGTATGTGTAAACGCCGTCAGATGCGCCGAAAAAAACTGTTTTATTATCAGAAGTAATGCATTGTCCTTTATCCAAAACCTTTGTTGAAATCAACTTGTCATCTTTTTCATCTGTTTTTAAAGCATATATCCCGTTGTAGACTCCGTTTGGGTTTCTTTCTACCATAAACACTATATCAGAATTAACGCTTGAAGAATGTATATCTGTAATGTCGTTTTCCGCTGTATATAGCAGAGATTCAGTCTTGTATATACTATCGTCCAAAACTGTTGTCCTTTCTGCCACGACTGAGATTATGAGAGCAGTGAAAACACTGATAGTTGATATCTTCATCGTGTCTGAAATATTAAATAGTACTTAGTCGATATAAATTAAATTTAACACATATTAACTGAGATAAAGGGCTAGTTTTTTTACCGACTTCAAAAAAAAAATGTGCATTTTTTTTTGTTACTAACAAGTATGTTCATTAAATGTCACCATTGTAGCCCCGCGTAGGTATTTCTAAAAGACAAGACACGAACATTTCATTTTTACGATACCTCCTGGCGAGCCTTGCTAAAGAAACACCGTTTTGTGTTGTGCTTTAGGCATACGTAAATCATAAGAGTTGAAATTTTGAATAAATTATATATTCTTATGTCAATTCGTTCTCTTTGGTGTCAAAAAACCGGCCTTTCAATACACGAATACCATTTTGCTGCATCAAAAAAAAAAAGATTAGTCTAAATTGTGATTGAATTGGCGTTTTATTTGAATTATATTCAGTTTAGGACGATAAAACTTATACCAAAATAAATGTTGCAGAAAATGTGATATAAAACGTCGGTTATAATGTGAATTTTAAAAAAGCCACCCCTTCTTTTCCCAAATTAAATGCCTGTTCTTATGCCCTAGGAACGTGCTTGCCGCCAATTCAGTCCCGAGCTGAACGTATTGGAGACGTAAGTCGTAACATGCCTAAAGTTCTTGAATAGGAGCGCCTTAATAGTAATTTAGTAATTATTTAGTAATTAGAATAATGTTCTTACCACAAGCATTGATAGACAAAATAACAATCGAACACTCTCGATAAGTTGACGACCTCCGTGTCCCAGATACGAAGATAAACTAAACGAACTTATAGCTTATAGGTACCTAAATAGGTTGATGTTGACAAATAATCGCTATCAATGCGAGACAGTAGGTAGGTACTTAGCACTAGTATACAAAACGCGGAGTTAAAAAAAACACTTAATTGACAAAAAAGTTATTTAGTGCTCAAAAAGGGGGTTACTGGGCAGTTTTCCGGGAGTTTTGCAAAATAGTGATTCGATAAATTTCGTTGCGAGACTTTTCGAATTTTCACTAGCCACCTTTACCACCTTTGCCGCTCGCGCTGCTATATTGGAAAAATGACACCCAAAAATAAGTTATTTGACTATCACCTAACCTCCTACTTTAGTAGGTAGAAGTGAGGTTTTTTGTGAAAGAGTTCGTCCGGGGCTTCTAATTATTTATAACCTACCTTACCTATTTCTGCCGCAAAGCAGTAGGTACCTAGTGCTCGCATTGCTGTGTTCCGATTGGAAGGGTATAGTTGCCGGTGAAATTACAAGCACATTAGACTTTTCATCTTTATGTCTCAGGATGGAGGGTGCAGTGAAATGCCACATATAGGGGGCATCCTAGGTGGACGTGATCCATGACATTAAAGAACTATTCATGGTAAAATGAGTCTGACAAGAGTAGTAGGTTTTTGTTTAATTTATTTTTTATAGGTACTTTATATTTAGCTCTTCATATGGCATCGGTCAAGTGCTCTGTGGTGCAGCGGAAGCCGGCTGAGATGCGAGATGTTGCGGGTTCGATTCCCGGTGTGGGACAAATGTTTGTATGATCTGAAAATATTTGTTCCGGGTCAGGGTGTTGTTCCACGATACTCGGCAGTTCCTGATACCAACGACACAGGGGGTCCGAGTGGGTCAGGACTATATATGTACCATGTGACAGGTGGGTGACTGCCGCGACGCCTTATCGCTGCTCAGAAGCTACCCTTGCACAGCTCACTTGGCACACGACAGATATGGCCGGCGTTGGAAGCCATGTCTATATAGGTACGATTTGTGTTCTTGAGCGCCGTTCCGTTTCGGATTCTATCCGTTCGCTTTACACCTAAAATGCCGCAATGTGCAGTAATAAAGATATCCATTATAAGAACATAGAGCGATTTTTTTTTATTTTTTGCTCGAGGAAAGTGCAGTTATAAATATAGTTATTGTTAGAACCTATAACGGCGAGCGGAGCGAACTGCGAAAAATTCTGTGTATGTAGCTCGAGAACTCTCCTCGAGTGCAGTAATAAAGAAATCCAATAGCAGAACATACAACGAAAAAATTCTGTTTTTATAGCTCGAGTAAAGTGCAGTACCTAATAAAGATAGCTATTACTAGAACACAATTAAAGGCGAGCGGAGCGAGCCACGAAAAAATTCTGCTTTTTGTAGCTTTTTTAGGATTTAGGAGATTTTTCAAGTTGTCGTGAATGCTTTTGGGGGGGGGGGGGGTCATGACCCCCGTGACCCCCCCCCCCCCCCCCCCCCCCGCGACCGCCACTGGGTATTATAATGTAGTATCCATGCATATTTTTTATTTAAATATTATACTTGATTTAGCCAGTTAAAAATCTTGGTAATTTTACGTTATACCCCACCTTAAGCGACACCTAACACTTACGAGACACGCAACTCGATGTGAACATCAGCAGTCTTTTGACGTCCATTGCTAGACGAGGCCTCTCCAATAGAAAACAATATATTTTTTAACTTCGTGAATGACGGATAAGTAGATGGCCCATCTGATGTTAAGCGGTAACCTCTGCCTTTAACAACGCATTACCTCATAGGTCACGTCCAACTAGGACGCAGCCTATACGGCATTGCAATGCGCCCGTCACCCTGAGACATAAAGATGATCTCATGTGCCTGTAATTTCACCGGCAACCGGATCACAGCAATGCGAGCACACTGCTTTGCAGCAGAAATAGGTATGGTGGTAGTACTTCCTCAGACGAACTTTTTTACAAAAAAGCTCTACTACTATTAAATGCAATGGAGGGATTCGCCATAACCACCACGCTTGGCAGGCCGATTGGTGATCGCAGTATTGGTGTAGAGTACTCAGGTGGCGCTGCCCGTCCTGTGGTACAATACCTCAGTCGAGTTTATTTTATGACATCCGCGGGAGGAGACGGAGGAGTCTATTCTTAAGCCGGACACGCCATGACCACTCATTCAAATAGAATGATTCATATGAAAGACTAGAGTCCGCACGCGGTTTCGCTTGCGTCTTAATCCATCTGTGTCTAAATGTTATTTGAATAGGTTCAGCCGTTTCTACGTGATTCAGTAACAAACATTCAACCACCCTAGCTTTGACATTTACGATATTAGTGGGATTAAGAATATACCCCTCCGTCTTCTCCCGTGGACGTCGTAAAAGCCGACTAAGGGATTACCGGACTTGTTGATAAGATTCGTTGGTATAAGATTTGTCATGGCTTCTAGCTTATAAAGGAATGTGTTATCACTGGAAGAAAGCGCTAGCAGAGTCGGTCGTGGGAAGCAATGGCGGCGATGAGCTCACCACTTGTCACGTCTATATTCCACGATGGTGCAACCCACTGTGAAAAGAGGCTCATTTGAGGCTCTGCCTAGCCTTTCCGGGAAAAAGGCTTGTGTCTATGTATGTATGTATACAGGGCGTCCCAAGACTATGCGACATGAAGGGAAAGTACCTTAAATATTGTAGATAGGATATTTTGCGGAACGGAGACTTTATTTTATTTTTAAAAGTAAGTAATACCGCATTCTAAGATTTTCTAAAAATTACTTGCTTCGTCTGGGAATCAAACCAACTTATGTGAAAAAAATTATACCGTATTTTTGTGATCCCAATCAAAAGAATGGGCAAAAATTAATAATGCCTCTTAAAGAACATAGTATCTTAAAACAAAGGAAAACCGTAAAATTCATCAATTTAATTTTAAGTCGGTACGATACCCAAACGAATCCTGTAGTTTTAAAAAAATCTTTGATTGCAGTAAGTATTACTAAGTTTTAAAAATAAAATAAAGTCTTCTTTCAGCAAAATATCCTCAATATTTAAGGTACTTTCCCTTCATGTCGTGGTCATAGTCATGGGACGACCTGTATACATTTTACAGAGATAAGTATCTCCAAAGTACAAATTTCCAAGAGAGAGAGAGAGAGAGAGAGAGAGAGAGAGAGAGAGAGAGAGAGAGAGAGGAGGTATCAAATAAGAAATCCAAATTACAGGGTGCAACTGATAGTATTCAATAGATAAAAACAAAAGAATCAGGCGGACTAAGATTAGTGTAAGTGAAAAGTAATTCGAAAACTCGTCGAGTGTACCACGTGACTTTGAGCAAACAACGCATCCATCCACACACCTAACAACATTAACGGATTCATCCAGACACCTAACAACATCAACGTATTTACCCACACACCAAACAACATGAACGTATTCATCCACACCAAACAACATCATCGGATTCATCCACACACCTAACAACATCAACGTATTTACCCACACACCAAACAACATCAACGGATTCATCCACACCAAACAACATCAACGGATTCATCCACACACCAAACAACATCAACTGATTCATCCACACACCAAACAACATCACCTGATTCATCCACACACCAAACAACGTCAATTGATTCATCCACACACCTAACAACATCAACGGATTCATCCACACACTAAACAACATCCAAATCCGCTCACCGACATACGTCCTGTCCAATGGTCTTGAGTTCATCAAAAATCCCATAGAAATAAGTTCAGTTTTCCATATATTAACTTTTTTAAATAAATTGTTAGTACGCAGGTCACGTGGTACACCGCCGGGGACCAAAGTCAATGCCTTTTTATTAAACTACATTTTTAGTAGCTAAATAATATATTTTTTATTAACAACAACAAAATTGTGTTCTAATAACGAAATAGTAATTTAAAATAATATCCTATACTTAAATCATCAATATTATACAGTGTGATTCACAGAACACGGATCAGGCAAAGCAAGTAAAATCATTTGTTCCCAGTAGTTCCATGTAGCTAGTTCCACATGGAACTACTGTTACTCACTAGTTCCATGTATGGAACTAGTGGGAGTATTACTAAACCTATAGTAATTATTCACAGTATTTCCATATAAAGGAAAAATAAGCATATAATATACACTTTTCATAAAACCTTTTCCTTATTTGCCAATAACTAGAGAAAAAATAGCGAATCACTACTTTCCTTAGGAATTGGACACAAGTTGAGAAATCGAAGAGTTATATTCGGGTACCTGCTACTCTACCGCCTTGTTTCGCATGGCCCGGCCCATACCTGTGAATCACCCCTGTGCTTTTAAATTTTTTTTAAGACAATACTTTTGATTCAATATTTTTAAAAACTATGTTTTTGCCCGCGGCTTTGCAAGCTTGGTGTCTTAAACGCCCACACCCGCATTTCCCCCTCTTTTTTATTTTATTTTTACGTCATAATGTGAATAAAAATAATGTGTGTGACATTCTGTATGTACACGAATATATATTAGATAAGTAATAGTAGTTTATGAAAATATCACATAACAGGGGTTATTATAACACGAGTATGAGTTATAAACCGAGCCTTGGCGAGGGTTTAAATAGTATCACACAAGTGTTTTAATACCTAGTTATGTGCAGTTGCATACACTACTATATCTACACTCATGCAATAAAACTGTTTCAACACACATAAATACATACATACATAGACACACGCCTTTTTCCCCGAAGGGGTAGGCAGAGCCTCAATGGGCCTCTTTTCACAGTGGATTGCACCATCGTGGAATATCAACACACTTGTGAGCGTAGCCGCGGGCAGAAACTAATAACTACTAATAGTATTCAATATTGCTGTAGAATAAAGTAACTTAAAATAGTCTTGCACAAAGAAAGTTATACATTTTTAACATAACATAGGGACTTTTTCACCAAGTTCTTTATATTTTTAATTCGAATTATTGACGGACCTAGTCACTCAGAACTTGGTGGAAAAGGCCCACTTATAATATTTACTCATAAAAATCTGTTAAAATTATCAATGTATTGCCAACTTACCAATGACAAACACCTATTTTAAACTTAAATCATTTATAATATTATATTAATGTAACTACATGGTAAGTTACAAAGTAACACTGTAAGGGCATTCTGTTACTCTGTACAGGATGTCACACGGCCATGGCACATTTTTTTTTTTTTTATACTACTTGGATGACGGAACAAGCAAGAGGCCCACTTGATGTTAAGCGGTAACCTCTGCCTATGAACAGTGTATTACCTCATAGGTCACGTCCACGTAGGACGCACCCTATGTGGCGTTGCACTGCGCCCGCCACCCTGAGACATAGATGAAAAGTCTCATGTGCCTGTAATTTCACCGGCACCCTTCTTACCCTTCAAACCGGAACACAGCAATGCGAGCACTATTGCTTTGCGGCAGAAATAGGTATGGTGGCAGTAACTCTTTCACAAAAAAGCTCTACTACTACTAAGGACTACATGCAGGACAAGTACAATAAATATTGAAGTTAGTAAGTTTTACATAATAGAGACATACCGTTATTTTTGAAAGTCAGTAATACTACATTCTAGGATATTAAAAAACCATTTGCCTAAGCCGGGCCTCGAACCCGCTAAATTATAAAAAAATTAAAAAATTATGATACCAATCGAAGGGTTAAATAACAAGGATTAATTCCTTCTCAATCACATAGTATAGTATAACAATGTACAAAAAGAACGCTGGAACGCCTGTAGAAGCTTGACCGCCAGCGTTCTTTTTACATGACGCGCACTATAATATATCAAATTAAAGGAACACCATGAAATTATGAAATAAGACACAAAAACTGAGTAAAACAAATTCTGTCTTTTGATTATGTATTTCGCTACTACTTTGATAGACCTTTGTTTGACCACGATCTCACCTGTTAGTAAGTGACGATGTGGCCGAAGATGGAGCACAAAGGTCTAGAAGGCACTATTCACTCTAGCCTTGAAGAGACCCAGATTATAGTTTTCAGGAAAGACAGACGACGGTAGTGTATTCCACTCCTTAGCAGTTCGCATTAAAAAAGGTATAACTGAAACGTTTAGTACGAATAGAAGATATACTAATGAGGTAAGGACGGTACCGAGCCGTGCGTCTGCTCGTCTTATGATGAAAAGGAGTTGGTGGAACCATATTGTGTAGTTTCTGGGAGCATTCCCCGAAATGTAACCTACAAAAGATCGAAAGGCACGCGACCTTACGGCGGTGCTCGAGACTCTGGATCTTAGTCTCCGCCATATGTTGCTCACCTATAAGCTTGAAAGCTCTGCGTTCGATCGAGTCCAAGGCAGCGAGCTGGTGTTTGGCCGAGCCAAAAACATGCGAACATGAACATTCATGAACGAACATGTTTTGAACAACATCTTCAATTGAATTGTTTTTCATGGTGTTCCTTTAATATGAGATACTATATTATTGAGAAGAAATTTATCCTTGTAATTTATACTATACCCTTTCGATCAGTATTTTCATTAACATAGTTTTTTTTAATTAGCGTGTTCGAGTCCCAGCTTAGGCAAGTGACTTTTTTAATATCCGTGAATTGAGACTTTAAAAAGTAAAGGAAAGTCTCCATTATGTCAAACTTCGTAACATCAATATTTTAAGTTCTTGTCCTCCATGTAGCATGCCGTGGGACACCCTGTATAGATATACATTTACTCTGTATACGTTACATACTAAGTGATCCCTAACAATAGGTCACCACTTAAGGGTGTTTACTGCATACATTAGTTCATCAACCATCACACATTCTACCACTTATGCTGTGGTCACTTAAACACGCTTAAGTGATCCCCTAAGTTAAGTGGTGGCCGATGAGAGTTTTGGCTTCCGTGATAAATTTCACTAATCCATCTTTAAAATCACCTAGGCTGCCACTTAAACACGCTTAAGTGGTCCCATAAGTTAAGTGGTGGGTGATCGATTATTTTGGCTTCCACGATGGATGTCATGTCACTAATCCATCTTCTGCTTCTTAATATCCTTGGGTACATCCAGAGTCAATGACCTTTTCAGACCAATGTTACTGAGTTTTCGGATCTGGTTGGTAATTCCCCTGAGCTGCTGGATCTCGTTAGAAATTCCCCTTAGATGCTGGACCTCGTTAGTAATCCCCCTGGCCCTCAACGTTTTCTTGGGTTCTGTTTTGGGGACCTTGCGTGTAGGCTCTCCATCATCAGATAGGCTGGGGAGTTTTATTCGAGGCGTCCGCGGTTTCATGTTGGGTACTGGAAAAAAACATTAATATTAATCAAAATTTGACGACCTCTTGGCGCGGCGGGTGAGTAGCGAGCTCAGACGCGGGAGGTGTGGGTTCGATTCCTGCTGCGGGACAAATGTTTATTCCATGCTTGTGTATTGTGGTACCATGGTAAATGGCATCTAGTATGGGATCTGAAGGTTCTAATTCTCGTAATTATATTTTAAATTCACACTGATAGTTTTTTGACTACCTCTGTGGCGTGGCGGGCGAAGGTTCGTCTGACGCAGGTGGTTGCGGGTTCGATTCCCGCCTCGGAACAAATATTTGTGCGATCTGCACATATTTGTTCAGGGTGTTCAAGTTATTTTCTATGTATAAAAAAATATATCTATCCATGTAATGTATTGTATTAAATATATCGGTTTATCTAGTACTCATAACACAAGCTCTGCTTAGCTTGGGGCTAGACAATGTTGTGTGAACTGTCCAGTATTATTTATTATTTATTTTTATTTACTTTCGATTCATGGGGCCATAGATTAGAGTAGGATAGTGTTATGTATCATTGGATAGAGTGAAGAGAGATGCGACTATTATGCTAAAATTCAAGCCAAAACTTTGAAGGACAGAACCCCACATGATGTAGACAAAAACACAGGTGTAGTCCGTTGGGCTTCAGGGGCCCATTTCTCAAAAGACACAATTTTTTTTTTTAATTGTCTTTTACATTGTTTGGACTTCTAAGTCCATCGTAGAGTTATTAGAATGTCTTTGCTCAACAGATTTTTTTAAGTAGGAATGTCTTGCCTACTTTGTAATAATATGACTGTTTAAATAATCTTTTATATGAAATTAGCATTTCGTAAAAAACGCCGCCAAGTCATCGACATGTGTTTTTTTTTGTTATTGTAAAAAAACTAGTGTATCTTGCCCGTCCTAACCTACGGTGCGCAGACATGGTCACTGACCGAGTTACAGAAGTCCAGACTCAAGATTTGTGCAATGGAACACAGCATTTTGGGTTATAAGAGAACCGACCATGTTAGGAACACCACGCTGCGTTCCCTGACTGGTGTTGCCGACGTAGGTGAAACAACAGCCAGGCTCAAATGGGACTGGGCGGAGCACGTCAGGCGAATACTTCCCAACAGGTGGGCGAACATCAGCACACCCTGGATACCTGAAGGACGGCGACCTCGGGGTCGGCCGAGAGAGCGCTGCTTGGGGACGATCTTGTTCATTTTGAGAAGGTGTGGTGAGAGACTGCCTAGGGCAGGGACAAGTGGAAGAACTTGGGGGAGACCAGCAGTGGGACAATATAGGTTAAAAAATAAATAAAAAATAGCAATGTTTCAATTATTTATGACAGATTGGTTATTTGATTGTATAGGTATTTTATTTTTAATGGTTTGTTTTGTTTTTTACTTAATTCTTAATTTGCGATATTTTTTTATTTTAATTTTCCTTTGTCATAAATAAGTGATAATTATGTTGACAACCGTAAAGGAATATTTGCACGCTTTATAAGCAAAAGTATGAGCACACTTAATTTTGTATTACCTACCCAACCTTTACCATACTTCAGTAAATAAATATATTTGATTTGATTTGTAAGTTGAAATTACAGGCACATGAGACTTTTCATCTTTATGTCTCAGGGTGGCGGGCGCGGTGCATTGCCGCATAGGGCGCGTCCTAGGACGCGTGACTTATGTGATAATGCACTGTTTGTAGGCAGAGGGGGTTTGAGGGTCATGAAGTTGGACTCTCGTCATAATGAGAGCATTAACTCATTTATGGTGAGGGTCCCTACTGAAAATGTGAAGACTTACTTGAGCCCTAACTCCTGGCCGAAAGGGGTGAAGTTCCGGCGGTTTAAGGGCCGCCTGTCACGTGATCCCCGGGCCGCGACGCGTCGGCGGTCACACGTGTGTTAGATTAAGTAATAAATAAAGTGTTTTTATGTGTATGTTAGTTTCTAAGGTACTTATGTTGATATGGGCTTACTGTTTAGGTTTAGAGCATTTCTCAGAAAGCCTGAAATAAAGATTTTGAATTTTGAATTGAATTTGAACAGGCAGAGGGTACCGCTTCACATCAGGGCCATCTGCATGATCCGTCATTAAAAGTTGTACAAAAAAAAGTGAAATAGGCCCGTAGTTGTAACTCACGTGAAATGGAGCTCCGTTTGGAAGTCCCGATCGGTAGAACTGACAGGTCCAGCTTGATCTGACTGGAGAAATGACGCAGCGGCTGAGACGACGACGACACGTCACTTGTACCTGTCAACAAATGACATCTTAATGTTAAAGAACTCCCTTTTCCGCATTCCAACTCTATGGGTGGTCTATTATGCATGAGTGTTGTCTGACAAGGTAGTTAGCCTAACTAAATCCAGAAGCACAGAAGATTCTTGAGGTCTTAGCAGGCTTGGCGGAGTAACCTCGGGTTGTTGAAGATTTGTTTACGTTGAGCTTCTACTCCCACACATTCCAGGACTACGTGGGCAGCCGATTGTTGTTCGGTCAGACACCCTCTGCAGAGTGGGCTGTCTGTGGCTCCGATGTTGAAGTGGTGTTTGTTCAGGAGACCAATCACCTGTGAGTAATGTCCTGTGAGTGTCCCCACGATGGTGCGAAGGTCTATTCTTTGAAAGTTGAGCAGGCGACGTGTCAGTTGTCGTAAGGCAGCCGGTAGGGCTGCTCTTGATTGTCTGCAGTCCGTAATCCGTGCCCAGCGTTCATTGTGTTGGATAATGGTGCGGAGCCGCATCCATGTGCGTAGCTGAGAGAAGGGTAGAGGGAGGAATGGAGATGGGCCCTCTGTGGTTGTTCCCTACCCTCTTCTAGCTAGCTCGTCTGCGGCGTCGTTACCCAGTGATCCGCTATGCCCCTTTATCCATTGCAGAGTCACCTTGTTTCCCAAGGCGACAAATGACATATCTTAAGTCAAATCGTAAAGAGGTTCATTGGGGCGCTGCCTACTCTTTCGGAGAAAAAGGCATGTGTCTATGGCGCTGTCTCCACGAGCGAGAGAATCGCGATAACATCGCCGTGTGGAGAAGTGTTCATAGAAAAACATGGCACGACGTTAATATCGCCGCGATTCTCTCGCTCGTGGAGACAGCGCCTATGTCATATCGTAGAATCCTTTTTTTTTATGCTACTTGTATGACAGAACAAGCTGATGGTCCACCTGATGTTAAGCGGTAACCTCTGCCTATGAACAGTGCATTACCTCATAGGTCACGTCCACCTAGGTCGCACCCTATGTGGCATTGCACTGCGCCCGCCACCCTGAGACATAAAGATGAAAAGTCTCACGTGCCTGTAATTTCACCGGCACCCTTACCCTTCAAACCGGAACACAGCAATGCGAGCACTACTGTTTTGCGGCAGAAATAGGTATGGTGATATTACTTCCCCGGACGAACTCTTTCACAAAAAAGTTCTTCTACTAAACTTATACAGTTGATGTACTTATACACATGTGGTCGCTATACACATGGGGCACCTTATACCCCGGTAGCAAGGCAAGCCTTGCGCAGGCGCTAGTAAATAAAACTCACCATTTAACGCCTTTCCACCAACGTTTGTGTGCGTGATCTCACTGTACTTGATGTCACATTCGTCGATACGTTTTTTCAGATCAGCTGAAATTTTTACAATTGATAAGTTAATATCAGAGTATGGAGGCGGCTCAAGACTTGTTAAACATATATTTTAATACAAGCTTTTATAAAATTAGTTATAGTAAGTAATAGTAATTAGTGCTGATCAAAATGAGCCTAAACACGGCCAGTCTACTATTATCCATCGCGGAGTTCCGTTGTCCACCTTCCGTCTCCGTCATCAGATCAGCTCGCTGTCACCATCAAATTGTATTGTCATCGGAACTTGACAGGTATGCCAAATTTCAGCTCAATGGGTTGAGGATAACTGCTTTAAAATTCAGTTGCAAGATTTATCCCCGGCAAACATATTCCACCCGGACACTACTAATATTATAAACGCGAAAGTTTCTAAGTA
The DNA here is from genome assembly GCA_932527175.1 of Operophtera brumata. Lineage (NCBI taxonomy): Eukaryota > Metazoa > Arthropoda > Insecta > Lepidoptera > Geometridae > Operophtera > Operophtera brumata. The sequence goes on along the minus strand of OW052239.1, from coordinate 48,840,391 downwards.
TGGATGGATGGATGGATGGATGTATGTTTGTTACTCTTTCACGTAAAAACTACTGGATGGATTTGGATGAAATTTGGATGGAGACTCCCGGAATAACATATATGCACATTTTTATCCCGATATTCACACGGGATCGAGACTTACGCGGGTGAAACCGCGGGGCGCTGCTTGTAAAATTATATAAAGCTTGTAAAAGAGTATTGGTTTGTGTTCGTCCGTTCGTTTGTACTCGGTCTTCGTCGGAGACGCATCGAGTGATCGGTCGGACGGTGTGCGCGCTCGCTCACTCTTGCGAAAGGAACTAATAGTACTATTGAACTAATAAGGATGATCTCGGGGAATAGTTCGTTCTCGTTCAATAGTGGGAAAATCATTCTTCGTACGTGAACTACACAAGCCTACTAGTAATAATACTTCGTTATTATTATTTGTTTAACTATGTATAATTATTTATTGTGAAGCAGACATCAGTGTTTTTCACTTAGATGGTTTCAGCGAAAGATCAGCGTTGTGTTGCAACAACACAACAAATGCTGAGCTGGACGCCAATTTGTGTCAGTGATGCGTGGCTGGTACTAAGAGGCACAAATTATTTTTATTTTTCTTTGTTTCTGTGTGTGTGTGTCATTTTGTGGGGAATTTTGTTTGTTAAAACAAATAAATGTTTTTTCTTTCTTTCTTTCTTTAATAATTACCGATAGTGGCGTCCTGCTCTTTCTGGCGTCTCACCATTTGTTTTATAATCCTCTGCTGACTCCACACCACCCTCTTGTGCTCTACCATCTGAAAAATAGCACTAAACATTAGGGTTGGACCACAACCCCCGCACTGCCGCGCTGAGTCGCGATGTGCGACAGATATTACATGTCTGCTCTAATGTATGTGTGTTGTCTGTCAAAATATTTAATTTCCACTAGAAACGGGATATTTACCATGATTTTTGAGTTTTAAATCTTCCCGATATTTCGGCACAGTTGCATGCGCCATGATCACAGGAGAACCCGTTGGTTCGAAATATCGGGAAGATTTAAAACACAAAAATCATGGTAAATATCCCGTTTCTAGTGAAAATTATGTACATATAACCATGACAGTTTCAAAAGTTATATTGAATTTCATTAGCAAAAACCAATTTACGAAAGAGAAATAACATAACATAACACCCAACAGTCACATACATAGTCCTGATCCCACACTAGGATTCCCTGTGTCGTGGGTATCAGAAACTACGAGTACCATGGTACCATAACACCCAGTCCCGGAACAAATATTTGCAGATCATACAAACATTTATCCCGCAGCGGGAATTGAACCCGCAACCTTCCGCATCTCAGCTAGCTACTTGCCCGACGCGCTATAGCCCACGTCGGCCTAGAACGCGCCCTATGTGGCATTGCACTGCGCCCACCACCCTGAGACAACGATGGAAAGTCTCATGTGCCTGTAATTTCACCGGCACCCATACCCTTCAAACCGGAACACAACAATACGAAGCACTACTGCTTTAGCAGCCAGGATAAATCTTATACCATCAATTCTTACAAACAAGTCCGGGTTATCCCTTAGTCGGCTTTTATGACATCCATGGGAGGAGAAGCTGGGGTCTATTCTGTTGACTGTTGGATAGTGTTTTTTTAACCCCGATGCAAAAGGAGGGGTGTTATAAGTTTGACCGCTATGTGTGTCTGTCTGTGGCACCGTAGCTCTTAAACGGGTGAACCGATTTCAATGCGTTTTTTTTTATTTGATAGCTGGCTTTCTAGCGATGGTTCTTAGACATATTTTATCAAAATCGGTTCAGCCGTTTCATTGCTTTGGAGGTTTTATAAGTTTTTATAAAAATACAATTCTCATGGTTTGCCAACGGGCGATGGAGCGCAGTATTCTGGGACCGGATTCGAAACACTAAAATCGGAGAAAAAGCCGCCCAGCTGAAGTGGAATTGGGCTGGACATGTCTGACGCATGCCTGATGAGCTGCGGGACAAAATAACCACTATGTGGAGCCCTGACACAGCGAGGCGGCGTCACGGCAGACCACGCAGGAGATGGCGCGATGAAATAGACACTTTTAACACAGATTATTTTATTAGATATTAGCAAACAATACCACAGGATCGTAGGGACTGGAGGATAGGGGGGGGAGGCCTTTGCCAAACATTGGGACGATTCAGGCTAACAGTAACAGTAACAAAATTAACTTACCCCTTGGTATAGCTTATTGTACTGGCGCGTCGTGAAGAGTGATATCCTGGCGTTGAGCTGGAAGCGTCGCCGCAGGGTGGCCAACTCCTGCCTCATCACGAACGGGGCCAGCATGGCTGGGGGAAAACAAAAACCGGTCAAGTGCCAATCAGACGAATCAGCGTAGCGTGTGCCAATGTGGCCGAAGATGGAGCACAAAGGTCTAGAAGGCACACTAGCCTTGAAGCAACCCAGATTATAGTTTTCAGGAATGACAGACGACGGTAGAGTATTCCACTCCTTAGCAGTTTTTTCGCATTATAAAGGTAGAACTGAAACGCTTAGTGCGAATAGAGGGTATACTAATGAGGTAAGGATGGTACCGAGCCGTGCGTCTGCTCGTCCTATGATGAAAAGGAGATAGTGGGATCAGATCGTGTAGTTCCTGGGAGCATTCCCCGATATGTAACCTATAGAAGATCGAAAGGCACGCGACCTTACGGCGGTGCTCGAGACTCTGGATCTTAGTCTCCGCCATATGTTGCTCACTTACAAGCCTGAAAGCTCTGCGTTCGATCAAGTCCAAGGCAGCAAGCTAGTGTTTGGCCGAGCCATACCAAACTTGGCAGTAGTACCCCTATCAGCCCGGACTTGTGCTTTATATTATATAGACATAGAAGCTGTCCTGGTGTGAAGTAACGCTATACCTTATTCAGGATAGCCTAGCTTCATGGAAGCAGTTTTTGCAGATTCTCTCTAGCATTTTAATTTTGACTGCCTACCTAAGGCTTTTAAGTTGGTTTTCCTTTTTTCTTTGAATCGGCTTCAACTTGTTTTCGAGGCACCACACAGGCGCTCCCCACCTAGTAGTAAGAAGGATCATCAAATAAAGCCGAGCCGTGTTTGTTGCCTGATTCTTCAAGCTTTGGTCGCGTTGGAACAGTCAATTTAGTTTATAAGACGATTCAAAATACTTTTGTCTTTGACTTTTGACACTCACGTCATTATATCATTATATCAGATAGAGCCCATCATTATTTTCATCGACCTGTTTTGAACGGGGCAGTCTGCCCGCGCTTCAATCATCTTCAGGATGCCGGGCTTACGTTATGTTGACGTTTCGTTCACGGCGAGGCGACAGGCGATACGGTTACGATCCCTTTCCGAGTTTATATATGTACTATGACCTTATTTCGTCCATGTCCATGCCGAGGAATTGTTTGACATTATGCCTACAGCAACCTTCTTTTACCGCACCGCTCGCCATCGGCAGAAGAATCATCCCCACCTTAGAGCTGGGGTGTCCCGGACTGTGCGGTTTCAGAGGGACTTCCTCCCGCGAACACTCAGGTTTTGGAATGATCTGAGGTTTTCCCAAGTGACTACAGTAAGGGGTTCTTCAAGCGGGGTGTTTGGAATTTTTTAAAGGGTCGGCAACGCGCGTTTGATTCCTCTGTTATTGCAGGCGTCCATAGGCTACGGTAACGGCTTACCAACAGGTGGGCCGTATGCTTGCGACTACAGAGTGACATTGGTACAGGTCGCATAACGAGTAATGAGCGCTCGGCGAAAGTGGTGGGGTTGATTACGCATGTGTACATTAACGCACAGTATTTCTCGATAGGACTTTTCGAAATCCTTTCTAACAGTTGCTACAGACGTTTGTGTAGCAAGTGCTGTTTTTTCTAACCCTTTTTTAAGTTGTTAATAATCTGTTGTATTTTATTTTCAACGATTAGCGACGATTACATCTGGCTCCTTTTTAATAAAATAATTCACGTCATAAACCATTTTTGTGCCTTGCCTAGTTAACACATTTTTTTTCTGCATCTTTTCCACATACATACATACATACATAGACACACGCCTTTTTCCCCGAAGAGGTAGGCAGAGCCACAATAGGCCTCTTTTCACAGTGGTGGCTCTTTTCCACAACGAACCGAAAACAACATAATCAATATCAACTAAGTATCAAAGACATGTGTGCGCGTCTGTATGAAGGGAGCGCGAGACGCGAATGCGGGGCGCTGATCAACCAATAGCGCGCCGGCGCTGGCCACCTCTCCCGTCGCGCCTCTCTCCCCCCGCTAAACAGACCCAAAAGTTACTACTGCGCATTGAAGGTCAGCGCTCATTACTCGTTGCGCGATCTATACTTACAGTGTGTGGGTCTCGCCGGCAGAGTGGCGCCCTGTTGAAGCTTCTTGCGGAAAGCTGGCGATATCTTGTCGTCGAAGTGTTCGATGGCCATGCTGGATATGTCGCGCAGCTCCTGTAGCACCTCGTGGGCTCGCGGAGGGCTCGATTCTGTCTCCACGAGGATGAGGACGCGGCGAATCTCATCTATCACCTATGAACATATTACAATTCAAAAGTGCAATAAAAAAATATTTATTTACTAATCATACCCATAACATAACAAATAAAATAATTCTGGATAGTTCACACGATAATATCTAGCCCCAAGCTAAGCAGAGCTTGTGTTATGGGTACTAGATCACTGACAGACTTAATACATTACATAGATATATATTTTTTATTATACATAGAACGTACCCAGAACACCCTGAACCAATATTTGCAGATCGTACAAATATTTGTTCCGAGGCGGGAATCGAACCCGCAATCTCCTGCGCCATAGAGGTTGTCAAACACCCAACAGACACATACATAGTCCTGCTGATCCCACAGTAGGATCCCCTGTGTCGTGGGTATCAGGAACTACGAGTGTACCAGGTACCCAGAACAAAAATGGGAATCGAACACGCAACCTCTCGCATCTCAGCTCGTCTGCCTCGCCACAGAGGTCGCCAAAGCAGGACTTAACAGGAGTGTACAAATAATCTGAGTATCTTCAAGGCTAGAGTGAATAGGTATCTTCTAAACCTTTGTGCTCCATCGTCGGCCACATCGTCACTTACCAACAGGTGAGATCGTGGCAAATAAAGAGGGCCTATTAAAGTAAAAAAAATGAAAACAGTGCCAGTCTACCATTAATCATCGAGGAGTGACGATGTCCACCTTCCGTCTCCATCATCAGATCAGCACGCTGTCACCATAATATTGTATTGTCATCGGAACTTGACAGGTATGCAAAATTTTAGCTCAATCCGATATCGGGAAGAGGCCTAAAATTTATCGCCAGATTTGTCACATACTGACAGGAAATCTTTCTTCTTATTTTTTTAACATTGATAGACCTTTGTTTGACCTCGATCTCACCTGTTGGTAAGTGACGATGCGGCCGAAGATGGAGCACAAAGGTCTAGAAGGCACCTATTCACTCTAGCCTTGAAGAGACCCAGATTATAGTTTTCAGGAAAGACAGACGATGGTAGTGTATTCCACTCCTTCTAAAAAGTTTAGCCTGTTAAGCATTGGATTTCACGAAATAGTAAATTTACCTAATTGAAAAGCTCACCTTGCCGGGTATAAAGCAGCACATTTTATGGTCGATAAACTTGGAGTAGGTCATGTTCAGCATAGATATACGAGTCTCGATGGACGTGAGGATGTCGCAGTGCCTGGATAGCTGGTGGTATCTGAAATCATCATCATCATCATCATAGACGTTCAACTGCTGAACGAGGCTCCATCCATAGAATAATAAATAAATAATAAATAAATAATGCTGGACTCTGGACAGTTCACACAACATTATCTAGTAGCCCCAACCTAAGTAGAGCTTGTGTTATGGTTACAAGATAACTGATATACTTAATAACTACAATACATTACATAGAGAGATATCGAAGCGACGCGTGAGTCGCGTGACCCGAGAGCTGGCTTTTATCTGGCTCAACGCATTAGTATTGCCAAATAGCGTGGCAATGCAGCCAGCATCTTAAAGACGCTTCCGTCTGGTAGTGATAAAAATAAATAAATAAATAATGCTGGAAAGTATACACAACATTATCTAGCCCCAAGCTAAGCAGAGCTTGTGTTATGGGTACTAGATAACTGATATACATAATAAAATACATTACAAGGATATTATTTTTTTATCACACGTACTAAATACCCAGAACACCCTGAACAAACATCTGCAGAACATACAAATATTTGCTCCGCGGCGGGAATCGAACCCGTGAATCAAAAAATGCAAAGAAATTTGCCATAATCACCACGCATGGCTGGCGGAGTAGCCGGCTGCGACGCGAGAGGTTGCGGGTTCGATTCCCGCTGCGGAACAAATGATTGCATGATCTGCAAATATTAGTTTCGTGTCTGTGTTGTATCACCATGGTGCTCGTAGTTCCTGATACCCGGGACACGGAGCATCCTAGTGTGGGATCAGGGGGGTTACTATGAGCTCTTATATCCATTCAGTTCAAAAACTATTCAGTACAAAATATCGGTTCATCGTTGACATTTTTCATCGTTGAATAACTTTAATCGCAGATGTCTGTAGACCCTCTGCGATTGTGCCTTTAAATATAGTTGCGGACATCACGGAATCAATATTTTGTACTGAATAGTTTATCAACTGAATGGCAATAAGAGCTCATAGTAACCCACCAGGACTATGTACGTGACTGTTGGGTGTTATTATTGGTGATCGCAGTATTGGTGTTGTGTAATCAGGTGTATGCTGCTCTCCATACATACATACATAGGCAGAGACACACGCCTTTTTCCCCAAAAGGGTAGGCAGAGCCTCAAATGGGCCTCGTTTCACTGTGGGTTGCACCATCGTGAGAAATAGACGTGACAAGTGGTAAACTCATCACCGCCATTGCTTCCCACGACTGACTCAGCTAACGCTTTCTTTCAGTAATAACACATTCCATAATAAGCTAGCAGCCAGGACAAATCTTATACCAACGAATCTTACAATCAAGTCTCTCCATCCCCTAGTGTAATCCCTTAGTCGGTTTGTACCACATCCACGGGAGGAGACGGAGGGGTATATTCAAAAGCCGGGCACATCTGTCATAATAGGCCTAACAACCTCCTCTATCCTGTACATCATGAGACCATAGTCCACTGCTGAATATCTCATTGAACGACGTTAGTTCAGTCTATTTAAATCTATATCATCATCATCATATTGCAGTCCACTGCTGGACATAGGTCCATGACGCGCCACTGAGCCCGGTCTTACGGCGCTCCTCATCCAGTTCCTGCCAGCCACCCCGCAGTCGTCGCTCCACCTAGCCAGAGGGCGCCCTACACTACAGTTGCCAATCGCGGTCTCCACACAAAAGCTCGTTAACCCGAACGGTTACCAAAAAATGACGATTAATTTTAAAAAATCCTGCTACATTATTGTTTGGATGAATCTACCTAGAAAATTTAGAGACTTAAATCGGTCCCGTTTGCCTGTAAAATCACAGAATAAATAATAGTACATAGTAATATGCAAATTTCGGTTTTTAAAGAGGTTTTTTTGATATTTTTTTTGTTTTATTAAAGTTAACCAATTGTGAAATGCTACTACAAAATAAACAGACAGTGATATATGAAGAATCAGGTCACCAAATATCAATTTCATATGTTTTGTGATTGCTGAGATAAATCTAGATCCCAGCCACCAACCAATATTTCCAATGCACAATATAAGTTTGATTCATTCAAAGTATGTAGTTATTTATTTATTGGACAATATTTTAAACAGACCAATATTGGCCAAAGTCGACATACACAATACAACTATCGATAATACACTATTGTTTGCTATTTGACGAATAATGAAAAAACCGGCCAAGTGCGATTAGGACTCGCAGTACAAACCGTAGGTATATAAGTAAAATTAATGGTATTTTTAATGCTAAAGTAAATCATCATGAGGAAAGGGGTAGTAAGTTTAAAATTATTAAAAATATTTTTATTATAATGATGTAACAAAAAAAATATGCTTTTCGCAATTTTTCCTTCACCTGTCCTATAAGGTGTTACTTCGTACCAAATTTCAAGATTCTGAGTTCACGGGAAGTACCCGTGAACCGTTTTAAGGTTTTGATTTCCTTGAGAGTATCGAAAATTTGCAACATAAATGGCTGTATCTTTTGATTATGTTGGCTTAGAAGTTTGTTTTTTTCTAAGCTACAAGGGACAGTATACCTGAGTATTTGATATGAATTTCAGCTTGATACCTCAACGCATTCCTGAGAAAAAGGGTCTTGACAGACAGACAGACGGACAACAAAGTGATGGTTCAGTTTTTTCTTTTGAGGTACAGGACCCTAAAAATAGTGAATAATGTTGAATATTAAATAATGGAGACTAACCACGGCATCTGTAATATTGACAAACTTAGGCAGACATGATCAGACATTACCTCTTGAGTTGAGGCACTTGACTAATTCCTGTGTTGAGTCATGTGAGTGTATCGGGCATACCACGCAGTATGAGTGGTGGCCACCACATATTGTAGCAGTGACATACAAAGAAGGCAGTGGAAACCGTGTCTGATGTTTACCTGCGCTCCGACTCCCTCCTGGGTAGCTGCTGCTTGACATTTTTCAAGGCTGTGGAGTGCCGCCTCTCGATGAGGCAGAACCCTCGGTTCAGCATCCGGCTGCAAATCTCATTTAAGGATTGTGACACCTGTAATAGAATTGCTCTTCTCAGTGTTGTTCAAGATAAAGAATGATAGTTTTTCATTTATTCTGTACGTAGTATAGTATGTAAATTACTTCAAATAAAGATATACAGTGGTGGCCATATAATTAAGAACGCTGATATAAAGGGAAGATTTTTTCCAACTAAGATGCAAAACTAATTGTATGCATTTGTTTTTATTTCTCTCGGTATCGTAAAACATTTCCATATTACCACTGTATTCATTGATACACATGATTGGCTAAAAATCAATAGGCAAACTTTTTACACTACTTTTAAACAAAGTATTCCTTATTACTGGCTGGTCACGTAATTAAGAACGCTGAGTAGTTTATACCTTTATTCAAATTTAAATATTGAACACTCAGTCGATTTGTTACTGTTTGTATAATTTTGGCGCCATTACGTGCTGTAAAAGATTAAAGGTGATTGCTTCTTTAGAAAAAACAATGGGAAAAAATAAAAGTTGTGATAAATCTACAAGGGAAGTAATAATAAAACTTCGCCGGAAGAATTGGTCTTATAAAAAGATAGCCGACCATCTGCAATGTTCAAAAACGATGGTTTTCCACGCTGTAAAGCATTTTGCTACGTATCAAACTACTTCGAATGTTCCACGTGTACCTAAACAGAGAAAAACAACTCCTCGAGATGACCGAAACATCGTTCGTATGGCAAAACAAAATCCTTTTAAAGGGTCCAATGAGCTTAGAAAAGAATATTTTGGTGAAAACAACCCTTCAGCAATCTCAGCACGCACTATTCAAAGACATTTGGTAGAAGAAAAATTGCACGGTAGGATAGCAAGAAAGGTACCCATGTTAAAACTTTGCCACAGGCAAGCCCGGCTTGCATTTGCGAGAAAGTATGAAAACTGGACTGTGCAACAGTGGAAAAATGAACTTTTTTCTGACGAGACGAAAATAAACAGAGTATGTTCTGATGGAAAACGATATGTACGACGTCCCCCGAATACAGCATTCGACCCAAAGTACACGAAAGTTACATTAAAGCACGGTGGTGGAAATGTGAAAATTTGGGGTTGCTTTTCTGGACATGGTGTAGGACCTGTAAAGTTGATAGAAGGTAACATGGATCAGTTCCAATACAAAAATATACTGGAAGAAACAATGTTACCATACGCTGAAGACGTTCTACCGGTCATTTGGACATTCCAGCATGACAATGATCCAAAGCACACTGCACGCACCGTAAAGGAATTTCTTACAGCGCAATTAGTTTCTGTCTTAGACTGGCCTGCTAACAGTCCAGATCTAAACCCAATAGAGAATCTGTGGTTTGAAGTAAAGAAAAAGGTTTCAAATACAAAGTGTGGAAATTTAAGAGAGCTGTATGACGTTTTTTAGAAGAATGGAACTCTATTTCTCTTGCGAAATGTCAAAAATTAATAGAGTCAATGCCTCGCCGGTGTAAAGCTGTAATTAAAAGCCGTGGATATGCTATTAACTATTAATTTTAGTTAAATATTTATTAAATTTCTTTTTATGTTTCCTGTGCTACATAATATTGTGATTTTTTAAATCTAAGTGTCATACAAAACAATTCCCGAGCAGTTAAATAAATCGTTCTTAATTATTTGTCCAGTTTCAGTACTATTTGAATGTGTTACTTTGATAAAATCAATAAAATGTGCAAAAAATAGTTAGCGATTTCATACTTTATTCTTAAGTCAGGTTGCTCTATTAATGTGACTATTATATAACATAACTAGTTGCTTCTCAGAAGGTACACATCTCTGTGTATGATACGATTTAAATAAAAAACTTCTAGAACTTCAAATCGTTCTTAATTATATGACCACAACTGTATATTTTTAAAGTTCCGTACACAAAGGATGCCAACGTGACCCTATTAATAAGACTCCGCTATCCGTATGTTCGTCTGTCTGTCGCAGGCTGCATCTAATGAACTCGTAATAGATAAACAGTTGAAATTTTCAGAGTGTGTATTTCTAACGCATATATCATATCATAATCAATGTCATAAATCATAATATGTATATGATTAAATGTTTTGTTAGTAGTAGAGCTTTTTTGTGAAAGAGTTTGTCAAGGGAAGTACTACCACCATACCTATTTCTGCCGCAAAGCAGTAGTGCTCGCATTGCTGTGTTCCAGTTCGAAGGGAATGGGTGGTGGTGAAATTACAGGCACATGAGACTTTTCATCTTTATATCTCAGGATGGCGGGCACAGTGCAATGCCAAATATGATAAATACAAAAACGTAAAAATACAATAAATAAAAATAAAATAGGGCCCCACATAAGTAAAGGGGGGCATGAAAAAAATCGGTTGTACCCCAGAATGTGGGCACTTACATTTATTAGTAAGTATTATATCAAGTGATGAAAAACTAATAAAAGATTTGTAAAGATTGTGTTTAATTTGAAAAGCCTACAGCTTCATTTACTATTATAGTTTTGTAGTTTACTGCAAAACAGTGTAGCCTAGATGTAGGCGCACTGATAATACTGAATCTGTTACCTACGATTTATCTAGAAGATGCCTAGGTACCTACTAGGTTTGTACCACTAATGTAGGTATGTATACAAACATGCGTATAATAGAGACCCTACACAAAGCACGTATATGTAGGGAGGTAGGTACAGGTACACGATCTACAACGAGAGATGAGATCTTTGTCATGTCAATTGTTCCTTTTTGAACAAAGTGCGTTAGTGCGATCTTCGCAAAAATCTCAACCTAGTCATTAGGAAAACTTTCCCGTTCCTTTTATAGTTAGTCAGTAGGTACTCATTTCTATAAATAAAATACATTGAAAAACACTTACCATTCTAGTTTTCGCAACTTCATCATACGAGAGATAGGATAATATGTTTTCTATCATCACAAGCGGTAGCTTCATGAATTCCATGGTATTAGATGGATTTTATAGACGGATTCTCACTAAATAACACATGTACCTGTGAAAATTAACGCAATTTTCAATGTTTACCAATCTTAACTTCGACTTCGCGATGTTTCTGGCTGCGTGCGGTCACAGAATAAATATTAGTTGGTACGGTGCGGCAGCTTCCTTCCTTTCTTCATTCGTGAAGCATCGCAGTCGATCATTTCACTCTTATGACAAATTGTCGAGTGGGAGCGAGAAAGAAAGCAAACTTTTATTTTGACAGGTCAGGGCAGTGCGTATGACATTGGCATGCGCTGTTATTGGTTGATAACAGCGACACCTATTGACAAACGCATGTAACTCATTTGGAATTTTAAGATCAAGTTTACCTGCGTCTTACCAAGAGGGCTCTTAAAATACATTTATTTACAGAAATAATAATACTACTAATACAAGGTACATGTACAAAATACCTGAAGACCGCTGCTAGCGATCTAAAGGTAGCTCAACTGATCCAAATCACTACCAGACGGAAGCGTCCCTAAGATGCTGGATGCATTGCCACGCTGAATGGCAATACTAATGCGTTGAGCCAGATAAGACCCAGCTCCCGGGTCACGCGACGCTTCGACCAGATCTTAAATAAATTGTAGGTTTTATTTACGGGGCTCTCACCTCCACTCCACCTACCTTATCGAAGATAGGTCTACAGACTAGTTAGTAATACTTACCTAGGCCGACCAAGATTTATTCTATAGATCTTCGTTTTTGTCAAACAGTAGCTATTATAGTAGAAATCAGAAGATGGAATCAGAGCACCCCATGGACTTAGTACGTACCTATACATCTCCCACCCTAACACTAAGTAGGTACCTAGGTACTGTAGTTATTTCTCTTCGAGGTTTTTCTTGGGACCCTCGCTCAAAGGGGGACAGATAGAACTTTTTTGTCACAACTGTCACCCTAGGGTGACAGAGCAGGGTGACAAATGGGAATAATTCACTCAGTCAGTTTTCTGTCCGTCGTAGCTGTCTCACCACCAGCGTAAAAAAACTCCCTCTACGAAGTACGATCGAGACCAAGATAAATGTTTTCATCCCATCTATTCGAAAAGGACGACTGGATTCGCCTTTAAGTGCACCCAACGGTGGTGTTTTCTATGAGAAACTTTTAGCGGGCAGTAATGAGTTTTGCGGCGCACTTATTAAGTACCTAATTCAAAAAGTGCGCGGCAAAGATAATTGCGGCGCACTTATTGAATTTGGAACCAGCGCCAAATAATTCGAACGCAAATATTGTTTGAATAAATACTGGCTGGTACGACGGCCTAAAACCCAAAACAAAAAACGCAAAACACACAAAAAACACAAAACACAAAAAAAAACACAAAACACAAAAACCCAAAAAAAAAGCACAATACACACAAAAAACACAAAAAAAACACAAAAACACAAAAAAACACAAAACACAAAAAACATACAAAAAAACACAAAACACAAAAAAACAACCAAAAACACAACACAAAAAACAAACTAGAGCCTGCGTTTTCGTAAATTTTCACGGATTGTTAGAAATTCATGAATGAATGAATGAATGAAAATACTTTATTGCACACCTTACAAACCAAAAAAATGATGGTGATGGTTTAATTTTGAAAAATGAGCTCTTCAAGTGACAGTGAAAGTATAGAATTAACTCCTGAAAGTATTAGAACTGACGCAAGAAATGTGATGGATATTCTATTACCTAATTTTCACTAGAAACGGGATATTTAACATATAAAACTCAAAAATCATGGTAAATATCCCGTTTCTAGTGAAAATTATGTACATAACCATGATAGTTTCAAAAGTTATATTCTATTACCTGCTAAATCCCGAGAGAAATATATGAAAGCCTGTGGTAATTTTTAATATAAGTTTTTAGTTGCTTTATTATTAGATACTATTTAATTTAAATTTAGTTGTAACGCTATGTTTTATTAAATAATAATATTACAATAACATATGAGGCGCCTTTTATTTTCTCATAGTGGGTGATGAAAAGCAGAGTGTATCACACGGGCGCAACATATATTTTTGGCTCGGGCGACGTACTTTGAATCCCTCGCTACGTTCAGGATTCTACTCTAGAATCCCTCACTTCGCTCTGGATTCAAAAAAGCGCCCTCGCCGTAAAAATATTGTTTTGCTCCCTTAGGATACGATCTAGGTACTATTTATTATTAGTGGTTACTCTATGTTTTATTAAATAATAATATTACAATCACATATGAGGCGCCTTTTATTTTCTCATAGTGGGTGATGAAAAGCAGAGTGTATCACTCGGGCGCAACATATATTTTTGGCTAGGGTGACGTAGGTACTTTGAATCTGTCGCTGCGTTCAGGATTCTACTAAAGAATCTCTCGCTACGCTCGGGATTCTACTCTAGAATCGCTCACTTTGTTCTGTATTCAAAAAAGCGCCCTCGCCTTAAAAAAATATGTTGCTCCCTTATGATACAATCTACTATTCCTACATATATAATGGCCTGTCGGAGGCCTGCAATGCTCTAAGTGGCCTGTATTCACGAACTATAGACCGTTCACCGTAAGTTGGCACCTGCCATGGAGTAGGTATTTACAGGTGCCATCTTACGGTGAACGAGCTGTAATCTTAAACTGAATCGACTATTGTTATTATTTATTCTGCGACTGAATCGAGACTCCAGCATACCTAGATTTTTGTCAAATATATGGAATATCAACGGGTCTTGTTTTGGATAATATGACATCAACTGTTTGTAACAATCACATTTTATAAAAAAAAAAATCCTTTGCTATTTTTAGTGTTCCCGGAACACAGGGAAGCACATTGGTACCGAGTATCATGGCTGCTGTGACGACAGCAGCATTCTAAGGCGAGGCTGAAAAACAGCGTGGCTGAGCCCTCGACCTTTTCTCTTACACTATACTAAATATGTTATTTTTATACCTTTAGCCTTTGTTATTTTTTAGTTTAGGTAGTGTACAGAATAAATGCCCTTTCTTTTTTTTTGGTGTCTATTGTTGTGAAATCTGAAAGCAAGATGTCTCTATTCGCACGCATATGATATCGGCCCGAAGGTAATTAATTACTCTATTCACGACTAGATGTCGCCACATGAATGTTGAGATCTCAGAACAAGTCCTTGTTCTGAGACTAGAAGATATCATATACCTTGCATGGGGTTGCATAGATATATCCAGTATTTGACGGAAGATGCTAATTAACATGGAGCAACATACGGAGGCCTGCAATGCTCTAAGCTAATTAATGATGAATCTATCAACAAAGATTCATCAATATTGGATCAACGACTGCAGTATCATCGGACAAACACAAGTAAATTGTATGATAGGCTAATATTTGTTGAAGTTCTGGGTGTTGTGGTAGCATGGTACTCGTAGTTCCTGATGGATACGACACAGGGGATCCTATTTATATTTATTTGGATCACCAACGAAAGAAGCACAATCGTGCAAAAATATAATTCTAAAGTTACTTAAATCTAGTGTTCTTTCATTCCTAGTGTGCGATCAGCACAGCTATTGTCCAATGGGGAAGACCACTGTCAATTAGTTCCGTGTAGAGGGCGCTGAATGTTTGTTCCTTGCGAACTATCAATCTTCATAGAAATTGTACGTTTTTTAACTTGTTTTCTCGAAATAGGTACCTACTCGAAATATGGGTCGTTGTGTAGCTTTTTGATGTGCAGAAATAGGTGTATACAAATTCCCAAGTGATTTATCATCAAGGAGAAAGTGGGAAAAAGCATTGAGAAGACTTTATTATAAATCAAGTGATTTTTCGAGATTATGTGGAAAACACTTCACAGAAACTGACTATGAGACCACTTCTAAGATAACAGGTATACTGTGAAACATGTCTCTTACTAGGTAGGTAATCCATTATATGCGAAGTTTCAATGTTACTGAACATTTTCATTCTTTTAGATCATTTTTTTAAAATCAATTTTGTCACTACATTTATTTATTTTATTTTATTTCATCAATCCAGGATTTACAGTTATCTTATAGTTACTTATAAGCTATACACTATATGCTATTCTGCAACCAATTTAAGTCCACATTTTGTATACCTACAAACATGTTAACTATAACATTTGACGAATAAGTGTAGGTAGGTAGGTATCTATGTTAGAATTAATAAAATCAAATTGTTGTCCTAAAAACAGCTTAAACTTAGTAAAATGGTAATTAAAATGTATGTTTCGACTACTTTGGTTTTCTTTCCTTGGAGCGATGTGTTGAAATGTATTTTGTATTCTTAACTTATTATCTGTAGTCTTGTAATAGTACTCTATGGTTGTTGTTTGATGTTTGTTCTCTATCTACGGATGTAATATATACTGCTTGCCTATCTCTCGATTCTCTCTACGTGTGTGATTTAATTAATAGCTGATCTTATCATAATTCATCGTTGTATTTAATTCCCAAAAAGGGATTTGTGTTCTGTATTGTGAATATACAGTTAATGCCAATTCAAACCAGTGCCGCATTTATTTCACGTTATCTTTCCACTGCATCTGCCATTAGGACTCTGCAACACGATGCACCTCTTATTTTCAACTCCTCTTTCAACTGGGCGATACGCCAGGTTGAATACATCACAAAATCCAAACCAAGCTCGACAAAAACCAAACCAACGCTTACAAAATCTCAAAAACAATGGATTTATTTTAACAATAACAAGGTATTTTGACGGGTAGCAAACAAACGGCACCCTCTGCCGGAAAAGTTTTTAGTAATCTTCCCGATTGATGTCGATTACCATTTTGCTGATCATTGCGCTGCGTGTTAAAGCTTTTTTTCAAGAGCAGAAATATCTAAAACACGCAGCGCCATCTATAGCAAACTGGACTTCGAAATCGAACTTCAGTTAATTACGCAATAAGACCCAGGACTATGTATGTGACTGTTGGGTATTATGTTAATATAGTGAAAATAAAACAACATAATAAAAACAACATTTATTACTCACATCTCATTATTTTTCACTGTCTATCATATTTTACCAATGTAAATTTATGTTGCACCACTTTCGTAACAAAATTAAGTAAATTTACTTATGTAGGAAGAGATAATAAAACTGAGAACGCCACTAATGCACTACGTCAAATAAAATATTCCTTATTCCATTCATACAAGGGTCAGTTTGAAACGTCAAGCTTCCTGTGCCATGTACAAGGGTGGAGGGGCGTTCAGTTTTAGATTGGTTTATTTCTAGATAATATAATAGTGGACCGTTCTAACCAGCACCATTATAAAGGTTAAATTCCCACTGCAGTACAAATGTTTGCATGATCTGCAAATATTTGTTCCGGGTCTGGGTGTTGGTACTCGTGGTTTCTGATACACACAACACAGGGAATCCTAGTGTTGTCAGGACTATGTGTGCGACTGCTAAGTGTTGTGTTCACGCATGAGCGCGTTTTGATCTTATCCTGAGTCGCTGAAAGTCAACAATCATTATCATCATCATTATCAGCCTATAGAAGTCCACTGCTGGGCATAGCCATCCTCCATAGAATGCCACGAAGAACGGTCTTGAGCAGCCTCCATCCACCGCCTTCCTGCGACCTCTATAATGTCTGGTCTATCGTAAGGGGGGCATCCGATTCATGGTTGCCACTCAAGAACCTTTCTTCCGCAACGGTTATCAGTTCTGCTAGCTGTATGGCCTGCCCATTGCCACTTCAACTTGCTAACTCGTGAGAGCTATGCCGGTGATGGTTTACTCGCGCGCTGTCTCCTTTACGACGTTGCTCGTGGATTATACAAATTTTAATTAAATTTATGTAATTTTAGTGGACTAGGAAAGTTTTATTGATCAGTCACACTGTAATGGTTTAACTAATTTACATTTCATGGCACGAGATGTCGCCACTGACTCGTAGAGTTTATGTACAGAAGAAACAGTTAGGTAGACTTAATTCACCTGGCGTTACTCACCCAGGTGCATTAAGTACACTATTTGTGTACTTAATGCACCTTAAGTACACTATTTGTGTACTTAATGCACGATCTAAATCCGCATAATATAATTATTTCATTTAAACAACTTTGTTTGAGCAAGGAATACAGAAAACTAACATATTCCGGGACTTAAACCTACATCATACAAAATAAAAATAAAGTACAATAAATGGGAACATCATTTCATTAAAAATCACATTTAAAAATCACTAACCAACACTTAAAAGAAAAAAATTACATTATTATTATACACCTGCTTAGCTTGGGGCTAGATAATTTTGTGTGAACTGTCCAGCATTATTTATTTATTTATATACATATGTACAAACTTGAAGAAAATTAATATTTATGTACAAAATTGGATAAATTTTAGAAATTTTGTATGTTACGAACCGCAGGTTTTAACGGCCCCGCTGGATGGAAGAAGTAGGTGGATGAAGGCGGCCCAAGAACGTTCTTCGAACTTTTTGTGGGAAGCCTAAATCCAGGAGACTACAAACAGCCGAAGAAAAAAAAAACACGAAACACGTCACTCACGCTGTTCTCGCCTTTACCAACGAACCGAGCACACTAGTATAGTATTATTTTATCTATGACGCAGTTAAGGCGACGCATTGATAAACTATTTAATGGTTTCGCATAGGATTTCGTATAAGGTCGTATACGCTAAAAACTTTTTTCCTTTAAATTAAAAACGACGATTATTTTTAAAAAAACAGCTCTATATGGGGAAGAATTTGACCAAAATTGTGGTCAACTACGCAAAACCCACTTGTTCAAGACCTGAACTACCAAAATAACAGACTCCTTCCCGCATTGAAAATGTTGGCCGAAAGTGTCATTTGTGTCCAGTGCTTTTTCGTCCAAGACAAAATTGGATAAAACCTAGCTACCTACTCATGAATTGACTGACAAATACTTAAAACAAATTAAAACGAACTTAACTCATGGTCGGGAGATCACAATGCTTCTTCTTAACATGGAAACGCAAAGAAGTGTTATACTTCGTTGCAAACGGGCACACCTCACACTTAAACCTCTTTACCGTGGAATGTTTATATTTATGCTGGACTAAATTTGCAGGAAGAATAGTCGCGTATTCACATTTATCACACTTATAGCGTTTCTTTCCGGTCTCATGGGCTTCTTCGTGATACTTTAAGATGTATTTGTTCATAGTTTGGAACGGGCAACTGGCACACTGCAACTTAACACCGAGCTCTTGATGTCGCTTCTTGTGTTTCAACATAGCATCTTCGTAGAACGTCTTGTACCTACAGTTCTGATAGTCGCAATGTATCGTTGCGGCGTTGGTGTGTCTTAGCATGTGCTGAGTCATACTCAGTCGGTTTTTGCTTTTAAACTCACAAAATCTGCACTGAACTTCGATTTCATCGTGTACTTTTATGTGTTTAAGTAACTCTCCTCTTGACATTAGATCTCCACAAATTTGGCACTGCACTTCCTCCGTCATATGATGGGATTGCTCAAAATGGACGCGTAGGAATTCCCAATTTTCAAATTGTTCTGTACATTTAGTGCATTTGAAGACGTTTTTGATGTCCTCATCCTCCTTTTTAATAACTAGCTCATCTCTGTGAACCAAATTGTTATGCTTACAAAGTTCAAATTCATCGTTGAATTTCTCCGGGCACTTTTCACACTGATGCAATTTACTATCATCATCTGCATTTATCGGATGTTTGAAGTTCACATGCTTCCTATAACACTCTTTAGTTTTAAAAACTTTGCTACAAAACTTACATGTGTAAGTCACTTTCAAATGCACACGGTTATAATGAGGCTTCAACTGACGCTTGTTTATGAATCCTTGGTTGCAAACAGGACAGAAAACCGTTTTAGGACTGTCCATTTTGTGGGTGCACCTCATATGTTTAGCCAGTCCGCCTTGATTTGCAAAAATCAACCCACAAATCGTACATTCCTTAACATCTATAGAGTGAGAATGGTTCAAATATGTGTCTCTATCAGGAAACTGTTTGTTGCATTCGTAACAGAAAGTCCCTTTGTCATGTTTCCTTCTAACATGCCGCTTCAGGCTTTCAGCATTAGCGTATGACAGATTACAGATCTTGCATTTAAGTCTAAAGTCAGCTATCAGAGCATTGTGTTTTCTCCTCATATGCCATTTAAGATAACTGACAGATGAAAAGCTAGCGGGACATTGCCGGCACGTCAGCTCTCCAGTTTTGTCGTTTGTGTACATCTGCTTAAATTCTTCATCATCATCCTTAACTTTGGAGTCCTCATCTTTCACTCGATGGTTTCTCTGAATATGCCGCGCATAAGTCTCTCGTTTAGTGAAAACCTTTGCGCAGAACGGACAGGGTAGCCACAGGTTAGACTTTGGTTTAGCTTTGTGTGTATGTTTTCTTCGAACATGTACAATTAAGCTGGATTGTTTGTCGTACGTCAGACCGCAGTATTCGCATTCATGGCTGAACGTTTCCTCATAAGAGCCATGCTTTCTTCTCATATGCATACGTAGCCGAGACGTGCCTTTAAAGACTAGTGCACACAGATCACATGTACGCTCCAACATATCATCCTTATTGGCACCGGGGCCGTGCTTCCGTCGAATATGAGCAACTAAACTGTTCTTAAACTCATAAGACATTCCACAATCGTTGCAAATGTTTTTGAATGACTTCCTAAAATGTTTGTGGGCCCGTTTCTGGTGTGTAACTAGAGTTCTGGCTGACCCGAAGACTAGATGGCAGACTTGGCAGAAATGGTTGTCGCCTTGTGGTTCGAGCTTAATCTTTTCTGTTTTAAGAAGTTTTTCGCTGATGAGGTTATCGCTGACGATGTTCTGGAAGGTCAGGAGGACAGCGTCTCGGTTCTGGTCTTCGAGTTTGACTGATGGCTCCATTTGGCAGTCATCGTTGTAGGAATCCATGAGTAGTCCATCGTCATTGTCGAACTGGAAGTGTTAAAGAAAATGAATAAGTTAGATCCCATTAGTATATGCTGAAAGAGTAAACGACAGAGCAATAACAGGACTACAATTATGATGGATTTTTACATTACATACAACCCAATCCAGCCATCTAAGACTTTTATTATTAACTTTAACACGAGGAATGAGGAACGGCGATGAACGCAAATGCAAAATCCAAATCGATTCATAAATGACTGAGATACGAGGAAACAAACAAATAAAAAACACTAATTGTGAAACTCCTCCTTTTAAAAAAAGCGGCCAAGTGCGAGTCGGACTCGCCCATGAAGGGTTCCGTAGCAGCAAGTAATATAATATAAAAGTTCTTGTAGTTTGTCTTGGTTGTAACTTTGATCGATGTTTTAATAATAGTGTATTGAAAAAAACTACTTACTAGATGTCGTTCAAACCAATTTTCAGTGAAAGTTTACATGGTAATGTACATCATATATTTTTTTTAGTTTTATCATTCTCTTATTTTAGAAGTTACGGGGGGGGGGGGGGGGGGGGGGTTGACACATTTTACCACTTTAGAAGAGTGTCTCGCGCAAACTATTCAGTTTAGAAAAAAATGATATAAGAAACCTCAATATCATTTTTGAAGACCTATCCATAGATACCCCACACGTATGGGTTTGATGTTTTTTTTTTAGTTTCAGTTCTAAGTATAACCTATAGTATAGTAACCCTAAAAATTTACTGTGTTTTTTCTATTTTTTTGTGAATTTCTTAATGCGGTTCACAGAATACATCTTCCTATCAAGTTTCAACAGCCTAGCTCTTATAGTTTCGGAAAAAAGTGGCTGTGACATACACGGACAGACAGACATGATGAATCTATAAGGGTTAAGTAATTTTTAGTTACGGAACCCTTAAATGTAACCCAAAAAATCCGTTCCAGAGAGGCTCGAAACCGCATCCTCGCCTGTGATCGGCGATGCCTTTTCCTTTTTCCTTTACCGTTCGGCCATAGAACGAGCTATGACGCTGCAGACGAAATTTGTGGCCACTATCAACTCGGCTTTAGCGCCGATGGGAGCCACCTACAGATGTTTCATTTGGAAAATTAATTTATATTAGGTTAAATTTAATGTTATCTTTAAAGTGTGGTTTACACTCGGTTTATCAGCTCCTTTTTTGTGAAGTTGGTTAAAAATAAAATTTGTATAATTCTCTAATACCTACTTACTAAAAAGTGAATGTTATATATAAAAAAAAAAAAAAAATAAAATATATATATATAAATATATATATATATATATCAAAGGTCCTAATTACATACGAAATAGGCAATTCTACAATATACATATTATTTATGCAGGTATATACATAGGGTTTTTTTAGTTAGGATCTCTCTTTCATACAAATTGGAAAGGATAGAGACAGAAGATCTAATGTGAGCTATATTACAACTTGTGGAATCTTGGGCTTGTAATCTCAGATAAATCTCGTCCAAGAGATGACGTCATATTTTGTATGATGCTCATACAAATTTGTGTTTTTTAATTGAGATTTGTTCTTAAAGATCTCAAGAGAGAAGATTTTTCTGAGAATCACTCCCCATTCATCTATTACTAAATGATATATACTCACATCATCAATATTCAAATCTACCTCTATATCCTCCACCTTAATCGTTACTTCCGGATCCAAGCTCCCTATATCCGGGTCCAGGGCTGTTATATCGGGTTCACGGTTCACCGATGACTTCTCTTCTAAATCCTTAAAAGGGTCCTCCTGTTTTTTCTTTTTCTTCTTCTTCTTTTTCTTTTTCTTAATTTCATAGCTCATTGCTTCTTCGGGTAGAAAGGAAGTTGGGTCTTTTCGTTCATCCTTCTCGACTTTAATCACGCTTTCAGTTTGTACAGACATTTCTAGGTGTTAAAAAAACCTGAAAGGATAAAAAAAAAAAAAATTAGCCATGCTCAAGTAGGTAACGGATAATGCAGTGCAGGAATAGTGCCTTTCGAAGGACCCACTACATTTTAACTGCTTGAATGACGGAACATGCTAATGGCCCACCTGAAGTTAAGTGGTAACCTCTGCCTTTAAAAATGCATTACCTCACAGGTCACATACACCTAGGACGCGCCCTATGTGACATTGCACTGCGCCCGCCACCCTGAGACATAAAGATGAAAAGTCTCATGTGCCTGTAATTTCACCGGCACCCATTCCCTTCAAACCGGAACACTGCAATGCGAGCACCGCTTGCGGTTGAAATAGTACTTCCACGGATAAACTCTTTCACAAAAAAGCTCTACTCTTACTTCATGGGAAGTCAAAGTTTAGTCAAAGTTAAAGTTAGATCAAAGTTTGATCCTCATTGGGATATTGATTAATTCAAGTCAATTACATTTTGTAGACAATTAATTTTCGTAGTAGTAGAGCTTTTTTGTGAAAGTGTTCGTCTGGGGAAGTACTACCACCATACCTATTTCTGCCGCAAAGCAGTAGTGCTCGCATTGCTGTGTTCAGGTTTGAAGGGCAAAGGTGCCGGTGAAATTAAAGGCACATGAAACTTTCATCTTTGTGTCTCTGGGTGGCGGGCGCAGTGCAATGCCACATAGGGCGCGACCTAGGTGGACGTGACATATGAGGTAATGCACTGTTCATAGGCAGAGGTTACCGCTTAACACCAGGTGGCCCATCTGCTTGTTCCGTCATTAAAGTAGTACAAAAAAAAAGACACATGTAGAGACTAAAATCCTGTGATATAACTTTTGAGACTATCATGGTTATGTACATAATTTTCATAACCATGATATCGACTGCCCCCTTACCGATTAAATTGTGGAAGAGGTATGTTGATGACATTTTCTGTATTTTGGAAGGAAGGAATGAAGAAATAGAACTACTTTTGGCACATCTTAATGGAGTACATACGAAGATGAGGTTTACGTATGAGATGGAATGTGATCGACGTTTGGCTTTCCTAGACGTATTGGTACAGGTCCGAGAAGATGGTGGGTTAGGCCACTCTGTTTACAGAAAACCTACACACACGGACCGATATCTTCATGCTGATTCGCACCACAACCCTCGGCAGCTCAATTCAGTGGTAACATCTCTCACCAACCGAGCAGTTGACCTGTGTGATGAGAATCACATTGAAAGTGAGCTAGCTCATGTCCAGCATGTGTTGCGTAAGAATGGATATAAGCTTCGGTCATTACCATCCCGACCTAGGCCAAGACCCCACAGATGCAGAGTAGAACGTAGGCCAGCGTTTCTGCCATATGTTAAGGGGGGTGACGGACAAAATTGCGAAAGTCCTGCAAAAGTTTTCCGTAAAGACCATCTTCACTCCCTTAAAGAAGATATCGCACTACTTGCGTTCACCAAAAGACAGTTTTCCACTTGAAAAGCCAGGGGTGTATAAAATTGATTGTAGCTGTGGGAGTTCGTACATTGGCCAAACGAAACGTACGACAGCGTGTCGGGTTAAGGAGCACATACGAGCGGTCAAGAACAGGGACATACATAAGTCAGCCATAGCAGAACACCTTTTGGAATCTGGCTCAAATCATTGGATCGAGCTACACAGTCCGCAGGTAATCTCGACAGAGCGACATTACATACCGAGAATGGTACAAGAGGCAATTGAGATTACTAAGTACAGAAACTTCAATAGAGAAGATGGTTTTCAATTATCTGGAGTATGGAAGCCTGTGGTAAGAATGTGTAAGAATCAAAAAAGTGTGGTACCTGCTACGCGTCCGGACACCGTTAGTGTTGTGTGTCGAGTTGGTGTGAATTGTGACAATGAAACCGATGGTAGTGGTATCGTTCGTAATAAAAGAGTGAGAAAGAGGGTAGATCGATATATCTGCCAATAACATCTACTCGCAAAGACTTTTAGTCAGTTCTCCCGTGATCATGGCGCATGCAACTGTGCCGAAATATCGGGAACATATAAAACTCAAAAATCATGGTAAATATCCCGTTTCTAGTGAAAATTAAAATCCTGTGGTTTGTCAGTTTCCTATTGGCAGCATGTTGGCTGCACAAACATCCATGCTCTGCCGGTCCATATATGGGCTGGGCTGGTTCAATGAATTTGATGGGTGACTTGGGAGAGACCAATGGAACTGACATGGTAGTCAATCGACAAAAGTTCCGAAAAAAATAGGATATAAAGATGCAGTGCTTTAGGGATGGGTCTTCAGGAAAGGTCTGTAGGAAGGGATGCTGCAACATCGAGAACCAGGGCTTTTTAAGTTCGTCCACCTTAAGACACCAGTGCTAAAAACAAGGGCTCATAAAACCTGCAAAGAATTTGTTTGCAAAGGAAATTGATCCGTGCATATATATACAAATAGAGAATACAATCGCGTTTGGAAAAATGGAAAAATACTTGCATAGGAAATTGGACCAAACCTTCTAAATAAGGAGCACAATTTCATCTGCGAAAAAGTACTACGAAACCTTGCAAGTAATTCGATAGCACAGGGCGATAAAGTTTCGGCGTGCGGAACTACCGACTTTACATGCAAGTTGCCAGTGTATTTTTGTAGTTTCAAGTCTTTAGGTTCCGCGCTTGGTCGGCGTACTTGCAAGCAAAACCTGGTGGAAAACCCTGGTCACGTAAATACGCTCCTTCCCTACAGTGCTTTTAGTCAGTGTGATTTGGAAACCATCATTTTATCAAACCAATTTTATAAGAAACTGACAAACCACAGGTACTTATATCTAGACCTGTCACATTAATCATGTGTAAAAAAGTTTATGGAGTTTGATGAGATAATATCTAAAATAGGAGCAAACTCCGTTTGTATGCAGAGGGCTCAAGCACCCCAGCGATACACTCCTCGGGTAGTCGGTAGACGGAACACCCCAAGACCGTTTCTGTTAGCAATCTATGGGGGAGGCCGCCACACACACGCCTATTTCCGCAAAGGCGGGTAGGCAGAGCCCAAATGGGCCTCTTTTCACAGTGGGTTGCACCATCGTGAAATATAGGCGTGACAAGTGGTGAGCTCATCGCCGCCATTGCTTCCCACGACTGATTCGGCTAACGCCTTCTTCCAGTAATAACACATTCCTTAATAAGCTAGCAGCCAGGACAAATCTTATACAAACGAATCTTATCAACAAGTCCAGGTAATCCCTTAGTCGGCTTTTACGACATTCACGGGAGGAGATGGAGGGGTATATTCTTAGGCCGGACACACCACAGAAAATCGATATAATTTAGTATAATGAATAATATATTTTTGAATTTGAATTTGTGTTTTTATTTGTATTTTAAGATATGGGATATTTTTAGTTAGATCATTACTGTGCTATTATAACGCGGATTATCCTTGGGAGTAACAGACAATAGTAACAGTGTTTTGTCTTTTGCATTGACAGGTAGTTTCAAATTCAATCGAAAGAGACAAAACAATGTGTTTCTATTCCAAGGATCATCATCATCATTATCATCAGCCTGTATCAGTCCACTGCTGGACATAGGCCTCTCCCAATGCGCGCCATTTAGACCGATTCCCAGCTATTCCCATCCACTTTCTACCCGCCGCTTTACGCAGATCGTCGCTCCATCTCGCCAGGTGGCGCCCCACACTACGTTTACCAAGACGCGGTCTCCATAGAACACGTTTACCCCAGCGGTTTTCGGTTCTTAGGCATATATGCTCAGCTCATTGCCATTTCAGCTTGTTAATTCTTTGAGCAACGTCGATGTCCTTAGTTCTCTGTCGGATAACTTCGTTGCGGATTTTATCCCTCAGAGAAACTCCGAGCATTGCTCGTACCATAGCACGCTGAGCGACCTTGAACTGATGGAGCAGGCGCATCGTGAGTGTCCACGTTGATTCGAAGGATAATCCGCGTTTATTGAACGACACTCACTTGGCCACTTTTATATTTCCTATTTTTATATTTCCTGTTATCGGCGATGCCTTTACCAGTTTGGCCATAGAACGAGCTATGACGCTGGAGACGAAATTTGTGGGCACTATCAACTCAGCTGTAGCGCCGATGCGAGCCATCTACAGATGTTTCATTTGGAAACCTTCTGTTCAATGTCCAAGATTTAAATGGAACACTTGAACAAATAACAAACTTTTATATTTCTTACGTTGAATGGTTTAGGAGGAAATCACACGCGACAGAGAGGAACTGACACCAATATGTTTTATTTTGTATTTTTTGTATTCTACTAAGAATGTCGGTACAAGCAGATGGCCCACCTGATAATAAGTGGTACCCTCTGCCTATGAACAGTGCATTATCACATAGGTCACGTCCCCTAGGACGCGCCCTATGTGGCATTGCACTGCGCCCGCCACCCTGAGACATAAAGATGAAAAGTAATAGCTAATTTAAATTTGTTTTATCGCATTTGCACGCCGCTCCACACCCATGGAACCTAAGTACAGGCACTAAAACCTTCTTCAATAAATACCCGGTACGACAATGAAGACTGCATTAAAATCTGTCCAGTAGAACGAGTCATACAGACGTTGCCAATATATTTATATATGTACATAAACATTTACATTAACATGAAGATTAGCTACAAAAAAATACGTTTATGTTGGTGTTCTTCATGTAAATAAATATATCCAACGCATAAATTCCACAAGGTTACTCAATAACACGTCAGAGATAGACAAATATAATAAAACTTACCGAGGATTATAAAAACAGAAATTACATCAAATTGAACCCACTTTGTACATTGGCTGTAATTTACAACAATTGTATAAACAATTGAAATTAACAACACACGCCCGACCACCACCTTTGATTTATAAATCGATATTTTACACTATTATCTACACAAAATAGCCGAAGATCAAAATGGCTATCATTTCATTTTAATATTATCGAATCTTGTAAATTTTTTTTTTTTTTTTTCTTTCGCCCTTTTGGGCAGGCTATAGTCTAAGACCATACCGCCTAGTCATACGTAACGTATTTTTTCTTCCGTAAGTTGTTTATGTTTATGTCTTTCGTATAAATTGTTATTCAAATTCTTAAAATAGTCAAATCCAGGTTAAATATCATTTGATTTAATCTTCAATGATGTCTTCTTCGTAGTTAGGTAAGATGTCTTCTTCTTTTTATTTCAAAGTAAAAAAAGCAACGAAATATCTGTCAGGCAAGTCACTGACATTCACAGTTCATACAAATAAAGAAGAGGAAGGAAGATTCCTTTTTTGTTTTCGATAAGACGATAAATACAACACAACAAATAATTACAATTATTAAATTATTAATTATATATCTAAATCTCAATTACAGTACTAATTATAAATTTGTACAAATAATTAAAAGTTGAGGCATTCATAAGTAACTCCTGAATGCACCGCGGGACCAGATTGGGCTCACCATATATTTGAAGAAGCCCATCTATCAGCATAAGGCGCTGGATACTGAAAGATGGACACTCGAAGAAAATATGGCTCAATGATTGAACCTCCTGTGATTGACAATGATTACAAGAAGAAGAACCAACCATTTTTAAACGATGAAGATGAAAATTCAAGCGGCAATGGCCAAAACGTAGTCGGCAAATAGTTGAGTAAAACTTTCTATTTATGAAAAATTTACTTTTGCAGAACCATGGTGTAGCATTAATCTGAATATCCAAAGCAGCATACCAACTACCTTTGTTCTCGATTTGTGTACAATGATATGAATGTCTCCCCCATGTTTGACACATCCGTTGTTTTAAAAGGCTTATAACATCTGTGTATGGTAAAGAAACATCTGCATCGTTGCTCTCAAGGTTAGAGAGAGTATCTGCAAATTTAACTATAGTATTGGCAAGATAATCTACTTTTTCATTTCCTTCTACGCCTTTATGTGAAGGCACCCAAACAAAACTAACATGAATATTTAAATCCGCTAACTCAACCCATAACTGTTTTATAGAATAAATTAAGTAGTTAGTGCTAGCATGTAATTTGTTATTTGTTAAGTTTTGTAAAACACTCATGCTATCACTTACTACAACCCATTTTTTGTGCCCTAAATTACGATTTCTAATATGTTTCAAAGCACTCAAGATAGCGACAGCCTCAGCTGTAAAAATGCTAGCATGTTTATCTATTTTATGACCAACACCAATATTCAAAGATGGTTCAAATATAGCAAAAGACACAGCATTATCATTTTTTGATCCATCCGTGTAAATAAATTTATGATCTATCCACTCTGACAACATCACATATACTTCTTCTTTAGTAGACAGATTATTGTTGATAATAATTTTCATTGCTGGGAATTTGCTAATGAAAGATCCTTCATAGCAAGGTAAAATATGACTTGATTGATATATGTTTAAATTTTGAAGAGAGTAGAAGAAACTTTGGAAATCTTGTAGCATAAAAATTGGTTTTAAAACAGGTTGAGCGCTAGCCAGATTGACTAAAAGACTATTGCCATAAACACTATAAAGTTTGAGGATAAATCTTTCTCTTAAATAGTTAAAACGGATGATTATTGGTGGAAGATTACATTCAATCTGCATAGAATTTATAGGAGTACTTCTAAATGCCCCAGTAATCAAGCGAAGACACTTGTTTTGAAAAACATCAATCTTATTTACAATTTTAACATCAGACGCAAAACAATAGAAACCATATTCAAAATGACTACGAACTAATGATTTGTACAATGTTAATAAAATCTTTGGGTCTGCTCCCCAGTAAGAGCCAGCCAAAGACTTTAATATGTTGTAAGCTTTGTTAGCTTTATTGAAGATATGTTTAATATAATTATTCCAGGATAAATTATTGGAGAATAATATCCCCAAGAATTTAACCTCGAGTGATACAGGTAAAGGAGAATTATTGTAGTAAATAATGGGCATATTATTATATCTTTTTCCAAAAACAACAACCTTCGTCTTCGAAGGATTAACATTAAGGTCTAGGTAAGAAAAATATTTGTTAAGCTTTGCTAAAGCATCATTAACAATTTCAGCAACTTGAGCTAAATCAGTTCCTGACGCATAAACAACCAAATCATCTGCAAACTGTAAATTTTTTACACGCGAACTTAATATTAGATTTAAGCGACGTATATACAATATGAAAATTAAAGGTGACAAGATGCCACCCTGACAAACACCTACAGAAGAGAGTCTAGGTCCATAAAGGTGCCTATTGTATTTGACGAAAACTTCTCTATTGTTTAAAAAGGTTTGAATCCAATTTATAATTTTTCCAGGAATTCCTATTGTTAACAACTCTCGACAAAGGACTTCAATGTTGACACTATTAAAAGCGCCCGCAATGTCAAAAAAAACAGCTACCAAAAGACTATTTGATGCCAAAGAATTATGAATATCAAGCTGTAATTGACAAATACTTTCACGAGCTGAACGATTTCTACGAAAACCAAACTGATTGGAAGGTAAGATATTGTTTTGTTCCACATAAAATTCTAAGCGATGTTTCAGCAATTGTTCAAATATCTTACCAACACATGAAGTAAGTGTGATAGGACGATAGGAATCAGGAGATAATTTGGGTTTATTAGGTTTTAAAATTGGTACCAAACAATCTATTTTCCAGTCTGGAGGTATATCATTATAATCCCATAATAAATTTAAAACCTTCAGAAAAAATTCTAAACTATTACTACTCATTTTTTTAAAAATAATATAGGGTATTCCGTCAAGACCAAAGGCTGTATCTCTTCTAGAGAAAACGGCGGAATTTAGTTCATTAATTGAGAATGGATTAAGCAAAAAACTATTGCTGGGATTTAAGCTACTAGTATCAACTGCGTTAGGTGTGTTTATTACAAAATCAGGAGTATATTTCATTAAAAAATCTAAAATCCATGTGTCATCTTCATTATTATTAGGAGTATATGTTTTATTAAATTTACGCATAAATTTCCATATAACAGATAACGGAGTACAGCGATTGAAAGTTTCACAAAGCAAGACCCAACTATTTTGTCTTTCAATTTTAATAGTGAGTTTTTTAAGAGCCCGAAGTCTCTTGAATTCTAGATAGCTTTCCTCAGTTGGGTTATATTTGAACTTTAAATAGGCTTCTTTGAAATTCAAAACAGCCTCTGAGCACTTTTGATTCCACCATGGAAGGTAAGGTTTTTTACTAGGATTCTTAGGACAAGATTGATGACTGATGGTAGAGCAACTTGAATTATTCAAATTAGGAACAGATTTCGCAGTGGCTGTGCGCAAAATGTCACAAAAATGTGAATATGTATCCTGAGGACATAAAATATCGATTTGAAAATCAACTAGCGATGCATCCATGCAACTCCGAAACATTTTCCAATCGACATGTTTATAATTTGGGTAGATGGGCAAATGTTTCTTATTAAGACAACTACTATCTGAATCAATATTATTATTACTAACCAAGACTTCTATGATTACAGGAAGATGATAACTAGTACCAAGAGGGCTATCATGAACAGACCATTCACAATGAAGTGCCAACGATGGCGAAACCAAAGACAAATCTAGTGCGTTTGGACGCCATGTCAACGAACCAATTGTCGTGGCTTGACCATCATTAAGTAAAACCAAATTATTATCATCAATTACATCTAAAACATCCCTACCACGAGGGGAGTCAGACCCACAACCCCAGGAAGTGTGGTGGGCATTAAAGTCCCCTGCAAATATAATTGGACCAGGAATTGACTTTACCAATGCATCAAATTTACTCTTATTAAAAGCTGGGTCACTATTTGAGGGACTGTAAAAACTGACAATACTCATGTCTTTTTTGTTAATGGTAATTCTGACACAGATGTTTTGTAATGAATTGTCAAAATAAGTGTTAATTTTTGAATATGTAATACTATTATGAATGAATATGGCTACTCCGTTATGATTGTTTCCACAATCATTGCGCTCAATGTTGTAATTTTTAATTTTAAATGTTTGATTAACTTTAAACCATGTTTCTGATATGATTGCGATATGAACTTTATGTGTGTAAAGAAAATTTGTAAATAAGTGCTTATTACTATTCAAACTTTGTGCATTCCATTGTATTATTTTTAAAAAATCCATTATGAGGAAGGAGGGAGTTTATTGCTGAGAGTTTTTTTTAAGGTCTCTCTTATGGACCCTGAATTAATGGGGACATCTTTGTTACTGATAATTTTGGTGATTGTTTCTATTAAAATGTTAATAAAAACTTCAGATTTCATTAAGTTGTTTACTTGTACATCAAGTGTTCTTGCTGTGAGCTGTGGGAATGATTTAGAGTCGAATAAGTCAGAAAAAGTTGCTGTGCGGGACTTAATTTTGTTTTCTTCAACTTTTTGTTTTTTCATGGGACATGATGATGAAATGGCTATGTGATTACCATTACAATTCAGACATTTAGCATTTTTTGGGTCAACATTGCATTGACGGAAATTGTGGCCTTCAGTACAGATAGAGCACACCTCTGAATTTCGACAAAATTTAGCTATATGTCCATACCTCATACACTTTAAACATTGTTTCACAGGAGGTATGTACACATTCACCTCATGCCTCCATGAGTCTAGGTATACATGTTCTGGGAGGTTGGTTGAAGCGAATGTCACTGCAACTGCCTGCGTGGGTTGGAATTGAACAGCTGCACCGCCATCGCCTCTCATCCTGCGCATGAAGCGCCTTACTGAGATCACCTTGCTGGAACTTCCGATCAAAGAGAAGATCTGCTTATTAGACATGTCAACTGGAACCGAGGTAAGCACCCCAGTCACCTCTGTATCTCCAGCTGGAATGCTGGCCCTAAGGGAGAGCTGGTCCAAGAGTTTTTTGTTTTGGAGGAACATGTTGGCGTTGTTGGGGAGATCAAAGGTAATCCCCACCTTAAACTTGTTTAATGATCGCAGGTGCATTACGCCCGAGACGCCATGCTCTCTCAGTCCCTTCGAGAGGGCCATACGATCTTTATCAGTGAATGCCGTGTTTTCCTTATTATGATTTAAAAAGACAATATAGTCATTTTTGTTTGAGTTTTCGGGGTATCTACGTGAATACCCTGGAACTTTAAATATAGCATACTTATCAGACCTTTCCGGTGTTACGCTATTGCCTTTCGATAACTCTGACTTCATAGATTCTGAGTCCGACGAAATCTCGGAATGCGAAGCCGTCGCCGTCGGAGTCATAAAATTGGATTCATCCGGGGGAGGCGGTTCCTCCTTCCGCCGTCTTTTCTTTCCTCCCATCTTGCTACACCGCTAACCAATGGTATTTATAAGTGTTTACGACAAGTCCCAAGCTTCTAAAAAAGGGAGTTTGGGTATTTTTTAGAAATAATCTGAAAAACGCGCCTTGTCGTTTTAACGGTTCCCGCCTTTTTTTCCGAATCTTGTAAATGAAAAAAGAATGAATGAAAAAATAATATTAAATGACAGTGACAGATGGTCACAGCTTGACACAGACACACTAGCCCCGGCCAAGCGCAAGCCATATACAGACAGACCTTGGAGGAATAAGTAACGGGATAGGTTGTTCCGAGGCCCAAGTCCGAGGTATGCAAACACAATCGTGACGATGATCGTGACGACGATCGTCTGTGTATTACGTACTAAGTAGCCAGAAATGGCAGAAACAGCACAGATTAGTGGCTAGTCACTTTGTAATACACGGACGATCGTCGTGACTATCATCGTTAGGATTGTTGCCGCAATGCAAAAGTATTAGCCATTCCTTTTACATAATCCTCCAATCGACCGACTGATTCCATAGAAAAGTCATAGTGATGCCGCCGCGTTTTATATCGGATAAATTGATGAAACTAGGGACAGTACCAAACAGTAGCCACAATAAAAAAAAAAAGAAGAAATTCACATCAACTATTAAAAAATAATTGTTGATTATCGTACCGATCGTGATTTCTGTACTATGAATCCTTGTTGACATATTTAATATAATAGATTAAATATATGATCAGCAGATCAGCACCACCCTCGATTCGAAATTCCACGAAGCCGTGCAGCTCGCTGGCAACAGGTCTCATTGGCGTAACATCGTCCGGCAGAAAGTGATCCATGGAGGAGGTCCCGACCACCAGCATTGAGGAATACGACGCGAGGAGGAGGAGGAAATATATGATAATTATATTGAATTTAAATATATATGATAATTGATAATGTATAGTATTTATTAAAATAGTTAATTTATAATTATAATATGGTATTTTACAGTCCATGGACAGCTGTAATGCACCAGGGACTTTACAAAAACAAGGCATTTGCTGTGCCTGTAATTTCACAACTATCTTTTTTTTTTTTTTTTTTTCGAATGGATTTTTCATTTAGTTGACCGCCTGGGGTCATGACTGCGTTACCGGGCTTTTGGTGAGCGCGGATGGCGCTCAACCTGCAAAGTTAGGTTGGGGCAACTAGCACAAGGGCACCACTTAGGTACGGACCTCGGCTTGGGCTGTTGCCGGTTGGGGAGGAACGGGCAAAACGCCCCGGAACATGCTTGTACCGGTTTAGGCGTAGGGTACAGAAGGTTTAGGCGTAGGGTACAGAAGGTACTTAGAAGTTTCACAACTATCTACCAGTGCCAAGTCAAAGTGACTCTGCAGCCAAAACGCTTCGATAGCGCGTTCTAATCTACAAGTGGTGACACCTAAAATGAACCGAGAACTAAAACGAAAAGTTTAATAGATGGCGTGAGCGTCACTCATACCATTTTTATATCGCCATGATTTTACTCTAATCGATAATTAAAATCGGGTAGTGAATCTGCCATTTTTCAAAGAAACGTCATCATTTTTATATAATTACAAATTAATGGTTTTTTTCTAGTAATTTCGTGTAATTTTGATGGCATTTCAACCGGTGTAACTTGGTTTTAGCACATGTGTGATGTAGTGATGTGTATTGCCTGTCTTTTTGAAATGGTGGATTTTTCCTTGTAAAAACTCTGTTTTTCTGCCACCATTTAAACCGGGCTATGACTTGACGGACACTCTTGACGACTTGAGGAAGCCATTATATGAAGAAGAAGACGAATCACAAATCAATCGTTAGCCATTATTAGAAGAGAAGAAGAAGAAGTTCTTTTTGTTATCGCTAATTTTCTAACCAAACAGAACTGACTGAAGTGATATTTTTTACGTCGATAAATAAATGTATAAAAAGCCATGTTCCAAGCTGTGATAAAGCGTTATCTAACGCACAGTAATACAATACGTGTGCGATTGGCTGCGAATAGACGATCATTTCAGAGTACTGCGAGTAAGACCACTTCTTTGTAAATATTATTGAATTTACTGAGTATATATTTTATAATTAATATTTTCTACAGGTCTCAGGCACGGGGAATACGAATGGCAAGATCCGAAGTCAGAAGATGAAGTGTAGGTAGAAAATTTAATTATTTATCATTGAGTAAAACTTAAAAAAAAAACTATAAAACTTCTCCAAGATTGGTTATACGTACTTAAAATATAGAATAAACGGTTGGGGTGTACATAAGGGGGCACTGAGGAAAAAAGACTTTCCAATGAGATATAACACTATCCTGCTCTAAATTATGGTTCCCATGAATCAAGACTAAATTGTTATTATAAGGTAGCAAATAGGTACCAATTTTCAGCCAATTCACACGGAGGTAAAAGTAACCTTAAAGGTGATAAAAGTAACTTTATGGCAACGCTGGATGGTCTACTTAGCTTTCTATATTATAAATTCTACTAAGTAGGTAGTCTTATGTATACAGAGTCTGTAGTGCAGTCAAGATGTAAATCCGTGCTTGCATAAGTTCCGGTCATTCTGAATTTTGTTTATGTTGTTAGGACCTAAACCAATATTAAAAAAACCAGATTTGCAATTTTCAAAGTGTTAAAGGCTTAGCGGCGGAGTCAACTTAAATGCCACTGTTTGGGGGTGGAAGCTATCTCCTCAGGGACCCACCACCATGGATCGCGCACCTCTTGCTCTTCTGTGATTTTTTATATGTAAATGCAGGAAAAGGTACAGTTTATTTGCATTGTTCAGGGTGTTCTGGGTATTTTCTATGTATAATAAAAAATATCTATGTAATGTATTGTATTAAGTATATCAGTTATCTAGCACCGATAACAAAAGCTTTGCTTAACTTGGGGCGAATGTTGTGTGAACTGTCCAGCATTATTTATTTATTTATTATTTATGAGTTTACGGCTAGTATAGTATTATTTTATATGTGGTTTACGGCAAATAAAGAAATTACGAGCCCCACTAGATAATATTGTGTGAACTGTCCAGCAATTTTTATTTATATTTATTTATTAGTCCCGCAGCGGGAATCGATCCCGCAACCTCAATCATCTCAGCCGGTTAGTCGTCCGCCGCGCCACACAGGTTGTATAATTATTATTTTCTGCATATTTCAGTGTACATATAGTGTACATAGACAAGGATGGAAACAAAACGAAAATAAGAGGCAAAGTCGGTGACAATATTCTGTATTTGGCGCACAGATATGGAATTCATATGGAAGGTAAGCATTCTATCATCATCATCGTCATCATCATCAGCATCAGCGTAAACATCCACTGCTGGGGGGCATGTAATGGGGGGGGGGGGGGGGGGGGAGATTTGCCATAATCACCATGCATGGCAGGCGAGTTGTGATCGCAATTAGGTAGCAAGATTTTTTATACTTTGTGTATGATTCGGAACAATCTGATGGCCCACCTGATGTTAAGCGGCACCCTCTGCCTATGAACAGTGCATTACCTCATAGGTCACGTCCACCTAGGACGCCCCCTATGTGGCATTGCACTGCGCCCGCCACTTTGAGACATAAAGATGAAAAGTCTCATGTGACTGTAATTTCACCGGCACCCTTACCCTTCAAACCAGAACACAGGAATGGGAGCACTACTGCAGCAGAAATAGGTATGGTGGTAGTACTTCCCCGGACGAACTCTCTCACAAAAAAGCTCTACTACTACTAAAAGTATGTAAGTACTCAGGTGGATGCTGCTGCCTATCCTCTGATGTAATCCCCTAGTACGGCTTATATTACATCCATGGGAGGTTCAGGGGTCTGTTCTTAGACCGGAAAGACCAAGGCAGCATTGACGACCTCTGTGGCGCGGCGGGTGATGGTTCGCCTGCGGCCCAGGAGGTTTGCGGGTTCGATTCCTGCCTCGGAACAAATATTTATACGATCTGCATATAATTGTTCAGTGTTCTGGGTATTTTATATGTATAATCCAAAAAAACTATGTTATGTATTGTATTAGTATATCAGTTATCTAGCACCCATAACACAAGCTCTGCTTAGCTTGGGGCTAGATAATGTTGTGTGAACTGTCCAGCATTATTTATTTATTTTTATTTTTAAAGTGGCAATGGGCTATAGGTCACTCACAGATCTTACAATCGCTGAGATAACAGTTCGCCTTCATCCACAGACCAGTTTGGAGTCGTTGCGTTACATTCTCACTCAGTAACAGTAAAGGTTACAAACTTGATGTTAATACTGTAATTAGGTACTTGAGGATGTAATCACGATAAACACGATTGGACAAACTTTTCTTGATAGCTTTATTATTTTAAATTGGCCCTCCTAAAACCCGTTTTAGGTCCCTCGACTAGAGAAAATATTAAGCGTAAATTGTTATATTTGCTACTTTATAAGCAAAACGAAGTTTTATCATTTGTCAGTTACTTCCGAGCGGCAGAAATGTATACCTCATCTCTTCCCGGGTTCAAGTGAGTAATAACGCTGTCACTGTCTTGCAGCTATTGTTTTCTTGATAGACTCCGCCCATTCGATATTTTAACATATCGCCTTAACAGTTAGGTTTAGCCATTGTGGTGAAGATATTTGTCAGCCTAGACCTTGCGTTACCGGGTCTAGCTGCTTCCAGGATGCGCCGCGTGGAGGATATCTTAGTGCACCCCAACCACCAACCCTGAACCAGGCAACGGAAAGGGGCTTAGCGATTGCTTCCTATTGGTAGACTAAAATTTAGTCATTGTTTAGCCACTGACACGAAAGATGAAGAAGAAGCCTTAACAGTTTATGTTTAAATTTCAGGAGCGTGTGAAGCGTCGCTGGCTTGTACCACGTGCCACGTTTACGTACCACATAAGTTCCTAGACCATTTACCCCCATCGGAAGAAAAGGAGGATGACCTGTTAGACATGGCGCCGTTTTTGAAAGAAAACTCCAGATTAGGTTAGTTGGCAACATGGCAGTTAGGGTGGTTGAGTTGAGTTGAAGCTAATGAAGTTATCCAACAGAGAATAAGGTCATCGACATAGCTCAAAGAATTAGCAAGCTGAAATCACTGGACACTCACGATGCGCCTGCTCCATCAGTTCAAGGTCGCACAGCGTGCTATGGGACGAGCTATGCTCGGAGTTCCTCTGAGGGATAAAATCCGCATGAAGTTATCCGACAGAGAACTAAGGTCATCGACATAGCTCAGAGAATTAGCAAGCTGTAATGGCAATGGGCTGGGCATATATGCCGAAGAACCGACAACCGCTGCGGTAAACGTGTTCTAGAGTGGAGACCACTTCTTGGTAAACGCAGTGTGGTGCGCCCCCTGGCGAGGTGGAGCTACGATCTGCGTAAGGGCTGGTAGAAAATGGATGGGAAGAGCTGGAAATCGGTCTAAATGGCGCTCATTGAGAGAGGCCTATGTCCAGCAGTGGACTGATACAGATGATGATAATGATGATGAGAGACTCAACTGGGCTTCTTTTCACTGTGTGTTGGACCGTACTTAGATTAAAGGACAATGATTTATTTTTATATATTGCTACTTTAGAAGTTTTATCATTTGTCGCTCACGTCAGTTACTTCCGACCGGCAGAAATCTATAATACCTCATCTCCCGGGTTCAAGTGAGTAATAGCGCTGTCACTTTCTTGCTGTTATTGTTTCCTTGCTAGACTCCGCCCATTCGATATTTTAACATATCGCCTGAATACAAACTGCGTTTTCTTTATTAAAATCGTGTTTACTAAGTGTATCGTTATCCTTTTCGGGTTTAGTAAGTGTATCGCTACCCTTATCGTGTTTAGTGAGTGCCCCCTTACAATCTCTAATGTCGTCTTCAATAAGTATCGTCGTTTGCATTTTAGAAATTCGATTTCGTTCGCTCCGCAGAGGAATAGCAAACTATTCAGTATACTGTGACTTACACAGATTAGCGAATAGGGAATAAAAGTTTTTTTTTTGTGGACATCGAACCGGTACGGAGGCCTGCAATGCTCTAAGTTTGTGGGAAACCCATGTTTCCCAGGGATGAGACTACCTAAATCGTTTTTTCGCCCTCAAAATCCCCCATAAACCCCCAAATTTAATCGAAATCGTTTCGAGAATGTTATTACAAATATATATTAACTGCTAGATGAATATAGCCCTTTATTGGCTCTCTATTGTTACCCTACTACCAATATTATTATGTTAAAGTAAGCTGTTCGTTCTCCTAGCTTCTAAATAGCTTTATTTCGTTAACATATTTTTTTCTTATTTTTCAGGTTGTCAAATAGTCCTCACCAAAGATCTAGAAGGGATGGAAATCCAGCTCCCAAAAGCGACCAGAAACTTCTATGTAGATGGACACAAGCCAACCCCACACTGATATATAGGACTCATTTGAATTATTACAAATCTTGCTGTAATTTTTTGGCCTGAGGTGGAACCGCTTGTGGTGCGAAATTCAAATTTGATTGTGATTTTTGCTAATCACAGCTCATTAGAGGTCGCGCAACTAGTAATGAGCGCTGACCTTCAATGCGCAGTAGTCATTATTTGGGTCTGTTTAGCGGGGGGAGAGAGGCGCGACGGGAGAGGCGGCCAGCGCCGGCGCGCTATTGGTTGATCAGTCGCCTTCCGTATCGCGCGCCCCGCACTCGCGTCTCGCGTTCACTACATACAGACGCGCACACATGTTTTTGATTCCTAGTTGATATTGATTATGTTGTTTTCGTTTCGTTGTGGAAAAGATGTCAAAAAAAAAGTGTTAACTAGGCTAGCCAGAAAAATGGTTTATGACGTGAATTATTTTATTTAAAAAAAGACAGATGAAATAGTCGATAATCGTTGAAAATAAAATACAACAGATCATTACCAATCTAAAACAGGGTCAGAAAAAAACAGCACTTGCTACACAAACGTCTGTAGCAACTGTTAGAAGGATTTAGAAAAATCCTATCGAGAAATGCTGTTCGCGAATGTACACATGCGCAATCAACCCCACCACTTTCGCCGAGCGCACATTACTCGTTGCGCGACCTGTAGCTAAACCTGATTTTGCGGAAACTACAATAGTTTAGCTGCGAATGTCATTCAATGATTTTTACAGTGATATTTTTGTACATTGAAATTCATAGCTGAACCACAGAATAAATATTAGTACAGGTACAGAAGACTCACTTAGCGAAAAAAAATATATAAATAGCGACTCTTGCTGGGACGCAACAAAGTGCAATTCAGCTCGCATTAGCGCTCAATGCCTATCGCGATATTCACCTAAACATTTGCTCTCTCTTCTAACGCGTAACTCTGTCGCTGTCTGGCGCTGAGTGATGCGCATCGAAAGGGTTGTCGACATATCTAATAAAAAATTAAATAAACCTTCCGTTATATAGGTAGGTAGTCAACATTGTAGCACAGATTATGTATTAGTTACTTCGTAACGCGCAAGACAGCTAAAAGAGGCCGAACATAGGGTTGGAGCTTTATGTCTCAGGGTGGCGGGCGC
Organism: Operophtera brumata; assembly: GCA_932527175.1. NCBI lineage: Eukaryota > Metazoa > Arthropoda > Insecta > Lepidoptera > Geometridae > Operophtera > Operophtera brumata. The sequence goes on along the minus strand of OW052239.1, from coordinate 48,800,115 downwards.
AGTGCAATGCCACATAGGGCGCGTCCTAGTTGGACGTGACCTATGAGGTAATGCACTGTTCATAGGCAGAGGTTACCGCTTAACATCAGGTGGGCCATCGGCTTGTTCCGTCATTCAAGTAGTTTAACAAAAAAAAGATCGAAAGCAGGTAGGTATTTTTAACCCCCGACGGAAAAACGACGGGGTGTTATAAGTTTGAGGTGTCTCTGTGCGCGTGTGTGTGTGTATGTGTCTGTCTGTGGCATCGTAGCTCCCGAACGGATGAATCGAATTAGTTTTTTTTTGTTTGAAAGGTGAATTTGTCGGGAGGTATCCAAATCGGTTCAGAAGTTTCATTGCTTTTTAGTTTTTTTTTTCGGAGGGTTTTTATTAATTTTTACAAAATTAATTACTTGTAGGTAAATTTAATAGTTACAAAGTTATATGGATATTATAACGATGAGATATTAAGTTGGTAGGTAAGTATAGTTTTTCTCTGCTTATGAAGTTAACAAGCTACGATTTAATTTAAAAACATCAGTAGGTTTACCAAAACCATCGATGACCAAAACATATTATTATTATGAACTGAACTCGCTCTAAATAACCTAACCTACATAAAGTACCTTGCGAGTACCTATTTTCATTTTGAAATAGGTACATATTAGGTACATATTATGTACCTACGAATTATGTAAGTACCACATGTTATTATCAATATTGTTATTATGTAGAAATAAAGACTTATTTATGTTTTTTTTTTTTATAAGAACTAAGAATGACGGAACAACCAGGTAGCCCACTTGATGATAAGCGGTAACCTCTGCCTATGAACAGTGCATTATCACATAGGTCACGTCCACCTAGGACGCGCCTTATGTGGCATTGCACAGCACCCGCCACCCTGAGACACAAAGATGAAAAGTCTATGTGCCTGTAATTTCACCGGCAACCACTTCCAACCGGAACACAGCAATGCGAGCACTACTGCTTTGCAGCAGAAGTATGTATGGTGGTAGTAGGTACTTCCCCGGACGAACCCTTTCACAAAAAAGCTCTTCTACTGCTGATTTAGAGCGATTCAGAAGTAAAGTCTAATTAAGCACGTAAGTAGATCGGTAAGTAGTAGGTAGGTAGTAAGTAGGTAGGTACCTAAATTCAAGTAATTACTTAAACCTATATTACAACCTAGATCTTTGAAATCTATTCTGTATGCACAAGAAATCACACCTATGAAAGGCATTACTTTGATATGTACCTACAGAAAATAACTAATGTACCTACATCAATTAATTAACTTAAATTTCTCCGTACTTCGGCAATGCAAAAAATTACAATTCTTTATTTGTTTTTTGACTATTGCATCCATATACAGCACAATATGTAGGCGACGGCATATTTGCGCGGGAAACGTGTTGCGCGAGCGCTCAGGCGTGCGTGTGACAACCGATTGTCACTTGTTACGTCTGAGGAACGGCCGGGCTGTAGGTATATATCGCGCGACCTTGAGCGAGTGATGATGCCCTGGCTGAACTAATGATAATTATGAGACACTTTCAATCAATATATGCGTGTTAGGTCTTCTAGTTTCCGCAAAATCAGGTTTCGCTAGGTCAAAATATGTTGATGAGCTGTGATGAGCAAAAAACTCAATCAAATGTGAATTTCGCGCCTCAAGCGAAACAGTAAGTCACATAATTTTGTTGGAGTGCTAAACAAAATGCAAGAGTAGTCGCTCAAAATGGTAGCTAAGGCAGTAGAAACTAAAAATAGGTACCTATAGGTACTAAGTATGTAATATAAAAGTGGGCTTCAAAATATCATTAAAAAACCGTTTAATAATAATTATACAGGTTGTGGCAAAACAATGGGACTCTCAGGGTAAGTACCTTTTATGTTGAAGTTAGAGAGGTTAGCTCTTAGAAAACATTAGATGAAATTTAAAGAACAAAAATTACGTTATTGGGTTTTTGAAAAATAATAATTATAAATTAAATTACATTTCAAAATTAAAATAACAAGTTGGGCTCAATCGCCTCTGTCTCATCAGGAATAAGTACCTAGTGAGACAGAGCTTCGCTCGGCGATTTCTTTTTTAAATCGTGTTTACTAAGTGTATCGCTACCCTTACAATCTCTAGTGTCCGTCTTCAGCCAGTATTGTCATTTGAATTTTCGAATTCGAAATTCGATTTCGTTCGCTCGGCATACTTTCTTTTTTGAGAAATGTCATTTATCAGCCATTTTCCATAAATCCAAAACAGAAGTTTTATTTTTCTTCAAAATTTATCTTATGTTTCTTTAGAGCAAATCTCTCCAATTACATAAAAAATGCTACTTACCCTGAGAGTCCCATTATTTTGAGTCTATTATTATCATAAAACTTTAATTTTTTATTTTATTAAAATCTGTTCACAATGAGGAGTTTTCTAAGTGTCATTGTCAGTTTAGTTCTTTCATTGTCAAGAGATTGCACTCGCGTAACTATTGGTACTTACCTACTCTTAAAATTGTATCATGGTAGTGGAAGTTCGTTCAGCCAACGTAAATAGTTTAAAAAATACTAAATCCTTGTAAAATTATGTAATAATTAATATCTTTGTGGTAGTTATGTATTTTGAGATATTTGCTGTTCCAAAACTGTCGCCAACGCCATCTAGCGAGAGATAAATAATGCTAAAATGACACTAGGAAAAGTCCTCGTTGGCGAAGATATCACAAAATATAATCAGGTTACCAAAACTGTCTACTGACAATCAACGCGACACATATCATACGACTCAAGTAGCGCGATTCGACTGCGGGATATTACCAATACAATCCTTTATAGCCAGAGTGCATCTCATAACAATTCCAGTAAGCCCAAACTCGGCTACGTACATTGTTTTATGACGGAGTTTGGTACCAGTTTCATCATCAGACCAGTTTAATGGTACCGTCTGTACAAAACAGTGATTCGTTGGTATAAGAATTGTCCTGGCTGCTAGCTTACTTAAGACTTCGTCAACCCCAGCCTGAAAACTTCATACAAGAAAAACGGCTCGCGCCGCTTGAAAAAGCGCTTTTTATTGAATAATATAAATAAATAAATTTATTATTTTAACTAAACACGGTTATAAAAGACATCCTGTCCAGGACGACAGGACAATATTTTCTCTATAGAAAAAAAAAACAAAGTTACGTCTATTTTTTTGCCTTTATCGATTGTTTATTAATATGGTGCATAAAATTGGGTAAAAAATTAGATAAATAAAATCAATACAACAACGCAGAGGGTTTAATAGGGGTTTTGTAAAATGATCTATATTTTACGAGATATTCAATAAAAGCTGCTTTTTCGTGCGGCGCGAGGCGTTTTTTGTATGAAGATTTGTGCCGGGGGTTGGGTTGGGGCTCCCAATAATAGGTATCCCAGAGGATACCTATTATTGGGAGCCCCATATAAGGTGCATCTCTCAGGCCGGATCGAGTTCTTAGTAATATTTATTCTGTGACTATGTACAGTACTACTGTAAGTAAAGTAAAGTAAAGTAAGAGACGGCTTTTCTAAACAGAAATATGATTGCAAATGAGCGAAAAAGAGACAGTTAGACACGAAAAACTGCCGATGCATCTAATGTAGCGCTGTATGAGATTTAACTTTGCAGTTGTATTCAATGTAGAGCATAATAGTATGAATATGTGATGTATATAGTTTAGTTTAAGTATTATGAAGAAGTACATATAAATGTAAGTTGATTAAAAGTGTACTTGTTCATGTTGTTTTTTTTAACTGCATGAATGGCGGAACAAGCATATTGGCCCACAGTAACCTAAGGCCGCTCCACATTCGCGCGCGAATGCGCGAATACCATGTAAAAGCGTGAATGTGTAGCCGATTCGCATATTTTTCGCAGGTTCGCGCCTTGTTAACTACTTTTTGCGGTGTTTTGGACCGCGTCAAGTAACCTGCGAATGATATTGTGAAACAAATTTGCGAATGTGGAGCCATGAATAGTGCGGGCGCGATTCACGCTGCGTAATCGCGCGCGTATGTGGAGCGGCCATTATAACAATGCATTACCTCACAGGTCACGTGACCTAGGACGCGCCCTACGTGGCATTGCACTGCGCCACCACTATGAGACATGAAAATGAAGTCTCATGTGCGTGTTATTTCACCGGCACCCTTCAAACCGGAACCATAGTAAACCTAATGGGTAACCTATTTATTCTTTGTATAGATACCTACCGTACAAAACGCGGAATTGGGGAAAATGGTTATAAAGGATTAGGGAGAGTGGATAGGACTAAATACAATGATAAATTATAAAACTAGTGGTTCGCCCCGAACTGAGACCTCGCGAATACACGGGATGTAGGTAGGTTACCTCTTACTTTATTTACCTTTCTAACTGAGTTCTTATAACATTTACTGGCATCAAAACATCACGGGAATACCTCGAGATAATTTCCTACACATCTTCGAAAGAACCTTTAAATATGACTTACCAACGGGGCGTAAACTTACCTATTAGTATAGGTAGCCGACGAAATAATTGATAACCTCCTTTTGTGAAGTCAGTCATCATCTCAAAATAATCTAGCAAGTTTGTCATGATGGCAGTAAGTATTGCAAGAAAACCACATTATGCATCGTTGTAAAGTTTCAAGTACCTAACAAAAAATTAGACCTCCACAGTCCTTAAAATTCCTTGAAATGGGAGGTCAACCATAGTTCTTATATTGGTTAACTTTTTATAGGGTAGGTACAAGTTTCTAAATTCTGTTTTTTTTTACTTTTCCCTGTATTTGTGTCACAAACGCTACAACCATACCAAATTTCAGCGTTGTAGGATTGTTGGAAGTAGGTACCCTAGAGGTTTTGGTTTTTTACATTTTCTGTTTTCCCCAATATGTCAATAACTACATAGGTAGGTATTCCCACCTTCCTAGTTTAAAATTAATAAAAAACAGATTTGAAATGGCCAATCAAAGCGCTTTCATGTGGCACCCCACTTGATATGAATGACTGACTTTTTTTAACCCCCTCTTTGACCCCGATATCTCAACAACCCCTTGACCGATATAGCTCATAGCCTTAAATACAAATTTTAACAATACTATCTACCCCCCCTACCAAATTTCATGAAAACGGATTAAGAGTACGAAAGTTTCCATCGGACAAACATACATACGAACATACAAACGCCGATTCTTCAGTTGACTCAGAGAACTCGCTGCGCTCGTTCAATAAATAATAAAATAGAGGTTTAGTGGAAGTAAACGAATTACATTTTTATAAATTTGAAACAAATAAAGGATTCTAATATCTAATTTTTATAAGTACTTATAGGGATCAAAGAATGAAAGCCGAACCACTACAATTCGTTCACCGTAAGATGGCACCTGCCTTGTATGGCGTGCCAACCAAGGCAGGTGCCATCTTACGTTGAAGGGTTGTAGAACAACTAGAAGGAAGCGGTTGGTGCTTGAGCTTGGCCATACATCAGAAAGGAGCGTGCGTAATGTCTGGAAGTCTTGGAGGAATAAAACAAATTGCTAATATAATTTCTTCGATAAAGGAACTAGATTTCATTTATTTCAATCAACAATTGGATCATAATTGTGTTAGTTGGTTTCTTGCATAGAGAATTTTCTTGGCAAAGTAAAGTTATCCGTACATCTTCTACACAATTTCTTCCAAATTGGGAAAATGGTAGCATATCGTTTTCCATTGGCAGCACCAACCGTATTCGTATTATTCATTCATTCACTCGCACTCGATCGACAGAGCTTTTCATTCGTTCTCAGTCAGTCAACTCGCGACCGCCGTGCTTAAAGGTGGTATCGTATCGTTTTCATCAGGACGCGTTTCGGTGTGATTAGTGTTTTTGTTTTGTGGTGCACGATGGCTTACAACGGTAGTGGTGGCAAGAGAGTGTGTACGGGCTCTGACCTAGATGTTGAAAGGGTAAGTGTTGGTTATTCCCAAACGATTGTCGAAATTGTAAGTTGGCCCTACGAAAATGGCCGTGTTTTATACATTTCCCGTTGGTTCGCGTTAGGGTGACGATATCGCGTGGTTGTGCTTATGTATTTCTTGTGTTATAATGCTATACAATTCATCTGTATATGGAGCGTTTAGATTAAGCTTGTTACAAAATAATTGTAGCATGATCACCATCAAGTTTGTTGTTGATTCACGTTTTGAGGTTACGTTTTGTTGACATTATGACTGCTCTTCTGAAACTAGTTGGCCACGGAAATGAGTTCTATTCCGCCGAGTATTTTTCTAGCGTGAAGTCTGTAGAATTGGTTCTAAAATAACTTTGCCAGACACTTGTCAATTAATGTGATTGACACCGGTCGGTCATTAGCTTACGATGTTCTGTTTTCGGACTTTGAACGGTTTTCGCGGCGGCCGGCACGGGTATTTTTTCTGGGTCGGTAACAACACCACGTTATCCTACCCAGTTGGTATTTTTAAAATTAGAAACTAATTATCTCTTTTTTTCCTGAGCCCATGGCCTGTTCAATTGACAACAGAGCATCACAATTAAATTCCGAACAGTTGTGTCAATGTTATACAATAAAAATCATAATAAATTGTATAAAATGTACCATTAGGTCTGATCTTGTGCTTATTTATGTGTTGAATAATTTAACAGAATAAAACTATTGCAAAAAACACTGGTAAACCTCTAGGTCTGTCTGTAGTATATATATAAGTACAAGTACCCACGTGTCCATGCCAGCATGCCACCACAAAGGCGAATTATTTGGGGGGATGGAGGGGATGGGGCGCGTGAGTAGAAAACATTCTAAATAAGAATTACTTTCATAGGCCATTTTTTTTAAGGCACTTGCGACTATCTATTAGAGTAGGATGGTGCTATGCAGGGTGGGGCAAATTTTTGACCCCTTAAGGGTAGCTACCTTTTATTTTGTACTTAGAAGGTTATGTTCTTAGAAACCTTCTGTTTTATTTTGAATTTTTAGATTTTTGAAAAAAAGTATGGTTCACCCAAAAAATGCCATTTGTCAAAAAAAAACAAGTTGGTCTTAATCGACTCTATTTCCAACCAGGAACACTTTTCTCAAAGTAACATACCAAATCAAATCGTAAGTTAGGGAATAATAAATAAAAACATTCCCATACGTTTTCTATGAAAGAACGAGTTAGTGAAAACAACAATGTCACTCATTTCATGGTTCTTAATTTAAATTCGGATGTTCCTACTTTTTTAAGTTGGTAGGATAATTTTGAAGGCCTCCCTACCCATGTTCGCTCTAACGACGATGGTTTATACGTAAAAATGTCTCCAGACCAATATAAGAAACATACCTACCTAGTTACTTGTTAGTAGCAAAACACACCCATTTTAATGAGTTTAAATAAAAAAAATACTTGTTTGGTAAGTAAAAAAATTGCTTTCTAATAACAAAAAAATAAGCAAAAATGTAATTCCTGAGATGTTCAAAGTGTTCATTACTTGACTACACAGATGGGTACGCAAAGTATGTACCACTTTGCGTAGCAGCCCTATTTTGCAATGCACTTAGAATGCCGTCTTTCAGTTCAGCGGGACTTTCGAAATGCCCAACGTCGTCTTTCAGTTCAGCGGGACTTTCGAAATGCCCAACGTATACCTTGTCTTTTAGGTAACCCTAGAAAAAAATCGCAAGGGTCCGTATTAAGCTTAGCCGCTGTTGATTCGAAACAGACATTTTAGATTTAAAATTTAAAAAAAATAGTTCACGCCAGTTTTTTCTAGCGGTACTGTCATTCAAAGAGGTGGTATATCGTTCTACCAATAAGGTTTGATAGCAAATGTCTGAAATAAATTGAAAAATATATAATTTGAATTTAGAACAAATTGCTTTCCGTGTTCGAATGGTATGCAATACTTTGTTGCGGCGAATGGAGCTACTTAAAAAAATGTATGGGAATTGTTTTTTTAATTATTGCCAGAACTTACGATTTGATTTGGTAAGTTACTTTGGGGAAAGTGTTTCTGATTGGAAATAGAGTTGATTAAGATAAACATTGATTTGACAAATGTCATTTTTATGGCGAACCGTATTATTTTCAAAAATCTAAAAACGGCAATATTTTTTTCTTCAAAATAAAACAGAAGGTTCCTAAGAACAAAACCTTCTAACTACAAAAGAAAAGGTAGCTACCCTTAAGGGGCCAAAAATTTGCCCCATCCTGTATAATAATTGCAAAGTGTGAAAGAAAGAATTCTCAGAACTTTGAAATATTCAAGTTACAGTCACATTGCAATGTAATCCAATTCCGTGTTGTATTGTCAGGCGAGCAGAATAAAAATTTTGACGTTTGTGACATCGACACTAGATCGTAACATGATCCGAACTTTAATTTGTCAAATATTTATTACGAGAATTGGGTTAGAGATGGCGGAGTCAGGATTCAAACAAAATAAGGCTTTAGGCCATAATATTATTTATTAATAGTATGCCTACGTAAAATTGTTCACTTGTGTGATTCGAAAAGTAAACTAATAAAGTTTTATCTTAAAGCGGTTGCTTTTGCATACTAACATATTGTAGGTACCAAATATGGGCGAACAGAGTATAATTTTACACTGAAATAACTGTTGTTGGCTTTTATATTATTCATTATTTGCCGAAAATCGTATTTGGTTGAAGAAAACGCTTGAAAAATAACATTGTAATTTTAGTCGATATAAGTCATTTTGTTGTTATTTTCGCTGTTAATGCAGTATTTTCTTCAACCAAATATGATTTGCCGCAAATAATGACCAAAATAAAAGCCAACAACATACATTTCAATGTCAAATTATACTCTGTTCATCCATATTTGGTAAAATACGTTAGTATGAAAAAGCAGCCACCTTAATGAAACAATGCATTTATTTCGCCATAATAGCTGTGTTTATACCTTCCATTGTTACCTAGACTTGTATCAGATAAGATAACGATTTGAGCTTGAAGTACACCACACAGAGAAATGGCTAGGTAGGTACCTAATTATGTTGAAGCATCATTCAAAGTGGTCTATTGAGGCTCTTCCTAGCCCCCTTCTGGGAAAAAGCTGTGTGTCTATATATGTATGTATCATTCAAAATATCAAATAGTGCTGATGAAGTGGCCAGCATTGTGACTAAACGCATACCTCCCAAGCGTTCTAGCGATGTGTATGAACTCTCCATGGAGCTCCTGAGGTGTGTCATAGTACCCCTGGCCCCGGTAGTGGCTCACCTTTTTAATACTTGCCTCGAAGAAGGTGCCTATCCGCAGGCGCTAAAAGTGAGCAAGGTGTCTCCCATCTATAAAGGTAAAGGAAGACGAGAAAATATGGACAGCTACAGGCCGGTCTCGATTATACCGGCTATTGCTAAAGTTCTTGTGAATGGCCTAAGCAGCCGGCTGGTGGAGTACTTGGTGGCGACGGACGCCCTGTCGCCCCGGCAGTACGCGTACCACGCAGGCTACTCCACGACGTCGCTGGCGCGCGAGGTGGTGCGACAGGAACTTGCCGCTCGTGAGCAGAGGCTACAGGTGGCCGTGCTGTGCTGCGATTTGTCCAAGGCCTTTGACGTGGCCAGCCACGCTGTACTTGCTGCTAAAATGAGCCACTACGGGATCGAGGGAGCATCGTACGCCGTGCTTACGGAGATGATGCGTGATCGATCACAAATAGTTGTTGGAGCTAATGAACGGTCCCCCACCATGGGAGTAGCGCAGGGATCATCCGTCTCCAACATTATGTTCTCCCTCCTCCTGAACGATCTGCCTGGAGCGGTGACCTCCGCGGAGACACTCATGTACGCAGATGATGTGGCCGCGATCGTCACCGCGAAGTCTGTAGATTCGCTGGAGGAGAGACTGAACGAGACGGCTAGCCTACTCTCTGGATGGTTCAGGATGAATGGATTGGCTCTGAACTTAAGCAAGACCCACTACCTTCATTTCCGCTTATCCGGTAAAACGGTGAGACAGCTGGTTGTCCGCGTGAACGGAACTGCCATTGGCCAATCCGAAGCAACCACGTTCCTTGGCTTCGAATTAGACAGACCCCTTACCTGGGAGAGCCACTATAGATAAGCTATGCGGGAAGATAGGTAGCGCATGTTTCGCGCTCCGACGGGTGGCTCGCGTGGTTCCGGCGGAGGTGGCACGAAGCTGGAGGGCAATTCTCGTGCTTTAAGTCGAATTCGACATATATCGGAAAAACATGACGAATGTCGAATAAAATCTTAATTTGCTATTCTCGTGATGTCACAAATAGACATAAGTCGACCAAAATCATTCAAATCGAATACGATTTCATGGTTATTGTGACATTTTCGTGACATTTTTTGTAGACATTCATGCTTCGACATTATCTCTAATTTAGAGATATTCTCTACAATCCGAGAATTGGCCTCCTGTTATTTCGCAAAAGTTCACTCGGTGTTACAGTATGGTGCTGAGCTATGGGGGCGCGCTGCCGACAGGGAGCGTGCCTTCAGGATGCAAAAACGAGCCGTACGCACCTTAGTTAATATACGACGTGACGTCTCTGCTAGACCACATTTTAAAGAACTAGGCATACTTACACTGCCCTGCATTGTGATAATGCAAGTGGCGGTGTATGTCCGGCCAAACCTAGGAGAGTTCAGGAAGAACGGCGACATCCACTCGTAAGGGACGCGGAACGCAGGGAAGCTCGCGACTATCGGCCGCTCCCTCACAAAGTCCTCAAAGTTAACTCACGTAATGGGTCCGGCAGTGTATAACAAACTACCAGACTCTGTCACATCGGATGGCAGTTTATCCAGTTTTAAGTTTCGTCTGAAACGTTGGCTTATCGAGCAGAATTTATATTCTGTGAGCGAACTTCTCGGAAGAAGGTAGTCAATATTAGTGTAAGTAATTGTTTTGTCTTGTACCTACCTTGACTTGATATTACGTTATGCTTTATAATTGTGATTTTTATTTATATTGGAATTATTATTTTTGACATGTAAATTGGTTTTACAAATAAATTGTATTTGTATTTATCTTAAAAATCGAACGAATGAACTATTAAACAAATCCTTTTTTTGGTCTTTTTTTTTTCAAGTCTTTCCCCTGATATTGAAAGGTGCTATATGACCCCCTAAAGGAATTAACCCCATTTAATCCCTTCCAAATTACCTATTACAGTATTCATTATTAAAATACTGTTAACATTATTACTAGGTAGGTATTATCAAAAATATTTAAGGCGTCGATGGATGCCAAATTCTGTCACTATCTTCTAACTTTAAAAAATAATTAGGAAAGTAATTTTCAAAAATTAAAACATTGTTCTCTCGGCGTTGTGTTATATTTAATATACTGAAGGCAATAAAAACATCTTTGTCTTGGTTTGGAGAAAAATGGTTGTAACTACGAAAACAGAGGCTATAAAAAAAATTTGCAGAGAAATTTATTTCTTACATTTTAAGATATTTACGGGAAGTCTGTTTGACTCTTGGTCTTGACTACACGGGGTATTACATTTCAATTTCCGTAATTTATATCTAAATTATTCCTATTTTCGTATAATCATGATTGATCTAGCGAGCGAAGTCTTTGCAACAACTGACTAAATTTTCTCTTCATGTGTCCGAATGTAGGTGTACCTATTGGTACTCGTGATAGGCCGTATTTTTCAACGAATCTTGACAAAACTCGATACAAGTTCTACAATGGGAATTTCCTCCAAAAAGGGGCGAAGTTTGCTACAGCGCCATCTGCCGACCGAAACATTTGGTACTCAATCTAAACAAGAATCTCGTTTATGCGCAAAATCGGTCAAGAGGTTGTCAAGACTGAATGCACAGACTGAACACGATTGTTGTAAAAAAATTGTGCTCGCGAGCTCTACTGTTCGCAGAACTACTAGTTTTAAATGTTTTATGTACAATTAATTACACGAAAAAAAAAACAATGTCGGCATTAAACTTAACGACTCGCTTTTGTCTGTGTGACATTTAAATCTATTAAAATATTTAATGATTCATAAACATATGATTTATTAACATCAAAGCTAATGGTTGTGGAATTTAATTCAACTCACAGATTATGATGTAGACAGCTGGTGTCATGTAGGTGACTTTTTTGTTAGCAAATAATCACCGTTTTTTAACTGCATGAATGACGGATCAAGCAGATGGCCCACCTGATGCTAAGCGGTAACCTATGCCATTAACAATGCATTATCTCATAGAGGTCACGTCCACCTAGGACGCGCCCTATTCGTGCGCCATCTTGTTCATCATTCGACTCTTGGATGTGAGCAGGACAGAGATATACATACGTTCGACTACTGTCGGATATCAGTCTGCGCTTTTCTGCGCACACGAAAACAGTCGATCGGACTTATATTTTGGGTAAAACTGTACTTGGTATGCTGTTCTCTTGTTCACTGTACACCGTCGCCCGACTAGCGTTGACTGGCGCTGCCAAAATGATTTGTATAAATATACCTAGAGCTTCAAAGGGCTCAGACATTTTGTACTTTGCATTATTCAAAGTTTAATTAACTCTTGCGATATAATTTTGTTTTCATTATTATGCTATTCGAGGAGACAGAGACTTCATATTTAAAGAAAATAAATACTTAGCAAAACAATTAATTTTATAAATATTTAAAAACCCCTAATTATTTAGGGCTCCGAAGCTAATTACTCTATTCACGACTAGATGTCGCCACACGAAAAAAAAGGACGCACTATCAGCTGTTTTCAAAAATGATTGCGAGCCGATTATCCAGGAAACGACTGCAGAAATTTCCACCAAACATAGATAAGAACTATTTCGCAAAGAACGCAAAAAAAAACATAAAAAAATTACTTTACCATCCTTACCTCATTAGTATGAGGTAAGGATCCTCTATATTCATACTAAGCGTTTCGGTTCCACCTTTATAATGTGTACTGCTAAGGAATGGAATACCCTACCGTCGGTCTTCCCTGAAAACTAATCTGGGTCTAAACAACAGTGCCTTCTAGACCTTAGTGCTCCATCGTTCGCCTCATCGTCACTTACTAACAGGTGAGATCGCGGAATAAAGGTTAAAAAACATTAAACAAATGAAAAAAATACGTGTGTAACCTCAAAACCTCGTTATAGCGATTGGTATATAGCGTGAGAAAAAAAGGCATCATGTCGATGTTAATGACCCTGCATGACAATTGCAAACATACATACAACATAAACTCACGCCTGTTTCCCGGAGGGGTAGGCAGAGACCACGGATTTCCAATTGCTACGATCCTGACACACCTCTTTTGCTTTATTCACTCTCATCACATTCTTCATACATGCTCGTCGGTTAAGGGTACTCTTGACCTGGCCTTTTTTCAGAACGTCTCCGATCTGGTCTGAATACGTTCGCCGAGGTCTTCCCTTTCCCACTGTCCCATTCAAGCTCGTCTTATGTACTCGTTTCGTCAATCTACTATCGTCCGTCCTTTCTAAATGCGCAAACCATCTAAGCATACCTTTCTCAATCCTAGTCACTACGTCTTCTTTAATTTCACAGCGGTCTCTTATCTCACTATTATCAACGGTCTCTTATCACACATGACAATTGACAACGAAATAAACATACCGATACTGTGGGAATGAAAATACCCATTGTCTGCCCAAAATAGCAATTCGAAAAGTTGAACTCGCGACCTTGTCTCCAACTAACCGAGTCAAGTTCCTACTAAAATTATACTTGCTGCTATGTAGGGTTTGGAATTATCAAGTTAAATATGCCCCTTGATTATCAAACAGATATAAGTCTAGCAATCCTTTTTAGGGTTCCGTACCCAAAGGGTATAACGGGACCCTATTACTAAGGCTCGGCTGTCCGTCTGTCCGCCTGTCACGTTGGATCTCATGAACCGTGATAGTTAGACAGTTGAAATTTTCCCAGATGATGTATTTCTGTTGCCGCTATAACAACAAATACTAAAAAACAGAATAAAATAGATATTCATTTAGTATTTATTTAAGGGGGCGGCTCCCATACAAAAAACGTGTTTTTTTTGCCGTTTGTAGTTTTTTTTTTTATACTTCCTATTTGGATGACGGAACAAGCAGATGGCCCACCTGATGTTAAGCGGTCACCTCTGCCTATGAACAGTGCATTACCTCATAGGTCACGTCCACCTAGGACGCACCCTATGTGGCATTGCACTGCGCCCGCCTCCCTGAGACATAAAGATGAAAAGTCTCATGTGCCTGTAATTTCACCGGCACCCTTACCCTTCAAACCGGAACACAGCAATGCGAGCACTACTGCTTTGCGGCAGAAATAGGTATGGTGGTAGTACTTCCCCGGACGAAATCTTTCACAAAAAAGCTCTACTACTACAACAAACTACACTACAAAATAATGGTGTCACCAGGCTGTATCCCATGAACCGTGATAGTTAGACAGTTGAAATTTTCACAGATAATGTAGGTAATTCTGTTGCCGCTATAACAAAACAATACTAAAAAACGGAATAAAATAAATATTTACAACAAACGTGTTTTTTTTGCCGTTTTTATAGATAATGGTACGGAACCCTCCGTGCGCGAATCCGACTCGAACTTGGCCGGTTTTAAAAAAAATGTGTGTCCGTCTAATCTTGCAAAATAATTTTGAACTGTTAGCTTCGTTCGATTGAGCTGAAATGTTTCATACCTGACAAGTTCTGATGGCAATACAATATTATGGTGTATTTGGGTAAATAACCAGGTCGAGGATGGGATTCACCGCTCGTTGCAGGGCCCTTCATGCATACATGATAAATATTATCTCTGTAACACATGTGTAAGTAAAGTTTGTTGACCTCACTCGACATTGAGCAATAAAGTAACAGGTTTTTCGAGTTTGAAACGAAGTTGTTTCGCAAGAAACGCGATAAAAAGAAACAAAATAAATTATGCTATTTATACAGACACTTCCATCAGTATGGAATAAATGAACGGGAAATGAAGGAAAAGTACATAATTAGGTATATTCAAGGTAGCAAAGAACATGGGCAACTCCCGATACATTGTTTGACCCAACTTTTATGTACGTAACGTACAGTTGAGATACTTCTGGTTATTGATAATATATGTTAAGATACTGAAAAAGTTAATTTAATTTCTTGCGTAGAAGTTATGGGAAAGTAATGAAGCTTGTTGCGTTTTGTTTCACGCAAATGCATTGAGTTGATTTATCTAATTATTTAGAAATACAACTTTTGCTTCCCAACTTCTAAAAATAGGTATATGTACAGGTTCTTAAGAAAAATTGGACAATAAACAACATCTAGAACCGTACTAATGAACCCTGGTTCATTTATTTTTGACCTGGGTCAGCGGTTGCCACCTCCTTTTACTTACAGTAATCATTATTTTTGCAAGATTTTATTTAACTTGTAGTATTATTTAGCAATTATTTTGAAGCAGTTATCCTTAACCGATTAAGATTAAATTTTGCATACCTGTCAAGTTCCGATGACAATACAGTATGATGGTGACAGCGAGCTGATCTGATGATGGAGACGGAAGGTGGACAACGGAACTCCTCGATGGATAATAGTAGACTGGCCGTGTTTAGGCTCATTGTGGTCAACGCTTTCAACCACTAATAATACATTTCATCTACACAAGCTTTGTGTTGTGTCAATTTTATTTCCTTTATGGTGAGGGTGCCGACTGACCGTCTATCGACCTTCATAAATGGAGAGTTCTGGCCGAAAGGTGTCAAGTCCAGGAGGTTCTTCGGACGCTTGACACGAGACACCGCTCAGTTGCGTCATACGTCGTCTTCTACACATGTGCATTAAAGTAGAATAAAAGTGTTTTTATAAGTATGTTAGTTTTTAAGGTATTTATGTTGCTATGGGCTTATTGTTTAGGTTTTTGTACATTTTCCAATAAGCCTGAAATAAAGATATTTGATTTGATTTGATTTGAGTAGTAGTACCTAGGTAGAGTTTTTTTGTGAAGGAGTTCGTCCGGGGAAGTACTACCACTATTTATGCCGCAAAGCAGCATTGCTCGCATTGCTGTGTTCCGGTTTGAAGGGTATGGGTGCCGGTGAAATTACATGCACATGAGACTTTTCATCTTTATGTCTCAGGGTGGCGGGCGCAGTGCAAAGCCACATAGGGTGCGTCCTAGGTGGACGTGACCTATGTGATAATGCACTGTTCATAGGCAGAGGGTACCGCTTAACTTCAGGTGGGCCGTTTGCTTGATTCGTCAATCCAAGTTGTACATATAAAAATAAAATAAATAAATAAGAATTGACAAACCACGGTTGTGTACAAATTTCTTAGGAGTTATAAATATGAGATAATATCCTAAATATAGGAGTAAACTTCGTTTGTATGTAGAACTCAAGCGGCCTAGTGGTACACTCTTCTTAAACACCGGAACCTTCGTGAAGGAGTTACCTTCCAACACGTATTACTGAGCCCGTGCCGTCCAATCACACGCAACAAGAAGCCGATGACAGACAGACAAACACGCCCATTTGGCAGCGGAACACCTATGATTCATAGCAAATGTCACGTGTGCAGTGTATCTTAGGATTTAACTGACTGGTTCCAGATTTTTGATTGGGAAAACACGCAATTAATTTAAAGAAATAACATGAATTTTTTACAAGTTTTTATAAAGTGTCATCTGTATGTTTGTTTTCATGTTAACTAGCTTTAGCCCGGGGCTTCGTAGCTTTGTGACGTGATAAAAAGCAGTCGGAAAAAAGTTTTTCAAACATCCGAAATATTGTTAAACGAGCTGTCCAACGACACCACACACCATCCACAGACCTATATCAAGATAGACACCGCAAGTGTGCCTACTTTCAGTGTCTCTTTGCCTATCCGAAAGTTTATGGTAAACCTCAAATTAAAATTAATTAAATCAGTTCGTTCTCGGCCGTCTTCGCGATAGCACGTCGCATGTTTATATAAAAATATCTAATTATGAAATATGCCTAATTATGAAATATGCCTAATTGCGTCATAGTGAACTGTAGAAATTATTTTAAATCAGCTAGCCGTGCGAATGGAGATATTTCGTAGCAAAGTAGCCGCAAAATAAAACGGCACGCTTGGTTTCATACAAATTTACGTGTTTCCGGTGTCTATCTTGGTATAGGTCTGTGTGTAAACCCACGCCAAATTACAGCTTTCTAGTATTAAGAGTCTCTGAGCTAAGCCGTGGGCAGACAAACAGATAGACGGACATGGCGAAACTGTAAGGGTTCATACATACATATACATACGTAAACTCACGCCTTTTTCCACGGAATTCCACTTGCTACGATCCTGCCACACCTCTTTTGCTTCATTCACTCTCATCACATTCTTCATACATGCTCGTCGGTTAGGGTTAATCTTGATCTGGCCTTTTTCCAGAACGTCTCCGATCTGGTATGAATACGCTGGCCGAGGTCTTCTCACTGCCCACTTGCCCACTGTCCCATTCACGCTTGTCTTATGTACCCGTTTCGTCAATCTAATATCGTCCTTTCTAATTGCCCAAACCATCTAAGTATACCTTTCTCAATCCAAGTGACTACGTCTTCTTTAATTTCACAACGCTCTCTTATCACACTATTCCTCATTCTATCTCTTAAAGTCACACCACAGATGCTTCTTAAAGCTCTCATCTCCACTTGTCTGTAAAAACCTAATAAAAGTTAATCCGTTGGTGCAAGATCAGATTGGAACCCTCGGGCTTGGGATCGGAAGTCGGATTCAACACCAGTGACGAGAGGCGCCGAAAAAAACTCTTTCATGTTTCACCGATGAGATTTCTGCGTTTGTGCCAAGCTGAATCATATTGTTGGTATGTCACGGTCAATATGCAGAGTTTTATAAAATAAAGGGAGTTTTCGCTAGCACTGACAACCTTGGGGAGTAAAGAGATCGATACACTGCTGGTTCACACTCTAGTCCTTAAAATGTGTTCAATAATCAAGCAGCAATGGACGGATAGAACTTGTCAGTCCCTCTTTATGCGTTTTGTTTCTCTTTTGGGACATTGTTTGAGCGCTGGCTGATCCGAAGTCCATGGTACTCAAAATGGACGCTGTTGGCCATCCCATGGTCCATCATCACCATCATTAACCGTCAGACGTTCACTCTCGGACGAGGTCTCCTCTATAGAATGCGAGGGGGGATATAATTGGTGATCGAAGTATCCCTCAGTTGGGCTTTATATATGTGGCGACGAACCTCTATAGAGGTTTTTGACGTGGAGGAAAAAAAAGAGTAGAAAACGAATGTCAGTTGGGTTTTGCATGATTTTGAATATTAAACAATATATTGTTAAAAGTCTTCAGTTCCGCCTATAATTTCCCACTACGTGACTCCAAATTGGTGACCCCGACGTGATAAATAAGGGACGTATATTATAGTGTGGAGCATATGTGGATAGATGTGGAGCTTAGAGCATTGCGGGATTCTGTACCGGAGATGTTGATCGTTGTGCAGACGAGCCTAGCACGGGGCTGACGGCGCTGTCCTGTCGCTGTTGCTGTCGCTGTTCCTGTGCCGCTTCGTCCCGTCGTGTCCCGTTCCGGCGTTGCTGTGTGATCTGACGTGCTGTTGTGCTGTACCTACCTACACATGTGACAACGTGTTTTTGGACTTATTATCGCCAAGTGATCATTGTGCGCTGTGGATAGATTGTGCCACAGGCAAATAGTGTGACTATGCGCTGTAATTTTTATACTTTATGAGTATCTACGTTTATCTATGTAATCATTGAGAGTATCTACGTTTATCTATGTAATCATTGAATGTGAAAAACGTGTAGAAGGACGTCGCCTCATCTCACCTCCACGGATCGAAATTGTTGTAATTTTTATTTGATTTTAGATGTACCGCTATGAATGAGGGCGAATTTGTACAGGCGTTGTCTGGTGTTGGTGGCGTTAAGTCTGATTTAGATGGTTCAGGCGACAACGATGACCTGGGAAATAAAGGTAATGTTATTATTCACAGGGTGTCGATCCGCACCCCACCTTTTTCTAATGATCGTCCTGCCTTGTGGTTCGCCAGTCTAGAGGCGCAGTTTGCGATTAATTGTATATACCTGGCTTCTAGCTTATAAAAGAATGTGTTATTACTGGATGGAAGAATTTGTCACGTCTATATTCCACGATGGTGCAACCCACTGTGAAAAGAGGCCCATTGAGGCTCTGCCTACCCCCCTTCGGGAAAAAGGCGTGTGTCTATGTATGTATGTATGTATGTATATCGCAGGAGATCACGAAATATAATTACGCCGTGGCGCACTTAGACACGTCTTGCACTCGTGAGGTGGAAGATATTATTTTAAATCCTCCAAGGGACAGACCATTTACAATTTTAAAAGATGCAATAATTTCAAGGTTCTCTGATTCTCGTGAACAAAAGGTGCGACGTTTGTTAGAACAGGAACAGATTGGTGACTTTGCTCATAATTTGGCTGGATCTACTGTGTTTAGCACAATAGACCTGGTCAAAGCTTATCAGCAGATTCCTGTAAATCCAGCTGATGTCTGCAAGACCGCAATTATTACTCCGTTTGGCTTGTGGGAGTTCATTTATATGACGTTTGGTTTGTGCAACGCTGGACAAACGTTCCAACGTTTTATTGACGAGGTAGTTAGTGGCCTAGATTTCTGTTTCGCATATGTTGATGACATTTTAGTGTACTCTAAAGATGAGGGCACTCATGCCCAGCACCTGGAAACCTTATTTAGGAGGTTACAAGACTATGGCGTGGTCATTAATACGACTAAATCTGTGTTTGGCGTAGAGGAGGTATCCTTCCTCGGTTATCGCATTAATGCGGCAGGAACACGTCCCCCTGAGGACAGAATTAGTTCCTTGATGGAATATCCACCGCCTAAGACTGTGCAGGGCATGCGTAGGTTTATAGGTATGCTCAATTACTACCTTCGGTTTTTGCCTAACACTGCGAAATTTCAAGCCCCTTTGATCGACGCAGTGAC
Organism: Operophtera brumata; assembly: GCA_932527175.1. Classification (NCBI taxonomy): domain Eukaryota; kingdom Metazoa; phylum Arthropoda; class Insecta; order Lepidoptera; family Geometridae; genus Operophtera; species Operophtera brumata. Next base: position 48,780,174 of record OW052239.1, on the reverse strand, counting down.
CGCTATTCAAGGCAAGGGTGCGAAACCTTTTGTTTGGAATCCTGTATTGGAGGAGTGCTTTGAGGTGTGCAAAAAGTGTTTGTCGTCAGCTACGATTTTAGCTCATCCAAACTCATGTGCTATTCTTGGGCTATTCACTGATGCTTCTGGTACTCATGTGGGTTCATGTCTTCAGCAGCGTGTCAACGAACAGGATGATTGGCAACCTTTAGCCTATTTTAGTAAAAAACTCAATTCTAAACAGGCACAGTGGCCCGCTTATTATAGGGAGCTTTTTGCCGTTTATGAAAGCATTCAGCATTTCAGGCACATATGTGAGGTACAGCATGTGACTATATTCACGGATCACAAGCCGTTGATTTACGCTTTTAAGCAACGACGTGAAAAGCTGCCACCTGTTCAATTAAATCAGTTATCTTTTATAAGCCAATTCACAACGGACATTGTTCACATAAAAGGTGTTGACAATATAGTTGCAGATGCTATGTCTCGCATCGAGAGTATTTCTTTTGAAGAGGATTATGCCGCACTGGCGCAGTCTCAGGATTCTGATGAGGAGTTGGCTCGTATTCGCAGTGACTCGTCTTTGAAGTTAGAGCCTAGCCACGTTTCAGGTACAAATGTTACTGTTCTTTGTGACATTTCTACTGGCCAGCCACGTCCTTATCTGACGCCACCATTTAGACGGGCTGCAATTGATAGATTTTCGCGTTGGCCAGAAGTATGGCTTTTGTCTTCTATTACGGCTGAGAACGTAGCAGACGCATTTGTATCTGGTTGGGTTTTACGTTTTGGGGTGCCTAACATCGTAACGACAGACCAAGGTCGTCAGTTTGAGTCCGCTTTGTTTCGCCGCCTCTTGGATGTTTGTGCCACGAAACGTGTTCGCACAACCAGTTATCATCCCTGCGCGAACGGAATGGTAATGGTAGAACGCATGCATCGGCAGCTTAAGGCAGCCTTAATGTGCCATGCTAATACTTGGGTCAAGGCGTTGCCTTTAGTTTTATTAGGCATGAGGACGGCGTTGAAGGAAGATATTGGTGCATCCTCTGCAGAAATGGTTTACGGGGAAACTTTGCGCTTACCTGGTGAGCTCATAGTTCCTCCAACAATTCCTAGAAGTTCAAGCGATGCTTTTGATTTTGTTGCCGACCTGCGGAGCCGCATGGAGGCTCGGCGTCCTGTTGCTGCTTCACGACACGCTCAGCCATCATTGTTCTTTCACAGAGGTTTGGCAACAGCGTCACATGTTTTTCTTCGCGACGATTCTGTACGGCGTTCACTGCAACCTCCATATTCTGGACCACATCGTGTTATATCGAAGGGTGAGAAGACTTTCACTTTGGTCGTTAATGGAGAGGAACGAACGGTTAGTGTGGATCGCGTGAAACCTGCGCATGTGGATCCGATATTTGCAGATGGTGCATCTTCGTCGCCACTTGCGCCGGCGCCCATCGGGGTTTCGCCTGTTTCGCCGTCACCGCCTGAATTATTACCAGAGCCGTCGCCAGTTATTTTTACCCGTTCGGGGAGAAGGGTTAAATTTAGGGATGTGCTAGACCTATAGTTATGTTATTATTTGTTTTATTTTTGTTGGTTTTCCTTTCTCCGTGGGGGAGTGATGTGGCGACGAACCTCTGTAGAGGTTTTTGACGTGGAGGAAAAAAAAGAGTAGAAAACGAATGTCAGTTGGGTTTTGCATGATTTTGAATATTAAACAATATATTGTTAAAAGTCTTCAGTTCCGCCTATAATTTCCCACTACGTGACTCCAAATATACATCCACAGCAGGAGACGGAGTGTCTATTATTAGGCCGGAGTCCGCCGGATATGTCACGGCAAGTTTAATAAAAGCTTGTATTAATAGCTGGCCTAAGAAAATACCCCTCCGTCTCCTCCCGTGTATGACTAAGGGGATTGATGGGGTCTATTCTAAAGCTGGACACACCACGCAAATGCCTTACTTCGTTAGTCAGTTATTACGACATCCAAGGGAGGAGACGGAGCTGTGTATTCTTATGCCGGAGCCGGCAACTGACATTGCAATCTGTGGTTAGTATCGGCTAAAGCGGGTTTGTTTTCATTACATGTTTAATGTTACTGAAATAGAATGTATGAGAGCATGGCTGAGAGCTTTCAGCCATCTGATCTTCTATTTATTATCGCGTTAAAACCATACTCAATTTATTTGTTAGTCTAGTAATCTTAGCGGTAGAGCGCTTGTGAAAGAGTTCGTCCGGACTACTACCACCATACCAATTTCTGCCGTAAAGCAGTAGTGTTCTCATTACAGTGTTCCGGGTTGAAGGGTATGGTGCCGGTGAAATTACAGGCACATGACTTTCCATCTTTATGTCTCTGGGTGTCGGGCGCAGTGCAGTGCCACATAGGATGCGTCCTAGGTGGACGTGACCTATATGGTAATGCACTGTTCATAGGCAGGGGGTACCGCTTAACATCAGGTGGACCATCAGCTTGTTCCGTCATCTAAAGTTAAATAAAAAAAAAACTTTTTTTTTTTCGTATAAATAATAAAGATTTTCTGAAAACTTGTTATTTTTGAAATTACACATGCCAATTAAATTAAAGTTAAATTTACAATGGACGGTCTTATCGCTAAAAAGCTATTTTTGCCAAACAACCTGTGTTGTATTGAGTGGGGTATTTTTAGATAGGACTCTTATTTTCTTAATGGGGTATTGTAAGATAGGTCTTTAATTTGCCTGTGTGGTTTTTCTGTCTCATTTTGTTGTTAAGTCTCGTTTTCGAAATATTAGGTTCAAAGAGGTAACTAATATCATTATTTAGAACGTAACGTTTGGCCTCGATATTGTATCGATTTCTGACATTTGTGTTTCTGGTAATTCGTTTCAAGGCTGGTTGTATTGATAAGGGTTGGGCCACATCTGACCGCCAGTTAGCCAAAACTAAAACAAAAAACACTTGACTTTCACAAAAATTTGCGCTTTAAAGCTTAATACTTCGCAAACGGATGTCTAAAAGAAAAGTTAATTTCAAACACCCGCAATATTTTTGAATGACCTATCCAACGACACCCCACAATATGGGATAGACGAGAAAAAAAACATCTGGGCTATAAGGGGTATTATTATTTGCCTGTGGTATCCCACTGCAGGGCAAAGGCCTGCCCTCCTTCCATTCGTCTGTATTGTTGGCTATTTGGGAGCAATCCTTCAAGTAGGAGTCTAGCTCATCCCGCCATCTCCGTCTGGGCCTTCCACGTGGCCGTCGTCTGTTTGGGATCCATTCTGTCGTGGTCTTCGCCCATAGTTCTTCTGACATACGGCACACATGTCCAGCCCGGTCCCACTAAAGTTTAGCAGCTTTTTGAGCGACGTCAGTTATCTGTGTTTGGGCGCGTATTCTCGAGTTCCTTATTCGGTCCGTGAGTTCCGCTAGCGATCCTTTTATTAGATCTTTCATGGACTAATAACTCTTCCAAGAGAACACATTTTTTTCTACGTTTATTTTACCCCTTTGTAGGCGTGATTAATATGACCCATTCAAATTACAGTTATAAGAGTCTCAGAGCTAAGCCACGGACAGACAGACAGACGGACAGACATTGCCCTTAGGTTCCTTGTCTTGTTGACTAAGAAACCCTAAAAGCTGTACTACTAACTAACTTCAAATTCACTGGCGCAATGGCCTGGCTTAGTGGATTGTCTCAATAACTGGCGTCGTGTGAACGATCCATTAGATATAATTGCATGGGTTATTAATATTATCATTTAGCTCTTTCCGCCATTTTTGAAAAGAGACGTCGTCTACTTTTATTTTTCATAGTGTTTTTGAGTTATTTTGTGTCATTTTGGTGGTATTTTAACCAATGTAGCTCTTTTGAAGAATACATGTGTAAGTGAAATTAAACGGAAGTGTATTGCGTGACATTTCAAATCGGTGGAAAATGTCCACCGAAGTTATTGTAAAACGGCCACTGTTTTTCTAAAATATGACTTGACTGTGACTTTGACAAATGAAAAAGCCGTGCGACGCCAATTATAAGAAAAAAAAAACAAATCATTCCAGTCTCCTTAAACTTAAACAAAAATAATCAAAATTTTAACACCAAATTACTCAATTCGCGTAAAACTCGATCAAAGTGCCCCAACTTCATAAAACGGTTGAAGATCATGAAAATAAATGGCAAGTCATCAAAAAACTCCAATGATTAATTTGGAATCAGCTGTGATACATCAGACTTGGCTCAGCCTTGTTTCGTTGGGATAGAGTCGCGTTTGGACTGAAGTAATCTGTGATGAACATAAATCAAATAGATGTTAAAATCACACAGAATACTGAACGTGACATAGTAGAACTCAAACCGGTAGTGCAACTGCAAAAACGAGGTAGAGAGTATGTTGTGATTCAAAAGTGTTTATTTATATTTTCACACATTCAAAAATTTAAGCTTAGGCCATAATATTTAAGAGGGACAATAATAATATAGAACAGATAGGTAGATATTAAAATACAAATATATTGGACTTTAGAAAACTGTTCAAACATTGTTAACACAAAAAACAAAAAACCCATTTCGGGTAGAGTTATTCTGTTATAGATACATACATACATAATTATATAATAATACATTATAATAAACTCACACCTGTTTCCCGGAGGGGTAGGCAGAGACCACGGATGAAACGGCGGCTGAACCGATTTTGATCAAACATAGCTAAGAACACTCCCGACAAATTCACCTTTCAAACAAAAAATAAACGAAATAGGTTCATCCGTTCGGGAGCTACGATGACACACACACGTCAAACTTATAACACCCCGTCGTTTTTGCGTCGGGGGTTAAAAAGGAAATTGACTTTTGTAGAAAAATATACGTTTCTATGGTAGAAAGAAGTTAGATAATTCTTCATATTATCTGTTTAGGTAATATGAAGCGTGATGTGGCAATATTCGTAAAATTAAATCTTGGAGTGTCATGCCATGCAATGCATTGCAACTCTCCGTCAATAAATAATTAAATAAATAAATAAATAAATAAATAATGCTGGACAGTTCACACAACATTACCATACTAAATTAAGGCGTCGATAGATGTGAATTGGGGTATATTCGTAACCTTTTTTCTCTGTAATCTTTATCGAAAAATCTTGGAAAAAAATATATGTTTATCTACATTATATAGAGCATGTCCTCTTCCGCTCACATTTTTGAGAAAACAATTTAAAATGTCTGAAAAAAATGTGCAAAGTACCCTCTGTTTATGTTGTTTAAACCTTTTTTCTCCTAAACTATTAATCATAATTTTTTGGCGTTACCTTCAGTATATTATATAATACAACACCGATGGAGCCTTCCGCTTACTTTTTCAAATAACTTTGCTAAACATTTTTAATAATTTTTTTACGTAATTGATGCTCGCAAATGGCTTACGCACCCCCTGTGTCTCCCAATAGGTCAGTGCGGGACGAGGCGCTGTGCTGATCGGACCTACGCCACTTTTCTCCGCACTTTTGTGTTTTGCCGATTTTTAGTCGTACCTACGTACCTAGGAGTGTTTATCTGGTGTGTGTAAATATAAAAATAATTGTTAGTGTACATATTAGTGATTAGGTTGTAATAGGTAACATTATATAGTACCTACTAAGTGTATCAAATCAAAATGGGAAACAAAAAATTTAGGAAAAAGCGTAATTTGCAAATACGTTACAAGAGGCGAATTCAGAGAACAATATGGTAAGTACATAATAATTATTACCTAACAATCATTCATGATTTTTGATAAAAATAGACCCAAGTCACTGACACACTAATAATTCAAAGTTTGTTGTGTTTCAAAAAAAAGAGTATGTTCTAAAAACGTGTTTTTTTATATCTTTGTAACCTCATAATAATCGGTCCGTCATCTATGAACCGCTTTTTTTATTTGACGCGATATACGTACCTACTTCCAGTTTTGTCCCATTTTCATAAAAATCTGGATCTATGAGGAACTTATGATCATGGAGGAATCCATGACGGGATCCGAACGATGTAGACATGCTCTTTAGTCTCAAACAAGCATTGAGACTTTCTGCTTGCCTACGTCGTTCATCTTACATAGTTTGTCTAATTTTGTACGTAATTACCCGCCACTCGCGTACAACGGTGAATTTCGTACAGATAAAATTAGCAGCAAAGAAGCAGCTTACAGCTTGTCTACATCGTTCATCTAATGTTGAACGGAATTACCCGCCACTCGCAAACAACGGCAAATTTTGGTCAGATAAAATTATCAGCAAGGAAGCAGCTTATAGCTTGTCTACATCGTTCATCTAATGTTGAACGGAATTACCCGCCACTCGCGTACAACGGCGAATTTTGGTCAGATAAAATTAGCAGCAAGGAAGCAGCTTACAGCTTGTCTACATCGTTCATCTAATGTTAAACGGAATTACCCGCCACTCGCGTACAACGGTGAATTCTGGTCAGATAAAATTAGCAGCAAGGAAGCAGCTTACAGCTTGTCGACATCGTTCATCTAATTTTGTACGGAATTACCCAGCACTCTCGTGTAACTCGGTACTACGGAGTTACACGTGAGTAACCTATCAAAAATCTTATTTTGGGAAACCGTGAGGCGAGGCAATCCCCTAGTGAAAATGATTTCAAGTTTTTGTCAAACCGTTTATGAATTATTGATAAATTACTTGACTGTTGTTTTTTTTTCAGCTCCAATACTATTGAGCCATCATCGCATCAACCACAAACAAATCAAATAAGAAATTATGAGGGAGACAGGTAAAAACTAAGTTTACTTATCATTTCCTGTGTTTTCTAGACAAAATAAAGACATTTGTACCGATTCGGTTGTCCACAAACTAGACTTGGTCTTATTTTGATATTCAGATGGTCCTGTGGTTTTTTTTCAGTACCGATCAAGTGTTATCATCTATTGAACACAATGTACAACAAAAATCAAACAAATTACCAAATTATGGAGGAAACGGGTAAAATTTTGTTTTCTTCTTCATTTTTATTCTGTGATAGCGTGTGTGTGTGTGTGTGTGTGTGTGTGTGTATAACAACAACTGTTTTTAAAATTGTATTCAAACAATAGCGTTGTTTTTCAGTTCTACTTCAACTCAACCATTATCACCTATTGAAGACGGTTTGCAACAAGGACCAAGTCATATGGCAAATTATGGAAGAGACAGGTACAATTATTTCCTGTGCTACATAAAACAACAGCAAAGTTAATTCCTATACAGTAGTTATTTCATAAAACAACATATTTTTTTTGTCAAAATGCTCATACAGTAATCGCTGTGTTTTTAGTGACACGATTATGTAACCATATTGATATCGGTTTCAATCGATTTCAATGCTGTTTCTATTTCAAATGATGTTCTTGCGATTATCTAATTGCAGTTTAGCTGGATTCAAGCTTTGTAGGTAAATTGCGTAAATTATGTAATCGCAAGAGCACCCTTTGCACCCTTTTGGGAGATGACGTATTATTATACGTCATCTCCCACTGAACCAATGTTCATAAGGCACTTACTTTATTTTATTTTGTTTTAGAGTCGGCAAAACAATTTATCTTGTATGTCAATAAACAGTTTAACTTACCATGTGCAAAGAATATTTTTGTGGCAAACCTGGCGAAGCAGAAGATACTGACAAAGACCTGTATACAAATACTCTGTGGCAAAAAATTAAATTAATATTGTCACAGCTAGCAGCACACTCGCGCAGCTCGTTGCACGACGTTGATAGCAACTCTGTGGAAAGATATCACAGCATTGTTGCTAAATTTGTAGGTGGCAAACGAATCAACTTTGTACAAAGGTACCAATATGCAATGAGATGCAACGCTGCAGCTCTCTCATTTAACACAAAAAAACCTTTGAGCCTCTTACATAAATCTATATTAGGCAGAAGTCCAAGAGGAAAAATACATAAATTAGAAGGAGGAAGAACACAGCGTTTGGAGAAAAATAAAATATATAAAAAGATAAAAAAACGAATATTTGAAAATAAATGCATCTCCTCTGCCAACTATGGAGAGGATTGCACAAAACCGGATATGTCTAACGAAATGATGGAAGAAGCAAAGAAATTATTTCTAAAAAATTTGGAAAAAAATGAATATCAAAGAAAACAAATTGAAAGGGACACTATTTTTCAAAGTGACTCCAGTGAATGGCTCGAGCTGAGGCGAAACTTGTTGACATCCTCCAATTTCGGGAAAATTATTAAAAGACGCAGTAACATTAGTTGCAGTAACATAGTAAGAGATTTAATTTACAAAAAACCTATAGACCACGTCAGATCAATCAAACATGGACGTGAAAAAGAAGCAATTGCTAAACAACAACTGGAAAAGGAAAAAAATATAAAAATCCAGGCCTGTGGTTTGTTCTTAGACGAAAAAATCCCATTTCTGGGTGCTTCACCGGACGGCATAATCGATTCAGAAACAATTTGTGAAATAAAATGTCCCATTAGTGCCTATAAGATTGGATTAGAGAAAGCCATAACAGATAAAAAAGTTACATTTTTAAAAAAAACAAAGAACAACAGCTATGTTATCAATAAAGAACACAATTGGTATTACCAAATCCAAGGCCAACTGCATATTACAAAAAAAAACAAATGTCTTTTTGTGTTATGGTCCGGTGAAGATATACCAATTACAACTGAAATAATATATAAAGACGACATGTTTTGGGAAACAAAGATGGAAACTAAACTAATAACGTTTTATACAGATTGTATATTGCCCGAATTAGTAGATCCGCGACTCCCAAGGAAAATGAAGATACGTGATCCAGAATACATTATGCAGGCTATAAACCTAAAAAAAAAAAAAAGAGAAGGTAAAGAAAACACACAAAAAGAAGATAATCAAGATATATCAGAAAACACTAACATGCAAGAAGATGTTTCGGTGATCGGGGAAGATTTTGTATCTTTACCAACAACCAATCAGTCACCAATTATGGTGCAACAACAAAGTGAAGAAAAAAGAAATGAAGACGCTAATGAACAATTTAGTGAACCGGAACCAAAACGTGTATGTTTCAGACAATTAAACTTTTCTGAATTTTAAAAATAAATGGTTTTTAATTATGTCATCGTCATCATCATCGTCAGCCTACAGAAGTCCACTGCAGAATATAGGCCTCCCCCATAGAGTGCCACGGACGAAAGGTCTTTAGCTGGAAATAGCATCGACACGTAGGTATATTTCGCGACCATATTGTAGTAAGAAGGATTATTAAAAAAACGAGCCATTATTGTTGTTTGTTTTATTGATAAAATATTTATTCGCAAATCATTCTTATTTGAGACCAAATACCTTGCATAAAATTAGATAAGCGATGAACGGAATTACCCGAAAGTGTTGGGTAATTCCGTACTTGCTTTTTTAGTTTTTGTTTTAGTTTATGAACAACATCAAGTGGGCCATTTGTTTGTTCCATTATTCATATCAAATATAAGAGATTCAATACCAATGAAGTTTTTGTGAATACAGAAGCACCTTGAGGCGCAGCAAACCCGCTTGGCTAAATAAATAAAAAAATTACAATAAGCAGTTTTAGGGTTCCGTGGTGCATTTCTTTCTTACTTTCGTGGTAGGTACATAGATATCAATACCAAATTTAGTTGATACAACATAATCGCAACCAATGAGACAAATGGGCGATATATTATAATACACTATGGTATCCCCCATTCGTCCTCTATCTATTCGTCCGCCATCCAAGTCTGTACTCGGACTATGTCTATCAAGTCCGTACATACATGAATGGTAGAATAGACAGTAGTATTATTAGGTAGTAGCAACAACTTTTCGAGTAAATCGAGAATATAGGTAGTAGAAAATCGTAAAATTAAAAATACTACAAGGACTTCCATTATGTAACAAATAATTAATTTTGTAAAAATTAAAAAACCCCCAACCGAAAACGGCTGCACTGATTTTGATCAAACAAAGCTAAGAACACTCCCGACAAATACACCTTTCAAAAAAAACAAAAAATCGAAATCGGTTCATCCGTTCGGGAGCTACGATGGGACAGACAGACACACACACACACACCTACACACACACACACACACAGACACGTCAAACTTATAACACCCCTTCGTTTTTATGTCGGAGGTTAAAAATAATAGGTGAGAGACAGCTAGCTACGAAACAGGGCATGCAGGCGGCACAGAAGAGATACTTGTAGTCTCAATCATTTACGCGCTGCGCATAATTATTGTCATGAGGTGCGGGGCCTGCGCGGGGCATTTTCATCGGTAACGCCCATTCGAGCAAGGTCAACGGCGTACATCGCATTCTTAAGCTAAGCAGAGCTTGTGTTATGGGTTCTAGATAACTGATATACTTTATACAATACATTACATAGATAGATATTTTTTATTTTACATAGAAAATACCCAGAACACCCTGAACAAATATCTGCAGATTGCGCAATAGACGTTGCTATGGAGATCAGTCTCTGTTATTTTACGCTGCCCTTCCACGTCAGCGGGTGAAGCAAAACATATGTTTTAATTTGTGATACACGCTATGTATGAGCTATTAGTCAAAATAAATGTCAACTAAAATCGGCCAGATGCATGTCCAAAGACAACTTTGCAGAAGGATTACTGCATAGTTCTTTACAATATAACTTCAACGTATCGTATACTGCCTGCCAGTGGCTTCGCTTGGGTTAAATAATAATAATAATTAAATCTTTAGTTTAGGCTACCTTTGAAATGTACAATAAAATTATACCTAAACATTAAGGCCCATATAAATATCCTTATAGGCTAACCTATTATGCCTGTAGTATGCTTTCGGCGCCGCCGGCAACAATTCGCCTCTCAGCTAAGGGAAGCTATAGCGCCATTTTGCTATCCAATAAGATACCTTATACAAAAAACAAATACAAATGTTTTTATTTACAAATAATAGTGGCTATTTATAATTTACAATGGTTACCGCACTAGGACAAGCCTGTATCGCGGATACCCGGACTAGAACATAATTCATTATGTTTCACGAGGCACGCAATGCCTAATGGATATCTTGGGGACATTTGGTAATTTGTCCTTGGATATAGTATTTCTATAGGTTCTAGTTCAGGTACGGGTCAGGGTTGGGGGAGCAGAATATTCCCGAGCGCGTGAGGTTACGAACAAGATAATTTTGTATCTAGCGCCATCTGTTGTCGAGTAGACGCACTGCGTGATGAGATAGAGATAGAAAGATAGATTGAAAATTATTTATTGCACAAGACAAAAAAGCAGTACATAGGCGAACTTAATGCTAATTAGCATTTTCTTCCAGCTAACCTTTGTGTAATGTAGGTGGTAGTGCTATTCAAAATAGGTAATTATAGGTTGAGATTAAATGATTAACATAATAAAATACCTACTCTAAATAACTAGCTATATAAATACCGAACATAATATATGTATAAATAATTCAATAAATAACATAAGCTCAAGTTTGTTGGACATTTTGCATAATTTGCATTGACAAAAAGTATTGGTACAGTTTGGACTTGAAGACTCCCATGGAAGCGGCTTTCCTGGCTTCTACTGGAAGAGAGTTCCACAAGCGGATCGAAGAGACCGTAAAAGAGTGGGTGTAAAAAGAGGTCTCATGGGCACGGGTCATGTGTAGAAGATGTTGAGAGGATCGAGATAGATGGTCAGGAGAAAAACGGGGAGGGAAATGTTCTTTTAAATAGTTTGGAGAAAGAGGATTGTGGAGGATGTTGTAAAGGAGACAGAGTAAGTGTGTATCCCGACGGTATCGAGTTTTGAGCCATTTTAACATAGAGAAGGGGTTAGTGTGAGAGATGTTTCGAGAATGATCTACAGAACAGTCTGCAACAAAATTTTCTTTCAACTGTCCGGATGTAATGTTGCTGCTCGCTTACAGTTCGTATTTTCCAACTTATCAGATTAAACTTGCTATACGTATAAGCTTGCTATAAGTAGTGCTCGCATTGCTGTGTTCCGGTTTGAAGGTTATGGTTGCCGGTGAAATTACAGGCACATGAGACTTTTCATCTTTATGTCTCAGTGTGGCGGGCGCAGTGCAATGCCACATAGGGTGCGTCCTAAGTGGACGTCACCTATGAGGTCATCCATTGTTAAAGGCAGAGGTTACTGCTTAACGTAAGGTGGGCCCTGCTTGTTCCGTCATTCACAAAGTTAAAAAGAAAAAAAAGAGTAAAAGGTTCTTGGTTAAAAGATTAGGCTAAATGATGATCTTGACATAAAAATGTAACAAACATGTAGTCGTAGTTTTTTTTATTGACATTTATAATATTGATTATGGACCTTTTTTGTAATATTTGCAAAGACCTCAAAGTAAATGGACTTCGGGTCAGCGCTCAAAAAGTGTCCGAACCAAAAGAGAGGCAAATGCATAAAGAGGGACAATACTGACAAGTTTTTGTTCGATTGCTGCTTGATTGTCCGCACCTTGAGCGACGACCTCTGTGGCGTGGCGGGCGAAGGTTCGCCTGCAACGCAGGAGGTTGCGGGTACGATTCCGGGCTCGGAATGAATATTAGTACGATCTGCAGATGTGTTCAGGGTGTTCTTGGTATTTTCTATGTCTAATAAAAATATCTACCTATCTATGTAATGTATTGTATTAAATATATCAGTTATCTAGTACGCATAACACAAGCTCTGCTTAGCTTAATAATGCTAGGTAATGTTGTGCGAACTGTCCAGCATTATTTATTTATTTATTGATTATTGAACGCATATCAGAGTGTGAACCGGCAGTGTTCGAAATTAAAACACCATAATAGTGATTAAAAGTGCTTTTTATTCACTGTTTTCAGTATAAAATAAGCTTTTTTGAGGGGGAATGGTATAAAAACTATGGTACGCAACGCACCCCTAGCGCTAATATTTTTTCTAAGGCTGTAGCCATGTACCCCGGGTACAGTTTGTCGAGGGAAGTCCCCATTAGTCGTACAATGGAGCCCGTCACGATATCTCGTCACGCTATTTGTTAGCATTACGGGCCTTTCAAAACGAATGTAAGGTTTTGGGGATTTCGTTCTTGTCCCCTATAGTTCACAAGTAATTTATCAGCTTATCGTTATTTTGATGACCTTTTTAGCTGTGTTTAAGTTGGTTTAAATGTAGATTTCTAATTGATTGAGCGAAGCGAGTTCTCTGAGGCAACTTGGAAGAATCGGCGTTTTTATGTATATTTGTTTGTCCGAGCATAACTTCCGAACCGTTAATCAGATATTCATGAAATTTCATTGGGGGGTAGATAGTATTGGTACAATTCGTTGGTAAGGTTATGAGCTATATCGGTCGGCGGGTTGTTGAGATATTGGGGATCAAGAGGGACAAAAAAAAAAGTAAGAATATCTGATCAAATGGGGTGTCATATGAAAGCCCCTCGCTTCGACATTTCAAAACTATTTTTTAGAATTTTTTAACGTATTTAGATTTTGAGATATTAGGGTAAATCGAAAAAGTCAAAAACCAAAACCTCTAGGGTACTTCCACTAATCCTACAATGCTGAAATTTGGTATGTTTGTAGCTTTTATGACACAAATACCTACTGGGAAAAGTCTAAAATTTAAGAATTTCGAAACTTATACTCTATAAAACAGTAACCAGTATAACATCCATTGTTGACCTCCCGTTTTTAGGAATTTGAACATCGTTGTAGGTCTAACTTTTAGAACCACACGTCAGTACGTATATTTTTTGAAAGAAATAAGGTAACCTACCTATATCGCACGAAAAAGCAGTTTTTATTGAATATCTCGTAAAATATAGATAAATTTACAAAACCCCTGTAGTAAACCCTCGGCTTTGTTGTTTTTTTTTTTTTTTTTACCCAATAATGTGGTACCGTTTTTTTCTTAAACAATTGTATCTAGGCAAAAAAAAACGTCACTTTGTTTTTTTTTCTATCGAGAAAATATTGTCCTATCGTGTTTCTGGTACAGTGATCCCTCGGAATTATAATGTAGTATCCATGCATATTTTTAATTTGAATGTTTTACTTAATTAAGTCCGTTAAAAAACCAAACCTAAGATTGGTTATTTTGCGTTATACCCCACCTTGTACTATTGTTTATTCGGTGTCTTAACGTAGCTTGCGAGAATATCGACTTTAAGCCATCTGCCAACCCTAAAGCAATATTTTTGTCGATTGACGAAATATGAGTTCATTTTATCGATTTGTTTCTTCGCTAACAAAGCGACTCGTCGCGAGTCTTTAAACCCTCCTCAATCCACCCTGTTACAACCCTCATGACAATCGATAGAAACTATTTGTTGTACGGCATAACTGAGTTAAATAATGTAGCGGAGTTACGATGAATCAATGAGTGTTTATGTGTGATCAATGTTGCCAGGCTACCCGTGATAAGAAATACAGCGAGATTAGAGGTGAATTATACAATTAAATTGATCGAATCTAACGGCTGGGAAAAGATTTGGGAATAGATTTGGCTATTATTATATTTTTATATTATATTTCTGTTTTATTATTATTTTCTTAAGTGTGTTGAAAAACGTCGTATGATACACGTGTGTATTGATGATTACCGTCCTCGGCTCTCTTAAAGCGGTAATCACCAACATTACACATTTGAACCATAATGTACCATTATTTCATTTTTTATTTCACTGTTTACTCAGGTAATTGTAGAAATTCCGGACGGTTTAGAATTCCCTCCGCATTCCTATAAAAACCTATATTTCCGGACTTGACCGGAATTTTCCGGTCGTATGGCAACCCTACCACAGAATAAATATTAGTAAAAAGATAGGTATAAAAAAGCAGGTAGGTATATTTAACCCCCGACGAAAAAACGACGGGGTGTTATAAGTTTGAGGTGTCTGTGCGCGCGCGTGTGTGTGTGTGTGTGTGGTTGTGTGTGTGTATGTATCTGTGTGTGTGTGTCTGTCTGTGGCATCGTAGCTCCCGCACGGATGAATCAAAATAGTTTTTTTTTTGTTTGAAATGTGATTTTTTCGGTATTATCTTAGCTATGTTTGACCAAAATCGGTTCAGCCGTTTCATTGCGTTGAGGTTTTTCTTATTTTTACAAAATTAATTGCTTGTAGGTAAATGAAATAGTTACAAAGTTATATGGATATAATAACGATGAGATATTACGTTGGTAGGTAAGTATAGTTTTTCTCTGCTAATGAAGTTAACAAGCTACGATTTAATTTAAAAACATCAGTAGGTTTACCAAAATCATCGATGACCAAAACATATTATTATTATGAACTGAACTCGCTCTAAATTACCTAACCTACAAAAAAAAAAGCCTTAAAGTACCTCGCGAGTACCTATTTTAATTTTCAAATAGGTACATATTAGGTACATATTATGTACCTACGAATTACGTAAGTACCACGTGTTATTATCAATATTGTTATTATGTAGAAATAAATACTTATTCATGTTTTTTTTATTTTTATAAGTACTAAGAATGACGGAACAAGCAGGTAGCCCACCTGATGATAAGCGGTAACCTCTGCCTATGAACAGTGCATTATCGCATAGGTCACGTCCACCTAGGACGCGCCCTATGTGGCATTCCACTGCACCCGCCACCCTGAGACATAAAGATGAAAAGTCTATGTGCCTGTAATTTTACCGGCAACCATGCACTTCCAACCGAAACACAGCAATGCGAGCACTACTGCTTTGCGGCAGAAATAGGTATGGTGGTAGAAGGTACTTCCCCGGACGAACTCTTTCACAAAAAAGCTCTTCTACTGCAAATTTGGAGCGATTCAGAAGTAAAGTCTAATTAAGCACGTAAGTAGATCGGTAAGTAGGTAGGTACCTAAATTTAAGTAATTACCTACATATACCTATATTAGAAACTAGATCTCTGAAATCTATGCTGTATGCACATATGCACAAGAAATCACACCTATAAAAGGCATTACTTCGATATGTACCTACAGAAAATAACTAATGTACCTACATCAATCAAATAACTTAAATTTCTTCGTCCTTCGGCAATGCAAAAAATGATAATTCTTTATTTGTTTTTTGACTATTGCATCCATATACAGCACAATATGTACGCGACAGAATATTTGCGCGGGAAACGTGTTGCGCGAGCGCTCAGGCGTGCGTCCGACAATCGACTGTCACTTGTCCCGAGTGAGGGACGCCCGGGCTGTAGGTATATATCGCGCGACCTTGAGCGAGTGGTGATGCCCTGACCCTACTCCCGAGTGGCATACAATATTTACATTATTATAGCACTATTACTCTTAATCTACGGTCGCCATGTTGACTAGGCCATGATGTAGGGCTTTCAGCTTATAGGTGAGCAACACTTGGCGGAGACTAAGATCCAGAGTCTCGAGCACCGCCGTAAGGTCGCAAGCCTTTCGATCTTCTATAGGTTACATTTCGGGGAATGCTCCCAGGAACTTCACGATCTGATCCCATCATCTCCTTTTCATCATAGGACGAGCAGACGCACGGCTCGGTACCATCCTTACCTCATTAGTTTCAATACTGAACGTTTCGGTTCTACCTTTATAATGCGAACTGCTAAGGAGTGGAATAAACTACCGTCGTCTGTCTTTCCTGAAAACTATAATCTTGGTCTATTCAAGGCTAGAGTGAATAGGTGTCGACCTTTGTGCTCCATCTTCGGCCACATCGTCACTTACCAACACGTAAGATCGTGGTCAAACAAAGGTCTATCAAGGTTAAAAAAAACAATTCTTATTATGAGGAAGCAGAATACCAATTATCAGTCAGTTCTCAATTTAAGTCTCGATTCGGTCAACTTTCAATGTGGATTCTAAATAATTACGAAAAGTGCCCTTAGTGTTTGTTTCCTGTATCCCAACTTCTCGTATGTTTGTTCTTTTTTTTTTCGTGACAAATAAACTTTTTTAATTTTATGAAATTTCAAGTAACTCCATACGGAACTCTTACAAGCATCAAACAACTTTTGAGTTGAGTTTCTTTAGAAGTGAAGCCCACCGTAATAATTAGAAGATGGCGTAACAATGTCACCGCAGAAACCGACGGTTCTGCAAGTTTCCCCCATAAAATGACACCTTTCATAGCCTGATTCTGAAAGTGTTCTTAAATCTATGCTTATGCTTAAATATAAACAAGAAACTCGCCCCGGCTACGCACGGGTAGTGTCGGGATCCCCCACACCCTCCCCTCCCCCCTAACCCTCTCCCCTTCCCAACCCTCCATCTGTTTACACACCAGATACAAAAACCTGCTAAAGTTATTCCCCCTACGTTATTTTTTTTTACACCTTGGTTGCATTATTGGAGTTTTAGTAAGGATCACTAATGTAAAAAAAAAGATTGTATGGCCTAATGGCTCCCGGGGATAGTGTAGCTTCCCAACAGTGAAATAATTTTTCAAATCGGTTCAGTAGTTTCGGAGTCTATTCAATGCAAACAAACAATCAATCAAATCTTTCCTCTTTATTATTAGTATAGATATAGATCAATTAACTTATATTTCTTTGTGTCCCACTGCTGGGCAAAGGCCTCCTCCACTCCTCACAGACATCACGATCCTGAGCTATGTTTGCCCAGTCAGCTAGAAACATCAATGTCGTCTCGCCATCTCCGTTTTGGTGCCGCGTCGCCTTCTCGCTGGGTCAGGACGCCACTCGGTGGCTACCTACGCCCGCCCACAGCTCGCTTGGCATGCGGCAGACGTGACCAGCCCAATCACACTTCAGATGAGCAGCTTTCGAAGCTACATATAAAAAATAAAATAAATAAAAAAGCTAATCTGGTCACTTCAAGGCTACAGTGAATAGGTGCCTTCTAGACCTTTGTGCTCCATTTTCGGCCATATCGTCACTTACCAACAGGTGAGATCGTGGTCAAACAAAGGTCTATCATTGAAAAAAAAAAAAAACATCCATAATTTGGTAAATCTATATACCTATATAAAACAAAGTTGTGTTAGTTACACCACTTATAACTCTAGAACGGCTGAACCGATTTGGCTGAAAATTGGTGGGGAGGTAGCTTAGAACCAGGAGATTGACATAGGGGGGTGTTTCACCTGGGGCTACCCGTGCGAAGGCGGGGCTAGTTCTTTAATAAACGAGTTAATTATTATGTGTGTTCATTTGAAATGTACCTAAGTATTTGTAGTAGGTACCCTTCAATTAGTGTAGTTGATAGTGTACCGTATGGCCCCCCTAGTCCTATTCCTAAAAGTCTGGAGCAGAAGGGCGGAATAAAACCAGAGTGTGGCCAAATGGGATTTTAATTGGTTTATTTGACCACGACAGCTTATGAACAGCACACAGAGTTTGTAGAGCGTGGGTGTCCGCAAAATCTGTTCCTACTTCTCCCTTCGAGAAGTACTTCCCTTGTTGTGGTGATCCGGCCGAAGGTGGTGGGTGGCCTCTGAGACAATAAGTGGTAGATTGGCTTCTTCCCCTGGTACTAAAGCGCACACAGCAGGAAGTGGGCGAGCGGCCCTAGAAAGGTCCAGGCGCTCCGCCTTAGTCCGGCCCTGGACGGTCTTCCACCCGTCAGGGGATGAACTCGTACCTGGTTCCTGGAAGCGAGAATACGGAATGTTTAGTATTCGGTACCTCTAACTTCCGTTCTGGGGGCCCACCAAAGCTTCACGAAGAAAGAATAAGTACTTCCCCCGTAGCGTAGTTTTGCCGTGGTGGTACTTCCAGAACGGAGTTTACATGTATAGGGAAAAAAAGCAGAAGGCCAAGATGTATGTACAATGACAATATATTTAAATTAGATATGCATGAAAGAATTAACGATAAATTTAAAAGAATTAAAGTTTAAGGAAGATACAAAAGAATAAAGATGATAAGGAAGTGATAGGTGTTTATGTGCCATTTAAAACTCACCCTAGTTCGGGAACCACTTTCATGAATTAAATATATAATTTACTTTCCGACTTTTGTCGAAAACAACTGGCTACAATGCCCGCACTGCTGAGTAAAAGTGACGTGGGCTGACTTGAAGTTGGTCTAGCTGCGACTGACTCGTCCGACGCGCATCTGCTAGGTGGGTTCCCCCACCGCACGTAATGCTGCGCCGG
The DNA here is from genome assembly GCA_932527175.1 of Operophtera brumata. NCBI lineage: Eukaryota > Metazoa > Arthropoda > Insecta > Lepidoptera > Geometridae > Operophtera > Operophtera brumata. The sequence continues at coordinate 48,761,103 of OW052239.1, read as the reverse complement.
TCTACAAACCGGTTACACCGCAACTCATGCAACGCTTCGTTACAATAGGTAAATAAAAAAATAAAAAATGGTCCTGATCCCACACAGGATCCCCTGTCCTTCAATTAGTGTAGTTGACTGGTAAATAAAAAAATGTGTCAATTCAACCCCTGTGTCGTGTATCAGCTAGATCCAGCACAAATGTAGAGTCCAGCGATCTTCACCATACCTAACCTACCAAACAATGTAATTTACCTGGATTCACAAACAATAAATGATTTATGATTTTATGATTTATGATTTAAATATTTGCAGGTCATACAAACATTTGTCCCTTAGCCGGAATCGAACCCGCAACCTCCCGCATCTCATCCGGCTACTCGCCCGCCGCGTAACAAAAATGAAATATTTATTGATTGTGAAACTAGGTATAAAATAGTGTTCTACTGTCATGCTTAAAGTCTTCTAGTTTCTACCATAAGGTGTACCAGATGCCGTGAAGATTGAAGATAGACGCGTGTATTATGCTAAAATTAAATATTTATTGATTGTGAAACTAGGTATAAAATAGTGTTCTACTGTCATGCTTAAAGTCTTCTAGTTTCTCCCATAAGGTGTACCAGATGCCGTGAAGATTGAAGATAGACGCGTGTATTATGCTAAAATTAAATATTTATTGATTGTGAAACTAGGTATAAAATAGTGTTCTACTGTCATGCTTAAAGTCTTCTAGTTTCTACCATAAGGTGTACCAGATGCCGTGAAGATTGAAGATAGACGCGTGTATTATGCTAAAATTAAATATTTATTGATTGTGAAACTAGGTATAAAATAGTGTTCTACTGTCATGCTTAAAGTCTTCTAGTTTCTACCATAAGGTGTACCAGATGCCGTGAAGATTGAAGATAGACGCGTGTATTATGCTAAAATTAAATATTTATTGATTGTGAAACTAGGTATAAAATAGTGTTCTACTGTCATGCTTAAAGTCTTCTAGTTTCTACCATAAGGTGTACCAGATGCCGTGAAGATTGAAGATAGACGCGTGTATTACGCTAAAATTCTAGCCAAAACCGAAAAATGTTTTCATGTTTCGGTTAAAAGACAATCCGAGTCGTGGGAAGCAATGGCGATGAGCTCACTACTTGTCATGTCTATATTCCACGATGGTGCAACCCACATTGGAAAGAGGCTCCCATTGAGCCTCTGTGTGCCCTTCGAGGATAAAGGCTTCAAAGCAAAGTAAATCATAAACTGATCAAGTTTAGACTGAGATCATTCTAACAACCTCAGCCTACCTAATGTGTACCTTTCACTAGAAATGCGCCCAACTTTTGCCTATTAATAAATCGTCTGCAATTCACCCACGTGCCGCAAATATAGATTTATGAAATGTATGTCAGTAATTGTGATGAGGGTATTCGGTCGGTGGAATTATCTGATTGCTGATCGTTAGCTAACGATAGCCCAAAATCATGCTTATCCGAAATTGATTCATTGAATCGCTTTGAATCCCATTGAAGTACGTTCACGACTTGACGGAGACTCTTGACGACTTGACTCTAAAAATATAATTACACTAGCGACTCGTCCCGGCTTCGCACGGGTAGTTCCAGTATGAAAAACAGCCCCCCCCCCTACCCCCGTCCCGGTAGCCTATGTCACTCAGGGTGAATGTAGCTATCCAATGGTGAAAGAATTTTTGAAATGTAGCTCAGTAGTTTTTCAGTTTATTCATTACAAACATACACATAAAAATACAAATCTTTCCTCTTTATAATATTAGTGTAGATGTAGATATATCACTTGACATTGGCATATAATGACAGCTTTTCCTAAGTCAGTTCACATCAGTTGATAGACGTAGTATTGTTACGAGCTGGTTGGGGCAGAGCAATAAATCAACGAGAACAAACTAAATGTCCACAATGCATGACTGATGTCTCTTTAGAGGATACGAAATGAGTTTCATAACAGGCTTTCATGAAATTAGTTATCGGAACCGTGAGCTGATCAAATGACAAACACTGCCAGGCTAATTAACCATCGACGAGTACCGTTTTACACCAACACCAACGTCTCCATTATCAGACCAGCTCGCTGTCACCATAATTTAGTATTGTCATCGGAACTTGACAGGTACCTGTGCTGAATTACAGCTCAATCGGAATACATCATCAAAGATAAATAAACCGAGACGGATTAGTTAAAACAGCGTAACTTGTTCAAAGATTTGTTTTCTTCTTAATGTGTCAAGGAAATTGGAATCACAAACGAAATTCTAAGAAAAATTAGTAAAAGGTCATGTCGTACGTGGGATTTGGAATCTGATCTTCTCTATTTATAAAAGACAACTATTTTCCGGTTGCTTGCTTTCGCTTGTGACGCGAAATTCAAATTTTTTCGTGTTTTTTGCTCATCACAGCTCATAAACACTTCCTCAGATCTATCTATCTATCTATCTATTAAGCCGGTAACACCCACTGCTGAGTAAAGGCCTCTTCTCTAGAACGCCACTCCTGCCGATCTTGTGCCAGCCGGATCAACTGCTCTCCTACTGCCTGCATAATATCGTCTGACCATCGGGCAGGTGGTCTGCCTCGAGGCCGCCGCATATCTCTCGGCCTCCATTCGGTGACTGCTTTGGTCCATCGGTAATCCTCTCGCCTTGCCATGTGTCCCGCCATCTCCTCTTGAGCCTCGCAATCCGTATACCTACATCCTCAACCTTAGTCCGGCGTCGAATCTCTTTCCTTTTTTTAAGGTAGCGAAAACTAATTTGCCGGTAATTACATGGCCTAACACACAAGTTTTAATTTATAGTATCACTTAAATATCATTAGTTTGGGTTATGAATGTGCTTGAAACAAAAAACACTGTAAAAACCCAATAAAGCACAATCGTAGCTAAACTGATGATATTTATGTGATACTATAAATTAAAACTTGTGTGTTAGGCTATCGAATTACATCCAAATTAGTTTTCGCTATCCGAAGAAGTGTTGATGCCATGTGATGAGCAAAAATACGCAAAAAATAGAATTTCGCGCCACAAGCGAAAGGAACCACCTTAATATCTCGAGTTCTGCTGCACGGATTTGAATGCAGTTTAATAATTTTGTGCCAGAATTAATGATTTTGTGGCAACGTTTTGGCCCTATTATAAATTAACTCAATTTGAACAGTAGATAGCTTTAATGGAATAAGAAAAATTGACTTCGTAATATAATGATAGTTGGAAAAGCTACATCTGTTTGTGTTTGGAACTAATGGGAAGCATTTGGAGCTTATCGGAATAGGAAATTCAAAGATATAAATCATATCTAATAGAACAAAGGAAAACACAAATAAATAGTAGAAATTTACTTGTAAATGTAAATCTTTGGTAGAAATCAAGCTTTTTTTAAATACTACAATAAAAATATAGTTTTTTTTTTTTTTTTTTTTTTAACTTTGATAGACCTTTGTTTGACCACGATCTCACCTGTTGGAAAGTGACGATGTGGCCGAAGATGGAGCACAAAGGTCTAGAAGGCACCTATTCACTCTAGCCTTGAAGAGACCCAGATTATAGTTTTCAGGAAAGACAGACGACGGTAGTGTATTCCACTCCTTAGCAGTTCGCATTATAAAGGTGGAACTGAAACGTTTAGTACGAATAGCGGGTATACTAATCAGGTAAGGGTGGTACCGAGCCGTGCGCCTGCTCGTCCTATGATGAAAAGGAGATGGTGGGATCAGATCATGAAGTTCCTGGGAGCATTCCCCGAAATGTAACCTATAGAAGATCGAAAGGCATGCGACCTTACGGCGGTGCTCGAGACTCTGGACCTTAGTCTCCGCGATATGTTGCTCACCTATTAGCCTAAAAGCTCTGCGTTCAATCGAGTCCAAGGCAGCAAGCTGGTGTTTGGCCGAGCCATCCCAAACGTGGCAGCAATACTCCATACCAGCCCGGACTTGTGCTTTGTACAGACTTAGAAGCTGTCCTGGTGTGAAGTAACGCTTTACCTTATTCAGGATACCCAGCTTCATGGAAGCAGTTTTTGCCTTAGACTCGATGTAGGAGCCAAAGTTGAGAGTAGGCGTGAGTGAAACGCCTAAGAGCTCGAGGTGATCACCTATAGCTACAGGTACATCTCGGAAGACAGGAACTTGGAGAAACGGACTTTTTTTCGCCGAGAAGAGACAAGCCTGCGTTTTAGAGGCGTTGAACTTGACTAGATTGGCATCGCCCCAATCGGATACAGCCTTGAGAGTCAAATTCAGACGCTGCAGCATCTCATCTCTTAACTCCAGAATTTCATTCTGCCTAGCACGCGCAGTGGAAACGTATCTCTCCACAACTGTGCTGTCGTCTGCATACCCAATGATACTGGGCATTAGCAGATCATTAATATGCAGCAGAAACAGTGTGGCAGATAGCACTGACCCCTGAGGTACCCCGGCATTTATAGCCATTTGATCCGACGAGCAGCCGTCAACAACTACTCGAATGGATCTTTCCCTCAGAAAGTCTGCGAGCCAGGAGCAGAATTGAACTGGCAGTCCGTAAGCAGGAAGCTTGCCAATAAGGCTAGCATGCCAAACCCTGTCAAAGGCCTTCGAGACATCAAGTGAAACAGCCAGTGCTTCACCATGCTTCTCGATGGCCTCACTCCAAATGTGCGTGGCATACACAAGAAGGTCCCCAGTAGACCGATTTCGGCGAAATCCGTATTGGCGATCACTGAGGAGGTCGTTACCTTCGAGGTATGCAAGGAGTTTCCTATTCAGCACACGCTCCATACATTTACATAGCAGGGAGGTGACCGAGATAGGGCGGTAGTTCGAAGGGTCAGCACGACTGCCTTTCTTGGGCACTGGCTGCACGTTAGCGAGCTTCCAAGACTTGGGAACATCACCAGTTTTCAAAGAGAGGCGGAAAAGTCTCGTTAATATTGGAGACAACTCAGGGGCACAGGTTTTTAACACTACGGCCGAGATACCATCCGGACCGCTAGCTTTATTCACGTCGAGACTACGTAGCGTTTTGAGCAATTCCTTTTGCTGGATGCGAATTTCTTGCATAGAAGCCCCGCACCGAGGAAGGCTGGGTGGAATTTCGCCAGAGGTGTCAAGACGCGAAGCCTCCGCAAATTGATTGGCAAATAAATTTGCTTTCTCAACCGCAGCGTGAGCTAGGGACCCGTCTGGTTTCAGTAGTGGGGGGAGTGAAGGGCGGCAGAAGTTCGCTTCCACCGACTTAGCCAGAGACCAGAAAGCTTTACTTCCCGCAGGGTATGCGGCAAGCTTAGCCCCCAGACGGCCAATCCGATTGAAGCGAGCCTTCCGTATCACCTTCTTGCAGGACTTGGCGGCTTTGTTAAAGGCTTTCTTCTTAATCCGTGCATCCGAGGTTTTACCGTTTCTTGCGTCAACCCAGGCTAGGTATGCCGCACGTTTTTGCGCTTCCGCGCTAGCACACGCAGGACTGAACCAAGGGCGAGCATTGCTTGAAGGTGAAGCATCAGAGAATGGAATAAAATACTCCATTGCTCTTTTGATCACCTCCGTAACGGCATTCGCACAGACCGTCGGGTCACAAGAAGAAAAGCAGGTTTGCCGCCAAGGATAAGAAGCGAAGAAGTGTCGCATCTCATCCCAATCTGCCGACTTGTAACGCCACACTCGCCTACTACCTCTGGGTGAGGGATCGGGTGGCGAGTATGAAGATACAGACCTCACCACACAGTGATCAGATGAACCCAAAGGGGGCATCACTGATACCGAGTGGCGATCCGGCTCGTTTGTCAGCAGAAGGTCCAGGCAGTTGGCTGTGTGGTCCTCAACGTCCGGAATTCTGGTTGCCTCATTGACCAGCTGAGTGAGATTTAGCGTGAGTGCAAGTTTGCACGCCTCTCTCCCAGCATGGTCAGACAACTGGTAAGGGAACAGCCACTGTTGGTGGTGGTCGTTAAAGTCCCCTAGAATCACCAGTTGGGCATCAGGATAACGTTGTTGGGCCACATCCGCCGCTTCACAGATGTAATTGAACAACCTGGTTGTCTCGTGGTCTCCGGAGTGCGATCTATATAAACCAGCATAGATGATTTTATCCATGCCGGAGTCCACCAAAGTCCATAGAACGGAGAAATCGGGTTCTTCAAGGTCACGAAGACGCAGACAACAAATGTCCTCCCGGACAAATAAACAGATACCAGCTTTGGATTTAAAGTTGTGCTCCAGAGCATAGCCTGGGTATGTGAGGTATGCTGTATCGGGAGGACATTGAATCTGTGTCTCCGTGAGGAATAATAAGTGTGGCTTGGCGGTCTCTAGGTGGTGGTGGACCGGATCGAGATTGGAGTGCAGTCCTCGAATGTTAGAGAGGTGCACTTGAAGCGAGAGGAAGTGCTTCCGCTGTAGAAACGACTTATTATTTTTGGACTTTTTCATGATGGTTTTAAGAGTGATAGGTTTGTGGGAAAAACGGCTGTTGAGCGAGGCACTGGTCAGCGAAAACCTAGAGATAAAACAGCAGGCACCTGCGCCAGTGGGAGACTAGACTGGAGACTGCGGGGACGCCCGAACCCCCCCAGGAATGGCCATCGGGTCCTCTCATCCGGTCGCCAACCGGCACGATGGAGCATTCTGGGATTTTTCGCGAGAACCGTGTTCTGATCGCAACGAGCCTAAACACGGCCAGTCTACTATTATCCATCAAGAGTTCCGTTATCCTCCATCATCTGATCAGCTCGTCTTCACCATCATATTGTATTGTCATCGGAACTTGACAGGTATGCCAAATTTCAGTTCAATCGGACTTCGGAAAGTCACCCTTATGGCCACCCGTGAAATACTTACCATTGAGTATATCCATGGCCATCTCTGGTCTTCTTCATCAGTTCCACTTCACCAAATGGCACTTTCTGAATGCGCATGCTTGACTTGCTGCTGAAAATACTGAAATCGCTATATATCGCCTGTAATATTTGAGTTCCCTCAATTCCTCATGGATCCCATCATCATAACCAGATTTTGATGAAAATGGGACCAATCTGGAAGAATATCGTGACCACTAAAAAAACGGATTTGGATACATGCGATCGTTCCGCCCCAGACCTTCGTCACAGTTAAACTTCGATTGTCAAATACACGTAGCTATCAGCTTTTCTAATTTAACTTGAGTAATACAAACTAACAAAGACCATAAGCCCTTCTAATAAGGACCCTTCATATGATCAGGTCAACCGTGACTGTACACATTGAGCAGGGTTGTCGCACAGTCACGCTTTATTTAAAACTAGCAGAATTGCTCTGCCTTCGTATGGACTTGCCCCGAACTGAGACCAGTAACGTTAGCGAGACGCTAGCGAGACGATAACTTATTATAATGTCAAATATTAACTTATTTATATTAATTAAAATAATAAAAAAAAAAAAAAAAAAAAAAAAATTAATTATTATTTTTTTCTTGTCATCCCGATCTTATCATTGGCCAATAACATTGACTACCGTTTCGCTAGCGTCTCGCCAACGTTAATTACTCGTGCTTGCCCCACAGAACTCTTTCCGCCATTTTCGAAAAGAGACGTCATCTACTTTTATTTTATTTCCTAGTGTTTTTTTGACTTATTTTGTGTAATTTTGGAGGAATCTTAACCTATGTAGCTCGTCAAGCACCAGTGTAGCAAAATTAAAAGGAAGTGTATTGCGTGACTTTTCGAATTGGTGGAAATTGTCTACCAAAGTTTTTGTAAAACAGCCAACGTTTTAGTAAAACATGACTTAATTTTGACGACTTGTAAGGATACTAACGTTCAAAATTACAAAAAAAAATAAAGAACTAGCCGAGCGAAACCAGTTATAAACAAAAACAGATCTCCTGTCTCAACGAATCCTTTACCGATTAAGCTCAACAAGTTTGGTTTAGGTATAAATAAACTGAGACCTCTGAGACTGGAACTGCGTCCACCCACCGACTTCCTGCGACCTTTATAGTCTTAGGTCCATGTTATCGTACATCCATGATACACTGCGTCCTTCGGTTTGTGGTCGCCACTCGACACCCTTTATTCCCAAACGGTTGTCAGAACTAGTTAAGTGTTAGTAAGCTAAATTCAAAAGTTTGAATTGAAAAAAAAAACGCATAAAAGCACTCTTTAGGAACGTATACGCTCATAACGTGAACGGTTGAGATTTTGTTTTAGTAATAACGTTTAAAAATTTCGCGAATGTGGCTCTAGCTGCCAACCCTAAACTACATACATTTTAAACTTCAAAAAAACTATATACAGACCATGAATGAAGTAGTACATGGATTGAGTGCTAAAATAGCCACTAATTTTATAGTGTTCCTTCTTACTCCTATCCTAGAAGATAGCTTGCTATCCTATGTTAGAGAGAAACAAATATATTGTCACACGACAGTCGTTTTTCCGTTCCGTACCCTGAATATTCGTACCATGAATGTACATCTTCCTAGATTGGTACCATGAATGTAGTAGTAACTTTGGTACCAAGTGTGACATTTGGCCTGGTACTAGTTACACAAATAAGAACAGATAGATATGTGCTTGTCTCATTCCAACACATGAATACATTCATATAAAAGAATGAGACTGGTATAATCGAATCCGGTTTGTTTATAGCCTTATTTCCATGTAGTACATCTTCCTAGATACAGACAGACATACCTCGCTCGAAGTATATAGTAATTAGTTCGTAACATTTAGGCTAAGAGCGCTTCGAAATTTAATCGTTGCGAATAATAATCGCAAATCTATGAACAATACCAATATACTTAAAGAGTCCGCGCATAGAATTTCTTAGTACTTGCTTAGCCTAAAGCTAAGGCCAAACCGAAGCGATCAGCCCGCGCCCTCCAGTGGCGTGCACGGTGGCGATCAATGGTAAGACAGTGGATCGTCACCGTGCACGTCACCGCGGAAGCGAGCTGAACGCGTTGGTTTGGCCTTAGCTGTATGTCTGCGCCTGACAAATAGATCTTCGCAAAAGCCATATAGGTAATGAAAGAATCCGTTCCCCTTCAATAAATTAAAACAAAAGGTAATAAATTTCCACATAAAACCTCCACCTCAGAGTAAATCTCGTGAAAATTAAAACAAACCTGAGGCCAACCCTGGATAAAAGACTCTTCCAAAGCCCTGTAATCCCCCTGATACGACCTTTATCCCCAAACGAGTCGCAATCGGGTTTAGGTGTCGCGTATTTGATTTCGGTCAGTCTTTTCGCAAGATCTGGGTCAAAACTTCTTGACATGTCTGTCATCAATAGGTGATTACCTACATTCCTATTGATGATGGACAGTCAAGACTCTAAAATATACTTATTCTTGTCTGTTGAAATTAATAATTGGAACCGTAAGCTTGAAGGGAAATTTTCGCATTGTATAATATTTTAAATCCACACTGAAAGTTGACCGATTGGCTGGATTGTGAGTTGACTGAAAATAGGCACTTATTCTGCGTCCTCATAAAAAAAACGATTCATGGCGACCTCAGAATAGATTAGAGTAGGTATATTAGGAGTGCTATAAAGAGTGAAAGAGTCTGCTAAAATTATCAGAAAAACTGTCACGTTTCAGTTAAATTTCGGTTTCTAGTCACTTCATAACTTGGCGGGTATGCAAAATTTCAGCTTAATCCGATAGTGAATAGGCGCCTTCTAGACCTTTGTGCTCCATCTTCGGCCACATCGTCACTTACCAACAGGTGAGATCGTGGTCAAAGGTCTATCAAAAATAAAAAATGTGTAGAACTTTTTTCTATTTCAATTGCAAGATTTGATCTCATACAAACAAGTAACGTTAAATAAAAGCTTGTATAAAGTTTATTCACCACAATGTCTTATCAAAACATTGAACTTCGATGGTTTTACAGAGTAGGCCTTAATCCACAGTACTGACAATCAAACCAAACTTTGCCTTTCATAATGAGTTCAGGATTGTTCTAACTGACGATTTAATCCAACATCTTTTGTCCTTGACTTGAACGATAAGGCGGAGAGATTTTAAACTGAGGCAGAGTTTAAAATGAGCGATCTTTGATAATATCGGAAAGAGGCTGCATCTGGGGCCCAATTTTACTAAACCAATTGTATTTAAATTGCTAATGAATTGTCTCTTAACTTTCACTAAGTGTCATTAAGTGTGCTGTACTATTGTACCAATTTTAAATGTAAAAACTGACATGTAATTATTTTTTACCAATAAATAACTAATGAACTACCTATGTCACTTTTGCCACTTTTGCTATTCTAGTATCTTCAATGGTTTTTCAATTGCATTATAATTGTGACCATTTATAAACAATCGTAAAATCTACATACAATTTATGAATTATAACTTTAGCAGAATACAATTTTTATTGACAATTATAATTAAATTGTAATTTCATAGTATAAGAATGATTTTTCTCTTTAAAATAGTAGAATTGGGCCCCTGGAGTTGTGAGTGAACTAAACTGTACGAAAGTAAAATTTTCTTAATTATTTTATAACCACACTGAAAGTTGACCGAATCTAGATTGTATTGTAAATTGTCTGAAAACTGGTATTCTGCTCCCTCATAATAACAATTGGTAGTATGTTAATGGCGATTATAGATACCTAGTGCTAAATATAAATATGGAAGGTGAAAGAAAGATGTGGAATTTTAGATAACCTTAAATATTTAATTTGACGGTACCACCGTTCACACGTTGGCCCAACGAATGGTTCAATGTCTGGGCCAACCGTATTCGTTATATAGAATTAAGCATGTATGTATAAATTTTGAAACTATCAAAATGTACATACTTTTCACTAAAAACGGGATATTTACCATGAGTTTTGTTTGTTCCCGATATTTTGGCACAGTTGCATGCGCCATGATCACGGGAGAACTAACTGAAGTCTTTCCGAGTAGATGTTATTGGCAGATTTATCGATCTACCATCTTTCTCATTCCTTTATTACGAACGATAAGATTAACGAAACAAAGATTGATTTACGATAGGAATAAAGCATGTGTTTATTTTGTTTCAGGTATGTTCATCCAGTGTAAGGATCCGCTGAGGAATATTGGCATGATTATAAAACAGTCTACGTATCCTCCGTATCTTCATAGCACTGATGGTTAACGTATCAACTGAATCTTCATATGAAGTCCGGCTTCTTGACTTTACAAATTCAAAGGCGTTGACATGACAGGTGATGAGAGTAGCCTCTACGCGGTGCTATGACTTTTCGCCCATCGGTCACATCACAAGGCCCTTTTCAGAGCCATCATACCATAAGAATTCGTTATTCTTATAATAATGCATCAAACTGGTCACGGACTATGCAACCAAACCAGTATCAACCTAACCAGTTTTGTTAGTAGTAGAGCTTTTATGTGATAGAGTTCGTCCGGGGAAGTACTACCGCACCATACCTATTTTATTTGCCGACCTCTGTGGCGCGGCGGGCGAAGCTTGGCCTGCGACGCAGGAGGTTGCGGGTTCAATTCCCGCCTCGGAACAAATATTTGTGCGATCGCAGATATTTGTTAAGGGTGTTCTGGGTATTTTCTATGTATAGTAAAAAATATCTATCTATGTAATATATTGTATTAAGTATATCAGTAATCTAGTACCCATAACACAAGCTCTGCTTAGCTTGGGGCTAGATAATGTTGTGTGAACTTGTCCAGTATTATTTATTTATTTATTTTATTTTATTTCTGCCGCAAAGCACTAGTGTTCGCAATACTTTGTTCCGGTTTGAAGGGTATGGATGGGTGCTGGTGAAATTACAGGCACATGAGACTTTCCTTCTTTATGTCTCAGGGTGACGGGCGCAGTGAAATGCCACATAGGGCGCGTCCTTTGTGGACGTGACCTACTATGTGATAATGCATTGTTCATAGGCCGAGCGAGGGTACCGCTTAACATCAGGTGTGCCATCTGCATGTTCCGTCATTTAAAGTTGTAGAAAAAAAACTGAAAACAACCAGTAAAACAGCCAGTAAGTAAACTCCAAGTACATTCATGCGAGTAGATTCCGAAAACGAAATATCATACGGGCTCTGAACTTGCGTCAAGTTTAAACACATATCTGGAAGCCTTTGGAAAACTGGATGTGAAAGAAGAATAAGGGCCGAAGCAGACTAGCATCAGCGATTTGGTGACTGGTTCGATTTTGGAATCGCGTTTTGGCGAATTTCTTCCTTCAGTTGCTTTATCGAAATCGCGTGTTTTAGCGGTTATTTCGATCGTTCATCGCGTGCGATACTTGCCGCGCAGCGCCAAATCCAGGGTTATGGTGTAGCTTCATCCAGATCCAGTGCAAGGCTGAGCCGTGTTCCGCAGATGCCAAAGCCTCAAAGGTGTCTCACGACTGCGAGGTAGATACAAAGGCGCTTTCCACCTCGAGCAAGAAGAATCATTAAAGCGCGCGCCGTGTTTGTTGCCTGATTCTTCTAGGTTTGATCGCTTTGGTACAGGAGTCAATGTAAGTTATATGACGATTCAAAATTACCCATGAGATTACAATGAAATTGAAAAAAAAAACTACTTTGAAGCTGGGAATCTGTCCCCAATACAAGATTTTATAATATTAGTGATCGGAACCATGTGCTGATCACAATGAGCCTAAACACGGGCAGTCTACTATTATCCACCTTCCGTCTTCATCATCAGATCAGCTCGCTGTCACCATTATATTGTATTGTCATCGGAACTTGACAGGTATGCTAAATTTCAGCTCAATCGGATATCGGAAAGTCACCCTTATCGCCACCCGTGAAATACTAATCATTGAGTAGTTCCAATGGCCATCTCTGGTCTTCTTCATCAGTTCCACTTCACCAAATGGCACTTTTTGAATGCATATGCTTGACTTGTTGCTGAAAATACCGAAATCGCTGTACGTCTGCCTATAATATTTGAGGAATTCCCTCAATTCCTCATGGATCCCATCATCATAACCAGATTTTGATGAAAATGGGAACAATCTGGAAGAATATCGTGACCACTAAAAAAAAACGGATCTGAATACACGCGATCGTTCAGCCCCAGACCGTCGTCACAGTTAAACTTCGATTGTCAAAGGTTCGGTTTCAAGGTTTATCGTGGCAGTGGAGAACTACGTACAGCCAACGTAATTAGTTTAAAAACATGCGTATTTTGAAATGTTTACTGTTACCAAAACTGTCGCGAACGCCATCTAGCGAGAGATAAATAATGCTAAAATGACATGGGAAAACTCCTCATTGTCAATTGATGGTAATTCGAGTGACTTTCAGTTAGGGAATAGGGGGGCGAGGTTGCATCGAGCTTCCAAAAAGCTAAATCTTTCGCCGCGACTGGCGTTTGTACGTGTGCGGAGAGGAGCTATCGGACGCGGCATCAAGCTATTGGAAAGAACCGACAATCGCCGCCGCCGCGGCCGGTGCTAAATGTAGGTAGTCTGCATTGGCCCTAAAAATCTATTATTCGGTGAGATTTAAGATAGCTTCACGGTAGATGGGTCCGCTGAATTCTCTTAATGGAATGATTTAGGTTAAAAATAACCGGCTAAGTGTGAGTCAGACTCGCGCACGAAGGGTTCCGTACCATTATATATAAAAACAGCAAAAAAACACGATTGTTGTATGGGAGCCCCCTTAAATATTTATTTTATTTGTTTTTTTAGTATTTTTTGTTATAGCGGCATAAATACATCATCTGTGAAAATTTCATCTGTCTAACTATCACGGTTCATGAGATACAGCCTGGTGACAGACGGAGAGACAGACGGACAGCGGAGTCTTAGTAATAGGGTCCCGTTTTACCCTTTGGGTACGGAACCCTAAAACCAGTAATAATGTAAATGTGTTATCATCAAATTCTGTGTTTGATTTGTGTGACTGTGTCAGATTATTGTATTATGTCCCAACTACAAGTTTCCTTTTTAAGTGACACCTAAACCAGTAATGGTCGGGTGTGGCGGTGAGATAACATGTTTGGAAGATTTTGTACTAGCACAGAATAAATAATAACAAGTATTAAGGGTTAGTGTTGTAGGGTTGGTTGGAGTCTGTTAACTTACGATTGTGATTTATATAAAGAATCAATAATAATTTTGTCACGAAAATATGAAATAAGGAGATCGTGGGAAAAAAGCGGTTAACGTGGAAAGGGTTCCCAACAAGTTAGCTGCCATAGTAACAGCTAGAATCGTGGACTAATGGACTGGAGTGAAATCCAGAAGCGCGTTAGTATATACTAACGCGCTTCTGGAGTTTACTCTAGAATTCTGGGTTGTGCCACTTAACTCTGTATGTACAAAATTTAAACTCTATTATCCTGTAAATCGCTGTGACAGACAGACAGACACGAGAGTGATCGTATAAGTCGTCCTGTTTGTTCCGTTATTTCATCAGGACCTGGAACCCTAATAACTGGATCTGGATTGGGAATCGTCATTGTGGGTAGAATACGAGCACTTTTGGTACATGACTAAATAAGTAAATAATGCTGGACAGTTCACAGAACATTATCTAGCCCCAAGCTAAGCAGAGCTTGTGTTATGGGTACTAGATAGCTGATATACTTAATACAATACATTACATAGTTTTTTTTTATAATACATTGAAAATACGTAGAACACCCTCAACAATTATCTGCAGATCTTGCAAATATTTGTTCCTAGGCGGGAATCGATTCCGCAACCTCCTGCGTCGCAGGCGAACCTTCGTCCGCCGCGCCACAGTGGTCGTCAAACTGGGTTAGGTTCATGTCACCCCAGGTTCAATTCACCCCGAAAAAGATTACAAAATAGTTTCTATGCGCGAAATCAAATTCAGTACTGTCGCGGAAAAAAACGTTACAGTACTGTTAAGATAACTATTTACGTATACGTACCCTACAAACATAAAAAAAACTCTATAGATAGGTACCTACTTAAATTATTTGAATGAAAAATCTCGAATGAAATATCTCGAATGAAAAATCTCGAATGAAAAATCTCGATTGAAAAATCTCAAATAAAAATCTCGAATGAAATATCTCGAATGAAAAATCTCGAATGAAAAATCTCGATTGAAAAGTCTCAAATGAAAAATCTCAAATGGAAAATCTCGAATGTAATATCTCGAATGAAAAATCTCGAATGAAAAATCTCTATTGAAAAGTCTCAAATGAAAAATCTCGAATAAAAAATCTCAAATGGAAAATCTCGAATGAAAAATCTCGAATGAAAAATCTCGATTGAAAAGTCTCTAATGAAAAATCTCAAATGGAAAATCTCGAATGAAAAATCTCGAATGAAAAATCTCTATTGAAAAGTCTCAAATGAAAAATCTCGAATGGAAAATCTCGAATGAAAAATCTCAAATGGAAAATCTCGAATGAAATATCTCGAATGAAAAAACTCGAATGAAAAATCTCAAATGAAAAATCTCGAATGAAATATCTCGAATGAAAAATCTCGAATGAAAAATCTCGATTGAAAAGTCTCAAATGAAAATCTCGAATGGAAAATCACGAATGTAAAATCTCGAATTAAAAATCTCAAATGGAAAATCTCGAATGAAATATCTCGAATGAAATATCTCGAATGAAAAATCTCGAATGAAAAATCTCGATTGAAAAGTCTCAAATGAAAAATCTCGAATGGAAAATCTCGAATGAAATATCTCGAATGAAAAATCTCGATTGAAAAATCTCAAATGAAAAATCTCGAATGATATATCTCGAATGACAAATCTCGAATGAAAAATTTCGATTGAAAGTCTCAAATGAAAAATCTCGAATGGAAAATCTTGAATGAAAAATCTCAAATCCAACTTTTTTTTAAAATCTAGTTTGTTTCTAAGGTAGGCAAATTATAGCCTATATTTAAATTTATGTAAAAAAAATTGTTTACATAAATTTATGTAAACTTATGTAAACATAAATTTATAATGTAAACATAAATTTATGTTTACATTAGTAAACATAAATTTATGTTTACTTATGTAAATATTTATTATTAAATATAATAATTTAATTATATTTAATTTATAATATAATTATAAAATTATAATTTTATAATTATACAATTTTAATGAGTGTTTTTACATATATTTGTTATATAAATGTTTTACAATAATTACTGTATTTAATTAGTAAGCTACGATTTAAGCTACGAGTATCATGGTAACACAGTACTACGATAATACTCGTAGTTCCTGAGCCCCACGATAAAGAGGATCTTATTGTAGGATCATGAAAAGTCCTGACCCTCAGACTGGTCCTGGGACTCAGTGACTACGACTAAATCACTCTTGGGTGTTGTTAAGTTTTAAGAGGTAAATTATAGCCAATGTAATGAATACTGAAACTTTTGTTGATTTTTTAATATTACTTTTTGTTATTTGTATTTAATATAATAATCTTTATAATAAATACTTAATTTAATAGAAAAAGGTTAACTTTGTGGAAAAAAAACTACATTACTGAAAATAGCCGATCTTTAATTGGAAAACGGGGCAAGTTTTAGCCAACTAATAACAAATAAATGATTTATGATTCATGAAACTATTTAAATTTTATGGAAAATATCGTATTTGATAACTATTTGTTATTTGTATCGTATATTTGATTATAAATAAACGATCGACGAAACACTCAAATTAGCCAATCAAAATTAAAATTTAAGAAAAATACTTTTCGTGTTTTTTATAATTATGTTTGTTATTTTAATAATATCCTTCATAATAAATACTGTATTTAATTAAATAGTTTAACTTTAGGAAAAAATAATAACAATTTTACTGAAAATAGGCGATCGTTAATTAGAAAATGGAGCAAGTTTTATCCAAATATTCAAATTTTATAGAAAACATCATTTTTGATTGCTATTTGTTATTTGAATCGTGTATTTGATTATAAATAAACGATCGACGAATTAATTGAAACTAGCTGGTCAGTTTATAAGAAAACGATGCAAAATTTAAATTTAAGTGAAAGTCTTGTTGATTTTCTAGTGTTTTTCATATATATTGGTTACTAGCAGCGCCTTGCGGTTTCACCCGCGTAAGTCTTGATCCCGTAGGAATATCGGGATAAAAATGTGCCTTTGTGTTATTTCTGGAGTCCAGTTATCTCCATTCCAAATTTCAT
Source organism: Operophtera brumata (assembly GCA_932527175.1). Classification (NCBI taxonomy): domain Eukaryota; kingdom Metazoa; phylum Arthropoda; class Insecta; order Lepidoptera; family Geometridae; genus Operophtera; species Operophtera brumata. Next base: position 48,744,017 of record OW052239.1, on the reverse strand, counting down.
GCAAATCCGTTTCGCCGTTTCAGCGTGAAGAAGTAACAAACACACTACACACACACTAACTTTAGTCTTTATAATATTAGTGTGATTTGTATAGTATATTTTTGTATAGAGTAATCTAAACCGGTGTTTGTATAAATAATTATGGGATAAAAGTGTTTTTTAATTAAGATCAAAGTTCTCGGAAGTATTCGGAAGTTGATCCGTAAAAAGTAGAGATTTGAGATAGTTTTTGTTGATTTATTGGTGTTTATATTTTATTTCTTATATATATGATTTGATTTTTGTATAATAAATCTGTATTTTTGTGTAAGTAATTACAATGTTAATCAGTACTCAAACCATTTATTTTATTCATATCACAATCATATCTTCACGCACATATTTGTGCGTTCTTTTTCAATGGACCAGTGCGAGGAAATTTGAAACCGTAGGAAACATAGATTTTTAATTCAAGATATTTTATTCGAGATTTTCCATTCGAGGTTTTTCCTTCGAAATTTTCTATTCTAGATTTTTCAATCGAGTTTTTTCATTTGAGATTTTTCGTCCGAGATTTTTCGCTCTAGATTTTTCATTCAAGGTTTTTCATTTGAGATTTTTCATGCGAGATGTATCATTCGAGATTTTTCCTTCGAGTTATTTGATTCGAGATTTTTCATGCGAAATTTTGCATTTGAAATTTTTCGTTCGAGATTTTTCATGCGAGATTTTTCAGTCGAGATTTTTCATGCGAGATTTTTCAATCGAGATTTTTCGTTCGAGATATTTCATTCGAGGTATTTCATTCGAGATTTTTCATTCGAGATTTTTCATTCGAGATTTTTCATTCGAGATTTTTATTCGAGATTTTTCATGCGAGATTTATCATTCGTCATTTTTCTTTCGACATTTTTCAACCGAGATTTTTCATTCGAGATATTACATTCGAGATTTTTCATTTGAGATTTTTTTTCCAGATTTTTCATTCGAGATTTTTATTCAAGATTTTTCATGCGAGATTTTTCATTAGACATTTTTCATTCGACATTTTTCAATCGAGATTTTTCATTCGAGATATTTCATTTGAGAATTTTTTTCGACATTTTTATTCGAGATTTTTGTTTGCGAGATTTTTCATTCGTCATTTTTCAATCGAGATTTTTCATGCGAGATTTTTCAGTCGAGATTTTTCATTCGAGATATTTCATTCGAGATTTTTCATTTGAGATTTTTTTTCCAGATTTTTCATTCGAGATTTTTCGTTCGAGATATTTCATTCGACATTTTTCATTCGACATTTTTATATGAGATTTTTCATGCGAGATTTTTCATTCGACATTTTTCATTCGACATTTTTCAATCGAGATTTTTCATTCGAGATATTTCATTTGAGATATTTCATTCGAGATATTTCATTCGAGATATTTCATTCGAGATTTTTCATTTGAGATTTTTTTTCCAGATTTTTCATTCGAGATTTTTGTTCGAGATATTTCATTCGACATTTTTCATTCGACATTTTTCTTTCAATAGACTAAGAAAAAACCAGTGAAATAAATAGATGAAAAAACCTACTCACCATAATTCCCATTAATTTATATCGCTGCTAGTACCGTCGACTGGCGCCGTAGTAACTATATTGTAATCTTTTTCGGGGTGAATTGAACCTGGGGTGACATGAACCTAACCCGTCAAACTTGGTTAGTACCATACTTTAGTGTATGGTTGTGTCACCAAACTCTGTATGTACAAAATTTCAACTGTATCATTCTGTAAATCGCTGTGACAGACAGACAGACACGAGAGTGATCGTATAAGCCCTCCTGTGTGTTCCGTTTTTTCATCAGATTCACGAAACCCTAATAACTAGATAACTACTAGGTACTACTAAGTAGGTAGAATGCGAGCTCGTTTGGTACATCGTGTTGTAATTTGAATATTGGTGCCTATGACCTTTGCATTTGAAGGCGGGGTGGCGCCCCCTTCCGTAAATAAGCGTAAATAACGCGTAAAACATGCTACGCCACAGATAATGTCAATCAAATTTATTGATTACCCGTCAAGCGCCTGACGAAGCGATGTTTGGTATCGTCTCGAACTGATAAAACACGCAGAGACATTGGAAATTGTTTTATATTATAAGTGTTTTGGAAAAATATATTATCAATATACAAGATTTTATAAAATTAGTGATCGTAACCGTGTGCTGATCAAAATGAGCCCAAACACGGCCAGTCTACTATTATCCATCGAGGAGTTCCGTTGTCCACCTTCCGTCTCCATTATCAGATCAGCTCGCTGTCACCATCATATTGTATTCATCGGAACTTGAGAGGTATGCAAAATTTCAGCTCAATCTGTTAAGGATAACTGCTTTAAAATTCAGGGGCAAGATTCACCCGGATTCAAAAGCTTGTAAAAATCACGAAAAAATACCTATAAGATTATTTGTTTACTATTTCACCAAAAATAAACGATCAATCTGTGAATTTTGAAATTTTCAATTTTATTTATTATTTTTAATGCTATTCGTATTGCCAGTGAATAAAGCAGTATGATTGAAGTTTTTATGCGTCGAAGTATGTTCAATTATGTTTTAGGTTCAACAATGGCTGCAAGAAAACCCTTGGGAGTTTAATTTTTTTAAGGTCCTTCAAAGGGCTGTCAAAAGGAACGTTCTAGAAAAGCAACGAACGAATAGGTGGGAGATGTACCTCGGGACTAAATAATTCGACACGAAGTAGTATTTACCTTGAATTATGTATGTAAGACAAGCGAACAGGCGTGGAATCGATACCATTATGTATAAGGCAGACTGACTACACATTACACAATACACTACAGAAATATAACAAGGTTTATAATTAAACTCTAATTAAAATTGTACGCCCTACGGTACAGTAAAACGTGCACCGTTCGCCAAGTCTCTAAGTCGGGGCTGATGGCCTTTTGTCCCACGTAAACTCCCTTAAGACGACACAGAATATTACTACGCCCAGTCATCTGGCTGTATAGTACACTGAGATACCAGCAGATATGAGCAATGAAACGGAGCCAGGGAAATGCCGGAGAGCGGGCAATAACGGTACACAGCCCACAGCTCGCTTGGAATGCTGCAGACGTGACAGCCCAATCACACTTCAGCTTAGCAGCTTTGGAAGCTACATCCACAATTTTATTTGTAAGCGCAACGCAGTGTTTCGAATCCTATACATGAGCCTCACACCCAGGATACTGCGCTCCATCGCACGCTGGCAGACCTTGAGTTTGGACTTCTGAAGCTGCGTCAAGGACCAAGTTTATAGTTTATAGTTTATTTATTTATAACGGATTATTGTTACATGTCAAGTAGGTTTATAAAGCATTTAGGCCATAGGTATAGGTGCATACTGACAAATTAATACAAATAAAAAACAGAAATAAATGAAATTTGCGCACCATGTGTTAAGTCGGGGAGAATGCATGTGTCTATTAGTTTTAGCTTAGCGATAGCGGGAAGTCTGGACCTTTCATTAGATCTTCCATTACCCAATAGCTCCTGCAGGCATTTAACCAAAATTATCATTTCCACTTTTTCTATGACAGTGCTCTAGGATCCTTGCCATCCTCAGCAGCCTAGTGGCTGTCATCCAGCTATTTCTGACATGGCTGCTCAAGGTTTTGGTCAAGGACATTCCAGTTTCGTCAATATTACTGTTGCCACTTGCCACTGTTGCACTTAGGCCTTCCACATAGAATAGTTAAGAACTTGACTGTCATTTTACACATTGCTGCATATGATCATCATCATCATTATCACCAAACTTTATACGTCAATTGCTGGACGAGGCCTCCCCCATTGTATGCAATAGGAGGATTTTCTTGGCTTGCTAGTCACCACGCTTGGCATGCGGATCGGTGATCGCAGTGATGGGATGCCACTGCCCATTCCATGGTGCAGTCTGACCCAAGACCAGCGTTGGTTGCTAGCTTGCTATAGTCAACCAACTCATGCTGAGGCAGAGCCATTGTATTGCTAGAGTTACACTTCGTACCTTCAAATCTGTTTTATCTTAGTCTAAGTTTATTATGTGTTTCTGTGTAGCTCTTGTATACAAATACATATATATTCTTCTTCTTCAATCCTTTGGTAAGGATTTTACTAAATCTGAAGGAGGAGACGGAGTAGGACACTACAACAGAATTTCATAGAACCTTTGAAAGTTGTGGCTCAAATTTTACCCCCCGGTCTTATTTCATAGCCCAACACAGTCACATAAGCAGAGACGAGGGTATTAGTAGTCGAGATGACCTCGTAATTGTGTTTATTGGAGTCCCTTTAACAGGGTCATGTCGGAGAGGACACGCTAGCATCATCCTGATGCATTGAACCATGGACACAATACATACACACATAAAAACAGTTTGCGCTTATTTTCAAAAGCTGAAATGTTCTTTGATTTCTTGTTTAAGCTATTTCTTGTTTTTAGCTATAAGAACCTCTGCGTAAGGAATTGTTTTTTTGTTTAAAAATAAATTATTTAAAATAAAAAATATAATATTTATTTCGTTATTTCGTATAAAAGCGAAATCAATGGTTATCTGAAATTTTGCGAACAAGATATTTTTGCCCTGAAATTCCCCCAAAACCCCCAAGGGAGTGCAATGGGGTGTTAAGGCGAGGCATCGATAAACTATTATTTCGTATAGGATTTCGTATATAAGGTCGCATAGGTACTCTAAAACGAACAGACTTATAAAATTTAGAGGCTTATATCGGTTACCTGTAAAATGTAAATCTCTGTTATAAAAGAGGTTTCTTTGATAATATTTGATCTGTTTTAAAAGTTAACCAATCGTGTAATGCAACTACAAAAAATAAGTCAGCTCATACATACATACATAGACACACGCTTTTTTCCCCGAACGGGTAGGCAAAGATTCAAATGGGCCTCTGCATTGTGGGTTACACCAACTATGAAGAATTTAATATGTTTTGTAATTGCTGAGAAAAATGTTGATCCCTGCCACCAAAATTTCCAATCCGTCATCTTAAAGTTTGTATTGGAAATGTTTAAGGAATTAATTTTTTGTTTTAAAACTAATTATTTAGTATAAAAAAACATAACATTATTATTTTGTTATCTGACTTTATCTGACTACTTGATTCATCATCGCCGAGCTGAAACCGGTGGACCTGGAAAGCTGAAATTTTAAGGGTTAAAGAGGTTTTGATAATATTGTTATTATTATTTAAAATAATAAACGAGCAGCTTTCGCTGATGTGTCTATTTCAGTTGAAATGTCTTAGTTTCACTTACTGCACTGATTACACTTTAATGTTAACAGTTTGTTCGTTCGCAACCACTTATCCAATTTGTTTTTGAAAGCATTTATTGTTGTGGCAGTAACAACATCTTCTGGTAAATCATTCCAATTATGGACCACTCTGGTACTCTGGTAATATTTTAACTTTTCATAGTGATCGTTAACTTTTTTTTTTATCTTACTAAGTATATACATGCCGGGTGTATGTTTTAATATCACTCCAGTGTCTCTAAATGTAACTAGCAAAACATTGCATCCATTCATATTCTATAACCGTCTGTGAATCATGGTTCCATTAGTACGAGACCGAACAAAAGATGTTTCATATCATCTCAGATATGGACTCCCTTAGGAACCAGCCCTGCGCTCTTGAGAGATCTAGAAATAGGTCTGACGATATGCTTGGTTGGAGTGACTGGTATATACACTTATAGACGAGCTCTGTAGCGCGTCGGGCGAGTAGCCGGCTGAGATGCGAAAGGTTGCGGGTTCGATTGCCGCTGCGGTTCAAATAAATAATGAATGCTATACAGTTCACACAACATTATCTAGTCCCAAGTTAAGCAGAGCTTGTTTTATGGGTACTAGATAACTGAATATACGTATTGCAATACATTACATAGTTTATTTATTTATTATAGGACATAGAAAATACCCAGAACACACCCTGAACAAATCAATACATATCTGCAGATCGTAAATATATTTGTTCCAAGGCGGGAATCGAACCCGCAACCTCCTGCGTCGCAGGCGAACCACAGCCCGCCGCGCCACAGAGGTCGTCCAAATGTTTGTATGATCTGCAAATATTTGTTCCGGGTCTGGGTGTTATGGTAGCATGGTGCTCGTAGTTCCTGATACCCACGACACAGGGAATCCTAATGTGGGATCAGGACAGTGTGTGACTGTTGGTTTGTTATGTTATAGACACAGTTTTATATGTGAGCACCAAATACTTCCTAATAACTTTACGCTTGGACAAAATATTGCACCTCTGTAAATTCTAACTTTGACAAATATGTTCGATACACTGCCGGTTTACATCAAATGTAGTCAGTAACAAGCAGCAATTGACAGATTAACCCCCGATGCAGAGAGGGGTGTTATAAGTTTGACCGCTGTGTGTCTGTCTGTGGCACCGTAGCTCTTAAACGGGTGAACCGATTTGAATGCCTATATTGTGACGGGCAACTACGGAACCCTACGATGCGCGTGGCCCGACACGCACTTGGCCACTTTGTAGGGTTCCATACCCAAAGGGTAAAACGGTACCCTATTGCTAAGCCTCCGCTGTCCGTCCGTCCGTCTGTCACCAGGCTGTTTCTCATGAACCGTGACATTTAGACAGTTGAAATGTGTATTTCTGTTGCCGCTATAACAACAAATACTAAAAAACAGAATAAAATAAATATTTAAGGGGGCTCCCATACAACAAACGCGTTTTTTTTGCCGTTTTTATAGATACGGAACAATGGTTTTATATAATTGAAAAAACCGGTAATAACTCACATAGGTACTTGTTCCGAGTAAAACACCCGACTCGAGTTTCTGGGACTTAATACCCCCTTCCTCAAGGAGTATATACGCGACGGCTTCCCGGCGATAACGCGGCCGGAAATCGCCGGGAAGGTTTCGCGTATACCTACGTGAGTTATTACCGGTTTTTTCAATTATAAATATTACACACGGAAGTTTTAATAGTATTAGTGGTTTTATAGATACGGAACAATTTTTTTGCCGTTTTTATAGATACGGAAGATGGTTATTTATTTATACGGAACCCTTCGTGCGCGAGTCCGACACGCACTTGGCCGTTTTTTTATAGAACGCTGCACAAAATTGACCCCACTTTCTTTTAATAAACTTTTCAATTTATCTTTCCACACCATTGAAGCATCTATAAACCAATTCTTCACGGTTTAAGAACTATTTATTTATGTATTGGAGTTTTTTGAAACCATGCCAGCATGTGCCAACGGAGCTTTATTTATTGATTCCGGGTAATTATTTGATCTAGGGTTTTTTTTTCTTTATAATTGGCGCCGCACTGCTTGTGCTTTTGCCATTTTCAAGTTATTTTTCATTTTCTTTAGTGTATTTTCAATATATTTTGCAACGTTACACACCTTTCAAGTCATCAAAGTCAAAGTCCGTTTTACTAAAACTTTGGTACACAATTTCCACCATACCTACAAACTATTGTTGAGCTTCCATCTGAGGTTTTCCCGCTTGGTTACGACATGTGTTGCTTCAAGAAAAATATGCATAAATTCCTTCATAAATAAATAAATAAATCTAAATCTAAATCTTCAGGGTGGGCAGCGCATCGACAATACCCCGGGTGTTGCCGGTGTCTATAAGCGACGGTGACCACTTCACATCAGGTGGGCCGTATGCAGCAGGTAGGTTTGCCTAATTATATCATTTAAAAAAAACACGCAATTCACTTCCATTTAATTTCACTACACTTGTGCTCCTTAAAGCCATTAAATTCATGTAGGTACCTAATTGTACTTCAGTAATGGAAACGTCTCTGATGCCACAACCACACTCTACAATTAGGTTGCACCAAGGTCCCATAAACACAAGCCTGCACTAAACACACAGAATAACAAATAAACAGCAGTCCAGATCACTAAGATCAGTACTAAAGCCGTGACGTCACCCATTGAGAATTCACTCATCGCGAAATAACCTAAACAGATGGAAATAAATCTGACTGTCAGTACAAATGAGCGAGATGGCGATAAATCTAACGGCATGGCAGTACAAATGAGCGAGATGGAAATAGAAGCGACCTTTAAAACGGCAGGTATTCAACCTCTGTCATAGTAGAGCTAGATTCAGTAATATAAATCCATTATTAGATCTAGATGACTAGTGAAGTATTTAACATAACATAACACCCACCAGTCACATACATAGTCCTGACCCAGACCAGGAACAAATATTTGCAGATTATACAAACATTTGTCGGGAATCGAACCCGTAACCTTTCGCATCTCAGCCGGCTGCTCGACCGTCACACCACAGAGGTCGTCAGACCTATCACTAATTTACAACATCATCATCAATCGTCGGTCTATACGTATAATAAAACAGTAGAACACAGTTTGTCTGTACATTGAAAAAAGTAACATAAATAGAAAGGGGGTGACTAAGAAGAGTAATACAACACCAATCAGCTACTTTTAGAATGCTTTTCTGTCTGTCTGTTTATTTGCGCATATCTCCGAAACTACTGAACGGATTTTCATGTGGTTTTCACAGGTGGACGGAGCGTAGTTTGGAGCAGAATATGTAGGCCAGGGGTCAGCAAGTAATTTTAAATGGGGTCCGGGATACAGTTGAAGTTCTTTATCGATGTCGTGGACAGAAACGTTCATAATACTCACTAGTTGAAAATGTGCTGTATCAAATCAACCAATCTTCTAACTACTCTACTAGATTACTACTCAAATTAGATCCAACGTGGCAGTTATAATTTAAAAAAAATAGGTGTGTTAGTTATTTAACAATATTCGGCGGTCCAAGTTTCGAACTTCTGCGCTCTGCCTAGGGATTGCAATCTCCCGCAGCTCATTCAATCCCGCGGGATTGATATGCGGGATTACGCAATCCGGCCCGGGATCACTTAGGATCCCGTATCTTTGAAATTATGTTATATTAATCAAATTGAAATTACAGATTTTTGTGTAAAAAACACCTTTTTTTTAAACATTTCTTACATTATGCAACATAAATTATTTAATAAGTATAAGTAATTAGTCATTTGTTTTCTTAGATTGGTTTGGCATAGTTTTGTTTAGTTTGCAACAGGCGTAGCCTCCGCCTATTGCCGACCGATGGTAGGATTTGTTTCATTAAAATCGGATATCGGAAAAATAATTCGCTTGTTTTTTTCGTTAAAAATTAAGAAACCCTTCTGTGCCCCTTCTACTGTGGTTACGAAAAACATGCTTAGATTGAAAAAATACCGATTCGGGTTCTTAATTACTCTGTTTAGTGTACCAGACTGTATGGAGATACATACCTTAGGATGTTAATACGTTATTAATGTATTGGACCATTTTGGTTGGGCTCGCGTGGTACAATACGAATTCACAGTACATAAAGTCAAAGTCAAAAGTCAAACTATATTTATTGCTGAATTACATGTTAAAATGTTTTTTTTTAAATTCTTTATTCCATGCTTTGATAGCCTGGTACATGTTTGTCTAAGTATTGCATTCCCGACTATCGAATTGCGAGTCTTATATTTGTTTTTGTGTATGGTTTTAATGAGTTTCTCAACAAGTCCGCCAAGGGCGCTTATAATTTACTGACCTAGAGCACGACTGCCTCCGTATTTTCTGCATACAAAAACGACATTTCGGCTCGTGATTTGTTTCATTAATCAGAGTGGTTCCAAATGACATACCTGTAATAGGCCCTCTTAACGTGGTACTCGTAGTTTCTGAAACCCACGACACAGGGAATCCTAGTGTGGTATGTAACTGTTGGGTGTTATGTTATGTTACTCTAGTATTCGTCCGCGGCTTCGCTCACATAAAAGCCTATTGCTTAATCCAGATCATAATCTATCTGTGCACCAAAATTTCACCGAAATCGGTTCAGCCGTCTTGGCGTGATTGAGTAACAAATATACAAACATTCGCATTCATAATATTAGTGTTGCACTTTTTACTCATAGGTAGGTACGATTTTTATGCACAGATAATAAAAGTTGCATTTGCATTTTACGGCTATTATCTTCGGTAATAGCCGTAAAATTGGCATTGTTCTGTTTAAATCGCTTTCACATGCTCGATTTAGTCGCTCAATTCTTTAACGGGTTCAGGTCCATCCACATATAATATCTGGGCAATGTCAGGGCAGGTGAACCGAACGCGAACCATAGTCCGTACGTCTCGAATTTATATAGTATCAATTTGTGTCGGCGTAAGAATAAGTGTGTCCAGCATAAGAATATGCCCTCCGTCTCCTTCCGTGGATGTAGTAAAAGCTGACGAAGGCTTGTTAGTAAGATTTGTCCTGGCTGCTAGTTTACTGAGGAATAAGTTATTACTGGAATAAAGCGTTAGCCGAGTCAGTCGTAGGAAGCAATGGCGGCAATGAGCTCCCCACTTGTCATGTCTATATTCCCACGATGGTGTAGCCCACGGTGAAGTTGCCCATTGAGGCTCTGCCTACCCCCCTTCGGGGAAAGAGGCGTGTGTCTATGTTGCATGTTTACTGAATTTATTCTCAAAATGTATGACTTTAACTCCAATAAAAACCTAAGATATGGTGCCCAAGATACCTATTTGTTCAAAATATGTAAAGAAACATTTGTTACAACGCCTTCATCACGTACGAGCGTTTGTATGGAAAGTACTCGTATATAAATAAAAACCTAAATTAATAAATAATGCTGGACACAGTTCACACAACATTATCTAGCCCCAAGCTAACCGGCGGGCCACCACCATTAGCCCGGCTAACCCAATATGGCCGGGTTGGCCGCTCTTAAGATGTGATCAAGGAATTGATCGTATTTGTAACTATGATATCTTTGGTATTTTCAATTATTATTAACTTAACTAAGCACAGTTAGTGCGAGGATGAGTGATAAGATAAATCGCAGTAAACGCAGTATTTTTATTTTATTTTATTTAAGTATTTAAACCAACAGCGTTATAATATATATCATCCAAATAACAAAATACTAATAATAAGGCCAAAAAGGGTTACACAAGTATGTTTTTTTTAAGGAATCTAACAAAAATGCTTATGCTAGTTTTTATGAAAGGAAAAATATTACTAATTGAAAGCGCGTGGCAATGTCTAGTAGTGATTTGGATCAGTTTCATATGTATTTTGTACATACCTTGTATTAGTTGTACTATAGTTTCTGTAAATAAATCTAAAAAAGGGGTAGTAAATAATAAGAATAAAAATTACGCTTGCGTGGCTTTGATGAGGTGAGTAAGTGGGTGTGTGGGTGGTAACAGCATCTCAAATCTGAACAGTCAACACCTGTGTGAAAGCTCACTATAATATCAATTTTCAATAACAGTAAACGTCAGCCGAGTCTAACATCTTAAACGATCGTTAACACGCGAAGTATATAAATTTTACTGTCTTTATAACCCCTCGTGTATTAAAGAGAATGCTAATTTTAGTGCGTGACTAAGTTCTAAAGATGAGAACTAAAATGGCCGAATTCTAGCTCAAATTTGCGCGAATATTAATTGGTTAGTGACGCAGGGTTAGAAATTCGGTTTATTCTCGTTGTGCCCGGAAAAAATTGGCCTGTATTGTGTGTCGTGCTACTTTATGTGAGCGGCCACATCAAGATACATCCAAATAGAGTAAAAATGGGTATTACTGTGGCCGGCGTGAAATATTATTCGAATATTTTTACAGTCAGAGAAAAAAGTATTTGCGTTAAGTGAGCTACTTCATTATTTGACCCGCTACTGATATACTCAACCCAAGCTATTGCTCACTACACTAACTAACCCGCTCGCGACTTCGTCTGCGTTTTCTTCACGAACCCAGTTGCTTTGTTCTGTTTTTTGACGTTTTAGAGGCTCTCAAGAGCCTCAAAAAGCCTCAGAGAGATTAAAATTAAGAAGAGTAACAAATAATATTACTTAGAGAGCATAGTAGATTTATATTTTCGATAACGCAGCAAATATTTGTTTAAATACTGTTTTTTGTAATTTTCGTTATCTTTTCGTTGCGCGCGCGCTATTCTGTCACTTTCTAACTTACCTAAACTGTACTGAGTTAGATAGTAACAGAATTTGTTGTGTCTACGGTGACTGGCCTACCTCTTAAACGTTTGTAATTTCGGATTGGTAGCAAGGCCAAAACTATTTATGCAAAGAATGGGAAATTACCCAATTAAGGGAATTCATTAAACAACGTTTAAAACAGGACCACAACCCATTTTTAGGGTTCCTTACCCAAAGTGTAAAACGGGACCCTATTACTAAGACTCCGCTGTCCGTCCGCCTGTTTGTGTGTCTGTCTGTCCGTCTATCACCAGGCTGTATCTCATGAACCGTGATAGTTAGACAGTTGAAATTTTCACAGATGCTGTACTTCTGTTGCCGCTATAACATGCCCTTCCTAAAGCACCAAAAAATATAAATAAAACGAAAGTTTGATATTATCTTCCACCGAAAACGTGTTTACTTATCAAGCGCTATCTAATTCGCGTTAAATAAAATCGAATCGGACATTACAGAAGCTAACTAGTGCTAACAGTAACATTGAAGTGGGTGTCTAGCTAGTGTCTGTTCGTGAAAAATATATATATTACTTGTAAGTAGAATAAGTTTGCGACGTACGTTGTTCGATCTAGCTTCTGTGTACCCCTAGTATGATATCCTCACGGACCTGATCTCGTCAGAAGAGAGAAGATTATGTACGTATAACCTCTGTGGCGCGGCGGGCGAAGGTTCGCCTGCGACGCAGGAGGTTACGGGTTCGATTCTCGCCTCAGAACAAATATTTGTACGATCGGAAGATATTTGTTCAGGGTTTTCTGGGTATTTTCTATGTATAATAAATAATATCTATGTAATGTTTCTATTGTTTTAAGTATATCAGTTATCTAGTACCCATAACACAAGCTGGGGTGGATAATGTTGTGTGAACTGTCCAGCATTGTGTATTTATTTTTATGAGTTTGGCAAAAATTCGGCCTAAACGATGCCGAACCGCATTTGTGGCCACCACTATTTGACACAACAGTAAAATCAAATGTCAATAAAGTTCAATTTACTTTGCGAGTGCTGTTTCCAAGTCGCAGTATAAATAGAGCCAAAAGTGTAGCGTGTTTAATGTTTACTCTTGACCTTTCGGTATGATTTACTGTTTCGGCAGATTGTTTAGTTTACCTGCATGTTGAATGTCGATGATCAAATGCCTAATGTTTTAGATATTTCAAGAATTTTAACCGACTTCATAAAAAGGAGGATCTCAGTTATATCTCAAGTTTTTAGGGTTCCGTACCTCAAAAGGTAAAACGGAACCATTATAGGATCATTTTGTAGTCTGTCTGTCTGTCAAGAACCTTTTTCTAAGGAACACGTGGAGGTATCAAGCTGAAATTCATATCAAATACTCAGGTCTATACTGTCCCTTAAGCTGTGAAAAAATCAAACTTCTAAGCCAACGCAATCAAAAGATACAGCCGTTTATGCTGCAAATTTTGGACACTCGCAAGGGAATCAAAACCTACAGGGTCCTTCTCGTGAACTCAGAATCTTGAAATTTGGTACGAAGTAACGTCTTTTAGCATAGATAAAGGAAAAATTGCGAAAAGCTTAAATTTTTAGTTACATCATATACCTAATAAAAAATATTTGGTGCTACCCGTGCGAAGCCGGGGCGAGTCGCTAGTGCTTAATAAATGTAAAATAAAGAATCAAAATGTAATTTTCGAATATGTAATCTGTTTACAAATTAACCCATTTACAAGTTTACAAGAACATTCTAAAACTATCATTATCACGCCGAGATAAAATTCAATTTCGGACGTCATTTTGTCTGTGGCATAGTAAACGTGGGCAGTCAGTGTATCAACTGCGGATATCAAGCATTAATCATGTGAGAGTGAATGGACGGTTACGATTTTTCAACGATTGTTTACACAATTTGTAGAGGATGCTATTTATCTTACGGTACGTGTTGAATGAAGATGTTGGTACGCGGAATCTCTTGAGAATTGGCGAGTGCTTGCTTCCGCCAAATATTTGTTTCCGAGGAAAGAAATAAACTTGTTTGATTTTTAAATTTCAGGTACTAATTTCAACGTTATGTACTTAATTTTTGTCTTTGTCTTCTGCATTTGGCATTTACAAGTTCATTTTAATTTTAATTCGTATATTTTCATTACAATTTGCAACGTAACACTCCTTCCAAGTCGTTAAAGTCAAAGTCAAGTTTTAGTAAAACGGGCACAATTTCCACCAATTTGAAAAGTCACTCAATTCACTTCCATTTCATTCAATACAGTTGTGCTCTTTAATCGAGCTACATTGGTTAAAATGCCACCAAAATAACACAAAAAAACAAAAAAAAACACTAGGAAATGAAATGAAATAAAAGTAGACGACGTCTCTATACCTAGTTAGTTCTCTAGTTAGTTTAAAGTAGACTTTAGTTTTTATTATACTTTTAAATATTTACCTGTATCTACATATATGTATTTGCATGCCTAATAATGTTAAGAATGTAACGGATCTGTTATTATTGTTTGAAATCTACATCATATACCCACATTTATTCTGACAAATAAATTACTATGAACTCTTTTCGAAAATGGCGGGAAGAGCCTCTTGTCTCACTCTCACTTACTTACTCACTTACTAACGAACTTTGCTCCTATTTTAGATATTATCTGATCCAACTCTATCAAGGGGCCCCACTTCGATTTGAACTAAATCTTGTAGGTCGTACAATTAAATTTTTGAAAGAGAGGCACTGTGTAAAATGAGATCTAGTTCCAGATCCTTTGGACGGAATTCGGAAAATTCCGCTACTTACTTGCGAAACGGCAATTAACGCGAAAAATATTCTAAAACTTGTTCCAGCACGTACGTTTTTTTGAGAAAGTCTTACAAGTTTGTGAATAAAATGCTTGTAATTTAGATTCTAGACAACATGGGCGAGATACCACCGAAGCCCTTATTTTTACTTTTACAGTTTATAAGTACATTATGAACATCCAAAGTTCAGGTAACATTGTGCACCAACATTGTGCATAAGCTGATTTTTTAAGGCTTATACAGAATTAAGTGGTAAAAGAAAAGAAAAAGTTTCATCACGTATCTAGATATATTCTTCAAGATACATATTTGTACAAAACATCTGACGAAAAAATTGTTACAACTTCATAATTACGTACGAGCTGAGCACCAGCGTTTTTATCGAAAGGACTGGAATTGACTGCTCTTAAGTGTTGTATGTTGTCAGTACACTATTATCTAACCCAGTGGTTTGTCAGTTACGTAGAAACTTTATAGTTTCACATCATTAAAATAACTGACAACCACTAACAAACCACGGATCTAGATATTAGTGTACTGATCACGTATACAAAAATCATGGAGTTTTATGAGAAAATAGGTAGGTATACAAAATAGGAGCAAACTTCGTTCAAGAGCTCATGCGCCCTAGAGGTACAATCCTCTTCATTACAGCTCTAGGGCTGGAAAAGCTTCACGATACACGAGGACGCCGTGGCGTGTCCATAGACCCCTTCGTCTCCTGCCGTGGATGCCCCATTTTAGTAGTAAGTAGAGCTTTTGTGAATGAGTTCGCCCTGGGAAATACAACCCATACCTATTTCTGACGCAAAGCAGTAGTGTTCGCATTGCTGTGATCCGGTTTGAAGGGTTTGGGTGCCGGTGAAATTACAGGCACATGAGACTTTTCATCTTTATGTCTCAGGGTGGCGGGCATAGTGCAATGCCACATAGGGTGCGTCCTAGGTGGACGTGACCTATGAGGTAATGCATTGTTTAAGGCAGAGGTTACCGCTTAACATCAGGTGGGCATCTGCTTGTGCCTAGGGCTAATAGCTGAGGAGCTTGCAGATTATCCGATTGATTGGTGTTTACTAAACATACTATTAAATTCTATTAAATTCTCTTATATTTTAGGGGTACAATGCTCGGAATGACTATAATTTCAAAGTCGACCTCTGTGGTGCTGCGGGCGGAGGTTCGCCTGCGATGCTTAGGTTGCGAGTTCGATTCCCGCCTCGGAACAAATATTTGTACGATTTGCAGATATTTGTTCAGGGTGTTCACAAATGTTCTGTAATGTTCTGGGTATTTTCTTTGTATAATAAAAAATATCTATCTATGTGATGTATTGTATTAAACATATCAGTTATCTAGTACCCATAACACAAGCTCTGCTTAGCTTGGGGCCAAATAATGTTGTGTGAACTGTCCAGCATTATTTATATATTATTATTTATTTAATTAGCCCAAAACCAGTTGGCAACCCTAGTTGTAACCTGTAACTGGCAGCCGGCATCCAGTTTTTATCCATTCGTCATATTTTTACGGCGGATTGTGAGCGTTTTATTTTTGAATGTTGATTGATGTGGCGAATTGGGGGGAATGTCTTCATTCTTCGCAGCCTTGGTGTTGATGCGTAGGCGTTTAATGGAACACATCTGGTGTGTCCGGCCTAAGAATAGACCCCTCCGTCACCTCCCGTAGATGAAAGCCGACTGAGGGTTTCCTCCAGGTTATGGTTAGCGTGGTACTGTGGTGTGACCGGCCTAAGAATAGACCCCTCCGTCACCTCACGTAGATGAAAGCCGACTGAGGGTTTCCTCCAGGTTATGGTTAGCGTGGTACCGTGGTGTGACCGGCCTAAGAATAGACCCCTCCGTCACCTCAAGTAGATGAAACCCGACGAGGGTTTCCTCCAGGTTATGGTTAGCGTGGTACCGTGGTGTGACCGGCCTAAGAATAGACCCCTCCGTCACCTCACGTAGATGAAAGCCGACTGAGGGTTTCCTCCAGGTTATGGTTAGCGTTGTACCGTGGTGTGAACGGCCTAAGAACAGACCCCTCCGTCACCTCCCGTAGATGTCGTAAAAGCCGACTAAATTATTACCCGGACTTGTTGATAAGATTCGTTGGTATAAAAAAAAACCTGGTTGCTAGCTTATTATAGAATGTGTTATTACTGGAAGAAGGCGTTAGCTGAGTCAGTCGTGGGAAGCAATGGCGGCGATGTGCTCACCACTTGTCACGTCTATATTCCACGACGGTGCAACCCACAGTAAAAAGAGGCCCATTGAGGCGCTACCCTACCCCTTCGGGGAAAAAGGCGTGTGTGTCTATGTATGTATGTATGTTATAAGTCGTTAGTGTCATCATCATATAATGCGGTATTGACCTGCCTCCATCCACGGACTTCCCGCGATTTTGAAAGAGCCCACATAATTCGCGGGATAAACATATCCCTCGCTCGACAGTCGTGCAAAAAGGCATTTTTATTGCATTGCGTTTTCTTTTCCCAGTCGGATGACTAACACGTGCGTAAAAACATCAACACACCGCTAATTCGGTCGAATGCACACTTATGCATTCGTATATTACTCTCACTAAACTGTCTCCGTAAAACACTCGCGGCAATTCCAACAACATTTTAAAACAGTCTGTAATGTCATTGCACAGTGCCGTAAAGACAGCTAGAGTGCCGTAAAGACAGCTAGAATAATATTCCATTTCGCCACGCGTCATGCCAATTGGCGTAGTAAAAGCGAAATCTAGTAACACATCTCAATGGCATGCTTGAGAATATACTTGAGAATATACTTGTTATATATTATTTTTGTTAATTAAACGTTAAACTAGTAGTTCGAACAGTAGACGTCGTTAACAAAAAACTTGTATAAATCTAAGCATCGTGTTGATCCATAATGATCAAACAACGAATCTAAAATGTTTTATTTTTAACCCCCGATGAAAAACGAAGTGTTATAAGTGGTGTTATAAGTTTGACGTGTCTGTGTGTGTGTCTGTGTGTGTGTCTGTCTGTCCCATCGTAGCTCCCGAACGGATGAACCGATTTCGTTTCTTTTTTTTGTTTGAAAGGTGTATTTGTCGGGAGTGTTCTTAGCATTGTTTGATCAAAATCGGTTCAGCCGTTCAGCGTTGGTTTTTTTTTAAGATTTTACAAAATTAATTAACTGTATTCTACTGAAAAACTTAAAATATATTTCAACTTTTTTTTAATGCAGTACTTATTATTTTCAAAATCGAGCCGTTACTCCTCCTAACATGACATTTCAATAACTCTCACGGTAACAGACTTCGCAAAAGTGTCACTAAAAAATTTCGCTTCTCATTTGAGAGAATGATAACAACAGAGTGTACCAAATGTGTATATTACATAGCTATTCTCTTATAAGCTGTTGCAATGACACTTGCGGTTGACACATCGAGTGGGGGAAATAAGAGTAAATACCTAATGAATAGTTGTCGCTTACGATTTTCTTAGTGGTTTCTGTGTGGGTTCAAGAATCTAACAAACAAATCACAATGCTAGAGGGTTGGTGTGCCTGTGCAACAAATATAGGCTATGACACACTGGTCTGCATCTTTATTTTTATTTAAATTATTTTCCCGACTATGGCCAACACCAGCTCGCTGCCTTGGACTCGATCGAACGCAGAGCTTTCAGGCTTATAGGTGAGCAACATATGGCGGAGACTAAGATCCAGAGCCTCGAGCGCCGCCGTAAAGTCGCATGCCTTTCGATCTTCTATAGGTTACATTTCGGGGAATGCTCCCAGGAACTGCACGATCTGATCCCACCATCTCCTTTTCATCATAGGACGAGCAGGCGCACGGCTCGGTACCATCCTCTATTCGTACTAAGCGTTTCAGTTCTGCCTTTATAATGCGAACTGTTGAAGTGGAATATACTACCGTCGTCTGTCTTTCCTGAAAACTATAGTCTGGGTCTCTTCAACGCTAGAGTGAATAGGTGCCTTCTAGACCTTTGTGCTCCATCTTCGGCCACATCGTCACTTACCAACAGGTGAGATCGTGGTCAAACAAAGGTCTATGTTGTTAGCAGTCTATGTATGTATGTTTGTATTTACGTATGTTCCACCGAGGCCTAAACTACTCAACCGATTTTGATAATAGAGGTATCATTCGATTCGTTATTACGGTCGGAGTGATATAGGCTACATTTCATACGAGCTAAATCATTATGATGTAAGTAGCTTGTCGCGTTTGGTCCCTTTAGAGAGAGCCAACGGTTCTATGCGGGACTCTGGGTAGACAGAGTCACCGTTCAGATGAGAATTTACCTACCTAGCGGATGGTAAAATAAAGTAGACAAGTCAGGATACAATAATTATTTTATTTAAAGAAGCTCCTATCACATGGTCAGCTAGATTCCTACCTACAGCTTGAAGAGCCAGAAAAGAAGGTGCCAGATGGGCCAAAAGGCTAGTAACGGCTAATGGGGTGGATTTCAATAGTTAGTTCTCTCAATTAGTAACGCAAGCACTGTGGGTCTACAGAGGGTAGCAATGATGGTGAATGTAGTCAATTGGCACTAGTACTGCCCTGTTATTTGAAGTCCGAAGCACGAGGTAGCAGGTGGACACGTGGCAGCGTGGTCAGCCGGCGCGGCCAGGATTGACGTGGCAGGCTCCGTGGCGTTCGGCGGGTTCGCCGGTGTAGGTGTAGGACACGCGGCTTGCCTCAAGAAGGCAGCGGCGCGCTAATAAGAGTGCTATGGGCACTAAAAGGGTGGCGCGGCTCAGGGCAGCGGCGCCCCCGTGATATGGCGTGCAGCCGCACGTGGCTGGTCGTCCCTCGTTGGGTAGGCGACGGGATCCTTGCAGAAGGTCCAGGAGTATTCTTCGGGCGATATGGCCTCGGTGAGCGCGTAGTGAGAGGCCGCTAACTAGCTGCCGTTTGACTTGTTAGGTGGAGACGTGGTCCCTGTAATCAGGTAGGCCTGGTCAGGCGGGCTTCTCGCGAGTACTGTGCGTGTGTCCGTTTAGCTTGGCGATGTCGAGAAGGTTCCAGGTTCCCGATGGGTGAAATTACAGGACCGCACTAGGCCGCAGGTGGGCACGCGGACACACACACATACGTCACAGTTTTACAGTTTATAAATTTCCTAAGGATGCCAGTAATAATGATAGCTTGAGGAACAAACAGACACTCTCACCTGTACACGTCTACCGGCTGTGAGGGTGTCTTCGGCAGCTAGGAGTACGAGTCTAGCAGCCTTGCGCGACCAGGTGTGAAAGACAGGACGCGTCCACGTAATCAGTTTTATTGCAAGGTGAACCTTTACGATGGGTTGAATGACCCGATCATTCTCTTACGTTCATTGACTTATACTGCCATTGATTAGTGTCCCTTATGTTTAAGATCTTAAGGTGCATAATGGCGTACGGATTTATTACAGCGCTCCATGCGTCTCGAAAGGGAACTAATATTTCATTAACAGAACATCAATAGGCATTATTTAATGTCAGTGTCTCTCCCCCATGGCTCCGACCGTGTGCCATTAGTAAGGAAGAAGAAGAATTACTTGCCCTTCGTTCTTTTTGCTGTTAGTGTCAGATAAACACCTAATGTCATTGTCTGTGTGATGTCAACTGTGTATTTTGTTTACATTTTGTTGAATGCTATGTGATAAGTTAATTATTTAGAAATTACGCTACAATACCCCCTCGACCAGATAAGGTTTTTCGCTAGAGAAAATCCGCTAGAACTGCAACTCATTCTGCTGTGACTTACTTTCATTCTCTTCTTTCAGACATCATCTTTCATCCTTCCACAATAGTTACTCTCTAATAGCTAGCTGAGCACAACACACAGAGTCCACCTGCATATCAGCAAGCGTACTCAAGATCACAGCGGTTTAAGAAGTTGTCAGTATATATAGCATCAAAGTTCCCAGCAATATTATAAATTTAGTGTAGAGAATTTATTTTTAATTTCTCCTACCAGAACAAGACAGGATTGGTTGTATGATGAGCTGCACAGTGTTTCCTATCAGACATCTACCGTAGTCATGGTTTAGTCCCATGACCACAGTGTTTTTATCAGACAGCTCGAGCGATCATGGTTTCATTACCATGACCCTTCAGTTGTAACCCGTGGTTTAGAGCCAGGGCACAATATTAGTACAGGTTATAGTTATACCCGTTCCTTACAGTACCACTATTTGTAATAAAGTACTATCGCTATTATAATATTACTAGAAGTTAAAGTTACTTGAATTTTGATAGCATTTCAGGAATAGGGCTTATTTTAACGAGGTTTCCTGTGAACCGCCTCGAGCTTTAGGCTATGTTTTGGTAAGGAGTTGCTAGCCGCTCCATATGCTATAATAAAAGGAAATTTAGATGAGCGAATGGTATAAGGCTTATTGTAGGGTTACCATTTCACCGCCCTGTAGGAGCACTGGCTTGTTTTTATTGGAGTTATCCTGATTACCGCTCCTAGCTCAAAAGTTAATAGTTATAAAAGCCAAAAGTTAAGTTAATAGTTAACAGTTCTCTACAGAATCTTTTCAGTTAATTAGTGACAGCAAAAGACATAGTATACTTTAGCGATAGCAAATAGACATAGTGTACAGTACAACACAACTCATCAATACCTTATACAGTTTATTTATTTCATTACTTTTCAGACCCCAAAGATTAAGTTATTTAAGTATTACAGTTCCTTTCAGACATCTTTATTTAGTTAGTTTTAGTTATAATAGATCAAAATAGTTATTTTTCACAGTTCCATTCAGACAGCTCAGTTAGATATAGTTGTAAAAACAAAATAGTTATGTTTCACAGAACCTTTCAGACAGACAGCTTAGACAGACATAGTTATGTTTCACAGTTTCATTCAGTCAACTTAGTTAGATATAGTTGTAAAAGATTACATTAGTTATGTACCACAGACCCCTTTCAGATAGCCTCTATTTAGTTAGATATAAAAGATTATTTTAGTTATGTATCACAGTTTCCTTTCAGATAGCCTCTATTTAGTTAGACTAGTTTAGTTAGTTATTGTTGCAAGACATAAATTCATTTATTTATCACAGAACGTTTCAGTCATCTTCTATTTAGTTAGACTAGTTAAGTTAAATATAGTAGTTTAAAATACTTTCCTTTATATATCACCAAAACCTTTCAGTCCGCTTCTATTTAGTTGGATATAGTTATATAGAAAACAAAAAGTTATAGTTTTAGTCAAAGCAAACAGAACTCATTCATATTTTAGAACTCATTCAGATTTTACACAACTGACAACAGACTTCTAGTATTTAGAATAGATTTGTATCATTAGAATAGATTAGGTTAGATAGAATAGATTGTTTTTATTAGAATAGTAATATTATTCTGTGTATTTAATAAGTTTATTAAGTTTATTAGATATCTTTGATATGCCAGGTACCCGATGATTGGTCCCGCATATCTTCTAGTTTATATAGTATAGGATATCGGTTTAGAGTGATCCTATGTTTGATTATACGTTTGTTATAATCCCGTGCCATTATGTTTGTTCCACAAGTATCAGCAAGTATAGAGAGTACAAGGGTTGCTTTAGTGTGCAACTGAATATAAGCTTTTAGTAAAATTGTTATGATAATAACAAGCAAAAGTAATTATAGTGAATTAGCCAGTAAAAATAATTTATAGTGAATTAGCAAGTAAAAGTAATTTATAGTAAATTAGCAAGTAAAAGTAATTTATAGTGAAAGTAAGCAAGTGAAGTTAGTAGTATAGTTCAGTTTTACACCAGCGCAGCAATTACACAGTTATGAAAGAATGAGACGCTTCGGAGAACCCAGTTTAGGCTGTGTTCACCGATACGTTCAAGTACACAACAGTAAATACAATAGAAGCCAACGTTCGATAAACTAATACTAGTAAGTATTACTAAACCGATACGATGAGTATGTGTCCGGTGTTGAGTTCATTCACCATCCAAATTAGCAAGTTAAAGAAAAGTTAGGTTAAAATTCTAGAAAAATACCATGTGTTACTAAAGAGAGAGAGAATTAAGAGAGAGAGAGAGAGTTGGGCGCCACTGTCGCGTTTGACAATGGGCCCGGGTAGGTCCAACAGATCCCCTCCACGGGGACAGACTCCACCTCCGAGTGCCAGCTCAAGAACTAGATGTCTCCGGCCGGTAGGGCAGGCTTGTCTCCGAGCAGTGAAGGCAGATGCTGTTGTAAAGAGAGTTAGAAAGAGAGATTTAAAGAGAGTTGGGCGCCACTGTCGCGTTTGGTCCCTTTAGAGAGAGCCAACGGTTCTATGCGGGACTCTGGGTAGACAGAGTCACCGTTCAGATGAGAATTTACCTACCTAGCGGATGGTAAAATAAAGTAGACAAGTCAGGATACAATAATTATTTTATTTAAAGAAGCTCCTATCACATGGTCAGCTAGATTCCTACCTACAGCTTGAAGAGCCAGAAAAGAAGGTGCCAGATGGGCCAAAAGGCTAGTAACGGCTAATGGGGTGGATTTCAATAGTTAGTTCTCTCAATTAGTAACGCAAGCACTGTGGGTCTACAGAGGGTAGCAATGATGGTGAATGTAGTCAATTGGCACTAGTACTGCCCTGTTATTTGAAGTCCGAAGCACGAGGTAGCAGGTGGACACGTGGCAGCGTGGTCAGCCGGCGCGGCCAGGATTGACGTGGCAGGCTCCGTGGCGTTCGGCGGGTTCGCCGGTGTAGGTGTAGGACACGCGGCTTGCCTCAAGAAGGCAGCGGCGCGCTAATAAGAGTGCTATGGGCACTAAAAGGGTGGCGCGGCTCAGGGCAGCGGCGCCCCCGTGATATGGCGTGCAGCCGCACGTGGCTGGTCGTCCCTCGTTGGGTAGGCGACGGGATCCTTGCAGAAGGTCCAGGAGTATTCTTCGGGCGATATGGCCTCGGTGAGCGCGTAGTGAGAGGCCGCTAACTAGCTGCCGTTTGACTTGTTAGGTGGAGACGTGGTCCCTGTAATCAGGTAGGCCTGGTCAGGCGGGCTTCTCGCGAGTACTGTGCGTGTGTCCGTTTAGCTTGGCGATGTCGAGAAGGTTCCAGGTTCCCGATGGGTGAAATTACAGGACCGCACTAGGCCGCAGGTGGGCACGCGGACACACACACATACGTCACAGTTTTACAGTTTATAAATTTCCTAAGGATGCCAGTAATAATGATAGCTTGAGGAACAAACAGACACTCTCACCTGTACACGTCTACCGGCTGTGAGGGTGTCTTCGGCAGCTAGGAGTACGAGTCTAGCAGCCTTGCGCGACCAGGTGTGAAAGACAGGACGCGTCCACGTAATCAGTTTTATTGCAAGGTGAACCTTTACGATGGGTTGAATGACCCGATCATTCTCTTACGTTCATTGACTTATACTGCCATTGATTAGTGTCCCTTATGTTTAAGATCTTAAGGTGCATAATGGCGTACGGATTTATTACAGCGCTCCATGCGTCTCGAAAGGGAACTAATATTTCATTAACAGAACATCAATAGGCATTATTTAATGTCAGTGTCTCTCCCCCATGGCTCCGACCGTGTGCCATTAGTAAGGAAGAAGAAGAATTACTTGCCCTTCGTTCTTTTTGCTGTTAGTGTCAGATAAACACCTAATGTCATTGTCTGTGTGATGTCAACTGTGTATTTTGTTTACATTTTGTTGAATGCTATGTGATAAGTTAATTATTTAGAAATTACGCTACAAGCTATGCTATATCCAAAGAGGAGGGTTGTGTAATTTTTTGCTACCGTATCGAGTGGGATTTCAAAGGAAAAAGGAGAATATTCAGACTTTATTGAGTTTTTTTAAACATTTTGCATTAAGATATACTTTATAATCATACTGTTCTTACATTAGTACCTAATGTTGTGGTTCACAGTCGGACTATACCTTTTATAACTTTTTACTTGTTTAAGTTTATTTATATTCTCTTATAACGACTGTCTGGTTTATGCCTTAGATGGCTTGTGATCACTTATCTGCTCATAAAAACATTCTCATAATTTAGGTAACCAACGTTGTGGCGATATAAATTGAAAGGCAAATTATAAATAGCGGAAATGTTTTTTCCCACCGCGATTACTATTATTTATGCTGTGCCGCGATGAGATTTTACGAAATCGAAAACGGAAAGAGCCCGGTTCCAGCCAAGTTCTATCCATAAATAAGCATCAAACAATACTGTCAATCAATCAACAAAAATAGCATTTAAAAAAGTCGAGCAGTCTGCCGCGCCTAAAACCAAAAAATCCTTGGCGATATTCCAAAACTATGAACATAACGTATGCACGCACTATACATTTCGTTTACACTCTTCGGTCTTGATAATTCAAACCTTACATTACTGAGAATAAAAGCTTTGTTGTATTTCATTCATTTGCACTTCAACGTGATTTTTGCCCAGAATATCAAACCGTATGCCACGGTGATATGGGCGAAGTCATAATGATGTTTGCGGTGAGTTGTAAAACTGTTTCTGTGGTGTTGATTCATTCGAGGATTAATCCGTGTTTTTAAAGCGGATTGAAATTCTACTATGATGAAAAACGGTTGGATGGAATTCCGTAGTGTCATAGTTAGTTTAGGTACGTAGTACTATTATCTATTCTCTGGTTTAGGGGCTTCATCGCGCTGTAGGGTTCGTGGTCGCCACACGAAACCTGGCAACTTTTTTTTGAATGACGGAACAAGCAGATGGCCCACTTGATTTTAAGCGGTAACCTCTGCCTATGAACAGTGCATTACCTCATAGGTCACGTCCACCTAGTAAGCGCCCTATGTGGCATTGCACTGCGCCCGCCACCCTGAGACATAAAGATGAAAAGTCTCATGTGTCTGTAATTTCACCGGCATCCTTACCACAGAATAAATATTAGTACAGGTACAGAAGACTCACTTAGCGAAAAAAAATATATAAATAGCGACTCTTGCTGGGACGCAACAAAGTGCAATTCAGTTCGCATTAGCGCTCAATGCCTATCGCGATATTCACCTAAACATTTGCTCTCTCTTCTAACGCGTAACTCTGTCGCTGTCTGGCGCTGAGTGATGCGCATCGAAAGGGTTGTCGACATATCTAATAAAAAATTAAATAAACCTTCCGTTATATAGGTAGGTACTTAGGTAGTCAACATTGTAGCACAGATTATGAATTAGTTACTTCGTAACGCGCAAGACAGCTAAAAGAGGCCGAACATAGGGTCGGAGCTTTATGTCTCAGGGTGGCGGGCGCAGTGCAATGCCACATAGGGCGCGTCCTAGATGCTAGATGGACGTGACCTATGAGGTAATGCACTGTTCATAGGTAGAGGTTACCGCTTAACATCAGGTGGGCCATCCGCTTGTTCCGTCATTCAAGTAGTATAACAAAAAAAATATCGAAAGCAGGTAGGTATTTTTAACCCCCGACGGAAAAACGACGGGGTGTTATAAGTTTGAGGCGTCTCTGTGTGCGCGCGCGCGTATGTGTGTGTGTGTGTGTAGTTGTGTGTGTGTATGTGTCTGTGCGTATGTCTGTCTGTGGCATCGTAGTTCCCGAACGGATGAATCGAATTAGTTTTTTTTTATTTGAAAGGTGAATTTGTCGGGAGATATCAAAATCGGTTCAGAAGTTTCATTGCGTTGAGGGTTTTTATTAATTTTTACAAAATTAATTACTTGTAGCTGTAGGTAAATTAAATAGTTACAAAGTTATATGGATATTATAACGATGAAATATTAAGTTGGTAGGTAAGTATAGTTTTTCTCTGCTTATGAAGTTAACAAGCTACGATTTAATTTAAAAACATCAGTAGGTTTACCAAAACCATCGATGACCTAAACATATTATTATTATGAACTGAACTCGCTCTTAAATAACCTAACCTACATAAAGTACCTTACGAGTACCTATTTTCATTTTGAAATAGGTACATATTATGTACCTACGAATTACGTAAGTACCACATGTTATTATCAATATTGTTATTATGTAGAAATAAAGACTTATTTATGTTTTTTTATTTTTATAAGAGCTAAGAATGACGGAACAAGCAGGTAGCCCACTTGATGATAAGCGGTAACCTCTGCCTATGAACAGTGCATTATCACATAGGTCACGTCCACCTAGGACGCGGCTTATGTGGCATTGCACTGCACCCGCCACCCTGAGACATAAAGATGAAAAGTCTATGTGCCTGTAATTTCACCGGCAACCACTTCCAACCGGAACACAGCAATGCGAGCACTACTGCTTTGCGGCAGAAATAGGTATGGTGGTAGTAGGTACTTCCCCAGACGAACTCTTTCACAAAAAAGCTCTTCTACTGCTAATTTAGAGCGATTCAGAAGTAAAGTCTAATTAAGCACGTAAGTAGATCGGTAAGTAGGTAGGTACCTAAATTCAAGTAATTACTTAAACCTATATTACAACCTAGATCTTGGAAATCTATTCTGTATGCACAAGAAATCACACCTATGAAAGGCATTACTTCGATATGTACCTACAGAAAATAACTTATGTACCTACATCAATCAAATAACTTAAATTTCTTCGTCCTTCGGCAATGCAAAAAATTATAATTCTTTATTTGTTTTTTGACTATTGCATCCATATACAGCACAATATGTACGCGTCGGCATATTTGCGCGGGAAACGTGTTGCGCGAGCGCTCAGGCGTGCGTCCGACAATCGACTGTCACTTGTTACGTCTGAGGAACGGCCGGGCTGTAGGTATATATCGCGCGACCTTGAGCGAGTGATGATGCCCTGCCCTTACCCTTCAAACTGGAACACAGCAATGCGAGCACTACTGCTTTGCGGCAGAAATAGGTATGGTGGTAGTACTTCCCCGGACGAACTGTTTCACAAAAAAGCTCTACTACTACTAAACCTACGCTAATATGACCTGCACATTGCCACTTTTGTTAATTCTGAGGGCGATGTCTGTGATTTAGGTTCTTCTGTTAACCCTCAGCTCGCGTTTACAACACCTGTTTACGATTACGACCATCGTATCACTGTACTGGTCTGCCTTTATCTGACTTTACATAGTAAGTTATATTTAATCTGTGGTTTAGGTGTAGATAGCTTACTAGTTTGGAGTTTACTTTGTTCATAGAGCAAGGGCTGACGCACTGATGCCTTAATTAACTTTATTCACGGCTTCTGGATTAGAAATGGTAATTAGTATATATTCTTAGACTTGGCTTAAAGTGCGCGAGTACGCATTTCTGGTATTTTAGTACGCTCTGACGAATGTTACTAGGCTTTAGAATAATTCCGTAAGTAATTCCGCCGCCATTTTGGTTCTATAAGTACTTAATTAGTAGAGGTTTGATTGCGTTTATGGCTACGCCAACCACAGCTAGATATCTTCATACAACAAGTTTTTTGACGATATCGTTTTCAAAACAATACATACATACATAGACACACGCCTTTTTCCTCGAAAGGGTAGGCAGAGCCTCAAATAGGCCTCTTTTCACTATGGGTTGGGTTACACCATCGTGGGAAATAGACGTGACAAGTGGTAATCTCATCGCCGCCATTGCTTCCCACGACTGACTCGGCTAACGCTTTCTTCCAGTAATAACACATTCCTTAAATAACCTAGCAGCCAGGACAAATCTCATACCAACGAATCTTACAAACAAGTTCGGGTAATCCCTTAGTCGGCTTTTACGTCATCCACGGGAGGAGATGGAGGGGTCTATTCCTGGGCCGGACACACCACGAGACAATATTTTATAAAATTAGGTGATCGAACCGGTGTGCTGATCAAAATGAGCCCAAACACGGGCAGTCTACTATTATCCATCGAGGAATCCCGTTGTCCACCTTCCGTCTCCATTATCAGATCAGCTCGCTGTCACCATCATATTATATTGTCATCAGAACTTGACAGGTATGCCAAATTTCAGCTCAATCGAACACCGAGAACTGGGTCAAATTTAACTTGTAAGATTTGATTACCCCGGGAGAGATGAAACTAAATAAAAACTTGTAAGTGCGGTCCGTGATATTATTTTTGCTCTTTTTGCCGCCAAAATTGTACAAAGGCTGAATTCGTGAGTGTCCTATTAAATTTGGCACGGATGCCGATTTAAAAACCATCACAAAGAGTCACGTTTTTATGAATATGTAATCGGTGGAAATTGTATGAGATTGAAAAAGCCATTTGCTATGGTGGTTTTGTAATGGGTTTTTTCTTGGTTACTCTGTTTAAGGTGGGTTATGCCGCAAAATGACCAATCTTAGATTTGATTTTTAACTGAATAAATCAAGTATAATATTCGAATTATAAATATGCATGGATACTACATTATAATTCCGAGGGATCACTGTACCAGAAACACGAAAGGACAATATTTTCTCGATAGAAAAAAATCAAAGTCACGTTCCTTTATTTGCCTAGCTTCGATTGTTTATTAAAATGGTGCATATTATTGG
Source organism: Operophtera brumata (assembly GCA_932527175.1). Taxonomy (NCBI): domain Eukaryota; kingdom Metazoa; phylum Arthropoda; class Insecta; order Lepidoptera; family Geometridae; genus Operophtera; species Operophtera brumata. The sequence continues at coordinate 48,714,758 of OW052239.1, read as the reverse complement.
GTAAAAAATTATTACATCAAAATAACGAACATTTATTTACAGAAAGAATAATACAAGGTATGTACAAAATACATATGAAACAGTTGTGCTACCTGAACACCGCTGCAAGCGATCTAAAGGTAGCTCAACTGATCCAGATCACTTGAGATAATAAAGATAATATTCCAAACCCCCTTGTTGTATTGATTTTGTTTATCTTATTTCTTACCCAATAATATGCACCATTTTAATAAACAATCTAATCTAGGCAAAAGTCAGAGGTAACTTTGGGATTTTTTTCGATCGCGAAAATATAGTCCTATCGTGTTTCTTGTACAGTGATCCCTGCCGAGTTATAATGTAGTATCATGCAAATTTTTAATACGATTTTTTTTCTTCATTTAATGAAAATCTATTCTACGATTAATTTTGCGGCATACCCCACCTTAATTACGATAGCAAAATGGACAGATAAGTTGGTGGAACTTTAAAAACGCCCTTCAAACAAAGTGACATTGACCGGGCGATGATCTAAACTAGCTTTTTGCTCAAACGATATTGTAAAAGAGTAGGTATGGGCGCTCCACATTGGTCGATGACGACACGACACGATATCGTGACGATATCATTGACGATACCAGCCGGCCTAGTCAAGTGGCATTCGCTTCGAAGCGATTCCATTTCTACAGTCGTAATACAATACAATATACCACGTGACATTTCGATAGCTTACGTCAACCTCATACATTGGGCTTTTCTACTAGCGTCATCGCTATTAGAATGTTACTTTGTCTACAGCCTCAGGGGCGAAACAGTGCGTCACACCACACACACGACCACAGCACTTCACACACACACAGCTGTCTCCTCGGGCGGGCGGGTGACGCGCCGCAGCACACACCACATCTATGTCTGTGCGCCGCATTTTGTTTGTATTTACCCGAAGTGCTGCGGTCGTGTGTCTGGTGTGGCGCACCGTTTCGCCCCAGTATCGTCAACGATATTTTCGCGATATCTTGTCGTTACCGTCCAATGTGAAAGCGCCCAATAACTGAGTACCTATATTTTTCATCTACGTTTGATGTACTTATCTATAAGCGCTTCTAGATGCTCAAGAAGGGGCCAAGTGCGTGTCGGGGCACGCGCATTGGGTTCCGTTGTAGCCCGTCACAATATGCGGACTTAGAAGGTGGCTTTCCTGTTTTACACAACTAAATAAAATAAAAATAAATAAATAATGCTGGACAGTTCACACAACATTATCTAGCCCCAAGCTAAGCAGAGCTTGTGTTATAGGTACTAGATAACTGATATACTTAATACAATAATTACAAAGTTTTTTTATTTTATTATACATAGAAAATACCCAGAACACCCTGAACAAATATCTGTAGATCGAACAAATATTTGTTCTGAAGCGGGAATCGGACCCGCAACCTCCTGCGTCGCAGGCTAATAACTAACAACTTCATCTAAGTAATTTTCAATGGAATTTGTACGAAATTTGTGGTCACTAGAGTGCGCTGTGTTTATTGACTCATTTTATAGAGATTTTTATTTGATTGTTCTGACATAGATAGAAAGTGACTTTTACGAGTTGCTCTAATAAAAATCTAAACACCCACATTTGAAATCGACAATAATACAGAAATAGGCCGCTACTAGGCCTCACCGTACCACAATAATAACTAATAATACTAGCATATAGAAGCGAAACTTAACCGGACCTCGTATTGACAAGAGAAGCCCAATTCCCGTAACAAAAAATAGTTTAAATAAAGTTCGGATCATGTTATAAGTGTGGATACAACACGAATATGTGGTTATATCGAAATCTGTTAGTAGTTTTTAGTTACTAAATTGTTAGTAGTAGAGCTTTATTGTGAAAGAGTTCATCCGGGGAAGTACTGCCACCATACCTATTTCGGCCGCAAAGCAGCATTGCTCGCATTGCTGTGTTCCGGTTTGAAGGTGCCGGTGAAATTACATGCACATGAGACTTTTCATCTTTATGTCTCAGGGTGGCGGGCACAGTGCAAAGCCACATAGGGTGTGTCCTAGGTGGACGTGACCTATGTGATAATGCACTGATCATAGGCAGAGGGTACCGGTTAAAATCAGGTGGGCCGGCCATCTCTGCATGATCCGTCATAACAAGTTTTATAAAAATAAGAAAAACTACTGCGTCCTCTAGTTATTGTGGGAGTTTTGATTCTAATTTTGTACTATTACTGTACATACGTTCTTAATTATATAATGTTACTCACGCTCAATCAGAATCCTTTAAAATATGCTACGCTACAAATACGTTACGATAAAATTTGTAATTTCAACTCTTGTACGTAATAGGAAGCACATTTGCCTGACATCATGTTAGTTTCATTTCATACACCTCCTGCATTTTGTCACATAAGATTAGACTTTATTACGTTTTCAATAGAGTTATTTTCGCATTTGGACGCCCTTGATTAAACTATTTCACTTTATTGCTTGTTTATTTATAACCTTACGTCGTTTTTACGATATATAGCAATATATAATACATAATATTATGTCTGTTCTGAGAACATCTTGAATGCGTTACTACAATTTGAGTGGTTATGTGTGGGACAAGGAATCCCACACCACAGTGCAGATGTAACGCAGTGTTTCAACTTTATGATATTACCTATATCAATAGTGCTGTGGTGTGTCTGGCCCAAGAATAGACCCCTCCATCTCCTCCCGTGGATGTCGTAAAAGACAACTTAGGGATTACCCGGACTTGTTTGTAAGATTCGTTGGTATAAGATTTGTCCTGGCTGCAGCTTATTTAAGGAATGTGTTATAACTGGAAGAAAGCGTTAGCAGAATCAGTCGTGAGACGCAATGGCGGCGATGAGCTCACCAATTGTCACGTCTATTTCCCACGATGGTGCAACCCACAGTGAAACACACAGTGTCCTAGATGTGACATGTTTTTTGTTTATTGTATATTTGTTTTTTGATTTTGATTTTTGTTTTAAGTACGATGTGTACTTGATGACTTATTTTGTGAAAATTAAATGACCGGTAAGTATGATTAAATGACTATCTGACTATCTATCTGAAAAGAGGCCCATTTGAAGCTCTGCCTACACTTTCGGGGAAAAAGGCGAGTTTCTAATGTATGTATGTATGTATGTATGTATGTATATTTCTAGTACTATTGGACAGTACCATCAGTGGTAAGTACTAGCTATGATGAGAAGTGTCGTATGTAACGCGGTGTTTCGATTCCATCACGCGTTTTTGCCTCTTTATTACTGGTTCCGTTGGACAGTACCATCAATGGTACTAGCGATGTTAAGTTGTGCCGCTTGTAGCTGTGTCACATTGTGTAATTCTCTTTACACTAGTACTAATAAGAGGCTGTCAAGAGTCAAATAGGCATTTTTAAACGTAAACAAAAATTATATGTATCTTCATCATATTTCCAAGGGCGCGATCGAGCCCATAACACAATTTCGAGAAATTTTCTCTATAATAATAAATCGTGAACTTACCTCTACAATGCGCGCTTATAACGTAAATATCTCTATTACCTATCAACGTACATTGATAAAATTAATAAGAGTAACAAATAATATTGTTTTAGAGGGCATGCTCATTTTCGATTCCGCAGCAAATATTTGTTGAAATACCGTTTTTCGTGATATTCGTTCGCTTTTCGTAGCGCGAGCGCTGTTCTGTCACTTTCTAAACTTAGCAGCCTCCTTATTCGCTATGACCAAACGTGATATAACGCGGGCTCGTTCTGAACGATGATTCCACGCAGATATCGTAACGAGCCCGCGTTATATCACGTTTTGTCATAGCGAATAAGGGGGCTGAACTTTACTGAACAGTGACGGAATTTAGCTGTTGTCTGCCTCATGGTACTTGTGACACATACTAGGAGCCCTCAATATCGCCACTCTATTGGCCAGTACCAATCAATATGATACCGCAATCTATATATATATAAAACAAACTAGTGTTAGTTACACCACTTGTAACTCAAGGTCGGCTGGACCGTTGTTAGTTATCTCTTTTTTTGGTGGATTCTTCTCCGCTCCGAACCGAATAGCAGAATAAGTAATAAAATATCGGGGCTGTTTTTCACCGGTGGCGAAACCGGGGCGAGTCGCTAGTCATATATAAACACTACTGCAAATAAGTTTTTTGTGAAAAATATATATTTCAATACATGCTTTTATAAAATTAGTGATCGTAACCGTGTGCTGATCAAAATGAGCCTAAACACGGCCAATCTACTATTATCCCTCGAGGATTTCCGTTGTCCACCATCCGTCTCCATCATCAGATCAGCTCGCTGTCACCATAATATTGCATTGTCATCGGAATTTGACAGGTATGCAAAGTTTCATCTCAATCGGTTGTGGATAACTGCTTTAAAATTCAGTTTCAAGATTCCACCCGAACATACATTACATTTTAATTAAAAGCTTGTAAAAATGTAATACCAATCCAGTAATATAATCATAACACTCATGTTCACCCTATCGCTCGCAAATTAATTAAATCGTTGTTCAGCGACTAGCCAGCGAGCGAGCATACCTTTGTTTTAAACTTCACATTTATCGGCTGTGTTATTCATAACTATCATTTATAATAGAAGCTAAAGGCGATTATTATGTTGAAAAATTATCCGACCATAAGTACCCACTCCAAACACGCAAAGTGTACAGACTGTTCACCGTAAGTTGGCACCTGCCATGGAGCATTTACAGCTGCCATCCTACGGCGAACGAGCCGGACCGTTCACTGTAAGTTGGCACCTGCCATGGAGTATTTACAGCTGCCATCCTACGGTGAACGAGCCGGACCGTTCACTGTAAGTTGGCACCTGCCATGGAGTATTTACAGCTGCCATCCTACGGTGAACGAGCCGGACCGTTCACTGTAAGTTGGCACCTGCCATGGAGTATTTACAGCTGCCATCCTACGGTGAACGAGCCGGACCGTTTACTGTAAGTTGGCACCTGCCATGGAGTATTTACAGCTGCCATCCTACGGTGAACGAGCCGGACCGTTCACTGTAAGTTGGCACCTGCCACGGAGCATTTACAGCTGCCATCCTACGGTGAACGAGCCGGACCGTTCACTGTAAGTTGGCACCTGCCATGGAGCATTTACAGCTGCCATCCTACGGTGAACGAGCCGGACCGTTCACTGTAAGTTGGCACCTGCCATGGAGTATTTACAGCTGCCATCCTACGGTGAACGAGCCGGGGCGTTCACTGTAAGTTGGCACCTGCCATGTAGTATTTACAGGTGCCGTCCTACGGTGAACGAACTGTAGGGATCCGAAGTCAAGTCACAGTCCAAAGAAAATGACTTATCGTCCGAGACACGAGACAATTTTTAACCACCGACCAAAAAGAGGATCCCTTTGCCCATTTTGACATCCTTTATGCCTTTTCGCATGCACAGGTAGCCATTTTGAGTACTTGTTGTAGAAAATTCGAATATCAATGAATTTTGAATCTTATGCTGCATCCTCAGTAGGCAAACTGTTCGCCGCCAACTGAGTTAGTTATGAGTATCGGTTATTTGAAATGGAGTGTTTGCTAGTTTTGCGCTCACTCTACGCAGTTTGCAGCATTACGCGCAAAACTAGCAAACTGTGAACACTCCATTTCAAATAAGGAAGGGCGTACTAAACCGATACGCCGCCGCTTACTCAGTCGACGGCGAACAGTTTGCCTACTGGGGACGCAGCCTTATGAACTAGGCCAGATATTTACTAGTTGGTCACTCAGGTGACGCTACATTTTTTTTTTACACCACAGGATTTCAAACTTTTGTGAAAAATTAGCAAAACAATTTTGTTATGACAAATAAAAAAAAAAACTGTACCTTTGGCACAAAAATAGCAGTTATCATTTGATAGACTGTTATCCAAGAATGGTATAACAAAAACAAATTGAGAAAATACCTTGATTTGTGAACTTGGCATCGGAAAGAATAGACAAGGGAAAAAAATATATATTAAAATTTAGAAAAAGTCCAATAACTCGAAAACCGTCTTATGTCTTTCCTGAAAACTATAATCTGGGTCTCTTCAAGGCTAGAGTGAATAGGTGCCTTCTAGACCTTTGTGCTCCATCGTCGGCCACATCGTCACTTACCAACAGGTGAGATCGTGGTCAAACAAAGGTCTATCAACTGGGTACGTTTTTTTAATTTGTCTGAACAGTCATGATGTCAGGTAAAATATTGTCCACTCTTTATGACACACTGTATATATCCTTCATCCTCATCATCAAACGTTAATGGGAATAATAACATTAAAAAAAATGAATAGCATTTTGTGATTAAAATTCAATTTAATTACTTGTGTCCGCTTGCGGATTCGCTCGCGTTTTACTGGAATAAAAGTATACTATAGCTCCAATCCAGGTTATATTCCATCTGTGTACTGAATTTCACCGAAATCGGATCAGCTGTTTCGGGGTAGTTGAGTAAAAAACATATATACTTTGAGATTTATGATATTAGTGCTATTTACCTAAATGCTTGAGACTTGAACCATTAAAATAGTTTCCTGAGGGACTTTCAAACCTTATTGTTCCCAGTCGAATGAGTTGTCGCTATTTGACCCAGTTATATAGCACCTATCCGCCTGTCTGTGTTTTGGGTCATATTAACTAACATTTTGTCCCCGGATTTGCCCGAAGTTGTATAGCTGTTTTATTTCAATTTGAATATTGATCAATAGCAAATTGAGTTGAAGTTTTATTATAGTAGTTTATGCAACTGTCATATAAGAAGGGGTATGCCGAATGCGATAATAGGTTGACTCGAGTGTTTTAATACCTAAGTTATATGCAGTTTCATACACTACTTTATCTTCACTCATAGGAAAAATTGAAATTAAACAAAGTATGTATATGCGTCTATAAAGTGCGTCTGTATAGAACCGTCTTTGTATTCGTAATTCGAATTTTTCGATTTGAGTGTAGATAAAATGTTTTATAAAATATGCATAAATGCTGCTACATTATAATTCCGAGGGATCACTGTACCAGAAATACGACAGGACAATATGTTATCGATAGAAAAAATTAAACTTACCTCTAACTTTTGCCTAGATTCGATTGTTTATTAAATTGTGCATATTTTTAGTAAAATAATTCGATAAATAAAATAAATAATGCTGGACAGTACACACAACTAGCCCCAAGCTAAGCAAAAAAAAAAACAATAAAATCAATATAACAAAGCCGACGGTTTTCTGCAGGGGTTTTGTAAAATGTATCTATATTTCAATAAAAACAGCTTATAGGAGTGGCGCGAGGCGTGTTTTTTACAAGCTTTTATTTAACTTGCAATGTATGTTTGTCTGGGTGGAATCCCGGTGGAAACTTCCTCAACAGATTGAGCTGAAGTTTGGCATATCTGTCAAGTTCCGATGACAATACAATATGATTGTGACAGCGAGCTGATCTGATGATGGAGATGGAAGGTGGACAGCAGAACTCCTCGATAATAGTAGACTGGCTGTGTTTTATAAAAGCTTTGTATTGAAAAATATATTTTTCACAAAAAACTTTTTGTATTAAGATTTCAGTATTAAGCGTCAGGAGGTGGTGACAGACAGACAAGCAACAGAGCGTGAGAGTCCCGTTGTCCCGAGCCCTTGTTTGAGTTGTCCTTGGGTTACCTAAAGAGCCCTAAGAATGTCACTGCTGAGGGCCTTTCAAACCCTTTCTATTGTTTCCAATCGGCTGACTTATTGGTATTTGTCCCTGTTTTATGGTTACCTTCCAGGGGCGTAATATAAATAATACTAGGGTCAATATGACCCTCGGCCAAAGTGACCCTCGGGGTCATAATGTCTAGGAACTATCCCCGGCTTTGTCTGACAGTTCGTATTTATTTATGACTTGAAACTCGCCCTGGCTTCGCACGAGTAGTGTCTAGATCCCCCCTCTCTCCCTTCCCCCCTAACCCTCCCCCCTTCCCCTCCCTCCTTCCCCTCCCCCCTTCTAACACCCAATCGATCCACACATCAGATACAACAATTTTAGGTAATTTTTTTACACCTTGGGTTACATTATTGGAGATTTCGTAAGCATCCCTAATTTTATTGAAAATATAATATAGCCTATGCCACCTGGGGATAGTGTAGCTTCCCAACAGTGAAATAATTTTCCAAATCGGTTACTTAGTTTCGGAGCCTATTCAATGCAAACAAACAATCAAATCTTTCCTCGTTATAATTAGTATAGACCAGCATCTGCAAGCTGCTTCGCTTGTGTGGTGTGTCATCATCACCATCATCAGCTGGTAGATATCCACAGCCCCCCCTATATTAGCTGAACTAATTTTCACCAAACATAGCTAAGAACCAAAGACCACCTCGCAAACACCATATCTCATATAAAGAAAACCGTATCTAAATCGGTAAAACTGTTTTGGTTATACATGGGAACAATCGTTTGCATACAGAAACCGAATTCACATCACATCAGCGCTCAAAAACTGTCCGAACCAAAAGAGAAACAAAACGCATAAAGAGGGACTGACAAGTTTTACCCGTCCATTGCTGCTTGATTATTGAACACATTTGAAGGACTAGAGTGTGAACCGGCAGTGTATCGAACTCATTTGTCATCGTTCGAATTTTCAAGGTGCTATATTTTGGTGTTCATGTATGGAATGCTTAGACCATCGTAGAGTTCTACGTCTTAGCGAATTGCACTTAGTAGAAGGCACAATGTAAAAGTGAAAAACAGAAAAACAAGTTGTAACTTCATAAGACAGCTAGTCCAATTATCTTGAAAACTACCAGACCACGATAAGCGTAGTACTTACATCAGTAATGTGCGGTACTCACCTCTTAAATGTACCTAACAGTGACATTTTATACTTGACACTACAGTTTTATCACGTAGTAACATGATCACTTGAAAGTTCCTGAAAAGTTGGGAGTGGTATCAAATAAATTAGTTTTTAGATGGTCATTCGTTGCTGCAGCGAATGTTGCGTTTGTATTAGTAGTCTGTATCTCCAAAATGACATAACCAATTTTTTTATTGGCAGTTTTGTTGGAACGTTTCGCTTGGGCCGCGAAATTCTAATTTTATTGTATTTTTTGCTGATCACAGCTCATCAACACATTTTGAGGCAGCGAAGCGATGTAAAATAAGGATGTAAATTATATGTGGGATATCGCCATATTTTTTTTAGAAGTTAACTTTGATTGGCCTGGCTAATTTTTATCCCGATAGCACACGAGCGAAGCCGCGGGCGGATACTAGCTTCCTAGTTCCTATGCAATAGACATAAAAATGAACATAAACTTCCATACACTACCTCATTTTCCTGTAAAAATCTCCGTATTTTTCATTCTACAATTTTATATATCCCTAAGCGACACTATCTCAGAAAATGTGGTATAGACTATATCGAGCACTAGTATATCAGTGTCCTGTGTCCCCTAAGGTTGGAACACAGTATAGGATGCGACTTGGTGAGGCGACTTTATGTCGTAAGTGAAATAATTGTAAATGCCATAATAATATAAACTTTATGTAGTATTGAGGTATATTAGTCCCATAGCAGTTGAATCCGAAAGTACTTAAGTAACTTCTTTTATTTTTTATATACATTTTTTAATGACGGTACTGGTAGATGGCCCACCTGATGTTAAGCGACACCCTCTGCCTATGTGCACAACCTGATACGTTACGTCCACCTAGGTGGCGCACTATGCGGCATTTCACTGCGCCCGTCACCCTGAGACATAAAGATGAAAAGTCTCATGTGCCTGTAATTTCAACCTTTGAAATTTAAAACGAGTATGAGAGAATGCGAGCACCGCTGCTTTGTTGTAGAAATAGTACTTCCCCGGACGAACGATTCACAAAGAAGCTCAACTACTACTAAAATTGAAATTAGAATTTAGCACATTTGCTTGATTACAGCTTAAACAATAAAACTAAAACTTTATAAAATAATAGTGTTTATTAAGTTTAAAGATGTCGCTGTTGGCTTACTCAATAAATAAATAAAGGACTATAATTTGTTATTAATTTAAATCCGATTCTGATCGACCAACTGATTCTTCATACGAGGGGTGTTCAATAAAAAGTGATAATGAGTATGACGCAATGATCTTTTATTAAATGTTATTTTATTTTTCGACGTAGTCACTTTTCAAGTTTATACACTTTGTATATATTTTTTCTAACCCCCTCTATTCCCTTTCGAAAAAAAATCTTCTTCCTGATCCCTTAAAAAATCGTGTACGGCGGCGACTACTGCGCCATCATCTTCAAATTTCTGGCCCGTGAGATGTTCCTTTAACCGCGGAAATAGGTAGAAATCACTAGGAGCAAGGTCCGGTAAATATGGAGGAAGTTCCATTAATTCGAAGCCAGCTTCTTGAATGGTAGCCATCGCAACTCTGGACTTGTGCGCGGGGGCGTTATCTTGGTAAAACAAAACAACATTAGCGAGTTTTCCACGCCGTTTCTTCCGTATTTCCCCACGCAACTTTGTTATTTGTCCTGCGTAAAAAGTCCCCGTAATAGTGGCTCCATGATTAAGGTATTCGATCATTACCACCCCTTGGCTGTCCCAGAAAAGAGAACCCATGATCTTACCAGCGGATGGAGTCGCCTTAAATTTCTTCGGAGTTGGAGATGACGGTCTCTTCCAAGTCATGGACTGCCTTTTCGTTTCTGGGTCATAATGGTGAAGCCATGTTTCGTCCATAGTTATGAATCGAGACAAAAATCGGTCAGGATCTTGTTGTATCAAATCCAAACAGCTTTGTGAAATTCTTAGTCTCGTTTGTTTCTGCGCGTCAGAAAGCATTCTGGGCACCCAACGCGCTGACACTTTTTTCATACGCAAATGGTCGTGTATAATATTATGGACACTTCCTATCGAAATCTTCACTTCTTCTGCTATAAAATAAATAGTAACACGAAAATCCGCCAAGACAATGTTTTCAACTTTTTTAATAATTTGTTCAGTCACTGCCGATGTAGGGCGTCCCGTGCGTGGGTCGTCGTCAATGGAAGTTCTTCCTCGCTTGAACTCGGCACACCAACGCGCAACCTTAGAATATGGAGGAGCATGAACACCTAATGTTGCTATCAAGTCTTGATTTACCTGCTCCGTAGTAAAATTTTTCAAGCAGAGATATTTTATTACCGCGCGAACTTCAATTTTATACATTTTTAAGAAAACGTTCCGACACGACGCAAACAATTGACTACTATTTTTAAAAAACAAAATAGAATTTATTTCTTTTTTATTATCATCTTATCTAATGTCTGGGCTATGCCTGCCAGTATTTTTTTTTTCTTTCCATGGAGAATGTATCGCATTATCATTATTTATTGAACACCCCTAGTATTGTTCATTTGTCATAAACAATACCAGTGGCGACAAAATTTCCTCAGTTCTACGTCATTAAATATTGTCCGCGACTAAAAGTCTCGACCTACAATTCATGTAGGTGTTGTATATGACCACACACGCGACAGTGTAAGCCTTGTTTAGTGTCCTTAATGCAATGTACGAAATTTATTTTAGTTCAAAGTTATCGCTACACTTATGGTCCAGTAATAGAGACATTGCTGTTTTAGAGTGCGGGCTAGGAAAGGCGGTAATTTGTAGGGTTGACAACGGAAGCGCTTTTTCACGGGCTTTTAAAAACTCCACGGTCCAAGCTGGGAATACCCGAGTTACATTTTATTTCGGTTATACATTTATTTCTAGTGTCCGCCAGCGGCTTCGCTCGCTTTTTACCAGGATAACAAGTAGCCTTTAGCTGAATCTATGTCATAATCTATCTGTGTATCAAATTTCATCGAAATCGGTGCATCCGTTGCCGCGTGATTGAGTGACAAACATACAAACATCGAAACTTTGACATTTATGATATTAGTGGCATAGTTAATATACTAATATATATCTAGCATCCGTACGCGGCTTCGTTCGGATGATACCGATAAAATATAGACAAAAATGGGTTCAGCTGTTACGGCGCCGGCGCGGCGGCGTGGCAATCAAACAAACAAACAAACAAATAAAAAAATTAGGGTTCCGTACCTCAATTGGAAAAACTGAACTATTATAGGATCACTTTGTTGTCCGTCTGTCTGTCTGTCAAGACCCTTTTTCTCAGGAACAAGTAGAGGTATCAAGCTGAAATTCATATCAAACACTCAGGTCTATGTCCCTTGGAGCTTTGACAAAATCAAACTTCTAAGGCAACTCAATCAAAAGATACAGCCGTTTATGCTGCAAATTTTCGACACTCGCAAGGGAATTAAAACCTACAGGGTACTTCCCGTGAACTCAGAATCTTGAAATTTGGTACGAAGCAACGTCTTATATCACAGATAAAGGAAAAATTGCGAAAAGCATAAATGTTTGGTTACATCATATAATAAAAATATTTTTAATTATTTTATACTTCCTAGCCCTTTCCTCATGATGATTTCATTTAGCAATAAAAATACCATAACTTTTACATATATCTAGGTTTGTACGGAACCCTCGGTGCGCGAGTCCGACTCGCATGGTGTTCCTTACCTCATTAGGTACCAACGGGACCATTATAGGATCACACGTGTGTCTGTCTGTCTGTCTGTCTGTCACAGTTTATTGTCTCCGAGTTCCTTCATGGTACCATAACACCTAGGCCCGGAGCAAATATTTGCAGATCATACAAAAATATGTCCCGCAGCGGGAATCGAACCCGCACCCTTTCGCATCTCAGCCGGCTTCTCGCCCGACGCGCTACAGAAGTGGGATTGTGGCTCTCGGCACTGTGGTTGGAGACATTGTTTTAATATATTTTTTGTTTTTACAGGTAAGTTAAAATCTGCTGCTAAGAAGTTTCTAAATAAGGAGTCCGGTTGATAATGCTGTTGGTGAATGGATATGTGTATCTGTAAGTTGACCTTTACTATGTACGACATGATTTTTGGGTTCTAAGGCTGTTTGCGAGCGTTTTCAAAGCGGAGCGAACACGCAACGGTCGCACAACGTTTCCGGCGCGAATAAAGCCGTGTTTTTTTTTAAATCGGAAATATATTAATTTACAGAAATAGTGATACAAGTAGGTATGTACAATATAAAAAAATACTTAGGAAACCGGAAGACCGCTGCTAACGATCTAAAGGTAGCTCAACTGATGGAAATCACTAAGCATAAAACACTTAACTTACCCACTTAACCTTAAGACTACGCCAACCCCAGAAATCATCATACAAAAAAAAACGCCTCGCGTCGCACGAAAAAGCAGTATTTATTGAATATCTCGGAGTATATTGAATATATCGAATATATTGAGTATCGTAATTTTATTTTTATTTTTATTTTATTTATATTGAGATATGAACTAAACCTAAAAAATAAGCCCATAGCAACATAAATACCTTAGAAACTAACATACACACGTAACGTAAAATCTAACCCAAAATATAGATAATTTTACAAAACACCTTTGTTGTATTGATTTTATTTATCTATTTTACACAAAATAATATGCTACATAAAATAATCAATCGAATCTACCAAAATGACATCGGGTTTTTTTTCTAAAGAATTTGTTTTCCTGTCGTGTTTCTGGTACAGAGAATACCTCGGAATTATAATGTAGGAGGTATCCATGCTTATTTATAATTTGAATATTGTACTTCTTTAGTCAGTTAAAAATTCAATCTTAGATTGGTAATTTTGCGGCATACCCCGCCTGAAAAGTACCTTTAATAATAGTACATAAATCCTTATCCTCAACCCAGTTCCTTATCTCTCTTATTTACGTACATTTTGATTGCTACCTACATTCAATGGTTTACAAACTCACAGGTTCCGATCCGATTATTTTATTGTGGCCTTTCAATCTTCTTTAGATCACATTCACATTACAAGACATGTGCTTAGGAACTTCACGACCTACTCCATCATCGCCTTTTCATCATAGGACGAGCAGACGCACGGCTCGGTACCATCCTTACCTCAATAGTATACCTTCTATTATCTTGTTACTGTCCAGCATTATTTATTTATTTATTTCTATTCGTACTTAACGTTTCAGTTCTACCTTCATAATGTGAACAGCTAAGAAGTGGAATAGACTATCGTCGTCTGTCTTTCCTTAAAACTATAATCTGGGTCTCTTCAAGGCTAGAGTGAATAGGTGCCTTCTAGACCTTTGTGCTCCATCGTCGGCCGCATCGTCATTTACCAACAGGTGAGATAATGGTCAAACAAAGATTTATCAAATGTTTGTATATTTGTTACTAAATCACACCGAAATACATAATTATTATGTGTTTATTTAACTTGACCTGATAGTACAATATGTTCGTTAGTGTGGAAAAAATCTTGAAACTGAATTTTGAACCAGTTAACCTCGACCGATTGAGCTGAAATTTGGCATACTTGTCAAGTTCCGATGACAATTCAATATTATGGTGATAGCGAGCTGATCTGATGATGGAGACGGAAGGTGGAAATCAGTATTCTCCACGATGGATGATAGTAGACTGGATGTGTTTAGGCTTATTTCGATCAGCACACGGTTCCGATCACTAATTTTATAAAAGCTTGTATTGAAACATATAGTTTTCAACAAAAATCTTATTGAATATAAATATCGTGTCGGATAATGTAGTAAACGTAATCTGGTTGCGGTTTGAAGTCACGATTAAAACGTTTAATTGCCAATGTTTCAAATTATATTTTCACTTGGAACTAACGAGCAGGTTTGCGGTAGACTTTGTACAGTACTGTGATGCTTAGCTCTGTCCCTGTCTCACTAATGGTAAAACTCGCGTGCTGGAGATTGACGGGGACAATTCTGAGCGTTAGTACTTACCAGAGGCCGTAGACAAAGTAACATTATAATAGCGATGTCGCTTGTAGAAAAGCCAACAATGTATGAGATTGACGTAAACTATCGAAATATCACGTGGTCTATTGTATTGCATCACGACTGTAGAAATGGAATCGCTTAGAAACGAATGCCACTTGGCTAGGCCGGCAGGTACGTCTATATATCTCGGTCTTTGTGTTAGGCTTTGGGTCTAGACTTCAATCTAAAGGCTGGTTTACATTTACATTAGTCAAGTAGTGAGTTAACCGACCTCTGTGGAGCGGCGGGCGAAGGTTCGCCTGCGACGCAGGAGGTTGCGGGTTCGATTGCCGCCTCGGAACAAATATATGTAAGATCTGCAGATATTTGTGCACACCCTGAACTGGGTATTTTCTATGTATACAAAATATCTATCTATGTAATGTATTGTAATAATAATTATATCAGTTATCTAGTACCCATAACTACTTAGCTGCTTAGCTTGGGGCTAGATAATGTTGTGTTGTTTGTCCAGCATTTTTTTTTAAAAAAAATTATTGCTTGTGTTTTTATGAAATTCGTCATTGTCCTATGTGGAAAGTATTTCAGTGTCTATAATCACCTTAACCATATTTGAGTATCGAAGTTTACGTCTCCAATTATTGGTACGTTACGTTTTAAGGGCGTCATCAGCGTTTAACGCTAAGGGCAGCTATTAAGGGGAGCTATCCCTTTAAAAGGGGGGTTTAAGGAGGTAAATACGACCCTGGGTTCTCAGTGAGTTTGCAATAGCCAGCATATAAGAGGCGCGTTTTTTATTTTTTTTTAAAACTTGTGTCTTTGTCGGGTCCGGTCACGTCGTTGACGTTGCGTATAAATTGCGTGAAATTATGAAATAATCTTTATTTGCATAGTCTGTAAATACCATAATTGCTTGCCCGTATGCTCTGCAGTCGTTGGTAATCGCTCGCAACGCTATTTTTATTACCATACTGTTATTAATTGCTGTTAAAGTTATTTTTACGCACATTTTTATTGCTCTGACGTGTATCGGATTCTTGATATGCTAAATGGCTGTTTTTAAGTAGGATATTTTCGTTTGTGGCGCCAAATTCCTTTTTTTTGTTTTTTTTATGGTTCCGTACCTCAAGGATCACTTTGTTGTCCGTCTGTCTGTCTGTCAAGGCCCCTTTTCTCAGGATCGCGTGGAGATATCAAGCTGAAATTCATATCAAATACTCAGGTCTACTGTCCTTTGGAGCTGTAAAAAAATTAAACTTCTAAGCCAACGCAATCAAAGGTACAGCCGTTTATGCTGCAAATTTTCGACACTCGCAAGGGAATCAAAACCTACAGGGTTACTTCCCGTGAACTCAGAATCTTGAAATTTGGTACGATTCAACGTCTTCTAGCACAGATAATGGAAAAATTGCGAAATGCAGAAATTTTCAGTTACATCTTATATTTTTTTTTAAATAATTTTAAACTTACTACCCCTAGGTATCCTCATGATGATTTCATTTAGCTATAAAAATACCATAACTTTTACTTATAAACCTACAGGTTTGTAAGGGACCTTCGGTTTAAATGGCGCACATTGGGAGAGGCCTATGTCTAGCAGTGGACTGATGCAGGCTGATGATGATGACAATACTAACATTAAGGTACGTACTACATAAAAGCAATAAATTAATATGAATATGAACAGTTTTTCGGATAGCGAAAGTTGATTTCGCGTGAATGTGAACCTACAACTGCCAGCCTTAACAATTCCCGTGCTATCTTAATTTGCAGTCGTAACACTGACATTCTGCCGCGGCACGTAACGCGCCGCGCACGCCAAATGTGCACGTTCACGTCTGCAGCGGACTAATTGAACAGCCGACGTCGGATTTCAATAATGGTTTCATAACACGGTTCTACGGTTTACTAGTAAAGCTTGAAACATATTATCGGACGCGACCGACAGTCGCGATTTTGCTGTATCTTGTCAATAACATGACAACTATGTGTGCTTATATCTGAGGCCTTAGTCAAAGGCCCATATTAATAGATGAAACTCAACTCTGAGAACGAACTTTACTCCACCAAAAAATATTTTTTGTTTGGTATTTTTGAAATTGGAACACACTTGAGCTCTTGTGTTTTTAGACTTGAGCTTGATTTATGAATACGGGCCTTATTTTGCGGCAATGACGATTACGTCAGTTGTCCTTAAATTATGTAGTACCTGTAGTAACTGTCGACTAAGCAGTGCGCTCGCTCGATATAAATGACACAGATTAATGGCTAGTCACTACGTAATACACAGAGGACGACCGTTGTAATCGTCATCCTGCCGATGGTTGCTACCCAAACCCAGCCTCTGAGCTTTGAGTCTATCTATACCTTTTTAACAAACAATTGAGTTGTGTAGTAATTCGGATTCTGTGCTGAAACACCGTGGAAACAACACCCCCTCCTATCTCCACCATCCCCACCCTCCCCCCTCCCCCTCCCCCCTACCCCCAAGTCGCCCCTAGCGGACGCTTCGGGAACCTTAATTCCTATAACCAAATCTGTATTACATTACAGTGTACACAGTGTGTACATACAAATATTTCGTGTCAATTACATAGAATACGGCCTCAGTAATAAGTCGCGTTCGCGACTCAAAGCGCTCGGACATCAGACGAATATACGGCGCGCCGGGTGTTTCTGTCAGCCGCGGACGCATCCGGTCGTGTGTGCGCGGGGTCGGTCGCTTCCGCGCAGCAGTCAGTCGTCATTTGCACAGGAGTCCTACCTACTTTTATGGCTGGGATGGCTGCCAAAATACTTACCGCACTGACACGTCAGAACACAGCCTTCGGCAAGACAGTGCATACTGTATAAAGTCGCGACTGACTGTCAAGATCGCGTCCGATAGTTTGATAGTTTGTTTGTTGTTAGTTTGTTGAGATGTTGGTGATGATGATGAAGCGTAATGAGAAGGTCTCGTTTAGCTGTGCACGTCTCTGGACTGATGATGATGATGATGTTCAACAGTGGACACTGTATTGTTAGTATTCAATAAAATATCAGTGTGGAGGAACACATTACTTTTATCACGCTTGCTTAGTACAAATCTCTACAGCTCCGTTTGGTACTTGGACGCCATCTTGTGGTGGCAATGCACCTTGCACTGTTTCGTTCCTACAATATTGTCTTACGTTCCGTTACCACTTATTCATACTATATTTTATATTTATTTGGTAGGAAAACCAACAGCTATATATAAATACATAAAAAACAGAGTTAAAAAACAAAAAGCCAATTACAGGTTTTCACGTGTAGATAGCATAATAGAAACTAGTCAACAGTAACGAAGATACATAAATACATAATTAACTAAGGTACGGTTACAAAATAAACTAAACTACGAAAAAGACTGCTGAGCCGCTGACGGGCTGAGCTTACACTCGTGGAGAACAGATCCAAGTCCATCGGTTTACACAGCTTGTTGAAATTGATGCTTGCACGTTGTAGAAATGCATTTTGCCTATAGTTTGTAATAACAATAGGAGTATATAAAGGATAATAAGATCTTGTACATATCGTTGAGACGTTGATCATTATTTTACTCAATAGCAGACACAGACAGACACCACCAGTGGTGCGATCAGCTAAATATGTTGCAAACGATTTCTATCGTCCGCTTGATGCTAACAAAATAATATTTCTATCGATGTTTTCCGATCAGCTATCTTTTCTTGCTCCGATTTCTATGGACTTCTATCGATGTGTTACAATCTGAAGTTTGTACGAATTATGGATAGCCCGACCACTTTACAAAGTACGATTACCCTAGGAACCGTGTATCAACGTACTAACCATTTTTAATCAAACGTATAATACGGCTCTTATATGCTTTGTCTATGATAGAAACATATTTTTACTCTGTGCTGTGTGACTTGTGCGATGCGTAGTATCCTATTAGGTCAATCCTTGTGAGAAAAGTTTGTTTACATTTTAACAAATAAACGAATTATCAAATAATTAATGTTTGGGAGGAAAGTAAGTAACCACATTGAAGTGAAATGTATATATACCTATAGACCCAAGTTGTGTTGATTCGTTCGACTCTAATTTAATATTTTTTAGCAAAATATCGCAATACCGCTAAATAGTAGTAAAAGTGTTTTGTACGTACTGAATGTTTTTATTTAATTTGGAATGTAATTAAAACCATGTTCAAACAATTAAAAACTCCACTTTTATGGCTTACCTTTTAGATTTCAATGGTTTGAAACAACCATTTACTTGTTTCTATTGCAATAGGTTGTGTTGCGATCAAATGCTGTCATTATTCATTGAAACAGCGGTACATAATCGCTACTTCATACTATCGATAGAAACACTACATGTCAAAAGGCTTTTTGTTGCAATCAAGCTTTGTTAGCAACAGGGTGAGTTGCATGATCGCTAAAACGTCATTTTCAATAGAAACAGCATTGAAACAGCGCAATGCTGATGGAAACAGGAGATAGCTAATCGCTCGGCTGATGTTAGTACGAATTATGGATAACCCGACCACTTTACAAAGTACGATTACGCTATGAACCGTGTATCAACGTACTAACCATTTTTAATCAAACGTATAATACGACTCTTATATGCTTTGTCTATGATAGAAACATATTTTTACTCTGTGCTGTGTGACTTGTGCGATGCGTAGTATCCTATTAGGTCAATCCTTGTGAGAATAGTTTGTTTACATTTTAACAAATATAAGAATTATCAAATAATTAAGGTTTGGAAGGAAAGTAAGTAACCACATTGAAGTGAAATGTATATATACCCATAGACCCAAGTTGTGTTGATTCGTTCGACTCCAATTTAATATTTTTTAACAAAATAGCGCAATACCGCTAATTAGTAGTAAGTGTTTTGTACGTACTGAATGTTTTTATTTGATTTGGAATGTAATTAAAACCATGTTCAAACAATTAAAAAATCCACTTTTGTGGCTTACCTTTTAGATTTCTATGGTTTGAAACAACCATTTACTTGTTTCTATTGCAATAGGTTGTGTTGCGATCAAATGCTGTCATTATTCATTGAAACAGCGGTACATAATCGCTACTTCATACTATCGATAGAAACACTACATGTCAAAAGGCTTTTTGTTGCAATCAAGCTTTGTTAGCAACAGGGTGAGTTGCATGATCGCTAAAACGTCATTTTCAATAGAAACAGCATTGAAACAGCGCAATGCTGATGGAAACAGGAGATAGCTAATCGCTCGGCTGATGTTAGTACGAATTATGGATAACCCGACCACTTTACAAAGTACGATTACGCTATGAACCGTGTATCAACGTACTAACCATTTTTAATCAAACGTATAATACGACTCTTATATGCTTTGTCTATGATAGAAACATATTTTTACTCTGTGCTGTGTGACTTGTGCGATGCGTAGTATCCTATTAGGTCAATCCTTGTGAGAATAGTTTGTTTACATTTTAACAAATATAAGAATTATCAAATAATTAAGGTTTGGAAGGAAAGTAAGTAACCACATTGAAGTGAAATGTATATATACCCATATACCCAAGTTGTGTTGATTCGTTCGACTCCATTTTAATATTTTTTAACAAAATAGCGCAATACCGCTAATTAGTAGTAAGTGTTTTGTACGTACTGAATGTTTTTATTTGATTTGGAATGTAATTAAAACCATGTTCAAACAATTAAAAAATCCACTTTTGTGGCTTACCTTTTAGATTTCTATGGTTTGAAACAACCATTTACTTGTTTCTATTGCAATAGGTTGTGTTGTGATCAAATACTGTCGTTATTTATTGAAACAGCGGTACATAATCGCTACTTCATACTATCGAGTATCGATAGAAACACTACATGTCAAAAGGCTTTTTGTTGCAATCAAGGTTTGTTAGCAACAGGGTGAGTTGCATGATCGCTAAAACGTCATTTTCAATAGAAACAGCATTGAAAAAGCGCAATGCTGATAGAAACAGGAGATAGCTAATCGCTCGGCAGACACCAATCAGCTGATGAATAATGATGGCTAGTCCCATTATTAACATTATTATCTCATACTTTTCACTAGAAATGAGATATTTACAATGATTTCCGAGTTTTGTTTGTTCTATATTTCGGCACAGTTGCATGCGCCATGATCACGGGGGCACTAACTAAATAATTTAGTGAAAAGAATGGACATAACCATGATACCTAGTTTCAGAAGTTATTATTATCTCTGAATGACATTATGATGAATGACATCTAAAGAAGTAACCTCTAAAACACCGCAGAAACTCGTAACGTAAGTAAACACACGAATTAAAATAAATAGCCCATTAACTGGGATTAATCGTATAAAAACACGTTAATGTTGATATTGGCGCCAAAATATCTGTAGGCGAGCGTGCAATGTTGTCACTTGCACTCTCAATTAGATTCTAAAAGTGGATTCTGAATCACGTACCTACATGATCAAAGGAATGAATGACTTGAGAACATGAATCGGTGAGTAATACTGAAGCTTCGAAAGGCGCGTTTGATCTGCTTCGCAAACTGTGCTGTGTTGAGAGACTTGACAAGACGCGACCCTGTCTTTGGCCCGCTTTTCATGTAGGTTAGAAAGTGACAGAATAGCACTCGCGGAACGAAAAGTAAGTGAAAATCACAAAAAACAATTATTTGCCACGTGAAAAACCGTCGCATCACAGAATCATTCGTTCAACTTGAAGATAAAGTCTTTGAAATGAAAGATGAATTAGGTTTAGGTGAAAGAAAAAGTGCAAAATTCTCAGTCGTTTAGAAGTTGAATAAATTTTTCAGTCGAAAACAGCTGCACTTTGTTATTTGTAGTAGTAGAGCTTTTTTGTGAGAGAGTTCCGGGGAAGTACTACCACCACGTACCACCAGTAATTGTAGTACGGGTAAGTAGGTAGTAGGTATACCTATTTCCGGCGCAGCTGTAGTGATCGCATTGATATGTTTCGGTTTGATGGGTATGGGTGCCGGTGAAATTACAGGCACATGATACTTTTCATCTTTATGTCTCAGGGTGGCGGGCGCAGTGCAATGCCGCATAGGGACGTGACCTATGAGGTTAAGACTATTAGTTTTGCAGAAACTCAAAATTGACCTATTTCGAAAGCCTACTCCTCCTACAATAATGGCCCAAATAATTTAAAAAAAATCAGTTAATAAGTATAATATTGTCAAGAATAGAACTATATGTTTAGATTATTTAAATTGGTGTTGCTTTTGACAGGAAAAAATAAAACATTGTTCCCTATAATTTACGCAAGAATTCCTACTCCTTCCAAACGCCTGTAGCTATTTTAATGATTCTTTCACAATATTATAGTCAATTTACAGACTTTACATATGATATGTTTACATTTTCAAAAATAATTATCATTTTGAAACAATAAAACAAAAACTGTGAAACGAGCTGCCACGGGGCGGTTCGGCCGCGGACCTCAGTCCGGCCCAAGCGTTCGCACGGGGTACCCGCGTCACTTTTTTGCTCCGCTCCTGTGAGTGCCACCGACTGGTTCGGGCACAATAAGACACGATAGCAGTTAGTGTACTCATCGTAGTTTTTTAGTTGTGTTTTGTGTTCCTTGAACAAAACAATGTAAATATTGATCGTTTTCGTTTAGATATCTTGTTTGCGCGAGGACGCTTGTTTGTTTTTATCTTTGACGACCTCTGTAGCTGTAGCGCGTCGGGCGAGTAGCCGGCTGAGATGCGAAAGGTTGCGGGTTTGATTCCCGCTGCGGGAAAAATGTTCGTATGATCTGCAAATATTTGTTCCGGGTCTAGGTGTTATGGTACCATGGTACTCGTAGTTTCTGATACACACAACAAAGGGATGTCTTGTGTCTATGTATGTGACTGTTGGGTGCTATGTTATGTTATCTACTATAAGAATAAGTACGTATATGAAAAATCTCGAATGAAAAATCTCGAATGAAAAATCTCGGATGAAAAATCTCGAATATAAAATCACGAATGAAAAATCTCGAATGAAAAATCTTTAACGAAAAATCTCGAATGAAAACTCTCGAATTAAAAATCTCGAATGAAAAATCTCGAATGAAAAATCTTGAATAAAAACTCGAATGAAAAACCTAGAACGGAAAATCTCGGATGAAAAATCTCGAATGAAAAATCTCGAATGACAAACCTCGAATGAAAAATCTTAAATGAAAAATCTAGAATTTAAAAGCCCGAATGAAAAATTTCGAATGAAAAACCTCGAATGCAAAATCTCGAATGCAAAATCTTGCCCTAAAAATAATACACCCTGCAAGTTTCAAGTCTCTAAGTCCAGCGGTTTTGGCTAAAGTGATATTACCACAGATGAATGAGTTACTGCGGGCGAAAATACTATGTGAAATAATTACTTTGGTGATTAAATAAATAAATAATAATAATAAAACTACTAGGTATGTCAGAAATAGGTACTTTTATGTTTATATTTATGGACTCTGCCTACACTTTCGGGGAAAAAGGCGTGTGTCATCTATTTAATTATCTACCATACTAGGTCTAGTAGACAGGTCTAACAAACAAAGCTAAGAAAAATCAACAATGCCGGCAGGCATAGGTATACTATAGCAATAGCGCATAATTTCCGAAACTCAAAATCAAAAGTGCGCGTGTTCTGAAACACAACAAACTAGACAACAGATATGACTGCATTACTAGCACCTCGTGCCAAACCGCGGCTGCCGCCCGCCGCGCGCCGCGGTCTCATGACTAGCGCACCGCGCTCCACGCCGCGGCCGGCGCGCCCGCTGCCGCGCGCGCCGCTCGCTGTTATTCTTCATTGTTTCCGAATATTGTGCCAATTTTTATGCGTGGCGTGTGGTGCGGGGTCTGGATGCAACATTTCCTAGATGCCCTCCGCCCAGATGCCCAAGGTCGTTCGAGGCTATAATCACCTTAAAGGTTAAATTCTTAATTTTATTTATATTATAATTCATTGTTAAAGGCAGAGGTTACCGCTTAACATCAGGTAGGCCATCTGCTTGTTCCGTCATCCATAGACAGCTCAGGCACAGAATAAATTATAGTACGCTCAGGCGTATATGCGACTCTGTGTACGTCTGTGAATCGACAGATGGCGCTAGTAATTTTACATTTCCTATAGCGTGTCCACTCGTCTACAGATGGCGCTAAGAGGCTGTAAATTCGTTTTAAGGTGGTTGCTTTCGCTTGTGGCGCGAAATTCAAACTTTTTCGTGTTTTTTGCTCATCACAGCTCATCAACATTTCTTCAGATAGCTAAAACTATGTTGCCGCAAATTATGTGACCTAACACACAAGTTTTAATTTATAGTATCACATAAATATCATTAGTTTGGCTATGAATGTGCAAGAAACAAAAAAACACTGTAAATATCGTAGAAGCACAATCGTAGCTAAACTAATGATATTTATGTGATACTATAAATTAAAACTTGTGTGTTAGGTCACATAATTTGCGGCAACATAGTTTTAGATATCTGAAGAAGTGTTGATAAGCTGTAATGAGCAAAAAACACGAAAATATTTAAATTTCGCGCCACGAGCGAAAGCAACCACCTTAACATGTGGGAGCATTGTGGTTGCGTTATTGTTTTTTTCGTTGTGGCCCGAGCTTGTTGTGGCTGTATTAGGTTAAATTCGTGATGTGCGTCTCATAAATAAAACATACCAAAACGTATAACTACACATTTGGATCCCCAACAAAGCCCTATAAAGTCTTCTCCAAACCATCGCCTATAAATTTAGTCTCAAAGCATCGTATCGGGGTATATTTGGGGTGTATTCGAGTCAGACAGATTCAATAATATTGCCGTAAATAAAAGGAGGGCGCGTGAGAAGCCTACGAACTTGAGAGAGGTAAGAAATACAGGTACAGGCTAGTAGTAGAGCTTTTTTGTGAAGGAGTTCGTTCGGGGAAGTACTACCACCATGTACCTATATCTGCCGGAAAGCAGTAGTGCCCGAATTACTGTGTTCCGGTTTGAAGATTATGGGTGCCGTTGAAATTACATGCAGGCACATGAGACTTTCCATCTTTATGTCTCAGTGTGACGGGCGCAGTGCAATGCCATATAGGGTGCGTCCTAGATGGACGTGACCTATGTAATAATGCACTGTTCATAGGCAGAGGGTACCGCTTAACATCAGGTGGGCCATCTGCTTGTTCCGTCATAAAAAGATGTATAAAAAAAATACGCAAAGCGGTATAGTAACAAAATTCCGAGCGAATGTTTTGACACAAAGTCTGTAAAAAAACATAGGTAGGTACCTAATTATAGTGAACCACAATACGTTCATTACACCATCTTCATGCAAACAGGTATTATGTTAATTTTATAAATTTCAAATTCCCGTAAATTTTCAGTGCTCCATTGAAATAATTGTTAAAACGGAACACTCATGGAAGCACATCGGTGTCTAGCACGCATCATGTAAAAAAAGATAAAAAAACCCCCGAAGCTAAAAACATACATACATTAAAACAATACACTCTTTTTTTGGGGCAGTCGTGTAATAAAATGGTTACCTCAACCCCAGGCAGAAATCTTCATACAAAGAAAACGCTTCTCGCCGCAGGAAAAAGCAGTTATTATTGAATATCTCTTGAAACATAGATAATTTTACAAAACCCCTACAGTGAACCCTCGGCTTTTTTGTATTGATTTTATTTACCTAATCTTTTACCCAATAAATGCACCATTTTAATAAACATTCTAATCTAGCCAAAAGTTAGAGGTAACTTTGTGTTTTTTTTATATCGTGTTTTTTTTTGTCTTATCGTGTTTCTGATACAATGATCCCTCGGAATTATAATGTAGTATCCATGCATGTTTATAATTGGAATATTGTACTTGATTAAGTTAGTTAAAAATCAAGTCTACGTTTGGTAATTTTGCGGCATACTCCAACTTCTTACACCATCTTGCATTTTATTGGTAGTTTCTTCTCAAATCTTAATTAAGATTTTTACGAGGCACGCTCTTTGTTCTTTGTTGTTCATTGTTTTAATTATTCGTGAGATCTTGTTTCTGATCTCTGGTTTATGTCTGTGGTTTTATTTATTGCAACATAGAACAATACGCGCCAGATTACTCTGCGCCTGCGATAATAGTGAGTTAACTACTACGGTCGCAGTTATGCCTTGGTTGCTTAGTTTATCAATGTTTACAGAAATAATAATACAAGTACATACACCTCTGTGACGACCTCTGTGGCGCGGCGGGCGAAGGTCGGCCTGCACGAGGAGGTTGCGGGTTCGATTCCCGCCTCGGAAAAAATATTTGTGCGATCGCAGATATTTGTTCAGGGTGTTCTGGGTATTTTTTATTTAAATTTTTTTTTATCTTCGGAAACAAACAGTACTTAAAAACTATTTACTTATCTAAAAATTAAACTACTGAACATTGAGATGTTTCCGCATATTGCATATTATCTATGTATAATAAAAAATATCTATCTATGTAATATATTGTATTAATTTCTTGAGTCAACACAGTAGTTATGTACACAAGTCATTATTTGACTGGTCTCTATCGGAAGTGATAATCCCTAAAAGCCTGCCCTGAGCTTAAGGTCCGAAATCCCCCTTGGTATGTATTTAGGACAGGTATTACCTTAGGGCTTAGCTTCTGTGCCCACTCGTGGAGGAATCAAAGTCTTTTAGGGATATTTGACGGGATTAACAGTACTTTCAAAAGAAAAGAAAGTCAAAAGTCTATCGGTTTAAGATTCGTTCGTCTTGCTTCCCTTCGTTCGTTTGCCAGGGCGTTGAGCCCTGACTTCTGGACGAAAGGGGTGAAGTTCCGGCGGTTCAAGGGCCGCCTGTCACGTGATCCACCGGGCCGCGACGCATCGGCGATTACACGTGTGCTAGATTAAGTTATAACTAAAGTGTTTTTTATCTCCTTCTCTTGTGGCTCTTTCTGGCAACACTCTCAAAATTTCATACTTAGACGAGGCTCGAAATGCTTGGCATAGTGCTTGCCCCAATACAACTCCCCCCAAATCTCTTTCGTCTCAACGGCAATGGGACGGGCCTCTGTGCGAGCTGACGCGGAATTGTCTGTTACAAACGTGCTCAAGCTCCACAGATCGTGCTCGTCTCCTGGCCGTTTCCAAATGGGAGTCAGGGTTTTGGTTGCAAGCACTTCCATCACACAATACTGGTACTTTAATGGATCCAGTTTCTTTCCGTATTGCAACTTCTTTGCGGTTGGGTGCAGGGTGCTGTGCCCCTCATCACTGCCAGTGCGGTACTGCTGTTGATCAGCTTGGTCACCACGGATTATCGTGCACCAGGGCTGCCGGTAGGATTTCCCGCCACGCTAGCCTTAATGATATCATTCGCCGGGCCCTTACCAGCGTTAACATTCCAGCCATTCTAGAACCGAATGGTCTGCTACGTGACGATGGTAAGCGGCCTGACGGCATGACTCTTGTTCCGTGGGAGAAGGGTAGGCCTTTGGTGTGGGACGCTACATGCGTTGATACCCTTGCGCCATCTCATCTGTCCGGGACATCAGTTAGGGCCGGTGCGGCGGCAGATTCCGCTGAGGACCTCAAAAGACGCAAATATGCAAGTCTCGACAGAGCTTACTTATTTGAGCCTTTCGGGGTCGAGACTCTGGGTCCGTGGGGTTCCGGGGCCCTTCGCGTTTTCAAAATTCTTTCAGGGCATCTGGTCGAAGCGACGCGTGACCCGAGAGCTGGCTCTTATCTGGCTCAACGCATTAGTATTGCCATTCAGCGTGGCAATGCAGCTAGCATCTTAGGGACGCTTCCGTCTGGTAGTGATTTGGATCAGTTGAGCTACCTTTAGATCGCTTGCAGCGGTCTTCAGGTAGCACAACTGTTTCATATGTATTTTGTACATACCTTGTATTATTCTTTCTGTAAATAAATGTATTAAGTGTTTTTATATGTTTGTTAGTTTCTAAGGTATTTATGTTGCTATGGGCTTATTGTTTAGGTTTAGTGCAATTCTCAAAAAGCCTGAAATAAAGATTTTGAATTTGAATTTGAATTCATGGTCACTCTGACCCTTTAGATTACCTACAAGTGCAACAAGTTTATTGTTTTTTTTTGTAAAATCTTTTTTGAATTTAGTGATCAGGATCGTGTGCTGATCAAAATGAGCCTAAAAACAGCCAGTCTACTATTATCCATCGAGGAGTTCCGTTGTCCACCTTCCGTCTCCATGAGATCAGCTCGCTGTCACCATAATAATGTATTTAATCTCAATCGGTTGAGGATAACTGCTTTAAAATTCAGTTGCATGATTTGACCCGAACATAAAAACACTGCAAGTTAAATAAAAGGCAGGTAATTAAAATACAATAGGCGGTCTTATCGAAGCGATTTCTTCCGGACAACCTTACTGGAACAAGACACTACAACAAGTCGAGGTGTCTTCTATATTATGGCAGACTCGTCAGCCAAAACCATATGGCAGGCCCGAACTCAAGATGCATATACGTTAGGGCTAGGCAGTAGGAGAGACAGGGGCTCAAGTTTAATTATTTATTTATTATGGAACATCAACATAATTTACATGGTTGGGTGCTTACTGTTGCTAGTTTAAGATCTAATTTACGTGCAATTCCAATATAGGGGAATACATCGTGCACTAAACATTTTGCATAAACATATGTAATACAAAAAGACGACTTAAGGCCGACGATGGCAGATTTTGCAACGGCTAAAAAGACATTGGAATAAGTTAATTAAAAAAAAAAAACAGTTCTTGCGCTTAACTGAGTCAGTCTCTGAGGTGTGGTAGCGGTACGGAATTTGAAAGACGAAAACACCCCTCTCGTACCGCTCCCATACCTAAGGGACTGACTCAGTTAGCAGTTACCTGTACATATTATTTTTTTACTTGCTAAACTAATAATTCCACATAAAACCTAACTTTTGAAGAAAACAACATACATAAAAATAAAAAATAAATCAATTGTAGTTACAATAAACAATGCACCTATAAACAATCAGGTGGATATTGGGTTCAAGACCCTATATATAATATATTATAGTTAGAAGTTATGTTATGTATATGCGTCTCTGTCTAATCCGGCATTCAGCCTACTTGACAACAGATGGCGCTAAGGGTTAGACCGGCTCAATAACGTACTGGAACAGAAGACAATACTTTCTAGCTATTTTTCAACAAAAGTACGCAAGAAATTAAATATTTGAGTCACTATAGACGTGATTCCGTCCGATTACACAAGAGGAATGCCAATATCTGTTGTATTGGAGACGTTTGCATTACACGAGAAATTCGATAGACATTCGAAATGGGGTCCGGATTAGGGTTGTCACTAATTAGAAAAGAGTCGTTCGTCAACTCGTCATGGAAAGTGTCGCATTTGATGCGAATTGCAAGAAACATCATTCACAGATTTTATTGTACCGTGTTTCACCTTTTGTGTCGGCCCTGGCAGCTCTTACAAGTACCTAATCCTACTATCCTACTATAATATTATAAATGCGAATATTTGTGAGTGTGTGAGTGTGTGCCTGTGTTTGTTACTTCTTCACACTAAAACAGATTGACGGATTTGGATGAAATTTGTAATGGAGATAGCTTGACTCGCGGAATAACACAGGCACATTTTTATCCTGATATTCCCACGGGATCGAGACCTATGCGGGTAACACCGCGGGGCGCTGCTAGTAATGTATAAATAAAATATTTACAATAAAAATAAATAAGTAGATTCGTCGGGTGTTTCGTAAGTAATGTCGTTTGCGGTTACAAGATGTTGCTCGCGCCGCCAGCTGTGTTGCCAGAGACACCGTGATGCGCCGGTTTGTGAGGAGCCTTGTCGTCTCGAAGACCTGTATAGGTTTTACAAACATCTCGTCATAGAAAGAATCGCATTTGATGCGAAATGACGAATGTTTTTTTTTTTAAAGCAGTTATCATTCACAGATAGTGTCGTGTTACCTCTTAGGATTCATAAATAAATAAGGTGGACAGTTCACACAACATTATCTAGCCCCAAGCTAAGCAGAGCTTGTGTTATGGGTACTAGATAACTGATATACTTAAATACAATACATTACATAGATACATATTTTTATTATACATATAAAATACCCAGAACAACATGCTCAAATATCTGCAGATCATACAAATATTTGTTCCGAGGCGGGAATCGAACCCGCAACCACCTGCGTCGCAGGCGAACCTTCGCCCGCCGCTCTACAGAAGTCGACAAATGATCGGGGTCGTCGATTGATTCTTTGTTAGTCCATCAGGATAAAATAACTCGTTGTGTGGCAAACATTAGCTACAACGGATTATATGGCTCCACGCGTGACAACCCTAGAGCAATCACTTGTCAAAACATCAATTAAGCGTACGATGTAGTTACTCTTTCGATTTCGAGTAAACAAGATCGTACTGATTTCTACTTGTACGATTAATAAACAAGGATCGTTTGACGTCATTATTTATTTTGTACATACATTTTATGTTGCACTAGTGGAGACCAGCGACTTCGTCCGCACCCTCCTGAGGGGCTGAATTTTAGAAATTGCTTGCTTGAGAGGCAGGCAATAGCTATAAATTCCGTCACTTACTGACTCAGTAAAGTTGAGGTAAGTTAGAAAGTGAAAAGCGTTCGCGCTACGAAAAGTGAACGAAAATCACGAAAAACGTTATTTAAACAAAATGTTTGCTGCGTAATCGAAAATATAAATCGACAATGCCCTCTAAAATAATATTATTCGCTACTCTTATTAATTTTATTAATTACGATGATAGGTACTCGTAATAGAGTAATTTACGTTATAAGCGCACTGTAAAGGTAAGTTCACGAATTTTTTTTACGAGAAAATTTATCGTGGTTGGGCTCGATAGGGCATACCTTGGAAATATGATGAAGATTAACATATATATTTTTTGTTGTCTTAAACTGTGAAGATTTTGCTAAAAATACGTAATTTTTTTTGCCTATTCGACTCTTCACAGCCTCTTAAGGCTCACACACTGACTATCAGCGTTTATGTTAGTTGTAGAGCTTTTTTGTGAAAGAGCTCGTCCGGGGTAGTCCTACGCGACCATACCTATTTCTGCCGGTAGTGCTGGCATTGCTGTGCTCCGGTTTGAAGGGTAAGGGTGCCGGTGAAATTACAGGCACATGAGACTTTACATCTTTATGTCTCAGGGTGGCGGGCGCGGTGCAATGCCACATCGTGAACGTGACCTATGAGGCAATGCATTGCATTGTTAAAGGCAGAGGTTACCGCTTAACATCAGGTGGGCCATCTGCATGTTCAGTCATCCACAAAGTAAAAAAAAAACTGTTTTCTAGTACTTTTATTTTATGTTCTAGGGGTGAACTAAGGAAGGAATTTCAGAAAATCACCCCAAAGAGGTGCAGTGGGATGTTAAAGTATGAACGTAAACACGCGAAGTCGCGGGCGTTCTACTAGTTATATAGGTATGAAATTCATATCACGAAGCAAATGGTCCTGAAAACTCATTAGGTACTACGGATCGTCCATTCGTATTACGGTCCGGGGGGCCATAATAATTATAATGGTCCGAACATCGGCCACCCTCCAGCGTGTCACTTCATGTCTGCTTGCAATGTAAAATGAGCTTGGTTTGGCCGAGTTTGGATTCAATGTGGCAATATAGCATTTTGAATCTTGATGTGGTGTGGTGAGTTCAGGTGGTTCATGTAATTTTGTCAAATGAAATTGAGCTGTTGCCCTCATACTTCAAGTTTCAATATCGTACACAGTGTATGTTTTCTTGTCTGTTGATGAGAGGTTTTTTGTATAATGTAATGTCTTGAAATACTGGCTTACGGCCCGCCTGATGGTAAGCGGTTACCGTCGCCTATTGACATCTGCAACACCAGAGGCATTGCCAATGCGTTGCCTGCCCTGATTGAAGGAACCTTTAATTATTTTTAAAAATTAAATTGAAATTGAAAGTGAGCTGAAATGTGGTGACAGCGACCTGATCTGGTGATGGAGACGGAAGGTGGACAACGGAACTACTACTGCTACTACTGCTTTGCGGCAGAAATAGGTATGGTGATAGTACTTCCCCGGACGAACTCTTTCACAAAAAAGCTCTACTACTAGGTACATAAAATAAAAAAATAAAAAAATCATGATTTAAACCAAAAAGATATTTAAATGTACTTACACATGAAATGTGTTTTTTTTTCTTTTTACGCCTTGTTGAATTTTGACATGTGGGAACGAAACACGGCGGTATATTTACGAGAAAATCTTTCCACACAGACTCGTCAAACTTATAAAACCCCTTCGTTTTTCGTCTGGGGTTAATAAGAAGATGGTGGGATCAGTAGGTCTACCATGAAGCGAAAATCCGAAGTTTTGGACCGAAATTTAGGGCAATTCGTACCATGAAACACACTCATTCCGAAATCGGGCCCGATGATGGCCCGTGACGTTTCGTTCGTCCAAAACCCTACCATGAAGTGGTCCGACCATAGACGTAGAATTTTTTCGCTACGCTAAATAGACAAACGAAGCGTGGGAGAGAGAAGTCATTTTTAAATGTACCCCGTGCAAGAAGAAAAGTGACAGCAACACTGTATTGAATTTGACATGTTTTGCTTTAGTACATGCCCATACCGGACGGTCTCTTGTGCAGTTTAACTAATTTCGTAATTTTTTTAGTAATCTTACTATTAAATAACAAATATTACTTTGTATGACAATGGTGTCATGTTCAGTTTGTGACTGAGAATATACAAGACGTAATTATACGGGAAAATACACGTTTCACAGGTATATAAGAGATTATTGGTAGTTCGATTGTATTGCTTATTTTATCAATTCTGCTTTAGTAAATGGCCTAAAAACCAGTTTCATTCGTAGATTAGGACTTTCCCTTATATTTTTTAATAATATTTCGTTGCTGCACCTAGAAATAAACAATATTTTATGTAAAATATAAAAATGTTTGATTACGATAGGGCTTGACCAAGTGATGACGTCAGAAATATCGATAGTCCTGTTGCAGTCTATATCGTAGTATAATGCGCATCATGTAAAAAGAACGCTGGCGGTCAAGCTTCTTCAGGCGTTCCAGCGTTCGTTTTAAGAGATTACTTACTTTTCTACTTATTTAAGAGATGTATACCTATGCATTCAATGAGTGCCTACCTAGTTTACTACTTTTTACATGAAGCGCACTATACCTACCTATAAATTAAATTGTTGTCCATCCTAGAATGGAGGTTTACTTTGTTTGGAGTAAATATGTGTGCTCTGTTAACATTTTACCGTTTTTTTAAAAATCTATAATAACCAGGTGGACATTGAGGTGTGTGTTTTTGTATTGACTATTGAAAAGGTAACTTTAAAGCACCACGGGTGTTTTATTGCAGTTTGTGTAGTAGATATTTTGGAGTAAATATTTACGTTGTTGTACACACGCCTTTTTCCCGAACGGGTATATTTATTTTTTATTTTTTATAAATAAATATTGTTTATTTCTGCTTAATAAAATAATAGGTAACAAATTAAATTTAAATATACCCCAGAAATTCCGTTCCAGCGGGACTCGAACCTGCACCCTCGCCTGTGATCAGCGATGCCTTTACTTTCGAACTTTGAACAGAAGGTTTCCAATGAAACACCTGTAGATACAGCACTATCAACTTGGCGCTATAGCCGAGTTGATAGTGCCCACAAATTTCGTCTCCAGCGTCATAGCTCGATCTATGGCTAAATTGTTTAAGGCATCGCCGATGACAGGCGAGGGTGCGGGTTCGAGTCCCACTGGAACGGAATTTTTGGGTTACATTTAAATTTAATGTTATCCATAAAGCGTGGTTTACACTTGAAAAATAATAAACTTTGGGGTAACAAATTGTCTATAGATAAAGTAACAGAGTGAAAAATTATATGGGCGTAGCACGGCTGATATAAAATGTTTTTGTGCTTTCAGATTTCCAAGTAATCCTTTGCTACGAGAAAAATGGTTATCGGTTATAAGAAGAGTTGGATGGACTCAAATAAGAACTCCACTAGGTATATGCAGCAAACATTTTAAGTTTAAATTTAAAAGGGAAACTCTGAGATCCCACCTATAAATAAAACTATAATATTTAGGGGTCAATAAATAATAAAGGTTAATTTATTAACTGTATTCAAAATTCTCTTTATGACGTCAAATCTGCCAAACTGTGTTATTCATGAAAGACTTAATCTGCATTAAGATGTATTTATCTACCATACACATCACGGACGGATGATGAATTCTATCGACAATGTAAAAGTGTTGGTCGAGGACAACACTATTTTTAACTCGGACATAGACTTTCACCAACACGTGCACATATTTTTTTTGGTTCCATCTTCGATCTCTGATTGTAGATCTAGTACATATACTAAATCTATGGGTCCGACAAACGAAGTTACGGTACTTTGACAGCACGTTCTTCGTGATTTTAACCTCACATTACACGAAAGCTCAAGAGGTAACTTTTTACTTTCGTAAATACTAATTTTATTGTTAAAATGGTTTCAATGCATCTAAAAGTGGTTGATTAATGATTGTGATGATGTTTTGTAGTTATAAATGTGTTAAAAGTGAACTTATTTGGTGTAAATGCATTTTTTTTAATATAGACTTACGATTTAACATAGCTTGCTTTGCTTTATATTTTAGTTATATTTTAGGCTACAATGGGAAGATTAGCTTTGATTCTTGAGGCAATCTAAGAAGAAAATGTTGAACGTCGCAGAAACTGACGCTAAATGAGTTTTAGGTACATTCTTCGAGAAACCCACCCATTTAGGTACTAATATTATTACATGAGTTTAAAGAAAATTATTCCCAAAAAAACATATTTGTACACATTTGTATGAAGCAAGCAGCAAGCCACAAGGTAAAGGTTAAAGGTATAGCCACTATTTACTGAGTTTTGAGTTTTATCTTGAACACCATGATAGAATAGGAGGAGAAAAAATTAAAATGTATTTAATAGGTAAGTATTTAAAATTTATTCCAAAAGTTACCTAGGTACTAACAAAAATTGTATTATTTATTAGGTACACTATCTACGCCAAGTTCTAACTTCCACCAACATTTCTTGTAAGCCTGGCTTTCAGACTGGGTGAAACTGTTCTCATTGAGACTAGTTTGCGTGGTGACAGTTTATACGCGTGACACGGGTTCTTGTTTATTCTAAGAGCGTCTAAGGGGTTTTGCTTTTGTCTGTTTAAACAAAGCTGATTAAATAATACTGTCGGCCTATTAGGATCAAAACCGCGATCTTTCGTTTCTCAGTCAATGATCACTTAGAAGATTTCTTCACGGATTCTGTGAAGTGGTCTTAAAGACTTTTGATACAAAGGAACTGTGCCATCGAGAGGATCGAGGGCTTTTAAATAATCTTAAGAGTCCAAGGAAAGTCAAAAGTACCTATTTTATTCATTGACGAAGTTGACGGAACGTTGCCCTCCAGGAAATTGAAGCCAATATTTCAGGATTCGGACGGTATAATGTCCCTATCGCAAAATGTCCCGCATGCTCAAAACGGCCCGTTCTCGAAACAGTCCTATCCTATGCGTGTCGTGTCATTCATAAAAATTGTGTTATTTTCAATACTTACAACTGGAAAGTAGAAACAATCGAATCAAGACAAAAGTTACCTTAAGTATTTTTGAGTTTTGTTCTAAGTAGAAAATATTGTATCGTGTTTTAAAAATATCCATCTATGTAATGCATTGTATTAAAGTATATCAGTTATCTAGTACCCATAACACAAGCTGTGCTTAGTTTGGGGCTAGATAATACTGTGTGAACTGTTGTCCAGCATTATTTATTTATTTATTATTTGTTTATAGGTTGACTGCTTTTCCTCCGTGCGAAGCCGGGCGAGTTGCTATATGACATAAACCCAATCAAAATACGAATCTCTAAAATACAACCAATAATTCCATTACAAATTCACTGTAAACCACAGAAATACATCTCAAATTCTCCGTAGACTAGATTTAATCAATCAGTGTCTAACGTACGATTTATAGTTGCGCAATGCACGGATAAATATTGTATTCCATAGGTCTACCACTAAACTACACGGAAGGAACTACTCTAATAAAATAAAGGGTTAGAATGCAGCCTGTTCACACCACGCCAGCTCCATTTAGTCACTAGGGTGACCCTATCCCACGCTCACCAGTTACTAGAACCGCTGAGACTGCGCCGAGATATCGGCTCGCTCAGTGTGTTCTGTTGGCTATAATGGGGCGTGCTTTGAGGAACTCTTCAATCTCATTTTCGTCCTTCAGGGCAGGCAACGCATCTGCAATACCTCTGGTGTTGCAGATGTCAATAGGCGACGGTAACTGCTTCAATCAAGCGGGTCGCATGCCAGTATGTCTTAGTATAATAAGTATTTTGTGAAAAATATATTTTACAATACAAGCTTTTATAAAATTAGTGATCGTAACCGTGTGCTGATCAAAATGAGCCTAAACACGGCCAATCTACTATTATCCATCGAGGAGTTCCGTTGTCCACCTTCCGTCTTCATCATCAGATCAGCTCGCTGTCACCACCATATTGTATAACTTGGCAGGTATGCCAAATGTCAGCTCAATCGGTTGAGGATAATTGCTTTAAAATTCAGTTGCAAGATTCCACCCGGACATAAATTGCAATTAATTGCAAGTTAATACAAAAAAACAGTAAATAAAATAAAATAATATAACAGTTAGAATAAAGCATGTAAAAAAAACTCATTTAATCATATAGAGAGCACTGTGCTTTAATCGAAAAATGGGTTAGAATTTATGTGTATGTTTACATAATGCCAGTAAACTGCAGAATTGACGGGACAACCAACTTATCAGCAGCGAACGGTCTATATTCTATTTAGCATTATGTTACTGGCTCTAATTTGTCAAGGAGCTGAAAGCATATTTGTATGCTTAGTATATTATGTATGTGGAATATAGACGTGACAAGTGGTGAGCTCATCGCCGCCGTTGCTTCCCATGACTGACTCGGCTAACGCTTCTTCCAGTAATAACACATTCCATAATAAGCTAGCTGCCAGGACAAATCTTATACCAACGATATTATCAACAAGTCCAGGTATTACTGGTGGTTTATTTATATCCTAAAAACTGTTAAAGTTACACATTTAGCTTCTTTGCGATCCAGTTTAGCCACAAATGCAACTAAGCTAATCGCCTAAAGCTTAAATGAAACTAGCACTGTGTGAACGCAACACAAACCACAGCTCTCATTGTTTTATTTGAAAGCTAAGCGCTGAATGCGGTTGGTGAGTTATAGTCTAGTAAATACGACTAGTTACTTGCATCGCGTAAACATGTAGCAACCGCAACTTATTGTTTTATTGGCGTACTATCCTCGTGTGGTTTTACTCTTATTGGAGTGTGAATCGTGCTTCCATAGGAAAGGAAAACAAGGAAAATAGTTTCTACTTGAGTAATAGTTGCTTAGTAGAATAGTAGATTGTGCATCGTAATCCTCTTTGTAAAAATCTATAGCAGGTAATTCTAAATCTAACTCATTTACTTCATTCACTCGTAAAAGAAAGAAAGAAAGAAAAAATCTTTATCTGGATCGGCACACATGGATACAAGAAATGACACAAAAAAAAGATAAAACATAAAAGGTAATACGTACAAAAGGCAAACACTTAGTACTCTTATCACATCCTTCATACATGCTCGTCGGTTAACGGTACTCTTGACCTGACATTTTTCCAGAACGTCTCCGATCTGGTCTGAATACGTTCGCCGAGGTCTTCCCCTTCCCACTGTCCCATTCACGCTCGTCTTATGTACCCGTTTCGTCAATCTACTATCGTCCATCCTTTCTAAATGCCCAAACCATCTAAACATACCTTTCTCAATCCTAGTCACTACGTCTTCTTATCGCACTATGCCTCATTCTATCTCTCAAATATCTCGTTTAATAATAAAATATTTTAAATACGGCTAAGTGCAGGCATTATTCATATCTAAAACCTGGCATTGGGTCAATATTAAGCTTTGGCTATGCCAAATATAATTTCTAGCTTGTACCAAAGAACACTAAATATTTCTGCGTCTGGGTAGTATTCGGCACATAAAGTCCCATTGACACCGTACTTGTGAACTGCCTCAATCGACTGGAATTTGGCAGCGGTGACGTCATCTAGATCTGGGTTTTGGCAACAAAACGTTTTACAAGTCGTAAAAAAAGTAATAAATAATAGTTGAATTGGACCATTTATTACCCGTACTAATAGTAGTAGTAGTAGTAACTAGTTTTTTTTCTGAAAATATCTGCGGAACCGTTGATCCAAACTTGGCCCTTATTCGCTATGACCATAGAAGATTAATTGCCGATAAAATATGACGTCACAATTTATTCTGAACGATGATTCCACGCAGATATCGTAACGAGCCCTTGTTATGTTACGTTTGGTTATAGCGAATAAGGGCCCGGGATGAAACTTGGTAGGTAGGTACGTTATGTGAATACAGGGGTTTTAGAGCTATGGGGGCCACGACGGGTTACGATCGGGGTGAACTACTATTTTAAAGACAAATACACATACATACATACATAAATATAAATGCCGCATCCTGGAATTAGACTCTTTCGCTTCGCTCGGCCAACTACGTAGATATCTACTTAGATGTTCTTTTTTGTATATTTTTGAACATATTGAATATAGTAAGTATAGTGTTATTTAATTTGTGATGTAGTATAATTATTTTCGAAAAAAAACGACTTCGAAGCTAGTATTTTTCCTCAATACAAGATTTTATAATATTAGTGACCGGAACCGTGTTCTGATCAAAATGAGCCTAAACACGGCGAGACTACTATTATCCATCGAGGAGGTCCGTTGTCCACCTTCCGTCTCCATCATCAGATCAGCTCGCTGTCACCATTTTATTGTATTGTCATCGGAGCCAGACAGCTATGCCAAATTTCAGCTCCTGAGGATAACTGCTTTAAAATTCAGTTGCAAGATTCCACCCGGATTCCACCCAGACAAACATACATACATTGCAAGTTAATAAATTTAATAAAGCCGGACTGTGCGGTTTCAGAGGAACTTCCTCCCGCGAACACTCAGGTTGTGGAATGCTGAGGTTTTCCCAAGTATAGGGTTCGATCAGTAATTTTATAAAAGCTTGTATTGTAAAATATTATTTCACAAAAAACTTATTTTAAAGTCGGTTAAAAATACTTTGGACTCTGGTATTCCTTAGCTGTGGGATGCTCTTATTATCCTTTGTCGAGCTACTGTCACAGTGTAAACACGTCGGCAGGATAGTGTTAGTACATCAGCGCCTCATGTCGTTATATTAAATTCTTGGCAGTCTCCATTATCCGCTACGATGAGTGTGCTCAGTAACCAGATATCCTTACACTGGAATCTGTTGCTAGTATATTCTTCTCCCTCGGATTTGCTCGGTATATCTTGAGGCGATAATGTTAAAATACCGAATATCATTGGTGTGTCCGGCCTAAGAATAGACCCTTCCGTCTCCTCCCGTGGATGTCGTAAAAGCCGACGAAGGAATTACCCGGACTGTTAGTAGATGCGTTGGTATAAGATTTGTCCTGGCTGCTAGCTTATTAAGGAATGTGTTATTACTGGAGGAAAGTTAGCTGAGTCAGTCGTGAGAAGCAATGTCGGCGATGAGCTCACCACTGCTCGCCCACGACTTACCCGGCTAACGCCTTCTTCCAGTTATATATAACAGCCCTAAATAAGCGAGATTGATTTAAATCCACTTACTAAGAATAACCTTAGATAAGTTTTAACAAGCACTTAGTATAAACATCACGTAGGCGGCTAAGTGAGACCTATTTATAGTTAGTGAGGCTGATGGAATTATGGATTGGGTATAATTTCATTAATTGTTGCTTTAGAATTCCAAGTGCGAAGCAAATTCTGGATCGCATGAGTTGTTTTCACGGTCGCTGGGCCAGTTGTGGCCCGAATTCATGATGTTTCGACATGACCGTCCTTTTAAACCTTATTTCGATGTGAATGGAAGTAAAGTAAAGTATGGAAGTTTTCCGGGCCGGGAAAGACCAGTACTGTGAATTTGAACCTAAATTTTATGATGTTAGAGCTGAATATCGGCATTCATAAAAGTCACTGCGTCGGGCCTGACGGGACACAGACGTGTAATAACGTCAATGACAGTAATAGCTCTATTGTCATATAAATTAAGTTATTTTTTAACAGGCTTAAAAAAGGAGGAGGTTCTCAATTCGTTTGTATTTTTTAACAGACTTCATAAAAAAGGTTGCTTACCTACATCAATTTGTTTTAAATAGCATTTGTGAAAATAAATTTCAAGCACTAAATTTTTCTTCATTTCGCGAAGCAATAACCGTTTGAAAGGATTAAGCGGCAGCGAACTTTGCCGATCAATGTCAAAACATCATTCACAGCCAAATAAAAAATGGCGTCACTTCAACGATGTTATAATAAAATTAAAATATCTCAGATGTATTTATCTCCAAAAAGCGTATACAAATTTATTTTTACTTGAAATATGAAGATAAACACTTATGATGCTTATGACATCAGCAGCAAAACCTTTTTGTCTGTCAGCAGTAATGTCGCCAAATATGACACCAAATTGTGGCAGGGAACGTCATTTACATTCAGCCATTGGCGTTCATATTTTGTTGTAAAATTACAATTCTTTCGTAGTTTCATTCTCCTTTCGTCATGTTCTTGGAGACATATTTTTTTGCAAATCACCGTTGAGTTTTCTAGTATGTCTGAATATTATGTTGCCGTGGTGTTTCCGGCCGTAGAATAGACTATTATTAGAATAGGTTTAGTAGGTTTCGCCTGCGGCAACGCTCGCGTTATGTGTAATGCCGCTAAACTCGGTTCAGCGGATTTTGATTATATTTAGAGTGCGGATATATGTTAGGGGGGGGGCTGCTTTTTAATATATTGGGTTCGTAACAGTAAAATTACTTAAATTATGTTAATTGTGTTTTATTTATAAAGTTCTTATAAACAAAACACTAAAAACGTGAAGGAAGTATGTCTAAAATGTGAAAATGTGTGTGTGTTACACCTCGTACCTTCATATCTGTTTCTTCTTAGTTTAATAAGTGTTTCTGTGTAGCTCATGTATAGAAATAAATATATATTATTTATTTTTCTTTCTAAAATAGTATTTTAAAAGCATATAGTTTTTCTTGAAAACTGTAAGAACTTATCAAGAACTTAAAAATTCTAGAGCTCATTATAGACATACTGTGAACCTATTGCGCCTTAAAACCTACTTGGACACTAACTTAGAGATTTTAGATAACTTGAAGATGGTGAATGTGGGAAAATGGTGGATCCGTCGTAAACCTACTGCCCACCCGTCGTCTGCGTAATAATGGTCTATGGGATGTTGACTTGTGACTTGTGCCACTGCATATCCCATGGGGTGTTATAAGTTTGACCGCTATATACGTGTGTCTGTCTGTGGCACCGTAGCTCTTAAACGGGTGAACGGATTTGAATGTTTTTTTTATTTGAAAGCAGTTTTTCCAGCGATGGTTCTTAGACATATTTTATCAAAATCGGTTCAGCAATATCATTGCGTTGGGCTTTTAAAAAATTATACAAAATAAACTTATGTCGCGGTCAAAGTTGGGACATGTCAGTATTCAAAACTATAGAGGTACTGCACGATTCAAGTAATATCTATATATTTTCACAGTTCAGAAGAAAACATATATTCGTTATTCGTATTTCATACGTGACAAAAGGGGGGTCATTACGATATCTGCGTGGAATCACCTTTCAGAATACATTGTGACGTCACACGTTATTGTCAAGTAATCTCCTACGGTCATAGCGAATAACACCCCTGATATACAGACTACAACAACGTAAACAAATATGACGTCATTTCAATGAACGCCGCCCCCACAGCCAGGGGTGGCTCAACAGCTCTCTAATTAGTGAGAGCCTTTTCAGGCGCTCGGTTGATTAGAGCAACCCTAGGACTAGATATCAGATGATGTGAATGAATATTGAGAGAATTGTGTTGTTTTTTGTTTTTTGTGTGTTTATGTTGTGTGAAAACTTCTGTGTTTTTATAACCTGTTCTAATTTTGTCTTTTAAGGCGGGGTTATGCCGCAAAATTACCAATCTTAGATTTGATTTTTAACGGACTAAATCAAGTACAATGTTCAATATTATTTACAAGTTTTTTTAATGTTTTTTCAGGTAAGCAAGACATGCGTTTAAATCATCTTCATCTTCGTCTCATAGAGTTGAGGTTCCAGAACAGGTTTGAGCCTGTTTGACTACATATGGCTGAAATGTTGTTATTAATCTGAAGCCCAAAGGACCTTGACCGAATCAAGGCTGTATTGTAAATTGTCTGTTTTTTTATTCTGCTCTCTCATAACAACAATATAATCTACTTTCGATTTTTGCGACCATATATTAGAGTAGGATGGTACTACATAATAATTATAAAGAGTGAAA
The DNA here is from genome assembly GCA_932527175.1 of Operophtera brumata. Taxonomy (NCBI): domain Eukaryota; kingdom Metazoa; phylum Arthropoda; class Insecta; order Lepidoptera; family Geometridae; genus Operophtera; species Operophtera brumata. Next base: position 48,672,394 of record OW052239.1, on the reverse strand, counting down.
GAGAGAATTCTCAGAACTTGGAAACATTCAAGCAGTCACATTTCGATATAATCACATTCCGCGTTGTATGTCAGATTGTCAGGTGAGCAGGGGACTTAGTACGAGTTTTGATAGTATTCGAAACTATATGAAGTTTCGTTTCCTTCAATACATTTACTGACAGCGTCCTTAGTTTTCTCCTAGTTGTCGCTAGGGGCGCTGCAAGTAAATGTATGGAAGGAAACAAAACTTCATACAGTTTCGAATACTATCAAATTCTCGTACTAAAGCCCCCTGAATACAATTTTTGACGTTTATGACATCGACACTAGATCGTATCATGATCTGGACATTAATTTTACTATTTTTTATTACGAGAATTTGGATTCTGTTTCAGAGTAAAATATACGTTCAGACTTCGAAATACTTATTTGCATACAAAGAGTATTAATACAAGCGAGCCTTACTAATGTTACAAACTTTAGCAGAAACGCAATTAAACTATAATCTTCTCCGGGTGTTAACTAAAACAGCCGGGGCCGTAATCCCTTCTCAACTTGAGGCGTTAAACCGTTACTAATACCTGGACTATTGTACTGTTATTACAATTAAGAAGACCCTTCCCGGTTTGGGCTAAAATATTATATCGGGAATTTTTTAAAAGCATGAAAAAATCTTTGGTAAATACTTTTACGCGAATTTTAGTAACATTAAAAAATCGTTGTTCAGACATTTCTTAAGCAGTTTTCAGAAATATGATTAGCGTTCAAGCTCATAATATCTGTATTAGCTCTTTTCTTTATTATCTTATCTTATAACTTCTACCGTCAAATGCGAGTTACACCCCCCTCCTGTTTGATTTCGGTTTGATTTCCGCTGACACAGCAGCCACACCACGACATACTGGAAAATGAGATTTCATCGATGCTAGTTTCACACCGGTCGAGTTGCGCTAGGGACTGTTTAGATCCTGCGAGCAGCTCGCTCGTCTAGCTAAGCTAGGCGAACTGTACGAACAAGCTACAACTTTCTCTTGTTACAAAAATTCAGTCTTAGTACTCAAAATCTATCATCATCATCTACATCGTCACTACGGGCGATATAAATGCGGGAAACGAAAACCTTGAACCAAAAATACATTGTAAAAATAATTGAAGGACCGTCTTAGCCTAAACTAATGATATTTATGTGATACTATTAATTAAAATATCTGTGTTAGTTTCCTAGGTTTCGTATATTCTTAATATGATGAGCTATTATGACCAAAAACACAATGATTTTTGAACTTAGCGCCATTTTTAAGAATAGTAGGCAAAGGAAAGCTTTGCCTACTGCCTTCAAAAACTTGTCACCTTCTAGTTCTTTCCTATAAATATCCTGACGTGGGATTTCCAAGAAAGAACTATCACCTTCATCAGCCTGTAGAAGTCCACTGCTGGGCATTGGCCTCCCCTGTATATTTTGGGCACGACTAAGTCTTGTGCCGCCTCCATCCACGGACTTCCTGCCGGAAACAGACAAGCAAACGTAGCGATTCCGAAGCTACTGTCCAATAAATGGTCAGTAATTTTTTTTTTCTTTATAATTGACGTCGCAGGGCTTGTGCATTTTCAAGTATAATTTATTATTGTATTTTCAATATAATTTGCAACGTTACAATCCTTCAAAGTCGTCAAAGACACAGTCGAGTCATGTTTTAGTAAAACGGTGGCCGTTTTACTAAAGCTTTGAGATATACAAAACATTTTCCACCAATTTGAAAAGTCACGCAATTCACTTCCATTTCATTTCACTACACTTGTGATCTATAGACGAGCTACAATGGTTAAAATGCCACCAAAATTTCCACCAATTTGTAAAGTCACGACTTCATTTCACTACACTAGTGCTCTTTAGACGAGCTAAATTGGTAAAAATGCCACCAAAATATCCACCAATTTGAAAAGTCACGCAATACCCTTCATTTCACTACACTTGTGCTCTATAGACGAGCTACATTGGTTAAAATGCCACCTAAAATTACACAAAACTACTAAAAAAAAAACGCTAAGAAATGAAATAAAATAAAAGTAGACCAGCTGGGCTACGAGTATTTTGCAATGTTCGAAAAGTCTTCCTATCGGATTCGTTAGTTTTTGAAGAGTCAGAAGAGTTACCGGCACCAAATAGCTGCAGGACTGTTTTAGCGAAAGTTTCGAATTCTAATGTCAAAGTATTCGGTATCGGATATTTAAGAATCGCGTCTATCGGAATCTCTGTCAGTAACTTCCGAATCAGCTGTCGGAATGTTTTTCGAACGTTTCAAAATAGCAGGTCACGTCTCTTTTCGAAAACGGCGGGAAAATTCTTCGGTCAGTAACATGACCGGACGCACTGACTCGTCTAATGTCAACATGCATTACGAGGGTGGTTTCAATCCTATGATTTCAACATCAATTTTGAACTGTATGCTTTCGTTTGTAAGGTTTATTTTTAAGGTTTATCGGGGTGAGTTCGATAGAGGTGGACTTATGGTATCAACGCTAAAAATAGGATTTATACGGATGACCATTCGTGTTAAACCGGGATCCTTTAGTTGATATTTCTATCTCGATTTCGGGAGATTGGATTCAAGATGGATTTCATTTAATTGACAAGCATGGATAAGGATTATACCCGTATGTGAGGGGGCTTCGAGATTATTTATTTCGACACCCTTACAAACCAGTTTTAGTATAGTAGTAGCTTCGATGTATTTTTCATTGAAGAGTAATAGAGCTTTTTAGTGAAATACTTCGTCCGGCGAAGTACTACTATTTCTGCCGCAAAGCAGTAGTGCTTGCATTGCTGTGTTCCGGTTTGAAGGGTTGCCGGTGAAATTACAGGCACATGAGACTTTTCATGGTTATGTCTCAGGGTGGCGGGCGCAGTGCAATGTCACATAGAGTGCGTCCTAGGTGGACGTGACCTATGAGGTAATGCATTGTTAAAGGCAGAGCATCACCGCTTAACATCAGGTGGGCCATCTGCTTGTACCCGTCATTCACGTAGTTTTTACTTCCTTCAGATTAATATGCTTACCACTGGTCCACGTTTTGCTTAGTATTTAGCATGCCATACGTGACAGGTGGCAAACCCACCGTCGCTTATTGGATTTCGATATTAAATACATCTATTTATTGATATTATCACGGTTATTCATAGCGTGTTACCTTATTATTTAAACCTTATTATTATTTATTTAAATCCATCCCATTACAATAATTCTTTCCGCCATTTTCGAATAGAGATGTCGTCTACTTTTATTTTATTTTCTTGTGTTTTTTTTAGGTATTTTGTGTAATTTTGATGGCATTTTAATCAATGTAGCTCGTCTATTGAGCACAAGTGTAGTGAAACTAAATGGAAGTGTATTGCGTGACTTACCAAATTGGTGGAAATTGCCAACCAAAGTTTTTAAAAAACGGCCACCGTTTTACTAAAACATGACTTGACTGTGACTTTGATGACTTGGAAGGATTGTATTACATCGATTTAACGGTACGTGAAAATTTCCCGTTTTTATAATATAATTAAGGATTGTAATATTGAAAATACAATAATTATGCTTGAAAATGGCAAATGCTCAAGCTGAGCGAACCAATAATAAAAAAATAACATTTCAAGCAAAACTATCATCCAGGTATCAGATCGTACTATCTCTTATTTCTCTATAAACCAGGAGGGTTCAAGGAGGAAACTGTTCAAAAAATCTTGCCTCCATTGAAGGGTAAAAGTACGTCATATAGGATTTCTTTAACATAAAATGGGTAGTAGCTATCTACGCGGAATCTGAAATGTTACGTTTTATTGCTTCTTGGGTTGTGGGGACTCGGGTTTGGGAGGGTTTTAGAGTTTGCGATACGATTGTGGAACGACTTTTAGTCACATAAAATCATTCATCATACATACTTACATAGACGCACGCTAATCCGATAAAGCGTGGTGACCAAGGAAAAAAAACTGAACAATTTTGCGAATCAAACCATTGTTTTCGAACATGTCGTCTTGAGCTTCGTCGTCAGTCTCTTAGTAACCCTGAGGTTCCTGATAAGTCTTCGTCTATAAATGGACTTGTAAAATGGAACCCCTATGTTCGTCTTATCATAGGAGTTTTGCACGCCAACACACACATAAGTACCTCTACATGTTATAGGTATTCAGACCCATACAAATACCTACAAATATATAAATGTTAAAAGATTTTATTTTCACTAGAAACGGGATATTTACCGTGATTTTTGAGTTTTGTTTGTTCCCGATATTTCGGCACAGTTGCATGCGCCATGATCACGGGAGAACTAACTAAAGTCTTTGCGAGTAGATGTTATTGGCAGATATATCGATCTACCCTCTAAGTTTCTTAATTTAAGGAAAGAATAATACAACTAATACAAGTAAATACAACTATGTACAAATAAAACAGCTGTGCTACCTGAAGACCACTGCTCTCGATCTAAAGATAGTTCAACTGATCCAAATCACTAGAAGATGGAAGCGTCCCTAAGATGCTGTCCGCATTGCCAATATCTCATTGCCTACATTGTTTTACTAAAAGGCAGTCATTAAGCAAAATGACGATGTCACCACAAACAGAACCGCGTTAGTTAGTGGAATAATTTGTCTATGGTTACTGGTTTCCGAAAATCATGAAAGGAATTATATCCCGCAAATTAGGTTTCGCGGCAACCCCAGTTCCAGGGCTGCCACACTGGATATTACAGATTTGGTCAGAGACTAAATGATTTGATGAACTTGACTTTATTCTCTTATGATGTGTAACATCTTTCCTCTCGCTTTCCTGCAATCTGTAGGAGTGATTTCGTGAACGGGTTTATTTCAATAAGTTAGATTTCTTATTTTCCAAGATATTTGGGTTTTTGTGATGTGTCCTCCCGTGGATGTTGTAAAAAGCGACTAAAGGATTTACCCGGCCTTGTTGATAAGATTCGTTGGTTTTGTATATAAGATTGGTAGGAATTTACTTTACCGACCGTCGATTTTTGGGGGGGGGAGGGGGAGGGGAGGTTTGGGGGGAGGAGTAAAACACCCCTGTTCCACTCCTCGAGCTGACAAGCCCTCGTGGTGGGCTGCGAGGAGGGTGTAGGCCGTGATACACGGCGCATAAACCAAATCAACCACTTAGGTCGAACCAACGCTCACACCTAGTAATAACTTAGTTACTCACGGTTTTGTCCGGGGAGAGTCCAGGTTCCCGTCCAGCTAGCTACTTGGTACCGTTCGCAATAGCTGGAAACAAACGGGTTAGGGGCTCCCAAAGCCTCAACAGAGGCCTTGACTCTTGTGGTGATTCCGCCGGTAACCGAAAATCACCTCAATATCACAAAATTATCCTTGCCAATGTGGCACTCAAAACTACACCTCCCGGGAGGCTTCTAAAAGTCCAAATCTCACTCCCGATCAGGCTGATGCCACTTGATTTATATATTTTTTCCAAATTCGAGATCCAACACGCAAATATTTCGACCCAAGACAAGATGAATAGTATACTACCTTATTTTATTTCAAAACACATAGATAGAGTGTTTCTGTCAAAGTCAAAAACCACAGAGAACAAATCTCTCGGTTCCATAGTTATACGGAGGCGAGCTCCAAGGAATTAGACTCGAAATCAAACAACCCCCTTTGAAGGAAAAGTTGCGGAACCACCCACTTTTCTAGAAAAAAAATAAGGAATATTTTGAGGTTAAGTATGGAATTTATACAAAAAAGAGCTTGTCTATGTAGGAATTTACTTTACTTGCCATCGATTTAAGGGGGGAGGGAGTGGTAAAACACCACCTGTGAGTGGGGGAGTTGCGGAAACCTCACAAAATACTGTAAAATACTTAAATACTGTAGATATAAATACATAGTTAAAATACTGTAGGCCGTTCAAGTTAAGGTAGATAGATAGATAGATAGAAAATTCTTTATTGCACAAGACAAAAAGCAGTACATAGGCGAACTTGATGCTAATTAGCATTTTCTTCCAGCTAACCTTTGTGTAATGAAAACCTTGTGTACCTTTGTGTAGATAGGATATTACAAAGGCTATTGGGTATTGGCGTGCAGGTGTCGGTTCTGGTTCGCTGCGGGCCCTACCGGGCCACGCTCGCCTTCGGCTCGCTCGCAGCTCACGTGCTGATCATGTTCTAACCTAATCTAAAAGCTTTTTTTGTTTCTCTAAAACTATGAGTTTCTACATTTCCCCACCTATAGGGCAGAGGTCTCCCTCTGCCTCCCCCAACTCCTTCGGCTCGCTCGCAGCTCACGTGCTGATCATGTTCTAACCTAAAAACTTTCTTTATTTTTTTTCTCTAAAACTATGAGTTTCTACATTTCCCCACATATAGGGGAGAGGTCTCCCTCTGCCTCCCACTCCTCCCCCAACTCCTTCGGCTCGCTCGCAGCTCAAGTTGTGATCATTTTTTTATAAATTCCATACTTAACCTTATAAAGTTCTTTATTTTTTTTCTCGATTAGTGGGGGGTTCCGCAGCTTTTCCTTCAAAGGGGGTGTTTTACAGCTCCCTTCCACCCCTCCCCTACCACTCCCACCCCAAAAATCGACGGTCGGTAAAGTAAAACTTAGCCATAAGATTTGTCCTGGCTGCTAGCTTATTATGGAATGTGTTATTACTGGAAGAAAGCGTTAGCCCAGTCAGTCGTGGAAAGCAATGGCGGCGATGAGCTCACCACTCGTCACGTCTATATTCTACGATGGTGCAACCCACTGTGAAAGGAGGCCCATTAAGACTCTGCCTGCCCCTTTGGGGAAAAAGGCGTGTGTCTATGTATGTAGGTATGTTGTTAGTGACCCAAATTCAACCACCACAACCATCAGAACTCGAAAACTACGGAACGGATTTTGATAAATGAGGTGTCAATCGATTCGTCTTTACCTTGGAGTCAGTATACGACATATTGCAAGTAAATATTAAAAATACACTTGGCGGCCTTGACGTTTGTTAAAAGGAGACCGACAATTTTGTTTTTCGATATCCCTTTCCATTCGATTAAGATTTAAATCGAGTCCATATTTAATTCAACCGTTTACGGAACATAATGGGCAATCAGAAGTGGTTTTCACCTGGCAGGCGATAAAAAGATTAAAGCACGCCACTCACGATCACTCCATCGAGTCAAATGTAGCGATTTACAGCCAAAATTTGATCGTGATTGTCTAATCTGTAAGCCAAATGGCGTGATGGCAATTCACTCATTTTCCGGGCATCCATGGCCACACAGACACACACATGGGCACACATGAGACATCACGCCACGCAGCCTATAGATGTGATGACCTCTGTAGTACCGCGGGTGAGTACCCAGCTGAGGTTGCGGGTTCGATTCCGGCTGCGGTACAAAGTTTTGTATGAGCAAATATTTGTCCCTGGTCTGAGTGTATGGTACTCATGCTTCCTGAGGGCTGAGTCGCAGTTTTGCACACGATGACACCAATCGTCCGTCGTACTTACACTACGCTTACACCATACACCGGTGTGTGTGGGACATAAGTGAGTCTTAGTGGTTCAACACCGTCGTATACCACCCATCGTAGGGACACGATCGTATAACACCGGAAGACGCCAAAATTGGCTAGGATATGTTGTCGAAATGAATTTAAAACTGATAAAAAGGTATTTGTCTATGGAATTTGATTGTTGAATGTTTCAGTTGTCACTGTAAAGATGTCAAAGGCAAATTGTATTTTCATTTTTGAAGTTGAAGTCGAAGTTGGTTTTCGCCATTATGAAGAAGAAGAAGGTGTAGTAGTCAAATTCAAGTATTTTCATTAATTTCCAAACAAAGAAAGTATTCAAAGATTTATAAGTAACAAACCTCTTCGTGTAAACATGGATGCAACTCCGCAACACTAATAAACACAATGAACGCTGGGCACGGACCACGGGCTGCATACAGTCAAGAGCTGCCCTACCGGCTGGCTTGGCTTACCTACAACAACTGATACGTCGCCTGCTCAACTTTCAAAGAATAACCCTTCGCACCATCGTGGGTTCGTGGGGACACTCATAGGACACAGTCTCAACGCCTCTTCAACATCGGAGCCACATACAGCCCACTCTGCAGAGGGTGTCTGACCGAAGAAGAATCGGCTGCCAACTTAATCCTGGAATGTGTGGAAATAGCAGCTCAACGTAAACAAATCCTCAACAACCCGAGAAGCCTGCGAAGACCCCAGTATACTTCTGTGCTTGTGGAGTGATTGTACCTTGTGATTTCAATGAATAAAATACTTTTGACTTACTTTGGTGGTAATTTCAATGACTGAATTTTTCGTATTGGGCAGGAGCGCATAACTTTCTAGTATCACTTATGATTTCCCCCCTAGTTTAGGCCATTGGGAGAAGTGTTGTTTTTTAAGAATATTTTTGGTAAACACATTCATATAAGGCCCGAAACCAAAAATCATCTAGATAAATCTATAAAATATAAATATAGAGATATATATATATAGATCTAGTAAAGACATGGTAGCAGCGACCTAACTGACAAGTCCAAGAAATTAGATCTTGTTTATTTACACAGGGTAACAGGACAGGTAAGTTGCCTATATTATTTCACTATGATCATAATCGCAGATACCTTAAACCTTACCGACCTTACCTTACTGGAGACCATTAACTTTTTTCATCCGGTTCCTAAGAATAAAAATATTTTACTAGCTCGAATACAGGTAACTTATTTCTAAGAGGTGTTACAATACAATTATAACACCTCTTTCGCTAGCTTGCTTTTAAACATAAGAACATAAATAAATAAATAATGCTGGACAGTTCACACAACATTATCTAGCCCCAAGCTAAGCAGAGCTTGTGTTATGGGTACTAGATAACTGATATACTTAATGGCAAATCCATGAATTTGGTATTTTATTATAGACCCGTATGGCATTTACATTTATTATATATATTTCTCTTATAAGTCTGCAGTTTAAGTTTGGTTAAATAAAGTATAAATGGATTTCTAGGCTCAACATTTTTTACAACTAGGTAGGTATATCTGATTGCTATGAAGCAATCAGATAAAGTATTCTGGGTGTTGTTTCACAAGAATACACAATTCTCTTATGTACAGGTACATGCAAGCCAAGGGTAAGATAATTGTAGTCCTATATTCTCTTGATTTAGTTATGTATCTACCTACCAGCAATGAAACCACGTTTTGGACAACCAGATGTTTATTTTTATGCAAAGAATTTAGAATTTGTATGATATCTTATCCTCTACTAGTTGTATCCGTAGGGTTTGATGACTGATGTGAGGCTTACGGCCACCTTTTCTCCGGAGTCCTTCGTGATTTTCTGAAACAAGAAATACATACCTAAGTTATAAACATTGCTAAAGTAAAATTTTCTAGGAATGATTTTTGATTTTTTGATCTAACATGACTCCCAAGTACTTAGTTGAGGAGACTTTGTTAATTATGAGACAGTTACACTGGTCGTCATGTATGTTTTCATAATTATGTATCCGTATGTTGAAATCCCTTCCAGGTTGGGTTCTATTATATATTGTATAGCACATATAGTTAGTTTTTTGAGCATTAAGTACCTAAGTAGGTAATTTGTATCATCAAAGAAGAATCTTTCACCACGCTAGGTCTTCGAAACGAACCAGAGACAGGGGTAAAGAAAGAAACCACAATCTACAAGCAAAATAAGGCCTAGAGCAGGTAAATCGTAGAGCGTACCTCTATACTCTGTCTACGAGGTAAATTATTGACAAAAGTAATATAGGTACTCACTTTTACTTCAAGGCTCACACGCTGCTTAGGCCTTTGGTCGGTCGGTCGGTACGCTGTCGCAGCTCTTCGCATAGTAATACGAAGGCTTCTTTCGACAGCCGGTATTCCTAAATTCGGTCTCCGGGAGATCTTATACAGGATCAAAGGATGCCCGAAGACTGTCTCGCATTTCCCGTAGCTCACGAGCCCGTTCTTCTTCATCAACATCCATGCAAGAAAATATGTCGCAGACATCCTCAATAACAAAGAACCCCACAAAAGTCCACAATTACACAGAAAAATTAACACTACCGTGTAGCGCTCACCTCTCACCGCCAAAAACACAAGTGTTGATCGTAACGCTCATCGTCGCCGTCGTGTCATCGTATTCCAAGCGTGAAGCTGTCAAATTTGGCACTCGGACTCAGAAATAAATAAAAAACCGTTAAAAACGGTACGTAAGTGCTTGCGATACGACGGCCGTGGCTCGGCTTATATACGATCGGTGTATAGTGTAACGACGATGATCGTAAGCATGGCAGCCGGGACTCAGAATATAAGTTCTCAAAGTGTACGCTACGCTAAGTGCTTATCATATTCCCATACAAAAATGCGTGTTACACTACACCATACACCAGTGTCAAATGTTTGGTAAAAACCAGACTCAGCACACTGATACCCACGACACAAAGGATCCTACTGTAGAATCAAGACTATGCATGTTAAGGTGTCATGTAAAAAAAAAAGAAATTGTGCTAACTCGCATTCATTTGCCAAATGACCTGGGCGGCGGTGCACCAATTAATGATTAACCATTTGGAGTGAAGCCGTGAGTGGGTTAAATTATCGGCGTCCTTCCAGTACACTTCGTCGATTGGTGTCTTGCCAAATGGCGTGTCCGTGAGTGGCCAGCTTAAGACACATTTTCAATTCGATAAAATTTTCCGTTTGTATCGGTTCTTTTGCAAAGCTTCTACTAATTAACGAGCTCATTCGAATGTGGTTTCTGTTTAAATGCGATTCAATTGTAAGTTTAAAAACAATGAGTAATTGAACGAGCGAGCGAATTCCTTGCAACAACTGACAAAATTTCCTAACTTAACGTAAAATTGTAATAATCACGTCTTTTATTTTTATTAAATACTTCGTTATTATTATTTGTTTATTAATTATGTATAATTATTTATTGTGAAGCAGACATCCGTGTTTTTCACTTAGATGGTTTCAGCGGAAGATCAGCGTTGTATTGCTACAACACAAAAAAATATGCTGAGCTGGACGCCAATTTGTGTCAGTGATGCGTGGCTGGTACTAAGAGGCACACATTAGTTTTATTTTTCTTTGTTTCTGTGTGTGTGTGTCATTTTGTGTGGAATTTTTTTTGTTGGCACAAATAAATGTTTTTTCTTTCTGTCTTCTTTCTTTCTTTCACCTAAACGGATGTATGCATGTTGATTCTCTGCTGCTAGCTTATTAAGGAATTTGTTGTTACTGGAAGAAAGAGTTAGCCGAGTCAGTCGTGGGAAGGAATGTCGGCGATGAGCTCACCACTTGTCACGTCTATATCTTCGCGATGGTGCAACCAACAGTGAAAAGATGCCCATTGCGGCTCTGCCTACCCTTTCGGGGAAAAAGGCGTGTGTCCATGCATGCATGCATGTCTTATTTAGCGTTTGTTGTCCGTGGTACTACCAGTAATAACACGGGTAAAAAAAAACTCCCGTAGAACTACCTAGCGATCCAGTAGCACCAAGGGAAATGTCCCTACCTTAAAATGGTAACATGGGTGCCGGTGAAATTACAGGCACATCAGACTATTCATCTTTATTTCTCAGGGTGGCGAGCGCGGTGCAATGCCACATAGGGTGATTCCTAGGTTGACATGACCTATGTGGCAATGCGTTGTTAAAGGCAGGGGTTACCGCTTAAGATCAGGTGGCCATCAGCTTGTTCAAACAGTCATTCAAAAAGTTAAAAAAAAAACAGGACTTTTCAATACGACGATCGATTTTCGTCTTGCCTGTTTAAAATCTGTGATTTTATAAACGCCTTGAAAATCATTGAACGCTCCTTATTACATGTTTCTATAAAGCCATACAGTAAGCTGCTCTCTAAAACACCGTATAATGATCCTCATCTTCATTTATTATTTCACACTGTACATGGATAAAATTATAAAAAGAAAAAACAGCCTTTTAAATACACCGTCAGCGCCAGTTTTCAGCAAATCGGTCTCTCACCGCGGTTGGGGTGTAGTCCATCTGATAGCGAGAAGCGTTTATAAATTTATTTACTTATTACAACAAAAACCAGTAGCACATAAATATAAATTATATAAAAGAAGTCACCACAGAAGGCTATTAAGAGGTTTTCACGGTTGAAAATAATAATAGTTACGTAAAAAGTGAGAACAGGCTAAGTAGGAAACCTACTAAAACCTACGAACCGGTATACAATAAACATAGCAGAAAAATATAATAAAATGAGGGATACAAATAATTAAACTACTACATCACCATACAGATAGTAATGATAGAGAAATGCAAGATTCCCCCGCCCATTTTTAGGGTTCCGATACATAATGGGTACCAAATGGGACCCTATTAGCTATTACTAAGCCTACACCGTCCATCCATCCGTCTGCCTGGCTGTTTTCTATCAAAGGGTATATCTCGGCAGCTGTAAGAGGTATACAGTTGAAATTTAAACAGATTCTGTCCCACCACAAAAAAAACACCGTTTTAACACGTGTTTAGTTAAACAGTGTCTAAGGATTAAACACTGCTTAAGCAAGTGCTAACTCTTATCTAAACAACATCCAAGCCATGTCTAACCCTAAACAAAGGTAAAATATGGTTTTAAAATAAATAAATAATAAATAATGCTGGACAGTTCACACAATATTATCTTGCCCCAAGCTAAGCAGAGCTTGTTTTATGGGTACTAGATAAATGAATACTAATACATTACATAGATAGATATTTTTGATTGTACATAGAAAATACCCAGAACACCCTGAACAAATATCTGCAGGACGTACAAATGTTTGTTCCGAGGCGGGAATCGAACCCGCAAGCTCACAACCTCCTGCGTCGCAGGCGAACCTTCGCCCGCCGCGACACTGAGCTCGTTTTGTGGTATCACTTTAGCTAAACAACTGTTAAACACGTGCCTAAGGTGTGTCTATGTTTTTTGTGGTAAGACTTATTGTGTTGTTTTTGGCATGAACCCAGAACAACTAATAAAAATACAAAAACAAATCCCTATTCTGAACCAGAAATATTCTACCAAAGAATATGGATTCTGTCACAGGGGGTATATAGACAGCGGTAAGAGGTAGCCAGCTAGTTGAAATTATCACTTTTTTAACACGCTTTTATTAGCTTGGGTTGTATCTATGCTCAAAATTATGCTCAAAGATTCAGTTCCATACATACATACATAGTATGTATGTATGGAACTGAATCTTTGAGCATAATTTTCACCAATTTCCAGAAGTCTGATTAATTTGAAACTTTGCATAGAGAGAGAGAGAGAGAGAGCGAGAGACAGAGAGACAGAGATATATCGAACTAAAAAATGAAAAATAAAAAAATATTTTAAAAAAATTCAAAAAACACGCTTTTATAGCTAACCGAACTAAAAAATAGAAAATAATTTTCAATTTCAAAGAGTTTATATTACAGTAGTAGAAGATCAAACAATCAATCTGTTTTTTTTTTTTAAATGCTTCGGGTGCATTTTACTACTTTTCATAACTCTCCTCGCATAGATAGTTGCCAACAGAATGATTGTTACATTTACTTTATCAAGCAACCCACGCTTTTAAAAAAGAAAACTGATTGATTGTTCGATCTTCTACTACTGTAATATAAACTCTTTGAAATTTAAAATTATTTTCTATTTATTAGTTCTAAGCTATAAAAGCGTGTTTTTTTAATTTTCTTAAAATATTTTTTTATTGATCATTTTATTTGGATTTTACATTTTATTTTTTAACCAAAAAAGCTTAAGCTATTTTTGAGTTTATGCGAGATACAGCAATTGACGACCTCTGTGGCGCGGCGGGCGAACGTTCGCCTGCGACGCAGTAGGTTGCGGGTTCGATTCCCGCTTTGGAACAAATATTTGTGCGATCCGCAGATATTTGTTCAGGGTGTCAGGGGGTTCAAAATATCTATCTATATAATATATTGTATTAAGTATATCAGTTGTCTAGTACCCATAACACAAGCTCTGCTTAGCTTGGGGCTAGATAATGTTGTGTGTACTGTCCAGCAATATTTTATTTATTTATTTATTTATTAAACACGTGTGGTTGGGGCATGTTTGTTTCATTATGTTTTCCCTTCAAGAACATTTTTATAATTTTTTCGGAAACGGAGGTTTTATAAAATATAAAATTTATATAGATAGGGAAAGCTTGTCTGGCCCACTGTCCTAGCCCACTAATTAATGACAGCGCTATCCTTATCCACTGTGCAAGCGGCTTTGAGACAACTCTACGCGTATGGCTTGCAGAGGTCTGCTACGCCGTAGACGCAACGGTGTAGAGGGCCTACGAACGCGTCCCGTAGGCTCTCGGCTCTACGCTCTGCTCGCTCACTTGGACATACGCCGTAATATCCAACGCAAATAACCGAATAAGGAAAATTATTATAAAAACAATGTGGATTGCCACAAAAAATAAAGGAATATAAGAGTTAGTTTCCTTTTCCTGCCGTTTTGGGATACGTTAACTGGACAGTTTTGGGCTCGTAAGTTCTCCTTTAAAAAATATTTTCGTTAAGGTGGATGATCTCGCATGACGCGAGTTTTTTTTTTTTGTTCTATGCCCGTTTCAGTTCGTCCACACTTCTTCAGATAGCGAAAGTTGATTCCGCGAGAACTAGGAGACTTAACACACATGTTTTAATTCAGGGGTCCCCAAAGTGGGCGATAACGCCCCCTTGTGGGCGCTGCAGGCATAAAGGGGGCGGTAAGAACCCAGAAAAAAAATTGGGGCGTCAAATCAGACACACCTCAGCATTTTTTTTTTTTTTTTCTTAACCTATTGTGTCCCACTGCTGGGCAAAGGTCTCCCCCAAAATTTTCCAGGCATCCTGGCCTTTGGCAGTTTCCCACCACTCCTTCTCGTGAGCTTCGAGATCGTCCCGCCAACGCCTTCTCGGTCGGCCCCGTCGTCGCCTTCCGTCTACAGGAACCCAAGGAGTTACTACGTTCGCCCACTTCTCGGGGTGCATCTGACTGACGTGGCCAGCCCATTCCCACTTGAGCTTTGCTGTTCTGCTCCCCACATCGGCAATGCCAGTTATCGAACGCAGCATGGTGTTCCGCACTCGGTCGATGCGTTTAAGACCGAGAATGCTGCGTTCCATTGCTCTCTGGCAAATCTTGAGCCTGGACTTCTGTAACTCGGTCAGCGACCATGTCTGCGCACCGTAGGTTAGGACAGGCAGGATACACATGTCGATGAGTTGGCGCTTTAGTGTAAGTGGAAG
This sequence comes from Operophtera brumata, assembly GCA_932527175.1. Classification (NCBI taxonomy): domain Eukaryota; kingdom Metazoa; phylum Arthropoda; class Insecta; order Lepidoptera; family Geometridae; genus Operophtera; species Operophtera brumata. The sequence goes on along the minus strand of OW052239.1, from coordinate 48,657,147 downwards.
GTCACCCTTCATGTGCTCTTTCATGGACCAGTAGCTCTTCCAGGCATTATCGATGCGGCGATTAATTTCCTTGTCCTGCCTGTTTTCGAAGGATGCTAACTGGCCCAAGTATATGCATTTTAATAGTTATTAGTATTCCTAGATAGGTCATTTTCGTAGATAATACACCGCAACGCGATAATACACTGTTTTAACAAGTTTTTGTTAAATAACCCGATTTGTGCATATTTAATCTCTGAAGTTATAGTGGATTTTAAGTAGGTGAAAAAATGGGGCACTAAAGAATAATTATGGGGTCTCTAAAAAATAATTTATTCTCTAAGTGGGCAGTAGACAAATTAAGTTTGGGAACCCCTGTTTTAATTGATACTATCTCATAAATATCATCAGTTTAGCTACGATACCCCAAACAAAAAAAAGCACTGTAAAAATGTAATGGGCAAAAAACACCAAACGAATTAAATTTCGCGCCGCAACCGTGAGCATCTTAAAGTATTCCTGACATTTTTGAACTAATGTACAGAGTTGGCACGGTCAAAATATTAATGTTGATCTTTCAGACCAAGTCAGTAAATGCGTCGGACAGCTCTCTTTTGCTATTTGCGTCTGCAGCATTGCCCCGTATCAAAATTCCATAGGACATAAGAAAATGAAAGTAACTATATAGTAGACCATTCTTGCATTTCAAAAGCCAACTTCAAATAACTTCGAAATTCTTGTTAGAATCGAGTGTTCTGCCAAATATTACCAAAATCGGTAAATGGCGCCGCAGAAAACTTCCTCATTTTTGGGTGAAATACCCCTCCATACAAAAAAAGCAGAAGACAAAAATAAAACTATGAAATTGTAGAACACCTTCAAGTCAAGTTAACTGAACAATACGACCTGCCCCCTTATTCGCTATGACCAAACGTGACATACATAACGCGGACTCAACACGATATCTGCGTGGAATCATCGTATAGAAGACATTATGACGTCACACGTTATTGTCAAGGAATCTCCTATGGTCATAGCGAATAAGGGAGCTGTACGCGAGTGCGAACATACTCGTACATACATCTGGACAGATGGAAGCAAATTTTGGCAGTTCTTCCAAGGAGCTCGCTTCGCCCGCTCGGTCAATTAATTCTTTGGAGCCACAATCACGTAATGCCGTCCAATTCCCGGCCCACGGCCCTTGGAAATAGGCACAAATAATATCACGGCCCTTAAACAGGCCTAAATAAAATTAGGCCATTACTAACGAGTGCTCATTATTCTTCTCTTTCACACGAAGATTTAATAACAAGAGTGTATATACTTCAAAGTTTATGGTTGAAAAATTTGTTATCCGGTCTTCCTGATGAGTATTATGAATTTAATGATAATAACTATGTGCTCTCGATGGACCGCCGTAATTATAGGGGACGGTGGATGGAGGCGGCGCAAGACCGTTCGTCTTGGCATTCTCAACGACCTAGGTGGACCTTATGGAATGCCTACATAGTATCTACCTGCTACGATGTCGGGGTGGAATATGCTTGTCCGGGTGGAATCTTGAAATTGAATTTTAAAGCAGTTATCCTCAACGAATTGAGCTGATTTTGGCATACCTGTCAAGTTCCGATGACAATACAATATTATGGTGACAGCGAGCTGATCTGATGATGGAGACGGAAGATGGAAAACGGAACTCCTCGAGGGATAATAGTAGACTGACCGTATTTAGTCTCATTTTGATTAGCACACGGTTACGATCACTAATTTTATAAAAGTTTGTATTGAAAAACCTATTTTTCACAAAAAACTTATTAGTTTATTCAATAGTTTCAGCGCTGCTTAATCTGTTCTAACCATTACAGCTTACAACCTTTATATGGATATTTCTGACATTCATTTCATTTCATTTCATTTATTCACAAACAATTAAAAATCGTGTCGGAAATTAGGAACAATTTAAATAAATAAAAAAATTACACAAGATCATTAAAACGCGTTTACAAAAATTCATAATGTCAGAAGAAATAAAATAATATAATTAACCCTATTTAAAATTATCACTTGTCAAGAATTCGTCATTCGCGGTAACATACGGAAATCGGCCATTCTCATTCATTCTATACCTTCCAGTGGTGCTTTAATCGGCTACAAGCTACAAACCGATCCCATTTGAGCAGGAAAATATCCGGTGTTGTAGAGTCCTCTTTGAACCGGTCCGTATTGTCCGGCCGGTGTCGCGTTGGTAACACTATTGAACGGTAAGATTAGGGTTGTCGCACCACTATAAAGTGTTTTTAAGGCGTAGGGCGTGGATATATGTGAAATGCGGTGCATTAAATCATTTTTTTCCCCACGATGTTTATCGAAAAATACACAACAAAAAAAAAAAACTACACCATATAAAGCATGTGCTAATGTTTTTTTTTGTAATTCCTTCAAATGTAATAAATAAATTTGCAAAGTAGCCTCTGTTTTCGTTGCCTTCAGTATATTAAATAACGCAAAGCCGAGAGGACCTTGTTTTTATTTTCGAAAAATACTTTATTAATGGTTTTTCAATTTAAAAAATCGTGATTTACGTTCCCTTTTCGTTTCGCGAGCGCTATTCATTTACTTACTTACTTACCTGAACTTAATTGAGTTAGTTAATAATCACGACACTTTGAAGGTCAAGCGACGTCAATGGCTCGTCAGGCGAATGACTCTTAGGTGATATTTTCGGCTACCTATCATCGTACGCTTCAGGACTGCGCGGCAGTCATTCCATACATTTTGTTAACTTCTTGAATGACGGAACAAGCAGATGGCTCACCTGATGTTAAGCGGTAACAATTTAACAATGCATTATTAGTCACGTCCACCTAGGACGCACCCTATGTTGTATTGCAGTGCGCCCGCCACCCTGAGACATAAAGATTAAAAGTGTCATGTTCCTGTAATTTCACTGGCAACCATACCCTTCAAACCGGAACTTGCAATGCCAGCACTACTGCTTTTCGCTGAAATAGGTATGGTGGTAGTACTTCACCCGGACGAACTCTTTCACAAAAAAGCTCTACTAATACTAAAACCTGTCTACCTGCTTTTAGGATGCACGCAATGCTAAAGCCCGAATCGTAGCATATCCAGCGTAAGACTTACCTGCGTTTTGATGACCCTATCAACTCTCATCGACCTTGTATTCCCCCCGTAGCCCTCACATTGTGATGCGATTACACACCCTAACAACATGGGCCTGTTGAGTTTTGTGCGTGGCTTTGGGACTTTCCACTTAACTTAATAAGGGGTTGTTTTTGGTAGTTTTCTGTAATATTACGTAAAATAAAAATTGGAAAACTTATGCTAAACTTACCATTTTAACTTAACATGGTAAGTTTAAGATTTAAACTTCCCATAACCATTTTAACATTTAAACTTCCCTCCCACCCGATGGCCGATAATATTGTAGCGGTCGCAGGTTGGGCTGCAAATAATGATTTTGGCGAGGGCTATTATTTCACTTTCTAAGTTATACAGTAACAAAATTTTACCGCCCAGATAGAATATCCTGGTCACACTGCGGATAAGACAAGAAAGCGGGTTCAAGTCCCGGCTTAGGCAAGTATCTTTTTGAATATCCTTGAATGCAGTATTAATGACTTAAAAAAATTAAGGAAAATCACCAGTATGTAAAACTTGCTAACTTCAATTTTTAAAGTAGGTACTTGTCCTCTATGTATTAGCATGGCCGTGTGACACACTGTATATTGGCGAGCCAGCGATATTTTGTTAACAAGAGCAGCATAATAGGTATTCCCTAAATATTTACCAGCTTTACCCGGACTTGTTAGTAAGATTCGTTGGTATAAGATTTTGTCCTGGCTGATAGCTTATTATGGAATGTGGTATCACTGGAAGAAAGCGTTAGCAGAGTCAGTCGTGGGAAGCAATGGCGGCGATAATCTCACCACTTGTCACGTCTATTTCCCACGATGGTGCGCCTACAGTGAAAAGAGGTCTATTTGAGGCTCTGCCTACCCTTTCGGAGAAAAGGGCTTGTGCCTATGTAAATGTATCTTATATGATGCGAGTATACATATATCCGGTGTTCTGTATCTATCTAGGTTATACGTCAAAGCAGTTCTAATTAATTGGCATCCCGTCGACAGAGCAGGATATCCCGTCGCCCAGACGTGAATATTGAATGTTTGCTATACAATACAAGATTCAGGCTATTTTGTTCGACCGAGAAGGATTTTTTATGTGGTTTTACAGGTTAAATAAAGGCACAAATTTTTAGGGTTCCGTAGCCAAATGGCAAAGAACGGAACCCTTATGGATTCGTCATGTCTGACGGTCTGTCTGTCCGTCCGTATGTCACAGCTACTTTTTTCTGAAACTATAAGAACTATGCTGTTGAAACTTGGTAAGTAGACGTATTCTGTGAACCGAAATAAGAGTTTCACACAACAATAGAAAAAAAACCAGGTTTTTTGTTTCCCCATACTTAGAACTTAAACTCAATTTTTTTTTCATCACATTCATACGTTTTTTTGTATCTATGGATAGTTCTTCAAAAATGATATTGAGGTTTCTAATATTATATATTTATAAACTGAATTGTTTGCGAGAGAGACACTTCCAAAGTGGTAAAATGTGTCCCCCCCCCCTGTAACTTCTAAAATAAGACAATGATAAAACTATATAAAAATATGATGTACATTACCATGTAATGTACTTGTAATAAACTTCACCGAAAATTGGTTTGAACGAAATCTTGTAAGTTGTTTTTTTTAATACACTATTATTAAAACAGATCAAAGTTACAACGAACTACAAGAACTTTTATATTATGTATTACTTGCTGCTATGGAACCCTTCATGGGCGAGTCCGACTCGCACTTGGCCGCTTTTTAATCGGTCTCACTTATTTATCGCACAGAACAACCGTACGGCATAATCTCGAAAAATCTACCATAATCGCAAAAGCCAACCCTAAAAATGCTGGGTTTATTTTCAAATTCGTAATCACAAAAAGGTTAATCTTAATTTTTATTACGTTTTTGCCTTAGATAATTTTCATTAAGAGGTCCCTTCCTTGGACTAAATTCTTGTTGGTTCGTCCAATGCAATGTTTGAAAGAGAGGCACTGTGAAAAATTAGAGACAGCGCGAGAGCCCTCGGTTAGAATTCGGAAAATTCCGCTGCTTACTTGCGAAACGGCAACAAATGCGCAAAAAAATCATAAAACATGTACCAGGACGTACGTGTTTTTGTAAAAAAAGCCTTACTAGTTTGTGACAAAAAAGTTTGTCTTCTATAATCTACATACCTACGAGGTTCCTAGACCGAAGTCTTCTTTTATAATTTATGAGTAAATTATAAACAGCCAAAGTTCAGGTAAAAATTATGCATACAAACTGTTTTTTGAAGAATTTTCCTGAATTTGGTTCTCGAAATTGGAAATTTTGGTGTATCTATAAATCTTGGTATGATGCATAAGATACCAAAACATCTAAAGAAAAATGTGTTACTACGACATAATCACGTACGAGCTGCGTACGCACTTTTAATTGGCTGGGTAGGTCGCTCTTAAGAAGATAAAATCAGTATTGTTATCTAATTTCATGACGATAGGACTGAGATTCTAACGTAGACGGTTCATTTTTATCACCTTAGTTTTGGGTTAGTGATGTCCATGACAATCTTGGTCTTGATTTCACAAATGTGGTGTCTTTGTATTCGTGCCATCACTCTGTGAGTTTAAGTAAATATAGCAATTACAAAAAACACATTATGGCGGATTATTATATATATATTTATTTAGTAGAAAAACCAACAGCTATCTATAAATACATAAAAAAGAGAGTTAAAAAACATAAAAGCCAATTACAGGTTTTCACGTGTAGAGAGCATAACGAAGATACATAAATACATAATTAACTAAATAAAGCATATTATAAGTGAATTGCACATCCACTTATAGTTTTTTTTTACCTTAATCTTGTTATTTTAAATATTTTTTCTTATAAATGTACATCACTGCCAAATATTGCGTTGACAAAATTTAATAATTTATTTCGCTAAGTAGTATCTTGTGTTCGCATTGTGTAACATCCTGCGCGTATTGTTTTTACGAGTTTGAATATACTGTTTAACTTCGCACTTGTACACACTTTGTTAATTAATGCCTGGTTCGTGCAGAAAACCTAAGTATGAATATGTATTAACGTACATTGGTAAAAGTTTTCAACTATTAAGAGTAAGTTGAAAGTGGGATACACTGAATTTGTGTAAAAGGAAAATGTACCTACCAAATCAGACTACATAAAAATTTACTACGTACAAAAGCTCAAAATTGCTCATTATGTCCTGGCTGCTAGCTTATTAAGGAATGTGTTATTACTTGAAGAAAGCGTTAGCAGAGTCAGTCGTGCGTGGAATGCAATGGCCGCGAAGAGCTCACCACTTGTCACGTCTATATTCCCACGATGGTGCACCCCACGGTAAAGAGCCCAATTGAGGCTATGCCTCCTTTCGGGGAAAAAACCGTAAAAACGTGTATCTATGTATGTATGTATGTATCTTTAATCAAAATTATCTATGAGTTAACAATTCGAACTCAGTAAACATTGTAACAATGTACCGCTAATGGGCATTTTTCCTATCAGTCAAACACAAAAAAAGGTGTGAAAAAGTAAAGTTGACAGTATCCGCGTAACACTGGGATTAATTCTGGTATAATTTATCACGACAACGCTGACACAGAATAAAATATAAGTACTGAGTACTGTTTCCATTAGGGGATGTGAGGACTCTGAAACATTCGGCCTTCCGAAATGACGGCATCCGGCCACAATTCTGTGTGTCCGGCTTTTGTTGAGCAACGTACATTTGGCGTTGCATTCTTTAGTTCCCGCACGAGTCCGGACATAGATTTTTCAAAGTTGCCATAGCTTAATAATTTACTTTGAGCTTATTGACCGACTGAAGCGAGCACTCGGAATCTAATTTCAGAATGCGGTGTTAATAATTTGTTATTTTTACTAGAAACGAGATATTTACCATGATTTTTGAGTTTTAATTGTTCCCGATATTTCGGCACAGTTGCATGCACCATGATCACGGGAGAACTAACTAAACTTGTCTTTGGGAGTAGATGTTATTGGCAGATATATCGATCTACATCTATAATACGTGTTGCAAAAAAAAAATGCCGTAAAAGTTTCACAAAGACTTAAAACTGTCCCGTGGTGTTCGTACTAGCAGGGCATCATCACTCGCTCAAGGTCGCGCGATATATACCTACAGCCCGGCCGTTCCTCAGACGTAACAAGTGACAGTCGGTTGTCGGACGCACGCCTTAGCGCTCGCGCATCACGTTTCCCGCGCAAATATGCCGACGCGTACATATTGTGCTGTATATGGATGCAATAGTCAAAAAACAAATAAAGAATTATAATTTTTTGCATTGCCGAAGGACGAAGAAATTTAAGTTATTTGATTGATGTAGGTACGTTAGTTATTTTCTGTAGTAATGCGTTTCATAGGTGTGATTTCTTGTGCATACAGAATAGATTTCAAAGATCTAGGTTGTAATATAGGTTTAAGTAATTACTTGAATTTAGATATCTACCTACTTACCGATCTACTTCAGTTCTCAAGAGGCAATTAATTCCTGTAACCACCATTTCGCCACAGTGGGATCTAATCTAGCTTCTCAGATCCTAAACAAGCTCTCCACTGACCAAGACGCGCTTTGCGCTCAAACAAAGCTGGTCTCAAAATGTTCCAACTCTTTCTTCATGATACCAACGGACACAATTGAAATTAGTAGAATCATTTCCGACTTGAGAATTGACAGCGCTCCGGGCATAGATGGACTGGGACCAAGACTACTGAAACATGTCAAAGATGCAATTCTTGAACCCGTTACATACTTATGTAACCTCAGCATTACCACAGGCACGTTTCCCGACTCTTGGAAAGTAGCCTCAGTATCCCCAATACATAAAAGTGGACGGAAAGATACTCCCGATAATTACAGGCCCATTTCTCTTCTCAGCATCCTCTCTAAAATCCTGGAAAAAGTAGTGAACAAGCGACTCGTTAACTTTCTGGATAAATACAATCTGCTGTCAGATAAACAGTTCGGTTTTAGAAAGGGAAAATCCACATCAGACGCCATTGGACTACTTACTGACACAGTCTCCACTCACCTGGATAGCAGAAAGCGCTGTATAGGCGCTTTCTTAGATCTTGCTAAGGCTTTCGACACTGTGTCAGTACCACTCTTAATAAAGAAACTTGAGAGCTTCGGGATCAGAGGTACTGTTCAGGCCTGGTTCAACAGCTATCTATCCGATAGACGTCAATGTGTAAATATTGCGGGACACATAAGTGATGAATTGGCAATCGATTTTGGAGTACCCCAGGGCAGTATACTTGCCCCAACTCTCTTTACTATCTACATGGATGACATTCTCCGTATGGAAATCCAAAATGCTGAACTGATCTGTTACGCTGACGACACAGTTGCTTTGTTTTATGGGCGCAACTGGCAAGAAACTGTTAGAGCCTCTGAACTAGGAATGTCTAAAATCAGTTCTTGGCTAGACCGTAACATCCTAACCTTGAATATAAAAAAAAACAAACTTTGTGGCATTTCACATAAACAGAGCCTCCTTTCCAAATCAGCTGGACTGTATAAAAATTCACTCCACGAACTGTATGAACCTAATCCAAACCAGTAACAGTACCAATTCATGTGCCTGCTATGATGTCAAGAGAGTTGATAATGTTAAATATCTGGGAGTAGTAATGGATCAAAACCTTAACTTCAAGAAACATGTTTCGACACTATCGAAAAAAGTTAGAAAATTGATATACCTCATGAAACTCCTGAGACGCGCTACAAACTTTGAGACCCGACATCTTGTTTATACATCGCTTTGTCAATCACTACTCCAGTACTGCATTGGTGTCTGGGGTGGGGCATGCAAAACAACGCTGATCGAATTAGAGAGAGCACAAAGAGCAGTCCTCAAAGTTATGTTAGGGAAACCTCGTCGCTTCTCGACAGCTCTGCTCTACGAGGAGGCAGGTGTGCTGTCTGTTCGTCAGCTCTTCATCCACCAAGCAGCTCTTAAAGTGCTCTACCTCAGGCCGCAACTAGATGAGCGCAAGCGAAGACAAACCCCAAGTCTAATACTACCCAAAATACGATCAGTCTTCGCCCGTCGGCACTCTAGATACTTAAACAGGCACGTTTTCAATAGAGTCGCCAAAAACTGTGATCTTGCTTCCTGTAACCTTGTTGAAGCCAAAAAAATTATCAGAAAGTGGTTGAAAACGCTATCATACGATTCTACAGAAGGAATTACCTCTATCATTATGTAGATTCACCCTGCGTTTTTCACCCCGATACGCCCTTACCCTCGTGCACTTCACACACTCACAATTGCATACACATGCACTACACTCACACACAACACATACACTCACCCATTACTCACCCTACTTATATTCTTATTTAATTTATATACCGGCACTAAATTTTAGTATTAGTTATTATTTTACTGTTTAACCTTTTTGTTTACTGTACCAACTCGGTTCCAGGATAACAAAACCCCTTGGGCCACCAAGATACAGGCTTCGCCTAGTTTGGGACCCGATGGAATTTCATTAGATAGTAGATGTTATTAAACATTAGTTATTGTAAACAGTACTTAGATTTAGGACATGCCTACTCATTGTTATATTTTAACTATGTTTACTGATGTCTTTTATAACCGTGTTTAGTTAAATAATAAATTTATCTTAGTTATCTTATCTTAAAATGAAAATAGGTACTCGCAAGGTACTTTATGTAGGTTAGGTTATTTAGAGCGAGTTCAGTTCATAATAATAATATGTTTTGGTCATCGATGGTTTTGGTAAACCTACTGATGTTTTTAAATTAAATCGTAGCTTGTTGACTTCATAAGCAGAGAAAAACTATACTTACCTACCAACTTAATATCTCATCGTTATAATATCCATATAACTTTGTAACTATTTAATTTACCTACAAGTATTTTTTTTTTTAAATTAATAAAAACCCTCAACGCAATGAAACTTCAGAACCGATTTTGATATCTCCCGACAAATTCAACTTTCAAACAAAAAAAACTAATTCAATTCATCCGTTCGGGAGCTACGATGCCACAGACAGACACACACACAGACACATACACACACAACTACACACACACACACACGCGCGCACAGAGACACCTCAAACTTATAACACCCCGTCCTTTTTCCGTCGGGGGTTAAAAATACCTACCTGCTTTCGTTTTTTTTATTGTTATACTACTTGAATGACGGAACAAGCCGATGGCCCACCTGATGTTAAGCGGTAACCTCTGCCTATGAACAGTGCATTACCTCATAGGTCACGTCCATCTGGGACGCGCCCTATGTGGCATTGCACTGCGCCCGCCACCCTGAGACATAAAGCTCCAACCCTATGTTCGGCCTCTTTTAGCTGTCTTGCGCGTTACGAAGTAACTAATACATAATCTGTGCTACAATGTTGACTACCTACCTATATAACGGAAGGTTTATTTAATTTTTTATTAGATATGTCGACAACCCTTTCGATGCGCATCACTCAGCGCCAGACAGCGACAGAGTTACGCGTTAGAAGAGAGAGCAAATGTTTAGGTGAATATCGCGATAGGCATTGAGCGCTAATGCGAGCTGAATTGCACTTTGTTGCGTCCCAGCAAGAGTCGCTATTTTTTTTTTTTTTTTCGCTAAGTGAGTCTTCTGTACCTGTACTAATATTTATTCTGTGGTACTAGGCAAGCCTGTATCGCGAACACCAAATAGTACGTAAGTGTGTTTGTCCGATGATAGCTGCAGAACCGTTGATACAATCTTGATGAAACTTGGTAGCTAAGTAGATTATGTGAATATAATTTTCAGTTTTGAGCTTGATCGGTACAGCGATTTTTGAGCTACGAAGGGCAATGAGGTCGGCCAAAAAATACCTAACTGAACTCTAGAATCATCAAATAAAGCGCGCGCCGTGTTTGTTGCCTGATTCTTCTAAGTATGGTCGCGTTGGAACAGGAGTAAAGTTTCTAAGACTATTTATTTATTATTTATTTAGTAAGTGACTGCTAGTCTTCCGCCACAAATATATTTCAAAATGCTGCTAAATAGAGTTGTTTTCGTTGCCTTTCTGAAAATCCTGAAAATCTTTACAACCTCTACAATTCGCACTAAGCGTTACGGTTCCACCTTTGTAATTTGAACTGCTAAAGAGTGGAACTCTTTACCGTTATCTGTCTTTCCTGAAAACTATAATATGGGTCTTCTAGACCTTCGTGCTACATCGTCGACCGCATCGCCAATTACCAACAGGTGAGATCGTCAAACGAGGGTCTATCATAGTTAGAAAAAGTAGAACGTTTGTTATTGTCCGGCTTTTTTCATTTCTCATCTGACATCCCTAGTCACAGATAACTCGACAGCCTCTCCGCGTGTCATATGATATTTCCCCCTTTTTTGTCCCATCCGTGTTTAATTAACGGATCGTTTGTTCGGTGATTTGTTTGAATGTAGTTGATGTTTGTTTTATTTAGCGGGTGTTTTAATTTGCGATGGAGCTGGCTCTAATACGGTTAAATAAATAAATCTTGTGCAGGTTTTTAAAGTGTTTTTTTGTATGTATTGAAATTTGCTTAAAGACAATGCAAATAATTGTTTTTCGTGATTTTAACTTACTTTTCGTTCCGCGAGCGCTATTCTGTCACTTCCTAACTTACCCTTCAACTTTAATGAGTTAGATAGTGACTTAACTTGGCTGTACGTAAGCAAACTATGTGATTTCATTCAAAAAAATTTAATTCTCATTAGAATCGCGGTGAATATATTGCTAATAATGAACATGGCAGGATTTCACTGTAAATTGACGTCTACACGTGTGACATTTCCACAAATATCTCAAACGTGATTTATTCCCTCGCAAATAGTCATATACGTTCCGTTTCACGCGCTGTGTCGTTATTCCGTTCCGTAAATAAAGTTTTACAAAATATTAATGTTAAAATTAAATTCGTGAGTAAATACTGTGGCACTCTCATTATACGTTTTCGCATAATGACTAAAATTCAATGGGCTGACTAAATAAAAATTAGATACTAGGTATGCCTATAGTTAGCTTTTATTATTACCACGCCCTAATCTCCCATCCATCTCGGTGGATGGAGGCGGTTCATGATCGCTCGTTGTGGCATTCTATGGAGAGGCCTGTAGCAGTGGACTTCTACATACTGCTGATGATGACTTTCTTCGAATCCTTTCCTCTTACCGTGACCCATCTCACCCAGATACATGTAGATCAGCTGTCCTGACTCCTCAATCGAAGGCACCTTGATCGCATGAATTATACATTTTCACGGAGCTTAGCATTTTTACATAGTTCGGACCACAGACCGTATATCAAGATAGACACCGCAAATTTGTATGAAACCAAGCGTGCTGCATTATTTTGTTCCTACTATGCCATTTGGCGACCTCTGTAGCGCGTCGGGCGAGTAGCCGACTGAGATGCGAAAGGTTGTGCGTTCGATTCCCGCTGTGAGACCAATGTTTGCAAATATTTATTCCGGGTCTGGGTGTTATGGTACCATTGTACTCGTAGTTTCTGATACCCACAACACAGGGAATCCTAGTGTGGGATCAGGACAGTGTGTGACTGTTGTGTGTTATGTTATTATTATGTTCTGCTATTAAATATCTCCATGCGCATTGCTAGCTGATTCCGACGAACTTTTACAGTTCACTATGGCACTACGCAATTAGGCATTTGTCTATAAACAGCCGACGCACTATCGCGAAGACGGCCGAGAGCGACCTGATTTGAGGTTTGCTAATAGGTGAATTGCACCTACTTCGGACAGGCCAAATGAACGCAAGTGTACTTGCGTTATCTAGTGTAATATAGGTCTGTGGTCCGGACGGTAAGCCCTTGGACGTAATCCTTGCATGTTTGGGTCGAGCTTCACCTGCAATTTGAATGTGAGATTTGGATGTGGCTGTCAAAATACAAGTGGGGGATAAGTGTTAGGTCAAATGGTTTGAGAAAAGATTAACTTTATGCCAATTTTAATACGCTATTGGCGTTTTATCCCGGCTTGGTGTCCGGCCCAAGAATAGACTAGAAGAATAGATTCGACTCCTCCCGTGGATTTTTTTAAGGCCGATGAGAAATACAACACCAGGGAATGCGGAATTAAGGTTTATCATTGATTATTATCAGTATTTCACGGGTGGCGATAAGGGTGACTTTCCGATATCCGATTGAGCTGATATTTGGCATACCTGTCTAGTTTCGATGACAATACAATATGATGGTGACAGCGAGCTAATCTGATGATGGAGACGGAGGTGGACAACGGAACTCCTCGATGGACAATAGTAGACTAGCCGTGCTTAGGCTCATTATGATCAGCACACGGTAACTATCAATAATAAATTATAAAATATTGTATTGGGGATAAATTCCTAGCGTCATTAACTTTTTTTTTTCGAAAATAGTTATTCAACTAATTTTGACGGTGTCTCTAATATGGGCGAGGCTTTTGTCGAGCCGTGGAGTTCTACAGGCTCATGATGATGATTTTGACGGCTATTTTTGCACTAAACCTTCTTGTTATACCTCTCTAACTGCTCGGTTTAGTTCTGAGTAGTACCTTTAAGTTCGAGCCGCTTAGAAACCAATAAAGTAAATTAGCTGCACAGTACGCAAATAGGATGTCTCTCTCATCGCGGACATTTATCAAGATGGCGACCGTTTCAATTTATACGCTGCAAATAAATGAGCGTTTGTGTCATTAGCCATTTGTAGACTATATGGATGTACATAAACGAGAATAATATAATTAGACTATACTTTTTATGCTATAATTTTTAGTAGTAGAGCTTTTTTGTGAAATAGTTCGTCCGGGGAATTACTACCACCATACCCTTCGACCAAAGTAAAAAGTAACCATACCTATTTCTGCCGCAAAGCAGTAGCGCTCGCATTGATGTGTTCCGGTTTGAAGAGTATGGGTGCCGGTGAAATTACAGGCACATGAGACTTTTTCATCTTGGGACTCAGGGTGGCGGGCGCAGTGCAATGAGCGAGAACCTTTATAATGCGGAAAAAAATGCTAAGGAGTGGAATACACTACCGTCATCTGTCTTTTCTGAAAACTATAATCTGGGTCTCTTCAAGGATAGAGTAAATAGGTGCCTTCTAGACATTTGTGCTCCATCTTCGGCCACATCGTCGCTTACCAACAGGTGAGATTGTGGTCAAACAAACATCTATCCATGTTAAAAAAAACCTCACACCTTATTTGGAAGTGCTGCAGTTCTTGCAGTGCGATGGAGACAGAGCGCTTGACACACCTAATTGGTCTAAACAAGCAGCATAACGCTGAACAAACGCAATAAGACGCGCTCTATGAATATTCACCATCATGACTCAGGGAGACAGTCGGGAGATGGTGACACAGTCAAAAGTGGGAGCGATCTTCCTTTTTACCCGACTGTGCCTAAAGGAGGGTTATGTTGTTCGAGTGTATGTATGTATGTATATTTCTTTAGCACGCTCTGTAGCCTAAACGGCTTGATGGATTTTAGCTTGAGAGGTGTCGTTAGTGAAACTGGGTATATCAAATTTTTCGTAACATTGCCCTTAGAACTGTCTCAAACGCACACTGGTTTGTGAGGAACACAGAAATACATGAATATCTGGAAATGCCGACCGTCACGGAGGAAGTTAGCAAATACTGCATAAAATACTAGGAAAGACTTGAAAACCACTCAAACTTTGATGAAAAAAATTTGTTGAGTTTCAGTTCTAAATATGGGGAACCCCAAAAATCAAAAAACTACTTACTAGATCTCGTTCAAATCAATTTTGAGTGAAAGTTTATATGGTAATGTACATCATATATTTTTTTTAGTTTTATCATTCTCTTATTTTAGAAGTTACGGGGGGGGGGAGGGGAAACTTTTTACCACTTTGGAAGTGTCTCTCGCGCAAACTATTAAGTTTAGAAAAAAAGATATTAGAAACCTCTACATCATTTTTGAAGACCTATCCATAGATACCCCACACGAATAGGTTTGATGAAAAAAAAAAATTAGTTTTAGTTCTAAGTATGGGGAACCCCAAAAATAATTGTTTTTTTTTTTAAATTTTGTGTAAAAATCTTAATGCGGTTCACAGAATACATCTACCTACCAAGTTTCAACAGTATAGATCTTATAATTTCGGAAAAAAAAGGCTGTGACATACACGGACAGACAGACAGACAGACAGACAGACAGACAGACAGACAGACAGACATGACGAATCCATAAGGGTTCCTTGTCTTTGACTACGGAACCCTAAAAAAGAAACTTGAATGACAATATGAAAGGACTTTGTTTGGACTTATCAAAACTGTTTTAAATTTTATTGTAGACTTTGTAGTTTTTGAGGTATGAGCAAAAATAAAAAATAAACCTGGGGTACTTTTATTAGTTCCACAATGCTGGAATTTAGTTGCCATCGCCAATAACGTCGGATGTTTGCAGTAGGGATATATTGCGAACATCCGGTGTTAACACCTGATGGGCCTGTGGGACTAGTCTTAGCTTACACACACCATCGTAACGATGATCGTAACGACGAGCGTACGTGTATTGCGTAGTAAATAGCGATTAATCTTTAACGTTTTTGGCACAGATTAATAGCTAGTTATTATGTTATACACGTACGATCGTCGTTTCGTTCATCGTTACGATGGTGTTTGCAAAACTCCGACTAGGACTACACTTCGCGGATTTTTGTATTGATATCGAGGTTCTTAAGGTGTCCGCTAGGGGCGCTTTTTGGTTTTTCCAAACTAAAATCTGCGTAGAGAACACTAGTCGCCTGTGTTGTTTGTTACATTTGCAGTCTCGTCTACAAACACCCGTCTTCAACGCCTGCTGTGGCCGCAGATTATCTTTGCGTCCGATAATTATGTATGTTAGTAGTAGTAGACCTTTTTTGTGAAAGAGTTCGTCCGGGAAGTACTAACCATCATACCTATTTCTGCTGCAAAGCAGTAGTGCTGGCATTGCTGTGTTCCGGTGTGAAGGGTATGGGTGCCGGTGAAATAACAGGCATATGAGACTTTTCATCTTTATGTGTCTGGGTGGCGGGCGCAGTGCAATGTCACATAGGGTGCGGTCTAGGTGGACGTGACATATGAGGTTATGCATTGTTGAAGGTAGAGGTTACCGCTTAACATCAGCTGGGCCATTTGCTTGTTCCGTCATATGATAAAATTTCAGGTTTTAGTCTGTCAGTGTTCCGCTGTGTTCTATAACTTGACACGCTAGGCCTAGAACCGCGAGCGGTACAATCAGTAAACGTGAATTTTGTACACTCCCCGTCCTTGTTAAATCCCTAATTTCGTGAACTTGTGTCGAATGTTAAACAGGAGTTCAGGTCTTTGATAAGATAAAATACTGAACGTTGGATCGTAACCTGTGTAGCTGTTTAGAAACCACGTAATGGATATGGAAGGTATTTCGTTTTATGGATAAGTTTGGATGTACCTTGACTTTAAAGCCCGCCCTTTTAAAGGTGGAACGTTTCGCTTGTGGCGCGAAATTCAAATGATATTGTGTTTTTTGCTGATCACAGCTCATCAACACATCTTGAAATATCATTGAATTAAATTTTCAGTCGAAAACAGCTGCACTTAGTATTTTTTGCGCTTGGTTAATGAACAGGTAGAACATTTTTGTATCAACGCGTGTAGCGTCCCACACCAAAGGCCTACCCTTCTCCCACGGAACAAGAGTCATGCCGTCAGGCCGCTTACTATCGTCACGTAGCAGACCATTCGGTTCTAGAATGGCTGGAATGTTAAATTGTGTTTAAAATTATGTTATCTTATCTTGGTTTGTCCACAGAGTAATGGCAACAACTACATGTCGGGCGAACCGCGGCGCAAGCGCGAGCTGCCTGCGCGCCCCAACCACATCCTGCTATACACCATCATCAACCCGGCGTATCCCATCACTGTGGTAAGTCAACCCTTACACAGTGGGCCATTTCAACCTTCCAGATGTTCATTACTAATATTAATTACAAAAAACTGGCCAAGCGCGAGTCGGACTCGCGCACCGACGGTTCCGTACAAACCTGTAGGTATATAAGTAAAAGTTATGGTATTTTTATTGCTAAATGAAATCATCACGAGGAAAGGGGTAGTAAGTTTAAAATTATAAAAAATATTTTTGTTGTATATGATGTAACTAAAAATTTATGCTTTTCGCAATTTTTCCTTGATATGTGCTATAAAACGTTGCTTCGTACGAAATTTCAAGATTTGAGTTCACGGGAAGTTCCCTGTAGGTTTTTATTCCCTTGCGAGTGTCGAAAATTTGCTGCATAAATGGCTGTATCTTTTGATTGCGTTGGCTTAGAAGTTTGTATTTTTCACAGCTCCAAGGTACAGTATAGACCTGAGTATTTGATATGAATTTCAGCTTGATACCTCCACGTGTTCCTTAGAAAAAAGGGTCTTGACAGACAGACGGACAGCAAAGTGATCCTATAATTCAAATTCAAATTCAAATTCAAAATCTTTATTTCAGGCTTACTGAGAAATGCACTAAACCTAAACAGTAAGCCCATATCAACATGAATACCTTAGAAACTAACATACACAAAAAAAAAACACTTTATTTATTACTTAATCTAACACACGTGTGATAATGGTTCCGGTTTTCCTTTTGGGGTACGGAACCCTAAAAATGCTTTGAATTGATTTTTCGTTCAAATTTGATCGTCAGTTTGGCCGCCTGGCATTAACTAAAACGCAAAGACATTTCAATTTATGCCTTACTTCATTACTACACAACCTAATTTTGCTTTGAACAATTTTCACGTATATTCCTGTCTTTTTGTCGTGAATTTTGCACTAGACCCGATATCCATTCACTTTGAGGTCAGTGACCATACATAACATAACCTAACATAACACCCAACAGTCACACACATAGTCCTGATCCCACACTAGGATTCCCTGTGTCGGGTAGTCAGGAACTAAGAGTACTATGCTAACATAACACCCAGACCTGGAACAAATATTTGCAGATCATACAAATTTGCAATCGAACCGGAACCTCTCGCATCTCAGCCGACTACTCGCTCGACACGCTACAGAGCTCGTCATACGAATCTAAAATAATCTTATTGTTCTCACCTTTGTAAGTGTGTTGTATATAAGTTAATAGATGGCCTTTTATTTATTTTATGCGTCTGATATAATCTACAGAAATATAATAAAGAATTTCGCGCTCAGAAGTAAAACTCCATATCTGAGGGCATTTTTATCGCAACACAAAAAGACAGCCAGTGGCAACTTTCTAAACGCCGTATAAAACTCGTAACTACTTGGGATAGCATCGAGACACCCCAAAACTTGTGCGATTCGAGTTGTATCGCGATACTATCAGTAGGGTAGTTCTGATATAGGTACTATTTGGAGAGGGGGTCTAAATTGCTTTTTGGTAGTTTCAAATCTATGAAGTTGTTATAGCAACCTAAGAATCTGATAGAAAAGTCATGGTCAAGCTAAAATAATATAATTCTTTTCAAAATCTGGTTCTGATGATGGGAACCATGAGGGATCTCGTTAATTCACACATATAGCGATTTCGTTATTTTCACCAACAAGTCAAGCATATGCATTCGGAAAGTGCCATTTGGTGAAGTGGAACTCATGAAGAAGACCAGAGATAGCCATTGGTGATAAGTATTTCACGGGTGGCGATAAGGGTGACTTTCCGATACCCGATTGAGCTGAAATTTGGCGTAGGTCTAGTTCCGATGACAATACAATAATGATGGTGACAGCGAGCTGATCTGATGATAGAGACGGAATACAACGAAACTCCTCGATGGATAATAGTAGACTGTCCGTGTTTAGGCTGATTGTGATTAGCACACGATTACGATCACTGATATTAAAAAATCTTGTATTGGGGATCAATTCCTAGCTGCGAAGTCAGTTTTTTCTGAAAATAATTATTTTTAATACTTTTCCCGTCGGTTAAGTTGTGTCAAATTTCACTTTCTTCATATTGTGCACTTTATAAATAATCACATTGAATATAATAAATAAAAAATGTCCTTCTACACCACCTATCATAATAAACCGCACTTTCACAGTTCCACCCCACTTCAACTTGTTGCTCACACATATTGTACTTCCGAACTTAAGCAATCTAAACTCCTCGTCCATCACCTGACACGGTCCATTCATCTCGAGTTATGACTGCGTAAACACCAGGCAGAAATCTTCACACAAAAAAACGCATCGAGCTCTCGAAAAAGCAGTTTTTATTGAATATCCCGAAAAATATAGATAATTTTACAAAACCCCTACAGTAACCCTCAGCTTTGTTGTATTGATTTTATTAATCTAATTTTTTATCCAATAATCGAATCTAGGCAAAAAATAGACGTTGCTTTGTTTTTAGGGGAAAACGGGACTGCTGTCTGTCACCAGGCTGTATCTTATGAACCGTGATAGTCGACAGTTGAAATTTTCACAGATGATGTATTTCTGTTGCCGCTACACAAATAATACAAAACAGAATAAAATAAATACACACTAAATATTTCATCCAAATCCGTCGAGCCGTTTCAGCGTGAAGTAACAAACACACTCGTCCAGTATATATATATACAGTATTATAACAGAACATATATAAATATAGTGGGATTGCTCCGTGACGGAACCCTATAGCTCTAAATGATCTATCCTTACCCAGTACAGACTGTATGAAATTCTTAGGCATTTGGCTTGACTCCAAAATAACTTGGGCGGTTCCTATTGAAGAATTAACTAGAAAACTAAGTTCTGTTACCTACGCCATAAAAAAAATAAAGGAACTAGGTGGGATAAGACCAGCAAGAGACGTATATTGTGCATATTTTCATTCCTTAATGAGTTATGGACTAATGTTTTGGGGCACTTCAGCAGCATCTAATAAGGTATTTTTACTGCAAAAACGTTCTGTTAGGTATATACTTGGTTTAAAATATAGGGACTCGTGTCGAGATAAGTTCAGAGAGTTGAACATTATGACTATGATTTGCGATTTTATATACCAAAACATTGTATACCTTCGGGAAAATATCATTAATATGACAAAGAAAGTAGATTTACACGGCCATAACACTAGATATAAGGAAAATATTGTGACCCCCTTTGTTAGATTGAAGAAAACTTCAAAAAGCTTTATGTGTGTGTCCATAAAATTGTATAATAAAATTCCTATTCACATCAGACATAACACTGACATTGAATTCTTTAATTATATTAAAAAACAATTATTGCATAAAAGCTACTATAAGATGGACGAGGCCTTGGCCGACAAAGATATTTTTTGTGATTACTTGTTATGAGTGTTTTATTTTAATTTTGTTTGCCGTTTAGCTAAATCTAATAATTACCTATTTTAATTCTATTGACATATATCTATCCTCAGTGTTTTATGAGATTGTTATATTATTGCATTATATTGTTATATTTATAATTTTAAATTTGTAATATGTACCTGAAACTACTGTACTTGAAAACTATGTGAATCTGATATATCTAAGTGCATGTAACATGTCTAAAGATGAAATAAATGACTAAATGACTATATTATTATATGATTATATGACTATATGACTATATATGACTATATGACTATAGCAGTAGTACTGGTATGTACGTACTCTAGTGTAGCACAGAATAAGTAAGTGTACAGGAGTCAGAATGCGTGTGAAGCAAAACAGCCGAAGTTGGATAATATTTTACGCTATTGGAGTAATATTGATATGTGAAGCGACTCTGGATCAAAACAAATGTTTGAACCAAACCAAGGGAAAATTGGAAGATGATATTTCGCAAGTGTATTCTGTATCTGTGTATTGTGGCCTGTAATCTGTGTATACCGGGCGTCCCTAGACTATACGACATGAAGGGAAAGTACCTTAAATATTGTAGATAGTATATTTTTAACCCCCGACGAAAAACGAAGGGGTGTTATAAGTTTGACGTGTGTGTGTGTGTGTGTGTGGTGTGTGTGTGTGTGTGTGGTGTGTGTGTGTGTGTGTGTGTGTCTGTCCCATCGTAGCTCCCGAACGGATGAACAGATTTGTTTTTTTTTTTGTTTGAAAGGTGTATTTGTCGCGAGTGTTATTAGCTTTGTTTGATCAAAATCGGTTCAGCCGTTCAGCGTTGGGTTTTTTTTTTAATTTTTACAAAATTATTTACTCGTTTTGAAACGAGACAATATTTGATTTATAAAATTTAAAAATGCTGCATTAAAAAAAAACTTAAAATTACTTGCTGCGTCTTGGAATCGAACCAACTTAAATGAAAAATAAAATGATTAATTTTACGTTATTCCTTTGTTTAAACATAATATGGTACTTAACAGGAATTATTATTTTTTGTCCACTTTTTCGATTGGCATCCTAAAAATACGTGGGGTTTTTTTCACACATAAGTCTGTTCGATTCCTAGACGAAGCAAGTATTTTTTAGAAAACTTTAAATGCAGCATTACTAACTATACAAAACAAAATTAAGTCTCCTTTCCGCAAAATATCCTATCTATAATATTTAAGGTACTTTCCCTTCATGTCGCAATGCCAAATAAGGTGCAGCCTAAGTGCACGTGACCTAATGAGGTAATATGCATTGTTAAAGGCAGAGGTTATCGCTTAACATCAGGTGGGCCATCTGCTTGTTCCGTTATTCACGTAGATGTATCAGACTTTTGGGTTTGTTATGCAATTATGGCTCATATTATCTTCGAATTTTTAGTTTTTGGAAATTCTGTTTTGTTAAGATGTTTTCCTTCCATTGAAGGAGACTTTAGAGCACGTAATTCAAGTGGAATAATCCATTGGTTGGCGGGATTTGAACCTGCATTGGGATCGGTATTCGGGGTTCTCTCCCAATAGAACAGGGGAAACTTTTTCCTGCGCGTGCCAATAATTACTAACGAAATATATGGCGGGTCAAGTTGTTGCATTTTTGGCTTATATTATTTACTATAACGAATACGACGGTCGGACCGCGCGCGCCAGTCGATAGCTTCATTTTCTGTTTTAACTCATACCGCCTGCGCTCGCGGAACAATACGCGATTGTTTTATGCGAGCTGCGCACTGACAATGAGAATGAAATTTCTAAAACAAATAAAACTTCACTTGATTTTTGTTTGATGGTCGCGGGCCGAATTTCATCGCTTCGCGGGCTGTAGTTTCCCCATCCCTGCAATAGACCTTTCCTCGTCACTAGTCGTCACCATGCAGGTTGAACAAGTTAAATTGGCCACACAAGGCATTCATCTCGGTCCGAAATATCCGGAACACAATTTGAAGTTTGCATCGGTAAAGTTCGGTCTGTCGTTTCACGCTCTATGAAACCGCGGTGACTTGCTACTAAAGTTTGCTCGTTTGTTTTGTGTGTGATGTTGGTTGACTGCGAGACAACTTGTCTCTGACTGGCCTTTTCATTGGTATTACAAGTGTTCTGCTCTTGCAACTCGACATGCTTTTAAATCGTCAGAAATCTATTAGTAAATTGAAAACGAACTAAAAATTTATTGGTTCATGGCGTCTTGTGCAATAATATAATCTTATAAAAGTTGATCTTAAAGTTATTGAGGAATTTGCGCTGAAAAAAAGTAATATTTTCTGTATTTTGACTGCAAAATGACCCATAATAATATATTCCAAAGCTGTATCTTATTTAAATAATTGTTTATTGTTAATTTAATATGTAAATTAACTTAATATTTAATATGTATTTTACCTATTGTAAATTAATAAGTGTGATTGGCCTGTGCCGTTCCGTTTTTTTTATGTTAACCTTTTAAGTCCCACTTCTGGGCAACGGTCTCCCTTCAAATTTTCCAGCCATCCCGCCTTTTGGCAGTTTCCCACCACTCCTTTGAATAAATTAATATATCTTTCAAAATTAGTTTCTTCAA
The DNA here is from genome assembly GCA_932527175.1 of Operophtera brumata. Classification (NCBI taxonomy): domain Eukaryota; kingdom Metazoa; phylum Arthropoda; class Insecta; order Lepidoptera; family Geometridae; genus Operophtera; species Operophtera brumata. The sequence goes on along the minus strand of OW052239.1, from coordinate 48,634,097 downwards.
TGCGACTCAAAAATATCATGCTCCTGAAGATTTTAAAAGCGTCTACATAAAACTCAAAGTAAATAAAAGTCTGCTCAAGTGTTCGGAACTCCAAACTTCTGCCATTCCAATTCGCATTAAGCGCTTCACATGTGTTCAACTAAACTCGACTGAATTATCGACAATTTAACTACTGTTGACTAAATATAGCTAATGTAAGGATTAGGATAAGGCGCGAATCATCCTTGGTACATTATATCAATAGTTAGTTTATAACCGACATTAAAAAAAAGCAGGAGGTTCTCAATTCGTTTTTTTTTAATGTTTGTTTCCTTATATCTCCGTCAAATATGACACGATATTCTTCCAGATTGGTCCCATTTTCATCAAAATCTGGTTCTGATGATGGGATTTATGAGGAATTGAGGGAACTCCTTAAATATTATAGGCACACATTATAGCGATTTCAGTATTTTCAGCAACAAGTCAAGCATGTGCATTCAGAAAGTGCCATTTGGTGAAGTGGAACTGATGAAGAAGACCAGAGATGGCCTATGGAACTACTCAATGATAAGTATTTCACGGGTGGCGAGAAGTGCGACTTTCCGATATCCGATTGAGCTGAAATTTGGCATAACTGTCTAGTTCCGATGACAAAACAATATGATGGTGACAGCGAGCTGGTCCGATGATGGAGACAACTGAACTCCTCCATGGATAATAGTATAGTGGCTGTGTTTAGGCTCATTGTGATCAGCACACGGTTCCGATTACTTATATTATAAAATCTTGTGTTGGGGATAAATTCCTTGCTTCGAAGTCGTTTTTTTTTTCGAAAAGTATTATAATTATCATAGTTCAAGGTTCTTACCGTTTTGCATTTTCTTGGTCCGCTGTCGTCGACGTGTTTTATACACCATTTGCTTACTTTGAATATAAAATATGTTGCGTCCAATATTTCTATACAAAACTGATGGAAAAGTTTGGCGTCTCCTTGTCTACAGCCGCGTCAATTTATCAACGCTTGTAGTTTGGAACTTGCCTTGGCTTATCGATCATTCTAGTTTTTGTGCTTTTAGCCAACATGTTTTGTTTGTATTGGTTCTATTAGGTTTCCAGCAAGCAGTCCATATTTAAGATCGTTCATGATGTCCGTCCGTCCCAGTCTGCCACGTCATAACTTTTGTAGTAAAACACCTAAGTTTCTGTACGATAGGTTTTATCGATCCACCGATACACGTTTTTAAATGTCCAAGACTTTCCACCAAGTTTCTTCAGTATTGTCAGCCATCCGAGTAGGTACGGGGATTCCGTTCTTATGACCTTCCTCCAACAAGGTTCTACGCTGAATGACTCTTTTTTCCGCCGTAAACTACCCACAAAAATCTAGATAATCCATTCGAACGAAAACCCCATCACTCAAATAAACTTGCGTGAAATTAAATACAAACTCAATAATCAAAATAAAAGCTAACACTTTCATATGACGACCTTTCTAACAAGAACCTATAAAGATAACTAAGTGATCTTCGAGACTTGAACCTGTGACCTGAACGGTTGCTATCCCCGAGGAATCCAGGTAAAATAATTTCTAATATTTACTAATATGAGTAGTGTTGATGTTCGTGGAACTGAGGCAGTTATAGAAAATAATGGTTATAGCACCGTTATGGAGTGTCGTTAAGTAACGGAATGGCTTCAGAAATTGTACAATAGTCTTTTAAGCGTGTGAAAATATACCTATCTTGAATAACAAGACTTTAAAACGGTTTTTAAACCAATCACCCCTGGAAAATCGGTCAAAGTAGCAGGGCATCCACAGACCCAGGTCAAAAATAAATGAATCAAAGCTCTTCATGGTAGTAATTAGTACGGTTCTAAATGTTGTTTTTTGTCGATTTTTTCTAAAGAACCTGTATATTTTTAGAAGTAGGGAAGCAAAAGTTGTATTTCTAAATAATTAAATAGATCAAGTCATTGCATTTGCGTGAAACAAAACGCAACAAGCTTCATTACTTTCCCACATCTTCTAAGCAAGAAATTAAATTAGCTTTTTCACTATCTTAACATACATACATACATACATAAACTCACGCCTGTTTCCCGGAGGGGTAGGCAGAGACCACGGATTTCCACTTCCTACGATCCTGACACACCTCTTTTGCTTTATCACTCTCATCACATTCTTCATACATGCTCGTCGGTTAAGGGTACTCTTGACCTGGCCTTTTTCCAGAACTTCTCCGATCTGGTCTGAATACGTTCGCCGAGGTCGTCCCCTTCCCACTGTCCCATTCACGCTCGTCTTGTGTACCCGTTTTGTCAATCTAATATCGTCCATCCTTTCTAAATGCCCAAACCATCTAAGCATACCTTTCTCAATCCTAGTCACTCTTTAATTTCACAACGCTCTCTTTTCACACTATTCCTTATTCTATCTCTCAAAGTCACACCACACATACTTCTCAAAGCTCTCATCTCCACTGCATTTATTCTACTTTCATATCTTATCTTAACATATATTATCAATAACCAAAAGTATGTCAACTGTACTGTTTGTCAAAAAAGTTGGGTCTAACAATGTATGGGGGGGAGTTGCCCATGTTCATTAACTTGTAACCTTTGCTTACAGACACCGGGACAGGTAAAACTAAATAAAACTTTGTAAAATCCAAGTAGCTACGCTAACATTGTTCGTTTAAATTTACGGAAAAAACACGTGTTCAAGAAACAAATTCAAGTTGTTATCAAAAGGAGATATCATGTTTATAAAGAAAAGAAAACAAGACGACATAATATCAGTCGGAAACAAATCAAATAAAACAATCTTGTGGAAAGTAATAAAACTTGGAGTGTTGCAGTCGAGGCTATCATACTCCTGTCGCAGCTCATGAATTAAACATCTGGTATAATGCGCGTCATGTAAGGGTAATTCTCATTTTTGAAAAAAACCACTGTGACTTTCAGTTTTCTTACATTTAGTAACTAAATATAGTAATCTTGCTTTTTATTAATAAAGTATAGATAAAATACTATTACTTTAGTATATAAATGGATAAATTTAATGCATAGTTTATTATTTATTAATTTTTAAAACATCAAAAATGTCCCTTCCGTGTGCGTGATCACACTGATTTTATAAAGAAAAAAAATTACTGTGGTTTATCTGTGTGAATAAATGTGTAAAAAAGAATGCCAATATTCAATTGAATATATTTACTCCGAAAATACAAAAACATATGTATCTAAAGATACTAGAACATTCTTCAACTGTTCACATAAAGTTTGTGATCAATTTTTTTGTCCCTTCCATGGATGAGTGTCACACCAGTCGTAAATTATAAAAATATCATCCGTGTATCCAAACGTAACTGGGCATAGACAAGGGTAGATCCACCATCTTTTGACTCAGTTGTTAGTTCCTGCCTGCGATGTAACACCTGCGAGATAACACGTGTTGTTTTTCTATTCTCACAACTCGTCAAGCATAAGTGGTCACAACTGTGGTGATCGTCAAAGGTATGTAAATTTCAATTATGCACTTCGGTTTTGTGGTTTGAATGCGCTTTTGCACCAAAAACACTTAGCTAAATTTGCTTGTTCATTCCTGATTCAGAGGCTAAGTTTTTAATATTATAACAGCAAAAATTCTCTTCCGTGGACGTCACTTCTATGGATCCGTGGGTAAAAATATACACATGGATGTGACTTTTGATCCATGGACGTGATTATTATATATGATATGGGGCGTTTTGTGGTTTGTAGGTTGATGTTGTGTGTTTGCGGATGCACGACTTTATCTATATCTTCTTTATCAGCCTGTTTACGTCTACTGTTGGACGAAGCCTCCCCCATTGAATATAATGGAGGGATTTGCCATTACTACGCTTGGCGGGCGGATCGCAGTATTACTGTTAAGTACTCAGATGGATGCTGCTGCCCATTCCATGATGTAATCCTTTAGTCGGCTTTTACGACATTCACGGGAGGATAAGGAGGGGTCTATTCTTAGGCTGGATACACATAGTACAGAGCTTTTGAGTTCCAAAAATGAAAAAGATGTTTCAGGGCCTGGTATAAATGAAGAAGATATTCTGGGGTCTATAGCAGATGAAAACAGTGTTCTGAGTTCAGAAGCAGATGCAAAGGGTATTCCAGTGACTGAATCAGATGAAAATGAACCACACCTGAAGTTTTAAAAGAAGGGATGTGGATTAATACGAGATTATTGTAAAAAAATATGAAAAAACATATTCTTGGTCAAATAATTGGATTTGATGGTGAAGAACCAAAAGTTACGTTCACAAAAAAGAAAAGATCTATCAAGAATCACATTATTTTTGTTTAGATTGGTCCAGACGACTTATTCCCTGTTCCACGTGATGATGTAATGGCTGTTTAAATTGAGCCTATACTCGTACTGGTCGGCACGTAGAATTAATGTTTCAACAAAATTGATGTTAAAATATACAAAAAAAAAACAATAAGTAGCCTATCCTTATGCGTGCCATAAAAACTAGTACTTTGAAGGTAATTGGTAGGCAATTGGTGACAGAGATTTAATTAATAAGTTAAATGAAAAATATTTTCTAAGAGTATAAGTTTTAAAATGTTTAGTAAAGAAGGTAGATAACATAAATGCGAAAATATTTTATCTAACAAATTAAATGATGTTAATTTGGTAGATAAAATGTATGAGGATGTCCTACCTACTCGAACAAATAAAAAAAATGTTTAAGACTGACTAAGACTGCATTTGTTAATTAAAATTAGGAAAATACCTGCGTGTGTTACAGATAAATAAAGATTTTGATAATGTAACGGTATATTATTATTACATTTTGCAAAAAGTTTCACTTCTTTGTAATATTTAATTTCCATGTATTACGGTAATGTAGGGAATGTCACATCCATGGCGCTGAGGTCACTCCCATGGAGAGCATTTTTTTTCAATCCCCTATATTTCAGTCCTGAAAGGGCTGTAAGCTCAGCGAGTATTTTTGCTATAACGAGCAAGACCAAAACTAATAAAATCAATTATCAATTATACCTAAAAGAAGTTTTCACTAGTTTATTATTTTTTTAAATCAAAAATGAGAAGTACCCGTAAAAAGAAAGCTGGCGGTCATACTTCTTCATACGTTCCAGCGTTCTTTTTACATGACGCGTACTATAAACTACATTACTGAGGTGCCACTAGTACAGCTGGGCTGCGACATTGCAGACCGCTGCAAAATATAATAATCAAATCAAATTCATTTATATCAGGCTTATAGCTCATAAAAGTAGACACATTAATACATTTTCAATAGAGTAGGTACTTAATAAAAAAGATAGTTATAATAAGATAATAAATCAAAATATCAAATTACATAATTACATAATACATTACGATAAAGTGATGAGGAATGAACTATGGTCGGTACTGTCGATGTATGGGGTAGATAGGAACCTCATTCGAGCTCTGAAATCTCTCTACGAGGATTCCAGTGCTTGCGTAAGAATACACGGGTCATACACTGAATGGTTTAGCATCGAAAAGGGTGTTAGACAGGGATGTGTAGCGTCACCGTGGCTGTTTAACCTATTCATGGACAGTTGTTTGCGAGATTTGAAAGATAGTGAATGTGGGTTAAGAATGAATGAGTTACTCGTCAAATGTCTTCTCTACGCCGACGACCAAGTAATACTTGCGCCGTCCGCGGATGAGTTACAAGAGATGGTAACAATTGCGCATGAATGTTTTGAGAGGAAAGGAATGAAAGTAAACGTAAGTAAGACGAAAGTAATGGTTTTTGAAAGAGATGAACTAATGACGAAATGTGATGTTTTGATTGGTGGAGAAAGAGTGGAACAAGTAAAAAAGTTTGTATATTTGGGAACTTTGTTCACAAGAGACGGCAAGCATGAAGATGATATTGAAAGGAGAGTAAATGCTGGAAACCAAGTGAATGGGGCACTTCACGCCTTTATGAGTAGTCGGAATGTGTCCAAGAAGGCACGACTGGCCGTGCATAGAGGGGTGTTAGTACCGACACTAATGTATGGTAGCGAAAGTTGGGTATGGCAGAAGAAACATGAAAGTAGAATAAATGCAGTGGAGATGAGAGCTTTGAGAAGTATGTGTGGTGTGACTTTGAGAGATAGAATAAGGAATAGTGTGATAAGAGAGCGTTGTGAAATTAAAGAAGACGTAGTGACTAGGATTGAGAAAGGTATGCTTAGATGGTTTGGGCATTTAGAAAGGATGGACGATAGTAGATTGACGAAACGGGTACACAAGACGAGCGTGAATGGGACAGTGGGAAGGGGAAGACCTCGGCGAACGTATTCAGACCAGATCGGAGACGTTCTGGAAAAAGGCCAGGTCAAGAGTACCCTTAACCAACGAGCATGTATGAAGAATATGATGAGAGTGAATGAAGCAAAAGAGGTGTGTCAGGATCGTAGCAAGTGGAAATCCGTGGTCTCTGCCTACCCCTCCGGGAAACAGGCGTGAGTTTATGTATGTATGTATGTATCAAATTACAAACACAAATTACAAATTATTATTTATGTCAAACTGCAACACGCAGGCACTTAACAACACAACAAAACAAATACAACAAATACGCATACACAAGGGAACCTCAGATACCGGGGCAGCGCCCCTTAAAATGTGTTGTATGCAGGCTAACCCAGTGCCCCATAATCAGAGAGTCCAACCTATCTGCTACCTATCAAAGTGTTTAGAATGGTGTTGGGGCTGCGCATCACCTGACCCTTAAAATGGACACACGAGGAATCGTAGCCACAAATTAATTTTGCGTGCCGTTCGGTAACTCCTTCACATGAACTAGTGGTTTGCCCCGAACTGAGACCATACGAGTACATGCGTTGTAGGTTATCTACTTTCTTTTTTTCTAACCGACTTCTAAAAACATAAAGTTACTACCTTTAAAATAAAAAAAGGATAATTTAAATCAGATCTCATTAGCCGGAGATCTTCAGTAGCCCCCTTTTTGCTCCTTTTTCGAGGAAAAACCCGAAAATTCCTCAATAACAAAAAAAAAAAAAAAGTCGTAAAACCTGTATAGGTGTTAACCTGTGTAAACGATCTGGACGAAACTTGGTACGAGTATATGCCAAGCTTCGTCCAGATCGGTGGTAAAATACGACCTGTAGAGGAGTACCAACAAACTGACAAAGGAAAGCAAATTGAACCTGAAGCAGAGACGCTTCGCTCGCTCGGTAATTATAGAACGTTTAGTACGAATAGAGGGTATACTAGTGAGGTAAGGATGGTACTGAGCCGTACGTCTGCTCGTCCTATGATGCAAAGGAGATGATGGGATCAGATCGTGTAGTTCCTTGGCACATTCTCCCCGAAATGTAACCTATAGAAGATCGAAGTTATTGCTACTTTACGGCAGTGCTCGAAACTGGATCGCTGCCATATGTTGCTCACCTATAAGCCTGAAAGCTCTGCGTTCAATCGAGTCCTAGGCAGCAAGCTGGTGTTTGGCCGAGCCATCCCGAACGTGGCAGCAGTACTCCATACCAGCCCGGACTTGTGTTTTGCATAGAGTGAGAAGCTATCCTGGTGGAAACTACGTAGTAACTAGTCCATCTTCATCAGCCGGTGGAAGTCTGCTACTGGATTAAGGCCTAGAATGCCACTTTGAACGGTTGAGGGTCGGTTCCATACGGCTTCTTGCGACATTTCAAGTGTCGACGGTCCATCAGGTAGGGGGCCTAAATGGTGTCAGAATTAACCACGTCAAGAGTCATGGCTGTGAGGAAGCAAGGCTGCTTTACAGGAGACGGGAGACTTAATATAGAAGGACGATAAAGCCAGTGGGGCATTCGACGAAAAAAAATATATGTAAGGGCTATTGCTTGCAAGGAGGTTTCCATGGATTAAACCAGCTATTTACTATTTTCCTATTGGCATACTCGAAGTGGTAAAAACTGTTCAACTTTCTATAGAGAAAATGATTGTAGTTTAACTTGAAATATGGCTGATGTCTTCTCGGTATTGAAACCAGAACTTCATTAGCTTTTATTCAACTTCGCTTTTGAGTCTTAAACGTTTTGGAACTTATTTCTAAACTGTCTTTTAGGGTTCCGTCCCCAAAGTGTACCAACAGAACCCTATTGCTAAGGCTAACGCCGTCCGGAGGTGGCCAGTAGAAATTTTCACAGATTAAGTATCAGTATTGTTAGGGCGTGAACTTTAAGCAAATAATATAGATATCCTGTGTTTTTTTAATTACGTAGTGAAAAGTGTGTCTTGAAAACGGAACCCTACACTACGTTCCTACCCTAACTAATTTGGCTGGTTTTTTGAGGTTGTTTATCTGTACTTATGCTGCAGCGCTGATCTTCTGCTAAGGTCAGTGTTGACCTCACGGGCATCTTCACACGAGTCAGGGTAGCCATTACCTACTCGTTACATTACACAACAAACATGTCATAATTTGATGACGACTGGAACGGAAAGCTTTCATCAAACATGACAAAAACTGTCTCGCGAAATAAAGTACTTATTCGTCGACCTTACACACATTTTCGCCGAAAAATAAATAGACGAAAAGCGAAATCTCATATTCGTCAAATTCCCCTACATATTATTCGCGAGCAATTGCCTCTCAGTTATGTTTTATTGAGTCAGATCCGGCCGCACTCTGCTACAATATTGTACAGATATACGTCACAGTTACATAAAACAGTGAGTGTTCTGTAATAAAAATATGGTAGACATTTTTGTAGATTAGGAATTGTGTTGCAACTTCTTTGAGGCTATCAAGAGTCAAATAGGCTTTTTTAAACGTATTTTTAGTTTCTTACTTAATCTTCATAGTTTAACACAACAAAGAATATATATGTTAATCTTCACCATATTTCCAAGGACATGATAGAGCCCAAAAAACGATTTCGAGAAATTTTCTCGATAAAATAAACGTGAATTTACCTCTACAATGCGCTTATAACGTAAATATTTCTATTACTATCAGCTTACATTGATAAAATTAATAAGAGTAACAAATAATATTATTTTAGAGGGCATAGTCGTTTTGTATTTTCGATTACGCAGCAAATATTTGTTTAAATTCCGTTTTGCGTGATTTTCGTTCACTTTTCTTAGCGCGAGCGCTGTTCTGTCAATTTCTAACTTGCCTGAACTTTACTGAGTTAGGTATTGACGGAATTTAGCACTTGTCTGCCTCTTAAGCCGCCTTGTCGTATCATCATCATCATCATTAGCCTAGATAGTTATACCGCTGGACATAGGCCTCACCCATAGAATGCCACGGCGAACGGTCTTGACACGCCGCTCAGTCAGTTCCGTTGTCAGTTCTGCGAGCTATATGGCCTACGCATTGCCATTTCAACTTGCTAATTATGAGAGCTGTGTCTGTGATATACGGATTCCCTAATTTTGAATTAAATCACTTCCTAGGCCTTTTTTATATATTGATTTTTATGGTGTTATTTTGAAGTTTAGGATTAAAAACCTGCTGAGGCTATACGTAATTTAGTTTCTTTTATGTGTTAAGTATATTATGAAAATCATGTTAATTTGGATCTTGTTATCATGCTCTAACTAAAATGTCATACCCTACTAGTGATGGTAGATGTCATGTTCTTAACTTAACTTCACAAAACTTCCCCAGACTACGAAAACATACCTCATGCTAGGGTTAACAAAGCCATCGTTAGCTTGTAGGGCTATCTTTCTTTGCATAACTTTTAGTTTTATTTTTAATAAATATTATTTTCCGCTATTAAGCAATATAGTCCACTGATGACTAAATACCTAAGGACACCACATAATGATTATGTATTAGTATCTATCTATCTAGCCGGTAACACCCACTGCTGAGTAAAGGCCTCTTCTCTATAACGCAACTCATGGTGATTTTGTGCCAGCCGGATCCACCGCACTCCTACTGCCTGCACAATATCGTCTGACCATCGGGCAGGTGGTCTGCGTCGAGGCCACCGCATGTCTCTCGGCCTCCATTCGGTGATTGCTTTGGTCCACCGGTCTTGCGCCTTGCCACAATCTTCACTTGAGCCTCGCAATTCGTATACGTATAGTTTTTTTTCATCCCATCTATTCGAAAAGGACGACTGGGTTCGCCTTTAAGTGCACCCAACGGTGGTGTTTTCTATGAGAAACTTTTAGCGGGCAGTAATGTGTTTTGCGGCGCACTTATTAAGTTCCTAATTCAAAAAGTGCGCGGCAAAGATAATTGCGGCGCACTTATTGAATTTGGAACCAGCGCCAAATAATTCGAACGCAAATATTGTTTGAATAAATACTGGCTGGTACGACGGCCCAAAACCCAAAACAAAAAACCCAAAACACACAAAAAACACAAAACACAAAAAAAAACACAAAACACAAATAAAACACAAAATCACAAAAAAAACACAAAACACAAAAAAAAAAAAAAAAACACACAATACACACAAAAAACACAAAAGACAAAAAAAACACAAAAACACAAAAAAAAAAAAAAAATACTAAACACACAAAAAACACAAAACACAAAAAACACAAACAAAACACAAAAAACATAAAACACAAAAAACACAATACAAATAAAACACAAAAAAGCACAAAACACAAAAAAACACCCAAAAAAAACACAAAAACACAAAAAAACACAAAAAACATAAAAAACACAAAAAACATAAAAAACACAAAAAAACACAACACAAAAAACACAAAAAAGCACAATACACACAAAAAACACAAAACACAAAAAAAAACAAAAAAACACAAAAAAGCACAAAACAAAAAACACCCAAAAAATAAATAAAAAAAAACAACCATATATTTTGTTTTATTAAATAATAATATTACAATAACATATGAGGCGCCTTTTATTTTCTCATAGTGGGTGATGAAAAGCAGAGTGTATCACACGGGCGCAACATATATTTTTGGCTCGGGCGACGTACTTTGAATCCCTCGCTACGTTCAGGATTCTACTAAAGAATCCCTCGCTACGCTCGGGATTCTACTCTAGAATCCCTCACTTCGCTCTGGATTCAAAAAAGCGCCCTCGCCGTAAAAATATTATGTTGCTCCCTTATGATACAATCTACTATTTAATATCAATTATTTGTTATATGCTTATGCTATTTCAGATTATTTCAATTGAATTCAGTTTGTATTTCGCATTTGTCCTTACGTGCTGACTGTCCGGCCATTATCTGTGTCCGGTTGGCTTTGTGTCCGCAAATCTAATTGTGTTGGACAAAGACAACCGCACTGTTATTGTGTCGCAGAACACGTGCAACAGATGTGGCTATTTCACTGCGATTGTAACACGAGAATAGTTTTACTGGATAGAGAACTGGGATGGAGAAGTGGGCGCTCTGTACAAACTGCATATTGTTTCCACTGCTAGGATTCGACCTTAACTACTCTCACTCGACTGGCGTGTTTAGTTTGAATTGGTTCCGTACCTGAAAGACATTTCGTGGTCAGAATCCGGAATAATTATTATTACTTTTAGCTTGTGGGATGAATGCCTGGGATCAATACGGATGCACCCGAAAAGATGCCAAAGAAACTATTATAGGATTATTTTGTTGTCTGTATGTCTGTCTGTCACAGTCAAGGTGGTTCAAAGAAAGTACAAGACTGACTAAAGGTTTATCAATATATATAAAATCGTTGCGTGTCTGAATGACTGACTGACTATGAACGCACAGCCTAAACCCTAAAGCTAACGCCAAACCAACGCGTTCAGCCCGCGTCCTCAGTGGCAAGCACGGTGGCGATCAATAGTAAGACAATGGATCGCCACCGTGCACGCCACCGCGGATGCGGGCTGAACGCGATGGTTTGGCCTTAGCTTACTAGAAACCTGAAATTTTGAGGGTTATTTTCATTTTATGGTCTAGGGGTTTTATGTTTAAGCAGTAGTAGAGCTTTTTTGTGAAAGAGTTCGTCCGGGGAAATACTACCACCATACCTATTTCTGCCGCAAAGCAGTAGTGCTCGCATTGCTGTGTTCCGGTTTGAAGGGTAAGGGGGGTGCCGGTGAAATTACAGGCACATGAGACTTTTCATCTTTATGTCTCAGGGTGGCTGGCGCAGTGAAATGCCACATAGGGTGCGTCCTAGGTGGACGTGACCTATGAGGTAATGCACTGTTCATAGGCAGAGGTTACCGCTTAACATCAAATGGGCAATCTGCTTGTTCCGTCATTCAAAAAAAAAGGGGTGCACTAAGAAAGGAATTCCAGAAATATAACCCCTAAGGGGGTGCAGCTGGTTTTCTTATTTGTTAGGAAAAGTACACGCGGACGAAGACGCGGGCACTCGACTAGTACTAAATATAAATTTCAGTGAGCTAGTGCCCCAAAATAATTAAGCTTTTAACTATGCATGAAAAAAATATGGCAATTAATATCTAATATAAATAATATTTATTATTATTAATATCTGGGTTCGATTCCCGCCTTGGAACAAATATTTGTGCGATCGCAGATATTTGTTCAGGGTGTTCTGGGTATTTTCTATGTATAATAAAAAATATCTATCTATGTAATATATTGTATTAAGTATATCAGTTATCTAGTACCCATAACACAAGCTCTGCTTAGCTTGGGGCTAGATAATGTTGTGTGAACTGTCCAGCATTATTTATTTTATTTTATTTTTTGAATTTTTGTATGGAAATCGCTAAAATGGAAAAACCTCAAGGATATTTCCAGTAACCACACAATTCTAAAATTTGGAATGCTAGGAGGCTTTGTGACACAAATAAAGTAATAAATCTAATAAAATTATATATTTGTTTTTTTACTCCTGAAATGTTTTGGTGAAGTTTGCAGGTAAAAGTGGCTGAAACTCTAAAAGGAACCCTCAGAGCGTCAGTTTCGCCTGCACCTGTCTGTTTTTTTATGAAACAGATTGGCAGTCTATGTTTTTTTTATTTTATACAACTTGGTATGACGGATCAAGTAGATGGCCCACCTGATGTTAAGCGGTACCCTCTGCCTATGAACAGTGCATTATCACATAGGTCACGTACACCTAGGACGTGCCCTATGTGGCACTGCACTGCGCCCGCACCCTGAGACATAAAGGTGAAAAGTCTCATGTGGTCTCATGTGCCTGTAATTTCACCGGCAACCATACCCTTTAAACCGGAACACAGCAATGCGGGCACTACTGCTTTGCGGCAGAAATAGGTATGGTGGTAGTACTACCCCGGACGAACTCTTTCACAAAAAAAGCTCTACTACTTCTCAACGACGACTACTATTTCGACGACCTCTGTGGCGCGGCGGGCGTAGCTTGGCCTGCGACGCAGGAGGTTGCGGGTTCGATTCCCGCATCGGAACAAATATTTGTGCAATCGCAGATATTTGTTCAGGGTGTTCTGGGTATTTTCTATGTATAATAAAAAATGTCTATCTATGTAATATATTGTATTAAGTATATCAGTTATCTAGTACCCATAACACAAGCTCTGCTTAGCTTGGGGCTAGATAATGTTGTGTGGAATGTCCAGCATTATTTATTTATTATTTATGTTACGACGTGATGTAAACTCGTCACCGTCACTCACAGACAACGGCAAAACCGGGCGCATTGTCGATGTGACGTGAACCCATCCTACTTACTACCTACCCTGGAGATTACTTTGATATTGTTGTTGAATCACCTGTCTCTGCCAAGCAGGAAACCCTCTGGCTAAATCAACGTCTATTATTATATTTAACCATCTGGAAAAGTCGATTAAGTTGTCTATTAATAAATATACAAATTAAAACAGCTTCCGCCATCACTGTAAAAACAATTTTTCTCCGTCAAACGCGCAATCTCTTTAAGGGGCTAGTCTGTGAAAATGACACATCGCATTTTGACACTATTCCATTATCTGTGACCTCCACCTTGCGGTGGGATTTGGAACTAATTAGGTAAACAAATATCTCAACCGTACAATTGTGTAGAAAACGCATTAGGTACTTATTTTGTGAATAACACCATTGATTTTTTTCTGTACGAAGTCCTATGTTCCACTTGTAGATACTTGAGGAATCTCTATGCACATGTTGTGTTTTACTAAGCTGTGTGGTTTATGTTATATTTTAACACAGTGTTTGTTGGTGTTGCAAATGAATGTTTTCTATTTCAATTTCGATTTATATATCTATAACAAAAAAGTGAAAATACATTGACCTGACCAAATACTTACCTACTTCTTGAAATATGCCATGTTTTTTTTTGGCTTCTTTATGAAAGGATTTGGTATAGGCAATTCAAACCCTAAAATCAAATGGTGTCATAAAGTTTGTATGTATTGTTTGTAATTCTTTAGTACCTAATGAATAGATGTATAGGGGAAAATAAACGTGTTTTTTTTCTTACCTTATTTTTTTTATTCGTCCCCACCTTCACTAACATCATCTGGACATAGGACACTTTCATAGAATGCCACGACGACCGGTAAGCCGCCTCCGTCCACCGACTTCCTGTTACAATGTTTATGGTTCTTCGAGAGGGGAACTTCCTATAGGTACTGCGTTGTCCGGCTTAGGGTCGCCACTCGAGAACTTTAAATCAGTCATCTGTGCGTGAGATGACTTACGTGACTAAGACGTGGTCGCTAACTAATTTGTCTCACACACACAAAACCTCGAAGTCGCACAGCGGGCTATGGATGGAGAGAGCTATGCTCAGAGTTTGAGTATAGAGGTTGACAAAAAGTCACACAAATTACTTAAAAAAAAACTAATTTGGAATCAAATAAAAGTATTTGTCTCTTTTCGAAAAAGGCAGGAGGAGTCGGAGGTCAATGATTTGCTTGCTTACCAAATGCTTTATAATACCAATATCGGATCATGACCAAACGTAAGATAAAAAATAAATTGATACTTTTTACGGACTTGAGCAAAAAGTTTTATATTATCATAGTTATTAGAGAAAAGGTCTGAAAATCGAACAATTTGAAACCATGACAATTATGTCACCTACCTTATGACTTTTAGGCGAAAACAGCTATTGGATGGATTCCATTATCGTAATAGATCGTGTAGAACTTGACTACAAAATATTTTGAGGATACAAGCTCAAAATGGAGCCCCTAAATTGAAAAACTTTAAGTTTTTCAACTTTTGAAACAACACTGTTACAAAGGTCGTAAAAATAGGATAGTAGGTACTTTTTAGGGTTCCGTAACCAAAAAAAACGGAACTCTTATAGATTCGTCATGTCTGTCTGTCTGTCCGTGTATGTCACAGCCACACTGAAAAAAAAAATATCCAACTGTGTGCAAAAAGTGCACAGTTAAAATTTACACAGTTGCTACAACATATTTTTCATTGAGATCTAATTAATTTACACCGTTGGGGCAACTGCAAAAAAACAGTTAGGAAGCAAACAGTAAATAAATATGTATAAACAGTTACAGGAACTTTTTGGTCAATAATAACAACGTATCCTGGCAGTAATTTAAATTTCAACGGTTAAACATCAGTCCGGATAAGACAGTAAAATGAACTGTTTTACTTTAACTGTTTTTTTTTTCAGTTATGCTAACGTGTTTAATGTGTTGGCTCCATTTTAACCTCGCAGAACGGTAACTTTTATCGGTTTTCGGGTTACTCGAACTGTATTTTTTTTTTCAGTGCACTTTTTTCCGAAACTATAAGAGCTAGGCTGTTGAAACTTGGTAAGTAGATGTATTATGTGAACCGCATTAAGAATTTTACACAAAAATAGAAAAAAACAGTACATTTTTGGGGTTATACTTAGAATCCCATACTTAGAACTTTAGTTTTTTTTTTTCATCAAACCATATGTGTTGGGTATCTGTATCTCTGCAACTGAGAAATTTTATGGTGGAAGACATCTGATAACAAAAGCGATGGGTAGGTAGTGAAACAAGGTAGCGTAATTCCACCAGAGATGCATGTAGTCTGAAATAATTCATAAACCAAAGTTTTTTAAAATATAGGGAAGAAGGAGGTTAGTAGCTTAGACATTGGAGATTTCTCCAAAACCGTAGATATTTTTTTGGCTGAAAATGCATTTTTCATATGTCCACACTACTACGGCAAACCATCACATGTCATCGGCCACGCTGTCAGCTGTCAAACTGACTTATTAGCAGGTAGGGATTTTCGGTAGCTGGTGTAAATTTTTCATCTGGGCTATGTAGGTGTTCATTTGCTCATTATGAGCATAAATTATATGTTTTTATAGTTTCTGTTAAGTTTGGATGATGCATGGATAGAGCTAAAAGTATTAGATTCAAAATAGATTTAAAAAAAATATGACACAAAGTTATTTTAATGGCGCCTTGGGGTAAGTTAGGGCTTATATTTTGGGGCACTTTAGGACATGTCATGTCTATGTATGTGTCCTTACCTATCCCAAGGCACCATTTAAAAAACTTTGTGTCACTTTAGGTTTTCATTTATTTCAGATGCTTAAACAAATACATTTTAATAATAATAAGCATATTTGAAAAATAAAAAGTGATTATTACTATTATAGCCATTTAAATAACAAGTCCTAAACTGCCTCCCAAGGGGGGCAGTTTGGAACATTGTCAATGGCTTACTAAAATTAAAATTTTACCTATTCTTCTCATTAAATATGTTTATTTTATTATTGTATTCTAAAGGTAAAATACAAATATAGTTTTAACTGCATAAAACGCACAAAAATTATAAAAACAAAAAATTCTAGGACCTAGTATGTAAAAAGAGTCCTAATGTGCCTCCTTCTCCCCTACTAGGTACGTAAATAAACTAATGGTTCGCCCCGGAACTGAGACCTCGCGAATACACGCGATGTAGATAGGTTATCTACTTTATTTACCTTTCGAACCGAATTCTAAAGACATTTACTGAGATCCAAACTTCACCGGTCCACCTCGATATAATTTCTCTACCTACCAAATTTCATAAAGATCGGATTAACGGTACGGCAGTTTTCATCGACAAACATACATAAGTACATACATACATACATACTACATACATACACCGACATAAACACATAAACACATAGGTACATACATAAACGCCGATTGTTCCAAGTTGACTCGGAGAACTCGCTTCGCTCTTTCAATAATCCGAGACCAAAATTGACAAAACAAAGCTTATTTTTAGAGCCTTAGGCAAGTTCAATCTCAGGGGGACTTAGAAAGAACCATTGCCATGAGAGAAGAAGAACGCAGTAGGAGGAGTAGGTACGACTCACACTTGGCTAACCTTAGTATTTAGGTACCCCCAAAAATACAAAACAGATGATGTTTTCCAGAAGTTGATATCTTTTCTCATTATAGCTGGCCCTGTATAATATATCGATGTAGCTGGCGGAATAGGCTTTTCATTCAAGCAATACCTTGAAACACCGGCCTCGATGCTGGCCACTTACAAATCACGGTTGAAAAAAAACTACGGCTTTTCTAGCAACATTTTGCACACGATAGCGGCACGAAAGTGATCAAAGTCACGTCATTTATGAAAAATGAAACCGAAAATCTCAAACAAAAAGAAGAGGCATATGAAGCGCATATGTAAGATGCGAGGAGCCGTAAATAGGTAAGTGGTTCAATCAATACACATAGCTAGATCCAGATTTCTTATAATTAGTATTATAGTGGTAGCGATTTGAAGTTGCATTATCTAAAGCTAAAGCTAACTAAACGTATCGCCATCCTTTTCTTTTGTATGTAAAAAGCAAAGGACAGGGAGTCTATTTTTAGTTTTAACTTTAGAGAATGCAATCTCAAATCGCTACCATTGTAGGTACCTACTAAACAATAAATTTGACCCAGTGTAGTAGGGGAGGCCTGAAGGCTTAAATGGGGATTTACTCGAGCGTCGTAGGAACCTATTGAATTTTGAAGATTAGATGGTAGAAATAAATAAATGTTAATAGTGTACACCCTTTCACCGGCGCGGGAAGTGTCCACAGACGTTCAAAAATGTTAAAAAAAAACACATGGCAATACTCTAGCGTGTCAGATATTGATATTGTATATGCCCCACATGTCTCTGATATTGGATGTACGTAAATCTGCCGGTTTGCATGGTGGGGGTGGCTGTACGGAAGGGTTGAAAACGTTGGAAAAATAAACTTCCAGCGCGTCAGATATTCAGAGGGGATGTTAAGTGAACCCGAAATAAGCTCCCATTCAAAATACTGACGCAAGCCCATGGAGGCTTCTTGAGAATGCAAAAAAAACTCCATTTTGAAATATTCGAGTGTGTCAGATTATTATACAGGTGACTCAGCTTGATGTCTTAGTTGTGCTGAGTGCTGACCCATAATTTGTCGATTGCTTGGAGGGATAATCTGTACATAATTAAAATGAGGGACATATAAAATGCATGGAAAAACGAAGGAAAATAAAAAATAAACTTTATATTATAATATAACAGAAAAAAACAGGTAAATAAACAATAATATTTAAAAATAATTGTGTGATGTGATGTGTGATGCCGTCATAGCGACGGAAAGTAGCGTGGGGACGGTGCGAGAAAGTAAGAGATCGCGAAAAAGTAAAAGAATACATACTTCAATGCAACTGAACGCACTAAACTTTTCTAGGATATTGTTTTCTCCAAAATAAAAATAAAACTACCCCGCTCGAGAATGTTAAGGTGACTTTTTTAGCAAGTTTGTGACCCTCCCACTCTTTCATCACGGCTGAGATTCAAACTCAAATCATCAGATTATTCAAATGCACATAATTCAGCATGTCATTGTCATTGTCATCATTGTTCTGAGAGCCATTGGCCTGCCAATTGCCACTTCAAAAAAGTTAATGAGTTTGAAAATCAGCATAGAGCCAGTAATTCGTGCGAAGATCCTGCAGCGAAAGTATTCACGAGACCGGCGTGAAGCGGAGATGGAATTAGTGAGCGTAGCCACTGACTCCCTGAGTGGAACAAAAATCGAGTTAGAGAGAGTAGCGAGGCAACCAGCGTAACTTTCTGTGAGATTTAAAAACAGACTGGAATGGTTTCTTTTTTAAAATTGATATTTGAGGTTCCCTGCGGTCAGACTCGAGTTTGACAGAACATAAAAATTACACTAATGTTGAATTATTTGTATTCCTCTAAAATAATAAAAAAAAATGTTATTTCACCAGAAAAAAAGTAAAAAAATGTTAACGATAGAGTTATTAAACTTTTTCGGCACAGTGGTTACACAAACATTATTATTCAAAAAACTAAATAAAACAAAGGATTTGCAAACTAATGACCCTCTAAAAAAATCCCCAAACCAACTATATTTTTATTTTCGCAATAGATACACTGTATTTATTAATAAAATAATTAAAATAAAATTAATATATCTTGGTCTTGGTAGATATGTACCTAGCACTTATTCGTAACTGTGTTATTTTCAGCAATCAAAGAGCTTTTGAAATGGATTTGAAATCAACAGAAGCAGAAAACAAGGATTTTGTAAGTATACCGATAAGTAATAAGGGTAATAATACCCTTTGATAGATAGTCTTTTACTGCAATATCTGTCATGTATTTATTATTATGGTAGTAGACTAGTAGCATATGAATATTATCAACCGCGGGTACTTATTTAATACTATGTGATTTATTATTAATATAAATAAATTGTATTATTATTATTGGTAACGCTTTCCTTAAAATTTACTTATCATTATTTTGGTGTGATTCCAGACAGAATTAAAAAATAAACAAAAATTTGGGGAAACTCATGGAACTGCTACACAAAAGTTAGTATCTTCTCACATTATACTACGTAGTACGATTAATTATAATTAACATTCGCTGACATGACAACTTATACTAACATAAATACGACATTGGTTCGTAGGAAATTATATTTTTGTCTGACTACTTAAGAGAGGCATATCATGCTGCGTCTCACTTTAGTGAATAATTTGATCTTAATATACAACTTTTTGGTAGGTATTCAATCTTGAATGGATGAACCATGATAAATCTAAAACCAGCCGAAATAAACCGATTACTCACAAAACTGATATGTGTAGTCCACATGATTCCCGAACATAAATCAACAATTAAATTATATTTACTTTTGGATTTAAATTATTGAATAAGCCAAATTATTGTTTCAGGAGTGTTCCCTTAAATGATATTCAAAATTTGCAGAAGAATTTGCTTACCGAAAATGTAAGTATCGTTCAACTACCCGAAATGGAGTACTACGAAAATATTACAAAGTTTAACAAAAATTATCATTATTTTAGGCACCATCAGAGCGGAAAACTCCGGATCTCGTCATCGAACAAACACAAGAAGATGAAGAGTTCAAAGTAGATGGAAATAGAGTCATTGATTTCATGTACTTTTATGAACAATTGCAGAAAATAGCCAAACACGATTCACCCCTAGGTTGCGATTTCAGCCATCTGAAACTTTTGAAAGAGTATAAGACAGGTTTTTTCTCCGAGTTTGCATTTCAATGCAATATGTGTAACATTAAATTAAGTGTAAAGAATTGTAAAGATGCGGAAAACAGTGGAGCTCTTAACCTCAACGAGACGGCTGTATCTAGTTTTATGTCAATAGGTACTGGACACGCAGGCTTAGAACAGGTTTCAGCTTCTCTTGGAATACCATGTATGTCTAAACATCTCTACGCTAAATGTCATACAAAGGTTTGTGAATTGTGGGAATTGGCAAAACAGAAGTGCATGGAAGAAGCTGCAAAGGAGGAATATGATTTGGCAGTACAGAACGGTGATGTAACTGCTGATGGAGTACCAAAGATCACAGTAGTAGCTGATGCGTGCTGGTCTAAAAGATCCTACAGAAAAAACTTTACGGCCTTGTCGGGTGCAGCTGTGATCGTAGGTTACAGAACTAAAAAAGTTTTGTATATGGCAGTAAAAAATAAGTACTGCATGGTTTGTGCCAAAGCAGCAAATTGCAATATGAAGTCTTGTCCAGAACATGTATGTTATAAAAATTATAGTGGTTCCTCAATTGGAATGGAGGCTCTAGCAATAACAGAGGGTTTTAAAAACTCTTTAGAAATGTATGGCATAATTTATTCAAAATTAATAGCTGATGGTGACTCAAGTACATACAAAAGTATATTAGACGCTAATCCGTATCCAAACCTAGTTGTAGAGAAAATAGAATGCACCAACCATTTACTTCGCAACTATTGCACAAAACTGGATGAAATATCTAAAAATACTAGTCACCCCTTGCAGTTTCGTAAAATTCTCTCTCAAAATATTTTACGCTTGAGACGCTCAGTAACTGGTGCCGTACAACATTATAAATCACAACCTGAAAAAATGTTTGATCAAAAAGTCGTTGATCTCAAAACGGATTTATTAAATGGACCAAATCATGTATTTGGTAATCATACGTCTTGTAAGCCATACTATTGCAAGTACTTGAAATCTACTGATAATAACGTATCGACTGATAAAAACTTAGTACCGGAAATGAAGGCGTGCACTTTCTATAATGCACTGATGAAAGTTGTCTCACGTTTAGTCAATAATGCTAAAAGCTTGATACATAATGTTAACAGTAACATTGCCGAGGTTTTCAACAGTGTTGTTGCAAAGTTCGTGGGAGGAAAACGGATTAATTTATCAGGTAGACAGTCCTATTCAGCACGCTGTGCAGCCTCAGTTGTATCTTTTAACACGAAACAACCACAAACCTTCCTATACAATAAAGTATTATGCAAAAAGCCTAACACTTTTATAAGCCGTCTCGAGTTAAAAAGAAAGGAAAATAATTTGAAATCGAAAGTAAGTCATAACAAAAAGTCAACTTATTGTTCAAAACAAAATAATAAAGATGCAGATAAGGACTATGGGGATTATTGTCAAAAACCAGACTTAAATGAAGTTGATTATAATTTCGCCAAAACTGAACACTTAAAAAAGCTGACACTAACTGTGGAGGAACGAAAATCACTTGAAGAAAGAACTATTTTGCAATCGGATTCCATGGAATGGATTCAGGAAAGAAGGCAGCGCTTGACAGCTTCTAGTTTTGGCAAAATTTGTAAAAGAGGCCTCATAAAATGTGGTCCTTTGGTAAAAAGTTTGCTTCGTGGAGCAAATTTAGACCATGTTAAATCGATTCAGTACGGCAGAGACCACGAACATATTGCACTTGAACAATTGGCAGTCTTAAGAAGTGTTGATGGTTCTCCCTGTGTTATAAAAAAATGCGGCTTATTTGTTGACCCAGAAATAGAATATTTAGGGGCAAGTCCAGACGGAATACTGGAAGATGATAAAATCGTGGAAATCAAGTGTCCGTATTCATGTGCTAATATGACAATAAAGAATGGTGTTAAGATGAAAAAAATTACATTCTGGAAATTAAATAAATCTGATGAGCTGATAATAAATAAAAATCACGACTGGTTTTATCAGGTTCAGGGGCAGCTGCACATTACCCAAAAACATGAATGCATTTTTATGGTGTGGACAGCCGTGGACACAATAGTGGAAATTATAAAAAAAAATGATGACTTTTGGAAAAACAATATGGAACATAAGTTAATACAGTTTTATCTTGATTGTATGCTTCCTGAAATAATAGATTCTAGATTAGACAGGAAAATGGAAGTAAGGGAGCCAAATTATATAACAGAAGCGATTCAAAAACGAGAAGCAGAAAAACAAAGTAAGAAAAGGAAAAACGAAAATGTTTTATCTGATACCAGAACCACCAAGTATCAAGCAACATAGAAATAAGATTTATATTGGTAATAAAGAACCGAGAGCTTATAAAAAGAGCCCAAACACAACCAGTCCTGTCTTATTGGCAAGCTTCCTGCTTACGGACTCGCAGAATGTTTGAGGGAAAGATGTATTCGTGTAGTTGTAGACGGCGCTCATCGGATCAATTGACTATCAACGCCGAGGTGCTTCAGGGGTCAGTGCTCTCTGCCATGCTGTTTCTTTTACACATCAATGAACTGCTCATGCCCGGTATCATGGGGTATGACGACAGCACAGTTGTGAAGAGATATGTTTCCACCACTCTAGCTAGACTGCTTGAAATTCAAGTGCTGAGAGACGAGTTGCTGCAGTGTCTGAATTTGACTCTTAAGTGATGACAATCTAGTAAAATTCAATGTCTCTAAAACACAGGCTTGCTTGTCTCATCTCGGCAAAGAAAAGTGGATTTCTCCAAGTTCCCATCTTGCGGGATGTACTTGTCACTATAGGAGATCACTTCGAGCTCTTGGGTATTTCACTTACGCCAACTCTTAACTTCGGCTTCTTCATCGAGTCTAAGGCAAAAACAGTTGCACTTGCAGCCAGGAAGCTAGGTATTATGAATAAGGTAAAGCAATACTTCATACCAGGACAGCTTCTTAGTTTATACAAAGCACAAGTCCGGTACTGCTGCCACGTTTGGGATGGCTTGGACAAACACCTGCTCGCTGCCTAAGACTAGATTGAATGCACAGCTTTCAGTTTTTTTTTTTTTTTTTTCGGAAGGATTTATATGCAGTTGACCGCCTGGGGCCATGACTGCTTTACCGGGCTTTTGGTGAGCGCAGATGGCGCTCAACCTGTAAAGTTAGGTTGGTGAGCGCAGATGGCGCACAGCTTTGAGGCATATAGTTGAGCAATATATGGCGACAGGTGCGGTCGGAGCTCTAGATTTTTTTTTAGGGGGGGGGGGGGTCATACTCAATATATTTATTGCTTTCACATGGTTACATAATAGTTATTACATTACTTAGGCAGACTCGCACATGAACCCTGTGTGTTTAGGGCATAGCAAAGGAGAGGTAGACCGAGGTTCTCGGGCCCCTTTCGTAGGTAAGTATTATTATTATTATTTTTATCAAGTAGTTTATTAGGTAGTATTATTAATGTCAGCTGATTGTTTATTTTTATTTAATTTATATTCTAGTTTTTTCACTAGAGATTTCCAATTGGAGGTTTTCAGTTCAAGATTTTCCATTCGAGACTTTTCATTCGAGATTTTCCATTCGAGATTTTTCATTCTTGATTTTTTATTTGAGATTTTCATTCGAGTTTTTTCATTAGATATTTTCCATTCGAGATTTTCCATTCGAGATTTTTCATTTTAGATTTTTCATTTGAGATTTTTCATTCGAAATTTTCATTTGAGATTTTCATTCGAGATTTTTCATTCGAGATTTTCAATTCAAGATTTTCCATTCGAGACTTTTCATTCAAGATTTAACATTCGAGATTTTTCATTCTAGATTTTTCATCTGTGATTTTCATTCGAGTTTTTTCATGCGGGAATTTCCAGTTGTGAATTTTCATTCGAGATTTATCATTCGAGATATTTAATTCGTTTAGTTAACATATATAATTCGAGATTTTTAATTAGTTTAAGAAACCGTATGGTTAATTCAACATTAATCTCACACCGACTGTACAAAACCTGAGAAAATGTAAGTAGTGACGAGTTTACCCTCGAAGTATCGAAGTCAAAAGTAGCACAAAAAATGGTGTAGTGACGAAAGAACACTAACCCGTTTTTTTAAATTACTTTTGTATTTGTTTACCTCATATCTCCGCCATTTATGAACCGATATGCTTTTTTTTAGTTGTCACGATATAATTCTTGATTTTTCCCCTTTTTTCTTGAAAATCTGGTTCTGATGATGGTGTAACACCCCCCCTTACTTATAACTATATTAACCGCGCGCACTCACCGACTTCCTAATTAACTATGTGGAGCTGACGTTAACTTAATCTTACCTACTTTCTTAAATCACTATAAATTGGCCATGTGATCGTCTAGTTATATTCCTACGTTGTGTATTGTAATAACTCAAATTCTTTTTTTTTGTTAATTTTGTCGAGTCTTAATGTATCCTATCTCCATAAAATATATCTACCTTTTTCCCTAACCCATGTCATTAGTTGCTACTAATTCTGGTACAAAAAATACCTACTTACATTTTATTTTTATTTCTGTACACTTCGGGACATTTAACTAAAAGTTTACTCCAGGGTATTATTTTATTCTATAGTTTGTTATTCCTTTGATAAGAGAATACCGTAAAGGAAATGACAAGAAATTACTTGTATAAATTATTTGCTTCCTAGATAGGATTTTTAAGTTATTTCTTTAACTGTTCGGAGGGATGAACCATAAATGATAAGGTTTACATCCAGGGATAAGCGACTTTTGGAGGACAGCTCCGTCCACGCTGTCTACGGTGATCTTCTGCCATCGCTCTTGGTCAGATCCCCCTCGCTTGGACATAGGTAGATTACCTAATATTGTCCGGGAATTTTATCCAAATGATATTCTAATGCAAATCAATTATTTTTACTCTATTACAAGGGATTTCAGAGGATCGCGAAACTATTTCCGTCGAGAGTAAGTTTGTTAGTCATTTTCTAACATTCCAGGGAATTTACATGTAATCAATAATGCAAAACCAACCACATTCATTCTTCACCTTTGGTTAACTTTGGGATTTATCTAGGCTTACTATAAAGCCCTGAAAAATCCCTACTCAATTCATACTCCTACTTACGAATAATTCTAAAATTCTCTGTAGAATAAATAGAATTCCTAGTTGGATTATCCAGGTAAGAATAATCACTTGCAAAAAACCTAGACTATATTTAAATGAAATTTTCCTTCCGCGAACGATAATTCTCAATTACAAGATTCTCTTTCTTCTAGTATTTTAATACGTTTGATAAATATTTTACCCGTTCCTTTATGAAAGAATAATAGAAAACTATATTTTATTCCCGGTTAAATTTTCGAAAATGCCAATTCGTAAAATTGGTCTGCGTACGCACTAATACAATACCTACATAAGTGTGCCTGATTACCTGGCTAAATTGGGTGTGTGTGATTCAAAAACTTTGAGAAGCCGATCTCATTTTATTTTAAATGTGCGAGTTAATTGTGTGTGTCTCCTGACGAGGTGCAATGTCAGAATACCTAGTTTGAAACTATTAAGGTGGGGATGTCTGTCGCTGTGTTACCTAAAACGACAAACGGAGCCTAGAGGGTAGGAAAATAGGTATATAGGAGGGGTAAGATTTTGCCTATCCAGCGGACTCACTGGATAACTCTTTCGAGCAGATAGAGGTTTCCTGTCAGGCAAAAAATCGGAATTCTGAAAACATTCAAACAGAAAAGGATCTATAGACTACGACAGCCCACAAATCTCTTCCTTCGGAGAATGATCACTTTTTCACAAAGCTAAACACTTCCCTCCCCATTGACTTTGAATATTTAAAATCACTTGAAAAGCATCACCAAAAAGAAACTAGTTAATTCCTTTTATTTTGGAGGTTTTCTAATTACCTTTATATTTCACAAAATTTAAACTTTCACTAAATTATATATAATTTCACTTATTATGGACTATTCTACTTTCTAGAATCAGTCCTAATATTTCAAAGTATAAATCTCTGGCTTTTAAAATAAACTTCAAAATCACTTCATAACTTAATTAACACGATTTAATATTTTTACCCCAGGGCTTCCGCACAGACGTGTTGCTTATTAGAAAATCGCCCAGAACTGACCCCGAACATGGCGGCCTCATCATATTTATGTCACCATGGGAGAGGTGAGGGACTTCCTCGTAAAACAAGACAGTAGTTTTTTGGGGTCAAAGGGGATGCGGAGTGCGAGGGGAAATTATGCGTTATTTATACAAAACATTTCGCTTAATTCTGAACCTTATTCGTATGACTCCTAAACAATCGTCAGGAATTTGGTATACTCTCAAAATATTCTGAGAAACGTTTGTTTAGCATTCACACAGACCAACTCTTAGAGAGACGAACGTACAAACCCTCCATTGTTAGTAACCTCACTACCCAAATTCCGCTCGATTTATTTGATAAAAATATCCACTAATTTTATTTGAGTATTTGTTAGATATTAATGAAACCAGTAAGTACGTTTCGTTACAATGGGAACCATGAGGAATTGAGGGAAGCCCTCAAATATTATCGGCACAAATCGCTATGATTTCAATATTTTCAACAACAAGTCAAGCATGCGCATTCAGAAAGTGCCATTTGGTTATGTGGAACAGATGAAGAAGACCAGAGATGATCATTAGAACTATTCAATAATAAGTATTTCACGGGTAGTACTTTTATTTTCAAGTAGTTCAGAGTGACTTTCAGATATCCGATTAAACTGAAATTTGGCAAACCAAGTTTCTATGTAAATGCCATAATATGATGTTGACAGCGAGCTGATCTAATGATAAAGATGGAAGATGGACAACGGAACTCCTCGATGGATAATAGTAGACTGGCCGGGTTTAGGCTCTTTGTGATCAACACACGGTTCCGATCACTAATTTTATAAAATCTTGTATTTGGGATAAATTCCAGCTTCGAAGTCTTTTTTTCTTCGAACAGAATTATCTAATAACAGATTTGGTCTCGGTGAAAACAGGGACCCTCGGTTATCGATTTTTAATCTGTGCAGTAATAAAAAAAAATATGTTACTGCACCGATTTAAAATCGATATCTGAGGGTTCTTGTGGTCAGAGATCACGAATCTGTAGTTAGTATTCAAAAAAGTGGCTACCATTTTCAACATTTTGTTACCTGAGTGATTGAAATCGATTTGGAAAGCAATCACTCCATTACTAGGTTTAATTTGGCATATGTTCGTGTTCTTAATTTATATTTTATTTGTTGCGGTCTCCAGGTAGCACAACTGATTTATATGTTCAAAAAAAAAGTACATATCTCGTCGTCATTCTTCCCGTAAATATATATAAAAAAAATGTACTAAATTTTATTATGTTTAATATAAGTTTAACTAAGTTTAAAAAAAATGTATCAAACTTTTTGCATGTCAACATTGGTAAAACATAGCTGGATCTACCATACTATTTGTCACCTGTTTGATATGTACCCATGTTTGTAAATGAATATATGATTATGATTATGACTACATCAAGTTTCATCAAAACTTCGCCATTTTTTTTAATGTGAATCAATACTAAGAAAAAAATACTCTTGAATCCTGCCTGCTGGGTATTGGATAAATTCCGGATATTCGGTAGCCCTGGTTGACCCGTCATTCCAAGTAGAATATAAAAAAATAAAATTAAAAAAAGTAACCTAACAATTCCTGCAGCCTGCTGCTTGTCTGGATAATTGGATAAATTCCGGATACCTAACAAATTTATACCGTATAGCAGTCGCTCCCATTTCCCTTATTGAGAATTCATTTTTTGGGATGCTCTTAATAGTAGGAGAGCACAAGAGGAGATTTAGGAATTCACTCGCGCACGTCAGATTAACATATAGGGGATATCTTGCACCCTGTTGAGTACTTCCACTATTTATAAGCCCTTAATATAGAAACCTGCGTCTAGGGCAGCTGATCAGTAAAGGTTAGCTAAATAGTAAAAAATTAAAAAACAGCCAAGTGCGTGTCAGACTCGCGCGAAAAAAAAATGTTATATTACGAATGTTTCCGTACCTTGGCGTAATAGCAAAAAAATAATGTCTGTTGTATGGGAGCCCCCTTAAATATCTATTTTATTCTGTTTTTTGTATGTGACAACAGAAATACATCATCTGTGAAAATTTCAATTGTCTAACTATCACGGTTCATGAGATACAGCCTGGTGACAGACGGACGGACAGCGAAGTCTTAGTAATAGGGTCCCATTTTACCCTTTGGGTACGGAACCCTAAAAATTATCATTAGAAATACTCGAGCGCGTTAGATTAAGGTAAGGATAGTGTGCATTTGTGCATAGTGTGCATTTCAATAATCTGTCGATTTGAGCGTGACGGAAGAGAGAGGTTACAAACTTTAGTTTAGTGCATTCAGTTGCATTGAAGTATGTATTCTTTTACTTTTTCGCGATCTCTTACTTTCTCGCACCGTCCCCACGCTACTTTCCGTCGCTATGACGCCATCACACATCACATCACACAAATATTTTTAAATATTATTGTTTATTTACCTGTTTTTTACTGTTATATTATAATAGAAAGTTTTTTTTATTTTCCTTCGTTTTTCCATGCATTTAATATGTCCCTTTTTTTTAATTAAGTACAGATTATCCCTCCAAATAATCGACAGATTATGGGTCAGCACTTAGCACAACTAAGACATCAAGCTGAATCACCTGTATAATAATCTGACACAGTCGAATATTTCAAAATGGAGTTTTTTTTGCATTCTCAAGAAGCCTCCATGAGCGTACGTCAGTATTTTGAATGGGAGATTCTTTCGGGTTCACTTAACATCCCCTCTGAATATCTGACGCGCTCGAAGTTTATTTTTCCCACGTTTTCAACCCTTCCGTAAAGCCACCCCCACCATGCAAACCGGCACCGTACATCCGATATCAGAGACACGTGGGGCATATACAATATAAATATCTGACATGCTAGAGTATTGCCTTGTGATTTTTTTTAACATTTTGAACGTCTGTGGACTCTTCCCGCACCGGTGAAAGGGTTTACACTAAAAACCTTTTTTTATTTCTACCATCTAATCTTCAAAATCCAATAGGTTCCTATGACGCTCGAGCAAATCCCCATTTAAGCCTTCACGCGTTCCCCTACTATAAAGCTTAATTCAGGTCAATCTTCGGTGAACCAAATTTCATCAAAATCAGTTTATGGCCGGCGGTAGGTAGTGATTGAGTAACAAAGTTCCAAACATACACTAATAAATTAACATACCCTTTCCTCACTATATTAAATCGGGTGAGTCGCAAAATAAGCGAATACATTTTCGTAAAAAAAACTAAAATCGCTTAGTGGTAGAGCTGGTACATTGTAGGGAAAATCGCTAAGCCAAACTATTTTGTTCACAATATAAACTCTTTCATGAGTATACTACCGTAGAATTGGTTTGTGTTCACGACTGTATGATTGAACTGTCAAACCATGTCAGTCCCGTTAATTTTCACAAACCTCAAATAAATAGGAATTTGGATGGGTTTCCTATTACCCGAATTACAATTATAACAACGAAAACCAACAATTTTCAGTAAAATAATACAAGTTTTTGTAATGATATATCGAAGTATCCGGTTACCCGTTTTCACCTGTGAATAAAAAAATGAACGTAGCCCACCCTTCCAGCGCCGTGGAAAACCACGGAATGACAGAAAATGGCGTAGAAATCGTGTAGATACGGCGAATTGAAAATGTTTTCGTGTTTTTACATATCTTTTGTATGAAAAGATTAAAAACCCCAACATACTTTTAAAACTAAGTGTATAGACATGATACTGAAGTGTTTTATTTCTCAGAAATAGCTGTAATTCCGTAGATTTTAGCTCATATGTAGATGCTCTATTTTGATCAATTTCGTGAAAATGGGTAGGTAGTTTTTCAATTTACACAAAATCTAGAAAGAATTTTAGAAAACCCCAACGAACTTTTATTCAACCTGAAGTGTTCTTTCTACTGATCTAAATATTATTAAGAATAAAGCTAAATCCGGGAAGTTCTTGGCTTTTCAAAACACCACTTTTCAAGGGTTTTGGCAGACGGCTCTCTTAAGAAAAAAACATCTTTGCATTTTGATCAGGAGCCCCTAATAAGGAATCTCGACTTCAACCTCAATTTTTGTAAAAATGCAACCACTTTGTCGATCTTCACAAGCAATTTTTTTTGAATAACATTTCCACAAACTTTTTTTTTCTTTGTATGTATTTGGCGTCGCACGGCTTGTACATTTACCATTTTCAAGTATAATTTTATTATTGTATTTTGCAACGTTATAATCCTTCCAAGTCGTCAAAGTCACAGTCAAGTCATGTTTTAGTAAAACAGTGGGCGTTTTACAATAACTTTGGCAGACAATTTCCGCCAATTTGAAAAGTCACGCAATACACTTCCATTTCATTTCACTACATTGTGCTCTATAGACGAGCTACATTGGTTACATACAATGCCACAAAAATTACACAAAATCACTCAAAAAAATACTAGGAGATAAAATAAAATAAAAGTAGACTAAGTGTGACAGTATTGGGATCAGTCAGACTGACAGTTTGCAAAGGTTTGTCTAAATATTTGTTGTACGTTCAAACAGTGCCATTTTGCAAACGAAATAACGTCTAAACTTGAATGAAAGTCATCTGAAGTTTATTTAAAAGCTCTCTTCCGTGGTTGACAACAATAGGGCTGTAGAACAATGGGTGATAAACAATTCTCTGCCACGCTATCTTGATTACTGGTACCCTGGGAATTCGAACGAATACTTGCATATCTAGGGGAAAATGTTCGCGGTATACTTTGCCCACCAGTGGATTTTTGTGGGGCAAAGCAGAGGCATCTTTGTTTCGGGGGTAGGCCGATACATAGATTTAAATAAAAATCATTGAAATAACAACAAAAACAAAACATCTATACCGGGAGCTCATTCCACAATGAGCTCGCGTTGGATATCTTCCCACTGCACTAATATGGACATAACTAAATAAATAAGTAAATAATAAATAAATAATGCTGGACATTCCACACAACATTATCTAGCCCCGAGCTAAGCAGAGCTTGTGTTATGGGTACTAGATAACTGATATACTTAATACAATACATTAACAAGATAGATATTTTTTATTATACATAGAAAATAAAATAATAAATAAATAAATAATGCTGGACAGTTCACACAACATTATCTAGCCCCAAGCTAAGCAGAGCTGGTGTTATGGGTACTAGATAACTGATATACTTAATACAATATATTACATAGATAGATATTTTTTATTATACATAGGAAATACCCAGAACACCCTAAACAAATATCTGCGATCGCACAAATATTTGTTCCGAGTGCGGGAATCGAACCCGCAACCTCCTGCGTCGCAGGCCGAGCTTCGCCCGTCGCGCCACAGAGGTCGTCAATAGCCAAAACACCCTGAACAAATATCTGCAGATCACACAAATATTTATTCTGAGGCGGGAATCGAACCCGCAACCTCCTACGTCGCAGGCGAACCTTCGCCCGACGCACCACAGAGGTCGTCTATGTACGTTATTGTAAAACTATAGGTAATTTCAATAGGGTTCATAGTAGAATAAGAATACGTTTATACTTACATACTGACCAGAACATACTTTTTTTTTTATGTACTTCTCACAATCACGTTGGTTCGTAGTCCTGATCCCACACTAGGATCCTCTGTGTCGTGTGCAGATCATACAAATATGGGTCCAGCAGAGGGAATTGAACCCGCAACCTCTCGCATCTCAGCCGGGTACTCGCCCGCCGCGCTACAGAGATCGTCAATGTTATACAAACATTGCAAGTAAAAAAAAGCTTGTAAAAAACACTTTTATCATCTTATAGTTTATGAATGCTCACAATTCCCCCTGTCCCCTACAGAAAATTGTATTTGTATTCGAGAACCAGTAGTTAAGTTTTGGTACAAAATGCATGAGCCAAGCAAATTGATAGAAAACAACCCTACCAAGCTCGCCTGTAGAAGTTAATAACGTTTCAAACAAAATATTCAGAGATAGTTCGTGAGATAGCACCGTCAGGTTTTTCAAACAAGAAAGAAAAATAAATACTCCTCAAGTGTACAAATATTTTTCTTCCTATTACCAAGCAATTGTCCTTAAAACAAAAGCAGAAAGTGGCATTTTTATGCTTTATAAAAACGAAAATATTGTATGAAAATCTATTTCATCCCGTTTTCTATTCTCATTTTTGCGTATATTTTATATTCTTGTTAATTTTCTTGTTGTACGTATATTTGTCCAAAATAAACGTTTTCATAAGTTTCATATAAAATGAAAGCATTCGTTCAAAAAATATACATAAATCCTTTTTTTTTTGTGATTTTTTTTTTCTGTTCTTTATTTTTATCAGCTTTTACTGTAGTTGAAAGAAAAGTAGATTTTTAACCTCGCTCAGAGTGACTGCCTTTTGCACCATTCAGGTATTTATGTACTAACGAGTACAATGTTTTTCACTCGTGTTTTTAGTGCAACAATGACTCACTTTCCGCTCTGTGCAACAATATACTTTTATTAAGTACTGAAACTTTACTAAAAACTAATATTCACTAAAACAGGATAATATAACCATGAGTCTATCAATAACTAAAAACAAGGTCCTCTCGGCGTTGTGTTATTTAATATGCTGAAGGCAATAAAAACATCTTATAATTGATAGTGTTACGAGCTAGGGTTCAGGATAAAATAAACTCTTAAAACACCGGTGAACAAATTAACACATTTTAATAAAATAATCCAAAAAGCACAAATTCACACTTCCGTTAACCGCACTATTCAAAATTATCACTCTCACCACTTTACTTGCACTATACTACGCTGTTCTAAATTATCCCTCTCAGGTCTCTTGATTACTTCACACACTTAGCTAGTAGTCAACTGATCTCCACGAATGAATTTACGACTTTATATACGAGCGTCTTAGAGTCTCGAATATTCTAACAATTACGAGCAATCTGTAGAAACGTCTACCATAGGCTAGAACTATCGGGAACTATATCTATCCTGCTCTAACAACAGGATAGCAGGCTCCCGCTACACTTCTCTGACACATATTTACTCTATGGGTAGAGCCACAGGTTCAGCTATTCGTCAATAGATGGCGTTAAATGTGTTGCCGAATGACTTTATCTGTGGTGCCATATTCATTCTGTGTTGGCGCGTAACATTGCCCCCTCCTTAGACGTGCTCGTCCCGAGCATCGTTAGACCCATAATATCGCGCCAATCTATCTACATGTACAATCTTAGGTGTACCTCGCAGCCCCTTCTGAATTCGGTACGTGACATCTTTAATCCTGGTCACAACACGGTATGGTCCGTCCCATATCCGGACCAGGTCTTCCTGGTAGCGCATCCGCGTTACCATCATGGTCTTGTGAGATCAAAATTCTTGGGGCTTTTCTAAAACTGGCCAGTACTCGCCCCGCAGTACTGGCGTTTACTCGTTTCCCTGCTGGTTGTAGGTGGAGGTCAACCACCCGGTCTTCCTGAGATCGAACTTTCCTTTCGATCACCCGTTTGGGGCAACTAGACCTTAGATGACCCTTTTCCCCACACACGTAGCATCTAGGGCTAAATTTCGGACGGTTGTCACGGTTAGGAGACGCCACCATTTCCCTGATGCGGTGCGCTCGATGGTCCTGACCTACGGCCTCCACCTCCAATGCATGCGCCAATGCGTTCTTCAAAGATTCGTGGTGCCCAAGTCTCACAGCAGCCCGTACTTCAAGATCACGTATTCCATCGACAAAGGCTTGGACTAAATTACCGTCGATGAGTACAGGCGACGATTGATATGCCTTTCGAACCAGCTTTTCTATTTCGAGAGCCCACTGCTGTAGGTTCTCAGAATGTCGCTGCGCTCTCTCCTTTAATTGAGCGCGGAACACGTGCTCCAGATGTGCATCACCATAGCGGGATTCCAATGCTTCGAGCAGCTGTTCGTAGCTGAATTCCTTTCCGAGGGCCTCTAAAATGGTAAGCGCCTGGTCACGAAGGCCTAGAGTAAGGGCAGTCATAGCCTGCGCTGTGGTCCATCCGTTGGCCTTGACCACGGCCTCAAACTGGATCTTGTAGGCTGACCACGAAGAGCTTCCATCAAACGGCGGCACCTTGAATCCTCGGACTGTAGGTGTAGCAACCACTGAAGCCACGTTCCCATCTCCAGACTTCAGCACACCCAGAGCCTTTCTAACATCGGCGATCTGGGTTTCAGCTTTGGAGATGCGACTCTCTTGGTTTTGTACCTGGTCTTTTACATCCCGGAGTTCTTTCCCAATAGTCACGTACAGGTCCCTTATGAGGCGAGTCTGTTCCTCTTTATCGCGGCGCAGTAGCTCCTCAAGGCGTTGAACCTGCTCCTCCTGCCGACGAGTCTGCTCCTCTCCTGAAGCATTGCCATTAAAGCAGCAAAATCAATTGAAGCGGGAGCTTGGACCGCTGAAGGTGGTGAAACCCCGGATGATCCAGCAGCTGGCTCCACCATTGGGTCAGGAATCTGGCGACGCACTTGTGATGGTGAACTTTCAAGTCGCCTGACATCCATTTCCAACTGCCGTTGACTGCGCGTCCTGATACCTTCCGTATCGTCCTTTGGAAGTACCGGCATTATTTTATCCCGACTTCTGACACCAATTTGTTACGAGCTAGGGTTCAGGATAAAATAAACTCTTAAAACACCGGTGAACAAATTAACACTTTTTAATAAAATAATCCAAAAAGCACAAATTCACACTTCCGTTAACCGCACTATTCAAAATTATCACTCTCACCACTTTACTTGCACTATACTACGCTGTTCTAAATTATCCCTCTCAGGTCTCTTGATTACTTCACACACTTAGCTAGTAGTCAACTGATCTCCACGAATGAATTTACGACTTTATATACGAGCGTCTTAGAGTCTCGAATATTCTAACAATTACGAGCAATCTGTAGAAACGTCTACCATAGGCTAGAACTATCGGGAACTATATCTATCCTGCTCTAACAACAGGATAGCAGGCTCCCGCTACACTTCTCTGACACATCTTTACTCTATGGGTAGAGCCACAGATTCAGCTATTCGTCAATAGATGGCGTTAAATGTGTTGCCGAATGACTTTATCTGTGGTGCCATATTCATTCTGTGTTGGCGCGTAACAATAGTTTAGGGGAAAAATGGTTGTAACTACGAAAACAGAGGCTACTTTGCAAATTGATTTCTAACACATTAAGTTGATTTATGAATTTTTTGAAAACAAGTGGCCAGTGTTTATATTATTTAGAATAACATATATATTTTTTCGTAGATTTTTGTATAAAGATTGTGTTGGTAATAATAGTTTTTAAAACGAACGTTTGGGACATGCTTCACCTGAACCATAGATCTAGCGAAAATTCTACGTCTATGGCCTGAACACAGAAGTAGTAGCGTCTGTTAATGGGTTGATGTTACCAGCTCGTACTTCTCCGTTTATTCGTTCGAAATTTATTTTGACGAAATAATGAACCGTTTGGCAAAATGTGTAATCCCAATAGAAACAAAAATAAATTAACTTTAACACCATCCACGTGACGATACCCCCCGTCGAAGTCGCAAGCTTATTCCCATGTTTTCAAACGTGAAAAAAATACTTCAAAGTAGCTGGGAAACCCCGAAATTTACAACAAAGTTGAGTTACTTTCAAATTTGTTTTGAACTTATTTACCTTCGTTTGTAAGGAGTCTCTTTGAAATCAATTTAACGAATTATAAGCTTCTGCGGCTTCCAGCGCTGGTACCTCGTTAAGCACCAAGTAAGTATTACCCTTGTGTAATGTAAGCGACTTTGCTATAGGTCGATGGTAAATAAACTAGCGTGCTGAAAGGTATCCATGAGCCTTTTTAACCCCCGACGCAAAAACGACGGGGTGTTAAAAGTTTGACCGGTCTGTGTGTGTCTGTGTGCGTGTCTGTCTGCCGCATCGTAGCTCCCGAACGGATGTACCGATTTTGATTTAGTTTTTTTTTGTTTGAAAGGTGAATTAGTCGGGAGTGTTATATTAGCTATGTTTGATCAAAATCGGTTCAGCTGTTTCATTGCGTTAAGGGGTTTTTTAATGTTTCTAAATTAATTGCTTGTTACAAGCTTTTATTTAACTTGCAATGTATGTCCGGATGGAATCTTGCAACTGAATTTTAAAGCAGTTATCAACCGATTGGGATGATATTTTGCATACGTGTCAAGTTGCGATGACAATGCAATATTATGGCTACAGCGAGCTGATCTGATGATGGAGACGGAAGGTGGACAACGGAACTCCTCGAGGGATAATAGTAGACCGGCCGTGTTTAGGGTCATTTTAATGAGCACACGGTTACGATCACTAATTTTATAAAAGCATGTATTGAAAAATATATTTTTCACAAAAAACTTATTTAAACTACGTGCGAATATAAATTCAAATTAATGGTGTCAAAAACCCTACTAATATTATAAATGCGAAAGGTTGTGAGTGTGCGCGTGTGTTTGTTAGTTACTTCTTCACGCTGAAACGGCTCGACGGATTTGGATGAAATTTGGAATGGAGTTAGCTTGACTCCCGGAATAACACATAGGCATAACACATTTTTATCCCGATATTCCCACGGGATCGAAACCTATGCGGGTAACACCGCGGGGCGCTGCTAGTACTGAATATGACTAACTGAAATAAAAAGTGAGCAAAAAATTGAGTGTTATGATATGTTTTTATATAAATATGGTCTCTGCAAAACATTTGCCAAAATTACCCACACAGCAATTTCCTTCAGTAATTTTCCCTAATTCGACGCTAATTCTCTCGTATAAAATCCTCTTCCCACGAAAGTATTTAGACAGAATAATAATTAAGATTACAGAGCTGGTGGAGATGGTATGAACCGTAAGCATGCGCCAAAAAGAGGATGATGGTTAAATTGGTCAAGCTAAAGATAAAAGAGAATAAACATTCTCTGAAGCAGAGATGCTAGGTTATTTATTCGTAATTTTTCATTCAAGATTTATCATTCGAGATAGTTCATTCAAGATTTGCTATGCGAGATTGGTCATTCGAGATGATATATTGCTCATATCCACTGCTGGTGGGGTTTTTGGGAATGATCCAAAGGATAGTTTCAAAATCCCCACTGCCATACCAGTGATCGCGCGGTGGGGTTTTTGGGAATTATTTTACGTTTGGAAACTCCCTAAAACCCCACATAGCGTTTAAACAGGAGATAAAGATTTTGCTATTAAAACTTTCGTGAGTTGTACAAACGGGATTTGGTGGAAATAAAGATTATTCACCCTTTTATGATTTGTATTGAAGCATACATATGCAAAGTTTCAAGTTTGAAGTTCAAGATATAAGATTCTTCATGTTTTCATGAAGTGGTTTTGCTAAAAAGGAACCCACGCTTCCAGTTTCAGCTTTCTATGTCCAGCGGTTTTGGCTCGGCGATGATGAATCATTCACTCAGTCAGTCAGTCAGTCAGGTTAAGCTCTTATATAGGTATAGATATCACACACTTTGATCTAACAAAATCATAATCTAGAGTCCGCGCCATGACTGAAGTCCGACGGCCTTTTGAGGAACTAACGGATAACACAGGTAGATTTTCGCTTTTGCACTTATGCGCATAGAAACTAGCGCCCAGTCACCGGACTTCAGTCGTGGCGCGGACTCTATACCTATCTAAATTAGTACTCTATATCTCTATAGTCTTCTATATCTTGCTTATTACTCTAAGATTCGGACTTTGCTGTTAACCGTGAAAGGCCATGAAAGTCTATTATCCGGAAGGAAAAATTAAGGCAAAGTTCCAAACACGAAATATCAACAGCTTCGTATTTGGATGC
This sequence comes from Operophtera brumata, assembly GCA_932527175.1. Taxonomy (NCBI): domain Eukaryota; kingdom Metazoa; phylum Arthropoda; class Insecta; order Lepidoptera; family Geometridae; genus Operophtera; species Operophtera brumata. The sequence continues at coordinate 48,595,816 of OW052239.1, read as the reverse complement.
GTCCCTTGGTACTTAATATTTACTGTAAAGTTCGTATAAAAACGAAGTAGCAACTTTTGAGGACCTTATAAACCAAATTACGCTCAAAAATACGTATAAAGTATTAGTTATCCTTAACATAAACAAAGGCCGTGGTCACAGTGGGCTATAGCGAGAGCTATGCTCGGAGTTTCATTACCTGAACCGCAATTGCGCTAATTTTGAACGTTATTACCAAAACAAAACCTTTCACGTTATTTCGTACGTCTGGATTGAGGGATCCTCGCTTTGATAACAATCTAAGCGACAAAAAAATAGATAAGACGCATAAAAAAAAAGCATAAAAAGTAAACGAAGTAAGTAAGTTTAAAAAGAAGTATGGAAAGTATGACCGGGTTAACCGCTCTTGTCAAAAATATATATGAGATAAATCTTAGGTAAATATACAAAGTCGCGCATAAAAGCTAGCAAGTTGACTCGCAAGATCTCTTCATCTCAGTAAGCACTTTCCAATAATCAGAATGGCTGGATAAGGCGCTCGGATGCGGATATCCTTAAGATACGATAAGCTACGTCTTCTATGTCATACCGACTTACTCTTATCTATCGAACGGCATTTTCATATAGCCGAGTGTCATTTTACATCGTTGAAGCATTTTATGGAGTTGAGGCGCACTGTCCACTGAAGCTAGTACTGGTATAACGTCTTCTATGTCATACCGACTTACTCTTATCTATCGAACGGCATTTTCATATAGCCGAGTGTCATTTTACATCGTTGAAGCATTTTATGGAGTTGAGGCGCACTGTCCACTGAAGCTAGTACTGGTATAACGTCTTCTATGTCATACCGACTTACTCTTATCTATCGAACGGCATTTTCATATAGCCGAGTGTCATTTTACATCGTTGAAGCATTTTATGGAGTTGAGGCGCACTGTCCACTGAAGCTAGTACTGGTATAACGTCTTCTATGTCATACCGACTTACTCTTATCTATCGAACGGCATTTTCATATAGCCGAGTGTCATTTTACATCGTTGAAGCATTTTATGGAGTTGAGGCGCACTGTCCACTGAAGCTAGTACTGGTATAACGTCTTCTATGTCATACCGACTTACTCTTATCTATCGAACGGCATTTTCATATAGCCGAGTGTCATTTTACATCGTTGAAGCATTTTATGGAGTTGAGGCGCACTGTCCACTGAAGCTAGTACTGGTATAACGTCTTCTATGTCATACCGACTTATTCTTATCTATCGAACGGCATTTTCATATAGCCGAGTGTCATTTTACATCGTCGAAGCATTTTGTGGAGTTGAGGCGCACTGTTTTCTCTGAAGCTAGTACTGGTATAACGTCTTCTATGTCATACCGACTTATTCTTATCTATCGAACGGCATTTTCATATAGCCGAGTGTCATTTTACATCGTCGAAGCATTTTGTGGAGTTGAGGCGCACTGTTTTCTCTGAAGCTAGTACTGGTATAACGTCTTCTATGTCATACCGACTTATTCTTATCTATCGAACGGCATTTTCATATAGCCGAGTGTCATTTTACATCGTCGAAGCATTTTGTGGAGTTGAGGCGCACTGTTTTCTCTGAAGCTAGTACTGGTATAACGTCTTCTATGTCATACCGACTTATTCTTATCTATCGAACGGCATTTTCATATAGCCAAGTGTCATTTTACATCGTCGAAGCATTTTGTGGAGTTGAGGCGCACTGTTTTCTCTGAAGCTAGTACTGGTATAACGTCTTCTATGTCATACCGACTTATTCTTATCTATCGAACGGCATTTTCATATAGCCGAGTGTCATTTTACATCGTCGAAGCATTTGGTGGAGTTGAGGCGCACTGTTTTCTCTGAAGCTAGTACTGGTATAACGTCTTCTATGTCATACCGACTTATTCTTATGTATCGAGCGGCATTTTCATATAGCCGAGTGTCATTTTACATCGTCGAAGCATTTTGTGGAGTTGAGGCGCACTGTTTTCTCTGAAGCTAGTACTGTATAACGTCTTCTATGTCATACCGACTTATTCTTATCTATCGAACGGCATTTTCATATAGCCGAGTGTCATTTTACATCGTCGAAGCATTTTGTGGAGTTGAGGCGCACTGTTTTCTCTGAAGCTAGTACTGGTATAACGTCTTCTATGTCATACCGACTGGTGTTATTTTCTATCGAAAGTAATATTTAACCCCAGACGCAAAAACGACGGGATGTTATTAAGTTTGACGTGTCTTTGTGTGTGTGTGTGTGTGTTTGTGTGTTTGTCTTTGGCATCGTAGCTCCCGAACGGATGAACCGATTTAGTTTTTTTTTTGTTGGAAAGCTGAATTTGACTGGAGTGTTCTTAGCTATGTTTGATCAAAATTGGTTCAGCCGTTTAATTGCGTTGAGGGTTTTTTTAATTTTTAAAAAAATAATTACTTGTTGATAAAGCCGTACTAGTTTCTGATAAAAATGTTTAAGCAAGGTTTCTAGACCGATGTTGTCCTTACTTTATGGCGGCGTTGAGCTCACCACTTGTCACGTTTATTTCCCACGATGGTGCAACTCACAGTGAAAAGAGGCCCATTTGAGGGTCTGCCTACCCTTTCGGGGAAAAAGGTGTGTGTCTATGTATGTATGTATTATTCAGATATTTGGTATAAATAATATGTATCTTGTATATGTATCCCATTGTACATTTCTGTTATTTTTTGTTATTGAGTTATGTTTTGTGTTTCTGTGTGTTATTTGTGTACAATAAAGAGTTAATCTATCTATCTATCTATCTATCTTGGGGAACATATCTAGGTTTTGGCCATGGGGTGTCCGGCCCAAGAATAGACCCCTCCATCTCCTCCCGTGGTTGAAGTTAATGGCGAGTAAGGGATTACCCGGACTTTGTTTGTAAGATTCGTTGGTATAAGATTTGTCCTGGCTGCTAGCTTATATAAGGAACGTGATATTACTGGAAGAAAGCGTTAGCAGAGTCAAGTCGTGGGACGCAATGGAAGCGATGAGCTCACCACTTGTCACTTCTATATTCCACGATGGTTTAACCCACTGTGAAAAGAGGCCCATTGAGGCGCTGCCTACCCCTTCGGGGAAAAAGTGTTTGTATAAATATGCATGTAAAAAAATATAAGATACCGAGTTCGCGTCTATGTAGGGACGGTTCAGTCGACAGTGGCCCTACACCTTAAGGGGGCCAAGTGTGCAGTCTTGTGGAGATAAGGTTAAAACGATGCGTTAAGCCATTCTATATTCACTAGAGGTCTATAAGACGCCGTATCGCTGTCGTGTTCAGGTAATTTGTATAGATTTTCTATGAAGTTGTATTTGGTTGATACAGTGATGTGTTCTCGTTCGAAAGGGATTAGTAGGAAGGAACGAATGCAAGTTCGATCGTCGCGTCACTGGTTGATTCTTGGTCACTCTGAGGTAGTCTGTTGAGGTGTAGTGAGTCTGAAAAAGCCTTGTAAATAATAGTAAAATAACCAATTTGTTTTTAACTCTTGGATCTTTCCGATCGGAATAGGAACGGGATCGAAATGGAATCAGGAATTATTTGCTGTGGTCATTGAAATTTAATACAGGTAACTACTTTTATCCGCGGGCTGGCATCCATAAAGCATTTGCATGCTTGTGAAGCAAGAACATAATGTGCTCCTCACTATAACTACTTGTACTATTATATATTCTGTGCTATAACATATGGCATTCCATGTATTGTATCCCACCAGGTTTTAGCAAATAAACTGATAAAATTTCATTTTTTACAAGCTTTTATTTAACTTGCAATGTATGTATGTTTGTCTGGGTGGAATCCGGGTGGAATCTTGCAACTGAATTTTAAAGCAGTTATCCTCAACCGATTGAACTGAAATTTGGCATACCTGTCAAATTCCTATGACAATACAATATTGTGGTGGCAGCAAGCTGATCTGATCAATGAGACGGAAGGTGGACAACGGAACTCCTCGATGTATTATAGTAGACTGGCCGTGTTTAGGCTCATTTTGATCAGCACACGGTTACGATCACTAATTTTGTAAAAGCTTGTATTGAATAATATAATTTTCACAAAAAACTTATTTTTGTAATAATTTAAATGGCGACTGTGAGTAGGGGGCATAATGAACAGATAAACGACCTGCAATCCTTTTTTTTTATATATTTTGGAATGATGGATCAAGCAGAAGGCCCACCTGATGTTAAGCGGTACCCTCTGCCTATGAACAGTGCATTACCACATAGGGGTCACGTCTACCTAGGACGCACCCTATGCGGCATTGCACTGCGCCCGCAACCCTGAGACATAAAGATGAAAAGTCTCATGTGCCTGTAATTTCACCGGCACCCTTATCCTTCAAACCGGAACACAGCAATGCTAACACTACTGCTTTGCTGTAGAAATAGGTATGGTAGTAGTACTTCCCCGGATGATCTCTTTCACGAAAAAGCCCTACTACTATTAATTCATAGCAACAGTCACAATTTTGCAACGGATAAATAAACTGCACTCGAAATATCTGCGCTTATGAACTGTTTCAATGGCGGACTATTTATTATACAAACTCTAAGCACTCAAACTTTATGTGTCGTTTTAATGCGTTTCTGTTCAAATGTACGCTGAAATATCTGAATTATGCAAAGCCCGGGCTAACTAACATAGCTCTCGGAATTAGCAAGTTGAAGTGGCAATGTGCAGGACAGGGAACTGACCAATTTGAGACCATATTTTTTTGACTATTCTACGTGCCCAACCTATACTTATATTATCTAAGTACAGTCACAGATAAAAGAATACTATACTAGGTACAGTTAAGAGACTGTCAAGAGGCAAAGGCTTCTCTTAAACGTAAAATATATGTTAATCTTCATCATATTTCGAAGGGCATGATAGAGCCCAAAACAAGATTTCCATAAATCTACTATGCCGTCTAAAATAATGTTATTTGTTGCTCTTTTTAATTTTATCTACATGATGGGTAATAGCAAAGACATTCTAATAACTCTTGAGCTCTTTGGGTAATAGAGATATTTATGTTGTAAGCGTACCTATTGTAGAGCGATTTTCTTTACCGAAATTGTGTTTTGGGGTCTATCATGCCCTTGGAATGATGAAGATTAACATACAATTTTGTTGTTGTTATAAACTGTGTAGATTTTGCAAAAAATACGTTCAAGAGAAGCCTACTGACCGTTCACCGTAAGATGGCACCTGCCATGGAGTATTTATTTTTCTATGGTTGGCACCATTCCCAAGGCAAGGGACAAGGCTAAGAGTATAACGTAGGTGCCATCTTACGGTGAACGGTCTGTATTTGATTCTTGACAGCCTGAAAATTTTCCAAGATTGTTAAATTTTGTAAAGTTAAGTTGATCAGTAAGTCACTTTTTCTGTGCCCTGTCGGTTGCCATATTAGTCCTATGGTCAAGTCAACCCACCCATAATGATATCACTCCAGACACAAAGTGCTATTTCCGTTACATGAGTAACCTACACCTAGTACCTACTAATAATATCCTTTGATCCTAATCCGAGATTATTATGCTCTCGATATTCGACGTATGAAAGGAGTTCGACCGAGCTAAGTAAATTAGATACGTAGAGTAGGGTTGTCACTGTACACAATTCAATATTAATAAATCCCGATAAGGTTGCACCAAACAGAAATCTTTATACAAAAAAGCGGCCAAGTGCGAGTCGGGCTCGCCCATGAAGGGTTCCGTAGCAGCAAGTAACATAATATAAAAGTTCTTGGATGGATTACGATTTATGACGTATTAAAAAAAAACTACTTACTAGATCTCGTTCAAACCAATTTTCGTTGGAAGTTTACATGGTAATGTACATCTTCTTTTTTTTTTAGTTTTATCATTCTCTTATTTTACACTTTTTACCACTTTGGAAGTGTCTCTCGCGCAAAATATTCAGTTTATAAAAAAATTATATTAGAAACCTCAATATCATTTTTGAAGACCTTTCCATAGATAACACGTACGGGTTAGATGAAAATATTTTTTTTGAGTTTCGGTTTTAAGTATGGGGAACCCCAACAATTTACTGTTTGTTTTATAGTTTTTTGTGAAATTCTTAATGCGGTTCACAGAATACATCTACTTACTAAGTTTCAACAGCCTAGCTCTTATAGTTTCGGAAAAAAGTGGCTGTGACATACACGGACAGACAGACAGACATGACGAATCTATAAGGGTTCCGTAATTTTTAGTTACGGAACCCTAAAAAACGCATCGCGTCTCACGAAAAAGCAGTTTTTATAGAATATCTCGTAAATTATAGATAATTTTACAAAACCCCTACAGTAAACCCTCGGCTTTGTTGTATTTAAATATCGTTTTTTTTACCCAATAATATGCTCCATTTTAATAAACAATCGAATCTAGCCAAAATTTAGAATCTCTGCTTAGCTTGGGTTTTATAAACTTTTGTCACCAACTCTTGTTGACAGCATTCTAGTTGACAACTTTCCTTCTATGGATACACACTGATTACACTCGGTGCATAGTCGTATCAGACGCCGTATGCCAGATAGATATTCGTCGGACGTTCGAGCGCTCAAGGTCTCACTCAACTAGCTCCGCGACTTATTGCTGATAACTAGCACGCGTAGGTGTGATGTGATTGATCAGATTCAGCATAAGCTGCGACTATCAGTCGCGACTGTCGGACGCGTCCGATAATATGTCCACGTTAAGCGGCACCCGATAACCTGAGTCTAACTGAAATTATACCAATAACCTAGAAGCAATTAGGGCTGACCCTAATCTGTGTAGTTAGATGGGACACCCGGTATATTGCACTAGTTGTATCTAGACGGGGTAGGCTGGTGCCCGTTTTAAGCACTATCAACACAGATCCGGGACGGGGCTGGGGCTTTGCGCCCCGGATGGAAAATACCCGGTGTCGCCGTCCCGGGTGCGTCTCGGATGAATGTGGGTAGTCATAGGATAGATTGCTTCTCTACGCTTGAGGCACGTTAGAACAGATTTGCATACATCTCTAAATAGTGGTCTATTAACTGAAATTGCTGTGGTGTATTCAGCCTATGATAAACACCTTCATCTCCTCGTGGATGTCGTAATAGTTTGGCCCACGTTTGCCCAGTTCTTGCTCGGGCTTATGTTCACTCACTGATGGGACTCTGTACTAGGACACCGTAGTCAGCTGTAGACCACCTAATCCGGAGATAGTAAGGCCCTCTGGGATGTTAGGGCAGACATATTTGGGTGCGTCCATATTTATCCCATGGATTCTTACATAAAGAATACACCTTTGTTTGACCACGATCTCACCTGTTGGTAAGTGACGATGTGGCTGAAAATGAAGCACAAAGGTCTAGAAGGCACCGGTTCACCTAGCCTTGAAGAGACCTAGATTATAGTTTTCAGGAAGGCAGACGACGGTAGTGTATTCCATTCCTTAGCAGTTCCGCATTATAAAGGTAGAACTGAAACGCTTAGTACGAATGGAGGGTATACTAATGAGATAAGGGTGGTACTGAGCCGTGCGTCTGCTCGTCGTTTTTCTCCTATAGTTGTCGATTCTGCGAGCTATTATGGCCACTTCAACTTGCTAATTCTTCGAGCTGTTAGTCTTCGTTCTTGTACCGATCTCCACGTTTCGGATCCAGTATTGTAGTGCAACTCTGAGCATAGCTCCATAGCCCGCTGCGCAACTGAGAAAGGTTCTCGAGTGGCGTCCACGAACTGGTGATGATGATTGATTAAAGGGTTTGCTTCGCTTTTACATTCTGGTCTACTGTTAGAATTTAATATGCAAATCTCAGAATACGGTAGCTACCGTCCCACAAAGGACGTCCCGTGCCGGATAATCCGCCATTGTGTCCCGTACACCCGGATATGGAACGTACGCGTACACATTAGAGTTAGGTATGTGCGTAGATGACAAGATACAGTACAGCTGAGCCGTGAAAGCTGAGCGAAATAGACGTTCCCAAAGAAACGTTTTGGTTTTAGGCTGGCAGCACATTGGTCGTTTTCCTGATTCGATTTCCAAATACGTAATAATGATCCGTAATTCCGTGAACCTAGTATAGATTTTCCTTTTTAGGGTTCCGTACCCAAAGGGTAAAACGGAACCCTATCACTAAGACTCCGCTGTCCGTCTGTCCGTCTGTTACCAGGCCGAACCAAGCCAGGCTGTGTCCAGGCTCATGAACCGTGATAGTTAGACAGTTGAAATTTTCACAGATCTTTTGCCGTTATAATAACAAATACTAAAAAACAGAATGAAATAAATATTTGAGCACTCATACATCATCATGGAGTTCTCATACAACAAACGTGATTTGTTTGCCGTTATACATAATGGTACGGAACCTTTCGTGCGTGAGTCCGACTTGCACTTGGCCAATTTCCATTTGGAATTGTCACTGCCGCACAGTGACGCCTTCTTGAATGCACAACAAGTTTTCTGCAAGTTTTGTATACAGCTTTCTTGCACTGGTGGCGTGATTCTGAATCGTTATTCCAGACTGTGTCAAGATGTATGCGAATGTTAAAGAACTCCCTTTTCCGCATTCGAACTCTATGGGCGGTCCATTATGCTTGAAGATGTATGCGAGTGCTGCGTTCAGGATGAAGTCAGTCGTATTTTTCCGTTCGGCATTACAAAAGCACGGGCTTCAGAGGGCCTATACCACAGGTTTGTTTAAGTTTTGCATTCGGTGTCGCGACTATCGAATTGCGAGTCGATATTTGTTTTTATGTATGGTTTTAATGAGGTTCTCATTAAGTCCACTAGAGGCGCTTATCATTTTCTGTATACAAAAACGACATTTCGAGTCGCAATTCGGTTTTCGTTATTCCGAGTTGTAACAAATTACAAAACTGTGGTAGGACCTCTAAATGTTATAAATGCTTTCTGAATAGTATGAACGTATTTGCCATGTACCTACAACACTTTGTAGAAAATTGTTGCATTCGGGTGCCCGAATAAGGAAAATTAATTCTGAAATCGAATCAGGAAACCGTGCATGTGCGGCCGGCCTTAAACGCTGTCACAAATTAGTGAGCGATCGTTCGAATGCTACATCAATGTATCTTCCAGAAGAAAGCTAATTAAGACTGCGCCAACACCAGGCAGATTTCTTCATCCAAAAAAAAAACGCCTCGCGCCGCTTGAAAAAGTTGTTTTTATTGAATATCTCGTAAAATATAGATAGTTTAACAAAACCCCTAAACCCAGTAAACCCTCTGCTTTGTTGTATTGATTTTATGTATCTAATTTACCCAATAATATGCTCCATTTCATTAAACAATCGAATCTAGACAAAAAAATAAACGTAACTTTGTTTTTTTTCTATCGAGAAAATGTTGTCATATCGTGTTTCTGTCTGGGTGATCTCTTCGGAATTATAATGTAGTATCTATGCATATTTTTAATTTGATTATTGTACTTGATATAGTCTGTTAAAAATCAAATCTTAGATTAGGAATTTTGCGGCACACCACCAAAATTTGCTAATCATTTGTGTAAATTAGTGAGTTACCTTATCCTATTACTACCTACTATTATTTATTCTGTGGTGATACGAAATGTGCATAACATTTCGGTTTTGCTTGTGGTGGATGTTTCGGTATTATTATTCAATATTAGCGCGATTGACCTCCTGGACATAATCAACTTTAGTTTTGACCCAACAGTCACATACATAGTCCTGATACATAGTCTATCCACTAGGGCCCCTGTGTCTTGTGTATCAGGAACTACCATGCTACCACAACACAGCCACGGAACTAATATTTGCAGATCATACAAACATTTGTCTCGCAGCGGGAATCGAACCCGTATTTTATCCTGGCACCACGATGACGAAAGACGCTGCCGGCGGATCAGAGTCAGTTTTTTTTTTTTTTTTTACTTCTTTAGTGACGTATGGCCCTCTTAATCGGCGGTAAACTTTGCGTTTAACAATGCATTACCTCATAGGACACGTCCACCTAGACCGCACCCTATGTGGAATTGTACTGCGCCCGCCCACCTGAACATAAAGATCAAAAGTCTCATGTGCCTGTAATTTCAGTATAATATATATTTCTGTAGTTTCGTATAAAACATCAAAATATACCATATTTCTTGAACTAAGCCCAAATGTAACCAAACGATTCAAGCCTACACGCAAAATTTACCTAAGAATAACATTATCCATTCATAAATCGTACGATTTCTCCGAACTGAGCATTATTCGCGCAATTTAACGTAATGTACACCCGTTAGAAGAATGTTTTTATAACAGCTTTAGTTATTTATATCCGTTTTACGGATAAGTAAGGAACTACTATTTATAATTAGATAGGTAAAACTTTATTCCACAACACATAAAAAATAACACATTACAAACCATCAAAATATAAGTATGGAAGCACAATGGGTTTTATCGCTGAGAGCGATCTCTTCCAGAGCATCTTGGGATGGACTGGAATTGACGAGAACGAGCCTGCCTCTGTTTTCGTAGTTTCAACCATTTTTCTCCAAAACTATCCTAACTATCAATCATAAAATGTTTTTATTGCCTTCAGTATATTAAATAGCAATAACGCCGAGAGGACCTTCGTTTTATTTTTGAAAATTAATTTCCAAATGATTTTTTTATTAAAACAAAAAAACCTGAGTTTCGCTCACTTTTCGTTTCTCGAACGCTATTCTGTCACTTTCTAACTTACCTGAACTTTAACGAATTAGATACGGACATAATTTGGCGTCCATCGACGCCAATGGAGCCTCTTTGCCTCTGCACTGGATCCCTTTCACCACACGGGTTTGTTCACCATCGGTTACAGTGCCGTTAGCAGAGCCACCAAACCTCAAGCTGGGTTACCAAGAAAAGCCCGTGACTTGTTGAAATATTTTTTTGGTAGATACAAGCCATCATTCAAAATATCCATTAAAATAATTCTTGCAATCATCATAATAATCCGGTTCACTCCACTGCTGGACATAGGCCTCTCTTATAGAATGCCACAGCGAATGATCTCGTGCCGCCTCCTTCCAACGACTTCCTTCGATCGATACTATGTCATCGGTTCATCGAGTTAGGGTTGCTATTTTCTCAAAATTTCGTGAAACTGAGTTTTGTGTCGTTTCAATATTAAACCAAGCAAGCCGAACGCAGTAACGACATTTTTACAGCTCAATAAAGAGAAGTGGACTATTTTTGACGCAACATTAACCAATTACTCTTATTTATGATTTACGCTTCGAATTTTGTGCCTAGATAAGATTACTTTTTGTGTTTTTATTATACATTGTTAATCTTTTTTTAATGCTACTTTTTCTGCAGTTCCATAGGTTTTAATTTTTTTTCAGCGGGAACCCTTATGAAGTTTATTTTGGAGCAAAAAAATTGCCACGCAATAAATAAATAAATAAAATAAATAAATAATAGAACAGTAAAGTATAAAGTAAAGTATAAAGTTTATTTAGCTCTTCACAAAAGGTTTCATTGTCATCAAGTAACATAACTTGTGTATAATATTACATTGTAGGTAAGCGTGATGAACCAAGAAAACCAGTTTTGAGAGAGCCTGGTGCCTGAGATAGGTTTTAGAAAAAACCTGTATTACAGGTCACCAGTGCCCCACTCCGCGGGAACGGGAACACTCCCACACACTACAAGGAACGTCATTACAAATTTTAACAAGCAGTCATATTTGGAAACAGAATTATAAATTAAATAAAACTAATCTTAATTTAGATAAAACTACATAATATGTACAAAATACTGTCTGCGACAAAAACAAAAACGTTGCATTTGACTTGTATGATGGACATGTTTGGTTTATGAGAGAGTGAGCGAGTTTATTTGACATTGGAAGTATGTAGTGTGAAAGGAAAAGAACGGGTAAGTCAATAAAGATAATGTGCTTGAAAGTATGATTGGAAGAGAGTATGTTGGAGTGAGCAGTACAAATTAGGGTTTAGGCTATAGGATATGAAAATGCGGAAGTAGTAGAACGTAGGAACCTAGTAGAACGTAGGTAACCAATTGTCATTTAGAAGGGCTTAACAAGTTTTCCGTTTCTTCATAGCTTAAAGTTTTAAGCCATTTACATACTGCCTTCTTACAGTTTGATTTATGAAGTGGGTAGAAATGTAGACATTTGTTAAATTTATTGTATAAGTAGGGGCCGAGGAAGCAAAAGAAGTTATTGGAGAAGCTTGTACGAAAGGCTTGAGGTCGACATACAGCAGCTCTCCGTCTATCCCTTAATAAATCCGGAACATATTCTAACTGCGAGTGTTGCTTAAGCACAGTTTGAAGCAGGAAGGTTTGCCCGACAGTTAGAACATCCCAATCTTTGTAGAGGATAGAAGTTGGAAAGCGAAAGGGTAGACTCGCACTGACCTTCAAGATGGCCCGCTGTGGTCTCTCCAACTCGATCAAGTGAGTTTTGGCTGCACCTCCCCATGAGGAAATGCAGTACTCAACAATGGGCTGACACAAGGCAAAGTAAACCATTCTGATGGCCCCACGGTCCGCGACATGCCTCAAGGTCTTAAATATATAGATCAACTTGCGCAGCCTAGTGACCAAAACATCAATGTGAGGCTTGAAACTTAGTGTCTGGTCGATAGTAACACCAAGATACTTAATTGAGTTACTTCTGAGAAGAGAGGGACAGGAACAGTTGGTGGTTCCTGAACTACATGAGTGAGCTATAAGGGACATAGAACTAGATGGAAGGAGATTGGAACGGAAGGCAAAAGTCAAGTATTTGGATTTTGAAATATTCAGTGTCAAAACGTTACTCTGAAGCCAAGAGCCAACCCTATTGAAGCCAATTTGCGCTTTAACAAAAACGTCTTCCCAGCTACCACCGGAGAAGAACAGAACTGTATCGTCTGCAAAGGTTATTATTTTACCATTTTGGAGTTGCATGTTGCAAAGACCATTTATATAAATAAGAAAGAGCGTTGGACCGAGAATACTGCCCTGCGGCACTCCATGACAAACTGGTTGCTCTGTGCTTGTCCAATGGTCAATTTTGACAAGCTGTTTCCGGTGGCTGAGGTAATCCTCAAAAAGTTTTAGAGGCAGCCCTCTCACTCCCATTCTGTCTAGCTTTAATAACAGGTGAGGGATAGAGACCGTGTCAAATGCCTTTGCTAGATCGAGAAAAACTGCCAGACATTTCTTTCTACGATCAAGGTTATTTATAATAGAGTTTGTTAGCTCGTGGACAGCGTCATTAGTTGACCTGCCTGAGCGAAAACCATATTGAGACGTTGAGAGAAGGTCATTCGTTTCTAAAAAGTGAATTAAACGTCTGTTCATCAGTCTTTCAAGGATCTTTGAGAGCGTGGACAGAATTGAAATAGGCCTAAAGTTATTGACACAGGCTCGATCCCCACCCTTATGAATGAGTTTGATCAAGGCAGTCTTAAACGCGCGAGGGAAAACACCGCTTGCAAAGGCGAGATTGCATATATGAGTGATAGGCTCAATGAGTAATTGAGCATATCTCTTGATGACTTTACCAGATAATTGATCAAGACCTACAGCACAGTTATCCTTCAATCCTTTAATAATTTGGCCAACCTCTAACTTATCGGTATCAACCAAACCAAACGAATTACAAGATGTTGAAGAGGAAGGGTCGCAAACGCTGTAATCGTTGGATATGAGATTTTTGTTGGTTTGCTCTGCTAGATTCTGCCCAATGGTTGCAAAGAAACAATTAACTTCATTGACACTTTTAACTGGATTAATAGGTGAAATTAATAAAGAGGAGTGGTCAACAGCTCTTTTTTGCAAGCTAATATTTTTTATGGCATCCCACAGTTTCCTCTTATTATTCAAAGCATTGTGAATTTCTTGTTTCTCATAACTTCTTTTGGCCTTCTTTAAGAGAGACTTACAAAAATTTCTATACCTTCTAAATGTTGCCTTAAGTACTACGTTGTCAGGGTCCTTTTTTAACTTTTTATAGAGATTATCCCTGTTTTTCATAAAATTACACAGTAAAAGAACAGCAATAGTAAGGAAACTACAATTTAAAAAAATGCTATTCCCGATGTTTTGTTTTTGAATATTTAACCCTAATATGGTTGAAAGTATATTTAAAACCAAAAAAACTATTACCCACTAAATAAACTCCATCAAAATAAATTTAGAAAATTATTTAATTACATGAAGAATTTACAATTCAATATTTCAAAAATACAAATGATACAGTTGAGCTACTTTATGACCGTTGCAAACGATCTAGAAGAAATCTCAACTGAAATGAAAATGGATTTAGTATTTCCCGGTGTTGGATCGTATGTAAGAGATATTTTGGAATATAAATCTTAAAGAAATCTCAATATTTTCTTTATAAACTAAGACATCCGTAAACATACAAAATCTTATTGCTTCTTTCGTCAAAATTATAATATCTCCATCCAACAAGCCCGCGAAGAAATATGTTCATAAAAAATCATTCAGTAAACAAATTACTTGTAAGAAATATTGTTGGTCTACAAAGAAATGTGTTTAATTAAACTTGCTGTACTGACTGTTCGCTATTCTGTGTCGGTGTAAATGTACGAAACCGAGTCTTGGGAAGTCACGAATGATTATGGGGCTAAGAGACAAGCTGTAGTTGGCGATGCAGACGCGGAAGCGATTTTGACGCTAGATATCATGACTTTATTACAGAGTTGTATTTTTATCACGTTAGTGGTTTTCCCCGTGTGTAAAGGTATCATTCGGATCGCAACCTCGACGACCAGCGTCAGCGCGGCGACAGTAGGTGACGACCGCGACCAGTACCTTACGGTACCAAGAAATTCTAATCGCCATTTCATCGACAGCAGGAAATTCCGCCGTTTATGCTTGCAACGTACCCGGATAGCGCGACACCCACTGCTCCGGAAGCTGTGTCGTCGCACGACCACGCCCGCGGTCGCTTGCTCGCCCCACCCCACTTGCCGTGCGATGCGGTTGCGTGCACCGTCGGTCAGCGCTCCATATAAAGTCATACTAAACGATAGGTCGTACGACCCGGTCGCGGTCATCTGTCGCCGTCACCGGTCGCTTTCGCCACGCCAACATCGCCAAGTTCCGATGACAATACAATATTATGGTTATAGCACAGGTTATAGCGAGCTTATCTGATAATGGAGACGGAAGGTGGACAACAGCACTCCTTGATGGATAATAGTAGACTGTCAGTGTTTTCAGTTCATTTTGATCAGCAAACCATTCCGATCACTTGTTTGAATCCATTTTGAATTGTCTTAAATCGGTGTCTAACAGTAACTATGCATGAAATCGCTGTCACACTCTCCGCTATTCTTTCATCACTAGCACCGCGTCCCGGCTATTGTCAAGCTGGAATTGGAAGAAAGCAATTAGTAGAGTCTACGAATAATCCAACACCGGGACAAATTTAACCATCGGATCCGGGAATTCCAGGTAAACAACCGTAATGGCCGCGCGGGCTGAATGGATCTCTGGAGCACTGCTATTCGTTCCGTCCTCGGTGTTGGAATACACAGGGCAACTTTGTTATCACACAACACAGCGTTCAGGAAACTTCGCCATATCTTCTCATCAGCAGTTAGCACTAGAGCTTTTTTGTGAAAGAGTTCGTCCGGGGAAGTAGTACCACCATATACCTATTTCTCGCATTGCTGTGTTCCGGTTTGAAGAGTATGGGTGCCGGGGAAATTACAGGCACATGAGACTAATCATCTTTATGTCTCAGGGTGGCGGGCGCAGTGCAATGCACCATAGAGCGCGTAATAAACGCTGTAATTAGATGGTTACACAAGGTAATAAAAAAACTTGTCAAAATCTTCCAAAATACTAACTTTTCTCACATCCTATAATATAACTATAGGTATTTTCCTTCATCCCATCTTCCTAAAATTCATAAACTTTTTCAATATCCTAAAGGACTACAATAAATCAGTCAAAGTGTTAAGTAATTTTGTCAAAAAGGCTGTATAAGGTAGGGGATGCTTAAGTATGTGTCATCCCTTATTGCTCCCAGGCATGTGATAAGTAGCGATGAAAACGCTCTTAGGAATTTATACGGAGATTAGTGTTTGGCCATTGGAATAGCGATTCTTAAGGAGCGACCGTTTGTTGCAAGTGGTACTACCAGTATTACCACCAGTAATGACACGGGTAAAAAAAAGCTTCCGTACCAAGCGATTCAGTAGGACCACGGGAACTGTAGCGCATAATACTTAGTTAACGGTGTTCGTCCGCTTTCATCCTTCGTTGTTCTATCGAGGCAACTGAATTTTGGAATTTTAACTATCCGATGTTTTAATCAAGGTTTAAGTCTATCTTAGTAACATATTTGATAAAATTTTGCAATGTTTTGGCGTGATGCATTCAAACACCATCATAATTTATCTCGCTTTATTTGTCTTGTTCACGTTCTGATGAAAATAAAATATTACCAGTGAACTTTGGCAAAACACCAGATTTTCATTCTATGGGGATATAATGTAGGGGAGGGGACCTATAGACGTCTACTAGGCTGCTGATACCAGATTTGAAAAATAACAGATTCTCAAAACACGAGGTAGGTACTCAAGAAGTAATTCATTTTGAAAAATTAAAAAAAACCTCAGCGCATTGAAACGGCTGAACCGATTTTGATCAAACATAGCTAAGAACACTCCTGTCAAAATCACTTTTCAAACAAAACAAACATCGAAATCTGTTCATCCGTTCGGGAGCTACGATGCCACAAACAAACACACACACACACACACAGATACGTCAAACTTATAACACCACGTCGTTTTTGTGTCGGGGGTTAAAAATATTACAGTGACTTACAAATACAAAACACCAGATTTTCATTATATGAGGGGGTCGGTCTCGTCCTTCATTAGATGTCTACAAGGCTGCTGATACCGGATTTGCAAAATACCAAATTCTCAAAACACCACCCAAACTTTCAAAATACCAGATAATCAAAACAACAGATACTCAAAACACCAGATTCTCAAAACACCAAAAATCCGGGTGGAACTTGCAACTGAATTTTAAAGCAGTTATCCTAAACCGAATGAGCTGAAATTTGGCGCACCTGTCGAGTTCCGATGTCAATGCAATATTATGGCGACAGCGAGCTGATCTGATGATGGAGATGGAAGGTGGACAACGGAACTCCTCGATGGATAACAGTAGACTGGCCGTGTTTAGGCTCATTTTGATCAGCAAAGGTTCCGATCACAAATTTTATAAAAGCTGGTATTGAAAAAAATATTTTTCTCAAAACCTTATTGACTCTGAATTGTGTTAAAACTCAAAAACCGTAGGTTTCCTAGCCCCAAAATCTTACACATGAACACGTAAGCTGCGTAATGAGTGTATTTAACGCGTGCATACATACATATACATACATTGTACATACATACAACCTATTATAGGACACGTCCCATTATAATATCGTTACGGAATCACTTATAATGGCTTAGAATTAATTACGATGTGCGCTGTCTAATAATATCATGTAGATTTTGAGCTTTACTGAATAGGCATCATCATCATCATTATGACAATCATCATCATCATCATCGTCAGGGGCCAATCATAAGTTACGTTAGTAGTAGAGCTTTTTGTGAAGAGTTCGTCCGGGGAAGTACTACCAACATGCCTACCCATTTCTGCCGCAAAGCAGAAGTGCTCCCATTGCTGTGTGTGCTTGGTATATAATTTTCATGTTATCTTAAATTAAAACTTATTAATTTCTCGCCATCCACATATTGTCTAGAATAAATCGCTTCTAAGCGATAAGACCGCCCAGTGTACTTTTAATTACGTAGTTTTTATTTTCTACTTAACAAGTCGTATACCTAATATATTATTTTACATACTATTCAACAATTGAGTAGGTACGTAGGTATACGTTTATATATTTGTTTTTTTGTGGTAGTGACCGTAATTAATTTTTCATATTGTATTGGATTATTTTATTTTCTCGCAATCGTAGTGAAAAGTAGGTAGACTGTAACACCCGGCGCTGAAAATCCATTAAAACTCGGTTTCTATTTACTCCTCATTTTAGCTCCTTGTATAACAATCTACTATATTAAGACTATTAAACTGACATTTATTAACACTAATTGTTTTTTTCAGACCCCAGGCCGAAATCTTCATATAATAAAACGCCGGGTGCCACTCGAAAACGCGGTTTTTATTGAATATTTCGTAATATATAGATAATTTTACAAAGCTCTTATATAACCCTCGGCTTTTTTGTATTGATTATATTTATCATTTTTTTTTACCCAATAATATGCACCATTTTAATAAACAATCGAGTCTAGGCAAATCGAGTAAATATTAAGATATTGTGAGAGAAAAAATAAAGCTTATATTTATATTATGTTATTATTATCCATGTATATTTTTAATTTGATTACTAAATTACTTAATCTACTAAGTAATAAGTGAACAAAATATTAATGTAATAAGTCTACTAAGTGATTATCTTATCTTATTTTACTTGTACTTAATTTAGTCTGTTAAAAATGATACTAAGATTACGAATTTTGGGGCATAATCACCTTAACGTTGTATTTTTCTTTCTCAGGTAAGTTATAACTTCATCAGATATTTTCGCCGTTGTTGGTGACCGCTGTGACCAGTGTTAATAAATGTAAGTTTTCATAAATTGGTAGGAACTCTTTGGGTATATGCCTCCTAAATAAAGGTAAAGGTGACTAAAGGTTCAGTCCACTGGGAGCCGACCCGTGTCCAAACAATTTATATCCGCATTTATTACATGCTCGGATTGGTGAAAGAAAACATTGAAATGACACCGATATGTCACAGGACCAAATGAACATACACGCATGCTCGACCTGGCTTGTTGACCTCTGTGGCGCGGCGGGCTAGTAGCCGGCTGTGATGCGAGAGGTTGCGGGTTCGATTCCCGCGCGACAATTTTTTGTATACATACATACATAGACACACGTCTTTTCCCCCGAAAGTGTTGAGCAGAGCCTCAAAATGGGCCTCCTTTTACTGTGGTTTGCAATTAATTATACTTTTTTCCAAATTACTATGTTTTATTTGTGCTATGTAAATGGGCAAAAAAATACTATTTATTATCATCACTATACAGGATGGATTGTTGAGACGGGACATTAAGGGCAGGTACCTTAACCGTTATAGTTACAGGAAAACGTTCCTAGAAGACCATCCATAACTTTTTGAGATATTCTGAACTGCATTCACAGATTTTGGAAAAAAAAATACAGTCAGCAAGAAAATGGTAATTTTACACAAAAACTTTTTGTAATGCCAATCGATCCTGTTTCTTATAAGGATCAAAAGTCTCTACTGGAACAACTGAGGTTTGAGTACTAGAAATGTCAGAAATAGCGAAAAAGTTTTTCCATACATTTCGGTAAGAGTCAAACTTCTGCATTGGCCGAACTTTTAGTTCTCGGTGGATCCGCTATAATCCGCAATAAAGAAGACTGGCTGCAAAAAAAAAATAAGTAAAAAAAGCTTTTACTTTCAAACTTCAAATTCGATTTGAATATCTTCAGGTCATTCTTATGTCTGCACTGAGAAAGTTCTAGATTGTAAGTTGCAATTTATGAACTTCTTGGCGGTCATTTAAAGCAATTTATTTCGTAGATCTCCTTAATGATACCAATATTGTTACCTTGTCTGTGTTTAAAAATACATGTCAAAATGATTTCATTTTACTTTTATTTGTTTTAGTTCTAATGTTGGAGAAGATAATCGATGCAACTATGATTTTCCACTTAGCTAGACACTTTTGCTTACAGAATGCCACTATGCCGGCTTAGCAAAAACTAAAATTTATCTTATGCATATATCTTAGGCATAAGTTACCTGCGAGTTAACCCGGTCTTGTGACTTACCGTAGTTTCTGTTCTCAAACTTCAGTTGGCCTCAAAGTCGTCGTTTGGCAACAGAATAATTCGTTTTTCCTAACAAAATGTATGGGAAAAGTTTTTGGTGATTTCTGACATTTCTAGTACTCAAACCTCAGTTGGTCCAATAGAGACTTTTGATCCATATAAGAAACAGGATCGAATGGCATCAATAAAAAGATTTTGTGTAAAATTACCATTTTCTTGCATACTGTACATTTTTTACAAAATCTGTGAATGGAGTTCTGAATATCTCAAAAAGTTATGGATGGTCTCCTAGGAACGTTTTCCTGTAACTATAACGGTTAAGGTACCTGCCCTTACTGTCCCGTCTCAAAAATCCACCCTGTATAAAACATCTCCTGTCAAAATGCTTGACAGGTCAAATCTGATTCTATACGATTAGGATGCGCATGAAAAATGATGATATTAAGGTGTTAATCTCTTTCGCGTTGTTATTTCAGGGCGTTTTCTCATCAAACAAAGTATCTTTGCTTAGCTAAGGATTTGGATTCCAGATATGCAAATATAAATTCCGGTTTACCAATACCGGTTTATCCTTTTTACAAGCTTTCATTTAACTTGCAATGTATGTATGTTTGTCTGGGTGGATCTTGTTAACTGAATTTTAAAGAAGTTATCCTCAACCGATTGAACTAAAATTTGGCATACCTGTCAAGTTACCATGACAATGCAATATGATGGTGACACCGACCTGATCTGATGATGGAGAACGAAACTCCTCGATGGATAATAGTATACTGGCCGTGTTTAGGTTCATTTTGATCAGCAAACGGTTCTGATCAATAATTTCTTAAAAGCTTGTTTTGAAAAAGATATTTTTTTTTAAAACTTATTTCACATGTCTGTAGAAAACATTTAAACCTCCATCTCCTCCCGTGGATGTAGTGAAAGCCTTACTATAAGGGATTACAAGGGGATGGGCAGCAGCATCCACCTGATTAGTTAAGCTGCGATCACCAATCCGCCTGCCAAGGTATGCCTGCGAAGCAGGAGGTTGCGGGTTCGATTCCCACCTCGGAACAAATATTTGTACGATCTGCAGATATGTGTTCAGGGTGTTCTGGGTAATTTCTATGTATAATAAAAAATATCTTGCCATGTAATTATATTGTATTATATATATCAGTTATCTAGTACCTACCTACAAGGTCTGCTTAGCTTAGGGCTAGATAAAGCTGTGTGAACTATCCAGCATTTTTTTTGCAAGCTTGGTAGGTTAACTTTGTATCTTGGGTAATCCCAAGAGTGTCTTTTCGGATAGCAACAACATTTAAACTGATAGCAATAGAGTTAGGTACGTAGTCCGCTAGCTGTTATGATCTTCCTATATATCTCTCTTTTAAAAGTGGGCATTATTTGTTACACATTCACTCCAGCAGCTTCTTTAAACATTAAAGTCACCTGAGAGTGTTTAATCTTAAATACCACGCCGTACAGTCAGCCATAAATTAATTGTACTCGTGATAATACCCCAGGTACAGTCGCGGCCATAATTTTAATTGCCACGTGATAAATTATAGGAAGAAAAGTTGCAGCGAACGCGGAATCTTGCGAGTTTTGTAACCTAGTTTCTACATACTTTAGCGAGACAAATCTTTGAGACTAGAGGGCGTTTCCCGGTTTCGTCTAAATTCTTGTTGGTTCAATGCAATGTTTGAAAGAGAGGCACTATGAAAAAGGAGACAGCGCCAGAGCTCTGGGATGGATGGAATTCGGTAAATTATGCTGCTTACTGGCGAAACGGCTCGGCAAACATTTTATAAAACTTGTTCCAGGCCGAACGTGTTTTTGATAAAGCCTCCATTACATGCGCAAGGTTTCTATTTAAAATTCTCCTTACTTTTGCAATTTATGAGTAATTATGAACAGCCAAAGTTCAGGTTAAATTTGGGCAAAAAAGTGGATTTAGATATAGACACACGCCTTTTTCCCCGAATAGGTAGACAGAGCCTCAAATGGGCCTCATTTCACCGTGGGTTGTGCACTATCGTGGGAAATAGATGTAACAAGTGGTGAGCTCATCGCCGCCATTGCGTCCCACGACGGGCTCAAAAAGAAGAAGAAAGCGTAAGTAAACGCTTTCTTTCAGTAATAACACTTTCCGAAGTAAGCTAGCAGCCAGGACAAATCTAATACCAACGAATCTTACAAAAAAGTCCAGTTTTGAAAAGTGGATTTCTGGAAGCAGTTACTGAATTTGTTTGTATTTTTTTTACATATTTTTATAAAACATAAAGAAATTTTTGTTAGAACGCCATAATCACGTACGAGCTACGTACGTGAGCGCGTTTGTATGGAAAGTACACAGGGCGTCCCACGGATATGCCACATGGAGGGAAAGTACCTTGAATATTGTAGATGGAATATTTTACTGAAAGAAGACATTATCCGAATTTAAAAAGCAATTTAAACTGCATTCATAGATATTTAAATAATTACATGGTTGAACCGGGAATCGAACCCGTTACACGAGAAAAATAATCACCCTATAGCTTTATCATACCAATCGAAAGGCTTCATCATAAGGATTATTTTTTGTTAAATAATATAGTGTCAGAAATAAAAGAAAGACCAAGAATTTTAACATTTGCTGTGAAATTTTGTTCAGAAAAATGAAAAGCTGACATTGCCGTAAGGACATACAACTGGCATTGTCATAAGTACCTATTACTAATAAATGTACCCACTTGAGAAGTACGCATCATTTCCCTATTATTAATTTAAGTTCATGATAAAGAGATACGTAATTAGTAGGTACCTGGTTGTATGCAACAAATAGAGCCGTATCCTGAGCCGAAAGACGCGTAAATTATTTTGTCCATCGCAAAACGGCTGGCTAATTATAAAGAAATAATTCAAAAATGTGTTCCATTTTCAAACTTTTATTCTTTTGTATCTGTGATTTTCATTGTAGGATTTTTGCATTGTGTTGTGTTTTTTTTTACATAACCATGGCAAAAACCACAAAAAAAAAAAAAAAAAATTATCAATTCTTTTTTTTTTTTTTTTTTAATATTTTATCAAAATAATTTTGATTTAATGGAAGCATACTTTTTGAACCACAAAAACATAACGTTAGCCTTACAATGGCACCGCGAAAGATATCCTGATAGAAATACACCATCTCGATTTATTATGAAACGGTTGGTGGATAATCTGCAAAATTTTGGACATTTCGATCATCGCTTACCACAACCGCGGCACCAAATGATAAATACTGACGATGAACTCGACATTTTGATATACTTTGAGGCAAATCCTAAAAGTTCAGTGAGGGAAAGTGAAGAAGTAATCGGAATTTCGAAAAGCAAAATACACCGTGTACTAAAAAAATACAAGTAAATACAAAAGTTACATTGAAGGGCGATTAGTACAAAAATTACTGCCTGGTGATGCTGAAAGACGACTTATTTTCTGCCATGAAATCGAGAGGCTCATCCTAGAGGATCAGTATTTTCTAAATAATATTATCTGGTCAGACGAGACAAACTTCAGCAATAATGGTATGCACAACCGACACAATAATCGCATTTGGTCCAGGGAGAATCCCTTACGTATCCGCGAGACTAATAATCAAGTGCGTTTTTCGTTCAACTGTTGGTGTGGGATTGTAAAAAACCGGGTCCTCTTAGTACATTTTTACGAAGGGCATTTTAATACGGAAAAGTATTTAGTTATACTTGAGATTTTAAGAAATGAGATAAATAATCTTCCGGTTGCTGAACGACAAAACCTAACTTTTCAGCAAGATGGGGCTCCGGCTCATAACAGTCACAGAACAAGGGACTATCTCAATGAACACTTTCATCCCTGGATCGGGACATATGGACAAATAAGATGGCCGCCGAGATCCCCAGATCTAACCCCGTTAGAATTTTTTATATGGGGTTATGTACAAAATTTAGTTTACAAGAACCAGTATGAAAGTGTCCACGAGCTACAAGCAGAAGTTAAACGTATTATTCTAAATATCCACCACAACAAGATCAAAAAGTCGACAGGGAGCGAAATAATCAAAAGAGTGCGACTTTGTATTCAACAGGAAGAGACTCATTTTGAGCATTTGATAAATTGATTAATTTTGTATTAAAAATGTTAAATTTCATGTTCTTCCTTTTATTTCTGACACTATGTTATTTAGCAAAAAATAATCCTTATGATGAAGCCTTTCGATCGGTATGATAAAGCTACAGGCTGATTATTTTTCTCGTGTAACGGGTTCGATTCCCGGTTCAACCATGTAATTATTTAAATATCTATGAATGCAGTTTAAATTGTTTTTTAAATTCAAATAATGCCTTCTTTCAGTCATATCCGTGGGACGTCCTGTATAACCCGTTTGTAAGGGCTACTGATCATATTTGGCGGTTAACTCCTTTGATTAAATGAGTCAATATGCAACTTGTTCTCTACAATATAAGAGCTCTTAGATTTTATCGAGTGATTCCAGTTTGAAAACTGTATAATTTTTTTGCCATCTACATTTCAACTATAGAACAGAATAAATAATAGTTGACTATAGGTAAGTATGTAAATTGGCCCTTAGTGGTGAATTGCCTCAACTATACCCGTCCTTACAAGAGCTGTACGTCAGTGTCACATATGATACAAGTTATTTATGTGCCATATCTGGAACACCGTAGTTTTTAAAAGCTCACTCGGGAGCCTCTCGCTGAAATGGCGCTCATATGTTTCACTTTTGTACAAAGTATTCGTATAAAGAAGCACATTTGTAAATAAAAGGGGTGTATTATGTCCTATGTAAAAAAAGATAAATAAAAGTGTTGTTATATTTAAAAATAACAAGCATAAAATAAACTGCTAGAATTACCATGTTGCACCATAAAGATTTGTGTGGAAATCTTATATCTAACCCAAGCCAGTTTAATGGGAAACTGGCAAACCACAGGCCTTTAGTTTTTTTTTTTTATGTTGATAAACCTTTGGTTTACCACTATCTCACCTGTTGGTAAGTGACGATGTGGCCGAAGATGGAGCACAAAGGTCTAGAAGGCACCTATTCACTCTAGCCTTGAAGAGACCCAGATTATAGTTTTCAGGAAAGACAAACTACGGTAGTGTATTCCACTCCTTAGCAGTTCGCATTATAAAAGTAGAACTGAAACGTTTTGTGCGAATAGAAGGTATACTAATGAGGTAAGGATGGTACTGAGCTGTACGCCTGCTCGTCCTATGGTGAAAAGGAGATGGTGGGATCAGATCATGCGGTCCCTGGGAGCATTCCCCGAAATGTAACCCATAGAAGATCGAAAGGCATGCAACCTTACGGCGGTGCTCAAGATTCTGGATCTTAGTCTCCGCCATATGTTGCTCACCTATAAGCCTGAAAGCTCTACGTTCGATCGAGTCCAAGGCAGCAAGCTGGTGTCTGGCCGAGCCATCCCAAACATGGCAGCAGTACTCCATACCAGCCCGGACTTGTGCTTTATATAAACTGAGAAGCTGTCCTGGTGTGAAATAACGCTTTACCTTATTCAGGATGCCTAGCTTCATGGCAGTTGTTTTTGCGGCCAATTGATACGACGAGCAGCCATCAATAACTACTCGAATTGATCTTTCCCTCAGAAAGTCTGCGACCCAGGAGCAGAATTGTACTGGCAGTCCGTAGGCAGGAAGCTTGCCAATAAGGCTAGCGTGCCAAACCCTATCAAAGACCTTCGAGACGTCTAATGAAACAGCCAGTGCTTCACCATATTTCTCGATGGCCTCGGTCCAAATGTGCGTGGCATACACAAGAAGGTCCCCACAACAACAAGGTAGACTGTGTCTACAAAATTGCATTAATTAATGTCCAAATGCGGATCAAACTTAATTTAGTATGGAGCGGGCTAGCGGTACACTTCCCTTTTAAGGATGCTGCGCTCCTTCGATAGAAACCTCCAATTTAGACTTTAGGTTGTTCGTTAGAGACTAAGAGACATTTTTTTCATACTTCTTGAATGACGGATCAAGCAGATGGCCCACCTGATGTTAAGCGGTAACCTCAGCCTATGAACAGTGCATTACCTCATAGGTCACGTCCACCTAGGACGCGCCCTATGTGGCATTGCACTGCGCCCGCCACCCTGAGACCAAAGATGAAAAGTCTCATGTGCCTGTAATTTCACCGGCACCCTTACCCTTCAAACCGGAACACCGCTATGCGAGCACTACTGCTTTGTGGCAGAAATAGGTATGGTGGTAGTAGGTACTTCCCCGGAAGAACTCTTTCACAAAAAAGCTCTACTACTGCTAAACACATATAGACAAATTTGACATATAGTAAATTTCTTAAAAAAAAATAAAAACCGCAATCCCAATGAAACAGCTTAACGGATTTTGATAAAATATATCTAAGAAACAACGCTAGAAAAACGATTCGATTTTAAAAAAAAAGCATTATAATCGGTTCCCCCGTTTAAGAGCTACGGTGCCACAGACAGACACACACACACATCGGCCAAACTCACACTCACACTCGGTATAACACCTTACTTTTTGAGTCGAGGGTTATAATAACACGAGGAACGTTAATTATATCAGCTAATGCTGATAATGATGATAAATGAATAAATCATGAATGAAACATAACCGACAAAATAATTTTCTTAATAAAAAAACTGAGTCATTTTTAAAACCTTGAGTTAATTGTTCGAAAAACCATTTATCAATGACAACCAATATTCAAAAATCATAAATAAAAGACAATACATTATTCACAGAACAATCGCTCTGAAAATAACCCTCTTTTCCGGGCGTAATGTGTCAAATGTGACACAGAACTGTCAATGTCAGTTTTGACAGGCGTCACGCGGGTGGACGGAGCGCATCCGGGGATCACATGGGGTTAATTATAGATTAAATAGATCACTTCGGATTTGCTACGAGTTAAAATTAAAATTCTTAATTTTCCGCTTCAGTCTTGTGACTAACACACGCTTGTCAAAACAGTACGCGTCATAACATAAATGTGAACATATAACATACACGCGCTAAGCAATTATATTAAGAAACTAGTGGAATGCCCGCGACTTCGTCCGCGTGTACTTTTCCATACAAACTTAAACACCCCGCTGCACCCCCTTAGGGATTGAATATTTAGAATTCCTTTCTTAGTGCACCCCTAGACCACATAAGGAATGTACTTTCCAAATTTCAGGTCTCTAGGGCTTATGGTTTAGGCTGTGCGTTGATAGTCAGTCAGTCAGTCAGCAGTCAGTCAGTCACGCAACGATTTTATATATATTGATAACAATAACTAGTTTCTGGTAGTGGTTTCGCTCGCTGTTTACCTATTTACGGAATCTTACATCGAAATCGTCTTTTGAAAAGATTGTTTTGGGGAGGTTTTCTGCCGCAAACCAGTAGTTTTTTTCCATAATTTAAATAATATGTTTTTTACAATCCGTTCTCACACAGTTGTTTGTTAAATATTGTTAATTTGTTTACTCGTAACGCGACGTCACCCAGTCTAGGTTCAGGCTGAAAACCAGTGTCGATATCGTCCTCGGTCGGTATCGACATTAAGCTGAGGCTAGACCTGTGTAGCCGCACACGTAGGGAAATACCAACTTTTTTAACTATTCTTACACGTAGGGTCTTGTTTATGTTTAAGTTTAAACCCCTATGAGTATTTTGCGTTTTATATTTCTTTTTTTTGTTTACATTACGTAATTTTTTACATAACTAATCGCAAGCCCCTTACGGTCCACGTGTGAACAGAAGTTAATTGGTGTGAAATTGGTTGTGTTTGATCTGTGCGCCTTTTCGATAATATTCACGTTTCATTTTAATTATTTTGATACGAAACGAAATCTTACGAATTCGTTGATTATTGAGGGAAAACGTGAAAGGAGAAAATGTTCGGTTCTATGTTCTTTTATATTAAAATACGTTTTTCGTTTTTTTTACAGTAAAAGCTATATTTATCGTATTTATTTATTTCAAACCTTAAGATCACTAAGTTTATTCAATTTGTTTTGGAATTACACAGTTTGGAAACGTATAAGTAGTAGTAGAATTAGTAGTAGAGCTTTTTGTAAATACTTTGTCCGGGGAAGTACTACGTATTTATAGTTTAGGTACCCATTTCTGCCGCAAAGCAGTAGTGCTCGTATTGCTGTGTTCCAGTTTGAAGGGTATGGATGCCGGTGAAATTACAGGCACATGAGACTTTTCAGGGTGGCGGGCACAGTGCAATGCCGCATAGGGCGCGTCCTAGGTGGACGTGACCTGTGAGGTAATGCATTGTTAAAGGCAGAGGTTACCGCTTAACATCAGGTGGGCCATCTACTTGTTCAGTCATTCAAGCAGTTAATATATAATACAAATATAAATCGTACCCATACCGTCTGGCAGCGATTTGGATTAGTTGAGCTACGTGTAGATCGTTTGTTTGTTGTCTTTAGGTTACATCCGTTGACGGAGACTTCGCTCACAATTGGCTACCTTCGTCTTACATCTTGGATCGCTGACCGCTGGAACAGGTCCTAGCTGCGCCAACCATGCACCGCCAAAAAACTTCATACAAAACAAAAATGTTTAGATAAGATAAGATAATGATAGGGGATGGGCAGCAGCATCCACCTGAGTACTCAACACCAATACTGCGATCACCAATCCGCTTGCAAGCGTGGTGATTGCGGCTTATCCCCCCATTAAATTCTAAGGGGGAGGCCTCGCCAGCAGTGGCTGTCAAGGCTGATGAAGATGAAGATATGATCAAGAAGTAGTGGTACAACAAACGGACAGACGATGTCAAGAGAATATACAAAATAAACTAATAAAACACTAATAAAAACCTTCCAATTGAGCGGACCAAGCCTAAGTGAATTTACAATCAAGTGGTTCCGTCCATGAGAGGGTCTGTAGGGTTGGCACACAATCCGGTTGATTTTAGCGAGAAAAGCATTCATTACGGAACTAGTTCAAACTATATACCTACCTACATCTTACGAATACTGAGAGGCCATAAGTCCCAATTTAGTTTGAAAAACTTTTACCCTCGACGGAACGGAAACCTTATGTGGCCTCGGCCTCAATCGCGCTATTTCTGAACCTGATTACCTAATCAAAACCAGAACCGTTCATGTTATTTCGTTCATCTGGATTGAGGGATCCTTGCTTGAATTGAACTAAAACTCAGCACAGGAAATGACAGCTCAATTCAAGCTAGGATCTATCCAGATGTACGAAATAACGTGAACGGTACTGGTTTTGATTTGTTAGCAACGTTTTTGGCATCCACTTATTTTAGTTTATTTATTTAGGTAAATTCATCATAATTCGCACATCAAATGGCAAAGTCTCTGTCAGCTGAGCTATTTGACTAAAATGGTGATTTCGTCGTGTTGACTTGTCCATATTTTGTAGTAGCTTAGCTTTTCTATTTCATAGAAGAAATTGAAATTGAAATGACTCCATTCGGTAACGATGTCGGTGCTCGCTACTCGGAAGTCGGAAGTCGGTCGAATTTCTTTGCAAAACCTAGCATAGGCCCCCAGGTTTCCTCGATACAGTCCTTGCCTGGTGAGGAAACCGATTACCACCTATGATTAAATACTTGTCTGCGAAATACTTGTGTCCAATTGATTTATACTCTTAAGCTGTGTTAAATTGTGAATATTGTTTGGATACCTAATTAATATAGATGTAATAAAAAAAAACTTTATTTCTTTTCTTTTTACTGGTTTTGTTTTGATTAATACCTTCAAAATTTGCGCGATTGAGGCCACGTTGGCCCAACTAGCTGGGCCAGCGCTTAAAAGGGTGTTCTGAGATAACGTATATTACCTCACATCTCTAGAAAGCACTGTAATAGACAAATTATTAAGGTCAACCTTGACCATTGAAAAAATACCATAACAATACCTTAGACCAATAATAATATTATTCGATTCAATAAGGTTTTTTGAGAATCGGGGATACTCGACAACCCTAGCTCAAGTAGTCCACTCGAACTTATTGAATGAATCGATCGAACTACCAAATAGAAAATAACCAGCGATGGTAAGAGGGCCTGTAGGTGAATACACGGTACAGTCACAATCAGAAGACGCTGAGCAACTCAACTGATCATATACAGCTTAACACTCGAAATTACCATGCCTCGGTCATTACGTACCTCGAACATTGGTTAGTTCTCTGTCATCCAGTTTAAGGTTCTGAAATAAGGGTATTTGTTTGAGAGAACCTATTTTTAGCATTCAGGAAGTGGCAATGGGTAGGTCATATATTGGTATAGCTCGCAGACCTGATAGCCGTTGCGCAACAAAGGTTTTCGAGTGACAACCACAAACTGGACGACGCAGTGTAGAGACCAATGACTTTATAAAGGCCGGAAGGCCGGAAAGGAAGTCGGTAGATGCAGGCGGCTCAAGATCGTTCGTCGTGGCATTCTATGGGGAAGAGCTATGTCCAGCAGTGGGTGATGATGATGATGGGAACCGTCCAGGAAGAGGCCTCCATGTATAAACCGCCTTAATAACCAGTGCTAAATAAGTCATTACTCATTATTACAGGCATCTTTGATTACTTTGGTTGAAAATATGGTAGTGTTCCGTATAAAGCTGGATTCGCTCACTTGTGTTGTAAAGCAACTTTTGATTGTGAATGTGTCAGTGATACATGAAAATGTGTATCGAAGGTGGTATATATATATCAAAGACATGTAATCGAAATATAAATAAACGTGGGTAGGAAGTTGCGTGCGCGCGCCTCGTTATATAGTGGTCGCGGCTCGATGCTCGCGGAGAAAGTGATGTGTCGTTGTATGATGCATTGATTGTGTTAGTTTGTACGGAACACTAGTGGAACGCCCACTACTTCGTCCGCGGGATTTTTGTCTATACAAATGTAAGCATCCCGATGCACCCCCTTTAGGGTATGAATTTCGGAAATTCCTTTATCAGTGCACCCCTAGTTTTTTTTAATTTTTCTCCCACGTCTTCTCTTCCGTTTTTCCAGGATAAAAGTAACCTCAATCCAGGTCATAATCTAAGTGTGTACTAAATTTCATCGAAATCGGTTCAGTCGCAACATAATATGGCGGAGACTCTCGAGTCTCGAGCAACGCCGTAAAGTTGCATGGCCTTCGATCTTCTATAGGTTACATTTCGGGGATTGCTCCCAGGAACTTCGCGATCTGATCCCACCATCTCCTTTTCATCATAGGATGAGCAGGCGCACGGCTCAGTACCATCATTACCTCATCAGTATACCCGCAGGTCGCACTAAGCGTTTCAGTTCCACCTTTGTAATTCGTACTGCTAAGGAGTGGAATACACTACCGTCGTCCTGAAAACTATAATCTGGGTCTCCTCAGGGCTAGAGTGAATAGGTGCCTTCTAGACCTTCGTGCTCTATCGTAGGCCGCATCGTCACTAACAACCAACGGGTGAGATCGCGGTCAATGTTAAAAAAAAGAATAAAATACGTTTGAGCGTGATTGATTTACTAACATCCAACCAAACATCGTAACGTTGATACACATGATATTAGTGAGATGTCTCATCATCAGCCCACACTAGTCCACTGCTGGTCATAGGCCTCTTCCAATACGCGCCACTGAGCCCAGTGTTCGGTTCTTCTCATCCACTTTCTGCCCGCTGCCTTTCGTAGGGCTCCACCTAGCCAGAGGGCGCCCCACGCTACGTTTGCCAAGACGCGGAACTCAAGAACTCGCTTACCCCAACGGTTGTCGGTTCTTCGGCATATATGACCAGCCCATTGCCACTTCAGCTTGCTAATCCGGTGGGCTATGTCAATGACTTTAGTTCTCTGTCGGATAATCTCATTTCAGATGTATAGGGGTACCGGACTACTTTATATCGCGAGTGAAGCCGATGCTATATAGCCTAGTCAAGGCAATAGGTTCCTATAGCTTCTAAATCTCCATGATGAATGTGGCGACCTACATAGCGCATTGTATTCGCAGTTATCAGTTAAAACTAGGGAGTGAAATCCCGGTATACTGGGATCCCGCGGGATTAGCGGGACTACCTTTCAACTAATTCCACGTGTTACTCGCAGCGCGAAGTATTTTTCGCCGCTGGCTACCTGACACGTAAAGTCAGGAGTCACTTGGTACACGACTCTATAAATACGTTATGTTTTTTGCGCAGTTATTTTCAAAACAATAATGCCTAATTATCGTTTAGTGATTTACTTTTTGAAACTAAATTTGATCTCAATACAAAATATGAGTATTGTTTTTAGTCTATGGGAGAACAAGTAACCTACTCTAGTTGTTTTTTTTCTTTAGACTATTGTGGCACTGAATGGCGAGACTATGCGTGTTACTACGAATTATACTAATCTCTTCAGACGAAGCCTCTATATAATTATGATAGAACATCACAAGGTTTGTTCGTTTAATCATTAATTTTATCTTAACATCAATCAGGTGGGCAATCTCCTAGTTCAGTCATTCCCGAAGGTAAACAAAAAAAATATGCTCTTTGTAAGTTTGTTAATTACATACCTTATACAGTCAGTTGTATTTTTCCCTCAGACGTTTTCAACGAATACCGGGATCCCGCGGGACCAAGGATCCTCAATCCCGCAAATACCGGGATTGATATTTTATTGCGGGATTGCATTTCCTAGTTAAAACGTGTCTGCCCGCTTTGTTGCCCATTACGGGATTAACGGCCCGTTTAATTTGGCCCGTAATCTGGATATAGTGCGTGTAACACCCGGTTGATTGGTAATGGGGAGATAAAGTGTTACGCCTTTATGAGTGTCGGGTAACACTTTGTTAATGAATACGAATCAATACTTGTCACAACACAGTTCAATTCAATTCAATCATTTATTTCTTGTAAACAAATATAGCAAACGGAAATAAATATTTTTAAAATGTCATGTTATCAACAATTTAATAAAAAAAATACAGAATAGTATAGTAGTGCACAAACACGGATATCGGAAAGTCACCCTTATCGCCACCCGTGAAATACTTATCATTGAGTAGTTCCATCGCCGTGTCTGGTATTCTTCATCAGTTCCACTTCATCAAATGGAACTTTCTGAATGCACATGCTCGACTTGTTGCTGAAAATACCGAAATCGCTATATGTGTGCTTATAATATTTAAGGAGTTTCCTCAATTCCTCGTGAGTCCCATCATCAGAACCAGATTTTGATGAAAATGGGACCAATCTGGAAGCATATCAAGTCAACTAAACAGAAAATTTAACAAATCGGTTCATTAATTACGGAGACATGAGGTAAAGAACATTAAAAAAAAAAAACTTAAGAACCTCCTCCTTTTTTTTAAATCGGTTAAAAATCAAATGTACGATTTGGAAGTTTGCTGCATCTTTCGCGAATTTCGGAGGCTGAAGAGGCTATGCTCATCCATATAGCCTCATCAGCTATGTTCTTGGAAAAGGCACCCCGTATTTTTTATTGATTCATCCCCTGCTAGTTTACTAAACGGTGCGAAAGAGATAGCCGCTGATAGTGATGGGATTTTAACGATGAGGAATTTGTAATTTTATACTAAAGAGAAAATAACGAAAATTTTTACGTAGTGCACTCAATGACGGCATCTGTTTTGAAGTATTTCACGAAGAGCACAAATCTGAAGAGACCCGAGTAGCACCAATGAACCACGAACAGCACCCGTTTGCCTTGAATGAATGAATAAAAATACTTTATTGCATGTCTTACAATCTAGTTGTGTCCGGCCCAAGAATTGAGCCCTCAATCTCCTTCCGTGGATGTCGTAAAAGACGTGTGAGGGATACCCGGACATGTTTGTAAGTTTCGTTGGTATTTTTTGGTTTGGCTGCTAGCTTATTTAAGGAATGTGTTATTACTGAATGAAAGCGTTACCAGGCAATGGCGGCGATGAGGTCACCACTTGTCACGTCTATTTCACACGATGGTGCAACTTACAGTGAAAAGAGGCCCAGTAAACTGCAGTCGCGCGTCAGGGCTGTCACACACCATTTTGTTTTATGTAATCGATAGTGACTAATGGCGTCTCAAGGGCCCCATCCCTAATGTGTGCCCTCCCGCGCCAAGCTTATTAAATGGAGGGTAGATTTCAATCGGCGAGCAAACAGTTCAACGCTAGATCATAAGGTGATTTGGATATCTGTTTTATAACACATTCTCTTTTAGAATAATGATTATAAAATGACTCTTTCCGCCATTTTTGAAAAGAGACGTCGTTTACTTTTATTTTATTTCATTTCCAAGTGTTTTTTGTTTTGTGTAATTTTGGTGACATTTTAACCAATGTAGCTCGTCTAATAGAGCACAAGTGTAGTGAAATTAAACGGAAGTGAATTGCATGACTTTTCAAATTGGTGGAAATTGTCTAACAAAGTTTTTGTAAAATGGCCACTGTTTTACTAATACATGACGGTTACTTGACGACTTGGAAGGAGCGCGTTGCAAATTATATTGAAAATACAATTATACTCCAAAATGGCAAATGCACAAGACGTGCCATGCCAATTAAAAAGAAGAAAAAAAACTGAAATAGTTCCTTTATTCGTAACTAGTACTCGCCCGCGTTCTCACCCGTGTTTTTCTCCCGAGGGCAATGAATTTCGGTTTAAAAGTATTCTATGATTTAATCCAGGTTTCATTCTATATAAATATATGATAAACCGTTAGCCGTAGTGTGTGCGGCCTTAAGATGGACCCCTCTGTCTCCTCCCGTGGATATTGTAATCTAAGGGATTACTTATTCTGCGATTACTAATTCACCTGCCAAGCGTGCTGATTTTGTAAAATCCTGATTGCTATTGCATTCTGGGGGGTGGCCTTTTCGAGCCGTACTATGCGGATCAGTGGACGCACTTGTATGACTTCCTATACAAATAATTCTAAAATCCCTTTGATGCGATTAGTACGTCGCGTACGATGCGGAACTGTGGACGCTTGCCTTTGCACTACATTATACGTCAATTGCTTGTCATAATTTACAGACTACGGTCGCTGTGCACACTGTATAAGTCGCGACACAGTTAGGTCGCGCCCGATAATATGCTTCAGACTTAAACCTTTACTATATCTAACAACATATACTTCTACCAATATTTTCTAAGCTCATTTCGAATATCCAAACATCTCCGCTTTTCATACAAGTAAATTTTCCACAAAATTCTCTCTGCACGTAGGGTTCTCTATAAATGTGTTTACCAATAACATGTCTCAGACAAAACGGGCTATCTGAACTTCGAATATTGCAAACAGAGGAAAATACACTAGCATTTAACCGCGGATTCACTTTGTAACCTGTACAGTTTCTGTGTAATTTTTTTGTTGTGTTTGTAACCCAAAATTAGCTGGCCCTTAAGGTGGGGTATGCCGCAAAATTCCTAATCTTAGATTTGATTTTTAACAGACTGAATCAAGTACAATATTCAAATCAAAATATGCATGGATATTACATAATAATTCCGAGGGATCACTGCACCAGAAAGACGATAGGTCAATATTTTCTCGATAGAAAAAAAACCCAGAACTTACGACTATTTTTGCCTAGTTTCGATGGTTTATTAAAACAATGAATATCATTGAGAAAAAATATATATATAAATAAAATCAATACAACAACTGAAGGTTTACTGTAGGCGTTTTGTAAAATTATCTATATTTTACGAGATATTCTAAGAACCGCTTTTTTGAGCCACGCGAGGTGTCTTTTTTGTATGAAGATATCTGCTTGGGGTTGGCGCAGTCTTAAGAAAACACCTTTTAAAAGGGTCGATGGTGCATTTTGAGGCACATTTTTTTGGATATTTTCGCTAATCACAACTCAGCTTATCAACACTTCTTCAGATAGCAAAAACTGATTTTGCGAAAACTACACAACAAACTACAAACTACACATAGACAACACACATGTTGTAATTAATAGTATCACATAAATATAATTAGCTTAGCATTTACATAAACATGAAGGCATGTGTCGAATGTTTTTGGACTAGCCTCTGCCTATTTGGCGTGCTATCGCGAAGACGGCCGAGAGCGAACTGATTTGAGTTTTGCTAATAGATGCATTGCACAGTATATCGGATGGGCAAAGTGACACGCAAGGTCACTTGCGTTATCTTGTGTAGGGGTATAAGGTCTGTGGGATGGCCTCACGGATGTGTTTGCGAGTGTCAGTGAGACCAGTACGAAAATTGAGTCGTTTGCTCAATATTGCAAAACAATATCAAAATCTGTTCGTTCCTTTTGCAGATCCTACAAACTAACAGACACTGCAACATTTCTGTATTAGAAAGAGAACTGGTACCGAACGTGCTTAACCGACTTTATTATAAAATGGGGGAAGCCATTTCTCCTACTAGAGGTGGGACTAAACAAACATACGTGATCTGAATGTGGTATAAAGAATGGCTAATGGGTAATGGGTGTGCTTAGACACTGAAATATTGGGTACTTTACTCGCCAAATTACTTTGCGGTTGTGTGCACCTAGTAACTGCTGATAGAGCGTCGTAGTCGTCCTGTAGTTTCAGGATGAAAAACAGCCCCCCCCCTCATGGTAGCCTATGTCAATCAGGGTGAATGTAGCTTTCCAAAGGTGTAACAATTTTTGAAATCGGGACAGTAGTTTTTGTGTTTATTCATTACAAATATACACACACAAAAATACAAATCTTTCCTCTTTATAATATTAGTGGAGATATACTAAATCTATAATAAACCACTATAACTCATTAGGCTTAGGTTTTCGAGTTGTTTACTAAATATAAACTCAAAATACATACGTACATTCATTAGTTCCAGAGATGGCATGGCTTTTACTACAAAAAAAAGCGGCCAAGTGCGAGTCAGACTCGCCCATGAAAAAAAAGTGAATGTGACATACACGGACAGACAGACAGACAGACATGACGAATCTATAAAGGTTCCGTAATTTTTGGTTACGGAACCCTAAAAAAGGATTAAATGGCTTCTACGACATTTTTCTGATTGAGCTGGAATTTGGCATACCTGTCTAGTTCCGACGGCAGTACAATATGACGGTGACAGCGATCTGATCTGATGATGGAGACGGAAGGTGAACAATGAAACTCCTCGATGGATAATGGACTGGCCGTATTTAGGCTCATTTTTAGCAGCACACGGTTCCGATCACTAATATTATAAAATCTTGTATTGTGGATAAATTCCGAACTTGGATCGAGGGCGGCTTTTTTCGTAAAGAATTATTTACACCCAGATAAACTGGAAAAACTATATTTCGCCAACTGTCTCCTGATACACTGAACGAAATAAAAATAAAACCTTTGCCACACCTTCACCCGTGTCACTGCATGATAACCGAACCTCCGAAGAACCTGTGTCACTCCAAAAAGCTTTTAGTGTACAATGTGTTTTATTATGCCCTAATTTGGATTCAATATGGTATGGCAAGGTGTGTCCGGCCTAAGAACAGCTCCGTCTCCTCTCGTGGATGATACATTAGGAGACTCCAGGCTGCAGCAGGGGACGGGTGGCACCATTCTCCTGAGTACTAATACCAATATTGCGGTCATAAATCCGCCTGCTAAGCGATGTGATTATGGCAAATCCCCCTATTTTTAACCCCCGACGCAAAAAGAGGGGTGTTATAAGTTTGACCGCTATGCGTCTGTCTCTGGCACCGTAGCTCTTAAACGGGTGAACCGATTTGAATGCGGTTTTTTTTATTTGAAAGCAGGTTCTCTAGCGATATTTAAAATCTTAAATATTTTATCAAAATCGTTTCAGCAGTATTATTGCATTGGTGATTTTTTACAATTTTAAATTTCTTGTTATTGATGGGAGAGGCTCCGGTCAAGTAGTGGACGTCGACCGGCTGATGATGATGATAATGATGATGATGATGACAGTGTCGTTTTAGTGAAGCTTGTGTACATTAGTTTAGTACTATTATTTAATCTGGTAGAGTTCATTGTTATCAAGTTAGGGTTCCGCGCACGCCCGCGACCTCGTAAGCCGCCCGTTTGTCACGGATTTATTGGCTGGGTTCAAGTTTTATGGTTTTATTTTTTTGAGGATGTTTTACTTCTTCGCTGGTTGAATTCAAATGTTTTAAAATGCTAAAGTGGGGCAAAAAATTGAAGAAAGATAAAAAATAACTCATTATGTCTTGCAGAAGTTAGACGATTAGATGTTTTGGTGTTAAAATTTGGTTCACAGATAACTACGACCCGGATTGAGACATAGGCTGTTTATACTGGTATAACGCGTCCCGCAGCGGGAATCGAACCCACACCTCTTGTATCTCAGCCGGCTACCGCTCTACAGAGATCGTAATCTAGATTTTAATATATTATTTTAGGCCGAGGCGTGTCCGGCCTAAGAAAAGACCCCTCCGTCTCCTCCCGTGGATGTCGTAAAAGCCGACTAAGGGATTACCCGGCCTTGTAGATAAGATTCGTTGGTATAAGATTAATTGGCTATTACTGGAAGAAAGCGTTAGCCGAGTCAGTCGTGGGAAGCAATGGTGGCAATGATCTCACTACTTGCACGTCTATTTCCCACGATGGTGCAAACCACGGTGAAAAGAGGCCCATTTGAGGATCTGCCTGCCCTTTCGGGGGAAAAGGTGTGTGTCTATGTATGTATTATTAAAATCTAGATGACTGCGTGATCTCGTACTATTGTGGAATACAAATCCGTGACAACATAATAAGATATCTTGTTATCGCGGGTCGTGTCAATCGACTCACTCCCCTAATCCGTTTGACGAGGGTGCAGATTCCTCTGACACGATACCTGACAACTGTCTAGGGAAGAAATACATTTAATTTTCTGTAGCTAAATGTGATTTTTTGCTTGTGTGGAACCCTTTGGATCAGATCTACTGTGCTTTCTTCGACTTCCTGTCTGTAAGGTTGCTCTGAAACGATCTCATCTGTTGGTAAGTGACGATGGGGCCGACGATGGAGCACAAAGGCACCTATTCACTCTAGCCTTGAAGAGACCCAGATTATAGTTTTCAGGAAAGACAGACGAAGGTAGTGTATTCCACTCCTTAGCAGTTCGCATTATAAAGGTATTTAAATATAAGAGTAATTATAAGGGTATTTTAATATTTAAAAGACCTAGTGTGGTGACAGGATGCAGGATGCCTGAGAAAAGCTAATTTATGCACTAACTTCAAAAGTCTCAGTACCAAACTGAAACACATACGAACTACGAAGTTTCACATGTAATGTTGTAGCAAGTTTTGACAAATGTACCATATTACTAACTATGAGCGATAAGATCTTAAGGTGGAGTATTAGTTATCTAAGATTGGTAATTTTGCGTTATACCGTATAGCGCAAAATTACCAATCTTAAATTTGATTATTAACTGACTAAATCAAGTACAATATTCAAATTAAAAATATGCATGGATACTACATTATAATACCGAGGGATCACCTAGATAGCAATACAATAGGACAACATTTTCTAACAAAAAAAAAAAGAAGTTATCTCTATCTTTTGGCTAGATTCGATTGTTTGCCAATATGGTACAGATTATTGGGTCTAAAATTGGATAAATAAGATCAATACAATAAAACGGAGGGATTTTTTAAAATTATCTATATTTCACGAGATATTCAATAAAAACCGCTTTTTCGAGCGGTGAGTGGCGTTTTTTTGTATGAAGATTTCTGCCTGGGGTTGGCGCAGTCTTAAGGTTGCGCCACAGAATAAATATTAGTGCTTCAGTTCGGCAAGAAATGTTCTTAAAATTATCTTCTTGCATCGCTCGAAGTCTTTGCGTGACTGACTGACTGTCTGTCTGTCTGTCTGTCTGTCTGTCTGTAGGTCTGAGACCTGTAATTTGGAGGGCATGTATAATACCAATTTAGTCTACTCTCAATTCATGGTGACCATAGATTAAAGTAGGATAGTGTTATATATTCGCAATTCACACTAAGCGTTTTGGTTCCACCTTTGTAATGCGAACTGCTAAGGAATAGAACAAGCTGCCGTCGTCTGTCTTCCTGAAAACTATAATATGGGTCTCTTGAATAGGTGGCTTCTAGACCTTTGTGCCCCAACGTCGGCCGCATCGTCTCTTACCAACAGGTGAGATCGCGGTCAATCGAGGGTCTGTCATAGTCTTAGAGCATTGCAGATTTGCAGGCCTCCGTTTCCGTGTTGCTAGATGATCATAATAAAAAAATAAACCACCAAGGGAGTAGACGCGTCTAAAATTCTTGCCAAAATTCTCGGATAAAGTTTCGCTCTCATTTCAATGTACCTAATCATATTTCCGTGTTTTATTATTAGTTGTTGAGTAGTACCATTTGTGACGTCGGCTCTAGATCGGAAAACGATCCAAGCAACATTTAATAAAAAAAAAACTTCTAGGCGTGTTCACGTTAAGTTCGACTATCACTCCGGGAGTCCCCAGTGGTAACCGCAAGACTTTGACTTACATTACCAACTAGTTACACCTGTACATTTATTGCGATCTTATTTTGAACGGGATAAGGGCGAGTTTCGCATTGGAAAATATCTTCATAGCTAACTGTACCATACGCCTATCAAATTAGGGGTGATTTTCGTGTGCCAAAAAGTTTGGTAAATGATAAATCTTATTGATTTGTGATGTTAGTTTGGAGATAATGTTTGAGGTGTAAACTGTAAAGTTAAATTAGTTTAGGTAGTACCGGGTGTTAGTTCGAATATGAGCGAAGTTGTGATCATTCACAGCTGGTAGATGACAGCAGCATCCGTCAGAGTACTTAACTTCAATACTGCGATCACCAATCCGCTTGCTATGCGTGGTGACGCGGCTTCGTCCAGCAGTGGACTTCTGTAGGCTCATCATCATCATCATCATCATCATCCCAGCCTGGAATCACCCACTGCTGGGTATAGGCCTCCTTTCTCTTCTGCCAGCCTCCTCTGTCCTGTGCGTCTCTCATAAAGACTGGTCTCTCTCTGGCGTGTCTCTCTATAGGCTGTTGATGCTTATTTTCTTAACTATGATAGACCTTTATTTACGATCTCACCTGTTGGTAACTGACGATGTGGCCGACAATGGAGCACAGGGGTCTAGAAGGCACCTATTCACTCTAGCCTTGAAGAGACCCAGATTATAGTTTTCAGGAAAGATAGACATCGATAGTGTAATCCACTCCTTAGCAGTTCGCATTAAAAAAGTAGAACTGAAACGTTTAGTACGAATAGGTATACTAATGAGGTAAGGATGGTACTGAGCCTTGTGTCTGCTCGTCCTATGATGAAAAGGAGATGGGTGGATCAGATCGTGAAGTTCCTGGGAGCGTTCCCCGAAATGTAACCTATAGAAGATCGAAAGGCATGCAACTTTACGGCCGTGCTCGAGACTCTGGATCTTAGATGATGATGTGCCATCCTTACCTCATTAGTATACTCTCTATTCGTACTAAGTGTAACGGTTTGAAAGACCAAGCTTTTTAAAATTTTGTGATCGGAACCGTGTGTTGATCAAAATGATCTAAATACGGCCAGTCTATAGTTCCGTTGTCCACCTTCTGTCTTCATCATTAGATCAGCTCGTTGTCACCATAATATTGCATTATCATCGGAACTTGACTACGTTTTCTCAACAAATCACATACAAATGTTGGTGTCTTACGATAAACCATTCAATTATACAGTTTGGCAAGTCTGACGACAGCTGGTTTGCTGCTAATTGGAGTTTGATTCAAACTATTCCACTTGCCTTGATTTACATTTGATGGGACGTTAATATTGGAAGTTTTGTCAGAGAATACAATTAATTCAATAGTCATTACATTAGTATTGTTACCTACGCCAATCAGTTGGTGTAAACGCATTTAGAGACTCTTAACGCCTTCTGTTGACGAATGGAGGCAGAATTGTTATTGCCATGTGTCGTAGAGCAGTATGCATATATATATCTGACTCTTTCCGCCACTTTCGGAGAGAGAAGTCGTCTAGTTTTATTTTATTTATTATCCTGGTGTTTTTTTTGAGTTATTTAGTGTTATTTTGGCGTAATTTTAACCAATGTAGCTCGTTTAAAGAGCACAAGTGTAGTGAAATGAAATGGAAGTGAATTGCGTAACTTTTCAAATTGGTGGAAATTGTCTACCAAAGTTTTAGTAAAACAGCCACCGTTTTACTGGAAAAACGGGGAAGGGTAGCAGCCTTAGAATGTAGAATAAACCAGAAGGTGCGTAC
The DNA here is from genome assembly GCA_932527175.1 of Operophtera brumata. Taxonomy (NCBI): domain Eukaryota; kingdom Metazoa; phylum Arthropoda; class Insecta; order Lepidoptera; family Geometridae; genus Operophtera; species Operophtera brumata. Next base: position 48,553,747 of record OW052239.1, on the reverse strand, counting down.
GAGGCTATAAGTACGGGGCGCTGTGTCGCCAAAACACAATGCCTCCCCCGCGCCTATCATACTTCCCACCAGTAGGGATAATATTTTGGTGATAATGACAAAATCGACGCTTGACTGTTTTCCAAAGAATGAATGGTAAACAAAATTTATTATTTAAACCACAAATAAATATGGTGGTGGTGCAACCCACTGTGTAAAGAGGCCCATTGAGGCTATGCCTACCCCTTTGGGGAAAAAGGCACACGCCTTTTTCCCCAAAGGGGTGGGCAGAGCCTATGTGTGTGTATGTACCACAAATATATTTATATGTAATACTTACGTATGAACAGCAGCAGAATTTTTACACGTGGAAACGACATATTCACAAGAAAATATTTCGAATTCGACACGACTAGCCGCATGGCCGACCACAGACAGACTGGGTAAAATTATTCTCATTGAGACTAGCTGCGTGTTGACAGTTTTTACGCGTGACACGGGTTCTGGTTTATTCTATATTCTAAGATTGATATATATATCGCTTATGTAATAAAGCTATGAACAAAAAGGTATGTCGTGAAAAATTAAAAGTTTAAACGATCTAATCATGTGTTTTACTTTGTTTCAGGTATGTATCAATGCTAAACTGTGCGGCAAAACAGAACAAGCATAGGATTAAACTAAAACTTGTGTAAGTGACATAACTGATAGGCCCGGATGTCAAGTGGTATACCAATATACTGCAATACTTTTTAGATCAAGTCTATATAAAATCTGTTGGTTGTTCGAAAGGTATCATCAAGCATACTCTCATCAAACATTAAACAAACCCACCTACCTACATACATGCATACTACAGGTTACATTTCGGGGAATGCTCCCAGGAACTTCACGATCTGATACCACCATCTCCTTTTCATCATAGGACGAGCAGACGCACGGCTCGGTACCAATCCTTCGTATACCTCATTAGTATACCCTCCATTCGTACTAAACGTTTCAGTTCTACCTTTATAATGCGAACTGCTGAGGAGTGGAATACACTAACGTCGTCTGTCTTTCCTGAAAACTATAATCTGGGTCTCTTCAAGGCTAGAGTCAATAGATGCCTTCCAGACCTTTGTGCTCCATCTTCGGCCACAGCGTCACTTACCAAACAGGTGAGATCGTGGTCATACAAAGGTCCAACAAAGTAAAAAAAAACCTGTGTGACGTCGCTTCGCTTGGTCAACTATCATGTAGAAATAGATTATCTAGTGACCAGATAGTGAATCTAAAAGTTTGGTCTAGATTCTAGTCTAAACCTAGACTGTAACTTATCCTAGACAAGTTGACGTGCCCTGTAACCAGTTGTGAACAAAAGCAAAGTAGAAAATAGCAGCTGAACTCTAGTTTTGAACTGTTACTTTGGCGCTTCGAGTTGGATGAAATGAACATCTTAACTGGAGGTGACGGCCGGGACGGAGGTCGCCTTAAATGAGGCCCAGATTTACTTTCCACTATTTATGTTTCTTCAGAGTGAAGTCTACGGAATAATAATATTTAGTAAATAATGTTTAACACATAAAAGCTATAGCCCGACTGTGATGAAACAACATTGGCGGCGGTTTAGTTATTTCATACAAACTTCAACCCTGTATGAAGGATTGAATTTTGAAAATTCCTTTCTTAGTGCACCCCTAGTCTAGAAACTACCCTTAAATTATTAGGATTGACCGTTGAGGCCGTGCGTTGATAGTAAGTCAGTCAGTCAGTCAAGTAACGATTTTATATACATTGATATCTTACTGTAAATAAAAAACTCGATGAAATTACAATTTTCTTCTTTTTATTTGGACACCCCAATCGATAAAAATGCAAAATAATTATTTTCGAAAAAAAAATCGTCTTCGATGTAAGGAATTTATCCCCAATACAAGATTTTATAAAACTAGCGATCGGAACCGTGTGCTGATCAAAATGAGCCTAAACACGGCCAGACTACTGTTTCATTCATCGAGGAGTTCCGTTGTCCACATTCCGTCTCCATCCTCAGATCAGCTCGCTGTGCCAAGTTTCAGCTCAAGCGGATATCGGAAAGTCACCCTTATCGCCCGCCACCCATGAAATATTTATCATTGAGTAGTTTAAATGGCCATCTCTGGTCTTCTTCATCAGTTCCACTTCACCAAATGACACTTTCTGGAAGCACATGCTTGACTTGTTGCTGAAAATACCGAAATTGCAATATGTGTGTCTATAATATTTGAGGAGTTCCCTCAATTCCTCATGGATCCCATCATCAGAACCAGATTTTGATGAAAATGGGACCAATCTGGAAGTATATCATGACAACAAAAAAGGAGATTTCTTAACAAATACGAATTGAGAACCTCCTCCTTTTTTGTGAAGTCGGATAAAAACAGGGACACGTTTGTTCCAGGACCAGTCACCCGGACCATAATAACGAATCGATAGACATTCATCAAAATAGGATGAGTATTTACGGCGCTACGGTGTAATATACGTAAAAATACCTTTATAACGTGACCATTATACGAGTACCTTTAAACCTTTATAATTGTTTCGGTTTTGCCTTTATTATGCGAACTGCTAAGGAGTGGAATACACTACCGCCGTGTCTTACCTGAAAACTATAATTTGAGTCTCTTCAAGGCTAGAGTGAATAGGTAAAAACATTTCTGAAGTCTGTTAAAAATACGTGAAACTCTCAAGTCAGGGTAAGCATCTGTCACGCCGGCGCCTGGAGGTCAAAAGGGTGAATAATACAAATCGCGTCGCCTTTTCAGGATCAACAAGTTAGTTGCGATCGTGTTTTTAAAATGTTACGCTACCCTTTTTGTAAAGAAACTGTCTGGCTGCGCCTAACGAACCACACAGCTTCAATCCGTGTGTTCAGATTAAACAAACCTATACTAGGCCCTCTGCTCATAGTTCACAATGAACTAAAAGGACCGCCCCTAGCCCCTAAAGAGTATTTTTCTAACCCTTAAACATCTCGCAAATTATAAACCTAACAAACAATTAATCAAAGCAGCCGAGCAACGAAAAACAAATTATACGCCTCTCAGTTTAAGGTTTCGTTTCGCAAGTCACTCTACCAATCTCTGTTTAGGAACACGATCCTTAAGGATTCTTGAAAGTAACTCTTTAGGGAAATAAATAAAGCTGCCAAATGCTTATGGGGAACGCGTACTGTAGGGTTCCGTTTTCAGGTCACGGTGTTCACTACATAACTCTAAATTTCATAACAGGATACTATATTTATTATTTGTTTTTATTATTTGCTTGAAAATCTGCGATTATTTCTACTACTTCTTAAGACTGCGCCAACCCCAGACATAAATCTTCATACAAAAAAAAACGCCTCGCTTCGTATGAAAAAGCGGTTTTATTGAATATCTCGTAAAATATAGATAATTTTACGAAGTAAATTCTCGGCTTTTTGTATTAATTTTATTTATCTATTTTTGTACCCAATAATATGCACCATTTCAATTAACAATCGAATCTAGGCAATAACTAGACGTAACTTTGTTTGTTTTTTCTATAGAGTAAATACAGATCGAGTTTCTGGTACAGTGATTCCTCGGCATTATATTAATTTTATCCATGCATATTAATAATCTGAATATTGTACTTGATTTAGTCAGATAAAAAACTGATCTAAGATTAGGCATTTTGAGGCATACCCGGAAGGGGTATGTCCCGTCAGCGAACACTGACAGACGGACAGACGGACGGCGCTGGCTTTAGTATTAGAGTCCCGTTGGCACCCTTAGGGTAAGGAACCCTAAAATATATATGATTGGCCTCAGTATAAGCACACCGCAGTACACCCACTAAACGGTGTCGAGATAACGTCGACGAGACAACCTTTGTAAAACGTCAGTCGACTGTGATTAATGGGATGTTAAACCGTTTAACGTGTATTTTCTTGAAATAAATGTTAAATCTATTAAATCACATGTCAATTTAAACTTTGTTTGTTTAAACGAAATACATTTATTTACAGAAATTATAATGATGATTACGTCATCCAGGCTGATTTCGGCCACTGTTTATCTGCTTCAGACGGAAGATCTTTGATTTTATCGATTGGCATTATACATGTTATGCTCAAAATTGCGCCATGATTTAGTTTTCTTTAGTTATGATATCTTAAAACTAAACTAGAAATATAAATAATTTAATAATTAAATCAAACCGCCCAGCAGTGAACGCCTTAGCTCATAATGAAGAATTAAATAGGTGTTTTAATTCAATGTTTTATGCTTTTATGTTTTAATAAAAATGTCTTTATGGTAGGCAGCGCATTGACCCTTTGTTCGCATAAGGACAGTTTCTCGAAAAGAAAGATTCGCATTAGGACAGATTCTCAAAAAGACGGATTTGCAAAAAGACAGAAATGGTAATGCCCCCGGAGTTGCCGGCGTCTATAAGTAACATAACATATCACCCAACAGTCACACACAGAGTCCTGACCCCACGCTAGGATTTCCTGTGTCGTGGGCATAAAAAACTACGAGTACCGTGGTACCATAACACCCAGACCCGGAACAAATATTTGCAGATCATAAAAAACATTTGTCCCGCAGCGGGAATCGAACCTTTCGCATCTCAGTCGAAAAATAATCATTTTAAACAGATCCTTTGCAGACACGATCTATTAGGAACGAAACTGTAGGTATAAATCTATCAGGACAAGGAGTCAAAGTCTCTATCTCTATATCTCTACCCTAAGGGATCTATCAGGAACTACACAGCTACTCCGCGCTACAGAGTTCGTGGCGGTGACGACGTTATACCAGCCGGTCTAGCCAAATGGTAATCATTCGTAAATCAATACTATAGACCACGAGCCATTTTTTTTTTTTTTTTTTTATGAAACTAATAGGCAAACTAGCTTACGGCCCACCTGATTTCGATAGCTTACGCCAATCACATACATTGTTGGCTTGTCTACTAGCGTCATCGCTATAAGAATGTTACTAATGTTACTTTGTCTACGGCCTCAGGTGGGTCGTAAGATAGATTGTCAATCTGTTTCATTAAAAAAATCCCTGATGCTTCTAGTATTGATTGCGTTGGAACAGAGGGCCTACCTCATGTTTGTCTAAGTTTTGCATTCGGTATCCCGACTATCGAATTGCGAGTCGATATTTGTTTTTATGTATGGTTTTAATGAGTTTCTCAACAAGTCCGCTAGGGGCGCTTATCATTTTATCATTTTCTCCATACAAAAACGACATTTGGACTCGCAATTCGCTTTTCGTTATTCCGAGTTGTAACAAATTACAAACCTGTGGTAGGCCCTCAGGAGTATATTTAGTTTGATTGAATGATCCTTGTTATAACAATAAATGTATTTTTTCTATTAGATCCTCCCTCGTTAAATTATTTAACCACTACTGCTTTTTTATGATTCTTCCTAAATAACCGAGTAAAACTTTACAATGTAGTCTGAAAGAAGAAATACTTTAGTAACATTATTCTTTTTACCTTTTCATTTTTAAGCTACCGTTCGTCACCCACTCAACCGTACCCTCCCCTATCCAAACAAAGCGATAAAAACTGACCCAGTTCACGCCACAGGGTTTATTATTTACACTGTGACTGGGGTTAATAATTTAAATCGTCAACTTCACAATGTTCAACAAGTTATATGCTTTACAGGTTAAATAAACAAACTTGGGGTCGCCAATGTTTTGATGCTTTGTATTGTCACGGAGAAGATGAGGTGTAGTAGACTAACTTTTTATAGGCCTGAAACTTCTTGGTATTGCAGGCGTCCATAGGCTACGGTAACCGCTTACCAATAGGTGGGCCGTAAGATTGTTTGCTACCATGGTAGAATAAAAAAAAAACTTCTTTGATTATCGTAGCAAGAGCAAAAGGTTGGGTTTCTGATTCAGTGTGCGTAAGAAGAGGAAATTCTGAAAGTAAAGTAAAAAAAAAACATTACTATAGTCGGGCAGTTTTGCCTTAAACGTCAGCTAGACCGCTCCGTAAGCCTAACGAGTGCGAGCGAGACAGTGGACAACAAAAAACACGCTCCGTAAGCCTAACAAGTGCGAGTGAGACAGATAGACAAAAAGTATGTGTGGACCTAAGGCTCGGTTCAAAACGGCATGACTATTTATAGCCTCGTTTCTTTCATAAAAGTAACTGGTTGGTTTTTTATTTTTAAAAAAATCTTGTTTGGTTTTACCGCCATTTTCGAGGAGACGTATTTTTTTTCCTGTATTGTTTTTTGAATTATTTTGTGTTATTTTGGTGGCATTTTAACCAATATAGCTCGTTTAAAGAGCACACGTGTAGTGAAATGAAATGGAAGTGAATTGCGTAGCTTTTCAAATTGGTGGAAATTGTATACCAAAGTTTTAGTAAAACGGCCACCGTTTTACTAAATCATGACTTAACTGTGACTTTGACGACTTGGAAGGAGTGTAGCGTTGCAAATTATATTGAAAATACAATAAAATTATATTGAAAATACAATAAAATTATATTGAAAATACAATAAAATTATATAGAAAATACAATAACATTAAATTGAAAATACAAAAAACTTGAAAATGGTAAATGCACAATCCGTGCAACACTAATTATAAAGAAAAAAAAAACTCTTGCTTCTGTAACATGGTCTAATTAGTATACCTACTAAAATATAAGAAGAATGGGCACTTACTATGGAATGTAAAAATCCATAATCATACCGATAATTTACTCTGAGGTTAAGAGTCCCAGTTTAAGTTTTTAACATTGTTGACCTACTGCATATTGTTATACTGTGTCCAAATGCCTGCCGCCCTGCTTAATATATTACGGAATGTCCCCAGGTTCCGTTTCCGCGTTAAGTACCTACTTGTAAGTACTCGCGATGGAGGAAACTTTTTGTGAGCTTTTAGATTTATTCACATTAACTGAAAGAAGGAAAAGTATTATGACTAAAAATTTCGCCATTTCATCTGTTATTTAAGAAAGATGTAGGTGCACATTTTTTCACTTAGTAATTAGAGAATTGGCTTCGTTTTTTAAGAAAAAAATTAACAATTCGTTTTTTTGACGTGCTCTGCGGAGCGGCGGGTTAAGATTCGCCTGCGACGCAGGAGGTTGCGGGTTCGATGCCCGCCTCGGAACAAATATTTGTACGATCTGCAGGTGTTTGTTCAGGGTGTTCTGGGTATTTTCTATGCATAATATAAAATATCTATCCATGTAATGTATCGTATTAAGTATATCAGTTATCTAGTACCCATAATACAAGCTTTGCTTAGCTTGGGGCTTGCTTAGCTTGGTCATGACACGATAAAGTTCAAAACGGCGGCCACTTTGTTTAATGTCTGTCGTTAAGTTCGTTAAGTGTAAGTAAGTTAAGTGTCGTTTAAGTTTGTTAAAGCTATAATATGCACAAATTTTCATATTATTAATTGTTAATTTAAAAAAACTTGTTTGTATTTTCTAAGGGCTTGAGTTTCCATTTGAAACCGCACAGTCGCCTTATCTCGACTGAGAGCGTTTATTGCGCGGAATGACTCTTTTGCGTAGTATTTACTGGTCTATGGTGGGAGGGGGTTGGGGGGGGGGGGGGATTGTTTATTGTACGGACGGGTGCCGTTCTGTGATGGTTTTAAATGTGATAATTAGCACGGAAACGTTCATCGACTGATACATCGATAGATACGAGCATATTAGGACCTAATAGTACGGGCTTAGTGGCCTACTTACAAGCTTCAAACTTCTTATAGGACTCTTTCCGCCAGTTTCGAAAAGAGACGTCGTCTACTTTTATTTTATTTATTTTCCTAGTTTTTTGGTGGCGTTTTAACCATTGAAGCTCGTGTAGTGCACAAGTGTGTGAAATTAAATGGAATTGAATTGCGTGACGTTTCAAATAGGTGGAAATTTTAAACATTACAGTTTTTAGGGTTCCGTACCCAAAGGGTAAAACGGGACCCTATTACTAAGGCTCGGCTGTCCGTTTGCCTGTCTGTCTGTCTGTCTGTCTATCCGTCTGTCACCAGGCTGAATCTCATGAACCGTGACAGAGACAGTTCAAATTTTCACAGATGATGTATTTCTGTTGCCGCTATAATCAAAAATACTAAAAAACAGAATAAAATAAATATTTAAGGGGGCTCTAACAATCGTGTTTTTTTGCCGTTTATATAGATAATGGTACGGATCCCTTCGTGTGCGAGTCCGACTCGCACTTGGCCGGTTTTTGGTTTTACCTAAGCAGACATACATTTCCGTCTCCACCACGAGATCAGCTCGCTGTCACCATAATATTGTATTGTCATCGGAACTTGATATCAACAGCTCAATCGGATGCCGAGAAGTGGTTCTTATTCAACTTGCACGATTTGCTCTAAACAAACACTATATTGCAAATGAAATAAAAGCTTATAAGAAGAAGTTAACTGGGTTTATACGCGGTGGCTCCAGCATCCTTGCGGTACACTCTTAATCCAAAGAGGTAGAAATAGGGAAGGAGCGTATTTACGTGACCAGGGTTTCCAACCAGGTTTTTGCTTGCAAGTAAGCCGACCAGGTGCGGACCCTAAAGACTTAAAGTAAAGAAATACTTGCAACCTGCAAGTAAAGTCGCTAGTTCCGCACGCAGAAACTTTATCGCCCTGTGCTATCGAATTAGTTGCAAGGTTTCCTAGTACTTTTTCGCAGATGCAATTATGCTCCTTATTTATAAAACGGTTTGGTCCAATATCCTATGCAAGTATTTTTTTAATTCCAAGTATTTTATTTTCACACGCTGTTGTGTTCCCTATTTACATATAACGCACGGATCATTTTTCTATGCAAAAAAATAGCTTGAAGGTTTTATGAGCCCTGGTTTTTGGCACTGGTGTCTTATGGTGGACGAACTTGGAAGCCAAGCTTTGCAAGTATGAGCCATCCCTAGTAGAAAATCTAAGCAGTAATTCTTAGTCCAATTCTCGCCTCGATCACGTCTCGCGGTAATTCCCCCATTTTACAATTCAAATTCGGAACGTTCGCAACCGTCTCATAATAGACGCGTTCCTAAAGTACTGTTTAATACTACCCTATTGCAAAATGGCTCATTTATTGGTAGTATACAATTATATTTAATGCATACACAGAACATGCCTTTATCATTACGCGGACGAAAAATCACGAAAGAAAAATCTCAAATGCAAAATATTGAATGACAATCTAGAACGAATAATCTTGAATGAAAAATCTGGAACCAAAAATGACTAACGAAAAATCTCTAATTAAAAATCTGGCCCACTCGATGGACCGAAGACACAGCACGGTCTTAGGAACTCGGTGGATGGAGACGATTCAACCGTTTCTCATCGCATTCTATAGGGAGTCCTATGTCCAACAGTGGCCTTCTACTAGCGGATTAGACTTCATTTTCACACCAGTTAGCGCCAAACACGCAAACACCTGTTAACTTAACCAAGCTATCATTTTAACTTAATCTTGGTAAGTTACAAACCATCAACACGGCCGCGGCGTAAACAACCGTTAGCCGAATCGAATAGACTCCGTGTCGAGATAACGTCGCCTCGACATCCTTTATACATCGCTCGTCTGTGATTAATTTAACGACACCTAGAAACAACTAAGTCTAAAGTATTTTATAATTCGGACTTCGTTGATATAAGATTTTTCCGGGCTATGGAACAGAATGTGTTATGACTGGAAGAAAGCGTTAGCCGAGTCAGTCGTGGGCAGCAATGGCGGCGATGAGCTCACCACTTGTCACGTCTGTATTCCCACGATGGTGCAACCACTAGTGAAAAGAGGTCATTTGAGGCTCTGCTTACCCTTTCGGGGGAAAAGGCGTGTGTTTATGTACTCGTATGTATGTCATTTATTGTAAGATAACATTTAGAATATTTCATTGATGTCCAACCATATTTACATTCTCGTCTGAAAATGTGGATGCTTTCTTTGTGTTGAGTGTACTAAGTTATTCCACACAATAAACCACGAAGTAGTACAGTTTATGCGGATTTTAAACCCGAGGCTGAGTCGCATCTCGAGACAGATCCCGCCCTCAGGGGCAAATACAGGGTGTAAAACTGAGCTCTTGAATTCTCGAGGACAAAAAGTATTTATTAAGGTAATTACAAACCTCAAATTGCAGTAAAGATCTCTCCTTGAAAGCCTACTTTGGTAAAATGATTACCAAAATACTTTAAAAAAACTTCAAGTTAGTAACAAAAAAAAGTTATTTTTTGATGTTATTGGTACGTCTGACAGGAATAAAATCCAAAAAATCCTACAGTGTCAAAATGCCTGAAGCGATTTTAATGATTCTTTCAAAATAATAAAGCCAATTTGTGAAAAAAAACACTATTATTTATAACTATAATAAAGAATTTTTCGTTTTGCGAGCGCTATTTCTGTCACTTTCTTACTTACCTTAACGTTAATGAGTTAGACATTGACAGAATTTGAGGTGTCTAATTACCAAAAAAGCTTGCTTCGCTTGTATGTTTATCCGGTTAAAAATTTGCTTTGTTATGTTATGATGTGTCAATTTCTTATGACAGACAATTCAATATTATGGTAATATTATTATATTATTAATTCTTAATTAGCTTATTTTCTGTGTTGTGCAATAAAGTGTTTTCTATCTATCTATCTATCTATGGTGACAGCGAGCTGATCTGATGATGGAGGCGAAAGGTGGACAATGGAACTCCTCTATGATTCAGAATAGCCTGGCAGTGCTTTGGCTAATTTTTATCTACTATTACTAATTTACCGGGACTGTTAGTAAGATTCGATGGTATAAGATTTGTCCTGGCTGCTAGCTTATTATGGAATGTGTTATTACTGGAAGAAAGCGTTAGCCGAGTCAGTGGGAAGAAATGGCGGCGATGAGCTCACCACTTGTCACGTCTATATTCCACGATGGTGCAAGCCACTGTGATTAAAGGCCTATTGAGGCTCTGCCTACCCCCCTTCGGGGAAAAAGGCGTGTGTCTATGTGTGTGTGTCTGTATATTTTTCAACAAAGAAACTACTCCCTGTATATAGAGAGACACCGCCCGTAGTGCGAGAAGAGATATCAAAAGAAAAGCTTGGAGACTGTCGCCGGTCGCTACACAACATGCAACTTGCTAGTCATGTGTATTTTTACTGTTGAGGTTCGTCTAGAGTATAGGAGTCTTTGATCAAGAATACAACTAGATTTCGGGTCACGCACAAAATCAAAGCTAAATACCGTCCGCGTGGGTATATATACTTATACAGCTATATTTGCTTATTAACGAACTGAAACAAAAGTTTTAAAACACTTCTAAGTTCAACCTAATTACAACCATGACAAAAATAAATAATAATAATAATAATAAGAATAAAGCAGCAAATCTTCAAAATATTATATTATACTTACGATCATTCGTCACAAAACCGAGCAAAAAAATAAATTACTCCTGTCACTTGGGAATGAAAAGACACAGGTTAAACAACATTTAAGTGTGAAATCAACCTTAAAGAACTACACAAATAAAGTTCTCACAAGCTACAAAACTTGAAAAGTGAGCTTTTATTCACCAAGACGTATTTTTTGGGCCGACCTGACAACTAGTGTGTTCTTGATCGAAGATAAGAGTTTACAAACAAGCTTTTATGAAATTACTGATTGGAACCGTGAGCTGATCAAAATAAGCGCCGTCTTCATCATCAGATCACCTCATAAAATTCAGTTGCAAGATTTGACCACATACTAACAGAAGTAAAATCGATGCTTAAGTATGTTTATTTAAAAAAATAAGGTACTGCCTTCAATGCGCCAAGAATTAAATATCATAACATAACACGCGCATTCAGAGGCAACTTTGTGGTTTCAACCTTCAAAACTTTGTCCTATCCTGTTTTGTGATCCCTCGGAATTATAGAATGTTTCCATGCATATTTTTTATCAGAATATTGTACTTGATTTACTCAGTTAAAAATGAATTGTTTGAGCCTGGCTAGCACTAGCGCCGCACCCTTCGCATTTATAAAGTCAAAAGGAGGCCGGACAGAATTGAGCCAGTAAGCTACCATCGCGTATGATGTATGTATTATGCTATAGTTATTATAGAGACTATATAAATCTACCTAAAGTTTTATTTTCATTACGTATTGTTCCGCTTAACGCCTCCTCGCTCAACACTGACAGTTGGACCGCGCCCTTCGCATTTACCGCCAAGTCAAAAGGAGAAGATTGAGGCTCCAAGAAAGCGAACCCCGCGGCTATCTACTGTTAATTATTCTGCGGCTATGCATGCAAACGCTGCTGGATTAAACGTTGGTCGCTAACGGCCGACATTTTGTGCTATATGCATACGTCGTCTGTCTTTCCTGAAACTATAATCTGGGTCTCTTCATGGCAAGAGTGAATGTGAGTCATTCTGCCTTCTAGACCTTTGTGCTCCATCGTCGGCCGCATCGTCACTTACCAACAGGTGAGATAGTAGTAAAACAAAGGTCTATCAAGAATTAAATAAAACCTTTGCTGTCTTCTGTGACAAGACATAATCCTTTTTTCTTTTTTTTTATCGGCTTGAATAATGGAACAAGCACATAGCCTACCTGATGTTGAGCGGTAACCTCTGCATTTAACAATGCATTACCTCATAGGTAGCGTCCACCTAGGACGCTACGTATGTGGCATTGCACTGCGCCCGCCACCCTGAGACATAAAGACGAAAAATCTCATGTGGCTGTAATTGCACCGGCATATACCCTTCAAACCGGAACACAGTAATGCGAGCATTATTGCTTTGCGGCAGAAATAGGTATGGTGGTAGTACTTCCTCGGAAGAAACTCTTTAACAAAAAAACTCTCTGCCTACCCCGGGAAGAGGCGTGTGTATATGTGGGTGTTATTAAAAAAAAACCTGTCTTTTGCGCATTTTTGACTGTTTAATTAAGTCTGACATTCAGTATTATCCTTTAACTCCTAATCGATGGAGTGCTGTGCCCTTCATCATCAACTCACGAGCATAAGATGATGACTCCCAGACGCAAACGCCTGAATAAGTTATATGAAAAGTTAACAAGCACTGTACTGAAATGTTGAGGATTACTCTCGATTTCTCTAAGATTCCATCATCAGATCCTGACTTGGGACCACCTTGGGAGTATACCCATTCAAACAAAAACTAATTACTTGTAAAAAATCCTATAGCTTTCAAAGTCGTTTTTTTTTCTTCAAAAGTAATAACATATTACAAATTGGTTAACCATGGACGGAAATAGCGGTGCAAATAAAAATGACATACAGACGATCATAGAACGGGTCGAACTTCCTCCTTTTCTGAAGTCGGTTTAAAATGGAAAATATACAAAAAGCCACTTTATTAATATGACATACAGACGAACATAGAACTTCCTCCTTTTCTGAAGTCGGTTAAAATGAAAAATATACAAAAAGCCACTTTATTAATATGACATACAGGCGAACATAGAACTTCCTCCTTTTCTGAAGTCGGTTAAAATGAAAAATATTCAAAAATTCACTTTATTAATATGACATACAGACGAACATAGAACTTCCTCCTTTTCTGAAGTCGGTTAAAATGAAAAATATACAAAAAGCCACTTTATTAATATGACATACAGGCGAACATAGAACTTCCTCCTTTTCTGAAGTCGGTTAAAATGAAAAATATTCAAAAATTCACTTTATTAATATGACATACAGACGAACATAGAACTTCGTCCTTTTCTGAAGTCGGTTAAAAATGGAAAATATACAAAAAGCCACTTTATTAACTTAGTTTCATTAAATTGGAGCTAAGTAAAAGTAACTTAATAATTTAAAAGCTTCTTACAGACGTGGAGGACAAATTAGCCACCCCCCATTTGTTATTGCTCGGAATAAAAATTATAGAAGTTACAAACGAGATTACACAGATAATATATACGAATGTTTTATTGTGTGGGTCGGTCTTACAATATTTTGGTTCACATAAATTCCATAGGATTTATCTTGTAAAGATGAAGAAGTATGCTTTATTTACAGACACAAGAATCCAATAATGTAACATTTAAAAAACACTTTTAGAACCTTTTGAAACTATCATGGTTATGTACATACTTTTCACTAGAAACGGGATATTTACCATGATTTTTGAGTTTTAAAAAGTTCACGATATTTCGGCACAGTTGATCGGCCATGATCACGGGAGAACTTACTACAAGTCTTTGCGAGTAGATGTTATTGGCAGATACGAGTATATCGATCTACCCTCTTTCTCACTCTTTTATTACGAACGATACCACTACATACATACACATAAAACATTATACAATTTGAAACTCAAAAATCATGGTAAATATCCCGTTTCTAGTGAAAAGTACTTATAGAACCGTTGAACAATCTAAAGACCGTTGTAAACGATCTAAAGATAGCTGAACTAATCCAAATCAATATCAGACAGAAGCGTCCCTAAAAGCTGGCTGCACTGCCACGCTGAATGGCAATACCAATGTGTTGAACCAGATAAGAGCCAGCTCTCGGGTCACATATTTACTTTCTTGTGTTGTGGAATATGTGATAGTTTTTTAAACTTTGATAGACCTTTGTTTGACCGCGTTCTCACCTGTTGGTAAGTGACGAAGGTCTAGAAGGCACATATTCACTCAAGCATTGAAGAGACCCAGATTATAGTTATCAGGAACGGACCAGTCCTTAGCAGTTTACATTATAAAGGCGAAACCGAAACCAGTTTTTTATGTGTTTGTGCGAGTCACACGTAACACACACACACACACACCCACCCTAACACACCGGTAAGACTGACGTTTGATGAGCATGGTTTGGATGCATTGTCTGTGTCTATCTTGTAGAGCCGTTGTAAAAAATACTTTCTACGGTTCACCCAGGTGGTCTCAGGGAGGTGGACAGTGGGGAAGAACCGGTAGTATTACTTGTTATTGTTAGGGCTTTGTTATTGTTGTGTTTGTTATTGTTGTTGTTTATGTGTCTTTGGTGTTTGGTTCATGGACAGTTGCAAGCCGTTATTTAAAGAATTAAATATCTCACCCTCGGCTTGCATGTACAAAGAGGATTGTGTATTCTTGTGAAACAACACCCAGAATACTTTAGAAAGAAATCTGATGTAGTTGATTTAATGTTGAGCCTAGAAATACATTTAAACTTTATTTACCCAAACTTAAACTGCAGATTTATAATATAAATGTGTATGTAAATGCCATACGGGTCTATAATAAATTACCAAATTCATTTAAGGATTTGTCATTTACTATGTTAAAAAAGAAACCTACGAAAGGCGGCGGGTAGAAAGTGGATGAAAAGAGCCGAACACCGGGCTGAGTGGCGCGTATTGGGAGAGGCCTATGTCCAGCTGTGGACTAGTATGGGCTGATGATGATGATAATGTTTAAAAGCAAGCTGACGAAATGTGCTATACCCTGTCCTAGGCCTTCGAGACGTCTAGTGAAACAGCCAGTGCTTCACCATGTTTCTGCGAGGCATACACAAGAAGAACCCCAGTAGACCGGTTTCGGTGAAATCAGTATTGGCGGTCACTGAGGAGGTGTATGTGTACCTACTATTATGTATTCTGTGGCTTCACCTACATGGCAATCATGCAACGTATTTATTCTTAACTTTCTTTACTTATTTGAAACAAACCATAAAAATACAATTAAAAACGTCGCCTTAAAATAATCTATTTAACACAATAGATTCTATCTCCAAGCGTAAACTAATTAGGCGCCTAATTAGACAGTCAAGAAAAAACATGATGGCGGCGTTCTGGAGGTTATCACGATGCCACAACAACACGGAACCCTAAAACGAACCATAAGGAAGGGATTTTTTAAGATAGCAATCCGGTTTTAGGTAATTTACTAATGAATGGGGCACAAAGGGGACTGTTAATGTTTTTGGTGTTGTTTCGTTGTAAAAAAAATGTTCCTTCGTTTTGCATGCGACAGATTCACTGTTTTCTGATTGTCTAAATATTTTTCGCTTCTTATGCTCTTAATGGTCTTGTTTATGCTAAATTTGCATAAAACTGTTTGCTTCTTATATACATCTTATATGACTAAGAACAATTAAACTGTTTGCTTCTTATATACATCTTATATGACTAAGAACAATTAAACTCCATGCTATTTTTTATTTTTTATTACATTTCATTTTTTTTCTACAAACATACATAGACACACGCCTTTCCTCGCGAAAAGGTAGGCAAAGCCTCAATGGGCCTCTTTTCACCGTGGGTTGCACCATCGTAGGAATATAGACGTGACAAATGGTGAGCTCATCGCCGCCTTTGCTTCCCACGACTAACTCGGCTAACGTTTTCTTCCAGTAATAACCATTCCTTTATAAGCTAGCAGCCAGGACAAATTAATACTCGTATACTTTAAATATGCTACGAAACTCATACAATAATTTTTTTCGTCGTAATTCGTCAGCTTGGAGTTTTTAAAAAAAAACTGAACTCCTTGCACCCCATGATGTTGAATTTCGGATCCCTTTATTAGTGCACCCCTACAACAATACAACAATAGGAAAGTACCCTCTAAATTTCAGGTCTCTAGGTATAAATTTATTGTTGATTTTGTTTCGGAAACTAAGTGACCATTAGAACACTATCTCAGCGTATAATTTATAATAATTTATAAACTGCCTTTAAAACTGCGTACGGAACACCCTTTATTTTGTTTACATTGTCCCGAAGTGTAACAGCGACGAGCGATTACCACTCGATTAGCATAATCGATTCGTTTACTTATGAATGGAATCGAGAATCGAGATATCTTCTCGGCTATTAGCGATTTCGATCGTATTCGATTTATTTAATGGCCGTTTTGGCTTTTGTTGGGTACTTTATATTTTGTGATGTTATCAATCATACTATTGTGAACTATTTTCTATTTTTATAATAGAAGTAATCGTCTCAATTTATACTAATATATTATGAAAGTTTTTTATTTTTTAAGTGTAAACCACACTTCATAAAGTGTGGTTTACACTTAAAAAATAAAAAACTCTATGAAATTTTGCCAAATCTCTTTTTATCTTACATTGGACTGCCTACCATGTTATCCATAGATAACATTAAATTTAAATGTACACCAAAAATTCAGTTCCAGTGGGCCTCGAACCCGCATCCTCGCCTGTGATCGGCGATGCCTTTACCAATTTGGCCATAGAACGAGCTATGACGCTGGAGACGAAATTCAGATTTTATCTTTCAGAGAAACTAGTAGTAGATTTTTATGGTCAAAGAATGTGTAAACTCTGAAAAAATTTAAGATGCCTTGTCAATATCATCATCGTCATCAGTATTTAGACGTCCACTGCAGGACGAAGCCTGCCCATATGATGCAATGGGGTTTGCCACCACCACGCTTGGCAGGCGGACCAGTAATTGCAGTATTGATGGAGTGCTTCAGCGAGATACGACAGTCCATCCCCTGGTGTAATCCCTCAGTCAACTTGTATGACATCAACTTTATTTTTTCTTTTAACTATGATTGACCCTCGTTTGACTGCTATCTCACCTGTTGGTACCTAAGTGACGATGCGGCCGACGTTGGAGCACGAAGGTCTAGAAGGAACCTATTAATTTTTGCCTTAAAGAGACCCATATTATAAGGCTTCAGGAAAGACAGACGACGGCAACTTGTCTATTAGCAGTTCGCATTGCAAAGGTGGAACCGAATCGCGTAGTGCGAATTGCGCGTATACTGATGAGGTAAGGGTGGTACTGAGCCGTCCGTCTGCTCGTCGTATGATGAAAAGGAGATGGTGGGATCAGATCATGAAGCTCCTGGGCACATTCCCTGAAATGTACCCCATAGAAGATCGAAAGGCATGTAACTTTATTAGAGGAGACGGAGAAGTATATTCTTAGAATGGACCACGGCACGAATGATCTGCATATCTCAAATAATAAACAACAAACACCCCCCCACCCCGGTTGTTACTTAATTAAGCTTTTCAATTAAAATAAACAAGATACCTATATACCTTATATTCACTTCGCTTAATTTATATGAAAATGAGAGATAATTGAATCGGACGACGACCAAACAAGCGTAGAGGCTCTACGCCGGTGCTACATTTCTACGCCGGTGCTACGTGTTTCTACGCTTTTAAAACGCGGCCCTTCGCTGGTGCTACCAAAAGCTACGGAGGTTGGTTTTCCGATAAGTGCGTAGCTACTTAGCAAGTTAGAAATTTGCTAGGCACAAACATGCCCCAAGTTTGAGTGATAGAAGTTGCCGAGTAACCGTGACAATATTTGTGGAGAATTGAGATAATAGGTAAAAAACGGAATTCTTGTCATTTGTCTAAATGCTTTGTCATGGAGCAAGTTTAAATTTGATTTTGCTTTGAACTATAAAAAACTAATTGACGCGCAGAAAACCTCTCGTAGACTTATTTCTTAAAACCTTAGGTAGGCAGTCCAATGTAAGATAAAAAGAGATTTGGCAAAATTTCATAAGTCAGCTCACGCTACGCTTGATATACTCGTACTTATAAATAACAACCTATTATTACGTTTATTTTAACCCCCGACGCAAAAAGAGGGGTGTTAGAAGATAGAACGCTATGTGTGTCTGTCTCTGGCACCGCAGCTCTTAAACGGGTGATCCGATTTGAATGCGTTTTTTTTATTTTAAAGCCGGTTTTCCAGCTATGTTTCTTAGACATGTTTTATAAAAAACTAAGCTCTGTCGAGACTTATTTGATGTGATAAAAATTCCAAGTTTCCTTATAACACAAACAAAAGTTCTGTTTTCGCTTATCTCGCAGTGAAACAATTACCGACAAATTTATCATACATTCTGACACACTCAACTTTAAAGATTGCTACACAGCACCAAGTCGTTGTAAAATTAATAACTGAACAGCTTGCAACTTCGAAACTACGTACGTGGTTGCGTGAACTTTGAACCGATGTCTTATAGTTCGGATGAAGTTGTTGAGGATGCGAGTTTCTTAAGTTTTGGTTCATATTGTGGTCGGTTCGATTGAGGATGTGTGCAGCTCATAGTTTAAGTGAGTCATTAGACATCTGGATTGTGATCAAATATACCATAATAGGCAAACTAGCATATGGCCCACTTGATGTGAAGTGGTCACCGTTGCTTATAGACACCGCAACACCAGGGATATTGTCGATGCGCTGCCTACCCTGATGAAATTTATGATCATTTTTATTGAAGGGACACATGTCTTAACCAAGCGGGAAAACCTCAGATGGAAGCTCATTCCATAGTTTGTAGGTGTAGGGAAGAAACGAGTCGTTCGAGAAATTCAGGGTTCTATATGATGTGTGGATGAGCTTTGTCACGGTGCCGGGAAGAGTGATGATAAAATCTCGATGCCGGGATGAGACCGAGAAGTTCGTCGGAGCATTCCCCGTTCCGCGTACATAACATACCCCCCAACAGTCGCATACATTGTCCTGATCCCACACTAAGATTTTCGTGACAGGAACTATGTGGTACCAACTACATCCACACACAGAGAGATTTTTTTTTATCTCAGCTGACTACTCGCCCGCTATGCCACATGGGTCGTCAAATCGTGGTAAGGGACAACCAGTATAGCCTCGACCGATTGAGCTGAAATTTTGCATACCTGTCAAGTTCCGATGACAGATGATTATAGTAACAGCGAGACGGAAGGTGGACAACGGAACTTCTCGATGGATAATAGTTTCGTTTCGTTTCGTATGAGGTAGTGCTGGCCTCTGGTGTCGGATTTTGTCAAGCCGCCCGAGGGCCTCTGACATGGCCTATTAATCAATAACAGCCGGGACCGATAATAATAGTAGTGTGGATTGTGTTATTACTGGAAGATTGCGTTAGG
This sequence comes from Operophtera brumata, assembly GCA_932527175.1. Lineage (NCBI taxonomy): Eukaryota > Metazoa > Arthropoda > Insecta > Lepidoptera > Geometridae > Operophtera > Operophtera brumata. The sequence goes on along the minus strand of OW052239.1, from coordinate 48,533,910 downwards.
CGAGTCAGTTGCAGAGTGGGACGCAATGGCGGCGATGAGCTCACTACTTGTCGCGTCTATTTCCCACGATGGTGCAACCCACTGTAAAAAGAGGCCCACTTGAGGCTCAGTCTACCCTTTCGGGGAAAAAGGCGCGTGTCTGTGTATGTATGTATGTATATTTTTTACACAAAAAAAATATTAAAGTACTTAACTGATGGCTATGTCAAAAATGACCATTCAACGAAATATTACAATTATAATAAACGAATAGTTAATTAATTTCCCGACCGCGGAAAAGACACGGGTACCTAATAAGGCCACACAGGCATGTCTGTACAAACGTCATTTCCCCCAGGATGGTCATGTCAGGTTTAATAATGAGATCACTCTATGAATTTTTAACGTTGTTCCGGTACTAAATGCGGTTTGAGGCGAAACAGTGTGCTTTCCAGGGAAATTAATGCGGTTTTCGTATTTTATGAGTCAAATATTTGATAGAATAATAATATTAACTCCGTTAAGGCGCATACAATAGCTGAATTCTGTCTGTTTCTAATTCATTGAAGTTCAAGTAAGTCAGAAAGTGACAGAGTAGTGCTCGCACAACGAAAAGTAAGTGAAAATCACGAAAAACAACTATTTTCCACGTGAAAAATCGTCGCATCACAAAGTTATGTGTTCAACTTGTAGATAAAGTCTTTGCCGACATTTAGGTAAAAGCACAGAATATATACAGTAAAAAGAAAAAGTATTAAATTCTAAGTCGTTTAGAAGTTGAATAATTTTTTCTGTCAAAAACAGCTGCACTTTTTTTTTTCACCTGGTTTTTGAATAGCTAGAACATTATTGTACGTTCAATTTACAGATAAAAGGTCAAAGAATGACATTTTTATTTTCAGCTTCATAACATTGACTCCTCTATGAGGAGAAAGTCTCCAAATAAGACACATCAGCTGCTGTATGCGCAAAACCATACATTGTACATGCATTTAGTTGTATTACAAAATTTGTTTAAATTTAAGCTACATGTTAAATGTTACCAATGGTTCTCATGCACAAAATTCATATTCGTTTCTCGAGTCTACATCAATCTACAGACCGTTCACCGTAAGTTGCCACCTGCCATGATGGAGTATTTACAGGTGCCATCTTACGAGCTGTATAACTTGGTTGCAATAGTAACAGTTATATCCAGTACCGCATCTTACTTTAGTCACAGAATAAATAATAGTACTAATTAGAATATTAGGTAATAGTGTAACACAATTTTTGTAGTAGGTAGAGCTTTTTTGTGAAAGAGTTCGTCCGGAGAGATACTACCACCACACCCATTTCTGCCGCAAAGCAGTAGTGCTGGCATTGCTGTGTTCCGATTTGAAGGGTGCAATGACGATTTGAAGGGGGATTTGGGGGATACAAGCACATGAGACTTTATTTTTTCTAGTTACGAAAAGTAACGTGTTAATTAGTGTTTCACTAATATCCATTGCTGCTTGATTATTGAACACATTTGATGGACTAGAGTGTGAACCGGCAGTGTATCGAACCCATCTGTCATCGTTCGAATTTTAGATTTTTAACACGCTTTTATTAGCTTGGGTTGTATCTATGTATGTATGTATGAATGTATGTAACTGAATCTTTGAGCATAATTTTCACCAATTTCCAGAAGTCTGATTAATTTGAAACTTTGCATAGAGAGAGTGAGAGAGAGAGAGAGAGAGAGTTAGAGGGCCTTACTATGAGAAATTTCAATACCACATGTCAACAAATAACTAATTGATGAATCGATCTAAAAAATTAAAAATTAATAATATTAAAAAAAAAAACACGCTTTTATAGCTAACCGAACTAAAAAATAGAAAAGATCGAACAATCAATCAGAATTTATCACCTCAAAATAAAATTATAATAAAGTTTAAGTTATTAGCAGAATAATTCAATTCAGAATAAAAAGCGTGGGGTGCTTGATAAAGTGAATGTAACAATCATTCTATTGGCAACTATCTATGAGAGGAGAGTTATGAAAAGTAGTAAAATGCACCCCACGCTTTTTATTCTGAATTTAATTCTTCTGTTTAACTTAAACTTTATTATAATTTTATTTTAAGGTGATAAATTCTGATTGATTGTTCGATCTTTTACTAGTGTAACATAAACTCTTTGAAATTGAAAATTATTTTCTATTTTTAGTTCGGTTAGCTAAAAAAGCGTGTTTTTTTTTTTTTTTTAATATTATTTATTTATTTTTTTCGTTGGTAGTGTATGGAATGCTAAGTCCATCGTAGAGTTAGCTAATATTTTGTTTCTTTATTACAGGTAAGTGTCACATCACTTGCTAATTCCGTGTCTGTGATGTAACCCGAGCGATTCTAAAAAGGTATGTACAAAGGAAAGAAAATTAAACGAAAGGACGAATTATGTAACGAAGGATGTAAATTTTAATTCCACGTGGACTTCTGTGCGTATCAGCCGAAGCTAATCTGGCTTACGAATAGGCCCCTCCGTCTCCTCCCATGGATGTCGTAAAAGCCGGCTAAGGGATTACCCAGACTTGCTAGTAAGATTCGTTGGTATAAGATTTGTTCTGGCTGCTGGATTATTAAGGAATGTGTTATTACTGGATAACGCGTTAGCCGAGTCAGTGGGAAGCAATGGCGGCGATGATCTCACCACTTGTAACGTCTATATTCCCACGATGGAGCAACGCACTATGAAAAGAGGCACATTGAGGTTCTGCCTACCCTTTCGGGGAAAAAGGCGTGTGTCTATTAAGTTTATGTAAACAAAAAATATTTCCTCGTGTGTATTTTCATATCAAAACTGCCTATTTATTTTAAACGCACCATTCTTATGCAAAAGATCGTATCTGGCATCGGCACGCGACCGTGCCTGTCCGTGTCAGTTACGTGTTTATGTCTGGTGGTCCATGGATTTCTAATGTTCCGTTTTTACAACTTGACTGCGCATATACTTTACAGTTTATGATAAAACTTTTTTGAGATAACAGTTCAAAAATGTAGAGTGATAATATGTTTTTATGTTTTATTCCGTAAAAAATGTTAAGAGTCCTTACCTAGTCAAACTTAAGTGCGTCTGTGAGGTATGTTATGTTAGTTGCGCATACCACGTTTTTAGATTATGTATAGCGGGCCCTAGTGGAGCTATCTCAAAAAATCATTTAAAATGCGCAAAAAAAAAAAACGTGACAATTGCGTGATAAACTTATATTTGTCACGAATTACCGTTTATTATCGTCGTATGAAATATAACCTTTTGGTAATTTATATCAATAAATAAATATTCGCATTAATAACTAATAACGTAGACACACGCCTTTTTCCAGAAGGGATAGGCAGAGCTTTAATGGGTCTATTTTCATAGTGGGCTGCACCATCGTGGAATATAGACGTGACGAGTGGTTAGCTCATCGCCGCCATTGTTTTTCCCACGTTTTTCGATTTTGTAAAGTGCCATCTTCGATTATCGCACCTGCATTATGTCGATTATGTACTCATCGTCATAATTATCATCAGACAGATGGCTATTATTGCTAGACTACATAGCTCTCCCCATATTGCAACAACAAATAGTATTGAGCTGCCAGACAACGAGAAAAAGCTCTGCAAACGAAGTTAGTACAAATGTAAAATAAATAAAAAAGTAAATACAAAAAGAAAAAAAAACTCTGAAAAATGCGCGTTTTATGGGACACACTTCCCTCCCTTCACGAAATCACTACCATAGGTTGTAGAAAAGCGAGAGGAAAGTTGTTACACATCACATAAAACTCTGTGCTACCTTCTGTCCATCCAAAGGTTGCCTGGGAGAAGGCCGCCCATTGTGTTGTTTAAGTTTATTTTGTGATATTTTCCTTTTGTGTACAATAAAGTGTTCATCTATCTATCTATCTATAATTAATTTATGTAGATACAAATGAAATATTGTCTGTATAAATATAAAAACAAATCATTGTACCAGCCTGTCTGCTACGAACGGTGACCATTATCGTAATTTACAATGGTGTTTAAATCCGTTATAGAATGGGGTCACACCTGACCCTGGCCACAGAACAAATATAAGTATACGTACCCATGCCACGGAATTATGGCACTTCCTATGGGTATGCTGTTGTGTCACGATCTAAACTGACGCCGCACCTGTGTCTGTTAGGGGTAGGTGTTTTTAGGGTTTCGTACCCAAAGGGTAAAACGGGACCCTATTACTAAGACTTCGCTGTCCGTATTTCTGTCACCAGGCTGTATCTCATCAACCGTGATAGTAAGACAGTTGAAATTGTCACAGATGATGCTATAACAACAAATACTAAAAAACAGAATAAAATAAATATTTTCTGCCGTTTTTATATATAATGGTAAGGAACTCTACGTGCGCGAGTTTGTTTTTGTTTTTTAATTAAAAAAAAAAGGAATGTCCCTCTACAGTTTCAAGTCTGTAGGACTTTCGGGTTAGGCTATACGTTGATAGTCAGTCAGTGGGTCAGTCAGTCACAATTTTATAAATACATACATACATAGACTCACGTCTTTTTCCTCGAAAGAAAAAACAGAGCCTCAATGGTCCTCTTTTCACCGTAGGTTGCAACATCGTGGGAATATAGACGGGACAAGTGGTGAGCTCATCGCTGCCATTGCTTCTTACGACTGACTCTGCTAACGCTTTCCACCAGTAATAGCACTCCTTTAATAAGCTAGCAAGCCAGGACAAATCATATACCGACGAATCTTACTAACAAAACGTTATATATGTCTATTGATTATTAGACTTAGAGTGTATCATATTGAAAACAAAACAAAAAAATAGACGAAAACGCGAGGTTATTTTCGTTTTCTATGTTTTTTAAAACAGGCAGAATAATTTTATACAATAATTAAATTAAAACAAAAATACAAAAATTAAAAATACTCGTAATTTGAATACAATATTTATTTATTTGCTGACAACGAAGTGAGGTTTCCTTTTTATCCTCCCCAGCATCCCTTCTCCAGCATCCATCCTCACTCCGAATATAATCAAAATCAGTTCAACCGTTGACCAGACAAACGTTTTTCCTTTCAATGGTTTTGAGTTCATATACAAAAGTTCCATAGAAAAATGCACTTACAGTTTTTCTTGAATTTTCCAATGTTCCGGACGTTTTTGCCAATTTTTCTTTGCCTAAAAATCTTACTCGGACTATTAATAAACATTAAAAACAGATCGGTGCAACCGTTCTCAAGTGATGCGCTTACTAAATATCTGCATATTTTTTATACGTAGGTTATTTACAACAATAGCCTAAAAAAAGTAGATAAGTCAAAACTAGTAAGAACAGGTAGAACTTATAGGTAACCAACGTAAAACAGCTAATACGAATATTAGATCAAAATTATTAAAATATTTTAATCGCAAAGTTAAAACCAACCATAGTAAGTTCCATTAACCAATAACCAATTGAATAATTTTGAAGTAATTAATATAAAACCAGAAGTTCAGGAATATATAATTTTACCAGTCCTTTATTAAATAAGTTTCTAATCATCAGTTGAAACGCCCACAATACTTTCATCACGCTGGATATTTTCATCTCCTCATTTATAATTACATCGAGAACTCTCATCAAATTATCAATGAAAAACATTGTGGAATGTTGCGGGCAATAAATCAATATTAGACATTTCATTAAACGCCTAGTTCCGTTATCGTCCTCCCCTGAGGCGCTGGGGCGCGATGGGGTAAGTCGAGTTTTGTATGTTTTCGTTATTTACGCTCTCGCTACTAAGTTTTTCGTTTTTACGTGTCTTGAATATTAAGCTGTACTATTTTTGCGTAGATCAGGAACACGTCGTAAGTTTTCAGTCACTCTTCATCATCATCATCTGCCCACACAAGTCCACTGCTGGACATAGGTTTCGCCCATAGAGTTCCACAACGAACGGTCTTGAGCCGCCTTCATCCACCGTTTTCCTACGTTCTTTATAATGTATGTGTTCCATCGAGGCTTCCTTGTGGTCGTACTAGGTTTACAAAAAAATGCTTCCATATATCGGTTTAGCACTTTTAGAGATAAACACATAATCCAAATTAGTTGAGCCATTTTGGAGGTATAGACGGATAGAAACACAAATGTTTAGTTCAAACAGTCTGTTATTTTAATTAATTGATAAAAACGATACGGAACAAATATATGCAGGTCATAGAAACATTTGTCCCGCAGCGGGAATCGAACCCGCATGCATCCTCTCGCATCCCAGCCGGGTACTCGCCCGCTGACAGAGGTCGCCAAAAAGTAAAATGCTGGACGAGGCCTCCCATAACAAAAATATTTGGGGGGAATTGTCATAAAGCCCACGCTTGGAAGAATGACTGATGATCAGTAGTCAAGTTGACGGTGACTTTCGAGTAAAACACTGAATTCGGAACATATACCAGGTTGCCTGCGTCCAGACGAGCAGGCAGGATCTTTGCAGACTCGGAAAACTAAGAGTTGATGATTAGGGGGAACTCATCCCCTTTGACAGGGGTAAATATATTTTTTCCCCGCTTACTGGTTAGCCGAGATAATAATACTTTTTGCTTGGAGTCTTGTGGCCATCTTTGAGTTACTACATGTTGCTATATATTAGATATTAGGTAGGTATTATTAGTTTTGGAAGCGTTGAGAAGGGTTGGGTTAGTGACTTTTAGGCGGTAGCTGGTAAGCCAATGTGGCGTTTTATACGTGGATTTATGTGGAGTGTATTTTACAACATTTCATTTAGTTTCACCCGTCCCGGTGTAATGAAATCTTGCAAGTTAAATTAGACCCACTTCTCGGTGTTTGATTGAGCTTAAATTAGGTATACCGTCAACTTCCGTTTAAAATACAATCATATAGTGACAGCGAGCTGATCTGATGATGTAAACGGTGGACCACGGAACTCCTCGATGGATAATAGTAGACTGGCCGTGTTTGGGCTCATTCTGATCAGCACACGGTTTCGATATTTTTTTTATTTAAGCTTATGTTAAATACAACAAAAATAAGTTTTTTGTGAAAATTATATTTTTCTATACAAGATTTCAATATAAAATTAGTGATCGTAACCGTGTGCTGATCAAAATGAGCACGGTCAGTCTACTATTATCCATCGAGGAGTTCCGTTGCCCACCTTCCGTCTCCATAATCAGATCAGCTCGCTGTCACCATCATATTGTATTGTCATCGGAACATGATAGGTTTGCCAAATTTCAGCTCAATCGGTTGGGGGATAACTGATTTAAACTACAGGTGCAAGATTCCACCCGGATTCCACCCAGACAAACATATACAATAAAATCTGGTTATAAATCGGCTTTTACGACATCTACAGGAGGAGACGGAGGGAGTCTATTCTTAGCACATACCGTGACTAAATTAAAATCTTTTTCTATGCTCTAACAATAGAGTTTCACTGGATTTGGATACATCTATTTTGATATCTTCCAGGAAAATAACTTCTGTATAGCAATAACAAGACCAATTGTAGATAAACATATAGGTTAGTCGAGAAAACCGTCCTTATTGGAAGAAATGCCCCAGAAATAAACGAGAACACGGATATTGTATTTATTAGTTGTGAGGGCTACGCAGCTTTCGTCACCTACCGATATTTGTCAACGCAATTTATGAATGAGGGAGAAATATTTCTCGCGGGGATAAATTATTGCGCTTTTAGCCGGCAGTTTACTGAACTATGATGTTATAGGTGCCATTCTGTCTACAAAACATAAGGTAAACTCTCGAAAATATTTTTATCTACAATGACATCGATAAAAACTGATTTAGGTGATTAGTAACCACATATTCATTTTAAAAACTAGTTTTATTTCGTATAAACAGCCTAGAGATTTAAATGCAGAAAATTACATAGAAGTTCAGGATACTAATATTAGACCCTAAACTGCAATATTGACCTACCTTAGAAAGCCTACTTCACCTAAACGGATGGCCCAAATAATAAAAAAACATATTATAGGTATAATATAGTCAAGAATAGAAACATAAGTTTACTTTTAAAATTTTCTGTTGCTTTAGACAGGAAAAAAAAAACAGAGTTTTCTATTGTTTATACAATAAAAAGCCTACTGCTTCCAAACGCCTGAAGCGATTTTAAAGATTGTTTCACAATGCTATGGTTTATAAAAAAAATACTTGTGAAAATATATAGTCATTTACTTGAGACAGTTGCCGTTTTTCGGTTTATCGCTCACTGTTTGTTTCGCTTGCTCTGTTCTGCCCCGTTCTTACTTACCTGAACTTTACTGAGTTAGATAGTGACAGAATTAGGGGTGACTAAACACCCCTTTTTTTTCTTTTTTTTTTAAGGAGGGAAAAATGCCTTCGCATTTCCCTTCCGCCACGGGGGTGACGGAAGGGGGTATGTGGGGCTTGAACCCACTAAAAAACCCTCCGGTGAACAGTCCTCCGCCAAGTTGGGGCAAAATGGGGTCGCGCTAGCATTCACCATATTGTGACTAAACACCCCTACGCTAACACAATGCTGCGCAAATTGGTAGACAGATCAATTATTATGACCTGGATTCAGCTATTGGCTACTTTTTAGGGTTACGTATCCAAATTACGGAACCCGGATTCGTCATGTCTGTCTGTCTGTCTGTCCGTCCGTATGTTACAGCTACTTTTTTCCCAAACTATAAGCTATGCTGTTAAAACTTGGTAAGTAGATGTATACAGTGAACCGCATTAAAATTTTAACACAAAAATAGAAAAAAAAGCATTAAATTTTTGGGGTTCCTCCATACTTAGAACTGAAACTCAAACATTTTTTTTTCATCAAACCCATACGTATGTACTCGTATGTATCGTATACTATGGATAGGTCTTCAAAAATGATATTGAGGTATCTAATATATATTTTTGTAAACTGAATAGTTTGTCAGACAGTCACTTCCAAAGTGGTAAAATGTGTGTCCCCCGTAACTTCTAAAAAAAGAGACTGATAAAACTAAAAAAAAAATATGATGTACATTACAGTGTAAACTTCCACCGAAAATTGGTTTGAACGAGATCTAGTAAGTATTTTTTTTTTTAATACGTCATAAATCGTAAACCATCCAAGAACTTTTATATTATGTTACTTGCTGCTACGGAACCCTTCATGGGCGAGTCTGACTCGCACTTGGCTGCTTTTTTATTAAAGGGCTCCATTTTTTCAAGCTTTTAATTAACTTGCAATGTTTGATCATAATATGTTTAGGTCAAATCTTGTAAGCTTAATTAGAGACACTTCTTGACATCCGATTGGCTGCTGGAATTTGGCATACCTGTCAAATTTATTTGACAATACACTAGTGGTTCGCCCAGAACTGAGACCTCGCGAATACACGCGATTTAGGTAGGTTACCTTATGGTGACAGCGAACTAATCTGATGATGGACAACGGAACTCCTCGATGGATATTAGTAGACTGGCCGTGTTTAGGCTTATTGTGATCACTAATATTATAAAATATTGTATTGGGGATAAACTCCTAGCTTCGATGTCGTTTTTTTCGAATATAATTATTTATTTGTTGTAGGAAGCTTAAAAAAACATTTACGATAATCGCATACCCAGAAACACTCCTCCGAAGCGGCCATTACCTTTTGTTGCAGTGATTTGTCCAAAGCAGTCCTTTTACGAAACGCCCAATAACCGTCCCTGGGGCCGTTAGCCGTGTCCCGGCCCTCTTTATTTTTATTTCTGCGTATCCGGGTCTAAATGAGACCATGAGACCTCGGTACTTCGGCCCACTCGTCCGCACTGTGCAAACTATGGCTCGAGAAGGATTTCATTATAAAAGTGGCCAAGTGCGTTTCGGGCCAGGAGCATTGTAGGGTTCCGTAGTTGCCCGTCACAATATGCGGATTTAGAAGGAGGTTTTCCTGTTTTACACAACTAACAACTTCATCTAAGTAATCTTCAAAGGAATTTGTTCGAAATTTTCCTTTTTACTTGTCATAAGTACATTTTATGAGTTGTTCGACTATTACTCGTTAACTTGTAAAGCCTACTTAGCTGTGACAGTTTTCCTACCCACTGCAGTGTTTTTTTCACATTTCCAAAAACAAGCGTTTAGTTGGCAGACTAACAAAAATTAGCACTTTAAAGCTTAATATTTCGCAAACTAATCCTGAATCTAGGAATAGGAATAATCGTAGGAAGCAATGGCGGCGATGAGCTCACCACTTGTCACGTCTATATTCCAACGATGAAAAGAGGCCTTTTTAGGCTCCCACCCCATCGGTAAAAAAGACGTGTGTCTATGTATGTATGTATGTATAGCGACACTCCACACTATGGGATAGAATATAAATAAAAACCCCCCACTACGAGCAAGGAGGCATTACACAAAATATTTATTAGCTACATTTTATGCTACCACTTAGCAGAGCTTGTGTTATGGGTACTAGATAACTGATTCCTATATATTTAAAACAAAGTCGTGTTAGTTACACCACTTATTGTAACTCAAGAACGGGTGAACCGATTTGGCTGAAAATTGGTGGGGAGGTAGCTTAGAACCAGGAGATTGACATAGGAGGAGGGGTAGGCGGGGGGGGGGGGGGGGGGGGGTCACCGGGGGCTACCCGTGCTAAGCCGGGGCGAGTCGCTAGTACTTAATACAATACATTATAAAGATAGATATGTTTTGTTGTACATATAAAATACCCGGACACCCTGAACAATTATCTGCTGATCGTACAAATATTTGTACATTACATAGATAGTTTTTTTTTTTATTATACTTAGTAAATACCCGGACACCCTGAGCAATTATCTGCAGATCGTGCAAATATTTGTTCCGAGGCGGGAATCGAACCAGCAACCTTCTGCGTCACAGGCGAACCTTCACCCGTCGCGGCACAGAGGTCGTCAACAAAAGCTGCGGACAGACAGAAAGACAGACAGAGAGACAGAGTTAGCAAAACGAAGGTTCCTTGTCGACTGCGGAACCCTACAAACGACATAGCATCGTTAGTAGTATTGTCCTTGTGTAGTCCGTTATGATACCTAATTACTTGCGTATCCAATTACCAGCAGCATTAGACAGCCAGAGCTGGACCAGGCCTGCCCAATAGGATAGGGGGGGGGATTGGCCATAATCACCCACCACGCTTGGAAGGCGGATTGGTGATTGCACTATTGGTGTTGAGTACTCAGGTGGATGGTTTTTTAGTAGTACCTAGAGCTTTTTTAGAGTTCGTCCGGGGAAGTACTACCACCATACCTATTTCTGCCGCAAAGCAGTAGTGCTCGCATTGCTGTGTTCCGGTTTGAAGGGTATAGGCACATGAGACTTTCCATCTTTAAGTCTCAGGGTGGCGGGCGTAATGCAATGCCACATAGGGCGTGTCCTAGGTGGACTTGACCTATGAGGTAATGCACTGTTCATATGCAGAGGGTATCGCTAAACATCAGGTGGGCCATCTGCCATTCCAATCTGTCATTCCAAGTTGTATAAAAAAAATGGTGTAATTCCTGACTCAGCTTTTATGATATCCACGGGAGGAGACAGAGGGGTCGGACACATCACAGTACCTATATGTACTCATTTCAAAACTCCGTAATCTATACTAATATTATAAATGCGGAAGTAACTATAAGCACAATAAGCATATTTTAGCATATTTTTAAGCGAATAAATGAATAACTAACTAACTAACTAACTCTTTGTTACCGTTTCTGGCATAAACGGCTGGACCAATCGTGGTGACATTTGACAATGTTTCATGAGGAAGGGCATAGGATACTTTATCAGAAAAAATAAGTTGTCTATTGTCATTATTGACTACACGACCTCTGTGGCGCGGCGGGCGAAGGTTCGCCTGCGACGCAGGAGGTTGCGGGTTCGATTCCCGCCTCGGAACAAACATTTGTACGATCTGCAGATATTTGTTCAGAGTGTTCTGGGTATTTTCTATGTTTAATAAAAAACATCTATCTATGTAATGTATTGTATTAAGTATATCAGTTATCTAGTACCCATAACACAAGCTCTGCTTAGCTTGGGGCTAGATAATGTTGTGTGAACTGTCCAGCATTACTTATTTATTTATTATAAATCGTAGTGAAGTACAGGATGTTCAGGTAGTATCATTAACTCACAGTCGGGTAAGGTAATAAATTATGTTTCATATAAGAATTGATTCACACGTTTACCTTATAAGTTAGGTAACACTACGTGGTATATGTTATAAGCGAAGGAGGTAAACTTTACATGTAATTTTTTTCTTTTATTTTATTGGTTGGATATCTTTGACAAACATGGGCCCAATTACAGGTCAAGCACTTAACTGAGTCAGTTCTTGAGGTATGGGAGGGGTGTTTTTATCAGGCCCATTTGCTACTAGTTCATGTTACTAATAGGACGTTATGATAATATGCCGTTTTGCTTTTAGGACATTCTGATTAAATGTCCTTTTGATACGAAACTGTTTTCGTTACGTCAAAATGAAGCGTGGCTTCATGTCATCTGATAATTTGAGAGACGAAAACACCCCTCCCGTACCGCTCCCATACTTCAGGGACTGACTCCAGTTAAGCGCTAGACAAGTAGCACTTAACTGAGTCATGTGGAGGGATCGAGCTGGGCCCTTGCCCAGCAGTGGGAGACACTAATCGTATTTTTTTTTTAAATCAACAAAGTAAACCTCAAAAAGTCCTTATTGATTTAACCCGTGGATTTTTATAAAAAAGTACATACCATATTATTGCGCCATCTGATAATGTCGCTATTATCGAATAAAGATCAAATTCTGGTAAGTAAATACATAACGGAAAACTAAACGAAAGTCTTTTTTTTAAACTGATTTTTGTTCAGTGATCATCATAGTTGACACATTAAAAAGATACAAAACAAAAAAAAGTTCTTTGCTCTCAACTTCACATTTCTTGCATTGTCACGAGTGGGGTACGATGACACTTTTTTCCAACGTCCTTATGTCAGTGGGGCCAGATAGGTGGGGGACGCTATGAATGAACGAAATTTCAAGTATTCATAGATTACCCGTACCGTAACTGATCAAATTATTTGAATGATGCAATTTGTATTCAACTAACTGCTGGTCAAAGCAGAAATTAATTTGAAAATACTTGGTGTGAGGTATTTTTTTATGTGTTCTGATATATTGTTTTTGATGTCTACTAAGCTGGACTCGTATTGTTAAATGTTAGTTGTTAATTAATCTTTGTTTTTTTGTGTCGCGTCAACTAACGTCTGAAATGTTGGTCATTAGCCCAACCACCATTGTTGGTTCACTTCGACGTGAAGGCCGCAGAGGTGGTGGAGTACATCAGGAAGAAAGTCGGAGTGGGATTGAGGGTCATGAAGTTGGATTCTTGTCATAATGTGGGCTTTAGCTCATTTATGGTGAGGGTCCTAACTTGAGCCCTAACTTTTGGCCGAAAGGGGTGAAGTTCTGGCGGTTCAAGGGCCGTCTGGCACGTGATCCCCGGGCCGCGACGCGTCGGCGATCACACGTGTGTTAGAATAAGTTATAATTAAAGTATTTTTATATAGGTATATGTTAGTTTCTAAGGTATTTATGTTTCTATGGGCTTATTGTTTAGGTTTAGTACAATTCTCAATAAGCCTGAAGTAAAGATTTTGAATTTCAGAATTTGAATTTGAATAAATAACCGATTTTCCTTTCTTTTAAGTCTTTCTTTCCATTACTTTTTGGATTCCTAACCCAAAGAATACGGAACGGTATGGTTGAAACACATACCCGTCGCGAACAATCCCGGTCAAATTATTCTCTGCGAGATCGCACATGTTTGTAACTTGCGCCACACGTCATACGCTCGGTTTTTCCTACTTCGCGGAAACTTTCCCATACACGCTTCTTCCCTAGTATTTCGTTTCACACTGAACTCCACTCCAAAATAACCTTTATAGCTTTCGCATTAAGATCTGTAATCAAATGTCACCTGTTGATACCTCAACTGGTTCCAATCAAAATGGTGACTATACAATTTGTAATAGGGTTGGTTTTCGATTGTTTTTAATGCGAACAGGAAAACTTTCATTTTCCTTGCGTAATTCAAATTTAACGTATTCATTATTATCTAATAATAATCTGTTGTCTGTCTTTTGATAGTGATTTGCGGTTGTTTGTTTGAGGAAATGGCTTCTGGTGATTAACTGGCAGATGTCAGTTCAGCTGGCAGATGTCAGTTCAGTTGGCAGATGTCAGTTCAGCTTGCAGATGTCAGTTAAGTTGGCAGATGTCAGTTCAGCTGCCAGAGCTCAGTTTTCGAAACCAGGGTTCCTGTTAAGGCGTGGATGGACGCCAAACTCTGTCACTCTCTAACTCATTAAAGTTCACTTAAGTTAGAAAGTGACAGAATAGCGCTTGCGAAAACAAAAAAGAGCGAAAATAATGTAAAAAAAAATTGTTTGATGTAAAAATAAGTTGATGGCATACATACATACATACATACCTACATACATAGATACACGCCTTTTCCCCGAAAGGGTAGGCAGAGCCTCAATAAATAAATAAATAATAAATAAATAATGCTGGATAGTTCACACAACATTATCTAGCCCCAAGCTAAGCAGAGCTTGTGTTATGGGTACTAAATAACTGATATACTTAATACAATATATTCATAGATAGATATTTTTTATTATACATAGAAAATACCCAGAACACCCTGAACAAATATCTGCGATCGCACAAATATTTGTTCCGAGGCGAGAATCGAACCCGCAACCTGCTGCGTCCCAGGCGAACGTTCGCCCGCCGCGCCACAGAGGTCGTCTCTTGGGCCTCTTTGTGTTATTTAATATACTTACTGAAGGCAATAAAAAATCTTATGATAGATAGGTAGATAGATAGAAAACACTTTATTGTATAACACAGAAAAAAAGCTATTTCAAAATTAATATATAAACTAAACACGGAAGTACAATGGGCGGTCTTATCGCTGTAAGCGATCTCTGCCAAACAACCTTGACTGATAGTTTAGGAGTAAAATTGTAGTAACTAAGATAACAGAAGGGCAACACTGCAAATGTAATTCTGTTTTTTTTTTTTTTTTTTTTTTTTATAAAGAATCGAAGATGAGATGTAATTACATGCACATGAGACTTTCATCTTTGTCTCAGGGTGGTGGTCGCAGTGCAATGCCGCATATGGCGCGTCCTAGGTGGACGTGATCTATGTGGTAGTGCATTGTTAAAGGCAGAGGTTACCGCTTAAGATCAGGCCATTCAAGCAGATAAAAAACATGTCATCTGCCCTGTCCTTAAGCTAGTAATATGTCTGTGGTGCTAGGTGTCCTAGTTTTCGCAAAATCATATTTTGCTATCTGAGCTGTAGTGACCTCGTGAGAAAAAGTTCATAAATTAATAGATTAAAACTAGCTTTCACCTGCTGCTTCGCTCGCTTTGATGTCCATTAAAAAAAACCTTTGTTCATTACTATACTCTTAAAAATATATGTTTAAAGTTTTATGATGATCAGTTACATAGTTTAGGCGTGAAAGCGTAACAAACAAACATACTCACTATCGCAGAGGTTGCCTGGAAAAAATCGTTTTAGTGATAAGGCCATTGTAAAACTGGTTTGAAACGTGCACAACGGGAATAGACCTAAATATTATTCATTTTTAACCCCCGACGTAAAAAGGGGTATTATAAGTTTGACGTGTCTCTGTGTGTGCGTGTGTGTGTGTCTGATTGCCCCATGGTAGCTCCCGAAACAATTTCGTTTTTTGTTTGTTTGAAAGGTGTATTTATCGAGAGTGTTCTTAGCTATATTTTATCAAAATCGGTTCAGCCATTCATTGGGTTGGGGTTTTTTAAATTTTTACAAAATTAATTACTTGTTCTGTTTCTTTTGCATGGTTTACGATTATACTATCTATTTATCTATGGTGGCCCTGAAAATGGTCTTATTCACCTCACCACACTAGTTCTTTTAGGATTCAGTGTGTGTACAGAGGGGCTCGTTTAACGCCACAAGTCTTCAAGGTAACCATGTTACAATATTCTCATTACACAATTCACCTCCATGAGGGTAGAATGAAAAATTATTACATCTCAAGACTAAGTGTGTGTGCGAAGCGAGGGTGCTTGGGGTTGATAAATGAACCCGCATGCAATTAGTAATATGACGTAGAAGCGAAACTACCCTCATATTGCGAACAGCTAAGTTAGTAGTAGACACAGACCTGTATTGTTCTGTTAGTAGTAGAGCTTTTTTGTGAAAGAGTACCGGGGAAGTACTACCACCATACCTATGTATTATAAGTTAGATTGTATGTATACGTATACTTTTATTTATTTATTTCTTTAATCTACACCACCGTCCTTTATCGTTCTCGAAAATTCCAGTCCATCCCAAGGTTGTCTGGAAGAGATTGCTCTCAGCGATAAGACCGCCCATTGTACTTCCATACTTTATTTTTCTGTTTTTAATGTGTTAATTTCTTTTTTTGTGGTGTACAATAAAGTGTTATCTATCTATCTATCTATTTCTGCCGCAAAGCAGTAGTGCTCGCAATGCTGTTTTCCAGTTTGAAGGGTATGGGTGCCGGTGAAATTACAGGCACATGAGACTTTGATGTTTGTCTCAGGATGCCGGGCGCAGTGCAATACTACATAGGGTGCGTCCTAGGTGGACGTGACCTATGTGGTAATGCACTGTTCATAGGCAGAGGGTACCGCTTAACATCAGGTGAGCCATCTACCTGATCCGTCATTCCAAGTAGTATTAAACAAAAAAAATAGGAACATGACACTTCTTGATCTCTGAGGGGGTGTCAAAAAGTGTCCGAACCAAATGAGAAACAAAACGCGTAAAAGGAAAAAATTCTGACAAGTTTTATCCGTCCATTGCTGCTTGATTAGAACACTTTTGAAGTACTATAAGAGTGTGGACCGGCAGTGTATCGAACTTATTTGTCATCGTTAGAATTTTCAAAGGTGCCGTATGTTGTAGTTGCTAGTATATGTCATAAGTCATTGTAGAATGCCAAATTGCAAGATCAACATCCGGGATTCAATCTGCCATTTTTGAAAGAAACGTCGTCATTTTTATTTAGTTACATTTGAATGTGTTTTTCGAGTTATTTCGTGTAATTTTAGTGACCGATGTAACTTGGATAAAATGCACATGTGTGATGTAGTGAAATTTAAGTGTATTGCGTGTCTTTTCGAAATGGTGGATTTTTCCTGTAAAAACTCAGTTTTTCTGCCACTATTTAAACTGGGTTATGACTTGTCGGAGACTCTTGACGACTTGACTATAAAAATATAATTAATTATATCACTTGACATTGGCTAAATTGTTGCAAATAATGCACAGAAGCCATTACCTCATCTAGTATACAATGCTGGAAATAGGCTTCCCGTCTTGAGCCGCCACCATCCACTGACTTCCTGGGACCTTAAAAACGTGGTCCATCGAGTGGGCCGTCCTAACACTGCGTCGTCTGGTTCGTGGTTGAGACAAAGTTAACATGGGACGAGTCAATATGACTTGGCGACCGGAGGCGAGTGGCATCCTCCAAATTTTAAGGGTATATCAATTTATGTAAGAGTTTCGTCTCCATCCGCTTGAAGGTAATTATTACCTATGGTACCTGCTTAAAATTTTACTAGACGGTGGCTGGTGAGATTATTCTGTGGAGAATAAAGTAGTGTTTTAAAGGAATGTTGAATTATGCGTTAACCAAGTGCTAAGCCTATATAACAATGTTTTAGGGTCGCCGTGCTATCTTCTAGCATAGTGTCTATCTTTCTTTTTTGTTGTTTGTGAACAGCGGATAGCTTCCGAGTATCATGGCTGCTGACGACAGCAGAATTCTAAGACTGACAAACAGCGTGGCTGAGCCCTCGAACTTTTCTCTTACACTAGCCTAAGTACACTCATCAACACGGTCTAGGGATATTACATACTCAATTAAATTACTCTAAAAGTACTGGCCGCATTGGAATCTTTTATACACCGATTTGTTTGTAATTTATCTCAGACTAATTCCGAAATTCAAATTTTTGAAAATTCTTTTATTTTGGTGGCATAAAAATTTCTTGATGTGTAGGAAAGGGAATTTTAATTTGTGCGAAATTCAGAAAACAATACGAATTACGTTTAGTTACAGTTTTTTTTCATTTTTAAACGAAATATAAAGTTAAAATTGAGGTATTGTAGACATGCAACGCCAACATTTGACGAGGGCGGAGATTTTACGAGCTGTGGGAATGCTGGAAGCTGGGTCTGTTCAGCGTAATGTTGCTGAGGCCATAGGGACCCACCAAAATGTAATTTCAAGATTGTGGAGACGCTATCGTGCCACAGGTGAAGTAGCGGAGAGGCACCGGGGGCCAAGTCGCATCACTACCCCCAGACAAGACCGATTTTTGCAAATTACTGCGCGAGCTCAACCAAATGCAACGGCGACTCAATTGGTCCAAAGGCTGCGAGTGGAACACCAAGTGCTTGTGATTGGCCAAACTGTAAGAAGGCGACTGCATGAAAGCAATCTACGCTCTCGTAGACCACTCCGGGTCCCACCTTTACGAAGAGGCAATCGTGGACGACGATTAGAATGGGTTCGGAACCACGTGGACTGGGGCCGTGAGAAATGGTCCAATGTGCTGTTCACGGATGAATCCAGGTTCGGCTTCCATCCAGATTCACGAAGGACGCGTGTTTGGCGAGTTCCTGGACGATGGAGCCGTCTTCAGAACCCTCAGGAAGTTCACCCATACCAAGGAGGAACAATTATGGTTTGGGCAGGAATTCGTCTTGGAGGACGGACGGATCTCGTTTGGGTGCGGGGCAATATGACGGCAGAACGATACGTCCAACAGGTGTTGGGGCCCGTAATCTTGCCCCACAGAACACAAATGGGGCAAGATTTCCTGCTCATGCACGACAATGCCCGGGCACACACGGCGAGAACGGTAGCTGCTTGGTTACATACACACAATGTTAGGGCCTTAGACTGGCCTGCTCAATCGCAAGATCTAAATCCCATTGAGCATGCGTGGGATATGCTGCAAAGAAGAGCTCTGAAGGAAGTTCCTGAAAATCTGGCTACAGAAGATCAACTTTTTGCGCACCTCAGAAGGACATGGGACAATATTCCGCAGCAAGACATTGACAACCTTGTTCTGAGCATGCCGAATCGTTGCCGATGTGTTATGAACATCATGGGCGCTTTCTCAGACTACTTACTTCAAGTTTATAAACACAAATTAAATGATTTTTCTATTTTTTTCTGTTTTTACTCATAAATTAAAAGTTAATTCATGTACAGTTTCCGTCTATGCTTCATTTTTTTTCCATAAAATCCTGAAATTTTAATCAAAGTACCTTAACCATTATTAAAAAATGGTAGAATATTAAAATAACGTATCTTTTAAATATATACATGCCATATAAATAAATAAAACATTGATAGTAATTCGCTTTTTTAAAAATATCCCTAGACCGTGTTGATGTGTGTATTATAACTATACTTATAACCTTTGTTAGTAATGATAGTGTAAGGAATAAATGGCATTTTTGTATTTTTTTTATTTATCTTTCATTCTATCTTAACTAGTTCTACGAACAGTCTTATCCGAAATCAGATTTTG
Source organism: Operophtera brumata (assembly GCA_932527175.1). Taxonomy (NCBI): domain Eukaryota; kingdom Metazoa; phylum Arthropoda; class Insecta; order Lepidoptera; family Geometridae; genus Operophtera; species Operophtera brumata. The sequence continues at coordinate 48,514,309 of OW052239.1, read as the reverse complement.
GGGCGAAAATTAAAAAAAACTTTTGTCATTTGCGTCATGTGATGCAGCAAACAAATAAAAGCGCTTGTTATAAGGAATACAACACTTTTTTTTATATTTCTGAAATGCATAGTTTAAAAGGTATTAAAGAATTTGCGAAAATTTAGAGTTTCCTCCCTTACCTCCGTAACTACTAAGCTTAAAAAATACGGAATATAGCACACACGGAATATATCTCTCACGTAGCAAATACGGAATATATCTCTCACATAGCTTTAAAGGGAAACATAAACAAAAATCCGTGGTCTCTGCCTACCCATCCGGGAAACAGGAGTGAGTTTATGTATGTATGTATGTAAACAAAAATATTTTCCGACGGGAAACGAAAATATTCATACATACATACATAGGCACACGCCTTTTTCCCCGAAAGGGTAGGCAGAGCTTCAAATGGGCCTCTTTTTTACTGTGGGTTGTACCGTCGTGGGAAATAGAAGTGACGAGTGGTGAACTCATCACCGAAAAATTCTAACATGACGAAAACATTCGTCAAGAAAAAATGCGTACAAAACAAGTTGAATTTGTGCGGTGGTGTGTCCGTCCTAAGAATATACTCCGTCTCCTCCCGTGGATGTCGCAAAAGTAGACCAGGGGATGCGTAGCGGCATCCACCTGAGTACTCACTAATACTACTTGTACTATTATTTGTTCTGTGCCAATACTGCGAATTGCGATCACCAATCCGCCTGCCAAGCGTGGTGATTATGAAAAATCCCTCCCCTGCTTTCTATGGGGGAGGTTCGTTCTACAGTGTCTTTAGGCTGATGATGATGATGATGATGATGATGTCTGTGGTGTCTAAGAGCTACGTCGGTGATCTTGCGTGTTATTTACCGCACAGTACAGCTAGCTGCAAAAGTTCTTGTTAAATGACCGGTCAGTACACTCGGCTCGATTGGTTCCGGACAAATAGCGATCGCGGCAAAGGGGCTGTGGCGGGCTATTTAGTGTCCACTCTTAGGGCGAGTTTACAGCGAGTCATACCACTATTCCAAATATACCATTAAAAAAAACGTGGATAATCAGTATTCGATAAAGATTGAATCTACGCAAAAAAAGTTACCAAATAACAATTTCCAGGAATATCCATAAAAAATAGGAACAATTGGTCAAAACTATTTAATAGTGCATGCGCCATAGATTACTACAGTGTTATTATTTCGACGCGTCACGCGTCACCGCACAAACTCAAGCACGAGTATTATGTCCATAAATTTATTCGGATTTTGTAAGAAAACAAATGTTAATATCATTTTGAATTTCATTCGAAAAAAAAACCGCAGGTTAAACTTGTACAGACTACTCAATATCCAGTTTTTTTAATGGTATATTTGTAATTGTGGTGTATAATATTTTGTAAATGCTTTTATTATGCTGTGGCACAGAATATATACAGGCTGTGGTGTGTGCGGCCTAAGAATAGACCCCTCAGTCTAAAAGCTGGCTAAGGGATTGCCCCCGGACTTGTTGACATGATTTGTTGGTATAAGAGTTGTCCTGGCTGCTAGCTTACTTATTACTGGAAAAAAGCGTTAGAGTTTTTGAATGCAATTACTTGAATAATTATTTCTTTCTTTTTTCTGGTAGTTATGTATAAAAATGCATCTACCTCCTGCTGTATCTCACCCTTATAACCGGTTTGTACCGGTTCGATCCGGAATTAAGCCGGTTAATTTTCACGCGACTGCTGATTCATAGCGGCCTTCGCGAGATCACTTCCACGTTTTTTTTTACTTTTTTGAGAGTAATCGTTTAGTGCTGGAGAACCTTCAATCGCTTAGGCCACTGTTCACCAACACATAGTAGTAGTAGAGCTTTTTTGTGAAAGAGTTCGTCCGGGGAAGTACTACCACTATACCTATTTCTGCCGCAAAGCAGTAGTGCTCGCATTGCTGTGTTCCGGTTTTGAAGGGTATGGTTCTCGGTGAGATTACAGGCGCATGAGACTTTTCATCTTTATTTCTCAGTGTGGCGGGCGCAGTGACCTATGTTCATAGGCAGAGGGTACCGCTTATCATCAGGTGGGCCAACAGCTTGTACCGTCATACAAAGTAGTATAAAAAAAAACATTAACGGGCGTTTAAACGGCTGTTTAGCTGAAACAACTCTTTTTCTATAATCCTTTTAACAAGTGTAGGTTAGTCAATTGCAGGTCATGTTAGGCTCAATTCAATTATGATAATCCAATTGAATGGGACAAAGAATCAACCGTACACCCAACAGTCGCATACATTGCAGCTATCACGCTAATTTACCAAAACATAACCACAACTGTCACGTTATTGTACGAGTCTTCGATCAAGAATACAACTAGATTTCGGGTCACGTACTAAATCAAAGCTAAATACCGTCCGCGTGGGTATATATATAATTAAAAAGCTATATTCGTTTACTAACGAACTGAAACAAAAGTTTTAAAACAGTTCAACCTAATTACAACCATGACACCAAGCACTAAAATATCAAATTTTCAAAATATTATATTATACTTACGAATATTCGTCACAAAAAACGAGCAAAGCAATAAATTACTCCTGTCACTTAGAAATGAAAAGACATAAGTTAAACATTCATTAATTTAGTGCGAAATCAACCTTAAAGAGCTACAAATAAAGTTCTCACTAATACAAATAAAAAATAAGTGCTCACTTTTCAAGTGATCTGTTACCGAAACGTATTTTTTGCGCCGACCTGAATCTAGTAGTATTCTTGATCGTAGGTACGAGTATATACAATTCTTATCGCACTAATAATTTGAACTATGTTTTAGAAGATGTTGGTGTAGCGATCGATTGCACTTTAATTTGGATTGAAAATGATGATGATAAATAAAATTGTACCTCGCAGCATCTCTAGAGTGAATGCGTTTGCTCTTTCCTTTAAATTTTACTGGTATATTGTATTTGTTTTTATATAGGTATTACTAGTGGAATGCCCGCGACTTCGTCGGCGTGTACTTTTCCATGCAAATTTAAACACCCCGCTGCATCCCTTAGGGGTTGAATTTCTGGAATTCATTTCTTAGTGCACCCCTAGACCACAAAAGGAACGTACCCTCCTTTTAGGTCTCTATGACTTATGGTTTAGGCTGTGCGTTGATAGTCAGTCAGTCAGTCAGTCATTCACGCAACAATTTTATATATATATATATATATTGATTTATTTATGGACGTTTATTTGATTACTTGTTTTTTATTTTATTTTTGTACCTTCACCTCCCCTCACGTTCTTTACAATCCTGTCCATCCAAATGTTGCCTGGAAGAGATCTCTCTTAGCGATAAGGCCGCCCACCGTGCCACCTTGAACTAGTTTGTAAGATAATATAAGTATACTGTTATTTTATTTTAAGGTAGTACAATAAAGATTTATCTATCTATCTAGATATGTATGCTGATGCCATATGATGCTGATGACACACACATGACAGGCTGATGTATCTCATGAACCGATCACGGTTCATGAGATACATCAGCCTGGTGACAGAGGGACAGACGGACAGCGGAGTCTTATTAATAGGGTCCCGTTTTACCCTTTGGGTAAGGAACCCTAAAACTCGTTACTCCGCTATTACCTGTATTGAATACTGCAAAAGTCGGCAAAGTGCGAAAGTCGGCACTAAGCTCCTAAATCTTAAAATTGGAGTCAATAATTATTTCACTATGTTTGATGTCGTCTATTAGCCGGATCTAGTCAAGTTAATTCAAAAAGCAACAACGTGATATAAGATATTATCTATTTACGTACCGGGACAAAAAGCCATAATAATATATCTTTCCTCTTTTCATAGAAGGCGTAGGTATGTAAATCTGAACAGTATACTCTGGCTCGCGCGATACGGCAGCGTCCCCCAACACAAATATTTTAAAAAGAAACAATATGTTTTGTTTACACCCGCCTGTCTCCTCGGGTCACAGCTGAATGAACAGATCAGCAGGACAAAAAACCTTTTTAATAAATTGCGGATTATCCTTGGACTATACAGTGTTTTGTCTTTCGCATCGACAGGCAGTTTTAAAATCAATCGAAAGGGACAAAACACTGTAAATATTCTCCGAACTCTGTAGCGCGTCGGGTGGGTAGCCGGCTGAGATGCGAGAGGTTGCGGGTTCGATTCCCGCTGCTGGTCAAATTGTTGATCTGGGTCGGGGTGTTATGATTCCATGGTATTCGTGGTTCCTGATACCCACAAAACAGGGAATCCTAGTTTGGGATCAGGTCTATGTATGTGACTGTAAAGTTATGTTATTCTAGGGATAAACAGAATTTTATGGAAGCATAGTGTGTTAAAATAAGAAACTTTTTATAAAATCCTTAATACAATTAATTTTAATTAATGATTTGTTTCACTTTCTTACACCGTGTTCTGTCTCCTTGGATCGAATTTGAAACTGCTTGGTAAAATAAGAATAAATAAATAAATAAGATAAAACACTCTGTAACTATACCAAGGATAACCAAAGTTTCATAGTAACACGGTTAAAATAATCATTTTAAAATGATCCCTTGCAGACAGGATCGAACAGGAGCAAAATTATAGGTACTTTTCGTCAATTTGCTGACGTTTAGAGAGGTCAGAAGCCTCTTCATCATGAGCAAAGCTCGCGTCCGCGTTCGACGGTGGACCGGCAAATACTGAAAGCGGCCGCGCGCTCCCCAAACGATTGAAATGACCACGATAGTTTCAATTCTATAAAATTATAGGTATTAGGGATCGAACAGGACAAGGGATCGATCTCAAGGGATCGAACAGGAACTACTCAGAATTTAATTTATGACCAACTATGTAAAATTTAACTTTTCCTAGTGTTAAATAAAAGATATTAAAACGGATTCAATTTTGAATCGAAATCAATTTTGTTGTTTCGACTCTCAACAACTAGCGCCATCCGCGTAGTATGTTCTTGAGAAATACCTACTATAGCTAGATGATATTTAGCAACTTTATTCAAAACTGGTATCCGCCTCGGCTTTACTCGTGTTTTACCATAATATAAAGTACCCTATAGCTCAATCCAGGTCATAATCTATCTGTGTACCAAATTTCGTCGAAATTGATTCAGCTGTTTCAGCTTGATTTAGTAACAAAGATTCATAAATCCAAACTTTCGCATCTAAGTTTTTTTTTAAATGTACAACTTGGTATGACGGATCAAGCAGGTATCAGATTTCGCATTTATAGGAAGTTAATAGATGCAAACTTGACCTACTGGTATATTTATAATTTGTTACACTGTGACGCGAGCCTGTAACATTCACTTTACGAGTAAACTTCACTGTTTTATCCGTATTTTTACGGGATAACTTTGTTTCGTTGTTAATAGATTTTTTTCGTGAAGTGTTTTCCTTAATTGGATATAAGTGATGAAGGATGATGATAGCACGAGCAGCTTGTTGACGTAAAGCAAAGAGTGATGGTTAATGTTAATGTTTTATTTAAACAATGATAGATCTTTGTTTGACCACGATCTCACCTGTTGGTTGCCGACGATGTGGTCGAAGATGGAGCACAACGGTCTAGAAGGCAACTGTTCACTCTAGCCTAGACCCAGATTATAGCTTTCAGGAAAGACAGACGACGGTAGTGAATTATAGCTATAGATTATAGAGCGATGGTAGCCTAACGGTTCAATAAGGCAACTCAGAATCCAACGATACCGGGTTCGATCCTATAGGCTCCGCACCAATGACTTTCTAAGTTATGTGTGGATTTCCATCGCTCTGTGCTTCGGAGGGCACGTTAAGCTGTCGGTCCCGGCTGTTATTGATTAATAGCAGTCGATAAGCCATGTCAGAGGCCCTCGGGCGGCTTGACAAACTCTGACACCAGAGGCCAGCACTACCTCATACGAAACGACGACGACGATAGATAACATCGCGAAGGCACATTCGGGGAAAACTAATAGTAGGTACTTCTTAGTCATGTTACTGGTTTGTATAGAAATGGTGGTTTTATGTGTCCATGAAGGCAACCTCATACGATTTATTTAACCCAAAGTAGCGTAGTCCGCTTACTTCTGTTAAATTACGTCCACGCAACCGGAACAATGAGCCGTGCACTGCGTTGCAAACAAAAGCGCCAATCCGACTAATGGACGAGTTACTGTTTTCAGTCCACTAGTGTACGGTCTTGTGTATCGTATTCGTTTTAATGTCCATATTCATTAAAGTAACTAGATTTGCAAATGTCGAACCAAAGCGATCTCAAACTAAGAGGAGTCATCTTTTCATCTTTATGTCTCAGGGTTGCGGGCGCAGTGCAATGCCGCATAGGACGCGTCCTAGGTGGACGTGACCTTTGATGAAAAGCAGGGCCCATCTGCTTGTTCCATCATTCTAGAAAAAAAACAACCTCGAAAAATGTAGCCCATTAATATCATAAATTTCAAAGATACGATGTTTGGATTTTTGGATGTTTGTATGAACTCAATCACGTCGATACGGCTGAACCGATTTTGATGAATTATGTTACATAAATAGAATATGATCGGATTGATCTTTTAGTCTAAGTTGTAATGATAGTTTTGAATCTATTTTTTTTAAACCTTTTTATAAATGATTCTCCTTTCTGTAGCTATAATATGTAAGTGTGATAACATAACGTAATAATTGTTTATTACGTATTATTATGACAAAACAGCAAGTTGCTCACAGCTGATACGCTATCAGCTCTTATCAGACGCGACCTACTGGTAGCTTAGTGTCCGTTAGCAGCTCTAGCAAGATGGACGTCATCAATTTTACTGAGAAAGTTGTGATCGTCACCGGAGCCAGTTCCGGCATCGGAGCTGCATCAGCGATCCTTTTCGCGAAGTACGGCGCAAAGCTAGCCCTCATCGGGAGGGACGAAGAGAGACTGAAGGCTACATCAGACAAATGCCATCAAGCTAATGGACTGCAACCTCTTTGCATCAAGCTGGATCTGACAGACAGCGGCGCGTGCGAGCAAGCTGTCAAAATGACAGTTGACACGTACGGACAAATCGACGTATTGGTGAACAGCGCGGGAAAACTAGTGCTTGGATCACTGTTCGATAACACGGTAGATACTTTCGATGAGATGATCGAGATTAATCTGAGAGTTCCGTATAAAATGACGCACACTGCATTACCGTATTTAGTGAAAACAAAAGGCAACATTGTAAATTTAGCCTCAACGCAACACAACAAAACACGCCACGGATTTCTACCGCTAAGTGTAGCAAAGTGTGGCTTAAATAAGTTTACGAAAATGGCCGCCTTCGAGCTGGCTTCTGTTGGAGTCAGGGTCAATTCTGTCAACCCTGGTCTGACGCGGACTAATATACTGTCAAACTTAGCGATGACAGACGAAGAGATCATCACCACGTATGAAGGACTGTCCACAGATTGTAATATGAAGGTGTTGGAGCCAGAGGAGATCGCCAAAATGATAGTGTTTGTGGCGAGCGGCGTGTGCCCTAATCTGAACGGTGCTGATGTGTCGATCGATGGTGGTACTATGATGTTTTAAGGTTGCGCCAAACCCAGGCTGAAATTTGTATACAAAAAAAAACGCCTCGTGGGTGCACTAAAAAGCAGTTTATATTGAATATCTCCTAAAGTATAGATAATTTTACAAACCCCCTACAGTGAACCCTCGGCCTTGTTGTATTGATTTTATTTGTCTAAATTTATCCCAATAATATGCTCCATTTTAATAAACAATCGAATTATCGAATCTAGCCAACAGTCTAAGGTAGTTTTTTTTCTGTTGAGAACATATTATCTCATCGTGTTTCTGGTACAGTGATCCCTCGGAATTATAATGTAGTATCCTTGCATATTTATAATTTGAATATTGTACTTGATTTTGTCTGTTAAAAATCAAATCGAATATTGGTAATTTTGCGGCACACCTCACCTTAATGTGGACACTAGAAGTTGGTACGATAATTTTCGATAAATAATTATCAAGCAATAGACTTTTCTTTATATACAACTAGCTGTTCACACAATATTATCTAGCCCCAAGCTAAGCGAAGCTTGTGTTATGGGTACTAGATAACTGATATAGGTACTTAGATATTTTTTGTTATACATAGAAAATACCCAGATCACCCTGAACAAATATCTGCGATCGCACAAATATTTGTTCCGAGGCGGGAATCGAACCCGCAACCACCTGCGTCATAGCCCAACTTTCGCCCGCCGCGTCACAGATGTCGTCAAAGGTATATAGATGTAGATATATACAAACGGTACGGAGAATTAACGATAAGTGCGGAAGTTAGTACCAAGTAATCTTAACACCATTTTCTGTAGGTAATTTTACTTCATATCAGCTTTTAACCACATCAATTTGTGAGGGGAAACTCTGTAATTGGTATTATAACAGCATAGACACGTTTAAAAGTTGTCATCACCAACATTTATCTTGTTTTGAGAGAGAATTTTGAAGTCTCTTCAGATATGGGTGATTAGTTCGACGAAGTTAATATGCCTCGAGGCGTACCGATTCCTGAATTGTCGAATTTATTATCAGTAAAGGAGTTCGGCAACCGCTGACCTATGAGGTAATGCTTTGTTAAAGGCAGAGGTTACCGCTTAACATCAGGTGGGCCATCTGCTTGTTCAGTCATTCACAAAGTTATAAATAAAAATAGATCAGCTCGCTGTCACCATAATATTGTATTGTTACCAGAAGTTGACAGGTATGCATAATCTCAGCTCAATCGGATGAGTGAAACTGGTTTAAAATTTAGTTGCAAGATTTGACCACATAACAATTAATTTTGTAACAATTAAAAAAACCCTCAGCGCAATGAAACGGCTGAACCGATTTTGATCAAACATAGCTAAGAACACTCCCGACAAATTCCCTTTCAACAAAACAAAATTCGAAATCGGTTCATCCGTTCGGGAGCTACGATGCGACAGACAGACAGACACACACACACACACACAGACACGTCAAACTTATAACACCCCGTCGTTTTTGCGTCGGTGGTTAATAAAAGGAGTGAAGACAAAAAAGCTTTTTATTTCACACTTATTTAAGCACAACCAGCTGGGTTACTATGAGCTCTTATAACCATGCAGTTCAAAAACTATTCAGTACAAAACATCAGTTCCGTGATATCCGCAACTATATTTAGAGGCACAGTCGCAGAGGGTCTATAGACTAACTGCTATCAAATTTATTCAACGATGAAAAATATCAACCATGAACCGATATTTAGTACTGAATAGTTTTTGAACTGCATGGCTATAAGAGCTCACAGTAACCCCCCAGGTAGCCGGATCTTATTATGAAGCGTTTGGGAATAATCTCAGATCGCTTGGGAATAATCCACAATGGCTATCAGCTATCAAATTATGATATATTTGCGCCGCTAGCTAGCTCGCAGGGGAATAGGTTCTCGAGTACAACCAAAACAACCAAAAGGAAGGTAGGGACCCCTCTCGATGGACCGATTACAGTCTAACGGTCACAGGTAGTCACGGTGACGTTGATGATGTTGCACCCCCCCCCCCCCCCCCCCCCCCCCGGACCCCAATATCTCACCCCCTCCCAACCTACGATTTAGCTCTAAATCAATGATAAAACTAACTAATGATATTTATGAGATACTATCAATTAAAACATGTGTGTTAATTCTCTTAGTTCTCGCGAAATAAACTTTCGCTATCTGAAGAAGTGTTCATGAGCTGTAATGAGCCAAAAACACCAAAAAAAATGAATTTCGACCCCATGCGAGAGCATCCACCTTAACGTCTATTAAGGGATTTTGTTTCGTTAACTCTTATAAATGCCCAATAAACAATATACAATTTTATCAATACCCACCTACCCACTACCCACCAAGTTTCACAAATAGAGCAGTAATTACACCGCATCCGAACTAAAACAGCAACCAACTCCACAGGGCGCTTCCGGTTGCATGCTTTGATATACGGACGGCACCAAGTGACATACGGACGGACACATTGACGTTCTACGTGCGCTAATTATAACCTAGCGATTTGATCCGGTTATCGCCGCTCTATCCGGCTCACGGCCTTTTAGAGGTGCACTACGAATTGGTTGAGAAATTGAGCTTGTACTTTTTGTTACATTTCACTATTTTAAAACTAGATGTCAAAGTCAAAGTCAACAGAGACTTGAGAGAGCTTGAGTAACTGATATACTTAATACAATACATTACATAGACATAGATAGTTTTTTATTTTTTATTATGCAATATGCAAAGAAAATACCCAGAACACCCTGAAGTTGAACAAATATCTGCAAATCGTACAAATATTTGTTCCGAGGCGGGAATCGAACCAGCAAACTCCTGCGTCGCAGGCGAATCTTTGCGCGCCGCGCCACAGAGGTCGTCAACCATATGTTTGTAACCTTATAACCTGTAAAGCTCGTTCACCGTAAGATGCCACCCGTAAATACTTCATGGCAGGTGCCAACTTACGGTGAACGGTCTGTAGCATAGCAAGAACGTCAAAGTGTCATCACACGTTGTAAAGCCACAGAATATAATCTAAAGGTGTAATATTGCTGTGTTTTATGTTGCATTCCCGCCATTCCGAGTTTATGGTTAGTTCCGTTTTTTTCTTATAACTCTACTATGGACTAATTTAGTGTAGGGTACCTGCTCGCATTCAGCGTTGGTGCTTAGGTGTAAATACATCTAATTTTGCTCCTATTTGCCAAACAAGAAACAGGAATCTGTAGGTAACGATATCTTTCTAATAATATTTACATCATAAATCGGCATTCCGGTGGGAACATTGGTAACCTGACCCACCCGGGTTCGAACGTAGAATTTAAATTTACTGGTGTGATTTTGAGGGTCGTGATTAAAACGATATTTTATAATAAAACAAGAACTTAAATTTTTAAAACTGTATCAATTCCCAGCTACTGTCTCTTCGAAAGTAATAGTTTACGAACTTTTTTGAAATTTGTGTCTAGCTCTTGAATAAAGTCAATCCATTTTTTTACTGTTATTAAAACTTTTAATACTTAAAATAAAAAGGAAAAAGAAGTGATTCCTCATCAAATTCACGATAATCTCTTTTCAATTTTATTTTTGTGGGATGTATCACATGTTGGATGGATGGATCATGGGTACATTTTGGTCAGAATCCGGAAATAAATGTTCGTGGGATGAATCCATGGGATCAATACAAATGCAATCATTTTTTCTCGTTTTCCTTTGGGTTTTTTTAGTAGTAGAGCTTTTTTGTGCGATGTTCTACCACCTTACCAATTTCTGCCACAAAATAGAAGCACTCGCATTGCTGTGTTCCGGTTTGAAGGTTATTATCAAATCAGTTATCTGTGGTATGGGTGCCGGCCCGTGAAATTACAGGCACATGAGACTTTTCATTTTTGTCTCAGGGTGGCTGGCGGGTGTAGTGCAAATTAGGGCACATCCTAGGTGGACGTGACTGTGCGGTAATGCATTTTTATAGGCAGGAGGTTACCGCTGAACATCATGTAGACTACCAATCTAACGTCACAAACATAAATAAAAAAATAGTGGTAGGCATTGACAGCTTTCCACTTATCTATTGAAAATTATCAGCCTGCAGAAGTCCACTGCTGGACATGGGGCCTCCCCATAGAAAGCCTTTGGTCTTTGGCCTTCTCTTCTGCGTCGTCCGGTTTACAGGAATGTAATGCGATTTGCATCTAATTCAGGATTATTTATTTCCTTGTCGATGGTGCAACCCACTGTGATAAGAGGCCCATTGAGGCTTTGCCTACCCCTTTCGGGAAAAAGGCGTCTGTCTATGTTTGTAAGTATGTTATTATTATCGTTTCGATAACGTTTCAATATCGTCCGCCTTCATTTGAACCAAGCCCTATGCTATCAAATCCCAATAACTCGTGCCGACAGACGTAGATCGATTTACAACCTTATGACACACATTACACGTACCTCTCTCCTTTGAAGCGGAACACAATGACCAATCTCTTCTTTGGATGACTGCCAGATGTATTGTCCAATATACGTTGACATATGGTGCGGGTGATGTTTGATGTAGAGGCAGGTAAAGATAGACTGGTGGTTGGTTATATTTGTGGGTCGCAAGGAGCGTATTAGTTGTGTTTGGTCGCTAATCTACAGTGTGATTTGGCCATATTTTGCAGGTTAATCTGGGGGACACAGCACAAGTCGAGCGGCCAAGCCATAACCTTTTTTTTTTTTATAATGTTTTTTACCTTTGTTTGACCACGCTCTCACCTGTTGGTAAGTGAACCTGAACCTTTCTCATTATAAATAGGTACTTATGGAAATTGTAGTCATTCATCAGTCGTCAGTTCATACCCAAATAACCTAACTGACCTGTAATAACCTGCCTAAACATACAATAGAATAGGGAATCCCCTCTATTGCATTATTAGGGGACGTCCAGCTGTTGATGATGGTGATGATGATGGTGATGGTGATTAATTTAAAATTAAATGTGGCGCTAAATAAAACTAAGTATGTTATATTATACTTAGTTTTTAGGGTTCCGTACCCAAAGGGTAAAACGGGACCCTATTTCTAAGACTCCGCTGACCGTCCGTCTGTCCGTCTGTCACCAGACTGTTTCTCATTAACCGTAATAGTTAGACTGTTGAAATTTTCACAGATGATGTATTTCTGTTGCCGCTCTATAAAAACAAATACTAAAAAACAAAATAAAAAAATATTTAAGGGGGGCTGTTCCATAAAACAAACGTGATGGTTTTGGTAGTTTTTGCTCGATATTGATAACGGCAACAGGTAGACGCTTGAAATATTTACAGAATATTTAGTTATATATTCACTTTTAAAATACATAGCTAAATAAATTAAAATTAAACAAATATTTAAGAGGGGATATTTAATATTTTGTTATATTATACAACAATGTTTTTTATGAAGTTTTTATAGATTTAGTACGGAACCCTTCGTGCGCGAGTCCGACTCGCACTTGGCCGGTTATTTTTATAATACTTAGAAAATACCCAGAACACCCTGAATAAATATCTGCAGATTGTACAAATATTTGTTATGAGGCTGGAATCAAACCCGCAACCTTTGCCCGCCGCGCCACAGAGGTCGTCAAATGATTCTATTTTTTTATTTCGGTATTGTGTTTATAAAGTAGGTTACCTGATATAAATTTGTTTTGAAGTTTATTATTCGAAACTTAAGATGTAAGAATAGATAAACATGTTTACAATTGCATTTTAAATAAATCTGGTTAATACAAGTAATAAATAATGATTGTGACAATTATTAGCACGCGCAGTTAATTCAGTTTATTGGTCCATTGAGACTTATTTATATATGCACGATGAAATAAACCTCGGCCTTTTCAAGACATTAATATCTAGTGGGGCATGTACGTGGTGATATAATGCGGTGTTTTACGTATTATCTGATATGTCTTACTTATTTACCGTGAAAACGATGCGTGAACAAAGCATTAGCAAAGCGTTTTGTACGCTTCGGTTAAAATGTAGTGTACAAAATGGCGTCCATTACCGCTGTTCGCGGTGAAAAGTGTGATAAGGCCCCAAAATAAGCAGAAAAAAGAAAGAATCCCAAAAATCGTACAAAAAAAATGAATGGTACCAATTTAGACCTAAGCTAGTTGGGCAATTTCAGTTGGTGTAAGATTTCTCCTAGCTTCTGGCTTATTTATGAATATGTTATTACTAGAAGGAAGCGTTAAAGAGAGGCCCATTGAGGTTCTGCCTACCCCTTCAGGGGCAAAAGACGTGTGTCTTTTGCTTTTACGTATTTAACTTCTGAACACATTTTAAAAGCTCTTCTAGTTGACGTATTGAAACCATGTATTCGCATGTAGAAATCAGATTTCCTGCAGTTAGAGTCCATCGCATATCAATTTAATAAAGTTACAAAAGTGGGTAGTTATAGAAAAGTTGAAATTTCCGGTGAGCGGGTGCGCTGCCGTCAGTCGCTCGCCGGCAGTCGCGGCAAGCGGTTGTGTGGAGGAAATTAAATTATTTTTTAACATTTTTGAAGTTATAGGTAACTTTAGCTGTTGAGAGTTACAGGCTCGATTTTGAAACGAATTAGTTTTTGTATTAAAAAATATTTTTAGTTTTTCTGAAAAAGAAAATATTTTTGGGTTCTTTGTTTGATCATTATGGATCGACATGATGCATAATTTTATACAAGCTTGTGCCCGCGAGGTCTACAGTTTGCAAAACTACTACTTTGATAAAAGCTTGTTTTAAACAAAAAACTAAAATAATATGACATGTTGAAAAGTTATATGACATATATGACACTGCAAACACATCAGCAGCTCATAATTTGCAACTCTCTCATCATAAATTTGCCAGGTCTATTTCTACGCAATAAATGTTGCCGCCTTGTCCTGTCTGTATGATTTGTGGTCGGGCGTTAATCTGAATAATATAATTAAAGCTTCAATCCATTGTTTTGTAACTAGAGAGAGAAGGCCATGTTTGATCTACCAAAAAATATACAGGGAGACGTGTCAGTGGGGGAATTAGACAAAAATGCAACAATTAGAGCCCCATAAATATATATTTTATTCTGTTTTTAGGGTTCCGTACCCAAAGGGTAAAACGGGACCCTATTACTAAGGCTCGGCTGACCGTCTGTCTGTCCGTCTGTCACCAGGCTGTATCTCATGAACCGTGATAGTTGACAGTTGAAATTTTCACAGATGATGTATTTCTGTTGCCGCTATAACAACAAATACAAAAAAACCGGCCAAGTGCGAGTCGGACTCGCGCACGAAGGGTTCCGTACCATTACCTATAAAAACGGCAAAAAACACGTTTTTTGTATGGAAGCCTCCTATATAATTATTTTATTCTGTTTTTTAGTTAATAAAATCATGAGATACAGTCTGGTGACTGACGGACGGACGGACAGCGTATTCTTAGTAATAGGGTCCCGTTTTACGCTTTGGGTACGGAACCCTAAAAAGTACCTTTTCTCTAAGGTACCAATTAAATGTTATTAAATAATGTAACTATTAATAATTATAGTGTTAACTGCATTACATTCCGCTCCAATTGTACGTATTGGCAGCATCGAAGTACCGCTAACGCGGAGTTACAGCTAGTAAGCTATAGATCATGAGTATAACGAAGTATGAACTGCCAGCTAACATGGCAATGGCAATTCGTAGTTGTTCTGCGAACAGAACCCCTCCCGAGCACAAACTTGTGTAAAAATATCATCATCATCAGCCTACAGGAGTCCACGGCTGAATACAGGCCATATAATGCCACGACGTGACGAACCGTTTTTACAAACCTGTGTGATTTTTTGAAGTGCTATATCTGTGTAATATGTTTTAACGTAAGATTAAATTAAAAATAAATTAAAAAAAAAAAAAGTCTGTGCCAACCCCAAGCAGAAATCTTTATACAAAAAACACGCCTCGTGCGTGCCGCTCGATAAAGCGTTTTTTATTAAATATCTCTTAAAATATAGTTAATTTTATAAAACCCCTATAGAGTAAGCCCTCGGCTTTGTTGTATTCATTTTATTTAAATATTTAATATTTTACCCAATAATATGCACCATTTTAATAAACAGTCTAATCTAGGCAAAAAATTAACGTAACTTTGTTTTTTTTTCTATCGAGAAAATATTATCCTATCGTGTTTCTGGTGCAGTGATCCCTCGGAATTGTAATGTAGTATCATGTATATTTTTATTTGATTACTTGATGTAGCCAGTTAAAAATCGAATCTAAGAAGATTATGAATTTTGCAGCATGCTCCACCGTAACTAAGAATACAAGCTACATAGCTTCATCATAGTACTCCAGAGCTCATGAAATACCAGCGGCCATTGTTTGATTTGGCACACGGTGCGTGGATCTGCACAATTTAAATCAACACCTTTGTTTTTTTTTTTGGCTCCCATCTAACATTTCCTCTGTAAGTGTCGATCACCCCGAGACTAGAAAATTATTATTATTATCGTAGAGACCGGCCTGAGAATAGAAACCTCTATCTCCTCCCGTGGATGTCGTAAACGCCGACTGAGGGATTACCCGAACTTGTTAGTAAGATTTGTTGGTATAAGATTTGTCCTGGCTGCAAGCACTGGAGGAACGCGTTAAGGAGTGGAATACACTACCAACGTCTATCTTTCCTGAAACTATAATCTGGGTCTGTTCAAGGCTAGTGTGAACAGGTGCCTTCTAGACCTTTGTGCTCCATCTTCGGCCGCATCGTCTCTTACGAACAGGTGAGATCGTAGACAAACAAAGATCTACCTAAGTTCAAAAAAAAAATTAAAAAAATATTACCCTTCTCTGTTGTTGGAAGCAATGGCGGCGATGAGCCCACCACTAGTAAAGAAAAAATAAATAATATATATTTATTTGTATACATGAGCTACACATAAACACTTTGAATAAACAGATTGAAGGTACGAGGTGTAACTCCAGTAACAAAATGGCTCTGCCTCAGCATGAGTTGGTTGACTAGCAAGCTAGCAACCAACGCTGGTCTTCCGGCAGAACCACTTGTTTGCGTTACGGCTAACCACTCACAACGACTTGTCACGTCTATATTCCCACCATGGCACAACCCACTATGAAAAGGGGCCCATTAGAGGCTCTGCCTACCCTTTCGAGGAAAAAGGCATGTGTCTATGTATGTATGTGAACTGAATCGGTTACGGGTTCGTTGGGGATATGTTAGGTTTCAGTTCAAGGCGAACCAATAGTTTATTCTGTGTTAAAAACTTTTTCTCACAATCTTGTTATCTTGTTGTTACAGGTAAGTGTCAAATCTGGCACGCAAGCCGCTATTGTCGCTTCGCAAGGCATGTCTCGGTTATTAATCAAGAGGATGGTGTAAGGTATTACGAATTGGTGACTAGGCACAAAATAATCGCTCTGTTATGGGAAATTTATTTTTAGCAGCATTATTTGTACAAAGAATGATTGAGGATCAAAAACTTTCTAATAACTATACGATGGACTTATCATTCCATGTACTATCAACGCCAAAATATGGCACCTTTAAAAAATTTCACGATGAAAAGTTGTTACACTGCCGGTTCACACTACAGTCCCTCAAATGTGTTTCATAATCAAGCAGCAATGGACGGATAAAACATGACAAAAATGTTTTTTTTTTTTTTTTTATTTAAGTTTGCGTTATTAAAAGTCGGCCGAGAAAGCGTTGGCGGGGCGATCTTGTTAATTATGAAAAGGAGTGGTGGGAGACTGCCAAGGACAGGGACAAGTGAAAGAATTTGGGGAAGACCTTTGCCCAGCAGTGGGACAATAAAGGTTAAGAAAAAAAAATATGCTTATTTTCAATTTTTGATCCTTCAACTAATTTATTCAATATTTCTATTAGTTGATTAAGAACAATATTTGGCTTGGTATTTTTACCTTTTGCATGCAGGTTAGATTAAATGCGATTAGATGAGAGCGGCAGAAATCTCTCATATCCTATCCTACTAATATTATAAACGCGAAAGTTTGTATGGATGGATGTACTTATCTTTGTTACTCTTTCACGTAAAAACTACTTGATGGATTTGGATGAAATTTGGAATGGAGATAACTGGACTCCCAGAATAACACATACGCACATTTTTATCCCGATATTCCCCCGGGATATTCCCCGATTTAAGTCTCGATGACTTAAATAAAATAAAATAAATAAATAAATAATGCTGGACAGTTTACACAACATTATCTAGCCCCAAGCTAAGCAGAGCTTGTGTTATGGGTACTAGATAACTGATATACCTACTTAATACAATATATAACATAGATAGATATTTTTTTATTAACCATAGAAAATACCCAGAACACCCTGAACAAATATCTGCATATCGCACAAATATTTGTTCCGAGGCGGGAATCGAACCCGCAACCTCTGGCGTCGCAGGCGAACGTTCGCCCGCCCCGCCACAGAGGTCGTCGCGCGCGGGTGAAACCGCGGGGCGCTGCTTGTATCATCATATATCTCAACTCTTCCCGGGTTCAAGTGAGTAATAGCACTATCACTTTCTTGCAGCTATTGATTCTTGCTAGACTCCGTTCATTCCATATATCACCTTAAGATTGTAAGTGTTTTAGAGAATGAATAAAAATGAATGAATTGCAGATCACGAGCCTAAAATAAGTTAGAGTAAACAAACTTGTTTACAATGTTACTGCATGCCCCTCAGAGTAAAAGTGTCAACGGCAATGATCAAAGACAACAACATTGTAAAGACGTAGCAATATTACTAAGGCTTGTAACACAACTTTGTATAGCTAATGATACCGGAAAGATGTTATTCGAATGGTTTACGATTATATATATCTCTATAATACTCTATATGTTTACCTACTCAACTTATATTTAATTCAATGTTTTACAAATGCCAGTCGAAGCTATTTGCGAGTTTAATTTAAAATGCTTAGAGTATGCTATTGCTTGTTTTGATCTCTGACCTTGTTGAGGGCAAATTTAAGTGGTTTAAAACCTCCTGATTAGTTTCATAAGTTAATATAATAACACAATTCTTCACTTAGTCACACACCTTATTCTAAAAATCACGTCTATCCAAAGTCACGTTAAACTAGCAGCGCCATCTATTAGCAACTCGGCTCCATTCAAGTTCGGGAACATATCACTTGCCACCAGACACACAAAAGAGGCCACTTCTTTAGGATCGATGATCTTACCCTGTGGCATGTCTATTGCCAGCGCATCATATACTATTCTCTGTACTTCATCGTTCATGTTCAGATTTGAAAGTATATTCGTCCTTGTCGTTCCTGGACAAATCGTATTGATTCTCACTCCTTCTGACAGCAACTCCGGAGCAGAATGCTTTGCCATTAGTGACAGTGCTGACTTCGTTATGATATACGGCATCAAGCCCGGCTTGAACCGTTTCGCCAGTGAAGATCCCATGTTGATTATATTCCCCTTGGTCTTCGTTAGATGCGGCAAGGCCAGTTGCGATAGGAAGAACGGTACACGAAAGTTTATATTCATCACTACATCGAACGCTTCCATTGATTTGTCGTGTAGCGACGATAGGATTATTTTGCCAGCGCAGTTCACTAGTACATCTATGCGACCGTACATTTGTACTGTCCTTTTTATAACCATTTCACAGTTACTATCTATAGTAAGATCTAGGATGAGGCATAGTGGCGCTATGTTGTGTTTTACTGCGCATTTCTCCGATGTTTCCATGAGTCTTCCTTCGTTTCTTCCGACTAAGGTCAGTTTTGCTCTGTAACCAGCGAAGGCTATTGCTGTGGCTGCACCGATTCCTGAGCTGGCTCCTGTTACTATTGCCACTTTATCTGTGAAGTCTATTTCCTCCATTTTGGCTTATTTATCCTTTTCAGATCTGTCTGAAGAGTGGATATCTCTTTTACTGTTTTTAACTTCTCTTATGAATCTTATTGTTCTCCAAAGAGTGTTATCTTGTTGAATTATTTTAAACAAGCTAATTTAAGATAAGGTTTTTGTGGATAAGTTTCTTATTTTGCTTATTCAGTTATAAGAATAGGGTATTTTTTTCCTATTTTCTTTGCCTTTATTCGCTGTGTCTTTTTGACACTTTTGTCAAGTATGTTTATTACTTTAGGTATACTTTTTTCTGTTTTCCGGTTCAAATCACAAGTATTATCACTGGTAGTCTTATCTTCAAGGAATTATACGATTATTTCGCCAGAACTATTAACCACGCACGACCAACGCGGTTCCTGGTTGGTCTTACACTGATAGTGTTTGTAGGTTACACCACCTTATCAGCTACTATCAGTGTGTTTGTTTACTAAGACTGATAAATAGTATTTTTACGATAATATTGTTGCTATTTTTATCAATGACTTTTTGTCCTTATTCAACTAGTGAAACCGTGTGTATTTTTAAGATGCTTAAAATTGTCGTAAATTTTATTCTTATAATTGATTTATTTTGATTCTATTTTATTCTTGTTGTTGTTCGTACCTACATGTCTTTTTTGTTCTGTCCGCCGTTTTGTTGAAAAAACCAAGACATTGAATTCATGAGCGAGTTATTTTTTTTGTCTTAGTTAGTATAATTCTAAAGGTACTTATTCATTTTCTCCAAAATTAATTATTAATTTTCTAGAAAATTCCATATTACACAACTTAAAAATACTGTAGGTACATAGGCGAACTTAATGCTAGATAGCATTGTATTCCAGCTAACCTTTTTTTTGTATTGCAGAAAACAATTTACAGGTAGTGGACGAAAGTCATGTTTGTTTATGTTTTTAAAAATTCTAAAAATATTCCTACAATAGAAACCATTTTTTTTACCCAACAACGGAATTGCAGTATTTTTTGAAACGCTTGCAATATGTTTTCTGGGCGAGTGCGGATCAAAACGTATCGAGCCGTGTTGGAAACAATGGGAGCCTCATTTTTCATCAACATGTAGGCATGTTGCATTCCATTCCCGAGAACTGCAATATCTTGTATTGTCTAATAGTTTTTCATTTTATATACAAACTAGCGATTCGCCCTGGCTTCGCACGGGTAGTTTCAGGATGGAAAACA
The DNA here is from genome assembly GCA_932527175.1 of Operophtera brumata. NCBI lineage: Eukaryota > Metazoa > Arthropoda > Insecta > Lepidoptera > Geometridae > Operophtera > Operophtera brumata. Next base: position 48,493,754 of record OW052239.1, on the reverse strand, counting down.
GCCTACCCCCCGCATCCATCCACATACCAAATGCCTTCAAAATCCGCTTAACCGTTACGGAGTGGAACCACAAATAACGCGAGCGTAGCCGCGGGCGTTAGCTAATAAACCATATTCTATAGCACTCAGCGATATTGTCGTGTATTTTTTGTTTATCCATTATTATTTTATTATATCATCAATACTTTTCACAGCGCACGCGATGTAAAGCAATGTAAAGAATATTTTACGTAAATTTTTTACCCAAGGTGGGTTACATTATTGGAGAAGGAGGTAAGTAAGGACCCCAATTTTTTTTTTAAATTTAATATTGCTTATGTCACCCGAAGATGGTGTAGCTTTCCAACAGTGAAATTATTTTTCAAATCTATTCAATGCAAACAAACAATCATATATTTCCTCTCTGCGATCAGAGAACATCTTTTATCGAAGTTTCCTCTTTATAATTAGTATAGATATAGATTATAATACAGTAGAACTACCATGAGTTTCCACAATCTATACTCGCTAGCGACTGTAGTTACAAATTTGTATGAATCTGCAGCGCCTCTAGCGGATACTTGGGGTACTAAAATACGTAGTACGAATCGGTCACGTGTTATAAACTACACCGCAACGACAATTTTATAGTTTGCCCTTCTCATTTCCATAGAATGTGGTACCATGAGTTACAATTTTGACAGATGTCATATTAACTACATATTATACTAGAATAGAATAGAATATTATTTATTGAATTAAGTATTTTGTGATTTTTTTCTATTCAAGCTTTTATAAAATTAGTGGTCGTTACCGTGTGCTGATCAAAATAAGCCTAAACACGGCCAGTCTACTACCATCCATCGAATAATTCCGTTGTCCGCCTTCAGTCTGCATCATCAGATCAGCTCGCTGTCACCATAATATTGTATTGTCATCGGAACTTGACAGGTATTCCAAATTTCAGCTCAATCGGTTGAGGATAACTGCTTTAAAATTCAGTTGCAAGATTCCACCTGGATTCCACCCAGACGAAGATACATACATTGCAATATAAATAAAAGCTTGTAATAAAAAGAAGAACACATTAACATTAATCAAACTTAATTAATTGTGCTAGTGCGACATCAGTCTCTCGTCATTTACAAGAGCATAACATTTCATCTCTCCCCTAAGTGAATTCTTAAAGGTTGCCTGGAATAAATCGCTTTCAGCGATAAGGCCGCCCATTGTACTATAATTTGTTTTAGTTAATCCCTTATTGTGTTTGTTTTTGGTGTACAATAAAGTGTTAATCTATCTATCTATCTATCTTATTATAATAGGTATTGATTTATTAAATTATGCACTATGGGAATAAAGCAGTGTCTTACGTCGCGGGCCTGTGTGAGGCGAGGGGGTTCAAGCTGCCCAAGACGAAGACAGGCTTTATTCCAGAGGAGCATACTCTACTTTTCACACCTTCTGCGAGACAATAAAAATTCACTGAAAATCACAGCATCAAACACCGTCTTTTGTTTCACATTCTTTGTAAACGCACTTTTTTTTTAGTTCTGTTTTTGGCCATTTTGATTTTCTAACAAACCTGAGTACAATGCTAAATTGGCATTTTTTTTTATGCTACTTGGATGGCTGAACAAGCAAGTGGCCCACCTGATGTTAATCGGTAACCTCTGCCTATGAACAGTGCATTACCTCATCATAGGTCACGTCCACCTTGGACGCACCCTATGTTGCATTGCACTGCGCCCGACACCCTGAGACATAGATGAAAAGTCTCATGTGCCTGTAATTTCACCGGCACCCTTACCCTTCAAACCGGAACACAGCAATGCGAGCAATGCACACTACTGCTTTGCGGCAGAAATAGGTATGGTGGTAGTACTTCCCCGGACGAACTCTTTCACAAAAAAGCTCTAATACTACTAATAACATTTTTTTACTTAGAGTTTTCCACGAGTTTTCACACGAATTTGACGTTCCGAATTCAAATCACTTTATTCCCTAGGGAGTTTCATACAACTTTATATCCCTTAAGAGATAATGCTTTGCTTTACGTTGAGGTTGCATGATAATATGTAATTGGATGTTGTCGAGCAGGTGGTGGGAAAATGATTGTATGTTTGAATGTGGTAACCAAACGTAGTGACTTCCTCTATGGTATACTAATACTATACTAATACTAATACTATAGTAATATTATTATTCTTATTTACCTTATTATTCGATATGCTCGAGTTCATTCATGTTTTGTTGAGAACAGTATTACAAATGGGTTATTTAAACCGTGACTTAGGTTGAGGAAATACTTAGCATTACTTTGGGATTTTTATGTGTTAATCATCCAAAAGTTTGTACAGTCATTTAGATACTAAGTACCAAACTAAGCGCCACATCCATCATAATCTGAGAAACGCAACATTTTTCGTAACACCAGAAGACCGTCTTTTCATTTGCTGGTGAGTGAAGATGTGGCTGACGACGGAGCACGAAAGTATAGAAACCACATAAAAGTTTTTTTTTAAATTATTTTCAGGATATTCAACATCTTACTTTAACATAATAATAAATAATAAAAGAATAAAGATTTATTTTTTTAGCACACACACACTTAATGAAAATAAAAAATAACAGAATGTAAACAAAAAAAAATGCAAAATGCCCATAGGGTTTTAAACTTAAACATAAAAGAAGACCCTACGTGAAGGAATGGGTAAACATTGGTCTTTCCCTACGTGTGCTAAACAGGTCCAGCCTCAGCTTAATGTCGAAACCGACCGAAGACAATATCGACGCTGGTTTTCAGCCTAACCTAATACAGTGGGATAAATAGCCAATAAAATGTTCTCACGAATAGTGTTTGATTCAACGGGGTGTGAACATTCATTTGGAGATTATTACCAGAAGTATTCCATCAGAAGCCATTAAAAGAAGAGATTCAAAGTTCTTTATTGCAACACAATGTAAAAACAGTCACAATATATTATGTTACAAAAGGCGTTCTTAACGATGAAACGATATCTTCCAGACGACCTGAAGATTAAGCGTAAGACGAAGCTCCGCCGTCAACGATCACATTAGACCCCACCATGTTCCGACACATATCTGACACAACAAATAAAATGGCGTTTGCTATCTCCTCAGGCAGGAGTACCACATTATTGGGCACTAGATCAGCTAATCTGTCATATGCAATATCCATATGTTCATCATCCACGTTCAAATTCGTCAGAAAGTTGGTCCTGGTGATACCGGGTCTGACCGCGTTCATTCTTATACCCTCTGCCGCCAATTCAACTGCTCCAGCTTTCGTGAACCGTTCTAAGGCATCCCTTATCATAGCAAAGGGAAGGAATCCTGGCCTGACGCGTAGCGGGGCTCCGAAAACATTAACTATGTTGCCTTTAGTGACTTTGAGGTGTGGCGCGCACAGCTGTGTCATTTTGTATGGGACGCGTAGATTTAAAGCCATTAGTTCGTCGAATATTTCGGTTGAGTTGTCGAAGAGAGATGACATGCCTGCTTTTCCGGCACAGTTGACTAAAATATCAATTTTTTTAAACGTTTGGACTGTTTGTCGGATGGCCTCTTCACAATTGCCTTCGACTGTCAAGTCGAACTCTAGCACCAACATTTGGTTTCCCTTAGCTGCTTCGCAAGCCATTCCAACAGCTAGTAATCTTGCTTCGTGGCGTCCTATGATGGCGACGTTGGCTCCATGGCTAGCGAAGAGCTTGGCGGTCGCAGCTCCAATGCCTGAGCTTCCTCCGGTGATGAGTGCTACTTTACCGGTGAGATCCATGACTGTCACTGGAATATGGGTGTTTTCTTGCTGACCTTTAGATTCGATTTTACTGTTTCACTTGATGAATACTTGATGAAACTGAATGTTCAGCACTGTAGTTCGTTTGGGTAACGATGAACTTACTTGGTTAACTTGTACACTGTCACTGGAATATCAGTGTTTTCTTCTTTTTTGATGCAGTGTGGCCTATTCACTCCAGGTATTTGGCCTGTTGTAAGTTTTTCCGCGTTCCTTTAGATTCTGAGATCACGTTCACTAACTGACTATGTTTAGAAATTGACGTTTCATTGAGGATAGTTCATTCTCGCATTAATTTTATGCGTCGCAATGTTTTCGTGGTGATATTTCTGTCCTCAATTCTCTGTTACACAACTGACCGTGACGAGGTCTCGACCATCACTGGACTGTAGAGGGAGGAGGCAGGTAGCATTTGTTTATGAATGCCCACGCGCAACCGGTTTGTTGATAACAGTGGCTGTCAATGTTTGTGGTGTTGTCTGTTCAAGTTTTCCTTATTTTCAGTGTCGTGACCAGTTTTTTTGTTATTTTCGTTTTGATGCGTGTATTTATGCTAATAAATTGGACTACGGTTTTGGAATCTCTCTAATATCGATTTTAGAGAGTGTTTGGATTGACGTAGCAGTAGCTATCTTGCTACATTGATCCTTCTCAAAAAAATGCATCAGCCTTTAATTTTATGTTTTTGACTTTCGAAAATATTGCACGTAATCTATGATTCCATCATCATCATCATCATCATCATCTGCCTACAGGAGTACACTGGTGGACATAGGCCTCCCCATATACCACAATTAATGTTTTTAAGCCTCCTCCATCCACCGACTTTCCGTGCCCTTTAAAATGTTTTACAACCAAGTCATCCATCTATTTTGGCTTATTACATTTTGGGCCACAACGTCAACGAAAATAGAGCAAAATATGGGGCGCAGTGTCACAATGCCACGTACCTTGGGCCACAAAGTCAACATCCCAACTATTCCTCCCACGTAGTCTGTTTGTAGTTCATGAAAGTCATATTGTTGTATCATAATATTTGGTTTGGTTTCAATTTTATGTAACTTATTTCGTCAGCTTAAAAGTTTGATGGTCGCTTCACAACAGGTGTCCAAACATTACGAGTATCATTAGTTTTAGTGACTCATAAAGGTGGCGTAGTAAGTTAACATTTATTCTATGTTCCAAAGTTCTACCTACTCATGATTATTGTACAAATGTAGTATTCTGTGCGCTCTTAATACTATTCGTAGTAGCTATTAAGTAAAGTGTAATCTGTGTCAAAGTTTAAAACTTTATTGACATCATCCTCCTTGTACTGTTTCAGAAGGGTACAGATTATACGTTGCTTATTTTAGTAACTTAGTCATGGTGTGGTTTTTTTTAAAGTAAATTTTCTTGAACCGTTAAGTCTGCGCCAACCCCTGGCAGAAATCTTCATACAAAAATAACGCCTCGTGCCGGTCGAAAAAGCCGTTTTTATATTGAATATCTCGTAAAATGTAGGTAATTTTACAAAATACAAAACCCCTGCAATAAACCCTCGGCTTTGTTGTGTTGATTTTATTTAGATAATTTGTAACCCAATAATATGTACCATATTAATAAATAATCGAATATAGACAAAAATTATAAGTAACTTTGGGTTATTTTCTGTCGAGAAAATATTGTCCTATCTCATGTTTCTGGTACAGTGATCCCTCGGAATTATAATGTAGTATCTATGCATATATATAATTTGAATATTGTACTTGATTTAGTCAGTTAAAAATCAATCTAAGACTAGTAATTTTGCGGCACCAAAAGTGTAACAAACAAACAAAAAGTGGAGATATTATGTTTTCCCTATGCGCAACAAATTCGCGCCTCTAATATTGAACTGAACTGAAGTAAAGTCCAGCCGCGCGCCGGAGCTGACACACCTATTTTTCGACAAAAAACTTATTTTTGTTGTCCTCCCACGCGTGAAGAGTTGAACCTATTATTAAACGTTGAACCTTGGGTAAAAATATGAACCTTGGATTAGACATTGAACTTTGGAACATTAGTTTAACCTGGCATCGTGATATCAATCGTTGTTTACAACAGATTCTAATGTTTTTATATCAATAACTGGTATCTAATACCAGTTTTTTTCTTAGTTTTTCCTTATTCTTTTTTATGGTTTTATTTAAAGGGATCACTTACATGTTTAATGATAATACAAATATCTAACAGATAAGCCATTAAATGAATTTAAAACCGCTTTACATAAATGGCTTTTGTTAAATTTTGTTTATTCAGTAAATGGTTTTTTACAATATTAAGTTTGTCACTGCTGATTTTGACATGAATACTACCTTATTTTATCTGTGATACTACTTAATTTGACATGTATTTTATTGTAACATAATTTTAATCAATGAATCAATGTTTCTTACTGAATCGATAATCAGTAATTTAAGTTATTTTATGTAAAACCTTGAAAAATTCGCATACTTACTACAGGCGACCTCTGTGGCGCGGCAGGCGAAGGTTCGCCTGCGCCTCAGAAGGTTTCGTATTCGATTCCCGCCCCGGAACAAATATTTATACGATCTTCAGATATTTGTTCAGGGTGTTCTGGGTATTTTCTATGTATAAAAATCTATCTATGTAATGTATTGTATTAATTACATCAGTTATCTAGTACCCATAACACAAGCTCTGCTTAGCTTGGGGCTAGATAATGTTGTGTGAACTGTCCAGCATTATTTATTTATTTATAGGTTGAATTATTGGAACTGGATAAATATGAATAAGATCTACATTTGTAAACCCCTTTTCTGCGAAATAAATCATTCATTCATTCATTGAACTCCCAACTTTCGCGTTTTTCGTTGAAAAAAGTGTGATTTTGAATCGAAAAGTTGTTTTTGAACTGGTTATAGAAATACGAACGAAGCAAGTATATATGTAGAAGCGTTTAAAAAGGGCTTTTGAAATTGATAATTTACAAGCAAAAAAGTTCAATACCTTAAAAAATTCAATAAGAATACATTGTCATCGTCAAACCGTTAATCTAAGAAGTCCAGTGTTCGGGACACAATAAAAAAAAAATTATTGGCTATTGTAAAAATATACCCGTATTTATCCTACGCCCCAGACTCCTGGGATACAGGATCTCATCTGAAGGCCAATTATCGAATTATTATTAATATCTTTATTTATATTTAGTCGTTGGAGGCAATGGCGGTGATGAGTTTAACACTTGTTACGTCTATATCCCACGATGGAGCATCCCACGGTGAAAAGAGGCCAAGTTGAGGCTGTGCCTACCCTTAGCAACCCACGGTGAAGAGGCCCAGTTGAGGCTCTGCCTACTCTTTCGGGGAAAAAGGCGTGTGTCTATGTATGTATGTACGAATATTTATTTTTTATTGAACATCAACAGAATTTACATTGGTTGTGTGCTTACTTTTGCTAGTTTAAGGTCTAATTTTCGTGCAATTCCAATTACAGATGAACACATTGTGCACTAAGTAGTAGTAGAGCTTTTTTGTGAAAGAGTTCGTCCGGGAAGTACTATCACCATACCTATTTCTGCCGCAAAGCAGTAGTGCTCGCATTGCTGTGTTCCGGTTTGAAGGGTAAGGGTGCCGGTGAAATTACAGGCACATGAGACTTTCATCTTTATGTCTCAGGGTGGCGGGCGCAATGCAATGCCACATAGGGCGCGTCCCAGGTGGACGTGACCTATGAGGTAATGCACTGTTCATAGGCAGAGGTTACCGCTTAACATCAGGTGGGCCATCTGCTTGAACCGTCAATCAAGTAGCATAAAAAAAGAAGCATTTTGCGTAAACATAGGTTGTTAAAAAAGACGACATAATTAGGCATTGGAGTTTTTTTTATTTGTCACTAGCGACTCGCCCCGGCTTCGCACGGGTAGCCCCGTTGAACCCCCCCCCCCCCTTCCCCCTCCCTCCTACCTTTCCCATCCTATGTCAATCTCCTGGTTCTAAGCTACAATTTTCATCCAAATCCGTCCAGCCGTTTCAGCGTGAAGAGATAACAAACACACTCATACACTAACACACACATAATCTTTCGCTTTTATAATATTAGTGTGTGTTTAAATATCGACGGTATTCGTACATTTTAGAAAAATGAAAATAATTGATCCTTTTCTGATATGTTGGATCTTTCTCGAACATTCTCGAATTCTTCTTCATGAATAAGAGGGTGAGATTGGGGCTACCGTACCGTAAAACTTTCAGGCTGAGTTAGTTTAATTTGGAAAAAAAAACCTGAAAGTTCTATAACTTTCTGGAATTTTTTGAAAGTTCTCGGTCTTTTTCAAGCTTTTCTAGAGGTTTTGAAATTTTGGAACTTTCTCGAAGTTTCTAGAAATTTTGGAAATTTCTCGAAGGTTCTAGAACATTTGGAAATTTGTCGAAAGTTCTCGAACTTTTTATAACCTTTCTGGCATTCTTGAACCTTCTAGAATTGCCTTGAACTTTCCAGAACCTCCCCGAAGTTTTCGAACTTCCTCGAACCTTCTAGAAGTTTTGGTTGAGTTTCAGGTCAAGTTGACCTCATTCTAAACCGTTTTTCTCTAAACCTTAACCGCGCAGCCCAAAACCCAAACCACAGATTACTTAATAGTTACTACGCCCAAACCTTCTAAACCGTTTTTCTCTAAACCTTAACCGCGCAGCCCAAAACCCGAACCCTCTTGATGGATGGGAGGGCTGGGGCTACCCTACGGTTAAACCTTTTTTGGGCTGCATTGGTTCGTTTTTGAGTTTTATCGGGCCGCACATTTTATCAACTTAGTTTTATTATATATAATGATAATCAAAGAATTAGGCCGATATGCTTACATAATTAGTATCAAAGGCTAAAACAAGACATTGGAATAAAAACACTCTGAAAGTTGACCAAATCGAGACTGAATTGTGAATTGACTGAAAATTGTTATTCGCTCCCTCGTAATAACAATAAGGTCTACTTTCTGTTTCATCATGACCTAGCATGACGTCATCATCATGACGCTAGAAGACTGAAGGTGGAAGACGGCACTCCTCGATGATCCTGGGTTTGTAAAACATATTTTTCAACAAAAGACTTTATAAAAGTAGTGAGGACTTCGGAGACGCATGACCTGCTACGTGACTTCCCAAGGGTCACCGGGTTCATCAGAAATTCAGCGACAGCCATCGAATTAACAAGATGGCGCCCGAAACGCTATTACAGTTTGACGCGTGTTTTGTATTGAGATCGTGAATTTAGACAAAAATATTGTTTTGCCCGTTATAAATCGGAGACGGTATAATTACTCGCGTGTGTGTTTGTGTGTGTGTGTGTGTTTAGGGTACGAGTATTTATGTTAGTTTGTTGGGAAATTTTTATTTATATTACATCCACACTGAAAGTTGGCGGCGGATAGAAACTGAATTAAGAATACACTGAAAATTAGTATTCTGCATCATAATAAATAAAACGACAAAGGCGAGTCGGACTTGCGCATGAAGAGTTCCGTACCTTTATCTTAAAAACGGCAAAAAAAACACGTTTGTTGTATGGGAGCCTCCTTAAATATTTATTTTATTCTGTTTTATTTGTATTTGTTGGCAACAGAAATACATCATCTGTGAAAATTTCAACTGTCTTAACTATCACGGTTCATGAGATACAGCCTGGTGACAGACGGGCAGACCGACAGCGGAGTCTTAGTAATAGGGTCCCGTTTTACCCTTTGGGTACGGAACCCTAAAAAACTAACTTAGATTCATATCTTTTAAGGGATTACAACTTACGTCGCGTTAATTCGGCAGAAACACTTTTTGTATGAAATCAGTTCTTCTACGACCTAAATGCCTAAGGCCGAAAATTACGGCGCGTTTTATCGTACAACCGAATTTCGCTCAGGCATATAATCGGTAACTACATTCAATGCATTTAGCGGTAGCCGCCACTTAGAATAAACCACAACCCCTGTAAAAACTGTTACCACGCAAACTAGTCTCAGTGAGAATAGTTTTACCCAGTCTGTCTGTGGTCAGCCGTGCGGCTAGTTGTATCGAACTCGAAAGATTTTCTTGTGAACGTGCCACATGTAAAAATTCTGCTAGGCGTAAAATGAAAATGGATATAATCACTAAGTATTACATTTAAAAAAAAAAATTTGGTTTTTCTTTCATTCTTTGGAAAAAAGTCAAGCGTCCATTTTGTCATTGTTGCCAACATCACCAATATATTACCCCTACTGGTGAGAAGTATGATAGGAGAGGGGGGAAGCATTGTGTTTTGGCGATACAGCGCCCCGTACTAATAGCATCGTACGCACCTTCTGGTTTATTCTATATTCTAAGCCCCGCCAGCGCACGGACACCTCTTTGATGTATTTTTTCTCTTCTAAGCCCTCTGCAATTGCTATTTCCGTTAAAATATCCATTTTATGGGGGTTATTCGAAACGACACGCTAAGAGCAAGTCTACCGACGTACTGATCCATGTGTATTCGGCAGAAACGTAAATTACGTCTTGCGTAATTTTTGCTTTGGTGTGTCATGTCAACCGAATACGCTAGGATGTAATTTCAGTACAGTGTGGTCGTGCACAGAGTAATTACGAGAATTGGCCTATTTTCACGTATAAAATAACAAAGTAATAACATCTTTTGAAAATGTATCAAAATATATTCAATCCTTTGAGGTTCATTCATGGCTTCCTTTCGGTATAATGTTTCTTTTATTGTAGCCTGAGAGCCAGTAACGGTTTTCTTACGTCTTCAGCGATTAATAACGCACTATAATCAAAGCTCTTCTGTGGTGCCATTACATAACACTGTTGCTATCGGTTTCAATCAATTTCAATGCAGTTTCTGTTTGAAATGACATCCTTGCGATTACCTTATTTATTCAGTCTATTTGCAATCAAGCTTTGTAGATAAACTGCGTAAATTGGCTAATCGTAAGAGCGTCCTTTCGCATAGAAGCAGAATTGAAACTGATAGCAACAGAGTTACCTAATCCGCTAGTTGGTTTATTAAATCTACGTGTATGCGTTCCATTCGTATGTTGACAATCATACCCCAAGCGAAACCGCAAAATTATATTGCTATGTTGCAATATTTACTATACTAGCGAGTACATTGGACCTTTTTTACGGGAAAGGGATGGCACTTGGCGTTTGGCAATCATGTCATCGCCATACATTACAGACTCATTATACGTTTACCATGCTGTAAAAGCGCAATATCCTTGGAATAGACCGTACCGTTACACCATTGTGTTTCAGTTAACCAGATTTGAAACTGCTTCTTGAAAACGACAAGACACTGTAACTATTACAAGCTTTTATTAAAATTTGGTTTTATTGACAGAACAAGCAGGAGTTAGCCTGATGTTGAGCGGTAACGCCTTTAACAATGCTCACAGCCTGTGAGTCACAGGTCACGTCCACCTAGGACGCACCTATGCGGCTTTGCACTGTGCCCGCCACTCTGAGATATAAAGATGAAAAGTCTCATGTGCCTGTAATTCCACCGGTACCAATACCCTTCAAACTGGAACACAGCAATGCGAGCACTACTGCTTTGCGGCATAAATATGTATATGTAGGCATAGGTATGGTGGTAGGACTTCGACGGATGAACTCTACAATCTACTTTTTACTTTCATCTATAATGTCTTAGGGTGACGGGCGCAATGTAATGTCACCAAGGTCACATCCTAGGCAGACGTGACCTTCTAGGTCTTGCATTTGTAATGTGTGCTCATTTACTATCAGATGTTCCGTCACTAAGTACCACAAAAACCTAGGCACTTCAGAGTCATAATCATCATCAGCAGTCCACTGCTGCGCATGGGCCTCCTGATAGAATGCCATGACAAGCAGTCTTGGGGCGCCTCCATCTACCGACTTCCTGCTTCCTGCAACATGTTGTAGGTCAAAAAAGAAATTCATGAAAGTACTTCAGAAGCATGACGTGAGAAAAGCACACCTGGCTCTCTCACCATCGATCCCTTTCAGAATACCGAAACAGACTCATTATAATATTTAATTTTACCTCTCCATTGTTTCGTGTCCTTGTGATGTCGCGTGCCCTAATCATAGAACAGGCAACGCTACGTAGAAACGATATTTACTTTTGTAACTCCTCGTGCCGGCCAGCTATGAAGCTTTGTTTGACAGTTGCACTTATTTTTCGACCTCTGTGGCGCGGCGGGTGAAGGTTTGCCTGCGACGCAGGAGGTTGCGGGTTCGATTCCCGCCTCGTAACAAATATTTGTGCGATCTGCAGATATTTGTTCAGGTTGTTCTGGGTATTTTCTATGTATAATAAAAAATATCTATCTATGTAATGTATTGTATTAAGTATATCTGTTACCATAACACAAGCTCTGCTGAGCTTGGGGCTAGATAATGTTGTGTGAACTGTCCAGTATTATTATTTATTAGTCACAGGATATCTTTATTATATCAAGTCAGTATCCCCCCCCCTCGCAACCCCCCCCCCCCCCCCCGTTTATAGTACACCTTATTAAATAAATAAAAACTTAATTACATAGTTATAAGTACAATGGGCGCTCACATCGCTTAGAAGCGATTTATAGGGAGTTTCGCTTCCTAAAATTACATACTGTATGACTGCCCTAATATTGGGGTAGTGATGGCTCTTTGTCATGCAAATAATTACTGGGATATTTTTGGACCACTTTTTGCCGCCTTTTTGGTGAATATAATAAGGTCTTTTATTATAGATTGACCTCTTTATTTATGAATGTACTTTAACTTAACTGTGGACTAAGAATATATCACTCCGTCTACTCCAGTGGATGTCTTAAAAGCCGACTTAGATTACATCAGGGGCTGGGCAGTAGCATCCACCTGAGTACTCAACAGCAATGCTGCGATCACCAATCCGCCTGCCAAATTTAATTTATCCAGTGGAAAAATCGTTAGGTACAACCTGGATGTGAACCCACTACACTACCTCAGGATCGGAAGTCGGGGCCCCACTAGATTATTGTGCCTTTGCAATTGGTGCTCTATTTTAATAAGATAAGATAATATAATTTTATCTCAGTTTTCACACATAATAAAAATTCGATTTCACATGTTCATGATGATGATGACATGATATTCACATTTTGTTCAAGATCATTAAATCTTATAATTAATGTTAGTAAGTATACAAAATTACAATTATTTAAAAATTATGAATAATAATGAAGAATAATTTTTGGTGAGCCAATTATTTATTATGTGGTCGCGCCAAGCTTTGTGGCCGTCGAGGACTAGTCAATGAACGCATTGATTAATTTTATTTCATCGTCATCAGCCTATAGATGCCCCTTGCTGGACATAGGCCTCCCCCATAGACTGCCCTGACGAACGGTCTTTGCCGCCTCCAACCACCGCCTTCCTGCGACCTGACTATTGCTTCACATGAGGGACAATGTGAAAATACTCATCAAAGACAAAATTCTCATTGAAGCCGTAACAAAGAGAAAATTCCATAAACATCAAAGGTGTAACAAAAAGAAAATTCTCATTGAAGCCGTAACAAAGAGAAAATTCTCATCGAAGCTGTAACAATGAGAAAATTCTCATTGAAGCCGTAACAAACAAAAGCTTTAACAAAGATAAAATTCTCATCAAGGCTGTAACAAATAGAAAATTCTCATTGAAACCGCAACAAAGAGAAGCTGTAACAAAGAAAAAATTCTCATCGAAGCTGTAACAATGAGAAAATTCTCATTGAAGCCGTAACAAAGAAAAGCTGTAACAAAGAAAAAATTCTCAACAAAGCTGTAACATTGAGAAAATTCTCATTGAAGCCGTAACAAACAAAAGCTTTAACAAAGTAAAATTCTCATCAAGGCTGTAACAAAGAGAAAATTCTCATAGAAACCATAACAAAGAGAAGCTGTAACAAAGAAAAAATTCTCATCGAAGCTGTAACAATGAGAAAATTCTCATTGAAGCCGTAACAAACAAAAGCTGTAACAAAGAAAAAATTCTCATCAAAGCTGTAACAAAGAGAAAATTCTCATTGAAGCCGTAACAAAGAAAAGCTGTAATAAAGAGAAAATTCTCATCGAAGCTGTAACAATGAGAAAATTCTCATCGATGCTTTAACAATGGGAAAATTCCCATCGAAGATACCTTGAGAAAATCATTAATGTTTTCTATTTCCTTTTGTTAATGTTATCCCAACCCTTAGCTTCAGCCTAAGTGATTTATAACACCCCTTATAAAGGGGGTGCGTATAAATGCGTTTACAGCTAATTACCCGAGCCGCTGATTTATTTGGCTTGATATTTATTGGGTGAAGTATATAGTAATTAATTTGTTTTTCGAGACCTTAGATACAATCGTCTCAATCACCGCATGATCAATTCTAAATTAGATACTGATTTTAGACTGAAGAGGTTTCAACGTTATGATGATTCTACCTTTATAATGCGAACTGCTAAGGAGTGGATCACTACCGTCGTCTGTCTTTCCTGAAAACTATAATATGGGTCTCTTCAAGGCTAGAGTGAATAGGTGCCTTCTAGACCTTTGTGCTCCATCTTCGGCCACATCGTCACTTACCAACAGGTGAGATCGTAGCAAAATAAAGAACTATTAATGTTAAAAAAAAAAGATTACGAATTCATGCCGAAATACATACATATTATACATACTTGTATTATAACCTGATTGTCTAGTCGACTTCCAATTGTATGAGCGTGGGTTTAAATCCAGATCGTGCAACAATAGTGTAATTAAAAAAGAAACAGGTGAATTGAAAGCTTCGTTTTTTCGGAAGTAGGTTAAAAAGATTTTTTCAACTTAATCTTTTTCTCTGCTTTTAACGAGTCTTCATGCCTGAGCTTGTAATCTCATAATGCCACCCTTACCTGAAGTTTTTCGCTTTGCATGTCGACATCAAAAGGTTTAGGCACTTTTGCCGCGAGCACACTTTTCAGTGGAGTGGCGCCTTCAGGGACAGTCGCCGACAGAAATCGTTAGCGGCCCAATTTGAGGCGCTATTTTTTTTTATTTTGTGTTTGTCGAAATGTACTAATATTGTTTGTATTAAAATATATTGCTGTGGTGTGTCTGGCCTAAGAAAAGGCCCCTCCGTCTCCTCCCGTAGATGTCGTAAAAGCTGACTAAGAGATTACCCGGACTTGTTGATAAGATTCGTTGGTATAAGATTTGTCCTGGCTGCTAGTATATTATGTTAAGGTTCAATTTGAATGGTGTTACTACCGACTTACGACGCCGACTGTATTTGCCTGAGCGTCTGCAGTGTGAAAGGTGTTGAGGATCCCATCTGCTTTCTGGTTTAGCTTTGCATAGAATTTTTAAAAGAAATCATCATGGCGGAAGCCCCATTTCCTTAGTTCTAGTTTTCTTTTTGAATTCTTTCACCACACTGGTTCTTTCAACATGCGTCACAGGGCCCATTTAAAGGCCACTATTACAATATTTATGAGAATATTAACTTGGACAAAACAAACATCATGAACATCCATCCGTTGAATCATAAAAATAAGAATAAGCAAAACTAATCTTCGTTCGTAATTGTTATTTTTGTAATTTGTTTATTTTTTTTCTTCTCAATGTTTTTTAAAATAAATTTTAAGCCTGAAATTGTATACTTAGAGCTACGGAAGAGCGAAAACGCCTATCAAAAGTATTCCTTTATACTTAAAACGTGTTTTCAACATCGATATAATAGTTTAAAATTAAGTATCTTTTATTACTGAATAAAAACATTTGTATTTGTACTATGACATGAGATGGTCCGTTGTCCGAGCAGGGAAGGAGGATCTGCAAGCTCAGCACCGTGAAGGATCATGGATGTGACCTTCACTCAGCATTGGGTAGCAATAGCTTGACGAAGAGAGAACAGAGATACCTTAAGGTGGAAACCTCCGCTTCTGGCGCGAAATTCAAATTTGACGACCTCTGTAGCGCGTCGAACGTGTAGCCGGCTGAGATGCGAAAGGTTGCGGGTTCAATGTCCACTACGGGACAAATGTTTGTATGATCTGCAAATATTTGTTGCGGGTCATAGTGTCATGGTACCATGGTTCTCGTTGTTTCTGATACCCACGACACAGGGAATCATAGTGTGGGGTCAGGACTATGTGTGTGACTGTTGGGTGTAATGTTATGTTATTGTGTTTTTTGCTGATCACAGCTCATCAACACATCTTGAGATAGCGAACCCTAATTTTGAGAAATCTAGGAGACCTGAGACGCATATTTTGATTAAAAGTGTCTCTTGATTATTATATTAGCTACGAATGTCAAAGAACAAAAAAAACACTAAAAATCCTAGAATTACATTCGGAGCTAAACTAATGATATTTATGAGACAAGCGAGATTGTATTGGCTAAAGTTAAAGCTAAAAATGGTATCACGGTCCTTTGCTTTTTTTGAATAAAAGAAAAGGATGGCGATACGTTTAGTTAGTAACAGCCGTGAAAACCCTTCATTGTAATGGCTGGCGCCCAAGAACTGGGTACAGAAACGTTGGTCGTCCAGCAGCGAGATGGGCAGACGATATCGCATGCGTCGCGGCCGAACCTAAATAAATAAATAAATAATGCTGGACAGTTCACACAACATTATCTAGCCCCAAGCTAAGCAAAGCTTGTGTTATGGGTACTAGATAACTGATATACTTAATACAATATATTACATAGAATATATATATTAAATATATATTATAATATATATATTCAATATATTATATTAATGAGATTTGCACGGGACCGTGAGGAATGGCACAGACAAAGAGAAGCTCATACTCAGCAGTGGGTGAAGTCAGGCTTTGGATGATGATGATGATGATGAAATTGTGTTATTACTTGTTGTCCTGGCTCTTGTTTTACATGGTTCTTCAAGACCCAATAGCGCAAGAAAATGGCCATGGTGAATGCAACTATGAGGATAATCTGTCCAAATCTTGAAATTCTTGACCTAAACTTTCATCTATTCGAGATATAAAAGTTTAAACTGTTAGAGTACTTTGTGCACTGAAGCTAGTTCAGGATACCATTATTACCCACCCATTACTCTTCAACGCTAACGCGGGTCCAGACGCGTGTAATGTGTAATGTAATGTGTCGCGTAGGGAATTCATACTTCAATTATTAGTTTACAATTGAACACATAGTAGTAGTAGTAGAGCTTTTTTGTGAGGGAGTTCGCCCGGGGAAGTACTACCACGATACCTATTTCTGCCGCAAAGCAGTAGTGCTTGCTTTGCTGTGTTCCGGTTTAAAGGGTATGGTTGCCGGTGAAATTACAGGCACATGAGACTTTTTATGTTTATGTCTCAGGGTGGCGGGCACAGTACAATGCCATGTGGGCCATCTGCTTGACCCGTCATTCCAATTCCAAGTAGTAAATAAATAAAAACAGTAAAGAATAATACAAGTAAATAAAAGTATTTATGTACAAATGAAACAGCTGTGGTACCTGAAGACCGCTGCTGACGATCTAAAGGTAGCTCAAAAGATCCAAATCACTACCAGACTATGGACGCCTGCAATACCAGAGGCATCACACCCAATACTGTCAATACTACAGTATCTACGTTGTAATGTACCTATCTCTGTCAGTATTGTAAGGCCCGCGCCAGCGCGAGCGTTACATGTTCGTAGTGCCGTCGCACATGAAAAATTATCTTTACATTACAGCCAGGGGTCCCAAAGTGGGCAATAACGCCGTGGGCGCTGCAGGCCTAAAGGGGGGGCGGTAAGAGACCCAGAAAAAAATGGGGGCGTCAAATCAGATACACTTTCGCATTTAAACGTTACATTACACACATCTCGCGTCTGGACCCACCTTAAGGGTTCAGACCGTAGCAAATTTATGCATCCGTTTCGTCTTGTCCGCCGGGCTGGACAGCCGGACACGGTCCGGTTGCCGATTGGCCGGACAGGACGGCCGGACGGGCGCCAGCCGAGTTGAACGTCTACTAATTAGTGGGTAGTTCAAACGGCAGATAATACGAAACGGGTGTTTATAGCTCTTGGTTGAGTACTAGATGGTTGTAAATGGGTGGGTATCGTAGGTTTTAGTAGAAGTAGAGCTTTTTCGTGAAAGAGTTCGCCCGGCGAAGTACTGCCACCATACCTATTTCTACTGCAAAGCAGTAGTGCTCGCATTGCTGTGTTCCGGTTTGTAGGGTAAGGGTGCCGGTGAAATTACAGGCACATGAGACTTTTTTTCATCTTTATGTCTCAGGGTGGCAAGCGCAGTGCAATGCCACATAGGGTGCGTCCTAGGTGGACGTGACCTATGTGGTAATGCACTGTTCATAGGCAGAGGGTACCGCCGCCATCTGCTTGATCTGTCATACCAAGTCGTACAAAAAAATATATAAAAAACTGTAGCTTTGTACTAGATTTTATTTCTCATGAAGAATGACACCCGGAAGGAAAGTTCTGTTCGTATATATCATGATTTGATAATATACCATGCTGTGCTAACATATTCATACCACATTGTGCTATGAAATTATTTTACTGACTGTACCGTCTCCAGTTTATCTTCATCATTATTACTTAATCTGTGTCTGCGGTAAGTTTGGGCCAGGAGGCCAATTCTCGGATTATAGACATTATCTCTAAATTAGAGATAATGTCGAAGCATGAATGTCTACAAAAAATGTCACGAAAATGTCACAATAACCATCAAACCGTATTCGATTTGAATGATTTTGGTCGACTTTTGTCTATTTGTGACATCTCGAGAATAGCAAATTAAGATTTTATTCGACATTCGCCATCTTTTTTCGACATATGTCGAATTCGACTTAATCTCTAAAGCACGAGAATTGCCCTCCATGTCGTCAGTACGTTTTTTACACGTGGGTCGCATCAAGCATTTAGGACAGGAATTCGTGGGCCAGGCTGTCACCATCCCGCTATTAGCGCGTTTATTGTTTCCTGTGGCGACATCTAGTCGTGAATAGAGTAATTAGCTTCGGGCCCTACATTATGCGTGCTAATCCACAGAATAAATAAGACACAATAAATAAATAAATAATGATGGACACAACATTATCTAACCCCAAGCTAAGCAGAGCTAGTATTATGGGTACTAGATAAATGATATACTAATACATTACATAAATAGATATTTTTGTTATACATAAGAAAAACCCAGAATAGCCTGAACATAAATCTGCAGATCGTACAAATATTTGTTCCGAGGCGGGAATCGAACCCGCAACCTCCTGCGTCGCAGGCGAACCTTCGCCCGCCGCGCCACAGAGGTCGTCAATGTTCTTAGGCCCAAGTTCACTAACAAATAAATCGTTGGTTACCGTAACCAATCGTCAAAGTGACAGGTAACTCCTGCGACGCAGGAGGTTGCGGGTTCGATTCCTGCCTCGGAACAAATATTTGAGCGATTGCAGATATTTGTTCAGGGTGTTCTGGGTATTTTCTATGTATAATAAAAATATCTAGATCTATTTAATGTATTGTATTAAGTATATCAGTTATCTAGTACCCATAACACAAGCTCTGCTTAGCTTGGGGCTAGATAATGTTGTGTGAACTGTCCAGCATTATTTATTTGTTTATTATTTATAAGGTATGAAAACATCTGTTAAAAAGAGTTGATTAAGCTAAACAGCCGTCTGTTGGTGAACGGTGGCCTTAGTGTTCCGTTTTTCTAATGTTAACGGACGTTTTTGTTTGTTTCTTATTTTTTGTTAACCAACAAAGAGTTTCATAATGCTGGAACATTTTGTCTCCACTCTGTATTTTACTTTAGGATTGCTGATTACAATATGGCAGTATTTTAGCCATATTGTCATCCCTAAGCCGAGATTGCCCGCATCTAAATAAAACTAAGTGGAAGATACTGCGTGCGCGTGGCAACATTTTGCTTTGTTCCTGTTTTTTAGAGCAAAGATTAGAGAAAGGTCACGCATTAGATTAAGAATCTCTTTTTTTATGTTAATATTTATGAGATTTTATGACAAAAGTGTAATATCTGTGATTATATTTCTTCCATTATGGCTTTTAGTTTGAAGTGGAGCTTTTTACAAGCTTAGCTGTGGTGTGTCCGGTCTGAGGATAGACCCCTCCGTCTCCTCCCGTGGAGGTCGTTAAAGCCAACTAAGGGATTACCAGGGCTTGTCAATGAGATTTGTTGGTATAAGATTTGTCCTGGCTGCTAGCTTATTACGGAATGTGTTATTACTGGAAGAAAGCGTTTGCCAAGTCAGTCGTGGGAAGCAATGGCGGCGATGTGCTCACCACTTGTCACGTCTATATTCAACGATGATGCAACCCACTGTGAAAAGAGGTCCATTGAGGCTCTGCCTACCCCCCTTCGGAGAAAAAGGCCTGCGTCTATATATTATTAAACTGGCAATGTATTTATGTTCGGGCACAGAATAAATAATATGGTTCGGGTCAAATCTTGCAAGCTGAATTAGAACCACTTCTTGATATCCAATTGGGCTGAAATTTTGCATACCTGTCCAGTTCCGATGACAATGCAATATGATGGTGACAGCGAGCTGATCTGATGGAGACGGAAGGTGGGCAACGGAACTCCTCGATGGATAATAGTAGACTGGCCGTGCTTGGGCTCATTTTAGCGCACGGTTACGATCATTAATTTTGTAAAAGCTTGTATGAATAATACAAGTTCTTAATTTTGTAAAAATTAAAAAACCCTCAACGCAATAATAAAACGGCTGAACCGATTTTGATCGAACATAGCTAACAGAAATTCCCGAAAAATTCACCATTCTTACAAAAAAAAAGTAAATTGGTTCATCCGTTCGGGAGCTACTATGCGACAGACACACACACAGACACGTCAAACTTATAACACCCCTTGCGTTTTTACGTCGGGGTTAAAAATTGGTTTTTCACAAAAAACTTATTTTAGATTGTAATAACGTCAGCACTGTGCAACCGGCTTGCAATACTAGAATACTGATTCATCACAGCGACATGTATTGTTGGTTCTGTGGAAATACTGGTACATCTGCACAAGCGCGGGGGGCGCCCTTCGTACCGCTTTACAAATGTACCGCTTTTACAAATTGTTTGAGTGTAAACTAGATGTGTGGCGGAAGATTTGGGAGATGCATCTTCGTTCTATTGGACATTTGAATATCGTATTTCTTGGATCGTCATAGTGCAGTTTAAAGTACTATTCGGGGGTACCTATATAAAATTATCAGTGACTACTGGCGAAGATTCGCCTGCGACGCAGGAGGTTGCGGGTTCGATTCCTGCCTCGGAACAAATATTTGTACGATCTGCAGATATATGTTCAGGGTGTTCTGGGTATTTTATATATATAATAAAAATATATATCTATGTAATGTATTGTACTAGGTTTGTATATCAGTTATCCACAAGCTCTGCTTAGCTTGGGGCTAGATAATGTTGTGTGAACTGCCCTGCATTATTTATTTATTTTTTGTTGTTTTTGTAGCAGAGCTTTTTTGTGAAAGAGTTGGCCGGGAAAGTACTACCACCATACCTGTTTCTGCCGCAAAGCAGTAGTGCTCGCATTGCTCTGTTCCGATTTGAAGGGTATGGGTGCCGGTGAAATTACAGGCACATGAGACTTTTCATCTTTATGTCTCAGGGGTGCAGTGTAATGCCATATAGGGTGCGTCCTAGCTGGACGTGACCTATGTGATATGATAATGCACTGTTCATAGGCAGAGGGTACCGCTTAACATCAGGTGGGCCATCTGTATAAAATATATATAAATAAAGGTGATTTGAAAGTGATATTATTGTGAATAGTGCAGGGAAGTACGTCTTAGTGAAGAGTTAATTAGTGTTTTCTGATAACTTTATTAAAAGTGTAATTTTGGTAACCGCTGTTCAGTACCATTATTTTATCTGGAACCCTATCTCGGTAAGCCGAAAAGAACAGGCGACACTGCAAATTGAGCAATCAATACGATTCAGCAATCACGTTCGATCAATAGTGTTTAAAGTTCTCAAACTCGTGCATTTCGACCGCCGGCTGGTGAAGTGCGGTATCCGAAACTTTGAGAAATTCGCGATCGGAAACTGTTATAAAGGAATTAAACTCTAAAAGATACTCTACACTAGAGTGCTGCAAACTGAAAGCTGCTTAGTAGTGTTGAGTGTTTAAGAAGGTTATTGCAGTGTACTGATAAAACTGATTACTGGAATGTCATTCAATGTTTTTTTACAGTGGGTTTTTTATTCTTTGTCATTCGTAGCTGAATTAATGATATTTATGAGACGCATTCAATCAAACCATGTGTGTTAGGTCTCATAGCTTACGCAAAATCAGGTTGGTGTTGATGAGCTGTGATTATCAAAAAAGACAATAACATTCGAATTTAGCGCCTCAAGCGAAAGTTACATCTAACTTCGTGTTATTTTATCGAGAAAATATTGTTCTAATGAGTTTGAGTAAATCCTTGAAATTGTAATGTACTTGTACTATTATTTATTCTGTGGTTATAGTAAAAAGCTCTTTATTTACAGAAATAATACTACAACTAATACAAGTATGTACAAAAATTCTAAAAATTTAATGAATCTGTTGGTCTAAAGATCGTTGCAAAAGATTAGCTCAGCTGATCAAAATCAATCGGAAGTGTCCCTAAGATGCTGGTTGCATTGCTACGCTGAATGGCAATACTAATGCGTTGAGCCAGATAAGAGCCAGCTATCGGATCACGCGCTCGTCTCTTCGGCAGCATTTTGCAAACGTCCAGAAAGATTGTCATTTTGATGGGCCTTACTGAACTAACACCTGGCCAATTTCTGAACATAAAGACCCCTTTACAATCGCCTCATTTCTGCACAAATTGAACTAACTTACTTATCTGCAGCTGACGGGAGAGGGCCAAGTTATGTAAAACGTGCAAGTTGATGTTTATGTGATGTTTGTTTTTAAGTGCGGACACTTAAGTGTTGCGCCTGCGAATTATGAGTTTTGAACTCATAAAAGAGATTTTAAGTTAATATCTTCTCGGATTATTCGAAAAAAGCAATTTTCTTCAAGGAGTAATCTTATTAAAGGGGCGAAAAAGAAATAAGGAACATGTAAATGCAGATTCGACATTTTCCGCCCCCTTGTGAGCCGTTGTTACTTCCGAGGGTCGTTGAACTTCAAAGTGAAAATGTAATTTTGGAAAAAAATATTTCACAATATCTAAGCACTAAGCTCTTGTTCTTGAGCGGCAATAAAATAGTAGTTTTAGCGGTAATCAAACCATGTGGCACTTAAAATTACCTATAGTTGAGCGGTAAATATTGAGCAATAAAAAAAACTAGCAATAGAACATATTTCAATGCTATTGTATATGTATAGTTTTTTGTTATAAAACTTTCACAAATAAAACTTTCACTTTGTTCAAAA
Source organism: Operophtera brumata (assembly GCA_932527175.1). Taxonomy (NCBI): domain Eukaryota; kingdom Metazoa; phylum Arthropoda; class Insecta; order Lepidoptera; family Geometridae; genus Operophtera; species Operophtera brumata. The sequence continues at coordinate 48,470,584 of OW052239.1, read as the reverse complement.
AATCACAAAATTAGTTTTTACTTAAATTAAAACACTAGAGTTTTTTTTTAAATTCTATTTTATTAATCCTATTAATATTATAAATGCGACATTCGTAGCTAACTAATGATAATTATGAGACACTTGCAATCTAAACATGTTTACTGCAAAATCAGGTTTCGCTATCTCAAAATGTGTTGATCAGCAAAAAACACAATAAAATTTTAACTTCGCGCCACAAGCGAAACGTTGCACTTTTAAATCAAAATGTTAATGTTAGTTTACGAACCTCAGTCGTAGTACCTATCTATCCTAACCATAGAGAACCCCTCCCCTCTCCCCCACTCTGGTGTAATATCCTATTAATGACTGGTTGCAATCTAACCCCTTTGTTTATCACGTCCGTGCGAGATTAGCGCCAGTACGTAACTTCCATTAGTGACATTTGTGTGTCCGGCTCTAAAGTTTATTTACGGGCTGAGTTTGGTGAATCTGCGGTTTGTTTAGTTTGGCTGTTGGCCTACGATTTTGGAATTATCTGTCTTTTCCATTAGTGTTTGTTATGTTGTAGTTATAGTGCAATTCTAAGCCTTTATGAAAAAACCAGTGTGGTGGATGTATTCAATGCGGCTTGCAGATGTTCCTTTCATTAACAATAGGTCACTAGGCTCTTTCTAAGATTAGCATACCTTATGGTGGGGTATAACGCAAAATTACCAATCTTAGATTAGATTTTTAACTGACTAAATCAAGTACAATATTCAAATTAAAAATACGCATGGATAACTACATTATAATACCGAGGGTTCACCCAGACAGAAACACGACAGGACAAAATTTTGTCGATAAAAAAAAACACAAAGTTACCTCTAACTTTTGGCTAGATTCGATTGTTTGTCAATGTGGTACAGATTATTGGATCAAAAATTGGATAAATAAAATTAATCGGTACAATAAAACGGAGGGTACACCCACGGGTTTTTTTTAAATTATCCATATTTCACGAGATATTCAATAAAAACCGCTATTTCGAGAGGCGCGTGGCGTTTTATTTTTATGAAGATTCCTGCCTGGCGGGAGAGTCAGTCTTAAGGTTGCTCCAACCCCTTCACAACTTATGTTAGTAGTAGAGTTTTTATTTGTGAATGTGTTCGTCCGGGGAAGTACTACCTCCATTATTTCTGCCGCAAAGTAGTAGTGCTCGCATTGCTGTGTTTCAGTTGGAAGGGCATGGGGTGCCGGTGAAATTAGGCACATGAGACTTTTCATCTTTATGTCTTAGGGTGGCGGGCGCGGTGCAATGCCACAAAGGGCGCATCCTAGGTGGACGTGACTTATGAGGCACATTGTTAAAGGAATAGGTTACAGCTTAGCATCAGGTGGGGCTTATTCCGACATTCACGTAGTTAAGCTTATTCCATCAAAATCTCTGCCTAAAATAATGATTTTTTTGTTTAAAATCACAATAACCCTAAATGTCGAATTTCAATAACTTTCAAAAAAAAAAGTGCCTTTACAATGTAGGAAAAGTCATTCAATTGACTTTTTAACGTTTAGAGAGGAAAGTTTAGTTTGGAAGTGATTAAACAACTCAATTGGAAAGTCCTAAAGCCTGTGGTTGGGGTGCTACTCCGAAGCGTGAAAATATTTTCATACATAGAACCATGTTTAAGCTTAAGACCAATCGTGGTGGATTTCGACAGGCTGATGATGATGATGATGATGATGATGAAAAATGATCAGTCATTAACAACTTAAAAGTCGACGATTTAGGCTCCCTCTTCATCGCACGCTATCTCGCTCGCGCTAGAATGCGTCGTCCACAGAATCACATATAATATTATAAATAAAAAAGTTTGTGGGTGTGCGTGTGTTACTTCTTCACGCTGTAACGGCTGGATGGAATTGGATGAAATTCGGATTGGATATAGCTTGACTCCCGGCATGACATTCAAACGGGATCGAGACATGCGTGTGAAACCGTTGGGCGCTGCTAGTAAATAATAGTACAAGGCGTCGTGCGCAAAAATGCTGTTCTTAACCCCCGATGCAAAAAGAGGGGTGTTATAAGTTTGACCGCTGTGTGTCTGTTTATGGCGCCGTAACTCTTAAACGGGTGAAACGATTTGAAAGAAGGATTTCAAGCGATGGTTCTTAGACATGTTTTATCAAAATCAGATAAGCCGCTCCATTGCGTTGGGGTTTTTTTAAATTTCTTCTTCAAAGCAAAGAAAATGTCATTTAAAAAAAACTCATTATTTTTATCTTATTGTTACAGGTAAGTGTCAAATCTGGCACGCAAGCCGTTATCTTCGCTTCGCAAGGCATGTCCCGGTTATTAATCAAGAGGATGGTGTAAGGTATTACGAGTTGGTGACTAGGCACAAAATAATCGCTCTGTTATGAGACTTTTATTTTCAGCAGCATTTTTGTACAAAATATGATAAAGGTTTTTTTATACTACTTGAATGACGGTAACCTCTGCCAGTGCATTACCACATAGGTCACGTCCATCTAGGCATTGCACTGCGCCCGCCACCCTGAGACATAAACATGAAAAGTCTCAAGTGCCTGTAATTTCACCGGCACCCTTACCCTTCAAACCGGAACACAGCAATGCGAGCACTACTGCTTTGCGGCAGAAATAGGTATGGTGGTAGTACTTCCCCGGACGAACTCTTTCACAAAAAAGCTCTAATACTACTAAAATTCACTATTTACTATTTAGATTCGGTTGTATTTTTAAAGTATACCCTTCAGTCAGTACCCAATAGTCCAGATTTCGAAAAAAAAACTAGACCAATTTAGCTGCTGTATACGCCTTAAACCACTGAGATCGGTCGCGGTGGACACACGACCACGTCTCGCGTCACGTCTCGTTGACGTCGCGGTTGTGGACAAATGCTTTATGTCTAATAGAACAGCGTTTTCCGTAACTCTATCCTTTTATTTTATCAACGATACAATATAACTTTCACAGTACCCCCTCCCACATTGAGTGTGGACAAAAAAGCGTTAAGTTGCAACTAAGTTGGTTTAAGTCGGTTTAAATGGCCGACTGGACGGGTTTTTGTGCCGCGCTGAAACGTAATGAGTCGACTCACAAGTTAAGTCCATTAAGTTGAATGTGAGTGACGCGTTCGAAGTGAGGACTGTTTTTAGGAACTGAATGGAAAATGTGAATGAAAACTTTTAGTAATCTTCTTCGTTTTCAAGCCCGTGAAGTAATCTAGGTCCAAAGTAGATGTGAAAGGAACGAGAGCATTTATTTTTAACCCCTGACTAAAAAAGAGGGGTGTTATTAGTTTGAGGCCATCGTGAGTTTGTCTGTCTGTCTGTTTATATGTGGCCTCATAGCTCTAATGCGGTTTTTTTGGTATAAAAGATGGTGTTTTTACCCGTGTTTGGTGGAAATTTGGTTCAGCCCTTTCCAGGGTTAGCAGCTCGAAACTTTTTTTCTAAGTAAATATTTATGCAGAATTTTTAATTGAATCAAATTTACCTGTTGCCTTTTATTTTGTATGGTATCCAATAAAGATTGTTTTAGGGTTCCGTACCTAAAGGGCAAAACGGGACCCTATTACTAAGAGCTCGCTGTCCGTCCGTCTGTCCGTCGGTCACCAGGATGTATCTCAAGAACCGTGGTAGTTGGACAGTTGAAATTTTCGCAGATGATGTATTTATGTTGCCGCTATAACAACAAATGCCAAAAAACAGAAAAAAAAAACAATTATTAAGGGGGCTCCCATACAAAAAACGAGATGTTTTTGCTGTTTTTATAGATAATACAAGATGTCATATTCAGTTTGTTTTGTTTTTTGGAAATCAAAAACTTTATTACTTTATTATAATGGTACGGAACCCTTCGTGCCCGAGTCTGACTCGCACTTGTTTTTTTCTTTTTTTTTCTTTTTGTGTGACGTAGCACGCAGTTGGCCCACCTTGTGTTAAGCGGTAACTATGTGGTAATATGCCTTTAGCAATGCATTACTACATAGGTCACGTCCACCTAGGACGCACCCTATATGGCATTGCACTGCGCCCGTCACCCGAGACTTAAAGAAGAAAAGTCTCATGTGCCTGTAATTTCACCGGCAACTCAAACCGAACCACAGCAATGCGAGCACTATTGCTTTGCGGCAAAAATAGGTATGGCGGTATTACTTCCCCGGACGAACTCTTTCACAAAAAAGCTTTACTACTACTAAAAAAGTATGAAAGGTCCATGAAAGATCTAATGAAGGGACCGCTCCATGAGTTTCCGCATTAAAGAGAGTGTCTTTAATGCGGAAACACATGGACATGTGCATTCTCCCCATCCTCACCTACGGTGCGCAAACCTGGTCGCTAAAGAATATTAAAAGTCCTCTCTCGGGGTATGCCAAAGAGCTATGGAGCGTAATATCCTAGGAGTGAAATTCACGGACCGATTATGGAACTCCAGAATACGCTCCCAAACACAGATAGCTGACGTCGCTCAAAAAGCTGCTAAACTTAAGTGGGACTAGGCTGAACATGTGTGCCGTATGTCAGAAGAACTATGGGCGAAGACCACGACAGAATGGATCCCAAACAGACGACGGCCACGGTGGCCCAGACGGAGATGGCGGGATGAGCTAGAGTCATACTTGAACGATTGGTCACAAATAGCCAACAATAGAGACAAATGGAAGGAGGGAAGGCCTTTGCCCTGCAGTGGGACAACACAGGCTCATAAATATATCTGCTAAAAAGGAAAAAGTTTTGAAAAATTAATGTTTTACTAAAAACTTTTTTTTCTTTCTCAAATGACAGACAGGGCGAAAAAATGCTTAATGTTAAACCTATACCGTGGCTGAAACACGTATAGAAATAACGGGGAGTAAGAATAAACACACCTCTCCAAGCAGATTCCGCAAAGCCCTCTCAGTAATACACACGTAAAAACTACCAACTCTACTTAACTTGAAACAGAACTTTCCTTTATTCGAGCATTCGAGCTACTAACTCCGTGTAAACAAACCTTAAGCTGGGGACAATCGGATCTGTTGCAATGGACTACAATCCGTTCCAGATTTAAATTTAGTTCTAAAATACGTTTGAAATTCAAATGGAGGCGCGCGATTGGATTATCTGATGGACCAGTCGTGTGAATTTTTGGGTGTTTGAAACTCTTTAGGTGTTTGCGATTTATTTAAACGGGTAGAACTAACTAAACCTTAAATTATATAGTAAACTTTACTGAACTACTTTTGAGCTCTTAAGGTGGTTGCTTTTTCATACTAACGTATTTTACCAAATATGGGCGAACAGAGTATAATTTTACACCGAAATGACTGTTGTTGGCTTTTATATTGGTCATTATTTAGTCATTATTTTATTTGTTGTTGTACTATTATTTATTCTGTGTATTTGGTTGAAGAAAACACTGGATTAATAGCGAAAATAACACCGAAATTTTTGTCCATGCAAGTAATTTCGATGTTATTTGCACTATTAATCCACTGTTTTCTGTGTTTCCTGTCCACTGTGGCAATCACAATTGGCACAATTGGCCGCAGTGATATCATAGCCAAATTTAGTTATATTTTTATTTTAAATATTGTATGAAAAAGCAACCACCTTAATGTAAAGTGAAACGTAACATTAAATGAATTTGAATTCAATGCTGTCAAGCTCCTCTTGACAAATTAGCAGTACTTGTTGAGATGCGGTTCTTGATTGAACGTTTACTTTGTCCAATCTGTATTATGTGACTTTGATGCGTGCGTAAACGACACTAATGCACAGACGGACGGCCAATTTGTATATATTGAATGACACAAAGGCACACACAATAATATAATAATGAACGTAGCTGCCTGGTTATTTATAGTTTACAGTACCACACAACTTTTAGGTTCCTAGTGCTAAGTTTGCTTGTAGGTATTTATTTATAACGGTATTTAGTACTGATATGGCGAATTTACGTCAATATTTCACCTTTATACCAGACCAAAAACTAGCGTGAGAAATTAATAGAAAAAAAAATTACACATTGATGTTCTTACATTTTGATGATAACAAAATGTATAGCTTATAAGGAATTTCAACCAGGCAACTTTGGATAAAAATTATGAGACGTTAGGTACACTGAATTCGAAAAATATACGGCTGACGACGCGTTTCTCAAAGTGCTACAAGGATCATTTTACACGTCTTGTGACCGCCGTTGTGGCGCTGTTTGATATTAGATTACAAGATGGCAGTGTTAGTTCTGACTTCGGCCACATACCAAATGATCCTTGTAGCACTGTACAATGCAATGAATGTATTGGACGTCCGTTAGAACTCATTGAGAGGATTTCCCATGATCAGGATGCTTGCCAGGCGGATTACTGATCGCTCAGGTTGTGTAATCCCAGTAGGTTTTTTACGACATGAATGAATGAATGAATTAAAATACTTTATTGCACTCCTTACAATCTAGTTAAAATAAAAATTATACACAACAATTAAACTAAAACTAAATGTACAATGTAACGACATCCACGGGAGGAGACGAGTCTATTCTCAGGCCGGACACCACGAGTAGCATGTGAGCTATGCCGTACAGGACATCAAGAATCGTCTTCAGTTGTGTGCGTTTCGTGCTATGACGGAAATGTCATACATAAATGAGGACTAAATCTGTTCAAACGAATTACTGAAGACAGTAATATCCTTTAGACATGCGAGCCAGTAGCTGGCCTGTGTCACTGCTAATCGGCTTCACATGGAACATGTCATTACCTTTCTAATCACCCGTTTGCCCAGGAGGGGAAGAGCATAAATTAATTATAAATTAATAGCATTGATTTAAATAGTACTAATTTAAATACTAACAATTTAAATAGCACCAATTTAAATAACACCAATTTAAATAGCACCAATTTAAATAGCACCAATTTAAATAGCACCAATTTAAATAGCACCAATTTAAATAGCACCAATTTAAATAGCACCATTTTAAATAACACTAATTTAAATACAACCAATTTAAATAGCACCAATTTAAATACAACCAATTTCAATAGCACCAATTTAAATAGCACCAATTTAAATAACACCAATTTAAATAGTACCAATTTAAATACAACTAATTTCAATAGCACCAATTTAAATAGCACCAATTTAAATAGCACCAATTTAAATAGCACCAATTTAAATAACACCAATTTAAATACAACCAATTTAAATAACACCAATTTAAATAACACCAATTTGAATCCAACCAATTTCAATAGCACCAATTTAAATAGCAACAATTAAATAGCACCAATTTAAATACAACCAATTTAAATAGCACCAATTGAAATAACACCAATTTAAATACAACCAATTTAAATAGCACCAATTTAAATAACACCAATTTAAATAGCACCAATTGAAATAACACCAATTTAAATACAACCAATTTAAATAGCACCAATTTAAATACAACCAATTGAAATAGCACCAGTTTAAATAGCACCAATTGAAATAACTAATTTAAATAGCACTAAGTTAAATAGCACGTGTCTGAATAGCACCAATGATAATAGCACCTATCTGAATACCACCAAAATTATTCCACAATTTTCACCAATCTAATTAGCAATCTAATGCAAGTCCACGAATATCACCAATCAATATTATGGCTTGGTGCTATTCTTGACAGAAAATATTTAAAAATCACTAAGAGCACTATACTTTACCAAATGGAAATGAGCTGTCACCAGCTGTCATTAAGTTTCACTAAATGAATCCTTACAGCACACTGGTTCTTTCACGGTTGGTCACTAGGCGTTTATCAGGACCACCATAATCAAGCCAGTCTCCGACCAAACGCAGGGTGACCAAGAAATAACTGGTGATAAGATATAGTAGTACAGTTTTACCCAAAATATAAGCCGCCCCGATGTATACCTGCGCCGTAGACCAATTTCTATAGCGCGGGAACCTTCTTTCTACCAAGAGCAATCGCGCTCTAAAATCTAGCGCTGTTATTGGTTAAACGATTTCGCGGCTAAATCGTGGCGGTTCATCAGTCGCCTCTTAGAGGTGAGCGTGACAGAGCTATACAGCGGGACAGAGCTATACAGCGGGACAGAGCTATACAGCGGGACAGAGCTATACTATACGTTCGGCTATTGTCGGATAATCAGTCTGCGCTTTTCTGCGCAAACGAAATCAGTCGATTGGACTTGTATTTTGGGTACAAGTAATTTATTTTGTAAAAATTCATAAAACCCTCAATGTAATGAAACGGCTGAACCGATTTTGATCAAACATAGCTAAGAACACTCTGCACAAAATCAATCCAAATTTTGTTACCTTTCAAACAAAACAAAAAAATCGAAATCGTTTCATCCGTTCGGGAGCTACGATGCCACACACACACACACACACACACACACACACACACACACACACACACACACACACACACACATATACAGACACGTCAAACTTATAACACCCCGTCGTTTTTGCGTCGGGGTATTAAAAACTGTAGTCGCGTGCTTTCCACTAACTCATAGTAGAGTCCATTTTAGCGTTGACGAAGTGAAACTTCGTGTATTTAATATATATATTCTGTGCCACCGGTTCACCATTTAGCTGTCAAAGTCTAATGCAAGGATGTCAGTTTGACAGTTTGACAGTTTAATCATGGTATTCGCTTCGATATGTCACAGCACACACAATAATCAGCTAGTCGCTGTTTGAATAATAAACCGCAGGTAGAATGGTCTTGTGGCACTGTATTTTTTTTAAGGAAATCGCACTAATGTTATAAATGTCAAAGTTGCGTTGTTTGGATGTTTGTTACTTAATCATGCCGGAACGGCTGAACCGATTTTGATGAAATTTGGTACACAGATAGATGACCTGGATTGAGATATAGACTACTTTTTTTACAGGTTAAACAAGAGCGAAGCCATGGGCGGGCAATAGTAGAAAATACGTTTTTTCTTTTAATTAATGTTAATCGGAACCGTGTGCTGATCACAATGAGCCCATCAAACACGGCCAGTCTACTATTATCCATCGAGGAGTTCCGTTATCCAACTTCCGTCTCCACCATCAGATCAGCTCGCTGTACCATAATATTGTATTGTCATGGGAACTTGACAGGTATGCCAAGTTTCAGCTCAATCGGATATCGGAAAGTCACCTTTATCGCCACCCGTGAAATACTTATCATTGAGTAGTTCCAATAGCCATCTCTGATCTTCTTCATCAGTTCCACTTCACCAAATGACACTTTCTGAATGCACATGCTTGACTTGTTGCTGAAAATACCGAAATCGCTATAATATGTGTGCCTATAATATTTGAGGAGTTCCCTCAATTCCTCTTGGATCCCATCATCAGAACCAGATTTTGATGAATTCGAGACCAATATGGAAGTATATCGTGTGACCTAAAAAAAATCCAAATCGTTTCATAATTGACGGAGATAACAAACTGAGGTACCTAACAAACATAAAAAAATAAAAACACCGTAAAATGGTTAAAACTGGTACCGTAATGTGCAATGAAAGGCTTTGGTAATCTTAAATTTACTGCTACAGCTCAATCGTTACCATAACAGATGCATTCCGTTTTGGAGCACACGTAAGGAGAATAAATCAGCCTGTATTCTGCCATTCTGATGATAAATGCCATTGCAGCAAATATACCAATACCGCCGGCCCGCGACTTCGACTGTGACTAGTTTTTGGAAGTTTACATAGCTATATAAACATACATAAACAACTTTCACCATACTAAGTAAATTTAAAATAAATAAATAAATAATGCTGGATAGTTCACACAACATTAGCTAGCTAAGCAGAGCTTGTGTTATGGGTACTAGATAACTGATATAATTAATACATCACATAGATTAGATATTTTTTATTATACATAGAAAATACCCAGAACACCTTAAATCTGCAGATCGTACAAATATTTGTTCCGATGCGGGAATCGAACCCACAACCTTCTGCGTCGCGGGCGAACCTTCGCCCGCCGTGCTACAGAGGTCGTCAATCGGATGCCAAAAAGTGCTTAAAACAAATTTCGAACCGGACAGACAGACAAACGAACGAAGCAAATTAAATAAAAGCTTTTAAAAACATTTCGTATTTCCTATGAAATTGGTAGCTCGTCGCCAATTCATCTTCGCTGCAATAATTAAACGTCACAGCGCCACGCATCGTTGCATACAGTGTTCGCGCAGGCCGAGACGATTACTGCTAGGGTTACCAGATACAACAATGAGATTTCCTGACAAAATCCCTGAATTTTCACTAGATTTCTTGATTTTAGTTTACAGAGGATATAAAACTCATTATTATTATATATAACTCGACTTCATAAAAATAAATTATTATTTTTAGTTAATTAAATTGCTAAAATGTTATGATTTCATAGTAGTTAGTTACCCAATTATTTTCGAAAATTCCTGACAATTCCTATTTTTTCTTGTTTTCCTAACAGAGGGCCAAAATTCCTGAGATGTCAGGAAAAATCGTGTCATCTAGTAACCCTAATTACTGCCGTTCACGTCGGCTCGGCTTCTGACACCGTTGTCAATTTATTAATTGAAAAATGTCACAGAGCGGTTGTTAATTACCTCAGTAGTTGGCACACTCGTCAGCTAAAGTATAATTACGACTGAAGTCACTAAATGCAGCTGATAAATGCCACTAAAATCATAGAAGTTAAGATGTTTGGATGTTTGTTACTAGCTGAAGCAAGTAGTAGTAGAGCTTTTTTGTGAAAGAGTTCGTCCGGCGAGGTACTACCACCATACCTATTTCTGCCGCAAAGCAGTAGTGCTCGCAGTACTGTTCCGGTTTGAAGGGTGGGTGCCAGTGAAATTACAGGCACATGAGACTTTTCATCTTTATGTCTCAGAGGCGCGGTGCAATGCCACATAGGCTGCGTCCTAGGTGGACGTGACCTATGTGGTAATGCACTGTTCATAGGTAGAGGGTACCGCTTAACATTAGGTGGGCCATCTGCTTGATCCGTCATTCCAAGTTGTATAAAATAGCGGCCAAGTGCGTGTCGGACTCGCCCATGAAGGGTTCCGTAGCAGCAAGTAACATAATATAAAAGTTCTTGGATGGATTACGATTAATGACGTATTAAAAAAAAACTACTTACTAGATCTCGTTCAAACCAATTTTGAGTGAAAGTTTACATGGTAATGTACATTATATTTTTTTTTTAGTTTTATCGTTCTCTTATTTTAGAAGTTATAGGGGGGGGGGACACTTTTTACCACTTTGGAAGTGTCTCTCGCGCAAACTATACAGTTTAGAAAAAAATTATATTAGAAACCTCAATATCATTTTTGAAGACCTATCCATAGATACACCAAACGTATAGGTTTGATGAAAATTTTTTTTTTGAGTGTCAGTTCTAAGTATGGGGAACCCCATAAATAAAAAACTACTTACTAGATCTCGTTCAAACCAATTTTGAGTGAAAGTTTATATGGTAATGTACATCATATATTTTTTTTAGTTTTATCATTCTTATATTTTAGAAGTTACGGTGGGGGGGACACACTTTTTACCACTTTGGAAGTGTCTCTCGCGCAAACTATTTATTCAGTTTAGAAAAAAATGATATTAGAAAACTCAACATCATTTTTGAAGACCTATCCATAGAAACCCCACAAGTATAGGTTTGATGAAAAAAAAAAATTGAGTTTCATTTCTAAGTATGGGGAAACCCATAAATATTTTTTTTTTTTGTTTAAAATTCTTTATGCGGTTCACAGAATACATCTACCTACCAAGTTTCAACAGAATAGCTCATATAGTTTCGGAAAAAAAAGGCTGTGACATACACGGACAGACAGACAGACAGACAGACAGACATGACGAATCCATAAGGGTTCCTTGTCATTGACTACGGAACTTTAAAAAAACGTATAAGGTGCATATTTCTATTATATGTAGTTGCCTAGTGGTTCAGTTATTTTAAGAATAAATTTCCCCTGAAAAAGCGCAACGCTTCCAAACTGTATTCAAACTACGCCAAAGCAATAAAAACACTTTAAACTTAAACAAGTTAAAGTGAATTTTAACAGCTTTAAGTTGCTGAGCTGTAAAATACAATCCAAAACGTAAATCCAATTGGGGGTATATTTCACGTTCATCTTCTCTCTTGTCGCTTGTTGAACGAGCGAAGCGAGATATCCATGTCTTGAAAAGGCTTGCGGATGATGTGTGGAAGTTAAAGTGAATTTAACAGCTTAAAGTTGAATATGTAATGTTATTTAAAAAAAAAACATTATTCCTTACACTATACTAACAAACAAAGGATATAAGTATAAAAATAACATATATACAAAAAAAGAAATAGAAAATTCTACTTAGAATGACGGTAGGTACAAGCAGATGGCCCACCTGATGATATTAAGCGGTACCCTCTGCCTATGAACAGTGCATTATCATATGGGCCACGTCCACCTAGGACGCGCCCTATGCGGCATTACACTGCGCCCACCCTGAGACATAAAGATGAAAAGTCTCATGTGCCTGTAATTTCACCGGCACCCATACCCTTCAAACCGGAACACAGCAATGCGAGCACTACTGCTTTGCGGCAGAAATAGGTATGGTGGTAGTATATCCCCGGACGAACTCTTACACAAAAAAGCTCTAGGTAGGAACTACTAATAAATAAAATAAATAAATAAATAATACTGGACAGTTTACACAACATTACCTAGCCCCAAGCTAGGCAGAGTTTGTGTTATGGGTACTAGATAACTGATATACTTAATACAATATATAACATAGATAGATATTTTTATTATACATAGAAAATACCCAGAACACCCTGAACAAATATCTGCATATAGCACAAATATTTGTTCCGGCGTCGCAGGCGAACGTTCGCCCGCCCCGCCACAGAGGTCGTCAAATGTACTACTAATGTACTACTAAGAATGGAATTGAGGTGTATAAAGCTTTGTTTCACCGCTTGATTAGTTTATATACTTCCAACAGCGACTATAACTATATAATGTATTCTCTGAAACATATAATGCCTTGAAATGGTTCACAGAGAATAATGCAAGCACTCTGTTCCGGTATTATTATTTGAACATAACAAAGCACATTCTACGAAAGGGGATGCAAATGGCGCCATGCATAAAGAATGCTAACTGGGATCTCTCTCACTGCTTCAAGAGTAGGCACAGAGAAACATAATGTAGCAAAACAGCTCTACAATTAGAATTTATTCATCTATACTAATATTATAAATAGGAAAGATTTGAGTGTTTGTTTGCATTGAATAGGCTCCGAAACTACTGAACCGATTTGAAAAATTATTTCACTGTTGGGAAGCTACACTATCCCCGGGTGACATGGTTATATTATATTTTCATAAAAATTAGGGATCCTTACTAAAACTCAAATAATGTAACCCAAGGTGTAAAAAAATTACCTAAAATATTCTTTTCATACCCCCCATCTCGGAAAGGGTGTGTTTGCTGTTCGATATCCGAGTGTAAAAGCCTTTTTTATCCGCTTGAGGGTAAAGTAAAATTGAATTAAGAACATCGTGTGCACTAAGTTTGTGAATTCAAAACATCATTAAACCTATTTACTTCTACCTCCATGTTGCCGAATTTATCGTACAACCTTTTTTAATTTGTTAAAAACTCGGATCCTTCTTGGTATATTACTTTTTTATGCATTTAGTCATTTCCTCGCTGAGGTGGGTTGAAAACTTGCGTGTTGCACTCGAGTGCAAAGATTTTTCACCTCGTGCTCTTCTGAGCGTTAGCGAGAGATCGCTAACGCTCAGGATTATAATTTTTGTCACTCGCTGCGCTCGTAGCTCGTCCATCAAGAGCACGCGGTTAAAAAGCAACTTTGCACTCATATAGCTATATGACTAGAGGGCCCAATAAAGATCTCCTTTGGTGGCGACACTAGAAGCATTTAAAAGTCCCGATTTTGACACAAGCATTGTACAATTCTTAAAACTTTTATTCTCTAGTGTTTCTCAGACTCGAATACTCTTGGAGATAGCAAATCCGATTAGTTGGGCTTTCTTGGTTGCACACACGCTTACTTAGAGAGAAGCCTTAACCTTTCTAAGTCCTTACAGATGGACCGATTTTGTTCACAATCTGAACGGGTTCTGAAAATCGGTCTAAATGGAGCGCATTGGGAGAGGCCTGATATAGGCTGATATGATGATGGAGAATCGGGATCAACTTGGTCCATGGTATTTTATACAAATAACAGGAACTAAGGATAAGTTATTTGAGGGTTCGATCAGTTGAGAAAGAGAGAGTTGAAAGGGAGAACGCGAATGATAACAGAATTACGGAGTTTCATCAAGGAGCCTCATAGATTTTCCTTTTATTTATGTGTAGTAAGTAATCATTCCTTGGGGTTCTCGCTTTTTTAAATACAAATGGGAATGACGGATCAAGCAGATGGCCCACCTGATGTTAAGCGGTACCCTCTGACTATGAACAGTGCATTATCACATAGGTCACGTCCACCTAGGACGCGCCCTATGTGGCATTGCACTGCGCCCGCCACCCTGAGGCAAAGAGATGTAAAGTCTCATGTGTCTGTAATTTCACCGGAACCCATACCCTTCAAACAGAAACACAGAGATGCGAGCACTGCTGCTTTGCGGCAGAAATAGATAGTTTATACTGTTAGAAGTTTTAAACGATTCCAACCCGATTACACATGCATGTTGGATGAAAAGTCGGGTCGTCTGTTAACTTCTCTGCTCTACTGAAACCCTATCCATGTTCCGTGTAGAATTTCCAACTTTACAGCACGCTCAGTTTGGTTGAGACTTGGAATTTTTATCAGCGTGTACTGTTTTTAACCCCCGACGCAAAAAAGACGGGGTGATATAAGTTTGACGTGTCTGTGTGTGTGTCTGTCTGTGGCATCGTAGCTCCCGAACGGATAAACCATTTTTTTTGTTTGAATGGTGAACTGGTCGGTAGTGTTCTTAGCTATGTTTGATCAAAATCGGTTCAGCCGTTTCATTGCGTTGAGGGGTTTTTTAAATATTTACAAAATTAATTACTTGTATATCTAATTTATTTTACTTTCTTTCAGGTAAGTAAAGCAATGGGACAAAGAAGATAGTGCGGATAAAGAATCTCTGTGTGGAACATTCATAAGGCACGTAGGAGGGGTTGGTTTGACCTGTATAACGGAGTAAGTGAGAGCATGGATCATAAGTTTTTTTATTGAATAATCTTTTTCAAAACAAATATGAAATTACTAGTGTCCGCCTGTGGCTTCGCTCGCGTTCTACCAGGATAAACAGTAGCCTATAAATTAATCCAAGGCATAATCTATCTGTTCACCAAATTTCACCGAAATCGGTTCAGCCGTTTTGGCTTGATTGAGTAACAAACGTCCAAACATTGCTACTTTGACTTTTATGATATTGGTGGGATTGATTGGAACCGTGTGAGCCGATCAAAATGATCCCATATACGGCCAGGCTACTATTATCCATCGAGGAGTTCGGTTTTCCACCTTCCGTCTCCATCATCAGACCAGCTCGCTGTCACTGTATTATTGTATTGTTATCAGAACTTGACTGGTATGCCAATTTTCAGCTCAATCGGATATCGGGAAGTGGACGAAAATCAGGTTGCCAGATTTTTTCCTAAGTATCTAGAATTTTAGATTGTGTATACACAATTTCATTGACTAAAATTAATAAATTTATTTACAGAAATAATAATAAAACTAATTCAAGTAGGTATGTACAAATTTTAAAAAATCTATATGAAACAGTTTCCTGAAGACAGCTGAACGATCTAAAGGTAGCTCAACTGATCCAAATCACTACCAGACGGAAGCGTCCCTAAGATGCTGGCTACATTGCCACGCTGAATGGCAATACTAATGCGTTGAGCCAGATAAGAGCCAGCTCTTGGGTCACGCGTCACTTCGACCAGACGCCCTGAAATAATTTTGAAAACGCGAACGGCCCCAGTACTCCGCGGACCCAGAGTCTCGACCCCGAAAGGCTCAAATAAACGCCGTGTGCATGGGCTCTAAGATAACTTCAAGATACATGATCAATGTCTTTGAATGTTCGTTCAGCATAAAACCAATTACCTCTCAAACAGCCCAAATCCTCAGTATAATTTCATACGCGATTACGCCTCCTAATGCGCGTTATATGAAAACTGTATGAAGGCAATTTAGGCCTGTGCCACTCTTAAATCAGCATTCAGTGTAAAATGAACTTTATTTGCTTCAACTTTACATTAAATACGGCTCGGCTGTGAGCGAATTGAGCCCCGAAAAAAAGCGAGTTCCTGGATTTGTTAATCATTTATTTTTAACAAATGTATTATGACAATATCCCTCGCGATATTACTAGGTACATATTAGTTCGCTCCGAACTGACACCTCGCCTATCTCACTAGTGAACGACTAGGCAGTATCTAGTGTGCTAACTGGGCCTATCTAATAGCTGGTACTCAACTATAAGGCATTCCAGGCGCCCCCGTAACCTTGAATGTGGATGCAATGTGGTTCTGGAACGTCTCAGAATTTGTGCTTGGACATTATATGATTGTTGTGGAAGACCAGAAGCCCGATTCCTATTATTCTTTAAGTTTTTCCCAGCATTTTGGCTAGAATAATAATAGAATACTAGCTACTCTGTCAATCTTTCCGATGATATACCTATATACCTGTTTTCAAGTTTTATAGTTTTCCTACGTTAGAAGTATATTGGAATATGCCTGCAGTATTTGGGCTCCATGCTATGCCGTTCACATTAATAGATTGGAAGCAATACAAAAAAAGTTTATAAAATACCTGTGCTATAAAGATCACAACATATTCGATACGTACCAAGAAGCATGCAAACATTATAGGATTACCACCTTGGAACTCAGACGTCGACAATATGATGTAATACTTCTACACGATATATTAAATGGTAGCATTGACAATAGTGAGCTATTAGCTAGTATATACTTCCAGGTTTCGACCTGTCGCACAAGACATACACCGTTATTACATGTATCTACTAACTATATATGCTCAAAACTCAGTTTTGTGTCGTGCTGCAAGATCTTACAACAAACACTATTCTGATTTAGATTTATTTAATTGCACTAAAACTGACCTAAAACGCAAAATCAATATTTTGAACTATAATTTTATGTAAGTATAAACAAACACACACACACACACACACACACACACACACACACACAAACACACACACACACACACACACACACAAACACACACACACACACACAAACACACACCCACGTGTGAGTGTAACTCCTGTGATACCCAGACTCTTAAGAGACTGGTGGTAGCAGGAGTGCCCGCTCACTCACTCGCTCACCCACACACCCGCACACACACTTATTCACGTCATCAAAGCCACGCAAACGAAATTTATATTCTTCTATTTTTATTATATACTTTCACTTAGTCATATTTTTCCTTTCTTTAAAATTAGTTATAATTAGTATTAGTAGAGCTTTTTTGTGAAAGAGTTCGTCCGGGGCAGTACTACCACCATACCTATTTCTGCCGCAAAGCAGTAGTGCTCGCATTGCTGTGTTCCGGTTTGAAGGGTAAGGGTGCCGGTGAAATTACAGGCACATGAGACTTTACATCTTTATGTCTCAGGGTGGCGGGTGCAGTGCAATGCCACATAGGGCGCGTCCTAGGTGGACGTGACCTATGAGGTAATGCACTGTTCATAGGCAGAGGTTACCGCTTAACATCAGGTGGGCCAACAGATTGTTCCGTCATTCAAGAAGAATAAAAAAAAAAAAATTAGCATAAGCATTTTTGTTAGTATCCATAATTTTTTGTAATATTTGTGTAACCCTTTTTTGGCCTTATTGTTGTGTATTTTATTATTTGGACTATATATATTGTAACGCTGTTGGTTTACCTCAATAAAATAAAATAAAATAACACTCTCGTACTCTAATCTACTATCGCCATGAATTTAAAGTAGACCAAATTTACTGAAAAATTGTATTCTGCTCCCAGAATACAATTTTTCAGTAAATTTCAATTCGGTCTCCATTCAGTCATGTTTTTACGTGGTTTTAATATAATTAAGAGAATCCTTATCGTTATCCTTATCCTTTTCCTTATATAGTATAAAACAAAGTCTGTTTCCGCGTCTGTCGTATATCCGCTAACTCAGAGCCCTCTGACGGCGTGGCACAGCGTGGCATGGCAAAGGCTTTTATTACTAATCAAGTTATTTTCAATCTTATATCAATGAAATTGAAACTATCGTGATTGGGAATCATTTCATCATGATGAAGAGGCTTCTGAATTCATTCTCGAAACGTCAGCAAAGCGACGAAATACAGTGGTAATTAGCCGTTATTTATTTATACCAATGAGTTTAGAATTCATGTTACCTACTTTATTTCGATACCACGATGCCGCGGCGCGCCATTGCGTCCCGCGAAACGTATGGGTCACGATATTTCGAGGAATTATGATTGCTAAGCTAGTTGAAATAAGGTTGAAACTTGTGCAGCGGCCGCTGGGCTTTCAGCAGGATGCCACGGCATGCCATCTATTTCTGCCGCAAAGCAGTAGTGCTCGCATTGCTGAGTTCCGCATTGAAGGGTATGGTTGCCGGTGAAATTGCAGGCGCATGAGACTTTCATCTTTATTTCTCAGGGTGGCGGGCACCATGTGGCATTGCCATGTAGGGTGCATCCTAGGTGGACGTGACCTATGAGGTAATGCACTGCTCATAGGCAGAGGGTACCGCTTAACATCATGTGGGCCATCTGCTTGATCCGTCATTACTAGATATATAAAAAAAAACATAGAATTGTACTGACACTACGTAGAAGTGGCAATAGGCAATACTAGTATCGTGCTAATAACAATATAATAAACTATTCATAAAATATGAAACCAAGCGTGCCGCATTATTTTGTACCTACTAAGCTACGAAGTATATCCATTCGCACGACTATAGCTGATTTCGAAGATGTTTGTACAGTTCACTATGGCGCAGTTAGTCATTTTTCTATCCTGAGAACGAACTGATTTGAGGTTTACTAATAGGTGCATTGCACCTTCTTCGGACAGCCAAAGTGACACGCAAAGTTAGGTGTACTTGCGTTATCTAGTGTAATTATAGTTCTGTGGTATTATCTCATCAAACTTTTTCAAATGATGTAGGAAATAATGATTAGCTAGGCCCTGTAGTTTGTCACTGTTTCCCATTAATAATACAGGTATGTGGTTTGTCAAATCACGTCGCTCAAAGATTTGTATGTAAATCTTATAACTCATGCTAGTTTCGATTCTATACAATTGAACGTGAAACTGACAAACCAAAGTTTTTTTTTGTTTGTACAGCTTGGTATGACCGATCTTGATGGCCCACCTGATGTTAAGCGGTACAATCTGTCTATGAACGTGCATTACCTTACCCTTCAAACCGGAACACAGCAATGCGAGCACTGCGAGCTTTGCGGCAGAAATAGGTATGGTGGTAGTACTTCCCCGGACGAACTCTTTCACAAAAAAGCTCTACTACTACTGCAGGTTTAGATATTAGTCTCTAGATTGTGTCAACAAAATTTCATTGACTTTAATTAATGAATATCCAAATGAGGAGCGAACTTCGTTTAATATGGAGCGGGCTAACTATTGTTTCTTCTGTGGTAGGGTGACAATGGATTACGGTGGAAAGTTTCATTTGATTATTAAAGTTTTGAATAAGATTCGAGATAGTCGGTATTAAGTCAGTCTTATTGTATGGACTTGCAAACTTGTAACTTTGTTAAGGTAACGCAATATTACCAATCTTAGATTTGATTTTTAACTGGCTTAATCAAGTACAATATTCAAATTATAAATATTCATAGATACTACATTATAATTCCGAGGGTTACCAGAAAAAATGATAGAACAATATATTCTCGATAGAAAATAAAAACAAAGTTGCGTCTATTTTTTGGCTAGATTCGATTGTTTATTAAAATGGTGCATATTATTGGGTGACAAAATTAGATAAATAAAATCAATACAACAAAACCGAGGTTTTGCTATAGGGGTTTTGTAAAATTATCTATATTTTAAGAGATATTCAATAAAAACCGTTTTATCGAGCGGCGCAATGTGTTTTTTTTTAATGAAGATTTCTGTCTGGTGTTGGCGCAGTCTTAACGTTCGAGTTTACGTTTCCGTCCGGTGGGCCTTATATGAAAATCGATTCTTAAAGAGTAAACTCTATTAAAAGTTTCATTAAAAAAGTGTGTGAAAAGATAGCCCAAAATAAAAACAAGCCAGTATTAAATATTTATATCCTAGCGTCTATGAGAACAGAATGTACACCGCAGCTTGTGTCGAGCGCGCAGTAAACCTCGCGACAGACGGCCATTCGTTTTAATATGGTCGCAGCGTATAGTTCAGACGGGACTTTAGATGGGACTGTCCGAGACGATTCAAACTTTATGGTGCTCCTACGTTTTAGAGCTATACCTTATTATACTTATTATTATGTCGTCTTTTTTAACTACCTTATGTTTATGCAAAATGTTTAGTGCACGATGTGTTCATCTGTAATTGGAATTGCATGTAAATTAGCAACAGTAAGCACCCAACCATGTAAATTCTGTTGATGTTCCATAATAAAATGTAAAATATAATAATACTGCTGCTACATCGTGCCACTAGTTCTATCTCGGTCACCCTGCTAGGTTGGTGACCAGCTTGAGGTATGGTGGCTCAGAAAAGGACCAAAACATAAACACATAAAAAAAATCTCACTCTCACTCTCTTATAAATGTGAAAGTTTTGTGAGTGTGTTTGTTACTTATTCACGCTGAAACGGCTGAACGGATTTGGATGAGTTTTGGAATAGAGATAGCAGGACTCCCGGAATAACACATGGACTATTTTTTATTCCGATATTCTCGCACTGGTTCGAGAGTTATAACACCACTCTTAACACTCATAACATTTGTTACACCGCGGGGCGCAGGTAGTGTCAAATATAGCCTTTCTTATACATGTAGGTAAGTACAAGTGTTCGGCCTGAGGCCACACACTCCGTTTCCTCCCGTGGATGTGGTAAGAGCTGACTAAGGATGTACCGTGAGTACTCAACACCAATACTGCGATCACCAATCCGACTGCCAAGCGAAGAAGCAACATACACACAAGTAAAAATTGATGTAGCATTATGGTATTCAAACCCAGATATAAGCAAGGATATCTATATAATTAAAGATTATAAGAAAGATATATAAGTAAGGATAAGTGCTATCCGGGCTGTTTTCTTGAAACCGATGTCGCCGCTTCGTGCCCCTCAACTTTTAACAATTACAAACTTAAATAGTTGAATTATTTATTTTGTGGTTTGTGATTCCAGTGTCTTTTGTTATAATATCATTTGACTTCGATTTTTGAAAGTTATCACGGCACAAGATAGCGTTTAGCCCTGAGTCAATCGGTGCCTGGCTATTTTTTGCCGATGAAGCTGCTTTCTCCTGGTTAAATAAAGGATAGTGGAATGTAACTGAAAAGTCACCACGTATTAAGTTTTGCCATTTTATCATCAAATTCTGTGTTAGATTTAATGATTCAACGTCGTAAATGCTTGTCAATAAACCGCACTAGGCCGCGAGTGAGAGTGTGTACAACTTGCTCAAACACTGGCGACACGGACCACGCTTCCTTAACAATTATCTCCTCAAATTAATGTCCCTTAGTTGGTTGTCACAAAGTTTCTTCCATTTTTGTCTTACAAGTTAAATTTGACTCACTTCCCGATTGAGCTGAAATTTGGCATACAAGTTCTGATGACAATACAATATCATGGTGACAGCGAGCTGATCTGATGATGGTGGACAACGCATCTCCTCGATGGATAATAGTAGACTGGCTGTGTTTGGGCTCATTTTAATCAGCACACCGTTCCAGTTACTAATTCCATTAAAGCTTGTTTAAAAAAGATATTTTCAACATAAAACTTGTTTCATTTCAAGCTTCTCATCTCACCTGATGGATATCTCCAATGGGAAGCTCATCTTATTATCGAGATTCTCAGAATCCCTCCCTTATTAGGTCCACCCTAATTTGTGATTTTCGAGAAAATTTAATTTACTTTTATGCAAAACGAATGGTTCCGTACATTTAAAATTAAACACAGAATCTGCTACTTTTATAAAGTCATCACTTTTTTTACGTTACTTGGTTGATTTAGCTTTTTTAGGTGTAACATAGGTAACATAGGTACCCGTTTATATAGATATCATACGATTATCTAGATTCTACGCATCTAGATTTATCATGGAAATAACTTACAAAAACATAGTTTTTTTAAGCTTTTATTTACTAACACCTGTCCCCGTGTCTCTAATGAAATCTTACATGTTAAATTACACTAATTTAATTTCTTAAATTTGACCCACTTTTCGGTGTTCGCTTGAGCTGAAATTTGGTATACCTTTCATGTTCCGTTGACAATTCAATATGATGGTGGCAGTGCGCTGATCTGGATGATGGAGACGGAAGGTGGACAACGGCACTCCTTGATGGATAGTAGTAGAATGGCAGTGTTTGGGCTCATTTTGATCAGCACACCGTTTTAATTTCTTAAAAGCTCATAAAAAAACACTTACAAGTTTATCTTTTTAATGGATTTTTAAAATCTTGTACTTATATAAAAAAATGACATATAACAGTAGGTCGTTTTTATGGATCAATCTAAATGGATCAAACAGGAAGTACTCGTTTTTATTGTTTGTTTGTGTTGTATAATTTGATTGATTGAGTAAATATATGTAAGTACCTACTTGTATTTGACGTAACTAAGTGTTCCTTGTGTGATCCTATGGTGGAAATAAATGAAATGAAATCAAAATGAAAAAATTACAAAGTCTCGAATTCCCAATGACCTTGGTTTTTACCGTATAATTCAACAAAAACGTTAAGTTGTGTTTAGTTTTTTTTATGTGAAATATATTATTTTTCGAATAGTTCCTTTCTGTCCCCGGATAACAAAAGACTTGTTACTTGTTTGGCTTTCTCTTTAACAGTTGTTTACGTACTCGCACCACTGGTTTTTTCGTGGCCATTCCTAAGTTTTGACCAGAATATCGTCTTTGGTGTCATCTCATTAATACAAGTCAGCACTACAACTTCAATAAACTTACGCAAGTCTTTATAGTTTCTTAGGGAACCCTGAAGCCCATCTAATGCGGGTAATCCATCATATCCGCATAATCCGGCTCGAAGCACCCGGTCCCGGGTTCATCCGGGTTTTTAATTAATTCACCCATTCGCCGGTTGGAAGATGTTTTTCTTTGGAATTTATTGACAATAAGAAAATCATCAAATTTGGTGTGTCTGAAAAAGTGTCGAAAAGGCATCATCATCATTATCATGATCAATCAATTTTTTTGTTGTTATTTATATTAAGGTGTATAAGTGAAATTAAGTACTTTCTATTCTATTCTATTCTCTAACTACCTGATGGCCAATGGAGTCCTTTTTTTTATCTTTGATATAAACAAAAAATATTTAAAATTTCTGGTACACCAATGTTCTCAGTATCGCCATGATTCCTTAGCACAAAACTTTGTTAAACTTCCGCATTGAACTGTTCTTCCTCAGAGTACCAAAGTTCTAAATACAGACAGTACATTATCACGACGGGTCCGTTTGAAGTCGAAGATGCCTCTCGACTCAAGTTGGACACTTGAAGAGACATCAAGTGCCCTCCCCTCTTCGTCCCTCAGGTTGGTAACGACCCGCTTCGAGCTTGAAACGACTTGGACTCCCCTTTAGATATATATTCTAGACCTTTGTGCTCCATCTTCGGCCACATAGTCACTTACCAACAGGTGAGATCGTGGTCAAACAAAGGTCTATCAATGTTAAAAAAAACACTAGTAACTCACTGAGATAGGCGAGGTCTCAGTTCGGGGCGCAAGACAACGCCACAGACCTATTACACTAGATAACGCAAGTGCACCTACTTTGCGTATCACTTTGTCTGTCCGAAGTAGGTGCAATGCAACTATTAGCAAAACTCACATCATTTCGCTCTCGGCCGTCTTCGCGATAGCACGTCGGATTTTAATAGAAAAATGCCTAATGGCTTCATAGTGAACTGTACAAATTCTTCGAAATCAGCTAGCCTTGCGAATGAAGATCTTTCGTAGCATACTAGGTGCAAAATAAAACGGCACGCTTGGTTTCATACATATGTATTTAGGTGTTTGCGTGTTGCGTGTATAATGTTTTTGGCTCTCATTTTTTTATTGATTTTTTGGTTTTTTATATTACTTAGAATGACGAAACAAGCAGATGGCCCACCCGATGATAAGCGGTACCCTCTGATATGAACAGTGCATTATCACATAGGTCACGTCCACCTAGGCATTGCACAGCGCCCGCCGCCCTGAGACATAAAGATGAAAAGTCTCATCTATTGGCTGCTTACACAAGCTCCACAGATACAACAACTTTTTGATCTGGTTGTCCTTATAATAAACATCTGGTGGGGGTTACCATGAGCTCTTATAGCCATTCTATTCAAAAACTATTCAGTATTAATTTCGGTTCGTCGTTGACATTCCCCATCGTTGAAATACTTTAATCGCAGAAGTCTATAGATCGTACAAATATTTGTTCCGAGGCGGGAATATAATCCGCAACCTCCTGCGACGCAGGCGAACCTTTGCCCGTCGCGCCACAGAAGTCTTCAAAAACTAAAGACAGCTCATGATGATGCAGTGAGATCTTATCCCTTACAGAATCCACTTCACCCAAAATTACCAATGGACAAATTGCGGCGATTACGAAGGGTTGAGCCTTTCAAACCCTATAGCTGTCTTGTCAAAAAACCCCAAAGGCTACGGAAAGTTCAAAGATTCCATGAGTATCGTTACAAATAGCGCACGAGAGGTGAGAGGTCAAACGATATATTTTCCGCGTGACTTGCGAAGGTCTCGGCGCTGTGAGGTGGCAGTTTCTGCATGACGACGCGGTTTCGCTCGTGTGCGGAGAGATATACACATCACGCTGTAGCTGGATTTGGATAGTTTTACGCCATATTTTCTGATATTTTCTGAGTGAAACTACAGAATAAATAATTTTGAAACTAAGACTATTTTTGACGGCAGATTTCAGAAAGCTCTCTCTATCAGGCTAGTTGGGTTAAAATTTAAAGTAATTGGTTTCGAAAAAAGTATTTATCCCCAACACAAGATTTTATAATATTAGTGATCGGGACCTTATGCTGATCACAATGCGCCTAAATACGGCCAGTCTACTATTATCCATCGAGAAGTTCCGTTGTCCAACTTCCGTCTCGCATCATTCGATTAGCTCGCTGTCACTATCGTATTGTGTTGTCATCGGAACTTGACAGTTAAGCTAAATTTCCGCTCAATCGGTTGAGGCTAACTGCTTTAAAATTGAGTTGCAAGATTCCATCCGGATTCCACCCAGACATAACATACATACATTGCAAATTAAATAAAAGCTTGCAATTTAACAATTAGATCATAATACTCGTAATACCAGGATAGCAGAAATTTATAGGATATTTAAACCCCAAGTATAACATGAATTTTCATAAAAAACATTTTTTTTATATCTTTCACGTTTATGCTATCCTAGTAGGACCTATAGGTATACATATAGACTGGTTTTACCTACGAACGAAGAACACCAAACTGTGTCTGCATCAGCGTGCGTCATGAAATCATAACAGATTCTTTACGATGTAGTTTATGAGGCCTCATGTCGTTAGCCTAATGTATCGAATTGATGATGTCCACAAAAAACACATTATGTCTTCTATCTATCTATCTATTCAGCCGGTAACACCCACTGCTGAGTAAAGGCCTCTTCTCTAGAACGCCACTCCTGGCGATCTTGTGCCAGCCGGATCCACCGCTCTCCTACTGCCTGCACAATATCGTCTGACCATCGGGCAGGTGGTCTGCCTCGAAGCCGCCGCATATCTCTCGGCCACCATTCGGTGACTGCTTTGGTCCATCGGTAATCCTCTCCCTCCATCCTCCTCTCTATTATGTCTTCGGACAATAATTATTTGGTGTACTTTTGGACTCGCTCGCGACTACTTACGCGCGATTTGCATGGCGGGCGAGTATTCGGCTGAGATGCGAAAGGTTGGGGGTTCGGTGTTGTGGTACCATGGTACTCGCAGTTACTGAAACACACGGCTCTGTGAATCCTAGTATGGGATCAGGGCAATGTATGTGACTGTTAGGTGCTATGTTTTTTTTTTTTTGTACTACTGAATGTCGGAACAAGCAGTTGGCCCACCTGATGTTAAGCGGTAAACTCTGCCTATGAACAGTGCATTACCTCATAGGTCACGTCCATCTAGGACGCACCCTATGTGGCATTGCACTTTGCCCGCCACCCTGAGACATAAAGATGAAAAGTCTCATGTGCCTGTAATTTCACCGGCACCCTTACCCTTCAAACCGGAACACAGCAATGCGAGCACTACTGCTTTACGGCAGAAACAGGTATGGTAGTAGTACTTCCCCGGACGAACTCTTTCACAAAAAAGCTCTACTACTACTTATGTTATGTTATTTTATGTTTTGTTATGTATAACACTCGAGGAAGAGTAGGTCTCTATTAGGAAAATAATTTCCATCATCGGATCAGTAGTTCCAAAGATTACCTTCTACTACCACGGGGTCTCATCCCATAGAAAAAATATATTGTTCTATTAAAGTTCAATAGATGGCGTTACAGGTATAGATTTGGTATTGAAGTATGTAAAAAAACAAGGTCTTGAAAAAATATTTTCTAATATCAAAAAATACCCACAACACGGGAAAATTAAATAAATGTATCTACAATCAAGTTTAATAATTTTTACAAACATTTAATTTTGTCTTTTTTCTGATGGTAATAATTTAAACTAAATTGATGATGATACCAGTTTGTTTGTAGTACCACAGGTAGAACTGACTTGATAGATGGCGCTATTTTTTAAAAAAAACAGGTGACACGCATATGACGTCATGCCCGAAATGAAAGAGAAAACTAGTATTTCCTTTTTATTCTAAAATTTTCAAATATAATGTCAGACATCATTTGATATCATTGTGTCCAAAGACGAATATATATATATATATATATATAAAAGACAATGTCCTGAATGACTGACTGACCGAGTGCCAACGCACAGCCTAATCCGCGTAGAGACTTGAAATTTGGAGGGTGTGTTTGTCTTGATGCGAAGGGTTGTAACTAAGAAAGGAATTTTGAAAATTCATAAGCTATATATGATTCTAACGTAATACAAAAATGCTCTGTATTTCGGAAAGCGTTAGCAGTAGATAGTTACTTGTAATTTCCGCTTCGGCCGTCAAAGAAACCGGCGTTTCGTAACTGGTTCATAGGTACTTTCCTCAAATAAAATTAACAAACATATAAAAATTTGCAATATACGAAAAATGCCACGGGAACGAAATATGGCAGTGTATTTTTTTACAAAGACAACTTTGTAAAAAATACACTGCCATATTTTAGCGTATTTCGACGTAAAATATAGTTTCACGGTATAGGTAGTTATTGGGATTAAAATAATTTCAGGAGTGGAACTCCTAAATTGAAATACTTGAATGTTCGTTCGTTTCAAAAGTCATGTCACGGTGTGGTTGTTAATGTTAAAGTTGTTTTCTGCACGCCGGGAAAGTATTCTGACTACGCGCGGACGAAGTCACAAGTCTGTTGAGTTTGAAAAATCATAATCGTCATACAGGGTGATTGGAAGATGGGTGCAAAGCTGTAAGTGGAAGGTTGTCTAGACCATTTAGAACTATTTCAGCCTTAATAGTTATAAGACGAAGTCCGACTATTTCTTTTTAACCGTTTTTTTTTCGTAATACCCAGAAATTTTCAGTTAATTGCTAATAATTGCCAGTTTTATTGATTAATGTTTTCTTTTATTTTAATTTGTAATTTAAGTAATGTGTAAGCAATCTAAGAATACATGGTCTAAGCATCGGTGTCAACAGACATTTTCAGTACAGACACTTTAGTTCACAAAAAAAAAAGATTTAAAGAATCAGGTTTTTGGAAACTTAGTTAAAAAAAACTTATGGTGCTTTATTGTTAAAACTTTTATGAATAGGTACATGAAAAGAAAGAATTAATTCAGCGTTTGAAACGATGAAGCTGGAGATGATGTTGAAAGTAACTACAACCGAAGTGAGACGACGGGCCCTTGCTTGTGTTGTTGGGAATCGTGGCAATCATTTTGAGCACCAATAAATTAATAAATTGAATTAAAATGTTGTTTTATAAGAATGCCTAAAATTTTAAATTTTCTCCCTCAATCTGGTTTTTAGGTCCCAATTTTATTAATTTGTAAAATATCCGCGTAAATGATACCTCAAATAAAAGAGTATGAATACCAAGCATGTATTCAAAAAGGTATGAACAAAATAGCACCATCCGTTTTTTTTTAACTACACTCGTGAGGAAAAAAATCGACTCAGGCGACACACCTGCAGTCGCAAGTCACTGGCAAAAAAACTGATCGCGCTAATATTTTTTTCTAAGTAAAATATTAAAGCTGCTAGTATTAGCTTCAAAATGATATAAAATATTGTAATGTTTCTTGCTCACACAACCCAACAATATGTTATGATCAGTAACCACCCTTTTTGCGCTTGTTTACAATAGTGCTAATTAAGGGTAACTGACCCATATAAAAGGTTATCTACCTGGCCCATCCTTATCAGTTAGCCATCAAAATATGTCAACTGATACACATCTCCTTTATCAACAAACAAGAATTCTACCTGAAAATGGACACAACAAGTGATGAAGCTGCTCAAGCGGTCACCCTATTGCGACAAGGCCAGAGTCAGCGTGAAGTGGCACGTGCGCTGAACATGAGCCAGTCTGCTGTTTCTAGAGTTTACCAAGAGACTGGTAACTTTAATCGGAGAAGCGGTTCCGGAAGAAAAAGGTGCACATCAGAGAGAGATGACCGTTTCATTGTCAGTACATCGCTGAGAAATCGAGCCCTAACTGGCGTTCAAGTCCAACAAGAGCTCAGAGAAACGCGAGGAGTGGCTGTGAGTGGCTGGACAGTCAGAAGACTACTTAAGGCAGCTAGCCTTGAGCCAAAAAGGCCAGCAACTGGCCCCAAATTAACCCCAGCCCACCGAACAGCCCGCCTACGATTTGCCAGAGAAATGCCCGCCCACACCATCCAGGAACCTCCTCCAGATGCCACATTTTCTTTGATGCAGCACTGCGCGAATCTTTCTTCAGGTCTTTTGTAGTCTCGTCCTCTTCTATCGCTACCATGCAAGCACACTCTACTTTCGTCTGAGAAGAGAACGGAGCTCCATTGTTCGTCAGCCCAATCAACGTGTTCTCTGTTCTAAGTTTTTTTCACAAACGCCATCTATTGAGTGTGTGCGCGTTTTACGCGGTAATTACAGTTGCAGGAGCTAGGTGGCTCTAGCTATCATTTCCCTGCTAGCGGCATCTAGCGCCCAGGTAAGGCAACCAAAATAGCCCGCAGAATAGCCCGAGTTATGGCGGTCACGTTTTGTTGTATGGCATGAGGTATCTGTACTAGTATAGTATTCTTCTATCTGTGCTTCTACATACAAAACTCACAAACGAACTTTGCTTCAGTATACAGGGTGTGGCAGGATAATGGGACTCTAAGGGTAGTTTTTTTTGTTATACTACCAAGGTAGCCTACAAGCATAGGCCCACCTGTTTTGCCTTTTATGTATAATCAGGGCTTTTTTGCTACGACATTTTAATATATATGGTTCTATGTTGTTTGTACCTGATGTATTGATGTTACCTTTAAATGTCTTTAAAAGGAAATTAAACAATTTATTGGCCAAAAAAGCATATTATACACTAGATGAGTTCTTGTCTGACCATAATATAGTGTAATGGTATTTTTAGGTTTAATTTGACATCTGTTCGTATTTCTATTTTTATTTTTAATTTGTGCTAAATTTATTATGTTTAATGTACCCAAGTTTTACTAAATTTAAATACAATGTGTAACTATTTTGCATGCCAACATTGGTAAAGCATGGCTGGATCTACCACACTATTTTGTCACCTGTTCGTTATGTACCCATGTTTTGTAAATGAATAAATGATTATGATTATGTATTTGTACAATTGTTTGAATGTTGTTACAAATAAATATATTTGTCTTTTCTATTATATTTTTTAAGTATCAATAGAGAAGTTTCTTAAACTATGTCTGTCCTATTTATAAAGATGCTCGTACAATTGACGATACATAAATGTCAGCTGTTGAGACGTAGCGGCGTACGCATCATTTCAATTGCTTTATTGCGCTTTTCTGATATCGTCGCATGATGGTATTTCTGCTGCGCTGGTATTTGATTATCATCATCATCAGCCCTTAGACGTCCATAGCTGGAAGAGGCCTCTCCTTGGTTCCTCAAAGTTTTTTTTTTTTTTTTTATATTTAATATATATATTTTTTGACATTGATAAACCTTTGTTAGACCACGATCTCACCTGTTGGTACGTGATGATGTGGCCGAAGATGGAGCACAAAGGTCTAGAAGGCACCTATTCACTCTAACCTTGAAGAGACCCAGATTATAGTTTTCAGGAAAGTTAAACGACGGTAGTGTATTCCACTCCTTAGCAGTTCGCATTATAAAGGTAGAACTGAAACGTTTAGTACGAATAGGAGGTATACTAATTTGAGGTAAGGATGGTACCGAGCCGTAAGCCTGCTCGTCCTATGATGAAAAGGAGATGGTGGGATCAGATCGTTCAGTTCCTGGGAGCATTCTCCGAAATGTAGCCTATAGAAGATCGAAAGGCATGCAACCTTACGGCGGTGCTCGAGACAATCTGGATCTTAGTCTCTGCCATATCTTGCTCACCTATAAGCCTGTGTGGAGTGGTATATGGCGTTTGGGATCCAGACTCATTCGTTCTTCTTCCCTCGTTATAGCAGGTTACCCAGGACATGGGTTCTCTTCAGCCGCTTTGTGTCAAATGGATTTTCAATAAGCGCTCTTGCTTTGGGATTGGCGTGACATTAAAGGCGGTCCAAGTAACGTTTTCCTAATTGTGTTTTTTTTTGTTATTTTTGTTTTCCGTACCCAAAGGTTAAAACGGAACCCTATTACTAATGTCCGTCTGTCCGTCTTTCACCAGGCTGTATCTCATGAACCGTGATAGACAGTTGAAATGTTCACAGATGAAATCCGCTATAATAACAATTACTAAAAAACAGAATAAAATAAACATTTTAGGGGGCTCCCATACAAGAAACGTGATTTTATTGCCTTTTTTATAGAGAATGGACGGAACCCTTTGTGCACGAGTCCGATTCGCACTTGGCTGGTTTTTCAATGCAAGCTTTTATAAAATTTGTGATCCGGTTTCGTGTTCTGATCAAAATGAGCCCAAACACGGCTAGTCTACTATTATCTATCGAGGAGTTCCGTTGTCCACCTTCCGTCTCCATCATCAGATCAGCTCGCTGTCACCATCATATTGTATTGTCATCGGAACTTGCAGCATGCAGGTATGCAAAATTTCACCCCAATCAGTAGAGGATAACTGCTTTAAAATTCAGTTGCAAGATTTGACCAGAACATTTAAATATACATACACACATAATGGGCCTTGCTAATGCTGGCCCAATACATACATACCTACATAGACACACGCCTTGTACCCCGAAGGGAGGCAGGCAGAGCATCAATGGGCCTCTTTTCACAGTGGGTTGCACCGTCGTGGAATATAGACGTGACAAGTTATGAGCTCATCGCCGCCATTGCTGCCCACGACTTACTTGGCTAAAGCTTTCTTCCAGTAATAAGACATTCCATAATTAGCTAGCAGCCAGGACAAATCTGATACCAACAGATCTAAAAGTCCGGGTAATCCCTTAGTCGGCTTTAACGCCATCCACGGGAGGAGACGGTGGGGTATATTCTTAGGCTGGACACACCACACTTGGTCAATAATGATACCTCTTGGAACAGTGACCAAATGTTGCCCAAACTTTTGTCAAGCTATAGGTACACCTGCTATCGGGCTAGCATGAGGTCCCATTAGAGAGTAAACGGACCTTAATCTACGACGTGGGCCTAATTTACGCTTCCAAACTTGCCCAACCCGTGTCCAAGGGAATTACCAGGGGAAATATGTCATTCATCAGGTTACCTACTATAATGTTGGTCTGCAGGGACCAGCCTACAAGTTGTCTGTTGTTGATTAAAAAATATCAGGCCACAAAACATTTGTATGAATAAAAAAACCTATAGAATTTTGGTGGCAGGAATTTAAATTTTTCTGAACAATTACAAAACATATGAAAGTGATATTTAGTGACCTAATTTTTGTTATCACTGACTTTTCTTTTCTTTTCGATTGGTTAACTTTTGTAGTAGCATTACACGAATGGTTAACTTTTGTAGTAGCATTACACGATTGGTTAACTTTTGTAGTAGCATTACACGATTGGTTAACTTTTGTAGTAGCATTACTCGATTGGTTAACTTTTGTAGTTGCATTACACTATTGGTTAACTTTTATAGCAGAGAAAAAAATATCGAAGAGATTTAAAAACAGAGATTTACGAATACTGTTATGGTTTGAACTGCGCGTTATTCGTATACCCATTGGGATATCGCTACCCACGGCGGTAGCGGATACCGCTTATTTGAATAGGCCTTAGGGTAGCGTAGCGATACACTTAGTAAACACGTTTGAATAAAACAAAACGCCGAGCAAAGCTAGGTTTTACGATATCCACAGAAGGGATATAAAAAAAAATGCTGGTCACAGTTCATACAACATTATCTAGCCCCAAGCTAAGCAGAGCTTGTGTTATGGGTACGTACTAGATAACTGACATACTTAATACAATACATTACATAGATAGTTTTTTTTATATTATACATAGAAAATACCCAGAACAATCCGAGCAAATATCTGCAGATCGTGCAAATATTTGTTGAAAATAATTATATTTGTTGAAAATAATTTGAATGGCATACGACCAATTAAAACACAAAGATTTTGGTTTGCAAATCAAGTCATATCAAATCGACCATTTATATAACCTGCAATCTAATAATGATCATTTTAAAACCAACTTCGCGATCTCATTATAGCATTATTGACTTAATTTATTCCAATATTGGAGTCATTAGTCGGGGACCTCGTATCTTCGCGATCTCCTGATGTTACAGTATAATGCGCGCCATCTATTTCCTATAATGGAGTTGAATTGAGAAATGATCGTATTAAATTATGGAATTATATTTTTTAAGATTCCATTTTTGGTGAAACCCAATTTACATACTAGAAAGCATAAAATTGCACCTTTTTGGAACATTGATTTTATCTTTAATATCATTGTTTTTATTCTTTAACTTACCTTTTTTTTTGTTAGAGTGTTTTTTGTTTGTAGTAGTTTGTACGTCGTGAGTAGTTAGAAACGCCAACTAGTGGTTCTGCCGGCAGACCAGCGTTGGTTGCTAGCTTGCTAGTCAACCAACTCATGCTGAGGCAGAGCCATTTTGTTATTGGAGTTACACTTCGTACCTTCAAATCTGTTTCCTCTTAGTCTAAGTTTATTATGTTTTTCTGTGTAGCTCTTGTATACAAATAAATATATATTATTTCTTTTTTTCTGGAAGAAAGAAATATATTTATTGAATTTTTCTTTCTTTTTTCAGTTTCGTTCTTTTCTCTGTCCGTATGTCAGTTACAGCCATTTTACTCGGATTGACCCCTAGAATGCGAAGATGACCAGATCAGGTGGGCGCAGTGCAATGCCGCATAGGGCGCGTCCTAGGTGGACGTGACCTTTGTGATTATGTATTGTTAAAGGCAGAGGTTACCGCTTGACATCAGGTGGGCCATCTATCCACTCGTTCCGTCATTCACGATGTTAAAATAAATAGCAAAGATTTATTTTCTATAGACACAGACATGGGCGACGCAAGTAAACATCTTATATTGAAGTGTGACGTTATCGAGTCGTGATTGATGATACGTCTACTCCGCCACTTGACGCAGCAATCAGATGAACTGCCCAAACATAGATAGTGAAAAACTGGAGACGAGCTTTTTCGGTCAATGGTTATTGGGAGTTCCGTAATCCGAGAATTCCCTTAGCAACTTGTTTTACCTATGTCTTTTTAGGGTTCCTTACCCAAAGGGTAAAACGGGATCTTATTACTAAGGCTCCGCTGTCCGTCTGTCTGTCTGTCCGCCTGTCACCAGGCTGTATATCATGAACCGTGATAGTTAGACTGTTGAAATTTTCACAGATGATGTATTTATGTTGCCGCATAACAGCAAATACTAAAAAACAATACTAAAAAATAAATATAAAAATACATAAAATATAAAAGATATACTAAAAATAATATATATTTTTTTGCCGTTTTTATTGATAATGGTACGGAACCTTTCGTGCGCGAGTCTGACTCGCACTTGACCGTTTTTTAAAATTATAATTGGCTTTGCACGGCTTGTGTATATTTACCATTTTCAAGTATAATTATTGTACATAATGGGCCTTGCTGACGCTGGTCCAATACATACATACATAGACACGCGTTTTACCCCGAAGGGGAGTAGGGAGAGCCTCATCATCATCATCAACCTACTGCAGTCCACTGCTGGACATAGGTCTCTCCCACGGCGCGCCACTGAGCCCGGTCTTCGGCTCTCCTCATCCAGTTTATGCAGCCATCCCGCGCAAGTCGTCGCTCCACCTAGCCAGAGGGTGCCCTACACTACGTTTGCCAAGACGTGGTCTCCACTAAAGAACTCGTTTACTCCACCGGTTATCGGTTCTTCTGGAGACATGACCGGCCCACTGCCACTTCAGCTTGCTAATCCTCTGGGCTACGTCTAGAACTGTGGTTCTCTGTCGGATAACCTCGTTTCGGATCTTATCCCTCAGAGAGACTCCAAGCATAGCCCTCTCCATAGCTCGCTGAGCGACTTTAAGTTTATGGACCCGTCCTACAGTGAGTGTCCACGTTTCAGCTCCGTAAGTCATAACTGGTAGGACGCACTGGTTAGACTTTTGTCTTTAGGCATTGTGGGATGGGTGACGAGAAAACTTAACGATGTTTTCCAAATTCTGCCCAGCCAAGCTGAATTCTCCTACTTAATTATTTCTCGAAGTTAGAGCCTCAATGGGCCTCTTTTCACAGTGGGTTGCACCATCGTGAAGTATAGACGTGACAAGTGGTGAGCTCATCGCCGCCATTGCTTCTCACGACTGACTCGGCTAAAGCTTTCTTCCAGTAATAACACATTCCTTAAACTACCAGCCAGGACAAATCTCATACCAACTACTACCAACGAATCTTATCTATAAGTACAAGTAGGCTGTTACGACATCCACGGGAGGAGACGGAGGGGTCTATTCTTAGGCCGGACACACCATTAGATACAAATATATATCTTCACTTACTCCACTACTCACTTATTTACTAATGACCTATCGTAGAGGTAATCGCGTTAGATCGCTTTCCCTCACTCGGCTTGAAAGTGATTAATGATAGCTTAATACCCTGACTTCTTATACTGCTGCTTGAAATAGTCTTCAATACTAATCGAGCACATTTAAGTTTCTACAGAAAGCTCATCTTTTCCGGGCGAAGGTTTGCCGGGTTGGTAAAGGTTGGCGTGTTTGATTCCCGCCTCGGCGGAAATATTTGTACGATCTGCAGATATTTGTTCAGGGTGTTCGGGGTATTTTCTATGTATAATAAAAAATGACTATGTATTTAATGTATTGTATTAAGTATATCAGTTACCTAGTACCCATAACACAAGCTCTGCTTAGCTTGGGGCTGGATAATGATGTGTGAACTGTCCAGCATTATTTAATTTATATT
This sequence comes from Operophtera brumata, assembly GCA_932527175.1. Taxonomy (NCBI): domain Eukaryota; kingdom Metazoa; phylum Arthropoda; class Insecta; order Lepidoptera; family Geometridae; genus Operophtera; species Operophtera brumata. The sequence continues at coordinate 48,434,676 of OW052239.1, read as the reverse complement.
TATTTATTTTGTTTCACGTATTACATGTATTCGTAAAACCTTGAGTTAAAATCCAGGTAATTAGTGAAAAGATTAAGACTCTATACGACCTCTGTAGCGCGTTGGGCGAGTAGCTTCCGGCGAGTTGCGGGTTCGTCTCTCGCTGCGGGACAAATGATTGTATGATCTGCAAATATTTGTTCCGTGTCTGTGTTGTGGTAGCATGGTACTCGTAGTTCCTGATACACACGACACAGGGAATCCTAGTGTGGGATCAGGACTATGTCTGTGACTGTTGGGTGTTATGTTATGTTATGAATCGAGCACGTTTAAGTTTCTACAGAAAGCTCATCTTTCGTTTCACGTATTAACTGTTTTTATAAACCTTGAGCTAAAATACAGATAGTTGTGATAAAGTTAAGACAGTATAGAAGTATTCAAAACTAGTCACTATTGAACCTATTTAATTACAATTACAACAAATTTTAACAAAGATACGAACATTTTGGAAGTTTGCATTGATGTTAGTAATTATATAAAGTCTGTGGAAGTTCGCCAAATTTTTACGTATAGTTCGTTGACAAAGTGTCGCAACTCAAAAACAATAAATTTCAGCTAGTCTACGTGTTTTTGCGAGAACTTGGATGTATTACAAAATAGATTGCTAGTACAACTGCAACACTGCTGCACAACTGCTGTGTGTGTTGTGCATGTGGTAAAATAAATAAATTTTCTTTATTTTCTTTATTTTCTTTAACTATCCTTGTCCTACCAGTTATGACTTACGGAGCTGAAACGCCGACACTGGACACTCACGGTAGGACCGGTACATAAACTAAAAGACGAAATAAGAAAGGGCCGAAATCCGACAGACAACCAAAGTTGTCGACATAGCCCACAGGATTAGCAAGCTAAAGTGGCAGTGGGCTGGTCACGTCTGCTGAAAAACCGATAACCGGTGGTGTAAACGAGTTCTGAGTGGAGACCGCGTCTTGGCAAACGTAGTGTAGGGCGCCCTCTGGCTAGGTGGAGCGACCACTTGCGCGGGGTGGCTGCAGAAATTAGCATTTGGTATTTTCGAAAACCAAATGCTTATTTGACTTATATGTAGATTAACTACAGACTTGTAGATTAATTTGACGAGGCAGGCGAGTAGCCGGCTGAGATGCAAGAGGTTGCGGGTTCGATTCCCGCTGCGAGACAAATGTGTATGGTCTGTGAATATTAGTTCCGGGTCTGTGCGTTGTGGTTGGTACGCGTAGCTCCTGATACCCACGACACAGGGGATCCTAGTTTTGGGATCAGGACTATGTTTGACTGTTAGGTGTGTGTGTGTGTTATGTGTAACTTCGCGTAGGTACTTTTTTCGAGAAAACTTTGTTTTTCGGTTTATAACACTTTTGTTGTGTAGATCTCATTCTGTGAATCACCGCCACACGTGGCAGACATAAATAAAGTGCCGATTTTAATAATATTACGCGAATTTTATTACACATGTGTTTTTATGCGCCCTTAACGTAATAGTTATTGGATACTTCTGTAACGATTTTATTATGTTTTTGCTTCGCGAGACACTGGCGGTCAGGTTTTATTATAAACGACGTAGGTTCTGTTGTTATTTTATTTTAAAATTTGTTTGGTAATGAGATATTCTTATTTAGGCCGGCATGAAGTGACTCATTAACATTTTTACGTTATTTTTAACACTGTTTTATGACGAGCTTCCATGTATTTAGTTTCACCTGTCCCGTCCTAGCCAATAAGTGGCTTTAGTTTTGAAGCGATTCTATTTGTACATTCGTAATACGATACAATAGACCACGTGACATTTAGATAGCTTACGTCAATCTCATTCATTGTTGGCTTTTCTACAAGCGACATCGCTATTAGAATGTTACTTTGTCTACGGCCTCAGGTGTAATCAAATCTTACAAGTTAAATTTGACCCACATCCCGGTCCGATTGTGCTGAAGTTTGGCATACCTGTCAAGTTCCGATGACGATACAATGTTATGGTAACAGCGAGGCGACCTGACTATGTAGACGGAAGGTGGACAACGTCTATCCCGGTGTCTGTATTCAAATCTTACAAGTTAAATTTGACCCACATCCCGGTCCGATTGTGCTGAAGTTTGGCATACCTGTCAAGTTCCGATGACGATACAATGTTATGGTAACAGCGAGGCGACCTGACTATGTAGACGGAAGGTGGACAACGTCTATCCCGGTGTCTGTATTCAAATCTTACAAGTTAAATTTGACCCACATCCCGGTCCGATTGTGCTGAAGTTTGGCATACCTGTCAAGTTCCGATGACGATACAATGTTATGGTAACAGCGAGGCGACCTGACTATGTAGACGGAAGGTGGACAACGTCTATCCCGGTGTCTGTATTCAAATCTTACAAGTTAAATTTGACCCACATCCCGGTCCGATTGTGCTGAAGTTTGGCATACCTGTCAAGTTCCGATGACGATACAATGTTATGGTAACAGCGAGGCGACCTGACTATGTAGACGGAAGGTGGACAACGTCTATCCCGGTGTCTGTATTCAAATCTTACAAGTTAAATTTGACCCACATCCCGGTCCGATTGTGCTGAAGTTTGGCATACCTGTCAAGTTCCGATGACGATACAATGTTATGGTAACAGCGAGGCGACCTGACTATGTAGACGGAAGGTGGACAACGTCTATCCCGGTGTCTGTATTCAAATCTTACAAGTTAAATTTGACCCACATCCCGGTCCGATTGTGCTGAAGTTTGGCATACCTGTCAAGTTCCGATGACGATACAATGTTATGGTAACAGCGAGGCGACCTGACTATGTAGACGGAAGGTGGACAACGTCTATCCCGGTGTCTGTATTCAAATCTTACAAGTTAAATTTGACCCACATCCCGGTCCGATTGTGCTGAAGTTTGGCATACCTGTCAAGTTCCGATGACGATACAATGTTATGGTAACAGCGAGGCGACCTGACTATGTAGACGGAAGGTGGACAACGTCTATCCCGGTGTCTGTATTCAAATCTTACAAGTTAAATTTGACCAACATCCCGGTGTCCGATTGTGCTGAAATTTGGCTTACCTGTCAAGTTCCGATGACGATACAATGTTATGGTAACAGCGAGGCGACCTGACTATGTAGACGGAAGGTGGACAACGTCTATCCCGGTGTCTGTATTCAAATCTTGCAAGTTCAATTTGACCCACTTCTTGAAATTGAAATTTGGCATAACTGTGAAGTTTTTTTTTATATATCTTTATAAGACGGAACGTGCAGATAGCCCACCTGATGTTATAAGCGGTAACCTCTGCCGTAAATTGTTTTGTAAAAACTGAAACTGGAAAAACAAGAGCTAGGGGAAAGTATTTTGTACTCATTTTATAAATCAGGCAAAATGTTGGTATATAAAAATAATAATAATGTTTATCAATAACAATCGTGAAGTCCGTGTATAAATTATACCATTACTTTTACCATTAGTTAACTTCTGACGACCTCTATGGCGCGGTGAGCGAAGGTTCGCCTGCGACGCAGGAGGTTGCGGGTTTGATTCCCCGTAAGATCTGCAGATATATGTTCTGTGTATAATCAAAAATATCTATCTATGTAATGTATTTTATCAAGTATATTAGTTATCTAGTACCCAAAACACAAGCTCTGCTTAGCTTGGGGCTTAATAATGTTGTTTGAACTGTCCAGGATTATTTATTTATTAGTTAACTATTGTGCTCCATCGTCGGGCCACATCGTCACTTATCAACAGGTGAGATCGCGGTCAAACGAAGGTCTATCATAGTTAGAAAAACTATGTAGGTAGGTATGTATGTAATTTATTAGTAACAGCAAAAACAATATTATTCGCCCGAAGTAAAATGTTTTTACAGAGATATGCTAATATATTTTATCCTGGCCAGACCGCTAAACCTAACTAGATTTACTGCGTGAATTAAATGCTTAAATTTCGCGCTAAATGGATTAACCGCTACTATATTATTTAAGGCGCTGACAACAGCTAAACACTGTCACTACGTAACTCATTAAATTTCTTGTAAATTAGGAAGGGACAGAATAGCGGTCGCGGTACGAAAAGAGCGAAAATCACGAAATACTTTTGTTAGTAGTAGAGGTTTTTTGTGAAAGATTTCTTCCGGTGAAGTACTGCCACCATACCTATTTCTGTCGCAAAGCAGTAGTGCTCGCATTGCTGTGATCCGGTTAGAAGGGTGCCGGTGAAATTAAAGGCACATGAGACTTTTCATATATGTCTCAGGGTGGTGGGCGCAGTGCAATGCCACATAGGGCGCGTCCTAGGTGGACATGGCCTATGATGTAATGCATTTTTAAAGGCAGAGGTTACCGCTTAGGTGGGCCATCTGCTTGTTCCTTCATTTACGCAGTTAAAAAAAGTACACAAATAATTATTTTCGAAAAACGACTGACTTCGCAGCTAGGATTTTATACCCAATACAAGATTTTATAATATTACTGTTCAGGACCATGTGCTGATCACAATGAGCCTAAACACGGCCAATCTTCTATTATCCATCGAGGAGTTCCGTTTTTCACCTTCCGTCTCTATTATCATATCAGCTCGCTGTCACCATCATATTGTATTGTCATCGGAACTAGACAGGTATGCCAAATTACAGCTCAATTGGATATCGGAAAGTCACCCTTATCGCCACCCGTGAAATACTTATCACTGAGTAGTTCCATGTCCATCTCTGGTCTTCTTCATCAGTTCCACATCATCAAATTGCACTTTCTGAAAGCACATGCTTGACTTGTTGCTGAAAATACCGAAATCGCTATAATGTGTGCCTATAATATTTTAGGAGTTCCCTCAATTCCTCATGGATCCAGATTTTGATGAAAATGTGACGAATCTGGAAGCGCATCGATCATCTAAAAAAAACTAAATCATGAACTAACAAACATGAAAAAAAACAACGACTTGAGAACCTCCTCCTGTTTTTGAAGTCGGTTAAATAATATTTGCTCTCAAAAATGTTGTCTTAGACCAGCATGAAATAGTTAACTCATCAATTCGGCTTAACCTATTTCGAAATCGAACTACAAAAACACATTACAACTAACTCATTCGATTGCAGCATTAGAGACTACTAATTGAATCGAACAAATCATGCAGTGCGTTGAACTCGTTACAAAAATATCTCGTAAGAACAAAGCGATCGAATAAATTCATCTACGTAGAACCGATGCGATAGTTTGAGTGTCTCGAATGGAAATAGTCCACAATCAAAGTTCGATGGTTATTTCGGAGTGACGAAGAACAGACGGTCGGTATGCGGGAGTGGCGCAAGGCAGAGAAGAACAGACGGTCGGTATGCGGGAGTGGCGCAAGGCAGAGAAGAACAGACGGTCGGTATGCGGGAGTGGCGCAAGGCAGAGAAGAACAGACGGTCGGTATGCGGGAGTGGCGCAAGGCAGAGAAGAACAGACGGTCGGTATGCGGGAGTGGCGTAAGGCAGAGAAGAACAGACGGTCGGTGTGCGGGAGTGGCGCAAGGCAGAGAAGAACAGACGGTCGGTATGCGGGAGTGGCGCAAGGCAGAGAAGAACATACGGTCGGTATGCGGGAGTGGCGCAAGGCAGAGAAGAACATACGGTCGGTATGCGGGAGTGGCGCAAGGCAGAGACTTGCAACTTTTGCACGTGTTGCTTATATTTGCGTACATGTACTTGTGTCGAATAAATAATTAATTATTACTTTGAGCCTGTGGTGTCCCACTGCAGGGCAAAGGCCTCCCTTCCTTCCTTCCATTCGTCTCTATTGTTGGCTATTTGGGACCAATCCTTCAATTGAAGGAAGAATAAATAATAATAATAAATAAATAAATAATGCTGGACAGTTCACACAACATTATCTAGCCCCAAGCTAGGCAGACCGTGTGTTACGGGTACTAGATAACTGATATACTCTTAATACAATAGATAACCTAGATAGATATTTTTTTTATTATACATAGGAAATACCCAGAACACCCTGAACAAATATCTGCAGATCGTACAAATATTTGTTCCTAAACGGGAATCGAACCCGCAACCTTCTGCGTCGCAGACGAACCTTCACCCGCCGCGCCACAGAGGTCGTCAATGGCCTGGGGTTGACGCAGTCTTAAAGATTACATCATGAAAACACGTTAATTTTTTAAAAAAACCTTTATATCTTGACAACATCTTTTTCTATTTTATACTACTTGGAATGACGGAACAAGCAGATGGTCCACCAGATGTTAAGCGGTACCCTCTGCCTATGAACAGTGCAAAATCACAAATATCTTGAGCGATGTATGTACGAGTATATCGCGCGTCATGTAAAAAGAACGCTGGCGGTCAAGCATCTTCAGGCGTTCCAGCGTTCTTTTTACATGACGCGCACTATACATTATATACATACATATTAACGCCGCATCCAGCACTTCGATTCTGTGACCTCGCTTCGCTCTGTCGATAAATAGAGCAACTACAATTTCTCAAGACATTATAAAAAATAAAAAATAAATTATTGCATGAAATATGGTACAAGACGATGAAAAATATATATAAGATTATTTAATCTTAGGACCAGCATATTTCGCCATTAGTTAGCATGCAATTTTAATAATAATGTTAGTCTCTAGCCTACGGTTTAATAGTATTTATTCTTACAATATTATTCAATAATAATAATAATAATGGCAACGAAACAAGGTAAAATAATAGTGAATAATAATAAGGAATCATAATATTAAATGTCACAAATCTTATAAAATCTTCTTTTACAATCTTTTGTCGCAGATATAAACACGTGACAAATCTTTTGTCGCAGATATAAACACGTGACAAATCTTTTGTCGCAGATATAAACACGTGACAAATCTTTTGTCGCAGATATAAACACGTAACAAATCGTGTCGTCATCTCGTGTGAATAGAAGTCTCAATTTTCCACCCTCTCCCTCCCCCTGGTGGGGGAGGTTAATATATCATTCACTATTGACGTGTCTTCCAGAGGCTAACTTTCGTAGTTATATTACAACCACACTGAAAGTTGACCGAACCGAGACCGAATTGTGAATAGACTGAGAATTTACTATTGTTATTCTACTTCTTTATTAAAACTAGAAACTCGCCCCGGCTTCGCACGGGTAGTGTCGGGATCCCCCCTCCCTCCCGTCCCCCCTATCCTTCCCCCATCCCCATCTATCCACACACCAGATACAAAAACCTGCTAAAGTTATTCCCCCTATGTTACTCGCTGATAATTTTGCTGAAATATTGGTTTAGTAATTTTTGAGCTACAAAAAAACAATAATTCAAACGAAAAAAGTTAACTTCTTTATAATAGATAAATGTAGAAGACAATTAAGTATAACCAAGTACTTTATAGAGGTCGCAGGAAGTCGGTGGATGTAGGCGGCTCAAGACCGTTCTTTGATGTATTTCGATCTTCTATAGGCTATATTTCAGGGAATATGCCCAGATACTACATGATCTGATCCCACCATCTCCTTTTCATCATAGGACGAGCAGACGCACGGCTCAGTCAGTGCCATCTTTACCTTATTAGTATAGTACTAAACGTTTCAGTTCTACCTTTATAATGCGAACTGCTAAGGAGTGAAATACACTACCGTAGTCTGTCTTTCCTGAAAACTATAATCTGGGTCTCTTCAAGGCTATAGTGAATAGGTGCCTTCTAGACCTTTGTGCTCCATCGTCGGCCACATCGTCACGTACCAACAGGGGAGATCGCGGTCAAAGAAAGTTCTATCAATGAAAAAAAAACACGAAAATACATGGTTTATTTTGAAATCCGCGTAAGGCAAAATTTGCCCTGCCGTTAATTCTAGATTTCCAGCGCAAAAAACTGTCCTTAGGGGTTGTGCCCAGTTGCCTACCCCTGCAGGTGCGAATGTCCTGCGTAATGCGACAAATCACGTATGAATAGACGGAGCCTCCTTTGTCCGCCCCCTTCGGAGGGGGGATGATATATCATGCTCTATTGACGAGTTCTAATGGCGGGCTGAATGGCTCTAAATGGATGGCTTTGTCTCGGCTGGATTGTGATGTGACCTGGGGTTTTATTGATGTGAATATGATGTCTGGGAGTTGCCACATTTTTACAAGCTTTTATTTAACTGGCAATGTATGTACGTTTGTCCGGGTGGAATCTTGCAACTGTATTTTAAATATGTTATGTTATCCTCAACCAATTGATCTGAAATTTGGCATATATCTCCAGTTCCGATGACAATACAACATGATGGTGACAACGAGCTGATCTGATGATGGAGACGGACGTTGGACAACGGAACTTCTCGAGGGATAATAGTAGACTGGCCGTGTTTAGGCTCATTTTGATCAGCACACGGTTACGATCACTAAATTGATAAAAGCTTGTATTGAGAAATATATTTTTCACAATAAACTTATTTAAACGAATCTTGTCGAAACTTGATATACTTGGGTATCTTTTATTTAGCATAAATGTTATGTTCTTATTGTGGTCTTTGTTCTGTCATTACCTATAACATAACATAAAATCCAACAGTCACATGCATAAACCTGATCCCACACTAGAATTCCCTGTGTCGTGGGTATCAGAAACTACGAGTACCATGGTACCATAACACCCAGACCAGGAAAAAATATTTACAAATCATACAAACATTTTTCCCGCAGCGGGAATCGAACCCGCAACCTTTCGCATCTCAGCCGGCTACTCTCCCGACGCGTTACAGAGGTCTTCAAATGGTCGACCTATGGATCGACACTATGCATAGTTTTATGTCAGTTTGTGCACGCGAGGTCTACTACATGCAGCACTACTAGTTTATAAGACGATTCAAAATGATCCATGTGATTTATATTTGTTCTGTTTGTTTCAGGTAAGTACACTGCGCGATGAAATTTGAAAAATGATTTTCGAGATCCGGTAAGCCCATCGAGCAACGCAGGCCTCCGTACCGGAGGGGAGACGCCTTAGAGCTGTCAACCGATACATATTTATTCAGAAATTTTTGGGGGGGGCTTCACGCACTCACTTACAGTTTAATGCACACTTTTGTAACCAGTCGTTCTATCGCTATAAACGCACACATCTATAAACAGCAACACATCAAAAATCTTTATACACACATAGATGCTTTCTGTGTACAAACATCATGTTATGTCACAAAATTGACAGTAACACCCGTTCTAGGGACTTCCAGCACTCAAGTCGATAAATTAATAGTATCGATAACTTTTTGGAAGGAACTTACTTTGCCTACTGTATATATTCTGTGCTACCATCAAGGGTCATTGAAGGGATTTAAGGGCGGCTAGGTATGGGGGGAAGGGTTGAACGCTCTCTGTGAAGGAGGAGTTCCGGAGTTGTTATCGAGGATAACATACAGATCATTTTGTGGATCACTATGAAATTTTAGATTAGTAAAAGGTAGTAGTAGGCTGGAGAGAGAGGGGGTAAACGCGGAAACTTAGAGTATAGAGAAAAAATCAAGAAAATTTTGAGTACCCCAGGTACAACCACTAGCTCATGGGATGATTAGTTCTTGGGAAAATTTAATTAGAATTTTGTTCAAAGCATACAATAATTTCATAAAACTATGGGTCGGCAAGTCAAAAGAGACGAAAGGAAAGGAAAGGAAAAAACGCTTTACTTAGCTGCCGTCATCCTTCTAACCTACATAATCCATGTCGGTTCTGGCCACGAAATATACGATGTATTATATCTGTCAGTCACTGTTATTGTCAAAAACCAAAAATCATGATCCTAAGTGCCAAAAAACTACATTAGTCATTAAAATGTAAAATAGTTTTTTTTTTACATTTCAGGCATAATTATCCCACGTCACATGGGATCCTAGTGTGGGATCACAACTATGTAGGTATGTGTTGGGTGTGTTAAGTTATGTTAATGTTAAACAATGGTAGGTAAAGTAATACTTAGCGCTTTACCTAGTGAACAGAATATCGCGTTGAAAAAATTATACCTAGCAATTTTTTTTTTAATTCTTTGGTCAATCAAAGAATAGGATTTGAATAGGAAAATCCCACGACACAGTACGGACACTCATGACACGACTTTTCTTGAAAATGAGTAAATGAGTTCAAACTGGGAAATGCTTTTGTTAATTTATCGTGATCACGTATCCCACAACCTAGGTAGGCATGCAACTTTTTACGAAAAACTATCACACCTCTAGATTTGTAATATCACATAGTAATTTAAATTCATGTCAAGATGTCGTTCCCCTCTGGCTATGCACAATTTCATTTGGGCATACGCGTTAGTAAAACTGTTTTCGCCCGATCATTAGGGCGAGCGAAGCGAGTCCTCTACTATCCCATGCAATTTTGTGGTACACTTAACGAAAAAATTATCCGTTGTAATTGAGCATAGTAATTTAAATTCATGTCTTTGTTTAAATATAAGTAATCACGGAAAAAAAGCTTGCTAGCCCTCACCAAGCATGTTTTGCTTTTGCTAGTAATAAAATTGTATCATGATGGGCCGATTGCTCTGTCAGACTGAACCGATCGTGTGACGCATAGAGTAAAACAGTGTGACAGTGCTACAAATACTGAAATGTCGAATCGTTACATTTTCAGCTCTAAATCAAGGTCTGGAACATCGAATTTACGAAAAGATGGTGTTTTCTTTCACATTGTACCTAAGTGAATTTCATTATATATATAAGTATATTTATTTTTATTTTATTTTTTGATGCTGGACACAGTTCACACAAGATTATCCAGCCCCAAGCCAAGCACAGCTTGTGATATGGACTAGATAACTGATATCCCTAGTACAGTACATTACATAGATATTTATTTTGCATTAACATAGAAAATACCCAGAACACCCTGAACAAATATCTGAAGATCGTACAAATATTTGTTCTGAGGCGGGAATCAAACCCGCAACCTCCTGCGTCACAGGCGAACCTTCGTCCAACGCGCCACAGAGGTCGTCAACTTATGGTATAAAATGAATAATTTCAAATTAAAATCATAACAGTTACCTACCTTGTTACATACCAATACCTTCATGGTGATTGGATTAACGGTTAGAAAGTTAGGTTAGGCTAGACTATGGCTCCCGAATAATATAAATCAAATTTCAATAGCTTGTAAAACATATTAAACGAGCATTTATTTTGTCGATAAATAATCTACTTTATTATTGAGGCACATCACTAATTTAGTTGTATAAAAGAAAACACGGGCAACTCACATACAGAAATTTTTGAGAAATATTAAAAACTGTTAAATGAGCACAAAGCTGTTTCAGTGTGCATTGAGGCAGATATTGTTAACAGTTGCTTATTTAATATAAAAAAAAATAGGTTTACCAACAGTCTACACATGTATGTCGGAGAGAGAAGTCATATGATGAATCTGGAGAATAGATCTACTGAGATTGAAGGCTTATAAACACCATGTGTACGGCTGCGAACAATCGTATTCTGTCGTGTCGCGCCACCCAAACGAATGCGCCCGAGTCTTGTTTACGCAAAGACGCAAAGCGATCGAAGCTCGGATATTATATTATATTATATTTATTATAAGGAAAACCAGCAGTACATGCATACAAAATAAATAAAAGAAGTTAAAGCAGAAGGCTATTAAAAGGTTTTCACGTTTAGAAATAATAATAGATACATAAAAAGAGAGAACAGGCTGAGTGGACTAAAAACTACTATAAACTACAATCTGGTATACAAAACACATAGCAGAAAAATAGAATAAAAAATAAAAAATGAGAGATACAAATGACGAATACATACAAAACAGAAAACAACAGTATAACTATAACAGTAAAAGTAAAACAAACAGTATAAATGAAGGAAACAGATATAAATAATAGTAAACAAAAAAAAAATAAGAACAAGAACCAAAAAGTAAACCACACCTATCTCATGACGAAATTTCATCATCCTCCGCGGAGGGCGAGAAAAAGTCAGAACTGAGCCGCCGCCTCACGAAACCGACACTGGAGTAGAATAGGTCTAGACCTATTTGCTTAGATAATTTATTAAATTGGTTACCAACTCGCCATAAATAGGAGTTTTGGCGATAATTCGTTCTAACTATTGGTACATGAATAATCTCGTTATATCTAATTATTGTACGGGGAACAACAAGCGTTATTTTACTAAGAAGTTCGGGGCAATTAATATGATTATTAGTGATTTTGAGCAAGAAAAGCAGGTCACCAATTTCACGCCTTTTTTTGAGTGGCAGAAGGTGGAATTTACGACAAAGGTCAACATAGTTAGCAGAATTATACGGAACCTTAAGGCGAAAGCAAATAAACTTAATAAATTTGGTTTGAATACGCTCAATTCTGTTGATATAGGTATCATAACGTGGACTCCAAATTTGAGAAGCATATTCAAGTATGCTGCGCACGTAAGTGCAATATAAAATTTTAAATGTTTTACATCTACTAAAACTAACGGAGCTTCTCATTATAAAGCCTAAAGCTTTGGACGCTTTAGCAATGATGGAATCGATATGAGAGTCAAAGAGAAGTTTAGAATCATGCAGCACGCCTAGATCTCTCATAACCATGCAATCCTGCAACCTCTGATTTTTTATAGATAAACTGATTTGACTACAGTTTTTTTGCGAGTATATGTAATAGTAAAGCATTTAGACGGATTGAGATCTAGTTTATTACTAGCACAGTACGTGTCAAGTCGATATAAATCAGCCTGCAAGTCAAGCACGTCCCGAGGAGTAACTATAGTCTTAAAAATCATCATATCATCAGCAAATGAAAGCAGGTTACTGTTGACAAAACAGGAAGAGATATCATTAATAAATATCAGGAAGAGCAAGGGTCCGAGCAGTGATCCTTGGGGGACTCCACTAGGAATAAGAACCCAGCTGGACATATAATTATTAACAACAACAGCCTGCGACCTATTGCAGATGTACGACGAGAACCAACGGAGCAGATCCCCTCTAATACCCATACTAAATAACTTAAGCAACAGAAGGCTATGGTCAATCCTATCAAAGGTCTTGCTGTAATCAGTATAGATTACGTCAACCTGACGACCATTATCCATTGACTCACTCAAGAACTCATTGAAAATGATAAGGTTAGACACAGTCGACCGCCCTTTAAGGAACCCATGCTGGAAGGGGGAGAAGTGCTGATGAAGCGCTGAATAAATCTGATTGTACACTATCCTTTCAAATAGCTTAGCAACTAAGCATAGCTTGGAGATCGGCCTATAGTTGATAATCTCACATTTAGAGCCCTTTTTATAAATTGGCGATACAAATGCTGCTTTCCAGAGCTTAGGTACGGCACTCAAAGATATTGATTTCTTAAATAAAAATGAAACAGGAATGTGAATTGACTTAGCACACGACTTGAGGAAGACAGGGCTAACGTGGTCTGGGCCAGCAGACTTGGATAAATCAAGGTTAGAGATCAATTTAAACACCTCATCAGGATCGATCTCAATACTGCCAATATCGCATTTCACAGCCTCTGAAGGGACTAATGAGTCAACGTTATAAGAACAGATGCCAGAGGGGACAAGGAAAGTAGAATGAAAATACTTAGAGAATGCTTCGCAGATAGATTCACCTGTAGCTACTGAAGCGTCTAAATAATTTAGATGTGAAGGTATACCATTTGATTTCGAGCTACTTTTTATGTAGGACCAAAACTTTTTTGGATTTTGTTCAATACTATTCTCAATGGATGACATATAATCGGCGAAGCATTTCTTTTCCAAGAGTTGGATTCGATTACGTAAAAGTTTGTAAGTGGCTAAGTCTGTAAGTCCACCATAAGTTTTATATTTCCTATAATGCCTATATTTTTCCTTAATTAATCTAATGAGTGCCCGGCTAAACCACTTAGGGTAAGAGCTGTCACTGACCAACCTAGACGGGACATATTGGTGTTTAAGCTGATCTAAAATCGAATAAAAAAACTCAACTGCTTCCTCGAGCGAACGCGAATCAAATTCAGCATTCCAGTCCATGTCCGCGATCTTGTTGTTAATAGATAAATAATCACCTTTGTTATAAGAATATTTTAAATAGGACTGAGATTTAAGGCAAGATACATTCAGAAAAGAGGCTCTGAGAAGAAGAGGTTTGTGGTGTGGTTTGTGGATATAAAAGGAGCGTACGAAAGCGCCAGAGCTCATTATTACATCGGCGTTGGCAGAGTGCACACGATTTAATCAACAAAATACAAAATCAAGTTCAAAGTCAGTTTGAATAAAATCTTAGTGAAACCTCTTTTGAATTTTCCTCATTTGCACGAGACCCACTGGAAAGCCCCTAAGTTGCCTTTTGCCGCTCGGAGGGATCTTGAGGATCCGACATGCATATATGAACTATATACATATCTTTAGCTACAGAAGAAACCAATAGGGGCTTTTCATTTTAGTTTTTTTTTTTTATTCAATTTGGCTCAATTGATGGCCCTGACTCAACTGTGGTTGTCAAAATCAACAAATCCATCGTACCTCTGTTATTTTGTGTGATAGTAACAAAATACCACGAAAATATATCACTTCGTTGTTGACTTTTACATTTCACTTTATTTTTACAGTTAAGTACACAGCAGCGACATCTATTTTCAAGGGTTTATAGATGATTTGGTATGGCCGTGAAAACCCCTCATTATAGGCAAACACAACGTGCAAAGATTGTACAGTAACCTCACAATGGGCGATCAACGATTTTTTTAAAGCATCTTTATTTACTTTTAACTGAAAAGAGTAAAGTTATTTAAGTATGATCAATATTGCCGATTTTGATAAAATTAACCACGTAGTTTTATTCTTATTATAAACTAGAAGCAACCCGCGATTTCACTCGCATAAGTTTTGATCCTATGGGAACATCTAAATAAAATTTAAAACTATTCCAGTGGTCCAGCTATCGCCGTTCTAAATTTCATCCAATCCTTAGAAAATTTAGCATTTATAATATTACAAACATACACACATACTCACGCCTGTTTCCCAGAGAAGTAGGCAGAGACCATGAATTTCCACTTGCTACGATCCTGGCATACCTGTTTCGCTTCATTCACTCACATCACATTCTTCATATATGCTCATTGGTTAAGGGCGCTCTTAGCCTGGCCATTCTCCAGATCGACCCTGATCTATTCTGAATACCTTCACCGAGGTCTCCCCCTTCCAACTGTCCCATTCATGCTCATCTTATGAACTAGTTTCGTCAATCTACTATCATTCATCCTTTAACCAATAACCCAAACCATCCAAGCATATCTTTCTCAATCCTTGTCACTATACACGTGCTCTTTCATTTTACAATGCTTTCTTAACACACAGTTTCTTATTCTATCTCTCAAAGTCCACCATACATACTTCTCAAACCTCTCATCTTCAGTGCATTTATTTTACTTTCATGTTTATTCTGCCTTAGCAACTTTCGCAACCACCATACATTAGTTTTGGCACTAACACTCCTCTATGCACATCCAGTCGTGCCTTTTTGAATACGTTCCGGCTGATAATAAGGCGTTAAGTTCACCTGGTTTCCAGAATTTACTCTCATTTAAATATCATCTTCATGCTTGCCATCTCTTGTAATCAAAGTTCCCAAATGTACAAACTTTTTCATGTTACAATTGTTGTTAATAGTAGTGTGATTTAATTCTATTTCTTTAAATATAGTTACATTACATATAGTTACAGTTAGTTAAATTAGTTTACCCGGACTTGTTGATAAGATTCGTTGGTATAAGATATGTCCTGGTTGCTGGATAATTGTAGAATGTGTTATTACTGGAAGAAAGTGTTAGGTGAGTCAGTCGTGGGAAGCAATGGCGGCGATGAGCTCACCACTTGTCACGTCTATATCCCACGATGGTGCAACCCACAGTGAAAAGAGGCCCATTGAGGCTCTGCCTACCCCTTCGGGGAAAGAGGCGTGTGTCTATGTATGTATGTATGTAGTTACACATGACATTTACGTTGACATATCATCATACACCTCTGCGAGGCACAATTAATCCTTTTACCATACTGGTTCTTTCACCATTGGTCACTAGGCCCCTTTCAGGGACACTATATCTCAAGCTGGTTAGTGAACCAAGAAAGAGCCCGTGACACGAAGTAGTAGTAGTTAGTAGTTACCGGTTAGTTAGTGGTAACATAGCCATCAAATACAAATACACGTTATTCCACATGTCACATTTTGTCGAACGTGTTTAATGAATTGTATTTAGTAATCAAGGATATTAAGTAATCATCCACATCTTGGCTTACTGACATTACACGTTATATACATGTTTACGTCAGCAGAATAAATCCTGAAATGCACATTGATGTATTATACACATTTATATCTACGCTTTTGGTCACTTTTATGTCGCCCCTGTGTCTCACGATTAAGTGGAGCTCGATTGACGAGCGAGCAGGGCAGTCGTAAGGGAATTGGCTTTCATTGCGAATAAATCACGTAACTTGGCAGTGATTTTAGAGTAATGAATGACCAGTGTACTGAAGTGCAGTCGCAGTGAAGAGTGAACCAGTGTTATTGAATAAAATATTCACGGTTTGTTTTGTTAAACCGTTCAGTTTTATTATTTTATCCCGAACACGAACTCAAAAATTACAAAATCTGAGATGGCCACTTTTGTTTTTATACGGCTTAATTTTACTTGGTCAATTTTCATGCAATAAGTTATAATAATTTATTTGAAATTCAGGTACATGTGAAAGGAAACACTATCTTTTTGTAAATTTGATGATCCAATCATTTTTTTACAGCACAAAACTGAACAATTCGGCATTTTTCTTAGAGCACTATCTCCCACGCGAGTCGATTCAGTCTGACAGAGCGATCGACGACAGCTAGTTTTTTATAAGCTGTATGCCCTCGAGGGCATTCAATTTAGAGGGGAACTACAGCGGGGAATGCCTTTGATGGCGTCTCCATTCCGTGTTGCTCGATGGGTAAGCCCCATCACGACTTCCATGCCAAGAAATTCTAGCAAAACGCGACTCCACGTACCATAAATTGAAAACAACACTGTTGTATAACAACTTGTTAAGGTGATTAGTCATAGTCACCCCAAATTCTGTCACTATATAACTCAGTAACATTCGGTTAAGTAAGAACGGGGCAGAACAGAGCACGCGAAACAAATAGTGAGCGTAAATCACGAAAAACCACGAAGAAAATGTCTGTGTGAAGAAAATATATTTTTTCAAATAACTACACTTATCTTTTTATAAACCTATAAGTTGTCTTTAATATTGTGAAAGAATCATTAAAATCGCTTCAGGCGTTTGGAAGCAGTAGGCTTTTTTGTGTAATCCATAGGAAACTTTGGATACTAAACTTATTTTTCTATTCTTGACTGTTTTTTTTTTTTTTTTTTTTTTTATTGAACAAAATCCACAGCCCTTAATATAAAAACAGTAACTTTTACTAACCTAATCTTAAGGCCAAAAACGGATTTACATTTTATACAATACAAATTTTTAACAAACAGACAAAGTGTGAAAAGTATTAATAACCTAACGTAGTAACAGTATTAAATACGACGAGGTAAGTACATATTATATTGAATAAGAATATATAAAAATAAAGTATATATGTATATAAAATATAAAATTAACAACTAATTATTAAAATGAAAAATTACAGGGGGTTTAAGAGTGTTTACAATGCATGATCACCCTCCATTATTTTCAAAATTCCTCTTTTAAAAGTTCCCTTGCTACATACATACTAATATGTTTTTTTTTTAATTTAGTTGGCCATTTGCTTTGGTGTAGGCTTTCTAAGATAGGTCTTTATTGCAGTTTTGTGCCTTAAATCACTTTGATGTGTTAACTTATAAAATATTTATTCTTCAATAGCCTAATCTGTTCAAATATATATACAACACAATGCGGAAGCACTTTGTACGCGTCTACCGTTTTAAAAATTCACGCTGAACCCTAGTCTGGTGTTGGAAAGCGGTGGGTGCAGGTCGGTCGGTCTGCTAGAGAGGCACAGAACAACAAATGAGGCACAAGGTTTCAAGCAGAAGATAAAATAAATCAAAACTGAATCTAGCTCTCAGAATTGGTAATTTGAAATGGGGTAGGTCATAATTATAGCAGAACCATAGACGTAGAATTTTTTCGCTACGCTAAATAGACAAACGAAGCGTGGGAGAGAGAAGTCATTTTTAAATGTACCCCGTGCAAGAAGAAAAGTGACAGTAACAATGTATTGAATGTGACATGTTTTGCTTGAGTACATGCCCATACCGGACGGTCTCTTTTGCAGTTTAACTAATTTCGTATTTTTTTAGTAATCTTACTATTAAATAACAAATATTACTTTGTATGACAATGGTGTCGTGTTCAGTTTGTGACTGTGAATATACAAGACGTAATTATCCGGGAAAATACACGTTTCACAGGTAAATAAGAGATTATTGGTAGTTCGATTTGATTGCTTATTTTATCAATTCTGCTTTAGTAAATGGCCTAAAAACCAGTTTCATTCATAGATTAGGACTTTCCCTTATATTTGTTAATAATATTTCGTTGCTGCACCTAGAAATAAACAATATTTTATGTAAAATATAAAAATTTTTGATTACGATAGGGCTTGACCAAGTGATGACGTCAGAAATATCGATAGTCCTGTTGCAGTCTATATCGTAGTATAATGCGCATCATGTAAAAAGAACGCTGGCGGTCAAGCTTCTTCAGGCGTTCCAGCGTTCTTTTTAAGAGATTACTTACTTTTCTACTTATTTAAGAGATGTATACCTATGCATTCAATGAGTGCCTACCTAGTTTACTACAAATAATGTACAATTATAGTACACGTCATGTAAAAAGAACGCTGGTACGCCTGTAGAAGCTTGACCACCAGCGTTCTTTTTACATGACGCGCACTATACCAACCTATAAATAAAATTTTTGTCCATCCTAGAATGGAGGTTTACTTTGTTTGGAGTAAATATGTGTGCTCTGTTAACATTTTACCGTTTTTTTAAAAATCTTTAATAACCAGGTGGACATTGAGGTGTGTGTTTTTGTATTGAATATTGAAAAGGTAACTTTAAAGCACCACGGGTGTTTTTATTGCAGTTTGTGTAGTAGATATTTTGGAGTAAATATTTACGTTGTTGTACACACGCCTTTTTCCGAAAGGGTATATTTTTTTTTACTTTTTATAAATAAATATTGTTTATTTCTGCTTAATAAAATAATAGGTAACAAATTAAATTTAAATATACCCCAAAAATTCCGTTCCAGCGGGACTCGAACCTGCACCCTCGCCTGTGATCAGCGATGCCTTTACTTTCGAACTTTGAACAGAAGGTTTCCGATGAAACACCTGTAGATACAGCACTATCAACTTGGCGCTATAGCCGAGTTGATAGTGCCTACAAATTTCGTCTCCAGCATCATAGCTCGATCTATGGCTAAATTGTTTAAGGCATCGCCGATGACAGGCGAGGGTGCGGGTTCGAGTCCCACTGGAACGGAATTTTTGGGTAACATATAAATTTAATGTTATCCATAAAAAGTGGTTTACACTTGAAAAATAATAAACTTTGGGGTAACAAATTGTCTATAGATAAAGTAACAGAGTGAAAAATTATATGGGCGTAGCACGGCTGATATGAAATGTTTTTGTGCTTTCAGATTTCCAAGTAATCCTTTGCTACGAGAAAAATGGTTATCGGTTATAAGAAGAGTGGGATAGACTCAAATAAGAACTCCACTAGCAGCAAACAATTTAAGTTTAAATTTAACAGGGAAACTCTAAGATCCCACCTATTAATAAAACTGTAATATTTAGGGGTCAATAAATAATAAAGGTTTATTTATTAACTGTATTCAAAATTGGAATAAGAACCTTATTCTCTTTATGACGTCAATTCTGCCACACTGTGTTATTCATGAAAGACTTAATCTGCATTAAGATGTATTTATCTACCATACACATCACGGACGGATGATGAATTCTATCGACAATGTAAAAGTGTTGGTCAAGGACAACACTATTTTTAACTCGGACATAGCTTTCACCAACACGTGCACATATTTTTTTTTGTTCCATCTTCGATCTCTAATTGTAGATCTAGTACATATACTAAATCTATGAGCAGAACTGATAACCGTTGGGTAGTAAAGGTCTCGAGTGGCGACCACAAAGACATTACAAAGGTCGCAGGAAAGCGATGGATGGAGGCGGTTCAATACCGTCGTGGCGTTCTATGGTGGAGATCAATGTCCACCAGTGGACTTTTACAGGCTAATGATGATGAGGATTATATCTGAATTGTTTTGTGTTATTAAATACAATAACTGGGTTTGATACCTACCCATAGGTAGGTATCAAACCCAGTTATTGTATTTAATTTGTTCTGTTTTGGTCCTTAGCCACTAATATTTCAGAGAACAGATCAGTGACTGAACTGATTATAATGATGATAGAACTTTTCCTACTTCCTGCTACACTGTGCCGACAGTTAATTTATTAAACATGCTTTTAGGCAGGCGCGTGTTTCGTTATGCTAACAACTAATTTGTAGAGAAACCGGTGATTGGATGGACCTTCTGTGCTTGATTAGTTTTTGCATTATTTAGCAGTATCCGGCTTCTTCGAGCTGTGTTTTTTTGTTTGTTTGACGGGTCAAGCCCACCAGAGGCCTTAGACAAAGTAACATTCTAGTCGCTTGTAGAAAAGCCAACTATGTATGAGATTGACGCAAGCTATCGATATGTCACGTGGTCAATTGTATTGTATTACGATCGTAGAAATGGAATCGCCTCGAAGCGAATGCCACTTGGCTAGGCTGGCAGGGCCCTTACAGTACAGGTATATCTTGCGCACTATATCTAGGTTAATACGGTAGCAACAACATAAAATAATTAGAAACAAATTCAGTATAAGACTCAAAAATCAGCTTTTTGTTTACACAAATTTTACCTGCAATTTGGCCATTCATGATGTAGGTCAGGTACTCAAACAAGTAGGCAAAAAAAATTGCAGTAGAAACCTCACACGTGTAATGGAGATTCTTAAAAGGCTGTCAAGAGACAAATAGGCTTCTTTCAAACGTATTTTTAGCAAAATCTAAACAGTTTATATGGCAACAACAAAAATATAATACGTTAATATTCATCATATTTCCAGGGCCCTAAACACGATTTCGATAAATTTTCCCGATAAAATATCGTGAACTAACCTCTGCAATGAGCTTTTAACATAATATGTATGTAACAACGTACATTGATGAAACTAATAAAAACTTATCATATTATTTTAGAGAGCTTAGTAGATTTATATTTTCGACAACGCAGCAAATATTTGATTAAATTAATAGTAATAAATAATTTGTTTAAAATACTGTGTTGCGTGACTTTTGGTCACCTTTCGTTGTCCTGGAACAAGCGTCATACAACTTGCCATTTCACAAGTAAGCAGATGAATTATCCGAATTCCAAACAAGGGGTTACTGGCGCTTTCTCTCATTTTTCACAGTTTTTTTTTTATACTACTTGGATGGCGGAACAAGCAAGAGGCCCACCTGATGTTAAGCGGTAACCTCTGCCAATGAACAGTCCCTTATAGGGCAGGTCCACCTAGGACGCACCCTATGTGGCATTGCGCTGCGCCCGCCACCCTGAGACATAGATGAAAAGTCTCATGTGCCTGTAATTTCACCGGCACTCTTACCCTTCAAACCGGAACACAGCAATGCGAGCACTACTGCTTTGCGGCAGATATAGGTATAATGCTATAATATAGTTATAATACTTTCAAACATTACATTATTTAACTAACATGATTTTAGCCGAAAACGGGAAGGGCCCTCTTAAGCGGTAATTTCTGCCAAACAATGCAACACCTCATACGTCATGTCCACCTAGGACGCGCCCTATAGAATAGAATAGTGTTTATTTCATAACTTGAGGATACATTACATAGTGCTTATTATAGGTACTTAAGGTTAAAACAACTATTGAGAGTTAGGGTAGGCACTATGAGGTTAAGGAACCTACCTCCCGTGCTAGTTTAAAACTGTGTTACGGCGAGGTAGGCCTATGTGGCATTGCACTGCACCCGCTACCCTGAGATATTAAGATTAAAAGTCTTATGTGCCTGTAATTTCACCGGCACCCATACCCTTCAAGGGAACACAGAAATGCGAGCACTACTGCTTTGCGGCAGAAATAGGTATGGTGGTAGTACTTCTCGGAAGAATTTCACAAAAAAGCTCTACAACTAATCTTAAGCGAGATGTTGTTATCAACAAACTCAATAAACTTGGTGTAGTAATCACCATTAGGGAAGTGTGAAGCTAGTGAGAGTGAGACGCTTGCATAGTGTAGTGGTACGCATTCTCTCATTAAACATTACCCAAGGGAGACCGGGGTTCATCCTGGGTGTTGGCGGATTATAACGGTGTTTATTTATTTATATGTAGTTATAATAAAATAAATAATGCTGGACAATTTACACAACATTATCTAGCCCAAGCTAAGCAGAGCTTATGTTATGGGTACTAGATAACTGATATACTTTATACAATACAGTACATAGATAGTTTTTTTTAATTATACATAGAAAATAACCAGAACACCCTGAACAAATATCTGCGATCGCACAAATATTTGTTCCGAAGCGGGAATCGAACCCGCAACCTCCTGCGTCGCAGGCCAAGCTTCGCACGCCGCGCCACAGAGGTACTACACTACTTAAACGGACAAACGAACTAATCGTTGGAACCTACATAAATCGCACTGAATTATTCAATGCTACACGACTATCAAAATACCCCAACAATCCACGAAATACCCCAAATTACCCCAAAACTACCTAAAACTGTCAATCAGTTGACCCCAGCAACCCCAACAGTGACCATAGATTAATTATTCACGATAGACAATGGGATTTAAATCAAGCTATTGTTTTACCAACATCATCATCGGTATCATTAGCATGTAGAAGTCCACTGTTGGACAAATTAGCGTAGCGCGGTATCTGAGTCGAAAGTAAAGTAAGTAATATTTATTTGCTCAAATAGTCGGCGGTACATTATTAAGGTTTACTTATAACAAATATCTATATATCTATCTATCTATGTAGCCCGTGTCCATCCACTGCTGGGTATAGGCCTCCTCTCTAATACACTCTCTCCGGTCCTGTGCTGCTCTTATCCATTCTCGTCCAACTTCTTTGACGATGTCATCCGACCATCGGGTGGGTGGTCTGCCTCTTGGTCGCCGAGCATCTCTTGGCCACCATTCTGTAATAGCTGTGGTCCATCTTCCGTCATTGCTTCTAGCCAAGTGTCCCGCCCATCGCCACTTAAGACTTGTGATCCGCATACCTACGTCTACGACTTTGTATGGTATTTATAACAAATATAATTAAAATTAAGTAGATATACGTTTTATGCAGCGTTACTAACAAAAATTAAGTTTGTACCAATTTAAGCTCTATTCCCCCCACACTAGGTCCCCACTGAGCCTGTAATTGTAGGGTCCACTAGCAACTAGTCTAATTGCTGGATGCGGCGTTTGTATGTGTGTCCATCGATTAGGAGATAATACTGAATATCAGACTTAATAAAATAGACAAAAAAAGCGCATAAGACATTTTGTTGAAAGCATTGATTTTATTATATTTTTAAAAGATATGGCAAGCTTCGCCGCCCGGCCCACGCCTGTGTCGAATATCTGAAATTAGTACTTGTCTGTGTCTGGCCTAAGAATAGACCCCTCCGTCTCCTCCCGTGGATGTCGTAAAAGCCGACTAACGGATTACCCGGACTTGTTTGTAAGATTTTTTGGTATAGAATAGAATTGTAATTGCATAGTAATAGAATAGTTTTTCTTTTGAAAATAGTAGAATAAGAGGCCACTGAGCCGCGCAAACGAAATAATTACAAACTTTGAGCTTAGAAAGAATCTCCCAGCAACATCTGTTGGTCGTACGACCCTGGATAAGTGGACCGTCAGCGGAATATCTTCCCTTTTTAATGAGGGAGTCATTTCCAACCGTTGTTCTCCATAAAGACACGTGACCAACGTTTCTCGGAACAGCATACCTGGCGAAGTATAGTACTATACCATGGGGCTTCGACCAAAGGAGCTAGGTGTAGTGTATGTACCTATCATCAATGTAAGTCTGACGGTATGTAAAGCCTTCAACTGCCTGTTTCTGGGTAAGACGGTCTGACAAGAGAGACGGTAGTCTGTGGAGCCGGGAGTGATGGCGGGAGACTGTCTGCTCTGTATACGTGGTGATAACATTAATGATCTACCATGAGCCGCTTACGAGGAACCAGGAATTACTTACTAACATTGTGGTGTACAGCACTACACTAGTGTAGTGCAGTATACTACAATGCCTAGGCATTTCGTGTTTATTTATTTACATCGTAAACTCGCGTCGTACCCTTATTGGGTAACGAAATAAACAAGCGAAGATGAGCTTGAATGTTTAATGTTTCATTCATCAAGTTCCAAGGAAAACATCTTGGAAACAAGCTACGTACGTAACACACAATTTTACAGAGAACTAAGGTTATCGACATAGGTTTAGAGTGTTTCCTGAAATGGCAATGGGCTGGGTATACAGTTGTGGTCATATAATTAAGAACGATTTGAAGTTCTAGAAGTTTTTTATTTAAATCGTATCATACACAGAGATGTGTACCTTCTGAGAAGCAACTAGTTATGTTATATAATAGTCACATTAATAGAGCAACCTGACTTAAGAATAAAGTATGAAATCGCTAACTATTTTTTGCACATTTTATTGATTTTATCAAAGTAACACATTCAAATAGTACTGAAACTGGACAAATAATTAAGAACGATTTATTTAACTGCTCGGGAATTGTTTTGTATGACACTTAGATTTAAAAAATCACAATATTATGTAGCACAGGAAACATAAAAATAAATTTAATAAATATTTAACTAAAATTAATAGTTAATAGCATATCCACGGCTTTTAATTACAGCTTTACACCGGCGAGGCATTGACTCTATTAATTTTTGACATTTCGCAAGAGAAATAGAGTTCCATTCTTCTAAAAAAACCTCAAACAGCTCTCTTAAATTTCCACACTTTGTATTTGAAACCTTTTCTTTACTTCAAACCACAGATTCTCTATTGGGTTTAGATCTGGACTGTTAGCAGGCCAGTCTAAGACAGAAACTAATTGCGCTGTAAGAAATTCCTTTACGGTGCGTGCAGTGTGCTTTGGATCATTGTCATGCTGGAATGTCCAAATGACCGGTAGAACGTCTTCAGCGTATGGTAACATTGTATCTTCCAGTATATTTTTGTATTGGAACTGATCCATGTTACCTTCTATCAACTTTACAGGTCCTACACCATGTCCAGAAAAGCAACCCCAAATTTTCACATTTCCACCACCGTGCTTTAATGTAACTTTCGTGTACTTTGGGTCGAATGCTGTATTCGGGGGACGTCGTACATATCGTTTTCCATCAGAACATACTCTGTTTATTTTCGTCTCGTCAGAAAAAAGTACATTTTTCCACTGTTGCACAGTCCAGTTTTCATACTTTCTCGCAAATGCAAGCCGGGCTTGCCTGTGGCAAAGTTTTAACATGGGTACCTTTCTTGCTATCCTACCGTGCAATTTTTCTTCTACCAAACGTCTTCGAATAGTGCGTGCTGAGATTGCTGAAGGGTTGTTTTCACCAAAATATTATTTTCTAAGCTCATTGGACCCTTTAAAAGGATTTTGTTTTGCCATACGAACGATGTTTCGGTCATCTCGAGGAGTTGTTTTTCTCTGTTTAGGTACACGTGGAACATTCGAAGTAGTTTGATACGTAGCAAAATGCTTTACAGCGTGGAAAACCATCATTTTTGAACATTGCAGATGGTCGGCTATCTTTTTATAAGACCAATTCTTCCGGCGAAGTTTTATTATTACTTCCCTTGTAGATTTATCACAACTTTTATTTTTTCCCATTGTTTTTTCTAAAGTAGCAATCACCTTTAATCTTTTACAGCACGTAATGGCGCCAAAATTATACAAACAGTAACAAATTGACTGAGTGATCTCTATTTAAATTTGAATAAAGGTATAAACTACTTAGCGTTCTTAATTACGTGACCAGCCAGTAATGAGGAATACTTTGTTTAAAAGTAGTGTAAAAAGTTTGCCTATTGATTTTTAGCCAATCATGTGTATCAATGAATACAGTGGTAATATGGAAATGTTTAACGATACCGAGAGAAATAAAAACAAATGCATACAATTAGTTTTGCATCTTAGTTGGAAAAAATCTTCCCTTTATATCAGCGTTCTTAATTATATGGCCACCACTGTATATACCGAAGAACCGACAACCGTTGGGGTAAACGTGTTCTATGGAGACCACGTCTTGGTAAACGTAGTGTGGGGCGCGACTTTGTCTTTAATCGTGGCTCATCCGTGCGTAGATCAACCCGCCTAGCCAAGTGGCATTCGCTACGAAGCGATTCCATTTCTAAAGTCGTAATACAATACAATAGACCACGTGATATTTCGAAAGCTTACTTCAGTCTCGTACATTGTTGGCTTTTCTACAAGCGACATCGTATCTACAATGTTACTTTATCTAAAGCCTCTGAGCTGAAAATAAGCGTTGCAGTTTACTGTAGGATTATGCTGAGCACGGAACTTTTTTGATGGCACTATACCAACTATTGATGATGATGATGATGTCATCCAGGCTGATTTCGGCCACGGCGACTGTTTATCTGCTTTCTACGGAAAAGCTTCGCTGGTGGGGTCCTTATATAACTTACATCCCCTAATTATAAACCAACTATTATTTATTCTGTATTATTTATTATGTATACACATCACATTTTTAATGAAATTGATTGTGTATAGTTTTATCAAAATGAACTTTTTACTTACTCACTTTTACATCATTTATCGAAATCGGTTCAGTGGATTTTGAGGTCTGAAGGTTAATCTATACAAACATACGTACTTCCTTCCATTCCTCATGGAAGCGAGAAAAGCACAACTATGCCACACTGAAGTAGTTAGGTAAAAAAGTTGTATATAGTGTACTCCGCCCTATTTATATTTTAAAGCGTTTCGGTGTACTCTTTCTTTCGTTGTAGCGCGTTAAATATTTAACGCCGCCCGACCTACGGACGAGGGCGGATGAGGCTTTCACTATTTTATTTTTGTACTCGAGAGATGTACAGCAGTTGTTGAAGTATATAAGACAGACATACATTTCTATGGCTGATATTATTGGGTGGGTAGCTGGCTGAGATGCGAGAGAAGCAGATTCGATTCCCGCCATTTTTGTTGTTGTTAAACTGGGCTTCGTCCCTGTGTGATCATAAAGCCCTATCGGTAAACACAAATCAAACTAAACAACAATAATCCTTTTCGATAAAAAACCGACAACTAAGTTAGGAATTTATCCCTAATACAAGATTTTCTAATTTTAGTGATCGGATCCGTGTGCTGATCACGATGAGCCTAAACACGGCCAGTCTACTATTATCCATCGAGGAGTTCCGTTGTCCTCCATCAACAGACTCTGTACGTGTCTACATCATCAGATCAGCTCGCTGTCACCATCATAGTGTATTGTTATCTGAACTGACAGGCATGCCAAATTTCAGTTCAATCGGATCAGTCACCCTTGTCGCCACCCGTGAAATACTTATCATTGAGTAGTTCCAATGACCATCTCTGGTCTTCTTCATCAGTTCCACTTCACCAAATAGTACTTTGTGAATGCACATGCTTGACTTTTTTCATTGTGATCAGAAAACTATTCTGATTACTAATATTATAATATCTTGTAATGGGGATAAATGCCTAGCTTCGTAAACGTATTTTTTTCGAAAAGAATTATAGCTATTGGCTACAGAAACAAAATATTTTTGTTTATTCATCAATTACTATTGGAATTTCAAAGTTCAAAATGCTATTTGTGTGTGAGATTGACGCTTCCCTTCCCTCTTCCGCGGCAAAGTGAAATGACTGAGATAAATAGAAGTCGAAGGAAGTCGGGCCGAAGAAATCCGGGTCATCCGAAAGCGCGATGGGTCGACGACATCGTATCCGTCGCGGGAAATACCTGGTTGAGAGACGCACAGGACAGAGGAGGCTGGCAAAAGAGAAAGGAGGCCTATACCCAGCAGTGGGTGATTCCGGGCTGAGATGATGATGATGATGATGAAACAAAAGTAACTAAGCGCTTACTAATGCTTAGCATTATCTCCGTCCCTCTCTTACACGCGTGATTACACTTGTGTGTAAAAGTGACATGTATGATGCTAAGCATTAGTACGTGATAATTAAGATCTATTTATGTCGGCCTCAGTCTCTTTGCAGGCCACTTCGCTGAAGCGTAGAAAGTAAGTTCAGCACAGCCATACCGGTTACTTGCAGCGGCTTGGCGCTGCCGGCTGTGATTAGCAGTGTCCGGCTGGCTTTGTCAGTTTCTGCTCAGGCGGTACAGTCGACCGAGCTTAGGGTTAATGTTTACATACATACATACATAGACACACGCCTTTTTCCCCGAAGGGGTAGGCAGAGCCTCAATGGGCCTCTTTTCACAGTGGGTTGCACCATCGTGGAATATAGACGTGACAAGTGGTGAGCTCATCGCCGCCATTGCTTCCCACGACTGACTCAGCTAACGCTTTCTTCCAGTAATAACACATTAATGTTAATGTTTATAAAGAAAAAATCGGCCAGGTTGAGCCATGCGTACATCAGGGTCCCGATATCAATCGCCTTAAATCTCAAAAACTTGGGCTTTGTAGTCTGTCTATCAACAGAATTTTCGTCGTCCTTCCTTTCCACAATGCGTCGCGTTGTAAATATCCCGTTTCTAGATAAAAGTATGTACATGATAATTTCTTTTTTTTTTTTATTTTCCTTTGTTAATCTTTGTTTCTGTGTGTGTGTGTGTGTTGTTTTGTATCTGCGTTCGTTGACACAAATAACAGGTTTTTCATCCTTCTTTTTTTTCTAAAACCTTTCTCTTTACTGGCTCTCCCGTGCTCTTATTTCCCTGTTTATACAAAGACTAAGCCTCGATCGCGATACATGGGATAAATCACATGTGACCCGCTTAGAGCTTAGGCTTAGGGTTCCTTGAGTTCAATTGCAACGCTCGGAGTTTCACTGCCGGATAAAATCCGACGCGACTCTACGAAAGACAACTGAAACTGTTTCGGTCTAAGATTAAACCTGACCTTAGACCAAAGACTTCTCTTATAAATAAGACTTTAATACAAAAGCAGATGGTTTGATTTCAGAAATCAACTCTCGAGCTAGGGCAGTCCGAAGTTATGTCAAAAATGAGAAAACCTTGAGGCTATATGTTAAAATATCGAATGAGCGGAGTCTATCAAGAAAACAATAGTTGCAAGACAGTGACAGCGTTATTACTCACTTGAACCCGGGAAGAGATGTGTTATAGATTTCTGCCGCTCGGAAGTAACTGATTTAAGAGACAATTGATAATACTTCGTTTTGCTTCTAAAGTAGGAAATATAAAAATAAATTATGAATCTAAGTGATGTGATTACTTACTGAAAACAAATTTACGCTTAATATTTTCTCTAATCGAAATATCTAGATATTTTATCTAAGGAAGGACCTAAAACGGGTTTTAGGAGCGCCAAATTCAAAAACTAAAGCTCTCTAGAAAAGTTTCACTAACCGTGTTTCTTGTCTATGATTTATACAGACTACATTCTCAAGTAACCTTGTGACTATGTTTATAACCTTTACTATTACTGAGTGAGCACGTAACGCAACGACTCCAAAATTTTAACATAGCGTCTTCATTACCAAAGGAAGTGTTGATGAGCTGTGATGAGCAAAAAACAATACAATTTGAGTTTGGCGGAGCAAATATTATGATTAATATTTATGTACGGAACCTCTATCTAGTTAGTTGAACTCTATTTAGTGCACTCAGGCTGGGGGATTAAAGACTCAATCCTATCAATGAACACTAGATTAAGCTCAAAGTTTTTAAAACGAACAACATGGAGGATTTCTGTTCTTTTTTTACAAGCTTTTATTTAACATGCAATGTTCGTATTTTCTCGGGTCAAATATTGCAACTAAATTTTAAAGCATTCTCAAGCATCCTCAAGTTCCGATAACATTACAATGTTATGATGACAGCGAGCTGGTCTGATGATGGAGACGGAAGGTGGATAACGGAACTCCTCGATGGATAATAGTAGACTGGCCTTGTTTAGGCTCATTTCGATCAGCACACGGTTCCAATCACTAATTTTATGAATGCTTGTATTGAAAAATACAGTTTTTACAAATTAGTAGTTTATGAAACTGGCATATAACAGGGGTTATTAAAACACAAGTGTGAGGCGAGGTTTGCCATACACGAGTGTTTTAATACCTAGTTCAGTGCAGTTTCATACACTACTCTATCTACACTCATGCAATAAAACTTACTTGGCCAACAAAGAACATGAAAAACAATGACGTAAATAAAAGGCGTAATTAGAATAAGCAAAACAAAAGACACGATTCTACCGCGCATACCATGTAGCGCGCGTAACGCATACCATGTAGCGCGCGTAACGCATACCATGTAGCGCGCGTAACGCATACCATGTAGCGCGCGTAACCACAAACTATTTCAAAAAAAACTTCGGAAAACAGTTTGAATCCTCCTTGGTCTAAGAGAGCCGAGGACGGTAATCATCAATACACACGTGTATCATACGACGTTTTTCACAGTAGTGAAATAAATAAGAATAAAACAAATACACACTCTGTGCAAATGTGCAACTGTCTCTATAACTCTCTTGTGAATAATAGCAATGACAAAGTCACTGTTTGATACAGGTGTCATTATGTGCCTAATTGCGGTGGAATTAGAGCTACTTTATGAGCAAGTGTGTTGAAAAACTTATTATTTAAAACTAAGTACATGCTGCAGGCCGCCTGCTTTGCTCGTATACCTACACCCACTAACGTTGGCCGCCAACGCCCAAAACTACGCCAATCACCATTGTACACGTTGGTGTCAGCGCTCACAGAGCCCTGGTAACTAAATTCGACTTTATAAAGGTATGTGAGTGAAACCCTAAAACCTCCGAACTCAATTATCACATTTCCAGAGCCTCCATCTTGTAAAAAGAAAGTTTGCGAAAATACGAAAAAAGTTGAAATCAAATTTCCCGTTCCCAATTTCCCATTTGCCTACCCTAACAAATTTATTAGTGTACTACTGTCGTAGGAATGTATATATAAAAAGAACTGGGCGCGTGTCTGTGCGTCCGTCACCACGCGAGTGCGTGGCTAAAATAAACACTATAGGGGAGGAGATTGCGGCTGAAATAAGAGCTGATTGCTGTCACCAATGGAAAAACTTAGTTTGGGATTTTTTATTAAAAGTTTACGTTACCCAAGACTAGATGTCGCCACTAGTTGATTAGAACGCGCTATCCACAGACTATATAACAAGATAGACACCGCAAGTGCACCTACTTTTGCGTGTCACTGTGCCTGTGCGCAATGCACCTATTAGCAAACCTCAAATCAGTTCGCTTTCGGCCGTCTTCGCGATAGCACGTCGGATGTTAACAGAAAAATGCCTAATTGTGCAATAGTGAACTGTAAAAATTCTTCGAAGTCAGCTAGCTGTGCGAATGGACATATTTCGTAGCATAGTAGGTGCAAAATAAAACGGCACGCTTGGTTTCATATAAATTTACGTATTTGCGGTGTCTATCTTAATATATGGTCTGTTTTATTCTTTGTACGGGGCGCCCCTTTGGATTTGGGTTTTACCAATTTTATTATTTCCACTAACTCCCTCATGCGGCTGCAGACATAATCCTATGATAGCATAAAGAAAGACAGACAAACAGACGGGTGGAGGGGGGCGTAGGCTTAGTACTAGGGTCCCGTTTAGCACCCTTTGTATACAGAACCCCATAAAACCACCATATAGCCGGTTCTGCCCCTGTCTGCTGTCAATGAGTCACTTTCTAACTTGATTTGGAACGCTATTGTCTCTTAGACTACTCGTTACAGAAATATTCGTATCGCAGCGACATCGCATTAGTCGTCCGTGTCACATGAGTCTCTTTCTAACGTGATTCAGTAGGATTTGAAATCGCATCTCAACGAGCGACACTGCATTAGTCGCTTGTCTCATATGAGTCACTTTCTGGCGTAATTTGTGGGATTTAGGGACACTGCTTGCTTTCGTTAGACTGACTTTAGTATAGTTGCAATATAGAGTTTTGGATGTGTTTTTTTTTACATTTATAAACCTTTGTTTGACCACGATCTCACCTAGATCTCACGGTCTAGAAGGCACCTATTCACTCTCCCTTGAAGAGACCCAGATTATAGTTTTCAGGAAAGACAGACGACGGTATTGTATTCTACTCCGTAGCAGTTCACATTACGAGTATAAAGGTAGAACCGAAACGTTTAGTACGAATAGAAGGTATACTAATGAGGTAAGGATGGTACCGAGCCATGCGTCTGCTCGACCTATGATGAAAAGGAGATGGTGGGATCAGATCGTGAAGTTCCTGGGAGCATTCTCCGAAATGTAACCTATAGAAGATCGAAAGGCATGCGACTTTAAGGTCCTAGTCTCCGCCATATGTTGTTCACCTATAAGCCTGAAAGCTCTGCATTCGATCGAGTCCAAGGCAGCAAGCTGGTGTTCGGCCGAGCCATCCCAAACATGGCAGCAGTACTTCATATGCTTTATACACGGTGTAACTGGAAGGGTGGATCATCGGTGGCAGGGCGATGGGTGACCTCAATGCCTATCGATTTAACCCCCCTGTATGTTCCGCGATTTTCAGTCGTTCAAAAGTTATTCTGATTTTTAATAGTCAAAATCTGATTCTAGGCTTCATGTCCCAAGTGTAGCCAAACTGTTAGGTCTACCACCGTAATTTTTATTTTAGCTTGTAGCTCAATAGTAGACCTTTCGTCCTACAATACCGGGTTGAGTCGTTATTTGATAAAAATCCAAATAAAAAATAACCTGTACAAAAAAAAACCCCAAACTTAATTTTTCACCTAAATTTAAAGGCTCAAAAAAAAGATAAAAAAGTAACGTATTTTTTTTCTACAACCTACCTTAAAAACTATTTAAGAAGAATAACATAAAAAACAGAATAACTTTTGAACGACTGAAAATCGCGGAACATACAGGGGGGTTAAATCGATAGGCATTGAGGTCACCCATCGCCCTGCCACCGATGATCTACCCTTCCAGTTACACCGTGTATATAAACTGAGAAGCTGTCCTGGTGTAAAGTAACGCTCATTCAAGATGCCTAGCTTCATGGCAGCTGTTTATTACTCAACCTTACATTACACAGACTGAGTCCAACTATTTGTATAATCTGCAAATATTTAGCCCGGGTCTGGGTGTGGTATCATGGCACTCGTAGTTCCTGATATCCACGACACAGGGCATCATAGTTAAGGATCTGGACTACGTACGTGACTGTTGGATGTTAAGTTATTCTTAAATGTGCGGTGTCCGGCCTAAGAATAGACCCCTCCGTCTACTCCCGTGGATGTCGTAAAAGCCGACTAAGAGATTACCCGGACTTATTGATAAGATTCGTTTGTATAAGATTTGTCCTGGTTGCTAGCTTATTATAGAATGTGTTATTACTGGAAAAAAGCGTTAGTAGAGTCAGTCGTGGGAAGCAATGGCGGCGATGAGCTCACCACTTGTCACGTCTATATTCCACGATGGTGCAACTCACTGTGAAAAAAGGCCCATTGAGGCTCTGCTTACCCCCCTTCGGGGAAAAAGGGGGACCCCCCTTCGTGTGTCCATGTATGTATGTATGTGTCTTTGAAATGTAATAACCTAAACATATAGGTTTCCTCAAGCTCTTTTTCTTCATCTATTAAGAGCACGTGGTATTTGTACATCAATGTACATATTTAGATTGCCTGAACTGGCCTGACCCGCCGGCCGGAGCGTCTAGACCGACTATTTATACGATTAATCGATGGATTAAGTCATGTAACAAAAATGTACGGACTGATTTATTTATTAAGAAACAAGTACAACACCATAACAGAACACCCATAGCGATGTTATGTGCACATAATTATGTAAAAATTTAAAAACAACCGAGCTTAGAAACAATATATTTGTACGATCTGCAGATATTTATTCAGGGTGTTCTGGGTATTTTCTATGTAAAATAAAAAATATCTATCCTTGTATGTAATGTATTGTACTATATCAGTTATGTTACCACATAAAACAAGCTCTGCTTGGCTTAGGGCTAGATAATGTTGTGTGAAATGTAAAAAAAAAAAGACGAAAAGTCTCATGTGCCTGTAATTTCACCGGCACCCATACCCTTCAAACCGGAACACAGCACTGCGAGCACTACTGCTTTGCCGCAGAAATAGGTATGGTGGTAGTACTTCCCCGGACGAACTCTTTCCCAAAAAAGGTCTACTACTACAGAACATACAATCATACAATAGTACAAGTACAGAAGGTTGACTCTGCAAATCATTTAAATAAATAGCGACTTGCCTCCGCACAATAAAGTGCAATTCAGGTCGCACAGCGCTAATTACCTACAGCTAAATTCACCTAGTAGTTACCCCTCTCTCTATCGCGTAACTCTTATCTTGTCTGACTCACTGAATCGAGTCCGCCGGGTACTTGTAGCTTCGTACCTAAAGTGCGAAGCGCGCCGCGCCTGGTACTACGACTAAAATGCATTTATATCTGAAAAGCATGCATTTATTTGAAAAGTTATCAACATTGTTATGTGGTCAACCTACAACAAACAAATAGACACGTCCGGGCGAGTGGCCGGATGGTGGCCGGAAGGCAGTGGCCGGAAGGCTGAGTTGGTTCTTAGTTTGTTAGGTCAACTGCGTGGTATTGTATGACTAAGGATGGAATTAGCAAGTTTAAGGCGCATACCAGAGCCAAATTCTGACACTTTCTAACTCATTAATGTTTAGGTAAGTTATAAAGTGACAGATTAGCGCTCGCGCAACGAAAAGTAAGTGAAAATCACGAAAAACAATTATTTGCCACGTGCAAAACCGTCGCATCACAGAATCATACGTTCAACTCGAACATAAAGTCTCTGCCGACATTTAGGTGACAGTAAAAGTAAAAAATTCTAAGTCGTTTATAAGTTGAATCAAATTTTCAGTCAAAAACAGTTGCACTTTGTTTTTTTTCACATGGTTAATAAAGAGGTAGAACATTTTTGTACGTTCACTTTACAGATAAAAGGTCAATGGATGACGTATATTTTTTCCAGCACCTAACATTGACTCCTCTATGAGGAGAAAGCCTCCAAATAAGACCAATCAGCTGCTGTATGCGCCTGGGCAGGCCAAATAGCTCCTAGAATTGACAGCTTTTTAACCCCCGACGAAAAATCTGTTGTTGTGTTAACTATTAACTACTCATAATGATCTAACTTTGCTAAAAAAATCGCACTTACCTATTTCTTTCGATATTACGTCCTAAGTCTTAATCTAACCATTTCGCAATTATAAATCTTAAGTCTACAATACATTCTTAAATCATTTGACTGCAATTCCCAATTTACATACCGTAAATCACTAGAGCTGACATTTATCTAGCTTTGTAAACGTCAAAACAGGTTACCACGGCATTAATCAGGGAATTCCTCGAAACTTGACAATATTGTCTACAGTGCTGAGCCGGTAATCCTTATTGCATACTGTTTAAGGTAGATAATCGCTTGTAAAGCTCTGTGTGGTTAAGTGACGTTTCGGTGCAGCGTGTGACATTTTGTGACGTCCAGTACATGTGTTCTTGTCATCCTGTGTCTATTGTAACGTTAATTGGTGTAGTTTTTGGGGTTCAGTCAAAGGGTGACAACGCGACCCTATTGCTAAAAGACTGCAATATCTGTCTTTCTGGCTTTTGTAACTTACATATATTTGCATGCCTGATAATGGCGAGACTGGCTGAAGAAACAGAGTATTGTCTTAAATTTTATTCTTAAAAAAAATATGTCATTTTGAACTCCTTGGTGTTAAAAAAACTGGCCAAGTGCGAGTCGGACTCGCGCACGATGGGTTCCGTGCCGTTATCCACCACCCACCCTTTCTCTAAGGTGGGGGATGAATCTTCTGCCGATGGCGAGCGGTGCGGTGAAAAAAGGTTGCTGTAGGCATCATGTCAAACAATTCCTCGGGACAAAACCCATTATACAAACGGTAGAACACGCAAGAGAGAGGCAAAGTCTATCCTCAGACTTAAGGGCTCAATACCGTTCGTGAGCTTGGTGAGTGATAATTTTCACTAGAAACGGGATATTTACCATGATTTTTGTGTTTTAAATGTTCCCGATTGCAGTGCATGCAGTAGGTACGCAGGTAGGCTGGTAGCTAGGCACGTAGGTATGCAGGTAGCTATAGGTTCTCCCGTGATCATGGCGCATGCAACTGTGCCGAAATATCGGGAACATTTAAAACTCAAAAATCATGATAAATATCCCGTTT
Source organism: Operophtera brumata (assembly GCA_932527175.1). Taxonomy (NCBI): domain Eukaryota; kingdom Metazoa; phylum Arthropoda; class Insecta; order Lepidoptera; family Geometridae; genus Operophtera; species Operophtera brumata. Next base: position 48,398,133 of record OW052239.1, on the reverse strand, counting down.
CTAGTGAAAATTATGTACATAACCATGATAGTTTCAAAAGTTATATTGGTGAGTGATGTTCTAACTAAACTAAAAGCTTTTGTGCCAAAAATACGATTATACAAGCGTTTCTCAGAAAAAAAAAACATTGTACTTTTAAAAATAATTCACTTCTTAATAAAATTATTCCACGAAAACAATTCGATAACAACAATAAAAAAATATTATTTGGAAATATTTTTCTTATTAATTTGGGTGGCGCGTGCCGAACCCGCCATCTGTCGCGCAATTAGGTTTACATGAATTAACGCCTGCGTGTTCTATATTTGAAAATTAAAACGTTTTCTGAATTTGAACATTAAAATTGTTCCGTTGTTATAACAGATTATTAGTGATTCAAAAAGGACGAAAAGATTTTATTTTAATTGGCTTCGTTCGTATGACTTTGTAGTTAAAAGTTTGTCATATCCAAAATTTATATATTTGTCCGGTTCAAAATTGTTGGTCTGTCGGTCAAAAATAATCCCACACTAGGAAGTCTAGGAACCCCTGTGTCGTGGGTATCAGGAAGAACGAGTACCATGGTACCACAACAGCCGGAACAAATATTGACAGATTATATAAACACTAGCTTTTAACAGCGGCTTCGCTCGCGTCGATTTCCTTAGAAAAAAAAGAATAAAGTATCCCATCTTATCTATCCTATCAGTTGAATAGTTTAGACGTGAAACCGTAAGAAACAAACAAACTCACTATCGCAATCATTATACTTATTTAGTTAGGATTATTATTCATTCTGTAAATAATCAATAAAATATGTTAGGATTTGTCCCACATCGGGAATCGTACCCGCAATCTCTCGCATCCCAGCCGGCTGATCGCTCGCCGCGCCACAGAGGACGTTGAATGTCTGTCTGGTTTTAAATTTATCGTGTGTCTGTTCAATTCATTTGTAATAAATTTTTCAAGCACTTCCTTGAATCAGGGTGCACTGGTGTTTTGCATACCCGTCAAGTTCCGATGGCAATACATTATTATGAGAGCGAGCTGATCTGATGGTGACAAATGCCGGACAACGGAACTCCTCAATGATTAATGGTGTGGTTAGGAATTTATCCCCAATACAAGATTGTATAATATTAGTGATCGTAACCGTGTGCTGATCACAATGAATCTAAACACGGCCAGTTGTTTTATCCATCGAGGAGTTCCGTTGTCCACCTTCCGTCTCCATCATCAGATCAGCTCGCTGTCACCACATTATTGTATTGTCATAGGAACTTGACAGGTATGCCAAATTTCAGCTCAATCGGATATCGGAAAGTCATCCTTATCGCGATCCGTGAAATTCTTATCATTGAGTAGTTCCAATGGCCATCTCTGGTTTTCTTCATTAGTTCCACTTCACCAAATGATACTTTCTGAATGCACATGCTTAACTTATAAATGAGTAGAAAGGTCTAGCATGCATGTGAGTATGCGAGAGTACGAGGGTGTGTGATCGTGTGGGTGTTGTGTATGCATATGAGAATGTGTGGTTGTAAAAGAGACTGAAAAAAAAAAGATTTACCAAATAAATAAATTTGATCAGCTCACAGTTCCGATCAGTAACATAAAGCTTGTTTGGTGAAAGATATTTGCAAAACTTGTACTAAACTGAAACTCAGGTGCCATATACCTGCGAACTCCTCAAATATTCAGAGAGGGAGCGTGTTGGCAATTGGAACACGCCGCAACCGGCTCAGTCAATGAATATTGTAGTTGCAATTTGTGAAAAATGGATTACCTAATATAGAAATTGTGCAATGCTTTCCTAGTTGCTTCGTAAGACGTTTATTGGGCTCGAGACAGTAAATACCAAGCTGGATTCCTGGAATAACACATAGGCTATTCTTTATCCCGATATTCCCACGGGTTTGAGACTTATGCGGGTAATATGGGTTCCAAATCACACTTGACTTAAATGTAAGGAAATGTTAACCCATGCTAGTTTGATTGTATACTATCATCAGCCTACAGAAGTCCACTGCTGGACGTAGACCTCCCCCATAGAACGGTCGATGATTGGTCTTAAGCCGCCTCCATCCACAGCCTTCCTGCAACCTCTATAATGTCTTTGGTCTATCAAAAAGGGGCAATCCTTTGCGTAATCCGGTTCGTGGTCGCCACTCGAGAACCTTTCTTCCGCAACGGTTATCAGTTCTGCTAGCTGTATGGCCTGCCCATTGCCACTTCAACATGCTAACTCTGAGAGCTATGTCGGTGATCATGGTTCTTCTACGGATTTCCTCGTTTTGGATTCTATCACGTCGTGAAACTCCGAGCATAGCTCTCTCCAAAGCCCGCTGCGTCATTGGCAACGTGCACTTTCGTCTTGAGGCTCAGCGGTGTCCGAGCCTAGAAGATATGGCGTAGTTTCCCTAACGCTGCCCATCCAAGTTGGATTCGTCGGTACAATCCCTTAGCGTTAAGGTGGGGCATGCTGCAAAATTACCAATCTCAGAATTGATTTTTAACTGACAAAATCAAGTACAATATTCAAATTATAAATATGCATGGATACTACATTATAATTCCGAGGGATCTCTGTACTAGAAACACGATAGGCCAATATTTTCTCAAAACCCGAAGTTACCTCTAACTCTTTTCTCTTCTCTCGTCTCTTTTTGTAACAGCAAATCTAACTGTCGTTTTGTGTATTTTCATTTTTTATTTTGTTTTATATCTGTGTTGTTACAAATAAAAATAATTCTATTCCATTCTATTCAACTTTTGGTTAGTTTCGATTGTTTATTAAAATGAAGCATAATTATTGGGTAAAAAATAAGAGCTAAATTATCTATATATTTTACGAGATATTCAATAAAAAATGTGTTTTGTCGTGCGGCGCGTGGCGTTTTTTTTTGTATGAAGGTTTCTGCCTGGTGTTGGCGCAACCTTTATATTTATAATAGCCTTAGTTAATAGGCTTATCATGATAATGATCGTCTTAGAATTACCAACACCATGTGACAATAACTAATGTAACATTCTGTTTGTTTCAGGTATGTAATCCCAAACGTGACGGCCCTTTGCGAGGTCTTTTCGACCTCTGTGCCATCAAGGGAAATGCTGATGCTATCTCAAGGTTATCATAGGGTTACATTTAATAGGGCTTTTATGGGTATTTAAATGGGAACAAGTTTAAGGCGACCTAAACACGATTCACGCTTTTTAGGGTTCCGTAGCCAAATGGCAAAAAACGGAACCCTTATGGATTCGTCATGTCTGTCTGTCTGTCTGTCCGTTTGTATGTCACAGCCACTTTTTCCGAAACTATAAGAACTAAACTGTTGAAACTTTGTAAGTAGATATATTCTGTGAACCGCATTAAGATTTTCACACAAAAATAGAAAAAAACACCATAAATTTTGGGGGTTCCCCATACTTAGAACTGAAACTATATTTTTTTTTCATTAAATCCTTACGTGTGGTGTATCTATGGATACAGGTCTTCAAATGATATTGAGGCTTCTAATCAAAAAAATGTAAACTGAATAGTTTGCGCGAGAGATACTCCCAGAGTGGTAAAATGTGTACCCCCCGCCCTGTAACTTCTAAAATAAGAGAATGTTCTACCTTTCGTTCAATGTTACTTGCTGCTACGGAACCCTTCATGGGCGAGTCCGACTCGCACTTGGCCGCTTTTTTTTTCTTTGTGAATGACGAAATATCATATATGGCCCACTATAGACCTACGGTGCCACAGACATACACGCATAGCGGTCAAACTTCTAACACCACTCATTTTGCGTCGGCTGTTAAAAATATAGATAATTTTACAAAAGATAGATTACCAAAGATTGATTTTATTTATCTAATTTTTGGTCCAATAATAAGCACCATATTGAGTAACAATCGAATCCAGCCAAAAGTTAGAGGTAACTTTATATATATTTCTAGCGAGATAATATTATCCTATTTGGTACCTACAGTGTTCTCTTGGAATTATTATGTAGCAAGCTTATTTATAATTTGAATATTGTACTTGATTTAGTCAGTTAAAAATTAAATCTAAGATTAGGAATTTTGTGCCGTGATCATTACTCGTTCTCATTACACTCGACTTGCGAGAGTGAGTTGGCCGTTATCCATAAACTAAAGCCCAGTTGACTCCGCTGAATTAGACCCCTCTCCGGAATCATCCCCGCTGTCAAATTGCATTATCCCGAAACATCCCCTGAAATCCTATAAAATACCCGTGTGACCGCGGTTTGGGTAAATTATGGACAACATCTGATGATCCTAATTTAATGCCACGAGGAATGTTCTTTAGCTGTCTCCATCCACCGACTTCCTGCGACCTATAAAATCCTCGGTTCATCAAGTAGGGATTACGGTTCGTAAAGGCAATACAAGAACCTCCGTTGATTGTCAATACACTCACACTTCACAACAATAATCCTTTATCTATACCTATCATCATCACCATCATCATCATCATCATCTATCTTTGCTGAGCCGAAACCTATACGAGACGATAACCGATACAGTTCTACCAGAATATAAGTCCGGTCGACTGTTTTCGTTTGCGCAGAAAAGCGCAGACTGATATCCGACAGTAGCCAAACGTATAGTATAGCTCTGACCCGCTGTATAGCTCTTTCCTGCTCACGTCTAAGAGTCGACCACCCGCGATTTTGCAGCAAAATCGGTTAACTAATAACAGCGCAAGATTTTAGCGCGCGCTTTCTATTAGTAGAAAGCAGGCTATAGAAATTGGTCTACGGCGCAGGTACATCGGGGCGACTTATATTTTGGTTAAAACTGTACGCCGATAGCCGGAAGTATAATGGTCACCCTACAAGGACGTGTCGTAAAAACTATAAAGAAAGTAACAAAAGTAACTATACCGTCGGTAGATTCAACTCTGTTATCTAATGTCGTTCGTTCGCCGTGCCAATGGGTTTCTCTTGCGCTTAGGTCAGAGGCGAAAAGTGAAAGAACAAGTGTGATGAGAGGTTTCAATGCGTCTCGCAGACACTTCATACATGAACATTTTGCTCCCAAACATACATAGCTATGTAATGTATTGTGTTACGTATATCACCTAAATAGTACCCATAACACAAGCTCTGCGCTTAGCTTGGGGCTAGATAATGTTGTGTGTACTGTCCAGCATTATTTATTTATTATTGAATCTGTTTATTTTGCCATCGGTACAGTCATTAACAATAATATTTTTCGCGCTTCTTGTGGAATCTCAAAAGGAAAATCGGCCAGCATTTTCATTTTCAACAATGCGCTAAACAAAGGGCCAGTAATAATTAATATCCCATTTGGAGTCGGTTCGGCCATCCCGGGGAAACTCCCATCACGGGAATAATTAAACGAACGTCTGAACACAGCTTTATTGCATGTAGCACTGGTTTTTTTGGTTAAAAATTGCTTTTTTGTTGAATTATATGTTTATATCGAATTTAATTCCGTGTTTGTATTGTGGTAGCATGGTACACGTAGTTCCTGATACGCACGACACAGGGGATCCTAGTTTGGGATCAGGACTATGTATGTGACTGCTGGGTGTTATGTTATTTCGTTCAAATTGAAACCGGTCTTGTAAGTAAAATCAGATATATAAGGCCAGATTTAAAAAATAAATAAAAAACCAGTTTCATCACTTCGCAGCATTCGTAGATATCGACCGTCTACATTACTCGTAGAGCGTCTACAATTCTCGTAGCAATTGTTATCGTGCAGCCGTCTAGCATCTGTCGGATCGTCGACACGTATGCATGACAAGTTTCACGGGTACAGTATTAGTACAGTCAGAACAAAAGACAGTGGCCAAAAACTAAAAAAGCTAGAGCTATGCCAATTTTGTTGAGTATGTAGATATGAGAAGAAAGAAGAACCCTTGGATTTGACTATTCATGTAAATTTTTTAAACGTTCTAAACTTCTGTTATTTTAAGATTGGTAGCCATGCCAAAATTTTTGCAAATTACGTAGAATATCACGTAATTTTACGTAACGAAAAATCTACGTTACCTGTGAGGTAATGCATTGTTAAAGGCAGAGGTTACTGCTTAAGCCATAATCTATTTCAGACATTCAAAAAGTAAAAAAAAAAAACGATGACAATACAACATTGTGGTGATAGCGAGCTGATCTGATGATGGAGACGGAAGGTGGACAACGGAACTCCTCGATGGATAATAGTAGACTGGCCGTGTTGGTTTATCCATTTTGGAGGTACAAACGAATAAATATTGTAATATTGTATTATATTGTAAGAAGCAATGCTATTAAATTGTAGCCTAGAGACTAACATTATTATTAAAATTGCATGCTAATTCATGGGGAAATATTCTGGTCCTATGATTATTTAATCTAAAATACATTATTTTCATCCTGTTGTACCATATTTTATGCAGTTAATTATTATTTCATTTCATTTAAATACACAAGTTTTCATTCAGTTTTTTGAATATTGTTTTTTTTTATACTTCTTGTTCAAGCAGATGGCCCACCTGATGTTAAGCGGTAACCTCTGCCTATGAACAGTGCATTACCTCATAGGTCACGTCCACCTAGGACGCGCCCTATGTGGCATTGCACTGCGCCCGCCACCCTGAAAAGTCTCATGTGCCTGTAATTTCACCGGCAACCATACCCTTCAAACCGGAACACAGATATGCGAACACTACTGCTTTGCGGCAGAAATAGGTATGGTGGTAGTACTTCCCTGGACGAACTCTTTCACAAAAAAGCTCTACTACTACTGTTACTGTTTGCTTTAGGCACAGCCCTAATGCATGAGTAATGATCCTATCAAGTCTGGCATAATCATCTTCAACCATTATGCATTTCCATTCTGTCATTAGCAGACGCCAAACCGTTCACAGAACTAACTCACTCGGCTATTCCCCTTGAGGCCTCGAAGAGCACATTAGCCAACAGTTAAGTTCTAGTTAAGTTATAGCTAAGTTGCAGCTAAGTTTCTCAAAGGATGCACTTGTCTATTGTTGCTTAATTTGGCGGGAAATTTGTCTGTTCGATCTAGTAAGTCAGGGGGTAGCTATTAACATGGTAGGATATCAATCAAACCAAAATCTATATAATAAGTCACGCTCTGTACCGTTTTTTTTTTGTATAAAATAATTAATTATATAACCCTTATAACCTTCTTAGGCTCAAGTTCACGAACAAATAAATCGGTGGTTACCGTAACTAATCGTCAAAGTGACAGATAACGTATGAAAACATCTGTCAAAAAGAGTTGTTTAAGCTAAACAGTCGTTTAAACGCTTTAATGTGTTGGTGAAAACCTACCCTAGCCCTTTAAAGTTTTGTTAAATTTTGTTGATGAATTCTCTAACTCAATTAGTAAAGTAAGTGGGCAACCGCTGACCCAGGTCAAAAATAAATGGACCAGGGCCCTTCATGGATGTAATTAGTACGGTTCTAAATGTTGTTTGTTGACCAATTTTTCTAAAGAATTTTTTAAATTTTTTTAGAAGTTGGGAATCAAAAGTTGTATTTCTAAATAATTATATAAATCAACTCATTGCATTTGCGTGAAACATAACGCAACAAACTTTATTAGATTAGCACAACTTCTACGCCAGAAATTAAATTAGCTTTTTCATTATCTTAACATAATATTATCAATAACCAAAAGTATCTCAACTGTACGTTAAGTTAGTCATAAAAATTGGGTCAAACAATGTATAAGGAGTTGAGTTGGAGTTGAGTTGAAAGAACATTCTTTATTAGTTGCCAAATGTTTCAAAAACAAAAACGTATAAGAAGTAAGTCTAAAATTGGATTTCAATTTTAAAAAGGTGGTTTCTTCGATATTACATTGTGGATATCGATATTATCGAGTGCAGTAATTCAAATAGTGTATTGAATTTGCCTATGGTTTCAATAGATATAAAGCGATATATTTTTCTTTTTGGGAACTATAAGACCTCTAATCAAAAACTCACAAATTCTAGAGCTCATTATATATAGACATTTCGTGAATCGTGAGTGTAAAATGCATTGCATTTTCACCGGAACACCCTGGAACAATAGGCGGGCGAACAAAGTGGGAATTTATTAAAAAAACGTATGTAAATGTTATTATAGGAGCAGCACAAAGATTGGGGTTGCCACCTACGGAAAAGTTATGTTTTTTTTTACAAGCTTTTATTTAACTTGCAATATTTGTATGTCTTTCCGGGTGGAATCTTGCAACTAAATTTTAAAGCAGTTAACCTCAACCGATTGAGATGATATTTTGTATACCTGTTAAATTCCGATGACAATGCAATATTATGGTGACAGCGAGCTGATCTGATGATGTAGACAACATATGTACAACGGAGCTCCTCGATAGATAATAGTAGACTAGCCGTGTTTAGGCTCATTTTGATCAGCACACGGTTACGATCACTAATTTTATTAAAGAGTATAATTTAAAAATATATTACGTTTGCTAAGTGAAACAACACGTAATAAATAAATAAATTAATAATGCTGGACAGTTTACACAGCATTATCTAGCCCCAAGCTAAGCAGAGCTTGTGTTATGGATACTAATAACTGATATGCTTTACATTACATTACATAGATGGATATTTTTTATTATACATAGAAAATACCCAGAACTCCCTGAATAAATATCTGCAGATCGTACAAATATTTCGAATTATCGAACCCGCAACCGTCTGCGTCACTTGCTCCTTTAGAAGCAAAACGAAGTTTTATCATTTGTCGCTTACGTCAGTTACTTCCGAGCTACAGAAATATATACCTCATCTCTACCCGGGTCCAAGTGAGCAATAGCACTGTCACTTTCTTACAGCTATTGTTTTCTTGCTAGACTCCGCCTATTCGATATTTTAACAAATTGCCTTAAGTAAGCACATTAATACCAGTGATTGTCCCAGGTATTTCTCCAATAGCTTAGCAGAATCTGACTGGTACGGAATTCAGCTTTTGCGTCCTTTTCCGGTGAAACCTAGTTAGTTGAAGTTGTTTGTAATATCCTGCGGTGACAGCCCTAGTAACGCACACGTGTAGTGCAGGGCGCGGCGGGATACGGTTTTCAATTTCAACAAGTGGCTTATTAAACCTCGTGAGTGTACACTGCGGGACAAAATTACAGGTGCTTTGGCTTATACAGCTAGAAAAGCATTAATAAAGAACATGTAAAACCGAGTAAATCACTTGGTAGGTTATTAATAATGTATGTAGAATCCCATAAGTATGTTTTGCTATAGCTAATAATAATAAACTTCAGTAACTTGCATTTCGTAACATTCCATTTACCTATAGTACTTATTTTAAAGCTACCTAATATATCTAACAGTTTAAAGCAACCACTTATGTAAATAGTATCATTTAACCTACCCCATTTAGACTTATCATCTTTTATGTGTTTATGTTGTACCTACTCTTAAAGCCCTATCTGAATCAGTAGCTTTACCCCATATTATCAATCCGTATTGTAGTACTGAGGCTACATATCCATGTAGAGCAGCTTCTAACGACACCGCTTGCCTTATACGCTTCAGTGCAAAAACGAACCTATTAAACTTTGTCCAAATTCCACCAATATGCTTTTTCCATATGCCTGTGTTGTTTATAGTGACCCCTAGGAATCTAGTTATATCTACCACTTCAAGCTAAGCTAAGCTAAGCTTGGCCTGCGACGCAGGAGGTTGCGGGTTCGATTCCCGCCTCGGAACAAATATTTATGCGATCGCAGATAATTGTTCAGGGTGTTCTGGGTATTTTCTATGTATAATAAAAAATATCTATCTATGTAATATATTGTATTAAGTATATCAGTTATCTAGTACCCATAACACAAACTCTGCTTAGCTTGGGGCTAGATAATGTTGTGTGAACTGTCCATCATTATTTATTTATTTGATTGAATAGGGGTTTGCTTGAATGTCTTTAGGTATTGCGCGTTTAGAACGGAACTTAGTTTATGGCATTTGAATATACTGTGGAATGTAAGTTGAACTGACCTGAACCTAGAATTCGTTCACTGAATTTTTCAGCAAGTACATCTTCTATATATTTATAAACGGTTAAGTTTTTTACAAGCTTTTATTTAGCTTGCAATAAAATTTATGTATGTTTGTCTGGGGGGAATCCGGGTGGAATCTTGCAACTGAATTTTAAAGCAGTTATCCTCAACCGATTTAGCTGAAATTTGGAACCTGTCAAGTTCCGATGACAACACAATATAATGGTGACAGTGAGCTGATCTGATGATGGAGACGGAAGGTGGACAACGGAACTCCTCGATGGATAATGGTAGACTTACCGTATTTAGTCTAATTTTGATCTGCACACGGTTACGATCACTAATTTTATAAAAGCTTGTAGGTAAATATTGAAAAATATATTTTTCACAAAAAACTTATGGTCTGTACACTTAAAAATTGAGTTCTTCTGGTCGAGTTTTGATGCAGTTTTCAATGAGCTACATGCATAAGTGTATTTATCGAAAACAGTTCTAGGTGTATAAATCTTAGCAAATGCTTGTGTACCACGCATGTGTAGCCGCGGGTTTAAGCTAGTTAAATACAAATCCTTCTCGAACTCCACACTCCAGAGGCGAACTGCACGTCATTCGAATTTCTGAAATCCTTTGGGAACGCGACACACATCTATATATTTGCATTAATTATGGCCAGAAGTGTACGTTCTAGTTAGCTAGGGATTATTTGCTTATCTAGATGCGTCTATTACTACTAGTAATAGTACTAGTAGTATTACCTAAATAGTAATACTACTAGTACTATTACTAATTATATTCTACTAAAATATTGTGAAATTGCTCAGCTGTTAAGGCTGCGCCAACCCCAGGCAGAAAACTTCATTCAAAGAAAACGCAACGCGTTGCTCAAAAAAGCAGTTTTTATTGAATATCTCGTAAAATTTAAATAATTTTACAAAACCCCAGTACAGTAAACCCTCGGCTTTGTTGTATTGATTATATCTATCGAATTGTTTACCCAGTAATATGCACCATTTTAATAAACATTCGAATCTAGACAAAAAATAGACGTAACTTTGTTTGTTTTTTTCTATCAATAATGTATTGTCCCTATCGTGTTTCTTGTACAGTGATCCCTCGGAATTATAATGCACTATCCATGTATATTTATAATTTGAATATTGTACTAGATTTAGTCTGTTAAAAATCAAATCTAACTATCACGGTTCATGAGATACAGCCTGGTGACAGACGGACAGCGGAGTCTTTAATAGGGTCCCGTTTTACCCTTAGGGTACGGAACCCTAAAAATTGTGTTAATTCATTTATTCTGTAATGAATACTCGAGCTATGATCCAGGTCACATAATTTTTTTTTTCTATTTTTCCAGGATGTGATCCACACCATCAGCAATCCACACGGGCAGGTCCAGCGGATCGTGGTCTTCAAGAAGAATGGAGTACAAGCTATGGTTGAATATCCTTTTCATAAGATCATATAAGTCAATGGACAAGAACTGGATCTTCTTCTCTGCATCGTAGTCTTCATTACTGAAGGTCGTGCCCGTCCTGAAAGGATTTAGTAGAGATGCTGACGAGCTTCTCCCACGCTGTTCTTTCCTCGGCTTGTCTCATGGCAGCGGTGGTAGGGAGGCCAGTGAGTGCCTTAACTTGATCAGACCAGCGACTAGTCGATCGGCCGCGCGGTCTTTTTCCATCCACTTTTCCCACTACAACCAGGTTAAGGTCAAGGTCAAGGTTATCTGTCTGTCTTCGGGCTATGCGTCTACAATAACTGAGAACTCGCTGGTAGGTGATGGTGAAGAGCCAGCTGGTCAAGTATAGACTTATTGGTTCTTTTACCGTCCACGGGATGCGCAAAATTGTCCTCCAGCACCACATCTCGAAAGCGTCTATCTTCTTCCTATCCACCGCTCGGATCGTCCATGATTCGGAGCCATACGCAAATATGGAGAAGACCCATGTTAGGACGAGAACTAGATAGATAGATAGATAGAAAATTCAATTCATTCAATTCAATTCAAAGTTCTTTATTGCAACATAATGTAAAAAACGTCAATGACTAGATAGGTAAATAGAAAATTACAAAAATGTGTTAATAACTTTCTTACCAGTAGATATTTCAACAGACCCATAGAAAACGATTTGTTATGAGTTTATAGTACGGGACCACTTACGGCAGTCGATAACAGGACCTAAAAATACATTTGTAGGTATGTTTTTCTTCTTGGGTGGGGTGCATGTGTTATTTGAGCGGTTTCATTAGCGGATTAAACTCAACAGGTAAATTTAGAAGAAAAAAAAACAACCAAGTGCCATGTTCAGTCTTCGTCCATTTAGGGTTCCGTACCAAATGTAGAAGTTACAAATTGTATAAGATTTGTTGTTAATCCATGCGCAATAGTAAAATTAATGGTAATAAAAAAATTAGAAAATTATTGAAATATTTCACATTTTCTAAAATATTATTATTTGTTGGTAAAATATATGTCGCAGCCACCTGGTTGAATCAGCTGTTTAATTGGACGGCTAGTGCCGTTGTTCAATGAACGATGTAGCCGTCCAACTAGTCAGCTATTTGAACCAGTTGGCTGCGACATATATGTACATAATAAGCAGCATATTTAAAAAAACTAGTCCTACGCGTATCTGGTTGTCTATTTATTATTGACTTGTGCCCGCTTGCGACTTCACTCGCGTAATACTGAGATACAAAGTAGCCCATGTCACAATCGGTAATTACTTGAGGATGAAATCTAAATAAATCATAGACTAGAATCACGATTGTTGAAACTTTTTACCGATAGCTTTAATTTTTGAAATTGGCCCGGCCCTTCTAATACCCGTTTTTGGTCCCTCCTTCGATTAGGGAAAGCATTATGCGTAATGTATACTATTGAGAAGGTTACATTACATAAATTAATTATAGATAATATCGTTTGTCGCTTACGTCAGTTACTTCCGAGCTGAAAAAATCTATACCTTATCTCTTCCCAGGTTCAATAGCGCTGTCACTTTCTTGCAGCTATTGTTTTCTTGGCTAGACTCCGCCCATTCGGTATTTTAACATATCGCCTAAACTTGACTCGCTACTTGTAAAGCCGCCCCGTTTCACTTTGCGCTGCTCTAGTTTCTGGGATCGTAAAAAAACACATAAACACAGTCGAATCTGTAATAAATTGAAGAAAGTTGCAACAGGTGTGGTCGCGTGTCCGGCCTATGAATAGAGAAAGGGGGGCATCCCTCTTCTGCGTCGTCCAGTTTGTGGTCGCCACTCGAGAACCTTTCTTCCGCAACGGTTGTCAGTTCAGCAAGCTATATGGCCTGCCCATTGCCACTTCAACTTGCCACTTCAACTTGCTAATTCTGAGAGCTTCTCTGAAGCTCTGAAAGATTCCTTCAGGGCAGGCAACGCATTGGCAATAACCTCTGGTGTTGCAGATGTCAATAGGCGACGGTAACCGCTTACCATCAGGCGGGCCGGAAGCCAGTAGGTATGTCGAGCCATTACATGAGTGATCTTGACTCTTTTACGGATACCCTCGATCTGGATTCTATCACGTAGTCCATCTGATTTCTCATGTTCAGTTTTTATTTATTTTTAGTACTGAATGACGGAACAAGCAGATGGCCCACCTGATGTTAAGCGGTAACCTCTGCCTATGAACAGTGCAATACCTCATAGGACACGTTCACCTAGGACGTACCCTATGTGGCATTGCAATGCGCCCGCCACCCTGAGACATAAAGTTGAAAAGTCTCATGTGCCTGTAATTTCACCGGCACCCTTACCCTTCAAACCGGAAAACAGCAATGCGAGCACTACTGCTTTGCGGCAGAAATAGGTATGGTGGTAGTACTTCCCCGGACGAACTCTTTCACAAAATATTTGCTGCAAACATGACTAATACACACACACACAAACACACACACACACACACACACCCACACCCACACCCCTTTTTCTCCGAAAAGGTAGGCAGAGCCGCAATAAGCCCCTTCACCAACTAATGTAACTTTTTGTGAAAAAACATTTTTTCGACACAAGCTTTTATAAAAAATTTGTGATCGTAACCATGTGTTGATCAAAATGAGCCCAAACACGGCCAGTCTACTATAAATCCCTCGAGGAGTTCCGTTGTCCACCTTTCGTCTCCTTCATCAGATCAGCTCGCTGTCACCGTAATATTGCATTGTCATTGAAACTTGACAGGTATGCAAAATATCGGTTGAGGATAAGTGCTTTAAATTTCAGTTGCAAGATTCCACCCGGGCATACATTGCAAGTTAAATAAAAGCTTGTAATAAAACAGTCAAGATCTCCCACGTGCCGTTGCTCCTAACTCAATTTTCTCCACATAAAACAAAATCTATTTATACTCGCATTTCAATCGTGCAAATATTTATTTCAATCATAAATAGTTTCCTGATACAGATGTGCTGTTTTATAGATTCTGCAAAGTTTTAATTGCGAGCGATTTAAGGGAAATTCTCCCCTGATAGCGAAGATTTAAGAAATAAGATAGAATAAATCAAGAAATGGTTTAGTTGCCAAACAGCGGAAAACGCTTAAATGTTATGAAATGATTCATTGACATAACCTCGCAGTGAAATGTCTAAATATTTTTTTAAAATTTCAAACTACTTTCAAAGTGTTTATCGGACAAATGATTGCGATTTGTCTTCGCTGTTAATGATAAATTTATTTGGCTAAATAAGATTTAATTTATCACTTACAAATAAATTGTGAAATTAATAAAGATTTACATTGGTTTTACGGTATTAACAAATGACACAAAATAAAACGCTTTACATGCTTCGATAACAATATAATAAAAGATGCAAAATAATTTTCAGCAAGATACATTTTTTAACCGATTTCAAAAAAGGCGGTTCTCTTTTCGACTGTATTTTTTCGCCGTTTGTGAACCGATTTTAATTATTATTTTTATCGTTAATGTAAAACTACATTTATTCACAGAAATAATAATACAACTAATACAAGTAGGTATGTACAAAAATAATTAGTATAGGTATTCAGCGTGGCAATGCAGCCAGCATGTTAGGGGCGGTTTAGTTCTGGCAGTGATTTGAATCAGTTAAGCTATCTTAAGATCATTGATAATATTATATCGGTCAGATTTTAATTTGAAAGGCATTCTCAAAAAAAGTACTAAAGTTTGTGATGAATCCCATTTATTGACACAAGCCTTTTTCCCAGAAAACTAGGCATAGCCTCAAATGGGCCTCTATTCACCGTGGGGTACACCATCGGTTAAATTAAAATTGATGTTATTTGTTATAATCACAATAAACTCGTCTTTTCTAAACGTTCATCTTCTAAAACGGCTTCGCGCAGTAAATTTACGATTCGTACAACGTAATTTTACGGTTTACGTAAGCGTAGATTTTACGAGTGTATCGTTAAATCGAGAGCTCGTAAAGTTTTGAAAGTTTCAGAATTTTAGATTAAAGATTCTTCTCGAATTCTTTGAAGGTTTGTGTCAGAGAGATCTTAGTTCAGATCTTATCTTAGATCAGGTTTGTGTCTTAAGACGTAAATAAACACTATTTCGGGTCATCAACATCATCATCAGCCTACAGAAGTACACCGCTGGACATAGGCCTGCCCATTGCCACTTCAACTTGCTAACTCTGAGAGCTGTGTCGGTGATCTTGGCTCTTCTACGGATGTCCTCATTCCGGATTATATCACGTAGCGAAACTACGAGCATAGATCTCTCCAACTATTTTCCAAATCTCTTCAGCCTGATTGAGTAACAAATATATACCCAAACTTTAGCATTTACGATATTTGTAGGAAAGGCGTATTTCAGCATTTTGCTAATAGTATATTATGGTACTAGTGTGTAATGTTGGTGATTACTGCTGAGGCGCCATTGAGACCTGAGTCGTCAGGTGAGGGTCTTAAGAGAGCCGAGGACGGTAATCATCAATACTTACGTATCGTATATGTATCATACGACGTTTTTCAACACACACACACACTTGTGAAGAAAATAATAATAAAACAGAAATACACACTCAGTCTAAATGTTCAACTGTCTCTTTAACTCACTAGTGAATAATAGCAATGAAAAAGTCACAGTTTGATTACAGGTGTCATTATGTGCCTAATTGCGGTGAAATAAGAGCCACTTTATAAGCAGGTGTGTTGAAAAATGCAATGGAATGTACCGTGTAACAAGTTGCCATTGAAAATGTTCAGTTATTTCACTGAATATATTTAATGTGTTTTAAATTCTCGATGATTTTAACTTCTATATTTAATTTAATGTTTTGTACACCTTATGGTAGGAACTAGAGTACTCTAAGCATGACTCTAGAACACTATTTTATACCTAGTTTCACAATCAATCAATATTTCATTTCAATACAACGTCGCGCGTTCGTCGACCTGAGGGTGTTTACATGTGTTTTAGGGTTCCGTACCTCAACACCTCGTGTGAGATACTCGTTTTAGTAGTAGTAGAGGTATTTTGTGAAAGAGTCCGTCCGGGCGGGGAAGTACTACCACCGTACCTATTTCTGTCGCAAAGCAGTAGTGCTCGCATTGCTGTGTTCCGGTTTGAAGGGTATGGTTGCCGGTGAAATTAGAGGCACATGAGATTTTTCATCTTTATGTCTCAAGTCACGTCCATCTAAGACGCGCCCTATGTATGTGGCATTGCACTGTTCTTCATAGGCAGAGGGTACCACTTAACTTCAGGTGGGCCGTCTGCTTGGTCCGTCATTACTAGTTGAATTGTTTAGCTCAATGCATATCCCATAAATTTAGTCAGAAATTTGGAATACATCAATGCTTCTTGAGTCTACTTTCTTATTATTTCTTATTAGCACTCTCCGAAACATCGGAAGGCGAATAATTAATTCTCTGTTCGTAATCCTCTTATCTAATTAGTAATTCGTTATTTTTTGCTTCTTTGTGAGGGGAGCAGATTTATTCAGATTACTTTGAAGTTTTCCTACGAGATGTAGAGACGCCTGTGGTTTGGCGGTGGGCAGAGTGTTAGCGGGTAGCGGAAACTCTTATGATAAGTTGAGACGATAGAAGGGCAGGATTCTTGGCGTTTTTGGTCCAGGAATGATTACTTTGTAGTACCAAGAGTGGCGCACTCCGCACTTAGGTACGAAGCTACAAGTACCCGGCGGGCTCGACTTGTCGAGTCATTTCAATGAGTCAGACAAGATAAGAGTTACGCGGTAGAAAGAGAGGTAACTACTAGGTGACTTTAGCTGTAGGTAATTAGCGCTGTGCGACCTGAATTGCACTTTGTTGTGTGGGGCCAAGAGTAGCTATGTATTTAAATGATTTTTCGGAGTCAACCTTTTGTACCTGCATTGTTATGTATTATGTGGTTGTACTAATCTGATTCCGGCAATAAAAACCAAAATACTTGCATAAAACATCGCAACACAGACCTAGAAAGTTACTCAAAACCTGTGTTTTGAGTTCAACTTGCTAATTCTTTGAGCTATGTGTTATGTGCTAACAAGCTGAAGTTAATGCTCCGGACATATATGCTGAAGAACCGACAACTGCTGGAGTAAGCGTGTCCTAGAGTAGATACCAAGCCTTGGTTAACGTCCTGGGGTGCCACCTGGCGAGGTGGAGTGACGATCTGCGTAAGGCGGCTGGTAGAAAGGACTTAGATAAAGAAGAATTGGGAGACTATGTCCTGCAGTGGACTGATATAGGCTGATGATGATGATGACGTGATTCTGATAAGCGCGAGGAAAACGACTGAAGCCGTATACTGCGGCAGGAGCGCAGCTTGTAAGAGCTTTGTTTACGTTATGTCTACATAAACATCACATCTTACATTTTACTACCCGCTCTCCTCTCAAACTCGCGCCACACTTGCAATCCGCGATATTAAGCAAAGAAACTCTCAGTCATTTGAATAATCGCGATGTCTTTGTAACTCGCTTGTGTAATAACAGTTTGATTTTACTATCGGCATGCTAAAACAGCTCCCAACTTGTAAAGGTCTGGTCTACGATAGGAGCTACAAAAATATCTATTGAATATTGCATATTGTATGACATTTTATTCAGAAATATCAACAGTATCTGTACGATGAAATCCCTCTGCTTCACTTACTCTTTATTACAAGCTTTTATTTAAATTGCAATGTATGTTTGTTTGGGTTGAATCCGGGTGGAATCTTGCAACTGAATTTTAAAGCAGTTATCCTTAACCGATATAGATGAAATTTGGCATACATGTCAAGTTCCGATGACAATATAATATGATGGTGACAACAAGCTGATCTGATGATGAAGACGGAAGATGGGCAACGGAACTCCTTGATGGATAATAGTAGACTGGCCGTGATTAGGCTCATTTTGGTCAGCACATGGTTACGATCACTAATTTTATAAAAGCTTGTATTGAAAAAAATATTTTTCACAAAAACTTATTGTTTATGAGACTATCATGAAACAGACGCCGGTATGGTTTTATTGTGACAAAATCAAGTCACTGAAGCCTTAAATCAATAATTCAATAGTAACGCAATGGTTATTTTAATTCGAGGACTAAAGCTGCCATTTTTAAAAGGAAACGTCGTTTTTTATATTCATTTTAATTTTACTGGGTTATTTCTGCCACCGTTTTAAACTAGTTTATGACTTGACGGAGTCTCTGACGACTTGACTATCTTACCAGAATAATACACTAGCCACGAAATTGAAGGGTACTTTCCCCTGAAGCTGAGAAAAGAAGAATTTTTACTCAATTATATGTAGATACATAGCTATTTACAGGGTTAATTATAAATTTATGCTTTGCTAAGGCTCAATGTTAAGAAATTAAAGTATGTACGCGATATCTTAAATAAATACTTTTATAAACAAATATAAAGTCGCTCCCACTTGGACCGCACTCTTATTATTAAAAGCCTAAATTAAGAAGTAAAGACACTCATTTGCGCGATAGTCATTCGCAGATATTTGTTCAGGTTGTTCTGGGTATTTTCTATGTATAATAAAAAATATCTATCTATGTAATATATATTATTAAGTATATCAGTTATCTAGTACCCATAACACAAGCTCTGGCTTACCTTGGGGCTAGATAATGTTGTGTGAACTTTGTCCAGCATTATTTATTTATTTTATTTATTTTTATTTAATTTAATTAAATATAGCAATTTTTAGGGCAGATTATAAATAGGTGCTTTGAAGGCTCGATGTTAAGAAATAAAAGAAAACGATTTCTTGAATGAATACTTAAAAAACAAAAGTAAATACGCGCTCACTCCGAACCCACCCGCTTTATTAAAAGTCAGTTTGTGTAAGTCCGATGTCTTGCGCGTTATAAACTTGTTCAAAGTCCGAATGATAATACTATTTGAGTTAAATCCTATCTCATTGGGAATTTCTGAAGTTCCTTCATTACATTTTATTGGACTTTACGTAAAAGTGTTTTAGTCAAATTACTGTTAGGAATCTTTAAGACCAGTTAACCAATTGAGGCATGTTTTTACATAGAAAATAATTACCTTAAAATTATTGCAAAGTTCAGATTAAATATCTTTAAATCAGTATTTTATTTAAGGACTATGTATGTTGGGTTTTATATGTTATTTTCAGGTTGCGTCAACCCCAGGCAGAAATCTTCATACTACAAAATACCCATCGCCCCGCTTGAAAAAGCGGTTTTTATTGAATATCTCGTAAAATATAGATATCTTTACAAAAACCCCTACAGTACACTCGGCTTTGTTGTATTGATTTGAATTATTAATTCGTAACCATGCACCATTTTAATAAACAATCGAATCTAGGCAAAAAACAGAGGTAACTTTGTTTATTTTTTCTATCGTTAAAATATTTTCCTATCGTGTTTCTAGATCCCTTGGAATTATAATGTAAAACACCCCCCCCCCCCCCCTTCTCCCCACATATGTACCCCTTGCATATTTTTCAGTTAAAAATCAAATCTTATATTGGTAATTTTGTGTTATAATCCCATCTTAATAGAATATTGTAAGTGTTATTCTTAGTTTTTTGTTTGCGTGAGCTATTCTGTAATAAATTTGTCATTTATGTGTACATATGTCTACAAACGAATATGATCCTTAACCCATTGCCACAAGTTTGAAGGCGTGGAATCTGCGACGAGAGCGAAGGAGGCGCTACACGGCTGCGACATATACTCCGGATGCTGTACACTCAAAATTGAATTTGCAAAGGTCAGTAACTTTTTATTTTTATCTCTTATTAAAAGGCAATGTCCTGACTGACTGACTGACTGATCGAGTGACAACGCACAGCCTAAACCGCTGGTCGTA
Organism: Operophtera brumata; assembly: GCA_932527175.1. NCBI lineage: Eukaryota > Metazoa > Arthropoda > Insecta > Lepidoptera > Geometridae > Operophtera > Operophtera brumata. Next base: position 48,377,831 of record OW052239.1, on the reverse strand, counting down.
GAGTCCTGAAATTCGGAGAGTGTGTTTGTCTCGATGAAAGTGTACTAAGAACGGACTTTTGAAAATTCGCATCCTTAAGGGGTTCAAAATGAGGTTCTAACGTAAAACAAAAAAGCTCTGTATTTCGGAAACCGTGTGTAGTAGAACATTGAAATTTTACATGAAGATTCCTCAAATAAAATTAACACACATGCACACATGTGTTTCAGTGGTACCTGAAATTTTCCTGAAAAAGGGCACGGGACCGTTTTCTTTGTTATAAACGTACACATTACGTTTAGTCAGATTTCAACGTATTCCGACCTTGTAAAAGTTAGTTTCACGGTATAGTTGTTAAGGTTAATATATTTTCACAACCTCAAGGTTAAGATGGTACCCCTAATTTGAAAATCTTAAGTGTGGTGTCGTTTCAAAGGTCGTTTCACGGCGTGGTTGTTGATGTTAAAGTTGTTGTCTGAACGCCGGGGAAGTTTTCCGACTACGCGCGGACGAAGTCGGTAGCGGGTCATCTAGTCTTTTATAACCGTTTAGAATCAGTAGTCCAGGCTCAAGATTTGGCAGAGAGCAATGGATCGCAGCATTCTCGGCCTTAAACGCATCGACCGAGTGCGGAACACCATGCTGCGTTCGATAACTGGCATTGCCAATGTGGAGTGCAGAACAGCACAGCTCAAGTGGGCATGGGCTGGCCATGTCAGTCGGATGCACCCCGAGAAGTGGGCGAACATAGTCACTCCTTGGGTGCCTGTAGACGGAAGGCGACGACGGGGCCGGCCCAGAAGGCGTTGGCGGGACGGTCTCGAGGCTTACGAGAAAGAGTGGTGGGAAACTGCCAAAAACAGGGGGATGCATGAAAAATTGGGGCAGAGACCTTTGCCTAGCAGTGGATTAAAATAGGTTAGTAAAAATAAATAAAAAACATTTATTTGCTAAAATGTACAATAAAATAAATGTTCATTCAAATAAGATTGCAGGCAATATAAATCCAAGGCCAAATCTCGTAATAAAAAATAGTCTAAACAAAGGGCGGATCATGTTGCGATCTAGTTTCGATGATATATCACAGATTTTATTTTATTTGATTATTCATTGTTTTTCATTTTTTTTTTTTTTAATTTAATTTTTGATTTTATTTTATTTACAACTTAAGTGTTTAAATTATGTTTTTGTATCTGTTTTTGTATGTTTTTGGTTGTTATTTTTTATTTATTTTTCTGTTTTTTTCCTACTGTTTCCTAGCATTCTGTTTGTTCTGTTTGTTTTTTTTTGTTTGTGCCAAATAAATGTTTTTCATTTCATTTCATTTTTCATTTTATTATAAGCAAATTATATTAAATGCAACTGACAATACATCACGCCTAGGTATGTGACTATATCTAAATGAGACTGTGACTTGAATGTTTCAAAGTTCTGAGAATTCTAGCTTACCAACAGATGAGATCGTGGTCAAACAAAGGTCTACCAATGTTAAAAAAAATGATGTTTTTCTCCCATTCAGACCACTTGTAGCTTTTATCTAATTTCATGCCTATCTCCACCAATATACAAAGAATAGCTCAGTTTGTCCATCAGTCTGTAATCCGAACCAAAGACGTTGAGTGCCCGACATCGAAAGAGTGCGTGTTTGCAGTATTGTGTTTCAGCCACTTAGGCTAGGGGGCATTTATCTTGGGAAGATTTTAGATGATAATCTCAATATTTTAAGGCAACGTCTGTCTGGCTGTTTGTATTTAATGTAACCTTCAACACCCCCGTTGCACTTCATTAGGGGATTAATTTCTAAAATCCCTTTTCACACCACCTGCTTGAAAATGGAAACACAAGAAAAAAAAAAAAAAAAAAACTATATGGCATTGTAAAGAGGTTTGTTCGAAAATTGAACTTGCCAAATAAGCAGAACTCAAAAATAAAAATAAAAAGGTGCGTTTACAACTAGGAAGACCACATTCATGGTTTACAAATAATGTGAAACAAAAGACGGTGTTTGGTGCTGTGATTTTCAGTGAATTTTTATTGTCTCGCGGAAGGTGTGAAAAGTAGAGTATGCTTTCTCTGGAATAAAGCCTGTCCTCGTCTTGGGCAGCTTGAACCCCTCGCTTCACTTAGGACTAACTCTCTCGCTAGAGTCCTTCGTTACGCTCAGGGTTCAATATGCCGACCGCGACGTAAGACACTGCTTTATTCCCTAAGTGCATAATCTACTATTATTAGTGCACCCCTGAAACTACAGGCACATCTTTTCATCTTTATTTCTCAGAGTGGCGGGCGTAGTGTAATGCCACATAGGGCGCATCTTAGGTGGACGTGACCTTTGAGGTTATGCATTGTTAAAGCCAGAGGGTACCGCTTAACATCATGCGGGCCACCTGCATGATCAGCCATTCACGTAGTTAAAAAAAACTACAGTTCGGATCATGCTATGATCTAGTGTCGGTGCTGTCACGTCTAAAATGGTATTCTAATAATATTATAAAATCTTGTATTGGGGATAAATTCCTAGCACCGAAGTCGGTTTTTATTTTCGAATAGAGTTATTAGTGAAAAGTATGTACATAACAATGATAGTTTCAAAAGTTATATCGAAACCAAATCGTTTTAACGGCTGAATAAACAGAAGGTCAACATTTATAGCGCAAAAATAAATTGTTGCTTTATAAGTCGAGCGAGAATACTAAGCGCTTAACTTCCGATTAGCCGGAAATAAAAATTTCGTCTGCGAGTCTGGACACGCGAGCCGCATTCAGGATATTTTTGGCGTTCCGTAATTTTCCAACGAAATAGAAACGTGATGTGATTCATAATGATAATTTCCTACTAATATCATAAATGTCAAAGTTACGATGTCTGTATGTTTGTTACTCAATCACGCCGACACGGCTGAACCGATTTCAATGAAATTTTGTACACAGTTAGATTATGACCTGGCAAACCTGTAAATCCCAGCAACTCGAGTCGGGTGTTTTTACTCGGAACAAGCACCTACGTGAGTTAATACCAGTTTTTTCAATTATAAATGTCTCTTTATTTAAATTTGATGAATTTTGTATTTTTAATGTATTATCATGTGAAGAGAAAAAAAAAATAACAAACAACTAACATAATAAGTTTTTTTACTATGTAATTTTATTGTTTTTGGCAAGGGTCCTAATTGTCTTAGAAAAAGTTAATATGAGAAGTAAACCCTTTTATGCACAAGAGCATAAAAAGCAAGTCTTATTCCGTATACACCCTATAGCATAAATAAAGCAGCAAGAGAAGTGAAAAAACTATTAATTATTCCAAGCGTACATTTACAAATAAACTTCACAGACCTATTTTATATGTAGAACCCCTTATTTAAATGGCTCCGCGTTTATGTTTTAGTTTTATTCAGCGTTACTGCGAACTGTGGCAGCTTAAAAAAGGTTGAGTTTAATTTTTAAATGTACTCCAAATCTTTACCGCCCCTTGCATACGAATGAGAAGACGTATTTTTGAAAAGTGCTCGCTTTTGTAATGGACATTAGTAGTCATGAAAGTTAAAAAAATGTAGATTTTATTTTTACATTAGTAAATTAAGTATAGTCAGATTAAAAATACGCATAGATACAGTTTTACCCAAAATATAAGTCCGATCGACTGTTTTCGTTTGCGCAGAAAAGCGCAGACTGATATCCGACAGTAGCCGAACGTATTAGTATAGCTCAGTTTCGCTGTATAGCTCTGTCCCGCTCACATCTAAGAGACGATTGATAAACGACCGGCCGCGATTTTGCCACGATATCGATTAACCAATAACAGCGAAATATTTTGGCGCGCGATTGCTTTCGGTAGAAAGAAGGCGCTATAGAAATTGGTCTATCGGTACATCGGGGTGACTTATATGTTTTGTAAAACTGTACTACATTATCTGGACGTTTGGATTATTGGTTGCAGTAGTTATATCTACATACATACATAGACTCGCGCCTTCTTCCCCGTAAGGGTAGGCAGAGCCTCAAATGGGCCTGTTTTTACTGTGGGTTGCACCATCGTGGGAATATAGACATGAAAAGTGGTGAGCTCATCGCCGCCATTGCTTCCAATGATACAAAAAATATAACTTATGAAAAGTTGTATCAATATAAGACATCTTATTTATGAAAGGCGTGTGTTTTACCATTATGTTGTTTATCTGTAAACATCGGCTTTGAATAAATATTTGGAAATTAATAATCGTATACGCGCGCATTCATTTTGAATTTCACATCGACACGACACGACACGTAAGCACATACATTTACTACTAATCGCGCGTCATGATATCGTCACGATTCGACACGGTGCGGGGTGGAGAGGCGCGAGCGGGGTGACGCGCCGCAGGACACACCATCTCCTTGCGTCGGTAACCTCACTGCTGTGGGTCGTGACCTTTATGTAGGACCTTGGATCTGTCTCCACTGGCTTCTATCCTCATGGCGTCGCTCACGCTGGAATCGAGCGCAGAGCGAATTTGATCGCTCCACTGCATGGGGCTCCGACCCCGCTATCTCTTTCCTTCCAATTTACCAGTGACCACCAGCTTTTCAAGATTGTCACCTTCGTTCCTGGCAATCTGGCCGAAAAACTCGAGGACCCTGCGGAGACATATGGAGGAAAGTCTGGTCTTAGTGTTGAGTTCGTGGAGGATTGAAGCGTTGGTGTGATGAGCCGTCCATGGGATTCGGAGCATTTTCCGCCAGCACCACATTTCAAATGCATCGATACGAAATCGGTCCGCCTTCTTCAACGTTCAAGTCTCCGCCCCGTACTGAAAGATAGAGAAAACCAAGGTGTTGATCAGTTTACGTTTAGTTTTGGTGGATATGCTCCTATCTGACCTAATCTTATGCAGCTGTGACATGCATATACAGCAGCACGCACCACATCTACATATAATATGCTGCGGTTGAGTGCGCGGTATGGTGCATAGTTTCGCCCATGTATTCCAAGTCCGGTGTTTTGCAGCATCCATTTTGATTGTAACTACGATCGTCCGCGGCACAGATAAATCGCTAGTTACTACGCAATACTCGCACGATCGTCGTTACGATCATCGTTACGATGGAAGAATTGAAATTACCGTGGCTTATCATTTTTAAACCTCGTAAAAGTGATTGTCACGGGTAAAATTGAAGGCCGAAGACCGAGAGGACGCAGCCCCATATGTTGGACTGACCAGATCCGCACCACTCTGGATACCCAACATCACAAAGCGATTCGTGCCGCCGGCGATAGATATCAGTGGAAGAAGATAATAAGAGAAAATGCAAAGAGGACCGACCCTATCTATGCCTTGAGGAAACGATGCACAGAGTTTATCATTTTAGAAAAATTACGACTATACACCACTATACTACTATACTATTACTACTATACTATGACTATACTATTTTAGTAGTAGTAGAGCTTTTTTGTGAAAGAGTTCGTCCGGGGAAGCACTACCACCATACCTATTTCTGCCGCAAAGCAGTAGTGCTCGTATTGCTGTTTTCCTGTTTTCCTTTTTAAAGGGTATGTTGACGGTGAAATTACATACACATGAGACTTTTCATTTTTATGTCTCAGTGTATCGGGCGCAGTGCAATGCCACATAGGGCGCGTCCTAGGTTGACGTGACCTATGAGGTAATGCATTGATGAAGGCAGAGGTTACCGCTTAACATCAGGTGGGCCAAATGCTTGCGTCATTCAAGTAGTATAACGTACTTTACTCTTCTCCTGCTGACGTTTCGTTGACCATTTAGAGGTCCTTCTTCATGAGCACCGACCGGGACCACGCTCGAAGGCCGTGAGACGGGGACTAGCTTGGCTTCGCCGCTCCGCACGCTCAGCCCGCCTGGACACCTTCTGTTACGATGGTGTTTGCAAAACTCTGACTTGGGCCTCTGGTATCGTTGACGATATCGTGTCGTGTCGTTGTCGTCCAATGTGGAAGCGCCCATTTGATAGCGATGACGAATTATTGAAGTAATTTTGGTGAAATATTATGAATGAGATACTCGTATTTACATGAAGATACGTTGGAGATTTCTTGAAAATTGTTTTTTAAGATCTCGATGTAGATTTATTTATGTAGGTATTTTTCCAAGCAAATATTACTTTGTTAAAACGTACACTTACTTTGATAATATTGATAACGAACAATACTATTTTAGAGGGCATAGTAGATTTATATTTTCGATTACGCAGCAAGTTTCGTGTTTTTTTTCCACTTTTCATTGCGCGTGCTCTTTTCTGTCACTTTCTAACTTACCTGAACTATAATGAGTTGGATATTTGTTCAGGGTATTTTGGGTATTTTCTATGTATATAAAAAATATCTATCCATGTAATATATTGTATTAAGTATATCAGTTATCTAGTACCCATAACACAAGCTCTGCTTAGCTTGGGGCTAGATAATGTTGTGTGGACTGTCCAGTATTATTTATTTATTTATAGTGACGGAATGTGGCGTTCCTCCACGCCTTAAAACGCATATTACCCACTACTGCCCACAAAGCTAAACGATGCACACGGTTCTTTCAAAGTGGAGAGCGAGGGAGACAAATAGCTTTTATATTCGTGTAGTGATGCTGATAGCGGCGTAAATGGATGCATTGAGTTTGAAGCCCAATTCTCGTAATAAAAAATAGTCAAATTAAAGTTCGGATCATATTACGATCTAGTGTTGATGTCACAAACGTCAAAAATGGTATTCTGCTCACCTCACAATACAACGCGGAATGTGATTATATCGAAATGTGACTGTAACTTGAATGTTTCAAAGTTCTGAGAATTCTCTCTTTCACTCTTTACTCTTTATTATATAGCACTATCCTACTCTAATATATAGTCGCAAGATCGAAAGTAGATAATACTGTTATTATGAGGGAGCAGAATACCAATATTTCAGTCAATTCACAATACAATCTCGATTCGGTCAACTTGCAGAGTGTCTTTAAAATAAATAAGAGAATTGGGCTTCTGAGCTGGGGCCCAATCCTTTTATTTTTAAAGAAAAACCCTTCTTGTACTATGCAATTACAATTCAATAACAATTGTCATTAAAAATGGTATTCTGCTAAATTTATGATTGTATTTCCATTGAATTGTAATTGTCTAGTTTTAGAATTGTAGGTAGAACTGCGATCGGTGTAGCCATTTATAATCATTTTCGATTCTACCACATATATATTAAAATGTTATAGTGATAGAATTGAAATTACCGTGGCTTGGTATCATTTTAGAAAAATTACGACTTTATACCACGTACTTTATTACTATTATCCTAGAATAACCAGGGCAATAGTACGTGATGTATAGTCGTAATTTTTCTAAAATGTTATAGTGGTTTATAAATGGTCACAATTATAATGCAATTGAAAACCCATTGAAGTTAGTAGAATACCAAAAGTGTCCAAAGTGACAATTAGGTATGAGACAATTCATTAATAATTTAAATACAATTGGTTTTGGATTCAATCTGCCATTTTTGAAAGAGTCCGCTCTGTGCCATGAAGTGTGAAGCCAAACAGGCCTCACACTTCATGTTTTTTAGTAGTAGTAGAGCTTTTTTGTGAAAGAGTTCGTCCAGGGAAGTACTGCCACCATGCCTATTTCTGCAGCAAAGCGGTAGTGCTCGCATTGCTGTGTTCCGGTTTGAAGGGTATGGGTGCCGGTGAAATTACAGGCACATGAGACTTTTTATCTTTGTCTCAGGGTGGCGGGCGCAGTGCAATGCCACATAGGGCGCCTCCTAGGTGGACGTGACCTATGAGGTAGTTGCACTGTTCATAGGCAGAGGTTACCGCTTAACATCAGGTGGGCCATCTGCTTGTTCCGTCATTCAAGTAGTATAACAAAAAAAAATAAAAAAATGCCAAACAGGCCCGGTCTCAGTGTGATGCTGCTCCACGTGCGTAACCATATGGAGCAGCGCTGGGTTTCAGACGGGGCCCAGCAAGAGCGACTTATAATACGGAAGGATAAAAATACATACCCGTATACCGTACTGGTTGATAAGATTCGTTTGTATAAGATTTGTCCTGGCTGCTAGCTTATTATAGAATGTGTTATTACTGGAAGAAAGCGTTAGCTGAGCCAGTCGTGGGAAGCAATGGCGGCGATGAGGTCACCACTTGTCACGTCCATATTTCACGATGGTGCTACCCATTGAGGCTCTTCCTATCCCTTCGGAGAAAGAGGTGTATGTCTATGTATCTATGTATGTATGTATGTATGTAAAAATACATATTGTGTAATAAAAATAATTTAGTAAAGGTTACAAAAAAAGAAAGTTTTTTTGTTTTTATGGTGGCGATGAGCTCAGCACTTGTCACGTCTATTTCTCACGATGGTGTAACCCACAGTGAAAAGAGGCCCGTTTGAGGCTTTGCCTAACCCTTTCGGGGAAAAAGGCGTGTGTCTATGTATGCATGTATATTTTGAAGAAAGTGGGCAAGTGCGTGCGCGCGTTTTCTGCGTCTGCCCGAAAAGAAAGCAAAAAGGAGGAATGAGTGAGTGGTTTAAAAGTCCCTGTGACAAAGATAAGTGACAAACGAGATGCAACTGCCGCACTATAAGCTGTAGTGCGACTCACTTGAGCGCTTTCAGCGCGTTTCTGCGCCGACGAGCGAAAACAGCGGCGGGTTTTGTACGAGGTAATAAACGTTAGTGCCATAGATTTCAATATCAAGATGTGGTGAATCTACAATATTTTCATTTTGTCAGCAGTTCCGCACCAAACAAACTGCTCGCGCGCTGTGCGAATCAAAACTGGCTGCCGTTGGTGTCTAAAATCTGAAATACTGGTAGCGATTTGAGATTGTATTCTCTAAAGTTGAAACTAAAAATAGACTCCCTGTCCTTTGCATTTTATATACAAAAGAAACGGATGGCGATACGTTTAGTTAGCTTTAGCTTTAGATAATGCAACTTCAAATCGCCACCAATGACAGCCATTTTACACGTCATAACTTTTGAAACTATCATGGTTATGCACATACTTTTCACTAGAAACGAGATATTTAGCATGATTTTCGAGTTTTGCTTGTTCCCGATATTTCCCGATCACGGGAGAACTATCGATAACATCTACTCGCAAATACTTTAGTTAGTTCTCCAGTGATCATGGCGCATGCAGCTGTGCCGAAATAACGGGAACAATTAAAACTCAAAAATCATTGTTAATATCCCGTTTCTAGTGAAAAGTAAATTTTACACGTCCTTATATAGGTAAGGTACGCTAAAGTCTACACTATCTACACCTTCGATCAAGAATAGCTCATCGCCGCCATTGCTTCCCACGACTGTCTCGGCTAACGCTTTCTTCCAGTAGTAACACATTCCACATAAGCTAGCAGCCAGGACAAATCTTATAATCACAAACAAGTCCGGGTAATTCCTTAGTCGGCTTTTACGACATCCACGGGAGGAGACGGAGGGGTCGAATACTGATTTTAGTTGTGATCTGTGATGCATTACATATTGATAAAGACAGAGGTTACCGCTTAACATCAGATGTTACATAGGTGACCTGCTTGTTCCGCCATTTGTTAAAATTATAAGGATTTTTCATTAAATTTGAAATATGATCGTATCCCATCAGATATTATGAAGCCGTGCGAAAATGCCTTTGTTAGATATGAGTGTTCGCCCGCGGCTTAGCTCGCATTTTATCCGGATCAAAAGTAGCCTATAGCTCAATTCAGGTTACAATCTATCTGCGTACCGAATTTCATCGAAATCGGTTCAGTCGTTTCGGCATGACTGAGTAACAAACATCCAAACACCTAATAAACTTAATTCACTTTACGTCTCTTGCTTTACTTACTTGTTCGCTTGCCAGCTTTTTATTTTTTGTACAATAGCAGAAACAGAAATTCAAACTTGCGGAAAAGTAAATAGTCTGGCTTTTGTAACCACGGAAAAACGCTTAGTTGTAAGTAAAACCGAAAATTTTAAATAGTTCTTTTGAAAGAATGTATGGGATTTTTTTTCTCGGACATATTTGGAAACTATGTGGAACTATAAAATGTGAAACGTTTTAGAAAAAAATTAAAACCGGCCAAGTGCGAGTCGGACTCGCGCACAAAGGGTTCCGTACCATTATCTATAAAAACAAAATGAACACGTTTATTGTATGGGAGCCCCCCTTCAATATTTGTTTTATTTTAATTTAATTATTTATTTATAAAGTGTACATATAACTAAATAAACTGTGAATATTTCAAGCGTGTTGCCGTTATCAATATCTGAGAAAATTTCAACTGTCTAACTATCACGGTTCATGAGATACAACCTGGTGACATACGGACAGACAGACAGCGGAGTCTTAGTAATAGGGTCCCGTTTTACCCTTTGGGTACGGAACCCTAAAAAAACGAATTTGCTGAAGATTGATCACGTACAAATCTCATAACATAATTACAAAATAATCTAATAGCCGACTAATCTGATTCAGTATTAAAAATAAGGGTAAATTTCCCTTGTACCAGCTGCAATAATATGCAATGCCGTTACTAACCGCACTCAACACTACCCCAAATGCAGATAATTCAATGCTTAAGCCGAATTTACATTACGATACTAGTGGCATGCAAGTAGTTCCTTGACATTAATTTCATCAACAATTTCACGTGGAAACGTCAATTTTTACAATGCATGCATCGATTTTACGACACGTAAACAGTTTCGTGTCGCGCGCGAGTTTTGGATAAAACTAGTGTCATGCAACTAGTTCCATAGTGTAAAGGAGACGTGAAACTAGTGTCGCGACAGTACCCGCGCTGTGGTGTGGACAATATATATATGCTGATGGTGCCATGGTCACTGCGATACTGTGGATTTCACCACACTAATTATTTTACGAAATTACTTTCGCAAATATCGTATAGTAGTAGTAGAGCTTTATTGTGAAAGAGTTCGTCCGGGGAAGTACTACCACCATACCTATTTCTGCCGCAAAGCAGTAGTGCTCGCAATGCTGTATTCCAGTTTGAAGGGTAAGGGTGCCGGTGAAATTACAGGCACATGAGACTTTTCATCTTTATGTCTCAGTGTGGCGGGCGCAGTGCCATGCCACATAGGGCGCGCCCTAGGTGGACGTGACCTATGAGGTAATGCACTGTTCATAGGCAGAGGTTACCGCTTAACATCAGGTTGTTCCGTCATTCAAGTAGTACAAAAAAAAAAAAAAAAAACTACATTCGTGAAACTGATTTCAACATGTATGTGACTAATTTCGTAATGTAAATTCGGCTTTAGGGTTCAGCGTGGTATTCACGTCGGGGGTCGTTCGGGAGACAGGCATGCACTAATATTACTACGGTTGGCATTGTTTCCACAACATTCTGTTTTGAGGTTAGGAGAACACATTCCACTAATATCATAAATGTTTAAGTTACGATTTAATGAAACACGAGCTCATCGGGATTTTAATTTACATTTTGCATAATAAAAATTAGTTTAACATGTTCATTTAACATAAGGTACTTTCTTAAGCACCTTATTAATGATATCCTTAGTAGTTTTTTTATAAATAACATAAATATATATAAATATAAATAAATATATATATATAGCGCATTGTTGAAAATGAAAATGCTGGCCGATTTTCCTTTTGAGATTCCACAAGCGCGAAAAATATTATTGTTAATGATTGTACCGATGGCAAAATAAACGCATTCAATAATAAATAAATAATGCTGGACAGTTCACACAATATTATGTAGCCCCAAGCTATGCAGAGTTTGTGTTATGGGTACTAGATAACTGATATACTTAATACAAGACATTAGGTACATAGATAGATATTTTTTAGTGTACATACAAAATACCCAGAACACCCTGAATAAAACAAAAATTCAAAAAAAAACAAAAATCAAAAAAAATCAAAAAAAAAACATGGTAAATATCCCGTTTCTAGTGAAAATTACCCTGAATAAATATGTGCAGATCGTGCAAATATTTGTTACGAGGCGGGGATCGAACCCGCAACCTCCTGCGTCGCAGGCGAACCTTCGCCCGCCGTGCCACAGAGGTCGTCAAACAATAAGAAAAGTAACTCTGAGAACGTGCGTCATTTGTTTATCTAACTACCTACTACTTATTACTCGAATGTAATGTTAAATGTACCAATTATCGATAACCTAGTGTTATGACAAACCTATATAGGTTTTTAAACACTAAATGTAAGAAACATTATGTTGTAATATCACGTTCAATAATTTAAAAAAAAAACTTATTGTTACCACGTTTAATACCTTTTTATGTATATTTCCGATGTTTCGATTGTGCGTGGTGATAAAATCAATAATACCAATGTTCTGATCGCGAAAGAAAAAAAAGGTACTTGTAATATTGTCACTAAAAATGTAATGTTTGTTTCAGCCTGAAAGATTGAACGTGTTCAAAAACGACCAAGACAGCTGGGACTACACACGTGAGTACCTAGGTATAAACATTTATGTACATTTCTGCATGACATTTGAAATACAATAAATTGAATAAGGTTTCCAAATATACAGCTCGTTTAACTTTACGGCTCAATTACGCTTTATTTTATTTTCTAATTAATTATAACAAACATATAGAGCGTTGCATACCTTGATAAGCATTAGCAGAATGCATCTTAAAAAAACTGGGCAAGTGCGAGTCGAACTCGCGCACGAAGGGATCCGTACCATTATATATAAAAACGGCAAAAAAATCACGTTTGTTGTATGGTAGCCCCCTTAAATATTGATTTTATTCAGTTTTTTTAGAATATTTTTTGTTATAGCGGCAACAGAAATACAACATCTGTGAAAATTTCAACTGTCTAACTATCACGGTTTATGAGATACAGCCTGGTGACAGGCGGACAAACAGACAGACAGACAGACGGACAGCCGAGCCTTAGTAATAGGGTCCCGTTTTACCCTTAGGGTACGGAACCCGAAAAAACGAGCGAGCCTTACAGCAGTCGCAGATGATGTGTAACATCTGACATCTCACCTCATTGGACCAATATGGCTGTTAGTACCAACCTCTCGGAAAAAGGCGCGCTTTCTGACATCTCACCTCCTTGGTAATAAGCAACAAGGCTGATAGTACCAAACTCTCTGGAAAATACGCTCTTCCTGTTACACACTTCCGTCCCTTTTCACTCCAAATCACTCCCACAGATTGCAGGAAAGCGAGAAGAAAGACAAAAATTCAAACAAAACATCAAAAGTTTAGGAATCTAGAGTCACACGTATCGAAATAACGTAGTTTTCCATTAATTTAAAAACTTCAAGTCAGATCTTCATACAATTTTGTAGATATAATTGTGAAATGCTTATCAAGGTACGTTTTAGATTATTGAAGAAAGAATCTGAAAAAAATAGAGAGAGTTTTATTGTAGTTCATCCGCAAAGTTCGGCGAAGTTTACCTTAAATAAATTTAATTTATACGGTTTTTAAGCAAGACATACATTTTTGATTAATGTTTTATTGATTTGTTTAGGGATCTTCATATTATTCGATATAAGGCATGTGTTTCTTATAAAAAATGCATGACATTTTCACTGTATTTAATTTTGACACAAACTTCAACTCTACTACATATTTCATACACAACTTTTTTACCAATACCTTATGTATTATTCGTATACACGTACCAAAATACATTTATTTGTTCCTACAATTTTTTTTATGCGACTGGTTAAGGGATCAATCATTCGGCCCACCTGGTGGCAACTAGTCGTAGTTCCTGATACCCACGACACAGGGGATCCTAGCGTGGGATCAGGACTGTGTAATTGACGGTTGGATGTTATGTTATGTTATTTAAAAACTAATTTTAACCGACAAAATGCTTCGTTCGCTCTGTTAAAATTACAAGCTAAGTAGTCGAGGAAGTTTTTACAGTTTTAAATGAAAAAGTTTAATTTTAAATGCAGCCGACAAAGACATAGTAACAATTCTTTGTGACATCTCCATTCGTATGCAAACTAACTGAATACACTTGGAGCAGATGGAAACGCTTCTTCCGCATCTTAAAAGAAATATATTTAAATATTACACAAGGCTGTGCAAACTTTACCAGGTGTGGACAAATCTTGAAACTTTTGACGCAGAAGATATCAAGAAACTTGCCAAGGACTTCTCCTTTCTTTTTCTGTTAACCACGTGATTGACGGAACAAGCAGAGACTGCCCACCTGATGTTAAGCGGTAACCTCTGCCTTTAACAACGCATTACCACATAGGTCACGTCCACCTATATAGGATGCACCCTATGTGGCATTGCACTGCGCCCGCCACCCTGAGACATAATGATGAAAAGTATAATGTGCCTGTAATTTCACCGGCACCCTTCAAACCGGAGCACAGCAATGCGAGCACTACAGCTTTGCGGCAGAAATAGGTATGGTGGCAGTACTTCCCTATTCATACTTCCCTTCCATCAGTACGAACCCTTTCACAAAAAAGCTCTACTACTAATAAAAAACATGAAGTGTGAGGCCTGTTTGGCTTCACACTTCATGGCACAGAGCGGACTCTTTAAAAAATGGCAAATTGAATCCAATTACTTCCTCGGACGAACTCTTTCACAAAAAGCTCTACTAATAAAAATAAAATAAAGTTTAAAGGCAAAACCCCCACCCTTTTAAACCGCCCATGTAATAAACCTTTAAATCTTGTACAATGGTACGAAACCCATCGAGTGCGAGTCCTACTCACATTTGGCCGGTTTATTTATTTACCTACTGTGACTCTCGTATGAATATTTTTCAACATTTACTTTATAATTTTTTAAATGTTTCTGGTTTATTTGATGTTAGTAAATAAGGAATGGTTGATGGAATGCGGTCGCAGTGGCTCTGTGGTTGAAACTTGTGAATTGACAAGTATGAAATGTATTCGTATATAACACAAAGTTCATATTATATTAATTAAAAACCCCCGTCTAATTCAGTGTTCCGACACCAGGTTTCATACAAATAAAACTACATATAATTAGGAGTACTCGCTACACTCTAGATCCTATTGATGTGCTGGTCATCATCAGACCTGGAGCCTGAAGTCTAGACTAAGTCTAGACTAAGTCTAGACGCTGCACCTATTACCAACCTCGTCTTGATCTCTGGACGTTAAAAAAAGCATCAGCAGAGGAATTACCCCCTGGCCACCACAGGCTAGTAGCAGTAGAGCTTCTTTGTGAAATAGTTCGTCCTGGGAAGTACTAGCACCATACCTATTTCTGCCGCATAGCAGTAGTGCTCGCATTGCTGTGTTCCGGTTTGAAGGGTATGTTTGCCGGTGAAATTACAGGCACATGAGACTTTTCTTCTTTATGTCTTAGGGTGGCGGGCGCAGTGCAATGCCACATAGGGCGCGCCCTAGGTGGACGTGACCTATGAAATAATGCACTGTTCATAGGCAGTGGTTACCGCTTAACATCAGGTGGGCCATCAGCTTGTTCCGTCATTCAAGTAGAATAAAAAAATAAAAAATCCTGCAGAGGAATTACCTCCCGGGTAACCAAATACCCGGGCCAGTGTGGAACTCGCGGACTCAAGTCGGCCGCTGCAGGTTTAATTTCAGCAAGTGGGGTACGATTGCAGCGTCCTCGACGCAATGCGACTGTGGTGCCCAGTCCCACACCATGCCACACGCTCTTGTATGCCCATCCTGCCCTGACTCCTGCATGATGGAGGATTTAATGACCTGCTCCGACAATGCTGTGGGTGTGCCAACCTATTGGTCAAAATGGCTTTAAGTGAGACATCGACACGAAAGAAGAAGACCTAGCAAATCTCAAATCAGTTCGCTCTCGACCGTCTTCGCGATAGCACGTCGGATGTTAAGGTGGATGCTCACGCTTGTGGCGCGAAATTCAAACTTTTTGGTGTTTTTTGCCCATTACAGCCCATCAACACTTCTTCAGATAGCGAAAGTTGAGTTCGCGAGAACTAGGAGACTTACCACACATGTTTCAATTGATAGTATCTCATAAATATCATCGGTTTAGCTACGATACCCATAAACAGTACAAAACACGGTAAAAATGTGTTTATGGGTATCGTAGCTAAACCGATGATATTTATGAGATATTATCAATTAAAACATGTGTGTTAAGTCTCCTTGTTCTCGCGAACTCAACTTTCGCTATCTGTAAAAGTGTAGATGAGCTGTAATGGGCAAAAAACACCAAAAAAATTGAATTTCGCGCCGCAAGCGTGAGCTTCCACCTTAATAGAAATATGCCTAATTGTGTCATAGTGAGTAAATATTCTTCGAAATCAGCTAGCCGTGCGAGTGGACATATTTCATAGCAAAGTAGGTGCAAAATAAAACGGCACGGACATTTACGTGTTGTGGTGACTATCTTGATATATAACCTGTGCATAAACTGTAGTCATATATTGGTCTGCAGGGATGGCAAGCGCGAACAAAGTCGTGGGTTCAGCTAGTTATACAATAAAACTAAATGCCCACGGAAATACTTGAAAAATCGATATTCTCTACCTCTTAGATGAAAAATGCTTACATAATTCACAGGGTCCGAATATCTTAATGCAGGTCTGCAAATTGCATAGAGTGCTCGATTTCCAACTCATTTCCACCCACAAATCATCTTTAATAACTCTATGGAGCCACAGTCCAATGTGAATATCTAGGACAATCCATTTAAAGCACAAAGAATGCCTGATTTGATTTGAATCGAATCTGAATTTGATTTCGAATTCTGATAGGATAAAACATTTATTTACAGAAATAATAATACAACGAATACAAGGTATCAACTTTTTTTTTTTAAAAACTTTTTAAAACTAAGCGTGGTTTCAGGATAAAAGTCAGCCCGAAAATATATTTTTTCCCTAAAACGAAGATTAAATAAAAAAAAACAACTACAATATTGAAGTGTGCATTTGGTCGGATCTACCTTAAAATTGGTCCCGTTTGCCTGTAAAATGTAAATCGCTGTTTTAAAAGAGGTTTCTTTTTTCTGTTAGAAAATTTAACCAATCGTGTAATGCTATACTACAAAAATAAGTCAGTGATATGAAGAATCAGGTCAACAAATATCACTTTGATAATTATGTGTTGTAAATGCTGAGAAAAAGGTTTTTGTGTTTTGTTTTTTTTTCTATACAAGCTTTTATAAAATTAGTGATTGTAACCGTGTGCTGATCAAAATGAGCCTAAACACGGATAGTCTACTATTATCCATCGAGAAGTTCCGTTGTCCACCTTCCGTCTCCAATTCTCCATCATCAGATAAGCTAGCTATCACAATCATATTATATTGTCATCGGAACTTGACAGGTATGCCAAATTTCAGCTCAATCGGTTGGGCATTGCTTTAAAATTCAGTTCCAAGATTCCACCCGGACATACATACATTGCAAGTTAAATAAAAGCTTATAAAAAATCGTGATCCCAGCCATCAAAATTCCAGTATATGGTGGGTTTTGTGCTAGCTACAGGCATATATATTATACCACGGGCTTCATAGCGATCACAGAGCCAAGTGAACTGATTAGCCCAGCTCTCCTGTTGTTTCTATGTAGAGTCTCGATCGCCATAATGAACGTCTTGCACTGTTACCGCTAAGGTTAGATAGGAAATTGCAGATTTACCGGTCGGATCTCAATAGCACTCGGGCTGGCGATTAAGAGTTATCTCTTTACAAGTTCTGGTCGCCTGGTACGTGCCTGCCAGCTGTAGAAACTATTGCTTGAGCGTTTATATTATATTCTATTTATTTTTAAGAGTCAGCAACATGGTATACTCCGTTACAAGTAAACACACACGAGATAATTATGTTATGCATGCCAAGTGCTACCGCAATTATAGATGACCAACTGCTACTAAATAATGATGAGCGAGAAAAGATTCAAAAAAAAACATCAATGTCCTACAAATCGAATGAAATTTTAACAAATCAAACACAATTGCAAAAACTGGTAATAACTCACGTAGGTAAGTTGTTCCGAGTAAAACACCCGACTCATACGAACATAATATACGAAGTGTCAAGAATGTGGATGTGATAAAATCGGCTGTAGCTGAACATGCGTGTCTCCCGGATGCGGTTCACTTTATTAGGTTTGACCAAGCTTCTGACTGGCAAGAGAGAAGTTTTGGGTGCCAAGGAAAATACGCGACGCTATAGAAATTCACCGCCATTCGAATTTCAACAGAGACCAGGGATGGATGTTGTCGCATGCTTGGAAACCAATTCTTGACACCGGACCTGCAAAGTCTTTGACATGCGATAGTCAATAATCCGGACACTGAGTTACGTATGTTCCCGCCTTTACGATGATCGGCGCAGTACTTAGTGATGATTCATGCCATTCGGGTGACGACGGGAGTACGAGCGTTGTCGAAGTTCCGCGACCTACCAGTCGTGAGCTCCGGGCGCGCACCCGCAGTTATCGCCGGGAAGCCGTCGCGTATACTCCTTGAGGAAGGGGATATTAAGTCCGAGAAACTCGAGTCGGGTGTTTTACTCCGAACAAGTACATGCGTGAGTTATTACCGGTTTTTTAATTATGAATATCACTCACGGAAGTTTTAATAGTATTAAAACAAACAAAATTAAAAAACCTAAATATAAAAAATAAACATTCCCTTAGTCAATTTATCTACAAAAATTAAAATTAAAATATAACCTAACAAAAAATACTTAGTGAAAACATTACTTAACGAGATTTTTCATAAAGTAACTGTCAAGCAACGATGCGCCTGGTAAAACTGACATCTGGTAAATTAAGTGTGCTCTATGTCGCGCCAGGCGAGTAGCCGGCTTAGATGCAAGTGGTTGCGGGTTTGATTCCCGCTGCGGGACAAATGTATGATCTGCAAATATCTGTTCCGGGTCTCGGTGTTATGGTTACTCGTAGTTCCTGATACCCACGACACAGGGAATTCTAGTAAGGGATAGGACTATGTATGTGAGCGAAGACTTAGTCCTAGGGTCCCGTTTTACTGTTTGGGTACGAAACCCCAAAAAGGGGGTAAAGTACGGATTGGTTGCCGTGTAAGTAAGCCTGTTTGGTATTAGCTCAAATTAGCTAAAGTAATATATTATGTCTCCTATCAAATTGTAACTAAAATTGCTTACTTCCACTCACTAAAACTCTACTGCAACAGTCGGTTAAATCCTTTCAATGAAGCGATATGGAAATATCTGAAACACAATTGGCGCGCTGCACTCGCAATGGCTCGGTCCGATAACTGCTTTCCAATCCGTCATGGTGGAACGGAAAATGTATGCAAAACGAGTTCCGAAGGCGTTGATTTATTACAGTTTTACAAGCTTTTACTGATATTCAAGACTGGTTTTAATGGTTTTTGCAAGATGCAATGAGTCAGCTGGGGGGAATGTGGAAGGAAAGGAGAATCACCAAAAGGATCAAAATTAGACTCATCCGGAGCCTAGCCTTTCTATATTCCTGTACGGTGCAGAAACCAGAGGCCGTAGACAAAGTAACATTCTAATAGCGATGTCGCTTGTAGAAAAGCCAAAAATGTATGAGATTGACGTAAGCTATCTAAATGTCACGTGGTCTATTGTATTGAATTACGACTAGAAATGGAATCGCTTCGAAGCGAATACCGTTTGGCTGGACCGGCTGGACTCTCAAAGCGAAGGATCGCAGACGTAAAGACGTTTTCGAGATGTGGTGTTGCAGACGGATGCTGCAAATCCCCTGGATGGCCCGTAGGACGAACGTGTCAATATTCAGGGAACTCATGTTAACTACTAGGCTTTCCTCCATCTGCCTCCGGCAAGTCCTTGAGAATTTTGGTCATATAGCACGGAAACGCAGTAACAACTTAGAGAAGCTGATTATCACTGGCAAAATTGAGGGAAAGCGACCACGAGGCCGTAGCCCGTTACGTTGGCCAGACCAGATCCGCACCACTCTTGATTCAAAACTCCACGAAGCCGCGCAGCTCGCTGGCAACAGATCTCGTTGGCGCAACATCGTCCGGCAGAAAGTGATCCATGGAGGGGGTCACAACCTTCAGCGTAAAACGTAGTGCTTACTTCCTCAATGCCTCAGCGTTGAGGAATACGACGCGAGGAGGAGGACTAATTTCAATTTGTTAGTAGTATGTCTCCAAAAAACTAAAACACTACGCGTACATGACAACCCTAACTTGATTGAACACCGCCGATGGATCTTGGCCGATTTGATGTTTGTTGTTTAGCTAACTAATTTGTTTGCACATCGAATAGGCCAACCTCAGCTTGGCCAATACCCATCGGCTGATGTATATTTAGCGTTAGCTATAGACTACTTAGATGATACGCAAGAAAGATCTATATTAAAAGCATGGACGAATCGACCATGATAAAAGTTACGATTTTTAAAAAAACCTACTGCATTATACTCATCGTCAGCCAACAGAAGTCCACTGCTGGACATAGGCCTCCCCCATCGACGAATGGCCTTGAGCCGCCTCCATCCACCGCTTTCAAAATCCATCAAGTCGTTTAGGCTACAGGAACAGCCAAAATAACAACCCTACGAACGATAAACACACGCTGATAATGAATAGAGATATTCTGACCTGATGCAGGATGACCAAGACAGAACTAGTGGCACAAAATAGTACTACGATATCCGATGAAGGCATATCGCGGAAAGTCTTATTAAACGCAACGATAAACATAACGCTCGTTCTGGGCAGTCAGGTAAAATGTATAAAATCATAGAAATGTCAAGCACGTAACTGATTCACACTCCGAAGCGAGTGCTTTATGCAAAACGCAGCTACACTCGCCACTTAGCGCAGATTTTTACACTCGACGCTTAAAACCTCGGATTTAATGGAAGTTACTTTATTTGACGGCTTAGAGCATGACGGCCTCCGTACTGTGTTGCTCTATGTTTGAAGGTGAAGGTGTGTTTGGAAGGAAACAGAAGTTTTTACAAGCTTTATATTAACTTGCAATGTATATTTTGTATGTGTCGCTTCAAGAAAAATGTTCATAAATTCCTTCAGGGTAGGCAACGCATCGACAATACCCCCGGTGTTGCCGGTGTCTATAAGCGACGGTGACCACTTTACATCAGGTGGGCCGTAAGCTAGTTTACCTATTAGATTCATAAAAACAATAAAAACAAAAAAAAACCGGGTGGAATCTTGCAACTGAATTTTAAAGCAGTTATCCACAACCAATTGAGCTGAAATTTGGCATACCTGTCAAGTTCCGATGGCAATACAATATGATGGTGAAAGCGAGCTGATCTGATGATGGAGACGGAAGGTGGACAACGGAACTCCTCGAGGGATAATATTAGATTGGCCGTGTTTAGGCTCATTGTGATCAGCACAGGGTTACGATCACTAATTTTAATTTACAAAGCTTGTATTGATAAGTATATTTTCACAAAAAAACTTATTTTCGTATAATATAAGACTTTCCGCGATATGCCCTCATCGGATATCGTAGTACTATTTTGTGCCACTAGTTCTGTCTTGGTCATCCTGCATCAGGTCAGAATATCTCTATTCATTATCAACGTGTGTCGATAAAATAAATAAGAGTAACAAATAATATTATTATAAAGAGCAATGTAGATTTATCTTTTCAGAGCAAAAAATTGTTTCATTAAGCAGAAATACTTTTATTCGTAAGTTTCGCGCACTTTTCGATAACGCTTTTCCATCACTTTCCAATTTACCTGAACTTTACTGAGTTAGATAGTGATGGAAGTTGGCGGATAGCTACCTCATGAGAGGAGACGCGGTGTTATACATATTTATATCTTCTTCACACATATTTCATACGCTCGCGCAACGAAAAATCAAGTAATTGCTTATTTAAGAAAAATTTACAACTTATCAAAAGTATTTTGATAAGTTTGCCTTTGAAGTTTTAAGAAATAGTTATTACCTACTTGTTGTAGTGAAATTTATCTTGAAAAATCGTAGGGTTCCTGAGATCTCATTCAAAATGTGCGTGAAACAAGAAATTTTATATTTATTTTTAACGAGGTTTTTTTTCATATTTTATTTTAATTCTTACAGAACCAATGAAAAAGTATAAAATTTTCATATTCCAAAATATTTGACTCGAAGAACCCGCAGATACTGAGTTCTAAGACGATTTTGATATGCAAAATTACATATTTCGCAGAATTTGGTCGTTGTCAACCCCAGGCAGAGATCTTCTTACAAAAAAAACGCCTCGCGCCGCTCGAAGAAGCGGATTTATTGAATATCTCGTAAAATAAAGATAATTTTACAAAACCCTTGGCTTTGTTGTATTGATTTTATTAATCTAATTTTTTTACCCAATAATATTCATGCACCTTAATAAACTATCGAATCTAGCCAAAAATTGGAGGTAACTTTGGGTTTTTTTCTATAGTGAAAATATAGTCCTATCGTGTTTCTGTGTGGGTGATCCCTCGGAATTATAATGGTAGTATCCGTGCATATTTTTAATTTGAATATTGTACTAGATTTAGTCTGTTAAAAATCAAATCGAAATTTTAGCGATATTATAAATAGGAATTTTGCAGCATACCCCACCGTATATGAGTAGTATAGACCGTGCTCTTAGCATTCCTAGTAAGCAATAACTCGAAGATTTAGAATTGACGCTGCATCTTCGGACTCGGAACAGGAATTAGGTTAGTATCTACGCTACAGGAATATAAAGCTGTCTACTGACTAAGTATGTAGTAGTAGTTTTAGTAGTAGTAGACCTTTTTTGTGAAAGAGTTCGTCCGGGGAAGTACTACCACCATACCTATATGTGCCGCAAAGCATTAGTGCTCGCATTGCTGTGTTCCGGTCTGTGGGTGCTGGTGAAATTACAGGCACATGGGACTTCTCATCTTTATGTCTCAGGGTGGTGGGTGCAGTGCAATGCCGCATAGGGTGCGTCCTAGGAGGATGTGACCTATGAGGTAATGCACTGTTCATAGGTAAAGGGTATACCGCTGAACATCAGGTGGGCCATTACTTGTTCCGTCATTCACAAAGATAAAAATGGTAGCCTAACGGTTCAATAGTGCAACTCAGAATCCAACGATACCGGGTTCGATCCTAGGCTCCGCACCAATGACTTTTCTAAGTTATGTGCGGATTTCCATCGCTCTGTGCTTCGGAGGGCACGTTAAGCTGTCGGCCCCGGCTGTTATTGATTAATAGCAGTCGATAAGCCATGTCAGAGGCCCTCGGGCGGCTTGACAAACTCTGACACCAGAGGCCAGCACTACCTCATACGAAACGAAACGAACGAAAGATAAAAAATAAAAATGTTTCGGCGTAACAATACGATGTGCAGCGATCTGTGCCGTGGTGTGTCTGGACTAAGAATAGAACCTGCCGTCTCCTCCCGTGGATGATTACATAGCCGACTAAGGGATTACACGGACTTGTTAGTGAGATTCGTAGGTATAAGATTTGTCCTAGCTGCTAGCTATAGTTATAAGAAAGCGTTAGTCGAACGAGGTGTGGAAAGCAATGGTGTCGATGAGCTCACCGCTTGTCACGTCTATAAAACCGATAATATAAATCGATAAGACCGCCCATTGTACTTATAATGATGTAGTTAAGTTTTGTTTCCTTTTCTTATTTAACAAGTAACAATATAGTATTTTCTGTTCTACTCTATTCTTTTCCCAAAATGGTGCAACCCACTGTGAAAAGAGGCCTATTGAGGCTCTGCCTACCCTTTTGCGTCATCCGTTTTGTTGTCGCCACTCGAGAACCTTTCTTCCCCTACAGTTATTATTTCTGCGGGCTATTGGCCTGCCCATTGCCACTTCAGCTTGCTAATTCTGTTATAGCTATGTCGGTGATCTTGGGTCTTCTACAAATCTCCTCATTTCGGATTCTATATCACGTAGTGCAACTGAGCTAGGCGATATATCTGCCAAATGTCGCAAGGACTTTAGTTAATTCTCCCGTGAGCATGGCGCATGCAACTGTGCTGAAATATCGGGAACAATAAAACTTAAAAATCGTGGTAAATATACCGTTTCTAGTGAAAAGTATGTAGATAACCATGATAGTTGCAAAAGTTAAATGTATCTAGTCTATATCCATCTTATCTTAAAGAGCATCGTTGCTTCGGGCATTCCGTTATCTTTATACCATAATGCGATTCGGATGGTTAGTGTGTCTGTTTGTGCCAAATAATATCTAATAGCAACTGTTCAGAACTAGTTTAGTTATTATTTGAACTACTATTTTGAGTATAAAGATAATATAATTTATTTGCTTTAAACATGTGTACAAATAGATGGTAAGCGAGTGCTTGACACAATATGCTTATTATCATCATCATCATCCTGTGTCCGTCCACTGCTGGACATAGGCCTCTCCCAATGCGCGCCATTTGGATCGATTTCCAGCTATTCCCATCCACTTTCTAGCAGCCGCCTTACGCAGCCGACTACGCTACTACACATTTTTTTTTTTTAGATTTGGTAGACCTTTGTTTGACCACGATCACACCTGTTGGTAAGTGACTATGTGGCCGAAGATGGAGCACAAAGGTCTAGAAGGCACCTATTCACTCTAGACTTGAAGAGACCCAGACTATAGTTTTCAGGAAAGACAGACGAGTGTATTCCACTCCTATAATACTAATACACTACTATAATATGCTTATAACATAAGCTAATTCACTCTTTACGTTAACTGTACTTCACTGCACTGTTCACAATTTATCAGTCACTTGATTTGTTCTTACTCAAGGCCAGTTTATGACTGACTCTTCTTTGAGCGAGTTTCCCTTGTATAACTGGGCAATAGAGACGGAGAATTATTATTTGTTATAGATTTTACAGTGGAGACCTTGGGTAGGAGGCCGAAGACCAGGCAGGCCGAAGGTACGTTGGACCGATGACATTAAAAACGTAGCTGGCCGCCAGGGGAGTCGTGATACTGGGAACAGAGCCGACTGGATGAAATTAGGGGAGGCATATTATCCAATATTGGACGGAAAGATGCTGATAAATGATGATCATGATGATAGATTTTATTATATACTAAATAATATTGTTAAGCCGGCTGACTGGCGTAAACGCATTTATTATATACTAAATAATATTGTTAAGCCGGCTGACTGGCGTAAACGCATTTAGAGCCTCTAGCGCCATCTGCTAACGAATAGAAGCTCTCTATAGTACATTTAGAGTTGCTGAGCGCCATCTGTTGACAAGTAGCGTAGAATTGCTATCTCTATCTGTTGTTAGAGCGGGACGCATGTATCATCTGTACTCTTTGGATTTTTTGAATGAAAGACATTCAAACATTAATTATTTTTTAGTTACACTCATCATTCATTCATTCTTTCATTCAATCTTTCATTCATTCATGGAGTATTAATAAAGTTACGTAAGATGCATGATGAATCGAATTTTCATTTCAAAAACTTTATTTACGGTTTAAAATTAATTTCGCTGATTGCTCTCAACTCGAAAACAGCAAAGGTGCCAATTTTGATATTTGCCAAGTCTTAAGTTATGTCTCAAAATAAAATATGGACGACTTGGCAATAACTTCCTCTGATATATTGGAAACAACGTTTATCTAGCTCGCCCCGAACTGAGACCTTGCGAACACACGATGTACAGACAGATACACGTCATTTTCCCCGAAAGGGTACTCAGAACCTCAAATAGGCCTCATTTCACTGTGGTTTGCACCATCGAAACAGACGTAGCAAGTTGTGAGCTCATCGCTGCCATTGCTTCCCACGACTGTCTCTGCTAACTCTTTCTTCCAGTAATAACACATTCCTTAATAAGTTAGCAGCCAGGACAAATCTTATACCAACCAATCTCTCAAACAAGTCCGAGTAATCCTTTAGTCGGGCTGTACGACCTCCATGGGAGGAGATGGCGGGGTCTATTCTTGGGTTGGACGCACCACGGACAAAATGTACAAAATTTTAAAAAACGGCAACACCTAGTTCTTGGTGTCTTTTGCAGAAACTTCAAAATTGTAAACTGGCAACACAAAGGCAGTTCCAGCTCACAAATTAATGCATTATATTCATGTAATTCACAAGCAGAAGTCCAAAACTTAAGTTTATGTAACATCTTGAAGTAAATTTGGCAATTATGCAAACGCCCTATTTCGAGTTTAAAATAGTTTTAAGTAACCGAATTAGTTTGAAGCGGTTTTGTCAGAGTATAGCGCGAACAGTAACTCAACTTGAATGACTCACATTAAAACCAAAACAAGGATGAAATTTATGATAATGGCAATGCAGTAGACAAGTTTAGTCCAGTGCGTCATATTCCTCTCCCATTTGTACTTACAGCCCGATTTTTGGTTAATCATAACATAACACCCAACAGTCACATACATAGTCCTGATCCCACACTAGGATTCCCTTTGTCCTGGATATCAGAAACTACGAGTAGCATGGTACCATAACACCCAGAACCGGAACAAATTTTTTAAATAATATTTTGCATTCCTGTCTTTTTCCGACGACAATGCAATAAATATTATGGTGACAGCGAGCTGATCTGATGATGGAGATGGAAGGTGGACAACGGAACTCCTCGAGGGATAATAATAGTCTGGCCGCGTTTAGGCTCATTTTGATAAGCACTCTGTTACGATAAAAGATTGTACTGAAAAATATTTTTTTACAAAAAGTTATTTTATGTAATGGCTCGGCGCGCCTGATGGTAGGTGGTGGCCTGGTGGTGTGCTTTCGCTTCTCGAAGAATATTTCGAATCGATGTATATTAATCGAAGCAATACTGCAACCTGGCAGTTAAGTTTAACAAACAGCTATTTTAAGTTTTTTTTATTTATCTATTTTTGTATACTTTTTTGATTGACGGGTCAAGCAGATGGCCCACCTGATGGTAAGTGGTACCCTTTGCCTATGAACAGTGCATTACCTCATAGGTTACGTCCAACTAGGACGCACCCTATGTGGCATTGCACTGCGCCCGCCACCCTGAGACATAAAGATGAAAAGTCTCATGTGCCTGTAATTTCACCGGCACCTTCAAACCGAAATACAGCAATACGAGCACTACTGCTTTCCGGCAGAAATAAGTAAATACTTCCCCGGACGAACTCTTTCACAGAAAAGCTCTACTACTACCAAAAAGTAGAGGAGAATAAAGTAAAGAGTGGGAGATGAGCTACTGTTCTCAATATACGCTACACTTATGTCAATTACATACTGCTCAGCTTCAAAACGCTAGTTAGAAGTTGCCTCTGTTCTGTTTATCGGTTCAAGTCGTTAACCCGTCATCTATCTAATACATTGTTGCGTATCTCTCCAAGTTTTCGTATAAAGTTGTTTTACTGCGTTAGTTTTTGTTTTACTATGTTTGAAAATGTTGGTGCCCCAGCGTGGGACGGGGTTGCCTAAACTTTTTACAGTTCTTGGCTGTTACTTTGGCACGGTGTGGAATAGAGAGAGATGCTCCTATCGGCTTTAGAGCGTTTCTATCGCTCACACGTTCTCTGCATGTCTTACGATATGGTGCATCCGCGATAATGGCCCCTATTACATTGGACGTTAAGGTGCAACGCTTTGGGTTTGGCGCAAAATTCAAATTGTATTGTGTTTTTTGCTAATCACAGCTCTTCAACACATCTTGAGATAGCGAAACCTGGTTTTGCGGAAACTATGCAACATAAAACCCATACGTGTGGCGTGGGGTATCTATGAATAGGGCTTCAAAAATGATATTGAGGTTTCAAATTTTTTTTTTTTTTAAACTGCATAGTTTTCACGGGAGACACTTCCACCGAAAATTGGTTTGAACGAGATCTAGTTAGTAGTTTTGAATACGTCATAAATCGTAAACCATCCAAGAACTTTTATAGAATGTTACTTGCTGCTACGGAACCCTTCATGGGCGAGTCCGACTCCCACTTGACTGCTTTTTTTAGTATTTGCTGTTATAGCGGCAACAGAAATAAATCAATCTGTGAAAATATCAACTGTCTAACTATCACGGTTCATGAGATTACAACAGTCTGGTGACAGACGGAGGGATAGCGGAGTCATAGTAATAGGGTCCCGTTTTACCCTTTGAGTACCGAACCCTAAAAATAAATACAGACGCACATAGAACCTCCTCCATTTCTGAAGTGGGTTGGTAATCAATGGGTTTACAGAAGTCCCGATTTTGCCCGCTAACTATAGGGCGATTAAAAGGAATAAATTGACGACCTCTGTGGCGCGTCGGGCTAGTACCCGGCTGAGATGCGAGAAGTTGCGGGTTTGATTCCCGCAGCGGGACAAAGGTTTCTATGATCTGCTAATATTTGTTCCGGGTGTTGTGGTACCATGGTACTCCTAGTTCCTGATACCCGCGATACAGGGAATACTAGTGCGAGGATCAGGACTATTTATGTGACCTTTGGTATGTTATTTATGTTAGTAAGTTTGCTTGAAAGGAGCCTATCTGCACCCGTTCACCACACTGCTTTTTCCATCATCTATCAAAGGGTATAGGTGACCAAGAAAGAACCAGTAATTGCATTAAAAATAAATAGATTTTTTCGTATGTGTAAGATATTCTTTCACAAACATATCACATTGCATCACCCATGACTAATGGACGAAGCTTCCCCTGAGTGCAGTGGGGGGATTTGCCATAATCACCACGCTTGGCAGGCGGATTGGTGATCGCAGTAATGATGTACAGTACTCAGGTAGATGCTGCTGACCATACCCTAGTGTCGCTCAGTCGGCTTTTACGACATCCACGGGAGGAGACAGAGTCTATTTCACCACGGCTCCAGAAACGCCACGGCTTTCTCACACATATACAATTCATTTTTTGCACTGAAACTACCGAGTAGTGCGAGATATTCACATTCAATAAACTATTAATTAACTCAAAAACAATTAAGAAAACGAGATCTTTGACGCGAAAGTGCATCACTAGAGAAAACAAATTGAGCAATGCAATCTCTGTTTTTGTAGAACCGTCATTTTCCCAACTCGATTGGCTCTGCAAATTGGATGTCCGAATTGGGACGTCTGTAAAGCTCTCTGCCAACACGGTCCGGCGCCAATTACCGGAAACTAAGTTAGGTTTTCAGTTCACAGGATATTTTCTTAAATCCATTGGTTTATTATCATCATCCGGTAGACGTCCATTGCTGGACAAAGGCCCCAACAGAATGCCACGAAGATTAGTCATGAGCCGCCTCCACCCGCTGACTTTCTTGAGCCTGCATTTGAATGCGAATTCGGGTTGGATTTACTTGTACGATTTCTGGTAAAGCAAGAATACTGTTTGACTTTAGGATAGATATAGTGATAATCGACAGCCTACAAAAGGCCACTGCTGGGTATAGGCCTCCCCAGAATGCCACGACGAATGGTCTTGATCCGCCTCCATCCACCGCGTTCCTGTGACGTCTATAATTTCTTTGTTCAATGGAAAGGAGGTTTTTTTTTATATACTACCAAGGTAGCAAACAAGCTTACAGCCCACCTGTTGGTAAGCGGTTACCGTAGCCTATGGACGCCTGCAATACCAGAGACATAAAAAGAGATGCCGGCACTTAAAAAAAAAATGGGATTCCATCATCAGATCCTGACTTGGTGAATACGGGATCACCTAGGGAGTATAGAATAGAATATAGAATAGAATATTCTTTATTGCACAAAACAAATAATGTACATAGGCGAACTTAATCCTAAGAAGCATTCTAAATTCAAATTCAAAAATTACCAGCTAACCTTTGTGTATTGTGGATACATTTATGTAGGTGGTCCACAAAACGTATATGGAGAAGAAAAAAAAGTACTTTATGTAGGGGTATTTAACATAGACATTAACAATTTTTTTTTTTTTTTGATTATACCAAAAAAATAAAAATAAAACACATCTGTTCCTAATAATCGGTGACTACATACATACATAGATACACGCCTTATGGGTATTTAACATAGACATTAACATTTTTTTTTTTTTTTTGATTATACCAAAAACATAAAAATAAAACACATCTGTTCCTAATAATCGGTGACTACATACATACATAGATACACGCCTTATTATAATAATTGAAAAACCGGTATTAACTCACGTATAGGTAAGTTAGAAACTTGTTTCGAGTTGTACTTGTATTTTTTCTTTTTCTGAGTTTCTGGGTTTCTTGAGAGTTTTTGGGACACACCTTTTTCCCCGAAAGGGTAGGCAGAGCCTCAATGGGCCTTTATTCACTGTGGTTTTCACGGTCGTGGAAATATAGACGTGACAAGTGGTGAGCTGATGGCCGCCATTGCATCCCACAACTCGGCTAACGCTCTCTGCCAGTTATAGCACATTCCAAGTTAGCAGCCAGGACAAATAACCAACGAACCTTACTAAATAAGTCCACGTAACCTTTTAGTCAGATATTACGACATCCACGAGTGGAGACGGCCTCTCCGTGTCTATTCTTAGGCCGGACACACCGTGGCTAGCGGGACTATATTTTTTTTAATATTTGGTATCGCACGGCTTGTTCATTTGCCATTTTCAAGTTTTATGTATTTTAAATATAATTTTATTGTTTTTTCAATGTAATTTCTAGTCAAGTTCAAACTTGACAGTTATTCCATCCTTATCAACAACATTAGAAACATTAAATATACAAGGTTCCCTCTTCCCGTTAAAAGACAAATTAATTAAATTTCTGAAATAGTACCGCGTTGGGCGCCAAAAATGTATGCTTTAATTAAACTTTGTTATTACTTTGTTTCCTTGTTTGTTTTGCATCCCTTGGATTTGTTTAACGCAGACTTTCTAATAACTCTACGGTGGACTTCGCATTCCATACACTAAAACGCCAAAATATGGCAGCTTTAAAAATTCGAACGATGACAAATGAGTTCGATACACTGCCGGTTCACACTCTAGTCCTTCAAATGTGTTCAATAATCAAGCAGCAATGGATATAAAACTTGTTAGAATTATTTATTTTTTTTGCGTTTTTGCTTTTCTTTTGGTTTGAGGTTTTTGGTCTATTTACTAGTAGTTTTACAAGTAATTTTTGTATCATCATCAGCCGATAGAAGTTTTACTGGTCGAGGCTTCCCCGAAAGAAAGCAGTGAGGGGGATTCACCATAACCACCATAACTTGGCAGGCGGATTGGTGATCGCAGTATTAGTGTTGAGTACTCAGGTGGATACTGCTGCCTATTTTAATCCCTTAGTCGGCTTTTACGCCATCAACGGGAGGAGACTAAAGGGTCTATTCTCAGGCTGGACACACCGCGGTGGTTGTTTTTAAATATAGCAGATACATTGAGAAACGCGTTTTACAAGATTTTATTTAACTTGCTATGTATGTATGTTTGGGTCAAATCTTGCAACTGTTTGAACCTGTTATCTTCGACCGATTGGGCTGAAATTTGGCATACCTGTCAAGTTCCGATGACAGTACAATATTATGGTGACAGCGAGCTGATCTGATGATGGAGACAGAAGGTGGACAACGGAATTCCTCGATGGTTCAGTCAATTCACAAATCTGTCCCGATTCGGTCAACTTTCAGCAGTATGGTTTTTTAAATAATTACGAGAATCGACCTTTCAGGTTACGAATTAATTGGTCTTCATTACAATTCCATTAATATGTAATCTGAACTAGAAACTTTAAACTACCCTCACAAATAAAAATAAAGCCAGCCCTCTAAAAAATAAAGTGCAATTTGCTTTGATCTGAGTGTTTTAAACTTGCGAAACGAAACTACTTTCAAACAACAATACACTTCGTTTGTTTAGAAATAATGTGCAAATTGCTTTGACGGCGATTTCGAGGGTAGTCTAAGATTTGCCGTTCTAAAAAAGGCTATAAAACTGGAACTGTAGAGATGTCTTTTGTATGAAACGTGTTTAAGGAAAGTAGAATGAATATTTTAGTGGTCTACCCGTACTGTGCTCCGATAGCGTGACGTGCCGACAATGTCTTTGTTTAATGTCCTTTTTAAAGGACGTGGAATTTTACACGGATTTATTACAGACTACATGACAGTGGCTTTTATCATCGTTTTCGCATTACACGTCATCGTACTTTGATCTGCCATTTTTGAAAGAAACGTCGTAATTTTTATTTACTTGCATTTTAAGGTGTTTTTTCGAGTTATTTCGTGTAATGTTGGTGGCATTTTAACCGGTGTAACTTGGATAAATAGCACATGTGTAATGTAGTTAAATTTAAGTGTATTGCGTGTCTTTTCGAAATGGTGGATATTTCCTGTAAAAACTCTGTTTTTCTGCCACCATTTAAACTTGACGGATACTCTTCGACGACTTGACCAAGTACGCGCCCTTTGTGGCACTGCACGGCGCCCGTCACCACGAGACATAAAGAGGAGTCTCATACGCCTGTAATTTCACCGGAAACCCATACCCTTCAAACCAGAATACAGTAATGCGAGCACTACTGCTGTGCGGCAGAAATAGGTATGGTAGTAGTACTTCCCCGGACGAACTCTTTCACAAAATAGCTCTACTACTAACAGTTTGATTAATAATTATGTTTTTTTTATTATTTATAATTTATGACCTCGGGGTCGGCCGAGAAAGCGTTGGCGGGACGGTCTTGTTAATTTTGAGAATGAGTGGTGAGAGACTGCCAAGGAGAGGGAGAAGTGGAAGAATTTTGGGGAGACCTTTGCCCAGCAGTGGGACAAAAAAGGTTAAAAAAATGATTAATTATTATAAATTTTGTTGGCAATACCATTATTCTAAAAAACGGAAATAAAAACATAACCTTTTCGACTCACATTAGAATGGGAATAACGAAAAACCTCACAATGGAGTTCACATTGTGTCCTTTTGGAGTAATTTCCGCTGTCATGTCAGCGGCAATTTTAGGTAATTTATTGTGTACGTGGGCACAGGAGTAATACATACTACCGAGCAGATAATTCTCTCGACGGAGCGGCAGCTGTATGCCAACTGGCTCGATTTGTGACGGAGTGACAGTTGTATGTCAACTGGCTCGATTTCTGACGAAGTCGCAGCTGTATGCCAACTTGCTCGTGTTGCGACGGAGTGACAGTTATGTGCCAACTGGCACGTTTTGCGGCGGAGTGACAGTTGTATGCCACCTGGCTCGATTTCTGACAAAGTGGCAGCTGTATGCTAACTGGTCCGTGTTGCGACGGAGTGGCTCTTGTATGCCAACTGGCTCGTGTTGCGACGAAGTGGCAGTTGTATGCCAACTGACTCGTTTTGCGACGGAGTGACAGTTTTATGCCAACTGGCTCGATTTCTGTCGAAGTGGCAGTTGTATGCCATCTGGCTCGTGTTGCGGTGAAATGGAAGTTGTATGCCAACTGGCTCGTTTTGCGACGGAGTGACAGTTGTATGTCAACTGGCTCGATTTCTGACGAAGTCGCAGCTGTATGCCAACTTGCTCGTGTTGCGACGGAGTGACAGTTATGTGCCAACTGGCTCGTTTTGCGACGGTGTGGCAGTTATATGCCAACTGGCTCGTTTTGCAAATTGGTGCGTTTCAACATTTTGAGCTATTTGCCAACTTTTTAAAACTCACATTTAAGATTATTTACCAGTGTTACTTACCTTAAGTGTTAAGTGACAAACCACATCCACGGGAGGAGTTGCAGGGTATATTCTTAGACCGGATATACCACAAGCGAAAACAGGTTCATGACGCATGAAACGATCAGCAGTGAGGCACTTGATTTTTTTATAATTCGATTTGGTCGCATTTTAGCCATTGCTTTGCAGTGACAAGAGCCGAATGAATTGTTAGGTTAATGTTTTTCATGGGGGTTTGCGATTCGTTAGGTTTTTTTGTTTTGGAAATTGACATTGTTGAGTTTTAATGTGTGTTTTGGGGTTAAATTGTATGAGTTAATAATTTAGTCCCGTATTGAAAATGTTTAAATGAAAATTTTATGTATGTCGTTTTACCTATATAAAAGCTTTTGTAATACTTTGTTATAGAAAAAGTGTTATACGAGGCGTACTGCATTCTTTCACCACATTAGTTCTTTCATAATCGGTCACGCAGGGTGACCGAGAATGAACCGATGATACGAAGTAGTAGTACTTTGTTCTAAGCAGGTGATTGTATCCGGCCGCAGAATAGACCCTCCATCTCCTCCCTTGGATGTCATAAAAGCCGACGGAGATTACACCAGATTGGGCTGCAGCATCTACATGAGTATCCAAGCCAATACTGCGATCACTAATCCGCCTGCCTAGCGGGCGAAATAAAATGCCGCGTAGAACGCGTCCTAGGTAGATGAAACCTAGCAGGTATTGCAGTTGTGGAATAGAATAGATTCTTTATTGCACAAAACAATCAATGTACTAGCATTAAGACTGCACCAACCCCGGGCTGATATCTTCATAAAAAAAACGCCTCGCGCCGCTCGAAAAAGCTGTTTTTATTGAATATCTCGTAAAATATAGATAATTTTAACAATAACTAAAATAAATATAGTTAAATAATATATATGTTTAATAATATATAATATATAGTTAAATAATTTTAACGATAACCTAGACAATTCTGGTCTTTTATAAAAAATCGCTCTAACTCTAATGGCGTACCTACATCACTTAAATACTTAGACGCATCAGCAACTACTGGGGATGAAATATGCGAGGCGTTCTCCAAATATTTCTTCTCCGCGTTCCTGGTACCTGACACTCAGTCCATTGTTGCTGACCTACCCAATTTAAGTGACGTAAATCTAAATCTAACTCATGATATATCTAGTATTGAAATTGCCGTTGGCGCTATTGAGAAACTTATAACACATTTGGATACGTCTAAATCGGCTGGTCCTTATGGTATTAGTCCGGTATTTTTAATAGGGTGTGCTAAAACTATTTGTGAACCAATAGCATTATTATTTCGTAAATCAATCGCTGGTTGTACATTCCCTAGTGCCTGGAAATCTGCATTTGTCTCGCCTGTACATAAAAGAGGTTCCAAAAATGATGTTGTCAATTACAGGCCCATTTCCAAGCTATGTATTATTGCTAAAATATTTGAACGCATGGTCTATAACCAAGTCTACGGCGCTTTACAGAAGTCATTCAATCCATCTCAACATGGTTTGTTGAAGGGCCGCTCCACGGTATCAAATCTTATACTTTTTAACGACTTTTTAACTGATGCCATGGATCACGGTCATCAAGTCGACGTAGTCTATACCGATTATAGTAAAGCCTTCGATAGAATTGATCACAAGCTGCTTTTGTCCAAACTCTATCTCATTGGAATACGAGAAGATTTGCTTAGGTGGTTCTCCTCCTATATTGACAATAGATCTCAGGCTATTGTCATCAATAATTACATTAGTAGCTGGGTTTTCATCCCCAGCGGTGTACCGCAGGGTTCCTTGCTTGGTCCCCTACTTTTCTTAATATTTGTCAACGACATATCTAGTTGTTTCCTTACTAGTAACCTGTTATGTTTTGCTGATGACATGAACATTTTCAAAATTGTTAAAACATTAGATGACGTTTTTGACCTGCAAGCAGACCTTTCCAGGCTGGACACCTACTGTTCTCTTAATAAACTCGATCTTAATCCGTCTAAATGCTCCGTTGTCACCTTTACTCGCAAAACACGTTTAATACCATCTTCCTATGTACTAAAAAATGAAATGTTACAGAAACTTAACGTGGTTAGGGACCTCGGTGTATTGCATGACTCTAAACTTCTATTTGATGAGCATGTGGAAGCGATAGTTTCTAAAGCCTCCAAAGCTTTGGGTTTTGTTATGAGAAGCTCAACTAACTTTCATCGAGCTAAGACATTCAAGATCCTATACTGTACATTCGTCAGAAGCATCCTCGAATATGCGTCTCAAATTTGGAACCCTTGTTATGATAAATATATCAATAGAATTGAACGCATACAAATGAAATTCATTAAATATCTTTGTTTCCGCCTTAGAGTTCCTTATAGTTCTTCCGAATATATTAATCTTTGTAGGAAATTCAATATTCTTCCCCTAGCTAAGCGGCGTGAAGTCGCTGATCTATCATTTTTACTGAAAATAACCTCGAACACTATAAACAGTCCCGAGCTATTGAGTAAAATCATTATCAACGTTCCAACGATATGTACAAGATCTTATTATCCGTTATATACTCCTATTGTTAATACAAACTATAGGCAAAATGCATTTCTTCAACGTGCAAGCATCAAATTCAACAAGCTGTGTAAACCGATGGACTTGGATCTATTCTCCACGAGTGTAAGCTCAGCCCGTCAGCGGCTCAGTAGAGTCTTTTTCGTAGTTTAGTTTATTTTGTAACCGTACCTTAGTTAATTATGTATTTATGTATCTTCGTTACTGTTGACTAGTTTCTATTATGCTATCTACACGTGAGAACCTGTAATTGGCTTTTTGTTTTGTAACTCTGTTTTTTATGTATTTATATATAGCTGTTGGTTTTCCTACTAAATAAATAAATAAATAAATTTTACAAAACCCCTACAGTAAACCATTGGATTTGTTGTATTGATTTTATTTATCTAATTTGCCCAATTTATCTAATTACCCAATAATACGCAATATTTTAATAAACAATCGAATTTAGGCAAAAAATATAAATAACTTTGTTTTTTTTTGTATCGAGAATATATTGTCCTATCGTGTTTCTGGTACAGTGACCTATCCATGGATATTTATAATTTGATTATTGTACTCGATTTAGTCTGTTAAAAATCAAATCTAAGATCGGTAATTTTGCGGCGTACCCCGCCTTTATATATAAGGTAGCAACCATATACATAATCAGTATCCAGGGTCTGATGATGACCAGCACAGGATGAAAAGCATCTAGCTAGGGTGTATAAAATAGCTGCTCCGATTTCAATGCTGTTTTATTTGTAAGATAAAAAAATTACTTGATATTTAATGTTTTATAAAACTCTTTAAGATACGTAGTTGCTGTACAAGTTAAGTATATTAAGTATCGTGTAGATAGTAGCTTATTAACGTGTACACTGCATACCCTTACGTGTACGAAACAGCTTGAATTTAAATATTCTACACACAGCAAAGTTTTGATGTGAAACTTCAATAGAGGAGCGACTTCAACTTTTTATCTCGATGAACATACATAGATACACGCCTTTTGCCCCGAAAGGGTATTTAGAGCCTCAAATGGGCCTCTTTTCACCGTGGGTTGCACCATCGTGGGAAACAGACGTGACAAGTGGTGAGCTCATCGCCGCCATTTCTTCCCATGACTGACACATTCCAGCAGCCAGGACAAATCTTATACCAACGAATCTTAAAACAAGTCAGGAGATAAAAAATGAGAAAAATCTTTTGAATTCGTTTGTACTAGTGTTTCGCCAGTGTTTCGCCCCGAACTGAGAACCCGCTTATCTCATCGAATCCTTTACCGATTAAGCACCAGTCAATTGTAGTGGTATCATCAGCCTACCTACATTATTACATGCCATATCATACCTATTTCTGCCGCAAAGCAGTA
The DNA here is from genome assembly GCA_932527175.1 of Operophtera brumata. NCBI lineage: Eukaryota > Metazoa > Arthropoda > Insecta > Lepidoptera > Geometridae > Operophtera > Operophtera brumata. The sequence goes on along the minus strand of OW052239.1, from coordinate 48,340,412 downwards.
GTGCTCGCATTGCTGTGTTCCGGTTTGAAGGGTAAAGGGTGCCGGTGAAATTACAGGCACATGAGACTTTCCACCATTATGTCTCAGGGTGGCGGGCGCAGTGCAATGCCACATAGGGCGCGTCCTAGGTGGACGTGACCTATGAGGTAATGCGCTGTTCATAGGCAGAAGTTACCGCTTAACATCAGGTGGGCCATCTGCTTGTATCGTCATACAAGTAGTATATAAAATAAAAAAATGGAGATTGGATCAACAGTTCGAAAGTTATCGACGAATATAAACCCATCCCCTAGCAAGCCCTGTCTGAAAACCAGCGCTGCACTAAATCTATAGGTCTGGTGCAGCATATCCTGAGACAGGGACCTATTTGACCCCACACAACACACATCGAAGCCTTTCTACTTATCAACATACTATCCAGTTTTTATATTAGTTTATATTTCTTTTTATATTTTTGTATACCAGTTGGTTAGTACTAGATTTTTGTTTTTTGTTTTCATGTGTGTGTGTGTTGTGTATTGGGGGAAAATTAAAAAAAAACTTTCTTTTCTCTCATCACACATAGAAAACTTCATACGAAAGCCGACCCCCACTAGTTAATAGCGAAAACTCGCTTCGCTCGTTCATTCATCTAGGTGCATTATTTATACTTTCGCATTTATAATCCGCAGATTTCATAGATTTTTACAAATCTCTTAATTTTTTGTTAATGAAAATTTGTTGACCTTTCTCCTTTAAAGTTGTATAAATTTATATCCGTATGTCCCGTCATTTTCGTATTCATAGCATCGGCGCGCAGCGTATTGAGTCTACCCTCAATATTTTATTCAATTATATGTAAAAAAACACTCCTTTTCTGCGCCTCGGAGCCATTTGCAATTTCAACTCGGAGTTGTTTTATTCCTTGGTTTCTATCGTTGCCAGTGACTGTTATTAGAATTGGCGTAAATCGATTCTGTAAATACTTGAGTTTCATTGAGAAGGTCTCACTCTATTGAAAGGTTTGAATAACTAGACTCCACTTCAGAATTAATAATTTAATTGGAGTTATTATTATAATTATAAACTGCCAAATATAATATGCCTCAGGATTATATTCAATATTTGTCTTTGACTGATCAAAAAAAGTCCAGACTCAGGGTTTACCAGCGAGCCATGAAGCGCAGTATTCTAGGAGTAAGACTGGATAGACCGCGTTCGCAACAGTATACCTGCAACTACTGTGCTCCAAAATTCAAATTGCGGCTGTCGGACAGAAAGCGGGTAAATTGAAGTGGGATTGGGTGGGCTACGTCTGCCGCATGTCAGACGGGTTATGGGCTAAAGCCACAACAGAGTGGACGCCTCTGAACGGAAAACGATCTCGTGGTAGACCGCGGCGAAGATGGAGAGACTGACGAAATAGATTAAAGGAAAATTATTATTAAAACAAGTAATTAATTTTGTAAAAATTAAAGAAAACCCTTAAGCCAATGAAACGGCTGAACCGATTTTGATCAAACATAGCTAAGAACACTCCCGACAAATTCACCTTTCAAACAAAAACAAAAATTCTAAATCGGTTCATCCGTTCGGGAGCTACGATGCCACAGACAGACACACAAACAAACACACACACAGACACGTCAAACATAAGTTTGACGTGTCTGTGTGTGTGTTTGTTTGTGTGTCTGTCTTGTATAAACAAGCCCGTCGTTTTTGCGTCGGGGGTTAAAAATTATTATTAAAAGGATTGGTCCACAGTGGCCAAAAATAGAGAGGACTGGAGACCACAGTAATATAAATAAATAAAAGATTTTATTTTTTTATTTTCTACCGTATAAAAACTTTTCACATAATGTTTGCCATTTAATAGCACCTAAAACCACAAAGGTTTGAGCTGGTGCTACCTTGAGCTATACGTGCGTGATTAGCTAAAATAATAGAAATATCAACAATATTGTCTTTAAAAATCACGTTATTTGCCCACGAGCTATTGTGAGTATTCAGATATCTTGAACACAAGTATTTGTAGAAATCCTAATACTACAGCAACTGGATTTTACACATTCAAAGAAACATTTCCGGCTCAATGCTACCTCCCGGCTCTACTTTTTTAGGAAAGAACGCTAGAATAGAAGAATTTTTAAAAACGCTTCTAATCAAATGGATTTAAAAACAAAATCCTTTCTCCTCGTTAAAACGTTTAAAGCATGATTGTTTCATTAAAACTTATAATGAGGCCCCAAGTTCGTCATAAAAATATTTTTTTCCTTTCAGGATTCCGTTTGTGGTTCGAGAAACGACTATATTTTTCATTCTTTGTTAGTTTTTTTATCTTTGTGAATGACGAGACAAGCAGATGGCCCATCTGATGTTAAGGCGTGATAGGTTCTCAAATGTCTCTAGAATTTTAAAGTTTTTGATAAGAATTTTCATAGTTTTCTATGAAGAAAAAAATATATGATATTCTTGAGCTTTTTATCTAGTGAAATCAATAATTCAATACAATATTTGAATTACTTCACTCGATAAAAAAAAATAACAAAGATACCTCCTTTTTAAAATTTAAATGCTATTTTTCACTCACTTCTCTCACGTTTTAATTTTTGAAACATTTGGTTACATGTTAGTTATTATTTGAGTTAGTGAATTCATCAACAAAATTAAACAAAACTTTGAACGACATTTTTAAATAATTTTTTAATACATAAAAACACGGTATCAGAGCGTGCGCTCGCCTTCTTCGCCTCATACAAAAATGTTCGTTGAACCTATAGCGCCTTAAGCAGTAACCTCTACCTTCAACAATGCATTACCACATAGGTCACGTCCACTTAGGACGCACCCTATGTGCCATTGCACTGCGCCCGCCACCCTGACACAAAGATGAAAAGTCTCATGTGGCAGTAATTTCACCGGCAACCATACCCTTCAAACCGGAACACAGCAATGCGAGCACTACTGCCTTTGCGGCAGAAATAGGTATGGTGGTAGTACTTCCCCGGACGAACTCTTTCACAAAAAAGCTCTACTACTATTGAATATTCTACTAGGTATTCGTTTTGTGGAAGTTTTAATGACATGCATCTATCAAAACAGCATATTCAGGTAGTTTTAAGTTGTACTACGTTCTATGTAATAAAGTTATTCTACCAACCAAGATGTGACACACGAATTAGGTCTCGTAGATGCAATTTGAAAGACATTTGAATATTAGTTGCCCTCCGCTTTCTATAGAATTTAATTTGATACGCATACTCGTAATATAGGATATTTTAAGCGTGCCTATCGTATCATTTACCATATTAAGCTTACGTATCTCTCTTTATGTCTTCTCTCTCTTTGATCATGGGGTCAGCCTATTCTACCCCTACTTGGCTGTATTCTTACAATACACGTCACCATACCTTCAAAAAACACATAAAGACGTCTGTCCATTGATATTCTACTTCAGATTTCATAATAATATACAGAACCTTCCTAAAATGTAAAAAAATTGTACATGACAGGTTCGGATTTTGAAGTGGGAAAAAGGCCGCGTTGGGCTCCAATGAGACTACGCTTGGATGCCTCCCTTTCTTTTTCATTATAATTTAGTGAGAGAGCGTATTAAAGGTTTATAAAGGGTTGTATTGTTGTGTAATTAGCTTATGGTTGTTAATTATGCTTTTGTAACGTGTTGAGGAAAAGAGATTGGTGTTTGTTGAGAAAATACTTAATTTCATTAGCGTATTTCTTAGAATTCTATGATAAGATATTTTTAAACAGAAGTTAAATTCATGCTTATTTTGATTAACATCCTCGCTTATTCCATACAATTCTTCGAAAAATACAATAACGGAAATTTGCCTCCAATTCATACTAATGAATACAATCCAGTGCTCATCATTCATTCTCATTCATTTATTTGTTGCTTTTGTCTGTTGTAAGTTGTATTTTTTGACTTGGACCTAATAGTAGATTGTTATGTTATACAAGGAGCTAAAATGACCCATTATATACGATGATATACGAGGTAGTAAATAAAACTCGGGAGTAAATAGAAACCCGAGTTTTAATGGGTTTTTAGCGCCGTGTGTTACACGTAGGGATTGCAAATATTTTTTTATTTTTTCGCGCGCCGGTGATCTACAACACAACACGTACTGTCAAAGTGCTCCTCATTAATTCATCGTAAAAGTCGAGAATACTACACTGTAAACGAGCTGGAACAGACGCGGGTCACAATTGAAGGAAGACGAAGAGGATCCAACACAAACCGTCACCACGCGAAGTAATTTGAAGAAATTTTCAAGTCAGTATATCAATTTCGAGGTTACCAAAAGTCAATCGTCATTCTACCTTTGCATTGCAAACAAACAAGCACGAAGTTGGAGCTATCTTCCACAGTAAGACCAACATAACGGGACGAAGATAAATAAAATTACGTTCCATTGTACGCATCAAGCTTATTATCTCGAAGATATATCTGCAAGATTTACATTCCCACCAGATTACATCAAGAATTACGTTCCAACTGACGCACTAAGCTCAATTAGTATATGCGTTAGCATCCTTTTCTAGTCTGTGATTAGTATAACGTTTCGTTTCTACTACTTAATTATGGCTGCAAAAATGTCAGATGAAATGACCATGTTGTTCAACATGATGAAACAAGAAATGGACAAACAAACAACTATTCTTACCGAGTCAATAACGGTGAAAATTATGAAAAACATCGATGAAAAAATCAAACCATTATTGGAGGAAAACCAGACTCTCAAATTGGAAATAGCAACATTGAACATAAAAATAAATAACTTGGAAAATGTGAACAGAAAAAATAATATCATCTTACATGGTATAAAGGAAACTGAAATAAACTATACGGGACGCTTTGGCATCGTAATGGAAATATTTAAAAAACTTAATGTCAAACTAGAAACCTACGATATAAACAAAATGCACAGACTTGGAAAACCAATCTCTGGGAAAATAAGGCCGCTTCTAATTTCCCTGACAACAAATGGTAAAAAGATTGAAAGTTTACAAAATAAAACCAAAATGCCAATCAATACTTACATGACAGAAGATTTTTCGAAGGAAACCATGCAGAAGCGTAAAGAACTACAAAGCCAACTAAGGGAAGAGAAAGACAAGGGAAACGAAGTATTCATAAGAAACAACAAGGTCATAGTGAAACAGAAAAAAGAGCACGAAAAACGGAAGAGAGACAGCTCAACATCTCCTGGATCAACTGAAAACAAGGCTGGGAGTATAATCGCCCCCGCAAAACTCCATAGAACGGATCCTTTTGCATACATGCGGGCTAGATCGAGTTCTTTAACTGAAAAAACCTCTCACAAGGCATAGGACATGTTAGACATCGGTAATCGAAGAAGAACAACAACATTAAATAAACAACACATAAGAAAGAAAAATAAATTCCCCAATACGGTTGGTCACCGTGGGGTCATAGACCAAAACCCCCCAGAATCGCTCAAAGAGCAAAATATATCAGGTACGACAAATACACACAACATTTACATAGCAACACTAAATGCAAAAACATTGAGGACACAAGAAAGACTATTTGAGCTGGATTATGCACTCAATCAATTGAAGTGGGACATAATTGGCTTAAGCGAAGTCAGAAGGCCGGAGGAAAAAATAGAAGAATACCAAGATTTCATATTTTACTACAACAAGAATGAAATACCAGGATTATATGGAGTTGGTTTTGCTAGTGAAAAAATATCTTAAGAATAATATACAGGAGTTTATCGGAGTTTCAGACAGGATATCAGTCCTGAACATAGATTTACCTGGATTCTAACTACCTATATCTATTATCCAAGTGTATGCGCCAACAGAACTTGCAAAAGAAGAAACTAAAGATTAATTTTACAACAAATTGAGTCTAACGATGGAGAAGTTACACAAGACAGTAGTCGTGATTGGTGATTTAAATGCCCGGATAGGGAACCGAGAGAGTGGTGAAAGCAAGTTCCTCGGACCTTATACATATGGGAAAAGAAACAATAATGGACAAAGACTAATTGACTTTGTTGAAGAACATAATTTGTGTATCATGAATAGTTTCTTCAACAAAAAACCTAGCAGAAAATTTACATGGACTTCTCCAAATGGACTTCTCAAAACCGAAATGGACTTCTTGATAACAAACAAACCAAAAATGTTTATGGATGTCAGTGTTGTAAATCAACTGAACTTTAATACGGACCATCGGATGGTTCGTGGAAAAATCTACGGAGCTCAAGTAAAACAGAATAGAAGAAATTTCACAAATAATAAGATTTCACTACACCTTCCTATTCCAGATAATATTTTAAACTCTTTGGAACAGGCACTGCAACATAAAATAAAAGGAACCGATAGCATACAAGAGAAATACGATGCTTTAGAAAAAGAATTAAAAGAAACAGAACAAAAAATTACAACAATAAAAGAAGTGATAGACAGAGTTGGGAAAGAGGCAAAAAAACTAATTTCGAAACGACAAATTTTAAGACAGCAAAAACCAACCAACAGGAAAGAAGTTTCGGACATAAGCAAAGAAATCAATCAGTGTATTAGAAATCATAGACAAAGATTAAGAACCGATAGAATTAAATTTCATATAGAAACAACTGGAGGAATAAAGAAGGCGTGGAAAGAATTACAAGAAAGGATTACTGGATCCCAAAAATGCAAGAACAAAAAGACAAAAAAATCAAAACGAAGCGATTTGAAATACAAAAAGTAGCGACAGATTATTACAGAAACCTATACAGGGACGAAAGTAACTCAATTATATTAATTAATCTGAGCTATAATAATGAAGAGGAAAACGTTCCATCAATCATGCAAAATTAAATATGTAAGTCAATTCAGTCACAAAAAAACAGGAAAGCACCAGGAGAAGATGGAATTTCAAACGAACTGTTAAAAGGCTCATTACACATTGTTGACGAAACTCTTCAAATCTTGTTTAACCAAATTTTGTATACAGAAGAAATACCATTGCAATGGGCATCATCAACAATTATTTTACTCCATAAAAAAGGGAAAAGGGATGATATTGGCAATTATAGGCCAATAAGTCTGATGTCGAACCTCTATAAAATATTTTCGAAGATAATTCTAAATCGGATCACAAATGTACTAGATGAGAATCAACCAAAAGAACAAACAGGATTTCGCAGCGGCTTTTCAACGGTAGATCATATACTTACAATCAAACAAATCATAGAAAAGTACCAAGAATATGACATGCCTTACTACATAGCCTTCGTTGACTATTATAAAGCATTTGATTCTCTAAAACATGTGAAAATTTGGGAAGCTTTGTTAAACCAAGGGGTTCACAAAAAATACATCCGAATAATAAGGAACATCTATAGAAATATGACTGCAAGAATCAAAACAGAAAACGTAGGAGACAAGTTCGATGTTAAAAAAGGGGTTAGACAAGGCGATCCACTGTCACCCAAACTTTTTTCCGCGACCCTAGAACAAGTATTTAGAAACCTAGAATGGGAAAATTACGGTATTAAAATAAACGGAGAATTGTTCAACCATCTAAGATTTGCAGATGATCTTATATTAATAGCTGACAATCCAATTCATTTGCAAGATATGCTAGGACAATTAGTAATAGAAAGCGCCGTAGTAGGCCTCCAAATGAATGCACTTAAAACTAAATTGATGACCAATCGTGCCCAACTTCCTATCCTTGTCGACAACAACATCATTGGATATGTTGACGAATATACCTACCTAGGCCAAATCATTTCTCCTACTCACCTCACTGCTAAAGAAATTAAAAATAGAATTAATGCAGCATGGAGAAGGTATTGGTCTCTAAAAGAAGTCACTAAGAACCCGACCATCCCACTCAGATTAAAAAGTCATGTATGCAACTCATGTATTCTTCCTGTGATGACTTATGGCTGTCAGACGTGGCCCCTAACAAAGGAAAACATCAACAAGCTGGAAACATGTCAACATAGCATGGAAAGGAGTATGTTAAACATAAAGTTAAAGGACAAGATAAATCTCAAGGTCATAAGGGGAAGGACGTGTGTAGCAGATATCACCTACACAATCAAAAAACTAAAATGGAAGTACGCTGGTCATTTGATCAGGAGTCACACAGAGAAATGGGCTAAAAACGTGATCCAATGGTACCCTAGAGAAGGGAAAAGGGCTAGAGGAAGACCTTTCCGCAGATGGGAAGATGATTTTAAAACAACAGCAGGTGCGACATGGAGAAGAAAAGCTCACGATCGGGAGCTTTGGAGGACTCTGGGGGAGGCCTATGCTGGGAAGCAAAACAACCATTTATAACTGTTTTTTTATCGATGTCATATTGTAAACTAATTATAAGGTTGTTAAATAAAGGCTATTGAATTGAATTGAACGTGTTGAGGAAAAGAGATTGGTGTTTGTTGAGAAAATACTTAATTTCATTAGCGTATTTCTTAGAATTCTATGATAAGATATTTTTAAACAGAAGTTAAATTCATGCTTATTTTGATTAACATCCTCGCTTATTCCATACAATTCTTCGAAAAATACAATAACGGAAATTTGCCTCCAATTCATACTAATGAATACAATCCAGTGCTCATCATTCATTCTCATTCATTTATTTGTTGCTTTTGTCTGTTGTAAGTTGTTGTTTTTGACTTGGACCTAATAGTAGATTGTTATGTTATACAAGGAGCTAAAATGACCCATTATATACGATGATATACGAGGTAGTAAATAAAACTCGGGAGTAAATAGAAACCCGAGTTTTATTGGGTTTTTAGCGCCGTGTGTTACACGTAGGGATTGCAAATATTCGATTATTTTTGGTATTCGTATATTCGAATATTTTTGCAGTCCTATTCGAATATTCGAATAGATGTACATAATTTGACACATTTTTACTGCCTTACAAACTAGTTACATATTTTGATGTAAGTAGAGGCCTAAACATCCCAATCACAACCAATATTTTAACATTAACTCTTAATCAAATAAAATTAATAGAAATTCTGCGAACAGGATACCACGTGAGGACAAACTTGTATGAAACTATGCATTATGCCGATCCATTATGATCAAACAAAGATCCCAAAAAGGCATTTTTTTATAGAAACTTTATTTTTCAGATAAACTAAAACCGAAATTCTACTTTTATGAATACAGAACTTATTGTTTTCAAAACCTATTCTGTAACTCCTACCTAACATCACTTTTCAATAACTCTCACTGTCTCACTCACGTTTTCAGACTTCGCCTAAGTAGCTCATCCTGCATATCTAGACAACCTCTTGACCAATTAAGCTCATATTCGAAGTTCTTGTTTAAAATTGACTACCGAATGTTTCAGATTCAGATTAATTTATTTATTGTGAAAATGGGTACAAGGGTAGCTGTCAATTTAAAATAAAGATCCACCATAATCCGCTTCACAGCATGCAATATAACTTAGTACTAAATTAAACAAAAAACAGTTTTAAGTACCCTCTTGTCTCTTTAGAAAACAAAACAAGTACAATTTACTGTAATATACCAACGAATTAACACAAAAAAAAAAACATAACTTGACACAAAATTAAATGTCATTGAATTAATAATATTTACTTAATCATGTCGAAAAAAAATTAATCTAAAATAGGTATCAATAATAAATCATTAGTTCTAACATGTCAATTAAAATATAGGCATCAGAAAATGAGTTCAAACTTGAATAGTCATCAACACTATAGTAAACTTTTTCAAGAAAACATTTCATTTTTTCATTCCTTTTTTTCTGACAAATATTATCCAAAATCGGCCGGTAAATGGCACCGCAGCAAACTTTCCCCTTTTTTGGGGGAAATACGACTAGAGGAGTACAAACAAACCAAAACTAACAAAAGGAAACCAAATTTAACTTGAAGCAGAGACGCTTCACTCGCTCCGTCACGAATTCGTAATAAAATTGGAAGCAATATGAACTTATTAAAAAACAGAAAATCAAAATGCAAATAAACATACATATTTAAAAAAACTATCAAATTGACAACCAAATTTCAACTTTTTATGTTCGTATAATATAAACCACCAGCCTAAAATCTCTTCACAAAAAAACTAAATGCACCGCTGTGTTGTAAGAAATTGTGTCTTGTGTTGTGATTGTGAGTGAAATAAACTCAAAATGGCGGCAAGCGCCCAGCGAGTGGCAGTCAGCAGAGGAATGTAGGCCGTTGATTGGTTTATTTAGTATTTAGTAATTGTTATGGTAATATTCGAATATTCGAATATTTAAAATTTACTATTCGAATATTAATTTCAAACTGATATTCGAATAATTCGAATATTCGATTGCAATCCCTAGTTACACGCTACTTTTCACTACGATTGCGAGAAAATAAAATAACCCAATACAATATGAAAAATTAATTACGGTCATTACCAATTCAATTTGCAATTAGAGAAAAATTCTAAAGATTTCGCGCCATTTTTTTTTATTTCTTCGGTAGCCGCAACGCATTGCTTGTATTCTACCAAAGAGATCGCTGATAATAGTACAATTTTCAAAAATAAAATTTCCTTTTTTTGTGAAACAATAATTCGAGTCTTTATTCATGATTATTCTACTTATGAATAAAGACTTTTTCGTTTTTGTAGGCTCATAGTCATTTGACAGACAAAATTTAAAAAAAAAACCCCTCGTTTAAGAAATGCTATTTTTTTTCACTTTGGTACGGTGTTTTTGAGCAAGAGGAGTGAAAAGTATGTTTTCTTACAAATATCGATGACTGTACAATACGAATACATGGAAGTGTCAAAAGCTATTTATTAATAATATCCACTTATGGTTCCCTAGTATCAACAAAGATAGATTTAGATTCTGGCAACAAATTTCGATATCAATGTTCTACAAAACGGTTTACTCCAGAATAAACACAACACCCCTATAAGCAAATCTCGGAATGGCTTAGCCGACCGGCGAGTTCGTCCAATGAATACAAAGTGAAATCAAACGGGGCGCGCTGTACAAACAAATAAATATAATGTGGATGAAACGAATAGAGACTGAAACGCGTTCTCCAACCACTTCGTCTGTCATTACATCGTCATATTTGTATATACTCGTACAATGAATACAAAGTGAAATCAAACGGGGCGCGCTGTACAAACAAATAAATATAATGTGGATGAAACGAATAGAGACTGAAACGCGTTCTCCAACCACTTCGTCTGTCATTACATCGTCATATTTGTATATACTCGTACAATGAATACAAAGTGAAATCAAACGGGGCGCGCTGTACAAACAAATAAATATAATGTGGATGAAACGAATAGAGACTGAAACGCGTTCTCCAACCACTTCGTCTGTCATTACATCGTCATATTTGTATATACTCGTACAATGAATACAAAGTGAAATCAAACGGGGCGCGCTGTACAAACAAATAAATATAATGTGGATGAAACGAATAGAGACTGAAACGCGTTCTCCAACCACTTCGTCTGTCATTACATCGTCATATTTGTATATACTCGTACAATGAATACAAAGTGAAATCAAACGGGGCGCGCTGTACAAACAAATAAATATAATGTGGATGAAACGAATAGAGACTGAAACGCGTTCTCCAACCACTTCGTCTGTCATTACATCGTCATATTTGTATATACTCGTACAACACATTAGTTTGCGTATTTGTTACAATGTTACCATCACAAAATCAGCAACAATAATATCTACATTCCGCCTCAATCGAACTGCCTCTTTAATGCCAATTTATAAACACAATATTTCATACTGTACGTGTTACATTAAGCAAGGAAAAACGTTTTTACAACAATACGATGATTGCGTTGGTCAGTGATCAGGTTGAAGTAGAAGCCCTTGTGAACGTGGTGAAAGAATCAGTGTGGTGTATGGACCCAGTGCGCCTCGCATAGGCTCTTTTAATACACTTATCAATGATAGTTTATTTCTCGTGCACCAATGAACAAATCGTCAACATAAACACAGCGAGTAAGCAAAGAAGACCCCATTCCAAAATAGTTATTCAATTGCTCACAACTGTGTTGTGGTCGACATATAAGCCTGTTTCGCACCACAGTTACCATACACACCACACCACCACACACACCATAGCATGCTCGACCTTCGGAGTAGAGCTGGTCATCGCACCCTACTTAGTAAGTATCCCTAAATCGAATCAACCGTAGTCATAGGCACATTTTCTTGTAAATATCCTGTAAGGAACTGTTATGGTCGACTTGTAAACCCCCGTTTCGCACCAAATCCACTATTTAGAAGTCTCGGTATCCCCGACCTTCGAGGTGGTACATCACACTTCACTTAGCAAGGATCCTTAATGTGAAGCTATTTGTCAGGCGCCCGTCCTCGAGATGGGCGTCTATCAATTCAGGATAGGTCTCCCAGGCTGTATTTAGTCGGATTTAACCGGCTTTTGCAACTCTGTCCGGCAAAACAATTTCGGCGTTATTTTTCAAGCGTTGTTTTGAAGTATACCTATGCTCTAGTATTGTTAAGCAATGTATATTACTCGTAACCCTTATTAAGACAGAGGGGATCATTATTTACAGAAATATGAAAAATTTAATGAAAATGAAAGTGATATGAAACACATAATAAACATTCTGTACTCAATTCTTGACAAGAATTTAGAATATGAGCAAAACATGTCAAGAGGTTGTCAAGATATAGATTATGGATCGAAATGATTAATTGAATAATAACATCCAAACATAATCATAAGTTTTACGTTAGCTTTAAAAGTTTGTGCTCGTGAGGTCGCAGCTACTATTTGTAATAGTTAAGTTGAATATTTTGAAGGCATGTAACGATTGTGTCATTATAGGATCTAGATGACCTAGATTCTAGATTCTAGATCACCTAGATCTGTGCCAAATCCAAACCAAATCCCAAGTTGGTCTCTGCACAAAGAGTTCACACAACCAAGAAATAGCGAACGATAGCGCGTTCTATCTACTAGCGGTGACATCTAGGCTTGAGTTGAGTAAACTTTTCCTGTTATTTGATTTCAATTATCTGTGAATACCTGATGAATGCCTGATGATGTGTGTGATGAATACTTTTCGATTTGTTTTATTTTCGTTATTATGTTGTGCGTGATTTTTGGCGGGGCTGTGACTTTGACTCCAGAACCCTAAACTACAATATGCGAAAGGGAAACACATGATCCCGGCCGGTTTATTCATATTTTCTGAACTGGCATCCCTAACGAACTTAGTAAACGATACTCGAGATTATTCGACGTGAAATATTTCGCTTTTGACGTGAAAATAGTGCCTTATCGATGAACTGTGTCCGTTTGGAAGCATCTTTTACGTGATATTATGATATATTTTAAAAGATTTTGTATAACTTGACTTTTACTTATACAGTGGTGGCCATATAATTAAGAACGCTGATATAAAGGGAAGATTTTTTTCAACTAAGATGCAAAACTAATTGTATGCATTTGTTTTTATTTATCTCGGTATCGTAAAACATTTCCATATAACCACTGTATTCATTGATACACATGATTGGCTAAAAATCAATAGGCAAACTTTTTACACTACTTTTAAACAAAGTATTCCTTATTACTGGCTGGTCACGTAATTAAGAACGCTAAGTAGTTTATACCTTTATTCAAATTTAAATAGAGAACACTCAGTCGATTTGTTACTGTTTGTATAATTTTGGCGCCATTACGTGCTGTAAAAGATTAAAAGTGATTGCTTCTTTAGAAAAAACAATGGGAAAAAATAAAAGTTGTGATAAATCTACAAGGGAAGTAATAATAAAACTTCGACGGAAGAATTGGCCTTATAAAAAGATAGCCGACCATCTGCAATGTTCAAAAACGATGGTTTTCCACGCTTTAAAGCATTTTGCTACGTATCAAACTACTTCGAATGTTCCACGTGTACCTAAACAGAGAAAAACAACTCCTTGAGATGACCGAAACATCCTTCGTATGGCAAAACAAAATCCTTTTAAAGGGTCCAATGAGCTTAGAAAATAATATTTTGGTTAAAACACCCCTTCAGCAATCTCAGCACGCACTATTCGAAGACGTTTGGTAGAAGAAAAATTGCACGGTAGGATAGCAAGAAAGGTACCCATGTTAAAACTTTGCCACAGGCAAGCCCGGCTTGCATTTGCGAGAAAGTATGAAAACTGGACTGTGCAACAGTGGAAAAATGTACTTTTATCTGACGAGACGAAAATAAACAGAGTATGTTCTGATGGAAAACGATATGTACGACGTCCCCCGAATACAGCATTCGACCCAAATACACGAAAGTTACATTAAAGCACGGTGGTGGAAATGTGAAAATTTGGGGTTGCTTTTCTGGACATGGTGTAGGACCTGTAAAGTTGATAGAAGGTAACATGGATCAGTTCCAATACAAAAATATACTGGAAGAAACAATGTTACCATACGCTGAAGACGTTCTACCGGTCATTTGGACATTCCAGCATGACAATGATCCAAAGCACCGCACGCACCGTAAAGGAATTTCTTACAGCGCAATTAGTTTCTGTCTTAGACTGGCCTGCTAACAGTCCAGATCTAAACCCAATAGAGAATCTGTGGTTTGAAGTAAAGAAAAAGGTTTCAAATACAAAGTGTGGAAATTTAAGAGAGCTGTATGACGTTTTTTTAGAAGAATGGAACTCTATTTCTCTTGCGAAATGTCAAAAATTAATAGAGTCAATGCCTCGCCGGTGTAAAGCTGTAATTAAAAGCCATGGATATGCTATTAACTATTAATTTTAGTTAAATATTTATTAAATTTCTTTTTATGTTTCCTGTGCTACATAATATTGAGATTTTTTAAATCTAAGTGTCATACAAAACAATTCCCGAGCAGTTAAATAAATCGTTCTTAATTATTTGTCCAGTTTCAGTACTATTTGAATGTGTTACTTTGATAAAATCAATAAAATGTGCAAAAAATAGTTATCGATTTCATACTTTATTAATTTATTATTTACTTTTTTTTTTTTTTTTTAAGTCAGGTTGCTCTATTAATGTGACTATTATACAACATAACTAGTTGCTTCTCAGAAGGTACACATCCCTGTGTATGATACGATTTAAATAAAAAAACTTCTAGAACTTCAAATCGTTCTTAATTATATGACCACAACTGTATATACCCGGACTTGTTGATAAGATTCGTTGGTATAAGATTTGTCCTGGCTGCTAGCTTATTATGGAATGTGTTATTACTGGAAGAATGCGTTAGCAGAGTCAGTCGTGTGAAGCAATGGCGGCGATGAGCTCACCACTTGTCACGGCTATATTTCACGATGGTGCAACCCACTGTGAAAATTGGCCCATTGAGGCCTACCCCTTCGGGGAAAAAGGCGTGTGTCTATGTATATGTCTGTATGTATGTATTTAACTTGACCTATTAGTTTGTTTGTTAGTTAGTATGTGTGAGACAAATGTTGAAACAGTTAACCTTGACCGATTTCGTCTGAAATTTGGCATACCTGTCAAGTTCCGATGACAATACAATATATTACCATAGCATCTTTTCACCACACCCAGCTTAGTTTCTTTCAAAAACAAACTTAGATATGGCTCATCGAGAGGGCATACTAAAAGGTCGAGGATTAACTTGAGAAAAAATTGTAATGTCGTATTTGTGAATTAATTTTTTGAATTAATTTATATACACAT
Source organism: Operophtera brumata (assembly GCA_932527175.1). Classification (NCBI taxonomy): domain Eukaryota; kingdom Metazoa; phylum Arthropoda; class Insecta; order Lepidoptera; family Geometridae; genus Operophtera; species Operophtera brumata. The sequence continues at coordinate 48,324,726 of OW052239.1, read as the reverse complement.
ACATAGACACACGCCTTTTCCCCGAAAGGGTACTGCCTACCCGAAAGGATAGGCACCCGGGAGCCTCAAATGGGCCTCTTTTCACTGTGAGTTGCACCATCGTGGGAAATAGACGTGACAAGTGGTGAGCTCATCGCCGCGATTGCTTCCCACGACTGACTCTACTAACGCTTTCTTCCAGTAATAACACATTCCTTAAATAAGCTAGCAGCCAGAACAAATCTTATACCAACGAATCTTACAAACAAGTCCGGGTTATCCCTTTGTTGGCTTTTACGACATCCACGGGAGGAGATGGAGGGGTCTATTTTTGGTCCGGCTACACCACGGCTATAAGTATTTAAAATTTTAATTATATTGTTAGTGTAGGTACCTCTATTTTTTTTTTATTAGTTATTTGTTAATTATCTTACCAATAAATGACTATCTTACTATCTTGGGTACTTTTAACCCCCTTTTTGCTACCACTCGAATGAAGACGCGTGTGAATCCTAGAGACGCATGATGTACAAATTTATTGGAAGACTCCGTCCACCATACTTTTGATATCGTATTTCGATGAGAATTCGATATTGAACATTTCCTTATATGACTTTCACATCAAGAATCCTATTTCCCATAACCTTCTCAATCTGGATAACTCGATATTCATACAAATAGTTTACTAAACCTTCGATCTTTCTTCATATATCATACCATATCTCATCAATCGTAAGTCTATGCGTCAGTCGGAGTAAAAATATGGAAGACGGCGTTTACTATACACGTATGGATCGTATTTTTTTGTTACAACGGACGGACGGATCAAGCAGATGGCCCAGCTGATGTTAAGCGGTACCCTCTGCCTATGAACAGTGCATTATCTCATAGGTCACGTCCACTTAGGATGCACCCTTTGTGACATTGCACTGCGCCCGGCACCGTCACTAAAGATATTATGTCTCAATAAAGATGAAAAGTCTCGTGTGCCTGTAATTTCACCGGCACCCTTACCCTTCAAACCGGAACACATCACTGCTTTGCGGCAGAAATAGGTATGGTGGTAGAACTTCCCCGGATGAACTTTTTCACAAAAAAGCTATACTACTGCTAAGCACTTTGGCTTTGTAGCACTTATTTTTTACTTTGGCTTGCATCGAATAAAGTCTGCTTACGGTTGACTTACGCACCTAATGCGCGCTGTCTGAATTCTTACTCGAAGTACAATCTACTCTTGTAAAACATCTATCTGTGCGTCGATCTGTCAGTGACGAAATCGAGATCGTATACTCGTATAAATAGTACAGGCAAATTAGGTGATTTTTAGCAAAAGTGTGGAAGTAATTAGATGTAGTCACAAAACCTTTTCTAATTGTTTTGTTTGGCTTGAAAATCACCTCTAATATAACTTTCAGCAAATTCACCCCCCCGGAACAGGGTGAAATAGGGTGAAAACCTTATAATACCCGTAACTTAATGGGGAAAATAAATGTAGTAGGTGCAATTTGGCATACACTTAAGACCGTTATGATCTACATTTGCACCAAGTATTTTTTTAATCCGACTTACGGAACATACGAAAAAAAAAACATTTCCAAAAAATTTTTTTTTGTGTATTGCGGCTCAGGGGAAATTGAAGTAGTCGGTGCAAATTGACAGAATTACCAGAAAAATGGGCCAAATAAATTACCAGGTTTGCACCTGGGTACCTCACACGGAAGTCACTTTTTCCATATTTTATTGTCGCTCTACTTCGGGGAAATTTCAGGCAATTCTGGAATTTCACTTAAGCTTATTGATTTGATTAGTACTACATTCGCCGTCCCTTTAATACTGGAATTTATATACGGAACATGCATTTTTTAAGTATTATATATGTAAGTTCGGTGCGGTGCCAAGTAACTAATATATATACTGCGGCGCTGCACTGCTTACACTGGCCCCCGACCGCGGGGTGCATCCGTATTGATCCCAGAAAATCATCCCACGAGCTGAAAGTAATAATAATTATTCCGGATTCATACCATTCATATTCATTTCATTTTTAGAGTCCGTATTTATCCCACCTAGAAATACCTACATCTAAAACGAGTGAACGTAACGTCAGCAAAAAAATATGTTATTATGGAACATCTATTTATTATTTACAACTTATTACTTATTTATAAGTAATAATATATACAGTGTGTCCCAAAAAGTAGTGTCAAGCCGAAGTCCAATGAAAGGTTACCCCCAGAGGTACCCGAATCACCCCCATGTATGTTCCGCGATTTTTAGTAGTTTTCGAGTTATGTGTTTTTAAGACAATCGGAGCTCTTACACTTTTTTGGCCATTGTGACTCGATTCGTTGAGGTAGAGGCCTGTTTTTTTGGTTGTAAATAAGCTAAATACTAGGGCTACTTTGTCTGATAGCATTTAAATCAACAGCATCTACTATTGCATTTAAATTAAAATAATAATATGAAGATAATAATAATAATTTTTTGTTTAATGTCTTACTTCAATGAACGTTTAAAAAAAAAGTCACGTAATCTTTTTCATCCAAACCTATCTTAAAAACATGGATGAAGTGTCAGCTATTAGTCATGTAACCTTGTTCCAGATTTTTGCACATGATCATAAAAAACACTCAATTTAATAAAAGTTAGTTCAAAAACGAGTTTTTGAAAATGTTCTGCAAGTTGGGATTAAAAAGAAATCTGGCAGTCTGAAGATTGTATTACACATAAGTAATAGTAAAATAACCCATCTTTGTTGTTCAAGGACATTATTTTCTACCTACGAGGCAGAAACCTGCGACAGATGGTGGGCCCATTCCAAGTGCCAGATTGTCTAAATGGCGAGTCATACTTGAACTTTTTAAGAGAAGATTTAAATGGATAAGCCACAGACATCATTTTACTAACACGCCGAAACATGATTTTTCAAAACGACGGCGCACCATGTCGCTTTGCGTCAGTAGTTAGACAACATCTTAATGACAGGTTTTTTTTATATACTACTTAGATTGACTGAACAAGCAGATGGTCCACCTGATAATAAGCGGTACTCTATTCCTATGGACAGTGCATTATCACATAGGTCACGGCCTCCTAGGACGCGCCCTATGTGACATTGCACTGGGCCGCCACCCTGAGACATAAAGATGAAAAGTCTCATGTGACTGTAATTTTACCGGCATCGATACCCTTCAAACCGGAATACAGCAATGCGAGCACTACTGCTTTGCGGCAGAAATAGGAATTGTGGTAGTACTTCCCTGGACGAAGTATTTCACAAAAAAGCTCTACTACTACTCACAAAATGTGATACTTGGTGATAAATGGATTGGCCGAGGTAGGCCTATCACATGGCCCCCACGATCTCTTGACTTAAACCCCATTGACTTTTTTGTTTGTTATATTATAAAGAGATTGTTTACTCTCGAGAGTGCCGAAATGTGCAAGAATTGCGAAGAAGGTTGACCCAGGCAGAAGCAACATTCAAAAGCAACAGAATCGCTTTTCTACGCTTTAAAGATATTTTTTTTAGACGATGCTGATTATGAATTGAGCAAGAAGGTCACTTTTTCGAAAATTTATTGTGATGATTCACTGAATACATGCAATGCTGTTAGTTATTATTTAGTTTTATTTACGATTTCACTTAATCTTAAAAACAAGAATTTCGCATTCAACTGTTTAAATTGAATAACATGAATGATCCCGTAAAAGATTCTCAATAAAATTTACATGATAAATAGCTGACATAATGACCAAGTTTTTAAGATAGGTTTGGATGAAAAAGTTTATGTGACTTTATTTTTAAAATGTCCTTAGAATGTAAGGGACTAAACAGAATTTTTAATTTTTCAATGTTTTTAATTTTATTTCAATGCAATGGTTCGTGCTGTGGATGTAAATGCATTTTGTTTTGTTACTTTTTCGGTTACTTTAAAAATCGATATTTGAGGTTTACTGTCATCACAGAACAAAAATTAAACATTTTTAAAAAAGTGGAAGTCATTTTTAAAACATTTTTTCCCGAAAATCGCGGTCTAGTGTAGAAATCGTTTCAGAAAATCAGAATTTTACAATTATTTATAACATAAGCTTTTAAATAACATCAATATCCTATACAACGAGCAAATAAAATATAAAAATAAATATTTGTAATGGCACAAGAGGCAATTGAGATTACTAAATACATAAATTTCAATAGAGAAGATGGTTTTCAATTACCTGGAGTATGGAAGCCTGTGGTGAGAATGTGTAAGAATCAAAAAAGTGTGGTACCTGCTACGCGACCGGATACCGATAGTGTTGTGTGTCGAGTTGGGGTGAAGTGTGACAATGAAACCGATGGTAGTGGTATCGGTCATAATAAAAGAGTGAGAAAGAGGGTAGATCGATATATCTGCCAACAACATCTACTCGCAAAGACATTAGTTAGTTCTCCTGTGATAAGATACGATTAGAATACGATTTAAAAATATTTTTTATTACACTTAATCCAACCACATACCGAATTTGTGCAATTTATAAATAAAATGTGCAATTACTAAATAAATAACGAAATTCCGATATTAATATCGGAATTCCAATATTGAGATTTAATATTGGAAATCAGTATAGGAATTGAAAACCTTCCGATATTACATGCCCTAAACGTGACAAACAAGCAGACGGCCCACCTGATGTAAAGCAGTCACCGCCACCTATGGACAACACCCACGGTATTGCAAACGCGCTGCCTACCATTAAGAGCCCTGTTGATATTTCTCTTGAATTTACCCATATTGTATAATTTATAAATATTTGTATTATCTGCAGATATTTGCTCAGGATGTTATTTATGTTATGTTATATGTTTTCGTTGGGTATTTTCTATGTATAATAAAAAATATCTATCTATGTAATGTATTTTATTAAAGTATATCAGTTATCTAGAACCTATAACACAAGCTCTACTTAGCTTGGGATTAGATAATGTTGTGTGAACTGTCCAGCATTATTTATTTATTAAATATTTATTTATGATGGTGACGGCGAGCTGATCTGATGATGGAGACGGAAGGTGGACAACGGAACTCCTCGATGGATGATAGTAGATTACTGGAAAAACTCTAGAGGTTATTTATTTTTACTTCTTTGCTTATATCCCAAAAGTTACACAGTCTAAAATAAAATTAAAACTAGTTTTGAAACGTCTATGATTGTTTCACTTTTTTACCCTTTCTTTCGCCTCAATATCTTCTACAACCCCCGAACCAATTTAGCTCATAACCTTACAGAAATTGTACTAATACTATATAATATACCCATCTACCGAATTGTATAAAGAATACTAGTTTTATAAAGAATATATCAACAGTTCGCAGTTTTATCTTCGGACAAACATACATACATACGAACGCCAATTATTAATAATTTGCATCCAACAAAAATATATGAAAATGATAGTAAGGATCTTGCATTTTTCTGTCTGACCGTACTAATATCCATTGTTAAAGGCCGTGTCGTGGTATGAATCCGGACTACATTTTGCGATTAATATGGACAAATATACAATTTTATTATTCGTGGGATGAATACGGCCTATATTTTGGTATGAATCTGCACCCCACCCACGCCGTTGATTTCTTATTGGGATCTATTATTAAGAAGTACTTCCGGTACGAAATTTGTGTTTTTTTTACGTGCGTATGTGGTAAACTGATAGTATATACCATAGTAAAATTTGCACGACTACATAAATCTCCCCCGAAGTACAATTTACAAAAAAAGAAAAAAAACTATGTTCCGTAATTCGCTGAGGTGTGCAAAACTAATATAGTGTTTATAATACTTATAGAAACCTTATGTAAGTTTGCACCGAGTACATAAATTTCCCCCGAGCCGCAAACTAAAAAAACAAATTCACAGTGTTTCCCACTATGCACGTCTCACTAAGACTGTCTCTATACGTAATTGAACTTGCACTTAACAATTTTTTGTTTATTCAAAAGTTAAAATTTTTCAAAGTTTGTACCTAATATTTAAAAGCCTTCCGTATGCGCCAGAAACGGTGCAAACCTGGGATAAGCTTCTATTCGTGTCATCTATCGATTCCATAAGAATCCACGACTACTCGACTTAGGGCCACACTTTTTGCTAATTTGCCTGTACTATAAACGCAGTATTAAATTCTCTTGGATCGAATACCGGTCTCAGCTGCTGTAGAGTTACTATTATCTGGTTTTATGTTATGTCGATATTGAAAGTACATGGGCAGTTCCATGCATTGTTTGACCCAGCTTTTTTGACTAACGTAACGTACAGTTGAGGTACTTTTAGTTATTGATAATATATGTTATTAAAAAGCTAATTATAAGATATAGCTAATTATAAGATAATTAAAAAGCTAATTAAAACTTCTTGCGTAGAAGTTGTGGGAAAGTAATGAAGCTTGTTGCGTTTTGTTTCAAGCAAATGCAATGAGTTGATTTATCTAATTATTTAGAAAACAACTTTTGCTTCCCAACTTATACAAATTCTTTAGAAAAATTGGACAAAAAACAACATTTAGAACCGTACTAATTACTTCCATGAAGGGGCCCTGGTTCATTTGTTTTTGACCTGGGTCAGCAGTTGCCCATCTCCTTTTCTCCGTTGCTGAATGTAAAACGAGTGTGAAGTCGCGGCTATTACAGAGTTTATTTGGTAGCTGTGACACTATTTTAAATGGCTAGACTCTAGAGTATCAATTTCGACATGGAACCCTGTCTTCCACGCTCGGTCGGCCGGATCGCGCTGACGAAACCGGCACCAAATATGTAAACGCGCGACCGCGTCCCCTTCAGTCGCCGGCGCGGCTAGCACCGAGCCACATGTGTCTATCGCTAAACGAAACTTGCGCAAACACACAAATACTAATTGAGTTCGTATACGATAGTGACGTCACAAGTTATAAGTCATCGCATACAAGCACAGATAAAATAACAGTAAACAAAAGATACAAGTGACTTTTTAGAAGAAAAAAACGTGATAAAAAACCCTGGTGTAATCCCTTAGTTGGCTTTTATGACATCCACGGGAGGATACGGAGGGGTATACTCTGAGGCCAGACACACCTCAGCGTGGTTGATTATTACAAATAGATTCAGGAATAAGACCTATTTTTGTTTCACCAAAACGATCATACACAACTCATATCGTTTTGCCCTACATACGATCCCACATTTGTGCTCCCTAGGGCAGAATCTAAGCCATGCCACAGATTAGATAATAGTTACTGGGTAAGCTATGCACGCTATTAACAAAGCCTAGTTTACCACAGAGCATGTTCAAACATTTAATGAACGCTACTAAAGACGCTCCTAAACATTACATATTGTTTCAGTTTGTCGCGTAGCTTATACGAGTACTGAGGTGGCACATTATTGTGTTTGCTTTTCCGTAGGTCTTTAAAATGGCAGTGAACTAGCCAAATATTTTGAAAAAAACAACAGTCAATTGCGAGTCGGACTTGCGCACGAAGGTTTTCGTACCATTATCTATAAAAACGGCAAAAAAACACGATTGTTGTATGGGAGCCTCTTAAATATTTATTTTATTCTGTTTTTTAGTATATGTTGTTATAGCAACAACCAAAATACATCGTCTGTAAAAATTTCAACTGTCTATCTACCACGGTTCATGAGATACAGCCTGGTGACAGACGGACAGTCAGAATATTGAAACAAGCAAAACACTTTTCTTTCTGACATTACCATCCATTGTCTTGCATCGCTCTTACGGATGCGTGTCCAGCCGGCCATTTCCCATTTTTAGGGTTCCTAAAAATGGGATTGATTCTGATCTATTCCTGTTATTGATTAATAGCAGTCCATAAGCCATGTCAGAGGCCCTCGGGCGGCTTGACAAACTCTGACACCAGAGGCCAGCACTACCTCATACGAAACGACGACGACGAGGGTTCCTTACCCAAAGGGTAAAACGGGACGGGTACGATCACTAATTTTATAAAAGCTGCATGTATTGAAAAATATATTTTTCGCAAAAAACTTATTCGTATTTGGTACTCTGCACTCGGCTCCATTATTATGACTTCCGCCTCTATCTGAGCGTGGGTTTATGCTTAGTATGCTCTCTGGTTCTGTTTCCCCGCATATAATATGTACCAATTTGTATCCCATATATGGGTCGCGTCGACATGCTCGAGAGAAAAACCTCGAAGACAGAAGAGATAGGATCAGTAAAGCAACTTTTAAGCAGAGCGGAAAATATTAAACCTTGATATTATTGAGTTATACCTAGTATTATTTTATCTGTGGTACGATCTATAATACTCTATTCAGACTAGAACTTACAATACTAATATTATAAACGCGAAAGTTTGTAAGTATTGATGGATGTTTGTTACTCTTTCACGTAAAAATTACTGGATGGATTTGGATGAAATTTGGAATGGAGATAACTGGACTCCCGGAATAACACATAGGTACATTTTTATCCCGATATTCCCACGGGATCGAGACTTACGCGGGTGAAACCGCGGGGCGCTGCTTGTTAGGAATAGAAACAGAAAACGAATCTTGTATTATTAACCGACTGCAAAAAAAGGAGGTTCTGCAATTCGTGTTTTTTTTTTAATTTTTGTTACCCGTCCGTGTTTTGTCCGCCATTTATGAACAGATTTAATTTAAAAAAAAATGTTGACACGTTATATTTCCAGATTGTTTTCATTTTCATAAAAATCTGGTTCTGATGATGGGGTCCATGAGGATTGGGGGAACTCTTCAATAGAGTCGTGAATAGAGTAATTAGCTTCGGCGCAGTACATCATGCGTGCTAGACACCGATGTGCGTCCTAAGGTGTTCCTTTTTCCAATATTAATAGAATTCTGAAAGTAGCAAGAGATTTTCAATTTTTTATAAAATTAACTTGTGTTAATAACTATTGTCTTACTGAAAATATCTCTACTATGACATCCTGCGTTCGACAGACTTAAGAACAAAATTCAGAACAATTTGTATGCATATCATGTAGGGAAATGTTGCCTTACTTAAACGGGACATGCGCATAAATAATAATTACGATATACTCGTACTCAAGAATATCGTTGAATTTATGGACTTTCTTAATAAATATAAAGTAGGATGACACTTTTCTTATCCACTAATATTTCATACTTTGTTAAACATGTTTCATCTGTATGAGGTTACTAACATAACTTAGACAAAGAACGAGTGGATTTTAATGATTATTTATTCTATAAATAATCGTTTGAATTTATATTAGACTAGTGGAATGCCCGCGACTTCGTCCGCGTGTACTTTTCCATACAAAATTAAACACCCTGCTGCACCCCCTTAGGGGTTGAATTTCTGGAATTCCTTTCTTAGTGCACCCCTAGACCACAAAAGGAACGTACCCTCCAAATTTCAGGTCTCTAGGACTTATGGTTTAGGCTGTGCGTCGATAGTCAGTCAGTGAGTCACGCAACGATATATATATTGACTAAAAATATGTTAGGACAGTTGAAAAAACATTGTACAGGTTGCGCAACGAGTTATGAGCGCACGGCGAAAGAGGTAGGGTTGATTGCGCATGTGTACATTCTCGCATTCGCTATACTGACCCAAAAAATTACTACTGCGCATTGAAGGTCAGCGCTCATAACTTGTTTCACGACCTATACAATGAACGAATTTATCACGGTGTTTTTTTTATTTATTCCCACTCATAATAGTAGACTAATTGTAATTCCGAACCTACACTGATCATGATGAAACATAGTAGTAGTGACACATAGTAGACCTTTAAAACTTTCCTAGTCAGGCTAAGAGCACAGTTTTACACATACACGAATAATAACTAAATAATACCACATAATACTTATGTTCATAGTTTATTTTTCATTTACAATGAGGGGTTTTGGCAGTCTTGAAACTTGATTTTATTGTTAAAAATAGATGGCGCTGCACTGTGGATATTCTGTCAGAAGAATGTTTAACTTGTGACATACATATCCACGCTTGTGACCACGAACTGACATAATGGCTTTGACAAACAACAAAAGTAAACCAGCTGAGAACTTTTGACAGTGGATTTTGAATCAGCTCCATCTATCGAGCCAGTTGGTACTACTTTTTTCCTTTTTAATCTAATATGAAAATCGCTCATTTCGGGTAGTTCCTCGGATTGATCCATTGTCCTGTTCGATCCATTATACCTATAATTTTGTTCCAGATTGATCCATTGTCCAATGGATCATTTTAAAATGATTATTTCTCATTTCACACCGCCTTAAATTTGCGTTACCTCTTTATTAAATCACGCTCCACACGAGGTTATAGTATCTACTACTAAGTTCACCAAGTTCACAGCTGTGTTTATTGTGCTTTGCACAATCATTAATATTTGACCGATGACATAACGTTACAAATTTGTGTAAACAAGTTTAAATTGCTTCATTGAAATGTTCACAACTTTTGCACAATGCTATTATTTGTTTAAATTTAATAAATTAACATTTTCATTATACGTGAAATATACAAACTATCTCTACATATTTAGAACAAACTTTCACGTGTCTGACATTCAATTTATAAAACATTTTATGAGCATAAATCTTTAAATTTTGACTACTTCTAAATTTGCTTCCTTTCATTGACTACTTATTTAGGAACTACATAGCTTCATGCGCACTCGTTTTAAATTAACGCTTTAGACTTTGATTATGTAGATTGTAGTCGAAGCTAAATTTGAGTTAATGCCAGTATTCTTTATACTACACTATTTATATTATAATATTCGGAGTTTGCAGCCTGTGTACTACAAGAAGAGAGTTAACGAGATTTTTCACAAGGAGTCGTTCAAGCGATATTACAATGTCTAGCATGTGGTTTCGCAGAAACTATGCCTATTATATTTAGATTTTCGGAGCAGTCTCTTCGCAATAAAATTATATTACATTCAAGTACATAGACATACTGGTCACGTTGTTACTTTGACACAGTACATTGACACTTTCAACAGGAACTCACGACCTTGCTATGCATGAGCATCTACATTGGTACGTATTGCTTACATCAACTGTTTTAATTTATATTATGGTCAAAGCTTCACTGATATATTTACCTGCGAATAAAGAATAAACCAGAACACGTGTCATGCGTAAAAACGGTCACCACGCAAACTAGTCTCAATGAGAATAGTTTCACCCAGTCTGTCTGTGGTCGGCCGTGCGGCTATTCGTGTCGAACTCGAAAGATTTTCTTGTGAATATGCCGTGGTGTGTTATTTCTTTATTTTTTTGACATGTAAAAATTGTGCTAGGCTTAAAAATAAAAAGGATATAATCAGATTTCTAAGTATGTATTACATTAAATATCTTTTTGGTTTAAATAATTAATTTTGTTTACCTACCATTCAGTCAAAAGTCAAGCGTCCATTTTGTCATTGTTGCCAACATCACCAATATATTACCCCTACTGGTGAGAAGTATGATAGGCGCGGGGTAGGCATTGTGTTTTGGCGACATAGCGCCCTGACTAATAGCATCGCACGCACCTTCTAGTTTATTCTATATTCTAAGATATTTACTTATAAAACTTGACAACCGAAATCAAACAAAAAGAAAGAAGAATAAGATATCGAGTTGTCAAAATTCTATATCAAATATAACTTCGGAAAGGTTTTGTAATAATGAAGCTTTGACGATACTGCTATTATATAAAATTGCTCTAATACTGCGATTATTTGGTTCAAAATCAATTAAATGAACACAAAAAACCGTATGATTATGAACCAAAAGTCTGCTACCAATTTATTTACAGCTTTGCTATTTATATACTTAGTAAGCTTTACATAGATATATGCATCCACAGTTTTATTAACATACAGATGTACACAAGAAAATAAAGATCGCCTGTTGATATATGTTCAAAATATATATTATTTTTAACATGTATGTCACGGTCTTGGTTTTCGTCTACTGTACAACCATAATTATTGTATTATCTTTAATAATAGTCTACCATGCACATGTAAAACTAATGACAAACACACTCTTATAAAGAATTATAATAAATATTCCGTGATTAATGATACAATAAACAATATGAATGTATCTCACAGTACAAACAGATACAGCAAGAACACAAGACACTTTGTCAAGCATCATACAAAAATACAAAGAAAAACCTAATTATTTCGTATTTTTTGTAGCTTTTTTATATAACTATCGAATTGGCATGCACATAACGCTATGCGGAGAGACATATTAAATATATAAAAGATATATAGAGAGAGTTGTAAAGAGTGTGTTCGTCTTTATGTGTGCAGGGTTTGACTGGGCTGGAGGCGGTTGTGGAGGGGACCGTTTCCGTGACCGGTAAGTTTTATGTTAAGTTTGTCATTTGCATTATCTTTTAAGTCTACTATAACTACAATACAAGATAAAGCTATTTCTATACTGCCTCATGGTTTATTAAGTTTTCTTCATTCATTTGATCCTTTATTTTCTTTTGTATCATTATAATATATATCTATAAGGCTTGGATATTTTATGATCACAATTTTAAATTAAGCTGCTTGGTTTCTCTTTTAAATTTAAGATTGTTTGTGGTTTTGTTCCCTGTCATTTTTAACAAACTTGCTACTTCTGACAAACCTTATTAGTCCTTAAAGTATATAAAATCGATCAGGCCACCACGAACGATCTTAAGCCGCCTCCATCCATCGATTTCCTCTTCCATCAATCAAGAGGGCGGTCTTCCTACATTGCGTCATTCGGCCCGTGGTTGCCACTAGAGAACTTTCCTCAACGTTATCAGTTCTGCTAGCTATATGGCCTGCCCATTGCCACTTTAGCTTGTTAATTCTGAGAGCTATGGCAGTGATCTTGATTCTTCTACTTGCCCTGGTTTGCCCGGCCTAGAATAGACCCCTCCTCCTTCCATGAATTTATTTATCAATATCTTTTATTTTGTTTATTATTTACTAGAATCTCGCCCCGGCTTCGCACGGGTAGTGTCGGGATCCTCCCTTTCCTCCCGTCCCACCGAACTCTCCCCCCTTCCCAACCCCCCATCTATCCACACATCACACACAATAGTTTTAGGTAATTTTTTGACACCTTGGGTTACTTTATTGGAATTTTCGTAAGGATCCCTAATTGTTTTGAAAATATTATACATTTATAGCCTATGTCATCCGGGGATAGTGTAGCTTCCCAACAGTGAAAACTTTTTTCAAATAGGTTTAGTAGTTTCGGAGCCTATTCAATGCAAACATAAAATCAAATCTTTCCTCTTTATAATTAGTATAGATTTATTTTTATTGCGATTACCAGCCCACCTGCCAAGCGTGGTGATTATAACACCCCCCAAATAGTAGGAATGGTATACATGATTAAATCAGACAATTCCCTTCTCATATTCATGTATTCCTTACCTGAAACCTCAGTTCTACCGCCGTGTGTAACTGGGTTGGTAGCTGATAACTAATTCAATAGAACATAGCGCCGGCCCTGTTAGGGATTGTAAACGTAAATCAATAAGGGAAGGAGAGCGTTGCAATGCAAAGGCTATAATAAAAGAAAAAGAAACACGCTGTAAAGGAAACAAAGCTGAAACAAAGTATATGAATATTGTAAGTTTAATGGACAGACAGTTAAGCGAAAAAAAAGATTGTGATCCGGACTCGCGTGGAAAGTGGTGTTTTACTCCCGTAAAACATGTATATCTACCTTAGTAACCAAACCACTCGATCGACTAAACCTATTAGTCCTCGGTGGAATTATGCAATACATTTTATACTAATTTTTTCTTCGCGAGTATTATCCTTTTCTAATGGGAATTTAAATTCTTAGGATTCTCTTTTATCTGTAAACTGCGTAAAGCTAATTAAGCAATTTTCATTTTAAAAAAATAGGCTCATTATTTACGGGTAGGAACGCTTGATTTTCGAATATTTTCTTTAATATATTTTTCTGTTAAGTTTAAAATTATAAAAACTCACGTTCGTCACTAAAATTAACCCCCAAAATCAGAGTTAGTTTTTATACGCTAGACTTTCGTGATTTAGCTCTGTATATGTTCCAAATTAAGAAAAAAACTTGTTAATTCAATGAAAATAGACAAACAGACAGACAAATAAACAGATAGACGGGCAGACAGATAGATAGAGTCAGACAGACACCGATAGTGATCCCATAGTGGTTCTTTTGGTACCTTTTGAGATACGAAACCCTAAAAAGCGATGAGAAATCAACCCATCGGTGGCATGAGAGGGATTTTAAATGTCATCTGAATAGCATTACAAGCGGCGATGGTTTAGACAGTTATTGTAGTTAGATAATGAGGTATCATATATATCGATTTTCCGGTCAAATTTATCTTATTAAGTGCATTATTATATAGTACATATTTTGAGTCATAGATGGCACTGTGGTCAACACACATAAAACCGGAGTTCAAATTCATGAATTAACGGAGTATACCTTACTTTGTCCACAGTGTCGGATGATGCTCAGCCGTTGCAGAGAAGTGCACCACTACTGCAGTCTCCGCAGTACACCGGAGGACGGCCTCAACCTTATAGTAAGTCATATTCTTCACACTGTACCAGTGTTAGGCAGAGAGAACTCTCGCATCTCTCAGCCACTACCTCCCTATCATTTTCCCCATCTCTCTCCCTCATTCATCTCATTCTTCCAATCTTTAAGATTCCTCTCCGTTCCAAGGGTTGTCTGCATGTTATCGCTTCCATTGCTTTGAAATTATTGCATTAAGTTTTGTTTATTTTGATTTTTCTTTACACTGTTGCAGAGTTAGACAGAGATAACTTTATTTCGCTGCTGTTATATCTTCCTTTCATTTTCCCCAACTCTCTCCCTCACTTTTCGCATCTCATTCTTCCAATCTTTAAGATTCCTTTCCGTTACAAGAGTTGTCTGCATGTAATCGCTTCCATTGCTTTGATATTAATTATGTTTATTTTTATATTTCATCAAACTGTTTCAGTGTTAGGCAGAGATAAATCTATTTCTCTGCTGCTGTATCTCCCTAATCCCTATGTTTCTCTTCCATCTTTCTCATCTCATTCTTCCAACCTTATAGACACATCTCCGTTCCAAAGGTTGCGCGATCAGACTGCCCATTGCTTTTAAATTTTGGTATGTATTGTATATAGTGTGATATTTTTATAAGACGTACACTCAGAATTTGTCTGAGGATGTACAATGAAGTATTTTCTAATAAACTCGTTTCCTCCTATATCTTCCCTCTCTATCTCTCTCACTATCTACCTCTCTCTCTCGCCTCTCATATTTCTTAGCGTACGCTCTAAGTGAACAAGACAGTGACAAAATTAATATTTTTCATTACACACAAACACAAACACACACAACGCTTCAGCTTACTACTGCGCAAATTTATCGTTCGTATTTATTTTTGTAAGAACTTCTTCGTTATCGTGGCTTAATGGATGATTCTCTCATTATTTTACCTAAAAACTATGGTCTATTTATTCACAGGCAGTGTGTTTGGTTTTAATAAAAAAGAACTTAATAAATTCAAGTGATTTTCATCAATCTCTAATATCCTGTGTTGAGTACATTTCGATTCATGGAGGGACTCCGGCTTGACTTCGCTATGCGTGGTTGAGAGGAGACGCATTTGGCCAGTTTATTATCTTGAATTAGAAACCACACTCAATTGAGTAGGTTTTTTGACGTTTATGTCTATAAATTCGGTTTGGTAGCCATGTCAACATTTTTGACGGAACAAAATTATGTCGAATTTCATTACATGACATTAATCTGCTATTTTTAAAAGTAACGTCGTCATTTTTATTTAAATACATTTTAATGTGTTTTTAGAGTCATTTCCTGTAATTTTGGTTGCATTTTAACCGGTGTAACTTGGATAAATAGCACCAGTCGTGAAAATTAAGTGTATTGTGACTTTGAATTTGAATCGGTAGCGCTAAGGTAGTGGTATGGATCAGTTGACTTTGAATTTGTATCGGTAGCGCTAAGATAGTGGTAAGGATCCGTTGACTTTGAATTTGTATCGGTAGCGAGAAGATAGTGGTAAGGATCCGTTGACTTTGAATTTGTATCGGTAGCGAGAAGATAGTGGTAAGGATCCGTTGACTTTGAATTTGTATCGGTAGCGAGAAGATAGTGGTAAGGATCCGTTGACTTTGAATTTGTATCGGTAGCGAGAAGATAGTGGTAAGGATCCGTTGACTTTGAATTTGTATCGGTAGCGAGAAGATAGTGGTAAGGATCCGTTGACTTTGAATTTGTATCGGTAGCGAGAAGATAGTGGTAAGGATCCGTTGACTTTGAATTTGTATCGGTAGCGAGAAGATAGTGGTAAGGATCCGTTGACTTTGAATTTGTATCGGTAGCGAGAAGATAGTGGTAAGGATCCGTTGACTTTGAATTTGTATCGGTAGCGAGAAGATAGTGGTAAGGTTTTTTTTTTTATACTACTTGAATGACGGAACAAGTAGACGGCCCACCTGATGTTAAGCGGTAACCTCTGCCTATGAACAGTGCATTACCTCATAGGTCACGTCAACCTAGGACGCATCCTATGTGGCATTGCACTGCGCCCGCCACCCTGAGACATAAAGATGAAAAGTCTCATGTGCCTGTAATTTCACCGGCACCCTTACCCTTCAAACCGGAACACAGCAATGCGAGCACTACTGCTTTGCGGCTGAAATAGGTATGGTGGTAGTACTTCCCCGGACGAACTCTTCCACAAAAAAGCTCTACTACTACTACTAGTAGTTCCAGGACAGAGTTTGCAAAGGAAGTTTCCGCAATGGAACACGCTAGTCCAGTTTTCTTCGAGTTTAATATAATTGTTAGGAGGCAATTACAGAAAGTACTTAGTTTGACCTGCTTTTGAGAATGAGAACTATTAAGAAGATGCGCTTATAGACAAGGTAATTATATAAAAATTTAAAACACCCGACTATTTTCTGTTTCTATTAAAATTGGAACAAAGATCACTTTTTTTTCTTTATAATTGGCGTGGCACGGCTTGTGCATTTGCCATTTTCAAGTATAATTATTATTATTTCAATATAATTTGCAACTTTACAATCCTTCCAAGTCGTCAAGTCATGTTTGAGTAAAACAGTGGCCGTTTTACAAAAACTTTGGTAGACAATTTACCCTAAATTATAAAAGTCACGCAATTCTCTTCCATTTAATTTCGCTACACTTGTGCTCTATAGACGAACTACATTGGTTAAAAAGCCACCAAAATTATACAAAATACCTAAAAGGAACAGTCATGGAAGCACATCGGTGTACGCACGCATAATGTAGGGCCCCAAAGCTAATTACTCTATTCACGACTAGATGTCGCCACAGGAAACAATAGAGCGTGCCATCAGCTGTCATTCCTTGCAATTGTCTTCCAAAAACATTTGTGAGCTTATGATCCTGGAATGGATTGGATGGACGGCGACACCAATAACCACCAAACATAGCACAGAAACATCTCGCAATCACATCTTTTCATTCAAACAAACTGCATTGAAATAAGAGCAGCCGTTCAGGAGCTACAATGCCACTGACAGATACACATAAACACACGTTAAATTCTAATGATAGCTCCTACATCAAAATTTATTGTGACGTTTGGGTTTCTTTTTGCTACATTATTTACAAACATACATACAGACATACGCGGGAAACCCATACCCGCTCTGACCTGCCAGCCAGCCAGGATAAAGAGATACATATAAATATAGACCGTACATAAAACGAGACACTTCAATTATAGGAATTTACGAAACTGTCACTTAACAGGGGTTATTAAAATACTTGGCGAGGTTTTTAATAGTATTACACGAGTGTTTTAATACCTAGTTATGTGCAGTTTCGTACACCACTTTATCTACACCTTGTACTACTATTTATTCTGTGTCTACACTCATACAACAAAACTGTTATCGACCAACAAAGAACATGAAAATAATAACGTAAATAAATGGCGTCAAATGATTAATAAAAAGAAAAGACATGATTCTACCGTGCATACCATGTAGAGCGCATAACCACAGACAATATAAAAAAATAGAAGTAAAGATCCTCCAAGGTCTGGCCGACTTGTATTATAATGGAAAAAAAAAGTTGATAACATTATTTAGTTAGAGATTAACACCCGTTTGCACTAAACATAAGAATCGCCTAAGTTCTTTCCTAACATTTTAGTCTACTCCTAACGATAAATTTGCTTGCACTAACCCTAAGCCATTCCTTAGTCCACTTAGGAGATTCTTAACTTTATGAGACCGATTATGAAGATTATAGAGCGTAGGCAATACCTAAGTTGTATTTTTGTTATCTGTGGATCATTTGTTTGTCAATAAACGTAGTGATTAATTTTTCTATGAAATTGTTAAATTGTATTTTGTTGGTGGATTTTTTATATTACAGTTGCTTTTATAGGTACATAACCTTTTAAAAGTCAGGCAGGAAACATAAACCATGGCAGAGGATACATTAGATTTTCTAGAAATCATAGAAGAAGTCGATTTTTATAATGAACAACGACACGGGAGAACCCGCATAACAAGATCGCGCGCGACCAAACCGGTTCCAAATGTTCGATGAAATCGATTTCTTCAAGAGGTATAGCAAAGAACAGCATTGTGGATTTTAGACCAAATTGCTGAAGATTTGGAGTATACGAGTGACAGATAGGCAGGTATTCGGTATGATCTGACCTTCTCGTAAATGGAAATAATTATTCGAGTTACAATCAATTATTAAACATGCGTCTGCTTATTATTTTTAGAAATCAAAGCGTACCGCCAGTAAATCAACTATTATTAATCCTACAATTTTATGCTACGGGTTCTCATCATAGCAAATGGAGACATGAACGGTGCTGATGTCTCAACAGTTTCACGAATCATATATAGGGTCACAAATGGAGACATGAACGGTGCTGATGTCTCAACAGTTTCACGAATCATATATAGGGTCACAAATGCCATAGTAAAGCTAAGAAACCAACATATAAAAATGCCTGGATCATCAAATGAGATCCAACAAAAGAAAAGTGCCTTTTATGCTACAGCCAGTTTTCCCTAAGTTATTGGAACTATTGACTGTACCCATGTAAAAATTCAATCACCAGGTACCTAAGCGTTGGAAATGTAATAAATGCACATAAACCTAGTTATAATTGATTTGACAGTTTTCTCATTGAAATATATTTCTTCATTTTAAATCTGAGTTTTTTTTCTATAAATTGACATATATTGACATTGATTTTCCTATAATTACCTAACCAAACAAAATAAACCAACGCCATATCTTTTGTCTCCTTTTAACTTATGACTTAACTAATGTGAAGATAATGATAAAAAATATACTGTGGTCTACATAAACTGGCCGGTTTAAAAAAAAAACGTTGCATTCATTCAATCATTCTCTTAACTAGGTAATGCCCAAGTTACGATGTAGTTATGAGAAGTCTGTTAGTGCAAACAATTTTTTTAGCTAGGCTGTTCTTATGCTTAGGTGTATCATAACTAGGACAAGCCTAACTTGTGTTTAGTGCAAATGGGCGTTAAGTGTTATAATATGATTCTATTTTTGAATTTCGGTATTGTGTTTATAAAGTATGTCAATATAAAATCGTTTTTAAGTTTATAATTCGAATTTTACGATATGAGAGTACATAAAATAAATTTATAGCTGCTTTACAGACAGCACAAAAATGACGAAAAAATTATAAAATTCACATAACAGTTTAAGCTTTCATCGTTCGTATATTTTATCGAGGAAACGTATTTTAAATTTAGAAAATAAACTGAACCATGCAGTGAAAAGCTCAATTTCCGGCATTCAAAATGGCAGCTCAGTTTCGCGCCATTTGTGAGGGTGTCTATTAAACAAATTTCAATTTTATTCAACTGAAATGGCTCATTTGACTTTTCGTATGTTGGGAACATGTTTTATGCATGAAATTTTTCACTTCACTCGTTGAAATTTACTCAGTCGTATAATTCTGGCGTTTATTATTAAATCGTCACCGTTTTGAGAAGCTTAGCATATCGTTACTTTTACAGTAGGTAACGAATTGAGGGTGTTCCGCATGGTAGGCGGTTATATCAACCGAGTGTTTATTAGCCAGATTCTGCATTTAATTTCTAGATTCTATATAAATATAGATAAACCAAAAAAAAACACCGTAAAAATGTTTTTAGGGGGATCGTTGCTAAACTGATGATATTTATGGGATACCTACTATCAATTAAAACATGTGTGTTAAGTCTCCTAGTTCTCGTGAAATCATCTTTCGCTATCTGAAGAAGTGTTGATGAGCTGTAATGAGCAAAAAACACCAAAAAGATAATTTTGCGCCAGAAGTGAGAGCATCCACCTTAAACGCTGTTCGTTGGTCATCGCATCACTTAGAACGGTAAAGCGTTACCGATTTGTAATTTTTTGTTGTGTAACATCTTTCCTCTCGCTTTTCTGCAATCTATGTGAGTGTATTCGTGAAAAGGGACGGAAGTGTGTAACAGAAACGCGCATTTTTCAGAGAGGTTGGTTGTTGGTACTTACCATCAACCAGGTTAAGTATTACCAAGGAGGTCAGTAAGATGTCAGAAAGCGCGCATTTTGCCGAGAGGTTGGTACTATCAGCCATATTGCTTATATGCTGATGTCAGATGTTACACATCATATGCGACCACTGTAAGGCTCGCTTGTTTTTAGGGTTCCGTACCTTAAAAGGTAAAACGGAACCATTATAGGATCACTTTGTTGTCCGTCTGTCTGTCTATACGCTATTTCTCAGGAACGCGTGAAGGTATCAAGCTGAAATTCATATCAAATACTCAGGTCTACTGTCCCTTGGAGCTGTGAAAAAATCAAACTTCGAAGCCAACGCAATGAACAGATACAACCGTTTATGCAGCAAATTTTTGACACTCGCAAGGGAATCAAAAAATACAGGGCACTTCCCGTGAACTCAGAATCTTGAAATTTGGTACGATGCATCGTCTTATAGCACAAATAAAGGAAAAATTGCGAAAAGCATAAATATTTAAGGGGGCTCCCATATAACGAACGTGTTTTTTTTGCCGTTTTTACTGATAATGGTACGGAACCCTTCGTGCGCGAGTCTGACTCGCACTTGGCTGGTTTTTATGTTATATGATCGTAATTTTACAGGTTTTAAGGGAACGAATAATTTGAAAAGTTGCCTATCTCCAATAATCCATCCTCAAATAATTACTGTGTTAACATCAAGTTTGTAACCTCGTAGCGACACCGAAATTGTAACATATCGCCTTATAATTTTTTCCGGATTTTTTCTCTAAACGTGGAATCCTCGTAACTTGCAAAAAATACTTTAAAATTACATTATTTGTAAACAATTTCTTGTTAGAAACTAGCACGGTTAACTGTCCTATTCGACGTAAAAGTTCTCCCCTCGAAAAAGTTGCACTCTCAACTTTGCCCGCTGCCGGTGATAAAAAGAGTGAAAATACCTCTAAAACATAATCCTCCGGCAGTCGGGTAAAACGAGTTTTAAATAAAATAGAAGTGTTGTAAGCAGATACCTGAAATGGGAAATAAAATAGATTCGTAGTAAAAAGAGACATGAAACTGGGTCATTTAAAAAGTGCGCTATCAAACCTTTCGAGTCGTGAATACGTGCGAGCTCCATGATATCTGGCGATGCAATGAGCTGATACACATTTGTAATGTGTGATGTCACTCTGCGGGATTAAATAGCTTTGCTTGTAAATTGCTTTAAATAATGTGCTTTTTCAGGACAGGAAATATCAGTAGAAATAATAAGTTTGGATTTTGGCCTGGAAAGCAGTTACTGTAAGGCAGAAGATGTTTTATGGAACCTCTACCATCCACAATTTGCAGATATTTCTGTAGTATGGCGCATACTTCGTCTGCACCTCTTTTGCCTGCTGTCTCTAGCCAAGTAAAATAAAATCCGTCTCTTATGCCGCTTTCATAAAATGTTAAACTAAATACACTTATTTTCCTGTAATAAAAGAGAAGTAAGCTTGAACTGCAAGATCAGATGCTCCTTAATTAAAAATTTAATGTGTCCTACCTATAACGGTTCAAAAGTAACAGTGATTTTTAGAACGTGCAAAAATACTAACACTTTTCAACACATAATCGTTGAAAATTTATCTTACGGCTGCCAGTATATACTCCTCTATGATAGACAGCCATACAAACAGACAGCGTAGACTTTATAATAGGGTTTTCATGGCACTATTTGTGTGTGGTACCCTAAAAAGGCGCATTCTGCCACACCTGCCGTGTAGATATAACGTTTTAAAAATTGAAAGTTTTTATCTTGCTCAGATTAAACTTTCGCCTGACGGCAAATTTTTAAAGATTCTCTTTGTCTTGGAAATATTAGAATTTAACTTTTTGGTAAGCTCTTGGATTTATGGTTTCCGTCCTAAAATTGATGGCCGGGAATCAAGCCCGCAAAGCGACCCTCCTCCAGACATGAAGCCGTAATTTTGTTAGACCATCGTCGACGGTTGTCCTACACTCACTGTCTTCCGGTTTGTGGTTGCCACCCAAGAACCTTTTCCCAAAAGGTCAAGGTACTAAGAGATTGGGCTCGCTTGACTCATTAAAAACCGGCCAAGTGCGAGTCGGACTCGCGCACGAAGGTTTCCGTACCATTATCTATAAATCACGTCTGGTGTATGGGAGCCCCCTTAAATATTTATTTTATTCTGTTTTTAGTTTTTGATGTTATAGCGGCAACAGAAATACAGCTCTGTGAAAATTTCAACTGTCTAACTATCACGGTTCATGAGATACAGCCTGCCTGCTGACAGGCAGGCAGACAGACAGACAGCGGAGCCTTAGTAATGGGGTCACGTTTTATCCTTTGGGTACGGAACCCTAAAAAAGGATTTTTTGAATTCCCAGGCTAACTCAAGCAAGGATCCCTCAATCCGAACGTAAATTTCTATTGATCGCGACACTAAATATTCCAGAAAAAAGCTAAAACGTTTACGTTCAAATGATTAGCGCGATACGAAAAGTGCTAAAGTAACGGTTTTGGTTGTAGTTTTGTATGGTATTATCACCAAAACCAGAACCGTTCACGTTATTTCGCACGTCTGGATCCTTGCTTGAATTGAACTGTAATTTCCTTAAGACTCCCTTAACTTTCCCGCTTTTATTGAATATCTTGTGAAATATAGATAATTTTAAAAAAAACCCGTGGTTTAATTGTGTTGATTTTATTTATCCAATTTTTTACCCAATAATCTGTACCATATTGACAAACAATCGAATCTAGCCAAAAGTTAGAGGTAACTTTGTATTTTTTTTTATCGAGTAATTTTTGTCCTATCGTTTTTCGTTGTGGGTGATCCCTCGGTATTATAATGTAGTATCCCCGCATATTTTTAATTTGGAAATATCAAGTACTAGTACTTGATTTAGTCAGTTAAAAATCTAATCTAAGATTGGTAATTTTGCATTATACCCCACCTTAATACACTGAGTTTCAGGGCAATTCAAGCACGGAGGATCCTTCAGCCCAGCCTGCGAAATAACGTGAACGCTTCCGGTTTTCATTTGGTTATAACGTTTAAAGTTAGCGCGAATGGGGCCTGAACAAAGGAGTAGAGTTTAATAGTAGTAGGTAGAGCTTTTTGTTAAAGAGTTCGTCCCGGGAAGTACTACCATCATACCTATTTCTGCCGCAAAGCAGTACTCGCATTGCTGTGTTCCGGTTTAAAGGGTATGGTTGACGGCGAAATTACATACACATGAGACTTTTCATCTCTATGTCTCAGTGTGTCGGGCGCAGTGAAATGCCACATAGGGCGTGTCCTAGGTTGACATGACCTATGAGGTAATGCATTGATGAAGGCAGAGGTTACCGTAGGCCATGTAATTGATCCGTTATTCACGAAGATAAATAATATAATTAGGTAAGCTACATATTCTGAGAGCACTACTCATTCAGGTAGGGTAAAACAATTGACTGTCTCTTGGCGCTTATTTTGGTTTTTTTAAATAATTTTTTTTATCTTTCTGAATGACGGAACAAGCAGATGGCCCACCTGATGCTAAGCGGAAACCTCTGCCATTGCCTCGTTGATCACGTCCACCTACGACGCACCCTATGTGTCATTGCACTGTGCCCGCCACCCTGAGACATAAAGATGAAAAGTCTCATGTGCCTGTAATTTTACCGGCACCCATACCCTTCAAACTATTGCTTTGCGGCAGAAATAGATATGGTGGTAATTCCCCGGACCAGCTCTTTCACAAAAAAACTTCTACTAACTTTGTTGCATCTTTTCTCGTTTTACAAGTTACGACCCTAGTTAGGTAGGTGAGGACATTGCGAACTCCGAATGCTTTTAAACAATTAACTCAGCCTCTACCCTTTATCAATAATGGCACTAAATGGACCCCTCACACCTCCCATACGTTGATTGTGGTACCAAACATGGTAAATAGATTCGCGAGTTGTGTAAAAATATTTTTATAATTACATACAAAAGCACTTAGCGTAAAAAGGCTTTTAGTAACTGTGGTTTTCGCCCATTTACGTTTTAATATCGTTTTCCTTTATTATCGAATATATGGAAATGCCGCTAAGTGGATTCCCTAAACGATACGACCGCATATAATATAATCTGACCTCAGATTTAGTAGATAGGTACCTTCATTTTAACTCATTGTAACACGCTAAGGTTCGAAGTAAAATAACCACCCTAAATTCCGGTTTAACCAAAATTACCTTGTAATAAAAATATCAAAACACCATCTTTCAATTTATAATACTGTTCAGTAATTATTCCGAAATTACTATCAAGCAACTTGATTGGTTCGGACTGAAAGCCAATTACGACTGACTGATCTTCGGGCAATATCCGCTTATATATCTGAACCTTTAAGTCTAGTATGTTCCTCAGAAATCTGCCAGTTCCCTGATGCAAGATTCTAGGCTTAGGTACCAAGACATTTCAGAGTGTTCGAGATGTTTGTGGAATGTTCTGAATCACCGTACATTATTCCAGACTTTTCTGGAGCTTTCGCATTTTTTGTGGAACGTTCCCGAACTATCCATTGATAGTTATGCGTCTCTGTCTAATCACGCAGGTTACTCAACAACAGATGGCGCTAGCAATTCTACATTACCTATAGTGCGTTTATTAGTCAACAGATGACACTAAGAGGCTCTAAATGCGCCTACGTCACTTGGCCGGCGTAGTTTGATTAGTAACCATAGCAACGATGTTATTTCAACTACAACTATCAATGTTACCATGATGTTACTGCTTGCTGATTTTATACTCTGATGCTATCAGTTTGAAAGCTGTTTCTATTCGAAATTCGAAATGACGCTGTTGGAATTACAATGCTTCATTGCAACCAGGCTGCGTAAATTATTTGAATAAGAAATTTCAATTTTAAATAGCAACAGCACTGTCACGATTATAACAATGAGTTAATACTCATTTTATCTTCACACAGTCAGTCCAGTAGACACTTCGTCAACAGAATAAACTTTTCCTCATTTTAAATCATCGACGATTTTAGAATACTGTACAAAAAAAAAGTTAGAAACACAAACACAAGGATTGCAACAAAGAACACGAACATGACACAAGAGGAATGTTTAAGAAGATAGAGATGAAATTTGACGTAAAGAATAAACCAACAGATGCCTCAATTCCGCCGACGCCTACAAGGTCTGGCAGCGAGGGCGCCTGCAGTCCACACAGTCAGCAGTCTTGTGAAATATCACAGAACGGTTTGTACTTACCCATACAGAATATCAAGTGTGGCACTAACCGAAAATAAAACTGCCTCTATACGTGGACCTGCGTGTATACGTGGATGATAGCATGATGTGTTCAAGTTCTAACACTTTACTATCGTGTTTAAAAATCCTCTTGCTAAGTAGCTGTGTTTAGAACTTTAGAGCAATATTAATACTCTAGACTTTACTTTTAACAGTGACTCTACTTTAGGTACATACAATCACATATAATAGTTTAGTAACATTGTTTGATATAATTACTTTACTTGACAAATTACTATAATCTTGTATCAGTGTATTCCCGTGTTAACTTTTGTCAGCTTAAATATAAAAGTACACGCATTCATAATTTAAAGGTATATACTATATAGCTTCTTAAGGTACACTATTTATTAGATTTATTATTTGTCTCACATTATTATGAAACATTTTGACAATAAACAATATTTCGCAAATACAGACTTTAATTTAATCCTATTACCTCGCATGTTCCTTTGATGTTAGATTAAGCACTTGTATGAATGTTTGTGTTATTATTAGTTTACTTCTATCAACTTCCAAAAATAAGATCTTGATGTTCCGTGCACTGCACTTTCGCGATTGACTGTGCATTATATAGATATACCAACATAACCTCATGACGTTTCATTAAAATCACAAGATCATATTGAATCGTCTTAGAAACTAAAAATACCCCTGTTCCAACGCGACCAACTAGATGAACCAGGGCAACAAACAGAGCTAGGCTTGATTTGATGATCCTCTTTACTAGTAGCTGGGAAGTGTGTGATGCCTCGAAAACACGGAAGAGCTGATTGATAGAAAAAGAGATTTCATAAGGCAGCACACGCTTCGCTTGGTATATTTCTAAATAACAACCTAATATGTAGGTACTAGGTACAGATATTCCAAATGGTCGAAGACAATACAAGACAAACTCTATTAACAAAAGTAACAATACTTTTTTCTTGTTTTTCAGATATGGACTTCGGGAGTGGCGGTCCTCCTCCGGGGATGATGAAAGATCGACATGGGCCTCCGCCTCCGCATCATCCGGTAAGCTGCAGAAATCATAATCCTTTCTTCGTCCCTTGGCGAGTCTTGATCCCTGCTTTACGGTGAATCTGGAAGGGCCTCGTGTCGTGTGACTGATGATAAAACAAACAGTGAGGTAGAAGGATTCAATGAGCCTCGAGGTCTTTTCTTGTAACTCATCATCACCAGTCACTATAATCATCACGCTTGGCAGGCGGATTGATGATTGCAGTATTGGTATTCAAAACTCTGGTTGATATCTCCTATCCCTTACTCGGCTTTTCGATATCCACGGGAGGAGCCGGAGAGGTATCTTAGGCCGGAACCACCACGGCACCATCTTGACTTATTAACATTTTGTTGGAACTGAATTCCCGGATAAAATTAACGCTATGTTTAAATCCAGATTTTATCTATTTTTTTACCATATTCATCATCAAAATTTACTTAGCCGTGTTGGCGCGAAAGCACGACAAACATCCTCATCATTTATTGTACTTTTGTTATTAATGGGGATTATTATAGCTGTTCAGTTAGTCTATAAATAGTCTCTTAAATCATTAACCGTTTAATTTCCCTCTAAAAGCTGCAGACAATATTCAATAAAGCTATCTAACCCTGGATCATCCGGCGCTTGGCCCGAGTTGTAAAATTATTAATAACACATCCGCTCGCGCACGTTCATGCAAATTTTATTGTCCCATTACGTTGCGTTCATAATTCATACATCTAAGTATAGCTTTCGTTCACGGTTTCGGTTGCAGGTTATTTTCGTTTCTTAACCCACAATGTGTCAAAATCATTATCTCCTGCTCTTATCCCACTTTATGAGGGGTCTACACAATGTTTCCTTCTTCAATTGACGTCTATCAGCTAACATAAATAAAAATAAATAAATCGTCCAACAAGCTCTCAAAAACTCATACATTCTGATTTTATTATTATTAGTTAGTTAGTATTTAAACATAGTCGTTCGTGTAAAATTTACGCGTATCGTAAAACACGGGCGTATTTTGCCCTCAATAAACTTTTTAATTACCAAAATTGACTTGATTATGAAAATAAATGAATCCTTTTCCGGTTACCCGTTAAAGTATACGTGGGCTTAATTAAATTGATAGATTAATTAATACAGATTAAGTTAACTGGGTGATAATGAAAGTGTATTCAGGTTATTTGGTTAATCATGGTGAATAAGAATGGGTTTGTTGTTTTTAACCCTCTTAATTTGGGGCAATAATAATGTTCTCAAGTTTTTTTTGTTATACTACTTGGAATGGCGGATCAAGCATATGGCTCACCTGATGTTAAGTGGTACCCTCTGCCTATGAACAGTTTTAAGAGCACAGCTGTAAACGAAAAATTAGAAGCTGAACTATGGATGTTATATTGTTTTTCCTTTTATATGGTAACATTGTCGAATTTCTTACATTTTCGAATTGTTTTTGTATTTATGTACCAAAAGCATGCCAAATTTTAGCATTGCGAAATTAGTACTGGAAATAACCTAGAGGTTTTTAATAACTTTTTTGCTTACATCTCCAAAATTACATCAAACAACGAGTACGTACAAGCAAAGCCCTTTTATATGAACGCAACTACACTGTATCGCTACCCTAGCTGTAATCGCCACTGTTCTGCATATTGCCACTTGATAATTCTGAGAGCAGTCAGTGATCTTGTTTTTTTTACATACATATAAAATAAAACTAAACCAGTCATCCGTATCCCCTTATGAACCACGCATTATGTAGGTTTTCGAAGTTTACTTAAGTCAAAACTAGATGTCGCCACTGGAAAAATTTGAACGCGTTATCACTGGCATTCATTGGTTGGTTGGAGAAGTCTATGTCTGTCTACCATCACAGGGGCATTTTTTTTTTCTTATTATTTGCTTAGGGTTCATGCCCAAGCAACATAATCCTGGACGACACCCTTAATAGGGTTCCGTTTAGCACTCTCTGGGAATATTTTGGTCATATAGCACGGAAAGGCAGTGACAACTTAGAGAATCTGATTATCACTGGCAAAATCAAGGGAGGAGAGGAAGAGGCCACGAGGCCGAATTTTACGTTGGACAGACCAGATCCGCACCACTCTCGATTAAAAACTCCACGAAGCCGTGTAGCTCGCTGGCAACAGACCTCGTTGGCGCAACATCGTCCGGCAGAAAGTGATCCATGATCACGACCCTCAGCATTGAGGAATACGACACGAGGAGGATGGGTATGGAACTTTAAAACAGATTAATTTTTGTTATTTCAGCGTGAGGGTCGCGGCTACGGGCCAGAGGGGTACTCGAACGAGGGGTACGCTCCCCCTCCCATGCACCACCAAATGCCGCCTCAGAACCAGGTGATGTCAGGGTTCAGTGACGAATATGTGGGTAGCTGTTTTATTTTAAGCTTTATTTCATTGCTTTTCAGCTTCTTTTCTATTAACAATGCGCAGCAAGGGTCTGGTCTAAGATTAACATGGGACTATGGAGTGTGCTGTTATGAATCTTGGCGCCAATGCGTCACGTGCGTGCATATGTTGTTCAAATGCAGTCAGTTCGCGGGTGTACGTCGATGGTGCCTTGGCAAAAGTTTGACCAACGGTTGGCCCGGCCCAGGGCCGTATTTGGAGGCCCTGAGGCAACTAGAGTGGATTTGAGGTGTGGAGGTCCTGTAAGGCCCTGTTTTATAAGTACTATCTTGGGGAGGAACCGGCCCCTGAAATCCCTGGCCCGGCCATTGGCCCAATAATTACATTTTAGCCCACAATTATTTATGGAAAACAAAAGAAGACCTGTTTCCAGCAGTACTTGGAATTCGCTGAGAATGGTGATGTTGATAGTAATCAGCTGTTCACTTGGCAATAATCTGCACTGACGTCATCTTACCCCAGCGACTCAAAACTTACCCCAACCGGCACAGCTTCTTAAAATTTAACTGACGTCATCATACCCCAACGAATCAAACCTTACCCCAACCAGCACAACTTCTTGAATGGCATTCTATGGGGGAGGCCTATGCCCAGCTGTGGACTTCTGTAGGCATCATGATGATGATAATGATGATTGCAGTAGTCGATATTCGTCGAACACTCGAGATATCAGAAAGCCTCAGTGCCAAGCTTTTTAAGTTGGATGTTCCCGTTTCCCATAAAAACTTTGAGGAACTAATAATTGGTGCTAGAATGCATATAATTTCATCACTAATTGTTTTAATAAGTAAAAAAAAAAAACAAGTTTTGTTAAAAAAAATACATTTAAATACTATTAGTGTTAAAACAAATGTTTGTATGAAAAAATACACTTTAGTACTAAGAGTATTGTTCGGTTCAGCGGGTCTTGAACCCGCATCTTCGCCTATAATCGGCGATGCCTTGACCAGTTTGTCCATGGAACGAGCTGACACTGGGGACGAAATTTGTGGGCACTATCAACTCGGCTAAGCGCTGATGGGAGCCATCTACAGGTGTTTCGTTTGGAAACCTTATATACCGATTTTAGGCGAAGATGCGGGTTCGAGTCCCACTGGAACACATTTAAATGTAATGTTATCCATAAGTGTGGTTTACACGTTGATAAAAACAACAAACTACGATTACATTAGGTCAACCTGAATGTATGTTTTGTTATCTTTCCCCATAGTCGGCTTTTACGACATCCACGGGAGGAGAGAAAGTGGTATATTCTTAGGCCGGAAACACCACGGCATATTGAGAGCTAAAGGCATTTGTATTCCATTCAACAAAAACAATTACCATTTTCAATATATCGCACGCCATATTGCGTTGCAATTGCAATACAATTATCTCTCTCGGAGACCGAACTCGCTCGCTCTTACTAGGTTTTCTCGTCTTTTATTTATATAGAAAGAAAGAAAAAACGTTTATTCGTGACTACACAACAAAGACACACACCAACAAAAAAAAACCAACAACATAACTAAACAACAAGTAATTAGTTTTGAAAAAATTAAAAAATCCCTCAACGCAATGAACCGATTTTGATCAAACATAGCTAAGAACACCCAAGACTACAAAAAAAAAACGGTTCATCCGTTCGTTAGCTACGATGCCACAGACAGACACACACACACACACACACACACACACACACACAGACACAAACACACACAGACACACACACACACACACACACAAAGACACGACAAACTTATAACACTCCGTCGTTTTTGCGTCGGGGGTTAAAAACTAAAACAAAAACACAGAGACAAAAAAAATATGGCAATTTGTGTGTGTGCTAAGCCACAAAAGGGTCCCCAACTCAGCGTTTGCTAGGCCGCGTTGGCAACCCAGCGCTGATCATCCGCAATATATCTCCTGTCATATATATCTCTTCGCATATATTATATATGATCTTCTATAGCATTTATATACATCGTATTTTTATCGAAAAAATAATCAATATATATATAAAATCGTTGCATGACTGACTGACTGACTGACTGACTCACTTGCTGACTTACTAGCAGCGCACAGCCTAAACAGCATTAGAGACCCAATTAAGAAAGCATAGTACACTCTACATCAGGGGTTCCCGAACTTATTTAGTCTACTGCCCACTTTGAGAATAAATATTTTTTTTGCGCCCCCATATTTATTTTTTAGCGCCCCCATTTTTTCACCTACTTAAAAACCACTATAACTTCAAATTAAACATGCGCAAATCGAGTTATTTACCAAAAACTTGTTAAAACATCATTGCCCGCCGTCTATTATCTACGAAAATGACCTACTAGGAATACTAACTATTAAAATGCGAAAGACTGTCTCATTTGACGCCCCCCTTTTTTTTCTGGATCTCTTACCGCCCCCCTTTAAGCCTGCAGCGCCCACAAGGGGGCGTTATCGCCCACTTTAGAAACCCCTGCTCTAGGTGAGTATATTAATGATAAAGCGGCGTGGCCTGGTGTCGCTCTGCCTCTCAATAAAACATTTGAAAATTTGCAATATCTGTACCTGCATGTTGAGTTTATCAAGCGTAGTGTGTGCTGTCTTATGAACTTTGATGTTTCTATCTAAATATTACTGTGTTTGCAAAACTCGGACATGGAGCCTCTGTAGCGCGTCGGGCGAGTATCCGGCTGAGATGCGAGAGGTTGCGGGTTTAATTGCAGTTTCGTTTCACCGTATGCTCTGGACCTAACCAGGCGTGGCGCACTCCGCACTTAAGGTGCGAACCTACAAGTACCCGGCGGGCTCGACTTGTCGAGTCAATTCAGTGAGTCAGACTGGATAAGAGTTAGGCGATAGAAAGAGAAGTAACTACTAGGTGACTTTAGCTGTAGGTAATTAGCGCTGTGCGACTTGAATTGCACTTTATTGTGTGGGGGCAAGAGAAATTATTTTAATTATTTTGCGGATTTAACCTTCTGTAACTTTACTATTATGTATTCTGTCGTCTAACAGTTACAGAATCCCAGAAGCAGTAGAGAGTACTATTCTATAAACTCCTACAACCTTTTCATCCATTGTATTTATCTGTTCCAGGGCGGTCCACCTCAGCAGGGCGCCGTGATGATGGTATACGGCCTGGATCCGCAGACGGCGAACGCAGACAGACTGTTCAACCTGTGTTGCCTATACGGAAATGTTGTCAGGGTTAGTTGAATGCTTATCTACCAGAATAGGTTGCAAAAAAATAGGGTTTTTTTTATAATTAAAAATTATTTAAAAAAAAAAAAACTATCTATCTATCTAGGTTGTCTTAACCGGACTTGTTTGTAAGATTCGTTGGTATAAGATTTGTCCTGGCTGCTAGCTTATTAAGGAATGTGTTATTACTGGAAGAAAGCGTTAGCCGAGTCAGTCGTGGGAAGCAATGGCGGCGATGAGCTTACTCACCACGTCTATATTCCACGATGGTGCAACCCACTGTGAAAAGAGGCCCATCGAGGCTCTGCCTACCCCTTCGGGGAAAAAGGCGTATGTATCTATGTAAGTATGAAATATATATTATCCAAGACAAGTATTTATAAAATTAGTAATCGGAACCGTTAGCTGATCAACGTGAGCCTAAACACGGCCAGTCTACTATTATCCCACGAGGAGTTCCGTTGTCCACCTTCAGATCAGCTCGCTGTCACCATAATATTGTATTGTCATCGGAACTAGACAGGTATGCCAAATTTCAGCTCAATCGGATGTCGGAAAGTCACATCAGTTATCGCCACGGATTCGATTCCCGCCTCGGAACAAATACCTATTTGTACGATCTGCAGATATTTGTTTAGGGTGTTCTGGGTATTTTCTATGTATAATAAAAAGTATCTAACTATGTAATACATACCTACATACATACATACATAGACACACGCTTTTTTTCATCGAAGTGGTAGGCAGAACCTCAATGTGGGTTGCACAATCGTGGAATATAGACGTGACAAGTGGCGAGCTCATCGCCGCCATTGCTTCCCACGACTGACTCGGCTAACACTTTCTTCCAGTAATAACACATTCCACAATAATCTAGCAGCCAAGGACAAATCTGACACCTACCAACGAATCTTATCAACAAGTCCGGGTAATCCCTTGGCTTTTACGATATCCACGGGATACATGTATGTAACGTGGTGTATTAAGTATATTAGTTATGTAGTACCCATAACACAAGCTCTGCTTTGGGCGAACGGTCCAGCAATAGTAGCAGTAGCAGCAGTAGTAGTAGAGCTTCTTTGTGAATGAGTTCGTCCGCGGGAGTACTACCACCATACCTATTTCAGTCGCAAAGCAGTAGTGCTCGCATTGCTGTGTTCCGGTTTGAAGGGTAAGGGTGCCGGTAAAATTACAGGCTCATGAGACTTTCATCTCTATGTCTCAGGGTGGCGGGCGCAGTGCAATGCCACATAGGGTGTGTCCTAGGTGGGCGTGACCTATGAGATAATGCACTGTTCATAGGCAGAGGTTACCGCTTAACATCAGGTGGGCCAACTGCTTGACCAGACATACAAAGTAGTATAAAAAAATAAAATAAAAAATTTATGAATGTTCCAGATAAAGTTCCTGAAGACCAAGGAAGGCACGGCCATGGTGCAGATGGGTGATGGTGTCTCCGTGGAGCGCTGCGTGCAGAACCTGAACAACGTGACGGTTGGCGACTACACATTGACACTAGCGTAAGTTCCATACTTCCATGACGTTGCATGACGTCATGCAAGGCGTGCAATGGGAATTGTCGACAATCCCAAGCTCACGAACGGTATTGAGCCCTTAAGTCTGAGCAGAGACTTAGCCTCTTTCTGCGTGTTCTACCGTTTGTATAATGGGTTTTTTTCCATCGGCAGAGGATTCATCCGCACACATTAGAACCAGTGTGTTCCCGGACTGTGCGGTTTCAGAGGAACTTCCTCCCGCGAACACTCAGGTTCAGCTTCTGAGGTTCTACCAAGTGACTGCAGTATGTGGTTCTTCAAAAGGGGTGTTTGGAAATGTTTAAAGGGTCGGCAACTCGCGTTTGTTGCCTCTGATATTGCAGGCGTCCATAGGCTACGGTAACCGCTTTCTAACAGGTGGGCCGTAAGATTGTTTGCTACCTAGGTACTATTAAAAAAAAATGCTTTCACAGTGTCGTCGTCAAACAAAAACTGCGTCGCCATTAAGGTGCGTACAGATTTGTGAAACGTAACATGAAATGTATCATGCACTTAAAGAGTTTGCCGTACACATTGCTGCAATGTATCATGAAAGGTAACAACAACAGGCAACAGGTAACACTTTGTAACAATTTCTCATAGTTTGGACGTCTAGCGCGCGCGAAATGGCATTTCACACGCACGCATTAGAAGCCGCGGGCGGACCGATCCGTGATTTGTCGGTTTTTCGAACGAACACGAAGAGGCGCGCAGTGTGGAAACAGACGTACGCGGGAGGTTCGTAGGGAACGCGCGGTATGAGCGAACTACGCGTCCATTCTAGCAGCGAACATGCAATGAAAGGCATTTCATGTTACGTTTCACCAGTCTGTACGCACCTTTACGTTGACGTCCATTGACGAACACTTCATTAGAGACTGTATTCCATGTTATTATTCTTAAACTTTATTCCATTTACTGTGTGTCACTTCATTAGATACTGTATTCCATGTTATTATTCTTATACTTTATTCCATTTACTGTATGTCACTTCATTAGAGACTGTATTCCATTTTATTATTCTTAAACTTTATTCCATTTACTGTATGTCACTTCATTAGAGACTGTATTCCATTTTATTATTCTTAAACTATATTCCATTTACTGTATGTCACTTCATTAGAGACTGTATTCCATTTTATTATCCTTAAACTTTATTCCATTGACTGTATGTCACTTCATTAGAGACTGTATTCCATTTTATTATACATAAACTGTATTCCATTTCAGGTTCTCAAAACAAGCGTACCTGTCGGAAGTGATGAACCCGTACCCGCTGCCGGACAAGAGTCCCTCGTTCAAGGACTACGTGGGCAACAAGAACAACCGCTTCCTCACGCCGGCCTCTATCCACAAGAACAGGATACAGCCGCCGTCCAAGGTAAGAACAGGATACAGCCGCCGTCCAAGGTAAGAACAGGATACAGCCGCCGTCCTAGGTAAGAAGTGATGACCCCGTACCCGCTGCCGGACAAGAGTCCCTCGTTCAAGGGCAACAAGAACAACCGCTTCCTCACGCCGGCCTCCTTCCACAAGAACAGGATACAGCCGCCGTCCAAGGTAAGAACAGGATACAGCCGCCGTCCAAGGTAAGAACAGGATACAGCCGCCGTCCAAGGTAAGAACAGGATACAGCCGCCGCCCAAGGTAATAACAGGATACAGCCGCCGTCCTAGGTAAGAACAGGATACAGCCGCCGCCCAAGGTAATAACAGGATACAGCCGCCGTCCTAGGTAAGAACAGGATACAGCCGCCGTCCAAGGTAAGAACAGGATACAGCCGCCGCCCAAGGTAATAACAGGATACAGCCGCCGTCCTAGGTAAGAACAGGATACAGCCGCCGTCCTAGGTAAGAACAGGATACAGCCGCCGTCCTAGGTAAGAACAGGATACAGCCGCCGTCCAAGGTAAACGATCTTTTAGATCCAGAATAGAATGTAAAAGCTCGGTTCTGGTCTGTCCCTCTCATTCATTCAAATTGAATGGGTCGCTTTGCTCACTTTTACCTAGTTAGCTTTTGGCCCTGCCACACAGGAAGAACGGCTACCGTCTTCGCTGGCTACGGATTTCTTCCGCGACGGAACTGAAGTAAATTCACTTGGTTTATGAGGCGATTAAAAAATAATGAATTACTAATATCTATAATTCACACTGAAATGTACTCGTATAGCGCTCGTCTCGACTTGTCACCTCGAGGGTACTAGCTTAAAACCAGTGTTTGCTAGTTTTTAAGTGCAAAGTCTTTCAGTTGTGTCGTGAATGTACGTGTGAATGTAGTTATCTAGTACCCATAACACAAGCTCTGCTTAGCTCGGGGCTAGATAATGTTGTGTGAACTGTCCAGCATTATTTATTTATGCAGTGGCCGGACTGTGGTGTAACTCTCACGCGTCATCACTTACAGGTTCTGCACTTCTTCAACACGCCGCCAGATGTCTCTGACGAGCAACTGCTGCAGGTGTTCAAAGACTACGACGTCACACCGCCGCACACCATCTCCAAATTCCCGTTGAAGAGTGAGAGGTAAATAAACCTATTCTTTAACTCTGTGGTTTCGACAATCCGTACAAAAACTAAAATCACGACGAAGATTGACATAGCGACAATGATTTTGCGGAAACTAGGAGACAACCCCCCCCCCCCCCCCCCCCTCCCCCCTATGTGCTTCTCCTGGTTCTAAGCTACCTCCCCACCAATTTTCAGCCAAATGTTATGACAGACAGACACGTCAAACTTACAACACCCCGTCGTTTTTGCGTCGGGGGTTAAAAATAAGGTGATACTCCACACCAGAACAGCTTCTCAGTCTATATAAAGCACAAGCCCGGGCTGGTATGGTATGGTATGGTACTGCTGCCACGTTTGGGATGGCTCGGCCAAACACCAGCTTGCTGCCTTGGTCTCGATCGAACGCAGAGCTTCCAGCCTCGGTGAGCAACGTTTGGCGGTGATTAAGATCCAGAGTCTCGAGCACTGCCATAAAGTTGCATGCCTTTTGAGCTTCTATAGGCTATAAATTTCAAGGAATGTGCCCAGGTGCTGATCCTTCCATCTCCTTTTGTCACCTTGTTGCCACGAAATCAGTTGTCACAAACACAAATCATGCCTGTGCCCTGGCCTTGGCCCGCACGGGTTTGGTATAGGCTGCATATTTATTTTTTAGGGCCTATTACTTCGCGCCACATTCGAAACATTGCACCTGCAGGTAACATAACTCCCAGAACTGATAATAGCTGAGGAATAATAAATTGTGTGTATCAGCTCAGACGCGCTACTGGGGCTTACTCCATTCCAGTAATACAGAAATCATAACGACTTAAATTTTTGATTGATCAGTCATTATAAAACAAATAGTGTTTGCAAATGTGGTGTACCAACTATGTATCAATAAAATAAATTTTGTTTTTTTTACTCTGGTCAACAATGTAAAAGTTTTACCCATGACACAGATAAAATAATACTATACTAGTGCCCATGATGTTAAATTTGGCGATTTAAATCTTAGATTCCTCGCTTGAAAATGTGAACTGCCGAAAGTTCATGAAGTTCAGGGTTAAGACCGTTCGTCGTGTCGCTTACCGGCAGATAATGTCGTATTTGGATGATACAAGATTAAGTTTTGTTATGATTGCAGATCTTCGTCGGGCCTCATGGAGTTCACGAATATATCGCAGTCCGTGATGGCGATAATGGCGTGCAACCACGCTACCATCCAACACCCAGGTAATTTACACAGTGAGAGCTGACGAGTAGCTGGCTGAGATGCGAGAGGTTGGGGGTTCGATTCCAGCTACTGGACACCGACGGGAGTGCCGTGGTGTGTCCGGCCTAGAATAGATCCCTCCCCCTTCTGTGGATGTCGTAAAAGCTGACTATTGTATGGGACTAGCATCCATCTGAGTAAAACCAATACTGCGATCACAAATCCGCCTGCCAAGCGTGGTGTTGGTAGCAGTCACGGTAACGAAGAAGCAAGGAGTGCTTATAATCTCCAGATCGGATCCAGCTATCAACCCTCGAGATCTCTGCACCCGGTAACCTACAACGCACGTACGCTGAGACCGACGAGAAGGTAGTAAGCAAGTTGCATTGGGATGTGATACGATTATCAGATGTCGAAGACAGGGAGAGGACTCGATAATTCTAAATTCTGGCAACTTGTTCTACTACCGAGTAGGCAGTGTTGTCTGTGGGAGGTGGTCTCCGGAACTGACGATCTGATGCCATTTCACTTACAGGAAGTTACATAATCGCTGGCTTCGTTTTATTAGCTTCCGCCTGCGGCTACGCTCGCGTTATGTATAGTACCACTGAACTCTGTAACGGTTTAGTGGATTTTGATGATATTTGGAGTGTGTATGGATACTGAGAGAAGAGGGTGACTGTTTTTATCACGTAAATTATTGCGCCGCGGGATAAATACTAATATAATATCTAGTTTTGTTTTGTGCGCAAATAAATATTTTCTATGCCTATTTCCAACATAGTTTCGACAGTTTCGTTGTACAAAGACGAACGAATAAAGAATCAAACATAGATACGCACCCACATATATACGAAATCCGAACCCCTCCACTGAGAGCTCGCTCGCAAATAATTTGACATTGTTTTTGTTTGACGACCTCTGTGGCGCGGCGGGCGATTAGCCGGCTGAGATGCGAGAGGTTGCGGTTTCTATTTTCGCTGAGGGACAAATGTTTTTATGATCTGTAAAGTTTTGTGGTACCGAGGTATTTCCAGTAGTTCCAGATGCCCCCGACGCAGGGAATCTGTGATTAGGACTCTATATGTAACTGCTGGGTGTTATGTTGGCCAGTTTTTAACCCGTTTTGCTGAATATTCCAGGCG
Source organism: Operophtera brumata (assembly GCA_932527175.1). NCBI lineage: Eukaryota > Metazoa > Arthropoda > Insecta > Lepidoptera > Geometridae > Operophtera > Operophtera brumata. The sequence goes on along the minus strand of OW052239.1, from coordinate 48,285,921 downwards.
CGAAGTTCCCGTTCGTGATGAAGCTGTGCTTCTCATCTTCGCGACAGATCGGCCAGGGCAAGGGCCAGCAGCCGAAGGAGCCGCGACAGAACAACGGTGTCGAAGACGAGTACTAGTAAGATACTTTATGTACGGCCTATTTTATGTACGGCTTTGAGGGTAGTTTGGAAAGAGGGTTTAAGGTGGGCGGAATGTTATACCTGCCTTTTTATAGTTGAAAATTCGTGTTTTGAGGTTTATTTTAATGAGAAGGCTGGTGTTCCGTATTGTGAAGAAAATTTCACGAAAGATATCAGAAATATGCAGTATTATAAATGAGTTACTGTGAGAATAAAATGTACGGGTAGGTTTGAAAGGTTAGGGTTGATAATTCATGTTTTGGGGTAGCTTTTTGAAGAACGAAAGGGCCTGGGATTAGGTTTTGAGCTGCTTTTTAAGGTGTGGGATTCCATTTTGGGAGGTTAATTTTAACAACCGGAACACGCAGTTGGACAATGGCAGAACGAGGGTGTGGAGCACGAGCAAGAGACTAATATGTATGAAAGTATAAAGACTATCTAGCCAGACACATCAGGGACGGGGTCGGGCCTGGAAATATCCAAACTGTGAATATGAACTTAATTTGTATGACGTCTGTCGTCAACATATCGGCATTCATAAAAAGACACTGCGTCGGCCTTGACGGAATACTGACGTGTGTAGATGAATGCCGATATTCAGCACAATCATCACACGAATTGGGTTAAAACTCACAGTACGGATACTTCCCTGCCCGGCTCCGCCCCGGATGTGTGTGTCTTTTACACCCGTATTTTGGCGTATTGAATGAGAAAGATAATTTGTAGTTCTGAGGGTGCTTGAAAACGGCCTTATAAAACGTATATATGGCAGATTTTGTTGCTAGGTATTTGTATTTTTTGGGTAGTTATTTTGTTTATTTTGTAGATATCTTTGCAATCATTCTAAGTTTTACATATTTCTTATGTATAAAAACCTATCAATTAATTAATAATAAAATAGTAATATTAGCTCCAAAACACGAATTTTCAAGCTTTGGAATGGATTAAAACCTAGTGTGACTTGAAAAAAGCCGATTACGTATTAACTTGAGTACCTTCATATAAAGATGTACACAAGTGGTTTAAAAAAAGACATGTAAATTGTGTAGGGACGTTGGACCAATGTTAAGTCGATTTGGTGAGATTTTTTTATGGTGAATCTTACTATTTTACTAATAAAACTCTCTAGGTACGTAGATACTTAGACCAGAAAAAACAATTCAGCATACTTATGAAAACACCATTTGATTGATGCGGATGCCGTTTGGACTAAGAAATGCACCACAGCCTGCAAAGCACATCAAAGTATTGAAAGTATATATAAATTAAATTGATAATGATGTGACATAGATCAAACTTTTTTGTCCTTTCCCGCTGACCACGTTTGGAGGGTTATTTTATTTATTAAAACATTTGATATTGATGGCGATAAATCCATAAATAATGATGTTTTACTGCTAAAATAGTAAGGAACATATCGTAAAAAATAAATCCGTTTATTATTTTATGGTAAGCCAAAGATAAATGTTACCAAGCTAAAAAAATTGTTGTTAACTAATGAAGATAACAAAATATTTAGTGTTTTTATTTATTTCGTCGTCTCTATTAATTAAATATTGTAGTCAAATTGTATATTATTGCTGAATATAATATCTGCACAAAATGTAGTTAGTGTGATATGATATGTTGTAATATTAGTCTATATTTTCTCCGGTCTACTGTTGAATCCTGCCATTAATTTTCGAAATAATTATGTGTATAATCTCAAAGATGTACCTTCCTAGTTTAGTTGCCTGATAGTCCACTTGTGATTTTATTTCAAATGAGAAGTTTTGTGTGCTCTAATGGGATATTCCTTTTTCCTACTTTTCTATTAGCGGCCTAAATCTTTAACTTAAATAATTGTAATAAAATGTGTTGTTTATTTTAAAATTTATTTGTTTATTTAGTGCTAAATACAAATATTTCTTGAACTTACTATTGAAAATATAATATTTTAAAAGGTTTTTTTTCTAGTCAAATTTTTACGCATACGTCTATCGCATAATACTCTTCTAACGGTGATTTCAGACTGAAACCTCTTTCTTTGGACGTTTTAAATTTTCTAATCAAAATTTTAAATACATTCTATAAATCTATATTTTAATCCTTTTAATTGTAGGGACCATAGACTTTGACGTGATAATCTCTATGAATTTGCATCGACTTTTTGAATATTTAATAACACTTTTCTGTACGAGAGTACAAGTCGAGCAAAATTATAGAAATTTCTGCTTTTACATAGAGTATAAATATTAATTATTTTGACGAAAAATATATTTATTCTTCTATCTTCTACACTTTTCCATGTGTTTCACATTTTTTTATATAAAATATGGAGTAAAGCATTTTGTCGTAAAAAATAAAAATAAAAAATGTAGGGTGGGCTTTCCGTTCTTTATAAGCCAAATAATTAAGCCAAAGTTTATGAAAAGTATAGCTATAAAAAATATAAATAAAAAATGTACATAGTAAAAATGCTGTTCTAAACATTATTTCGCGCCAATAGTTGTTAAAAAGTACAACCGAGTACAGAAGTATCATGTTCAATAAAAAAATGTATGTACCTAATTAAATGGCAATTTTGTTGTAAGATGTGGATTATCGAACTATATATTATTAATATGAAATTAAATGAATATTATGATTGGGAGGAGTCACATATCTTTTGTGTGAAGTATGCTATTTTAATGTAATGTAGGTATGTAAATTGTCAATTTGAAATTTTATGAGCATTATATAGATTTAAATTGTAAAAAATATGTACAGTCGTGCCTAATTATCAGTTATATTTTTGTGAACTCATTGCAACAGTGCTTTTTTAAGCTTTACCGAATCTAGATTTGTACTTAGTAGATGATAGTTTTAGAGTAATTCGTGCACGACTGTACATTTGGCTTGTATTGTCGGAAGTATGTAATAATGTCAATTTGATGTAGTTTTATTTTAGTGTGTATGTCTTGACTTACTGTGAAATAAATGTATCAATTATGCTTGGAAATTACATATCACAGTGACAAATAATATTGATAATAAAACCTACTTTATAAATTATTTAAAATACGACAAGTAGGTATTTTCCGCAAACTTTGTTAGAACCACATTCGTTGGCTAAATGTTCTCAAACTTTTGTTTTGTTTTTGTTTACTATTCTTACTCATTAATCTTGACATACATACATACTTTTAGGTACTTAACGATATTCACAGCCTACAAACGGGGTATTTTTTGGATATAAATATATTTTATCATATAAAGTATTCATTTGAGACAGAAATGGGCGAACTTTTACTCGATAACGCGTCGAAAAAATTCTATAATTTGGTACAATTTTAAACTGGAAATTAATGAAACTAGTAGCTTTATGGAAAAAAAAATTAAGCTTGTATACAAGATAATCCAAAAACTTCCCCGTGCGTATTCAACTAACTAAACTTGAACTTTTAACCGAAACATGCGAACTCACATAAAACTATTTGCTTCTAGCTAACGGCGAACCGGAGAGGCACAAACACACACACATATCAAGACGGAAGCCAACACACAGACACACACAGGCACAACACCTACGAGTGCGCTTGGGGGAGGGATATTGTTGCCATATAAAAATCATCTTAACTTATTTGTCATTTTTAAATACTTGAACGGGTCAAATTGTTTTGACGAACGCTATGTATATTTTGTTCTATGACATGATGATTTTTTTCTTACGAATGGCAACATCGTTATAATTCCTTTACATTATAGTGGTTTAGATCACTCTTATAAAGACATTAACAGATAGTTTTCTTCTATAATTATTAAATATAGACACATAACATGCGTTTTCATTGTTATTAACACAAAAAACATTTCCATTTTTGTTTCCTTCTTGTATTTGTTTTATTAAATTTTCTCTGTAGAAAATATTAGTAGATATTCTCCGTTTATGCGATTATGCATTTTTTCTGTTTATTTGGACTTATAGGTATTAGTAATGTAATATTCCCATTTATTTTGTGTAACGTTAGAATTTATTACATAAGCGGTTTTGTCCACGGTGCCATTTTCAAAATTTTAATTTATAAAGCTTAAACTGGAATATTAACATATTCGGGTATTTTGAGGATGGTACTGTTTTTCCGTTTTATATATGATTTTTGTAGTATTTGATATTAGTTTGTGAGTAAAAACATAGTTTTTCTTATTTCCTGAATTTGTACTTGATAAAATACTTAAAATAGTCCACGTGATTCTTACATAAAGAGTAACTTGACAGACTCTGGATGCGGTTCAGCCATTACTGTTTATGATAATCCTGACGAGGTGTTTCCATTGAAGTAATTTTTATTTACAACTCGATGGCCGTCGCTGATAAATTTTTGCATTGCGTGGATTATTTGTCAATATGTTCGGTTGTTTTATAAACACGACAGTTGTAAAATGTACAAGAAATAAAGAAACTGTGTTATAAGATAGAACTTTGAGTTTCATTTGATGTTTTGTAGGACCATGCTTAGTGTGCTGTTTTTTTGGTTTTTGCATGAATAATAGTGACAGAAAATTAATTTGACCATTTAAAATTGTAAGAACAAAAATAAACGTATGTGTAAGACTAGATTAGCAATTTTAGGCTAGTAGTAAGTGTCATTGCAATGTCAATTATATTCGATTAGTGGGAATTAAGACAACGGATTTTCTATAATACTTCTTGAAACTAAAAAATACCTAATAGTGATTCGACTTTCAAATAAGCACAAGGATTAGGTTGGGGAAATTAGGTAATGAAACACCAAGCTCTGTTTTTTCTTCCCTCTGTTTTATGACTAATATAGATGTTTGTACGGTGTGATCTATGTGTAGTTTGTCTATGTTACAGTTCGCTCGATGGATCTTGGCCGCCATGGAGTTAGTAGTTTGATATCACAGTAGTAACAGCCTACGGAGATACTTTCTAAAAATATATCTTTATAAGCGTCGCCAAGCTGCTATCTTTCAAGGCGGCAAAGAACCATCGCGTGAACCTGTATGGTTTAAGTACCTATTTGTTTCTTCTTCGTCCTTTTAGACTTTTAGAGAAAGTTGTATATTAGTAATTTCCAAGACGTGACTTTTTCATTTAGTTAAACTTAAGCAGTGATGTAGCCAAGATAGTTCTCTCTATAATATAGCTGATTATAATAACACTTTAAATCAATGTTATCAAGTTAATAGATGCATATCTTTTTCTCTAGAAATAATTTCGAAATGAAAAAAAAGTAAGTGTTTAGAATTAGGACTTTGATGTCGTGATAGCTAGCTTTCTTGATTTTATTTGATTAAAATATTAAAGGTTTTTTGTATTATCTATGGTAAATTCCTAGAATATTTATGTAAAGTCACTGACAGATGACACTTCCCACACGTTCAACACTGTAAAATCTAAATTTTACAAATTCACCAAAATTACACAAAGCTATATAAAAGTCACTATGTCATGCTTTACAAATAACAAGAAACATCACTCTGGCATTACAATTACATTAAGACTATTGTAACTTTCTTTATTTTCATTTAGATTAATTATTTCATTGGATATTAGTCCTGTAGTTACATGGTAAACATTAAATACATGTCAAACACAACAATATTCTTTCATTTTAACACACCCGGCACTACTAAATCTATATATACCTATACTGTCTGTTACTACCATTTTACAGCATTGCCTTGCATTTTCTGTGACACTTAACATCATATAATTTAAAACAATTTTTTTTTTAAATCTCTTTGCGTACATCTTACACTTATGGATCACTCATAGGCGTTGTACGCAGTCTTTGATAACCAAATGATACAAATCTGTTTCCAAATCAAATCACTATTTCAGACAGAAAAGTCCATTGTATTAGTAAATTTGTTATAGCTTCATTGTACTAGGTTAATAATAATTAAAATTTCAATGTAAAGAACATGGGCAACTCCCCATACATCGTTTGACCCAATTTTTTTGACTAACGTTACGTACAGTTGAGATACTTTTGGTAATTGATAATATATGTTAAGATAATGAAAAAGCTAATTTAATTTCTTGCAAACGCAATGAGTTGATTAACTATTTAGAAATACAACTTTTGCTTCCCAACTTCTAAAAATATACAAGTTCTTTAGAAAAGCTGTCAAAAAGCTACATTTAGTACCGTACTAATTACTTCCATGAAGGGGCCCTTGTTCATTTATTTTTGACCTGGGTCAGCGGATGCCCACCTCCTTTATTTCATTTATTAAAACACGATACAATGTTAAATAAGATTTTTCAGGAATCAGCCTTCCAGTAAATCATGTTAATCGATGTGTGCGTTGAGACATTTCTTAATTAAAAAGTTACTGGTTTTTTTTGTGTAGTATGGCTCTAAAATATTTTTAATAACCTACCGAGGAGCGTGAATAGTACTGATAGCGCTGGTATTTACACAGAATTTATTCCTATGAAAGTTCATAACAGTAGAGTGAAATGTTGCGGCGCAACAAAACACAGGCTGGTTCATACACAGACTTCGGGTCACTGGACATGTGTAAAATTTTAAGATTTATGCAATACTGTGTATTTGGCACGAGTTAAGTGAGACGTTGCTATGAGAGGAAAGCTAGAAAATTTGCAAGTTCATAAAAATCCACTAAGCCACGCCCCCTGTCAAAATAAAGTGAAGTGAGAAAGGACTTGTGGATGCGACTGTACGTCGCTCTCTTTACTGCCTGCAATCTAGTCATGTTCTAGTCTCTTTTTTTTATTGTTTTACTATTTATCTGAAGTAAGCGCAATTTCTAAATAATTCTAAAACAATAGTTATAATATAAAACTTTAAAATATTAAACTCAAAGCCCTAGCCTAGTACCTACAAACTGGTACATACTTGGCACTTGACATTTTGAGCTTGACATTTGAAAATGATTCTTGTCCTTACGGAATAAGGTATATTTATTTACAGAAAGAATAATACAACTAAAATACAAGTAGATATGTACGAAATTAAAAAAAATACATATGAAGAAGTTGTGCTACCAGAAGACCGTTGCTAACGATCTAAAGGTAGCTCAACTGATCCAAATCACTACCAGACGGAAGCGTCCCTAAGATGCTGGCTGCATTGCCACGCTGAATGGCAATACTAATTCGTTGAGACAGATAAGAGCCAGATAAGGTCAAGCGTCGCTTCCACCAGACGCCCTGAAAGAATTTTGAAAACGCGAAGGGCCCCGGTACCCACGGACCCAGAGTCTCGACCCCGAAAGGCTCAACTCTGTCGCGACTTGCATATTAAATATTGGAATATTTTATTTGAAGTATTGAAATATTGGCGTAATCAGTTTTAGATTGGTGTACCTACCTATATCTAATTAGTGTACCTACCTATATCTAATTAGTTTTCATTTTCTATTGATAAGTCAAATAAGAGGCACCATTCTATGCATTTATTTTATTTTGTATACCTATCTACCTTAAATACCGTCGTATTTTTTTATTACTACCTACTACACTACTAGGTATTACGGCAAAGCTTTGGTTACCCCGTTTCACAGATTAAACAATAGTTACTACGTCCCGCGTGCCAAATAGCATATTTTTTTTATCGCTTTGTATGCTTTTTTTTTCGCGCGACAAGCGAAATTCAAATTTTATTGTAGTTTTTTGCTAATCACAGCTCATCAACACATTTAAGATTGCGAAATTTGAATTTCGTGCACAAGCGTAACGTTCCTCCTTATATAGCGTGACCAACATATTTCCTTATCTATGCTCAACCGTAAAAACCTGTCGTTAGCCCCCCCTATCACAGATAATATAATACTATACCCTTAAGGTTGTCTGGGAGAAATCGCTCTCAGCGATAAGGCCGCCCATTGTACTGTACTAATTGTTTATGCTTATTTTGTTATTTTTGTACAATAAAGTGTTCATCTATTTACCATCTAATGACGATACAATGTATGAATAAAAATGTTAGAATTGGAACATAAGCGTCGTTGGTTTTTCAATGGACAGTAGGTAAAATGCGTAATACACTACTTGTGATAAAAAGTACAGAAAAATGAGAATAATATAGTTTAAATTTCAATCTTTAAACACACTGGGGGGGTAACCTATTAGCTTTGCTGTGTGTACAATATTTTCACGTTATGCAAGAAATGGGTTAATCCTTTGCCCATATCATTATAATACTTAAATTGCTCAAAATTCATTCAATCACAAGTATCACAACAAATACCAAACTACCAAAATACATCAAAATCTATATAGAAAAGAAAGAGAGAATATTTATTATGTAAAAAGTAAGTATGTTTTAAATATTTTACGTCATATAGTTTTAAATATGTAATTAGGAAAATGAAGTTATTTACATAGCTGCACTTGAGACGCGAATTATGTAAATTGTATAGAAATAAATAATGGTTTTTAGATCAGAGTTTTTCATTAAATAAATCCCGTAGGCCGCACTAACAGTTTTGGTAAAGCGAATATCTAGTTAAGTATGGATTAAACCGGGCCCGGGTTTTGAGTACGTTATGTAATTTCCTCGGAAAACTAGGTAGGGGAAACCGGGACAAAAGTAATATTTAGAACAAAATACTTGTTAATTAGTCATCCAGACCTGTTAGAGCTACATTACTTACTTATATACATTTTTAGATAGCATTATTCAATAGCTACAATCAGATAAATGGAGAATAGACGGCATTTCTCTTACTAGCGGCAGCGGCCGCTGCGGACGATCGTGTCATTTTTAAGGGTACCCAAAGGGTAAAACGGGAACGGGGATGTTTTATTTTGTTTCACCAAATGAAACAAAATAAAACAAAATTAAAAGTAGAGTTTGCCGAGATGTTAAAAGGTAACCCTAAACAGAGTTTTCTTCCAGCATACCTTTGAGGCTAGGGAGAGGTATGCTGATGCATTGAAAATAAAATGTGAACAGATGTTGCAGTTTGTTCGTCTCAGACCTCGGCTACACAATCTTACATATGTTTCCTAGATTAATTAATGCGCATATCAATACAATAATACCTTACAATATACAATAATAATATAAAGAAGCATAAATAATACTAAGTACAACTAATACAAGTAACACATTATATGTACAACATTTAAACAATGCAAAATATAGGTAGTCAAAGTTGATGAGGTAGATAGTGCTCGAATCGACATGGGATAGCATTCCAGAGCCTAGACGCTTGTACGGTAAAGGAGCAACGTATAGCGGCTCACCTGGAGAGGTTGTTTTTCTTTGCTGGTTTCCTTAAGATATGTGTATTCATTGTTTTTAACAGTGGGAGCTAAACGTGCTGCTAGATTATTATCGGAACGTGTCCAAAAAGGCACGACTGGCCGTGCATAGAGGTACTTGTACTAATATTTATTATCGGAACGTGTCCAAAAAGGCACGACTGGCCGTGCATAGAGGTACTTGTACTAATATTTATTCTGTGATAGAGGGGTGTTAGTACCGACACTAATGTATAGTAGTGAAAGTTGGGTATGGCAGAAGAAACATGAAAGTAGAACAAATGCAGTGGAGTTGACGAGCTTTGAGAAGTATGTGTGGTGTGACTTTGAGAGACAGAATGAGGAATAGTGTGATAAGAGACCGTTGTGAAATTAAAGAAGACGTAGTGACTAGGATTGAGAAAGGTTGATGGTTTGGCCAACTTAGACCTAGGCGAACGTATTCAGACCTGCCGGGGTATTGCGTGGTAGACTGACGTTTGATGTCGATTGCCAGTTTGTTGTTCATTGCGCAGCCTGTTTTAGCTTTTTTACAAGAACAGAAATATTTAAAACACGCTGCGCAATGGATAGCAAACTGGACATCGAAATCAAACGTCAGTCTACTACGCAATAACCCCACTGCCCCTTTATTGCGTAATTCCAAACCTACTGTCAAGAGTACCTACTCAAATCGAACACCAGTCTTTATGCCAGACTTCCATCTCGAGAGATTGCCGAACTATTTTTTCGATGTCCAGGGACGTCAGACTGAGATTTGGTTTTGCTACGTACGAATGACACTAAGTGAATGCCATTCACTGGGCTTGAAACTGGCTCATACAATAGTGGGACTGTCGCTGTCAAGTAGTTACACAATTACACAATACGAAACTGAACGAAAATTGTCCAGACGGGCTATTAATGTCAAATTTGAAGGTTTACCGATGTTCAGTGGAGTTCAATGGAATTGCGCAATAACCTTGAACTTAGTATACAAACACTACGTCCTTGAACCCATCATGAACCCCCATGGAAGTAGTATAAGTCCATGTGAACCCCACAGATCGGAGATGTTCTAGAAAAAGCCCAGGTCAAGAGTATTAACCGATGAGCATGTATGAAGAGTATATAAATATATTGTAGTTTTTGGTATGAAGAATGTGATGAGCGCATGAAGTTATAGTATAGGATTAAATTCAAGCTTCTTGGATGAGTGAGAGTAAATTAAGCAAAAGAGGTGTGTCAGGATCGTACACGATCCTTCCTAGTCGTCAGAGAAGTCGGTCCGCTCGCTTCTTTCAATAATATTAGGATGCCAAAACGGCATCGCCTTCAAATATTCATTTATTTGATTATTTCTTATTACTTATTATTTTATTCAAAACGCAACGATAGCGCGATCTAGCACTGTGACGGTTTAGCAGCGCCATCTAGTTGTCAACGACTGCGACGTAGTTTGAAGTCTTTGTAATTTGATGCGAATGATGTTTCCTTGGATAATTTATAACTGGGGCTGGTGTAATTACTAAAAGATATTTACGATAATATAAATCAAATGTATAGGTATCTTCGATCGTGTCGCTAGCACGCGAATCGTATTCGTGTGGACTTGCGTAGGTACCTATGGTTAGCGTTTCTAACCACGATTATAAACGCTAACCATGGAACAGTGGAAATCCGTGGTCTCTGCCTACCCCTCCGGGAAACAGGCGTGAATTTATGTATTAAAATCTTACATATTTAGATAATCTTAGGTTATAGGACGATTCATAATTACCATTGTGATTTCAATGAATAAAATACTATTGAAATACCGATATATTTTATTTTGTCTGTAACATAACGTACCTACCTATAAAATGAGAAAATTATATTCTAGCTGATATAAATCACGTGCCTGCTTCAAAATAAACGAAGGCAAGCACCGCACTATGCCAGGCGTGGCGCACTCCGCGCTTTAGGTATAAAGCTACAAGTACCCGAGCCGCCACTCTCGAGTGGTCCATTCAGTAAGGTGTTTCGCGCGCGCTCGACCTGACGCGCGCCCGCGCGCCTTACGCTAACAAAAATGTAATTTTCGAGTATGGCCAAAAAGTACTGCATAGCCTAAGGGTGCTTAAATACCAACAACAATGTCGCCATTACATTCTTCAGACTTCCTACGGATATAGAAAGGTAAGATAAGGTAATAGGTTTAGGTATGAGTATGTAGGTAGGTAACCTAGCTATATGAATGGGTAGGTAGATATAGACAGTCAACTTAAAACTGAACTTCATGTTTTAAGGTGGATGCTTACGCTTGTGGCGCGAAATTCAAATTCACGTTTTTTGCTCATCACAGCTCGTCAACACTTCTTCAGATAGCGAAAACTAATTTGCCGGTAATTATATGACTTAACACACAAGTTTTAATTTATAGTATCACATAAATATCATTAGTTTAGCTATGAATGTGCTTGAAATAAAAAAAACCCTGTAAATACCATTGAAGCACAAACTAATGATATTATGTAATACCACAGATAAAATAATACTATAGGTAATACCATAAATTAAATCTTGTGTGTTAGGTCATATAATTACCGGCAAATTAGTTTTCGCTATCTGAAGAAGTGTTGATGAGATGTGAATAGCAAAAAACACGAAAAAATAATAATTTCGTGCCACAAGCGAAAGCAACCATTATTTTTATAATTCGTTCAGAATAGCCATGCTGCATGGCTAATCGCGTTTAGCGGAATCTCATCGGTAACTTCCGATTCTACTGTCAAACTGACATAATAAATAGCTGTTGATAGCCCTGCAGGTCACGCATTATAAAAATACCTTTATAAACATGAAGATCAGTTTTTTAGTTAGACTGTATTTAGCTATATGTATATATTTACGTATTTATTTATATATTTATTCTGTTATGGTTCCGTATTGACCCGTCAGACAGCTGCAAAGTTGCTTATTACTAGTGCTGAGAGCGAACTCTGTTTCTATATATAAAAACATTATCTATGCCCAGTATAAATGGTAGCAGAAAGAAGAGAAATCTGAAAAAACATACAAAAAAAAATTGCCATTTGACTTTGACAGCTTTACACTGACTGACATATTCAACAATCAAATTCCATAGAATACCTCTTTAGTTTTATACCAAAGAACCTCGGAATAAGAACTAAAGCATGGAACTAAGGCTAAAAACGAAACGGTATCGATTATACCAGTCTCATTCTTTTATGTGAATGTATTCATGTGTTGGAATGAGACAAGCATAAATCTATCTGTTCTTATTTGTGTAAGTCGTACCAGGCTAAATGTCAAATTACTAGTACATTCATGGCAACAATCTAGGGAGATGTATAAGCATGATTCCAAAATACAGGGTACGGAATGGAAAACGACTGTCGTGTGACAATATATTTGTTTCTCTCTAACATAGGATAGCAAGCTATCTTCTAGGATAGGAGTAAGAAGGAACACTCTATGCTATTTTAGCACTCAATCCATGTACTACTACATTCATGCAAAAAACACTTTGCGAGCGACAACAAAACATGAACAAAACACGCTGCACAAACTTGCGCATTGTTTGTGTTGAGTCACTACGTCCATGGTTGCGTCACTCACTTTGTCTACCGGCCCCATAGATAGCGAAAATTCTACGTCTATGACCGGCCCAGTTGGCAACACTGAATTGAATACGCAATAGTGGCTGCTTGGGTGTGTTCATTGCCGACAACATAATCTTGTCCAAAAAATATCTGGAAAACTTGAAGAAACTAAAGAAAAACTATGGATTGTTTATAAAATCTCAGGTAGGCCTTTATAGACCTTCAAACCGATTAAATTTTCTTGAAAGTCAGTGGTGCTAAGTGAACTATTTCACTAAAATGGCGGCTCTTGCTTGGCTTTGGACCATGAATTATTCACGTTTTACTACATCGACGTGTTTGATTTTCTAGGGTGGTAGCAATTTTGAATAATTGCATGTAACTGATAAGAATGTAAATAAACAATGGTGATAAGAAAAGTGTATAGTTCAGGAATATGTTTACTAATAATTAAGAACTAAAAATATCACTTACATAACTCTGTGTGTCCTATAATAGTTTTGTGGCATAAATCAACTAAAACATTTTCGGAAGCCATTTAGAATATTCCTTCAGCAAATAAAACATATTCGGGGTGTTGACGATTCTCACATCTACGATAGTGAGTGTCCAATTATCAAACTGATAAATTATTTGGTTTGGTTACTTGACATAGGTATTACTAGGACTAGCGTATTTAAGTCTAGTTAAGTAGTTACCGCTTCTTCTGGTGACAAATGTATGAAGCCACTATGAAAAAAGTCACACTAAAAAACAATGACAACTGTATCTTGCTACCAAATTTTTAACACCCGACGCATAAAGAGGGGTGTTTAAGTTTGACCGCTATGTGTGTCTGTCTGTGGCAAAGTAGCTCTTAAACGAGTGGACTGATTTAATTAAATGCGTTTTTTTTTTAATTTAAAAGTAGGTTTTCTATCGATGATAATTAGACATTTTTTATCAAAATCGGTTCAGCCCAATCAATGCATTGGGGATTTTTTTAAATTTTAAATTTCTTTTTGAAAATATTACCAAGTAAAAAGGTACCTACAATGCATTCACTTTCAGGATGACTCAAACATGCCTTGTGTGTGACAGGCACGGACCATTTGGGAAGAGTCACATCGGAAATGTGTTTGATGAAAGTGTAAGTACTGAATTAAATCGAGCAAGACTCTGATGGTACAAGCAGATGGCCCACCTGATGTTAAGCGGTAGCCTCTGCCTATGAACAGTGCATTATCTCATGGGTCATGTCCACATAGGACAACCCCCATTGCACTGCGCCCGCCACCCTGAGACATAAAGGAATGTCTCATGTGCCTATAATTTCACCAACACCCTTCGTACCGGAACATAGCAATGAGGGCTTTGTGGCAGCTATAGATATGGTGGTAGAACTTCTCCGGGCAAACTCCTACCCAAAAAAGCTCTACTACTACTAAAGAACATGGGCAACTCCCCAGACATTGTTTGACCCAACTTTTTTGACTAATGTAACGTACAGTTGTGATACTTTTGGTTATCGATAATAAAAAAGCTAATTTTATTTCTTGCATAGAAGTTGTGGGAAATTAATGAAGCTTGTTGCGTGTTGTTTCACGCAAATGCAATGAGTTGATTTACCTAAGTAATCTAGTAGTATGTCTTCTGCTTCCCAACTTCTAAAATTATACAAGCTCTTTAGAAAAATTGGACAAAAAACAACATTTAGAACCGTACTAATAACTTCCATGAAGGGGCCCTGGTTCATTTATTTTTTACCTGGGTCAGCGGTGCCCACCTCCTTTAATATTTTTTTAATTAGTATTTTTATGAAAAACGTATTTTTTGAAAACAAGACTTTACTAAAGTATTGATTGGAACCCAATTTGAGCCTAACACTGCCAAGCTACTACCTACTAAATATTATTCATTTAGGAGTTCAATTGTCCCATTGTCTCCATCATCTGATTAGCTCACTGTCTCCATAATATTGTATTGTCATTGGAAGTTGACAAGTATGCCAAAGAGTCATGGCAAAAGCGTACCAGCGCTTGCAAAACTACATCATCATCATCCGCCTATATCAGTCCACTGCTGGACATAGGCCTTTCCCAATGCGCGCCATTTAGACCAATTGCCAGCTCTTCCCATCCACTTTCTACCAGCCCCCTTACGCAGAACGTCGCTCCACCTCGCCAGCTGGCGCCTCACACTACGTTTACCAAGACGTGGTCTCCACTCTAGAACACGTTTACCCCAGCGGTTGTCGGTTCTGCGGCATATATTCCCAGCCCATTGCCATTTCAGCTTGCTAATTCTTTGAGCTATTTCGATGACCTTAGGTCTCTGTCGGATAACTTCGTTGCGGATTTTATCACCCAGAGAAACTCCGGAGCATAGCTCGTTCCATAACTACATAAAATGAATATCCTTGGATACTCGTAGTACGAGAATAGCTTAATAAATATCCATCATTATATTTTCTATAAAAATACATAGATAAATTCAAATAAATTTTGAAAATATTGTTCGGTTCCAGTAAAAACAGCTAGTCCATAACATAAGTGAGATTTAAAAAAAAAAAAAAAAAAAATATGACGACCTCTTTGCCGCGGTGGGCGATAGTTCGCCTGCGACGCAGATTTTGTGGTTGCGGGTTCGATTCCCGACTCGGAACAAATATTTGTGCGGTCTGCAGATATTTGTTCAGGTTGTTCTGGGTATTTTCTTTGTATAATAAAAAATATCTATGTAATGTATTGTATTAAGTATATCAGTTATCTAGTACCCATAACACAAGCTCTGCTTAGCTTGGGACTAGATAATGTAGAGTGAACTGTCCAGAATTTAAAAAAAAAATGCTAGTTTGCATGAATGTTTCATATTATTATTTTTTTACTTATTTCAGCATATTTTCCCAAGTGAACGAAAGCTGTTGGAGACTTTATGTGAAATCATCGATAAGGAGTTGGACGAGGAGACCGTACACACCACGATACTGTGCATGGAATGCCATAAGATATGTGCAAGCTATGATCAATATAAAGCTAAGTAAGTACCACTTTCATCATCATCATCAGCCAAGTAGATACAAACTCAATGATCAATGACCTGGGGCCAAGAAAGAACCAATCAAAGTTAATTACAAGCATTGCATTAACTTGCAATGTATGTCTGGTTGGAAAATATTTGTTTGGGTGGAATCTTGCAACTGAATTTTAAAGCAGTTATCCTTAACCGATTGATCTGCAATTTGGCATACCTGGCAAGTTCCGATGACAATACAATTTGATGGTGACAGCGAGTTGATCTGATGATGGAGACGGAAGGTGGACAACGGAACTCCTCGATGGATGTTGAAAAGCTCATTTTCATCAGCACATGGTTACGATCACAAATTTTATAAAAGCTTATATTGAAAAATATATTTTTCACAAAAAAATTATATTCATTTAAATCACAAGTTAGGTATACATTTTGAAGGATGAACAAACATAAGCCTTTTTGTTTTTTTTATGTATTTGCCTTTCAGTTTATGTAGGGTTGCCATCCGTCCAGGTTTTCCCGGATTTGTCCAAGTTTAGAGGACGTCCGGGGAGTGTTCGGGCGGGGTTTCATTTGTAGTCCGGTATAAAAAAAAAAACTTGGGCCGCCACCGGGCGCCGTTACGGCAGCGCGACACGAACCTCCCGTTGATTTATGACATTTTTAATTGTTTTTAGGGTTCCTTACTCAAAGGGTAAAACGGGACCCTGTTACTAAAACTACGCTGTCTGTCCGTCTGTCACTAGGCTGTATCTCATGAACCGTTATAGTTAGACAGTTGAAATTTTCACAGATTATGTATTTCTGTTACCGCTGTAACAATAAATACTAAAAAACAGAATAAATTAAATATATAACTTTTGAAACTATCATGGTTATGTACATAATTTTCACTAGAAACGGGATATTTACCATGATTTTTGAGTTTTATATGTTCCCGATATTTCGGCACAGTTGCATGCGCCATGATCACGGGAGAACTGACTAAAGTCTTTGCGAGTAGATGTTATTGGCAGATATATCGATCTACCCTCTTTCTCACTCTTTTATTACGAACGATACCACTACCATCGGTTTCATTGTCACAATTCACACCAACTCGACACACAACACTAACGGTGTCCGGACGCGTAGCAGGTACCACACTTTTTTGATTCTTACACATTCTTACCACAGGCTTCCATACTCCAGATAATTGAAAACCATCTTCTCTATTGAAGTTTCTGTACTTAGTAATCTCAATTGCCTCTTGTACCATTCTCGGTATGTAATGTCGCTCTGTCGAGATTACCTGCGGACTGTGTAGCTCGATCCAATGATTTGAGCCAGATTCCAAAAGGTGTTCTGCTATGGCTGACTTATGTATGTCCCTGTTCTTGACCGCTCGTATGTGCTCCTTAACCCGACACGCTATCGTACGTTTCGTTTGGCCAATGTACGAACTCCCACAGCTACAATCAATTTTATACACCCCTGGCTTTTCAAGTGGAAAACTGTCTTTTGGTGAACGCAAGTAGTGCGATATCTTCTTTAAGGGAGTGAAGATGGTCTTTACGGAAAACTTTTGCAGGACTTTCGCAATTTTGTCCGTCACCCCCTTAACATATGGCAGAAACGCTGGCCTACGTTCTACTCTGCATCTGTGGGGTCTTGGCCTAGGTCGGGATGGTAATGACCGAAGCTTATATCCATTCTTACGCAACACATGCTGGACATGAGCTAGCTCACTTTCAATGTGATTCTCATCACACAGGTCAACTGCTCGGTTGGTGAGAGATGTTACCACTGAATTGAGCTGCCGAGGGTGGTGGTGCGAATCAGCATGAAGATATCGGTCCGTGTGTGTAGGTTTTCTGTAAACAGAGTGGCCTAACCCACCATCTTCTCGGACCTGTACCAATACGTCTAGGAAAGCCAAACGTCGATCACATTCCATCTCATACGTAAACCTCATCTTCGTATGTACTCCATTAAGATGTGCCAAAAGTAGTTCTATTTCTTCATTCCTTCCTTCCAAAATACAGAAAATGTCATCAACATACCTCTTCCACAATTTAATCGGTAAGGGGGCAGTCGAGATAGCCATCTTCTCGAAATACTCCATCCAAATATTTGCCACTACGGGAGCAACTGGACTTCCCATAGCTACCCCATCTATTTGGAGATAGTAATTTCCCTTGTATACAAAATAATTTGTGGAGAGTATATGATGCACAAGCTTGGCGTACTCTGCAGGGATGTCATTTTCCTGTATGCTCTTCTCAATCACCTTCATACAGTCAGCTAAGGGGACGTTTGTGAAGAGGGATTCCACATCGAAACTCACCATCTTCTCGCTGTCATCCACCTTTGTCTGCTTCAGAATATCTATGAAGTGACGCGAATCCTTCACGAAAGAAGAAGTGTTTCCCACCGTTTGTTGCAGTACTCCTGCTACATGCTTAGCTAACTCATAAGTTAAATAAATAAGGGGGCTCCCATACAACAAACTTGATTTTTTTGCCGTTTTTATAGATAATGGTACGGAACCCTTCGTGCGCGAGTCCGACTCGCACTTGGCCGGTTTTTTATTATACTGACTAAGTTTACAAAAAAAACTGTAAACATGTCCGGGTTCTGGGCTTCAAAATCCGGGGTTTACAGGCATCTTTTCCTGGTTGCAAAATTTTAGAGATGGCTACCCGTAGTTGATGTTATGTATTTGCCTTATTTCAGTGTGTCCATCTTAAAAAGGAAGCTCTCTAATTTGTACTACACGACACATGAGAAGACCTCGTTCACAGACATGGCTATCATAGAACCGGCCCAAGTCTCACCCAAGAAGTCTACGAAAGGTAAGAATAAGAATATTTTACTTGAAAGAAAGAAAGAAAGAAAAAACATTTATCTGTGCCAACAATCAAAATTTCGCACAAAATTAAATTCACACACACACAGAAACAGAAACAAAGAAAAAAAAAAATGCTCAGCATTTGAGCATTTGGTCAGATATACCTAGGTAGGTAACTTATTTCTAAGAGGTGTTACAACACAATTATGTCCCTTATTACAAGCTTTTATTTAACTTGCAATGTAATTATGTTTGTCCAGGTGGAATCCGGGTGGAATCTTGCAACTGAATTTTAAAGCAGTTATCCTCAACCGATTGAGCTGAAATTTGACAAACTGTCAAGTTCCGATGACGATTCAATATGATGGTGACAGCGAGCTGATCTGATGATGGAGACGCAAGGTGGACAACGGAACTCCTCGATGGATAATAGTAGACTGGCCGTGTTTAGGCTCATTTTGATCAGCACACGGTTACGATCACAAATTTTATAAAAGCTTGTATTGAAAAATATATTTTTCATAAAAAGCTTATATATTCGAGCCACGAGCCAGCGCGCTCGGGCTATCAATCCTGTTGTTGAGCAGCAGATAATAGTGCATCAGCAATGCACACTTGCGTCTCAACTCCAGGGTGTTGATGCCTACCATTCCGGCGATGAACAAACAGACGCGGCGCGCGCAGCCGCTGGTCCGGCTCAGACAGCGAGCAGCGAGCCAGCGCGCTCGGGCTGTCAATCCTGTTGTTGAGCAGCAGATAATAGTGCATCAGCAATGCACACTTGCGTCTCAACTCCAGGGTGTTGATGCCTACCATTCCGGCGACGAACAAACGGATAATTATTGAGGATAATATCCATGCGGTTTTTTATAAATATAACGGGCAAATTTTGTTTGGACGTGTTCCAGCTTAATACTATATTTTTGTTCGTGTAGGCGAATCCGAGAGAGCTATTTTTTTTTATGTTATAGCTCTACAAACTGGCTTACGGCCCGCCTGATGGTAAGCGGTTACCATCGCCTATTGACATCTGCAACACCAGAGGTAATGCCAATGCGTTGAAGGACACTTTATTAATTTTTTTTGAACCGGCTCATGTACTAGTTTAGCGGAAACAGCTCTGGAGGGAGCTCATTCCACAACTTGCACGTTTGGGGGAGAAAAGATCTTGTAAAGCGAGCTGTACGAGATACCCACGTGTCGGTGATGTGAGGATGAGCTCCCTTGCGTTGTCGAGAAGTGCGATGATAGAACCTGAAAGTGGGTATGAGATTGAACAGCTCCTCAGAACACTCCCCATTATAGAGCCGATAGAACACACAAAGCGAGCCGATGTCTCGTTGCAGGCCGAGCGGGTCTAGTGAACTGGAGAGCTTGGGGTCGTTGACGATTCTAATGGCTCTTCTCTGTAGGGAGTCAAAGCGAAGCAGCTGGTACTTAGGGGACCCGTGCCATAGGTGAGAACAGTATTCCATGTGTGGCCGAACTTGCGCTTTGTAAACAAGTAAGCGCTGAAAAAAAACGTTGCGGCGTTGGGCGTTGCACGCTTCGATGCGAAGTTTGCACGGTTAAGCAAGCACCCCAAGTTTTTTAGAAGTTAGAGCTGCCTTCACTTCTATGTGACTCCCATATTGGACCTCGTTAGAAATTTCGACTCCCAAAATCCAAATGCTCGCAGAAGTGGAAAGAGGAATGCCCTGAAACTGCGGCGCGATGTTAAAAGGAGCTTTTTTTGCGGTGAATGCACACACTTGTGTCTTAGTGGGATTGAAAGTAACCAGATTTTGGATACTCCAATCTGAAACTAACTCTAAGGAGCTTTCCACTTCAGACACAATGGTTGACCTATTCTCATCCACTTCGGCACGAGAGGTATACTCTAATTTACACATACATGTGGCAAGATATTCGTTCCGTGTCCGTGTTGTGGTAGCAATGGTACTTGTAGTTTCTGATACCCACGACGCAGGGGTCCTAGTGTGGGATCAGCCCCCCTATTCTCTAACTGAAAGTCACTCGGTGACTAACGTTTGACAAGAAGAATGATCATCTTTTAACAAAAAAATACTATTAAGAATTGTCAATTGATGGTAATTTTACTTGTCAAACGTTGGTCACTGAGTGACTTTCAAGATAGGGAATAGGGGGGCTGGTCTATGTATGTGACGTGGGTGTTATGTTATGATGTAATATGTTTTTTACAGCAAAATTTGTAGTACCAGCCTCGAAACTACAGCCAGTACCAGCCGATTTTCAACTAAATTTGGGGAAAATCGCCGCCATGTCTAATCCTAATGTACAGGTAAGTTGAAGTGACAATAAATACTTTAAGGTGGTTGCTTTTTAGGGTTCCGTACCCAAAGGGTAAAATGGGGCCCTATTAATGAGGCTCCGCTGTCCGTCTGTCTGTCTGTCCGCCTGTCATCAGGCTGTATCTCATGAACCGTGATAGTCACAGATGATGTATTTCTGTTGCCGCTATAACAACATATATTAAAAAACAATAAAATAAATATTTAAGGGGGCGCCCATACAACAAACGTGATTTTTTGGTAGTTTTTGCTCGATATTAATAACGGCAACAGGTAGACGCTTGAAATATTCACAGAATATTTAGTTATATATTCACTTTAAAAGTAAATAATTCAATTAAAATAAAACAAATATTTAAGGGGGCACCCATACAACAGACATGATTTTTTTCCCGTTTTTATAGATAAAACCCTCCGTGCGCGAGTCCGATAATAGTAGACTGGCCGTGTTTAGGCTCATTTTGATCAGCGCACGGTTACGATCACTAATTTTATAAAAGACTAGTGACTCGCCACGGCTTCACACGGGTAGTTTCAGGATGAACCTCCCCCCCATGTCCGTCTCCTGGTTCTAAGCTACCTCCCCACCAATTTTCAGCCAAATGGGTTTAGCTGTTCTTGAGTTATTAATAGTGTAACTAACACGACTTTCAATATAATATGTTTTTCAATATAAATTGTATTGAAAAACATATTTTTCACAAAAAACTTATTGGGATTGCAGGCGCCGAAACCTCTCCTTAACCTAAAGGTGACCATCGGAAACTCCGTCCTAACCCAGAGCCTCACCACCTCAACTGTCAAGATGATGAAGCCGACTGAGCTATCGAACGATACGAACACCATCAACATCGGCGAATGGGACGTCAGCAGCTTGCCGAGCGAGATCTTCAACGATAATACTGAAGGAATTGAAGAGGAGCATAATGAAACGGAAATAGATGAAGGTAAGCACACCCATTTTTAGGGTTCCGTAGCCAAATGGCAAAAAACGGAACCTTTATGGATTCGTCATGTCTGTCTGTCCGTGTATGTCACAGCCACTTTTTTCCGAAACTATAAGAGCTACGCAGTTGAAACTTGGTAAGTAAATGTATTCTGTGAACCGCATTAAGATTTTAACACAAAAATAGAAAAAAACAAAAAAAAAATGAGGTTCCCCATACTTAGAACTGAATCTCATTTTTTTTTCATCAAACCCTACGTGTTGTGTTTCTATGGATAGGACTTCAAAAATTATATTTATTTATTTAATTCTTTATTGCACAAAACACAAGGAAATTGTACAAACGGAGGACTTAACGCTAAGCAGCATTTTCTGCCAGTCATCCATGTGGATGATACACAAAAGGTTGGCGTGCTAAAACTAATTACAAAAGAAAGCTTATAATATAGCATAGAAACTAA
Organism: Operophtera brumata; assembly: GCA_932527175.1. Classification (NCBI taxonomy): domain Eukaryota; kingdom Metazoa; phylum Arthropoda; class Insecta; order Lepidoptera; family Geometridae; genus Operophtera; species Operophtera brumata. Next base: position 48,263,434 of record OW052239.1, on the reverse strand, counting down.
TTTGCCTTAAAAATAAATACAAACATATAACAAACAACATACTTATAATTTAAATGAAAAGATAATCATTCCTAAGAAAAAAAATATTAATAGATAGATAAACAAAATAAATAAAGTATACTATACATATATATATCATGTATAATAAGTATCAAAGATATGCAAAATGTGAAACTAAGAAAGTAGGTAGTCCTAAGTAGGTAGGAATGTAAGTATAAAAATAATAATAAAAATAACTAGAGTAAATAATAAATAGTCAGAGGTAGGTACTCAAGAGGTAGAATTTAAAAAAAGATTATTAACAAGGCGTTTAAAGGTGGGTTTAGAAGATGACTTTTTTATATTAAGAGGGAGAGCATTCCAAAGACCCACAGCTACCACCTCGAAAGAGTCACCACGAAAGGCAGAAGAATGAACAGGAGTTGCGAGGCGAAGTGAATCAGTGGACCTCAGATTAAATTCGTGAGTGTCAGATAAAAATTCAAACTTAGACTTCAGGTATTTAGGGGTATTTGGGTCATTCAGAATTGAGAAGAGATGACACAAAATTCTCAAATTTCTCCTTTCCCTGATTGGAAGCCACTTCAATTTCCGACGAAACTCAGACACATGGTCGTATTTACGCAACCCGAAAACGAACCGGATACAACAGTTGAGCAGGCGATCTAACTTGTTGAGATGTTCGGCTGAGAGATCGAGGTAGGCCACATCCGCATAATCAATAACGGGGATTAGAAGGGTGATTAGATTAAAGGGGATTAGAACCAATGATATTTTGGTTTTCTCGGGAAGAAAGTTTTTGAAACGCAAAATGGAATAGAGACAAGTAAAAAAACTTACGTGAAACCTCCTTTACCTGCGGCGACCATTTCAAATTCACATCCAGAAGAATGCCAAGATCTTTAACGACAGGTGAGAATGGAATGGGTATAGCATTATAGCATAGAGATGAAAGACTAGACAGATCCACTTTGGCAAGCTGACGGGAACTACCAATAATGATTGCCTGACATTTACTGGGATTGACCTGAATTCCATAGTTAGCGGACCACGACTGAAGCTGGAGAAGATCAGCATTAAGAGTGCTAATGGATTCGTTCAGACGTTCGACCTTAACATGGTGATATAGTTGAAGGTCATCTGCATAAAAATGGTAGTGACATTGTAACTTAGAAGATAGCATATTTATAAACAAAGAGAATAGTAAGGGTGACAGTATACCTCCTTGAGGGACCCCGGCCTCCAGACCGCACCAGTCAGAGAAAGACTGACTATCGCGAACTGTCTGACGACGTCCTGAAAGGTACGAGGCGAACCACTGAACGGTTAATGGAGAGAAATTAAGGTGGTTCAATACGGCCAGAAGTAACTCATGATCAACGCCATTAAAGGCATTGCTGAAATCAACTAAAACCAGTACAGTAACTTGACCTAATTCCATGTTTCATCTAATATCCTCGGTGACCTTGAGAAGTGCAGTAGTAGTACTATGCCCTACTCTGAAACCAGACTGCATGATGTTGAATAATTCGCCTTTAGAAAGGTACTCAGTAACCTGTTTATGGACCACAGATTCGATAGCTTTAGATAGAAAAGGTAGGATAGAGATAGGTCTGAAATTATTGGGAAGAATAGGCTTAGGGATTTTTGGAAGGGGAATAACATGGGCTTTACGCCATTGGTCAGGGAAATTACCAGAGGACAGAGAAAAGTTGATAATGTGGACAATATTGAGGTTTCTAATAAAAAAAAACTAAACTAAACTAACTGAATAGTTTAACAAAGTGGTAAAATGTGTGTCCAAACCCCCCCCCCCCCCCCCCGTAACTTCTAAAATAAGAGAATGATAAAACTAAAAAAAATATATGATGTACATTATGATGTTACTGAGCCCATCAATCAGCGCCCTCAGGAGGTTGGTTGGCTTATGTGAACGGTATGCGGTGGCCCACGGCCTCAGGTATAATTCCACCAAGAGCGAAATGCTAGTTTTTAAGGCGGGAGCAAAATATTATTCTAATGTACCTTCAGTGTCATTGAGTGGCACTGTTCTCATAATGGTCTCGCGTTTTAAATACCTGGGGCATTGGGTCACTGAGAGTCTCAAAGACGACATGGACATTGAGAGGGAGCGAAGGGCGTTGGCAGTGAGAAGTAATATGTTGATCCGTAGGTTTGCAAAGTGCACGAAAAGTGTAACAAAGATCACCTTGTTTAGGGCTTACTGCCAATCTTTTTATACTAGCAGCCTATGGATCAACTTTACTCAAACAGCGTACAACGCCCTTCGCATTCAATATAACAATGCGTTCAGGATGCTGTTGGGGCTGCCGCGTTTCTGTAGCGCATCAGGTATGTTCGCAGAGGCACACACTGACGGCTTCCACGCCATCATGCGTAAGAGAGTGGCCTCCCTGATGTGGCGGGTGCGCGGCAGTGCCAACAGCTTCGTGAGCACAGTGGCCAAGCGGGTAGATGGTCCAATTCTCAGTCACTGGACCAAAACGCATGTGCTGCCTTGCCACTCAATGCGGTGTGCTAAATAATTTTAATTTTAATTTTAATTATTTAATTTTGATTTATCTTAATAATTTTATTTTTTTGTTTTAGAAATACTATGTGATAATGTTTACTAACAACTCTTTACTAACTTAATATGGTGTGAAACCGAAATAAATGATATAATCATAATAATTAAATTACCATGTAAACTTCCACCGAAAATCGGTTTGAACGAGATCTAGTAAGTAGTTTTTTTTTAATACGTCATAAATCGTAAACCATCCAAGAACTTTTATATTATGTTACTTGCTGCTACGGAACCCTTCGTGGGCGAGTCCGACTCGCACTTGGCTGCTTTTTTTTAGGGTACCATAGCATCAGATCAACGTTGTGTTGCTATACAACGTAACAAATGCTGAGCTGGACGCCAATTTTGTTTCAGAGTACTACTCGTGACTGGTACTAGGAGGCACAACTTGTTTTATCTTTGTTTGTTTCTGTGTGTGTGTCATTTTGTGTGGAATATTGTGTCCATGGTTTGTTGACACAAATAAATGTATTTTTTTTCTTTCTTCCTTTCAAAGGGTAAAACTGGACCCTATTACTAAGACTCCGCTGTCCGTCTGTCACCAGGCTGTATCTCATGAACCGTGATAGTTAGACAGTTGAAATTTTCACAGATGATGTATTTCTATAGCCGCTATAACAACAAATACTAAAAAACAGAATAAAATAAATATTTAAGGGGGCTCCCATACAACAAACGTGTTTTTTTTTTGCCGTTTTTATAGATAATGGTATGGAACACTTCGTGCGTGAGACCGTCTCGCACTTGGCCTGTTTTTTTTTCAGGATTTTAGTTTTGTATTTGTGTCTCCTTTGTTCATTTAGTGCCTCTCTATCACGTGGTTTATTTCCTGTCAGTTTGTTGCAAGCTCTACTGCTAACAAAGTAGTAGTCAGATAACTCTTTCTTTATATATTTCAGATAGCAGTATGATTCCAGTGTCGCCAGGCGATCCCATATTAGTAGACGCGTCAAACATAAAGGTATGTCTTATGTCTTTACAAACTAGTGTCCGCACGCGGTCTCACGTGGTATCACGATCAAAAGCAGCCTATAACTCAATCCAGGTCATCATCCGTGTATCAAAAGCCCATGCCTAAAATTGGCGTTTTTTTTTTACCGCCGCGGCCATCCAGAACACTTCGAATTATACATATATTATCGACAAAAAAAAAAAACTTTGTGGAATGACGGATCAAGCAGATGGCCCACCCGATGTTAAGTAGTACCCTCTGCGTATGAACAGTGCATTACCTCATAGGTCACGCCCACTTAGGACGCACCTTATGTGGCATTGCACTGCGCTCGCTACCCTGAGACATAAAGATGAGTCTCATGTGCCTGTAATTTCACCGGCACCCTTACCCTTCAAACCGGAACACAGCAATGCGAGCACTACTGCTTTGTGGCAAAAATAGGTATGGTGGTAGTACTTCCACGGACGAACTCTTAAAAAGAAAATTCTTAGAAACGAAATTCTAATTCTTATAAAGAATATTTGCAAAGACAAACCTCTAAATTCAGTCCGAACAGAGTAAAAGAGGTTAGCAGTTTTCGCCAATTTATTTATTGTTCATTCCACAATGTACATAATACACGATACATGTATAGGTGTAGATAGATAGATGGATGTCCATGCAATTGTTATTATTATGTTATTTTTAATCTATGCTAATATTTTAATTCCAGGATGAGAACACGGATGGCGCGCGTTACATAAATGCGGAGGATTTGGAGTTGTTATTGGACAGGCATGAGGAAGGCGAAGAACAACGTGAGTGCTTGCCCACTGTTGGGATCGATCTATTTAAGGCCGTGTCGGCCCAGTACCCTGACTTACAATGAGGGCTTTTCCTTATACGGAAAAAAAGTAGTTCGATTTGGCTCGATAGATGGCGCTGACTCAGCTGTGGTTGTCAAAATTAAGGTGGATACTGTAGCTTGAGGCGCGAAAAACAGCCCCCCTCCTCCTACCCACCTCCTCCTCCTACCCCCCCCCCCCCCACACTAACCCCCTCCCCCCCTTGGTAGCCTATGCCACTCAGGGTGAATGTAGCTATCCAATGGTGTTTTTTTTTATTTTAATCGGCACAGTAGTGTTAGCTTTTGTAAAATGTTTCAATACCTAAGTTGATTTGTGTGTATGTAAGTCTGTTTTAATAAGTTGTTATTTGGTTGTAACCACGTTCCCGAGTAAACACGATTATTCGTTATCGAGACCAGCTAGTCTACCATGAAGATGACAATCCGCAACTTCGGAACGAAACGAAGCACGAACGAAAGACGTAGCTTTTGCTACCATGAAACATCATCGGATTTATTTCTTTCGTTCGGGAACCATAACGTATGTTCGTGAGTGAATGAAGGATGACAAGTCTGTTTTCGCTTACAATCTAACTCTGCTAAAAATGAGTTGGTATAAAACGAATAAATTAAAAATACATTCGTTTGTGAAGTACACTGTAGCATTTATAAACCACTGAAATTTGTCGCATAATAATGTTTACCACACTGACGTAGACATGGCGTATTCTCAGTATGGTATCTTTGGCGCGAGATACAAACAATTTTATTGTATTTTTCTTCCTCGTCCACAAAGTTACTTATTATGTTCGGTATATGATTGTGAAAGTGTCTATTGAAGGAAAACTCTTATGGTAAGTAATTGCTTTGTTAATAAGTTGCATAAATCTGCAGGGACCAATAAATCCAACTCACAACATTTTATGTATTTAATATTTTAGATGAGTATCATTGCCACCACAGCTCAAATGGATGCCCTCCTGACATTCCTCGAAGAGCACCGGGAGTTAGCTTGCGTTCACTTACGCAATACAGAAGGGCGCAGCCGTTCAAAGAGCTTATAGGCTCGGCTCACAGACGAGCTGAATGCACAAGGCGGATGCATACAAAATGTTAAGCAATGGCAGAAAGTAAGCAAATTTCATGTATTTCATTAGTTTGTGTCTATTATTAGTAACTATATGTAAAATAGGTCTCTATCTAACTTTTAACATTTTAGGTTTGGGCTGCGATAACAAGAACTTAGCCAAAAAAGCTGCTCCCGCTGCTCAACGATCTGCCTCGGCCACCGGGGGAGGACCGTCTACTGCCGGACTACTGTCAGCACAGGATCTACGATCATATCGGTGATGGGAGAGGGTTACGGTGAACCAGAGTCAGATGCTCGTGTATCTATCTGCATTCCCAAAGGTATAGTGCTACTTAAGTAATACAATTTACATAGTTTAGTGACTGTCTATGTAAGTTAAACATACAATTTACTTTTTTAGAACCCTTCTCTCCAAGAATATTTTCAAGAGGTGGAAGCACGCAGCTCACATCCCCTGGACCACCATCACCTGTATCACCGTCATCATCAGGAACTGTGTAGGGTTGTACAAGCCGGCTTACAAGAAATGTTGGCGGAAGTTAGAACTTGGCGTAGATAGTGTACCTAATAAATAATACAATTTTTGTTAGTACCTAGGTAACTTTTTGAATAAATTTTAAATACTTACCTATTAAATACATTTTAATTTTTTCTCCTCTTATTCTATCATGGTGTTCAAGATATGTAACAAAAACTCAGTAAATAGTGGCTATACCTTTAACCTTTACCTTGTGGCTTGCTGCTTGCTACATACAAATGGGTACAAATATGTTTTTTTGGGAATAATTTTCTTTAAACTCATGTAATAATATTAGTACCTAAATGGGTGGGTTTCTCGAAGAATGTACCTAAAACTCATTTAGCGTCAGTTTCTGCGACGTTCAACATTTTCTTCTTAGATTGCCTCAAGAATCAAAGCTAATCTTCCCATTGTAGCCTAAAATATAACTAAAATATAAAGCAAAGCAAGCTATGTTAAATCGTATGTCTATATTAAAAAAAGTGCATTTACACCAAATAAGTTCACTTTTAACACATTTATAACTACAAAACATCATCACAATCATTAATCAACCACTTTTAGATGCATTGAAACCATTTTAACAATAAAATTAGTATTTACGAAAGTAAAAAGTTACCTCTTGAGCTTTCGTGTAATTTGAGGTTAAAATCACGAAGAACGTGCTGTCAAAGTACCGTAACTTCGTTTGTCGGACCACTTCATGGTAGGGTTTGGGACGAACGAAACGTCACGGGCCGTCATCGGGCCCGATTTCGGAAAGAGTGTGTTTCATGGTACGAATTACCCGAAATTTCGGTCCGAAACTTCGGATTTTCGCTTCATGGTAGACCTACAGTACTGTCGTCTAGCTTCGGCTCCACTCGTTTTAGTATAAAGCATGCTTACTCAGGAACGTGCGGGCAGTTGTTATCGAGATTTCAAAGTGTAAACACTAGTACTAGTGACAACGTAATAAAGTGAAAGTGATTAACATCCATGAAATAGTATTCTTTCTACGCTATCCTTCAGTAGTTTTTGAGTTTATTCCTTACAAACATACACACACACAAAAATACAAATCTTTCCTCTTTATAATATTAGTGTATATTTGTATGTTTTATTTTGTTTATATCTGTGTTATTATAAATAAATAAAAACTATTCCATTTAATTAAAAAAACTAATTAATAACTTTTTCTAGATACAATAATGTTGGACAGCAATAGTTCTATACTTCAAATGATGTCTGGACAGAAGTTTGTGTACGAGAACGGCGAACTATCACTGGTGATGGACGAAAATGATGATGACGATGAAGATGATGAGCAAGGTGAGACAGTTCAAAATTCTATACATATTAGCACAGTTTTTTTTTATACTACTTGTTATTATGGCGTATCAAGCAGATTGCCCACCTGATGTTAAGTGGTACTCTCTGCCTACGAACAGTGCATTATCACATAGGTCACGTCCACCTAGGACGCGCCCTATGCGGCATTGCACTGCGCCCGCCACCCTGAGACATAAAGATGAAAAGTCTCATGTGCCTGTAATTTCACCGGCACCCATATCCTTCAAACCAGAACTCAGCAATGCGAGCAAAGGAAATAGGTATGGTGGTAGTAGTTCCCCGGACGAACTCTTTCACAAAAAAGCTCTACTGCTTACAAAAAACCTACTAATAACCTAAACTAAAACTAATTTCAGATTCTAACGACGAAGAGTCGCAGATTGAGCTTCAAGTGTCGGGGGACGAAGAAACAGCCAACGCTATCATCGCCGCCGCTCAAGAGCACGGTCAGTCACCACATCTGTTTATTTAGCCTGAGACGCAGGAGGTTGCGGGTTCGATTCCCGCCTCGGAACAAATATTTGTACGGTCTGCAGAAAGGACAATGCCAATTTTTGTATGAAAGATGGCGTCTCTTTTTTTTTTTTTTTTTTCATGGCGGTCTTCAACCGGGTGTGGATATATAACGTTTGGACAGTGTACCAAACAATATTTGCTAAGCCAGGATACCTCTATACTCAGTCCGAACAGAGTAAAAGAGGTTAGAAGTTCCATACATTTTTCATATGAAGTATTAGTATTATGAATTTATCATTATACGCAATGTTATTTATTATTATTGTTAAAAATAAGTAAGCTGGTTTTGACTGTGCCTGAGATTTGACGTCAAGGGCGCAGTCAGCGTATTTATGTAGATTTTTGATAACGAACAATAATTAAATCGGCAAAAACTTCTACCTCTTTAACTCTGTTCGGATTCGGACTGAGTTTAGAGGTATACTGTCTTTACAAATATTCTTTATATCATTGTCAAAAACTGATATTTCAATGTTTAATGGATGGCCGCGGCGGTAAAAAAAAGACACCAATTTTAGGCATGGGCTTTTGTTCGGGGTGTTCTGGGTATTTTTCTATGTATAATAAAAAATATCTATGTAATGTATTGTATTGAGTATATCAGTTATCTAGTACCCATAACACAAGCTCTGCTTAGCTTGGGGCTAGATAATGTTGTGTGAACTGTCGAGCAATATATATTTATTTAAAAGAACGCCAAATTAGACACAGAAACTGAGTCTTTTCTTATTTCATAATTTCATGGTGTTCCTTTAATTTGAGATACTATGTTATTGACAAGGAATCAATCCTTGTTATTAAAACTTTCGAACGCTATCATAAAAATGCAGTGTTTTTTTATTGAGCTGGTTCAAGTCCCGGCTTAGGCAAGTGAATTTTTGAATATCATTGAATGCAGTATTACTGACTTAAAAAAATTAAGGTATGGGTCATTATGTAAAACTTGCCAACTTCAATATTTAAAGTACTTGTCCTCCATGAAGCAAGGCCGTGCAACAGATTTAGGGAGACGAAGGGTATATTCCTAGGTCTGACACACGATGGCAGTTGTTTTGTTTTTTTTTTACTATTATATACCCCCTTTTGACCGCGATCTCACCTGTTGGTAAGTGACGATGCGGCCCACGTTGGAGCACGAAAGTCTAGAAGGCACCTATTCACACTAGCCTTAAAGAGACCCATGTTATAGTTTTCAGGAAAGACAGACGACGGCAACTTGTTGCATTCCTTAGCTATTCGCATAACAAAGGTGGAACCGAAACGCTTTATTGCGAATTGCGGGTATACTGATGAGGTAAGGATGGTACTGAGCCGTGCCAGGGCATCATCACTCGCTCAAGGTCGCGCGATATATACCTACAGCCCGGCCGTTCCTCAGACAGAACAAGTGACAGTCGGTTGTCGGACGCACGCCTGAGCGCTCGCGCAACACGTTTCCCGCGAAATATGCCGTCGCGTACATATTGTGCTGTATATGGATGCAATAGTCAAAAAACAAATAAAAAAAATATCATTTTTTGCATTGCCGAATGACGAAGAAATTTAAGTTATTTGATTGATGTAGGTACATTAGTTATTTTCTGTAGGTACATATCGAAGTAATGCCTTTCATAGGTGTGATTTCTTGTGCATACAGAATAGATTTCAAAGATCTAGGTTGTAATATAGGTTTAAGTAATTACTTGAATTTAGGTACCTATCCACTTATTGATCTACTTACGTGCTTAATTAGACTTTACTTCTGAATCGCTCTAAATTAGCAGTAGAAGAGCTTTTTTGTGAAAGAGTTCGTCCGGGGTAGTACCTACTACCACCATACCTATTTCTGCCGCAAAGCAGTAGTGCTCGCATTGCTGTGTTCCGGTTGGAAGTGGTTGCCGGTGAAATTACAGGCACATAGACTTTTCATCTTTGTCTCAGGGTGGCGGGTGCAGTGCAATGCCACATAAGGCGCGTCCTAGGTGGACGTGGCCTATGTGATAATGCACTGTTCATAGGCAGAGGTTACTGCTTATCATCAAGTGGGCTACCTGCTTGTTCCGTCATTCTTAGTTCTTATAAAAATAAAAAAACATAAATAAGTCTTTATTTCTACATAATAACAATATTGATAATAACATGTGGTACTTACGTAATTCGTAGGTTCATAATATGTACCTAATATGTACCTATTTCAAAATGAAAATAGGTACTCGCAAGGTACTTTATGTAGGTTAGGTTATTTAGAGCGAGTTCAGTTCATAATAATAATATGTTTTGGTCATCGACGGTTTTAGTAAACCTACTGATGTTTTTAAATTAAATCGTAGCTTGTTAACTTCATAAGCAGAGAAAAACTATACTTACCTACCAACTTAATATCTCATCGTTATAATATCCATATAAATTTGTAACTATTTAATTTACCTACAAGTAATTAATTTTGTAAAAAATAATAAAAACCCTCAACGCAATGAAACTTCTGAACCTCATTTTGATCAAAAATAGCTAAGAACACTCCCGACAAATTCACCTTCTTCTTCTTCTTTGTCCTCGCTCATTCCCGTTACCCGGGGTCGGCTTTTCTAATCATGCGGCGCCATGTATTTCGCTGGTTCGTGTCATCTTTGGTTAGGCCAAGTATTTTCATGTCATTCTGGACATTTGTCAACCATGTGTTTTGTGGTCTTCCTCTTCCCCTCTTTTTAGTGGCAATGGAAAGGCACTTTTTCACTACGTGGTCTTCTGGTCTACGCATAACATGCGCATCTCAGCCTTGATTCTGATATTTTATCAATTATTGGGGCAACTTTGAAACTTCCTCTTATGTAGTTGTTCCGTACTTTGTCTTTTAGTGTAACTCCTCCTGCCCATCGCAACATTCTCATTTCTGTTGTGTGGAGTTTCTGTTCATGGGTCTTTTTTGATGCCCTTACCTCACTACCATACAGTAATGCTGGTCTAACTGCTGTTTTATAGATCTTACCCTTGGTTCTTATAGGCATTTTTGCATCGCATAGTACTCCTGTTAGTGACAACCCTCCCGACAAATTCACCTTTCAAACAAAAAAAAACTAATTCGATTCATCCGTTCGGGAGCTACGATGCCACAGACAGACACACACACACACAACTACGCACACACACACACGCACACGCGCGCACAGAGACACCTCAAACTTATAACACCCCGTCGTTTTTCCGTCGGGGGCTAAAAATACCTACCTGCTTTCGATCTTTTTTTTGTTATACTACTTGAATGACGGAACAAGCCGATGGCCCACCTGATGTTAAGCGGTAACCTCTGCCTATGAACAGTGCATTACCTCATAGATCACGTCCATCTAGGACGCGCCCTATGTGGCATTGCACTGCGCTCGCCACCCTGAGACATAAAGCTCCGACCCTATGTTCGGCCTCTTTTAGCTGTCTTGCGCGTTACGAAGTAACTAATACATAATCTGTGCTACAATGTTGGCAACCTACCTATATAACGGAAGGTTTATTTAATTTTTGATTAGATATGTCGACAACCCTTTCGATGCGCATCACTCAGCGCCAGACAGCGACAGAGTTACGCGTTAGAAGAGAGAGCAAATGTTTAGGTGAATATCGCGATAGGCATTAGCGCTAATGCGAGCTGAATTGCACTTTGTTGCGTCCCAGCAAGAGTCGCTATTTATATTTTTATTTTTGCTAAGTGAGTCTTCTGTACCTGTACTTATATTTATTCTGTGGCCGTGCGCCTGCTTGTCGTATGATGAAAAGGAGATGAAGCTCCTGGAAGCATTCCCCGAAATGAAGAATCTTCTAAAGAAAAGGCATGCAACTTTACGGCGGTGCTCGAGACTCTGGATCCTAGTCGCCGCCATATGTTGCTCACCTATAAGCCTCATCGCTCTGCGTTCGATCGAGGCTGAGGCAGCGAATTGGTATTTGGCCGAGCCATCCCAAACATGACAGCTGTACTCCATACCGCACCGGACTTGCGCTTTGTACAAACTAAGCAGCTGTCCCGGTGTGAATTAACGCTTAGTAATTTATTTGTTTGGACTTTCCAGGTGGCGCATTCATAAAGGTAGAAAGCGGTGAGATGTACCGCGTGAAGTCAGTACAAAGCCACCCTTCAGACTCGATCCTACCCGACACCGCCGCGCAGTTAGTCGTCAGAGACGGCGACCAGTACCGCTGTATCGTGTGCGACAACATGCGAGGTAACTACCGGCTCCCTTCAGTACTGAGGTCTTTCTCGGCCTTCACGATATTAGCATCATGCGGGATAGTGACATCAACAAGTATCGCCCGGCGTTCCGGCCGGTCTACCAGCACGGTATCAGGCTTATTGGCAACAATAGTTCTAGTTTATTATATTTTCAAGTGTAAACCAACCTTCATGGATAACATTAAATTTAAATGTAACCCAAAAATTTCGTTCCAGAAGGTTTCGAACCCGCACCCTCGCCTGTGATCGGCGATGCCTTTACCAATTCGGCAATAGAACGAGCTATGACGCTGGAGACGAAATTTGTGAGCACTATCAACTCGGCTATAGCGCCGATGGGAGTCATCTACAGGTGTTTCATTAGAAGCCTTCTGTTCAAATTTCGTCTCCAGCGTCATAGCTCGTTCTATTGCCGATTTGATAAAGGTATCGCCGATCCCAGGCGAGGGTGCGGGTTTGAGTCCCGCTGGAAAGAAATTTTTGGATTACATTTAAATTTAACAATAGTCCTGTCCGTGATGATAGACCGGTCCCAGTAGAGTGTGGCACGGCCATTTTCAAGAACCGGCTGAGGCACGTACTTTTAGTACGGCACCTCAGGTCCCACAAGGCAAGAGCAAGTTTCTGGTGGATGATCCTGGCTACTTGGTTGTGTCTGTGCAGATACTCTGAGTTAGCAAGATGCGAACAACTCGAAGGCACATGCCTGAGGGACTCTCCGGGACGGTAACATGCTCTACAGATATCAACCGTCCCATCCTTCATGATGTACTTTCGATAGTTGTTCGTCTTGATAACCTCATCCATAATCACACAGACAAAACCCTCGGTTTCCCCAAAGAGGTCTCCGAAACGTGGCCAGTTCACTGAAGCGAGCTGATCTACATCGGGCCCTGGGATGCAGAGGTTTTACAAGGCCCTCACAGGGAATTCTGATCAGGAAGTCCAATTTCCAAAAAAAAACTGACTGGCCTTGTTTAGGCTCATTGTGATCAGCACACGGTTCCAATCTACAGCTACACTATATCATATTATAAAGAGGAAAGATTTGTATTTTTATGTGTGTGTATGTTTGTAACGAATAAACTCAAAAACAACTGTGCCGATTTCAAAAATTCTTTCACCATTGGAAAGCTACATTCACCCTGAGTGACATAGGCTACCAGGGGGGTGGATAGGAGGGGGGGGGGGGGGGGGGCTGTTATAAATACTGTACTTGTATGTATGTTCTAGGTACAATCAAGAAGCCGTACCGGGGCGACGCGGCCGACATGATGACGCACATGAAAAGCCAACACTCCGCCAAGGTGTACATATGTGCTCTGTGCGGTGTCGTGATGCGGAACAGGTCCGAGTACGCCACACATATGGGTGAGTCGTGCGCACCACTACACACAAGAAGGTGTACATATGTGCACTGTGCGGTGTCGTGATGCGGAACAGGTCCGAGTACGCCACACATATGGGTGAGTCGTGCGCACCACTACACACAAGAAGGTGTACACATATGCTCTGTGCGGAGTCGTGATGCGGAACAGGTCCGAGTACGCCACGCATATGGGTGAGTCGTGCGCACCACTACACACAAGAAGGTGTACATATGTGCTCTGTGCGGTGTCGTGATGCGGAACAGGTCCGAGTACGCCACACATATGGGTGAGTCGTGCGCACCACTACACACAAGAAGGTGTACACATGTGCTCTGTGCGGAGTCGTGATGCGGAACAGGTCCGAGTACGCCACGCAAATGGGTGAGTCGTGCGCACCACTAAACACAAGAAGGTGTACATATGTGCTCTGTGCGGTGTCGTGATGCGGAACAGGTCCGAGTATGCCACGCATATGGGTGAGTCTATGGATGATGCTATATGGTGATGGCTATCGTGCCATGCTCTTCGATCAATTATTATTGATTTATTTATTTATTGAACAACGGCACTCAACTACATGTCTGAATATCGAGCCGAGTGGCTGAACACAGCGTTCAACAGTACAGCTGATTGAAGTCAGCTGTACCAGTTGGCTGCGACATACAGTTGTGGTCATATAATTAAGAACGATTTGAAGTTCTAGAAGTTTTTTATTTAAATCGTATCATACACAGAGATGTGTACCTTCTGAGAAGCAACTAGTTATGTTATATAATAGTCACATTAATAGAGCAACCTGACTTAAGAATAAAGTATGAAATCGCTAACTATTTTTTGCACATTTTATTGATTTTATCAAAGTAACACATTCAAATAGTACTGAAACTGGACAAATAATTAAGAACGATTTATTTAACTGCTCGGGAATTGTTTTGTATGACACTTACGCCCGTTTGCACTAAACACAAGTTAGGCTTGCCCTAGTTATGATACACCTAAGCATAGGAACAGCCTAGCTAAAAAAATTGTTTGCACTAACAGACTTCTCATAACTATGTCGTAACTTGGGCATTGCCTAGCTAAGAGAATGATTGAATGAATGTAACGATTGTTTTTTTAAACCGGCCAAGTAATGTAGACCACGGAATATTTTTTATCATTATCTTCACATTAGTTTAGTGATAAGTTAAAAGGAGACAAAAGATGTGGCCTTGGTTTATTTTGTTTGGTTAGGTAATTATAGGAAAATCAATTTCAAATACGAGTATATGACAATTCATAGAAAAAAACTCAGATTGTGATTGTAAACAAACAAATACTCGGAGTATTGTTCTCACATCTGGAATGGTGCACCGAAGTACCTACCAACAGCAACCTCTGGACTCCCTACAACGCAGAGCTGTTAGGATTGTCGAAGCACCCAAAGTTACCAGGGGTCTAGAACCGTTGAGCGTGCGCCGAGATATTGGCGCGCTTAGCGTCTTTTATAAGATTTTTAACGGGGAATGCTCAGAGGAGCTGTTAGAACGAATCCAAGATTCGCACTTTTATAACCGCACATCTCGCCAACGTGAGCGAGCTCACCCGCACATTTTGGATGCGTGGAGGTCACGCACATTGCGTTTCACGCGATCGTTTCTCCCGCGTACCTGCAGGGCGTGGAATGAGCTCCCGTTGGATGTCTTCCCACAGGGCTACAATATGGGTAAATTCAAGAGAAATATCAATAGGGCTCTTAATGGTAGGCAGCGCGTTTGCAATACCGTGGGTGTTGCAAATGTCCATAGGCGGCGGTGACTGCTTTACATCAGGCGGGCCGTCTGCTTGTTTGTCACCTTATAATATTTAAAAAAAAATACTTGGATTCTTATCGTATAATCTATTAATTTGTCTGTTATAAGTTAAAATGGAAAATAAGCTAAAACGAAAAAGAAACTTTACGGCGGAGGAGAAATTGAGGTTTTTTAACAATTTAAATTTCATTGAAAAAATAATCACTACGTTTATTGACAAACAAATGATCCAAAGATTACAAAAAATACAACTTAGGTATTGCCTACGCTCTAGTCGCTTCATAATCGGGCTCATAAAGTTAAGAATCTCCTAAGTGGACTAAGGAAAGGCTTAGGGTTAGTGCAAGCAAATTTATCGTTAGGAGTAGACTAAAAAAGTTAGGAAAGAACTTAGGCGATTCTTATGTTTAGTGCAAACGGGTGTTAGATTTAAAAAATCACAATATTATGTAGCACAGGAAACATAAAAAGAAATTTAATAAATATTTAACTAAAATTAATAGTTAATAGCATATCCACGGCTTTTAATTACAGCTTTACACCGGCGAGGCATTGACTCTATTAATTTTTGACATTTCGCAAGAGAAATAGAGTTCCATTCTTCTAAAAAAACGTCATACAGCTCTCTTAAATTTCCACACTTTGTATTTGAAACCTTTTTCTTTACTTCAAACCACAGATTCTCTATTGGGTTTAGATCTGGACTGTTAGCAGGCCAGTCTAAGACAGAAACTAATTGCGCTGTAAGAAATTCCTTTACGGTGCGTGCAGTGTGCTTTGGATCATTGTCATGCTGGAATGTCCAAATGACCGGTAGAACGCCTTCAGCGTATGGTAACATTGTTTCTTCCAGTATATTTTTGTATTGGAACTGATCCATGTTACCTTCTATCAACTTTACAGGTCCTACACCATGTCCAGAAAAGCAACCCCCAATTTTTCACATTTCCACCACCGTGCTTTAATGTAACTTTCGTGTACTTTGGGTCGAATGCTGTATTCGGGGGACGTCGTACATATCGTTTTCCATCAGAACATACTCTGTTTATTTTCGTCTCGTCAGAAAAAAGTACATTTTTCCACTGTTGCACAGTCCAGTTTTCATACTTTCTCGCAAATGCAAGCCGGGCTTGCCTGTGGCAAAGTTTTAACATGGGTACCTTTCTTGCTATCCTACCGTGCAATTTTTCTTCTACCAAACGTCTTCGAATAGTGCGTGCTGAGATTGCTGAAGGGTTGTTTTCACCAAAATATTCTTTTCTAAGCTCTTTGGACCCTTTAAAAGGATTTTGTTTTGTCATACGAACGATGTTTCGGTCATCTCGAGGAGTTGTTTTTCTCTGTTTAGGTACACGTGTAACATTCGAAGTAGTTTGATAAGTAGCAAAATCCTTTACTGCGTGGAAAACCATCGTTTTTGAACATTGCAGATGGTCGGCTATCTTTTTATAAGACCAATTCTTCCGGCGAAGTTTTATTATTACTTCCCTTGTAGATTTATCACAACTTTTATTTTTTCCCATTGTTTTTTCTAAAGAATCACCTTTAATCTTTTACAGCACGTAATGGCGCCAAAATTATACAAACAGTAACAAATCGACTGAGTGTTCTCTATTTAAATTTGAATAAAGGTATAAACTACTTAGCGTTCTTAATTACGTGACCAGCCAGTAATAAGGAATACTTTGTTTAAAAGTAGTGTAAACAGTTTGCCTATTGATTTTTAGCCAATCATGTGTATCAATGAATACAGTGGTAATATAGAAATGTTTTACGATACCGAGAGAAATAAAAACAAATGCATACAATTAGTTTTGCATCTTAGTTGGAAAAAATCTTCCCTTTATATCAATGTTCTTAATTATATGGCCACCACTGTATATACTTATACAGCTATATTTGTTTACTAACGAACTAAAACAAAAGTTTTAAAACAGTTCTAAGTTCAACCTAATTACAACCATGACACCTAGCATTAAAGTATAAAATCTTCAAAATATTATCTTAAACTTACGATCATTCGTCACAAAAAACGAGCAAAGCAATACATTCCTCCGTCACTTAGAAATGAAAACACAACATTTAGTGTGAAATCAACCTTAAAGAGCTACAAATAAAGTTCTCACAAATACAAATAAAAAATAAGAGAAAAAAGAAAGAAATAAAGAAAATTAATTTATTTCACCACGACACAAAACACACATAAAACATGAAAACAAAAACAAAAATCTACTAAGTAGGTACAACAAGATCACTAGGTAAGATAGATCTTAGAAAAACAAAAATGATAATAAAAATAAATAAAACTTACTACTCACTGTTCAAGTCAGCTGTTATTCACCGAGACGTATTTTTGCGTCGATCTGACATCTAGTTGTATTCTTGATCGAAGGCCATGCTTGGAATATCTTTACTGGACCGTGTCCGCAACACGGAAATCCAAAGGAGGACAAAAGTGGCAGACCGTATTGGAGACCGTATTGCGAGAGTAAAGTGGCGCTGGGCAAGACACTTGGCCAGATTTGGTGACGGCAGGTGGTGTAAGGCCCTGACCGATGGTGGCCGAGAGGGAGCAATAGAGGCCGTCGCGGACCATCAGCCAGGTGGGCGGATGATATAGAGGCGGTGGAGGGAAAGACCAGGAAGCGAATCGCACAGAACCGTTTGGACTGGCGTTTGAGGGAGGAGGCTAATAATAGCCACCCACCATACCACATAGGTAGCCATTATCACATAGGTCACGTCCACCAAGAACGCGCCCTATGTGGCATTACACTGCGCCCGCGACCCTAACACATAAAGATGAAAAGTCTCATGTGCCTGTAATTTCACCAGCGCTTATATTGTTCAGTCCGGAACACAGCAATGCGAACACTACTGATTTTCGTAGTGAGTCTTAGTGAGTAGACGATCACACCAGTGTTCTGATTAGAAATAATTATAAATAATAATAATAAATAATGCTAGACAGTTCACACAACATTATCTAGCCCCAAGCTAAGCTGAGCTTGTGTTATGTGTAGGTACTAGTTAACTGATATACTTAAATTAATACATTACATAGATAGATATTTTGTATGATACCCAGAACACCCAGAACAAATATCTGCAGATCGTAAAAATATTTGTTCCGAGGCGGGAATCGAACTCGCAACCTCCTGCATCACAGGAAAACCTTCGCCCGCCGCGCCACAGAGGTCGTCACAGAATTATTGACCATCATTTTATTTCTGTGGCTCGCTTCGCTTACCAATACAACAGAGTAATTCATCCATAAGCAATATTTTTTGTCTTTTTTTAGCGGAACACCTTAACAAACTCCCACAGAACTCCAAGTCCCGTTCGTACGACTGTGAAATTTGCAAGAAAAGCTACAACTCGCGCACTCTGTTGCAAGAACATATGAACTTGCATACCGGCAAGCGGCCATATGAATGCCACATTTGTAAGAAGGCATTCGCTTCCAAATATACTAGGCAGGCGCATTTAAAGACGCATCAGGTTAGTTTTAGTGATAACTTTGTGAGGTGTGATAAAAATCTGGTTCTGATGATGGGATCTATCAGGAATTGAGGGAACTCCTTCAATTTTATAGGCACACATATAGCGATATCGGTATTTTCAGCTACAATTCAAGCATGTGCTTGCAGAAACTTCTATTTGATGAAGTGGAACTGATGAAGAAGACCAGAGATGGAACTACTCAATGATAAGTATTTCACGGGTGGCGATAAGGGTGACTTTCCGATATCCGATTGAGCTGAAATTTGGCATACCTGTCAAGTTCCGATGACAATACAATATTACGGTGACAGCGAGCTGATCTGATGATAGAGACGGAACTCCTCGAGGGATACTATTAGACTGGCCGTGTTTAGGCTCATTTTAATCAGCACACGGTTACGATCACTAATTTTATAAAAGCTTGTATTGTAATAATAGATTATGCACTAAGGGGATAAAGCAGTGTCTTACGTCACGGGCGGCATATTCAAGCTTCCCACAACGAAGACAGGCTTTATCCTAGAGGAGCATTTCACACCTTCTGCGAGACAATAAAAATTCACTGAAAATCACAGCACCAAACACCGTAAAAAAAAACTATTTGAAAATTTGTTTCACATTCTTTGTAAACGCACCTAATTTTTTGAGTTCTGCTTATGGTGGCTAGTTCGATTTCAGAACAAACCTCTTTACAATGCCATATGGGCATATTTTTACTCAGAGTTTTCCACGAGTTTCCACACGAATTTGACGTTCCAAATTCAAATCACTTTATTCCCTAGGGAGTTTCATACAACTTTATATCCCTTAAGAGATAATGCTTTACTTTACGTTGAGGTTGTATGATATGTAATTGGACATTGTCGAGCAGGTGGTGTGAATTATATTTTGTTTACCGATAATCTTATTTTTACAAGCTTTATTTTAACTTGCAATGTATTTTCGGGTGGAATATGTTTGTCCGGGTGGAATCTTGCAATTGAATTTTAAAGCAGTTATCTTCAACCGATTGAGCTGAAGTTTGGCATACCTGTCAAGTTCCGATGACAATACAATATGATGGTGACAGCGAGCTAATCTGATGATGGAGACGGAAGGTGGACAACGGAAATCCTCGATGAATAATAGTAGACTGGCCGTGTTTAGGCTCATTTTGATCAGCACACATTTACGATCACTAATTTTATAAACGATTGTATTGAAACATATATTTTTCATAATAAACTTATTATTCTAGTTGCGCCCGCGCCCCTTCATATGTAACACGTGCGGCAAATCCTTCCTGTCGCAGCAGAACCTCATCCAACACGAGAAGACCCACCTGGGAATCAAGAGTTTCATCTGTAATGTTTGCAGTATGTATTACATAACACAACACCTAACAGGCATCTACATAGTCCAGGGGGACGATTCTCGGATTGTAGACATTGATGTCGAAACAAGATGGCGAATGTAGAGATTTGATTCAACAATCGCCATCTTGTTTCGACATATCTCTATTCAACATCAATGTATACAATCCGAGAATCGCCTCCCTGATCCCACACTAGGATCCCTGTGTCGTGTGTATCAGGAACTACGAGCACCATGGTACCATAACACGGACACGGAACTAATATATACAGGTCATATAAACATTTGTTCCGCAGCAGTAATCCAACCCGCAACCTCTCGCATCTCAGCCCGAACGATTTGACTGTCGGAACAAGCAGATGGCCCACCTGATGTTAAGCGGTAACCTCTGCCTTTAACAATGCATTATCACATAGGTCGCGCCTGCCACCCTGAGACATAAAGATGAAAAGGCTCATGTGCCTGTAATTTCACCGGCACCCTTAAACACAGCAATGCGAGCACTATGCGGCAGAAATAGGTATGGAGGTAGTACTCCCCCGGACAAACTCTTTCACAAAAAAGCTCTACTACTAAAGATAATATGATAGCCAAAATAGTATCAAAGTTCGTTTGCATGTAAAAGGGCGTAAGCGCCCTACGGGACTTTCAAAAATGCCTAATTTTTCGGGTTCGCCTGCGACGCAGGAGGTTGCGGGTTCGATTCCCGCCTCCAAACAAATATTTGTGCGATCTGCAGATGTTTGTTCACGGTGTTCTGGATATTTTCTATGTATAATAAATAATATCTATCTGTGTAATGTTTTGTATTAAGTATATCAGTAGTACCCATAACACAAGCTCCAGGCTAGATAATTTAGTGTGAATAGTACTGCATTTTTTTTTTTTTTTTCAGATAAAGCCTTCGGAACACAACATAGCTTAGAAGTGCATGGAGTGGTGCACAGCGGGCAGAAGACGCATGTTTGCGATACTTGCGACAAAGCGTTTGCTAGGAGAGCTGAGTTGGCAGACCATATACGGATACACACAGGTTAGCATATACACATACAGACATACATACATACGACGAGATGGAGACATACACACAGGTTAGCATATATACATACATACATGCATACGAGACGTGAAGTATGCGTGGTGTGGACTTTGAGAGATATAATAAGTAATAGTGTTAGAATAGAATAGAAAACTCTTTATTGTACACCTAAATAAATAAAAATACAAAAAAAAACTTACCTGAGGCAGAGCCTCAATTGGCATCTTTTCACAGTGGGTTGCACCATCGTGGGAAATAGACGTGACAAGTGGTGAGCTCATCGCCGCCATTTCTTCCCACGCCTGACTCGGCTAACGCTTTCCAGTAATAACTCATTCCATAATAATCTAGCAGCCAGGACAAATTTAATACCAACGAATCTTATTAATAAGTCCGGGTAATCTCTTAGTCGGCTTTTACGACATTCACGGGAGTAGACGGAGGGGTCTATTCTCAGGCCGGACACACCACGGCACAAGTTTAATAAAACACTTTTCCATAAATATTTTCCGCGGTTTGTAAAAACTATCGTATATGCGCCTTGGTCAAGTGGCATTGGAATGCTGCTTGTCAGGTATACTTGACTACCAAAGGAACAAGATTACATTTATATGTAAAAAAGATATATTACATAGTCATAGTATTAGAATATTCAAATTTGAAAAAAAAACATAAAGTATTCCGCAATTTGTACCTGCATTCAACTCTGGTTGGATGTAGGCCTTAAATCGGTTCATCCGTTCGGAAGCTACGAGGCGACAGACAGACATACACACACAGACACGTCAAACTTATAACACCCCGTCGTTTTTGCGTCGGGGGTTAATTTACAATCTGCTTTTGACTATCCGATTGTAAAAAAAGCTGCTTGAAAAATAGAAAGCCATGCTAATTGACTTGCCATTCGCAAGCGTGTAAACCTGAGCTAGTAAACTAGCCGTATGTCATTTTATTTATTTTATTTTATTTTATTTTTACAATTTTAGAGAAACTAACAGCTAAACACAAACTATGGTATATATATATAAAATAACATGTTTAAACATGTTAAAAACCAGAAGGCTAATTATAAGTTTCTACAAATAAACTACTAAATGGATAAACTAGAACTAAAAATCAGTAGACGACAAAAGAAAAATAAACCATAAAGATATTAGACAATAATAAATACTTACACAGATATTAAACAATAATAATACTTACATAGTTACATTGTTGAGTTGAATTTAGATAAAAATAAATAAATAAGTACCTACACACTACGCTGACTAGACACATTGCAGCCCAAAAAGAAATGATCATTAAGCATACGTTTTAACTTAACCACAGAGGTGTTGAAAATATCAACATCGACATTCACTTTCGCCAATGTGTTGAACGAATTACATGCTCTGATAATAAAAGCGTTCTGACGGTAGTTCGTTCTGACACGCGGTACGTACAGCAAGTTAGGGTTCCTCAACGCTGTTCCGCTAGTGCGCAATCCCAACAGTTCCAGTAGCTCAGGACAGTCCACAGAGCCATTCACTATGCCGAAGAGGAAGGATAGATCAGAAATATTCCTTCTTTCATATAGGGGGAGGAAGTGAAACTTACGACATCTCGTCAGATAGTCATCATCGCTGCTAGTGAACTAGTTGTGATCATCTTTGCGTTTTGGAATCATTTGGTTTTTGTTTTTATCGTCCCTACTCGCTAGCTAGTTCGCTACTGAGCGAGTTGAAAGCTTTGTGTGTCATCGACACTCGTTTACTCGCTCACTCGCTAGCTTATAAACTTGCCGACTAGCAGCTCGTAAACTAGCCCTGTGTCATCGAGGCTTTTTACTTTTAAAACTCGCAACTCTAATAGTTGCATGGACGGTTTGGAGGCTAATAAATGTATGTGATGCGTATTTGCAGGTGAGCGGCCTTTCGCGTGCGAGATGTGCGGCGCCAAGTTCTCTCAGAGGTCGAACCTGCACTCTCACCGGCGCGCCACGCACCTCGACGACAAGCGGCACGCCTGCCCAGACTGCCCCAAGCGGTTCAAAAGGAGACGGTAACTATCTTAGAGATGTGCGGCGCCAAGTTCTCTCAGAGGTCGAACCTGCACTCTCACCGGCGCGCCACGCACCTCGACGACAAGCGGCACGCCTGCCCAGACTGCCCCAAGCGGTTCAAAAGGAGACGGTAACTATCTTAGAGATGTGCGGCGCCAAGTTCTCTCAGAGGTCGAACCTGCACTCTCACCGGCGCGCCACGCACCTCGACGACAAGCGGCACGCCTGCCCAGACTGCCCCAAGCGGTTCAAAAGGAGACGATAACTATCTTTACACTTATCATGCTTATACAGAACTATTCCGAACATACCATTCAAAAAACTGGATTTTAAGTATTCGGTATAAATTCAATCTGTTTTTTTTTTCTATGTATAATAAAAAATATCTATCTATGTAATGTATTGTATTAAGTATATCAGTTATCAAGTACCCATAACACAAGCTTTGCTTAGCTAGGGGCTAGATAATGTTGTGTGAACTTGACCAGCATTATTTATTTTATTTATTTATTTAAAATAAAATTAGACGACGTCTCTTTTCGATAATGGCGGGAAGAGTCATAGTGTCGTGTGTTGCAGGCTACTCCAATACCACATTAAGGCCGCGCACACCGGCGAGAGACCGCTCAAATGTGACTTCTGTGACTCGACCTTCGTGTACCCCGAGCATTACAAGAAACACGTGCGGATACACAACGGCGAGCGGCCCTATTACTGCGAGGTATGTGGTGGACGGTGGGTGGAGGCGGCTCAAGACCTATAGTAGTAGTAGAGCTTTTTTGTGAAAAAGTTCGTCCGGGGAAGTACTACTACTACTACCTATTTTTTCTGCAAAGCAGTAGTGATCGCATTGCTGTGTTCCGGTTGAAGAGGATGGTATCCGGTGAAATTACAGGCATATGAGACTTTCATCTTTATCTTTTCGTCGTCTCAGGGTGGCGGACGCATTGCAATACCACATAGGTGGTATTGAACATATTTATGTGATACTATAAAATAAAACTTGTGTGTTAGGTCATATAATTACCGTCAAATCAGTTTTCACTATCTGAAGAAGTGTTGATGAGCTGTGATGAGCAAAAACACGAAAAAAATGAAATTTGCGCCACAAGCGAAAGCAACCACCTTAATAGATAAACTCTTGACGATTTAGGTTTGGAACCATTAAATAGAAGACTCTTCCCGCCATTTTCGAACAGAGACGTCGTCTACTTTAATTTTATTAGATTTCCTAGTATTTTTTGAGTTATTTTGTGTAATTTTAGTGGCATTTTAACCAATGTAGCTCGTTTAAAGAGCGCAAGTGTAGTGAAATAAAATGGAAGTGAATTGCGTGACTTTTTAAATTGGTGGAAATTGTCTACCAAAGTTTTTAGTAAAACGGCCACCAGTTTACTAAAACATGACTTGAATGTGACTTTAACGACTTGTAAGGATTGTAATATTGCAAATTATAATAAATAAATAATAAAGCCTTTATTTCTACTACTTTGTAAAACATTAATTAACTAAACAATTTATTATTATTTTTATACTCAATGAATTTGCTTAATCTATAGTTGTCGCCGCAGCGGCGTAGGCCTCCCCTAAATCCCTCCACAGGTGCCTTTCCCTTGCAAATTATATAATACAATACTAAATTATACCTACTTGAAAACGGAGAATGAACAAGACGTGCGACGCCAATTATAAAGAAAAAAAAACTTTAATTATAACTCATAAAATGTTACTTGTTCTAGATATGCGGCAAAGCCTTCAATTCTCGCGACAACAGGAACACGCATCGCTTCGTGCACAGCGACAAGAAGCCCTACGAGTGTCTGGAGTGCGGCGCCTCCTTTATGCGCAAACGATTGCTCGTCGCGCATATGAACACCAACGTGAGTATATTATGTACATTATCAATTCTCGCGACAACAGGAACACGCATCGCTTCGTGCACAGCGACAAGAAGCCCTACGAGTGTCTCGAGTGCGGCGCCTCCTTTATGCGCAAACGATTGCTCGTCGCGCATATGAACACCAACGTGAGTATATTATGTACATTATCAATTCTCGCGACAACAGGAACACGCATCGCTTCGTGCACAGCGACAAGAAGCCCTACGAGTGTCTGGAGTGCGGCGCCTCCTTTATGCGCAAACGATTGCTCGTCGCGCATATGAACACCAACGTGAGTATATTATGTACATTATCAATTCTCGCGACAACAGGAACACGCATCGCTTCGTGCACAGCGACAAGAAGCCCTACGAGTGTCTGGAGTGCGGCGCCTCCTTTATGCGCAAACGATTGCTCGTCGCGCATATGAACACCAACGTGAGTATATTATGTACATTATCAATTCTCGCGACAACAGGAACACGCATCGCTTCGTGCACAGCGACAAGAAGCCCTACGAGTGTCTCGAGTGCGGCGCCTCCTTTATGCGCAAACGATTGCTCGTCGCGCATATGAACACCAACGTGAGTATATTATGTACATTATCAATTCTCGCGACAACAGGAACACGCATCGCTTCGTGCACAGCGACAAGAAGCCCTACGAGTGTCTCGAGTGCGGCGCCTCCTTTATGCGCAAACGATTGCTCGTCGCGCATATGAACACCAACTTGAGTATATTATGTACATTATCAATTCTCGCGACAACAGGAACACGCATCGCTTCGTGCACAGCGACAAGAAGCCCTACGAGTGTCTCGAGTGCGGCGCCTCCTTTATGCGCAAACGATTGCTCGTCGCGCATATGAACACCAACGTGAGTATATTATGTACATTATCAATTCTCGCGACAACAGGAACACGCATCGCTTCGTGCACAGCGACAAGAAGCCCTACGAGTGTCTCGAGTGCGGCGCCTCCTTTATGCGCAAACGATTGCTCGTCGCGCATATGAACACCAACGTGAGTATATTATGTACATTATCAATTCTCGCGACAACAGGAACACGCATCGCTTCGTGCACATCGACAAGAAGCCCTACGAGTGTCTCGAGTGCGGCGACTCCTTTATGCGCAAACGATTGCTCGTCGCGCATATGAACACCAACGTGAGTATATTGGACGACCTCTGTGGCACGGGGGGCGAAGCTTCGCCAGCGACGCAGGAGGTTGCGGGTTCGATTCCCGCCACAGAACAAACATTTGTGAAGAAATGACTTCTTGACAGTATATTTTATTCTGTAGCAGAGTTCTACGAATTGCCAATTATTTAATTTATATCAAATACTATTAATATTATGCAATTCTAATTTTATTTATTATAACCTTTATATTAAGTCAATATATGAATTTTTATATTGACCTTTTCTGACCTGTAACTTGGCGTTATCAATAAATGATTTGTATTTGTATTTGATTTGTATTTGTATTTGTATTTGTGCGATCTGCAGATATTGGTTCAGGGTGTTCTGGGTATTTTCTAAGCATAATAAAAAATATCTATCTATGTAATGTATTGTATTAAGTATATCAGTTATCTAGTACCCATAACACAAGCTCTGCTTAGCTTGGGGTTAGATAGTGTTATGTGAACTGTCCAGCATTATTTATTTATTTGTATATTAACTGCATGAATGACGGATCAGCAGATGCCCATGTTAAGTGGTAGCCTCTGCCCTTAAGACTGCGTCAACACAAGGCAGGGATCTTCATACAAAAAAAACACCTCGCGCCTCACGAAAAAGCAGTTTTTATTGAATATCTCGTAAAACATAGATAATTTTACAAAACCCCTACAGTAAACCCTCGGCTTTGTTGTATTGATTTTATTTATATAATGTTTTAACCAATAATATGCACCATTTTAATAAACAATCGAATCTAGGCAATAGTTAAAAGGTAACTTTGGGTTTTTTTCTATCTAAAAATATTTTGTCCTATCGTGTTTCAGTATCGAGTACAGTGATCCCTCGGAATTATAATGTAGTATCCATGCCTGTTTGTAATTTGAATATTGTACTTAATTTAGTCAATAAAAATCAAATCTAAGATTAGTAATTTTGCAATATACCCCACCTTAACAATGCGTTACCTCATAGGTCACGTCCACCTAGGACGCACCCTATGCGGCATTGCACTGCGCCCGCCACCCTGAGATATAAAGATGAAAAGTATCATGTGCCTGTAATTTCACTGGCAACCATACCCTTCAAACAGGAACACAGCAATGCGAGCACTACTGCTTCGCGGTGGGTAGTATAGTGGTAGAACTTCCACGGACTTACTCTTTCTCAAAAAAGCTCTGCTACTACTAAAATAATAGTCTTCGCATGTACAATAATCATTCTATATGGGGTGAGAAGCGTTACCCTGCCCTAACACAGTTTTTTAACCAGCACGGAACTTTATAATGCGAACTGCTAAGGAGTGGAATACACTACCGTCGTCTGTCTTTCCTGAAAACTATAATCTGGGTCTCTTCAAGGCTAGAGTGAATAGGTGCCTTCTAGACCTTTGAGCTCCATCTTCGGCCACATCGTCACTTACCAACAGGTGAGTTTCGGGTAAAACAAAGGTCTATCAATGTTAAAAAAAAAAATGGAAGGCAAAGTTCTCTTATTTTCAAATACTTACGAACATCTTTGAAATTAATGAAAATGTTAATTATGACTTGTTGTACCTATTCTAAGTGAAATAAACTTATCTTATCTTTATCTTATTTTATTTTTCCAGGGACATTTAGCTGAATCGATTGTTGTCAACCAGCCAAGGGTCACGAGGGTCAATGAAAACGTACGTATCACCTGGAAATCATTCACAGACCATTTATCAAGATAGACACCGCTAACACGTCAACTTTCATGAAACCAAGCGTGCCGTTTTATTAGGTTATCCGTACCCAAAGCGTAAATCGGAACCCTATTACTAAGGCTTGGCTGTCCATCTGTCTGTCTGTCCATCTGTTTGTCTCTCCATCTGTCTGTCTGTCTGTCTGTCCGTCTGCCACCAGGCTGTATCTCATGAACCGTGATAGTTAAGTCAGTTGAAATTTTCACAGATGATGTTTTTCTGTTGCCGCTATAACAACAAATACAAAAAAATAGAATCGCTATCTTAAGAAGTGTTGATTAGCTGTGATAATCACACTAATATTATAAATGCGAAAGTTTGTGTGGGTGTGTGTGTGTGTGTGTTAGTGTGTTTGTTACTTCTTCACGCTGAAACGGCTGGACGGATTTGCATGAATTTTGGAATGGAGATAACTGGACTCCTGGAATAGCACATAGGCACATATTTATCCCGATATTCCCATGGGATCGAGATTTACGCGGGTAACACCGCGGGGCGCAGCTAGTAAAAAATAAATTAAAAAAAACATTTAACTCTAACAAAAAAGGTCTTTGAATCAATTGATTACAACTCGCTAGGGTAGGTACACAAACTATAGACCTGGTTTTGTAAAAGACTGGTGCCTGAGATAGGTTTGTGAAACCTGTGGTCACCAGGATTATTAAAATGAGAAAAAAACACGAAAAAAATTGAATTTCGCGCCACAAGCGAAAGCAACCACCTTAATAGAATGATCTCATGTTGCAGGTATTCACGGAGCCGGGAGAGATAGAATTAGTGGAAATGGAGAAGTTTGAAGATGGTAAATACTTGGATTGTATCGTTTACCAGTGATGGAAAACACCGGAGTTACATAACAGCATTCATGGGAGGAGACGGTGGTTCTTGCGGTGGGGAGCCGGGTTCGATTCCCGCTGCGGGACAAATGTTTTTGTGACCTATGAATATTATATATGATTTAGTAGTAGTAGAGCTTTTTTGTGAAAGAGTTCGTCCGGGGAAGTACTACCACCATACTTATTTCTTCCGCAAAGCAGTAGTGCTCGCATTGCTGTGTTCCGGTTTGAAGGGTATGGATGCCGGTGAAATTACAGGCACATGAGACTTTCATCTTTGTCTCAGGGTGGCGGGCGCAGTGAAATGCCACATAGGGCGCGTTCTAGGTGGACGTGACCTATGTAACATTGGTACTGCCACTGCTTATAGGCAGAGGGTACCGCTTAACATGAGGTGGGCCTTCTGCTTGATCCGTCATAACAAGTTGTATACAAAAAACGTAGTTCCTGATACCCACGACACAGGGGATCCTAATGTGGGATCAGGACTATGTATGTGACTGTTGGGTGTTATGTTAAATCATAGTCCCATTTTTTATACAAACTATGTAAAATAAATGCTATAAATAAATAAATTATCTAGCCCCGAGCTAAGCAGAGCTTGTGTTGTTGATACTAGATAACTGGTATACTTATACAAAACATTACATAGATAGATATGTTTTATTATACATAGAAAATACCCAGAACACCCTGAACAAATAACTGCAGATCGTACAAATATTTGTACCGAGGCGGGAATCGAACCCGCAACCTCCTGCGTCGCAGGCGAACCTTCGCCCGCCGCGCCACAGAGGTCGCCAAATGATGATGGAGACGAATGATGAATGATGGTGGACAACGGAACTCCTCGATGGATAATAGTAGACTGGCCGTGCTTAGGCTCATTTTGATCAGCACACGGTTACGATCACTAATTTTATAAAACCGTATATGTATTAAAAAAAAAAAAATTTTGTTCTTCTATTTAGCCGACTTATTGATAACCTCCTGTTTTAAAGTCAGTTAAAATGTTTTTTCAGTTAAACTAGACGAGGGCACTCAAGAAACAAAGTTGTACACCATCACTGGAGGTAAGGCCACACGCCTTTTTTTCGAAAGGGTAGGCAGAACACCAATTCCTGGTGTTTTCTTTTCACCGTGGGTCGCACCGTCTTGTGAATATAGACGTGACAAGTGCTGAGCTCATCGCCGCCATTGCTTCCCACGACATTATTTTTTATACACAAAAACACTGTATTAGAGCGTACGCTCGCCTTATTCGCCATTTTCATGCAACCATTTTCGTTGTCAAAAGTCAATGTCAAAGTCAAAATTATTTTATTCATTAAAACCACAAGGATATTTTCAAAAGTTATGGCCAAAAAAGGTCTACACAGCTTAAAATTGAGAAAAGATTCTACTTAGTACGATATATCAAACAAAACTTGCTAGTTGCTACAAACAGATTGATCACGATGATAAAAGGGTGCGGGTGCATGAGTATGTATGTGTATGTGTGTATGAATATATGTGTATGTTCGTGGGTGTGTGGATGTATGTGTGGGTGTGGGTGCTGTGTGGAGTGTTACAAATGTAGGTATGTGTAAGTATAGTAGCTAGTAGTTTTAGGTCTTGTTTTAGACATTTTTGCTTTATTCTTGTGATGATCTATGCGTTGAAATAAAACTTATACATATGAGCGATGCAGTTTTTTAATTTCCCATTTAAGGGTATCCTTCGAGTGCCTGAAGATGTCAATGCTAGAATATGATTTATTGTAAGTATTAGCAGCTCGACATAGGACCGAGTTTTGTGCATAGTTGATGTTCACACGAGGGACATGAAAGAGCTCAGTATGCCTTGTGCGATATAATCACAGTATTAGTGTTGAGTAGCCAATATTCTGCTGCCGTGGTGTAAGTAATCACTTGGTCGCTTTTACGACATCCACAGGAGGAGACGGAGGTGTATTCTCAGGCCGATTGGTTAATGAAGCAAATTTTTATATTTCAGATAGCGTCTCCGCGAATCCTGATCGTTCTGTCCTCACCACTATTGTTGACCCGGGCACCTTGCCGCCACAGGTAATATTATTATTAACTACTTCAACCCCCCTTGGGGCCGTCCATTAATAACGTGATGTTTTTTTGTATCATTTTTTAGCCCCCCTCCTCCCCCTTAGTGATACGTGTTGAGGTTTAAGACTACCACCTCCCCACAAAATCACGTGTATTTTTAGTACCTACAAAGAATCTTAAAATGGTTAGGATATTATCTTTAAATACAGGTATAAAGTATAATCTGATTTTATACTAGCAAATTAAGGACCATGATAAAAATCTAGACAGAAAGGTTGCAGGTTGTTTTTGAGACTCATAAAAATTTCGCGGGGACTTCAATTCGGCTTTTCAGCCGCTTTTCGGTTTAGATATCGCGCGTTTGACGAAAAAATAAATACACGTGATATCTTACTACAGCCCCCTTGTGATATTTCGTGTTTTTTGCCGAACCCCCTCCCCCCTTTCGAGCCTCACCTGATTAATGGACGGCCTCCTTGGGGGGTTATTTTAGAAATTACTTTCTAAATGCGCCCCTAGACCACAAAAAGACTACCCTGCAAAGGGGTTCGAACATTTTTGTGTGGAGAAAGGGTTGAGTACCCGGTTGGAATTGTTAGTAGTAGCTTTTTTGTGAGAGTTCGTCCGGGGTAATACAACCTGCCGCGAAGCAGTAGTGCTCGCATTGCTGTGTTCCGATTTGAAGGGTATGGGTGCCGGTGAAATTACACGCACGTGAGACTTTCATCTTTGTCTCTCAGGGTGGTAGGCGCAGTGCAATGCCACATAGGGCGCGTCCTAGGTGAGCGTGACCTATGGCGTAATCACTCCCACCTAGGACGCCTACCACCCTGAGATACAAAGATGAAAGTCTCATGTGTCTGTAATTTCACCGGCACCCTTCAAACCGAAACAGCAATGCGAGCACTACGGCTTTGCGGCAGAAATAGGTATGGTGGTAGTACTTCCCTGGACGAACTCTTTCACGTAAAAGCTCTACTACTACCAAAAATGAATTTGAAATGCATGCAATTGTTTTTAACCTTTTTTTGTTGTTTTTAAATGGCGTCGTTCCATCGTCTAGCTACACAGATGTAGTAGTACATGGATAGAGTGCTAAATTAGCATAGAGTGTTCCTTCTTACTCCTATCCCAGAAGATAGCTTGCTATCCTATGTTAGAGAGAAACAAATATATTGTCACACAACAGTCGTTTTTCCGTTCCGTACCCTGAATATTGGTAACATGAATGTACATCTCCCTAGATTGGTACCATGAATGTAGTATTAATTGGTACCTAGTTATGGAATGTGTTATTACTGGAAGAAAGCGTTAGCTGAGTCAGTCGTGGGAAGCAATGGCGGCGATGAGCTCACCACTTGTCACGTCTATATTCCACGATGGTGCAACCCACTGTGAAAAGAGGCCTATTGTGGCTCTGCCTACCTCTTCGGGGAAAAAGGCGTGTGTCTATGTATGTATGTATGTATGAATGTACATCTCCCTAGATTGGTACCATGAATGTAGTATTAATTGGTACCTAGTTTGACATTTGGCCTGGTACGAGTTACACAAATAAAAACAGATAGATATATGCTTGTCTCATTCCAACACATGAATACATTCATATAAAAGAATGAGACTGGTATAATCGATACCGGTTTGTTTTTAGCCTTACTTCCATGCTTTAGTTCTTCTTCTGAGTAACACTACCTCTGACGACTACTCTTCGACGACTTTGACTCTTTGACGACCTCTGTGGCGTAGCGGGCGACGGTTCGCCTGCGACGCAGGAGGTTGCGGGTTCGATTCCCGCCTCGCAACAAATATTTGTGCGATCGCAGATATTTGCTCAGGGTGTTCTGGGTATTTTCTATGTATAATAAAAAATATCTATGTATGTTATATATTGTAATAAGTATATCCGTTATCTAGTACCCGTAACACAAGCTCTGCTTAGCTTGGGGCTAGATAATGTTCTGTGAACTGTCCAGCATTATTTATTTATTTTTATTTAACTAGATTATTAAAAATGACTTCTCTTACAGATAACTGACGAAAATGGAAGCGTTCTACAGTTCATCCAAGTCAAAATGCCGGACGGGAAGGATGGCTGGGTCGCTCTCAACGACTGATCGCGCACTCAAGTGCCACATACTAGATGGCTGGGTCGCTCTCAACGACTGATCGCGTACTCAAGTGCCACATACTAGATGGCTGGGTCGCTCTCAACGACTGATCGCGCACTCAAGTGCCACATACTAGATGGCTGGGTCGCTCTCAACGACTGATCGCGCACTCAAGTGTACACAATACACATACACTGTCATGGGTTCTAAACTCGGGTGCAGAAACGATCTTTAAATTTTAAAGACTACTTTAAGACGATATGTTTAACAGTAACAGTAAAGGCTACAAACTTGATGTTAAGGTGCTCATGTTTGTGGCGAGAAATTCAAATTTTTTGAATTAATTACCCCTAAACAAAAAAAAACACTGTAAAAATGTGTTTAGTGGAATCGTAGATGATATTTATGAGATACTATCAATAAAATATGTGTGTTATGTCTCCTAGTTCTCGCGAAATCATCTTTCGCTATCTGAAGATGTGTTGATGAGCTGTGATGGGCAAAAAACACCAAAAACATAGAATTTCGCGCCGCAAGCGTGAGCATGCACCTTAATTATAATCATTCTACAACTGAGTTCTAGTCTGGTACCACAATAGATGTTATGTACAGTCGCCTGAAACATTTAAACTATATAAATTTTGTAAATATTTATTGTTAAATTATAAATAACTAGCGACTCGCCCCGGCTTCGCACGGGTAGCCCCGGGTGACCCCCCCCCCCCCTCCTACCCCTCTCCCCTATGTCAATCTCCTGGTTCTAAGCTACCTCCCCACCAATTTTCAGCCAAATCTGTTCACCCGTTCTTGAGTTATAAGTGGTGTAACTAACACGACTTTGTTTTTAACCCCCGACGAGAAACGAAGGGGTGTTATAAGTTTGACGGGTCTGTGTGTGTGTGTGTGTGTGTCTGTCTGTCCCATCGTAGCTCCCGAACGGCTGAACCGTTTTTTTTTTTTTTTTTTTTGTTTGAAAGGTGTATTTGTCGTGATTGTTCTTAGCTTTGTTTGATCAAAATCGGTTCAGCCGTTTCATTGCGTTGGGTTTTTTTTATTTTTACAAATTTAATTACTTGTATATACATACAGTGGTGGCCATATAATTAAGAACGCTGATATAAAGGGAAGATTTTGTCCAACTAACATGCAAAACTAATTGTATGCATTTGTTTTTATTTCTCTCGGTATCGTAAAACATTTCCATATTACCACTGTATTCATTGATACACATGATTGGCTAAAAATCAATAGGCAAACTTTTTACACTACTTTTAAACAAAGTATTCCTTATTACTGGCTGGTCACGTAATTAAGAACGCTAAGTAGTTTATACCTTTATTCAAATTTAAATAGAGAACACTCAGTCGATTTGTTACTGTTTGTATAATTTTGGCGCCATTACGTGCTGTAAAAGATTAAAGGTGATTGCTTCTTTAGAAAAAACAATGGGAAAAAATAAAAGTTGTGGTAAATCTACAAGGGAAGTAATAATCAAACTTCGCCGGAAGAATTGGTCTTATAAAAAGATAGCCGACCATCTGCAATGTTCAAAAACGATGGTTTTCCACGCTGTAAAGCATTTTGCTACGTATCAAACTACTTCGAATGTTCCACGTGTACCTAAACAGAGAAAAACAACTCCTCGA
Organism: Operophtera brumata; assembly: GCA_932527175.1. Classification (NCBI taxonomy): domain Eukaryota; kingdom Metazoa; phylum Arthropoda; class Insecta; order Lepidoptera; family Geometridae; genus Operophtera; species Operophtera brumata. The sequence continues at coordinate 48,228,865 of OW052239.1, read as the reverse complement.
GATGACCGAAACATCGTTCGTATGGCAAAACAAAATCCTTTTAAAGGTCCAATGAGCTTAGAAAAGAATATTTTGGTGAAAACAACCCTTCAGCAATCTCAGCACGCACTATTCGAAGACGTTTGGTAGAAGAAAAATTGCACGGTAGGATAGCAAGAAAGGTACCCATGTTAAAACTTTGCCACAGGCAAGCCCGGCTTGCATTTGCGAGAAAGTATGAAAACTGGACTGTGCAACAGTGGAAAAATGTACTTTTTTCTGACGAGACGAAAATAAACAGAGTATGTTCTGATGGAAAACGATATGTACGACGTCCCCCGAATACAGCATTCTACCCAAAGTACACGAAAGTTACATTAAAGCACGGTGGTGGAAATGTGAAAATTTGGGGTTGCTTTTCTGGTCATGGTGTAGGACCTGTAAAGCTGATAGAAGGTAACATGGATCAGTTCCAATTCAAAAATATACTGGAAGAAACAATGTTACCATACGCTGAAGACGTTCTACCGGTCATTTGGACATTCCAGCATGACAATGATCCAAAGCACACTGCACGCACCGTAAAGGAATTTCTTACAGCGCAATTAGTTTCTGTCTTAGACTGGCCTGCTAACAGTCCAGATCTAAACCCAATAGAGAATCTGTGGTTTGAAGTAAAGAAAAAGGTTTCAAATACAAAGTGTGGAAATTTAAGAGAGCTGTATGACGTTTTTTTAGAAGAATGGAACTCTATTTCTCTTGCGAAATGTCAAAAATTAATGGAGTCAATGCCTCACCGGTGTAAAGCTGTAATTAAAAGCCGTGGATATGCTATTAACTATTAATTTTAGTTAAATATTTATTAAATTTCTTTTTATGTTTCCTGTGCTACATAATATTGTGATTTTTTAAATCTAAGTGTCATACAAAACATTTCCCGAGCAGTTAAATAAATCGTTCTTAATTTTTTGTCCAGTTTCAGTACTATTTGAATGTGTTACTTTGATAAAATCAATAAAATGTGCAAAAAATAGTTAGCGATTTCATACTTTATTCTTAAGTCAGGTTGCTCTATTAATGTGACTATTATATAACATAACTAGTTGCTTCTCAGAAGGTACACATCTCTGTGTATGATACGATTTAAATAAAAAACTTCTAGAACTTCAAATCGTTCTTAATTACATGACCACAACTGTATATAGATGTCTCTCAGCGTTGTACAATCCGCGGAGTGATGGCACTGGTGTCCTGGTTTTTTTTACTTCTTGATTGATGGAACTTGTCGAAGATCCACCTGATGTTAAGAGCCTGTCGAGAGTCGTATAGGCGTATTAAACGTATTTTTAGTAAAATCTACACAGTTTAAGACAACAAAAAAAAATATGTTAATTTTCATCATATTCCCAAGGTCTGATCGAGCTCGAAAGGCAATTTTTTTCATTTTTTTTCAAGTCATCGTTTTTAATTGTTTTTGTTTTAAGTTAATTGTTCCAAATAAAAAGTTTTTTTTTTTTTAATTACAACAAATTTTCTCGATAGAAAAAAATCGTGAACTTACCTCTACAATGCGCTTATAACGTAAATTTCTCAATTACCTAACAGTGTACATTGATAAAATTAATAAGAGTAACTAATAATATTATTCTAGAGGGCATAGTCGATTTATATTTTCGATTACGCAGCGTATATTTGTTTTAATACCGTTTTTCGTTCACCTTTCGTAGCGCGAGCGCTGCTCTGTCACTTTCTAACTTACCTGAACTTTACTGAGTTAGCCAGTGACGGAATTTAGCTGTTGTCTACCTCTTAATACAAGAGTTGATAACAGTGATACCAAACCACGGTAATTTGATTTCTATAAGAGTGAATAGGTGCCTGATGAAAAATAGTACCTAACTTAGACCTTTGTGCACTAATGTAATACATAGAAAAAACGTTTATTTCTATATCCAATCATACACGTTCAAAACAAATAAAAGACAGTGCATTAAAAACTAGATAATAAAACCAACATACACAAAAACAAAGCAGTACACTAAAATAAACATTTAAACCATATAAAAACTATAACTTAAAGTACCTACGTGTGTGCTGCAGCATCACAAATGGGTCATAGCTCAAAGAATTAACTTGCTCAAAGAGCAAACACTGATTTTCAGCTAGTACCCTCGAGGTGTCAAGTCGAGACGAGCGCTAATATATATTACGGCGCGGCCGGCAAGTCAGGCGTTGTTGGCCTACGTGAGAATGTGGGTCGCACTCATACGTGAGTTTATCCTCGCCTCGTCACGGCTTAGAAATTTGACTGCTTATAGATATATGCTTATGCTTATAGCTTTGGCTTATAGATTTGGATTTAAATTTTCTCAAACAATTAGCGGATATTAAGATAAGTTTTTATTTCACTTAGGCGCTGTCTTCACGAGCGAGAGAATCGCGACGAGTCCGCGCTCGCCCATAAAAACTATCGCCGTGTGGAGACGCGTTCATAGAAATACATGGCACGACGTTAATATTGCCGCGATTCTCTCGCTCGTGGACAGTGGCGTAACTATACCATATGGGGCCCGTGGCAAATTCGAAAATTTCGAAAAATTTAGTTGTGTTGTGGGGCCCGTGGCTAATTCGAAAATTTCAAAGAATATTTTTTTCTCACTTTGGATTTTAAGCAGAACTTATAAAAATATACTTTTCAAATAAAATAAAATACTCAGGTACAATGTAAAAAATATATTTTTGAGCTCACGGCCTCTTGGGTCGGGTCACAAAATACGTCTCGGTGAATAACAGCTCACTTGAAAAGTGAGCTCTTGTTTTTTTATTTGTATTTGTGAGAACTTTATTTCTAACTGACAGGAGTAATTTATGGCTCTGCTCGTTTTTTATGACGAATGATCGTGAGTATAATATAATATTTTGAAGATTTGCTACTTTATTGCTAGGTGTCATGGTTGTAATTAGGTTGAACTTAGAACTGTTTTAAAACTTTTGTTTCAGTTCGTTAGTAAACAAATATAGCTGTATAAGTTTATATACCCACGCGGACGGTATTTAATTTTAGCTTTGTAGGGTAGTTGAAAGAAACACAGAATGATCCAAATGTATGGTTTATTGTACTTGACACAATTACAGTTTGACAGGTTGCTTAAGTAGGTATCCGTGAATAACGTACACTCTTAGTATTATTTGTACGTTAGTATTATTCCTTACTCTGTGGTATTATGTAGGTACGTCGTACGTATACCCTGGTTCAGAATTCGAGATATTTTTTTTTAACAAACAAATGTCACTGTTAGACAGACAGGCCAGTGGTAAAAACATTTTTTTGCGTGGATCATGTTTTACTATTAGTGACCCGCGGCTTCTCCTACGTCTTAACAATTGTATAAATTTTTTGTAATATCCGCCAAGCAGGTTCGCTCGCGCGGTATGTACCTTCAATTTGCGGCAATGTATCATCATCAACGGGAAGTGTATCGTGTGAAATAAAAAAATAATGTTCCTAATCAGAAATTAAATGACGGAGATACCAAACATTAAAAAAACACGAATTGAGCACCTTTTCCTTTTTTTTGAGGTTTTTTAACAAAAAAGTTCAAAACTCGATCGACGTTCGCGCGTTCTCACTTCATAATCATTTATTCATAGATCATGAGGAATTTATCATTTAAAAACTGGCAATATAGACAAAAGAGCCAAGCTTGAGTTGAAAAATCGGGGCTAATAAGTTGATTGTTTTTATGAAATACTTTCGAAAATACTATGAATTCTGGATACGTACTGATGGTTGGTGACTTTACCAGTCGTTTTTAGACGTCCTTTGTAGTTTCTGCACACTTTTATGGCACAACTCGTCATTGCAGACACAAATTAGACACAACGATGCGACCGTTCACCTTGACGAGACAATTGACACTGAGAGGCGGCGAGCGACTATATTTTTCGACGCATTTGTGACGTGAAGCACAATCAAATCTATAAACAATCAAAGATCACAACTACTCTGTCATATCTTAGCTGTTAGATTCAGTATCAGAATCAGATTCATCATTGATGTTAATAATAAATCTATCAGAAACACCATCAATTATGTTATTTAATTTAACCATTTCATCTTCTATTTTTATCGCATGACGTACACAGTCTGCCCATTTCTCCGGCGTCACCTTTCTTAAACCTTCTAATAACAGCTTTACCTCATTAATTTTAAAGGTTTTATTATTTCTTGCGACATGCCCCTTTACTTGAGCCCACACAAGCTCAATTGGGTTGAGCTCACAATGGTAAGGGGGCAGTCGCAAGATGGTGACGCCGTTCTGGGCAGCCAACTCATCCACCACATTCTTATTAAATCGGGTCTTATTTTCTGTTACAATTTTCAATAACTCTGCTTTTATCATATTTATGTTGTAGGCAATGGTTTTTGCATGAAGCCATTCCTGGATGGAGGCTTTTCTCCATGAGGTGTTTGGAATCCGCTCCAATTTGCGGCTGTGGTAAGGGGCATTATCCATAATCAAAATTGAATTTGGTTTTAAATCAGGCAGAATTTTTGTCAACCATTCTTCAAAGCACGCTGAATTCATCTCTTTACGGTAATCGTCTGTATTCGTTTTTGATTCAAACAACAATAAACCCCAATAAGATTCTACAAATCCTTCTTCACTCCCAATGTGGCTTATAATTAACCTCCTTCCCTTGCCCGATGGAGCTTTTAGCCCGGTGGTCAATCCGTCCAAAAATGCTTCTTTTGAAGATGTCACTTGAGTGTCCACCCATGTTTTATTTAATAATTTATTTTATTTACAATTATTTAGAATCTCTGCAGTGTTCCAAGTGACATGAAATATTTTATACTAAAAATATATTTTTGCTTGATAACTTTGTTAATAACCAAAATAACTCAAAAATATATACGACAAAATATTGATTACATTATAGTTTATCAGATCCGAGTTAGAATAACACGCCAAGCCTGTTTATTGGCCTAATTTAATAAACTAACTTATTAGTACCTATTTTTTTGCTATGGTATCCCCTTTGTTTACAAAAAATATCTCGAATTCTGAACCAGATATAGGTAGATACGCCTATCCAGCGAGTTAAATCGTACTTAGGTAGATACGCTTTATGATGTACGTCGTACGTAGGTACGCGTTTGCTATCGTACTTGTTGTTGATGCCTAGCTAAGTATAATATAAGAATACTTCCCGAGGGACGGAGGGGACGACGAAAGTATTACGTGATCGCCTTCCTGAGCCCAGAAGGGCAGATCTAAAGGGGCTACGATTAGTAAAACCGTTACCGCCAGGAGATCTGCTAGCTAACTGATTTTCAATTATTATTATTTTTCGGAAGGATTTATATGCAGTTGACCGCCTGGGGCCATGACTGCTTTACCGGGCTTTTGGTGAGCGCAGATGGCGCTCAACCTGTAAAGTTAGGTTGGGGCAACGAGAACAAGGGCACCACTTAGGTACGAACCTCGGCTTGGGCTGTTGCCAGGTTGGGAGGATCGAATAGAACGCCCCGGAACATGCTTGTACCGGTTTTAGGCGAAGGTACAGAAGGTACTTAGAAAGTTCTTCGACCTCGCCGGCGAGGTCGGTGTAAGGGTGTAGTGTTTTCTCTGTCTTAACTGGATGACGTCACTACCGCATTAGCGGCAGTGATAGGGTCATCGGGATCACCAAGAACGTGTCTTGGTCTACGGAGGGACTGCGGACATTAATTTTTTTTATTTTATTTTTTCGAATGGATTTTATGCAGTTGACCTGGGGACTGCGTTACCGGGCTTTTGGTGAGCGCAGATGGCGCTCAACCTGCAAAGTTAGGTTGGGGCAACTAGCACAAGGGCACCGCTTAGGTACGGACCTCGGCTTGGGCTGTTGCCGGTTGGGGAGGAACGGGCAAAACGCCCCGGAACATGCTTGTACCGGTTTAGGCGTAGGGTACCGAAGGTTCGTCGACCTCGCCGGCGAGGTCGGTGCAAAGGTAGAGTGTTGTCTCTGTCTTGACTGGGCGCTCCTTCCACTTATATAGCTAATGCCAGAGAATACAATGCAATTAGTACTACGGCCTTGTACTAATATTTATTCTGTGCTACGGCCGTGGCATCTGGTGGGGGCTGGCTCTCGTTAGATGAAACAGCAGACAGTGTGCGAGCGAGAAAGTATTCGAGCTCGCGCGCATGGGTTGAGGCGGAGTTTTATAAATTATATCTTCCTACAGCTTTGATTTTGTAAGTGACCCGAAATCTAGTTGTATTCTTGATCGAAGCAGATTTAGAAAGAGATAAAACACGTTGAAACTATTACAATTATGATCCGTTTTTTATACTGAAATGGTTATTGTTTTGTTAATTTATAAATTCGCTCAAGTTGCATTATGTTGGTATCTGGATCAGTTCAGCTATCTATAGATCGTTTTAAATAGATGAACTGTTTCATTTGTATTGTATTTATTGTACATATATGATTAATTTATAAAAATAGTTAAGTAATAAATCTTACTAATGGAAATTACATTGTTGTTTCTTTAACTATAGCGCCATCTATTGAGGAAGCCGTTGCAACTCTGCTCAATCAACCCCAGTAATAACAGCATATCTAACTATCATTTTGAGTTTTTTTCATGATTTATTTTGTTTTAAAAAATAATTCTATTCTATTCTAATAAATCTTACTCGTGGAATTTACAATGTTTCTTTAAGTATAGTGCCATCTATTGAGAAATAAGATGCAACTCTGCTCACCCAATCCCCTAGTTTTACCAAACGTAGTAGAACCCACCAGAGGACTCTTTCAGCCATGTTCCGTTATTTTGGTGCATGGAGCAAATACCAAGTCCATGTTTTATTATTGGCATTATAACTAATGTAGGTAGGTCAAGTTTAGGGAAATGAAAGTATTTTTCATATTGGTGAAAATTGACTACCAAAGTTTTAGTAAAACGGCCACCGTTTTACTTAAACATGACTTAACTGTGACTGACTTGGAAGGAGTGTAACGTTGCAAATTATATTGAAAATAATGGTAAATGCACAAGCCGTGCGAAGCTAATTATACCTAAAGAAAAAAAACCGACCAGATACCTCAGTGGTTTTCTGCGCTGCTGTAGTTGTGGAAACTGTAGTTAGGTATATCTTGTTCGAAGGTGGAAACGGACTGCAATCTCACTTGCTGGTGGTAAGGTAATTATGTCAAATCCCTAATTGCATTCTTATTGCCCTCCCCTCATTGCATTCTACGGGGGAGGCCTCATCAAACAACATCCGTCTTTAGAAGTCCACTGCTGGACATATTCTCCCCCATAGAATACCATGTTTTTTTACAACCACCGTTTGAGGTGGTTGTTCGATTTGGGTCACGTGACGCTAACTGGACACTAACTGAGCCTGTGAAGTGAACGGAACAACCATACGCTCTGACATAGAATAAATAATAGTTGGCTCCAGCTACCATGGAGGTCTCCAGCTACAAAACACATGATTTGACTTTGATAAACGTCAGAAACGTTCGAGATGGTTGTTCGCTTCGATAAATTATACTGATCGCAGGTTGTTCGGTTAAAGTCAGGTGACCATTTGCAAGCCTTACTTACTACGTGAATTGGCGAACTAGTGGAAACACCAATCCAAGCCATTCATTAAAAAATTGAATTGAATAGAAATGAAGTCAGGTGACGCTAACTGAGCCTATAAACGGAACAACCACCCATACACTTTGACAACAACCAACACCCAGAGTGTAGCCGTTGAACGCACCACATAGGTGAAAGAAAGAGTTCGTTTACGTCGAAAATTGTCAGCGACATCGACATTGCTTGTCAGTTCAAGTCCTTGAGAGCCTCAGAGCGTGGCTATAAAACAACTACAACCGTTGGGTATACCCATTATACTTTCTTTATATAAAAAATTACTCGATGCATTTTACGCACCCGTTCAATGGGTGTTGTTTTCTAACCACGCTCTGAACGACTTGGATTGACACGAAATGTCAATGTCATTGTCAATATTTGACGTCAACAAACGCTTTCTTTCACCCAGTGTTGCCAATTTAGCTCTATTAGAGCTACTGTATTCCAACAGTGTCAGCACTTTTTTTCCAAAGAAGTTAATAGGTAGTATGAATGTTTTTTTAGTTTTATAATACACCCAAATGCAGTAGGTATGTCAAGTGTAAAATAAAAAAATTACAACCGTTGGGTGTACCCATTGAACGCGCCCCTGGTGATTTACATAATAAGTAAATAAGAAAAAACAAACTATATATTTATCAAAACTTTACTGTAAATTTGATAATTAAATTAAAAAGATAGCCAATTAATTTATTTTATAATATAATATTGTTGGTAAGAATGAACGAAATTATAAAATAAATTATGCATTTTAATCCAAATTATCTATAATATATACATTTTATTTATACGACATAATAAGTATAAACATAACTAAAACATGTGGGTCATTTGAGACTCACAATAACACCACAGCTACAATAAATGTTAATTCATCTGAAGCTAGCACTTCACTTGGCGTATTTTCGTTATTATGCCTAGGCAAATAGCACCATGCACAGTTAAGGCTGCGTTTCCATTGACGCGGAGTTGGGCGGAGCGGTGCTTAGCGGTGCATGAATTGACCAATCACTATGCTCGAAATCTCTGCTCCGCTTCAATGGAAACAGCACGAGCGGAGCGGTGCAGAGCTGAACGGATATTCATATAAAATAAGCGAGGTGATGCGGAGCGGAGGACAGCGGGGCGGTGCGTTGCGGAGGGTAGCTAGGAGAGCGAAACGGCGAGGTGCGGCCGGGGTGCGGGGGAGGGTGTGACGCCACGACTCGCGTGCAGTGCGTCGTAGTAGTTATAAACGTTACGTCATAGGTGCAATACGTATTCTCCGCTCCACTCCGCTCCGCTCCGCTCCTCTCCTTTCTGCTTCAGTGGAAACACTTACCACTTTTCACCGCTATTCTCCGCTCATCTCCGCACAGCTCCGCGTCAATGGAAACGCAGCCTTAGTCATGGTTATTTTGCCTCGACAACATAACACAAAAATTCGCGCAAATACGCCAAGTGAAGTGCCAGCATTACACAAAGATAGCTGCCCCATGATCATGTATGTACAGTGGTGGAATGAAAATGTTCGTCACCTTAGGGCCTATTTTTGATAGTTCAATGTAAAAATCACACTGTTTTACCGACATCGTATTGAATCGGAAGTTCCGATACAATACGATGTCGGTAAAACAGTACCGTAGTTCTGATTCATTTTTTTATTAGGAACTGCCAATGTGTCAATATTTCAAAAATTACCTTCAGTTACCATGACAACGGATATTAGCAGCGATTGAATGACAGACACTGCCTACAAATAAAATGACAAAACTTCTGGGTAACTCAATAAAAGACAACGGATATTAGCAGCGATTGAATGACAGACACTGCCTACAAATAAAATGACAAAACTTCTGGGTAACTCAATAAAAGACTGGCCAAGTACGCACCGGACCACGCGCATTCAGGGTTCTGGTAAAAATACAGTCTTATTCTACTTTAAGCTCTAAAATGATACTCCACATGCTGGGGTACGACAGATTTATTTTTCCTCTACACTTTAACTTGTATGGGAGCCACCCTCCAAAATAGTTTTTGGTTATTATTTTTAGGTTTGGGTCAGTAAAATACATAGGTAAATAGTACAAATATGAATACTTCAATGGTTTAGCCATTATAGACCCGTGTGATAGAGACGGACGGACGGATGAGCGAGAGCAATAGGGCTCCGTTTGGCCCCTTTGGGTGGGTACGGGACCCTAAAAAAGTAGTTCCAAACTTAAACAAGCAACTGATTAAAGGTAGGTAAGCGATTTTAATAAACATTTAAATTATGGTTTTCTATACAGCAGTCTGCTCCGTAGGATAGTTGGAAAAGGTCATATGTGCTCGCGACAAGCTAAGGTGATTTATTATTATTATTATTATTAATTTATAGACGAGCAGCTTTCGCTGATGTGTCTACGTCACAGTATTAGAGTTTAAAATTTAGTCGAAATATTGTCTCTTAGTTTTGGTAGATTTTTTTGAGCACTGATTTATTTGTTCGAAGCCAGATGTCGAGTTTATTTTTGAATGCAAAAAAATATAATAATTATTATAATTTTTATTTTTGAGTTTTTATTTTTTTTCATTTCTTTGAAAACTGACGAATGTTTTCATTCCGCCACTGTACATGACGTTGACTGTACCATTGCATTTCCAGAACCATCGTAGTATTAATTTAAAAGACTTCACAGAGATATTCCTAAAAGCCTATGCAGACTACAGACCTTAGTCAGTCGAGCTTATACTTCACGGCCCCACGTAACCACCATTTCCTTACCGAGTGTGCAATAATCCAAGAAAAAATGGTCTGCTACTTTGAGAATACCACGTGGCTAACACCAGACGTCACTATCAGCTGCTAGTTTAGTGCAACATTACACATTCATAAACAAGCACAAACAATAATAAAAGTCAGTGCTATAGTACTCCTCATGTAAAAGGAACGCTGGAATGCTTGAAGAAGTTTGACCACCAGCATTATTTTTACATGACATGGCACATTACACTTACTGACGATACGCTGCCAAGTTTGTACTATAATTTATTCTGTGACCAAACCTAAGACTGTCTGTTCGTGATAATCTCCAGAATTACTGAATCAATTCGGATGCAGTTTTCAGTGGTGTATTGAGATTAAAATTTAAAATATTATCCCGAAAAACGAAAGGTGGTGTTGTCTGTGAGGGGTAATCTCAGAAAATACCGATCCAATACCAAACATTATTTCCCTTACAGGAAGCCACATTATCACAGAGTGCTATAGCCTATATTTTACTAGTTAATAAGTCTGTAGCACAGGGACCGGCTGTCTCAATTCTCGTTGGTGATGACGTTGTCTGGTGTTTGACCATCGGATCACGGAGTAGCATACCTGGCGAATACCTATATTATTATATCACAGAGTATGTTATAGCACAGAAGTTTGTCATAGGCTTAGGCAGAGAAATAATGCATAATAGACCCCGATATAGGACATCGGTGCAGATCTTATCGCCCTATTTTAAAATAGACGTTAGAATAAATTCGTATTAAGCCAAAATATGCAATACGGCCGTTCCAACAAAGGTAACATCATTCAGTCTGTAGTACACAGGACTATTAAATTATTTACACTAGCTAAAAAGATTCTCAGTAGCCCTTTCAATCTGCCAATCAAACGTCGACAAGGCCACCCGAGCCCTATGTTCATCGATGCCCATATCTACTATACGTTGTACTTTGTTATTAAACTCCGTTATCACATTGGGCCCACCCGCGTACACATTCGTCCAATGGCGCGCAGTCATTTGGAATAATTGGTAGTTTTCTTTGTATTGCTTTGCTACAACAGCATCTTGTGGGTCATCTGGTTCTCCGGCTGACAGTAAGGCTTGTATCGACAGGAGTACAGTCCGTAAAGTGAGAGCTGCAGCCCATTGGTCTTTAAGAATATCCAAGCATATGGCCCCAGTTACAGATGAGACATTCGGATGCCAAATTTTGGTCATGAAACGTATCTTCGGAGGATTGAATGGATAGGTATCAGGGACTTTGATCTCTAGAATGAACCGACCTCCATCGTAAGGCGTATCAGTCGGGCCCACAATCTCTCCTTTTAGCTCGGTCCAGCTTTCGTTGACTAGTTCCAATTTTATAGCACCCCCTGCAACCTCCTCGCTTTTAATAACCTCCTTAAACTCCCTCTTGATACGTTTTACTGCTATATTGGCCATTTTTGATAACAAATTTTGTGTAGAAGATTTTATAACCTGAAAAAAAACGATGATTTACCAAAATTGTAATGGAAGAACGTTTATACTCGGCCTTACTCATGTTTATAAAGTGTTTACAAGTCTATAAACCGTGAATTTCATATAGTTGTGACAGATATGATAGGCAAACGACATTGTTATTCAATTCACTCACACTCTTTGAGGTATTACTTCTAACGTTAACGTACCTTACTGCGTCTTTGTTCTTTTGCACTTTACGATGGTCATCTGATCGTATAGGTTTGAATTTTCACGAAATACACGCAGAAAACCAGCACTTCTCAGTTTGTCAAAAACTGTAATTTTTGTTAGCAAAATGTGAAACTATATAACCACAAGAATGAAAGAAAATCCTTGGAAGGAAAATCCGCATCAGGTTTTTTTGCCACTCATTCAACCAAGGGTGCGTTCCGAGTCACGATAAAATCGATGTGAGCGATCACAGTGCTATTTTGCGTTCCGATTCAGAAATCGCGCTTATGGCAGTTTGAGCGTTGACGTGACTCGGAACGCTTTGTATACGTTATTATCAATAACCTCTGTAGTCTGTCACTTTGACAGTAGCGCTTACAGTAATATCGGTTTGGCGCATGGTCGGTGTAATCGCAATATGGCGGATTTAATGACGTCATTCATGACGTCACACGCAATATCGTAGTCGCGCTCACAGCGTTTCGGAACGCTAATAATAGCGATCACATCGATTATAGCGTGACTCGGAACGCACCCCACAAGAGTGTATTCAAAATTGATTCAAACATGCAAAGACACTGACAGTGACAGCCGTGAGCCCATTTCCCTTCGCGCATTGAGCATTCCCTGAACGCGCCAAAAAAAAGAAGAAGGAGAAGAAGAAGAGCATTCCCTGTAAATATTCTGTGGCATTCCTCAGAAGCATGAATGTAGTACCTAACAGCAAATGTTTATTCTGTGCTAACCATAGATTTAGTATATGTACGTCTATGGTGCTAACAGTCATAAAAGAAGAGAAGAAGAAAAAGGTAGAAAGAATCCAAAAAGCAGATGTCTTACACTTGGTAGGTAAGGTACTTACGCTTATAAATCTGTGGTCTCGCGACTGGTATTTTTCCACGAGTTTCCACACGAATTTAACGTTCTAAATTCAAATCACTTTATGCCCCAGAGAGTTTCATACAACTTTATATCCCTCCGGAGATAATGCGTTACGAGTACTTTACGTTGAGGTTGCATGATCTGTAATTGGCCATCGTCGAGCAGGTGGTGTGAAAATATACCTAATATTTGTATTGAGGAGTCGATCTGCTTAGAATATTTGCAAATTGCTATTGCAAGTCACCAATAACGAATTTTATTTTAGTTTTTTTTTATTAGGTAGCAGAGTAACGGCTTTTATTGTAGGTAGGTACCTATCTACATTCCTGATGTTTTAGTGATAAAATAAAGTGATCAGTAGGTAGGTACTACCTACCCTGCAATAGCATTACGTACATATCATTGTGTTCAGAGTGATCGATCTCCTGATCTGGTGGAGGGGGGAGAGAGGACAGGGCAAAGATGCGAAAACCTGGTAACAGGTATGATTAATATCTCAATAACTGCTTGTCTGATTCCAATAAGTAAGGTATCATACGATAGGTAATTAAATGATCAACATACTATGTCTCACAATAGTTTTCGTAAATGTCATAGTTTATTAAATATTTAGAAAAAAGGCGAATTTCAAACAAAAGATGATTTTGGCTTTGGTGAATATGACAGTAAATGATATACCTACCTATAGGTAGGTACTTACCTTAAAAATAATGTATGACCTAGGAAGATGGTTATATCTCCATGTGTATGACAAAAAATTAGGCGCTTTATTCACCTGTCTTAACGTTTTTTATTAATATCGAATAAATACTACAAATCTGTGGCTTGTTTTTATAATTAAATATTTATAAAAAAAACGAATTTCCAACAAAAGATGCTTCTGGCTTTGGTGAAAATCACACCTAACTAAAAAGTAATGTATGACAAAGAATTGGGCGCTTTATGTCTTGAAGTTTTTGCTGATCTTAATAATTTCTGTAAGTATCTCTTTGAACGGTAATAGTTAGAAACTTCAAATTTTCACGAAATAAGTAGGTACCTACTGCTATAGTTTTTAAAACAAAAAAAATAAACTAAAAAATAAAATTATATTAAACCTTTTTTTTTTTGCTCGAGCTTAGTAATGGCACAGATTAAATAATAGTAAAGTAGGTACTTCGTAAATAATGGCTGTATTTTTTTATCCGTAAAAGTTAGAAACTTGAAATTTTCACTGAATAAGTGCTGCTATAGTTTCTACAAGAAAACATACCAAAAATTAAATAAAGTAAAACATAAAATATGGTAAACTTTTGTTTTTGCTCGATCTTAATAACGGCTGTATTTTATGAACTGTAATAGTAAGAAACTTTAAATTTTCATAAAATAAGTACCTACTGATATCCTAGTTTTTACAAGAAAACATAACAAAAATAAAATCAAGTTAAAAGTTATTACATAATAAACTTTTGTTTTTGCTCGATCTTAATAACAGAGTTTTACCTACCATTAAAACTCTTATTATGTCCGGAGCCTTCTTCGAAGCCTTAAATATTATTATTATCCTCCTAATTTTCGAGCTTTCTCCTTCTTCTTCTTGTTGTAGTTCCACTCTCCAGCACTAGGGGGCGCTTAGATCAGGCAGCATGTTCACCAGTAGTGCGCGCGCATTTGTCATCATTGTGGGTCTCAAAATAACTTAAATTTAACTTAAATCACCAGGCAGAACTGACTGTAAGGCTTCGAAGAAGGCTCCGGACATAATAAGAGTTTTAATGGTAGGTAAAACTCTGCTATTATGTCCTTCCGCCGTTCTTCGAAGCCTTAAATATTATTATGAGACAGTGTCTGTTTTCGCCTGGTGAACAGGATGCTAATGTGACTAAGAATACCTACTTAATTATAACATAAGAAACTGAAAAATGTGTTTTTTTTTTTATGTATTTCAAAGTACTACTATGAGCAATCTACTCCCAAACATCCATCTTATTTATCTTAACTAAACCTTATCTTATATATATATATATATATATATATATATATATTATACAAAACCTTTGTTGTACTGGCTTAAAAAGTGCCCCCAATGAACTAACTGAAGTATTGGTGGGCCGAGATTTAATTTATTTCCTATAAAATTGTACAAAAGTATTTTCTGATCTCCAATTCGCTCTCGCCAAGATTCTATCTAATGGCTCTCTGTCAAACCAACCCCTTGAAACTACAGCTGACCTGACACTTCCAGGGGTTGCATCCACACCAGCCTCTCTCAAAACTGATTTAACCCATCCCGCTATTACAGTTCTGGACGCAGCTTTGGCTGTACCGCGGGCGGTTACAAATAAACTACCGATATTAGCTGTGTCTCTCCTTACTTTACGAATAGAAAGTAACCTTTTGACCCATAACACCGGATCCAGATTAGGATTCCCTGCATTGGAAAACAACTTCCAACCGGATTGAATATATAACTCCGAATCTGTTTTTGATTCATTGTAAGGGGTTCCAAACAACACCTCTCGGAACCCAAGCCAACCCCAGCGGCCCGTGGTGCACCCTGCTGAACAACAGACGAGGCTCTGGCGCCCCACCCACCAACACGCACTGGACCAGCGTGGTGGGTTAAGGTCCAAACCCCCCCCCCCCATCATGACAGACACGATTAAAACCACGCCCCAAATTCCCGGCGGCTCCGGGGTTGGAGATGTTGATGACGGAAGACAGAACCACCCTGGGACCAGGGGTGCTAAGAATCACCGGGCGAGATCGATCCCCCGTCAGAAGACCCAAGCTAAAACCAAAATGGACGCCGATAAAACTATTAATATCCTAACATATAACGTTAGCACTTTAAAGTCAGAAGAACGGTTACTGGAACTAGAAAATGCCCTAATAAACATCAATTGGGACATATTTCTGCCGCAAAGCAGTAGTGCTCGCATTGCTGTGTTCCGGTTTGAAGGGTAAGGGTGCCGGTGAAATTACAGGCACATGAGACTTTTCATCTATGTCTCAGGGTGGCGGGCGCAGTGCAATGCCACATAGGGTGCGTCCTAGGTGGACGTGACCTATGAGGTAATGCACTGTTCATAGGCAGAGGTTACCGCTTAACATCAGGTGGGCCTCTTGCTTCCTACGACATCCAAGTGGTATAAAAATAATAATAATAATAATAATAATAATTGGACTGTGCGAAATTAGGAGAGAGGGAGAAGATACTATAGAACGAGGAGATAGCATATTTTACTATAATGGACTAGCGGGAGGCCTTTACGGAGTAGGATTTTTAGTTCCCAAGAAATGGAAAAGTAACATCCTAGAGTTTGTTTCATACTCTGATAGAATAGCCCTGCTTAAATTTAAAACCACCAAAACTAAAAGTCTTACAATCATTCAGGTACATGCCCCCAACACTGCTCACTCAGACGATGAAATAGAGGAATTTTATACCTTACTAAATAAAGCATGTGAAGACTACCGCAGTAACTGGAACGTAGTACTTGGCGACTTCAACGCCAAAATTGGTGAGAAGAAAGACACCGATGACCATAGAATTTTAGGTCCACATGGCTTAGGAGAGCGGAACGAACGTGGCTCCCGCCTTATTCAATTCGCTATCGGCCAAAACCTCCGTATTAGCAATAGTTATTTTAAGATAAAACCAAGCAGACGGTGGACTTGGCGATCCCCTGGCGATAGATATAAAAATGAAATTGATTACATTCTTAGCTCTGATCACAATTTAATCAAAAACGTCCAGGTTATTAACGCTATCAAATTCAGTTCAGAACACAGGCCTCTACGAGCAAAAGTAACGTTTGATATGAAATTATACAGGCAAACACAATTTAAAACTAGGATCAGGCGATTGGACAAAGAAACTCTCATAATTAATAAGCAACAATTCAATTTAGAACTTCAGAATAGCTTCTCTCTTTTAGATTTAAGTACTGAAGATGTACAACAACAATTTAGCAACATTGAAAATTGCATTCAAATAGCAAGCAGTAAACTAAAACGTACTTCAAGCAAACTTAAAAAACTATCACCAGAAACAGTGAAATTAATAGAAGAAAGATTTATTTTAGCTAAAGACATTACAGATCCACAGTACAAACATAAAAATAGAGAAGTGAAAAGAAACATCAGGAAGGATATCAGGATTTACAACGAAAATACAGTTCAAATAGCCTTGGAACGCAATCGCTCGCTTAAAATTGCAAAACAAGGCATCTCAAAAGGAAAATCTTGGATAACTAGTATAAAAGACAACACCGGCAAAAAACATCAAAGTCGCGACAAGGTTCTAGATATATGTACTGATTTCTATCGACAGCTCTATTCAGACCCTGGAAAAATAGATTCAACATACACAACTGATCCAGAAGTTTTCTGTTGCCCTGTTTCCATCCCGCCCATTACTGGCTACGAAGTACATTGCGCACTTCGCAAAATGAAATATAGCAGAGTGCCCGGTGAAGACGGCATAAGCACAGAAGCTCTTAAAATAGGCGAGCACACTCTCATACCGCATATCACCAACCTTTTTAATAGTGTTTTATTAACAGGTAAATTCCCAAAGCAGTTTTGCCACTCTAACGTGATACTGCTGCACAAAAAGGGGGACAAGACAGATATAAATAACTATAGGCCCATTAGTCTTATCTCGCACGTTTACAAAGCTTTTATAAAGGTCATCGAAGGTCGAATATGTGGTCAGCTGGATCTAGAGCAACCTCCTGAACAGGCTGGCTTCCGCGCAGGCCTCTCAACCACCGATCATCTCCATACAATAAATCAAATTTTAGAAAAACACTACGAAAATAACATCCCATTATATTTAGCCTTTGTTGACTACTCCAAGGCATTTGATAGTATCTCTCATTTGGCCATATTTAACGCTCTCCAAAACCAAAACATCGAATCTACCCATATCAACCTCATAAAACGTATTTATTCCAATAGTACTGCGTCATTAAAAATACAATCATCAGGACCATCATTCCCCATAGAAAGAGGTTTCAAACAGGGCGATCCACTTTCACCAAAGCTCTTCAATAGTACCCTCGAAGAAATCTTCAGAAAGCTGAGGGCCGATTGGGATGACAGAGGCATTGAAGTCGGTGGGGCAAGGTTGACTAACCTTCGCTTTGCTGACGACATTGTTCTCTTCTCCTCAACAGCAGCCGAACTACAGTCCTTGCTCGAAGACCTGAGCAATGCAAGCCTTGAGGTTGGATTGAAGATGAATATGTCAAAGACCAAAGTAATGACCAACAGTACCAAACATCAAATAGTAGTCAACGGTGAAGCGATGCACTATGTCCAAGATTACATCTATCTCGGTCAGATAGTTTCCCTCCAGGCGGGCAGGCAGGATAGAGAAATTGCAAGACGCACTGAGAACGCCTGGAGGAGTTATTGGTCGATGAAGGAGCTGATGAAGGGAAACCTTCCGATGATACTTAAGCGCAAACTTATGGACATGTGCATCCTTCCCGTTCTTACTTATGGCTCGCAAACTTGGTCTTTGACAAATATTCAGAAATCCAAACTCATGGTTTGCCAACGGGAGCGCAGTATTCTGGGAGTTAAATTAACCGACCGGATTCGAAACACCACACTGCGCTCCAAAACTAAAATCGCCGACGTAGGAGAAAAAGCCGCCCAGCTGAAGTGGAATTGGGCTGGACATGTCTGTCGTATGCCTGATGAGCTGTGGGCCAAAATAACCACTATGTGGAGCCCTGACACAGTGAGACGGCGTCGCGGCAGACCACGCAGGAGATGGCGTGATGAAATAGATGCCTTTAACACAGATTGGCAAACAATAGCACAGGATCGTAGTGACTGGAGGATATGGGGGGAGGCCTTTGCTCAACAATGGGATGATTCAGGCTAACAGTAACAGTATATGGGCCAAAGGGTGGATCTTCACTATGGTTAACAAACATACCTTCAGAAACATTTAGAAGCGTTAAGTCATGTAAGTAAACATATACGGAACATTTATCCAATTTTCCGTTTTAAAAAGTTGCAACGTTGGTACTCAGCAAGTGCAGATGCTCAGAAGAGGCATTTGCAACCGTTGGCTCTTTTAAGTTTGTAGCCAGTTCAAAATCAAATCTAAGGGCCGGCTCGACGGGCTCCTCAGTTTGCACCTCCGGTTCACATGGAGTGCCGTTATAATCCGGCGGATACCAACCCATAGGCGGGAAGGCAAGGTTCGATAAGTAATTTTCGATACCACTTACTTGTTCGGTAAGGCGTTCGAGTACCTTACCGATCCTGCGTGATCTTTTCACCTTGTGTTCGTCGACCGCCTTACGCTTACGCCTTTTATTCCCTTCGTTACCGCTACCACCATTATAGAAGAAGGGGGCGAATCCCGATCACGCACATTAATCTCGTCACTACTATCATTCGACATTGCATTCGAAACTACAACCCTACAATTTATATATTTTCAACTCAAACGAATGCTAACAGCGTTTTATAAATAAAATATGTTTTATAATCGAATAATAAAAAACGTTACTCGCTGAAAATCAGGACGCCAATGATGACAAATGCGCGCGCACTACTGGTGAACATGCTGCCTGATCTAAGCGCCCCCTAGTGCTGGAGAGTGGAACTACAACAAGAAGAAGAAGGAGAAAGCTCGAAAATTAGGAGGACCAGATCTCATAATAATATTTAAGGCTTCGAAGAACGGCGGAAGGACATAATAACGGCTGTATCTTTTGAACCGTAATAGGTAGGTAGGTATAGATACTTGAAATTTTCACAGAATAAGAACTGCTGTAGTTTCTACAATAAAACTTTCAAAGAACTTGCGGAGTGACTTTTTGAGTCCACGCGTGACCGTAATGCTGGCTTTTATTTTGGTCAACGAATAAGCATTGCCATACAGCCTGGCAATGCAGCCAGCATTCTGGGCACGCTGCCGTCGGGTGACGGCTTGCTGATCTGGTTAGGTTTTTAGTTTAGTTTTATATTTAGGTACAGAGGTACCTATACCTACTACTTCAGGTTTTTTTAACAAGCTTTTATTTAACTTGCATAATTATGCAATGTATGTAAGTATGTTTGTCTGGGTTGAATCCGGGTGGAATCTTGCAAATGAATTTTAAAACAGTTATCCTCAAGCGATTGCGCTGAATTAGGCTTAACTGTCAATTTCCTATGACAATACAATATGATGGTGACAGCGAGCTGATCTGATGATGGAGACGGAAGGTGGACAACGGAACTCCTCGATGGATAATAGTAGTCTGGCCGTGCGTGTTTAGGCACATTTTGATCAGCACACGGTTACGATCACTAATTTTATGTAAAGCTTGTATTGAAAAATATATTATTCTCAAAACACTTATTAAATTTAGAGCTTAATAAATTAATATAATTTTTCTATATTCCTAATTGATTCATAATTCCCTTCGATAAAGTACTAGTATAATATATCGATGATAATTCCTAATAATTCATAATATATCGATGATAATTCCTAATAATTCATATTTTAATCTCTAAATAAAGTATTATCTTAATATTTTTAGATAGTAGGTAATTTCTTACATTCTATGTGCTCTATGTACCTACCTACCCATGTAGTACATTTTTGGATGTCTCCGACAGAGTGTGTGAAACTTAAACTCGCATAAAAGGAACATAATGTAATAACCATACTTCATGCAAATAAATACCTATATGTACCTATTACATTTCAATAACTTAAAGTTAATTGCCGAGGCATGCCACTGGGTTAGAAACAAGCCTCACAATTTTATCTAAAACAACATAAATGGGTTCTTCTGCTGTTATAAAAGCCAGTTTTCTCACATCTTTCAACTCTCCTACCTTATCCAGAGCATATTTATACTTATTGTACACGTACATACCATCTTTAGCACAAACGTATGGTTTAAAATGCGGGTCAGCAGCTATTTCATTTACAACATATTTCTCATGTGAATTTACAATCCTAGTACCGATTTTCACTCTAAAAACCTTATTATTCTGTAGAAACATGATGTTATTGTCATCGTCCAGTATCAGTTTGTCAACTGCAACGCCCTGTAGCTCAAAAACATGATTCACATATCCAAAATCAAATTTGAATGCTTCCCGTCTTCTGTTTACGAAGTATACTGCGTTATCTTTTATGAACAGGCTTCGTATGTCATCGTTGACCGGCATTTGCTCTGGGACTTTGTCTTTTTTGTTATTATTTATCATGTAGAGACCGTCTGAGCCGCCTACGTATAATCTGTTCAGAGCCTGGTCTATAGCCAAGCCGGTCGCATTTCTAATACCGTCTATAACCCCGGCTTCGTTACCATCCAGTTTTACGTAGCCCAAAGCTCTCGTAGGGACCTTAGCGATCTGTTCGAATGTGAAGTAGGCAGTATTGTCGTTCCTATTGAAGACAATTTCGTGGATCTTGTTGACTCCTTCCTTGATTATGTTAACATCATAGTATTTGCGGTTGAGGAAGAGACCGGAGCAGTGCGCAGACGCGGACGATATGAACAGAGCGAGGATTAGATACTTCATGCTGTGATCTGAAAAACATGGAGCAAATTTTAGTGTTATTATTTATTTAGGAACATTAACAGAATTTATATTAAAAAAAAAAAAAAAAACTTGGCAGTTCACACAACATTAACTAGCCCCAAGCTAAGCAGAGCTTGTGTTATGGGTACTAGATAACTGATATACTTAATACAATACGATATTACATAGATAGATATTTTTTATTATACATAGAAAATACCCAGAACACCCTGAACAAATACATGACACACACATACATATACACACAAACATATGGTTGGGTGCTTACTGTTGCTAGTTTAAGATCTAATTTATATACAGTTCCAATTACAGGGAACACATCGTGCCTTGCACTAAATATTTTGCGTAAACATAGGTACCTAATTCAAAAAGACGACATTTTAAGGCCGATGATCGCAGATACCTTACCTATCTGTTTTTAACCCCCGACGCAAAAACGACGGGGTGTTATAAGTTTGACGTGTCTGTGTGTGTGTGTCTGGCTGTGGCATTGTAGCTCCCGAACGGATGAAGCGAGTTTTTTTCATATTTTTTTGTTTGAATGGTGAATTAGTCGGGATTGTTCTTAGCTATATTTGATCAAAATTGGTTCAGCAGATTCATAGCGTTGAGGGTTTTTTTTAATTTTTACAAAATTCAAAATTCTAAAAAATCTAATTCTTTTCGTCCGTTCGGGAGCTACGATGCCACAGACAGACACACACACACACACACACACACACACACACACACACACACATACACACACACAGACAGGTCAAACTTATAACACCCCGTCGTTTTCTTTATATGTAAAAACAAATAGAGAAGAAAAGTTTTTGCAAACAGCTTATTGCTAACTACCAGTGTCATAGTCAGAGACATGTTATCAATGTTATCAATGTAATTTAATATATCGTTTTTTATATATCGTAACCATAATATCATCCAAACCAGTGTAGGTACCAGTGTAGGTACCTACTACAACTTGAGAACTTTTATCCTCTACTATGCGCTTAATTAGGTAACGTAAATATATCTATTACATAGGTACCTACAGTATTAGTACATTGATTAAATTAATAAGAGTAACAATTAGGTAATATTATTTTAGAGAGCATAGTAGATTTATATATTCGAATACGCAGCAAACATTTTTGTTTTTCGTGATTTTCATTCAAACTTTCGTCGCGCGGGCGCTATACTGTCACTTTCTAACATAAGTAGGTACCTGAACTTTACTGAGTAAGAGTGACGGAATTTGTCTGGCGGAATATTCTACTCAACTAACATAGGTTCATCAATGCTTGGCTCACCTTGAGAATCAACAGACACCACAATTCCACACGAACCACCTATTGTGAACACACTGGCGACTCGCAATACGAATGAACGTGAACTGGTTGTGTAACAAGGGCATTAGGGCAGAGATATCAATACATAGGTACATACATACTCATACAATATCCATTCTACTTCCCTATACTACCTACTTACATGTTTTGTTTAGATATGGAAGATTTAAGAGGATAGTGTACCAGCCGTGAAATCCCACAATCATATAGGTACTTATGTCAAAGTTACGATGTTTGGATGTTTGTATGTTTGTTAATCACGCTGAAACGGCTGAACCAATTTCGATGATATTTGGTTCACAGATAGATTATGATACCTGGCTTGAGGCAAGCACACGCGAAACGAATAGTGAACGAAAATTACGAAAAACCGAAACTGCCTCAACCACTTAAATCAGAGGTTCCCAAAGTGGGCGATAACGCCCCCTTGTGAGCAATCCAGGCCTAAAGGGGGGCGGTAAGAGACTCAGAAATAAAATGGGGGCGTCATATCAGACACACTTTCGCATTCTAATACTTATTAGTATTCCTAGATACTAAGGTCATTTTCGTAGATAATAGTCCGCGGGCAAGCATATTTTAACAAGTTTTTGTTAAATGACCCGATCTGTGCATGTTTAATCTCCGCTAATATAGGTCACAATAATTAATTTAATTTGAAGTTAAGCAGGCGAAAAATTGGGGGCGCTAAAACATTCCAAATTATGGGGGGCGCTAAAAAATAATTTATTCTCAAAGTGGGCAGTAGACAAAATAAGTTTGGGAACCCCTGACTTAAATGATTATTTTCGAAAATGTAAACGTAAATTTTCGTACTTAAACCTATAAATTGCCTACAACTATAATATTATGAAATGGCGCATGGAGATTTACTTAGGTTTTTTTTTGCGTTAGTAATAGGATAGGAAGTTTTGGTTTTTTTCAGTCCTACCTATAACTTATTACAGGAACCTAGGTAATTGACTAGGTATAGGTACGGGATCTATCAGCACAATTGATCAAAGCCAAGGGATCTATTAGGAACTGCAATGTATGTCCGGGTGGAACATGTTTGTCCGGGCATAGAATATATAATAGTACAAGTTGTCCGGGTGGAATCTTGCAACAGCAGTTATCGTCAACCGATTGAGCTGAAATTTGACAAACTGTCAAGTTCCGATGATGATACAATATGATGGTGACAGCGAGCTGATCTGATGATGGAGACGGAAGGTGGACAACGGAACTCGATGGATAATTAGTAGAATGACCGTGTTTAAGCGTGTTGTGTGTTTAGGTTACGATCACTAATTTTATAAATCTTGTAGGTAGGTACTGGGTAGGTAGGTACAAGCTTCGACCAAAGTAAGGGTACAAGCTTATTGAAAAATTCATTTTTCACAAAAAAACTTACCTTGTGATAATCCATTTATGAGAAGTAGACTTTCAAAGAGAGGCGAAGGTTTTCTAGCCATGTTTTATCAAAATCGGTTCAGCTACTTCATTGCAAAACTTGTCTCTTTATAGCCATGTGCGCAGTGTAGATACCCCTTAATCAAACATGTACATTGTACACACTTAATTGTATAAAGTTTTCCAGAGAGTTGCGTAATGCAGGAATTAGTAAGGCCTTGAATTTATCAAACGAATTGAACTTTATTACGGGTGATAAGTAAGTACCTACCTACTTACCTAAAAATGGGGATGACGTATTGTGTTCGGTGTTTGTAAGTTCAACCATAGGCATAATTACTTAAATAAATAATGCTGGACAGTTCACACAACATTATCTAGCCCCAAGCTAAGCAGAGCGTGTGTTATGGGTTCGAGATAACTGATTCGGACAATATGATACCTATGTATATGATACCTACATAGATAGATATTTTTTATAACACCCTGAATCTGTAAATCGTAAAAATATTTATTCCGAGGCGAGAAATGAATCCGCAACCTCCTGCGTCGCAGGCGATCCTTCGCCCGCCGCGCCACAGAGGTCGTCTACTTCGTCTGTCGCCCGCCGTTTCACACGCGTTATTCTTCTTTTGACACATACCTACCAAATATCATCAAAATTGTTTCAAGAACGGGTGAACCGATTTGGCTGAAAATTGGTGGGGAGGTAGCTTAGAACCAGGATATTGGCATAGGGGGTAGGGGTAGGGGGGAGTTTACAGGGGGCAACCCGTGCGAAGCCGGGGCGAGTCGCTAGTTAGTTTAACAGCTCCTTCTTGCACTCGTTTAACGATGTGCACTGGCTGGATCTCAAATGTATCATGTATTGCTGTATTATCCTGGTTAAAATGAAATACAGCTATAGGTACCTGCCATTTTTAACCACGTAGATACAATTTAGTTTTATTCCGCATAATTACGAGTGTATCAATTCCGGCTTTTTTGTCTTCAATTTTTGGCACTCAAGATCTAATTCGTAAAATACTTTCAAAAAGTACCTACACCACATTTAGAAATTGCTGGTTTTCTACAAGCTCAGGAAGCTTTGAAAGCAGCCTGCCCCTACTCCAACCTGCCCCAAGTCCTTTCCTCTCAGAGACAGTGGGACGAGCCGCTCTGCGAGCTGGAACGGAATAACCTTATTGAAACCAATATATTCTATGTTGAAACGTCCAGTTCATCAGCTTGGCGTGGAAACTCTAGGCCCGTGGGGACCAGGGGCACATAAAGTTTTCAAGGACCTTGCGGAGCGTCTTTTTGAGTCCACGCGTGACCGGAATGCTGGCTTTTATTTTGGTCAACGAATAAGCATTGCCATTCAGCGTGGCAATGCAGCCAGCATTCTGGGCACGCTGCCATCGGGTGAGGGCTTGCTGATCTGATAGGTAGGTTTTTATTTTATTTTAGTTTTGTTTTATTGTCTTAGTTTTAGTATTACATTTAATGTTAAATACAATTTGTTCAATAAATGATATTACCATATTTAATTTATACTTATATATCGTTATATACATTTTTGAATAATTTAACTAGTATACGGAAGGTATGACTGTTCTAGCAGCAGCGATCGTTGTAAAAATAACAACAACCCTTGTAACCACCAAGAAGCTGATACGAGGATAATGGTGCATGTTGCTGACACTGTGACTCAAGGATTTAAACGGGTCGATACGCACAGCTGATACAGAGTTAGTGGGTTCTAGCTGTGTCATGCGTTTTGAAGCTACGAGAGTATTCAATTGTGGCTCCACATCAGCAAAGGAAAAAACCACCAGTTTCTATCATGTGACAAAATCCATCAGCTAGCATATGAAATCCGTTAGTTCCTGATGGAAAAGTAAGCATATTGCTTCGTAAGCAGTTTTTTCCCTCTTCCACTGAATGCCGACACTATGTCACACCCAGTTTAAGCATGGATGTGGCATGGAATACTAGCAATGCTCCTTCCTCTTTGCCTGGAATAAAATAAGACCAAGATGTTATTCAAATAAATTGGTAAAGTGCATTATAAGAATAGAAGAATTTTAAGGGTAATTTAGAATTAAACCTAAAGAGGGTGCGATTTGTCACATGATAGAAACTGGAAGTTTTTTCCAGTGGTGATGTGGAGCCACAATTCAATAGTCTTGCAGCTTCAAAACGCATGACACAGCTAGAACCCACTACATCTGTATATCAGCTGTGCGTATCGTGAGCCGTAGTCACAGCGTCAGCAACATGCACCATTATCCTCGTGTCAGCTTCTTCGTGGTTACAAGGGTTGTTGTTGTTTTTACAACGATCGCTGCTGCTAAGAACATGCAGTCATACCTTCTGTACGCTAATTAAATTATTCAAAAATGTATCATAACGATGTATTATGGTATATAAGTACAAATTAAATTGTATCTATAGGTGGCTACAAATGGCAGGTATAGCTGTATTTTATTATAACCAAAATAATACTGCAATATACTTACTTGATATTATTTCAGATCCAGCCAGTGCACATCGTCAAACGAGTGCAGAAAGGAGCTGTTCTCTTAAGCTGGAGAATATTCTGCAGACGGAAGCCAGTTTTCAGCAGCATCCCCTAAAATGCTGCCGAAGCTGCTGCTGTTAGGTTCCAGGGTGTGGGTGGACGCACATGCAGGGCAAAGCGATGGTGCCGATTCAAAATCTTCCCAGTCCGTTGGATTGGGGATGGAAAATACAATCAAATTGGAAATGATTGGAAACCAAAGTGGACTACTGCACCCGTTGCTTCTAACACTTGTATTGAACTAATTCGGTGCAAGTGCAAGTCACGGTGCTGAGTTATGTGCAACTGTCTAAAAAAACTATTAAAATGTACCGAATTATGCCACTGTAGTAGACAATGTAATTCAAATATAAACGAATAGAAATATTAAAATACTAATATTGATGTATTAAACCATAAGTGACAGTCAACAGCTAAGTTAAGTGTGTATTCCATATATTCGCATGAAAAACCAACTAAATAATTGCAACAAATTATGTGAGACTAGACGTTTGGAAAAGTTCCGAGGCACCGCCCCGTACTATATCTGTTTTTTTTTCAGATACACGTATGATAACTATATATAATAAAGTATATATTTTTAAAAGCTAGATTCATATTCTTTAAGACAGTTATTTTTTACCTATCATACAACTGTGCCAAGTAAATCCATCCGAAACAAAATTTGTTTCCCTATGACACTACTTCCCGGACTACTACATTTTTGCGCCACTTGGAGTAGAGACTAGGGCTACCGGGGACCTAACACAGAGACCTTCAGCCTTGCTGGTGACAAGAGGGCTGGCTTGTCCCTACACAAATAATGTCCATGGCCATTCAAAGTGGGAATGCAGCCAGTGCTCTTGGCACCTTGCCGTATGAACCAAATTTATTGTATTTAGCATTTTGTTTTATATATTTTTAGTTTTTTTTACCTATTTTTTGATACTTATAACAATCTTACCTATACCACAGAATACATACAGAATGCCTATACTCATGAATTATCAATTGTTTCACATCAGCTCGGGACTCCCAGGACCGCCATTATTTTTTCAACTGAAATGGCGTTTTTTTTATTTTAACCCTCGACGCAAAAACGATGGGTTGTTATAAGTTTGACGTGTCTGTGTGTCTGTCTGTGTGGGTTTCTGTGTGTGTATCTGTGTGTGTGCCTGTGTGTGTGTGCCTGTGTGTGTGTCTGTCTGTGGCATCGTAGCTCCCGAACAGATTAACAGTTTTTTTTTTTTTTTTGAATGGTTAATTAGTCGGGTTTCTTCTTTTCTATGTTTGATCAAAATAGAATAGAACCTGGATAGAAGACTGACTTGGGCCAACCATGTTAAAGCTAAAAAATCAGAAGCCACCATACAATACAAGGGACTATATTGGCTGCTAGGCCGTCAATCTCAGCTTTCTCTTAGCAATAAACTGCTTGTCTACAAGGCAATCATAAAGCCGATCTGGACCTACGGAATAGAACTTTGGGGTTCAGCTAGCAACTCCAATATCGAAATCCTCCAAAGATTTCAAAACATTGCCCTTAGAACTGTCTCAAGCGCACACTGGTTTGTGAGGAACACAGAAATACATGAATACCTGGAAATGCCGACTGTCAAGGAGGAAGTTAGCAAATACTGCATAAAATACAAGGAAAGACTTGAAAACCACTCAAACGAACTTGCTAAGAACCTGTTAAACACACAAGAAAATGAAAACGCCTAAAGAGATGGCAAATACTTGACCTAGACCTAACCTAACCTAACCAGTTCGTTAAATTAAATGGTGTTATTCATTGGAATCACACCCAAACCACGTCAACCCAGAAAACATCTGATTATGGCTAAACAGCCGATTGCAGATAAAAAGGAACATAAAAAAAAAAAAAAATGTTTGATCAAAATCGGTTCAGCCGTTTCATTGCGTTGAGGGCTTTTTTCTTTTTACAAAATTAATTACTTGTTCATTATAAACCGACCAAAGTAAAATACTTTTGTCGAAGATTATATGCATACATTTTTAATCAAAATATATAAAATCGTTGCGTGACTGACTGACTCACTGACTGACTGACTGACTGACAATCAACGCACAGCCTAAACCGTAAGTCCTAGAGATCTGTTTGGAGGGTACGTTCCTTTTGTGGTCTAGGGGTGCACTAAGAAAGGAATTTTCGATACTCCCGCTCTAAAGGGTCCAAAATGGGCTTTTAATATACAACAAAAAAGCTCTGTATTTCAGAAACCGTTAGCAGTAGAACCTTGAAATTTTACATGGAGATTCCTCAAATAAAATAAATAAACACGTGTTTCAGCGATTCCTGAAATTTTCCTGAAAAATGCAAAGGGATCGTTTTCTATGTAAAAAAATAAAAAAACTTTAGTTTTTACAACGCACAGCCTAAACCGCTGATCGTAGAGACATGAAATTTGGACAGTGTTATTCCTTTTAGGGTGTAAAGGTGTACTTAGAAAGGAATTTGGAAAATTCACCCTCTTAGGGGTTCAAAAAGGGCTTTTAACGTATACACTTTGCGTTTTGCAACGCACATTCTAAACCGCTGGACCTAGGCACATGAAATTTGGAGGATGTATTCTTTTTTGGGTGTAGGGGTGTACTTAGAAAGGGTTTTTGAAAAATCACCTTGGAAGGGGTCCAAAATGGCTTTTAATGTAAAACTAAAATGGTTCGTAATTCGGAAACCGTTGGTAGTAGAACCTTGAAATTTTACATGGAGATTCCTCAAGTAAAATTAATAAACACATGTTTCAGCGATTCCTGAATTTTTCTTGAAAAACGAAAAGGGAACGTTTTTTTGTAAAAAAATAAATAAACTTTAGTTTTTACAAACAGCTGGTCGTAGAGACTTAAAATTTGGAGAATGTATTCCTTTTAGGGTGTAAAGGTGTACTTAGAAAGGAATTTGGAAAATTCGCCGTCTTAGGGGTCCAAAATGGGCTTTTAACGTATACACTTTGCGTTTTGCAACGCACAGTATAAACCGCTGGACCTAGGCACATGAAACTTGGAGGATGTATTCTTTTTTGGGTGTAAGGGTGTACTAAGAAAGGGTTTTTGAAAAATCACTTTGGAAGGGGTCCAAAATGGCTTTTAATGCAAAAACTAAAATGATTCGTAATTCGGAAACCGTTAGTAGTAGAAACATTAAAATTCACAGGTTAATTTAAAAAAAAAATATGCTCAACATAAGTTTCAGCAGTACCTGAAATTTAGCTGAAAAAAGGAATGGGAACATTTTCTTTGTAAATAAATACACTTTAGGTTTTAGCCAAATTTCAGCGTATTTAGACAATTTCAAAGTTAGTTTCACGGTGAAGTCATTACGATCAAAATATTTTCAGGACCTCATGGTTAAAATGGGACCCCTAAATTGACAAATATGAGTATGATGTCGTTTCATAGGTCATGTTACGGTGTCGTTGTTGAGATTAAAACATTTTCAGGCCCTCAAAGTTAAAATGGGATCCCTAAATTTAAAAACTTAAGTATGGTGTAATTTCAAAGGTAGTTTGACGGTATCTTACAAAATATAAGAGACATAGTCAAGGAAAAAACAGTTAAAACAGTTCCTCTACCCCCCCCCCCCCCCCCCCCCCTCCCGCCCCTTAATCCTATAGCCATAATGTAGCTTTCTATGGGTTAAATAACTTTTAAAATTGGTCAAGTCGTTTTTGAGTTTATCCATTACAAACAAACATACAAATACGCGAGTGAAGCCGCGGGTAAAAGTTAATAAACCATAGCCTATGTTACTTGCTGATAATGTAGCTTTCTACAGGTGAAAGAATTTTTAAAATCGGTTAAAACGGTTTTTAGTTTATCCCATACAAACAAAATTATTTTACACCTTGGGTTACATTATTTGAGTTTTAGTAAGGATCCCTTATTTTTTGGAAATATTATATAGCCTATGGTACCCGGGGATAGTGGTATAGCTACCCAACAGTGAAATATTTTTTCAAATCGGTTCAGTAGTTTCGTAGCCTATTCAATGCGAACAAACAATCAAATCTTTCCTCTTTATAATATTACAGATTGTGAGATTTGCGAGAAAAAACTGCGCGCGGGAGAATAAATTACATACATACCACATAATATTAAGAAATAGTTACCGAGTTTACATTAGCGGTGCGCGCAGTAAATTTTCAGCGTATTTTCTACTAAGATTACACACACACTTAAGTCAAGCAAAAAACCAGTTATAGTTATTATTATTTACTATGGATAAAATAATATAACGCGTACGAAGTCGCGGGTAACAGCTAGTGGATATATAGAATGATTTCATAAACTCTGCGCTACTAGCGCCATCAAAGACAAGACATGGCAACCTTCGGCGCGAACCTAAATAAGTCCAACGGTTGAAAGGGATCGAACTCAAGGGATCCATTAGGAACTACTCGAACTAATCGGGCGTACCTACTAGTGGGAACGAACGAAAAATACTTCGTTTACTAATGAGTTTCAACTCTTACCAAAGAGAATTTAATCTTATTAAGTAGGCAGGTACATTTAAATAAAATGGTGTAGTTTTATTAAGTTTAAAAGATTTTATTTTCATAAAAAACATACGTATAAAAAACATGGACTTAATTAATAACCAAACCAGTTGGTCCATGATAAAAAATTATAATTAATTTAATTATTCTAGGAATAACAAGGTAATACTGCTCATCTAAACTACTACTCGTAATAAGCGGCAAATAAGAGGGGACCCCACGTGACTGCGCAGAACAGGATATTGTATTAGAAATTGCTACTGCGCAAGTCACGTGGTACAGTGGCCAGCCCCTATTGGCTATAGGGCGGCAGGTCCCAACTTGATTGCCTTCTAAATTACATAAAACAAATATTAAAACTTAAGAAACTGTATTTGATACAAGCACGTTTGTTGGTGCTACTTATGGGAATATCCATTTGCAAACAGTCAAATGAATAAAAAATATGTTAACATTTAAAACAATATAAATAATAAGTATATAGAGTCTGTTCAGAAAGAGAGCCGTCATTGCCAAATTGTGAACTAACGTTTTCTTTAGTATAAATAACTACTACTAAGTACTAACATTATTAACTATTACTTATTAAATGTGATGCAAACCTTTTTTCTCCACGACCATATCGAAAAATCTATTAAAAAACATATGCTATTCTACAATTATAAAGCATGACCTCTAGTTTTTTTAATTTGCAATGTAGTCTCTGTTTTCGTAGTTACAACCATTTTACTTCTAAACTATCATTCATAAGATGTTTTTATTGCCTTCCGTATACTAAATAACACAACGCCGAGAGGTGCTTGTTTTTATTTTTGAAAATCCTGCAACGTGATTTTCGGTCAATTTTCGTTTTGCGATAGTGACAGAATACTTTCTGATTTAGCTGAACTTTAATGAGTGAGATAGTGACAGAAGTTGGCGTCTATCGACGCCAATTATAGTTGTAAAAGGATCAAAATGGATCAGACACGTTATTATATTGCTCGCTAAGCAAAAAAGGTAAATAACGCAGCTGCGCCCTCAAATCCCGCGACGGTTCTCTTTCTGAACAGACTCTATGAATTTGGTAAGTAGATGTAGTCTCTATTATTTTATCCAAAACCCTATCAATGAAAAATCTAAATAATCCAAGTTATGTGATTGTACTAGTCAGCAGATGATCTTAGTTGGTAACTCAATGTTGGTATGGGGGGGTTCCATAGGCGGTGGAGGGCTGCTGATGGCTTCCTTGGAAGCCGGTCAGCGAGCCGCTGTAGTCAGGGGACTTGTAGTTGTATCCACCTGAGGAGCACATCAATACAACGTTAATAGGCTAGTATAACAAATAATATTTATTTATTTATTTATAGACGAGCAGCTTTCGCTGATATGTCTACATCGTCACAGTGTGGAATGTCTAAATTTGGGTCACTTTTTTAAGTTCTGAATTGCCTTTCGTAGCCAGTTGTCGAGCATGTTTTTGAATGCATTTACAAACGTGTCAGAAACAACATCGTCTGGTAGTATGTTCCAATTGTGGACCACTCTGTTACTGAAGAAGTGATGTGCAACAAGTGCAGCAAGGGCGGGATCTCGAGCCAGTTTAAATTGGAGCCACGAGATGATCTTTCTTTCGTCACAAAGATATCATATAGGTCTGGCAGGTTGTATTGGTAGGTCAGGATTTTATATGTCTCTATGCGATTACCGCGAAGGCGTCTTTCGTTCTTCAAGAGTAGTGAGGCGTAAGGCATGTACCTGTTATTAGTATATAGCTATAGTTAGGTCTAGGTATATATTTATGTAGGTGTGTTTTGTTTGCGCACCGCCGTCTTTTGTTTTTGTATTATCCTGTCCATCCAAAGGTTGTCTGGAAGAGATCGCTTTTAGCGATAAGACCGCCCATTGTACATTACTATTATTGTTTTGGTTATTTTATCTTTTTTATTTTTTATATTTGGTGTGCAATAAAGTGTTAATCTATCGATCTATCTATCTAATATCTCTTTTTAAGATTTGCGACGTAGAGCCGTACGTATTTTGGTTGCCTTTCTCTGCACGCTTTCAAGTAAGTTAATATCTTTTTGAGCAAGATGAAGTGGTTTTTTTTTTATTATGCTGCTTGGTATTTACTGTTCAAGCGGTTGGCCCATCTGGATGTTAAGCGGTAACCTCTGCCTAATGAACAATGTAGGCCATAAAGCTTCACAGAACCAACAGCCACTAGGGATAGTTTCTCGAGGCGCGACCCAAAAGTGGACGACGCAGTGTATGCCTCGAGTCTGCAAATGCTTGTAAGACATTACAGTATTTTAGTAAGGAAAGACCGAAAAGCAACCTCAATTTCCATACAAAAATCCACCTTGAAACGACACGCCTTGTAGTTGCTTGTGGGTAGTTAGGTTTGAAAGGTATGGGTGCCGGTGAAATTACGGGCACTTGTACTTTACACTGTCTCAGGGTGGCGGGTGCAGTGCGATGCCACGTAGGG
This sequence comes from Operophtera brumata, assembly GCA_932527175.1. NCBI lineage: Eukaryota > Metazoa > Arthropoda > Insecta > Lepidoptera > Geometridae > Operophtera > Operophtera brumata. The sequence goes on along the minus strand of OW052239.1, from coordinate 48,195,136 downwards.
CGCGGTCTAGGTGGACGGCACCTAAGAGTAGCAGTTGTAATGGGTGGTGGGTAAACTGCTAGTTTCGTTATTGATCAGTTATATAATATTTGGGTATTTCTATGTATAATTAAAATATATCTTTCTAATGTAATGTATTGTATTAAGTATATCAGTTGTCTAGTACCCATAACACAAGCTCTGCTTAGCTTGGGGCTAGATAATGTTGTGTGATACTGTCCAGCATTATTTATTTATTTTATTTATAATAACTATATATAACTAAGCTACTATGGAGCGCAGTATTTTAGGTGTCCGACTAACAGACCGAATTAGAAATTCAATTCTGCGCTCGCAAACAAAGGTTTACGATGTCAGCACAAAATCAGCCCAGCTCAAGTGGAATTGGGCCGGCCACGTCTGCCGCAAGTCGGAAGATCTATGGGCAAAATATACTGATTGGGTTCCTAACGCAACACGCCCGCGCGGCAGACCAACATGGAGATGATGACGTGATGAGTTGGATGTGCACCAGACTGGCCCACTGCAGCAAGGGACAGAGAGAACTGGAATAAAGGGAGGGAGGCCTTTGCCCTGCAGTGGGACAATACGGGCACAAAATAAATAAATAAATAATATATATATAGCTGGTGGATAGGAAAAAGATAGACGCTTTTGAGATGTGGTGCTGGAGAAGTTTTTTTTTTTTATACTACTTTAATGACGGAACAAGCAGATGGCCCACCTGATGTTAAGCGGTAACCTCTGCCTACGAATAGTGTATTACCTCACAGGTCACGTCCACCTAGGACGCGCCCTATGTGATATTGCACTGCGCCCGTCACCCTGAGACATGAAAATGAAAAGTCTCATGTGCCTGTAATTCACCGGCACCCTTACCCTTCAAACCGGAACACAGCAATGCGAGCACTACTGCTTTGCGGCAGAAATACCTAGGTATGGTGGTAGTACTTCCCCAGACGAACACTTTCACAAAAAAGCTCTACTACTACTAAAAGTTCTACTATGTTGCGCGTCCCGTGGACGGCGAAAAGAACCAACAAGTCTATACTTGACCAGCTGGCCATCAAGACCAGACTCTCCACCATCTGCTACCAGCGAGTTTTCAGCTATTGTGGACACATAGCCAGAAGACAGACAGATAACCTTGAAAAACTGGTTGTAGTGGGAAAAGTGGATGGAAATAGACCCGCACGGCCGATCACCTATAGTAGTAGTAGAGCTTTTTTGTCAAAGAGTTCGTCCGGGGAAGTACTACCACCAATACGTATTTCTGCCGCAAAGCAGTAGTGCTCGCATTGCTGAGTTCCGGTTTAAAGAGTATGGTTGCCGGTGAAATTACAGGCACATGAGACTTTTCATCTTTATGTCTCAGGGTGGTGGGCGCAGTGCAATGCCACATAGGGCGCGTCCTAGGTGGAAATGACCTCTATGTGATATGCACTGTTCATAGGCAGAGGGTACCGCTTATCATCAGGTGGGCCATCTGCTTGTCCCGTCATTATAAGCACTTAGTATTAAAAAAACTAGTTGCTGGTCTAATCAAGTGAAGGCACACACTGCCCTCCATCACCACTGCCCTTAGACAAGCCGAGGATAGAACAGCGTGGGAGTAGCTCGTCAGCATCTCTACTAAATCCTTTCAGACGGGCACGACCTTCAATAATGAAGACTACGATTTAGAAGTAGATATAATACCTTGGTGGTTGTTCCTGGTAGGCTCAGGGTACCTGGCTTCCCCCTCGTACCTCACGTCAGCGTGGAATCCGGTCTGCCAGTCAGCGTGGTAGGTCACTGGAAACAAAATAAATATATAAGTAAATAATGCTGGACAGTTCACACAATATTATCTAGCCCCAAGCTAAGCAGAGCTTGTGTTATAGGTACTAGATAACTGATATACTTAATACAATATAATATTACACAGATTGATATTTTTTATTATACATTGAAAATACCCAGAACACCCTGAACCGATATCTGCGATCGCACAAATATTTGTTCCAGAGGCGGTAATCGAACCCGCAACCTCCTGTGTCGGAGCCTGCGGCCTGCCTGTTTAATCTCCGCTAATATAGCTCACAATAATCATCGACGTAAATCGAAGACAATAATTAATTTAATTTGAAGTTATAATGGTTTTTAAGAAGGAGAAAAAATGGGGGTGCTAAAAATATGTTATTCTCAAAGTGGGCAGTAGACAAAATAAGTTTGGAAACCCCTTTCTTAGTAGGAGGACGTAACTCACCAATTTGTGTCCTTCCATCTGGCAGCGCCACCCTGTACTCTCCTCTCACCACATTGCCGTCGGAGGTCTCGTGTCTATTGTAGTCATTGTGTATTGTATTGTATTGTCATTGTGTATTGTATTGTATTGTCATTGTGTATTGTATTGTAGTCATTCTTAGTAGGAGGACGTAACTCACCAATTTGTGTCCTTCCATCTGGCAGCGCCACCCTGTACTCTCCTCTCACCACATTGCCGTCGGAGGTCTCGTGTCTATTGTAGTCATTGTGTATTGTATTGTATTGTCATTGTGTATTGTATTGTAGTCATTCTTAGTAGGAGGACGTAACTCACCAATTTGTGTCCTTCCATCTGGCAGCGCCACCCTGTACTCTCCTCTCACCACATTGCCGTCGGAGGTCTCGTGTCTATTGTAGTCATTGTGTATTGTATTGTATTGTCATTGTGTATTGTATTGTAGTCATTCTTAGTAGGAGGACGTAACTCACCAATTTGTGTCCTTCCATCTGGCAGCGCCACCCTGTACTCTCCTCTCACCACATTGCCGTCGGAGGTCTCGTGTCTATTGTAGTCATTGTGTATTGTATTGTATTGTATTGTCATTGTGTATTGTATTGTAGTCATTCTTAGTAGGAGGACGTAACTCACCAATTTGTGTCCTTCCATCTGGCAGCGCCACCCTGTACTCTCCTCTCACCACATTGCCGTCGGAGGTCTCGAGTCTATTGTAGTCATTGTGTATTGTATTGTATTGTCATTGTGTATTGTATTGTAGTCATTCTTAGTAGGAGGACGTAACTCACCAATTTGTGTCCTTCCATCTGGCAGCGCCACCCTGTACTCTCCTCTCACCACATTGCCGTCGGAGGTCTCGTGTCTATTGTAGTCATTGTGTATTGTATTGTATTGTCATTGTGTATTGTATTGTAGTAATTCTTAGTAGGAGGACGTAACTCACCAATTTGTGTCCTTCCATCTGGCAGCGCCACCCTGTACTCTCCTCTCACCACATTGCCGTCGGAGGTCTCGTGTCTATTGTAGTCATTGCCCGACTGTGCGTCCTTCACCGAATACCCAAACTCGTACGATTTTGGCTGAAAAAGAAACAGTCCATAACTTGAATTGTCAACATAATACCTATGTTTTTCACAACACCGCTCGACAATGTCCAATTACATATCATGAATCATGCAACTCTCAACGAAAAGTAAAGCATTATCTCTTAAGGTATATAAAGTTTATGAAACTCCCTAGGGAATAAAGTGATTTGAATTTGGAACGTAAAATTCGTTTGGAAACTCGTGGAAAACTCTGTAAAAAAAACTGCCCATATGGCATTGTAAAGAGGTTTGTTCGAAAATCGAACTTGCCACCTTATGCAGAATCCCACTATAATATTATAAATGCGAAAGTTTGTGTTTGTATTGTTACTTCTTCACGCTAAAACGACTGGACGAATTTGCATGAAATTTGGAATGGAGATAACTGGACTCCCGGAATAACAAATAGGCACATTTTTATCTCGATATTCCCACGGGATCGAGCCTTACGCGGGTAAAACCGCGGGGCGCTGCTAGTTAAAAATAAAAATAAACTGCGTTTACGAACAATGTGAAACAAAAGACAGTGTTTGGTGCTGTGATTTTCAGTGTTTTTTTTATTTTCTCGAGTAGATGTGGAAGGTATAGTATGCTCCTCTGGAATAAAGCCTGTCTTCGTCTTGGGCGGCTTGAACCTCTCGCTTCCAAAGATTTCAATATTGAAATCTTTGCTCGCTTCACTCAGGGGCACTCAGGGCTCTACATAACTAGAGTCCCTCATTACGCTCAGGGTTCAATATGCCGCCCGCGACGTAAGACACTGCTTTATTCCCTAAGTGCATAATCTACTATTATACTTTTTACTATAAACGGCATATTTACCATGATTTTTGAGTTTTTATTGTTTCCATGGCGCCTCCAACTTTGCCGAAATATCGGGAACACTCAAAACTAAAAAAGCATGGTAGGTAAATATCCCGTTTCTAGTGAAACGTATGTACCTACATAATCATGATAATTGCAAAAGTTATTTAATAAGTTTAATATTAAAAATGAATTTTTCGATAGTGATCGGAACCGTGTACTGATCAAAATGAGCCTAAACACGGCCAGACTACTAATTATCCATCGAGGAGTTCCGTCGTCCACCATCAGATCAGCTCGCTATCACCATAATATTGTATTGTCATCGGAACTAGACAAGTGCTATGCTAAACATAGAATTGAAAGTACCGTGGCTTGGTATCATTTTAGAAAAATTACGACCATACACCATGTAGGTAGGTACGTTACTATTCTCCTGGTGATGTTTCGTTGACCATTTAGAGGTCCTTCTTCATGAGCGCCGACCGCGACCACGCTCGAAGGCCGTGAGACGGGAACACCAGCAGGAGAATAGTAAAGTACCTACGTGGTGTATAGTCGTAAATTTTCCAAAAGCATGCTAAATTTCATCTCTATCGGTTGGAATGCCTACAAGTATCTACGTGCTAAGGATACCTACCGAAAATCAAATGCGATTGTGGCCTATCATCGAATGGGGCCCGAAAACCGCGCTCTGCCTTTTTTTTTAAAACTTTTATAGACCTTTGTTTGACTACGATCTCACCTGTTGGTAAGTGACGATGTGGCCGAAGATGGAGCACAAAGGTCTAGAAGGCACCTATTCACTCTAGCCACACAATATATAATAGTCAAGTACTCTATAGCCTTGAAGAGACCCAGACCCTTTCTGTTGCTACACCCTACACACACAGGGTTCATATTGTGAGATGCTACCCATTATATGTAACAACCTTAGAATATGTAGGTACCTTTACTTACAGAAATAATAATACAACCATCGACGTAAATAAAATCGAAAATACAAGTAACTAGGTATGTACAAAATAAAAAAATACATTATTAAATAGTTGTGCGACCTGAAGACCGCTGCTAACGATCTAAAGTTAGTTCAACTGATCCAAATCACTACCAGACGGAAGCGTCCCTAAGATGCTGGCTGCATTGCCACGCTGAATGGCGATACTAATGCGTTGAGCCAGATAAGAGCCAGCTCTCGGGTCACGCATCGCTTCGACCAGACCTTAGAATATAGAATAAACTATATTCTGAGATATTAGTGAAGTAGGTAGGTTTTTATTTTAGTTTTTGTTTATTGTCTTAAGTCTTATTATCATTATAATTGTAAAAAAAAGTATTAGTCTATTAAATATGTGTGTATGTGTTTATTTATTAATTCCATATAGTGTAGATTTATTGTTAATAATTAAATAAGTAATTGTTTGTTTAAATTAATACTATCATGGATAACCCTTATATCTTGTAATTTGACCTATAGGTATATGGAACAAAAAATCCAGTGAGAATTATTGAGGAAATAGTTTGACAAATAAACAGGACCAGTGCGAGATAAGCTCAAGCCCATCAGGGTTCCGTACGTACTGGAACTTTTTTCTACAAACTTCACCAACCTACATAATAAATCGACTTTTTCTTTTATTTGTGTCACAAAACCTCCTAGTAATCATAATAATAATTCTTTATTTCATACACAATGATCCAATTAATTATATAAAATAAAATGATAAAACATTCATAGCTTGGAAGCTACTAAGGTACTAAAAGCATTCCACAGAATTGTGAGGTTACTGGAAGTAGGTACCCTAAAGGTTTGCTTTCGCAACCTTTATACGAAAATTAAGAGCCATTTAGACGGGGAGAGTATCTCGTCTCGAAGATACGATTATCGAAGAAATATAAAACATTTTTTTCGTCTAAACAATCGCTCTCCTCGCTCGTTGCCTTGAACGAAAATTGCCTTGCAATGGAATATTATTATGTCCGTGTAAACAGAATTTCAAAGCAATAATCGTATTTCGAGATTTTATGCCAGTTGCTACCATGAGTGCAGTGCGCGAGGGTGTTTTAATTATATCTGCTCTTCTAATATACTAGTAATCACTTAAAACTCGACTGAAAAATCTCGCACTAAAAACGATTCAAACTCGTATCAACTTGAAAATATGTCACAAGAGATCCTGTTTATACAAGTCGAGACTCTCATAAGCAAGAATCTGCTTACTATACTTTTGTTGTGTAAACAAACATATAAGCAACTAGCTGTTACCCGCGACTTCGTACGCGTTATATTATTTTATCCATAGTAAATAATAATAACTATAACTGGTTTTTTGCTTGACTTAAGTGTGTGTGTAATCTTAGTAGAAAATACGCTGAAAATTTACTGCGCGCACCGCTAATGTAAACTCGGTAACTATTACTTAATATGTGGTATGTATGTAATTTATTCTCCCGCGCGCAGTTTTTTCTCGCAAATCTCACAATCTGTAATATTATAAAGAGGAAAGATTTGATTGTTTGTTCGCATTGAATAGGCTACGAAACTACTTAACCGATTTGAAAAAATATTTCACTGTTGGGTAGCTACCACTATCCCCGGGTACCATAGGCTATATAATATTTCCAAAAAATAAGGGATCCTTACTAAAACTCAAATAATGTAACCCAAGGTGTAAAATAATTTTGTTTGTATTGGATAAACTAAAAACCGTTTTAACCGATTTTAAAAATTCTTTCACCTGTAGAAAGCTACATTATCAGCAAGTAACATAGGCTATGATTTATTAACTTTTACCCGCGGCTTCACTCGCGTATTTGTATGTTTGTTTGTAATGGATAAACTCAAAAACGACTTGACCAATTTTAAAAGTTATTTAACCCATAGAAAGCTACATTATGGCTATAGGATTAAGGGGCGGGAGGGGGGGGGGGGGGGGGGGGGGGGTAGAGGAACTGTTTTAACTGTTTTTTCCTTGACTATGTCTCTTATATTTTGTAAGATACCGTCAAACTACCTTTGAAATTACACCATACTTAAGTTTTTAAATTTAGGGATCCCATTTTAACTTTGAGGGCCTGAAAATGTTTTAATCTCAACAACGACACCGTAACATGACCTATGAAACGACATCATACTCATATTTTTCAATTTAGGGGTCCCATTTTAACCATGAGGTCCTGAAAATATTTTGATCGTAATGACTTCACCGTGAAACTAACTTTGAAATTGTCTAAATACGCTGAAATTTGGCTAAAACTTAGTGTATTTATTTACAAAGAAAATGTTCCCATTCCTTTTTTCAGCTAAATTTCAGGTACTGCTGAAACTTATGTTGAGCATATTTTTTTTTTAAATTAACCTGTGAATTTTAATGTTTCTACTACTAACGGTTTCCGAATTACGAATCATTTTAGTTTTTGCATTAAAAGCAATTTTGGACCCCTTCCAAAGTGATTTTTCAAAAACCCTTTCTTAGTACACCCTTACACCCAAAAAAGAATACATCCTCCAAGTTTCATGTGCCTAGGTCCAGCGGTTTATACTGTGCGTTGCAAAACGCAAAGTGTATACGTTAAAAGCCCATTTTGGACCCCTAAGACGGCGAATTTTCCAAATTCCTTTCTAAGTACACCTTTACACCCTAAAAGGAATACACTCTCCAAATTTTAAGTCTCTACGACCAGCTGTTTGTAAAAACTAAAGTTTATTTATTTTTTTACAAAAAAACGTTCCCTTTTCGTTTTTCAAGAAAAATTCAGGAATCGCTGAAACATATGTTTATTAATTTTACTTGAGGAATCTCCATGTAAAATTTCAAGGTTCTACTACCAACGGTTTCCGAATTACGAACCATTTTAGTTTTACATTAAAAGCCATTTTGGACCCCTTCCAAGGTGATTTTTCAAAAACCCTTTCTAAGTACACCCCTACACCCAAAAAAGAATACATCCTCCAAATTTCATGTGCCTAGGTCCAGCGGTTTAGAATGTGCGTTGCAAAACGCAAAGTGTATACGTTAAAAGCCCTTTTTGAACCCCTAAGAGAACTAAAGTTTTTTTATTTTTTTACATAGAAAACGATCCCTTTCCATTTTTCAGGAAAATTTCAGGAATCGCTGAAACACGTGTTTATTTATTTTATTTGAGGAATCTCCATGTAAAATTTCAAGGTTCTACTGCTAACGGTTTCTGAAATACAGAGCTTTTTTGTTGTATATTAAAAGCCCATTTTGGACCCCTTAGAGCGGGAGTATCGGAAATTCCTTTCTTAGTGCACCCCTAGACCACAAAAGGAACGTACCCTCCAAATTTCAGATCTCTAGGACTTACGGTTTAGGCTGTGCGTTGATTGTCAGTCAGTCAGTCAGTCAGTGAGTCAGTCAGTCACGCAACGATTTTATATATTTTGATTATCGCCTAGCGATAAGTCATATGCGAATCTCGTATGACATAATCGTAGGCGAGATTTTAGTTCTTGCCATCGACGTAAAATGAACTTTGGTCGAAGGTTCTTGCCTGTATGTTAACATTTTGATACGATTGTGTTATGGCGATTATTGCTTGTGATAGTAGCGTATGGTTTCTCGTAAGGAAACATACGAGAAACTCTCCTTTAGGCATTTATTGCCATATCTTTTAGAGGCACCTCGCGGCGCATCTCGGGCACGCTAGGGCACGGTAACACAGTGTCCTAGGCTGGCTAATTCTTTCACCACGATGTCTGAATCGCAAGGCAGTCCTTCTCAGGGCTACCTATTGATACATGTACTACTATATATTCTGTGCTATAGGTCAAATAGCTTTGAGTGAGACATCGACATGAAAGAAGAAGAAAGCATTAGTTTTTTCGGTACTTTAGACTCAGACCAGGCGTAGCGCACTCCATACTTTTTTTAAGTATGAAGCTACAAGTACCCGGCGCGGGCTCGACTTGTCGAGTCAATTCAGTGAGTCAGACAAGATAAGAGTTATGCGATAGAAAGAGAGGTAACTAGGTGAATTTAGCTGTAGATAATTAGCGCTGCGCGACCTGAATTGCATTTTATTGTGTGGAGCAAAGAGTCGCTATTTATTTAAATGATTTTGCGGAGTCGACCTTCTGTACCTGTACTATTTTGTATTCTGTGCTCAGACCTAGATTTGGTATAAATATCAAGTTGTTACCTTTGGCCGATCCTGAGAAAAAGGGTCTTGACAGACAGAGAGACCCACGGACAAAAAATGTATCCTACAAGGGTCCTGGTTTTTTCTTTTTCGGGTAAGGAACCCTAAAAAACTATCAAACTTTTTCTAAGCCGCACTTTACTCATTTGTAATATCGTAAATATGACGAATAAATTCAGCCAAGTGCGAGTGACACCCATGTATTTGATTTACTCTTTATCTTGTATTGAATATTTTTATTAACCTCTCCTCAGATATCTAGCACAATATTATTGAGTGATCGCCTTCAAGTTTAATGTTTATAGTTTAGTTATCAGATGACAACAGCGCAACACGTTGAGTTTGTGGTTTTTAAAATTAATTGTAAATTGCAATTGTAAGTACTTTTGACAAAAATCTAATAGAATAAACTGTTGAACAAAATTTTCTAATATTATGTCCATTTTAACAATCCCAAACTAAGAGAGGGGATAGTAGATTGTAGATAGAGCCTCAATGGGCCTCTTTTCACCGTTGGCTGCACCATCGTGGGAATATAGACGTGATAATTGGTGAGCTCATCGCTGCCATTGCTTCCCATGACTGATTTGGCTAACGCTTTCTTCCAGTAATAAAACATCAGGACAAATATTATACCATCGAATCTTATCAACAAGTCCGGGTAATCGGGATTTTACGACTTCCACGAAAGGAGATGGAGGGCCTGTTATTAGACCGGACACATTGCGGCACAAAGAGACAATAGCTATGCCACCTAAAGTTTTAACAGTCGTTGGTGAAAAGTTTTATCGTACGTTGCTCAAATTCCTTTCTAAGTATTCTTTCTTTACATTTTCAGGCCTCAAAATGAGATCCATACTATTACTCTCGAGCGTGCTAGCTGTTTACGCTGCCGTCATTAAAGAAGACTGCGATGGGGTGAAGATAAACGATATCTACCACGACCTTGAGGTCTTACATGAAGGCCTGGACAGACCCTATCTATTGACCGTAGACCATAGCACTAACATACTCTACTTTAGCTACAGCATTGAGGAAGACGAATTCAAAACCGCTAGAATAAACTTGAATACAAAAGAATTTAAAAACATTAAAGGTGTCAATAACGGATTTGCTCAAACAGTGGATCAGAAGACACATGATATATACATAGGAGGCAGCGATGGAATCTACAAATATGATTACGGTCAAGACAATGCAGTGTTTTTCGAAGCAAACGACACAAATATCTGGTATTTATACTTTAAAGATGTTTTATACTTCTCTGCATACCCTTCACAATTCCTCTACACCATAGAAAATGGTCAAACTTCAAGATTCAAAGACTTAGAAGACACTAAAGTGGACAATTTCGTTATAGACAATAACAATACCATGTTTTATACGAATGCAACTGGATTGTACAGCCAAGAAAAAGGTACCAAAAACGCTGTTTTGTTTAAAGAATTCCCTGAAACAGGAGTGAGAGGTCTAACTACCGATGTAAATGACAAAGTACATGTGTGTTTACGTGATGGGATATATGCAGTGAACAAAGAAAAGATAGTTTTGGATAAAGTTTTAGATGTAGATGATGCTTTTGGATTGTCGTTTGATAATGATAATAACTTAGTTTATGCTGATGCCAAGAGGTTGGTGAGACTGAAACCGAATAAGAGTAAAAGTTGTTAAGTTATCTATTTTAATAAATGTATACTAACCTTGTTACTATAAAACACGTATTATCGTTGGAACAGTTTTGTGATAAAAGTGTTTTGTTTTTTATTTTATTTAAATATTTGAGTAGATGGGTAAATATTAGTATTCCATTCAAATTTAACGACCTCGGTGGCAAGACAGGCGAGTTGCGAGAAGTTGCGAGTTCGATTCCCGCTCCGGGACAAATGTATGTATGATCTAAAAATATTTATTCCGGAGCTGGTACTTATAGTTCCTGTTACCCACGACATAGGGAATCCTAGTGTGGGATCAATGTGACTGTAGGTGTTATGTATGTGTGTCTGCTAATGATGATGATGACGTGATGAAACTACTCTACAGCTATTCAATATTATTTTTAAATAAGTATATACTTACAAAAACAATAGATACATACAAAATGACATTATTATAATTATTGGTAGTGTCACAGAATAACTTGGTAGTGTGTAAATAACCTCCAGAAGACCTTGCGTGTTTCATCAATTTACTCAGTTAGTCCGTTTAATTGCCCGTAACAAGTGCAATTAACAACACAGCAATCTCTATTTCCAATTCAATAAGAACTATAATCATCTGGCAGCATCGAGATAAAACTCTGAAATGCGAGACTCCATCAGTTTAAAATGTGACACCGATAAAGTTACCCGTTAAAATGCGAGTGCTACTGATAATACTTTGCGCGTGCGCGATTGAAATACACGCAAAAATACGCATATTTGTGACCGACACGCCGATACAACAAATCGGAACAAGAATATACAAGAAGATTCTACTAACAGACAAATTCCAATGCCCTAAAGAACTGACTTACGATTCCTCAAGCAGGAACCTATTTTTCATGTACATGGATGATGAGCTTCAAAATTCTGGACGAGCATTCATCAATGTAGTTACTAAAGCGACTGGAAAAGTTAACGGAATTGCAAGAAATAAAGCTATAGCTATAGATGCTGAGACTAGTGATGTTTACTTCGGCTCTGATGATGGACTGTACAAATACGATCCTTTAAATAGAGAAGCGAACAATATAGGACTTTACAACATGAACATTATGAAATTGGTTGTCAGAAACAATGATATGTACTTACTAGACGCGAATAATCATATGATATATAAGGTGTTCAACGAAGGAATATCAGCGGTCAAAGCCAGTAACCTGAAGACAGTAATGCAGTTCGAAGTCGATAACAATAGGAATGTATATGCAGTGACTATGTGTGGCGTATACTGTGCTTTACGGGGACACGAAGTAATCAAGAATACAGATTTGAAAGTTGTGTATCATTTCATGGTAGACGGTGCCGATACTTTTGGTATAAATGACGACGGTATCTTCCAATTAGATTGTGAAAACGGTACAGCTAAGAAATTAGCTGATCTGGACTTTTATCCGAATAGCATAGCTTTTGGAGACTATGGTGATATATTTTATAGTGTTGATGATAGTATATTCAAGCTTAGCCCTATTAAATCGTATCTTCTCTATAACTTACATAAAAAGAAGACGTGACTGTAATGTCGTTAATGTAAAGTAATTTAAAATGTTATGTAGGTAGAGTCTGTTCAGAAAGAGAGCCGTCGTGGGAAAATTGTAAAGTAACGTTTTCTTTAGTTTATTTATCTATTTCTTTAATTTATGATTCAATCTTTCGGCATTTTGAATCATAAACTAAACAAATATAGTTACAGTTTTAAAAAGATCAAAACGGAACGGATTTTTATTGCCCGCTAAACAAAAAAATATACTTACATAAGCACAGCTGCGCCCTAAATCCCACGACGGGACTCTTTCTGAACAGACTCTACATTGTTTTAATTTTAGTTTAGTGTAGGTACTTACTTTTACTTATTTTTAATTGTTTTCTTGTAAATAAAGACATACATACATAGGTAACACACGGTTGATTGACACACGCCTTTCTACCCGAAAACCCTAGACAGAGCCTCAAATGGGACTCTTTTCACCGTGGGTTGCCCCATCGTGGGATTTAGACGTGACAAGTGGTGAGCTCATCGCCGCCATTGCTTCCCACGACTGACTCTGGTAACAGTTTCTCCCAGTAATAACATGCTAGCAGCCAGGACAAATCTTACCAACGAATCTTACTAACAAGGCCGGGTAATCCCGTAATCGGCTTTTATGACATCCATGGGAGGAGACGGAGGGGTCTATTGTTAGGCCAGACTCCGGACACACCACAGCCATAACTTAGAATAATTATCAGCGAATAATTGTTTAGAATTAAATTACATATCTCTGTCAGTGGTTTTTGATTATCGTTCTTTACTTGTGTCTTTCAGCTTTCAACTAAAGTAATAATAATCAGGGGGCTTAGTGCGAGTTTGGATAGTTTTCTAAACTATATGATCAAAATATGTTCCATCGTCGTTAGCCTTCTTGAAACTAGAACTTTCCATAAGTGACACTTACCTCTTCATTCTCATGTCCGTGTCCCTGACTATGACCTCCGCTGTAGTCATGTCCGTGTCCCTGACTATGACCTCCGGTGTAGTCATGTCCCGAGGGTCCTGACCCTGTGGGTGTCAAGTAGTTGCTTTGACTGTTGTAACCTAGAAATGTAAGTATTGGTTGATTATTATCTGAAAATTTTATACAAAGTAGAGCCGTACGATTCTGGAGTATTGCTAGCGTAGGTAGTGTGTCCTAGGGCCAAGCTACATGGAGCACAAATACTTTTCGGGTTTGGTCCGAAATTCAAATTTTATTGTGTTTTTTGCTAATCACAGCTCATCAACACATCTTGAGATAGCGAAATCTGATTTTGCAGAAACTATGAGAACCAACACAACGTTTAGATTAAAAATAGTGTCTCATCTACTAGTGAAGGATTTTTACAGTGATTTTTTGTTCATTAACAATCGTATTTTTATGAGACACTTTTAATCAAAGTACGCGTCTTAGGCCTCCTAGATTTAATCAAAGTACGCGTCTTAGGCCTCCTAGATTTAATCAAAGTACGCGTCTTAGGCCTCCTAGATTTAATCAAAGTACGCGTCTTAGGCCTCCTAGATTTCACAAAAATAGGTTATGCTATCTGAATATGTGTTCACCAAAAAACAAAATAAAATTTGAATTTCACGACACAAGTTTTCGAAATTTCATGGTGTTTAATTTGCGATACTATATTATTGAGAAGGAATTGATCCTTGTAATTAACCCTTTCGAACGGTATCATAAACGTATCGTTTTTTTTTTTAATTTAGCATGTTCGAGTTCCGGTATATACAAGTGATTTTTGTTCAATATCAGTAAGTACAGCACTATATAAAAAACGGGTACGTATCAAAATTCATAAATTCAAAATACATACGTTTAGAATACATAAGTTCAAAATTCATAACTTTAAAAAACCTAATTGTGAAAATCAATAAGTTTTATAATCGATAAAGTTCTATATGTATAATGGTCGAAATGCCTAAAGCCATAATCTCAAACACATGCCAAATTTCAAGTTTGTAGCTGGAGCCATCAAATTGACACTTTTGACGTATTTCAAACATTATATATACAGGTATATACCAGGGGTCACCGATTAATTTCGCTCGGGGTCCGTTTAAAGAAATGAAATGACCATCGAGGTCCGCATAGATTTAATAGAAAAATATTTATTAAAAACATGAAGTTACGGCAATAAATAGGTACTTTTTTACAAATCAATGATGAGAAAAATGACATTTCTTGTTGCGGACTATCTGTCTGAAATTTGGAGTCAAATTGGTGGTGTTTGAAACATTTTTATTAAATTACGTAGTTTGTAGTGGAGTGCAGTTTCTGTTTTCTCGCGGTCCGCACGAGATGGGTCGGCGGTCCGCATGCGGACCGCGGTCCGCCATTCGGTGACCCCTGGTATATACTATCAGTTTACCACATTCGCACGTAAAAAAAAAACACAAATTTCGTACCGGAAGTACTTCTTAATAATAGATCTCAATAAGAACTCAACGGCGTGGGTGGGGTGCAGATTCATACCAAAATATAGGCCGTATTCATCCCACGAATAATAAAATTGTATATTTGTCCGTATTAATCGCAAAATGTAGTCCGGATTTATACCACGCCACGGCCTTTAACAATGGATATTAGTACGGTCAGACAGAAAAATGCAAGATCCTTACTATCATTTTCATATATTTTTGTTGGATGCAAATTATTAATAATTGGCGTTCGTATGTATGTATGTTTGTCCGAAGATAACTTGAGAACTGTTGATATATTCTTTATAAAACTAGTATTCCTTATACAATTTGGTAGATGGGTATATAGTATAAGTACAATTTGTGTAAGCTAAATTGGTTCGGGGGTTGTAGAAGATATTGGGGCCAAAGAAAGGGTAAAAAAGTGAAACAATCATAGACGTTATAAAACTAGTTTTAGTTTTATTTTAGACTGGGTAACTTTTGGGATATAAGCAAAGAAGTAAAAATAAATAACCTGTAGAGTTTTTCCAGTAATCTACTATCATCCATCGAGGAGTTCCGTTGTCCACCTTCCGTCTCCATCATCAGATCAGCTCGCTGTCATCATCATCAATAAATATTTAATAAATAAATAATGCTGGACAGTTCACACAACATTATCTAGCCCCAAGCTAAGCAGAGCTTGTGTTATAGGTTCTAGATAACTGATATACTTTAATAAAATACATTACATAGATAGATATGTTTTATTATACATAGAAAATACCCAACGAAAACATATAACATAACATAAATAACATCCTGAACAAATATCTGCAGATAGTACAAATATTTATAAATTATACAATATGGATAAATTCAAGAGAAATATAAATAGGGCTCTTGATGGTAGGCAGCGCGTTTGCAATACCATGGGTGTTGTCCATAGGTGGCGGTGACTGCTTTACATCAGGCGGGCCGTCTGCTTGTTTGTCACGTTTAGGGCATGTAATATCGGAAGGTTTTCAATTCCTATACTGATTTCCGATATTAAATGTCAATATTGGAATTCCGATATTAATATCGGAATTTCGTTATTTATTTAGTAATTGCACATTTTATTTATAAATTGCACAAATTCGGTATGAGGTTGGATTAAGTGCAATAAAAAATATTTTTAAATCGTATTCTAATCGTATATGATCACGGTAGAACTAACTAATGTCTTTGCGAGTAGATGTTATTGGCAGATATATCGATCTACCCTCTTTCTCACTCTTTTATTATGAACGATACCACTACCATCGGTTTCATTGTCACACTTCACCCCAACTCGACACACAACACTATCGGTATCCGGTCGCGTAAAGGTACCACACTTTTTTGATTCTTATACATTCTCACCACGGCTTCCATACTTCAGATAATTGAAAACCATCTTCTCTATTGAAATTTCTGTATTTAGTTATCTCTATTGCCTCTAGTGCCATTACAAATATTTATATAATATACGAATCTTTGCTCGTTGTATAGGATATTGATGTTATCTAAAAGCTTATGGTATAAATAATTTTAAAATTCTGATTCTCTGAAACGATTTCTACACTAGTCCGCGATTTTCCGAAAAAAATGTTTTAAAAATGGCTTTCACTTTTTTTTTTTAATGTTGTATACTTATTTTTGGTCTGTGATGACAGTAAACCTCAGATATTGATTTTTAAAGTAATCGAAACAGTAACAAAAAAAATGCATTTACATCCACAGCATGAACCATTGCATTGAAATAAAATTAAAAATATTGAAAAATTAAACATTCTGTTTAGTCCCTTACTTTCTAAGGACATTTTAAAAATAAAGTCACATAAACTTTTTCATCCAAACCTATCTTAACAATTTGGTCATTATGTCAGCTATTTATCATGTAAATTTGATTGAGAATCTTTTACGGGATCATTCATGAAATTCAATTTTAACAGTTGAATGCGAAATTCTAGTTTTTAAGATTAAGTGAAATCGTAAATAAAACTAAATAATAACTTTCAGCATTGCAAGTATTCAGTGAATCATCACAATAAATTTTCGAAATGGCGACCTCAATTCTTGCTCAATACATAATCAGCATCGTCTAAAAAAAAAACTTAAGAGCGTAGAAAACCGATTCTGTTGATTTGAATGTTGCTTCTACCTGGGTCAATCTTCTTCGCAATTCTTGCACATCCCCAAACAAAAAAGTCAATGGGGTTTAAGTCGAGAGATCGTGGGGGCCATGCGATAGGCCCGCCTGGGCCAATCCATTTATCACCAAGTATCACATTTTGTGAGTAGTAGTAGAGCTTTTTTGTGAAATACTTCGTCCGGGGAAGTACTACCACCATACCTATTTCTGCCACAAAGCAGTAGTGCTCGCATTGCTGTGTTCCGGTTTGAAGGGTATGGGTGCCGGTGAAATTACAGTCACATGAGACTTTTCATCTTTATGTCTCAGGGTGGCGGGCGCAGTGCAATGTCACATAGGGCGCTTCCTAGGAGGGCGTGACCTATATGATAATGCACTGTTCATAGGAAGAGAGTACCGCTTATCATCAGGTGGACCATCTGCTTGTTCAGTCATTCTAAGTAGTCTAAGTAGCATATAAAAAAAAACCTGTCATTAAGATGTTGTCTAACTACTGACGCAAAGCGACATGGTGCGCCGTCATTTTGAAAAATCATGTTTCGGCGTGTTAGTAAAATGATGTCTGTGGATTATCCATTTAAATCTTCTCTTAAAAAGTTCAAGTATGACTCGCCATTTAGACGATCTGGCAGTTGGAATGGGCCCACCATCTGTCGCAGGTTTCTGCCTCGTAGGTAGAAAATAATGTCCTTGAACAACAAAGATGGGTTATTTTACTATTGCTTATGTGGAATACAATCTTCAGACTGGCAGATTTCTTTTTAATCCCGACTTGCAGAACATTTTCAAAAACTCGTTTTTGAACTAACTTTTATTAAATTTAGTGTTTTTTATGATCCTGTGCAAGAATCTGGAACAAGGTTACATGACTAATAGCTGACACATCAGCCATGTTCTTAAGATAGGTTTGGATGAAAAAGATTATGTGACTTTTTTTTAAAACGTTTATTGAAGTAAGAGATTAAACAAAAAAAATTATATCTTCATATTATTATTTTTATTTTAATGCAATAGTAGATGCTGTTGATTTAAATGCTATCAGACAAGGTAGCCCTAGTATTTAGCTTACTTAAAAAACAGGCCTCTAACTCAACGAATCGAGTCACAATGGCCAAAAAAGTGTAAGAGCTCCGATTTTCTTAAAAACACATAACTCGAAAACTACTAAATATCGCGGAACATACATGGGGGTGATACGGGTACCTCTGGGGGTAACCTTTCTTTGGACTTCGGCTTGACACTACTTTTTGGGACACACTGTATATATTATTACTTTGTTGATTATTTTATACCGACAATTTTATGAAATAAATAGATGTTCCATAATAACATATTTTTTTGCTGACGTTACTTTCACTCGTTTTAGATATAGGTATTTCTAGGTGGGATAAATACGGACTGTAAAAATGAAATGAATATTAATTATATGAATCCGGAATAATTATTATTACTTTCAGCTCGTGGGATGATTTTCTGGGACCAATACGGATGCACCCCGCGGTCGGGGGACAGTGTTAGCAGTGTAGCGCCACAGTATATATATTAGTTTCTTAGCACCGCACTGAACTTACATATATAATACTTAAAAAAATGCATGTTCCGTATATAAATTCCAGTATTAAATGGCTGGCGAATGTAGTACTAATCAAATGAATAAGTTTAAGTGAAATTCCAGAATTGCCCGAAATATCCCCGAAGTAGAGCGACAATAAAATATGGAAAAAGTGACTTCCGTATGAGGTACCCAGGTGCAAACCTGGTAATTTATTTGGCCGATTTTTCTGGTAATTCTGTCAATTTGCACCGACTACTTCAATTTCCCCCGAGCCGGAATACACAAAAAATGTTTTTTTTAGAAATGTTTTTTTTTTTTTGGTATGTTCCGTAATTCGGATTAAAAAAATACTTGGAGCAAATGTAGATCATAACGGTCTTAAGTGTATGCCAAATTGCACCGACTACATCTATTTTCCCCATTAAGTTACGGATATTATAAGGTTTTCACCCTATTTCACCCTGTTCCGGGGGGGTGAATTTGCTGATAGTTATATTAGAGGTGATTTTCAAGCCAAACAAAACAATTAGAAAAGGTTTTGTGACTACATCTAATTACTTCCACACTTTTGCTAAAAATCACCTAATTTGCCTGTACTAAAAAGTCACTTGCCAAGCTGGGCAAGTTCAATATGCGGGCAGTTTGAATCACCAACTAAATAAATATTACGTATAATACTTACTAAAGAAAACGATAGTTCACAATTTGGCCACGACTGCTCTCTTTTTGAACTGACTATAATTATTTTTAACCACCGACGCAAAAACGACGGGGTTTTATAAGTTTGACGTGTCTCTCTCTGTGTGTGTGTGTGTGTATGTGTGTATGTGTGTGTGTGTGTGTGTGTCTGTCTATGGCATCGTAGCTCCCGAACGGATGAACCTATTTCGTTTTTTTTTTGTTTGTAAGGTTAATTTGTCGGGATTGTTCTTAGCTGTTTGATCAAAATCGGGTCAGCCGTTTCATTTCGTTGAGGGTTTTTATAAGATTTACAAATTTAATTACTAATAAATACCAATTCTATAATTCTATGACTATACATATGTTCTAATATTGGCAGACCCACATTATCAACGAGCAACAGACCCTCAGATATGATGATGATGACATCCAGGCCGATTTCGGCCTCGGCGACTGTTTATCTGCTTTATATGGAAAAGCTTCGCTTGTGTGCTCTTATACCCTATTACCCTATTATTAAACCCTCAGATATATCAAGTTTATGAGTAGGTATATATATGAAGCGTATATAGCGTGTGCTGTCTTTATGATCTTTTGCTGATTCTCTCTAGCATCTTAATTTTGACTGCCTATACCCAAGGTTTTTAAGTTGGTTTTCATTTTTCTTTGAATCAGCTTCCACTTGTTCTCGAGGAACCACACAGGCGCTCCCAACCTAGTAGTAAGAAGGATCATCAAATAAAGCCGAGCCGTGTTTGTTGCCTGATTCTTCTAGGTTTAGTCGCGGTGGAACAGCAGTAAATTTATTTTAAGACGATTCGAAATGGACCTTGTGATTTCAATGAATAAAATACTTTTGACTTTGACTTTGATATCTATCTGAAGAGCAGATATGTCTCTCTCTACTACCACAGCGACATGAAGAGGATTTCTATGGTCTCTCTGTGTGGGAGAACTTCAATATCTCTTCCTGAAGACGGGCAGTACCTGTGGTGGGCGGTAGGTAGCTGTTACTGGCCGAGTTGTAGCTGTTCCTGGGTGCGTTGTAGTTGTATCCTGGGAGCGGGGGCTCGCAGGTCGCCAGGGTAGTGAGAAGAGTCACCAGGAACACCTGGAAGGAAAGCGTGAACAGTGAATGAGTTTGGTGAGTGAGTTTTTTTGTGAAAGAGTTCGCCCGGGGAAGTAGTACCTCCAGACTTATTTCTGCCGCAAAGCAGTAGTGCTCGCATTGCTGTGTTCCGGTTTGAAGGGGCCGGCGAAATTTTTCATCTATGTCTCAGGGTGGCGGGCGCAGTGCGATGCCACATAGGCTGCGTCCTAGGTGGACGTGACCTATGTGGTAATGCTTTGTTAAAGGCAGAGGTTACCGCTTAACATCAGGTGGGCCTTCTGCCACAGAATAAATATTAGTACAAGTACTTCGGCTTGTACAGTCATCCACGTACTTAGTTTAAAAAAAAAGAGTTAAGGGGCAAACAACCAAATACCTTCACTTTCTAAGTCATTCAAGTTCATATATCGAATATTAATCTATAGAAAGTGACAGAATAGTGCTCGCGGAACGAAAAGTAAGTGTAAATACACAAAAAACAATGAAAAAAATATTAGGTAGTAGGTACCATAAACTAACTAAACACAATAGACTGCTAATCTCATACAAGAAAACGTGCATCGATGAAAGATTGCCTACAATGACGCTAGATGTCGCTGTTTTGAATCTGCTATAAACGATTGAAATGATTTTTACATGTATTTCGAATAGATCGACAAAAAAAGTTTTGCGATCATATAGTTTCATAATTAAAAACTATATTAGAAATTTTAATGTTTATTTTTAAACAGATTAGGTAATTGGTTTAAAATGCTGATTGAATGAATTTGCCGGCGCCATCTAGAAAAAGCCTGGAATTTTGCCAGCGCCATCTAGAAATAGCCTGGAATTTGACCTTTTTGAGTCACGTTTTCTTGTATGAGATTAGCAGTCTATTGTGTTTAGTTAGTCTATGCTTGTACTAAGTATTATTTATTCTGTGGTAGTACCTACTACCTAATATTTTTTTCATTGCTTTTTGCCTTTCCGGTTGGGAAAGTCCTACCTGCCCAGGTAAGACTTTCCCAACACAACCGGAAAGGCAGACAACGAACAAAGCAAGTAGGTAGTACCTAAAACAAAAGCTTACAAAATGTTCCGTTAGGTATTTCCCAAAAAATTGTTGTCTCGCAAATTATTACGGTTTTCATTTAGATTAGAAAGTTTTGATCAGGTGATAACTTTGTTATATTGTTATAAAAAACGGCCAAGTGCGAGTCGCACTCGCACACGAAGGGTTCCTATCGTCAATTCTGTGCTATCGTACAAAATTGAAACGCCAAAAAAACACTGTAGGTATATACCTACTTTCCGTGTCTTTTCAGATTGGTGGATTTTGTCCTACAAAAACTTGTTCTTTTCTTCTTATAACGGCTTTCTTCTTCTAACTTTCTTAATTATATCACTTGACATTGACGAAATTGTTTGGAGAATTCCTCAGAAGCCATAGAGAAGAAGAGTTCATTGAGTAAGGCAGAGGCTCAATGGACCTCTTTTCACATTGAGTTGCAACATCGTGGAATATAGACGTGACAACTGGTGTGGTGAGCTCGTCACCGCCATTGCTTACAGCGACTGACTCTGCTAACGCTTTCTTCCAGTACCTAATAACACATTCCATATAATAAGCTAGCAGCCAGTACAAATATTATACCAAAGAATCTTAGTCATACCACAGAATAAATAATAGCTCGTACTAACAAGTCCAGTAATCCCTTAGCCTGTGAGTAATATTGTTCTGTGTCCCTTAGTAAGCTTTTACGACATCCACAGGAGGTGGCGGAGTGTCTCTATTCTTAGGCCGGATACACCACATATCCCACTAATGACAGTTACGATGTTTGTATGTTTGTTACTCAATCACGCCGAAACGGCTAAACCGATTTCGATGAAATTTGGTACACATATAGATTATGATCTGGATTGAGCTATAGGATACTTTTTATCGCGGTAAAACGGGAGCGAAGCCGCGGACGGACACTAGTATATTATACGTCAATATGCCAACGGTTGCCAGTTCTGCGAGCTATATGGCCTGCTGATTGCCACTTCAAGTTGCTAATTCTGCCTGTAAAATATAAGGACGATGTAGTTCGCGTAATTAGTCAATCTGTTATAAGTCTGATAAGAGAAAATTCTTAATTGCACAACTTAAAAAATAGAATTCTCTTCCAGCTAACCTTTTGTGTATTGTGTAAAACAATTTATAGGTAGTGCACAAACATTTGAATCAAGGATAGATTATGTAGCATTAAAGATAAAATAAATAAAACATATTTACTACAATAGGTACAGAATTAATAAATAAACACATACACACATATTTAATAGACTAATAGGTACATAATATCATAGGTACACAATTATCATACAACTAGCAGCGCCCCGCGGTTTCACCCGCGTAAGGCTCGATCCCGTGGGAATATCGGGATAAAAATATGCCTATGTGTTATTCCAAGAGTCCAGTTATCTCCATTCCAAATTACATCCAAATCCGTTCAGCCGTTTCAGCGTGAAGAAGTAACAAACACTGCAAACACACACTAACTTTCGCATTTATAATATACTTGCAGTGCCCCGCGGTTTCACCCGCGTAAGTCTCGATGCCGTGGGAATATCGGGATAAAAATGTGCCTATGTGTTATTCCGGGAGTCCAGTTATCTCCATTCCAAATTTCATGCAAATCCGTCCAGCCGTTTCAGCGTGAAGAAGTAACAAACACACTATACACACACACACAAACTTTCGCCTTTATAATATTATATAGTGTGATTAGTGTGATTATAGGTGCTTACTTAGACATTAATATCAAGTTAATGTTATCCCTATACCCTAACACCACAAAATCCCATCAAGTTGCCATTTTTGCCGTAATTAGTAGGTACCTACTTACCTCCTACTTCTTCCTACATGTGGGTATGTTATATATGTAGTATTGTGAAATCTAGACCAAGTGACCGTACAGTATTTGTTGTGTGGGAAACATGATGCATTATGTAAGATCAGGGCTGCCATCTCCCTTTACGACACTGGACAAAGATTTCAAAAACCTTAGACTTGTTTGAAATTAGTATTTTGTCCCGGACGCCAAGGAAACATATAAAAATAGCATATCTATGGCCCAAACACTGGCAGTCTATACTAGAGTTCCGTTTTCCACCTCCCGTCTCCATCATCAGATCAGCTCGCTGTCACTATCATATTGTATTGTCATCGGAACTTGACAGGTATGCCAAATTTCAGCTCAATCGAATATCGGGAAGTCACCGTTATCGCCACCCGTGAAATACTTATTATTGAGTAGTTCCAATGGCCATCTCAGGGGGGTTACTATGAGCTCTTATATCCATTCAGTTCAAAAACTATTCAGTACAAAATATCGGTTCATCGTTGACATTTTTCATCGTTGAATAACTTTAATCGCAGATGTCTGTAGACCCTCTGCGATTGTGCCTTTAAATATAGTTGCGGACATCACGGAACCAATATTTTGTACTGAATAGTTTAACAACTGCATGGCAATAAGATCTCATAGTAACCCACCTGGTCTTCATCATCAGTTCCACTTCAGCAAATGGCACTTACTGAATGGACATGCTTGACTTGTTGCTGAAAATACCGAAATCGTTATATGTGTGCCTATAATATTTTAGGAGTTCCCTCAATTCTTCATGGATTCAACCAGATTTTTTATGAAAATGGTACCAATCTGGAAGTATATCGTGTCAAATAAAAAAAAGAAATTTCCAAATAAACAAACATTCTAAAAAAAACATGAATTGAGAACCTCCTATTTTTTTTTGAAGTCGGTTTAAAATAACTTGAACGATTCTGGGGGCTTAGTACGGGTTTTGATAGTTTTCGAAACTATATGAGTACCTACTACCACCATACCTATTTCTGCCGCAAAGCAGTAGTGCTCGCATTGCTGTTTTCCGGTTTGAAGGGTAAGGGTGCC
The DNA here is from genome assembly GCA_932527175.1 of Operophtera brumata. NCBI lineage: Eukaryota > Metazoa > Arthropoda > Insecta > Lepidoptera > Geometridae > Operophtera > Operophtera brumata. Next base: position 48,170,741 of record OW052239.1, on the reverse strand, counting down.
GGTGAAATAACAGGCAAGTGAGACTTTTCACCTTTATGTCTCAGGGTGGCGGGCGCAGTGCAATCCCACATAGGGCGCGTCCTAGGTGGACGTGACCTATGAGGTAATGCACTGTTCATAGGCAAAGTTTACCGCTTAACATCAGGTGGGCCATCTGCTTGTTCCGTCATTCAAGTAGGTAGTATAAAAAAAACGAAGGTTCGTTTCCTTCCATACATTTACTTGCAGCACCCCTAGCCAAAACGAGAAGAAAACTAAGGACGCTGTCATTAAATGTATGGAAGGAAACGAAACTTCATAACAGTTTTCGAAAACTACCAAAACCCGTACTAGACGTACTGGTTTTGTTTGGGTAATAAATAACGTTCAAAATCACATCTAGAGTTACACTGATGGTAGGTATACACTGGAGGTAGGTAGGTATACCATAGTGAGTGTGGGCTTGCACAGCTCTCTGCAATGCAGAATACTAATGAACATAAGCAATCTCCAGATCATGAGAACGAACTCAGGGCGGTTATTACACTGCGCTAAGTAGATAGATTAGCACTAGGCTAGTTATTGCATGGTGATGAGCTGACAACACTCTTCGTGTCCTCACTTTGTTCTACAGGTACCTACTCAGGTGATTCGCGTCACACTCAAGCGAAGTAAAGGTACACTCGACGGTACAAAAAAAGAAAATCCGGAGAAAATTCCGGACCAAAGCAAAATTAGAACCGTTCACGCTATTTCGTACGTCTAGATTGAGGGATTCTTTCTTGTATTGAGCTGTAGGTACGCTGGATCCGCTGAGTTTCAGGCCAATTGAAGAAAAGATCCCTCAATCCAGGACGTAAGTACTAAATAAAGTGAATGGTTTTGGTTTGTTGCCCCAATTGCGCTAATTTTGAACGTGATTACTAAAACAAGAACCGATCACGTTATTTCGTACGTCTGGAGTGAGGGATTCTCCGGATTCTTGTTTGAATTGAGCTGTAATTTTCTAGTTTCGTAATAGAAATCATATATCATATGGTTTTAGGTAAATTCAAGCAAGAATCCCTCAACAAGCAATGTTAGCTGTGGTTTCCTTTACATAGTAAGCACGCAGGGAACGCATCCAATTAGTTTATTATATTTTTAAGTTATGCTTACCTATTGCTCATTGGAAATCCTAATAAGTAAAATAAAATAAATAATCCAGACGTACGAAATAACGTGAACGGTTCTGGTAATAACGTTCAAACATAGCACGATCGGGGCGGAAACTTTAATTAAATTAGATAGTAGACACAATATGTGGCAACTAATCACCCTAAGGGCAAAATCGCAATGACATTGACCACAAACCATTTAAATTCACGCACATTGTCATAAAAATAAACGTTATGTGTAACTACCATGGTTGGTACATAAATAATTGCAATCGTGTCGAATCGAACATAACGCGCAATGAGAGCAGAATTGTGAAATATTTGATAGGCCCATCATGTTATGGTAGCCAGTTACGTACTTACTTAATCATTATATATTTTATTGCAAGCGTTCCTATCATAGAAATGTAATAAAGTACCTAACGAGAATTGCTAAGGAGGCGTAGCGCCAGGGTATGAGCAAATTGCTCAAACTCACGGGTTTACTGACAAGTATTTAAGACGGGTTTACTGACAAGTATTTACGACGTTATATCATTAAATAAAATACAGAATTTTATAATAAAAATATGTCAAAGATTTGTATTGACTTTTCATTTTTTGACGACCTCTGTGGCGCTGCGGGCGAAGGCTGGCCTGCGACGCAGGAGGTTGCGGGTTCGATTCCCGCCTCGGAACAAATATTTGTGCGATCGCAGATATTTGTTCAGGGTGTTCTGGGTATTTTCTATGTATAATAAAATGTAATATATTGTATTAAGTATATCAGTTATCTAGTACCCATAACACAAGCTCTGCTTAGCTTGGGGCTAGATAATGTTGTGTAAACTGTCCAACATTATTTATTTATTTATTTTACTCTTTTACAGGCTCGCAAGGTTCAAATAGACTCCAAAATCTACACAGTTCATGTTTTTTTTTAATAACCTTCATCATATTTCCAATGAAAAGAGCCCAAAACAAATTCCATAAATTTTCTCGATAAACATTTTACACAATGCGCTTATAACGTAAATTAAATACCTATGTCTGTACCTATGACAAAATATTGATAAACCTTTTTCGTGATTTTCGTTCACTTTTCGTAAAGAGTAGTGACTGAGGCAAAAAACAGCGACATTGGTTTCATACAAAACAGCCCGTTATCCGGACTTCTCGTTACTTAAGATTTCTATGTATTTATGCAATTTGAATAACTTATTGTTTTAAACTAATTTTGGACCCTTACATATCCATCTTAGTCATAAAAATCCATACTAATCGTAATAAGTATTTTGTGAAAAATATATTTTTAATACAAGCTTTTATAAAATTAGTGATCGGAACCATGTGCTGATCAAAATGAGCCTAACCGTAGAGCGACTACTATCTGTCTGCGGCCTAAACCTATTATTTGTTCTGTGCCAAAGCCATACATTAGGTAGGTATATGCCTTCAACCTCCTTGATTAACTTCACATATCTACTAATCAAGAAACAGTTAGTATTTAGTACAAACTCCATGCTAACCAATCACAAAAATGAGTTTATCAAATAAATAAATAAATAAATAATGCTGGACAGTTCACACAACATTAACCAGCCCCAAGCTAAGCAGAGCTTCTGTTATGGGTACTAGATAAAACTGATATACTTAATACAATACATTACATAGGTAGATATTTTTTATTATGCATAGAAAATACCCAGGACACCCTGAACAAATATCTGCAGATCGCACAAATATTTGTTTCGAGGCGGGAATCGAACCAGCAACCTACTGAGCCGCAGGATAAATAAATAAATCACCATAGATAATTTAATGTTAGTTAGTGATATTTTTACATTCAACCTTCACGCGTGCGCCTTCAATCTAACTTTGCCCCTTTGCCTTAGAGGCCACTCGTATTTATAGACAAGTCAACGTAATTACTTAAGCAAAAGTAATTACTTGAGCAACTATTTTTATTGCATAGTTAAGAAATCGGTCGAAGTAAGAACTGTCAAAAGTTAGAATTTTAATCAAGTAATAGTAACCACTTTCGTTACTTAAGCAACGCTTATTACTCGGTTCGGAGCTTTTTGACAGTGTTTAGTACTTTCTAACCTCAAAATTTTACAGAAAATAATTATGGAAGATATCGAGCATTTATTTTTCAATTTGGACAATATTATAAGTGATCCATTGGAAGAAGTTGAAAACAGTGTTAAACATTAATGAACCTAGAAAAACAAAAATATATTTCCGTAATGACCCTCTTCGCGAAAATACTGAAAATGATTTTAGGATGAGATATCGATTCAGTAAAAGTGTTGTACTCAATGTTATTTTGCCATTAATAATTGATGACTTGCGGTCAGATACACAAAGAGGACTCCCAATCAGCCCTGTGTACCAATTACTAACAGCTTCAAGGTTTTATGCAACTGCAAGTTTTCAAATGGTTTGTGGAGATCTGTTAAATATATCGCAATCCACTGTATGTCATATAGTTAAGAAGGTGAGCCGTGCATTAGCCGTTCATTTGCCTGACTATGTAAAATTTCCCAATCCTGCAGAATTAAGAAAAGTGAAAGAAGATTTTGAAAACCTTGGACGCATCGGTAGGTCAAATGGACTTAAAAATATAATTGGAGCAATAGATTGCACACATGTCAGAATAAATAAATACATACATACTTTTAAATTTGGTAGGGTTATATCGTGTGTCAAACGTTTCGATTCTCCAAACATTTTGTTTGTTCAAAGATAAAATTGTATGATTAAAAAATATCTTCTACGACTCATTTCTCTTTTTATACAGATAACTTTATCAAATTATATATTATAAATTTTTATTAGGCATTATAATGCAAGACTTTGTAAAAAAATCTAGCCCTCACGTTTACCCTCTCATGAAACAAAACGCAGCAACGTAGTGTTGCCAGTGAGAAACAACCATCAAGCATCAACTCTAACTTAAGCAATTGCTTAAGTAAGTAACGTGCATTACTCAACTATAGAATACAATTTTGTACTAAAAAATTCTAGCTTCAAGTAATGATTTCATTAAGAAATTACTTAGCAACAAGTAATTACTTGTTTATAAATACGAGTGGTTCCGTTCCGTGTTGCTCGATTACTTCGTATCAGAAGCACGGATGTTACCCAATCAGAAGAGAGATACCTCAAACTCCCTAGGGAGGAAAATAGAATTTTGCTCCCGCTATCCTCTATAGCCAATTGTCGTTTTTCGAATAGGTGTGATGTAATAGTAGATTACTAGCCAAGGGCTGTGTCGCCTATAGTTCGAGGGTGCCATTGATGCTTACACCCGAGCTAACTACTCTGCTTTACATCTCGATTGTGAGGTAAGTAGAAAAAAACCGGCATTACAAGAATAAAAAAATTTACATACCTTAACAGCTAAATATATGTCATCAGGGGCTTCATTTATAAATGTTTTCACGTCTTGCGCTGTAAAAACCTTTGACTTTTTGCTTTTGTGCCCAGCTGATTGTCTTTTTAGAAAAGATGATAATTTTGAAAAGTTCTTGATATTGATGTCGTGTTTAGTACTCATAGTTGCTTTTAACATTGAATAAATGCACCACAAACTAGATGGCTGCAGCTTTTTTGATAGCTCACTAAAGTATGTTAAGAATACAGTCTCAGATAAAGACTTTACTCGTTTTTCTTTTCGCCACTTCATGAACTCGTCGTAAGTTTTCAAATATCTCTCTTTAGAACTTTCAGGCAAAATATTGTTAATTGCTGCTTCAGCTTCCATTTTCATTGAATCGGGAGTGCAGCTTATATCTTCATCACTTGCAGTACCTACTCATGTTTTTTTTCTAATTAGCACGTAATTATAAAAAAATCCCAAAAACAAACAATATTTAAAGTAAAAGTTTTCTAATACCGCCTTTTTTCATCTTTTTTTAAATTATTTTTTTCGAACACAAAATTGAGCTTCGCCGTTCGATATTTAAAATTGATGACTATTATACTCATACGAAGACAAGGCTGAATAGCGAAGCGACCTCTTTTGTCATTGGGCTGAATGCATGATGTCTATTGCCAGTATGATGGTTAGATGTACGCGAACTTTTTTAAAGAGTGAAGTTTTTTTTTTTTTATTACTTACCGCCCTAGGGCTTTTCTAGCTACATTATTACCCTAGAGCGCTAATTGGTCATCTACAAGCCCCATTTGGGGGTAATAAGGACCTACTTACCGAATATGAGAGATGTAAAGTTTTTTTACTTGCACTGAATTGCACAGTGCTAAATCGTCAACCTACGCCGGGTATTTGCTCCATGTACTACGTAAGGCTTATTTGTGTGGCCGTAAGGGTAACAATGTCATGTCATTATTCAATAGGAAAGGTTTATGAGCCGTATCTTCTAAATTATGCGTATTTGGCTTCTTTGCATTGTTACCGTAATAAGGTTCCGGTCTGTTGACTGTCTCTATATGAGCTAAGAGACAGCGCTGATGACCCCAGAGATTGGAACTTCCTCTCAATAGAACCGAAAGACCTACTTAGGGCACAGAGTATTGTTAGGTAATACTTACCTCCTTCGTATAACCTGTGGTTACAGTCAGTCCTGCTGACTGATAACTTTATAATATGTGGGGATTTTTTTTAAAAGAGGGGTGTTATAAGTTTGACCGCTATGTATGTCTGTCTGAGGCACCGTAGCTTATAAACGGGTTAAACGATTTGAATGCGTTTTATTTTATTTGAAAGCAGGTTTTCTGGCGGTGTTTCGTATACCTACATGTTCTATCAAAATTGGTTCAGCGGTTTCATTGCGTTGGGGGTTATTACTTGTTTGTTTATCGGGCAATACTACTTGTAGTAATATTTATTCTGTGGCAATACCTACAATAGCGCGCACCGTGTCACGTGGCACCCACGTGGTACATTAGGTACTTACCTACAATAGCGCGCACCGTGTCACGTGGCACCCACGTGGTACATTAGGTACTTACCTACAATAGCGCGCACCGTGTCACGTGGCACCCACGTGGTACATTAGGTACTTACCTACAATAGCGCGCACCGTGTCACGTGGCACCCACGTGGTACATTAGGTACTTACCTACAATAGCGCGCACCGTGTCACGTGGCACCCACGTGGTACATTAGGTACTTACCTACAATAGCGCGCACCGTGTCACGTGGCACCCACGTGGTACATTAGGTACTTACCTTAAAGTACACCATTATGTAGATATCTGGAAAAAAATAGTTGGTTTAGTTTTGGTAGATATAGTGATTTACAACATTTTAGAAAAAATATATAAAAAATGTTTTTCAGTTCGATTGATGATAATGTTGAAATTAGCTACCTATGGAACTGTGAGCGATTCAATAATATTGTAAAAGTCACTTGCCTGAGGCGGGACTCAAACCCTCAAACCAGCTAAATTACAATAATAAAAACATACTTACTGTATTTTTATGATACCGATCGAAAGGGTAAATGACAAGGATCTATTCCTTCTCAACAACATAGTATCTCAAATTAAGGTTGTTCCTCGTGGTCAGCTAGGCACGACAGCGTCAATAGATGGCGCTGTTGCCAAATTTTGAAGTATTTTATGTATTTATGAATTAAAATGTGCATATTATGTCATAACACTAACGTTCACGCAAATGGTGGTTTATTTGCTATGTACCTAGCTATATTTCAGGTTATTTTAGTCTCTAGTTTTAACATACTTGTGCCGAGCAAATTCCGAGCAATATGAAAGCCTACTCACGCACACAGTCAAGGATATTATTGTATTAGAACTATAAGCTAATTTCGGCGCGCGAATTTCAAAATAGTTGGACTAGCGGCTTGGACTGTCGACTCAGAACTTCTGAACCCACGTTACTGCGTTCGATTCTATACTGCCTATATTTTTTGTATTTTTTTTTTACTTTTTTTTTGTGAACCAGTGACTAGATCTCTCGACACTAAACCCACAGTACTGGGTTCGATACCAGACTATTTTTTTTTTATAAATGTTTTTGTAATGATCTACAAAATACACTGATTCTGCTTCAGCCAATATTATGTTTGTGAAGTGAGTGTTGTGGTGTGTCCTTATTTCAAATCAAAAAGTAGGTACTCGATTCTTAACCGACCTCAAAAAATGGAGGAGGTTATCAATTCCAGAGTTTTTTATTATGTTTGTTACCTCATACCATTTACGTAACTATTAGGAAAAAAAATTACATGATATACTTCCAGATTGGTGCCATTTTCATTAAAATGTTTTTCTGATGATGGAATCCATGAAGATTGAGGGAACTCCTCAAATATTATAGGCACACATATATCAATTTCGGTATTTTCAGCAACAAGTCAAGCATTGCATTCAGAATGTTTTTTGTTTTTTATACTACTAGAATGACGGAACATGCTGATGGCCCACCTGATGTTAAGCGGTAACCTCTGCCTATGAACAGTGCATTACCTCATAGGTCACGTCCACCTAGGACGCGCCCTATGTGGCATTGCACTGCGCCCGCCACCCTGAGACATAAAGGTGAAACGTCTCATGTGCCTGTAATTTCACCGGCACCCTTACCCTTCAAACCGGAACACAGCAATGCGAGGACTACTGCTTTGCGGCAGAAATAGGTATGGTGGTAGTACTTCCCCGGACGAACTCTTACACAAAAAAGCTCTACTACTACTATATTTCACGGGTGGCAACAATGGTGTCTCCTGCGATATCCGATTGAGCTGAAATTTGGCATACTCGTACCTATCTAGTTCCGATGACAGTACAATACTATGGTGAAAGCGAGCTGATCTGATGATGGAGACGGAACGTGGACAGCGGAACTCCTCGATGGATAATAGTAAACTGGCCGTGCTTAGGCTCATTTTCATCAGCACACTAATTTTATTAAGTCTTATACCTGGACTTGTAGTTAGCTTGTAGTTCCTGACTGCTAGCTTATTTCAGGAATGTATTATACTGGAAGAAAGCATTAGCAGAGTCAGTCGTGGGAAGCAATGGCGGCGATGAGCTCACCACTTGTCACGTGTATTTCCCACGATGGTGCAACCCACAGTGAAAAGAGGCACATGAGAGGCTCTGCTTACTCTTTCGGGGAAAAAGGCGTGTGTCTATGTATGTATTTATGTTGTATTGGGTATAAATAAATTCCTAGCTATGAAGTAGTTTTTCAGGGTTCCGAAAAAAAAAAATACGGAACCCTTATGGATTCGTCATGTATGTCTGTCTGTCCGTGTATGTCACAGCCACTTTTTTCCGAAACTAATTTTCACACAAAAATAGAAAAAAACAATAAGTTTTTGGGGTTCCCCATACTTAAAACTGAAACACATTTTTTTTTCATCAAACCTGTGTGGGGTATCAATGGATAGGTCTTCGAAAATGATATTGAGGTTTCTAATATCATTTTTTTCTAAACTGAATAGTTTGCGAGAGAGAGAATGATAAAACTAAACAAAAAAAAATGGTGAACATTACCATGTAAACTTCCAACGAAAATTGTTTTGAAAGAGATCTAGTACGTAGTTTTTTTTAATATATCATAAGTTGTAAACCATCCAAGAACTTTTATGTTATGTTACTTGCTGCTACGGAACTCTTCATGGGCGAGTCCGACTCGCACTTGGCCGCTTTTTTTTCTAAAGATTTATTTACTTTCAGCTTTTATTGATAGATCATTCAGTTTAGATCAACTGAAGTCCACGGCTGGGCATAGGCCTCCCCCATAATATAATGCACATAGAAACTTTATTTTACGCCGCATAAATGGCTATTGCTTTACAAAGCACAAGTAAGGCCGCACGTAGAAACTGTTCCCATCTATGGCACGGGGCACCCAAGTACCAGCTGCTTCGTTTTGACTCCTTACAGAGAAGAGCCATTAGCATCATCGGTGACCCCAAGCTCTCCGATACTCTAGAACCGCTTAGCCAACGCAGAGCTATCGGATCTCTTTGCGTGATCTACCGCCTCTACAACGGGGAATGTTCTGACGAGCTTTCCGATCTCATCCTCGCATCGAGATTTTACCATCGCTCTTCCCGGCACCGTGACAAAGCTCATCCGCACATCATAGAACCCTGGGTTTCTCGAACGACTCGTTTCTCGAGATCATTTCTTCCCCATAAAGTACTATTATTTATTCTGTGCCTATAAACTATGGAATGAGCTTCCATCTGAGGTTTTCCCGTGTCGTACATGTCGTACGTAACCATGTTTTATTTCATGAAAAATGGTCATAAATTCCTTCAGGGTAGGCAGCGCATCGACAATTACCCCCGGTGTTGCCGGTGTCTATAAGCGACGGTGACCACTTCACATCAGGCCGTATGCTAGTTTGCCAATTTGTATCATAAAAAATAAAAAATAAACTGCCAAGTGCTAGTCGGACTCTAGCACGAAGGGTTCCATACAATAATCTAAAATTAAAATTAAAATTACACGCAAATGTACCAGCCATCACCCAATCACGCAACAGGGGGACAGATCCAACTTTTTTGTTCTAACTGTCACCTTAGGGGGGACAGATCAGTGTGACAAATGGGAATAATTCGTCGCGCTCCATTTCCATTATTGTGATGTCTTGAGTTTGAGAAATAAAGCCGACGAAGTAACAATTCTTCATTGAGGAAATCCGCAGTTGACCCTATTTTCAACAAGTTTTTTTTTTTTTTTTTTTTAACATTGATAGACCTTTGTTTGTGCACGATCTCACCTGTTGGTAAGTGACGATGCGGCCGAAGATGGAGCACAAAGGTCTAGAAGGCACCTATTCACTCTAGCCTTGAAGAGGTCCAGATTATAGTTGAGTTAGTAATTAATTTTGTAAAAATTAAAAAAAAAACCCCAACGCTGAACGGCTGAACCGATTTTGATCAAACAAAGCTAAGAACACTCCCGAAAAATAAACCTTTCAAACAAAAAAAAACGATTTCGGTTCATCCGTTTGGGAGCTACGATGGGACAGACAGACACACACACACACAGACACGTCAAACTTATAATACCCCTTCGTTTTTCGTCGGGGGTTAAAAGAGAGGATAACCCATTCAATAAAAATTAATTATATTATTTTTAATTTCGAGGCCTTTGCGACTTGCGAGACAATGAGGGAAAGGATTGCATTTCAAAAAGGCTAATTCTCCTTAAAAAAAAAGATTGTTAATTTGTATTACACTATGTATAAAATATTTATCTTTTTTATGTTTTTTTATTTATCTTCACTATTATTTTGTATTTTTTAACCCCCGACGAAAAACGAAGGGGTGTTATAAGTTTGACGTGTCTGTGTGTGTGTGTGTGTGTCTGTATGGCCCAACGTGGCTCCCGAACGGATGAACCGAAATCGTTTTTTGTTTTTGTTTGATAGGTGTATTTGTCGGGAGTGTTCTTAGCTTTGTTGGATCAAAATCGGTTCAGCCGTTTTATTTCGTTCGGTTTTTTTTTAAGTTTTACAAAATTAATTCCCTGTAAATATGTAAACTTTGTTGTTTTGTTTGTTTGTTTGTTTGCCAAGCTGCGGTGAAATGGCTAGTACAGTATAAACACAATTACCTACTAGTAATAAATTAGTGCTTAGGAACGTACCATCTGGACTAGCGCCTAGAAAGGAATGGAATCGCTTCGAAGCGAATGTCTTTTGGCTAGGCCGGCTGATATGCATTGCATGCAAATAATATTATGGAAATTAAAAAAAAAAGTGGCCAAGTGCGAGTCGGAGTCGCCCATGAAGGGTTCCGTAGCAGCAAGTAACATAATATCAAAGTTCTTGGATGGTTTACGATTTATGACGTATTAAAAAAAAACTACTAACTAGATCTCGTTCAAACCAATTTTCGTTGGAAGTTTACATGGTAATGTACATTTTTTTTTTAGTTTTATCATTCTCTTATTTTAGAAGTTACGGGGTTGGGGGGGGGGGGACTTTTTACCACTTTGGAAGTGTCTGTCGTGCAAACTATTCAGTTTAGAAAAAAGTTATATTATAAACCTCAATATCATTTTTGAAGACCTATACATAGATACCCCACACCAACGGGTTTGATGAAAAAAAAAATTGAGTTTCAGTTCTAAGTACTAATACTTAGAACTGAACCCCCATTTTTTTTTTGTTTTTTTCTATTTTTTTGTGAAAATCTGAATGCGGTTCACAGAATACACCTACTTACCAAGTTTCAACAGCATAGATCCTATAGTTTCGGAAAAAAGTGGCTGTGACATACACGAACAGACATAACATGTCATAGTAAGATGAACTCTTGTCTTCTAAGCAGGAGGCAAAATGTTCAATACCCACCCTGGGCCTGCATATCTGAACCTTCCGAAGACCCTAACTCGCAATTATAATGAATAAGACCCCTAGGAATCATTTCAACGAATTTGTTTGAAGATTGTAGTTTCACCTACCTACACAGAACTGACTTCGACTGAAACAAGGCAATACTATGTTTTTTTTTTTAAATATTGAATGAGCGAAGCGAGTTCTCTGATTCAACTTGGAAGAATTGGCATTTGTATGTATGTATGTATGTATGTTTGTCCGAGCATAACTTCCGAACCGTTAATCCGATCTTCATGAAATTTGATTGGGAGGTGATAGTATTGGTACAATTGAAATGAAATGAAATGAAATGAAATGAAATGAAATGAAATGAAATGAAATCAGTTTATTTGCTAGAACATGGTAGGATACATGGAAGGCCTTATGTTGTAGTGAGGAGCACATGTTGTTGCTTCACAAGCATGCAAATGTTTTAAAATAGGTACGTCTCTATTACATTCATTGGTTAAATTAATTCTTAATCAATTCATTAATACTACTAATCAATTACAATATTGTGATAACTATACAAACAAAAATAACTTAGTCCAGATTTTGGTAAGGTTTTTTGGTAAGAATTTGAATTTGTAGGTAATTTGTTGGTAAGGTTATGAGCTATATCGGTCGGGGGGTTGTTGAGATATTGGGGTCCAAGAGGAGGTAAAAAAAAGTGAGAATATCAGATCAAATGTGGTGTCATATGAAAGTTCCTCGCTTCGACATTTCAAAACTATTTTAGTTTCTGAGATGTTAGGGTAAATCAAAAATGTAAAAAAACAAAACCTCTAGGGTACTTCCACTAATCCTACAACGCTGTTTTTTTTACGTTTGCAGCTTTTATGATACAAATACTGGGAAAAGTCTAAAATTTATGAATCTTGAAACTTGTAGGTACCTACTCTATAAAATAACAACCAGTGTATAACATTCTTTGTTGACCTCCCGTTTCTAGGAATTTTAACGACGTTGAAGGTCTAACTTTTCGAACCACATGTGGATGTACATAGATATTTTTTCGAAATAAATAAGGTAACCTACCTAAACCGTGTGTATTCGTGAGGTCTCAGTTCAAAAAACCTTGTGCGTAAATATATAGGTAATTATGATCAGCTAGTAGTATTTAATTTAATTTTTACGTAATTAAGATAATATTATATTTGTCTGTAATTTCTGTCTAGTTGTTTGTAATTTAATTTTCTCCCATTATTTATACAAAGTTCATATGTAGAGACCTTGCAATGCATTGCGGCCTCCGGCTGTCTGGCTGATTCGCATACACATGTCCAATCCTAAATGTTTGTTTTTCTAATATTTTCTATCCGAGCTAATTATGATATGACAGATCGAAGCGGCAACAGCGCTTAGCCGGCGTAAGTCACGAGCTGACAACGTCGCGTGTAAGTGACATGTTACTGTTATCTAATCTGCGGCTATGTGTGTGACACTGTCAGTGTACACTCACACACTGACATAAATGAACTAAAATTTCGATGTTATTTTCGCTATTAATCCACTGTTTTCTTCAACCAAATATGTGTTGACGCAAATAATGACCAATATAAAAGCCAACAACAGTCATTTCAGTGTAAAATTATACTCTGTTTGCCCATATTTGTGCTAATACGTTTGTATGGAAAAGCGACCACCTTAAAGGAACACTATGAAATTATGAAATAAAATACTGAAAATTACTTTGTATGTCTTATTTCATAATTTCTTTGAGATACCTACTATATTGTTGAGAAGGAATTGATCCTTGTTATCAGTAGCCCTTTCGATTAGTATCATAAAAAAACAGAATGTTTTTCTTTTTGTAATTTAGCGGGTTCGAGTCCTGAATTAGGAAAGTGAATTTTGTATTAACCATGAATGCAATTAGGTGACTTTAAAAAATAAAGGTAAGTCTTCCTAACTCCAATGTCGTTCATGTAGCATGGCCGTGGGACACGCTGTATAATCCCATGTTAGATGTTTGGATGTTGGATGTTTCTTACTCAATCACGCCAAAATGGCTGAACGCAGCGCGTCCTTATTTAGGTACAAGCTTTTTTTATTTTTAACTTGCAATTTTATATAATCTATAGACTATCTAAGCTTGCAATGTATGTCCGGGTCCCGGGTGGAATCTTGCAACTGAATTTTAAAGCAGTTATCCTCAACCGATTGAGATTATATTTTGCATACCTGTCAAGTTCCGATGATAATGCAATATGATGGTAATAGCGAGCTGATCTGATGATGGAGACGGAAGGTGGACAACGGAACTCCTCGAGGGATAATAGTAGACTGGCCGTGTTTATAGGCTCATTTTGATCAGCACACAATAACGATCACTAATTTTATAAAAGCATTTTCACCTTAGTTAATCTAAATAAAAGTTATCTATAAGCAATCTACCTAGGCACTAACTGACAAACGATCAAAAACAAAAAACTACTCATAACTAATTCGCAGTGGCGTAACTAAACCATCTGGGGCCCGTGGCAAATCCGAACATTTTAAAAAATTTAGTTTTGGGTCAGTGGAAAAATTGAAAATTAAAAAAAAAAATGTTGTGGGCCCGTAACAAACTCGAAAATTTAAAAAAAAAAATTGTTCACTTTGGTTTTTAAGCAGAACTTATATAAATATACTTTTCAAACAAAATGGAACACTACAATGTAAAAAAAAAAAATTGAGCTCGCGGCCTCTTGGGCCGGGGGCCCGGGGCCCTTCTGGGTCCGCCCTTGGCATATTGCCAGCCCTGCCACCCTATTGTTACGCCACTGCTAATTCAGGTAGGTTATCTGTAGGTTCTATACTCATGGACTTAGTATACAAAATGTCCATGGTTCTACTTACCTACATCACAGATTACATAATACTATACCCTACATATACATAGCGTAGGAATAGTATTATTTTATCTGTAACATAGGTATTATCTATTGCAGCATATGACAAGTAATTAATTTTGTCAAAATTAAAAAAAAAACCTCAACGCAATGAAACGGCGGAACCGATTTTGATCAAACATAGATAAGAACAATACCGATAAATTCACCTTTCAAAAAAACTAAATCGTTTTATCCGTTCGGGAGCTACGATGCCACAGACAAAAACACACACACACAGACACGTCAAACTTAATTATAACACCCCATCGTTGTTGCGTCGGGGGTTAAAAATAATTATGAATAGGTGAGCTAGGTGCATAGGTATTTATGACATAGGCTGTATTAGGGCAAAGCCAAAGGCCTAAAAATATGATAGGTACTTTAACAGTGGCGGACAACCTTTTTACATAGGTATTTTATTTTGTCATTTGATTTATCTATTTATTTTATCACGAGAAATGCACTTTTTGACGGCGAAAATATAATCCAGAATCACAGAAAAAATAATAGTACAGAATGTAACTTTTACTTTCCTTTTAGTACAATCTAGTAACAAAGAAATTACGTTTATTCTGTGAATAGTAGATACCTATGTTACTACAGCTTTTTCCCATAGTTGTGGAAAGTAAAGATGCTATCGGATGACGCAAACGTGTTACAATTAAAATAATTACTCTAAAGCTTACGTTTTAGTTTAGTCGTGGGCTTTTAGATTAGAATTCAGAACAATTGCTTGTTTGCCTATTTCGGAGTTACATCGGATTTGTCTAACAATGTGTAATAGTGTTGAAATGATGTAAACAAACCGGCCAAGTGCGAGTCGGACTTGCGCACGAAGGGTTCCGTACAATTTTCAATAAAAACGGCAAAAAAAACACGTTTGTAGTATGGGAGCCCCTTATAGCATTTGTTGTTATATAAAACTGTCTAACTATCACGGTTCATGAAATATTGCCTGGTGACAGACGGACAGACAGACGGACGGACAGCGGAGTCTTAGTACCTAATAGGGTACCGTTTTACACTTTGGGTACGAAACCCTAAAAACGAGCATAAACGTTTTTTACCCAATTACGGCAGAACAGAGCTAGATCCAGACTGGCCGTGTTTAGGCTCATTTTGATCAGCACACGGTTACGATCACTAACTTTATAAAAGCTTGTACCGTACCGTGCGTGTGTTGTATAAAGCGCGTCATGTAAAAAGAACCCTGGCGGTTTAGCTTCTTCAGGCGTTCCAGCGTTCTTTTTAAGAGATTACTTACTTTTCTACTTATTTAAGAGATGTATACCTATGCATTGAATGAGTGCTTACCTAGTTTACTACAAATAATGTACAATTATAGTAAGTACAATTATAAAAAGAACGCTGGAACGCCTGTAGAAGCTTGATCGCCAGCGTTCTTTTTACATGACGCGCACTATACCGTTGTGCCGTAGCTTGCATTGAAAAATATTTTTAACTTATAACTTGTTACTTATTTCAAAGTACTTATTTTGAGTTAAAGTTGGAAATAGAATTATTCCTAATTTTTAACCGACTTCAAAAAAGGAGGTTCTCAATTCGACTGTATTTTTACAAATGTTTTGTTTGTTATGTATGTTTGGGACTGAACTCTTGCAACTTAATTTTAAAGCAGTTAGACCGATTTAGATTTGTTCCGATGACAATACAATACTGATTGATGATGATGATGATGATAGTGGCAGCGAGCTGATCTGATGATGGAGACGGAAGGTGGACAACGGAACTCCTCGATGGATAATAGTAGACTGGCCGTGTTTAGACTCATTTCGATCAGCACACGGTTCCGATCACTAATTTTATAAAAGCTTGTATCAATACAACTAATTGATAATTAGTCAACTAATTGTTTTTTCAAGACTAAACTTAGGTTGGTATGCAATATCTTCGTCGATTGTATTTTTTTTATTAAATCTACCTATATCAAGGGGGGTCCCATACAAGTTTGAAGAAAATATTCCAAATAAATTGGGAAATAAGGGGCTGAATCCTGTTTATTGAAAGATTTAAAGCCGACTAAGACCCGGACTATAGTTGATAGGGTTCGTTGGTATAAGATTTGTCCTGGCTGCTAGCTTATTATGGAATGTGTTATTACTGGAAGAAAGCGTTAGCCGAGTCAGGCGTGGGTGGGAAGCAATGGTGGCGATGAGCTCACCACTTGTCACGTCTATGTTCCACGATGGTGCAACCCACTGTGAAAAGAGGCCCATTAAGGCTCTGCCTACACCTTCGGGGAAAAAGGCGTGTTTCTATGTATGTAATATGTATGTAGGTATGTATTAAAGACGATTTTATTTTATAAAAAAAGACCGTTTTTACTTTGTGAGTGACGGAACTAGCAGATGGCCCACCTGGTGTTAAGCGGTAACCACGCATTACCACATAGGTCACGTCTGGATTCTAGCTAGGCGCACCCTACGGTATTGCACTACGCCCGCCACCCTGAGAATAAAGATGAAAAGTCTCATGTGTATTTCACCCGGCACCCATACCCTTCAAAACAGAACGCGGCAATGCAAGCACTACTGCTTTGTGGCAGAAAGAGGTATGGAGGTAGTAGTTTTGCATATATTTTTTTTAATTTTATTTTTTGTAGTTTCATTCTGTTTACGTTAGAATGTTTTGATTATTATTTAATTTATGGAAATGTATCAAATTCTTTACTAAAAAAACAAAACCTAAGACGCATTTTCACCAACACATTAACGGACGTTTAAACGGCTGTTTAGCTCAAACAACTTTGACATATGTTTTCATACGTTATCTGCCACTTGGTCGATTGGTTACGGTAACCACCGATTTATTTGTTCGTGAACTTGGGCCTAAGTATAGAATAAAAAAACAGTTGATTACTTACTTTTTGTTTCGTTTATTGAACAGAAACGCAGGAGTCGCAAACTGTTTCTGTTTATATCACTGTTCAAAACTTAGCCGCGAAAATGTACGATGCGTAAAATACAGCAACAAACTCACTGCTCCAGTTCACACACCGCACTGATACACATTCAAAACGAATTTACTTTTTATAGACCGCAGCTTGGAGGGTGCATCTTTTATTTGTTTTTATGTAATTTTTATAGCACAGTAGCCGATTATCTTATGAGTTTAAGGTGGGGTATGCCTAACGTGACCATTTATTTATTTTGTCAGACCGGGACACATCTGCGGTTTTTTTTTACAATTAATTTTATTATATAAGATAGGATAATACAAAATAATCAAAGCTCTAAACACAAAATAGTTAAGTTGGCATGACATACTAACTAAGCCAGTAGTGGCGTGACTTCTAAGTCGTAATTTGGTATATGTGTCGGCTGAACATTTTTTTTTTAAATATCGTGTCTCGTTTTTTAGGTACGTGTGTAACTCAGTACATGACTATACTATCGTTGGGTCTGCTTGCAAAACCGGGACTATGTTGGTTTCGCTGGGGACACCGGGACAGACTGCCTGAAACCGGGACTGTCCCGCCCAAACCGGGACGTATGGTCACGTTAGGTATGCCGCTAAATTACATATCTTAGATTTGATTTAATCGGCATCGGATTTAATTATCAATACCTATTACGATTTAATTATAATTATGAATTATGAAAACAGTCCATATATTAATAAAACGCAAACGGTTGTGTTTTTAGCAGTGAACGTGTCAGACTAAATCAAGTACAATACCTATTCAAACTATAAATATGCATGGATACTACATTATAATTCCGAGGTACCAGAAACACGATAGGACAATATTTTATCGATAGAAAAAACCCAAAGTTACCTCTAACTTTAGGCTAGATTCGATTGTTTATTAAAATGATGCATATTATTATTGAATAAAAAATTAGATATGCAACCCACAGTGAAAAAAGGCCCATTCGAGGCTCTGCCTACACTTTCGGGGAAATAGACGTGTGTCTATGTATTATGTAAAATTAGATACATAAAATGAATACAACAAAGCAGAGGGTTTACTGTAGGGGTTTTGTAAAATTATCTATATTTTACGAGATATTCAATAAAAACGGCTTTTTCTTGCTGCGCGAGGCGTTTTTTTTGTATGAAGATTTCTGCCTGGTGTTGGCGCAACCTTAATTCGTATTCATATGCATTTTTATTACTTTTCGTCAGTAAACATTTGTTTGAATCTTAATTTAAGTAAGCACGATTGCATTATGCTTGATATTTGTATGCTTTTTAATGAATATATTGTTAGATTGGTTTCATCGCGTATTATTTGTGTGAGTTTGATTCAAAGTAAAGTATAGCTATTTATAAGTAAATAATAATTGTATTGATTAGGTCATTGTAATGGCGGTTCTAACTACTAATTTGATATGACTAGTGACTGGTGAAATGCCCGCAACTTCGTCCGCGTGGAGGTTTTCAGGTTCCTACCCAAAGGATAAAACGGGACTCTATTGCTAAGACTCCGCTGTCCGTCCGTCTGTCTGTCTGTCCGTCTGTCGCCAGGATGTATCTCATGAACCGTTATACCTAGTTAGACAGTTTAAATTTTCACAGATGATGTATTTCTGTTGCCACTATAACAACACAAAAAACAGAATAAATTTAATATCCCTTACAACAAACGTGTTTTTTTTGCTCGTTTTTGCTCTATATTGATAAGGGCAACAGGTAGACGCTTGAAATATTCAAAGAAAATTTAGTTATATATTATCTTTGAAAATAAATAATTAAATTAAAATAAAACAAATATTTAAGGGGACATGCCATACAACAAACGTGTTTTTTTGCCGTTTTTATAGATAATGGTACGGAACCCTTCGTGCGCGATTCCGACTCGCACTTTGCAGATTTTTATTTTTATACTCGTACTCATTTATTCGCCGTTGGGACTTTACAGAACACTTAGGCGTCTACAGCAGCTGATGGGTGTTACATGGAGGCTCTCTCTACAGGAATTGGAGTCAATGTTATGTGCTGAAAAAAAATATGTCATTCATTTACCCTATATCTGTAAAGTGAACGAACAATAATGATATTACCTACCTGTTCATTATCCATGTGTTTTTTTTTCACTTAGTGCAGCTGTTTTCGATTGAAAATTTGATTCAACTTCTAAACGACTTAGAATTTCGTAAGTACCTACCTACTTTTTCTTTCACCTTAATGTCGGCAAAGACTTTATCTTCAAGTTGAACATATTATTCTGTGACGTGATGGTTTTTCACGTGCCAAATAATTGTTTTTCGTGATTTTCACTTACTTTTAGTTCTGCGACCGCTATTCTGTCACTTCGAACTTTACTGAATTTGGCTGTAGAATGCGCCTTAAGCACATTATATACAAAGCAATTGAGTAGGTACCTATAACAAAATAAATACAACAAAATTTTCAAAGCCATGAATAAACAGAGAAGCTACGCTAATTTTATTATAGACACACTAACATAACGATTATATATAACTAACTACATGCATTACATTACATTGACGACCTCTGTAGCGCGGCGGGCGTAGGTTCGTCTGCAGGAGGTTGCCGGGTTCGATTCCCGCCTCGGAACAAATATTTGTGCGATTCGCAGATATTTGTTCAGGGTGTTTCTGGGTATTTTTTATATTTATAATAAAAAATATCTATCTATGTAATATATTGTATTAAGTATATCAGTTGTCTAGTACCCATAACACAAGCTCTGCTTAGCTTGGGGCTAGATAATGTTGTGTGAACTGTCCAGCAATATTTATTATTTATTTATTTATTACATTACATACATTACATAATTGGGAAGACTCGGCCAAACACTAGCTTGCTGCCTTGGACTGGTTTATTCCCGATGTCCACGTTGTCTTGTCCACGTCAATATGGACAACGGGAAGTCACAAAATTCGATTGAACGAAGAGCTTTCAGGCTTATAGGTGAGGAAAGTATGGCGGAGACTAAGATCCAGAGTCTCGAGCAAATTTTTAATAGGTGTCGTTAATTATAATAAATCCTATTATAGTATGGTGCGGAGGGAGGTACAAGGGGGCACCGGAGGCCGGAGCTGAGTTCTCACCCCGGCGCAGGCTAGATTCGTTGTAGACTGAAGTTCGATTTCGATGTCCAGTTTGCTATTCATTGCGCAGAGAGTTTGAAATATTTCTGTTCTTGAAAAAAAAACTAAAACACGCAGCGCAATGAACAGCAAACTGGTAATCGACATCGATTAGACTAGAGAATATAATTCCATATATAACAACTTGCATGCAGCGCCCCTAGTAAAAACGTCGAGGAACTAAGGGGCGCTTGGGAAGGAAACGTATACTTGTACTAATATTTATTCTGTGACGTAACTCCATAGAGTTTTAAAACTACGAAAACGCGTAAGGCCACAGGTGAGATTGCGGTCTAACGGTTTACTGAAAAAATGTTTGAGCATAAAAAGGCGGAACAAAGGCGTACAAATAAATACTCAATTATTATTCCATGTGAAAAAAACAAATGCATATTTTGTGTTAGTGATAGTACAGTACTGTACACCGAGTATCGTAATTACGCTAGCCTTGGACCAGTAAAGAAGATCACGGATCAGAGATAGGAAACCTTTTTAAGGTTGGGTATGGCGCAAAATTACCAATCTTAAAATCAAGTACCTACAATATAGTACAGGCAAATTAGCAAAAAGTGTTGCCCTAAGTCGAGTAGTCGTGGATTCTTATGGAATCGATAGATGACACGAAAAGAAGCTTATCCCAGGTTTGCACCGTTTCTGGCGCATACGGAAGGCTTTTAAATATTAGGTACAAACTTTGAAAAATTGTAACTTTTGAAAAAACAAAAAAGTGTTAAGTGCAAGTTCAATTACTTATAGAGACAGTCTTAGTGCGTTATGGATTTTAATTTAAACTACGTGCATAGTGGGAAACACTGTGAATTTGTTTTTTTTAGTTTGCGGCTCGGGGGAAATTTATGTACTCGGTGCAAACTTACATAAGGTTTCTATAAGTATTATAAACACTATATTAGTTTTGCACACCTCAGCGATTTACGGAACATAGTTTTTTTTCTTTTTTTGTAAATAGTACTTCGGGGGAAACTTATGTAGTCGTGCAAATTTTATTATGGTATATACTATCAGTTTACCACATTCGCACGTAAAAAAAAACACAAATTTCGTACCGGAAGTACTTCTTAATAATATATCTTAATAAGAAATCAACGGCGTGGGTGGGGTGCAGATTCATACTAAAATGTAGCCCGTATTCATCCCACGAATAATAAAATTGTATATTTGTCCATATTAACCGCAAAATTTAGTCCGGATTCATACCAAGCCACGACCTTTAACAATGGATATTAGTACGGTCAGACACAAAAATGCCTTACTATCATTTTCATATATTTTGTTGGATGCAAATTATTAATAATTGGCGTTCGTATATTTGTATGTTTGTCTGAAGATAACTTGCGAACTGTTGATATATTCTTTATAAAACTAGTATTCTTTATAAAATTTGGTAGATGCGTATATAGTATTAGTACAATTTGTGTAAGGTTATGAGCTAAATTGGTTTGGGGGTTGTAGAAGATATTAGGGCCAAAGAAATGGTAAAAAAGTGAAATAATCATAGACGTTTCAAAACTAGTTTAAATTTTATTTTAGACTGTGTAACTTTTGGGATATAAGCAAAGAAGTCAAAGTAAATAACCTCTACAGTTTTTCCAGTAATCTACTATCATCCATCGAGGAGTTCCGTTGTCCACCTTCCGTCTCCATCATCAGATCAGCTCGCTGTCACCATCATAAATAAATATTTAATAAATAAATAATGCTGGACAGTTCACACAACATTATCTAGCCCCAAGCTAAGCAGAGCTTGTGTTATAGGTTCTAGATAACTGATATACTTTCATACAATACATTACATAGATAGATATTTGTTATTATACATAGAAAATAACCAACGAAAACATATAACATAACATTAATAACATCCTGAACAAATATCTGCAGATAGTACAAATATTTATAAATTATACAATATGGGTAAATTCAAGAGAAATATCAATAGGGCTCTTAATGGTAGGCAGCGCGTTTGCAATACCGTGGGTGTTGTCCATAGGCGGCGGTGACTGCTTTACATCAGGCGGGCCGTCTGCTTGTTTGTCACGTTTAGGGCATGTAATATCGGAAGGTTTTCAATTTCTATACTGATTTCCGATATTAAATCTCAATATTGGCATTCCGATATTAATATCGGAATTTCGTTATTTATTTAGAAATTGCACATTTTATTTATAAATTGCACAAATTCGGTATTAGGTTGGATTAAGTGCAATAAAAAATATTTTTAAATCATATTCTAATCGTATCTGATCACGGGAGAACTAACTAATGTCTTTGCGAGTAGATGTTACTGGCAGATATATCAATCTACCCTCTTTCTCACTCTTTTATTATGAACGATACCACTACCATCGGTTTCATTGTCACACTTCACCCCAACTCGACTCACAACACTATCGGTATCTGGTCGCGTAGCAGGTACCACACTTTTTTGATTTTTACACATTCTCACCACAGGCTTCCATACTCCAGATAATTGAAAACCATCTTCTCTATTGAAATTTCTGTATATAGTAATCTCAATTGCCTCTCGTGCCATTACAAATATTTATATAATATACGAATCTTTGCTCGTTGTATAGGATATTGATGTTATCTAAAAGCTTATGTTATAAATAATTGTATAATTCTGATTCTCTGAAACGATTTCTACACTAGTCCGTGATTTTCCTGAAAAAATATTTTAAAAATGGCTTCCACTTTTTTTTAAATGTTTTATACTTATTTTTGTTTGTGATGACAGTAAACCTCAGATATCGGTTTTTAAAGTAATCGAAACAGTAACAAAAAAAAAGCATTTACATCCACAGCACGAACCATTGCATTGAAATAAAATTCAAAATATGGAAAAATTCAAAATTCTGTTTAGTCCCTTACATTCTAAGGACATTTTAACAGTAAAGTCACATAAACTTTTTCTTCCAAACCTATCTTAAAAACTTGGTCATTATGTCAGCTATTTATCATGTAAATTTGATTGAGATTCTTTTACGGGATCATTCATGATATTCAATTTAAACAGTTGAATGCGAAATTCTGGTTTTTAAGATTAATTTAAATCTTAAATAAAACTAAATAATAACTTTCAGCATTGCATGTATTCAGTGAATCATCACAGTAAATTTTCGAAATGGCGACCTTCTTGCTCAATACATAAGCAGCATCGTCTAAAAAAAATATCTTTAAAGCGTAGAAAAGCGATTCTGTTGCTTTTGAATTGTTGCTTCTGCCTGGGTCAACCTTTTTCGCAATTCTTCCACATTTCGGCACTCTCGAGACTAAACAATCTCTTTATAATATCCCCAAACAAAAAAGTCAATGGGGTTTAAGTCGAGAGATCGTGGGGGCCATGCGATATGCTCGCCTCGGCCAATCCATTTATCACCAAGTATCGCATTTTGTTAGTAGTAGTAGAGCTTTTTTGTGAAATACTTCGTCCGGGAAAGTACTACCACCATACCTATTTCTGCCGCAAAGCAGCAGTGCTCGCATTGCTGTGTTCCGGTTTGAAGGGTATGGGTGCGTGCCGGTTAAGTTACAGTCACATGAGACTTTTCATCTTTATGTCTCAGGGTGGCGGGCGCAGTGCAATGTCACATAGGGCGCGTCCTTGGATGGCGTGACCTATGTGATAATGCACTGTTCATAGGAAGAGAGTACCGCTTATCATCAGGTGGACCATCTGCTTGTTCAGTCATTCTTAGTAGTATTAAAAAAAACCTGTCATTAAGATATTGTCTAACTTTTGACGCAAAGTGACATGGTGCGCCGTCGTTTTAAAAAGTCATGTTTCGGCGTGTTAGTAAAATTATGTCTGTGGATTATCCATTTAAATCTTCTCTTAAAAAGTTCAAGTATGACTCGCCATTTAGGCGATGTGGCAGTTGGAATGGGCCCATCATCTGTCGCAGGTTTCTGCCTCGTATGTAGAAAATAATGTTCTTGAACAACAAAGATTGGTTGTTTTACTATTGCTTATGTGCAATACAATCTTCAGACTGTCACATTTATTTTTAATTCCGACTTGCAGAACATTTTCTTAAATTGAACTAATTTTTATTAAATTGAGTGTTTTTATGATCCTGTGCAAAAATCTGGAACAAGGTTACATAACTAATAGCTGTCACATCAGCCATGTTTTTAAGATAGGTTTGGATGAAAAAGATTATGTGACATATTTTTTAAACGTTCTTAACTCTTACTTTCAAGTATGATATACGAGAATTAAAAAAAAAAACTTTTTCGAGCAGCGCGAGGTGTTTTTTGTATGAAGAATTAAGAAATCTGGGTTGGCGCAGTTTTAAGAGCGAGTATAAAGGTGCAACAACTGGCAAAATTTCCTTTCATCTGTCCGGACTCCGGATGTATGTATGTTGGTACTCGCGTACAGGTCGTATTTTTTAACTAATCTTGAGGAAACTTGATTGATACAGGTTCTACAATTTCATAGCTTTTTTTGGTGTCGGCGATTTTTGATTGGAGTGGTTTCCCCAAAGGGTGATATAAACAATTTGCCTGTAATATTGTCAGATTGACAATCTAACCGTGCCCTAGTAAAATTACAACATTACGATATGTATAGCCCAAATAAATTCTAGGTTAGGTCGCGTTGTTTTGATCACAAATTAATTTTGATTGTATGACGATTTCAAATGTTCGTTGTGATTGAAATAAATAAAATACTTATGAATTTTTATAATCTTTTATTAAACTTATAAATAATTGTATTCTTTATGCAATATATTATCAAAACTCAAAGCTTTTTAAATTGCAATCATTCTGTCCAACATATAGCACACCTACCTAAGCTTCCTTTAATTATAGAAAAAATAGTAAAGCATTGTTTAAAAAAAAATAAGATTTTGTTGAAATAACCCCTTTAATTTCGTTCCTAACGTAAATGCACTATTTACCTGTTCTTAAAAATCTTTTTTGTTGTGTAACATCTTTCCTCTCGCTTTTCTGCGATCTATGAGAGTGATTTCTTGAAAAGGGACGGAAGTGTGTAACAGGAATCGCGCATTTTTCCGAGAGGTTGGTACTATCAGCCATGTTGCTTATTCCCAAGGAGGTGAGATGTCAGATGTTACACATCATATGCGACAACTGTAAGGCTTGCTCCTTTTTTATGTGTTTTTGTCAGATTTATTTTCAAATAGTACGATAATTACGCTTTATTACCATTCAGCAGCGTGACAATGCCGCCAGGATAAAGGACGCTTCCGTCTGGTAGTGATTTGGATCAGTTGAGTTACCTTTAGATCGATTGAAATGGTCTTTAGGTAGCTTAATTGTACCTTAGGTATTTTTATAAATTTTGTACATACCTATTAGTTGTATTATTATTTTATAAAATAAAGGTTTTTGATATTACACTTAATCCTAAAATTATAAGACCGAAATGTTGCGCATCCCTGGCGCTTTCCACTATTAATCATAGTTTGACAGTTACTGATCCGAAAGGATCGCGCAATCGTACACTAAGCCACGGAACCCTAATCTGTTGTTTTGTAATTAGCTACCAAGGGCCATTGATGGTAAACAAAGCGATGTTATCCGAACCCTTTGTTAGGTATCTTGTCAATGAGAATGAGCCGAATATTTCACCATAGGTCGCCAACTAACCTCAAAGTCGTACAATGAGATATGGAGAGAGCGGTGCTAAGTTTTTTCTGTAGAATACCCAAGATAACAATACCGTGGTGTGTCCGGCCCAAGAATAGACCCCTCCATTTCCTCCCGTAGATGTCTTAAAAGTCGACTAAGGGATTACCCGGACTTGTTTGTAAGATTTGTCCTGGAATGTGTTATTACTGGGAGAAAACGTTAGCAGAATCAGTCATGGGAAGCAATGGCGGCGATGAGCTCACCACTTGTCACGTCTATTTTCCATGATGGTGCAATCCACAGTGAAAAGAGGCCCATTTGAGCCCATAAGCACAAACACAACTCAACAAAAAAAAGAACAAATAATTAATTTTGTAAAAATTAAAAAAACCCTCAACGCAATGAAACGGCTGAACCAATTTTCATCAAACATAGCTAATCCCGACAATCCCGACTAATTCACCTTTCAAACAAAAAAAAACGGTTATCCGTTCGAGAGCTACGATGCCACAGACACACACAGAAACGTCAAACTTATAACACCCCGTCGTTTTTGCGTCGGGGTTTAAAAAGGTGCATTTACAAAGAATGTGAAACAAAAGACGGTGTTTGATGCTGTAGCTTTCAGTGAATTTTTATTGTCTCGCAGAAGATGTGAAAAGTAGAGTATGCTCCTCTGGAATAAAGCCTGTCTTCGTCTTGGCCAGTTTTCCCCTCGCTTCACTCAGGACTCTATAACTGCCTCGCTAGAGTCCTTTGTTACGCTCAGGCTTCAATATGCCGTCCGCGACGTAAGACACTGCTTTATTCCCATAGTGCATAATCTAATATTACGTTATAAGCGCATTGTAGAGGTTAGTTCACGGTATTTTTAAACCCCGACGCAAAAAGAGGGGTGTTAAGGTAAGTTTGACCGTGTGTGTCTCTCTGTCTGTGGCACGGCGGTGAGCCGATTTGAATGCGTTGTTTTTTATTTGAAAGTATGGTTTCTAGCGATGGTTCTTAGACACGTCTTATCAAAATCGGTTCAGCCGTCTATTTGGGTTGGGGGTTTTTTTTATATTGTAATTTTATTCTTGTATCGATATTTATCGATTTCGTGTTTTGGGCTCTATCATGCCCTTGGAAATATTTCTTTGTTCTCATGAAATGTGTAGAATTTGCTAAAAATTTGCACTCTTGACAGCCTCGTTGGTGGATGGAGGCGGCTTAGGAACCAGAACTACAATCTAACGTGGGTATAATCGTGGTGGTCGTGGACTTCTGCGGCGAAACAACACGCAAATAGTGATGTATCGTATCGGGTAAGTAAATCACGGTGATTAAATCTGGTTCATCATTTATGTCGAAATGGGCGCATTATCTTCACTTTCAAACTGAATCGTGAGTCGTGTTCCACTGGTCCTTGGAGGAGAGTTCATTTTGGGTTCTTTGTTTTCGTAGCTCGTATGAGAATAATACTTCAATCAACCAATTTGGATTGAACTTGATGGGCTAGTGGGAGTTCCGAGGCTATGTAGTGGGTTCAATCAAAATTGCAGGTCGTGCAACAAAAACATAACAACGTAGAAAGATGGTAACACAGGGTTGATAGTTAGGAAAACCTCAATACTAATCT
The DNA here is from genome assembly GCA_932527175.1 of Operophtera brumata. NCBI lineage: Eukaryota > Metazoa > Arthropoda > Insecta > Lepidoptera > Geometridae > Operophtera > Operophtera brumata. Next base: position 48,143,109 of record OW052239.1, on the reverse strand, counting down.
ATCTGACTAGTATTTATATTTTGACGTATTTTGTATTTTAACGACCTCTATAGCACGTCGGGCGAGTGGCCGGCTGAGAGGTTGCGGGTTCAATGGGGAGACACACTGCTTATTTATCACGCTAGGTGGCGCATAATCGCTGGTGTACTTTCATAGCCAAACAAATGGTACCTATATCAATGTTAAAAAAAAACTGTCAAAAGTGGACATTATTAGTTATGTCAAAAATTTATAATTTTAGTATGAGAAAAAGACAAGACCACTAAATGACAAGCACCAGCGATGGTGGCGCCATCTGAGATTAGTTTTGCCTGTGGCTCCCCATTCCCGCTGCGGGACAAATGTTATTGATCTGCAATGAATTTGAGCATACCTTACTTTTCTTTACCTTATTCTTATTATTAGTTTTCTTTATGTTAGTTGTGTGTATAGTCGTTGCGAGTGGTTAGCCGTAACGCCAACAAGTGGTTCTGCCGGAAGACCAGCGTTGGTTGCTAGCTTGCTGTCAACCAACTCATGCTGAGGCAGAGCCATTTTGTTACTTGAGTTACACCTATTATAGTACCTCCATATCTGTTTCTTCTTAGTGTGTTCTGTGTTTCTGTGTAGCTCTTGTATACAAATAAATATATATTCTTTCTTCTTTTTTTTCTTTCAAATATTTGTTCCGGGTCTGGGTGTAGTGGTCTTCGACCAATGTAAAATTTACTTTGGTCGAAGGTAGTGGTAGCATAAATTCGGAAAAAATAATACATAATATGTACCTACTTAGGTATGAAATAGTATTTTTTTATTTATATTATACTTGAATAACCAGACTTTTTGAAGTGAATTCGGTGGACGCCTTCCTCCAACAAGTAATTAATTTTATAAAAAATAAAAAAAACCTCAACGCAATGCAACGACTGAACCGATTTTTAATTTGATTTTTCAAACATAGCAGAATATTTAATACTTGTACAATTAAATATTCTGTGTCATAGCTAAGAACACTCCCGACAAATTCACCTTTCAAAAAAAACAAAAAAAAACGAAATCGGTTCATCCGTTCGGGATCTACGGTGCCACAGACAAACACACACACACAGACACTTCAAACTAACAACACCCAGTCGTTTATGCGTCGGGGGTTAAAAAAAATATTTATACATTTTCTATAAAAAAATATCAACGATATAATATCGATAATTTTATGAAAAAATATCGATATTTCGATAGGTACTATATCGATATTTGTTGCCCATCCCTTGTTCAGACCAGCCACAGACCTCATCAACATAGATAGGACGTGTGGCAATTAGGGGTTTTCACGGCCGTTTCACATCATGCATAAAGCCTTGAAAATAGATGGCGCCAGCTCTGTACTTAACTATCAAAAGCAAGTGAAATGTCAAGTCAACAACGTAGTGATATATATTTGCGTGGTTTTTTGTTACTATCACACAAAAGCACATACAATGTATGTGTTAATTATGACAACCACATTTGAGTCAGCGCCATCTATCGAGCCAAATCGAACTACTTTTTTTTATTTACCTACTCGAAAATTCAAATCCCTTATTTTCCCGCCATCTACGCACCGCGAACTGTTATTTATTCTGTGGCAGTGCTAGTAAACAAACAAACAAACAAACAACAAACTAACTGTTTGTAGGTACGTACCTACCTATCTAAATTGAAAATTGGTTCATATTTCGTACGAATTAGTGTTGCACACGCTGACTTAATACGCTGTTATTATCGATGCAACTGATGATTATTATATGTTTTGAGATGGGAATGACTTAATTTATTGCCTACAATAAAGCATTAGGTACCTACCTACTTTTGGTTGCAGAATTGCAAGTAGGTCAAGTGTTTGTAAGTAGCTAAGCTGTACCTACCATGCCTACTTATTACCATACCATACCATAGGTACCATACCCCTATTACCATACCTATTTCTGCCGCAAAGCAGTAGTGCTCGCATTGCTGTGTTCCGGTTTGAAGGGTAAGGGTGGGTGCGTCCTAGGTGGACGTGACCTATGTGGTCATGCACTGTTCATAGGCAGAGGTTACCGCTTAACATCAGGTGGGCTATCTGCTTGTTCCGTCATTGAAGTAGGTAGGACCAACTGCACATGCAATATCTCTGCGGGTACCTACGCCAGGTTCCTAGATCCCTAGTTTCCTAGTGTTCCTGACGGCCGGCGGCCCTGACCGATCATAGACCGATGATATAGGTAACTGACGTATAATTTACCAGTCTAAGTTTAGTTTTAATTTGATTGATTTGAATTGTACTAACGGACTTTTTTGAAATATTTTAATAATTTGATTACCTATATACATTAATAATTTAACTACCTACCTATTGTTTTGAAATTTTGTTTAATTATTACTATCTTGATTTTATTTAGCTTGAATTTTTAGATATAAATTAATAAAAACGAATGCATGCATAGGTACAATGTACCTATAATCAGTATAATCGAATCGAATAAAAGGTACCTATACCTACCTACCTTGCATGGAAAAAGTATTGGAGTTTGAAGGAAGTAATGAAAAACAAGCAGATAAATATAAGTATTAAGAAAAAACTCTACGAAATATCAGTACTTCCAACCCTAACATACGGGTGTCAAAGCTGGTCATTGAAGAAGGAGGACGAAAACAAGTTAGCTATTTGTCAAAGAAAGATGGAGAGAAGCATGCTGGGGATAAGACAAAAAGATAGAGTCAAAAATAAAACAATCAGGAAAATAACTAAAATAAAAGACGTAGTAAAAATTATAAGATCCCATAAATGGAAATGGGCAGGACATGCATGTAGGATGGATAGCAGTCGATGGGCTAAACGAATATCGGAGTGGATACCAAGGGACGAAACAAGAGGTAGAGGTAGACCGGAAAAGAGATGGGAGGACATTTTCATAGAGATAGCTGGATCAGGCTGGATGTCAAAGGCCAGAAACAGAGAATTGTGGAAGGAAATGGGGGAGGCCTACGCCAAGGAGGCGACTATTACTGAAGAATGAATAAAAGGAGATTAGTATAAGTATTATTACAGTAGTAGAAATAAAGGCTCATTTAATTTAATTTAATTTAATTTAATACCTACCTACCTATTGCAGCGCCCTGTGTATACCCACAGAATAAATAATAGTACGTATACGTAACTAACAAAAAGTAATAAATAAGAACAATACAGGTACGTCTACTACTACCTACATAAGAGCAATATCGGAACATGAATATGATAAATAAATAGATACCTATAATAAGGCAGGATATCTACTAGGTAGGTAAGTACCAGGAGATAGGCAGCAGACGGAGTGTTGTTAGGATCCAGGTACTTACCTAGGTAGGTAGGTTTATGGATAGATAGATGGTTTTCTCACGCCGGTTAGGCACCTACTTTCTTCCAAACACCTGCCAGCCATATAGGGTGCGTCCTATGTGGACGTGACCTATCTGATAATAATACGTAATTAATACGAGCATTAGTAGGTTTAGTTATTTTTTTATATAACGGGGCGGTTTGTTTTATTTTTACCTTTCAAAATTAACGCCATGTGGAGCGCTGGTTTGGATACTGCTTTATTGAGTTAGGCCTTCATCAACCTCAGCTCAAGCGCAAAGGAAATCAAATATTGCACCATAACCACCTTAACAACCCAGAAAACAATTAACAAATTACAGAAGCACAGGAAAGGAAAATTGCCAAGCTTTAATTGACACCATAAAGAAACCTAATCTTAATGTGCTCTCAAAATAACGGCCAAAGGCGAGTCGCACTCGAGGGCTGAAAGTTCCGTTAGGAAACCACGAAATACCTTTTCTTACATTGATAACCATGATCTCACCTGTTGGTACTTACCTACCTACCTATGTGGATTGAGCACAAAGGTCTAGAAGGCCCCTAATTCACTCTAGTCTTGAAGAGACCCAGATTGCCAGATTATCGTTTTCAGGAAAGACAGACGTCGGTAGTGTATTTCAAAGTTCCACTCCTTAGCAGTTCGCATTATAAAAGTAGAACCGAAACGTTTAGAACGAATAGAGGGTAGGTACCTACCTACCTATACTAATGAGGTAAGGGTGGTACCTACCTACCGAGCTACCGAGCAGTGCGTCTGCTCGTCCTATGATGAAAAGGAGGTGGTGGTATGAGATCGTGAAGTTCCTGGGAGTTCTGGGAGTTTAGTACTACTAGTAGTAGGTACTTAGAGCTTTTTTGTGAAAGAGTTCGCCCGGGGAAGTAGGTACCTACCTACCTACTACCGCCATACCTATTTCTGCCGCAAAGCAGTAGTGCTCGCATTGCTGTGTTCTGGTTTGAAGGGTAAGGGTGCCGGTGAAATTACAGGCACGTGAGACTTTTCATCTTTATGTCTCAGGGTGGCGGGCGCAGTGCAATGCCACATAGGGCACTTCCTAGGTGAACGTGACCTATGTGGTCATGCACTGTTCATAGGCAGAGGTTACCGCTTAACATCAGGTGGGCCATCTGCTTGTTCCGTCATTCAAGTACCTAGTACCTACATAGGTATAAAAAAAAAAGTCCTGGGACCTTCCTCGAAATGTAACCTATAGCGTACGTAGTACATAAATTACCTCAATGCCTATAGCATAGAATAAATAATAGTTGCATATAGAAAATCGAAAGGCCAGATCGCGAAGTTCCTGGGAGTAGGTACCTACCTATTCCCAAAGATTAAATCTTTGCCTATTCCCCGAAATGTAACCTATAGAAATTCGAAAGGCAGGGTGTCACCTACCTACCTATAGGTACCTAGTTTTGTTTACGCAGTTATACCTACCTACTTAGTTATTTTTATTAGATTCAATAGGTAGGTACCTACTATATTACCGACCCCATCTAGGTATAAAGAAGAGTGTTACTCAGACAAAACAAAATAGCCAAATGTTTTGAATTTTTTATAAATTACAGGTATCTTCGACCAAAGGTAGGTAGGTATGACATATCCCTTGTCGCGGTCAAAAAAATGGTTTAATATATGCAGTAGGAATTATATAAAAAATTCAAAACATTTGGCTATTTTCTTTTGTCTGAGTAACACATCGATATAATATACTACATATTATATCGATGGAGTAACACTATTCTTTATAGTCTTTAGAAGAATGCTTGTAAAGCAACTATTCACCGTACACCAACTTGTGTGTGCGTTTGACACCACGGTGATGGGTGATGTGATGACCAGGAGGACTGGTTGGTGATGACCGCGGGACCCTATAAAACTCTAGTGTTGGGATAGATTGAGATCTAGCTCGTGGGAACTCGGTTTCTCTAAAATATCTCGTACCTACCTATCTACCTACCATGTGAGTATGTGAGCTTAGATAATCTATAGACTATCTAAGCATGTGAGCTTGGATTACGCGTGTAAACTTGTAGTGCCTTACCACTAACTGAAGCAATCAAAGACACTAGAAAAATCCACTAGCCAATAAATCCAATATTTACTCGCTAAAAGAGTAGTCTAAACCACCAGAACTAGTGGAAATTCCACTGAGTTGGCAACACTGCGCGTGTATCATCTGATAATGGTTAATTTATTCTTTCTAACCATAGATATCTTGTTATTAGGTACCTAGGTACCTACGTGGTTTAACTTGAGGTTAATTAATCTTGTTGTTCCTGTGAACAAAAATAATTACACACGAATTGATTAGGTAGGTTATGTAAAGATAAGATTATTTAAATGTCCAAAAAAACCGGTTTACAAAACAGACGATAAAATATAAAAAGTATCACCACACGTTACATTTTATCAAATAGGTACCTATATACCTACTATATACCTTACACTTTTTTTTTACAAAGGCTTAAATTTTTTAAGGTCCTCCCCCTTTTTATGAAGTCCAAAGCATCCAAAGTAAGAGCAATGCATTACTAACTCTAACTACCTGTACTAATATTTATTCTGTGCTCTAACCATCGACGTAAATTTGGTCGAAGGCTCTAACTACTAATGTCACGTACCTGCCTTGGTTGGCAGTTTGGCACTACCTACTCCCAAGACTCACATACAATGACACAACTGACCGGCGGGCGACGGTTGGCCTGCGACGCAGGAGGTTGCGGGTTCGATTCCCGCCTCGGAACAAATATTTGTGCGATCGCAGATATTTGTTCAGGGTGTTCTGGGTATTTTCTATGTATAATAAAAAATATCTATCTATGTAATAAATTGTATTAAGTATATCAGTTATCTAGTACCCATAACACAAGCTCTGCTTAGCTTGGGGCTAGATAATGTTGTGTGAACTGTCCAGCATTATTATTATTATTATTATTAACTACACAAGGTAGGGAACGGTCTGTAGAAGTGTAAACATTCGAGTGACGTGCGTGACGCGTGAGTAGAATATCCAAGTACCTACCTACTTAGGTAGGTACCTACCTACCTAATCTAGGTAGGTACCTACCTGGATCTGTCAGCATCAGACTATACCGGTACGACCTTGCTTTCTTCTTCAAACAGTCTCATCATGTAGGTACGGTACCATACCTACTTAGAAACAATAATAAATAAAATGATTGTATCTTGTTGACCAGCCTCAAGTGTATGTAATAAGCGGCGGCGTGCATCACAACATTCACAACTAGTATTACGTACCTACTTAGATAATCTAAGCGTACCTACTGGATCACCCGCTAGCAACTACGCCCGCGCGTAGTCTGAAAACTTCCCCGGGGCGTTCAGTCTTTCGTGTTTCTTTCGCGTTTCGACCTTTCAAACGACACCACATTCAAGTTTTTCAAACTAGGAGTCCCATTTTAACCATGAGGTAGGTACCTAACCTACGTGTGTTGTAAATGTGACATATTTTTCACGGACGTTTTGAATGGGTAAGGCCCCGTCCATACTTTTTTAATTTTGGTCGAAGGTAAGTTACTCAGGTATGTAGAGCTGTTCTGTGCTTGTGACTTGTGAGCCTAACTTATGGGTGTGTGTAGGTACCTAGGTAGGTACTAGCTGTAGACAGATTTTTTTTATAAAAATAAGTACTTGCCTATTCTATGCCTTTAGAGATAAATCAATCTAAAACTGAACGCCCTTCCAACGCGTGTGCCGCTTTTAAATGGCATTTTTCACTGATTTTACATCTGTTATAAGATTGATAGATAGATATAGATATGTAGATAGATGATTTGATTTGATTTGTAACTCTTTATTGTACTCACCTGAAAATAAAATAATAGGTAGCATACTTATATTATCTTCCAAACTAGTTCATGGTACTATGGCCTTATCGCTAAGAGCGACCTCTTCCAGGCAACTTTTGAATGGACAGAATTGTAAAAAGTGAAAAAGTGAGGGGAGATAAAGTTACAATAAAAAAAAACTAAAGTAATGAAATAAACGCCAATTAATAAAATAATACTTCTTATCTTAAGTAATGGCTTCTGTGCGTTATTTGCAACAATTTAGCCAATGTCAAGTGATATAATAGTATATTTTTATGGTCAAGTCGTCAAGAGTCTCAGACAAGTCATAACCCAGTTTAATCAGTGGCAGAAAAACTGAGTTTTTACGGGGAAAAATCCACCATTTCCAAAAGACACGCAATACACTTAAATATCACTACATCACACATGTGCCATTTATCCAAGTTACACCGGTTAAAATGCCACTAAAATTACACGAAATAACTCGAAAAAACACATAAAAATTTAATAAAATAATAATGACGACGTTTCTTTCAAAAATGGCAGATTCTAACTCCCAATATATACAATACTAGCGACTCGTCCCGGCTTCGCACGGGTAGTTTCAGGATGAAAAACAGCCCCCCCCCCCTTTCCTATCCCCTCCCCTGGTAGCCTATGTCACTCAGGGTGAATGTAGCTTTCCAATGGTGAAAGAATTTTTTAAATCAGTCCATTACTTTTTGAGCCTATTCATTACAAACATACAAACATACAAAAATAGGTACAAATCTTTCCTCTTTATAATATTAGTGAAGATATCTACCTTAGAATTGAAAGACACATTACAAATATAAGTACATTCTTCTTCTTAGCTTCGGTAATGGCTTCTGTGCATTATTTGCAACAATTTAGCCAATGTCAAGTGATTTATTTATTATAGTTTTATAGTCAAGTCGTCAAGAGTATCTGTCAAGTCCTAACCCAGTTTAAACGGTGGCAGAAAAACTGAGTTTTTACAGGAAAAAATCCACCATTTCGAAAAGACTCGCAATACACATAAATTTCACTACATCACACATGTGCCATTTATCCAAGTTACACCGGTTAAAATCCCACTAAAATTACACGAAATAACTCGAAAAAACACATTAAAATGTAATAAAATGAAAATGACGACGTTTCTTTCAAAAATGGCAGATTTAAACCGCTAATTATACATTCTAAGCTTGGCAGTTGATGACTTGACACAAGTTTGACGTTACAAAATGATCCTTGGGAATCCGTGGCGATTAATGCGTCTATGCATCGAGCAACACGGAACGGAGACCTGCAATGCTCTAAGCGTCTAAGGATCGTCCATTCGCTTTCTCTCGTGATTTAAAATACACAACAATGAGATCGTTCGGACACAATCCGTATATAATTGTTCGAAGAGGCCTTGGTCTACATTCTCATCAGATCTAATACTTTATTTGGATATTGTATTACGCTAACTAGGTAGGTAGGTAGGTACCTACCCTCCCTATGTAATGTACGTAATAGTGGTGAATTGGTGATACGTTGTAGATACTTACCTACCTACATACTTAGGTATTAACAATCTTTGATAAATTATAGACTTATCCAAGTTAACAATAGGTATGTTTTTTGTGATAAATAATTTTTTGATACTTACAAGCTTTTATAAAATTAGTGATCGTAACCGTGTGCTGATTTAGGACCTAGCTTTGATTATTTATCAATGGGACCTAGTAGTACCTAGTAGGTAGAGCTTTTTGTGATAGAGTTCGTCCCTGGAAGTACCTACCTAGGTAGGTACCTGCCTACTACCACCATACCTATTTCTGCCGCAAAGCAGTAGTGCTCGCATTGCTGTGTTCCGGCACAGAATATACAGGATGTTCCGGTTTGCAGGGGGTTCCGCTGAAGTTACAGGCACTTGCATGAGACTTTTGATCTTTATGTCTCAGGGTGGCGGCAAGGTGGCGGGCGCAGTGCAATGCCTCATAGGGCGCGTCCTAGGTGGACGTGACGTGACCTATGAGGTCCTACCTAATGCACTGTTCATAGGCAGAGAGCACAGCCTGGTACAGCTTAACATCAGGTTGGGCCATCTGCTTGATCCGTTATATGTAGGTACCAAGGACCTACCTGGTACAACAACAACATATATACAACCTAACTACATATATGCCAAAACCATTTTTTTTATCATATTAGGTAGGTACCTACTGATGGTATGGTTTTGGCTGATGATGTGTTCTTTGTCCTCCGTAGGATGGCCGTCGCTCACGCTGGAATAGAGCGCAGCACAAATGTGATCGCTCCAGCACATGGGGCTCCGTCCCCGCGGCACAGAATAGATAATACCTAGTAGGTACCTACCTAGTACCTACGTACCCGCGGTCTCTTTCCTTCCAATTTACCAGTGACCATCAGCTTTTCAAGCTTTTTTGTGACCATCCTTCCCGGCAATGTGGCCGAAAAACTCGAGGTAGCTGCGGCTTATATTTATTCTGTGCTGCGGGTGCGGAGACATGGTCGAATACAGCAGCCTACCTACATAATATAGGTATTAGGATACCTAACAAGTACCTACCTAGTAGCTGTATATAGGTATTCTGTGGTAGTAGGTACCTACCAACCTACCAACAGCTAAGTCAGGTCATTGCATTCAACACAAGTAGGTAACTAAATTTGTAAAAAATTAAAAAAAACCCTTAAAACATAGCTAAGAACACTCCCGACAAATTCACCGTTTAAACAAAAAAAATATTGAAATAGGTATTTGAAATCGGTTCATCCGTTCGGGAGCTACCTACGATTGCCACAGACAGACACACACACACACACACACACACACATACACACACACACATACACACACGCACAAACACACACACACACACACACAAAGAGACAGAAACTTATAACAACCCGGCGTTTTTGCGTCGGGGGTTAAAAACATACATTTGTTAATAAAAGTTTTGCACCGCCATCTATCGTTGAGTAGCAGAACTTTCGAACAGAACATGCCGACAAGCGGCAGACAAGTCGGCACACCTTTGTAGAAACGCCGCCATGGACCCGCGCGCGCGGTGTCGTTTGGCGGTGTCCTTTTCGAAAAGCCGAAAGTCGAGCGAACGAACGATCAATTAATTTCTTTCTTCATTAGTCGCTTGATATTTGTGGAGTGAAGACGTGAGGTTATTTTGTGAAAAATCAGTGTTTCGTTTGAAAGAGTTGTTTTTATGGTAGGTAAGTGGTAAATTATAATATTCTTAATCTGAAATGAGGAGATCCGTAGAAGAACCAGATCACCGCCAGCTCTCAGAATTAGTGAAGCATGGACCAATTGAAGTGGCAATGGGCAGGCCATATAGCTCGTAGGGACAATCGTTGGGGAAGAAAGGTTCTCAAGTGGCGACCAGTAAGACCCCCCTCGTTCCGATGGGCCAAAGACAAGGTTCTAGGAAGTCTGTGAATGGAAGCGGCTTAGGACTTCGTCGTGACTTTCTATAGGGGGCTTTGTCCAGCAGTGGACAGTTACGGACTGATAATGACCGTACCTACCTAAATTCAGGGTCTCTGTAGCCACCTGGTTTCTGTGTTAGCTACGTTGTTCCTACGTCGTGCTACTGGTTCTTTCTCGGTTGCTTTAATATGGATATAGGTAGCAGCCCACCTGCAGGTAACTTATGCCTTCAGCAATGCATTACCTTGTATGTACTATTATTTATTCTGTGGCATTACCTCACAAGTCACGACCACCGAGGACGCACCTTATGTGACATTGCACTGCGCCCGCCACCCTGAGATAACGATGATAAGTCTCATGTGCCTGTAATTTCACCGGCACCGAGGACGCACTTTATGTGACATTGCACTGCGCCCGCCACCCTGAGACAACGATGATAAGTCTCATGTGCCTGTAATTTCACCGGCACCGAGGACGCACCTTATGTGACATTGCACTGCGCCCGCCACCCTGAGACAACGATGGTAAGTCTCATGTGCCTGTAATTTCACCGGCACCCATGCGGTCAGAGTTTTAATACTAGTACTAAAACTGTATGTGTGTGTGTGTGTAATATTAAGTTCTGTAGGTTCTGTTGGAGTTAATAGGTACATAAACTCTTTAACTGTGCTGACTGCTGTGCTGATTTTTGCTTATTTTTGTGCACAACTGCAAACCTCCTTTGATTGATTGACAAAATTGAAACCTTTAATTATTTCTAATTTCCCGCTAAGCGCCGTCTCTCATTGTTTTTTTTTAATACTAATATATATTTCACTTAGAATCTCACACTCTTAAATCTAAATACACATTACGCATTTCTATTTTTAGCAATTTTTTCCAAAATTTCAAACTCACGGTATAAAAAGTTGTTCTGTTGAACTTCTGTTTACAATTTCCATCCATACGTCACTCAACGCAGCCGACCAGAGGTTGTACTTCCGGCAAAATATCAAACAAAAAAAAGTTCGAAAAGTTTAGGCGTGATTTTTTCCGCGTTATTATGCAATTATATCACTGAAAATGTGTGTAAATAGTCGTAACTCTTGATATTTCAGACTCTACCATGTATCCTGCGCAGGGTAAACTGGACTACATGACGGAATTATATCGTTATCCTAGTAATGGCGATGGTAAGTAAATCTTCGATTATTTTTATTGTGAATGGAAGTGAGTTGCTTGTAAGTAAGTGTTAAGCACGTTGTGTCCAATGACAATTACGACAATCTTTTTCGCTAATTTGTAGAAGAAGAAGTTCAGAGCGTCACTCAATCCAGTTATCGTTCGTTTGTCACGCCACTGGTTCTATCTTGGTCACCCAGGGTCAGTGACCAGCTCAACCGAGAAGGAAACAGCGTGATGAGAGGATCCAGTCATTGTTTCTTTTAGATCAGATGCTCCTTTCGTGCACATCTTAAAATTTTTGGTTCTAGAATATCTTGGGTTCCTCACGATATTTTTATGAGCATACCTTCATAAGTGCACCTTTTTCATAAGTGGTAAATTCACAAGGATTCGAATCTACGACCTTAGAATCGCTAGTTCACGATACAAGTACCTAGTGAATTATTATTATGTGAATATTAGTATTGCCATGCCTTTCAATATGACAATGAAGCCATCACAGAGATACTTCCATCTGGTCTGATTTGGATCAGTTGAGTTACCTTTTAATTGTTTGCAATGGTCTTCAGATAGCTTAACTGTTTCATTTTATGTAAATAATACATTTATTTACAGAAATAATAATACAAGGTATGTACAAAATACATATGAAACAGTTGTGCTACCTGAAGACCGCTGCAAGCGATCTAAAGGTAGCTCAACTGATCCAAATCACTACCAGACGTAAGCGTGCCTAAGATGCTGGCTGCATTGCCACGCTGAATGGCAATACTAATGCGTTGCGCCAGATAAGAGTCAGCTCTCGGGTCACGCGTCGCTTCGACCAGATGCCCTGTAAATAATTGTATATTTATTTATTATGTGATAATAGTTTAAGAATGAATAACTAAGTGTGTAAAAAAAGTAAATAAAAATGCAGTAGAACAGCCCCCACTTGGAACAATGTCATAGCTTTATGTAGGCCTATGTCCAAAATTGGTCTAGGAATAAACTATAAATTAAAAATTAAATACACTATTAATCAAAATAAAAAAAGATGATAAATTATGATTTATTAAAATATTATAATTATTTTTCCAGACATGTTCCAGTCACCGACACCGTCAGCAAGCATCAGCTCGTTCAACCAGTCCTCGATGGCACAGTCTTCAAGCTCCCCTGAAACATCTCCGGACTCCTTTCCTGACCTAACTGCACACCAATTTCTACCAGAGTTCCGACCAAAAAAGCCTAGGAAACCAGATTCATTTCAGAGTGACCTTTGGACATTGGAACATTGTAACAGTCAGTATAACCATGAACGTGATGATAGTTACAGACTCGAGAATGCTTTTGAAAGTCCTTTAAGGCTATTTGAAAGTCCTTTAAGGCCATTTGAGAGTCATGTGAGCCCGTTTGAAACTCGTATGCACCTAGATATAGCATACGGAAGCCACATACTCCCAGATCTCAACAACTTCGTACTAACTGAGCGGATTTTAGAAACGCCACTGATGGTCAGACGTCACCGACCGATCATGGGAAGAAAGATAATGGACCCTGAACCCTCACTTACAACCATCGATGAGTTTCCGATGTGGCAACCAGAAACACAAGCATCAAACTCTCCCATGCAGAATTACACAAATACTTATGAGCTGTTCCCTACAGATAACAAAGGTTACGAGTTCCCATCCCCGATCAAAAACTCTCCTCGCACACCCCCTAATCCGGAAACATCTCCAAGAGGTTCCATGTCTTCAAGAATGTCTACTCCACCTCAGTCTCCATTTTCCCCACCACCTCATTCCCCATTTTCCCCACCACCTCGGTCCCCTTTTTCCCCACCGCCTCCGTCCCCATTTTCCCTACAACTGGGGACTCCATTCAAAGAACCTATGATTGCCTCTGATATATCTTTCCCTACAAAGTATGGTCTAGCAAAGATGTGTACCTTCTGTAGAAAGAATGGAGAGACTCCTTTGGTGTACATGACCCATACAGTGAAGCAGAAGATAGGGAATAATAAGTATGTGGTGACATGCCCCATACTAAGGTCACATGTGTGCTCTACCTGTGGAGTCTCAGGGGACAATGCCCATACCATGTAAGTATTTACCATGTGTAGAGTAGTAGAGCATTTTTCTGAAAAGAGTTCGTCCAGGGAAGTAATACCTACCGCAAAGCAGTAGTGCTCGCATTGCTGTGTTCCGGTTTGAAGGGTAAGGTGCCAGTGAAATTACAGGCACTTGAGACTTGTCATCTTTATGTCTGAGGGTGGCGGGCGCAGTGCAATGCTACATAGAGTGCGTCCTAGGTGGACGTGACCTATGAGGTAATGCATTGTTAAAGGCAGAGCTAACCGCAAGTAATATGTGCTCGCGAGGAGGTGCTTGCAACATGCTAAGGTTTTTTTTATGGAAACTGACTTACATGTTCATTCCACCACTGTACATACCCATTGCCGCAGTAGCAATCTTAATATTATACTAGCGACTCGTCCCTTCCCTTCTACCCCCCGATATCCCCCCAACCCCTCACCTTATAAGAAATTGGGCCTGGTTACCAAACCAAGTTAACAGATATTCACAACGAACTTTATATTCATCATTATTCCTTTAACTGCTAGATTAGGCCTCCTCCATTTTTAAGCAATAGGATTAGGTCTATTTTAACCACTACGCTTTGGGCAGGCGGATTGGTGATTGCAGTATAGGTGTGTTGAGATGCTGCTTTCCATCCACTGGTGTAACCTTTAGTCAGCTTTTACGACATCCACAGGAGGACACAGAGGGGTATATTCTATAACCGGAAAAACCATAGCACAACTTCATATTAATTTCAACTTCATTAATTTCTCATTCCAGTACCTACTGCCCGGTCCTTCGCAGGGGTAACAATGGTCAGCCTCTGCAATCTACCACCGTCACCCTGAAGAACACCCGCATCAAGAGTAACGGTAGGCGTAGATATTAAGAATACTTGCGCCAAGAGTAACAGTAGTTGCAGATATTAAGAATACCAACGCCAAGGGTAACGGTAGCCGTAGATATTAAGAATACCGACGCCAAGGGTAACGGTAGGCGTAGATATTAAGAATACATACGCCAATGGTAACGGTAGGTGTAGATATTAAAAATACATACGCCAAGGGTAACGGTAGATGTAGGTATTAAGAATACCGACGCCAAGGGTAACGGTAGATGTAGGTATTAGGAATACCGACGCTAATTGAAACGGTAGGTGTAGATTATTAAGAATACCAGCGCCAAGAGTAACGGTAGTTGTAGGTATTAAGAATACCGACGCCAAGGGTAACGGTTGATGTAGATATTAAGAATACTGACGCCAATAGTAACGGTAGGTGTAGATATTAAGAATACACACACCAATGGTAACGGTAGGTGTTGATATAAAGAATACCCACGTCATTATTAACGCATTAATTTATGCTTGCTTTTAGGGTGTTCTTATTATTTGGATTGGGTTCTGCATGTAGTAAACATACCGCCTAATTATGCAATAATCATAGTACCATCGGTATAACTAGTCCTCCCTGAAGTTGCTCAATGGCTGCGACATCGGTTGCACATCCAAATGGCCAACTTCAGAGCGGTCTCGTTATATCGTTACATATCACAGTGAAGCGGGCACTTCATAATGCTTAGGGAGTTTACAAAAAAATTGAATTGCATTTTAATGTTAATAAAATTATTTATTTAATAAAAATAATTACATTAATTTTAAATTGTAATTTTAAATTAATGTAATTATTTTGGTAGCCTCTTACTGAATTTATTAAAAAGTTTTTAAACAAAAAAGATTTATGTTCGGAAAGAGAATAGGCGCGGCGGAAAACAGAACTAGTATTACTGCCGTGGCCGGAAATCAAACCTGAGTCGGGGATTTCATACGACATTTTTTTTTAATTTAAATTTCTAGTGTTTTTTTACTGTGTTATTTTGATGGAATTTTAGCCGGCTTAGAGTATAGTGTAATTAAATATTAGTGTCTCCGAATGGGTGGAATCTGTCTACCAAAGTGTTGGCAATGCTGTCTCCGTATTTCTGGGACATGACTAGACTACAGACTATAACGATTTGACCTCTAAGTACTCTAAATTGGGGAAATTAGGATTATCTTGAATCCATTAACAACCAATGCCTTTTCTTTACAAGTGTGATAGGTCGGTTATTGCTATTTATGCTAAGATTTTTACAGTACTCTGGTAAAATATCCAAAATATCCAATATGTAACAATATGTAAGTTTGTAATAGGCCCCCAAAATTCCATCATTTATTCAATAAAAGAAAACACTAGCACTGTCCATATTTGGCATTCCTAGCAACCCAGCAATTTGTATTCTTGGCGTGCAGCGATTGGCGGAGTGTTATTTCGTAAAGGAAAGAGCCAAATGACCCAACCCAACGCGCCATCTTAGTTTTTTAATTTATCAATACAAGTATCAATGTCTTTTCGTCAAGTTTACGTGTTGCTTCAATACAATTTGTTAAGCACTGCAACGCCCTCATCTCCCACGCCTATTACATTTTGCAAAGTCAACCGAATGGTCCTAAAGGTTCTCTTTATGTTCAGACTCCTTATGATTTTTGCAATTTATATTACTGGCTAAAAAAAGTTAGCAAAACACAAAAATGTTTTATGTGAATACGGAATTGATAATGCTCTTGCTCAGACGAATAGATTTTAAGACGGAACATTGCCTATAGGAAACTGAAGCGCATATTTTTATACGTGTGTGCATGTCACACAGATACGACACACGCGCACACCCTCACTAACACACTGACAAAGACTGAAGCTGGGAACGAATTATCGGACGCGTCCATCAGCCGCGGCAGAGGGACGCGGCTTAGCGGCGTCTTACATCTACGTCAAACATCCAGCCGGCTAGATTCTTTTCGGACGTCTGAACGCTCAAGGTCACGTCCGCGTCTTACGAACTTTAGTTTGCACGGTGTAGAATTAAATGTACTGGCTAGATATGAATCAGCCGCGTCCCTCAGCCGCGGCTGACGGACGCGTCCGATAATTTGTTGTTTATTTTGATGGAATTTTAGCCGGCTTAGAGTATAGTGTAATTAAATATTAGTGTCTCCGAATGGGTGGAATCTGTCTACCAAAGTGTTGGCAATGCTGTCTCCGTATTTCTGGGACATGACTAGACTACAGACTATAACGATTTGACCTCTAAGTACTCTAAATTGGGGAAATTAAGATTATCTTGAATCCATTAACAACCAATGCCTTTTCTTTACAAGTGTGATAGGTCGGTTATTGCTATTTATGCTAAGATTTTTACAGTACTCTGGTAAAATATCCAAAATATCCAATATGTAACAATATGTAAGTTTGTAATAGGCCCCCAAAATTCCATCATTTATTCAATAAAAGAAAACACTAGCACTGTCCATATTTGGCATTCCTAGCAACCCAGCAATTTGTATTCTTGGCGTGCAGCGATTGGCGGAGTGTTATTTCGTAAAGGAAAGAGCCAAATGACCCAACCCAACGCGCCATCTTAGTTTTTTAATTTATCAATACAAGTATCAATGTCTTTTCGTCAAGTTTACGTGTTGCTTCAATACAATTTGTTAAGCACTGCAACGCCCTCATCTCCCACGCCTATTACATTTTGCAAAGTCAACCGAATGGTCCTAAAGGTTCTCTTTATGTTCAGACTCCTTATGATTTTTGCAATTTATATTACTGGCTAAAAAAAGTTAGCAAAACACAAAAATGTTTTATGTGAATACGGAATTGATAATGCTCTTGCTCAGACGAATAGATGTTAAGACGGAACATTGCCTATAGGAAACTGAAGCGCATATTTTTATACGTGTGTGCATGTCACACAGATACGACACACGCGCACACCCTCACTAACACACTGACAAAGACTGAAGCTGGGAACGAATTATCTGACGCGTCCATCAGCCGCGGCAGAGGGACGCGGCTTAGCCGCTAGATTCTTTTCGGACGTCTGAACGCTCAGGTCACGTCCGCGTCTTACGAACTTTAGTTTGCACGGTGTAGAATTAAATGTACTGGCTAGATATGAATCAGCCGCGTCCCTCAGCCGCGGCTGACGGACGCGTCCGATAATTTGTTCACAGCTTAAAGATTTATGAGCTTACTTTTGATGCGTTGTCTGTGCGAGTGCGTGTTTACGTGTAGTACTATTCTGTGGCTAGGTTTCGGCTTCACTTGCCTCGTGCGCCGTGCTTCTCTATTTGTCTGGCTCTTGTAACTAAACAAACCAAAGTTCTAGTTTCAATCAAAATAGGATGAGTGTGCTTCTAGTCTATTTGTAAATAGTTTTTCTGTCATGTGTCACTTGTGTCTCAGTAATTCTGAATTATTTTATGAATGCCATGATGTAGTTATATGGTATGGTAGATAATGTAAACAGCGTAAACTGATCCATACATGTTCTGTACTATGTATAATTTATGCTAATGAATGCTCTCTAATTTTGCCTCATAGTGCCTTAATACTTGCTCAAACTGTTGTACGTAAAACATTAGAATTAAGATTTCATAATGAATGCCAATGAGTATTTTTGGTGTACCTAGTATGTTTTTGACTAATTTTACCGTAATCTTAATTTTGACTATCATGTTACTTGTTATTTCTGATTTTGGAATATTTATGAACATTTTACATTTCCTAATCCTAATCTTTTTATGGTATTATTAGGTAAGTATACCATAAAAAAGATTAGTGAATGGATGTTACTAAAAACACGTAAACTATGTTACTTAATTTACGTGTTTTTCTATATTTGACTAACAACTATTTTACTTTTGACTAACAATTTTGTAATCAGTAACCTTTGGCAACTTTTATATACAAAATCAGTAACTTTAGACAACTTTGATTTTACAGAAATAATTTTACAATCATGGTATTGTTTTAAAATTTCGATAAACATTTTATGCTTCTTTTTATTTGTATTGACTAACAGTATTTTACTCATTGATAACTTGATTAGTTATTGATTGATCTCTAATTTTGCCATATAATAGTGCCTTATTACTTGCTCAAAGTATTGTACGTAAAACATTAGAATTAGGATTTCATAATGAAAGCAAATGAGTATTTTTTTGGTGTACCTAGTAGGTAGACATTTTGAAATTTTTACTAATTTTACCGTAGTCTTAATTTTGACTATTATGATTATGATACGTATTTTTATGATTATTATTTCTGTTTTTTTAATAATTATGAATATATTACATAAAACGAAGGAAGGAATGTTACTAAAAACACGTAAATTATGATACTTAATTTACGTGTTTTTCTATATTTCACTAACAACTATTTTTCTTTTGACTAACAATTTTGTAATCAGTAACTTTTGACAACTTTGATTTTACATACACAATCAGTAACTTGATAACTTTGATTTTACAGAAATAATTTTACAATCATATGGTATTGTTTTACAATTTCGACAAACATTTTATGCTTCTTTTTATTTGTATTATCCAACAGTATTTTACTTATATGATAACTTGATTAATAATTGATTGATCGATTAGCATACATTATACTTAGTATAGTTTATGCTAATTAATGATCTCTAATTTTGCCATATAATAGTGCCTTAATACTTGCTCAAACTATTGTACGTAAAACATTAGAATTAAGATTTCATAATGAATGCAAATGAGTATATGAGTATGAGTATTTGTGGTGTACCTAGGTAGACATTTTTAATTTTGGCTTCTAATTTTACCGTAATCTTAATTTTGACTATCATGATACGTATTTTTATGAAAAATATTTCTTATTTTTGAATAATTATACCATAAAAAAGATGAGTGAAGGGATGTTACTAAAACACGTAAATTATGATCTTAATTTATGAGTTTTTCTATATTTTACTAACAACTATTTTACGTTGACTAACAATTTTGTAATCAGTAACTTTCGACAACTTTGATTTTAAAGAAATAATTTTACAATCATGGCATTGTTTTACAATTTCGATACACATTTTATGCCTCTTTTTATTTGAATTGACCAGCAGTATTTTACTCATATGATAACTTTGTTTTTACTATTGACAAAAAAAATAACAAAAATTAGTAAATCACGATACTTTATATTATAATTTTAATAATTATTTTACATGCCATTTATTTATCTTTCAGCTATTTTTATTTTTGACTAAAACAGTAATTTTGTTTTTATTTTGTTTGTGTTCATTTTAAACTCAGATACAATTTGTGAAACATTCAAAATGTTGTTTCACGATTCGTTATACAAATAACAACTGTACTTATATAAATTTATAACAGAACATAAAATGATTACACAATTTATATATAATAACAATTATACAGAATATAAATTCTCATTAATTTTTAAAAAATAACTTATGTGTCATATTTGCCCGACTACGGCAAATAAAAAATGGGTTATCTTTTTAGAAGTACCTATGTATGTTTACGTATGTTCTACCGTGGCGCCTAAACTACTCATCCGATTTTGATGAATGTCAATCGATTCGTTATTATGGTCATGGTGACATGCTAATGAACAAAATAAATGACTGATGTTACATCCAAAAAAGTTATTTGAATTTTTGATGTGTATCACCTTTCCTCTCGCTTTCCTGCAATCTGTGGGAGTGATTTCGTGAAATGAGACGAAAGTGTGTAACAGGAAGCGCGCATTTTTCCGCGAGGTTGGTACTATCAGCCATGTTGCTTATTACTATTTACTATTTACTTATTATTATTGGAGGTGAGATGTCAGATGTTACACATCATATGCGACTACTGTACGGCTTACTTGTTTTTGTTGTGTCTGTCGTATATTTTGCGTATGTACGTAATGTCAAATAGAAGAGAAATTAAGATTTTAATTTAAATTCTGCATTAGAAGTCTACGCCACGACTGAAGTCCGACGGTAGCTTAATGAACTAACGAATAACAGAGGTAGATTTTACCTTTTGCACTTTAATGCATAGAAACTAGCGCCCCAATCGGCTTTGGCGCGACTTCTACATTGCATACCTACGCAGGATATACTTTACCTACATAAGCACCTAATGTCTTGCTCCCCGTATACGGGCTGTACTTTTTACAACTTTTACTTGTTTCTATTTATATTTTGATTTTTGGCTAATGTTAATTATTAGCTTATTGTATGAGTCCATTTTTTTATTCAAATACAATTTGCTAAACATTTAGAATGTTGTTTCACGAATTAGTCTGCAATGATGCTGCTCTTTTCCATACAATGTCATTAGAGTCGCAATTTGTTTGGCAAAACATATATAAATTTTTGCATACGCATCTGGCATTCTTTATAAAACTAAAGTACTCAGGTAGGTTATATATATTTATACTTATAGAGTTAATTACCTATGGCGTTGGTTACAAAAAATAACCACCGAAGTACATATTATAAAGCGCCCACCAGATGGGTCGTAGCTGCTTGATGTGTCTTGATGCAACATCAAGCATGCTTTCAAGCATCCACACTCGTTTGGATTTAGTCAAACAACATTTTTTGTGCGCACTTATGCAATGCTTGATTTCAGCCATTCACACTCATTTGCATTTAGTCACAACAGAACTTTTCGTGCGTACTGATGTGGTTTGCTCGACGAGCATATTGCTAGAAGGGCGGGCGTGCTTGACAAGCATTGGTTTATTTTTATTGAGTGTTGTCTAGATCGTAGATGCATATCCAGCTTAGTTCTAAACGATCAAACTTGCTGTTAAGCACGATAATTTCACGTGCTTGTCAAGCAAGTTTGTCCATTTGAGGGGTGCTTTAGAATATGGTATTCAAAAAATTACCACAGAAGTAGATTATATTAAGGTTGTAAAATTGTATGCGTTTGGTTTGTGTTGTAGTCATTCATGCTACAAGCATGTATGTAATTGTAAACTTGTAGATTGTTTGTATGTACGAGTATATTTTATTTTTGTAACAACTCAAGTGATTTCAAATAATTTTAGGGATAGTTCATTTCAATAAGGTTGAAATGGTAAACCAACCAAACCAACCAATGAACCAACCAATAAATGAACCAATTCATGGTAACCAATGATATTCATGGTGGTTTTTTGTTTCATTGGTAACCAATGAATGATGGTTGTTGGTTGAATGGTATTGGTGGTTGGTTGGTATGGTGGTTGGTTGGTTTAGGTGCTAATAAATGTTATTTAAAAATTACACCACAATTATGTAATTTTTTGCATGTTCGTATGTTTTGCTTGCATGCCGTTTTAAATAAACTTTTTATGTCCTATCTGTAACAGCTAGTTTGTAAAACATAGCTTGATTAATGTGACGGCTGTCATCGAAATTGGCAAGTTCCGTTTTTTGTGATGGTAATGTACGCGAGAAAATAAAAATCCTGTAAAATTATGTAATAATTAATATATTTGTGATAGTTGCGTATTTTGAAATATTCACTGTTCCAAAACTGTCGCCAACGCCATCTAGCGAGAGATAAATAATGCTAAAATTACATTAGGAAAACTCATTGTTAGGAAAAATAATTATCGGTACAGCTATGATTGATTTTCAATATCTTCCAAGCCCTAGACATGTAACTCTGACAGCTGTCACAGAAATCAAGCTATGCTGTACAAACTACAGGTCCAGCGCATAACTGAGTCAGTCCCTGAAGTATGGGACTGTTTTCATCTCTCAAATTATCAGATGATATGTGACATAATTTAAACGAAAACACCCCTCCTGTACCGCTCCCATACCTCAGGGGTTGATTCACTTAAGCGCTAGACCATTAAAAGTGGTTTCAAACAACTTTGCGCATGTTTTAAGATTTGCATATACATGCTTCGTGCGTGTTAGGTAAGTACCCGAATAATGTTTTGTACGAGTGTGTATTTGAATATTGCAAGATTTTTCTTTCATATCTAGTATAACAAAATATTAAATAGTTTTGGTAGAAAGCTTCTCAAAAGATATAAAAAGTAACTTGAATTCAAATGTTGTATCAAATTTTAGCAAAAACAACTTAAGAATTGTGTTTGCCTAAAATACTTCATGAACTAACTAAGATTGATATTTTGCTTTTTAATTGGATGAATTAACTAAAAACATGTTTAAACATGCAGAAAAAAACTTACAATTTGTATGAAGATGTATGTATGCCACTTATTAATTTAAAAGGCTTCAATTACTAAAACTGTATGAATGCATAATTTAAATTTAAGATGTATTAGAATTTAAGGTTTATTCAACTGAAATTTGCTTAAACTACTTTTTTGTGTTTGAAACTATTTAATTCTAGTATTTCTATGTGTACTCTTAGTACTTCTTATTTAATAGGTTGCATGATTTGGTTTTAATATACTAACTTACTTAACTAACGCTTTTCATTTAACATCCTGCATGTTTAGTTTTAATGTGGGACTTAAAATACAGATGGCGCTGCTTAACGCACATGCTTTGCAGCTTTCTCGTCTCAGTCGTTGCACTCTTGACAGAGTGGTCGTAGTCATCATAGAAAAAAAACGGCCAAGTGCGAGTCGGATTCGCGCACGAAGGGTTCCGTACCATTATCTACAAAAACGGCAAAAAAAAACACGTTTGTTGTATGGCAGCCTCCTTAAATATTTATTTTATTCTATTTTTTAGTATTTGTTGTTATAGCGGTAACAGAAATACATCATCTGTGAAAATTTCAACTGTCTATCTATCACGTTATTGTACAGCCTGGTGACAGGCGGACATAGACAGAGTTATAGACACTGTTACAATCCTTTCAAGTCGTTACGACTTGACTGTTGAACATCTTCCGTACCGGAGTGTTCGATGGCGTTAGGTCATGAATCTATTCTTAATCCGAGCGTTAGGTACCTAGTAGTAGCATTAGGTGTACCGTGGTGGGTCCGGCCTGAGAATAGACCCCTCCGTCTCCACCCATGGGTATCGTGAAAGCCGACTAAAGACACATTACGTCAGGGGATGGGCAGCAGCATCCACCTGAGTACTCGACACTAAACACTGCGTTCACCAAACCGCCTGCCAAAACTCAAATGACAACAAATGACCTCATTGCATTCTATGGGGGAGGCATACAGTAATGTGAGGTAAATAGCCGCGGTGAAATCGAAATTAGCACTTTTGAATAAGATTGAAAAGTCCCCCGGTTACGTAATACACTTCCATTTTATTTCACTACACTTGTGATCTATAGACGAGATACATTGGTTAAAATGCCACCAAAATTACACAAAATAACTCTAAATAACACTAGGAAATAAAAAAAAAGTAGACTTGTCTCTTCGAAAATGGCGGGAACAGTCCTCAAACGTGGTTCTTCAACGCGAAATCAGTAAATAGGCGGCAGCGCTCTTATTGTACGCTAGATGGCGCTACTATGTATCTATGACCTTCAGAAAAAAGATATAAATACAGGCAAAAAGGTTTTCGTACAATAAAAGGCTTTTAATATTCTATGATAACTTGTAGGTTTACTTAACTATTTTTTAATTAAATATTCCTACTTTCTACATAACTAACAATCAACTATCTACCTACATAACTATTTCAGGCCAAAAGTTTTCTATTTTTAGTTACTTCATGGCCAAACGTGCGCATTTTCTCTTGTTACGTGTAAATTGAGTGGCGCATGTGCTTTAGTTGAGAAAAAAATAGTAAAATAGGTACAAGGCGTTGAAAGGTCTGATGATAAAAAATTGTTTATGTTCATAAAAATGGCGGGAAAAGCTTACGATTGGCCCGTTGATACTGAAAATCTGCCGGTGATGAAGATCGTGACTCCAACAAATGTTGTAATGTCAGGTATCTTTGGAATGTGAGTACCTACCTGCTTAATTTGTATGTAGATTGTAGGTTTATCATTTTGTTTTTTCTGTTTATGGTTCCCTTTCTAATTGAGTGCATGAGTGCAGTCTCGAGACTAGTTATAGGTAGGTACCTACTTACATATGATATATTTGCTACTGTACTGCTTTGATTAATATCCAGCCAATTTTTTTCATTCTCTAAGCTGTACTGTTACAGCAGCAACGTACTATAGCAATGTACGTAACATTCGGTACTCTACATTAGGTACCTAACTACCACAAAGGCTAGCTGGAAGAAATTGCCAATAAGCATTATTATCGTTGAATAATAATGGTTTCCATTAAAGAGTGTATAATTCTTTTCATAATAATTCAACCATTTATTTCCTGTTCACTTAGCTCTTGGAGGAATATTCCTCCAAGGTGCATAAACTTTGATTCTACTATGAAAAAAACAACATGAAATATTGACATATGTCAGCAACTGTTGATTCTCATTCTGTCAGCTGTCACTTGACAGTGTCAGTCAAGTAACATACAAACAAAATCAGCTGTTCATCCCGATGGTTTCGTGAAAAAACAAAATTACAATAAAATAAAACCACAAAACATGAGTACTACAAAGAGTATTACGCCTGTAATTACGCCTAATGCTTCGAGTGTATGCTTAAAGAAAGAATGGGAGGGTGACCAGTGCTGTAAACCGGATTTCATCTATGGAGGTCCATTTATAAACGTGAAAAAAGATGAACCTTTCTTGGATACAGCGACACCATTCAACTTGCAGCTTCAAGGAACTTTTAAGAAGTACGTACATTTACTTCCGTAAATACATGCTAAATGTATACCTAACAAAAAATACAATTGAATCGATTGTGCTTCCTAAAGATCGGGTTGGGGTGAACATAAGGGGGCACTGAGGATATCATATATAGGATAGCATATCATATTGCTTTTTTCTTATCCATCAATTAATGTTAAATGCATTTTTTCCATACGACTTACCGTTTCTGAGATATGAAGTCTGAAAAAATTATCTGTTCTCTAGAGAGAACAGTGAGCACCACGTGAGCTGCGAGCGAGCCGAAGGCTAGCGTGGCCCGGTAGGGCCCGCAGCGAACCAGAACCGACATGCACGCCAATACCCAATAGCCTACATAGGTACTATGTAGTATTATAGGACTCAGACAAAGGTTTTTTTTTAGTTCATAACTCTAAAACGATACGTCGTATGGCCCGCTGTGCAAGACACCTGATAAAACAGAACCATTATAGGATCAGTTTGTTGTCCGTCTGTTTGTCTGTCAAGACCCTTTTTCTCAGGAACGCTTGGAGGTATCAAGCTGAAATTCATATCAAATACTCAGGTCTACTGTCCCTTGGAGCTGTGAAAAAATCAAACTTCTAAGCCAACGCAATCAAAAGATACAGCCGTTTATGCTGCAAATTTTTGACACTAGTGGGTATCTCGTACAACTCGCTTTACGAGATCTTTCCTACACCATACTTTTTTTTTTTTTTTTTTTTATAATTATCCGGGCGCTTTGGCCCGGCCCTCGAGCTGTAGTCTCCCTAACATTATCAGGGATTTGCTTCTTATTCTTTATTACCTATCTTATTTCTAATATACATGTTTTCTTATTTCTAATGCAATTATTATTTATGATATTTATTAATTTTATCTAAACTCCAAATTTGGATTCGTACTTAGTCAAACTAGTCACTATATAGATTTCTTATTATTATAATTATCACTGATTTTTCACTTATTTCTATATATCACCTTACTTGCTATTTTGATATAATATTCTAGAAAATATCCTCGAATGTCATCATCGATTAAAATCTTATTGATATTATCGACAGTTAATTTATATTCTATTCTTTGTTCTATTTCATACCTTTCCAGGCCATAAGCTGGACATATTGTCAAAATGTGCGGTATGTCTTCACGTTTGCTCGGCTCACAGATGCAAGCCGGGCTGTCTTTACATTTAAAATCATTTAGGTACGCGGAAAAGCCGCCGTGCCCAGCCATAACCTGAGTTAATACCCCAACGGGTTGGATTTTTTTAACTATGGTAAAGGCTTGGAGCGCATCTGGGAAGAATACCTACCCCATACTTGCAAGTTGTGGAATGGGCTCCCTCCTGAGGTATTTAGACTAAAAGAGATTCTTCAAAAAAATAAAATAAGATTTCATCAGGGCAAACAACGAATTGGCAATGCCTCTGGTGTTGCAGATGTCAATAGGCGACGGTAACTGCTTACCATCAGGAGGGCGGGATGCCAGTTCGTTGAGCCATTACATTAAAAAAAAAAACACGTTTACCAAACAAAGAACCAAACATTTATCTTCTGATAAGAATAACCATTGTATATAACTTTTACGTAATTTGTTACATCATTGTATTTTATTGCGATCTTGTGTAATAATTCATACATACGCCTCCTTCCCCGAAGGGGTAGGCAGAGCTTCAATGGGCCTCTTTTCACAGTGGGTTGCACCGTCGTGGAATATAAACGTGACTAGTGGTGAAATCATCGCCGTCATTGTTTCCCACGACTGACTCAGCTAACGCTTTCCTCCAGTAATAACACATTCCATTACATAGATAGATATTTTTTATTATACATAGAAAACCCTGAACACCCTGAACAAATATGTGCAGAACGTACAAATATTTGTTCTGAGGCGGGAATCGAACCCGCAACCTCCTGCGTCTCGTTCGAACTTGTGCCCGCCCCGTCACAGAGGTCGTCCGATTATGACGATGGTTATGTATTCATTCTAAAATACACCATATTTATAAGGCAATAAGTTTAAAATAACTTGCCAAACATAATCAATTTTATCTACAGCCATAAAACTTTGGTCATTGGTTTATCGTTTTCGTCTATATACGATATTTCATAAACATATACACAGCCCGGATAGCTCAGTCGGTAGAGCATTGGACTTTTAATCCAAGGGTCCAGGGTTCAAGTCCCTGTTCGGGCGGCGTACTTTTTGCACTGTATTATTTTTGTTTCTATAATTTTATATGGAACTTGTTTTAATTCATTTAAAAATCTGTAGATATACATAAAATTCTATGTATGTTAATTTATTGGTCCCTTATGCATTCCTTAACCACTATGCCGATAGCTATGGCTATTTTAGCTATTGGTTTTATTGCTGTTTGCTGGTTATTTGATAGCTATTTTAAATTTGTATGCCTTGAAAAGGCGAAACATGTTGATACTTTTTATTTTATAACAGCTGTTTTGTAATCTATACCTGTGTGGACAAATAAATTATCTTATCTTATCTTATGGTTTCCTTGGTAAATTGTTGTAAGCATACCGGAGAAGATTTCTGAAAAAAAAACCGTGACTATCGGGTTCACGCGAACAAAGCGAGGAGCGGGGCTAGTATTATAAAAAAATGTTTTTAGGGTTCCGTACCCAAAGGGGAAAACGGGATCCAATTACTAAGGCTCGGCTGTCCGTCTGTCTGTCTGTTTGTCTGTCTGTCTGTCTGTCTGTCTGTCACCAGGCTGTATCTCATGAACCGTGATAGTTAGACAGTTGAAATTTTCACATATAATGTATTTATGTTGCCGCTATAACAACAAATACTAAAAAATATAATAAAATAAATATTTAAACGGGCTCCCATACAACAAACGTGTTTTTATAGATAATGGTACGGAACCCTTCGTGCGTGAGTCCGACTCGCACTTGGCCGGTTTTATATTTATATCAGCAAGCAAGTAGAAGTTAAAATGATAGCGTACAACCTCAACATAAAAATAAATTATTTAGACCACTAACTAGACTGACATTATCCTCAAATAAATTATTAAGACCACTAACTAGACTGACATTATCCTCAAATAAATTATTTAGACCACTAACTAGACTGACATTATCCTCAAATAAATTATTTAGACCACTAACTAGACTGACATTATCCTCAAATAAATTATTTAGACCACTAACTAGACTGACATTATCCTCAAATAATAGTTATTTAATGGCAATGAACATTTTTCATAAAATTCCTGAAGTATTCAAGAATTAAAAAAAATTGTAAGTTTCAAGGACATTACCACAGAATAAATATTAGTACATTACATTTTTTAGATTTAATTTGATACGATGCCTGTGAAATACTTTTATAGCGTTGATGAATTTGTTGGTTTAATAACCAACAAATTCATTTCATTCAATTTTTTTCATTTCATTTGCATTTTTTTTTTCATTTTTTTTTTCATAATTAGAATTTTATTTGTGTTGTGTTTTGTTACTTATAAGACTATGTGATCTTTTTCTTGTTTGCCGTGATACAGTGGTGGCCATATAATTAAGAACGCTGATATAAAGGGAAGATTTTTTCCAACCAAGATGCAAAACTAATTGTATGCATTTGTTTTTATTTCTCTCGGTATCGTTAAACATTTCCATATTACCACTGTATTCATTGATACACATGATTGGCTAAAAATCAATAGGCAAACTTTTTACACTACTTTTAAACAAAGTATTCCTTATTACTGGCTGGTCACGTAATTAAGAACGCTAAGTAGTTTATACCTTTATTCAAATTTAAATAGAGAACACTCAGTCGATTTGTTACTGTTTGTATAATTTTGGCGCCATTACGTGCTGTAAAAGATTAAAGGTGATTGCTTCTTTAGAAAAAACAATGGGAAAAAATAAAAGTTGTGATAAATCTACAAGGGAAGTAATAATAAAACTTCGCCGGAAGAATTGGTCTTATAAAAAGATAGCCGACCATCTGCAATGTTCAAAAACGATGGTTTTCCACGCTGTAAAGCATTTTGCTACGTATCAATTTACTTCGAATGTTCCACGTGTACCTAAACAGAGAAAAACAACTCGTCGAGATGACCGAAACATCGTTCGTATGGCAAAACAAAATCCTTGTAAAGGGTCCAATGATCTTAGAAAATAATATTTTGGTGAAAACAACCCTTCAGCAATCTCAGCACGCACTATTCGAAGACGTTTGGTAGAAGAAAAATTGCACGGTAGGATAGCAAGAAAGGTACCCATGTTAAAACTTTGCCACAGGCAAGCCCGGCTTGCATTTGCGAGAAAGTATGAAAACTGGACTGTGCAACAGTGGAAAAATGTACTTTTTTCTGACGAGACGAAAATAAACAGAGTATGTTCTGATGGAAAACGATATGTACGACGTCCCCCGAATACAGCATTCGACCCAAAGTACACGAAAGTTACATTAAAGCACGGTGGTGGAAATGTGTAAATTTGGGGTTGCTTTTCTGGACATGGTGTAGGACCTGTAAAGTTGATAAAAGGTAACATGGATCAGTTCCAATACAAAAATATACTGGAAGAAACAATGTTACCATACGCTGAAGACGTTCTACCGGTCATTTGGACATTCCAGCATGACAATGATCCAAAGCACACTGCACGCACCGTAAAGGAATTTCTTACAGCGCAATTAGTTTCTGTCTTAGACTGGCCTGCTAACAGTCCAGATCTAAACCTAATAGAGAATCTGTGGTTTGAAGTAAAGAAAAAGGTTTCAAATACAAAGTGTGGAAATTTAAGAGAGCTGTATGACGTTTTTTTAGAAGAATGGAACTCTATTTCTCTTGCGAAATGTCAAAAATTAATAGAGTCAATGCCTCGCCGGTGTAAAGCTGTAATTAAAAGCCGTGGATATGCTATTAACTATTAATTTTAGTTAAATATTTATTAAATTTATTTTTATGTTTCCTGTGCTACATAATATTGTGATTTTTTAAATCTAAGTGTCATACAAAACAATACCCGAGCAGTTAAATAAATCGTTCTTAATTATTTGTCCAGTTTCAGTACTATTTGAATGTGTTACTTTGATAAAATCAATAAAATGTGCAACAAATAGTTAGCGATTTCATACTTTATTCTTAAGTCAGGTTCCTCTATTAATGTGACTATTATACAACGATATATTAAATTACATTAGATACGCTATTCCGCGCTCAGAGTGACGACAAAAAAGTGAGGCATTATGCCGCAAGTTCATTTAGTCGCTCGCGGACTGTGAACTACGACGCACGCCACTACTCATAGGCCAATTAGGATTGACCAACACAAAATGCCATCATGCGTCTTTCAAAAGTGCAAAAATTATACGGTGACCATAAAAGGAAAGAAAGACATTTCATTTCATTCGTAAGTATTACATAATTCTATTGAAATTTGTTTATTTAACAGTTTGTTTCATTAAAACAATTCATTTGCGGCGTTGCCGCTCTGACACCTACACGAACGTGATGCGTAATACAATTCGCCAATGTACGACAGAGAGACACGACCGCACGCGGCTGGCCGTCATGTTAGGGTAGAATGGGCTAGTTAGGACAGTCAATAATCACATCAAATTTTTTTTTACTTACTCTATTCTTATTAGATATTTTAATTAATTAAATTTATTCTGTTTAATTGTATAATATGTAGGCAGCTAGTACATACTAAACTGACTCAAAATAATGTTATTAATGTATTTTTAGACTTCCTCGAGACGGGTTGATAAAAGAGAAATGGATTAAAGTCATCAGAAAACAAAGACATGAAGATGATTGGATGCCAACGTCCTAACGAAATTCCTGGAAGACCTGACCTGTGCTCATAAATAGAAGCGAAATTAGAGCCAGGCGGAACGAAAAAAGTAATATAAAAACAAAACAAGACAATTTTTTTGCAGATATTTTATCTGATTGATAAGACTAATCAAAGTTCGTCGCGTTGGCGATTCCCAAAACAATGAACCAGAAAAAAACACCATAATTCAACCAAAAAGCTCGACGATGTTATACGTAGCCCTAAGAAATTTTTGTAAATAATATTACGTAGCCTTATTATATTGTAAATAAACAATTTAATTGTAATCTATTGTCTTATTTTTTCCTAATATTTATCAATAGGTGCAGATGGAGGGGTCTATTCCTACGTCAGACCCACCAAAGAAACAGCACACATATTTCTTAAGACGAAATCCATAGGTGCAGATGGTCCAATGATAGGTATGGAGGAAGGAATGGTCCAATGATGATGATGATAGGTGCATCGTATATTCCTACGTCAGACCCACCAAAGAAACAGCACAAATATTTCATAAGCCGAAATTCATGCGTTCCAACAAATCCGATCCCGCGGGACTCGAACCCGCTTTTTAATGTTACTTATCCATAAGTGTGGTTTTTACTTTAAAAAAAATTAAGTTATAGTAATAATCTATGTTTAAAAACAGGTGTCTAACATTCGAGCTAAAATGAATCGACCCGACCCGCCATGGCCCCAACTTACCCTAGCTTGGCGATTAGCTAAACCTTGCTTGACACAACTTAGAACATATGTTTATCTCGTTCTCACAACAGGGTTTCCGTATAGCGCTGTGATTTTACGTCTTTTTCGTCAATATAAAAACACAAAGTAAGTAGCTATAGTACATAAAACGCCACTTTCTCAGTGGAGTGGGAATGAGTAAAACATGTCTCTGCTATTATATAACATAACTAGTTGATTCTCAGAAGGTACACATCTCTGTGTATGATACGATTTAAATAAAAAACTTCTAGAACTTCAAATCGTTCTTAATTATATGACCACAACTGTATGTTTAATTGTATAAACTTACTAGCTGACCCGCTCGCGGCTTCGCCGGCGCGTACATTACCTAGGTAGCACCCGGAAGCTAAAAGGAACATGTATGCCAAAATTCACGTATGTAACTTTAAAAACGTGGGACTTTCATACAAACTTTAACACCCTTTTTCAACAACTTAGGGTGCAAATTTTCAAAAAAAAAAAACTTTGTGCGCGCCTACTCCCCTTAATAAGTGCTTGTGCCAAATATCAGACACCTCGGCCCAGTAGTTTCCGAGATTTCGTGATTTCGTGGCTTCTGAGTGGTCAGTGAGTGAGTGTGTGGACTTCTCTTTTATATATATATAGATTTGGCTTTAGCTTTCAATTTTCATACGCCTGTAAAGGCAGGTTTTGGTAGACCAAACTAGATTAAGACCTATTTGTAGGTATCTGAAATCTTTTGAATAAATGATGATTATGATTACGTATTGATGATTGTTTCAGGAGTTTCGCGTACTACTCACTGAAGGAGCGAATGCCCGTCATACTCACCAAGATTATAGATTACCTCTCCAGGGATGGGGGTATTATACAAACCGCCCATTCTACTGTAAGTACTTTATAGGGTCCCCTAACTCAACAGAACCATAATGTATCATTCTCGTCTCTGTCGGTCACAGCCTGTGTACTCCGAATCTATGTCTATGTTTCTTATAACAGAAGTGTTGTACTAAACAGTACGTACCCCAGATTCATTCTACATTTTTCATTCGAGTTTTTTTTACTACTTGGAATGACGGATCAAGCGGACGGCCCACCTGATGTTAAGCGGTACCCTCTGCCTTTGTACAGTGCATTACCTCATAGGTCACGTCCACCTAGGACGCACCCTATGTGCCATTGCACTGCGCCCAGCACCCTCAATAAAGATATTATGTCTCAATAAAGATGAAAAGTCTAGTGTGCCTGTAATTTCACCGGCACCCTTACCCTTCAAACCGAAACACATCAATGCGAGCACTACTACTTTGCGGCAAAAATAGGTATGGTGGTAGTTCTTTCCCGGACGAACTCTTTCACAAATAAAAGCGGCCAAGTGCGAGTCGGACTCGCCCATGAAGGGTTCCGTAGCAGCAAGTAACATAATATAAGTTATTGGATGGATTACGATTTGACGTATAAAAAAAAACTACTTACTAGATCTCGTTCAAACCAATTTTCGTTGGAAGTTTACATGGTAATTTACATCATATATTTTTTAGTTTTATGATTCTCTTATTTTAGAAGTTACGCGAGGGGGGGGGGGGACATTTTACCACTTTGGAAGTGTCTCTGGCGCAAACTATTCAGTTTAGAAAAAATATATATTAGAAACCTTAATATCATTTTTGAAGACCTATCCATAGATACCATACACGTAAGGGTTCGATGAAAAAAAAATTGTTGAGTGTCAGTTCTAGGTACGGGGAACCCCAAAAATTTATTGTTTTTTTCGATTTTTGTGTGAAATTCTTAATGTGGTTCACAGAATACATCTACTTACCAAGTTTCAACAGTCTAGCTCGTATAGTTTCGGAAAAAAGTGGCTGTGACATACACGGACAGACAGACAGACATGACGAATCTATAAGGTTTCCGTAATTTTTGGTTACGGAACCCTAAAAAGCTCTACTACTACTAAAAAATTATGACAATTTTAGATATTTGTGGCTTGACTGTACTGACTGTACCAAACTTGTGTTAGTAGTAGAACTTTTTTTGTGAAAGAGTTCGTCCGGGGAAGTACTACCACCATACCTATTTTCACAGCAAAGCAGTAGTGCTCGCATTGCTGTGTTCCGATTTGAAAGGTATAGGTGCCGGTGAAATTACAGGCACATGAATCTTTTAATTGAGATAGTGTTATTTAATACTTATTATAATTTTAGAATACTGAAGACATCCGAGCGTATATTAAATACGTCACGAAGCTCAAAAACGACCTCGTGACGAACAAAAAGTATGATCTGTTAGAAGGGTCAGACGCTGACAAATGGAACACTTGGATAGGAAACTTGGACAATGCGCATTATTTCACTAACACGTGGGTCTTTACTGAGTGTTATGTGTACCGACGGCTGAGAGAGGGCTGCGAACTCAGGTAACAGTTCATTTTAGTTATGACGACCTCTTTGGCACGGCGGGCGTTTAGCCGGAGAGATGCGAGAGGTTGTGGTTTCGATTCTCGCTGCGAGTCAAATGTTTGTATGATCTGCAAATATTTGTTCCGTGTCTGTGTAGCATGGTACTCGTAGTTCCTGATACCCACGAGCCACGACACGGGATCCTAGTGTAGGATCAGGGTTATGTCATACCTTTTCTGTCCAGTTTATGCTCTCCATTCTCCTCCAGCATCACATCTTAAATGGCTCCAACATTTCAATCAAAATGTATATGCAGTAATGCGGTAATGTTAAAATATTTAATTTACAAAAATAAGGTCTGCAACTGTCGGTTTGTTTTAGGTAACGAATAGCACCGATTTATTTTTGAGCTTTAAAAACGGTTTCATTGCCAGTTGAATTACCCCAGAAAATAACACCGTACCTCAGAAAAGATGCGACATAACCGTGACATGCAGTGACAACTGTTGAAATGTTAGCAACTAAAAATGTTGCAAAGAGCATATAAATTGCATTAGGATTGTTGCCTAAGTTTTAAACATAAGCTATCCAAATATATGCGACTATCAGCAAAAAACAAAAAATGTATACTGCTTGGTTTGACGGATCAAGCAGATGGCCCACCTGATGTTAAGCGGTATCCGTTGCATCTTCTCATATTTACAGCAAAGGTCTGCAAAACTTTGACCCGTTCGATGATCAGAAGAACAAATCGTTCGACGCTAGTCTAGAGGCGATGTGCGTGGTAGCAGACAGGGTGGTCACTATGCTGCCTCAGAGTGATAAGGACAAGAGAAAGGCCGACTTTATTACACTATTAAAGGTAAATATTAATTAAACTGTGAATGGACACCCCCTCCAAATCCCTACAACTCCTAAAACCACTAGAAACATGCCTAAAAGCTTGGTATAATGCGCGTCATGTAAAAAGAACGCTGGCGGTCATACTTCTTCATACGTTCCAGCGTTCTTTTTACATGACGCGTACTATACATGATTGGTATTTAATGCTAGATTTTAAGTGGTTTTATCAATCTTTGTTAATTTTTGTTGCTGTTTATGTTTCGTTTTACATCAGTACCTGTCTGCGTTCACTACACAAACAAATAAATACAAATAAATAATTAATGCTGGACAGTTCACATAACATTATCTAGCCCCAAGCTAAGCAGAGCTTGTGTTATGGGTACTAGATAACTGATAACAACAGTTCTATATTAGTTCAGTTCTGTATTTTGTTGTTTCTTGGATAAGAAATACTCTAGTATGGTTCTGGATAAGACACTTGGTCTTACCTAGCAAAACGACTTCCAGTTTTCCCAGATCTAAAATAAGTTTTTTGAAGAAAAACATATTCTTCAATACAAGCTTTTATAAAATTAGTGATCTTAACCGTGTGCTGATAGATGCACACGGTTAAGATAAGCCTAAACATGGCCGGTCTACTTTTATGCATCGAGGATTTCCGTTGTCCACCTTCAGATCAGCTCGCTGTCACCATAATATTGTATTGTTATCGGAACATGACAGGTTTGCAAAATTTCAGCTCAACTGGAGGTTGAGAAGTGGTTCTAATTCAGCATGCAAGATTTGACCTACTCAAACATACATACATTGCAAGTTAAATAAAAGCTTGTAAAAAATACCTTCAATTTTAATATAAAATTTTCAGATATGCCTCTG
This sequence comes from Operophtera brumata, assembly GCA_932527175.1. NCBI lineage: Eukaryota > Metazoa > Arthropoda > Insecta > Lepidoptera > Geometridae > Operophtera > Operophtera brumata. The sequence goes on along the minus strand of OW052239.1, from coordinate 48,107,041 downwards.
GGCCAACAAATGTGACATGTCTCTTTCAATGGGGGAGCAAGTCACTTTCGCCGGCTCGACCACTCCCGCCGGCCAGACCACGCAAACTGCTCCTATAGACCCGTTCCAGATGATAATAGACTTCAAAGACAAGGTGAGCTCATTTTAGAACAAGTCTCTCCCGCCGGCCCGACCACTCCCGCCGTTCCGACAACTCCCGCCGGCCCGACCACTCCCGCCGGCCCGACAGCAGAAGTAGCATACAACAACAGACTCCGCTTATAGATCCGTTCCAGAAGATTATAGACGTCAAAGACAAGGTAGTAACTATGAAAGCTCGTTTTAGAACAAATACGAGTATCTCCCGACGCGGGTCCGACCACTCCCGCCGGCCCAACCACTCTCGCCGTCCCAATCAAAGACAAAAGTAGTAGTAGCCAGTAGACTTTACCGCCCATTCGAGATGGTTATAAGTAGACCAAAATCCACGACACGGGATCCTAGTGTGGGATCAGGACTATGTATGTGACTGTTGGGTGATATGTTATTTGCTGTGGTGTGCCTGTCTTAAGAATCGTCTCCTCCAATGGATGTCGTAATAGCCGAGTAAGGTATTAACACTAGGGGATTGGCAGCAGCAGCCACTTGAGTACTAATCACCAATGCGCCTGCCAAGCGTGGTGATTATAACATAACACCCAACAGTCACATACGTAGTCCTGATCCCACACTAGGATCCCCTGTGTCGTGGGTATCAGGAACTACGAGTACCATGGTACCACAACACAGACACGGAACTAATATTTGCAGATCAAACAAACAGCGAGAATCGAAACAGCAGCCTCTCGAGTCATCTACTCACCCGCAATCATCTACTCACCCAGTAATTTGCAGAGATCGTCATTGCAAATTCCCCCCATTGTATGTTTTGGAGGAGGCCTCGTCCAACAGTGTACGTCTAACAGATGATGATGATTATGATGGTGATGTTGTTTATGATGATGATGATGGTGATGATGAGTAAATTTTGTAACTATATATTTCAGCTCCTTGTTGACGACACAGCCAAAGTTGCGGACCAAGTTGTAGCTAAAGCGCAAAATTTAGCTAAAGCTATTGAAGGGGTATGTATATTTAACATTTATTTAGTATCACATCGATCTTAAAAGGATATGCGAGCTGCTGACCTGACAATAGACAGCTACTGCCATCGGTAATTGTCAACTCGACTCGGCCGGGCACATAATTATTATCAACTATTAAAAAACAGTCCCCCTCCCCCCACGCTCTCTCCCTCTCCCCACGCTCTCTCCCTCTCTCGTACGGGTAGTGTCGGGATGAAAATCAGTCAACCCCCCCCCCCCCCCCCTCCTCTCCTCTCTTTCTCCTCTTGCCCATACCCTGGATTAATCCCTTAGTCAGCATTTAAGTCATTCACTGGAGGAGACGGTTGGTTCTATTCAAAGCCGGATTCAAAGTCTACACAACGGATTTTCGATTTAATTCTCGTAAATATTTCAGAATACGACATTCAAGTTCCAATGCAGTTGCCACAGACTGGCCACGGCGTTTGGAATGGCGAAGTGTCCCGAGGTCTAATATTTGTTATAATCTTTATAAACGTATTTATTGTAGCTAAAACGATATTTTTTATATACTCGACAAGGCCATATTTACGGCAGTGTCTCTTTTACTTGTAGAGTTAGTAATTATTCTTATGGTAGAATTTGACCCACGCTGGATTTATTGCTCGACCGACGATGAGCTGCAACGCAGATTGTACGCGCGTCCCTCGATTAGCGTCACGCTAAACGCGCGTATATATCGCAATAGCGCGTCAGTCGCCCGACTACCTCGTCCGACGACGGTTCGTACGTAGCGTAGCGTAACGTAGCGTTCTACAGCGCTGCATTGTAGCCGTTCGTATGTTTTTATTCATGTTGCTACGTTTGACCGATGATGAGCGCTGACGTCGTTTGAGCACTAAATAGCGCCTAAAAATATAGTTACATTAGATCCAATCGTTGTAAGTAGACCCAGCGTCGCCGAGTGAGAGCACATTAACGCCAGTGTCACTTCTATTCGTATAGTTATATGTTGTTCTTATGGATATATTTATTATCTATAATTTTGTACCATACATTATCACAATGTGATTCTTGGTTCATTATTTTTGTTCAGATTTTGACCTAACACAGCAAATGTGTATTTGTGCAACATTTGCATTTAATACGCATTTGCCTAAACCAAAGCAGTTCGCGACCATCTACCATTGAGGCATATTGTGTCCAAAAAACATATCATTAATATACCATAAATTGACTAGTTAAATAGATTAGGCCTAGTTGTAACATTTTAAGGTGGTTGCTTTCGCTTGTGGCGGGAAATTATAATTTTTTCGTGTTTTTTGCTCATCACAGCTTATCAACACTTCTTCAGAATGCGAAAACTAATTTGCCGGTAATTATATGACCTAACATACAAGTTTTAATTTATGGTATCACATAAATATCAATAGGTTGGCTATGAATGTGCTTGAAACAAAAAAACACTTTAAAAACTATTGAAGCATTAATTTTCGCATTCTGAAGTAGTGTTGATGAGCTGCGATGAGCAAAAAACACGAAAAAAAAGAGTTTCGAGCCACAAGCGAAAGCTACCACCTTAAGTGACTTATACAAAGACTTGCTTATTATAAACCATTTACCTGCGAACTCAAGACTTTTAACCACTTCAACACAACCACAATTTATAATAATAAATAAATAATTTTGGACAGTTCACACAACTTTACCTAGCCCCAAGCTAAGCAGAGCTTGTGTTATGGGTACTAGCTAACTGATATACTTAGCAATAATACATTACAAAGATAGATATTTTTTATTATACATAGAAAATACCCAGATCAAATATCTGCAGATCGTATAAATATTTGTTCCGAGGCGGGAATTTAACCCGCAACCTCCTGCGTTCAGGCGACCCTTCGCCCGCTGCGCCACAGAGGTCGTCAAAATTATATCAAATCAAATTATTTATTTGCTTTATTTAGGGTTAAAAGGTTCTTAGAATAGTTCCAAACAGTACCATTATATTTTAGGTACGCAAATTACAGGTATAAACCAAGTATAAACACATTATTGATAACAAGATTAGTAATATATATATATATATATATATATATATATATATATATATAGCTACAAGTAATAAATTTTGTTAAAATTAAAAACCCTCAACGCTATGAAACGGCTGAACCGATTTTGAACAAACATAGCTAAGAACACTTCTGACTAATTCACGTTTCAAACAAAAAAAAACATCGTAATTGGTTCATCCTTTCGGGAGCTACGAGGCGACAGACAGACACACTCACACACAGACTCGTCAAACTTATAACACCCCGTCGTTTTTGCGTCGAGGGTTAAAAAGGAATTTGAAAGGTCACCGTAGCGCCCTAAGCGCTTTTTTTACAATTACTAGCGACTCGCCCCGGCTTCGCACGGGTAGCCCCCGGTGACCCCCCCCCCCCCTTCCTACCCCTCCCCCCTATGTCTATCTCCTGGTTCTAAGTTACCTCCCCACCAACTTTCAGACAAATCGGTTCACCCGTTCTTGAGTTTGAAGTGGTGTAACTAACACGACTTTGTTTTACCGACGTTCTTGAGTTATAAGTGGTGTAAGTAACACGACTTTGTTTTACCGACGTTCTTGAGTTATAAGTGGCGTAACTAACACGACTCTGTTTTATTATAGATGGTACCTGAAAAACTTTAATTTTTGTTGCATCCTTATAGCAATACATATAGTACTGGAGGGCAATGAACTATTCATAAAATTAACTTGTTATATTCACAAATTGTATTTTGTCAATTCCAGGACACCCTAGCCGCCAGTGCTAGGCCGCCCGAAGGGGAGGAGGAGACGGAGGAGCCCCCTAAGATACCCTGCCCCGCTAAGATGGTGCTAGCACAAGCTGTCATGTTCGGTAAGACTGTAAGAGTTTAATACAAGAAAAAAAAACGGTATTGTATTGGTTGGTATCTGTCTTTTATAATATTAGTGATCGTAACCGTGTGCTGATCAAAATGAGCCTAAACACGGCCAGTCTACTATTATCCATCGAGGAGTTCCGTTGTCCACCTTCCGTCTCCATCATCAGATCAGCTCGTTGTCACCACCATACTGTATTGTCATCGGAACTTGACAGGTATGCAAAATGTCATCTCAATCCGTTGAGGATAACTGCTTTAAAATTCAGTTGCAAGATTCCACCCGAACATACAAACAAACATACAAACAAACATACAAACAAACATACAAACATTACAAGTTTTTATGTATGTATGTATGTTCGGGTCAACTGAATTTTAAAGCTGTTATCCTCAGCCGATTGTGATGAAATTTTTCAGACCTGTCAAGTTCCAATGACAATAAAATATGGTGGTGACAGCGAGCTGATCTGATGATGGAGACAATAAAGACAACAGAACTCCTCGATGGATAATAGTAGACTGGCCGTGTTTAGGCTCTTTTTGATCAGCATACGGTTACGATCACAAATATTATAAAAACTTGTATTGAAAAATATATTTTTCAAGACTATCGTCAAAAACTCTGTGAGCTATTCTGTTAAAAGTGACATAATATGTGTATTGTTAAATAAAAATAAAAATGTTTTTCTTCCAGATATCGTATGCGACAATGCAGGATACGAGTTATTCGCTGATCTATGCTTAGCGCATTTTCTAATATCCCAGAAAATAGTTCAAAAGGTAAACAAAGCAAGTTTTATGACGGAACAAGCAGATGGCGCACCTTATGTTGAGCGGTAACCTCTGCCTTTAACAACGCATTATTACCACATAACATTATTACAGCCACATCATATAACTTATTATTGATGTGTTATTTATGAGTATATCAAGCGTATAGCGTGTGCTGCCTTATGAACTTTTGCTGATTCTCTCTAGCATCTTACTTTTGACTGCCTACCTAAGGCTTTTAAGTTGGTCTTCAGATTATATTCTAATACATTCTAATTCTGTTGTAATACATATGTAGTTTTTCTTTTTTCTTTGAATCAGCTTCCACTTGTTCACACAGGCGCTCCCCTCCTAGTAGTAAGAAGGATCATCAAATAAAGCCGAGCCGTGTTTGTTGCCTGATTCTTCCAGGATTGGTCGCGTTGAAACAGGAGTCAATTTATTTTTTAAGACGATTCAAAATTATCCTTGTGATTTCAATGAATAAAATACTTTTTGACTTTGACTTTGACGCGCCCTATGTGGCATTGCACTGCGCCCGCCACCCTGAGAAATAAATATGAAAGTCTCATGTGCCTGTAATTTCATGTAGGTCGTACGCCCAATAGAGGTCATCAAATTTAATTTAAGACTGCGCCAACCCCATTCTGAAATCTTCATACAAAAAATCGCGTTGCGCCGTTCGTAAAAGCGGTTTTTATTGAATATCTCGTAAAATATAGATCATTTTACAAAATCCCTACAGTAAACCCTCAGCTTTGTTGTATTTTTCACCCAATAATATGCAATTATGTACCATTATAATAAACAATCAGATCTAGGCAAAAGTTTAACTTTAAGTAACTTTGTTTTCAATCTATGGAGAAAATATTGTCCTATCGTGTTTCTGGTAGGTACAGTGATCTCTCGGTATTATAATGTATTATCCATGCATGTTTATAATTTGAATACAGTACTTGATTTAGTCAGTTAAAAATCAAATCTAAGATTAGGAATTTTGCGGCATACCCCACCCTAAACGGGTGAACCGATTTCAATTCAATTCAATATGTTTATTTGATTTCCATCGCTCTGTGCTTCGGAGGGCACGTTAAGCTGTCGGTCCCGGCTGTTATTGATTAATAGCAGTCGATAAGCCATGTCAGAGGCCCTCGGGCGGCTTGACAAACTCCGACACCAGAGGCCAGCACTACCTCATACGAAACGAAACGAATATGTTTATTACAGACAACAATACATTATAATAAAAATAAGTTAATGTTAAACTTAGAACCTAACGTAACTGTGTAAAAGTAGTTCCGATTACAAAACTAGATGTCGCGATTAAATTTGCACTTTCCTAGAACGCGCTGACGAAAACCAACGACTGTTTGGTGGGTCAGAATGCATTTTTAACCTCTGGGAACTGTTGAGCATACATACGTAGTACAATAAATCGAATATTATAGTACATACTGTGTTTATTTTTTGCTATTTGAGTAGCTAAGCTACTCGTCCTCGGCTCGGGTTCGATTGCCGAACCTGCTACCTAGCCAGTACGTGCGTAGTACATATGGTCCTTCGATAGCCGGATCGGTTCTAGTGACGTATTCGTTCGTTACGACCGGTGAGTTTGTGAAGTTTCGGGTTCGGACAGTGACGCACTCAAGTCACGGCAGCGATACAGTGGGAGCCAACTCAAGTGGGAGTTGAGTTCACGATCAGTGGGCGTATCTACCAGCTCAGGAGGGAGCTGAGTACACTAGCCTGCGAAGGAACGAGCAGGGCGAGGACAATCAGCAGGGTGGTGCCGGTTCACGTGGGAACCAGGCAAGCAACGCGTGATCCGCCGAGAAGGGGCGGGTTCACCAATCCATCAACAGTTTCGACGTGGACAGGAAGGATCGAGAACTTGGTGATATAAACTTTCTATCATAATGAACATTAACATAAAATCAGTTAGTAATTTTTAACAACAACCTTGTAATAACTTTAACTTTAAATTTTGCGATAGGTAACACTAACATTAGACTTAGAATAGTTTTAAGAAAAAGTTTAGACGGGGAACCTATGCCCGATTTTTGATTTTTTAACATATCCCTGAGACTTAGAAAAATTGCGATTAAAAATTTGTGGACTTTGAAAAATTTTATGCTTTTCTATAACTTTTATTTTCTTTGTGTACTCAACTGGGTTTTCGTTACAAAATAATCAGAATGGATTCACTTATATTTCTCCAGGAGGATGTTAGTAAGCGGATTGCTAAGGCAAAAAGTAACTTCAAAAAGTCACCTAGGGATCGTCTCAGTAAAGATTATGTTGAAACAAAGCTACAGTCATTGGAACAATTGTGGGCTCAATTTCTAGACAATCATAGGGAACTTTTAAAAACATGTGATCAGACACTACTCAGAGCTTCTTCATACCTCGACAAAGATGTGTACAGTGAGACCGAGGAAGTCTATGTTGAGTGTAGGTGTTTGATAAAAGCGGCATTGTCAAAATATGTTGATGAGCCGGAACAGTTCTCAGAATGCAACTACGGTAACAGCAAGGGTAATAAGAGGGGCAGTAATGCAAACCTTCCGAAAATAATAATCCCAATATTTTCGGGAAAATATAGCGAGTGGAGTGCATTCCGGGACCTGTACTTATCTTTAGTCCATAATACAGACATGGAATCAATTCAGAAAATGCAGTATCTTAAGGGCTTGTTGAGTGGGGAGGCCGAGCAGCTGGTCAGACACATAAGCTTAGCAGACGGAAACTACATGCGGTGTTGGAACATGTTAGAGACACGGTATAACAATAAACGCTATTTGTGTAACACCATTCTTAAGAGACTGCTTGCACAGCCAAATGCAAGCGCTGAGTCTGCTAACTTTATAAGGGAGTTGCTCGACACTACCTCAGAATGTTTAGGAGCTTTGTCAAGTCTAGGAGTAGATGTAACGAACTGGGATATTATCATTGTTTATATAACAGCATTGAGGTTAGACCATGAGTCCCGGAAGCAGTGGGAGCTACAAAGCGCCTCAACTCAACAGAACTTCCAACATGGAAAGCATTTGAAGAATTTTTAACAAATCGATTTCGCGCTTTGGAGTTCGTGGACTCAGGGTCAAATTTCAACCAATCGAAGCCTCATCATCCAATGAAGTCATTCCATGTAGCAGATGATTCAAATAAGTATATAAAATGTAAATTCTGTAAAGAGCCTCATAGGCTGGCTCACTGTAGGAACTTTGTAAGCGCAGAGGTACAAGCCCGTCGCGGTTTTGTCGAGAAAAATAATTTATGCTTTAATTGCTTGGGCGACAACCATAGGGTCCATCAGTGTCGTAGCTTAATGACCTGCCGCGTGTGCCAGCGTAGGCATCATACTTACCTGCATCTTACAAGCTCGGATTCAGGAACACATCAGACGGAAAGTGAGAGTTCGAGCACGGAGAATGTATCAGAAGAAACAGCTGCACATGTAGTTTGTGTTGCATCGGGAGGAACGGTACCTAGCAGCCAGGTCTTATTAGCAACGGCTCTCGTCAGAGCACAATCTAGCACCGGAGACACTCGTATCATAAGAGCGTTGCTTGACCAAGGGTCACAAGCGTCTTTCGTTACCGAGGCAACCGCTCAGTATTTGGGTCTAAAAAGAACACCAGTGAGAGGAGTGGTCTCTGGGTTGGGAGGAAGCGCAAACGTGTCTTCCAATTCTATGGTTAATATAACAATCAAATCAATCTACGATCATAATGTTACTCTAAATCTGAATGTCTTTGTTTTGAAATCTATAACTACTCTCCTTCCGAGCAAGGAGGTAGTTGCGACGGATTGGGTTTTAGGTAACATTCCACTGGCAGACCCGAAATACGACTTACCCAACAAAATTGACATTTTGCTTGGTGCCGCTGTATACGGTCAGGTGGTCAGGGAAGGAGTGAAGAAGAATGCAGAAGGGACACTCTTAGCACAGAATACCACACTGGGGTGGATTCTATCAGGGATAGTGTCAAACCAAGAAAATCAAGAAGCTAACTTAATAACAATGCATGCTTGCGTGGAAGATATGCAACTCAAGCGATTTTGGGAACTGGAAGCGGACCCTATAACTAGCGGAAGTACACTACTCACCGACGAAGAAGCTCGCTGTGAGAAATTCTTCGCTGAAACAACGACAAGGGATAAAGAGGGACGGTACATAGTAAGGTTACCATTTAAAACTGAAAACCCTGATCTAAAGATAGAAAATTCAAAGAGAATTGCAGAGAGACGGTTAAACTTACTAGTAGCTAAGCTTGATAAATCAAATGAGATGAAAGCTAAATATACAGAAGTCATTGAAGAGTACTTACAGCTGGGTCATATGGAAGCTATACCCGAGAATGAAGTGAAGAAGTCTAATGGAGCGTACTTACCTCATTTTGCGGTCATTAGAAATGATAAAGACACTACAAAAGTCCGAATTGTCTTTGACGCGTCCTGTAAAGGTGAAAATGGCGTCTCATTAAACGATCTATTGATGGTTGGGCCTAGACTGCAACCTGAGCTGAGACATCTTTTGATGAGCTGGAGGAGTCATCGTATTTGTTTATCAGCTGATATTGTCAAGATGTATAGGCAGGTGAAAGTCGCAACGGCAGATGTTGAGTTCCAAAGAATCCTGTGGAAAAAAGATAATTTAGCAGAAGAGCTACGTTTATTGAGAATAACATTTGGCACTGCATCAGCTCCATACTTGGCCGTCAAGGTACTCCAGCAGTTGGCGCATGATGAAGGAGCAAAGTATCCAGCGGCAGCTGGAAAGGTAATTAACCAATTTTATATGGATGATTTGCTCACAGGTTGTGAAGATGTAGAAACAGCAATGAAAATCTACCGGGAAATGAATGACTTACTACTAAAGGGAGGATTTACACTACAGAAATGGTCGAGCAATAGTGAAGAGCTATTGGAAAAGATCAGGAAATCGGGAGAGGGTATCGGGGAGGAAGAAGGACTCAAGCTAAAAGAAGACGAAGTAGTGAAGTTATTGGGTCTTACCTGGAACAGAATGAACGACGCCTTTCAGTACACGGTGACGCTGCCGCAGTTGAAGGAACCTATAACAAAAAGAAAAATTATATCAGATATTGCTCGGTTGTTTGATCCATTAGGATGGGCAGCACCTAGTGTGATCATAGCAAAAGCAACAATACAAAAGCTCTGGATATCAATAACAGATTGGGATGAGACAGTACCAAGCAAGATATTGGAGGAGTGGCTTTCTTACCGCAATGATCTGCCAACTTTATCGTTACTGCAAATACCTCGGTGGATCCAAACAGCGCGGAAAAACTTGAACGTCGAACTCCATGGATTCTCTGACGCATCCAAGATAGCTTATGCTGCAGCGGTGTATATGCGGGTAGTTGATGATAAGGGATGCACCCATGTGAATCTGGTAACAGCTAAAACCAAGGTAGCACCTATCAAATAAGTATCGATTCCAAGATTGGAGCTCTGTGGAGCTGTCCTTGTGACAAGGTTGTTGGTAGAGGTAGCAGAGGTCATGAACATTAAAAAAGAACGAATCCACGCCTGGACAGACTCAACAGTTGTGTTAGCCTGGCTCAATAGTCATCCGAGTCGTTGGCAGACGTTCGTAGCGAATAGAGTTTCTGAAATATTGACGACACTCAATGCACAGCAGTGGTCTCATATCCGGTCTCAACAAAATCCAGCTGATTGTGCTTCCCGAGGAATTAAACCTTCGGAACTTATCGATAACATCTTGTGGTTTGAAGGGCCAGAAGTATTACATGCGAAAGAGGTTACATACCAAAGATTGAAGAACGAAGAAACAAGTATAGAGGAAATTACTGTTCATCTGGTAACAAATCAGGAGGAATTTTGGGAAAGATTTTCAAGTCTAGGCAGGATGATCAGGGTTATCATATTGCAGAAGATTTCTATCAAGGAAGCAACGGAAACAAAATAAGGATACAGGATTTTTAACAACACTAGAATTAAAAGAAGCAATGGAAACTTGTATCAGAGAATGTCTGAGGGAACATTTTAGTGTAGAAATAGCAAGTTTGAATAACAATAGAAACGGAATCTCATCAAAACTCAAGGGTCCATTGAAATCGTTGAACCCATACATAGATGGCAAGAAGATATTAAGGGTAGGGGGACGGCTTGAAAGCTCGTCTTTAACAGAAGATAGGAAACATCCAGTTTTGATCCCAAAAAAGTCAGTGTTGACAAGTTTGATTGTGGCTGACGCCCACGCGACAACTCTCCACGGTGGTCCACAGCTCATGCTGACCTATTTGCGATCAAAATTCTGGATTCTTAGCGCTAAAGGGCTGGTAAAATTACATGTACGGAGGTGTATGAAATGCACTCGGCACTCTGCTGTCACATCAACGCAAATGATGGGACAGTTACCAGCTGCCAGAGTAACGCCAACAAGACCCTTTAAATGCAGTGGAGTAGATTACGCTGGCCCAATTAACGTAAGAACATCCAAAGGGCGGGGGCACCATGCTTACAAAGGTTACATTTGCCTCTTCGTCTGTATGGCCACCAAAGCTGTACACATAGAGGTGGTTAGTGACCTTACCACTCAAGGGTTTTTAGCGGCTTTCAGGAGATTCGTTTCTCGTAGGGGACACTGCAGTGACCTCTGGAGCGATAACGGAACAAATTTTGTTGGCGCTTCCAGAGAGTTAGCTAGTCTGTTTTCCGCAGAAAAATCAGGGATCTTGACAGAGATTGCCCAGAGTTTAGCTAGCAACGGTACTAACTGGCATTTTATCCCTCCTCTGTCACCAAACTTCGGTGGATTGTGGGAGGCGGGGGTAAAATCCGTTAAATTTCATTTGAAAAGGGTGATCGGAGAAACCACTTTAACATACGAAGAGTTAGCAACTGTACTGGGACAGATAGAGGCGTGCTTGAACTCTAGACCTTTGTCTCGGATAGACACTGAATCAGAGGGATTCGATGCCTTAACTCCAGGGCATTTCCTCGTGGGAGAGCCTTTACTAACTGTCCCGGATTACAATTTCGAATCATCAAACATTGGGAGTTTACGTAGGTGGCAGCTAACACAACGTATGATGCAAACGTTTTGGCGGCGTTGGTCGCAAGAATATTTATTGACTCTGGTACACCGTTACAAATGGTCACACCAAAAAACAGAACCCAACGTTGGAGACCTAGTTCTAATCAAGGAGGAAGACTTACCTCCAGCGCGTTGGCTGCTTGGCCGTGTGGTTGTCAAACATCCGGGGGCGGACAATTTAACGAGGGTTGTATCGCTGCGTACCAAAAACAGCAGTGTAATAAAGAGACCTGTGTCCAAACTTTGTTTTCTGCCTGTTAATTAACTGTAGAATGTGATCGTTAACCGAAGTGCTCTATTGCACATAGTGGTGGATATGAAGTGATATTTTGAGAGTGTTTTAAGTTGTGTTCTTTGGGGAGATCTTTATTTTATTGTGTTATACCTTAGAGTTAGTTAGCTAGTATTTCTTGGATTTTTGTAACGTCACCGCGCTCATGGTGGGCGGTTCAACCTTATAGAAGGACAAATTGTACTTTGTCCTTGGTGGGCGGCATGTTAAACTTAGAACCTAACGTAACTGTGTAAAAGTAGTTCCGATTACAAAACTAGATGTCGCGATTAAATTTGCACTTTCCTAGAACGCGCTGACGAAAACCAACGACTGTTTGGTGGGTCAGAATGCATTTTTAACCTCTGGGAACTGTTGAGCATACATACGTAGTACAATAAATCGAATATTATAGTACATACTGTGTTTATTTTTGAATTAGCTATTTGAGTAGCTAAGCTACTCGTCCTCGGCTCGGGTTCGATTGCCGAACCTGCTACCTAGCCAGTACGTGCGTAGTACAGTTAATGTGTCCATATTTCGAGTAAAATCATAATTAAAAATAAAATTCACAAACAATTCAAAATCAAAAATTATATTAAATTTGAAAAATCAAAAATTAAAATAAATTAGAGAAATTAAAATTCAAAATATTTAAAATTTAAAATATTTATCGAACACTAGTCAAGAGAGCACAAAATATGCTTTTGTCCAGTGTTCCATAAATAGACAGTCAGTGTCCAGCAGCTGTCGCGCACCAGGTGCATCAGGGATGCAGATCTTTTGCGCATTATCGCCGCGAATCCATCTACTCGTGCGTCAGCAAACATTCCCGATGCGCTGCAGAAGCGCGGCAGCCCCATCAGCATCCTGAACGAGTTGTTGTACTGGATCCGCAGGGCATTCCAAGATTTTTTGGTGTTCTTGACCCAAAGGCTGCACGTATAAAACGCTTGGCAGTAAGCTCTGAAAAGCGTAGTCTAAACCTGCATGGTGCAACGAGAAAACCTACGGGCCAGCATGTTCGCTCTAATGGATAATGCCCTACGTTCCCTGTCCATGTCCATATCATCTGTAAGAGACTCTGCGACCCAATGGCCCAAATACTTAAAGCAAGCTACTCTCTTCAGCTTGCTGCCGTTCAGGATTACCGGTGGAATTGTGTCATATGTTTTAGAACCTGATTTGAAGACCATAAATTCGCTTTTGCTTGCTTTGTATTTGAGCCCGTGAGCCTCCGCATATCTCTCACAGATCCCGAGCACTTATATGAGAGCATTGATTGATGGACTCAGCACCACCATATCGTCGGAATAGCTAATGTTATTTACCAAAACACCATCAATAGAGCAGCCAACCTGAGCGCTGCTGAGTTCACGAATCAACCGCTCTGTGTACAGGTTGAAAAGTCGGGGTGAGCTCAACCCGCCCTGCCGCACCCCACATTCCAACCTGTACACGTTCGGTAGCGACCCTGACCACCTAACAATGTTGTTCTGGTTGCCATACCAGTGTTTGAGGAGTGATATGAGCTCACGGGGAAAGTTGGTCTCACATGACACTTCTGCCAGAGCCTGTAATTTGAATGCAGTTTTTTTGTTTGAAAGCAGTTTTTCTGGCGATGGTTCTTAGACATGTTTTGTTGAAATCGGTTCAGCCGTATCATTACCTTAGGAGTTTTTACAAGCGTTTATTTAACTTGCAATGTATTTATGTTTGTGCAGGTGAGATCTTGCAACAGTATTTTAAAGCAGTTATCCTCAACCGATTGAGCTGAAATTTGGCATACCTGTCAAGTTCCGATGACAATACAACATGATGGTAACAGCGAGCTGATCTGATGGTGGACAACGGAACTCATCGTCGGATAATAGTAGACTGGCCGTGTTTAGGCTCTTTTTGAGTTACGATCACTAAATTTACAAAAGCCTGTATTGTAAAAAAAAAACACAAAAAACTTATTTAAATTTCTTCTTTTCTTTTCCAGATAAGATTTCATGTAAAGAAGATGCCCTGGTTTGTTTCCGATGTCACTGAAACTGATTTCAAGTAAGTTAAACAACCTTGAACTTTTAATGAGATAGGTGGATGTTATTTCTGCCGCAAAGCAGTAGTGCTCGCATTACTGTTTTCCGGTTTGAAGGGTATGGGTGCCGGTGAAATTACAGGCACATGAGACTTTCTTCTTTACGCCTCAGGTTGGCGGGTGCAGTGCAATGCCTCATAGGGCGCGTCCTAGTTGTGACCTATGAGGTAATGCATTGTTATAGGCGGAGGGTACCGCTTAAAGGCTATCTAGCGTCAAATACATACATAGACACACGCCTTTTTTCCCGAACGGGTAGGCAGAGCCTCAAATGGGCCTCTTTTCACGCGGGTTGCACCATCGTGAAATATAGAAGTGACGAGTGGTGAGCTCATCGCCGCCATTGCTTCCCACGACTGTCTCTGCTTTCTTTCAGTAATAACACATTCCTGAAGCTAGCAGCCAGGACAAATCTTATACCAACGAATCTTACAAACAAGTCCGGGTAATGCCCTAGTCGGCTTTTACGACATCCACGGGAGGAGACGGAGGGGTATTTTCTTTTGCCGGAAACACCACGGCTAAATAGTCTTATGATTTCAGATTCATGATCGAGTCGTGTATTAACGCGAGCTTCAGCAGAACTATAGTACCGGAGCCGAAGCCAGGTTTCACTCACTTTTACTGAGCTTAATGATCACTCGTAGAAAGCTTACCGCTTAAGGTGGTTGCTTTTTCATAGTAACGTATTTTACCAAACATGGGCGAACAGAGTATAATTTTACACTGAAATTACTGTTGTTGGTTTTTTAGGGTTCCGTAAAAAAAATTACGGTACCCTTATGGATTCGTCATGTCTGTCTGTCTGTCTGTCCGAGTATGTCACAGCCACTTTTTTCCTAAACTATAAGAGCTATGCTGTTGAAACTTGGTAAATAGATGTACTCTGAGAACCGCAATAAGATTTTCAAACAAAAATAGAAAAAAAACAATAAATTTTTGGGGTTCCCCATACTAAGAACTGAAACTCAAAAAACTTTTTTTCATCATACCCATACGTGTGGGGTGTCTATAGATAGGTCTTTAAAAATGGTATTGAGGATTCTGATATAATTTTTTTCTAAACTGAATAATTTGCGCGAGGGACACTTCCAAAGTGGTAAAAAGTGTCCCCCCCCCCCGCCCCGTAACTTCTAAAATAAGAGAATGATAAAACTAAAAAAAATATATGATGTACATTACCATGTAAACTTTCACTCAAAATTGGTTTGAACGAGATCTAGTTAGTAGTTTTTTATTTTTGGGGTTCCCCATACTTAGAACTGAAACACAAAAAACTTTTTTTCATCATACCCATACATTTGGGGTATCTATGGATAGGTCTTCAAAAATGATATTAAGGTTTCTAATATAATTTTTTTCTAAACTGAATAGTTTGCGCGAGTGACACTTCCAAAGTGGTAAAAAGTTTGTCCCCCCCCCCCGTAACTTCTAAAATAAGAGAATGATAAAACTAAAAAAAATATATGATGTACAGTGGCGGAATGAAAACGTTCGTCAGTTTTAAAAGGAATCCCCTTAGCTTGTCGCGAGCACATATGACCTTTTCCAACTATCCTACGTAGCAGACGGCTGTATAGAAAACCATAATTTAAATGCTTATTATAAAGATCTAAATAGCACACCTTTGATCAGTTGCTTTTTTAAGTTTGGAACGACGTTTTTAGGGTCCCGTGCCCACCCAAAGCACAGAATAAATATTAGTACAAGTACCCAAATGGGCCAAACGGAGCCCTATTGCCCTCGTTCATCCGTCTGTCCGTCTCTCTATCACACGGGTCTTTAGCGGCTAAACAATTGAAGTCTTCATATTTGTACTATTTATGTATCTTACTGACCCAAACTCAAAAATAATAACCAAAAATTATTTGGAAACAAGTTACTGTGCTCCCGCACAAGTTAAAGTGGGGAGGGAAAAATAAATCTTTCGTACCCCAGCATGTGGAGTATAATTTTAGAGCTTATTAAGTAGAATAAGGCTGTATTTTTGTTACTAACTTCAATTTAATTTCCATTTAACCCAGGAACTATAAAATTTGTAAATGTATTGTCTTATTATGAATATTTTACCAAAAATTATAATATTTTAGAAAATAGAAACACTTTGAGAATTTTCTCATGTTTCTATTACCTAATTTGGCGTATGGATTTTCTCATGTTTCTATTACCAACAGATTTAATTTTGCGTATGGATTAACTAAACTTATGCAATTTATAATTTCTATATTTGTTACGGAACCACAGATTATATAATAGTTTCTACGACGGAACCCTGAATGCGCGAGGTCCGATGCGCACTTGGCCAGTTTTTTATTGAGTTAGCCAGAAGTTTTGTCATTTTATTCGATACAGTGTCTGTCATTCAATCGCTGCTTATATCCGTTGTTATGGTAACTGAAGTTTATTTTCGTAATATTGACAGATTGGGAGTTCCGATCTCAGAAGAAGAACTAAAGCATGGAAGTAAGGCTAAAAACAAACCGGTATCGATTATACCAGTCTCATTCTTTTATATGAATGTATTCATGTGTTGGAATGAGAGAAGCATATATTTATCTGTTTTTATTTGTGTAACTCGTACCAGGCCAAATGTCAAACTCCTACTACATTCATGGTACCAATATAGGAAGATGTACATGCATGGTACCAATATTCAGGGTACGGAACGGAAAAACGACTGTCGTGTGACAATATATTTGTTTCTCTCTAACATAGGACAGCAAGCTATCTTCTAGGATAGGAGTAAGAAGGAACACTCTATGCTATTTTAGCACTGAATCCATACTATTATACATCCATGGTTCCGATACAATACTAAAACAGTACCCATGCAATACTATGTCGGTAAAACAGTACGTCTATGCTTTTTGCATAGAACAATCAAAAATAGGCCCTAAGGTGACGAACATTTTCATTCCACCACTGTACTACCATGTAAACATTCACTCAAAATTGGTTTGAACGATATCTAGTAAGTATTTTTTTTTTTAATACGTCATAAATCGTAATCCATCCAAGATCTTTTATATTATGTTACTTGCTGCTACGGAACCCTTCATGGGCGAGTCCTACTCGCACTTGGCCGCTTTTATATACCTACCACTACTCCAAATATACAAAAAAAAACCTGGGTAATCAGTATTCGATAAGGATTACATCTACGCAAAAAAAGTTACCAAATAACAATTTCCAGGAATATCCATAAGAAATGGGAACAATTGGTAAAAACTATTTAATAGTGCATACATAGATACAGAGTTATTATTTCGACGCGTCACGCGTCATCGCACAAACTCAAGTACGAGTACTATGTCCATAAATTTATTCGGATTTTGTAAAACAAATGTTAATAACTTTTTTAATTCCATTCGAAAAAAATAAACACTACGCAGATTAAATTTAATACTTAATATCCAGTTAATTTTTTTATGGAATAATTGGAATAGTGGTGTTTTGGTCATTATTTGCGGCAAACCATATTTGGTTGAAGAAAACACTGCATTAATAGCGAAAATAACATTGAAATGACTGTTAATGTTATTTTCGCTATTAATCAACTGTTTTCTTCTACGAAATATAATTTTTCCGCGAATAATGACCAATATAAAAGCCAAAAACAGTCATTTCAGTGTATAATTATACTCTGTTCGCCCATATTTGTGCAAAAACGTTAGTATGACAAGTAATTAATTTTGTAAAAATTAAAAACCCCCCCAACGCAATGAAACGGCTGAACCGATTTTGATCAAACAGCTAAGAACACTCCCGACAAATTCACCTTCCAAACAAAAACAAAAAGACTAAATCGGTTCATCCGTTCGGGAGCTACGTTGGGACAGACATACACATCTACACACACACACACACACACACACACACACAGACACAGACACGTCAAACTTATAACTCCCCTTCGTTTTTGCGTCGGGGGTTAAAAATGCAACCACCTTAATTTGGAATGTTATCTTTCAGAGCCGAAAGAGGGCGAAGCACCCGCTGAGGAGGAGCCCCCTCGCGACATCAACGCAGAGAACGTGAAGGCGCTCGGCCAGCAGTGGAGCGAGTTGGTGGCCGACGGGACCTTCGAAGTCATGGTATGTTATTAAGGCGCATACCAGAGACAAATTACATCACTATCTAACTCATTCAAGTTCCGGCAAGTTAGAAAGTGACAAAACAGCGCTCGCGGAACGAAAAGTAGGTAAAAAACACGAAAAACAATAATTTTCCACGTGAAAAACCGTCGCATCACAGAATCATAAGTTCAACTTGATGATAAAGTCTTTGCCGACCTTTAAGTTTCCCTTAACATATTTTTACAGTGTTGTTTCTTCTAAAGAAGTGTTCATGAGCTGATGAGAAAAAAACGCCAAAAAATAATAATTTCGCACCTCAAGCGATATAATCCACCTTAAGGCTATATGTTAACATTAGCCGTGGTGTGTCCGGCCTAAGAATATACCCCTCCACCTCCTCCCGTGGATGTCTTAAAAGCCGTCTAAGGGATTACCCGGACTTGTTTGTAATAATAATAATAATAATAATCGGCGATCACACAGGCGGACCCCGTAGCTGACGACGTCGATTGCGAGAACACCAGCGTGAGTACCCAGGAGAATGAGCAAATGAGGAGGGCTTTGGAGGATGCGATTTCGTCGTATCGGTCCGCCCCTCTCGAGGATAAGCCACGTCTACCTCGCTTGCCCACTCATAGACGGAATTTGATGTTAATGGGGGCCCTGAACCCTTTGCTAGTACCATATTTAATAGCTAGCAAAGACTTAGCTGATACCCACTCGATCCTGTACTGCGGGGCCATTGCGGCGTGCCGCGTCGCTCGTGTCAAGTTCCCGGACACTGACCGAGCGCCGCGACCCGCCTCTAGTACACCCGCCTGGCAAGTACGGATCGAGAGACGTATCAGTAAGTTCAGGACCCTCATTGCAAAACTAATCTGCTTCAGAGGGGGCAACCATCGCCCCCGAGTGATGCGCTTTGTGACACAGGCTTTTGCAGGGACCGAAACACGGCCCCAGGACTACTTGGCCTGTGTATAGCGTATCGACTTTCTGAAGCAGAAAGTCTCTGCGTGGGCAAACCGTATCCGTCGCTATAGAGAGCGTGTGGATAGATACTGGCAGAATCGCAACTTCCAAAGTGACCAAAGGAAAGTGTACCGAAGTTGGGAGAAACCCGGCCAAAGTGTGCACGGCGGGCGAGTGCCAGATGCTGAAGTCGCGAATAACTTCTGGCGTGGTATCTGGTCTGCGCCCGTCGAACACACGGAGGGTGACTGGATGAGTGTGGTGAGTGCCGAGTGTGAACCGATTGAAGCCATGGAGGCTATTACCATCTGCCCCTTGGACGTAAGTTGTGCGATCCGCTCGGCTCAGAACTGGAAAAGTCCTGGGCCGGATGGACTACACAACTTCTGGCTAAAGTGGTTTCGATGTTCACACTCGGTGCTCGCTAAGCAATTCCAAGAAGCCCTCGAGGTTGGATCTCTCCCAAGTTTTCTAACTACAGGTGTCACTTTCCTTCTCCATAAGTCCGGTAGTACCGCGGAAGCTAAGAACTATAGACCCATCACATGCTTGCCTACCATCTACAAGCTACTTACATCCATTCTGATTGTTAAAATTAACTCGCATATTGTTGCGAATAATATTTTGGCTCCTGCTCAGAATGGATGTAGGGTTGGGTCCCGCGGTACTAAGGAACTCCTCCTCATTGACATGGCCATTAGCCAGCAGGTCAGAAGGAACAAGGGGAACCTTTCGGCTGCCTGGATTGACTATAAGAAGGCCTACGATTCGGTGCCTCATACATGGCTAGAGAGGGTCTTGGAGTTGTATAAAGTTGATGCAACGTTAAGATTCTTCCTTGGATCGTGTATGAGGCAGTGGACAACAGTCCTTAGTCATCCAGGTAGCCGATGGGATCCTTCTGCTCCGCAAGACCTAATAAGGATTGAGCGGGGTATATTCCAGGGCGATAGTCTGAGTCCTTTGTGGTTTTGCCTAGCACTGAATCCTCTCAGCACTGTACTGAAGGATTCAGGTCTAGGCTACCGACTCCGAAGAGAGGGTGAGATCATTTCTCACCTGCTGTACATGGATGACCTCAAGCTTTTTGCACCAAAAAAAACAGAATTGGTAGCTTTATTGAATATCACACAGGTATTCAGCAACGCTATCAGTATGGAGTTTGGTGTAGATAAGTGTGCGGTCATGCAAGTACAGCGGGGGAAAGTTGTAAATTCCACGAACTTGCAGCTTTCTGAGACAATGTCACTCAGATCTCTCTCCGAAGTCGAAACCTACAAATACCTTGGTATGTCGGAGTCGTTAGGTATGGTAGATAGGGACATAAAGCAGTCGGTGAAGGAGCGTTTCTTTTGCCGCTTGACAAAAGTACTTAACAGTCTTTTGTCGGGTGGCAACAAGGTTCGCGCCTTTAACGGCTGGGTTATGCCCCTGCTCATATACACCTTCGGCATATTAAGGTGGACCCAGACAGAGTTAGATGCCGTGGATTGTAGAGTTCGTCATCTGTTAACGACCCATCGCATGCGACACCCGCGTTAGTCAGTAATGAGAATGTACATCCCGCGGAAGTGTGGAGGTCGAGGCTTTTTAAATGCTAAGACTCTACACAACCGCGAGGTGTGCAGTCTCAGGGAATACTTCCTCGACGCTGAGTACGGGATGCATCACGATGTAGTTGCAGTTGACAAGAACTTTACCCCGCTCTCCTTAGCAAACGAGAACTGGCGTAAACCATTAGCCCTGAGCACTCAGGACCGCAAGACCGTATGGGAGAGCAAGGAACTGCATGGGCGGTTTTACAAGGCCCTCACAGGGCCCGATGTAGATCTGCTCGCTTCAGTGAACTGGCTACGTTTCGGTGACCTCTTTGGGGAAACCGAGGGTTTTGTCTGTGCGATTATGGATGAGGTTATCAAGACGAACAACTATCGAAGGTACATCATGAAGGATGGGACGGTTGATATCTGTAGAGCATGTCACCGTCCCGGAGAGTCCCTCAGACATGTACTTTCGGGTTGTTCGCATCTTGCTAACTCAGAGTATCTGCACAGACACAACCAAGTAGCCAGGATCATCCACCAGCAACTTGCTCTCCGATATGGCCTCTTCGGACCTGAGGTGCCGTACTATAAGTACGTGCCTCAAGCGGTTCTTGAAAATGGCCGTGCCACGCTCTACTGGGACCGGTCTATCATCACGGACAGGACTATTGTTGCCAATAAGCCTGATATCGTGGTGGTAGATCGGTCGGAACGCCGGGCAATACTTGTTGATGTCACTATCCCGCATGATGCTAATCTCGTGAAGGCCGAGAAAGACAAGTTAAGCAAGTACCTTGACTTGGCTTACGAGATTACCGCCATGTGGGATGTGGATTCAACAATTATCGTCCCGATAGTCGTTTCAGTAAATGGACTGATAGCGAAGAGCTTCGACCAATATCTTAAGAAGCTCTCGCTAAATGGTTGGATCAAGGGTCAGATCCAGAAGGCGGTACTCCTGGACTCGGCACGCATAGTCAGGAGGTTCCTCTCTCTGCAGCCCTAGCCCCCGACCGTTTGGGCCTCGCTCCGCGGTCGGTGGTTCCCCGTTTAGATTTATATTTTTTACTATAATGTTTTTTATACTATTTATTTTTTGTAGATAGTATTCCTTTATAGTGAAAAATATATATTTTTTTACGAGATTTAGAATAAATAAGTGATATAATAATAATATATTATATATATATAATATAATATATATATAATAATATATAATTATATATATATATATTATATATTATGTATATAGCGGGGTATATTCCAGGGCGATAGTCTGAGTCCTTTGTGGTTTTGCCTAGCACTGAATCCTCTCAGCACTCTACTGAAGGATTCAGGTCTAGGCTACCGACTCCGAAGAGAGGGTGAGATCATTTCTCACCTGCTGTACATGGATGACCTCAAGCTTTTTGCACCAAAAAAAACAGAATTGGTAGCTTTATTGAATATCACACAGGTATTCAGCAACGCTATCAGTATGGAGTTTGGTGTAGATAAGTGTGCGGTCATGCAAGTACAGCGGGGGAAAGTTGTAAATTCCGCGAACTTGCAGCTTTCTGAGACAATGTCACTCAGATCTCTCTCCGAAGCCGAAACCTACAAATACCTTGGTATGTCGGAGTCGTTAGGTATGGTAGATAGGGACATAAAGCAGTTGGTGAAGGTCCGTTTCTTTTGCCGCTTGACAAAAGTACTTAACAGTCTTTTGTCGGGTGGCAACAAGGTTCGCGCCTTTAACGGCTGGGTTATGCCCCTGCTCATATATACCTTCGGCATATTAAGGTGGACCCAGACAGAGTTAGATGCCGTGGATTGTAGAGTTCGTCAACTGTTAACGACCCATCGCATGCGACACCCGCGTTCGTCAGTAATGAGAATGTACATCCCGCGGAAGTGTGGAGGTCGAGGCTTTTTAAATGCTAAGACTACACAACCGCGAGGTGTGCAGTCTCAGGGAATACTTCCTCGACGCTGAGTACGGGATGCATCACGATGTAGTTGCAGTTGACAAGAACTTTACCCCGCTCTCCTTAGCAAACGAGAACTGGCGTAAACCATTAGCCCTGAGCACTCAGGACCGCAAGACCGTATGGGAGAGCAAGGAACTGCATGGGCGGTTTTACAAGGCCCTCACAGGGCCCGATGTTGATCTGCTCGCTTCAGTGAACTGGCTACGTTTCGGTGACCTCTTTGGGGAAACCGAGGGTTTTGTCTGTGCGATTATGGATGAGGTTATCAAGACGAACAACTATCGAAAGTACATCATGAAGGATGGGACGGTTGATATCTGTAGAGCATGTCACCGTCCCGGAGAGTCCCTCAGACATGTGCTTTCGGGTTGTTCGCATCTTGCTAACTCAGAGTACCTGCACAGACACAACCAAGTAGCCAGGATCATCCACCAGCAACTTGCTCTCCGATATGGCCTCTTCGGACCTGAGGTGCCGTACTATAAGTACGTGCCTCAGCCGGTTCTTGAAAATGGCCGTGCCACGCTCTACTGGGACCGGTCTATCATCACGGACAGGACTATTGTTGCCAATAAGTCTGATATCGTGGTGGTAGATCGGTCGGAACGCCGGGCAATACTTGTTGATGTCACTACCCCGCATGATGCTAATCTCGTGAAGGCCGAGAAAGACAAGTTAAGCAAGTACCTTGACTTGGCTTACGAGATTACCGCCATGTGGGATGTGGATTCAACAATTATCGTCCCGATAGTCGTTTCAGTAAATGGACTGATAGCGAAGAGCTTCGACCAATATCTTAAGAAGCTCTCGCTAAATGGTTGGATCAAGGGTCAGATCCAGAAGGCGGTACTCCTGGACTCGGCACGCATAGTCAGGAGGTTCCTGTCTCTGCAGCCCTAGCCCCCGACCGTTTGGGCCTCGCTCCGCGGTCGGTGGTTCCCCGTTTAGATTTATATTTTTTACTATAATGTTTTTTATACTATTTATTTTTTTGTAGATAGTATTCCTTTATAGTGAAAAATATATATTTTTTTAACGAGATTTAGAATAAATAAGTGAGATAATAATAATAAACATTTATTTCTCTTAAAAAATAACACAAGTACAGAATATAAGTATATAAGCATAGTAAGATTCGTTGGTATAAGATTTGTTCTGGCTGCTAGCTTATTTAAGGAATGTGTTGTTACTGGAAGAAAGCGTTAGTAGAGTCAATCGTGGAAAGCAATGGCGGCGATGAGCTCACCACTTGTCGTGTCTATATTCCACGATGGTGCAACCCACTGTGAAAAGAGGCCCATTGAGGCTCTGCCTACTCTTTCGGGGAAGGAGCCGTGTGTGTATGTATGTAAACACTAGCTGTAATCAATACTCAATTCCGACCTCTGTGGCGCGGCGGGCGACGGTTCGCCAGCGACGCAGGAGGTTGCGGGTTCGATTCCCGCCTCGGAACTAACTAATATTTGTGCGATCGCGGATATTTGTTCAGGGTGTTCTGGGTATTTTCTATGTATAAAAAAATATATCTATCTATGTAATGTATTGTATTAAGTATATCAGTTATCTAGTACCCATAACACAAGCTCTGCTTAGCTTGGGGCTAGATAATGTTGTGTGAACTGTCCGTTTAATATTTATTTATTTATTAAATTTCAGGCTGAAGATTACTGGACTTGGCCGCATTGTTACAACGAAATGAAGAAGTATGACTATAACTTATATAGAAAGCTACAATACGCCGTCGCCATATTGTTCAAAGGAGACTTGAACTACCGCAAGTTACTAGGAGAGAAGAAATGCAGCCCGGTCTTGGGATTCGAACCTGCGCTACAAGGTTCGATACCTGCCTATTTCTACCTAAGAATAAGAATATTTTATTTGCTCGAATACAGGTAACTTATTTGTAAGTGGTGTTACAATACAATATTCTACCATCTAGATCGAGTGCAAATGTCAGTGTTATTTCATAAAAAAATATACAATTAAATTGCTTATTAAAATACAAAATTTCATCAAAATATTCCGCTCTGACACACGATTGTCAGAGTGGTGCGTAAAGCCCTTTTCTCATTCCGATACGCACAGGCGATTCAAGTATCCTGCAAGTCTCGGAGACTAGTCGCCGCCAAGTATCTCACATACATTTGAATGCATGCTAGTGTGCGAGCCTGCATTGAAATGTATGTGAGATACTCGGCGGCGACTAGTCTCCGAGACTTGCAGGATACTTGAATCGCCTGTGTGTATCGTAATGGGACAAGGGCCTAACCCAAGCACGAGTATTATGCCCATTAATTTATTCGGATTTTGTCAAGAATTCAAATACCAGTTTGATTTTTTCACAGCTCCAAGGGACAGTAGACCTGAGTATTTGATATGAATTTCAGCTTGATACCGCCACGCATTCCTGAGAAAAAGGGTCTTGACAGACAGACAGACGGATAATAACTTTTTTAATGCCATTCGAAAAAAACAAAAATTACACATATTGAATTTGTACCGAATACTTAACATCCTGTTTTATTTTTTATGGTATATTTGGAGTAGTGCTGTATAATAATAACCATTTGAAAATAAAATAATATATACCTAGAAAATACTGTGAGCTTGACTCTGGGTGTAAAAAGTGTAGTGTGAGCAGTGTGAGTGAACTGTAAAGTGGATGTGTGTGCGTGTGTTTGGGTGTGTGTGTGTGTGTATGTGTAGGTGTGTGTGTGTGTGTGTATATCAGTGGGAGGGCTCTCTTGCTCTCACCAGTCTCTTAGAAGTTTGGGTATCACAGGAGTAGCCCTCATATGAATGTGGCGAAACCTTCGATCAAGAATAAAACTAGATGTCATAACGGCGAAAAAAAATACGTCTCGGTAAATAACAGCTCACTTGAAAAGCTCTTGTTTTTATTTGTATATGTGAGAACTTTATTTGTAGCTATTTAAGGTTGATTTCACACTAAATGTTGTTTAACCTATGTCTTTTCATTTCTAAGTGACGGAGTAATTTATTGCTTTTCTCGTTTTTTTGTGACGAATGATCGTAAGTGTATGATAATATTTTGAAGATTTGCTACTTACTTTATTGCTAGGTGTCATGGTTGTAATTAGGTTGAACTTAGAACTGTTTTAAAACTTTGGTTTCAGTTTGTTAGCAAACAAATATAACTGTAAAAGTATATATACCCACGCGGACGGTATTTAGCTTTGATTTTGTACGTGACCCGAAATCTAGTTGTATTCTTGATCGAAGGGCGAAACAATGAAATACTTATTTTATCCTGACATTCAATTCTGTTGGGAGAGTAACGACCGCTAGTAATGATCTGGTGGTATTCCAGGATTCATCCCGGCGCCCATCATAGCGGTGCGGACCGTTAAAGCTGATTTGATCTGCGGCTTGCCCAAGGGCAAGTGGGACGCGCTCAACAAAATAGACGCGAAATGGATGGAGAAAGGCGATTATGGGTAAATACTTTATTTTTTTCGTTTGAGATTGGTGTACTTAACGCGGGGGGTAGGGGGGGTTATTTTAAAAAAAAAAAGCATCACGTAATTAATGTTTGTATTTCCAGGGTGATTCATTTCTGCGCAAAGGCTGAACCCCTGAAGCCGTCAGACCGACCCTGCATCGACTACGGAGACCTGTGTCGCGGGACCGGGTGCCCCGTGCACACCGACATGTGACCTGATAGATAGGTGCGTACATACAGCTAATAGATAGAAGCCGTCGGACCGATCCTGCATCGACTACGTAGACCTGTGTCGCGGGACCGGGTGCCCCGTGCACACCGACATGTGACCTGATAGATAGGTGCGTACATACAGCTAATAGATAGAAGCCGTCGGACCGACCCTGCATCGACTACAGAGACCTGTGTCGCGGGACCGGGTGCCCCGTGCACACCGACATGTGACCTGATAGATAGGTGCGTACATACAGCTAATAGATAGAAGCCGTCGGACAGACCCTGCATCGACTACGGAGACCTTTGTCGCGGGACCGGGTGCCCCGTGCACACCGACATGTGACCTGATGGATAGGTGCGTACATACAGCTAATAGATAGAAGCCGTCGGACCGATCCTGCATCGACTACGGAGACCTGTGTCGCGGGACCGGGTGCCCCGTGCACACCGACATGTGACCTGATAGCTAGGTGCGTACATACAGCTAATAGATAGAAGCCGTCGGACCGATCATGCATCGACTACAGAGACCTGTGTCTCGGGACCGGGTGCCCCGTGCACACCGATATTTGACCTGATAGATAGGTGCGTACATACAGCTGAAAGATAGCGTACATTCAGCAGATAGATAGGTGGGTACATGCAGCTGATAGATAGTTCGGTACATAAAGCTTTATATTTGAAATTAACTATAATCTCGCGCTTCGTGACGACTGATAGAGCTTACCGACCTAACAATACAAGCTCGTGCGGCTTGTGTTCCTCAGGAGTCGTGGGTAGTCCTCAGGCTTCGCGGGCGTTCCTCAGGCGTCGCGGGCGTTCCTCAAGCGTCGCGGGCGTTCCTCAGGCGTCGCGGGCGTTCCTCATGCGTCGCGGGCGTTACTCAAGCGTCGCGGGCTGTACTCAAGCGTCGCGGGCGTTCCTCAGGCGTCGCGGGCTGTAATCAAGCGTCGCGGGCGTTCCTCAACGTCGCGGGCGTTCCACAGGCGTCGCGGGCTTTCCTCAGGCGTCGCGGGCGTTCCTCAGGCGTCGCGGGCTTTCCTCAGGCGTCGCGGGCGTTACTCAAGCGTTTCGGGCTGTAAACAAGCGTCGCGGGCGCTCCTCAGGCGTCGCGGGCTGTACTCAAGCGTCGCGGGCTTTCCTCAGGCGTCGCGGGCGTTACTCAAGCGTCGCGGGCTGTAAACAAGCGTCGCGGGCGTTCCTCAGGCGTCGCGGGCTGTACTCAAGCGTCGCGGGCGTTCCTCAGGCGTCGCGGGCGTTCCTCAGGCGACGCGGGCGTTCCTCAGGCGTCGCGGGCTATCCCCAGGCGTCGCGGGCGTTCCTCAGGCGTTGCGTCTTTCCTCAGGCGTCGCGGGCGTTACTCAAGCGTCGCGGGCTGTAGTCAAGCGTCGCGGGCGTTACTCAAGCGCCGCGAGCAGGTGGGGGACTTCCCTCGTCCATTACGCCCCTTAGAGTTCTTAGCTTGTCTAGAAGCTAACCTACTTTCCTTTTTTTTAAACATGGTAGTATACTGATAGACCAACGACACTCCGAACTGAGCTTACCGACCTTGCAATACAAGCTCGTGCGGCGTTTCTCAGACGTTGCGGGCGTTCCTCAGGTGTCGCGGGCGTTCCTCAGGCGTCGCGGGTAGGTAGGGGACGCCCCTTGGCTATTCCGCCCCTCTAGTTGCCCTGTCTAGAAGCTAAGATAACCTACTATTCCTTTTTATAAACATGGTACATAGACTGGTTGTGTTTGGGCTCATTTTGATCAGCTCACAGTCAAGAAGAAAAAACTATTAAAAGCTTATTCTCAACAAAACATGTGCATGTAATTTCATCGGCTTGTACGAACAAATAAACTAACACTAACTTCACGTGTTTGTTTCAGATACGGAACTCATTTTTTGTGGTTTTTATGATTCATATTTTAAGATAAACTTAATACTCTACACACTTTGTTTTAAATCATTTGTTATTTGTTATACATTAAATTAACCATTAAATAATTTAAACACTGTTTTACAATGTTGATGTTTTATTTTTGTCCAAATCTATTAGGTAGGTATTAGAATAGAATATTTATTTATTCAGACAACAAGAGTTCAACTTTTTAGTAACAAAACTTAAAACTAGGTAGTACTTTATAATTAACAATGATTTAGTCCTCTAGACGAGCTTCCTAACCAGAGGACAATCGAACAGATCCGAGAACGCGCTTAGGATGCTGTTGCTACTGGCGCGAAGCCTGCTCAACAGTGAGACCGTCTTTTAGCGCCAGATCAGTGGTGTAATTAAACCATCTGGGGCCCGTGGCAAATTAGAAAATTTTAAAAAATTTAGATGTCGGCCTGTGGCAAATACGAAAATCTAAAAAAAATTCGTTGTGGTCCCGTGTCAAATTAAAAAAAAATACTTTTCTCACCTTGGACACTGGCGGCCAGATGGCGTCAAAGGTGTCGGTACGCGCCTCGGCAAACATACCTGAAGCGCTGTAGAAGCGCGGAAGCCGCAACGGAGCCCTAAACACATTGTTGTACTAGACACGCACAGCATTGTAAGCTTTTTGGGTACAGTTGAACCACAGACTCGCTGAGTACAGAGATGTACAGTTCGCCTTGAATAAAGTAACTTTCACTGCGTCTGTACATGGAGCCAAGCTGCGGGCCAGCATATTCGCCCGGACTGACAATGCTCTGCGTTCCCTTTCCATATCAGTATCGTCCTTAAGTTCTTCAGTTACCAAGTGTCCCAGGTATTTAAATTGGTGCACTATTTTAAGAGGTATTAACTAAGTGTAATAAAAGGTGGAATAAAAGTAGGACACTTGGTACCAGCCTTGAAAACCATGAACTCTGTTTTCTTAACATTATACATGAGGCCATGTGAAGCCACATACGACTCACACACAGCGAGAAGCTTCCGCAGTGCACTGATCGAGGAGCCAGCAGCACCATGTCATCGGCGTAGCTGAGGTTGTTTACGCACACACTGCAGAGGCATACTGCTGAGTCGCTCGATCGCGGAAACGAGACGTGACGGGTGGCGGACCGCGTCGCCGCCATGCGGATGATTAGAATGATGTACCTCCATTGCGTTCCCACGAGTAGAAGGGATCTACATTCCACCCCCGCAGAGCCCTTTACGGGGGTAAGGCAGATCTCCGCTGTGCCCTGTGACCGCCAACACAGGCACCCTCCGTTAACAACCAGACTGCCCTCTGGCTACGAATCCCTCGGCACGGGTCGGTTCACACCTTGGATCGGGGTTTTTTCTTCGGGTATGCTCCCTGTTTTCCTTCTCCTAGATAGGCTGCAGACCAATGCTGACGAGGCCCATCTTTGCGTCTTTTTTCCCCTTATCTACACCCCAACCCAAACGTGCAAAGAACTATTAATGAAGGAAATAGTGCATATTTCAACCGTCCATCATTCATCCGTGCATATTTGCAATCTGATGTTGTACTTGATTCTCAGTTAAAAACCAAATCTACGATTTGGAATTTAATGGAATGCTAAAAATTGAAGACATGTAGACACATCGACCCGCATTGATAGCCGA
Organism: Operophtera brumata; assembly: GCA_932527175.1. NCBI lineage: Eukaryota > Metazoa > Arthropoda > Insecta > Lepidoptera > Geometridae > Operophtera > Operophtera brumata. Next base: position 48,077,075 of record OW052239.1, on the reverse strand, counting down.
TTCCTAAGTGCGATTATATGGACTTCTTATGATAAAAATAATACAGCAATACACAAAATACAGTTTTTATTATCGATAATAAAATAAAAATATCAACATTTTAAGTAGCGAATTCACTTAACATACTTGGCCTTTGGTTTGGGACTCTACTTGTGCCGACGTCTCATTGCAACATCAGCGGAGTCCCTCGCCTTCGCACACATTCATATACAATGAGGGGTTTTCAAGGCCGCTTCACATCATGCTTATATAATAAATAGAAGGCGCCAGCTCTGTACTTAACTGTCAAAATAAAGTGAAATGTCAAAGTCAACAACGTAGTGATATATTTTCGCGGTATTTTGTTACTATCACACAGAAGCACAGACAATGCATTTGTTAATTTTGACAACCATAGTAGAGTCAGCGCCATCTATCGAGCCAAATCGAACTACTTTTTTTTTATTCGAAAATTAAAAGCCCTCATTTAAAACAGCGCAAATACGTGCATCTCGTTAAAGGATATTTATTGGGTTCTTAGGCGTAGAGATGCGCCCGCTCGGGATCTAATCTACAAGAACCTAGAGGAGAGGTTCAATTAGACTACACGCGACCAGAATATTGGCTTTTATTTCGGCCAACGCATAGCATTGCCGTACAACGTGGCAATGCCGCCAGCATTCTGGGCACGCTGTCATCTGATGACGGCAGATTGACTGGGTTATTTATGATAGACTTATTTCTCATAGATATTCCAGTTGACCAATAGTTGATTTTAGATTTAGGTTATGTATGTAATTAAGATTACGTACATAATCTATTCATTAAAAGAAACAAAAAATAAATAACAATGGTTTGACAAATTTTTGACAATATTTCGAGATTTTACAACATTTTGTGTTCGTAAATGGTGATTGAGATAAAATCTATTTAAAAATTATTGTACTTACTGTTATTTAACATAAGATTTACTGTGTATCTTTCCTTGTACAAAATTTTACTTAAGCATCATACTTGCACCATGATTTAACGTAAGTACTCAAACAGCTTACATCTATTAAAACAACAGAAATTCTTAATTTACGTTTTGGTAACTTTTTGACTATTCTTTATGGTCCAGTAACTTTGTCGTCTGAAAGTATGGGGTAGTAAGCGTCAAATTCGGTAGTTCTGATTTTTTGCCGACTTGTTTGTCATGTTGGCCTAATGAATAATCCAAGTTTTTGAACTCGAGCGCCGAGCGCAACCTTGTCAAAAATCGAAAAAATTGTTGTTTTTACAAATTTTGCCGATTATAACCCAAAAAGACTAGTTTTTGAGAAAACTTTCTTGGGACGTTTTTAAAGTAGACTAAATTTGCTACAATATGATACTAGAACTGTATCTGTAGACCCAATAGTTTCTGAGATTAAGCCTTTCAAAGTTTATCATTTTTTTCGAACTTCGCAATTTTTTGCTATGTTTTAGACGTCACTTGAACAACTCTAGCGTGATGAAGTGAACCCCAAAATGATGACCAGAGGTGCAACTCCACAACACCTCTTGCAGATGATTTCTTGCGGGTGCACGAAGGGTTGTGGGAACGTGTGCAGCTGCAGGAAGGCAGGATTAAAATGCTCATCAGTCTGCAGGCACTGCAGGGGGGCCTCTTGTGATAATATACCTGATGTTGCAGTAGTAGATATCCCCGAAGGCGACGATCTGTTCGATGTCGAAATGGAGGATGACTTGTGGGCAAAAGACTTCGACGATTTACCACCATCCCCTAATGGGGATATGCCTTCTGAATTGCAAAAAATTGTGAAGTTCGAAAAAAATGATAATCTTTGAAAGGCTTAATCTCAGAAACTATTGGGTCTAAGTTCTAGTATCATATTGTAGCAAATTTAGTCTACTTAGTAAGAAAGTTTAGTACGCCAAAATTTGAAAAAAAACTATTTTTTATATTTTTGACAAGGTTGCGTTCGGCGCTCGAGGTCAAAAACTTGGATTATTCATAAGGCTAACATCATAAAAAAGTCTGCAAAAAATCAGAACTACCGGATTTGACGCATAATGTGATGTATAAAGTTACTGGACTATTAACTTACATACAATTTTTCAATAACTAAAGCCTCGATGACGCTTGGCTAGTTTACGAGCTGCTAGTCGGCGAGTTTAAAAGCTAGCGAGTGAGCGAGTAAGCGAGTGACGATAACACAAAACTTTCCACTCGCTCAGTAGCGAACTAGCTAGCGAGTAAAAACGATCTAAACAAAAACAAAATGATTGCTAAACACAAAGATGATCACAATGATGATGTAGTTCACTAGAAGCGATGGTGACACAGGGCTAGTTTACTAGCGTACAGGCCTACACGCCACCGAATGGCGAGTAAATTAGAACGGCTTTCTATTTTTCAAGAAGCTTTTTTACCATCGGATAGTCAAAAGCAGATTAAGGGGTGTTCAAGTATTACGTAAGCGCTTGAGGGGGGCGGGGGGGTCTTTGCTTTGATTATGTTTGATGACATGGTAGGGGGGGGGGGGGGGGTCGATATCGTGATTACGTCGCCAGATATTATTTACTTTTTACACAAATGGCAACCCACAAATTGAATATGCTTAAAAACAAAACACACATGTCGGGGATTCCCACAAATAATGAATACGATAGGTACCAATGATTACGTAAGCATTGGGAGAGGTTTGCTTACTTTTGCTGACAAGGGGAAGGGGGGTTAATAATTGTATAAAATCTGCTTACGTAATACTTGAATGACCCCTTATAAAAAGCTCGATGACACGGGCGAGTTTACAAACTGCTAGCGAACTCGCTGGCTTGTAGCTAGTAAACTCGCCCCGTGTCATCGAGGCTTAAGCTTCTGTCTATTCATGCACGCTATATTTTTGTTTTCTTAACCTAATAGTTACTAAGGCTGGCCGCAATGCTGAAATTGAGGTTTGCACAGTGTACGCCTCATCAGTATCTTTATACAAAATCCGCGTTACTACACCATACGTCCGACTCAAATGGTTGTTAAAAACTAAGACTCACATTGGTACATGAAGTAATTGTACAATACTTGTCACACAGTTCCGTACAGTTGTCCGAATTTTGAATACGAATTTCTGGCCGTGTATTTCAAGTCAAGTTTTAGTAAAACGGCCACCGTTTTACTGAAACATGACTTGACTGTGTGTGACTTTAACGACTTGGAAGGAGTGAAACGTTGCAAAATACAGTAAATATACTTGAAAATGGCAAATGCACAAGGTGTGCGATGCAAAAAAAACTACGATACACAAACTATAACTATATATATATATATATATATATATATATATATAGATAATACTGATTATCTATGTTTTTTTATGATGGTATATTTGTCACAAAAAACTTACTACACGAGACTTACGAGTCTCGATTCCGTAAAAACCTACCTACATACCTTACATACCTATAAAGGTATTATTTTTAAAAGAACCTTACGGGTTTTTACGGAATCGAGACTCGTAAGTCTCGTATAGTAAGTTTTTTTGTGATACATTATTTTGCACATTTTACTCACGAAGCATTCGGTATTACACACCACTATTCCAAATATACCATAAAAAAACAAAAAAGTATTCGATAAAGATTCAATCTACGCAAAAAAGTAACCAAATAACAACTTCCAGGAATATCCATACAAAATGGGAACAATTGATCAAAACTATGTATTATAATAGCACAGAGTAAGGAATAATACTAACGATAATAGTGTATGCGCCATAGATTACTACCAAGTTATTATTACACCGCGCTGACACACGATTGTCAGAGCGGTGCGTAACTCAAGCACGAGTATTATGTCAAGAAATCAAATGTAAATAACTTTCTTAATTACAATTGAAAAAAAAACACAGATTGAACTTGTACCGAGTACTTGACATCCAGTTTTTTATGGTATACTTGGAATAGTGGTGTAATAATATTTACTTATTTATTAAGAAACAAGTACAACACCATAACAGAAATCCAAAGCGATGTTGAATGCACACAATTATAAAAAAAAAAAAACAAGCATGGAATAAGTAGTAGGTAATACCTACCGAGGATAGACCTACAATAATTACTAACACTATCTACTTGCTTTAAATATTCTCTAAAACAAGCTGCGCTATTTCCATGAGTTTCGGCAAGCTATGACAAAAAATTTCAACATTGTTCTCTGAGAGAACATTAACTACACGGATGGTGAAATAATAGGATGGATGGATTAATAAGTTGTGATATTCGGAATAATTATTCAATATCTTTCCTCTAAGCACAACTAGTATTTATCTAATTCCCTTTCAAAAATGGCACATTTAAAGTATTAGCTTATGACTAAGTAAAAGTACACAGCAGACTTCATTATTAACATATTAATTTCAATAAAACTTATATTATACATAACCAAAACCCAACAGTCACATTTTATACTCCTAATCCCACACTAGGACCCCTGTGTCGAGTGTATCAGGAACTACGAGCACCATGTACCAACACACAGACACGGAACTAATATTTGCAGATCATGCAAACATTTGTCCCGCAGCGGGAATCAAACCCGCACCTCTCGCGTCTAAGCCGGCTACGCGCGCTTCACCAAGGAGGTCATACATTACCATACTATCTACATTATATAAAGCTGGTCGTAAATAAAGGTAATTGATGTGACGGTGTAAGTAAACCTAATAATATATTTATAAAAAAATATGTTATGAAAATTAAATAAAAAATAAATATTATATAAAAGAGTGTGTTATTTTTAGGTACCTACAAACTAATGAGTTATTCTTATAATAAACTGAGACAACTTTAAATTACTACAGTAAATAGTGACGCTATCTCGTGGTCAAATTAAAAATGTCGGCAAGAGTAAGAGAATTTTTGGTAAATTAATAAGTATCTTAAATTATGTAATCAATTAAATAGTAATTAAAAGTTTATTCTATTATAAAAGAGTTGATTAATGGGGAGACACACTGCTTATTTATCACGCTAGGTGGCGCATAATCGCTGGTGTTGTTTCGTAGCCAAACAAAGGTCTATCAATGTTAAAAAAAAACTGTCAAAAGTGGCCAGTATTAGTTATGTCAAAAATGGATAATTTTAGTATGAGAAATAGACAAGACCACTAAATGTCAAGCACCAGCGATGGTGGCGCCATCTGAGATTAGTTTTGCCTGTGGCTCCCCATTGTTGAAAATGTTTAATAAAAAAAACAAAGCACAAAATAAAAAAAAAAAACACGATACAGTTTACACCTCAAAGTTTACATGTTAAACAGATAGAACCTACTTGTTTTACTAATTGAATAAATTAATTTAACAAACTTTTGATTGTTATTTACTTAATTGATTACATAATTTAAGTTTATATTTGAACTATTGTTTAATTGATTAATTATTCGTCACACTTCACTTGAGATTTCTAAGAAAGGAGTGAAAATTCTAAAATATTTTGCATTGCATTGCATACTTAACAATTATTTTATGAAATTAATTACAAACAAGTTCCTTCCTAGCGATGTTTAGCCCAATCCCTTGCATTTCCTATGGGGGGAATATCTCAAATATCTGAATCTGATATCTAATCCCTGTGTTCTTGGATCACAGGGATCAGATATCAGATTCAGATATTTAAGATATTTCCACCCATAGGAAATGCAAGGGATTGGGCTAAACAACACTAAACTAAAGTAAGTTCTTGAGGAAAAGGCAACCGATTCGTGTTTTTGGATCACAAGGATCAGATATCAGATTGAGATGTTGAGTATTTTTTAATTACTATTTTATTCACATATTAAGATTTTTGTAAATTTTGATATTTTTGAGACTTTCAGTATTGAAACTTCTTACTCGATTTTTGCGAGTTTCATTATCATCGAGATTTTTGAGATTTTTGTGTCTGAGATATATTCGATTATTGAGATATTTGCGATTTTCGAGATTATTAAAATGAATAAAAGTTTTAAATTTAAAATTTCTCAAAAGACTCACGCGTCGTCCATTTGCTAAAATATGTGATACTTTCTCAAGGTTTGTAGTAAGAATTGGCGCGACAGCCAAAGTTCTTGGCTGAAACTTGACAAACTTTGAAGCACATATGTTAGTTTTGTGATTAGGCTTTAGCCGTAAAACAATTTTGTTACAACTGTGTTACAAACTTTCTGACAACTTTGTTACATTTTAATTACAACTTAGTTAGAAATTTTCTTACAACTTTGTTACAAATTTTCTTACAACTTAGTTACACATTTTTTCAACTTTGCTAGAAATTTTCTTACAACTTTGTTACAAATTTTCTTACAACTTTGTTACAATTTTTCTTACAACTTTGTTACATTTTTCTTACAACTTATTACAAATTTTCTTACAACTTAGTTACACATTTTCTTACAACTTTGTTAGAAATTTTCTTACAACTTTGTTACAAATGTTCTTAAAACTTTGGTATAACTTTGTTACGTTACATATCCCGTACAGTAACAGTACATGTTGAGGTGTGGATGTGTCGCACTGATGCAACTCGGCTCGTCGTTATATCTGCAACAACAACTGTTATTGATGTATTTATGATAAATTAAACACGGATTACATACATAGACACACGCCTTTTTCCCCGAAGGGGTAGGCAGAGCCTCTTGGGCCTCATTTCACAGTGGGTTGCACCGCCTTGGAATATAGACTTGACGGAAGCTCATTCCATAGTTTGTAGGTATGGGGAAGAAATGATCTCGAGAAACGAGTCGTAAGAGAAATCTAGGGCTCTACGAGTTTGATGTGCGGATGAGCTTTGTCACGGTGCCGGGAAGAGCGATGGTAAAATCTCGATGCGGGGATGAGATCGAAAAGCTCGTCAGAGCATTCCCCGTTGTAGAGGCGGTAGAACACGCAAAGAGATCCAATGTATCCAATGTAGTATCTATGCTCCAACAGTTATTATAGCAACTAGTGTCCGCACGTGGCTTCGCACGCGTTATTATAAGACAAAATGTGGCCTATTTCTCCATCCAGATCTTTCAGTGTACCAGACCAGAGGTTGAGGTGTGTTCTAAATTCTAACACCAAAATAGTGCTTTTTACAAGCTTTTATTAAAACTGCAATGTTTGTCCGGGTGGAATCTTGCAACTGAATTCTAAAGCAGTTATCCTCAACCGATTGGGCTGAAATTAGGCATACCTGTAAAGTTCCGATGACAATACAATATGATGGTGACAGCGAGCTGATCTGATGATGGAGACGGAAGGTGGACAACGGAACTCCTCGATGGATAATAGTAGACTGGCCGTGTTTAGGCTCATTTTGATCAGCACACCGTTACAATCACTAATTTTATAAAAACTTTTATTGAATAATATATTTTTCACAAAAACCTTATTTATATTGGAAAAATATACTTATATTTTTTTCTTGTGCGTCCTTTTTACCACTACCCATCAGGACGTCCTGCACTGCACCGCACGGTTCATGATAGATGCTTGAGACCCTTTATTACCATGTAGTCAATTGTGCGAGCTATGTGGCCTACCCATTGCCACCTCAACTTTAATTCTGAGAGGTACTGTCTTCTACGGATTTTCTTGTTTTCGGGTATGTATATATGTATAGTATACTTACGCATTAATTCTCGATATATCTCTTGTATCAAAGACGAATTTGTCTTCATATTTTAAATACGCTGCCGACGCTTCGTAGACGCCATAGCCCGGCCCGACAGCCATCTGCGAAATATATAGATAAATATAAAATTATTGATTGCACAATACAACAAACCAGCCAAGTGCGAGTCGGACTCGCGCACGAAGGGTTCCGTGTCATTATCTATAAAAACGGCAAAAAAACACGTTTGTAAATATATAAAAATTGCACGCAAAAAGTGGTCACTTATCCAAAAACTGACCTCGCAGATTATCGCTTGAGCTACATTTGGAAAAATCACGTTGTTTGTATGGGAGCTCCCTTAAATATTTATTTTATTCTATTTTTTTAGTATTTGTTTTTATAGCGGCAACATTTTATACATTATCCGTGAAAATTTCAACTGTCTAACTATCACGGCTCATGAGATACTGCCTGGTGACAGACGGACAGCCGAGCCTCAGTAATAGAGTCCCGTTTTACCGTTTGGGTACGGAACCCTATGTACTCATAGGCGAACTTAATGCTTAGCATTTTATACATGGAGTAAAAAACAGCTCCCTAATACTGATGATATGATTTTAACTAATGTAAGATAAGATAATTTTATTTGCTAGAACGTTGTATCAAGGTCTTAAACTAGATGAAGTCCACTTATGTTCTACCTTATAAACGACAACCTCTGTAGCGCGTCGGGCGAGTAGCCGGCTGTGATGCGAAAGGTTGCAGGTTCGATTCTCGCTGCGTTTTTTCGATGCGCTGTTACCCCATAAAAGTAGTCCATATTGAAGTGCAGAGCCAACATGACCGTGGTATGCACTAAGGGCTGCTTCTCTTGAAGACAACTTGCGTAGCCTTTTTAGAGCGTGTGCACTAAAAAGGCTTTTGAGCTCTAAGGGTGGCTTGCGTAACGATCTGATTTAATTGTATTTAGTAAAATACGTTTAGCAGCCTAAACATGATTAGCTTAAATTCGATCAGGGTTGCCTTGCACAAGACCATTTGAGATGTCATTTAGTTAAACGTATTTAGTGCGTCGGTAAAACAGTTTCATGCGTTCCGTTTCACGTTCCCTTCAAACTAACATCAAGCTTTCATCAATCTTATGGTAATCGAGACAGCACTTTTGCGTAAAATGAAAAAAACATGTCTACAGTGTCAAAACTGACAGTTATTATTAATATTATTATCATTTGTCAAATGTGCAAGACCTTGTTTATTTTAAAAATTTTGAACAGCCCTTTGTTGTGATTTTTTGGCGCTCTAAAATAAGTTCAGAAGCTGAGGTTGTGAGATTTTATTAGAGAAAGTGCGAAATCGGGTGGTTTTCTTGATGATGGCCGACAATAAAGCACGGACAAGAGCTCCAAATTTCACAAAAGATGACCAAATGCTGTTGTTGTCGGCCATGAAGGCGTATCATAGAAAACAAAAAAACAGACTGTGAAACTACGAGAGAAGCAAGTGGCATGGATTAAAATAACCGAAGTGTTCAACTCCAACACTACGGTATCAAGAACAGTTGACAATTTAATAAGTTGCTACAGAAACATAAAATCGAAAATAAAAAAAGACCACTCTGAAGCAAAAATTTTGCTAGCCGGTAAGTTCATGGAGACTACACTTTACTGATTTCCTTTGTGTTATGACTCATCATGTCATCATCAGCCTACAGAAGTGCACTGCTGGACATAGGTCTCACCCATAGAATGCCTGAGAGATGTATGGCCTACCCATTTGCCACTTCAACTTGCTATTTTATGAGCTGTCAGTGATCTTGCTTCTACAGATTTCCTCATTTGTATGAGTGAGGCCAATAGTTAGAAACCACATCTCAGTGTCATAGATAACACTGGTAACACGCTATGACCTTCGTCTTGAGGCTCTGTGGTATCTGTGGCTATTTTCCCCGAAAAGATAAGCAAAGCCTCAACTGTGCCTGTTTTCACAGAGGGTAGGCACTAGGTAGGTATATTATATATATATGTATAATACTATTTTTATTATAGTGAGAATAACATGATTAATGTTTCATAATATTTGTTATAGATCCTATACAAAAAGGAGCACTGCTAGATGCAGTTGAATTAAATGGACAAAATTGGGACAAAGTAGCAGCAACTTCAACATGGAGTAATCCAGATGTTTGCAAAGAAGGTTTTGTAGAACTAGAAAAAGAATTTAAAAAGGAAGAAAACAAGCAAAAAAAAATTATTATGGGAACAGGTGGTGGTCCCCCTCCATCAGACGAAACAGAAGACCATATCACCCAAATGAAAAAAATAATTGAACCACACCTACCTATCTACTCGTACTACGCATTCTAAATGGATAGTGGTATAAACATCAGCAAATTATGTGTACAATGGGCGGTCTTATCGCCTAGAAGCGGTTTCTTCAAGACAACCGTAATTGATTATCATTTTATGTAATTTCTCTACACTGAATGGCAATGCTTAAGCATTGAGCCGAATAAGAGCCAGCTCTTTCGTTACATGTTGCTTCGAACAGATGGCCTTAGAACATAAATGATGGCGTGTTGTACATAATTAGAAATAAATAGATATATTATAAATAAATGTTAAAGTCAGCTAGATTTGTTTATTTTTACAAACTTCCGCATTTATAATATTAGTGTGATTTTATTTTTATTATTTATTATTTTATTTATTTATAATACACAGGCAGCTCTCGGAGCTGATGCTTGTATATTTTAGTCCTTATCAGTGCACTTTAAATGTTTGTCAAGTCTATTTTTTAAAGAATTCACTGAGGGGCCACTGATCACTGACTCTGGTAGCCGGTTCCAAGAGCGTACTCGTTCGAGGTTAATATCTTTTTTGATGTACGGGCTCCAAATCTGGAATGCATACTCTAATAATGGCCTCAGTTATGCCTTGTAAAGTTTAATAAACAACTCCCTGTTAATGCATGTGAAAGCCTTCCTTATTATGCACATTATAGAGTTTGCTCTTTTCACAATCGCCACTATATGCTCATCCCATTTCAAGTTGCATGTGATCAAAACTCCAAGATCTCTCTGTCTTCCATTAACAGTGTAATTACATTTAGGATTTTTTCTTCCAATGTGCAACACTGCACTTCTTCTCGTTCAGGGTGAGAAGCCAGTCTCGTGTCCATTGGTATATTCTGTCCAGGTCTTGTTGAATGATGTAAGGGCGAGGAGTGGGTTTCCCATGATTTTAGTGTCCTCAGCAAAAAGTGATAGCTGAGATTCAATGTGCTGATCAAAGTCTGTAAGAAATACTCCAAAAAGGAACATACTATATTTGTACGTTATTATTCTTTATAATGTTGCAAAATAGTTCTCAATCAGGTTATTTATTTCTAGATTACGACTGCCGATTCGTCGAGAGAGTCAAATAACTCGGTTCTTGTAAAAAGTTGCCTTGCTATTGTGGGCCTGTATAGAAACTCAACAATTTCTTCATCATCATCAGAGTCTAACAAATCCCACAAATCCATTGTAAGCTTTGAAAAGCAAAATAACCACACACAAACAGATGTACTATGGAAAATAACTACAATTCACTTATATAAATTATTCAGTTTTTTCGCAAAAATTCAAACACAAACAAAACCAATGTAACGTAGAAAAAAAACAAAAGCTACAACTACAATATATACCGGGGCGTCAAATGTCAATAAAAAATAAAATGGCGCTAAGCACCGTTTAGGCAGGCTAAACAGCCAATTTCGGGCGTTTAGTTTTGACAGTTCACTAAACATGTTTAGGAGCTTATTTTTTGTTGTGCAAGATGGTAATCGTGTTTAGTCGCCTAAATGTATTTAGGAGGTCGGTAAACATGTTTAAGGATCCTTACGCAAGCCGGCCTAAATGCTCTATACAGGATGGTAAGTTAAAATGGGGCATTAAGGTCGACTGCCAGAACCGTTGTAGCTAAAAGAAAACTGCCTTCAGGCGATATGTTAAATTACCGAATGGACAGTCTAGCAAGAAAACAATAGCTGCAAGAAAGTGACAGCACTATTATTCACTTGAACCCGGGAAGAGATGAGGTATAGGTTTCTGCCACTCGGAGGTAACTGACGTAAGCGGCAAATGATAAAACTTCGTTTTGCTTCTAAAGTAGCAAATATACAAATAAATCCTTCTCCTTTAATCTAAGTACATACTGTGATTACCTACTGGAGGGTTATTTGCTATGACATAGGAGATTCCTTGCCACTAACGTGTGACGTGATAACATTTTCTAAACGCAAACTTGATTTCTAAACACGCCACTATGGGGAATTGAAAAACTGTATTCCGTATGACATAAGATAGGTTGTCTATGCCCCATAATTTGTGTTTTCTTGATTTCACGGCATTCGATCTAAATCTTCATCCGTTCCTTTCGGAAAATTATTGGTTTTTAGTCGATTTGAATTTTTTGTTTCCAATCTTCAACATGTGTATGTATATCTTGAATTATATAATTGCTAAACCATATTTTATAACAATTTCATTAAATTTTAAAGTATAGAGTCCAACAAAAAATAAGTATGATAAATCAAATCACACACGACTAGTTTTTGAACGAATTTTAAGATTGGTTGGCGACTCTCACTCTCGGGCAATATAATAATAATGTACTCTGTGCTCCACGCACGATGATTCCACGCAGATATCGTAACGAGTCCGCGTTATGTTACGTTTTGTCATAGCGAATAACCGTCCTGAATAGTATACAAATTAACGCTCAATATACACAAAAAAAAACGCTGTAAAAATGTGTTCAGGGGTATCATAGCTAAACTGATGATATTTATGAGATATCAATTAAAACATGTGTGTTAAGTTTCCTAGTTCTCGCGAACTTAACTTTCGCTATCTGAAGAAGTATTGATGAGCTGTGATGGGCAAAAAACACCAAAAAAATTGGATTTCGCGCCGCAAGCGTGAGCTTCCACCTTAATATCAACCTTTTCCGTTATTGAGTCAGCGTGTAACGCAACGATTCCAAAATTTAAAAATATCGTCATAACATATGTAGTCTTAACATATGTAGACATAATGCCTACCCTACACGCTTTAGGCTGCGTTTCCATTGACGCGGAGCGGAGCGGAGCGGAGCTTAGCGGTGCATGAATTGACCAATCACTATGCTCGAAATCTCTGCTGGCTGCTCGCTCGCCATAGTGATTGGTCAATTCATGCACCGCTAAGCTCCGCTCCGCCCAGCTCCGCGTCAATGGAAACGCAGCCTTAATCTGCTATGTTTTAGTTCGGCTGACCTTTATTTGATAATAATCCTTAAGCCCGTCAAATTTAGAGTCGAAATTGCCGACGTATCCGTCGTGGTCTCGGGCACCGCTGAACGCTAGCATCTTACTGTTGGCGCGGCGCTGCATCACCCACTCGATTAGAGCCAGCGTTCGGGGGACGCATTTCGACCTGAAATTGAGAACAAACTTATGTTAAGTAGGCATGTGTAGTTCACGTACGAAGAATGATTAAGAATTATTTCCCACTATTGAACGAGAACGAACTATTACCCGAGAATCCGAGATCATCCTTATCAGTTCAATAGTAGTATTAGTTCCTTTCGACCGATTTAAAATGAAAAAGTGACAACCACAATTACAATACCAGCAATAAAAACAATATAGTTGTTCCAAAACACAGACTAGCTAAACTAGCTAATAGCTTTTTATGCATAAGGCTTATGCCTGAGAAAAAGAGCATTGACCGACGACGAACAAAGTGATCATATACCTTACCTAGACCTACCTTACCTTAGAGTGAGTCAACTCACCTCACAGGTTGTGTTAAACTGTTGATGTACTCCACAAAGGCTTCAGCTATTTTCTTGTAGATGGCTTCAGATTGGGGCACATAGTCCCAGGCGACGCACGCGCACCAATGTGGCTCTATACCGGCCTCACTGCAAGATCTATTGTTCGGTATCTATGGGCAAGGATACAAACTGTAAGCACGTGCCAAAACAGTGACAAGTACGTGGCATCGGTGCCGAGTACTTGTTTTCGGTGTCAATTACGTGACATCAGTAATAGATAAGTGAAAAATCTGTGAAAATTACGTTAAAAACGGTGTGCTTAGGACTAAAGGGGTGCATTTTAAAAGCAAGGTGAAATGTGATCATGGAGGGATATACCGAGCATGGCGCGCTCCATAGTCCTTTGTGCTACTCTTATCTTGTGCATGGACTCCTTTGTGAGTGGCCACGTTTCGGTTGCGTATGTTAGTATGGGCAGGACATATTGGTTATATACCTTGGTCTTCAGGCTTTGTGGATTTTTTGACTTGAAGACGTCTTCCAGCTTTCTGAAGGCAGCCCACCCTATCTGGATACGTCTAGCGATCTCTTTTACCAGAGTGTTGGCCAAAGGACAAACAATGTCCAAGGTATATGTACTCGTCCACTTCCTCAATACAGCAGTTATCCACCGTGATGTTAAGTCGTGAGGAGGGACGGTTTACCATGATTTTAATTTTGGACATGTTCATCCTAAGACCAATCTGCAGTGAGGCTTTGTGCAGGTCATTAAGCATTATTTGGAGAACGCCGGCGTTCTCAGCTACGATGATCAGGTCATCAGCGAAGCGCAAGTGTGATAAGAAGTGGCCGTTGATGTTGACGCCTTTCTTATTCCAGTCAAGGGTCTTCATTGCGTCCTCTAGAACATTTGTGAATAATTTTGGCGAGATGGTATCGCCTTGTCGTACACCACAATTAATTGGTACAAAGTCAGACAATCTATGCATATTCACTTGCAACGTCGCATTCCCAACATCACTCAACAACTCAACATCATTCCCTTGATCACATACCCAACGTCGAGGTACGTCAACGTACGAAAGTCGTAGACGTAGGTATGCGGAACACAAGTCTTGAGTGGCGATGGGCGGGACACTTGGCTAGAAGGAATGACGGAAGATGGACCACGGCTATAATGGAATGGTGGCCAAGAGATGCTCGGCGACCAAGAGGCAGACCACCCGCTCGATGGTCGGATGACATCGTTAAAGTAGTTGGACGGGAATGGATGAGAACAACACAGGACCGGAGAGAGTGGCGTTTTGGAGAGGAGGCGTATACCCAGCAGTGGGTGCACGCAGGCAAATAGATAGGGTGGTGAAATGAGCTACTCATCTTATCTGTTTGTTTTTATGGTCATGGTAAAATTTACTTGAATTTTAATGATAAATATTTTAACAGGACTATTTACAACCGGTAAAGTGAAATCAACTGTTTTATGTGTCGCAAAAGTAAATAAATTATGTGTGGAATTTACAAAAAACGGGGTGAGTTGACTGACTTGAAGATGACTTCAATACGGGATTAATTGAGGTACTTACTGGTTTAAATAAGCTTAATCCTCTTGACAAATCTGCTCCTCTTATCTTATAATCACTCCTATATCTCTCTAAGCCCATAGCGTCTAATATAGTCGCGTGGATATCGTGCGGTGTAGTTAAAACTTGCGAGTTGTTTTGCAAGATGGCGGCCAGACCAGGTCTGCTCCTTTTGAGAATTTCAGGTAGACGGATTGCCATTAAAGGCATGCGCTCCTCGAATTTTCCTTGAAGTGTGTTGCGGACGTTAGCATACCTGAAACAAGGAAATAATTAAAAAGTAACCTTAAAATAAAATAAAACAGCGGCTCCTAGTCTATCAAAACTTTTTATATAGCTACTCTAAAGTGCATTTGGCGTAGTCCCTTTCAAATATCTCAACCATTCCATCATCTATTATCAAGCGTATCGCGAGCTTTCTTATCAACTTTTGCTGATTCTCTTTACATCTAACTTTTGACTACCTTCTTGGTTCTCTTTTGAATCAGCTTGTCCTTGTTCTCGATGCACCACACAGACGCTTCCCACGTAGTAGTAAGAAAGATCATCAAGTAATGCCAAGCCGAGTTTGTTGCCTGGTTTTTCTACGTTTGGTCGCGTTAGAACAGGAGTTATTTTAGTTTATAAGACGACTCTGAGTGATTTTAGTGATTTTAATGAATAAAATACTTTTGACTTTGACTTTGGACTGCTTGGAAAATGCCCTAATTATCCCAAAAATTACCGCCCTATTTCACTTCTGTACCATACTTTAAAACTATTTGAAAGTCTTGTACTGAATAGCCTAACACCAATTAATTGAACCAAATCTTATCGCTGAGCAAGCTGGTTTCAAGCCTGGGAAGTCATGCGCCAACCAAACCCTCAAACTGACTCAGTTCACCATTCAAGATGGATTTGAGGTGATCAATGTCGCAGGTGTTCCGTTTGTTGATCTTTCCGCTGCCTTTGACACAGTTAACATCAAACAACTCCTACTGAAAATCAATGACATTACAAATAACTCAGGCTTCATGCTTATTTTAAAAGAGATTCTGTATAATAGGCGCTTCCAGATTGATCTAAGCGGCAGACGATGCCAGAAGAACGGACTACCCCAAGGCAGCGTACTGGCTCCAGCACTTTTCAACACCTATACAAATGACCAGCCAAACTCCTCACAAACCTAACGATTCATATATGCTGACGATCTTGCTTTAGCAGATCAATCGCACACTTTTGAAGAGGCTGTAGAAAAAATGCTCTAGAGACACTGGGAAAATTTTATAATGAGAATGTCCTCAGGCCAAATAAATACCTCCAAACTAAGACATGTGTTGTCCACCATCGCAAGTCGCAACCATCATGCACAACCTCTCAATATATCTTGACAAGGCGTTGAGATAAAACATAACTTGCACCCACGATACTTGGGAATAACAATGAACTGATCTCCGACTTAAAGCCCACTGCCAGAAAGCAAAACAAAAAGTTGGATCTAGGAACACTCTGCTTCGACGCCTGACGCCTGACCAGCTGGTCGATGTCAGGCGTCCTATCACAAGTACTTCGCACAACTGGCATATATCTCGCCTTCTATGCCAGTAAAGCCGTTTTTTTTTTAACTTTGATAGACCTTTGTTTGACCACGATCTCACCCGTTGGAAAGTGACGATGAATGAATGAATGAATGAATGAAAATACTTTATTGTACACCTTACAAACTAGTTAAAAACAAGACATAACAATTAAACAAAAAAAAAAACTAAATGTACAATGGGCGGTCTTATCGCTAAAGAGCGATCTCTTCCAGACAACCTTTGGAAAGTGACGATGTGGCCGAAGATGGAGCACAAAGGTCTAGAAGGCACCTATTCACTCTAGCCTTGAAGAGACCCAGATTATAGTTTTCAGGAAAGACAGACGACGGTAGTGTATTCCACTCCTTAGCAGTTCGCATTATAAAGGTGGAACTGAAACGTTTAGTACGAATAGCGGGTATACTAATCAGGTAAGGGTGGTACCGAGCCGTGTGCCTGCTCGTCCTATGATGTCGTCTACAGTGTAGTGAAAAGAAAAGCTTATAAATAAATAAAGTAAAATAAAAGGGCATTTATTCCTTACACTCTAACAAACATAAAAATTATATTTAGTCTAGTGTAAGAGAAAAGGTCGAGGGCTCAACCACGCTATTTTTCAGCCTCGCCTTAGAATGCTGCTGTCGTCACAGCAGCCATGATATTGAAAAAACAAGGAACAGCAAGACAACCACCGAGAACTCGTTACAGATAGATACTAGGTACCTAATAAGCTTAGGTACCCACACAAGCTTAGGTATATTCAAATACAAAATGGTAAGATGTAGGTATTTAGACAAGTATATTCAGATAAGATAAGAAGGGGTGGTTCTATAATTAACAATTATGTTGTAACTATGTAATTATTATGTAATGTTGTAATTATGTATATGACTAACCTGGGCCCATGATCACCCATGACTATGAGTAGTGTATTATCCATCCTCCCTGAATCCCTGAAAGCCTTCAGAAAGCTCTTGGTGTCCTCATCAGCGACAGCGATCATGTTGAAGTCATCGTGAGTTATGTCTGCTATGAACGTGAAGCCGAAGTGTTTTCCCTCCAATTTGAAGAACTGAATAGATAACAAGAAAATTTGATAAAAATTTCAAAAACCCCATCTATTTTCAGTGTTTCAATGCCATGTTTCATACAAATAAGACCACATTGAAATGGGACCAGCTGTTGCACCCGAGGTTCTGTTCATCGTGTGCTGGTCACCATCAGACCCTGGAGTCTGAGTCTTCATACAAAAAAAAACGCATTGAAATCAGGGCACCTGTTCCGGAGCTGCACGGCAAGAAAGAAATATGTATACACACGTACAGACAGACAGACAAGGCACACTATGGCCTCAAACTTCCCTCTTTTTAGTCAGGGGTTCAACATATATGCAAGGTCAAGTGTAAAATAGGCTCTTAGCAAAATCTACAGCGTTTAAAAATAAAAATAAAAAAGTACCAAAAAATATTTTTTATCTTCTTCATATTTCCAAGGTCATGATAGAGCCCAAAACACGATTTCGACAAATAAAATCGTGAACTATCGTCTAATATACGCTTATCTATTTAGCTTTCAACGTACATTGATAACACTAATATGAGCAACAAATAATATTATTTTAGAGCATTAGTCCAGTCAACGAATGGGCTGGGGCCAATTATAGCAGAATATCCCCAACACCAGCTAAATAATTAAAAAATAAATAAAATAAATAAATAAATAATGCTGGACAGTTCACACAACATTGTCTAGCCCCAAGCTAAGCAGAGCTTGTGGTTATGGGTACTAAACAACTGATATACTTAATATACTTAAAATGAGAGTTAAGACTCGTAAAAATTACTTTTCCTAAGCGTGTATTTAAAAATCAGATGAGAATTAGAAAAAGTGTATAAAATAGAAGTTGTAGAAAATTTTATAAGCTTTTAATTTTGTAACAAAACGTTTTTCCCTATGACGCACCGTTTTCGCGATATAAAATAAAATAATGATGGACCGTTCACACAATATTATCTAGCCTCAAGCTAAGCAGAGCTTGTGTTATGGGTACTAGATAGTTCATATAATACATTACATAGTTTTTTTTATTATACATAGAAAATACCCAGAACACCCTGAACAATTATCTGCAGATCGTACAAATAATTGTTCCGAGGCAGGAATCGAACCCACAACCTCCTGCGTCGCAGGCGAACCTTCGCCCACCGCGCCACAGAGGTCGTCAAAATAATAAGTGAAAACCCCAAGAATGGTACCTTCTTTGTACCCCCCTCCCTTCGGCTCACCACCTAGACTCCAGGACATGTTCACACCCTCAGCACCCAGACTGAAGAAGTTTCTGAGGAAACGCTGAGGTCTCTTCTCACACACTCTACACCTCCTTTATTGACTGGACTACATGTAGATTTATATTTTCGATCACGCAGCAAGTAAGCTCCCTACAAAGAGCCATCAGAATAATCGGCAACCCTAAGCTCTCCGATACTCTAGAACCGCTTAGCCAACGCAGAGCCATTGGATCTCTTTGCGTGTTCTACCGCCTCTACAACGGGGAATGCTCTGACGAGCTTTTCGATCTCATCCGCGCATCGAGATTTTACCATCGCTCTTCCCGGCACCGTGACAAAGCTCATCCACACATCATAGAGCCCTGGGTTTCTCGTAAGACTCGTTTCTCGAGATCATTTCTTCCCCATACCTACAAACTATGGATGAGATTCTATCTGAGGTTTTCCCGCTTGGTTACGACATGTGTCGCTTCAAGAAAAATGTTCATAAATTCCTTCAGGGTAGTTTGCCTATTAGTTTCATAAAAACGGAAAAGTGAGGGAATTCGGCTGTGTTCGGCTTATTAATTATCAAAAGCCAAGCTTCATAGCTCGAGATGGAGACACAAGCAAGCTGATTCTAGGTAACTCTAAGTCTGACCTGTTCAGTAATATTCATCATCAATTTGTAAGTCAAAGTGCTTCCCACACAATATCTCCCAGACTTGGAACCCCACCATTTCTTCCCGTTTTTAAACTCTTCAAGGTAGAAAGGTCGCAGATAGTGATCAGCCGGTTGTCTCTGGAACCCTTTGAAGCGGTACTGGAACGTGCCTATCCAAGGCATGTCTTCGAAATAGGCTGTGCGGTAGCTGGAATTATCGAAACAAAAAAGTTCAAAATGGCTGCCTCTTTAACAGACGAAAAAAATGGCGGAGATTCTGAAGTCGACGCGTTTCTTTTTAAATATATACGCTTAACTTTTTATTTGAATGGTATTCGAGAGAACTCATGGTATTGCTGAACTTAATCGCTAACAAAAATTACAACAACAAGTTAATAACAAACAACCAATTTAATAACAAGTCTATCATTCGTAGTGTACAAAATTATACCAATAAATTTCATTATTTCATTATTGAATCGACATTTCATCTTGAAAATGAAGCATCGTCGCAAATTACACCTTGCGTGTCTTATGTTTGGAGTTATGAAATATAAATCTCCGTCTTATCTCTACGAGAAGTTGTGATGGATATCCAGCTCCAGATATTGTGGCTCTCGCCAGTGTTCGAAGCAGCTCGAGACACAGCGGCACAGGTCTGCCTGCTTCAGAGGCAGCTATCGCTATGCAGCCTCAAAGTGCTGGAACAATATCCCGCCACCGATAAGGGACCTGCAAAGCTTATATTGTTTTAGACCTAAATTTAAGAAATTTTTGTTTGATCATTAATAGGATCGGAAAGTCTAAGACACGACACAAGTGCTCTGTAAAAGTTTCCTTTTCGGAAAGTAATTTTTTTTTTCGTTGGTATGATTATTGTAAATAAATTCTTTCTTACCTATACCACAGATAAAATAATACCTAAAAGTATGTCAGTGGTTTTTTGAAATTTGAGCATACCTTACTTTTCTTTACCTTATTCTTATTATTAGTTTTCTTTATGTCAGTTGTGTGTATAGTCGTTGCGAGTGGTTAGCCGTAACGCCAACAAGTGATTCTGCCGGAAGACCAGCGTTGGTTGCTAGTTTGCTGTCAACCAACTCATGCTGAGGCAGAACCATTTTGTTACTTGAGTTACACCTAGTACCTCCATATCTGTTTCTTCTTAGTGTGTTCTGTGTTTCTGTGTAGCTCTTGTGTACAAATAAATATATATTCTTCTTCTTCTTCTTCTTCTTTATTTCGTCACTGATTGACTAGACTTGCGTGCAAGCCGCAAGGATTGAAGGAAGCAATGGCGGCGATGAGCTCACCACTTGTAGCGTCTATATTCCACGATGGTGTAACACTTTGTGAAAAGAGGCCCATTGATGCTCTGCCTACCCCTTCGGGGAATAAGGCGTGTGTCTATGTATGTATGTAACTTTTGATTATTTTTAAGATATCACTATAATTAAAGCAATCAATCCATAAGAAAAAAAAAATGGTGGCCACATTTGTCAACAGATTCATGTTCTGTGGTCACAGAGACGCTCAGGTATCGGCTTGCACGTAAGCATCGAGCAACACGGAAGGCCTGCGTTGCTCGATGCACGTAAGTCAAGTCAATCAGTGACGAAATAATTAAACTTTAATGGTATAATTTGGTACACTACGAATGATAGACTTGTTATTAACTTGTTATTGTTATTTTTGTTAGCGATTACGTTCACTAATATCCTGAGTTCTCTCGATCAACAATTGTAAGCTTCCAAGCTTATGCCAATCCATAAAAACAATATGGTACGTTAAAAATTTCCAAGAGTTTGTTTGTTGCGTATTGCCAGTCCTTTTACACTTGCAGCCTCTGGACCAACTATACGCAGACAGCATACAATGCCTCACGCGTTCAGTACAACAACGCGTTCAGGGTGCTGGTGGGGCGGCCTCGTTTCTGCAGCGCCTCTGGCATGTTTGCGGAAAGCAGAGTTGATGGCTTCCATAGCATCATGCGCAAGACGTGTGCGTCAATGAGGGGAAGGGTCCGTGGAAGCCCGAACAGCATCGTGAATGCGTTGTCGGACAGGTGGAACTGTCCTATAGCAAACCACTGGATGCGCCTGCATGTTAGGTTGGTCTGTTCGTTATTTGCCCCCTTTCTGATTTTGTCTACAAATTTTGCTAAAAAATATTTTATTTTATTGTAAATGTGCCTCCCTACTAACATTAATAGAAGTGCAACTAACAAAATATGGGCAATTTCTGAAATAAATAAATATAATTGAAATGAATTGATAAAATGAACGGCTGCTTCTCCCCATAGGATCAATTAATGGTGAAACTTACCCGTCTTCCTTCAGCTTGTAGAATATAAAGGGCATGTCGTCGAGACTACCCTTATACTTGGACTTTTTCCTGACGTCAGGGAGTTCTAGCTCGGTTTTCCCCGTCAGGATGGGGAAAAGAGCCGCGGGCGTGCCGTCCCCTACTATATTGTACCTGTAACGTGGATAATACACTTTTCAACACAATTGCTCATAAAGTGGCTCTAATTTCACCGCAATTAGGCACATAATGACACCTGTACCTGTAATCAAACTGTGACTTGATGCTTGTGATTGCTGTTCACAAGTGAGTGATAGAGACAGTTGAACACTTACACAGAGTGTGTATTTCTGTTTTATTTTCTTCACAAGTGTGTTGAAAATCGTCGTATGATACACTTGTGTATTGATGATTACCGTCCTCGGCTCTCTTAAGACCCGAGCGCGCCTCAGCGGTAATCACCAACATTACACACTTGTACCATTATGTACTATTAAAGTTAGTAATAGTCATGGTGGTGATGATGAAGCTAGTGATGGAAACTGTGAGCTGATCAAAATGAGCCCAAAAGCGACCAGTCTAATATTAGACTGGTCGCTATTACAGTAACTATCGAGTTATCCATCGAGGAGTTCCGTTGTCCACATTCCGTCTCCATCGGGTCAGCTCGTTGTCACCCATAGACATGTTATACATATAATACTAGCGCAAGGACGGAAAACGTGTAATACTTTCGTTATCTTGTATTTGTCAACCGTTGCCGTAGATGATTTTTTTATTTTTTTATTTTTTGTTATTATTTTTTTGATTGTTTTGTGTGTTATGTGTTATTTTCCGTGACGTCACCAAATGGCTTTGTCGGAAGACCAGCGTTGGTTGTAACGTGTTTACAACTGGCTCAAGTTGAGACAGAGACAGTTTTGTGACTCAATGCATAAAGTAAGCTTCGTCTTTTATTTTTAATTATGCTTGTTAATTTAGTTGCAAATAAATTATTATCTCTCTCTCTCTAAAATGACCGGCAATTTTTCGGTGTCAAAATCGGCTAGCTAGACACTACCAACGACAAGCAGTCTACGACTGAGATAAATAGACGTTACTAAGCACGCACTGATTTCTCAGCGTTGTCTCTGTCCCTCTCTAGCACGCGTGATTCGACACATGTGTGAAAGTGACAGGGATAATGCTAAGCATTAGTACGTGCTAAGTAAGATCTATTTATCTCGGCCTATGACTTAGTTCGCACGCGATCGGTTGTGTTTGGTGTTAAGTCAAACAAGAAATTTGTAGATCAACCGTATCGTTATTTAAATCTATGCTGTCACCATATTTTTCATCGTAACTTGACAGGTATGCAAAGTTTCAACCAAATCGCATAGCGGAATCTATCAATATTGATCAATCATTATTATCTATATAGCCTCGCAAGATTTGAACCATGCAAACAAACAGACAATCAACAAACATATAAGAAGATTCTGAATTTCATCATAGTTATCAGCCGGCAGACAACCTTTGGTCATAGGCCTCCCCTCCCCATAGACGGTGGTGTATCACCACATCACGACGATTGCAAATCGTCGGACTCTTAATGACATGCCTTTTCTGCACGGAATTTGTAACTAGATTACTATATAGAAGCCTAAATTTAGCATCATAGTTCTTAGTCAGAAACTCGTAACTCTTACCCATTCAGCATCTAAGCTCCTAACTCCTTAGTTCGAAATCTGTAACTCTTAGGTACCCATACAGCACCGTAGCTCATGACTAGTTAGTCAGAAACTCGTAACTCTTACCCATTCAGCATCGAAGCTCCTAACTCCTTAGTTCGAAATCTGTAACTCTTGGGTACCCATACAGCACCGTAGCTCATGACTAGTTAGTCAGAAACTCGTAACTCTTACCCATTCAGCATCGGAGCTCCTAACTCCTTAGTCCGAAATTTGTAACTCTTAGGTACCCATACAGCACCGTAGCTCCTGACTACTTAGTCAGAAACTCGTAACCCTTACCCATTCAGCATCAGAGCTCCTAACTCCTTTTTTCCAAAATACGTAACTCTTACCCTATTCGCGCTGTAACACCTAGCTCATTAGTCAGAAATCTGTAACTCTTACCCATTCAGCACCGTAGCACCTAAATCCTTAGTAAGATACTCGTAACTCTTCGGCATTCGTCGTATAAATCCGTTTTTCGACGTAGAATCGAAGCCGAATATCAGCACATCGATTGAATCCTCCCTCCCTGGAGGCGGGTCCATTCTGTCTACTGATTCGCGGAACCCTATAACGTTGCCGGACCATGATGATGAAAGGAAACTAAAAACAGTAAAACAAATTGTTAAACAAGCTTTTATTAAAAAAACACGTTAGGTATCCGTTGTCAGATTAATGTATTGTAAAATAATGTAAATTGTCAGTAAGTAAAAGACCTGATCGTTTTTTTATACAACTTTGTATGACGTATCAAGCATATGGCCCACCTGATGTTAAGCGGTAACCTCTGCCTATGAACAGTGCATTACCTCATAGGTCACGTCCACCTAGGACGCGCCCTATGTGGCATTGCACTGCGCCCGCCACTCTGAGACATAAAGATGAAAAGTCTCATGTGCCTGTAATTTCACCGGCACCCTTACCCTTCAAACCGGAACACAGCAATGCGAGCACTACTGCTTTGCGGCAGAAATAGGTATGGTGGTAGTAATTCCCCGGACGAACTCTTTCACAAAAAAGCTCTACTACTACTAGAGGTGACGGCTGACAGGGGAGATTGGAAGAAAAAGACGTACTGCGGACTCAATCAATTTTAATGTGTTTTTTCGAGTTATTTCGTGTAAATATGGTGGCATTTTAACAGGTGTAACTTGGATAAATAGCACATATTGTGTGATGTGGTGTAATTTAAAATATTGCGTTGCGTGTCTTTTCGAAATGGTGGATTTTTCTTGGAAAATCTCCGTTTTTCTGCCACTATTTAAACTGGGTTATGTCTTGACGGAAACTGTCGACGACTTGACTATAAAAATATAATTATATCACTTGACATTGGCGAAATTGTTTGGAGCACTCCTCAGAAGCCATTATAAGAAGAAAAGAAGAAGACGTACTGCGCCGACCGCAAATAAAGCTATGTTCATATTGCTGTGTCGGGGTGTGTCGTGGCGCGCCAGAACGCAATCGGTTACGTTTATTACCTATGACTAGATTCACATTAGTATGTTGTGTTGTGGCGCGTTCTGTCGCGGTGACAATTGGTCGACGCTCGTTCGCGCCAGAGATGTGGTGGGGGGATCTGTCGCGCCACAACACGCCACATCACGTAATCTGTCATTACGACGCGTAACCGCGAGGGATGCAGTTCATTCCATAACTAGATATTGTGTTTTTTGGTTCGTTCTACTTTATAAAATGTCCGATAAACTTATCGAGTTAGTACGGCAATATAGAGTACTCTATGACACTAAATGTAAATAATATAATGTAATAAATATATACACGTATTCACACCTCAACTCTCACACGATGAATGATCTGAAAACGCGCCATATTGCGCAACAACACAACACATCAGTACCTATGAACACTCCGCGACACAACAATATGAACCTAGCTTAAATTGGGAAAAGGGCAAGACGATGATGTCAGATTAGTTTGATAGATTGATCTGCTTACTCATTTGTATGTTTCCCTACGCAGGAAACTGTGACATGATCGCTCTTCGTGAGCGTATAAACGCCGTCATTGAGAACTGACGTAGGAGACCCGAGCGTGTATTTGGAGTCATTTTCATACAAAATGTCTCTGTATTTGCAGTTTATGTTCTTTGTAGTTTTGAGTATTTCCTCGACTACCCTGCATTCTGATAGCTGAAACATATATACATTTACAAACTATTATAATTACGTGATATTTAAATACCTATACTAATTTTGAGTGGTTTATAGATAGATAGAAAATTATTTATTGCACAAGATAAAAATGCAGTACATTGGCGAACTTAATGCTAAAGCATTTTATTCCAGCTAACCTTTGTGTAATGTAGAGTAGTGTGAGTATTGTTAGTAAGTGCTATTGTGAATCATTATAGGTTGAGATTAATTCCCTGTGTCGTGGGTATCAGAAACTACGAGTACCATGGTACCATATACCCAGAACCGGAAATTTTGCAGATCATACAAACATTTGTCCCGCAGTGGGAATCGAACCCTTCGCATCTCAGCCGGATACTCGCCCGACACGCTACAGAGGTCGTCGAAACGGTCGTACAGCTTTACCCAAAATATAAGTCCGATCGACTGTTTTCGTTTGCGCAGAAAAACGCAGATTGATATATCCGACAGTAGCCAAACGTATAGTATAGCTCTGGCCCGAACACATCTAAGAGTCGACTCATTAACAAGATGGCGCACGACCAGCCGCGATTTAGCCGCGAAATCGATTAACCAATAACAGCCGCAAGATTTTAGCGCGCGATTGCTATTGGTAGAAAGCAGGTTCCCGCGCGCAAATTGGTCTACGGCGCAGGTACATCGGGGCGACTTATATTTTGGGTAAAACTGTATATTGCTAGACTCCGCCCATTCGATATTTTTACATATATCGCCTTAACATCAGGTGGGTCATTTGCTTGCTCTGTTAATAAGTACATTCAAATAAAAACATAGTGTAAGGGAGTTTTATATATTCTGTGAAAGGGACAATCTTCCATAATTCTTGTTCTAAATTATATTAAATAATCTCAGAATCAGACAGAGAGCCATGGAACGCGCCGTGCTCGGCATCAACGTCCAGTTACAAGTCGCACGAAGCTGAAAGATGTTGAGAATCGTATAAAGGAACTAAAATAGAGTTGGGCAGGAAAAAAAAACGTACCTCTTGTGTCTGAACTTCTACATTTATCCAATTAAATAATAGACTATATTTAAACAGAACAGTATCGAATTCACTATGTACTAATTTGAAATGGCATTAACTTACATAGCATCTCACCCAATCCTGTCCCATGCAGTGGATTTTGGGCGCAGGCTTGTCGAACTGTGTGACCTCTTTAGCAAACGGGTCGAGGTGAGGGAACTCACATCCAGTGCCTTTATCCTCTTTGAGTGCCTCTTGTAGCTTGCTTTCTATGTACCTGTGGTAAATTACTACGTATTTAAGAAGTTTTAGAATCTCGCTAGACATAGGTTGTGTTAATAAGATCGATCCATTGTTAGTGTAGGACAGTTTAGCCTCAAAAATCTACATTTTAATAGGTTTTATCATCCAGCCAGCAAGCCATCGAACCAGGACAATTAAACTTGTCATTGATTTTGCCCAACCTCCTTTTAGTTATCCTGGTTTTTTGTACGCTCATGAATTCTGAGGGTACAAAAAACTACTCATGAACTACTCTGTGAATGTAGATCAGAATCTCAAAAAGTTATGGATGGTCTCCTATAGGAACGTTTTCCTGTAACTATAACGGTTAAGGTATAATCCTGCCCTTACTGTCCCGTCTCAAAAATCCACCCTATATACTAAATCCGCCACTGACCGAACAAATTATGACATTAGCAACCACAAGCAGTGCAAAACATGGTTGACATGCACTTCTTGAGGTAATTTCACATCGAGAGGCTATATTGTCCTACTATAATGATTACTGTTAATTTGATAGTTATTAATTAAAATGAACCGATGAGCGATGAAGTTTGAATTCATGAAATATATGTGACTTTGTTAAACTTCGACCAAAATAAAAAGTATGTACGATAGTATTATTTTATCTGTGGTACGGCCTTAGGGAACGATAATTTTGAAGCTTATAAAGTGAATGAACTCACTTCGCTTTAGTCTGTCTTTGTGACGTAACGTACGTGTGTTGTAATTGTGACTTATTTTTCACAGACGTTTTGTATGGGTAAGGCCCCGTCCATACTTTTTCATTTTGGTCGAAGGTGTTAACTGTAGAAGCAACCTCATTATACTCTCGTTTAGGATTTTCATTGAGGAACTCCTCAATGATAAGTAGTGGCGACTTTCCCATACCCGATTCAGCTGAAATTTGGCATACCTGTCAAATTCCCGTGACAATACAATATTATGGCGAGCTGATCTGATGATGGAGACGGAACTCCTCGATGGATAATAGTATACTCGCTGTGTTCAGGCTCATTGTGATCAGCACGGTTCCGATCACTTATATTGTAAATACTTGTATTGGGGACAAATTCCCAGCTTCGTAGACGGTTTCTTTCGAAAATAATTATAGGTAAAAGTAAATAATAAGAGAGACTGGGCCATTTTTGGTTCCCTACACAATATATGACTGTCTTATATACGGGTTATTACCGAAATCCCTATCTAATAACCTTATTTGAGGTCGTAATAATGCTTCACAAAAAACTGTAACCACATTGATTGAGCACTTTCAAAGATAAATACCCATAAACATAACCAAAATTGGTTGAGCCATTTTGGAGGTAAAGACAAATAGATACAGAAATTCGAGATTACAGTGATAACATTATTTATACCTTGTCTAACAGGAATACTAAGAAATATGACATTAAGGTTAAACTTTAGGGGGTCTCTAAAGTCATGCCAACAGATGGCGCTGTACCGTTTCCATACTAATTAGACTTGACATTAATTGTCTTTGTAACAAAAAAACAACAAGACATCACATAACATAGTTCTCATTAAGGTCACCTACCTCCTCGGTCTACTAGTATATATACATACCTATAAAGGTATCTGTCAGTCGCAAAACTATTATTAATGTACAAGGTATAATTGTTATTGTTACACGGGCCACAGAATAAATAAATAATAACCGGCTGACTGGCGTAAAGTTTAGCGCCATCTGTTGACGAATAGACGCGCTATACTATAACGAACGGACGCCCTATACTATAACGAATAGACACGCTATAGTAAATGTAGAGTTGCTACCGCCATCTGCTGACGAGTAGTGTAAAATTGCTATCTCTATCTGTTGTTAGAACGGGACGGATGTATCATCTAGATAACGAGCGGTTATGCAAAACAGTGGATAATAGCGAAAATAACAACGAAATTTTAGTCCATCCTTAATTTCGATGCTATTTTCGCTATTAATCCAGTGTTTTCTTCAACCAAATATGATTTGCCGCAATTAATGAACAATATAAAAGCCAACAGCAGTCATTTCAGTGTAAAATTATACTCTGCTCGCCCATGTTTGGTAAAATACGTTAGTATGAAAAAGCAACCACCTTAATCAATGATATCAGTTTATGAATGAAATCTCATAATTACATTACATTTTAATTATTATTGTTTCAACATTTGGCCTGATTTTTATGTAATTTATAATTTTATTATAATGATATGTAATTGAAGTTTGTACCGCAAATTAATGAAAAAATCAATGAAATGTATGACAATGAAAATTGATTACTAAAATGCAAATGAAAAATTAATAACTAAACCAACATGCATGCATGCTTCAGCATACGTCTATCATAAATATAGAGACGAATATAGCAAATTTCCTTCCATCGTGCCAATGGTTATGTTTTGGTAGCCCTGACGTCATGTTGCATCCAAGTTGGATTCGTCGGCTGACTTCTTTCACGAAGTTGGATCTACCTAGTTGAATCTTTTGGCCCAAATAGACATAGTGGTCAACAACTTCAATTCTTCAAAGTTCCTTTTATAGCACTAAGAAGGGATTTTTGTAAATTCAACCCCAAAACGGGTGAAAAGGGGTGAAAACTGTTGTATGAAAAACCGTATTTCTTGGACTTACAAACTTGAAACTTTGCATAAGTATGCTTCAATACAAATCATAAAAGGGTAAAATATTTTTTCCCCGGACTACCTCCAAAAGCGGGTGCAATGGGGTGTTAAAGTTTGTATGGGAAGTTATTATCGCGTGGTGCCTTATGCTTGAAACTTGGTACCTTTACTTGGTAGCTTGAACTTTAAGTACCCACTTCAAATACCTACGGAATAATTGAACATAATATTTCAGGAGTTTTCAAAATAACCCTTAAAAAGGGGTAACAACGTTTTAATTTTTTGTGATGAGATGCGTAGCAAAGCACGGGTATTCCGTTCGATAATATGGCTCAGTCGCAAAACGTCCACTTCTCATAATATACACCGCCCTTTTTCTCAATATGAATGAGCACTTCGCAAAACGTCCACTTCGCAAAATGTACACTCGATTTTTTCGCATAACTATCTACAACATAGCAGGCAGATCTGACTGACTTCTAGTTTTTAAATTAATGAGTAACTACGTTATTTTCGTTTTGTCTCCGCTGTAGTTTCATGGGATAAGACTCCGCAAGTTATATTTTTTTTAAACAATGTTTCAGTAATTATCAGAGAGAACTGAATTGTAATTCAGCTGTAAAGTTCAGCGAAACCGGAACTTATCATTTCAATAAGGTGATGTTTGTATCGAAGAATCTATAGAAAATGCTTCCACTCGGCATAGCAGGGCAAGTTAGGAAGTATCCTTATTTTTATATTTCCTCAGCGGCCTTAAGTGGCATCGCATGGTTTTTGCATTTTGCCGCGTATGGTCTTGCGATGTTCGTCTCAACATTTAGGTACATGCTACATCTCAGAAAAATAAAGAAGTTAAGACAGAACTTTGCCCTCTAGCAAACTGAGGTCAGTTTTTTATGCGTGTCACACAGAAAACATAATAACACATCCTATACTGACACACAGACATAGACTAACGAATGATGAGCATGGTTTGGATGCATTGTCTGCGTATATTTACTTATAGTACTATTAGAATAGAATATAATATATTTATTGATTTTTCACTAGAAACGGACCATCATGATTAACGAGTTTCGAAAATCATGGTAAATATCCCGTATCTAGTGAAAAGAGCATAACATTAAAAAAACTATTCAAAAAAAACAGGTACAAACAACATAGAATCAGATATATTAAAAAATCGTTACAAAAAGGCCGTAACTCAGCATATGCAGGATATAAACAGCCTGCGCTGGTCTTCCGTTAGAGACATGCTGTGTTTTAGTTATTCTGTGTTTTTCGACTGGTTTTCGACTTGTATCGTGCGTCGTGTTCTGTCTGAACTTCTTTATTTGTCTGAGGGCTACAAAAACTAACTACTTACTCAATCACTGAGCTTCTGAAATCATTAAACAAACATTCAATTAAAAAATCATTCTACATGCCGTCTACATACTGCAAGAAAAAAATAAACTTCATACATTAATATTATCCTGAATGATAATATTAATGTCTGAAGTTTCATTGAAATCATTCAGGTAGCTGGAAAACTCTGGTCGAGAAAAGCAAGAGTCAGAGAAGATTGGCGATCCTTGGAGGAGGCTTATACCGCCAAGGGTGGTCTATGCTTAAAAAGTTTAATTAAATAGTTTAGTTAAATTTTTTACGTGTATTTTTAATTGTATATTTTTTTGTGTAGAAATAATGCTCCTTTTTTTATTTATTAATAGGTATTATCATCATCATACATTAGTAGTAGTATCATAGAACATACACCAGCCAAGTCATTTTAGTAAAACTGACTGAAATACATATTATTCAGTTGTAATTAGCGAACAGTACTTTTTTATGTGCTCCTTATTTGGATATTAATTATTATTATTTCACTGATTTAATCTTAAAACTCGTTATCAAATATGACTAACCAGCTTTATTAGCTAAAACTAATATTTTAGTAAAAGATCTTTATCAAAGTTCTCCGTCACATTATGACGCAAAACCATGTTAGCCATATCTAGCATGTAGCGGAAACAAATACGGAATTATTTTAATATTAGATTGTGTATGTTTTATGATAAAGTAGAGACTGAACTCGTCCACAAATCGGCAGATAACCGGCTGGTATGTATGAAATCATCTGTCGAAAACCTACGCATGTTTGTACGTACACTATACCAGCCATATACAGGCCGTCCCAAGACTATGTGACATGAAGAGAAAGTACCTTAATTATTGTAGATAGGATATTAAGGACATTATTTTATATATAAAACGTAGAA
Organism: Operophtera brumata; assembly: GCA_932527175.1. NCBI lineage: Eukaryota > Metazoa > Arthropoda > Insecta > Lepidoptera > Geometridae > Operophtera > Operophtera brumata. Next base: position 48,045,283 of record OW052239.1, on the reverse strand, counting down.
AAACTGCAATCAAAGATTTAAAAAAAATTACTTGCTTCTTCTGTGAATCAAACCGAACATTTAATGGAATCAAACATTTAATGTTATTCTTTTGTTATAAGTACCTACTCAGTTACTTAAGAGGAATTTAATTCTTTAGCCATTCTTTCTATAGGCATCATACAAATACGGGCTGTATTTTTTCACATTTTAGTCTGTTAGATTCCTTGACGAAGCAAGTAATTTTTAGAAAATCTATGAATGCAGTATTACTAAGTTTTAAAAATAAAAAAAAGTTCTAAATATCCTATCTACAATATTTAAGGTAGTTTCCCTTCATGTCGCATAGTCTTGGGACGCCCTGTATACCAGTCAAAGGTGGAAGAAATCTGTAAATAGACAGTAAAAAAACACTAGCAAGTCAAAAAGAATATCAGCCAAGAAAAACACATTCCCAAATATGAAAATTTTTAAGTTATTATGTTCAAACATACTACTTATACATTACGTGATGACAACTAATTTGGCACATAATTTTATAACGGAAATTCTTTAAATTTAAACTTTGTGAATGGCTGAACAAGCAGTCTTACAAAAGATGAGATTTTACATTGGTTCTTATCATTCTCATGGTTCTAAAAACAATAAAACAGGAATTTAAACGCGATCAAGACCCATTATAAGGCTTCGTTTCCACCATAGAGATGAGCGAGGATGCGTAGCGAGGGATGCGTTTGTTAAGAAGTTAAGAACCAATAGAATCACTTCATTTACCTAGCCCCGCTCAGCGCAGCTCTGGTGGAATCGGTTTAGCAGAGCGAGGTTTTTATAAAAAAACAAGCGAGAGATGTGTGCGAGAGATTTGCGCGAGGGCTGTGTGCGAGGAATGTATGCGAGGGATGTGTGCGAGAGATGTGTGCAAGGGATGTGCTCAAGGGATATGTGCGAGGGATGTGTGGAAAGGCTGGACGCGAGCTTTCCCGGTTGGAGTTTTCGCTCGAATCTGAAAAGAGCCTGCTACACATCCTCGCACCGCTCATCTGCGCACCGTTTCACAGCGTCGCTACGCATCCTCGCACCGCTCATCTACCTCGCACATCTTTGGTGGAACCGCAGCCTAAACCGATACCAAACGACTGGTTTTTCTTCCACGTGTCATATTACTTGTCACAGCTTAAACAGAAAAAGCTGCAAATGCTTACCTTCTCTTAACATTGAGTTCTTTCTCTCTATGCAGTGTTGTAACGGTTAGTGCGGGTACAAGCGTAGCATTCAACAAACTAAAAACAGCCATCACCAATTGTAATTAGGGTTAGATTCGTTTGACATTGACAGATGTCATTAACAGAAGGCCCAAGCAGGCCCAAGCCACACACGACTTCGCTTTTAGAGCTAAGCCGTCCCTATTTATAAAAGAAATTGTTTTTTCTTTTTTTTATACTACTTTTGAATGACGGATCAAGTAGATGGCCCACCTGATGTTAAGCGGTATCCCTCTGCCTATGAACAGTGCATTATCACATAGGTCACGTCCACCTAGGACGCACCCTATGTGGCATTTCACTGCGCCCGCCACCCTGAGACATAAAGCCGAAAAGTCTCATGTGCCTGTAATTTCACCGGCAACCATACCCTTCAAGCCGGAACACAGTAATGCGATCACTACTGCTTTAAGGCAGAAATAGGTATGGTGGTAGTACTTCCCCGGACGAACTCTTTCACAAAATAGCTCTACTACAACTAGTGTATTCCAGCAGTTCGGATTATAAAGGTAGAACTTTTAGTACGAATATGTTCACTGAGGTAAGGATGGTACTGAGCCGTGCGTCTGCTCGTCCTATGGAAAAGGAGATGGGTGAAATCAGATCGTGAAGTTCCTGGGCACATTCCCCGAAATGTAACCTATAGAAGATCGACAGGCTTGCGACTTCTATAGGATTGTGCCTAGTTTGGGCCTTACTGTTAATCTTTAGGACTAAGGATATCATTGTGTACCTGTAAGTACCTAACTTAAGTCACTCTGTAAACTTTTTTCTTGGCAATAAACATTTACTTTACTTTACGGCGGTGCTCGAGACTCTGGATCTTTTAGTCTCCGCCATATGTTACCAAATAGTAAAAGTTTAATTCAGCCGAAAAGTGCAAAGCAGTAGTGCTCGCATTGCTGTGTTCCGGTTTGAAGGATGCCGGTGATATTACAGGCACATGAAACTTTTCATCTTTATGTTTTCAGGGTGGCGGGCGCAGTGCAATGCCACATAGGGTGCGTCCTAGGTGGACGTGACCTATGTGGTAATGCATTGTTAAAGGCAGAGGTTACCGCTTAACATCAGGTGGGCCATCTGCTTGATCCATCATTCACCTAGTTACAAAAAAAGAAAAGAAAACTTAAGATAGTTAAGCGTAGATCAGCCTAACATATCGACGCGATGTACGTGGATTAAGAGCTGCAGTGCATTAACTACTTCACTACATTAGCTAGGCTACGCTGGTTTTATTGCAAAATGCATTATACTCGCTACCAGTAGGGGAAGCAAAACAACTTGCGAAAAAGAATTTGTATGGTTAATGCAAGCATTTTGTATGAGGTTTGATCCAGCGCCCCTACAGGACGTAAATCGAACTAAACTGACACCAATCGACCAATTGAGACGTAATCGAAACCTGAAGCCCAATTCTCTTAATTATTTTACACTGAAAGTTGACTGAATCAAGACTGTATTATGAATTGACTGAAAAATTGGTATTCAGCTCCCTCTTAACAACAATATAATCTACAAGTGCTACAAGGCTCATTTGGCACGTGGCTCTTTTGAGGAACTAAATCTATAATCATCATAATCAGTATGGAACAGCGCCACAACGACGGCCACAAGTCGCGCCAAGTATACTGGTCGGACTGTATTTTCGATTCATGCGACCATATATTAGAGTAGGATATTATAATAACTATAAAAAGTGAGAGAAGAGGGCTTTTCATTTTAGAATAAAAACAAAAAAAGTAGTTCGATTTGGCTCGATAGATGGTGCTGACTCAACAATGGTTGTCAAAATTAACAAATGCTTTGTCTGTGCTTCTGTGTGCTAGAGTGCGCGCAAGATAAGTCTGCGCGCGGCGGAAAATGGAACTAATCGTGTGTGACGCCATCTTGTCGTTTATGTCACAGGTCGCAGATGTCAAGAGTTGCTGTGTTTTTAATCGTTTAAAATGTAATTATTCGGCATCATTATGCCAAAAGTGATTAAAAGTGCTGGCAGGGACATTATTTTGAAGGTCAAACGTGCTTGTGAAGAAGAACGCGACAAGAACGGAGCTGTGGTACCGTTTTCCAAAGTTAGAGCCCGCGTTGCTTATTTGACAGGTAATTTTAGGGCTGCCATAATAGTAAAATTTCCCGCATTATTCTCGATTCGTTGTTAATTATTATGTTGTAGTTTTTCTCAATGTCATTATTAATATCGTGTAATATGTATAATTCATTATTGTTATTTTGTTATAGGCGTTTCTGAACGCACCGTTACCCAAATAACGCAAGAGGGAAATGTAGCAGTAGCTTCATCTTCAAAAATTGTGACCCCGGGAAAAACAAGGAACCGGAAGAAAAAAATTGCCGAATTAGACGATTTTGATAAATGCGCTATAAGGCATATAATTCAATCATTTTACGTTGTGAAGAAGGATATTCCTACCATAAATAAACTTTGGTTGGAATTGAAAGCTGATATTGATTTTAAATATGACAGAACATCGTTGAGGAGTATTCTAAAGACTATGGGCTACAAATACAAAAAGTGCCAGTCTGAACGAAAAATATTAATGGAACCTAACGATATTGCAGCTTGGAGAGCAAAACCGACCAGTTATTTATCTTGACGAAACATACATTTATGCCTCATACCACCTCCAGAAATGTTGGCAATCGGTGGAAGAGCCTGGTATTCTTGCTTCAGATAGCGTCGGTGCAAGATGGATGCTGCTGGAGGTAAAACGGGGTTTATTGAAAACGGACTTCTACTGTTCAAGTATAAATCAAAATCGAGTGACTATCATGACGATATGAATTCTGTGAACTTCATGCGATGGATGAAAGAAAAAATTGTGCCGAATTTACCATCTAATTGCATTGTAGTAATGGATAATGCGTCATACCACTGCACACAGATAAATAAGGCCCCTACAATGGGCAATAGAAAAGCAGAGCTCCAAGAGTGGCTTACAAATAATGCTATTGAATTTGACGATTGTTGGACTAAAGCACAATTATACGAATTAATCAAAAGGAATAAAGGGGACCCACACTATGAAATAGAACAAATGTTAAATGAACATGGGCATGAGGTTCTGCGCTTACCACCGTACCACTGCGATTTAAATCCCATCGAAAAGATTTGGGCAATTGTAAAGCGACGTGTTGCAGAGAAAAATGTCGATCAAGCTCCTAGCGAAATAGCCTCAATTACAGAAGCGGCGTTCAGAACGGTCACGATAGAAGAATGGCTCAATGTATGTCTACATGTAGAAAAAATTGAAGATAAATATTTTGAATCAGACAGACTACTGGATGTGGAAATGGGCAAATTTATAATCCATGTTACTGGCGACACGTCCGACTCTTCTGATGAAGACTCTAGCATGGATTCTGATGAAGATGTTCAAATGGAAGGCATTGACCCACTGCAGGACAATTATTATACCAAATTTAGAAGTACTGCTAAGTTTTCAATAAAAGATTTACAAGGTTTTAATGAAGTTTTAATTCCTTTTTTTAAATTATAATCTAATGAGATTAAATAACCTAGTACCTACATGAATAATTATACCTAGCTCGTAAATTTCTTCAATAGGTAAAATTTAATTTTTTTACATACCTACTGATGTTATTTCAATCAAAAATAAATCGAAAATTAGGATACCTATTATTATTTTTGGAAATGATACATAACTCATATAAAATTTCAGCTTTGCAATTAATCTTACTTGTAAATCGCGGTAAGCCCCAAATTATATCATAATAAAGTCGAATAGGCCATTTATAAGACCATTAGGAATATCTGCATTCACAGTTTTTTTATTACAAAGCCCACCCGAGACGGGAGTCGAACCAACTAAAAATACAAAAAATATACACCTACTATTTTATTGCACTTATCGATAGCGTCTATGTTAAGGATAAAGTCTCTCCAACAAACATTGTATCTTACAATTAAAAATAAAATGAAATCACAATAACAAAGAGTATTTTCGAGCCCAGGTATGTAATACACACAAATGGTATTTATATTAAAAGGGCTTGTAAATAATGAACTGTTGTCAGTTCAGTTACCAATATTAGTTTGAGAAATGAAGGAAAAAAACATTAGTCAGGGTGGCAACATTAAGTACGCCACCAGTCGCGCGCAGACTTATCTTGCGCGCACTCTAGTAACAAAATACCACGAAAATATATCACTACGACGTTGACTTTGACATTTCACTTTATTTTGAAAGTTAAGTACAGAGCTGGCGCCATCTATTTTAAAGGGTTTAAGCATGATGTGAAACGGCCGTGAAAACCCCGCATTCTCAGAACTTTGAAACGTTCAAGTTACAGTAATTTCGATATAATCACATTCCGCGTTGTATTGTCAGGTGAGCAGAGTAACATTTTTGACGTTTGTGACATCGACAATAGATCGTAACATGATCCGAACTTTAATTTCTGCGTGTGTGTCTGTCTGTGGCATCGTAGCTCCCGAACGGATGAACCGATTTCGTATTGTTTTTGTTTGAAAGGTGAATTTGTCGGGGAGTGTTCTTAGCTATGTTTGATCAAAATCGGTTCAGCCGCTACATTGCGTTGAGGGATTTTTTTAAATTTTACAAATTTAATTACTTGTTTTTACGAGAATTGGGCTTCTGGTGTTTACTGTGCATTTTGAACTATGTGTGAACTATCTATAATAGTAGTTAATGAAACTGTTACTTAGCAGGGGTTATTAAAACACGAGTGTGAGTTTAAAAAGCGAGTCTTGGCGAGGTTTTTAATAGTATCACGCGAGTGTTTTAATACCTAGTTATGTGCGGTTTCATAAACTTCTTTATCTACACTCATGCAATAAACCTGTTATTTGACCAACAAAGAACATTAAAAAGAACATAAAAGGCGTCAAAAGAATAAGCAAAAGAAAAGACACGATTCTACGGCGATGCAGCGCCCGTTTACAAAAAACGGAAAAGAGTTCTTGGTTTGGCCGACTTGTATTATAATGGAAAAAAAGTTATTTTTTAACATTATTTACTAAACAGTACAAGTACCATAGTCCAAAATTTCCAATTTCCAATATATTAAAGGAATTTATATCAAAATTCAAAAATAAAATAAAATGTCATCTGCGAACATTTGACGCGAAATTCAAAGTTGGTTCAAATAATGCATTTTTTCTATTAAAAGTTAGTGTGTTTGTTTACTCACTATAGAATAGTTTTTCAAAATCAGTTCTGCCTATTAGAAGAATTTACCGTGCAATGGTTCTTTGTGTTGGTGACCTTTAGCGCCAGGAGTCCGATGGAGAGATGCTTAGACAATCGCAGACTTACCTCCTTCGTACGTCCAAATCGGGTTCTCTTTGCAAGCTGTCATTTAAAAACACATAGTATACTATGCAGAATAGTATTACTATGAATGTTAAAAATTGGTTCCGTCTTGAACACCACCGACTGACCATTGCTGTCATCTGGAACATAAATATTTCACTGTAAAAGAAAGTACAATAACATGACTTGACTGTGACTTTGACGACTTGGTGTTTTTCGAGTTATTTTGTGTAATTTTGGTGTCATTTTAACCGGTGAAACTTGATAAATAGCACATGTGGTAGTTAAATTTAAGTGTGTAGCGTGTCTTTTCGAAATGGTGGTTTTTTTCCCGTAAAATCTCTGTTTTTCTGCCACTATTTAAACTGGGTTATGACTTGACGGAGACTACACAACCTAGAACAAAACCTTCTAACTACAAAAGGGGCCAATAATTTGCCCCACCCTGTATATATATATATATATATATATATATATGTATATATATATATATATATATTAATTATATCACTTGACATTGGCTAAATTGTTGCAAATAATGCACAGAAGCCATTACCTAAGAAAAGAAGAAGATTATTAATACTTAACACCATCGAGGTAAGGAGGCCTGCAATGCTCTAAGCTTGACACTGGCTAAACTGTTGCTAATAATGCACAGAAGCCAATAAAAAAAAACTCCTAACCCAATCAAGCTCATGTTCGAACTTGATAATTATATTCACATAAGTAACCTAATCTACCTACCTCCTACCGAGTTTAATTTAGATTGGATCAACGGCCGGTTGCAGATATTGGAGAACGTATTGCGAGACTAAAGTGACGCAGGGCAGGACACTTGGCCAGATTTGGTGACGGCAGGTGGCGTAAGGCCCTGACCGAGTTGTGCCCGAGAGGGAGCACTAGAGGCCGTGGCAGACCATCAGCCAGGTGGGCGGATGATTATAGAGGCCGTGGAGGGAAAGACCTGGATGCGAATCGCACAGAACCGTTTGACGGAGGAGGCTTACTCAATTTAATTCAATTCATTTATTTCAGGCAACAGTGAAAAATGTACCTTGTACCTAGACAAAGGCCCATAGTAATATATACCTTACAACTAACATAGGTACATATAAAGATATTTTTAACTTAATCTAACACACGTGTAATCGCCGATGCGTCGCGGCCCGGGGATCACGTGACAGACGGCCCTTGAACCGCCGGAACTTCACCCCTTTCGGCCAGAAGTCAGGGCTCAAGTAGATCTTCAGATCTTCCGTAGGGACCCTCACCATAAATGAGCTAAAGCCCACATTATGACGAGATTCCAACTTCATGACCCTCAATCACACTCCGACTTTCTTCTTGATGTAGGTACTCCACCACCTCTGCGGCCTTCACGTCGAAGTAGACGCGGCACCCAGGAGTGGGCTATTATTTGAGCTGCCAGTGATGATTATGAACGGACGGTTCTGCAGTTATCGTCGGACAAATAAACATACACAAAAAACACCGCATCTGTATAGACTCTGAGAGCTCGCTTCGGTCAGTCATAGGTACTTGATTGTTGCTATAATAGGTGATATACTTATCATGCATGCGAATAGGCTGCGGGCGCGTCCACAAAAACGTCAACGCTGATTCACGTCTTGGGACCGACGGTATAAAATCGCCTACCGACTGTTATCACTGACGCTCCATCGACGCGATCATTCAAAACGAAGCTCAAGAAAAGACTATTAGAGTAGTCTTTCTATGACTGTGCTGTGGTGTGTCCGGCCTAAGAATAGACCCCTCAGTCTCCTCCCGTGGATGTCGTAAAAGCCGATTAAGGGATTACCCAGACTTGTTGATAAGATTCGTTGGTATAAGATTTGTCCTGGCTACTAGCTTATTATGGAATGTGTTATTTTACTGGAAGAAAGCGTTAGCCGAGCCAGTCGTTGGAGGCATAGCGGATAGCGGCGATGAGCTCACCACGACTTGTCACGTCTATATTCCACGATGGTGCAACCCACTGTGAAAAGTGGCCCATTGAAGCTCTGCTTACCCTTTCGGAGAAACAGGCGTGTGTCTATGTATGTGTATGTATGTTCTATGACTATGCTAAAAATATTAAAATCATTATTAGTATGTAATTAGACTTTTATTAATTTAATATGACATTTGCTAATGAAATGAGTAATACTTGAATATGGTGTTTTTTAGTTAGTGTTTACTTGATTTATATAATAATTTGTATGAATTGATTGAATTTTGATTGACGAACTTGTGATCTTAGTACTTAATTTCTATTTTTATTAATTTGTCATAAATACCAAGGACGCGTCGCGGGCCAAACCTGGATGAGACTGGCACGGGACCGCACAGGCAAAGAGAGGGCTATACCCAGCAGTGGGTGAAGTCAGGCTGTGGATGATGATGATGATGAAATACCTATGACCTAAATACCCTACCCTACCTATATAACCTGCTCCGGAGGAGACGGAGGGGTCTATTCTTAGGCCGGACACACCTCACCACACACACACACACACACACACACACACACTACTACCTTAACGAAATACAAAACTTATGTAATTGGACTGTGAACTATTCACTAACATGATACTTAGTGTTGTTGGTAATAACATGTAGTGATTACGAGCTCAGTGGTTGGTATTCCTACAGCGTGAAATTAATTTGTTTATGAATAGGTACCAACCAACCTTGTACGGTTGTTAGCATGTATTTCCATATGCTTATTAGTTCTACGTCAGGCAAAAACCTAGTGTTGTTACAACACCAGGTTTGTGTTAGCTACAGTACAGTAGTTAAGGCTATGAGCGCCACGGGCAAGATTTGAATTTTGTTCCACCAACACTCATTTTGTAGGAAGAGAAACAATTAGGTTCCTAAATTCAAAGTGCAATTTAAACAAATAAAGCAGATTAGCACCGAAAGTAGCCAACAGTGTAACAGAAATTATGGGCCGCGAAAAGTCAGTGTTTGAGCTAGGGCAGTCAATGTTGTAACTGAAGTTTCCGAAGAGCGGAACGAGCCGCCAAAATTCAGTGTTTTTAAGAGTTAGAGCAGTCAATATTATAATTGAAGTTTCTGGAGAGCGGAACTAGACAGAAAAAAACAGTGTTTTTAAGAACTAGAGCAGTCAATAACTGAAGTTCCCGGAGAGCGGAACGAGCCGCAAAAAAACAGTGTTTTTAAGACCGATACCGAGTGTAGTCGATATTGTAACTGAAGATCCAGAGAGCGGTACTAGCCGAAACAATTCAGTGTTTTTTTAAGAGCTAGTGCAGTCAATACAGTAACTGAAGTTTCCGGGAATTACAATTTTGTTTTTAGAAGCGAGAGCAGCTGAAGCCTAAAGTTTAAGAAACATATTTACCAAAAAATCTGGGCATGAATCTACTCTAGATCCACGGGCAGTGTAGGGTTCCGAAATCAAGTGTCAGTCTCCCCGCTATGCTCAAATAGTATTCATAACAGGATATCCGAGATAGTTATACCTGAAAATAATTTAAATTTATCAAAATGTTCATTAGATATTAAATTAAAACTAAATTGTAACATTTACCTATGAGAAACTAAAAGCACAGAATAAATAACAGAACAAATAAGAGGTTTTTTTTTTCTTTCTTAACCTATATTGTCCAACTGATTGGCAAAGGTCTCCCCCAAATTGACCCTGTCTCCCACCACTCCTTTTCAAAACCAACAAAATCAATAACTAAAAGATTAACTCATCCAAATTTGGAGTAGGTTATCGCTTCGGGTTCGGACAGGGATGGCATTCAAGGGAGAGTGGCATGGACCTACAACTCCATCAGCATTCTGGTTCTTAGTCGTTTACCATTTGATAAGTCGGTGACCAGGTGAACGGCCCAGGAAAGGACCTTTTGTCCAATGGTGCCAGAACCAGTGTCTATAAGAGGGTACTGAGGAAAAAATCCTGTTGTGTAGCGTTTTTCTTAGCCTTCAATTAATTTTAAATGCATTTTTTCCATACAACTAACCGTTTTTGATATTCGACTCAAAAATTTCAATTCTCTGACCTATTATATTACATATTATTGGCGTGCATAATGGGTCAGTTCTGGTTTGCTGCGGGCCCTGCCAGGCCACGCTTCGGCTCGCTCACAGCTCCCATGATGATCATTGTTCTCTCTAGTGTTTTAAATCCATGCCGGACTGTCGATATGGATATAAAACACTAGAGAACAGTACATTTTTCAAACTTAATATCTTAAAAACGGGAAAACGTATGGAAAAAATGCATTTAACATTAATTAAAGGCTAAGAAAATCGCTACACGATACGCTAAAAAAAACATTTTAGTACCTACGTATTTTTACCTAAGTGCCCCCTAGTGGTACGGGTCAGCTACAGAATAAATAGGTATATAATTACTGATAATGTAAACACTCAGGCACTTCATGTTAATGTAAACAAAAACTACTTACTCTTGTTTTTTAGGTTTTCTGTCTCAGTAGCTTAGATTAAAGAATAATATTCTAAGCTCAGTAGTTACCAGACACGAGACAACATTCCTACCTATCACAAATTTCAGAAAAACACAAGAACTGAAATGTTCACTGCTAGAATACGCCCACTTTTATACAACTAAACGTTCATAATTAAAAATAACTAAAAAACCACTTCGACTTACCCAAAGAAAAATTAATCACTACGTTTAGTTTTTTTTTTTTTTTTTGATAGTTGTCTTTATTGTTTTTAGTTGTTCTATAAAGTAGTTAGTTGGTTTGTGCATGTGCCATTTTCAAGTATCTGTATTTTCACTATATTGTATTTTCAATATATTTTGCAACGTTACACTCCTTCCAAGTCGTCAAAGTCACAGTCGAGTCATGTTTTAGTAAAACGGTGGCCAATTTTACTAAAACTTTGGTAGACAATTTCCACCAATTTCAAGAGTCACGCAATTCACTTCCATTTCATTTAACTACACTTGTGCTTTTTAAACGAGCTACATTAGTTAAAATGCCACCAAAATAACACAAAATAACTCAAGAAAACACTAGGAAAAGAAATAAAATAAAAGTAGACGTCTCTTTTCGAAAATGGCGGGAAGAGTCTCCTACGTTTTACTACGTTTATTACCTCGGTTTTTTTTTTTTTTTTTTTTAATAATTGGCGCCGCACGGCTTGTGCATTTGCCATTTTCAAGTATCTGTATTTTCAATATATTTTGCAACGTTACACTCCTTCCAAGTCGTCAAAGTCACAGTCGAGTCATGTTTTAGTAAAACGGTGGCCAATTTTACTAAAACTTTGGTAGACAATTTCCACCAATTTCAAAAGTCACGCAATTCACTTCCATTTCATTTCACTACACTTGTGCTTTAAATGAGCTACATTAGTTAAAATGCCACCAAAATAACACAAAACAACTCAAGAAAAAACTAGGAAAAGAAATAAAATAAAAGTAGACAACGTCTCTTTTCGAAAATGGCGGGAAGAGTCCATACCTCGGTTCGGTTTATATTGTACAGAGGGGCAAGTCCGAGTTTACACACACCATAGTAACGATGATCGTAACGGCGAGTGTACGTGTATTGCGTAGTAACTAGCCATTAATCTGTGACTTTTTGGCACAGATTAATAGCTAGTTATTATGTTATACACGTACGATCGTGTTACGTTCACCGTTACGATGGTGTTTGCAAAACTCAGACTCACCCCTCTGTTCTGTGATATTGTACGCATCCTTTTCCATGGACGTTGTCCTTTTCACTTTCAGAACATAGTAACTTTTAGCGACAGAGGAACAGTGTACTACGTACGTACTTTTAGCTTTTTGTCTATGTTCTTTGTACACAGAACCATTGCCATTTTCGTAGCTAGATATGAAAAACGGGTACAAAAGGTCCATTTTAATAACTAGTTACGAAACAGTGAAGGAAATTTCCTTTTCATCCCATCTATTCGAAAAGGACGACTGGGTTCGCCTTTAAGTGCACCCAACGGTGGTGTTTTCTATGAGAAACTTTTAGCGGGCAGTAATGAGTTTTCCGGCGCACTTATGAAGTTGCTAATTCAAAAAGTGCGCGGCAAAGATAATTGCGGCGCACTTATAGAATTTGGAACCAGCGCCAAATAATTCGAATGAAAATATTGTTTGAATAAATACTGGCTGGTACGACGGCCCAAAACCCACAACAAAAAAACCCAAAACACAAAAAACACAAAACACAAAAAAAAACACAAAAAAACACAAAACACAAAAAACACAAAAAAACACAATACACACAAAAAACACAAAACACAAAAAAAAAACACAAAAACAAAAAAAAACAATACACACAAAAAACACAAAACACAAAAAAAACACAAAAACACAAAAAAAACACAAAAAACACAAAACCCAAAAACACAAAACACAAAACACAAAAAATCACAAAACACAAAAAAAAACACAAAAAACACAAAACACACAAAACACAAAAAAAACACAAAAACACAAAAAAAAACACAAACAAAAAAAAACACAACACAAAAAAAAAAATACAAAAAAAACCACAAAAAAGCACAATACACACAAAAAACACAAAACAAAAAAAAAACAAAAAAAACACAAAAAAGCACAAAACACAAAAACACAAAACACAAAAAATCACAAAACACAAAAAAAAACACAAAACAAAAAAAAAACACAAAAACACAAAAACACAAAAAACACAACACAAAAAAAAAATACAAAAAAAACACAAAAAAGCACAATACACACAAAAAACACAAAACAAAAAAAAAACACAAAAAAGCACAAAACACAAAAAACACCTAAAAAAACACAAAAACACAACAAAAAAAACACAAAAACAAAAAAACAACCATTTGTTTTATTAAATAATCATATTACAATAACATATGAGGCGCCTTTTATTTTCTCATAGTGGGTGATGAAAAGCAGAGTGTATCACACGGGCGCAACATATATTTTTGGCTCGGGCGACGTACTTTGAATCCCTCGCTACGTTCAGGATTCTACTAAAGAATCCCTCGCTACGCTCGGGATTCTACTCTAGAATCCCTCACTTCGCTCTGGATTCAAAAAAGCGCCCTCGCCGTAAAAATATTATGTTGCTCCCTTATGATACAATCTACTATTTTCGTAGCTTGTTATGAAAAACAGTTATTAAAAGGGAACAAAAGGTCCATTTTAATAACTAGTTATGAAACAGTGAAGGAAATTGCCTTTTTCGTAGCTAGTTATGAAAAACAAACAGATAAGAATAAGGACCAAAGGGTAAAAATGTGTATCGTTGCTAAAAACTGATGATATTTATGAGTACCTATATATAAAACATATTAATTAAATCAACTAAAACATGTGTGTTTAAGTCTCCTAGTTCTAACGAAATCAACTTTCGCAATCTGAAGAAGTGTTCATGAGCTATAATGGGCAAAAAACAAGAAAAAAAAATAGTTTCGCGCTTCAAGCGGGAGCATTATTGGAAAGGAAAGGAAGGAAAAATCTTTGGACCTGGAACCATCTGTTTTATTTTAATTATTTATTTATAATACACAGGCAGCTCTCGGAGCTGATGCGTTATCAGTGCACTTTAAATGTATGTCAAGTCTATTTTTGCGTGCACAGTGTGCATGGAACTAAAAGTTTTCACCACAGATAAACAGAACAGATATGGAACAGATATACTACGGTCTTCGCATAGATAGATTTAATAAAAGTGAGTTTATGTTTGTCTCGTTTCGTAAAAACTTCGTTTCCAGTAAGTTGAATTAAAAAAATCTAGTGGCGACTGTTCCACCAGGGTCGTCAATCATTTAACAAGTACCAAGGTACAACTACCAATTCATTGAGTACTCAGAGTTGAAATATGTACATTATAGATTTCGCTATTTTCAAAAATAAGCTTCTTAGTCAACACGGACCAGTATCCAGGCCATTATAAAAAACAATATCAGCCATCTTGTTTCTACAGTTCATCCAATCAGAAAGTATCAGATTAGACGCCAGTGATGCCAATTCAGAAATGTTATAGCTAGATCTAGCAGTAAATTAACATCATCAGCTACAAAAAAACCGATCTAAACCCAAAGAAAAACAGAAAATTTAATAAAAAATGACAGTCTGTCTGTGGAGAAGAAGTCTCGGTTGACATATCTAAAAAAAGTAAGGTCGTATGCTTACTGTAAATTAGTAACATGATAAAACTATGTTTTTTTGTTCTAATTAATAAAAATATTATTAAAATATTATAAGTCGTAATCCAAAAGAAAACGTCACAAAATTATTTTATATGTACAATCAATTTATTTATTTATACATTTTTGCACATACAATAATGTTACAAAAAAGGTGGGCTTCATGCTAACAGCATCTTCTACCAGCAAAATCAGGTTTGTGACAGCTAGTGGTTGGCGTACTACTAGACTACCTAAATGTACTACGTAACTGCGTAAACTAACAAAAAAAATAAAAAGTTTCTTCCATTTTTTTTTAACAATGTTTGTTTTTTTAACATAGACCTTTGTTTGACCACGATCTCACCTGTTGGTAAGTGACGATGCAGCCGAAGATGGAGCACAAAGGTCTAGAAGGCACCTATTCACTCTAGCCTAGCTCTATTCCATCTACAATAATTTTGGTTATTCATAAAAACAATTGATAGACCAAGTATATTCAAAAGTAGGCTAAAACAGCTTTTGCTGTAAGGGTGCTATAATGCACTACTTAACAAGTTCAGACAAGAATTGCTTTTTGAACATAAATTTCATAAGGAGGATTTTGTTTTTTTTGTAGTGACCTGGCTGTTTTTTAAAAATTGAGTTGGCAGCACTCATAGCATATGTCAGTCCAGTCAAAATTGTAAAAAATTTGCATTGATAATTAGTTAATTTGCATTAATTTGGATAATTTCCACTATCGCGGAATATAGACGTGACAAGTGGTGAGCTCATCGTCGCCATAGCTTGCCACAACTGGCCGGATAAATAAAAAACATATCGTTTATGAAATGCTGTGTCCCAGGCTGTTCGTGAATCGATGAAACAGGTATGTATATTTAATGCTAATTTAATAACTAGTAGTTACACAAGGGGATGGGCAGCAGCATCCTATTGAGTGCTCAACACGAATACTGCGATCACCCGCTCGCAATCCGCCTGCCAAGCGTGGTGATTATGGCAAAACCATTTCAGACCCACGGTACCCCTGGCCATACCCCTGGCGGTACCGTAGGACTTTTAAAGTTAAACGGTACCACCGAGTAAGTGACCCTAGTGATGTGTTGACCAAGCCCCGCGGTTACGTTTGCACCATTGATTTGCCCCATTAATGGTGCAGACGTAACTGGTTAGTTACGTTTGCACCATTCAATTTGATACAACATACTAACCTTGCTTTTCTCGCCATAAAAATTTGTTTATTTAGCGTTTGTGTTTGACATGGTTTTTTGGATAGAATGTTCACCAAAAAACAAGTTCCTTTAGGAACATTCGGTTGACTTTGCAAAATTTTGAAATACCAAAATGTATAATTTCCCGTTTCTTTTTAGTGTTGTATTATTTTAAAGTTGTGTTCCTATAATGTTGACTTTTTTGGGATCACATAGTTTTATCAATCTATAAGGCGCTCAGAACACGACAAAATTTTGAACTCTCAGTTGCGGCAACCGGCAAATCGCAACTATAGCCGTTTTTTTGGATGACAGCTGTCAAAATTGATTCAGTCATATTTCGGAAACTACTCGTGCTAGAGTTTCGTTGTATGGCTCAAATGAAAGCTGATGACAAAATCTACATTTTGTATGACAGCTGTCAAAATTGAAACAGTCATATTTCGGAAAAAACTCTTGCTAGAGTTTCGCTGTATGGCTCAAATGAAAGCTGATGACAAAATCTACATTTTGGATGACAGCTGTCAAAATTGAAACAGTCATATTTCGGAAACTACTCGAGCTAGAGTTTCGTTGTATGGCTCAAATGAAAGCTGATGACAAACTCTACATTTTTGATGACAGCTGTCAAAATTGAAACAGTCATATTTCGGAAAATACTCTTGCTAGAGTTTCGCTGTATGGCTCAAATGAAAGCTGATGACAAAATCTACATTTTGGATGACAGCTGTCAAAATTGAAACAGTCATATTTCGGAAACTACTCGAGCTAGAGTTTCGTTGTATGGCTCAAATGAAAGCTGATGACAAACTCTACATTTTTGATGACAGCTGTCAAAATTGAAACAGTCATATTTCAGAAACTACTCGTGCTAGAGTGTCGTTGTATGGCTCAAATGAAAGCTGATGACAAAATCTACATTTTGGATGACAGCTGTCAAAATTGAAACAGTCATATTTCGGAAACTACTCGAGCTAGAGTTTCGTTGTATGGCTCAAATGAAAGCTGATGACAAACTCTACATTTTTGATGACAGCTGTCAAAATTGAAACAGTCATATTTCAGAAACTACTCGTGCTAGAGTGTCGTTGTATGGCTCAAATGAAAGCTGATGACAAAATCTACATTTTGGATGACAGCTGTCAAAATTGAAACAGTCATATTTCGGAAACTACTCGAGCTAGAGTTTCGTTGTATGGCTCAAATGAAAGCTGATGACAAACTCTACATTTTTGATGACAGCTGTCAAAATTGAAACAGTCATATTTCAGAAACTACTCGTGCTAGAGTGTCGTTGTATGGCTCAAATGAAAGCTGATGACAAAATCTACATTTTGGATGACAGCTGTCAAAATTGAAACAGTCATATTTCGGAAACTACTCGAGCTAGAGTTTCGTTGTATGGCTCAAATGAAAGCTGATGACAAAATCTACATTTTGGATGACAGCTGTCAAAATTTTATTTTTGTTTTATTTATTATTTCTGTCACCAGGCTGTATCTCATGAACCGCGATAGTTAGACAGTCGAAATTTTCACACATGATATATTTATGTTGCCGCTGTAACAACAAATACTAAAAAACAGAAAAAAAAAAAAAAAAAAAAAAAAAACAGCGTTGCAGTTCACTGCAGCAATATGCTAAGCATGGACCTTTTTTGACGGCACTATACACACAGCAACAAATATTTTTTGACGGTGTAACTTTTGTTTTGTGTATTCAAGCTGTGTGTATGTGCTGTTCAAAATAAATTATTTCTATTCTTCTATTATATAATAAAACATATATATCTATGTAATGCATTTTACTAAGTCGGACTTGTTAGTATGATTTGTTGGTATAAGATCTGTCCTGGCTGCTAGCTTATTATGGAATGTGTTAATACTGGAAGAAAGCGTTAGTTGAGTCAGTCGTGGGAAGCAATGGCGGCGATGAGCTCACCACTTGTCACGTCTATATTCCACGATGGTGCAACCCACTGTGAAAAGCGGCCCATTGAGGCTCTGCCTACCCCTTCAGGAAAAAGGCGTGTGTCTATGTATGTATGTATGTATATTAGTTATCTAGCACCCATAACACAAGCTCTGCTTAGCTAGGGGCTAGATAATGTTGTGTGTACTATCCAACATTATTTATTTTATTTAACTACCTATGTATGTACACAACATACGTATATAATATGTAAACAGATACTCTCAATGTCGCCTCATCTTATTTTATTTATTTGCAGAATAAAATAACTGATGATCAGAAGGAAATGGACTGTACATATCACTGCAAATACGTTTCCAGGATACCCATCCTTGTGATGGATCCTTCGGTAGCTGTGGTATGTATTACCTTCAGCATAATAACTAACAGGAACGCGTAGAAGCGTAACTCCTCAATTAATCTACCTACACTTATATTATAGTTCGTAAGTTTGTATGTAGGAGGTAATAAACGACTACATATCCGATTTAAAAAAAAAACTGTTCTTGAATATTTAGAAATTACTTTGAGGGTGGACATAGGCTCTATTTTATTAGCTTTCGCCCGCAGCTACGCTCGCGTTATATGTGTAGTTCCAATTCAACTCCGTAAAGGTTGAGCGGATTTTGATTAATCAAATCAAAATCCGAAAGATTAGATTATTTATTTATTTGCAAAAATGTGGAAACACTGAGTTGTTCTTGTGTAGGTAAATGGTCAACACGTTACAAATTTTTAACTATATTAATGGCGGAACAAGCAGACGGCCCACAGAGAGATGATGTTAAGCGGCAACCTCTGCCTTTATCAATACAATAACATCCACCTACGACCCGCCCTATGTGGCATTGCACTGCGCCCACCACCCTGAGACAAAAATGAAAAGTCTCGTGCCAGTAATTTCACTGGCACCTACCCTTCTAACCGGAACACAGCAATGCGAGCACTTCCTCTGAACGAACTCTCGCAAAAAAGCTCTACCTACTAAAAAGTATCTAGCATGCAAATGATGATAAAGTTTTTTATTTATTGATTTTTGGTGTGTGGATGAACGCTTGCGAAGGGCGGTAGGGGGGGGCTGCTTTTTATCCCAACAACATGCTTGCGAAGCCGCGGGCAAAAGGCTAGTTGCTAACAAATGTAATTCTTTGATTACAGTGTTTCCTGTGCCGGACAAGAAATGATTTCGACGAACTATGCAGCACGATCGCAACAAACTTGACTCGCGAGACTCAACCACTCTTCGACATATGCGAGAAGAGACCGTCGCATTGGAGCCCCCTCAATAATGACATTGACTTACAGAATACTAACATATTTACAGGTAACTTGCTGTGCCCGACCTGAGAATAGACCGCTCCCGTGGATGTCGTAACAGCCGACTGCGTGTAGAAATTAGGGAATAGGCAACAGCATCCACCTGAGTACTTAACACCAATAAAATAAATAAATACATAATGCTAGTTCACACAATGTTATCTAGCCCCAATATAAGCAGAGCCTGTGTTATAGGTAGGTACTAGATAACTGATATACTTAATACAATTTTTTTGTATACAATAGTATGCAAAAAAAAAGTACATAAGCATGGTGGAAAAACTGCAAAATAAGTTAACTATGTATACTTAAAGGTATTTTTTTAACTGTAAACATAAAAATGGTTTGTTTACGGTCAAATTAGCAAAACTGATGATATTTATGAGATACTATCAATTAAAACATGTGTGTTATGTCTCTTAGCGCTCGCGAATTCAACTTTCTCTATCTGAAAAAGTGTTGATAAACTGTAATGAGCAAAAAACACCAAAAAATCATAATTTCGCCCCTCAAGCGAGACGAAATAAGTCATTATAATGTATTTACATACATACATAGACACACGCCTTTTTCCTGAAGGGGTATGCAGAGCCTCAATGGGCGCTTTTCACAGTGGGTTGCACCATCGTGGAATATAGACGTGACAAGTGGTGAGCTCATCGCCGCCATTGCTTCCTACGACTGACTCAACTAACGCTTTCTTCCAGTATTAACACATTTCATAATAAGCTAGCAGCCAGGACAAATCTTATACCAGCAAATCATACTAACAAGTCCGGGTAATCCCTTAGTCGGCTTTTACGACATCCATGGGAGAAAATGGAGGGGTCTATTCTTAGGCCGGACACACCACGGCAATGTGTATAGGTAGATCTAATGAATAACTACTATTGTATGTTTAAAAATAAAAAGGTGCATATTGTGTTTGAAAACGTTGTTTTACTAACAATAGCCAGGCACCTATCTATCGCTATATAAGTATGCCTATTTGCTATAGAGGCATACATATATAGCGATAGGTAGGTAGCTAGCTATTTATGTAGTATGAAAAATGCAAATAGAGCTAAAGCACAGAATAAATAATAGTTACTATGGCAAAAGTTCAATTAGTCAAATACAGAAGGCGCGCATGAGCTCCTCCCCTCTTTTGGCGGGAGATATATCTCTATTTCTATATATAAAAAATTCCTCTATGCTGTTCCACTCCACACTGTTCTATTGTATTGCGAATAGGCTAGAGTTCTACGCTACGTAATCGGCAGCAATCAGCAGCACGCCATCTTGAGAAGAATACCATCCCATTGAGTTTTATTATAACCAGAAAAATCGTATGAACTAGTCATCTTTGGCAAAAATCCATTGTTACTGTTTGTAGATTATAATAGATGCTAACATTCATTTCCATCTTTCTATCTCGTGTTGTGTGTTGTGTTCCAAATCCAAACGAAAAAATCTTAGTGTCAGTCAGTGGCATATTTTCTACATAGTTTCCAAAACTACAATATATACTGGGGAACATAGTTTTGGAGCGAATTTCAAATCTTTTTCATACATCCATGTTACGCTTATTATAGTTTCTTACCCACTTGCAAAGGTCTGTGTTGTTATGCTGCTAAAATTGGGCCTTAATTGTAAATATTAAATGGTTGAGCACAAGGTAATTACTTATTAAGGGACGCTCCTAGTTTTTTTTTTTTTTTAAATTATAGACTAGCAGCTTTCGCTGATGTGCCTATTTCAGAGTGTTGAAATGACTTAGTTTCACTTGCTGCACTGATAACACTTTAATTTCTGTGAATATTAAACGAAACACTTCCCAGAAACATTTTAGATATCTAATAATTATGAGAAGGAAAGACACGTTATTCAAAAAATTACTAACAACTAATAAGTTGCCACTATTGGTTACAGCACCAAAATATGGATGGCAAACTAAATATAAGAACCCAGAAGGAGATATTGAACAAAGAATGGCTGAAATCACGCATGAAAACCATCTGGACAGCCCCGAGATACTGTGCCCTCTGCCTCGAGTCCAACCAGGAACTTTTTGATCTGAGTACGGAGTTCTCTGCCAATGAAGAGACTTCTTCTAAGCCGCTGCGAGATGTGGTCAATTATGTGTTTAATTTTGATGTGAGTATCTTTGTGTTAAAGAAACTGCAGCGCTAGTTCCAAACAAACATTACGTTGAGAATCCATAGGAATCCATATATTTTGTGTGACAGATAAACAAGAACGGTAACCTAGAAACCAGTCAGAAAGGTACGACCTGCTTTCTTAACATCCTCTCATTTCTTTTTGTTCTTGGTTTTTTCAGTTAAGCCCAATTTGTTGAGACAAATACTTCAGCCTTGGCCTAAAGACAGGCTTGGTCAACATGTCTGCCAACTGTTCAATGGATGGTACATATTTAACTGCAATTTCTTCATTGGAAACACATTCTCTGATGAAGAAATATCTGATCTTTATGTGTTTCGTCCTTTGGTGGAATTCGTATGGCGGATTATGAGCCAGTTTCAATGCTGACTGATTGTCTAAATTCAAAATAGGAACGACATCTGCATCTAATAACTCCTTCATGAGCCTTCTCAGCCATACAATTTCAGTTGCTGCTTCACTTGCTGCAATTATTTCCGCCTCTGTAGACGATAGGGCTACTGTCTTTTGTCTATTGCTTCTCCAGGATATGGCTCCACCAGCATATAAGCAGCACATTCCAGAGGTTGATCTCATAGTTGCTGGATCACCTCCATGATCGGCATCACTGTAGCAGATCAATTATGAATGAGTCACACTTTTGTAGGTGATTCCTTTTTCCAGCGTACCTTGAATATAGCGTAGTATTCTCTTTACTCTTTGTATATCCTCCTGTGATGGATTATCTAGTTCTAGACACAACTCCAACAGCATAAGCAATATCGGGTCTTGTGCAGACCATCAGATAAGTTAAAGCACCAACAGCTTTTCTGTAAGGGAACAGTACCTCTTTTTCATTCGAATAAGCTGCTGTATCTTTCACTATTGGCGTCAATGCCGCTTTGCAGTTGGTCATGTGGAATCTTTCCAAAATTTTCTTTGCATACGCCTTTTGATGAATTTTTATACAATCCTTGGAGCTTTGTATTTCTATACCAAGAAAGTATGAAGCTGATTTCGTAGTGATCTTGAACAGACTCTTCAAGTCATTCAAGAAGCTCTTGGCTTCGATGTCTGATGTTGATGCAACCAGTCCGTCATCTACATACAGTGCTAGTATTATCGTGCTCTCTCCTCTCTTTCTTATGAAGAGGCATGGATCAGCTGTGCTCTGTTTAAAACCAATCTTGACTATGTATTGGGTTATACATGTATTCCAACACTTGGGTGCCTGTTTAAGTCCATATAACTCCATTTTAATTTACAGACTCTGTTAGTATCATCATCATATCCTTCTGGTGTTTGCATATAGATTTCTTCATTTAACGTGCCAAACAAGAAAGCCGTTGATACGTCAAACTGTGTTAGTGACATCTTTTCTTTAGCTGCAACACTCAGGATTGCTCTGATAGTGTTTGCTCTTGCAACAGGACTAAAGTTTTCGTTATAGTCTAGGCCTTTTCTTTGTGCATATCCTTTAATAACAAGTCTAGCCTTGTATTTGTCAATACTTCCATCTGGATTGTATTTTACCTTGAAAATCCATTTACATGGTAAAGCCTTCTTCCCTTTCGGTAAATTAGCCATTTCCCATGTCTCGTTTTCTTTTAAGGATTTTATTTCGCTATCCATAGCTTTAAGCCATTTATCCTTTTCATGACTCGGCAGAACTTCTTTGAATGTTTTAGGTATGACAATATCAGTTGTTTCATTATTAATATTCATAATGTAATCCTTGATTCGACTTGGGATCTTTAAAGTTGATCGATGTCTTAACGTCATTTGACTTTCATTTTCAATCTCTTCAGGTGATAGGTATTCCTCACTTCCAGAATCAGTCTCAATTTCTACAGGTTGTTCCGTAAGAGGGTCTTGCTCTTCTAAAACATCTCCTTCAATATCTGGAACTAAACCAGTTTCATCTTGCTGGTCACAGATTTGATCCGTTCCTTCACGAGAATCATTCAAAGACGTTGTATCTGCAGACTGTTCATTGCTAGAATCACTGGATTTGTAAAGATATCCACGTGGTGATGATCCGGTAGTTGGTTCAGCAGGTATGCCAAAGGAAGTTACTTGAGATGTCAACTTTGGAAATTCTTTCAGAGTTGTAAGTTTCTCATCATCGTGGTGATTTTCTTGCTGCAGTGTAGGAATTTGATCATCGTGATTTATATCAATGTCAGAAGTAAAAGTTTTCTCCTCAAAAACCACATCCCTAGATCTAATGAGTGTATTCTTCTCTTCATTCCAAATTCTATAACCATCATCGTTGTCATATCCAATTAAGATTCCTTTAATTGCCTTTTTCTCTAGTTTCTTTCTTCCTCTTCACTTTAGGAAGATGGGCATAGCATGTGCTTCCAATTACTCTTAGATGTTTAATGCTAGATTTATTTCCATACCATAGCTCAAATGGTGATTTTCCAGAAACTCTACTAGGACCAGTGCGATTGAGGATATAGACAGCTGTGTTTGCTAATTCTGCTCACAGTCCTTGGGGTAATTCAACATGTGCATGCATCATTGCACGTGCGGTTTCCACAACAGTTCTATTTTCTCTTTCGGCACAGCCATTTTGTTCAGGTGTATAAGGCATCACCAGTCTTTGCTTAATTCCTTGTTCCTGAAGTATATCTCTGACTTTTTGATTGTCAAATTCACCACCATTGTCACTGAGAATCTCTTTTACTGTATGCCCAGTCGTCTTTGCTTCTGCCAGCATCAGCTTAAGTTTCTCGTGCACTTCTGATTTCTCTCCCAGAAAGTAAATGTATCGAAATTTGGTAAATTCATCTTTAAATAGTACAAAGTATCTATACTTCTTCATAGAATAAAGGAAAGGTCCACATACATCTGTGTGCATAAGTTCTCCTGGATTGATAGATGTTGGACGAGTCCCAAAACTTTTTCTATGTGTTTTCCCATAAATGCAGCCTTCACATAGTTCGTTTTTCTATTGGGCCCAAATCTAAATCAAGTTCTCTTTCTATTATTTTCTTTACGTGTCTTTTGTTCTGATGTCCCAATCTTTCATGATAAAGTTGTAACTTATCAGACGAGTTCAAAACGCTTACCATAGGTGACTTATTCGGAATTACAACTTTGAAGTCTAGTTTGTACAAACCCCCACCAGGGGTTCTTTTACCGACTAATTTAGTAATCTAGCTTACATTCTCTTATAGTGGATGTAAATATGCTTCTCGGAAGTTTAACTTGTGCCGCCAGCACAGAAAAAATATTTTTTGTTAGTGACGGTACATACCACACATTCATTAAAGAAATTAATTCAATTTTTTCGTTGACTTTTGACTGTACTAATACAGAGCCAATCCCTTCTGCAGGAACAACTTTTCCATCAGCAGTTGTCACTGTATGTTCTGAATCAAAATGCTCAAAGGTTTGAAATATATCATTTCTAATTGTGACGTGAGTAGTTGCTCCGTTATCTACATACCATATTTCTCTATCTGGATGGTGCTGCATGCTACAAGCATTGACTGTCATCAAGGTGACGCTTTGGACTTGGCTGGATGGAGAGCTCGAACGTTAGTGTTAGGTTTGGGTGGCCTTCCATCCTTGATCCATTTCTGACACTGTTTGATTTTATGTCCTGGTACTCTGCAGTAAGGACATGTAACCTTCTTATTATACTTCTTGTTATTAGGTTTCATGTATAATGCCTCTACACTGCTATTTCCGCCTTCATCTTTACCTGTCAAGGCTCGTTCGTGGGCACATAACTGAGTGGTCAGATTTTCTATGGTGCGATCTTTCTTTGATATCAGAAGCCAACTCGACTTGAAACTGAAATAATCTGCTGGGAGTGTGTCCAAAATTTTACAGATCAATAAGATATCGGGCAGGTTCTCTACCGTATCCAGTTGGCTGTTCAATTCATGCCAAATACTCTTAAAGCAGATATATGTGTCGCCATATCGCAATGGTCTTCTTTCTGGTATCTGAAGAAGCGCAAACAGAGATCATAGCTTCTATCCTCAGTAGCTCCATCGTACAAACGGTTAAGTTCATCCCACATTTCCTTTGACGAAGTGAAGCGCATAACTAATTGTAGAATTTCATCTGACATGTTAGTCATCAAGAGTATTAAGATAGCGCTGTCTATATTGATGTATTCTTGAAGCTGTTTCTCAAACTCACTTTTGTCAGCACCAGCCGATGCAGTGAGGGTAGGCCTGTGACGTCGTCCTTCTACGACATCCACCGCCCCCTGGCATGGCTCTTAGCACGACTTGAATTTTACATTTCCACGTTTTCCAATTTTTGGGGTCTAGGTGGCCTACCTGCATCTTGCTGGCTCCTTTTAACAATTTGTTCATGTTAGCCGATGTTGGTTTCGCTCGTCGAACTTTCCGATTCTTTCCCAGCCCTTCAAAAATTACGTAGGATGCTTCGAGTTATGAGTAAACACAGAATAACTACGCTCTGCTACCATGTTAAAGAAACTACAGCGCTAGTTACAAAACAAACATTACGTTGAGAACATAGAGGAATTTTTTATGTTGAGAATCCATAGGAATCCATATATTTTGTGTGACAGACAAACAAGAACGGTAACCTAGAAACCAGTAATAGATAGGTACGACCTGCTTTCTTAACACTTTGTTCTGCTGTGGTGTGTCCTGTCTAAGAACAGACCCCTCTGTCAGAAGCAGAAGACAGGAACCCGTGGATGTAAAAACGGACTAGGGGATTAAACCAGGGGTATGGCAGCCATTTTTTTGTAATGCAACTTGTTAAGACGGATTTAGCAGATAGCCCACCTGATGTTAAGCAGTACTCTCTGCCTATGAACAGTGCATTATCACATAGGTCACGTCCACCTAGGACGCGCCCTATGTGGCATTGCACTGCGCCCGCCACCCTAAGACATAAAGATGAAAAGTCTCATGTGCCTGTAATTTCATACATACATACATACATACATACATAAACTCTCGCCTGTTTCCCGGAGGGGTAGGCAGAGACCACGGATTTCCACTTGCTACGATCCTGACACACCTCTTTTGCTTCATTCACTCTCATCACATTCTTCATACATGCTTGTCGGTTAAGGGTACTCTTGACCTGGCCTTTTTCCAGAACATCTCCGATCTGGTCTGAATATGTTCGCCGAGGTCTTCCCCTTCCCACTGTCCCATTCACGCTCGTCTTATGTACCCGTTTCGTCAATCTACTATCGTCCATCCTTTCTAAATGCCCAAACCATCTGAGCATACCTTTCTCAATCCTAGTCACTACGTCTTCTTTAATTTCACAACGCTCTCTTATCACACTATTTCTTATTCTATCTCTCAAAGTCACACCACACATACTTCTCAAAGCTCTCATCTCCACTGCATTTATTCTACTTTCATGTTTCTTCTGCCATACCCAACTTTCGCTACCATACATTAGTGTCGGTACTAACACCCCTCTATGCACGGCCAGTCGTGCCTTTTTGGACACATTCCGACTGCTCATAAAGGCGTGTAGTGCCCCATTCACTTGGTTTCCAGCATTCACTCTCCTTTCAATATCATCTTCATGCTTGCCGTCTCTTGTAAACAAAGTTCCCAAATATACAAACTTTTCTACTTGTTCCACTCTTTCTCCACCAATCAAAACATCACATATTGTCATTAGTTTGTGTCTTTCAAAAACCATTACTTTCGTCTTACTTACGTTTACTTTCATTCCTTTCATCTCAAAACATTCATGCGCAATTGTTACCATCTCTTGTAACTCATCCGCGGACGGCCCCAGTATTACTTGGTCGTCGGCGTAGAGAAGACATTTGACGAGTAACTCATTCATTCTTAACCCACATTCACTATCTTTCAAATCTTGCAAACAACTGTCCATGAATAGGTTAAACAGCCACGGTGACGCTACACATCCCTGTCTAACACCCTTTTCGATGCTAAACCATTCAGTGTATGACCCGTGTATTCTTACGCAAGCACTGGAATCCTCGTAGAGAGATTTCAGAGCTCGAATGAGGTTCCTGTCTACCCCACACATCGACAGTACCGACCATAGTTCATTCCTCATCACTTTATCGTAGGCCTTTTCCAAATCCAAGAAAGCGCAATAGACTTTTCGACCCTTAGCCAAAAAAAAATCGGTTATGCATCGCAAGGAAAAGACATGATCCGTACATCCCATACCCTTTCGAAATCCCGCTTGTACGTCCCATATTTTCTCATCGGTTTCTTTCACAACTCTTTCAATCAACACCTTTGCATACAGTTTGCCGACGATGCTGAGTAGGCTAATACCTCTGTAGTTTTTGCAGTCTTGCTGTGAACCTTTTCCCTTGTAAAGAGGTACGATGACAGCTTTGCTCAATCCCTTGGTACTTGACCGGTGTTCCAGTACAAATTGAAAAGGCGGTACAGCTGACTCGCTACGATGCCATGTCCAGCCTTCAGCATCTCAACTGTTATCCTATCATACCCTGCAGACTTCCCTGATTTCATACTTCGCAATGCTTTCACAATTTCATCCATGCTTATACTACTCTCATTATGGTTATCGCTTACATTCATAACTGAGGTAGGTGCCTGTCTATCCTGTCTTTCAAACAAACTTTCAAAATACTCTTTCCATCTACTTAATACGCATTCTTCTCCTTTCACTATACTTCCATTCCGATCTCTGATCGAGTTCAACTCAGAGCCTTGAGTTTTACCTCTAACCGAACGAACAGATTTCCAGAAAAACTTTATGTTCGTCCGGAAATCTTCAGATAACCTTTTATCAAACTCATCTTCCTGCGCATTCTTCTTTCTTTTAACCAATTCTTTCACTCTGCCTTTCAGTCTCTTAAACTCTTTCTTAGCTGCATCTAAATCAGCATTCGTTGCCTTCTGCATTCTTTCGTTAGCTCTAACAGCTAGCCAATCCATCCACGCTTTCTTCTTCTCAACTACTTCTTCCTACCTTCTGTACATCTTTATCCCACCACACATTCTTCACCTTTTTTTCTTTCCTCCTCTTAATCACCCCACATGCTTCAATAGCAACACTCACTACTTCTTCTTTAAATTACTTCCACAATTCTTCAATCTCAGAATTGTCATCGAACCTATCAAACCTTTCAATCAACTTATTTTTATACTCATCTATCACTTCATGCTCTTGCAAGTTTTCTACTTTTATTCTTTCTAAAACACTTGTAGGCTCACGCACCCGATGTCGCTATCCTTGAAACAGACCACTTATTCGGCTCATTACCAGGAAGTGGTCTGTATGAATGCTGATCCCACGGTACACCCTAGTGTCTAAAACTTTCTTTCTGATTCTTTCATCCACTATAACAAAATCAATCATACTTTTTCTCACATTCTTCGCCTCTCGCGTATACATATGGATCATTTTGTGGTCAAACATGGTGTTTGTCACACAAAGGTTCCATTCCAAACATAACTCAAGCAAACTTTTACCATTCTCATTCACCCTTTCGTCACCAAACATTCCTAGAACACTATCAAATCCATCCCGCTTTACCCCCACCCAACCATTAAAATCACCTAACATTATTACATACATACATATAGACACACGTCTTTTTCCCCGAAGGGGTAGGCAGAGCCTCAATGAGCCGCTTTTCACTTTCATTATCCTTGCATATTCTCAGAACATCCCTCAAACTAGCCCAAACTTTTCTCTTTCTCCCTGTTCACGCTGAGACCCACCTGTACCGTTGTCGACAGGAGCATATACCCCTACGACAAAGATACGAGTGAGGCCGACTTTCATTCTTAACCAAAGCAATCTCGCATTTACACATTCAAACTCATTCACACACTCAGCCATTCGCGCGGAAAGTATAACACCAAATCCCTGGCAAGCTCTGTCAGTACTAGGTACTCCAGACCAATATGCCGTGTATGGCCCGTGCTTGGTGGTGTCACAGCCTTTCCGCTTCGTCTCGTTTACACATAGAACATCAATCTTTCTTTCATCCATCATCTGACATACCTCATTCAACTTTTCTTCCATTCCTCCTCCAACATTCAACGTAGCAAAACGGCTCTCCGTAGACCGCTTTTCGCCCCCGTGGGAAACGAGACGTGACGGGTGGCGGACCGCGTCGCTGCCATGCGGATGATTATAATTATATACTTACCTCCATTGCGTTCCCACGAGTAGAAGGGATCTAAAGGTCCACCCCCGCAGAGCCCTTTACGGGGGTAAGGCAGATCTCCGCTGTGCCCTGTGACCGCCAACACAGGCACCCTCCGTTAACAACCAGACTGCCCTCTGGCTACGAATCCCTCGGCACGGGTTGGTTTACACCTTGGATCGGGTTTTTTTGGGTATGCTCCCTGAGTGGTGGTTTGATTTCGGAGTTTTCCTTCTCCTAGACAGGCTGCAGACCAATGCTGACGAGGCCCATCTCCCCGGGTTTGATTTCGGAGTTTTCCTTCTCCTAGACAGGCTGCAGACCAATGCTGACGAGGCCCATCTCCCCGGGTTTGATTTCGGAGTTTTTCCTTCTCCTAGACAGCCTGCAGACCAATGCTGACGAGGCCTATCTCCTCGGGTTTGATTTCGGAGTTTTCCTTCTCCTAGACAGGCTGCAGACCAATGCTGACGAGGCCCATCTCCCCGGAGTAATTTCACCGGCACCCATACCTTTCAAACCGGAACACAGCAATGCAAGCACTACTGCTTTGCGGTAGAAATAGGTATGGTGGTAGTACTTCCCTGGACGAACTCTTCACAATTAAGCTCTACTACTAACACCAATTAAGCCAGCTGAGTATCTATGCAATATCAATACTGCAATCACTGATGCACTGTACCATGCGTGGTGATTATGGTAAAACCCCCCATTGCAACCTATGGGGGAGGCCTCATCCAGTATTGGACGTCTTACTGCTGATGATGATGATGATGACTTCTTTGTTCTGAACATTGGAATGAGCAAAGCAAATGAAAGTACTTTGCTTAGTTCATTATGTCGGGAAAACTTAATATTTTCTGTTCATTGCTCGCTCCTGTCTTCCAATTTTTCAACCCTATGTCCTACGGGGCAGTGGGAAAATAAGTTGCACTGTTTCCCAGTGGGGAACAGTAAGACAACATTATTGCCATTGTCCCCCAGTTAGGCCGAATGGGACTAACATTGATACGTAGTCCCCAGTGGGAAGCAGTCTGCTGCTGTAGGCATTTTGCTCAGTAAACAATTAGTGGATTCTCTACAATTTGAACTTATTATACCATGGCTTACCTTCAGATGCTGCATAGAAATCAATACCAGGGTAATTTACTTGCAATTTTGTATATTTCAGATTGAAGACTATATGCCAAGCGAACACATCTGCGAACAATGCACAGAGAAAACAATACAAACATACATATTCATTACAAACACCAAGAAAGCGTTCCAAATATTAAACAAATGTCTAAAAGATATGAGCTCCAAAGTCAACGATATAAGCAACACTTTGGATAAGAACTTTAAATATGAGGACTCAAACGTTATGTTTGTGGTTGAATATGATGATGAAACATATGAACAAATCAATGAGTTGACCGCAGGTAACAATGCTATATTGACTGACAAACCAATCATCATGAAAAAAGATTTGGGAGACCCTGAGAAGTTAAACCTCATGAAGATGCTAACTACAGTTAAAGAGAATAAGGAAAATAGGGGGCCTATAGTCACAGCCACGCCCAGAGTTGTCAAACATCCCAGGATTAAAGAAGTCGAACGAAAAAACTTTTTTGAGGAAACGGTCCCAACTCCAAACGTAACATTGAAAGAAGGAAAAATTGTTATTGAACCCTTAATCACAAGTTATACACCATCAACCCCAAGATTCAACACGTACGCTTGCAATTCCTGCACATCTATTTTCACAACATACAGATCTCTTAAAGAGCATGAAAAAGCGACACATAACTCAGTTATCTACAAATGCAGATTTTGCAATAAAATCTACAATACTCAACAGTATCTAGATATGCACTATTCGTCTTTGCACGGCCAATCCAGATGTAAATTCTGTCATAATCTATTTCTTTCCGAAACGCTGAACAGTCATCTCAAAGAGACTCATCGTAACTTAATCTATAGCTGTCCGGAATGTGATTTAGTTTACTACTCCTATGAGAAACTTGAAACGCATGTTAAATCCAGTCATTTAGGGTTAGATACACCCGTTAGAAGCGACCGGCAGTGTATAATGTGCCTCAAGAGTTTAAGAGAAAATGAGGTAATCAGTCATAAATGCAAGTTTTCTTGTCTGGAATGCACAAAGGTTCCCTGTGTTCATTATAGCTATCTTATGTCGTATCGGGAGCAAGTTTTGAACCACGCGCCGTTGATACGCTGCATAGACTGTGACTTCACAACAAAAAGGAAGGAACAACTCATTGGTCATGTTAACAGGGAACATTTAGATTACCACCCGTTCACATGCAATGACTGCGGAACCCAATTTTACACAAAGCTGGCTCTGAAAACACATATAATGCAGTTCCATCAAGACCTTCAATGTCAGTACTGTGACTTGGATTGCAAGAACATCAAAACCTTGCAAAATCACAGGCATGCTTGCAAATCGATCAGCCGTCGCTTCGACTGTGACAAGTGTGTTGCATCCTTTGACACATCAATAGAATTGGAAAAGCATTATAAAGTAAACCACAGTGAATTTGTTTATCCTTGTTCGCTATGCAACAAAGAATTCCCCGACAAAACCGCCTTAGAAGAACACCACGCCAGGGTTCACAGTGGAATCCAATATAAGAAGAGGAGAAAGATAATTGAATGTACTATCTGCGATATCACATTTAAAAACCTCAAAGAGATGCTCGAGCATGAAAAGTTGCATTCACCGACTGAAGAATTTCCGTGTAAGGTGTGTCCAAAAACGTTTTCAAATCTTAAAAAGATCTATCTACACAAACAACGGCACTACTCTCAAAGATTGAAGTGTCCAGGTTGTAAAAAGGCTGTTGCGGCTTCCTACTTCATTCAACATAAAGCTTTATGTCCATCTCTAAAGACGAATGCCCCTGAAAATATCTGTGAAGTTTGTGGCAAGGCGTTCCATTTGCAGTCAAGTCTCAAAACTCATCTGAAATTTCACGGCAGACCGGAACCGTGCATTCATTGTGGGAAAAAGGTCAAACCGTCATCAATGAAACATCACCTCGAGTCAAAGCATGCATCATATGTTATTCCTGATGATAGTTTGGTAACGAGTCAAGAACAGCTATTGAAGTGTGCAGTTTGTGGTTATGAGGTCAGAAAGAAAGCTGATTTTGAGAACCATGTGAACAGGGTTCATTTGAAGATCAAGCCGTACAAGTGTGATATATGCAGCCGAGAGTTTTGTGGCAAGTCGAGACTAGCTGAACATATGAGAACACACTCTACGACAAACATCTGTTATTGTTCCTTCTGTGGCAAGAAATTTGCGAATAAGGTGTGTTTGAAAATGCATGTTAGACGACACACCGGTGAAAATCCTTATGAATGCAATATATGCTTTGAGAAATTCCGATCTTCAAGTATTATGAAGACTCATCGGCTGAAAAAACACCAGGATAAGACTATCTCTTGTCCATTATGTGACTCTATGTATCATTTGGTGGCAGAGATGAGATTCCACGTTAAGAAAGTCCATTGGAAGAGTACGGACCCATTTGATTATAAGAAAATAGTGTCCGAAGAATTCTATCATCTGTTTCAAGATCGAAGGTTGCAGAGACTTGGTGATGATTCTCTTGTTTTGGCCGAAAGCGAGGAGTACACATACAATCCCTAGGTTATTCCTAGGAAACCACCAACACCAGATCACCACACTTGGCAGATTGATTGATGATCACAGTAGTGTTGATTGCTCAGGTGGATGCTGCTGCCCATCCCCTGGTGTAAGCCCTTAGTCGGCTTTTACGACATCTGCGGGAGGAGATGGAGGGTATATTCTTAGGCCGGGCACACCTCGTACGATACAATAGTTACATCAAAATTGATGTCTAGGTACAAGGTGTATTATAAATTGAAAAATATTATAAAATTATGACCTCTGCGGCGCCGTGGGCGAGTATATAGCCGGGCGAGGACAGTTTCGGGTTCGATTCCCGCTGCGAGACAAATGTGTGAGAATGATCTGCAAATATTTGTTCCGTGTCTGAATCTAGTTTCTGACTTACACACAACAGTGGATCAGGACTATGTATGTGACTTTTGGGTGATAATAAAGTACAAAGTTAAAAAATCGAGGATCAAGAAACAAAAATGTAAATAAAGTTTATATTTTATTAAAAAAATAAGGTACAAAAGGACTTCAATTTATTGTAAATAATTTTATACACAAATATATCGAACGGCAGTGTTTATGAGTATTATTCATTAAAACAACTTAATTGTAACAATAAATTGTTTAGATCAAGTTCCTAGCGTTTATTTCAATACATCTAAATACGTAAATTCACTTCACTTAGCCTTTTGAAAGCACATAGTGTCAAAGACTTACAAGTATAGCTACTAGTTTCACAAAGGTGACAAAATCTAGGTAAGAAATACATAGTAGCCACTACCAAATGTAGAAGGTAATTTTTGGAGGGTGATTTAGCATCTTTCGAAACTAATAAACGAAACAAAATTAAATGTAGTTCAAAAGATGGCGCTGTTCGTGAAATTTATCACAAACAAAGAATTTTGATTTAATTTATAACGATTTCTTAGACAATAATATACATTGGTGTCGATTATTTAAAGCATTCGTTAGAGCTAAATAAAATTATTGCGTTCCTTTTGTAAGTCTGAAATGAAAAGGACCATGTCATATTACCGCTTTATAAAATGCTTTATTTAACCTACACCATGTTTTATCCTATTGGTAACTTCAAGTAAACCTAAATGGTAACCAACGTCAGGTTTGAAACAACAAAATAATTTGCCCTAAAGATCCTAGAGAAATCTATTCGAAACTTTATCAGAACCATTGACAACAGATGGCAATATTGTTACCATAAATAGGTCTCCATTTTAAATCATAACGACTACGCGGCATATTTTATCTACCTATTTTAAATAAAAATAGCTTGAGCTTAAATGGGATTAGGGATTTCGTAGATTTTATGTCAGGAATTTAAGAGGATAAGGAAATCAGGACGGATGGTCTAATGTAGGTTTGCCATTCGTTCTGTGCGATTCGATATTTGTTTTTGTGTGGAGTTTCTCAACAATTCCGCTAGAGGCGCTCATAATTTTCACCATACAAAAAAGAGTTGGGATAACGGATGTACAAAACGACTAGGGACTTAGCTCAAGACCCTTTGGGAATGAGGAAAATGGGGGTAAGGACTAATTGCAAACTCAGAGGACGGGGTGATTACACCCGCCCCAACTTGATTGCCTTCTACCTACGTACCTAGCTAAGGGAAGAGGGCACACAGTCTATGATGGAATAAGTAGGTGTATGGGGAATGGGGTACAGGATCAATGATGGACATAATGTTAGTGGCTGTTGGGTGATAAATAAGATTTAATAGAACCGCATAATCAACTTTAAATATAATACTTCACTTCCGTTCACATATGACCGTAGCACCAATTTTGAGACACTGAGTTCATCTAGTAGTCTAGCTTAGTACTGGTAGCCTCCTTGGTTGCTGGGTGGCAGGTATTCTTGGCCTCCTTGGCGGACGGGGCCACGGCCGTAGCCGCCCACTGGGGCGTCGGGATACCTGGCCTCGCCTTCGTAGGTAACCTGGAAGTAGATAAAAACAACAGGTAAAATAAGCAACGCCATAACACAAGCTCTGCTTAGCTTGGGGCTAGATAATGTGTGAACTGTGGGGCATTTATTTATTATTTATTAATTATTTATTATTATTGCTTCGAAGTAGCGACATCTAGCGCCGAATAGCTTACCTCAATAATCGTTTAATAATAGAAACATAACGCGTTACTTGATTATTATTTACAGCTAGTAAATAATAATCATGTTCTTCCGAAGTACTGTGTAATCATGGTCTTCTGTGTCTGTTTATTATATGATGATCTAAAGAGAATGTGTTGGTTTGAAGGATTTGTAATAACGCCATCTAGTGGTTAGTCATTTAGACGGATTCAGCTGTGAATCAAGCAAGCGCGTTAAGTTTTACACCAACGCCATATATAAAAGGATTAAGATGCTTACCTCGGCATTGAACCCGTTCTTCCAATCAGCGGTGTACTTGACGATCTGCGTGCGTCCGTCGGGCAGCGCGACTCTGTACTCGCCACGCGTCACGTCTCCGTCGGAGATCGCGTTGTGGCTGAAGTTGTTGTCGTCCTCGTTGACGGCGTACGAGAAGTCGAACGGCATGCCGGGCTCGTGGTGGTGGTGGTCACCGTGATCGTGGTGCTCGTGGTGCTCGTGATGCTGGAAAATAGGTAATCAAGTAAGTAATGGGTACCGTCGATATAGGTTTTAGGTTAAAATAATTTATTCTCAAGACAAATGTCACTTATATGAAAACATCGGTACGGAGGAGCACAGATAAATTAGGATATTCTGTGACGGAGGCCTGCAATGCTCTAAGTATGAGAACAATACGTATAAACTTATAGTAATCTAAATCGAACCAGAATTATTCAAATTACCTACCCTACGTTTTATTATTATTATATTTATTTTTCGCTGTTGCATTACCCTTTCCACTCTGGTTTCAGTTGAAAATCAGCATTGGACTCCCAACCAGGGTTACCAGATTCAAAAATGAGATTTCCTGACATATCCCTGACTTTTAACCATGCTGCCAATGGTGTATTGTGTGTCTTTTGGAAATGGTGTATTTTTCTGTTTAAACCATAGACGTAGATATTTTTCGCTAGATCTATGGTTTAAACTCAGTTTTTCCGCCACTATTTAAACTGGGTTATGACTTGACGGAGACTCTTGACGACTTTATTAAAAATATAATTAAATATATCACTTGACATTGGCTAAATTGTTGCAAACATCGAGCAACACGGTACGGAGGCCTGAAATGCTCTAAGGTTGCAAATAATGCACAGAAGGCATTACCTAAGCTAAGAAGATGATGTTTACAGTATATTTATAGACATTATTTTCACTAAGAACGGGATATTTACCATGATAGGTACATACCGTGATCATGACTTCTTAGAATTTAATTATTATTGTGTGGTAAGTGACGATGTGGACGAAGATGAAGCACAAAGGTCTAGAAGGCACCTATTCGACCTAGACGACCTCTGTGGCGCGGCGGGCGAAGGTTGGCCTGCGACGCAGGAGGTTGCGGGTTCGATTCCCGCCTCGGAACAAATATTTGTGCGATCGCAGATGTTTGTTCAGGGTGTTCTGGGTATTTTATATGCATAGTAAAAAATATCTATCTATGTAATATATTGTATTAAGTATATCAGTTATCTAGTACCCATAACACAAGCCCTGCTTAGCTTGGGGCTAGATAATGTTGTGTGAACTGTCCAGCATTATTTATTATTTTATAATTTATTTATTTTTATTCTTTATAGCCTTAAAGAGACCCAGATTATAGTTTTCAGGAAAGATAGACGACAGAAGTGTTCTCACTCACCCACTCCTTAGCAGTTCGCATTATAAATCAAATCAAATCAAATATCTTTATTTCAGGCTTAATTGGAAAATGTATAAAAACCTAAACAATAAGCCCATAGCAACATAAATACCTTAAAAACTAACATACAGTATAAAGGTAGAACTGAAACGTTTAGTACGAATAGAGGATATACTAATGAGGTAAGGGTGGTACCGAGCCGTGCGTCTGCTCGTCCTATGATGAAAAGGAGATGGTGGGATCAGATCGTGAAGTTCCTGGGAACCCCGAAATGTACCTAACCTATAGAAGATCGAAAGGCATGCGGCTTTACGGCGGTGCTCGAGACTCTGGATTTTATGGAGATTTTATGGAGATTTTCTCTGATTCAGTGCGTGAAGGAAATGATGCTTTGTAAACGAGTTTACTGCCTCTATAAACTTTACTGCTCATAATAAAACATTATTTTATACCTTGAAACTTGATAACATAAATGTAGATTGCAAAACTACATTCTTATAAAATATGGTGCATATTTCTTTATCCTTATTTATTTATTCAAAAGTTTTATCGTCGCAATGTTGAAATTGAAATGGCTAAAACAGTACTTTCATATTACAGTTTTTTTGGTAGGTAGTTTATTTTTATAAGCTTTATATTAACTTGCAATTACCTATGTCCGGGTGGAGTATGTTCGACGAGGTGGAATCTTGCAACCGAATTTTAAAGCAGTTATCCTCAACTGATTGAGCTGAAATTTGGCATACCTGTGAAGTTCCGATGACAATACAATATGATGGTGACAGCGAGCTGATCTGATGATGGAGACGGATGGTGGACTACGGAACTCCTCGATGGATAATAGTAGACTGGCCGTGTTTAAGCTCGTTTTGATCAGCACACGGTTACGATCACAATTTTATAAAAGCTTGTTGGTAGTTACTTATTGAAAAATTCACAAGTGACATGTTCACTAAAACATAATTACTTACCTACTTAATTTTTCTAGCTTCACAATTAAACTATTTTTGTTTTTTCTTAGTTGTTTACAGTGTTACCTTGGATGCTAGATGGGTCCGTGTACAAAAGGCGACAATTAGGTTAGTTAGTAGGTACCTATAAACAGTAAGTAACATCTAGATACCTAGTAAAATGAACTCCTTACGTGAGTCAATAACCTACATTTTACTTCTTTCGTGTCAGTTGCTAAACATGACTAAATTTAAATGGACCTACATTTTAGTAAAAAAAAACAGTAGGCTACATAGCTAACTAAAATTAAGTCGGACCATCAACTTGTCGTAAGTAGGTAGGTACCTACCATTACCACGAGAAGTTGTCTAATATTTAGCTTAGTAGGTACCTACATGGTTCAAAGTCATACAAACGTATTAGCACAAATATGGGCATACAGAGTATAATTTTACACTGAAATGACTGTTGTTGGCTTTTAAATTGGTCATTATTTGCGGCAAATCATATTTGGTTCAAGAAAACAGTGGATTAATAGCAAAAATAACACCGAAATTTTTGTCCATACAAGTAATTTCTATGTTATTTTCGCTATTAGTCCACTGTTTTCTTGAACCAAATAGGGTCAATTCGCTAGTTAGTCGGCCGCCTTTAGTTTTCGGCCTTTTGGCGAAGTCTCTATAGTAAAATGGAGATAATAGCGATTCCTAGCAATTTGTTTGTGCAAAAGTATGATCAATTCATCTAGAAATAGTTGCATGACATCTGGTTTTTTTTTCGGCTAAATAACCTTCACTAGTAATTTTTAGTGAATTTATCAGTTTGACGCCAGCATCAAACCTGTCACCGCCTGCGTAATTGTAGGAAAAAATTAGTGACACGCGTTTCACTCCAAGGTATTTTTTTAATGTTTTTGTAAGTAAATGATGTTGATGTGCATTTAATTGACTGTAGAAATGACTTATTAACATATTACCACTATGTTTATTGCAGTATTTGATTTAAAACTACGATAATTAAGGTGGCCGGAAAGTAGCATCGAAAATTTCCAAAATGTTTAGTTCTCGGCCTAGTGGCCGAAAACTAGCATAACACAGCCTATAATACAATTGTCTCTTTCTTTTATTTGGCTACGCATATATCGAAATTCTCTTCTGTTTCCGATTATGAGCCATGTGATGGATTAGCTTATTAGTTTTCGGCCACCAAAGTACATCAGTATGAATAAATAGCGATGAATCAAAGTTGGCCATTTTATTGATGGCCGGAAACTAAAACAGAAATAAAATTGTAACTCAGTTTTCGGCCTACCTGAATTTGTATGGAAAAGATGTGGCCGGAAACTGAATAGCGTCATTCAGTTTTCGGCCACAATTTTAAGCCAAATAGGCATAAATTATAATAAGTGTTCTAGATTGATTTTCTAAGTATAATTTCTATATTAATAGTTTTTTTTCTTCAGGTTTCAACTAATAATATTAAATTATCAAATATAGTTTTTAACAAAGTCAGTACCTACATAAATACATAGATCTATCGCAAAGACAAATTTTTGTGCACTGTTCCGGGATACAATAAAACACTTATACCGCAAAACATTAATCAAATTAAATTCATAGTATGCAGTGGATTATACTAAATGTCTCCAAAACACACTGGAGAATTTAAACTGAGAAAAACCCGAAATAACGAACGTAGATTTCGTTTCACAAAAGAAAGTTTTTTAACATTTAAAACCAACTCTGGCTATAAAAAACATAAACATGCCTGTGATTCTAAAGAAGATGAAAAAAACTCGAGAAAAGGTCTTCTGAAATCCAAAATGACGATGTTCTGTAAGAAACATGTTCGAAAGACAGGAAAAACTCCAAAATTAATTTTTTGACATATCTATTAGTTGAGGATGAAAAAACAACCAGAAATTGAGAAGAATCTGAGCGGAAATGAAATAAATTGAGCGGAATATCCCAAAAACTTAAAACTTTGACACTATGCATTAGCATTACACAAAGTCAAACAAATCAAGACTAGCCGATTAAGTTTGCTGATTTTCTACCACCAAATCTATCCATAATAGAAGAACCTTTCAAATTTCATGAAATCCCGACTTATAAAGACAACATAATTTCACCATCAAATTCAAACAAAGAGTTACTAGTAGCCGCATTCCTGCATACACAGTGACGCTATAGTAACTCGGAGCAATACGCTGACTCTGACACAAACTATAACACACCTTATTAAATAACAAGCAAAATGCCAGAATCAATTATGGAATATAGAGAGGCTTTTAATAAATACTTATTTATACCGGATCCCCGAAGGAAAACTATTAATATACGTACGCCAGCAGCAATTTCGTCTTGAAACATGCCAAAAAGCCTAAAGAAAAAAAAAGACAACATAAAGAATAGAAGTGCGTAAACAAAGACAAGGAAGTCAAAATTGAAGAGATTGGAAAGAGATCAGATAAGCAGTTGAAGAAAACAGAAGTTTCAACACGAAAGGTGGCAAAAGTAAAAAGGCAATAAAGAAAACGAAAGAATAAAGTACCGGTGTGATCATATTTTAATAAGCCACACAGAAGAAAATGCAGAAAGGAATACAAGATGTGATTTCTGCACTAAATAGTATCATTTAAATTTACAAATTTTTTAGGACTCAAACAACTAACCCTACAAGATAAGCCTTTCTAATGCAATGCATGCAATATTGATTCCTAATTAATTCATTTGTCTTAGTTTTTAGTGATTATATTTTCAATTGGGGTGGTTAAAAAGATTGAATGTAGGTACCTAATTGTTAAAGCTTCATGTTAATGTTAAATAATGGCCATCTTTAAAAAAATATATAATAGTGATAACGTCAAATTATTAATGTGTTTTTAATGTTTAAAATGCTTATAACTATTCGAAATTAGCGACTGCTACTTATAATTAATATTATTTCATATATAAGAGTAAGAAAAAAAACAAGATGATATTTTGATGATAACCATAAACTTAAAAGACTGTTAAGTAATCAATTTGATCAACTTGAAATGTCATTAGTTATTTAAATTAAAGGCTGTGATTACTATATAATTCATTAAATTGCATACACTGATCGAGAAAATATAATACATGATAATTATTGTTAAAACCATAGTTGATGATGCAAGACTTGTGGTTGTTAACAATTAAAAAAACTGTAATTACTATTTCAACAGTAAAGAAAAAAATAATTAAAAAGAAAAATGTATAAGTAATAAAAGGATTTAAATTTAAAGACAAAAATAATAAGACAGAGAAGTGAGTACCTAAACTTCTACCTAACAGGACATTTCAAATTAAATTATTAAAAAAAAACAAAGTCAAACTTTGATTTTGTTTATTTTTATAGTTTTTCTGGTGAGGCCTAAAAACATTTTTACGAAAAAACGAGTTTTTAATGTAACTATAATAGCTTCATCT
This sequence comes from Operophtera brumata, assembly GCA_932527175.1. Classification (NCBI taxonomy): domain Eukaryota; kingdom Metazoa; phylum Arthropoda; class Insecta; order Lepidoptera; family Geometridae; genus Operophtera; species Operophtera brumata. The sequence continues at coordinate 48,003,962 of OW052239.1, read as the reverse complement.
TACTTTTTTATCCATTATAAGTAGCGGCCGAAAACTAAATACCATGTGGCCGAATACTGAAATTTGTGGCCGAAAACTAGCGTTTTGGTCATTTTTGGGATTAAAATTTATTATAAAAAAAACTAAGATCACTTCGCGTCAAACAGTTTTGAAATCAGAAACTACAATATTTTATCTATCAAAATACCTTATCAGTACAGATTATAATCAGTAACATTTTTTTTTTCTGACCGTTTAAAGTTGCCAAGTCCACTAAGAGGCCGTAAACTAGCGAACCGACCCTATGATTTGCCGCAAATAATGACCAATTTAAAAGCCAACATCAGTCATTTCAGTGTAAAATTATACTCTGTTCGCCCATATTTGTGCTAATACGTTTGTATGAAAAACCAACCACCTTAACATTGGCATTAGTTAAGTCGTTAGTTAAGCTGCCCATTAAGTACCTAGAACTTCATTGACAAATACCTAGTAAGTTCTGTCCAAACAAAAGAAATAAAATTAAAGTAGGCAGACGTCTCATTTAAAATATCCGTACAAGTGCGAGTCGGACTCGTGCACGTAGGGTTTCGTACCATTATCTTAAAAAACGGCAAAAAAACACGTTTGTTGTATGAGAGCCCCCTTCAATATTTATTTTATTCTGTTTTGTAGTACCTATTTGTTGTTATACCGGCAACAGAAATACCTACATCATCTGTGAAAATTTCAACTGCCTAACTAGGTATCACGGTTCATGAACCGTGATAGGTACCTAGTTAGGCAGTCTGTCACCATGCTGTATCTCATGAGATACAGCATGGTGACAGACTGACGGACAGCGATATCTTAGTTATCTGATAGGGCCCGTTTTACCCTTTGGGTAAGGAACCCTAAAAATTGCGGACAGAGTATGCATTGCCACAGAATAAATAATAGTACAAGCATTCCATCATTCACTGCAGAAAGTTTCGTGTAGGTAGGTACCTATCGTGCGTGTGGTAGGTAACAGCGACATTTTGTTATTTCGATAGGCAGTCCAGACGTTAGGTCTAACTAAATAAAAATATTGTTTTTTTCTAGAACACGACGAAGTCAGTGTTCGATTGTTTGTTGTTAACTATTTTGTAAATTATAACTACGTATTATGCTTTTTCAAGATGTGGATATATGGGGAGAAGAACTTGGTCTTGGTCTTGGTGAGTTCCTTCAAAACTAATTTCTACTTACGTCTACTCATCACTAGATGTCCGGATTTTATCTTCCTAAACTATTAAATATATTCCAAAATAGATGGCGCTACTATCTATTGTGGAATATTATGTATTACACTTATATTACATTTGTATTATGTATGTTATCATATATTATGGTATTATAAGTTTATCAGACTGTTCAGGTTACCCATTTGATTTTTCCCAAGGAATGGGCCAGCAGTTAAAATTGAAACCTAAAAGAAAAATGCGTTGCACAACTGAGTTCCCGATTCCGCCAAGTAAGTCTATTATTATAACATACTTGTAATAGAATAAGGCAATCAAATTGAGACCTGCTGGCGTACCACGTGACTTGCAAATTATCATTTTATAAAATAAATTTATATAGTATAGATACCTACTCTGCTGAAAAGTTATGTGGTACTACCTACGTGCACCGGGTTCCACTTATTTGCCGCTTACCTACTCATAACTCGCTTATCAAATCTAGATACCTCTTTAATAAGTTTTTTGTGAAAAAAATATTTTTCAATAAAAACTTTTATAAAATTAGTGACCGTAACCGTGCGCTGAGCAAAATGAGCCTAAACACGGCCAGTCTACTATTATTCATCGAGGAGTTCCGTAGTCCACCTTCCGTCTCGATCAGCTCGCTGTCTCCATCATATTGCATTGTCATCGGAACTTGACAGGTATGCCAAATTTCAGCTCAATCGGTTGAGGATAATTCAGTGGCACGATTCCACCCGGACAAACAAACATGTAAAAGCCTGTAAAAACATAAGCAATCCGTTTTTACAGATTTTACCATTTTGGGCTCACTTTTATAATAGCTTTTAAATTCTTTTTCAATAATTTTTCAGTGGATCCATCTTACATGCCATGTAAGTTTAATCGTTTGTTATTTGGCGCTAGAGGGCACTCCTGTTTATTTACGTAGTAGTTTTATTTACATCGATATAATATTTATTTATGAATAAATGTTTTGTAGCCAGCAGCAGCGATGGTACGTTTATTTATTTATTAATTATGGTTAAAAAATGGGTTGTTACTAGAATCAGGGCAACAAGCTATTGATTCTTCTATGGTTGGTGTCGTTGGAACAGGAGTTTTTTTTAATTTCTAGGACGATTCTAAAATGATCCTTGGATTTTAGCGGATAAAACATTTTTGAACAGTTGAAAATTACTATAGCACTTTCAAAGACATCAGAAATATTAAATATTTAATTATTCTTAAACCACACCGAATGTTGAACGAATCGAGACTGTATTTTGAATTGACCGTTGTATTCTGCCCCCGCATAATAATAAAAACCTAGGTACTTAAATTGTTATTTCTTCTAGCCTGTTTCGTCACAATGTTGGACTAATAATCTACCCAAAATCCTTGCAACCATCTCTATCCTTCGTCGCCTCCCATACAACCGAAGGCGTCTATCTCCTCCCTATAAAGTTTTTTTTCTTTAATGTGTTTTGCAGAGAAAAATGGCTTTGATGGCGGTGGCAACGTTATCGATAATGGCAGTGACGGAGTGGATGACGGTATGTGACGGTGAACGGAGGACCGTAAGATGTCCCCTGCCGGGGAGTACCTATTTAGGCACTATTCCCAAGGCAGCGGGGAACAGTCTGCAGACACAGACTAAGAGTGTAATGCAGGGGACATCTTACGGTGAACGGTCTGCAATTAGACATACATACACTATCATCATCATCAGCTAGCAACTTGAAGGACTGGAGTCCTACAAGTTTCCACAGAATCTTCGACTAGGTCTCGATCCGCCTCTCCGCTTGACTACCTGTGCCGTTTACAATGTAATTGGTCCATCGAGCCAGGCACATATTCTGCAACGGATTCTCAAATCCGCATCTTAATCGGCGATGCCTTAGCCAATTCCACCACGGTTCTAGCTGGTGCAGTTGAAGGTGTATACTTTTTGCTAAGTTAAGCAGTAAATCATTTGTTTTTCATTTGTTGTCTTATAATATGCTTTCCCAAACGTTCCGTTGAGTTAATAGATTTTAAGAATTGTTGTTGTTTATGTTGTAGTAGCCACGCCACCGTCTACGTTGGGACTTTACCAAGTACCAGAACCACCGCCGGACAAACTCTATTACATTGATGATGATTAAGTCAGGAGGTCAGACAAGGCCATGTTCCGTTTTCACCTGTAAATTAGCGTCCTCGCTATCTACGTAATAAAAATATACCAAAGGTTGTTTTCTTTTATTTGGCTCAGTAGATAGGTACCCCAGGGACCTCAAAATGTCACAATGCCTGAAAACCAAACTGTATAACCAATGTGTCCTGCCCCCAATTATGTACGGCGCCGAAGTATGGACGCTCACTAAGGAAGTTGTGCATATAATGAGAGTCGCCCAAAGGGCTATGAAGCGTGCCATGCTTGGAATATCTTTACTGGAACGGTCCAGTAAAGACCGACTGCAGTAAAGGTGTTGCGGACGCGGGTCCGCAACACGGAAATCTGAAGGAGGACAAAAGTGGCAGATATTGGAGACCGTATTGGGAGACTAGTGGCGCTGGGCAGGACACTTGGCCAGATTTGGTGACGGCAGGTGGTGTAAGGCCCTGACGGAGTGGTGGTCGAGAGGGGGCACTGAAGGCCGTGGCATACCATCAGCTAGGGGAACGGATGATATATAGAGGCTGTAGAGGGAAAGACCTGGATGCGAATCATGCAGAACCGACTGGAGTGGCGTTTGAGTGAGGAGGCTTATACCCAGCAGTGGGCTATTATTTGCGCTGCCCATGGTGAGATAAGTATTATATTAAGTACCTAACGCCATGTTTTATAATTGAAAATTCAGTCCAGGTGGCGTATAAAAGCTTCGAACTTGATGAGTATGAGAGAGGGTTCCTTGTAGGGTTCCTACATCTAAACGCGTAAAAATTAGAAATTAAAATAAAAAAAATTTTAATTGCATTAAATTAGAAATGCTACTATAGTACAGTCCGTCTGAGACGTATTGTAGCAGCATTTAGAAATACTAACTCAGTTCGTCTTAACCTGTGGGGACGTATTGTAGCAGGTGTTTGGCTCAGGGCGGTATGTATATATTTGGTTTCGGCTGGTTGCGTCAGTCCGGATGGCTTGGATGGTTTGGACTCCTATATTCTAGGAGGCCTGTCAACACTCAACATCGAGAGCTCCTTCTGTTTAACACGCCATTACTTTAACAGAATACTCACTTCATGAGGGGCTGGTCCGGGTGCGGGCGGTATGTATGTGTTGGGTCTTGGGGCTGGTTGCGTCGGTCTGGGTGGCCTGTATGGTGGTGGTGATGGGATCTGAAAGTAAATGAATAAGTTTTTTGTTAAAAATAGATTTTACGAAAATATTTTATAAAGTTACTGATCGGAACTGCGTGCTGATCAAAATGAGCCAAAACACGGCCATCAGTCTAATTTTATCTATCGAGGAGTTCCGTTGGCCACCTTACATCTGTGATCATCAGATCAGCTGTCAGTTCGTTGTCACTGAAAAATTGTATTGATATGGAAAATTGGCATAGGCAAATGTGAAGAAGTGGTTCTAATTCATCTGCAAAATTTGATCTACTAAAACAATCTAACATACAAACAAGCTTTTAGAAATAGTCGCCTTTCTACAATGTAGAATGAATGATGAGAGTGGAGGAAATAATCGTTTGAAGAGGAACATCTCACCAGACATCAGTTCTCTAAATTTTGGTTGAATCTAGCGATAAACCTCAAAATGTAGATTGCCTACTTCGTAAAGGGTTATCACTTCAAAAACTCAGTTACTTATATAAAGTTCAAACCAATGTAATTTGCCCCACCCAATGACACTTCCTTTTTTACAAAGACCTTTAGAGTTATTTTAGAGTCTTTGCATTCCATTCACTTATGGATGAATTTTTGATTCAACCAATAATTTTATTAGTTTGTATTTTTTTGTGTGTAGGTATACCATTTTGTTGATGGCATCGAAAAACAGTGATCAAACATGACCCAGACATTTTTCGACGCCCAACGTTAAAGCAATTAGATTGGTAGGTACCTAGGTAGATACGATTACAATGTTGTATCAGGCCCACGCATTTTGCTTTGAACAATGCATAGCCTTGCTGTTCATATTAAACTATTGAAATGTCAAAATAATTCTGCTAGATACTTAAACATTTTTGAATTGGCCCTGATGTTAATGTTCGGGCACATTAGCTAGGTAGTTCTAGTCTAGAATGACGCATGCATATTCTGTGAAATGAGTTTGGCACCTGGGGGGGTTACTATGAGCTCTTATATCCATTCAGTTCAAAAACTATTCAGTACAAAATATCGGTTCATCGTTGACATTTTTCATCGTTGAATAACTTTAATCGCAGAAGTCTGTAGACCCTCTGCGATCGTGCCTTTAAATATAGTTGCGGACATCACGGAACCAATATTTTGTACTGAATAGTTTATCAACTGCATGGCAATAAGAGCTCATAGTAACCCACCAGATCTGTGCCCCACTTCTAACATCGGGTCTGGGTGTTGTGATACCATAGGTACCCATGATACAAGTGTAGGTAAGTATAGGTTAGGACAAGTATAATGCGACCGTTTTGTGTCATGCTACTAGCGCCATCTAGTGTCGAGTAGTGGAATGTTCACTAAGTTAGAGGTTTTTTTGATTCAGCATCCTTCTGCCAATTATGATGAAGCTCTAATTTTTTATGTATATGTTTTTTATTAATCCTATTATGGCTTAGTGTAGATTTAAAAGTAAAGATGGCGCGTGCCAGATAGTGGCGCCATCTAGTTTAGTACCCTCATTTTATTTCTATCTACTTTCGTTGTTCTGCTTTTGAGTGCCGAGTCTAAGTTTTTAACAACTATTTAAAACGGAGTTATGACTTATGGTGTAGTGTTATTTGTTTGCTAGAAAGCGTAGGTAAAATTCAGCCGATATACCTAACTAACCAAACCTCCTTTTGGCTACGATTACCCAAGTTTTTATCGTAAGTACCTACTAATCAAACGGCTAATATCAGGGGGACCGTATGTAAATCTATTGATACTTACATTATTAGTGTTAGTTTGAGGCGGGAACGGTATAGAGGGCGCGTCGTAGTTGTATCCTTCGTTGCCGGCTGCTGTCGCCATCGCTACCACGCATAACGCTACTGCACACGATAGCCACATCTGGAATTAAAATAAAAACCATTTTAATTGTGAAAACACGTAAAAGATGTCACGAATCAAACGCAACGGACGGCTTATTTATTCTACGAGGTTCCATTACAAATAGCTCCTCTGGAAGCTCGCACTAGTAGGGTACTGAAGTTTAATAAGTTTAAACCTAGTTGTCGCGACTAGAAAATTTAGGACACGTTATCACTGTTACTCCTTGGTTGGAGAACTCTTTGTTACGGGCTATGTATTTGGGAACCCCAGGGAGATTTCGTATTCTAAATATATTTGATTACTGGCAACTCGCCCCGGCTTTGCACGGGTAGTGTCAGGATCCGAACCCCCCCACAACCTTCCCAACCCCCCCATCTATTATCCACACACAAATACAATCAAGCTTTGCTAAAGCAGTTTGACAGACAGTTTAGTTAAATCTGTCATTTTTGAAAGAAACGTCGTCATTTTATCTATTTACCTTTTAATGTGTTTTTTGAGTTATTTCGTGTAATTTTGGTGGCATTTTAACCTGTGTTAAAATTAATATATTACGTGGATAAATAGCACATGTGTGATGTCGTGAAATTTAAGTGTCATTTCGAAATTGTGGATTTTTCCCACTAATAACTCGGTTTTTCTGCCACTATTTAAACAGACTACCTATGACTTGACGGAGACTCTTGACGACTTGACTAATTTTATTACAAATTTAATATCACTTGGTGAAATTGTTTGGAGCACTCCTCAGAAGCCATTATATGAAGAAGAAGAAGGTTACTTAGAAACCTAAATATTATCACCATCCTAAAATATGAATTGCATCGCACGGTTGTGCATTCTGCCATCAATAACCAGACGAATTCCTATCCTAAGGGCACTAAAGGTGTGTCTACACTTCTCTGCATTACGACGATGCAGACTTGCATAGTGCAAGGCCGAGACACTGAAATGCTGGAGGTAGATTGTATCTTGTGCTACCTACTCAGGTGACGATATGGTAGAATGCGTTTATAGGCTTCTGCCTAGTAACTAAGAGGTCAATAGGTCGTAAGTATTGTTTATAGCAAGTTCTCAAGTTTATGACTTTACAAATAGATTAAGTAGGCACCTAGGCATATTAATACCTAGGTATCTAGGGTGGTATTGGGCGGGATTGAACCTGTGACCCTTGCTAGATAGACTATCGTAGTCTTTACAAATAGATTAAGTAGGCACCTAGGCATATTAATACCTAGGTATCTAGGGTGGTATTGGGCGGGATTGAACCTGTGACCCTTGCTAGATAGACTATCGTAGTCTTTACAAATAGATTAAGTAGGCACCTAGGCATATTAATACCTAGGTATCTAGGGTGGTATTGGGCGGGATTGAACCTGTGACCCTTGCTAGATAGACTATCGTAGTCTTTACAAATAGATCAAGTAGGCACCTAGGCATATTAATACCTAGGTATCTAGGGTGGTATTGGGCGGGATTGAACCTGTGACCCTTGCTAGATAGACTATCGTAGTCTTTACAAATAGATTAAGTAGGCACCTAGGCATATTAATACCTAGGTATCTAGGGTGGTATTGGGCGGGATTGAACCTGTGACCCTTGCTAGATAGACTATCGTAGTCTTTTTTTTACGTAGGGTTTCAACTTTCTCGTAGACTATCGTAGTCTATTTTTACGTAGGGGTTTAACTTTCTCGTAGACCGTCGTAGTCTTTTTAGGGTTCCGTACCTAAAGGGTAAAACGGGACCCTATTACTAAGGCTCCGCTGTCCGTCTGTCTGTCCGCCTATCACCAGGCTGCCTGCCAGGTTCATGAGATACAGGCACCAAGTGTCTGTATCTCATGAACCCAGGCACTAAGTGCCTGTATCTCTTGAACCGTGATAGTTAGACAGTTGAAATTTTCACAGATGATGTATTTCTGTTGCCGGTATAACAACAAAAAGGTACTAAAAACAGAATAAAATAAATATTGAAGGGGGCTCCCATGCAAGAAACGTGTTTTTTTAGCCGATTTTATAGATAATGGTACGGAACCCGCGTGAGACCGACTCGCACTTGGCCGGTTTGATTTATTTTAATATGTATCAAACGGAACTGGCTTGTGAGCAGACAGTATTAGGGCTCCTGAAATGCCAGCCGTCTGTCGACACAGCGCGCTATAGGTCGAACTCGTGTACTGAACCTATTTCATTCAATTAAATTAGTTGCTCATTAATTTATTTGGGTGAATTTAAGCTCTTTAAGCTAACAGAGTCTGGCTAACGAAAGTTGGCACTAGAAATAGTTTTAGTAAAACGGTGACTGTTTTATTAAAACTATGGTAGACAATTTCCACCAAATTGAAAAGTAACGCAATTCACTTCCATTGAATTTCACTACACTTGTGCTCTTTAAACGAGCTACATCGGTTAAAATGCCACCAAAATAACACAAAATAACTCAAAAAACACCAGGAAAAGAATTAAAATAAAAGTAGACGACGTCTCTTTTCGAAAATGGCGGGATGAGTCCAAACTTCCGTAGCTACGGCTTTTTGGTTTGGCTTTACAATACCTAAATACTTATACTTACCGTTTATTATTGGAAAGGCCAATATTAGGGACACAATACAGGTAGGTAAATAAATTCTAAATAGTGAATCTTGTTCGGAATTGCGCGCATTCACCTAATCACAGATAAATACATAATTTGTCTAAAATCTACGGCAAGACGAGTGTTTAAAGTCTTAGAAAGTGGATCGTGGTTTCACCCGCCTATAAGTTGCAAGTTGCAACGCAAGCGGGCTTCGTAAACTGCTGATTAGGGATGTATTTACGCGACCAGGCTTTTTATGTGTAACATCTTTCCTCTCTCTACCCTGAGGGCTTATGCTTAGTTTTGCAAAGAAATTCGACCGACTTCCGACTTCCGAGTAGCGAGCTCTCGTTACCGAATGGAGTCATTTCAATCGATACATCTTTCACCTTACCCTAAGTGTTCGGCGTACTCGTAAATCGGTCGATCGAGCGCTCACCCATAACTTCCGAGTTACTCGTAACTTGTTGGTTTTAGAAACATGGCGCATTGGATTTAAAACGTGAAATGCTAGCAAATCTCTATGGAATTTGATTTTCGAAGCAGTCAGTGTCGCTTAAAGCATTCATTCCTCCAAGGAAAAACGATTAAATTACCAATTTTTTTTTAAAAAGTTCTGAAATAGGTGCGATTGTTTGTTTGTTTCAGAAACACAAACAAAAATCTTCTAGGAAATAGAAAAGTGAAGCTACTACAAAATGTGGACAAAACCAATGTAATTTCAGATTAAGTATGATAAAGTTTATGGAGTTGTTAGTAAATATTTTCTTCATATTCTATGTACATTGTTTTTTACAACTCTACCAGCATTTGCTGTTTTCGTCATAGGTTATCTCGGATCCCTGTCCAATTTAGACGATTCATAAAATTAGATAATGCTAGAAAATTTCTAATAGACATAATTGAATTAAAAAAGATAAAAAAACGTTCCAAAATACTCCAAGATTTGGTCTCGAGATAACGAAAACAAGCTTCTCACCGTCCAAAACCCAAGTGAGAGTGAAACACGAAAAGATTATCGTATATCGAGTGATTTCGATCATAGTACTGTCAATTTTGGAACTCATCATCGCATTTTGCAGAAAAACCGTTGTAATCGTGAGTCGGTCTCACGAAACGATCGCGAGGGGCGATCATCGGTGACTCCATACAAATTACGACATTTCGAGTCGCAATTCGGTTTTCGTTATTCCGAGTTGTAACAAATTACAAACCTGTGGTAGGCTGGTAGGCCCTCTGCAATCTGGGGGAGTGATTTACTGAAAAGGGACGAAAGTGTGTAACAGGTAGCGTGCATTTTTCCGAGAGGCTGGTACTATCAGCCATGTTGTTATCACTCGTCGTTTCGTTCGTTTCGTATGTGGTAGTGCTGGCCTCTGGTGTCGGAGTTTGTCAAGCCGCCCGAGGGCCTCTGACATGGCTTATCGAATAACAGCCGGGACCGACAGCTTAACGTGCCCTCCGAAGCACAGAGCGATGGAAATGCGCACATAACTTAGAAAAAGTCATTGGTGCGGAGCCTAGGATCGAACCCGGTATCGTTGGATTCTGAGTTGCACTATTGAACCGTTAGGCTACCATCGCTTGTTATCACTAAAGAGGTGAGATATCAGGTGTTGCACATCATAGCGACTACCGTACGATTACAGTAAGGTAAAAAAAATACAAGTGGTTTTTTTTTACCCGGGTTTTGATTGCAATTGCACTGGTAGGTACATGCACATAATATGGCACAGCAATACTCTTTGAAAGTAAAAAAATACTTGGATATTGAAAGTAAAGATGTTCGTTGTAATCGCAAGACACATTTATTTAATGGTCATATTTAGACGAGAGGAAGTAAATAATTGAAATTATAGCGAGCCTTCATAAGAATAAGAAACATAGGTAGTAACCCTGAGCAATAGAATTACTTGCAAGGTATCGAAGTACTTTTTCGAAAATGCAATTATGCTCTGCAAGTATTGCCAAGTACGAGTATATTGGTTGGCAAAAGCGATTTTTTTCCCTATTTTTAATCGGGCACGGATCTATTTCTACTTGAAAAATACTTGAAGGTATTTTGGACCCTGGTTTTTGGGTGGATGTACTTGGAAGCGGGTACTCGATTTTGCAAGTACGATCCATCACTACTTCTAATGTCTTTGAAAAGGCAACCATTCTGTCACTCGTGACTAGTGATGTACTAACCCTAATTTGACTAAGCTTAGGTTAGATTTAGTCGTGCCTTTGTACAGAATGATAATTGTGGTAAATCATTTTTAATTGGAACGTTTTTGTACAACTATAGGTATACCTAGTATAATTATAGACGTAGTAAATCTTGATTTTCTAAAAGTTGTTAATGAGGTAGGTACAATTATTTTAAATAGTTTTTTCTGAAAATATCTAATACTAGCAACGCGTCCCGGTTTCGCACGTGTAGTTTTAGGATGAAAAACAGCTGAGTTGAGTTTAGGAGTAACGTAATATTATAGTTTACTATACTTAATTTGCTTTATTTCTACAAATGTTAGATACTTTGTTTCTAAATGAGTGTATTCAAAGTCCTATGTCTTCTAAGGTATCTATATTGGTCCCTAATCTCCCGTGGATGTCGTATAATTGACTAAGGGATTACACCTGGGGATGGGCATCACCTGAGCACGTAAGACCTTGTGCAGCAGTAGATGGCTACCTGGTGATGATGACTACATTGTATCTTTCCACGATGGCACAGTATCTAAAGCTTTAGGTAACATTCACAGCGCACTGTCTCTTTTGAAGGACTCCATAAAATAGGTTACGTGCACATAATAATTTCGTGTGAACAACATCTATCAACTTCCATTGTTTTTATTTGAATCGGCCACCAAACAGCACATCCACGATTTAAATCTTATTTTGCATATGTTACGGTCCAAATTCCACTGTGTAGTTATTTCAAAACATGACTTATTTAGATGGATTTGTGTAGATTATAACTAATTTACATTGGGAAGCTGTCCATTGAATAACGTGCGAATTTTAAACTGTTGGGAACTGACAATATGGGGATCCTTTGAAGTTATACTTGCTTATAGTAATGTAAAAAAAATAAGTAAATAGCATGTAGGTACCTAATTTACCTTGATTATCTCTGTGTAAATGAACTATTATGTTTCTTTTAGAATAAAGATCTTTAAACCTAAACCTACCTACCAGCAATGGAAGCTACATAATTAACAGATATGTTTTTTTTGACCAACTTCTGAAAGAATGAGGTTCTAACATTATGTAATATTATGGTTCTGAATATTGGAACATAATACAATACAATACATGGTATATAATACAAACTGATGAATATGAGAACATGTGTAACCAAGTTTTGTTCATAGGAATTAAAATGGAACCCAATGATAATATGAAAGAGAGAGAGAGAAGACATCTTGATCAAAAAACATTAAAAGTAAGTAAATTTTAACTAAATCGTAAATAAAGAGCCTTAGTAAGAGCGTTGGTAATTAAATCAAATTAAAGTACTGATATTTCTGCTAATACAAGATATATAGATTCTTAGAACTCTTTATTCTACATTAACGATTGAATAACACACAGGAATACAAAACTTAACGAAACAAAAAAAAACAAAAACACAATGGGTGGTCTTATCGCTAATAGCGACTTCTTCCAGACAACCTTACGATGGAGAGGACTATATGGAAGAATAGAACAGTGGTGTTATCACCTTGACAAATACACTTATCATTAAATATATACATATACAAACCTACATATAATACATAAATTAATTGATAATAATATAATAATATATACCTATACTCCTATAGCATTCGTCCTATACTAAACTAAATACAAATAGCGACCTAGGTACTCAAGATGTGGCCTAAGGTTTTGTAGAGGTTGTTAAGTAAGAAAAGATAAAAATAGCGTGGGTTTGGTTGTACCTGGGCAGCTATTTTATTGGATAAATCAGGTTATGTACTTGTGCTACATATTTTATGAGCATGTCATGGAGCTCTTCACAGTTAATTTAATTAAAACAGGAAAATTGAAATCTAGCAAAATCAAACAAACTAATAAAACAAAAACAATAGGACAGAGGTCAGATTACACAAAACATTGCATAACCGACAAAAACTGTTTTACAAAACATATTGCGAGTAAATCAATTTATTTCATGTAACAACCATAATGTTCTGACAAGAAAATTATATACAGTTACGCTAAAAAAGTTGCATGAAGATAAATGCGATAAGGTAGGAGATACAACCACTAGAACTTTTAAAGTTCCGTGTTAAAACGAAATAAAAATTTAAGCTTGATATTAACTATTTTATTTTTGCCTAAGTAGGGTTTAATATTTCAGAATAATTTATGCCAATATCTGTAAAGAAGTTTTAGTGAAATTATGGAATCATGTTTTATCGATAAGGTCAGGTTCTGTCACGCACATCCCTACGACATTAAATTTAAAAAGAAAAATGGCATCGACAAGCTTTGTCATTCCGCCTATAATTAAAATGTCGTTAGGTAGAATAGACAGGACAGGCCCGATCGTCTCACGGTTCAGTTTAAGCACAGAATAAATAATAGTACAAGAGAGGTGGTTTAAGGTGAGATACAGTTATTTGTAGATTTTCATTCGCTACCTTACCTGCAATGCTCTTCTTCTTCTCTAAGCTCCATGCTCAATGCTCGTTCAAAACAACGCATAAAACCTCCTTATTTTTGAAATTTAACTAAGACCTACTGCCTTAGTTCAAATATTTATGGTGTAGTTAAATATAAGGTAGGTAGGTATTGCGTGCTTTTTGAATGTATGGATTTTGTCCTCCAAAAACTTAGCTATTTCTGCCACCAGAGCGTGCGCTCGCCTTCTTCGCCTCATACAAAAATGTTGAAACTGGTTGAACCTATAGCGCCCTAATACTACCACAGATAATTTAATAGACCCTACTACCTACTGTAGAACTTATTACTATATGTAACTACTAGAATTTATTAATGAAAACGTGTTTGTACATAATTAATAAAGTTACTTATACATAAAGTTAGACACTGTACCTATTTATTTTGATAGCATGCTTATTGTATAGTTGTAGAGTTGATCATGAATCCATAAATTAGGATGTTTATGGCCATTGTTCTAAGTCGTAAATGGCTGAATTTACGTTAATGTGCCTAGATATACAGAATGTTTGGCAGATCGTGTGGCTTACGGTAAGGGGGTCAGTTTAGACAGTTTGCAACATCATGGCGGTCCAATTAATCCATTACACCATATTTTAGGGCTAATTATAAGATTTTTTTATTTTTATTCTTAATTTTTCGGAAAACTACAGAGAAAACTGCTTAAAATATTTTCTATATATTCTAATGTTTGTCTATTACATTAAAAACAACATTTAAGTAAGATAATAAGGAATATAATTGTTATTATCCAAAAAAGTACAGAGAAGGTTTAAAAATAATAGGAAAGTTCATCTTTGAGGTTAATTGGGTAAATTGGACCGCCATAATGTTGCAAAAAGGCCCTAACTGACCCCCAAACCATATTGCACACGATCTACTAAACATCCTGCATAGCCTGAAGTACTTTAATTAGGTACAGTAATTATATTTTAAAATAATTAATTTAAAACAGTTAATTTTTAAAATATGTTATATTATGTATTTGTTACCTGTACCACAGAATATCTGTACACCGCCGTCTTATGTTTTTGTTTTATCCTGTCCATCCAAAGGTTGACTGGCAGAGATCGCTTTTAGCGATAAGACCGCCCATTGTACGTTGTTAATTAGGTATATAATAAAGAGTTTATCTATCTAAGTATATTTTAATTTCTATGCATTTATTTTTGACTTTCGCGTTTTTTTTTAAATCGATTCTTTTTTACTCACCGACTGTGACTTTGAAGGATTTTTTCATTGAAAATTAGGCGAAATTGTTTTGTTGCTCACTCCTCATTAAAGAAGAAAGAAGCGAAAGAACGTAGAAGCCATTATAAGAAAAGTAGAAGAAGAAGGTAGACTTGAAAATGGCAAATGCACAAGCCGTGCGACGCCAAGTGATACCAAATGCATGTCAAATTGACAGGTTTCCTTAAACACTGTCAATTCGACCAGCTTCAGCTTATCACATAATAATGTCTAGCGCATTAGAAACTTTACAAGACGTCTTTATAAGGCTGGTCACGGGTCGACATTGAATTCGCTGTCGTGTGTCGTTATATCAGAGATGATTGCCTTATTGTACTCTCTAGCTACCTTATTAATAAACATGGTTTAGCCCTGGTACAGTTTTATAGCTTAGCTTAAGGCGCTATAGGTTCAACAAGTTTCAACGAAAAATTTTGTATGAGGCAAAGAAGGCGAGCGCACGCTCTGATACTATAGGCAGAACTAAAAAAAGGCGTTTACAAAGAATGTGAAACAAAAGACGATGGATGGTGCTGTGATTTTCAGTGATTTTTTAGAGTCTCGCAGAAGGTGTGAAAAATAAAGTATGCTATGCCACCCGCGCCGTTAAGACACTGCTATTCATTCCCTTAGTGCATAATTTACTATTTCGACACCGCATGACAGATTTATAGATTTTCAGGAAAAACTGTAAAATTTCACATTTGATAAGTGTCTCTTTGGCTTATTAGGTGATAAGTTATTAGTAAAAGTACTAGTACTAGTATTATTTATCTGTGGTAAAAGTGGGCGTTTCCTGATACAACTTGGAATGACGGAACAAGCAGATGGCCCACCAACCTCTGCCTATGAACACTGCATTATCTCATAGGTCACACCTAGGATGCGCCATTGCACTGCGCATTGCACTTTGAGACACCCGCCACCTTGAGACATAAATATGAAAAGTCTCATGTGCCTGTAATTTCAGCGGCACCCAGAACACAGCAATGCAAGCGCTACTGCTTTGCAACAGAAATAGGTATGGTGGTAGTACTTCCCCAGACGAACTCTTTCACAAAAAAGCTCTACTACTAACTAACTGTGTCCAGTTGTGGTGATGATGATGGACACGATGATGATGATGATGATGATGGACTAGACTTTTGCCCTCAACACAGGTCTATTTTATCGTTAGTACAAGTTCGTGTAACGCTTTGGGCTCTATTTCACGTGACTGACAGTAAACGGTTCCGGTTCGATTTCACTATAGCGAATATCATGTAGTACAAAGGTTTACTAGAGAGTAGTAGAGCTTTTTTGTGAAAGAGTTCGTCCGGGGAAGTACTACCACCATACCTATTTCTGCCGCGAAGCAGTAGTGCTCGCATTGCTGTGTTCTAATTTGAAGGGTATGGTTGCCGGTGAAATTACAGGCATATGATACTTTTCATTTTTATGTCTCAGGGTGGCGGGCGCGGCGAAATGCCACATAGGGTGCGTCCTAGGTGGACGTGTCCTATGTGATAATGCACTGTTCGTAGGCAGAGGGTACCGCTTTATAAAAGGTCTCATTCCAGGGATATAAAGTTGTATGAAACTCCCGAGGAAATAAAGTGATTTGAATTTGGAACGTCAAATTCGTGTGGAAACTCGTGGAAAACTCTAAGTAAAAATATGCCCATATGGCATTGTAAAGAGGTTTGTTCGACAATAGACCGGCCACCAAACAGAACTAAAAAAAACGGCCAAGTGCGTGTCCGACTCGCCCATGAAGGGTTCCGTAGCAGCAAGTAACATAATATAAAAGTTCTTGGATGGATTACGATTAATGACGTATTAAAAAAAACTACTTACTAGATCTCGTTCAAACCAATTTTGAGTAAAAGTTTACATGGTAATGTACATTATATTTTTTTTTTAGTTTTATCATTCTCTTATTTTAGAAGTTATGGGGGGGGGGGGGGACACTTTTTACCACTTTGGAAGTGTCTCTCGCGCAAACAATTCAGTTTAGAAAAAAATTATATTAGAAACCTGAATATCATTTTTGAAGACCTATCCACAGATAACCCACACGAATAGGTTTGATGAAAAAAAAAAAATTGAGTTTCTGTTCTAAGTATGGGGAATCCCAAAAATAAAAAACTACTTACTAGATCTCGTTCAAACCAATTTTGAGTGAAAGTTTATATGGTAATGTACATCATATATTTTTTTTAGTTTTATCATTCTCTTATTTTAGAAGTTACGGGGGGGGGGGGGGGGGGGGGACACACACACATTTATTTTACCACTTTGGAAGTGTCTCTCGCGCAAACTATTCAGTTTAGAAAAAAATGATATTAGAAACCTCAACATCATTTTTAAAGACCTATCCATAAATACCCCACACGTATAGGTTTGATGAAAAAACTATTTTTGAGTTTCAGTTCTAAGTATGGGGAACCCCAAAAATAATTGTGTTTTTTTAATTTTTGTTTAAGAATCTTAATGCGGTTCACAGAATACATCTATCTACCAAGTTTCAACAGTATAGCTCTTATAGTTTCGGGAAAAAAAGGCTGTGACATACACGGACAGACAGACAGACAGACAGACAGACAGACATGACGAATCCATAAGGGTTCCTTGTCTTTGACTACGGAACCCTAAAAAAGGCAATTTTAAAGAATGTGAAACAAAAGACGGTGTTTGGTGCTGTGATTTTCAGTGAATTTTTATTGTCTCGCAGATGTGAAAAGTAGAGTGTACTATAAAAGTCCGGGTAATCCCTTAGGCGGCTATAACAACATCCACGGGAGGAGACGGAGGGGTCTCTTCTTAGGCCAAACCGTGGAAACACCGCGGTACCGCGCTTTCTAAATAGATTATGTTATGCAACCATGAAATTCAATTTGATACACTTGTCACTATTAATGGTGTGTGTGATGTGTTATTTAAACACATCTCATCACATCTCTTTTATAACCAGCTAAATAATGTATTGTGTGTATAAATATTTTGTGAATAATAAAGCTAATTTGTGGGACTAAACGTCATAATATCCACAGAATAAATAATGGTACAAGTAAATATCTTACATTGGAAGATGATTTGCAAAATATTTTGAATAGGCATATTTTTGCATCAATCTTTTGGCAACCTCTGTGGCGCGGCGGGCGAAGGTTCGCCTGCGACGCAGGAGGTTGCAGGTTAGATTCCCGCCTCGGAACAAATATTTGTACAACCTGCAGATATTTGTTCAGAGTGTTCTGGGTATTTTCTATCTATGTATTGTATTAAGTACATCAGTTATCTAGTACCCATAACACAAGCTCTGCTTAGTTTGGGGCTAGATTATGTTGTGTGAACAATAAATAAAAAAAAAACTAACTCGTGGTGCGCCCCGAACTGAGACTTCGCGAATACATGCGATGTAGGTAGGTTACCTACTATAATCACCTTTCTAACCGACTTCTAAAAATATTTACTGACATCCAAACATCACGGGTCCACCTCGAGATAATTTCCTACACATCATCGAAAGAACCTTTAAATATAACTAACCAACGGGGCGTAAACATACCTATTAGTATAAGTAGCTGACGAACTAATTGATAACCTCCTTTTGTGAAGTCTGTTATCATCTCAAAAATATAGGAAGTGTGTGTCATTATGGCATTATTACCCAATATACCATATTACCAATATTAACCCTAAGCATCGTTGTAAAGATTCGAGTATCAAAAATTAGACCTCCACCGTCGTTCAAATTCCTTGAAATGGGAGGTCAACAATGAATTGAATATTATTTTATAGGGTAGGTATAAGTTCATAAATTCTTAAATTGTAGGCTTTTCCCTGTATTTGTGTCACAGAGGCACAAATACAGCATACAATTATTTACTGAAAGTACTAGAATTTGGTATATTGTGTACAAGCATACCAAATTTCAGCATTGTGTGTGGAATTGCTGGAAGTACCCTAGAGGTTTAGTTTTTTTACATTTTCTATTTTCCCTAATATCTCATAAACGCCGCCATTTTACTTTATTTGCATAAAGTAAAATGGCGGTGTTTTTGTATTTATCTTGAATCATTTAATTTTTACATTCGCATGTAACAATATTTATTGCTTTATTAAGAGGCAATGTAAAAGTAAGAGTGAAAGAAAAAGCAAAATTAATAAGTTACAACAATTAATGCCCGTGCGCCTTTTAGTGCTTCTTTTCAACTATACATTATAACGATTCGAAAGCCGAGCTTTTGGGCACAGAATAAATATTAGTTTTGGGTTAAGTCAAGCACAACTGTTATTAGGTACAAGCTTTTAATTAACTTGCAATGTTTGTTTGTTTGTCTCTGATACAGTGTTCTTGTATATATATTTTGCAAAAAAAGAAATAAAATGAAAATGAAGTTTGTTTGTTGATGAATTCACTAACTCATCTAATAATTAATAAGTTACCAAATGTTTCTAAAATTAAAACGTGTAAGAAGTAAGAATAAAATGTTTTATTTTTTATTTTATCTCTTATATTTTTTTTATAAGGTGTAATTCAAATAGTGTGCCTATTGAATTTATGATTTCACTAGATAAGAAGCTTAAGAATAGGTACCATATTTTACACATCACATCCAATTACTTTGAAATTCTAAAGCTCATTAAAATAGATATTTCGTGTTCCTATAGCGCTATAAACTATATGTATGTACTCTGAGGTTTTTTTTATTAAATTAAGTTTTATATAATCGCTTCTCGCTACTCGCTTGCACCAACACATTTATTATCATTTATGTCGATTGTCTCTCAGCCGGCATCGTTAAGTCTGTGATATATCGATTAAATATCGATTATTTAGCGATTAAACGTTCATTTATCGATTCAACGGCCTGTCAGTTTAAAACAAGATGTGCTTTTTTCATTAACTTCAATAATGTTTACTGGGACTTTTTATTTCATATTTATTAATAATAAATTATAATTTATAGGTACTTGAGTCGTGGCGAGATTAATACGTTGCCGAGAAACGAAAAGCCTCAGTTAAATGAATGTTTAAGGTTGGTTTTTAACCCCCAACTAAACAGTGGGGAATATAATAAGTTTGATGCCATAGCATAGATTTAAATAACAAGATGCGTTCGAACTATAAAATTTGTGTTTTATTATAACACCAAACGATCGCGTGCGAACTAAGTCATAGACTGGTTCGTTTATTTTATTGTATATCTTTTAAAGGGGGCATTTTAAAATTATAAGAAAAATATATTTAACGAGCCCTTTCATTTGATATGTCACGCGATGCACTAGACAACCTTATTCTTTTATTTTTTAGTTTGCCCCTCATTATTATCCCCAAAATTTAAATGTATTAATTAGTAAATAAGATTTACTAATAAATAGAAAAATAAAAAATAAACTTATTCAAAAATAAATATAAAAAGAACATCCGTTAGGGTGCAACGCGGTAATCAATAATTATTTAGATGATAATAAAGCTTGGGACAGAATTTGCCCCAACATGGTAAAAAAAAAACTAAGTATATTGGTTTATTCCCGATATATAGTTATACAAGCAGCGCCCCGTGGTTTCACCCGCGTAAGTCACGATCCCGTTAGAATATCGGGATAAAAATGTGCCTATGTGTTATTCCGGGAGTCCAGTTATCTCCATTCCAAATTTCATCCAAACCCATCCAGTAGTTTTTACGTGAAAGAGTAACAAAGATACACCCATCCATCCATCCATACAAACTTTCGCGTTTATAATATTAATAGGATAGGATTAAGTATTTTATAAAAACTGACAGATCAAAGAGTTTTTTAAAAATCATATTGAATAAATAATTATTGATTGATTTTTATTCTGTAAGGATAAATAAAGTGTTAAAACAATAGGTATTATTGTATTAAATGCTACTCCTAAGTGTTAATTCTAACAATAATGCCTAATAGTGAATACCTATTTTTTACCAGTAACAATAGGTATTCGTGCGAAAGCTGTCATGGCCTTAATTTGTTAATGATTGTTTTAATTGAGTGGTTTGTGTACGAAGTGCATGTGTTTTAGGGTTCTGCATACCCAAACAAACACCTATGAACGTTGCCAGACATGATTCATAAACTCAGTAATAAAAACTGCCCGTAACAAGTTTTTTTTTAAATTTAGTAAACTACGTGGGTAGTTAAGGCTTCAAAACCACCTTCTCTAACGTAGCCTAACGTTACTTTTTACCGGACCCCTTCTAAACAAACAGGTAACTTAACATCAGTTGGGCCATCTGCTTGATCCGCCATTCCAAGTAGTATAAAAAAAACACGAGGTAACTCTTCTACGACAGTAAAAACCGCATCAAAATTTAGGTACGGAACTTGTTTAAAAGCTACGGAACCCCCAGTTAATACTTGGTAGACACATTCTTGACAAGGTTTTTTATTAATTCGATGGCATTATGTTACTGAACCTCTACAATGGTGTTGTTTAGATAATTATGATTATAATTAGAATATTTAATTGATGTTTTATTGAATTAGTGTGCATGTTGTTTTGAGTTAGTCGTGATATTATTGTGTAAGCAATATTAATTATTTATTGTTCATATATCATATCAATACTAATATTATTAAGAGGCATACAACAGCTAAATTTCGTAACTGTCTAACTCAATAAAGTTCAGGTAAGTTAGAAAGTGACAGAACAGCGCTCGCGCTACGAAAAGTGAACGAAAATCACGAAAAACGGTATTTAAACCCATATTTGCTGCTTAATCGAAAATAAAGGTCGACTATGCCCTCTTAAATAATATTATTTGTTACTCTTAATGTACGCTGATAGGAAATAGAGATATTTATGTTATAAGCGCATTGTAGAGGTTAGATCAGGGTTTTTTTATAGAGAAAATTTATCAAAATCGTTTTTTGGGCTCGATCATGCCCTTGGAAATATGATGAAGATAAAAAAAAAAATATTTGTCTTAAACTGTGTAGAGTTAGCTAAAAATACGTTTAAATAACCTATTTGATTTTTGACAGGCTCTTAAGAGGTAAAATTAGTTTGTTGATTTGTTTTTATGTTATCTGTGGAACTACTGGTCCGATTACAAAAAATATTTCACTGACAGGAAGATACATTATCCCTGAGTGCTATAGGGTATGTCTTATTAGCTTACGCGCGCGACTACGCTCGCGTTACGTGCAGTTCCACGGTTGAGCCGATTTTGATTCACAGGCGAGGTTGCGGGTTCGAGTCCCGCTGGAACGGAATTGTTGGGTTACATTTAAATTTGATTTTGATTATGTTTGGTGTGTGGATGCTAGTAAATAATAATTGAAAAACTTACCTTTCTGACTGAAGCAACCATATTTAATTTGTACCTGTAATTAAATAAGTTGTTATGAGTAATTATACATTAAAATAAATAAACAATAATGAAAATATATAAATCAATAAATAAATGACAATTACTGTTATAATAAAAAAGTTGTAATTGGTAATACATAAAAATCGATTTAGGTAATTTCCTTTCTCGGAAATAAAAACTCTATCAATATTCGTCTAACTCTAGTACAAACACAGATCACACAAAAATCTTCTAAATGTGTCGAAGCTCGGCGGTAACCCATCCAAGTACTATAGGTTCATTCATTCATTCATTCATTCATTCATTTCTATTTAATAACGAGAAACAAGTAGGTAGTAGAACTATTTGTAAAGCCTATATACTACGTACTAGTACTAAGTAGTATCTATGCCGAAAGATGCTTTGAATGACGGAACAAGCAGATGGCCCACCTGATGTTAAGCGGTAACCTCTGCCTATGAACAGTACATTACCTCATAGGTCACGTCCACCTAGGACGCGCTCTATGCGGCATTGTACTGCGCCCGCCACTGAGACATAAAGATGAAAAGTCTCGTGCCTGTAATTTCACCGGCAAAAAACAATCTACCTTACTGACCAAAATAAATATGGATATATATTTTTTTGTCCAGATAGAAACCCCACACGCATAACACCCAACAGTCACACACATAGGTAGAGCTGTTCTGTGGTCACACACATAGCCCTGACCTCACACTAGGATCCCCTGTGTCGTGGGTATCAGGTACCATGTACGACAACACAGACACGGATCAAATATTATTTGCAGAGCATGCAAACATTTGTCCCGCAGCGGGAATCGAACCGGCACATCTCTCATCTCAGTTGGATACTCGTCCTCTGTGCCACAGAGGTCGTAAGGAGGTAGAGAGGTACTTAACTATAAAATATTATCTAAGACATAAAATGTTGTTAACTACGCTTTCTTACATTTATTGAAATAAAAATTTATATTATTGTAGTTTAAATCAATACATTTAATAGGTCCGTCTATGATAATGTTTTGTATAATTGATAGCTCACGATGCAGGAAGACATTATTTTTATTTTCACACGTTTACTCCGATGGCTTATGAATGTTTATTATATTTTGATGTAAGCACACAGTAATTACTATGGAACGCATTGATCGATGGCTCTGCTTGCAGATTACGTAACACAATTGCAATCAGGGTTCCAATCGCACTGATATTGAAAGATAATACTTGAACAAAACTACAACCAAAACCTTTACATTATGCACACCCACCCACACACACACATACACACGACTTTTTCCCTGAAAGAGTAGGCAGAGCCTCAGATGGGCCTCTTTTCACCGTGGGTAGCACCATCGTGGGATATAGGCGTGACAAGTGATGAGCTCATCGGCGCCCTTGCTTCCCACGAATGACTCTGCTAACGCTTTCTTCCAGTAATGACACATTCCTTGAATAAGCTAGCAGACAAGACAAATCTTATACCATCGAATCTTACAAACAAGTCCGGGTAACATTATGCACATTATTTAATATAGCGCTAATCATTTAAACCTAAATGCTTAGCTTTGTGCTGGTGGATACGTTGGTGTAGCGATCGATCTAACTTTAAATACGTTTGGATTTAGGGATCGGCCTTAGAATGGATGTGCGACTTGAGTTTACTCCAGGCACTGGCCTGAAGTAAACATCCATTCTCAGGCCAACTAAGCAGTAATAAAAAACGGAAAAACGCGTACCATGTTCTGAATGTTGTTTTAAAAATTATTTTTAATGCTACTTAGAATGGCCGGACAAGCTTTTGGCCCACCTGATGATAAGAGGTACCCTCTGCCTATGAACAGTGCATTATCACAGGTCACGTCCACCTAGAACGCACCCTATGTTGCATTGCCCTGCGCCCGCCACCCTAAGCCATAAAGATGAAAAGTCTCATGTGCCTGTAACTTCACCGGCAACCATACCCATAAATCGGAGACCGGAACACAGCAATGCGAGCACTACTGCTTTGCGGCAGAAATATGATGCGCAGAGGGAAAACATAACGACTTCACTTTTTGCTAACGCTTGATTTTACGATTTTACTCACTTTTATTTGCGTTCTGTGGGCGCGTTATATGAAAATAAACTCCAAAAACATAGTATTTGGGCTTCATAGTAGCGAAGCACGGGTATTCAGCTAGTATAGACCACATTAAGGTCACTGAAGAACAGATATGAATGAAATTGTTAATTTGCAAAACCAGTTGCACTAACGACCGCAAAAAACTGTTTTGTTATGGTTCAAACAATTGAAATTGTACAAAGGTCAGACTGCAAGGTTTAGGTGTACTACGGTAGTTTCTGTAGGATTTTTCGTAATAAACCGACGAAAATGAAAGAGATTAGCTGCCCATATTAAATATGTTATACACTTGCAATTTAATTTTTTAAATTATAATTGTTTTATATTGTATATTCTTTTTAATTTAATTTTATTTAATGTATTTTTATATTTTTAAATGATGATATTTTATAGAAGTGATTTGCCTAGTGTAACAACCATTGCTATAAGGTGAAAATAAATGAATATGAATATGAATAGCAAAAAGAACAGCGCACACATAATTTTTTTATTTGAACATGTTATCTAGACATGAATTTAAATTACTATTGTTAAATTACAAATCCATACGTGTGATAGTTTTTCGTAAAGTGTACCACGTAAAACATAATTAAGGCCAATTAAGGCGTAATTGCAAACGTTGTGGGATAGAAGAAACTCGCTTAGCGTTTTAGATGTAGCGTTACGCAAACTTTCGCATGGTGACTTTGTATATATTGTTTATGCCGTTCTCATAACTTCGTTTAGGTAAACAGTTGACATAATAACACTGAAATTACATTGTGATCGTGAGACGATGCAATAAATAATCATATTTGTGTAGTTGTTTTTGATTGAAATAGGAAATGTCATTATTATTATCAGTTTTGACCTTTTATTTTTACAAATTATAGGTAACTAGTCCATGCATCCGGTAAAAATTGACATTAGTTGTGTTGCAATTATCCAATTGCTTAATATAAAATAACTTATTATCCAGCCTAAGAATATACCCCTCCGTCGCCTCCCGTGGATGTCGTAAAAACCGACTAAAGGATTACCCGGACTTGTAGCTAAGATTCGTTGGTATAAGATTTGTCCTGCCTGCTAGCTTATTATAGCTATAATGTGTTATTACTGGAAGAGAGCGTTAGCTGAGTCAGTCGTGGGAAGCAATGGCGGCGATGAGCTCACCACTTGTCACGTCTATATCCCACGATGGTTCAACCCACTGAGAAAAGAGGCCTATCAAGACTATGACTACCCCTTCGGGGAAAGAGGCGTGTGTCTATAGATGTATGTATGTTTTGTTGAATAATATGCCCCCAGTGAAACGGCCTTAGCCGCCTCCATCCACCTTCCTAAGACCTTTGAAACCCACAATAGAAGTAGGTAAGTAAATAGGTACGTTACGTACCTACTCTGATAGCAGATAATACCTACTCTTATGGTGAGCTTGTGCAATTGTGGTGAATAAGTAGGTACGTCCTTTCATACAGTAGGTACTAAAACAACAGGTAGGATACCTACACATAGGACGTGATGTATCGAAATTAAACTGTATAAATGTAATCACGTTCGCATCCTGTATGTAGGTAGTATTCTGATTTGTAAGTGAAGAAATTACGTAGTAAAATCGGCTAACGAGATAAATTTACGACTGTGCCCCGTGGGTGTGGGCAGACGCTTTGTAGGCCGCACTTCAGCCTTGTTATAGCCTATTTTGCTCAGGGTTTGTTAGGGAAAAATCTTGATGATTACCTACGCATTTGTGGCACGCAAGTGCCTCTGTACTCTGTAGGGTGCCTCTGTAGCGCGGCGGGCGTAGGTTCGCCTGCGACTTGCGACGCAGGTAGTTGTGGGTTCGATTCCCGCCTCTGAACAAATATTTGTGCAATTTGCAGATATTTGTTCAGGGTGTTCTGGGTATTTTCTATGTATAATAAAAATATCTATCTATGTAATGTATTGTATTAAGTATATCAGTTATCTAGTACCCATTACACAAGCTCTGCTTAACTTAGGGCTAGCTAATGTTGTGTGAACTATCCAGAAAAACTTAGAGATCCAGGGCCCCTAGGCACTTGACATTTGCGACCGGAAGCCAGTTAAGAAAAGCAAATAAAATGTATAGGGGGTAGGAGGGGGGGGGGGGGTGTTACCGGGGGCTACCCGTGCGAACCCGGGGCGAGTCGCTAGTGTCTATTAAATTAAGTTGCAAACGAATCCCACTAATATTATAAATGCGAAAATTTGTGTGTGTGTTTGTTACTTCTTCACGCTGAAACGGCTAGACGGATTTGCATAAAATTTGGAATTGAGATAACTGGACTCCCGGAATAACACATAGGCTCATTTTTTTCCCGATATTCCCACGGTTTCGAGACTTACGCGGGTGAAACCGCGGGGCGCTGCTAGTATAAAATAAAACTGAGTGCTGTGAGTAATTTTTTGATTGAATGATTGTTTTCTCTTTCTTTCTCTATAATTGGCGTCGCACGGCTTGTGCATTTTCTCTTTCTTTCTCTATAATTGGCGTCGCACGGCTTGTGCATTTTCTCTTTCTTTCTCTATAATTGGCGTCGCACGGCTTGTGCATTTTCTCTTTCTTTCTCTATAATTGGCGTCGCACGGCTTGTGCATTTTCTCTTTCTTTCTCTATAATTGGCGTCGCACGGCTTGTGCATTTTCTCTTTCTTTCTCTATAATTGGCGTCGCACGGCTTGTGCATTTTCTCTTTCTTTCTCTATAATTGGCGTCGCACGGCTTGTGCATTTGCCAAGTATTATTATTGTATTTTCAATACAACGTTACAATCCTTCCAAGTCGTCAAAGTCACAGTCAAGTCATGTTTTTGAAAAACGGTGGCCGTTTTACTAAAGGGTTAGGTAGATAATTTCCACCAATTTAAAAAGTCACGTAACACGTACACTTCCATGTAATTTCACTACACTTGTGCTCTATAGACGAGCTTTATTGGTGAAATGCCACCAAAACTATATAAAATATACAAAAAGCACTAGGAAATGAAATAAAAATAGAGTAGACTTTTCGAGAATGGCGGAAAGAGTCCCTAATTGTGTTTACTAAGTGTATCGCTACCCTTATCGTGTTTAGTAAGATTACAATTTCTAATGTCCGTCTCAGAGTGTTCAGGGTATTTTCTATGTACCTATAATAAAAAATATCTATCTATGTAATGTTATCTAGTACCCATAACACAAGCTCTGCTGCCAATGCTGGACAGTTCACACAACATTATCTAGCCCCAATGTTGTGTGAACTGTCCAGCATTATTTGTTTTATTTAATTTAATAAATAAATAAATAAATAATGCGGACAGTTCACACAACATAATCTAGCCCCAAACTAAGCAGAGCTTGTGTTATGGGTACTAGATAACAGATATACTTAATACTTTATAATTAAATAGATAGATATTTTTTATTATACATAGAAAATACCCAGAACATCCTGAACAAATATCTGCGATCGCACAAATATTTGTTCCGAGGCGGGAATCGAACCCGCAACCTCCTGCGTCGCAGGCCAACCTTCGCCCGCCGCGCCACAGAGATCGTCAAATTGGATTTCCCTCGATTTCTCTGAGATTTCACCATCAGATCCTGACTTGGTGAATATGAGACCACCTCGGGATTATACTGAATAAAACTAAAAAAGATGTTTCGAATTGGTTCAGAAATGACGGAGATTTTGGTGTACATACATACAAAATACATACAGACGAACTAGCACCTCCTCTTGTTGAAAAGTCAGTTAAAATTAACGCAAAAATAATTCTATGACTGACGAAAACTATCTAAAATGGTAGAAATTACATTTATACCAGTTATATTCAACTGATAATTTATTATTTAAATTAGTATTGCAATTGTTCAGTTCAAAGCTACAAACGCACTAGAACAAAAATGTAATTTCTTTAAGTACCTACCCTTTTTACGATTTATTTTGAAAAATACTGAAATATGATTCCAATTATTCTGTTTTTTAAGTACCCATACCACATAATATATAATAGTACAAGTACCCATACCACATTTCAAGCAATGGCTCCACGCGATAAAAAGTTTCCATAAAAACTTTTAAAAACATCTATGCACTGATCCAAAACATAAAACCAGAAAATGAAAACTGATATTTATTTGCTCACAATAACTACGTACCCACCTGTATGTAGGGTTACCAGATACAAAAATGAGATTTCCGCCTAAATCCCTGACTTTTCACTAGATTTCCTGATTTATGTTTACAGAGGATATAAAACTCATTATTATTAGATATATAACTAACACAACTACAACAAAATAAATTATTATTTTTTGTTAATAAAATTGCTAAAATATTATAATTTCGTAGTAGTTAGTTACCCATTTATTTAAAAAAATTCCTGACAATGTCCAATTTTTCCCGTTTTCCTGACAGTGGGCCAAAATTCCTGACATGTCAGGAAAAATCCTGTCATCTGGTAACTCTACCTGTATGTAGGTAACCTAATATAAAACTATCTATATCATCACTAGAATATCTTTGCAATATTAATAACAAGAGATATTTCACAACAGTGCATCCAACTCCGACAGAATGCACTCCCATACAATGCCTTAAAATCAAACAGCGATGTATGAAAACTTTTTACTGTTTACGACTTACGACACAGCGAAATCCGACTTAGTAATAACCACTGAAAACCACCACCGGAATAAAGAATAATCACCTCGAACAGTCCGCAACACAACACACACAACACGCGCTCACTGCAGACTGAGGATTAGATGCCACCTTCTCTTATATACATGCTCTTATTTCTGCATCAAGGATGAGTGGAAGGGGCTTCCGGGTTAGGATGATACAATTTGAAGATGATAAAGGTTTTTAAAAGCTCGAATCAATACAATGATTACTCGTGAGTTTATTGTAGAATGCAACAATGAAATGCGCGCCAAACGAGAAAATTCTGTTGCAAATTAGCGGCAATTTTCACAGGTGGATTTTCATTTTCAGCCGAGGTTTTGGGGTTATGGGGGGATTGAATCTGCCATTTTTGAAAGAAACGTCGTAATTTTATATAATGAAATTTCAATGTGTTTTTCGAGTTATTTCTTGTAATTTCGGTGGCATTTTAACCGGTGTAACTCTGATAAATACCACATGTGTGATGTAGTTTTTAAGTGTATTGCGTGTCATTTAGAAATGGTGCGGTTTTTTCCTGTAAAAACTCTGTTTTTCTGCCACCATTTAAACTGGGTTATGACTTGACGAAGACTCTTGACGACTTGACTAATTTTATTACAAATTATATCACTTGACATTGGCGAAATTGTTTGGAGCACTCCTCAGAAGCCATTATATTATGAAGAAGAAGAAGTTTTTATGTTGTCAGCCGTCCATCGTTACCAGATTTTGTACAAGATTTCCTAAGTTTTCTATAATTTTTGCAGATCTACTGATTTTAATCATAAATATTTTGATATTTAAGTTGTAAATTGACTAAAATATCGGTTGAAAAGTGTAAGTTCTCATTCATATGTGAAATAGGTAAGTGAAATTTTTGACATAATTACCAGTGTGTTTCCCACTCTTATCTCAGAAATCTCAGAAACAGCCAGATATTAGACACTGAAAGGCGCCTCCTAAGAAACTGAGTCGGTAGTTTCAATGGCAAATTGTTTCTGTAATAGAAAATTAGACCCACTAACCTATTATTTAACAAAAAGCGGACTTATAATTTCAGCGAAAAACTGAAATAAAAACGTAATAGAAAATAAGTAGGTACTAGTTTTTTATACGTTTGATTTATCCGATATATCTCCTGTTTTTTGCTTATATTTCCAGGTTTTTTAAATCTTGATATGGTAACAATGGAAGTCACATTGACCTAATAATAAAAAAACGGGACCCGTATGTTCGCGCCGCAGATTTCTTGTTTTAAAAGTTAATTTACTTGTATCCGTTGCATATAAAATGTTGGTCGGAGCTACTACAGGCTACTTTTTATCCTGCTAAAACGCAAACCGCGGGCGGTCACTAGTTAAAAATAACGTAAAAAAACACTACATATAAAATACCATACTTAAAGTAAACCAAAAAAAACCAGAGGAAACAAACATATTTTATGTTTGTTTCCTCGTATCTCCGTCATTTAAGAAGCTTTTTTTTGTGTTTTTAGGTTACACGATATGCTTGGTCCCATATAAAATCTTGTATTGGGGATAAATTCCTAACATCGAAGTAGTTTTTTTTCTAAAAGAATTATGTTTTTATCACTACTATCAGTTCGTATAATAGTTCGCTAACCGTCCAATTAGTTTAACATAATTCGCAAAAAAAATATTTCTGGTAGTTTAGGTAACAGTTAGCGTTATGAGCTGGCTTTCACTCGTTTTCGTTTTTCAGTGTAGTTTACCGAAATAACATTTTATTAGGTTACTACACTTACTACTAATAATAAAAGAAATGTATGTTGCGCGTCTGTTTGTTATTATAACAATAATATAATCTTTATTTCAGGCTACCTGGGAAATGAAAAATAAAACAATTCCTTAACATATATGTATACTGGGCGTCCCAAGACTGAAGGGGCGTCCCAAGTCTCCTTTCAGCAAAGTATCCTATCTACAATATTCAAGGTACTTTCCCTTCATGTCGCATAGCCTTGGGACGCCCTGTATATACCTTATAAGCTAAAATACATATTTTATACTTAAAACTATCACTCAACGTCAATAGGTTGGTTTCGATAACGCTTCCCTATAGCGTCGGTAAACAATGCCAGCTCGCCAGAAATCGGATCAAATCCTTACACTTCGCCTGGACCTGGAGAGCATATGACTTGAAGTGAGTGGCCCTGTTGGTCTGCAGCCGCTGGAGAGGCAGTCGAATCACCGCCCCCTGAATCCGGCCTTGGCACCTATCCGTCACGTGTCGTGAACATTTTAATGAATTACCACAGATTACTTATAAAAGAAAACCCAACAGTCATAATATACCTACAGATCCTACGATAAGATCTGCGGGATGTATCAGAAAAAGAAAAAAAAAACTACGAGTACCATAGTACCACAAAACCCAGACCCAGAAAAAATTGCAGATCATACAAACATATTTGCCGCAGCGGGAATCGAACCCGTAACCTCACACGTGTCAGCCGGCTACTCGCCCGCTGCGCCACAGAGTTTTTTACAGTCTGTGATAAGTTTGGTGGAAATGGGGTACCTACTTGTTATAATCCGAGTACAAGGCGAGTGAAGCCACTGACGCGTGCTAGTTTAGCATAAATTCACGCTTCAGGTAAGCAGGCTTTCTTGAAATATATAGTAGATATGTAAAAATATGTAATTTAATACCATCATGAATTCAACTTCGCGATATAAATTTATTCCTATATCTTAGATACTTAATATCTAAATAGATCTAGGTCTAGATAGATAGTGCTATGGTGTATCCATCCTAAGAATAGACCCCTGTCTCCTCCCGTGGATGCCGTAAAAGCCGACTAAGATTACCCGGAGTTTTTGATAAGATTCGTTTGTATAAAATTTGTCGTGGCTGGTTTATTATATAATGGGTTATTACTGGAAGTAAGCGTTAGCTGAGTCAGTCGTGGGAAGCAATGGCGGCGATGAGCTCACCACTCGTCACGTCTATATTCCAAACTATGAAAAGAGGCTTATTGAGGCTCTGCCTATCCCTTAGGGTAAAGAGGCGTGTGTCTATGTATGTATGTATGTATGAAATGGTGGATTTTCCCTGTAAAACTCGGTTTTACCGCCACCATTTAAACTGGATTATTATGACTTGACGGAGACTAGACGACTTGACTATAAAATAAAATTATATCACTTGACATTGGCAAAATTGTTTGGAGCACTCCTCAGAAGCCAATATAACAAGAAGAGAAGAAGTTTAGTAGTAGTAGAGCTTTTTTGTGAAAGAGTTCGTCCGGGGAAGTACTACCACCATACCTATTTCTGCCAAAAAGCAGTAGTGCTCGCATTGCTGTGTTCCGGTTTGAAGGGTAAGGGTGCCGGTGAAATTACAGGCACATGAGACTTTTCATCTTTATGTGTCAGGGTGGCGGGCGCAGTGCAATGCCGTATTGGGTGCGTCCTACGTAGACGTGACCTACGAGGTAATGCACTGTTCATAGGCAGAGGGTACCACTTAACATAAGGTGGACCACCTGCTTAAGCAGTCATTCCAAGTAGTTACCTATAAAAAAAACGGTACAGTGAAATACAGTACCTACGTATGGAAAAGCCATGTCTTGACATTCTATTCAAGGGCACCAGCGGCCTCTATGGGAAAAAGGCGGCATTCATGAGGTGTCATTGTAAACTGTTTGCAAAACTTGTGGAGCAAAAAGTTATCAATCTAATAGCTGTGCGGTGTTGCGTAAGTGAAACATTTTACACATTCAAGTGTCTGTAACCTCTGAGACTCGGGTTAAAAGACAATATTTAAATACCTATCCATTAAGGTCCAGGTCCAGTTAGCATCCAAAAAGCTCAGTGTGCTCAATAAAGCCAAGCTTAAAATTTCCTTCAGGGTAGGCAGCGCATCGACATTACCCTGGGTGTTGCCGGTGTCTATAAGTGACGGTGACCACTTCACATCAGGTATGCTAGTTTGCCTATTCATTTAATTTAAAAAAAAACTGTCTCATTTTTTTTATTCTACTTGAATGACGGAACAAGCTGATGGCCCACCTGATGTTAACAGGTACCCTCTGCCTATGTACAGTGCATTACCGCATAGGTCACGTCCACCTAGGACGCACCCTATGTGGCATTGCACTGCGCCCGCCACCATGAGACATAAAGATGAAAAGTCTCATGTGCCTGTAATTTCACCGGCACCCTTTCCCTTCAAACCGGAACACAGCAATGCGAGCACTAGGTACTGCTTTGCGGCAGAAATAGGTATGGTAGTAGATCTTCCCCGGACGAACTCTTTCACAAAAAAGCTCTACTACTAATCTACTAGTCCGGCCCCATTTGGAGTACTGCAGCCATCTCAGTGCTGAAAGGGGTTTGGTAGTGGCGGCGTGATAACAAACAAACAAACAAACATATATTTAAACATTGTAACTTTGACTTTAACTTTGGACCTAGTAATAATCTAATCTAATCCCACATATTAGTGGGATTACTAGGTCCTTGAAGGTGTAGCATGCACTTTTAGGGATTTAACCCTTTTTTAGGGCGAAACGGCTCTTATTGAACGAGCGAAGCGAGTTCTCTGAGTCAACTTGGAAGAATCGGCGTTTGTATGTATGTATGTATGTTTGTCCGAGCATAACTTCCGAACCGTTCATCCGCTCTTCATGAAATTCGATCGACGGGTAGATAGTGTTGGTACAATTTGTTGGTAATGTTATGAGCTATATCGGTCGGGGGGTTGTAGAGATATTGCCTAAGAGGGGGAATAAAAAAAAGTGAGATTTCAGACCAAATGGGATGTCATATAAAAGCCCCTTGCTTCGACATTTCAAAATATTATAATTTTTGAACTTACTTAGTTTTTGAGATATTAGGGTAAATCGAAAAAGTAAAAAACCAAAACCTCTAGGGTACTTCCACTAATCCTACAACGCTGAAATTTTGTAAGTTTATAGCTTTTATGACACAAGTACTGGGAAAAGTCTAAAATTGAAAAATTTCGAAACTTGTACCCTAAAAACAAACACCAAACCTCCCGTTTCTAGGAATTTTAACAACGTTGTAGTAACTTTGCAAACTAATTAACCATTTCATCTCAGTACTTAACTGTAAGTCTTTTTTTTAACTATGGTAGACCTCTATTTGACCACGATCTCACCTGTTGGTAAGTGACGATGTGGCCCAAGATGAAGCACAAAGGTCTACAAGGCACCTATTCACTCTAGCCTTGAAGAGACCTGGATTATAGTTTTCAGGAAAGACAGACAACGGTAGTGTATTCCACTCCTTAACAGTTCGCATTATAAAGGTAGAACTGAATCGTTTAGTACGAATAGAGGGTATTCGTCCTATGATGAAAAGGAGATGGTGGGATCAGATCGTAAAGTTCCTGGGAGCATTGCCCGAAGTGGAACCTATAGAAAATTGAAAGGCATGCGACTTTACGCTCGTGACTCTGGATCTTAGTCTCCGCCATATGTTGCTCACCAATAAGCCGGAAGCTCTACGTTCAATCGAGTCCAACCCAGCAAGCTGGTGTTTGGCAGAGCCATCCCAAACATGGCAGCAGAACCTACTCCATACCAGCCCGGATTTGAGCTTTATATAGACTCTGAAGTTGTCCTGGCGTGAAGTAACGCTTTACCTTATTCAGGATGCCTAGCTTCATGGCAGCTGTTTTTGCCTTAGACTCGATGTAAGAGCCAAAGGTGAGAGTAGGCTTTAGTGAAACACCCAAGAGCTCAAGGTTATCCCCTATAGCTAAACGTACATCTCGGAATACAGGAACTTGGAGAAACTATATTTTTTTCGTCGAGAAGAGACAAGCCTGCGTTTTAGAGGCGTTGAACTTGACTAGATTGGCATCGCCCCAGGCGGATACGGCCTTGAGCGTCAAATTCAGACGCTACAGCATCTCATCTCTTAGCTCCTGAATTTAATTCTGCCTAGCTCGCGCAGTGGAAACATATTATCTGTCCACAACGTCTGCATACCCAATGATACCGGGCATTAGCAGATCATTAATGTGCACCAGAAAACGTGTGGCAGATAGCACAGACCCCTGATGTACCCCAGCGTTTATAGCCAATTGATCCGACGAGCAGCCATCAATAACTACTTAAATGGATTAATTCCCTCAGAAATTCTGCAAGCCAGGTGCAGAATTGGACTGGCAGTCAATACGGTTAGAAAGGTATTTGTATATTTTGTGCAAAACTACAGGGAGAAGTCGAAAATTGAGGATTGTCCTTGTAATACCAATTACTTGCAATGAAAAACTTAATCTTTGGTGGTTAAGTAGCAAATCCAAAACTAGATGGCAATGCTAATTATGTCTAAAAGTTAGATCGCGCTATCGATGCGTTTTGAAGTTTGGATATGAGTCCCTCCGTAGACCAAGACATGTTCTTGGTGATCCTGATGACCCTATCACTACCGCAAATGCGGTAGTGACGTCATCCAGTCAAGACACTCTACCTTTGCACCGACCTCGCCGGCGAGGTCGACGAACCTTCTAAGTACCTTCTGTACCCTACGCCTA
Source organism: Operophtera brumata (assembly GCA_932527175.1). Taxonomy (NCBI): domain Eukaryota; kingdom Metazoa; phylum Arthropoda; class Insecta; order Lepidoptera; family Geometridae; genus Operophtera; species Operophtera brumata. The sequence goes on along the minus strand of OW052239.1, from coordinate 47,968,505 downwards.
AACCGGTACAAGCATGTTCCGGGGCGTTTTGCCCGTTCCTCCCCAACCGGCAACAGCCCAAGCCGAGGTCCGTACCTAAGTGGTGCCCTTGTGCTAGTTGCCCCAACCTAACTTTGCAGGTTGAGCGCCATCCGCGCTCACCAAAAGCCCGGTAACGCAGTCATGACCCCAGGCGGTCAACTGCATTAAAATCCATTCGAAAAAAAAAAAAAAAAAAAAAAACGTTCATTTTATGTGGATATACTCACGTACATAATATAGATATTTTTTCGAAAAAATAAGGTAACCGGTAACCTACCTAAATCGCGTGTATTCGCGAGGTCTCAGTTCGGGGCGAACCACTAGTTATATTTTTATATTTAATTCGTCAAGAGTCTCCGTCAAGTATAAATGATGGCAGAAAAACAAAGTTTTTACAGGAAAAAATCCAACATTTCGAAAAGACACGCAATACACTTTTTAACTACCTACATCACACAATGTGCTATTTATCCAACTTACACCGGTTAAAATGCCACTAAAATTACATGAAATAACTAGAAAAAAACACATTAATCAAATGAAAATGACGTTTCTTTCAAAAATATCAGATTGATTTCAAGACTTAACTCGTAAAACAATCAACTATAACCATTGCTTCATAGACGACAACAATTTTCAGCGAAAATGTCACGTTTTACAGCGGCAAATTACATGTCAATAAAAATACTAATAATACCACCATTTGAAAGAAATGTCAAATTGTAGTTAAATTTGGTGTTTTTGACCCGACAAACGCGTGCTACTGACCAAGGGCTATTATAAATCAGGCATGGTACTTAGAAGCTGACAGTAGTGATGGGACAGTTCGATGTTTAGGTTGACATTATTGATTTTTTGAACGTTTTGAACGTTTGTAGTTTCGGTTGGTAAGCCAGGCCAACATTTTTCATGCAAGAAAAACAAGAGGTTGCTCGACCAATAGAAAACGCCTGGAAGAGCTATTGGTCCATGAAAGATCTAATGAAGGGTCCGCTTCCACTCTCTTTAAAGAGGAAACTCATGGACATGTGCATTCTCCCCATCCTCACCTACGGTGCGCAAACCTGGTCGCTAACGAATATTCAAAGGTTCTCCCTCGCGGTGTGCCAACGAGCTATGGAGCGTATTACAACATGAAACGTATCCTAGGAGCGTATCCTAGGAGTGAAACTCACAGACAGAACTCGAGAATTCGCTCCCAAACACAGATAGCTGACGTCGCTCAAAAAGCTGCTAAACTTAAGTGGGACTGGGCTGGACATGCGTGCTGTATGTCATTTATAGTCATTTATAGTCATTTATAGAAGAACTATGGGCAAAGACAACGACATATTGGATCCCAAACAGACGACGGCCACGTGGAAGGCCCAGACGGAGATGACGGGATGAGCTAGACTCCAATTTGAAGGATTGGTCACAAATAGCCAACAATAGAGACGAATGGAAGGAAGGAAGGGAGGCCTTTGCCCTGCAATGGGACACCACAGGCTAATAATAATAAAATAATAATTTTTACTTAGTGAATCTTTAAGCGTCATTGGAAACTTTGAATTTGTAAGAGATACTTTGAGTATTTTGATAGAGCAAAAACAGCGCTTTCACTCAATTAAAATAAACGTTTTAAGTTTTTTTCATTTATTTAATCCAAACAAAAGAACGAATCAAAAATAATCGATAATGATTTCGGTAGCTAAACTGTTATGTTCATTACTTTTAACATATCTATAAACTGCAGTTGTTTCGGTTATTAGAGTGTAATAATTTAAACCAACGATCGTTTTTTACTAAAACAACTTTCAAGAACTATTATTTTATTACTAATGACCGCCCGCGGCTTCCCTCGCGTTTTAGGTTTGAAGTATAGGTGTAATATGGTTCTATTTTCATCGACAAAAGTATTGATATTTCTACCGGTGACATCACTAGCGATAAGATAACTCAAATTCGCTAAATTTTATTGTGTTAGTAAATAAAAGAGGTTATTTATTTGTACATTTCTAACCTTTGCGCGTAGGTTTTACAAGGCTCTTGAATATTGTCAAACACCTATTGACTCATAGGGAGGAGGAATCACAAACCGTAAAAAAATGTTTAAAAAAACAAAATTTGTAAAGTATCCTCATAAAGTATAGTATAACTTTAATACCGTGGCAAACCGTGACTACGCAGTTAAAACCAGGACTATTTCAGTTTTTAGGGTTCCGTACCCAAAGTGTAAAACCGGACCCTATTACTAAGACTCCGCATTCCGTCTGTCTGTCTGTCTGTCCATCCGTCACCAGTTGAAATTTTCACAGATGATGCATTTCTGTTGCCGCTATAACAACAAATACTAAAAAACCGAATAAAATAAATATTTAAGGAGGCTGCCACACAACAAACGTGATTTTTTTGCCGTTTTTATAGATAATAATACGGAACCTTTCGTGCGCGAGTCCGACTCGCACTTGGCCGGTTTTGTTATGTTTTTTTGTCAACGTGGTGTGTCCGGCCCAAGAATAGACCCCTCAATCTCCTCCCGTGGATGTCGTAAAAGCTGACTAAGGGATTACCCGGAATTGTTTGTAAGATTCGTTGGTATAAGATTTGTCCTGGCTGCTAGCTTATTATGGAATGTGTTATTACTGGAAAAAAGCGTTAGCAGAGTCAGTCGTGAGAAGCAATGTCGGCGATGAGCTCACCACTTGTCACGTTTATTTCCCACGATGGAGCAACCCACAGTGAAAAGAGGCCCATTTGAGGCTCAGCCTACCCTTTCGGAGAAAAAGGCGTGAGCCTATGTATGTATGTAATTCAGTTTTTACAAGCTTTTATTTAACTTGCAATGTACCTATGTTTGTCTGGGTGGAATCCGAGTGGAATCTTGTAACTGAATTTTAAAGCAGTTATTCTCAACCGATTGAGCTGAAATTTGGCATACCTGTCAAGTTCCGATGACAATACAATATGATGGTGACAGCAAGCTGATCTGATGATGGAGATGGAAGGTGGCGTGTTTAGGCTCATTTTGATCAGCACACGGTTACTGTCACTAATTTTATAAAAGCTTGTGTTGATAAAAAAAACCTAGGTATTTGTAATAAGGCCGTTTGTGTCGACGCTTATTAGGCAATAAGGACAAGAGAATAATGTTAAAACTTGTTCGGTAATTGTGCTATTTGAGGTCGCCGAGGCTAGACCTCTAGGAGATATCTATCTTACCTTCGTTTGCCCATGTCCATACAATTAACAGTTCTAGCCATGTCTTCGAGTGTGATTCGGTAGCGGGGAGGTGCGGGGAGTAGTTACCTCACCTCCCCGCGCGCAGGTGCCGGCGGGGGTCACGCGCGTCGCTAGGAAGCAGCGCGCCTTTCTTTAGTACGCTATTTTTACCGAGTGTGTGCGCATGTCCATGATAAAAGTGTTTTAAAAGTTAACGCTTTTCACTCGTTTTGTGTTTGATTAACACTGTTGTAGTGTTCGTTCACGTACCGGATAATCGGTAAGTGATATTTAATATGTTTTGTTTCAGTCGTGTCTTCATAAATTGAGTGTGTACAACTTTGTGTTCGATTTAACACCTACTAGGAACGAAGTACCTATATATTGACTTCAGGTATTCCTGTGTTATTCGGCGCTTATTTTACCACGAAGTTATCTATTTACTTCAGAATTCCTGTGTTATTAAGCGCTTATTTTACGTAGCTAATAAAGGTGAGGAGCACGAAGTTCTTCTGTTTCTTGTGTTCACCTACCGCGTTTGGAGCTTCCATTCATGCACTCCACTTTACCTAGGCGTAGCTGTACAGCTCCCTAGTAAGGCTACACAGTTCGTTCACAACAACTGTTGTAAGCAAATTGTCGTGAGACAACGCGCCAGATGGCTCAGCCACAGCGACGGTTCAGGAGCCGCAGCGGCAGCCGTCGCAGGTGAGCGACGGCTCGCGAGCCGCAGCCGCAGCTGTCTCCGTCTAAATCGAGCGGCGCGACGGCTCAACGGAAGGCTCGCGAGCCGCAGCAGCAGCCGTCGCAGGTGAGCGATGGCCCACGAGCCGCAGCCGCAGCTGTCTCCGTCTAAATCGAGCGGCGCGACGGCTCAACGGAAGGCTCGCAAGCCGCAGCAGCAGCCGTCGCAGGTGAGCGATGGCCCACGAGCCGCAGCCGCAGCTGTCTCCGCCTAAATCGAGCGGCGCGACGGCTCGACGGAAGGCTCGCGAGCCGCAGCCGCAGCCCTTGCCGTCTAAATCGAGCGGCGCGACTACTCGAAGGAAGCCTCGCGAGGAGCCGCAGCCGCAGCCGTCCTATCTAAATTAAACTTCTTGGCTCGGCAATCGCGTTGTTTTATATTCTCTCACCTCCACCCTGCAGAGAGAGCAAGTACCTCCTGCTGGTGAATTTTCTTTTAATTGTTTGTGATACATGGCACTGAGTGGTGATCGTATCACGAAGAGGCAACAGGAGGAAATAAAGTCACATGAGGAAAACGCGCTGTTAGAACGGGTAAAGCTCCTGGCCCAGAAGCATCTGCCGGATAGATGTACCTACGTGTTGGAGGGTCGTACATATGGCTAAGGAGGAATTATTTGGAGAGGAGATTGATCCTCAAATGCCGAACAAGTTTCACCCTACCTACAATAGAGTTGATTTAAGCTTTCTTCCCGGATGCGGCATATGTTTCAGAGAAGATGTTTCGGAAGATTAAAATTAAGCTGCTGGGCTGGGCGTTTGCAAGGGCGCTCATCATGGGGCCTCCAGCGATAGCAAATAAGATCAGGGGTTCAGCCACCCAGACTTAAATTTTCAATAAGACAGTGGTTTCGTTAAAACCCTTGCTGCTCTCACATCTCTACAGCCGAAACAGCCTTCGATAGCGCAAAAGTGGGCGAGAAATGGCGTGACATCCTTTGAGTTGGATTCAAAAGAGGAGAGTGAGTATACCCCTTCCAGGGACTCCTCACCCATGTTAGCCCCCACCAAGGTCGTGGTAGCCATCTAAATTGGTTTGCGATTGTCAAAATTTGCCTACACTAGAGGCAGCATGAGGGTCATCATCTGGAAGCACAATCGATGGAGCGTGCATGGTGTTTTTTGTGTATAGGCTGCTGATAGAAAGGAAGTCCTTGGCGGAACAACTCAAAGGCGTGGCAGCTAAATATCCTGAGGCGGCTCAAGGCTTGGTGAATGTCTTCGCAGTGGGTTCAAACATTAATACTGCATCCGACACCTTGCTTCAGTTTGCATGTGGCCATCGAGCCAAATCTATCGAATTTCATAAAAAATCCTTCAAAACAAAGAATGATGCTTTGATGGCTGCTTTCAAGGCTGCCTTGCAGCAAATCCCACCATCAAAGACTCACTCTATTTGACGGAAAAATCCTGCCATCCTTTATAAAAGACCATGGTGGCATATCAGCCATACTTCCTTCTCGAGCCGGGAGGTTTCCAGATAAGAGAGCCGGTAAAGGAGCAAAAGGTAATTTATTTCGGAAGCCGGCAATTTAATCCAAATCCAAGCAACCGACTTAGTGTTCTCGATGGTGCACCTACTTTCGCGCACGCAGTGTCCTCACACCTGCACCCTGAAATACGTTTACGAAGCCACTCATAATGCCATAGCCGTGGCAGAGTACTGGTCTAAAATAATTTGACAGAGAACCATCGACACCACAGAAGAAGAAGAGACAAGGGCAGCAACCCAAGCAGAGCGTTCCATGGGTGCGTCAAATGCGGAGTCCAAGTCCAAGAAAGACCATAAGTCCGATCGTGAGACGGAGCAACGTCAGCTTCATAAAATCCAGGTGTTTTTGACGTTTTTTCGAGGGGGACAACTGAAGGATTACCTGATACAGTGGCATACAAATTGAGCGCATCAGCTCCAATTCTGAAGATAATCTCAGGATATTCAATACTGTTGGTAGTAAAACCACCTTCTGTTCCCTTGGGCGATGACAGAAGAGTTAAAAACCTTGCTTAAAGTCAGATGTAGTAGAACGTTCCGGTTTCTGTCGCAAATGTTTTTGATTTCAAAGTCAAACGGAAAGATGCAACAAATTTTCGACCTTCGCCACCTCAATTTTTGTCTAAAACCACAGAAGTTCTGGTTAGTCAACCAGCTCCGTAGACCTTTCTACAGGAGGGTGACTATATGGTGAAACTGGATATCAGTCAGGCTCTTTTTCCATATTCCGATAAAGATAAGTCACTTTAGCTTTTGCTTTCAAAGGGAAACTGTATAAACTGACTTCATTCCCTTCCGGGCTGTCCAGTGTCCGACGTGTCAGCAATTGGGTAGCGAGAGTTCTGATAGAGAACTGGTTATAGTTGCTCGTTTATCTAGTAGACAATTTTCTGTTTGCTTATGGACCCTCTGATCCTGGAGGTGCGGGTATCTTACTTGATAGATTTACTTCAAAGCTTAAGTTGGTCGATAAATGCAGAACAATCCTCAGGGCCAAAACACGGATAGAGTTCTTTAGAATTATGTGGGATACAGATTAGAACGAAAGGAGGTTACCGAATTCAAAAAATAAGCCGCTTAGTGAACTACTTAAAAGAACTTCAAAGAGAGTATCTATGGTCTCGGCGGACAGGTATGTTGCTAATAGGCAGGCTGGGTTTCGCGTCACTTGACGGTCCTCTAGGACGCGAGAAATATACGGAGAGCGAGCCGAAAACTGAGACAAGATTGCTGTCTTCAAAAAGTCAAGGTTCCTGCACAGGCTCTAGCGGAGTGCTGTCAGTGGTTGAAAAATGTAACGAACCCAGGCAGAATTATCCCTCAGAACTGCACAATGTTCTTGACAACGGGTGCGTCAGACGAAGGTTGGGGGGTTTCATCTAGGCGATCGTCATCTAAGCATGTGGACAGTAGATCAAACAGGATATAATGCAAAAACACCGCAAAGAACTCTTTGTAGTATTGACAGCTCTCACACAAAGTAGGGAAATAATTAGTGGTACATGCAGACGGACAACAAAACTGTGGTATCGTACATCCGGAATCAAGCGGAACGAGGATTGTTGGTCTTTTGGAGACGACAAAGGAATTTTTTGTATTCGCGGAAAGCTTAGAAGTAGCGCTTCATCCCTTTTATATTCCGGGTCGTTACAACGCGATTGCAGACAGTCTGTTAAGAGGAAATCTCCTTCCAGACTGGCATTCGAAAAAGGAAATAACCAGTCGAATCTTCGGGAAGATTCGGAATTCCTCAAGTCGATCTGTTTGCCACGACTTATTCAAATGTAGCCCCAGAGGCCTTATACAAATAAGAGGCTATTAGCGATGATGCTAGTAGAAAAGCCAACAATGTATGAGATTGACGTAAGGTATCGACATGTCATGTGTTCTGCTGTACTGTATCTGACTGAACTGTGTTCTGTATTACGAATGTAGAAATATAATCGTTTGGTAGCGAATGCCGTTTGGCTAGGCCGGTAGGTTACGTGTCATTAGAGTTTGAGGAAGTGAGAGCGCTATTCATAAACTTCTTCAGCCGACCCTGGCATTTTCATTTGGCGGGGGGCTTTCCCCACCTCCTCTGATTCCCAAATGCTGCAGTACTTCAACAAGTCGTCGGGAATCTATTTAATGGTAGTCCCTCGTTGGGAGAAGCTATTTTCGAGAGCCGACCTAAAACGGAGAGCCTTAAGAGGCACCGTTTCAAATATTTCATCTCAGGCATCACTTAGTCAACCTCTCAACCAAACGGCCCCCACCGAATGTGCGAGGTTTTTGTTAGAGGTTTGGAGGACACGGGGTGGAGTAAACTAACTATGAACTTAGATCCGAATGATGTCGAACTTCTTCAAGCAGCCTGGCGAGATTCGACATGGCTCACTTATATAGTTCGGCTTGGAAGCCGTGGGTCGAGTGGTGTAGACAAAATGGGGCAAATCCTGGTAATCCTCGACCACAACAGTTAGCTTCATATATAGGCTTTTTATCACGGATAAAAAAGTTAGCATATTCCACGGTTTTAGTACATAAATCGTTGATAGTCTCCTTATCTGATCCAATCCAAGAACGAAGTCTGTCTTCCCATCCATTGGTCACAAAGATGCTCAAGGTAATAGCTATTCAAAGATCTTTAAACATGGTGCAAAGGACCTTATTTTGGAATATTGAAGATATGTTAGAGTGGTTAAGAGCTAACATACTCTCCTATCATATAATTTTTGAAGTATCCCGCCACGTGGCTTTGCTTCTTCTTTTAGCCTCTGCTGTAGGCGTATTCACGATCTGACTATTCTCTGCATCGACGCGCAACACTGTCACATAACAGAGAAGTCGGTCACGATTTGGCAGACATTTGGCTCAAAAACCGATAGTGCTACACATTGGCAATCAGGGTGGCATTTGGACTGTTTAGAGGACCCTGCCTTGAGCTTGGTAATATGGTTGTAGCAATTGATCCAAATTTCGGCAAAGAAAATAATAATAATTTGCACAATATATTTATAACTACGCGAGGGGAAGTGGAAGCTGCACCAAGAATAGTAATTACAGGTTGGCTAAAAGCACCTTTTGCGGAGCACGATCAGCAGTTGCACCAAACTACTTCCAAAATAATGTTCCGTTGGATCAGATCCTCAGCGAGGGAACTGTAGTGGAGGCAGATAATTTATTTAAGCTTTACTGTAAGTTCGTGGAAAAGCCACGAGGCCCTAATTCTAACGTGTTTAACGGGTTTTCACCCTATCTGAAAAGGTAGATTCTACCTACAATTGCTTACTTTTGTGAATTTTAAGGCTAAGGAGGATGATGATTATGAGCCTACTATATATAATTGTTAATTACTGACTGATTAATTTTTAAAAACCGGTCAACTCCAAGTTTTTATTCTGTATTCATCCATCATCAGGTACGAGTATATCTCTATTCTGTCACAGTACACTATAGTGCCGGCAGAAAACAAACATTTCTCCTAGAGGTCTAGCCTCGGCGACCTCAAATACAAACTGTTTTCCACCCCGAAGGGAAGAAAACGATTATTTTAGGTCAAGCCGAGGCTAGACCTCGGTAAGGCCTAGCCGGCTTAGGTACTAAAGAAAGGCGCGCTGCTTCCTAGCGACGCGCGTGACCCCCGCCGGCACCTGCGCGCGGGGAGGTGAGGTAACTACTCCCCGCACCTCCCCGCTACCGAATCACACTCGAAGACATGGCTAGAACTGTTAATTGTATGGACATGGGCAAACGAAGGTAAGATAGATATCTCCTAGAGGTCTAGCCTCGGCTTGACCTAAAATAATCGTTTTCTTCCCTTCGGGGTGGAAAACAGTTTGTATTTTATAGTCTGTAAACAAAGTTCACAGTTTACGTGTAATTTGTTGGGAACAAAGCGTGGAAACAATACATCTGAGTGTCTGATAGGTACACATGCACTGCGCAATGTGTTGTACCTAATGTTCACAGACACCACTTAACATTCAAACTCATATCCGGAGCATAGCTAGGTATGTAGCTAGCGGGCATACAAAAATACCACTTGCGTTCGTATGTGGCGCGAAATTCAATTTTTTTCGTGTTTTTTGCTCATCACAGCTCATCAACACTTCTTTAGACAGTGAAAACTACTTTGCCGGTGATTATATGTCCTAACACACAAGTTTTAATTTATATTATCACATAAATATCATTAGTTTAGCTACGATTGTGCTTCAACTGTATTTACTGTGTTTTTTTGTTTCAAGCACATTCTTATCCAAACTAATGATTGTGATACTATAAATTAAAACATTATAATTACCGTCAAATTAGTTTTTGCTATCTGAAGAAGTGTTAATGAGCTGTGATGAGCAACAACAAGAAAAAATTGAATTTTAGCGCCACAAGCGAAGGAAAAAACAATAAAAAACAAGATTTAATAAAAACAATCGTGAACTTACCTCTACAATGCGCTTATAACGAAAATATCTCTATTACCAAATTCAAACTCAAATTCAAATTCAAATTCATTTATTGCGATATATGGGCACAGAATAAATATTAGTACGAGTAGTAACTGGTGGTTAGTACAGTTAGTTAAATGTTCAGCCATAATCGGCGTTTAACGCATGCAAAATATACATATATCAGTAAAAAAAACTAAAAATTAAAAATTAAAAAATCACCTCATAGTCCTATTTAGTCACCTATTCCTAGTCATTAACATTTTTATCATCAAGGAATTCTTGTGTACTATAGTAAGCTTTTCCTGTTAGCATCTTTTTCAGTCTTCCCTTGAACACATTAAGACTGGGAGCATCTAGTACAGATTTAGAAAGATGATAATAAACACGCACAGCCATACAAACTACACTCTTGCTATACAAAGATGTTTTGCTCAAAGGAAAACATATTTGATTGATGTGCCGTTTACATTCACTTACGCTTTATAAAAAGGTCCATATTATTTTTTACAAATGTCGAAATTTCATAGATTAAAAGACATGGGACAGGACCTATCAGCGTGCTTTGATAAAATGAATAAGAGTAACAAATAATATTATTTTAGAGGGCATGCTCGATTTATATTTTCCATTAAGCAAATATTTGTTTAAATACCGTTTTTCGTGATTTTCGTTCACTTTTCATAGCGTCAGAAAGTGACAGAACAGAGCTGGGCTGTTCTGTCACTTTCTAACTTACCTGGACTTTGCTGGGTTATAGATAGTGAAGGAATTTAGCTGTTGTCTGCCTCTTAACTGTCGGTACCTAGGTCTACATTAGTTGGTTAATTATTTGTATTGAAAGACCTAGAAAGGTCGCAGGAAGTTGGTGGATGGAGGTGGCACTTGATTTCGCGGGTGGCGATAAGGGTGACTTTCCGATATTCGATTGAGCTGAAATTTGGCATACTTACCTACCTATCTAGTTCCGATGACAATACAATTATGTTGGTGATGCGAGCTGATCTGATGATGGAGACGGAAGGTGGACACCGGAACTCCTCGATGAATAATAGTAGACTGGCCGTGTTTAGCCTCATTGTGATATTATAATTAAAAATATAAAATAAATTTTATTTGGAACTAAAACACATATTTACAAGACAATGGTAAACGATGAAACCTGCAAAAGTATAAAAACTGTGTCGCAGACACAAACGCCTTCCTGCTTCGAGAGATGACAGTTCCAGATATAAATAAAAGTACTTATGTACTTATTTAGAAATTAAACATAAAAACTAAAATTATAAAAATAAAGAACCGCACTTAACTTACATGAGAATGTCAAAAACTATCACTCTAGTAAGTATAAGTGGGTGTGTATGTGAGTGTAGGGTACTCCTGATACAGCCAGTCTCTAGAGAGTCTGGGTATCTCAGGAGTAGGTTCTCAGAGTGTTTGTGTTGTGTTTGTGTGAATTGGATGTGTTGTGTGTTTGTGTGTGTTTATGTGTGTGTGCTGATAATATAAAATCTTGGATAAATTCCTAGCTTCAAAGTTGGTTTTGTTTCGAAAATAATTATTATCAGGAAAATCGTATTTTGGGCTCTATCATGCCCTTGGAAATATGATGAAAATTAAAGCATTTTTTTTTGCCCAAAGTTTGTAGCTTTTGCTAAATTTAAAAACTACATACAGTTCTGTAGACATAATCAGATAAGAATTATCAAAGTAGACGGTTTTTTTAAATCTATTTTCGATTAGAGTAACATAGATTTATAAAAAATAAACTGAAAAAATTAAGCTAAATTCAGGCGACATGTTGACTGTCTTTCTTGAGACACCCTGTACCCCTCTAACCAATCTGCCAGTTCATAACAAAAGCTAATCTTCGTAGGTAGGTACTATACAAATAACTACAGCTCTGTTTCACAAATAACTAATATAACATCCAGACCACAAACGCAGCAGAAATGTAGGTACGTAGGTGTTTTAGTACAGTTCCATCGAGAAGCGTCTTAACCTTTTTTTTGTAGACTTACCTCCTATTTCACCAACTAATCAGACGCCTAAAGGTAAGTATAGACTAGAACATTTATATTTTACAGAACAACGAGCCACTCTATAATATGTTAATAGTGTATCACCCTCACGAACTAGACGTCGAGCACGCTCGCCGTTTTGTTACAACCTAATTTTACAAATCAATGAGCGTATTGGTGTAACATTTCGTCGAGTCTTTGCACAAGCGCGGGCGATGCGCGGGTGACGCGGAGGGAGAGGGAAAACGACGCACGCGGGCAGTACAACGAAATGTTACGGGTAAGTGCACTCTTGCTGTGAGCATTACGCCGAACAGAGCGCCGAACATTCGCAGGAACGTTACATTACATGGAAATGCTTTGGTAGCTGAACTTTTACCTGTATTGTACCATTCGTACGGACGTTACATAACATAGAAATGCTCGAGAAAATGCTAAACTGCATAACAACCATTTAATTAAAAAAAACTAGTACTGATTTTATGTGACGCCTGTGTATGAAGCAGCAGCACTGCGACACGCGTTTGTTCCACAATGGTTGTCAGCTCGGAGAGCTATGTCGGCCATCTTGGATCTTCTACGAAACTCCTTGGTTTGTATACCTACTATCACTATATTACCCGGACTTGTTAGTAAGATTCGTTGGTTTTAGATTTGTCCTGGCTGCTAGCTTACTAAGGAATGTGTTATTACAGGACGAAGCGTTAGACGAGTCAGTCGAGGGAAGCGTTGGTGGCGATGACCTCCCCACTTTTCACGTCTTTATTCCCATTTCGAGTTATTTCGTGCAGGTGGCATTTTAGCCGGTGTAACTTGGATAAATAGCACATGTGAAATTTAAGTGTATCTTTAAGTCTTTTCGACATGGTGGATTTTTTCCGTAAAAACTCTGTTTTTCAACCACCATTTAAACTGGGTTATGACTTGACGGAGTCTCTTGACTATATAAAATATAATTATATCACTTGACTTTCGCGAAATTGTTTAGAGCACTCTTCAAAAGCCATTATAAGAAGAAGATGATGAACATTTTATTTTTAATACAATACAAATGGCCACGTGACAAAGATAAAGATAAAGATAAAGATATATTTATTTGCTTCAACATAATGTCATATAGGTCTTAAAAATAAGTAGATAAGTTCCAATTATATTCTACCTTATCTAGCATGCAAATTTCAAAAATACAAAAGAATGTCAGAATTAACTAGGTACATCAAATTAAATTTAAAGTCATATGTAGCCCTAAAATCACAAAGTGTCCTCCATAAATTCACGAATATTGTATAACATTTACTTATTAAAAATTGTTTAAACTTAGATTTAAATAAATTCTCATTAAGGATTTTAAAAGTGTTTGGTATTTTATTGTATATACGTGTTGGCATGCAGACTACACTCTTCCGTAACAATGCTGTTTTGTAGGCAGGTATAAATAGTCTGTCGCCATCTCGTCTGTTTCGGACTGCAACGTCAGCCATACGTGGAAATAGTCATGGAGGTGCTTTAGTTCTTAATCCGAGGAAATAGTAGAGGATTTTTTCTCACAAACAATGGTATTTCAAAAATGTGACATGTCGATAGTTTACGTCAATCTCATACATTGTTGGATTTTCTACTAGCGTCAGCGTTTTCTAATAAGAATGTTAGTTTGTCTATAACAAGAGAATGTCGTTTTGAAAAATAAACCTTTTAAATGCACTTTCTCGGTTGACTGTACATTAATGGCTCGGTCTTGAATGATGGTGTTTTTGCTGCGGTGCGGGTTAAAGGCACACGGTCACTGGGCAAGTGTTACGGGACGGCACTATGCAGTGATGAGTCAAGAAACTTAATCTACACTAATCTACATCTACACTAATCTACACTATCTACATCTACACTATCTAGGGGGGGTTGTTTTTCATCCTTAAACTACCCGTACGAATCCGGGACGAGTCGCTAGTAAATAATAAATGTCCTCGATATACTGTTTTCATAGAGTGGTTTGCACACGCAATCTATAAAGTAATGAAATGGTAAACAGATAATGAAATATTTTCACGTAGGATAATGTTTTGGTGAAAACCGTTTTACAAAATGTATGATACTTATAATTCACGAAATAAAGTTTCATTAACAATGATAGATCTTCGTTTGACCACGATCTCATCAGTTGGTAAGTGACGATGTGATCGAAGATGAAGCACAAAGGTCTAGAAGGCACCTATTCACTCTAGCCTTGAAGAGCCCCATTTTATAGTTTTCAGGAAATACAAACGACGGTAGTGTATTCCACTCCTTAGCAGTTCGCATTATAAAGATAGAACTAAAAGCTCTGCGTTCGATGAAGTCCAAGACAGCAAGCTGGTGTTTGGCAGAGCCATCCCAAACGTGGCAGCAGTACTCCATACCAACCCGGACTTGAGCTTTACTCAGAATTGAATTAGAATTGTGAATTATATACCTTTAGCATTCATGACCGACCAATTTTCATACTCAGATGTCCATCGTCTTGCCGTTTTATATCCTGTCGATATTGACATTGGCAAAATGGTGGACACTAAACGCAAAGTAGCCACAACCAAAAGAAGAAGAATAAGTAGGTTTTATTGAATTCCTTACACCATCTCGCATAACACCATCCAACAGTGACATAATATTAAATTAAATAACAATCTATCTTGTTTCCTCTATTACATTATGTCATCCGTTCTTATATTACTAATAATCTGTATGTATGTGAGAATACATGCAATTCAATACTTAGCATTAAGGCGATAATATACCCAAAACTGCAATATAGAGCTTTTTTTTGATACAACTTGGAGTTACGTATCAAGCAGATGAGCCACCTGATGATAAGCGGTACCCTCTGCCTATGAACAGTGCATTATCACATAGGGTGCGTCCTAGGTGGGCGGCACTCATTGCACTGCGCCCGCCACCCTGAAGCATAAAGATGAAAAGTCTCATGTGCCTGTAATTTCACCGGCAACCATACCCTTCAAACCGGAACACAGCAATGCGAGCACTACTGCTTTGCGGCAGAAATAGGTATGGTGGTAGTACTTCCCCGGATTAACTCTTTCACAAAAAACTAAACTACTACTAGACCTATCTTAGAAAGCCTACTTCTCCTAAACGGATGACCCAAATAATTAAAAGAAAAACATTTAACGTATATAATATAGTCAAGAATAGAATTCCGTGGCGACCTCTGTGGTGGGGCGGGCGAACGTTCGCCTGCGACGCCGGAGGTTGCGGGTTCGATTCCCGCCTCAGAACAAATATTTGTGCGATATGCAGATATTTGTTCAGGGTGTTCTGGGTATTTTCTCTGTATAATAAAAAATATCTATCTATGTTATATATTGTATTAAGTATATCAGTTATCTAGTACCCATAACACAAGCTCTGCTTAGCTTGGGTCTAGATAATGTTGTGTAAACTGTCCAGAATTATTTGTTTATTTATTATTTAATTAAAGTTTACTTTTTAACCCCAGACGCAAAAACGACGGTGTGTTTTAAGTTTGACGTGTCTGTGTGTGCGTGTGCGTGTGTGTGTGTCTGTCTGTGGCATCGTAGCTCCCGAACGGATGAACCATTTTTTGTTTGTTTGGAAGTTGAATTAGTCGGGAGTGTTCTTAGCTATGTTTGATCAAAATCGGTTCTGCCGTTTCATTGCGTTGAGGGTTTTTAAATTTTTATAAAATTAAATACTTGTTTTAATTTGATGTTGATTCGACAGGAAAAAAACAAAACTTCCTATGGTTTACAGCAATAAAGCCTACTGCTTCCAAACGCCTGAAGCTATTTTAATGTTTTTTTCACAATATTAAAAGCAATTTACAGGTATATAAAAATAACATTTATATTTTTGGAAATAATCATTTACTTGAGACAGTTGCGGTTTTTAGTGATTTTCGCTCACTATTTGTTTCGCGTGCTCTGTTCTGCCCCGTTCTTACTTACAGAACTTTACTGAGTTAGATAGTGACAGAATTTGGGGTGACTAATCACCTTAAGAAGACGTCTTGCTCTTGAATATCTTGAGAGTACGCTTAGGGCCTCTACCACAAACACAGAGACTGGTGAAATTAAAATTATAATATCGTAATTTGTGAAACAGGTTATCAAAGTTGTTACAGATATTCTATTTCACGAAGTACATTTAGGTAAAATCAAATTCAAAAGTAGTTATTTTATTCATTGAAATCATTGTATCATTTTGAATCGTCTTATATCAATAAATTTACTCCTGTTCCAACGCGACTAAACCTCTATACTATAGGCTCTATATTTGACTAACTAGCCAAGTATTGCAGTAACGTGATTTTCGAGCCGTGTTTGTTGCGGCTCGGCTTTATTTGATGATCCTTCTTACTACTAGGCGGGGAGAGCCTGTGTGGTGCCTCGAGAACAAGTGGAAGCTGATTCAAAGAAAAAAGGAAAACCGACTTATAAGCCTTGGGTATAGGCAGTCAAAAGTAAAATGCTAGAGAGAATCAGCAAAAGTTCATCGAACCCGCAACCTCCTGCGTCGCAGGCGAACCTTCGCCCGCCGCGCCACAGAGGTCGTACTCAGAAGGAGAATGGGAGAGGAGGAATTAAATGAGAATTATACTAAAATAATATGATTTTTATGGTGGAAGAGGTCTTATGTTTATGAAAACGGAAATGTAACATCATCCATTTGATTGAATGGTTACATGACAGGATATTATTTGACATTAAAATGCTATTTGACCAATTAGCTGTACAATTTCTTAATTTGCCGGTATAATTTGAAATAAAAACCCACTTATCTATCAGAGTTGGAGAATTCTTTATTTGTTTGAAAGGGTCTAATTCCCGGGTGGTTCCATGGTTATCAGGTCAGGATCTGATGATGGGATACTGGAGGAATCGAGAGATCTACTCAAATTTTATAGGTTGAAGCGATTTGTTATTGGAAACATCAAAGCCGGTTGTTTTTTTGTAAAAAAAAAAATACCTTCTAGTGCAACCGATCTAGACGAAACTTGGCTTACCCGTAAGCCAAGTTTCGTCTAGATCGGTGTCTACAATTTTATAGTCTAGTCTGTAGGGTAAATTTCAGGTACCACTGAAACACGTATCTGTTAATTTTATTCGAGGAAGCTCCGATATACAGAGTATTTTTGTTTTACGTTAAAGCCCCATTTTGAACCACATAGGATGTGAATTTTCATAATTCCTGACTTAGAACAACCCTTCACATCAAGACAAACATACCCTCCAAATTTCAAGTCGCTACGACCAGCGGTTTAGGCTGTGCGTTGTCACTCAGTCAGGCAGTCAGTCAGGACATTGCCTTTTATATATGAGAAGATTTTAAACGTCAGCGATTTTTTATTGGATTATTTACCCTAAAAACGGGGGAAGTTTGCTGCGGCACCATTTACCGATTTTGATAATATTTGACAGAAATATTAGCAGCTATAGGTATTTCTTTCAAATCATGAACGAAGTTACGGGCAAACGCTTGTTGCAAACCACGCCTTAACCTTTCGCACTTCTCGTCACGCCAACTTCTCGGCCGTGTCATCTGTCAGAGTGTATCGTGATCCACTGAGACGAAGCAGGTTAAAATTAATGGTGCGACCTTGACAAAGGAATGTGTGGTATGCAACGGCCTTATTCACAAACGTTCTGTAGGCGTACCGTAACTTTGAAAATCGGGTTGACATTAATAAAAACTTCTTTTTATTTTTAAGCCCTATTTATGCGGTTTCTGAACGCAACCGTGATTTTTTTTTGTATGTTGGCATGAATGATCCTTGCTCTTTGTATTCAGCTCAAACGTGAAACGAATAAACAGAAGAAAATGTACGAAAATAGAGAAATAATGTGAGTTTTAACTATTTTGTATGCTTGAATAACTTCAAGACTAACTAGCCAAGTATTGCAGTAACGTGATTTTCGTGCAATGTACCTTGTCAGGACATTATCGGGCTCCACTATTACATTTTGCTGTGGGGCATAAATTCATAAACAAATTTTATAGGTGCCATTACTTGAGGGGTGTCTTTGATCGCTTCAATGGGTGACATTGTTCATTGTTCATTCTCACTTCTCGAAGAATCGTTATTGGGCATACTCGGGGATTTTTGTCTAATTAAATACAATCGTTTTTTGATTTTGCTACAATACAATACAATACAATACAAATATATTTATTTTGCCAATGACACAAAAACTTACAACTAAAACATTATTATCCAATTAATTAAATTAGCAAAAATGGTCGTCACTCAGCGTATGCTGCGACAGCGCAAACGCTGTGCAGCGCTGGTTTTACGTGACGCCAGTGTGTTGGGCAGCACTGCGACACACGTTTTACACAGAAAAGAAAAGATGAAATATTATTAAATGCAATCGTGGTAGAGCTATGATTCTATAACTATTATATTATATAAAATAAACAAATAACAAAACAAACAAAAGAGAAGAGAGACCATTGTGAAACTTATGCTGTATTAAACTAAACTAAATTTAGGCCCAGAACGACTACCTGATGATGGTAAAAATTGTGAATGTAATAAATGTTTCTTAAGTGTGTTTTTAAAGGAGTGAATAGATTTGAAAATCGTCAAATCGTCGCTACAGCGTCATGCCGTCATGTTAGGGTCAAAAATTACACCTAAAACGTTCTGGAACGAGCCGTAACAGCCGTTGCCGAAGGTGGTTTGAGTCTGCGCGGTGCTTCCGAACGGAATTGTAGTTTACAGTGCATTTTTAATCACTTTTTGTGATTTTAAAGTGAATTATGATTATGGTGATAAATAATATATAAAAAGTTAAGTTATTTAGTTAATAAAGTTGATTCCAAAATAAACGTGTTATTTTTGTTTCATCAAAGTTACCCCAAAAACATAAAAATGCATCTAACTTTTGATTCTGTTCACTGATTTTATTTTATTCTTTAGGAAAAATGCTTGTATTACGGGGTACTTTTGATTTCCGTACAAAAATAGGGGTATCCAAGTAACCCCACCCCACTCTCCGTTTAACTTTGATCACACCTATTTTTTTTTCTCATTCATTCATTTTTTCTTCCAAATAAGAAAAACAAAAGAAGAAAAAAAGTTAATTTTTCACGGCATTATTTAAAAAGGTAAGGTAAGGTTTGAATTTAAAAGTTTACTAAAGTAACCCCAGTTTACGGTAGTTCAAGTTTTGTATGAGCACAAACTAATTATTAATACACATGTAACGAATTATTAATAGCCTGAATATTCGAACTATGTGGCTTTTGTATGGTGGCTCTGATCAGCGCCCCAAGTGGATTTGTTGAGAAACTACAAGACACCACCGGTTTCACCAAATAACGAGACACATTTCGAATCATAATTTTGAATACGTACGGCCACTCTCCGCCCCGTTCTATCCACTTCCCCGCACTCTCCAAAACCAGATATAGAACAACCGGCCAAGTGCGAGTCGGACTCGCGCTCGGAGGCTTATCTAAGAAAACGGCAAAAAATCACATTTGTTGTATGGGAGCCCCTAAAATATTTATTTTATTCTATTTTTAGTATTTGTTGTTATAGCCAGTGTTGTCACATACAATTTTGGCAAAATGGTAGAACAGGGTGCAAAAATTAGTAGAAATTGGTGGAAATTGAAATGAAAAATAGGTAGATCTACCAATCAAGTTTAAGTACATTTTTAATCAATAAAACCCGCGGAAAAATTGGGAACGCGCGACTGTCAGTGTCAAATTGGCAAGCGTCAGTCAGTTGTGACAGATGTCATTGTCAATGTCACTCCGTAGCTCTATACTCTGTACGTCATCATTCACTTATTTCACACAGCACGTTCTGTTTTAAGTGCTTAAATTACGAGACAAGCTAAATTCGGTAGTAAGTAAGTAACGTTTCGTTACACGCGTGGAGAATAGTTAACAATCGTAATATTTTGAAAAATAGGTAGATTTGAGGCCGAGTGTGGTGGATAGGTAGAATAAAGGTAAAATAGGTAGATCTACCAAAAAATTGGTAGATGTGAAAACACTGGTTATAGCGGCAACAGAAATAAAAATATCAACCGTCTAACTATCACAGTTCATGAGATACAGCCTGGTGACAGACGGACAGACGGACAGCGGAGTCTTAGTAATAGGGTCCCGTTTTACCCTAAGGGTACGGAATCCTAAAAAACATCTAGATCTATTTTAATAAGTGACTGCAAGTCAAGCGTTTGTGAATAGAGATGCAGGTCTGGGAATCGAACCTACACGGTATTGAGCTGTCTGATCTTGTTCACTATTGCAAGATCTAACACACGTGAGTTAGTTTCTGTTAGAACTAAAGTTTATCGAGTGTCTGTGATAAATTGTTTCAGACGGTAACAACAGGACCGATGTCATTGTAAACGTCGGAGGAAGTTGGTGGATGGAGGCGGGTTAAGACCGTCCATCGAAAAATTTTATCGGGTGATCAATGTATAGCAGTACACTTCTAGTTGCTTTCGCTTGTAATGCGAAATTCAATTTTTTTCGTGTTTTTTGCTCCTCACAGCTCATCAACAATTCTTTAGATAGCGAAAACTAATTTATCGGTAATTATATGACCTAACACATAAGTTTTAATTTATAGTATCACATAAATATTAAGTTTGGCTATAAATGTGCTTGAAACAAAAAAACACTGTAAAAACCATTGAATCACAATCGTAGCTAAACTAATGATATATAAGTGATACTATAAATTAAAACTTGTGTGTTAGGTCATATAATTACCGACAAATTAGTTTTCGCTATCTAAAGAAGTGTTGATGAGCTGTGATGAGCAAAAAACACGAAAACATTTGAATTTTGCGCCACAAGCGAAAGCAACCACCTTAAAGTATGAAATTGCCGATTTGTACTGAGAAATTGGAAATCGATTTTTAGAATAGAATAGAATAGAATATAATATTTGTTATTTGTAACAACACAGATATAAACAAAATAAAACACGAAAATACACAAAATTACAGTTAGATTTGCTGTTACAAAAAGGTCTCTAACTCAGCATATGCAGGTTGTAAACAAACTACGCTGGTCTTCCGTTAGAGCCTTTTTCTATCTATTTTCTAAGACATTATCTATTTAGTTAATCAAAATATTTACCCTGATTATCTATACATTCCTGCCATCTAAACGGAAGTTTATTTATGCCTTTATACGATAGAACTCTGGGGATCTAGATTCGACAACATGTGTGAAAGCAGTTTGTACTGCCTTCTGGGAAGAATTTTATTATCACGTAGAAAATTAACTAAATGACGAAACATATGGTAGTCCGTTAGACAAAGGTCTGGCGAGGATGACGTATGGTTTCTAACTACAGCTCCTGTAGAGTTACAACGGTTTCTCGTGCAGTGGCGTTATTCACCTGTGTGGGCGGTCTTCCACGTTGTTCGTTCTTCAAGTCGAAGTTTCCATTACGAAAGCGTTTACAGCAAAAACACACGGTGCGTTCATTAGTGTCTCCTCTGCAAATGCAGCGTTGATATTGCGATATTGATATTTCTGCCGCGACAGTTCCGCGCCGGAACTCGTATTCAAAAATGACTCGGATTTTCGAAGTATCTATCTTTCACGTCTGCTGAATAAAAATAACAATTGAAAGAGGGCCATTGAGGCTCTGCCTGCCCTCCTTTTCGGAGAAAAAGGCGTGTGTCTGTATGTAACATAAGTTTAAAGATAATTTTGTGCTAAGTAGCTGCCAGATAAATCCAATCTGGTAGTTATCATAAATCATAACTTCCTAAAATACCATATCTGGATGGTAACCTTTTATGGTGTTATGGTGGTTGTAGCAATTTAACCATCACGGTCTTGGAGATACCAGGCCTGGAGTTACCTTCTATAAATGTGTCATGAGAAGACATTGAACTCTATAGCAATTAGAAAACAAGTAATTAATTTTGTAAAAATTAAAAAAACCCTCAACCCAATGAAACGGCTGAACCGATTTTGATCAAACATAGCTAAGAACATTCCCGAATAACTAACTTAACCAACAAAAAAAAAAACTAAATTGGTTCATCCGTTCGGGAGCTACGATGCCACAGAGAGACACACACACACACACACACACACACACACACACACACACACACACACACACACACACACACACACACACTTACCGACACGTCAAACTTATAACACCCCGTCGTTTTTGCGTCGGGGGTTAATAAGTCTTTACGGCTTAGTGTATCTGTCTAGAATCATCATCATCATTGGCAGCTCCAATAATATTCCACTGCTGGGTACAAGCCTCCTCCCTCAAACGCCACTCCAAACGGTTCTGTGCGATTCGCATCCAGGTCTTTCCCTCCACCGCCTCTATATCATCCGCCCACCTGGCTGATGGTCTGCCACGGCCTCTAGTGCTCCCTCTCGGCCACCACTCGGGCAGGGCCTTACACCACCTGCCGTTACCAAATCTGGCCAAGTGTCCTGCCACGCGCCACTTTTGTCTCTCTCCTTTGATGTTCTGCCTACCGTTTCTAGAAAAAGGGCAGGCAGAGGTTACCGCTTAACATCAGGTTACCGCATACATTTCGGTGAGTGGCTCAGGAGTTGCACGATTTGATCCCCTCGTCTCCTTTCCGCCACCTGACGACCAGACGTGGAGAGGCGTTTCACCCTTTTGTTGTTGACTTTTTTTTTACACTTTACTTAAATGACGGAACAAGCAGATGGCCCACCTGATGTTAAGCGGTAACCTCTGCCTATGAACAGTGCAACTACCTCATAGGTCACGCCTAACATACCTGACATACCACCGTCGCGTACAAACCGTTTCTCAAGCTCTCTCTAACCTAACCTAACCCAAGCCTATTTTAGATTTAAAAAAATAACAATGTGGGCCATCATACAAGCAGATTAAAAAAAACAACTCAAAATGTTGTCCAGTGTTATGTTCTCCACAGCGTATCTAAGCCGTTCAGGTATTTTCACACGTACGCAATATAATAGTTATTGTTGGCCAATTTTCGATACAAATGCTATGATTTATTATAATTTTGTGTACAAAAGAAATCGTGTTAGTGCAGAACTTGACATTTAAGACTGCGCCAAACCCAGGCAGAAATCTTCATACAAAAAAAGCACATCGCGCCGCACGAAAAATCAGGGTTTATTGAATATCTCGTAAAATATAAAAAAATAATTGTTCAGGGTGTTGTGGGTATTTTCTGTGTATAATAAAAAATATCTATCTATCTAATATTGTATTAAGTATATCAGTTATCTAGTACCCATAACACAAGCTCTGCTTAGCTTGGGCTAGATAATGTTGTGTGAACTGACGAGCATTATTTATTCTTTATTTATTATTATTTATTTTACAAAACCCCTACAGTAAACCCTCGGCTTTGTTGTAATGATTTTCGCGACGCGATCAGTGGTGTTTGGTGTTATGAAAAAGAGCATTTTTTTTAGATCTATTGCATCTTGATATTTAAATCTATGTTTAACTTATTCAATTTGATAATTTCATTCTTTTTCACCTGCACTGCACTGGTATATTACCTATACGTTCAACATTTTGTTTCATCGAAATTGGTACATCATTTGTTCAACTAATTTGATTGTTGACCCTGCCCTCTCTGATTATAAGCAAACGTACCCATCTGTTAACATAATAATACACGACCATAGAAAATAATAGTAATTAGATATCCATCATTTTTGGTTGTAATTTATTTCGAAGCTCAGCGACTCATTATTCTTAATTTGTTGCCCTTGAATGACTAAAATAAAGCATCAGTAATACAGTTGCTATCAAAAGTTACTAAACAACCTAAGGATTCAAAATCATCTATACATTTTTATTAGTATTAGTCCTCCTTATAATTCTTTATTGTGCACAGAAAATATTACCGTACAAATAAAAAGAATAGGTGCAACCCACTGTGAAAAGAGGCCCATTGATTCTCTGCCTACCCCTTCGGAGAAAAAGGCTTGCATCTATGTATGTATGTATACAGAAATACATGTACAAAGGCAAGCTTTACCTTTGCTTGGCAAACCTTCGTGAAAGACATTATCCGTGGAAGTACTACATCATACCTATTTCTGACAACGTAGGTATGGCTGCCGGTGAAATTTCAGACTATTTTTTTCGGTGAGTTTTCATCTTTATGTCTCAGGGTGGCGGGCGCAGTGCAGGTAGTGTTCATCCTAGGTTGACGTGACGTAAGGTATTGTATTTGTTATGAGCTGGGTTTACCGATTACCGTAGAAAACACTTAAAAGTAGCATTAAAACATAAACAACCAAAGTCAATAGCTTCTTCACACTCAAAAATGCAAAACTGCTACACTAATTATCTTGCTGTTCTGGGTCGAGGCGCCTCCGAGTTACGGATATTTATCTGAACATTTTTTATAGTAGATTTGCAGTGGACACCCGAGTTGCTCAGCAAGTTCTGACAGCTATTATACCAATAAATATAATAAATTGTCTTATTAGACGCCTGTGGTAAATTACATGGTAGAAAATTTCTCACGATAGTTATTGAATTGATGTTTTATTAGATGCATTTTTGAAGAGTTATTATTTACGTATTTGAGCCTTACGTGGTCAAAAACACCCCCTAAGAAGATGATTTTGAAAACGCGATTTGCTGATCAAAGTCAAAGTCAAAAGTCACGGACAGTCAAGTCAAAAGTCAAATCTCGCTGGACCCCGGCAGGCTCAAGTATTATAACTATAGTTTTTTTGTATAGATAAAGAAGCATTGGTAGATGTTTGCGGGGTAGAGACTGTATCCGTGACTTTTGACTTTGACTTTGATCAGCCAATCGCGTTTTCAAACAAGACACGGTGGCAACATTCGGAACCCAAGTTGCAGGTTAGCAAAATTAAAAAAAAGATTTCTGTGCATATAATAAATTAGATATAGACTTACGTGAACTAAATGGCGATGTTTTCAAAAGTAAACTGAAACAATATTGATTCGAAAGAGCAACTATGCCGGAAGCATAGTAGTAGAGCTTTTTTGTGAAAGAGTTCGTCCGGGGAAGTACTACCACCATACCTATTTCTGCCGCAAAGCAGTAGTGCTCGCATTGTGTTCCAGTTTGAAGGGTAAGGGTAAGGTAAGGGTGCCGGTGAAATTACAGGCACATGAGATCTTTATGTTTCAGGGTGGCGGGCGCAGTGCAATGCCACATAGGGTGCGTCCTAGGTGGACGTGACCTATGAGGTAATGCACTGTTCATAGGCAGAGGTTACCGCTTAACATCAGGTGGGCCATCTGCTTGTTCCGTCATTCAAGTAGTATAAAAAAAAGCTCTCAATGATGTTTCGATTGCGGAAAAAAGTATGTTTTATTTGTGTGCTATGACAATGCCCAAGATGGGATCATTTACTATTTAAGTAAATAATTTTTGGCAAATTGTTGTAGGTAAATGTGTGTAAATTTGTCGTTCCTACGGTGAAATAAATGAGTAGTATGTGTATATATATGCTCTGTCGAGTCTTGCATATTTGCGCCTTTTGAGATTCTCAGCCTGAGGGTGTTTATTGTAAACTGTTTCATAGGACATACACACACACATGTCACATAGGATGATAGGTTTTTGTATAGTACAAACAGTTTGCCCATTTCGGACATACAATATGAAATAAAGTACTTATAACTAAAACAAACAAAAGGATACAAAATCAAGGAGTATACATATGTACATTGTTAGTTACTTAGTTACAAAATTATATAGCCAAGCACTTAGCAACACATACGCATTCGTCGAAAAATTCACCTATAACATTATAATGAATCATGTAAGCATTACCTGTACTATTATGCATTCTGTGGCATTACGAAAATATAGTTCAAAATTACTTTCACATTAGTGTTGAAACGTAGGAAGTACATCTGCCATTCTGTATCATTGCGCTTCGCTCGGTTCAAGGTAGGCAGAGATGTATAATTAGAGTGATCTTTATCAGTTACCCAACCTATACACTTAGAATATAGAATAAACCAGAAGGTGCGTACGATGCTATTAGTACGGGCGCTGGGTCGCCAAAACACAATGCCTCCTCCCCCCTCCTAGCATATTTCCCACTAGTAGGGGGTAATTAAAGTATGTTGGTGATGTTGGCAACACTGATAAAAAGGACACTTGACTTTTTTTCAAAGAATGAATGGTAAACAAAATTCATTATTTAAACCAAAAAGATATATAAATGTATTACGTCTTATGTATGAAATGTGATTCTATCCTATTTATTTTTATGCCTAGTATAATTTTTACATGTAACGACACACGAAGGCATATTCACAAGAAAATCTTTCGAATTCGAGTAGCCACACGGCCAACCACAGACAGACTGGGTTTAACTATTCTTATTGAGACTAGTTTGCGAGGTGACAGTTTTTACGCGTGACACGGGTTCTGGTTTATTCTATATTCTAAGCCTATAGGTTGTTATTGTAATGCACTCATCGCAAATGTCTATATAGTGGGGGGTATTAGTCAATATCGCCCGATTTTATCGACCTTTTGCTGAATGGCCTTAGATTATCTATCAATATAGACCATTATTCATCATCATCGGCCGGTAGATGCACACT
Source organism: Operophtera brumata (assembly GCA_932527175.1). Taxonomy (NCBI): domain Eukaryota; kingdom Metazoa; phylum Arthropoda; class Insecta; order Lepidoptera; family Geometridae; genus Operophtera; species Operophtera brumata. Next base: position 47,942,012 of record OW052239.1, on the reverse strand, counting down.
GTAGATGTAGAGACCTCCCCATAAATAATGAAAATAGCCAAGTTGTTTTTATTTTCGATGTTTTCTAGTGTAGTAAGTTCATAGAGGTAAACCCGCCTGGGAGATTATTGTGAAAAATTATAAAGTTATACCTTTTCCACGGAGGACACACGGAGGATTGTGGTACATGGCAATCATTTGCAAATTCAAATGTACTAAACCGAAAGAATTAGCCCATAGCAACATAAATATAGGTACCTTAAAACTAAAATACATAATACTACTCTTAAAAACACTTTATTTTATTTTAGTGCGCACGTGTAGACGGCGAAGTATGACGCAACTGCGCGGTGTCTCGTGTCAGGCGTCCGAAGAACCTCCTCAACCTAAACTTGACACCTTTCGGCCAGAACTCTCCATTCATGAAAGTCGATAGACGGTCAGTCGGCACCCTCATAATCAGCCAACACTAGTCCACTGCTGGACATAGGCCTCTCCCAATACGCGCCACTGCGCCCGGTGTTCGGCTCTTCTCATCCACTTTCTGCCGCCGCCTTTCGTAGGTCATCGCTCCACCTAGCCAGAGGGCGCCCCACGCTACGTTTGTGAAGACGCTTACCCCAACGGTTGTTGGTTCTTCGGCATATATGACCAGCCCATTGCCACTTCAGCTTGCTAATCCGGTGGGATATGTCAATGACTATAGGTCTCTGTCGGATAATCTCATTTCGGATTTTATCTTTCAGAGAAACACCGAGCATAGCCCTTTCCATAGCTGGCTGTGCAACCTTGAACTGGTGGATTAGCCCTACCGTGAGTGTCCGTCCACGTCTCGGCACCATAGGTCATTACTGGTAGGACGCACTGATTGAAGGTGTCTTCAAGCATTGTGGTATAGGCGACGGCACCATAAAGGACATAAAATTAACCTCATGGCGAGATTCCAAGTGCTCGACCCTATGGTTAGCCCTGTTTTCTGCTTGAGGTACTCCACCACCGCTTCGGGCTTCACGGCGGAGTGAACCCGGGACACGTACACTGGAGTTGTGGGTGCCTCCGCACGCAGCAGGCTGGTTCAGCACAGTGGTTCATACATATTCGTACTAAACGTTTCAGTTCTACCTTTATATTGCGAACTGCTAAGGAGTGGAACAAACTACCGTCGTCTGTCTTTCCTGAAAACCATAAATCTGGGTCTCTTCGAGGCTAGAGTGAATAGGTGCCTTCTAGACCTTTGTGCTTCATCTTCGGCCACATCGTCACTTACCAGCAGGTGAGATCGTGGACAAACAAAGGACAAAAAAAACTGCGAAAGCTATCCAAATTCATGTTCTTGCGTTCTTATAGCGAATGGCCTTGTAAGTAACGTGCAGATTTTCAAGCTCTATAATGATTCTGCGATGATTTTACTGCGTAATTGATTTTTTATTGGCCTAATTGCTTCTCTAAATAGGTTACTTAAGGTTAAGCTCGGTAGAATCTTGACCCAGATTCAAAGTTATATGACGACCTCTGTGGCGCGGTGGGCGAGGGTTCGCCTGCGACGCCAGAGGTTGCGGGTTCGATTCCCGCCTCGTAACAAATACTTGTGCGATCGGCAGATATTTGTTCAGGGTGTTCTGGGTATTTTCAATGTATAATAAAAAATATCTATTTATGTAATGTATTGTATTAAGTATATCAGTTATCTAGTACCCATAACACAAGCTCTGCTTAGCTTGGGCTAGATAATGGCAGATCTGAGGCCATTATTAGAGTATGCATTCCAGATTTGGAGCCCGTACTTCAAAAAAGATATTACCTTCTCGAACGAGTACAACGTAGGGCTACGAAAATAGTGCCTAGTCTTAAAGAACTTACATATTACGAGGAACAACTACACGAACTTGGATTAACTACCCTTCAACAACATAGAGAGCTTGGAGACCTAATAGAGACCTACAAGATCCTTAACAACCACTACAGTATAACAGATTTATCACAGACACTATATACTATGAACCACCATGAATAATATAGGGCTCAGAGGACACTCGCTGAAGCTGCAACGCGGGCCAAGTACCAGCAATCCGAGGATGCACATATTGCCCAATCGCGTCGTGCGCTCTTGGAACCGGCTACCACACTCAGTGATCAGTGCCCCCTCAGTGAATTCTTTCAAAAATAGACTTGACAAACATTTAAAGTGCACTGATAAGGACTAAGATTTACATGCATCAGCTCCGAGAGCTGCCTGTGTATTATAAATAAATAAATAATAATAAAATAATTTGCTCCGAGGCGGGAATCTAACCCGCAACCTCCTGCGTCGCAGGCGAACGTTTGCCCGCCGCGCCACAGACGTAGTCAAAAATTAATCAATCAATCAATCAATATTAGTCCAGTAACTTTGTCGTATGAAAGTATGGGGTAGTAAGCGTCAAATTCGGTAGTTCTGATTTTTTGCAGACTTGTTTATGATGTTGGCCTAATGAATAATCCAAGTTTTTGACCTCGAGCACCGAAAGCTAACTTGTCAAAAATCTAAAAAAAACATTATTTTTTCAAGTTTTGGCGGATATAACCCTAAAGGACTAGTTTTTGAGAAAACTTTCTAAGGAGGTTTTAACTAAATTTGCTATAATATGATACTAGAACTGTATCTGTAGACCCAATAGTTTCTGAGATTAAGCCTTTCAAAGTTTATATTTTTTTTCTAACTTCGCAATTTTTTGCAATATTTTATACGTTACTCGAATAACTCTAGCGGGATGAAGTGGACCCCAAAATTATGACCAGAGATGCAGACCCGCAACACCTCTTGCGGATGCACGAAGGGTTGTGGGAACGCGTGCAGCTGCAGGAAGGCAGGATTAAAATGCTTATCAGTCTGCAGGCGCTGCAGGGGGGCCTCTTGTGATAATATACCTGATGTTGCAGTAGTAGATATCCCAGAAGGCGACGATCTGTCCGATGTCGAAATGGAGGATGACTTGTGGGCAAAAGACTTCGGCGATTCACCACCATCCCCTTATGGGGATATGCCATCCGAATTGCAAAAAATTGCGAAGTTCGAAAAGAATGATAAACTTTCAGGCTTAATCTCAGAAACTTTTGGGTCTACAGATACAGTTCTAGTACCATATTGTAGCAAATTTAGTCTACTTTTAAAACGTGCTAAGAAAGTTTTCTCAAAAACTGGTCCTTTAGGGTTATATACGTCAAAACTTGAAAAAAAAAGATTTTTTCGATTTTTTGCTCGAGGTCAAAAATTTGGATTATTCATAAGGCCAACATCATAAACAAGTCTGCAAAAAAAGAGAACTACCGGATTTGACGCATACTGGTGATGTATAAAGTTACTGGACTATATCTTTATAAATATATATTCTATTCTATTCTTCTATTCTATTCTATTCTATTCTATTCTATTTTTTTATTTATTATTTTCTACTTGTATTAATAGTTCTGTAAAAAAAGATTTTATAAAAAAGTATAAACAGAATAAAAATATAAATGAAACATTTCGCTATCTAAATATCGTGCCGTGGTTTGTCTGGAAATAATAAACCTCTCCGTCTCCTCCCGTGGATGTCGTAAATGACGACTAAGGGATTACACCGGGGGATGGGCCGCAGCATCTACCTGAGTAATCAACACCAGTATTGTTGCATCGTCCTCGTTAGCCGTGGATGTCTAAAGGCTGTTGATGATAATAATGATCTAAAGACCGTTGCAAGTGATCGTAAGATAGCTTTATTAAAGTATTTATGATAGTAATTACTTAATTTTACATTAGCACTCTTGAAAATTTATCGTGCGTAAATATCGCCTGATCCCATTTTGATGAGACTTTCACTTTTAAGCAGATTCTCAGTCGGTTTTTATAACAGTTGTAAAGTAATTTTGAGGTTGTGTTGAGTTTTACGACTGGTTATATGATTTTTTATTGTTTCATAAAACACAAGGTTTCTGTACATTGATGCAATTAGCATTTTTTGTGGAGTTCGGATAGATTTAAGTACTATTTCCGTTGTTTCTACGAGTGTTTGTTATGTAATCGCACAGAATAAATAATAGTACAAGGTAATTGTACAATTGCTCAATGAGATCCCCAAGCTCTCCAACGGATTTACACTTTTCCTAAGTCTGCGCCAACACCAGGCAGAAATCTTCAGACAAAAAAAACACATCGTGCTGCTCGAAGAAAGCGGTTTTAACCCCCGACGCAAAAACGACGGGGTGTTATAAATTTGTCGTGTCTGTGTGTGTGTGTGTGTGTGTTTGTCACATCGTAGCTCCCGAACGGATAAACCGATTTAGTTTTTTGTTGTTGTTTTAAAGGTGAATTTATCGGGTGTGTTCTTAGCTATATTTGATCAAAATCGGTTCAGCCGTTTCATTGCGTTGAAGGATTTAAAATTTTACAAAACTAATTATTTGTTATTGAATATCTCGTAAAATATAAATAAGTTTTGCACCTACAGTAAACCTTCGGCTTTGTTGTATCGATTTTATTTATCTAATTTTGTACCCAATAATATGCCCTATTTTAATAAACAATTGAAACTAAGTAATTGACGTAACTTTGTTTTTTTCTCTCGAGAAAATATTGTCCTATTAGTACAGGCAAATTAGGTGATTTTTAGCAAAAGTGTGGAAGTAATTAGATGTAGTCACAAAACCTTTTCTAATTGTTTTGTTTGGCTTGAAAATCACCTCTAATATAACTTTCAGCAAATTCACCCCCCCGGAACAGGGTGAAATAGGGTGAAAACCTTATAATACCCGTAACTTAATGGGGAAAATAGATGTAGTCGGTGCAATTTGGCATACACTTAAGACCTTTATGATCTACATTTGCACCAAGTATTTTTTTAATCCGACTTACGGAACATACGAAAAAAAAAACATTTCAAAAAAAAACTTTTTTTGTGTATTGCGGCTCGGGGGAAATTGAAGTAGTCGGTGCAAATTGACAGAATTACCAGAAAAATAGGCCAAATAAATTACCAGGTTTGCACCTGGGTACCTCACACGGAAGTCACTTTTTCCATATTTTATTGTCGTTCTACTTCGGGGAAATTTCAGACAATTCTGGAATTTCACTTAACCTTATTCATTTGATTAGTACTACATTCGCCAGCCATTTAATACTGGAATTTATATACGGAACATGCATTTTTTAAGTATTATATATGTAAGTTCAGTGCGGTGCTAAGGAACTAATATATATACTGTGGCGCTACACTGCTAACACTGTCCCCCGACCGCGGGGTGCATCCGTATTGATCCCAGAAAATCATCCCACGAGCTGAAAGTAATAATAATTATTCCGGATTCATACAATTAATATTCATTTCATTTTTAGAGTCCGTATTTTTCCCACCTAGAAATACCTACATCTAAAACGAGTGAACGTCAGCAAAAAAATATGTTATTATGGAACATCAATTTATTTCATAAAATTGTTGGTATAAAATAATCAACAAAGTAATAATATATACAGTGTGTCCCAAAAAGTAGTGTCAAGCCAAATTCCAAAGAAAGGTTACCCCCAGAGATACCCGAATCACCCCCATTTCACGATTTTTAGTAGTTTTCGAGTTATGTGTTTTAAGACAATCGGAGCTCTTACACTTTTTTGGCCATTGTGACTTGATTCTTTGAGGTAGAGGCCTGTTTTTTTGTTGTAAATAAGCTAAATACTAGGGCTACCTTGTCTGATAGCACTTACATCAATAGCACTTACTATTGCATTAAAATAAAAATAATAATATGAAGTGTTTTTTTTTTTTTTTTTTAATCTTACTTTCAATGAACGTTTAAAAAAAAAATACATAATCTTTTTCATCCAAACCTATCTCAAAAACATTCTGATGTGTCAGCTATTAGTCATGTAACCTTGTTCCAAATTCTTGCACAGGATCATAAAAAACAAAAAATTTAATAAAAGTTAGTTCAAAAACGAGTTTTTGAAAATGTTCTGCAAGTCGGGATTTAAAAGAAATCTGGCAGTCTGAAGATTTTACTACACATAAGCAATAGTAAAATAACCCTTCTTTGTTGTTCAAGGACATTATTTTCTACCTACGAGGCAGAAACCTGCGACAGATGGTGGGCCCCTTCCAACTGCCAGATCGCCTAAATGGCGAGTCATACTTGAACTTATTAAGAGAAGATTTAAATGGATAATCCACAGACATCAATTGACTAACACGCCGAAACATGATTTTTCAAAACGACGGCGCACCATGTCACTTTGCGTCAAAAGTTAGACAACATCTTAAAGATAGGTTTTTTTTTAAATACTACCTAGAATTACTGAACAAGCAGATGGTCCACCTGATGATAAACGGTACTCTCTTCCTATGAACAGTGCATTATCAAATAGGTCACGCCCTCCTAGGACGCGCCCTATGTGACATTGCACTGTGCCCACCACCCTGAGACACAAAGATGAAAACTCTCATGTGACTGTAATTTCACCGGCACCCATACCATTCAAACCGGAACACAGCAATGCGAGCACTACTGCTTTGCGGCAGAAATAGGTATGGTGGTAGTACTTCCCCGGACGAAGTATTTCACAAAAAAGCTCTACTACTACTAACAAAATGTGATACTTGGTGATAAATGGATTGGCCGAGGCGGGCCTATCGCATGGCCCCCACGATCTCTCGACCTAAACCCCATTGACTTTTTTGTTTAGGGGTATTATAAAGGGATTGTTTACTCTCGAGAGTGCCGAAATGTGCAAGAATTGCGTAGAAGGTTGACCCAGGCCGAAGCAAGTGTTGTGTGTCGAGTTGGGGTGAAGTGTGACAGTGAAACCGATGATAGTGGTATCGTTCATAATAAAAGAGTGAGAAAGAGGGTAGATCGACATATCTGCCAATAACATCTACTCGCAAAGACATTAGTTAGTTCTCCCGTGATCCGACACGATTAGAATACGATTTAAAAATATTTTTTATTGCACTTAATCTAACCTAATACCAAATTTGTGCAATTTATAAATAAAATGTGCAATTTCTAAATAAATAACGAAATTACGATGTTAATATCGGAATTCCAATATTGAGATTTAGTATCGGAAATCAGTATAGGAATTGAAAACCTACAGATATACAAAACCTACCTGATATTACAAATACATCTCACGAATCGAGCGGATTCAGGCTAAGTTTTTGAAATATCTGTGTTATCGTCTAAGAGTTCCCTATATATCAAACGATTACGTTAATCTTTGCAAAAAAAATCATTTCCTCCCTCTCTCCAAAAGACGGGAAATTGCTAATATTACCTTCCTTCTCAAAATAACCAGTGGCCTTATTGATTGTCCTGATCTTTTAAACCCGATAAACCTAAGTGTTCCTTCTCGACCAAGTAGATTTAACAAGCCGCTACATATTCCAATAGTTTCAACCAATTATAGGCAGAATTCTTACTTATGGCGAGCAAGCAATAACTATAACAGGTTAAGTAGGCACTTTGACTTGGATCTATTCTGCACCAGCGTCAGCTCGGCGCGGCAGCGACTGAGCAGAGACTTCTACTCATAGCATACTGTTTGTAAATGCAAAATCTTATATACATATATCTCTTTTCTTTAGTTCTTTAGTTTTTCAATAGTAAGGTATAACTGCTACTGTTATCTTTTTTTTTTCTTTTTAAGCAGTAAGCGAAGTAATTGTTAATTTTCTCCAAATTAATGTTAGCACCCTGTTCATTACCTACTCAAACTCTATTCGTGAGAACCCTTTATTGGCTCTCTATTGTTATGCTACTGTATTATTATGTTTAAGTAAGCTGTTGGTTCTCCTGATAATAAAATAATAAAAAAAAAAAAAAAAAAAACTTGCCCTAAACGTGACAAACAAGCAGACGGCCCGCCTTATGTAAAGCAGTCACCGCCGCCTATGGACAACACCCACGGTATTGCAAACGCGCTGCCTACCATTAAGAGCCCTATTGATAATTCTCTTGAATTTACCCATATTGTATAATTTATCAATATTTGTACTATCTGCAGATGTTATCAATGTTATGTTATATGTTTTCGTTGGGTATTTTCTATGTATAATAAAAAATATCTATCTATGTAATGTATTGTATTAAAGTATATCAATTATCTACAACCTATAACACAAGCTCTGCTTAGCTTGGGGCTAGATAATGTTGTGTGAACTGTCCAGCATTATTTATTTATTAAATATTTATTTATGATGGTGACAGCGAGCTGATCTGATGATGGAGACGGAAGGTGGACAGCGGAACTCCTCGATGGATGATAGTAGATTACTGGAAAAACTCTAGAGATTATTTAATTTTACTTATTTGCTTATATCCCAAAAGTTACATAGTCTAAAATAAAATTAAAACTAGTTTTGAAACGTCTATGATTGTTTCACTTTTTTACCCTTTCTTTGGCCCCAATATCTTCTACAACCCCCGAACCAATTTAGCTCATAACCTTACACAAATTGTACTAATACTATATACCCATCTACCAAATTGTATAAAGAATACTAGTTTTATAAAGAATATATCAACAGTTCGCAAGTTATTTTCGGACAAACATACAAACATACGAACGCCAATTATCAATAATTTGCATCCAACAAAAATATATGAAAATGATAGTAAGGCATTTTTCTGTCTGACCGTACTAATATCCATTGTTAAAGGCCGTGGCGTGGTATGAATCCGGACTACATTTTGCGATTAATACGCAAAAATATACAATTTTATTATTCGTGGGATGAATACGGCCTACATTTTGGTATGAATCTGCACCCCACCCACGCCGTTGATTTTTTATAGAGATCTATTATTAAGAAGTACTTCCGGTACGAAATTTGTGTTTTTTTTTACGTGCGAATGTGGTAAACTGATAGTATATACCATAATAAAATTTGCACGACTACATCAATTTCCCCCGAAGTATAATTTACAAAAAAAGAAAAAAAACTATGTTCCGTATTTCGCTGAGGTGTGCAAAACTAATATATTGTTTATAATACTTATAGAAACCTTATGTAAGTTTGCACCGAGTACATAAATTTCCCCCGAGCCGCAAACTAAAAAAAACGAATTCACAGTGTTTCCCACTATGCACGTAGTTTTAATTAAAATCCATAACGCACTAAGACTATCTCTATAAGTAATTGAACTTGCACTTAACACTTTTTTGATTATTCAAAAGTTACAGTTTTTCAAAGTTTGTACCTAATATTTAAAAGCCTTCCGTATGCGCCAGAAACGGTGCAAACCTAGGATAAGCTTCTATTCGTGTCATCTATCGATTCCATAAGAATCCACGACTACTCGACTTAGGGCCACACTTTTTGCTAATTTGCCTGTACTATATCTTGTTTCTGGTACAGTGATCCCTCGGAATTATAATGTAGTAAGTATCCATGCATATTTATAATTTGAATATTGTACTTGATTTAGTCAGTTATAAATCAAATGTAATAAATAATCAATTCATATCTTTATTTCAGGCCTATTGAGAAATGTACTAAACCTAAACAATAAGCCCATAGCAACAGAAATACTTTAAATTACTAAGATTAGTAATTTTACGCTGTTTGAAATTCGCTGAAATTTCTAACGATAATTACGTCTTCAATATGACTATGATTCAATATGATATTATAATGGCGGGCGCAGTGCAATGCCACATAGGATGCGTCCTAGGTGGACGTGACCTATGTGACGATGCACTGTTCATAGGTGCCGCTTAAAATCAGGTGGGCCATCTGCTTGATGCGCCATTCCAAGAAGTATAAAAATAATAATAATGATTGATTGAGGTATCATTACAACATGCAAGTTATCCTAAAATCCATGGCAAGGTGAAAAAAAAACTATGGTGACCACGATTTCCAAATGTTTTAATTTTACTCTATTTTTTTTCTATTTTTAAGGTCTTTTTAGACCAAACTTTAAAAACGTATCTGAAGCTGATGGTGTTTGTACTCAATGAATAGAACTTTGGCAGTAGGATCTAAAAATATATTAGGTATTTACTACACATAGTTCTCAAGAATAAACTACGAATGTTTATTCACATTTTAGTGGACTTTAAAATCATGGCAGTCGTATTTTATGTTTTATATAAGTACCACTTGTGTAAGGTGTTCACTCGCCTGGATTCCGAACCCACGAATAAGAACCTAGGGCAATAAATCAGAAAATGAGATGCCTCATTCAATCAGCTGTGTCGTCCTACAGTTTGCCCTTCACTCGAGTGCACTTGTGCCGAGTCGTCTGATGGGTTTCGAACCCACGCCACGCTATACAGAAGGCGTGCATGATTCACTAACGGTCCTAAATTAAACATATTTTTGTGCCCACGGAACCTGAAAAACATTTGGCTCATCAAGAATAATATTATTTTTCTGTCAAAAATATTTTTTTCAATACAAGCTTTTATAAAATTAGTTATCGTAACCGTGTGCTGATCAAAATTAACCGAAACACGGCCAGTCTACTATTATCCGTCGAGGAGTTGCGTTGTCTCCATCATCAGATCAGCTCGCTGTCACTATCATATTGTACTTGGCAGGTATGCCAAATTTCAGCTCAATCAGGATAACTTCTTAAAATTCAGTTGAAAGATTCCACCCGGTTAAAAATACATTGCAAGTTAATCTTGTAAAAATAATTTTAATGAAGAAAAATAACTACGTAAACTAACTTACTAACTTACTTACGTAAAGCGAAGGGGGAATTGGCGAGAGTAGCGAGCTACTGACCCCTTGACTGGTGGATTGAAAAAGTTGGCGCCATTTTGAACTTTTTTGTTACTGGACCGATTGCATCGATGGACCACAAATTCTATCACTATCTAACTCATTAAAGTTCAGGTAAGTTAATAAGTGACAGAATAGCGCTCGCAGAACGAAAAGTGAGCGAAAATCATGTTTTTTTTACTTTCAAAATCATTAGTTTTTATCTATAGTTATCTGAGGGTCCCTTGATATAGATAAGGGTGTTTTGTCAATTTTGCGTTTATGAACGACCCTTAATGATGATGACGATAAACATTCTATAACAAGGTCCGCATTGTCATGACCTCAACTGCATCGGGACCTCAAAGGTATCCAGTCAAAATGCTGACCTCTGTCCAAACAGACGAACACAAATTTTTATTTATTACGAATCAGATAGACTAGATAAGTAAGAACCTGTCTAAGCGCATTACGATGAGGAATGTATGACAAAACTTAGAGCAAGAGCTCGCGACCTTAAAACGTACCTACCCAAAATATTATGCAGCAAATACAAAAGTATTGCAAATTAAATAGAAAATGCATGGCTTTAGATGACGTCCAATGACAGCTATAGCAATTTAATTGTAATTTTAATTGTGTTGAATTGTCCCAGTGTAATTTTCATTCATTTATACTAAGGCGACATCTGGTTTTGAAAGTAAACTTCGGATCCCTACATTATGAGTAGTTCGTGAGGAGCTACGCTTGTCTGAGTTTTTTGAGTCTACGATCTTTTGGCTGAGCTAAGGTCAGACCAACGCATTCAGCCCGCGTTCTCAGTAGCTTGCACGGTGGCGGTCAATGGTAAGACAATGAATCGCCACCGTGCACGCTACCGCGGATGCTGGCTGAACGCGTTAGTTTGGCCTTAGCTTCACTCAGTCACAGCTGAGTAAAGCGCAATCTTCAACTCTGAGATTCAACTGTAAAATTTGGCCCCACCACCTCACAAGGATTCATTTGTCAGTTATTGACAGTTCCAAATTTGGCTGGATGAAACGCAAAATGTCATGAATGCAAACCAGGTTTGAGTTTCGCCACGTCACTTACCTGCACCTACATGGAAGACAGAGCGATAAAAAATTAGTCTTGTCATATCACGATTTGGTTTTCATTAAGAACTTTCGAGTTAAAATTCCTTGTCAATCTGCTGTCAGTTCATGAGTGTTCGAGACCGGAGGTAAGCTGCACAATACAGATATACAAACTCTCTATTTTGAAAATATTGTCCTATCGTGTTTCTGGTACACTGACCCCTTGGAATTATAATGTAGTATCCATTCATATTTATAATTTGAATAGGTATTATATATACTTGATTGTCAGTCAAAATCAAATCTAAGATTGGTAATTTTACGTTCGTTTCGTTTCGTTTCGTATGAGGTAGTGCTGGCCTCTGGTGTCAGAGTTTTTCAAGCCGCCCGAGGGCCTCTGACATGGCTTATCGACTTACGACTCGAATTTTACGTTCCACCCCACTTTAATGGTTAGCCTACGGAACCCTTTCCACGCGAGTCTGACTCGCACTTGACCAGTTTTTATAATTTTAATACAGTACCCAAAAGTTATACAAACAGTTAGTTCTCTATCAGTTTATTTTTTGTATTTATAATAAGATACACCAAATACACATATTACGACACTTTTAACAGAATAGCTCACAGAGTTTATAACGATAATCATAAGTCAAATCCAATTGCAGGCGTATACAGCGTTCACCAGATAGTCTGAACATAAATATATAAATAAATATATACCTAACATAAATGTTAAGCAAAATTTTAATTATAATATTAGGTTTATTCCCGATGTCCACGGAAATGAATGAATGAATGAATTATATATTATTATTAATTAATTATATATATAATTAATTAATTATATATTAATTATACAAATTACAGTTAAACTTTTAAAAACAATGAGAGGATATAAGATCGTAATAATATAAACATAGTTTAGATAGACAGACGCCACCATCTCCCGCACTACAACGTCATCAAAAGCGAAAGTACCGTCCAGCAAACCTCTACACTGATTTATGGTCATCAGATAGCGAATCTGATGATTAGCCGAAACAAACAAGTCATGACGACCTTTGTATAACTTAATGGTGCTTTGAAAGGACGACAAAGTTCAGATACATTAAATTGTCTGCGTATGTTAATAACTCCATTCCAGTAACCGCGTGAAAATTAACGAGGTTTGTAGTGAGTTTTGTACCGATATTTCTAAAATTGTTATCTATATTACGGAACAACTGAAAATTCAAAGTCAGTTTTTTGTTAAAAAAATATCTTATAACGAAGGTTCGCCTGCGATGCAGGAGGTTGCGGGTTCGATTCCCGCCTCGGAACAAATATTTGTGCTATCTGCAGATATTTGTTCAGGATGTTCTGGGTATTTTCTATGTCTAATAAAAAATATCTATCTATATAATGTATTGTACATCAGTTATCTAGTACCCATAACACAAGCTCTGCTTAGCTTGGGGCTAGATAATGTTGTGTGAACTGTCCAGCATTATTTATTATTTATTTATTTACGTTATGACGTTAGTAGATTGAGGAAACGGGTACATAAGACGAGCGTGAATGGGACATTAGGAAGACCTCGGCGAACGAACGTATTCAGACCAGGCAAATTAGGTGATTTTTAGCAAAAGTGTGGAAGTAATTAGATGTAGTCACAAAACCTTTTCTAATTGTTTTGTTTGGCTTGAAAATCACCTCTAATATAACTTTCAGCAAATTCACCCCCCCGGAACAGGGTGAAATAGGGTGAAAACCTTATAATACCCGTAACTTAATGGAGAAAATAGATGTAGTCGGTGCAATTTGGCATACACTTAAAACCGTTATGATCTACATTTGAACCAAGTATTTTTTTAATCCGACTTACGGAACATACGAAAAAAAAAAACATTTCTAAAAAAAACTTTTTTTCTGTATTGCGGCTCGGGGGAAATTGAAGTAGTCGGTGCAAATTGACAGAATTACCAGAAAAATGGGCCAAATAAATTACCAGGTTTGCACCTGGGTACCTCACACGGAAGTCACTTTTTCCATATTTTATTGTCGCTCTACTTCGGGGAAATTTCAGGCAATTCTGGAATTTCACTTAAACTTATTCATTTGATTAGTACTACATTCGCCAGCCATTTAATACTGGAATTTATATACGGAACATGCATTTTTTAAGTATTATATATGTAAGTTCAGTGCGGTGCTAAGAAACTAATATATATACTGTGGCGCTACACAGCTATCACTGTCCCCCGACCGCGGGGTGCATCCGTATTGATCCCAGAAAATCATCCCACGAGCTGAAAGTTATAATAATTATTCCGAATTCATACAATTAATATTCATTTCATTTTTAGAGTCCGTATTCATCCCACCTAGAAATACATACATCTAAAACGAGTGAAAGTAACGTCAGCAAAAAAATATGTTATTATGGAACAACTATTTATTTCATAAAATTGTTGGTGTATAATAATCAACAAAGTAATAATATACACAGTGTGTCCCAAAAAGTAGTGTCAAGTCAAGATACCCAGAGATACCCGAATCACCCCCATTTCGCGATTTTTAGTAGTTTTCGAGTTATGTGTTTTTAAGACAATCGGAGCTCTTACACTTTTTTGGCCATTGTGACTCGATTCGTTGAGGTAGAGGCCTGTTTTTTTGTTGTAAATAAGCTAAATACTAGGGCTACCTTGTCTGATAGCATTTACATCAATAGCACCTACTATTGCATTAAAATAAAAATAATAATATGAAGTTTTTTTTTTTTTTGTCTATTAGACTCTTACTTTCAATGAACTTTTAAAAAAAATTGTCACATAATCTTTTTCATCCAAACCTATCTTAAAAACATGGCTGATGTGACAGCTATTAGTCATGTAACCTTGTTCCAGATTCTTGCACAGGATCATAAAAACACTCAATTTAATAAAAGTTAGTTCAAAAAAGAGTTTTGAAAATGTTCTGCAAGTCGGAATTAAAAAGAAATGTGGCAGTCTGAAGATTGTATTGCACATAAGCAATAGTAAAACAACCCATCTTTGTTGTTCAAGGACATTATTTTCTACCTACGAGGCAGAAACCTGCGACAGATGGTAGGCCCATTCCAACTCTGCCAGATCGCCTAAATGGCGAGTCATACTTGAACTTTTTAAGAGAAGATTTAAATGGATAATCCACAGACATCATTTTACTAACACGCCGAAACATGACTTTTTAAAACGACGGCGCACCATGTCACTTTGCTTCAAAAGTTAGACAATATCTTAATGACAGGTTTTTTTTAATACTACTTAGAATGACTGAACAAGCAGATGGTCCACCTAATGATAAGCGGTACTCTCTTCCTATGAACAGTGCATTATCACATAGGTCACGCCCTCCTAGGACGCGCCCTATGTGACATTGCACTGCGCCCGCCACCCTGAGACATAAAGATGAAAAGTCTCATGTTACTGTAATTTCACCGGCACCCATACCCTTCAAACCGGAACACAGCAATGCGAGCACTACTGCTTTGCGACAGAAATAGGTATGGAAAGATTTGTATATTATATAAATATTTGTAATGGCACAAGAGGCAATTAAGATTACTAAATACAGAAATTTCAATAGAGAAGATGGTTTTCAATTATCTGGAGTATGGAAGCCTGTGGTGAGAATGTGTAAGAATCAAAAAAGTGTGGTACCTGCTACGCGTCCGGACATCGTTAGTGTTGTGTGTCGAGTTGGGGTGAAGTGTGACAATGAAACCGATGGTAGTGGTATCGTTCATAATAAAAGAGTGAGAAAGAGGGTAAATTGATATATCTGCCAGTAACATCTACTCGCAAAGACATTAGTTAGTTTTCCCGTGATCAGATACGATTAGAATACGATTTAAAAATATTTTTTATTGCACTTAATCCAATCTAATACCGAATTTGTGCAATTTATAAATAAAATGTGCAATTTCTAAATAAATAACGAAATTCCGATATTAATATCGGAATGCCAATATTGAGATTTAATATCGGAAATCAGTATAGGAATTGAAAACCTTCCGATATTACATGCCCTAAACGTGACAAACAAGCAGACGGCCCGCCTGATGTAAAGCAGTCACCGCCGCCTATGGACAACACCCACGGTATTGCAAACGCGCTGCCTACCATTAAGAGCCCTATTGATATTTCTCTTGAATTTACCCATATTGTATAATTTATAAATATTTGTACTATCTGCAGATATTTGTTCAGGATGTTATTAATGTTATGTTATATGTTTTCGTTGGGTATTTTCTATGTATAATAAAAAATATCTATCTATGTAATGTATTGTGTTAAAGTATATCAGTTATCTATTACCTATAACCCAAGCTCTGCTTAGCTTGGGGCTAGATAATGTTGTGTAAACTGTCCAGCATTATTTATTTTTTAAATATTTATTTATGATGGTGACAGCGAGCTGATCTGATGATGGAGACGGAAGGTGGACAACGGAACTCCTCGATGGATGATAGTAGATTACTAGAAAAATTGTAGAGGTTATTTATTTTTACTTCTATGCTTAACACTTTTTTGTTTTTTCAAAAGTTAAAATTTTTCAAAGTTTGTACCTAATATTTAAAAGCCTTCCGTATGCGCCAGAAACGGTGCAAACCTGGGATAAGCTTCTATTCGTGTCATGTATCGATTCCATAAGAATCCACGACTATACTCGACTTAGGGCCACACTTTTTGCTAATTTGCCTGTACTACTGGGCAAATGCGCAAAACCATTGAACTACACTGAACATCGGCATATATTCTGTGACATCGGAAATTTTTACATTTATAGCCAAAAAAAAATACTTTTCTGTCAGTTTCGTATTGTGAGGGGAGACCACCAGGGGAGACCAGGCTGAAACGGGTAAGTTAAGGTTGGAAGCAAAAAAAACAGGTTCTTGATATTTATCAAACTACTAGCTGTAACCCGCGACTTCGTACGCGTAATATTATTTTATCCATTTATTATATTATCCATGTGTGCGTAATAGCAGACACTATATTATGTTTTTACACTGTGTTGTATGTTCTTGTTGTTGTAGTAGTAGAACGTTTGGTTTTCCACTTGTGGTACCTATCCTACCTATCTAGATACTAATTGTAAGTTAACGCGCCTCCCCCGAACGTTTGTACATTGCCCGCAACCGTCACAAGAATAATTTCTTAACCAATATCCGATGGTCCGATGAAATATAGAGCTTTTTTGTTGTATATTAAGAGTACCCTTAACCGACGAGCATGTATGAAGAATGTGATAAGAGTGACTGAGGTCAAAGAGGTATGTAGGGATCGTAACAAGAGGAAATGAGAGATTTTTCATCGTTATGTCTCAGGGTCTTGGGCGCAATGCAATGCCACATAGGTTGCGTCCTAGGTGGACGTGAACTATGTGGTAATGGATTGTTAAAAGCAGATGTTACCGCTGGGCCATCTGCTTGTTCCGTCATTCATGCAGTTCACAAAACTATTAGCAAACATACCTACTGTTGTTAAACTGTGGTAACAACACCACAGTTTACCTTGTAATTAATTTAGTGTAATTGTACTTATTTACATTTATTTACAGAAAGAATAATACAACTAATACAAGGTATGTACATAATACATGTGAAACAGTTGTGCTACATGAAGACCGCTGCTAACGATCTAAAGGTAGCTCAAATGATCCAAATCACTACCAGCCAGAATCATCCCTAAGATGCTGGCTGCATTGCCACGCTGAATGGCGTTGAGCCAGATAAGAGCCAGCTCTCGGGTCACGCGTCGCTTCGACCTAGATGCCTAGATCTCACTCATCTCTTTGGCCGGTCGGATCTAGCAGTTACTTGTATCGTAGAGTGAAGCCGAGGTCTAATAGGGGTGATCCATTGGCGAGCCGGCGAGTTAACGTTATAATCTGTTGGCTCGTTGGGTTGTCGACTCGCGTTGGTGATCCATTGGCATACCAAACAGTTTTTATACTGTTTATTATACCGCAGCCTCAGGATTTCAAGCATGCACGAAGAGCCAACGAGTCAAGCCGCGGTATTTAAAACCGCGGTTTTGTAGGTGCTCCATTGACGGCCTATACCTCTGGCTAGCTGGCGTACCAGCGGGTTTACTCGCCAATGGATCACCCCCTTTAGCTAGGTTTACAAAGCTAGCCAAGTGCAATACCAACATTAGAAATTGCCTAACTGTGGTCGTGCCAAATGACAAACAAATGAGGTATGCTGCAAAGTGCGCTTTCTTGATTAAAATTGCTTCAGCCGTCATGACCTGAATGCACATTGTATTTAGCTGGAGACACTTGATCATTTCCAAGCTAAACTAGGTTACCCTGAACGTGACCTCATATGCCTCGTATATCGATAAATATTATTAGTATGGTCACTCGCCGGACGTTTTCGTCTGCGCCATTCAGAAAAGTTCACATTTTACTCGCGATATCTAGTTATGTTTAAAATTACAAAAATAAAAAAAGCAATTGTGTCATTTGTCTGCAACATTTATTTATTTTATTAACTTTTTACAATGTCATTACAAAAAATAAACACCTATTCGACAAAGAATAATGAGGGGTTTTCGAGGCCGTTTCAAATCATGCTTAAAGCCTTGAAAATAGATGGCGCCAGCTCTATACTTAATTAACTGTCAAAATAAAGTGAAATGTCAAAGTCGTGATATATTTTCGGAATATTTTGTTACGATCACACAAAAGCACAGATAATGAATTTGTTAATTTTGACAACCATACTTGAGTCAGCGCCATCTATCGGGCGAAACCGAAATACTTTTTTTATTTGAAAATGAAAAGCCTTCATTCTTTTCAAAAAAACCGACTTTGAAGCTTGGATTTTCCCCAATACAATACTTTATAATATTAGTGATAGTAACCGTGTGCTGATCACAATGAGCCTAAACACAGCTAGTCTACTATTATCCATCGAGGAGTTCCGTTGTGCACCTTCCGTCTCCATCATCAGATCAACTCGCTGTCACCATCATATTGTATTGTCATCGGAACTTTACAGGTATGCCAAATTTCAGCCCAGTTTTTCTCATGGGCATTCCAAACATCTAAAGACGTCTCTAATTTTGTTTTATGTAAAAAGGACCTCAAAAGACGCAAATATGAAAGTCTCGACAGGGCTTACTTATTTGAGCCTTTCGGGGTCGAGGTCCGATGGGTTCCGTGGCCCTTCGCGTTTTCAAAATTATTTCAGGGCATCTGGTTAAAGCGACGCGTGACCCGAGAGCTGGCTCTTATCTGGCTCAACGCATTAGTATTGCCATTCAGCGTGGCAATGCAGCCAGCATCTTAGGGACGCTTCCGTCTGGTAGTGATTTGGATCAGTTGAGCTACCTTTAAATCGCTAGCAGCGGTCTTCAGGTAGCACAACTGTTTCATATGTATTTTGTACATACCTTGTATTAGTTGTATTATTATTTCTGTAAATAAATGTATTATATAAACTAAAATGAAATTAGCTTATTTGATAAGGAGATTATCGAGTAAGGGCATAGTTTTACAGTTGAATAGAGCAAGCACATAGCTTACTCTTGTAGAAATAAGTAGGTAGGTATATATTTTGCTCTGAAGGCCGTAATGATCTAAGATTTTGCCCGAATACAAAAAACAATTCGCAAGAATCTATCTCCTTCCTTCCTACAGTCGGAAGTGTAAAAAACCCACTTGTTATATTATTGTTGAATTAACATTAACAAAACACATTCATTATCTATTTGTATGTACATTGTTATGTATGGGAGTGTGTGGATATATGTATGGGAGTGTGTGAATGTATGAATTTGTGATAAATTGCCGATAGTCATACAATTGGGTGTTAATTTATTCCAAATACGGCGCTTTTGTGTGGTTTTATGGGACGGGTTCATGCAACATGGAGTCTGTAACTTAATTTAAATATTTTGATTACTACATAGAGACCAGCAAAAAAACACGTATAGGTATTAATTATGGGAGCTAAAACTTTTTGAGAAAATAGCCAGTGGTATAAAAATGTGATGTTGTCCTGCGCGACATTTCGGTGCATCCGTATTGATCCCATGGATTCACCTAACGAATATTTATTTCCGGATTCTGACCAAAATGCAGGCCGTGTTCATCCCACGAAAAATTTAATTGTTTTTTTTTTGTCCGTATTAATCTCAAAATGTAGTCCGGATTCATTCCACATCCTATAACAATTGATATTGGCACGGGTAGACAGAAAAATTCAAAATCTTTACTACCATTTTCATATATTTTTTCTGCATGAATATTTGTTATGTGCCAAAAAATGTGTACAACACGTTAATGTTAAAGAACTCCCTTGTCCGCATTCGAACTCTATGGGTGGTCTATTATGCGTGAGAGTTGTCTGACTAGGTACCTAGTTAGCCTAACTCCGTCCAGAAGCTCAGAAGTTTCTTGGGGTCTTAGCAGGCTTGGCGGAGTGACCTCAGGTTGTTGAGGATTTGTTTTCGTTGAGCTGCTACTCCCACACATTCCAGGACTACGTTTGCAACCTATTTTTCTTCGGTCAGCCACTCACTGCAGAGTGGGCTGTCTGTGGCTCCGATGTTGAAGAAGTGTTTGTTCAGGAGACAGTGTTCTGTGAGTGTCCCCACAATGGTGTGAAAGTCTACTCTTTGAAGGTTGAGCAGGCGACGTGTCAGTTGAAATAAGGCAGCCGGTAGGGCCATCGATTATTTTACTTTGGTCGAAGGGTAGGGCTGCTCTTGGCTGTCTGCAGTCCGTGATCCGTGCCCAGCGTTCATTGTGTTGGTTAATGGTGCGGAGCCGCAGAGGGTACAACACGTTATTGAGATTAATTCTAAATTAATGCATATTGTTTCTTTATTTAATATGTAGTCTCTCGAATACGAATGAACAACAGCGTGGCTGTTAAGCCCTCGACCTTTTCACTTACATAACATCCTTTGTACATTTTATTTGATGTATATACTTAAGTGATTACTTTTGTTTACTTTTTATAAATTCCAGAAATTTTCGTGTCTATCGTGTGTCAACTCTGATGCGCGACTGGAGTTTACCTACTCCAGCCCAGTTGTATAAGTTGCGCGAGTATGTTGCGCAGAATAAATTCCTCGTTTATTTGCGTACCGCGGTCCATATATTAAAAACTACCAAAAACCGTTTAATTAACTCAAACAATTTTTAACCGCCGACGCAAAAACGACGGTGTGTTGACGTATCTGTGTGTGTTTGTGTGTGTGTGTCTGTCTGTGGCATCGTAGCTCCCGAACGGATGAGCCGATTTAGATTTTGTTTTTTTTGTTTGAAAGGTGAATTCGTCGGGAGTGTTCTTAGCTATCTTTGATCAAAATCGGTTCAGCTGTTTCATTGCGTTGGGTTATTTTTAATTTTTACAAAATTAATTACTTGTTCACCAAGAAACTTGCTCATCACTGCATACCACCGACCACTCCATTCATTATTCTCTATTAGACATCTGTAGTGTATGATGATTGTACCAGCATTGTACTCACAATGCAGATTAATAACTTGATATGGTGGTGTTACACTGGACGAGTAGCTCAGCCGAGTTACTAGCCGGATTCTTTTTGGACGTTTTGAATATGAGTTGTTTTACCAAACACTTGATACAACTGTATTTAGATTGTTTTTTGAGCCCTTTACATAACAAACACGGCTTGGCTTGATGATACTTGAATGATGGAACAAGCAGAAGGCCTACCTGATGGCGGCAACTTCTGCCTTTAACAATGCATTACCACATAGATCACGTCCACCTAGGACGCGCCCTATGTGGAATTGCACTGCGTCCGCCATGAGACATAATATGAAAAATCTATTACTAGTTCTAGTACTTACTACGAGTACTAGGGCAGCGCCTCTACTTACCTCGTGTTAACAAGCCCTTAGTACAATAACAACGTATGCACTTACCTTCAATTAGGGTTCCGTCATTAATCATAGGTCATTAGGCTAATTCGCTTTAAAAATATTACTCGTGTATAAATCATGTTGGTAATTTGATTTCATGACCTTTGTAGAGCGGTGAGTCGACGTACAAATATGGAACGTTGAGAAAAAATTTGACATTTATAAGGTCCTAAATAAACTTAGGACGGGGCTCAATCTGCAATTTAAATAAACTTAGGACGGGGCTCAATCTGCAATTTAAATAAACTTAGGACGGGGCTCAATCTGCAATTTATGAATGAAACGTCGACATTTTTATTACAGATCCTCCAACTTATAAGAATGCTTTGATTATTGTAGTACTTTGATACTAGCAGCGCCCCGCGGTTTCACCCGCGTAAGTCTCGATTCCGTGGGAATATCGGGATAAAAATGTGCCTATGTGTTATTCTGGGAGTCTTGTTACCTCTATTCCAAATTTCATGCTAATCCGTCCACCCGTTTCAGCGTGAAGAAGTAACAAACACAGACAGATACTTTCGCATTTATAATATTACTAGTAGTGCCCCGCGGTTTCACCCGCGTTAGTCTCGATCCCGTGGGAATATCTGGATAAAAATGTGCCTATGTGTTATTCCGGGAGTCCAGTTATCTCCATTCCAAATTTCATGCAAATCTGTCCAGCCATTTCAGCGTGAAGAAGTAACAAACACACTACACACACACACACAAACTTTCGCCTTTATAATATTAGTGTGATTAGTAGGATATCCAACCCAGACAATCTTTTTTAATTCCCTAAGGTAGAATTAAATGTATGTTATGTAGATGATAGAAAACTACATACATTTCACTCTACAAATAAGTTGGTGGATCTGTACAAGCTTTTATTTACAGACCGTTCAACGTAAGATGGCACCTGCCATGGAGTATTTATTTTTCTATGGTTGGTACTATTCCCAATGCACATAACTAAGAGTATAACGCAGGGGACATCCTAAGGTGAACGGTCTATAACTTGCAATTGCAATGTTTGTTTGCCTGGGTGGAATCCAGGTGGAATCTTGCAACTGAATTTTAAAGCAGTTATCAACCGATTGAGATGAAATTTGGCATACCTGTCAAGTTCCGATGACAATACAATATGATGGTGACAGCGAGCTGATCTCATGATTGATGGAGACGGAAGGTAGACAAAATTCTTTGGAGCACTCCTCAGAAGCTATTATAAGAAGAGAAGAATAAGAAGAACCTTAGGACTAGGATTTATGATTTCTAGAAAAAACAAGCTTAATTATTTTAGAAATTATTTACTAGAAAATACACAATATAACATAACATAACACCCAACAGTCACATACATAGTCCTGACCCCACACCAGGATTCCCTGTGTCGTGGGTATAAGGAACTACGAGTACCGTAGTATCCCAGACTCAAAGACTTCTATTAAAACTGTGAGAAGTCTTTGCCCAGACCCGGAACAAATATTAGTAGAGCATACAAGCATTTGACCCCAGCGGGAATCGAACCTGCAACCTCTCGCATCTCATCCGGCTACTCGCCCGACGCGCTACAGAGGTTGTCGCAAGTGATTACCAAGAATGTGTAGTATAGTAAATATATTGACATGATCTTGGTCAGTTTTCTAGAGGGCCTTTTCTGTATCTGGTCATTTTTAAACCCCGACGCAAAAACGACGAAGTGTTATAAGTTTGACGTGTCTGTGTGTTGTATATGGGTGTGTGTGTCTGTCTGTCGCATTGTAGCTCCCGAACGGATGAACCGATTTAGTTTTTTTTTTGAAAGGTGAATTTTTTAGGAGTGTTCTTAGCTATGTTTGATCAAAATCGGTTCAGCCGTTTCATTGCGTTAAGGTTTTTTTTATTTTTACAAAATTAATTACTTGTTATAGTTGGCCTTTTTTAAATATGGATGTTTTTCCATTTGGGCGATTCCATAGTTGGGTAATATTAAGCTCCTGGACATTTTTCTTATTTGACATTAGTCGTGCAAATCAAAAAATCTTTCGTGAACTTTGGAAACTATGAGTCGTTGAAGTTTCGTGAGCCATAGCGCGCCCAAAATAAAAGAATACTAAGAGGGATGCATCAAAATTCGAAGCAAATAAAGTCAAAAACAGAGAACAGGCTAAAATAATTGCAATCGGCTTACGGGAACCCACCCAACCAGACCTCTGAATCACGAATCCGAATCCGTTCATCGAATTCACGTCAAAAACAAGAAGGGAACCCTTCTAGGAAGGAGATATCAGTTCGAACACAGTATGAGTTCGAGTATGTGAGTTCAGTGGAGTTTCAAACACACATAAATACACACAGACGTACATAGAACCATAACCAGATTACTAACTAACCATTCTTACTAACCATAGTGTAGATAGCCAATGCATTTCTTAACCCAATGATCCTTGTTGATTGAATAAATAAATGAAATATATAACCTCCGCTTTTTCTAATGTCGGTTAAAAATAGATAATGATACAATCCCGCCACTTAGCACCTATTGTGGTATTCGGAAGTTGTAGTATACAAAAGACTTACCGCGTTTTGTTAAGAAAATAATAACCATAATTATATAGATCTAAGGTCGAATTTAAATATTCACAATTTACTAGCTATAGCCGGTGGCTTCGTCACGTAAAATATAAAAAAAATTAGACGCAAAAGCGGTCACTCCAAGTTCTATAGACCGTCGTTTGACTACGATCTCACCTGTTGGTAAGTGTCGCTGTGGCTGAAGATGGAGCACAAAGGTCTAGAAGGCACTTATTCACTCTAGCGTTAAAGAGACATTGTTTTCAGGAAAGACAGACGACGGCAACAAGTTCCATTCCTTACCAGTAATTATAAGTAGATAGATAGAAAATTCTTTATTGCACATAAAAAAGAAGTACAAAGGCGAACTTAATGCTAGAAAGTATTCTCTTCTTCAACCTTGGTGTATTGAGGGAAAATGATGTAACGGTGGTTCACAAGACGGGAAGTAATGAAAAACAATTAACAAAATACAATAATAAATACTTAAATTACTGTCAATAATATAAAATAAACTAATACATATAATTAATGTTATAATACATACCATTACCATCTCGCCATGATGTCAATTTTATTTCCTTTATGGTGAGGGTGCCGACTGACCGTCTATCGACATTCATGCATGGAGAGTTCTGGCCGAAAGGTGTCAAGTTCAGGAGGTTCTTCGGACGCCTGACACGAGACACCGCGCAGTTGCGTCATACGTCGCCGTCTACACGTGTGCACTAAAATAAAGTATTTTATGTATGTATGTTAGTTTTAAGGTATTTATTGCTATGGGCTTATTGTTTAGGTTTAGTACATTTTCCATTAAGACTGAAATAAAAGTAAAGATTGATTGATTGATTGATTGGTTGACTAATATAATTCTAAATTACAGGTCTATGTACGTTAGATTGGTAAATGCTGGATATTATAGCATATACTAGTATTTGCAACTTTTAGATACCTATACGAATGCCGTGGTGTGTCGTAGGTATAATCGATGTCTTAGTTGTCGTAAAAGCCAAATAAGGGATTACACCAGGGGATTGGCAGCAGCATCCACCAGAGTACTTAACACCAATACTGCAATCACCAACATTCCTGCCAAGCGTGGCGAACATAGCAAATCTCGCATTGCATTCTATGGGGGTCAAATCCAAAAAAGGAGATTTTTGACAAATCCCTGAGTTTTCACGAAATTTCCTGTAATTTTTCGTTTACAGTGGATGTAAAACTCATTATCTATCTATAACGTAAAAATGAACCCCATTTCTCCTGGTGACGTCACGCTATAACTCGAGAATGGTACGACTGATTTCACTTCACTAATTCTTTTTTTGTTGTGCTTTTTATAGTCAGAGGAAGATTCTTATAAAATCAAATTTAAAAAACATTCGGGTCACCGGGAACACGTGAACGAAGTCGCGAGCGGGCCGCTAGTTATTATAAAACACCAACTTCTTAAGATTTACCTATTTTTTTTTGTAGTATTGCTTCATAAATATTACTCCCTTCTCTTTAAGTTAATCTTGTACTTCTCTATAAGTGAATTTATATTCTATTGAGAAATAAATTTCTAAACACAAACACAATATTATGATTTCATTGTGGTTATTTTTCCTCTTTATTTCAAAAACTAGTTATTCCCAATTTTTCTTGTCTCTCTAATACCAAAATTCCTAACATGTCAGGAAAATTCTTGTCATCTCGTTACTCTATATTGTGGAGGTAATGGCAGTCTACCGGCTGCTGACGGCGCTGATGACAGACAGATAGACGTCGCCTTTTATGAATATATAAAAGAGAAGAATATAATAGTACAATTATAGTGTGTATTCTATAGTTAAGATTATTTGAGACGCTACCGGTAATAAGTTCAAGGCCTAATATTGAAGTGTAGAATCTTTTGGTACAGGTATCATTGACGGTATTTGTTAGATGATCTATTTGATGTTCTCAAGTGCGTATCAATTCAGAGATCAGATCTAATGACTTTAATAGTTATTATAAGTTATTCCACCGATTCGGGACAGCTCGATTATTATCTATCAGAAAAAAAGAAAGTAGGTACTCTATTTTATAACAAGCTTTGATTTAAGACGATATGTTAAAATTTTGGAGTCGTTGCGTTACATGCTCACTCAATAACAGTAAAGGTTACAAACTTGATGTCAATACAGTAATTACTTGAGAAGGTCTTCTAAATAAATCATAGACAAGAAACACGATTGGTGAAACTTTTCTCGATAGTTTTTTTTTTAAATTGGCCCTCCTTGGATGAGGGGAAATGTTAAGCGTTTATGTTTATACTATTCCGTAGGTAATCACATTACAGATTAATAGTGTTTTTTTTATATCTGCTACTTTAGAAGCAAAACGAAGTTTTATCATTTGTCACTTGCTTCCGAGCTGATGAGATCTATAATGGATCTATACCTCATCTCTTCCCGGGATCAATTGAGCAATATAGCGCTGTCACTGTCTTGCAGCTATTATTTTCATGCTAGACTCCGCCCATTCGGTATTTTAACATATCACCTTAACTTGCAATGTAGGTACATGTATGTTTGTCTGGGTGGAATCCGGCTAGCTTATTACGTATCTTGCAATAGCAATGCGATAGCAATGCGATAGCAAGAATTGCGCGAGAATTGAGTGATTATCGCTATGGCATTGCTATTGCAAGATACGTAATAAGCTAGCCGGTGGAATCTTGCAACTGAATTTTAAAGCATGTATCCTCAACCGATTGAGCTGAAATTTTGCATAACTGTCAAGTTCCAATGAGCATACAGTATGATGGTGACAGTGCGCTGATCTGATGATGGAGACGGAAGGTGGGCAACGGAACTCGTCGATGGATAATAGTAGACTGGCCGTGTTTAGGCTCATTTTGATCAGCACACGGTTAAGATCACTAATTTTATAAAAGCTTGTATTGAAAAATATATTTTACACAAAAAACTTATTGTAAGTACATAGATTTAAATATCAAGATGCGGTCGATTAAAGAAATTAGTATTTTGTCATAACACTAAATATCACGGATTGTATACAGATGTTATAATGCATTTTACCATCTCATCTGTCTGTGACATCAGTTAGGGCTGGTGCGGCGGCAGATTCCGCTGAGGTCCTCAAAAGACGCAAATATGCAAGTCTCGACAGAGCTTACTTATTTTAACCATTCTGGGTCCTGACTCTGGGACTGTGGGCATCAGGCATTGCGGTACCTATAGGCGACGAGAAGACTTGGTGTACTTTTCTGAACGCTGCCTAACTGAATCCTCCTATTGGCCTCCTTCGCAAAGTTGTGTCTACCTAATTGCAATATTTGCTGAGGTATACGTAAATATACGGTTTACCCGTTTAAAAGCTACAGCGCCACAGACAGACAGACACGCATAGCGGTCAAACTTTTAACACCCTTCTTTTTGCGTCGGAGGTTAAAAAAGGCGGCCGGACGGAGAGTGGACGCTTATATTATGGAACCATTGTTACCTTATGGGTACGGAATTCTAAAATTCAAATTCAAATTCAAATTCAAAATTCAAAATCTTTATTTCAGGCTTACTGAGAAATGCACTAAACCTAAACAGTAAGCCCATATCAACATAAATACCTTAGAAACTAACATACACATAAAAAAAACACTTTATTTATTACTTAATCTAACACACGTGTGATCGCCGACGCGTCGCGGCCCGGGGGATCACGTGACAGGCGTCCCTTGAACCGCCGGAACTTCACCCCTTACGGCCAGAAGTCAGGGCTCAAGTAAGTCATCACATTTTCCGTAGGGACCCTCACCATGAATGAGCTAAAGCTCACATTATGACGAGAGTAAAAGGGTCTTGTGACCGATAGTGAAAGAGCAAGTGTGTTGAAAGGATTTAATGCTCCTTTCATTCACATCTGTACCTAATCGGTAGTTTAAAGTATTTAAAAATAACCATGAAATTTTATTACTTTATTTTTATTGCAGGTGTTATAAGCATTACGTGGTTATTACGGAGAAAAATGTGTTTATTGCATACAATGATGTAACTAAGCGATTACAAGCCTCACCATATGCAAAGACCACTGACTATCCGGGTGGGACCTGACTTCCGATTGTAAGGTCCTGAGTTCAAATGACCAGGAAAGAACTGTTGATACTAAGAAGAAGTATAATATTTTTAGGTACCTACCTACGAAACGAGCCCTGCTAGGATGGGATTGTAGTTATGATATAAATAAGTTTTTGTGAAATATATTTTTCGATGAAAGCTTTTATAAAATTAGTGATCGTTACCGTGTGCTGATAAAAATGAGCATAAACACGGCCAGTCTACTATTATCCATCGAGGAGTTCCGTTGTCCACCTTCCATCTCCATCATCAGATCAGCTCGCTGTCACCATCATATTGTATTGTCATCGGTACTTGCAAAGTTTGCCTAATTTCAGCTTAATCGGTTGAGGATAACTGCTTTAAAATTCATTTGTCAGACACCCGGACATAGGTACATTGCAAGTTAAAAATAAAAAGCTTGTAAAAATATAGGAAATAATTGCCATTTACGAAGAACTGTATCTTGGGAACCAATGGCTGTATCGAGCTCACACTAGTCTTAAATTGTAGCTATAGTCTTCTTTAAAAGTATGTATAGTGACTATACCGTTCAGACCCTTCCTTCACTAAGATATTCAGCAAAAACTGAAAAATATCCGAAAATTTCATGGTTTTTTGGGTTCAGCGCCGCGCGCAACAGCCCTTTGGAAATTGAAAATTGGAAGACCAGCGTTGGTTGCTAGCTTCCTGTCAACCAACTCATGCTGAGGCAGAGACATTTTGTTACTTGAGTTACACCTCGTACCTTCATAATATATATCTGTTTCTGCTCAGTGTGTTCTGTGTTTCTGTGTAGCTCTTGTATTATAAATATATATTCTTTCTTTCTTATTTTCTTTTCAAATCTGTTTTTTTAGTGCGAATCGGACTCGCCCATGAAGGGTTCTGTAGCAGCAAGTAACATAATGTAAAAGTACTTGGATGGTTTAAAATTTATGACGTATTAAAAAAAACTACTTACTATATCTCGTTCAAACCAATTTTCGTTGGAAGGTAACATGGTAATGTACATACATCGTTTATTTTTTTTAGTTTTATCATTCTCTTATTTTAGAAGTTACGGACACACACACACACACACATTTTACCACTTTGACAGTGTCTCTCGCGCAAACTATTCAGTTTAGAAAAAAATATATTAGAAACTCAATATAATTTTTGAAGATATTGATTTTTTAAGATCATAGTTTCCATAGAAAGGATTGATGAAAAAAAAAACATTTTAGTTCTAAGTATGGGGAACCCGAAAAATTTATTGTTTTTTTTTCTATTTTTGTGTGAAAATCTTTATGCGATTCACAAAATACATCTACTTACCAAGTTTCAACAGTATACTCTTAAGTTTCGGAAAAAAGTGGCTGTGACATATATGGACAGACAGACAGACAGACATGACGAATCCATAAGGGTTCCGTATTTTGCCATTTGGCTACGGAACCCTAAAAATTCATAATGACCGGACCTTTTGCAAGCACGACCCCCTTTTCGTGTTTACCTGTACTGGACTATAGTGGGAATAATAATTAAGCCACGAATTAAGGTTGTTCCTCGTGGTCAGCTAGGCACGACAGCGTCAATAGATGGCGCTGTTGCCAAATTTTGAAGTATTTTATGTATTTATGAATTAAAATGTGCATATTATGTCATAACACTAACGTTCACGCAAATGGTGGTTTATTTGCTATGTACCTAGCTATATTTCAGGTTATTTTAGTCTCTAGTTTTAACATACTTGTGCCGAGCAAATTCCGAGCAATATGAAAGCCTACTCACGCACACAGTCAAGGATATTATTGTATTAGAACTATAAGCTAATTTCGGCGCGCGAATTTCAAAATAGTTGGACTAGCGGCTTGGACT
This sequence comes from Operophtera brumata, assembly GCA_932527175.1. Classification (NCBI taxonomy): domain Eukaryota; kingdom Metazoa; phylum Arthropoda; class Insecta; order Lepidoptera; family Geometridae; genus Operophtera; species Operophtera brumata. Next base: position 47,911,808 of record OW052239.1, on the reverse strand, counting down.
GTCGACTCAGAACTTCTGAACCCACGTTACTGCGTTCGATTCTATACTGCCTATATTTTTTGTATTTTTTTTTTACTTTTTTTTTGTGAACCAGTGACTAGATCTCTCGACACTAAACCCACAGTACTGGGTTCGATACCAGACTATTTTTTTTTTATAAATGTTTTTGTAATGATCTACAAAATACACTGATTCTGCTTCAGCCAATATTATGTTTGTGAAGTGAGTGTTGTGGTGTGTCCTTATTTCAAATCAAAAAGTAGGTACTCGATTCTTAACCGACCTCAAAAAATGGAGGAGGTTATCAATTCCAGAGTTTTTTATTATGTTTGTTACCTCATACCATTTACGTAACGATTAGGAAAAAAAATTACATGATATACTTCCAGATTGGTGCCATTTTCATTAAAATGTTTTTCTGATGATGGAATCCATGAAGATTGAGGGAACTCCTCAAATATTATAGGCACACATATATCAATTTCGGTATTTTCAGCAACAAGTCAAGCATTGCATTCAGAATGTTTTTTGTTTTTTATACTACTAGAATGACGGAACATGCTGATGGCCCACCTGATGTTAAGCGGTAACCTCTGCCTATGAACAGTGCATTACCTCATAGGTCACGTCCACCTAGAACGCGCCCTATGTGGCATTGCACTGCGCCCGCCACCCTGAGACATAAAGGTGAAACGTCTCATGTGCCTGTAATTTCACCGGCACCCTTACCCTTCAAACCGGAACACAGCAATGCGAGGACTACTGCTTTGCGGCAGAAATAGGTATGGTGGTAGTACTTCCCCGGACGAACTCTTACACAAAAAAGCTCTACTACTACTATATTTCACGGGTGGCAACAATGGTGTCTCCTGCGATATCCGATTGAGCTGAAATTTGGCATACTCGTACCTATCTAGTTCCGATGACAGTACAATACTATGGTGAAAGCGAGCTGATCTGATGATGGAGACGGAACGTGGACAGCGGAACTCCTCGATGGATAATAGTAAACTGGCCGTGCTTAGGCTCATTTTCATCAGCACACTAATTTTATTAAGTCTTATACCTGGACTTGTAGTTAGCTTGTAGTTCCTGACTGCTAGCTTATTTCAGGAATGTATTATACTGGAAGAAAGCATTAGCAGAGTCAGTCGTGGGAAGCAATGGCGGCGATGAGCTCACCACTTGTCACGTGTATTTCCCACGATGGTGCAACCCACAGTGAAAAGAGGCACATGAGAGGCTCTGCTTACTCTTTCGGGGAAAAAGGCGTGTGTCTATGTATGTATTTATGTTGTATTGGGTATAAATTCCTAGCTATGAAGTAGTTTTTCAGGGTTCCGAAAAAAAAAAATACGGAACCCTTATGGATTCGTCATGTATGTCTGTCTGTCCGTGTATGTCACAGCCACTTTTTTCCGAAACTAATTTTCACACAAAAATAGAAAAAAACAATAAGTTTTTGGGGTTCCCCATACTTAAAACTGAAACACATTTTTTTTTCATCAAACCTGTGTGGGGTATCAATGGATAGGTCTTCGAAAATGATATTGAGGTTTCTAATATCATTTTTTTCTAAACTGAATAGTTTGCGAGAGAGAGAATGATAAAACTAAACAAAAAAAAATGGTGAACATTACCATGTAAACTTCCAACGAAAATTGTTTTGAAAGAGATCTAGTACGTAGTTTTTTTTAATATATCATAAGTTGTAAACCATCCAAGAACTTTTATGTTATGTTACTTGCTGCTACGGAACTCTTCATGGGCGAGTCCGACTCGCACTTGGCCGCTTTTTTTTCTAAAGATTTATTTACTTTCAGCTTTTATTGATAGATCATTCAGTTTAGATCAACTGAAGTCCACGGCTGGGCATAGGCCTCCCCCATAATATAATGCACATAGAAACTTTATTTTACGCCGCATAAATGGCTATTGCTTTACAAAGCACAAGTAAGGCCGCACGTAGAAACTGTTCCCATCTATGGCACGGGGCACCCAAGTACCAGCTGCTTCGTTTTGACTCCTTACAGAGAAGAGCCATTAGCATCATCGGTGACCCCAAGCTCTCCGATACTCTAGAACCGCTTAGCCAACGCAGAGCTATCGGATCTCTTTGCGTGATCTACCAAGTGCTAGTCGGACTCTAGCACGAAGGGTTCCATACAATAATCTAAAATTAAAATTAAAATTACACGCAAATGTACCAGCCATCACCCAATCACGCAACAGGGGGACAGATCCAACTTTTTTGTTCTAACTGTCACCTTAGGGGGGACAGATCAGTGTGACAAATGGGAATAATTCGTCGCGCTCCATTTCCATTATTGTGATGTCTTGAGTTTGAGAAATAAAGCCGACGAAGTAACAATTCTTCATTGAGGAAATCCGCAGTTGACCCTATTTTCAACAAGTTTTTTTTTTTTTTTTTTTTTAACATTGATAGACCTTTGTTTGTGCACGATCTCACCTGTTGGTAAGTGACGATGCGGCCGAAGATGGAGCACAAAGGTCTAGAAGGCACCTATTCACTCTAGCCTTGAAGAGGTCCAGATTATAGTTGAGTTAGTAATTAATTTTGTAAAAATTAAAAAAAAAACCCCAACGCTGAACGGCTGAACCGATTTTGATCAAACAAAGCTAAGAACACTCCCGAAAAATAAACCTTTCAAACAAAAAAAAACGATTTCGGTTCATCCGTTTGGGAGCTACGATGGGACAGACAGACACACACACACACAGACACGTCAAACTTATAATACCCCTTCGTTTTTCGTCGGGGGTTAAAAGAGAGGATAACCCATTCAATAAAAATTAATTATATTATTTTTAATTTCGAGGCCTTTGCGACTTGCGAGACAATGAGGGAAAGGATTGCATTTCAAAAAGGCTAATTCTCCTTAAAAAAAAAGATTGTTAATTTGTATTACACTATGTATAAAATATTTATCTTTTTTATGCTTTTTTATTTATCTTCACTATTATTTTGTATTTTTTAACCCCCGACGAAAAACGAAGGGGTGTTATAAGTTTGACGTGTCTGTGTGTGTGTGTGTGTGTCTGTATGTCCCAACGTGGCTCCCGAACGGATGAACCGAAATCGTTTTTTGTTTTTGTTTGATAGGTGTATTTGTCGGGAGTGTTCTTAGCTTTGTTGGATCAAAATCGGTTCAGCCGTTTTATTTCGTTCGGTTTTTTTTTAAGTTTTACAAAATTAATTCCCTGTAAATATGTAAACTTTGTTGTTTTGTTTGTTTGTTTGTTTGCCAAGCTGCGGTGAAATGGCTAGTACAGTATAAACACAATTACCTACTAGTAATAAATTAGTGCTTAGGAACGTACCATCTGGACTAGCGCCTAGAAAGGAATGGAATCGCTTCGAAGCGAATGTCTTTTGGCTAGGCCGGCTGATATGCATTGCATGCAAATAATATTAAGGAAATTAAAAAAAAAAGTGGCCAAGTGCGAGTCGGAGTCGCCCATGAAGGGTTCCGTAGCAGCAAGTAACATAATATCAAAGTTCTTGGATGGTTTACGATTTATGACGTATTAAAAAAAAACTACTAACTAGATCTCGTTCAAACCAATTTTCGTTGGAAGTTTACATGGTAATGTACATTTTTTTTTTAGTTTTATCATTCTCTTATTTTAGAAGTTACGGGGTTGGGGGGGGGGGGACTTTTTACCACTTTGGAAGTGTCTGTCGTGCAAACTATACAGTTTAGAAAAAAGTTATATTATAAACCTCAATATCATTTTTGAAGACCTATACATAGATACCCCACACCAACGGGTTTGATGAAAAAAAAAATTGAGTTTCAGTTCTAAGTACTAATACTTAGAACTGAACCCCCATTTTTTTTTTGTTTTTTTCTATTTTTTTGTGAAAATCTGAATGCGGTTCACAGAATACACCTACTTACCAAGTTTCAACAGCATAGATCCTATAGTTTCGGAAAAAAGTGGCTGTGACATACACGAACAGACATAACATGTCATAGTAAGATGAACTCTTGTCTTCTAAGCAGGAGGCAAAATGTTCAATACCCACCCTGGGCCTGCATATCTGAACCTTCCGAAGACCCTAACTCGCAATTATAATGAATAAGACCCCTAGGAATCATTTCAACGAATTTGTTTGAAGATTGTAGTTTCACCTACCTACACAGAACTGACTTCGACTGAAACAAGGCAATACTATGTTTTTTTTTTTAAATATTGAATGAGCGAAGCGAGTTCTCTGATTCAACTTGGAAGAATTGGCATTTGTATGTATGTATGTATGTATGTTTGTCCGAGCATAACTTCCGAACCGTTAATCCGATCTTCATGAAATTTGATTGGGAGGTGATAGTATTGGTACAATTTGTTGGTAAGGTTATGAGCTATATCGGTCGGGGGGTTGTTGAGATATTGGGGTCCAAGAGGAGGTAAAAAAAAGTGAGAATATCAGATCAAATGTGGTGTCATATGAAAGTTCCTCGCTTCGACATTTCAAAACTATTTTAGTTTCTGAGATGTTAGGGTAAATCAAAAATGTAAAAAAACAAAACCTCTAGGGTACTTCCACTAATCCTACAACGCTGTTTTTTTTACGTTTGTAGCTTTTATGATACAAATACTGGGAAAAGTCTAAAATTTATGAATCTTGAAACTTGTAGGTACCTACTCTATAAAATAACAACCAGTGTATAACATTCTTTGTTGACCTCCCGTTTCTAGGAATTTTAACGACGTTGAAGGTCTAACTTTTCGAACCACATGTGGATGTACATAGATATTTTTTCGAAATAAATAAGGTAACCTACCTAAACCGTGTGTATTCGTGAGGTCTCAGTTCAAAAAACCTTGTGCGTAAATATATAGGTAATTATGATCAGCTAGTAGTATTTAATTTAATTTTTACGTAATTAAGATAATATTATATTTGTCTGTAATTTCTGTCTAGTTGTTTGTAATTTAATTTTCTCCCATTATTTATACAAAGTTCATATGTAGAGACCTTGCAATGCATTGCGGCCTCCGGCTGTCTGGCTGATTCGCATACACATGACCAATCCTAAATGTTTGGTTTTCTAAAAATTTATATTCGAGCTAATTATGAGATGACAGATCAAAGCGGCAACAGCGCTTAGCCGGCGTAAGTCACGAGCTGACAACGTCGCGTGTAAGTGACATGTAACTGTTATCTAATCTGCGGCTATGTGTGTCACACTGTCAGTGTACACTCACACACTGACATAAATTAACTAAAATTTCGATGTTATTTTCGCTATTAATCCAGTGTTTTCTTCAACCAAATATGTGTTGACGCAAATAAGGACCAATATAAAAGCCAACAAGAGTCATTTCAGTATAAAATTATACCCTGTTCGCCCATATTTGTGCTAATACGTTTGTATGGAAAAGCGACCACCTTAAATGATTAATTTGACAGTTTTAACTGACAAGAACTGTCGAATGACATTTATTTAATTTATTATCAATCCTCATGACAGTATATAAATTCATTCCATTCATTCGTGCATTCCTCTCCAATGCATTTGCACGCACCTGTAATGATGTCATTTCTACATTGTAGACAGGAATTTATATTTCTCGCCCTTTGCTATGGCACGTTATCAGGAATGGTCCAAAACTGTTTTTGTTATGACGTAACTAAGTGCTCATTTTGACGTACGATGTGTTTCTTATGACGTAACGAACTGTCCCTTATGATGTAACAAAGTGTTCCTTATTATCTTATTATAAGTGTTCCTTATGACATAACTAATTGTTTCTTAATATGATGTTAACTAAGTGTTCCTTATGACATAACTAAGTGTTTCTTATGATCTTATTAAGTGTTCCTTATAAAGTAACTTTGATCGTTATATGTACATAACTTTATATAGATACGTTTTAATTTCAAAGTCAGAAATCATGGTTAATATCCCGTTTCTAGTGAAAATTACGTTTTAAATGTTTAGATTCAAAATATAATAATATATAGAAAAGATTGGATAGAGGGAAGGGAGGACTTTGCCCTGCAGTGGGAAACTTCCGGCTTACAAATAAATAAAATAAATTCAATTTAAGTAAGCAATATGAAGTATTATTGGACGTCCTAAGCAGGGGCTCCAAGTGGAATAAGTAACATACAGTATTCTTGGACCCCTGAGTAGAGGAAATTGTGGTTATCCATGTCCAAAAGTCCAAGTGGAATGCTTTTCCAAGCTGTGTAACTAATAGTAAAACTGTGGTACTGTATCAACATTTTTTTGAATGACGGAATACACAGATGGCGCTCCTGATGATAAGTGGTAACCTCTACCTATAACAATGTATTAGTAGAAGACAATAGTTAGTTTTCCTCATTGATCAGCACCGTATCATAGCAAGCAATGGCATGATGCGTCAAACGCTGGCTCTGCTGTCAATCACCTTCTTTAGCTCATTGACAACCTCAGTGGCGCGGCGGGTGAAGGTTAGCCTGCGACGCAGGAGGTTGCGGATTCGAGTCCCGCCTCGGAACAAATATTTGTACGACCCGCAGATATTTGTACAGGGTGTTCTGGGTATTGTCTATGTATAATAAAAAAAATATCTATGTAAGGTATTGTATTAAGTATATCAGTTATCTAGTACCCATAACATAAGCTCTGCTTAGCTTGGAGCTAGATAATGTTGTGTGAACTGTCCAGTATTATTTATTTATTATTTATTGGCTCATTCTCTATGACTTTAACATAAACATCACATATACACCTTAATTAAACTCCCAAAAAGCCTACTTAACGACGAAACCATACTTTAGTACTGTCGTTAGATTTTAAACAGTATTAAATTATATGTTCTCTAATAAAATGTAGTGTTCTGTCAGTCTGTACGTGACCTCGAGAGCAGAGCACGGTTCAAGGAGAGATAGCAAAAACATCGTCACTGTGAATGGTACCAAACATTCCAACAGATACCTATAGGTACCTGTTTGCATTGTTGATGTTGAACTTAAGACAGATTTTTAAGAGTTTGAGTTTAAGGTGGTGCTGCGCGACGCAACGAAGTCCATCGCAGGCGTGGTCTAAAATCTTGTAGGTTCGTCCAATTCAATGTTTGAAAGAGAGGCACTGTGAAAAATGAGAGCCAGTTCCAGATCCCTTACTGCTATTTACTTGCGAAACGGCAATAAATGCGCAAAATATTCATAAAACTTGTTCCAGGACGTACGTGTTTTTGAGAAAACCTTGCTAGTTTATGACAAAAATGACTGTTATTTAGAATCTATATAATATGGGCAAGGGCGATGGGAAGCTTTTTTTTTACTTTTACAGTTTATAAGTACATTATGAACATCCAAAGTTCAGGTAAAAATTGAGCAAATAAGCTGATTTTTGAAGGCTTATAGGTACTGAGTTTAGTGGTAAAAATATTTAAATTTTGTTTCCCCATTAACCTAGATATATTCTTCAAGATACATATTTGTTCAAAACATCTAATGAATAAATTGTTACAACTTCATAATCTCGTACGAGCTGAGCACGAGCGTTTGTATGGAAAGTATGCCGTGCAGCCTGCTCTTGAGAATCGATATTATAAGGCCCACGGTACGCAAATAAATGGAGAGTAAAGTCGTAAAATCAAGTGTTAAGACTGCGCCAACCCCAGGAAGAAATCTTCATAAAAAAAATGCCTCGTGCTTAATTTTTTACCCAATAATATGCACCATTTAAATAAACACCGCTTAACATCAGGTGGGCCATCTGCTAGTTGCCACATTCAAATAGCATAAAAAAAAAACAATCGCGTCTAGGCAAAAAATAGACGTAAGTTTAATCAAACGTTGACAATATATAAATACATACTATAGTGACATGACGATAATTATTGATAGTTGATTTGACAGTTAGTCAGTCAGTCACGCGACGTATTTATACAGGGTGTAACATAATATCCCTATAAGCCCGGGAGGGGGTATTCTACACATCAGTGCGAATAACTTTATTTCTACGACTTTTTAAATTTCGAAGTTTTTCATTCATGAAATGCCTCGTAAGAATCCTGAAATTCCTCCAAAAACGTACGTAAAACAACATGAAGACGTTACGGTACGCTAGGGTACCTTGCGTGGAGCTGCCTCATGTTCTGTTAGGTACATTTTCTGGAGGAATTTCAGGAATTCGTAAAGGAATTTCAGGATTTTTACGAGGCACTTCATGAATGAAAAACTTTGAAATTCAAGAAGTCGTAGAACAAACGTTATTCGCGATGATGTGTAGAATACCCCCTCCCCGGGCTTTAAGGGATATTATGTTACACTATGTATATATTGACTAGTCACTAGCGGAATGCCCACGACTTCGTCCGCGTGTACTTTTCCATACAAACTTAATCACATTAGGGGGTTGAATTTCTGGAATTCCTTAGTGCACCCCTAGATCACAAAAGGAACGTACACTCCAAATTTCAGGTCTCTAGGACTTATGGTTTGGGCTGTGCGTTGATAGCCAGTTAGTCAGTCAGTCACGCAACGATTCTATATATATTGATGATGATATCCAGCTGATGACGATGATGATGATGATGATGTTATGAGCTGAGCTTATTTCGTTAAATACTGCATGTTTAAAATATTTAAATCATTATCAGGTTGTAATTAGACTATAATCACAGAATAAATATTAGTACAAGTACAGAAACTCACTTAGCGAAAAAAATTACATAAATAGCGACTCTTGCTGGGACGGAACAAAGTGCAATTCAGCTCGCATTAGCGCTCAATGCCTATCGAGATAATCACCTAAACATTTGCTCTCTCTTCTAACGCGTAACTCTGTCGCTGTCTGGCGCGGAGTGATGCGCGTCGAAAGGGTTGTCGACGTCCGACAACCGACTGTCACTTGTCCCGAGTGAGGGACGGCCGGGCTGTAGGTAAATATCGCGCGACCTTGAGCGAGTGGTGATGCCCTGCTATAATGTAATATGGCATTTACTGACATTTTAATGAAATAAGTGATTTTTAAAAATGTTTAGATTTGTGACTTGTGTTTCATATAATAATTTGTATGAATTGATTTAATTTTATTGAATTTTATAATTGACGAACTTGGGAGCTGAGTACTTAATTTCTGTTTTTATTTGTATTAATTTGTCAGTATGTATACTTAAGACCTAAGCTTTATAAAACTAATTGACATGTTACAATAATACGTTATAAATAATAAATAAATAATAAATAAATAAATAAATAATGCTGGACACTTTACACAACATTATCTAGCCCCAAGCTAAGCAGAGCTAAATAAATAAACTATGACTATGTTATTCTGCTGTCAGTACACGATGCGTGGTTGATGACGGCTGCAAAATCGCGTTCGGATATAAATGTCATAAACTTCGTAGACAGAAGCCATAAAGGCATAGAGTAGCTAGTAATGAGAATATTGATAATTTTGAAAGAAAGAAAGAAAGAAAAAACATTTATTTGTGTCAACAAACAATATTCCACACAAAATGACACACACACACACACACAGAAACAAAGAAAGATAAAACCAAGTTGTGCCTCTTAGTACCAGTCACTATCACTGACATAAATTGGCGTCCAATTTTTGTTGTAATTTTTTTTTGACATTTCCTGTTGCTTTTACATCTGTCACTGTCATCTGTCACTGTCATCTGTCAATGTTAATGTGAGTATCTTTAAAATAGTGGAACTCTTCCCGCCATTTTCGAAAAGAGACGTATTCTACTTTTATTTTATTTCTTTTCCTAGTGTTTTTTAGTTATTTTGTGTAATTTTGGTGGCATTTTAACCAATGTAGCTCGTACGTGACTTTTCTAATTGGTGGAAATTGTCTATTAAAGTTTTAGTAGAACGGCCACCGTTTTACTAAAGCCACTGTACCAGAAACTCGATAAGACAATATTTTCTCTATAGAAAAAAAACCCAAAGTTACATCTACGGTTTGGCTAGATTCAATTGTTTATTAATATGGTGCATTGGGTAAAACCATAGATCTAGTTGCGAAAATTCTACGTCTATGGGTAAAACAAATTTTTCAATAAAATCAGTGTAATAAAGCCGAGGGTTTACTGTAGGGGTTTTGTAAAATTATCTTTATTTTACGAGATATTCAATAACTTACATACATAGGTACAAACATAAACTCACTCCCGTTTCCCGGAGGGGTAGGCAGAGACCACGGATTTCCACTTGATACGATCCTGACACACCTCTTTTGCTTTATTTTATTTATTTATTTTATTTTATCAATCTAGGATTCACAGTTATCTTATAGTTAGTTATAAGCTATACACTATATGCTATTCTGAAACCAATCTGCTATTCTGCTTCATTCACTCTCATCACATTATTCATATATGCTCGTCGGTTATGCGGGTACTCTTAGCCTGGCCTTTTCCAGAACGTCTCCGATCTGGTCTGAATACGTTCGCCGAGGTCTCCCCCTTCCCACTGTCCCATTCACGCTCGTCTATGTACCCGTTTCGTCAATCTACAAAATCTACTATTCGTCCATCCTTTCTAAATGACCAAAAAAAATATTCAATATTCAGTAAAAACTGCTTATTCGTGCGGCGCGAGGCGTTTTTTTTGTATGGATATTTCTGCCTGGTGTTGGGACTGGGGACTGGCATATCTGTCTGTCTACTCTATTTGGATTCCCTATATTAATGCGCAGTGATTTTGCGCACCTGATTTGTGCGTGAGACTATTTGCTTAGGTATTTGACTAGCTTTGGCCTGTGATGCCACTTGCAATAAGACATTGTAAGAAAACCTAGTAAGAACGAATGAAAGAAAATTCGTTTATTTTCCCCCAAAAGGACACACATAACACACACATACACATGAAAACTAAAAACAAAAATCTAGTACTTAGGACAACTGGTATACAAAACCCAGTATCCATGCTGAGTCGAACTCCAATTTGTGACGTCACCGCGTGGATGGCACTGACAGACACTAAATTAATTGTAGTTTTAGATATACTTAGTTTTTGCCTTTAGTATTACATTCTTTTTTATCATTTCTAGGGTTCCGTACCCAAAGGGTAAAACGGGACCCTATTACTAAGACTCCGCTGTCCGTCTGTGACCAGGCTGCATCTCATGAACCGTGATAGTTAGACAGTTGAAATTTTCACAGATGATGTATTTCTGTTGCCGCTATTACAACAAATACTAAAAAACAGAATAAAATAAATATTTAAGGGGGCTCTCATACAAAAACCGTGTTTTTTTAATGGCTCTAAAGGGGTCCTGCGATCAATTGCGCCACATCTGAAGCGCTGAGTTTTAAGACATCCAGAATTATTTATTCGATGCTTTCCCTTCAACTGCTACCAGTTTTGCTCAACGTTTTGGCCTGTTCTTGAAAATCCATATCCTCAACACTTTAAAAATAAATAAATAAAATAAATAAATATTGCTGAACAGTTTGCACAACATTATCTAGCCCCAAGCTAAGCAGCGCTTGTGTCATGGGCACTACTACTAGATAACTGATATACTTAATACAATACATTACATAGGTACTTTTATTTACAGAAATAATAAATAAAACTAATACAAGGTATGTACAAAATACATATGAAACAGTTGTGCTACCTGAAGACCGCTGCTAGCGATCTAAAGGTAGCTCAACTGATCAAAATCACTACCGGACGGAAGCGTCCCTAAGACATTACCTAGATAGATATTTTTATTATACATAGATAATATCTGCAGATGAACAAATATGAACAAATATCTGCTGCATAGGTATTCGGGGTACAAGTGAGGTGGTTAAGTGAAGTGAAGTGTCATCCATAGATAATGCTGTCATCGAGACAGCCATGAGAGAGCATGAATTTTTGACACACCGAATTTTACCGAAGTCAAATATTATCTTACTGCGCAACGCGTAACTTCACCCGTGACTCGCTCAGCGAGTTCACCGAGCCCCGAATACCACTGCAGATCGTCAAATAGGTATTTGTTTCGAGGCGGGAATCGAACCCGCGACCTCCTGCGTCGCAGGCGAACCTTCGACCGCCGCGCCACAGAGGTCGGCGACTTTATAAGTGTATCGTGTCTTGTGTTTTGTGTTGTGATGTGAATCGTATTTCGACCGATTATTATTTACACTCATTTCTTTGACATGGCTGATGTCAACAATATGTAGGTAATTCGACTAATACAAAGTGATCCAAAATACCTACCTATGTGTTCCAAAGGTAATAAATGAATCGAATTGAATTGTTACACGAGAGCAGTATAGGTACAAAAAAACACTGTTTTTTTTTTAAGTATAAACTTTGTCGCAATTTCCAGCGCCCGACCTTAGGACTAGATCATTACTTAAAAGTAGGTAGGTATAGTGAGGAAACATAAAAAATCATAAAATTATGAAACAATTAAAATTGAATCCCTTAGTCGGCTTTTACGACTTCCATGGGAGGAGACGGAGGGGTCTATTTTTAAAACGGATACACCGCAACTTTGAATTCAGCGGTCAATGAATAGTTTCTAAAGCTTTTTGTACTAGTAACGATTTAATGAATCGTTAAGTTTAATCTAGGTGCGGCTGTAAATGTTCCTAATTGTTCGTTTTAAGTCTCGAAATGGCCCATAAAATGCCAGTTAAGGTATCGTTGAAACAGGGCACGTTTAATGGCAGATATCTTAAGGTGGGGTATAGCGCAAAATTACCAATCTTAGATTAGATTGTTTTTTTTTCTATCGAGAAAATATTGTCCTTATCGTGTATTTAATATAGTGATCTCTTGGATTTATAATGCATGCATATTTTCTACTTGAATATTGAACTTGAAGTAGTCAGTTAAAATTAAAATCAAAGATTTCTAATTTTTTGGCACACCCAGAAGTCCTGAGTGTTGACAAATCTTGCATTAGAAGTTGAAAAAATTGGAGAAAAGTCATGCAATATGTTCAAATGGTTGAACAAATAGTTGAAAATACCAATATTTTTGGAAACAGCTGGTACTGGTTTAAAATCCTCTAGTACCAGATCAAATTTTGCGTTATGCTGTCAAGTTTCAATGTCAATTCAATATTTTAGTGACAGCGAACTGATCTGACGATGGGGACTCAATCTGCCATTTTAGAAAGAAACATCGTCATTTTGATCTTAGGTTTCTGCTTTTTTTTTTGCTAACAAAATAATGCAGAAAAGCCCCTTTTTCCTACTTCGGCCAGACCAAGGAGGTTTTATTAAAATTTTACTCAATTTCTCTACATAATGGCCCATGGCGGCGCGCGCTGCTGCGCATGAGCAGTAGAATGGTGGCATTCGACGCCATTTACGTTATTATTTGTCATGTTGGTCAAACAAAAGTTTTATTTCAGGAGTTTAGATAAAGTAAATAAATAAATAGTGCTGGACAGTTCTCACAACATTATCTAGCCCCAAGCTAAGTAGAGCTTGCGTTATGGGTACTAGATAATTGACACGTTCGCTGCTGGAAAACACACACGTATGTGTTTTAAATTATACGTTTTGTATTGAAAATTAAATCCGCAGCGAACGATACAATACATTACATAGATAAGATATTTTTTAATATACATAGAAAATACCCAGAACACCCTGAACAGATTTGCAGATCGTACAAATATTTGTTCCGAGGCGGGAACCGGATCTCCTGCGTCGCTGGCGAACCTTCGCCCGCCACGCCACAAAGGTCGTCAAAGTCTCCTTCCATCAGATCACCCTTCACCAATTAAAGCATCCATTTCACAACGGTAACATTTACAGATGTCTTCTTGCCATTGTGTTCCAATTGTGTTCAAATGAAAAAACAATACTCCTTTTTCCGACCTTGTCTCCATTTTGCTCTGGCATATTCAAATTGGGTGAGGTTTTGTTAAGTGTGGTGATGGCAAGCAGTTTCTGTTGCTATCCTACAACAATACTAATAGTAATATTAGTAGTGAAGGTCACGTCCAACCAGGACGCGCACTAAGAGACATTAAAAAAAAGAAAAAACCCCACTTGAGCCATAAAGATGAAAAGTCTCGTGTAGGTACCTATAGGGTGCGTCGTAGGTGGACGTGACCTATGAGATAATGCATTGTTCATAGGCAGAGGGTACCACTTAAAATCAGGTGGGCCGTCTGCTTGATCCGTCATTTCAAGTTGTATAAAAAAAAACACCTGTAATTTCACCGGCTCTCTTCAAACCGGAACACAGCAATGCGTGCACTACTGCTTTGCGGCAGAAATAGGTATGGTGGTAGATAGATAGATAGATAGAAAACTCTTTATTGCACAACTTAAAAAGTATTGTGCACAGGCGAACTTAATGCTAGATAGCATTCTCTTCCAGCTAACCTTTGTGTAATGTGGAAAACAATAGTAGGTAGTAATAGGTGGTAGTACTTCCCTGGACCATATTATTTATCTGTGCACGGACGAACTCTTTCACAAAAAGCTCTGCTAATACGTAATAAGCACTTTTGTTACGAAATTTCCTCTTCGTCGGTTCGCCGCCGTTGATAATAGACAATAGGACGCCATATTGTGTTCTACATTCCTATTCATCCAATTCTAGGTACACGACACATCGGTACCGTACATCTCTGTATCCCTTTAAGTGCATGCTCTCGCTTGAGATGCGAAATTAATTTTTTTTGGTGTTTTTTGCTCATCAACACTTCTTCAGATAGCGAAAGTTGATTTTGCGAGAACTAGGAGACTTAACAAACATGTTTTAATTAATTATCTCAAAAATAAAATAAATAAAATAAAAAATAAAATATCATCTGTTTCGCAACGATACACATTTTACAGTGTTTTTTACGTTTAGGGGGATGGCGCCTTAAATCGGATGTGAATTTTCGGAGATTACAACATTACTAACATACAAACTTAACCTGTATAATATAATACATACATACATAAACTCACGCCTGTTTCCCGGAGGGGTAGGCAGAGACCACGGATTTCCACTTGCTACGATCCTGACACACCTCTTTTGCTTCATTCACTCTCATCACATTCTTCATACATGCTCGTCGGTTAAAGGTACTCTTGACCTGGCCTTTTTCCAGAACGTCTCCGATCTAGTCTGAATACGTTCGCCAAGGTCTTCCCTTTCCCACTGCCCCATTCAAGCTCGTCTTATGTACCCGTTTCGTCAATCTACTATCGTCCGTCCTTTCTAATTGCCCAAACCATCTAAGCATACCTTTCTCAATCCTAGTCTATAACCTCTACATCCTAATCTCGTCTTCTTTAATTTCACAACGGTCTCTTATCACACTATTCCTCATTCTGTCTCTCAAAGTCACACCACACATACTTCTCAAAGCTCTCATCTCCACTGCATTTATTCTACTTTCATATTTCTTCTGCCATACCCAACTTTCGCTACCATACATTAGTGTCGGTACTAACACCCCTCTATGCACGGCCAGTCGTGCCTTTTTGGACACATTCCGACTGCTCAAAAAGGGGTGAAGTGACCCATTCTCTTGGTTTCCAGCATTTACTCTCCTTTCAATATCATCAATATCATCAATAATATAATATACATACATACATAGACACACGCCTTTTTCCCCGAAGGGGTAGGCAGAGCCACAATAGGCCTCTTTTCACAGTGGGTTGCACCATCGTGGAATATAGACGATATATTATTTATATATATTATATATATTATATTATATTATATAATATATATATATATATGTATTATATTATATAATATAATATTAGTGTAGATAATCATAGAATGCAATGAATTTGCAATAACCACAACGCTGGCATGCGGATTGGTGATCGCAGTATTAGTGTTCATTACTCAAGTGGATGCTGCTGCACTGTATTGTAAAACTGCGTCCTTGTGCAATCCCTAGTAGGTTTCTAAGACATCCAAAGGAGATAGATGGTTCTATTTTACGTTCGTTAAATGACGGCGGCCGCTATTTCAGGAACCCCTGGCTTATCTGGTGTTTTTCATCACCAACGAAGATAACATAAATAATTGTTAGTATCATAATGAGCGATCGGTTAAAATCAATGATGTTCACATCGTCACGCCTTGAACCGGACACCTACGTACTTATTATAATAATGATAATTGCAGACTACCAGCTAGGTATTTGCCACAGAAAAGGTCGCGGAACGATTTAAAGATTTTTAATAGTTCATGGGTCGTATTGTTTTGTTTTCCTATAGGTATGTCTAAGTCTAAGCGAACGAACAAGAGTATTTCTATTTTTTTAATTATTTGTACTTTTATTATACTAGTTTTACTATTGCGCCCCATGGTGTTACCCGCATTAGTCTCAAACCCGTGGGAATATTGGAATAAAAAATAGCCTATGTGTTATTCCGGGAGTCCTGCTATCTCTATCCCAAATTTCATCCAAATCCGTCCAGCCGTTTCTGCGTGAATAAGTAACAAACATACACAACTTTTGCATTTATAATATTACTTGGGAATATCGGGATAAATATATGCCTGTGTTGAGTTGAGTCAGTTATCTCCATTCCAAATTTCATGCAAATCCGTCCAGCCGTTTCCGCGTGAAGAAGTAACAAACACACTACACACACACACACACATACACACATAAACATTCGCCTTTATATTATTATATATAATATATAGTGTGAGTGTGATGTGATGTGATAGTGTGAAACTTCGAATTTTTCATTTGGTTAATTATTCAATTATTCGATTTTGTATTTCCAACTTGACGTGCAGCGATGATGATGAAATGTCGATGATGAAATTGGTTAGCAGAAATGAGCCCAAATTACACGCTGTAACCATAATATTGTATTGTCATCGAAACTTGCCAAGTATGCCAAAATTTTAGCTCAATCGAACGAGGCTAACTGGTTCAAAATTCAGTTGCAAGATTTGACGGACTCATTGCAAGTTAAATAGTAGTATTTTATGAAACTGTGTCATAACAAGAGGATAATATGTTTTTTTTTTAAATTTCGTGTTGTTTATATAAATCAGGTATGTCAATATAAAACAACTCCTAGGTTTTCAGAATAAATAAATCACCTTCGTCAAAACTTCTGGTTGAGTCTCCCTTTCTCAAAGACCGACCCTTCAGATCTCCATCGTCTTACCGTTTTATATCCTGTCGACACTGACATTGGCAAAATTGTGGAAACTAAAGCCACAGTAGCCACAAATAAAAGAAGAAGAAGAAGAAGAAGAAGTATAAACCAACACGATTTGAAGTTTATAATTCGAATTTTACGTTATGAGAATAGATAAAAGCTTTTAATAAACGCCGTGCGCCATCGACTACCGTCCCTGTTACCATTCCTGTATCATCCAAGGTTAGCTGGAAGAAAATGCTAATTAGTATTAAGTTCGCCTATGTACTGCTTTTTTGTCCTGTGCAATAAATAATTTTCTATCCATCTATCTATCACTATCTCTGTAAAACCGTCCTTCGGTTTACAAAGGTTCCTTAGGTTTTTGTGTCGTCCGTCTTCGTTTTTTTTGTAAAGCTGTCCTTTTCTTTCTTTTAAATACCTAGGCCCTGATATGCTATAATAATAATTAACTACAAACTCATAAACAGCTCGACATCTAAAATACCTATCAACTGATGCATGAAATGACGTCAGAAAGCACAGTAGGTAAGGGTGTTTTTGGTCTTGAACTTAGAACCGAATTCTTAACCTTATCGTAAAGAAGTTGAACTTAAATCGTACTGTGGAAAAGAGTACAACAAATGTTTACAAGCTTTTATTTAACTTGCAATGTATGTACCTATGTTTGTCTGGGTGGAATCCGGATGGAATCTCGCAACTGAATTTTAAAGCAGTTATCCTCGATTGAGATGATATTTTGCATACCTGTCAAGTTCCGATGACAATGCAATATTATGGTGACAGCGAGCTGATCTGATGATGGAGACGGAAGGTGGACAACGAAACTCCTCGATAGATAATAGTAGACTGGCCGTGTTTAGGCTCATTTTGATCAGCACACGGTTACGATCATTAATTTTATAAAAGCTTGTATGTATTTTTCTCTTTGTATAGAAAAATATATTTTTCACAAAAAAATTACTTGTTACTAGAAAACTAGAAATATACGACATGGCGACCGCGTCTTAGCGTGGGGCGCCCTCTGGCTAGGTGGAGCGATGACCTACGAAAGGCGGCGGCAGAAAGTGGATGAGAAGAGCCGAACACGCGGGCGCAGTGGCGCGTATTGGGAGAGGCCTATGTCCAGCAGTGGACTAGCGTGGGCTGATGATAATGAGGTCTATGCTTAAAAGCAAAACAATCACATTACCGATGTCTATACAGGATAAAATTTTGTGAAATAGAATAAGATTGTTGATTAAAGGCTATTGAAATTGTCGTTTTTCTTTTTAACCCCCGACGCAAAAACGACGGGGTGTTATAAGTTTGACGTGTCTTTTTGTGTGTGTGTGTATGTATGTGTCTGTCTGTGGCATCGTAGCTCCCGAAAGGATGAACCGATTTCGTTTTTTTTTTGTTTGAAAGGTGAATTTGTCTGGAGTGTTCTTAGCTATGTTTGATCAAAATCGGTTCAGCCATTTCATTGCGTTGAGGTTTTTTTTAATATTTACAAAATTAATTACTTGTTTTTTAAAGTATTTCGCCCCGATCGGTGACCTATGCTTTACCGATTCATATTAGAACTTGCCAAGTGTATCGGTATAACCAATCTACCAAATTTCATGGCGAATGGGTTTTTTTGTATTTAAAGCACGTTTTGTACAGTGTGTACCTTAACTTTTTTTAAAGTAAAACAGTGGCCGTTTTACTAAAACTTTGGTAGACAATTTCCATGCACCAATTTGAAAAAACACTATGTCACTTCCATGTAATTTCACTATAATTGTGCTCTATATATACCCTGGTTCAGAATTCTAGATATTTTTTGTAAACAAAGGGGTATACCATAGCGAAAAAATAGGTGCTCTATGGTAGTTTATTAAATTAGGCCAATAAACAGGCTCGGGCATGTTATTCTAACTCAGATCTGATAAACTATTAAGTAATCAATATTTTGTCGTATATATTTTTGAGTTATTTCGTTTATTAACAAAGTTATCAAGCAAAAATATATTTGTTAGTAGAAAATATTTCATGTTACTTGGAACACTGCAGAGATTCTAAACAATGGTTACGAAGTAACTATTATTTAATCTGTGACAATGGGCTTTATTTTGAAAGGCGATCTACATTTTGTTAATTTCATTCGTTTCTCCTCATTTGCCGAATACGAATGTGCTTTTTGCACAGTTTTACAATGTAATGGTCATACTGCATCAATAAGTAAGAGTTATATATAACATTTTGCCGTTTACACATTGACTCGTCAGATAAACTTAGGTAGGTAGTGGGTTTGTGTTTATTTGCCGCAAGTTGAAGGTACATACCGCGCCAGCGAACCCACTGGCGGATATTACAAAAATGTAATACCGTAGGAATAGCCGCTGGTCAGTACTAGTAAAACATGATCCAAGCAAAAAAATGATTTTTCATCCCATCTATTCGAAAAGGACGACTGGGTTCGCCTTTAAGTGCACCCAACGGTGGTGTTTTCTATGAGAAACTTTTAGCGGGCAGTAATGAGTTTTGCGGCGCACTTATTAAGTTCCTAATTCAAAAAGTGCGCGGCAAAGATAATTGCGGCGCACTTATTGAATTTGGAACCAGCGCCAAATAATTCGAACGCAAATATTGTTTGAATAAATACTGGCTGGTACGACGGCCCAAAACCCAAAACAAAAAAACCCAAAACACACAAAAAACACAAAACACAAAACACAAAAAAAAACACAAAAACACAAAAAAAAACACAAAAAATACAAAACACACAAAAAACACAAATACACAAAAACACAAAAATCATAAAACACACAAAAAAAACACAATACAAAAAAAACACAATACACACAAAAAACAAAAAAACACAAAAAAAAACACAAAAACACACAAAAAAGCACAAAACACAAAAAACACAAAACACAAAAAAACACCCAAAAAAACACAAAAACACAACAAAAAAACACAAAAACGAAAAAAACAACCTTTTGTTTTATTAAATAATAATATTACAATAACATATGAGGCGCCTTTTATTTTCTCATAGTGGGTGATGAAAAGCAGAGTTTATCACACGGGCGCAACATATATTTTTGGCTCGGGCGACGTACTTTGAATCCCTCGCTACGTTCAGGATTCTACTAAAGAATCGCTCACTTCGCTCTGGATTCAAAAAAGCGCCCTCGCCGTAAAAATATTATGTTGCTCCCTTATGATACAATCTACTATTACCACTGGCTTGTCTATTTAACAGTGACATTTGTTTGTTTACAAAAAATATCTCGAATTCTGAACCAGGGTATAGACGAGTTAAAAGGCCACCAAAATTACACAAAATAACTAAAAAAAAAACACTAGGAAATAAAATAAAAATAAATGGAAGAGTGATTTTTTAAGACGTGCAGTTTTTAACCCCCGGCGCTAAAACGACGGGATGTTATAAGTTTGACGTGTCTGTGTGTGTGTGTGTGTGTGTCTGTTGCCTCGTAGCTCCCGAACGGATGAACCGATTTAGTTTTTTTTTGTTCGTACGGTAAATTTGTCGTGAGTGTTCTTAGCTATGTTTGATCAAAATCGGTTCAGCCGTTTCATTACTTTGAAGGTTTTTTTAATTATCACAAAATTAATTACTTGTGACTATCTGACTATCACCAATAGGTACCATCTGATTTTTGGTTGTAGGTAAAAACTGATTATCAAAATATTGTAGCTTTTGAATAGAACGGCGCGCACTCTCATCAAGCGTAAGGAGTAAGGCTCACCAGGATGGGCCAAATTTGACACATCAGCCGAAGGCCTCACCTATCACGCCAGCCTGTCTACATCTACTTAGCAACTGCATTTACCCACTTGCCAGGAATGTGGTTAAAATTATAAGGCGTCAAATGTCAGCCCAAACATGGTTTATGTACCTATTCTGCCAGGCATGCGGCAGGGTCATGTAATCAGCCTCGCTTCACTCCCCCCCTTCCCTACCATGAGTAAGGGGGGATAGGCACTCACCTGCCCCTCCTTTTAGAATTATATTAATGGTATGTAGATATTATAATTTTAATTATATGTATTAGTTTATTTTATGTTTTAGGCAGTAATTTAAGTATTTATTATTATTATATTTTGTTAAATTTCATAAATTTATTCACTATTTCCCTTCTTGTGCACTACCGATACATCTTTTTTCCGCAATACAACTAGGTTATCTGGAAGAGAATGCTTTCTAGCAATAAGTTCGCCTTTGTATAGGTACTTACTTCTTTTTTTATGTGCAATAAAGAATTTTCTATCTATCTATATAATGCGAACTGCTAAGGAGTGGAATACACTGCCGTCGTCTGTCTTTCCTGAAAACTATACTCTGGGTCTCTTCAAGGCTAGAGTGAATAGGTGCCTTCTAGACCTTTGTGCTCCATCTTCGGCCACATCGTCACTTACCAACAGGTGAAATCGTGGTCAAACAAAGGTATCCGTTTAAAAAAACAAAAAAAAAACTATCTTTCCTCACACATACTTTCTTTATTACGTACGAAGTGGACATGTTTGTAAGATTTTATTTTATTTTATTTTATTTTTACAATTTTAGAGAAACTAACAGCTAAACACAAACTATGGTATTTATATATAAAATAACATGTTTAAACATGTTAAAAAGCAGAAGGCTAATTATAAGTTTCTACAAATAAACTACTAAATGGATAAACTCGAACTAAAAATCAGTAGACGACAAAAGAAAAATAAACCATAAAGATATTAAACAATAATAAATACTTACACAGATATTAAACAATAATAATACTTACATAGTTACATTGTTGAGTTGAATTTAGATAAAAATAAATAAATAAGTACCTACACACTACGCTGACTAGACACATTGCAGCCCAAAAAGAAATGATCATTAAGCATACGTTTTAACTTAACCACAGAGGTGTTGAAAATATCAACATCGACATTCACTTTCGCCAATGTGTTGAACGAATTACATGCTCTGATAATAAAAGCGTTCTGACGGTAGTTCGTTCTGACACGCGGTACGTACAGCAAGTTAGGGTTCCTCAACGCTGTTCCGCTAGTGCGCAATCCCAACAGTTCCAGTAGCTCAGGACAGTCCACAGAGCCATTCACTATGCCGAAGAGGAAGGATAGATCAGAAATATTCCTTCTTTCATATAGGGGGAGGAAGTGAAACTTACGACATCTCGTCAGATAGTCGGGAAGGAAAACTTTAGCACGAAACTGCAAATACCGCAAAAACCTTTTCTGAATGCCTTCAAGCCTTGCGGTATAGACGTCGTAGCAAGGGTTCCACACTGGAGAGGCGTATTCCAATAGACTGCGTACAAATGCACAATACAAAATTTTAAACGTCTTTATGTCAGAGAATTCAGACGACATTCGCAAAACGAAACCAAGTGCTCTGGATGCCCTATTTACTAAGCTATCGATATGGATGTCAAAGAGTAGTTTGGTATCAAAAGATACACCTAAATCTCGGATTGTATCTACTCGTGAAAGAGGTGTACCATGAAGAGTGTAATTAAATTTAATAGTAGTTTGTTTACGAGTAAAAGAACAAACAAAGCACTTCGAGACGTTCAAGTCCAGTTTATTCCGGATACAGTAGTTTTCAAAACTCATAAGGTCATCTTGCACACGCCCTGCATCCGTGATAGACTGTATCTTACTGAGGATTTTCATATCGTCAGCATAAAGTAGAACCTTACAATGCAAAAAACAGGACGAGATGTCGTTAACAAAAATTGCAAAGAGGAGGGGACCTAATAAGGACCCCTGTGGCACTCCCGATGGAATAAATAAGGGTGAGGAGGAATATCCACTAAGAACAACAGTCTGGCATCTATTATGGACATACGATGTGAACCATCTGAAGAGGTTGCCTCTGATACCTACTTGTTCCAACTTTCTCAATAAGACAAGGTGATCAATGCGATCAAAACACTTAGAAAAATCAGTGTAAATAATATCCACCTGCGAAGGCTCAGCCATGTTCCTTGTCAGGTACTCGGAACAGATAAGGAGATTGGATGTTGTGGACCGACCCCTAAGAAATCCATGCTGCTGCGGCATAAGGTCGTGCCGCAGCGCAGAGTAGACCTGCTCGTAAACGATTTTTTCCAAAACCTTAGCAAATAAACATAGTTTAGAAATCGGCCTGTAATTTTCCACATCGTTCTTGGGACCTTTTTTATGGATGGGAGTGACGTAAGCCGACTTCCATATTTCCGGTATAAAACCTTCGGTAAGCGAACGCCGGTACAACAAAGTTAGGGGGAAAACCAGGCTATTCACACACTTTACTATAAAAATGGCAGGGATATTGTCAGGCCCCGCTGATTTATTCACATCAAGGGTCTTAAAAAGATGAAAAACTTTGCCTTCCATAACTTCGACCATACCTATATCAGCGCAAGATGTAAGTTGTAGCGAAACGTCAGGTTGAAATAGGCCAGGTGAGCCACTACGGAAATTGGAGTGGAAGTATTCAGCAAACATATCACATATCACACTCCCTTGATCCGAAGAACAAGCGCCATACTGCATTACAGAAGGATAGGTATTCGAGTTGTTCTTAGTTTTCACGTAAGTCCAAAACGAGCGAGGGCTATTTCTAATAAGGTCTTCAATATTACTCATATATGTACTATACATCTCTTTCTCCATACTCCGCGCTCTTTCCCTTAAAATAACAAAAGAATCCCAATCATGTGAGTTACCATACGTTTTGAATTTTTTATGGTACTTGGCTTTCTCACGTAGTATTTTGATAAGAGGGCGTTTATACCAAAGTGGATATTTACGAGAGGGTACCACGGTCTTTGAGGGAATAAAATTATCTCGCACAGTGTAAATAGTATTATACATAAAACGTACGGCCTCATCAATACCTCCCGTATTTAATTCAGAGACCCAGTCTATAGCATCCAGTTTGGAACAGATTGAATCGTAATCACCGTTGGATTCGTTGGTATAAGATTTGTTCGGAATATGTTATTACTGTGTTATTATTGTTATATGGTGGTAATACTTCCCCGGACGAACTTTTTCACAAAAAAAGCTCTACATACTAGCTACTACTAAAGCTTGATCGGTTCAGGGGTTTTTGAACTACGGAGGCCCAAGAGGTCCTGAAGAGGTCTCGGTGGGGGGACTGCTAGTATAACTTTTATTTTCTAGCTACAGCTCGTTCACCGTAAGATGGCACCTGTAAATACTCCATGGCAGGTGCCAACTTACGGTAAACGGTCCGGCTCGTTCACCGTAAGATGGCACCTGTATATACTCCATGGCTGGTGCCAACTTACGGTAAACGGCCCGGCTCGTTCACCGTAAGATGGCACCTGTAAATACTCCATGGCAGGTGCCGACTTACGGTGAACTGTCTGTAGTTGATCTACAGTTACAGATCAGATCACAGATCAGTTACAGATCTAGTTGATGTAATCTGCCATGCTCCGTTATGAACGTGCTATTTTCGTTAATTTTGTCTTTTGTTTTTTGTCTATTATTATAGTTTTTCTATCGTTTCTTTCAAGGGTAGCTAGCTAATCAATCAATCAATCTATGTACTATTATTTATTTATTTTATTTATTCATTTTCTTATGGTGTTTTTTGTTGTTGAATTAAACGTAGAATTTCTGATTTGTTATACTTATCAACATTGTGTATTATTTTTTGTGACTCGTGTGTGTGGTTTTTTCTTCTCTTTTTATTTTTCCTGTAGTTAACTCAATGTATTTTGATTTACTATTATTTTTGTAATGGACACTTTTGCTGTATGTTTTATGATTTGTCGTATTATTACTGATTTGTTGTGTTTTCTTTTATACTATGTTATCATCACCGTTGGTCGTGATCTCGGTGAAATCTGGTTTTGGCTGAAAATCAGCGCTGGATATTTTACTATTAAGTATCCAGCACAAAGCTGAACTAAAACCAATTTGCTGCAGCGATCTGGGACGCACAGAGGGTATTTTTCTTTAAGGTTGTTCCTCGTGGTCAGCTAGGCACGACAGCGTCAATAGATGGCGCTGTTGCCAAATTTTGAAGTATTTTATGTATTTATGAATTAAAATGTGCATATTATGTCATAACACTAACGTTCACGCAAATGGTGGTTTATTTGCTATGTACCTAGCTATATTTCAGGTTATTTTAGTCTCTAGTTTTAACATACTTGTGCCGAGCAAATTCCGAGCAATATGAAAGCCTACTCACGCACACAGTCAAGGATATTATTGTATTAGAACTATAAGCTAATTTCGGCGCGCGAATTTCAAAATAGTTGGACTAGCGGCTTGGACTGTCGACTCAGAACTTCTGAACCCACGTTACTGCGTTCGATTCTATACTGCCTATATTTTTTGTATTTTTTTTTTACTTTTTTTTTGTGAACCAGTGACTAGATCTCTCGACACTAAACCCACAGTACTGGGTTCGATACCAGACTATTTTTTTTTTATAAATGTTTTTGTAATGATCTACAAAATACACTGATTCTGCTTCAGCCAATATTATGTTTGTGAAGTGAGTGTTGTGGTGTGTCCTTATTTCAAATCAAAAAGTAGGTACTCGATTCTTAACCGACCTCAAAAAATGGAGGAGGTTATCAATTCCAGAGTTTTTTATTATGTTTGTTACCTCATACCATTTACGTAACGATTAGGAAAAAAAATTACATGATATACTTCCAGATTGGTGCCATTTTCATTAAAATGTTTTTCTGATGATGGAATCCATGAAGATTGAGGGAACTCCTCAAATATTATAGGCACACATATATCAATTTCGGTATTTTCAACAACAAGTCAAGCATTGCATTCAGAATGTTTTTTGTTTTTTATACTACTAGAATGACGGAACATGCTGATGGCCCACCTGATGTTAAGCGGTAACCTCTGCCTATGAACAGTGCATTACCTCATAGGTCACGTCCACCTAGGACGCGCCCTATGTGGCATTGCACTGCGCCCGCCACCCTGAGACATAAAGGTGAAACGTCTCATGTGCCTGTAATTTCACCGGCACCCTTACCCTTCAAACCGGAACACAGCAATGCGAGGACTACTGCTTTGCGGCAGAAATAGGTATGGTGGTAGTACTTCCCCGGACGAACTCTTACACAAAAAAGCTCTACTACTACTATATTTCACGGGTGGCAACAATGGTGTCTCCTGCGATATCCGATTGAGCTGAAATTTGGCATACTCGTACCTATCTAGTTCCGATGACAGTACAATACTATGGTGAAAGCGAGCTGATCTGATGATGGAGACGGAACGTGGACAGCGGAACTCCTCGATGGATAATAGTAAACTGGCCGTGCTTAGGCTCATTTTCATCAGCACACTAATTTTATTAAGTCTTATACCTGGACTTGTAGTTAGCTTGTAGTTCCTGACTGCTAGCTTATTTCAGGAATGTATTATACTGGAAGAAAGCATTAGCAGAGTCAGTCGTGGGAAGCAATGGCGGCGATGAGCTCACCACTTGTCACGTGTATTTCCCACGATGGTGCAACCCACAGTGAAAAGAGGCACATGAGAGGCTCTGCTTACTCTTTCGGGGAAAAAGGCGTGTGTCTATGTATGTATTTATGTTGTATTGGGTATAAATTCCTAGCTATGAAGTAGTTTTTCAGGGTTCCGAAAAAAAAAATACGGAACCCTTATGGATTCGTCATGTATGTCTGTCTGTCCGTGTATGTCACAGCCACTTTTTTCCGAAACTAATTTTCACACAAAAATAGAAAAAAACAATAAGTTTTTGGGGTTCCCCATACTTAAAACTGAAACACATTTTTTTTTCATCAAACCTGTGTGGGGTATCAATGGATAGGTCTTCGAAAATGATATTGAGGTTTCTAATATCATTTTTTTCTAAACTGAATAGTTTGCGAGAGAGAGAATGATAAAACTAAACAAAAAAAAATGGTGAACATTACCATGTAAACTTCCAACGAAAATTGTTTTGAAAGAGATCTAGTACGTAGTTTTTTTTAATATATCATAAGTTGTAAACCATCCAAGAACTTTTATGTTATGTTACTTGCTGCTACGGAACTCTTCATGGGCGAGTCCGACTCGCACTTGGCCGCTTTTTTTTCTAAAGATTTATTTACTTTCAGCTTTTATTGATAGATCATTCAGTTTAGATCAACTGAAGTCCACGGCTGGGCATAGGCCTCCCCCATAATATAATGCACATAGAAACTTTATTTTACGCCGTATAAATGGCTATTGCTTTACAAAGCACAAGTAAGGCCGCACGTAGAAACTGTTCCCATCTATGGCACGGGGCACCCAAGTACCAGCTGCTTCGTTTTGACTCCTTACAGAGAAGAGCCATTAGCATCATCGGTGACCCCAAGCTCTCCGATACTCTAGAACCGCTTAGCCAACGCAGAGCTATCGGATCTCTTTGCGTGATCTACCGCCTCTACAACGGGGAATGTTCTGACGAGCTTTCCGATCTCATCCTCGCATCGAGATTTTACCATCGCTCTTCCCGGCACCGTGACAAAGCTCATCCGCACATCATAGAACCCTGGGTTTCTCGAACGACTCGTTTCTCGAGATCATTTCTTCCCCATAAAGTACTATTATTTATTCTGTGCCTATAAACTATGGAATGAGCTTCCATCTGAGGTTTTCCCGTGTCGTACATGTCGTACGTAACCATGTTTTATTTCATGAAAAATGGTCATAAATTCCTTCAGGGTAGGCAGCGCATCGACAATTACCCCCGGTGTTGCCGGTGTCTATAAGCGACGGTGACCACTTCACATCAGGCCGTATGCTAGTTTGCCAATTTGTATCATAAAAAATAAAAAATAAACTGCCAAGTGCTAGTCGGACTCTAGCACGAAGGGTTCCATACAATAATCTAAAATTAAAATTAAAATTACACGCAAATGTACCAGCCATCACCCAATCACGCAACAGGGGGACAGATCCAACTTTTTTGTTCTAACTGTCACCTTAGGGGGGACAGATCAGTGTGACAAATGGGAATAATTCGTCGCGCTCCATTTCCATTATTGTGATGTCTTGAGTTTGAGAAATAAAGCCGACGAAGTAACAATTCTTCATTGAGGAAATCCGCAGTTGACCCTATTTTCAACAAGTTTTTTTTTTTTTTTTTTTAACATTGATAGACCTTTGTTTGTGCACGATCTCACCTGTTGGTAAGTGACGATGCGGCCGAAGATGGAGCACAAAGGTCTAGAAGGCACCTATTCACTCTAGCCTTGAAGAGGTCCAGATTATAGTTGAGTTAGTAATTAATTTTGTAAAAATTAAAAAAAAAACCCCAACGCTGAACGGCTGAACCGATTTTGATCAAACAAAGCTAAGAACACTCCCG
This sequence comes from Operophtera brumata, assembly GCA_932527175.1. NCBI lineage: Eukaryota > Metazoa > Arthropoda > Insecta > Lepidoptera > Geometridae > Operophtera > Operophtera brumata. The sequence goes on along the minus strand of OW052239.1, from coordinate 47,883,364 downwards.
AAAAATAAACCTTTCAAACAAAAAAAAACGATTTCGGTTCATCCGTTTGGGAGCTACGATGGGACAGACAGACACACACACACACAGACACGTCAAACTTATAATACCCCTTCGTTTTTCGTCGGGGGTTAAAAGAGAGGATAACCCATTCAATAAAAATTAATTATATTATTTTTAATTTCGAGGCCTTTGCGACTTGCGAGACAATGAGGGAAAGGATTGCATTTCAAAAAGGCTAAATCTCCTTAAAAAAAAAGATTGTTAATTTGTATTACACTATGTATAAAATATTTATCTTTTTTATGCTTTTTTATTTATCTTCACTATTATTTTGTATTTTTTAACCCCCGACGAAAAACGAAGGGGTGTTATAAGTTTGACGTGTCTGTGTGTGTGTGTGTGTGTCTGTATGTCCCAACGTGGCTCCCGAACGGATGAACCGAAATCGTTTTTTGTTTTTGTTTGATAGGTGTATTTGTCGGGAGTGTTCTTAGCTTTGTTGGATCAAAATCGGTTCAGCCGTTTTATTTCGTTCGGTTTTTTTTTAAGTTTTACAAAATTAATTCCCTGTAAATATGTAAACTTTGTTGTTTTGTTTGTTTGTTTGTTTGCCAAGCTGCGGTGAAATGGCTAGTACAGTATAAACACAATTACCTACTAGTAATAAATTAGTGCTTAGGAACGTACCATCTGGACTAGCGCCTAGAAAGGAATGGAATCGCTTCGAAGCGAATGTCTTTTGGCTAGGCCGGCTGATATGCATTGCATGCAAATAATATTATGGAAATTAAAAAAAAAAGTGGCCAAGTGCGAGTCGGAGTCGCCCATGAAGGGTTCCGTAGCAGCAAGTAACATAATATCAAAGTTCTTGGATGGTTTACGATTTATGACGTATTAAAAAAAAACTACTAACTAGATCTCGTTCAAACCAATTTTCGTTGGAAGTTTACATGGTAATGTACATTTTTTTTTTAGTTTTATCATTCTCTTATTTTAGAAGTTACGGGGTTGGGGGGGGGGGGGACTTTTTACCACTTTGGAAGTGTCTGTCGTGCAAACTATTCAGTTTAGAAAAAAGTTATATTATAAACCTCAATATCATTTTTGAAGACCTATACATAGATACCCCACACCAACGGGTTTGATGAAAAAAAAAATTGAGTTTCAGTTCTAAGTACTAATACTTAGAACTGAACCCCCATTTTTTTTTTGTTTTTTTCTATTTTTTTGTGAAAATCTGAATGCGGTTCACAGAATACACCTACTTACCAAGTTTCAACAGCATAGATCCTATAGTTTCGGAAAAAAGTGGCTGTGACATACACGAACAGACATAACATGTCATAGTAAGATGAACTCTTGTCTTCTAAGCAGGAGGCAAAATGTTCAATACCCACCCTGGGCCTGCATATCTGAACCTTCCGAAGACCCTAACTCGCAATTATAATGAATAAGACCCCTAGGAATCATTTCAACGAATTTGTTTGAAGATTGTAGTTTCACCTACCTACACAGAACTGACTTCGACTGAAACAAGGCAATACTATGTTTTTTTTTTTTAAATATTGAATGAGCGAAGCGAGTTCTCTGATTCAACTTGGAAGAATTGGCATTTGTATGTATGTATGTATGTATGTTTGTCCGAGCATAACTTCCGAACCGTTAATCCGATCTTCATGAAATTTGATTGGGAGGTGATAGTATTGGTACAATTTGTTGGTAAGGTTATGAGCTATATCGGTCGGGGGGTTGTTGAGATATTGGGGTCCAAGAGGAGGTAAAAAAAAGTGAGAATATCAGATCAAATGTGGTGTCATATGAAAGTTCCTCGCTTCGACATTTCAAAACTATTTTAGTTTCTGAGATGTTAGGGTAAATCAAAAATGTAAAAAAACAAAACCTCTAGGGTACTTCCACTAATCCTACAACGCTGTTTTTTTTACGTTTGTAGCTTTTATGATACAAATACTGGGAAAAGTCTAAAATTTATGAATCTTGAAACTTGTAGGTACCTACTCTATAAAATAACAACCAGTGTATAACATTCTTTGTTGACCTCCCGTTTCTAGGAATTTTAACGACGTTGAAGGTCTAACTTTTCGAACCACATGTGGATGTACATAGATATTTTTTCGAAATAAATAAGGTAACCTACCTAAACCGTGTGTATTCGTGAGGTCTCAGTTCAAAAAACCTTGTGCGTAAATATATAGGTAATTATGATCAGCTAGTAGTATTTAATTTAATTTTTACGTAATTAAGATAATATTATATTTGTCTGTAATTTCTGTCTAGTTGTTTGTAATTTAATTTTCTCCCATTATTTATACAAAGTTCATATGTAGAGACCTTGCAATGCATTGCGGCCTCCGGCTGTCTGGCTGATTCGCATACACATGTCCAATCCTAAATGTTTGTTTTTCTAATATTTTCTATCCGAGCTAATTATGATATGACAGATCGAAGCGGCAACAGCGCTTAGCCGGCGTAAGTCACGAGCTGACAACGTCGCGTGTAAGTGACATGTTACTGTTATCTAATCTGCGGCTATGTGTGTGACACTGTCAGTGTACACTCACACACTGACATAAATGAACTAAAATTTCGATGTTATTTTCGCTATTAATCCACTGTTTTCTTCAACCAAATATGTGTTGACGCAAATAATGACCAATATAAAAGCCAACAACAGTCATTTCAGTGTAAAATTATACTCTGTTTGCCCATATTTGTGCTAATACGTTTGTATGGAAAAGCGACCACCTTAAGCATAGTTATTTTTATTTTTATTTTTTAATTTACTTCCTATGTTTTATTTAGTGTTAATTTTATCTTTTTTTGTGTTAGGTGTAAGTTACCTTGTCTACCTTTTGTGCCCCCGTGTTTTTTGTAGCAATTAAATATTTTTATCTTTTATCCTTATCTTTAAGTCTACAAGTACCTAAGTCAGTCTTTATAAAACATTATGTATTCTGTGATAAAGCATACATTCTTCACCGCAGTATTTCCCAGTTCACAATTCCGAAAACCATTGCGGTAAGTGGTTATGTTTATCACGAATAATCGTGACGGAATAAGCCTTGCGGTCACACTTCAATGCTTATCAAAAAATTAGATCATATTTTTATCAAAAATATGAATTATGAAGTGTTCTGACGAACTATGGTTTGAGGAAAACGACGGAGTAGGTAAAGACCGTTCACCGTAAGTTGGCACCTGCTAAGGAGTATTTACAGGTGCCATCTTACGGTGAACGAGCCGGACCGTTCACCGTAAGTTGGCACCCACCATGGAGTATCTACAGGAAGCATCTTACGGTGAACGAGCCGGACCGTTCACCGTAAGTTGGCACCCGCCATGGAGTATCTACAGGAACCATCTTACGGTGAACGAGCCGGACCGTTCACCGTAAGTTGGCACCCGCCATGGAGTATCTACAGGAACTTCCTTACGGTGAACGAGCCGGACCGTTCACCGTAAGTTGGCACCCGCCATGAAGTATCTACAGGAACCATCTTACGGTGAACGAGCCGGACCGTTCACCGTAAGTTGGCACCCGCCATGGAGTATCTACAGGAACTTCCTTACGGTGAACGAGCCGGACCGTTCACCGTAAGTTGGCACCCGCCATGAAGTATCTACAGGAACCATCTTACGGTACCTAAACGAGCTGTATCAATAGTATTCGTTTGTTTTTCTTTTTTTATTCTGCTTGGAATGACGGATCAAGCAGATGGCCCACCTGATGTTAAGCGGTACCCTCTGCCTATGAACAGTGCATTATCACAATTATTATTGCATTAGCATTAGATAATAGTAGACTAGTAACTTTGACACACTTTTGTAGGTTCGTACAAAATTATTATATATAGCACGGAAAGGCAGTGACAACTTAGAGAAGCTGATTATCACTGGCAGGCCACGAGGTCGTAGCCCGTTACGTTGGTCAGACCAGATCCACACCATTCTCGACTCAAAACTCCACGAAGCCGTGCAGCTCGCTGGCAACAGATCTTATTGGCGCAACATCGTCCGGCAGAAGGTGATCCATGGAGGGGGTCACGACCCTCAGCATTGAGGAATACGACGCGAGGAGGAGGACAAAATCATTTGCTTGAGTTATTTGTTAAAACAATCCTCAAAGAACCGAACATGGGCAACTCCCCATATATTGTTTGACCTAACTTTTTTGACTAACGTAACGCACAGTTGAGATACTTTTGGTTAGCTTTTTAATTATCTTAACATATAATTATATGTTAAGATAATTAAAAAGCTAATATAATTTCTTGGGTAGTAGTTATGGGAAAGTAATGAAGCTTGTAGCATTTTGTTTCACGCAAATGCAATGAGTTGATTTATCTAATTATTTAGAAATACAACTTTTGCTTCCCAACTTCTAAAAATATACAAGTTCTTTAGAAAAAAAATGACAAAATACAACATTTAGAACCGTACTAATTACTTCCATGAAGGGGCCCTGGATCATTTATTTTGACCTGGGTCAGCGGTAGCCCATCTCCTTTGCGCCTCGTTATCTAAACTAGTGCATTCAATGCGTGCCTTTCAATTGCTCGAAGGACCATAGAATGTGACTATCCGTAGCGGTCATTAGAATGGTCGGAGCCTCTGAGCTGACCTTTAGGAAAGGGAAGGTGATGGTAAACCTAGTTAGCGGAATTATATCATGTTCGTTTACTTAAGGCGGGGTATAATGCGAAATTACCAATCTTTGATTTTATTTTTAACTGACTAAATCAAGTACAATATTCAAATTATAAATATACATGGATACAACATTATAATTCCGAGGGATCACTGTACCAGAAACACGATAGGACCATATTTTCTCGATAGAAAAAAACACAAAATTACCTCTAATTTTTGGCTTATTTGGATTGTTTATTAAAATGGATCATATTATAGTGTAAAAAATTTGATAAATGAAATCAATACATCAAAGCTGAGGGTTTACTGTAGGGGTTTTGTAAAATTATCTATATTTTACAAGTATATTCAATATTTTTATTTTATTTACGAATAATAACTGATTAAAACATGAACAAAATTAAAGCATTATTTTTATCCAGATACTGTGTTCCCTCGGGAGAATATCACAGGTAAATCACGGGCTACCCCTACCTTCTCTTTGTTACCATTTCACGCCTAAACCGCTGAAAAGATTTCGATACAATTTGGCAAGAAGATAGATTGCATCCTGACGAAGAAGCCTACCTTTTGTCTAAATTCTAGAAAATATAATAGTTAAATATCGCGGGAGAAACCGAGTAAATAAAATCGTTGCGTGACTGACTGACTCATTGCTTACTGACTTACTGTCTCACTGATTAACTGACTGACTGACTTACTATCAACGCACTACCTAAACCTTAATTCCTAAAGAGGCCTGCTTACATTCCTTTTGTAGTCTGGGGGTGCAATAAGTATGGAATTATAGAATTTAAATTACCGTGGCTTGGTATCATTTTACTAAAATTACGACTATACACCACGTACTTTACTATTCTCCTCCTGACGATTCTTTGACCATTTGTAGGTCTTTCTTCATGAGCACCGACCGCAGCCACGCTCGAAGTGTTCCCGTCTCACGGCCTTCGAGCGTGGTCGCGGCCGGTGCGTCTTTCTTCATGAGCACCGACCGCGGCCACGCTCGAAGTGTTCCCGTCTCACGGCCTTCGAGCGTGGTCGCGGCCGGTGCGTCTTTCTTCATGAGCACCGACCGCGGCCACGCTCGAAGTGTTCCCGTCTCACGGCCTTCGAGCGTGGTCGCGGCCGGTGCGTCTTTCTTCATGAGCACCGACCGCGGCCACGCTCGAAGTGTTCCCGTCTCACGGCCTTCGAGCGTGGTCGCGGCCGGTGCTCATGGTCTACGAATCGTCACCATTAGAATAGTAAAGTACGTGGTGTATAGTCACATATTTTCTAAAAAAAAGAAAAAAAGAAATTAAAAAAAAAACAATTTCTTCTCTATTAGATCTTCATCTGAAAATAGAATACAAATGTAATTTTCACACGTAACAACTTATGTCTAAAATATATTCAAATAAAATCTTGCCCTTAAGTAGCTTAAAGGTGCTTATTACAGTTTAAAGCAATTAAATCCTCCTCTCATACATACATAACGTAACTTGATAAGGCGAAAGCTACCGATGACTGACAGACGAACGTGATATCATTATTTAGAAACTATAATTATAGGTTCCTATGCCCGGACTTGTTAGGAAATTATTTTGGTATAAGATTTGTCCTGAGCCACAGAATACAAGTACTGTACAATACAATACAATACAATACAATACAATACAGTGCAAGTACTGAGCTGGCTTGTAGATTTAATAATTTAGTACTGGTAGAAAGTGTAGCCAAATTGGTCGTGGGAAAGCAATGGTGGCAATGAGCTCACCACTGGTCACATCTACGATTCCTACGATGTGCGACAGTGAAGAGGCCATTTCCTCTACCCATTTAGGGAAAAAAGCATGTATCTACAAAATGTATATTTCGAACAAATATAAATTTGTACAGTTTCTTACGTAGAGATAGATTTGTATGTGGGGCCTAAGGCGGTATTTAGGTCCAGCATCAGGTAGGTATACCTAGGTATTTACTTACGTAGATACATACATACATACATAGACACACGCCTTTTTAGGGTAGGCAGAGCCTCAATGGGCCACTTTTCACATTGTGTTGCACCATCGTGGAATATAGACGTGACGAGTGGTGCGCTCATCGCCGCCATTGCTTCCCACGCCTGCTCAGCTAACGCTTTCTTCCAGTAATAACACATTCCATAATAAGCTAACAGCCAGGACAAATATTATTATACCAACGAATCTTATCGACATGTCCGGGTCAACAATCCTTAGTCGACTTTTACGACATCCACGGGAGGAGACGGAGACCTAACCTTTTCGATACCTCCTTGGAAGTGGGCTTGAAGATGAACATGTCCAAGACAAAAGTGTTGACAAGTGTCTCTAGCGTCGCGACTACAACAATTCAGATTGGAAGCGAGAAGGTAGAGATAGTTGATCTTGATCTTTGTACTTGGGTTATGTTCTATCTTTTAGCAAGGAGCATCTAAACAAAGAAGTCTCCAGGAGAATACAGCTTGGGGGCAGCATTCGGCAAACATGAAGATATCTTCTGGGAAAAAAGATCCCTTAGTGCCTTAAGACCCGTCTCTATAATCAGTGTGTCCTGCCAACTATGACTTACGGTGCCGAGACATGGACGCCCACTAAGGAGACTGTGCACCGAGTACGTGTTGCACAACGGCCATGGAGCGAGCAATGCTTGGCATTACACTTTTAGAACGAGTCCGCAACACTGAGATCCGTCGTCGGACGAAAGTCTATGACGTCGGAGACAGAGCCATAAACCTCAAGTGGAGCTGGGCAGGACACCTGGCCAGAAAGGAATCCGGCTCGTCCGAAAGCGAGATGGGTCGGCAACATCGTATCCGTCGCGGGCAATAACTACCTGGCTGAGAGACGCACAGGACAGAGGAGGCTTGCAGAAGAGAAAGGAGGCCTATACCCAGCAGTGGGCAAAGATAAATCTTTGGCAGTGGGTGATTCCAGGCTGAGATGATGATGAGGATGGTTATTTTACGATTAGCTTGTAGGTACTTATCGTTCACTGAGCGGAGCGCTCCGTGTTTACTAGTACAATCAATCAAATGTACTATGTACCTAGTTCAGTCTTATAGTTCTATTAGTAGGTACTGTTAGTTCAGTGGTAAGAGTGCTGGTTCGTATTCGTTTGTTTGTTTGTAGCATCACATCATTTGATTGTCAGACGCATCGAGTGATCCACAAACTACTAGGATGCTAACGAGTGATCGGTCGGACGGTGTGCGTGCTCGCGCGCTCACTCTTGCATTGTACTATTATTTATTCTGTGCTCTTGCGAAAGGAACTAATACTACTATTGAACTAATAAGGATGATCTCGGGGAATAGTTCGTTCTCGTTCAATAGTGGGAAATAATTCCTAATCATTCTTCGTACGTGAACTACACAAGCCTATTTTAGGCCCTCCACATACACTCGCAATACCGAAACGGAATTCCTTTTCGAAATTCCTTCGCGGAATTCCGTACAGACGCCACACACTTTTACTTGGGTTTTTTCATTCCGAACGCACAGGCCATCGTGCGGAATTACGAATCGAAAAAAAATCCGTACGGTAAATTACCTAGTGTGTGTGGTAGGTCCATAGATTTGTATGGACTTCCTGCGTTCGATATTTCATTTTGAAATTCCGTTTCAGAATTCTAAAACGGAATTCCGAGTGTATGTGGCCGGCCTAACGTATTGGTAATTTTTCGTCTTGGTCACTCTTCGTCATTTTGCGATGCTTTTTGGTGATTTTGCATCAAAAACATCAACCATCGTCAGTTGATGAATAAGTAACATTACCGAGTTTCTCACACTAGAAACATAGTTCAAGTTAGCGGTTAAGTTACAAGCTGGTTAAACTTCACCTTTAGAAATGTTAGCCGGTCATGAGCCGCGTGCTTTTGGAACAGAAATACAGTGGAGAGGCTCCTATTAGCTTCAAAAACGCTTTTAAAAAACTCCTTAATTTTTTGTCTGTTTATGAAATTTGTGATCACCGTGAGCTGATCAAAATGAGCCCAAACACTATCAGGCTATTATCATTGAAAAGTACGTTGTCCACCTTCCGTCTCCATCATCAGATCAGTTCGCTCTCACCACAATATTGTATTGTCATCGGAACTTGACAGGTATACCTGTCAGGTATAGCTGAAATGTTGGATAGGTACCTATAGGTAGGTACCTATCCAACATTTCAGCTCAATCGGATGAGTGAAACTGGTTTAAAATTCGGTTGCAATAAAAGATTTAAGTTAAATAAATGCTATTAGAATAAAATAAAAAAGTTCGTCTATTTTCGGGATTCTATTAAAATTGTAAAAACGAAACACATCAATGTCTACGGCGAATGATTTATTTATTCTTTGGCATGATGCAGGGCCACAGATTACTTAATTGTTACAGAAGGGCCCCCAAGCTAGTTACTCTATTCACCACAAGATGTCGCCACATGAAAAAAGAAAGCGCTATCTGCCGTCATTACAAACAAAAACAACTTTTTTACTACCTAATGGTCCGTGGAAACTGCTCCACCAATTTCCAAACAAACATAGATTGATCAAGTAAGCACACAAAAAAAAACTTCAAACTCAAAATGCTCAAATGCTTGCTTGCTTGCGTTGTTTTATTTCCCTTTTTATAAAATAATTCAAAATGCGTTCATTCGTTAGGGAGTACCTACCTACCTACGATGCCTCTGACAGATACCACGCTCGTCAATATAACCCCTCTTATTCAACGAGTCAATTTGGAAGAATCGGCGTTTGTATGTATGTAGGCATCGACGTAAATAATTTACTTTGGTCGAAGTATGTAGGTAGGTACGTATGTTTGTTCGATGAAAACTTCCGTACCGTTACCGCAAATTTTCTTGCAATACGTACATATGCTACACTTGCTATAGATTATTTTGAGATGATAACTGACTTCACAAAAGGAGGTTATCAATTAATTCGACAGCTGCTTATAGTAATGTTGGTATGTTTACGCCCCATTGGTAATTTATTCGAAGATGTGTAGGAAATTATCTGGAGGTGGACCTGTGAAATTTTGATTTCTTTAAAAAAAAAATAGAAGTCGTTGTGAAAGGTAAATAACGTAGGTAACCTACATCGCGTGTATTTGCGAGGTCTCAGTTCGGGGCGAACCACTAGTTAATCCGTTTTAACCCCTCGTTTTGGTTGGGAGATAAAAAAGACTATAAAAATTACTTCATCATCCACAGCCTCACTTCACCTACTGCTGAGTATAGGCCTTTTTTTGCCTGTGCCACTTCTCACGCTGAGTGCCAGTCTCATCCAGGCTCGGCAGCGACGCATACGATATCGTTTGCCCATCTCGCTGCTGGACGACCAACATTTCTGTACCCAGTTCTTGGGCGTCATTCAGCGCCTTACTTCACCTATCATCACCTCGCCTTGCCAGGTGTCCAAACCAACTCCATTTTAAAAATTTCTTACATAGAATAATTAGTCCCAGATGTTTAGTTCTTGGATCGTAACATTCACAGTAATGTGAAGGTTTGTGACGCACCTCGCTTCCTTCCTACATTAGAATTACATTATCTAATGTCCCCACTCCCATCGCTGGGACAAATAACATAACATAGCACCCAACAGTCACATACATGGTCCTGATACCACACTAGGATTCCGTATCGTGGGTATCAGGAACTACGAGGAGGTACTATGCTATCATAACACACAGACCCAGAAAAAAATATTTACAGACCATGCAAATATTTGTCCCGCAGCGGGAATTGAACCACTCAGCGAGGTCGCTCAGCGTGCTATGGAACGAGCTATGCTCGGAGTTTCTCTGAGTGATAAAATCTGCAATGAAGTTATCCGCCAGAGAACTAAGGTCATAGACATAGCTCAGAGAATTAGCAAGCCGAAGAACCGACAACCGCTGGGGTAAACTTTTTCTAGTGTGGAGACCACGGCTTGGTAAACGTAGTGTGGAGCGCCCCCTGGCGAGGTGGAGCTACGATCTGCGTAAAGCGGCTGGTAGAAAGTGGATGGGAATAGCTGGAAATCGGTCTAAATGGTGCGCATTGGGAGAGGCCTATGTCCAGCAGTGGACTGATACAGGCTGATGATGGTGGGAATTGAACCCGTACCTCAGCTGGCTACACGCCCGCCAACTAGACTATTTTAGAAGATTTTATACAACCATAATAAAAATTGCGTTAGCTTTTTAACATTAGAAATCTTGCCTTACGTACGTATGCAAAAAAAAATTTTGAAATATTTTCTTTTATGAAATTTTTGATCGGAACGGTGTGCTGATCAAAATAAGCCCAAACACTGCCAGTCTAGTATTATCCATGGAGGAGTGCCGTTGTTCACCTTCCGTCTGCATCATCAGATCAGCTCGCTGTCACCATATATATTGTATTGTCATTGGAACTTGACAAGTGTGCCTTTCAGCTCAATCGAAAGTGATTTTATAGAGTGGCCTATGTCCAACAGTGATTCTATGGGGCGGCCCATATCCAGCTGAGATTCTAGGGCGGCCCATGTCCAACTGTGATTCTATGGGGCGACCCATGTCCAACTGTGATTCTATGGGGCGGCCCACATCCAGCTGATATTCTATGGGGGAGGCCTATGTCCAGAGGTAATAAGTAAGCATTCAATATTAGAGTAAATAATAGAAAATAATGCATTAACTAAGTAAAATATTTATTAAAACTAAATGCAACTGACTAGAAACCCTAAGTACATATTTAGGTACTTATACTTAATTTAAAACTAAAATAAATTAATTTCACTTAATAATCCTTGTAGGAACATTATCGGCGGGTCTCGTTTTCCAAGTTATTAATCGATGTCTGAAAAGAAAAATAAGAATTAATAAAACAAATTCGACACGCGTCTCCTATCGAACCACAGTAGTGTAGGGTTCCGAAGTTTACTCAACTCAAGACTAGATGTCGCCATTAAAAAAATTCTAGGCTTTATATTTCCGGAGATGTGAGGATTGTCACCCCATTTTTATTGGTCTTGACTAAGACCTGTCTTTAGTCGCTAAAATTGATCGGTGGATTTTCAACATGCATTGGAATAAAAAATATGCAGTTTTTTCCTGTATCTAAAGCAGTGTCTCTTGCGACTGTATTTTCAAAATATTTCAGAAAAACATCGAAACATCGCGGCTCGGCCATACTCATTTGTTTTCCGAAGCGAACGGAAAACATGATTTGTTTCGATGGTTTTGCGTATTGTTTCGAAAATCAGTCGGGAGACACGGCTTCAGGCAGAGAATCCTCCGTGTATATAATATACCAATACCTATCACGTATACAAAATAACACCCTGATATGACTAAATAGAAAACCTTGGTTCTGATTGCTATAAAATTCTGCAAGGAGTAGTATCAAGTAGCTTTCAAGATTACATTTCTTGATGCACATGCTACGAGTTCAAAACATAACATTACACAAGAACACAAAGACTAACGAAATAACTCTTAGATTAAGCAAGTTAACGTGGTAATGAGCAGGCCATATAGCTCGAAGAACCGATAACCTGGGGGTCTATATCTGGGAGGCCTATGTCCAGCTGCGATTCTATGAGGATTACTATGTCCAGCTGTGATTCTATAAGGATTACTATGTCCAGCTGTGATTCTATAAAGATTACTATGTCCAGCTGTGATTCTATAAGGATTACTATGTCCAGCTGTGATTCTATAAGGATTACTATGTCCAGCTGTGATTCTATAAGGATTACTATGTCCAGCTGTGATTCTATAAGGATTACTATGTCCAGCTGTGATTCTATAAGGATTACTATGTCCAGCTGTGATTCTATAAGGATTACTATGTCCAGCTGTGATTCTATAAGGATTACTATGTCCAGCTGTGATTCTATGTAGTGGCCTATTTCCAGCTGTGATTCTATGGAGTGGCCTATATCCAGCTTTGATTTTATGGGGGAGGCCTCTGCCTATCAACAGTGCATCACTTCATAGATCACGTCCACCTAAGACGCGCCTTGTGTGGCATTGCACTGCGCCCGCCACCCTGAGACATAAAGATGAAAAGTCTCTGTAATTTCACCGGCAACCCTACCCTTCAAACCAGAACACAGCAATGCGAGCACTACTGCTTTGCGGCAGAAATAGGTGTGGGGGTAGTACTTCCCCGGACGAAATCTTTCACAAAAAGCTCTACTATTAAGAAAAAAAAACATAGTAATATCCAGTTTCTAGTGAAAACTTGAAAAGTATGTACATAACCATGATAGTTTCAAAAGTTATATCGGCCTATGTCCAGCTGTGATTCTATAAGGAGGCCTGTTGATGATGTCTATAAGCTTACCATTTCACTGTTTGGTCGGGTAAACGAATGTGTTGACCGAGTCCTTCCCGTACAAGTTCTTGGCTATGCAGGTGAAGTTGATGATGTCTATAAGCTTACCATTTCACTGTTTGGTCGGGTAAACGAATGTGTTGACCGAGTCCTTCCCGTACAAGTTCTTGGCTATGCAGGTGAAGTTGATGATGTCTATAAGCTTACCATTTCACTGTTTGGTCGGGTAAACGAATGTGTTGACCGAGTCCTTCCCGTACAAGTTCTTGGCTATGCAGGTGAAGTTGATGATGTCTATAAGCTTACCATTTCACTGTTTGGTCGAGTAAAGGAATGTGTTGACCGAGTCCTTCCCGTACAAGTTCTTGGCTATGCAGGTGAAGTTGATGATGTCTATAAGCTTACCATTTCACTGTTTGGTCGGGTATAGGAATGTGTTGACCGAGTCCTTCCCGTACAAGTTCTTGGCTATGCAGGTGAAGTTGATGATGTCTATAAGCTTACCATTTCACTGTTTGGTCGGGTAAACGAATGTGTTGACCGAGTCCTTCCCGTACAAGTTCTTGGCTATGCAGGTGAAGTTGATGATGTCTATAAGCTTACCATTTCACTGTTTGGTCGGGTAAACGAATGTGTTGACCGAGTCCTTCCCGTACAAGTTCTTGGCTATGCAGGTGAAGTTGATGATGTCTATAAGCTTACCATTTCACTGTTTGGTCGGGTACACGAATGTGTTGACCGAGTCCTTCCCGTACAAGTCCTTGGCTATGCAGGTGAAGTTGATGATGTCTATAAGCTTACCATTTCACTGTTTGGTCGGGTAAAAGAATGTGTTGACCGAGTCCTTCCCGTACAAGTTCTTGGCTATGCAGGTGAAGTTGCCCATGTCCGACCACCGCAAACTGCTGATGAGTAAATATTATATAAGGAGGCCTGTTGATGATGTCTATAAGCTTACCATTTCACTGTTTGGTCGGGTACACGAATGTGTTGACCGAGTCCTTCCCGTACAAGTTCTTGGCTATGCAGGTGAAGTTGCCCATGTCCGACCACCGCAAACTGCTGATGAGTAAATCACCAGAAGGCAGGATCTGTAACGAATACAAAACTAAGAGTAAGTACATACTTTTCACTAGAAACGGGATATCTACGACCTCTATGGCGCAGCGGGCGAAGATTCACCTGCGGCACAGGAGGTTGCGGGTTCGATTCCCGCCTCGGAACAAATATTTGTGCGATCTGCAGATATTTTTTCAGAGTGTTCTGGGTATTTTCTATGTATAACATAAAATATCTATCTATGTAATGTATTGTATTAAGTATATCAGATATCTAGCACCCATAACACAAGCTCTGCTTAGCTTGGGGCTAGATAATGTTGTGTGAACTGTCCAGCATTATTTATTTATTATTTATAAGTGAACTTCATCTAGTTTAAGGCATTGATATCGAAATTATCGTATCTTATCTTTATCGTACTTTATATTATTTTATCTTATCTTATCTTATCTTATCCAATCTTATTTTTATAATATCTTATGTTATGTTATGTCGCTCACCCTCATTCTGGAGTGGGCATGGATGGGTCGCTCGTTATTTTATTTTATCTTATCTTAATTAATATTATCTTATCTTATCTTATCGTATCCTATCTTATTTTTATAATATCTTATGTTATGTTATGTCGCTCACCCTCATTCTGGAGTGGGCATGGATGGGTCGCTCGTTCTTGTCCTGCCACATGACCTGCGCGGTCGCGAGGCTGTGCACCCTGCACGGCAGCACGGCCACGCTGCCCAACTCCTGGAACAGCTCGTCGTAGTTGTACGTGATGATGGGCTTCGTCGGCAGGAAGACCTTCTGCAAGGCCAGTAGGTCTTCCTCGTCGTCTTCAGCTGAATATAAAGGATAACTTGCAAGTTAATCAATCAATCAATCAATACTTTTATTTCAGGCTTAATGGAAAATGTACTAAACCTAAACAATAAGCCCATAGCAATAAAACTAACATACATATATAAAATACTTTATTTTAGTGCACACGTGTAGACGGCAACGTATGACGCAACTGCGCGGTGTCTCGTGTCAGGCGTCCGAAGAACCTCCTGAAACTTGACACCTTTCGGCCAGAACTCTCCATTCATGAAGGGGTTAAGTAACTTAGCATTTTCACTGCACTAATATTTTCTTTTTCCCGTGGAAATTCTAAGATACTGAGGTTTTCTGCTTACTTGGAACTGTAAAGACAGTAGACGTGGCGGTGTCTCTCTTAGCACCCGCTTCAGCCACGCAGGAGTACTCGTCCTCTCCAGGAGTGGCGCCGCTGATGATCAGCTTCGAGGTGAGCTGCGCCAGGCCGACGGCGGCTGCGGGGAAGATCTCGTTCACTTCTTCAGATGGCTGGAGTGGGACAGGGAAACTGTTTGAGCCATTGAGTTTAATTTAACTATCTTATAAGGTGTGCAATAAAGTATTTTCATTAATTAATTCATTCATTCATTCATTCATTCATTCATTCATTCATTGAGTTACTATAGACACAAACCTCATACATACAAAGGTTGTCTGGAATGGATAGCTTTTTGCCAGACTATCGATAATCGATACTTCAAAGTCATAGAATACACAAACACTCTAGAAATGACACTGGCGCTATTCGCACTCAAAGCCGTGCTAAATACCTACTCACTCGACGACCTCTGAGGCACGGTGGGCGAAGGTTCACTTGCGACGCAGGAGATTGCGGGTTCGATTCACGCCTCGGAACAAATATTTGAACGATTTACAGATATTTATTCAGGCTGTTCTGGATATTTTCTATATACAATAAAAAATAAAAAATAGCCTAAGAATAGACCCGTCCATCTCCTCCCATGGATGTCGTAAAAGCCGAATAAGGGATTACCTGGTCTGGTTGATAAGATTCGTTGCTATAAGATTTGTCCTGGCTGCTAGCTTATTATGGAAGTGTTATTACTGGAAGAAAGCGTTAGCCGAGTCAGTCGTGGGAGGCAATGGCGGCGATGAGCTCACCACTCACGTCTATATTCCACGATGGTGCAAACAACTATGAAAAGGGGCCCATTGAGGCTCGGCCTACACTTTCGGGGAAAAAGGCGTGTGTGTATGTATGTTACCTGGTTTTATCTCGGCGACATCGGGACATGCACAAAAAGAAGTATCTACGTAAGTAGCATTTCTACTTGGTTATAAGCTATTCATATACCAAAGGCCTACTCACATCTTGTATAGTCTCTCCGTTCCTCATCCAGTATATCGAGGGTGGGGGGTTTCCCATGGCGACACACTCCAACTCCACCCTCTCGCCGGCGACCCTCTTCAGCTCCACGGCGGGAGACGTCCAGATGTGCACGAACTTCTTGAGCCGGCGTTGCCGCTTGGGGGCTGCTACCACTGGAAAGGAAAGAAGCGTTGGGTGAGCACAGCTCTGCGTTGTCTTCTGCCTCTTGTAGGCCCTAAATAGGGCCCTATTTAAAGCCATCCACCATCTTTTAGCCATTGGTGCGTGACCAGGGTTCGAGCAGTGGTATAACACAAAATTACAAATTTTGATTTGATTTTTAGCTCACTAAATCAAATCATGTAAGTAGGTAAAATATTCAAATTATAAATATGCATGGATACATCGACGTAAATAAAATCTTTGGTCGAAGCATGGATACTAATTATAATGCCGAGGGATCACTGTACTAGAAACACGATCGGACAATATTTTCTCAATAGAAAACAAAACCAAAGTTACGTCTACTTTTGTTTTTTTTTATTGTTTATTAAAAAGGTGAATATCATTGAGTAAAAAATTTACGAGATACAGCCCTCCAGTAAAAACCGCTTTTTCGAGCGGTGCGAGGCGTTTTTTTGTATAAAGATTTTGCCTGGGGTTGGCGCAGTCTAAAGGTTGGAAGTCCATAGGCACTAGGTATAGAACCAGTTCTCATAATGTACCTAGTACTCGTACTAGGATAACTTTTTATTACTCTTGATGACTTCATTAATGACAAAGCCACGTGGCCTTATTTCGCTCAGCCCCTCTACACATCACATATCAAGCGTAGCGTGTGCTGTCTTATGAACTTTTGCTGATTCCCTCTACATCTTATTGAGTTCCTTCTTGGTTTTTAAGATGGTTCTCTTTTTTTAAAATCTTAGTAAGAGGGATCATCATATAAAGCGCGCGCCGTGTTTGTAGCCTGATTCTTCTAGGTTTGGTCGCGTAATCGCGTAGGAACAGGACTCAATTTAGTTTGTAAGACGATTCAAAATGATCCTTGCCTTTTTAATAAAAATACATTTGAATTTGTAGGATGTTATAATCTGTGACCTCGTGTAGAGCAGGCAACACACGCATATAAATTGTAAATTATAGATTTAACTTTATAATGCCTTGTCCAGACGCTTTGCAAGTCAATAAGAGTAGGTAGCCGAGATATTGTTTATTCCATATTTATGTAGGTACCTACTTATAATGTAAAATGTCCTATTTGACTAAGCTCTGGAGCATTTGTAATTTATAACTGAAGTGAGGCAATGTTGTGTTGTCAACTCAAATTCGTAAGCTCTGGAGCATTTGTAATTTATAACTGAAGTGAGGCAATGTTGTGTTGTCAACTCAAATTCGCGCAGCGGGCTACGGACAGAGCTATATGCAATAACGCAATGGTTTTCAACCAGTTAGGTATCCTATTTCTTTTTGAAAGCATTTATTGATGTGGCAGTAACAATATTAGTAAGGAAGTGCTGTGCAGTGTTTGTATTGTATGGACTTATATTGTGCAAGGTTTTTTTCAATGTGGAAACGAGTAGATCACTCACCTGCTCTGCCTAACAATGCATCACCTCATAGGTGACGTCCACCTAGGACGCGCCCTATGTGGCATTGCACTGCGCCCGCCACCCTGAGACATAAAGATGAAAATTCTCATGTGCCTGTAAATACTAACCATTTGGTTGTAAGCTGTTGTCCATTGCAAGTTTGGAGTCGTCAATCTGTGCGTTTGCCTCGAACCCGCATTGTTGGGATACTAGCGCCGCGGCGACAAGTAGTGACACTAAGCTGATCATTCTGCTAGTCGACAATAGATGGCGGTATGTGTATGCAGGGTTGTACAGTCTGAAATAAGAAAAACAGCATTTGTGGTTTTATTTCTAGCGTAGTTGTATTAGGGTTGGCTTGTGTTTTCTAGGGTGTAAGTTCTAATTTCTATTGTGTACCTACTATTGGGATGTTTTTAAACCTTTTTGTCTGAATTGCCTAACTATAACAGTAGATACCTATACCACAGAATACATATTAGTACAAGTACGTAGGCTAAGAACCGAATCTAAGACCTAATTACCCAGGTTGGTAAATATTATATCAACTACACTTGAATACATTTCGGGAATGCTCCCAGGAAATTCACTATCTGATCCCACCATCTCCTTTTCATCATAGGACGAGCAGGCGCACGGCTCGGTACCACCCTTACCTCATTAGTATACCCTCTATTCGTACTAAACGTTTCAGTTCTACCTTTATAATGCGAACTGATAAGGAGTGGAATACACTACCGTCATCTGTCTTAACTATAATCTGGGTCTCTTCAAGGCTAGAGTGAATAGGTGCCTTCTACACCTTTGTGCTCCATCTTCGGCCACATCGTCACTTACCAACAGGTGAGATCGTGGTCAAAAAAATTACTATAAAAGTTTAAAAAAAAACGCTACAAAGCACCTGTTAAACCTCGCGCTAGTAAAATAATAAAATTAATAATATACAGACTAAATCAAGTAGGTACTGTAAATAGTCAAATAAAAAATATGCATGATACTACATTATAATTCCGAGGGATTACTGTACCAGAAACACGATAGGACAATATATACAAGATAGAAAAAAAAATGTACCTACCTACGCCGTTTTTGTGCCTAGATTTAATTGTTTATTAAAACAGTGCATATTATTGATTAAAAAATTCGATAAATAAAATCAATACAAAAAAGCCGAGAGTTTACAAAATTGTAAAATTTTCTATAGGTACCTATTTTACGAGATATTTAATAAAAAACACTTTTTCGAGCGGCACGAGGTGTTTTTTTTGCAATTCAGTTCCATTTCACTACACTTGTGCTGTTTAAACGAGCTACATTGGTTAAAATGCCAACTAAAAAACACTAGGAAAAGAAATAAAATAAAAGTAGACGACGTCTCTTTTCGAATTACCTAGGTAATCCTAGATGTGACATGTTTTTTGTTTATTGTATATTTGTTATTTTGATTTTGATTTTTGTTTTAAGTACGATGTGTACTTGTTGACTCATTTTGTGTAAAATTATTTGTTTAACGTGTACCTTTTGTATCATTAAATGAATATCTGAAAAAGGCGGAACGAGTCAAAAAAAAACGCACGCACTTTTATATAATACCTATCACTTAAATTGTTTGGAGCACTCCTAGAAGCCATTATAAGATGATTTTCCGAGAATCACCCTAGGTCACTGACCTATGCAGTGAGGCCAAGAAAGAACCAGTTCCTACCCGACGAAATAACTAACTGGCTTGTAAAATGTAGAGGTTCTAATCTAAGTCACGACACTATTTCAATACTTCAACAGAAAATATTTCTTATCCCGTAAATACAAGGTTCAGTTTAACACGTCATGCTTGTACCAGTGCGAAGTAAAACAGCCGGAAGGCGTTCCGTTTTAGGTTGATTGAAAGTGCTACAAGGATCATTTGGCACGTCTTGTGGCCGCCGTTGTGGCGCTGTTTGATATTAGATTACAAGATGGCAGTGTTAGTTCTGATTTCAGCCAACGTGCCAATTTATCCTTGTAGCACTGTATCTACCTACCTTCAGTTATCTACGCGAGTGTGCTTGACGACACATTGCAACGACCTTCAAGCAGCGCTGGCGATGCATTCGTCATGCAATGACTTCAGATAATTACCTCACTTCCTTTATAGATGGCTGATACCTGGCTCGAAGCATTGTTTTTTTTTTTTTTATACCACCAATTTGGCAAATAAGCATACGGCTCATCTGTTGGTAAGCGAATACCCTAGTATGGACGCCTGCAATACCAGAGGCATCAAACACGGGTTGCCGACCCTTTAAAAATTTCCAAACACCCCTTTTGAAGAACCCCATACTGTTGTCACTTGGGAAAACCTCGGCAGGGAGATCATTCCTGAGTGTTCGCGGGAGGAAGTTCCTCTGAAACCGCATAGTCCGGGACCACCCTGGCTCTAAGGTTTCAATGCAGCCAGCGTCTTAGGGACGCTTCGGTAGTAATCTGGATCAGTTGAGCTATCTTCAGATCGTTTGTAACGATCTTGAGATAAATCCACTGTATCATTTTGTTTTTTATAAATTTACATACATACATACATATATACATATATACACACGCCTTTATCCCCGAAGGAGTAGGCAGAGCCTCAATATATTCTTTAGGAGTAAACTCTAAACACGGAGGTGAAACCGCGGGCGAAAGCAAGTTACACACAACTGTGGGGTATAACGCAAAATAACCAATCTTAGATTTGAAGTACAATATTCAAATTAAAAACATGCATGGATACTACATTATAATTCCGAGGGATCACTGTACCAGGAACACGATAGGACAATATTTTCTCCATAGAAAGAAAAACCAAAGTTACCTCTAACTTTTGACTAGATTCGATATTATTGGGTAAAAAGTTAGATAAATAAAATCAATGCAACAAAGCGGAGGGTTTACTGTAGGGGTTTTTTAAAATTATATATATATTAACGAGATATTCAATAAAAACGGCTTTTTCGTGCAGCGCGATGCGTTTTTTTCGTACGAAGATTTCTGCCTGGCCTTGGCGCAACCAATTCGGCCAAATAACGATATTCTTCAACTTACCTATTGCAAAATATATACCACTTGTAATACAACAAAACAATAATCTGATTTTATATACCTGTGACAAAATCTTTTAAAATAACTTTAAAATTAAACAGAACATTTACATTTTCGTATCACTGACTGTGATCACGTAATTTACAAAAAAAATGTATGGTTGTGACTCAGTCTTCCGTTTACTAACTTTAGAAAGCGAATGGGCTACTCAGAACCACTAGGATGCTAGGGATTACGAACGCTACGTCACGTAGGCCACCTAGGCACCTACATTGGTCACAAAAAAGGTTTTTTCACACCACCTGCTCGACAATGTCCAATTACATGAAACTCCCTATGGAATAAAGTGTCTTGAATTTGGAACGTCAAATTCGTGAGGAAAGTCGTGGAAAACTCTAAGTAAAAAAATGCCCATATGACATTGTAAAGAGGGTTGTTCGAAAATCGAACTGGCCACCATAAGCAGAACTTTAAAAATAAAAAGGTCGTTTATAAAGAATGTGAAACAAAAGACGGTGTTTGCTGCTGTGATTTTCAGTGAATTTTTATTGTCTCGCAGAAGGTGTGAAAAGTTGAGTATGCTCCTCTGGAATAAAGCCTGTCTTCGTCTTGGGCAGCTTGCCCCTCGCTTCACTCAGGACTCTATATATACCTCCCTCGCTAGAGTCCTTCGTTACGCTCAGGGTTCAATATGCCGTAAGACACTGCTTTATTCCCAGAATGCATAATCTAGTATTGTTAGAATATTACTCGCTCAGACAAACTTTTATTAAATTAAGAGCAGCGCTCCGCGGTGTTACTCGCATAGGTCTCGATCCCGTGCGAATATCGAGATATAATACATTAAAAAAAAACATTATTTTCTTAGGAAAGCAATGCTCTAGACTGCCTATTTATTTTACAGGTGAATGTAATATAAAATATGGCATAAAAACACTACCTTTAAGTTTAGGTTTTTACGATAGGTACCTGTTTTGATAAATAATTACAAAACACAGGTTCAAGTATCTTAAACATAATCACAATTATACGTAGAAGAAGGTAAGTACTGGATGCACTTTTGAGACAGATAAATAATTATCTTATCTTAAAGTAATTATGTAACCAGTTATCAGTTATCAGTGATCTAGATAACATAGGTATATTGTAGAATGACTACCTACTACTTCGTGTCCTTTCTTGGCCACCTTGCGGTAGGTGAGACTACGTTGAGGTGTGTTTCACAAAAAAAGTACTTCTAAGCTTTTTAACGAGATTAATTCCCTAATTATTTTGGAATATTTTCTTCATATTTAAATGGCACCAACCTTGGGATATACCTACCTATTTTTTTTAAATTAAAATATGTAGGCACAATCGGCGTACCTTTCGCTTAAAGGTATTCGCTTTTTACACACAAAAAAAATATACGTAGTCGATTTCGAATCTGAGGGGCAATGGATAGAAAGAAGAAGATAGAAAAGAACAGGCTAGAAATATAGAAATACGCCTTCAAACCAAAACTAAAAATATAATTACCTTAACTACTACCTTAAGAGACACGATTATTATAACGTTTTTTTTTTTCAAGGTAAGTACACAAAAGTTTTAAGGAAATGAGTGGTTTCAACTAAACTTATCATCGAAGTCTTCACTTTTTTTTTTTTTTATACTTTAAGTTCATGAATAAACCTTATATAGGTTAAAACTTGTTACGTCACAAATATAGCTAATATTGAAAACCAGCTCTGTAAACAATTGCATCAGTTAAAAGTGGCTTTACTCTTTAAATATTTAAAAATACGTCATAAAATTATTGTATTCGATATTATTTTAGGCCTAATTACGTCAAAAATTATACACACATACACTGATAGGTATTAAGTTATACTTGGTATATGTTATATAGGTATTAAGTTATACTTAATATGGGTACCGAGTTTGTTGTACTGACGTTTATAATCCAAACTTATCCACTTTCATGACTAAATTCCCGATAACGATTCTCAACATAAATTTATCAAACGGAAATCAAAATGAATGACTCAAAATAAATAAATTCTACGAAACCTCGAATCTATAATGAATATAATTCACTAGTGACTCATCTGCCATAAATTAAACAGAATTAAATAAATAAATTACGCTTCTACCTGGTAGTGATTTGGATCAGTTGAGCTACCTTGAGATCGTTAGCAGCGGTCTTCAGGTAGCACAACAGTTTCATATATTTTATTTTTATTTTGTACATAACTACCTGTATTATTTTTATTAATCTTTCTGTTTATAAATGTATGTATGTATCTTTTAATAAATTATTAACAAAACAGCGAATAAAAATAATTAAATACTTTGAGTCTCGACCTTTAAAATTATATTAACTCTGTCCACAAGTGGTTTTAAAATAAAAACTTACGTAGGATATATATCAACAAAAAGATAAGTATTTGGATAACACATTTAAATAACAGACTGTATGTGTAAATAAAACTAACCTTAAAAAATACCGCCGTTTGACAACACTGTTTGTTCACTGCATGCGGGCACATCAATGATCAACAGGATTCAGATCTACGGGTAGCTAGTACATATATATACAGGTAGCTAGTACATACCGCCAAACTATGACTAAGCCCCTCTACAAGCAGATAAATAAAACCGAGACAGTAATGAAACATTTTTATGTATTTTATAGGGTAATTCAACGTTTAAAGTCTACCCAACGCTATCCTTAAATGAATTACTAAATAGTTTAAATTTCCTATTATTTTGTAAAAATATAAACTCAAAAAAGACACAATTAACACCAACAGATACTACAGACAGACAATTGAGACAGTAATTAAACCTTTTTATGTATTTTTATAGGGTCATTCAACGTTTAAACAGAAGGTACCCAACGATATCTTGAAATGAATTACTAACCTCTTTTATATTGTAAAAAAAACTCAAAAAAGACGCAATAGACACAGACAGACAATTAGAGATAATATGTAGTTTTACAGGGTAATTTAACGTTTAAATAAAAGTCTACCTAACGCTATCCTTAAATGAATTACTAAACAGTTTTGATTACCTATTATTTTGTAAAAAAACTCAAAAAAAGACGCAATTAACACCAATAGATACATACAGACAATTGAGACTGTCGTTAAACCTTTTTTATGTATACACAAAAACACACATAGATACAGATTACTTACAGGCAGACAATAGAGACAATAATTCAATCTTTTTATGTACTTTTGTAGGGTAATTCAACATTTAAACAGAAGGCTACCCAACGATATCCTGAAATGAATTACTAAACTGCTCTAATTACCTATTATTTTGTAAAAAAAAAACCTCAGAAAAGACACAATGAACACCAATACATACAGATAGACAGCAATTCAACCTTTTGTATGTATTTTCATAGAGTAATTCAACGTATAAACAGAAGGCTACAACGATATCCTGAAATGAATTACTAACCTATTTTAATTACCTACCAATTATCAAAATATATAAAATCGTTGCGTGACTGACTGACTCACTGACTGACTGACTGACTGACAATCAACGCACAGCCTAAACCGTAAGTCCTAGAGATCTGAAATTTGGAGGGTACGTTCCTTTTGTGGTCTAGGGGTGCACTAAAAAAGGAATTTCCGATACTCCCGCTCTAAGGGGTCCAAAATGGGCTTTTAATATACAACAAAAAAGCTCTGTATTTCAGAAACCGTTAGCAGTAGAACCTTGAAATTTTACATGGAGATTCCTCAAATAAAATAAATAAACACATGTTTCAGCGATTCCTGAAATTTTCCTGAAAAATGGAAAGGGATCGTTTTCTATGTAAAAAAATAAAAAAACTTTAGTTTTTACAACGCACAGCCTAAACCGCTGATCGTAGAGACATAAAATTTGGACAGTGTATTCCTTTTAGGGTGTAAAGGTGTACTTAGAAAGGAATTTGGAAAATTCACCCTCTTAGGGGTTTAAAAAGGGCTTTTAACGTATACACTTTGCGTTTTGCAACGCACATTCTAAACCGCTGGACCTAGGCACATGAAATTTGGAGGATGTATTCTTTTTTGGGTGTAGGGGTGTACTTAGAAAGGGTTTTTGAAAAATCACCTTGGAAGGGGTCCAAAATGGCTTTTAATGTAAAACTAAAATGGTTCGTAATTCGGAAACCGTTGGTAGTAGAACCTTGAAATTTTACATGGAGATTCCTCAAGTAAAATTAATAAACACATGTTTCAGCGATTCCTGAATTTTTCTTGAAAACGAAAAGGGAACGTTTTTTTGTAAAAAAATAAATAAACTTTAGTTTTTACAAACAGCTGGTCGTAGAGACTTAAAATTTGGAGAGTGTATTCCTTTTAGGGTGTAAAGGTGTACTTAGAAAGGAATTTGGAAAATTCGCCGTCTTAGGGGTCCAAAATGGGCTTTTAACGTATACACTTTGCGTTTTGCAACGCACAGTATAAACCGCTGGACCTAGGCACATGAAACTTGGAGGATGTATTCTTTTTTGGGTGTAAGGGTGTACTAAGAAAGGGTTTTTGAATAATCACTTTGGAAGGGGTCCAAAATGGCTTTTAATGCAAAAACTAAAATGATTCGTAATTCGGAAACCGTTAGTAGTAGAAACATTAAAATTCACAGGTTAATTTAAAAAAAAAATATGCTCAACATAAGTTTCAGCAGTACCTGAAATTTAGCTGCAAAAAGGAATGGGAACATTTTCTTTGTAAATAAATACACTTTAGGTTTTAGCCAAATTTCAGCGTATTTAGACAATTTCAAAGTTAGTTTCACGGTGAAGTCATTACGATCAAAATATTTTCAGGACCTCATGGTTAAAATGGGACCCCTAAATTGAAAAATATGAGTATGATGTCGTTTCATAGGTCATGTTACGGTGTCGTTGTTGAGATTAAAACATTTTCAGGCCCTCAAAGTTAAAATGGGATCCCTAAATTTAAAAACTTAAGTATGGTGTAATTTCAAAGGTAGTTTGACGGTATCTTACAAAATATAAGAGACATAGTCAAGGAAAAAACAGTTAAAACAGTTCCTCTACCCCCCCCCCCCCCCCCCCCCTCCCCTCCCGCCCCTTAATCCTATAGCCATAATGTAGCTTTCTATGGGTTAAATAACTTTTAAAATTGGTCAAGTCGTTTTTGAGTTTATCCATTACAAACAAACATACAAATACGCGAGTGAAGCCGCGGGTAAAAGTTAATAAACCATAGCCTATGTTACTTGCTGATAATGTAGCTTTCTACAGGTGAAAGAATTTATAAAATCGGTTAAAACGGTTTTTAGTTTATCCAATACAAACAAAATTATTTTACACCTTGGGTTACATTATTTGAGATTTAGTAAGGATCCCTTATTTTTTGGAAATATTATATAGCCTATGGTACCCGGGGATAGTGGTAGCTACCCAACAGTGAAATATTTTTTCAAATCGGTTCAGTAGTTTCGTAGCCTATTCAATGCGAACAAACAATCAAATCTTTCCTCTTTATAATATTACAGATTGTGAGATTTGCGAGAAAAAACTGCGCGCGGGAGAATAAATTACATACATACCACATAATATTAAGTAATAGTTACCGAGTTTACATTAGCGGTGCGCGCAGTAAATTTTCAGCGTATTTTCTACTAAGATTACACACACACAGCCAAGCAAAAAACCAGTTATAGTTATTATTATTTACTATGGATAAAATAATATAACGCGTACGAAGTCGCGGGTAACAGCTAGTTTTATAATAAAAAGGAAATTCAAGAATAATTTCCGTTTTATTTCGATGTAAGGATTTTGAAAATCTACCAACTGAAAAAAAAGATTTTTTCCAATGCTTTTATATATTTCAGGCACGTTCACGACAAACTTTAATGCGGTTTTAATAAAGCTCAATTTCCTGGGCGTATTAATTATTAACTCTGCCTGTATCTTTTCTAAAGCAACTTTTACTAGAAAGTAAATTTTAAGAACATACCTTAGTAAATAGTTCCTTTAGATCGTATTTTCCCTTCACTGTCACTCACAGAACACAGACGTGACTCGTATGGTGTGTAGATTGGGAATAAGTGCTCACAGTCAAAACGCACCCCTTTTATAGTCGGCACCTTTCCCGCTGGCTGATCTAAGAAGCCTTCAACACAATATTTAATTGATTTTCTTAGAAAAAAGAAAATCTATAGCTGTTCTAAATATTCTATTGTGTTGTGTGTTATGTTCAAGCAAATAAATGTATCTTTATCTTTGATTAAATATTGCCATTAACGCAGCTTGCTTATTGCGATAAGAAAAAAAAAAGGAACCAAGTAAGATATATGTATTACCTACATAATGTTGCGTCTTATCGGTACACTCCTCTTTTTAACCCCCGACGCAAAAACGATGGGGTGTTTATAAGTTTGACGTGTCTCTGTGTGTGTGTGTGTGTGTGTGTGTGTCTGCTGTGGCATCGTAGCTCCCGAACGGATGAACCGATTTTTCTTCTTTTTTTTTGGTTTGGAAGGTGAATTTGTCGGGAATTTTCTTAGCTATGTAATCGGTTCAGCCATTTCATTGCGTTGAGGGTTTTTTTTTAATTTTTACAAAGTTAATTACTTATACATATTTCTGACGTTAAAGCGCTTGTCTTCACAATCCTATCCTTCCTACTAATATTATAAATGCGAAAGTTTGTGTGTGTGTGTGAGTGTGTTTGTTACTTCTTCACGCTGAAACGGCTGGACGGATTTGCATGTAATTTGGAATGGAGATAACTGGATTCCCGGAATAGCACATAGGCACATTTTTATCCAGATATTCCAACGGGATCGATACTTACGCGAGTGAAACCGCGGGGCGCTGCTAGTTTATTATAATTTAGAGCAATGCTAAGTAGTTTTTGTGTCATATTAAATAATCTATAATAAATCAGCATCATTAAGGAACTAACTTTATTTTGATATAATGTTTTGTTTGTAATTACGCTATATTCATCAAAATAAATCGTAAATTAAAAATACGCCGTCATGATCCGTGGAAATAGGCAGAAGTTTATTTTTATTTTATTTCTTAATGTGATTAATAATCGACATTTTAGTAAATTACGTGTCAACAAGGATATATTCCTGATTTATAGAATAAATATTTCAGTCAATTTGATGAATTTTAGTCGAGGAAATAGGGCTCTGAAAATCAGATGTTTTTGTTTTTCAGTAAAATTTGTTGCGGGAGGTTGCTAATTACAAAACAAATAAAGTAGTATTTGCACACGTACTAAATTATGTGTCAATAATTCTTTTCAAAAAAAAACTTCACTTCGAAATTAGGAATTTATCTCCAATACAAGATTTTGCCATCTCTGGTCTTCTTCATCAGTTCCACTTCACCAAATGGCACTTTCTGATTGCACATACTGACATGCCTGACTTGTTGCTGAAAATACCGAAATCGCTTGTGCCTGTAATATTTGAGGAGTTCCCTCAATTCCTCATGAACAATCTGGAAGTATATCGAGTAAAACAAAAAAAAACAAATCGGTTCATAAATGATAAGAGGTACAAAAAAAAAAAAAACTCATGAACATCCTCCTTTTTTATGAAGTCGGTCAATAAAATAGGTTTTTTTTGCGAATCTTAAAAGTGTGCCATATTTAAATAGTATTGAGCTACTCAAATTGGGTTTTGAGGTAAGTATTGGTGACTTATCCTCCTTTTTGACGTATGCTAGTTTATGTCTCCGTAATCATTACTGTAGATTGCATCATATTAATCAATACCGTCTAACGTTTCAAATGTATACATATAATAAAATCGTAAAAAAACTGTCTGTACTTTAATATTTTAAATTAAAAGTCAGTCAGTTTTTAGATTGTCTGTTTGTCCGTGCGTTTGTTCGCGCTAATCTCCAGAATGGCTGAATCAATTTGGATGCGGTTTTCAGTGATATATTGAGTTATGTTTGGAGTACATTTAGGATTTTTGTTTCATTTAAGTCAGCTGACAAATAAAGAAGATATATATGTGAATAATAATTTCAAAGTGGACCACGCGCGCGTATATTCTTTGAGCAGTGCGGCCTCCATACTGTGGTGCTCTATGGCTGGACTCTAATGCGTAAAAAATATTTGTACATTTGAGGCGTCGATGGACGCCAAATTCTGTACTATCTAACTTCATTAAAGTTCAGGTAAGTTAGAAAGGTGACAGAATAGCACACGCGAAACCAAAAGTTAGTTAAATATCGTTAGGAAAGCAATTTCCAAAAATAAAAACAATAACACTGTTTTTCATGGGAAACCACAAAAAAAAATATTTGCTGCGTAATCGAAAATATAAATCTAAGTACTATGCTCTCTTAAATAATATTATTTGTTACTCTTATTAATTTTATCAATGTACGTTGATAGGTAATAGAGTTAGAGCTAAAAATACGTTAAAAAAGCCTTTTTGACTCTTGAGAGCTCTGAGTAGAATAATAATGCGGACCACGGGCGACAGCTAGTTATCACTATATTTCGTAGTCAGCGACAATATGGCGCTAGTGATTAAAAAAAAAACCGTACAATTCGAAGAAAAAAATTGACTGCGACTCGTTTTTTTTCAGTGATAAAACAGTCTTTACCGTGTTGTGATAAGGCTGAGTTTAGTAGGAAGTTTAAAAACACGTGTTCACTATCTAGAGAATCTGATTCCTTGGCGATGAATGGAATGCTATGTGGCACTTACATCGTAGGTAGTAAATATAACTCGAACCTTAGTAGTAATATGTGTAATATTATTTATTCTGTGGTAATACTACTTCGTGTCGCTGCTTTGTAGGGTTCCGTACGCAAAGAGGTGAGAAGTTGTGAGAGGTTAGCCGTAACAAAAAAGTGGTTCTGCCGGAAGACCAGCGTTGATTGCTAGTTTGCTAGTCAACCAACTCATGCTGAGGCAGAGCCATTTTGTTACTTGAGTTACACCTCGTACCTTCATATCTGTTTTTTCTTAGTTTAATATATGTTTATGTGTAGCTCATGTATGCAAATATATATATATTCTTTCTTCTTCTTTCTTTTTTCTTTCTTCAAAAGGGTGCCAATGCGAACCTATTAACTCAAGGAGAGGCCGCAACGCAGTGTTGTGGCTGGCATTATGTAACGAAACGCGTCTTCACGTCTAACGTGAAAGTCTATATAATAACTCTTTGCGAGGCAAATATAATAAAAGGGATTATAATTTGAATTTAGAACGAGTGGCATCTTGGCTTTTCTGTTTGAGAAAAATCTGTTTGAGAAATTGAGGCGGGAATCGACCAGCAACCTCTTGCGTCGCAGGCGAACCATTGCCCGCCGCGCCACAGAGGTCGTCGAATCATGTATGTTATGTATATACTTATTATAAATAGGATCTCTATTCACAGAAGGAATAATACAACTAATACAAGGTATGTACAAAATACATAATTATGAGACAGTTGTGCTACCTGAAGACCGCTGCTAGCGATCTAAAGGTCGCTCAACTGATCCAAATCACTACCAGACGGAAGCGTCCCTAAGATGGTGGCTGCATTGCCACGTTGAATGGCAATAGGTACTAATGCGTTGAGCCAGATAAAAGCCAGCTCTCGGGTCACGTCATAAATAGGTAATCGTAATGTGTAAATTATCTGTACTTATCTAGAAAGGTACCTATCTAAAATACATATACCTACAATGTACTTAATTCAGATTGCCAAAATAATAAGCCAACTCGCTGATAAAGCACTTATCAAAATGTGCATTTAGATTATTGGCTTACTACACAGTATCGATAACATAATCAAATCCATTTAAAACATGATCAAGTACGTCATTCATCACCAATAATCTCAGGTCTACACTCGACTATCGAGAGTGTACAGTCACCCGTAGAACTTGACTCAGAAACGTGTATTTCAAAACCAAAATCCCCGTTGCTCTCAAAATCGTACTAAAATCTAGTTCGATTTATTATTTAAATATAAATTTGAATTTCCGTAGAAAAATATCACCGACATAGCTCTCGTAATCAGCAAGTTGAAATGGCAATGGGCAGGCCATATTAGTCGCAGAACTGATGACCGTTGAGGAAGGAAGATTCTGGAATGGCGAACACAAACCGAACGACACAAAAACGATGGACCAAATTCGATAAGCATTATAGAGGTAGCCAGGGAAGCAGTGGATGGAGGCGGATAATATGCAAGTAACGTAATATAAAAGTTCTTGGATGGTATACGATTTAGGACGTATTAAAAAAATGTTAATGAAAATCATATATTTTCTTTAGTTTTATAATGCTCTTATTTTAGAAGTTACGGGGGGGGGGGGGGACTCATTTTAGCATATTGGAAGTGTCTCTCGCGCAAACTATTCAGTTTAGAAAAATATATATATTAGGAACCTCAATATTATTTTTGAAGACCTATCCACAGACACCAAAAACATATGGGTTTGTGGAAAAAAAAACTGTTTCAGAAAAAAGTGGCTGTGACATTCACGGACAGACAGACAGACAGACATGACGAATCCATTAGGGTTCCGTATTTTGCCATTTGGCTACGGAACCCTAAAAACTCAACTACTACTACTACTACTGCATAGGTTGGAGTAGGTATTGAATAGAGGAGGCCTATATCGAGCAGTGCACTTCCATAGGTGGATGATGATAAGATTAAAGGAAGTTTGTTCCCTTTGGCGAACAGCCCATTAAAAAAGTTCACATAGTCCAATTGATCGAACTATCAGGAGTCTCAAGAACACATAGTTCGATTAATAGAACCAACTGGAAAAAAAGTTCACGTAGTACGATTGATCGAACCATGCGGTCGAACCACGTGTCCAGAAGGTTTTTTGTTAGTAAATTTAGTAACTACGACCGAATTGATTATATTTTATGTTATTTATAACATAATATGGCCACAGGTAAAACAGTGCTATACTAGATATGGCACACAAAACAGAATGCAACCGAAGAAATTATATATAGAAGTACATTACCTACTGAAATTGTTAACTAGGTAATATTCCAAAACATGTGTACAATTCACGATTATATAAAAACCAGCCACGTGCGAGTCGGACTCGCGCACGAAGGTTTCCGTACCATCAATGTATATATATATATAATCGTTGCGTGACTGACTGACTGACTGACTGACTGACTATCAACGCACAGCCTAAACCATAAGATAAGTCATAGAGACCTGAAAAATGGAGGGTTCGTTCCATTTGTGGTCTAGGGGTGCACTAAGAAAGGAATTCCGGAAATTCAACCCCTTAGGGTGTTTAAGTTTGTATGGAAAAGTACACGCGGACGAAGTCACGGGCATTTCACTAGTTATCAATAAAAACGGCAAAAAAACACGTTTGATGCATGATAGCACCGTTAAATATTTATTTGATTCTGTTTTTTAGTATTTGTTGTTATAGCAGCAACATAAATACATCATCTGTGAAAATTAAAACTGTCTAACTATCACGGTTCATGAGATACAGCCTGGTGACAGCAAAGACTTCTAGTTTTAATAGAAGTCTTTGGGTGACAGACGGACGGACAGCGAAGTCTTAGTAATACGGTCCCGTTTTACCCTTTTGGGAACGGAACCCTAAAAATAGTAAAGAAAATTATAAAATAACAAAAAAAAACCTAAATTAAAACAACAGGAGGTGTAGAAAACTCACTCCTTTGCAAAAGCGGGTAAAGTAGCTCTTTTTATATAAATTATTATTAAAAACATCAAGCGATCTGCTATCGTTGTATTGGCGACACATTCTAACGAGGGCTATTATTATGTTATATTATTATTATGTTATATTATATTATTAGGCTATTTATTATGTGCTAGGGATTAAAGAAAGATGTGTTGTTCGTACAGACATTGAGGGCGAAAATATTTGGAGAATGGATTAAGAGATCTAATTTAAAAAAAAGCTATAGCATATTCAAATTGAAAACTATATTTTGTATAATAATAAATACATAGACACACGCCTCCCTCCCCGCAAGGGTAGATATAGCTTCAATGGGCCGTTTTTCACAATGGGTTGCAGCATCGAGGAATATAGACGTGACAAGTGGTGAGCTCATCGCCGCTATTGCTTCCCAAGGGTGAGTTGGCTAACGCTTTCTTCCAGTAATAACACATTAAAAAGCTAGCAGCCAGGACAAATCTTATACTAACGAATCTTATCCTTTTAAAAAGACGGGGTGTGTGTTTTTGTTTGTGTGTGTGTGTCTGTCTGTCGCATCGTAGCTCCCGAACGGATAAAACGTTTTTTTTTTTTTTTAAAGTTGTATTTATCGGGAGTGTTCTAAGCTATGTCTGATCAAAATCGATTCAGCCGTTTCATTGCGTAGAGGGTATTTTTAATTTTTACAAAATTAATTACTAGTATGTTAGTATTATTAATTACTAGCAGTGCACCGCGGTTTCACTAAGTCTCGATCCCGAGGGAATATCGGGATAAAAATGTGCCTATGTGTTATTCCGGGAGTCCAGTTATCTCCATTCCAAATTTCATGCAAATCTGTCGAGCCGTTTCAGCGTGAAGAAGTAACAAACACACACACAAACTTTCGCATTTATAATAATAGTAGGATTAATTAGTAGGATTCGTATAATAATATGATCCCTCTTGGGTATATTTCAAGGAGACCAAAACCCTAGGAATTTCCTTATTATTATAAACTCCCGTGGTTTTGTATGATGAAATATACGATATATTGTATTAGCATTTCCTACCTTCCTAGAAATTCATTGAACTTTAATTGGGAGTTAATTGGTTGCAAATTACTCGCAGCTCGAGTGGTATTGCGTCATGCTTTGCACTTTACCGGCTTAGCTAACTAATTGAAAGTATAAGTTTACACCTAAAGGAGTTAACCGGTAGGGCGTTTACGCCCTTTTGCACGAGAAAAATGATCCCAGTCATTTCAATAAAAAATATTTTTTCAATACAAGCTTTTATAAAATTAGTGATCGTAACCGTGGGACCGTGTGCTGATCAAAATGAGCCCAAACACAGCCAGTCTACTATTAACCCTCGAGGAGTTCCGTTGTCCACCTTCCGTCTCCATCATCAGATCATCTCGTTGTCACCATCATAGGTATTGCATTGTCATCGGAACTTGACAGGCATGCAAAATATCATTTCAATCGGTTGAGGATAACTGCTTTAAAGTTCAGTCAAGATTCCACCCGGTCATACATACATACGTTGCAAGTCAAATAAAAGCTTGTAAAATAATTTCATGCGTTGATATCCTTGCGCCATCTCATCTGTCCGGGACATCCGTATAAGGGCCGGTGCGGCGGCAGATTCCGCTGAGGACCTCAAAGCACGCAAATATACAAGTCGCGATAGAACTAACTTATTTGAGCTTTTCGGGGTCGAGACCCTGGGTCCGTGAAGTATATTTGCTTTTTAATTTTTTTTTAGGGCTTCTGGTCGAAGCGACGCGTGACCCGAGAACTGGCTCTTATCTGGCTCAACGCATTAGTATTGCTATTCAGCGTGGCAATGCAGCCAGCATCATAAGGACACTTCGGTTTGGTAATGATTTGGATAAGTTGAGCTATCTTAAGATCGTTAGCAGCGGTCTTCAGGCAGCACAACTATTTAATATGTATTTTTTAATTTCACATACCTACATGAATAATATACATTTGACTTTGATAAAAGATAGAAGTGTGTGGTAAGTCTGGCTTAAAAATATACCACACCGTCTCCTCCCTCGAATGGCGTAAAAGCCGAATAAGGGAGTACCCGGACTTATTAGTAAGATTCGTTGGTACCTATAAGATTTGTCCTGGGGCGGCTAGCTTATGTTATTACTAAATGAAGTGTTAGCCGAGTCATTCGTAGGAAGCAATGGCGGCGATGAGCTCACCACTTTAGCTCTTACATATTATATTTAACTTTAATCTCAATGGTATGTTATTAAATCCATATCTGTATATTTCCTATTTTCGAACAAAATATTTCAAAGTTAAACCAAAAATACTGACTTGCACACAAGTTATGCACACTAAATAAATAAAATTAAATATACTGTTTAATGGTATTTGCAGAACTGTTTTACGTAATTAAAATTGTTTTCGAGAAAAAAAAAGAATAATTTTAAAATAGGAAGTGTCGGACTTCGGTATGGGCTCTCGCCAGTACTCTCGCGAAGTCGCCCTTGAGCGTCGCTTCACCCACACCCACTCAAGATCACCCACGCGAGCTACTGGCTCCGCGTTTTTATATACATTCTAGGGGCGTGACGCACAAGACCACGTGGAGTCGGGGTGCTCCGTGTCTGATCTGCCTCTCATTTCGAACCTAACCATGTCGGAGTGCTAGCATAATTGATTTTGTCTAATTTGTCAACAAAAACCTACTTATAATGTATATATAGTAAGAATAAGAGAAAAAAAACAATTCGTATTTTAAGATTGTACAATTTAGAGTGCAAGTTAGTATTTTTGATAAACAATTCGTATTTTTGTTTTATAAATCATATACCCGATGTACGAACCACATTTAATTTTTTGGTGTGAATTCGATAAAAAGAGTCATCATGTTTTGTGTGTTTTTTTTTTTTTTTTTTGTAGACATGTTTAGTTAATCTATTGGTTTTTTTGCACAGCATTAATTTTTCTGGTATGCACTCAGTTAATTAGTGGAGTTACCTGGTGTGCTGAAAAATTATACAGATGTGCATTTTAAAATATCCCCTTATTTATTAGAATCACCCAATGTAACCAAAGACTTCTATTAAAAAGAAGTCTTTCAATGTAACCCTCAGTTTTAATAGAAGTCTTTGAATGTAACAGTGTCAAACTTGGTGTTACTACCTCGTACTCCTAAGACCCAGATACAAGCATTCACGCCTAGTTTGGGCCTTACTGCTGATCTCTAAAGAACTAAGGATATCATTGTGTATAAGTAGGTACCTAACTTATGTGATTCTGTAATACTTTTTTTGGCAATAAACATTTATTTTACTATACTTTACTTGTCACGTCCATATGCCCACGATGGTTCAACACACAGTGAATAGAGGCTCTGTCTACCCTTTCGGGGATGAAGGTGTTTGTGTATATTACATATAAAAGATAGAAGACCTGTTCGACCAAAGTAAAAAGCACTTTGGTCGAAGGAAAGAAGACCTACAAGAAACAAGATGGAATACAAACTTGCAATCTTCATTTGAATATTTAACACAATAAAATAACTCCCAAATTGGCGTAATATCTTTATCTTATCTTTAGAGGAATCTTTACGTTAGGTACCTACGTGACTGACCTGCCGTAGCTAGTCGTAGGTAGGTCGTACCTACGTGACTGACCTGCCGTAGCTACTCGTAGGTAGGTCGTACCTACGTGACTGTCCTGCCCTAGCTAGTCGTAGGTAGGTCGTACCTACGTGACTGATCTGCCGTAGCTAGTCGTACCTGCGTGACTGACCTGCCGTAGCTAGTCGTAGGTTCATAGGTAGAGGTTACCGCTTAACATCAGGTGGGCCATCTGCTTGTTCCGTCATTCAAGTAGTATTAAAAAAAAAAGTAGGTCGTACCTACGTGACTGATCTGCCGTAGCTAGTCGTACCTACGTGCGCATGTAACGTATAACCATATGAATAAATATGGTATTACGTAACATGTTACGTCTATCCTTGGGTTTACCATAAAATGAATATCTCATTTCTGGATTAATTTTAACCTCTTTATATTCTAACTTCCTGGAGCAATATCTATATTATGCGCGTCACCAACCAAGTATATTCTGATTTTGAGGCACGAAATTCAAATTTTATTGTGTTTTCTTTGCTAATCACAGCTCATCAACACATTTTGAGGTAGCGAAACCTGAATTTGCGGAACTTAGGAGACCTAACACGCATAGTTTGATTTTAAGAATCTCATAAATAACATTATTATACCAATGAATAAAAAAATCACTTTAAAAATCATTGAAAGACATACGTAGCTAAAAATTAATATAATTTATGAGACGCTATCAATCAAAACATGTGTGTTAGTTCTCCTGATTTTCTCAAAATCAGGTTTCGCTATCTCAAGAAGTGCTGAAGAGCTGTGATGAGCAAAATAAAAATAGTTTTTTTTATACAACTTGGAATGACGGATCAAGCAAATGGCCCACCTGATGTTAAGCGGTAACATCTGCCTTTAACGCCCGCCACCTGGAGACATAAAGATGAAAAGTCTCGTGTGCTAATTTCACCGCAACCCTTCAAACCAGAACACAGCAATGCGAGCACTACTGCTTTGCAGCAGAAATAGGTATGGAGGTAGTACTATCGGAAGAAGAACTCTTTTACAAAAAAGCTATACCACTAGAAACACATTATTGGAATAAATACGTTTTTAAGATCTGCAAATATTTGTTCCGGGTCTGTGTGTTATGGTACCATGGTGCTCGTACCTAGTTCCTGATGAACCGGAACACAGCAATGCGAGCATTAGGTACTGCTTTGCAGCAGAAATAGGTATAGAGGTAGTACTTCCCCGGACGATTTTTTTTCCAAAAAAGTTCTACCTACATACAAAAAATAAAGATTCCCGCCCACAAGTCTCCCC
Source organism: Operophtera brumata (assembly GCA_932527175.1). Lineage (NCBI taxonomy): Eukaryota > Metazoa > Arthropoda > Insecta > Lepidoptera > Geometridae > Operophtera > Operophtera brumata. The sequence goes on along the minus strand of OW052239.1, from coordinate 47,845,946 downwards.
GTTCAGTATTAGGTACCTACCTACTATTTCGGGGTCAGTCGCGTTATTATAAACTTTAAAGCAAGCAAAAGTTTTGGGTTCAACGATCTTAAGATTAGAATACCTTTTGGTATGAATTATTCAGAGTGTCAAAGGAATAGAGGTGACTTGAGACGTACACCTATAAATAAAATTTACTACATCAAAGACTGTATTTTCATGTGTTTGTTTGAATATATAGTACCTATTTGGAATCTACTGAACGTTCGTATTTCTCAGGATACTAATTTTCTTAGCATCCTGTTACCTATTCGTATAGGTAGGTACGTATAGGTACGCTTAGGTAGGTATACGTATAGCTAGCTAGGTATACGTATTGGTACAGCCAAAGTCAAGGGCGATGGTAGTGCATGCATCTTACCTGAACGCAACCTTAGATGATTGAATGAAAATAGACAAAACAAATAGGGATTTATAACGATGTGTGTCATTTACATTTATATTTTTGTAATAAAATCTGATAATGGCGATAAATTTAAAAAGTTTTTTGTGTTTTTGAACAAAATTTAAAAGACACTTAACAAAAAAATATTTATATTTTGTTGATTGGCTTTTAAATTTTGTTCTAAAACACAAAAACTTTTTATTGTTTATCGCCCCGTGGTTTTACCCGCATGTGTCTCGATGCCGTGGGAATATCAGGATAAATATATTTACTTTTATGTTCCGGGGGTCCAGCTATGTCCATTCAAAATTTCATCCAAATCCGTCAAGCCGTTTCAGCGTGACGAACATTCTCAAACTTTTCGTTTAGAATTACGTTTCACAGAAATATCCAGAATAATGGAATGGCATTTTCTTCCGTTCCAATTACACTAAAAAACCTGCCTGTGATTATGGCTCTCAATGCTCTCATGCACATTCTTCATTAAAGGCCTCGTTATATGAGTCAGATTTTCAACGATACCATTGATATTTTGTGACGTGTGTCGTAGCATAAGCGTAGTGGAGCGTAGCAATGGGCGCAGCTTGTTAGCGTGAACGAAAGGAGCGTTTTACGAACGCTGCCCATCATGGTTGGATTCGTCGGCTGTACTTGTTCTCGAACTTGGATCCACCTTGTTGGATCTTCTGACCCAAATAAACATAGTGGTCAAAATCCTCGCCTACATAGTTTCCAACAAGTACCGGTATGGCAGAAACAAGGTTTTTTTATAAATCTTCGTGAATGACTGAACAAACACACGCCCCACGTGATGTTAAGCGGTAACCTCTGCCTTTAACAATGTATTACCTCATAGATCACGCCCACCTAGGATGCACCCTTGTGGCATTTCACTGCGCCCGCCACCCTGAGACATAAAGATGTCTCGTGTGCCTGTACTTTCACCGGCAACCATACCCTTCAAACCGGAACACAGAAATACGAGCACTACTGCTTTGCGGTAGAAATAGGTATGATGGTAGTACACCACCATACTTGGTTGGTTCGCCCCGGACGAACTCTCACAAAAAAGCTCTGCTACTACTAAATTAGGTCATTAGGTAAATTAGGTAACTAGGTATTTGCTTGACGAGTTTTGTAAGCTACGTCATCAGCTCACTGCTGAACATAGGCCATATAATGCCTATATAATGCCACAAAGAACGGTCTTGAGCAGCCACCATCCGCCGACTTCCAGCAGCGGCGATTAGCTATATACGAAAGCGACGTGTTTTGTACAGCTCGCTATGCTAATCGCTTTGCTCAACGCTCAGCTTATGCATAGATCAGCTTGACGATTACGTTATGCTGTTGCAATAAACGAATTCTATTTGAAATGTGATTATCATATTTTCGTAGATTGCCTATAACAAATCTCTCTCACCATCATCATCATCCTATGATGGCATAGCCTATGGAACGATCTTCCTCTGGTTATCAGAACCGCTAAATCTCTTCCTAATATCTTCAAAAAGCTATTGCTCAATTACTTTTTGTCCATCTCGTAAAGCTATTAATTGTAGTATAGGTAATCATTATGTTCAGATGTTTTATTTATTTAGTATATTTTGTGTAGTTATATTATATATTTATGTATTATAAGTTAGATTGTATGTACCTATACGTATACTTTTATTTATTTATTTATTTAATCTACACCACCGTGCTTTATCGTTCTCGTCAATTCCAGTCCATCCCAAGGTTGTCTGGAAGAGATCGCTCTCAGCGATAACACCGCCCATTGTACTTCCATACTTATTTTTCTGATTGTTTTTAATGTGTTATATTTTTGTAGTGTTCATTAAACTGTTATCTATCTATCTATCATCATCATCAGCCCACACTAGTCCACTGCTGGAAATAGGCCTCTCCCAATACGCGCCACTGAGCCCGGTGTTCGGCTCTTCTCATCCACTTTCTGCCGCCGCCTTTCGTAGGTCATCACTCCACTATGAGGGCGCCCCACGCTACGTTTGCCAAGACGTGGTCCCCACCCAAGAACTCGCTTACCCCAACGGTTGTCGGTTCTTCAGCGTATATGACCAGCCCATTGCCACTTCAGCTTGCTAATCCGGTGGGAAATCTCTCTCACTACTACAGAAAAAGTACTTACATTGAGAGTACCATTATCTAACCAGGGCCTGTTTTTTTTTTTTATACTACTTAATATTTTGGATCAAGCAGATGGCCAACCTGATGTTGATTGGTACCCTCTGCCTATGAACAGTGCAGGTCACGTCCACCTAGGACGCACCCTATGTGGCAATGCACTCACCCTGAGACATAAAGGTGAAAAGTCTCATGTGCCTGTAATATCACCGACACCACTACTGTTTTGCGGCAGAAATAGGTATATAGGTACGTTCCTTTCTTGGACACTTCATTCAAACTGAATCAAGCTGGTAATATCAGAATTACGTAATTGCGCAATAGGGTTCCCAAATCTTAATCAAATTTTAAACGGCCTATAATAAAACCAGTAATTTCTGCCAATATTGACAAAATCCGGATCCCACTCACTATCCGGAGAATAATCCGGCGTTGATTAATCGCTGTTATCCGATGATTGGGGGAATTGTATCGTGCTGGGCGACAATAGGCTCGTTTGAGTCAATAATGATAATATTTAATTGGAGGCAAATAACAAATAACATAATAGGAAAGTAAGTGGGAGTATAACCCGTGCCAATAATGACACAACATGCAGAATGAAACGATTTAGTCACAAGAGTCACATACGTAGTTCTGACCCCACAGACACGGATCAAATATTTGCAGATCAACAGATTATACAGACATTTAACCCAGTTTAAATGGCGACAGAAAAAAACCGTGTTTTTAAAGGGAAAAAAATCACACATGTCCAAGTTACACCGGTTAAAATGCCACCAAAATTACACGAAATAACTGGAAAAACAAATTAAAATGTAATTAAATAAAAATGAAGATGTTTCTTTCAAAAATGGCAGATTAAGTCCCCAAAATTAGTCAAAATAGACATCATGAAACAAGACAGAACGCGAGTGGCACCTATACCTTAATAATTGGTCACCAATGTGACCAAAGATGTGGCCAATGCCACATCTTTGGCCACATCGTCACTTACCAACAGGCAAGATCGTGGTCAAACAAAGGTCTATCAATTTTAATAGTACATTATGGTACTAGTGTGTAATGTTGGTGATTACCACTGAGGCGCAGGTGAGGGTCATAAGAGAGCCGAGGACAGTAATCATCAATACACACGTGTATCATACGACATTTTTCAACACACTAGTGAAGAAAATATTAATTAAACAGAAATAAACACTCTTTGTAAATGTTCAACTGTCTCTATAACTCACTAGTGAATAATAGCAATTCGTTCAACGAAATGAAACGAACGAATAATAGCAATGAAAAAGTCAAGTTTAATTACAGGTGTCATAATGTGTCTAATTGCGGTAAAATTAGAGCAACTTTAACAGCAAGTGTGTTGAAAAAAAAGGGTTTACGATTCGTTCCATTATTGTCACGGGTTATAGGTACTGCTTCACACAGCTTACTGCTTACTTGCGTGTGTAATGACGTCACCGAATTGGTTCGGTTGTTATGGAAAAGATAACGCTTGCGTTATTAATATAATAATGACCTACATAAAACACAGCGCTAAATTATATAGGTGTCCCCTAAAATAGGTGCTTAAAAATAATTAAGAGCCCGTACAAAAATATTTATCTGTAGAATAATCTAATTATGAAAGCACAATTATTACACTCTACATGACGAACTCTGTGGCGCGGCGGGCGATGGTTCGCCTGCGACACACGAGGTTACGGCGATGGTTCGCCTGCGACACACGAGGTTACGGGTTCGATTCCCGCCTCGGAACAAATATTTGTTCTGCAGATCTGCAGATATTTGTTCAGGGTGTTCTGGGTATTTTCTATGTATAATAAAAAAATATCTATCTATGTAATATATTGTATTAAGTATATCAATTGTCTAGTACCCATAACACAAGCTCTGCTTAGCTTGGGGCTACATAGTGTTGTGTGAACTGTCCAACATTATTTATTATTTCTTTATTATGACTATGTTAATGATAAAACCACGTGGCCTGATGTCGCTCTGCCACTCAACAGGTAATTTGACAATATGCAATGTCTGTACCTACATAATAATAAAATAATGATGTGTTATTTATGAGTATATCAAGCGTTGAGCGTGCTGTCTTATAAATAAAAACAGATTCTCTCTAGCATCTTACTTTTGACTGCCTACCTTCTAAAGCTTTTAAATTGGTTTTCCCTTTTTCTTTGAATTAGCTTCCACTTGTTTTCGAGGCACCACACAGGCGCTCCCCGCCTAGTAGTAAGAAGGATCATCAAATAAAGCCGAGCCGTGTTTGTTGCCAAATTCTTCTAGGTTTGGTCGCGTTGGAACAGGAGTAAATTTAAAGTGGCTGTTCACGGAAAGCTTTTACTTAATATCCGACTTTCTGAAAAAGGGTTCGTGTCGTTTTTACAATTATAAAACATGAATGTGACATAAATGTAATAAATAATTGATTAATTTGATAGTACCTATTGACATAATTATATTGTTTTCATTTTTAAATTTGTATACCTATTAAATATTTGCACGCTAGCAGTAACTAGTAAAAATATGTGAAACTAAATATCTATTAAGAACATTGTAATTACCATATTTTTAAGCGAATAAATGAATAACTAACTTATAAGACGATTCAAAATGATCCTTGTGATTTCAATGAATAATTCTTTTGACTTTCTTGACAGCATAAATAAAAATGAAACGCCGAAATGTATGAACCTACAATCATGAAATGAGTGATCCCTCGGAATTATTATACATGATTATTAATTAATAATTATTAATTATTATTAATAATTATTATACATGCATATTTTTTATTAGAATTTAGTCAGTTAACAAGTAATAAATGTTGTACTGAACCGATTTTGATCAACCATAGCTAAGAAAACTCCCGACAAATTCACCTTTCAAACAAAAAAAAACTTATAACACCCCGTCGTTTTTGCGTCGGGGGTTAAAAATCAAATCTAAGATTGGTAATTTTGCGTTTTATTAACACTTTCTTCCAGTAATAATCCGCAGCCAGGACAAATCTTATACCAACGAATCTTACAAACAAGTCCTGGTAATCCGTTTGTCGGCTTTTACGACGTCCACGGGAGGAGATGGAGGGGTCTATTCTTAGGCCGGACACACCACGGTTTCATTAAATATATTTAATTAATTAAAATCAGCCCATTATACTGAATCACTCTAACACTCTAACTATCTAAAACAATACAATGATCTGGTTTAATTTAGGACATACGGATATTTGCCTACATATTCCTTTGCAAGTGATAATTTTCAGTTGACTATACAACTATTTGTTCTATCATAGTGACTATTTGAACAGTTGGTTAGGCGGTGACAAGTCCGGGTTTAAACTACCTACCGTTTTTGAAAAGCATATTTATTTAAGAATTTCCCTCCGTTCTGACGTGTGCTGGGAGATGAACAACGACGCTGAGTCATCACCATCATCATCATCATCATCATCAGTCTATAGACATCCACTGCTGGATGAAGTCTTCCCCTTATAACGCATGCATAACATAACTACCCAGACAAGCAGGCGCACGGATCAGCACCATCCTTACCTCATCAGTATAACCGCACTAAGCGTACTGCTGCCATGTTTGGGATGGCTCGGCCAAACACCAGCTCGCTGCCTTTAGACTCGCAGAGTTTTCAGGCTTATACGAGAGCAACAACATATGGCGGAAACTAGGATCCAGAGTCACGAGCACCGCCGTAAAGTTGGATGCCTTTCGATCTTCTATAGGTTACATTTCGGGGAATGTGCCCAGGAGCTACATGGTCTCATCCTAACATCTTCTTTTTATCATACGACAAGCAGGCGCACGGCTCAGTACCATCCTTACCTCACCGGTTCCACCTTTGTAATGCGAACAGCTAAGGAATGAAACAAGTTGCCATCGGCTGTCTTTCCTGAAAACTATAATATGGGTAATCGATCCTGTCTCCAAGGGATCCGTTCAAAATGATTATTTGAATTAGTTTTTTGTTCCTGATGGATCCTGGTTCCTGTTTAACTAAAACATGACTCGAATTTGACTTTGAAGCCTTGGAAGGAGTGTAACGTTCCAAATTATATTGAAAATACTCTAATGAATATAAAATATAACACGACAATGGCAAATGCACTAGCCGTTCGGTGCCAATTATAAAGAAGAAAAAAAACATGCCTTAAACGCAAACTCATAGACATGTGCGTTCTCACCATCCTCACATACGGTGCACAGACTTGGTCTTTAACAATTCTGCAAAGGTCCAGGCTCGAGGTGTGCCAGCGGGCTATGGAGCGCACTATTTTAGGTGTCCGACTAACAGACCGAATAAGAAATTAAATTCTGCGCTCGCAAACAAAGGTTTACAATGTCAGCAAAAAATCAGCCCAGCTCAAGTAGGATTGGGCCGGCCACGTCTGCCGCAAGTCGGAAGATCTATGGGCAAAATATACTGATTGTGTTCCTAACGCAACACGCCCGCGCGGCAGTCCACCACGGAGATGGCGTGACGAGTTTGGTGTGCACCAGACTGGCCCACTGCAGCAAGGGACAGAGAGAACTGGAATAAAGGGAGGGAGGCCTTTGCCCTGCAGTGGGACAATATGGGCTGAAAATAATACATAGGCACATAGATACGAACGCCTTTTTCCCCGATAGCGTAGGCAGAGCCTCAAATGGCCTCTTTTAACCGTGGGTTGCAATATCGTGGGATATAGACGTGACGAGTGGTGAACTCATTGCTGCCATTGCTTCCCACGACTGACTCTGCTAACGGTTTCTTCCAGAAATAATACATTCCTAAAGTAAGCTAGCAGCCAGGACAAATCTTATACCATCAAATCTTACAAACAAGTCCGGGTAATCCCTTAGTCGGCTTTTATGACATCCACGGGAGGAGATGGAGGGGTCTATTCTTGGGCCGGACACACCACTGAAAATAATAATAAATAATATCGCCTTTACACCAATACTGCGTTCACCAATCCGCATATAGTACGCGTCATGTACAAAGAACGTTGGAACGTATGAAGAAGTAGGACCGCCAGCGTTCTTTTTACATGACGCGCATTATACCAAGCGTGTTGATTATGGCAATGCCCCCCATTGTATTATATGGGGGAGGCCTCGTCCAGCAGTGGACGTCTGAATGCTCATGATGATGCAGTGGGGCTTTTGTTTACATACAAACTTTCATATGATCGTCCTTGTTCTAAAATTAGTCTCAACCTTGGCCTTGGTCTATAAATAAACTCGGTTATAAAATCTTATTATCATTTTATTTTTGGAATACCTGTTTCTGAATTAAGGATGTGAAAAAGCCGATGGAATTTTTTGAAATGAAATGAAATCAGATTATTTGCTAAAACATGGTAGGCATAAGTTTTTTGTGAAAAATATTTTTTACAATACAAGCTGTATTAAAATTAGTGATCGTAACCGTGTGCTGATCAAAATGAGCCTAAACACAGCCAGTCTACTATTATCCATCGAGAAGTTCTGTTATCCACCTTCCGTCTCCATCATCAGGTCAGCTCGCTGTCACCATCATATTGTATTGTCATCGGAACGTGACAGGTATCCCAAATTTCAGCTCAATCGGTTGAGGATAACTGCTCATAATTCAGTTGCAAGATTAGGACAGTACAGTTGCAGACAAACATAGGTACATTGCAAGTTAAATAAAAGCTTGTAGTAAAAATAAATGAAATCAGTTTATTTGCTAAAATATGGTAGGATACATGGAAGGCTTTATGTTATAGTGAGGAGCCATCGAGCAACACGGAATGGAGACGCCATCAAAGGCATTCCCCGCTGTAGTTCCCCTCTAAATTGAATGCCCTCGAGGGCATACAGCTTATAAAAAACTAGCTGTCGTCGATCGCTCTGTCAGACTGAATCGACTCGCGTGGGAGATAGTGCTCTAAGAAAAATGCCGAATTGTTCAGTTTTATGCTGTAAAAAAATGATTGGATCATCAAATTTACAAAAAGATAGTGTTTCCTTTCACATGTACCTGAATTTCAATTAAATTATTATAACTTATTGCATGAAAATTGACCAAGTAAAATTAAGCCGTATAAAAACAAAAGTGGCCATCTCAGATTTTGTAATTTTTGAGTTCGTGTTCGGGATAAAATAATAAAACTGAACGGTTTAACAAAACAAACCGTGAATATTTTATTCAATAACACTGGTTCACTCTTCACTGAGACTGCACTTCAGTACACTGGTCATTCATTACTCTAAAATCACTGCCAAGTTACGTGATTTATTCGCAATGAAAGCCAATTCCCTTACGACTGCCCTGCTCGCTCGTCAATCGAGCTCCACTTAATCGTGAGACACAGGGGCGACATAAAAGTGACCAAAAGCGTAGATATAAATGTGTATAATACATCAATGTGCATTTCAGGATTTATTCTGCTGACGTAAACATGTATATAACGTGTAATGTCAGTAAGCCAAGATGTGGATGATTACTTAATATCCTTGATTACTAAATACAATTCATTAAACACGTTCGACAAAATGTGACATGTGGAATAACGTGTATTTGTATTTGATGGCTATGTAACCACTAACTAACCGGTAACTACTAACTACTACTACTTCGTGTCACGGGCTCTTTCTTGGTTCACTAACCAGCTTGAGATATAGTGTCCCTGAAAGGGGCCTAGTGACCAATGGTGAAAGAACCAGTATGGTAAAAGGATTAATTGTGCCTCGTAGAGGTGTATGATGATATGTCAACGTAAATGTCATGTGTAACTATATTTAAAGAAATAGAATTAAATCACACTACTATTAACAACAAGTGTAACATGAAAAAGTTTGTACATTTGGGAACTTTGATTACAAGAGATGGCAAGCATGAAGATGATATTTAAATGAGAGTAAATTCTGGAAACCAGGTGAACTTAACGCCTTATTATCAGCCGGAACGTATTCAAAAAGGCACGACTGGATGTGCATAGAGGAGTGTTAGTGCCAAAACTAATGTATGGTGGTTGCGAAAGTTGCTAAAACAGAATAAACATGAAAGTAAAATAAATGCACTGAAGATGAGAGGTTTGAGAAGTATGTATGGTGGACTTTGAGAGATAGAATAAGAAACTGTGTGTTAAGAAAGCATTGTAAAATGAAAGAGCACGTGTATAGTGACAAGGATTGAGAAAGATATGCTTGGATGGTTTGGGTTATTGGTTAAAGGATGAATGATAGTAGATTGACGAAACTAGTTCATAAGATGAGCATGAATGGGACAGTTGGAAGGGGGAGACCTCGGTGAAGGTATTCAGAATAGATCAGGGTCGATCTGGAGAATGGCCAGGCTAAGAGCGCCCTTAACCAATGAGCATATATGAAGAATGTGATGTGAGTGAATGAAGCGAAACAGGTATGCCAGGATCGTAGCAAGTGGAAATTCATGGTCTCTGCCTACTTCTCTGGGAAACAGGCGTGAGTATGTGTGTAAGTTTGTAATATTATAAATGCTAAATTTTCTAAGGATTAAGGCGATTAAGATTTTTTAAGGCGATAGCTGGACCACTGGAATAGTTTTAAATTTTATTTAGATGTTCCCATAGGATCAAAACTTATGCGAGTGAAATCGCGGGTTGCTTCTAGTTTATAATAAGAATAAAACTACGTGGTTAATTTTATCAAAATCGGCAATATTGATCATACTTAAATAACTTTACTCTTTTCAGTTAAAAGTAAATAAAGATGCTTTAAAAAAATCGTTGATCGCCCATTGTGAGGTTACTGTACAATCTTTGCACGTTGTGTTTGCCTATAATGAGGGGTTTTCACGGCCATACCAAATCATCTATAAACCCTTGAAAATAGATGTCGCTGCTGTGTACTTAACTGTAAAAATAAAGTGAAATGTAAAAGTCAACAACGAATTGATATATTTTCGTGGTATTTTGTTACTATCACACAAAATAACAGAGGTACGATGGATTTGTTGATTTTGACAACCACAGTTGAGTCAGGGCCATCAATTGAGCCAAATTGAATAAAAAAAAAAAACTAAAATGAAAAGCCCCCATTGGTTTCTTCTGTAGCTAAAGATAGGTATATAGTTCATATATGCATGTCGGATCCTCAAGATCCCTCCGAGCGGCAAAAGGCAACTTAGGGGCTTTCCAGTGGGTCTCGTGCAAATGAGGAAAATTCAAAAGAGGTTTCACTAAGATTTTATTCAAACTGACTTTGAACTTGATTTTGTATTTTGTTGATTAAATCGTGTGCACTCTGCCAACGCCGATGTAATAATGAGCTCTGGCGCTTTCGTACGCTCCTTTTATATCCACAAACCACACCACAAACCTCTTCTTCTCAGAGCCTCTTTTCTGAATGTATCTTGCCTTAAATCTCAGTCCTATTTAAAATATTCTTATAACAAAGGTGATTATTTATCTATTAACAACAAGATCGCGGACATGGACTGGAATGCTGAATTTGATTCGCGTTCGCTCGAGGAAGCAGTTGAGTTTTTTTATTCGATTTTAGATCAGCTTAAACACCAATATGTCCCGTCTAGGTTGGTCAGTGACAGCTCTTACCCTAAGTGGTTTAGCCGGGCACTCATTAGATTAATTAAGGAAAAATATAGGCATTATAGGAAATATAAAACTTATGGTGGACTTACAGACTTAGCCACTTACAAACTTTTACGTAATCGAATCCAACTCTTGGAAAAGAAATGCTTCGCCGATTATATGTCATCCATTGAGAATAGTATTGAACAAAATCCAAAAAAGTTTTGGTCCTACATAAAAAGTCGCTCGAAATCAAATGGTATACCTTCACATCTAAATTATTTAGACGCTTCAGTAGCTACAGGTGAATCTATCTGCGAAGCATTCTCTAAGTATTTTCATTCTACTTTCCTTGTCCCCTCTGGCATCTGTTCTTATAACGTTGACTCATTAGTCCCTTCAGAGGCTGTGAAATGCGATATTGGCAGTATTGAGATCGATCCTGATGAGGTGTTTAAATTGATCTCTAACCTTGATTTATCCAAGTCTGCTGGCCCAGACCACGTTAGCCCTGTCTTCCTCAAGTCGTGTGCTAAGTCAATTTACATTCCTGTTTCATTTTTATTTAAGAAATCAATATCTTTGAGTGCCGTACCTAAGCTCTGGAAAGCAGCATTTGTATCGCCAATTTATAAAAAGGGCTCTAAATGTGAGATTATCAACTATAGGCCTATCTCCAAGCTATGCTTAGTTGCTAAGCTATTTGAAAGGATAGTGTACAATCTGATTTATTCAGCGCTTCATCAGCACTTCTCCCCCTTCCAGCATGGGTTCCTTAAAGGGCGGTCGACTGTGTCTAACCTTATTATTTTCAATGAGTTCTTGAGTGAGTCAATGGATAATGGTCGTCAGGTTGACGTAATCTATACTGATTACAGCAAGGCCTTTGATAGGATTGACCATAGCCTTCTGTTGCTTAAGTTATTTAGTATGGGTATTAGAGGGGATCTGCTCCGTTGGTTCTTGTCGTACATCTGCAATAGGTCGCAGGCTGTTGTTGTTAATAATTATATGTCCAGCTGGGTTCTTATTCCTAGTGGAGTCCCCCAAGGATCACTGCTCGGACCCTTGCTCTTCTTGATATTTATTAATGATATCTCTTCCTGTTTTGTCAACAGTAACCTGCTTTCATTTGCTGATGATATGAAGATTTTTAAGACTATAGTTACTCCTCGGGATGTGCTTGACTTGCAGGCTGATTTATATCGACTTGACACGTACTGTGCTAGTAATAAACTAGATCTCAATCCGTCTAAATGCTTTACTATTACATATACTCGCAAAAAAACTGTAGTCAAATCAGTTTATCTATTAAAAAATCAGAGGTTGCAGGATTGCACGGTTATAAGAGATCTAGGCGTGCTGCATGATTCTAAACTTCTCTTTGACTCTCATATCGATTCCATCATTGCTAAAGCGTTAGGCTTTATAATGAGAAGCTCCGTTAGTTTTAGTAGATGTAAAACATTTAAAATTTTATATTGCACTTACGTGCGCAGCATACTTGAATATGCTTCTCAAATTTGGAGTCCACGTTATGATACCTATATCAACAGAATTGAGCGTATTCAAACCAAATTTATTAAGTTTATTTGCTTTCGCCTTAAGGTTCCGTATAATTCTGCTAACTATGTTGACCTTTGTCGTAAATTCCACCTTCTGCCACTCAAAAAAAGGCGTGAAATTGGTGACCTGCTTTTCTTGCTCATAATCACTAATAATCATATTAATTGCCCCGAACTTCTTAGTAAAATAACACTTGTTGTTCCCCGTACAATAATTAGATATAACGAGATTATTCATGTACCAATAGTTAGAACGAATTATCGCCAAAACTCCTATTTATGGCGAGTTGGTAACCAATTTAATAAATTATCTAAGCAAATAGGTCTAGACCTATTCTACTCCAGTGTCGGTTCCGTGAGGCGGCGGCTCAGTTCTGACTTTTTCTCGCCCTCCGCGGAGGATGATGAAATTTCGTCATGAGATAGGTGTGGTTTACTTTTTTGGTTCTTGTTCTTATTTTTTTTTTTGTTTACTATTATTTATATCTGTTTCCTTCATTTATACTGTTTGTTTTACTTTTACTGTTATAGTTATACTGTTGTTTTCTGTTTTGTATGTATTCATCATTTGTATCTCTCATTTTTTATTTTTTATTCTATTTTTCTGCTATGTGTTTTGTATACCAGATTGTAGTTTATAGTAGTTTTTAGTCCACTCAGTCTGTTCTCTCTTTTTATGTATCTATTATTATTTCTAAACGTGAAAACCTTTTAATAGCCTTCTGCTTTAACTTCTTTTATTTATTTTGTATGCATGTGCTGCTGGTTTTCCTTATAATAAATATAATAAATATAATATAATATAATATCCGAGCTTCGATCGCTTTGCGTCTTTGCGTAAACAAGACTCGGGCGCATTCGTTTGGGTGGCGCGACACGACAGAATACGATTGTTCGCAGCCGTACACATGGTGTTTATAAGCCTTCAATCTCAGTAGATTTATTCTCCAGATTCATCATATGACTTCTCTCTCCGACATACATGTGTAGACTGTTGGTAAACCTAATTTTTTTATATTAAATAAGCAACTGTTAACAATAACTGCCTCAATGCACACTGAAACAGCTTTGTGCTCATTTAACAGTTTTTTTTATTTCTCAAAAATTTATGTATGTGAGTTGCCCGTGTTTTCTTTTATACAACTAAATTAGTGATGTGCCTCAATAATAAAGTAGATTATTTATCGATAAAATAAATGCTCGTTTAATATGTTTTACAAGCTATTGAAATTTGATTTATATTATTCGGGAGCCATAGCCTAGCCTAACCTAACTTTCTAACCGTTAATCCAATCACCATGAAGGTATTGGTATGTAACAAGGTAGGTAACTGTTATGATTTTAATTTGAAATTATTCATTTTATACCATAAGTTGACGACCTCTGTGGCGCGGTGGACGAAGGTTCGCCTGTGACGCAGGAGGTTGCGGGTTTGATTCCCGCCTCAGAACAAATATTTGTACGATCTTCAGATATTTGTTCAGGGTGTTCTGGGTATTTTCTATGTTAATGCAAAATAAATATCTATGTAATGTACTGTACTAGGGATATCAGTTATCTAGTCCATATCACAAGCTGTGCTTGGCTTGGGGCTGGATAATCTTGTGTGAACTGTGTCCAGCATCAAAAAATAAAATAAAAATAAATATACTTATATATATAATGAAATTCACTTAGGTACAATGTGAAAGAAAACACCATCTTTTCGTAAATTTGATGTTCCAGACCTTGATTTAGAGCTGAAAATGTAACGATTCGACATTTCAGTATTTGTAGCACTGTCACACTGTTTTACTCTATGCGTCACACGATCGGTTCAGTCTGACAGAGCAATCGGCCCATCATGATACAATTTTATTACTAGCAAAAGCAAAACATGCTTGGTGAGGGCTAGCAAGCTTTTTTTCCGTGATTATTTATATTTAAACAAAGACATGAATTTAAATTACTATGCTAAATTACAACGGATAATTTTTTCGTTAAGTGTACCACAAAATTGCATGGGATAGTAGAGGACTCGCTTCGCTCGCCCTAATGATCGGGCGAAAACAGTTTTACTAACGCGTATGCCCAAATGAAATTGTGCATAGCCAGAGGGGAACGACATCTTGACATGAATTTAAATTACTATGTGATATTACAAATCTAGAGGTGTGATAGTTTTTCGTAAAAAGTTGCATGCCTACCTAGGTTGTGGGATACGTGATCACGATAAATTAACAAAAGCATTTCCCAGTTTGAACTCATTTACTCATTTTCAAGAAAAGTCGTGTCATGAGTGTCCGTACTGTGTCGTGGGATTTTCCTATTCAAATCCTATTCTTTCATTGACCAAAGAATTAAAAAAAAAATTGCTAGGTATAATTTTTTCAACGCGATATTCTGTTCACTAGGTAAAGCGCTAAGTATTACTTTACCTACCATTGTTTAACATTAACATAACTTAACACACCCAACACATACCTACATAGTTGTGATCCCACACTAGGATCCCATGTGACGTGGGATAATTATGCCTGAAATGTAAAAAAAAAACTATTTTACATTTTAATGACTAATGTAGTTTTTTGGCACTTAGGATCATGATTTTTGGTTTTTGACAATAACAGTGACTGACAGATATAATACATCGTATATTTCGTGGCCAGAACCGACATGGATTATGTAGGTTAGAAGGATGACGGCAGCTAAGTAAAGCGTTTTTTCCTTTTCTATCCTTTCGTCTCTTTTGACTTGCCGACCCATAGTTTTATGAAATTATTGTATGCTTTGAACAAAATTCTAATTAAATTTTCCCAAGAACTAATCATCCCATGAGCTAGTGGTTGTACCTGGGGTACTCAAAATTATCTTGATTTTTTCTCTATACTCTAAGTTTCCGCGTTTACCCCCTCTCTCTCCAGCCTACTACTACCTTTTACTAATCTAAAATTTCATAGTGATCCACAAAATGATCTGTATGTTATCCTCGATAACAACTCCGGAACTCCTCCTTCACAGAGAGCGTTCAACCCTTCCCCCCATACCTAGCCGCCCTTAAATCCCTTCAATGACCCTTGATGGTAGCACATAATATATACAGTAGGCAAAGTAAGTTCCTACCAAAAAGTTATCGATACTATTAATTTATCGACTTGAGTGCTGGAAGTCCCTAGAACGGGTGTTACTGTCAATTTTGTGACATAACATGATGTTTGTACATAGAAAGCATCTATGTGTGTATAAAGATTTTTGATGTGTTGCTGTTTATAGATGTGTGCGTTTATAGCGATAGAACGACTGGTTACAAAAGTGTGCATTAAACTGTAAGTGAGTGCGTGAAGCCCCCCCCAAAAATTTCTGAATAAATATGTATCGGTTGACAGCTCTAAGGCGTCTCCCCTCCGGTACGGAGGCCTGCGTTGCTCGATGTGAGGAGCACATGTTCTTGCTTTAACATGTATGCAAATGTTTTAAAACTCGTACATACATTGGATAAAATAAATACCAGTTAATTCATTAATAATACTAATAATCATTTTGTGGTATCTGTTATTAAAAAACTACTCCAAATTATACTTTAAAAAAACTTTATATTCATAGCTATAACAATAATAATTAATTAATTTACCATAGTCACTAGTTTCATTAGTTTTGAATGAGTAATAACTAGTTATTCAAAAAATAAATCAAAATCTAAAATCTAAAATCTAAATCCTTTAACTGCATGTAACTATCTATTTAGCCTGTGTGTTTACTGCTGGGTATACGCCTCCTCTCCAAAACGCCACTTTCTCCGGTCCTGTGCTGTTCTCATCCATTCCCGTCCAACTACTTTAACGATGTCATCCGACCATCGGGCGGGTGGTCTGCCTCTTGGTCGCCGAGCATCTAACATTCCGTTATCCATCTTCCGTCATTCCTTCTAGCCAAGTGTCCCGCCCCTTGCGATCCGCATACCTACGTCTACGACTTTCGTACGTTGACGTATCTCGTAACATGTAACTGTAATTGGTATAAATTTCAAGTTGATACCTGTAGCTATTCCTGAGACAAGTAATTAATTTCGTTAAATTTAAATAAACCCTCAACGCCATGAAACGGCTGAACCGATTTTGATCAAACATAGCTAAGAACACTCCCGAAAAATTTACCTTTCAAACAAAACAAAAAAATAGAAATCGGTTCATCCGTTCGGGAAATATGATGCCACAGACAGACACACACACACACACACACACAGACACGTCAATCTTATAACACCCCGTCGTTTTTGCGTCGGGGGTTAAAAAAGGGTCTTGTACAGACAAACAAAGAAAAAATATAATAAGGCAGGCAGATAAGGAATATTTGCACGCTTTATAAGCAAAAGTATGAGCACACTGATTTTTGTACTAACTAAAAATATTTGAGTAGTTCCTGATGGATTGGATCCCTTGAGTTCGATCCCTTATGCCACGGGTGGCAAACACGTCGACCAGTCGACCGCAGTCGATAAATAGACGTGTCAAGTGGTGAGCTCATGGCCGCCATTGCTTCCTACATCTGACTCGGCTAACGCTTTCTTCCAGTAATAACACATTCCACAATAAGCTAGCAGCCAGGACAAATCTTGGGTGCATCCGTATTGATCACATGGATTTATACCAACGAATCTTATCAACAACCCCGGGTAATCCCTTAGTTGGCTTTTACGACATCCACGGGAGGAGACGGATGGGTTTTTATTCTTAGGCCGGACACACCACAGCACAATAGTTTAATAGTTAAAAACTAAAATAAAATAAAAAAACTTTTCAAGAATGGTGGATTGAGTTCTTTCGATACTCGTAGTAGGCCTATGTATAGCCGTTATAGCCCTGTCTAGTATGACAAGTTTCATTCATAAAAAAATCAGCTATCTCATGGAGCCCAAAAAAAGATAACAGGTAGTCAAGTCTTACTTACGTCATGTAATTTTTGGGCAGTCATAACTCGTTGTTAGGGTTCCGTAGTCAACAAGACAAGGAACCCTTATGTTATGGTTAGCTATTTTATGATTATTTGACATGTGATTCTAACTAAATATTCTTTATGTGTAATTTATACTAACAATTTAATAACGCCACTTTCCAGCGTATATCGAGTACTTATGTAGTATGTAGCCTTAAACGAAACCTGCAGGAATGTTGCTTGCTGCGTAGAGAAACAGGTGCAAGTTGGCGGCGGGCTTCATGAAGCGGCGGCCGACGTCGTGTTGTCGCGTCATGTCGCCGCGTCATGTCGTCGCTTCATGTCGCTGCGGTCACGATTTCGAACCCGACCGCAACTGCAACTGCAGGTGGCATGCAGTTGGTTCCCAGTGTTCCGTCAAACAAGATGTCTGACATGTTGGAGAACAGTGATTGCAATCTTTTATATATTTTATTGGAAGAGGAAGAAGACGATGATTACTTGTTTTTATTATTTAGAAAAAGACGTCAAGCCCCGCGTGCCATGTTGAAAAATAGAGCAACCGAGGGAACATATTTTCCAATTATTTTCCAAATATTATCTTTTATTATTGTGTTTAAGTAATTTGCGTGTGATGCATCGTATAGTGCAGGATGTTGTGCCACATGGTTGATGAGTTTATCTTCGTCAGAGAGTGAAAAACTCATAATGATTGAAACTCGTTCGAATGACACGTGGCGCTTGCTCTGACGTCGGCGGCGTACTGATCTGCGGTCGGGCGACGTGTCGTCTGCCGCTCGGCGACATGTCGCTGGGCTTCATGTCGCTAGCTATGCAGGGTATTTCATAGTAATACATAGAAACCAGTAGTGGCGCGGCGACATGTCGTCGGCCGCCGCTTCATGACGCCCGCCGCCAACTTGCACCTTAGCAGGAAACCGACCCAAGACACCCACTTTTCGGCACCAATGCCTGTGGTAGAAAACTGAAAAGCTGAAATATATTCGTAAAAAAATCCCTGCCAATTTCCGACCACCACCATAGTGAGACTAGACTTAAACAGTGGTATGAAAAACATCCTCCTTCACCAGAATATGTTGTCCCTGCAGAAGAGCTTCCAGCAGGCCGACCACCAAAAACAGGAAATTAAGCTTTATAGCGAAATATTAAGCTTTAATATTCAATTATCTTTATTAATTAGATTTAATTTAGTGGTAATTTGTGTTACAGTCAAGTGCCCCTCCGGCAAGATATTTTTGTGAAGAAAAATAAAATACGGCAGTAGTATATATAATGAAGTTAAAAGAAAAAGAAAACCGGCCAAGTGCAAGTCTGACTCGCCCACGAAGGGTTCTGTACCATTATCTATAAAAACGGCAAAAAAATCACGTTTGTTGTGACAAAAGCCCGGTAACGCAGTCATGACCCCAGGAGGCCAACTGAATTTAAATCGATTCAAAAAAAAATGGGAGCCCCTTTAAATATTTATTTTATTCTGTTTTTAGTATTTGCGGCAACGAAATACATTATCTATGAAAATTTCAAGTGTCTAACCATCACGGTTCATGAGATCAGCCTGGTGACAGACGGACAGACGGACAGCGGAGTCTTGTCCGGTTTTACCCTTTGGGTACGGAACCCTAACTATCGCAGCTAAGTAGGCTTTACAAGATAACGAGTAATAGTCGAACAACTTCTAAAATGTACTTATAGATATATAAAGGGAACTTTTGTACAAATTCCATTGAATCACTCATAGTATAGGATCCGCACTAGAAACGACCTCCACCCATCTTTTAAATGGATGAATAAAAAATGAATAAATAAATGTTTAAGGGGACACAATACAACAAACGTGTTATTTGCTGTTTTTATAGATAATGGTACGGAACCCTTTTTGTTTACTCCGACTCGCACTTGGCCGGTTTTTATAGATAATGGTACGGAAGCCTTCGTGCGCAAGTCCAACTCGCACTTAGCCGGTTTTTCAAGTTTTAATTTATCATAGTCTGGACAGGAATTTTTTAGACAACCCACTCGAGATATGCTTTCTAATATATTAAATTTGATATAAAATACTTTTCATCCATTAAGTGAAGGTTGTTTCTAGTGCGGATCTTACACTATCAACTGAAGTTGTTTTTGAATACATTTATTTACAGAAAGAATAGTACAAATAATACAAGTAGGTATATACAAAATTTAAAAAAAAACATATGAAACAGTTGTGCTACCTGAAGACTACTGCTAACGATCTAATAGAGATGAAGTTGTTGGTTGTGCAAACTGAAAAGCCTGCTAAGCCCGTATATTGTGACGGGCAACTACGGAACCCAATGCGCGTAACCCGAAACGCACTTGGCCGCATTTTTTTGTGTTACTTTTTATGATTGATTCCAAAAAGGTACTCAGTTAGATCCCAATGAGTTTTTTTGTAGTTTTTTACTCATGTGATCGTTTTTGTTGGATTGTATTATAAATTCTTATTATTTATTTATTTTTACTTCGTTACTTAGGCCGAAAATGTATGAGTGACCTTGTATTTATAAATTTTTATCAGCGGCTTATCAGTGGAACTGCTAGTGATGGTTTTTTGCAACTACTTAATTATATTAAGAGTAAAGAAATCAACACTATCTACAAACATACATACATACCTAAACTCACGCCTCTTTCCCGGAGGGATAGGCTGAGATAACGGATTTCCACATGCTACGATCCTGACACACCTCTTTTGCTTCATTCACTCTCATCACCTTTTTCCAGCACGTCTCCGATCTGGTCTGAATACGTTCGCCGAGGTCTTCCCCTTCTCACTGTCCCATTCAAGAGACATAGGCCTCCATCAACAGATCAGCTCGCTGTGACCATCATATTATATTGTCATCGGAACTTGACAGGTATGCCAAGTTTTAGTTCAATCGGATATCGGGATGTGGTCGAAAATTCGATCGCCATATTTGTCCCACGGACAGACATCAGACAGTAAAGGAAGTTATATGTAAGCTTGTAAAAACGATATTAATTATAAATATTCTATTTCTATTTTCTATTTCTAGCCCTTTGTGTCCCACTGCTGGGTAAAGGCCTCCCCTCACTCCTTCCAGACATCATGATCCTGACCTATGTTTGCGCAGTCAGCCAGAAACTTATCAATGTCGTCTCGCCATCTCCGTGTTAGTGACGCGTCGCCTTCTCGCTGGGTCAGGACGCCACTCGGTGGCTATCTTCGCCTACAGCTCGCTCGGCGTGCAGCAGACGTGACCAGCCCAATCACTCTTCAGCTTAGCAGCTTGAGAAGCTACATCCACTATTTGGGTTTGTCAGCGCGACGCAGTGTTTCGAATCCCATCCATGAGCCTCACACCCAGGATACTGCGCTCCAATGCACGCTGGCAGACCTTGAGTGTGGACTTCTGAAGCTGTATTATAAATATTAAAATTGATGGGAGATGAGAGCTTTGAGAAGTATGTGTGGTGTGACTTTGAGAGATAGAATGAGGAATAGTGTGATAAGAGAGCGTTGTGAAATTAAAGAAGACGTAGTGACTAGGATTGAGAAAGGTATGCTTAGATGGATTGTGCATTTAGAAAGGATGGACTACAGTAGATTGACGAAACGGGTACCCACATAAGACGAGCGTGAATGGGACAGTGGGAAGAGGAAGACAACAGAACGAACGTAAGAAGGCGAACGTATTCAGACCAGATCGGAGAAGTTCTGGAAAAAGGCCAGGTAAAGAGTAAGGTCGGGTTAAGGTCTACCTTTAACCGACGAGCATGTATGAAGAATGTTATGAGAGTGAATGAAGCAAAAGAGGTGTGTCAGGATCGTAGCAAGTGGAAATCCGTGGTCTCCGCCTACCCCTTCAGGATACAGGCGTGAGTTTATGTATGTATGTATGTTTGTAAATTTCCTTAATTAATATTAAAATTTCTGAAGAAAGGCTGGCCCGTAGTGATGTCATCGATAATTTCTTATCGTATGACGATAGATTGATGAATGATTTTGCCAACACACTAATCTTTTTAATAAAATAACTATATAATCGCAATTTATTTGAATGAATAAATCTTTATAGATGTAGGGTACAGGTGGATTTCATTATTAAGAGGTAGGTACCAAGATATGCACAATCTAAAGTCTAGATTGTTCGAAGCATGCCGATAGCATTGATAAGTTTAAGTTCGATAGATTGTTAAATATTATGAAATGAATGGGCATGCTTGGTCTTGCCTCTGCCTACTCCTAGTAAGATATCTTAACGGACTCTCACGGCTTCTGGCCTAGTAGTTTAAGAAGGATCATCAAATAAAGCGCGTGCTGTGTTTATTTCCTGATTGTCTAGGTTTGATCGCATTACAAGGAATGTTGACTTTGTGGCCCAAGGTTTTTGTTCACTGACACTGCGACCCATTTTGATTATTTTACAAGGCGGTTAAAAATCTTCAACAGCCTTAGACGTCCACTGTTAGAAGAGGCCTTCCACACATCGACGTAAATTAAATAAAATGAATGGACGGGCCTTAGGGAACGATAGTTTTGAAGCTTCTAAACAGACCTAGCTAGTACACTTCGCTTCAGTCAGTCTTTGTCACGGCAACGAGTGACAGCTATGCTGAAAAATACCAAAATTAGATACCTTGGTGATACAATGCCTTCCTGTGCTTTTCTGCAAGTGCAAAAAACACAAGAAATACAAATAAAGCTTCAGGCATCGCATTTCATTCGTAAGTAAAGGTTTTGTAATATAATTTTCATCAATTGATAAAAACTTATAAATCGTCGTGTAGTAGGAAAACTACATAACTAACACATTTTGCGAAATCGACTTTATTGCATGGTTATGATGGCCCATACATGTCGATGGACACGTCTTGCTCTAGAGGACGAGCGACAAGGAGGACTACGCCCCAGGATACTACGCCATATCTCAATGTTCCCCACTCTGAATGAAAGTTAACAGACACAAGTTTATACTCGTAGATAGTTTTAATTTTAGTCGACATACCTTTTTCTTTTTGATACTTAGAATTATTGTGTTCCACAAATTGATTTCATTTTGTTGATTTTATAAGCATTAGTCGTATGATAAGTTTGTTATGTCACTTACTTTGAATTTATAAGTCTGCTAAAAAAATGTAGGTGTTTCAGTAGTTTTCTAATATTCAGTCTTGATAAAAAGAAATGATTATGAAGACGACCTCTGTGGCGCGGCGGGCGAACGTTCGCCTGCGACGCAGGAGGTTGCGGGTTCGATTCCCGCCTCGGAACAAATACTTGTGCGATCCGCAGATATTTGTTCAGGGTGTTCTGGGTATTTTCTATACATAATAAAAAATATCTATCTATGTTAATATTGTATTAAGTGTATCAGTTGTCTAGTACCCACAACACAAGCTCTGCTTAGCTTGGGGCTAGATAATGTTGTGTGAACTGTCCAGAAATATTTATTTATTTATTTATTTATTATAAGTTGGTTTTATTTTAAAATGTATTTGAATATTATTTAAATCTATACCCATGGATAGGATTGTCATATTCAAATAAGTAAATAATAGATCATTTCATGATTTCACTATTATGGGAAAATTCAATAATGGCACTTATCTTTAGCTTTTTGAACCTCAGTGGAGATCATTGACGAAGGAAAACTAAACAATTGACATGCAAAAATAAATAACTGCATCAATTATTCAAAACTTTGGCGAGGGAAAAATACATAGTCGTTTTTTATTTTTTTCTCTTAATCAAAAGAACTAAAATGTATTATCATTAAATTCAAAAATAGATACAGTACCAATCTATAACATATCAAAATACGGACTGCAAAATTAGTTACGATAAAAATGTTATTGCCATTTTTGACGCAATAAAACAGTAAATCGCGTTTTTCTCGCGATTTTGGTTTTGTTGTTGTTATTAGTTATTTAGTTTTCCAACTACAGCGACGAAATATTTGACAAGACTTCACGCATGACGGATGGTCCGGTACAGACTGCAAAAAAACTGATGCCTAAGGGGTATCGTATTGATTTAGAATTGTAATTTGCATTTTTTACGTCAAAACATTGCTAAGCACGTCGCTTTAGGTAATTGCATATAATATGTAATGGCATGTTAATTAACCTTATAGCTTTTCAAAAGAAATCTAAGGTAAACAAAAATGGATAGAAGTCATAAGACGAGCAAGAACAGACGACTTTTGGAAGTGGAATACATTTTCCCGTATTTGCTCTGATCATTTTCTACACAATGAATTTTATACGCCAAAAAACGGTTAGTAGTAGTAGAGCTTTTTTGTGAAAGAGTTCGTCCGGGGAAGTACTACCACCATACCTGTTTCTACCGCAAAGCAGTAGTGCTCGCATTGCTGTGTTCCGGTTTGAAGGGTAAGGGTGCCGATGAAATTACGGCCACATGGGACTTTTCATCTTTATGTTTCAGGGTGGCGGGCGCAGTGGAATGCCACATAGGGCGCGTCCTAGGTGGACGTGACCTGAGGTAATGCACTGTTTATAGGCAGAGGGTACCACTTAACATCAGGTGGGCCATCTTCTTGATCTGTCATTCCAAGTAGTATAAAAAACTCATTGTGCAAAATTCTTAAAACTGCACTCTGCAGTTTCTTAAATACTGGAGTTTTTATACATTTATGTTTCCGTACGATTTTTAAATTATTTTCTTAGTTTATTGAGTGATGAAAAATATATTTTTCACAAATTGATTGAGCTGAAGACCTTAGGTGGACTTGCTTTTCTAGTGATTTATATTGTGTATGTTTGAGAGCTGAAAAATAGATACGTAACTACAAAAAACAGAAGGGAACCATGTATTTTTGTAAAAGTTTCATTCAATAATTGAATTTTTTTGGGCGATTTTTTGTACTATAAACCTACTGAAATAACTTTAGAAAACACATAGCATCTGTTAAAGTATTAAGTATTTAAAAAAAACAGTTTTTAAGAAGTTCAATAATTTAATTTCACCTAGTTTATTTGCAAGACCGCCAGGAGTGGCGCTATAGAGAAGAGGCCTTTACTCAGCAGTGGCTGGATAGGTAGATAGATAGATAGATAGTTTATTTGTTGACCGTACCCTAAATCCGAATTGTCTTATTTTTCACGGACGTTTTGTATGGGTAAGGCCAGTCCATTTATTTTACTTTGGTCGAAGCTTCCACATATAATAAAAAAAAAATGCTGGATAGTTCACACAACATTATCTAGCCCCAAGCTAAGCAGAGCTTGTGTTATGGGTTAGACTAGACAATTGATATAATTAATATAATATATATCATAGATAGATATTTTTTATTATACATAAAAATGCCCAGAACACCCTGAACCCGTGAATATCTGCAGATCGCAAAAATATTTGTTCCGAGGCGAGAATCGAACCCGCAACCTCCTGCGTCGCAGGCGAAGCGTCGCCCGCCGCGCCACAGGGGTCGTATGTATAATGCAATGCACCTTCATCATCTGGTGATCATCTGGTGTGGAGTCAGGATGTATGCCTTAGTCGGCTTTTACAACATCCACGGGAGGAGACGGAGGATCTGTTAAACCACGGCAGGCATTCTTTTGACTATAAATTTAACTGAGCAGACCCATGATGGTCAAAATTAATATATATTATATTGTTCTTAAGTTACCATATTTATTTATTGTAGGTACATGCATGGTTATATAGACGCACGCCTTTTTCCCCGAAGGGGTAGGCAAAGTCTCAATGGGCCTCTTTTCACAGTGGGTTATACCATAGTGGAATATAGACGTGAAAAGTGGTGAGCTCATCGCCGCCATTGCTTCCCACGACTGAATGGGCTAACGCTTTCTTCCAGTAACAACTCATTCCATAATAAGCTAGTAGCCAGGACAAATCTTATACCAACGAATCTTATCAACAAGGCCATTTATTTATTGTGTTGGTACATTTGATAATAAATATTTTTTTCAAAACTTTATATTCAAAAAAATACTCTATTGCCTATAATTACTATTGAATGTAAATTACAAAACTGTTTAAACAAAGGACTGCGTAGTTGATTAATCAGTATTAATTTAAGATCTTTTACCTATATTACTTAACCTTGGATAACTTAAAGTACCTGCAATAATAATTAATTATTCTATTGAATGTCACTTTTAAAAGAAAAAATACCCTCTGAATGCGAGATACGCTATAGATGTCGCTTAAGACTGCGCCAATACGAGACAGAAATCTTCATACAAAAAAAAACGCCTCGCGCCGCTCAAAAAAGCAGTCGTAAAATATAGATAATATATCCTGCAAAAAATAATAATAAATAAAATCAATACAACAAAGCCGAATGTTTCGAGACCATCATTCCACTCAGGGGGTCAGTAGCTCGCTTCGGCTTTGTTGTATTCATTTTATTTATTAAATTTTTACCTAATAATATGCTCCATTTTAATAAACAATCGAATCTAGCCAAAAATTAGAGGTAGCTTTGGATTTTTTTTCTATCGAGAAAATATTTTCCTATCGTGTTTCTGGTATAGTGATCCCTCGGAATTATAATGTAGTGTCCATGCATATTAGTATATTGAATATTGTGCTTGATTTAGTCAGTTAAGAATCAAATCTATGATTGGTAATTATTCGTTATACCACCTTAACTTTTAAGGTGGGGCTTAAATGCAAGTGTCAATCACACATTCTTACCTGAGGTTCAACCGACCAATCCTTGATCAATTGGCCTTCAAAGGCTGCATAAACCGGAGGTGGAGGGTTCAAATCCCACGCATTAATAAATAAATACATAATTTCCAAACAAATAACACTACATGTCTGTCGTGATAGTTTTATGATCCATAAACAAACCAGTCTCAAGCTCTAGTTATAATAACATGAACAAATCTAGTACGTACCAGTTTTATTTGCAGTTCATTAAGATACGAAAATCAAATTATATTTACTAATATTAACTGCATAATTATTTAAACTAGTCTATCTCCCTGACTTCGTAGAGATACCACAATACTTAACCAAAAACAAGGTAGTATTGTCGCTCTGTCAGTTTTCTACCCTAGAGCCTACGCACGCGGCGTATTTTCTACGCGCGTTTCAAAAACGCAAGTATTTTTCATACATACATAGATACACGCCTTTTTCCCCGAGCATCAATAATCCTCTTTTCTCAGTGAGTTTCACCATCGTGGAATATAGACGTGACAAGTGGTGAGCTCATCGCTGCAATTGCTTCCCACGACTGACTCTGCTAACGCTTTCTTCCAGTAATAAAACATTCCATAATAAGCTAGCAACGAGGACAAATCTTATACCAATGAATCTTATCAACAAGTCCGGGTAATCCCTTAGTCGGCTTTTACGACATCTGCGGCATACAATTAATTTCAACCTATTAAGGTGGATGCGCACGCTTGCGGCGCGAAATTCAATTTTTTTGGAGTTTTTTGCCCATTACAGCTCATCAACACTTCTTCAGATAACGAAAGTTGAGTTCGCGACAACTAAGAGACTTAACACACATGTTTTAATTGATAGTATCTCATAAATATCATCAGTTTAGCTATGATACCCCTAAACACATTTTTACAGTGTTTTTGTTTGTTTAGGGGTATCGTAGCTAAACTGATGATATTTATGAGATACAATCAATTAAAACATGTGTATTAGGTCTCCTAGTTGTTGCGAACTCAATTTTCGTCATCTGAAGAAGTGTTGATGACCTGTAAAGGGCAAAGAACACCAACAAATTTGAATCTCGCGCCGCAAACGTGAGCATTCACCTTAAGCGTTTCTAATGTGTTCAAAGAGCATGTGTCTCACGTTTTTATCGCTGTAAAATACGTAAAATAAAAAAATATTAATATAAAAAAATAAATAAGTAAATATGTAAAATACGTCGTGTGCGATCTTACATATACAAAACTGTATCCAAAACTTATATCAGGTTCTGAAGTTGATTTCTTTCATATCAGTGAATTTGACTCGCGATTAATATAGGTGCGTTTTTTAACGCGCTGATAAAATACGCCATGTGTAAAGGCCGTAAGAGTACTCAAATTTTTAATTATAGAGCCAGTTTGTTAGTAGTTCCTTCCTGAGAAAACAGCCTATCAATTGAGGAAAACCTATATATAAAGTTCACTGGATTCTTGGACAAACACATACATGTTGATTTATTTTAAATCATAGTAAATAATTGCAACGATAGTGACATGATTATTAATTTAAACAAATATATTAAAAGCATTGTGTTACAAGATAGGCACTATTTTAGGTCAACGACCCCGATTACGACGTAATAAACACAGTGTCAAATGAATTAATACTTCCCATCGAACCATTTCCTAAAATGCGAAGTCGTACAAATGTCGCTGATATGCAACCTTATTACGATAAAAAAACTTAAGCATTATTATTTTATGCTAACTGATAAAGTACCTTGCGTACCACTCATTCGCGTTCCGCGTCCCAAGAAAGACGTGTAATTTTTTCGCGCGAATATCGATATTCGATAGTCCCGTTTCAGAATTACCCCATCACTAGTCGGGAGTGTTCTGTAAGATTGACATTGAACCTTTTTTGTGACTTTTTGTATCTGTGTGCGTAGATAGATGTACTGAGCGCGCGCGTTGAAATGATGCTGACTGTTTTCTATACAATACAATATTTTCTTTATTTTGCAATTAAGTAACAGTTTGGGTATTACTGCGTGGATTGTTACGTCGCGTGGCAGTTTCTTGGTAAGTCCTTGGCTTTATATTAGTTATAACATATATCATCTGAATTTGTAATGAGTACATCTTACCTATCTAAATTTTGCATGTTTGTTCAACCTATTTACATACATACCCCTTAAGAGACTATCAACCCACAACACAGAGGATCCTGGGATAGATTAGGAAATAACATTTCCTACCTACCCCTATAAGGTGGGATATAACGCAAAATTCCTATTAAGATTTGATTTTTAACAGACTAAATAATAAATAAATAAATAAATAATGCTGGACAGTTCACACAACATTATCTAGCCCCAAGCTAAGCAGAGCTTGTGTTATGGGTACTAGATAACTAATATACTTAAATAAATAAATAAATAAATAAAAATAATAATCGCACAAATATTTGTTCCGAGGCGGGAATCGAACCCGCAACCTCCTGCGTCGTAGGCCAACCTTCGCCCGCTGCGCCACAGAGGTCGTCAAATACAATCAAGTACATAAAATAAAAATATGCATGGATGATACATTATAATTCCGAGGGATCACTGTACCAGAAACACGATTTCGATAAATATTCCCGATAAACAAATCGTGAACTTACCTCTACAATGAGCTTATAACGTAAATATCTCTATTACCTATCAGCTTACATTGATAAAATTAATAGGAGTAACAAATAATATTATTTTAGAAGGTATGGCTGATTTATATTTTCGATTACGCTGCAAATATTTGTATAAATACTTTTTTTCGCGATTTTCTTTCACTTTTCGTTGCACGGGCGCTGTTCTGACGCTGTGTTGTCAAAAGTTTTTTTTATTTTCTATTTCCCCCACCCCACAAAATCACAATTCGTTTATACATCACGAACTCTATAAGTACCAATTTTTTCGCCCGTAGATTCGGAGAAAAAATGATGAGACAGACAGACAGATAGAGATCCTATAATAGTTCCGCTGGAACCTTTTTGAGTGTGGAACCCTAAAATGCAGAAACACGTGCTTGCTAAGTACAATTATAATGCTTAGGTACTGACATACATCGTCAAAACATGCCGATATCATCTTTCACACACGTGATGTCACATAAACTTCTTACGGTACACTCAAAGACACTCACCACATTAGTTTTTTCTATGTTCCCATTTTCCGGGATGTACCTAGGTTTAGGTGATCAGCTTGAGCTCTTAGTTGTTTCACTTACGCCAACTCTCAACTTCGGCTCATGGAGTCAAAAGCAAAAACAGCTGCTATGATGTTGGGCATCTTGAATAAGGTAAAGCATTACTTCACACCGGGACAGCTGCTCAGTTTGTACAAAGCGCAAGTACGGTCTGGTATGGAGTACTGCTGATGCCATGTTTGCGATGGCTCGACCAAACACCAGCTCGCTACCTAAGACTCGATCGAAAGCAGAGCTCGAGCTTCGATCGAGCAACGCCGTAAAGTCGAATGCCTTTCGATCTTCTATTAGGTTACATTACGGGGAATGCTCCCAGGAACTTCATGATCTGATCCCACCATCTCCTTTTCATCCTAGGACGAGAAGACGCACGGCTCGGCACCATCCTTACCTCTATTCGTCGTACTACTGTATATATTCTGTGGTCGTACTAAACGTTTCAGTTCTACCACAGAATATATGGTTCTACCTTTATAATGCGAACTGCTAAGGAGTGGAATACACTACCGTCGTCTGTCTTTCCTGAAAACTATAATCTGGGTCTCTTCAAGGCTAGAATGAATAGGTGCCTTCTAGACCTTTGTGCTCCATCTTCAGCCGAATCGTCACTTACGAACAGGTGAGATCGCGTTCAAAAAGAGCTCTATCAATGTTAAAAAAATAAACTTTTTTATTGACAATCAAAAAGATCAGAAAATCTTGTTATGTCATACATGTAGATTAAAAAAAACAGACTTTTTTTATATCATTATTATTATCATTGTTATGTATAGGTTATAGAAAGCACATCATTGCTAGCATGTTGCATCGATGAAATCTTTACATATAATTAAATAATTATTATTATAACTAATAAAGAACATACGTTTTATTATAATAATGTGAACGTACTTACGTTTCCGGTACTAGGTAGATTACCTCATTTCCGAAGTGAACGGCCACTATAATAATTATAGCGTATAGAAGCGAATCTCATTAGCCTACAAAACTCCTACCACAGAGTCACTCACTGCTCGCAAAGGCTACTAAGGACTAGCTACTAGGCCACTAGTCTGTTTTGTAGCATAGCAACCAGACAATAACGACAATCGTCTGTATAAAACGTGATAATTAGCCATTTCTGAGCACGTGCTCGATATAAACGGCACAGGTTAATAGCTAGTAACTACGTAATAGATGGACGATTGTCATAAACGTCAATGTTATTATCGTTGAGCAGCGAGTCTGTACACATTTATCAAGCAATTGAGACGGATGTATGTGAAATCAAATCAAATTGATTACATAATTAATGATTGTCTAGTACATAACAAAAGTACTAATTAAATTAAAAAGTAAAGCATGCAAAATTAGGTCCAAGTTCACATAACAACCGAACGGGCGGTTTCGGTAACAAACGTCCATCCTGCCAACAAATTATGGACTCATCCGTAGTTGAACGGCCCGCTCAATGTGCCAGCGAAAATAGCCTTAGTATTAGGTACATATACATTTTTAATTATAGGATCGTTGGGAGTCCGACGAGATATACTGTATCCCTGTATGTTTATGATTTGATTAGATGTGTGATTAGATTTTTGGATGGAAACGCGAAAAGCTCCCCTAGCAGCCTTGTGAACCTCCATTTTAATTAATTTACAACAATGATATTTTCACGCTTAATCTCCAACGAAACGAAACAAGTTAAAATAAGGACCTAGCGACGTGAAATATTAAATATACCCACTAATAAATGCCGCAATTAATGCCAGGATAATCAGTAGATAAGCGTGTAGTTATTGTGCGAGTTTCGCTTCTATTCTTCTATTTATTTTATGACTATAGCAATATCTACAACCGTCTGTTCGTCTGTACAAATAATTTTATCTTAATGATAAGAAATCATACGATTTTATAACAAGGATTTTAGAAGGTGTATAAAACTGGTTCTTGCCCCAGTCTCCTTGTAAATGTTACAAGCATAGTAACAGAAATGAAAATTACTTGTGAAAGCAAAGTTGCTGAACACGGCTTATAACGTACGTTTTAAAGAAAGTAGGCAAATAAAATATATAAATAAATAATGCTAGACAGTTCACACAACATTATCTAGCCCCAAGCTAAGCAGAGCTTGTGTTATGAGTAATAACTGATATGCTTAATACAATACATTACATTGATAGATATATATTTTTTATACATAGAAAATACTCAGAACAGCCTGAACAATTATCTGCAGATCGTAAAAATAATTGTTCCGAGGCGGGAATCGAACTCGCAACCTCCTGCGTCGTAGGCGAACCTTCGCCCGCCGCGCCACAGAGTTCGTCCTACCGTCGCTCGGTACCTTTGCCACTGTCTATATAAAGTTAAGACGTAATATATTCAATAGATAGACAAAGAAAGAAAAAAGGAAGAAATAATCATTTATTTATGTCAATGAGACACGTGCCACACAGTCACACAAAAACAAATAACAAAATATAAGTAAATACATAACACCCACCAGTCACACACATAGTCGTGAGCCCACACTAGGATCCCCTGCGTCGTGGGTATCAGAAACTACGAGTACCGTGCCACAACACACACCCGGAACAAATATTTACAGATCATACAAAAATATGACCCGAAGAGAACCCGCATGCTCTCGCATCACAGCTAGCTAATCGCCCGCCACGCCACAGATTCCGGTATGAAAAAAGTGATCTGCTGAATAAAGAGATTAGGGAATAATATTTCTTACTAAATCTTCTTCACTATTCTTTTCTTTTTACAAGCTTTTATTTAACTTGCAATGTATTTATGTTTGTGTGGGTTGAATCCGGGTGGAATCTTGCAACTGAATTTTAAAGCAGTTATCCTCAACCGATTGAGCTGAATTTGGCATAGGTACCTGTCAAGTTCCGATGACGGTACAATATGATGGTGACAGCGACTGAACTGATGATGGACACAGAAGGTGGACAACGGCACTTCTCGATGGACAATAGTAGACTGGCCGTGTTTAGGCTCATTTCGATCAGCACACGGTTACGATCACTAATTTTATAAAAGCATGTATTGTATTGAAAATTATATTTTCTACGATAAAATTATTTACACCTAGAATTGGTGAAGTTTGTTGTAAAAAGTTTCAGTAAGCTCTTACAGTACCTACGGAACCCTCAGGGCGCGAGTCTCCTCGCACTTGTCGGTTTTTAACCCCCGACACAAAAACGACGGGGTGTTATAAGTTTGTGTGTGTGTGTGTGTGTGTGTGTTTGTCTGTGACATCGTAGCTCCCGAACGGATGGAACGATTTAGTTTTTTTTTTGTTTGAAAGGTGATTTTGTCGGGAATGTTCTTAGCTATGTTTGATCAAAATCGGTTCAGCCGTTTCATTGCGTTGAGGTTTTTTTTTACAAAATTAATTACTTGTCAATATTTGGCAAATCTACGGCGTTATTTGTGACGACTCTGCACAGCTATATATAACGAAGTTAAAACGAATTATACCAAAGCTAAGTAGGATTTATAAGTTGACGACTATAAGCCGAACAACTTTTCTTTTTTTAAAACATTGTAGACCTTGTTTTGACCACTATCACATCTGTTGGTAAGTGACGATATGGCCGAAGATGGAGCACAAAGGTCTAGAAGGCACCTATTCACTCTAGCCTTGATGAGACCCAGATTATAGTTTTCAGGAATGACAGACGACGGTACTGTAGGTATTCCACTCTTTAGCAGTTCGCATTATAAAGCTAGAATTGAAACGTTTAGTATGAATAGAGGGTATGCTAATGGTATCATTACCATACCTTACCTCATGGTAAGGGTGGCACCGAGCCGTGCGCCTGCTTGTCCTATGATTAAAAGGAGATGGTGCGATCAGATCATGAAGTTCCTGGGAGTATTCCCCGATATGTAACCTATAGAAGATCGATAGGCAAGCGACCTTACGGCGGTGCTCAAGACTTTGGATCTTAGTCTCCGCAATATGTTGCTCACTTGTAAGCCTGAAAGCTCTGCGTTCGACCGAGTCTAAGGCAGCAAGCTGGTGTTTGGCCGAGCCATCCCAAACGTGGCAGCAGTACTTATATGTACTTGGAGAAATAAACAGGAATATTTATACTGAAAATTACTCAGATGAAGTTGTTAGTTGTGTAAAACAGAAAAGCCCCTTTTTAAGTCCGCATATTGTGACGGGAAACTACAGAACCCTAGAATGCGCATGGCCGCTTTTATTAAGACAACAATAGGGAGTCGTATTGGCGTCCTCGCCTTGAACTGGCCTGAATGAACTGCATTCGCGACCTTGCATATAGAGTTAGGGTTTCGAAATGAGTGGGGGAGACCTTGTGGCACACGAGAGGTACTACAATCGAAAATTAAAACAATAATTTACTGGATACAGTATTCATTTCTGACTGCTCTCTCGATACTGACGCGGTTTGGGGGCGAAATTGAATCTTAGTTGAGTTTTTTAAGGTTCCGTACCCAAAGGGTAAAGCTGTCCGTCTGTCTGTCTGTCTGTCCGCCTGTCAACATTCTGTATCTCGTGAACCGTGATAGTTAGACTATTGAAGTTTTCACAGATGATGTATTTCTGTTGCCGCTATAACATCAAATACTAAACACAGAATAAAATAAATATTTAAGGGGGCTCCCATACAACAAACGTGATTTTATTGCCGTTTTTATATGTTTTCATATTTTTAACTTATTCTAGTAGCTTAGTAGCTTAGTGACTCAAAGGTAGTTTACGTAACAAAGAATGTTCACATAACAGATTTTCGGAATGTGTGCATGTGTCATTATTTGGAGAGTGCCTTTCTAATTCGGCATTCATATATTTTTCATCACGCGATATATAATTGAATGGTAAAGCTATTAATATATTGCAATTATATAATGAAGCTGGGTACTTATCAAAGTATATGAACTAAAAACAAATACGTTTAGAATTACAAAAAAAACATACATTTTAAAAAATACATTTAAATTGAGTTCCTGTTTGTCTCCGAATCTATCCCCATTTGGGGACAAAAAGGAATAATTTACAAATACCCCTCAATTTGTATTTTTTTTACAAACAGCCGCAACAAACTTGAAATTAGGCATGCAAGTTTGTTTTAGATTATCGACCATTATAAATAAAACACCTTCAATATTTTATATAATTTCAACAAGGTTTTTTATTAGCTTATACCTTTAGATCGGTAGCAGCGGTCTTCAGGTAGCACAACTGTTTCATATGTATTTTGTACATACCTTGTATTAGTTGTATTATTATTTCTGTTAATAAATGTACTTAATTCTACTATTAATTTAGTGCTATGTTACTGGTTGCTCAGCTGGTTTCTTTCTGATGGCGTTTTCAATCATAAACTAAAGAAATAGTTACATTTGTAAAAGGATCAAAACATAACAGGCGCGCTATTGTATTGCCGCTAAACAGAAAAGGTATAAGCACAGCTGCACCCTCAAATTCCTCGACGGGTTTTTCTGAACAGACTCTACGCACTAATATAATTCTAAATCTAACTCTAAATGGGGGGATAAGATCTGCACTGACGTCCTGCATTGGGGTGTACTCTGCATTGACCCCTGCTAATTCTAGCCCAGCCAGCCCAACTCCTTAACATAGCGGAGAAGGACTCTGGGCTGATGGCAGCACTGTTCCAGTATCCCCGAGGGTATAGATAAAGTGAGACAAGACTTGATCAGCCCCTGGAGTCCGGTTTCTCTGGCTTCATTTGTGGCAGTGTAGTATCACATGCTCCACTGTCTCCACGTCTTGAAGACAGCCGCGACACAGACCACTGTCCGTGGCCCCTGTCTTTAGCAGATGGTGGCTGAGATCACAGTGTCCCGTGATGATGCTATTATAAAAACTATACCTAAGTAAAATAATTTTACCTCTAAATGTATAGGTAATTCAGGCAGGTACCTGCTACCTTGCTACCTTGTTGGGGTAGCTGAGTGGGTAGGGCCTCTAGGCTGGCTGGGCTCCTAGGGTGGGGCCTAGTAGGTAGTAGGTAAACCAAGTCCAGTAATTCAAATTCAAAAGTATATTATCCCTTGGTTAGGTATTTTTTAAATTAATCCGAGCGTGTCCAGTCGGAACTGTGGTGATCCGGGCCGAGGCCGAAATCACAAGGATAATTTTGAATCGTCTTTAAACTAGTACAGTGCACTGGGCTTTGTCTTGTCGTTCATAGGTAGATTCATAATGTTTTTAAAATCTACCCACTCATCACTGGTTATGATTGAGTTTAGTTATTTGTTTTGTAATTGTCATATAGACCTAAGTTTATTTTGAGATGTTTTTCTTAATGTTTCACGCTCGTTATATACCCGCTTAAAATATGTATTGTCTAGTTAGTCATGGTAAGTGAGTTGGAGAATAAATTAAACCAGAAACTAAATTGACTCCTGTTCCAACGCGAACAAACCTAGAAAAATCCGGCATCAAACACGGCGCGCGCTTTATTTCATGATGATGTTGGCTATGGAACCCTAAAACGATTAGTTTTAGTTATTAAATCGGTTTGTGTTCCGTAATCGGCGTGAAATTGATTGTTAAACTGAGGAATGCGGACAATGCAAAAGTGAAATTTGTAAGCTGATGTTGAAAATTTGAAATGATGTGATATCAAAATATATTTATATTCAGAAAGAATAATACAACTAATACAAGTAGGTATGTAAAATTTAAAAAAAACATATGAAATAGTATTCTGCAAAAAATCATCCCAGCTTAGGTAAGTGGGATTGGGCCGGCCACGTCTGCCGCATGTCGGAAGATCTATGAGCAAAATCCACTACTGATTGGGTTCCTAACTCAACACGCCCGCGCGGCAGACCGCCACGGAGATAACGTGACGAGTTGGATGTGCACCAGACTGGCCCACTGCAGCAAGGGACAGAGAGAACTGGAATAAAGGGACGGAGGCCTTTGCCCTGCAGTTGGACAATATGGGCTGAAAATAATAAATAATATTAATATTAAATAGTTGTGCTGCCTGAAGACCGCTGCTAACGATCTAAAGGTAGCTCAACTGATCCAAGTCACTACGAGAAGGAAGCGTCCCCAAGATGCTGGCTGCATTGCCACGCTGAATGCTCAAGCTCCACAGACCATGTTAGTCTACCGGCCCTTTCCAAATGGGAGTCAGGATTTTGTTTGCAAGCACTTCCATCACACAATACTGGTGCTTTAATGGATCCAGTTTCTTTCCGTATTGCAACTTCTTTAACGGTTGGGTGCCCCTCATCACTGCCAGTGCGGTACGGCTGTTGATCAGCTTGGTCACCACGGATTATCGTGCACCAGGGCTGCCTGTAGAATTTCCCGCTACGCTAGCCTTAATTATATCATTCGCCGGGCCTTTACCAGCGTCAACATTCCAACCATTCTAGAACAGAATGGTCTGCTATGTGACGACGGTAAGCGGCCTGACGGCATGACTCTTGTTCCGTGGGAGAAGCTTGTTTTGTACGTATAAAATCCTCGCTCTGCTAAGCCGTTTCCACCAGAGCTGCGCTGAGCGAGGCTAGGTAAATGAAGTGATTATATTGGTTCTTAACAAACACATCCCTCGCTACGCATCCTCGCTCATCTCTGGTGGAAACGCAGTCTAGTGACGGGGTTTTAAAGTATTTTCAAAAGTGACTCCGAACATATAAACCTCTTTTGCTTAATTCACTCTCCTTCTCATTTTATTCTTAATACCGTAACATTTTTTTCAATTATAATGCACTTTTTTCAATTATAAATTGGTGTCACACGGCTTGTGCCTTTGCCATTTTTAAGTTTTAAATAATTTGCAACGTTACACTCCTCCCAAGTCGTCAGTCTCAGTCAAGTCATGTATTAGTAAAAGAGTGGCAGTTTTACTAAAACTTTGGTAGTCAATTTCCACCAATTTGAAAAGTCACGTTCCTTTTCATTCACACTTGTGCTCTATAGACGAGCTACATTGGTTAAAGTGCCACCAAAATTACACAAAATAACTCGAAACAAAACAATATGAAATAAAATAAAATAAAATAAGAATATGTCTCTTTTCGAAAACGGCAGATATTTATCTTTTTTCGCCTTTGCGTCTATGTAGGTACTTTGACATAACCAAATCAAAATCCCAAAGTTAGGCATTTTTTGACCGTTTGTTGCCCGTGGTACTACCACTATTACTACAAGTAGTACCACTGGTAAAAAACCCGTAGGACTACCAAGCGATCCAGTAGTACCACACGCGCAAAACGTCAGAATTCTTGCGTCAATTACGTTCGAGTTCCAACGTGATTGTTGGTCCTTCCGGCCGGATACCTACGTCAAGGAGGCCGGTTTGCAACATTGTAGCATCTAGGTCTTATGCGTCACACGTTGTACCTACACATCACGTAGACCGTACATCACTCTAATGGGGCATTAGGATGACAATTTAGGTACAGTCGCCTATATCACTGGCTAACACTTTTCAGACTAGTTTTGTCGTCATCTCTCGCGCAGACCCATTCTGTCCTTTGGTTTCTTCTATAGTGGGAACTTCAAAGACGGCTTGAACAAAATGGACCAACTTCAACCCCAGGCAGATATCTTCATAGAAAGAAAAAACACTTCGCGCCGCTCGAAAGCTCGTTTTTTACAAGCTTTATATTAACTTGCAATGTATGTCCGGGTGGAATATTATGTTTGTCAGGGTGGAATCTTGCAACTGAATTTTAAAGTAGTTATCCTCAACAGATTGAGCTGAAATTTGGCATAGCCGTCAAGCTCCAACGAGAATACAATATAATGGTGACAGCGAGCTGATCTGATGATGGAGACGGAAGGTGGACAACGGAACTCCTCGAGGGATAAAAGTGGACTGGCCATGTTTAGGCTCATTTGGATCAGCACACGGTTACGATCACTAATTTTATAAAAGCTTGTATTGAAAAATATATTTTTCACAAAAAACTTAGTTATTAGGTACTGAATATCTCGTAAAATATAGAGATAATTTTACAAAACCCCTGCAGTAAACCCTCGGCTTTGTTGTATTGATTTTATTTATCTAATTTTTTACCTAATAATATGCACCATTTTAATAAACAATCGAATCTGGCAAAAAATAGACGTAACTTTGTTTTTTTTGGTAGACTTGCTGTGAACTATTGCGCCTTAATTCTATGTCATCACGTTAACACAATTGTTTTGTTTATTGGTCGTGTCACCGGTTCTTGGTCACTCTGCCTCATGCAGGTCAGTGACCAGCTTGAGGTAGGCATGGTGGCCCTGAAGAGGGCCTTAGGTGTTACCGAAAGGGTACAGTGCGCATCGCGAGAGGATCCTAAGGTTTCCATAAACCCATAGTACTTGTACAATTATTTATTCTGGGCCCATAGTGAGTCATGTTAGAAAAATATACCGTGGTGTGTCCGGCCTAAGAATAGACACCTCCGTCTCCTCCCGTGGATGTCATAAAAGCCGACTAAGGGATTACCCGGACTTGTGGTTTATGATTTGTCCTGGCTGCCAGCTTATGAATGTGTTATTACTGTTACTGGAAGAAATCGTTAGCCGAATCAGTCATGGGAAGTAATGACGGCGATGAGCTCACTATTTCTCACGTTTATATTCCCTCGATGGTGCAACCATGTATTATTCTTCACCATCGGGTGAAGAGGCCTTTTGAGGTTCTGATGCCTTCGGGGAAAAAGGCGTATGTAACATAGCATAACACCCAACAGTTTGTACTAATATTTATTCTGTGCCAACAGTCACATTCATAGCCCTGATCCCACACCAGGATTCCCTGTGTCAGGTGTATCAGAAACTACGATACCATGTTACTATAACACCCATAACCACCCTAACACACCTAGAACAAATATTTGCAGATCATACAAACATATATCCCGCAGCGGGAATCGAACCCGCAACCTTTCGCATCTCAGCCGGCTACTCGCTCGTCGCGCTTTAGAAGTCGTGTATGCATGTAGAAAGAAAAAAAAATGGGCCTGTGGCTCGGTGTCAGCGGTACCCATCTATTAGGCTGCGTTTCCATTGACGCGGAGCGGAGCGGAGCGGAGCCCAGCGGTGCATGAATTGACCAATCACTATGGCGAGCGAGCAGCCAGCAGAGATTTCGAGCATAGTGATTGGTCAATTCATGCACCGCTAAGCTCCGCTCCGCTCCGCTTCGCGTCAATGGAAACGCAGCCTTAGCCGGAAACCGGTTAGTTCGACAACAGATAATAAATTGATGTGACAATTGGCACGCCATCGTGAGAAGTGGACTTTTGCGTCGGAATTTCGGGGGTTTTGCGCGTTAGGATATACGCATCAAATCTTGAAGATTATAAATATTAATATGCTATTAGTTTGAATCCTATAGTAATCAGTATCCTGGGTGTGAGGCTCATGAAAAGGATTCGAAACACTGCGTCGCGCTCACAAACCCAAATAGTGGATGTAGCTTAGCAAGCTGCTAAGCTGAAGTGTGATTGGGCTGGTCACATCTGCCGCATGCCGAGCGAGCTGTGGGCGAAGGTAGCCACCGAGTGGGCGTCCTGACCCAGCGAGAAGGCGACGCGGCACCAAACCGGAGATGGCGAGACGACATTGATAAGATTCTGGCTGACTGGGCGAACATAGCTCAGGATCGTGATGTCTGGAAGGAGTGGAGGGAGGCATTTGCCCAGCTGTGGGACACAAAGGGCTAGAAATAGGATAGAATTAGTTTGAATAGCTTATTGGCGGTTTTTCTTCATTGGAAGTTGGATTAGGGTGGTTTATTTTTCATACTAACGTATTTTACCAAATATGGGCGAAAAGAGTATAATTTTACACTGATATGACTGCCGTTAGCTTATAATATATTGGTCATTATTGACGACCTCTGTTGCGCGGCGGGCGAACGTTGGCCTGTGACGCATGAGGTTGCGGGTTCGATTCCCGCCTCGGAACAAATATTTGTGCGATCGCAGATATTTGTTCAGGGTGTTCTGGGTATTTATTTTCTATGTATAATAAAAAATATCTATGAATTTTATATATTGTATTAATTAAATATCAGTTATCTAGTACCCATAACACAAGCTCTGCTTAGCTTGGGGCTAGAAAACGATGTGTTGAACTGTCCAGCATTATTAATTTTTAATTTTTATTATTTGCTGCAAATTATGTTTAGTTGAATAAAACAGTGGATTAATAAATTTTATTCCATACAAGTCATTTTGGACGAACTCTCAGAGAAAAGCTCTACTACTAATACTGATCATGATGAGTATGGAAAACTATTCACTCTTCTACAAATCTTGAGCAAGTGATGGAGTAGGTAGGTACATACATAAGCGACGCTGATAGGGTCACGGAGGGCTATGGAGCGTGCCATGTAAGGTTTGACTCTAAACGATCAACTACGCAATACCGAGAACTCGAATGGCGATGCAGGTCATTAGTTAGACGGGGTGACGGCCGCCGTGAGGCAGAGCATTGACCGGCTGCCAAGAATACCACCTGACAGATACGATAGATGCAGTGCTGATTGAGGAAACACCCGTCCAGCAATGCATCTCTCAATACTAATACTAATTATAGTCAGAAACCTAACAGC
Source organism: Operophtera brumata (assembly GCA_932527175.1). NCBI lineage: Eukaryota > Metazoa > Arthropoda > Insecta > Lepidoptera > Geometridae > Operophtera > Operophtera brumata. Next base: position 47,804,879 of record OW052239.1, on the reverse strand, counting down.
AATCCTTCATTTGTATAGTTGTAAGCAACAAACCAAGTTTGTGCCAAACTTAAAGCAGATCTATAAGATAAATGTAAATGCCATGCGGGTCTATAATAAATTACCACATTAATTTGAGGATTTTCCATTTACTATGTTTAAAAGCAAGCTGACGAAATGGCTAGCCGATTATTGTTTTTATGATATTAATGAATTTATGAACTTTTCCAATAATTTGTGACATGACATTTTGTATTTTAATGAGCAATTTAAGTGTATAATTTTTAATGAAATCACACTGTCATTTGCACACCATCTAGATGGTAGAATTATAAGGGACATAATTTTATCGTAGAAAAACCTAGATAGATTCAATCTGCCATTTTTTAAAGAAACGTCGTCATTTTTATTTTATTACATTTTAATGTGTTTTTTCGAGTTATTTCGTGTAATTTTAGTGGCATTTTAAGCGGTGTAACTTGGATAAATGGCACATGTGAGATGTAGTGAAATTTAAGTGTACTGCGAGTCTTTTCGAAGTGGTGTAGTTTTTCCTGTAAAAACTCAGTTTTTAAGCCACCATTTAAACTGGGTTAGGAAGACTTGACGGAGACTCTTGACGACTTGACTATTAAAATATAATTAAATAAAACACTTGACATTGGCTAAATTGTTGCAATAATGCACAGAAGCCATTACGTAAAATAAGAAGAAAATAAGAAGAAGTCCTAGATAAAAAAATACATACCTCTTACAAAATATAAGTTACCTGTATTCGAGCAAATAAAATGTTCTTCTTAGTCTGCAATATCTAGGATATATCGATTTTTCTCCGATTATTATTCATACCAGTAACAAAATATTTTGTTTCGTGGTCATGTAAAAACATACATTTGATTAGTATTTTACCTTTTTTATATTGAGTTGTTATCAAAATGGAAGTTAGTGGACTAACTATAAAAAAAGCAGTAGCATAGTTGGTGTGCATTATAAAACTAGACATGTGATTGATGATGTGATGTATTATCATTGAGAATTTTGCACTGAAAAAAGGAATATTTTCCATTATTAGGTACACTGCGAAACTAGTCATTCCTTTAACCTTTATCTATAAAATACTTACTTTAACGTTACAGCTACCTACATGTAGAACAAGATAGGTACCTATAATTTATGAGAAGCGCTTACGAAAAAGTGCTCGAATGATGTTTAGTGTACCTGTTTGTATGATGTTTTTGGATTTCACGAGATTTCACATCGTAAAAAGTAACGGGTTAGCAGAAATTAAACGGATAAGACGGCGACCACGAATTAATGCTGGGAAAGGAAGTCGAGCGGTTTCTAAAAGCGGTTACTACGAATAACACATGACTTCGACCCGGTTATTTAAGATTATCTTTCTCTGATTATATCGATACACCCTAATTATCTAGGTTACTCTTTTAAAGGAAATGCTAGGAGATTCCACTAGGAAAACGTAAGCTGACATGAAAGTACTACTGCAAAAGTAATGGACCTCGGCAACCATTGGCGTTTCGAAACAGAAATATGATTGCTAGTGATTAAAAAAGGGAAAGTTAGACACGAACGACGTTTGTCGAGGCACAGATTAGATCAGGGATGGGGAAACTACGGCCCCCGGGCCATTTCCGGCCCGCAAAGCGTTGAAATCCAGCCCGCGACCATCAAACAAAAATCAAGTGAAGTTTTCGTATTCTTAGAAATTTAATTCTTATTAGCAGTGCGCGGCTCGCATAAAACAGTCACGTATTGTTTCGCGAGCGCGGGTAGTATGAACAAAAACCGAAAATAAAGCTATCGTCTGGGCGCGCAATTTGCAATTTCTTTCTTATTTCAATAGTTATTTTGTAATATTTACCAGTAAATTAGTGTTTCAGAAAATACATATCAATATTTTTATTTCAGTAAATAATGTAGTCAAAAATGCAACAACTTGGCCCGCCATATATAATATTTCGTTAGTAAATATTGGCACGCGAAGGAAAAAGTTTCCCCATCCCTGAGTCAGATTAATAATGTAGCTAATATGTATTATGTCTATGATATAATATCTAGTTTTTTTTTGTCTAAAGTTTAGTATTTAAAATAAGTTTTTTGAACGGAAATCTAGACTAAAAAAATATCTTTATTTGGCTTCGCCGCATACATACATACATACATAGACACACGCCTTTTTCCCCGAAGGGGGGTAGGCATGACTGACTCGGCTAACGCTTTCTTCCAGTAATAACACGTTCCATAATAAGCTAGCAGCCATGACAAATCTTATCAACATGTCCCGGTAATCCCTTAGTCGGCTTTTACGACATCCACGGGAGGAGACGGAGGGGTCTATTCTTAGACCGGACACACCACAGCCTTCAGCTTCGCCGCAGTTGGGACAAAATAGGTACTACCTCTTGGATTTGCGTAGTCGGCTAGCTCTCGTAGTTCATAGCCTCAGAGGAATGTCTACCGGAAGTCAAATGACATATTTATTGTCGTCGGATTATGTACTTCCTACAAGTGGGTCACGAGTAACTACCTAGTACTAATATTACAGTCTCGGTTACAGTGGAATTTTCTTGTTGTAATATGTTTGTTAAATAAATATAATTTGCAAGTGTTAGAATGACAATACCTACTCTACTTTGTTACGTATTTGAAGCTTCGTAGCGGGCTATGGAGAGAGCTATTCTCGGAATCACTGCGTACGTCAATACGAAATGAGGAGGAACTGATAACTATATTCTCAAATGGCGACCTACTCTGTACGATGCACAAGAAGAATGCTCCCCGTTCTATTGAAATCAGTTTCAGCCAAACATCGTAATTTTGACATTTATGATATAAGTGTGATGTTCTAAATAAAATAATAATTAATTACACATCCGTCTGTTAGTGATTTGGATCAGTTGAGCTACCTTTAGATCGTTAGCAGCGGTCTTCAGGTAGCAAAACTGTTATTTTGTTTTGTACTTGCCTACCTACTTGTATTTGTTGTATTATTGTTTCATAATTCATTTAAAAAATAAAAATGTTATTTTCCTTTAATTTTTTATTGTAAATAGCCCAATAGCCTACGCCAACTAAAAAGATAAGTTGTTAAACCTTAGGGTTGTTTTCGTTGTGGCCGCAATTATACGGCCCGATCTTGTTGTGGCCGTATTTGCGTTAGTTGGAGATCTATTGTAAAATCTTGAGATTCCTTGACAACAATCTGCTTCGATCCAGTTAAGGCGGGTATAACCACCACTCTCTGGGATGCGATTGCCCACCGGTCGGACCAATTGAACGTTCCTGTTACATGCAGTGAAAGGAAGGCGTTACCATAAGAATAACTAACAACCAAATAGAAGTGCCACTTACGTTGGTACTTCTTTTTGTGCGTGTGCCGAACTCCAGATTCACGCTGCTGAGACAAGCTTTTGTGAATAACGGAACAAGCAGATATCCCACCTGATGTTAAGCGGTAACCTCTGCCTTTGTCGCATAGGTCATGTCCACCTAGGACGCACCCTATGTGGCATTGCACTGCGCCCGCTACCCTGAGACATAAAGATGAAAAGTCTCATGTGCCTGTAATTTACACATAATATACATTAGACATATACATACTTCCCCGCTTCAAGAATGCCCCGCGCTTACCGATGTCGTCCATCATGTAATCGATAAATAGGTACTTACAACCATTAAAAGGTACTATCCGCTGCAAAAGTCCCTGACCCTGCTAAGGGTGAATTTGGTTTAAAAAATGTGACCAGTCGTAGTGACGTCAGCCCCGCCCTAATGGCTATTGAACACAGCCAGCAGTTTGGTGCTATTCCGGGGCACAATTTTTTTTTTAAATATTAGTACCAACCTAACATAACTACTTGAGGAAGATCCGTATACAATTAAATAGGAACTATACTATACTCGTCAATAGATACAATTGCCTTCATAAGGTGATGGAGCAAAAAAAATATGGCATTCGCAATAACGTTTAACCACTTGTTTTATTGTTTCTCCATCCATAAATCGAAAAGTAAACAGCGGGGCTGACCCGACTAGTGGATAGCGGCGTTCGCACTTTGATTAGTGATTAGTGATAAGTATAAGTTTAGTGCATACAAAAAGTGTATTCAAATTAGCGTCCGTACTGTTTAATACTAATCACTAAGCACCTGTATTAATCACTCGCACTATCACTCATCAAAGTGCGAACCAGTCCCCTTATTCGCTATGATCAAACGTGATGTAACGCGGGCTCGTTACGATATCTGCGTGGAATCATCGTTCAGAATACATTGTAACGTCACACGTTGTTGTCAAGTAATCTCCTATGGTGAGAGCGAATAACAGCCCTAGCTGTACACGTAGCATGCGTGAATTTGTATGTATTTGGCGTGGCTCAGAGCGTGATATCCGTGTTTTTCACTGAGATGGTTTCAGCGGAAGATCAGCGTTGTGTTGCTACAACACAACAAATGCTGAACTGGGCGCCAATTTGTGTCAGTGATGCATGGCTGGTACTAAGAGGCACAAATTAGTTTTATTTTTCTTTGTTTCTGTGTGTGTGTGTCTTTTAGTGTGGAATATTGTTTGTGGACTCATGTTGTTGACACAAATAAATGTTTTTTCTTTATTCTTTCTCTCTTTGATACTCACGCCAGTGTCTTTTCTATAGTGATTATCCTTACGATGTTACATTGTAGTTAATTGCATCTGCTGTCCTGTCACCACGCCACGTTGTAGTCCAAGGATACAGCCAGCAGGAGATTAACTCTAGAAACTAACACAGAGACTTCTAGTCTCGCGGCCCGCTCGCGACTTCGTTCGCGTGGTCCCGGTGACCCGAAAGCAGCACCACCAACCGGGTTTTTTGAAATTTTATTTTATAACAACCTTCACCTGACAATAACAAACACCACAAAAAAAGAATTAGCGGAATCAGTCAGGCCATTCGAGTTATAGCGTGACCAGGAGAAATAGGGGTTCATTATTAGATTTATAGATTTTAATTTGCAATCCTAATACCTAGATACACATTTGTTTTGGCTGTGTTGGAGTAAGTTCAGTCCCAAGCTTTATTATCATCTAAATAATCTGAGATTTTGTAGTACCCTTTTTTGAAAAGTTTATTTTCAATTACCTTTTTATTGAATTTATTTATCGACAACTTCAGCACGTCGCTTCGGATCTTTTTATAGAAGCGTACACATTGTCCCTTGATGATGATAATGATGATGATGATGATGATGATGATGATGATGATGATGAAGATGATGATGATGATGATGATGATGGTTATGATGATGATGATGATGTTGATGACGATGATGATGATGATAATGATGATGATGAAGATGATGAAGATGATCATGATCATGATGATGATGATGATGATGATGATGATGATGATGATGATGATGATGATGATGATGATGATGATGATGATGATGATGATGATGATGATGATGATGATGATGATGATGATGATGATGATGATGATGATGATGATGATGGTGATGATGATGATGATGATGATGATGTAGGTAATCCTTAACGTAACATAAGAGAAATGCAAGAATGCAGATCTAATACCTTGATAGGCAAACCACAGCAAAACGAATTCTAATGAGGTCGTAATCGGTCATTCTACAAGGTTTTACGGAATTGGTTTGTTTTTAATAAAATAAAAGAAATAATGGCAACTGTAAAATCAGCTATTTAAGTTCGGATACTTATCTTGGGGTCAATAACTTTGAAATGGGTCTCATTACGTCTTTCTTAATTAGTTTCATTTTATAGGTTTTTTTTATTAACATGTAATCACTGAGCACATGCGTGGTTTAATTATATGTGAGTGTATTGCGTGTCTTTTTGAATGTGTGGACTTTGACCTCCAAAATCTTCGTAATTCTGCCCCCTTTTTGCCCCCTCCCCGTTTTCCGAGAGGTTGGTACTATCAGCCATGCTGCTTCTTACTTAGAGGTGAGTGAGATGTCAGATGTTACACATTGATGTTTTTTTATGTCTTTTACTTGGATATCAAGTTATTGCTAAATGTCCTGGTCAGTACTTAAACTATTTTTGCAACCCTTGTGAGAAGAATCCGTCATGGATACCCGCCTGCCACGGGTGTGACAGGAGGGTTGTGCCGGACTAGAACCGGCTTAAACCATCACTGTGTTCATCCGGTCGCCTTTTGTCGGGGCAAAGGGTACGCTTTCGCACTCTTCCGCTGTCCCGACAGCGTTGGTCCCCGGCGGAGGGGACCCATTCCCGGTGGGGTGGAGCACGATACTACACCCTTTTTTTTTACTTTTTTTTATACTACTGAATGACAGAATAAGCACATGGCCCATCTGATGTTAAGCGGTAACCTCTGCCTATGAACAGACCATTACCTCATAGATCACGTCCACCTAGGACGCACCCCATGTGGCATTGCCCTGTGCCCGCCACCCTGAGACATAAATATGAAAAGTCTCATGTGCCTGAAATTTCACCGGCACCCTTACCCTTCAAACAGGAAGACAGCAATGCGAGCACTACTGCTTTTCGGCAGAATTAGGTATGGTGGTAGTACTTCCCTGGACGAACTCTTTCACAAAAAAGCTCTACTACTACTAAAGTGTCCCTGTCTCCGCGAGGGGCACGCAAGAACACTACGCGCCACCTCGGGGCCTAAACCATCATCGGCAACGAACACCCCGTGTCCGCTTAGGCCCCAGTTAAGGGGGCTGAAGGAGAGTTTGGAAGCGTCGCGTCGTTTTGGCAACCCTATTCTAAGTCACTGCACGCGGAATGTTATATGTTTGTATGGAAACCACGAAATGGGCTGGTTTCATCATTATCAGACGGAATTTAAAAAAAAAAAACAAGCGAGCCTTTGTATAAGATGTAACATCTGACATCTCATGTCCTCAAAAGCAACACGGCTGACAGTACCAACCTCTCGGAAAAATGCGCGCTACCTGTTACACACTTCCGTCCCTTTTCACGAAATCACTCCCACAGATTGCAGGAAAGCGAGAGAAAACATGTTAAAAATCAATAAAAAATAACCAAAATCTTGTTTCATCTGTAAAATAATCCTTGTAAATACCTAGAATCCCATCACATGAACAAACTTTGAAACGTAATAGGTTTGTCTCCCTTGAGAAATCACACGAGGCAGTAGGTACTCTGAACGCCACACAGCTGTGTTGCCAAGTTGAACTCTACAGATAAGCGACCAAACAGCGCTACAATGTAACGTAGCATCACGACAATAAATACATTAATTGCTTATTAGAGTCTCGACAGAAGTCATGACAGAACGCCACACAGTTAGCTGTTGCCAAGCCGGACCCTACAGACAAGCGACCAGACAGTGCTACTAAATATAAAGTAACATCATGACAATGTAAACGGTAACGACGACGGTATCGGTTTGAAGACCTCTGTGGCGCGGCGGGCGAACGTTCGCCTGCGACGCAGTAGGTTGCGGGTTCAATTCCCGCCTCGGAACAAATATTTGTGCGATCCGCAGATGTTTGTTCAGGGTGTTCTGGGTATTTTCTATATATAATAAAAAATATCTATCTATGTAATATATTGTATTAAGTATATCAGTTGTCTAGTACCCATAACACAAGCCCTGCTTAGCTTGGGGCTAGATAATGTTGTGTGAACTGTCCAGCAATATTTATTTTATTTTATTTATTTAACTTATAGTTAGAGGCTTGAAAGTAAGCATTAAGAGCACGCTGCACGACATACTTTCCATACAAACGCTCGTGCTCAGCTCGTACGTGATTATGAAGTTGTAACAATTTCTTCGTTAGATGTTTTGAACAAATATGTATCATGAAGAATATATCAAGGTTCACGGAGAAACAACTTTTTTTTTACCCCTAAATTCAGTATAAGTCTTCATAAATTTTTACCTGAACTTTGTATGTTCATAATGTACTTATAAACTGTAAAGTAAAAAAAAGGATTCCGGGATACCTCGCCCGTGTTATGTAAATTCTAAACGACACACATTGTTGTAACAATCTAGTAAGACTTTCTCAAAAACACGTACGTTTTGGAACAAGTTTTATGAATATTTTGCGTATTTATTGCCGTTTCGCAAGTAAGTAGCGGAATTTTCCGAATTCCAACCAAAGTATCTGGCACTGGCTATAATTTTTCACAGTGCCTCTCTTTCAAACATTGAGTTTGATGAAACGACAAGCTTTTAGACCACGCTTGCGATGTGCTTCGATGCGTCACGCAGCGCCACCTTAAGACAGGACGCCACACAGTTAGATCTGTTGCCAAGCCGGACTCTGGAGATAAGCGACCAAACAGTGCTATAAAATACAAAGTAACATCATGACACTGACGGTAATTTATAGTTAGAGGCTCGAAAGTAAGCATGAAGACAGGACGCCACACAGTTAGATCTGTTCCCAAGCCAGACTCTAGAGATAAGCGACCAAACAGTGCTATAAAATACAAAGTAACATCATGACACTGACGGTAATTTATAGTTAGAGGCTCGAAAGTAAGCATGAAGACAGGACGCCACACAGTTCGATCTGTTGCCAAGCCAGACTCTAGAGATAAGCGACCAAACAGTGCTATAAAATACAAAGTAACATCATGACACTGACGGTAATTTATAGATAGAGGCTCGAAAGTAAGCATGAAGACAGGACGCCACACAGTTAGATCTGTTGCCAAGCCAGACTCTAGAGATAAGCGACTAAACAATGCTATAAAATACAAAGTAGGGACATGACAATGTAAAAAGTATTTGCTTATTAGAGTCTCCAGAGTAGGCATGAGGCCAGGACGCCACACAGTTCGCTCTGTTGCCAAGCCGGACCCTACAGACAAGCGACCAAATAGTGCTATGAAATATAAGTAGCAACATGGCAATGTAAAAGATAATTGCTAATTATTCGTAGAATTTCGAGAGACGACATGAAGACAGGATGCTACATAGTTAGCTTAGATGTCAAGCTGGACTTCACAGACAAGCGACCAACCGGTGCTACCAAACACCAAATAAAAAGTAGCAATAGATAATGCTTATAAAATCCTCGAGAGAGGGCATGAGGTATAACTATACGCATAAGCTCAGGTTGCGAAGCTAGAGTCTATGGACGGGCGACTTAAATCATCTTATATTATGTTAGGTACTTCGAAGTATGTCTGATTATTTTTGCAACAAGCAGATGATTATTGAAATGTCTGGCTTTATTAACAGCCAGGCTCCACAGACCGGCAATTAAACGTTAACGATTTAATTGCACCAACTTCGGTGTTGCTGTACGATATTCCTCGAGAACACAAGGCAAGCCACACAGTTATAATATATATCTGGACTTCACAGAAAAGCGACACACAATTGTATGTTACATCAGTCCGCTACAAATCGCACTCTGGTTTCCTCGTATGTTCCTCATTTTGTTCGCTCGTAGATAGCGACTTTGTTTTACCACAGAATAAATAATAGGTTATACACTATGTACTGATTTCCCACGCTGCGTTGATGAGTCGCGCTTGAAATCTTGCCCGGTCGCGCGTCTGCCTACCCCTGACCACAAAGTAACCTACTCCTGTCGCCATGCAGTCTGGTCCAATTGACATCTGACTCGGCTAATTCAACTCGAGTGCAGTGTGTGGTCGATACATTGAATGCGTTTCGATTTTTTAAATTAAATATGATGCAATAGGTATCAGTATGTCGTTATTGTAACCTTTACTGAGATATTCAAGATTGCATGGTGTGTCCGGCCTACGAATAGGCCCCTATGTCTCCTTCCGTGGATGTCGTAAAAGCCGACTAAGGGATTACCCGGACTTGTTGATAAGATTCGTTGGTATACAATTTGTCCTGGCTGCTAGCTTATTATGGAATGTGTTATTACTGGAAGAAAGCGTTAGCAGAGTCAGTCGTGGGAAGCAATGGCAGCGAAGAGCTCACCACTCACCACTCACGTCACGTCTATATTCCACGATGGTGCAACCCACTGTGAAACGAACTGCTAAGGAGTGGAATACACTACCGTCGTCTGTCTTTCCTGAAAACTATAACCTGGGTCTCTTCAAGGCTAGAGTGACTTAAAGGCCTTCTAGACCTTTGTGCTTCAACTTCGGCCACATCGTCACTTTCCAACAGGTGAGATCGTGGTCAAACAAAGGTCTATCACAGTTAAAAAAAGGGTCCCTTTGAGGCTCTGCCTACCTCTTCGGGTAAAAATGTTTTTGTTTATGTACGTATGGTATGTATACATGAGAATGCACTGGTTGTGTAGAATGCACCGCTCGTGCAAATTACCTACATATACCTATGTTTTTTTCTTGAAGAATTATGTTTTTCAAACAAGCTTTTATGAAATTAGTGATCGGTACCGTGAGCTGATCAAAATCAGCCAATCACTGCCAGGCTACTTAATCATCGAGAAGTGCAGTCGTCCACCTTCCATCTCTATCATCAATAATCATCTTGCTTTCACTATTATTATTACAAGCTTTTACTTTGCAATGTATGTATATGTTTGTCTGAGTGGAATCCGGGTGGAATCTTGTAACTGAATTTTAAAGCAGTTATCCTCAACCGATTGAGCTGAAATTTGGCATACCTGTCTCTAGTTCCGATGACAATACAATATGATGGTGACAGCGAGCTGATCTGATGATGGAGACGGCGGTTGGACAACTGAACACCTCGATGGATAATAGTAGACTGTCCGTGTTTAGGCTCATTTCGATCAGCACACGGTTACGATCACTAATTATATATTTTTACAAAAAAACTTATATTGTATTGTCATCGGAACTTGACAGATATGCAACATTTGTTGGGTGGAACTTGGGAGATGTGACACACTCCCAAACAAACAAACGCGTATAGCGTTTTCGTTTTTCGTTTCTTATAATAATGCCTGTAAAACAATTAGTGCCGTGAAGTATCCGGCCTAAGAAAATACCATCATTTGTCTTTTCATGGGATTTCCCATTGAGTAATAAACATCAATGTGATTTCCACACACATGAGCAAGAGCAAGAGCATGTACGAGTTCTCCGAGCTGGTACAATCTTGCGAAGATTCTCATCATTTCCACAATTAGATTTTACGATTGTAAATTACCACTAGCAATTAATCACTTTATGACTGTTCAAGGTGATTTCCCCGGAGATCCGTATTTTATTTTATTAATTGATGTTTACTGGTATTTGACCCACCTTTTTAAGCGACTTCAAAAAAAGATTCCATTGTTCATCAAAATCAGGTTCTGATGATGGGATCCATGAGGAATTGAGGTATAACTCATATATATACAGCGATATCGGTATTTTCAGCAACAAATTAAGCATGTGCATTCAGAGAGTATCATTCGGTGAAGTGGAATTGATAAAGCAGACCAGAGATGGTCATTGGAACTCCTTAATTATAAGTATTTTACGGATGGCGATAAGGGTGACTTTCCGATATCAGATTGACCTGAAATTTGGCATACCTGTCTAGTTCCGACGACTGTTTTGACGACCTCTGTGGCGCGGAGGGCGAAGGTCGGCCTGCGACGCAGGAGGTTGCGGGTTCGATTCCCGCCTCGGAACAAATATTTGTGTGATCGCAGATATTTGTTCAGGGTGTTCTGGGTATTTTCTTTGTATAACAAAAAATATCTATCTATTTAATGTATTGTATTAAGTATATCAGTTATCTAGTAACCATAACACAAGCTCTGCTTAGCTTGGGGCTAGATAATGTTGTGTGAACTATCCAGAATTATTTATTTATTCATTTTATTTATTTAGTTCCGATGATAATACAATATTATGATGGTGACAGCGAGCTGATCTGATGATGGAGACGGAAGGTGGACCACGGAACTCGTCGATGGATAATAGTAGACTGGCCGTGTTTAGGCTCATTTTGATCAGCACACGGTTCCAATTTCTAATTTTATAAAATATTGTATTGGGGTTAATGCTTTGAAAAAGTTAAAGGGTTTAAAGGGTTAAAGCTTTGAAAAAGTTAAAGGGTTAAAGCTTTGAACTCAGCATTGGATTCTTTTTATTTTCTAAAGAATTATCGAGTCCTCCTCTATTTCACGGTCTAATAATAGGAAATAGTAGTGTAAATACTTTTTATTACAAGCTTTTAACTTACTTTTTAGATTGTTTATTAGGTCCAGCAAGCCTAATTAGGACCACTTCTTGACATCCGATTGAGCTGAAATTTGACATACCTGTCAAGTTCCAATGACAATACAATATGATGGTAACAGCAAGCTGATCTGATGATGGAGACTGAAGGTGGACAACGGAACTCCTCGATGGATTCCGCCCACGTGCTATCATTGTGGTTGTGGTAGGTACGTGTGAATGCTCCCTTAACGGAAACCATGCCATGTATTCTTAAGTCCCACCAATTGGAACACGTGTCTTAAACAATTAGTACCTACAAGGGTTAGCATGACTGTCTCACGCAGTTCAATTAGCTTCCTTTATTACTAGGTCGTCTGCGTGTCTAGAACTATATATATTACGTCATTAGTAAATGGTCTACTCATTGTTATATTGATAACACGTAATTAATTTTGTAAAAATTATAAAACACTCGTTCGGGAGCTACGATGCCACAAACAAACACACCCAGAGACACACACAACACAGACATACACTACGCACACAGACACACACACACACACACACACACACACACGCACACAGACACACAGAGACACGTCAAACTTATAACACCCCGTCGTTTTTGCGTCGGGGGTTAAAAATAAGTAGGTAACACATTTATTTACAGAAAGAATATTAGGTACCTTTGATTATCCAGACAAAGTTTTTTAATTCTCTAATTCTATAACAACTAATAAATAAAAAATAAAAAAAATGCTGGACAGTGTACACAACATTATCTAGCCCCAAGCTAAGCAGAGCTTGTACTAATACGAGTACAAGTAGGTATGGACAAAGTTAAATACAATACATATGAAACAGTTGCGCTACCTGAAGATTATAATAAATAACTCATTGTTATTTACGAACATAATAGTACAGGCAAATTAGTTGATTTACGAACATAATAGTACAGGCAAATTAGTTGATTTACGAACATAATAGTACAGGCAAATTAGTTGATTTACGAACATAATAGTACAGGCAAATTAGTTGATTTACGAATATAATAGTACAGGCAAATTAGTTGATTTACGAACATAATAGTACAGGCAAATTAGTTGATTTACGAACATAATAGTACAGGCAAATTAGTTGATTTACGATCATAATAGTAAAGGCAAATTAGTTGATTTACGAACATAATAGTACAGGCAAATTAGTTGATTTACGAACATAATAATATAATATAAGTTATAAATAAAGCTTTTATTTAGTTTCACCTGTCTCGGAGTCTGTAATTTTTTATTTATCTTTTTATACTTCTTTGAATGACGGATCAAGCAGATGATCAACCTGATGTTAAGCGGTACCCTCTGCCTATGAACAGTGCATTATCACATAGGTAATTTCCACCTAGGACGCGCCCTATGCGGCATTGCACCGCACCCGCCACCCTGAGACATAAAGATGAAAAGTCTCATGTGCCTGTAATTTCACCGGCAACCATACCCTTCAAACCAGAACACAGCAATGCGAGCTCTAATAATAATATTTGACATCTTTTATAACATGTAATTCATGTGGTTAAGTATACTGCTTTGCGGCAGAAATAGGTATGGTGGTAGTACTTCCATGACGAACTCTTTCACAAAAAAGCTCTACTACTACTACTAAATCTAACAAGTTAGACCCACTTCCCGGTGTTCCACTGAGCTGAAATTTGACATACCTGTCAAGTTCCGATGACAATATACAATCGATCAATGACTACAATTAGTCATTGCAATCGATGCATTATTTGGGAAGATCAATCTGCCATTTTTGAAAGTCGACATTTTTATTTTAATTACATTTTAATGTCTTTTGTCGAGTTATTTCGTGTAATTTTGGTGGCATTTTAACCGGTGTAACTTGGATAAATAGCACATGTGATAAATAGCACATGAGATGTCGTCAAAAAGTGTATCGCGTGTCTTTTCGAATTGGTGGATTTTCCCTGTAAAATCTCTGTTTTTCTGCCACTACCTATTTATACTGTGGGACTTGACGGAGACTCTTGACGACTTTACTAAATTTTATTACAAATATTGACATTTGCAAAATTGTTTGGAGCACTCCTCAAAAGCCGTTATAAGAAGAAGAAGAAGAGCATGATTTATTTATTTATTTATCCCATCACAACGCTTTAGTAGATTAGCTTCTTCAAAAATAGTTTGTCCGGGGAATCGACCACCATACTTATTTCTGACGCCAAGGAATACTGGTAAAGCTAGATGAGTATGAGGCTTTAGAAATGTATGTCTCAAGATGGCTGACTCAGTGCAATGCCACGTAGGACGCGTCCTAGGTGGACTTAGGTCACGGCGAACGCTCACTTCTCGCAAAATAATAGTTTTAATGTAAAACTCGTATCATGATCATCAGCAGCTTTCAGATCTCCAATGCTGGAAGGCCTCCCCCGTAAAAATAGGGGGATTTGCTATAATTACCACGCTTGCTGGCGGAGTATCAGGTGGATGCTTCTGCCCGTTCTCTGTTGTCCCTCAGTCGGCTTTTATGATATCCACGGGAGGAGACGGAGGTGTTTATAGTAGTACACTTTAGTATCACGTGATAGTGTCACCCATCTCTGACGCAAATGCAAAGGTAAACCACCGACCCACATAATGACGTCAATGCTCAGTATTCACACATACAGTTCAATAAACATTTGTTTTACTATAAGTACTTCTACTATTATATATTCTGTGCTATAAGTACTGTGTGTACACACGGCGCAGCTCACTATCTACCCCACAGTACGTTTATAGATAAAAAAACACTAATATTATAAGTTTTTTGTGAAAAATATATTTGTAATACAAGCTTTTATAGAATTAGTGATCTGATCAAAATGAGCTCAAACACGGCCAGTCTACTATTATTCATCGAGGAGTTCCGTTGTCCACCTTCCGTCTCCATCATTAGATCAGCTCGCTTTTACCATCATATTGTATTGTCATCGGAACTTTACAGGTATGCCAAATTTTAGCACAATCGGTTGAGGATAACTGCTTTAACATTCAGTTGCAAGATTCCACCCGGACAAACATGTATTGCAAGTTAATATATATATATATATAAGCTTACCGCTTGCTTATCTTATCTTACTTATAAGCTAAACGGTTAATATAAATCCAAAATATAAGACTGAAATTATCCGACAGAGAACTAAAGTCATTGACATAGCTCACATTAGCAAGCTGAAGTGGCAATGGGCTGGTCATATATGCCGAAGAACCGACAACCGTTGGGGTAAGCGATTTCTTGAGTGGAGACCGCGTCTTGGCAAACGTAGCGTGGGGCGCCCTCTGGCTAGGTGGAGCAATGAACTACGAAAGGCGGCGGCAGAAAGTGGGTGAGAAGAGCCGAACACCGGGCTCAGTGGCATTGGGAGAGGCCTATTTCCAAAGATTTATCTTTGTCTATGTCCAGCAGTGGACTAGTGTGGGCTGATGATGATGATGATAAAGCTTACAATGACAGTATTCGTGCAACCACATACATAAGCAATGTAGCCTCTAAATTTCAGGTCTCTAGGTTTAGGCTGTGCATTGAAAGTCAGTCACGAAACGATTTTATATGTATTGATAAGTATGACATCACTATAAAAACCTATAAAAAGCTTGATTTCATGGTCAAAGAAAATAAAAAAGCGACTCGCTTCTTTTTGTTCGAGTTTTTGTCGAGTGAGTGTTATATTACGGACAAAAAGTAAAAGAGGTCAAGATCAAGGTGAGTGACTAGTGGTAGCCGGTGGCTTCACTCGCATTGAAAGCTTATTCGACGTCAGTAACTATCACTATAAGATGAGAAGTCTCATGTGCCTGTAATTTCACCGGCACTCTTCAAACCAGAACACAGCAATGTGAGCACTACTGCTTTGGGGCAGAAATAGGTATGATGGTAGCACTTCCCCTGACGAACTCTTTCACAAAAAAGCTCTATCTATCGATTATCTATATATCTATGGCCAAGCCATTGCAACTTCAGCTTGCTAATCGAGTGGGCTATGTCGGTTTATAGTACCAGCTCTGTAGGATAACCTCATTTTGGATTATCAGGAGAGTATTTCCCTATGAAATCAAATCACAAGCAAACAAATGGAGCGTAGTATCCTAGGAGTGAAACTCACGGACCACACTCCCAAACACAGATAGCTGACGTCGCTCAAAAAGCTGCTAAACTTAAGTGGGACTGGGCTGGACATGTGTGCCGTATGTCAGAAGAACTATGGGCGAAGACCACGACTGAATGGATCCCAAACAGACGACGGCCACGTGGAAGGCCCAGACGGAGATGGCGGGATGAGCTAGACTCCTACTTGAAGGATTGCTCCCAAATAGCCAACAATACAGACGAATGGAAGGTGGGAAGGGAAGCCTTTGCCCTGCAGCGGGACACTACAGGCTCATAATAATAATTACCTACTATTATTACTATTACTATTAGCCCATACTGTCCCATTGCTGGGCAAAAGCCTGCCCCCATTTCCGCCAGTCACTACGTTTTTGGGCAACCGTTTCCCATTCCCTCTCATAGGCGTCCAGTTCATCGCGCCACCTCATGCGTGATCTGCCGCAACTCCGCCTGGCTGTATTCAGGGCTCCATGCCGCCGTGGTAATTTTGGTCCAAAGTAGTAGGTCGGGCATGCGGCAAATGTGACCGGCCCAATCCCACTTCAGCCGCGCGGCCTTCTCTTCCACATCGGCTACTTTGGTTTTGGAGCGCACTATGGTGTTTCGGATGCGGTCAGTTAGTTTAACGCCCAAAATACTGCGTTCCATTGCCCTTTGGCAAACCTTGAGTTTGGAATTCTGGATGTTTGTCAAAGACCAAGTTTGTGATCCGTAAGTCAAGACGGGATAATAATAATAAAAACAAATTAGAGTCAACTAACAAACACTGAACTCAACAAATTTAATATAGTAAGGCCACTTCACCGTTCTCCGCAGCAAGACGAAGCTTACGTCATTATTACATCTTTTGGTTACGGTTTTTTAGCTCCATACTTTTTTTTTGCGCGGTCGAGAAGAAATGTTTTCTTAGTTTTTTATTGGATATCTTCTCATTACGGACCTATTTATACTTTGGTAGAATGGTTCAGTATAATTAGTGTAGAAAAGAGTGTGCGGAATAAGATAACGCGGTAAAAAAACAATTTTAACAAAAACGAGCGATCCTTACACTACAGACCGTTCACCGGAAGATGTCAGAAGAATAGTGCCAACCCAGGGCAGGGGACATCGCACGGGGAACGGTCTGTAGTCGCATATGATGTGTAACATCTGGCATCTCACCTCCTTAGTAATAAGCAACATGGCTGATAGTACCAACCTCTCGGAAAAATGCGCGCTACCAACCTCTGGAAAAGTGTGCGACCCTTCCGTCCCTTTTCACGAAATCACTCCCACAGATTGCGGGAAAGTGAGAGGAAAGTAGTAAAAATAAATAAATAAATAAATAAATAATACTGGACAGTTCACACAACATTATCTAGCCCCAAGCTAAGCAGAGCTTGTGTTATGGGTACTAGATAACTGATATACTTAATACAATATATTACATAGATAATGTAATTATTTATTGTAATAAATAAATTAAAAAAAATCAACAGAACAAAACCTCGCCATCTTATATTTTTATTTATTTGTGTCAGTGCTGTAGAGAGAAAACTAAAATGTTAATTACATTTTAGAAGCATTATCTGTACCTAGCTTTAAACTAATTCGTTCATTGCATTTATTGTCTATATGCAATTCATTCATTGGTTCATTCGCATCAATATCAAATGAAGTTTGATCGCACTTGATTTCTTATTTTTTACAAGTTTGTGTGTATGTTCGGGTCAAATGATGCAACTGAATTTTAAAGCAGTTATCCTCAACCAATTGAGATGAAATTTTGCATACTTGTCAAGTTCCGTTGACAATACAATATTACACAGAGACAGCGAAAAAAAATCCAAAGTTTCCTAAGATTTACGCAAAAAAAATACATCCTACTGCTTCCAAACGCCTGAAGTGATTTTAATGGTTCTTTCACAATATTAAAGGCAATTTAGAGGTTAAAAAAAAGTTTAGGATTTTTGAAAATAGTCATTTACTTGAGACAGTTGCGGTTTTTCGTGATTTCCGCTCACTATTTGTTTCGCGTGCTCTGTTCTGCCCCGTTCTTATACTTACCGGAACTGTACTGAGTTAGATAGTGACAGAATTTGGGGTGACTAAACACTTCAAGAGTTTTACATGGTTTTTATTGATCCCTTATCCTCTCAACACTACTTTCGTCTTTCCTTCGCAAAAAAAGACCATTTCTTAGCACACCTGCTTGGTTTTTTTGCGCTGTTTTTCAGTCTCCTTCGAATCTGCCAGTGATTCATATTCTACCGGCTTTCTTGAAGTTGGCGTTGCGTAAGTATAGGTACCCTATGAATGGACTTGACGGAGACTCTTGACGACTTTGACTTTGAATTGAATTTGGCATTTTTGAAAGAAACTATTTTTTTATTTCATTACATTTAAATGTGTTTTTTCGAGTTATTTCGTGTAATTTTGGTGGCATTTTGATTAATAGAACATGTGTGGTGTAGTTAAGTTAGTTAAGTGTACCAATTGCGTGTCTTTTCGAAATGATGTTTTTTTATCAGGAAAAACTCGGTTTATCTGTCACTATTTAAGCTAGATTATGACCTGACGGAAACTCTCGACGACTTGACTATAAAAATATAATTATACCTATCACTTGACATTGGGAAAATTGTTTGGAGCGCTCCTCAGAAGCTAATAATGAAGAAAAAAAAGAAGAAAGAATGGACTTGACGGAGACTCTTAACGACTAAGGTTTTTACACGATAATAAAATATTTCTCCTACTTGCTCGGAAATGGTTTCAATCTACATCTACATCTACATCTACATCTACACTAATATTATAAAGAGGAAAGATTTGTATTTTCGTGTGTATGTTTTTAAAGAATAAACTCAAAAACTACTGTGCCGATTTCAAAAATTCTTTCACCATTGGAAAGCTACATTCACCCTGAGTGACATAGGCTGGCTAGGGAGGCTGTTTTTCATCCTGAAACTACCCGTGAGAAGCCGGGACGAGTCGCTAGTATTTAAATAAAGGAATACGACCATCAGCTCTTATTTCTGTACACACGCCTACAATTTCCAACACGACAATAATAGAGATTGGCCGACAGTAGCGGTAGCGAGGTTATTTTTAGTGCACACTTAACATAAGTTAGTTTTTTATGTACACGACATTTATTTCTCGGTAAGATGTGGGTTGTGTGGTTTTTTGTTTCTTACATGACGCTAAACTTATTTAAGTTGTCTAAATGGAAGGAACTAGTACCTATAGTAGGTACAGGCTCGGCCTAGTTTAGGTATTAGTGATTACGTATACCTAACTAATAAGTAACATATCATAAACGTATAAAGACTAGTAATTTGTCAGTCAGGATGTACTTCGACATAGACCTCCTCCATTTTGTGCCATCGCACACGGTCTAGATAGATAAATAGATTAACACTTTATCGTACACCAAAAAAAATAAAAAACAAAAAGAAAAGGATTAACTAAATCATATTATAGTACAATGGGCGGCCTTATCGCTGAAAGCGATTTCTTCCAGGCCTATAGGCTTGCTCTGCGCCATCCCTTGGGCAATCGTCTCCCAGCGCTTGACAGTCTGCCTCTACTGCGCTTCCCATCCCATTGCTTTCCATCGATACCAGGCAGTTTGTATCATAGGTCCATTTAGTTCTTCTCTGACCTCATTGCATGGCTTATCCGTCGCTATTTTACTCTGTTTTATATTTTATTTTTAACTGCGTGAATGACGGAACAAGAAAATAGCCCACCTGATGTTAAGCGGTAACCTCTGCTTATAACAATGCAGTGCCTCAAGCAAAATTTATACTTTCATTCAAACGAAAAAAACAATCCCCAAATGTAAGCATTCCAAAGCCACAACGACGCATAGCAACAACCTGCATGTTAGGTTATAATTATTTCCCAACAGATTTACGAGCTGAGAGATAACGATTTAGATAATTGCTAGGCAACAGCGATTATGTCAAAAAGGGAAGGGACAATATCGATAGATTGATATTTGATATATCGACAACTGAAACGTGTGGGTTAAACAAGCTTTTATAAAATTAGTGATCGTAACCGTGTGCTGATCAAAGTGAGCCTAAACACGGCCAGTCTACTATTATCTATCGAGGAGTTCCGTTGTCCACCTTTCGTCTCCATCATCAGATCAGCTCGCTATCACTATCATATTGTATTGTCATCGGAACTTGACAGTATGCCAAATTCAAGCTCAATCGGTTGAAGATAACTGCTTTAAAATTCAGTTGCAAGATTCCACCCGGATTCCAC
Organism: Operophtera brumata; assembly: GCA_932527175.1. NCBI lineage: Eukaryota > Metazoa > Arthropoda > Insecta > Lepidoptera > Geometridae > Operophtera > Operophtera brumata. Next base: position 47,784,359 of record OW052239.1, on the reverse strand, counting down.
CCAGACACAAACATACATAGGTACCTACATTACGAGTTAAATAAAAGCTTGTAAAATATTGACCCTACGGCAACAGTCAGATACGAGAAATGATGGGGGAATTATAAATACACATTATGGTGGTACGTTACGCTTGAGGCGCGAAATTCAACTTTTATTGTGTTTTTGCTCATCACAGCTCATCAACACTTCTTGAGATACTTAGCGAAACCTGGCTTTGCGAAAACTAAAAGATCTAGCACAAATGTTTTGATTAATAATGTCCAGTCAGATACGAGAAATGATGGGGAATCATAAATACACATTATGGTGGTACGTTACGCTTGAGGCGCGAAATTCAAATTTTATTGCGTTTTTGCTCATCACAGCTCATCAACACTTCTTGAGATAGCGAAACCTGGTTTTGAAAAATTAAAAGATCTAGCACAAATGTTTTGATTGATAATGTCTCAAAAATATCGGTATATTCCCAATATCCACGTTATTTTGTCCACGTTAACGTATAAACAGCGGGAAGTCACAAAATCCCTTCCCGTTGTTCACTATTATTAGTTTAGCTACGAAAGTCAATGAAAAAAAAAACATTGTTGCAATATTTGTTGCTAAACTAATAATATTTTTGAAATAACATCAATGCTCTGCCTACCCATTCGGAAAAAGGAGTGTCTATGAATGAATGAATGAATGGTACTGATGCTCAAGTAGAATATTATGATGTGGTTTTTTTTTCGAATAGTTATTTAATTGAACATATTATTTGCAGTTAGTATTGTTACAACACTAAAATAAAATTTAAAATTGAATTTGCTAGTAAATTATATCAAGAACCGACAGCTAATTCTATTCTGTATTACCAAAATTGAGTTATAAATTATTATAGCAAATTATAACTGCCTCAACGAAAAACAACCTTACAACCAACCAACAAGGTGTAAAATACTATGAAGATAAAAACTCGTAAATAACATTATGATATGGACATTACATATTTTTATTATTTTAATGACAGGCCTGTCATATTTTCAATGATTTAAGATGTCAGTTTTTGATACAAAAAGTTTGTACCAACGATTGAACACCTGTGTTTAATTCTAATTTTGGTCGTGGTGCTCAAACTTTTTTGACAAGACGTTGCGATCTTTGAAGAGCCTAGGCTTTTTTAAAACGTAAATCAATAATATTATGTCCGGATAAAAATTAAATGCATTCGTTGGTGAGCGCATCACTTGAGAACGGCTGGACCGATTTGTGTATTTTTATATGTTCGTAGTAGACCGAATAAGATTTTAAGGTAATGAAAAAGATACCAGTAAATTTCAATAAATTGGCAAAAACGTAAAGTACTTTTTTCGATGGGATTTTTGCATAAACTCAAGGTCAGGACAACGTCTGTCGGGTCACGGTTGATCGGATTTTGATGATATTTAGTGTGTGGATACATGCTTGGAGGGGATTGCTTTTTATCCCAACACCACGCGTCAAACACCACGGGCAAAAAGGCTAGTATCATTAATATATACATACATATAATATACAATAAAACAGCCCAGTCTTTGACTACGGAACCCTAAAAATCACACGGAAGAAGTCACGGGCCGCAAGTAAAGTAATAAATATAAAGTAAATTGAATCGAATCAACCATTTGTGGAAGTCTACAAAAAAAACTTCACTCTTTTGTCTTCACAGCCTACATAGAGGTAAAAAACCGCCTAGTAAAAAAACCTTGTTTTTATATCGACATTACTTATATGAGCAGGACAATTGGAATTTCAATTAAATATGAGTAGGTACCCACATTACATTACTCATCAATACTTTTTATTACAATCTAACTTGCAATGTATATGTATGTTTGTCTGGGTGGAATCCTGCAACTGAATTTTAAAGCAGTTATCCTAAACCGATTGAGCTGTAAGGCATACCTGACAAGTTCCTATGACAATACATATAATATAATGGTGACAGCATGCTGATCTGATGATGGAGACGGAAGGTGGACAACGGAACTCCTCGAGGGATATAGTAGACTGGCCGTGTTTAGGCTCATTTTGATCAGCACACAGTTACGATCACTAATTTTATAAAAGCTTGAATGAAAAATCAAAAAATCTTATTTAATTCTCCTCTAAGACATATTGTAAAGCTATGCTGCTACCAAATGAGACACGTGGAAGCTAGATGAAGGGAACTATATCACCATTATAATGTCCGGACTGTCGATCTCAATGGGCATAAAACGCCAGCATCCGATGGCGTAACGACATCTCAGGGCTCATCACAATCACCGATTTAAAAACGATATCAGAGTATGAAATTTACTTTTTTACCTAGAATTCAAAAGATATAAACAATTTATGGATAACAAGCAGCGCCCCGCGGTTTCACCCGCGTTAGTCTCGATCACGTGGGAATATCGGGATAAAAATGTACCTATGTGTTATTCCGGGAGTCCAGTTATCTCCATTCCAAATTTCATCCAAATCCATCCAGTAGTTTTTACGTGAAAGAGTAACAAACATCCATCCATCCATCCATACTTACAAACTTTCGCGTTTATAATATTAGTAGGATTTGGCAATAATAAGTCACATTATAAACCCGGACTTGTTTGTAAGATTCGATGGTATACGATTTTCCCTGGCTGCTAGCTTACTTATATTACTCGTATTACTAGAAGAAAGCGTTAGCAGAACAGCAAAGCTCAAGTGGGAATGGGCTGACCACGTCAGTCGGATGCACCCTGAGAAGTGGGCGAACATTGTAACTCCTTGGGTGCCTGAAGACGGAAGGCGACGACCGACGGGGCCAGCCGAGAAGGCGCTGGAGGGCCGATCTCGGGGCTTACGAGAAAGAGTGGTGGGAAACTGCCAAAGACCGGGATGAGTGGATGATTTTGGGGGGACCTTTTCCCAGCAGTGGGACACAAAAGATTGATTAAAAAAATGGCTGAAAGATCACGATAAATTTATTTCTGCCGCAAAGCAGTAGTGCTCGCGTTGCTGTGTTCCGGTTTGAAGGGTATGGTTGCCAGTGAAATTACAGGCACATGAGACTTTTCATCTTTATGTCACAGGGTGGCGGGTGCAGTGCAATGCAGCATAGGTTGCGTCCTAGGTGGACGTGCGTGACCTATGTGGTAATGCACAGTTCATAGGCAGAGGGTACCGCTTAGCATCAGGTGTGGCCATCAGCCTGATCAGTCACACCAAGTTATATAAAAAAAATGTAATCGCCAATGTAAATGTAATTGTAATCGTGTCGTACAGTATAAACCCCGTAATGAGGCGTATCTGGACCTTGGCAGTGAACTTCAAGGGTTCATCTCAAACTGGATAATAGCGTGATTAGCGGTTCCGTGGTAATTGACAATGACTGGACATGACATCAAGTCTGTTAATGTAGTTACTTTTTTGCCGACTCCCTTTAATGAGTCCTTAACTTATCTCTTATTTTGAACTAGTGTCCTCCCATGACTTCACTCGTTAATACCGGGATAAGTAGCCTGTCTGATATCTGTGTACAAAATTTAATCGAAGGTGGTTCTTGTGATTGAGCATCCTAGCGTCACTCAAACTTTTTCATTTTTATTATTAGTATGAAGGTGGGGTATGCCGTAAAATCCCTCGTCTATTTTCTATTCTATTCTATTTCTGGCCATTTGTGCCCCACTGCTGGGCAAAAGCTTCCCCCCACTGCTTCCAGACATCACGATCCTGGGCAATCTTTGCCCAGTCAGCCAGAAACTTATCAATGTTGTCTCGCCATCTCCGTTTTGGTGCCGCGTCGCCTTCTCGCTGGACAGAACGCCGGTTGGGTGGCTAACTTCGCCCACAGCTCGTTTGAAACTTTGACAGCCTCTGCCCATGAGTCATGACCAATTGCGGTCGTATAAAAGAAATGTTACTCCCTATCGGTACCTGCAGTACAAATCTTGACCGAAACGAGTACGCTTTATTTAGGTATATACCTGTTGCGTTCGCATCGCATATTCCCATCGTACATTTTATGTATATAAAAAATAGATATAACGTTTTGTGACAAATATCGTTTAGTGTTGGTGAAAATAATTACCAAAATTATCTTAAGTTTTTTAAAATTAATTTTGTGTTAAAAAATTCAGTGTTTTTTTTATACATGATAATTAGAAGTGACTATGTATAAAGTTTTTTATGAATAGTGTACATACTGATCTCGGTGGAACATTTGAAGTTTGTGAATAGAGCGGGGATTTTATCGATAAAATATTTGTTATCGATATTAATCGACTGGAAAATCTGTCCAAAAGGGATGAGACATCAGCTGAAAATATATTCAGAAGAAAAAGGTTAGTTTTTTTCTGAAATTATTTGGATGGGTTTGGTCCGCTTTGCAACTATTTTTAGCCGTGTGACGACTTAATAATAATCATATATCATAAAAAAACAAATAAGCTCAGTGTGTCTTAGATGTAGATTGTCGTTTCAAACGTCATTTCCGTTGCATCAAAAATATTGGTCAGGCTACCAAAAAGTTGTTTGTGTTACAAGAGACCAAAGAAATATTTTGTCCCTCGAGAGCGTTATTTTTTATTCAGAAGCTTGGAATTCTATAGTAGAATCCTGAGCGTAGCGAGAAATTCCGTGAATATACGACGCCCGAGACCAAAATATTTTGACCCCGAATAGTGATACACACTATTTTTAACCCCCGACGCAAAAACAACGGGGTGTTATAAGTTAGACGTGTCTGTGTGTGCGTGTGTCTATCGCATCGTAGCTCCCGAACGGATGAACAAATTTAGTTTTTTTTTGTTTGTAAGGTGAATTTGTCGTGTGTGTTCTTAGCTATGTTTGATCAAAATCGGTTCAGCCGTTTCATTGCGTAGAGGTTTTTTTTTTATTTTTACAAAATTAGTTACATGTTCATCACTATCTATGAGAAAAATAAAAAGCTTCAGAAGCACGGATGTTGACCAATCAGAAGAGAGTAACCTCAAACTCCCTACAGGGAGCAAAATTGAATGGCGCTCCCGCTATCCTCTATAGCCAATTGTCGTTTTTCGAATAAGTGTGATGAAAATGAAATTACTGACGTAAATATCATAATGACCACCATTTTTATCTACTTTTTTATCTTAATACACATCAGTCGTCAGTATTTTAAATTTGTTTAGATACATTCTTGATGCGTGGATGGTTGTCAGTATGCCTTATTGCCAGGATCTAAACCCACATCCTTTGAGATTCCAGTCTGTACTTAACTGAATATAAATTTGGTACCTATCGACTAAAATTTAGATTTCCAAATTATTTAATTCCATTAAAATTAATTAATACATTCATTTTTATTTTATTTTAATTATTGCTTTAATTTAATCTAGATTTGGTACAGTAGTATATTTTAGATTAAGAATTATTTTTGACTTGTTCACTGATTAGGTAATTGATTTGACGTATCATTCATAAAAATAATTGAAATTATAACCTAACCTTAGCGCTTATTTTAGTACCTAAGTACCTACCTAATTACCTTTATTAGTACCTAAGCAAATCAAACAAAACTTTTGCAGATTACGTGTTGTTAAGGGTAAAAAAACGTAAATCATAAATAAATAAAATAAATAACATTTATAACATTTTACTTATTTGTGCTACTATTTGTACTGACACCCCGTATCAAATTCGGTTCAGTGGTTTTTTGAGTTCCGATAGATTATCGATAAAAACCCTTTGGATAAATCCCTTCCTTACTAAAGTGTTCAGGTAAAAATAACAGGTTTCCTTACATTTAAAACTCGTATTAATCTTGTTAGCCCATTGTATATAACTACTTGGTATTTCCTCCAATTCACATTAACGATTCAACAATGACACTTGCAACTTAATAGTTGCATCAGATGTTGACGCGATACAGTCACGTCACGTGACATCCGACCACACCACCTAATCCAGCCAATAGGAGAGCATGACGTAACGCATAGACATAGAAAAGAATAGAATAGAAAAAACTTTATTGTACATAACAAAAGAACGAAACTTAACACAATGACTGAAGGTACAATGGACAGTCTTATCGCTTAGAAGCTATTTCTGCAACCTTTGGAGGGAATACAAATATAAATATATTTCTTTCGTCAGAATTGCAGGTAGGTACAGTGGCGGAATGAAAACGTTCGTCAGTTTTCAAAGGAATCCCCTTAGCTTGTCGCGAGCACATATTACCTTTTCCAAGTATTCTACGTAGCAGATTGCTGTAAAGAACAACATAATTTAAATGTTTATTATAAAGATCAAAATCGCACACCTTTGATCAGGTGATTATAGCCTCGAACGACCTTGGGCATCTGGGTGGAGCCTAGGAAATGTTGCATCCCGAGCCCGCACCACACGCTATGCATAAACATTGGCACAATATTCAGAAACAATGAATAATCGCGGCGAGCGGCGCGCGCGGCAGCGGGCGCCGGCCACGGCGTGGAGCGCGTCGCGCTAGTCATGCAGACCGCGGCGCGCGGCAGGCGGCAGCCGCGGTTTGGCACGAGATGCTCTAGTCATGCAGTCATATCAGTTGTCTAGTTTGTTGTGTGTGAGAACTCGCGCACTTTTGATTTTGAGCATCGGAAATTATGCGCTATTGTATAGTATATGCCTGGCGGCATTGTTGATTTTCCTTAGCTTTGTTTGTTAGTCCTGTCTAGACCTAGTATAGTAGATAATGAAAAATGTACACTGTCCCTTGGATTAAGAAGTAAGACAACAGGTTTTTGGAAGAAAAATCAAATTATGTACAATAAAATATATTTACTTTAGGTCAGGCAAAACCATTATGGACTAATGAACTAATAAATATACATACATACATACATACATAGACGACACACGCCTTTTTCCCGAAAGTGTAGACAGAGCCCATAAATATAAATATAAATAATAGTACCTATTTTTACATACCAAGTAGTTTAATGGTTCATAACGGTTTATTCCTGAATACCCAACCAGGTAAACACCAATGGACCAAATATTTGTTCCGGGTCTGGGTGTTATGGTACTCGTAGTTTCTGATACCCACATCACAGGGATGCCTTGTGTGGGATTAGGACTACGTATGCGACTGTTGGGTGTTATGTTATGTTATGTTATCTACTATTAGAATAAGTACGTATATGAAAAATCTCGAACGAAAAAACTCGGATGAAAATTCTCAAATGAAAAATCTCGAATGAAAAATCTCGAACGAAAAATCTCGACTAAAAATCTCGAATTAAAATGTCGAATAAAAAATCTTGAACGGAAAATCTAGTATGAAAAATCTCGACTGAAAAATCTCGAATGAATAATCTCGAACGAAAAATCTCGCCCTTAAAATAATACACACTGCACGTTTCAAGTCTAAGTCCAGCGGTTCTGGCTAAAGTGATATTGCTACCTAAAGATGCGCGTTAGATTAAGTAATATAGTGTTTTTATGTGTATGTTAGTTTCTAAGGTATTTATGTTGATATGGGCTTACTGTATAGGTTTTGTGCATTTCTCAGTAAGCCTGAAATAAAGATTTTGAATTTGAATTTGAATTTGAAAGACACGGATGAATAAGTTACTGCGGGCGAAATGATAAATAATGATCGAATGAAAAATCTCGAATATTAAATCTCGAACGAAAAACCTCAAATGAAAATTCTCGAATGAAAAATCTCTTTAATGGAAAATCTAGAATGAAAAACCCTGAATGAAAAATCTCGAATAATAAATCTCGAATGAAAAATCTCGAATATTAAATATATCGAAGGAAAAATCTCGAATAAAAAATCTTGAATGAAAAATCTCGAATTAAAAATCTCAAACGAAAAACTCGAAAGAAAAATCTCGCCCTAAAAATAATACACACTGCAAGTTTCAAGTTTCAAGTCCAGCAGTTTTGGCTAAAGTGAAGTGAAGTGCTACCTAAAGACACGGATAAATAAGTTACTGCGGGTGAAATACTGATAATGATAAATGATTTGTTGCTGTTAGATCTAGGTGGTAACATTTGTTGGTGTTAAGGTCTTAATGTGCATCTATAGTCTGCCATGTCTGGCCTACAACATTTTATACAAGTAAAAACAAAATTAATTAATAAATGTCAAACAATAATAATAAAAAGTACAAACAAATAATATGAAACATAAATGACATTGAAATTAGCAGATATAAATTAGATTGTAATACAATAAAATTTGACAATTAGATATTCATTAATCGAGTAATAAATCTTTTCTTCTAAAAGCTTCGTTAGATTATTTTTAAAAGCACCATACTGTTTTCGGTGCGTATTGACAAAGGAATCTTGTTGTAAAGGATAGGCGCCATCGTCGTCGTTTCGTATGAGGTAGTGCTGGCCTCTGGTGTCAGAGTTTGTCAAGCCGTCCGAGGGCCTCTGACATGCCATGCCGAACACACTGTGCCGTAATAAGGCTGTTTTACCTTAATGATTACGCAGGCGACCCTCTAGGCGACTGCCAACCGGGTACTGGGCAAACCATTGATGATTCGTCCGGACAATGATTGCTACTTCGTACATGTACAATGAGGCAAGAGTGAGAATTCTCCATTGCCTGAAAACACCCTTACACGTGTCTGTCTGTCTTAGACCAAACATTGATCGAATGCATCTCATCTGTGCCTTAAAAAACCTCAGTTTTATTGGTAGAATTGCCCCAAAATATAACTCCGTACCTCAGCAACGAAGCAGTGTTGTCATAGTATGCCACAAGTAAGGCCGTTAAGTTAGCGACTTTACACAAATTATGCAGCGAAGTATGTGTGAAATAATTACCATGGTGATTGTGTTTCTATACCTACCTAGGTACTTAATTTACCTTTTATGAAGTGTAATTGTGATTTCATATACCTACCGTTTTTTTATGTTGAAATTTGTTTTCCGGTTTCATAAAATGTAAACACACATTTTGAATACCTTAGTTGATCATTTTAATTAGTTTGAAATCAATCGTTTTTGGCTGGTGGTATTTCCAGTTATTTTGATGCATCACTGAAAAAAAAATACAGTTCGAGTAACCCGAAAACCGATAAAAGTTACCGTTCTGCGAGGTTAAAATGGAGCCAACACATTATACACGTTAGCATAACTGAAAAAAAAACAGTTAAAGTAAAACAGTTAATTTTACTGTCTTATCCGGACTGATGTTTAACCGTTGAAATTTAAATTACTGCCAGAATACGTTGTTATTATTGACCAAAAAGTTCCTGTAACTGTTTATACATATTTATTTACTGTTTGCTTCCTAACTGTTTTTTGCAGTTGCCCCAACGGTGTAAATTAATTAGATCTCAATGAAAAATATGTTGTAGCAACTGTGTAAATTTTAACTGTGCACTTTTTGCACACAGTTAGATATATTTTTTTTTAGTGATGTTAAAAGAGTTAGTCGCTATTTTGCAATCATACCATCGTAATGAGCACTCGTTGTTTACATAAAAAACCTTCCTACTAACCTAATTTGAACTTTAGAACTGTGGCCAGCTTGCGTTTTTTTCTTGCGTTACATACAGTAACTGTTACCTACTATAATAATTATATTGTTAAGTTTTGTTTCTTTTTGTTCGTATTATTATTTTCTAAGGTGTACAATAAAGTATTTTATATCTATCTATCTATCTACTATTGGATTTTCTTTATTGGGTTTTTTTTATTGGATTTTTCATCCGAGATTTTTCGTTCGAGATTTTTCATTCAAAATTTTTCATTTAAGATTTTTATTCGCGATTTTTCATCCGAGATTTATTATTGGAGATTTTTCGTTCGAAATTCTTCATTCAAGGTTTTTCTTCCGAGATTTTTCATTCGTGATTTTTCATATACGTACTAATTCTTATAGTAGATAACATAACATTACACCCAACAGTCACATACATAGTCCTGATCCCACACAAGGCATCCCTGTGTTGTAGGTATCAGAAACTACGAGTACCATGGTACCATAACACCCAGACCCGGAACAAATATTTGCAGATCATACAAACATTTGTCCCGCAGCGGGAATCGAACCCGCAACCATTCGCATCTCAGCCGGCTACTCGCCGACGCGCTACAGAGGTCGTCAAAGATAAGAAACCAACAAGCGTCCTCGCGCAAACAAGATATCTAAACGATAACGATCAATATTTACAATGTTTTGTTCAAGGAACACAAAGCACAAATAAAAAACTACGATGAAGTACACTAACTGCTATCGTGTCTTATTGTGCCCGAAGCAGTCGGTGGCCCTCATAGGAGCGGAGCAAAAAAGTGACGCGGGTACCCCGTGCGAACGCTTGGGCCGGACTGACTTCCGCGGTCGAACCGCCCGTGGCAGCTCGTTTTACAGTTTTTGTTTTATTGTTTAAAAATGATAATTATTTTTGAAATTGTAAACATATCATGTGTAAAGTCTGTAAATTGTCTATAATATTGTGAAAGAATCATTAAAATAGCTGCAGGCGTTTGGAAGGAGTAGGAATTCTTGCGTAAATTATAGGGAACAATGTTTTATTTTTTCCTGTCAAAAGCAACAGCAATTTAAAAAATAAAAACATATAGTTCTATTCTTGCCTATATTATACCTATTAAATGATTTTTTTTAAATTATTTGGGCCATTATTGTAGGAGGAGTAGGCTTTCCAAAAAGGTCTATTTTGAGTTTCGGCAAAACTAATCGTCTTAAGTTTGGAACGACTTTTTTAGGGTCCCGTACCCAAAGGGGCCAAACGAAGCCCTTTTACCCTCGCTCATCCGTCTGTCCGTCTCTCTATCACACGGGTCTATAGCGGCTAAACCATTGAAGTATTCATATTTGTACTATTTAATAATATGTATCATACTGACCCAAACCCAAAAATAATAACCAAAAATTATTTTGAAGTATGGTTCCCGTACAAGTTAAAGTGGGGAGGGAAAAATAAATCTGTCATACCCTAGCATGTGGAGTATAATTTTAGAGCTTATTAAGTAGAATAAGACTGTATTTTTGTTACCAAGTTCAATTTAATTTCCATTTAACCCAGGGACTGTTTTTTTTTAAAATATTCTACATACTATACAAATACATACACTATATATATATACTATTATTACTTATTATTACTTATTTACTCATTATTTTACCAAAAAATTCTGATATTTTAGAAAATAGAAACATTTTGATAATTTTCTCATATTTCTATTACAAACAGATTTAATTTTGCGTGTGCATTAACTAAACTTAGACAATTTATAACTTCTACATTTGTTACGGAACCACAAATTATATAATAGTTTCTACGACGGAAACCTGAATGCGCGAGGTCCGATGCGCACTTGGCCAGTTTTCTATTGAGCTAGCTAGAAGTTTTGTCATTTTATTCGTGGACTATCTGTCATTCAATCGCTGCTAATATCCGTTGTCATGGTAACCGAAGGTTATTTTCGTAATATTGACAATACTGTGTCGGTAAAACAGTACCAATACAATACTATGTCGGTAAAGCAGTACCTATGCTTTTTGCATTGAACAACCAAAAATAGGCCCTAAGGTGACGAACATTTTAATTCCACCACTGTACATCGCAGGTCTTATGTTAAGAGCAAACGCTCGTGCTCAGCTCGTACGTGATTATGAAGTTGTAACAATTTCTTCGGTAGCTGTTTTGAACAAATATGTATCTTGAAGAATATATCTAGGTTCATGGGGAAACAAATTTTAAATATTTTTACCGCTAAATTCAGTATATGCCTTCAAAAATCAGCTTATTTGCATAATTTTTACCTGAACTTTGGATGTTCATAATGTACTTACTAACTGTAAAAGTAAAAAAGAAGCTTCCTGGAGACTTTGCCCATATTATATAAATTCTAATTGACAGAAATTTTTGTCACAAACTAGTAAGGTTTTCTCAAAAACACGTACGTCCTGGAACAAGTTTTATGAATATTTTGCGCATTTATTGCCGTTTCGCAGAGCAAGTAGCGAAATTTTCCGAATTCCATTCCAACCAAGGGATCTGGCACTGGCTCTCATTTTTCACAGTGCGTCTCGTTCAAACATTGAGTTTGATGAAACAACAAGCTTTTAGACCACGCCTGCCATGCACTTCGGTGCGTCGCGCAGCGCCACCTGAAGTATAGGCGTAACACTCAAATTCTAGCAATACAGGCATACGAAATTCACAATTTGGAACACTATTATCCAATTCAAACAGCACCGAGACAGCAGAATGTTAGAAAACACAATCTACCTATCCGCAATACCTCAATTCAATTAACTAACGCAAATCTATCTAAAACTAAACAAAAACCATCTAAAATGAAAACCTGAAAATTAAACTGATTGGAACTAACTGGAAACTATAATATGGTTAAAAAGGTGCCTTCTAGACCTTCGTGCTCCAACGTCGCGTCGGCCGCATCGTCACTTACCAACAGGTGAGATCGCGGTCAAACGAGGGTCTATCATAGTTACAAAAAAAAGTCTAATCTAATCAGGAATTTCGAATATGAGTAAAATACTCAAGAGGTTGTCAAGATATAGATTATATTTATATTTATATTTATATTTACTTTAATTAGAACGACAAACAATTATCAATTACACTAATTAAAGGGTATCTACATAAAAATAGGTACATTTCAAATTAACACAATAATTAAATCGAGAATTTAGATACAAAAATCAACCATCATTATGGATAGACATGATGCATAGTTTTACACAAGCTTGTGTTCGAGGTCTAGAACTAGGTTTCAGGAAAAGCCCTAGAATTTCCCGTTTTCCAAGGTGATATATAATATGTAAGGTCATTGATTAATTGAAATATCAACAAACTTCATATTTCAGTGATTTAAATTCTCTATTTATCTCCTCTTACATACATACGTACATACATACACGTTCGCCTTTTTCCCGAAAGGGTAGGCAGAGCTTCAATGGGCCTCTTTTCACAGTGGGTTACACCATCGTGGTATATAGACGTGACAAGTGGTGAGCTCATCGCCGCCATTGCTTCCCACGACTGACTCGGCTAACGCTTTCTTCCAGTAATAACACATTCCATAATAAGCTAGCATCCTGGTCAAATCTAATACCAACTAATCTTATCAACAAGTCCGGGTAAAAAACCTTTCTTTAGTAGTAAAGTAGTAGAAAATCTACGGCAGGAGACGGAGGGGTCTATTCCGGACACACCACGGCATCGTCTCCTCTTATTAGATTGAAATCACTCGGCGACTATTTTCGACACTGGCCGGCGCGGTTTGCTGATAGTATTCAGTAACCTCGGTGACATTCAAAACCCACACATCTGAACAATCTTTACCCAGCTGAAATTATGAACCGCAATTCGCAACTACAATTTTTTTCCACTTAACAAAACTAAATCACTATTATGAATTTTTATCTAAGTAGATATGCAATGTTATCATATTTAATTTACCGTCAAACAAGTCTAAATAATGACAGTAAAATAATGATAAGCCGCGGTTTGAGTGTTGGGAGTGTTGGGACTTCCCAACCTTTGGACTTTACACAACATTTCCGTACACTTATCACTGGTATTTATCGCTATCGAATCGACTGCGTTCGTCTTAGCGAATTTATAATTATGCTCTTTCTCCGGGAAATCTCTTCTCCGGAAACCGCTCTGAATGCGTATCACAGTTACGTATCATCAGTGTTACAATACGGACTCATATTCTGGGACAACTCCACAGATCTCAAAGTCAGGTTGCTATATAAACTGGGAAGCACTGCATTTGAAATGGACTTACTGGAGTTTTGTCAGTCTCAGTGGCTCGTCAGGCAAGCTGCCGGTTGGGTGCGAGAGGTTCGGGTTCGATTCCCGCTGCAGAATAAATGTTTGCGCATGATCTGCAAATATTTATTCCGAGTCTGTGTATTGTGGACTGTGGTACCATGGTACTCGCAGTTCCTGATATCCACGACACAGGGGGACCCTAGTGTACTAGTGTACACTCCTCTTAGACAAATCTTCAGGCACGTGTAAGCAAAACGGTTTAATTGCTATTTCGAGATAATCTTTTAGGGATTTCCAGGGCGAAGGGTGAATACTTAAGCTTTATGCGTAAATCCTGTCTATTTATGAATCACTTTCCAAAAATAATATCTAATCCACGTAATATTAAATTCTACAGATAAAACGTAGGCGTGCCGTACCACACCCATCCACGTGGAGTATTAATCATAGATAAACTATAATAATAGTTGAATATGACTTTATCTATCAATAAGTTTTTTGTGAAAATATATTTTTCAATACAAGCTTTTATAAAATTAGTTATCTTAACCGTGTGCTGATAAAAAGAGCCTAAACACGGCCAGTCACTATTATCCATAGAGGAGTTCCGTTGTCCACCGTCTCCATCATCAGATCAGCTCGCTGTCACCATCATATTGTATTGTCATCGGAACTTGACTGGTATGCCAAATTTCAGCTCATTTGGTTGAGGATAACTGCTTTAAAATTCAGTTGCAAAATTCCACCCGGACAAACATACATGCTTACATTGCAACTTAAATAAAAGCTTGTAAATAAAAACTAAAACTAAAACTGCTTGTTTATAATTACCTAAACTGTATTTACGTAAAAAGACTATGTATGGTGTATCAAAATAAACATTTTACTTACTAAAATTGCGTTGCGGACGCATAATCATTACATTACATTATAATGGAGGCCTCGCGCCTCGTCCAGCACGTCGTCGACGTCCAGTGGACGTCTATCGCCTGATAATGATGATGATTTTTATTGCAGAACAGTTGTAAAGATCACATAAAACTGGGTCCTTACCATCTGTTCTACTATTTGTTCTACTAATAGAACATCTAGGAAAAATATTTCACATTTGTTCTACTAGTACAAGAAAACTCAGGTAGGGAAGCTTGTGTCGGTCTGTCCTGAATCCATTCATCGTATGGTCACCGAAACCATAACGGAAGTGCGTATTGTCCATTGGATGACGTAATCATTACGTAGCGGGTTCGGTGCCCGGCCCAAGCCCGGCCCTCCGGCCTAGATAGAGATGAACTTCCGAGCAATGCAACACGTTTACTTACGTGCCGCGCGGCCGATAGATAATTGTATAGCGTGAGCCGCTAACCTTGTGGTGTATCCAGCCCATGAATAGAACCCGCTGTCTCCTCCCGTTGATGTCTTAAAAGCCAACTAAGGTATTACAACAAAACGGACCTAACCACACCATGACCATTGTGCATTTCTGTTATTTGTAGGGTTCCGTACCTCAAAAGATAAAACGGAACTATTATAGGATCACTTTGTTGTCCGTCTCTCTGTCTATCAAGACTTTTTTTTCTCAGGAACGCGTAGAGGTATCAAGCTGAAATTCATATCAAATACTCAAGTCTACTGTCCCTTAGAGCTGTGAAAAAAACAAACTTCTAAGCCAACGCAATCAAAAGATACAGCTGCTTATGCTGCAAATTTTCGACACTCGCAAGGGAATCAAAACCTACAGGGTACTTCCCGTGAACACAGTATCTTAAAATTTGGTACGAAGCGCGAAGTAAGGTCTTATAGCTATAGCACAGATAAAGGAAAAATTACGAAAAACATACATTTTTAGTTACATCATATAATAAATAAATAAATAAATAAATAAATAATGCTGGACAAGTTCACACAACATTATCTAGCCCCAAGCTAAGCCAGAGCTTGTGTTATGGGTACTAGTTAACTGATATACTTAATACAATATATTACATAAATAGATATTTTTTATTATACATAGAAAACACCCAGAACACCCTGAACAAATATCTGCAGATCGCACAAATATTTGTTCCGAGGCGGGAATCGAACCCGCAACCTCCTGCGTCGCAGGCGAACCTTCGCCAGCCGCGCCACAGAGGTCGTATACAAATAATAGCAGCGTTTTACCTGAAATAAAACGCATATTAAAATACTTACCTCACTGGAAGCTTTATATTGAGAAAGCATATCCGTTTCCGTCGTATTTCAACCAGTTTTCGTACTTTTAATCCGAGTATTTCCGATCCAGTGGCGACACCTGGCGGCCGCGCGCCATTTTAGTTTCATAAAATGAAGCGCGCCATCTTGACTTCATTGGCTTAATTCCACCAGGCAGAATTAAAAGTGAAAGCTTCCAGTGAGGTAAGTATTTTAATATGCGTTTTATTTCAGGTAAAACGCTGCTATTAAAAAACTAGACCGTCACTGGAAGCTTTATATTGAGATCTGTTTGTTATCGCCTGGTGACGCCACTTGCAAATTAATAGAAAACTTAATTTAACGCCAATGTGATAAAACGTTATAAAATAACAACTGTAAGTATCATACTGTGTATCATAGAACATGTAATATTTTACAACCATAAAACTTAAATATATAAGTATTCTATCCAGCAATCAATAACATCCAGAATCAACATTCTTAATTAATTTAGTAACATTTTCAGAATGATTACTGTTGATTACTGCTCGTCTGTAAAACTACTGGAATGTATTAGCTGTTCACCAATTCCCTCGGGACAAGATTTCATGGAAGATCATCAAGGGGATGATTTTTCCAACCAACTTTTGGAAGCTACAGCAGATCGGACGCTTCCTGGAGCTGCCTGTAATGCCAGCTTCTTTGAAAGGTTTGACCCAGTCTGCTATAACTGTGCGCGAGGCGGGCATTGCCACACCTCTTACTGTTATCATCATCATCATCATAATCATCATGCACTTTCCGTTCAACATTACTGTATTTATTGTAATAAACAGATTAAATGATTTAGCCGTGTTACGTCTTTCATTTAATAATGCTTTAGTTTTTTCTATCCATAATTTGGGATTTAAATACGATTTACTTGTAATCAAAAGTAGGTTTCAGACTGTATAATTAGGTACTGCTGACAGTCTTTGAACTGAACTGTGGCCAAAATATTATATTCGTATATCTAACACACTGGGTAGGATCTAACACTGTATGTAACTAGTAAGGTCAGGACATGTATGAGTCTTCCTGAACAAAGCAGTAATAACATTGCGGTCTGACGCGATAAATGAAATAATTATTCATATCTACTGTGTAGTTAGTTAGAAATGACGTAAGCTTACTAACTTCCCAGATGGGTGGTTTGGAAATCTTTGGATTTTTTAAGCCAATCGACTTTAAAATTAATATGTTTCACGAGAATGTGAGAACTTAAGCGACTGGATGTTTCAGCGTTACATAGCGTAGAAACGACAAACTCGTGCAAAAGAATATGAAAAGTGATAAATTAAATGTAAATCAAATAGAAATTGAGCTAGTTGCGCACCCGAAGGATTTTCAGAGGTTAAAGTTTTTCGAATTGGACCAAGAAGTCCAACGTTTCCATGCCACCTCGTTTTCAGAGTAGACTTAAGCCAAGAATTTCTAAGCAAGGATAATTGTTCTGTGTTCCACGTTTCTACAACCTCAGACCACCCCCTCATTTCCACACTTCAAGGGTGATATTCTCGACCCCCGGAGGTGAGAGTCCCGTCGACGTGTCTATTAGATGTTTCTGTAGGATTTTTAGGGTTAACGGTGCTGTCAGCGAGCAGGCTTTGAGATCCTATCGCCAAAATACCATTTACCATCGGGGTACTACTATTAAGTATATTCCCGTCGACTGATTTAGGTGACTCATACTTTGGAATTAGGAACGGTGGTGGAAAACATCCACGCGAGCGGGTAGTTCCATGGAACACTGAACGCGTCGTAAAATAGAGCTTGACTGTCTATCAAGTCTCGAGATACATATTTGAAAACAACATGCGTGGTTTCTGAGGCAAACAAATTTATCATTGGGGTTCCCCACTTTGCAAACATTATGTCCACACAGTTGGGTAGAAGGTGCCACTCCGGCGGTCGGCGATGATGCAACAACGGCATGACTATTGTATTTGCCTGGGAGATAGTGTATGCTGAAGTGTATTTGATGGTGATCTAGTAAACTCAGAATTTGACAAGTTATTTCCATCAGGGGTAATGATTTCGTACCTCCTTCTTTCCATAGATGAGCGACTGCGGTCCTGTTGTCACATTGTATGAGGATCGAACTGTGATGCAGTCGATGAGTTTTGCTCTGACAGGCATGAGTATGGCCAGCATCTCTTTTTGATTGCAGTGTAGTGCTTGCTCTTCTTGTGACCAAGTGCCCAAGAGGGCCAGATCGTTTAGTTTTGCCCCCCAAGCCAAGTCTGATGCATCTGTTGCCAGAAAGTTCGTTGGAGGAAGGTCATGACATTCATTACCCTCCTCCATGGATGTAGCATCGTTGAAAACTGTAAATTTCAAGTCCACCAACTCAGTTCTTCGGAAACACCCTGAGGCAGTTGGTAAGCCTTTGATGAAAGGTCTGGTAGTGAATTCATGAATATTATTAACTTTCGATGACTGAGCCGTCCTCGAGGAACAACAAAGCTGGCGAAAATTAGGAGTGCTATTATACTTTGTAAATCTTTTAGAATCTCATTTTTCTGATCGAGCACCTGATTTACTTTCGTGATTATTGCCATCGACTTTTCTATTGGCAGGGATTTTAGATTGTCTTACGGTCTCCACAACACTCCCAAATAAATTATGCTTTTTTGAAGTTTCAGAACGGATTTCTCGAAATTTATTTTCCAAACCAGAGTTTGCAACTTATGTACTGTGAGTTAGACATGCTCGCGAAGCACATACACACATGTGTACACTTTAATGTATTATAAGTTAATTGACGAGATAAACAAGGATTTTTACTTTCCATCTTTCTCGTAATGTTTGAGCCACCCAATTTGTCAGTATTGAAAAGGTTTTAGGCGCCGTGCTTAACCCGAATGAGAGCCAAGTCATCTCTAGCAATTCTCGGTACAAGGCGTAGGAACCGCCTGTGCGACTTTGTTATTTTTAGATGAAAATAACCTTGGGAAAGATCTACTTTGCACAGCCAGTCCTGTGGTTGCAAAAAATCCAGAATACGATACATGTTTATGAGGTGGAAGGGATCTGTCATGACATTGTCGTTTAGCGCTATGAGGTTGAATATAGGGCTGATTTGTCGGATTTTGGCACCAGAAACAGAGGGGATATGAAACTTTGCGAGAGTTGAGATACTTTTAAAATGCCTTGTTTTTTTTTTTTTTTTTTTTTTTTTTTTTTTTTTTTTTTTTTTTTTTTTCTACATTTACAGATATTTCCTCTAATACAGGAGTATGAAAGGGACCTCTGATCACATTTGGGTAAACAAAGCGAGGTTTTTAAAAGGATGGTAGGTATGCGATACCCCAGAATTAACCTTAACACAATATCTGGTGCTCTCATTTCCTTTCACTGCAAGTGGAAGTGCGCTAACTGACCTGCTTAAAATCGTTCAGAGTCATTGTTTGTATCTTTTTTTATTTCCTCTGAAACCTGTAAGCATTGGAGCGTCCTCGGTTACTTCCACGATCGGGCCGCGAGCCTCGGTTGTGAAATGACCCTCTTTCATTGAAACTGTGGTGCTCATACTGGATATTCGAGGGTTGACCTTTGTATAGGTGGTCGACATGGTGGTATCCACCCCGCGAGGGTGGGTTGATACAGGCATGCATGTGCATAAGTTATAGGGTAAGCCTGGTACTTGAAAATAATATCGAATTCCACGCGATGGAACTGCGGGTTTTCGTACGCCTTGCCCCCGCGAGGGGCGGCTGTTAGATTGATTGGATCTTGCTTGTATCAATCCCTTAGTTTTTGGTGGCCAAAAACTTTGCGGACTCCCCCGGCCTTTTCTAATGTATCTGTGATATGCTCAGACTCAAATATATAAGCATTCTGTTCAATGTCGCTTTTACTAAAGGGGCTCAAACTTGTTCGGCTTGTTATAGTTTCCCCGACGCATTTCGATACTTTCGGCTTGGTGGCCACAAACTAATTGCAAGAAATCGGAGGAGATTATGTAAATTCCCTTTTTGAAAGAACTCATCAAATTTTCGCGCTTTATCTGTCATAATTAATGTCTGTATGCTTAGCCCAAGCAAGAAAGTTATGAATACTTACCTGCAAGCTGCAACGTTTCTTTTTATTTAATTTTGCAGTAGGTTATAGCTGCATAAGATCTATTAGCATGGGCAAGGTGACGTAAGGTTTCATATATTTTTACCTCCTCGTTTGTTTCCAGGCCCATCAAGCCTGGAGTATGATTATATGCTTTTTGTGTATCAGCGTATCTTACCTCTGACTTAGATGTAATACCTAAACACTGGACTACGTGTAGCATTTTAAAAAAGATATCGGATTTCTTGGAATAGCAGTTTCCTTTATTTTAATCTCGATATCAAAGGTGATATATAGATAGAAAACACTTTATTGCACAACACAGAAAATAAGCTATATAAAAAAAAAACATTAGGTCTCGATTTAAATTTAAACTTCATCGTCAAGACATTGTTCATCAGCGACATCATGTTGTTCGTATAGCTCTCAGCTAATGTCTGAACAAAATGACGCCCCATCGGGACAAGCGGAATTGTTTGAGGTTATAAAATTGGTTACCGTATTTTAGAGCTCACCCATATCCTGGACTAGTTTATCCAGCCTAGCATCAGCAGGACGATGGGCGCGCTTTGCTTTCTGTCGGTGGCGGCAGCGCTGCCACTTCCTGCCGGTGGCATGTTCCACAGTCGGCGTGGACGAGCTCGATGAGTTGCTGCTGGAATTGGTTCGAACACACTTGCGTGCTTGCAGCCTGCGGCTTGGCAGCAGTGTTGGGCTCATTAGCATTCATTACTATAAGATAAATAACGTTAATCTATTGCATTACAATCTACGTGGTTCTGTAACCTCAAAAAATGCACGACCACTGTACGAATTAAAACTGGTAAATTTAAAACAATGTACGAGATCCGAACGGAAAACCGTTAAAGCAAATGATCAAGTACTAACAAGGTTAAATGTATATAGAGGGTACTTACAGTTCCCGGCACAATTTAACCACTTTAAATACTGCAAGCTTTTACTTACGTATTATCAACATCACTTATTCACTTTAGGATTTTTTTATATATTAGTATTTATACGCAACAGTGGTAGGGACGGAGCTGCTGCGCACAAGTTGCTTCGACGGAATACGAAACGCCAATGAAGTCAAGATGGCGCGCTTCATTTTATGAAACTAAAATGGCGCGCGGCCGCCAGGTGTCGCCACTGGATCGGAAATACTCGGATTAAAAGTACGAAAACTGGTTGAAATACGACGGAAACGGATATGCTTTCTCAATATAAAGCTTCCAGTGACGGTCTAGTTTTTTAATTCACATTCGTATACAATTCAGAGGAAGAGACAATATTTCAACTATTTATTCATAAATAAAAGTGAATATATAACTAAATATTAAATGTAATAAATGTAATATAATTCAGAGGTATACAAATATTTTTAATAATTTTAAACGTACTACCCTTTTCCTCGTGATGATTTCATTTAGCAATAAAAATACCATAACTTTTACTTATATAACTACAGGTTGTACGGAACCTTAAGTTTTAGTATTTTTGCCACACTATTATTATTATTAGTGCTATTATTTCTCACAGTGGACAGCCCTAGCCAGGCGCGAATAAAACTTTGGCTGGAAAGACACCCTCCCCTTGCTGACCACGTTGTACCTGCAGAGAAGCTCCCTTCGGGACATGAACTGCCATGATCCACCCGGAAATCTCTGAACCGACTCCGCAGTCAGGTGGGCCCCTGCAGGTATAACTTGGTTAAATGGGGGTATTCCGACGAGGCACAATGTGACTGTGGGTTCACTCCACAGACGATGCCTCACTTGCTGTCCTGTCCACTGTGCACCAACACTTGCACCCTAAATGACCTGTGCGAAGCCACTGAAAATGCTGTCGACGTGGCTAAATTTTGGTCTAAAACAATTTAATTATCTATGGGAACCAACGACACGATGAAGAAAAAGAAGTATTTCTGCGTGTTATTGTATCTGATAAGTGCAATAAAGAGTTAATCTATCTAATCTATCTATCAAGACTTCTAACGCGCGTCATTGACGCGCACTATTGCGTTGCTCGGAAATCAAGGGTGGCGTGATCTTGTAGAAACAGGTGTTGTTTTTTTTTCAAAGTTGGTACCGCATTCCTCTCGTTTTCTAACAAAACAAATACAAAAAACACTGGTTTTAAAATCTTATCTTATCATAGTCATCTTATCTTTGCTCTATATAAATAAATTAACCCATTTTTATTCTCGACAGCCATGTATACATACATACATACATAGACACACGCCTTTCCCCCGAAGGGGGGTAGGCAGAGCCTCAATGCGCCTCTTTTCACAGTGGGTTGCATATATAGTTCACAGGAATAAGGGATAACATTAGGGAATAAGGGATAGCAGTTACTGTTGGCAATAAGCGATAACAGTTGGGAATAATGCATAACAGTTGGCAATAAGGGATAACAGTTGGCAATAAAGAATAACAGTTGGGAATAAGGGATAACAGTTGTATTCCCAGTTGTTTGTTGGAAAGGTGACTTTGTCAGGAGTGTTCTTAGCTATGTTTGACCAAAATCGGTTCAGCCGTTTCATTGCGTTGAGGGTTTTTTAATTTTTATAAAATTAATTATTTGTTACTAATTTAAATTAAGGCGATATAAATAAATAAATAAATCCTACTTAATATTATAAATGCGAAAGTTTGTGAGTGTGTGCGTGTGTTTGTTACTTCTTCACGCTGAAACAGCTCAACGGATTTGAATAAAATTTGGAATGGAGAGAGCTTGAGTCCCGGAATAACACATAGGCCAATTTTTATCTCAATATTCCAACGGGATCGAAACCTATGCGGGTAACACCGCGGGGCGCTGCTAGTAAATAATATTTTATTAATCAAAAAAGTTTGTACCTCAATAATGTAAAACAAAGGTATAGGTTGGTTGCTGGTTTTAGCAAAATGTACACAGATTAAGACAACAAAAAATATATGTTAATCGTCCTCATATTTCCAAGGGCATGATCGAGCCCATACACGATTTCGATAAATATTCTCGATAAAAAAACGTGATTGAGGTTATCTATATATAATGCGCTTGTAACATAAATATCTCTATTACCTGATAGGTAATAGAGATATTTATGTTTTGATTAAATTAATAGGATCAACAAATAATATTATTTTAGAGGGCATAGCATATATTTTCGATTACGCAGCAAATATTCGTTTAAGGAGTCGATGGACGTTAAATTTTTTCACTATCTAACTCATTGAAGTTCAGATAAGTGACAGAATAGCGTTTACGATAGGAAAAATTAGCGAAAATCACGTTTTTTTTAATTTAAAAATCACTTTTTTTTTTTATATAACCAAGGTTCTATCGGCGTTGTATTGTTTAATATACTGGAGGCAATAAACACATCTTATGATTGATAGTTTAGGAGAAAAATGGTTGTAACTACGAAAACAGAGGCTAATTTGCAAATTTATTTCTTACATTTTAAGTTATTTTTTCAAATTTTTTAAACTGATGGAGCATGCTTTATGCTATGTATAACATATATATTTTTTGTATACTTTTCTATAAAGATCATGGAGAAAAAAGGATTTAATGCACCTCTTTTCTATAAAGATCATGGAGAAAAAAGGATTTAATGCACCTCTTTTCTATAAAGATCATGGAGAAAAAAGGATTTAATGCACCTCTTTTCTATAAAGATCATGGAGAAAAAAGGATTTAATGCACCTCTTTTCTATAAAGATCATGGAGAAAAAAGGATTTAATGCACCTCTTTTCACATTATATATCCACCCCTTTTACCTAGCTACACCGTTTTTCGTTCACTTTTCGATGGTCTACCGTTTTGTCACTTTTTAACTTACCAGCTTTACTGAGTTAGATATTGACGGAATTTGGTTGTTATCTACCACTTAAGCTCGCCTATGGTCTTGTTTTTTATTAGGTATGTGCAATAAATCATTTTCAATCTATCTATCAGATCTGATAAACTATTCAGAAATGGTTTATTGCTTCTTTTGTAAAATCCGACCAAGAGCACACAGATTATACCTAGAATGGTTTCAAACCGGCCCTGATTTACTTATACGACCCTCAGTAACTTTGTTTTGTGTTTGTCTAAAGCCGACAAAAGATTCGGGTCTATAACAGCTCTTAGCCCCTTTCTATGAGGAAAAAACTCCGACCTTAATAATTTATAGAGTGTATGCGTTTCCACAGGCCCTTAGCAACAAGTTAATGACGGAACAATATTTGTATTCAAATATTTTGTATTGGTTTTGTTGCTTATGTTGGCAGGTGATCAGCTGGCTAAGAAACAAGAGGTCGCAGAGTTGATTCCTGCATTGAGTAATTATGTTTTTACAAATAAATAAATAAATAAATAAATAATGCTGGACAGTTCACACAACATTATCTAGCCCCAAGCTAAGCTTTTATGTAAAATTTTGCAGCTGATTTCTTCATCCGATTGAGCTGAAATTTTGCATAGGTACCTGTCAAGTTCCGATGATAATACAGTATTATGGTGACAGCGAGCTGATCTGATGATGGAGACGGAAGGTGACCAACGGAACTCCTCGGTGGATAATAGTTGACTGGCCGTGTAGATTGGTACCGTTTGTACCGGGTCTGGGTGTTGTTCCAAACATACATACATATCGTCGCTAATTTTACTAAGTGACGTAACCGACATTTTGGTAATTTTACAGGACAAGCTTTTTTGTTGGCGTCGCGTACAATTGTGACTGATTTGTGACTGTAACACGCTTAAATATGAAACGATTATAATGAAAATGCACACCAATATACTTCAAACTAAGGCCTTCCTGATAACGTTCTTTTGATATTATTTGAATAATTAGTTAATTCAATAAATCAATTTAAAGCAGATACGACACTTCGTTAGAACTTTATTTTGAAATGTTTTGCTTCTAATTTCAGATAGGTCTGGGTATTTTTGAAGTTAAATTCGTTAATTTTAAATCAATGACAGTTTAATATTTAAAAAACGCTTAGTTTACTTTTTTACTTGTTAAAGTATCAGTCTCGAACATTAAAGGTAGGTTATAATTAATCACAATGTCGTACTTGATACGTTATAACCTAATTAGTAATATTATTATTGCAATAATTTTTATCATAAATCGAAATAAGATCTATTTAAGATAGGTAATCTTTGAGTAGGTACTTAATTGACTATCGTAGGAAGAATAGAATATCAACATTTAACTCCATACTAACAAAATACCCGTACAAACATTTTCGCAATGCGTTAACTATGCGATAAATACAGAGGTGCACATAAAAACTTGCACATTGTCTTCATTGATTTTGAGAAGGCATACTACCAGGTACCCCGTGAGGTTTACTGGTGGTTCCTAAAGAAGAAAGGTGTGCCTCTGAAGTACGTGGAGTTGATCCGAGCAATGTACATTCGATGCAGTATCCAAATCCGACAGTTGGCACTACAGTTACAATGTAGCTGTAAGCTTGCACCAAGGGTCAGCTCTTTGCTATTACCTGGTGATAATGGACGCTCTTACGTCGGACATCCAGGAGGAGGCTCCCTGGTACCTGCTGTTTGCCGATGACGATGACATTGTGCTGGTTGCCGAGAATGGCCTTGAGGTCCAGAGTAGACTGAAGGAATGGCGGCAAAGACTGGAGAGTGATGGCCTGAACATCATCAGAACCAAAACCGAGTACGTGTTCTGCTATTTCGGCGGTCTCTCCAATCCTGTGACATTAACACTTGCCGAGATGTCCTTACCGGTCTCTGTCGATTTTCGTTACCTTAGGGTCACTCTTACAGGGGGATAGTGTGATTGACCGGGACGTAACGCATTGGATCAACTCAGGGTGGATGAAATGGCGAAAGGTCACAGCAACAACGTGTGACCCACGGATGCCACTCAAGTTTAAGGGTAAAATTTACATATCCGTAATATGACCGGTCGTTATGTAGGTAAGGATCGGAATGCTGGGTCATGAAGAAGAAGAATGAAAGAAGATTGCATGCAGCAGAGATGAGAATGTTGAGATGAAAGTGTAGAGTGACAAGAATGGTTAAAAAAGGGAATAAGTATAAGAGCAAGTTTGAAAATTGCACCAAAGACAGAAAAGTTGAAAGGAAATCGATAAGCATGGTATGGGCATGTTATGAGGAGGGATGAAACGCATGTAACTAAGAAAGTTATGAATATTAATGTTAGTGGATGGAAGAGAAAATGAAGACCTTAGAAAAGATGGATGGATTGCATGAGAGATGATATGAATGAGAAGGGAGTGAATGTTGAAGTGACGGCTGATAGGGCAGAGTGGAAGAAATAGACGTACTGCGTCGACCACAAATCAATTGGGAAAAGGGTTAGACAATGATGATGTGTGTTCGAGGACGATGACATGATATGGTTTGTTCTTCTAGCCAATTTAAATATTAAATACATCAAAGTTGAAGCTACAATCGAATAACGATTCTGTCCCCTGCAGCAAGTTTAATACCTGTTGTAGATTGAAAGTTGCACACTGTGCATTTTCCGGAGTTATTTTTGACTGCTGCTTACACTCGGCTCTTTTCGCCGGTAACAGATAAGTTTTTCTTGATGTGTGTCGTAAGAGGAAATTTCACACTTACGACTTGTTTGAGTACATTTTGCGTGGATAAAAATCTTACTAAAAGTCGTAAGTGTAACTTAGGGCACTTAGAATAAATATAATTTTTAAGAACTGTAGATACGTCAACCATACTTCTAGACACTGGTAGGAGATACAGCAACGGCGATTAGATAGATCGGTGCGTCTTCAAAAGTAGATAAAACCAACATCAAAAATGTCAGTTACGCCAATATGTCGGTTACGTCACTTAGTCAGATTAGCGACGATATACACACGCCTTTTCCCCAAAGGGGTTGGCAGAGCCTCAATGGGTCTCTTTTCACAGTGGGTTGCACCATCGTGGAATAAAGACGTAACAAGTGGCGAGCTCATCGCCGCTATTGCTGCCCACGACTGACTCGGCTAACGCTTTCTACCATTAATAACACATTTAATATTAAACTACCAGCCAAGACTAATCTTATACCAATGAATCTTATGTACAAGTCCGGGTGAGACTCATAATTCCTGATACTCGCGACACAGGGGCTCCTATGTGTGCGAGTAGGATAAAAAAAAGAAAAAAAGGGCATTTATTCCCTTGATATCATGTTAGTTAGATCGTTAGTAGTAGTCTTCAGGTAGCACAGCTGTTTCATTTATGTATTTTTCTTTAATTTTGTACATACTGATTTGTATTATTTCTATAAACTAAATAAATGTTCGTTATCTTATGTTGAACAACATTTCTCGTACTCAAAGTGTCTGTTTCCCGTGTTCTAATGCACACTTTTGCCTACGTGACAAAACGCACAGACACCCGGACTGACAGTCGGTAGTACAATTAGAAAGTTTATTTTCACGGTTCGACTCTAACTTTACTGAATAAGACACACATTGCAATGGCACGAACATGCAATTAGTGAGTGCATGAGGGTTTTTCCTTTAGTGGAGTTTTATAAAATTAACAATAGTTTGACAACCAAATGCCTGGAGTATGGACGATAGAAATAAATAGATCCGTCTTATCGCGCCGTCTTTGACCTATTGGAGGCTCAGGTAATTGTACTATTATTTATTCTGTGGCTCTGGGCACTTTAGGATAATGGGGGGATAATGGATAATGGTGTTAAACTTTCAGGCTGTTAGCTCGAAAAGAGTGCAGCAAAAATTATATTTAAATTCTCAATACTAACTACTTCCTTTGACTACCTATAAGGACAAGCGGTGGCCGCAAAAAAAACTGTTATTATAAGGTAGGGTATGCGGTATGCCGCATAACTACCAATCGTAGAAATCAAGCAGGTACAATAGGTACCTACCTAGTTAAATAAAAAATATGCATGGATACTACATTATAGTTCTGAGGGATCACTGTACCAGAAACACGATAGCAATATTTAATAATATAGAAAAAAAAAATAACTTACCTTTAACTTTTGTCTAGATTCGATTGTTTATTATAATGGTGCATTGTGTAAAAAATTATATAGATAACACAAAGCCGAGGGTTTACTGTAGGGGTTTTGTAAAACTATCTGTACTTAGTTTACGAGGTATTATAGATTTCTAGATAGATATTTAGATAATCTAAAAGTGGACCCTACCATGACCAGTGGTGTAATCTATTTCGAATTTTGGGTACCTACAATTATGTTCTCAGTTTCTCCATGATTCTTTATTTGAAACAAAAGGTAGGAAGGATATATTATCTTCCTCAGGGTGCAATCTATCTCCTTCTATCTGATGCGCGATGGCGCGGCGGGCGAGTAGTCTGCTCATACGCGGGAAGTACGGTTTCGATACCCGAATGTTTTAATTTTTTTAAACTTTGGTAGGTACTTAAACCTTTTTTTAACCAAGATCTCACCTGTTGGTAAGTGACGATGTGGCCGAAGATGGAACACAAAGGTCTAGAAGGCACCTATTCACTCTAGCCCTGAAGTGACCCAGATTATAGTTTTCTGGAAAGATAGGCGACGGTAGTGTATTCCACTTCTTAGAAGCTCGCATTATAAAGGTAGAACTGAAACGTTTAATACGAATAGAGACAAATCTTTGCATGAACAAAGGCCCTCTCAGAATGCCATGACGGACTTTCTTGAGCAGCCTCCATCCACCGACTTATAAATTTATATTTTGATGGATCTATATACAAAACTAGAGCAAAGCACGCGACTTCGTTCGCGTGGAGTTTTTTCCATACAAACTTCAAGACGCCCCGCTGCACCCTTGGGTTATATTTTATTCTTAGTGCACCCCTAGTTCACATAAGGGATACACCCTATATAAGTAGGAATATATTAATTGCAGATCTCTAGGACTTATCATTTTAAGCATTTCTTTGACTCCTATAATTTATGGCGTTGATTTAGACAGACATAAGACACACGCCTTTTTCCCCGAATGGGTACACAGAGCCTCTATGAACCTCTTTTCACCATTGGGTGCACCGTCGCTGGGAATATAGACGTGAAAAGTGGTGAGCTCATCGCTGCCATTGCTTCCCACGACTGACTCGGATAATACACATAAGCTAACAGCCAGGACAAATCTTATACCAACGAATCTTACTAACAAATCCGGGTAATATCAAGGGCTTTATACGAAATCCATAGGTCAGACGGAGAGGGTATATTCTTAGGCCGGAAATAATTGTATTAATCGGTTGTACGGAAGCAAAGTTAGATGGCGCGTATTTATCACAAATAAACATTTAATGAATGAAGCGTGTACTATGAATTATATTCGTGCTTCGTTCTCGAGATGAGTAACCTGTAAGAATATTTTATTAGTATTTAATTATGTAACTTGTAGTAGTAGCTCCAGCTATCATCACTCCACTGAATTTTGAGGGTATTTCTTTTAAAAACTACCCATGGCCGTCGCTTGCTTTGTTCGCCATTCGTAATTTCAGTGTCAATCACTCCGTACGTGCTTCAATTTAAAAATATGTTTCTCTCCATTTCGGTTAAATTTCGAGTTAAAATGCAGAAAAGGAAGCACCATGACAAAGATAACAGTGTATCAGTGTATTTCGTAAGTTACGAAAAATATAAAAGTTTTTAAGGAAGTGCAAAAGTCGTCACACATGGACTATCTCGTAATTTTCCGAAGAGTCCCTGGAAACCTAAACGGTACGTAAATATTCACATATTTTGTGATACATTTTCGAGCTTGCTCGACTTATGGGATAACGCACAAGGACGTCTGAGGGACTATCCGAGCGTAACCTAGTATGATATCACAAATACCCACACACTCTGGGAACAATTTTCGAGCTTGCTCGACATTTGGGACAACGCACAAGGACGTCTGCGGGACTATCCGAGCGTAACCTAATATGATATCACAAATACCCACACACTCTGGGACAATTTACGAGCTTGCTCGACATATGGTATAACGCACAAGGACGTCTGCGGGACTATCCGAGCGTAACCTAATATGATATCACAAATACCCACACACTCTGGGACAATTTTCGAGCTTGCTCGACATTTGGGATAACGCACAAGGACGTCTGCGGGACTATCCGAGCGTAACCTAATATGATATCACAAATACCCACACATTCTGCTAACAATTTTCGAGCTTGCTCGAATATGGGATAACGCACAAGGAAGTCTGTAGGACTATCCGAGCGTAATCTACTATGAGATCACAAATAGCCACATATTCTTTAAACAATTTTCGAGCCTGCTCGATATAAACTCGACATAACTCTCCATACATTGTTTGCCTCAACTTTTTGCCTTACCTACGTAACGTACAGTTGAGATACTTTTGATTATTGATAATACCTATATGTTAAGATAATGAAAAAGCTAATTAAAACGCACAAGGACGTCTGCGGGACCATCCGAGCGTATACCAATGAACACATAATCTAACTTTGTCGGTTACGATGATCGTTACCCACTTTAATAAAAATGAGAAACTAACGCACCTGTACGTCTGCGGGGCCATCCGAGAGGACATAAATTCTCCTATACCTACACAATATGCCAACGATATGTGTTACTAACCGCTAATATTGTGATAATTCACATAGTAATTAATTAATAATTGGGTAATTCGGAGCTATATAGATTCAATCTTTATGTCGTATGAGCCAGCAACATGAAAAGTTCACGATGCCATAGCACCGCCTCTGCCGCGGCCAACGCTGCAAAGAGCGCAATCAAAACAGCCAAAGGATGATTCGGTGTCACCTCTCGACGGTGTTACAGAAGAATCGGGTCACGACAACAAAATTCTAGAAATTATGGGTGATGATCCGACGGCCAGTGTGTCGAATACGGAAACGGTATCCTTCCTGAACCGGCTGCACGCAACCAACGGCTTAAATAAAGACAACCACAAGGAACTTTGTGATAAATTCCGTATCCCAGAAAACTGTATGTCAATTGGAGCTCCGATTCTAAATGCAGAAATTAAAGTTTCTATTTAAACGAGAACACCACGAAACCTGATAAACTTATCGAAGTCGACAAAAACTAATCGCTGCAGCGAAATCCTATATATATATATATATATATAGTAGTATAAAAAAAATAAAAAAAATAAAAACCTGTATATAGGAGAAGCAATCTCGCATATTCTGGAGGCCACAAAAAAGGATAATGCTGAAATAAAACATATTATGAACGCGGCTTGACTCATATCAGATGCTAAAAGACCGACATGTCCTTATTTGGAGAAAATCTGGCAGACTCAGTGAAGACTGCTGTGAACAAATCAGGCACTGAGCTTTGAACTCCATTCAAGTTGCAGACAAAATCTAAAAAACCCCAGTCGCGGGTCGCAGGCAACTGGCAATAGCTCGGTGGAACACGCCTTCAATACTGAAGGCACTGCCAACACCACCGCCGCGCCGGCGCCGTCGACAACGGGGCCACGCGCCGCACGCTCATACTCGTCGTGCAAGCCGCCGTAACCACCGCAGAAGCTCACGCGCAGACGATACTAGACGAGGTAAAAGTACGCAGGAAAACTGTCTCATTTTTACAAATCCTGGTTTATGACTAACGATCACACGATAAACCACGAATTGATTCTGGAATTGGTTCAGGCGTCAAAATGATTTTGTCAAAACCTTTGACACAACTATGTCCACATCGACTCATAAGTAGACATCTAACAGTGAATTGTGTAGAAACCAATTCATATCGAATGTTTTCTTGCGGCCCAAACCTAACGGAAAAATGAGGTACATACTCAAGATAAGACAATTAAATATCCAAGAATTAAAATGGAATAACGAATTGTATCGTTTTGTTTGAGCACGACGCCGTATATACGTATTTACGAAAATATTTACTTCTACAACATAATATCTAAATGATATTTGATAAATTGTCATTTTTCTTATCAAGAGTGCGTTAAGAATGTAAAAACTACTAAACAATAACTATGTTTTCTAGGCTTTATAATTAACGAAGAAAATATGAATAAATAATAATAATTTCTAACCATTTAACAAATGTAAATACCTGGGCTTCCAATGCCTTGATTCTCATAGATCCGTAATCTCACTGCCACAAGGAAAAAAGTAACCGCATAAAAGGAGAATTATTAAAATGTATTCACATCAAAATATGTACAATGAGGCAGTTTGCACAGATCATTGGACTTTTGGTGTCAGCTTGTCCACCCATAGAATACGAGCGGCTCTACCTCTACACCAAAGATTTAGAAAGATGGTTATATTTAAATTTAGCTCAGGATGATTATTATGAAAGGTATACTCCAAATTATTTACAAAAGATTTTCTATGGTGGCCCATTGCAATGGATAACTCAGTTCATAGAATTTTACAAGACAAATATGAAATTGAAATATTTTCCGATGCCTCAACGACAGGGTGGGGCGCAGCATGTGGTGATGAGACCCGCCAGTGGCCAGTGGTCCAATGACGAGCGCAAAAGTCATATTAATTAGCTTGAACTGCTCGTAACAGTCAATGCGGTTAAGATTTTTGAATATATATATATATATATATAACAAATATTCATTAATAATAAATATCCAAATATTATATTCTTATATAAGGTCGTCTATCAATAGAATGGGAGGCGTGCAGTTCCCACATCTTACAAAAATCACCAAAGATGGTGATAATCGCGAAAAATATTAGTATACGCGTCCTAAGTATATCGGATCTGAGGATAACAGACCAGCTGATGCTGAATCAAGACGCAACCATCCTTATATCGAGTGGGAACTGTCATAGTTTGCCTACTGGGGACGCAGCCTAACAGCTACTTTCGGTCAACCTAACGTCGACCTATTCGCTAGTCGAATAAATAAACACGCTTCATATATAATTAATAATAATAAATAAGCCTTAAACACGTTTCATGGCATAAAGTCCTTTGCAATAAACGCATTCACCTTTGACGGGTCAGAGTTCTTCTTTTACTCTTTTCCATCTATATCGGTAATATAAAAAAAAAAAAAAAAACCTTAAGATATTAAGGTTAAGATCTAAGATAAATAACCTTTATCTTAGATAAAGCAACGGGAATACTCGTAGTCACTTTATGGGAAGAATAAGAATGATTTCCAATATTTTTGATACTGTAGAGTTTAAACTCTGTGAAAACGTTCTTGTCTCTCATTTCATTGCCGAGACGACACCAAATCGAGCCTTACTCTGGTTGCCGGGGTGCTTTCCGGACGGCGCTACTGCGACGAAACGCTCCCAGACTAGCTTAGCATCTTTGTACATCAATTCCATCAAACAATACGATGTCTGCCTTAAATGTTGGTATATATATGCTCAAGAGAATAGTCTCAACTTTTACGAAGCGTTTATTCCTTCAATTCTCTAATTTTTTAACATATATGTTTAATTCAGGCTCTCAATACGGATCCCTCAACACTTATAGGTCTGCTTTAGTTATGTTGGTCGGTTCTAATTTGTCTAATAACTATAGAATTAAAAAGATTTTTCAATGGACTGTTTCACCTGAAGCCTCCTTTCCCAAAATATGACGTTACTTGGGACACTTATCTCGTTCTAGAACCGCCTGCGATACGATACGATAAAAAGTTATCACTGGAACAATCGTCTAGAAATTGTGCAATATTAATATATTGCTGGCACTACGCGTACAGACTTTGTCAAAAATAGCCATTAAAAATGTAGTAGATATTAAATTCCAGATCTGATAAAAATCTCACGAGTTGTAATCAGCCAACCTTACACTAACCATTTTTAAGATAAAAGCCAGAAATTTGCTCAGCAAATACATTTAGTATCTAGAAAGAACTAGAGAACTAAGAAGTAGCTGTCACTATATTTTTATTAGCTACAAAAAACCTCACGCGATCGTTATGATTGTGGAGTAAATGTATCGATATTTAGCGCGCATACGCGGCATGCGAGCACGTCGCGCGCACACCATTTTGGTCTCAGCGTCGATATATTCATAAAACTGTGGGCTGGAGGTGTACATTTACCACATTTCCTAGGTTCTACGATATGTGCGTAATCAGTGCGATTCTCTAGCCAAGCTTATACAAGATTAATATTTTAGTTTAGCTACGAAATTAAAATCATAAAGAATTATGAATAAGTACCTAATCAGTTAAATGGTATTTAAACTATTTATTATAGATAAGTACATAAACAAATAATGATATAGATTGTACAAACACAAATGTATGCAAATTAAATCGTAAATGAATTTCATTGATATTTCCTCAAAAAAGGTACCTGTAGGTACTTACTCTCAAAGTCTACAAGTTACATAATTAAATACTAATAAAATATTCTTACAGGTTACTCATCTCGAGAACGAAGCACGAATATAATTTATGATTAAACGAACTTACATAAGTACGTGAAGTTCTATCATAATTATATGAAGTGCTTCGTTCGAAGAGATGAGTAACCAACGCCCGCCCTGCCCAATTATACGCAGGTGTACGTAACCCATTATTTTCGGAAATATCGTTTGAGGAGTGATTATTGACTCCGAACTAAATGACGAACAAAGCAAGCGACGGCCATGGGTAGTTTTTAAAAGAAATACCCTCAAAATTCAGTGGAGTGATGATAGCTGGAGCTACTACTACAAGTTACATAATTAAATACTAATAAAATATTCTTACAGGTTACTCATCTCTTCGAACGAAGCACTTCATATAATTATGATAGAACTTCACGTACTTATGTAAGTTCGTTTAATCATAAATTATACGCAAAGTATTTCTCAGAGTAATGACTGGGGCGGAATGCAAACAAAGTCCACTCATCGAGCTGTTGTTGTAAGGGCTCCTACCTATACTAATTAACTATAGTAGGTCGCCCCGATTTGAGACCTCGCCTATAAATAAATAAATGCTTTTATTGCTATGCTATAAATGCTATATATTGCTATAAATGCTGGACAGTCAACATTATCTAGCCCCAAGCTATACACTTATTACACAGCTATTATACTTTTTTTTTATACATTGTAAATACCCGGAACAAATATCTTCGATCGCACAAATATTTGTTCCGAGGCGGGAATCGAACCCGCAACATCCTGCGTTGCAGGCCAACCTTCGCCCGACGCGCCACAGAGGTCTCAACTAATCCTTTTTTTTTATACAACTTGTAATGACGGATCAAACAGACGGCCCACCCACCTGATGTTAAGTCCTCTGCCTACATACAGTGCGTATACCTCATAAGTCATGTCCACGTAGGACGCACCCTATGTGGCATTGCACTGCGCCCGCCACCCTGAGACATAAAGATGAAAAGTCTCACGTGTCTGTAATTTCACCGGCAACCATACCCTTCAAACCGGAACACAGCAATGCGAGCACTACTGCTTTGCGGCATAAATAGTACTTCTTCAAACGAACTCTTTCACAAAAAATCTCTACTACTACTTACTACAGAAATAGTTATGGTGGTACGAGTAGTACTCAAACTTATAAATTGTATTTGGCAACCTCTAACTACCCGCATACCTACATGCCTTCCAAGAGACGTCGGACATCAGAAGCCCAATTCTCTTGTAAGTCGACTGACTGAAAAAATTGTATTCTACTCCCCCATAACAACAATATAATCTACTTTCGATTCTTGCAACCATTTATTAGAGAGGTTAGTGCTATATAATAATTTTAAAGAGTGAAAGAGAGAATTCTCAGATCTTTGAAACATTCAAGTTACAGTCACATTTGCATATAGGTACTAGATAACTGATATACGTAATACAATACATTATATAGATACTTCGACCAAAATAAAGTATGAAGGGCCTTAGGGAACGATAGTTTTGAAGCATAAAAATAAAGTGAGCTCACTCACTTTGCTTCAGTCGGTCTTTGTGACCATCGAGCAACACGGAATGGAGACGCCATCAAAGGCATTCCCCGCTGTAGTTCCCCTCTAAATTTAATGCCCTCGAGGGCGTACAGCTTATAAAAAACTAGCTGTCGCCGATCGCTCTGTCAGACTGAATCGACTCGCGTGGGAGATAGTGCTCTAAGAAAAATGCCGAATTGTTCAGTTTTATTCTGTAAAAAAATGATTGGATCATCAAATTTACAAAAAGATAGTGTTTCCTTTCACATGTACCTGAATTTCAATTAAATTATTATAACTTATTGCATGAAAATTGACCAAGTAAAATTAAGCCGTATAAAAACAAAAGTGCCATCTCAGATTTTGTAACTTTTGAGTTCGTGTTCGGGGTAAAATAATAAAACTGAACGGTTTAACAAAACAAACCGTGAATATTTTATTCAATAACACTGGTTCACTCTTCACTGCGACTGCACTTCAGTACACTGGTCATTCATTACTCTAAAACCACTGCCAAGTTACGTGATTTATTCGCAATGAAAGCCAATTCCTTTACGACTGCCCTGCTCGCTCTTCAATCGAGCTCCATTTAATCGTGTGACACAGGGGCGACATAAAAGTGACCAAAAGCGTAGATATAAATGTGTATAATACATCAATGTGCATTTCAGGATTTATTCTGCTGACGTAAACATGTATATAACGTGTAATGTCAGTAAGCCAAGATGTGGATGATTACTTAATATCCTTGATTACTAAATACTATTCATTAAACACGTTCGACATCACGTGACATGTGGAATAACGTGTATTTGTATTTGATTGCTATGTAACCACTAACTAACCGGTAACTACTAACTACTACTACTACTTCGTGTCACGGGCTCTTTCTTGGTTCACTGACCAGCTTGAGATATAGTGTCCCTGAAAGGGGCCTAGTGACCAATGGTGAAAGAACCAGTATGGTAAAAGGATTAATTGTGCCTCGCAGAGGTGTATGATGATATGTCAACGTAAATGTCATGTGCTCGTTACTATATTTAAAGAAATAGAATTAAATCACACTACTATTAACAACAAGTGTAACATGAAAAAGTTTGTACATTTGGGAACTTTGATTACAAGAGATGGCAAGCATGAAGATGATATTTAAATGAGAGTAAATTCTGGAAACCAGGTGAACTTAACGCCTTATTATCAGCCGGAACGTATCCGAAAAGGCACGACTGGATGTGCATAGAGGAGTGTTAGTGCCAAAACTAATGTATGGTGGTAGCGAAAGTTGCTAAGGCAGAATAAACATGAAAGTAAAATAAATGCACTGAAGATGAGAGGTTTGAGAAGTATGTATGGTGGACTTTGAGAGATAGAATAAGAAACTGTGTGTTAAGAAAGCATTGTAAAATGAAAGAGCACGTGTATAGTGACAAGGATTGAGAAAGATATGCTTGGATGGTTTGGGTTATTGGTTAAAGGATGAATGATAGTAGATTGACGAAACTAGTTCATAACATGAGCATGAATGGGACAGTTGGAAGGGGGAGACCTCGGTGAAGGTATTCAGACTAGATCAGGGTCGATCTGGAGCATGGCCAGGCCAACAGCGCCCTTAACCAATGAGCATATATGAAGAATGTGATGTGAGTGAATCAAGCAAAACAGGTATGCCAGGATCGTAGCAAGTGGAAATACATGGTCTCTGCCTACTTCTCTGGGAAACAGGCGTGAGTTTACGTATGTGTGTAAGTACGTAATATTATAAATGCAAAATTTTCTAAGGGTTGAATGAAATTTAAGAACGGCGATAGCTGGACCACTGGGATAGTTTTAAATTTTATTTAGATGTTCCCACAGGATCAAGACTTATGCGAGTGAAACCGCGGGTTGCTTCTAGTTTATAATAGGAATAAAACTGCGTGGTTAATTTGATCAAAATCGGTCAAATTGATCATACTTAAATAACTTTAGTCTTTTCAGTAAAAAGTAAATAAAGATGCTTTAAAAAAATCGTTGATCGCCAATTGTTAGGTTACTGTACAATCTTCGCACGTTGTGTTTGCCTATAATGCGGGGTTTTCACGGCCATATCAAATCATCTATAAACCCTTGAAAATAGATGTCGCTGCTGTGTACTTAACTGTATAAATAAAGTGACATGTAAAAGTCAACTACGTAGTGATATATTTTTGTGGTATTTTGTTACTATAACACAAAATAACAGACGATGCATTTGTTAATTTTGACAACCACAGTTGAGTCAGGGCCATCAATTGACCCAAATCAAACTACATTTTTTTATTTGAAAATGAAAGGCCCTTATTGATTTCTCCTGTAGCTAAAGATAGGTATATAGTTTGTACCTCATATCTACATGTGTAGACTGTTGGTAACCATAATAAAAAATAATTAAATAAGCAACTGCTAACAATAACAATAACGTTAGCTGAGTCAGTCGTGGGAAGCAATGGCAGGGATGAGCTCACTATTTGTCACGTCTATCTCCCACGATGGTGCAACCCACTGTGAAAAGAGGCCCATTAAGGCTCTGCCTACCCCTTCGGGGAAAGAGGCGTGTGTCTATGTATGTATGTATGTAACAATAACAGCCGCAATGCACACTGAAATAGCTTTGTGCTCATTTAACAGTATTTTTTTATTTCTCAAAAATTCCTGAAAGTAAGTTGCCCGTGTTTTCTTATATACTACTAAATAAGTGATGTGCCTCAATAATAAAGTAGATTTTTTATCGATAAAATAAATGCTCGTTTATTATGTTTTACAAACTATTGAAATTGCTTGTCGCAGGCTTGTCTCTTCTCGGCGAAAAAAAGTCCGTTTCTCCAAGTTCCTGTATTCCGAGATGTACCTGTAGCTATAGGAGATCACCTCGAGCTCTTAGGTGTTTCGCTCACGCCTACTCTCAACTTTGGCTCCTACATCGAGTCTAAGGCAAAAACAGCTGCCATGAAGCTAGGCATCCTGAATAAGGTAAAGCGTTACTTCACACCAGGACAGCTTCTCAGTTTATATAAAGCACAAGTCCGGGCTGGTATGGAGTACTGCTGCCATGTTTGGGATGGCTCGGCCAAACACCAGCTTGCTGCCTTGGACTCGATCGAACGTAGAGCTTTCAGGCTTATAGGTGAGCAACATATGGCGGAGACTAAGATCCAGAGTCTCGAGCACCGCCGTAAGGTTGCATGCCTTGCGATCTTCTATAGGTTACATTTCGGTGAATGTTCCCAGGAACTGCACGATCTGATCCCACCATCTCCTTTTCATCATAGGACGAGCAGGCGTACGGCTCAGTACCATCCTTACCTCATTGGTATACCTTCTATTCGCACAAAACGTTACAGTTCTACCTTTATAATGCGAACTGCTAAGGAGTGGAATACACTACCGTCGTCTGTCTTTCCTGAAAACTATAATCTGGGTCTCTTCAAGTCAAGAGTGAATAGGTGCCTTCTAGACCTTTGTGCTTCATCTTCGGCCACATCGTCACTTACCAACAGGTGAGATCGTGGTCAAACAAAGGTCTATCAATGTTAAAAAAAAAAAAAAAAAAAAAAAAATTGATTTATATTATTCGGGAGACGCCATAGCCTAACCTAACCTAACTTTCTAACCGTTAATCCAATCACCATGAAGGTATTGGTATGTAACAAGGTTGTTAACTGTTATGATTTTAATTTGAAATTATTCATTTTATGCCATAAATTCACGCCCTCTGTGGCGCGGTGGACGAAGGTTCGCCTGTAACGCAGGAGGTTGCGGGTTTGATTCCCGCCTCAGAATAAATATTTTTACGATCTGCAGATATTTGTTGAGGGTGTTCTGGATATTTTCTATGTTAATACAAAATAAATATCTATGTAATGTACTGTATTAGGGATATCAGTTATCTAGTCCATAACACAAGCTCAGCTTGGCTTGGGGCTAGATAATAATGTGTAAACTGTGTCCAACATCAAAAAATAAAATAAAAATAAATATATATTATTGAGAACTGGTGAAAACCAAGGTGAAAAGAAGCCCATTTAAGGCTCTGTCTACCCTTTCGGGGAAAAAGGCGTGTGTCTATGTATGTATGTATGTAAATATATATATATATATATAATGAAATTCACTTAGGTACAATGTGAAAGAAAGCACAATCGTTTCGTAAATTCGATGTTCCAGACCTTGATTTACAGCAGAAAATGTAACAATTCGGCATTTTAGTATTTGTAGCACTGTCACACTTTTTACTCTATGCGTCACACGATCGATTCAGTCTGACAGAGCAATCGGCCCATCATGATACAATTTTATTACTAGCAAAAGCAAAACATGCTTGGTGAGGGTTAGCAAGCTTCTTTTCCTTGATTTTTTATTTTTAAACACAGACATGAATTTAAATTACTATGTTAAATTACAACGGATAGTTTTTAAAACAGTTAGTAAAACAGTTTTACTAACGCGTATGCCTAAATGAAATTGTGCATAGCCAGAGGGGAACGCCTTTACTTGATGTCGCCCCCCGCCGCGACCTCCTCGTGTCTCTCTCGTGTGACCTCCAGCGGCGGCCGTGTTGCTCCAAGATATTACTAGCTAGGCTTGCAAGGGCTTCCAAGTTATTTTTAGTAGTTTTTTCATGTGTGAACTTATCTAGACATGAATTTAAATTACTATGTGATATTACAAATATAGAGGTGTGATAGTTTTTCGTAAAAAGTTGCATGCCTACCTAGGTTGTGGGATACGTGATCACGATAAATTAACAAAAGCATTTCCCAGTTTGAACTCGTTTACTCCTTTTCAAGAAAAGTCGTGTCATGAGTGTCCGTCCTGTGTCGTGGGATTTTCCTATTTATCCTAATCCTATTTGATTGACAAAAGAATGAAATAAAAAATATAGCTAGGTATAATTTTTTCAACGCGATATTCTGTTCACTATATATAGCGCTAAGTATTACTTTACCTACCATCGTTTAGCATCAACATAACTTAACACACCCAACACATACCTACATAGTTCTGATCCCACACTAGGATCCCCTGTGTCGTGGGATAATCATGCCTGAAATAAAAAAAAACTATTTATAAATTTTAATGACTAATCTAGTTTTTTGGCACTTAGGATCATGATTTTTGGTTTTTGACAATAACAGTGAATGACAGATATATATAATACATTGCATATTTTGAGGCCAGAACCGTCATGGATTATGTAGGTTAGTAGGAAGACGGGAGCTAAGTAAAGTGTTTTTTCCTTTTCTTTCCTTTCGTCTCTTTTGACTTGCCAGCCCATAGTTTTATGAAATTATTGTAAGCTTTGAACAAAATTCTAATATAATTTTCCCAAGAACTACTCATC
Source organism: Operophtera brumata (assembly GCA_932527175.1). NCBI lineage: Eukaryota > Metazoa > Arthropoda > Insecta > Lepidoptera > Geometridae > Operophtera > Operophtera brumata. Next base: position 47,743,108 of record OW052239.1, on the reverse strand, counting down.
TCATGAGTTGTTGTAAAGTAAGGTTGTACCTGGGGTACTCAAAATTTTCTTGATTTTTCTCTATACTCTAAGTTTCCGCGTTTACCCCCTCTCTCTCCAGCCTACTACTACCTTTACTAATCTAAAATATCATAGTTATCCACAAAATGATCTCTATGCTATCCTCGAAAAGTGGGGCGGTTCCGCAACTCCCCCTTCACAGAGGGCGTTCAACCCCTCCCCTCATCCCTAGCCGCCCTTAAATCCTTTAAATGACCCTTGGTGGTAGGTAAAGTAAGTTCTTACCAAAAAGTTATCGATACTATTCATTTATCGACTTGAGTGCTGGAAGTCCCTAGAACGGATGTTACTGTCAATTTTGTGACATAACATGATGTTTGTATACAGAAAGCATATATGTGTGTATAAAGATTTTTGATGTGTTGCTGTTTATAGATGTGTGCGTTTATAGCGATAGAACGACTGGTTACAAAAGTGTGCATTAAAGTGTAAGTGAGTGCGTGAAGCCCCCCCCAAATATTTCTGAATAAATATGTATCGGTTGACAGCTCTATGGCGTCTCCCCTCCGGTACGGAGGCCTGCGTTGCTCGATGTTTGTGACGGCAACGAGCGAGTGTTGTAATTTTTCACGGAAGTTTTGTACGCGTCCATTCTTTTTATTTTGGTCGAAGCATAAGCATAGATAGTTTTTTTTAAATTATACATAGAAAACACCCTGATCTGCAGATCATACAAATATTAGTTCCGAGGGGGGAACCGAACCCGCAACCTCCTGCGTCGCAGGCGAAACTACGCCCGCCGCGTCATAATCACAAAAAAAAACACGTTTCGCGTTGTACTGTCAGGGGACAGAATACCATTTTTGACGTTTGTGACATCTTCCGAACTTTAATTTAACAATTTTTTATTACGAGAACTGGGCTTCCGGGTTTATAATTTCATTCATATTCATACCACATATGAATATGGTACCACAGTAATATTCGTTCATACGGCGCGCTTCACACCACTTGATTCTGAGAAATAGTAGTAATCAAGTCGCGTTTTAGTAAGACGGTGGCTGTCACTAAAACTTTGGTAGACGATTTTCCACCAATTTGAAAAGCCATGCAATTCACTTCTATTTCATTTCACTACACTTGTGCTCTTTAAACGAGCTCCATTGGTTAAAATGCCACTAAAATAACACAAAATATCTCAAAAAAACACTAAAAGAAATTGAAAATAAGTTCTAAATGACGTCACTTTTTGAAAATGGCGGAAAGAGTCCCCTCCCCGCTTGTTCCGTCACCCACGAAACAATAAATTAAAAAAACTTCGTAAAAATTTAAAACTAAAAAATTAATAAAATAAAAAATTAATATAGTAAAAATTCAAAAAACCTTCAACGCAATGAAACGGCTGAACCGATTTTGATCAAAAATAGCTAAGAATACTCCCGACAAATTCACCTTTCAAACAAAACCAAAAAAATCTAAATCGGTTCATCCGTTCGGGAGCTACGATGCCACAGATAGACACACACACACACGTTTTTGTGTCGGGGGTTAAAAAAAGGGTATTTAATAATTGATTTGGCAGCCCTATAGGCAGTAACTATCATGTGTCGGTTTCAAAAGGGTATTTAATAATTGATTTGGCAGCCCTATAGGCAGTAACTATCATGTGTCGGTTTCAAAAGGGTATTTAATAATTGATTTGGCAGCCCTATAGGCAGTAACTATCATGTGTCGGTTTCAAAAGGGTATTTAATAATTGATTTGGCAGCCCTATAGGCAGTAACTATCATGTGTCGGTTTCAAAAGGGTATTTAATAATTGATTTGGCAGCCCTATAGGCAGTAACTATCATGTGTCGGTTTCAAAAGTTCACTTGAATTTGTTGTTTAACCGACAGCGCCGCCTCGAAAATAGCCAATCGCGTGTTTTCAAAATAACTCGCTTTCGATTTAGCGATCATGACTCGCAAATACCACATTCCAGATATCTTCATCTAAATCGTTTCAGGAATCCATTATAGGCACTTGAAACACGAGTTTCGTTGACGTTTTTCTCAAAGAAATCGTTATGCCTCTGGAGATTTCAAAAAACTACGTGTATGACGGAACAAGCAGATGGCCCACTCTCTGCCTTTAACAACGCATTACCACATAGGCCACGTCCACCTAGGACGAGCTCTATGTGGCAATGTACTGCGCCCGCCACCCTGAGACAAAGATGAAAAGTCTCATGTGCATGTAATTCCACCGGCACCCATACCCTTCAAACCTGAACACAGCAATGCGAGCACTACTGCTTTGCGGTAGAAATAGGTATGGTGGTAGTACTTCCCCGGATGAACTCTTTCACAAAAAGGTCTACTACTAACAAGAATAGCCGAGTTTGGATTCATTTTAACCTATTTAAATTCATAACAGAGTTGGCTCACGACATAACTGTACCTATTCAATACTAATAGATTCATTCGCTTTAAAAAATTGGTTCACTAGAGTTCCTAGAAGTCGGTCACGTAACTTGTAAATCAGATTAGACACGTGTTCAGACATTATATATGAACAACGAGCTTTTACCTGATCGTGGTGCCACTATACAAAAATAAAGTGGACAAGAGCAAGTTTTTTTTTTTTAACTTCGTGAATGGCGTTTCATTCTGATGGCCCACCTAATGTTAAGCGGTAACCTCTGCCATTACCTCATAGGTCACGTCCACCTAGGACGCGCTCTATTAGGCATTGCACGCGCCCGCCACCGTGAGACATAAAGATGAAAAGTCTCGTGTGCCTGTAATTTCACCGGCACCCATACCCTTCAAACCGGAACACAGCAATGCGAGCACTACTGTTTTGGGGGAGAAATAGTTATGGTGGTAGTACTTCCCCGGAAGAACTCTTTCACAAAAAAGTTCTAGTACTACTACAATCCACTACTCACAACTATCTACTGCTACTATGTCGGGCCACGCGTATTGTAGGGTCCCGTTAAGTTCAAGAAATACCTCCGATTTTTCATACACTTTTCAAAACCTTAGGTTGAATTTACAAAAATCCCTTAGTGGGTGTTTTTGCTATAAAAGGTCCAAGTTTCAGCTTTCTAGCGGTTTCTGCTCGGCGATGATGAATCAATAAGTCAGTCAGTCGGTCAGGTTAATTAAGCTCATATAAATATAATTGATATAGATTTTTAATCAATATCAATTATATTTTCAATCATTGCCCGTGAGTCCTTTTTCTCGGAGCCATATTTTAAAATCCCAATTTGTCTGACATTTCAACGAACTTTTAAATTCTCGCTACTTTCACATTCAACAAATTCCTCAATTTTATACCTAAACGAATCGCCCACTTCACTCGTTCATCTCTTCTCGCCTTCATCCTATAAGACATAGGTACTTATCTCATATATAAAAGGCAATGTTCTGACTGACTGACTGACTGACCGACCAAGAGACAACGCAAAGCCTAAACCGCTGGCCGTAGAGACTTGAAAGGAGGGTGTGTTTGTCTCAATGCGTAGGGTTGTATTATGAAAGGAATTTTGAAAATTCGCATCCTAAGCGGTTCCAAATGGGGTTCAAAAACGTAAAACAAAAATGCTCTGTATTTTGGAAACCGCTAGTACTAGGACGTTGAAAGTGTACAAGGAGATTCCTCAAATAAAATTAACAAACACGTGTTTCGGCGGTAACTGAAATTTCAATGAAAACAGGCAAAGGGACGTTTGTAAAAAAATACACTACAAATTAGCCATATTTCAGTGTATTTAGACGTAGTAAAATTTAGGCTCACGCGGACGAATATTCTGGTCGTGAGCGGGTCAGCTAGTGTAACGATTGTCTGTATGTTAGTTCCTACAATATTATAGGCTCATATTTAAACTACAAAAGAGCAGCGACACAGAGAATCCTCACAGAGTATTTACTGCGTGAATGACGGATCATGCAGATGGCCCACCAATACATTACCTTTCTCTTCGTTCGTCATTTCGTCTTCAGCGTCATAGTGTTCGGGTTCGAGTCCCACGGGAACGGAATTTTTGGGTTACATTTAAATTTAATACATTATATATATATATACATTATATATATACATTATAAATATACATACATTATATATATACATACCTCATAGGTCACGTCGACCTAGGATGCACCCTATGCAGCATTGCAATTTGCACTGCGCCCTAAGACATAAAGATGAAAAGTCTCATGTGCCTGTAATTTCACCGGCATTTTGCATACCCTTTAAACCGGAACACATCAATACAGCAATGCGAGCATTACTGGAGGTGGAAGTCTCTGAAGGAGGCCTATGTCTCAAAAATAAAATGTGTTTGTTAGTATTTATTATCATAGTTGTACTAATAGGAAAATGTTTCAGTAGGTACTTAGATCTAGTTAAATCAGCAATATAGGCTATATCTTACCTATCTATCTTATAATACCCTTCAAACCGGAACACATCATTACAGCAATGCGAGCACTACTGCTTTGCGGCAGAAATAGGTATGTTGGTAGGGGTTATTACCGAAATCCCCTTGATTCTGAACTTGCAGCTTTAAAGGGGATTTCGGGAATAAAAATTCCCGAAATCCCCTATGAAGTAGAAATCATATTTACTAAGTATTTAATATTATCGTTCAATTAAATCGTTCTCCTCCGATTATTGTATGAGCTAAATAAATGAAAAATCTCGAATAAAAACTAGACTTATTAAAGGAAGGCTATAAAAATAAAACAATATAGCAGGCTTAATTCAAAATCACAGTATATTAACAATAATTGACTGGTTATGCCAAACTAAAAGTAAACAAAACAAAAATCTCAAAAATAACAGTGAGTAAACAAAACCTATTTATGTTTACTAATTAAGCTTGAAATACTCCCTTACAAAATGAGCTTGGACTAGTTAAGTTAATTCTTCTGAGAGATGACTTGAATTTTTTCAAGAAATTGGTATAAATCCTTAATAAATCGTCGTGTACTAATTAAAGATATACCCATTTGAAAAACACAGTTTTTAAAATAATTTACTAGATTACAATTATACGACTGCCTAATCAACAACAAAATAACAGGCTTAATCCAAAATCACAGTATATTCATTAAAAAATACTTTAAAGCGGATTTCGGGAATTTTTATTCCCGAAATTCCCTTTAAAGGGGATCTTTAAAGGGGATTTCGGTAATAACCCTGTTGGTAGTACTTCCCCGGACGAACGACTAATATAAATGTGTATGTACTATGATGTGACTTTGGGTGTGGTTATGTATTTTGTAAAAGTGTTTTTTTTTTGTTTTACTACCAATGTAGCAAACAATCATACGGCCCACCTGTTGGTAAGCGGTTACCGTAACCTATGGACGCCTGCAATACCAAAGGCATCAACGGCGCGTTGCCGAACCTTTAAAAATTTCCAAACACCCCTTTTGAAGAACCCCATACTGTAGTCGCTCGGGAAAACCATCCACAACCTGAGTGTTCGCGGGAGGAAGTTCCTCTGAAACCGGATAATCCAGTACCACCCTGGCTGTAAGGTGTGCGGATTAAACCTCTGTCGATGGCGAAATAAATATATTTATTAATAATAACGTGACGTGAGTGACGCCGCGGTCGGACACTAGTTAATCACAAATTCATCTTGTTATACTCTTCTTTCAACGGTGTACTCATATTTTCACCGACCAGTCTAAACAAAATCCATTATTTGTAATATGTTTGCAAAATAAACAAAGCTTCCGCAGTGGAACATCTGCTTTTCTATGTTTATTAAAATTTCTAGATTATTTTGAATGTCAGCAGTACTTTGACCTTATTCACTTGAATTGTATGCAGCTCAAGATATTCTTATGTATTTATTCATGAAACTGTTAATACCTTCTAGTACGCCATTTTCTCCAAAGACGCAGAGCTTCATAGGGCCACAGAATAAATAATAGACAACAACAGAACAGAAGTACAGAAGGCACTATTCGCGAGAAAATTTATATTAAGGTGAATGCTCACGTTTGCGGCGCGAGATTCAAATTTTTTGGTGTTTTTTGCCCATTACAGGTCATCAACACTTCTTCAGATACCGAAAGTTGAGTTCGCGACAACTAGGAGACTTAACACACATGTTTTAATTGATGGTATCTCATAAATATCATCAGTTTAGCTACGATACCCCTAAACAAACAAAAACACTGTAAAAATATGTTTAGGGGTATCATAGTTAAACTGATGATATTTATGAGATACTATCAATTAAAACATGTGTGTTAAGTCTCCTAGTTCTCGCGAACTCAACTTTCGCTAACTGAAGAAGTGTTGATGAGCTGTAATGAGCAAAAAACACCAAAATATTTGAATTTCGCGCCGCAAGCGTGCGCATCCACCTTAACGCAACAAAGTGCAATTTAGTTCGCATAGCCACAGAATAAATATTAGTACAAGCATAGCGTTTAGTGCTAACGCAATATTCACCTAAACGTTGCCGCTATCTTCTTACGCGTAACTCTGTCGCTGTCTGGCGCGGAGTGACGCGGCTCGTAAGAGTTGTCAACTTGTCGCTTACGACAACATAATTATCTAATAATAAAAATAATCGATCGTCACAGAATAAATAATAGTAAAAGTAATAGGGCCTGTTTTTACAGAGTGTTGCAAAATCGCAGGAATAATCGTGACCAGCGGTGAGCTCATAACCACCATTAATTTTCCACGACATCTAACGCACTCTGCCATACAACACAATCCAAAAATCTAAAAAATAAATAAAACTGAATTTATAACCTCCTCAACACACATAGGACAGCACATCATCTCTCTTTACAGGAGTTCAATGTTGGTTAATAAAGCAGCATTGGTTTAATAAACTACTGTATATTATTCTCCTGACTGATCTTTATTACAGTGCATTTATCAAGAATATTATCAGCTTTTTCCTTATGTTTTGTAAGCTTTCGAGGAATAAGTTAGTACTACCACAGATACAATAATACTATACGTACTACTAATCCATCAACAAAAAACGGGAGGAAGCACTATTGGTTTTCAAAGCATAAAAAAAAAGATCGTATATCTTTTTTAAAAAGAACATGAAAAAAAGGTTTTTTTTTTTAGGGTACCGAATTCAAAATTAATTAGGCAGTTTCCGTAAAAGATTGATACCTAACAGTTAATATTAGAGTTTTTTATTTATTTATTATACCATAACTTTTGGTTGAATAGTGGTACTATTACATGAATATATTGGCAAGAAATCCCCGTTCGGTTTACGTGTTGGCGGAGCTTATTTATTCTGTGGCGGAGCATAGTTGAAGCATGAATGTTCTTGAGTGATACAGAGAGAGTAAATAACAGGTTATTTAGTTGTGTTATTCAAAGTGTTTTTTATATTTATAATCACATTTACATTTAATTTCACATAGATTACATTTATGAAAGAAAAAAAAAGTTAGAAAAAAAAAAAGCGGCCGAGTGCGTGTCGGACTCGCCCATGAAGGGTTCCGTAGCAGCAAGTAAAATAATATAAAAGTTCTTGGATGGATTACAATTAATGACGTATTAAAAAAAACTACTTACTAGATCTCGTTCAAACCAATTTTGAGTGAAAGTTTACATGGTAATGTACATTATATTTTTTTTTTAGTTTTATCATTCTCTTATTTTATTAGTTATGGGGGGGGGGGGGGGGGGGGGGGACACACTTTTTATCACTTTGGAAGTGTCTCTCGCGCAAACTACTCAGTTTAGAAAAAAAATATATTAGAAACCTCAACATCATTTTTGAAGACCTATACATAGAACCCCACACGTATAGGTTTGATGAAAAAAAAATTGAGTTTCAGTTCTAAGTATGGGGAACCCCAAAAATAAAAAACTACTCACTAGATCTCGTTCAAACCAATTTTGAGTGAAAGTTTATATGGTAATGTACATCATATATTTTTTTTAGTTTTATCATTCTCTTATTTTAGAAATTACGGGGGGGGGACACACTTTTTACCACTTTGGAAGTGTCTCTCGCGCAAACTATTCAGTTTAGAAAAAAATGATATTAGAAACCTCAACATCATTTTTGAAGACCTATCCATAGATACCCCACAAGTATAGGTTTAATAAAAAAAAAATGCGTTTCAGTTCTAAGTATGGGGAACCCCAAAAATAATTGTTTTTTTTATTATTTTAGTGTAAAAATCTTAATGCGGTTCACGGAATACATCTACCTACCAAGTTTCAACAGTATAGCTCTTATAGTTTCGGAAAAAAAAGGCTGTGACATACACGGACAGACAGACAGACAGACAGACAGACATGACGAATCCATAAGGGTTCCTTGTCTTTGACTACGGAACCCTAACAAGGGTAGGTACCTACTAAGTCTTTTTTCAACATTGTAGAATAAAAGGAATCGTTCTTTTTCATGTTACGTCACGAGTCGTGCCTCAATTTTTTTAAACAGGGAACCCTGTTACTTTTTGTATTACGTAAATTCGATGAACGGATTCGGATTCGTGATTCGGAGGTCTGGTGGGTGGGTTCCCGTAAGCCGATTGCAATGATTTTTGACATACTCAACGCCTCTTATCCTGTTCTTGCTTGGATTTTTGATGCAAAGGGGGACTTTGTATTATTTGATTTTAGGCGCGCTATGGCTATTAGCGAAACTTGAACGACAAAAGTTTCCTAAGTAAATTTTTTTTTTAATGCGCAGTTTTGTTTTCCTCTAACTTATCTGAACTTTACTGAGTAAGATAGTCAATTAATTGGCACTGTTGTTTCATTTTGTGTTCGGACGGGAATTGTCCTGGTTTTTACGGATCTGGTATTAACAGGCCTCTTAGAATGTAACGCCGAACGGTCCAGAGCCGCCTACATCTGCCGATTTCTTGCGTCCGCTAGGACATCATCGATCTATCGGGTGGAGGGCCGTTTGACACTGCCATCTTCCGGTTCCTGATGGTGAGATAATGTAACTAGGTCGTATGTATTAAGAGGCAGACAATAGTCAATTTCTGTCAAGACTATCTAGTTAAGTTAGAAAGTGCCAGAGTTGCGCTCGCACGACAAAAAGTGAACGAATATCACGAAAAACAGTAGGTATTTAAACAAATGTTTGCTGCTTAATCAAAAATATATATTTACTATGTATGAGCCTGCAAAAATCAGCTTATTTGCACAATTTTACCTAAACTTTGGATGTTCATAATGTACTTATAAACTACAAAATAAAAAAAAAGGCTTCCGGGCGACCTCGCCCATATTATGTAGATTCTAAATGACAGACATCTTTTTCACAAACTAGTAGGTAAGGCTTTCTCATAAACACGTGTACGTACTGGATAAAGTTTTATGAATATTTCGCGCATTAATTGCCGTTTCTCAAGAAAGTAGCGGAATTTTCCGAATTCCAACCAAGGAATCTGGCACTGACTCTCATTTTTTACATATGCCTCTCTTATTGGACGAACCTACAAGATTTTAGACCACGCCTGCGATGTACTTCGGTGCGTCACGCAGCGGACTCCTGACAATGTCATTTTGATATCCTTGATTTTTACCGAATTGTACTATTATTTATTCTGTGCCGAAGGCCGAATATTTCAACCAACTGAGATTTTTCCTCAAATTCTTCAATGAACTGTCAAAATTCGTACTTGACCGATTTCTAGTAGTACCACAGAAGAAGTTGTACTTACCTGTTTGCGTATTTGATTTATTTCAATCTTGAGGCCATTTTGAATCTGATATGCAGGATTTGGTTCAAGGTAAAAAAAAAATACGTAGATGATTCAAAGCAAAAGATTTGTCTTAATCTTGCGAGTGAGACATAAGAGAACTTTTTTGTGAAAGAGATCGTGCGGGGAAGTACTACCACCATAACTATTTCTGCCGCAAACCAGTAGTGCTGGCATTACTGTGTTCCGGTTTGTAGGGTATGGTTGCCTGTGAAATTACAGCCACTTTAAACTTGTCTCAGGGTGGCGGGCGCAGTGCAATGCCACATAGGACGCGTCCTAGGTCGACGTGACCTATGTGATAATGCACTGTTCATAGGCAGAGGGTACGGCTTAACATCAGGTGGGCCATCTGCTCGATCCGTCATTCCAAGTACCAAGTATAAAAAAGGCATTTCAGTAATAATGTTATATTATTTTTGTATATTATGTTACAGCCAAAGTATTTTGGTTGTGTTGTAACATAAAACATTTATTATTGTTTGTATCAATTTATTGTAGACCATGAGTTAAATTTGTATTTTTAAAATGTTTTACATACTTACCTTAGATACTTGTAATAGTTGTAGATACTTACTATTCTTTCTGTAATTAAAGGTTTTAAATACTATATACTTTTCACTAGAAACGGGATATTTACCAAGATTTTTGAGGTTTGAATTATTTCGGGACAGTTCCATGCGCCATTGCCATGAATGGCCCATGATCACGGGTGAACTAGGTCTTTGCGAGTTATTCGCAGTTATATCGATCTACCCTCCTTCTCACTCTTTTATTACGAAAGATACCACTACCATCGGTTTCATTGTCACACTTCACTCCACCTCGACACAGAACACTAACGGTATCTAACACGTAGGAGGTACCACAATTTTTTAATTCTTACACATTCTCACCACAGGCTTCCATACTCCAGATAAATGAAAACCATATTCTCTATTGAAATTTCTGCGCTTAGTAATCTCAATTACCTCTTGTACCTACCATTCTAGGTATGTAATGTCGCTCTGTTGAGATTACCTGCGGATTGTGTAGCTCGATCCAATGATTTGAGCCAGATTCCAAAAGGTGTTCTGCTATGGCTGACTTATATGTGTCCATGTTCTTAACCACCCGTATGTGCTCCTTGAACCGACACGCTATCGTACGTTTTGTAAAAACTCAAAAATCATGTTACTAGTGAAAAGTTTGTAGGTACATAACCATGATAGTTTAAAAAGTTAAATACTAAATACAAGATACAAGATATTTATTTCCATACCATATTATTACATACCAAGATACTATATTCAATATTAAAAGACCTTTACGTACACAAAGAGTAGCTAGAGATGCATTTCATCATCCCCTATTCTTTTTAAAAGATGATGCAATCTCTAACAACCCTTACAAATATAAATACCTTAACCCGAGAACTGTGCTCTTTTTTACTTTTTCTTATCTTATTTCAAACCCTCGTAATTTATGTGACTCTACATAGCCAGGTATGTAGTTCATTGAAACTTATGAGGTATTCTGAGACATCCTTGCTTAGTGTTAGCTATTATTTTATCTGTGGTGTTAGCAAAGTTAACTCAGAGATAATGTATTGCGCGTTGCACAACCGCAAGGCAAGTTTTTTTTTTTTTACTATAAAACAAAAAAAAAAAAAACTTGCCTTGCAGCGCCAATTATAAAATTGGCGCTGCAAGGCTTGTGCATTTTCTATTTTCAAGTTATTCTTTCTTCTTTCTTTTCTTCATAAAATGGCTTCTCCAAACAATTTCGCCAATATCAAGTGGTCGAGAGTGTCCGTCAAGTCATAACCCAGTTTAGTAGTTCAAGTTTTTTTTCATTTGTTTATTTGCAATAAAATTTGCAACGTTACACTCTTTCCAAGTTTTCAAAGTCAGTTCCATTTCATTTCACTTCCCTTGTGCTCTTTAAACGATGTACATTGGTTAAAATACCACCAAAATAACACAAAATAACTCATAAAAACACTAGGAAAAGAAATAAAATAAAAGTATTCGTCGACGTCTCTTTTCAAAAATGGCGCAGAGTCCAAATTTTAAGTTGGTTTTATTGATTCTGAAAACAATTGAAGATTTAATTGTTATTTTATATATTATATTTATTTTTAATAGACCATATTTTTTAGTTTACTTTCCTATATTACTTGCTGCATGCAGTTTGTTCGTTCGCAAGCAGTTACACAATTTGTTTATAAAAGCATTGATTGATGTGGCGGTAGCAACATCTTCTGGTAAATGATTCGAATGGACCACTCTGTTACTAAGGAAGTGCTGTGCAGTGTGTGTATTGGATGGTCCACGGGATATTTTACAACTATGCCATATCATCGACATTGAGCTTTATTTAAAATATAAATTTCATGAAATTTAATTTATAACACGATTCAAAATGATCCTTGTGATTTAAATGAATAAAATGCTGTTGAATTTAAGCACCAGCTTCAATCCTAGTAGGTAATCCTTTACAAAAAAAACAACAACTCTACAAAAATTGCATGTTTCACCGAACAGTGAACCTTCGAGATGCAAAGGAAGTCACTCGACTCGATCTTAATATATAATCGATACATTCGGTTTTGCAATTCAATCAAATGATAACAAGACGATGGGTTTGAATCTTCGATCACAGATACAGAACGTTTGAAGTGAACACTAATCTTTGTTACGCCCAGTATCTTACTTACGCCCATCCATACTTAGACACACACCTTTTCCCGGAGACGTAATCAGGGCCCTATTGGACCTTTCCACCAATTTGCTGCAGCGATCTGGGACGCACAGAGGGTATCTTCTAAGCATAGTTATTTTTTAGTTTACTTTCCAATATTTAATTTAGTATTAATTTTCTCTTATTTTTTTGTGTTACTTAGGTATCTTATTTCTTTTTTTTTTAACTATGTTAGACCTATGTTTGACCACAATCTCACCTGTTGGTAAGTGACAATGTGGCCGAAGATGAAGCACAAAGGCCTCGCCTTGAAGAGGCCCAGATTATAGTTTTCAGGAAAGACTTAGCAGTTCGCATTATAAAGGTAGAGCTGAATCGTTTAGTACGAATAGAGGGTATACTAATGAGGTAAGGATGGTACCGAGCCGTGCGTCTGCTCGTCCTATGATGAAAAGGAGATGGTGGGGTCCGATCGTGAAGTTCCTGGGAGCATTCCCCGAAATGTAACGTAATGAATGAATGTAATGTAAAAATATTTGTATAGTTTGTCATATTTTCTTTCTTATTACGGCTCGACTAACACGAGAGCTGTACTTTCTTGTGCATAAGCCTCTGCTAACCGATACGCGACTGAGCCGTGGTACCATAGTAACATAACTTACTTGTAGACTTGTGGACTTAGAGACGGCGAACTCATTTCGGTACTTGGGTCACGTAGTCACTACCAGCCTCAAAGACAATGACGACATCGAACGGGAGCGGAGGGCGCTGTCGGTGCGAGCGAATATGGTTGCCCGGAGGTTTGCACGTAGCTCAGAGGGGATGAAGCAAACATTGTTTCGAGCACTGTACCTCTCTGTATACTTGCAGCTTGTCGGCGAAGTATACGCTCGCGACGTACGGCGCCATCCGCGTCAGTACAACAACGCATTCAGGGCGGTGTTGGGGCTGCCCCGTTACTGCAGCGCATCGGGGATGTTTGCGCGGGTCGGCTGTTTCCACGCTACCATGCGCACCGCCACGTCTCTGGTGCGCAGGTTGCGGGCCAGCTCCAACACCGTGCTGGTGATCGCTGCTAGGGTGGATTGTCCTTATACTAGGTACTGCAGCGAGCGACACCTGCCCACCAATCCAATTAGTTTTTAAGTCTTTTATTGTGTCTTCCTTTATGAGTTTTGCTGGAAATCAATGTACCTATTTGATTTGATAGTATTCGTAATTCCTGATACCGACGACACAGGATCCACTGTGGGACCTGAGCCCCAATCGCGCTAAACTTACCAAAAATAAACCAGAGCCGTTCACGTTGCTTCGTACGTCTGGATTCAGAGATCCTTGCTTTAACCTCAAAATGACAGCTTAATTCAAGCGAGAACCCCTCAATGCAGACGTAATGACGTGAACGGGACGACTATAATATGTATGTGAGTGTTGGGTGGCGGATAGAATCCTCTCAGCTTACGGTTCTACATACACACATACCTACTTAGACACAAGCCTTTTCCCCTGAAGGAGTAGGCAGAATCTCAATGGGCTTCTTTTCTCAGTGGGTTGCATCATGGTGGAATATAGGCGTGACGAGTGAGCTCATCGCCGCCATTGCTTCCCAGGACTGACTCAGCTAACGCTTTCTTCCAGTAATAACACATTCCATAATAAGCTAGCAGCCAGGACAATTCTTACCAACGAATCTTATCAACAAGTCCGGGTTACTTACTGGTTCTATCACGATAAAGAGCCACAAAAGACACCGATGTACAGCAGGGTAACTAAGAAATTACCAGTGACAGTTAGATAGCAAATCTTGTTGCACAAATGGCTTAGGTATACAACACGATCAATGACCTGCAATAAATTAGCAACCAATTGTAAATAATCAACTCGTACAAGCTACGTGCAGTTTTCAATAACTCGCTCACTGAATATTATTTATTCTATTCCCGTGAGCGTGACACACTGAAAGTCATTTTTATCATTTTTAGAATTCTGCACTTCAACAGGAGAAAACGGGACCCTTGTTATCTGTCTGTCACGACCCATTTTCTACTGTGCTGTGTATTGGAACTGTGCTATCGTTAAAATTCAATCAATTTGTACCTATTAACCAAACAAAAGGGCTTAAGGTGGTTGCTTTCGCTCGTGGCGCGAAATTCAATTTTTTTCGTGTTTTTTGCTCATCACTTCTCATTAACACTTCTTCAGATAGCTAAAACTATGTTGCCGCAAATAATGTGACCTAACACACAAGTTTTAATTTATAGTATCACATAAATATCATTAGTTTGGCTATGAATGTGCTTGAAACAAAAAAACACTATAAATATCGTAGAAGCACAATCGTAGCTAAACTAATGATATTTATGTGATACTATAAATTAAAACTTGTGTGTTAGGTCACATAATTTGCGGCAACATAGTTTTAGCTATCTGAAGAAGTGTTGATGAGCTGTAATGAGCAAAAAACACGAAAAAATTGGAATTTCGCGCCACGAGCGAAAGCGACACCTTAAAGTGCAACGTTTCGCTTGGGGCGCGAAATTCAAATTTTATTGTTTTTTTGTTCATCGCAGCTCATCAACACATTTTGAGATATCGAAACCTGATTTTGCGAAAAGTAAGAGACCTAACACACATATTTTGATTAAAAAAGTCTCATAATTATCATTAGTCAAATCATCACGAATGTCAATGAACAAACAAGTCACTGTAAAAATCATTGAATTACATTCGAAGCTAATCTAATCATATTTATGAGACACTATCAATCAAAATATGTGTGTTAGGACTCCTAGTTTTCGCAAAATCAGTTTTCGATATCTCAAAATGTGTTGATGAGCTGCGATGAACAAAAAACTCAATTAAATTTGAATTTCGAGCATCATTTGGGTAAGCTTTCCCCTTCAAAAAAAAACAATAAAAAATATGGCAATGTATCGCGAAATCGATAAATCTCAAGGGTACTTCCAGTAACCTTACAATTCTGTTTGGAATGCTAGGCTTTCTGACACAAAGAAAGGAAACGTCTAAAACTGAGGAATTACAACTTTTTTTACCCATTTTATAATGCGATATGGTCAAGTTTTTAGGAAAATAAGTTTGCGAAATCAATGTAATCTGGCATGGTAGGACAACATACACATGCCTTTTTCCCCGAAGTGGTAGGCAGAGCTTCAATGGGCCTCTATTCACAGTGGGTTGCACCATCCTGGAATACTCGTATACAATTTATACCAAAACAACGGTACGGAAGCCTCAATGCACTATCCGCACTACTTGCACTTGTTCGTATTTTAGTAGGATGCTACGTGCGTTGAAACACGCCTAAATTCTGTAAGGTTGATACCCTTGCGTCATCTCATCTGTCCGGGATCGGTTAGGGCCGGTGCGGCGGACGATTCGGCGTCGAGGCTCTGGGTCCGTGGGGTAGCGTTTTTAAATATTTCAGAGAGTCTGGTCGAAGCGGCGCGTGACCCGAGAGCTGGCTCTTATCTGGCTCAACTCATTATTACTGCAATTCAGCGTGGCAATACAGCCTGCATCTTAGGGACGCTTTTGTCTCAATTGAGCTAACTTTAGATCATCTTTAAATAGCACAACTCTTTTATTTGTTTTTTTAATTTGCTTGGGACTTTTATTAATTTTGTTATTATCGCATTATTATTTATTGAATTATCATTATTGCTCATCCAAAAAAACTATGAGAGGATATTTAATCACCATGCTTGGCATTCGGGTTGGAGATGTCCGCTGTCCCTTAATTGGCTTTTACGACATCCACATTAGTAGAAAGAGAGTTATTTCCATAGGCCGGACATAGAATAGAATAGAATAGAATATATTTTTTTATTGCCCTAGGTAAAAAAAACCTAGGTAGGTATTTATGTTATGTTTACACATAACATAAATATAAATTCTTAAATTAGGTGCACAGGCTAACTCGTCAATTTTTTTATCAACAATGCTCTAAAAACTTATAATTAATAGGTACATTTTTTTATTATTTTTATCGCTGTATAGGGGCTGTGTTGTCATATTTTTAATAAATTAATAATTTTCAACACTGAAATAATACAATAAACGGAAAAAACAATAAACAAAACAAAACAGGTAGGTATATTGGTAGGCACAGAACTAGGAGCACACTACGACATGTATTATTCTGTCCATAATAAATAAAGATACAATATTTTTGATTTAAGGTGGAACTAAAACGTAGGATTACATGCTCAGTGGGTGGAACGTTTTGCTTGCAGCGCGAAATTCAAATTTTACTGTATTTTTTGTTAATGACAGCTCTTCAACACATTTTGAGGTAGCGAAACCAAATTTTACGGAAATTAAGAGACCTAACGCATATTTTGATTGACAGTGTCTCTTATGAGTCGGGCTGCGGCCTAAATATCACTAGTTTAGCTACAAATGTCATAAACAAATAATCACGGGGAGCCACAGGCAAAACTAATCTCAGATGGCGCCACCATCGCTGGTGATTTTTCTCATACTAAAATTATCAATTTTTGACATAACTAAAACTGTCCACTTTTGACAGTTTTTTTTAAACATTGATAGACCTTAGTTTGGCTACGAAACAACACCAGCGATTATGCGCCACCAAGCGTGATAAATAAGCAGTGTGTCTCCCCGAACGACATTCGTAGCTAAACCAATGATATTTATCAGACACTATAAATCAAAACATGTGTGTTAGTGTCTCCTAGTTTCCGCAAAATCTGGTTTCGCTATCTCAAGATGTGTCATCTTGTGATACCGAAACCTGATTTTGCGAAGTGGCAAGTGGGCGGCCCACAATGAAAAGAGACCTGGAGACAGGGCCACAAAATCAAAATCCCTTTTGAGGTTCAGCGGGTAAAAAAAACACGTGTGAATGTAAAAAATGAATCTGTAGAAAATAAATGCACTTAGTACCTCTACAGGTTTTTTTTTCTTTATAATTGGCGCCGCACGGCTTGTTCATGCACATCATACATCATATCTTCCTTAGGTAATGGCTTCTTTGCAACAATTTAGCCAATGTCAAGTGATATAATTACATAATTATATTTTATAGTCAAGTCGAAAACGTTCTTATTTTTGTGTATTTTCAATAAAATTTGCAACGTTACATTCTTGGCGCCAGACAAAAGTTTTTTAATTCTCTAAGTTACATTCCCAAGTCGGCAAAGTAAAAGTCAAGTTATGTCACTTTGGTAGGCAGTTTCCACCAATCTGAAAATCATAGAGAAATTTGTTATATATAGAAACTGAAAATTCACGCAATTCACTTCCATTTCATTTCACTACTCTTCATGTGCTCTTTAACAAGATGGTTTGGTTAAAATGCCATAAAAATAACACAAAATAACTTTAAAAAAACGTCTCTTTGCGAAAATGGCGGAAAGAGTCCCCCACTTATAAGGTTATATATATTACATGAAGAAATTGTCATAAACTTCGAACAAATTCAAATCTCGAACTGTGTTTTTAGGTCGTGAGAATGAGTTCGTATAGCTTTCTAGGATAATCATAACGCTTGTCAGTGTCACCATAGAGGTAAACTAACTGTATATCCACATGGTACCGAATGCCACAGCAAAATCTTCAATCCCCTTTATTCGCAGTATATATTAATAAACAGTATGCTGAACTGCTGATATTTGTATCCAGAACGGCTTATACAAACCTATTTAAAAGGCCGCGTTCCCTTAGCTCGCTCATTTCATCCTGATCTCCCGAAGAGGTTCTACGTCACAGAAGGCGTCACGATCATTTATTAAGTTTTGGCGTTTTATTTTTTCGTTGTGCGTTTATTTATTGTGTTTTTTGTGTATACGTTGGATTTTGCACCGGCAGTTTAAAGGTATAATTTTGTTATTTTTTTAATGAATATTTCGTTTTTCTTTTTAGAAAAATTAAACTATAACTTGACTTAATTGTTTGTAACTTTTGACTATCATACATACCTATGTCATAGATAGATTTGTTTCACGAGTTACATATTTTAAATATAAAGGAGTTTTAATAAGAATAAAAAAGAAAAAATTTGGAAATATTTTACTTAATAAGTAATTAGTTAATTAATTACATAGTTTAAATATCCTGTAAGTTATTATCCTAGTTATTGCAATTAATCAATGAAATATTAGGTACATGTAATTTGCTTTTCAAATATTAATATTACGTAATTGAAAAGGAATTTCTTTTGTCTTACCTATTTAGAAGAAAATCCTGATATAGACGTGTGTCAATGCATTTCGAAAATTACGTATCATATCTTAGCTCATAAAGGTCAAATACTTACCTAGGTAGGTACCTAAAATTGGTCCGGAATTTGTAAGCTCATTTCTTGTAACACGATAGGAAAAGTACGAAATCTCGCCCAACAACCTGATAATTTTTTGCTTTCCTTTTGATCCAGTTTTCATACAAAATCTCAACATATAAAACCCTGACCATTCCTGACAACCTTACCTATATAAAATCTGCTGTCTCTGCACGTATGGATTAATTTGCGACCAACTAGAGAACAATCTCTATTAAAATATAGAGATTGTTCGGTATAGACGCAAAGATTTAAATCGATTTAAATCTTTGTATAGACGTACAAACAGCTGATTTTAGAATGCAACATGTAATTGCTTAGACTCGCCAACACCAGTCAGAAATCTTCATACAAAAAAAAACACCACGCGCCGTTCGAAAAAGCTGTTTTTATTGAATATCTCGTAAAATATATATAATTTTACAAAACCCCTAAAGTAAGCCGAAGGTGCTTTATTGTATTGATTTTATTTATCTAATTGTTTACCCAATAATATGCACCAGTTTAATAAACGATCGAATCTAGTCAAAAAATAAACGTAAATTTGTTTTTTTGAATTGAGAAAATATTGTTGTATCGTGTTTCTTATGATCGGAATTATAATGTAGTAGGTATCCATGCATATTTATAATTTGAATATAATATTGTACTTGATTTAGTCTGTTATAATCAAATCCAAGATTATAATTTTGCGACATACCCCACCTTTATAACCCGACTACCGCAAAGCAGGAGGTTTATGATTTTAGCCATGTCTGTATCTGTCTGTTAATCTGTTCCCTCGTAACTCTGAAACTACTTTTGAGGAATTTTGACAAATAATAATCATTTTGACGCTCCGCTTGTCACAGTTTATATGACGTCACTTTCAATTAAATAGTGCGGAAATTAAACACAATTTTCCAACCTAGAAAAAAATGGCCCACCTGATGTTAAGTGGTACACTCTGCCAATACGAACATTATCTCATAGAATTGAAATTACTGTGGCTTGGTATCATTTTAGAAAGAAAAAAAAACGTAAAATTAAAGTAATCAAAAAAAAGTTTAAATAGTAAATTTCGTGGTGTAAAGTCGTAATTTTTCTAAAATTATCTCATAGATCACGTCCACCAAGTACGCGCCCTATGTGGCATTGCACTGCGCCCGTCACCCTGAGACATAAAGATGGAAGTCTCATGTAATTTCACCGGCAGCCATACCCTTCAAACCGTAACACAGTAATGCGAGCACTACTGCTTTGCGGCAGAAATAGGTATGGTGGTAGTACTTCCCCGGACGAACTCTTTCACAAAAAAGCTCTACCTACTACTAACAGTAACAACGAACTACGAGTACCATGGTACAGTTTTACCCAAAATATAAGACGCCCGATCTACCTGCGCCGTAGCACAGAATAAAAATAGTACAAGGCCGTAGACTAATGCGGGAACTAACTAATGCTAACTAACGCGGGAACCTTATTTCTACCAATAGCAATCGCACGCTAAAATCTTGCGCTGTTATTGGTTAATCGATTCGGCAGCAAAATTGCTGCCGGTCACCTCTTAGATGTGAGTGGGACAGATCTATACAGCGGTTCAGAGCTATACTATACGTTCGACTACTGTCGGACATCAGTCTGCGCTTTTCTGCGCAAACGAAAACAGTTGATCGGAGTTACCTATATTTTGGGTAAAACTGTATCACAACAGAGACTAAGCAATAATGTCTACAGGTAGATATTTGTTGCTTGACTGTACCAAACTTCTTTGAAAAATCCTTTTTGGATCCATCAGGAACAAAAAACTAATTAAAATAATCATTTTAAAATGATCCATTGGACACAGGATCGATCAGGAACAAAATTATAGGTATAAGGGATCGATCAGGACAATGGATCGAACAGGAACTACTCAGCATTTTGTCCTGCGGGAAACGAACCCACAACCTCTCGCATCTCCTACTCACCCGCCGCACCACAGATCGTCAATGTTTTCCAATTGACTAATATATATTTCTCTTTGTTTCAGATAAGCGTTGAATCTCAACAGTATTATTATTGTTAACTATGTATCTAGTTCTGCTTCTCGCCGTGGCGCTGCTCGGCGACTGCCGGTCGGCCAACGTCAGCAAACATAACAAAGCTATGGATATCGAGCATAGGATAGAGCCGAAAGGTTAGTTCACAACGTCAGCAAACATAACAAAGATATGGATATCGAGCATAGGATAGAGCCGAAAGGTTAGTTCACAACGTCAGCAAACATAACAAAGATATGGATATCGAGCATAGGATAGAGCCGAAAGGTTAGTTCACAACGTCAGCAAACATAACAAAGATAGGGATATCGAGCATAGGATAGAGCCGAAAGGTTAGTTCACAACGTCAGCAAACATAACAAAGATAGGGATATCGAGCATAGGATAGAGCCGAAAGGTTAGTTCACAACGTCAGCAAACATAACAAAGATAGGGATATCGAGCATAGGATAGAGCCGAAAGGTTAGTTCACAACGTCAGCAAACATAACAAAGATAGGGATATCGAGCATAGGATAGAGCCGAAAGGTTAGTTCACAACGTCAGCAAACATAACAAAGATATGGATATCGAGCATAGGATAGAGCCGAAAGGTTAGTTCACAACGTCAGCAAACATAACGAAGATATGGATATCGAGCATAGGATAGAGCCGAAAGGGTAGTTCACAACGTCAGCAAACGTAACAAAGATAAGGATATCGAGCATAGGATAGAGCCGAAAGGTTAGTTCACAACGTCAGCAAACATAACAAAGACAGGGATATCGAGCATAGGATAGAGCCGAAAGGTTAGTTCACAACGTCAGCAAACATAGCAAAGATATGGATATCGAGCATAGGATAGAGCCGAAAGGTTAGTTCACAACGTCAGCAAACATAACAAGGCTATGGACATCGAGCATAGGATAGAGCCGAAAGGTTAGTTCACATTTTCAAAATACATACCGCCCAACGTAGGTATGCGGATCACAAGTCTTAAGTGGCGATGGGCGGGACACTTCGATAGAAGGAATGACGGAAAATGGACCACGGCTATAACGGAATGGTGGCCAAGAGATGCTCGGCGACCAAGAGGCAGACCACCCGCCCGATGGTCGGATGGCATCGTTAAAGAAGTTGGACGAGAATGGATGAGAACAGCACAGGACCGGAGAGAGTGGCGTATTAGAGAGGAGGCCTATACCCAGCAGTGGGTGCACACAGGCTAAATAGATGCCGCCCAACCCCAGGCAGAAATCTTCATACAAAAAAACGCTTGAAAAAGCGGTTTTTATTGAATACAGTGAAATTACAGGCACATGAGACTTTTCATCTTTGTCTCAGGGCGCAGTGCAATGCCACATAGGGCGTGTCCTAGGTGGACGTGACCTATGTGGTAATGCGTTGTTAAAGGCAAAGGTTACCGCTCAACATCAGGTGGGCCATCTGCTTGATCCACCACCCCGTAGTTAAATAAAAAAGAAAATAATATCTCGTAAAATATCATAGGTATATTTTACAAAACCCTTAAAATAAACCCTCGGCTTTGTTGTACTGATTTTATTTATCAAATGTTTTACCCAATAATATGCAAAAATAATATAATAAACAATAATAATAATATATTTTTTTAATAAACAAAAATCTAGGCAAAAAATAGACGTAACTTTGGTTGTTTTTTTTCTGACGAGGAAATAATGTCCTATCGTGTTTCTGGTACCGTGATCCCTCTGAATTGTAAGTAGTATCCATGCGTACATGCATGTAATATGCGTATATACGGATGCACCCATATTTTACAAAATTAAATCTAAGATTAGGAATTTTACGGCATAGTTACCTGCGTCACGGGGTCTCATCCCAAAGAAAAAATATATTGTTCTATTTAAATTCAATAGATGGCGTAACAGGTATAGATTTGTTATTGAAGTATGTGAAAAATGAATATTAGGCCCTGAAAAAAATATTTTGTAATATCAAAAAATACCCATAACACGGCAAAATTAAATAAATGCCTCTTCAAACAAGTTTAATTATTTTTAGAAAAAAATCTAATCATGTCGTTTTCTTGGTGGTAATCATTTGAACTAGGTTGAGGTTTGACACAGTTTGTTTGTAGTACCACATGTAGTACTAACTTGATAGATGGCGTTATTATGACGTCATGCCCGAAATGAAAGAGAAAACTAGTATTTCCGTTCTATTCTAAAATTTTCAAATAAAATGTCAGACCTGTATACATATCATTGTAACCAAAGACGAACTAGTTATATATAAAAGGCAATGTCCTGACTGACTGAATGACCGAGTGACAACGCACAGCCTAAACCGCTGGTCGTTGAGACTTGAAATTTAGAGGGTGTACCTATTCCTTTTAGGGTGTAAAGGTCTACTTAGAAAGGAAAATGAAAAATTCGTATGCTAAGGGTTTCAATATGGGGTTCACACGTAAAAACAAAAATGCTGTGTATTGCGGAGAGCGTTGGCAGTAGATAGGTACCTACTTGAAATATCCGCTTCGGCCGGCAAGGAAACCGGGGTTTCGTAACTGGTTCATAGGTAGTTTCCTCAAATAAAATTAACAAACAGCAATATATGAAAATTGGCACGGGAACGTTGTGTTTATAAAAAAAACACTTTACGATTTAGCTATATTTCAGCGTAATTTCGACGTTGTAGATTCACGATATAGGTAGTTGTTGGGATTCAAATATTTTCAGAAATGGACTCCTAAATTGGAAAACTTGAATGTTCGTTCGTTTCAAAGGTTGTGTCACGGCGTGGTTATTTGTTGTCTGCACGCCGGGAAAGTTTTCGGACTAGGCGCGGATAAAGTCGCGAGCGGGTCATCTAGGTGGTTAATGTGGGGTACCGCGAAATTCCTAATCTTAGATTTTATTTTTAACAGGCTAAATCAAGTACAGTATTCAAATTAAAAATATGCATGGATACTACATTATAATTACGAGGGGTCGCTGTAGGTACCAGAAACACGATAGGACAATATATTCTCGATATAAAAAAATCCAAATTACATTTATTTTTTGCCTTGATTTGATTGTTTATTAAAACGGTACATATCAATTCAACAACGCCGAGGGTTCACTGAAGGAGTTTTGTAAAATTATCTAAATTTACGAGATATTCAATAAAAACCGCTTTTTCGAGCGGCGGGCGAGAGGCGTTTTATTGTGTATGAAGATTGGTGCCTGGGGTTGACGCAGTCTTAATAAAGATGTTGAGTTAAAAAAACCATAATCGTCATAAAGGCCCGTCGCACATGGAGCTACTCAAAAATGACGGAACTAATCAGTAATTACAATTACAAACCACTTAGAAACTGTACCTCGCACACGACGCTATATAGATGATTATGTTGTAAGGTTTCAGTCACTTCTTTACTATCTTTAGCTTCAGCTTATAATCTCAGAGATTATTAGGCAAACTATTTTATTACACCACATGCAGCATTACCGTGGTAATATAATCATAATGAGGTAAAGCATTGTTAATTCAGAGGTTACCGCTTAACATCAGGTGGGCCATTCGATCTCGTTAGTATTTGAGTTTGTAACTCGTTCTTTTTGAGTAGCTCTATGTACGACGGGCCTAAGTTTTTTAACAAACGCCATCTGTTGAGTGTGTGCGCGTTTTACGCGGTAATTACAGTAGCAGGTGCTAGGTGGCTCTAGCTATCAATTGCGCTGCTAGTGGCATCTAGCACCCAGGTAAGGCAACCAAATTAGCCCGCACAATAGCCCGAGTTATGGCGGTCACGTTTCGTTGTATGGCATGAGGTATCTGTACTAGTATAGTATTATTTTATCTGTGCCTGCGTCAACCCCATAGACAGAAATCTTCATACAAAAAAAACGCCCGCGCCGCTCGAAAAAGCGGTTTTTATTGAATTTCTCGTGAAATATAGATAATTTTTAAAAACCCCGTGTGTGATCCCTCCGTTTTATTTATTGGTCTTATTTATCGAATTTTTGACCCAATAATCTTTACCATATAAGTAGACAAACAACCGAATCTAGCCAAAAGTTAGAGGTAACTATTTTTTATCGAGAAATTTTTGTCCTATCGTGTTTTTGTCTGGGTGATCCCTCGGTATTATAATGTAGTAGTTATCCATACATATGTTTAATTTGAATATTGTACTTGATTTAGTGAGTTAAAAATCTAATCTAAGATTGGTAATTTTGCGTTATAGTCCCTATGGCACAGAATAAATATTAGTACAAGTACCTATTGGTTCAACGAAAATGTTTGTATGAGGCCACAGAATATCTACAGATGAGGCTAAGAAGCCGAGCGCATGCTCTGTTTGACTTCCCGCCGTCCACGTAAAAAACGACTTTGCAGCTAGGATTGTTTCCCTAATACAAGATTTTATAATATTAGTGATCGTGACCGAGCTGATCAAAATGAGCCTAAATACGGCCATCCATCCAAATATCCATCGAGGAGTTCCGTTGTCCAACTTACGTCTCCATCATCAGGTCAGCTCGCTGTTACCATCATATTGTATTGTTATCGGAACTTGACAGGTATGCCATATTTTAGCTCAATCGGTTGAGGATGACAGCTTTAAAATTCAGTTGCAAGATTCCACCCGGATTCCACCCAGACAAACATACTACATAGGTAGGTACTAAAAAAATGGGTTTTTATTAAATATCTCGTAAAATATAGATAATTTTACAAAACCCCTCATTCAACGCTCAGGTATAGGATTTTTTCTAACCGTTGGGCCTTTGTCATATTATTTATTCTGTGCCTTTGTTAGGAATGTTCTAAAAAAAAAACGACGTTTCTTTAAAAAATGGCAGATTCAATCCATTTGCAAATATGCTTTGTCCAAAGATTAAAATCTTTGACTTTGTCCGAGAACAACGACACATCGCGATCTTCTGTCAAACGTCATGGGTCATTTGCAAATCAATACCTTTGTAAGGTAGGGCAAGATTTAGATAATATAATGAGATAAAGTTCGATGAACTTTGTACAAGGCTGCTTGACAATAAGGGTTATAGGTGCAAACCGTTTGACAGATGTCAGATAGGATTGTGCTTTGTCTGTTCTCTGGATTGCTATAGAGGGCTTTAGGTTAGCGAGCCCTTGACTTATGACTTTTATTTAAAAGGATATGTAGACTCTCTCCACCATTTTCTAAAAAAGACGTCGTCTACGTATTTATTATAATTTCCTAGTGGTTTTTCGAGTTATTTTGCGTAATTTTGGTGTTATTTTAACCAATGTAGCTCGTCTATACAGCACAAGTGTAGTGAAATGAAAAGGAAGTGACTTGCGTGACTTCAAATTGGTGGAAATTGTCTACCAAATCCAAAGTTTAAGTAAGTAACAAAAAAAAACATTGGGCGAAGGTTGGCCTGCGACGCAGGAGGTTGCGGCTTCGATTCCCGCCTCGGAACAAATTTTAATATTTGTGCGATCGCAGATATTTGTGCAGGGTGTTCTGGGTAATCTTCTATGTACCCATAATAAAAAGTATATCTATCTATTTAAAGTATTGTTTTAAGTATATCAATTATCTAGTACCCATAACACAAGCTCTGCTTAGCTTGGGGCTAGATAATGTTATGTGAACTGTCCAGTATTATTTATTATTTATTTATTTATATGTGAAAATAACTTCGAATGAGTCTCTATGTGCCAAAGTCTGAAATTTGTATTGGAAGCCGATGTAATTTGGAAAAATAGGTGCATGACAACAATCTACATTGATAGCTAAAAAAAAATATGTGAAAATTACTTGCTATGACGACGTCGCGGGTAGCTAGTTGGTATTTGGATAAATCATCTAAGTTAAAATACTGCATGGGCGGAGTCTAGCAAGAAATCAATAGCTGCAAGAAAGTGACAGCGTTATTACTCATTTGAACCCGAGAAGAGATAGATAGATAGATAGATAGATAGATTAACTCTTTATTGTACACAAATAACACACAGAAGTACAAAACATAACTTAATAACAAAAAAATAACAGAAATGTACAATGGGCAAGAGATAGATAGATAGATTAACTCTTTATTGTACACAAATAACACACAGAAACACAAAACATAACTCAATAACAAAAAAATAACAGAAATGTACAATGGGCGGTCTTATCGCTTATAGCGATTTCTTCCAGACAACCTTAAGATGGAGAGGACTATATGGAAGAATGGGACAGTGGTGTTATCACCATAGGAGGTGATGAGGTATAGATTTCTTCAGCTCGGAAGTTACGGAACTAACTGTAAACGACAAATGATAAAACTTCGGTTTGCTTATAAAGTAGCAAAATAGAAATAAAATGATCTTTAATCAATCTGAGTAATGTTATTACCTATTGAATAGTAGGTATAAAAAATTACGCTTTATATTTTCTCTAATCGAAGGAGGGACCTAAAACGGGTTTTAGGAGCGCCAATATAAAAAAATAAAGCTTTTGAGTAAAGTTTCACCAATCGTGTTTCTTGTCTATGATTTATTTAGAATACATGCTCAAGTAGGTAATTACTGTATTTTAACATCAAGTTTGTAACCTTTACTGTTACTGTGTGATCGTGTAACGCAACGACTCCAAAATGTTAACATATCGTCTTATGTGATTATTTATTCTGTGCTTATGTTTGAGTTCTCGATTTTTCATTTCAGGACTCCCAACGAAGCCTACGGTTGCACGCCGGTTCCTTACGATAACGCAACGACCAGACGAGTCATACGCACACGAGCAAGGCACCTCACTCGCACTTACTTGTGACGCATTAGGAGCGCCCGCGCCATCTGTGCATTGGTTCAAGAACGACGCACCAGTTTATGAGGTTAGTACGGACGCTTGATAATAGATGGCAGCACATGCCATATTGCAATGACGGATAGTTGGGTATTAATCATGTATTAATAAGCTCCTGGACGTTTTTATTTTTTGATATTAGTCGTGCAAATCCGGAAATTCTACATGTTTGCTGGATTGTCATGCTCAGTAAAAATATCACCGGCTCTATCCGCCATTTTGGAAAAGAGACGTGGTCTACTTTTAGTTTATTTATATTTCCTACAGCACGTTCACCGTAAGATGGCACCTGCGTTATAGATTATAGATACATAGTTAGGTATTAGATTTTCAAGCTCAACAACATGTCCCATTTATGACCTTGGAGTTTTGAACCCTCTTTCCTGACTAGCAAGTACCTATTCAAATTGTCTGCAACACAAAACGTAGGTATTGTAAAGTCCCTCTTGCGTTGAATTACACTGCTGTTTCCATAGTAGCACACGTTCAAATGACAATTCAGATGGGCCCGCTTTATTGAACAGCTGACTCGCTCATTCAAGGCCAAGTTCAATGCAATTTACTCTTATTGTTCGTTTTCAAAGAACATCACATCGTAACAACATTAAGGTTGCGTTTCCCAAAGATTTAAATCTTTGCGCGAGGGATGTGTGCAAGCAAATAATGGACGCAAGCTTTCGCGTTTGGGGTTTTCAATAATATCTTCTTTTTTTTCGTGACTGAAGGTACCTACAATCAAATTGCCCTGCGGTAACCTTTGCCTTTAACAATGCATTACCTCATAGGTCACGTCCGCCTAGGACGCGCCCTATGTGGCATTGCACTACGCCCAATATGCGCCACTGAGCCCGGTGTTCGGCTCTTCTCATCCACTTTCTGCCGCCGCCTTTCGTAGGTCATCGCTCCACCTATCCAGAGGGCGCCCCACACTACGTTTTCCAAGACGCGGTCTCCACTCAAGAACTCGCTTACCCCAACGGTTGTCGGTTCTTCAGCATATATGACCAGCCCATTGCCACTTCAGCTTGCTAATCCGGTGGGCTATGTCAGTGACTTTAGAAGCACAATTTTATCATTCTAGTACGACATGGAATCCAACGAGCTAATAGACATCAACCCCACTTCAGTCGCACGAGTGTCCTCCACGCTACTGGTCACCAAGAGCTCAGCCAAGGACGTGTATACGTGCCTAGTGTCTGCGGGGGCTAAGACTGCGAGGGCTAGCACCGTGGTCTACACATATAGCTCAGGTAAGCTAGATTCAGCTGAGCTACTAATTCCCAAAGACGTGACTTCTTTATGTATATTTTTATATACCTACTACTTGAATGACGGTATACGCAGATGGCCCACCTGATATTAAGCGGTAACCTCTGCCTATGAACAGTGCATTACCTCATAGGTCACGTCCACCTTGGACGCGCCCTATGTGGCATTGCACTGCGTCCGCCACCCTGAGACATAAAAATGAAAAGTCTCATGTGCCTGTAACTTCACCGGTACCGTTATCCTTCAAACGGAACACAGCAATGCGAGCACTACTGCTTTGCGGAAGAAATAACCTCTGCCTTTAACAACGCATTACCTCATAAGTCACATCCACATTGGACGCAATGTTGAAGTATGCATTGTTTATTTTCCTTAGAATTTAAAATATGAAAATAATAGTGTGCTAACAGTCAGTGTTAACTTCTTTTTTATTCAACAGATGGCAGCACTGAGCTCTCGGAACGGTCGAAACTGTTCCCTCTGGCGCCGCGCATAGTCGTCTCGTACAAAGTGTACGTGGACACGATTGGCAGTAACGTGGTGCTGCCGTGCCGGGTGAAGGGGCACCCGCGTCCGCACGTCACGTGGAGAGACAACAAGGGGGTCATAGTCAATAATAACCCTAGAATGAAGGTGAGACTTCTTATTGCTCAACCTAACTCAGTGGCAGTGTCTTGCCCAGCGTAACTCAGTATTATCTTAACTCTGATATGATCTGCCCAACGTAACTCAGTACTGATATTTACTTTGATATTTACTGCCCAACGTAGCTTAGTGTTTGATATGTTCTGCCCAACGTAACTCAGTACTGATGTTAACTCAGATATTTACTGCCCAACGTAACTTAGTGTCATTGTCTTATATTAACTGCCCAACATAACTCAGTACTGAAGTTTACTCAGATATTTACTGCCCAACGTAACTTAGTGTTTGATATGTTCTGCCCAACGTAACTCAGTGCCTGATATTTACTGCCCAACGTAGCTTAGTGTTTGATATGATCTGCCCAACGTAACTCAGTACTTATGTTAACTCTGATATTTACTGTCCAACCTAACTCTGTGACAGTGTCTTGCCCAACGTAACTCAATATTATCTTAACTCCGATATTTACTGCCCAACCTAACTCAGTGGCATTGTCTTATATTAACTGCCCAACGTAACTCAGTACTGATGTTTACTCTGATATTTACTGCCCAACGTAACTCAGTTCTTATGTTTACTCTGAAATTTACTGCCCAACGTAGCTTAGTGTTTGATATGTTCTGCCCAACGTAATTATGTACTGATTTTACTCTGATATTAACTGCCCAACCTAACTCAGTGGCATTGTCTTACCCATATAAAATCAAATCCCTTATTAAATAATAATAATAATAATAATATTTTTTTACGAGATTTTTAATAAATTAGTGGTATAATAATAAATGGTATTTGAATTTCAAATAGGTGGTATCTTTGTTATATTTTTTATCGAGTGAAGTAATTCAAATAGTGTATTGAATTAATGATTTCACTAGATACGAAGCTTAAGAACACCATCATATTTTTTTCTTCTTGAAAACTGTAAGAAATCTTATCAAAATCTTAAAAATTCTAGAGCTCATTACAGACATGCTATGAACCTATTGCGAGTGGTTTAGCTGAAATTCCACATCTCAGAGCTTTCTGCTTGATATTCGGTTATGTTATTGTTTCTAAAGTATATTATCCAGTAAACTTGAAATTCGGTCTTCAACTTGTCTGTTTTGCTACAATCTCAAAGTTATCAAAGTTAAACTGAAGGAAAACTTATCTGTGAGACGGCGATTTGAATTCTTGATTTGATTCTTTGTAATAACAGACCCTTTTATCTTCGTTTTTGACAAATTCAAGAAAAACATTGATGAGAAAAAGCCTAGAAAAAGTTTTAACATTTCAGTGATTTGTTTTGGTATAACTTGGTTGAATTACTCCGAATATACGACCACCCAAGGACATATACCCGGAAAAAGTACTTCTTTTATACTACTTAGAATGGCGGTACAAGCAGATGATAAGCGGTACCCTCTGCCTATGAACAGTGCATTATCACAAAGGTCACGTCTACCTAGGACGCGCCCTATGTGGCATTGCACTGCGCCCGCCACCCTGAGACGTAAAGATGAAAAGTCTCATGTGCCTGTAATTTCACCGGCAACCATACCCTTCAAACCGGAACACAGCAATGCGAGCACTACTGCTTTACGGCAGAAATGGATATGGTGGTAGTTCTTCCCCGGATGAACTCTTTCACAAAAAAGCTCTACTACTAACTACTACTAGTAACCTCTATATCTTCAAGCTATTCAGATATAGATAAGAAATATAGAAATAAATAAGGAGATCTCTTTACGACCTCTGTGGCGCGGCGGGCGAAGGTTCGCCTGCGATGCAGGAGGTTGCTGGTTCGATTCCCGCCTCGAAACTAATATGTGTACGATCTGCAAATAATTTGTTCAGGGTGTTCTGGGTATAATATTTTCTATGTTAACAAAAAATATCTATCAATGTATTGTATTAAAGCATATCAGTTATTTAGTACTCATAACACAAGCTCTGCTTAGCTTGGGGCTGGATATTGTTGTGTTAACTGTCCAGCATTTTTTTTTTTTATTTTTTTTTTATTTACCCACTTTTTGTGAATATTCCAGGTGCTTCGATCGGGTGAGCTTGTAATCTCCGCGCTCCGGTGGAGTGATATGGGCGAATTCAGCTGTCACGCTGTCAACATCTTCGGCACAGAATTCGTGAAAACCTTCGTATATCCTGCTAAAGTAAGTTAAACCTAACATCCAGCTATTATACCTAGCAAGATTAGTCTTCGTTCCATGTGCTACTTCTTCCTAGCATACAAATGGTCATATGGTCACCTTGTGTAATCGATGTCAATTACCAGTTTGCTGTTCATTGCGCTGCGTGTTTTAGATTTTTTTCAAGAGCCCAAATATTTAAAACACTCAGCGCCATTAATAGTAAATCGAACTTCAGCCAAATCAGACTGAAGTTCGATTTGAACGCGGATCTTGCATCTGCGTTTTATAGAGTTTTATTCCAAAGCAAAAACAATAAATCACTAAGAGTGACGTAAACAGCGCCATCTGTTGTTGAGTAGCTAAACTAAATCAACGCTGAGACGTTTTTACCTGGAACGTGTTTTGTTTTTCCTTTCCCCAAACAGATGGCAGGGATCGGAACCGCATTGCCATATCGCAGTACTCAGGTGGATGCTGCTGCCCATCCCTTGGTGTAATCCTTACCACTAGATATTGTTGTAATCATCACTGTTCATGCCATTTTTTTATTTTTTTAACATCTTTATTTATCTTTGTTCCAGGCTGGTTAGACAAAGAAACAGGGAAGAGCTTATAGTGGATGTTCCTATTATTAAGTTTGTTCGCTAAGGCGCTTGCACACGACGTGTGTCAGACGCTGCGATATTCCGCGTCTTACTTTGGTAACTTTTAAAAGCAGGTATAGATTTAGCGAATTTATTTAGTACATAAGTTTCATTTTTTTATTTTAATGTTTCATTCTAAAGCATTATATTCGTAATATTTTTGTATAATTTTCTTACTTATATTTTTAAATACTTTAATTTGTTTAGTTTATTTAAAAATGTGTTAGTGTACTTATGTCGAAATAGCTACTTAATTCTATAAGGGGTTTTCTTCCAGCCAGCTTATCTGGGTAGAAGAATAATACCAGAATACCGCCAGATCTCAATTTGTGTGGCATCTATTTTAGATGGCACATACATTGAGATCTGGCGGTTGTACCACGTGACACCCCGTGCCCACTTGTGGCTCCGACAAAATGTCGGGTGCTCAAGCAGCAGAACATATTGTATGTATCCATTGTATAACTACATGATATCTTTTTTTATCGGGTCCGACAAGAAATTTCAGATGGTTGGCCAGCGCGCACGCCCGATCGCAAATCACCTACTTAATATTAATATTGTTTTTTTACTGGAATGGTGATTGGACCTTTAAGTTTGAGTAGCTATTCTTACATATCCTTTTAAATAACTGAAAATATATTTTGTGAATTTAAAATTGTTACCAAAGCTCGTATAAACTGTTGTGACGTTACGGCTGGACCGTTTTTGATAAAAAATGATCGCAGCGTTTTTTTTCAAACCAGTGACCAGACTAGCCTACTTTCAATTTTATTAATTATAAAAGTGTTTTGTATGCCGAATAATAATCGTAATAATTTAAATAAAATACTTATGTGATGAATTTTAAGGAATACTTTATTACTATTGTAGACTGTGATTCAATAAGATAAAAGATACAATAAAGAAGAGGAAATAAACTGGTTATTTTTTTGATTCCTCAGCTCGATATCCATCCAATAACAATAAAGGCCAATCCACACATACATATCAGTGAAGTCACAGTTCCGGCACAGTACGGCCTCGTGATAATTATTATTTCATACATTGTCTATGAACGCGTCTACACCTGTCAGTGTCAGTGACGAGACAGTGCTCTCAGTGTCAGTGCCGGCAATCACGGACGTATTCGGCGACGACGAATTTTTGTGATTTTTTACGGTCGCCGCTGCATCAAAAGCATAATGAACGACGAGCGATTGATCGAAATGGTTCGTGTTTTGTATGATTTGTCGCATGCGAAGTACATGGATACAAAATACAAAACCAATTTAAATGATTGAATAACAATAAGTTCTCCTTCTGTTTCTCTTAATTGCCATGCTTCATGCATCTATTTTTTTTACAAGCTTTATATTAACTTGCAATGTATGTCCAGGTGGAATATGTTTGTCCGGGTGGAATCTTGCAACTGAATTTTAAAGCAGTTATCCTCAACCGATTGAGCTGAAATTGAAATTTGGCGTGCCTGTCAAGTTCCGATGACAATGCAATATGATGGTGACAGCGAGCTGATCTGATGATAGAGACGGAAGGTGGACAACGGGACTCCTCGATGGATAATAGAAGACTGGCCGTGTTTAGGCTCCTTTTGATCAGCACACGGTTACGATCAGTAATTTTATAAAAGCTTGTATTGAAAAATATATTTTTCACCAAAAACTGATTTCCTTGATGCTGCACTTCTTCGTCTAAAGCAATGGCTATCATTGCTAGTTCCGAACAGAGCCATAACAACAATCATAATTACCTCAGTATGTCGCAAACGTGTTGCCAGAAGATCCGTAGATAACCGAGTACTAATATGTATGAATTGAAGCACTGCCGCATCACTAGCACTGATACGAAACTCTGCGGACGCGGTGCCGGAACTGTGAAGTCACTGATGTGTGAGTCAGCCTTAAGACGCTTTCACACGGTGCTGAAGACGGAGAATGCCGTTGGAAATGTTAAGAGGCAGACAACAGCTACATTCTCTCACTGTCTAACTCAGTAAAGTTCAGGTAAGTTAGAAAGTGACAGAACAGCGCTCGCGCTACAAAAAGTGAAAGAAAATCAAGAAACACTATATTTAAACAAATATTTGCTGCGTAATCGAAAATATAAATCGACCATGCCCTCTAAAATAATAGTATTTGTTACTCTTATTAATTTTATCAATGTACGCTGATAGGTAATAGAGATATTTACAATGCGTGATGTTTGTTTACTCTGCCTACAGAGTAGCTGTAGATTGGGTTTCCAGGCCGGCCGCTCCTGAGGGGATGTTGACAGCCTGGCCCACGTTGCGCGGCCCATTGACAGCGCTTCTTTTTTTTGAGAATAAGCAGCATAAGCATACGCAGAAAAATCTAATAACATAATCCTCGAGATTCGGGATATGACATTCGAGATTTTCCTAGATTTTTCAATGTTTATTCGAGTTGGCATTCGAGATTATGCAATTCAAGATTAATAATTTAAGATTTCGCAACAGATAATTCAATCATGATTCATGACGACCTCTGTAGCGCGTCGGGCGAGTAGCCGGCTGAGATGCGAAAGGTTGCGGGTTCAAATTCCCGCACCGGGATAAATGTTTGTAAGATCTGCAAATATTTGTTCCGGCTTTGGGTGTTATGGTACCATGGTAGGTACTCGTAGTTTCTGATACCCACGACACAGGGAATCCTAGTGTGGGATCAGGACTGTGTATGTGACCGTTGGGTGTTATGTTATGTTATGTTATTCAAGATTTTAATGATTTTTCACTTCAACTTTTTTTTTTTTTTGTTCTTTGGGCTCCCTATAGATTGCAGAGACGGACAGTCTTGAGCCACCTCCATCTCGATAAGTATTTCAAATTAAAAGGAGCAGATATAATTATAATCTCGCAAGTTTAGGTATTATTAGTGTGATTGTATTAGTGCACTATCATTATACGGTTGACGAGCCGATAGCATATTCGTGAGGGGGAAATTACTACACAGACAGCTTATCAACATGGGGGGGGCCCGAGGCAGAAGAAAGAAAACTCAACCTGTATATCTAGACAACCTCTTGACCGATATTTCTCATTCAAATCAAATCAAATAAAATACATTTATTTCAAGCGAAACTCATGAAGGTATACATACTTACTCGGTATCGGAGGCCTGCGTTGCTCGATGTCCTTACACAATAAAAACCTTAAAAACTAATTGGATTGCTGGGCAGGTGTCGCTCGCAGCAGTGCCTTGTATAAGGGCAATCCACCCTTGCAGCAATCACCAGCACGGTGTTGGAGCTGGCCCGTAACCTGCGCACCAGGGACGTGGCGCGTGCGCATAGTGGCGTGGAAACAGCCGACCGCGCCGCAAAAATCCCCGATGCGCTGCAGTAGCGGGGCAGCCCCAACACCGCCCTGAATGCGTTGCTATACTGGACGCGGATGGCGCCGTAAGAGCGTAGGTATACTCCGACCACAAGCTGCACGTATACAGAGAGGTACAGTGCTCGAAACAATGTTAGCTTCACCCCCTCTGAGCTACGTGCAAACCTCCAGGCAACCATTATTAGCTCGCACCGACAGCGCCCTCCGCTCCCGTTCGATGTCGTCGATTTGGAATTCTTATGCTACGTTTACATTCAGCCAAAATGAGCTGGGTAGTGGGCAGGACGAGTATGTAAACACGTAGTTCTCATGCCACTGATATTGCCGCTCGGGCTGCCCGGCGCTCCCCAAAAAGGCGGTTTTTTGTGCGGATGGCAAAGGACCAGCAGCGCGAGGAGCAGTGTGTGTAATTAGTAATTAGTATTACACGATTCCGCTACCCATACCGATATATCGCTATCGGTAGCGGAATCGTTACATCCCTACTGCAAATGATGATGTACCTACAGCTCGTTCACCGTAAGATGGCACCTGTAAATACTCCATGGCAGGTGTCAACTTACGGTGAACGGTCCGGCACGTTCACCGTAAGATGGCACCTGTAAATACTCCATGGCAGGTGTCAACTTACGGTGAACGGTCCGGCACGTTCACCGTAAGATGGCACCTGTAAATACTCCATGGCAGGTGTCAACTTACGGTGAACGGTCGGCACGTTCACCGTAAGCTGGCACCTGTAAATACTCCATGGCAGGTGTCAACCAACTTACGGTGAACGGTCCGGCACGTTCACCGTAAGATGGCACCTGTAAATACTCCATGGCAGGTGTCAACCAACATACGGTGAACGGTCCGGCTCTTTCACGATGGCACCTGTAAATACTCCATGGCAGGTGTCAACCAACATACGGTGAACGGTCCGGCTCTTTCACGATGGCACCTGTAAATACTCCGTGGCAGGTGCCGACTTACGGTGAACGGTCTGTAGAGACGCTCGTCACTTTTAGCTTGCAACAGTACCTGACGTAAGTAGTCGATAGATTAGCTGGGCGACGTCTGTGCACGACGCGCAACTACCTATGCGTTGCCCAACACGCGCAGAATGTAGGTACAGTTCGTTTATATTAATAACAGAACCAGCTATCCCATAGAATAATTTAAAACAATTCACATTCTGGAATAACCACGATGCATGTTTTATAATCCTAACTTTAGGATGCTATGTTAAAAATTTGGAGTCGTTGCGTTACATGCTCACTCAGTAATAGTAAAGATTACAAACTTGATGTTAATGCAGTAATTACTTGAGGATGTAATCTAAATAAATCTTAGACTAGAAACACGATTGGTGAAAATTAACTCGACAGCTTTATTTTTTAAATTGGCCCTCCTAAAATGAGTTCGTCCGGGGAAGTACTACCACCATACATACCTATTTCTGCCGCAAGCAGTAGTGCTCGCATTGCTATGTCCCGATTTGAAGGGTATGGTATGGGTGCCCGTGAAATTAGACTTCAAGAGAGAAATCTGGCACATGAGACTTTTCATCTTTTTGTAATAGGGTTGCGAGCGCGGTGCAATGCCACATAGGGCGCGTCCTAGGTGGATGTGACCTATGAGGCAATGCACTGTTCATACGCAGAGGGTACGGCTTAACATCAGGTGGAGATACTGATTCCATGTAAAATAATAAAAAATAAAAAAATAAAACTGTAGACATCTAAAATGAGTGGAAGTAACGTCAGTAAAAAAATAAGTTATTATGTAACATGTATTTATTTTACAGCATTTTTGGCGATATAAAACCAACAAGTTCTAATAATCTGAGATCACATCCTCTTGCAGCTAGGTACGCGATTTAATTCCTAACATGAAAAACATAACATATTCCTAACATGTCTTCATGTTCATTGAAGACATGTACACTAAAATACTGTCTAATTATAGTGAAGGTTGCTTTTCAAAGATTCAAAACCGTTTGTATGGCAAAGATAATAGGGCTGGACATTTGTCGATGATTATATGTATTTAAATTATCGAACGGGCGGAGTCTATCAAGAAAACAATAGCTGGAAGACAGTGACAGCGTTATTACTTACCTGAACCAGGGAAGAGATGAGGTATAGATTTCTGCCGTTCGGATGTTACTGGCTAAGCGACAAATGATAAAACTTTGTTTTGCTTCTAAACTAGCAAATATAAAAATAAATTCTCTTATATGAATCTAAGTAATGTGATTACCTACTGACTAGTATACAATTTTACGCTTAATATTTTCTCTAGTCGAAGGAGGGACCTAAAAAGGGTTTTAGGAGGGCTCAATAAAGCAATTGAGAAAAGTTTCACGAATCGTATTTCTATACTATGATTTATTTAGATTAGGTACATCCTCAAGTAATTATTGTATTAACATCAAGTTTTTAACCTTTACTGTTACGGAGTGAGCATGTAACGCAACGACTCCAAAAATTTAACAGAGCGTCTTAAAATCCAAAAACCGGGATGTATGGAAAAATCTGGGCAATTGTTTTCGCAACAGTGGGATACAGTAGTTCTAAATAAAGGACGTCCGTAATCACACTAACCATATTTATCATTTAAATTATTCGGTACACACACACTAAACGGACACTACGGACGAAAGTGTATGACTTCGCAGAAAGTGCTATAAACCTGAAGTGGAGCTGAGGACACCTGGTCAGACGTGGTGACGGCCGGTGGAGGAAAGCCTCAACGAGTGGTGGCCGAAGTCGGGCCGAAGGAATCCGGGTCGTACGAAAGCGAGATGGGTCGACGACATCGTATCCGTCACGGGCAATACTTGGTTGAGAGACGCACAGGACAGAGGAGGCTGGCAGAAGAGAAAGGAGGCATATACCCAGCAGTGGGTGATTCCGGCTCAGATGATGATGTGGTACGACACACTAAAAACATTAAAAAAATAACATTAGTATTAGTATAAATTAATAAATACCCGGAAACAATACGAAAATATATAAAAAACAATTAGTATGTATTATTTGAGGAATAAAAGAATATTACAATAAGTAATCATTTAAATTTGTCATATTTAGGTTATAAATTAACTAATTCTTTTCATTTAGAGTATTTGTCAATTTACTACTTACATTCATTCACTTAATGAATGATAATTATTAAAGTTTTGAAGTTTACACACTAAATAAGAACAACAAGAAAACAAAAAAAACAAGAAAAGATACTAAAATTTGTTTCCCATGGCTTAGATTATGTATTCCTTAGATTAGCCAATATTGTCTATTAAATAGCAAAATATTCGATATTCTATATTGACGACATAGATTAACAAATAGCTAAATTTAATAAATAATAATTCTGGTGCTTATTTTTCGTTTTCCCAAGGATGAGACTTATTAACTACATCAAGTTGTCGCCCCCAAAACCTATATAGCAAATTTCATCGAAATCGTTATAGCCGTTTTCGAGATCAAACAACATATACCAATATTGCCATAGGATTACTTTATTACAAATTTCGTATTAATAATATTCACGTTTCGTAATAGGTATATTACAATTTACAATCGCTCAAGTCACCTCTATTGTCTCAATAGAGCACTAATCAATATAACATAGGAGTCAGTAAATTATTTTATCGATAACCTCACATCGACACATCCCACGCCTACTCGTTATACACACATTGCGCAAACGCACGAGCCATCACTATTATGACAATTGAGTGCAATCTAGCGGTAATCGATACATCTCGATCACATCACTATTTGGAGCAAGGTGCGAGCCTTTCTATCGACCTTCGGCAGGTGGTTTATGAGATTAGTGATGTGATGAGTTGACAGCTGACGATATCAAATAGACCATACAACTAGTTCGTACCTATTACCGGTTCTTTCTTAGTCACCCTGCGGTAGATGAGACCCAGTACAAAGTGTAGTAAATAAAAGTAGAGCTTTTCATTCATACATAGACACACGCCTTTATCCCCGAAGGGGGTAGGCAGTGCCTCAATGGTCCTCTTTTCACAGTGGGTTGCACCATCTTGGGATATAGGCGTGACAAGTGGTGAGCTCATCGCCGCCATTGCTTGCCAAAACTGTCTCGATATTCAAGTATTAGTGCATTTCAGTTCTACAATTAATTAATACCTGAGGAGACATCACATTCCTAAATTTCCTACCTAAATCAGAAGAATACAGTACCCGGCTGTTGTTGTGGCACATTTTCTGGTTGCTGAACCCCAAATAAGAGTATTTTATTTGCTCGAATATACGTTACTTATGAGGTGTTACAATACAATTAAGTCCCTTAGACGACCTCTGTGGCGTAGCGGGCGCAGCATTGCCTGCAACGCAGGAGGTTGCGGGCTCGATTCCGGCCTCGGAACAAATATTTGTATTATCTGGAGATATTTGTTCCGGGTGTTCTGGGTTTTTTATATGTATAATAAAAAATATCTTTCTATGTAATGTATTGTAATAAGTATATCAGTTATCTAGTACCCATAACACAAGCTCTGCTTAGCTTGGGGCGAGATAATGTTGTGTGAACTGTCCAGCATTATTTATTTTTTATTTTATAATGATGTCGTCGTTATGTACGCAATGTGCCACAGCAATAGCCGGGAGCTGTACCTAATGTAAGAGGCATCTAAATCTAAGTCATGCCGAGGTATGTCACGTCGATTATGAAATTGCAGATGCGTGTTGCCTGCAAAGTAGGAAAACATTGTAAGTATCAGTTTGCCTAGGTCTTATTTTTTTTTTACTACTTAAATGACGGAACAAGCAGATGGCCCACCTGATGTTAAGCGGTACCCTCTGCCTATGAACAGTGTATTATCACATAGGTCACGTCTACCTAGGTCGCGCCCTATATGGCATTGCACTGCGCCCGAAACCGTGAGACATAAAGATAGTAGTAGAGTAGTAATAGGAGTAGGGTAGTCTTAGTAGTAGTAGAGCATTTTTGTGAAAGAGTTCGTCCGGGGAAGTACTACCACTATACCTATTTCTGCCGCAAAGCAGTCGTGCTCGCATTGCTGTGTTCCGGTTTGAAGGGTATGGTTGCCGGTGAAATTACAGGCACATGAGACTTTCGTCTTTATGTCTCAGGGTGGCGAGCGCAGTGCAATGACATATTAGGGTGCGTCCTAGGTGGACGTGACCTATGAGGTAATGCACTGTTCATAGGCAGAGGGTACTTGCTTAACATCAGGTGGGCCATCTGTTTGATTCGCCATTCCAAGTTGTATAAAAAAAACTACTACATATTTATATTTCTTTGCTGATAATATACTTTCACAGACTATATATCAAGATAGAAACCGCAAACACGTAAATTTGTGTGAAACAAAGCGTGCCGTTTTATTTAGTACCTACATATCATAACATAGACTGATCCCACACTAGGATTCCCAGTGTCGTGGGTATCAGAAACTGCATACAGGCATTTTTCTTTTATTTCCCAAAGGTTGTCGGTTCTGCGAGCTTTATGGCCTGCCCATTGCCACTTCAACTTGCTAATTTTGAGAATTCTTGCCTAATTCATAATAATTCCGCAACACTGCCTCTGATTCAATCGCGTAAGAATCTGAGCTCCATAAATTACATCCCGGTGTAAGTAGGCCTGGCCTAGTAGGCTTTTATGACATCCACGGGAGGAGACGGAGGGATTTATTCTTAGGCCAGACGCACCACGTATTTTTAATGCTGCTTTGTAATTTATCTGATGATGTCGCCTTGTAACAAGACTAGATCAAAGGCAGTGTCAATACTTAAATTCTAATCACCTATTCATGGACTGTGTGTGTGTGAGCTTTTACGACATCTACAGGAGGAGACGGAGGGGTCTATTCTTAGGCCGGATGCACCACTTATTTTTAATTCAAATTTTATTTTTATTTTTTCGGCCAACATAGTATCATACCTACACAATCAGACAATCCACACAGGTTACACACACAATAACAACTTATAATAATAACAATTTTACATTTATCACATGGAGGTATAATAGTATTCTTCTTCCGAGATTTATCACCATTTTTATCAACAGTACCTACACATACAAGCCTACCTAGATTTCATCGTCAATAAATGCACCATACAGCAATCATTCAGATACTGACAATCAAACCTAGCAGCAAACATCTTCAGAATGTTGTTAGAGCAGGCCCGAACCATGCGCACCAGGGATGTGCGCACTACTACGCACGAATTACTGTGTAGAAACAGTTGACTCGCGCATCAGCGAACATCCCCGATGCGCTGCAGAACCGGGTCAGCTCCAACAACACCCTGAAGGCATTATTGTACTGAACTCGCAGAGCGCTGTACTGTTTTTGCGTGTGATTCACCCACAGGCTGCTCGTGTTGAAGTTAGTGCAATAAGCTCGGAATAGAGTAACTTTTACTTCAGCGGAACAACGGGCAAACCTGCGGATTGCAAACCTTCAATGCTGCATTGTAATTTCTCTAATGATGTCGCCTTGTTAAAGACTAAATCAAAGTCAAAGTCAAGGCCATATGTTAATCACCTATTCACGAAGCGAGTGAGCCTTTGTTACTGTTTCTATTCAACATGCATTCCACTTTTGGTACCTAGAAGGTGGACATGTTATAGACACAAATCATCATCTCAACTCGAAATCACACACAGCTGGATATATAAGGCTTGTGTAGTTCACGTACGAAGAATGATTAGGAATTATTTCCCACTATTCAACGAGAACGAACTATTCCCCGAGATCATCCTTA
The DNA here is from genome assembly GCA_932527175.1 of Operophtera brumata. Classification (NCBI taxonomy): domain Eukaryota; kingdom Metazoa; phylum Arthropoda; class Insecta; order Lepidoptera; family Geometridae; genus Operophtera; species Operophtera brumata. The sequence continues at coordinate 47,700,791 of OW052239.1, read as the reverse complement.
TTAGTTCAATAGTAGTATTAGTTCCTTTCGCAAGAGTGAGCGAGCACGCACACCGTCCGACCGAACACTCGATGCGTCTCCGACGAAGACCTAGTAATTAGTATGTAGGTATAAACGAACGAACGAACACGAACCTGGCAGGCAAAACTACTGGTGTAGGTATGGTGAAAACAGACACGGGATTGCTTGCCATCTATCTGTCTGCCATCTGTCTGACGTTGTAAAAGTTAGTTGTTGATCTCTTTTCTGGACCTACAGGTTCAAATGGGACTCCTAATATGAAAAACTTGAGTGTAGTGTCGTTTCAAAGGTCGAGACGCGAAAGAAAGATGAAAGAGTGAACGCCGGGGAAGTTTTCTGACTACGCGCGGACGAAGTCGCGACCGGGTCATCTAGTCATAAATATTACACACATAAGCAGGTATTGTGCAATTGCGCCATTTACTCATCTAGCTAGATCATGAAATCGATCCGATAAACTCTTGTATCTATAAAAAAACAATTAAACATCAGTAGCGGGTCACGAATCCGTTTAAGAGTTATAAATAGGTGCAGACTACAGAGCGGTCGCTCTCACTTAGACTATCGAGTACGAACATGAACTTGATACAGGATTCAAATCAATGATAGGATCGGAAGGCGGAGTCACTATACATAACTACACCACAGACTAATAGGATACGTACTACGCATCTATTTGTACTATTATATATTCTGTGACACTACCAGTGCTTTCATATTGAAAGATTCTTGGACCATTGCGTTGAATGAATTAGCCAGCCTAGTACACTAACCTAGTACCTAGTGGTAGGTAGGTAGTAACGTGCCATGTTTTTTTTAAATATTTGTTTGGATGAGGGAACAAGCAGATAGCCGACCTAATGTAGGTACCAGTTTACTAGAAGACCATCACAGTTTTACAAAACTGTGACCATAGAATTGCATATCACAGATTGCTCGCGTTACTCTGAGGCATCGATGTTCTTGTTTTAATCATAGATTATAGAAGCTTCTAATGAAGTTTGCTTGTATGACTGACGAGGTCAAAGTCTGACCCCATGGACGTCGATGTCTGACCCACTTGCAAAATATTTTTTTTTTTGTAACTTTGTGTATGACGGAACAAGCAGATTGCCCACCTGATATGAAGCGGTAACCTCTGCCTTTAACAATGCAATACCTCATAGGTCACGTCTACCTAGGACGCGCCCTATGTGGCATTGCACTGCACCCGCTACCCTGAGATATAGAGATGAAAGTCTCATGTGCCTGCAATTTCACCAACCCCTTCAAACCGGAACACAGCAATGCGAGCACTATTGCTTTGCAGCAGAAATACTTAGGTATGGTGTTAGTACTTCCACGGACGAACTCTTTCACAAAGAAGCTCTACTATTAACGTTTACCTTTACTACGTAGATCACATCCATGGGACGTTACCGACATGGCCGCTGTCCTTAGATATAAATAATGAAATTTTCATATGCCTGTTATTTCACCGGCACCTATTACCCTTCAAACCGGAACACAGCAATGCGAGCTTTATCATCACCAAGTCGAGAGGACGAAGCCGTACCGCTAATGATCGAAGGCAGAGCTTTCAGGCTTCAGGTAAGCAACAAGTGGCGGAGACTAAGATTCAGAGTCTCGAGCACCGCCGTAGAGTCCCATGCCTTTCGATCTTTTATAGGTTACATTGGGGAATGCTCCCGGGAACTTCACGATCTGATCCCACATCTCCTTTTCATCATAGGACGAGCAGACGCACGGAATGACTTGAAATCGCATGGATCATTTTGAATCGTCTTATGTTATTACATTTTGGTACAAGTGTGTAATGTTGGTGATTACCGCTGAGGCGCCATTGAGATCCGAGCCGTTAGGTGAGGGTCTTAAGAGAGCTGAGGACGGTAATCATCAATACTAAATACGACGTTTTTCAACACACTTGTGAAGAAAATAATAATAAAACAGAAATACACACTCTGTGTAGGTAAATGTTCAAAAGTCTATAACTCACTAGTGAATAATAGCAATGAAAAAGTCACAGTTTGATTACAGGTGTCTTTATGTGTCTAATTGCGGTGAAATTAGAGCCACTTTATCAGCAAGTGTGTTGAAAAATAAATTTACCTACCTGCTCCTGGTCCAACGCGACCAAACCTAGAAGAATCAGGCAACAAATATGGCTCGGATCTCTCCCCATCTTTAAAACATAGGTACTAGTATTCATTTAATGCCTTTTACTTCCAGTATGACAGTTTGTTTGAGATCCTGATGAAGGAGTACCTACGACGCGAACCATGAAAGTGCGCACGAGCTAAGTGGAGCATACCGCACCGCGTGTTTTGGCGATCGTACACCGATCGGTCGACAGGTAGCTCTACTTCAGAGCTTTTGAACGAACTTGTCGACATTACAGTTGACATCCTTTTTACATTTAAACGCTTGTAATGTGATTTTTAATGTGTTTTTTCGATTAATTTCGTGTAATAACTCGAAAAAACATTTGGTGGCATTTTAACCGGTGTAACTTTGATAAATAGCACATGAATGTGTGTGTGATGTAGTTAAATTGTATTGCGTGTCTTTTTGAAATAGTGGATTTTTTCCCAGAAAAAACTGTGTTTTTCTACCACCATTTAAACTGGGTTATGTATGATTGGAAAACGTAATTAAATAAAAATTACGACGATTCTTTCAAAAATGGCAGATTGAATCCTTTATTCTTTCGCCTTTACCCATTGAGCACAATGCTCTAAGCTCTCAGAAGAAGGTCTAAGCTTTTACTACATTCTTCTTCTTCTTTTTATGCGTTACCTTGTTTTTTTTGACATACGTCTTTTTCTGCTATGTGTCATGCTCAGTTTCAGTGAATGTATTTTTTTATATAATATGTAAACAAACAAAAAATTTGCTCAAATAATGAAATTCTATGTCTTGCAATCTCAGAGCAAGTATCCAAGCTTAGAATCGAGACTTACGTAAAATTTGAATGTTAAATTGTGTCCGTATAATAAATAATATGTCGTATATGATAATATGTCGGTAATAGCCATAAAATAATATTGACCAGTGTGTTGAAATAATTGGTTTGGTCGTGAATAAATTTAGGTACATACTGTTCCTTTGTGCTCCATCTTCGGCCACATCGTCACTTACCAACAGGTGAGATCGTGGTCAAAAAAAGGTCTACCAATGTTAAAAAAAAAAAACATTTTAACAGCTCGTGCAATTAATGTATACAGCCACGTATTTCTGATACTAAGTTTTTATATTAGTAAGAATACATATTTATTTGTACTTCAGTAATAGATATTAGCAGAATTAGCAAGTTGAAGTGGCAATGGGCAGGCCATAAATAGCTCGCAGAACTGACAACCGTTCTGAATAAACGACTACGAATTGGACGATGAAGAGTTCGCATCATCATCAGCCTACAGTAGTCCACTGCTGGACATAGGATTCCCCATAGAATACCACGACGAACGGTCTAGAGCCACCTCCATCCACCGCCTTCCTGCGACCTCTATAATGACTTTAGTTCATAGAAAGAGGAACATTCCTTTTTATTCCATTCCGTTTTCTTGTTTGCGGTTGCCACTCGACGGCTATCAGTTCTACGAGCTGTATGGCCTGCCCATTGCCACTTACTTTCAGGAGTAGAACGGCTTGATGAATGAAATATGATATACCGCAAATAATTACCAACATAAAAGCCAACAACAGTCGTTTCAGTTTTAAATTATACTCTCTTCATCTATATTTGGAAAAATACATTAGTATTTACGGCGGTGTTTGTTCAGAGTATTAAAAACCTTGAGTTAAGAGGCAGATAACAGCTAAATTCCGTCACTATCTAACTCAGTAAAGTTCAGGTAAGTTAGAAAGTGACAGAACAGCGCTGGCACAACGAAAAGTGAACGAAAATCACGATAAACGGTTTTTAAACAATTATTTGCTGCGTAATCGACAATAATAATCGGTAATAGAGATATTTACGTTATAAACGCATTGCAGAGGTAAGCTCACGATTTTTTTTATTGAGAATTTTCTCGAATTCGTGGTTTGGGCTCGATCATACCCTTGGAAATATGATGATTCAATTTATATAAGGAAGGTCTATATATATGATCATGTCGTCATGTCGTCTTATAATGGCTTCTAAGGAGTGCTCCAAACAATTTCGCCAATGTCAAGTGATATAATTTCATTTTTTGTTGTCATTAATTGTGTAGATTTTGCTAAAAATACGTTTAAAAAAGCATAATTGACTCTTGACAGCTTCTTAACCTAGAAAAGATTTTATTTTACTGAAATGCTCAAATTTTTCAAAGCGTTAAATAACTTCGCGGTTTTATTGAAGTAGAGCACCTTACACGCCATCTTAGTTCCATTGCACGCACACAAAGAGCCTTGTACGTGTTCTGTGAAGATGCACTAGTAATCACTCAGGTACAATTAGTATATAAACTCTGTGGGATGTATCAGATCACCATTCAGTTCTAAAACGTGGTCCAAAAACGAATACCAACATTTGGAAAATAAATTCGTTTATTTTGATTCATTTCGAAATTGATACCTAAGTGCTTGTGACGGTTGGGATTTTAATAAGGTTGGTAGTTTTTAAAGGCAAACATACATACATACACACGCCCTTTCCCCGAAGCCGTAAAAGCTGGTTTTCCGTAGGCAGAGCCTCAATGAGCCTCTTTTCATAGCGGGTTGCACCATCGTGGAATATAGACGTGACAAGTGGTGAGCTCATCGCCGCTATTGCTTCCCACGACTCGGCTAACGCTTACTTCCAGTAATAACACATTCCATAATAAACTAGCAGCCAGGACAAATCTTATACCAACGAATCTTATCAACAAGTCCGGGTAAAAAACTTTTTATTATACACTAGGGTCCATACGCGGCTTATCTCGCACTTTACCAGAATAAAAAGAAGCCTGTTTCTAAACCTAGGTCATAATCTATCTGTGTACCTACCAAATTTAATCAAAATCAGTTAAGCCATTTCGGCGTGATTGATCACATATGTATATCCAAAATGCAAACATCATAACTGTCATTTATGATATTATGATACTAGTGGCATAACACATGTTATAGATAAGACAGAAAAACAATAACTGGCCAAGTGCGTGTCGGACCACGCGTGTCGGGTTCCCAATCCGAATTTACTGGTAATTAGTAAATTAATCTGTCAAACGTTTGAGACTCCCGTTATTTAATTTTTAGTAGTAGTAGAGCTTTTTTGTGAAAGTGTTTGTCTGAGGAAGTACTACCACCATACCTATTTCTGCCGCAAAGCAGTAGTGCTCGCATTGCTGTGTTCCGGTTTGAAGGGTAAGGGTGCCGGTGAAATTACTGGCACATGAGACTTTTCATCTTTATGTCTCAGGGTGGCGGGCGCAGTGCAATGCCACATAGGGCGCGTCCTAAGTGGACGTGACCTTTGAGGTAATCCACTGTTACAGGTTACCGCTTAACATCAGGTGGGCCATCAGCTTGTTCCGTCATTCAAGTAGTATAATAAAAAATTAAAAAAATATTACATCGGCTTTTAAATCAGATTTCAATGTTTTTTGTTGTGCTACCAGGGTAGCAAACAAGCATACGGCCCACTTGGTAAGCGGTTACCGTAGCCTATGGACGCCTGCAATACCAGAGGCATCACACGCGCGTTGCCGACCCTTTAAAAAAATCCAAACACCCCTTTTGAAGAACCCCATACTGTAGTCACTAGGGAAAACCTCTGCAGGGAGATCATTCCACAACCTGAGTGTACGCGTGAGGAAGTGATAAGTTATTGTTGAAAAATGTCTGTCAATAAAAGCTTTTATAAGCTTATTTTATAAGCTTATTGTCAACAAGCTCAAATCGAAAAATTCGAATTACGAATTCAAAGACGGTTCTATACAGACGCACTTTATAGACGCATATTCATAAAATTAAGAATAAAACTCATCATAGCAACTGTATCATAAAACTCATTATAGTACCGCTATCTTTTTTTATTAATTTATTAAACTAGTCTATGGTTATAGCCTGAATATGAAAAAAAAGACGCACGCATGCGCAGTTCGAACTGTGGAAAAATGGCGCACGCATGCGTAGTTTGAACTTAATTTCCCGCGCTTCCCATACATTTTTTTGCCGATCGTGTTTTTCTTTGTTTAATTTCAATTTTTCCTATAAGTGAAGATAAAGTAGTGTATGAAACTGCATATAACTTAGGTATTAAAACACTCGAGTCAACCTATTATCGCATGAGGCGAAGACTCTCGTGTTTTAATACCCCTTCTTATATATGACAGTTGCATAAACTACTATTATAAAATCCTTGTAGCACTGTAAGTACACTTTACAAGCAACTATATTCTGTTATAAACGACTCTACTTTAAAAAGAGCCAACAGACAAACATAATTATTTTGTAAGACGATTCAAAATGATCCTTGTGATTTTAATAAAGAAAACACTTTTGACTTTGACTTTGAATTAATTGTTTCAGAGGACAATTTCCCACCACTTTAGATAAATACCAGAGAAACCAACGAAATGAAGGTAAGCCCATACCTATTTATTTACTAAATATTAATAAATAGTAGTAGAGCTTTTTTGTGAAAGAGTTCGTCCGGGGAAGTACTACCACCATACCTATTTCTGCTGCAAAGCAGTAGTGTTCGCCTTACCGTGTTCCGGTTTAATTACAGGGTGCCGGTGAAATTACAGGCACATGAAAATTTCCATCTTTATGTCTCAGGGTGACGGGCGCAGTGCAATGCCACTTAGGGTGCGTCCTAGGTGAACGTGACCTATGAGGTTCCTAATGCACTGTTCATAGGCAGAGGGTATCGCTTAACATCATTAATTACTTGTATTTTATTATATTAATTCTGAGATTTGGAATCGTAACTAGATCAATTGACTCGATTAGGTCCTTCTTTTAGAATATCTAAAAAAAAAATGATTTTCTAGACAGCAAGTACTTATCAATATGCCGTGATTCGTGATTGGTTTTGGATTTCATTTAAAATATCCATGGACGTTCATTCCCGTTATCGTCGTTTGTGTTGGCATCCGATGTCCAGCGCTGGACTTCTATAGGCTGATGATGATGTTGTTTTCTCCTAATTAGAATTGTGTTTGTTTGTTTTTTAGGTTTTCATAGCCTTGTCACTACTCGTGGCAACCACTTTAGCTGAGCCTCCAGTCGATAACAAGTGAGTCTTTCTTTCCTAAGTTTTTTTTGAAAAATATTTTTTTCAATGCAAGATTTTATAATTTTAATGATGGTTACCGTATGCTGATCAAAACGAGCCTAAACACGGCCAGTATTATCCATTGAGGAGTTCCGTTGTCCACCTTCCGTCTCCATCATCAGATCAGCTCACTGTCACCATCATATTGTATTGTCATCGTATGCCAAATTTCAGCTCAATCGGTTGAGGATAACTGCTTTAAAATTCAGTTGCAAGATTCCACCCGGATTCCACACAGAGAAACGTAAATGTACCATGTATACATTGGCAAGTTAAATGAAAGCTTGTAAAATACCATTCGATCTGTCTATCTCGCACATTCTTTCCTACCTACATAAAATAGTAGTTTTTGAAACTCTTACCTACATAGCAGGTAATGTTATAATATCTATTTATGTGCAGACTACTTTATCTAAACTCTTACCTACATAGCAGGTAATGTTATAATATCTATTTATGTGCAGACTACTTTATCTAAACTCTTACCTACATAGCAGGTAATGTTATAATATCTATTTATGTGCAGACTACTTTATCTAAACTCTTACCTACATAGCAGGTAATGTTATAATATCTATTTATGTGCAGACTACTTTATCTAAATTCATGCAATACTAAAACTTTTGTTTGACCAAGAAAGCACATGAAAAATAAAATAACGAATGCTGGACAGTTCACACAACATTAGCTAACCCCAAGCTAAGCAGAGTTTGTGTTATGGGTACTAGATATCTGATATACTTAATACAATACATTACATAGATACATATTTTTTATTATGCATAGAAAATACCCAGAACACCCTGAACAAATATTTGTTCCGAGGCGATAATCGAACCCGGAACCTCCTGTGTCGCAGGCGAACCTTCGCCCGCCGCGCCACAGAGGTAGTCAATGGCGTCAAATACCACCATCTCGCTGCAAGGCTCGCTTCAATCGGATTGGCCACTTGTGAGCTGAGCTTGCCGCATACCCTGCGGGAAGTAAAGCTTTCTGGTCTCTGGCTAAGTCGGTGGAAGCGAACTTTAGCCGGCCTTCACTCCCCCACTACTGAAACCGGACGGTCCCTAGCTCACGCTGCGGTTGAGAAAGCAAATTTATTTGCCACTCAATTTGCGGAGGCTTTGCGTCTTGGCACCTCTGGCGGAACTCCACCCAGCCTTCCTCGGTGCGAAGCTTCAATGCAAGAAATTAGCATCCAGCAAACGGAAATGCTCAAAACGCTACGTAGTCTCGACGTGAATAAAGCTAGCGGTCAGGATGGTATCTCGGCCATAGTGTTAAAACTTATGCCCCCGAGTTGTCTCCAGTACTAACGCGACTTTTCCGCCTCTCTTTGAAATCTGGTGAAGTCTTGGAAGCTCGGTAACGTGCAACCTGTGCCCAAGAAAGGCAGTCGTGCTGACCCTTCAAACTACCGCTCTATCTCGGTCACCTCCCTACTATGTAAATGTATGGAGCGTGTACTGAATAGTTAGTGGTAAATCTTGGGTTGGTAATCTTGGATTATTAACTATAAACTGATTCCTGTAAATAAACTGAAATACCGCCAAATTATTTAAGTTTCCTTACATTCGCTGGCTGAAAACTTACAGATACCTACCCCCCAACCACCGTTCCAACGAGGTCGCAGCGCCCTCTGACAGCTATGGAGCGCCGGGTGGCAGCCCGGGAGTGCCTCAGGGCAGAACAGACGCAATCTTTGGGTAAGTCTACATTTTACCTTGACACCCGGTCAAGTGCGATCAGACCAGAGTGGCTGCGTACAAGAAAGCTACCATTTGATAGCAACCACTAGATAGTATGTACGGACCCTGATCACAGAATATATCCCTGGTAAAGTAGGTATCTTGAATAGCTTTAAGACGCTGAAAGCACTGAAGTTTATTTTTTTATTTTATGAAACTATTAGGCAAACTAGCTTACGGGGCCCACCTTATGTAAAGTGGTCACCGTCGCTTATAGACACCGGCAACACCGGGGGTATTGTCGATGCGCTGCCTATCCTGAAGGAATTTATGAACATTTTTCTTGAAGCGACACATGTCGTAACCAATCAGGGAAACCTCAGATGGAAACTCATTCCATAGTTTGTAGGTATGGGGAAGAAATAATCTCGAATGAAGTTATTTTTATATACAAAAACTAACGAACTTTCGCAATGCCTAACGAGTTTAACAGCAATTCATTTTGAAATTTGATAAAAAAAACACAAAACATGAATTTCGTGCCACAAAATGGACCATCAAATTAAACCAACAAAATATTTGTTCCATTTCCAGAACCAGGCAATCTATAGGCTCCAGCTACAACCCTCGCGCTTCTGCCCGCCGCCCTTCTGCTCAATATGGTGCCCCATCTGCCCAAACAAGGACCCCTTCGTCTCAATATGGTGCCCCATCTGCCCAAACTAGGACCCCTTCATCTCAATATGGTGCCCCATCTGCCCAAACTAGGACCCCTTCATCTCAATATGGTGCCCCATCTGCCCAAACTAGGAACCCTTCGTCTCAATATGGTGCCCCATCTGCCCAAACAAGGACCCCTTCGTCTCAATATGGTGCCCCATCTGCCCAAACACGGACCCCTTCATCTCAATATGGTGCCCCATCTGCCCAAACTAGGACCCCTTCGTCTCAATATGGTGCCCCATCTGCCCAAACAAGGACCCCTTCGTCTCAATATGGTGCCCCATCTGCCCAAACTAGGACCCCTTCGTCTCAATATGGTGCCCCATCTGCCCAAACAAGGGCCCCTTCGTCTCAATATGGTGTTCCATCTGCCCAAACTAGGACCCCTTCGTCTCAATATGGTGCCCCATCTGCCCAAATAAGGACCCCTTCGTCTCAATATGGTGCTCCATCTGCCCAAACAAGGGCCCCTTCGTCTCAATATGGTGTTCCATCTGCCCAAACTAGGACCCCTTCGTCTCAATATGGTGCCCCATCTGCCCAAATAAGGACCCCTTCGTCTGAATATGGTGCTCCATCTGCCCAAACAAGAACCCCATCGTCTCAATATGGTGCCCCTTCTGCTCAATCAAGAACACCTTCAAGCCAGTACGGATCACCTGGATTTGAATCGGCTTCAGCCAGAAAACCCTCGTCAGAGTATGGCGCGCCTACTCAGGTGTTCTCAAGGTAGGTACATTCAAAGTTCTTTATTGCAACGCAATGTAAAAAGAATTACAATATATTTTGTTACAAAAGGCAGTCTTATCGATGAAACTATTTCTACCAGACGACCTGACTATCCTAAGGCAAGACAAAAGCTATGCTTTTGACCACATTGCTTGGTGCATGCATTAGACATTCACCGTCCCCCGAACTAGTGTAAACTGTATCTCGGGGGGCAGTTTTCGTCCTCAACGCCCATTCAGGTGTCACTAAAGCATACCTAGCTGTTGTTTACATTCGGCAAAAAAAATTATAATATTAAAAAGGACGTGCCAAATAGATACTACGTAAGATTAGGATAGATTAGGATACATTCCAAAACTTAAAAATAATAAAAAAATTGGATACTTAACCAATATAGGTTACCTACTTATAAATAACACAAGATAAATTATTTGTAAGTCAATCAATCAATCAATCATTTATTTCTTGTAAGTGATCTAATCCTATGCTGAGCTGACCCTTTTGTCATCTATCAATTAGTAACAATGTCATTGCATTTTTTTTCTGTTGTAAATAGAGTTTACACAGCCCTCACTCCATGAAGGATCATTGAGGGAGGGCCATGACAAATACTGTTGCACAGAACCACTATCAAACCACTCCCTGTGACCCTAAGACCCTTGAAGTCATGTACCACCAAGAGTCGTATTTTAATTTCGTATTCTTTCAGGAGTTCCGGAGCTCCAAGCGCTGAGTATGGAGCACCTACACAAAGTGCCCTCTCTGAACAATACTACTTTCCTGGCTTCGAAGTTAACTACGGTAGGTGTCCAAACGCTGTGTGTCTAACCTGATTGAAGGTAACTACGGTAGGTACGGTAACATCAAAATTCTCATCGAAAATTGCATGGTACCAGTCTGCTCAAAATCAGAATAAATTGGATAAATTCCTTTTTTTTTTTTTTTTTTTTAAACACACTTTAATGACGGAACAAGCAGATGCCCCACCTCATGTTAAGCGGTAGCCTCTGCCTATGAACAGTGCATTACCTCATAGGTCACGTCCACCTAGGGGACGCGCCCTATGTGACAATGCAATGCGCTCGCCACCCTGAGACATAAAGATGAAAAGTCTCATGTGCCTGTAATTTCACCGGCACCCTTACCCTTTAAACCGGAACACAGCAGTGCGAGCACTACTGCTTTGCGGCGGAAATAGATATGGTGGTAGTACTTCCCCGGACGAACTCTTTCACAAAAAAGCTCTATACTACTACAAAATGAATGAATGAATTTTAAACTGAAACTGCATTATAGTTTCTAAGACAATATAATATTATGGTTGTATGAATAATGAATTGTCTTTTATCCATTCTAAATGTCTTTTGTCACCATTATATTATGGTAATAGCTGATGATAGAGGCGGAAGGTGGACAATGGAATTCCTCGATGATTTATAGCAGCATGGCAGTGTTTGGGATCATTTTGAACAGGTTACGGTTCCGATCCAAAATTTAATTTAAACGCTTGGTTTGAAAATAAATACAAAAAACTTATTAATACAATACATACTCATCGGCAGAGGATTCATCTTCACACCTTAAAGCTAGGGTGGTCCCGGAAAGTGCGGTTACAGAGGCACTTCCTCCCGCGAACACTCAGGTTGTGGAATGATCTTCCCTGCAGAGGTTTTCCCAAGTGACTACAGTATTGAAATGGGGTGTTTAGAATTTTTTAAATGGTCGTCAAAGCGCGTGTCATGTCTCTGGTATTGCAGGCGTCCAATAGGCTACGGTAACCGCTTTCCAAAAGGTGGGCCGTGTGCTTGTTTACCTTGGTAGGATAAAATAAAATAAAAACTAAATGTAAAATATCATTTATCTATCAGATGGACAGCGATACTCCCAAGCTCCGGAAGACAACGAGCTGAGCCGTCAGTACCTTCCTCCTGGTGCTGGAGGCAGGACCGGCGACGATGGTGACAACGATGTCGTAAGTGACCTTCTTCTGCCTCGAAATAATTAATTACTTACAATACATTAAAATACAAGTGAGATAAGTTGGTCATTACAGTCGAGGCTGGGATTGCTACCTGAGCCGAGAAGCGAGGGCATAATGGAGCCGAGAGCTGTACCTACCTAATGAATGATGCTCTCTCGTTTCATACGTCGTTTTTCAAGACACTTGTGATTAAATAATAATATCGTATACCTATTTCTATTCTTTTTATATTTCTAGCCCTTTATGTCCCACTGCTGGGCAAAGGCCTCCCCCCACTCATTCCAGACATCACGATCCTGAGCTATGTTCGCCCAGTCAGCCAGAATCTTATCAATGTCGTCTCGCCGTCTCCGCGTTGGTGCCGCGTTGACTTCTCGCTGGGTCAGGACGCCACTCGGGGGCTACCTTCGCCCACAGCTCGCTTGGCATGCGGCAGACGTGACCAGCCCAATCACACTTCAGCTTAGCAGCTTGCGAAGCTACATCCACAATTTGGATTTGTGAGCGCGACGCAGTGTTTCGAATCCTATCCATGAGCCTCACTCTCATGATGCTGCGCTCCATCGCACGCTGGCAGACCTTGAGTTTGGACTTCTGAAGCTGCGTCAAGGATCAAGTTTGCGGTGGGGAAGAATGCATGTGTCCAGTAATGTTCGCTTTAGTACTAGTATAGTATTATTTTATCTGTGGCTTTAGCGATAGCGGGAAGTCTGGACCGTTCATTAGATCTCCTATGGCCCAATAGCTCCTCCAGACATTTTCAGTTCACCGAGCGATTTCTTTGTCTTGTCAACGTATCAAATACTCATCTTAAGATACTTTTTTCTTTGTTTATAATCAACATCAACAGTCACGTACGAGCTCTATATGGCATTGCACTGCACCCACCACCCTGCGACATAAAGATGAATCCGGGTAATCCCTTAGTCGGTTTTTACGACATCCACGGGAGGAGATGGAGGGGTCCATTCTTAGGCCGGACACACTACGGAATACACATACACATATTTGTAACATAAGCCTGATTGTGTTTGTTCTAGGAGCCAGCAAGTTACGAATTTGAATACACGGTGAAGGACGGCCCGTCCGGCAATGACTTCGGTCACCGCGAGTCCAGGGAGAGCGGGCAGACTGAGGGACTGTACTACGTGGTGTTACCTGATGGGAGGAAGCAGGTAAGACATTATTTTGATAGGGGCGTCAGGCTGCGCCAACGCCAGGCAGAAATCATCCAACTGAGTAGCCAACAATACTTTGATCGCCAATCCGTCTGCCAAGCGTGATGAATAGAAATCCTATGGAGAGGCCTCCAGCAATAGATGCCTAACGACTGATGATGATGATGATGATGACAAGCGACAAATTATGAGTGTGTTGATGGCAATATTCGTGGGATAAATCTATGGGATCAATACGGATGCACTCAGCGTTGTTATTATATTTTTCAAAATAAACAGACGTAACATTTCTTTTGAGAAATAGAACCTAACCCTATGAACATACCTACCGACCTAGCTATATAGAGCGATCCCGAATCACACCGCCAGCACAGAATAAATAATAGGCAAGAATAACTTCGGTCTCCAGGAGCCACCATGACAAACAACCTTCTCATTTCAGACGGTAGAGTACAAAGCTGACCAGGACGGCTACAAGCCCAGGATATCATATGAGGATGAGGAGCAGAGTTACTACAGTGACCCGCAGAGCTACGATGGGAGTCAGGACGGCCCGTACTAAGGACGGGTGGACGAGGAAATAAAAAAACAAATTATATTAAGGTTCGAAAAGATCATATAAAATAGAATCATAGTTAACCCTAACAGAGGTCGATTGGGATGAAAATCAACTTTGGGGAAAATATAGTAAAAATAATCTGGATGTAACTGTTCCGTTTTAAAGTCACAATTTATACTTTAGAATCTGAATCAGAATCTGATTCAGAATAAGTAGTCTTTATTGTAAACTGTTTCAACATAGGAAGATAGTTTTCACTAGAAACGGGATATTTACCATGATTTTCGAGTTTTGATTGTTCCCAATATTTCGGCACAGCATGCGCCATGATCACGGGAGAACTTATCCCAAATACAAGATTTTATAATATTACTTATCGGACCCGTGTGCTGATCACAATGAGCTTAAACACGGCCAATCTACTATTATCCATCGAGGAGTACCGTTGTCCACCTTCCGTCTCCATCATCAGATCAGCTCGCTGTCACCATCATATTGTATCATATTGAAAGTCACCCTTAACACCACCCGTGAAATACTAGTTCCAATGGCCATCTCTGGTCTTCTTCATCAGTTCCACTTCACCAAATGGCACTCTCTGAAAGCACATGCTTTACTTGTTGCTGAAAATACCGAAATCGCTTTATATGTGCCTATAATATTTGAGGAGTTCCCTCAATTCCTCATTGATCTCATCATCAGAACCAGATTTAGATGAAAACGGGACCGATCTGGAATTATATTCTGTCAAATAAAAAAGATTTTTCCAATTTTTCCAATAAATAACGGAGATACGAGGTAACAAACATTAAAAAAAATACGCACGAATTGCGAACCTTCTTTTTTTGTTGAACTTTAGATAGAGATGACAGAATCGACAATATAGAAAAAAAAAACATTTTATTGACGACGTATGCTATGTAAAGGATTCTGAGCCATATTAAGTAAATGTATAAAGTACAAAACGCTTAGTAGGTTTTAAATAATAAATTATATAAACAAATAGATAGGTACATTACATTAATTTTTCACGTTCCATTTTCTTATACTTTAGGTACTCATTTCTGTATTATTATTATGATTATTTATACAAGCCTAGTTTAGACTTAATCGAAGCTTTTCTGTGATTGTTACCTAATACTTTACTCAATGGGCGAAGGCCAGTTTAAACTTAACTTTATGTACTTCTTCAAAATGTGTCTTTATTAAACTAAGTACCTAAATATAATTAAAGCATTACCAGAACACTTATTTTGTAAATAAACAATTTAGAATTTTGTATACTTATTTTTTTTTATCTGCGTGAATGACGGAGCAAGCAAATGACCCACCTAATGCATTACCATATAGGTAACGTCCACCTAGGACGCGCCCTATGCGGTATTGCACTACGCCCGCCACTCTGAGACATAAAGATGAAAAGTCTCATGTGCCTGTAATGTCACCGGCACCCACCCTTCAAACCGGAACACAGCGATGCGAGCACTACTGGCTTGCGGCAGAAATAGGTATGAAAGTAGTACTTTCCCGGAAGAACTCTTTCACAAAAAAGCTCTACTACTAATAGGTAATAGAGTAGATATAGATAGACCTATCTATATCAATAGGGAATATTCTCTCAGCAATGAGGTTATCACTGCTAAGATCCTTAGCAGTGATAACCTGATTGCGAGAAAATAACTACTTTCAAAAAGCGAAATACTACGAAAATTGTAGATCTATGAAACTTTAGCCAAGATGAAAACTTGAAAGAAAGAAAGAAAGAAAGAAAGAAAAATTATTTATTTGGAACAGCACACATTCACACATGGATAGAGAAATAACACTGGACAGTAAAAAAAAGAGAAAATATAATAAATAGGTATAAGACAAGAGGCAAAAACTTAAGTTTATCTAAGTTAACTACAATTAATTGATTGTCTCTTAGTGCCATAGCTACACGCGGTGACGTCACAACTTGGACTTCGACTCAGCGTGTCGTTGCGTATAGTTACACAACGCTGATCTTCCGCCGGATCCAAGTGGGTGCGTCACGGAGTCACTACTCAAAATATAATATAATAACGTGGAACCTAAAGTTATTAGTAGATAACGAAAGAACAGACCACACCACCACTGTGGTGTGGTTCCTTCACCACAGTGACATGAGAAACAGTTTTCTCTTCAGGTAAGTGATTTTGAGAGCTCAACTGACCAATTGGCCAACGGCGAGGACATCCGAGGGGGTCCTTGGAGCCACTATTTGTTATTTAAAATCTGTGAGGGCATTAGCCCGCGGGATACTAAGCCAGCAGGGTTCTCAACTCCTGTGACGTTTTGTAATGGCGAAGTACCTAGTCTGATATCGGTTTGCGACGTAAGTATGAAACTTACCCGGAGAGTAACCTAGGTACCTATACCTGTTGAAGATCCCTACGGAAAGTGTGAGGACCTACTTGAGCCCTGACTTCTGGCCGAAAGGGGTTCCGGCGGTTCAAGGGCCGCCTGTCACGTGATGCAAAAACGAAGGGGTGTTAAAAGTTTGACGTGTCTGTGTGTGTGTGTGTGTCTGTCTGTCCCATCGTAGCTGCCGAACTGATGAACAGATTTCGTTTTTTTTTGTTTGAAAGGTGAATTTGTCGGTATTGTTTTTAGATACGTTTGATCAAAAAAATTCAATAAGCATGAAAGTTTTTTTTTATACCTACGTTACGTGATTGGTTAATTAGGGATAATCATTCTGCGAGAGGTAGTATACGGGCTTCTCTGAGAGATGTTGATGTTACTGCGGCGTGCCCACGCGTGGGGCACCGTGAGGCTGCCGCCGCGTGTTGGTTTACAAGGGCACCTCTTTGTACTCCGGGAAGGGGTATAATAAATATAGGTCATAGTTCATGATATTGATAACAATAATTAGTTACAGGTCAAAATAAACAATAATACCTAATAGAGAACTATGAACACAACATTACTCTTCTCGCACGAGAGTTGGCAATGTCCTGTAAGCAGTGGTACCCTTTAGCTTCCCTGGTATGAACTAAAATGCTTCCCCGCTCGCACGAGAGATGGCGCTGTCCTGTAAGAAGTGGTGCCCTCTAGCTTCCCTGGTATGAACTAAAATGTTTACCCTCTCGCACGAGGGATGGCGCTGTCCCGAAAGCAGTTATGCCCTCTAGCTTCCCTGGTTTGAACTAAAATGTTTACTCTCTCGCACGAGAGATGGCGCTGTTCCGAAAGCAGTTATGCCCTCTAGCTTCCCTGGTTTGACCTAAAATGTTTCCCCTCTCGCACGAGAGATGGCGATGTCCCGAAAGCAGTGGTGCCCTCTAGCTTCCTTAGTATGAACTGAAATATTTCCCCTCTCGCACGAGAGATAGCGCTGTCCCGAAAGCAGTGGGTCCCTCTAGCTTCCCTGGTATGAATTAAAAGGTTTCCCTCTCGCAGGAGAGATAGTGATGTCCCGAAAGCAGTGATGCTAGCTTCCTTGGTATGAACTAAAATGTTTGCCCATTACGAATAAAAATAATAATTAAAATACAAAAAAGCCGTGCCAAAACAAAGCCAAAATGCCAAATATAATAAAAAAAAAGAATTATATTATTTTCCATAAGCGTCACACTGCATGAAGAATACATTTGACATTTTCAAATATAGGTATTTATGATCCATCTGTTTTTCTGTGGTTCCTCAGGTTTCCTCAACAGAGGGAACAGAGAGAGAGGGGTAAAAGTGAGAAAAAAAAACTACGGTGGTAGGTACTAGGCATGGATCTTCTTCCAAGGTACTAGGTACGGCAGTGTTGTCACATCTACCAATTTTTTGGTAGATCTACCTATTTTACCTTTATTCTACTTATCTACAACCCTCGGCCTCAAATCTACCTATTTTTCAAAATATTACGATTGTAAGCAATTCTCCACGCGTCGTGACGAAAATTTACTTACCAAATTATCGAAGTTAGCCTGTCTTGTAATTTTAGCACTTAAATCCACCTTTTCGAAAAGACACGCAATACACTTAAATTTCACTACATCACACATGTGCCATTTATCCAAGTTACATCGGTTAAAATGCCACTAAAATTACACGAAATAACTCGAAAAAACACATTCAAAATGTAATAAAATAAAAATGCCGACGTTTCTTTCAAAAATGGCAGATTGAATCAAGAGGCACATAGATAACAGCTACGGAGTGACATTGACATTGACATTGACATCTGCCACAACTGACTGACGCTTGCTTGACATTGACAATTTGACATCGTTTGCGAGCCTTACTTACTACGTGACATTGTCGAACTAGTGGCAACACCACTCCATGCCATTCATTATAAAACTGATTGATTGATTGACAATTTGACACGGACAGTCGGGCGTTCCGGATTTTTCCGCGATTTTTAATCATTAAAAATGTACTTAAACTTGATTGGTAGAACTACCTATTTTCATTTAAAATTTTACTAATTATTGCACCCTGTTCTACCATTTTGCCAAAATTGTATGTGACAACACTGTAGGTGGGTAGGACTCTTCCCGCCATTTTCGAAAAGAGACGTCTACTTTTATTTTATTTCTTTTCCTAGTGTTTTCTTGATTTATTTTGTGTTATTTTGGTGGAATTTTAACTAATGTAGCTCGTTTAAAAAGCACAAGTGTAGTGAAATGAAATGGAAGTGAATTGCGTGACTTTTGAAATTGGTGGAAATTGTCTACCAAAGTTTTAGTAAAATTGGCCACCGTTTTACTAAAACATGACTCGACTGTGGTACTCGACTTTGACGACTTGGAAGGAGTGTAACGTTGCAAAATATATTGAAAATACAATATAGTGAAAATACAGATACTTGAAAATGGCAAATGCACAAGCCGTGCGGCGCCAATTATAAAGAAAAAAAAAACACTAGGATTTTTTTTCCTGTTTCTACAACTACAATATTATTATTTTTAGATTCTCTCTGTGTCTAATTACTGTATCTAAACATGAAATGAGAAGAAAAAATAATGGAAGTAATTAAACTATTAATTGGTAAAGAAAACTCACAAAAGATATGTTTCTTGTGCTTCAAAGAGTATGAGGAAAACATAAACATTGACGACAGTATGGAAATTTACGATGAAAAGTCCCACGATTCCACATCTTTACGAAACATTTCAAACTATTTATTTCCTTTTTATGTAAGTTCCTATATAAATACCTACCTATAACAACTAAATTCATTAAAATTAATATTTGCAATGATGTTCGCAAGTATATGAAATTATGAGAACTTTGCCTTCCGTGCTAATTAGAACTATGTTACGGCAAGGTAACCCTACCATTACCTACATATCAGCCTCTTATTCGGTCAGTGTTGTGTCGATGCCTTGGGTGTAGTTTTTTTTATTTTAGTCTCCTTTGTTTGTTTCTTTTAATCTGCCTTTCCGGGCATTGAGCAAGAGTTTTGTGCTTCTTTCGTGCTTGACATGAATGGTATACGCCCAGTGGCATATCCACGACTCAAATTCAGTACATATTCTTTTATGGGGTGTAGTTAGGGGGGTCTTTTCCATAGTGCCCCCTTATCTACACCCCAACCTTTAGTTCTTCATATGCATGCAGGCCTAATCTTGAGTTTGATTTTATTATTTATTATAGCACACAGGCAGCTCTCAGAGCTGATCCGTGTATATCTTGGTCCTAACTGACAAATAGAGAAGTTGAGGTTTGAGGCTCTATTTGCCGGAGGTATGAGATCTCATTCTACACCTTGTTGCATGTATGAGAGGAAAAGATCTCATAAAGCAAGCTGTACGAGATACCCGCACGTTGATGTGTAGATGAGATCACTTCCGGTGTCGAGAAGTTGATCAGGGCTTTAACATCATGAGTACCATACATACATAACACCCAATAGTCATTACATACATAGTCCTGATCTGACACTAGCATTCCCTGTGTCGTGGGTACTATCAGGAACTATGAGTACCACAGTACCACAACACCCAGACCCGGAACAAATATTTGCAGATCATACAAGCATTTGTCCCACAGCAGGAATCTAATCCGCAACCTCCGAATCCCAGTCGGCTACTCACCCTCCAACCACAGAGGTTGACAACTTACATAGTGTCTTTTTGTTTCAGGATATAATAGCACACCACTCTTGTGAATATTGCACAAAACTCATGATTAAGATGTATACCACAATCAGCAGGGGACTGACTAAAATCAAAATGATTCACCAATTAACTGAGAAGATATACAATGAAATAGAATCAAAATCAGTGTTGGTGAGAAATAAAATGACTATAAATCTACAAGGTGAAGAAACTGAAAGAATCAAGACTGATCTAGCGTCAAGAGATGGATTAGAATATAATGTAGAAATTAAGGCAGAGGAAAATCATGGAATCATTAAAAACAACTCAGACAACACTTTGATTTGTGAGATCTGCGGAAATTCATATAAGAGCCCTACTATGCTAAAAACACATTTAAAATCTCATACAGAAGCTCAATGCTCGCTATGTCAGAAAGTTTTGAAAAGCTCTAATTTGAAAACCCATTTAAGAAAACACACAAAACCCACAAATGTGTATTCTGTCTTTAAATGTAACGAATGTGACTACAAAACGGGTAACAAAGAAGATCTGAAATCTCATATGTATAAAACACATATGAAAATAAGGCCGTTTATTTGTAAAATATGTCACAAAGCTTTCTATAGCAACAAAAATCTTATAGAACACTGTTCTACTCATAACAGAGATAAAAACATGGTATGTGATATTTGCGGTGAGCGATTCTCATACAGAAAAACATTGGCTTATCATATGAGATCACATTTAAATCAAAGGTCATTTATCTGTGATGTATGTGGGTACATATTTTTGACAATAAGCCGAAGGAATGAACATGTGAAACGAAAACATGGACCAAAACAATTTTGCTGCAATTTGTGTGATAAAAAATATAGTCTCAGGAAAGAAATTAACAGGCATATGAAAAATAAACATGACATAAAATGAAAATACTTTTTTGAATACCTATCTACATAGGTACCTATTAAAATAACACACATGTTAGTGACTATGATCTGCCAATATTAGTTCTGGGTCTGGGTGTTGTGTTGTGGTACCATGGTACTCGTAGTTCCTGATACCCACGACACAGGGAATCCTAATGTGCAGTGGCGTAACTAAACCATCTGGGGCCCGTAGCAAATTCGAAAATTTTAAAAAATTTTGTTGTGGGCCCGTGGCCAATTAGAAATTTAAAAAAAATTAGTTGTCTCACTTTGGGTTGTAAGCAGAACTTATAAAAATACACTTTTCAAATAAAATAAAATACATTTTTGAGCTCGCGGCCTCTTGGGCTGGGGCCCTCTTGGGTCGGGGGCCCGTGGCATTTCGCCAGCCCTGCCACCCTATTGTTACGCCACTGTTAATGTGGGATCAGGACTATGTATGCAACTGTTCGATGTTTTCATATGAAATTGATTTATTTTAAAACTCTTCCGTAGAATATATTTTTAACAAGAATAGACCCCTCCATCTCATCCCGTGGATGTCTTAAAAGCCGACTAAGGGATTACCCGGACTTGTTTGTAAGATTCGTTAGAATAAGATTTGTCCTGGCTGCTAGCTTATTTAAGGAATGTTATTACTGGAAAGCGTTAGCAGAGTCAGTTGTCGGATGTAATGGCGGCGATGAGCTCACCACTTGTCACGTCTATTTCCCACGATGGTGCAACCCACAGTGTAACGAAAAAGCGTGTGTCTATGTATGTACCTATGTAGGTATAAGTAGGTTTTGGGATAATCTCTCCTACCTACAAAAACGAACTGTGAGTCGATAGTTGTTTTAATGAGTTTCTCGACATGACCGCTAGGGGCGCTTCTCATTTCCTGCATACAAAAACGACATTTCGACTCGCAATCTGGTTTTCTTTATTCCGAATTGTAACAAATTACAAACCTGTGGTTGGCCCTCAGCAGTCCATTCGCTGAAACTACTTTTGGGACGGTAATCGTTGAATCCACATCCCACGTGGCGGTAATCTATGATGGGGTCATAGGAGGAAGACCTGTATACTGAGTACTAAGTAGGTAGTTATGCGACCTCTCGGTAGATCGCACTTTTTGAGAACATTGTGAGCTGAGCTGTATGGTAGGTTTAGTTTTTTTTTTTGTTGGCACCAGATCTGTCATGTTTGTCCCTTCGACCTTCGGTAGATTTCGCCACACTACAGACCGTTCACCGTAAAATTTCCCTTGCCTTGGTAATAGTGCCAACGTCACGGGGCGGGACATCTTACGGTGAACGAGGCTTACCACATTAAGATTACCGCCAACTTACCGCAAGGTTCGCGTAGGTACTTGCCTAACATGTCCTTCTCGGCGTAGGTAGACGTGTTCTGTGTCGCAAGCACCAAGACGCGACGCGGTCTCGGTGTGACTAACCCCGGTACGGACTTACGGAGGCCTGCAATGCCCTAAGCCCTTACTTAACTTTACTCTCTTCTATACAGGGCGTCCCAAGACTATGCGACATGAAGGGAAAGTACCTTAAATATTGTAGTTACGATATTTTGCTGAAAGGAGACTTTATTTTATTTTTAAAACTTAGTAATACTGCGTTCAAAAATTTTCTAAAGATAATTTTCTTGGTCTGGGAATCGAACCGACTTATGGAATAAATATAGATAATAATGAAGCCCTTCGAAAGAATGGATAAAAAACTTATTAGCCATTGAGGTAATATGTACTACTTGAGACGACGGTCCAACTTGATTGTTTGTAACACGCGTTGGACTACGCACTCCAACTCATCTAGTCTGTGCCACGTTATGTTAGCATGCGTTAGCATCCTAGTAGTCTGTGGTGCCATGCGCTTGCCGTGACGTTACATGTTGTGTGCTATTTTCAGAATTCAAAATATGCCTTCATGTGCACTGAGGCCTACCACAAGTTTGTAATTTGTTACAACTCGGAATAACGAAAACCGAATTGCGAGTCGAAAAGTCGTTTTTGTATGGAGAAAATGATAAGCGCCCCTAGCGGACTTGTTGAGAAACTAATTAAAACCATATATAAAAACAAATATCGACTCGGAATTTGCATTCGGTATCCCGACGATACCGAATGCAAAACTTAGACAAACCTGTGGTAGGCCCTCTGAGGTACTGTTCAAACAACTCTAGAAACACAAGTAAAACCCAAGGAGTAACCTTTCACCATTAAGTATACTGTATCATTGATAAAACACGCGTAATTGAATTTTATTTTATCAACAGCGACGCGTTGCCACGCGTGGCCATGTTTCGCAGAAATTCATAGAGTAACAATATCAGGCGAGACAGACGGGGCATATTTTTATTCACTCATATTTTTACCTAACTACGCTAACCGAAAAGGGTCACGTAGTTTAATATTGCCGTATATTTATTTTTATTTATACTATTTATTAATATTTGGTTTTAAAGGTTTCCTCAGCCGCGCTATGAAAAAAGAGAGTCATGGATTAAATTTGTACAGAAAAATCGAAGCGAAAAGAAGTGGTTACCTTCAAATTATAAACTTATATTATTTAAAGGAAATTAAAATAATGTGTTGCAGTTTTAATACTATTTTTATTTATTATCTGTATGCACAGAGTACCAAGTAGGCAGAATTAACAATATGTCGCATCTGTGCGCATTGCATGTTATCTATGAAAACAGAAACACCCCCGCTCGCACCGCGCATGCCCCGCCGCCATCTAGTTATGCTATACTCTTTGTTTGACGTAGCTGCTCTAGTACGTAGTACATATTACCCAACGTATGTACCTAGCATTGCAGCTCCTTCTTAATCCGAGCATTGCAGGCATTAACATAGTATCATAAAACAAAAGAATAACGTAAAATGTTTGATTCCATTTTAGGTTCGGTTTCATTCCCAGACGAAGCAAGTAATTCTTAGAAAATATTTGAATGCAGTATTACTAAGTTTAAGAAATAAAATAGAGTCTTGTTTAAGCAAAATATCCTACGTAGCCAGAGTCCTATCTACAATATTTATATATTGTAATAGTACTTTCCCTTCATGTTTCATAGTCTTGGGACTTAGAGTATTGCAGAGGGGCAAGTCCGAGTTTACACACACCATCGTAACGATGATCGTAACGGCGAGTGTACGTGTATTGCGTAGTAACTAGCCATTAATCTGTGACGTTTTTGGCACAGATTAATAGCTAGTTATTTTGTTATACACGTACGATCGTGTTACGTTCACCGTTACGATGGTGTTTGCAAAACTCAGACTCACCCTCTGGCCTCCGGTGTTGCTCGATGTCTTAGGATGTCCTATAAACCCATGAAGTTATAGGTAAAATACGTACCTCGCTTTGAGTAATTCGTTGCTCTGTGCTGGCTGGCTGCACAGACATGATACGCTACATGGCACATTTCTCCCTCTACGCACATGGCATGGCAGGCTGTCACTGTCAGTCGGCTAGAGTATTAGGGTGCGTTCCGAGTCACGATAAAATCGATGTGAGCGATCACAGTGCTATTTTGCGTTCCGATTCAGAAATCGCGCTTTTGGCAGTTTGAGCGTTGACGTGACTCGGAACGCTTTATAAACGATATTATCAATAACCTCTGTAGTCTGTCACTTTGACAGTAGCGCTCACAGTAATATCGGTTTGGGGCATGGTCGGTGTAATCGCAAAATGGCGGATTTAATGACGTCACACGCAATATCGTAGTCGCGCTCACAGCGTTTCGGAACGCTAATAATAGCGATCACATCGATTATAGCGTGACTCGGAACGCACCCTAGTAATCTGTGGTATTAGTATTCTGTGGTATTAGTATTATGTGCAGTCAGCTGACTGGACTCTGTTATTATTATTCTGTTAACTGTTTTTTAACAAAAGGGCGAAAGGAAGAGAAAAAAAAAAAAAATGTCTTCTTGTGTTTGTTTGTTTGTGATATTTTCGTTGGTATACTTACTTGACTTTTTATCACTATACACACACAGTACACTTTGGGTGGGTACACACTTAACGCACCCAACAGTCACCACATACATAGTCCTGTTCACATCCTAGTAGTCTGTGGTCCTGTTCGCCTGTTCCCACACTGGGATCCCCTGGGTCGTGTGTGAGTATCAGAAACTACGAGTTTTGTGGTAACATAGTAAGTACCACAAAACCCAGCTCGGAACAAATATTTGCATATCATACAAACATTTGTCCAGCAGCGGGAAACGAACCCGCGACCTCTCGCATCCCAGCTGGCTACTCGCCTGATGCGCTACAGAGGTTGTCAAGATGAAGTGTTTATTCCCTGGATGGAACCTTTATTAAAAAGTGAAGTACCTATTATTAGGTAGGTACCCTAGAGCTCAGTAACTGCAAATTCTAAAATAGAATTAAATTATATTATAGCACAGAATAAATAATAGTACAAGTCATAGGTAGGTTGTACCATACATAATAAATACATAGGTACCTAGGTACATACCTAGCTACATAAGTACTGGCACAGAATAAATAATAGTACTGGCTGGGTTAATCTGCTTTGATGCCTTAATATAAATAATGAGTGTGCCAATCCGTTCCATGATATTCTTTACTATTAGTATGTAGGTATAACAGTATGGAGTTAAGTGTTACAGAATTCCAAAAGTTACCTACAATTAACACACTTTATTTTCAGGTTGCTAGGTACCTATAACATGCAGATGGAAGAATCAAGAACTATTCAAAAATCAACACAAAGGAAGAAGTTACAGAACCTACTTTGCTCTGAACAGCTGTGCGGGTTGTGTTTTGAGAGTGACGATGGAATTTGCATAGATGTTGATTTGGAAATTGTTGGCGATGAATGGAGCCATCACCTGAAGCTAGCACAGGTCTTCAACAGTATTTTTCATGAGGTAACATACTTAAATACACGCTTTCGGTACATACAAGGCAGCTAATTAAAGACTTTATAATAATCAACTAATGCTGTAGTACCTATCTGCTGGCCGGAACAGCTGCTCTGATTTAAATGCAGTTTTTTTGTATGAAAGCTGGTGTAAGAACCATTTAGCTATGTTTGTTAGAAGTTGGTGCAGCCGTTTGCAGGATCATCAGCTTGCAGCAATTTTTTTGGGAACTGAGGTTTTTTGCCTCTACCTTCAGTTTGCCCTCAAAATGTGAAATTATGATGACGTCAGATCTTCAGGGTCTGATGATGACCAGCACAGGATGAACAGGATCTAGGGTACTCCTGAAGCTGAATCTTCAAGTTTGAGCTCTAACTTCAAATGAAGACGTCCGGACATGTCTTCCTCCCGCAGACTCCAGGGTCTGATGATGACCAGCACAGGATGAACAGGATCTAGGGTACCTACTCCTGAAGCTGAATCTTCAAGCTTGAGCTCTAACTTCAAATTAAGACGACATGACATGTCTTCCTCCCGCAGACTCCAGGGTCTGATGATGACCAGCGCAGAATGAACGGGATCTAGGGTACTGCTGAAGCAGAATCTTCAAGTTTGAGGTCTAACTTCAAATTAAGACGACATGACATGTCTTCCTCCCGCAGACTCCAGGGTTTGATGATGACCAGCACAGGATGAACAGGATCTAGGGTGCAATAGGTGCTTTGATTTCTATGCGGTTTTATTTGTATGAAAACTGGTGTAAGAACACTGAAAAGTTTGGGTTTTTAAATTGTTATAAAATTATCTTGTAAGCAACTAGGTAATATACAAGTTGGTAAAAATATAAAAATAAAAACATACCTCTGTGGCGCGGCGGGCGAAGGTTCGCCTGCGATGCAGGAGGTTGCGGGTTCGATTCCCGCCTCAGAACAAATATTTGTACGATGTGCAGCTGGGTGGTCTGGGTATTTTCTATATAATAAAAAATATCTATCTATGAAATGTTAAGTATTTCAGTTATCTATAACTGCAGCTCTGCTTAGTTATTATCTTGGGCTAGATAATGTGTGAACTGTCCAGCATTATTTATGATTATTTAACAATAAAAATAAAAAATAAATTACTTGTAAGCATATTAATAATGTTTAGACATTAAGCTGCCTACAGTTACAACTTTTTTTTTCAGGGCATAGGAGGCCTAGCAAGTAACATAATCTGCAGCAATTGCACAAACGAACTCATAAAAACATACAAATTCATCCAAAATTCAAAATTCACCACAAAGTTAATAAAAAGTTATGTGAACGATTTGGAATCAAAAACGAAAGATTTGTTCACACATTTGAAAGATACTGAGTTGGAGTCGAATATTTTTATTATTTTGGAAAACGATGATGAAGATATTGCTTCAAGAACCAAAACTGTAACTGAAGAAAATTATAAATCTTTACCAGTAATAGATGAAGAACAAGAATCACATCATAAAACAATTACAAATTTACAGCACTCACTCGCTCACAACAAAATTTATTCAAAATCGGAATGCAGATTTTGTCACATCATTTTACCAGAAAGGGAGATCAAAAATCATCTAACGGAAGTTCATGAAGAATCTGTATTTATTTGCAACATTTGCTCCGAAGTGTACTATACTTTAAGCAGTTTAGACAAGCATGCTAAGATTACGCATGCTGATCAAACTGAAAGGTTCCAGTGCATTATGTGTTTGAAAGAAATTGAAGACAGCCAAGACCATATTTGTGAGTTTAAATGCCCAGAATGCAATGATCCCTCTTGCATACACTTCCCATACTTAATTCACTATCGAGAACAGGTTTTAAAAGAATCGAAACCAGAATGCCTGGATTGCGACTTTGTGTGCAGGAAGAAAGAGTCCTTAATCGCTCATGTGAATCGGTACCATTTAGACCATCATCCATATACATGCGATAAGTGTGGTCAAAAGTTCCACTCTAAGACTGTTTTGCGAGCCCATATTTATTCTCATTATCACAATTTTACATGCAAGTTATGTGACTTAAACTTGTTTAGTGATTCAGCTTTGACAGCCCATAAGTACCTTTGTAAAGATCTGAAAAGAAAACATGCTTGCAGAGAATCTCCAGCAAACGTTGATTCGACAGAAGAGCTGCTACAACATGGAAAACTTAAACACACTCAAGAGATCAGCCTTTGCAATAAGAAATCTAAAAGTGAATATCATACGCCAAGAGTGCATAGTAAAGTCCATAAAAAGACTGCAAATCCTGTTATTTGCGAACAAAAAGATGAGCCAAAAGAAGTAAAGAAGATGAGCCTGCATGGTCCTTCAAAATTCCTTTGCAAAATCTGCAATATAGAGTATGACAGTTTAAGAAAACTTGGCGCACATAATCTTATGCATGTTGAACCGTTTTCAACATGCCATGTTTGTAGGAAGCAAATAATACAGGCTCTTTTTCAAAAACATATAGAAAGCCATGGTGTAGTGTCTTGCAATAAGTGTGAGAAATCATTTGAAAACACAAATTTATTAAAATACCATCAAAAATCTCACTTAGATGACGTGCAATGTCCTCAATGCAATCTAACGATGAATCCTGGAAAATTAAGACGCCATGTTAAAAGTCATGTGGTGAATGAAAATCCTCAGCTGAAAATGGATAAAAAACAAAAACCTAACATAGAATGCGAACTATGTGAATATATTACTTGGAATAGTATACTTTTAGAGTGTCATATGAACCGATATCACCTCAAAATAAAGCCCTACATCTGTCATATATGCAGCAAGAACTTTATCGGAAAGCATTTGCTGAAAAAACATTTGAACTATCACACCGATAACCAAAGCGTTATTTGTACTATTTGTGGAAAGAAACTAGCAAACTCTTCTTGTTTGAAAAGTCACCTAAAATTACACACGGGTGAGAAAAATTACCCTTGTGATGTTTGCGGAGAGAGATTTAGGTCGTCTAGTATTATGAATGTGCATAAAGTCAAAAAGCATTCAGAAAGGAATGCAGCCTGTCCGTTATGTTCCAGCAAGTTTTACACACTGGGAGAGTTACGAAGACATGTTATTAAAACACATTGGAAGAAAGATACAAAGTTTGATCCCAGGGAGTTGAAGGGACTGGAAAATCATTACCATCTATTTCACGATGGAAGACGAATAAGGATGGACGATCATGATGTAGATTTTTATATGCCTTGTTAAGTTTTTGTAAATAAGTTATAAATATATATTTAAAAAAAAATAAGTTTAAGATATTTTTGTTTTTTGACTAAGTACACTAATTAGTTACCCCCGGGGCCCCGGTGTACAGATTAAATAATAGCCTACACCCGCCGTCCCGTGTCTCAAACTAGGTGCTTATTTTTTTATCTTGGCAGACATTTCCAACATACCTAAATATGAGTTGTGATAAAAATATCGACTGATTTCAATGGTTACCCGGGATTTGTTTTTAAAGTCAACTCAGAATCCAACGATACCGGGTTCGATCCTAGGCTCCGCACCAATGACTTTTCTACTTTTTGACTTTTCTTTTTTTTTTCGCACGTGTGCGGATTTCCATCGCTCTATGCTTCGGAGGGCACGTTAAGCTGTCGGTCCCTGCTGTTATTGATAATAGCAGTCGATAAGCCATGTCAGAGGCCCTCGGGCGGCTTGACAAACTACGACACCAGAGGCCAGCACTACCTCATACGAAACGAAACGAAACGAAGTGGAAAACATAGGTAGAAACAGTTTTTCCCCTATGGGAATATACTAAGATTATCCCAGAAATTATCAACCAGACGGGATTTGAACCTGCGACAATCTCTTGATACGGAGATGCGTTTGATCGCTCCGCCACAGGACGCTAGTAATTTTTGGGATATTATTCAAACTTAAATGGTAGTTCACTTTATAAAAACACTTTGTACCTACCTAATGTCGTTCCTACTTTAATCTTTAAAGACACTGTGGGAGGTTAACAAATAGCTTTGCAGTCTGCACCTACGCCAGAAAAAATAAATGTGGCGAGAGAAAAGACCTCTTACGTCAAAGGCATGTTAACTTCGCTTGCCACTAGCTAACACAATTATAGCTTTTGAGCATCTACAACACAAATGCGTTCCTCTGGTCCAACCGCGTGGAGAATAGTAGGACCACAGGTTTTTTTTTTGCCGGTGGTCCTATTGATAGGTCCACGGACAAGTCGTATTTCCGATAGTCAACTAGTTGAACTATGGACAACTAGTTTGCCAATGGTTCCTACTCATTAAAATATACATTATACAAACTTTTAACTTTACTTCTTAGTTTATGGCATATAAACTCCATACATACATACATAAACTCACGACTGTTTCCCGGAGGACGACCACGGGCAGAGACCACGGATTTCCACTTCATACGAAGCTGACACACTTCTATTGCTTCATTCACTCTCATCACATTCTTCATACATGCTCGTTGGTTAAGGGTACTCTTGACCTGGAGGCCAATTCTCAGATTGTAGAGATTATCTCTAAATTAGAGATAATGTCGAAGCATGAATGTCAACAAAAAATGTCACGAAAATGTCACAATAACCATCAAATCGTATTCGATTTGAATGATTTTGGTCGACTTATGTCTATTTGTGACATCACCAGAATAGCAAATTAAGATTTTATTCGACATTCGCCATCTCTTTTCGACATATGTCGAATTCGACTTAATCTCTAAAGCACGAGAATTGCCCTCCTGGCCTTTTTCCAGAAGGAATATATAACTTCATACAGGATAATTAAATATTTTTAATTATCCTGTATTAAAAATAAAATAATGTTTCCTGATATAGACAAATTTTAATGTCATGCATGTTATGTGTATTAAGTTGACATAGCTAGGTTTTAATACATAAAGTAAAGAAAAATTGACTAAGTGAATAATGTTTATTATTTGATACACATGTACACACACATACACATTGAAAGAGTTTTTAATCAGTTTTATAAACATCACCAGAAAGTATTTATTATTATGCATAGTTGTTTCAGAATCAATAGGCATCTTAAAAATTACAATAAACATGTAAGAGACTTGAGCAAAGCGAGCTCCTTGAGAAAATCGAACGAGCACATACCACGAGCTAGGCGATGTCCTTAAAAGAACCGGCTAAAAGATTGTAGAAGATTGCACGGATTTTGATAAGACGCAGCTGAAAAGAAAGTTGAAATATTGTCTATGATATTTTTTTTTTATGCTACTTGAATGACTGAACAAGCAGATGGCCCACCTGATGTTAAGCGGTAACGTCTGCCTATGAACAGTGCATTCTCATATAGGCACGTCACCTAGGCCGCGCCCTATGTGGCATTGCACTGCGCCCGCCACCCTGAGACAAAGATGATAAGTCTCATGTGCCTGTAATTTCACCGGCACCCATACCCTTCAAACCGGAACACAGCAATGCAAGCACTACTGCTTTGCGGCAGAAATAGGCATGGTGGCAGTACTTCCCCGGGCGAACTCTTTCACAAAAAAGCTCTACTACTACTAATAAGATTCAGTTTTTCAGCCATTACTTATTAAAATCTACTAAATCTAGATGAGTGCAATCTTCACTACATATAGGATCTTGCATTATAGCTTGCTGTCCTTTACGATTGCGGATAGGAGTTAAATGATCTCACTCAAGGCCTCGCTCACAAGTTTTGTCAAGAGGGCACGGCTCGCTTCTCTCGTCGGTTTCGTCTGATCATAAGTCCTTCCTGTTAAACTGATTTTTATAATAAACAATCTAGAAAAAACTATGCGCTTTATCAACATGTTTTTTAAGTTCATTTTTGCTTACAGATACATGTTTGCATACTTTACACAGAAAAGTACCTCCATGGGTCAAATTCATGTGCTTTTTTAACTTTGTTTGTGAATAATAAGATTGGTTGCAGATTTGGCAGATGTGTGGTGTCGCTCCTATATGTTTTCTTATATGAATAACCAATAGTTTCCTAGACTTCAGAGTTTTACTACAGAAATTGCACTTTTCCTTGCTGAACTTACTATGAATTTTCTTGTGATATCTCAAATTGTATGCAGTGTAGAATTGCTTGTCACACATATCGCAACTGTACGGCTTAATTTGCAAGTGAACTTTATTCACATGGAGCGACAGTTGGTTATCGTTGGAACATTCTTTTTCGCAAAAACTGCAAGACTGTTCATACTTTTTGTTGAGAACTATCAATTTTGGTACATGTCTTTGCATGTGGGTGTCAAAGTAGCTTTGCGTTTTGAAAATCTTATCACAAAGCGGACAGACTTTATTCCTGTGCTGTTTTTCGTGATGTTTTAGCTTATGTGCTTTTGCGAAACCCCTCCCGCAAGTTTTACAAGCTCTGTAATCACTTTGAAACAACACATGGGCGTATTTTGTGTGTTCGTTCAGAGAGAATTTGTTTCCAAATTTAGTGCCACAAGGACCACACTTTACTTTGGTACTGATATGTTTGAGTATGTGTCTTTTCACAAAGTAATCTGATATAAAATGTTTGTTACACTTTGGACACGTGAATTTCTTATTGATTTTTCTTAGTTTTAGTTTCTTGTTGAATGTTAGGAATTCACTGCATACATCCATTTGGTATCCATTCAAGTATTTTGCATCCGTTGCTTGTTCATCTTTACTGTGACGATTATTATAATCTACAACTTGCCATTTTGCAATAGGTTTAATTTCTAATTCAGATTCACTTTCATTTTCCGACTTAACTCTGTATTCATCTTCTAGAAAATCTTCTTTATTTTCATCATCAGTACCATCATCATCATCGATATCATCATCGTAAATAGCTTCATCAACAGGTTCTTTGATAGGCATGATAGTATTTTTAGCTATTTCGATACACAAATTATTTTCGGGAGTAATACTTTTTAAGCTATCTAGCATATGAGTGATGCACGTGTTCAAACGATCTCTAACGAAGTAAGCGTGGCTCATAAAGGTATAAGAAGTTATAGCACTATTTACACATTTTTCGCATATTTTGGAGCCAGTATAATTGTTTAGGAAGTTCATCTGCAACAAAAAATAACGATTTTGAAAATAAAATAAAGAAGCAATGTTCTATCGCCTACTATGACTTCGTTTATCATCACTTTGAATAACTAAGGAATGTATGAATATGGAAACTTCACCTCCATAGTACTACGAAAGATTTGCAAATCGGCTATGTTTTCCGAATTAGTAAGTATATGCAACCAATGTCCGGCCTTATTAGGTCATTTACGAGCTTGGAAGGCGATATCACGTGCGGTTAAGTTGAAGCAAGTAACCGGTTGAGATGCGAGTTCGATTCCCGCTGCTAGACAAATGTTTGTATGATCTGCATATATTAGTTCTGCGTTGTCGTACATAGTAATCGTAGTTTCTGATACCCACGACACAGAAAAGCGTGGGATCAGGACTATGAATGTGACTGTTTGTACATTTTTATAAAGTAGGTATTCTCGTGTGACGGCCACAAACTAGACGAAGCAGTTAAGGAAAGTATCGATGGACCAGACATATGGGCGCAGGAAATCGGTGGATGTAGGCGGCTCAAGACCGTTCGTCGTGGCATTCTATAGGGGAGGCCTATGTCCAGCAGAGGACTTCAACAAGATGATCATGATTAACGCTAAGGAAGCCACGTGCCGACACTAGTCTTTAATAAATGAATGACATTGATGATCACACACATTGCTTTCAAATGTTGGTCACTTGTAAGAAAAATACAAATACTAGGACATCAAAGATTGGGATTGGCTGGAATTATTTCCATCAAACAAGGTGCTTTCAGCCGTAATGTGAGCTTACATTAATAAGGGAACCCCAGGAAGTTGCTATGACTTGTGTCAATAGTGTTTCTGATCGCTGTATTAGTGTTGGTGCTTCTTTCTTAAAGGTCTTCTGTGTGCAGACCCGCTTTGACCAGCTCCTATATTAAATTGAAATCTCGACTGATGTAGTGGATTGTTTATGAATGAGGAAGCTGTAGGATTCCTTACTGATGTGAAATCCATCATTGATGGAGGCTGCATTGGAATATGTGGACTCTGTAATGTACTTAATGGACTTGTGGCAATTTTTTCATGCTTTAGTTGCATATATTCAAAAGTGTCGTCAACATCCATTTCTTCATCAAAATCCTTGTTAGTTGATGAATCTTTTTCAACATAACTAGTTACTTCAACATCGTCCGTATCAGTATTAAACTTTGAATCCTTTTCGTTACTTGTAACTTCATTTTTAACATATGTATATGTCGTCTCATTTCTCAATTTAGGGGTAATTGAATATTTTTCGTCATTATTATTTACTTCACTATCACTATTTTTCATGTTGTTAACAATCATAGCTTTTTCTTCTATAGCAATTGCTGAATCATTTTCAAGAGCAATTTTCGTCTCAAGTACGAACAATGTATTTTCCGTATTTTGCAAATCAGTTATTTTCGTTTCTATTGTATTTTCAGTAGCAGGTAGATGTTGGTTGAACATTTCATTATGATCTGTAGAAAAATCTATTTCAGCTTCATTGAGGTTTACATCAATGTTAGTTACGGAGTCTTTTTCAACATTTTTCATCTCAAATAAACTAGTTTTGAAACATGTTTTTCGAGAATTGATTTGTTCGTGAGTTTTTTTAATTTCCGTTGCAATTTCTACTGTATCAGCTAAATACAATATGCTATCTGTTGTTCCTGAATTAAAATTATCTATTTTATCATGGTTCTGAGCGTTTTTTGACTGAGATTGAAATGAAATTGCATTCGCGCAAATGCCGGCTTCATTATTCAGAGTGTTGTAAGTTACTGAAGCTTTAAGAAACCCTCCATTGGTTTGTGTAACTTCTTTCAATGCTTTATTTGAATCCTTCAGAAATTCTTTATAGATGGTTTCATTGTGAGAGATTTCTTTGTTATATTTTTTACAGTATTCACACTGCTTTGTAGATTTGAAAATCCAACAGTAATAGCAAGATTTGACGAATGTGATGTCAGAACCTGGAGTAGATTGGTAATTGGCAGTCCGACATCCATCTATATTTCCACCATTCGCTTTCAGTGTATCATTCAAAATTAAACCAAAACAGTTGACCTCTGCATTTCCGGCACCATTTCTTTGCTTGGAGGGTTTGTGTATTTCAGTGTCTCCATGCTTTCTCTTCTTAGTAATATTTTTGTCTGAGCCCAAACTATCAGTTGATATATTACCATTGATAGTAAAATCACCTTTCAAAATATTTTTTGTAAATTTATCTTCTTCACCAGCCAAAATATTAGTCTTATTTATTGTATCAACTGTATTTATTATTAATGCATCAAGTGGTGCGGAAAATATGTATGTAGCTTCATCATTTTTATCTTTTCTATTCGTTTTTGTACTGCTTATGATAGGATTTGGGATATTATGCATCATAGCTTCATTCTTTAGTTTTCTCTTTGGCATTTCGATAGTCTTTGCATAGTTAGATACTTAGTTAGAACATACAGTTCTTGATACTTGTATTTTTTCTACAACAGGATTTTTGATCAGAGTATAATTTTTTATTAGAGATATTTTCCAGTACAAGTAACAGTTACTAACAGATTTTCTATTAATGGGCAATCAGAAATGATATAAAAAGGGTTTTGAAGTTTTATGAAAATAGTGTACATGAAATAGTGCTGATGATGATGAAATGAGTATTCAGAGTCTTGCACTATTTAAAATGAGCCCAAACAGGTGTAATCTACTGGTTGTCCTGTACCTTTCACCTCCATAATCAGATAAGCTTAGCACACACAATAATAACTTTTATTTTTATTCTTTGAATGATGGAACAATCATGTGGCCCACCTTCCCCCTTATTCGCTATGACCAAACGTGACAAAACGCGGGCTCGTTACGATATCTGCGTGGAATCATCGTTCAGAATACATTGTGACATCACACGTTATTGACAAGTAATCTCCTATGGTCATAGCGAATAACAGCCCTGATGTTAAACGGTAACCACTGGCAATAACAATGCATTATACTTAATTGGTCCCGTCTACATAAGACGCGCCCTATGCGGCATTGCACTGCGCCCGCCACACTGAGACATAAAGAACAAAAAATCTGGTGCCTGTAATTTCACCATCACCCATACTTTTCAAACCGGAACATAGACATGCAAACAATACAATACAATGCCTTGCAGCAGAAATAGTACTTCCCTAAACAAACTTATTAAAAAAAAGGTCTACTACCACTAAAAGTACTAAATATTATGATGTAACCAGGTGGCACCATAACAATCTCAAAAATCAATACATATCATTCGCCATTGTACATACGTCAAAACTAGCTTAACATGGTTTTCAGTCTTACCTCTGGCAATGTAGAACCCAGAATGCTTTGCATCGTCCTGTCTCCCATCAATTCTGGAGGCCCACCGTGAATGCATACCATTTTATTCAACGGCGCAAGACTGCCCTTATCCAAACATATAGAGCATAGCTTATCCATTTTCCTATGAACAAGGTGATCGATGACCATTTTAAATTGATGCTTCTCGAGATGCTGAATGTGCTTGTAATACAATTTATTGGTCTCACCACACTGTTTGCATTCAAACTTTTTCTCTTCGACTTCTGCTGTTGGTTTGAGATAGTCACATTCATGTTCACGATAGTGACGCTTCACTAAGTATAGCTTCGGGAAGGACTTTCCACACAGTCTACAATTATACCACATCGACTTAGGATGTATTTTAGAATGGTTCACCAATGACTCTATGGTTGGTAGGACTTGACAGCATTTAAGGCACTCAAGTGGGTTTAATGCTGGTTCCGTTGATGACGATTCGGAAGCTGTATTGACTATGTGCATGACAGGGTCAGCATAGTCGATGACATTTGAGTGTTGAACCTCAATTTTATCGTAGTTGTAACGCTTTTTCTTTCTGCCTCGTTTTTGTTTCTCAGCTCCTATGGGATCTAGTTTAGATAGCTTGGAGTTGATGTCTTCAAAACAGTTTACAATGGCTCTCTCTGCCTGATCGCATTGCTGAGTAAATAAGTACGAATTTATGGTACGATCTAAACATTTGTTGCAGATTTTGTTCGGTAAGTTTGGATCATCAGCAATCTGTAAAAAATATTGAAAACAGTATATAACGAGTGCAGGCAGGCCATATAGCTTGCATAGTGATATGCTGGGGAATATGGTCTGTGAAAAGTATCAATCAGAAATCAGACGATACATTATGGCGCCCACTCCATGTAACCATGACATTGTAATAGTTGCTGAAGACATTATTAAGTTTTACTTATACAAATACAAATAACTTAAAAATTAGCTTTACATTTTATACAGGGTTACTAATAAAAATTAAGTTTCTACCAAATTAAGCTCTATTCTCCACACTAGGTCTCCACTGAGACTGCTTTTATGAAGTTCCATTAAAAATTAGGGTTTTATGGTTTAGGTACCAAGTTATGGGGCTGCATTAGATTACGGCCAGGAAGTTACAAGCGCGGGAAGGGAGGGAGGGGGGGGGGAAGGGGAGGGTTACTCCAAGGACCACTCCCCCTAACCAGATGTATAGCTTTTAGGAAATAAATAAAGAACATTTTGAGAAATACAAAATAAAATAAAACAAAACAAGAATGTCTTATATTATGGGCATATATTTTAACAAATGACAAATTAGAATATGAATACAATTTGTTAGTAGGCGAAAATTTTTATTTATAAAACAAACCTGAAACTGTTTGTCATCTCTGTCATTCGATTCCCTTTTGTTATAGGAATGGCATGCAGGTGTTGGTTCTGGTTCGCCGTGGGACCTACCGGGCAACAATCGCCTTCAGCTTGCACGCAGCTCATGTGGTGGTCACTGTTGTCTAGTGTTTTAAATCCATGTCGGACTGTCACTCATTTTGAAGTAGGTGACTACGATATTACATAGGCTATTGTATCTCAGCTCTAGCTCAGTGCAGGTTTCCATACTTAATCTTAAAACTTTCTTTATTTTTTCTCGAAAACCATAAGTATCTGTGTTTAACATATAGGGGAGAAGTCTTCCCCTCCCTCCCACTACTCCCTGTAGTTTTAACTTTATAGCTTATTGCCGGTTTCCATACTTAACCTCTAAATGTTTTTTTTTTTTTTCGAAAAGTTATTTGTCTCCGGTTTGTGGGAGTAGCTCTGGGAGGTATCCCCATCCCCCAAATACCCTCCCTCTTCTTCCCATCATCGTAATTTTCTGGCCGTAATCTAATTCCGACCCTAAGTTATTCCCAAAAGTGGCTACTGGTAAACTAATTACTGATAAGTTTTGTCAATATTTTCTACAGCTTACCTTAAACGGATGAAAGCTTGCAATCATATCTCGGACAGTAACTGAATACAGGCCTCCTTTACTTCCTATTTCCATAACTCTTTCCAATTCGTATAATTCTTCTGTAACGTTGAGGCAGTACTTGCAAACTTTGCTGGGTATAGTTCCAGCAACTAAGAATGTCACTGCATTTTTGGTCGTCAATTCCTCCACTTGTTTGGTCGGCTCAACATCTATTTTCCGACATGTTTTCAGATAGGTTTTTAAGCTATTATTGGGGTTAAATTTTGGGGAGTCGGGAGTTTTTAACTCCATGTTTAGAGGTTATAGCATACAAAACTAAGCTTAGAACCACAGAAAAAAAACGCGGCGCGGATGTAAAGCTAAAGCTATCAAAATGTTATCACATCATGGAAAAATCAAGAATAGAAATAAATAAAAATAAATTGAGAACTAAATGTAATTACTACACTTCGGCAAATATAAAAATTGTAAATAATACACAAAAGATGGCGCCTCAAAGTTCCTCATATCATATCACAGAGTAGAGTAGAGTAATCATTTTCTATATATAAAAAAATTCTCTATGGAGTAATCATAGCTTTATCTCCAGTAGGAGTATTATTGTTCTGTGAGCTTTATTCTCTAAATACATATAAACTACATATAAAATAGTTATCTGTGGTCAGCATGGGTCAGCCTCAGCCTCGGCCTTTGGACGGTCCGAATCAAGCGGTCCGATTCAGCGAAAGCATTGAAATTATGAGCGCGCTAATATCGATTTGATTCAGACCGTGGCCCTTGTTTGCCTTGCAATGGCCTTGCATGATGCACAGAGAACATTTTTAAGATGGGGATGGATGGGAAAGATATGTGCGTGAAAGAATCCCCCCTCTACGGTTTGATACTTTTTTGGTCTGTTTGGTGCACGAAAGAATAAATTGGAATAAACAATGGTATTGCTTCTTCCATGGTTTGGTGCACCATGTACTACTTCTTCTCTGTGGGTGCACTTCTTTTGTGATGTTTGCTGATCGCACGGCTTGTGCATTTGCCATCAAGTTTAATTTTGATAATTATTGTATTTTGCAACGTTACATTTCTCCTTCTTCTTCTTCATATAATGGCTTCTGAGGAGTGCTCCAAACATGGACTTAGTAGGTAATATATTGTAGTTTTTGGTCCATGGCTCCAAACAATTTCACCAATGTCAAGTGATATAATTATATTTTTTATGGGTAGTCAAGTCATCAAGAGTCTCCGTCAAGTCATAAACCAGTTTAAATAGTGGCAGAGAAACCGAGCTTTTGCCATAGATCTTATGTATAGCGAAAATTCTACGTCTATGGTTTTTGCAAGAAAAAATACACCATTTCGAAAAGACACGCAAATTCACGCAATACACATAAATGTAACTACACCACACATGTGCTATTTTTCCAAGTTACACCGGATAAAATGCTACCAAAATTACACTAAATAACTCGAAAAAACACATTTTATTGAAATGAAATACAAATTACAACGTTTTTTTCTTCTTCTTCTTCTTTTCATGGCGTGTTCAGTGGACCGTAGGGTGCCACAAGAGTGCCAATGATTAACTTGACATAAAAAAAGCTGCCTAGTGTGAGTCGGACTCGCCCATGAAGGGTTCCGTAGCAGCAAGTAACATAACAAAAGTTCTTGGATTGTTTACGATTTATGACGTAATACAAAAAACTACTTGCTAGATCTCGTTCAAACCAATTTTCGTTGGAAGTTTACATCATAATTATATTTTTTTAGTTTTATCATTCTCTTATTTTAGAAGTTACGGGGGAGGTATAAGCTACACACATTTTACCACTTTGGAAGTGTCTCACGCGCAAACTATTCAGTTTAGAAAAAAATTATATTACAAACCTCATAATATCATTTTTGAAGACCTATCCATAGATAAAGCACACTTACGGGTTCGATGAAAAAAATAATTTGCGTTTCAGTTCTAAGTATGGGGAACCCCAATATTTTATTGTTTTTTTTCTATTTTTGTGTAGAAATCTTAATGCGGTTCACAGAATACATCTACTTACCAAGGTTCAACAGCATAGGTCTTATAGTTTCGGAAAAAATGGCTGTGACATACACGGACAGACAGACAGACAGACAGACATGACGAATCCTGGGTTCCGTATTTTGCCATTTGGCTACGGAACCCTAAAAAGGACGTTTCTTTCAAAAATGCCTGATTGAAACTCTCATGTCAAGTAAGATGTCAGTATTTTTGAATGTCAAGAGTCAAAGTCAAAACAAAACTGTCATACAAAAAAAAATGTCGACTTGTTTTGCCAACTGGTCATAAAGTCCTGTCTAATTTGTAAAAAAATGCAATTTTCTTCATTGTTTACACCCGCCAACACGAGATTTTTATGTTGTTGCATACAGAGTGATATGTTGCGTTAGTCTTATGTATAAAAAATGGCTTGGCTAAATTTGAACCAGAGTTTTAACAGTTTGAAAGGACAGATTACGACATTCGCTACTGAAGTGTTATCTGAAGCCCCTGAGCAGGATACGGTGGATAGAGCCCCTCATCCAGAATCTTCATTATCAGAGCTACAGGCGAAATGCCACAATCAAGAGCTCGAGGTGAGTTTTCATGTGAAAAATTGCATTACTTTGGTGTCTTGACAGCTGCGGTGTAAAGTTATGTTTATGTTTTTTGCTTAACAAAAACCCGAAAATACTCTTGACAATGCAACCCTGGCCTTCCTATGATGGAAAATTGTAAACTACAACCTGATTTTAGATCTCTAAAACCTTTACTTGCGTTGTAAACAGCTATGAAAAAATAAAGGTACCTACTTGTTTACCTACCTACACAGATATTGTATTTGACCAATTGATTATTTATTTATTTATTTATAGATAAGCAGCTTTCGCTGATATGTCTACATCAAAACAGTGTGGATTGCTTTGATGAAAGTCCTGTATATTTCATCGAAGGTGGATTGTCTAATTTTGGGTCACATTTTTAAGTTCTTAATTGTCCTTTCGTAGCCAGTCGAGCTTGTTTTTGAAAGCATTTACAGACGTGGTAGTATGTTCCAATTATGGACCACTCTGTTACTGAAGAATTGATTTGCAACAAG
The DNA here is from genome assembly GCA_932527175.1 of Operophtera brumata. Classification (NCBI taxonomy): domain Eukaryota; kingdom Metazoa; phylum Arthropoda; class Insecta; order Lepidoptera; family Geometridae; genus Operophtera; species Operophtera brumata. Next base: position 47,659,321 of record OW052239.1, on the reverse strand, counting down.
GTCGTTAGCAGGATCTCGAGCCAGTTTCAATTGGTGACCATAACAAGATCTTTCTTTCTTCACAAAGATATCATGTAGGTCTGGCAGGTTGTATTGGTAGGTCAGGATTTTATATGTCTCAATGTGATTGTGTAGTTTAGCAAATCCACAGATGCCTTATCTTGGCATTCTAGATATTGTCTAGACTAATGAAGTGTGAAAGTATAGGCCCATACTCACGAGTGTCCACGTGTCAACACTAGGTCATTACCAACTAGTCGGAGCCACTGTTTAAAGACCTGTCTTCTGTCTGACACTGGTTCTATAGGGAATGAAAAGGATAAACAATTTCCTGTAGCGTTTTCTTTAGAATCCTGCTGCAGGATAATGTTGAAATTAGACACACACCTCTTTGCCTGAAAGGGTAGGCTGAGCCTCAAATGGGCCTCTTTTCACTGTGGGTTGCACTTGCACTGCACCATTGTGGGAAATAGGCTTGACAAGTGGCGAGCTCATCGCCGCCATTGTTAACCACAACTGGCTCTGCTGACCCTTTATTCTAGTAATAACACATTCCTTAAATAAGCTAGCAGCCAGAACAAATCTTATACCAACGTATCTTACAAACAAGTATGTGATCTGCAAATATTCTGGTCAGTGGTCTGGGTGTTGTGGCACCATGTTACTTATTAATGACACCCACAACACTGAATTCCAGTGTGGAGTGAGGACATTATATGTGACTATTGGGTGCCTTATTTTATCCATCTTGGAATGCACAGATTTATGTTTTATTAATTAAATCCTACTGATGCTGATGTTGATTAATTTTTGTAACTGGTGTGTGGATAGATGAGGGGTTGGGAAGGGGGGAGCGTTAGGGGGGACGGGAGGGAAGGGGACCAGGCATTTGATTACAAATAACTACAGAACTCTAAACCATTTAGCCTCACACGGTGTGTCCGGCCTAAGAATAGACCCCTCCGTCTCCTCCCGTGGAAGTCGTAAAAGCCGACTGAGGGATTACCCGGACTTGTTGATAAGATTCGTTGTTACAAGATTTGTCCTGGCTGCTAGCTTATGTTATTGTTATTACTGGAAAAAAGCGTTAGCTGAGTCAGTCGTGGGAAGCAATGGCGGCGATGAGCTTACCACTTGTCACGTCTATGTTCCACGATGGTGCAACCCATTGTGAAAAGAGGCCCATTGAAGCTCTATCTACCCCCCTTCGGGGATAAAGGCGTGCGTCTATGTATGTATGTATGTATGTATGTCCGCTTTTATTTTATCAGTTAATTTAGCTGGGTGGGGAACAATGTTCCCAACTATTGGGGAGACGCGGTTTGTTGTGTCCTAGTTTAACCGACTTTGCAGGCACGGAGTATTAAACTGTTTGTTCTGTTTGTCAGTACTCCACTAAATGGTAGGCCACGCAAGCCGCCTAAGGCGAAGCGTCGATGAACTATTATTTCGTATAAGGTCGTATACGACAAAACGGGTTTTTCCTTAAAACTAACAAGTAATTAATTTTGTAAAAATTAAAAACCCTCAACGCAATGAAACGGCTGAACCGATTTTGATCAAATATAGCTAAGCACACCCCGACAAATTCACCTTTCAACAAAAAAAAAACGAAATCGGTTCATCCGTTCGGGAGCTACGATGCCACAGATAGAAACACTCACACACACACACACACACACACACACACACACACACACACACACACACACACACACACACACACACACACACACACACACACACACACACACACACACACACACACACACACACACACACAGTGACCGACACAGACACGTCAAACTTATAACACCCCGTCGTTTTTGCGTCGGGGTTTAAAAATACGACCTGACGCGCGTACCAACATACCTACATCTGGCCAGATAAAAGCAAATTTTGCCAGTTGCAAAGACTCCGCTCGCTATGTCAATAAAACGCGTGTTTCATAGCCCCAGCTTATTGCTGCATTCCCGTCGTCCGTTACTACCTACGACCGTAGGGTAGATACGGTATCGGTGTTTGCACAGCGATATGTTCTGATAGTGAGCAGCTTTCTGGTTAAACCTGCGTGGAGTGGCGTACGGGCTCGCATGTTCTATATTAACCCCAGGCAGAAATCTTCTTACAAAACAAACGCCGCGCGCCGCTCGAAAAAGCGGTTTTTGTATTGAATATCTCGTATTTCATCGAAGTGAAATATAGAGAATTTTACAAAACCCCGTGGGTGATCCCTCCGTTTTATTGTATTGATCTTATTTATCAAATTGATGAGCCCATAATCTGTACCATATCACAGATAAAATAATACTATACTATTAACCATATTGACAAACAATCGAATCTAGCCAAAAGTTAGAGGTAACTTTGTGATTTTTTTTCATCGAGAAAATTTTGTCCTTTCTTGTTTATGTCTGGATGATCCCTCGGTATTTTAATGTAGTATCTATGCATATTTTTAATTTGAATCTTGTACTTGATTTAGTCAGTTAAAAATCTAATCTAAGATTGGTAATTTTGCGTAATACCCCACCTTAACTTTGGACATAGGTATTTGTGACGTGTAGGGTCCTCCCGTTGATGTTGAAAGCCGACTAAGAGATTACTCCAGGGGATGGGTAGCAGCATCCGCCTGAGTACTCAGCACCGATACTGCTATCACCAATCTGCCTGCCAAGCGTGGTGATTATCGCAAATACATCACTGAATTCAGTCAAGTCTCGTCCAGCAGTCAATGTCAAAATTATCTTATTCGTTGTAATCACAAGATCATTTTGAATCGTGTTATAAGCTCCGTTTGTTGCCATCATTCTAGGTTGGTGGGTCGCGTTGACGACCAAACCTAGAAGAAATGGTAACAAACGCGGCGCGCGCTTTATTTAATGATCCTTCCTACTAGGTACTACACTTAGATAATTCATAAATTATCTAAGGCTTAGATGATTCTAAGATCATCATCAGATCAGCTCGCTGTCACCATGATATTGTATTGTCATCGGAACGTGACAGGTATGCCAAATTCCAGCGCAATCGATTGAATATAACTGCGGTTGAAATCTGCCATTTTTGAAAGAAACGTCGTCATTTTTATTTTATTACATTTTAATGTGTTTTTTCGAGTTATTTCGTGTAATTTTAGTGGCATTTTAACCGGTGTAACTTGGATAAATGGCACATGTGTGATGTAGTGAAATTTGAGTGTATTGCGAGTCTTTTCGAAATGGTGGATTTTTTCCTGTAAAAACTCAGTTTTTCAGCCACAATTTAAACTGGGTTAGGACTAGACGGAGACTCTTGACGACTTGACTATAAATAAAACTATAATAATTATATCACTTGACATTGGCTAAATTGTTGCAAATAATGCACAGAAGCCATTACCTAAGATAAGAAGAATATAACTGCTTTAAAATTCAGTTGCATGCAAGATTCCACCCGGATTCCACCCAGCCAAACATACATTGCAAGTTAAATAAAGCTTGCAAAATAAATAAACCTTATTACGACCGCCGCCTGACGGTCGCTTGAACACCTCTGTAGCGCGTCGGGCAAGTAGCCGGCAGAGATGCGAAAGGATGCGGGTTCGATTCCCGCTGCGTGAAAATATTTGTATGATCTGCAAATATTTGTTCCAGGTCTGGGTGTTATGGTAGCATGGTACTCTTAGTTCCTGATACCCACGACACACGGAATCCTAGTGTGGGATCAGAAGTTGGGAGTTATGACTGTTATGTTAGCCCTGAAAGCCACTTGTGACAACTGCACTGTTATGAAGTTTCGGGTAAAACACACAGACAGACAATAAAATGATAAAGGGTTCCGTTTTTGCTTTTTGAGGTACGGAAATCTAAAAAGAGCTACGTCATTGTACGCATTAAAATCTTTTGCAGACGATTCAAGTTTGATGGTGATAAATAAATAAATAAATAATGCTGGACAGTTCACACAACATTATCTAGCCCCAAGCTAAGTGGAGCTTGTGTTAGGGATACTAGATAACTGATATACTTAATACAATACATTACATAGATAGATATTTTTTATTATACTTATAAAATACCCAGAACACCCTGAACAAATATCTGCAGATCGTACAAATACTTGTTCCGTGGCGGGAATCGAACCCGCCACCTGCTGCGTCGCAGGTGAACCTTCGCCCGCCGCGCCACAGAGGTCGTCAATCAATCGGTCGTCAAAGTTCGAGTAGATCTTTCAATATCCTTCTTATAAATAAATATAGATCTTTCAAGTAGATAATTTCAGTAACAGGCTCACCTCAGATAGTCCAAAAACATTATAAAGGTAGCAGGAAGCCGGTGGATAAAGGTGTTTTTTTTTTTATACTACTGCATGACGCAGCAAGCAGATGGCCCACCTGATGTTAAGCGGTAACCTCTGCCTATGAACAGTGCATTACCTCATAGGTCACGTCCACCTAGGCCGCACCCTATGTGGCATTGCCCTGCGCCCGCCACCCTGAGACATAAAGATGAAAAGTCTCATGTGCCTGTAATTTCACCGGCACCCTTACCCTTCAAACCGGAACACAGCAATGCGAACACCATTGCTTTGCGGCAGAAATAGGTATGGTGGTAGTACTTCCCCGGACTCTTTCACAAAAAAGCTCTACTACTACTACCTACTAAGGTGGGGTATAACGCAAAATTACCAATCTTAGATTAGTTTTTTAACTAACTAAATCAAGTACAATATTCAAATTAAAAATATGCATGGATACTACATTATAATACCGAGGGACCACCCACACAGAAACACGAGAGGACCAAATTTTCTCGATAAAGAAAAAACACAAAGTTACCTCTAACTTTTGGCTAGATTTGATTGTCAATATGGTACAGATTATTCGGTCAAAAATTAGATAAATAAAATCAATACAATAAAAAGGAGAGTTTTTTAAAATTATCTATATTTCACGAGATATTCAATAAAAACCGGTTTTTCGAGCGGTGCGTGGCGTTATATTTGTAAGAAGATTTCTGCCTGGCAGTAATTAAGGCCGTTTTCGTGGCATTCTATGGGGGAAGTCTGTCTAGCATTAGACTGATGATGATGATAATGAAGTACTTCTGTATGTTCGCGTCATACATGTTGTATGGCCAAACTTACTATGATAACGGATACCATGCACATTATGCGTATGACGTAATCGCAACAAATGGAGTAGGGGAAGGTGGGGCACATTCGTTAGTCGAAGGGTAACGTAATATCAACTGGAAGTGGGTTTGGTTAGATACACAGTTTATCTAGTATTGGTATACTCATATTTTCCTATTTATTTGTGTTTTAACGCCAAACCCGCGATTGACCGATAATGTGTGTGTGTCGTGTCTCTCTGTGTGTCTGTCTGTGGCACAAGAGTGAACCGATTTGAATGCGATTATTTTTATTTGAAGGAAGGTTTTCTACTAATGGTTCTTAGACATGTTTTATCAAAATCGATTCAGCCGTTTCATTGCGTTAGGGTTTCAACAAAAAAAACTTCTTGTATTATTTGTAGTTCTGCGAACAGTAGACATCGCGAACAAAAACTTTTTTGAAACAAATGTGTTCAGTTTACATCCAAACATCATTTTAAGCTTTGTATAAATCGTTATAATAACATTATACTACAAAGAAACACATATTTAGCCTTTACGAAGATTTTAAAGCCTGGATTTTAAAGATATAGCTATATCTTGACAACCAATAAGGTTTGTATGCGCACCAAAGACAACAGTTTTTGTCGACGGAAGACTAGAGAAAAATTAAATTTCGAAGCAGACAGGCAACGTTTCTACTGTTTTGAGCATGGCAAACTCAAAGAATGAAGTGAACGAGAAGTTTCTATGCGATTCCCTAAAAGTCTACGCGTTAGAGCGAGACGAACATATTTTTACCTATCATTGACATTTACCTACTTACATATTTTCGGTGTCGACATAACTTTGTCTATCCTGTGAAGAAAGGACTTTGAAACCGTTATGCCAAACCTACTACTGACCGGGCCTTGGGGCACACCTTTACCATGAATTACGTATGATGACTTTAGCTATGATGACGGGGTATAATGATCCCCTAATTTCGAATTATTAGGGGGATCATCATACCCCGTGGGATCATCCTCACCCACCATCCCCTAGATTTGTCAATGGATACGATCTGTTATTTAAATCTACGTATGACGTACAGAATATAGTAGTCTGACAAAGGTATATTCGATCTGCTATTCAAATTACGTCCCAGATTTTATTTTATCCTCCTGATTTTATTACGTCACAGGAAAACGAAAACGCCTGGTTCATTGAAACGCAAGCACAGCCTGGATTAGCGAAAGTGACAATGCGCGAAGCGTATTGCAAGTATGGTGACACTATCGATAAACGCCGAGCGCTATCCCTTTTTAACCCACGACGACAAACGACGGGGTGTTATAAGTTTGACGTGTCTTTGTGTGTGTGTGTGTGTCTATGTGTCTGTCTGTGGCATCGTAGCTTCCGAACGGATGAACCATTTTTTTTTGTTTGATAGGTGAATTAGTCGCGATTGTTCTTAGCTATGTAAGCTATGTTTGATCAAAATCGGTTAAGCCGTTTCATTACGTTGAGAGTTTTTTTAAATTTTATAAAATTAATTATTTGTTTCCCGAGAAGAGCAGATTGATATACGACTGTCGGTGATTCAAACTGTCATATTTGAAAGAACGTCGTATTTTTGATCTAATTAAATTTTAATGTTCGTGTTATTTCGTGTAATTTTAATGGCATTTTAACCCGTGTAACTAGGATAAATAGCACATGTGTGGTGTAGTTAAAATGAAGTATATTGCGTGTCTTTTCGAAATGGTGGTTTTTACTTGCAAAAACTCTGTTTTTCCGCGACCGACTCACCTTCACACCGCTCTGTCACACTGGTGTGTTGGTTAGGAAAAAAACTTCCTCCACCTAAAACTAGTATTAAAGATAGAAAAACGCATTGCTAACCTCAACATGAGTATTATAGATAGGAAAAGGTTTTCCTTAACCTCAACACCGTACACCACGTCCGACTCACCTTCACACTGCTGTGTCACTCTGGTGTAACGGTTATGAAGAAAATTTACTTAAGGCGCGATAGGTTCTCAAATGTCTGTAGAATTTTAAAGTTTTTGATAAGAATTTTCATAGTTTTCTATGAAGAAAAAAATATGTGATATTCTTGAGCTTTTTATCTAGTGAAATCAATAATTAAATACAATATTTGAATTACTTCACTCGATAAAAAAAAATAACAAAGATACCTCCTTTTTAAAATTTAAATGCTATTTTTCACTCACTTCTCTCACGTTTTAATTTTTGAAACATTTGGTTACATGTTAGTTATTATTTGAGTTAGGGAATTCATCAACAAAATTAAACAAAACTTTGAACGACATTTTTATATAATTTTTTTAAACATAAAAACACGGTATCAGAGCGTGCGCTCGCCTTCTTCGCCTCATACAAAAATGTTCGTTGAACCTATAGCGCCTTAACGTAAAATGTTAAAGATAGGAAAATGATTTCGTTAGGTACCTCAACACCGTTTTGGTAGACACAATTGTGTTTTTCTTAAAAATAGACTTTATACCCATTCCCCCTATAAAAAACTTTTAAACTCTTTAATAGTAGTGTTACGTGGAGGAAGTTTTCTTCTAACCGTCACACCAGTGTGACAGAGCGGTGTGAAGGTGAGTCGGTCGCGGGTTTTTCTGCCACCATTTAAAATGGGTTATGACTTGACGGAGACTCTTGACGAGCGACGTGACTATTACGTGCTATTAGTTGTTATTCATGAAAAAAATAATTAATTATGATATGATTATATCAAATCAAATCAAAATCTTTATTTCAGGCTTACTGAGAAATGCACTAAACCTAAACAGTAGGCACATATCAACATAACTACCTTAGAAACTAACATACACATAATAGTAGATTAGTAGCCAAGGGCTGTAAGGCATCAATTGCAGCCCGAGATATTTAGGCGCACGAGCGCAGCGAGGGCGCCTATAGTTCGAGGGTGCCATTGATGCTTACACCCGAGCTAACTACTCTGCTTTACATCTCGATTGTGAGGTAAGTAGAAAAAAACCGGCATTACAAGAATAAAACATTTTACGTACCTTAACAGCTAAATATATGTCATCAGGGGCTTCATTTATAAATGTGTTCACGTCTTGCGCTGTAAAAATCTTTGACTTTTTGCTTTTGTGCCCAGCTGATTGTCTTTTTAGAAAAGATGATAATTTTGAAAAGTTCTTGATATTGATGTCGTGTTTAGTACTCATAGTTGCTTTTAACATTGAATAAATGCACCACAAACTAGATGGCTGCAGCTTTTTTGATAGCTCACTAAAGTATGTTAAGAATACAGTCTCAGATAAAGACTTTACTCGTTTTCCTTTTTGCCACTTCATGAACTCGTCGTAAGTTTTCAAATATCTCTCTTTAGAACTTTCAGGCAAAATATTGTTAATTGCTGCTTCAGCTTCCATTTTCATTGAATCGGGAGTGCAGCTTATATCTTCATCACTTGCAGAACTCATGTTTTTTTCCTAATTAGCACGTAATTATAAAAAAATCCCAAAAACAAACAATATTTAAAGTAAAAGTTTTCTATTCCCGCCTTTTTTCATCTTTTTTTTAAATTATTTTTTTCAAAAACGAAATTCAGCTTCGCCGTTCGATATTTAAAATTGATGACTATTATACTCATACGAAAACAAGGCTGAATAGCGAAGCGACCTCTTTTGTCATTGGGCTGAATGCATGATGTCTATTGCCAGTATGATGGTTAGATGTACGCGACCTTTTTAAAGAGTGAAGTTTTTTTTTAATTACTTACCGCCCTAGGGCTTTTCTAGCTACATTATTACCCTAGAGCGCTAATTGGTCACGTACAAGCCCCATTTGGGGGTAATAAGGACCTACTTACCGAATATGAGAGATGTAAAAACACTTTGTTTATAGCTTAATCTAACACACTTGACACTTAATACTTGACATTGGCTAAATTGTTGCTAATAAAGCACAGAAGAATTAACAAAAAAAGCCTGTCGTGTCGACTGTTGAGTGAGCTAGCTATCCTCAGATAGGATGTGACCACACTCTACCTGAGTTTTCAAAATATTGAAATATAAAAAAAATATTTAATGATGCAAATAAATTCTCCATTCGGGATAAATAGCTCGGAACAGTTTTGTATTTCGCGCGTATTAATGTACCTACCTAAATACACGCGGATGAAGTCGTTTGTGGTATTATTATTTATTTAATAAATTACTGCTTAAAATACAAGGAAATTGTACAATCGATATGCATTTTTGCCAGCTTAACTTATACCAAATATAAAGGCCTGCGAGCTTAGTGCTCTAACTCAATGCATTAATAAATGTCTCAATTTATAATGGAAATCACGAAAATGAAAATCCTTTGGTACTTCCAGAGGGCTGAGTCGCAATTTTGCACACGATGACACCAATCGTCCGTCGTACTTACACTACGCTTACACCATACACCGGTGTGTGTGGGACATAAGTGAGTCTTAGTGGTTCAACACCGTCGTATACCACCCATCGTAGGGACACGATCGTATAACACCGGAAGACGCCAAAATTGGCTATGATATGTTGTCGAAATGAATTTAAAACTGATAAAAAGGTATTTGTCTATGGAATTTGATTGTTGAATGTGTCAGTTGTCACTGTAAAGATGTCAAAGTCAAATTGTATTTTCATTTTTGAAGTTGAAGTTGGTTTTCGCCATTATGAAGAAGAAGAAGGTGTAGTAGTCAAATTCAAGTATTTTCATTAATTTCCAAACAAAGAAAGTATTCAAAGATTTATAAGTAACAAACCTCTTCGTGCAAACATGGATGCAACTCCGCAACACTAATAAACACAATGAACGCTGGGCACGGACCACGGGCTGCATACAGTCAAGAGCTGCCCTACCGGCTGGCTTGGCTTACCTACAACAACTAATACGTCGCCTGCTCAACTTTCAAAGAATAACCCTTCGCACCATCGTGGGTTCGTGGGGACACTCATAGGACACAGTCTCAACGCCTCTTCAACATCGGAGCCACATACAGCCCACTCTGCAGAGGGTGTCTGACCGAAGAAGAATCGGCTGCCCACTTAATCCTGGAATGTGTGGAAATAGCAGCTCAACGTAAACAAATCCTCAACAACCCGAGAAGCCTGCGAAGACCCCAGTAAACTTCTGTGCTTGTGGAGTGATTGTACCTTGTGATTTCAATGAATAAAATACTTTTGACTTACTTTGGTGGTAATTTCAATGACTGAATTTTTCGTATTGGGCAGGAGCGCATAACTTTCTAGTATCACTTATGATTTCCCCCCTAGTTTAGGCCATTGGGAGAAGTGTTGTTTTTTAAGAATATTTTTGGTAAACACATTCATATAAGGCCCGAAACCAAAAATCATCTAGATAAATCTATAAAATATAAATATAGATAAATATATATAGATCTAGTAAAGTCATGGTAGCAGCGACCTAACTGACAAGTCCAAGAAATTAGATCTTGTTTATTTACACAGGGTAACAGGACAGGTAAGTTGCCTATATTATTTCACTATGATCATAATCGCAGATACCTTAAACCTTACCGACCTTACCTTACTGAGACCATTAACTTTTTTCATCCGGTTCCTAAGAATAAAAATATTTTACTAGCTCGAATACAGGTAACTTATTTCTAAGAGGTGTTACAATACAATTATAACACCTCTTTCGCTAGCTTGCTTTTAAACATAAGAACATAAATAAATAAATAATGCTGGACAGTTCACACAACATTATCTAGCCCCAAGCTAAGCAGAGCTTGTGTTATGGGTACTAGATAACTGATATACTTAATGGCAAATCCATGAATTTGGTATTTTATTATAGACCCGTATGGCATTTACATTTATTATATATATTTATCGTATAAGTCTGCAGTTTAAGTTTGGGTAAATAAAGTATAAATGGATTTCTAGGCTCAACATTTTTTACAACTAGGTAGGTATATCTGATTGCTATGAAGCAATCAGATAAAGTATTCTGGGTGTTGTTTCACAAGAATACACAATTCTCTTATGTACAGGTACATGCAAGCCAAGGGTAAGATAATTGTAGTCCTATATTCTCTTGATTTAGTTATGTATCTACCTATCAGCAATGAAACCACGTTTTGGACAACCAGATGTTTATTTTTATGCAAATAATTTAGAATTTGTATGATATCTTATCCTCTACTAGTTGTATCCGTAGGGTTTGATGACTGATGTGAGGCTTACGGTCACCTTTTCTCCGGAGCCCTTCGTGATTTTCTGAAACAAGAAATACATACCTAAGTTATAAACATTGCTAAAGTAAAATTTTCTAGGAATGATTTTTGATTTTTTGATCTAACATGACTCCCAAGTACTTAGTTGAGGAGACTTTGTTAATTATGAGACAGTTACACTGGTCGTCATGTATGTTTTCATAATTATGTATCCGTATGTTGAAATCCCTTCCAGGTTGGGTTCTATTATATATTGTATAGCACATATAGTTAGTTTTTTGAGCATTAAGTACCTAAGTAGGTAATTTGTATCATCAAAGAAGAATCTTTCACCACGCTAGGTCTTCGAAACGAACCAGAGACAGGGGTAAAGAAAGAAACCACAATCTACAAGCAAAATAAGGCCTAGAGCAGGTAAATCGTAGAGCGTACCTCTATACTCTGTCTACGAGGTAAATTATTGACAAAAGTAATATAGGTACTCACTTTTACTTCAAGGCTCACACGCTGCTTAGGCCTTTGGTCGGTCGGTCGGTACGCTGTCGCAGCTCTTCGCATAGGAATACGAAGGCTTCTTTCGACAGCCGGTATTCCTAAATTCGGTCTCCGGGAGATCTTATACAGGATCAAAGGATGCCCGAAGACTGTCTCGCATTTCCCGTAGCTCACGAGCCCGTTCTTCCTCATCAACATCCATGCAAGAAAATATGTCGCAGACATCCTCAATAACAAAGAACCCCACAAAAGTCCACAATTACACAGAAAAATTAACACTACCGTGTAGCGCTCACCTCTCACCGCCAAAAACACAAGTGTTGATCGTAACGCTCATCGTCGCCGTCGTGTCATCGTATTCCAAGCGTGAAGCTGTCAAATTTGGCACTCGGACTCAGAAATAAATGAAAAACCGTTAAAAACGGTACGTAAGTGCTTGCGATACGACGGCCGTGGCTCGGCCTAGACGATCGGTGTATAGTGTAACGACGATGATCGTAAGCATGGCAGCTGGGACTCAGAATATAAGTTCTCAAAGTGTACGCTAGGGGCGCTTATCATATTCCCATACAAAAATGCGTGTTACACTACACCATACACCAGTGTCAAATGTTTGGTAAAAGCCAGACTCAGCACACAGTAATCTTACGTGTCTGAAGTTTGCTTTGTGGTTTAAAGCACTCACCGTGGTACCCGTTTTTTTTATTTTTTTTATTTTTTTATACTACTGTATGACGGAACAAGCAGATGGCCCACCTGATGTTAAGCGGTAACCTCTGCCTAGGAACAGTGCATTACCTCATAGGACACGTTCACCTAGGATGCACCCTATGTGGCATTGCAATGCGCCCGCCACCCTGAGACATAAAGATGAAAAGTCTCATGTGCCTGTAATTTCACCGGCACCCTTACCCTTCAAACCGGAACACAGCAATGCGAGCACTACTGCTTTGCGGCAGAAATAGGTTGCGGTTTCCCCCAACACACGCCAGTCTTCCTGCAATTCGATGACGTTTTCTACGTCTCAGTATAATAATAATCAACAATAATGAAATCAATAGTGTTTCCATTTCACAAACGCGTTCGACCCCTGCAAGCACTCGAAGGAAAGCCAACTAGAAGTGACGGCCACCAGTCGCCGCCACTTCTAGTTGGCTAAGCCACGGCTGCGATTAGTGGCTGCGTCTAGTGGCTTAACTGAACCACTAGTGGTCGCGATTAGTGGCCGCGACTAGTGGCTCAATGTGCAGAGGGCCTAGGTTACTAATTCAATAGAGTTAAAAATAAAATATCGTACACTTACTAATATACAATGTAGGACACAATCAGGTTCTGATTTTTCTAAGATTTTTATTCGCTAACTTCTGGATAAACGAACACCTCAAAAATATGGTGTATCCGTGCTTACGTAAGAACGTATGGTTGTTTATTATTTGTCATTATTTATACTGAGTTGTTATCAATATTTTCATTCATAGACTTACTGTATAAATAGGTGATACATAGCTGTGAATTAAAATAAATACCAGACATGTTATAGCCATTGAGAAATTGGCCCAATAAAAGTACTATTTTCCTTGGCTTTCACAAATAATTAACCCTCAAGGGCGCGAGGCTTGCCCGCACTATTATCTATTCTGTGGCACTAGTCCGTTTTTTTTATAATTCCAACGTAAAGTATATTCAACAAGTATAGACAAAACCGTTATAAAACGTAGGTTGTTTACGATGCGAATCCATGTGACCTATTGGCTGCTTGCATTCAAATCGGTTCCAAATTTGAATTACAAAACGAGAGCGCGTGGTTGGCTGCTTTATTTAGGGTTCCTTACCCAATAGTGGACTAGTGGCAATGGGCGGGCCACATAGCTCGCAGAACTGATAACCGTTTTCGCAAGTGGCGACCACAAACCGGACGACGCAAAGGAATGTACTCGTTTCGATGGACCAAAGACATTATATAGGTCGCAAGGCTGTGGATGGAGGCGGCTCGAGACTGTTCGTCGTGGCATCTCCGGTACGGAGGCCTGCGTTGCTCGATGACTATTACTAAGCCAGATAAAATTTACCAAATTACGAGAACTAACATGTTTTGATTGATAGTGTCACAGAATAAATAATAGTGGAAAGGGTCTCATAAATAATATATACTTAGAGCATTGCAGGCCTCCGTATTCCGTGTTCCTCGATGTAAATATATCATTAGTTTAGCTACAAATGTCATTCAATGATTTTTACCGTGTTTTTTTTGTTCATTGACATTCGTAGGTTCCCTAATGATATTTATGAGACACTTTCAATAAAAATATGCGCTTCACCAGTTTCACCTTAATTTGACGACCTCTGTGGCTCGTCGGGCGCATGTTCGCCTGCGACGCAGGAGATTGCGGGTTCGATTTTCGCCTCGGAACAAATATTTGTACGATCTGCAGATATTTGTTCAGGGAGTACTGGGTATTTTCTAGTATAATCAAAAATATCTATCTATATGTAATGTATTGTATTAAGTATATCAGTTATCTAGTATCCATAACACAAGCTAGCTAATGTTAAGGTAGATAATGCTGTGTGAACTGTCCAGCATTTCTTTTTATTTTTTTATTTTTTTATTTTTTATTTATTACATGTACTTACTCTATTTTTACGTAAAATTGTTATTTGTTGCAGATTGCAGCACTGAAGAAGCTCAGTGATGAATTGCAGGCTTCATTGCAGTCTGAGGTAAGATATCTTAAACCTATTTTTACCCGACTACGGCAAAGCCTGTGCACTGTACGGGTTGCACAACGGGCCATGGGGCGAGCTATGCTTGGCATTACACTCTTAGATCGAGTCCGCAACACTTTGATCCGTCGTCGGACGAAAGTCTATGACGTCGGAGACAGAGCGATAAACCTCAAGTGGAGCTGGGGACACCTGGCCAGACGTGGTGACGGCCAGTGGAGTAAAGCCTCGACGAGTGATGGTCGAAGTCGGGCCGAAGGAATCCGGGTCGTCCGAAAGCGAGATGGGTCGACGACATCGTATCCATCGCGGGCAATACCTGGTTGAGAGACGCACAGGACAGAGGAGGCTGGCAGAAGAGAAAGGAGGCCTATACCCAGCAGTGGGTGATTCTGGGCTGAATAAGAATAAGAATAGTTTATTTTCTCGAATACAGGTAACTTATTTCTAAGAGGTGTTACAATACACTGTTCTACCATCTAGCTAGATGGTGTGCAAATGTCATAATGGTTTCATCAAAAAATATAGGTACACTTAAATTGCTCATTAAAAAACAAAATGTCATGTCACAAATTATTGAAAAAGTTAATAAATTCATCAAATATCGGCAAGCCAATAAAAACAAAGATCGGCTAGCCATTACGTCAGCTTGCTTTTAAACATAGTAAATGGCAAATCCTTAAATGAATTTGGTAATTTATTATAGACCCGTATGGCACTTACATATACATTACTCTTATAAATCTGCAGTTTAAGTTTGGGTAAACAAAGTTTACATGTATTTCTAGGCTCAACATTCTTTACATCCACATCTGATTGCTTCCTAAAGTATTCTGGGTGTAGTTCCGCAAGAATACTCAAATCTCTTATGTAAATGCAAGCCAAGGGTAAGATATGTAGTTCTTTAAATAACGGTATGCAACTGTCCATGAACCAAACACCAAAGACAGCCCTAACACACTTTTTCTGGAGCCGGAAAGCTCTACCTATATCCACGGAATTGCCACATAGCAACAGTCCATATGAGAGCACCGATGATACGTAACCATGATATGCAGTAACAGCTGCTTCTGTCGACAGTGTCACCCGTAAACGTTTAATGGCATCAAATATACCTATTTCTGCCGCAAAGTAGTAGTGCTCGCATTGCTGTGTTCCGGTTTGAAAGGTATAAGTGCCGGTGAAATTACAGGCACATGAGACTTTTCATCTTTATGTCTCAGGGTGGCGGGCGCAGTGCAATGCCACATAGGGTGCGTCCTAGGTGGATGTGACCTATGAGGTAATGCACTGTTCATAGGTAAAGGGTTACCACTTAACATCAGGTGGGCCATCTGCTTGATCACACATTACAAGTAGAATAAAAAAAAAACAGCTTATCACAGACATTATGATCCTTCCAGTCACAGTGCTGATCAATGATGATTCCTAGCTACTTGCTCTATGTATATCCACTGAGATGATGACGGCAAAGCCAAAACGAAGGGTTATGTTTTTAGCAGTCTATGTATATATTGTCTATGTATTATGTAAGTTTTGTAATTTGTATTTACGTATGTTCCACCGTAGCGCTACTTGCTCGAACTATTTCGCAAGGAGTTCTACTCACACGAGCTACTACTTCCCTGCCACTTATGCAATATTAACTAGTGTTTACGACCCGTAGCGCGTCGGGCGAGTAGCCGGCTGAGATGCGAAAGGTTGCGGGTTCGATTCCCGCTGCGGGACAAATGTTTGTATGATCTGCAAATATTTGTTCCGGGTCTGGGTGTTATGGTACCATAGTACTCGTAGTTTCTGATACCCACGACACAGGGAATCCTAGTGTGGGATCAGGACTATGCATGTGACTGTTGGCTAAATAAAATAAGGAGTATTAGAGCTTTTTTGTGAAAGAGTTCTTCCGGGGAAATACTACCACCATACCTATTTCTGCCGCAAAGCAGTAGTGCTCGCATTGCTGTGTTCCGGTTTGAAGGGTAAGGGTGCCGGTGAAATTACAGGCACATGAGACTTTTCATCTTTATGTGTCATGGTGGCGGGCGCAGTGCAATGCCACATAGGGTGCGTCCTAGGAGGACGTGACCTGTGAGGTAATGCACTGTTCATAGGCAGAGGATACCACTTTACATCAGGTGGGCATCTGCTCGATGTGTCATTACAAGTAGTACTTATTATTAAAAAAAAGTATCTAGCCTAAATAACGGTACGGAAGCCTGGGATGCGAGTATTACTCGCACCTGTCCGTATTTATTTTAACGATAACACTATATAATTTTAATATAAATCGACAAAATCACAGGAAGCCCTACATATTTATGAAGTCCCATGTAAATGTAGATAAATAATAGCATCGTTAAAGAATTTGATGTGTATCGGGGTTGCAAAGGTGAAAAAACGATGCATTGGTTCCGTATGCATTATTGATTTTTTGGGATGTGGAATTAAAAAGGTTTTTGTAACCTTTATCGTGGAACGACCCCTGAGCTCCGATAGGAGGCTCAGATTGTAGAGAAATCTGAGAAAACACAGAAGTTAAATTATAACATAAGCACATATACAATAGACACACGCCTTTTTACACGAGAAGGCAGAGCCTCTATAAATAATAAATCAATCAATAAATAATGCTGGACAGTTCACACAACATTATCTAGCCCCAAGCTAAGCAGAGCTTGTGTTATGGCACAGAATATATAATTTTATTTATTTATTTTTTATTTAAAAACTTTCACACAAGACAATAGTGCAAGGAGGACTTAATGCTAACAGCATTATCTGCCAGTCATCCTGGACGTGCAGAAAGATGGTGAGGCGTGCCTTACAAACAAGTACCACAGAAAATAATAATAACAATACCAGTTAAAATATAAAACTAAAAGGATACCTAAATATAATATACTAATAAATACAAATACCCAAACAAAACATAAATAAATGTGTGTATAATGTGTTATGGGTACAGTGGGTACCTACTAGATAACTGATATAGTTAATACAGTACATTATATTGATAGATATAATTAAATATACATATAAAATATCCAGTACACCCTATAAAAATATCTGCAGATCGTACAAATATTTGTTCCGGGGCGGGAATAGAACCCGCAACCTCTTGCGTCGCAGGCGAACCTTCGCTCGCCGCGCCACAGAGGTCGTCAATGAGCCTCCTTCACAGGGGTTTCACCAAATATAAATATAGACATGGCAAGTGGTGAGTTCATCGCCACCATTGCTTCCAACGACTGACCCGGCTAACACTTTCTTCCAGTAATAACACACCACGGCGACACATACAAACAACCCAACTGCGAAAGAACCTAAAAAAATAAAAGTTTTTATGAAAGATTTGAAACTATCTTTTATCATTAATTCATCAAAATGAGTCCAAACAAGACCAATCAACTATTATCCATCGAGGAGTTCCGTTCCACCTCGCCTTCATCATCAGATCAGCTCGCTATCACCGTAATATTGTACTGTCATCGGAACTTGACAGGTATTCCAAATTTCAGCTCAGTCGAATGCAAGTTCTTAACAAGTAATTAATTTTGTAAAAATTAAAAAAAACCCTCGACGCAATGAAACGGCTGAACCGATTTTGATCAAACATACCTAAGAACACTCCCAAAAAAATCACCAGTCAATTAAAAAAATAAAAACGAAATCGGTTCGTCCGTTCGGGAGCTACGATGCCACAGACAGACATACACACACGCAAACACACACACACGCACACAGACACATCAAGCTTATAACACCCCGTCGTTTTTGCGTCGGGGGTTGAAAATGGATTACATTAACCACAGATAAACATTCGAATTAAAGCTTTGAAGTTCTACAAGCTCTGTTAAACAGAACTATCATCATCATCACCATCATTTTCATCTCCATCATCGCCTGGTCTGAGGGCTTTGTTTGTAATTTGGAACCACTCGGAATAACGAAAACCGAATTGTGAGTCGAAATGTCGTTTTTGTATGCAGAAAATTAAGCGCCCCAAGCGTGAAACTCGTTAAAACCATACATAAAAACAAATATCGCATCGCGCGTGTGATGCCTCTGGTATTGCACGCGTCCATAGGCTAAGGTAACCGCTTACCAATAGGTGAGCCGAACAATTGCATGATAACTTGGTAGCACAAAAAGACATTCCTAGGCCTTCTGGGCATAGGCCTCACCCATAGAACGCCACGACGAACGGATCTCCTCATTTGGATTCTATCTCGTAGTACGTAGTGAAACTACCGGTCATAGCTCTCTCTATAGCCCGCTGCGCAACTCTGAGCTTTACTTTTCGACCAATAGTTAGCGGCCACGTCTCAGTGCCCCCTGAATTATATAAGCACTAGCGACTCGACCCGGCTTCGTTCGGGTAGTTTCAGGATGAAAAACAGCCCCCCCTCTCCTATCCCCCCCATGGTAGCCTATGTCACTCAGGGTGAATGTAGCTTTCCAATGGTGAAAGAATTTTTGAAATCGGTACAGTAGTATTTGAATTCATTACAAACATACACACATACATAAATACAAATCTTTCCTCTTTGTAATATTAGTGTAGATTAGTGTAGAAGTGTAAATGGGTAAAACACACCACACCACACCACCCGAAGATTAACTTATTGATCGGAGTTCTATCTGGGGTGATAGTGATAAGCGCGGTATAAAAGCGATTGATAAGAGTGGCCTAGCTTTGTTTCAACACCCCGTGATGGCAGGGAGCAGTTCCTTACACTCCCACTGTTGGGACTGCGACAGACCACACGCTAGCGAGAACGCAAGGTACGTCATATTTTATCTTACTTCCTATTACAATAATTATTGTAATAATTACAAATATAACTGTTTAAAAAAAAATGCTCGACATATTGGCTCGACATACTGGCATACGGCCCGCCTGATGGTAATCGGTTACCGTCGCCTATTGACATCTGCAACACCAGGGGCATTGTCAATGCGTTGCCTGCCCTGAAGGACTCTTTATAATATTTTTTGGAAGCGGCTCATGTTTTTCTTTAGCGGAAACACCTCAGGAGGGAGCTTATTCCACAATTTGCACGTATGTGGGAGAAAAGATCTCGTAAAGCGAGCTGTACGAGAAACCCACGTTTCGATGATATTGTGTGGATGAGCTCCAACAGTGATTTGAAAATAATTTCCCGCGCTACTATAAAGTTCGAATAATCTTGCAATAGTATTATTGAAAGGTTCGCGATCAGAACATTATATTTAATAGATAGTTGATACCTACTGGTGCAACATTTAGCTTGAGGCACGTTATTCAAATTTTGTTGTGTTTTTTGCTAATCACAGCACATTAACATATATTGAGATAACGAAAAGTTTGAAAGTGACAGAATAGCGCTCGCGGAACGAAAAGTAAGTGAAAATCACGAAAAACAATTATTTGCCACGTGAAAACCATCGTATCACAGAATCATACGTTCAAATTGAAGATAGTCTTTGCCGACATTTAGGTGAATGAAAAAGTACAAATTGAAGATAGTCTTTGCCGACATTTAGGTGAAAGAAAAAGTACAAATTGAAGATAGTCTTTGCCGACATTTAGGTGAAAGAAAAAGTACAAATTGAAGATTAGTCTTTGCCGACATTTAGGTAAAAGAAAAAGTACAAATTGAAGATAGTCTTTACCGACATTTAGGTAAAAGAAAAAGTACAAATTGAAGATAGTCTTTGCCGACATTTAGGTAAAAGAAAAATACAAATTGAAGATAGTCTTTGCCGACATTTAGGTAAAAGAAAAAGTACAAATTGAAGATAGTCTTTGCCGACATTTAGGTAAAAGAAAAAGTACAAATTGAAGATAGTCTTTGCCGACATTAAGGTAAAAGAAAAAGTACAAATTGAAGATAGTCTTTGCCGACATTTAGGTAAAAGAAAAAGTACAAATTGAAGATAGTCTTTGCCGACATTTAGGTAAAAGAAAAAGTAAAAATTGAAAATAGTCTTTGCCGACATTTAGGTAAAAGAAAAAGTACAAAATGAAGATAGTCTTTGCCGACATTTAGGTAAAAGAAAAAGGACAAATTGAAGATAGTCTTTGCCGACATTTAGGTAAAAGAAAAAGTACAAATTGAAGATAGTCTTTGCCGACATTTAGGTAAAAGAAAAAGTACAAATTGAAGAAGATAGTCTTTGCCGACATTTAGGTAAAAGAAAAAGTACAAAATGAAGATAGTCTTTGCCGACATTTAGGTAAAAGAAAAAGTACAAAATGAAGATAGTCTTTGCCGACATTTAGGTAAAAGAAAAAGTACAAAATTCTAAGTCGTTTAGAAGTTGAATGAAATTTTGTATTTTTTAAATAAATAAATAAATAATAAATAAATAATGATGGACAAGTTCACAAAACGTTCTCTAGCTCCAAGCTGAGCAGAGCTTGTGTTATGGGTACTAGATAACTGATATACTTAGTACAATACATTAGAAAGATAGATATTTTTTATTATACGTAGAAAATACCCAGAACGTACGTTTATACGTTGGCTGAACGTAGTTCTCCACTGCCATGATGACATTTAAAAAGTAGGTAAATACCAATAGTTACGCGAGTGCCATCTCTTGACGATGAAAGAACTAAACTGACAATGACACTTGGAAAACTCCTCATTGCTTGTCAAAAATGGCCTCTGGGAAGGTGTGATCGCGGTCAAACAAATTTTAAAAGAACCTGCCAATTGCGAGTCGTATTCGCGGCACGAAGGTCTCCGTACCATTATCTAAACACAGCAAAAAAAACACGTTTGTTGAATGGGAGCCCCCTTAAATATGTACCTATTTTGTTCTGTTTTTTAGTATTTGTTGTTATAGCGGCAACATAAATACATCATCTGTGAAAATTTCAACTGAACTATCACGGTTCATGAGATACAGCCTGGTGACAGACGGACAGACAGACAGACAGACGGACAGCCGAGCCTTAGTAATAGGGTCCCGTTTTACCATTTGGGTACGTAACCCTAAAAGCTTCCTGGTGTGAATAATCATTATTCGTTATTAATGTTAAAAGCTTCCAAACAAAACCTCTTTTATCAAGGAGCGAGCTATCACGAGATAAAAGTATTGATCGCGCTTCTATCTGGGGTGGTATTGATAAGATCAATACGATTAGTATCAATACGATTGATAAGAGTACACCCTGTGATGGCAGGAAGCATTTGCAGGTCATTTGCAGTACTTTATTTAATAATTATCAGCCAACGTATCATAATAATAATGGCTGTCAAGATACAAATAGGGTTCTATTAAAAGGAAAAAAAACGAGTAAATTTTCTTCATTTTCCCATGATCAAGCCCATAACACGATCTCTATACATTTTCTAGATAAAAAAACATGAAATATCCTCTAAAATAAATAAATAAATAAATAAATAAATAATGCTGGACAGTTCACTCAACATTATCTAGCCCCAAGCTAAGCAGAGCTTGTGTTATGGGTACTAGATAACTGATATACTTAATACAATACATTACATAGGTAGATATTTTTTATTATACATATAAAATACCCAGGACACCCTGAACAAATATCTGCAGATCGTACCTACAACTCGCAAAGACTTTAGTTAGTTCTCCCGTGATCATGGCGCATGCAACTGTGCCGAAATATCGGGAACAAACAAAACTCAAAAATCATTGTAAATATCACGTTTCTAGTGAAAAGTATCCTTGTAGACATTTCGTGAACCGTAGGTAACCGTAGG
The DNA here is from genome assembly GCA_932527175.1 of Operophtera brumata. Taxonomy (NCBI): domain Eukaryota; kingdom Metazoa; phylum Arthropoda; class Insecta; order Lepidoptera; family Geometridae; genus Operophtera; species Operophtera brumata. The sequence continues at coordinate 47,637,065 of OW052239.1, read as the reverse complement.
TACCTACCTATTATTGTTTCACACAAAACGAAAGTACTTCGAATTCATTATGTATTTAAATAAAAACGTATTATGTAGGTATGTTAGCAGTCTTACAAAAGTGGGAACCATTTTGTATGGTTATTTGTTCAAGTGTGACCACTCACACATGCGCGTGTAACTAATAATGTTTATGTATGTGTGAGTGATGATTGTAGTCTGTGTGAAAATAAATATTCAGGCTATTTTAACACATTTTAAACAGATAGTGAAATAATTAGGCACCAAATTATATACCTACTAGCGACTCGTCGAGTTTCAGGATGAAAAACAGCTCCCCTCCCCCCTCCTATCCCCCCCCCCTCTAGTAGCCTATGTCACTCAGGGTGAATGGAGCTTCCGAATGGTGAAATAATTTTTGAAATCAGCACAGTAGTTTTCGAGTTTATTCTTTACAAACATACCTACACACATACAAAAATACAAATCTTTCTTCTTTATAATATTAGTGTAGATTTTGAACTATTAAACACTAGTTTTACTACTTTTTTTTTTAATGTAATGGCTTGACTAACTGGCATACACGCCTTTTTCCCCGAAGAGGTAGGCAGTGCCTCAATGGGCCTCTTTTCACAGTGGATTTTCACCATCGTGGAATATAGACGTGGCGAGTGGTGAGCTCATCGCCGCCATTGCTTTCCACGACTGACCCAGCTAACGCTTTCTTCCAGTAATAAGCTAGCAGCCAGAACAAATCTTATACCAGCGAAGAATATTACAATCTTGTTTAACAAGTCCGGGTCGATCAATATTAATGTTGTATTAGGCAAATTTTGGTGTGTCCGGCTACTAGTATAGTATTATTTTATCTGTGGTCCGGCCTAAGAGTAGACCGCTCCGTCTCTTCCCATGGGTGTCCTAAGGCTGCGTCCCCAGTAGGCAAACTGTTCGCCGCCGACTGAGTTAGCATACTCCCTTCCATATTTGAAATGGAGTGTTCACAGTTTGCTAGTTTTGCGCTCACTCTACGCAGTGAGTGCAGCATAACCCGGAATCGTTGGTATACGTTTTGTCCTGTGCTTGCGTTATTTACTGAAAGGAAGTGTTAGCCGAGTCAGTCACAGGAGGGAATCAATGGCGGGCGGCGATGAGCCCACCACTTGTCACGTCTATATTACCACGATGGTGCAACCCACGGTGAAAAGAGGCTTTTGAAGCGCCTACCCTTTCAGAGGAAATGGGCGTGTATCTTTGTAGTTTGTATATAATAGGCAAATTTAGATATTCAATCTATATTGCTGCCTCAAAAATAGGAACACATATTTGCATGATTTTTACAAATCATAGCCTCTGTTCAATAGAAGCCAGTTTGATTATTCCGCGAAACGCTTCGTTAGCGCGATCTACAATCCGTACAGTTTTACTAACGCCATCTAGTTTTATAATGCGAACTGTTTTTTTTATTTGCCAATTTTTATTTTACTCAAAGATCACAATGCCGGGTGTAAAGAAAAATACAGAAAACTTAACTTTTTCTTTTAAAAGCTTTTTTATAATTTTTGTCTTTTTTAACCCCCGACTAAAAAGGGTTGTGATAAGTTTAAGGCGTCGATGGAGTCCAAATTCCATCACTATCTAACTCATTAATGTTCGAGTAAGTAAGTGACAGAATAGCGCTCGTGAAACGAAAAGTGAACGAAAATCAACGTTTTTTTTATTTAAAAATCATTAGCATAGTAATTTTCAAAAATAAATTGAAAATCCTCTCTGCGTTGTGTTATTTAATATACTGAAGGCAATAAAACATCCTATGATTGTTAGTTTAGGAGAAAAATGGTTGTAACTACGAAAACAGAGACTACTTTACAAATTTATTTCTTACATTTAAGATTTTTGAAAACAAGATGACATATCTTATATCATTTATATTATCATAAATCATGTCCAAAATTTTACTTTTTGTTCTTCTCTGTCTTCTCTTATAATAATGGCTTCTGAGGAGTGCTACAAACAATTTCGCCAATGTCAAGTGATATAATTATATTTTTTATAGTCAAGTCGTCAAGAGTCTTCGTCAAGTCATAACCCAGTTTAAATGGTGGCAGAAAAACAGAGATTTTAGAGGAAAAAAACCACTATTTCGAAAAGACACGCAATACACCTAAATTGAACTAAATCACACATGTGCTATTTATCCAAGTTACACCGGATAAAATGCCACCAAAATTATACGAAATACCTCGAAATAACACATTAAACTGCAATTAAATAAAAATTACTAGTTATGTTTCTTTCAAAAATGGCAGACTTATGTGTAGGGCCAACTAAACTACAGTTCTGACGGTACAAAAACGTCTAGTTGAAATATTAGAACGTCGGTATAGTTTTTAATAGTTTTTAGGGTTCCTTATTCACAAGGAAAAACGGAACCATTATAGGATCACTTTGTTGTCCGTCTGTCTGTCTGTCTGTCAAGACCCTTTTTCTCAGGAGCGTGTGGAGGCATCAAACTGAAATTCATATCAAATAGGTACTCAGGTCTACTGTCCCTTGGAGCTGTGAAAAATTCAACTTCTAAGCCAACGCAATCAAAAGATACAGCCGCTTATGCTGCAAATTTTCGACACTCGCAAGGGAATCAAAACCTACAGGGTACTTCCCGTGAACTCATAATCTTGAAATTTGTTACGAAGCAACGTCTTATAGCACAGGTAAAGGAAAAATTGCGAAAAGCATACATTTTTGGTTACATCATACAATAAAAATATTTTTAATAATTTACGGAACCCTTCTTGCGCTAGTCCGAGTCGCACTTGCCCGGTTTTTTATGCTAACTATTAAACTATTTCAAGAAATATATCAGTAGGTACCATTGACTTTCAAATCAGAAGTCCATCGGACGGAAGCACGGGTCAATATATAACAAATTATGCACACAACATCCCCAAAGGTCCTGGGTTCAAACCCAATACGAATATTTATAAGTTATTTATTTAGACCTTACATCGGAACCAAACGCTGCATTTTCATGAAGGATGTCTCACACACGTTAAAAAGTAAGGTTAGTGTGTGTGAAGGCGTAACTTCATCGACGCAAGCGCCGCCTTTACTCAGTCAGAGAGTGCCAGTTGCATTGCGAACGTAGCGCGGGAACGACGTGCGCTCCGCAATTACAAACTTGAATCGTCCGCGCAGTTCAAATAGAGTTACTTATCGGTTTCTGTTTGCAGATAGGATATCCGCAGCTAAGGTGAGTTGTAATGTTTACCGTCTCGTGTTTGCCTTTGATTAGAGCCTCAGGTTATGCCTTTTCTAATATATTTTCAACTTTACTCACGGTTGTGACATCATTTACGGTTTAAAATTTTACGTCGAGACTTACTTTTATCTTGTGAATCATGTATTTACTCATTATGTGTCACCGAGACAGGTAAATAACACAGGTTTGATGATAACGTGTAGATAACAATTTTCATTATCACCTGAATTACTAACGTTTAAGTTCTTCAAATTATTAAACAGCGTATGGGCTCCTTACTGTAAGCATTATCCTCTGCTATACTATAGATCCGTCTGTCACTCTGCCAATTCTTATAAAAACCTCCAAAATCTCATGTGCTAGATGGATCATCAATTAAGACTGCGCTAACCACAGGCAGAAATCTTCATACAAAAAAAAAACGCCTCGCGCCGCACGAAAAAGCAGTTTTTATTGAATATCTCGTAAAATATGGTCAATTTACAAAACGCCTACAGTAAACCCTCGGCTGTGTTGTATTGATTTTATTTATCTAATTCTTTACCCAATAATATGCTTCATTTTAATAAACAATCGAATCTAGGCAAAAGTTGGTCGTGTTTCTGTTAGTGGTCCCTCGGAATTATAATGTAGTAGGTATCCATTTTTTTAATTTGAATATTGTACTTGATTTAGTCTGTTATAAATCAAATCTTTGATTAGGAGTTTTGGGGCATACCGGTGGGTATAATGCGCGTCATGTAAAAAGAACGCTGGCGGTCATACTTCTTCATACGTTCCAGGGTTCTTTTTACATGACGCGTACTATAACTTAATTCCCAAGCCGTGTTTGTTACTTGTTTTAGGTTTAGTTGCGAGAAACGCAAAGAACGTGAATTCACCTAGTTTAAAAGACAATTCAAAATGATCCTTGTGATATCAATGAATAAGATCTATAAAACAAGTTAACCTTTTCTAATATCCAGCACTATGTCTGGCATGTGATGTTCCGGAACCTCTTTAAAAACATCAAGTTTACAAACACCGTGGTGATAACATCGGTAACGGCCTCTTCACCGTTGATACATCATCATCATCATCATCATCATCATCAGCCCACACTAGTCCACTGCTGGACTTCAGGCTGGCTCTTCTCATCCACTTTCTGCCGCCGCCTTTCCTTTGATACTTGGCCCCATACATAAAATAAAGAAAATTATTAGTGACAGAGATAATTTCTTTATTTAAATACTTTTACCCAGACCACTATTAATATATGAAATCCAGACTTTGATGTGTCTAGTTCAGTTCAGTTCAGTTTTTGAACAAGTGGCCCTTGTGGAATAGACCACAATTTCGCCAATGTCACGTTTTAAAACAAGTTCAGCTTTTGCACGACGGATATTCCATGGATGTATGGAGAGTGGACGGTGTGCCAACTTTAAAGAATAACCAAGCAAAAGTATCAAGTTGAACTACCAAAAACTATCTAAAAAACTTACAACTAAAATTGTATATTACAAAAAACTAATTACATAAGTAGTTATGTTTAACACAAGGTATATGTGTGATGTCAAGCAAATTAATATTCGCCACTTGTCATCCACAAAACTGTCTTTTTAATTATCTTCAATAGGTTATACAATATTAAATTAAAATACAGAATAATTGAACACATGTCCAGGATTTTTCAAAATAACCCTTAAAAAGGGGGACAAAGTTTTAGTTTTTTTGTGATGTGATGCGTATTAAAGCATGGGTATTCAGCTAGTCCACTCATATATAGAGCCGTGGTTTGTCAGTTTCTTATAAAATTCTATAGTTTCCTAAACAAACTGACTTAAAAATTTGTATGGAAATTTTAGAACCCATGCCAGTTTGATTCTATACAATTAAATGAGAAACTGGCAAACCACAGGTCTAGATATTAGTTTCTAGATTATTTACACAAACATTGAGTTAATTTTTATTCAAAATACCATCAAACTAAGTTGTGTATGGAGCGGTACACTTCCCTTAAGGATTCGCCAACCCTAGGCAGAAACCTTCATTAAAAAAAACGCTTCGTTTCGCTCGAAAAAACTGTTTTTATTGAATATCTCTTAAAATATAGATTAATTTTACAAAACCCCCCACAGTAAACCTCTGCTTTGTTGTATTGATTTTATCTATCTAAGTTTTACCCAATTATATGCACCATATTGGGAAACAATCGAATCTAGGCAAAAATTAGAGGTAACTTTATTTTTTTTTCTATAGAGAAAATATTGTCCTATCGTGTTTCTGGTACCCCTTGGAATTATGATGCACACCGTGCATCCGTCCTATCCGTGCATATTTATAATCTGAATATTGTACTTTGATACTTGAAAATAGTAGAAAATTAACCTATTCTAAACAGGTATAACAAGAGTCATAAAAACGTATTGCAAGTAGCAACTGCACATCCATTCACGAGGTTTGCAACGCATCGCCGACTCCGCAAGGTTATTATATTTATCATCATTTCTGTGTGCACATCACGCTAGGTGCTACCTACGGATAGACAGACCTACGACAATTTAATATCGGGGTAGGCGCAGGCATAAGGTGGGGTCCCCACGACCCGTCTAGAGACAGGCGTCTGAAGCCCGAGTACAGAATAAATAATAGTACAAGAGGACGACGCGCCGCGCGCCACATAGGTCCAACGGCGCGCGTCTGTCCGCTAGGGATTGCAACACCGATGTCCAAAAAAACCGGGATTTTCGGTACTTACAACGATAGGAACCGGGAACGTTTTCCGACTCGCAAATCGCAATGGACTCAGCGCGCCGGCACAGGCATGCACAGGCGTGCCTGGTCCCACGATCCGTTGGCCTGTGCCAAGAGCGCGGACTCATGCTGATTGGACGATGAATCGGGCATCGGCAGGCGCCTGCCGACACGGTGTTTCCACGGCGTATTGCCTGTGGCTTTGCGTCTGTGCCTGTCAGAAATCTGGCCGTGGAACTGCACCTTAAGGTTGCTGTTTCATACTATTGCATTTTTAAGAATACAGCGAAGTTAACATCGAAATCGAATTCTGTCACCTTCTAACTTACCTGAACTTGAATGACTTAGATAGTGACAAAATTTGGTTTCCATCAACGCCTTACGTTTGTTGAAAATATTCAGTTTTCTCTATTCGTAAGCCGGTGTGAAAAGCAGCTATTCATTCCGCCGCCTGGCTCGTATCGATGTCAAGGATGACCCCTCAATAATGGTAATTACATAGTTATTAGCCTCACCTGCCTTATTGATATCTAAATTAAACATTTTTACTGATAATTGAAAAATATCGCAAATAAAAGGTTCACGCTTCCGGGAGTCTTCAAATAGTTGCCAAAAGCCAAATCTAGCCAAAAGTTAGAGGTTACTGGTTTTTTTTCTATCTAGAAAATATTGTCCTATCGTCTTTCTGGCACATACAGTGATGCCTCGGAATTATAATGTAGTATCCATGCATATTTATAATTTTAATATTGTACTTGATTTAGTCCGTTAAAAATCTTACTCGTACCTACCTAATGTTTTAAACTTAGTTAATATTATGTTAAATCTTTTGGAAGAGACTAGCCACCCACATCACAGGGTATCCTAGTGTGGGGGCTAGTAAACCACCTACCTACTTATCGACTTCATTCAATTTTCCTGAAGACATTCAGTCTTCTTTTTGGTTATTCGCTCGAATTTGTCTACCTATCTATTGTCCCTATGTAACTATTGTTGTTTGGTTTTTGTTTCAGTAGTATTTCAGTAAATTATGTAGCATGTTTGTTTTTTGAAAATAAATAAATAAATGAAATGAAATGAAATCTAAGATTGGTAATTTTGCGTTATACCGTCGAAAGTACGTCGTGTGCATAATATTACACACCGTGTAGGTATTTTTTCTAGATTTACCAAACCTAACTTGACCTTGAGTGTCTTCACAATGCCGACTTTAAATAAATGTGAGCAGTTCTGAGAATGCAACACATTTTTGTTCAAACAAGTAAAATGCCACTGAACCAGTAGTTTGTTCCTCATCCCGATCTTTTAAAGTTTTCTCAGAGCATTTAAATCTAGGAACATCTTCGTACAGTTTCACAAGCACAACAATAATATTAATACACATTTTTTGTTGGATTCAGACATTAATGTCCCTTTCGCAAAATGTCCCGCATGCTCAAAAGGGCCCGCTAGCTTATTACGTATCTTGCAATAGCAATGCGATAGCAAGAATCGCGCGAGAATTGCGCGAGAATTGCGCGATCATCGCATCCAAATTGCAAATTCGTATTACGGATCGCTGATACGTAATACGAATTTGCGATTTGGATGCGATAATCGCGCAATTATTGCTATCGCATTGCTATTGCAAGATACGTAATAAGCTAGCCGTTCCCGAAAAGTAACTTTTCGGAATGGTGGATTTTGTCTTCCAGAACCTTGGTTTAACTGGGTTATGAACTTATGACTTGACGGAGACTCTTGACGACTTGACTTAGTTTTACTGGAATTTATTACTTGCACTGACTAAATTGTTGGAAATAATACAAAGAAGCCAATAATTATTATTCCGGATTCTGACCTCAACAGAGACTATTATTTATTCTGTGACAAAGATGACAATAGAGTTATATTTTTTTTTAAATGACGTTTTATGAAAGAATAATTTTAAGAAAGAGTCTTTTTAAGAAAGAGTCATTTTAAGAAAGGACCTTTTTGAGAAGGGGTTATTTTAAGAAAGGGCCGTTTTAGAAAGGGACATTTTAAGAAAGGGCCGTTTTAAAATGCCTCCAAAAATTTACGGTGTAATTTTAAAAAACACAATAAAATAATATTAAATAAATAATAAGACGTCTCTTTCAAAACTAAAGCTACAGACATGCTCATTACTAGCACGAAAGCATGCTATTTTCGAGCAAATGCTACTTAGTAGCATGCGTGTACGCACTATGCTAGAAATTAGCATGCTTATTTGTACAGGTATAGCGCTTAAATGAGTCAGTCCCTGAGGTTTTCTTCTCTCAAATTATCAGATGACATGAAGCCACGCTTCATTTTGACGTAACGAAAACACCCCTCCCGTACCACTCCCGTACCTCAGAGACTGACTCAGTTAAGTATGTAGTATGCTCATAAATCGTCCGGTTGTTGGTTTTAGAGCATGCTACCTGGTGTGCGGGGTGGTGGGTATTCGTATTTGACCATGCTTCTTCACTCTAAGCGCCGTCAGTATCGACGCCATTTATTTATATTCTGGACTAGTTTTTGTTTAGTTTTGAACTGTTTTTGTTCGAGTTATATTGAGTGAGTTGTCGTGAAAAATGGCGCGTTGGGGAGACTAAAAGACATTACATTTTATTATTCACTACGGAAACCATGAATGTCTATGGAATCCTCGTTTACCGATGTACAAATTGATTGGCAATTGCTTTTTACTAGATTGCTTGAAATAAAGCTCTTTCAGGAGTATCTATGCTAGCATGCTTATTGCTAGCAAATCTAAACAATTGAAGAACATGCTCATTTCAAGCATACTCATAAGCATGCTCTTTAGCATGCTATCGATTATATAGAGCATGTCTATCTTTACCTTAAGGCGGGGTATGCCGCAATATTACTAATCTTAGATCTGATTTTTAACAGACTAAATCAAGTACAATATTCAAATTAAAAATATGCATTATAATTCTGAGGGATCACTGTACCAGAAACACGAACAATATTAGGACAATATTTTCACGATAGAAAAAAAAAACAAAGTTACGTCTATTTTTTGGCTACATTTGATTATTAATTAAAATGGTGCTTATTGGGTAAAAAATTAGATGAATAAAATTAACTATATATTACGAGATGTTCAGTAAAAACAACTTTTTCAAGCGGCGCGAGGCGTTTTTTTTGTATGAAGATTTCTGCTTTGTGTTGGCGCAGTCTTAAGCCTCTTGCGACGACTGACGTGGATGTCTCGTTGGGGCGATACAGTTAATAATTGTTTTTTTTATTCATCTTTTTCCTTCACATAGACAATCAGAGATATACTCTTTTTTTCCACTCAACAATAGAATCATGGTTCGCGTGCCGATGCTGTGTGTAATTCCACTGGTACCTGCATGTACCAATGATAGATTACGATTTTAATGGGCCTGTGTTGCGCTTGGTCAATGTCATCGCTTAATAGGGCTGCCAACAGACTCGATACTCGAATTAATTCATATTAGATAAAAAAGATAAAATATAAAAATATATTTATTTTGTAACCACATAAACAACAAATACGAATATTTTAGGCGTAAGAATCGTTTACAAAATAGGCAACCAGTCAGCATGTGCTATGGCAGAGTTAGTGCCATAGCGCTGGTCCTTCGTGGTCGCACATACTGGCTGCTAAACTGATGATATTTATGAGATACTATCAATTAAAACATGTGTGTTAAGTCTCCTAGTTCTCGCGAAATCAACTTTCGCTATCTGAATAAGTGTTGATGAGCTGTAATGGGCAAAAAATACCAAAAACTTTGAATTTCGCGGCACAAGCGTAAGCATCTACCTTTATTGAGCTGTGCCGTTTTTTTTATCCCACCTTTAGGGCTTACCTTTAGATCGTTTTACAGCGGTCTTCAGGTAACACAGCTGTTTCATTTGTAGTCACTTGTATTAGTTGTATTGTATTCTTTCCGTAAATAAAGATTTTAATACTCTTCACTATAAACAGGATATTTCCTTACCATGATTTTTGTGTTTTGATTGTTCCCGATATTTCGGTAAATATCCCGTTTCTAGTGAAAATTCATATTCAATTATAAATAAAGAACTTGTTGAAATATTTAACTAGACAGCTAAAAAACTAAAACTAAAACTAAAAAAAAAAATGCTCTTTGACAGCCCTATTGAAATGAATGGTCGCTGGTTTTGCAGTTGGCTAGTTCCGAGTTCTTCTGACACAGTTGGATACAGCTTGTGTCAATAATGACGAACTAGCTGGTCTTTAGGGTTGTCACCCATTCCTATTTAAAGTGGGGGGTATGGAAGCAAACGCATGTCTAGTTATGAAGGTACAGATGACCTTACAGACGACGTGACGTCTCTTTGCGGCTGCCAGTGCGGGTTCGATTCCCGCTTACAAACGTTTGCATGATCTGCAAATATTTCGTGGCTAGGATTGAGATTAGATGGTTTGGGCATTTAGAAAGGATGTACGATAGTAGATTGACGAAACGGGTACATAAGACGAGCGTGAATGGAACAGTGGGAAGGGGAAGACCTCGGCGAAAATATTCAGACCAGATCGGAGACATTCTGGAAAAAGGCCGGGTCAAGAATACCTCCGACGAGCATGTATGAAGAATGTGATGAGATGAGAGTGAAGGAAGCAAAAGAGGCGTGTCAGGATCGTAGCAAGTGGAATTATGAGGTCTCTGCCTACCCCTCCAGGAAACAGGCGTGAATTTATGTATGTATGTATTAAAACGTGCGACGTACTTAGTAATAACAATAATACATTATTATTCATTTCATTACAAATTAACAATTCTTCACGACTTATTTATCGCTTAGACAATGCGGCCTCGGCCTTTATTGACTAATTAAAAAACTTACAACTCACGCTTCACGAATTTCGTATTTCGAACGCAATTTAGAAGTAAATAGACCATAGAGCTTTTACGCCACAGATAACGCATGACACGACGAAAATGGCGGGAAATAAGACCGTTATACGCTATCGGTTATTTTTTATCTTTAACATCGTATGGGCGTTTACCTAGCGATAACTTCGTAATAATTTTTACACGCTTTTATTCTCGTCGTAAAATTGTATAATACATACATAGCATAAAACTAAGATCATGAGACGCAGACAGCGGGGATGGGCTGCGTTCAGTAAACTAGAGGACATTTTCAGGGACCCCAAAATGCCACAATGCCTGAAAACCAAACTGTATAACCAATGTGTCCTGCCCACAATGACGTACGGCGCCGAAGCATGGACGCTCACTAAGGAAGCTGTGCATAGAATGAGAGTCGCCCAAAGGGCTATGGAGCGTGCCATTACTGCGAAGCACGGAAATCCGAAGGAGGACAAAAGTGGCAGATATTGTAGACCGTATTGCGAGACTAAAGTGGCGCTGGACAGGGCTGGACATAGGCCTCTCCCAATGCGCGCCATTTAGACCGATTTCCAGCTTTTCCCATCCACTTTCTACCAGCCGCCTTACGCAGATCGTCGCTCCACCTCGCCAGGGGGCGCACCACACTACGTTTACCAAGACGTCGTCTCCACTCTAGAATACGTTTAACCCAGCGGTTGTCGGTTCTTCGGCATACATGCCCAGCCCATTGCCATTTCAGCTTGTTAATTCTCTGAGCTATGTCGATGACCTTAGTTCTCTGTCTATAGCTTTGTTGCGGATTTTATCCCTCATAGAAACTCCGAGCATAGCTCGTTCCATAGCTCGCTGGGCGACCTTGAACTGATGGACCGGACGCACCGTGAGTGTCCACGTCTCGGCACCATGTTCATTAGGTAGGACGCACTGATTGAAGACTCTCGTCATCAGGAATTATTTCGTTATTTTCTTCGGTTGGCAACAATTGTAGGTAGGTTATCCGGAGACCTATGCTACCGTCACATAGCTTAGTGTGGCGTCACACTCGAATGGAACCGGATGTATGAAGACAACTGAACACACATTACATTAACATAGATAGCTTTAAATAATTGGTATAGTGACAATTCCGCTTTCAAATAAAACGGGTAGATAAGACATTAGGTATGATCTAATCCTTATGTCGAATAAACGAGAAAATTTACATGTGTATATTTAAACTCAAGTAAATTTTAAGTCGAGACAGAATAGCGCTGGTGGGACGATAAGTAAGTGGAAATCACGAAAAACAATTATTTGCCACGTGAAAAACCGTCGCACTCGCATCACAGAATCATACGTTCAACTTGAAGATAAAGTCTATGCCGACATAAAGTTTTTACAACATTCTAAGTTGTACCTGTTCATTGACTATGTGAAAAAAGAAAACAAAGTGCAGCTGTTTTCGACTGAAAATGTGATTTTTGATGTTTTTTTGACTTCTAAACAGAAGTTGAATCAAATTTTCAGTCGAAAACAGCTGCATTTTGTTATTTATTTTACAATTAAATGTGGAACTTCATGAACCATGTAAAAAACAAAAATAAAGTGCAGCTGTTTTCGACTATAAATGTGATTTTTGATGTTTTTTTTACTTCTAAACAGAAGTTGAATCATATTTTCACTCGAAAACAGCTGCATTTTGTTATTTTTTTGACATGGTTTATGAAGTTCCACTTTTAATTGTATAGAATCAAATGGCATGGATTATCAGATTTCCATACAATTTTTTTGTCAATGTTTCTTGGAAACTATAGTTTTATTTGAAACTAAAACACCACGGGATGTTTGTTACTTCATATCAGTAGTCGAATTTGAAAAAACTGGACGGCACTTTTGACTTTGTGTCCGGCCTAAGAATAGAACCCTCCGTATCCTCCCGTGGATGTCGTTAAAGCCGACTTAGGGATGATCCGGTCTGTTAGTAAGATTCGTTGGTATAAGATTTGTCCTGGCTGCTAACTTATTAAGGAATGTGTTTTTACTGCGAGGAGAGCTTTAGCCGAATCAGTCGTGGGAAGCAATGGCGGCGATGACCTCACCACTTGTCACGTCTATATTTCCACGATGGTGTAACCTACAGTGAAAAGAGGCCCATGGAGGCCCAAGAGGCGTGTGTCTATGTATGTACGTACTTTTAGCTTTGGTCGCATTCTATGGGGAAGGCGTCGTCCACTGGTGGACGTCTAAAGGCTACTGAAGATGATGATGATGATGATAGTGATGAATATAGGACGTCCTATCATCATCTGATAGTAGGTAGTACTTGTTATGATATTGTGTACTCAAAATTCCATTAATAGATAGGCTCAAGTGTTTCGCGATACTGATAAGTTGTATTACAGAAAATGTGTGTCGTTGAGTTATTTTTGTATATGTCGGTTTTGGTTTTAGAAATCCATAAATTCCTAATCTATCATGAATGACGAACACAATTTTAATCTAGCTCGCTGTCAAAATATATATAGTAGTAGTAGAACTTTTTTGTGAAAGAGTTCGTCCGGGGAAGTACTACCACCATACCTATTTATGCCGCAAAGCAGTAGTACTCGCATTGCTGTGTTCCGGTTTGAAGGGTATGGTTGCCGGTGAAATTACAGGCACATGAGACTTTTCATCTTTATGTTTCCAATGGCGGGCGCAGTGCAATGCCACATAGGGTGCGTCCTAGGTGGACGTGACCTATGTGTTAATGCACTGTTCATAGGCAGAGGGTACCGCTTAACATCAGGTGGGCCGTCTACATGATCCGTCATTCAAAGTAGTAAAAAAAATATCATATTTAAGGGCATGATTGAGCCCAAAACTAGATTCCTATAAATTTTCTCGTTAAAAGATATCGTGAACTAACATCTACATTGCGCTTATAACGTAAATATCTCTATTAGGTACCTATCAGCGTGCATTGATAAAATTAATAGGAGTAACAAACAATATTATTTTAGAGGGCATTTATAATTTCGATTACGCAGCGAATATTTGTTGAAATACTGTTTTTCGTGATTTTAGTTCACTTTTCGTTGCGCCAGTGCTATTCTGTCACTTTCTAACTTACCTGAAATTTACTGAGTTATATAGTGACGGAATTTAGCTCTTGTCTGGCCTCTTACATAATTCGTTCTTATTACTTTCATTGTGGTTGATTTTATTAGATAGTCGAAATAAATAAACATTATTATTATTATATTTATATCAAAATGGGATGCTTAGACTGTTCACCGATATTATGATGAGGGAGGACAACCAAGAAAGAATCGGTGAGACGATTTTTTTTTATTTTTTTTTAAACATTGGTAGACCTTTGTTTGACCAAGACCATTCTACCATAAGACCAAATGTTTTTTTTTTTTTTTATGCTACTTGAATCACGGATCTAGCAGATGGCCCACCTGATGTTAAGCGGTAACCTCTGCCTATGAACAGTGCATTCTCACATAGGTCACGTCCACCTAGGACGCACCCTATGTGGCATTACACTGCGCCCGCCACCCTGTGACATAAAGATGAAAGTAAATGTTACACCGGCACCCATACCCTTCAAACCGGAACACAGCAATGCAAGCACTACTGCTTTGCGGCAGAAATAGACATGGTGCTAGTACTTCCCCGGACAAACTCTTTTACAAAAAAGCTCTACTACTACTAAACATACTCCAACACTACTACTACTCAATTTAGACTATTTCTATATTGAGTATAGAACATGCTTACGCAAGCAAATCCATTTGCAAAAGCTACTCAATGTCGTAAAACTTTCCTGGAAGCAGTCGGTAAGCTTTATACCCAACTGCTGACGGTGACGTTGGCGAAGTGTTGTATGACTCTATCGTTCTCACAGTGTATAGGTACTTTGCATTCTTGCAACTTTCATACAAATAGGTATGTATTAAGGTGGGGTGTTACTAAAATTACCAATCTTAGATTAGATTTTTAACAGTCTAAATCAAGTGCAATATTCAAATTAAAAATATGCAGGGATACTAACTACATTATAATACCGAGGGATCACCCAGACAGAAACACCATAGGACAAAATTCTCTAACATTTGGCTAGATTCGATTGTTTGTCAATATGGTACAGATTATCGGGTCAAAAATTGTATAAATAAGATCAATACAATAAAACGGAGGGATCACCCAAGGGGTTTTTTAAAATGATCTATATTATTATTTTTTATTTTTAACATTGATAGAGCTTTGTTTGACCACGATCTCGCCTGTTGGTAAGAGACGATGTGGCCGAAAAAAATCAAAGAAAAAAACAATCAAATCATTTCACGAGATATTCAATAAAAACCGCTTTTTCGAGCGGCGCGTGGCGTTTTTTTGGTATAAAGATTTCTGCCTGGGGTAGGCGCAGTCTGTTAACATTTTGGAGTCGTTGTGTTACATGCACCCTCAGTAACAGAAAAGGTTACAAATTATAGGTACAAGGGATCGAGGGCTTTCACGCAGTAAACTTCGTCCAGTATCCTTGTCGAACGTCACTTTGCATAATATAGGTGCCGCTCATACGTCACAAAGCAGTGGTTTACCTGCCTGATCTATATTTATTATGCTAAAATAATGAAAAATACATGAAAATATCACAATATGAAACAGCGAACTGAATTTTAAAAATTGCTTGACAATTCATTGACCAAGATATTTGATCGCAAGGATGTCGAAACTCTTTTATTGGTTGTTTTCTCGAAATCTGTTTATTTATGAGGGTAATTTGTTATTTTGATGGATTTTCAGTCGTTGTCTTGTCTGTCACTGTACGAGTTTGTCAAATACGTCATTTTGGTTTCTGTGTCACTTGTATTTGAATAATTCCTTTGTTGTTTATGGCTTGCTGGAAAGTAGTGCGTAACATTAGAAATATGCAGTGTAATAAATAATAATTAAATTCGAAAAAAAAAACACTTCTAACCTAGGAATCTATCCCCAATACAAGATTTTATAATTTTAGTGCCCAGAACCGTGTGCTGATCACAATGAGCATAAACACGACCAGTCTACTATTATTATTTTAGTAGTAGTAGAGCGTTTTTGTGAAAAAGTTAGTCCGAGAAAGTACTACGACCATACCTATTTCTGCCGCAAAGCATTATTTAGTACGCGCATTGCTAACCGCATTGCATTGGTGACCGCTATATACGTGTGTCTGTCTGTGGCACCGTAGCTCTTAAACGGGTGAACCGATTTGAATGTGGCTTTTTTTGCTTTGAAAGCAGGTTTTATAGCGATGGTTCTTAGACATGTTTTATCAAAATTGGTTCAGTCGTTTCATTGCGTTGAGGGTTTTTATTTTTTTTACAAAATTAACTTGTCTGTATTAGTTTATTTATGCAGGGGTGTCGCTAAGTCGTCTTATTAAGGTGGGGTATAACGCAAAATTACCAATCTTGTATTCGATTTTTAACAGACTAAATCAAGTACAATATTCAAATTATAAATATGCATGGATACTACATTATAATTCCGAGGGATCACTGTCCCAGAAACACGATAGGACAATATTTTTCTCGACAGAAAAAAACCCAGTTACCCCTAAATTTTGCCTAGATTCGATTGTTTTTTAAAATGGAGCATTAGATTGGGTACAAAATTATATAAATACAATAGAAATCAATACAACAAAGCCGAGGGTTTACTGTAGGGGTTTTGTAAAATAATCTATAGTTTACGAGATATTCAATAACAAGTAATTAATTTTGTAAAAATAAAAAAAACCCTCAACGCTATGAAACGGCTGAATCGATTTTGATCAAACATAGTTAAGAACACTCCCGACAAATTCACCTTTCAAACAAAAAAATATCGTAATCGGTTCTACCGTTCGGGAGCTACGATGCGACAGACAGACACATACACACACACACACATACACACACACACACACACAGACATGTCAAACTTATAACACCCCGTCGTTTTTGCGACGGGGTTAAAAACTGATTTTTCGTGCGGCGCGAGGCGTTTTTATTTACACGCTTTTATTAGCTTGGTTTGTATCTATGTATGTATGTATGTATGTATGTATGTATGTAACGGAATCTTTGAGCATAATTTTCACCAACTTCCAGAAGTCTTATTAATTTGAAACATTGCATACGTATCAAGGACCGATGACAATGCAATAATTTGATAACAGTTTCCCGTTATCCTTATTAGGACCGCCAGGATTAATAAATTCTTTGATAGATCCTCTACTTTTACTTTATCAAGCACCCCACGCTTTTTATTCTGAATTGAATTCTTCTGTTAATAACTTAAACTTTATTATAAATTTATTTTGAGGTGATAAATTCTGGTTGATTGTTCGATCTTTTACTAGTGTAATATAAACTCTTTGAAATTGAAAATTATTTTCTATTTTTTAGTTCGGTTAGCTATAAAAGCGTGTTTTTTTTAGTTTTTTTAAACTATTATTTATTTTTCGTATGAAGATTTCTGCCTGGGGTTGGCGCAACCAGTAAAACCACGATAAAACAAATACTATAAGCTATGTATATCAGTTAGCTACACGAACCACAGGCTCTGTTGATTCAGTTGGGTCTGTGTTGACTCTGGCTCGCTCAGGGCCCGCATGCCTCCGTCGCGAACACAATGCTACAATTGAAGATTGTGAAAAATATTTTAATTCAATACGCCTTCGAAATTAGAATCCTGGCCCATAACCTTAAGACTTCGACAAAACCAGACAGAAATCTTCATTAAAAAATAATGCCTCGCGGCGCTTGAAAAAGGCGTTTTTGTTGAATATCTCGTAAAATAAATATAGTTTTACAAAACCCCAACAGGTAAACCCTCAGTTTTATTGTATTGATTTTATTTATCTAATTTTGTACGCAATAATATGCACCATTTTAATAAAAAACAAATCTAGCCAAAATTAACTTTGGGATTTTTTTCTACCGAGAAAATATTGTCCTATCGTGTTTCTGGTACAGTGATTGATGATTCCTCGGAATTATAATGTAGTATCCATGCATATTTTTAATTTGAATACCTATTGTACTTGGTTTTGATAGTTAAAAATCAAATCAAAGATTGGTAATTTTGCGTTTTACCCCACTTTAATTGAACGAATGATTGTAGTTTTTGTCGAGTCTTCGAAAGACATAATTGGTATGAAAACGGTTGCCTTTCATTCAAGTTACTAGTCAATTCTGCAGAAGGGGCATCGATACGATCTTAATGCCCCAGTAGGCCATAACCAGTTGCACATTTCAACAGTTCCCGTATATCTTCAACTAATTTGTCGACTCTTTAAACATCTGCCACAATTCTGTACGCGTACGCTCGTGCCTCATATTACCAGCTTAGAATGAACTACATAATCTAACCGTTGTTTTCAAAAACCTCTAGTTATGTAAACTCGCGCGGTTCAGTCAATAATGGTCATGTGACAGACGTGACCAGAATGAGACGCCATTGAAGATAAATTTTCGAAATGAGAATGCGGGCTTCGCGCCTAGCACCTGTCATGTTTCACGTGTTTTTTTTTATTTATCAGGCCTGTATTTGCGGAGCAAAGAGGTCGAAGTCGTACAGCCCAATTTTCTAGGGTTGTCACAAATATAATGAGTGGTAATTAGTTTTTTTTTTCTCATATTTGTCATTGTCTGGGAGCTATTGTGTGAGCCGTTAGTTTCGTCGACCTTATGTGAAGGCATCCGTTGAGGTCTCATGATGTTTACAGGCTACTTTGTTGACCTCTGCATGTTTGGAATGTCGGATTTTGTCTATGGTTTAAAAAAAAACAATAGAACCGATATATACTTACCTATATTTAAGTATTCCATTATAGTCGGCCGATATACAATTGGAAAACTAACATGGTAACAACAATCAAGTTGTACATACCTTGTACTATTTGTATTATTCTTTCTGTATATAAATGTATTTTATAAAATCAAGAACCGATTACTTATTACTAATTACTATTCCTTTGTACTTATAAACAGGTCCAATGAGGACTATTGTAAAACTAATTTAAAACAAGATGTGTGTCAACTATCTAAAATAAAAATCAGAAAACGTATAAAATTATCTGTGACTGTAATGAAAGAACGAATGATTTAACAGCATGTCAGTACAGAGCCATCAAACATTTCCATTTAAAAAAGTTGTTCTGAAATCTATAATCTCTGTCTGAAATGAATGAAAGAACGAATGATTTAAAAGCGTGTAAGTAATCAGACATTTCGGAATACAAAATTTTCATAATTTTAGAATATTGTTCTAAAACCAATAATTTCTAATTGAAATTAATAAAGAACGAATGATTTAAAAGCGTTTAATCAGACATCTCAATTTAGGAACGTCTTATAGGTTGAGTTCTAAAATCAATACTACCAAAGATAAAAAATACAGACACTGCTAGTGACATTTCGTAACCTAACCCCGCTTAACCTCGGCGACAATAAACCGACATTACCAAGTAAATACACAGTTTTCATTGTGATTCAAATAAATTTAAATTAGCTGCGAACGTCGCCGCCACTGTGGCAACCACTAAGACTGATGTAATCTTCTTTCTTTTGTTGGATTTTGGACTGTGTTTAAGGTAGGTCGTTTCGCACACTACTGTCACATTTTTAGTGAATAGTCTGGAAACTTTTGTTATTTATTTAGTGCCCCACATTTTGATGTAAACTTTTTTATTTCAATTTTAAACCTAAAAACCGGTGAATTGCGACCCAGACTTGCACACTTAGGGTTCCGTACCGTCGTACAATATTACAAGCTTTTATGTAACTTGCAATGTATGTATGTTTGTCTGGGTGGAATCTTGCAACTGAATTTTAAAGCAGTTATTCTCAACCGATTGAGATGATAAGGAATGGGCCACGTAGACAACTAAAAACTACTTATTTTGGCTATTAATATCCTGGCCCAGCGTCGTGGGCCACGTAGTCAACGAAAATAATGAAAAATGGGACGCGCTGTCTATGGGGCGCGTACCGTGGGTCAGGCTGTCAACATCCCATATTCTGCATACGTGACAAGTTCCGATGACAATGCAATATTATGGTGACAGCGAGCTGATCTGATGATGGAGACGGAAGGTGGACAAAGGAACTCTCGAGGGATAATAGTAGACTGGCCGTGTTCAGGCTCATTTTGATCAGCACTCGGTTACGATCACTAATTTTATAAAAGCTTGTATTGAAAAATACAAAAACTTTTTTGACTTATAGAGAGATATTTCACGATACTGAAGAGAGCTTTGTCTATCCAGATTGATCTATGAGAAGATGTGACGATAACGTCATGCTTGGAATCCCAAGGTCAAAATACAGAAGAAAGTCAACTAAGAAATAGGAACGTTTGCTTTGCGTGGTCTTAAATAACTAACCACGAAGTTTTGGCTCAAAATTATAGCGTTTGTTAGCTCCTACCCTTAGAATATAGAATAAACCGGAAACCTTGTCACGCGTAAAAACTGTCACCACGCAAACTAGTCTCAATGAGAATAGTTTCACCCAGTCTGCCTGTGGTCGGCTGTGCAGCTAGTAGTGTCGAACTCGAAATATTTTCTTGTGAATATGCCGTTGCGTGTCGTTCCCACATGTAAAAATTCTGCAAGACGTAAAAAGAAAAAGTACAGAATAATATTTCATACGTAAGTATTACATTTAAATATCTTTATGGTTTAAATATTGAATTTGGTTTATACCATTTATTCTTTGGAAAAAAGTCAAGCGTCCTATTTTGTCATTGTTGCCAACATCACCAACACATTACCCCTACTGGTAGGAAGGCGCGATAGATGATAGGCGCGGGGGAGGCATTGTGTTTTGGCGACACAGCACCCCGTACTAATAGCATCGTAATCACCTTCTGGTTTATTCTATATTCTAAGCTCCTACCATACTGGCTTATCGATTTATTCTTCAGATACTTACCTTCAAAAACACCGACAGGTTTTTCATTTGATTTGAATTTTCGCCCGTGTTTGTTTTTGGAATGACTCTGCGAAAAGGTGTGTTAATTTATAAGGGTTCCTTTACTTGAAAAGTAATATAGGAACCCTTATGTTGAGATTTAGTGGTGTAACTATTAGAGTGTAGCGAATGAATTTAGCCCGTCTGCCTGTCTGTCCGCCCACAGTGTGCGAAACTGAGCGTGCACCTAAAACCGAAAAAGGGTTGGGAAATTTGAAAGTTAAGTTTAGTAGTACCTATACTATTATTTATTCTGGGGCTGAACGTAATTTTGGCACACATACACATGAGCCGATTTATACTGGCTACTTTAGGTACCTATTTGTTATTAGGTGCTTGTATTTCTTCTTTAAATTTTGTGTTTCCTTTCGGCTTTGTATTTTTGTGTTCATGAGTTATTTTGTGTCAAATAAACGGTTTTTCTATTTCTATTTCTTAAAACTACGGAATTCTCGGTGATCGAGTTCGAACAACACTTGACCGAATTAAACTGTTTTATATAAGTTTCGTTCGGAAGTGAGAATGAATGAGGTGGGTGGGCTTGCACACGTCTCCATTTTTTCGCTCCTTTTTTTAGTTTTCGAACGCAAATTTTCATTATTATTTTGTCTTATTAGCAAATTAGGGTTGGGGCATCGCAAAGGTAAATCACCCGAGTCAACTAAAAAAAAAATATGGCGTGTCCGGCCCAAGAATAGACCGATCCGTCTCCTCCCATGGATGTCATAAAAGGCGACTAAGGGATTGCACCTCAGGAGATTGGCAGCAGCATCTACCTGAGTACGCAACGCCAACTACGACCATCAATCCACCTGCTAAGCGTGGTATTACATACATACATGACACACGCCTTTTTCCCCGAGTGGGTAGGCAGAGCCTCAAATGGGCCTCTTTTCACCGTATATGTATGATTTTTGCTGTTCCTCCATTTTTTACACCAGGAAGTCAAAACACCGTCCAATTCATAAGGAAGTAATAACAATTCTAATAAAACACTTGAAATCCACCGTGAACCATGCGAGCACGGGCTTTATCGTTCAACCAACCCTTTTATACCTCCGTCTCGCTCACACCCGTCGCTTATGGATGTGGCTGTCTCTCTCCCGGTTGCTAGGCAACGCATTGTTTACACAGCACAGGTTATTGGTCCTGACTCCTGGATATATGAGACTTATTTGCTGGGATTGGTGCAAGCATTGTACAGCGCCATTTTGTCCTAGTTTATGCCCATTTTCTTGGTATTGTTATGTTGAAATGGTGATGGAAAACACCGTGAGGTAACCGGCATGTAGCCTTAGTGTCAGCCAAAACGCGAAAGCATTTGTGACATCCATCACAACAATACCTTTAAGGTCGGGCATGCCACAAAATTACAAATAGTGGATTTGGTTTTCGACTGACTAAATCAAGTAAAATATTCAAATAAAAAATATGCATGAATATTACAGAAAGATGAATATTAAGGTCAGCTTAGTTAGAAAGTGTCAGAATAGCGCTCGGAAACGACAAGTCAGCGAAAATTACCGGAACACATCATCCAAGCTTTGCGAGCACTACTGCTTTGCGGCAGAAATAGTTAGTACTGCATTGGACAAACTCTTTCACAAACAAGCTCTACTACTAACAAAACTACTACTACTGCCCTCAATCAAACAGACTAGAGATTACCCAACCCAACCGCACATCACAGGTGGCCACAATATTACCTCTTGACAATGTTACAATACGTCATATTTGTTTACAATACCTCCAAGGTGACGTTTGTACATTGTTGTGATGCTGTAAAAATTGATGGTTCTATTGGTGTCATTTCGGTGCCCACGACAATACCAATGGGGTGTTTGTTGAGGAACTTGTTTCATACCTGCTTTTTGGAGTACGTTTGATTTAAAACCGATTGGCAGAACCTGCAGGTGGAGAGTAGGCATAGCTACCTTACCACATTTAAACTAGTAGTTCTGCGAACAGTAGACCTCGCGTACACAAACTTGTATAAAACTATGCATCATGTCGACCCATAATATTATACTCATACCTATTAATTTTATTTATAAGCCGGAAGTTTCCCGCTGCAGAGCAAAGGTTTCCCTTCTCTCTTATACTATTATATTATAATATATGATACTATTCCATATTATAGCTATACCTATTATAACCTTTGTACTTAATGGTGGTGTAAGGAATAAAGATTTTTTTGATAATGATTAAACCAGAACACAAAAAGGAAAAATAAAAACGTAATTTTTCAGAAAAGCTTAAAGTAAATTTACTCATTTTTTTTTAACTACTTGTATGACAAATCAAGCATTTTGACAGCTGATGTGCGCAAATCAGTAATGCTCGCATTGCTGTGTTCCGGTTTGAAGGGTATGGTCATCGAGCAACACGGAGGCCTGAAATACTCAAAGGGTATGGTAGCCGGTGAAATTACAAGCACATGAGACTTTCATGTTTATGTCTCAGGGTGGCGGGCGCAGTGCAATGCCACACAGGGCGCGTCCTAGGTGGACGTGACCTATGAGGTGATGCACTGTTCATAGGCAGAGGGTACCGCTTAACATCAGGTGGGCCATCTGCTTGTTCCGTCATTCACGTAACTAGTAAAAAAAAAGAACATACATAGTTTATTCTATGTTGGCGACCTCTGCGGCGTGGCGGGCGAAGATTCGCCTGCGATGCAGGAGGTTGCGGGTTCGATTACCGCCTCGGAACAAATATACAAATATACAAATATGCAATCTGCAGATATTTGGTCAGGGTATTCTGGGTATTTTCTATGTATAATAAAAATATCTATCTATGTAATGTATATTGTGTTGAGTATATCAGTAATCTAGTACCCATAACACAAGGTTTACTTAGCTTGGGGCTAGATAATGTTGTGTGAACGGTCCAGCATTATTTATTCATTTATATATTTATATTCTAAGATACACGCATGCACCATTCACGAATAATGATTTTGACAGTGTAAACCTCAGGGTCTTGAGTTACAAAATGCGTTGACCTGTGACACTGTAACCACACACCGTGTTACTAATAAACGAGGATCATCCTGTGAATAGTTACACAGTGTTTTGTCTCTTTCGATCGAATTTGAAACTGCATGTCACTGTAAGAGACAAAACACCGTGTAAGTATTCCAAGGATAATTTGAATTTTACAAGCTTTTATTTAACTTGCAATGTATGTATGCTTGTCCGGGTGGAATCTTGCAACAGCAGTTATCCTCAACCGATTGAGATTATATTTTCCATACCTGTCAAGTTCCGATGACAATACAATATGATGGTGACAGCGAGCTGATTTGATGATGGAGACGATGGGCAACGGAACTCCTCGTTGGATAATAGTAGACTGGCCGTGTTTAAGCTCATTTTGATTAGCACACGGTTACGATAACTAAATTTATAAACGCTTGGATTGAAAAAAATATTTTTCACAAAAATCGTTTTATTAGGATAGACTAGTACAGACAAGGATAGACGTGACTCCTCCTGCCATTTTCGAAAGGAGACGTCGTCTACTTTTATTTTCTAGTGTTTTTTTGAGTTATTTTGTGCTATTTTGGTGGCATTTCAATCAATGTTGCTCGTCTATAGAGCACAAATGTAGCGAAATGAAATGGAAGTGTATTGTGTCTCTTTTAAAATTGGTGGAAATCGTCTACCAAAGTTTTAGTAAAACGGCCACCGTTTGACTAAAACATGACTTGACTTTGACATT
This sequence comes from Operophtera brumata, assembly GCA_932527175.1. Lineage (NCBI taxonomy): Eukaryota > Metazoa > Arthropoda > Insecta > Lepidoptera > Geometridae > Operophtera > Operophtera brumata. The sequence continues at coordinate 47,612,529 of OW052239.1, read as the reverse complement.
GACGACTTGTAAGGAGTGTAACGTTGCAAATTATATTGAAAATACATAACTTGAGAAAGGGCAAATGCTTAAGCCGTGCGGCGCCAATTATAAAAAAAAGGATAGACGTAATGAAAATCGCGTAGTTATACGTAGAACTAAAGCCACCTACAAGAACTTTAGCCATTACTTTGTTTTGTCTACCTTCATGAAGCTCAATTCTCATAATAAAAATTAACTAAATAAAGTTCAGATCATGTTTTGATCCAGCGTTGATGTCATAAAGGCGTCGATGGACGCTAAATTATATGAGTAGTTCCTGTTCGATCCATTGAGATCGATCCATTGTCCTGTTCGATCCATTATACCTTTCACTATCTAACTCATTATGTTCAGGTAAAAAACGAAAAGTGAGCGAAAGATCACGTTTTTTTTTCATTTAAAAAACATTATGAAAGTAATTTTCAAAACAAAAAAAAAGGTCCTCTCGGCGTTGTGTTATTTAATATACAGAAGGCAATAAAAACATCTTATGATTGATATTTAGTAGAAAAATGGTTGTAACTACGAAAACAGAGGCTACTTTACAAATTTATATCCTACATTTAAAGCTATTATTTATTTTTTTGGAAAAGAATAGGTTATGCTCGATATGATGTAGATTAACATATATATATTTTTTGTAGTTTTTTCGATAAAGATTGTGGGGAAAAAAATGTTTTTATGCACCACATTTCACACATATGCACGCCTTAATGTCACAAAAGGTGTTCTTCTCAACTGATAATAAGCGGAAGAGTATTTGAAGATCGTAATGTAACCGAAACATGAACACAGCTAAACCGGCACAACTTGAACACATCTAAACCGGCACAACTTGAACACAGCCAAACCGGCACAACTTGAACACAGCAAAACCGGCATAAAAATAATTATCAATCCTTTCAATCAGGAAATTACTAATTGATTACTAATTGATTAGAGTAGTAGAGCTTTTTTGTGAAAGAGTTCGTCCGGGGAAGTTCTACCACCATACCTATTTCTGCCGCAAAGCAGTAGTGCTCGCATTGCTGTGTTCCGGTTTGAAGGGTATTGGGTGCCGGTGAAATTACAGGCATATGAAACTTTTGATCTTTATGTCTCAGGTAGCGGGCGCAGTTCAATGCCACATAGGGTGCGTCCTAGGTGGACGTGACCTATGTGATAATCAGGTGGGACATCTGCTTGATCCGCCAATCCAGGAAGTATAACAAAAAAACTAACAACTACTAATTAATTGTCCATAATTACTAGAATTAGTCGTCGTGATGTTTGTTGGTCGAAGTGTCATCGTCGACAGAGCTTATAGACGAGTGTTTGCTACAAATCGTAGATGCAGCGAATAGAGCCAACAACGAGTCGGTTAGGCACGCATCGGCCACAAGGCGACATTATAGTACAAGAGCCGAGTAGTTCCTGTTCAGTCCATTAATATAACAATATAAAAAAAGAATTGAGGACACAATATGAGTTACAGGTACATACACTAAAGATAAAATGACAGTTAATGTCCTACAATCGGCGGTCTTATCGAAGGCAGCGATTTCTTCCAGACAACCGTTTATATGCTAATCTTATATTAAGAAAGCTAAGCTACATGCGACAACAATGCCATCGACAACGGAGTTGCATGGTATGGATATTGACCAACCCCTGATCTAGTGTTAAACTGTATCTCAGGGGTCAGTTTCAATCCTCACCGAGCAGTCTTCGTCATCACGTGGCATAGCGAGTAGTACACGCATTCGGCAAAATTAATAATACAGCACTTTTAGCTTATCGTGTGGCGGACATGTTTTGCTACTAGCTCACGATACATAAATATAAATTGAGAATGATCCATTGGACTTTGATCGTCCTGTTCGATCCATTACCATTTTTAGGCAACTTTCAAATTCCTGATGGATCCCTTGTCGATTTTGTTAGTGAAGTACCGTCGGCGTAAAAGTAATAAATCTCTAAATGTATTGGCCAATAAAAATAAATAAAAAGAATAACGCTGAACGGTTCACACAACATTATCTAGCCCCCCGCTAAGCAGAGCTTGTGCTATGGGTACTACATAACTGATATACTTAATACAATACATTACATAGATAGATATTTTTAATTATACATAGAAAATATCCAAAACACCCTGCACAAATATCTGCGATCGCACAAATATTTATTCCGAGGCGGGAATCGAACCCGCAATCTCCTGCGACGAAGGCCAAGCTTCGCCAGCCGCGCCACAGAGGTCGTAAAAACTTTGATGAATTTATGTTAAAGAAAAATCGCGAGCGAAATTTCACGAAAGAAAAATCTAGAATGAAAAACCTCGAACGTATAATCTCGAATAAAAAATCACGAATAACATCTAGAATAAAAAATCTCGAACAATTTTTTTTTAATGAAAATTCTCGAACGAAAAATCTTGAAAAATTACGAATGAAAAATGCCTAAGAAACTACTTCGCTCATCTAGATTTCGATAACAAGTCACTGAAATAAGTTTTTTGTGAAAAATATATTTTTCAGTTTTTTTTTTTTTTTTTACATTTGAATGATTCCCAACCACTGTAGATTCAATTCTTTAGCTAGCTACTATGTCATGTACGGAACCACTCCATGCGAGTCTGACTCGCACTTGACCAGTTTTACAATTTTAATGCTAATTATCTGTTTAGTAAAATTAAAATGACCTTCTCACGATAAGGCATTCAAGCAAATAGTTTTAAATAATGAATCTTAGTAAATGTATCTCCGGAGGGCATGAGGTCATGTGTTTGAGTAAGCAGCTCTGTCGGTGTCATAATACATACAATGCACTCTTGCAAATAAGTGTACTTTCAATTATACTGTGCTACTTTTTAGGGTTCCGTACACAAAGGTTAAAACGGGACCCTATTACTAAGACTACGCTGTCCGTCCGTCTATCACCAGGCTGTATTCATGAACCGTGATAGTTAGACTGTTGAAATTTTCACAGATAATGTATTTCTGTTGCCGATATAACAACAAATACTAATAGTACATTATGGTACAAGTGTGTAATGTTGGTGATTACCGCTGAGGCGCCATTGAGACCCGAGCCGTTAGGTGAGGGTCTTAAGAGAGCCTAGGACGGTAATCATCAATACACACGTGTATCTTACGACGTTTTTCAACACAATTGTGAAGAAAATAATAATAAAAGAGAAATACACACTCCGTGTAAATGTTCAACTGTCTCTATAACTTATAACTCACTAGTGAATAATAGCAATTAAAAAGTCACAGTATGATTACAGGTGTCATTATGTGCCTAATTGCGGTGAAATTAGAGCCCCTTTATGAGCAAGTGTGTTGAAAAAACTTTAACTAATAAATAAATGAGAGAAAAATGTCTCAGCTTCGTAATGATACATTATTTGACTCACATCGTTACCATATTATTTAACCCATTGTAACATAAGATACCTTGTAACTTTCCCATTGCCAATATAAGCCCTTTGTCTATAGAAAGTCGTTATAGTATCGGATAATAACATGTGCTATGTATGTAATATGTACCTACTACCTACTTACTACGAGTCTAGTCATAACACGCGTAACCTACAGGTGTTGTTTGTAAAACTAGTCACCAGTCTAGGGATGGGACACATGTCCGCGTGAGACAACAGCCAAAGAATGAAAAAACTCGTCCGCAGCTTGTCGAAGCGTTAAGTTGCCGCGACAGTGGCTCAATGTGTTTGGAACAACTTGTGCAGAATGGAACTCGGGGAAGGCATTATGTCCGCAACTCGAAACAGCGAAAATCCGTCACTATCTAACTCTGTAAAGTTCAGGTAAGTTAGAAGACCAGAATACCGCTCGCGCAACGAAAAGTGAACGAAAATCACGAAAACCAGTATTTATAATAATACATTCCATAATAAGCTAGCAGCCAGGACAAATCTTATAACAACGAATCTTATCAACAAGCACTCCCGCGAACACTCAAGTTGTGGAATTATCTTCCTGCAGAGGATTTGCCAAGTGACTACTGTACGGGGTTCTTCAAAAGGGGTGTTTGGAATTTTTTAAAGTGTCGGCAAAGTGCGTTTGATTCCTCTGGTATTGCAGGCGTCCATAGGCTACGGTAACAGCTTACCAACAGGTATGCTGGTTAGCTACCGTGGTAGCATTAAAAAAAAAAACCTTTGGGCCAAGAAGGTCAGACTGGAATTACTCAGAACTCAGTCTATTGTAATGTATCAGTTTGGAACAGCGTTAAGACTGGTCGCTCTAAATGATCTCCGTAGCTTCTTATCCCATAGTTGGGGGGGTTAGATTGGCATTACTTTTCTATCCCGAACTGTCCACGTTGCTGAATCTCTAACTTCGTTCTAACTTTGACTCCGATAAAAGAAACACTCCGATTGCGATTTCGAAGATCTGATTTCCGACTTCCGAGAAACCACCTCTGTCCCATCTCTAGTCTTGCAGTATTCGGTAACCGGTGACCATTCGCGCCATTGTTCTCGTTCGATATTCGAATCATGGATAATTCAAAGTTGCACGTCAAACTGAGAGCGCTTTAAAATGTGCGTTTCGTTTTTATTGATTAGTATTTTGTGAAAACGTTTAGTTATTGATCGAGCATTTTTTTAAGCTGTACCATAAATATATGCATTTTATTTTTAACGACCCATGTCTGTAATTACAGTATATTGTACTTACTTTAGTCAGATTACCTTGAATGTAATGAATGGGTACAAATAGCGATTCATTGAAATATCATTGGTGATCAAAAAGCGTGCAACCTGTTTGGTAATAATTATAATAACCAGAGCGGAAAATATCAAAATATCGGGGCGGCCGTGTGTGAAAACTCACTGTAAATGGAATACCACAGTAATAATATTAGTGAGTACTGCCTACTAGAAAAGTTCAAGAACCTGAAAAAAAAAACATTTCACGACAAAAAAGACAGCAGGGTTTCAGCCAAGTTCGCTAGATAACTATAAAACGATTTAGAAGTCAAATGAAATATAATTACATAGTTAAAAAGGCATCAAATGTTAGCTACCATAAAACACCTACAAAAAAAGTGTTTCTAGTAAAATGTGCAAAAACTTAACACGACGAAGAAACTACAAGCCTCAAAACAATCAACAAATATGACAGTGAAATAGTGGAACAATGACAACCATAAAATGAATATGTTCAAAGTGTTTACTGTTCTCCATTTGGTGGAGTTCTCGTGCTGTATATTGATGCCTTTAGCGGCGGCCGAGGTATGTTTGAATTCTCAGCTTTTAGACTTCTTTCTTATCGGAAGATAGACCACGGCTATTAATTAATGGTGGCCAAGAGATGCTCGGCGACCAAGAGGCAGACCACCCGCCCGATGATCGGATAACATCGTTATAGTACTTGGACGAGAATGGATAAGAACAGCACAGGACCGGAGAGAGTGGCGTTTTGGAGAGGAGGCATATACCCAGCCGTGGGTGCACGCAGGCTAAATAGATAGAAATAGATAGATAGATAGACAGACACTTCTTTCTTCGTGACTGGTTCGCTTACGGCTGCGCCAACAATCTTCATATACAATAAAAACGCTCCGCGCCGCACGAAAGAGCAGTTTTTATTGAATATCTCGTAAAATATAGATACTTTTACAAAATCCCTATAGAAAACCCGCGGCTTTGTTGTATTTATTTTATTAATCTAATTTTTGACCCAATAATATTCACCATTTTAAAAACAATCGAATCTAGCCAAAACATAGAGGTAACTTTTTTTTTTTTCTATACATAAAATATAGTCCTATCGTTTTTCTAGTACATCCCTTGATTTTGAGTTGCCTTGATTTAGTCAGTCAAAATACAAATCTACGATTGTTTGTGCGCAAACAACAACTCCCTTCATGCCCTTGGACATATTATGAAATTCACTTTTTTTTTCTTCTAAAAATACGTTTATGGTGGGGATAACGCAAAATTACCAATCGTAGATTCGATTTTTAACTGACTGAATCAAGTACAATATTTAAATTAAAAATATGCATGGATACTACATAATAATATCGAGGGATCACCCAGACAGAAACACGATAGGATAAAATTTTCTCGATAAAAAAAACACAAAGTTACCTCCAACTTTTGGGTAGATTCGATTGTTTGTCGATATGGTAGAGATTATTGTATAAAAAATTGGATAAATCAAATCAATACAATAAAACACACCCTAGGGTTTTTTTTTAATTATCTATATTTCACGAGATATTAAAAAAACAGCTTTTACGAACGTGTTTTTTTATAAGACGATTTTCGCCTGGGGTTGGTGCAGTCTTAAGAGAAGCCTATTTGTTTCTTGACAGCCTCTTAACACTGGGGGGTAATCAAAGCTGAGAAGGTTATTCAGTTATAACCGACGCGACGCGAAGTTAATCACTTCCTACACCGTATTCTCAAATAATGTGGTATTATAACCAATGACAAACTTATCCCACGTCCAAATACCATGAGAAAGGTCACTGTATGCACATACACACATACACAGGTGAGTAGACCTGGTGACTACATAAAGAATTATAAATAAAGTAAAAGTACACAGGTGAGTAGACCTAATGACTACATAAAGCATTATAAATAAAGTAAAAGTACACAGGTGAGTAGACCTGGTGACTACATAAAGCATTATAAATAAAGTAAAAGTACACAGGTGAGTAGACCTAATGACTGCATAAAGCATTATAAATAAAGTAAAAGTACACAGGTGAGTAGACCTGGTGACTACATAAAGCATTATAAATAAAGTAAAAGTACACAGGTGAGTAGACCTGGTGACTACATAAAGCATTATAAATAAAGTAAAAGTACACAGGTGAGTAGACCTAATGACTACATAAAGCATTATAAATAAAGTAAAAGTACACAGGTGAGTAGACCTGGTGACTACATAAAGCATTATAAATAAAGTAAAAGTAAAGTAAAAATTATTTATTCGGAGTAAGTTTTAAATAGGCAAATTACAAATTTCAACTATGACTTTTTTTTTAATGAATTAATAATAAATAATCCTGGACAGTTCACACAACATTATCTAGTCCCAAGCCAAGCAGAGCTTGTGTTACGTGTACTATATAACTGATATACATAATACAATACATTACATAGATAGATATTTTTTATTGGACATAGAAAATACCCAGAACACCCTGAAAAAATATCTGCAGGTCGTACAAATATTTGCTCCGAGGCGGGAATCGAACCCGCAACCTCCTGCATCGCAGGCGAACCTTCGCCCGCCGCGCCACATGCAGAGGTTGTCACAATCGTCGTCCGTGGACCAATTGCAAGTATTAGTTCCGTGTCTGCGTGTTGTGGTACCATGGTACTCCTAGTTCCTGATACTCACGACACAGGGGATCCTCTTTGTATTTGACTACTGGTTTTCTTCTTTATAGTTGGCGTCGCACGGCTTGTGCATTTGGCATTTTTCAAGTATATGTACTGTATTTTCGTTACACTCCTTCCAAGTCGTCAAAGTCACAGTCAAGTCATGTTTTAGTAAAACGGTGGCCGTTTCACTAAAACTTTGGTAGACAATTTCCACTTATTTGAAAAGTCACGCAATTCTCTTCCATTTAATTTCACTATATTTGTGCTCTTTAAACGAGCTACATTGGTTAAAATAACACAAAATAACACGCCTATGAACTGTATATTATCAAATAGGTCACGTCCATCTAGGACACACCCTTAATGCGGCATTGCACTGCGCCGGCCACCCTGAGTCGAAGATGAAAAGTCTCATGTGCGTGTACTTTCACCGGCAACCATACCCTTCAAACCGGAACACAGCAATGCAAGCACAACTGCTTTGCGGCAGAAATAGGTTTGGTGGTAGTAGTTCCCCGGACGATCTCTTTCACAAAAAAACCCTACTACTACTAAATTAAATTAAATAAAAGTAGACGACGTCTCTTTTCGAAAATCGTGGCCTTTTTAGGGTTCCGTAGCCAAATGTAAACTTCCACCGAAAATTGGTTTGAACGAGATCTAGTAAGTACCTACCTAGATTTTTTTAATACGTCGTTGTTTTTTAATTTCGTAAACCATCCAAGAACTTTTATTTTATGTTACTTGCTGCTACGGAACCCTTCATGGGCGAGTCCGACTCGCACTTGCCGCTTTTTTTTTGTTATTGTCTTCGGGTAAGAATCTTATGCTTCTTTGAAACTGTGTCATCGCTCTCATGAATTTCACAGCATTGATTGACGACAAGCCGTCATATTTCTGCCGTAAGATGGCGGTTGTCAAACCTTGACCGTTTTCCCGCGATTCTCTCACCTTCGTCTTACGTAACTTTGTATTGTCGTGGACATCTTGTAACTTGGTCAGAGGAATTACCGTTTAGGATGGCTACTAGGCGTGACGTAATGAGAGTTTGACGTTAAACAAGTACGTATTATGCCGTTTTAATGTTGGGTTAGAATGTGCCACAAATGTGGTGAAAACTAACACTGACCAGTCTTGCTTGCTTAGTCACAATCACCCATTAGATTGAGTAGTTCCTGATGGATCCCTTGACTTTGATCCTTTTTTTAACCTTCATCGACCTTTATTTGACCACAATCTCACGTGTTAGTAAGTGACGATGACGCCGAAGATGAAGCACAAAGATCTATTCACTCTAGCCTTGAAGAGACCCAGATTATAGTTTTCAGGAAAGACAGACGACGGTAGTTTATTCCACTCCTTAGCAGTTCGCATTATAAAGGTAGAACTTAAACGTTTAGTATGAATAGAGTGTATACTAATGAGGTAAGGATGGTACTGCGCCGTGCGTCTGCTCCCTTGTCCTAATAGATCCCTTATACTTATAATTTTCTTCCTCATGGATCCTGTCTCCAAGGGAGATGTCCATTGTTAGTCGAGGCCTCACCATAGACTGCAATGGGCATTTGCTATGTTCACCACGATTGGCCAGGCGGGTGCATGATCGCAGTAATGTTTTGAGTACTCTGATGCTCCTAGCCATAACCTGGTGTAATCCCTTAGTCAGATGTAATACATCCGCGGGAGACGGAGGGGTCGGTTCTCAGACTGGCTGGACACACTACGGTACTTCGCTTGCTGAGTACTGAGATAACAAGATAGAAGTTTAAAATACCCCCTCACTGTCACATACAAGTCCTGATCTCATGACTCACTGCATCATTGGTATCAGGAATTACGGGTACCAGGGTACCACAACACCAAGACTATGAAAAATTCTAATAGACAAGAAAATATTTATGGAAGAAAGATGTATTCTTGGCGCTCGCGGAGAAGTGACCCCGGTTATTGGTCAGTTCCCTTAGCTACCTGTTCCAGGACATTGACATTTGACATGAACCTGAAGGGCCTAGGACCCCTTAATAGGTCTATAACTCCACCCAGTTACAATTACAAAACTTCCGCAAAAGGTCACTAAACTACGAGAATTTCTCGGATCGCTCTGGGGCCGTATACATTTTATGGTCCATTGTTGGAATAGCGAAGGCTCAAGCGTTGGATGTTGTTTCTGCAATAAAGGTATTTGCTGAGACTGTCATGGAACACTCGTAGCCGGCGATTGCAGAGGTTTTCGATTATTTCTCTTACTGAGTTGAATGTAGCACTGTGAGAAATTTCAGGACGCCATTGAAAGCAGAGGGACAAGTCCGATTTTTGGAGCAACCATAACGACGATCATCCAAGTTTTTCCCGGAGGTCAGATTGATGGTCAGACTAGTCTTGCCAACGGGTTTTTTTTGTTGTTGGCTGTGTTTATTTGACTGCTATAAAAGTTATCGATGCGTGACAAATGTTTCTACTATCTGCAAATATTTACTCCGTGGCTCGTACTATTGATACTCGTTAGTTCCTGATACCCACAACACTTAATCCTAGTGTGGGATCAGGTCTATGTATGCGACATTAGTCAATAGGCAATACTATAGCGACTGTTGGATGTTACGTGTATTATGTAGTAACTAGTCATTCATCTGCGCCGTTTCTATCGAGCGCGCGCACAGATGTATTGCTAATGTTAATACACGGATGATCGTCTTCACGATCATCGTTACGTACGATGGTTGCTGCAAAACTCGGACTTGGGCCGCAATGTATTTAAGGAGCCTCTATGATCGGCATTGAATCCTTTCACTACACTGGTAATTTTACCACTGATAACAATGCTTTTTTTTGTTCTATCATACCTAAAGCTGATCACTGGAACCAGCAAAGCAGGGTCTACTAACAAACATACAAATACAACCTTAGCTCGAATAATGTTTCAAGAGTTTGAACATGCGTTTGACTGCTTGCTACACAATGGCTTAGTTTTAGGAGTCTTTGTTACCATACTAGTTGTAAATAGCTCTGGTCATAGAGATAAAGTTAAGATAGTGGCTATCTTAATCCTTGCTAGACCAAACCAAACAACTTGTCTAGTTAACCCAGTTTGGGTACGTTTAACCTCTATCCTTGGGGTTAGGTAAGCAGATACTTTGATATCATAATGCGAGATGGAAGTGACCAAGTATTAGCAAAATCGATTCTCTATGGCAAAATCTGATCCCACAAACTCCTTTTCATCATAGGACAAGCAGGCGAACGGCTTAGTATACCAGCCTTACCCCATTAGTATCCCTCTATTCGCACGTTTCAGTAGTACCTGCTAAGGAGTGGAGCAAACGTCACCAAGTGATTAGGTGTCTTCTAAACCTTCGTGTTCTATCGTCGGTCGCATCTTCACTTACCCAACAGTTGAGATCGCGGATGACACTGAATTCTAAATCAGTTCCAGATTGGGCTGAAATATTGCATACCGGTCAGGTGCCGATGACAATACAATATTATGGAAAGAAAGAAAGAAAGAAGAGACAGCGAGCTGATCTTATTATAATTATTGCGTGTCTTTTTGGATTGGTGGATTTCTTCCTCCAAATACTTGGGTTTTCTGCCACCACTAGGCTATGAACTTATGACTTGACGCAGACTTTTGATGACTTGACTAATTTTATTACAATTATATCACTTGACTTTGGCGAAATTGTTTCGAGCATTCCTTAGAAGAGAAGGAGGAAATCGGGACGAAGACGGAAGGTGGACAACGGAACTCCTTGATGGGAAATAAGAGGATGGTCGTGCTAAGGCTCATTTTGATCAGCTCACAGTTCTGTTTACTGGTATCATCACGATCATCAGCTATTTTAAAAATATCTTATTTTACAAAATTATATTTTGATATTCTCAACGCTGTCCAAATCTTTTAAAATTTTAAAAGAAAGTTTCTAGTTTTATAATTTTTGGACAGCGCCATAACCGTCAAAGTGATACCCATTGCATTTTTTTTTAACTTTGTGAATGACGTAACAAGCTGATGGTCTACCTGATGTTAAGCGGTACCCTCTGCCTATGAACAATGTATTACCTCATAGGTCACGTCCACCTAGGACGCGCCCTATGTGGCATTGCACTGCGCCCGCCACCCTGAGACATAACGATGAAAAGTCTCAATTCAGTCTGAATTTCAGCGGTACCCATACCCTTCAAACCGGAACACAGCAATGCAAGCGCTACTGCTTTGCGGCAGAAATATATATGATCTATTAGTAACTGCGCTAAATTTATTTTCTAATGTATCTGTATACGGATAATTTGTTAAAAGTTATTGTATTAGTTAGTCAGTGGTAGGCAACACGTGTAACCCTATTGTCACCAGTTACCGGCACGCTATCAGGCGACTTTCACGCACCACTTGCCGTTTGGGTACGTATGTACCTACGTAGGTAGTGACAGGGCATGTGTTGTGTTGTGATCCGGAGGTTGCTAATTTATGCCACGAACGTTCTTTTAAAACATAGTACGTAGGTAGGTATTCGATTTTCATCCAACAATTGCAGACATCTTTCGATTGTGGTACCTCCCATGACGCGTCAATTAAATAGTTTTATTGCATTCGTATTTATATTCTTCCATAATGTTTTAATTACATAACATAGCGTAACACCCACCAGTCACATACAAAGTCCTGATCCCACACTAGAATCCCCTGTGTCGTCGTGGGTATCGGGAATATAACATAACTAACATAACATATAACATAACATAACATGGCATAACATAACTAGGTATTAAAACACTCGTGTTTTAATAACCCCTGATACGTAACAGTTACATAAACTACTATTCTGGTTATCTACTCATGCTAGTATGATTGTTAGATGAATAAGTTTATTGTGAAAAATATTTTTTTCAATACAAGCTTTTATAAAATTAGTGATCTTAACCGTGTGCTGATCAAAATGAGCCTAAACACGGCCAGTCTCTATTATCCATCGAGTAGTACCGTTGTCCACCTTCCGTCTCCATCATCAGATCAGCTTGCTGTCGCCATCATATTGTACCTATTGTCATCGGAACTTGACAGGTTTGCCAAATTTCAGCTCAATCGGTTGAGGATAACAGTTTTAAAATTAATTTCTACGCGGATTCCACCTAGACAAACATACCAAGTTAAAATAAATAAAATCTTGTAAAAAACAACAAAACATGCCAAGTTCGCAAAGTACACCGGTATTCCTAGATTGTGTCTAAAAAATGTCATTGACTTGAATGAATTGATAACCAAACAAGGACCAAACTTCGTTTTGTATGGTGCCGGAATTTTCTAAAAACAATGTGACTTCATTTTGACCAAATAGTGGGCTCGACAATTATCCACGCTCTCTATTTGTACACCTAAACCTAAATACCGAGCAGAGTGTACTTCTACTTAGCAATAAACGCGCAGATAACGTATCGTGTGTTTAAACAGACGTACACACCACGCCATGTAGACATACGTATAGGTACGTCGATACAGATAGGTACATACCTGAATGTTTCATCAACCAAATGGAACGATACATACATACATAGACACACGCCTTTTTCCCCGAAGGGGGGTAGGCAGAGCCTCAATGGGCCTCTTTTCACAGTGGGTTGCATCGTGGCATATAGACGTGACAAGAGGTGAGCTCATTGCCGTCATTGTTTCCCACGACTGACTCGGCTAAACGCTTTCTTCCACTAACATATTCCCTAATAAGCTGGCTAGCCTGGCTCCTGCCAGGACAAATCTTATACCAATGAATCTTACCAACAAGTCCGGGTAGTATTCAAGCGATATTTCAGTGTTTTTTTTTTTTTACTAGCTTTTATTTAACTTGCAATGTATGTGTGTTCGGATCAAATCTTGCAACTGAATTTTAAAGCAGTTATCCCAACCGATTAAGATGAAGTTTGGCATACCTGTCAAGTTCCGATGACAATACAGTATGATGGTGACAGCGAGCTGATCTGATGATGGAGACGGAAGGTGGACAAAGGAACTCCTCGATGGGTAATAGTAGACTGGCCGATTTAGGCTCATTTTGACCAGCACACGGTTACTATCACTAATTTCACTAACAAGTTTCTGCTGTTCAAAAAAATCCTAAATCTGGGGCTGGGTAAGGTTCTCTATCTTCTCTTCTTATAATGGCTTCTGAGGAGTACTCCAAACAATTTCGTCAATGTACAAGTGACATAATTATATTTTTTATAGTCAAGTCGTCAAGAGTCTCCGTCAAGTCATAACCCAGTTTAAATGGTGGCAGAAAAACAGAGTTTTTAGAGGAAAAAAACCACCATTTCGAAAAGACACGCATACACTTAAATTTTACCACATCAAACATGTGCTTATTTATCCAAATTACACCGGTTAAAATGCCACCAAAATTACTCGAAATAAATCGAATTAACACATTAACATGCAATTAAATAAAAATTACGACGTTTCTTTCAAAAATGGCAGATTGATTTCCCCTGGGTAAGGTCACTTTCTTAGTTCGATCCATGGCGGTTGTACCACTGTAGCAGACATCAAAGAGAACAATCGAAAATGTGTCAAGCAAATAATGATGCATATCATGCTGAACGTATAAACAAACGTGAAGGTGTATTTGATTATCGGACGGTACATCTTAATGCTAGCTTTACACTAGTCGAGTTGATAGGCAATAAACTAGTGGAGTAGATGGACAGTGATTGGAACAATGATTAATATAAATTGTTGGACCGAAGGTGCAAGGTAAATAACAATTGTGGCGTGGCGAACGGCTCCCTCCACCATCTTCCCGAGACTTGTCATCGTCTCACCTGTCGTGCGATTTTAGAATGTAATCGAATGAGTAAATATTAGCAATGGCCCCAAATCATCAATTTGCAGGAGATAAACTGAAGGAAGAACTTGTATTGATGTCATAGGTATGAGAATAAGTTCAGTCATCAATGAGGTTAGACAAGCGAACTTTTGGAAAACGTTGGAAGCATTAAAAAAATCACAGAACCCCCCTCTACATTGTATTTTGCATTCCGTAGTCTCCATTTGGAAGCCTTTCTTCCTCAATGTTGGCAGATCGTCGAGTTGCGTAGCCAACCGACGACGCGAGGCGAATGCTTGACGACTTTCATTTCACATTGTCGCAACCATCGCCACTGTCTTAATCCAGTTACTCGGCTCATGTAAAGCCAGCATAAGTCGGTGTGCACACGTGACTCGTACTCGTAGACGCGCGGCGAATGTTTGCTTTGTGTGACGACTTTCATTTCACATTGGCACGACCGAATCGCCGATCATTGTTCATTATCGTCTCTCAATATTTTACAAAACTCAAAATTGACATTCGCTGTTTAGACCCACATTACGATAAAACAAGCCTTACCGACCGTTGCCTGAAGGATTCATACATCGATTAATTTCGCGACAGTTATTTTTACAAGCTTTTATTTCACTTGACCTGTTAGTGTGGGACAAATCATTATACAATTTTTGTTACTAGTTAACCTCGACCGATTGATGAAATTTTTTGCCAAGTTCCGAAGACAATAGAATATTTATCACAAAATAGAGAAGCGCGCCGCTGCTTTAAGTACATTGTGATATTATGGTGACCGAGCTGATATGATGAAGGAGACAACGGAGCTCTTCAATAGATATTAGTAGACTGGCCGTATTTAGGCTCATTTTTATCAACACACGGTTATGATTACTAATGATATAAAAGCTTATGTCGAAATATAAATTTTTCAACAAAAAAAAAAAACACTTTAATTGTTAAATTGTTACTAAGCTAGCGATCAGATGCCGATTTTCGGTATAAACAACGTTATAGAGTCATGTGGTAACATTGTAATTTTTTTGTCGGTGTATTTTAGCATAACATCCAATATAAACGTAATTTATTTATCTGGTTACTAAAGTTTGTTCTCTCTTCTTTACAGAGGCTCGCACGACATAATGGCGTCAAGGAAGAAGAGTCCAGTTGGTACTGGGACCCACCGCCTCAGACGTCAAAACTCGACAACAACGCCGAAACACACTACAAAGTACAAATACGAGCTTTACAAGATGAGCTATCCACCTTAAAGGAAAGGGAAACCGTAGATCTTAGACCTGACGTCGAGGAAGAAATCCGTCGACTGAGAGAAGAGAATCGGAACCTGACATCGAATCTGGAAGATCTAGACAATCAACATCAGCAAGCTATGGACAGACTTCTATCTCTAAAGAAAGAGTTGCAGAGGAATTTTGAAGTCTTAAAACAAGATCACGAAGACTTAAAAAGTGGTAACGATGAATACGCAGAGGAAATACAGACACTTCTGGAAAAAGTTGGAGAAAGAGATAAGGAAATCGAAAATATTAAGGCAGTTAAGTCAGATTATGAGACCTTACATAACAAATATCAAAATCTGGAAAGAATTTACGCGTTGCTGAGAGAAAATGCTGAGAAGTTCCAAGAGGAAAATCAAGATTTAAACGATGAAGTATTTAAATTACAGGAGCAAGTTACTAAGTTAGAGCATGACTTAGAAATTTTAGCTAAAAATGCCGAAGTTTCAACGACAGTGCCTAAAGAAAAGTACGATGAAGTTCTAAAAGAATTAAATGATTTTAAAGACAGGAGAAACGCAAATCAAATTCATCTGGATGAGACCAATATCGATGACAATGCTAAGAGTGTTATAGAAAATTTGAAACATGAAATCAATGATCTAAGGCACCAACTTAACCAAAAAGAAGACAGTCAGGGCGATGCAGACCATAAAATAATCAAAGCAGACAAAATCATGCAATTGTACAATAAATATGTAAACTTTGAAATTCCTTTAGATTATGTAGGTGAAATACCTTCAGTTGGTGATAGTCTAGTTATCTACAAACTGGAAAGTGTTTTCAAAACAGTAAATTCTTTCAAGAAAGAAATAGACTCTTTGGAACATCAAATCTCAGAGAAAAACCAGAATATCAATCATTTTCAAGATCAAATTGATGAGTTGACGACTGAAAACGATTTCCTGACTACGGATATCCAACATTTTGAAAGAGAATTGAATGAAATGAAGAAAAATAACGATTTCCTCATATCTGAAATTACAACCTTGAAAAACACTTCTAAGTTGGAACCAATCATAGAGACGAATCACGAAGATAACTTGGCTAAATTAGAGACTGAACTAGCCGACTGTAACAAAGTAAATAAAACGTTTGAGTCTGAAATAAAGAGGATAGAAACTGAACTTGTACAAGTCAGGAATGAAAAAACTAGTCTCCAGGAAAGCTTAATTGATCTGAAAACTAAATATACAACTATGCTTAGTGAGATAGACATGTGTAAGAACAAAACGGAAGCTGTTGAGGAACTTGAAAAGTCTGTTCATTGTCAACAGAACGAGAGTCTCAAAACAGCAATTGATGAAATTGATGATCTGAAAAAGAAGTTGGCTGCAGTCAACTCAAAAAATGAACAGCTATCTATTGATATCCACATTATAGAAAATGATAAAGTCTTACTCACGAAACAAGTGGACGATCTTAAACACACGATTGAAGAAAAAGCTTCCGCACACAAAGAGTTAGAAGCTTTAAAACTAGCCTTAGATCATAAACTACAAGATTTTGAAACTAAATTGGATGAAGTCATATTGCATAAGAACGAAATTGAAATTGAAAAACTAAATTTTGAAAAACAAGTGACTTTGTTAGAAACTCAACAAGCTGATAACCTTACAATTAACAAAGGAGAGGTTGAAATCATTACGGAACAAAAAAATAAATTGAGTGAAGAACTTTATAAATTGCAAGCTGAAAATACCAGCTTAGCTGCTTCAATGACGAATGCCGTTGGCGAGATAAAAGCTGCGCAAACAAAGCATCAAGAACTGAACGAAGAAATTGAAAGAGTTAAAGATGGTGCCATTGTAGCAGAAGCTACTAAGAATAGTCAAACGGCCCACAATCAAGAAGTCGAATATCTAAAAGCAAATATTGAAAAGCTTGAGCATGGTAAAAAACAACTTCAATCTGAGTTATCGACCACTGATACAAAGATTATTCATTTAGAGCAAGAATTTGAAAAGTTACTGAACGATATTGACGAAAAGGACGAATTGATTGATGCGCTTAATTCTACCATTGAAGACAATAAAACTACTATTATAAATCTGAATAATACTATTGCTGTTTTGAAGAAAACTGCACAAGAAAAAGATGAAGAGCTTGTAAGGTTAAAAGTAAGTACTGAATCAATTTCAAGCCAGCTTGCTTCCTCAACAGAAAAATACAATCAGTCTCAAGAAGAATTAAACAATGTACAAAAATTTACTCGTGAAATAGGCGAAGCATCTGATACCTTGAAACAAGAGATTGAACTTCGAAATACACAAATATCTTCACTACAAACGAGTATAGACGAATTGGAATTGATTCGTGATGAGTGCAAAATTATAATCTCAAATAAAGATAAAGAGATCAAGGAACTAAGTCAATCGCTTGTTGAATTCAAAGATCGAAACAAAACACCAGAGAATGTTCACCAAAATGATGATTATGCGAGTCTAGTACAAGAGAAAAAAATTGTTGAAAGGCAGCTACTGGAACTAAAAAATAGCATATCCATAAAAGAAAATGAATTCACAGGCTTGAAAGCGACGATCGAACAGCTAGAAAGTCTAACAGCTAATCATAAAACAGTTATAGATAATGCAGAAGCCGAAAAAACGGAATTGTTAAAGTATTTGAACCTGAAACACAACGAAAGCGTACAATATCATAATGAAATCCAAAGATTAAACCAAGTCCTTCTAGAGAAGGAAAATGCATCCAAACATATAATTGAAGACACACTTATCCAAAATAACGCAGGCAACTGTACACATTGTGAAAACTTTAGGATAACACTCAAAGAAAAAGATGCAATCATAAAAACGTTAAATGAGAATTCTGCTGAGCTTCAGAGGCTGAAATCTGAGCTGGCCAATGCAGATGAAGTAGTCAGAAACTTGACAGAAAGATGTGATAATACTGATAGGAGTCTAGAAGTTCAGCTAGAGGTGGTAAAGAAATTGACAGCAGAAAATGCACAGGTAATTTTGTTGTTACTAGTATAATTAGTTTTAGACATGATGTGATACACCATGCGGGCCCAGTAAAGATTGATGTGTACCAAGCCTTCTCGCTTGAACAGTGGTTTCTTTGCGATGTTTGCCTTCACCGTTTCTATCATGTAGTAGGTTATGCGGACATAAGCCGCTTTGAGATACAATTATTTGCCTTTGGACCTGAAAGAAAAGACTGGTTTCCAACAGGCATTCATGGTTGTTGCAGTCTGCGTGATATACATTTAAATATTTTTACTGCATTCAACATATTTTTACTGCATTCAACATTCGCATACCCTATTCATCATCACCATAATCATAATCATTAGCCTGTAAATGTCCTCTGCGGGCCTGAGACGTTAAAATGTCGTGGATCCATCGAGAAGGGGATTCCCCGTTCCTCCTCGCGTCGTATTCCTCTATGCTGAGGGTCGTGACCACCTCCATGGATCACTTTCTGCCGGACGACGACGTTGCGCCAATGAGGTCTGTTGCCAGCGAGCTGCACGGTTTCGTAGAGTTTTGAATCGAGAGTGGTGCGGATCTGGTCTGACCAACGTAACGGGCTACGGCCTCGTGTCGTGGCCTCATTCCCTCAATGTTGCCAGTGATAATCAGCTTCTCTAAGTTGTCACTGCCTTTCCGTGCTATATGACCAAAAAACTCAAGGACTCGCTGGAGGCAGATGGAGGAAAGCCTAGTAGTTATCTTGAGTTCCTTGAGTATTGACACGTTCGTCCTTGGCTGTCCAGGGGATTTTTAGCATTGTCTCCAACACCACATCTCGAAAGCGTCTACACGTCTGCAATACTTCGCTTTGAGAGTCCAGGTTTCTGCACTGTACAGGAATATAGAAAAGACTAGGCTCCGGATGAGTCTAATTTTGGTCCTATTGGTGATTCTACTATTATTCCATATTCTCCCAGCTGACTCATTGCGTTCGTTGGATTCCCCATTAAGAACCTGAAATTTTGAATTGACCGAAATTTCAATGGTTACGTAATAGTAATAGGTACTTCTGTATTTTGCCAGTTGTCAGAACAAGAGCAAAACTCACTCCGGGAGTTGGAGCGACTAAGGCGCCACCTGGTGGAGACTGAGGAGAGTTACACTCAGGAGCTGATGACGTCAGAGCAGAAACTGACAGAGTGCCAGACGCGGCTGCACACAGTGGAGGAGCGCGCGAAGCAGACCAGTACTGTTTACACTAGCAGCAGGTATTTATGCGAATAATCTAGCCGTGAATCTACGAGCAAATAAAGAGTGCTGCTTGCTCATAAACATAGAGGGCGCTAATACCAATCCAAAGCAGATTTTACTGAAAATGTACTTAAAGCTGACAAAACTACACCACGAGCATAATGAGCCATTTTTAAGCAAGCTTCCATGAAATTTACATAGGTGGTGATATATATAGGAAATCTATTGAATGCATTTACTATCAAAAAAAAAAACTAAATAAAAATTTGCTTGATTTGATTTCCTTTTGCTGTCAATTATATCACATAATTACATCACAGATTTATAAGTAATGCACTAAAATTATATTCTACAACAAATACAATCGAAACGTTCTTAATAATAATAATAATGAGTTCGAGTATATTTAGAAATATAATTAGAAAAAAAAACAAAAATTTCAGCATCCGAGCCAACCAAGAAGTTGAGACACTACGAACGCAGATCAAGCTGCTGGAGAAGCAACGAGAAGAGGTGCAGGCGAGGCTGAGCGCAGCGGACGACGCTGCGAGCCGCGGGCAGGCCGCGCTCACAAACCTGCAGATAGTGCTGGAGCAGTTCCAGCTAGGTAACCAACGAGAGGAGGTGCAGGCGAGGCTGAGCGCAGCGGACGACGCTGCGAACCGCGGGCAGGCCGCGCTCACCAACCTGCAGATAGTGCTGGAGAAGTTCCAGCTAGGTAAGCAACGAGAGGAGGTGCAGGCGAGGCTGAGCGCAGCGGACGACGCTGCGAGCCGCGGGCAGGCCGCGCTCACCAACCTGCAGATAGTGCTGGAGCAGTTCCAGCTAGGTAAGCAATGAGAGGACGTGCAGGCGAGGCTGAGCGCAGCGGACGACGCTGCGAACCGCGGGCAGGCCGCGCTCACCAACCTGCAGATAGTGCTGGAGAAGTTCCAGCTAGGTAAGCAACGAGAGGAGGTGCAGGCGAGGCTGAGCGCAGCGGACGACGCTGCCAGCTGCGGGCAGGCCGCGCTCACCAACCTGCAGATAGTGCTGGAGCAGTTCCAGCTAGGTAAGCAATGAGAGGAGGTGCAGGCGAGGCTGAGCGCAGCGGACGACGCTGCGAGCCACGGGCAGGCCGCTCTCACCAACTTGCAGATAGTGCTGGAGCAGTTCCAGCTAGGTAAGCAACGAGAGGAGGTGCAGGTGAGGCTGAGCGCTGCGGACGACGCTGCGAGCTGCGGGCAGGCCGCGCTCACCAACCTGCAGATAGTGCTGGAGCAGTTCCAGCTAGGTAAGCAACGAGAGGAGGTGCAGGCGAGGCTGAGCGCAGCGGACGACGCTGCGAGCCGCGGGCAGGCCGCGCTCACCAACCTGCAGATAGTGCTGGAGCAGTTCCAGCTAGGTAAGCAACGAGAGGAGGTGCAGGCGAGGCTGAGCGCAGCGGACGACGTTGCGAACCGCGGGCAGGCCGCGCTCACCAACCTGCAGATAGTGCTGGAGCAGTTCCAGCTAGGTAAGCAACGAGAGGAGGTGCAGGCGAGGCTGAGCGCAGCGGACGACGCCGCGAGCCGCGGGCAGGCCGCGCTCACCAACCTGCAGATAGTGCTGGAGCAGTTCCAGCTAGATAAGCAACGAGAGGAGGTGCAGGCGAGGCTGAGCGCAGCGGACGACGCCACGAGCCGCGGGCAGGCCGCGCTCAACAACCTGCAGATAGTGCTGGAGCAGTTCCAGCTAGGTAAGCAACGAGAGGAGGTGCAGGCGAGGCTGAGCGCAGCGGACGACGCCGCGAGCCGCGGGCAGGCCGCGCTCACCAACCTGCAGATAGTGCTGGAGCAGTTCCAGCTAGGTAAGCAACGAGAGGAGGTGCAGGCGAGGCTGAGCGCAGCGGACGACGCCACGAGCCGCGGGCAGGCCGCGCTCACCAACCTGGAGATAGCACTGGAGCAATTCCGGCTAGGTAAGCAACGAGAGGAGGTGCAGGCGAGGCTGAGCGCAGCGGACGACGCCGCGAGCCGCGGGCAGGCCGCGCTCACCAACCTGCAGATAGTGCTGGAGCAGTTCCAGCTAGGTAAGCCACGAGAGGAGGTGCAGGCGAGGCTGAGCGCAGCGG
Organism: Operophtera brumata; assembly: GCA_932527175.1. NCBI lineage: Eukaryota > Metazoa > Arthropoda > Insecta > Lepidoptera > Geometridae > Operophtera > Operophtera brumata. The sequence continues at coordinate 47,590,774 of OW052239.1, read as the reverse complement.
ACGACGCCACGAGCCGCGGGCAGGCTGCGCTCACCAACCTACAGATAGTGCTGGAGCAGTTCCAGCTAGGTAAGCAACGAGAGGAGGTGCAGGCGTGGCTGAGCGCAGCGGACGATGCTGCGAGCCGCAGGGCAGGCCGCGGTCACCAACCTGGAGATAGTACTGGAGCAGTTCCGGCTGGGTAAGCAACGAGAGGAGGTGCAGGCGAGGCTGAGCGCAGCGACGACGCTGCGAGCCGCGGTCAGGCCGCGCTCACCAACCTGCAGATAGTACTGGAGCAGTTCCCGCTAGGTAAGCTTAGACGGGGCATGCCGCAACATACCAAAATCACAGAATAGAATATAGAATAGAATATTCTTTATTGCACAAAACAAACAACCTACATAGGCGAACTTAATTCTAAGAAGCATTCTCTACCAGCTATAACCTTTGTGTATTGTGGATACATTTGTGTAGGTGGTGTACAAAATGTATATGGTGAAGAAAAAGTACTTTATGTACTTATGTTTTTTTATTATTTTATTAAATCAATCAATTCAGATGAAAAATATTTTGGTCAATGCAAGTGTTTATGAAATTAGTGATCGGAACTGTGCTGATCAAAATGAGCCTAAACACGGTCAATCTCCTATTATCCATCGAGGAGTTCCGTCTCCATTATCAGATCAGCTCGCTGTCACTATAATATTGTACTGTCATTGGAACTTGACAGGTATGCCAAATTTAATCGCAATCGCTTGAGGTTAACTGCTTTAAAATTCAGTTACAAGACCCGAACATACATACAAACATTGCAAGTTACATAAAAGCTTTTAAAAATATGGTATGTATACTACATTATATTTGTGATATGTGGATGAGCTCCCCACCGGTGTCGGGAAGTGCGGTGGTAGAACCTGGATGCGGGTATGAGATTGAAAAGTTCCCCATTATGGAGTCGATAGAATACACTAAGCGAGCCAATTTTAGCCAACTTCTTTAACCGATAGTACCTTAATGTGCATGATAAGGAATCTAAAGGCTCCATTCGCCATATGTTCCAGCGTCGTCATTTTTGATAAATATAATTTTATTCTGTTTCTTCGAGTTATATCGAGTAACTTTTTTTTGACCATATTATTACAGACAAAGAACGCGACATCCAAACCGCCACAGAAAAGATTCGCAACAAAATGGAAGATATAAAACGTGAAAACAGCGGTCTCCATGATGAAATAGTTCGCCTTAACAATAAGCTAGATGAATCCTTGGCCGGGCTCCAAGCGGCGAGCCGTTTGGGAGACCAGCTCGACACCAGGACTGCTCAGATGAACGATTTGAAAGAGCAAGGTACGTAATGTTTTGATTTGAATGTGCTAATGGATATTGAATGATGTGGTACTTTTTCGTTCATAGACAGCTAGAAGTAGTGTAAGATTGTTTAGAACTTTACGTATATGTAAAATATTTTTGAAATGCCTTAAAAAAATGATTTAGGAAACTTAATAATATTGCTTATACGGCCAAACACAAACTTTTCTTTAATTAAGTGTAACTGATATAATGCAAGTTAAAAATTTACCAGTTAAATAGAGCATCAGTAGGTATAGATTCACAAAAAGTATCGCCTCCTTCCTAAAAGTGTCAAAGGCCGTTAGAGCTGTATTGTTTTGAAAAGCTGAAGTTGCAATTTACTGCTATTTTCAATATTTTAATCATCTATGACTATGTCAACTTTATTATTTAAACAAAATGGCGTCTCAATGGTAACTGGTCTTAATATAGACATGGAAATATATAAGAAAACACATTCTAAACGATAGTCATTAGAATTGATATTGATAATTTTTCTATTGTTTTTTTATTGGATTACTTGATAGCAACGTGACACTCGGTAGAACATATTATTTGTAGACAACGCTATGTTAAAAATATGATTTTTAGAAAAAGCTATGTTAAAAAAAACTGTATGTTCGTTGTTTTGACTTTAAATTTAGGCTGACCACTATAGATCTAGTCAAGGCGTACCATCAGATACTTATTACCATCAGTCGGTCGGTTTCTGACTAAATATCAGCTGGTAATTCTGGGCGGTTGTACCCCAGGCTACCGGTTGGTATGCAGTCGGAACCGACACTACCGCATAGACAACTTGACACATGTAAGTTGAATGTTAGATGTTGCTTTTGTATGTAGATGATATTGTTATTGCTATCGTTTTTAAAGCTTTTACGAGTGTCGTATTTCGATTTGATCGTTATATTTTACTGCAATGTTCATGCTTGATTGGTTGATGAGTAGATATTTGTTTTAGATACAATCTGGAAGCTATTTAAGTATTATTATTATTCAGTATTTTACGTCAAATATGAACTAACAAAAAGTTCTCACATTTCTATTCAACAACGTTTTTTTACTTAGCTGTAAATCAATGTTCTTGCTTGATTGATCGATAAGTAGAATATTTCTGTTAGATCAGAAGCTATATAAGAACTATTCAGAGGTCTAGCTTTATTATTTAACGTCAAATGTTAACTTCAAAAAAGGTCTTATATTTCATTGGACGTTTTCTTACTTTACTGTAATTGAAAGTAAATATTGTACGTAAGAACTTGACGGTCGGTATTTATTTCATATTAGTTTTAATATGCAAAAATCAAGATCAAGCTTTTGCCTACTTCGGTCTAATCTCATTTGGTAACTGTGAGGCTTTATCCATCACGGCTGCTGTCTGTCAGCTGTCATAGTTGTAACTGTCAGCTTGACAGGAGCACGTCCGTGTCACACTCAGATTACCATAATGGGGTTTGATCGAGGTTATCGGCTTCACATCGTGTCGTCCCGTTTTATATCACCATTTACGCTTGTCCCAAGTTTATGTCTTGCATTGCACTTTGATGTTTTGTTTGTTTCTGGTTTTACTCTTGTTTTTGGAACTTAAAATTCTTCCCTTGCCTAATTAGTTTCATTTTGTCTCTTACCGTTTAAATATCAAGTTACGATTAAATATTAGTAACAACTAATTGCGGTATTTTTTTATGAAGCTAAATTGAATTATATAGAGACAAGACAGCTAAAAATAGATTTCGCAGAAGATAGTTCCTAAAACAAGAAATATTTTGTTTGATTTTGCTCCCTTTAGTATAGAACTGCATATAACTAGAAGACTGCGACATTGTCTCTGAGTATTACTTCAGGTACTGGTGGTATAGAATCAGGGGCTTGAATCACTGTTACTGAGCTGAGTATTACATGAAACTATTTATTACAGAGTATTTACCTGTCGACTTTCCCAAAATGTTTCATCAAATTGTCAAAACTTGTTTCGTACTGTCTACAGCTTTTATGTTGGATTCTAATCCAATATTAAATCGCTATGCATGAACAACTAGCCTTATTTTCCCATTACTTTGGGCTAGTATACCAGCTATTTAAGCTTCCTCTTACCGTATTTGCAACGATTTTAGATAACATTTTGGCATACAGTCATTTTTGTAATCTCTATATGGATGATATACTAACAGGTTCTATGGAATTTCGTCGTTTACTAAATTGGTTTGAAATCGTTTTCCATATTGATTCTGTGGATAGTCTACTCGTAAGAAAAGCTCGTAAGTGTAAAAGTGATGCCCGCACCCTGCCCAGTGGCTGAATAATACTTTGAGGTCGTGTGTGCATTGCATCGAGCATCGAACCCTCAAGCAAGTTGTCTGCATGGTAAGAGTCGATTGTAGAATTTAACCATATTTCTTTGCCATTTATTTCTTTAATGTTTATTATAATACTGTTAAATTTGAAGAGTGTAAGCACAGGGTATTTAGTTATTGACTGACGATAAAGAAAGGGCGTTTTCTCCAAACATAAAAAATACACCTAAATAAAACTACTAGTTATATTATCAAATTGTGACGAAAACCGACAAAGTTTTGGTGATCAATTCGATAAAAAAGTACTATTAATAATGCATGACTCTTGTTCCGTGGGAGAACGGTAGGCCTTTGGTGTGGGACGCTACATGCGTTGATACCCTTGCACCATCTCATCTGTCTGGGACATCAGTTAGGGCCGGTGCGGCGGCAGATTCCGCCGAGGACCTTAAAAGACGCAAATTTGCAAGTCTCGACAGAGTTTACTTATTTGAGCCTTTCGGGGTCGAGACTCTGGGTCTGTGGGCACCGGGACCCTTCGCGTTTTCAAAATTATTTCAGGGCGTCTGGTCGAAGCGACGCGTTACCCGAGAGCTGGCTCTTAACTGGCTCAACACATTAGTATTGCCGTTCAGCGTGGCAATGCAGCCAGCGTCTTAGGGACGCTTGTCTGGTAGTGATTTGAATCAGTTGAGCTACCTTTGGATCGTTAGCAGCGGTGTTCAGATAGCACAACGGTTTCATATGTATTTTTTTATTTTTGTACTTTCCTACTTGTATTAGTTGTATTATTCTTCCTGTAATTAAATGTAAATAATAAAATAAAATAAAACTCTTCAGCATAAGAGTATAGAGAAATACTCGACAGCATAACAGGTACATATCCTGAGAGTTCCATTATATCGCCACATCCTGTATTACAAAAAACCCTATATATTCCCGCTAGGGTTTCCAGCTAGGCTACGGAATGTGTCGCTTCAAGAAAAAAAATCATAAATAAATTCAGGGTAGGCAGCGCATCGACAAAACCCCCGGTGTTGCCGGTGTCTATAAGCGACGGTGACCACTTTACATCGGGTGGGCCGTAAGCTAGTTTGCCTATTAGTTTAATAAAAAAAAATAAAAAAATTGCAACATTCACAAACGAATTATGTCTCAAATAAGTAAAACTAAAATGTATAATAAAAGTACAATGAAACTTTACTGAATCTTAATTGAAAGTGTGCCAGTGAAAATTACTTTTATTGTTATTGAATACAATTGAACTCACAATACAGTAAGAACTCTTCAAACGTCAGTGGCGGCCGCCGAGGAGAGGTACTACAACGCGATATCGAACCAACAGGATAAAGTGGACAAGAATCTGGTGAAGAACCTGATCATCAACTATGTGATGACGGCGTCTAACAGCAAGTAAGCATAACTTTTGTAACTATCATGGTTATGTACATAATTTTCACTAAAAACGGGATATTTACCATGATTTTTGAGTTTTAAATGTTCCCGATATTTCGGCACAGTTGCTGTTATTATACATAGAAAATACCCAGAACACCCTGAACAAATATCTGCGATCGCACAAATATTTGTTCCGAGGCGGGAATCGAACCCGCAACCTCCTGCGTCGCAGGCCAACTTTCGCCTGCCGCGCCACAGAGGTCATTTAGCATAGTATAGCTTTATCCCGCTGTATAGCTCTGTCCCGCTCACATCACACATCACATGACGACCTCTGTGGTGCGGCGGGCGAACGTTCGCCTGCGACGCAGGAGGTTGCGGGTTCGATTCCCGCCTCGGAACAAATATTTGTGCGATCTGCAGATATTTGTTCCGGGTGTTCTGGGTATTTTCTATATATAATAAAAAATATCTATCTATGTAATATATTGTATTATGTATATCAGTTGTCTAGTACCCATAACACAAGCTCTGCTTAGCTTGGGGCTAGACAATGTTGTGTGAACTGTCCAGCATTATTTATTATTATTTATTATTATCTAAGAGACTACTGATTTCGAGATAGCGTACGACCGGCCGCGATTTTGCCGCGAAATCGATTAACCAATAACAGCGCAAGATTTTAGCGCGCGATTGCTATTGGTAGAGAGAAGGTTACCGCGCTAAAGAAATTGGTCTACGGCGCAGGTACATCGGGGCGACTTATATTTTAGGTAAAACTAATGTATTGTATTAAGGCGATATGTCAAAATACTGAATAGTAGGTCATTTTAGCTCCTTGTGTAACAATCCACTAATAATAATAATATAAAACTTTATTGAGGACACAATATGAGTTCAGGTACACTAAAGATAAAAATACAGTTAATGTCCTACAATCGGCGGTCTTATCACAGGCATCGATTTCTTCCAGACAACCGTTAATGCTAAACTTATATTAAGAAAGCTAAGCTACATGCAAAAACAGAAACTGTTATTAATAGTAATTCAATTATGTAATTTCCAGACTACAAGTCCTCCGCGTGCTATCGACAGTGCTGGACTTCAATCAGCAGGAGTGCGAGCGACTCGGGCTGGTCCGCGCCGCCGCGCCCGACAGCCTCGCCGCAGAGTTCGTCAAGTTCCTGCAGAACGAGTCCACGCCCAGACCTGCCTTACCGGCAATGGCCGCCATTTCTCGCAACACCACCCCCGCCGTCTCTAGGAGAAGCTCTACCACGGGTTGGTCCAAAACCATTTCTAACGTTTTTAACCCCCGACGCAAAAACGAAGGGGAGTTATAAGTTTGACGTGTCTGTGTATGTGTGTGTGTGTCTGTCCCAACGTAACTCCCGAACGGATGAACCGATTTAGATTTTTTTTTGTTTGAAAGGTGAATTTGTCGGGAGTATTCTTAGCTATGTTTGATCAAAATCGGTTCAGCAGTTTCATTGCGTTGGGGGTTTTTTAAATTTTCAAATTAATTAAGGCTGCGATTCCGCCAGGCAGAAATCTTCTTACAATAAAAACGCCACGCGCCGCTCGAAAAAGCGGTTTTTATTGAATATCTTTTGAAATATAGATAATTTTAAAAAACCCCGTGGTTGAACCCCCCCGTTTTATTGTATTGATTTTATTTATCCAATTTTTGATCCAATAATCTGTACCATATTAGCAAACAATCGAATCTAGCCAAAAGTTTGAGGTAACTTTGTGTTATTTTTTTTATAAGAAATTTTTGTCCTATCGTTTTTCTGTCTAGGTGATCCCTCGGTATTATAATGTAGTATCCATGCACATTTTTAATTTGAATATTGTACTTGATTTAGTCAGTTAAAAATCGAATCTAAGATTAGTAGGTTGGCGTAAAAAAAAATAAGAAATATAATTTTAACCATCTGTAATTTTTAAGAGGGCTCCCATACACCGCACGTGATTTTTTGCCGTTTTTATAAATAGTGAAACCAAACCCTTCATACGCGAGTCTGACTCGCACTTGGCCGGATTTTTGGGGCAGTTGTGTTAAAATATAACATTTGTTCTTCATCCACAGGTCCGAACCCGACGTTCAACGACGCCACGCACAAGCGGAACCCTTCCACCGGCTCCAACAACCTCCTCTTCACCACCCTGGACAGCGTTGAGACCTCCTCACAGCTGTCCCGGGACTCGGTGGAGCCGAGACAGACCCTGGACACGGGCGTCAACCAGACCCGGAACAACGAGGGGGCCATCCTTAAACACGTGCTCAGAGATATGTGATGGAGGGACAAACATTTCTTTATCAAGTTTATTTTTAAAGTCATTTGACAATTTGGTCTGGTCATGCTAACTGTGCAGTATCCACGTAATCTTTAATTAGATTTATTTAATTAGCTCATAATTACACACAGACATAATAAAGACACATTAATACATTTTCAATACACACAAATTACAAATTATTATTTAAGTCAAATTACAACAAGGAGGCACAAAACAACACAGCGAATTAAATACAACAAATAAATACATACGCAGACACAAGGGACCCTCAGATACCGGGGCAGCGCCCCATAATTGCTACGCTTGGCAGACGGACTAGTGATCGCAGTATCGGTGTTAAGTACTCAGGTGGATGCTGCTGCCCATCGCCCTATTGGAATACTATTCGTAAACCCAACATTTTCGATCCAGTGATTAAAACAAATATCAAGATTTTAGTTTGATATTTTAAAAATATTAAAACTAATTATACATAAGTAGTTAAAACATCGTATAAATTTCATCAAATTGCTGTATAATTAAAATTAATTGTCGATTTTTAAAACGCTTTATTTAGCATATAAATGTGTATACATTCTACGTTCAAATAATATAGTATTCTGTAGCAATAATTTTATTTTAATTTCTTAATTTTATATTTCTGTATAAATTTTTAATTTGGTGCCTTATTATTGTTAAATATTGTAGTAATAATAATCTAATTTATCTTTTTTATGGTTTATCAATAAATAAAACCTTGTATAAATTAGGCTAGCCTTCATCGGCGTTGCAAGTAAGCCAGTAGGACAGTAAAAGAACGAAAGAGAGTGAACTGGAGCAAGGCATTAAAACGTAGTTTGGTTATTGGCCGAACTAGTTCCTTCCAACTGGCCATCGTGTACAAGACAACCAACCACAAATAAAAAAAAACAATATGGCGCTCATCTTGGCCAATCAGAAACTGAATGTTTGAAAGACACTTTAATTATTTTATTTAATATTTAATTGTAGGATTTGTAATAATTAATTTAATTAAATTTTATTATTTTTTGCTTGTTTTGTGTAAGTACGTGATTGTGGTTTGTACAAAATAACAGCTGTCCGATTTTTAAATTGAATTTCAATGTAAAATGTGTTATAACGCGTCGTCGTAAGATTCAATTTGGTTCTATTGAGATTGAAGATATCAGTGCTCTTTCGTTTCGTTTTTAAATAGACTATGTATATTTATGGAAAACGGCTTTCCATAAAATATTATGTATTTTTTTTATGGAAAACGGCATTCATAAATAAATGTTTACACTTTTATTGAAAACATGAATTTTAATTAAATTACAGCCTTTTAATTAAAATAAATTGTAAAATAGTGCTTGTAAAATTAAATATAATTTGTGAATAATTTAGAAATAAATGATGCCTAATTATTGTTACACAACATTCGTTTTTAATTTCAATAAATAAATGGATGATAGAAATAACTTTTTATTTGTTTTATTTGTTTTCACCATCATCAGTCTACAGATATCAGATAGGGCTCTCCCGTAGAATGCCACGACGGGTGGTCTTGAGCCGCCTCAATCCACCGCCTTCCTGCGACCTCTATAATGTCGTTGGTCCTTCGAGAGCCTTCCTATACTTGTCTGGTTTGTGGTCGCGACTAGAGAACCTTTATTCCCCAACGGTTGTCAGTTCTGCGATCTATATGGCCTGCCCATTGCCACTTCAACTTGCTAATTCTGAGAGGTATGTCGGTATGTGTTAAGTGGTTGGTAAAAGTGTGGATTAGTTCCAAAAGTAGAAGAGCCTTTGAAAAATTTGGGTAACTTTTTTTTTTTTACTTCGATAGGCCTTTGTTTGACCACGATCTCACCTGTTGGTAAGTGTCGATGTGGCCGAAGATGGAGCACAAAGGTCTAGAAGGCACCTATTCACTCTACACTTGAAGAGACCCAGATTATAGTTTTCAGGAAAGACAGACGACGTAGTGTGTTCCACTCCTTTGCAGTTCGCATTATAAAGGTAGAAAAACTTTTAGTACGAATAGAAGGTATACCACAGAATATATCAATAAATAACTTTTTTTCTTTTTTTTTTCTTAACATATTGTGTCCCACTTCTGGGCAAAGGTCTCCCCCAAAATTTTCCAGGCATCCCGGCCTTTGGCAGTTTCCCACCACTCCTTCTCGTGAGCTTCGAGATCGTCCCGCCAACGCCTTCTCGGTCGGCCCCGTCGTCGCCTTCCGTCTTCAGGCACCCAAGTAGTTACTACGTTCGCCCACTTCTCGGGGTGCATCCGACTGACGTGGCCAGCCCATTCCCACTTGAGCTGTGCTGTTCTGCTCCCCACATCGGCAATGCCAGTTATCGAACGCAGCATGGTGTTCCGCACTCGGTCGATGCCTTTAATACCGAGAATGCTGCGTTCCATTGCTCTCTGGCAAATCTTGAGCCTGGACTTCTGTAACTCGGTCAGCGACCATGTCTGCGCACCGGAGGTTAGGACAGGCAGGATACACATGTCGATGAGTTGGTGCTTTAGTGTAAGTGGAAGGTCACCCTTCATGTGCTCTTTCATGGACCAGTAGCTCTTCCAGGCATTTTCGATGCGGCGATCAATTTCCTTGTCCTGCCTGTTTTCGAAGGATGCTAACTGGCCCAAGTATATGTATTCATCGACATAGTGTAGATCCTGCCCATCTACCTCGACCATACGCTTCGTGCTGTTGGTCATAATTTGCGTCTTCGACCGGTTCATGTGAAGCCCAACCTCAAGACTCGCCAAGTCGTTTACCTCCTACGACAATGCCTTTTGTAGCCCATGAATCAGCCAGTGTTTTGAAGACTTCCTCCAAGGCGCTTGTAAATAGTAAAGTTGAGAGCGGATCGCCTTGTTTCACACCCTTTTGAATTGTGAATGATGGGCCATTGGAGGTAAGTTTAATATTTGCGGTGCTATGGCTATATACTAGTTTGATTAAATCTATGTAGGTTTTTTCTATTTGTTGATTTTCTAAAGCTTGAAATATTGCAGAATGTTTTATGCTATCAAACGCCTTTGCGTAGTCCAAAAAGGCTAAGTAGAGGTTTGTTAAATTCAGAGTATTTTTCTATGATTTGATTTAGTGTATGGAGGTGGTCAGTAGTAGAGAAACCGGGTCGGAAGCCAGCTTCTTCCGGTGGTTGGTGCTGGTCGAGCTTGCTCCTAATGCGGTTTTGGATAACTTTAATAAAAGCTTTGTACACATGTGACACCAGGCTGATTGGTCTATAATTGCCTATGGCGGATTTGTCCCCCTTCTTATGAAGGAGAACAATGTTTGCGTGGCACATATGTGTTGGGATATTTCCTGTCTGCAGAATCGAGTTAAATAGATTTGTTAAATGGGGGAGCAAGGTGGGTGAGCCTATTTTTAGTGCCTCTGTTGTTCTCTTCTCCTGGACTCCTTTCGTATTTCATTGCTTTTAGCACGTTGTGAACTTGTTTCCCTGTGAAGAATGGAATTGTATTAGGACAACTGTATTCTACTGCCGGATTATCTTTGGACGCATCTGAATATAAGGTTTTGTAAAAATCTGTACAAATTTCCATTTATTTATCGCGGCTATTTTGCTTTTTTCCATGTTGATCTTGGAGAAAATTTATCCGTTGCTTACCTCTTGTTAAAAATAAATAAATAATAATAAATAATGCTGGACCAGTTCACACAACATTATCTAGCCCCAAGCTAAGCCAGAGCTTGTGTTATGGGTGTTAACTGATATACTTAATACAATATATTACATAGATAGATATTTTTTATTATACATAGAAAATACCCAGAACACCCTGAACAAATATCTGCAGATCGCACAAATATTTGTTCCGAGGCGGGAATCGCACCCGCAACCTCCTGCGACGCAGGTGAACCATCGCCAGCCGCGCCACAGAGGTCGCCTATAGGTCAGAGGTATAATAGTACAAGTAGGTATACTAATGAGGTAAGGATGGTACCGAGCCGTACGCCTATCCCAATAGTCTTACCGATTATTCTTACCAGTTGAACTACTGGGTATTTCCTTCCCATTTTCTCCTGCTCATTACACCCTGTAACTCACCCCTAAAGAAATCCTACAGTTCCCGATAGCTATAGACTTTAGTGGCTCTTTCTGCCATTTTAGAAAAAAGACGTCAATATTTTTTTTCCTAGTGTTTTTGAGTTATTTTGTGTAATTTTGGTGGCATTTTATGTCTATACACAGATCACAAGTGTGGTGAAATGAAATAGAAGTGTATTGCGTGACTTTTCAAGTTGATGGAAATTATCTACCAAAAGTTTTGTAAAACGGCCACCGTTTTACTAACACATGACTTGACTGTGACTTTGCCGACTTAAAGGATTGTAACGTTGCATAATAAAGTTATACTGGAAAATGAGCCGTGAGTTACACTGGAAAATGAGCCGTGAGTTACACTGGAAAATGAGCCGTGAGTTACACTGGAAAATGAGCCGTGAGTTACACTGGAAAATGAGCCGTGAGTTACACTGGAAAATGAGCCGTGAGTTACACTGGAAAATGAGCCGTGAGTTACACTGGAAACTGAGCCGTGAGTTACACTGGAAAATGAGCTGTGAGTTACACCGGAAAATGAGCCGTGAGTTACACTGGAAAATGAGCCGTGAGTTACACTGTAAAATGAGACGTGCGAAGCCATTTATAAAGAAAAAAAATCTGTGGGCTTGAAACATGGACTTAGTATGCTTGAAATGACTGGTAACAGAATGCGTTTCAAAAAACAGCCTGGTACCTATCCAAAAAAACAATACAAAATTCAAAAAGAAAAGGTACTACTAGCACGTACTAGGTACAAAATTGGGCGATAATGTTATTGTTTTTTATATATATTATAATAAATTAGTTATTTAAAGTATTATGTTAATATATCGACCTATAATGATTCATAATAGCACAACCACACACTCTACATTACCTACACAAAAGTTAGCTGGAAGAAAATGCTAATTAGTTTTAATTTCGTCTTACTACTGATTTTTAACCGACTTCAAAAAAAAAGGAGCAGATTCACAAGTCGTGTGTTTTTTTGTTTTGTTTTTTTGTTACCTCATATCTCCGTCATTTATGAAACGATTTTGTAAAAAAAAAAACTTCCAGATTGGTCCCATTTTCATCAAAACCTGGTTCTACTGATAGCATCCATGAGGAATTGACGGAACTCCTCAAATATTATAGGCACACATAGCAATTTCGGTATTTTCAGCAACAAGTCAAGGGTTTGGTGAAGTGGAACTGATGAAGAAGACCAGATGGCCATTGGATCTACTCAATGATAAGTATTTCACGGGTGGCGATAAGGGTGACTTTTCGATATCCGATTGAGCTGAAATTTGGCATACTTGTCAAGTTCCGATGACAATACAATATGATGGTGACAGCAAGCTGATCTGATAATGGAGACGGAAGGTGGACAGTACGGAACTCCTCGATGGATGATAGTAGTTTTTTTTTAGAAAATAATTGTAAAAATAAAATAAAATAAAATCTATCTATCTTACTCAATCACGCCAAAACGGCTAAACCGATTTCGGTGAAATTTGGTATACACATAGATTATGACCTGGATTGTGCTATAGGCTACTTTTTATCCCGGTAAAACACGAGCTAAGCCGAAGCCAGACACTAGTTCTGTATAAAAAAAACTTCCTATCATCGAGTAGCCCGTCAGTCGGATGTGGGTGCGGCTGCTAGTTTGATTAGACCTTTTCAATTACATTAATGTTCTCGATGGATAACCACTTTACAACCACCGACACGATTATCAATGTCTGGAGCTGATTCAAGGAAGACCAACACTTATTAAGCTTGCTAATCCGGTGGGCTATGTCAATGACTAGCTCTCTGTCGGATAATCTCATTTCAGATTTTTTATCTTTCAGAAAAACTTCGAGCTTATCCCGTTCCATAGCTCGCTGTGCAACCTTGAACTGGTGGATTAGTCCTACCGTGAGTGACCACGTCTGGGCACCATAGGTAGGACGAAATGATTGAAGACTGACATTGTGGTACAGGCGACGTGGTAATGGCAATGGGCTGCCATTGTTCGGTCGAGTTGATATGGCCGTGAAATTTCTGTATTTTTACTATTATTTTATTCCGTGGACAAATTTAAGTAAATGATGAAAAAAAAAATATGATTGGTTAGCTATAGGTTGTTTTTATAATTGAAATGGTTTTTTTTGACCTGCAATTGTGTGATTTTGATGTTAAATATTTCGTGACATTAAAATTTATTTGACATGGTGCATTATTAATTACTAGTTTGTTTCACAGCGTTGAATAATGTGACTTGAACTAGGTACCTATTTTTACATTCAGTTAATATAATAATAATGTGACTTGAACTAGGTACCTATTTTTACATTCAGTTAATATAATAATAATGTGACTTGAACTAGGTACCTATTTTTACATTCAGTTAATATAATAATAATGTGACTTGAACTAGGTACCTATTTTTACATTCAGTTAATATAATAATAATGTGACTTGAACTAGGTACCTATTTTTACATTCAGTTAATATAATAATAATGTGACTTGAACTAGGTACCTATTTTTACATTCAGTTAATATAATAATAATGTGACTTGAACTAGGTACCTATTTTTACATTCAGTTAATATAATAATAATGTGACTTGAACTAGGTACCTATTTTTACATTCAGTTAATATAATAATAATGTGACTTGAACTAGGTACCTATTTTTACATTCAGTTAATATAATAATAATGTGACTTGAACTAGGTACCTATTTTTACATTCAGTTAATATAATAATAATGTGACTTGAACTAGGTACCTATTTTTACATTCAGTTAATATAATAATAATGTGACTTGAACTAGGTACCTATTTTTACATTCAGTTAATATAATAATAATGTGACTTGAACTAGGTACCTATTTTTACATTCAGTTAATATAATAATAATTGCATGCTAAGCTTAAGCGGAATGTGTCGGACATGATATAATTATTTAATATCTTTATTTTAACCACATTTTAGGCAATAAATAAATTTCATTTCATTTAATTTCAATTCTAGTATGCGTAGTAGGATCAATCGGTCTGTTTACATTGGGTTGCATATTGAAAAAGTAGGTATGACGAGTTGGGAACATAATTCCTATAGTAATTCGTCAACTCGCAATAAATGATACGAGATTTTCTATGACGAGTCGACGAAAGTCTATAGCCGTAACCAGTGGTGAGCTCATCTCCGCTATTGCTTTCCCACGACTATCTCGGCTAATGCTTTTCTCGATCCTCTTAATTTACATATTGAATAAAAAAAAATGTTACATATTTAATTTTCTTAAATCTTGTCGTAAGTTGTAAAATCTATCCAAAATGCAGGAGTCATTAAGGTGTAGCCTAGTATCTAGGTAGATAGGTTAGGTAACTAGATCTAGACTGAAAACAGACCCACCTTACACCTAGGTTAATAATAATAGATTGTACAACTAGGGACTAAAACGAGCCATTTCATACGAGATGTTTCGCCTAGAATTTCGGCTATGGAATTATATAGTATGAAAATAGGGTTTAGTCCCGAATCTTATTTTCACATCGGAAGCGGGTTTTTTTTAAATGGTTTATTTTATGAAAACTTAAAGGCACATCAGTTGGAGTTTTCAACAAAATGTTTTCCTCCTGTAATTTGGTTAGTGATTTTTGTATTTGGGAAGTTGTATTATGTTGAGTTGGGTGTGGAGTAAAAGGATAGTTGCAGCCTTGAGTGGTTTTCATAAGAAATATCTCTGCCTACATCTGAATGTTGAATGATGTAAATGCATGCGGCTCGATATTATTTGGAAGCATATTAATTGCTTAACTAAAACCAACCACCAAGTTTTAACCAGCTTGTTGCCTTGGACTCGATCGAACGCAGAGCTTTCAGGCTTATAGGTGAACAACATATGGCGGAGACTAAGATCCAGAGTCCGGAGCACCGCCGTAAAGTCGCATGCATTTCGATCTTCTATAGATTACATTTTTGGGAATGCTCCCAGGAACTGCACGATCTGATCCCACCATCTCCTTTTCATCATAGGCCGAGCAGGCGCACGGCTCGGTACCATCCTCACCTCATTAGTGTACCTTCTATTTGTACTAAACGTTTCAGTAATGCGAACTACTAAGGAGTGGAATACACTACCGTCGTCTGTCTTTCCTGAAAACTATAATCTGGGTCTCTTCAAGGCTGGGGTGAATAGGTGCCTTCTAGACCTTTGTGCTCCATCTTCGGCTACATCGTCACTTACCAACAGGTGAGATCGAGGACTTTGTAAAGGTCTATCAATGTTTAAACCTCTTGTTCCGTTGCGTGATATTAGATATACTTATTTTGTGTAAATTATTCTATGTAGCCTTCAGCCGGCTTACATTACGTAACTAATTTTTGTAGCAATAACCAGTAATCTTCATTAGAAAACCGGCCAAGTGCGAGTTGGACTCGCGCACGAAGGTTTCCGTACCATCATCTATAAAAACGGCAAAAAAAACACTTTTGCTGTGTGGGAGCCCTCTTAAATATTTATTTTGATCTGATTTTTAGTATTTGTTGTTAGCTATAACAACAAATACTAAAAAACAAACCACCTCTCTGTTCTGTTCTGTTGCCGCCAGGCAACAGAAATACATCATCTGTGAAAATTTCAACTGTCTAACTATCACGGTTAATGAGATACAGCCTGGTGACAGACGGACAGACGGACAGCGGAGTCTTAGTAATAGGGTCCCGTTTTCCTTTGGGTACGGAACCCTAATAAAAGCCTCGCGTCACTTGAAAAAGCCGTTTCAATGAATATCTCGTAAAATATACTCAGATAATTTTATAATACCCCTACAGTAAGCCCTCGGCTTTTGGTGAATTGATTTTGTTTATCTAGTTATTGACACCATAATATGCACCATATTGAGAAACAATCCAATCTTGCCATAAACTACAGGGAAGTACCTAACTTTGTGTTTCTTTACAACCGAGAAAATATTGTTCTATCGTGTTTCTGGTACAATGATCCCTCGGAATTATAATGTAGTATCCATGCATATTTTTAATCTGAATATAAAAATATATTTATTTACAGAAATAATAATACAACTAATACAAAGTATCAATCATTGGAACGAGCTACACAGTCCGCAGGTAATCTCGACAGAGCGACATTACATACCAAGAATGGTACAAGAGGCAATTGAGATTACTGTACAGAAATTTCAATAGAGAAGATGGTTTTCAATTATCTGGAGTATGGAAGCCTGTGGTGAGAATGTGTAAGAATCAAAAAAGTTTGGTACCTGCTACCATCGACGTAAATAAAATGAATGGACGGGCCTTAGGGAACGATAGTTTTGAAGCTTCTAAACAGACCTAGCTAGTATACTTCGCTTCAGTCAGTCTTTGTCACGGCAACGAGTGACAGCTATGCTGAAAAATACCAAAATTAGATACCTTGGTGATACAATGCCTTCCTGTGCTTTTCTGCAAGTGCAAACAACACAAGAAATACAAATAAAGCTTCAGGCATCGCATTTCATTCGTAAGTAAAGGTTTTGTAATATAATTTTCATCAATTGATAAAAAACTTATAAAAATTGTCGTGTAGTAGGAAAACTACATAAGTAACACATTTTGCGAAATAGACTTTATTGCATAGTTATGATGGCCCATACATGTCGATGGACACGTCTTGCTCTAGAGGACGAGCGACAAGGAGGACTACGCCCCAGGACATTATCTCAATGTTCCCCACTCTGAATGAAAGTTAACAGACACAAGTTTATACTCGTAGATAGTTTTAATTTTAGTCGACATACCTTTTTCTTTTTGATACTTAGAATTATTGTGTTCCACAAATTGATTTCATTTTGTTGATTTTATAAGCAATAGTCGTTTAGATAAGTTTGTTATGTCACTTACTTTGAATTTAAAAGTCTGCTAAAATAATGTAGGTGTTTCAGTATTTTTCTAATATTCAGTCTTGATAAAAAAAAATGATTATGAAGACGACCTCTGTGGCGCGGCGGGCGAACGTTCGCCTGCGACGCAGGAGGTTGCGGGTTCGATTCCCGCCTCGGAACAAATACTTGTGCGATCCGCAGATATTTGTTCAGGGTGTTCTGGGTATTTTCTATATATAATAAAAAATATCTATCTATGTTAATATTGTATTAAGTGTATCAGTTGTCTAGTACCCATAACACAAGCTCTGCTTAGCTTGGGGCTAGATAATGTTGTGTGAACTGTCCAGATATATTTATTTATTAATATAAGTTGGTTTTATTTTAAAATGTATTTTAATATTATTTTTAATCTATACCCATGGATAGGATTGTCATATTCAAATAAGTAAATAATAGATCATTTCATGATTTCACTATTATGGGAAAATTAAATAATGGCACTTATCATTAGCTTTTTGAACCTCAGTGGAGATCATTGACGAAGGAAAACTAAACAATTGACATGCAAAAATAAATAACTGCATCAATTATTCAAAACTTTGGCGAGGGAAAAATACATAGTCGTTTTTTTTTTTCTCTTAATCAAAAGAACTAAAATGTATTATCATTAAATTCAAAAATAGATACAGTACCAATCTATAACTTATCAAAACACGGACTGCAAAATTAGTTACGATAAAAAAGTTATTGCCATTTTTGACGCAATAAAACAGTAAATCGCGTTTTTCTCGCGATTTTGGTTCTGTTGTTGTTATTACTTATTTAGTTTTCCAACTACAGCGACGAAATATTTGACAAGACTTCACGCATGACGGATGGTCCGGTACAGACTGCAAAAAAATCTGATGCCTAAGGGGTATCGTATTGATTTAGAATTGTAATTTGCATTATTTACGTCAAAACATTGCTAAGCACGTCGCTTTAGGTAATTGCATATAATATGTAATGGCATGTTAATTAACCTTATAGCTTTCCAAAAGAAATCTAAGGTAAACAAAAATGGATAGAAGTCATAAGACGAGCAAGAACAGACGACTTTTGGAAGTAGAATACATTTTCCCGTATTTGCTCTGATAATTTTCTACACAATGAATTTAATACGCCAAAAAACGGTTAGTAGTAGTAGAGCTTTTTTGTGAAAGAGTTCGTCCGGGGAAGTACTACCACCATACCTGTTTCTGCCGCAAAGCAGTAGTGCTCGCATTGCTGTGTTCCGGTTTGAAGGGTAAGGGTGCCGATGAAATTACGGCCACATGGGACTTTTCATCTTTATGTTTCAGGGTGGCGGGCGCAGTGGAATGCCATATAGGGCGCGTCCTAGGTGGACGTGACCTGAGGTAATGCACTGTTCATAGGCAGAGGGTACCACTTAACATCAGGTGGGCCATCTTCTTGATCTGTCATTCCAAGTAGTATAAAAAAATTCATTGTGCAAAAGTCTTAAAACTGCACTCTGCAGTTTCTTAAATACTGGAATTTTTATACATTTATGTTTCCGTACGATTTTTATGATATTTTCTTAGTTTATTGAGTGATGAAAAATATATTTTTCACAAATTGATTGAGCTGAAGACCTTAGGTGGACTTGCTTTTCTATTGATTTATATTGTGTATGTTTGAGAGCTGAAAAATAGATACGTAACTACATAAAACAGATGGGAACCATGTATTTTTGTAAAAGCTTCATTCAATAATTGAATTTTTTCGGCGATTTTTTGTACTATAAACCTACTGAAATAACTTTAGAAAACACATTGCATCTTTTAAAGTATTAAGTATTAAAAAAAATACAGTTTTTAAGAAGTTCAATAATTTAATTTCACCTAGTTTATTTACAAGACCGCCAGGAGTGGCGCTATAGAGAAGAGGCCTTTACTCAGCAGTGGCTGGATAGATAGATAGATAGATAGATAGTTTATTTGTTGACCGTACCCTAAATCCGAATTGTCTTATTTTTCACGGACGTTTTGTATGGGTAAGGCCAGTCCATTTATTTTACTTTGGTCGAAGCCTGCTACGCGTCCGGACACCGTTAGTGTTGTGTGTCGAGTTGGTGTGAATTGTGACAATGAAACTGATGGTAGCGGTATCGTTCGTAATAAAAGAGTGAGAGAGGGTAGATCGATATATCTGCCAATAACATCTACTCGCAAAGACTTTAGTCAGTTCTCCCGTGATCATGGCGCATGCAACTGTGCCGAAATATCGGGAACATTTAAAACTCAGAAATCATGGTAAATATCCCGTATATTATCATAGTATATTTCCGTTTCTAGTGAAAATTAAATACAAAGCCTGTACAAAATTTAAAAAATACATATGAAACCGTTGTGCTACTTGAATACCGCTGCTAACGATCTAAAGGTAGCACAACTGATCCAAATCACTACCAGACGGAAACGTCCCTAAGATGCTGGCTGCATTGCCACGCTGAATGGCAATACTTGTCTAATGATATTGTACTTGATTTACCCTGTAAAGAAACAAGTCTACAAATTGAAATTTTGCAGCTCATTCATCATTCATAATCATTTCGATTGAAAAACTCGACTTAAGTATCTCGAATGAAAAATCTAGCTAAGTAGACATAAAGTACCTACTGAAAACTTTCTTAGTTCACATTTAGGTTTTTATAACTAATTCTGACCTTGAAACAGCCAATCCCAAAAATAACAACTAGGCCATATTACATTTCTATTGAACATGACATCGTAACCTCAAACAGGCCCATAAAAAACCCAGCTTTCTAAACGCACCAACGTAATTAAAAAACAAAATTATTCCCCCACCACTTGATTAAGAGCCTCCCCTAAGGTGGAGGGTGTTCCACCCCATTTCTTCACACTACGGTCAGTTGTAACAGGGCCGCCTTGAGCGACGTCGTAGCCGTAGAAACAGATTGCAAAACAAAAATAAACATAACAATTTCGCAAATGAAAAATTACATCTGGGTCTTTACAAAAAGTTTTAACACTTCGGTTTCCGAACGAAGTGAAGCCGGTCGCCATTTTTCATGTTTTTTCTGATCATTGTGCTAATTTAGAAGCCATGGCCGAAGCAAAACCTAACCTTCGCGTATGCAAAGCAGTTTTATACATTTAGCTAATTTAAATGTAATAAAGCAAAATGACAGGCAAAGTGTTTATTAGCGCCAAAAAAACCATCATGGTGGATTTGGTACCCGTTATCTTCCACTTTTTTAAAATTAAATTGAAATGACGTCTTTCAACCTGCGCCGTGTGAGTTAGCGAAAATGTAAACTTTGACTATTTTGTGATCTTCCAAGACTTGGACTGTTTGTGTGTTAATGATAGTTTTTTGGATTTTTGTATACCTATTCTAGTACTTCCGGTGAGTAGAATATTCACATTCTTATCTCAGGCCTGGCCAGCATGATCCTTGGTGACAGGGAATATCCTTGAATTTATGGGTACTGCTATAGGCCTTGAGTGAAGACTGCGCCAAACCCAGGCAGAAATCTTCATACAAAAAAAAACGCCTCGCACCGCTCAAAAAAGCGTTTTTTATTGAATATCTCGTAAAATACAGATAATTTTAGAAAACCCCTTCAGTAAACTTTCGGCTTTGTTGTATTTTTTTATCTAATGTTTTACCCAATAATATGAACTTATAAACAATCGAATCTAGGAAATTAATTGAAGTTACTTTGTTTTTTTTTCTATCGAGAAAATTTTGTCCTATCGTGTTTCTGGTACAGTGATCCATTGGAATCGTAATGTAGTATCCATGCTTTGACCAAAGTAAAATACTTTGGTCGAAGTATCCATGCATATTTTTAATTTGAATATTGTACTTGATTTAGTCTGTTAAAAATCAAATCTAAGATTAGGAATTTTGCGGCATACCCTACCTTAATGTGGCCAGTTTTAGTCTCATTTTAGTTTAAGATGTTTCTTAGTTATGTCTGCTTGGTAAGAAATATATTTTCTCCAAAGACACATGGGCAACGCACGTAGATTTGTGACAAAATGGAATTAAAAGCATTTTTGGGGTTTCGTATCCAAGGGGTACCAAACGTGACCTTATTACTAAGCCTACGTCGTCTGTCTGCCTGTCTGTTTTGTGTCCCAGGTCTATAACTCAGCATCCGTAAGGTGTCAATAAATCAAAGGGGGCCCTTTACAGATTTCTCCAACCAATAGCACGTTGTAATCAGTGGGTACAGCTTTCCAAATTGCAAGAAAAACATAAAAAACAGAATAACAGTAGTGGCATATAATGTGTAACATCTGACATCGCACCTCCTCGGTGATTAGCAACATGGCTGATAGTACCAACCTCGCGGAAAATGCACGCTTCCTGTTATACACTTCCGTCCCTTTTCACGAAATCACTCCCACAGATTGCAGGAGGGCAAGGGGAAAGATGGTACACATCAATAACTCGGATATTCTGTGATGAACACTTCTCTAGTTATGGAGGAACTGTCCACCTAGGACGCGACCTATGTGGCATTGCACAGCGCCCGCCACCCTGAGACATAAAGATGAAAAGTCTCATGTGCCTGTAATTTCATCGGCACCCGTACCCTTCAAACCGGAACACAGCAATGCGAGCACTACTGCTTTGCGGCATAAATAGGTATGAAGTTAGTATACTACCCCGGACGAACTCTTTCACGAAAAAGCTCTTACTGCTAGATGCGGAGTTAGCGACGATTTTAGCACGCTTTTATTAGCTTCAAACAATGAGGAGTTTTCAAAGTGTCGATCTCTTGACGATGAAAGAACTAAACTGACAAAGTTTAGTTCTTTCATCGTCAAGAGATGGCACTCGCGTAACTATTGGTATTTACTTTTAAATGTCATCATGGCAGAGGAGAACTACGTTCAGCTTGTACTAATATTTATTCTGTGTACGTAAACAGTTTAATAAAATAAAATCCCGTAAAACTATGTAATAATTAATATATTTGTGATAGTTACGCATTTTGAAATATTTACTGTTAACAAAACTGTCGCCAACGCCTTCTAGCGAGAGATAAATAATGCTAAAATGACACTAGGAAAACTCCTCATTGGAATCGTATTTTTGACCACTTCCTGATATCCGATTGAACTGAAATTTGCATACCTGTCAAGTTCCGATGACAATATAATATGATGGTGACAGCGAGCTGATCTGATGATGGAGACGGAAGATGGATAATGGAACTCCTCGATGGATAATATAGTAGCCTGGCAGTAATTTGACTCATTTTGATCAGCACACGGTTCCGATTAATGAGTTTAGAAAAACACTTAAGAGTATTTGGTCAAATCTTGCAATTGAGTCTTAAAGCTTATCCTCAATAGATTGAGATTAAATTTGTCATACCTGTCAAATTCCGATCTCACTGCAATATTATGGTGACAATGAGCTGATTTGATGATGGAGACAGAAAGTGGAGAACCCAACTCCTTGGTGGATAATACATAGTAGACTGACAGTGTTTGGGCTCATTTTGATCAGTACACCGTTCCGAGCGCTAGTTTCATAAAATCTTGTTTGGAAAATGTCAATAATAGTAGAATGCACTTACGTCGCAGGTGGCATATTGAACCCTGAGCGTAACGAGGGACTCTAGCGAGGTAGGTATATAGAGTCCTGGGTGAAGCGAGGGGTCAAGCTGCCCAAGACGAAGACAGGCTTTATTCCAGAGGAGCATACTCTACTTTTCACACCTTCTGCGAGACAATAACGTATTGTATTAAGTATATCAGTTATCAAGTACCCATAACACAAGCTCTGCTTAGCTTGGGGCTAGATAATGTTGTGTGAACTGACCAGCATTATTTATAAAAAAAAACAGTGAAATTCGCTGCACCCTAGGAAGATGGACTAAAGGCTAAAAACGAAACGGTATCGATTATACCAGTCTCATTCTTTTATATGAATGTATTCATGTGTTGGAATGAGACAAGCATATATCTATCTGTCTTATTTGTGTAAGTCGTACCAGGCCAAATGTCAAACTACTACTACATTCATGGTAACAATCTAGGAAGATATATATGCATGGTGCCAATATTCAGGGTACGGAACGGAAAAACGACTGTCATGTCATTTATATATTTGTTTCTCTCTAACATAGGATAGCAAGCTATCTTCTGGGATAGAAGTAAGAAGGAACACTCTATGCTATTTTAGCACTCACTCCATACTATTATACCTCCATGGCTGCACCCATAGATTAAGTATATGTACTAGATCTACAATCAGAGATCGAAGATGGAACCAAAAAAAATATGTGCACGTGTTGGTGAAAGTCTATGTCCGAGTTAAAAATAGTGTTGTCCTCGACCAACACTTTTACATTGTCGATAGAATTCATGATCCGTCCGTGATGTGTATGGTAGATAAATACATCTTAATGCAGATTAAGTCTTTCATGAATAACACAGTTTGGCAGATTTGACGTCATAAAGAGAATAAGGTTCTTATTCCAATTTTGAATACAGTTAATAAATAAACCTTTATTATTTATTGACCCCCAAATATTACAGTTTTATTTATAAGTGGAATCTTAGAGTTTCCCTTTTAAATTTAAACTTAAAATGTTTGCTGCATATACCTAGTGGAGTTCTTATTTGAGTCCATCCCACTCTTCTTATAACCGATAACCATTTTTCTCGTAGCAAAGGATTACTTGGAAATCTGAAAGCACAAAAACATTTTATATCAGCCGTGCTACGCCCATATAATTTTTCACTCTGTTACTTTATCTATAGACAATTTGTTACCCCAAAGTTTATTATTTTTCAAGTGTAAACCACGCTTTATGGATAACATTATATTAAATGTAACCCAAAAATTCCGTTCTAGCGGGACTCGAAACCGCACCCTCGCCTGTCATCGGCGATGCCTTAAACAATTTGGCCATAGATCGAGCCATAGCTGAGACGAAATTTGTGGGCACTATCAACTCGGCTATAGCGCCAAGTTGATAGTGCTGTATCTACAAAAAGTAAAGGCATCGCTGATCACAGGCGAGGGTGCAGGTTCTAGTCCCGCTGGAACGGAATTTTTGGGGTATATTTAAATTTAATTTGTTAACTATTATTTTATTAAGCAGAAATAAACAATATTAATTTATAAAAAATAAAAAATAAATATACCCTTTCGGGGAAAAAGGCGTGTGTAATAATCAACAACGTAAATATTTACTCCAAATATCTACTTCACAAACTGCAATAAAAACACCCGTGGTGCTTTAAAGTTACCTTTTCAATAGTCAATACAAAAACACACACCTCAATGTCCACCTGGTTATTATAGATTTAAAAAAAAACGGTAAAATGTTAACAGAGCACACATATTTACTCGAAACAAAGTAAACCTCCATTCTAGGATGGACAAAAATTTAATTTATATGTAGGTATAGTGCGCGTATACAGCAATGCATAGGTATACATCCCTTAAATAAGTAGAAAAGTAAGTAATCTCTTAAAAATAACACTGGAACGCCTGTAGAAGCATGACCACCAGCGTTCTTTTTACATGATGCGCATTATACTACGATATAGACTGCAACAGGACTATCGATATTTCTGACGTCATCACTTGGTCAAGCCCTATCGTAATCAAACATTTTTATATTTTACATAAAATATTGTTTATTTCTAGGTGCAGCAACGAAATATTATTAAAAAATATAAGGGAAAGTCCTAATCTACGAATGAAACTGGTTTTTAGGCCATTTACTAAAGCAGAATTGATAAAATAAGCAATACAATCGAACTACCAATAATCTCTTATTTACCTGTGAAACGTGTATTTTCCCGGATAATTACGTCTTGTATCTTCACAGTCACAAACTGAACACGACACCATTGTCATACAAAGTAATATTTGTTATTTAATAGTAAGATTACTAAAAAAATTACAAAATTAGTTAAACTGCACAAGAGACCGTCCGGTATGCGAATCTAGTCAAGCAAAACATGTCACATTCAATACATTGTTGCTGTCACTTTTCTTCTTGCACGGGGTACATTTAAAAATGACTTCTCTCTCCCACGCTTCGTTTGTCTATTTAGCGTAGCGAAAAATTCTACGTCTATGGCTGCACCAAGCACCGTCTTTTGTTTCACATTCTTTGTAAACGCGCCTTTTTTTTCGGTTGTGTTTATGGTGGTTATTTCGATTTTCGAATAAACCTCCTTATGGGAATTTTTTACTCAGAGATTTCCACGAATTTCCATACGAATTCGACTTTCCAAATTCAAATCACTTTATTTCCTAGGGAGTATCATACAACTTTATATCCCTTAGGAGATAATGCTTTACTTTACATGATATTGTAATAGGACATGTCGAGCAGGTGCTGTGAAAAATTGTTTTACAACTTTGTTTTTTCTACTAGTATGTACGTAGACTACATAAGAACTTATAATAAGTATGTAATAGTAGGATCTAGCGTAGGCTACCTTGAATATTGCCTAATTTAAGACCGTTCGGTCGAAATCTCGTCCTAGGTTGCGTGCTATGTTTTGATAGCTCAACTCACTCGGGCGTTATAGCTGCTTTAATATACCTGAATTAAGAAATTATAATTTTATGTCTAGCATATGACTGGCCTTAAATAAAAATAGTAGTCGCAGAACAGTACACCTCGCAAGCACAAACTTTATTTTCATACAAACATACATACATAGACACACGCCTTTTACCCCGAAAGGGCCTCGTGGAATAAAGACGTGATAAGTGGTGAGCTCATCGCCGCCATTGCCTCCCACGACTGACTCGGCTAACGCTTTCTTCCAGTAATAACAACATTCCATAATAAGCTAGCAGCCAGGACAAATCTTATACCAACGAATCTTATCAACAAGTGCGGGTGATCTCTTAGTCCCCATAGTGTCTTAGTTAGTTAGTAGTTAGTAAAGAATATACCCCTCCGTCTCCTCCCGTGGATGTCGTTAAGACCGACTAAGAGATTACCCGGACTTTTTGATAAGATTCGTTGATATAACTTTTGTCCTGGCTGCTAGCTTATTAAGGAATGTGCTATTACTGGAAGAAAGCGTTAGCCGAGTCAGTCGTGGGAAGCAATGGCAGCGATGGGTCACCACTTGTCACGTCTATATTCCACGATGGTGCAACCCACTGTGAAAAGAGGCCCAGTGAGGCTCTGCCTACCCCCCTTCGGGGAAAAAGGCGTTTGTCTATGTATGCATGTCAATAATTTCAATATTCGTAGCTCCCATTAAAAAAAAACTATCGAGTAAAGTTTCACCAATCGTGTTTGTGGTTTTGATTTATTTAGATTACATCCATCGCATTGCTGTGTTCCGGTTTGAAGAGTAAGGGTGCCGGTGAAATTACAGGCACATGCGACTTTTCATTTTTATGTCTCAGGGTGGCGGGCGCAGTGCAATGCCAAATAGGGTGCGTCCTCCTGAGTGGACGTGACCTATGAGGTAATGCACTGTTCATAGGCAGAGGTTACCGCTTAACATCAGGTGGGCCATATGCTTGACCCGTCATTCAAGTAGTATACAAAAAAAAATACTCAAATAATTACTGTAACATCAAGTTTGTAACCTTTACCGTTACTGAGAGAACACTAAGGCAGTGACCCCAAAATGTTAACATTTCTTAATTGCATCGTAATAGCACATGTGTTTTACTGGGTGTAGCTACACTATAGTAAACTAATATAATAAACGACCCTATTAGGTGGGGGGGAGGGAGGTAGGTGTAGCTACTTAGAACTACGTACGTGTTAATTAAAAAAACCGGCATACTTACAAAATTATAAATTATTAGTTTTCCCGGGAACAGGGATTTTTACCTGAGTATTTTTACCTGAGTATTTTTACCTGAGTATTTTTACCTGAGTATTTTTACCTGAGTATTTTTACCTGAGTATTTTTACCTGAGTATTTTTACCTGAGTATTTTTACCTGAGTATTTTTACCTGAGTATTTTTACCTGAGTATTTTTACCTGAGTATTTCTTGGGAATTAAGGTTCGTGTTGTTTTTTCGTTTTAAATTATTTTGTACTCTATTTTTTAGCACGTTACATAAAAAAGTGGTTATTAAAAAAATATCTTAATTAATTATTTATTATTAGAAATAGCTGATTAAAAGAATGAATGAAAATACTTTATTGCACACCTTACAAACTAGTTAAATAAATAAATAAAAAACACAACAATTAAACAAAAACTAAATGTACAATGGGCGGTCTTATGGCTTAGAAGCGATCTCTTCCAGACATCCTTTGGATGTTATCAAAATTATGTAAAATGTGTGATTATGTTAAGATAAACTATTTTCAGTGTTCTAACACCAGTTTTCATACAATATCTTTTTATTGCAGCGCCCCCTGGCGCCCTCTACCCCCTGACATCTAACTAGGAACCATCGCCGATGAACCTCAACCCCTTTAACGAAAATCGTATTTAAATAGGTCAATCCGTTTTGGAGATAAATGGAAACATTCGTTTGACTCCCACATATAAAGAGCATCTGAACGTAAACGCGAACTCCGTTCCGTCACAGAATACATAATAGTACAGCTAGTGAAGGTTGACTCCGCAAATTCATGTAAACAAATAGCGACTCTTGCACCCACACAATAAAGTGCAATTCAGGTCGCACATTATTACCTACAGCTAAATTCACCTAGAAGTAACCTCTCTTTCTATGGTGTAACTCTTATCTTGTCTGACTCTCTGAAATGATTCGAAAAGTTGAGCCCGGGTACTTGTAGCTTCATACCTAAAGTACAGAGTGTTCCAAGCTTGGTTCTACCCTGGGTGAAACCACCAAATACATAGTACAGAAAGGTTAGTTCAGTACAACGAGCGATAACAGGTGCACCTACCGATATACGCGTATACACGGCGATCTCGGTGCTACTCGGTCAAACGCCAGTCGCGAGTATTCGCGCTTTGGCGATACACGTCCTTATTTTGGTACCTTTATATTTTGTGTCTTGGTCTTAGGTATTGCTGTTGTTTTGTGACTGAATTGTGCAATGCATAAACGATCGTACATGAATTGCTATGTATTTGGTTGTCTAAATACAACACTGAGCACAAAACAATTGTCTTTTTTTAGCCTAGTGCTATGGCCGGGCCTAGGTAATGAAAATCAAATTCGCCAGAACTGACCTTTCTGCACTATGTATCTTTTGGTAAAACGGCATGTGTGCAACATATGTACGTATGTATGTATGTATCATAACTAGGTTACATCCGGGACTCACGTTCTTTCACCACAACATCGTACGATATTTAATTTATCGTATAAAGGCTATGATTAATGATGTCTAAAGAAGGTCTTATCTACTCGTAGTGCTGAAGGCTTACAAATTACACTATCTACGCAAAAGTTTCCTAATTGAATTCAGATGAAATGCACTATTTTGTCGTGAAAAGAATACGTAATTTTAATGAAATTAGTTCACGATAAAGGTGGCATCAGCAATGATTTATGTAACTTTACCGGAAGGATGAATGAAATAAGTTACATACATACATACATAGACACACGCCTTTTTCCCCGAAAGGGTAGGCAGAGCCTCAAATGGGCCTCTTTTCACTGTGGGTTGCACCATCGTGGGTAAAAGACGTGACAAGTGGTGAGCTCATTGCCGCCATTGCTTCCCACGACTGACTCGGCTAACGCTTTCTTCCAGTAATAACACATTCCTTAGATAAGCTAGCAGGACAAATCTTATAACATCGAATCTTATAAATAAATGCATTTCTAAATATGTAGAACGATCTTTAAAACTAGTTATATTTATACAATCATCTCCAATAAAACTCACAAATGAAAAATCTGTATTGAAAATCGAAAGAATTTTTTTAAAGGAGCTATCCTACTATTATTTTTTTGTACTACTTGAATGGCTGTACAAGCAGATGGCCCACCTGATGTTAAGCGGTAACCTCTGCCTATGAACAGTGCATTACCTCATAGGTCACGTCCACCTAGGACGCACCCTATGTGGCATAGCACTGCGCCCGCCACCCTAAGACATAAAGATGAAAAGTCTCATGTGCCTGTAATTTCACCGGCACCCTTACCCTTCAACTACTACCTACTACCCTTACTATAAACTAAGTAGTTAAGTAATTGGATGAGTTCGAGAACCCACTAGTCAGCACTTCACCACCACGCTGAGTCAGTGAACTCAAGTACGGTCAGCATAGAACTTGACTCATATGACTGACCTTTGACACGTCAGAACAAGTTGACACCTTACTATGTTGATTGCCACAAAATTGCCACTATTAAACACATAAATAGTCATATGCCTTTTTCCCCGAAAGGGTAGGCAGAGTCTCAAATGGGCCTCATTTCACGTGGGTTGCACCATCGTGGCATTTGGTGATGAGCTCACCACTTGTCATGTCTATTTAGACATGACAAGTGGTGAGCTCATCGCCGCCATTGTTTCCCACGACTGACTCTGCTAACGCTTTCTTTCAGTTATAACACATTCCTAAAATACCTAAGCCAGGACAAATCAAATACCAACAAATCTTACAAACAAGTCTTACAAAGAATCCACTAATAAAGTTGTTGTAAAACTGATAAAAATACTTTTGAATCTTATAAATACTTATTTATACTTATTTATTCGGAAAACAGTTCAATACAGATGATAATAATGTAATACATGAAGGCCAATCCTTATTTTTTTTTTAATTAAATTATTTGGTAACAAAAACCGCCAAAGAAATGCATGTACTCAAAACTAAAATAATAATATCATTGCGAATAAATAAAAATAGCTACCTACCTACCGTTTTCATAATAATAAATGTAAAATGCCGATCGTGTCAAAATGACTCAAAATCGCAGCAGAATAGTTTTTTTCCCAATATACTAACGCAGCAGAACGCAATTTCCGGTTAGCAGTAAAGCTGTACAACGAAATTTTAGCAAAAATATAAAATCGAAGCAGAAAGCGATTTGCAGTTTGCACAGAACAACGAAACAACAACAACATTTTAGCAAAAATACAAAATCGCGTCCGAACCCAGTTTGCATAATAGCAAACCGACACTTTAGCAAAATAACACAAAAAAACAGAAATCAGGATTACTTATACTATGAGTAAACATGCATTTTATTACTTTCAGTTTTTTCAACAAAAGTGTATTAAAATCTTTTAAAAGTTTTTGAAACCTTTCTTTGATGTGTTTCTTGTAAAACAAAATGCAAGTAGTTGAAGCAATTTGTGATAGAATTCCTTCAACGGAATTAATTACCTTCTACACTCACTGCAGCTGAGTCATTGAACCGTGTACAGTCAGCAAATGATTCACACAAATAGTTGATTTGATATTAATATATTAGCTTTTTACAGAGCAGTGGTGTGTCCGGTCTAAGAATATACTCTTCCGTCTTCTCCCGTGGATGTCGTAAAAGCTGAATAAGGACTTTATTTTCTTTATAATTGGCGTCGCACGACTTGTATTTGCCATTTTCAAGTATAAGAATTATTGTATTTTCAATATAATTGGCAACGTTACAATCCTTCCAAGTCGACAAAGTCACAGTCAAGTCATGTTTTAGTAAAACGGCGGCCGTTTTACAAAATCTTTGGTAGGCAATTTCCACCAATTTGAAAAGTCACGCAATACACTTCCATTTCATTTCACTACACTTGTGGTCTATAGACGAGCTACATTGATTATAATTCCACCAAAATTCCACAAACTCAAAAAAACAGTAGGAAATAAAATAAAATAAAAGTATACGTCTCTTTTCGAAAATAGTGGAATGACTCTTCTAAATATTTAATAAACTATGACATTTACAAAAACCATTGTAAGACATGGTATGTTGAACATTTTATTACCTATCGTAACACATGTATCAATGTCAAAAAAAAAGACTTGTTTAAATCGGACAAATGGTTAAACTTGGTACCCAGTTTTCGCTTCCCCCCGCCCCCTTCTATCCCCCCTTCACCACTTTAGAATGCGACAGCCAGTCTATTCTTGTTCAGGAGATCATGCTGAACACAATGATACCGGTTGTCGGACTCGTCGGTCCAACGGGAATTCGAGGTCCGAAGGCCTGGGCTCTGTACTACTCACATTAGACGCATATAATCTTCTCCTTTCCGTCGTCGGTAAAAAGCTCTGCAATTACCAGATACCAGTATAATAAGTGACGTCACCCAACACGGTTTCATGTTCTCCCGCAATAACTCAAATTTTGTCGTTTGGTCTGTAATTTCGTAATATTTGGCGGGTTTTTTTGGGGTTCCGTAGTCAGCAAAACAAGGGTCCCTTTTTTTACATTGATAGACCTTTGATTGACCACGATCTCACCTGTTGGTAAGTGACGATGTGGCCGAAGATGGAGCATGGTCTAGAAGGCACCTATTCACTCTAGCTTTGAAGAGACCCAGATTATAGTTTTCAGGAAAGATAGACGACGGTAGTGTATTCCACTCCTTAGCAGTTCGCATTGTAAAGGTAGAACTGAAACGTTTGGTACGAATTGCGGATATACTGATGAGGTAAGGATGGCACCGAGCCGTGCGTCTGCTCGTCCTACGATGACAGGAGATATAGGATCAGATCTTGAAGTTTCTGGGAGCATTGCCCGAAATGTAACCTATAGAAGATCGCTGTCCGCGGCTTATAGTAGGGAGGCCAGTCCTCCGAAATTGAATTCCCGTTGGACAGACTAGTTCCGCGCTGACAACCAGTATCATTGTGTTCAGCGTGATCTCTTGAACAAGATTAGACCGGTTGTCGCTTCCTAAAGTGGTGGAGGGAGGAGAGCGGGGAGGGGAAAGATTTGAAAACTGTGTATAAGATTTGGTTAATATCTCAATAACCGGTTGTCCAATTTCAATAAATAAGATGTCATACGATAGGTAATACAATCTTTGACATATGGTGTCTTAAAATGGATTTTGGAATTATCATACTTTATAAAATATTTTGAAAAAATGCAAATTTCAAATGAAAAAGGTTTTCGTTTTGTTGAAAATGGCAGTAAATGACACCTAACTAAAAAGTGATGTACTATGAAGAATTGAGCGATTTATTCACCAGCTTTTTTATTTTTTTAAAATGGTTGATAAACGTCTTATCTGTGGCAGATTTTCGCAAATACCATATTTTATTTAGTTTATTAAATATTTAGATAAAGGCGAATTTCAAACAAAAGACGCTTTTGGCTTTGGTGAAAATGATAGTGTAAATTACACCTGACTAAAAACTAATGTATAACAAAGAATTGGGCGCTTTATTCACATGTCTTGAAGTTAATGCTTGATCTTAATAATGGCTGTATCTTTTGCACCGTAATAGTTAGAAACTTTAAATTTTCACAGAATAAGTACTGTTGTGGTTTCTACAAGAAAACATAATAAAAATTTAATAAAATATGATTTTCATACGAATAAACTTTTGTTTTTGATCGATCTTGATTACGGCTGTATCTTTTAAACCGTAATAGATAGAAACTTGAAATTTTCACACAATAAGTGCTGTTGTAGTTTCTACAAGAAAACATAACAAAAATAAAAAAAAATAAAAAATTCAATATAGTAAACTTTTGTTTTAGCTCGATCTTAATAAGAGCTGTATTTTTTGAACCATAATAGATAGAAACCTGAAATTTCCACTGCTGTAGTTTCTATGAAAAAACATAATAAAAATTAAATAAAAAACAAACTCATAAGAATAAACTTTTGTTTTTGCTCGATCTTGATTTTAAACAAAACCAAAACATTTTTTTTTTTAATTTGCATTTTTTCGTAATATTTAATAAAATATGATATTTACAAATACTATTTTAAGACTCGATGTGTTAATTTTTTTATTACCTATCGTATGACACCTTATTTGTTTAAATCGGACAAGCGGTTATTGAGATATTAACCAAACCTTATACCCGGTTTTCGCATCTTTCCCCTCCCCACTCCACTACTTTAGAATGCGACAACTGGTCTATTCTTGTAAAGGAGATCATGCTAAACACAATGATACCGGTTGTCGGCGCGGGAATGGTCTGTCCAACGGGAATGGCCATTTGACGACTTTTTGAGAAGTGGCCTCTGTACTATTAGCTCAGAGACTAATGCATAGCATTATCCCTGTCACTCTCACACACGTATGTATCAGGCGTGCTGGTGAGGGACAAAGACAATGCTAAGCATTAGTACGTGCTAAGTTACGTCTATTTATCTCAGCCTTAGTACTGGAATGCTGTGATTTGGCATGGGTATACATATTAATCAAACCGACAAAGCGGTGAAATAAAATACTAAAATCATTTTTTTTGTACACTTTAATGTGGGGATGTTTTTTTTCTCGTCTATCCCATGATGTAAGGTGTCCTTGGAAAAGATCTTTAAAAATATTACGGGTGTATGATAATCATTTTTTTAATCAGGAATAGCGAAATCTTAGTGTCAAGTCTAGGCTAGCTAAACGGTTGTTTTTGGATTAATGGTAGTAGTTTAAATAACGAAGTTAAAAGGAAATCTATCACAGCTCTGCAAGTTAAATACTGCGCCAACACCAGGCAGAAATATTCATACAAAAAAAAAACGCCACGCGCTGCTTGATAAAGCGGTTTTATTGAATATCTCGTGAAATATAGATAATAAAAAAAAACCTTTGGTGATCCCTCCGTTTTATTGTTTTGATCTTATTTATTAAAAAAATTACCCAATAATGTGCACCACATTTACAAACAATCGAATCTAGCCAAAAGTTATAGGTAACTTTGTGTTTTTTATATGGAGATTATTTTGTCCTATCTTGTTTCTGTCTGAGTGATCCCTCGGTATTATAATTTAGTATCTGTGCATATTTTTAATTTGAATATTGTACTTGATTTAGTCAGTAAAAATCTAATCTTAGATTGGTAATTTTGCGTTATACCCCACCTTAACGAGTAGGTAATAGTCGAACAACTTATAAAATGTACCTACCTGAGAACCAAAAAGGAAAATTTTGTCCAAATTACATCAAACAGGAAAGCCTTCTTACAAGCCGTACATTGTGATGGGCAACTACGGAACCCTACAATGCGCGTGGCCCGGCACGCACTTGGCTTCTTTTATTTTCTAATGGCGTCAATTGACGATAGACTTTGATCCGGAACGCTGGCAATTTAGTAATAAATATACACATTATCCCTCATTATCAGTCAGTAGGAGCTTTTATGTGAGAGATCGTCCGGGGAAGTACTTTCTACCACCATACCTACTTCTGCCCCTAAGCAGTAGTGTTCGCATTGATGGGTGCCGGTGAAATTACAGGCACTTGAGACTCAGCTTTGTATCAGAGTGGCGAGCGCAGTTGGTAAAAGAACCAGTGTGTTGAAAGGAGTCAGTGGAACTCGCAGAGGCAACATTTACATTTGCAACATTTCGCTTGTGGCGTGAAATTAAAATTGTATTGTGTTTTTTGCTCATCACAGCTCATCAACACATTTTAAGATAACGAAACCTGATTTTGCGAAAACTAGGACACCTAACACGCATACTTTGATTTAATATGTCTCATAATTATCATTTGTTTAGCTACGAATGTCATTCAATGACTTTTACAGTGTTTTTTACGTTCATTGACATTCGTAGCTAATCTAATGATAATTATGAGACACTTTCAATCAATATATGCGTGTTAGGTCTTCTAATTTCCTTATAATCAGGTTTCGCTATCTAAAAATGTGTTGATGAGCTGTGAGGAGCAAAAACACTCCTCAAGTAAAGCTCCAGTAAGTTTAGCTCCTCTCCATCCAAAAGTTGTCTGGAAGAG
Source organism: Operophtera brumata (assembly GCA_932527175.1). Classification (NCBI taxonomy): domain Eukaryota; kingdom Metazoa; phylum Arthropoda; class Insecta; order Lepidoptera; family Geometridae; genus Operophtera; species Operophtera brumata. The sequence continues at coordinate 47,555,682 of OW052239.1, read as the reverse complement.
ATCGCTTCTTAGCGATAAGACTGCCCGTTGCACATTTAGTTTATGTTTAATTATTGTGTGTTTTTTTTTTAAATTAGTTTGTAAGTTGTGCTATAATGTATTTTCATTCATTCAAGTGAAACTTTCCAACTTAAGAATCCACATATCCTGACCTTGCTTTTATTACCTAGAATATTAGCCCCAAAAAAAAAGTTTCCTACCGTCCGTCTGTCCAGTGCGTAGACCTTGACACAGAAGGGTCTCCGGTCCCCGATAAGGGAAGTGTATCAAGGTCCCCGCGTCCTTGTGGGCTTGGGCGAATTAAATGCCGATCAGCATGTTTATATATTAGGACTACAATTTTCCACAGCCATAGGTATAGGCGATGTGTTTTTGCTGAGAAATTGATTAATAACATTAAATAAAATAAAATAAACAATGCTGGACAGTAAACACAACAGTATCTAGCCCCAAGCTAAGCAGAGCTTGTGTTATGGGTACTAGAGAACTGATATATTTAATACAATACATTACATAGATAGATACTTTTTATTAAAGGTATTTAGAAAATACCTGGAACACCCTGAACAAATATCTGCAGATCGTACAAATATTTGTTCCGAGGCAGGAATCGAACCCGCAACTTCCTGCGTCGCAGGTGAACCTTCGCCAGCCACACCACAGATGCATAGCTCTGTGTACATTCACAGAGAAAAGACCAAAATCTCATAATTTTAATATTTGAAAAATGATTTTTATAAAATGTAAAAATAAGTTCTTAAAAAGAAAACAAAACCCGACTGAACTAAAAAAATGTGTATTTATTCGTCAGTACCTCCAAAATAGCCAACCAATTTTAAATACATACAAAACCCTTATACACGCCTTTTTCCTCGAAAGAGTAGGCAGAGCCTACCAGACCAAGGCCTGGTAAGACCTCTTTTCACAGTGGGTTGCCACCGTGGAATATTGGACTCGACTAACGCTTTCTTCAAGTAATACAAATAAATAAATAATTCTCATGCATAACTTAAAATTTTTTAATATTAATGCCACGTGAGGTTTTTCGCTAAGGATTTGCAGAGCAGTTAAGAATAAAGTTGCAATTATACAGGGATTAGGTTCCATGACCACTGTAAGCGATATGTTTTAAGGTTCCGCACGCAAAGAGTAAAACGGGACCCTATTACTAAGATTATATCTATAATATGATAATATTATATCTATCCGTCTGTCCGTCTGCCACCAGCCTATCTCATGAAAAAAAAATATCGTAATCGGTTCATCCGTTCGGGAGCTACGATGCAACAGACAGTAACACCCCCCCCCCCCCCCACACATACACACACAGAGACACATCAAACTTATAACACCGCGTTGTTTTTGCATCGGGGGTTAAAAATATGCAGAAGCTCACGAACGTAGACTTCATCATCATGTGAACGTCGAGGTAATACAGCTTCTCGACAACACGCACATAGTGAGAACACTCAAAATAATTAAACCTTATGAGTTAGTGAAGTGTAAACTATAGTGAAATGTAGTGCAAACTAGTGTTTGTAATAAGAACACAAGAACAAGTGTCCTCCCATAGAGACGTACACATTCTTACGTAGACAGCGCATTCTTAGGTACCTATAGTTTATAACTTTCACTAGAAACGGGATATTTACCATGATTTTTGTGTTTTAAATGTTCCCGATATTTCGGCACAGTTGCATGCGCCATGATCACGGGAGAACTAACTAAAGTCTTTGCGAGTAGATGTTAATGGCAGATATATCGATCTACCCTCTTTCTCACTCTATCGGGAACATTTAACATTTCTTTCTATCTTATCGGGAACATTTAAAACTCAAAAATCATGATATATATCCCGTTTCTAGTGGAAATTATGTACATAACCATGATAGTTTCAAAAGTTATACTTATAGTTTATGTTATAAATCCAGGTCAATATTAAATAAAAATATAAAATAAATATTGCTGGACAGTTCACACAACATTATCTAGCCCCAAGCAAAGCAGAGCTTGTGTTATGGGTACTAGACAACTGATATACTTACTTAATACAATATATTACATAGATATTTATTTACAGAAAGAATAATACAAGGTATGTACAAAATACATATGAAACAGTTGTGCCACCTGAAGACCGCTGCAAGCGATCTAAAGGTAGCTCAACTGATCCAAATCACTACCAGACGGAAGCGTACCTAAGATGCTGGCTGCATTGCCACGCTGAATGGCAATACTAATGCGTTGAGCCAGATAAGAGCCAGCTCTCGGGTGACGCGTCGCTTCGACCAGATGCCCTGAAAGAATTTTGAAAACGTGAAGGGCCCTGGAACCCCACGGACCCAGAGTCTCGACCCCGAAAGGCTCAAATAAGTAAGCTAGATAGATATTTTTTATTATATATAGAAAATACCCAGAACACTCTGAACAAATATCTGCGGATCGCACAAATATTTGTTCCGAGGCGGGAATCGAAACTACAACCTCCTGCGTAAAATTACTTATTAGCCTGCCTTATGGCTAAATTGTAATGTACGTAACTCAACTGTCCGTTATACATAATATGTGTACATTTATTATAATGCGCGTCATGTAAAAGGACGCTGGCGGTCAAGCTTCTTCAGGCGTTCCAGCGTTATTTTTACATGACGCGTACTATACCTGCTTATTTAAGAGATGTATACCTATGCATTGAATGAGTGCCTACCTAGTTTACTACAAATAATGTACAATTATAGTACGCGTCATGTAAAAAGAACGCTGGAACGCCTGTAGAAGCTTGACTGCCAGCGTTCTTTTTACATGACGCGCACTATATGTATAATAAGGATTAAAATGAATGCAATGAAAACGTTTCGAGTAATATAGGAATAAAATTAATAATAAAAAAAAACAAAAAAAAAAGCTAGTTATCGGAACTGTGAGCTAATCAATATAAGCCCAAACACTGCCAGTCTACTATTAATCATCGATGAGTTCCGTTGTCCGTTGTCTCTATCATCAGATCAGCTCGCTGTCACCATCATATTGTATTTTCATCGGAACTTGACAGGTATGACAAGTTTTAGTTCAATCGGATATCGATCGGTCGAAAATTCAATACTATATTTTATCGAAGGTTACAAGTGAAGTTTTCTAAATTGTGACATTATCTAAGTTCAGGTAAGAGAAAGTGACAAAACAGTGCTCGCGCTACGAAATGTGAAAAAAAATCATTCAATCAAAAATTGCTGCGTAATCGAAAATATAAATCGACCATCTAAAATAATATCATTTGTTACTCTTATTATTTGTTAATTTTATCAATGTACGCTGATAGAGAATAGATATATTTACGTTGTAAGCGTATTTACCTATTTCTGCCGCAAAACAGTAGTGCTCGTATTGCTGTGTTCCGGTTTGAAAGGTATGGTTGCCGGTGAAGTTACAGGCACATGAGACTTTTCATCTTTATGTCTCAGGGTGGCGGGCGCAGTGCAATGCCACATAGGGCGCGTAATAGGTGGACGTGGCCTATGAGGTAATGCACTGTTAAAGGCAGAAGTTACCGCTTATCATCAGGTGGGCCATCTGGTTGTTACGTCATTCTAAGTAATATAAAAAAAAATGTTGTTAGTTCACTATTTTTAATGTATAAAAATTATTTAAATCTTGTTTTGGGCTCGATCATGCCCTTGGAAGAATGATAAAGATTAAAATACCCGTATATATTTTCTTAAACTGTAAAGATTTTGCTAAAAATTTGTTTTTAAAAGCCAATATGACTATTGACAGCCTCCTAAAACCGTGACTTGACGTGAATCCTGCAGCATTGCAGGTAGGTCACGCTCTTGGCCAGTCCTTAATCTACATCCTGACGGTAATGTGACTTCTGATATCCACAAACTGCTTTCGTTGGAGTAAAAAGAGTTCTCATAGTTTCCACTAAGAAAAACTATGATATTCTTAAGCTTTTTATCTAGTGAAATCATAATTAAATAAATTATTTGAATTACTTCACTCGATAAAAAAAAAAAAAACTTTTTTGAATTGAACTCCAAGTTTTGATTTTTGCAGTTTTTTCACGTTTTAATTAATTAATTAAGGTGGATGCTCACGCTTGTGTTGCGAAATTATTATTTTTTTGGTGTTATATGCTCATTAAAGTAAAGTAAAGTAAAAATAATTTATTGCTTATACATAGGTTACACTCGAACTACAAAATTAAATAATGGTCAATGAATAGGTACATGCTAAAACAAAAGAAAGTTTACAACATTGGGTATTAAGTACCTAGGCATTATCAAGCTGCATGAACAGATTGATAAAGCCTGTAATGAATTATGAAAGGTGACAAGTTCGAAAAACCCCTACCCTCCGAACTAGTTTGAGACTGTATCTCGTCGGGCATTACATCGGGCGTGAGCATCCTGCTTACGCTTGTGACGCGAAATTCAATTTTTTTGAGGTTTTTTGCTCATTACAGCTCTTGCACACTTTTTCAGACAGCGAAAGTTGATTTCGCGAGTACTAGGAGACTTAACACACATATTTTAACTGATAGTATCTCATAAATATCAACACTTTAGCTAAGATTTCCTTAAACACATTTTTACAGTGTATTTTTTTGTTTAGTGGTATCGTAGCTAAACTGGTGATATTTATGAGATACTATCAATTAAAACGTTCGTGTTAAGACTCCTAGTTCTCGCGAAATCAGATTTCGCTATCTGAAAAAGTGTTCATGAGATGTAATGCCCGACGAGAATGTAATGCCCGAATGTCTCAAACTAGTTCGGAGGGTAGGGGTTTTTCAAACTTGTCACCTTTCATAATTCATTACAGGCTTTATCAATCTGTTCATGCAGCTTGATAATGCCTAGGTACTTAATACCCAATGTTGTAAACTTTCTTTTGTTTAAGCATGTACCTATTCATTGACCATTATTTAATTTTTTAGTTCGAGTGTAACCTTTGTATAAGCAATAAATTATTTTTACTTTGCTTTACTTTAATGAGCATATAACACCAAAACAATAATAATTTCGCGCCTCAAGGAGGAGAGCATCCACCTTAATAACTATTAATTTAGTTAATGAATTCATCAACAAATTTTTACAAAACTTTAAAGGGCATTTCTATTTTTTGAGGGTTTTTAGCCCAAAGGGTAAAATGGCACCCTCTTACTAAGACTCCGCTGTCCGTCCGTTTGTCGGTCTGTCCGTCTGTCACCAGGCTGTATCTCATGAACCGTGATAGTTAGACAGTTAAAATTTTCACAGTTCATTTATTTCTGTTGGCGCTATAACAACAAATAGGTACAAAAAAAAAAGAATAAAATTATTTTTTAAGGGGGTTACTTTACAACAACCGTGATTTTTTTGCCGTTTTTAAAGATATTTGTACGGAAACGTTCGTGCGCGAGTCCGACTCGCACTTTGCCGGTTTTTTATACACGGTAACAGAGCGTGCATTCGCCTTCCATACAAAAAATTACCTAATAGCGCCTTAACATTAACATCAGCCGATTGTCCACTGCTGGTCATAGGCCTCCACAGACTCCTTCAATTGACTGGACATACTCCTCCTCCACGAGCGAAACCGCGAGTGGACACTAGTCATAAATAAACGTTTACTGACATACTTGTGATTCCCCATGCTTGCGTCGGTAACCTCACTGCTGAGGGTCGTGACCTTTATGTAGGACCTTGGACTTGATGATCTGCCTCCACCGGCTTCTCTCCTCAAGGCGTCGCTCACGCTGGAATCGAGCGCAGAGCGTATTTGATCGCTCCAGCGCATGGGGCTCCGTCCCCGCTATCTCTTTCCTTCCAATTTACCAGTGACCACCAGCTTTTCAAGATTGCCACCTTCCTTCCTGGCTATGTGGCCAAAAAACTCAAAGACCCTGCGGAGACATGTGGTGGAAAGTCTGGTCTTAATGTTGAGTTCGTGGAGGATTGAAACATTGATACATATGATTAATGAGAAAAATTCAGCTTCCGCAACTACTACTCAGATTGTAGAGACAATATTTACATACAGAAGACATGAACGCGCTTCAGATCACCGGAAGTTCCCTCTATGACACGTTATGAGATGGTTTTTTTAAATTATTCTCATGTAATGAAACATTTAAGCAAAAATTCAGGTATTTGTATTGGATGCTTGTATATTTTTACCTATTCAATCGTGACGTTATGGCTATACAATCTAGGTCAATGTAAAAAAAAAAACTAGAACCAACATTAGAACCTCTTGGAACAGAGGTTCGATATGAGGTACCTACAGATATAGGTTATGTCCTAAATATAGATCTAATACAAGTTTTTTTTAACATTGACCGGCTTTTGACCACGATCTCACCTTTTCAGTTTAATAATTATTTATTCTTAAAAAGATAATTATTATCACTTACATGAGAATCAATTATGCATAGTAAAAATAGTTTTAAAATAGTTAGTTTTGAATGCGTTAAATGAGTATTTTTTATATCTGAGGGTAACTAATTTATTGTAAGGCTGGTAAGTGATAAAGGTTTAGAAGGCACCTATTCACTCTAGCCTCGAAGATACCCAGATTATAGTTTTCAGGAAAGACAGACGACGTAGTGTGTTCCACTCTTTAGCAGTTCGCATTATAAAGCTAGAACTGAATCTTTTAGTACCAATAGAAGGTATACTAATGAGGTAAGGATGGTACCGAGCCGTGCGTCTGCTCGACTTATGATGAAAACTTTCTATACCCGGACTTGTTCGTAAGATTCGTTGGTATAAGAATGGCTGCTAGCTTATTAAGGAATGTGTTTTTATTGGAAAAAAATGTAAGCAGAGACAGTCATAGGAAGCAATGGCGGCGCTGAGCCCACCACTTGTCAACCCACGGTAAAAAGAAGTCCGTTGAGGCTCTGCCTACCTTTTCACGGAAAAAGGCGTGTATCTATGTATGTATCTAAGTGTTCCATTGGGAAGAAAGGTTCTCGAGTGGCGAATATAAGCCGAACGCTGCAAAGGAGGAATGCCCCCTTTCGATGGACCAAAGACATTAATAGAGGTTGCAGAAGGCGGTGGGTGGAGGCGGCTTAAGACCGTTCGTAGTGGCATTGTATGCCCTATATCCAGCAGTGGACTTCTAATCCACTAATACTATCCACTGGTACTATCATCATCATCACCATCAGCGTAGGCTGATGGTGATGATGATGATAGTACCCTTAGCATGAATTTGGATAGTTTTCGAAACTATATGAAGTTTCGTTTCCTTCCATACATTTACTTGCAGCGCCCCTAGCGGAAACATCAAGAAACTAAGGGGCGCTGTCAAAAAATGTATGGATGGAAACGAAACTTGATAGAGTTTCGAAAATATTCTATGAATGTTGATCTATTTCAGGCAAGTCAGAACCTTTTTAAGAAACTTGTAATTAATCAATCTTTCACTAACTTCTGGGTTGATATGGTTTAGTATTTGGTTAGTTAGTTACTTATTATGTGTTTGTATTTACTTTTAAATGTATTTATCTCTATCTATTATAGTGTTTTTTTTTGTTTAATTTGATAAGTAGCTACAAATGTACCTATTTCAATAATTTATGTTTTGATATGGTTTAGTTTACATCTAATTAGGACAACTTTGCTTTTATTTTGTATATATAAGTGAAAACTGTTCAAGGGCAATATGTTTCTATAATATGTATTCAATAATCTTAGTTAAGTGCTGTTTGTTTTCTAAATATGTAAAAACAAAATAAAATAAAATAAAACTATCCAAACTCGTACTAAGCCCCCCGTAGTGGCATCGCTGTCGCCTCGCCTTATCGCTCGCTGTGTACGCAAACCTAACACTTTTCGCCCGGAAAGAAATGCTGTGTGGTTCAGTTAGTATTTATAATGACCAAGTGCTATTGCCATAGAACCATTATAACTAGAGTTGAAACGATTATTCGGCAAAATTATTCGGCCACTTTTATTCTTCGACGAAATGTAACGAACGATTACTATCGGAAACGTTTATTATATTTCAACTGAATTTTCAAGATTAGTAGACACAACTCTTTTTCCCCGAAAGCAGGCAGTGCCTCAATGGGCCTCTTTTCACTGTAATCGCTAGTGGTGAAATCAAAGATATCACTTTTAAAAAACGACGGATAACGTTTTATTTTAGTAATAACACACTCTTAAATAAGCCAGCAGCTTTTTATACCAACGATAATTGCCTGGGCTTATCCAAGCGATTACTAAAAGGATAAACTTACGCACAATTTTAAATATTTCAAAATGTTGAATCTAAAAGCCTGAATATTGTAATAAACTAACTCCTAATAATCCAATTTGTGTCAGTGATGCGTGGCTGGTACTAAGAGGCACACATTAGTTTTATTTTTCTTTGTTTCTGTGTGTGTGTCATTTTGTGTGGAATTTTGTTTTTTGGCACAAATAAATGTTTTTTCTTTCTTTCTTTCTAATAGGAAAAAATAAAATCAGATTATCTTTTGATTGTAGGTACAGTATTCCGAGTAAAATTCTGTTAATTTTACAAACTTATTTAACACTGAAATAAGTTTTTCATGATTCAATATGAATTCGAATAATAATTGTGAATTGTGAATTGAATTAATAAAACACGAATAACTTTGACTTTGAAGTCTTATATTATCGGTGTTTTAGTCGGTGTATTAGTTCTCGTATTTATATCGTGTTTATACTGACGAAAACAAAATACTTATCAACAAACAAATAAATGACTTCGAAAATAAAATGTTATATTTTAAATTTTTCCTTAAAATTGGAATTATCATTGAACCCTTAAATAAATACGTTTTGAAACAGCCAGTACTATAAAACGGAAATTTTATTATTTTGTCATGTCCTTCCGGTTTCAGCCCGAATAATGTACGATTAAATTTTGTTGCATCTCTAAATAGCAATGTTAATTACGTTAACTTTACGTACCTACATGGTACCAAAACAGTAGGAAACTGTTGTGTTATTTGGAAGAGCCATTTTTAAAGTTATTGTATTATACTTAAAGTAGGTAAACGCTGTTACCTCTTTACTGTTAGCCTGAATAATCCCATTGTTGAGCAAAGGCCTCCCCCCATATCCTCCAGTCACTACGATCCTGTGCTATTGTTTGCCAATCTGTGTTAAAGGCATCTAATTCATCAGCATACCTCTTTGATAAACATAATTTTTTTAAGGTCTGTTTTTGTTCGATCTTCTACTACTGTAATATAAACTCTTTGAAATTGAAAATTATTTTCTATTTTTTAGTTCGGTTAGCTATAAAAGCGTGTTTTTTTAATTATTTTAAAAAAAATATTTATTTTTCCATTTTTAGTTCGATTCATCGCTCTCTCTCTCTCTCTCTCTCTCTCTCTCTCTCTCTCTAACTCTAATTCTAACTCTAACTCTAACTCTAACTCTAACTCTAACTCTCTCTCTCTCTCTATGCAAAGTTTCAAATTAATCAGACTTCTGGAAATTGGTGAAAATTATGCTCAAAGATTCAGTTACATACATACATACATACAAAGATACAATCCAAGCTAATAAAAGCGTGTTAAAAAAACCTATGTGAATGACAGAACAAGCATGTGACCCACCTGATGTTGAGCGGTAACCTCTGCCTTTAACAGTGCATTACCTTATAGGTCACGTCCACCTAGGACGCACCCTATGTGGCATTGCACTGCGCCCGCCAACCTAAGTCATAAAGATGAAAAGTCTCATGTGCCTGTAATTTTACAGGCACCCATACCCTTCAAACCGGAATACGGCAATGCGAGCACTACTGCTTTGCGGAAGAATTAGGTATGGTGGTAGTACTTCCCCGGACGAACTCTTTCACGAAAAATCACTAGTACTAACAAATATATATTTTAATGATATATACATTTTAATTTAATCACGAAGTTTATATTGGTTCACGGCTGGGATTCGAACCCATAACCTTAGGTTTGGAAAGTATATCAATCACTTTATTATCATCAGTGCTAATTCTCGAGTATTGTAAAAATTAAGTAGTTTTTCTAAAAACCTTTTCCAATGCGCAGTCACTAAAAGTAACCCTTTCATTTTCAGATAAACCCCATCAAAAATGACAAGATAAAATGGCGCTGAAGCTGAAATACACAGACGAACACGGAATAGTGCACATCAACATGTCTCCCAAAACAAGTCCCCGAGACGACACCGAAATCGAAAACCCTAAATTCGATACCATCAACCACAGATTCGGGCAATACGACCTATTTGGAGAACAATACGAACCAGACACAAGTGGGGATAGTAGTGGGGATCATTTTAAAACGAGTGGGGATCAGCCGTCGCTTTTCCGAAGCCGTTACAATAGCATTGAAGAGGAGCTAGCCAATACGCCTTACGCGTTCGCGACTGAACGGTCTCTACGTAGCGCGGGCAAACTCGACATAACCATCGACAGGACAGATGTCTCTCCGTCCAAAGATATCGAAGATAACAGGTTTTTCAACCGGAAACTTAGCTTAGAGTACGATGATTTGTTTAGAGGTTCGGTTGATGCGCCCGCGTTCACTGTAACTCAGTTGATTCATGCTCAGGATAGGTATTTCGATCTGTCGTCGCGACATTCGGTCGATCTGTCGCTACGGTCAGCTGATTTGACGAGACAATCGGTGCGGACGTCAAGTGAAGTGGACGCTTTCCAAGTGTTGAAGTGTGATGGTGAAGTGAAGACAGACACTGCGTCATGTTCCACTACGTGTCCGTAAGTACTAAAACAATTAATTTTGATTTGAATGTTGTTGTACTTACGAGTAGAAATAGAATACGTGTTTCACGACCTCTGTGGCGCGGCGGGCTAAAATTCGCCTGCGACGCAGGAGGTTGCGGTTTCGATTCCCGCCTCGGAACAAATATTTGTACGATCTGCAGATATTTGTTCAGGGTATTTTCTATGCATAATTTAAAAAAACTATGTAATGCATTGTATTATGTATATCGATTATCTAGTACCCGTAACACAAGCACTGCTTAGCTTGGGGCACAGATAAAATAATACTATACTAGTACTTGGGGCTAGATAATGTTGTGTGAACTATCTAGCATTATTTATATTATTAATTTGTTTATCTGTTTTTTGGAATACTGACTGTGAGTGCGGCACAATATGATATTCAAATTGAATGTGTCGTCACTAAGAGTATTTTTAGCCGACGTATAAAGTCGATGCATTATTTAGCGTAAAACCACACATAGCTTTTTACTGAGTAGTCCGATTTTGATGTTTTTATTTCTATTGTATAGGTTTATCTTGAACATGGTTAAATTTAAATTTAAAAACAAAATTGCGTTAGTTGTATCTCTCATCGATGAACATTATAATGAGACGCGTATGCGCATAGTTTTGGTTCGAATCCCAATTAGAAACAATAAAACAAACTCAGGTATAAGAACTTGTAGTGTGTCCTAAAAATAGACCTCTCCATCTCCTCCCGTGGATATCATAAAAGCTGACTAAGAACTTTTACCAGGGAATGGGCAGCAGTGTCCACCTGATTAATCTACAAATCAGTTTTTTTTTATACTTCTTGGAATGGCGGTTCAAGCAGATGGCCCACCTGATGTTAAGCGGTACCCTCTGCCTATGAACAGTGCATTACCTCATAGGTCATGTCCACATAGGACGCACCCTATGTGGCATTGCACTGCACCCGCCACCCTGAGACATAAAGATGAAATGTCTCATGTGCCTGTAATTTCATCGGCAACCTTACCTTTCAAACCGGAACTCAGCAATGCGAGCACTACTGCTTTGCAGCAGAAATAGGTATGGTGACCTGTCATGTGTGGTGATTATGGCAAATTCCTCTATTGTATTCTGTGGGAAGGCTTCGTCCATCAGTGGACGTCTTAAGGTTGCTGAAGATGATAATGAACTTTGCTTACTAAGTAATCGGTTTAGTACGACTTAAGTAAATATTTTTGATGTATTTTTTGTAAGTAACCTATATTAGAATGTACTTTCTTAACACTTTCGTTTCGATGACGTCTGTAGCGCGTCGGGCGAGTAGCCGGGTGAGATGCGAGAGGTTGCGGGTTCGATTCTCGCTGCGGGACAAATGTTTGCAAGGGTTGCAAATATTTATTTCTGGTCTGGGTGTTGGTACCACGGTACTCGTAGTTCCTTATACCCACGACAGGGAATCCTAGTGTGGGATCAGGACTATGTGTGTGACTGTTGGGTGTTATGTTATGTTATATTATGTTATGTTTACTAAGCAAAATCTTGATTAAATGATGACGTCATAAACCTATTAATATTCTATACAAGTTCATTATTTTATTACAATACCCAAAAGGAGCAGATATCAATTTATTTGCTACAAAACTGTCTGTCGCCGTTTTAGGAGACGCGTTGGTGTAAAGTCACTGACATTTTGTTTTGAACTTTAAATACATAACATATGTACATAATAGTCACAGGTCCTGCCCCCCTATTCTCCAACTGAAAGTCACTCAGTGACTAACTAACGACCAAAATAAAAAAAATGTCATTAAGAATTGTCAATTGATGGTAATTTTACTTGTCAAACGTTGGTCACTGAGTGACTTTCAAGATAGGGAATATAGGGGCTGGTCTCACACTAGGATCCCCTGTGTCTTGGGTATCAGGAACTACGAGTACCATGGTACCACAACATATATGGAACGAATAATAAATAAAGGCTAAATGTAGAACGGACTTGTTGATAAGATTCGTTGATATAAGATTACAACTAGCTGTTTTTTTTTGTACGTATACCTTCTTGTATTAGCTGTATTATTCTTTCTGTAAATAAATGTATGTATACAAGGAACATGGGCAACTCCCCATACATTTAGGTTTATCTATAAGTTTTATTTTTATTTTTCTTTGTCGATTTGGTGTTTATTTACTGTAATGACATTGTAAAAAGTTAATAAAAAATAAATAAATAAATAAATAAACATTGTTTGACCCAATTTTTTTTACTAACGTAACGTACAGTTGAGATACTTTTGGTTATTGATAATATATGTTAAGATAATGAAAAAGCTAATTTAATTTCTTGCGTAGAAGTTGTGGGAAAGTAATGAAGCTTGTTGCGTTTTGTTTAACGCAAATGCAATGAGTTGATTTATCTAATTATTTAAAAATATAACTTTTGCTTCACAACTTCTAAAAATATACAATTTGTTCAGAAAAATTGTACAAAAACAACATTTATAACCGTACTAATTACTTCCACGAAGAGGCCCTGGTTCATTTATTTTTGACCTGGATTTAATATTAATTAATACCCAAATAAGGATCAGACTTCGTTTTATATGGAGCGAACGTACACTTCCCGAAACGGGAACATACCTCTCGTAGCAGTGCTACGAGCTGCTACGAAGTGTCAAATGAAAAACCATCCTTCTTCAAAAGTAAATTACATTCTATAACGTAATCTACATATATACATAGACACACGCCTTTTCCCCGAAAGGGTAGGCAGAGCCTCAATGGGCCGTTTTTCACAGTGGGATGCACCATAGTGGCATATAGACGTGACAAGCTCATCGCCACCATTCAATAATAAGATAGCAGCCAGATCAAATCTTATACCAACAAATCCTACTAACAAGTCCGGGTAATCACTTGGTCGGCTTTTAGGACATCCATGGGAGGAGATGGAGGGGTATATTCTTAGGCTGGACACACCACAGTAAAGACAATAATAATTTAATTATATTCGATTTTTATATACAATCCTTACCAAAGATGTTCATAAGATTTCGTAGTCGACTGTTAAATCAGTACTTTAGATTTTTTTTATTCTAAAAATGTTTAAATACAAAATGTTAAACACTTTTATTAGGAATTATCTACTTTACTTAACACAAAGGTTTAATGAAGAGTTTTTACTGTAACTGTAGAAGGTCGTAAACGCATCACCTCCTCTCAAGGTCCCACAGTCGGTTATGAAAAACCTGACTAAACAATATTCTAAGTTTTAACTGAAATAGAGCGTGGCTCGTAAAAACTGCTTAGATAACTTCCTATTGTGGGTTTGTTTAGTTTCCTATTATGTAATTATGTAAACGACTGTCAATTCTCTTTTGAATGAACAAAATATCTTATACAATTAATTTTGTTCCGGTTGGCAGGACACATTGCTGCCTCCCTATTGCCTATGAAACTGGTAATTGCTTTCGATTACCATTGCTCTCTATGCTTGTTTTTAGGGTTCCGTAAAAAAACTACGGAACCCTTATAGATTCGTCATGTCTGTCTGTCTGTCCGTGTATGTCACAGCCTTTTTTTTCCGAAACTATAAGAGCTATACTGTTGAAACGTGGTAGGTAGATGTATTCTGTGAACCGCATTAAGATTTTAACACAAAAATTTAAAAAAAACAATTATTTTTGGGGTTCCCCATACTTAGAACTGATCCTCAAACCTTTTTTCATCAAACCTATACGTGTGGGGTATCTATGGATAGGTTTTCAAAAATGATATTGAGGTTTCTAATATAATTTTTTTCTAAACTGAATAGTTTGCGCGAGAGACACTTCCAAAGTGGTAAAAAGTGTCCCCCCCCCCCCCCCCCCCCCCGTAACTTCTAAAATAAGAGAATGATAAAACGAAAAAGAAAATATAATGTACATTACCATGTAAACTTTCACTCAAAATTGGTTTGAACGAGATCTAGCAAGTAGTTTTTTTTTTAATACGTCATTAATCGTAATCCATCCAAGAACTTTTATATTATGTTACTTGCTGCTACGGAACCCTTCATGGGCGAGTCCGACACGCACTTCGCTGCTTTTTTTTTATATTCTTTAAAAGAAGGTAAACACGCGGTGCAATGTACTGCAAACTGGTAAACGGTTTATAGCAAATGGGGGTGCCGGTTAGAGTCAACAGTTTTATCTATACTTAGCGTTACAAGAAAAACTTCTTTTTTTAATATTGATAGACCTTTGTTTGACCACGATCTCACCTGTACGTAAGTGACGATGTGGCTGAAGATGGAGCACAAAGGTCTGGAAGGCACCTAATCACTCTAGCCTTGAAGAGACCCAGATTATCGTTTTCAGGAAAGACAGACGACGGTAGTGTATTCCACTCCTTAGCAGTTCGCATTATAAAGGTAGAACTGAAACGTTTAGTACGAATAGAGGGTATACTAATGAGGTAAGGATGGTACCGAGCCGTGCGTCTGCTCGTCCTATGATGAAAAGGAGATGGTGGGATCAGATCGTGAAGTCTTTTTAGAGTTCTTTACGCAATGGGACCCTATTAATAAACTACACTGTCAATTTAGTTTAAATGACTTTATTTGAATAAATGACGGACAATCAAGTGGCCCGAATGATGTTAAGAGGCAGACAACAGCTAAATTCCTTCACTATCTAACTCATTAAAGTTCAGGTAAGTTAGAAAGTGACAGAACAGCGCTCGCGCTATGAAAAGTGAACGAAAATAATGAAAAACGGTATTTAAACAAATATTTGCTGCGTAATCGAAAATATAAATAAACCATGTCCTCTAAAATAATATTATTTATTACTGTTATTAATTTTATCAATGTACGCTGGTAGGTAAAAGAGATATTTAAGTTATAAGCAAATTGTAGAGATAAGTTTAAAAAAAAAACGAGAATTTTATCGAAATCGTGTTTAGGGCTCGATCATGCCCTTGGAAATATGATGAAGTTTAACATAATATATTTTTTGTTGTCTTAAACTGTGTAGATTTTGCCAAAATACGTTTAAAAAAGCCAATTTTGTCTTGACAGCCTCTTATCTGGTAACGTCTGCCTGTACCTGTATACATTACCTCACAGGTTATGTCCACCTAGGACACGCTCTACGTGCTGTACTGAGACATAAAGATGAAAAGTATCCAGTGCTTGTAATTTCACCGGCACCCATACCCATCAAACCAGAACCAATGCGAGCACTATTGCTTTGTGGCAGAAATAGGTATGGTGCCGTAGTAATTCCTCAACGAACTCATTCACAAAAAAAAAACTACTGCTAACAGTATTATATAAGTCTACTAGATAGCCGTAGCAATACCTTAACCCCCTAGACTCGTAATAATATTTTAACTAATAAAAGCCCTTTGCGTTTTCAAAATTATTTCAGGGCGTCTGGTCGAAGCGTCGCGTGACCCGAGAGCTGGTTCTTATCTGGCTCAACGCATTAGTATTGCCATTCAGCGTGGCAATGCAGCCAGCATCTTAGGGATGCTTCCGTCTGGTTGTGATTTGGATCAGTTGAGCTACCTTTAGATCGTAAGCAGCGGTCTTCGGTAGCGCTACTGTTTAATATGTTTGTTCTGTCATTCAAGTACCATAAAAAAAAAGTTTTTTTAACATTGTACATACCTACTTGTATTAGTTGTATTATTAACATTGTACATACCTACTTGTATTAGTTGTATTATTAACATTGTACATACCTACTTGTATTAGTTGTATTATCAACATTGTACATACCTACTTGTATTAGTTGTATTATTAACATTGTACATACCTACTTGTATTAGTTGTATTATTAACATTGTACATACCTACTTGTATTAGTTGTATTATTCCTTCTCTAAATACATGTTTTTACTACCTGTTATCAAATAATAAATAAAGCCGAGGTGTGCTCTGCTTAAAAAATACCCCGTCTCCTCCCGTGAATGTCGTAAAAGCCAACTAAGGGATTGCACCAGGGGATGGGCAGCAGCATCCACCTGAGTACTCGACTTGTACAGGCTATGATGACGAAGACTTCCTCACGGCTTTCATGACAGTTTTCAAGACAAGTGTAAATGTAAACTCAGTTCTCATATGTATAAAGGCCTTGTGCCGTCGCGTCATACTGTTTTTGTAGCTGAAACCTTGGGTTTTACTTGTAATCAAGGCGATTACCCGCAATTTGTAGAGCTGTTTACACTTTGTCCACAAGTGTTTTGTATTCATAATCTGAAATCTAACTCGTAATAGAAAAGAAAAGAAAAGAAAATTAGTTTATTTTCCCCACACGAGGACAAAACAAAACATACAACAAATGAAAAAAAAAAACTTAGGACAGTTAGGTAGACAACATAAAATGAAATAAAACTATCAAAAATAAAATTAAAATAAAAACTGGTATAAGAACGTAGGTTGTTATTAGGAGAAGGCATCGATGTGTGTAGTGTGGGGTCAAATAGGTCCCTGTCTCAGGATAAGCTGCACCATACGTAGGTTTAGTGCAGCGCTGGTTTTCAGACAGGGCCTAGCGAGGTAATAAATACATACGTAGACACACACCTTTTTACCGAAGGGGTAGGCAGAGCCTCACTGGGCCTCGTTTCACAGTGGGTTGCACCATCGTGGAATATAGACGTGACAAGTGGTGAGCTCATCGCCGCTATTACTTCCAATAGGTCGGTACTGACTCGGTAACGCTTTCTACCAGTAAATACATTCCATAATAAGCTTGAAGCCAGCAAAAATCTTACCAGAAGAATCTTATCAACAAGTCCGGGTAATCCCTTAGTCAGCTTTTAAGACATCCACGGGAGAAGACGGTGCGGTGGAGTCTATTCTTAGGCCGGACACACCACAGAGTAAAAGTTAAAGATCTTGAAAGCACAGCCTGACTACGATGAAGCACAGCGTATTGTACTTATGTAAGTACAATCAATCATTAAATCAATCAATCAATTATGTAGTTCAATCAATTAATCAATCAATCAATTATGTAGTTCAATCAATGGAACTGTTAAATTAACAGCTGAGAATAAACCCTTTTCTCGAGGACCCAATTTTTTTTGTGTATAATCCGTTGGGCTCAGTTGTGTCATAAGGAACGACTATTTAGCAAAGCAGTAGTGCTCGCATTGCTGTGTTCCGGTTTGAAGGGTATGATTTCTGCCTGGTGTTGGCGCAGTTTTAACATCAGGTGGGCCACCAGCTTAATCAAACACTCAACAAATTAAACAAAATTAATTGCTTCTAGTAGTCCGTGAGGAAACTACTGTTTCAACAGCGTAACAACAATTATACATTAATGTTGGAAAACATGCATTAATTCAGCCATTATCACAAATTTCCCAGCTCTACACATCAACATACCTACACTATGTATACCTTCCTAGGTCAAAGATTCTATCAAAACGCCAAATGTCTTTCCTACATAATTTACAATTCCATAAAAACTGGTCAAAAGTACAACGATCTGTGCCTTGCGTCATCAAATTGGATGTTCTTGCCGAAGAAGAGATAAAAGTACCTACAGTTATCTGCTGTTACTATGGCACGAAATAGTGTTGGAGTAAAGGCAGTATTGTTTAACGCAGATGCATTATTTTGATACCTATAGACCTATAGCATAAAATGTTGTTTTTGTTCGAAACAAGTTTTTTGATATATAATTCCTTCTAATGATACAATTAGTAAACAAAACTGTGAGCTGACGCCCAATTCTCGTAATAAATAAGTTTTTTGTGAAAAATATATTTTTCAATACAAGCTTTTATAAAATTAGTGATCGTAACCATGTGCTGAGCAAAATGAGCCTAAACATGGCCAGTCTATTATCCCTCGAGGAGTTTCGTTGTCCACCTTCCATCTCCATCATCAGATCAGCTCGCTGTCACCATCATTATTGCATTGCCATTGGAACTTGACAAGTATGCAAATTATCATCTCAATCGATCGATCTCAACTGCTTTAAAATTCAGTTTCAAGATTCCACCCGGACCTGTATATATTCTGTGGCCGGACAAACATACATACATTGCAAGTTAAATAAAAAATTTTAAAAATAGCCAAGATATAGTTTGTATCACGTTCCGATCTAGTATCGATGTCCAAATGCTACAACTCTACTCAACTGTCAATAAAAGCCGGAAACGTTACTATAATGTAATGTGTTCAAACCTTGAACGTTTCAAAGTATTTCTGAAATTTTAACTTCATAACCTCTCTTCGTCGACTTTTTAACCCCCGACGCATAAACGTCGGGGTGTTATAAGTTTGACGTGCCTGTGTGTGTGTGTGTGTGTGTGTGTGTCTGTCTGTCCCATCGTAGCTCCCGAAGGGATGAAACGTTTTTTTTTTATTGAAATGTGAATTTGTCGGGAAGCTATGTTTGATCAAAATCGATTCAGCCGTTTCATTGCGTTGAGGGTTTTTAAAATTTGTTTTAGTCGGTTCATCCGTTCGGTAGCTACGATGCCACAGACAGACACAAAGAAACACACACACACAGACACGTCAAACTTACACCCCGTCGTTTTTGCGTTGGGGGTTAAAAACTACAGAACAAAAAGAAAATACCCAGACGGCTTCAAGTGTGCCAATAAAATTTGAAGAGTTCCCTCGATTTCTCCAGGATCCCAGCATCAGATCCTGACCTGATGACCTTGGGACAACATGGGAAGTATACAGTTTCAAACAAAAAATAAGATTTTCGAGTATTCGGGGAACCATACATAAAAAAAAAGATTCCGACGGTTTGAGCCGGTTGTTTCCTTCTTTTTTAAGTATGTTCAAAATGAGCCCAAATACGGCCAGTCTACTATTACCCATCGAGGAGTTCCTTTGTCCACCTTCCGTATCCATCAACATATCAGCTCGCTGTCATCACATATAGTAGTAATTGTCATCAGAACTTGACAAGTATGCAACATTACTCGAATAAGAACACGTGTTATATTGTGTACATATTTGTTTATAGTGGAAAAATCCATTGTTTTGAACCAGGATTTGCACCCACGACCTCATAATCGGAAGCTGGACTCGTTTCCACTATACCTTCATTGATCAACATGATGATCTTGTACGTGATGTACATACATACATAAACCCACGCACCTTTCTCCGAAGGGGTAGGCAGAGCCTCAATGGGCCTCTTTTCACAGTGGGTTGCACCATCGTGGAATATAGACGTGACGTGAGCCCATCGCCGCCATTGTTTCCCACGACTGACTCTGCTAACGCTTTCTTCCAGTAATAAAATATTCCATAATAAGCTAGCAGCCAGGACAAATCTTATACTAACGAATCTTATCAACAAGGTAATGATGGTGGTGCCACAGTAAAAGTAGTAAACTGTTCTTGCTTCCAATTTTTTCATTGTTTTGGCAATTACATAATGATAGTAAATTACAGTGTATCGTGTTCGTGGTTTATCTATCTGGATCTACATATTGTTTGTTCTCTCATTATCTAGGCTGGAAGATTATCTGACGGGATAAGAACACTTTCCATCTTTTAAATAAAGAGGAGGTTCGCTATGAGATAAATTTCCACCGACCATACTTATTTTACATACACAAGCAATATCAAATTGATAGGTTTCTATAAAAAAACTGTCAAAAAGATCTCTTACTTATCTGTTAGGTGGCACGAAGTAATAGGTGAAAGTGACCATACCTATTTCTGCTACAAAGCAGTAGTGCTCGCATTGTTGTGCTCCGGTTTGAAGCGCGATCCGGCGGACCGAACGTGGAAGATAGGGTTCCCTGTCAAAAATATCCTGAGGTTGAGTCGAGTGGAGGAAAGTTGGAGTCGCGACTAACACCGTTGTCCTTAGTCATTACTCTAATTTTCCTCGACTCGACTGCACCTCAATCGAGGATATTTTGTATCTATTTATATGTAAATTTTCGAAAATGGAATACGAGTGAGTTTGATTCGAGTCAATGAAAGTTGGAGTAACGACTAAGAATACTGGTGTAAGAATACTGGTGTAACAATACCGGTGTAAGAGTACCGGTGAAAGAATACTGGTGTAAGAATAGCGGTGTAAGAGTATCGGTGTATGAGTACCGGTATAAGAATACCGGTGTAAGAATACCGGTGTCAGAGTCTAATTGTAGGATGCGGCGTTTCTATGTATGTTTGTACATATGTATGTGTGTTTAACCGACGACAACTACAGAACCGTTGATCCAATCTTGATGAAAGTTGGTAGGTAGGTAGGTTATGTGAATATATTTTTTAAGTTGCAACATGAGCTTGACCTGTACAGGGGTTTTTGAGCTACGGGAATCCAAGAGGTCTCCCAAAATATACCTAACTCAACTCATACAATACACTTCGAGGTTACGTGCGTGAACTATTGGTTCTGATCACTAATTTCATAAAAGCTTGTTTTGAAAATGTTTTTTTTTCAACAGAAAACTTATTTGATGTTCGTGGATGTTAGATGTACTCGTAAACTGCTCTTATCGTAAGAATAAACAAGTGAATGTCAAGTCACGTCAACATTACGAAACCAGTTTTATGTAAAAACAAATTTGTTAGCAAAAAGTGTTTTGTTAACTAATTGAACGCGGGTAGAAAGTGAATCATAATAATTACGAAAATATGCACGTAACTGTTCCTTCAATTGTTAGGGTTCTGTGGAAAAACATAGTTATTTTTTATATACATGCTTTAGGTCTTTTCTTGCACACAGTTGACGTCCGGTCGATCAACACACCGTTTTCCTAAGCAGGTAAATTTCGTTTTAGCTACATATATTTTTTTACCGCAATTCGTCGGACGTCATCTTCGGATGCGTCCTCCGACGTATAGCGACGTTGACGAGTGTGTGTCGGTTTTTGTGGCACGGCTCAAAGGGTTTCGGCGCGAACGTCCTGCGTCTGTCCACACGTCTGACGACGCATCAGTTTGTTATTACTTTGTTCTGTTTCTATGTATAGCATCCACCACCTGCTTCTTATCCATTTCTTTTAAATAACTATACTGCGATGTACATTCCAGTAGTAGTTAAAATTACTTAATAAATTAATAAATAAAAATATATTACTGGACAGTTCACACAATATTATCTAGTCCCAAGCTAACCAGAGCTTGCGTTATGGGTACTATACAACTGATATACTTAATACAATATATAACGTAGATAGATATTTTTTATTTGACATAGAAAATACCCAGAACACCCTGAACAAATATCTACGGATCGCACAAATATTTGTTTCGAGACGGGGATCGAACCCACAACCTCCTGCGTCGAAGGTGAACGTTTGCCCGCCGCGCCACAGAGGTCGTCAAATAGCTGCGGCAGACGGTTTCAATGTCCATATTATTACGTGCGAGTTGCGTCTGTCGAGAATTTAGAGCGTTGCAGACTCCGTACCGGAGGTCGAGAATAGAAATAGAAAAACATTTATTTGACACAAAATAACATATGAATACAAAAACACAAAACCGAAAATACAACAGAAGGAAACACAACATTATAAATAAAATACAAGTAACTTATTTCGTAAAAATTAAATAAACCCTCAACGCAATGAAACGGCTGAACCGATTTTGATCAAACATAGCTAAGAACACTCCCGACAAA
Source organism: Operophtera brumata (assembly GCA_932527175.1). Classification (NCBI taxonomy): domain Eukaryota; kingdom Metazoa; phylum Arthropoda; class Insecta; order Lepidoptera; family Geometridae; genus Operophtera; species Operophtera brumata. The sequence goes on along the minus strand of OW052239.1, from coordinate 47,533,372 downwards.
TAGACATTTCAAACAAAAAAAAATTATTCGTTTCATCCTTTCTGGAGCTGCGATGCCACAGACAGACACACACACACACACACACACACACACATACACGTCAAACTTATAACATACCGTCGTTTTTGCGTCGGGGTTAAAAAGAAGGAAACACAACATTATAAAAAGAAAAACAAGCACCTAAAAAAACTAATACCTAAAGTAGGCAGTATAAATCGACTCATGTGTATGGTGTGACAAAATGGCGTTCAGCTCAGCATCATGTTGGGTGATTTACCGCCCAACGCTGATTTTCATACGTCTATGTTCAAGAATGAATATAGAAAGTAAGAAATTAAGAAAATTTATTTATTTTTCCCCAAGAGGACACAACACACACACAAACATAACACAAGAAAACAAAAACACAAAAAGAAATTAAAATAAAAACCGGCATTAAAAAGTAGATTGGCATCGATGTGTGTTGTGTGGGGTCAAATAGGCCCCTGTCTCAGGATAAGCTGCACCAGACCTAGATTTAGTGCAGCGCTGGTTTTCAGACAGGGCCTATTTAGATAGACTGATCGACCTCAGACGTGTGGACGGCTCGTGGTGATACATCTGCTGATGCATCTGTCAGCGTCTGCGGGCGCATCTGTACACATGTAAAGGAGGCTTATTTTTAATGTATCTGTCGAAATTATAATTTTTCCAGCTTTTTATATGTTCGGTTATGGTGGATGCTGCCGTTTGTGGCACGCATTACAGATTTTGTGGTGTTTTTAGCTCATTACAGCTCATTAACACTAGGTAGAAGGTAGAAAGTAGATTTCGCGAAAACTAGGAGACTCGTTCATCGTTCACACACATGTTGTAATTGATAGTATCTCATAAATATCATCAGTTTAGCTACGAATGCACTAAACAAACAAAAAAACTGTATGTTGTTTAGGGTGTTCGTTCGCGTACATAAGGGCTTAAGTGCCCTACCGGTACACTCCTCTGCGACGTCGATAAGCATATATCGACTGCTAATTTTGCCACAAACTTGCAACAAAAACAGACGTAAATGAAGCAATAATAGTACGTAGTACACAATAAAATTCCACTTATTACACTTAAATATACCAACACTACACTTAAATATACCGTACGAAATTACAGCAATAAATGTAGGTATTAATTATTCTATTACTAAGTATTTTATGTCCAAGGCCTCAGACGAAGCGACGAAAGTGGGACGTGGATTCACGAAATAATTGTGTCAAAACGAATTCGTTCGGTCAAAACATTTAAGGCAGTAAAGAAACTATAAAAAAAACCGGCCAAGTGCGAGTCGGACTCGCGCACAAAGGGTTCCGTACCATTATCTATAAAAAACGGCAAAAAAACACGTTTGTTGTACGAGTATGGGAGCCCCCTTAAATATTAAATATTTATGCTTTTCGCAATTTTTCCTTTATCTGTGCTACAAGACGTTGCTTGGTACCAAATTTCAAGATTCTGATTTCACGGGAAGTGCTCTGTAGGTTTTGATTCCCTTGCGAGTGTCGAAAATTTGCAGCATAAACGGCTGTATCTTTTAATTGCGTTGGCTTACAAGTTTGATTTTTTCATAGCGCCAAGGGACAGTTAGACTTATGTGTTTGATATGAATTTCAGCTTGATACCTCCACGCGTTCCTGAGAAAAAGAGTCTTGACAGACAGACAGACGAACACCAAAGTGATCCTGTAATGGTTCCGTTTTTCCTTTTGAGGTACGGAACCCTAAAAAGAAGATTTTATAGCGATTTTAAAATAAATTTGCGTTTTAATAGTCAACTAGTGGAACGCCCATGACTTTGTCTGCGTGGAGTTTTTAAATATGTAGGTATTACATCTATTCTTTACTCTCGCTTTCCTGCAATCTGTGGGAGTCATTTATTTAAAAGGGACGGAAGTGACAAAAAGTGCACATTTTTCCGAGAGGTTGGTACTATCAGCCATGTTGCTTATTACCAAGGAGGTGAGATGTCAGAAAGCGCGCATTTTTCCGAGAGGTTAGTACTATCAGCCATATTGCTTATTACCAAGGAGGTGAGATGTCAGAAAGCGCGCATTTTTCCGAGAGGTTAGTACTATCAGCCATATTGCTTATTACCAAGGAGGTGAGATGTCAGAAAGCGCGCATTTTTCCGAGAGGTTAGTACTATCAGCCATATTGCTTATTACCAAGGAGGTGAGATATCAGATGTTACACATTATCATATGCTTAGAGCATTGCAGGCCTCCGTAATCATATGCGACACTGTAAGGCCCACTCGTTTTTTCCCTATAAGTTTTAAATCCAACTGCACCCTCTTAGGGGGAGAATTTAGGAATAGCCCGAAATTTCTCCAAATTTCAGGACTCTTGGACTTAAACCTGGCTTGCACCTTGATTAGTGATAAGTGCGAGTGTTTGAAAAAATATGTGCAGATCATGCAAACCTGCATCATTGTCCCGTAGCGGGATTCGAAACCGCACCCCTAGCGTCTCATCTGATTATTGGAAGTTATGCCACGAATATCTGCCTATTGTAGGAACTGTTAACCACAATGATTTATGGAGCAAGCAGATGGCCCACTTGATGTTAAGCAATAACCGCTGCCTATAACAATGCATAACATCACAGGTCACGTAAACCTAGGACGCGCCCTACGTGGCACTAGACCTACCACCATGAGACAAAGATGAAAAGTCTCATGTGTCTTTTTAACCGGCACGCATACACTTCAAAGTGGAACACAGCAACACGAGCACTACTGATTTGCGGCAGAAATAGGTATGGTACGTTCAAGGACAAACTCTTTCACAAATAAGTAAAAGGTATACAAATTGTAGCCAAATACGGTAAACAACATAACACCATTAGGTACTTATGTAACATTTTTTTTTATAATGAACATCTATAATGAATTAAACGAAGGCGATGACTAATGGCTCAGAGAGGAAGATAGAGGTTTAGGGTGTTCAGATTAAATATGTCCATGAGTATACTTGGGCAAGTTAGTCTCATTCCAGGCGAGACAAGAACAAGAGGTTGTTCGACCCAAGCAAACACCTGGAAGAGCTATTAGTCCATGAAAGATCTAATGAAGAGACCGCTTCCGCTCTCTTTAAAGCGGAATCTCATGGACATGTGCATTCTCCCCATCCTCAACTACGGTTGCAAACCTGGTCGCTAACGAATATTCAAAAATCCCCTCTCGGGGTATGCCAACGAGCTATGGAGCGTATTCTAGGAGTGAAACTCACGGACCGAATAAGGAACTCGAGAATACGCTCCCAAATACAAATAGCAGACGTCGCTCAAAAAGTTGTTAAACTTAAGTGGGACTAGGCTGAGCATGTGTGCCGTATGTCAGAAGAAATATGGGCGAAGACCACGACAGAATGTATCCCAAACAGACGACGGCCATGTGGAAGGCCCAGATGTAGATGGCGGGATGAGCTAGACTCCTAATTGAAGGATTGGTCACAAATAGCCAACAATAGGGACGAATGAAACGAAGCAAGGGAGGCCTTTGCCCTGCAGTGGGACACCACAGGTTCATTTCGTTTCGTTTCGTTTCGTATGAGGTAGTGCTGGCCTCTGGTGTCGGAGTTTGTCAAGCCACCCGAGGGCCTCTGACATGGCTTATCGACTGCTATTAATCAATAACAGCCGGGACCGACAGCTTAACATGCCCACCGAAGCACAGAGCGATGGAAATCCGCACATAACTTAGAAAAGTCATTGGTGCGGGGCCTGGGATCGAACCCGGTATCGTTGGATTCTGAGTTGCACTATTGAACCGTTAGGCTACCATCGTATCTTCATACAGGTTCATAATAATAATAAATAAACAATATCGTGTGCAAAATATAAATAAAAATCTCAATGAACTCAGTATTTTTTCCTCTCTCATTTCCCACTCGAAAACATTCAGCGTGTACACGAAAAAATTCCGAGAATCCACTTTTTTAGGGTTCCGTAACAAAATTACGGAACCCTTATGAATTCGTCATGTCTGTCTGTCTGTCCGTGTATGTCACAGCCACTTTTTTCCGAAACTTTATGAGCCATGCTGTAAAAACTTAGTAAGTAGATGTATTCTGTTAACCGCATTAAGATTTTCACCCAAAAATAGAAAAAAACTTTTTTTTTTGGACTTACTTAGAACTGACACTCAATTTTTTTTTTCATCAATCCCTTACTTGTGGGGTATCTATGGATAGGTCTTCAAAAATTATATTGAAGTTCCTAGTATAATTTTTTTCTAAACTGAATAGTATGCGCGAGATACACTTCCAAAGTGGTAAAATGTGTGCCCCCCCGTAACTTCAAAAAATATGATGTATTACCATGTACACTTCCAACGAAAATTGGTTTGAACGAGATCTAGTAAGTAGTTTTTTTTAATACGTCATAAATCGTAAACCATCCAAGAACTTTTATAATATGTTACGTGCTGTTATGGAACCCTATATGGGCGAGTCCGACTCGCACTTTTTTACTTTGGCAGCTTTTTTACTGTAACATCCGTCATATTGATTTCGTTTATATAAAATGTTAATGTAGCCTATATAACTTTTAAAACTGTCATGGTTATAGCCTATGTCATCCGGACTATAAAAACGAATCGATTGATACCTCATTCACCAAAATCAGATGAAAACTTTAGGCGCTACGGTGGAACATACGTAAACATACATACTTATATAGACTCAAAAACATAACCCTTCTTCCTGGCTTTGCCGTAGTCGGTTAAACATCTCTACTACTAACAAAATAATTTTCCAATTAAACTCTACACCTAAGGCATCATTTCGCAATCGCGTAGGCCGCGTGTGAATGTGTAGATGGTGGCCTTGCCGGCTGCAGATGGATGCTACCCACTGATGGATTGATTAATTGATAGCTATTATTTTCTACTTACTAGTTTGTGGGCTGCTTTTGCTAAGTTGGAAGACGTACTAAAATAAAAAATCCCTGCCTTTAAAAAAATGCCAAATGCAAAAGCCGTGCGACGCCAATATATTTAAAAAAAACCCTCATTGTGTAGGATTCTTAGTGGCCTACCGAATTTAGAATCTGATACACTTGGTCATATTATTATATCCATACATGGTGATCGGGATTGTTTTCTTATCCTAACACCAGGCATGTGAATCTTCGAGCAAACTCTACTAGTTGTAAATAAACAAAGCGAATGGTGTTCAACAATATTTATACTATCATCTTAGATTTAGGTGTATACTCCTACACTATACAACACACGAGTTACTCATCAGTGCTAATCCTCTCACGCCTGGTCGCACCTGACTCATTAGCTCGGTACAGTGTTGCAACTACGGAACCTCTCGTCCCACACCTCCCACGGAACCCTATTGTTCACGTTGTGCAACGCATTGTGCGCGATTCGATATCCTTTTGTGGAAAATTGGAAATTGTGCATCTTGGAACAGTTTGGGAAATCAGTGAATTCAATGGAAACTTCCGTCGCGTCGTATTTAAGGCGCAATAGGTTCACGTCATGTCTATAATGGGCTCTATAACTTTTAAGTTTTTGATAAGAGTTCTTACAGTTTTCAAGAAGAAAAATATAAAGGGTATTCTTGAGCTTTTTATCTAGTAAAATCATAAATTAAATACACAATTTGAATTACTTCACTCGATAAATAAAACATAGACACTAGGTACCTTTTTAAAATTGAAATCAAGTTTTAGACTTATTGCTTACACGTTTTAATTTTTGAAACATTTGGTAACTTATTAATTATTATTTGAGTTAGTGAAGTCATCAACAAAATATAACAAAACTCTAAAGGACATTTTTAACCCCCGACGAAAAAAGAAGGGGTGTTATAAGTTTGACGTGTCTGTGTGTGTGTCTGTCTGTCCCATCGTAGCTCCCGAACGGATTTCGTTTTTTTTGTATTGTTTGAAAGGTGTATTTTTCGGGAGTGTTCTTAGCTTTGTTTGATCAAAATCGGTTCAGCCGTTCAGCGTTGGGAGTTTTTTTAATTTTTACAAAACTTATTACTTGTTTATTATTTTTTTATACACAAAAAGACGGTATCAGACCGTGCGCTCGCCTTTTCGCCTCATACAAAAATGTTCGTTGAATCTGGTTGAACCTAGCGTCTCAACTTGCTTGGACGCTGCCACATTTTGAATGCGTCACATCACATGACACATCACACACATCACACACATCACACACACACACACACATCATATGACACACACATTTTCCACGACCGCGTCCGAGCGCGGAATGACAAGCCGAGCCGAGGTAGCCGTCACTTTTCCATAGAAAAATGGATGAAGAAATTATAGTGTGTTTTATACTGTCTATCCTTTCTCATCAATAAAAAAGTAATTAATTTGGGCACACGATAGTAAACTAGAAATGTAGAGGAATATAAAAGCGACTATTTAATATTATTTTCACATCAAAACATGCAGTGGATTTATCTATACTGGTACCTAAACAGACCCCATTTTTCGTCATTTTCAGCGATTCTTGCGATGGTAAAAACGTATTTATGTGAAAATTTTGTATACAACTGCCTAGTTTTATTTACTATCTCAAAAGACGAATATATTATATATAATTGTGTACCATAATATCATCACAATATGATTCCTGGTTCATTATTATGGTACCTGAAAAACTTACATTTTTGTTAATACGTTCTTAAGCCCTGAAGACAGTTTCTCGTATTAAATATATGGTTAAAATAATTACGAGATAGCCTTCTGGTCCAAATTAACTATCACGGTTTCTTTGACCTGCGTGGTGCGATAAGCAAGCCGGCTGCGACACGGAGGGTTGCAGGTTCAATTCCCGCAGCGGGACTGTTTGCATGACCTGCAAATATTTGTTCCCGAGTCTGTGTGTTATAGTACCATGGGTGTTATATCTAGTGTGGGAACAGGAAATGTATGTCACTGTTGGATGTTATGTTATGTTATGCTGCTATGTTAAATACAGTGGTAGCCTTGACAGACCTTACTTAGTTCTTACCAAGCGTTTCAAGGCCACCTTTGTAATGCGAACTTATAAGGAATGGAACACGTTGCCGACGACTGTCTTTCCTGAAAACTATAACCTGGGTATCTTCAAGTCTAGAGGGAATAGGTGCCTTCTAGACCTTTGTGCTCCATCGTCGGCCGCATCGTCACTTACCAACAGGTGAGATCGCAGTCAAACAAAGTGTCTATCTATGATAAAAAAGGTGATAGTCCACGGTTCCTTGGTTGGTGACAGTTGGTGACAGTGACTATAGTAATAGCTAAACGCTGACTTTCTTCAACCGCACTCTTTACCACAAAGTGGAATATGAATGTCAATCTAGATACCACTTTATACTATTGCGTTGGAATGTGAAAACATACAATACCTACCTACATTATAAATAAGTTAAATGTTATAAAAACTAAGCTTGTCTACGAGCAACCACAAAACCCCAGGCAGAAATATTCATACAAAAAAAACCCTCGTGCCGCTCGAAAAAGCCTGTCCATAATTTTACAAAACTCTTACAGTAAACCCTCGGATTTATTGTATTGATTTTATTTATCTAAGTTTTTACCCAATAATTTTCTACATTTTTATAAACATTCAAATCTAGGCAAAAAATAGACGTACCTAACATTGGTTTTTTTACTATTAAGAAAATATTGTCCTATCTTGTTTCTGGTACATTGATCCCTCAGAATTATATAGTTATTTTTAATATGAATATTGTACTTGATCTAGTCTGAAAAAATTAATAATAATATAAAATCAGGTATTAGCGGCATACATACCCCACCTTGTATGTAAAATTTGTAAGTATATTTTTGAAAAATTGCTTTCTTTTTTATAAATTGCACATAGAATTTATTTATTTATTTTATTTTATTTTATTAATCCAGGATTTACAGTTATCTTATAGTTACTTATAAGCTAAAACGAAACGATGAATGGGCTTGAACCGCCTCCATCGACCGACTTCCCTCGCAATTTAAAATATGTCTTAAGGTGGGGCATAACGCAAAATTACCAATCTTAGATTAGATTTTTAACTGACTAAATCAAGTACAATATTCAAATTAAAAATATACAGGGATACTAACTACATTATAATTCCGAGGGATCACTGTACCAGACACACTATAGGACAATATATTGTCGATAGAAAAAAAATCCAATGTTAGGTCTATTTTTTGCCTAGATTCAATTGTTTATGAAAATGTAGCATATTATTGTGTAAAAAATTCGATAAATAAAATAAATACAACATAGCCGAGAGAGAGGGTTTTGTAAAACTATCTATATTTTAAGAGATTAAAAAAAAAACGCTTTTTCGAGCAGCGCGTGGGCGGTTTTTTGTTTGAAGATTTCTGTCTGGTGTTGGCGCAGTCTTAACTAAATGTATACCTGCCATGATGTGCAATAATAAGCGAGCCTTTTAATGAAATATGGCCTCTTGACTGTGATGAAGACTATATTGCCCTCAATCGCGTGCGTTAGAAGGCAGTCAACAAGGCCAGTGCAGGTTCACAACCCGTAATGTGCGACTCTAATTATACGGATGTGTGCATTGTGCGTACGATGTAGATAATGGATGAAGTTACGAGCGGCAGCGATCAATCTTGGTCATGAATCTACATCATCATCATCAAGTAGAACGTGCTAAGAACGTCTTTTTAATTTTACCTTGGCCTAATTATTTAAGTTTGGTAAAGATTAGCAAGAGAAAGAGATGAATGGAAGCAGTTGGAGGAGGCTTTCACACACATTACACATTAAGTAATAATAATCTTTTTGTAAATTTAAGTAATTTAAGTATTAACTATTTTTTTTCCTTTTACTTTTTTCTCATTTACTTTTAACTTTTGTTATGTAGTGTATAGGAATAATAAAGCTATTTTTTTATATTATATAATTATTTAAGCTTGTACTTACCACCTATTCTACAGTCTTTTTCGGTTCTTACACATTAATAACAATTGAACAAAACAATATTCTGACTCTAAAGCTTTCATTTCACTCCTCCCGCTATCGCGTCCGCGTCCGTTACATCTCTTAATCCGATCCACACGACCACCGACGCATATCGAGCGAAAGTAACTGGTATAATGATCGCCTTCGTATTCACTCGTACCTACAGTAGGTACTACTGCATCCATTACTGTGCGCGATATGTGTACATATATAGAAATACGAAAATCGTATGGGCAGGACATCTGTGAGGACGACCTCTGTGGCGCAGGGGGCGAAGGTTCGCTTGCAACGCAGGAGGTTCCGGGTTCGATTCCCACCTCGGAACAAATATTTGTACGATTTGCAGGAGGGCTCAGCCACGCTGTTTTCAGCCTCGCCTTTGAATGCTGCTGTCGTCACACTAGCCATGATACTCGGTAGCTATCCGCTGTTCCCAAACAAAAGAAGATTTATCAAGTAGACGGTCGCGGGTTCGGTTCCCCTCTGGTTTGTAATTTTTGTCTTATTATAAAATCTTATTATTTTTCCCCTATGTATTAAAACGGCTTTCAAAACGAATTACCATCATTAAATGCCGTTGTGTGGCCTAAGAATAAACCCCTCCATCTCCTCCCGTGGATGTAGTTAAAGCCGACTGAGGGATATAACTAGGGATGGGCAGCAGCATCCACCTGAGTACTCAACACCAATACTGCGATCACCAATCCACCTGTCAAGCGTGGGGATTATGAAAATACGAAAGAAGCTAAGCTGTAAAAAAAATTAGAAGCATTTATTTAACTTACAATGTATGTCCGGGTGGAATCTTGCAACTGAATTTTAATGCAGTTATCATCAACTGATTGAGCTGAAATTTGGCATACCTGTCAAGTTCCGATAACAATACAATATGATGATGACAGCAAGCTGATCTAATGATGGTGGACAGCGGAACTCCTCAATGAATAATATGGATGGATAGACTGGCCGTGTTTAGGCTAATTTTGATCAGCACACGGTTAAGATCACTTATTTTATAAAAGCTTGTATTGAATCTTTTACACAAAAAACTTTTGGTATTGCTAAAAAATCCAATTGTTTCCACAGTGTGGTGCCAACACCTAAGAGGAAGAACGAGAAATCCTTCGCGATACTCACGGAAACCCCCTCATCATCACGCCCCACCAGCCCCCGGTCCTTGCCGGTAGACCTACCTGTCAGGCAGAGCAGGGTGTCCCCTTTTAAAGGTAAGATATAAGTACAGCTCGTTCACTGTAAAATGGCACCTGTTAATACTCTATGGCAGGTGCCAACTCACGGTGAACGGTCTGTGAATACTCCATGGCAGGTGCCAACTTACGTTGAACGGTTTGTACGTAGGTATTGACATTGGTAAATGATGAGGCTTTTGACGAAGTTATTAATGTAGCGCTAAGAAATTATTTTGATAATACTTACCTCCATGAGTTTTTGCAAAGCTATCGACTGGTATTTTAATTAATTAATATTGTAGTTTAAATTAAAAATCAAAGCACAGTGTTCTGCAAGGCACAGATTGGGTCCTACAGGTTTTATTACATATTGAAAAGTAGTTGGCATGTCTTTTGACAAGCCTTTTGAAAAAGTAGCTGGTCCAAAAGTAACTTAGTATTACCTCCCAGGTCGAGGCTTCAGAGAAGAAACGTCACGTCATAATACACCAAAAACCTCCGCAGCCAACTCCAGAAACAATTCACCCCCTCGAAGAAGAACTAACTCCTTATCACGAATTGATAAAATGGCGACGGCCACTCTCCCCCCTCCCATAATGCTACCGCGACCTCACTCACCCAGAGACTTCGTCAGACAAAACATAGAAGAAGTAAGAGAACTTAGCGAATTGAACAGAGAAAAGAATGCAGCAGAAGCAGAGAGACAGAGAAGAGAAGAAGAAGAAGCACTGGAAAGAGAAATGGAATTGCAAGATAAGATTTCTAAAAGTATTGTTGGTTCTCATGTGGGTTCTAGAGCTAATTCCAGAAGCAATTCTAGAGCTAACAGCAGGAATAACTCAAGAACAAACTCAAGAAGCAATTCTCCAAGCAAGATCAAACTTCGATCTAGATCTAACTCTCCTTCAACGGCTCCTAATAAAGTTAATGTACATAAAAAATCACAACCTGACTTGACTAAACCTACATTGAATAAAGATGTAAGAGATAACCCATTAATTTTCATCAATAAGAATGATGGTATGTCTAAGCCGGTGGCTCATAGATCTAGAGTTACAAACAGATTAGTATCAAAGTCTCAACCACAATCGAATGATGGGTCTCCAAAACATTCTAAAATACCTAAGCGCCAAAGTTCTGTATCACCTGTGAGATCTACAGCTAGAAGAGTACCTTTTATTTCAAGAAGACCTGTCGAAAATAGCTTGAGCAACAATCAAAGATTCATATCAAGCAGTACAAGTAGCATTCACGAGACGATCAAGGTGGGAAGTCAAATTCATGACAAAAGAAACATTAGTCAGAGCAGCCAAAATCTGAGCATATCTCCCAAACACATAAAAGGTAAACCGCCTATTTCACCAGGACGAGGTGGGCCTCCACCTTCGAATCAACGCATAAACGCGAAGCGCCTCTCACCTATTGTTGGAACTCCGAACAAAAGTCCAGTAGAAGACCTCAAACCTAGTTCAGCAAAATCATCCCCAAAACCTACAACTGCAAAAAAGCCTGTCAAAACTACTCCTGCTACATCTAGGGTAAATTCTAGACAACCCAGCAGAGTTACAAGTAGGGATACAAGTCCTGATAAACGTAAGACTATTACTAAAAATCCTGTATCTAAGCCTTCCACTGTAACTAAACCTATCACTAGAACTCCTAGCAATAAAAGCCTAACAAAACCGGCATCTGGTAAAGTTGAAGCTCGAAAGCCTATCAGTAGAACTGATAGCATGAAAAGTCTTACAAGAACTCCGAGTAACTTGAGCAGCAAGCCTCCGTTGAAGAAGGTCGGTAGCAAAACTAGTTTGACAGCTAAATCACAATCAACAAGTAAAATTGACGAAGTAGGTAAGAAAGATGGCGTAAAACGAATGAACGGCGATGAAAAAGAAGATAAGACTAAAACCAAGAAGCACACTACAGATACAGCTACTGACCCTGAAAAGAATTTGCAACAAGATAATGAGACACAGTATGACAAAATAACTAATGAGAAAGGTGAACTTGTTATTATGACTAAAAAAAATATTATTTCTATGACAACAGCAGCAATCACATCGCAACCGCTAGAAATAGTAACGACTGTCACTAATCAACTTCCAACTACTTTGGAAAAGGCTAGAGAGAAAGGAATTTTTGAAAGACACAGTTCCAAAGATTCCTTAGTGGGTAAAGATGACGGGCATAAAAAAGACACGGACGCTAAAATCGTAGATGAAAAGAAAAAAGATGATGTAAAACGTAAACCAATTTTCACTGAGGATCATAAACTAAAACCTCTGCAGGGGCCATTCAACGACCCTCAACTTGAAAAGGTTAGACAGAAAATAGACGACATACTGAAAACTCCTGAAATATCCCGAGAAAACATTCTCACTGCCTCCGCTAAGTTCAGAGCGAATCCCAAAACTGATAATATTAAAGATAAACCCGAAAAAATTGAAAAGGTTGAACCTGAAAAAACAGAAGTAAAAGAACCCGAACGAAAGCCAACAGAAGAAAAACCTAGCGAAGCTATAACTGCTGAAATACGCACAGAGGTGACCAAAATCGTCGACAGTATCATAACTCCTGTGGAGGAGCCAAAACAGATCCCTGAACCACCTAAACAGAAAGTCAAAAAAGCTATAGAGCCTATAGTAATGGTTGTTAATGAGAAAAAGAAGAAAGATGAACAGATGGAGAAGGTGAATGAAGCGTTAGTGAAAGGGGAGGCAGAGGTGGAAGTACAGAGTTCCAACGTGTCCACGCCCGGGGTTGAGAAGCTACATCTGGACACCAGAGCGGAGAACGGGTCAGATAAATCGCAGAGTAATGGCGGGTAAGTTTTTTATTTCTATTATTTTACATTACTGCATAGCATGCAGTTATTTAGCAATGTCGATAAAATTGTTGCAAGGGGATGTTTCATGTATGATTTCATTTAGCAATAAAAATACCATAACTTTTACTTATATACCTACAGGTTTGTACGGAACCCTCGGTGCGCGAGTCCGACTCGCACTTGGCCAGTTTTTTATTTATTTTGTTTTCGCCCTTTATAATTTGTTGGAACTTCGTGACTGACAGAACAAGCAGATGGCCCACCTGATGTTAAGCGGTAACCTCTGCCTTTAACAATGCATTACCTACCTCATAGGTCACGTCCACGAAGCACGCGGCCTATGTGGCATTGCACTGCGCCCGCCACACTTAGACATAAAGATGAAAGTCTCATGTGCCTGTAATTTCACCGGCACCCATACCCTTCAAACCGAAATACAGCAATGCGAGCACTACAGTACTGCTTTGCGGCAGAAATAGGTTTGGTAATTAATAGTACCCCGGACGAACTCTCTCACAAAAAACTCTACTACTACTAAACGGCTTCGATCTAACTGTCCTCTTTTTCCGGTTCATTATTAAAGTCATAATTATTATCAGTAATTATTATTCATTATCAGTAAGTTTGTGCTCTAATTAATTATATCAACCTACGTTTATATTATTGATTTCCTTTTTAATTCATTACGTAATTCCCAATCAACACAACGACAAACTCCCAGTAGACATAAAAGAAAGTGCACCAGACGGGGTACGTTTCACTATAATACCCCGTGGACTGACGCGGTGAGCATAGATACCGCACATTACACCTTACAATGCACTGTGGCACTCTCTAGTGACTAGCTTTTACCCACGGTTTCGATTGTAAAAGTGTGGATACGTCGACGTTCGGAAGATCTTGGCAGATAAGGGAATCTTACACGGATAATTATGTCTGGCTAAAGATAACTAAAGATAATACATTACCTTATTACCTTTAGATAGCTCAATGTTTAGTTTGTATTTTAGTTTGATTTGGTTGTACTTGGAATGCCTGGAACTTTATCAACGTAAGGTTTTTTCATAACCCCGCGGCACAAAGCATAAGGGGCCTCTCTCGATTCTTGTAGGTTCGTCCAAATAAATATTTGAAAGAGAGGCACTGTGAAAAATGAGAGCCCGTGCCAGATCCCTTGGTTGGACTTCGGAAAATTCCGCTACTTACTTGCGAAACGGAAACAAATGCGCAAAATGTTCATAAAACTTGTTCCAGGACGTACGTTTTTTTGAGAAAGCCTTACTATTTGTGCCAGTTTTTTTTGTCATTTAGAATTTAAATAACATGGAAAAGGTCCCTCGGATGTCTTTTTTAAACTTTTACAGTTTATAAGTACATTATGAATAACCAAATTTCAGGTTAAAATTGTGCAAATAAGCTGATTTTTAAAGGCTCATGCGGAATTTAGTGGCGCTCTTAAGGGGTGAATTTCGGAAATTCCTTTCTTAGTGCACCCCTAGACCTAAAGGAATACCACCTGTAAATTTCAGGTTTCTAGGACCTACAGTTTATGCTGTACGTTGGAGTCAATCAGTGAGTCAGTCGGTCAGATACGCAACGATATAATATTTTGTTCTATTCTATCTACCTATAATAAACAATTTTGTTAATAACCTAGATTCTTTTTTGGATACAATACATTTACTTACAGAAAGAATAATACAAGGTATGTACTAAATACATATGAAACAGTTGTGCTACCTGAAGACCGCTGCAAGCGATCTAAAGGTAGCTCAACTGATCCAAATCACTACCAGACGGAAGCGTCCCTAAGATGCTGGCTGCATTGCCACGCTGAATGGCAATGCACATCTTTTGGATTAATTGTTCTTGTTAATTGTTGTTGTTGATGATTTACACAGGTTTCAAATCTGGAGTTTAGAAGTTCATCAAAAATGTGTAATAATAATGCTATAGCGTTAACATCGCCATCTATCGGGGAGTTTATTGAAACTTCTCCTTCATATTATCACTGGTTGTTTCCTGGTCTTTGCTTTAGGTCAGTGACCAGTTTGAGATACAGAGCGCCTGATAACGCCTGCGTGCGTCTTGCTGTCCGGATAAGGAAAGGGAATTAAAACATAGAGACAGTTAGTCCAAGCGCGGACCGTAGTGGACCTTACGTCATCGAGTAACAACATAGGATCACTTTAGGGTGGTGTGGATAGATAGATATAAAATTATTTATTCCACATAAAAGTAAGTTCTATTAATCTGGTTCATTAAAATGATGGTTGATGTCTTCGGCTTGGAGGATTTCGCAGCCTGACAATTTGTATGTTAAAAATACATATTCATACAGGTTCATAGTTCATGCTTCAAAGGTGGCCAAAATTTTTAGTTATTTTTATCCTATTACGGTAATAGAATAATATTAATATATAGAATACCTTTCATGCCTAATACCTTTTAATACCTTCGTTAACATGTTGCTTGTTTCTCAAAGTACGTTTTTTGTTGTGTATTACGATATTATGGTAAAAACGAGCTGATCTTAGGATGTAGACAGAAGTTGGATAATGAAACTCCTCGATGCTTCTTCTTATGAGTAGAATTTTTCATGTTTGGGCATTAGATAATTTTTAATATTCGAGAAAACCCCATATTTTAGTAATGAATAAGGTTATTAGGACTATGAAATGGTGTTATTGTTAATAAATTGCGACACGGCATCTTTTTTTCTAATTGGCGATCCCAGTGCCTACTGTCTCATGGTAGGACAAGGCAATCTAGTTATTTTGTGCAATTCTTGATGGCTTTTAGCTTTTAACTAATGTACCAGACCAGCACTCAAGTTTTTACTCGATGACGTAATTTGTATCAATTTAAACCTACTATTTGTCTCCTCTGTAAAACCACACATAGTGTAGGGTTCCGAAGTGAAGTCACAGTCCCGCCATAACACGAAATATAGGAATTCAACGCAGAATATCCAAGTTTTTTAAATTAAAATCACTTAAATTTATCAAATGAAATTTCATTCTTAAATGATGAAGTATGAGGATAATTTCTTAAATTTTTCCAGTGGCATAATTATTCAATTAAAACATTATTTCAAAACGTCGTTGACAGTAGTGAAATAAAAAGAAAGTGCCAAGTTGATTACGGGAGGTTAAATAACAATAAGGTGTTATTAAGGTTCTTTGGTTGAAGAACTTACATTAGAAGGAACATGAAGGCTGTACATTAAAATGCCAAGGTCTTAAATATAGATTTAAAAATTTAAATGCTATGTGAAAAATTTAAACATTGTAAACCTTTTTAGAAATAAATACTCTTTATTATTTATTATTATTATTAACTCTTGTAAGGTTTGGTTCTTGCATTATTATTATTATTTAAATAAGGTTCATGCCAAACAAACACATAATCTGTGAAACATCCAATAAGCTACCTCTTGTGGCTGCAAAGATATATCCTAATGACAGAATGCAGATAGACAGACAGACAGAACGGCGTAGAATTCGATATAGGGTCCAGGAATCGACACCTTTTAACATGCACTATAAATTACCTATTACACAAAACGCTACAGGTTTCGCTCAGGGAACCCTGTTTTTTGATGAGTCTTATTTTATTCTACACCTCCCCAAAGAGGTCCCATCTTGGTACTCGATGACGTAAGGTTAAGTACGGTCCGCGCTCGTACTAGGTAGTATGTCGACCGACTCGGAGTCTCGGACTGAGCTCGACTCGGACAGTATCGAGCGAGCCATGGCGTGACCACACTGCTTATTAGCATACGTGTTACGAATCAGGGTTGTCGAGTGGGTCGTGGCTTTGTAACGAGCGTTAATGTTAGAGCATTACAAATGCGAGCATTTACTAACGAATGCTAACATTGTCTGTTCGCGGCACATCATATAACTAACATTGAGACTAAGCGCACGAAATGGATTGTACGGTAGTGTTACTACGGACCCCATTATTAAGCTGTCCGCCCGTCTGTCCGCCTGTCTCTGTCTGTATTATCACAAGGATATATCGGCAGCTGTGACAGGTAGCCAGTACAAATTTTCACAGATTATAATTAAATAAATAAATAATGCTGTTCAGTTCACACAACATGATCTAGCCCCAAGCTAAGCAGAGCCTGTGTTATGGGTACTAGATAACTGATATACTTAATACAATACATTACAATTTATTTTTTTATTATAATTAGAAAATATCCAGAGCACCCAGAACAAATATCTGCAGATCGTACAAATATTTGTTCGAAGGAAAGAATCCAACCCGCAACCTCCTGCGTCGCTGGCGAACCTTCGCCCGCTGCACCACAGAGGTCGCCAAAAGTAGAAAATTAAATCTAGATTGCTATCGTATGTTTCCTACTGACCTAAAGCAGGTGACCAAGAAAGAACCGGAGACAAAAAGTAGTACAAAAATAGACATGGATACTACATTATAATTCCGAGGGGTCACTGTACCAGAAACACGATAGGACAATATTTTCTCTATAGAAAAAAAAAGGTACGTCTATTTTTTATCAAGATTCAATTGTTTATTAAAATGATTCATGTTATTGGGTAAAAAACTTGATAAGAAAATCAATACAACAAAGACGAGGGTTAACTGTAGGTTTTGCAAAATTATCTATATTTATTATCTGTATTTAAAGAGATATTCAATAAAAACACCTTTTTCGTGCGGCGTGAGGCATTTTTTTATATTAACATTTCTGCCTGGTGTTGGCGCAGTCTTAAGCAATCACCAGAAAGCAAATAAAATTCTCCTTACCTACGCTTTCATTAGCCTATCACTTCATGGAATCTAACCCACATATGTAGTACCTACCTACGTAAGCTATTTTATTATGTGGCTAAACTAATTTCCGCTGCGTGGAATGAGTTTGAAGTTTGCCAGCCCTGATGACCTGCGTTCACGAAAATTTGCCACAAAATGGCCACTACAACATCAGTGTAGCTGATTTAAAAAATAATAAAGCTTGATTTGCACTAGTTTTTTTATGTCAAAGTTAATACTGATGATTGACATTGTCACGCCCTTATTTTGACATCAATAGACTTCCAATAGATAAAGAAAAATGGGGGTTGAAATCTGCCATTTTTGAAAGAAACGTCGTCATTTTTATTTTATTACATTTTAATGTGTTTTTTCGAGTTATTTCGTGTAATTTTAGTGGCATTTTAACCGGTGTAACTTGGATAAATGGCACATGTGTGATGTAGTGAAATTTGAGTGTATTGCGAGTCTTTTCGAAATGGTGGATTTTTTCCTGTAAAAACTCAGTTTTTCAGCCACAATTTAAACTGGGTTAGGACTAGACGGAGACTCTTAACGACTTGACTATAAAACTATAATAATTATATCACTTGACATTGGCTAAATTGTTGCAAATAATGCACAGAAGCCATTACCTAAGATAAGAAGAAGAAGATAAAGAAAAATAATCACTGAGTTATTTATTTATTTATTCATAAAAAGGAATGCCTGCATATATATAAACACCTTTACAATAATCATTTACTTAGTTTCGAGCCGATACGTACACCAATTACAGGTGAACACAACATTGTCACTTTTATCTTACAAACAAGGCAGACAACATTATTATTGTTATTTTTTTAAAGTGTAGGTTTAAATATTATTAATTATTTAGCTTAGCTTTTATGTTTTATTGGCATTAAAACATATATATATCTATAGCTAGAAATACATAACATTAAAATAAATATTAAAATATAGTTAAGTAGGTACTTACCTATTAAACATTAAAAAAATACAATTATTTAAATCCTACCACGACCATAATAATTGCATTCAGTATCGTTTTGTTGTTGACGAAAGTGTTCCAGCATTTTATTTTTAAAGCTTTTGGTATTATCATTGAAAGTATCAATATTTTCAACTTTTTGGTTGCTATGGTTGTATTTATTACAAAGACGTCATAGCTGAATTAGGTCCTAATTTCTACCACAAGGCAAAATTAGGTGAGTACAACTGGTCTTACCTATATACTCACTTGGGCTGTTATTCGCTGTGACCATAGGAGATTACCTATATGCCATTAACGTGTGACGTCACAATGTATTCTGAACGATGATTCCACGTAGATATCGTGAATAGCCCGTATTATGTCCCGTTTGGTCATAGCTAATAGGGGGCTGCTGTTTAAATACTTATACGAACATAATGTCTATTATTCTGGCAAGATGGTCAATCAAACTAAAGGCAAACGCACAAATACTAAATTGAATGTGGGCTAGATCAGTTTGGAAGTCCTAAAGAGACCAATACGGAATTTAGGACTCTGTCTGCTCAAAAGCACACTTAATATTTCCCGCCAATTAACTTCAACTGGCAACGGAAATAGATTTCATTCTGCCAATCACAACAGCCAGTGTTACCGTAAAAACTCTGGAATTTAATCTGCATATTTCTTGTTTCTTTATTCAAAGCTCATTTAACTAGCACGCAACTACAACAGCCCAACTTGCCACTCGATACAACCCTTAAGAAATTAGACCGAGCCTTTAGTTCGACCTCGCCCGTCTTACTTCGCACCCGTTCGGTGGGGTTACAAAATGGCGCGAATACAACCCCTTCTCAAAATAAAAGAAAACTTTTGTAACCCTAAAAAGTGATTTAAACAATTTTAGTTTTTTTAGAAGCAACACTTGCAGCAAAATAGAAAGGAAATGTTAATCAAAATGTTTGATTCAAAAAATTCTGGGTTGCCAGAACTAAAATGTAGCTGTTACAGTGTGGTGAATGGTGATGTTTAGTGGTTTTTGAAAATGTTGCACAACCGTACTGTTTACATACTGCCGAATGAGTTGCTGCCTAAGCGGTACGACAATGAAACTGGGTATCTATTTTGCTAACTGAAAATAAGTTGTTTCTGTGTTTTTTTCTAAATATGAACATTTAATTATCAAGACTTTCAGAGCCAAAGATAAATTAGGTCTATGAAAACCCTAATTTGGTACGTGCAATTCGAATTGATTCCTTGCCATGTTCTTAATTCAAATCTAATTTCGTTTATAGAAAACTCTAATACTTCATAACTAGGACATGAACTTAGTTATATGTGATAGAAAAGGACTGCTTCCCGTACCAAAAACATGATCGTTTATAAAAATCTTGTTCTAAATTCAAAATTTTCCATATTCTAGATACCCAGGCCCGGCCACGCTGCTCAGGTATTGTGACGGCAAATATTACAAGTTGCATGCCTGATATTTTATCGGAACTTTGCGAACGAACACTTTCAAATTCACACGCAAACTTTCAAGGGGAAACTATTAGCACGTCATAAACTGTGATTGATTAATTAATAGAAATAAATGAAGAGAATTTAAGTTTATATTGTAATTAAAAACAGTGATTGTAATAAAGCTATCACGATCACAACAAACATTGATACTAAAACAAGACACCATAGAATTTTAGAAGGATAACTTACGACATTACATTTGATATTTGACTACTGAATTTCCGTATCAAATGTCTATAGAAAATATATTTTGTTTAGACAAAAGATTTCAAGGAGCTCTATAATGATGACAAATTATTATTTTCAACACACTTGCTCATAGAGTGGCTCTAATTTCACCGCAATTAGGCACATAATGTCACCTGTAGGTAATCGAACTGTGACTTTTTCATTGCTATTATTCACTAGTGAGTTATATAGACAGTTGAACATTTACACAGAGTGTGCATTTCTGTTTTATTATTACTTTCTTCACAAGTGTGATGAAAAACGTCGTATGATACACGTGTGTATTGATGATTACCGTCCTCAGCTCTCTTAAGACCCTCACCTAACGGCTTGGGTCTCAATGGCGCCTCAACGGTAATCACCAACATTACACACTAGTACCATAATGTACTATTGTATTACAATGGTGTCACTTGAACCAAGTTTGTGAAACATGACTTTCTTCTTTCCTTTCATATAGGTAGGTAAGATCTAGCATAATCTTTGTGATCATTATAGATAAAGACTAAAATTGGTTGATGTTTTCACAGATTTCCACCAAGCACAAGTACGACACCCAAACCACCGGTAAGAACGAAAAAAGAACAAAAGGAAAAAGAAAAACAAACCGAATCTCCCCAAAACGAAATCAAAAGCTCCCCAGAAAATGAGGAAAAACAGCCCAATATCTGCTCCCGACTTATGGGCAAATGCAAGAGTAAATGCTGTCCTTGTTGCGTCAAGGGACAAGACGATGAGAAAGAGATGCAAGATGAAGTGGTCGAGGATTTGACAGGGAAGGAGAAGCAAGGAATGATGAGCAAATTTAGCTGCTATAAAAAGAAGACGAAAGTTGAAGAGGAGGTTCAAAGGGATATTGAGAGAGCTGCTGGGAAGGTCAGCTATTTATATTTAAATATTTAATATAAAAATTATTAATTATTTACTTATTTATTTGTATATTTTGTATAAGATATACAAAATATAACGAGAATGCCTGTGACGAATGCTTGTGTCTTTCTATCTAGTTTTTTAAATAGGCTAAGTGTTCCCCCTTACTTCAAGTAGGTATCTAATAAAACCGGCCAAGTGCGAGGCGGACTCGTACCATTTTCTATATAAACGGCAAAAAAAACACGTTTGTTGTATGGGAGCCCCCTTAAATATTTATTTTATTCTGTTTTTAGTAGGTATTTGTTGTTATAGCGGCAACAGAAATACATCATCTGTGATAATTTCAACTGTCTAACTGTCACGGTGACAGACGGTTGGACACCGAAGTCTTAGTAATAGGGTCCCGTTTTACCCATAAGGTACGAAAACCAAAAATGAAAATTTTAAAAATGACATATCTGGCTAGATTAAATACGATGAGATCGGAGTGTGAAAGTTGGTCGCTCTTATAATATGAAGGGAGACACATTATGAATGTTGACTGCCTGAATGTTTGTCAAGCTGATTTGATGTTTGAATTTAATCGCTTAAAATCAATAGATATAAGTATAATTCTACTAATATACCTATATCTACAGGGAGCAACAATCGAATTCGAAGACGAAACGAAACGGAAGCGAAAATTCCGTGACATCATCTGCTGCGGAAGACGACGTCGGGTCGGCGACTCGGGAATCCCCGCGCAGAGTGTCGCTGACGTCAGCATGACGCCGCGACAGGACCTGTCAATGTCACCCAGTGTCGTGACGGAGGCGGGGTGTTGCGGGAGGAAGCGACAGGTTGAGAGGAGAGACAGTATATTGAGCGATCGACCACCAACCACGTAAGTAACTTATAAGTTAGATATGTTATAATACCAAATGGGCAGAGTCTAGCAAGAAAACAATAGCTGCAAGAAAGTGACAGCGCTATTGCAACGAATGTTATCAACAAGTCCGGGTATTCCCTTAGCCGGCTTTTACGATATCCACGGGAGGTAATGCATTGTTAAAGGCCGAGGTTACCGCTTAGGTGGGCCATCTGCTTGTTCTGTCATTCAACATTATTACTTTTGGACATTGGCTTTATTCATTTTTCTTTTTTGACATTTGTCGTGCAAAACAATAAAACCGTACATAGGTACCTACTTACATACATTACCTACATTACACATAATATAGATAGATAGATAGATAGATTAACACTTTATTGCACACCAAATATAAAAAAATAAAAAAGATAAAATAAACAAAACAATAACAGTAATGTACAATGGGCGGTCTTATCGCTAAAAAGCGATCTCTTCCAGACAACCTTTGGATGGACAGGATAATACAAAATTAAAAGACGACGGTGCGCAAACAAAATATACCTACATAAATATATACCTAGACCTAACTATAGCTATATACTATATTTATTTATTTATTTATAACTAAACTACGACTAACTAATATACCTACTTAATAACCAAAAAAAATATATATAACAAATTTTAAACATACATAAACTACATTACTACTATAAATAAATAACAATGACGTATGTACGTAACAATAACCTAGCAGTTCACGAAAAGGACAGATAGTGATTGTATACCTTGGTTTTGAATATAGGAAGAGATTTAGAAGATCTTATTGAGAAAGGCAAGGCATTCCATAATCTAACACCTTGAACAGTAAAGGAGTTGCCATAGAATTGTGTATTATGGACAGGAGTTAGAAGCTGAAGAGTTTCGCTAGAGCGTAGGAGCGATACTTATGTTTTTTTCTTCTTTATGTACTAGTAGTTCGCCCTGAACTGAGACCTCATGAATACACGCGATGTAGCCAAGGTTACGTTTTTTTATATATACTACTTGGAATGACGTATCAAGCATATGGTCCACACCTGATGTTAAGCGGTACCCTCTGCCTATGAACAGTATATTATCACGTCCACCTAGGACGCACCCTATGTGGCTTTGCACTGCCCCCCACCCTGAGACATTAAGATAAAAAGTCTCATGTGCCTGTAATTTCACCGGCAACTATACCCTTCAATCTGGAACACAGCAATGCGAGCACTACTGCTTTGCGGCAGGAATAGGTATGTAGGTAGTATTTCCCCGGACGAACTCTTTCACAAAAAAGCTCCTACTAAAACTAAGCTGTCCCTACTTTCCTTACCTTTCTAGAACCGACAACTTCAGATAATAGTTTCACAGATCGGGCTAACGGTTTGGAAGTTGTTCTCGAACAAACATACAAATTTACAGTTTTACCCAAAATATAAGTCGCTTAAAATAGAAAAAAGCAAAAAGCAATCGTACGCTAAAATCTTGCGCTGTTATTGGATAATAGATTTCGCGGCAAAATCGCGGCCGTTCGTGCGCCATCTTGTTCATAGCGGGACAGAGCTATACTATACGTTCGGCTACGGTCGGCTATCAGTCTGCGCGTTTCTGCTCAAACGAAAACAGTCGATCGGACTTATATTTTGGGTAAAACTTGTCAAACGCCGATTCGTCCAAGTAGCCTCAGAGAACTCGCTTCATGAATGCTCCTCTGCGACAGATGCTGCAACAATCGCCTCAGCACGTGGCTGCGCGGTATGTGCAGGCGCAAGGCTGAGCCACTGACGAGCCGCCGCGCCAGCATGTTCTCCAAGAACAAGAGCCTATCTCCAACGCTGCCACCAGAGGTAACTATAATATGCTGCAACAATCGTTTCTGCACGTGGCTGCGCGGTATTTGCCGGCGCAAGGCTGAGCCACTGACGAGCCGCCGCGCTGCATGTTCTCCAAGAACAAGAGCCTATCTCCAACGCTGCCACCAGAGGTAACTATAATATGCTGCAACAATCGCCTCTGCACGTGGCTGCGCGGTATGTGCCGGCGCAAGGCTGAGCCTCTGACGAGCCGCCGCGCCGGCATGTTCTCCAAGAACAAGAGCCTATCTCCAACGCTGCCACCAGAGGTAACTATAATATGCTGCAACAATCGCCTCAGCACGTGGCTGCGCGGTATGTGCCGGCGCAAGGCTGAGCCTCTGACGAGCCGCCGCGCCAGCATGTTCTCCAAGAACAAGAGCCTATCTCCAACGCTGCCACCAGAGGTAACTATAATATGCTGCAACAATCGCCTCAGCAAGTGGCTGCATGGTATGTGCCAGCGCAAGGCTGAGCCGCTGATGAGCCGCCACGCCAGCATGTTCTCCAAGAACAAGAGCCTGTCTCCAACGCCGCCACCAGAGGTAACTATAATATTCTGCAACAATCGCCTCAGCACGTGGCTGCGCGGTTTGTGCCGGCGCAAGGCGGAGCCGCTGAAAAGCCGCCACGCCAGCATGTTCTCCAAGAACAAGAGCCTGTCTCCAACGCTGCCACCAGAGGTAACTATAATATGCTGCAACAATCGCCTGAGCACGTGGCTGCGCGGTATGTGCCGGTGCAAGGCGGAGCCGCTGACGAGCCGCCACGCCAGCATGTTCTCCAAGAACAAGAGCCTGTCTCCAACGCTGCCACCAGAGGTAACTATAATATGCTGCAACAATCGCCTCAGCACGTGGCTGCGCGGTATGTGCCGGCGCAAGGCTGAGCCGCTGACGAGCCGCCACGCCAGCATCTTCTCCAAGAACAAGAGCCTGTCTCCAATGCTGTCACTAGAGGTAACTATAATATGCTGCAACAATCGCATCAGCACGTGGCTGCGCGGTATGTGCCGGCGCAAGGCGGAGCCGCTGACGAGCCGCCGCGCCAGCATGTTCTCCAAGAACAAGAGACCAACGCCAACTGCGTTGGACTGTCTCCAACGCTGCCTCCAGAGGTAAATATAATCCTTCAACTTCTTATTCTTAACTTAGCTTTACGTTTTTATGCATGTAGGTATATGCCGACCGCATAACTCGCGAGTCACCCGTGCGCTGAGAAGGGAGCGGGGTCCATAAATAAAATAGTAGGTATATAAAACAATTACAATATACCTAGTAGAACTGAAAGGAAAGAGTAAACGCATTCACTCTAGAGATGCTGCGAGATACAGTTTAAAGATCTCATTTAAAATATACTTATACATACTTGCATATTAAAAAATAACGGAGAAGGGCTTTCTGTTGATGTCAGCCATATTCCAGTGTCCTCGAGGGAGATATAGATGAAATGTAACAGCATTTGATGAGCTTCTAGAGTCCCCGTTGTCCCGTTGTTACCCTGCCTTCGTTTGAGTCTGTGCAGTGTAGTATCACATGCTCCACTGTCTCTTCGTCTTCGAGACGACGCGACCCAGTCCGATTCTGGCCCCTGTCTACAGTAGATGGTGGTTGAGATTACAGTGTCCCGCCCCTCATCAGCTTATTGTACCAATTACATAGATGACTTTATTCTCCATATATCCTTAGATCTTCTTCAAATAAAGGTGTATCTATAGGTACATCAGTATTGAGAGTGTCAAGAGTGCAATGTTAATTTGAATATCAGTAAACAAGGACAAATACCATCTTTGGAAAAAACAAGTTAACTCGAAAGAAAAACGCACGGAACAAGGAGAATGCTTAGGATTTAGGACTTGCAAAATAAGGATTCATTCATTATCACTACGTATAAAATCGTTGCGTGACTGACTGACTAACTGTCAACGCAAAGCCTAAACCGTAAGTCCTAGATACCTAAAATTTGGAGGGTACGCTCCTTTTGTGGTCTAGGGTGCACTGTGAAAGGAATTTCCGAAATTCACCCCCTAAGGGGATACAGTGGAGTATTGAAGTTTGTATCGGAAAATAGTTTATTATAAAATCAATGTCAGGTATTTTCAGACGGAACTCTGTTTGAAACATTGATCTTTGAAAGTTAAACCAGTTTTGATCAGAAACTAGAATCTAGACTTGAACATTTAAAGTCGACAAAAGTCTGACCTTACCGTCCGTCCATATATCAACGACCCTGTGTAACGTTGCGATTGTTTGTCACGCAACTTTACTTGAAGCATGACTCAAGGTCTGAATTCATAACTCTTAGAACCGTCGCTAATAACTAGGTAAAGAAAAGTTTCTATGAAATTGCCAGGCATTAGACATCATACAGTGTAACTACAGCACTGAACAATGCCCATAGAATTACCCAAGATTATGCACAAGATATACACCCAACATATTCACAAGTAATTAATTTTGTAAAAAATAATAAAACCCTCAGAGCAATAAAACGGCTGAACCGATTTTGATCAAACATAGCTAAGTTAACTCACGACAAATTCACCTTTCAAACAAAAAAAAAAAAAAACGAAATCTGTTCATCTGTTCGAGAGCTACGTTGCAACAGACAGACAGACACACACACACACACACTTAGACCCTTCGTTTATGCGTCAAGGGTTAAAAATAGGACAGAATTAAAAACCAGAACCTTACAGCTCAGGTGCCTTAGTTAAGTTTTCTATATCTGTGTGTTATTTAATCATTACTGTATAAAAAGGAGTTTATCTATCTATCAACCTTAAAGTCCTTCTCTTAAACGTATTTTTAGCAAAATCAACACAGTGTATGACACAATAATATAATATGTTAATCTTTATCATATTTGCAAGGGAATGATCCCATAACGCGATAATGATAAATTTTCTCGATAAAAAAAATCGCACATCAATCTACAATGCGCTTATAACGTAAATATCTCTATAACCTAACAGCGTACATTGATAAAATAAATAAAAGTAACTAATAATATTAAATTAGAGGGCATGCTCGATTTATATTTTCGATTAGTACGCAGCGAATACTGTTTTTGTAATTTTTGTTCTCTTTTCGTTGCGCGAACGCTATTCTGTCACTTTTTAAACACCGTGGTCCTTATATACAAGTCGATTCTAAAGGAGTTAAAGTTTTACAGACCCTAAAATTCATCAATTAATTTATAGAAACTAATCCATAGTATCATAAATGTCAAAGTTTGGATGTTAGTATGTTTGTTACTCAATTACACCAAAACGGCTGAACCAATTTTGGTAAAAAATTATGCACAGATAGATTTAGGCTTGGATTGAGCTATGGGCTACTTTTTATCCTGGTATAACTTGAGAAAAGCCGTGAGCGGACACTAGTTTGGAATAAGTTTAGATAGATGCATAAAAAAAACATTATTGCTCTTAACGAAGGCGAACTTAATGCTAGAAAGCATTCTCTTCCAGATAACCTTGGTGTTTTGCGGAAAAAAGATGTATCGGTAGTGCACAAGAAGGGAAACAGTGAATAAATTTAAGAAAATTAACAAAAAATAATAATAATGAATACTTAAATTACTGCCTAAAATATAAAATAAACTAATACATAATCATTAATATATATACCATGTGGGAAATACCAGTTCAAACAGATGTTACAATAGTACATGATAGACCAGACAATATAATAAAGAAGAAAATCTAGACACCGTGCCGACAACAATATAGGAGCAAAAGAAATAGAGAAACTCAGTAAATACCATGCCTTAAAACAAGAGATTACCAGACATTAGAAAACATCAACCGAAGTCATACCTATTGTAGTGGGCGCCGCGGGCATTGTAGCAAAAAGCTTACATAGATATCACAACAAGTTAGATTCACTCATTTAGAAACAGTAGTATTTGTCAATCGGGGGGGCGTGTATTTGTCAGTATTTGTCAAATAGAAATGAGGAGTCTGAGCAGCCTTTTCCCTGACGGTCTCGGGGCGGAGGCTTGGAACATCTAGTCTTAAAAACCGAACTTGAGAAGAAAAGATTTTTCAAAATACTTAACATACCATTAATATAAAAGTGTTTTTAAACTTGTCTAAAATTGCATCACGATGCTCACCCACACTTAGACACAATAAAAGTTGACTCCTTTGTGATATTAACAAAAGAAACAAGGTCAGTTAACAACTAACAAATCGATGTCTTTACAATCCTAAAACGTATAATTTGCAAAACACGTAATGTGAATATTCAGTTACGCGTGGACTTTGATTGACATCGCTTCTGATGCTCACATCAGTCTTCTATTCAAGGGTTCTTTCACAAAATAAACAGAAAAAGTCACATCAAAAGAACCTTTACACTAAATAAATTAAAATCACATGTGTTTAAACATGACGAACTTACTCGAAGTACCGCAATTGTCTTCTCCCAACGCGTCGTTAAAATCTAGAAGCTCTCGAGGTTCAAAAATGTTACTCACAACTGATTTCATGAAAAGGGACACTGATATTGAGGAAGAAAGTGAGGTAATTATATATGTTCGGGCACATAATAAATAATGCTACAAGTGCGGGTCAAATCTTAGCTGAAAATCAGCGTAATAATGCACCCAACATATGCTGAGCTGAATGCCATTTTGACACATGATCTGATTTATACTGCCTACTTTAGGTATTTAATTCTTTAGATACTTATTTTTCTTTTTTTTAATGTTGTGTTTCCTTATTTTTTTTGGGTTTGTGTTTTTGTTTTTGTTTTTTTGTGTCAAATAAACGTTTTCTATTTCTATTTCTAAATTTTGCAACTGAATTTTAAAGCAGTAATCCTCAACCGATTAAAATAAACTGTTGCATACCTGTCAAGTTCCGATGACAATACAATATTATGGTGACAGCGAGCTGATCTAATGATGGAGACAACGGAACTCCTCGATTGGCCGTGTTTAGGCTCATTTTGATCAGCACACGGTTCCAATCACTGATTTTATAAAAGCTTGTATTACTCCCATACACACATACTCGACTCGCATACAAGTAATATATTAAAGTAATCAGCAATCAGTAAGCAGTAATCCTCAACCGATTAAAATAAACAGTTGTATCCTGTCAAGTTCCGATGACAATACAATATTATGGTGACAGCGAGCTGATCTAATGATGGAGACAACGGAACTCCTAGATTGGCCGTGTTTAGGCTCATTTTGATCAGCACACGGTTCCAATCACTGATTTTATAAAAGCTTGTATTACTCCCATACACACATACTCGACTCGCATACAAGTAATATATTAAAGTAATCAGCAATCAGTAAGCAGTAATCCTCAACCGATTAAAATAAACAGTTGTATCCTGTCAAGTTCCGATGACAATACAATATTATGGTGACAGCGAGCTGATCTAATGATGGAGACAACGGAACTCCTCGATTGGCCGTGTTTAGGCTCATTTTGATCAGCACACGGTTCCAATCACTGATTTTATAAAAGCTTGTATTACTCCCATACACACATACTCGACTCGCATACAAGTAATATATTAAAGTAATCAGCAATCAGTAAGCAGTAATCCTCAACCGATTAAAATAAACAGTTGTATCCTGTCAAGTTCCGATGACAATACAATATTATGGTGACAGCGAGCTGATCTAATGATGGAGACAACGGAACTCCTAGATTGGCCTTGTTTAGGCTCATTTTGATCAGCACACGGTTCCAATCACTAATTTTATAAAAGCTTGTATTACTCCCATACACACATACTCGACTCGCATACAAGTAATATGTTAAAGTAATCAGCAATCGGTAAGCAGTAATCCTCAACCGATTAAAATAAACTGTTGCATACCTGTCAAGTTCCGATGACAATACAATATTATGGTGAAAGCGAGCTGATCTGATGATGGAGACAACGGAACTCCTCGATTGGCCGTGTTTAGGCTCATTTTGATCAGCACACGGTTCCAAAAACTAATTTTATAAAAGCTTGTATTTTTTTATTTTTTTTACCAAAAGTTTTATCAATGTTGGCATTTTTCACAACAGATTCCACATATTTTTTTGTACATACTCCGAAAACAGAGCTTCCTCTTCATCTGTAATTAAAGATGAACACACAGATAACACCCTGAACAAATATCTGCAGATCGTACAACAATTTGTTCCGAGGTGGGAATCGAACCCGCAACCTCCTGCGTCGCAGGCGAACCTTCGCCCGCTGCTCCACAGGGGTAGCCAAATCTATTTCCGCTCTCAATTTGAAATGTAGTTAGGCTTCATCTTACTAGTGAAGCTTGAAGATCTTGATTTAATCAAACTCAAATTATTGTTGTTTACCACAACATGGCATTTTACAAATAAAATGTGCAGTGCAGTTGAAGTTTATTATTAAAACATTAATCTGATTTGCTCATTGTAATTTTTCAGGACACACGCAAGAAGCTAGATCCATCTCTGGTCGAGCACACCAGCCTGATCCGTGCAGCTATCCCTGTTCTACCCATCGTATTGGCCTACTTCTGTCTCATTTGCAACGTGGTTGTACCAGGTTTAGGTATGTTGCAACAATAAATAACAACAAATTCTAATTGCTTCGCTTACGCCGACCGATTAAAATAAACGCAGAACCTCATAGTGCCATCTGTTGACGACTGAACACACTATATGAAATAGTGCCATCTGTTGATGACTTAATGCACTATATGAAATAGTGCCATCTGTTGATGACTTAATGCACTATATGAAATAGTGCCATCTGGTATCGAGTACGTAGGTACTGCGTGAACTTTCTATGGATAGTTGAACGAGCGAAGCGAGTGCTATTAGTCAACTTGGAAGAATCGGCATTTTTATGTATCTATGTATGTTTGTTTGTTTGAGCATAACTTCCGAACCGTTTATCCGATCTTCA
Source organism: Operophtera brumata (assembly GCA_932527175.1). NCBI lineage: Eukaryota > Metazoa > Arthropoda > Insecta > Lepidoptera > Geometridae > Operophtera > Operophtera brumata. The sequence continues at coordinate 47,502,361 of OW052239.1, read as the reverse complement.
TGAAATTTGATCGGGTAGATAGTATTTGTACAATTTGTTGGTAAGGTTATGAGCTATATCGGTCGAGGGGTTATGGAGATATTGGGGTCCAAGAGGGGGTAAACCGAAAGTGAGAATATCAGATCAAATGGGGTGTCATACGAAAGAACCTCGCTTCAACATTTCAATTTTTTTTTTTACTTTTGTAGTTTTTAAGATGTTATGTTAAATCGAAAATGTAAAAAACCATTTTCGAAGAACGTTTTCCGGCGTGGCCGCCATCTTGGATTTTTCAAAATGTCGGACTTTGCCCCGGGTCCGATTGAAAAACTAACCACATTCCTAGAACATGTCCCATCATGTCACTTTACACACACTACACTTACACACTACACACTTATTCGTTCTTCCAAACACATAACACACACATACACCCGCACTCTCTCACGCACACACACATACCCACAACTACACTCCAATACACAAACACTCACATACACACACACTCGACTCGCATACTATTTCATTTCATTTTTCATTTCATTTATTTTATTTATCTATAGGCACAATATATGCACTTAGACATGTCAAAAAACAACTCTCTTTATACTAAAGGTACTGAAAACATGCAGACAATATAAAACACGGTAGGTATACTTGAATTACCTATCACTTAAATAAATTTAACTTACAGACTTACATTTAAAATACAGGAATGTCAATGAAAAAAGCAAATCGAGATTGTGAATTAATAAACTAGAGAAATTAAAATTAAAATGTCAATGAACACATTACCTACTCGAAAGTCAAACAAACAAGTCAAACAACAACAAAACAGAACAGACTGTAAAATGACTAATGTTACCAACATTTAAAGAAAAATCAGCAATAGCATCGTTAAAAATTGTAAATATTATGTGATAATGCTATTAATAAAAAGGACCAGCGAAATTACACAAAAGTTTCAGCCGATAAGACATCGTTAAAAAGAAAAAATATGTATGTCATATTACAGAGTTCTTGTCGGTTTCTGACTTAAATAATTTTCCGTCTGCCATAGCTTCACTGATTTTATAATAACTTTTTGTTAACAAATGATCCTTTATGTATGATTTAAAGCTACAATCGTTCATATTTCTTATGTCAAGGGGTATCCTATTATACAGTTTAATTGAATTACAATAGTAGCTTTTTGATATTTTCGTAAGCCGAGTTTTACGAATAACTAAGCGATCCTTATATCTAGTGTTATAGTTATGGGTTTCTCTTACAGTCGTCAAATTATTAATATTTTCTCTGATATAAATTAAATTTTGATATATAAATTCACATGTCATAGTCAATATTGACAGTTCCCTAAAACGATTTCGACATGAATCCAACCGCTTTAGGCCTAAAATATATCGTACACATCGCTTCTGAAGGACAAACACCCTATTTGAACCCGCTGAATTACCCCAGAAAACTATACCATATGTCATTAAAGAGTGGAAGTACGCGAAATATACTTCACGGGCTGCCCTTTCCCCTCCTAACTCTTTAATTTTTTTAATAGCGTAAGTTGCCGAGCATAGCCTTTTTGTTAACTCGTCTAAATGAGTTGACCAGGTTAACTTGCTATCTAGCCATACACCTAGAAATTTTACGTGACTAGATGGTGCTACACCCAGTTCATTCAAGACGTCTCCAATACATACTGGAATTTGTTTATTATATCTAGATCCTAGTGCGAATTGCATAATATTGGTTTTATTGACATTCAATAGCATATTATTAGCAGAAAACCATTTTTTTAAATCATCAATACTTTGTTTAATTCTGCCACTAACTATTTCATTACTTCTATCTTTTATAATCAGACTAGTATCATCGGCGAACATAACTACATCTATATCTTTAAATATTGCGGATACATCATTAACATATATTAAAAATAGTAAAGGCCCCAAAATAGATCCCTGAGGAACGCCTAGGTTAATCTTGCATTTATTTGAGCGACACCCATTTAGTTCTGCTACTTGTTGTCTATTCCTAAGATAAGAGGTGAGGATTTCAATCTCTTTTCCCCGGACACCGTAATGTTGTAGTTTTTCCAATAGAATAGTATGTGAGACGCAATCGAACGCTTTGGATAGATCACAAAAAATCCCATAGGTTTTTTGTGATTTCTCCAGTCCCTCAAATACATCTTCAATTAACCTCATTATGGCATGTTTAGTTGACTTGGCTTTTTGGAAACCAAATTGACGCTCACTCAAAATTGTATTATCAGCTAGGTAATCCATGAGCTCCTCTGCTATGTACTTCTCAAATATTTTACTCAGGCTAGGTAAGACTGAGACTGGTCTATAGTTATCACAGGATGTAGTACTGCCTTTTTTATGAAGAGGAACAATTTTAGCTATTTTCATTTGATCTGGGAATACCCCTTGAGTAATGGATTTATTTAAAACTACCATCATAGGTACCGCTATCTCGCATTCCAATTTTTTTACTAGGTTGGGTGTTACATACCAAATATCATTTGTATTTTTTGGCTTGAGTGCCCTAATAATTTTAATAACTCTTGCTATATTAATCGGTTTTAGTATAAAATTTGTATTTTGCAGAGGCTTAAAGTCATGGAGATACCTAAGAGAGTCATTTAAAGAGCATTTAAGAGGTCTTGTTACGTTAACAGCTACATCAGCAAAGTATTCATTAAAGTAATTACAAATTTCGTTATTGTCATAGATCGATCTACCATTACTATCAATAATTTTATCACATTTAATATAGCAGTTCGAATTTTTACCCGTAGTTTCCTTAATAATTTGCCAAACACATTTAATCTTATTTTCTGATTTTGCAATCCTTTGCGTTAAATACATTTGCTTGGCAGACAAACATACTTTTTTGAATATTTTACTATACTGGGTTACATATTGCCTTAGTGGTAAATCGTCATCTAATCTAAGGAGCGCATACATGTCAAACAATCTTAATCGTGATACCAAAATACCCTGTGTTGCCCACTTAGAGAAGGAAATATTATTTTGGCTTGCTATTTTAGTCACAGGCATACATTTATCTATAACTTTCAGAAAGTTGTCAAAATATGTATCATAATCAGTATAACGACTAGGATTTTGAAGTATTTCATGTAAACTTTGATTAAGGTCTCGCATCTTTAAATCGGATGTCTTTCTACTAAATCGAGATGTTGCAGATGCGATATCTATATTCAGTTCCACATCAATAATTTGGGCTAAATGGTCAGATTTGATGCCTTGTAAAACTCTAGCATTCTTCACTACATCTGCGTCTGTAAGAATATTATCTATGCAAGACCTAACAGGATTCTCACGTCCTTTGACCCTCACCACCCTTGTGAATTCGAATATTTGTTGCTTTAGCAAGAAGCTGTCAAATATATCTGATAAAATGTTATTGGATTCCCTTATTAGAGAGAAGTTTATATTAAAATCACCACTCAACAAGATGGTTTTATTGTTTTGTCTCGAAATTTTATCTAAGCATTGCTCAAGATTTGTCATGAATATATTTAAATCAGATGATGGTGTTCTGTAAACTACTAAGATTATAGCACTTTTCAATTCAATGCAGCTAACTTCAAAATGCTGTTCAATTGACATTTTGTTGATATCGTCCCTTTTTTTATATTGAATATTATTTTTGACAAGTATGAGACATCCACCACCTATCATTTTTTTCCTACAATAAAATGAGGCGTTCTTATAGCCGTCTACATTAAAAACTAGCACATTATTACGATTAAGCCATGTTTCACATAAACACATAATATCTATATTTTCCTGAGACATAAATAGTTCGAGGCTACTTCCTTTCCTGTAGACGCCTTCAACGTTTTGATGGCAAATTCTCATTTGCCGAGTCTTCGAGACTTTGTTTGTGAAAAATTTTGAGTAGGGGTCAGCGCATCTTCTTTGCCTGCGAAGTCTGACAGAATCCTTAAGTTGCTTCTATTGACTCCTTGCAGGCATGCAATAGCTATATAATTAGCAGCATCCTCTTGGCCTTTTTTTGAGTAGAACCCGGGACCTCCTTCCGAATTAATTTCTATAATATTTAAATTACTATGAAGTGAAGCCAGGGTGTATAATTTACCGTTCACTTTTATAAGTTTTGCATTGACATTATCTCGCTGTCCATATAAAAGTGTTGAGACTATAATTTTTCTTCCCATCTTCTTCATCATTTCCGCTATTCTATCGATTGTTGCTATATAATCAACATAATTATTTCCAATACTTTTGTAATTTCCAATCATTACTACAATTGTTTCATCGTGATTCGAGTGAGCATAGTCTTCATTAATAATTTCGCGAAATTCACACCCAACCTTGCACAAATTCATGATCTTGTGTGTTTTTGGTAAGTATTCAGTTATTAAACCTGCCATCGACTTTCCAACACAGTCAGAAAACATAGCAACTCTTTGCGTTTTTTCTTTGTGCTGTGCATGTACACTAGGGTGTCCGTTGAAAGTGTTTGTGCTAGCGTTATCTTGTCCTGTATTTTTTACTAAATGTATATCTAGTGTCAAGTCAACATTTGGCTGCATTAATTTTGTAATCTTATTTTCTATTATTTTCTGTAGCTTAACAAGCTGCTTTTCCAGGAACGCCACCTTTTCGAGGGTGACTTCATTCTGTTTTAGATCTTGTTCATGCATGTATATTGTGTCTAAGAGTTTCTCACTTTCATTTTGTAAAGTTTTGAGAGCTGCCTCCCTACGATCGAGTTCCATTTCCATAACTCCTTTTGTCTCAGTAAGCAAGTTTATCTTTTTTATCAAATTCATATGCTTTATGTTAATTATTTTCTTATTTTTGCTTATTCTTGATTTAAGATGAGTGTTAAAACCTTTTTTAACGCTGGAAGTATTTAGCGATTTGAGAATTAAATCACCATACTTGAGTTGTGCTTCTATTAGTTCACTTTTTTGCGAATCAAAATCCTTTTGTAGATTTGTTAATCTAGTCATGTATCCACACTCTTCTTGTTCTCTAGTTAAATTAGCATTATCTTCAAGTAATGAGTTAACTTGTTCTTTCAAATCAGAATTTTTTGTTTCCTCGTCAAACACCCTCTTTTTCAACAAGTTTAATTGCTTGCATATTTTTTCGAACTCCTTTGAGTTATTTTCTTGTTCCTCTATAAGTAAGTTGGTAAGTTTTTCCTTTGCATCCAATTCTTTTTTCAAATTTTCTATTGTTTTTATATACTCAGTAACAGATATCTCATTCGTCGTATTTTCATCCTTGCTTTCAATCATCTTTCTTGCTTTTGCTCTCGTAACTACATTATTATTATTCATTTTGTCTAATAATATAATATAATGTCAAACAATTTTGCCTTTATTCGATTATTACTAATAATCTTTAATCGATTTACTTTCAATATCGATTCAGTATCCGAGTAATGTAGCAGAAATATAAATTATAAACTGGCAACACTTTATTGTATGTCAGTGCCAAACTGCTGAGTGTCAGTCAGTCAATCAATCAATCAACCATCTCACAGCAATACTCCGGCCGGTTGTATTCACGATGTCAGAACATTTCAAATGTAAAATTAGCGACGGTATTTCCAAAATCAAAATGCTTTATTTGCTTGTGATTGGCTCAAGTTTTTGGGAAAAAATATTTGTTTATTTGTGTGTGTAATACTTAGAATGAGAACTTTCCTTGTCTTCAAATTTGAAAGTGCTTTATTTGTTTGGAAAACAGTTCTAGTGCCTAGTGAATACCTGGTTTTGCTGATTGCTTCTATCATCGAGCAACACGGAATGGAGACGCCATCAAAGGCAATCCCCGCTGTAGTTCCCCTCTAAATTAAATGCCCTCGAGGGCATACAGCTTACAAAAAACTAGCTGTCGCCGATCGCTCTGTCAGACTGAATCGACTCGCGTGGGAGATAGTGCTCTAAGAAAAATGCCGAATTGTTCAGTTTTATGCTGTAAAAAAATGATTGGATCATCAAATTTACAAAAAGATAGTGTTTCCTTTCACATGTACCTGAATTTCAATTAAATTATTATAACTTATTGCATGAAAATTGACCAAGTAAAATTAAGCCGTATAAAAACAAAAGTGGCCATCTCAGATTTTGTAATTTTCGAGTTCGTGTTCGGGGTAAAATAATAAAACTGAACGGTTTAACAAAACAAACCGTGAATATTTTATTCAATAGCACTGGTTCACTCTTCACTGCGACTGCACTTCAGTACACTGGTCATTCATTACTCTAAAATCACTGCCAAATTACGTGATTTATTCGCAATGAAAGCCAATTCCCTTACGACTGCCCTGCTCGCTCATCAATCGAGCTCCACTTAATCGTATGACACAGGGGCGACATAAAAGTGACCAAAAGCGTAGATATAAATGTGTATAATACATCAATGTGCATTTCAGGATTTATTCTGCTGACGTAAACATGTATATAACGTGTAATGTCAGTAAGCCAAGATGTGGATGATTACTTAATATCCTTGATTACTAAATACTATTCATTAAACACGTTCGACATCATGTGACATGTGGAATAACGTGTATTTGTATTTGATGGCTATGTAACCACTAACTAACCGGTAACTACTAACTACTACTACTTCTTTTCACGGGCTCTTTCTTGGTTCAGTGACCAGCTTGAGATATAGTGTCCCTGAAAGGGGCCTAGTGACCAATGGTGAAAGAACCAGTATGGTAAAAGGATTCATTGTGCCTCGCAGAGGTGTATGATGATATGTCAACGTAAATGTCATGTGCAACTATATTTAAAGAAATATAATTAAATCACACTATTATTAACAACAAGTGTAACATGAAAAAGTTTGTACATTTGGGAACTTTGATTACAAGAGATGGCAAGCATGAAGATGATATTTAAATGAGAGTAAATTCTGGAAACCAGGTGAACTTAACGCCTTATTATCAGCCGGAACGTATCCAAAAAGGCACGACTGGATGTGCATAGAGGAGTGTTAGTGCCAAAACTAATGTATGGTGGTAGCCAAAGTTGCTAAGGCAGAATAAACATGAAAGTAGAATAAATGCACTGAAGATGAGAGGTTTGAGAAGTATGTATGGTGGACTTTGAGAGATAAAATAAGAAACTGTGTGTTAAGAAAGCATTGTAAAATGAAAGAACACGTGTATAGTGACAAGGATTGAGAAAGATATGCTTGGATGGTTTGGGTTATTGGTTAAAGGATGAATGATAGTAGATTGACGAAACTAGTTCATAAGATGAGCATGCATGGGACAGTTGGAAGGGGGAGAACCCGGTGAAGGTATTCAGACTAGATCAGGGTCGATCTGGAGAATGGCCAGGCCAAGATTGCCCTTAACCAATGAGCATATATGAAGAATGTGATGTGAGTAAATCAAGCAAAACAGGTATGCCAGGATCGTAGCAAGTGGAAATTCATGGTCTCTGCCTACTTCTCTGGGAAACAGGCGTGAGTTTACGTATGTGTGTATGTATGTTATATTATAAATGCAAAATTTTCTGAGGGTTGGATGAAATTTAGAACGGCGATAGCTGGACCACTGGAATAGTTTTAAATTTTATTTAGATGTTCCCACAGGATCAAGACTTATGCGAGTGAAACCGCGGGTTGCTTTTAGTTTATAATAAGAATAAAACTGCGTGGTTAATTTGATCAAAATCGGTTATATTGATCATACTTAAATAACTTTACTCTTTTCAGTTAAAAGTAAATAAAGATGCTTTAAAAAAATCGTTGATAGCCAATTGTTAGGTTACTGCACAATCTTCGCACGTTGTGTTTAACGTTAGCTGAGTCAGTCGTGGGAAGCAATGGCAGGGATGAGCTCACTACTTGTCACGTCTATCTCCCACGATGGTGCAACCCACTGTGAAAAGAGGTCCATTAAGGCTATGCCTACCCCTACGGGGAAAGAGGCGTGTGTCTATGTATGTATGTTTGTAACAATAACAGCCTCAATGCACACTAAAATAGCTTTTAGCTCATTTAACAGTTTTTTTTATTTCTCAAAAATTCCTGAAAGTAAGTTGCCCGTGTTTTCTTATGTACTACTAAATTAGTGATGTGCCTCAATAATAAAGTAGATTTTTTTATCGATAAAATAAATGCTCGGGTATTATGTTTTACAAACTATTGAAATTTGATTTATATTATTCGGGAGACGCCATAGCCTAACCTAACCTAACTTTCTAACCGTTAATCCAATCACCATGAAGGTATTGGTATGTAACAAGGTAGGTAACTGTTATGATTTTAATTTGAAATTATTCATTTTATGCCATAAATTGACGACCTCTGTGGCGCAGTGGACGAAGGTTCGCCTGTAACGCAGGAAGTTGCGGGTTTGATTCCCGCCTCAGAACAAATATTTGTACAATCTGCAGATATTTGTTCAGGGTGTTCTGGATATTTTCTATGTTAATACAAAATAAATATCTATGCATTGTACTGTTGTACTATGTACTATCTATTGTACTAATGTTATAGAATTGAAACTATCGTGGTTGGGAATCATATTAAAAACTAATAACCACCACCACCAAAATAATAATAATAAAAACACCAAAATATAAAAAATAATATTACCACTATTATTATAATAGTGGTAATTAGCCGTTTATCTTTTAATATGTACTAATGTTGTTGTACTGTATTAGGGATATCAGTTATCTAGTCCATAACACAAGCTCTGCTTGGCTTGGGGCTAGATAATAATGTGTAAACTGTGTCCAACATCAAAAAATAAAATAAAAATAAATATATATTATTGAGAACTGTTGAAAACCAAGGTGAAAAGAGGCCCATTTAAGGCTCTCTCTACCCTTTCGGGGAAAAAGGCGTGTGTCTATGTATGTATGTATGTAAATATATATATATAATGAAATTCACTTAGGTACAATGTGAAAGAAAGCACCATCTTTTCGTAAATTCGATGTTCCAGACCTTGATTTACAGCAGAAAATGTAACGATTCGGCATTTTAGTATTTGTAGCACTGTCACACTGTTTTACTCTATGCGTCACACGATCGATTCAGTCTGACAGAGCAATTGGCCCATCATGATACAATTTTATTACTAGCAAAAGCAAAACATGCTTGGTGAGGGCTAGCAAGCTTCTTTTCCTTGATTGTTTATAATTAAACACAGAGATGAATTTAAATTACTATGTTAAATTACAACGGATAGTTTATAAAACAGTTAGTAAAACAGTTTTACTAACGCGTATGCCCAAATGAAATTGTGCATAGCCAGAGGGGAACGCCTTTACTCGATGTCGCCCCCCGCCGCGACCTCCTCGTGTCTCTCTCGTGTGACCTCCAGCGACCGCCGTGTTGCTCCAAGATATTACTAGCTAGGCTTGCAAGGGCCTCCAAGTTATTTTTACTAGTTTTTTCATGTGTGAACTTATCTAGACATGAATTTAAATTACTATGTGATATTACAAATCTAGAGGTGTGATAGTTTTTCGTAAAAAGTTGCATGCCTACCTAGGTTGTGGGATACATGATCACGATAAATTAACAAAAGCATTTTCCAGTTTGAACTTGTTTACTCCTTTTCAAGAAAAGTCGTGTCCTGAGTGTCCGTCCTGTGTCGTGGGATTTTCCTTTTCTTTCCTTTCGTCTCTTTTGACTTGCCAGCCCATAGTTTTATGAAATTATTGTAAGCTTTAAACAAAATTCTAATTCAATTTTCCCAAGAACTAATCATCTCATGAGTTGTTGTAAAGTAAGGTTGTACCTGGGGTACTCAAAATTTTCTTGATTTTTCTCTATATTCTAAGTTTCCGCGTTTACCCCCTCTCTCTCCAGCCTACTACTAACTTTTACTAATCTAAAATATCATAGTTATCCACAAAATGATCTCTATGCTATCCTCGAAAAGTGGGGCGGTTCAGCAACTCCCCCTTCACAGAGAGTTTTCAACCCCTCCCCTCATCCCTAGCCGCCCTTAAATCCTTTAAATGACCCTTGGTGGTAGGCAAAGTAAGTTCTTACCAAAAAGTTATCGATACTATTCATTTATCGACTTGAGTGCTGGAAGTCCCTAGAACGGATGTTACTGTCAATTTTGTGACATAACATGATGTTTGTACACAGAAAGCATCTATGTGTGTATAAAGATTTTTGATGTGTTGCTGTTTATAGATGTGTGCGTTTATAGCGATAGAACGACTGGTTACAAAAGTGTGCATTAAAGTGTAAGTGAGTGCGTGAAGCCCCCCCCCCAAATATTTCTGAATAAATATGTATCGGTTGACAGCTCTATGGCGTCTCCCCTCCGGTACGGAGGCCTGCGTTGCTCGATGGCTTCTATGATCTTCGAGTTTCCTCTGGTTTTATGAAGGTTTTTCACTTAAATCTATTATTATCTCGCAAAAATATACGGCGACTTTACGGTTATAGTTTACTTGACAGCACACACATTGTGCATCATCACTAGTAATATATTAAATTTTCTTTCGAATTTTAAATTGTTAACTAAACTAATCTCTAACCTATTGTACTTTATACCTATAACTTGTTTGGAACTCATAACTTTATGTAACGGGGGAGGGTGACACAGTTTTTATAACTACTGCAGATTATCATCGTTTTCTATTGTATTTTTTAAGCCTCTATTTGCTGTTCCTCTTTAAATATATAAATATATCTCATCACTAAAACAACTCCTTCTGGGAGGACAACCATGTCAATCAGTCAGTGAGTTAGTGAGTCACCGTTATCCAGCTTTTCTATATAAAATAGATAGATTGTTTTGTTATTTTTCAGGTTCTATCTTCAGCGGCCTGTTCTGCCTGTGCTTTGGGATACCCAGGTTCGGAGTCCACGACGGAGCCAAGTACAGGATTGGTAAGTATCATTCACATTCCACGGATGTGGTAAAAAGTCAGGCTAAAACCATAAGGACTTTTAAAAATCTTGAAGAAATTACGAACTTTTTTCATAGAGCACAAAGTATTTTAATATAATTAATGAATATTTTTCCACTTATGGTGGAACGTTTCGCTTGAGGCGGGAAATTCAAATTTTATTGTATTTTTTGTTAACACGCATGTTTAAATGAATAGTGTCTCATCAATAGCTACGTATTTATGAGACACATACAATCAAAATATGCGTGATAGGTCTCTTAGTTTCCGCAAAACCAGGTTTCGCTATCTCAAGATGTGTTGATGAGCTGTGATTAGTTCTCCTATTTTTGCAAAATCAGGTTTCGCTATCTCAAGATTGGTTGTTGAGCTGTGATTAGTTCTCCTATTTTTGCAAACTCAGGTTTCGGTATCTCAAGATGTGTTTATTAGCTATGATGAGCAAAACACACAATAACATTTGAATTTCCATTGAGGCTCCGCCTACCCTTTCAGGGAAAAAGGCGTGTGTATTATGTATGTATGTTCTTTACATGGAAATTTACTTCTGCTTGTGGTTTTTGGTTTAGATGACACTTATGTAGGCACCAACCAAAGAAATTTAGTAGGTATCAATCCAAAACAACTCTTTGTTAAAGGGTATATTGGTAAGGAGTTGTTTATATGTGATATCCACTACTTTTTGCAATTGAACAAATAACTAATCTGAAGTGAATAAGTTTTTTGTGTTTTTTTTTTAATACAATCTTTTATAAAATTAGTGATCGTAACCGTGTGCTGATCAAAATGATCCTAAACACGGCCAGTCTTCTATTATCCATCGATGAGTTCCGTTGTCCTCCTTCCGTCTCCATCATCAGATCAGCTCGCTGTCACCATCATATTGTATTGTCATCAGAACTTGACAGGTATGTAAAAATTCAGCTTAATAGGTTGAGGATAACTGCTTTAAAATTCAGTTGCAAGATTCCACCCGGATTCCACTCAGACATATACACATACATTGCAAGTGCCTGTAAAATATAAGTTAGCTCACACATCACCTTGGTTTCCAGGTTCATTCGTGGTGAATCTACTGGTGGGTGTTCTGCAGCTGTTCACGGTGCTGTTCTGCCTGGTGGGATGGGGCTGGTCCATCTGGTGGGGCGTCATCATGGTCAAGGTGTCACGTAAGTTACTTTTGGACTAAACAACTGTTACTGCTGCACCCCATAGAAAAATACCATTGCTTATGAGGCTATGGAAATAACCAAAGAAGACAAGTTTTGCAGTGGCCACGTCTGTGAGTTTTATTACCTCGAGACCGCATTTACGCCTGACCTAAACTATTTGCAAGACTGATATCCACCGGCCCTGGCATGTCTGGCCTAAAAATAAACCTATTCATCTATTTATATTGTCAAAAACTATTGTTGTAATCATATATTTTTTTAAGTTATTGTATACAAAACGAACTCAAAATTATCATTTAATCGACAGTAATTATTTTAAATACAGTACTAACCACAAATTAATTTCCAGGTTAAAAGAAGATTAATTAAAATCAAATTCATTTTGAGATTAGATTAGAATGTAAAAGAATAAGTTACACCTCATTAAATAAAAAAATAAACAAAGCTTAACCAAGTAAAGATAGATAAAGATCATTTATTTGCTTAAACATAGGTAAAAATAGATAGTACAAGAATGGATACAAATGAATGGAAGAATGGAAATAGATGGTACAACGGGCGGTCAGGAATGAACGTTTGGATGGAGAGAAATTTTAAAATATGGAAAGATGGCAGTGGGTTTATGTTTAAAATATTATAGGCACAAAATAATACAAATACGAAGACAAAAAACAAATACCTATTAACTATCGACAAAAAGTAAAATCTACTTAAAATAACTAGCTAACTAGGATTATAACTTTTGTATTTTCAGGAAAATATCGGAAACTTCGAGCTGAAGCAAGGGCGGCTGAAACGGAGGCGCCACCCGTCACCACCAACAACCACACACGTGGGTGATGATTACAATGAATTTGACAAAGATAGCACATTCGAAAAATAGCAGTTTTTATGAAATGCCTTTGAAAAAACTGCAGGTAGTTTTTCGGAGGTCTAATTATGAACAATTTTAAACATCTATTTTTAAATAGTTTAAAATTAATTTGTACAAGATTCTCAAAAGTAAGACAATGCAAAGTCACACCAAAGTGAATGAATTGAATTGAATTGAAGTTATTGAATGAATTTAATTTTGTGAACAAAAAGGAATACAAAGGCAAAAAGACGTAATTTAAATATTAAATTGATATTTAATAATTTATGAATTGGGAGAGTTATAAACTTTTGGCTACCTTTTTATGATACGTTGATATAAATGGCAGACAAATTTAAATTAAATTAGATTAAAATACCAAAATATTTATCTGCTGGTCAGAAAATACGTTTACTTACTTCGAAAATATTGAAGTTTCCGTGACCGTGGCGAAATGTGTATAAGTCCAATTTTGGATTTTTTCAGACCATTCTAAGGTCAATATTAATAGTAAGTATAATAATAATGTACATTCATATTATTCAAGAGCCCCAAGTGCTTCTAATTTAATATTAACTGCGATAAACAAAGTGGCACAATTAAAAAGAAAAATAGGTTTAGTGTAAGTGAAAAGCTTAGTGCTCAGAGAAGAGCCATGGATGTTGGCGTGATTCTGTTTATTAAAACTTTTGTACATTAAGACCAAATAACAATTATAATATAGATTAATCAATTATATTTGCATACTGTAAAAGTAATCACAATTATTGTTATTTTAACTCTTAAATTCAAACAATATAATATCATACTTTTCACTAGTAACGGGATATTTAAAATGATTTTTGAGTTTAGATTGTTAATATTATATCAATAATAATATAATTATATGGGTTTTATTAGTATGAACAAACGTAAGATATGTCAACTTTTAAATGTAATTTGTTTGATAATACCTAAGTTACGTATTTTTGTGTATAGTTTCCAGTACAATATAAACAAAATGCATAAATATTTAGCAAGTCTAACATAATTAAAATTAATTAGTTAATTAAAAAATACAAATATTTATTTATAAGATAATTTAAGTACCTATACTTTACCTATAGTTTCTTATGTGTTCGAATACAACTAAATGATTATGTTAAAATTAGCATCGAATACAACTAAATGATTATGTTAAAATTAGCATTGTTAAGATAATTATAATATTAACAAAGTTCTTCCAGTACAACTTATTAGTTATTAATTCAATTAATGGTTGTTTGATTTATGAGCCAGTAAGGTACAAAGGGCAGCCATGTCACTATACTAGCAAATAATGGTAATATGTAATGAAAAATGCATTTTAGCAGAAAAAGTATCGCCTCTAAGAATTAGTAAATAATCTTCATAAATGAAAGACAAAACGCATAAATCTATACCTAAATATTATGAAGTTGGCGACAAACTAAACCATTTTGAGGTATGATGTCCCTGAAAAGAGCCTTTTAGAGACCGATGATTGAAAGATCGGATTAAAATATGCATTTAAATACCATCCCAGTCACCTTTTATGTAGGAGATTGTAGGTAGGAGTAAATGTGGAGCAGACTTTCAAAAAAGAGAATGCAACTTGGGCCATACATTGCTGGCATGTTTTATTTTTATTTTCGCTTGAATTGAAACTGTGTCATATGTTAGAAGGCTATATATGGGAAGTCAATATCAAAAACAACCAGTTCTATAAAAAGCAATCGAGCCAAGATAAACAGAGTAGTATATATTGCTATTGCAATTTTTCCAGGCGTTGTTTTTCTTATATAAATATATATAAGAAAAACAACAAAAATATATACCTATGATGACATGTTTTATTTTTTCTTTACGCCAGACCTAGGTCAAACCGATAGCAAAAACAACCAGGCCTAGAAACTGAGCCAAGATAAAGACTTTACGAACACATTTAAACTGTATGTGTCCCGGGTTCACTACGCCGTCAAACCCCAAGCGGTGGTGGAGTACCTCAAGCAAAAAACAAAACATGCCAGTAGGTTGCATTGGCTTTTATAGGTTTATGCGTTTCTACTATATTTTGAAGGCACTCTGTTTTTTTAAATAAACTTCAGTTTTGAACTTCATTTGTTATACATATACTTGGAATTGTTAAAAAAGATGTCAAAAACGGATTCGTTAAAAAATAATATTGCTGATGACGTGGTCAAGCCGTGGGCACCTGCAAATGCCCGACAAATAACAAATAAGTAATAACAAAAAGTAATATCTATCAATATTAAAAAACCGAAATAAATGATATAATAATAATAATAATAAGCCAATAAGCCCGATATCGTGTTGGTAGACCGGTCGGAACGTCGGGCGATACTTGTTGATGTCACTATCCCGCATGATGCTAATCTCGTGAAGGCCGAGAAAGACAAGTTAAGCAAGTACCTTGACTTGGCTCACGAGATTACCGCCATGTGGGATGTGGATTCAACGATTATCGTCCCGATAGTCGTTTCAGTGAATGTACTGTTAGCGAAGAGCTTCGACCAATACCTTATGAAGCTCTCGCTGAATAGTTGGATCAAGGGTCAGATTCAGAAAGCGGTACTCCTGGACTCAGCACTCATAGTCAGGAGGTTCCTCTCTCTGCAGCCCTAGCCCCCGACCGTCTGGGCCTCGCTCCGCGGTCGGTGGTTCCCCGTTCAGATTTATACATACATACATAGAGACACGCCGTTTTCCCCAAAGGGGTACGCATAGCCTCAATGAGCCTCTTTTCACCGTCGGTTGCACTATCGTGGGAATATAAACGTGACAAGTGGTGAGCTCATCGCCGCCATTGCTTCCCATATTTAGATTTATATTTTTTACTATAATGTTTTTTATACTATTTATTTTTTGTAGATAGTATTCCTTTATAGTAAAAAATACATTTTTGTATGAGATTTTGAATAAACGAGGGAAATAATAATAATAATTACAAAATAGTCAATTTCGAGTAAACTTGTATGTTTTTTGGATTTATTTTTTATTATTTGTCTAAATTCATGTAACAACAATACACAATCTGTGGAAATTTCAACTATAGGGCTGTCGAGATAGATAAGTTTTGTAAGGCTATGGATTTTGATAAATCTTGTATGGTGGTCCACCCTGTAATCAATCCCAATACAGTAAAGAAAACACATCCAAATCGGTTTCAAAATGACGGACATAACAAACATAAAAAAACAGTCGAATTGAGAAACCTTCTCAATTGGAAGTTGCTTACAAAAAAAAAAACAAGCAACAGTTATTATTTCGTTTTTTTTTTGTTTTTTTTTCAAGTTGTAACAGTTGTAATTCACTCGTTTTTAAACGATTCAAAATAATCCTTGTAATTAATGAGTAAGGAGTTTTCCAAGTGTCATTGTCAGTTTAGTTCTTTCGTCGTCAAGAGATGGCACTCGCGTAACTATTGGTATTTACCTACTTTTTAAATTTATCATGGCAGTGGAAAACTTCGTTCAGCTAACGTAAATAGTTTTAAAAAAATACAAAATCCTGTAAAATTATGTTATCATTAATTATCTTTGTGTTAAATTATTTTTCAAATATTGACTGTTACCAAAACTATCAGGAACGCCATCTAGCGAAAGATAAATAATGCTAAAATGACACTAGGATAACTTCTCATTGAACAAAAATTTCAAGTACAATAGAACAAGAAATATTTCAAACACAAGAAATATTTCAAGTACAATAGAACAAGAAATATTTCAAGTACAGTAGAACAAGATATATTTCAAACACAAGAAATATTTGAAGTACAATAGAACAAGAAATATTTGAAGTACAATAGAACTATAAATATTTGAAGTACAATAGAACAAGAAATATTTGAAGTACAATAGAACAAGAAATATTTCAAGTACAATAGAACAATAAATATTTGAAGTACAATAGAACAAGAAATATTTCAAACACAAGAAATATTTCAAGTACAATAAAACAAGAAATATTTCAAGTACAATAGAACAATAAATATTTGAAGTACAATAGAACAAGAAATATTTCAAACACAATAAATATTTCAAGTACAATAGAACAATAAATATTTCAAGTACAATAGAACAAGAAATATTTCAAACGCAAGAAATATTTCAAGTACAGTAGAACAAGAAATATTTCAAACACAAGAAATATTTGAAGTACAATAAAACAAGAAATATTTCAAGTACAATAACACAAGAAATATTTCATGAACATTTAAAGAACAATAGAACAAGAAATATTTCAAGTACAATAGAACAAGATATATTTCATGTACAATAGAACAAGATATATTTCATGTACAATAGAACAAGAAATATTTTTATGTAAGGTTCAATACTTTTATTTTTGGAATTAATTTATAGTTTACTATTGAGTTCTAAACGAGGTTTTTTTTCACAAATAAAACAACGCTATTTGTGTCTTGGCTGCTCTTTCGTAACCGGGCAGAGTTGCGCTAAGATATTTTAATGTTGATTACCTGCTTGTACGAGTATGTACGTACACAACGAATTCTAATAAAATTATTATCTTCTAAAACACGATCGTATTTATTTCAAACTAATTTAATCTGATACCTATCTATTGTAATGTTACGTTTGAAGCAAGGAATTTAACTATTCTTTTAAAAAAGAGAACTTCCACTAACACCAAATATTTACGCCATCTGGCCGGAATGGTAAACATTGAAGGAATTGGTTTTGATGTTTTTTTTAATTGTTCCTATTTTTAACACCCGACGCAAAAACGACGTGGTGTTAAAGTTTGACGTATCTGTGTGTCTGTGTGACTGAGTGTGTGTCTGTCTGTGGCATCGTAGCCCCCGAACGGAAGAAACGTTTTTTTTGTTTTTGTTTAAAAGGTGAATTATTCGTGAGTGTTCTTAGCTATGTTTGATCAAAATCGGTACAGCCATTTCATTGCGTTTAGGGATTTTAATTTTTACAAAATTAATTACTTGTTACAAGCTTTTATTTAACTTACTATGTATGTATGTTTGTCTGGATGTAATCCGGGTGGAATCTTGCAACTGAATTTTAAAGCAGCAGATAAATATCTCACTAGATCCACTATGGATCTGGACAATGGATCTACTGAGATTGAACGTTTTTTCTCAACCGATTGAGCTGAAATTTGGCATACCTGTCAAGTTTCAATCTTATAATATGATGGTGACAGCGAGCTGATCTGATGATAGAGACAGAAGATATATAGATAGATAGAAAACACTTTATTGTACAACATAGAATATAAGGTTTTTTTATATACGTATAAACTAAACACGAAGTACAATGGGCGGTCGGATCGCTATAAGTGATCTCTGCCAGACAACCTTGGGATGGACTGGAATTATTTGTACGACATAGAAGTTCATAGAACATGATGAACATGGAACATTGGAACATGGAAGGTGGACAACGGAACTTCTCGATGGATAAGTAGACTGGCCGTGTTTAGGCTCGATCAGATTTGATTTAGATTTGATCATTTAGATTTGATCAGCACATGGTTACGATCACTAATTTTATAAAAGCTTGTATTGAAAAATATATTTATCACAAAAAACTTATTGCCTTCTATTTCTCTCTTGGTTCAGACACTTTTGAGCGCGGCCCAAAATCCACGGTGAAGCAATGCTACTACGTTAATGTTTATATTGGTAGGTAATTTGAAACACTTGAATTTTATTATGCATATTTATTTGTACAAAAGGATATTCATCAATACAACAATTTACGGATCCCTCGTAGTCGTGGTCTCTGTGGCTACTCCGTGCTCGCGGAGACTAGAGGCGGGCCTGGAGCCAGGACGCGAAGGAGGTGACGCGCGCGAAGCCGGCGGGCAGACCCACCTGGCAGCCCCATATAGAGCCAAATGACGTCACCCCGATCTGCAATCAATCAACCATTCTTTAGTTAGCTTTCTTCCTTATCTTCCTGTATTAAAGAAACGCTTCGTGCTCCATATTCAAGCTGAACAAAATTCAGATCCTCAATATGTGCGCTAACTGGGTATCTATTCTTCTACCTATTCTTTTACTACTTTTGGTATTTTGTGGTACTTTTTTTTTAACTTTGTGAATGACGGGAAAATCAGATGTCCCACCTGATGTTAAGCGGTAACCTCTGCCTTTAACAATGCATTACCTCATAGGTCACTTCTATCTATACACGCACCCTATATGGCATTGCACTGTGCCCGCCACCCTTAGACATAAAGATGAAAGTCTCATGAGCCTGTAATTTCACCGGTATGAAGTTTATGGCTGCCATACACTTCAAACTGGAACACAGCAATGCAAGCACTACTGCTTTACGTCAGAAATAGGTATGGTGGTATTACTTCCCCGGACGAACTCTTTCACAAAAAAGCTCTACTACTACTATATACTGGCTTGGAAAAAAAAGGTCCTTTACAAATGCGTTCTGAACCCGTATCATCATTATCAGCAGCAGTCTCTACGCGTCCACTGCTGGGCAAGACCTCCCTTATAGAGTGCAATGGCTTTGCCATAATCATAACGCTTGGTGGGCAAATTGTTGATGTATACTCGGGTGGATGCCATACGCTGGTGTAATCGCTTAGTCGCCTTTTACGACATTCACGGGAGATGTTAGGCTTGCAGACATAACCCGGTATCTAAAAACTAAAAAGAGGAGGCAGGATCCCCATTATTATGTAGTCGGGGGCTTAAAATGTTTCCTTCCTTTCTAAGTGTCGCGCCACACCTACCGAAGGTACGGGGCCGATCGTTCGGTCCGAGCAGTCGCTTGCTATGCAAAATACATTGAATGCGTTTTGGCTAAAATAATCACTCGAAGGGAGGTTCGGGGCTACGCTAAACGCGACGTAATTTAGGCTGATGTGTCAAAGGAAACTTGAAAAACACTGCGAGCGTATTGAACCGAACGATTGGCGCCGTATGTTCCGCAGATGTGGCGCTACACTAAGTCGGTGTAAGTAGATCCGACCGAATTCAGTTGGGCACACAATGAACCAGAGAGAATACTGACAAGTACGCGCTGGTTGCCAATGGTGACGGCGAGAGGGCCGCCGGAGTCACCGCGACAGGTGCTGGTGCCCCCCGCGCCGCTAGTGCACAGTGTCGACGAGATGATGGAGTTGCCGAACGAGCTCGCGCACTGGCTGTTGGTGATCACTTGCAGGGTCACCTGGCTTTTAAACTGGTTGTTCGTAATGCCAGCGTCTGGAATAAAAGATAAATAGTCAGAATACACGAGAAAGCTTAAATGTACCTACATTTTCTACGATCGCGCTTGGGTTCCATGTTTTTTAAGGCACTAGACTCATCACCACTACAATATCATTCCCGCTTTGCAGGGATGCCTATTCTTTAAGGAGTTTAATGTAATCTGCGGTGGCCCACAAGCCGCTGGACATGCAGCAGCCCAGTTTCACTTCAGGCTAGCTGCTTTATGACCAACGTCGGCGATTTATGTTTTGTTCCGCCGGTGGTCTGACAGTTTTACTCATATTAAGAGTCTGCGCTCAATAGCTCGATTGAAATTGATAAGTTTCTGGCTGGCAGGACAAACATAGCTCAGAATTGTGATGTCTGGAAGGATAGGGGGGAGGCCTTTGCCCAGCAGTGGGACATAAAGGGCTAGAAATAGAATAGAATAAGTTTTTTGTGAAAATAGATTTTACAATACAAGCTTTATTAAAATTAGTAATCGTAACCGTATTTCTGATAAAAAAGAGCCTAAACACGGCCTGTCTACTATTATCTCTGGAGGAGTTCCGTTGTCTCCATCATCAGATGCTCGCTGTCACCATAATATTGCATTGTCATCTGAACTTGACAGGTATGCAAAATATGATCTCAATCGGTTGAGGATAACTTATTTAAAATTCAGTTGCAATACTCCACCCGGACAAACATACATACATTACAAGTTAAATAAAAGCTTGTAAAATACAATAGAATGCGGTCAATTATAAATCTTTGCAAGTGTTCAAGTTTTGCGGAGCGGGAGGATGTGTAAGACACTCACTGTCACCGGTCCGTCCGTAGCCAGCAGCCTGGGCCCATGTGCCGGCGAAGTTGTTGTTCAGCTGGTTGCCGCTGGGGAGTGCGATGCTCTGAATCGTGTCTGAAAAGGTAACATTACCAGTAAGAAGAGGTTCAACTGACGGATTAGTGTCGGTATTACTTGGGTAGGTCGCTAATGTTGAACTCCCTTTTCCGCATTTGAACTCTATGGTCCATTATGCGTGAGAGTTGTCTGACTAGGTAGTCAGCCAGCCTAACTCCGTCCAGAAGCTCAGAAGTTTCCTGAGGTCTTAACAGGCTTGGCGAAGTGACCACGGGGTTTTGTAGGTCGCGATTCACTACGCCGTGAAGCCCAAAGTGGTGGTGGAATACCTCAAGCAGAAGACAGGGCTAACCATGAGGGTCGAGCAGTTATAATCTCGCCATGATGTCAGTTTTATTTCCATTATGGTGAGGGTGCCGACTAAACGTCTATCGACCTTCATGAATGGAGAGTTCTGGCCGAAAGGTGTCAAGTTCAGGAGGTTCTTTGGACGCCTGACACGAGACACCGCGCAGTTGCGT
The DNA here is from genome assembly GCA_932527175.1 of Operophtera brumata. Taxonomy (NCBI): domain Eukaryota; kingdom Metazoa; phylum Arthropoda; class Insecta; order Lepidoptera; family Geometridae; genus Operophtera; species Operophtera brumata. The sequence goes on along the minus strand of OW052239.1, from coordinate 47,480,849 downwards.
CATACGTCGCCGTCTAAAGGTTTGCACTTTTAATAAATGTATGTTAGTTTTTAAGGTATTTATTGATATGGGCTTGTTATTAGGTTTAGTACATTTCCCATTAAGCCTGAAATAAATATATTGATTGATTGATTGATTGATTGATACTCACTACTGTAGCTAACCCAGTTGAATCTGATTATAGCGATATCGTTTTGGAAGTTATTGGTGTTCCAGTTCTCGTGCATCGTCACGCTGCTGGTGTTGATACGCACGCCGCCGCTGAACAGCAGCGCTGAACCAAGCACCACCTGGAACTGTCTCGCCTGCGAAGTGCCATCCCACCAGCAGTGCGCCGCCGTTACCGCGCGCGTGTTCGACAGCAGGGAGGAGCCGCAAACAGAGGTTTGTCCCGTTGTCAGCGTGATTACCAGACCACCCTGCAAATAAAACTCTGTTATAAAATAAACAAAACTCTGTTACTTTACTGTTAATAAGTTTTTGTAAAAATGTTTTTTTCAATAGGTACCTACAAACTTTTCTAAAATTAGTTATCGTTACCGTGTTCTGATCAAAATGAGCCTAAACACGGCTAGTCTACCATAAAGGAATTCCGTTGTCCACCTTACCGTGTCTTCATCATCTGATCAGCTCGCTGTCACCATCATATAGTGTTTCTCATCGGAACTTGACAGGTATGCCAAATTTCATCTCAATCGGTTGAGGATAACTGCTTTAAAATGCAGTAGCAAGATTCCACCCGGACAAACATATTCCACCCGGACATACATTGCAAGTTAATATAAAGCTTAAAATAAAGAATTACTTTACAATTAAGTGTGTACAAAATAAAATAAAAAATACATAAGTAACATCCAAATCACTGCCAGACGGAAGCGTCCCTAAGATGCTGGCTGCATTGCCACGCTGAATGGCAATAGTAATGCGTTGAGCCCTTGTTGAGCCAGATAAGAGCCAGCTTTCAGGTCACGGATCGCTTCGACCAGACGCCCTGAAATAATTTTAAAAACACGATGGACCCAGACTCAGAGTCTCGACCCCGAAACTTAACTCGGACTCTTTAAAATCGTTTTCATACTGAATAATTTGTAAAAGTTGTACAAGTTCATAGTTTATAGTTCCATAGGTCGCTCAGCGTCCTATGGAACGAGCTATATGATCAGAGTTTCTCTGAGGGATGAAATCCGCAACGAGGTTATCCAACAGAGAACTAAGGTCATCGACATAGCTCAAGAGAATTAGCAAACTGAAATGGCAAGGGGCTGAGAACCGACAACTGCTCGAGGAAACGTGTTCTAGAGTGGAGACCACGTCTTGGTAAACGTAGTGTGGGGCGCCCCCTGGCGAGGTGGAGCGACTATATGCGTAAAGCGGCTGGTAGAAAGTGGATGGGAAGAGCTACAAATCGGTCTAAATGGCGCGCAGTGGGAGAGGCCTATATCGAGCAGTGGACTGATATAGGCTGATCATGATGATGATGAAGTTGTATACTGAGTAACACTTGCGTCATAGGCAGTTAATGTTTTAACCCTATAGGATTTAATCTGAATAAACGATAACGCAGTACAAAACAACTGCGCAGTAGATTTAACCACCAAAATTATTAGTTATGCTAATCCTGGTAGATGCGAGTGGCACCTAGTGATATACCTAACTAAAATTAGCCTTAAAGTCTCAAACTTCCTCAGATCTCATTTCAGTACGCCGATCCGTGAAGATATCTTACTACCGTTCTACTTAATGTTGCGCCAACACCAGGCAGAAATCTTCAAACAAAAAAAACGGATTGCGCCTCACGTAATAGCAGTTATCATGGAATATCTCGTAAAATATAGATAATTATACAAAACCCCTCGGTTTTGAGGTATTGATTTTATCAATTTTTTTACCTAATAATATAATCCAATTTAAACAATCGAATCTAGCCAAAAGTTAGAGGTAACTTTGGGAGAATCGAGAAAATATTGTCCTATCGTGTTTCTGGTACAGTGATCCCTCGGAATGAAAATGCAGTACCTATCCATGCATTTTTATAATTTGAATATTGTACTTGATTTAGGCAGTGGATTTTATAATTTGAATATTGTACTTGATTTAGGCAGTGGATTTTATAATTTGAATATTGTACTTGATTTAGGCAGTGGATTTTATAATTTGAATATTGTACTTGATTTAGGCAGTGGATTTTATAATTTGAATATTGTACTTGATTTAGGCAGTGGATTTTTCATAAAATTACTTATTTTAACTTTTTTGCTATTTTACTCTTTACTTCTTTTCTTTTTGTCTCTTTTCTTCACTTTTTACTTTTTTATGCTATTTATATATTTTACTTTTGTTTTTTTACATTTTCAGTGTTTACTTTTTTGTACTTTTTAATGTTCTTTACTCTTTTACTTTTATTTATATTTTTACTTTTTTACTATTATTTACATGAGTACTGACCAGGTGGGGTTGCGCTCCGGCGGCGGCGGGAGTTCCCCCGGCGATGCGGCTGCCATCAAAGTCCAGCGCGGCTTCACGTGCCTTGATGGCAGCCGCCTCGGGCACGCCCACACTCTCGTGGTAGTGCCGCTGGATCTCCACCCTCGGTGCCGCCCACGTCGCCGCAACGCACAACAACGCTACCAACAAGAGCTGCATGGCGCTTGATGATTGATTGCCGAGGCCACCGCACGCGCCTCTTATATACGACACTGGAGTTGACGATTATCATGCCTGCACTGCAAGTACGAACTTTGCATCGATATGACATCGAGATCGCGAAGGTTTCGATTGTTATCGATCTTGTTAACGAATTTGGAAGTACGTAAGTTGCTTCGATAAGGATTTAAGGTGGGATTTCTGTGGTGCGACTAATGCCCGATATAAGTATTTAATTCAAATTCAAAATTAAAAAAAAAACGTTATTTCAGGCTCACCTACTGAGAAATGCACTAAACCTAAACAGTAAGCCCATATCAACATAAATACCTTAGAAACTAACATACACATAAAAACACTTTATTTATAACTTAATCTAACACACGTGTGATCGCCGACGCGTCGCGGCCCGGGAGATCACGTAACGGGCGGCCCTTGAACCGCCGGAACTTCACTCCTTTTGGCCAGAAGTCAGGGCTCAAGTAAATCTTTACATTTTCCGTAGGGACCCTCACCATAAATGAGCTAAAGCTCACATTATGACGAGAGTCCAACTTCATGACCCTCAATCCCACTCCGGCTTTCCTCTTGGTACTCCACCACCTCTGCGGCCTTCACGTCGAAGTAGACGCGGGACACGTAGATCTGCGTAGTGGAAAGTTGTAGTGGGGTATTTAGAAAAATCCTTTGTTTCATCGATTTTTAGCATTGTAAACAACGTTTTAGGGTTTATTTCGGATAAACTTTCAGTGTTTACCAATATTGCCATTTGTTTTAGTAAACATATTGAAAATATATGTCATCTTTCTAAAGCGTTGTTTCTATCTAAGCGCGAATCTTTCTAAACGTTAGACAAAAAAAAAATTGTTGTCCTTTTTTGAAATTTAAAAAATATCGTTTTAAGTTAAGATTTGGATCAGTTGAGCTACCTTTAGATCGTTAGCAGCGGTATTCAGGTAGCACAATTTTTAATTTTGTACACACCATCTTGCTGCCTTGAACTCGATGGAACGTAGAGCTTTCAAGCTTATAGGTGAGCAACATATGGCAGAGACTAAGATTTAGAGTCTCGAGCACCGCCGTAAGGCGTAAAGGCACGCACCTTTCGATCTTCTATAGGTTACGTTTCGGGAAATGGGAGCATTCGCAGGAACTGCACGATCTGATCCCACCATCTCCTTTTCATCATAGGACGAGCAGGCGTACGGCTCAGTACCATCCTTACCACATTAGTATATATACCTTCTATTCGCACAAAAAGTTTCAGTTCTACCTTTATAATGCGAACTGCTAAGGAGTGGAATACACTACCGTCGTCTGTCTTTCCTGAAAACTATAATCTGGGTCTCTTCAAGACTAGAGTGAATAGGTGCCTTCTAGCCCTTTGTGCTCCATCTTCGGCCACATCGTCACTTGGTGAGATCGTGGTCAAACAAAGGTCTATCAATGTTAAAAAAAACCTTCTTATATTAGTTGTTCTTACTTATTCTTTCTTTAAATAAATTTTATAAATTTATATTTAATAAAGAAAAGTTAATTCATATCTACTAATTTTTGTATGCCTCTGGTAGCCGCTTCTCAAACGGATTATACTATTAAAAATATCCTCTTCTATTTCTTCTTAGCTTTTTGTCTTACATCCTCTGAAAAACAATAACCAAAGAATATATTTTCCTGTTAATAGATAGTACTCGTATATTCTTTGATACGTATTTCACAGATTGACAGTTCACCTTTTTATTTTATCAAAACGGCTGGTAACCAATGAGTTTCGCTACCAAGCCAAAGAACTCTATTAAGAATTATCGAGTTATTCTCGATGAAATCAGTTTATATCGAATTGAATAAAGTCAAAAGTTTTTTATTCATTGAAATCACAAGGATAATTTTAAATCGATGTCGCAAGTACGTAACTTCACCTTAACCGTTGGTAGAATGAATTTAATGACCGATGCCAAAAAATAAAAAAAAAGCAAGCACGAAACGTAATTTTGACAGTTGAAATCGCTAATTATCGCTGTCGAGCTCATCTATTTACCGACACCTCTAAAAAGCCCGATAAGCTATCGATCATTACCAAAAATGGATTTAAGACTTATAATTTTATTGCTGGGTGATAAGGAAGAACGGCAACAGCATCACAATGTGATGCGTATTCGGAAGCGGCGTCTCAGAGACACAAACTGTCCTCTGGAACTTCCAGAAGAAGATTTTGTTCGTCTCTTTCGGGAGGTAGATGTACGGAGGACACCATTCACTAGCCATATCGTGGTAATTACCTGTGGGAACTAACGTTTCGAGCAGCTGCTCGCTGAGTACCCCGATATCTCGTCGGGGTCACCAATATCGGCTCTTCTTGTACGGGAACCTATCTTTTTATTAGCCGACGGCTACACATGCATTCCTGAGAGACAACACGGTAAGACGCTCCCTTCAACCACCTTACACTGGACCCTATAAGAACTTTGGCAGAAGACCCACGACCATAATCTTGGACGTCGCAGGCAGGAATCACGAGGTTAGCGTCGATCGTGTGAAACCAGCACACCTGGAAGTTGAGCAAGCCCTACGAAGGTTCTAGATGAAAAAATATTACTGTTCTTACTACCCGTGAATCTACCAGTACACCTGGAAGTTGAGCAAGCCCTACGAAGGTTCTAGATGAAAAAATATTACTGTTCTTACTACCCGTGAATCTAACGAGGAATTGTACTGTGATCCCATTAAAATATATTGGACAACCGCATCGTATTTTCACTCGGCAACTCTACGAGCCAACCTCCTCGGCCTTGAATAAAATAAAATAAATATATAAATAAAGCTGGACAGTTCACACAACATTATCTAGCCCCAAGCTAAGCAGAGCTTGTGTTATGGGTACTAGATAACTGATATACTTATTACAATATATTAGGTACATAGATAGATATTTTTTATTATACATATAAAATACCCAGAACACCTGGATCAAATATCTGCGATCGCACAAATATTTGTTCCGAGGCGGGAATCGAACCCGCAACCTCCTGCGTCGCAGGCCAAGATTCGCCCGCCGCGCCATAGAGGTTGAATAAAAAGATAGGCTCCCGTACAAAAAAAGCCAATATTTTTGAGATTTTGGTGACCTCTGTGGCGCGGCGGGCGAAGGTTCGCCGGCGACACAGGAGGTTGCGGGTTCGGTTCCCGCCTCGAAACAAATATATTTACGATTTGCAGATATTTGTTCAGCAGGGTGTTCTAGGTTTTTTATTCGTAGGTAAGTATAATAAAAAATATCTATCTATGTAGGTACAGTTTTACCCAAAATATAAGTCCGATCGACTGTTTTCGTTTGCCCTGAAGAGCGCAACTGATATCCGACAGTAGCCGCACGTCATATGATTCGTACACTGTCGTACATTTTAACGGGTTATTTCTTTAGTTTTAGTAAGGACACTATTTTTCAGAGTAAAAGTATAGCCATAGGTACGCAAATTTATATTATTTTTATTATATGACACCGCAGACTAGTAATAATAGTATTAGGAAACGTGCTAAATGAAATCACAAATAGAATACCTAGGTATACCTATCAATTTAAAGGATGAACGCCTTCCAGTTCCCCATCATCATTTGAATCGATTGACGATGATGATGACGACTCATTTGTATTAATAATAAATTCATCCAGAGGACGGTCAAATGCTTCTTCTCTCGTTAAAAACTCCTTCTCATATTATATGGCGTAATTTACATCTCTGCGCCAATCTTCTGAAGAGATAGATGACAATTTTTCGTCTTAAAGTCTCCTCTTCTTCTTAACTTAGGTTTAGGCTTTTGTGCATTATTTGCAACAATTTAGCCAATGTCAAGTGATTTATTAAATTATATTTTTATACCTAGTCAAGTCGTCAAACTTCCATAAGATTCATACTGACGTCGAGTTTTGTGACATGACCCTTGACTTGCGCATAAATATTTGCTCGGCGTGTAATCTGATTTTGGAAAAAAACATTCAATCCTCAGAAGCCATTTTAAGAAGAAAAGAAGAAGAAAAAGATGACGCACGTCTGAACGCGATTCTTTGACATTCAAACAACTAAAAAAAAACATGACATTCAAAAAACTCTGACATTCCCAGCTTAAGGCGCAATAGGTTCACAACATGTCAAGATATTTAATAGATACAGCATGTCAAGTATTTAGGTACAGAATTTTTAAGTTTTTGTTATGAGTTCTTACAGTTTCCAAAAAGAAAAGAAAATTGTATTCTTATGCTTTTTACCTAGTGAAATCATAAATTCAATAAACTATTTGAATTTCTTCACACGATAAAAAAACATATAAAAGAACCTTTTTAAAATTAATATTCTATTTTAGACTTACCTACTTCTTACACGTCTTAATTTTTAAAACATTTGGTAACTTATCAATTATTAGGTAAGTGAAATCATCAACAAAATTTAACAAAACTCTAAAGGGCATTTTTATATTATTTTAGGGTTCCGTACCTCAAAAGGCAAAACTAGGATCACTTTGTTGTCCGTCTGTCTTTCAAGATTTTTTTGTCAGGAACGCGTAAAGGTATCAGACTAAATTCATATCAAATACTCAGGTTTACTGTCCCTTAGAGCTGTGAAAAAATCAAACTTCTAAGCATACGCAATCAAAAGATACAGCCGTTTATGCTGCAAATTTTCGACACTCGCAAGGGAATCAAACCTACAGGGTACTTCCCGTGGACTCAGAATCTTGAAATTTGGTACGAAGCAACGTCTTATTGCACAGATAAAGGAAAATTGCAAAAAGCATAAATTTATAGTTACATCATATAATAACAATAATTTTAATAATTTAAACTTACTACTTCATGATAATTTCATTTAGCAATAAAAATGCCATAACTTTAAATTAAACAGGGTGGCACATTTAGATCGGTCAGTATGAGAAAGTCTGAAACTATAAGACATGCGAAGATCTCTTTTTAGGAACGATATTATCATCGATTTTAGTTTTAAAAAAAACATATTTCTTTGTATTATTTACTGCTTAGGACCTATACAATCGACATCTAATAAATAGTGTAAGTTTTATTTCAAAACGTCCGTGATCGATTCCCTTGCTGAGTACAAGTTTTTTTTACATGTATGAATGCAGTTTTTCTTGTTACTTAAATCGATGATATGGTTCGTTCGTTCGTGGTCGTATAGTTTCAGACTTTCCCATACTGACCGATCTAAATGTGCCACCCTGTATACCTACAGGTTTGTGCGGTACCCTCGGTGCGCGAGTCTGACTAGCACTTGGCTGGTTTTATTTTATACACAAAACACGGTATCAAAGCGTGAGCTCGCCTTCTTCGCCTCATACAAAAATGATCGTTGAAACTTTGTGAACCTATAGCGCCTTAAATGTTTTTGTCAATGGACGTCAGAGTTGTCATTTGACAAGCGATCGGGTGGTTATTCGCTGACCTAAGAGATTCCTTGCCAATAAAGTGTGACGTCATAACATGTTCTAAACGCAATCGTGGTTTGTAAACACACCACGTCAAGAAATTGAAAAATTGTATTCCGTATGACATAATACGTTGTCTATCATGCCCCATGTTTTGTTTTCTCCATCTGTATTCTGTGGGGGCCATCATTGTTATCTTTTTAACATGTACACCAGCAAAATACTTTGACTTTATACTTGATTTTACGTGATTCGAAATCATACATCCGTTCCTTTCGGAAAATTATTGGTTTAATCGATTTTAATTTTTTGTTTCTAATCGTCAATATCAGTATATATATTGTGAATTATAGAATTGCTCAACCATATCTAATACAAATTTCATTTTATATAAAAATTAGAGTAAATAAAAAGATATGTAGGTAAGATAAACCAAATCACACACAATGTACTCTGCACTCAGCTAATATATAATGTACTCTGTGCTCTCAGCCGCAGACCCTAGATCCCTGCATACGTAGTATTTCTTTCTATGGTCGCTGCATAGAGGATGTTGTGAATATTGTGAACAGCCTGAATGAATTGTTCGGCTTATATTAGAGATCCTCCTCGCGTCGTATTCCTGAATCCTGAGGATCGTGACCCCCTCCATGGATCACTTTCTGCCGGACGATGTTGCGCCACTGAGATCTGTCACCAGCGAGCTGCACGGCTTCGTGGACTTTTGAATCGACCAACGTAACGGGCTTCAGCCTTGTCGCCTCTTTCCCTCGATTTTGCCAGTGATAATGAGCTTCTCTAAGTTGTCTCTGCCTTTCCGTACTATATGAGCAGATGGAGGAAAGCCTAGTAGTTATCTTGAGTTCCTTGAGTATTACACGTTCGTCCTACGTCCTGGCTGTCCAGGGGATTTGCAGCAAATTAGAGGTATTTGCGCTAAAATGTGTTTTTTTTGTCATTGCAATGAAAGCAAATTATCCTCAACCCAAAGTAATAGTCATAGGTACTAATTGTATTAATTGTAATTATATTTGTAATTGTTAATTGTTATTTGTAATTGTAATTGTATTAAGGTATTAATTGTAGAGATACAGTACTAAATATGATATTACAACACAAATTTGGTGATTATTGTTATTACTTACCTTTTTTACGAAAAAACTAAACCACGTTTCGTCCATGTTTTACAAAACGCGGAAGATTAAAGCTTGTTATTTTGGCAGTTCGTAACACGCTTGTAACGCGCCTAGTCGCGGTTATGAAATCTGACAATGGCATACAGAATACGATTAAACGATGATTCCACGCCGATATCGTAACGAGCCTTCGTTCTGTTGCGTTTGGTCATATCATAGAGAATAAGCCCCCTACTGACTCGATTGGGCCCACAATCTTATAGAATTCGCTATCGATTTCAACTGCCAATATGACGTTTGGTCCATGCATTTTCCTATTCGTTAAAATTTTAGAGTTTATTTACCGACGGTAAAGTACTTTCGACATCGATTCGATTCGGTAAAAAACTATTTTTTTCGAGAATAACTGTCAAATTTATCTAATCGAGGCCTATCGAGTCCTACGTACTTGCACTGCTGTTGCGATTAGAATCACGGTAATTGCATGTTAATCGAGTGATAGGTATACCCATTGATAAAAAAGAATACCTACTTATGAAGCGCTCCATAGATACCTAACTTACGTAACGTACCTATATACGTAACTTGGAAATTTAGTTATGTTATCTTTATTTTATAATTTGGCGCCACACGGCTTGTGCATTTGCCATTTTCGAGATTTTTTGTATTTCCAATATACTTTGCAACGTTACACTCCTTCCAATTCATGAAAGTCACAGTCAAGTAACGTTTTAGTAAAACGGTGGCCGTTTTACTAAAACTTTGGTAGACAAATTTCTCCAATTTGAAAAGTCACGCAATTTACTTCCATTTTACACTGCACTTGTGCTCTATAGACGAGCTACATTGGTTTAAACGCCACCAAAATATAACAAAATAACTCAAAAAAACACTAAGAAAAAAAAATGGAAGAAAGAGTCTCTTAAAGGGTTGTTTTTTTTCTAAGCTATTATGTTGACGACGACTGTATTATTTAAACCTCTGGTACGAGAAACGACTCTCTTTCCTATGTCAAAAAAATCAAATGGCGCCTAAAAAGGCTAACGATGTAATTTGACCTTTTCAGGGTTTTGTAGCTAAATAGTGCCAAAGGCACCCTATTACTGCTGTTAAAAGCAGAACAATAAACTTTCTCATTCACACAACTTGTACGTTATTTTTACATACATACATACACACACACACGCATTTTTTCCAAAAGGGTAGGCAGGGCCTCAAATGGGCCTCTTTTCACCGTGAGTTGCATTATCGTGGGATATAGATGTGACAAGTGGTGAGCTCATCGCCGCCATTGCTGCCCACGAATGCTTAACGCTTTTTTGAAGTAATAATACTTACAATCCTTGAGTAACCTAGCAGCTGGAACAAATCTTATACCATCGAATCTTCAAATAAGTCTAGGTAATCCCTTAGTCGGCTTTTACGACATCCACGGGAGGAGACGGAGGGGTTTATTCTTGGGCCGGACACATCACGGATGGTAAGTTAAAAAAAATAGGATCGTGCATCGAAATTAGAGGACAATTGAATTGAGCCGAGATTGCGCTTAGGATGCGGGGCTACTACTATACCTATTTCTGCCGCAAAGCAGTAGTGCTCGCATTGCTGTGTTCCGTTTTAGAGGGATAATAGGTTGCAATACTAAGTTTTTTCTGTCATTACTATACAAAATATAAAATTTCATACAGTTGTCTAATAAATACCTTCTAGGTAGCATCTTAATGTTTCCTGTAACCTGCCTGGTATCAATTTGATCTAAGTACCAATACAGAGATACCTAATCGTATTACAGTGATTGGGTTTTCACCAATTACGTTGGTATCATCGGGTTTCCCGGTGATCTATTTATTATCTATGGATACAAATTTACCATAATCTTAGGTACTTATCTTATTTTCGGTATCTACTTAGTCTGAAATTAATCGGAGGGAGATAACGAATGTTATCCTTAGGTATTATTTTGTACCTACATATAAAAACCGGTAAATAGTTAGCCGGACTCGCGTGCAGAGGGTTAGACCAGTAGACTACTACACTAAATACAACCGTAATAGTTAGACAGTTGAAATTTTCATGATTAGTAAAAACCATTCATAGGGGCGATTCTGATACGTCTAGGGATGCTCTGCCCCTAAATTTCCACATGACACTGTTTTCAGAACAAATTAGGGATACGACAAAACACTCTACGTACAAGAAATCATACAAAAAAAGCCTTTGTATTATGAATCTTTATTCGAATTTTGATACTCTTACGACTAGTTTCACATAATAAGGTTACACATAATAAGTTCACACACAATAAGGTCACATACAATTTAAAATAATAAAATAAGATAAGGTCACATACTTTAAGGTCACTATCAATAAATTTTTGATAGGTCACAGTCAGTCCTTTTATTGTGTGATGTAACCAGACAAAAAATAACCTGATCTTACAAAAAGTCTAATGTGAAGTACTCATGCTAAATATGATCGACATCTTTTTTCTACTGTGCGTTGATAGTCAGTTAGTCAGTCAGTTAGTCAGTCAGTTAGTCAGTGAGTCACGCAAGGGTTTTAAATATTGATACCGTTGGAACACCCACGATTTCGCTGTGGAGTTTTTTCCATACAAACTTCAACACCCGCTGCAGTCCTCGAGGGAGTGAATTTTAGAAATACCATTTTTACTGCACCCCTATAACATAAAAGGTAAGTACCCTCCAAATTTCAGGTCTCCAGCTGTGCATTGACAGTCAGCCACGCAACGATTTTATGTATTGACTAGTTTGGTTTAGACTTTCACTGTAGCCGTCTACAATCGGCCGGCTAAAATCAAACTCAATACAACGAAGACTCAGATAATAGCAGTAAGAGCGTCGTCATATCAACATGAAACTAAACTTTAGTCGTGCTACTAATTATACTCGGATTACAATTGGAATAGTTGCACAGTGTTTTGTCTTTTGCATTGACTTGCAGTTTCAAATTCAAAATTACTGTTGGGATGATTCAAAATGAAACTCAATGGTTAAAATCAAAATATGTCATCTGAATAATCCTCGATTGGCTCCCGTCAGAAGAAGGATAGTCCTTCTTCTGAGGGTTAAACCAAGGTAAACCTAACAACTGTTTAATAAATAATCAATATATAAATAAATAAGGCTAGACAGTTCACACAACATTATCTAGCCCCAAGCTAAGCAGAGCTTGTGTTATGGGTACTAGAAAACTGTATTAATGCATTACATAGTCAGATATTTTTTATTATACATAGAAAATACCCAGAAAAACCTTATTAAATATCTGCAGATCGTACAAGTATTTGTTCCGAAGCGGGAATCGAACCCGCAACTTGTTTCGCAGGCGAACCTTGGCCCGCCGCGCCACAGAGGTCGTAAGTATCTGTAGATTCTATTCAAGTGGGATTTGAGGGCGCGGCAATACATAACGCGTCTGTTCCGTTTTGATCCTTAAAGTTGAACTGTAAATATTTCTTTAGTTTATGATTCAAAACGCCGACAGTTTGAATCTTAAACTAAATAAATAGTTATAAAAACTAAAATAGCATTAGTTCATAATTTAGCCACGACGGTTCTCTTTTTGAACAGACTCTAATTAAGTGACTGCCTACTTCATTCAAGATTTACGAGTTCGGCTTTTGTCGGTGCAACCGATGAAATTCCTTCCAATTAACTCGTTTCAATGCGGTCTCTTTTACCTCCTTACATCGACATGACAGCGACCTTCTTAATCTAACTTTTTCGCGATCTTCCTCTACCTTGTATTCCTTGTATGTTACATAATATGATGGTTTCAATAAATCTGTAATGTTTTATAAGATAACCAACCATCTTTGACCTTCTACTCTGAATAGTTTTACTAAACCGTGTAAGAACTGCGCATTCCAATGTACGCGTAATTAAGGTAGGTACGTTGAACATGCGTACAAAATGGATATGCTTACAGCATCTATATGGACTGCAGCGAGTGTGAACGCGAGGTGAATCTATCCATTCCAACTCACGCGTCGGCACAGAATAAATAATAGTTGGCGTCAGCCAGTATTGCATGCAAGTTTCATTATTTAAAGTCAGCGGGAACGTGTGTACAATTTTTTCCGTCCAAATAGAGCGTACACTTCCCCTTTGACGCGCATCAAAAAACCGATGGATCGTCGCGATCCCGACTCGCACGACATTCGTAGTCTAAATGTGTACGTGTAGATCACGCGTTCCAGTGTACGCGTACCTACGTACGCGTACATTGGCACGCGCAATCCGTACGCGGCTTCAGAGTTCTTTTCTCGTTTACTGTTTTCTATACGTCTTTGTTTGTAAGTGTTTCTGTTCAGATTATCTTCTACATTCTCCTCGAACTCCGCATCTGAAATGCCTTCAATATTTTTCTGTCCAATTACAAGGTTTTTCGTTCCGCTTTTGTTAGTAGCACGGTACATCGTTATCCATAATTAAATTTATTGTTTTTCAAGCGTAGTCACCGGTCACCTTCAGCTTTTGTAGGTAGCTAGCCATTCGCAGCAATTGGTGTTAAAACTGAAACAAAGATTTCTCTTGTATTGTAGTTATAATTTTGTAAGTGGTAAGTTAGGTCAACGCAGTCAACGACGAAATAAAACTGTATTCATCGAAATTTGTTGTGGTGTGTTCGGCCTAAGAATAGAACCCACCGTCTCCTCCCGTGGATGTCGTAAAAGCCGACTAAGGGATTACCCGGACTTGTTGATAAGATTCGTTGGTATAAAATTTGTCCTGGCTGCTAGCTTATTATGGAATGTGTTATTACGGATGAAAGCGTTAGCCGAGTCAGTCGTGGGGGGCAATGGCGACGATGAGCTCACCACGTCTTTTTTCCACGATGGTGCAACCCACTGTGAAAAGAGCCCATTGAGGCTCTACCTATCCTTTCAGGGAAAAAGGCGTATATCTATATTCATCGAAATACAAAGAAGGTCTAAATGTACATCCGAACCATTTGCCCTCACAGCTAACTACCATCAACTACGCGAAGAGGCTGAAAAGACAACATATCATGGAACTCGATGGAACATGACACATAAGAAAAGGAGAGGTGGTCGCTGGACCACTTCTGGTACAAGCCCGAGTACCCGCACCAAATCTAGAGCTCCCATACAACAAACGTGTTTTTTTGCCGTTTTTATAGATAATGGTACGGAACCCATCGTGCACGAGTCCAGCTCGAACTTGGCCGGTTGTTTTAAGATTATCTATATTTTACGAGATATTCAATAAAACCCGCTTTTTTAAACGGCGCGAGGCGTTTTATTTGTATGAAGATTTCTGCCTGGGTTTGGCGCAGTTTGGTTGCTTTCGCTTGTGGCTTCATTTTTTTTCGAGTTTATTGCTCATCACACCTCATCAACAGCAACACTTCTTCAGATAGTGAAAACTATGTTGCCGGCAATTAATATGACCTAACACAAAAGTTTTAATTTATACTATCACATAAATATCATTAGTTTGGCTATGAATGTGCTTGAAAGAAAAAAACACTGTAAATACCATTGAAGCACAATCGTAGCTAAACTAATGATATTGATGTAATACTATAAATTAAAACTTGTGTGTTAGGTCATATAATTACCGGCAACATAGTTTTCGCTATCTGAAGAAGTGTTGATGAGCTGTGATGAGTAAAAACCACGAAAAAATTTGAATTTCGCGCCACAAGCAAAAGCAACCACCTTAAATAAGTTGTTAAGTTACTTACAGCCTGCGGTGGCATTTCCGCTGGGTGCCCAGAAGTTGGCTAACATTCCGAGAGTGTCTATCTTGTGCTGTAAGAGTATTCCCCAAGGTGATGTGCCGTTTGTCCTGCAAAACAATATACTAATTGTAACAAAGGTTTTTTTTTATACGACTTTAGATGACGGAACTAGCAGATGGCCCACCTGATGTTAAGCGGTACCCTCTGCTTATGAACAGTGCATTAGCACATAGGTCACGTCCACTTAGGACGCGCCCTGTATGGCATTGCACCAGGTACCAATTCAACGTCAGCCACACACAGCCATTAGTGAGTGTAATCATAAATAAATAAATAATGCCGGACTGTTCACACATTATTATCTAGCCCCAAGCTAAGCGGAGCTTGTGTTATGTGTACTAGATAACAGACATACTTAATACAATACCTACATTACATAGATATATATTTTATTATACATAGAAAATACCCAGAACACCCTGAACAAATATCTGCAGATCGTACAGCAATCTGATCTGATGATGCAGACGTAAGGTGGACAACATTCCTTGATGGCTGTGTTTAGGCTCATTTCGATCAGCACACGGTTCCGATCACTAATTTTATAAAAGCTTGTATTGAAAAATATATTTTTTACGTAAAACTTTTTGCAGTACAGAGACGCGTGTATAGTGGCAATTGGATAGTGACGTGGTCTGGTGTTAGTCACGTGGTAGAGTCCGAGTAGAGACCTTGTTTTCTTGGATCGTGCTGGTACCACGACACACAGGCCCCAGCTAGATTGTTAGTTAATGGCTTCACATACCCTTGGCCTAGGAGCCCCGAGCCGAGAAGCGCGGCGACGCCTAAAAATGGGGCTGCCTCACCCCCTCTGCTACAACTCTGTAACAAAGTCAAAGACAAAATCAAATCAAAGCCAAGGTTGAATTCAGAGTCAGAGAAGTCAAAGTCAGGGACAAACTCGCAATTCGATAGCCGGGATAACGAATGCAAAACTTAGACAAACCTGTACTAGGCCCTCAGTTCACATTATATTCGTCAGTTTACTATCTCACGAGATATTTTATTTTCAGTGATTACAATTACTATCGTGTAGACTCTACGGCTCTCGTCCCATCCATCGTGGCCAAATTGTGAACTAACGTTCCGATTTCTGTTTGTTTCTGGTTGTTCCGCAGGTTTCTTTCTGTGGCCATTTTGAATCATAAACTAAAGAAGTAGTTACAGTTGTAAAAGGATCAAAACGGAACAGACGCGCTATTGTATTGCCGCTAAACAAAAAAAGTAAATAAGCACAGCAGCGCCCTCGAATCCCACGACGGTTTTCTTTCCGAACAGATTCTAACATTATAGACACCGATTTAACTTACCTATAACCGTTTTTCTTGATACATCTATACTCTATATTTGATGGTTAAACAAACTTACCTTGTGACGTTTGATACATAATAATTATACAAGCCTTGCATCCGAAGAGATTTATAATAAGAAAGGTAAGGTGTCCCGTACTACCGGACTAGGTACTCAGTGAATATTTACCTTTCTTATTATAAATCTCATAGGATGCAAGGTGCAGTATAAAGGAGGAGGCCAACCGCTGACCCAGGTCAAAATAAATGAACACAGACCCACACTTCATGGAAGTAATGATTACTGTTCTAAATGTTGTTTTTTGTCCAATTTTTCTAAAGAACTTCTATATTTAGATACTCGGAAGCAAAATTTGTATTTCTAAATAATTCGAGAAATCAACTCATTGCATTTGCGTGAAACAAAACGCAACAAGCTTCATTACTTTCCCACAACTTCTACGCAAGAAATTAAATTAGCTTTTTCATTATCTGAACCTAATATATGTTTACATAATGAAAAAGCTAATTTAATTTCTTGCGTACTAGTTGTGGGAAAGTAATGAAGCTTGTATTATTATTATCATAAAACTAATATTATTACTATTATTACTTTTGATATTATCAATAATCAAAGTATCTCAACTGTACGTTACGTTCGTCAAAAAAGTTGGGTCAAACAATGTATGGGTAGTTGCCCATGTTCTTTAGATAAATATCTCGGAAGTTAGAACTTACCATAACAACTAGTAGAGATAAGACGACAGCGGCAAGGTTAACTCCTCGGGAAGACATCTTGGACGCTGTTAAGTAATCCGAGTGACTGCGACGTGTCGCATAATACGGACGATTATATACTTCCATATGAATATCCATAGAAAATACAACAACACAACCATCTAATAAACAGAAAAAAGAGTTGTGTGTTTGTATGAAACAAAAATTTGAGGAATAGTACAGGCTTTACCTAAATCTTAAACTTTTAAACTAGTAATATTTGGATATTAATACTCGTAGTAGCGTAAGGACGGGGCGGATGACATAATAATATTTGACTGCAACCTTTCGGTGTCAAAATCGCAGAGACGTTACCCATAACCAGTCTGTGACTCAGTTTAAGCAAATGATTGTTATTATATATTTTACTCAATATCAATTATTTTAAAACGATTTTATTTTTCTAATTTTATTGTTATGTGAAAATTTGCATGCCTTTGTAATAAGGTAATAAGACATAAGAGGAATTCATCTAGTTTAAGACCTTGATACAATTTTCTGGCAAATAAAATTATCGTATCTTATCTTATCTTCGCTTCGGTGGTGTTTGGTTTTATAGCAAAATGCAAAATTTTGTAGATTCACTACGCATCTTGTTATTAAAATCTATGAGTAAGTATAAGTAGTCTTATTTTTTTTAAATGGCGAGCCAAACATTATTTCAAATCTACATAGACCTAAGTACTTTTCAAACCTACATATAGAACAATAGAATATACCACAAGTCAATCCGTGGACAAACGCAAGTATTTATCCAAATTATTCTCTCGTGCTCTAGATGACAATGCTTTTGTGTAGTCCGGCCTCGGCGGGAAGCGCGCAACGAATCAAAAGACGACTTGCAAATCACTAATTAGATAATGTCGTAGAGACCCAGTCATCATCATCAGCCTGTATCAGTCCACTGCTGGACATAGGCCTCGCCCAATGCGTGCCATTTAGACTGATTTCCTGCTCTTCCCATCCACTTTCTACAGCCGCCTTACGCAGATCGTCGCTTCACCTAGCCAGGGGGCGCCCCACACTACGTTTACCAACACGTGGTCTCCACTCTTTAAAATGGTATACCCCAGCGGTTGTCGGTTCTTCGTCATGTTTTCGGTTTTGACGACCTCTGTGGCGTGGCGGGTGAAGGTTGGCCTGCGACACAGGAGGTTGCGGGTTCGATACCCGCCTCGGAACAAGTATTTGTGCGATCGCAGATATTTGTTCAGGGTGTCCTAGGTTTTTCTATGTCTAATAAAAATATCTATCTATGTATATTGTATTAAGTATATCAGTTATCTAGTAGGCTCTGCTTAGCTTGGGGCTAGATAATGTTGTGTGAACTGTCAAGCATTATTTATTTATTTATTTATTTATGTTGCTGGACGGTTGTGCCCGTCTAATTTTATTGGGTATAAGTCAGTAAATATTACTTTTGGATTATTTCTTCTCTCTGTCATCTTTAACGTATTTTAATTGTGATAATGTATTGATAACTGATTCAATGTTATCCTACCATAACAACAAATTGTTAATATAGAACCACCCCTTCTTATCTGAATATACTTGTCTAAATACCTACAACTTACCATTTTGTATTTGAATATAAGCTCGTGTGGGTACCTAAGCTTATTAGGTACCTAGTATTTATCTGTAACGAGTTCTCGGTGGTTGTCCTGGGCTGTTATGTTCCTTGTTTTTTCAATCATTATTACATAATTTGCACTTTTGTTTGGGAACAGCGGATAGCTTCCGAGTATCACGACAGCAGCATTCTAAGGTGAGGTTGAAAAACAGCGTGTCTGAGCACTCGACCTTTTCTCTTACACAGTGTGTGTTTCTTTTTACATCTTACTTTTGACTACCTTCTTGGTTTTAAAGTTGTTCCTCTTTTTTCTTTGGCTCAGCTTCTCCCTGTTTTCAAGGCACCACCCAGGCGCTTCCCACCGATTAGTAAGAAGGATCACCAAATAAAGCGCGCGCCGTGTTTTTTGCCTGATTCTTCTAGGTTTGGTCCATCGAGAAACACCTAGAGCATTACGGCCTCCGTTCCGTGTTACTCGATGCAGCAACACGATGCTTCAAGGTTTGATCGCGTTTGAACAGGGGTCAATTTAGTTTATGAGACGATTCAAAATGATCCTTGTGAGTCAATGATTAAAGTATTTTTGACTTTGACTTTGACATAAAAATCCGCCCAACCGTTACGGAGTTGAGTGAAATTGAATATCTCGTAAAATATAGATCATTTTACAAAACCCCTGTAGGGGTTTGTTTAAATGTTTACTGTAGTAAACCCTCGGCTTTGTTGTATTGATTTTATTTCTCCAATTTGTTACTCAATAATATGCAACATTTTAATAAACAATCGAATTTAGGCAAAAAATAGACTTAATTTTGTTTTATTTTTCTATCGAGAAAATATTGTCCTATCATGTTTCGGGTACATTGATCCCTCGAAAATAATGTAGTAAGTATCCATGCATATTTTTAATTTGAATATTGTACTTGATGTAGTCAGTTAAAAAACAAATCGAATATTAGGAATTTGCGGTATACCTACAGTTATATTAAGTTGTTTGAGAGATGCCTATATGACGCGTGAATAAATATGCGTCAATATTGGAACGCATAGCGTCGTCAAACAGCGTTAAACACTTTGACAGTTTCGGCTACGAACGTCATTAATTTGCATAGTCCTTTGAATCTTGAAACGGTCACTCATTTTTCCTATTTTACCAAACTACTATTGGCTTTGTCACGCTTTTCACATCAGAATGCAGAGACTGTCTTGTTTATTACGTACTATTGTCACGCCGCGACTTCACTCGCGTTCCAGGCAGAAATCTTCATAAAAAAAACCTCGCGCCTCACGATAAAGCAATTTTAATTGAATATCTCGTAAAACATAGATAATTTTACAAAACTCCTACATTAAACCCTTGTCTTTGTTACATTGATTTTATTTATCTAATTTTGTCGATCGAGGACGCTTTGCATGCCTTCATATTCCGTCCGTGATTGTAGCAGTGTCACTTGGCAGCTCTGTGGCATACCGCCAGATTCGCAAATCGAATTCGGCAAGAGTTTGTGAATGCTCCCTGTAGTAGCACCATCATGGGGGAGACGCGAGGGGAGGAGGGATGCGAGGGGTGTGGAGACGGGATCCGGCAGTATAGACTAACCGGGGCGAACCGCGCGGTTGTGTTGTGAGTGCTGTGTCCTGGGAGTGCGCGATACTCCGGTGAGTAATACGACACCAATCAACAGATTTTCACTACCTCTTCAGTAGATGTGGTATCTCCTAGATGCTGCCAGTGAATACCATATGTGTTTGCGACGGTTAGTTCTTAGTGAAGACTTTATCTTCATAGTCGTTTGTAAATAGTCGAAGAAACTGAGTAGTTCCCGTTCGATCCCTTGGCTATGATCCTGTGGACTTTGATCGTCCTGTTTGATCCCTTAACATTGTATTGACAAAGATTGTATGAAACCACACATTCAATCTGTAAGCGATTAAATGGTTAGTTCTGACATACAAACATAGACACACGCTTTTTATCCGAAAGGGTAGGCAGAGCCTCAAATGGGCCTCTTTTCACTGTGGGTTGCAAAATCGTGGAAAATAGACGTTACAAGTAGTGAGATCATCGCCGCCTTAGCTTCCCACAACTGACGCTGCTGACGCTTTCTTCCAGTAATAAGTAGCCAGGAGAAATCTTATACCAACGAATCTTACAAATAAGTCCAAACATTTCATCGAAATCTCGTGGAATCACACTGTGTAGACATATATTGCATCCAACTTTAACGCATGTAATCCTTGACTTTACTATACAATCTGTACGAGATAGTTACGACATAAATACTGAGAAATCAAGAGACATGTTTAGAAAAAGAGAAAAAAAAGAGCTCTCTCGCTGCCGAGAGCAGATAAACTATATACATAATACACAAGTCTCCATCATGAAAGTTTTTCAAGTACCATAATAATAAACCACGAATCATATTGTGATGATATTATGGTACAAAATTATAGATAAATACAAAAAAAGAGCTAATGAAAACTAGTCAGTTTAGTACAAAATTTCCACATAAATAAGTTTTTGCCGAGAATCGCCGAAAATTACGCAAAATGGGGTCTGTTTAGGTACCAGTATAGCTAAATCCACTGCTTATCTTAACAAATAGTTAAGATAAGCAGCTTTTATATTCCTCTATACGTCTAGCTTATTATCTTGTGGCCAAATAAAATACATTTTCATTGATGAGAAAGAATAGACAGTATAAAACACACTATAATTTCTCCATATATTTCCATATATTTTACCTCGGCTACCTCGGCTCGGCCTGCACTCTCGATCTCTTCTGGAAGGGAATCTGGTTGCAAGAACACTTCCAGCTGGTGAACGAGGTTGGGGTTTTGTATAGAAATAGAGAACATTGGGAACCCTGTATCTTGGGATCTATAAGACCTAGAAAATTGGATTAGGGCTGTCAGGAATTTTAATTAGGTACTTTAAAAAAGTAATAGTGACCTTTCAGAGCCTACCTATGTATTTTTTTCACAAAACTAAAAGAAGTGAAAAAAATGCGGTTTTTCAGCAATAACTCAGCGCGCTTACATTTAAGAATGCTGCAAATCTGGATAAATACCTACTATCTAGGTACTATCCAGACCACATACCAAAAAAAAATTGCAATTATTGCAATTTCAGCGTTTTTTTTGTACGATATGGCTGGCCTATTAACGATTACACAAACTGAAAAGTTCGAACTGTTACGGAGAAAAAAACTTGGAAGAATTTGATAGTTTCTTGAAAATAATTTGAATTTTTGGCTATTATTAGGTTAAGCAATATCCCCCTATCCAATTTGCAATATCCACCAATATATGGAGTGAGTTTGCAATATGCAAACTCACTATAAAGACAAAGACACTATAAAAGTCGCAGGAAAACGGTGGATGGAGGTGGCTTTAGACCGTTCGTCGTGGCCTTCTTGGGGAGCACTATGTCAAGCGGACTTATATGGGCTGATGTTGATGAATGAATGAATGAATGAAAATACTTGTGCAACCTAAACTTGTACATGGTGTGCAACTTTACAAACTATAGTTAAAAAATACAATTCAATTCCAATTCAATTCATTTACATTTATTTCAATAGGCACATATTAATATTGCACTTAGAAAAGTTATTAAGGTACCATAAAAAAAGCATTTTACAGAAGTCTTTGGTTAAACAAAAATAAACATTAACCTACAATAATAATCATAAAAGAAAGGAGAACAAAAAACAATTTGAAAATTAATTTACCAAAAAAGTCAATAGCTAAACTTAGGTACCCTACCTAAAATAAATACTACTACTATAAATAAAAATATTTTAATTTTAATATATTTTATTTTAGTATATTTTAATTTTTAAATATTTTGTGTAAATTTAATGTATGTATACTATAATGTCAAATTTTGAAAATTAATGTAATTACAACAATTAGATCAAACTAATTGCACAATGGGCTAAAATTGCTACTTAACGCTAATATACGCTCTCTTCTAACCAACCTTTGAGTGATGATGAGGTGTAGCGCAAACGTAGCTAAGGACCATTCACCCGCGAGTTTCATCAATCTCGGCTCAAACAAAAAGTTTCAATTGAAAAATGTTGAATAATCAATCACGGGTAGCCCTATACATGTTCAGAACAATTGGATTCATCCCACAGGACTCTAGAGAATATTTTTGAAACATGAGCCAAAGTAGGATAACCTTTTCATGACATTTGTGAGACAATCTCTTGAGGATACAAAATCTGTTTACAGATAAGTTGAACTGAAAAGATACTTTAAGAGGCAGACAACAGCTAAATTCCGTCACTATCTAACTCAGTAAAGTTCAGGTACAAAGGAAGTGACAAAATAGCGCACGCGCTACGGAAAGTGAACGAAAATCACGAAAAACGGTACCTATATACAATATTTGCTGCGTAATCGAAAATATATAGGCCATGCCCTCTTAAATAACATTATTTGTTACTCTTATTAATTTTATCAATGTACGCTGATAGGTAATAGAGATATTTACGTTATTACGCACGTTATACGTATTTACGCACTGTAGAGGTAAGTTCACGATTTTTTTAGCGAGAAAATTTATCGTAATCGTGTTTTGGTCTCAGTCATGCCGTTGGAAATATGATGAAGATTAACATATATATTTGTTGTTGTCTTAAACTGTGTAATTTTGATAAAAATACGTTTTAAAAAGCCTATTTGATTCTTCACAGCCTAACTTAACAGTGTGGTTTTAGCAAAAGTCTGCTTTCTTAAAGCTTTTATTTAATTTAAATTATGTGATAAATAGAAAAAGAAGAAGTTTTTTGTTGATATAGTTATTCGTTGTCGGTTGGTGCGAGTACTTGTATTGCAACCAGAGAAAGCAAAGGATTCTGGCATTGAACCACGAGAAAAGCGACACAAAAATAGAATAGAGAGAATCGAGAGAATATTATAGAGTTTAATAACAACGTAAGAAGTTTTGTAAAAATTAAAAAAAACCAATTGCAATGAAACGGCTGAACTGATTTTGATCAAACATAGCTAAGAACACTCCCGACAAATAAAACATAAAAAAAAAAACTTATAAGCCATTTACGCTACAGAGCATGCCAAAGAACTATCGGTTAATAAACACAACCTGCTTGAATGTCTATGTAAAAAACGCAGCGAATTGAAATGTAATTTTAAATTGCCATCATTTATTAGGAGCAAGGTTCCACACACGATTCCATCCATCTGATTGCTCTGCTCAAAACGCGCGGGGAGTCTGTCTAAATTAGAAGCATGTTTCGCTTACCAAGACAAATACCGAGTTCCTTTTACGCGGAGCTTTGTCCTGGGTATGTATACATACACAGATGGATGTATCACGTCTGCATGGGGTTTGATGGAGTAAGACACTTTGTCGACCTCTGTGGCGCGGCGGGTGAAGGTTCGCCTGCGACGCAGGAGGTTGCTGGTTCGATACCCGCATCGGAACAAATATTTGTGCGATCGCAGATATTTGTTCAGGGTGTTCTGGGTTTTTCTATGTCTAATAAAAATATCTATCTATGTATATTGTATTGAGTATATCAGTTATCTAGTAGGCTCTGCTTAGCTTGGGGCTTGATAGTGTTGTGTGAACTGTCCAGCATTATTTATTTATTTATGTTGCCCGCAACCTGCGGTTGAACTCCTGCGGTTGCGGGCTTATTGCAAATCTAAGATTAGGAATTTTGCTGCATACCCCACCTTAACAGCGTAAGGAATGGAACTCGTTGCCGTCGTCTGGCTTTCATGAAAACTATAATATGGGTCTTTTTTAGGTGCCTTCTAGACCTTCGTGCTGTATCGTCGGCTGCATCGTCACTTACCAACAGGTGCGGTCTAACAGCGGTCTATTAAAAACAGTGTTTTCTCATTTTGTAATGACAAAATCAAATACCTACAAGAGACAAAAGACGGTGTAACTTTACCAAGAATACTCCGTGTTTATTAGAAGCATGGTACAACTCTAATTTTGCTATGCACCTTTATGATTGTACTTTTATAAATGCCTTACAATATTGCAGTCGGCAACAATAGAGGGAAAACTTTGGATTCGTAAAGTGTTTCCCTTGAATGGGACGAGAAGGTTCATTTTAACTTGCATAATAGCTGGTACCCCTCCACATTACCAACAATGTCTCCTATCAGTCAGCATTCGTATGCAAAGGATAAATTATTCCCAGCACGTCGTAATCTTACGAAAATCAAATCAGTGGTCTTGTGCGCGGCGCGGCGCCCGTATACCCGCCGTCGTCAACACAGCAGCTAAACATAGCCATTCCGTGTTCGTGGTCCAACTATTCTGTCCTACGAGGGGGACTGCGGCTTTCAGTAATGGTAGTGATTCAACTATAATTTTCGTTGGACAATGACCCTATACTTGATGAATTTGAAGTAATGCAAAGTAGATGTTTAGGGAATAGAATAAAGATACCACCTCACAAATCAGCGCTGCTTCGCTAAAAAGTGTATTTTATGTGACTCCCTTTTGCTGATTTGATGTTGGAGACGGAAGGAGGACAACGGAAATCCTCGATGGATAATAGTAGACTGGCCGTGTTTAGTCTCATTTTGATCAGCACACGGTTACGATCACTAATTTTATAAAAGCTTGTGTTGACAAAAAACTTATTAACTTCTTATTATTTAGAAAGGTTCGCCTGCGACGCAGGAGGTTGCGGGTTCGATTCCCGCCTCGGAACAAATATTTATGCGATCTGCAGATATTTGTTCAGGGTGTTCTGGGTATTTTCTATGTATAATAAAAAACATCTATCTATTTGTAATGTATTGATATTATGTATATCAGTTATCTAGCTAACACAAGCTCTGCTTAGCTTGGGGCTAGTTAATGTTGTGTGGACTGTCTAGCATTATTTACTTATTTTATTTTAATTAGCACCAAAAAAAAACCCCGGTGAATATTAAGTTTCAATTCTGTAACGTTAATATTCCTCTCTTCCGATGGGGGTGAAGCCTGTCGACCCGGATTACTAACGGATTATTGGATCGAAGGCCGTGCAGATCAAAAATATTGATTTCGGTTATACAAGTGTGTAATTTCTTCACTGGATCTTCCTGTATAAGTAGTCATGTTTGTGATTCGATAGTGGACAGATCTAAGTGGAACTTTAAATTTTTTTTTTGTTTTTTTTTTTTAATACATGTTTTTATAAAATTAGTGATCATAACCGTGTGCTGATCAAAATAAACTTAAACAAGGACAGACTACTATTATCCATCGTGGAGTTCCAGTATCCACCTTCCGTCTCGATCTTCAGACCAGCTCGCCTGTCACCATCATATTGTATTGTCATCGGAACTTGACAGGTATGCCAAATTTCAGCTCAATTGGTTGAGGATAACTGCTTTAAAATTAAGTTGTAAGATTCCACTCGGACAAATATATTCCACCCGGACTTACATTGAAAGTTAATATAAAGCTTGTAAAAACAGATCATAGTGTGGTATAAGGACAATGTAGGTATGTGACTGTTGGGTGTTATGTTATGGTTTGTTATTTTGTCAACTAATTAAACTCTGAGCATAGCATCAAATAACAATTTGACGCAAATAACAATAACTTTATTACGTCACACTCAGCAAATTAACAGCGAAAATGAGATTCCACGATTCAGAAGTGGGATAAGGGATAAGGTAATTCAAAATTGGGTTGAGACAAATGTCGGTATAATTTTCTATGGGTGTTATTACGAAGGGTCCACATTAAGGCGATGTCTTAAGGGCGTGATATCCTGGACTAAGTGAGCAGTTACGGGCGACTTCATCAAGAATGTTAATGTGCCATCACGCGTCATACATAGGGTACTTCCCAGTTATATCCGTCTGTTGATAATTAATTGGAAGACACGACTACAAAGCGCGACTTTTACGACTTTGACATTAGGGGTGATTAATTTCAAACAATCAAACGTAACATTTTTGGTTGAGCTTAAAAAATTGACGTAAATATTTATTTTGTGAAAAAATTATTTTCCGTAAGTCTTTAACAAAATGTACTTCTGACTGATGATGATGATGATGATAAAAAATTAGTGAGCAGAACTGTAAGCTAATCAAAATGAGCCCACACACGGCTAGTCTACTATTACCTATCGAGGAGTTCCGTTGTCCACCTTCCGTCTCCGTCATCAGATCAGCTCGCTGTCACCGTAATATTGTAGTCATCGGAACTCGATAGTATGCAAAATTTTTTTTTTAATTAATCCGCTCTTTTGATTTTCAGTATATTACGAAAAATCCTCCATATAAATGTCTGCAAAGAACAAAAACATACATACATACATACATAGACACACCCCTTTTTCCCCGACGGGGTAGGCAGAGCCTTAATTGGCCTCTTTTCACGGTGGGTTGCACAATCGTGGAATATAGACGTGACAAGTGATGACAAGCTCATCACCACCAGTGCTTCACACGACTGACTCGGCTAACGCTTTCTTCCAGTACTAACATATTCCATAATAAGCTATCAGTCAGTACAAATCTTATACCAACGAATCTTATCAACAAGTCTGGGTAATTCCGTATTCGGCTTTTACGACATCCACGGGAGGAGACGTAGGGGTCTAATCTTAGGCCGGACACACCACGGCAAGAAGAAACAGATCGGTACAAATACTGTAGTAATCGGTTGCGACTGAAATTTCGTAATACAAGTCGCAACCCTCAGAAATACAGACACCAATAGAGTTTAACAACTTCATAGTCACACTGCGACCCTCCGCAGCTCAATGAGGTGGATTACTAATGGGACACTAGGAGCAGGCAGGGCTTACTGTAACTTTGTATAATAACTCGTAACCTTGCGATGGGACTCAAATTAATACCTCGCGAGTAATGGCCGATAGAGCTTACTCAAATGTGCGTTTATGAGTTCCCGGTTCGAGACTGGGATGTTAGTCCTTAAATTAATTAGTAAGTACCTAACTACTCATGTATCATGTCGTCCTACATTCCTTTGCACAGATACTTAACATTAACTTAGCTCTCTAAATACTGAGTTTTTTTATATGTATTTTTTTATACAACTTGGTATGACGAATCAAGATGATTTATTTTGAAGATGATGGCCCACCTGATGTTAAGCGGTACCCTCTGCCTATGAACAGTGCATTACCATATAGGTTACGTCCACCTAGGACGCACCCTATGTGGCATTGCACTGCGCCCGCCACCCTGAGACATAAAGATAAAAAGTCTCATTTGCCTGTAATTTCACCGGCACCCTTACCCTTCAAACCGGAACACAGCAATGCGAGCACTACTGCTTTTCCGTAGAAATAGGTATGGTGGTAGTACTTCCCCGGACGAATTCTTTCACAAAAAAGCTCTACTACTACTATTACTTGTATTATTCTTTCTGTAAATAAATGTAATACGTTTAAAAAACAAAGTTACCTCCAATTATTGGCTAGGTTAGATTGTTTACTAAAATGGAGCATATTATTGGGTCAAAAATTAGATAAATAAAATCAATACAACAAAACCGAGGGTTTACGGTCTCAGCGGTAATCTTTCACTCGGTTAGAATTTACGTTCGCAATACCGGATTAACGTAGCGAAAGAAATATACCGTAAACCCGGTATGGTACTACCACTACCTACCTACGAGGCGTAAACATAAAACATACGACCCCTGTACACAAGTAAGTATATTTGTGTCAAACTCGCTTTTGCAAGATACTTTTTCGATCTTGTAGACACCTGAGTCTCGGCAGAGTGTGGACGGGTACTTAGAAAAAGATAGCTGGAGGGATCAGCCTCTAGAGATAAACCAAACTTACCAAAAAAAGATTTTCAATTTAAAATGGTTTTGAGTAAGGTATCGGATCTAGATTACGTGGGCGCCGGCTTCAAAATGACCAAAAACTAGACTTGTATAAAAAAATACTTAATAAAGTTATCATCATCATCATCATTGGCAGCTCAAATAATATTCCACTGCTGGGTACAAGCCTCCTCTCTCAAACGCCACTCCAAACGGCTCTGTGCGATTCGCATCCAGGTGTTTCCCTCTACAGGTTCTATATCATCCGCCCACCTGGCTGATGGTCTTCCATGGCATCTAGTGCTCCCTCTCGGCCACCACTCAGGCAGGGCTTCCACCACCTGCCATCACCAAATCTGGCCAAGTTTCCTGCCCAGCGCCACTTTAGTCTCGCAATCTGCCACTTTAATTTTCCTCCTTCAAAAAACCTGTACTACTACTAAAAAATACATCTTAAAAATCTAACCTTCTTGAGATAAAGTTGACGTACCAGTCTTTTAAACTACTTTATTGAAATTTATTTATTATAATTATTAAAATACTATATTGGCTAATAAAATTTCAGCATTATGGGATATAAGTAACTTTCTTTCTATCTTTTTGATTCACATTTTAGCACACATCTCAAAAACATTGAACATTTCAAAGTCAGTTATTTGGTATGAGCATATATATCTTGGTACCTTCAACTTTCTGCATCTGACTGAAAGAATCAAGAAGGAAATGAGCAACACAATATTCTTCCTTATTTCCTCGGTGAATGAGAAAAACATGTTTATCCGAAACGTGGTTCGATCCGAGGCACCGAACTGGAAAAATGCTGTTTTGCGGATGAAAATTATTCAGCCAAACTGGAAACTTACAAATTATAACTTTTTTAAGGTTATAATTTGCTCGCTCTTGATGCGCGATGTTCAAATTTTTCGGTGTTTTGTGCCCATTACAGCTCATCAACACTTCTTCAGATAACAAAAGTTGATTTCGCGAGAACTAAGAGACTTAACACACATGTTTTAATTGATAGTAATCATAGGTAAATATCATCTGTTTAGCTACGATACCCTAAAAACATTTTTACAGTGTTTTTTTTGTTGTTTAGGGGTATCGTAGCTATACTGATGATATTTATATGAGATACTATGAATTAAAACACGTGTGTTAAGTCTCTTAGTTCTCGCAAAATCAACTTTTGTTATCTGAAGAAGTTTTGATGAGCTGTAATGGGAACAAAACACCAAAAAAAAATATCTTCGCGCCTCAAAAGCGTAAGCTTAAGGTATACTTATAGTTTATATTTATTTAGTAGGAAAACCAACAGCTATATATAAATACATAAAAAACAGAGTTAAAAACAAAAAGCCAATTTACAGGTTTTCACGTGTAGAGCGCATAATAGAAACAAACTAGTCAACAGTAACGAAGATACATAAATACATAATTAAAGGTACAGTACAAAATAAACTAAACTACAAAAAAGACTCTGCTGAGTCGCAGACGGGCTGAGCGTACACCCGTGGAGAATAGATCCAAGTCCATCGGTTTACACAGCTTGTTGAAATTGATGCTTTCACGTACCAGAAATGCATTTTGCCTATAGTTTGTATTAACAATAGGAGTATATAACGGATAATAAGATCTTGTACATATCGTTGGAACGTTGATAATGATTTTACTCAATAGCTCGGGACTGTTTATAGTGTTAGAGGTTATCTTCAGTAAAAATGATAGATCAGCGACTTCACGCCGCTTAGCTAGGGGAAGAATATGGAATTTCCTACAAAGATTAATATATTCGGAAGAACTATAAGGAACTCTAAGGCGGAAACAAAGATATTTAATGAATTTAATTAGTATGCGTTCAATTCTATTGATATATTTATCATAACAAGGGCTCCTGAGACGCATATTCGAGGATGCTTCGAATGGGTATAGGTAAATAACAAATAATCTGGACTCCATTTTGGGATTAATACGGACAAAAATGCAATTTTATTTGTTGTGGGTTTATTACGGCCTACATTTTGGTCAGAATCCGGAAATAAATATTCGTGGGATGAATCCATAACAAATACTTAACGAAATTTAAGTGAAAAAAAAGTGTCTGTCTTTGATCCCAAAATAAATACCTGATTATTATTATTAGCTGCATAATTATGCCATTGTGAGTCCGCAAAAGAATAGATCCCTCCGTCTCCTCCCATAGATGTCGTAAAAGCTTACCCGGACTTGTTGGTAAGATTTGTTGTCATGGCTGGTGCATGGAGGGTGCGTCCTACGTAGACGTGACCTATGTGGACCTTGCATTTACCGCTTAACATCAGGTGGGCCATTTACTTGTTACGTCATTCATAGTTGTATTTTTTTTATACTACTTGAATTACGGAACTAGCAGATGGCCCACCTGATGTTAAGCAGTAACCTCTGCCTATGAACAGTGCATTACCTCATAGGTCACGTCCACCTAGGACGCACCCTATGTGGCATTGCACTACGCCCGCCACCCTGAGACATAAAGATGAAAAGTCTCATGTGCCTGTCATTTCACCGGCACCCTTACCCTTCAAACCGGAACACATCAATGCGAGCACTACTGCTTTGCAGCAGAAATAGGTATTATCCAGTCAAGTTAAACATGAAAAGGACGACCCGCTTGCAAAAGTTCGGGTCACGCTGATTTCATGGTATTTTGAAAACAGCGTGAACACAGCACTTGGAAAATTGCAAATCTGTTTTTTTTATATTGGTTAAGGTCCTAACAACATATAAAAAATCAGCGTGACCCGAACTTTTGCAAGCAAGGATTTACAATGTCATCGTGACTATCACGAGTTAAAAAAAAAAACTAGGTATCTCCTTTGTAGGTGAGTAATGCGAGTAACAGAGATATTATAAACGTAGGTTACCGTTATATTCAGACGTGAAGATAAGCTACCATTCAATATTAAACTGCCGAAAGAGTCAATAAACTGAATCAAGCAATAAGTAGACAGGTCGAATATCGAATACCATGGTCGTATTATGTGTTTACGGCGGCTCGTAAACTAGTCTGCGCATCGCGAGTGGCTATTAGCTATAAACCCGCCGCTTCAGCCGATAGCTCCCTCGGGATCGGCCGTAGGAAGCGGGAGTAGCCCCACAGTGTAAACTAGGAAGTAGGGACAGAACTCACAAAACGCGGTTTACTAATACATGGTCTATTTATACGCAATACATCCCTGGGTTTTTGTAGCGAACACAGCCCTTTTTTACAAGCTTTTATTTAACTTGCAATGTATGCATGTTTGTCTGGGTGGAATTCGAATGGAATCTTGCAACTTAATTTTAAAGCAGTTATCCTCAACCGATTGAGCTGAAATTTGGCATACCTGTCAAGTTTCGATGGCAATGCAATATAATGGTGACAGCGAGCTGATCTGATGATCGAGACGGAAGGTGGACAACGGCACTCCTCGAAGGATCATAGTAAACTGGCCGTGTTTAAGCTCATTTTGATCAGTTACGATCAATAATTTTATAAAAGCTTGTTAATAATTTTATCACAAATAACTTATTTTTCTTTTTTTAACTACGTGAATGACTCTCCGACAAATGACCCACCAGATGTCAAGCGGTAATAACCTCTGCCTTTAACAACACATTACCACATAGGTCACGTCCACCTAGGACGCACCCTATGTGGCTTTGCACTGCGCCCTGTTAATGCATTGTTGCAGAGGTTATCGCTTAACATCAGGTGGGACAACGGCACGTTCCGTCATAATTCATATAAAAAAAGTATTGTAGACAGAATATAAACGCATTCAGTAAAAAGCAAAAACTCTCTAAATGTCAACATTACATATATTTTTACAACAATGTCAACAAACTCGAAAGACTATAACAAAACAATCGAGAACTCTCAACACCGCTGCCTACACACCTACCCCGCCAGTCAGCAACACACCTATCCAACACCTGATTTGAAAAGTTTAACGACGCCAAAAGCAATTTCACCACTCGTGAAACACTCAGAGTGCTCGGCTTACGTACTGGCACATTCCCGAGATTGCCGTCTTTATCTTAAATGAACGCGTGCTTACCATAACTCGAGGGAAGTCACCAGAGAAAGCTCTATAAAATCAGCGTACCATTACAACAACTGGTTATGTTCATAGAAATAAATAACCTACAGAAGAGACACTGGCACTAGGTCGCGCTAAATACAGTGCGGACCAGCATGGCAATTCGGAGTTTTTTTAGACTTTTATAGACCTTTAGTTAACTACGATCTCACCTTTTGGTAAGTGACGATGTGGCCGAAGATCAAGAAGACACCTATTTACTCTAGCCTTGAAGAGACACAGTTTATAGTTTTCAGGAAAGACAGACGACGGTAGTTTATTCCACTCCTTTAGCAGTATCACTAGCTAGTTAGCTAGGTACCACTGCTCGATTAACGAAAGAAAAAAAGTAAAAATAAATTGTTAGGTTTATTATTATTCCCATCTCATATCATCTTTATCTTCATCGTATGAAGGCAATTGTACTGACTTACTACCTACATAAGGTATGATTCCTAATTCAGTCTGTACGTACTTTACATAATAATAATGATTGTAAGATAATTGTAAGTAGGTAAGACAAATGACGTAAAACAACCCGCGCAACAACGCGCTGCTGGCGAGCTGTAGGTTTTTATCACGGCGAGATTGGAACACGCGCAAAGAGAATTACGTAAATGACACTTCTACTTGGATAATAGTTATTCATATGGTACTCCTGCACTTAGGTTACATTGTAATTCCCGCATATTAACTTATATTGTAGAGAAATGGCTCATATTTTAAACTTGGATTGGTAGCCAGGATATCATTTATGATAATAATAATAATAATAATTGCTTTATAGTGAAAAATATATTTTTTTACGAGATTTTTAATAAATGAGTGATATAATAATAAGTTGGGAGAAACCGGACCAAAGTGTGCACGACGGGGGTATGCCGGACGCTGAAGTCGCGAATAACTTCTGGCGAGGCATCTGGTCTGCGCCCGTCGAACACACGGAGGGTGACTGGATGAGTGTGGTGAGGGCCGAGTGTGAACCGATTGAAACCATGGAGGCTGTTACCATCTGCCCCTTGGACGTAAGTTGTGCGATCCGTTCAGCTCAGAACTGGAAAAGTCCTGGGCCGGATGGATTACACAACTTTTGGCTAAAGTGGTTTCGGTGTTCACACTCGGTGCTCGCCAAGCAATTCCAGGAAGCCCTCGAACTGGGATCTCTTCCAAGTTTCCTAACTACAGGTGTCACCTTCCTGCTCCATAAGTCCGGTAGTACCGCGGAAGCTAAGAACTATAGACCCATCACATGCTTGCCTACCATCTACAAGCTCCTTACATCCATTCTGACCGTAAAAATTAACTCGCATATTGTTGCGAATAATATTTTGGCTCCTGCTCAGAATGGATGTAGGGTTGGGTCCCGCGGTACTAAGGAGCTCCTCCTCATTGACATGGCCATTAGCCAGCAGGTCAGGAGGAGCAGGGGGAATCTCTCGGCTGCCTGGATTGACTATAAGAAG
This sequence comes from Operophtera brumata, assembly GCA_932527175.1. NCBI lineage: Eukaryota > Metazoa > Arthropoda > Insecta > Lepidoptera > Geometridae > Operophtera > Operophtera brumata. The sequence continues at coordinate 47,446,846 of OW052239.1, read as the reverse complement.
GCCTACGATTCGGTGCCTCATACATGGCTGGAGAGGGTCTTGGAATTGTATAAAGTGGATGCAACTCTAAGATTCTTCCTAGGATCATGTATGAGGCAGTGGAAAACAGTCCTTCAACATCCAGGTAGCCGATTGGGTCCCTCTGCTCCGCAAGACCTAATAAGGATTGAGCGGGGTATATTTCAGGGCGATAGTCTGAGTCCTTTGTGGTTTTGCCTAGCACTGAATCCTCTCAGCACTCTACTGAAGGATTCAGGTCTAGGCTATCGACTTCGAAGAGAGGGTGAGATCATTTCTCACCTTCTGTACATGGATGACCTCAAGCTTTTTGCACCAAAAAAACCGGAGCTGGTAGCTTTGTTGAATATCACACAGGTATTCAGCAACGCTATCAGTATGGAGTTTGGTGTAGATAAGTGTGCGGTCATGCAAGTACAGCGGGGGAAAGTTGTAAATTCCACGAACTTGCAGCTTTCTGAGACAATGTCACTCAGATCTCTCTCCGAAGTCGAAACCTACAAATACCTTGGTATGTCGGAGTCGTTAGGCATGGTAGATAGGGACATAAAGCAGTCGGTGAAGGAGCGTTTCTTTTGCCGCTTGACAAAAGTACTTAACAGTCTTTTGTCGGGTGGCAACAAGGTTCGCGCGTTTAACGGCTGGGTTATGCCTCTGCTCATATACACCTTCGGCATATTAAGGTGGACACAGACAGAGTTAGATGCCCTGGATTGTAGAGTTCGTCATCTATTAACGACCCATCGCATGCGACACCCTCGTTCGTCGGTTATGAGAATGTACATCCCGCGGAAGGATGGAGGTCGAGGCTTTTTAAATGCCAAGACTCTCCACAACCGCGAGGTGTGCAATCTCAGGGAGTACTTCCTCCATGCCGAGTACGGGATGCATCACGATGTCGTTGCAGTTGATAAGAACTTTACCCCGCTCTCCTTAGCAAAAGAGAACTGGCGTAAACCATCAGCCCTGAGCACTCAGGAACGCAAGACCGTATGGGAGAGCAAGGAACTGCACGGGCGGTTTTACAAGGCCCTCACAGGGCCCGATGTAGATCTGCTCGCTTCAGTAAACTGGTTACGTTTCGGTGACCTCTTTGGGGAAACCGAGGGTTTTGTCTGTGCGATTATGGATGAGGTTATCAAGACGAACAACTATCGAAAGTACATCATGAAGGATGGGACGGTTGATATCTGTAGAGCATGTCACCGTCCCGGAGAATCCCTCAGGCATGTGCTTTCGGGTTGTTCGCATCTTGCTAACTCAGAGTATCTGCACAGACACAACCAAGTAGCCAGGATCATTCACCAGCAACTTGCCCTCCGATACGACCTTGTGGGACCTGAGGTGCCGTAATATAAGTACGTGCCTCAGCCGGTTCTTGAAAATGGCCGTGCCACGCTCTACTGGGACCGGTCTATCATCACGGATAGGACTATTGTTGCCAATAAGCCTGATATCGTGCTGGTAGACCGGTCGGAACGCCGGGCGATACTTGTTGATGTCACTATCCCGCATGATGCTAATCTCGTGAAGGCCGAGAAAGACAAGTTAAGCAAGTACCTTGACTTGGCTCACGAGATTACCGCCATGTGGGATGTGGATTCAACGATTATCGTCCCGATAGTCGTTTCAGTGAATGGACTGATTGCGAAGAGCTTCGACCAGTACCTTAAGAAGCTCTCGCTAAATAGTTGGATCAAGGGTCAGATTCAGAAGGCGGTACTCCTGGACTCGGCACGTATAGTCAGGAGGTTCCTCTCTCTGCAGCCCTAGCCCCCGACCGTTTGGGCCTCGCTCCGCGGTCGGTGGTTCCCCGTTTTGATTTATATTTTTTACTATAATGTTTTTTACTATTTATTTTTTTGTAGATAGTATTACTTTGTAGTGAAAAATATATTTTTTTACGAGATTTTTAATAAATGAGTGATATAATAATAATAAATAATGCTGGACAGTTCACACATGATACATCGGATGCATGAAAATGACGTAGGATTTCACGTTTAAAAGAAAATCAACACACTAAGACCCATTTGATCGGAACCGTGTGCTGATGAGAATGAGCCTAAACACGGCCAGTCTACTATTATTCATCGAAGAGTTCTGTTTTCCATCCATCTTAATCATCAGATCAGCTCGATGTCACCACAATATTGCATTGTCATGGAAACTTCCCAGGTATTACAATTTTTAGCTCAATCGGATATCGGAAAGTCACCCTTATCGCCATCCTTGAAATACTTCTCATTGATGTGTTCCAATAGCCATCTCTGGTCTTCTTTATCAGTTCCACTTCACCAAATGATACTTTCTGAATGCACATGCATGACTTGTTGCTAAAAATACCAAAATCACTACATATGTGCCTATAATATTTGAAGGGTTCCCTCAATTCCTCATACATCCCATCATTACAACCAGATTTTGATGACAATGGGACCAATCTGGAAGTATATCGTGTAATTTTATTTTTTACAAATCGTTTCGTAAATGACAGAGATATGAGGTAAGAAAAGATATCTTTGTTGACATACTAGATAGGTCAGGTGAGTCAGTCGCGGTAATTTTAAACATTGTGACATTTGAACAGACATTGAATTTATCCGTAATAAGTTATAAAAAAAAAGCGGCCAAGTGCGAGTCAGGTACGCCCATGAAGGGTTCCGTAGCAGCAAGTAACATGATATAAAAGTTCTGGGATGGATTACGATTTGACGTATAAAAAAAAACTACTTACTAGATCTCGTTCAAACCAATTTTCGTTGGAAGTTTACATGTTTACAAACTATTCAGTTTAGAAAAAAATTATATTAGAAACCTCAATATCATTTTTGAAGACCTATCCATAGATACGCAGCACGTATAGGTTCGATGAAAAAAAAAATTAGTTTCAGTTCTAAGTAAGGGGAACCCCAAAAAGTTACCGTTTTTTTTCTAATTTTGTGTGAAATTCTTAATGCGGTTTACAGAATACAACTACATAAATACTTACCAAGTTTCAACAGCCTAGCTCTTATAGTTTCGGAAAAAAGTGGCTGTGACTTACACGGACAGACAGACAGACAGACAGACATGACGAATCTATAAGGGTTCCGTAATTTTTGGTTACGGAACCCTAAAAATATAAAAATACGACATCGTAATATGACATTGCTATTGCAGCTACTTACGAAGTTTGTTTGTTTTTGGTGTTGTTTTATTTTATTTTGTTTAATTTGACTATTGTTACTGTATATAAGTTATTATATTATATTATAGCTGTATATTAGTTTGACTTGACTAGGTGTTCCCTGTGAGTCTATGGTAGGAATAAATGAAATTGAATTGAACAAACATAAAAATAACAAAAATACGCACGAATTGAGAACCCTACTTTTTTTGAAGTCGGTTAAAAAGACAGTGGCTTGCTAGAACTAGAACGATGTATTTTCAATAAAGTTTGGCTTGTAGATTTATAGCGAAACTCGACACATCGATGGATTGCGAATTTGGGATACAATCTAATCTAACGGGTTCTCCTGCCACAATGTCGTCAACGAAAAGCAACATGTGGCTAACAATTGTGGATGTCAAACAATGCCTGTACGTGCTAGATAAGTGATTAAACAGTTAAATCATATCTATAAAGTAAAAGGTTTTTGTGAATTTTCTCCTCTTTCATTTGACCCACAAACGAAAATCCCCCACTTTTTGTCTGTAACATCCTTCACATTGATTTTATTTGTATAATATGTAGCCTATGTCACCCGGACCTTAATAACGAATCGATTGACTCCTCATTCATCAAAATCGGATAAGTAGTTCAGGCGCTCCGTAGAACATACCTACGATAACACAAACAAACATACAGACATACATACAGTATACATATAGGTACATTTACGGCTAAAAACGTAACCCTTCCTTTTGACATTGATTGCCGTAGTCGAGTAAATAGACGTGGCACCATAGATTTAGAATGTACTAGCAAAAATTCTAAGTATATGCGTGGCACGCACAACTCTATCATGCAGAGACATTCGGGGGCAGGATATTCCAAATATTACCACAAAATACATAGCACAGAAGGTCAGCTCTGGCCGAATTTCGAGCTGATCTGATTATGGAGACGGAAGGTGGAAAACGGAACTCCTCGAGGGAAAATAGGCCGTGTTTAGGCTCATTTTGATCAGCACGGTTACGATCACTAATTTTATAAAAGCTTGTATTGAAAAATATATTTTTCACAAAAAACTTATTAATTACCTATGGTCAACCGTAGCACTAGGGCTGGCTAAAACAAGACAGTTATTTTGTGTTCAGTGTTGTGTTTAGACAACCAAACACAGATTAATTCATGTACGATCGTTTAGCATTGCACATGTGCATGTACTGACAGTTGTGCTTTGTAAGATTGTCGTTTGGTGTGTCTCTGTGGCTGGGTATGGCTAATTGTCACATGAGACAGGGGTGCATAATTGTGTGTGACTTTGTCAGTGGCAGTCGCCGATGACCCCATTGTGGGGCACGGGAGAAGGGGACGTCGTAAAGGGTACCGATTTATCACTATTTTAGGTAGGTACCTATAGTCGGAGATTTGATTAACATTAAAGTTTTGAGTACCTAGTGAAATGGGACATATTTCGATTGTGTCGCGAAATTCAAATTTTATTGTGTGTTTTGCTCATCACAGCTCATCAACAAATTTTGAGATAGCGAAACCTGATTTTGCGAAAAGTAGGAGACCTAACACGCATATTTTAATTTACAATATCTCATAATTGTCATTAGTTTTGAAACGAATTTCGAATTTTTACAGTAATTTTTTTAGTTCTTTTTTAAAAAAAAAATTATAATTCCTTTGTTTCCTAGAGTGAGACCTAATATGGCTCGCTAGACCAAACTTAGCATGAATGTTGTACTACTTCTTCCTAGGAACTTAGACATAAATACCCTGTCACAAATATTGCAATAAAGTTGGCGTTGAGAGTTAAAGGTGTACAATAAGTATAGGAGAGCTTAGGTCTCTCTGCGAATTTGGCCTTTTACGTCGAACTTGCAAATAAACAGTAACTATACAGACAGTTCACCGTAAGTTGGCACCTGCCATGGAGTATTTACAGGTGCTATATTACGTTGAACGAGCCGGACCGTTCACTGTAAGTTGGCACCGGCAATGGAGTATTTACAGGTGCCATCTTACGGTGAACGTGCCGGACCGTTCACTGCAAGTTGGCACCGGCCATGGAGTATTTACAGGTGCCATCTTACGGTGAACGAGCCGGACCGTTCACCGTAAGTTGGCACCTGCCATGGAGTATTTACAGGTGCCATCTTACGGTGAACGAGCCGGACCGTTCACTGTAAGTTGGCACCGGCAATGGAGTATTTACAGGTGCCATCTTACGGTGAACGTGCCGGTCCGTTCACAGTAAGTTGGCACCGGCCATGAAGTATTTACAGGTGCCATCTTACGGTGAACGAGCCGGACCGTTCACCGTAAGTTGGCACCTGCCATGGAGTATTTACAGGTGCCATATTACAATGACCGACCTACAACACCCCTCTGCGTCAGGCGTTATAAACATGCTTGCCGGTATAGCAATACGTCATAGTGCGTTATTCGTCGAGTGTTGCGGGCCCGCTGGGCTACGGCGCGCGGCGCGGTAATCGCGAGTGGCAGACGCTGAGACGCCATTCCCAGAGACTGTGTAAACTGTAAACAGTAAATCATCTGCATTTGTTTGATGATTCATCAGACAATCACGTTCAGTGATAACGGTCGTGATTTGGTTAGTTACTTAGGTTGGTTAGGGTTAGTTAGGTAGGTGCCTTTTGATCTTCTATAGGTTACATTTCGGGGAATGCTCCCAGGAACTTCACGATCTGATCCCACATCTCCTTTTCATCATAGGAAGAGCAGACGCATGGTTTGGTACCATCCTTACCTCATTTAATGCTGAGCTGGACGCCAATTTGTGTCAATGATTCGTGGCTGGTACTAAGAGGCACAAATTAGTTTTATTTATCTTTGTTTCTGTGTGTGTGTGTCTTTTTGTGTGGAATATTGTTTGTTGACTGTTACTACTACATCCATGTTGTTGATAAAAATAAATGTTTTTCTTTCTTTCTTTCTTTCTTTCTTTAGTATACCCTCTATTCGTACTGAACGTTTCAGTTCTACCTTTATAATGCGAACTGTTAAGGCCTGCAATTCAATACCGTTGTCTGTCTTTCCTGAAAGTTAAAATCTGGGTCAATTCAAGGCAGAGTGAATAGGTGCCTTCTAGATCTTTGTGCTCCATCTTCGGCTACCTCGTCACTTACCAACAGGTGAGATCGTGGTCAAACACGACCAACGACATAATATAACGACAAAGTAAACATTGACATTGACATTGACGACTATATTAAAGTTAAAAAAAAAAGTGTCGCAAAGTTACTAATAGATGTCTTGCCTATTATAATCCTAGACTTTGATGTCACTAACAGAACCATCATGAGGCTGTCATGAGTCCAATAGGCTTCTCATAAAAGTATTTTTAGCAAAATCTAAACAGATTATGACAACTTTTTTAAAATAAATAAATAAAAATAAAATAAATTAAAAAATAATGCTGGACATTTCACACAACATTATCTAGCCCCAAGCTAAGCAGAGCTTGTGTTTAAGGTACTAGATAACTGATATACTTAATTTCAATACCCACATTACATAAATAGATATTTTTTATTATACATAGAAAATACCCAGAATACCCTGAACAAATATCTGCAAATCGTACAAATATTTGTTCCGAGGCGGGAATCGAATGTGCAACCTCCTGAGTCACAGGCGAAACTTTGCCCGCCGCGCCACAGAGGTCGTCAAATCTTCATCATATTTGCAAGAGCTAGAGACTGACTTAGCTAACACTTTCTTTCAGTAAATAACACATTCCTTATAAGCAGCCAGGTCAAATCACATACCAAGAAATCTTACAATCTTATCCGGGTAATCCCTTAGTCGGCTTTTACCCCATCCACGGGAGGAGACGGAGGGGTTTTTTCCTTGTCCGGACACATTACGCTACTTATTTACAAATATTACAGTTTTTACAAGATTTTATTACAAGCTTTTATTTATTTTAACTTGCAATTTATGTTTGTCTGGGTGGAATCCGGGTGGTATCTTGCAACCAAATTTTAAAGCAGTTATCCCAAGCCGATTGAGCTCAAATTTGGCATACCCGTCAAATTCCAATGACAATACATTATGATAGTGACAGCGAGCTGATCTGATAATGGAGACGGAAGGTAGACAACGGAACTCCTCGATGGATACTGTATCTAGACTGGCCGTGTTTAGGCTCATTTTGATCAGCACACGGTTACGATAACTAGTTTTATAAAAGCTTGTATTGAAAAAAATATTTAAAAACTTATTTAAAAACTTGGTATACGCTATTAGGATGATTTTCTGCTTGTTTTACGATCGGGAAGAAAACATAATGACCTAAAGCCCTGTATCTAGCGTTACTATGCGACGCCTCCCTCGAGACACTTGTGCGGAGATTCTCCGCTCTCGAAAACTTATTGTCCAACTCCTTGTAACACTCAAACGCTCAACTCTTTACTTCAAACGTTGAACGCTTGAAGGAGATAGCCTTTTAGTTAACTACAATAAATTTAAATTCATGCTTACGCCTTTGTTCCTGACAGCGAATTAACAGAAGATGTTACTTTAAGTGTAGATATTTTAAAAGAGTCTCTAGAGGCTATTACTTCCTACTTTCCATAAATTACAATGTTTAAATAAGTACCCACATAGCGAAAAGATTATGTTCAAACAGTTTCAACTAACATTATTTGTATGAGGCGAAGAAGGCGAGCGCATGCTCTGATACCGTGTTTTTGTGTATAAAAAAATATAAAAATGCCCTTTAGAGTTTTGTTAAATTTTGTTGATGACTTCACTAATTCAAATAATATTTAATAAGTTAGCAAATGTTTTAAAAATTAAAACGTGTAAGAAGTAAGTCTAAAATTTGATTTCAATTTTAAAAAAGTACCTAGTGTCTATGTTTTATTTATCGAGTGAAGTTATTCAAATAGTGTATTTAATTTATAATTTCACTAGATAAAAAGCTTAAGAATACTTTATATATTTTTCATCTTGAAAACTGTAAGAACTCTTAACAAAACCTAAAAATTCTTGAGCCCTATTATAGACATAACGTGAAATTATTGCGCCTTAAATTAGGTACACTCAAATGAATTTTGTTGAACGAGCAAAGCAAGTATTTATTTTATTTTATTTTTTAACTATGATGGACCCTTGATTGACCGTGATTGGTACTCACCTGTTGGTAAGTGACGATGCGGCCGTGGTTGGAGCACGAAGGTCTAGAAGGCACCTATTCATCTTGCCATAAAAAGACCCATAATTATAGTTTCCAGGAAAGACAGACGATCGCAACTTGTTCCATTCCTTTGCAGTTCGCATTACAAAGGTGGAACCGAAACGCTTAGTGCGAATTTCGAGTATACTGATGAGGTAAGGATGGCACTGAGCCGTCCGTCTGCTCGTCCTATGATGAAAAGGAGATGGTGGGATCAGATCATGAAGCTCATGGGCACATTCCCCGAAATGTTTTCAGTGTTTAACTAGAAGGATTGGCTTTGGTATGTATGTATTTATGTTTGACTAGCTGTGCCCGCGAGTTCGTTTGTGGGGTAGGTACATTCATATCTTCTAAACCGTGTACCTAAGTCATTGCAATGGAACATTACAAAGTTTTTGTGTGAACTGTCCAGCATTATTTATTTATTTATTTATACATACTTGAACGCTCCTCGTGTGCCCCTCACTAAAGAAAATATAAGCAGACTTGAAACTTGTCAGCACAGCATAGAAAGAAGCATGCTAAATGTAAGAAGAAAAGATTGGATAAGCTTTGCACTTATAAGAAATAGAACAAAAATAGCAGACATAACACACACAATCAAGAAACTGAAATGGAAGTGGGTAGGCCATATATTGAGGAGTAAAAAAGATAAATGGGCCAAGGACGTGATTGTATGGTACCCGAGAGAAGGAAAGAGAGCTAGAGGTCGACCGTTCCAATGGTAGGAGGACGACATCAGAGTAGCTGCAGGAGGGCTTTGGAGAAGGAAAGCTCACGATCGAGAACTTTGGAAAAGGCCTATGCTGAAAAGCAAAACAATCACAATACCGATGTCTAAAGATAAGGTTTTTATAAACTAGAATTAAGATTTGTTTAATAAAGGCTATTGAAGTTGAAGTTGAATAACGCTCCTCGTAATTTAGTGAAATTGTCGGCTTTATCTAGATGCACGATAAATAACGGACTCATCCCCTGATTCTTCGTATAGTTTCGAGGGCTGCCTATCAAGATCACAGTTAGTTTATATACGCTACCGAGTGTATTCATACTTTCCCGTATTTACGTGTGTAAACAAAGATAAGGCGACATTAATGCGTCGGGCACGTGCCGAAAAAATTACTGACACCGTTGTAATAGAGGGAGTAGGTATAGGGTAGAGTATGGTATACAGGGCGTCCCAAGACTATGCGACATGAAGGGAAAGTACCTTAAATATTGTAGATGGGATATTTTGCTGAAAGGAGACTTCATTTTAGTTTTAAAATTTAGTAATACTGCATTCAAAGAGTTTTATAAAAATTACTTGCTTCGTTTGGGAACCGAACCGACTTAAATTAAAAGTTTAAATTAAAATACTTAATTTTACGTTATTCCTTTGTTTTAAGATACCATGTTACATTCTTTCGATTGACATACGGGGTTTGCCCGGATTGGGGATTGTTTTACGGGGTGTTTTTTATCGGTTCAATTCCCAGATGAAGCAAATAATTTTTAGAAAATCCTTGAATGAGGTATTACTGAGTATTAAAAATAAAAAAGTCTCCTTTCCTTAAAATATCCTATCTACAATATTTAAGTTACTTTCCCTTCATGTCGGGACGGCCTGTATGTACCTTCTCTGTCTAGCGCTGAAACAGAATGACGAAAGCTAAATGAACACTGTAGAATTGGCAAAGTTTTCAAAATTAGATGCTAGCGTAGGTAAACTGTAGGTAATGGTCGCTTATGAATAAACTATTAGTTCAACGAACAGTAGACCTGTGATGCGAGGTCAAATTATACAGCAACGATCGTGTTCAGTCTAATTTTAACAATTGCACAATCTCATGAGGCTAAGTAAAATGCTTTTTGAAATAGAGCACTTTTTTCATTACCTTTGCTAAAAGTTAAGGCGATATGTTAAAACACCGAATGGGCGGAGTCTAGCAAGAAAACAATAGCTGCAAGAAAGTTACAGCGCTATTGCTCACTTGAACCCGGGAAGAGATGAGGTATAGTAGTAGTAGAGCTTTTTTGTGAATGAGTTCGTCCGGGGAAGTGCTACCACCATGCCTATTTCTGCCACAAAGCAGTAGTGCTCGCATTGCTGTGTTCCGGTTTGAAGGGTATGGGTGCCGGTGAAATTACAGGCACATGAGACTTTTCATCTTTATGTCTCAGGGTGGCGGGCGCAGTGCAATGCCACATAGGGCGCGTCCTAGGTGGATGTGACCTATGTGAGAATGCACTGTTCATAGGCAGAGGTTACCGCTTAACATCAGGTGGGCCATCTGCTTGTTCCGTCATTCAAGTCGTATAAAAAAAAAATGGTATGCATTTCTGCCGCTCGGAAGGAACTGACGTAAGCGACAAATGATAAAACTTCGTTTTTATTTATAGAGATTAATGGAACTGACATATTCGTCAATCGACAAAAGTTACAAAAAAATAGATTTAAAAAAAACTATAAGGAAAAGCAATTATTTAGTCTCTAATTTCTCCTATCGGTCCAAGATATCACCTACCTGATGCATGTATTTGTGTATGTGTAATAATTACACTCTCTATGGTAAATCACTGCTCTCCATACTCTGTGGTAGCGTACACAAACAAGAGATAATGAAGAGGTCCGGATTAGCTCCCTGCGGCACTCCCCCCCAGCGTGACGTGACGCGTCGCGACGACGTGTTGTGCAAGGGGGGGACACGACGAAAAGGTATTTGACATTGGTAATAGGAAAACTTTGATGATGACGATAATACTCGTGTTACAGCGTATAGTATAATTGATCTGTGATACAGCTTACAGCTTTTCAATGATTTTTTTCAATCACTATACAGGGCGTCCTAAGACTATGCGACATAAAGGGAAAGTACCTTAAATATTGTAGATAGCATATTTTGCTGAAAGGAGACTACATTTTTTTTTTAAAACTAAGTAATACTGTATTCATAGATTTTCTAAAAAATATTGGCTTCGTCTGGTAAACGACTTAAAAGAAAAAATAAAATAAAAATGATTAATTTTACGTTATTCCTTTGTTTTAAGATATCATGTTACTCAAGAGGAATTATTATTTTTAGTCTAAAATAAAGTCTCCTTTCCACAAAATATCATATTATCTAAAATATGTTAGGTACTTTCCCTTCATGTCGCATAGTCATGGGTGCTAGGTACCGTTTTGAATGTTACTTTATATAATAATACATATATACATTTGACAAGATTTTATATAACTTCACATGCATATAACGTTCATATCCCCAAAACAAAAACGCTACGGTTAGGTAAAAAGCGAAAATAGGTCTATAAATAAGTTAACTCTCTTGATTGTAATATCTCACACTAGGAGGTGACAGACGGACAGATGAACAGGCAGGAAGACATGGAGTGCAAACATAATGAGTTCTGTATTTCCAAACTTGGTTCGACATAGGTACCAAAAACTATTGGTCTACAAGGACTAAAAAGGACTTAGTAACAATGTTCCAATATAATATTTTACTGACGTTAATCCCACTATATTTAGATTACCCGTGCTACTGGTAAACGCTTGTTTCTTTCGATCGCATTTGAAACTGCTTCTCAATGCAAAAGACACAAGTAATTAATTATGTACAAATTAAAAAACCCTCAACGCAAAGAAACGGCTGAACCGATTTTGATCAAACATAGCTAAGAACAATCCCAATGTATTTGTTTGAATACACCATTGAAACAAAAAAAAACGCTTCATCCGTTTGGGAGCTACGATGCCATAGGCAGACACACACACAGACACGTCAAACTTATAACTCCCCGTCATTTTTGCGTCGGGGGTTAAAAACACTGTGTAGTATGTAACAATTCCAAGGATAGTATATGTTTTACAGATACACGGCTAGTCATATTATCGCTTCTATGTGAGAAGAAAACTGATTCCAAAAGTTATATCAATATGGGATGAATGCAGAAAAATTATTGTTACTTTTCGCTTGTGTGATGAATACATTGGAAGAATACGGACGCACATTAAATATTTCGAGCCTCGTATTTTATATAATTCCTAGTTCTATCATACTAAACGATACTTCCATTCATGTACTACCCATCTCGGTTCTATCGATACAATCGACCGCCATTTCTCCGCCTTTCTCCGCAGTCGATGCAAAGCCATTCCGTACGCTCGCTTTAATCCGTGTCCCCTCTGTATTATCGTACCTACCTACCTAGATACGTGTGTCCTCTCTACACTATCAATGTACGTCTCGTAAGATACGTCTGTGTGTGTCCTTTGTGCCAAAGTTTTACACTCATTCAAGTATTGTAAAGCATATAAATGCGTGTACAGACCGTTCAACGTAAGTTGGCACCTGCCATGGAGTATTTTCAGGTGCCATCTTACGGTGAACGAGCCGGACCATCCACCGTAAGTTGGCACCTGTCATGGAGTATTTACAGGTGCCATCTTACGGTGAACGAGCCGGACCATTCACCGTAAGTTGGCACCTGCCATGGAGTATTTACAAGTGCCATCTTACGGTGAACGAGTTATTATTGCACCTTAATATATATAACAAAAAAATAAACGTAAGGGCAATGGGCGGTCTTATCGCTTGATTTCTTCCAGACAACCTTTGGATGGAGAGAAATTTATGAGTTCGGAAGAATGGCCGGAGGTGTTGTAAAATATACAAAACAAGTAAAACAAGTTAGTGTGTAAAGTTATTTGGTCTATTCCCGATGTCCACGTTACTTTGTCCACGTTAATGTGGACATCGGGAATGTTCTAGAGTGAACCAAACCAGACCACTGAATGCTGTTTCGTTACAATATGTATATTGTTCAATTAATACCTACCACATCGAATTACTAATTTGATAACCTTGTCAGCGGAGACAAATCGGAACCCGCAATCCATCACCGCCCATGAATAACTTAGCTAACCGCCAATGGGTTCAATATGATACTAATAACAATCTCCGCTTCCGAGTTTCCATTACCTATATGGAACCCTAAACCGGGACACAGTAAACGTACAATTGTACAAGCAGTAGTATGACTAAAACCAGGGCGCGCGACTATGAATAAAAGTATTGAAGTATACGCACCACCATTCCAAATATACCATAAAAAAATTACCTGTGTATTAAGTATTCGGTACAAATTTAATCTGCGTTTTTTTTTCGAATGGGTTTGAAAAAGTTAAGGTGGCTGCTTTTGCTTGTAGTGCGAAATTAAAATTTGTTCGTGTTTTTTGCTGATCATTAACACTTCTTCAGATAGCGAAAACTAATATGCTGGTAAATATGTGACCTAACACACAAGTTTTAATTTATAGTATCATTTAAATATCATTAGTTTACGTTATTTTTTTTGTTTGAAAGGTGAATTTGTAAGGAGTGTTCTTAGCTATGTTTGATCACATTTGGATGAGACGTTTCATTGCGTTGAGGTTTTTTTTAATTTTTACCAAATTAATTACTTGTTGTGGATATTCCTTGGCAGTAATATCCACAACACAGGGTATCCTAGTGTGGGGGCTAGTAAACCACTTATATACTTATCTACTTCATTATATTCTATTTAGAATAGAATAGAATAGAATAGAATATTTTTTATTTGTAACAACACAGATATGAACAAAATAAAACATGAAAATACACAAAATGTATTCGTTATTCGCTTGATTTTATCTACCTATCTATCTATAGTCCCTATATATCTATTGTTGTTTGTTTTTATTTGAGTAAATTATGTAGCATGTTTGAATTTTGCAATAATAAATAAATAAATAAATATAAACAAGGAAAACAATCGCGTTTGGAAAAAAATACTTGGATGAGAGGAGCCTAACACCGGGCACAGTGGGAGAGGCCTAGCAGTGGACTACTATGGGCTGATGATGACTCAGGTGGATGCTGCTGCCAATCCCATAGTGTAATCTATCGGTTTGTACGATATCCACGGGAGGAGACGGAGGGGTCTACCAAAGCAATTCCTAAGTAAATTGATTACTGTTTGTTTAGCTATACGGATACTGTGCCGAGGATCTCCATTATACCGAGGCATTGAACTTACTCCGCGGCAATACTACAGGGTGATTCAGAATATGTATGCAATCCCGAAAGGGTTTTTCTACGCTCCGAACCCAGCATTTGCATTTTACAGAATTATATTTTTTACTTTCAAAACCAACTTGAAAGCTTACAATAATTCTACTTTCAACTAGTTGCTGAAAGTACCAAAATCGCTATTTGTGTACCTAAAATATTTGAGGACTTCCCTCAATGCCTCATGGATCAAAGTGTAGGGTTACGAAGTCCGAAAAAATAATAGTTCCTTCATCACAGGATATTCGGTTTTTTTAAATAATTTTATCCAATTTAATTTTGTCTATCAAAATAATAATCGAAAAACAGTTATTATTATTTTTTGGGAGAATAATCCCTTTTCTGATTTGTTCTAGGACACCCTATATAGTTTTCTACTTCCCCCTGTGCTATGGTTCTCGCGGAAACTCGCTAAACGCTTCCTTCCTTTCGTTCCACGAGAAATACGATCACCACCCCGCACCCCTTTCTCCCCTGTCTTAAACCGAACCACAATGTATCGGAAATACAGTATGACATTTATATAGCGCGTTAAGAAGAAGGTAGCACAACTTATGTTATTGACGTGTCTATGATTGTGTGTGGGTGTGTGTGTGTGTGTCTGTGCGTGTGTCTGTCTGTGGCATCGTAGCTCTTGAACGGATGAACCGATTTAATTTTTTTTATAATGGTGAATTATGCGGGAGTTTTCTTAGCTATGTTTGATCAAAATCGGTTCAGCCGTTTCATTGCGCTGAGGGTTTTTTAATTTTTACAAAATTAACTACTTGTTTAAAATATTGTACATACGTTGTATTAGTTATATTAATCTATCTGTAAATTGTTGTATTATTTCGTTTAAAACCCTCTGAGACTTGACCAAATTGAGAGTCAATAGAGAATTGTCTAAAAATTAGTATTCCTCTCTTAATAACAATTTAGTCTATTTTTTAAGTCTATTTTAACTTGCAATGTATGTCCGGGTGGAATCTTGCAACTGAATTTTAAAGCAGTTATCCTTAACCGATTGAGATGATATTTGGCATACCTGTCAAGTTCCGATGACAATACAATATGATGGTGCCAGCGAGCTGATCTGGTGATGGACACGGAAGGTGGACAACTGAACTCCTCGATGGATAATAGTAGACTGGCCGTGTTTAGGCTCATTTTGATCAGCACACGGTTACGATCACTAATTTTATAAAAGCTTGCATTGAGAAATCTAATTTTTCACCAATAACTTATTGATGAACTTTTTAACTCAATTTTGTCATTTTAACCTACGTAGGTGATTTTTAAGAGTTCGATTCCTTGTAATGCGTATTTGGCGCTTAAGTCTGCGCCAACACTAGACAGAAATGCTCGAAAAAGCGTTTTTTATTGAATATCTCGTAAAATATAGATTCTTTTATACATTAGTTTTTTATTGAATTCTAGTGCTAACACAAACAGTCTACACAATTTATGCCGTATTTAGTGTAAACAGACCAACCCTCGTCCTGTCGCAGCTGTCCGGTACAATAACATACACAGTAACATCTGTTACAAGTTGTGACACGACCTATCAACGGCCGGACCAACTCACTTTACAGCTACCTTAGATTAAGGCCTCAGACTGAATTTGCTTCTAAATATAGTGAATATTAATTAATCAAACAGCTTTTTACCATAATTTAATCGAAAACTTGTTAAGGTCGCAAAATGCCGCAAAATTGTTAATCTTAGATTTGATTTAAACAGACTAAATCAAGTAATACAAATTAAAAGTATCCGTGGATGGACAGCGAAGTCTTAGAAATAGGGTCCCGTTTTTGTAAAAAAACTCCTTTGGGTAAAAAACACATCGCAAAATTCTCTATAGGATTTTAAATGTACCTACTTTATTCTTTTTTTATTGGATTCTAGTGCTAACACTCAAAAAATCTTGTAATCTCGTATTTAATTTTAAACGAAGAACATTACAATTCACCTTTGAACATTATAATTCGGAGGGATCACTGTACCAGAAACACGATAGGACAATGAAAAAAAAACCCAGCCACGTGCGATTCGTGCTTGCGCACGAAGGGTTCCGTACCATTATCTATAAAACGACAATAAACACGGTTGTTGTATGTAATATTTATTGTATTCTTTTTTTTAGTATTTTTTGTTATAGCAGCAACATAAATACATCATCTGTGAAAATTTCAACTGTCTAACTATCACGGTTCATAAGATTCAGCCTGGTGACAGCAAACAGACGGACGGACAACGAAGTTTTAGTCATAGGGTCCCGTTTTAACCCTTTGGGTACGGAACCCTAACAACGCCACGCGCCGCTCGAAAAAGCCATTGTAATTGATTATCTCGTAAAAAATAGATTTCTTAAAGAAACCTCACTCTTCACTCAGAGACTTATCTGTATTTAATTATTGATCTAAGTTTTGACCCAATAATCTGCACCATACATAAATACAATACCACTGCGTTAAGCCCGATAAGAACCAGCTAAAACAATGTTCTATAAAAAAACCGGCCAAGTGCGAGTAGGACTCGTGCACCTGTAGGTACGAGTATATAATTAAAAGCTGTTATTTTTATTGCTAAATAAAATCATCATGAGGAAAGGGGTAGTAAGTTTAAAATTACTAAAAATATTTTTATTATATGATGTAACTATATGCTTTTCGCAATTTTTCCTTAATCTGTGCTATAATGCGCGTCATGTAAAAAGAACGCTGACGGTCATACAACTTCAGGCGTTCCAGCGTTCTTTTTACATGACGCGTACTCTATAAGACGTTGCGTCGTACCAAATTTCAAGATTCTGAGTTCACGGGAGGTACCCTGTAGGTTTTGATTCCCTTGCGAGTGTCGAAAATTTGCAGCATAAACGGCTGTATCTTTTGATTGCGTTGGCTTAGAAGTTGGATTTTTTCACAGCTCCAAGGGACAGTAGACTTGAGTATTTGATATGAATTTAAGCTTGATACCTCCACGCGTTCCTGAGACAAATGGTCTTGACAGACAGATAGACGGACAACAAAGTGATCCTATAATGGTTCCGTTTTACCTTTTGAAGTACGGAACCCTAAAAACTGTTTTGTTTTTGAGTTCTATGAAACTATATAATAAATGGTGTCCTCAGATGCTTCGCCCGTGGAGATGAGCGCCCCCCCTCCCCCCGCGTGTCCCCCCGCGCTCTAACGCCGCGATGCGCAACTTGTCGCCGCACGCGCAACGCGCCCATTGGTCCGCCGGCGCCATGCCGCGCGCTCATTGGCTGTCGTCGCGGCGCATCCTTCTCCCTTCTCTGCTCTTCTTCTTCTTTCTTCTCGGTGAGTTTAGATCATAGTTGTATCCATAGAAGATTGCACTCAGGGCCTTTTTCAGGTTTTCACCGAACACATCAATTGTGTATTACTGCAACGTTTGTGTGCAATTGCCTAAACCGGAGCAGTCCGCGACCATCTACCATTGACTTGTGTCCAAAAACCATACCATTAAAGTACCATAAATTTACCATAATTTAAATAAATTAGTTCTAGTTATACCTTTTTAAATGACTTTGGCAACGTTTATTGGGATAAGTTTTTCAAAAATAGCCTTGAAATCCTTGGTCCTCTTGGACCCGATATCTAAACAACCCCTCTACCGATATAGCTCATAACCTTACGTACAAATTTTACCTATACAATCTACACCCCTACCAAATTTCATGAAGATCGAATTAACGGTACGGATGTTTTTATCGAACTTACATACATACATACATACAAACGCCGATTCTTCCAAGTTGACTCAAAAAACTCACTTCGCTTGTTAAATTATCTGTGGTGCACAGTAGCAACTATCGCATAATCTGTACACAGCAGCGGTCCTCGCAGTAATTAAATAAGCAGTAATGAGTTGGCGAAGTTTGCTGTCTTCCCTTATTTGCGACTCTAGTGACTGCCCGCTGTACATCGCTGGCTGGCTATACAGCGGGTAGTAAATCGTAATACAAGACGCGCAGTGGTAATGAATTTCATTATGACGCTCGTGACTGAAATACGCGGTCGGGGTTTGGTATGCAAAGCGGTTTAACTTCAAAATAAAAGTTTTAGCTAAAGTGGCAAATAGGGCGTGAAGATTTAAAGCTCACTTTGATGTCAAGAAAGATTAGTGGCTAAAATGACGCGTGAAAGTTCACAACGTAACGTAACGCTCGTTCACCTTAAGATGGCACCTGCGGGCCAAACAAGGCAGGTGCCATCTTATGGTGAACGAGCTGTAGTGTTCCACAAAAGTTTGAAAAAGGTAGAGTTCCGAACATCGATGGTGTCTACCTATCCCACTTAAGGTTTTCAGACGACCTCGTACTTTTTGCTGAAAACTTCGAGGATCTTCAAGTCACGTTATATCATCCTTTAAGATACTTCTTTTAAGGCAGGCCTGCGGATGAATATGTTCAAGACGAAGGTTATGGCCAAACATTTCTAACAACACAGACCCTCACGTAATGGTTGGCCATGAGAGGTTGGTGATGGTGGACAATCAAATCAATCAAAACAAGGATATCACAAGATGGATACAACTTGGAAATTCCACAATGTCTGAAGAGCCGACTTTATAACCAGTGTGTTCTGCCTACCATGACTTACGGTGCCGAGACATGGACACTCACGCAGGAGGCTGTGTACAGGATGAGAGTTGCACAGAGAGCCATGGAACGCGCCATGCTCGGCATCAAGATAGATAAATAGATAGATATATTAACACTTTATTGTACACAAATAACACACAGAAATACAAAACATAACATAATAACAAAAAATAACAGAAATGCACAATGAGCGGTATAATCGCTTATAGCGATTTCTTCCAGACAACCTTAGGATGGAGAGGACTATATGGAAGAATGGGACAGTGGTGTTATCACCTTGACAAATACACATATCATTAAATATATACAAACCTACATTATAATACATAAAATAAAACATAATAATATAAACACTACATAACAACAGACAAGAAAAATGAAAACTCAACAGGACGAAGAAGACGGTTGGAGATAACAGTTTGACACGATCTTTAAAAGAATACAACGACGGAGCAAGCCGAATCGACAACGGATAGTATTATTTTATCTGTGACAACGGTAATGAATTCCACAGTCGAACAGCTTGCACCGTAAAAGAGTCAGTGTAGAAAGAGCTGTGATGAATGGGGAAGTTTAGAGCTAGATTTTCAGATGAACGAAGAGAATGAGGATTGGAACAATGAAGAAACTCAAAGCGTTCCTTCAGTCACGGCGTTCCTTCAGCTTATAGACCGTGTTCCCAACGTCGAGATACGAAGTCGAACGAAGCTCAAAGATGTTGGGAATAGTGTAAACTTGTAAAGGAACTAAAATGGAGTTGGGCAGGACACCTGGCAAGACGAGGCGCGAGGTAAAACACGTGATATAGGTAGAGTACACATTTGGCTATTTTTACCCCCTTTTGGACCTCTGTATCTCAACAAGCCCACGCCCAATTGGCAAATAACTTTACCTACCAATTATTGTACGAATATCTAGTTACTCTTTCACCATATTTCATGAAGATTGAATCAACAGGTTAAAAGTTTTAAAATCATTTATTTCACAGTAATGTCATGTAGATAGTTATTACAGCGGTTATGTTATCGGAAAATTAACAAAATCAATTACTAGTGCTCATTGTGAGGTAGGGCTGCACCATCATCGAAACCGAATAACTTGGCTATTGCTTTAAATTTATGCCTTGTGCCACGAAAACACATGCTAGTGGCACGGATTATTGAGATGATGGTTGGTATATCAGTTATCTAGTACCCATAACACAAGCTCTGCTTAGCTTGGGGCTAGATAATGTTGTGTAAACTGTCCAGCATTATTTATTTGTTTGTATTTGTTTGTTGTTTGTTGATGATTCTTGACCTAAGCCAACCCAACACTACACATAAGGACCTATTCCAGCGGTCAGCGATTGCAACTCTAAGATGTTTAACAAAGGTAGACATTTGTAGAGCGAAGACTCCATCAACGGATGCAACAAGTGGGGTGAATGTTGCATGTCGCATTTCACAAGCGATTGAGTACTTCTTTCTTTTTTCTTCTTCAGCGGATTTTAGTACGGATGCGACAGGGCGTGATATATAAGAAGGAGCGCCAGTGTCTACATGGTTAAAAGTTATTTTAAGACAAACATAGAAACTCTGATTCGTCCAAATTAACTGGATTTGCTCGTTTAATAAGTGTACTTATATATGTAGGTACGTATATATGTGATTGTTTAGGGTTGTTTTGTTGTTGTTTGCTACTCCATCACTAAACAAACCTGACACCGTAAGTTGATCCGACGTTATCCACGTAAACACTTCGCTCGGCTCACACAGGTAGGTTTTCTTCTTATTTTCTTGATATAATAAATAAATAAATAATAAAATAATAATGCTGGACTATTCACACAACAATATCTAGCCCCAAGCTAAGCAGAGCTTGTTTATGGGTACTAGACAACTGATATACTTAATACAATTTACATAAGATATTTTTTATTATACATAGAAAATACCCAGAACACCCTGAACAAATATCTGCAGACCGCGCAAATATTTGTTCCGAGGCGGGAATCGAACCCGCAACCTCCTGCGTCGCAGGCAAAACCATCGCCTTCCGCGCCCCAGAGGTCGTCCAAATTAATATAATGTCTGCTGAGGAGTGCTCCAAACAATTTCGCCAATGTCAGTTGGTATAAACGAGGTACAGAATGACAACTACAAAAATCACTGAAGGAAAAAATTCTGAAAACTTTGTAAATCTATTTTTACGGAGAAGAGTTTGACCTATTTAGATACGGTTTTCCTAATGAAAGATGGAGTTTGCGAGATGGTCTATGTTTGGTGGAAATTGGTGCAGCCAAGGATTATCAGCCCGCAAATTTAAAGTAAAGTAAAGTAATATTTATTTGCTCAAATAGTTGGCGGTACATTATTAAGGTTTACATAAACAAATACAAATAGCTTAATTAAGGCGCGATAGGTTCTCAAATGTCTCTAGAATTTTAAAGTTTTTGATAAGAATTTTCATAATTTTCTCTGAAGAAAAATATATATGATATTCTTGAGCTTTTTATCTAGTGAAATCAATAATTCAATACAATATTTGAATTACTTCACCCGATAAAACAAAATAACAAAGATACCTCCTTTTTAAAATTTAAATGCTATTTTTCACTCACTTCTCTCACGTTTTAATTTTTGAAACATTTGGTTACATGTTGGTTATTATTTGAGTTAGTGAATTCATCAACAAAATTAAACAAAACTTTGAACGACATTTTTATATAATTTTTTTATACATAAAAACACGGTATCAGAGCGTGCGCTCGCCTTCTTCGCCTCATACAAAAATGTTCGTTGAACCTATAGCGCCTTAAGTAGCTTTACATTTCATACAGCGTTACTAACAAAAATGAGTGGAACTGCGAAGGAACTCATGCAAGCCACGGTGAAAAGAGGGAGTATCTGCCTACCCTTTCGGGGAAATGGCGTGTGTCTATGATGTTCGTTAGTAGTATGTTAGAAATAAAGGTCATTGCTATCAATCAGGTCAGAAGCTAGAATTCCAATTCTCGTACCTAATTATTTAATAACCATACTGAAACTTGACTGAATCTAAACTGAATTGTGAATCGACTGTAAATTGGTATTCTGCTCCTTCATAATAACAATATAAGTCTACTTTAATACGGGAATTGGAATTCGGATAGCACCATATTTATAATGATTTTCGCCGCATTTGAAACCTTGGCTTTAATATCCACCCTCACGCGAAGCTTACACTCGCAGTTGCTCAGCCGGTATCGCCACGGCAAACTTCTACACTGCAGTGCTGCCAACTCGGTACCATAATACTCATAGCTAGATCTAGCTAGTTTTTAAGGGGTTTAACATGATAGTTGATATGGTAAGATCATGCATTTATGTACGTCAATTTGATGTTTTTATTTTTTTATTTATTACATTAGTGGAAATAATAATACAACAAGTAGTAGTAGAGCTTTTTTGTGAAAAAGTTGGTCCGGGGAAGTACTACCACCAAACGTAGCCGCAAAGCTTGCTAGCGAAAGATTGCTGTGTTCCGGTTTGAATGGTAAAGGTGCCGGTGAAATTAGAGGCACATGAGACTTTTCATCTTTATATCTCAGGGTGGCGGGCGCAGTACAATGCCACATAGGGTGCGTCCTAGGTAGACGTGACCTATGTGATAATGCACTGTTCATAGGCAGAGGGTACCGCTTAACATCAGTTGGGTCATCTGCTTGACTCGTTTTTCCAAATAGTATAAAAAAAGTAGGTAAGTAAAAAAAAAAAACATGATACAGTTTTGCTACATAAAGACAGCTGCTAGCGATCTAAAGGTAGCTCAACTGTTCCAAATCACTACCAGACGGAAGCATCCCTAAGATGCTGGCTGAATTGCGTTTATTACTTTAATTGAAATATATTCGATTTGTGAAAGTTTTTTTTACGTAATTCAATTCGTAGGCCTACGACTTCATCCGCATAAAGTTTTTTCCATACAAATTTCAACATCCCTTAACATCTCCATCATCATCCATATCATCTTAACATCACTCAGGCGCTGAATATCAGGAATTCTTAGTGCACCCCTAGGGCTCACCGCTAGACCACAAGAGGAATGTATGTTTTTTTTACTATCTGAATGACGGAACAAGCAGATGGCCCACCTGATGTTAAGCGGAAACCTCTACGTTTAATAATGCATTACCTCATAGGTCACGTCCACCTAGGGCGCGCCCTATGTGGTATTGCACTGCACCCGCCATCCCTGAGATGATGTGCCTCTAATTTCACCCATACCCTTCAAACCGGAACACAGGAATGCGAGCACTACTGGTTTGCGACAGAAATAGGTATGGAGGTAATACTTCCCCGGATGAACTCCTTCACAAAAAAGCTCTACTACTACTAAAAACAAACATGCTAAAACCTTCCAAATTTCAGGTTTTTTGGACTTAAGGTCTCACACAAAGTCTATGACTCACTGACAATCAGTGAGTCATTCTGTCAGTCACGAATTAACTTATTCTTACTATATTTTTCAGAAAGATAAAACATTCCATTGCTGTATTAGCGTGGCTTTTGAAATAAGCAGTTTTTTGGTGAAAAAGAAATGAGTTCAACTTTTTTACGTGAAGGGATTTATATTGGGTGGGTTTAGTTGGCAACACTGCCCAAAGAAATTTTCTGATGGTGAAATAATAAAGGCTGTGTTGACGTCAGTTCTATTGGATCCCTTTTGTTCTGTTTCGAGAATATCGAATGGAATAACTCAATACATTATCGTGAGTTATGAAACTCGAATCTGGGTTCATCGCTAATGTTAAAAGAGTTTATGCGAAGTAAAGATGTACCTATATGTGTGTGTAAAGCTGGTTTTAAGTAGGATTTTAAGTTCTTTGAAAATATTTTAAATCAGAGTTCATAGGCCAGTCATAAGTTACATTCGAAGGTTTTAAGTAGGATTTTAAGTTCTTTGAAGATATTTTAAATCTGAGCTCATAGGCCCAGTCATATGTTACATTCGAAATTGCAATAATTGCGGTAAACTTGCTTTTCTGTTTGTTGTTTGGGTCCACCTAGATAGTATTTATCCATATTATCAGCATTCTAAAATGTAAACGCGCTGAGTTATTGCTTGAAAACCGCATTTTTTTTTTACTTCTTTTAGTTTTGTGCAAAAAAACGACATAGGAAGTAATAACCAACATTGCGTGTAATCCAGCTCGTAAATTATGGTGCGCAAATGATGTGTAGGTATTTGTAGTTTATGCTGCAGCTGAGTTAGGTATTATTTACTGAATTTTGGGATTAATTTATTCAGAGCTATAGTGGCCAGTGGAATCTCTCAAACTATGTATATAACATGATTAATCCAGAAGCGACTTTTGATCCAAATTTCTCGAATTCAAATCCATTTATCCACGCTTTTAGAGCCTGGTCTATATTATTGTATGTAGTACGCTACATACATACATGTATCACGCTCCGTTACATATAACGGAGCCTGATTTTCACCCATTTCAAAACGTGGGATCGAATTGAAACATAAATTGGAATTAAATAGTTCAAAGATTTTCTAAGAATTACTTGCTTCATACGGGACGCGAACCGACTTAAATGTGAAAAAATAAATACTGTGATTAGTTTAACGTTATTCCTGCGTTATAAAAGAACAATGTAACTTTGTTGTTATATGCTATTTTACTTAAGATGATTAATTATTTTTTATCCATTCTTTCGATTCGCATCATAAAAATACGAGCTGTTTTTTTCACATTTCAGTTGGTTCGATTCCCAGACGAAGCAAGTAATTTTTGGAAAGTCTTTAAATGCAGTATTACTAAGTTTTAAAAATAAAATAAAGTCTCAATTCAGCAAAATATCCTATCTACAATATTTAAGGTACTTTCCCTTCATGTCGCATATCCTTGGGACGCCCTGTAAATGACAAACTGTAGCGCATTGGGATGACAAATAAAGGTTCTGCACCGTAGTCACAGAATATATAATACTAGTAACAAAGTGACGTCACGGGAGGAAGCATTTCCGTGAATTTATGCGTCCGGCTGACGAGTTCATTCACCTCGTGCCGTAGCACAGCTAATTCATATTCAGTTACTTCATTCTATGGATTTACAATGCGAGTATAAATTAATTAATTTAAAAAATCATTTATTCCAGGCATTAATACTAACAATCTATTTGTCCCTGTTTCTTAGGTAGTACTCGCATTGCTGTGTTCCGGTTTGATTACAATTACAGTAATTAAATTACAGGCACTCAGGATGGCTGGCGGGCGCAGTGCAATGCCACATAGGGTGCGTCCTAGGTGGACGTGACTGTGATAATGCAGGACATCTGCTTGATCCGTCATTCAAATAGTTGAAAAAATGTGGAGGGAACTCCAGTTTTTATAAATAGGATATATGAGACTTTTCAAATCCATGTGTCACGGGAGCAACGCCATGCCATAGTAGTTGGACATCCCGGTTGGAACCTACGAGGTATTTCAGTTTTAATAGACCTATGTTTCAGCTTAATATTTTATGAGGTCATATCTTTGCCAGTAGCATCATCAGTTGCTGATATAAAGGTGTCGGATGAAACAAGAACAGAAATGTAAAATGGGTTGGAACGATAAAATAACTCAATCGGTAGAAAATTATTAGGTAGAAACAAAAAGCACTCCTAAAAAGAGCATTTGCTCCACAAATTGAAACGAAATGGCTGTTTTCGTAGCATGATCTACGACGTAGAGGCGTAGACGGCTGCTACGCTCACCGGCGCACTCCAAAGAGTTTTACCACAGGATCAAGATTTGATAGAGGTCAATTTTGTTTGTGAGTTTGTATGTAGGGGGTAACCCCCGGAACTACTCATCTGGATCCGTAAATTCTTTCAGTAACAGGACGCTACTGTATCCCTGAGTCTGTTTTATTAGCTTCAGTGCGCGGCCCTGCTCGCGTCGTTTGTAGTTTCTTTTAAAGTTTTTTTTTCCTGCTTGGATGACTGATCAAGCAGACGAATGGTTCAGAGGATTTTAATGATATATTACTGGTGTGGTACCCGGACTTGATTCGTTTGTATGAGATTTGTCCTGATTGCTAGCTTATCACTGAGTGTTATATTACTGGAAGAAAGCGTTAGCTGAACCAGTCGTGGGAAGCAATGGCGGTGACGTGCTCACCACTTGTCACGTCTATTGTCGTTTATTGTTTGTTGACTGTTACTACTACATCCATGTTGTTGGCACAAATAAATGTTTTTCTTTCTTTCTTTCTTTCTTTCTATATTCCACGATGGTGCAACCCACTGTGAAAAGAGGCCCATTTAGACTCTGCCTACCCCGTCGGGGAAAGAGGCGGGTGTCCATGTAGTAAGTATATACGTGTTATTGGTGTGTGGGTCGATGTAAGGCGGGATTCAGACAGTTCAGGTCACGTGTACCAAGCCGCGGGCAAAAGTCTAGTTGTTACAAAAACGTGACCATAATGGAAGTACATCCTATCAAATAAAAAAAACATTTTCGAAATCGGTTTATAAAAGATGGAGTATGCAAGATAGAGTTATGGAGCTAAATTCCGTCACTATCTATCCAGTAAAGTTCAGGTAAGTTAGAAAGTGACAGAACAGCACTCGCACTACGAAAAAAGAACGAAAATCATGAAAAACGTTATTTTAACAAATATTTGCTGCGTAATCGAAAATATAAATCTACTATGTTCTCTAAAATAAACTATTTATTAATCTTATTATTTTTATCAATGTCCGCTGATAGGTAATAGATATATTTACGTTATAAGCTCAATGTCGTGTACACGATTTTTTTTAATCGAGAAAATTTATCGAAATCTTGTTTTGGCTCGACCCTTGAAAATATGATGAAGATTAACATATATATTTTTGGTTGTCTCCAACTGTGTAGATTTTGCTAAAAATACGTTTAAAAAAGCGTATTTGACTCTTGACAGCCTCTTAATAACACTTAACATTGATGTACATTAACCCCCCCACTAGGGAAAAATAACAATATAAAAAATAAATAAATAAATAATGCTGGAAAGTTCAAACAACATTATCTAGCCCCAAGCTAAGCAGAGCTTGTGTTATGGACGACCTCTGTGGCGGGGCGGGCGAACGTTCGCCTGCGACGCCGGAGGTTGCGGGTTCGATTCCCGCCTCAGAACAAATATTTGTGCGATATGCATATATTTGTTCAGGGTGTTCTGGGTATTTTCTATGTATAATAAAAAATATCTATCTATGTTATATATTGTATTAAGTATATCAGTTATCTAGTACCCATAACACAAGCTCTGCTTAGCTTGGGGCTAGATAATGTTGTGTAAACTGTCCAGCATTATTTATTTATTTATTATTTATTTATGGGTATTAGACAACTGATATACTTAATACAATATACTCGTATTACATCGATAGATATTTTTTATTATATATAGAAAATACCCAGAACACCCTGAACAAATATCTAGAAATAAAAGTTTCCCAGCTGACAGACAAACACTACACTGGTTTTAATCAGTTGGGTAAACATATTCATCTTCATCATTCGAGCAGGTTTTTACAGAGTTCTGAGTTAAATTGAAATCCGAGCAACCGCCTCTCGTGCGTCGGATCATGCTACCTTAGAATATATAATAAACCAGAACCCGTGTCACGCGTATAAACTGTCACCACGCCAACTAGTCTCAACGAGAATATATCAACCCAGACTGTTTGTTGTCGACCATGCGGCTAGTCGTGTCGAACTCGAAAGATTTTCTTGTAAATATGTCGTCGTCTTAGAATATAGAATAAACCAGAAGGTGCGTATGATGCTATTAGTACGGGGCGCTGTGTCGCCAAAACACAATGCCGCTCCCGCGCCTATCATACTTCCCACCAGTAGGGTAATGTGTTGGTGATGTTGGCAACAATGACAAAATGGATGCTTGACTTTTTTTGAAAGAATTAATGTTAAAAAAAAACATTATTTTATATTTTGACGACCTCTGTGGCGCGGCGGGCGAAGGTTGGCCTGCAACGCAGGAGGTTGCGGGTTGAATTCCCGCCTCGGAACAAATATTTCTACGATCGCAGATATTTGTTCAGGGTGTTCTGGGTATTTTCTATTTATAATAAAAAATATCTATGTATGTGTTTACGCGCATACAAGCGAGCGAGACGGGCCCGCCCCCCCCGCCCGCAGACGCCGGATTCATTCCCTAACGGACGGCGCCGCGACCACCCGCGCACGCGCCTTGTAATAATAATAAGAACATTCAATATATATATATTAACAAGAAAGAAGTCTTTATACGTAGGCGTACCTACCTACGCTGCTCGTGGTGCTGGCGGGCTCGGCGTCAGCGGTGGTTTGTACGGTTGACTGCTGGATACGTATACCGGTTAGAGTGCTCATTTAAGTAATAATATTAACCTACCTAACTCATTGTTGTTAGTACCTAAAGTAGGTAAGTTGGTTCTCCGACTTGATTGCCTACGCATAAACGTATTGACGGTTTCCAAGTTCAATTTAAAATGGCTGACGGTGAATCTAAGGCGAGAGCTAAGAGTCCTATTCCATTTTTATCTGTTGATCCGGTGAATAATGCTGATCCAACAGAACATTTAAAAACATTATCCCGAAAACGCGGTGTTATTAGAAGTAGATTAACAGTATTCAAGAATTTTATACAAAAATACCAAGCCAGTAAATCTTCTGATCTTACATGTTTGGAATTAAGAGAATTGTCTTTGAGATTAACAAAACTTCAAGAATTAATGTCTAGTTTTGACTGTGTACAGACTGAAATCGAGGAACTTTCTCAAAACGTAGATGAGCAGATTTCTGAACGAGAATTAACCGAAAGCGAGTTTTATTCTCAAATCGCGATTGCACAGGAAGTATTGGATGCATTTTCAGCCAAAAACATGATTCAGATCATGGATCGATGAAGTCTGGTTGTTGTCATGCAACGAATAGTTCAATAAAACTGCCAACAATTAATCTGCCCACTTTTGATGGTAATTACATAAAATGGCTTGAATTCAGAGACACTTTTGAATCTCTTATCAATGATAACAACTCAATCTCACCGATCAACAAGTTTCATTATCTAAGAAACTCTTTAGTAGGAAGTGCTGGGGTCGTAATACGGTCCATAGAGTTTGCCGCGAGGAACTACGAGTTTGCGTGGAGGGCTTTGTGTGAAAGATACAACAATAAAAATATTTTAATAAACAATCATTTGAATGCTATAGTGAGCCTCAACCCTGTTCAAAAGGAATCGTTCCGAGCATTGAGGTATGTCAGTGATCAAGTTCTAAAAAATCTTAACGCGCTCGATACCCTGGATGTTCCTACAACTGGTTGGGACCCGTTGGTGATATTTTTGGTCTCAGCAAAGTTAGATCCTAGAACTAGCAGTAAATGGGAGGAGCACAAAGGGTACTTATCGCACGTACCTACGCTAATAGAATTCAAAGAGTTTCTCGAAAAACGGGCGAATGTATTAGAAACGGCTAATTGTAGCCGTAATCAAAATAGCTATGAAAATAAAAATACGCAACAAGAAGATCATACGAAAGAAAATAAATCTAATTTAAGATCATTTGCTGTTTTGGAAGGTTCTCACAAAAAGGTATGTCTCATCTGTGATAGGATGAATCATTATGTGCATCAATGCCACAAGTTTAAAGCCATGAGCATAGAAGACAGACTTGCTGAGGTTTCTAAACACAAGTTATGTGCCAACTGCCTTCGTAGTGGTCATAATAACGTAGAATGCACGTTGAAGGGTTTGTGCCGCATCTGTAGAGAAAAACATAATACAGTTTTACACAAAAACAATACAGTTAGCAATGTAGCTACTGAAAGCCAAGGCACTGAGTCAACAGCGAGTAATGGTCCGGTTAGCTTGTCAGCTGTCTCACCAGGTCAAGTCCTACTTTGTACTGCACAAGTAGAAGTCGTAGATAAACAAAAAAATCGTACTTACCTTGCACGTGCGTTGCTGGACACTGGGAGTCAGTCTTCTTTCATCACCAGCGACCTGAAACAAAAAATAGGATTAACATCAAAACAAATAAACGCATTTAATGTCTCGGGCATAAATAATGTTGTGTGTAAAGTTTCCGAAAGATGTGATATCCTACTAAAGTCTCGAACGAGCTCGTACTGTGTGAATGTGAACTGTTTGGTCATACCTACAATTACTGGCACCATACCTAAAACTCAAGTCGATGCTCAGGGATACCAGATAATATTGTTCTAGCCGATCCCTTATTCTATAAACCTTCCGAAATAGATATTCTGCTTGGAGCAGATCATTTCTTTGACATAATAAGTCCCAATCAAATAAAGTTGGGGCATAATAAACCTATTTTACAAAATAGCTTGTTAGGGTGGCTAGTAGCGGGTCATACCGGGGAATCCTACTACAATCCTAATAATAATATCCAATGCAACTTTGTGCAAAACGAGTCTAGGGTATCACTTCAAGATATCCATGAGTCTAACCAAAAATTCTGGGAGGTCGAAGAATTGCCCTCAGGGTTGAATACCTACTCAACAGATGAACAATTTTGTGAATCTGACTTTAATAAAAATACTCGTCACTTACCTGACGGCCGATTTTATGTCATGATGCCGCTGAAGGAGGATCCTGAGCAGGCACTTGGCAACTCATTCCCTTCTGCAATGAGACGTTTAAAAAACCTAGAAAATAAATTGAATAAAAATGAAAATTTAAAAAACTCAATACAGCGATCAATCAGGTTCTTCGAATAATCTTGATTTTCATGACGAAGCTACTACCTTAGGGTTGAAATGGTCACCTAGGACCGACCAGCTTCATTTCCCAAGTGGTATCGAAACCACGTCCAATATTAATAAAAGAACAATTATTTCAACAACTTGTAAGCTGTTTGACCCGTTGGGGTTAGTCAGCTGTTGTATAATAAAACCAAAAATTCTGCTCCAAAATTCATGGAGTGCCAAGTTAGACTGGGATGATCCAGTAAAGCAGTTTGTAAAAAGATGGGTTATCTTTATAATAACCCTACATCATTTATCGGACATTGTCTTGCCTCGGTGTGTAATAGGTGGCAATCTAGAAGTCCAGTCCATTGAGCTGCATTGCTTCGTTGATGCTTCTCAACTAGCCTACGGGACGTGTATCTACATGCTCTCGTACTATAACGAACAAAACATAGCAGTCAGGCTGTTATGTGCCAAGACAAGAGTCGCGCCTATTAAAACTCTTACTATTCCATGGTCAGAGCTGACTGCCGCTTTGTTAGGAGCGCAGCTTTCCGTTAAGGTTTTAAAATAAATGAAATAAAATAGTAATAATTCATAAAGTTAATAAAA
The DNA here is from genome assembly GCA_932527175.1 of Operophtera brumata. NCBI lineage: Eukaryota > Metazoa > Arthropoda > Insecta > Lepidoptera > Geometridae > Operophtera > Operophtera brumata. The sequence continues at coordinate 47,415,458 of OW052239.1, read as the reverse complement.
TATATGATAAAATAGTAATCATTAATAAAGTTAATAAAATAAACGAACTTACTCAAGAGTGTAAATGGAAACATGTTCCTACTGATCGTAACCCTGCAGACCTAGCTTCTAGGGGCATCGACCCGCAGCATCTGCAGGCATCTTCTTTGTGGTGGGAGGGTCCTTCATTTCTGAAGGAAGGTACATCAGAATGGCCTACTCAACCTCACACTACGCATAATACCTTACCTGAAACCAAAACATTGTTGGTGGACGGGATTTCTGATGACAGTAAGTTCGAATAAATTATCGCATTCAAAAACTATTCCAGTATAATGTCAAATTAAAAAGAAGTTACGCCTATGTTCGGTGCTTCATAAATAACTGTAATCCTAGTAACGCTAAATTGGCCGGCCTATTGCAAGCTGACAACTTGAACGTTCACAAACCTTATTGTTAAAACAGAGTCAGGCCGAGTCGTTTCCTATAGATTTAAAACAAATTCAAACTGGTAAAGAGTTACATTATAAAAGTAAGTTAATAAATAAAAGTAATATAAAAGTAAGTAAAAATATATAAAAGTAAGTAAGCCTCTTAACTCAGTCATGGTACAAACGGCTTAGTAAGAGTAGGAGGTTAAATAGCTCTGTCTCATTTACAATGTAATAAGAAGCACCCTATCTTACTTGATGCTAAGCATGACCTATGCAAATAATAAAATGGGAACACTTACGTTTACATTTACGTTCCATGCAGCTACTTTTGTCTAGTCGCGAGAGGTTCTGGCCAATAGGTGCCAGAAACTTGAGCCATAACAAAAAGGTGTGTAGTCTGCTCACGTACCTATGCGTGGTCAAACTATATCTACAGCCTAAAACAGGAGACTGCCTAATGTGAGAACCAATCCAAACTTTTCTTTTAATTCATGTGGTATCGACTTTGCTGGACCATTTATGATTACTTCTAAAAAGGGACGAGGTAACCGTATAACAAAGGCATATCTATCCGTATTCGTATTTCTTGCTACTAAGACCTTACATTTAGAGGTTGTCAATGACTTTGTTTGTTTATATAATGTAGCAGCAAATCTATGCGTATTCGTATGTCTTGCTATTAAGGCCTTACATTTAGAGGCTGTCAGTGATTTGTTTATTTATTTATTTATCTTACCACTGAAGCCTTTCTATCGTGCCTTCGCAGGTTTGTATCGCGTCGAGGTAAACTCTATGCGATCTACTGCGACAACGGTAAGAACTTTGTAGGTAACAACAATGAGCTAGGAAGAGTTATACGGTCCAGCCGCCAATCAGTCACAGATTACTCTGCTAATGGTCACCCCACTTCCGGGGAATATCTAAGGCAGGCCTTAAATCTGCCAAGTATCTTCTTAAACGCGTAGCTGGAAATTCATCCTTAACGTTTGAGGAGTTAGTTACGCTTTTCATGCAAATAGAGGCAATCCTCAATTCCCGTCCTGTATCTCCCCTCTCGTCTGACCCTAATGATCTCAATCCCTTGACCTCTGGGCACTTCTTAGTTGGCCGTCCGCTGACGTCTGTACCGACTACCGACACTACCAGTCAACTCAGCGAGACCCAACCGATATCAGCGCATCGAACAAGTCCAGCAGCAATTCTGGGAGAGATGGCGTCGAGAGTTTATGGCAGAGCTACAGAACCGTACTAAATGGAGAAAGGACCGGAACCCTCTTCAAGTCGGAGACCTTGTCATTCTGAAGGAGGACAACCTAATGCCGCTTCATTGGAAAATGGCCCGCGTCAGCAAGTTATATGAAGGAAGAGGCGGAATATGTAGAGTTGCTGACGTATACACAACAAGAGGAACAGTGAAGCGAGCTGTCAACCGGATGTACCTGGTACCGCTGTCTGAACCTGGTCCGGATGATCAATGACGAGTTGAGGACCGTCAAGACCTCAATCATGATACTATCAGCTTCTACCCACTATATTTAATTTTGGAATCAGGCATACAAGCGAGCGAGACGGGCCCGCCCCCCCCGCCCGCAGACGCCGGATTCATTCCCTAACGGACGGCGCCGCGACCACCCGCGCACGCGCCTTGTAATAATAATAAGAACATTCAATATATATATATTAACAAGAAAGAAGTCTTTACAATACCCAAAACAGTATGTAATATATTGTATTAAGTATATCAGTTATCTAGCACCCATAACACAAGCTCTGCTTAGCTTGGGGCTAGATAATGTTGTGTGAACTTGTCCAGGATTATTTATTTATTATTTAAACCTAAAAGATATTTAAATGTACTTACGAATGAAATGTGATTATATCCTTCTTTGTTAATAAAAGAAATGAAATTAAATCCAGGTCAAAATTTATTTATGTACCATTTTTCATCGAAATTGGTTTAGTTGTTTCGGCGTGATTGAGTAACATTTATACAATGATTGTTTTTTTTAATACGTGTACGTTTTTTTATGGTATGAACAACAAGCAGATGGCCCACCTGATAATAAGCGGTACCCTCTGCCTATGAACAGTACATTATCACATAGGTCACGTCCACCTAGGACGCGCCCTATGTGGCATTAAACTGCGCCCGTCACCCCGAGACATAAAGATGAAAAGTCTCATGTGGCCTGTAATTTCACTGGCACCCTTCAAACCGTAACACAGCAATGCGAGCATTACTGCTTTGCGGCAGAAATAGGTATGGTGGTAGTATTTCCACGGACGTACTTTTTCACAAGAAAGCTCTACTATTACTTATGATATTAGTGAACCCACTAGCCACAAAACCACACCCTTAGCACATAAAATACTTGTTGAAAAAGTCTCAGGGCATTTCTTACTATTTCATTCCCAAGATGAAATTCATTTCTTGCTAAAATAATTTTGAATTTCACGAAATGAATATAATTTTTCATCGGTTTCCGGCAATCCGTCACAGGACGTCGAGACTCGAGCTCAATATCTTCAAAATGTTGAACGATCCGCTTCGTTCAATAACTTAACGTTTTTATGAGATCTCCGTCGATTTATATTGGATTCTCTTGTTTTTAAAGCGAATAAAATGGACCTCATTTATGAAATTTTATTAAAAACAGTCAATTTACAATTCATTGGTTCTGTTTATAAGAATGAGAGCCTACGATGGTTTTATTACGGTGTAATCACATCGCATCACTAATATCATAAAAGTCAAAGTCACGATGTTTGGATGTTAGAGATACTAAAATGTTTGATTTTCGCGCCACAAGCGAGAGCATCCACCTTGATTTACATACATACAGACACACGGCTTTTTCGCCTATAGGATACTTTTGGGCCATGGGTTGCACCATTGTGGGAATATAGACCTGACAAGTGGTGAACCACACCACTGGTGGTGACTCATCTTCGCCATTTCTCCCACGAATGACTCGGCTAACGCTTTCTTCCAGTAATAAACACATTCATGCTAGTAGCTTGGATCAAGAATCTTACTATCAAGTCCAGGTATGCCAGTCGGCTTTTACGACATCCACGGGAGGAGATGGAAAGGTATATTCTTAGATCAGGAACACCACGGCAAAGACAATTTAAAAAAAATATACCTTTATACTTAGTTGGAAAGATCTCAAAATTCTCCATACTCTAATGGAAACACAAAACAGGCAGTGCTTTAAGTTAATTGGCCTCGTGAGCTCACTCCGTGAGTTAATAAAGAAATTAAATTGTATATACAGAAGGGGCGCTATCTCGATGTAATTATGTTGCAATGTCATGATTTTACATAAATGTGGTACAGAGATGGAGCCATTTTAATAAAGCGCGAGCCGTGTTTGTTGCCTGATTCTTCTGGGTTTGGTCGCGTTGGAATAGGAGTTACATAACATTTAGTTTATAAAACGACTAATTATAGGCCTACGGGGGCGCTTTTACTACTAGTCAAAGTTTATCAAAATTACTTCCTTGAACTTGACAGAATAATGCAGTGGCGCACTATTTCAGTGCGGTGCGAACTACTGGTAAAGTAGTGTAACATTTTTCTTCTTTTTGTTATATAGGTACTACTTGAATGACGGAACTTGACAGAATATCGCGATGGCCGTCGTTTCTACGAATTGTTCTCAGTTTTTTTTTATGCTAGTTGGAATTACGGATCAAGCCGATGGCCCACCTGATGTTAAGCGGTACCCTCTGCCTATGAACAGTGCATTACCTCACAGGTCACATCCGCGTAGGACGCGCCCTATGCGGCACTGCACTGCACCCGCCACCCTGAGACATAGAGGTGAAAAGTCTCATGTGCCTGTAATTTCACTGGCACCCATACCCTTGAAACCGGATTACAGCAATGCGAGCACTACTGCTTTGCGGCAGAAATAGGTATGGTGATTGTACTTCTCCGGACGAACTCTTTGTCAAAAAAGCTCTAGTATTCCTTCAGGGTAGGCAGCGCATCGACAATACCCCCGGTGTTGCCGGTGTCTATAAGCGACGGTGACCACTTTACATCAGGTGGGCCGTAAGCTAGATTGTCTATTAGTGTCATTAAAAAAAACGAATTTCTCGACAGAGACGTGATGTCCACCAAAATATACGTATAGGATATCCTGACTCTAAAACAATGACTCTCTCTCAATGTCACGTTACGACAATAACCTTATAACACCGTGAAATTCACGTAACGCCACCGACGTCAGATATGTCACAGTGCCACAGTTGAGCCATGAGCCGCGATTCGCTCCAAGTGGGAGGACTGATTTAATTATACCGGATTAGGAGAATCCGCGAACTGCCATGCTGCTCTCATAGATTAAACAATAATCTTTACGTACAGATATGAAACTCCTATGTTAAAATTCCTGGCTGTAAGAGGAAACAAAGTAAGCGCCAGCTACCGGGTTTTTTTTGCTCTCAAATGTATGCAAGCTAATTAGTACACGAATAATACTAGATAAATCAATGCAAATATAAAGTAATAGGAATAACATGACTACTTTTGTTACTTTTTGGGGTTCCAAGTCCGCAGATTTATCTGATAAGATATTTTGGTCCATCTATCAGCCCCAGTCTGGGCAAACATGATAATTTTCACAGTTATGAACCAAAATGCATAAGAGTTACTCTGGATAGGTATAGATCTTGTTTTTTCTAAATAAAACGTCTTCCTTATTAATTTACCTGCCCGTAGGTATAAGTATGGATGTGTTTTTTAGCGCACTCTCTTGTGTGTTATTTTGTTAAATCGTCATGTCAAATGAGGCACGATTTTACGATAGCATTTTTTATTAGACGTTCCGTTAGAGAGATTTACCCCGCCAAAGTGATTTATGATGTGCGACGCCATTTTTGGTTAACCTTTTGTTTACCGTTTTGCACGAAACTTGTTATTCCTGATCTAAATAACTAATAATTACTTGAAACTAGAATAACCTCGGATATCCAGAAAGCTTTTGGAGTAAAAGAAGAAAAACAATGACTTGGTTTCAGGTCCCTACACTGTATGGTCTGTCAAGCGCTTGGCCAGTTAATACTGTTAAGTAAAAAGTAGTGGGTAATTAGTTTTTTTGTATTAACTACTTGAATGACGCAAGCAGATGGCCCACCTGATGTTAAGTGGTAACCTCTGCCTTTCACAATGCATTACTTCATGGGTCACATCCACCTAGGACGCACCCTATATGGCATTGCACTGAGACCTGAGACATAAAGATGAAAAGTCTCATGTGCCTTTAAAATCGGGTGCTTCAAAGGCGTGAAAATTCAGTTTAGGGGTTTCATATCTATACGTTATTATTATTAGCTCTTAGGCGCCTGCAGGGTGCGGATTAAAGGTAATATCACGATAAGTACCTCACGGAGTTACTGCGGGTTCCTTCAGCGTCTACAAAATGAAGGTTGTTGTTATTTTTAGAACTTTGCTGAAGTTTAATTCAGTTGATACCTACTTTGGTAATCTTTCAGAGATTATCCTTTGCACCATTCGTAGGTACATAACTAAAGTAATAAATAATTGTATACCAGAACTAAAAACTCGCCCCGGCTTCGCACGGGTAGTCGGGATCCCCCCTCCCTCCAGTCCCCACTAACCCTCCCCCTTCCCAATCTATCCAACACCAGATACAAAAATCTGCTAAAGTTTTTCCCCCATGTAAAATTTTTTTACGCCTTGTCTTACATTATTATTATTAAATTATTGGAGTTTTAGTAAGGAAACCTATTTTTTTTTAAATATAATATAGCCTAATGTCGCCCGGGGATAGAGTAGCTTCCCAACAGTAATCTGGGTCTCTTCAAGGCTAGAGTGAATAGGTGCCTTCTAGACCTTTGTGCTCCATCTTCAGCCACATCGTCACTTACCAACTGGTCACATCGTGGTCAAACAAAGGTTGTCAAACATAGTAAAAAAAAAATGAAAGGACTTTTCTAATCAGTTCAAGTAGTTTCGGAGCCTATCCAACGCAAAAAAACAAACAAACAATCAAATATTTCCTCTTTATTATTAGTATAGATAGATTTAGATAAAATAATAAATAGCCTCATGATCGTATTCCCTATTGGATGTTATCCAGATCTCACTCAGAACTGTCAGGATATCCTATCAGTCGTTAGAAAGACCAAATAGATTTCCTATCAGTTATACCTAAATAATAAAAATAATAAAAGCCTTTATTCAGATGCTAAATTACATAAAGCTTTACAATATTAAACAGCTTAGACATTGACAATAGAATCTGTTTGCCCAAGTTTGGCAAAGGCTTCCTCCAACTTCTTCCACTCTTCTCTTGCTCTAGCTGTTCTAGACCATGTCTGTCCAGCTATTGCTTTTATGTCGTCTTCCTACCTTTTGAATGGAAACGAGGGAGACAATTCAAAAGATCCTATCAGTTATAAAAAAGACCAAATAAAGTAGGTACTTGTTTAATAACCATTTTGCAAAAAAGGGACCCTTGTAGAATCGCTTTGTTGTCCGTCTTTCTGTTTGTCTGTCAAGACACTTTTCCTCAGTAAAGGTTAATATATGTAGAAATGAATGAAATGTAGTGTTATCATCATCATCATCCTCAGCCTGCCTTCACCCACTGCTGAGTATAGGCCTCTCTTTGCCTGTGCCACTCCTCACGGTCCCGTGCCAGTCTCATCCAGGTTCGGCCGCGACAAATGCGATATCGTCTGCCCATCTCGCTGCTGGACGACCAACGTTTCTGTACCCAGTTCTTGGGCGCCATTCAGTGCCTTACTCCACCTATCGTCACCTCGTCTTGCCAGGTGTCCTGCCCAACTCCATTATAGTTCCTTTATAGGATTCCTTATAACTTTGTGCTAAAAAAAAAAAATTGGTTGATAATTGACGGTGATAACGGTAATAAATCATAAATAATACATACATATGAACATAGAACATCTTCCTTTTCTGAAGTTGGTTAAAAAGTAAGGTATGTTGTAAATACCCTTTCAAAATATTGTATAACTTGAGTTTTCTTCAGGTAGGTAATTGGTTGAATGCTCCGAAGTTACGAGAAAGGCCAAAGGCGAAAACAATTTTATTTTTGTCCCTTTCCTTCAATAAATGTAAAGGCCTCGAGGTCTCATACGTTTTCAATAGCATTGGCTTCACCCTCAAAGGCTAACACATCTCAAAAGGTCAACTTTAAGGTTTTCACCTGCTGGCCTATGTCACTCTAAATTGGCTTTATTGTTAAAAATAAGTTTTTTGTGAAAAACATATTTTTCAATACAAGCTTGTATAAAATTAGTTATCGTAACCGTGTGCTGATCAAAATAAGCCTAAACACGGCCAGTCTACTATTTATCCATCGAGGTGTTCTGTTGTCCACCTTCCGTGTCCATCATCAGATCAGCTCGTTGTCACCATCATATTGTATTGTCATCGGAACTTGACAGGTATTCCAAATTACAGCTCAATCGGTTGAGGATATCTGCTTTAAAATTCAGTTGAAAGATTCCACCTGGACAAACATACATACATTATAAGTTAAATAAAAGCTTGTAACTTGTAGAAACCAACAATATCTCTAAATTATGGATAGATTCGATTGTTTTTTAAAAATGGAGCAATAATTAAGTAATTAGCAATAATAATGAATAATTAAGTAACAAATTAGATAAATACAATCAATGCAATAAAGCCAAGGATTTTACTGTAGGGGTTTTGTAAAATAACCTAAATTTTACTAGATATTCAATAGCTTTTTCGTGCGCAGCGGGGCGTTTTTCTTGGATAAAGATTTCTGCCTGGGGTTGAATTGAAAATTGAAACCTTTGATTCAGGTTTTTTAGTTTAGTTCTGATTGACATTCAAATATTAATATAACCTTTGTATTTAATGTTTTGATGTTAGATAATAATGTAACAATTGAAGGACCGTATGCGCAAGAGACAGAATGGCGGAAGGCTGTCACGCGCATATCGCTTTTGTGCGTACAGTTCTTAAGCGTCTTAAACTAAGAAAATACAGAACACTAGAATTTAAAATTATTTCTTCAGTGCCCTTGCCTCAAACCCTCAAAAGGTTGACTTAAAATTTCCCATCACATCCATTGAATTCGCCGCGAGCGATAAGAAAGGTCTTGTTTTATACAAGACGGGGAATAAAGCCAGGTTACTTAGGATAGCGGAGACCTTCATTTGACGGACGACATAATAACAATGAGTGCGATGTTATAAGAAACTATCAGAGTGTAATTCTTATTTCTGAAGTACCAATAAGAGAAATTCACACATCAATTTCAAAAGATTTGTCCTGGCTGCTAGCTTATTATGGAATGCGTTATTACTGGAAGAACGCGTTAGAAGAGTCAGTCGTGGGAAGCAATAGCGGTGATGAGCTCACCACTTGTCACGTCAATTTTTGTCGATGGCGCAACCCACTGTGAAAAGAGGCTCATGAGGCTCTGCCTACCCCGCTTCGGGGAAAAAGGCGTATGTCTATGTATGTAATATGTATGCCTCTTTCAATTGAATTTGAAACTGCTTTTGCAATGACATGCCAAAGACAAAACTCTGTGTAATTATTTTAAAGATAACCTGAGTTTTGTAGTGGTATCGTGTGTACCTAGAAAAAGTAGTTCCTGTTTGTCCCCGTATCAGACCCCGTTTAGGGACAGCCAGGAATTACCGATTCCTGTTTGTCCCTAAATGGAACACATAACCCTTTCAAGTCTGTAGGCTTTTATTTGAAGAACTTCCCCTTTTTGGTTTCTTATCAATAATTTACTTTAGTATGACGGATGCTGCTATCTCAGGAAACCCTATCTTAAGGGGGAGTGAAGGAGGGAGTTTGGAAAAATTGCCTCCAGTTTTATGGTAACGAGTAATGGCGCTCAATTTGTAAGTGTTTCATGGAGACAGACGCCACTTGGTACGGAAATAGCGGCTTACGAGAAATGCATTCTTTTACGCCAATTAAAAAATTATCAGAAAAAAACAAGTAAATTTTTGATAAGACATCAACTCAAGATGACTTTATAAAAAATAAAAACCACCGACGACCTCTGTGGCGCGGCCGGCAAAGATTCGCCTGCGACGCAGGAGGTTGTGGGTTCGATTCCCGCCTCGGAACAAATATTTGTGCAATCTGCAGGATATTTGTTCAGGGTATTCTGGTTATTTTCTATGTATAATACAAAATATCTATGTGATGTATATTGTATTAAGTACTAGCGACTCGCCCCGGCTTCGCACGGGTATCCCCTGGTGGAAAACAGCCCCCACACTGATATTTTATTACTTATTCTGCTATTTGGAGCGGAGAAGAATCCACCTAAAAAGAGATAACTAACATCGGCCCAGCCGATCTTGAGTTATAAGTGGTGTAACAAACACGACTTTGTTTTACATTATATATAGATATAGATATCACTTATCTAGTACCCATAATACAAGCTCTGCTTAGCTTGGGGCTAGATATTATTGTGTGAACTGTCCAGTTTTTTTTATATTTTTTTTTTTTTTTTGAATGCTTATAAAACCTTGTTCCACTCCAGATCCTATCCATCCTGTGTTGGTCATCAAAATACCTTGGAGTCTGAGGGAAAAAGACATGTCAGTATCACTTAAAGTCTGGACTCAAACTTGAAGATTCCACCTACCCTGGAATCTGTTTATCCTATACTGGTCATCATGAGAACCTGCGGTCTTTCATTTGTGGTATTAAATGAATGAAATGCTAATGGGCCCCTTCATGGAAGTAATTAGTACGGTTCTAAATGGTGTTTTTTGTCCAATTTTTCTAAAGAACTTGTATATATTTAGAAGTTGGGAAGCAAAAGTTGTATTTCTAAACAATTCGATTTATAAAGTCATTGCATTTGCCGTTAAACATAACGCAACAAGCTTCATTACTTTCCCACAACACTACGCAAGAAATTAAATTAGCTTTTTCATTATCTTAACAATATTATCAATAACCAAAAGTATCTCAACTGTACGTCACGTTAGTCAAAAAGATGGGTCAAATATTATATGGGGAGTTGCCCATGTTCTTTATCTCGTATCTTCCATCATGATAAAGCAAGGCGACACGTAACGCATACGAAACGAAACAAATATTCACAGTTTGGTCCCGTTGTTGTCCGGAGGGGCTGGTAGGGGGAAGGGGGGAGGGGGGGGGGGGCGAAGTCACGGAGTTAATTATACAAAAACCTAATTGAGGCGAATTAATTACAGGCTTTACGGGAGCGCAGTGCCGTACATCTTGTTTAAACCAGTTTATTGCTGTTATTCACATAAATACGAGCTATATTATGTATCTGGGTTGTTCTACTAACCATCTATGTCTTTTTTTTTTATACAACTTGGAATGACGTTTCTAGCCGATAACCCACCTAATGCTAAGCCCTCTGCCTATGAATAGTGCATTATCACATAAGTCATGTCCACCTAGGACGCGCCCTATGTGGCATTTCACCGAGCCCGCCACCTGGGCATAAAGATGAAAAGTCTCATGGGCCTGTAATTTCCCCGGCACCATACCCTTCAATCCGGAACACAGCAGCACTACTGCTTTGCGGCAGATATAGGTATGGTGGTAGTACTTCCCCGCACGAACTCTCTAAGGCTTGTCTAAGGCCACTAGAGGTGTTCTGAAACGTGCCCGTGCCTGTATACAGCAAGGAGGCCATAGTGAACATATATTGCGATAGTTTTATTAACGTAGGTACCAGATTTCTTACAAATTGTATGAGAAAACATTTTATTAAATTTCACTGAGTTCTATTGCTCCGTTTTTTTTTCCATTACGATGAAGCAATCCTTACATGAAACTGGCTCAATACGCATTAATAAAAACTTGATCAAAACATCTCATTTTTACGGAGAACTCACGCTTGACCAAAGAGATAACTACGCCAAAATCGTTTTCATACAAAATGAGTAAATGGTTCCAAAGTCAGTTTTCCCGTATCTCTTATGGATTCGGATATGCCCATACTGTCCAAGTAAAAAAAAACACTCTGTATAATTTGTTTAAATATATATACATTTGTAATCATTTTCTCGAAAACTAATTATACGTAACTAACTAGTTCATTATTTAAAGTTAACTATTAAGAAAAATATGTCTAGATCTTATTTAATTATGAACTTTAACATTTTTAATAAAAAAACAAGCATCCTGAAACCTTTCTTATTAAAAACCCTTGATTAAAATAATGCTATAAATAACCTTTACTGAGAAAGTATTACTTCAGTATTTTATTAAGCTTGTTTTAATACAAAACAGAGTGTCAAATTCACGTAAAAAACAGATTACAAGCGTTTGGTCTTCTAGTCCTTACCGGAACGAACAAACACATTCATCAAAAATTAACTAGTAACATTTGCCCGCCGCGCCACAGGTGTAGTCAAGCATTGACATGGATTTAAACCGATAGCAACAGAGTTTTTTTTATTTTTTTATGCTACTTGAATGACGGAACAGTCATATGGCCCACCTGATGTTAAGCGGTAACCGCTGCATATTAACAGTGCATTACCTCATAGGTCACGTCCACCTAGGGCGCGCCCTATGTGGTATTGCACTGCACCTGCCATCCTTGAGACATAAAAAATAAAAGTCTCATGTGCCTCTAATTTCACCCATACCCTTCAAACCGGTAGTACTTCCCCGGACGAACTCTTACGAGTTTAAGAGTTACGTAATCGTGCCACTGAAGTTGGTTCTAACCCTCGTCTCTCTGGCGCGACTGACGTGGCGCCGTTGGTTAGCGTCGGGACGAGACTATCCTCGAAAGAACAACAAAGAAAGCGAACAAAGAGTTCTGATACTTGCGACGCTACTGGAAGCTCACAGGGTATAAGTACCTACGTACTCTATCAGAGATAAACTAAGGTTAACGCTTTGGGGCAGTAAGTAATATTGGATATCATAGTAAATAAAACTATAATTTTTTTATAAAAAAATTACGATTATACTTGCTGTGTGCATGCTATGCCGTGGTGTATCCGGCCTAAGAATATATCCCTCCGTCTCCTCCCGTGGATGTCTTAAAACCCGACTAAGGGATTACCCGGACTTGTTGATAAGATTCGTTAGTATTAGATTTGTCGAGGAGCAACGCGTTGCCCTCTACCGAATATGTTCGAGGAATTTACGCGTTGTCCTTCCGGAACGTGTTCGAGGGATCAACGTTGCCCTCTACCGAATATGTTCGAGGAATCAACGCGTTTTCCTTCCGGAACGTGTTTGAGGGATCAACGCGTTGCCCTCTACCGAATATGTTCGAGAAATTAACGCGTTGTCCTTCACGAACGTGTTCGAGGGATCAACTAGGTGCCCTCTACCGAATATGTTCGAGGAATCAACGAGTTATCCTTCCCGAACGTGTTCGAGGGATCAACGCGTTGCCCTCTACCGAATATGTTCGAGGAACCAACGCGTTGTCCTTTCTGGACGTGTTCGAAGGATCAACGCGTTCCCCTCTACCGAATATATGTTCGAGGGATCAACGCGTTGCCCTCTACCGAATATGTTCGAGGAATCAACGCGTTGTTCTTTCTGGGCGTGTTCAAAGGATCAACGCGTTGTCCTCTATCGAATACATATGTTCGAGAGATCAACGCGTTGCCCTCTACCGAATATGTTCGAGGAATCAACGCGTTGTCCTTCCCGAACGTGTTCGAGGGATTAACGCGTTGTCCTCTACCGAAAGTTTTAGAGGAATCAACGCGTTGTCTTTCCCGAACGTGTTCGAGGGATCAACGCGCTACCGAATATGTTCGAGGAATTAACGCGTTGTCCTTCCGGAACGTGTTCGAGGGATCAACGTTGCCCTCTACCGAATATGTTCGAGGAATCAACGCGTTTTCCTTCCGGAACGTGTTTGAGGGATCAACGCGTTGCCCTCTACCGAATATGTTCGAGGAATCAACGAGTTATCCTTCCCGAACGTGTTCGAGGGATCAACGCGTTGTCCTTTCTGGACGTGTTCGAAGGATCAACGCGTTGCCCTCTACCGAATACATATGTTCGAGGGATCAACGCGTTGCCCTCTACCGAATATGTTCGAGGAATCAACGCTTTGTCCTTCCCGAACGTGTTCGAGGGATCAACGCGTTGTCCTCTACCGAAAGTTTTAGAGGAATCAACGCGTTGTCTTTCCCGAACGTGTTCGAGGGATCAACGCGCTACCGAATATGGTACAGGGATCAACGCATTGTTCTCTCCCGTTTATAAATTCCTCAAGGCGCACCAGCATTTCAATCTACCAGGGCTTTAGAAAACATGGCGTATGCCCCTGAATAATCCCATCCCTGACATTATCTCTTTATCGAGCGTCGAATTCTGCCCTGTAACGAGGTCGAAGATGGCTGTAAAGCGTACTCACAGGCTTTAACATACGCGCACGAAGATTAAACGAGCCAATGTAAGTACCTACCTACTGTACATAGTAGCTAGACTAGGTACAGTAATGTGTTTTATACTCACCGATATAGCTCGAACATTGCACGTGAAATTCCCATGAGTCTAAGGATATGCCACTCTAATTTAACTTTGGTCGAAGCTCAATATTTAAAAATATCGCATTAGTGGGTCTTTTTTTTAATTCTAGATATAGATTGATGGAGTAAACAGATGGCCAACCTGATATTGTGCATTGACAACAATGTATTACCTCACAGGTAACGTCTACCTAGGACGCGCCGTATGTGAATGCAATGAGGCATTAAAATGTACGCTCGTGCTCAGCTCATACGTGATTATGAAGTCGTAACAATTTCTTCGTTAGATGATCACATTTTGTACAAATATGTATCTTGAAGAATATATCTAGGTTTGTGGAAAAATAAACTTATTTGTACAATTTTAACCTGAACTTTGGATGTTCATAATGTACTTTCACATCACACTAATATTATAAATGCGAAAGTTTGTGTATGAGTGTGTTTGTAACTTCTTCACGCTGAAACGGCCGGACGGATTTGAATGAAATTTGGTATGGAGATAACTGGACTCACAAAACTGCTGTTTTCCTTTTTTTTAAACTACCAAGGTAGCAAACAAGCATACGGCGCACCTGTTGGGAAGCAGTTACCGTAGCCTATGGACGCCTGCAATACCAGAGGCATCACACGCGCATTACCGACCCTTTAAACATTTCCAAACATCCCTTTTGAAGAACCCATACTGTACCTGAGTACAACAAGTTAAACAAAGAATAAAACAAACAATATGTAAAAACAAAATGAGTAAAACAAGGAATAGACTGATCTATTCCTTGTTTTAATATAGAGTTTGCTCGGAATTAGAATGGTAGTCGATTTAGAATCCTTCGCCTACTAAGCCATGTCGTATCGTATACCGTAAAGCCACCGCCATCGCGCAGACTGGTTTCGAAATGAGATGGGACACTCAGGAATTACGTTCAGTACTCGGCTTTGATTATAAGGCCCGACTCACAAGGCCTGGGTCACTCCAAATCTAATGCATACTACTATTACTTCATGCCACCTGTTCTATAAGGTTATCCAATACATTTCCAGCGTATCTACGTCGGGAAACTGACGTGCTATGGCTATCCCGAGCACTGCCGTAAACTTGGGTTTATTCCCGCTGTCCACGTTATCTTGTCCGCATGTCGTTTGATCTTCTACAGGTTACATTTCGGGGAACGCTCCCAGGAACTTCACGATCTGATCCCATCATCTCCTTTTCATAATAGGACGAGCAGGTGTACGGCTCGGTACCATCCTTACCTCATTAGTATACCTTCTATTAGTACTAAACGTGTCAGTTCTACCTTTATAATGCGAACTGCTAAGGAGTGGAATACACTACCGTCATCTGTCTTTCCTGAAAACTATAATCTGGGTATATTCAAGGCTTGAGTGAATACTGAATAAGAAACTTCTAGACATTCGTGCTCCATAAAAAAATTACTAGTTTGCCGTCAGCTGAACACTAAACACACCACGGTCAGCGCGTACAATCAGCGCTGAAGGTGCGCGCTCACCGGCTGTCGAGCACTAAACTCAGATCTAAGATGACTTAGATGATAGGTGGTGTTCTGCTGGTGACAGACTTCAAAAGTAACAACAAATGTAGTTGACACATGTCAAAATGACAGGATATGATCAGGATTATCACAGAAATATGAGGCACAGATTCGTACAATGTCTATTTTAGTTTTGTTCTAGTGAAACTGTGCGTCGGTGCTATAATTAGAACTGTGTCCGGACTTTGCAGTTACGGGCCGGGCCGGAGCCGTTTGATTGGCTCGCCTCCGAATGGGACGTAAAAATTAACGTCTATGGAATAGTCGAGGATTTTTGTCGGGATCTTCTTTAATCTTTTGATTTATCTTTGAGAGGAATGTCCTTTGGAAAATGGCGTATGTTTTTGTTGTTTTCGTAACAAAAAATCTATCGACGACCTCTGTGGCGCGGCGGGCGAAGATTCGCGTTGCGCGTTCGATTCCTGCCCCGGAACAAATATTTGTACGATCTGCAGATATTTGTTCCGGGTGTTCTGGTAATTTTCTATGTATAATAAAAATATCTATCTATATGTACAATGTACCTATTGTATTAAGTATATCAGATATCTAGTACCCATAACACAAGCTCTGTTTAGCTTGGGACTAGATAATGTTGTGTGAACTATCCGGCATTAAATACATAGACACACGCCTTTTTTTCCCGAAAGGGTAGACAGAGCTTCAAATGTGCCTGTTTTCACGTGGCAACATCGTGGGAAATAGATGTGACAAGTGGTGAGCTCATCGCCGCCATTGCTTCCCACGACTGACTTTTTTCTAACCTTCTTTCAGTAATAACACATTCCTTAATAAAATAGCAGGCAGGAAAAATCTTATACCTACGAATCTTACTAACAAGTCCGGGTAATAGTCCCCTTAGTTGGCTCTTACGACATCCACGGGAGGAGACAGTGGGTCTATTCTTAGGCCGGAAATACTACGTCCAGCATTATTTATCTATTTATTTATACTGGGGGTCAATGTATACTGTTGTATTTGGGGCAAATTGAAGCAGTTTGCAAATGTTTGTTCTAAGTTTGCATACATTTCAGTTAGCTTAGTCTTAGGTTTGTGTTATTGTAACTTCCCCCACTCCCACTGCTACAACACGGGTCATTGCAGCCCTACCACAGAATAAATATTAGTACCTACTGTGAAGTTCACCCCCCCAAACAGCAGTCTACAAAAGCTTCTACAATCTTTTAATGTGACGAATTATATGTTACTTTTCGTAGTATGATTCGGTAGATGTTAATGTCTTGGCCTGACAGTATATTGACTCTGTCCCGTGATCGTCTTAATAATCTGTAGAGAATTAAAGAAGCATCCTGCCTGCGTTTATTTACCTAATTACAGAAAGGAAATGCTGTTCATAATTCAGAAATCACTTACCCCGTTTCTGCAATTCGCTCTGGAGGGGCCTCGTATATCGTCCTCAGGATCCTGTAATGTTTATGTAAAAATGATGACTTTGTCTCACATCCTAGGTTCCTAAACTAACGTTGTGATTCAGTCAAACATAGGTTATGTGTCGGTATATTAATGGTCGTCATCGAATGTCAGATACGTCCTTATGCAATTAGTGCCACCACCTTATAACTGTGTAGGTTCGTTTGATTGATTGCATTGTTCTAAGCTTTCGTTCATAAGCCCGTTCGTGCATAGTGTAGTGCAGGTATATGTCTGTTTCTAGTGTCGCCTTGGAATCTGAGAATTGTGGGCCGCTCAAGGGTATCATTCGCCCCCTATGGTATCCCTCGTTGTGGGAAATACGAAGAGATCCCTTACTCCAGCGGTGCGCAACGTTGCTTGTTTGTACTACGTGACAGCGCGGGTTGCGTGAATGCTTGCCATTCGCCCTAACGATGCGCGGGGGTTGAATCCTATCATATGCTGACCACCCAGACTCCTCAGCGGTGTAGCCCTAATCATATGAGGCTAAGTTTCAAAATATAGATTCCGTATTTACTTTTACGTCGACTTTAGTGTTCAGTTCTCCAACGTGTCACAAGTACCAACCAGAGGTACCGTAGGTGGCTTTAGATTAGGTTTTGATTAAGTGGTTGTGATCGCATTTAGATCCAGCGATGGTCAGTTATAATGACCTCGTAAGTGTTGTAATCCGATTCCAAGCCGGCGCAAGCGATTCCTCTGTACTGGTGACTCGTTCCACTATAATGATAGTGTAATGTATGTGTCTATAGAAACGCGTGCATTATTCAATTCAGAAAGATTTCCCGCCATTTAAGTTGGCTTTTCCGGTAGCTCACTCTCGAGAGCTTCAGTTGAATATAGTACATACTATAGAATAATTCGCTTAGAGTTGTCGTTGTTCAGCTTCTTGCGTCCAAGAGTACCACACGCCAACACCACTTCGCGAGAATACATATATAATGATATTTCGTGTAATTTCCCACCTTGTCACTATACGTGATTACGGGGACGAGAGTGTGTTTGTTTGTGTGTGTGTTTGCGTTAAGCAGTTTACTCTCATGCGACACAGTTATATTTGCTAAAAGCTGTATTATCGTTTCCTCACATGGGACTAATTAAAAAGGCCATATTTATAATATGGACTGTAAGTCGTTCTGTCAATAAATATATAATAGTCAGATCCTAGGTAAACAGTTTATGATCAACAAAATTACACAATAAAGATTAAATATAAAACATGCAACAGTGTATTCAGGTTGCAGTCTAGATTTATCAAGACTCATGGTTCGGCCATCCCTAGATTAAGTATAAAAGGTGCAACAGTGTATTCAGGTTGAAGTCTATATTTATCTGGTTCATGATTCCGCCATCCCTAGATTAAGTATAAAAGGTGCAACAGTGTATTCAGGTTGAAGTCTAGATTTATCAGGACTCATGATTCGGCCATCCCTAGATTAAGTATAAAAGGTGCAACAGTGTATTCAGGTTGAAGTCTAGATTTATCAGGACTCATGATTCGGCCATCCCTAGATTAAGTATAAAAGGTGCAACAGTGTATTCAGGTTGAAGTCTAGATTTATCAGGACTCATGATTCCGCCATCCCTAGATTAAGTATAAAACTTAGGTACTTAGGTTTGTGAGCCAGCCATCTCTATAGGTACACTTAATTAGCGTAAACATCTAGGTACTTAGGTTTGCGTATACACCTAGGTACTTAGATTTGCGACACAGCCATCTCTATACATAGGTAATTAGGTTTGTGAGCCAGCCATCTCTATACATAGGTACTTAGCTTTTTCAGGGTCTCAGCAGGAGTCAGCAGCCAGCTTTTGTCTCACTCACTAAACGATTGTACTTAAACACGGTGAATGAAGTGAACTTAAGCGGTGTTCAAAAAATCACTAAGCCAATCTCGCGATATATCCACAAAAGTTAATTACTAGGGGATCAAATCGTTACTTTCGCGTATGCCGGTCTATGTTCAACTGGCAGTTCTTGGCTTGTATCCTTGAATATTAAAATGTGACCTCATCCACGCCCAAGATATCCCCGCTATGATTTCATAACAAAAAATGGTTGAGGCAAATCATAGCGAAAAATATTAGTAACAAAAAATATTTTAAACCATTCGTTGCAAGCCGTGTTAGTTGCTCAAAATGTCACACTGAAACAAAAATTATAGTGAGATAAACTGTGGGACTCATTGTCTAACCACTGGTCATAAAAAATTAGACCCAGCGCGCATTCCACGCTGCGTATCTTAGTTTTTTTGCTGTTCGTCAAGCCGTACCCACTTGTAAGGCACTAAAACCATTCGACCATAAAAGCATAAAATAAATACATCATTCCATGTCTTAACCGACACACGAAGCGAAAAGGATGGGTAATGCGTTTAGAATTATATTGTGTCTCAATTGTATCGATTCCCTTACGGGGTAGGGTATTGATCCGTTACACTACCTCCAACAAACACAGTTAGGCGCTGTCTCCACGAGCGAGAGAATCGCGGCGATATTAACGTCGCGCCATGTATTTCTATGAACGCGTCTTCACACGGCGATGTTATCGCGGCGATAATTGCTCGTGGAGACAGCGCCTTAGATGGAATATTGCCCTATAGCAAACTGACGCTAGTTTTCTATGCCTGTGTGTGTTTCACAGATAACAAACCACATCGACTAAAGAGTTTGGATGGGTTATGGTGAGTCTGTGTGAGTGCGGGTATATACGTTAGTACTATCAGTTATTCTGTTTAAGAGCGTAGTTTTTGGCTTCACTTGTTTCGTACCCCTTGTTACGTCTGAACTTCTCTACTTGTCTGAGAGCCCCAGTTAGACCTCGTCGAATTTTTCAGCTGAATTTCGCTTCGACATTATCTTATTTATTTTTGGTTCATTTATCAAAAAAAAACGCATTGTACCTTAAGACTGCGCCAACGCCAGGCAGAAATCTTCAAATAAAAAAAACGCCTTTCGCTGCTCGAAAATTTGGTTTTTATTGAATATCTCTTAAAATATAGATAATTTTACAAAACCCCTTAGGGTTAACATTCAGCTTTGTTGTATTTATTTTATTTATCTAATTTTTAATACAATAATATGCTCCATTTTCATAAACAATTGAATCTAGGCAAAAAATAGACCTAACTTTGTTTTTTTTTCCATCGAGAAAATATTGTCCTATCGTGTTTCTGGTACAGTGATCCCTCGGAATTATAATGTAGTATCCATGAATATTTTTTTAATTTGAACATTGTACTTTATTTAGTCAGTTAAAAATCTAATCTAAGATTGGTAATTTTGCGTTCTACCCCACCTTAATGAGGTTTATCTTATTATATCTACAAAATCGTGTGAATCTGCCTTGTAGTTTTAAAACAAAAAGGACGCTGAAGCCAGACGAAACAAAAAAAAGTGGTTGCTCAATCAATTTTAATATTACAAGTCAGATCTTCATAAAATTATGTAGATATAATTGTAAGACTTATAAAAGTACGACGTGATCTAGAATTTTGAAACAATGAACTAGAATAGTTCATTATGGTACTAGTGTGTAAAGGTGGTGATTACCGCTGAGGCGCCATTGAGACCCTCACCTAACGGCTCGGGTCTTAAGAGAGCCGAGGACGGTAATCATCAATACACACGTGTATCAATACCATCAGGTATTTAATTGAATTAATGTTCATAATAATAATATATGTTAGCTCTTTAAGTATACTGTACTATTGTACCAATTTGAAATGTAAAATTTGACATGTAATAATGTTTTACCAATAAATAACTATGAACTATCATGCGACGTTTTTC
The DNA here is from genome assembly GCA_932527175.1 of Operophtera brumata. NCBI lineage: Eukaryota > Metazoa > Arthropoda > Insecta > Lepidoptera > Geometridae > Operophtera > Operophtera brumata. The sequence goes on along the minus strand of OW052239.1, from coordinate 47,394,766 downwards.
AACACACTTGTGAAGATAATAATAATAAAACAGAAATACACACTCTGTGTAGGTAAATGTTCAAATGTCTCTATAACTCGCTTATGAATAATTGCAAAGAAAAAGTCACATTTTGATTACAGGTGTAAAACAGAAATACACATTCTGTGTTAATGTTCAACTGTCTCTGTAACTCGCACTAGTGAATAAAAGCAATGAAAAAGTCACAAATTAATTACAGGTGTCATTATGTGCCTAATTGCGGTGAAATTAGAGCCACTTTATGAGCTAGTGTGTTGAAAATGAATAAGTGCCATTCAGACAAAAAAATTGACGAGGTTATTCTTGGGAAACCAACAAAACTAATGCTATTTCGTAACAAATTTCTTAGACTTCTATAGGTACCTTTGAGTTTGCTACCCCTGTCAAGTTCATTTGTCCTTAGAGCTTTAAGATCTCTAAGTTGACAGCTTAATTTGTGTAATTTCAAGTTTACGAAATATTTTACAGATTTAGATAAAAGGGCATTACAATTACAATATTTATAATATTTAGGCTAGTGTAAGAGAAATAAGTTTTATGTGAAAAATATATTTTATAATACAAGCTTTTTAGTGATCGTAACTGTGTGCTGACCAAAATGAGCCTAAACACGCCCAGTCTACTATTATCCATCAAGGAGTTCCGTCTTCCACCTTCCATATCCATAATCAGATCAGCTCGCTGTCACCATCATATTGTATTGTCATTGGAACTTGACAGGTAATGCCAAACTTCAGCTCAATCGGTTGAGGATAACTGCTTTAAAATTCAGTTACAAGAGTCCACCCGGATTCCACCCACACAAACATACATTGCAAGTTAAATAAAAGCTTGTAAATAGGAACAATGGGCAGCCTTCGCTAAAAGCTATCTTTTCCAGACAACCTTAAACAATAAGGATAATTTTGAATCTCATAATTCAAATTCATCATCAACTTCTCGTACCTTCTCTTCAAGGGTTTCTCTTACGACTCGTTTCTCGAAATCATTTCTTACCCATTTTATTCCGTACCTATACCTACAAACTATGGAATGAGCTTCCATCTGAGGTTTTCCCGCTAGCTTACGACATGTGTTGCTTCAAGAAAAATGATCATAAATTCCTTCAGGGTAGGCAGCGCATCGTCAATACCCCTGGTGTTGCCGGTGTCTATAAGCGACGGTGACCACTTTACTTCAGGTGTGCTGTATACTAGTTTGCCTGTTTGTTTCATAAAAAACACAGCCTGTTAAGCAGACGTTCACTGCTGGACGAGGCCTCCTCCATATAATGCAATGGGGGGATTTGCCATACCACCAAGCTTGGGCGGATTCGTGTTCGTAGTATTGACGTTTATGGGTGTTTAGTACTCAGATGGATGCGACTGCCCATCTCCTAGTGATAGCTGCTCATCTTTAAATAAGTATCAACATCCAAGGAAGGAGATGGGGGATCTATTCTTATGCTAGAATCTCCACGGCATTATTTATAACAATAAAAGCATTCAATTTGAGCTCTGAAGCCTTAAATTATTTCCACGCTCTTATCAACTAATAGAGTGTCTTGAATCTTTGAAAGATCACTCTTGTCAAGATATCTAGAGAGGTTGTCAACCTTCGGCTCTGATCTGTAGCATGAAGCGTCTCGTACAGGGGTCGACAACTTTGGTACAATTCCCGGCTATCTCATTGTGGACGAGAGACATTCACCAAGATCGGTTAAACTCGGTTTTTGAGCGTTTTCTTTTTGTTGTTTCTCATAAACATGTTTTCATCTCTCGTTTGGATTGATAATAAAGATCAAAGATAAAGATAAGTTTATTTCACTTAGAATTGGTACAACAAGTCTTATTTAACATAAGCATTAATATCAAAGATGTTCGGAAGTTTATATGAGCTAAAGAGAACTTTGCCTTCCATGTTAGTTTAAAAAAACTGTGTTACGGCAAGGTAACGCTTCGCACCCCATATAGAGTAGTCCTTTGGATATTATCAAGTAAAATTATACCTAAACGTTAAGCTCATATAAATATATACCTTATAAACTAACATACATATTTTATACTTAAACTATCACATAACGTCAATAGAGGGATTTGGTTTCAATAACGCTTCCCTATAGCGTCGGTAAACAATATCAGCCGGCCAGAAATCCGGATCAAGGAGCATATCCTTATACTTCGCCTGGACCTGGAGAGCATATGACATGAAGTCAGTGGCCCTAATAATAAACTAGGTGATTCTGAAACAAGACGGTAATGCAGCCGCAAATCACGAAACCATAAACAATAACTCCAATACTGTATTGACCTATTTTGTGTTGTAACACCGAGGCCGAGATAAATATATCTTATCTTACTTAGCACTTACTAATGCTTCGCATTATCCCTGTCACTTTCACACACATGTTAAATCAAGCGTACTAGAGAGGGACAGAGCATCACGCATTACGTGCTAGGTAACAAAATGGATAATTTTAATTGATTTGTCAAATCAATGTTTACCTGCTTTTACTCGAGTTGAAGCTGCCTAATTTTAAACTATGTTTGTATCATTAAAATATGAGAAAAATTCAAAATAATAAATAAATAATGCTGGACAGTTCACACAACATTAACTAGCCCCAAGCTAAGCAGAGCTTGTGTTATGGGCGCTAGATAACTGATATACTTAATGCAATACATTACATACATAGATATTTTTTTATTATGCATAGAAAATACCCAGAACACCCTGAACAAATATTTGTTGATCGTACAAATATTTGTTCCGGGGCGAGAATAGAAGCCGCAACCTCCTGCGTCGCAGGCCAACCTACGACGAATACACCTAACTAGAATAAGTATATCATTATCACTTTTAGACACTACGAACAAAAATAGAATAAGAGCATTCTATTTTGCACCGCGATTTTTGAAGGCTAGGTGGTTTGTGATTTTTTCCCTCACGAGTGCATTTAATTTTCTCCTCATCGCAACGTTTTCTACCTAAATGTTTGGTTGAAAATTGTAAAAGCTAGGACTTTAACTGGGTTTATAAACGGTGGATTATTCCCGCTTATCGAGTATACGAGTCCCGTTGGAGATTACACAATAAAACTTTAAATCGTATTACGTCCTCAGTCGATAAATTACTAAATTCAGACCCTTCTTATCCTAGGATTAATTCTGCCTAAAATAGATCCCTTATTTCGTACGAGTTCTTCGTTTCCTTAGAGGCGTTGTCCGTCATATTACGGACGTAATATAACGATTATCTACCTCATCAGAATCAGCCCAGTCCAAGCTAGATATAGGCCACAGCCCATATAATGCAACGTGAAGATATGAAAATATAGTCTGAATCTAATTTTGTTTTGCTTTGATAGACTAAGGCCCATTGTCCACATAACCGCACGTCATACGCTTTCGTCAATTGACGATTGAAAGACGAATGCTTGCATCTTGCTTAGAAACAATGAAATCTGTGTCCACGAAGCGGCAACGTCGCGTCAGCCGCTCGTCATGCGTTCGTCATGCGTTGCGCGCGGCAACAAGTCACTATTCGACCGACTCGTCAGACGGAAGCATTCTTTCTCGTTGCTAGTTGAAAGAAAACTGAGATGTTTTGTAGCGTGACTGACTATTACATGAAGCAGCGTGGACATAACAAATATGCAAAATACGTCTATCTTCATTTGTAGGTTATATGCATACGTCAAATGACGCGTGGGTGGACAGTAGGCCTAAGGCTAAGGCCAAAACAACACGTTCAGCCCGCATCCGCGGTGGCGTGTACGGTGAAGATCAATGGTAAGACATATGGCTCGCCACCGTGCACGCCACCGCGGACGCAGGCTGAAGTCGTTGGTTTGGCCTTAGCTTCAGTGATGATGGGGCTGACGATGAGTTCTAGAAGGCACTTATTCTAACTAGATCAACAGGTGAGATCGCAGCCAATCGAAAGTCTATTATTGTTTTAAAAAAGCTGCCAAGTGCGTGTCGGGACACTCTCATTGTTGGGTTCCGTAGTTGCCCGTTACAATATGCGGACGTAGAAGGGGGCTTTCTATAACTAACAACTTCATCGAAGTAATTGTCATTGGAATTTGTACGAACGACGGAATTGGGACACTTTACTCAATAACAGAAATTACACCTTAAAAGCTTAATATTTCGCAAAGAGATCCCGGATTCGAAAACACGACACTCGTCACCATGGAATAGGCGAGAAAAAAGCATCATCAAAGAAACTTTCAAAAATTATTCGATTTTATCACTTTCTCAGCGTGATAAATATGCCAAATTACAACTTTCTAGTACTAAGAGTCTCTGAACCAAGCCGTGGATAGACAGACGGAAGGATATGGCGAAATTATAATAGTTCCTACGATCAACAATACACACAACCAAGCTGCGGACAGACAGACGGAAGGACATGGCGAAATTATAATAGTTCCTTCGATCAACAATACACAACAATAGTTCCTTGTCTTGTTGACTGCATATTATAGAGAAATAACGTCACACCACCCAGTTTTCACTATATAACGGCCGCCTAATGACGGTCGCCGCTTTTTAGAGACCTCCCTTATACCCGTATTTGTACGTATTGATTGTGTTACGCAGTCTTTAGTTTAATCCAACTAAGGACTTGGTTTAATAGTATATAGGTTGGTACTCTGAACATGGACAAAAGAGCAAAGGGTGGTTCACTGAACATGGACCGAGGAGGAAAGGAGGGTTCGATCACAATGCCATATCAAAGTTAAAAATATTTCACACTATATAAATCACACACACGATAAGACAATATTTTCTAGATAGAAAAATATTTTTTTGTGTTTTTTGTTCTGTACAAGTGATCGTAACCGTGTGCTGATTAAAATGAGCATAAACACGGCCAGTCTACTATCCCTCGAGGAAGTCCGTTGTCTCCATCATCAGATCAGCTCGCTGTCACCATCTTATTGCATTGTCATCGGAACTTGACAGATATATAAATAAAAATGTTGAAAATTATCATATATACCTTCAGGGTAGGCAGCGCATCGACAATACCTCTGGTGTTGCCGGTGTCTATAAGGGACGGTGACCACTTTACATCAGGTGGGCCGTAACCGTAAGCTAGTTTGCCTAATAGTTTCATAAAAAAACTAAGGTATGCAAAATATCATCTCAATCGGTTGAGGATAACTGCTTTAAAATTCAGTTGCAAGATTACACCCGGACAAACATACATATACAAAGCTTGTAAAAACCCAAAGTAACCTCAGATTTTTGGCTAGACTCGATTGTTTATTAAAATGGTGCATATTTGGGTTTAAAATTGGATTAATAAAATCAATATAACAAAGCCGAGGGTTTACTGTAGGGGTTTTGTAAAATAATCTATATTTTACGAGATATTCAATAAAAGCCGCTTTTTCGAGCGGTGCGTGAGGTTTTTTTTTGTATGAAGATTTCTGCTTGGTGCAGGGTAGAGAGAGAGAGAGAGAGAGAGAGTGTAGTGTAGTAGTTGCTATAGTAACGTAGGTACAGTAGGTAGGAATATAAATAGAATTAGTGACGATTTACTCAGAACCACTCATTAGAGGACTATTCCGCGAAATTGTGTTCTCACACACAGCTTAAGAAGAAACTGCTGGCTCACATCTTTAGATCGTGTCTTGAGATTTATATTTCGGATTAAGCAGCAAACATTTGTTTAAATACTATTTTTAACCCCTGACGCAAAAACGACGGGGTGTTATAAGTTTGACGTGTCTGGTTGTGTGTATGTGTGTGTGTGTTTGTGTGTGTCTGTGGCATCGTAGCTCCCAAACGGATGAACAGATTTCGTTTTTTTTTTGTTTGAAATGTGAATTTGTCGAGAATTTTTGATCAAAATCGGTTCACTCGTTTCATTGAGGATTTTTTAATTTTTACAAAATTAATTACTTTTCGTGATTTTCGTTAACTTTTGCGTAGCGTGAGCGCTGTTCTGTCACTTGCCAAATTACCTGAATTTTACTGAGCCAGATAGTGACAGAAATTAGCTGTTGTCTGCCTCTTGAGTGACATTTGTTGACAATCATTGAATACGGAGTTTCTCTGAAAGATAAAATCCGAAATAAAATTATCCGACAAAGAACTTCAGTCATTGACATATAGCTCACCGGATTAGCAAGCTGAAGTGGCAATGGGCTATGCCGAAGAACCGACAACCGTTGGGAAAAGCGAGTTATTGAGTGGAGACCACGTCTTGGCAAACGTAGCGTGGGGCGCCTTCTGGCTAGGTGGAGCGATGACCTACGAAAGGCGGCGGCAGAAGGTGGATGAGAAGAGCCGAACACCGGGCGCAGTGGCGCGTATTGGGAGAGGCCTATGTCCAGCAGTGGACTAGTGTGGGCTGATGATGATTGAATATGCTGTGTAGTGCAATAAAACTCTAATCCATTAGCTCTGACCAAGGATTCTTGTTTGAATTTCTGATTTCGTTTGAAATCCCTTCGTGTTTGTTCCCCAGCTGTTTTGCAGTAAGCTTTATTTCTGTCTGATGTTAGTAGCGTAAATACGCGTTATTGCTTTTACTTGTCCCGCTCTGATTCATACAAAACGCTAGAGCTATTTTAAGAATTATTGCAATGAAATAAGGTTGAATTTTCTGTAACTCTTGTAATGTTTTCTATTGCATGAAATTAAAAGAACTATATAAAATCTTTGTCTGAAAGTTGAGTTTCGTAATAACTTATACAATTTTAGTCACTCTTTTCGAATAGCTTTTTTATGCATTTGGCCTGGTGTGTCCGGCCCAAAAATAGACCCCTCCATCGCCTCCCGTGGATGGTGTTAAGGCCGACTAAGGGATTACCCTGACTTGTTTGAAAAAGATTAATTGGTATAAGATTTGTCCTGGCTGCTAGCTTATTATGGGATATGTTGTTACTGGAAGAAAGCGTTAGCCGAGTCAGTCGTTGGAAGCAATGGCAGCGATGAGCTCACCACTTGTCACGTCTATATTCCACCATGGTGCAACCTACAGTGAAAAGAGGCCCATTGAGGCTCTGCCTACCCCCTTCGGAGAACAAAGCTTGTGTGTGTATATGTATGTTAGACATAATGCAGGTAACGTTTGCGATTCCAGCTATTTATGTTTCATTTTCTGAAAACTGAATAATTATAACCTATTTATGAGAAGATTCTTGAAAGAAATTAAATTAAATATTAAAATTTCTCGCTCAACCACTCAAATCTTCATTCATGTAAAGTCTGATTATGAAATAAAAATTTACAAAAGAAATGTTATTAAGCATTTCTATGGTTAGTATGAATAGGTAAAGAAAACCTTAAAACTCAGATTTATAAATTTAACAGACTTTGTCCGCGTTGAGATTTTTTCATACAAACTTCAACACCCCACTGCACCCATATTGTCCCCATTAACCCATTTTCGAGTGTAGGGCTTGCAATCCGGATATCCGGATATTCGAATTATCTGCGGATAGTTTTCAAATCAGGATAATGATGTCAGCTTAATCCGGATAATTCGGATAAAACAGATAATGAAATTCATCAAAAAAATACAATTAGAATCTAAATTTAAAACACTGATCCTTTCATTTACATGTTTGTCACATACAGGTACCTACTTAAAGTACTGGGGGACCTAGCTTAGCAAGGTGTTTGTCACATATAGGTACCTACTTAAAGTACTGGGGGACCTAGCTTAGCAAGGTGTTTGTCACATACAGGTACCTACTTAAAGTACTGGGGGACCTAGCTTAGCAAGGTGTTTGTCACATATAGGTACCTACTTAAAGTACTGGGGGACCTAGCTTAGCAAGGTGTTTGTCACATATAGGTACCTACTTAAAGTACTGGGGGACCTAGCTTAGCAAGGTGTTTGTCACATATAGGTACCTACTTAAAGTACTGGGGGACCTAGCTTAGCAAGGTGTTTGTCACATATAGGTACCTACTTAAAGTACTGGGGGACCTAGCTTAGCAAGGTGTTTGTCACATATAGGTACCTACTTAAAGTACTGGGGGACCTAGCTTAGCAAGGTGTTTGTCACATATAGGTACCTACTTAAAGTACTGGGGGACCTAGCTTAGCAAGGTGTTTGTCACATATAGGTACCTACTTAAAGTACTGGGGGACCTAGCTTAGCAAGGTGTTTGTCACATATAGGTACCTACTTAAAGTACTGGGGGACCTAGCTTAGCAAGGTGTTTGTCACATATAGGTACCTACTTAAAGTACTGGGGGGACCTAGCTTAGCAAGGTGTTTGTCACATATAGGTACCTACTTAAAGTACTGGGGGACCTAGCTTAGCAAGGTGTTTGTCACATATAGGTACCTACTTAAAGTACTGGGGGACCTAGCTTAGCAAGGTGTTTGTCACATATAGGTACCTACTTAAAGTACTGGGGGACCTAGCTTAGCAAGGTGTTTGTCACATATAGGTACCTACTTAAAGTACTGGGGGACCTAGCTTAGCAAGGTGTTTGTCACATATAGGTACCTACTTAAAATACTGGGGGACCTAGCTTAGCAAGGTGTTTGTCACATATAGGTACCTACTTAAAGTACTGGGGGACCTAGCTTAGCAAGGTGTTTGTCACATATAGGTACCTACTTAAAGTACTGGGGGACCTAGCTTAGCAAGGTGTTTGTCACATATAGGTACCTACTTAAAGTACTGGGGGACCTAGCTTAGCAAGGTGTTTGTCACATATAGGTACCTACTTAAAGTACTGGGGGACCTAGCTTAGCAAGGTGTTTGTCACATATAGGTACCTACTTAAAGTACTGGGGGACCTAGCTTAGCAAGGTGTTTGTCACATATAGGTACCTACTTAAAGTACTGGGGGACCTAGCTTAGCAAGGTGTTTGTCACATATAGGTACCTACTTAAAGTACTGGGGGACCTAGCTTAGCAAGGTGTTTGTCACATATAGGTACCTACTTAAAGTACTGGGGGACCTAGCTTAGCAAGGTGTTTGTCACATATAGGTACCTACTTAAAGTACTGGGGGACCTAGCTTAGCAAGGTGTTTGTCACATATAGGTACCTACTTAAAGTACTGGGGGACCTAGCTTAGCAAGGTGTTTGTCACATATAGGTACCTACTTAAAGTACTGGAGGACCTAGCTTAGCAAGGTGTTTGTCACATATAGGTACCTACTTAAAGTACTGGGGGACCTAGCTTAGCAAGGTGTTTGTCACATATAGGTACCTACTTAAAGTACTGGGGGACCTAGCTTAGCAAGGTGTTTGTCACATATAGGTACCTACTTAAAGTACTGGGGGACCTAGCTTAGCAAGGTGTTTGTCACATATAGGTACCTACTTAAAGTACTGGGGGACCTAGCTTAGCAAGGTGTTTGTCACATATAGGTACCTACTTAAAGTACTGGGGGACCTAGCTTAGCAAGGTGTTTGTCACATATAGGTACCTACTTAAAGTACTGGGGGACCTAGCTTAGCAAGGTGTTTGTCACATATAGGTACCTACTTAAAGTACTGGGGGACCTAGCTTAGCAAGGTGTTTGTCACATATAGGTACCTACTTAAAGTACTGGGGGACCTAGCTTAGCAAGGTGTTTGTCACATATAGGTACCTACTTAAAGTACTGGGGGACCTAGCTTAGCAAGGTGTTTGTCACATATAGGTACCTACTTAAAGTACTGGGGGACCTAGCTTAGCAAGGTGTTTGTCACATATAGGTACCTACTTAAAGTACTGGGGGACCTAGCTTAGCAAGGTGTTTGTCACATATAGGTACCTACTTAAAGTACTGGGGGACCTAGCTTAGCAAGGTGTTTGTCACATATAGGTACCTACTTAAAGTACTGGGGGACCTAGCTTAGCAAGGTGTTTGTCACATATAGGTACCTACTTAAAGTACTGGGGGACCTAGCTTAGCAAGGTGTTTGTCTCATATAGGTACCTACTTAAAGTACTGGGGGACCTAGCTTAGCAAGGTGTTTGCAAAATGCGTGAAAACTCTTAAAAACACGTTTTGCCAGTAATGAGACCTAGCTAGCAAGATTTCAAATGCAACACATGCTTTATTGAAAGAAAAATATAGTTATTTCGAGAAGCTAAGTGTTAACTCGAATAGAAGAAAGAAGTTTGTACTTGTGTATCCCACTGTTTGTACAAGTGGGGTACCTACTTATATAGTACCTAAGTACTTATATATTTCACTCACCACCCATCATCATCATCATCATTATTAATATAGTTATTTCGAGAAGCTAAGTGTTAACTCGAATAGAAGAAAGAAGTTTGTACTTGTGTATCCCACTGTTTGTACAAGTGGGGTACCTACTTATATAGTACCTAAGTACTTATATATTTCACTCACCACCCATCATCATCATTAAGAGTGATGACTCTTCACCATTAACTCCACAGAAGCTACTTACTAAGTAGGTATCACCAGCCTTCGAGAAGATTCTGAGCATAAAGGAGCAATTCTGGTTGCTATTCCCTTTGCGCCACTCAAATCAACATTCTCAAGTGCATTATCTCTAAATCCAAGGAGAATTATCCTGAATTAGCCCCTCCTTTACCGCCAGGGACGGAGCCAGAGGAAACTCACCGAATCACCCCACAACATAATGACGCCAGATTCTTATAACCTTTTTCAAGAAAAACATACATACATAGACATACGCCTTTCTCCCCGAAAGGGTAGGCAGAGCCTCAAAAAGGCTTCTTTTTACTTTGGGTTGCACCATCGTGGAATATAGACGTGATAAGTGGTGAGCTCATCGTTGCTTCCCACGACTGACTCTGCTAACGCTTTCTTCCAGTAATAACACATTCCATAATAAGCTAGCAGCCAGCACATATCTTATACCAACGAATCCCACAAACAAGTCCGGGTATCGGTCATTTAGTTTGATTAAATTGTTGTTTGTAATTTTAAGCTAGTTTGTAATGTTTGCAATAAAGTAATTAGGTATTAATTCATCCATACATTCATTCTTTCATACATTTAAATTCATTCACTCATTATCATTCATTCATTCATTCAGGACTATACAGGCTGTCCCAAGACTATATGACTAAGTCGGTTCAATTCCCAGAAGAAACAAGTAATTTTTAGAAAATCTTTGATTGCAGTATTACTGAGTTTTAAAAATAAAATAAAGTTGCGTTTCAGCAAAATATCCTATCTACAATATATAAGGTACTTTCCCTTCACGGCGCATAGTCTTCGGACGTCCTGTATATGCGACTGTTGGGTTTATATTATGGTAAGTTATGCCGCCAAACTTGCTTTAATAAAAGGCAAGTTTTTTTTTTATTTTATTTAGAATATCCAATATCAAAATTAAATCCTGACTACATTCCTAATCCCACCCCCGCTCTCTCGACATCCCCTCGCTCGTTGTCGTTAAGTGGTTCGAATAAATCACCAGTTGTCTGTGCCACGCGTCGATTGTCTTCCCAAGCGTCGCAGCGAGTGACGGGTGAGGCTGTGACACTCGTGGATACAAATAGGCACTCGATCTAAACTTACATGTTATGTTTTTTAGGGTTCCGTAGCCAAATGGCAAAATACGGAACCCTTATGGATTCGTCATGTCTGTCTGTCTGTCTGTCTGTCCTGTCTGTCTGTCTATCTATCTGTTCTTCGTCAGCTATGCTGTTGAAAATTGGTGGGTAAGTAGATGCATTCTGTGAACCGCATTAATATTTTCACACAAAAATAGAAAAAAAAAAACAATAAATTTTTGGGGTTCTCCATACTTAGAACTGAAAAGCATATTATTTTTTTCATCAAACCCATTCGTGTGAGTTATCTATGTATAGGTTTTCAACAATGATATTGAGGTTTCTAATATAATTTTTTTCGAAACTGAATAGTTTCAAAGACACTTCCAAAGTGGTAAAATGTGAGTCCCCCCACCCCTGTAACTCCTAAAATAAGTAAATGATAAAACTAAAAAAGTATATGACCATGTAAACTTCTACCGAAAATTAGTTTGAACGAGATCTAGTAAGTAGTTTTTTTTATACGTCATAAATCGTAAAACATCCTAGAACTTTTATATTATAATAATAATAATAATCAGCCGGTTCTTGAAAATGGCCGTGCCAAGCTCTACTGGGACCGGTCTTTTATCACGGATAGGACTATTGTTGCCAATAAGCCTGATATCGTGCTGGTAGACCGGTCGGAACGCCGGGAGATACTTGTTGATGTCACTATCCCGCATGATGCTAATCTCGTGAAGGCCGAGAAAGACAAGTTAAGCAAGTACCTTGACTTGGCTCACGAGATTACCGCCCATGTGGGATGTGGATTCAACGATTATCGTCCCGATAGTCGTTTCAGTGAATGGACTGATTGCGAAGAGCTTCGACCAGTACCTTAAGAAGCTCTCGCTAAATAGTTGGATCAAGGGTCAGATTCAGAAGGCGGTACTCCTGGACTCGGCACGTATAGTCAGGAGGTTCCTCTCTGCAGCCCTAGCCCCCGACCGTTTGGGCCTCGTTCCGCGGTCGGTGGTTCCTCGTTTTGATTTATATTTTTTACTATAATGTTTTTTACTGTTTATTTTTTGTAGATAGTATTCCTTTATAGTGAAAAATAAATTTTTTTACGAGATTTTTAATAAATGAGTGTTATAATAATAATAAATAAATAATACTGGACAGTTCACACATCATTATCGAGCCCCAAGCTAAGCAGAGCTTGTGTTATGGGTACTAGATAACTGATATACATAATACAATATATTACATAGATAGATATTTTTTATTATACATAGAAAATAGATATTATGTTACTTGCTGCTACGGAACCCTTCATGGGCGAGTCCGACTCGCACTTGGCCGCTTTTTTGTATACTACTAAGGTTGCAAGCACACGGCCCACCTGTTGGTAAGCGGTTACCGTAGCATGTAGGGCCTAAATACGCCGAACGTCATTTATGTCTGATAAAGTTTTTTGTTAAAAATATTTCTTTCAATACAAGCTTTTATAATACCTATTAGTGATCGTGATCGTAATCGTGTGCTGATCAAAATGAGCCTAAACACGGCCAATCTACTATTATCCACCGAGGAGTTCCGTTGTCCACCATCGTCGTGTCTCCATCATCAGATCAGCTCGCTGTCAACATCATATTGTATTGTCATCGGAACTTGACAGGTATGCCAAATTTCAGCTCAATCGGTTGAAGATAACTGCTTTAAAATTCAGTTGCAAGATTCCACCCGGATTCCAACCAGACAAACATACATACATTGCAAGTTAAATAAAAGTTTGTAAAAATTGTACGCAGGCGTGACAAAGTGCGCACGTAGATAGGGTTTATATTAGTGTTTAGTTGTTTCTGAATTATTATAGTAGTTATCTTTCTTCTAATCTTTCTAAAAAGGGGGTGATCCATTAGCGAGTAAAACCGCTGATACGCCAGCGAGCCTGCGAGCCAGAGGTAGAGGCCGTCAATGGAGCACCTACCAAACCACGGTTTTAAAATACCGCGGTTTGGCTCGTTGGCTCTTCATGCATGCTTAAAATCCTGAGACTGCGGTATAATAAACTGTTTAGTATGCCAATGGATCACCAACGCGAGTCGACAACCCAACGAGCCAACAGTTTATACCGTTAACTGGCCGGCTCGCCAATGCATCACCCCCTATCACAATCACTTGAATTTAGAGACAATATTATTTGTTTTGATGACTTATACTGAATCACAGATAAAATAATACTATAATAGTAACCGAATGAACATGTTACGATCTATAAGGGTGATAAATAAATACAAAACAATACAAGTGTTAAATTTAAATGTAACCCAAAAATTCCGTTCCAGCGGGACTCGAACCCGCAACCTTGCCTGTGATCGGCAACTTTTGGGTTACATTCAAATTTAATGTTATCCATAAAGTGTGGTTAACACTTGAAATATAATAAACTAATACAAGTGTTGTCGTTGGAGTGAACCTTCTGTTTTATACAATGTTTTTTTCTGTGACAATACTAGGGAATAGGAATAAAATGGTTTACTCTAACGCTACTGTGATTGATGGTTTAGATTAGCAAGGACTGTGTAATGTTTAATGGAAGATTTTAGAAAATCGCTCTGTCAGGATCCTTGAAGATAGAATCTCTTTATCTGTACCACCATCGTTTTGGTAAGGGGCCTTTCGAGGTAAATCACAACGATTTCTACTAATTTGTACCAGGATACTAGCTGAAGTAGTAGCTTTAGTAGAAATAGACGTTTTTTGTGAAACAGTTAGTCCGAGGAAGTACTACCACCATATACCTATTTCTGCCGGAAAGCAGTAGGGCTCGCAATGCTGTGTTTCGGTTTGAAGGGTATGGTGCTGGTGAAATTACTGGCACCAGGCTCATGAGACTTTTCATCTTTATATGTCTCAGGCGCGTGCAGTGCAATGCCGCATACGGTGCGTCCTAGGTGGACGTGACCTATGAGGAATGCGTTGTTAAAGGCAGAGGTCACCGCTTAACATCAGCTGGGCCATCAACTTGTTCCGTCATTCAAGTAGATGAAAAAAAAAGAAGTAAACTAAAACGTTGTGTATATCGCAGTCAACTGGTTGAATCAGCCGTTTAATCAGGGGATTGGAGGCCATTTTTATAAAAAAAAAATGAGAATCACTTATACTCTGTCAATTGCACAATGGTGAATATAGGTTATCAAATTCTTAAAACTCAATTTTATCCATGACAATTTTTCACTCAATTTTCCCCATAAATACCCCAATACGTGTGTGAATCTCCGCACGGAATGAACGAATGAAATGAATGAATGGTTCCCAACGAGAGTTTTTATCTTTTATCGCTGTTGATTGATTGCCGACACGATGTGACAACATTTACGAATGAACCAAATTGGTTGGTGTTTTTCACCGACTTCAAAAAGAGGAGGAGGCTCTCAATTCGTTTGTTTTTTTAATGTTTTTATTATCTCCGTCCTTTGAAGACCTCTGTGGTGCGGCGGGCGATGGTTCGCCTGTGACGCAGGAGGTTGCGGGTTCGATTCCCGCCTTGGAACAAATATTTGTGCGATCTGCAGATATTTGTTCAGGGTGTTCTGGGTATTTTCTATGTATAATAAAAAATATCTATCTATGTAATATATTGCATTAAGATTAGTTATCTAGTACCCATAACACAAGCTCTGCTTAGCTTGGGGCTAGATAATGTTGTGTGAAATGTCCAGCATTATTTATTTATTTTTATTTATGAACCGATTTAGAAAATTATTTTTTTATTTGGCACGATATACTTCCATATTGGTCTCATTGCCATCAAAATATGGTTCTGATGAGAATTGAGGGAACTCCTCAAATATCATAGGCACACAGCGATTTTGGTATTTTCAGCAACAAGTCAAGCATGCACTCAGAAAGTATCATTAGGTGAAGTGGAACTGATCAAGAAGGGCACAGATGGCTATCGGAACTCATGAATGATAAGTCCTTTTATTGATATTTAATAGGTATTGTCTTTTTTTTTTTTTTTTTTTTATCACTTGTTATATATATTTTAAACATACACCCCCCACGGCCATTCTTCCGAACTTACAAATTTCTCTCCACCCAAAGGTTGTCTGGATGAAATCGCTTCTAAGCGATAAGACCGGTCATTGTACTTATAATTACGTAGCTAGTTGAGTTTTTTTTTAAAGTTGTAATTTCTATATTCAAGTATTTTTTATTCTATTCTATTATATTTCACTGGCAGAGAAAAGCGTGACTTTCCTATATCTGATTTAGCTGATATTAACAATGTTGTTATAAACGTAATCTTTCTGTCTTCCTCTCTCCTCTTTCTCCCTCTCTCTCCTTTTCCAGATGAGAGTCATATTCTTTGTGGACATAACTGCTCCCAACATTCCACGCAAATATCCATATTCCTCCACTTTATTATCGGAATTCCAAAATACTCAACAAATAGCGGAGTTTGTGATTGTCTCGTTTTATTACCGACCGAATAAAAACCTTAGTATGTAGAAGATTAGGTCGAGATTCGTGTCTCGCGCTCCCATTGAGGGCTAATCCGCACGATCAACAGAATTAAGATCTCTCCGGTTCCCAGAACTGAATAGGGAGGGGAGCAAGTTTATGTTTTTAGGGTTGTGTGTTTCAGACGGTACCAATAAAACCATTATAGAAAGAAAGAAAACAAGAAAAAATCTTTATTTGGAACGGCACACATGTCATAGTAATGAAAAATGAAAAATGAAAAATAAAATTACTTGACATTAACGTGTGTCATCACAATGTATTCAGAACGATGATTCCGCGCATATATCGTAACGAGCCTGCGTTATGTCACGTTTGGTCATAGCGAATAAAGGGGCAGATGGTGTTGCGATTATAGGACCACTCTCGTGTATGTCTGTCTATCAGTATGACTTAGCTGATTTTCTCGTTAAGGCGTCGATGGGCGCCATATTCTGTCACTATCTAATTCATTAAAGTTCAGGTAAGTTAGAAAGTGATAGTGGTGGTACTCGCGAAAGGAAAAGTGAGCGAAAATCACGTTTAATAATATTTAAAATCATTAGGAAAGTAATTTTTATAACTAAAACCAAGGTCCTCTCGGTGTTGTATTATTTAATATACTAAAGGCAATAAAAACATCTTATAATTGATAGTTCAGGAGAAAATAGCTAAACTATGAAAACAGAGAAATTTATTTCTCACATTTTATGTTATTTTTTCAAACAAGAAGACATGCTATATGTTGTAACTAGATGTAACTATATGATGTAGATGTATTAATATATATATTTTGTGTAGATTTTTCTATAAAGATCGTGGAGAAAAATGGTTGTAATGCACAACATTAAACATATTATATCCACGCCTTAACTGGACGAAAATAGTTGTTTAGTACATATACAGAGTCAGGTGCAAAAACCACGTACGTGTAGTGCAAATAAACGAATTTTGAACTAGAGGGGAAAAATATAATATAAAAATAAACTTGTCAAGTGCAAATTTAAAAAATACTAAATAAAACTTGAATTATCGATATAAATTTCGAATCGATGATCGTATCGTCCCATGCCTAATGGGTTTAGATTAAAATACATTATTCGGTGTTGAGATATGGAGCAGACAATATATTATTATAGTACATCCTATACTAATGTTTTTAAAACTGTGATTGTAATTGTCTGGCCGTGGTATGTCCGGCCTAAGAAAAGACTCTTCCGTCTCTTCCCGTGGATGTCGTAAAAGCCGACTAAGGGATTACCCGGACTTATTTGTAGGATTCGTTGGTATAAGATTTGTTCTGGCTGCTAGCTTATTTAAGAAATATATTATTGCAGGAAGAGAGCGTTAGCAGAGTCAGTCATGCAAAGCAATGGCGGCAATGAGCTCGCCACTTGTCACATCTATTTCCCACGATAGTTCAACCCACAGAGAAAAGAGGCCAATATGAGGCTCTGCCTACCCTTTCGGGGAAAGAGGCGTGTGATATTTCTACATTACCAATATAAATAGAATTAGAACAAAATTTATATGAGGCGCAAAACAACGAGGTACATTACATATTACGAAATATAAACCAGCATTTGTAAATAGCAAATAAGTTAAGACTGCGCCAACGCCAGGCAGAAATCTTCATACAAAAAAAAAACGCCACGCGCCGCTCGAAAAAGTGGTTTTTATTGAATATCTCGTGATATATAGATAACTTTAAAAACCCCGTGTTGGATTCCTCCGTTTTATAGTATTGATTTTATTTATCCTATTTTTGACCCAATAATCTGTACCATATTGAGAAACAATCGAATCTTGCCAAAAGTTAGAGGTAAGTTGTGTTATTTTTAATCGAGAAAATTATGTCCTATATTATAACCATATTGTTTCTGTCATGGCTATCCCTCGGTATTATAATATAGTAGCAATGCATATTTTTAATTTGAACATTGTACTTGATTTAGTCAGTTAAAAATCTAATCTAATATTGGTAATTTTGCGTTATAAAATACCTACCGCGCGTTACCTTAAGAATAGGTTTTTTAAAATTGCATGGCAACAGATGGTTCTAAAAGGCTCTAAATAAGTATATTTCAATCGTTCGGCGTACCACTATAAAGAATCTTCTACAGACTGTGATGATATTGTAATAAGTAACTAATTTTGAAGAAATTAAAAAAATCCTCAGCGCAATGAAACGCCTGAATCTGTATTTTGATCAAACATAGCTAAGAATACTCCAGAATAATTCACATTTCAATCCAAAAAAAATAGAAATCGGTTCAACCGTTTGGGAGCTACGATGCTACAGACACACACACACACACACACAGACACACAGACACGTCAAACTTATAACACCTTGTCGTTTTTGCGTCTGGGGTTAAAAAATAAATTACCTTTCCTTTATTGTGCATAACTTAGAAACTCGAATTGTATAACTAAATTGAATTGAAGGCTATATTACTTATTTTCAGACAAAATTCCTCTGAGTCATGTCCAAGGTCGTTTCAGCTCTATCACAAAGCCAGTATCGTTTGTAATCCTTCGGGCTATATACTCGACTACTATTGAGTGTCTATATCAGAGGCCTAAAGGTGAGTATACACTAGAGCATTTTCCCGAGCATTTCCATGTAATGTAACGTTCCTGCGAATGCTCGGCACTCTGTTCGGCGTAATGCTTACAGTGAATGTGCATTTACCCGTAACATTTCGTTGTACCTTGCGTTCACTCGTTGTACTTGAACACAACTGACCGCGTGCGTCGTTCGTCCCTCTCCCTCCGCGTCACTCGCGCATCGACCACGCTCTTGCAAAGCCTCGACGAAATGTTACACCAACATACTGGTTGGTTTGTACAATTAGGTTGTAACAAAACGGCGAGCATGCTCGTAAGAGCGGCTCGTTGTTCTGTTACAAGTAAATGTTCTAGTCTGTACTCACCTTAAGCTTGTACCGCCACTCAGTCTTCTCTGTAAAACTTGTTTGTATTCTTTACGTGATTGAGAAATGTTCGTGTGTGAGACTCGATATTGTAATTTGATTTGGTCTTAAGGAGGGGTATGCCGCAAAATTCATTAGCTTAGATTTGATTTTTAACATACTAAATCAAGTACAATATTTAAATTAAAAATATGCATGGACACTACATTATAATTCCAAGAGATCACTGTACCAGAAACACGATAGGACAATATTTTATCGATAGAAAAAATATCCAAAGTTACGTCTATTGTTTGCCTAGATTTGATTGTTTATTAAAATGGTGTATTATATTATTGGGTACAAAATTAGACAAATAAAATCAACACAATAAAGCCGAAGGTTTACTATAGGGGTTTTGTAAAATCTTTTATATTTTACGAGATATTAAACAAAAACCGCTTTTTTTAGAAGCACGAGGCGTTTTTTTGTAAAGGCTTTTTCCTAGGGTTGGCGCAGTCTATCTAATAAACTTCTTTGAGCGTGAACCGAAATTTGGCTGTCTTGAAGTTTTTACTTATTGGTGGTATAGCTATCCTAGATTTACTTTTCATGTAGGAAGATAGCATTAGTAGCTACCGTGCTCTGTCTTTGTTTGTCCTGTACACTACACATTGACAGAGCGACGCGAGATCGTACAGACTAATTTCAGGATGCGGCATAAAGTATGTAATGTTTTTTTATGTGTGTTTGTCCGACGATAACTGTTGAACCATTGCGATGAAAGTTGGTAGGTAGGTTATGTTAATATAGGATTTAAATTCATAGATGAGCTTGATCTGTACCGGGGTTTTTGAGCTACGGTGTCCACGAGAGGTCACCTCTAGTTTTTTTATACTACTTTATTGACGGAACAAGCAGGTGGCCCACCTGATGTTAAGCGGTAACCTCTAAACAGTGCATTACCTTATAGGTCACGTCCACCTAGGACGCACCCTATGTGGCATTGCACTGCGCCCGCCACCCTGAGGCATAAAGATGAAAAGTCTCATTTGCCTGTAATTTCACCGGCAGCCTTACCCTTCAAACCGGAACACAGCAATGCGAGCACTACTGCTTTGCGGCAGAAATAGAATATGGTGGTAGTACTTCCCCGGACGAACTCTTTCACAAAAAAGCTCTACTACTACTAAACTCACGTCACTAAGTTTTAACTCACGTGGACCCCCGTAGCCAAAAACCTTTACACAGATCAAGTTTATGCTCGAACTTAACTATTATATTCACAACCTACCTACCAAGTTTCAACAAGATTGGATCAAGTTACTGCAGTTTTCGTCGGACAAACTCATAAACAAATTAAGTTAGCCCTTCACTTTGCGTACTTGCGCAAATATTTTCATTATTTTGCCAAGCCAAATAACATCATATCTTGTAGAGCTCATGGTTGATTTTGCCTTGGAAATATAACATAAACATTTGCACAAATACGCCAAGTAAAGTACTACCATTACGTACAAACACCGATTCGTCCAAGTTTAAGAGAACTCAATCGTTTAATAATGTTAGGTACTCAATTTTCTTAATTCTACGTGTCTATTTCTGTACTCTATTTAATTTTCTTCTAGACTCTTATTATAAAATCAAGTAATATAACGAACAAAATTCTATACAAATATGATTAATGCGAAAATTTCAACTGTATTTTATATGAGATAGGCTTATTAGTAGTATGCTTTCATTTTACAGACAAATGTTTCAAAAGATCGGATCACAGATTACGTTCATTCATCGCTCAGTAGATGAGTGAATGGAATCACAGGGTTGTCACAAACGTTGATTTTAATGATCCGTGATAATCAAATATTTCGTGTAGGTAGGGGTGGGTAAAACTATCTTTCTTTATAATAACTCTTACATTGTTTAAGAAAGTCATTAAAATCTACAAAAATCAAGCTCAAAGATGTTTTTAACTCTTATTGTGATCGACAGTCCAATCGTTCCACCCTTTAAAATAAAACTGGGGTCTACAAAGCCACAGCCAAGTATTCAAACGCTAACTAAAGTTCATTGAAGCGACAACCCTGCTCCCCTATGGTAGGTAGATATAGATCCAGCAGCCGCCCTTCCTCATCCAATTTAAGCTGTATTGAGACTTTGAACTCCCGCCCTCGGCTAAAGCAGCAACTTGTACGTAATCTGCACCAAGCCAGAGTAAATCATGAAGTGAGGTACAACAGCAGGCGTATAGAATGTTACGAATGGAAATCTAAATTATGACACGCAACTGTATGCCGCAAAATTCCTAATCGTAGATTCGATTATTAACCAACTAAATCAAGTACAATATTAAAATAAAAATATTATGCATGGATACTACGTTAATTCCGAGGGATCACTGTACCAGAAACACGATAGGACAATATTTTCTAGATAGAAAAAAATCACAAAGTTACCTCTAACTTTTGGCTAGATTCGATTGTTTATTAAAATGGTTCATATTATTGGGTAAAATGGGAGGGCAACGTCAACAACGTAGAGATATATTTTCGTGGTATTTTGTTACTATCACACAAAACAAACAAATCGCTATTGTAGTTAAAAATCGTTCATATAACGTTTACGAGCAAAGAATATACTACATAACATAGCATCACTACGATGTAAGGTACGCGTACACCGCACAGATAATGCATTTGATAATTTTGACAGCCACAGTTGAGCCAGCGCTATCTATCGAGCCATATCGAACTATTATAATTGTTATTTTTCTTATAAATTCAAAAATCCCTACGTTTTGCGTTGTGCAAGAAAGTTTAAAGCTAAAGAGCCCGTTGTTGATGCGCTACTGGGTGTACCTACACTACGCCCCGCGCGCCGCTGAGCCGCTCTCCTACTTAAGTGAATCCATCCGGTACCAAGTCTCGATTGATGTGGGCTTTCTTTTAAAACGATTCCTAATTGAAAGAAATAACATACTTTTATGTTCTGAGGGTTCTGTAAATGTTATCTACCTATTTACTAAACTCTGGAACTCAACGTCAGCATGGTAACATGCATGCAAATGCGGCAAAGAGTACGCCACCTATCACGATTAAACACGCCAACAAAGTGAAGTGAGGCGCTGCCTATATCTACGAAAAATTGCCCGAAAAGTATTTCGCACAGACCATATATCAAGATAGACACCGCAAACACCTACATTTATGTGAAACCAGGCATGCCGTTTTATTTTGCACCTACTTTACTACGAAATATCTCTATTCGCACGACTAGCTGGTTTCGAAAAATGTTTACAGTTCACTATGGCGCAATTAGGCATTTTCTATTAACATTCGACGTGCTATTGCGAAGACAGCCGAGAGCGAACTGCGATTTGAGGTTTGCTACGCAAGCTTTCGGATAGGCAAAGTGACACGCAAAGAAGGTGCACTTGCGGTGTCTATCTTGATATATGGTCTGTGGTGTTTTGCCAGTAAATGCAGTCTGTGAGTAATTACAATTACACGTATCTACTTCAGAAAACTTTTCAACACAAAAGCACTGCATGAATGCAGATTTCCTGGTGCATTCATGCAGTGGACCGTCCAAAGCTGCCTCGATTTGGTCAGTTCATCTCATGGGCGATCTGCCCCGTGCTCGTGTGCCCTCAACTTTACCTTGTACAACAAGGCGTTCAATGAACACCTCGCTGCATCGCCATACGTGTCCGAAGAAAGTGAGGATGCGAGATTGCGACTTTTTTTCTGTTTCTTAGTTTGTTTCGGACAGAATGGATGCGTGGGCCTTTTTTCAAACTTTAAACATTATTTTACTTTTAAAAAAAAATTAATGTATTTTATTGATTACCTAAGTGTCTAAATTATTTTTTGGGGTTACTTTTTATGTTATTGTGTTATTTTATATTTATTTTTCTGCTTTTGTCCTACGTTTTTTCATGTGTTCTGTTTGTTCTGTTTGTTTTTTGTATATGCGTCGCAATTTTTTTTTTCTTTTCATTTCATTGCACTTTAGCTGGTAATCTCTGCATGATGCCGAGTTCTTGGAGTATGGACTGATTGGTACGAAACTCAGTCGACGAAACCCCAAGAATTCTTCTCCAGCACCACATCTCGAGAGCATCTATCCTCGTAGAGCTCCCGTTGGTGATATTATCTTAGTCTTGATTTTATGAATATGCGGTTTCCACGTCTTGCATACACAAGTTACACAACACATACAGACATTGCAAGTTAAATAAAATCTTGTCAAAAGTTTATTTTAGTAAGTTTATCTTATGATTTATGGATATTATCAAGGGTATTTATCGCGTATTACCTTATAAATACCATAAATATGAGTTCTAATCTTATGATTTGTTTGCGAATGCGAGGTAATTAATTTAACCTCGGCCCAAAGTGAAACCCTTTCAGTGGGATCGAAGAAGTTCAACTCATTGATTGCTTCTTAGAAGACGGCAGAAAGTTTGCGAGTGTACGTGAGTTTTACTTTCTATGGTGTGGTGATTTCACCTATAGATACTAAGTTCTAGGGACACATCGACAACTCCTATTTGACATAACGAAGTTCCATTATTATGTTGACAGCTATTTGAAAATAGCAGAATGTACCCTAAGTCTTCGACCAAAGTAAAAGAACCCAGTACTGTTATTCTGAGTGTAATAAAGTACTAATACGAAAGGGCAAACATCGGTTTTTCGAAACAGAAATATGATTGCAAGTCTTAGAGCATGATGGGCTTCTGTTGCAAGTGATTTAAAAAACAACAGTTATTCACGAACGCACATTAACTAGCACGCGGTTCAAATATTTAAACGATCTGCAGTTCAGGGAGTTCTAGGTATGTTCTATGTGTAATCAAAAATATCTATCTATGTAATGTATTGTATTAAGTATATCAGCTATCTAGTACCCATAACACAAGCTCTGCTTAGCTTGGGGCTAGATAATGTAGTGTGAAATGTACAGTATTTAAAAAAATAAAAATAAAAAAACTTAGGTATCAGTGGGCGGGCTATGGTGACTGGTGGTAGTATTTTTTATTTTTTGGTAGTAGGACTAAGAGAAACTGGTTTCCCTCGTGGTCCTTCTAGTAGAACAAAATAGTAGGACCAAGAGAAAACGGCAGGTAAAGTGGATCAACTTTGCAAGAAATTTATGTACTGAAGTTTGTTGATATTTCGAGAATCATCTGAAAAACTGACCGTTATGAAACTACTAACCCACCTACCAACCCAACAAAAAATGAAATAAAACCACTGACAATCTTTAAACGTTGTAAAATATCCAATACCCTCCCTGTTCAAAGCTCTTTGAATCCAACGAACAAATTAATAGGCACAGCAAAGCCAGCAAGGCTACGATTTGTAGGTATTCCTTCGACCGCACAAGAAAATATGAATAACAGAAGGCTGATCCGAGTTCACGACTATAAAGCCGAGATATATAGACATAAGTTAGTACGTACTAATGCTTAGCATTGTCTCTGTCCCTCTCTAGCACGCGTGATTTGACAAGTGCGTGAAAGAGACAGGGATAATGCTAAGCATTAGTATGTACTAAGTAACGTCTGTCTTTACGTTATACCCCACCTTAGTGGGGTATAACGCAAAATTAGATCTTAGATTAGATTTTTAACTGAATAAATCAAGTACAATATTCAAATTAAAAATATGCACAGATACTACATTATAATACCGAGGGATCACCCAGACAGAAACATGATATAATAGGACAATATTTTTTCGATAGAAAAAACTCCAAAAAAAGTTACCTCTATTTTTTACCTTTATTCGATTGTTTATTGGGATTTCTGTTAATTAGATTATTGGGTCAAAAATTGGATAAATAAAATTAATACAATAAAACGGGAGGTTCACCGACGGGGTTTTTTTAAATTATCTATAATCCCCGAGATATTCAATAAAAACAGCTTTTTCGAGTGGCGCGTGCCGTTTTTTTTTGTATGAAGATTTCTGCTTGGCTGCTTTTAAGGCGCAATAGGTTCACAGCCTAGCCTCATTAGGTCCATAATGAGCTCTAGATTTTTTTATTTTTTGATAAGAGTTCTTACTGTTACTACTAGTATAGTATTATTTTATCTGTGCTGTTACCAAAAAGAAAACAAAATTTGGTTTTCATAAGCTTTTTATCTAGTGAAATCATTAATTCAATACACTACTTGAATTACTTCACTCGATAAAAAAATATACCAAAGATAAAGATATGATAAAATACCTTTTTTACCACCTTTTTTAAATTGAAATACCATTTTAGACTTACCTTCTACACGTTTTAATTTTTGAAACATTTGGTTACATATTAATTATTATTTGAGTTAGTGAACTCATCAACAAAATTTAACTAAACTCTAAAGGGCATTTTTATATATAAAACACGGTATCATAGCGTGCGCTCACCTTCTTTGCCTCATACAAATATCTTCGTTGAACCTGGTTGAACCAATAGCGCCTTATAGCGATTCAAGCGATTGACGCAATGGAAATTTTGGTAAATCAGCGACCACCATGGTTTACGAACGTTTATAGGCAAAGTAACTTAGAGTGCGCATTAGTTAATCAACACCTGAAAACAGTGGATTAATAGTGAAAATAACATCGCAATTAGTATGGAATACAATTTGGATGTAATTATCGCTATTAATCCATTATTTTCGTAAACCAAACATGATTTGCCGCAAATAATGACCAATAACAAGTAATTAATATTGAAAAAATTAAAAAAACCCTCTACGCAATGAAACGGCTGAACCGATTTTGATCAAACATAGCTAAGAACCCTCACGACAAAATCACCTTTCAAACAAAAAAAAACTAAATCGGTTCATCCGTTCGGGATCTACGATGCCACAGACAGACACACACACAAACAGACACGTCAAACTTATAACACCCACACTGCACGATCTGATCCCACCATCTCCTTTTCATCATAGGACGAGCAGGCGTACGGCTCAGTACCATCCTTACCTCATTGGTATACCTTCTATTCGTACAAAACGTTTCGGTTCTACCTTTATAGTGCGAACTGCTAAGGAGTGGAATACACTGCCGTCGTCTTTCTTTCCTGAAAACTTTAATCTGGGTCTCTTCAAGTCTAGAGTGCCTAGGTGCCTTCTTGACCTTTGTGCTCGATCTTCGGCCACATCGCCACTTACCAACAGGTGAGATCGTGGTCAAACAAAGATCTATCAATGTTAAAAAATAATAAAATAAAAAACCCTTCCTTTTTGCGTCGGGTGTTAAAAAAGCCAACAACAGTCATTTTAGTGTAAAATTATACTCTGTTCGCCCATATTTGGTAAAATACGTTAGTATGAAAAAGCAACCAACTTAACTCAGTGTGATCAAAGCTCATTTACATCAACAGCTGATTTGGAGTGATCCAGAAAGACTTCGGCTTTTGAATAAAGGCATTTTTAAAACTTTATTATGCTACCTAATGTATTCATAGGGTGAGGTTAAAAACATTTCACCCCCTTTTTACCACCAGGGGGTGAATCTGGGGGTGCAAGATCTCTCATCAATATTAAACCGGGGAGAACAACAATTTGTTGATTACAATATTATACAAAATCATGGTTATTCAGCGGCTTCAGAAACGGCGGGCACAGCTACTTCGATAGCAGTAAGTCAACTTGACAAGATGACAGTAAAATATTCACTGAGGAAGGGAAATTTTTCACTTTGAATTGTTAAAATAACTCTTTTCAAGCATTTTGGTGAGGACGATATAAAGAAAGACAGAAAGAAAAATTATTTACTTGAAACGGCACACACGGAAAGACACTCAACAAATAAAAAATAAAAAAATGTTAAAACTTAACTGGTAATAAAAGGCATAAACTTAATTTAAGTGTCTCTCAGTGCCATCGACGCAGTGACGTCACAAATTGGAGTCCGACTCAGCGTGATGTTGCATATAGTTACACAATGCTGATCTTCCGCCGGATCTAAGTGGGTGCGTCACTCAGTCACAAGTCAAAACATAATATAGTAATACAATAATACATTTTATTATAAGCTATATTATAAGCTTATATTTTATTATTTTAATATATTTTATTATATTTATATAATGTACCTAACGCCAGAGATGCCTTCCTTCATTCTACAAATAGTTTCTATTAACATCACAAACCAACATACATACCTACATACATACATAACATAACATAACATAAGACCCAACAGTCACATGCATAGTCCTGATCCTACACTAGGATTCCCTTTGTCTTGGGTATCAGAAACTACGAGTAACAAGGTACCATAACACTCAGACCAGGAACAAATATTTGTAGATCATACAAACATTTGTCCCGCAGCGGGAATCGAACCCGCAACCTTTCGCATCTCAGCCGGCTACTTGCTCTACGCGCTACAGAGGCCATCATCACGCTACAGAGGTTGGAGAGAAATCAATCATGATTGTCCAATTATTCTGTATTTTTGAATCAATAAGGTTTCGTAATTAGTTTCATGCTTTGTATTTTAAAGATTTACTGGAAATATAAGAATGCAGTTTTAAACTACGAAAAATTTAGCACCCGATAGCAGTTAAAGTTGTTGGAATATGACAATTCTAACCTACTTTTTTTTTAATTTCCTTAGTGTGCAAGCTTCAGACTCCGCTCCCCTACCAACACCCAAAAAAAGCAAAACACCAAAAATAAGCAAATTACACAAAATCTTCTGCCCCCACAATCAAACAGCAAGATACAGTGATATATTTTGTTTATTCCCTAGCCCCATAGCGGTACAAAATTGCAGTAATATGCCAGTCCGTAAAAGCATAAAAAACTCGATTCCCGCCCATAAGTTGCCCCACTGAGATCGCTACACCGCACATTGTCCAATAATGATTGTCCCATCTTTAGTCGAAGTTCACGATGCGCGACAAACTTTCTATTCAAACTCGAACCTAACGAGTGCTATTCATAGAGCACGAGTTGATGGAGCTGTACCCTGCCTACCCCAATTAATCATCGAAATACCTCAGTGGCACAGCGGACGAAGGTTCGCCTGCAGGAGGTTGCGAGTTCGATTCCCGCCTTGGAACAAATATTTGTACGATCTGCATATATTTGTTCAGGGTGTTCTGGATTTTCTATGTATAATAAAAAATATCTATGTAAGTAATGTATTGTATTAAGTATATCAGTTATCTAGTACCCATCATAACACAAGCTCTGCTTAGCTTGGGGCTAGATAATTTTGTATGAAATGTCCAGCATTATTCATTTATTTATTAAATAGCACATGTCATTATTTCTGAACACAAGCTAAGCCGCGGGTTAAAGATTGTTTATTAAGAAACATATAGACACACGCTTTTTCCCAGAAACGGTAGGCAGAGCCTCAAATGGCCCTCTCTTCACCGTGGGTTGTACCATCGCGGGAAATAGATGTGACATGTCGTGAGCTCATCGCCGCCATTACTTCCCACGACTGACTCTGCTAACGCTTTCTTCCAGTAATAAACATTCCAGCCGCCAGGACAAATCTTATACCAACAAATCTTACAAACATGTCCGGATAATAATAACACATTCCTGTAGTAGTATGTTAAGTAATAATGCTACATAATCTAGCCTTGAATCAAATTTTTGGGCATTTCCTTTTCCATTTCAATTTTTGGGTTTTCCGCAATACACAAACGTTGGAAGATAATGTTATCTAGCATTAAGTTCGCCTGTGTGCAGTATTTTTTAATTTGAGCAATTAATCATTTTCACACACTGCTTATTTATCCCGCTAGGTGGCGCATTATCGCTGGTGTTTTTTCTTAGCCAAACATAGGTCTATAAATGTTTTAAAAAAAACTGACAAAAGTGTCAAATATCAATGGATAATTGTAGTAAATAAACATGAAATAATTAGTCTGGTATAAAACATGCCTCTGTGTAGTGCATTTCAGTGTAAAAATAAAGGTACACACCGTTTCCTTTCTGATGAGAAAAATACAAGACCACTAAATGACATGCACCAGCGATGGTGGCCCTATCTGAGATTAGTTTTGCCTGTGGCTCCTCATTGGCATGGTGGTAGTACTTCCCCGGACGAACTCTTTCACAAAAAAGCTCTACTACTACTAAAGCTATTACTTCATCTTGGTACAAGTTAGTATAAATCGTTGTGATTTACCTCGAAGGGCCCCTTACCAACACGACGGTGGTACAGACAGATAAATAGATTCCAGCTGCAACGATCCTGACAGAGAACTTCGCTTTTCTAAAATCTTCCAATAAACATTAAAACTCTTTTACGAAAAGGTCTACTACTACTAAAATCGTACAATTGTAATATTATGAAAGCAATTCATTATCAATAGATAACTCCAAGTTTACACACGTATGTGGGTAAGTAACATTAACAGTTTGAACACAGCAAGGCAAACAGCCGCGGAGTAATAGCCATAATCATGGTAAACCCGCCTGTTCGGCGAACAGCGGTAAATTATAAAAATACAGCGTACAATCATGAACAACAGTAGGTCGGAATAGAATGTTTCTTGTTTTAAAAGCAGCCTATAAAATACGAAATGTAATTGCATTGGTGTCCGACACAGTTTTGACTTCAACTTTATAGTTCAATTAAATAGGTTTTAGTGTCGGCTTCTCATATCAAAAACAATAGAAACATCGTATGTCAACTTCTGGCGTGGCTAGTGAGTAACCAGTTGAAACTCAGAGATGTGAGTTTGATTGCTGCTGTGTGACAGAAAGTTGTTCATAATTACGTATACCTCGGGCAAATTTTGCAATTAGATAGACACGGGCAATTCTTTTGAGAAGGAGGCCAAGAGGAGGATTCTGGTGGGCAGCGTTCGGAAAACTACGCCATGTCTTCTCGTCCTATACTACAATGACTGAAGACTAAAGTCTTGCCTGAAGACTAATCCGTGCGTCTTACCAGTAATGAGCTATGGTGCCGAGTCGTGGACACTCACGGTAGAGCTAATCCAGCAGTTTAAGGTTGCAAAGTGAGGAATGGAACGGGCTGTGCTCGGAGTTTCTCTGAAAGATCCGAAATGAGATTATCCGACAGAAAACTAAAGTCATTGACATAGCCCACCGGATTAGCAAGCTGAAGTGGCAACGGGCTGGTCATTTCGGTCGGAGAACCGACAACCGTTGGGGTAATCGAGTTCTTGAGTGGAGACCGCGTTTTGGAAAATGTGGCGTGGGTCGCCTTCTGGCTAGGTGGAGCGATGACCTACGAAAGGCGGCGTCAGAAAGTGGGTGAGATGAGCCGAACACCGGGCTCAGTGGCGCGTATTGGGAGGAGCTTATGTCCAGCAGTGGTCTAGTGTGGGCTGATGATGATGTGGGGCAGAATATGTTTGCATAACTAGAGAGCCGTCTAGAAATGTAACGAGCCCCAATTCACGGTCGTGTGGTGTACACTACACGGTTTTTTTTACAGAAATTAAGGTTCATTGGGGGTCCGCTAGTGGCGCTTTTCGGTTTTCCATACTAAAATCCGTCTTGTGTACCTTCATTTTACGTCGATGAGTGTACCTACACCTATACACTACACGCCCATGTTAAATTTTCAGACTGTAGGCTCAGTAAATGACTGTTCTGGGTTTAGGTGTTTTGTTGTATTATCATAGTACTCTCGTAGTTATTGATACCCTAGGTGATAAACTAGGTATCCTAGTGTTGGATCAGGTTTTATTATATTATGAAACAGATAAACACATTACCCTACGGTCTACCTTACGTAAAGTGGTCACCGTCGCCTATAGACACCGGCAACACCGGGGGCATTGTCGATGCGTTGCCACCCAGAAGATGTTATGAAATTACCCAACTGTCCACCTAACGTAATGTGGTTACCTTTGCCTATAGACATCAGCAACACCGGGGGCATTGCCGATTCGTTGCCACCCAGAAGATTTATTGAAATTACCCAACTGTCCACCTTACTTAAAGTGGTCACCGTCGGCTATAGACACCAGCAACACCGGGGGCATTATCGATGAGTTGCCATCCAGAAGATTTTTTGAATGTTTTCTTGGCATATGCGTTACTAATACTCGTATGGAAAACCTCGGATGGTACCTCATTCCACAGCTTATAGGAAGATGAGAAACGAATCGCTTGAAAATCTCAGGGTTCTGTGATGTGTCGATGAGCTTTGTCATGGTGCTGGGAACAGCGATGGTAAAATTTCGATGCCCAAATGAGCTCGTCGCTGCATTCCCCGTTGTAGAGGACTAAGTATGAATATGTTATTTGTTTATTTATTTTTAAACTAGTGTCCACTAGTAGCCTATAGCTCAATCCAGAGCATAATCTATCCGAATACCAGTTTTCATCAAAATCGGTTCAGCCGTTTCGGCGTGGTTGTGTAACAAACATCCAAACATCGTAGCTTTGTACATTTATGATATTAATGGGATGGGATGGGGTTGGTTTATCATTTATACATTAAAAGCTTGATAAAATAACTTCTTCGCGCCTGTACCTCCTAATATAGGGCTGGGCTCGCGTGCCGGGCTGTATTTCATACGCTCGGGGTCCGCTGAAGAGTACTTACTCACCTCGTTTAGTGAAAGTAATAGCTCCAATGAAACAGTGCTAAATGATATAAGAATTATCAACATTATATGTATTCAACTTATTTATGAATTTAAAAAAACTTCCTTCTAGTAAAACTTATATATATGAAGCTAGCTAACCTACAACAGTTTGTCAATACCACAGATAAAATAATACTATACTTGTTGGTATATTTTGTTATTGTTTATCTCTAGACAGATTATCATGAATTACTTAACTTTGTAACGCAGTGTATCCGGCCTAAGAATAGACCCCTTCGTCTCCGCCCGTGGATGTCGTAAAAGCCGACTAAGGAATTACCCGGACTTGATAAGATTCGTTAGTAAAGTATTTGTCCTGACTTCTAGCTTATTTAAAGAATGTGAATGTGTGTGTGTGTGTTACTGGATGAAAGCGTTAGCAGAGTCAGTTGTGGGAAGCAACGGTGGCGATGAGCTCACCACTTGTCACGTCTATTTCTCACAATGGTGTAACTCACAGTGAAAACAGGCCCATTTGATTCTCTGCCTACCCTTTCGGGGAAAAAGGCGTGTGGTTATGTATGTATGTATAAAATGACCGTTTTCATGATAGGTTTCTGCGTTATCGCTGGGTAGACAGAATCAAATTCGTTGCTCGTTCGCGGAGGCCATTGGCAGGGAGCCTCGAGGCCACTATCCGAGGATTCCTTTTTAAGCCCTTAAAGAAGGGTAATTCGTAATTGGATGCTTCCGAGGGCTCCCGAGAGACGACCGGAGAGTCACAATAAAGTGGGCTAC
The DNA here is from genome assembly GCA_932527175.1 of Operophtera brumata. NCBI lineage: Eukaryota > Metazoa > Arthropoda > Insecta > Lepidoptera > Geometridae > Operophtera > Operophtera brumata. The sequence goes on along the minus strand of OW052239.1, from coordinate 47,362,538 downwards.
TTAGCTAGAAATGTGACGTAAGCAGATTTCCAGAGTCTCGTCCAAATCTTTCTTGGAACGTAATCAAACTAATGATAAGTAATTAATTTTATAAAAATTAAAAAAAAACGTAACGCAATAATACGGCTGAGCCGATTTCGATCAAATATAGCTAAGAAAACTCTCGACAAATTCACCTTACAAAAAAAAACAACAAAAAAACTAAATCGGTTCATCCATTCAGGAGCTACGATGCCACAGACAGACGCACACACAGACACTTCAAACTTATAACAACCGTCGTTTTTGCGTCGGGGGTTAAAAATGGACAATATGTAAATACATGCCTACTTTAATAGACACACGTCTTTGGTCAGTAAGTCACCTATCTCAGGACCACTAGAATTAAGAGGCTGGCAACAGCTAAATTCCGTCACTATCTAACTCAGTAAAGTTCAGGTAAGTTAGAAAGTGACAAAACAGCGCTCGAGCTATGACAAGTGAACGAAAATCACGAAAACCGGTATTTAAACAGATATTTGCTGCGTAATAGAAAATATAAATCGACTATGCCCTCTAAAATAATATTATTTGTTACTCTTATTAATGTTATCGATGTACGCATGTACGCTGATAGCTAATAGAGATGTTTACGTTATAAGCGCACTGTATAGGTAAGTTCACGATTATTTCATCGATAAAATTTATCGAAATCGTGTTTTGGACTCGATCATGCCCTTGGAAATATGATGAGGATTAACATATAGTAGATTGTATCATAAGGGAGCAACATAATATTTTTACGGCGAGGGCGCTTTTTTGAATCCAGAGCGAAGTGAGGGATTCTAGAGTAGAATCCCGAGCGTAGCGAGGGATTCTTTAGTAGAATCCTGAACGTAGCGAGGGATTCAAAGTACGTCGCCCGAGCCAAAAATATATGTTGCGCCCGTGTGATACACTCTGCTTTTCATCACCCACTATGAGAAAATAAAAGGCGCCTCATATGTTATTGTAATATTATTATTTAGTAAAACAAATGGTTGGTTTTTTGTGTTTTGTGTTTTTTTTGGGTGTTTTTTTGTGTTTTTTGTGTTTTTTGTGTTTTGTGCTTTTTTGTGTTTTTTTTGTGTTTTGTGTTTTTTGTGTTTTTTTTTGTGTTTTGTGTTATTTGTGTGTTATGTATTTTTTGTGTTTTTTTTTGTGTTTTATGTTTTTTGTGGTTTTTTTTGTGTTTTTTTTTGTTTTTTTTTTGTGTGTTTTGTATTTTTTGTGTTTTTTTTTGTGTTTTTTTTTGTGTTTTGTGTTTTTTTGTGTTTTTTTGTGTTTTTTTTGTGTTTTGTGTTTTTTGTGTGTTATGTATTTTTTGTGTTTTATGTTTTTTGTGTTTTTTTGTGTTTTTTGTGTTTTTTTTTGTGTTTTGTGTTTTTTGTGAGTTTTGTAATTTTTTTTTTTTTTTTTGTGTTTTTGTGTTTTTTTTGTGTTTTGTGTTTTTTGTGTTTTTTTTTGTGTTTTGTGTTTTTTTTTTGTGTTTTTTGTGTTTTGTGTTTTTTTGTTTTGGGTTTTGGGCCGTCGTACCAGCCAGTATTTATTCAAACAATATTTGCATTCGAATTATTTGGCGCTGGTTCCAAATTCAATAAGTGCGCCGCAATTATCTTTGCCGCGCACTTTTTGAATTAGGAACTTAATAAGTGCGCCGGAAAACTCATTACTGCCCGCTAAAAGTTTCTCATAGAAAACACCACCGTTGGGTGCACTTAAAGGCGAACCCAGTCGTCCTTTTCGAATAGATGGGATGAAAATATATTTTGTGTTGCCTTAAACTGAAGATTATGCTAAAAATATGTTTAAACAAGCCTAATTGACTCTTGTCAGCCTCTTAAGTTGTGCAATGAGTTACCAAGGTTACAGAGAAAGAAGTAGTGAACGAAGGTTTTTTTTAGCTACTTGAATGGCGGAACAAGCAGATGGCCCACCTGATGTTAAGCGGTAACCTCTGCCTTTAACAATGCATTACCTCATAGGTCACGTCCGTCATAGGTACGCACCCTATGTGGCAATGCACTCCGCCTGCCACCCTGAGACAAAAAGATGAAAATCTCATGTGCCTGTAATTTAAAATTACAATGTCAACGATTTCGTTGATGCTCCGGCGCTCTCGGCTTCCGATGGTGTTTGTTCATGGACGTGTTCATGTGTTGACTTTCTATAGCTTGCTCGTACTAACTCTCGGGTCCCGGGTAAAATATATTGAGAAGCACGCAAGTTTGGAATAATTGCATTTCGCTGAACGAACGGTGGAATTACTCAAAATTGAAGCCTTTCGAAGAATTTATCGAAAATAGGTATTAATATACTTGTGCTTACAAAATGAGGAAAGGGTTTTCCACCCCTAAATATTATCCGATCCCGATGACTTTTAAATTGAACGAGCGGATCGAGTACAATCTAGTTTAGTTACATTAGTTTTGTACTAATGTTTCTCCGATGAAAACTTCCGAAGTATATCATAATCCAAAATGACAATAAAAATCTTTCAATTGACATCCCCTAGACACGACCGCATAAAAAACAGGTCTTTCCCCTTTTTTGGCCGTATCATCCATTATATTGCTTTTGTTCGTAAAAATTGAAGGCACCCGTTCCATAATAACCAAAGACCTCATTATAATGTTTTTTTTTCTTCTATGAAACCTGTAGACAAACTTTCTTACGGCCCACCTGATGTAAAGTGGTCACCGTCGCTTATAGACACCGGCAACACCGGGGGTATTATTTCAGATGCGCTGCCTACCCTGAAGGAATTTATTAACATTTTTCTTGAAGCAGCACATGTCGTAACCAAGCTGAAAAACTTCAAATGGAAGCTAATTCCATAGTTTGTAGGTATGGGGAAGAAATTATCTCGAGAAACGAGTCATACGAGAAACCCAGGGCTCTATGTGTGGATGAGCTTTGTCACGGTGCCGGGACGAGCGATGGTAAAATCTCGATGCCGCATGTTTCTATTTGATATTACCGAATCGATTGACACGTCATTCATCAAAATCGGATGAGTTGTTTAGATACTACGGTAGAAGATATGTAAATACACACAGACACACATAAAAGCTAGGGCTCCAAGGAAGGAGCCCTGTGATGCAGAGGGCTTTATCGAGGTGATAAGGAAGAAACGAAAGCCTTCTAGCCGGAACCAGTGTGGTACTCATGTATCCAGTGAGCAGCACTTCCGAGCGGAGGTACCCACCACGCAGATCTACGTGTCCCGCGTCTACTTCGATGTGAAGGCCGCAGAGATGGTGGAGTATATCAGGAAGAAAGCCGGAGTGGGTTTGAGGGTCATGAAGTTGGACTCTCGTCATAATGTGAGCTTTAGCTCATTTATGGTGAGGGTCCCTACGGAAAATGTGAAGACTTACTTGAGCCCTGACTTCTGGCCGAAAGGGGTGAAGTTCCGGCGGTTCAAGGGTCGCCTGTCACGTGATCCCCCGGGCCGCGACGCGTCGGCGATCACACGTGTGTTAGATTAAGTAATAAAGTGTTTTTATGTGTATGTTAGTTTCTAAGGTATTTATGTAGATATGGGCTTACTGTTTAGGTTTAGTGCATTTCTCAGTAAGCCTGAAATAAATGTTTTTTTTTTTTTTTTTTTTTTTTTTTTTTTTTTTATAAATAAATTCATAAATAGAATGCTAAAAACATAACCCTTTTTCCCTCATTTTGCTGTCCATTTGACTATTCCGTATATAGTCGGGTAATAACACCACTAATATAGGGTTAAGCATGTTAACAGCTTATTCAAAGGCATTAGTTAGGATTTAGTGGATGAAAAACTTCGAAAAATTTACACTATTATCTCTCACAGATAACATAATCTATTCCATTGTATTTTTTGACTATGTTATGCGATATCTTTACCTTTTTAATTTAAATAATACATAGAAAAATAAGAAAATTAGGGAATGAATCCCGTTTATTAAATAATAAATAAATATTGCTGGACAGTTCACACCACATTGTCTAGCCCCAAGCTAAGCAGAGCTTGTATTATGGGTACTAGACAACTGATATACTTAATACAATAAGTATATTACATAGATAGATATTTTTTATTATTATATAGAAAATACCCAGAACACCCTGAACAAATATCTGCAGATCGCACAAATATTTGTTCCGAGGCGGGAATCGAACCCGCAACCTCCTGCGTCGCAGGCGAACGTTCGCCCGCCACGCCACAGAGGCCGTCAACTGAAAGTACAACAATATTGTAAGCATATAAAGTCTTTTTTTATGTTATTGATGAAGGAACATCTTTTAATAATTTTTTAAAAAGTTCTGTTTATCTTCCATTAATTCATACCTATCAATATCAAGCAAACGCTAAATAACATTGAGTTTATTGACTATCAACACCAATAACATCCCAAATGTTTAACTATTGACCGGAAATATAGTCAGCATCTGACAAGACGATAAATAAAGCCGGCACTTGGGCTGGCAATAACGCCTGTGGCACTGTAGTGGTGTGGCAATAACGCCGGCTATGCTGTGGTGTGGCAATATCGGCGGCTAATAGCCTCGGGGTATCGGAACCAACTGCCGGTCGTTCAAGACTGGACTACCTATCTGTATTCAGCTTTTTTTCCTTATTTTCTGGACTGCTGTTTCTTTAACAATTTTCCTGTGCCCTTGACACGACGAACATTAGGTAAGGCGATAATAGCCCCCAAACTGCAATAAAGACCTCTCTTTGAAAGCCTACCTCTCTTTAACGGATTCACAAAATTTACTTGTAAACAATGTAAAATAGACGTATAATATGGTAAAAAATATGTTGTAAAGCTTATTTTTTAAAGTTATTGACCAAGCGAGCGAAGCTTCTCGGCTTCAAGTTCAATTTGCTTTCCCCTGTCAGTTTGTTGGTGCTCCTCCACAGGTCGTATTTTAAAACCGAATCTGGGCGAAACTTGGTATAAGGGTTCTAAAATTTCATGGTATTTTATTCGTCTGCGATTTTTCATTGGAGGGGGGTATTTTCCCCAAAAAGGGGGAAATTCGTTACGGCGCCATTTACTGGCTGCTTTTGAAAGTATTTGGCAGAAAAACTCGGTAGTCAATCCTAACCAAGAATTTCGAAATTAGCAAAATCGGTTAAGAGGTTGTCTAGATATACAATTGAGTTTATTTTATGGCCCACCCTTAACTAAACTTTAATTATATATAACAAAACAAAATAATCATAAAGTAATTACTAATATGAAACAGTATATAGTGAAAAACTGTGAGGGTGTGTGGGTGGGTGTATGTGTGTGTAATGACGATAACTAGAGTTGCCACGAATAGTGATCTAGCCGAATACCGAATACCGAATGTTCTGCAACGCTACGCAACGAACATTCGGCACTAAGTACATGCTTGTCGAACGCAAAATCGTGTCTTTTTTTTATCTTTCTTCTCCCGGGAGTAGCGTGTATAGTGAGAGGTTGTTTTCTGAACTTGGTATCATTTACGATGAAAATCGTAATCGTTTGCTACCATCAAATGCTGAAAAGCTTGTTTTTATCCATCACAACTTACCGCTGATTAATTTTACTTATTAAAATATTGTAATTTTGTAATATATACAAATCTTGAGTAATATGATGTGTCTTTTTTGTCCACGATTTGGTATTCGGTATTCGGCCAAATAATAAGTACTATTCGGCCGAATACCGAATATAAAAAAAAAAACGCCGAATAGTCCGAATACAGAATAGTAGCCAAATATTCGTGGCATCTCTAACGATAACATACTTGTTTTATTCTTTCTTTATATAAAGATTACTTTATTGAGATTCATTAGATTTAGATTCGTTAGGTTATGTTACCAATATTGTCTTTTTTATTTTTTAGTGAGTCATTTCTAAAGTAATTGCGCTAATGAATATTGGCAAGTAGTCGATGTCACCCCCTACAGCAGTAACTCAACCCGAAAGTAGGTAGCTACATCGTTGTACTAAATCACCTCAAGCGTCGTTGGAATCGTCTGAACTTAATGCAACTTTTATTACTATTTTATTGCTTGTTTTCAAAACTTTGTTGGAAATAAAGGTAATTTGTTTGAGCTGATTTGTCAAGTAAAGTATTTTGTGAAACAACGTTGGTTATTTTGTTATTTAAATTGTTATACTTTAGGTTTTGATTGACATGAGGTTTTATTGTGGTATGTCCGCTCTATGAATGGAACCGTCTCCTCCCGTAGATTTTGTAAACGTAGACTAAGGGATTATACCAGGGGATGAGCAGCAAGATCCATCTAATTACCCAACATCATTAGTGCGATCGCTAATCCGCCTGCCAATGTCTTTTTTAGGGTTCCGTACCCAAAGGGTAAAACGGGACCATACATGAACAGGAACATGAGTGTAGATAAAGTAGTGTATGAATCACATAACACACATCACATACACATAACTAGGTATTCAAACACTCGTGTGATACTATTAAACTTCACCATGGCTCGGTTTTTAAACTCACACGTGTTTTAATAACCCCTGTTATGTGACAATTTCATAAACTACTATTTATTGTACACAAGATACGTAGGTTAAAGTAGAGCTTTTTTTGTGAGAGAGTTCATCCGGGGAAGTACTGCCTCCAGATCTATTTCTGCCACAAAAGAGTAGTGCTCACATTGCTGTGTTCGGTTTGAACGGTATGGGTTAAAATACTATACATCATTATGTCCCAGGTTGGCAGGCGTAGTAATGCCACGTAGGGCGCGTCCTAGGTAAACATGACCTGTGAGGTAGGTAATGCATTGTTAAAGGCAGAGGTTATTGCTAAACATCAGTTAGGCCATCATCTTGTTTCGTTATTAATTCACATAAAAAAAAGATACTAAAACCTTCGTCTTGATCGAAGACTAAAACTTAACATAATACTAAACTAAAATAAAACATCATCATAGTAATCACATGCCTAATCGACACGTGGGTATCTCGTACAGCTCGCTTTACGAGATCTTTTCTCCCCCATACGTGCAAGTTGTAGAATGAGCTTCCTTCTGAGGTATTTCCGCTAAAACACAAAAAAGCTGCTTCATTTTTTTTTTTGGTAAAAAGAGTGATTAGGCCATTTTCGCCAAATTCCTTATCCTTCAGGGCAGGCAATCAATTGGCAATGCGTCTGGTGTTGCAGATGTCAATAGGCGACGGTAACCGCTTACCATCAGGCGGGCCGTATGCCAGTTTGTCGAGACATTACATAAAAAACAAAATAAATAATGCTATATCTCAGATCCACTCTGGTTCAGCGAGAGTGAACGACAAATATTAATAGAGTATCAGATTTAAATCTAATACACTATCGTAACTAGGATTTAAACTCCCATCTCGATTCTTCTCAGTCTTCAATTTAAACGAAAACCTTTGCAAAATCCTTTCAACAGCTCAATTTATCTTTATAAACTCCTCTGCAGTATTAAGAGCAAGCGCTTTACATTGTATGAGCACAAGCTGCATTGTAACATGAGTTAAACTTGAGATAAAGTTGCAAAGTCGTAGGGCACTTAGCGTTCTCTCTACATCAAGACTCGCAGCAAGATAGTCATAGTTATTCATAGTATCACAAAACTTACAACTAAGATATGTTAAGGCTGCGCCAGCACCAGGCAGAAATCTTCATACAAATAAAACGCATCCAGTCGCTCCAAAAATCTGTTTTTATTGGAGATCTCTTAAAATATAGATTATTCTATAAAACCCCTACAGTGAACTCTTGGCTTTGTTGTGTTGATTTTAAATAATTAATAATAATGATAATAATTTGCAGCATTTTAATAAACAATCGAATCTAGGCAAAAAATAGACGTATTTTTTTTAATAGAGAAAGTATTGTCCTGTGGCATTTCCAGTTCAGTGATCCCTCGGAATTATAATGTAGTATCCATGCATATTTTTAATTTTAATATTATACTTGATGTAGTCTGTAAAATCAAATCTAAAATTGGTAGATTTGCGACATACCCCTTAAGAGATAAAGCATTTTTTTTCAAGACAATTACTTTTCTTATTCTTGCAACAACCACAATACTAGGATACAATACACATTTAAGTCGGTTCGATTCCCAGACGTAGCAAGTAATTTTTAGAAAATCTTTGGATGTATTATTACTTAAATAAATTCTCCTTTCAGCAAAATATCCTATCTACAATATATAAAGTACTTTCCCTTCATGTCGCATAGTCTTGGGACGGCCTGTATACAAGGGAACAGATGAACAAACTTACATACAAACAAAGACGACCTCTGTGGTGCGGCGGGCGACGCTTGGCCTGCAACGCAGGAGGTTGCGGGTTCGATTCCCGCCTTGGAACAAATATTTGTGCAATCGCAGATATTTGTTCAGGGTGTTCTGGGTATTTTCTATGTATAATAAAAAAAAACTATCTATGTAATATAGTGTATTAAGAATATCAGATATCTAGTACCCATAATACAAGCTCTGCTTAGCTTGGGGCTAGATAATGTTGTGTGATCTGTCCAGCATTATTTATTTGTTTTTATTTATTTAAAGACTGCTAAACCATAACCCTAGTTTTGCTTCCCTGTGGTCAGTTAGTAAAATAGTATACATTGGCCATTGCCCGGGTTGTTATCGCAGCGCACACTATTCATTGCGCGCCCGATACCGGCTTTATTGACTTTTGTGGCTTAGAGCTAGCAAGGGAGGTCGGCAGCTTTATGTTAGGTGAGAATATTTTGTATTGGTAGTTACGATTGTAGTTAGAAGGCAAAACGTACCTAGATCTTTTATTAGAGTAACGTTTCGGGCTTTTAAGTGGATTTAAGCCTTCCGGAGCAAAATACCAGTTTCGAAAAATACCAGATTCGCAAAATACCAGATTCACCATATACCAGATTCTCAAGTAAAAGATTGTTAAATACATAAAACTTCATCAGTATGTGACAATTATACTAGGCCTTTTTAGGTGAAGAACTATAAATATTATATCATGTTTTAAGAAGAACGAGAATTAATGACAAATTACCACCGAAACAAATATGGAAGCATACATACACACGTCTTTTCCCCCAAAAGGGTAGGTAGAGCCTCAAATGGGCCTCTTTTCACAGTGGGTTGCACCACCGTGGGAAATAGATATAACAAGTGGTGAGCTCATCGCCACCATTGCTTCCAACGACTGACTCTGCTAACGTTTTCTTCCAGTGATAACACATTCCTTAAATAAGCTAGCAGCCAGGACAAATCTTATAACAACGAATCGTACAAACAAGTCCGGTATCATAATTTAAGGTTAACCAATAATAGTTGTTACTGAAATAGCTCTGCTTTCTATACAAGTTATTTTAAACCTATTTTAGCAAATCCAAACAAAATAAACTAGGATTCAAGAAACCCAGTTATACAGAAAATAAAAATCTCTAACAAAATAAAACGTTTTCCTGACTTCGAGAAACCTAAGGCCGCCATTTATGGCTGCTTATGCTTGTGTGTGAGAAACTTTAGTTTTTGCGATATCCTCGTATCAGCCTTTTACTATGGTAACTGTCAGACAGTGCTGACTGTCAGAGGCTCTCTAAATACAACCTAAATATCGGTTCAGCCTTTTACTATGGTAACTGTCAGACAGTGCTGACTGTCAGAGGCTCTCTAAATACAACCTAAATATCGGTTCAGCCTTTTACTATGGTAACTGTCAGACAGTGCTGACTGTCAGAGGCTCTCTAAATACAACCTAAATATCGGTTCAGCCTTTTACTATGGTAACTGTCAGACAGTGCTGACTGTCAGAGGCTCTCTAAATACAACCTAAATATCGGTTCAGCCTTTTACTATGGTAACTGTCAGACAGTGCTGACTGTCAGAGGCTCTCTAAATACAACCTAAATATCGGTTCAGCCTTTTACTATGGTAACTGTCAGACAGTGCTGACTGTCAGAGGCTCTCTAAATACAACCTAAATATCGGTTCAGCCTTTTACTATGGTAACTGTCAGACAGTGCTGACTGTCAGAGGCTCTCTAAATACAACCTAAATATCGGTTCAGCCTTTTACTATGGTAACTGTCAGACAGTGCTGACTGTCAGAGGCTCTCTAAATACAACCTAAATATCGGTTCAGCCTTTTACTATGGTAACTGTCAGACAGTGCTGACTGTCAGAGGCTCTCTAAATACAACCTAAATATCGGTTCAGCCTTTTACTATGGTAACTGTCAGACAGTGCTGACTGTCAGAGGCTCTCTAAATACAACCTAAATATCGGTTCAGCCTTTTACTATGGTAACTGTCAGACAGTGCTGACTGTCAGAGGCTCTCTAAATACAACCTAAATATCGGTTCAGCCTTTTACTATGGTAACTGTCAGACAGTGCTGACTGTCAGAGGCTCTCTAAATACAACCTAAATAGCGGTTCAGCCTTTTACTATGGTAACTGTCAGACAGTGCTGACTGTCAGAGGCTCTCTAAATACAACCTAAATAGCGGTTCAGCCTTTTACTATGGTAACTGTCAGACAGTGCTGACTGTCAGAGGCTCTCTAAATACAACCTAAATATCGGTTCCTGCCAAATGGCGTAATAAAGCGGAGATAAACATACAATTACTTGTAATGTCTTAGTTTTCGTATTAGTAGAGATTTTTTTATGATAGAGTTCTTCCAGGGAAGTACTTCCACCATACTTATTTCTTCCATAAAGCAGTAGTGCTCGCATTGCTGTGTTACAGTTTGAAGGGTATGGTACCCGGTGAAATTACAGGCACATGAGACTTTTCATCTTTATGTCTCAGGGTTGCGGGCGCAGTGCAATGCCACATAGGGTGCGTCCTAGGTGCACGTGTTTTATGTGATAATGCACTGTTCATAGGCAGTTAACATCAGTTGGGCTGTCTGCTTTATCCGCCAATACAAGTTGTATAAAAAAAAATAAAAAAATTGCATGGATGGGATTCGAAACACTGCGTTGCGCTAACAAACCCAAATTGTGGATGTAGCTTTGAAAGCTGCTAAGCTGAAGTGTGTTTGAGTTGGTCACGTCTGCCGCATGTCGAGTGAGCTGTGGGCGAAGGTAGCCACCGAGTGGCATCCTGACCCAGCGAGAAGGCGACGCGGCACCAACACGGAGATGGCGAGACGACATTGATAAGTTTCTGACTGACTGGACGAACATAGCTCAGGATCGTGATGTCTGGAATGAGTGAGGGGAGGCCTTTCAATCAATTTCAGGCTTATTTAGAAATGCACTAAACCTAAACAATAAACCCATAGATAACATAAATATATTAGAAACTAACATACATATAAAAACTCTTTATTTATAACTTAATTTAACACACGTGTGATCACCGACGCGACGCGGCCCGGGGGATCACGTCACAGGCGGGCCTTGAACCGCCGGAACTTCAGCCCTTTCGGCCAGAAGTCAGGGCTCAAGTAGGTCTTTCCGTAGGGACCCTCGCCATAAATGAGCTAAAGCTCACATTATGAGAGTCCAACTTCATGACCCTCAATCCCACCCCGGCTTTCTTCCTTATGTACTCGACCACCTCTGCGGCCTTCACTTCGAAGAAGACGCGGGACTTGTAGAAGGACCTAGCTTTGCCTAGCAGTGGGGCACAAAGGGCTAGAAATAGAATAGAAATAGAATAGATATAGAATAGAAACTGATATTACAGACGTCAAATAAAAATAACTACTGCATTGGCTTTAAAGTAACTATGGTAATACGTCTACTTAAATTATATTTCTAGGTGCATATCTGAAGTTGGTTTATAGACGTCTGAATTATTATATTTCTCCATAATTTAGAGCAGCTATTCGCACGCTAAACTCGGCTGTGAGTTCAGGTTAACAGAGACTATATTAGCTTGCACCGCGAGTGCCGGCCTCGGCTAGCGACCTCTATTTATCCTGGCTCTGAATGCAGTCTTGACAACCGACGTTTTGTTACAATTTCAGCCATAACTTAAATAAAACATGGGTTTTATTTCAAGTCAATGCATTTAACATTTTATTTACATCCTACTAATACTATAAATGACAAAAAAAAAAGGCTGAACCGATTTCTATTTAATTTGGTACAAAGATATATTACAGAGAGACTTTTCTGATGCAAAGCAGTAATGCTCGCATTGCTGTGTTCCGGATTGAAGGTTTTTGGTGCCGGTGAAATTACAAGAACATGAGTCTTTTCATATTTAGGGGGGCGAGCGCAGTGCAATGTCACATAGGGCACGGCCTTAGGTGGACGTGACCTATGAGGTAATGCATTGTTAAAGGCAGAGGTTACCACTTCACATCATGTGGGCCAACTGCTTGTTCCGTCATGACCTGGATTGAGCTAATACAGACTACTTTTTATCCTGGTAAAACACGAGAAAAGCCGTGGGCAGACACTAGTTACTTCAAGCGAAGGGAGTCCACATCTATCCCACAACGTATGCAATTTTGTGGTACCTTTTACGAAAACATTCCCACTTCTAATTTTATAATTTATTATTATTAAGATCCTGTGTGTCCCACTGCAGGGCAAAGGCCCTCCCTTCCTACTCTCCAGTCCTCTCTATTCTGGGCCACTGTGGACCAATCCTTTAAATATGTATCTTTTTCGTCTCTCCATCTTCGCCGCGGTCTGCCACGAGATCGTTTTCCGTTCAGAGGCGTCCACTCTATTGTGGCTTTAGCCCATAACCCATCTTACATGCGGCAGACGTGGCCCGCCCAATCCCACTTCAATTTACCCGCTTTCTGTCCGACATCCGCGATTTGCGTTTTGGATCGCTGTATAGTGAACGCGGTATATTAGCCTGACTCCTGGAATACTGCGCTCATTGATTTATTGGTAAATGCTGCTGCCCATCCCCTGGTGTAATCCCTTAGTCGACTTTTACGACATCCTCAGGAGGAGGCAGGTCTATAATTGGGCCGGACATACACAGCACCTGCGACAATAAGCGAAAGAAACCAAAAATCAAGTCGAATATTTGTGCCTAAAGCCTAACTAAGCAAAATGTTTAGTACAGTGGCTTACAGTTCATATTAGTATAGTATTCGTTTATCTGTGCCGTAGCTAATTTCAATGGAAGTAACTTTGGCAAACTATTTAGTAGAGGTAGGTAGTAAGAAGAATAGCGTTATAGAAACATTATTCGTAGACGTGGTGTGTCCGGCCAAATAATAGACCCCTCCGTCTCCTCCTGTGGATGTCGTAAAAGCCGACTAAAGGATTACCAGGAATTATTGTTAAGATTTGTTGGTATAAGATTTATCCTGGTTGCTAGCTTACTAAATAATGTGTTATTACTGGAAGAAAGCGTTAGCTGAGTCAGTTGTGGAAAGCAATGGCGGCGATGAGCTCACCATTTGTCATGTCTGTTTCCCAAGATGGTGCAGCTTACTGTGAAGAGGCTCTGCGCCTACCTCTTCGCGGAAAAAGGCGTGATCTTGTAGGTCTTATATTTTTTTTTTTATTTTTTTTATTTTTTTTTATTATTAACTTATAATTACACCGGCAGCTCTCGGAGTGATGCGTGTAAATCTTAGTCCTTATCAGTGCACTTTAAATGTTTGACAAGTCTATTTTTGTAAGAATTCCCTAAGGGGGCACTAATCACTGAGTCTGGTAGCCGGTTCCAAGAGCGCACGACTCGATTAGGCAATATGTGCATCCTCGGATTGCTGGTACTTGGCCCGCGTTGCAGCTATAAAGTGTCTGTGATAAATCTGGTATACTGTAGTGGTTGATTAGGATCTTGTAGGTCTCTATTAGGTCACCACGCTCTCTACGTATGTGCATTAAATTTTGGCAAACTAATTAGTAGAGATAGGTAGCAGAAGAATAGCGTTTTAAAAACATTATTCGTACATTCACACTTCGTGAGCTGGCTCTGGCTCCAAACGGATCGATAGCGACACTGGGACGCAGCATGCTCCTTGTCACAGAATGAACTATACTAAACCGAATGGACAACGATCTTATCGGGAATTTTATTAGTTCTTTCAGAACATGCAGTACAGATTCTAAATTTATCTAGTATTTATTTAGTCAATTTTGGGAAAAAAAGCGGTGTCTATGTATGTGTTTAGTAGTAGTACAGCTATTTGTAAAAGAGTTCGTCCGGTGAAGTACTATCACCATACCTATTTCTGCCGCAAAGCAATAGTGCTCGCATTGCTGTGTTCCGGTTTGAAGGGTAAGGGTGTCGGTGAAATTACAGGCACGTGAAATACCACATAGAGCGCGTCCTAGGTGGACGTGACCTATGAGGTAATGCACTGTTCATAGGCAGAGGGTACCGCTTAACGTCAGGTGGGCCATCTGCATGATCGGTCAGTCGAAGTTGTAAAAAAAAAGAGAATATAATTTGAATTAAATTTGTGCAAACAAAAATGACTTTCCTTTGACTCATTGTCATAAGTTTGTATAAACCAAAACCATAAAAATCTGCTTTTACATTGTGTAGCTTTTCCTTTTGTTATAATTGTTCAAACACTTACCTACAAACACAAAGTACACACTTGTATTTGCACGTGTTCACAAACAATCGGATATTGTAGAAATGAACAAAGCAAACGTCAGGCTCAAAGGAAGCCGCGAGAGGGTTTCACGGAGATATTACCGCACTACATTAAACACTGTGGACATAGCAACACAGACGAAAATACCTTGACTAATGTAAAATAATCTGAAAATTAAGGTTAAAGAAGGCTGTAGAATTGAAAAATATATAGTCATAGCATAGCACCCCCCCGTCTCCTCCGCTGGATACAGTGAAAGCCGACTAAGGGATTTCCTGGACTTGTTGATAAGATTCGTTGGTATAAGATTTTTCCTGGAAGCTAGCTTATTATGGAATGTGTTATTACTGGAAGAAAGCGTTAGCCGATTCAGTCGTAGGAAGCAATGGCGGATATGAGTTCACCACTTGTCACGTCTATATTCCACGATGGTACAACCTACTGTGAATACTCCTAATACCTAAGTGCATGTATCTTAGATAATTGATACATAGACATACGCCTTTTTCCCCGAATGGGTAGGCAGCCTTAATGGACCACTTTTGACCGTGGGTTGTACCATCGTGGAATTTTTACATTGCTTCCGACGACTGACTCAGCTAACATTTTCTTTCAGCAATAACACATTCCTTAAAAAGCTAGCATACTTGTATGAAAATGGGCCCATTGAGGCGCTGCCTACACTTTCGAGGAAAAAGGCGTGTGTCTATTTTGTTTTTTTTTTTTTTATACTACTTGAATGACGGAACAAGCAGATGGCCCACCTGATGTTAAGCGGTAACCTCTGCCTATGAACAGTGCATTACCTCATAGGTCACGTTCACCTAGGACGCACCCTATGTGGCATTGCACTGCGCCCGCCACCCTGAGACATAAAGATGACAAGTCTCATGTGCCTGTAATTTCACCGGCACCCTTACCCTTCAAACCGGAATACAGCAATGCGAGCACCACTGCTTTGCGGCAGAAATAGGTATGGTGGTAGTACTTCCCCGGACGAACTCTTTCACAAAAAAGCTCTACTACTACTATGGTATGTATGTCCCAGCCATGACAAATAAGAGTCGAACGAATAACTTTTTTTTTTTTTATAATTGTCTCCGCACGGCTTGTGCATTTGCCATTTTCAAGTATCTGTATTTTCACGATATTGTATTTTCAACATATTTTGCAACGTTACACTCCTTCCAAGTCGTCAAAATCACAGTCGAGTCATATTTTAGTAAAACGGTGGCTAATTTTACTAAAACTTTGGTAGACAATTTCTACCAATTTCAAAAGTCACGCAATTCACTTCCATTTCATTTCACTACACTTGTGCTTTTTAAACGAGCTACATTAGTTAAAATGCCACCAAAATAACACAAAATAACTCAAGAAAACACTAGGAAAAGATATAAAATAAAAGTAGACTACGTCTTTTTTCGAAAATGGCGGGAAGAGTCGAATAATGCTTAATTATAATATGTCTTTGGGTGCCACGTCTGGCTACATAAAGTGCTACGTCGTAGATGTGCTACGGTCTACGAAACGTAGGTTGAGAGCATTCCAATTTCATACGATACCAACGGCACAGCGAATCCTGTTCATGAAACGAGCCTCTGTGTGGCACACTAAAACCTGTCACCACACTGGTTCTTTTACCATTGGTCACTCGGTCCTTTTCCACCATTACACAAGCTGCAGGTCCTGACGTTACGCAGGGTAACCAAAACAGAACCGGTGCCAAGTAGTAGTATGAATCCTAGTGTGATATACCCTAAGTCCGAGTTTTGCACACCATCGTGACGAAAATCAACAGTATACTATGCACAGATTAATAGCGAGTTACTACGTAGAGGACTTTGTAGTATAAATGACTGTTAGGTGTACGTTAATTCATTTTTAACTGATTTCAAAGAAGGATGTTCTCAATTGGAACCTATTTTTTTGTATGTACCCCGATTACTCGAAAGCCTCGTTTCCACCGGGCGCACAGGCTCACGCGGCAGCCGCGGATGCGTGGCTCACGAGCCTGGCCTCGCGAGCCAGCTTCGCGATCAACCTGGAGACACTAGACGAGCCTCGCGAGGCAGACCGATCCATCAGAATGCTCTTGAGAGTTCATAATTATGTAAATTTTTAACGCTCACGAGCCAAAACCACCACCGAACGAACAGCGAACACTGAGGCAACTTTGGGCATGTTGCAATTACCAACAGCCGACGGCTTGACCCCGAGGCACGCTCGGCTGAACCAACGTGCGCCCGAACGGCCCCGAGGCACGGCCACACAGACCGAGCATTTGGCTCGCGAGGCTGCCTTCGAGCGCGTGCGCTTGGTGGAGACGCGGCTAAGGGCGCTTGGACCATTGTTTTTTTTGTTGTTGAAATATTCTACTGTACAGATGGTCTTGTGATCATCAAGTCAGGATCTGATTATGAGATCCTTGAGAAATCGAGGGAACTCTTCAAATGTTATAGGCACACTTGAAGCGATTTTGGGTATTTTTTTATGGTGACTCGTTAGTGAAGTCTTTGTATTCGGTTGTTTTTTATGGTTCCGTACCCAAAGGGTAAAACGGGACCCTATTACTAAGGCTCGGCTGCCCGCCTGTCTGTCTGTCTGAACGTCTTAGGCTGCATCTCATGAACCGTGATAGTTAGACAGTTGAAATTTTCACAGATGATGTATTTCTGTGGCCGCTACGAGTACAACAACAAATACAAAAAAAAAATACAAAAATAAGGGGTCTCCCGTACAACAAACGTGATTTTTCCAAATGTAGATTAAGCAATGATCGGCGAGGTCAGTTTTTGGATGGTTGACCACTTTATGCGTGCAATATTTTATTTTTATTTTTTTTACAAATTGATTCCGACTCGCTCTGGCCGGTTTTTTTAAATGTGTACTTGTTCACTTTCCTCTTTGTTGATACCAGGCCTTATTTCCCGAATTTCACAAATCTTCTGATAATAAATCAGGTATTGTCTCAGGCCGTAAATCTAAGAACGCCCCGGCCATGCGGTCTCGCCATGCGCCATGTCTTGTAAACCACGGCCTGACATAAAGCAGCCGATATCGACGCCCACAACACGACCATGATTTATGCGACACGGATTTATGGTGGGGTATAACGCAAAATTACCAATCTTAGATTTGATTTTTAACTTACTAAATTAAGTACTATATTCAAATTACGAGTTTAAGGTGGTTGCTTTTTCATATAAACGTATTTGCACAAATACCTACTACCTACCACCATACCTATTTCTGCCGCAAAGCAGTAGTGCTCGCATTGCTGTGTTCCGGTTTGAAGGGTATGGGTGCCGGTGGAATTACAGGTACATGAGACTTTCCATCTTTATGTCTCAGGGTGGCGGGTAGAGTGTAATGTCACATAGGGTGCGTTCCAGGTGGATGTGACCTATGAGGTAATGCACTATTCATAGGCAGAGGTCACCGCTTAACATCAGGTGCGCCATCTGCTTGTTCCGTCATTCTAGTAGTATAAAAAATAAAAAAACGGTTCATACACCTAGCGATATAATTGCGCAAGCTTAGACTTGTGAAAATAAACATAATTTCCAAATGACCACAGACGGCACAAGTGTGCTAGAACAATAACCATTTTAAAAAAGTGAGCGTCCAAGTGTGTTGTGCGATAGATGACGCTTTGGCTTAATATTTGCTACAATAGTTGGCTTAATATATGCTACGAAAAAACTGAAGAGACTTAAAATAAACCGAATCATATTGTGTAAAGACTGGTTAAGAAAAAGAGAGCAATATTAGCACATTAATTTTTTAACTGAATTGAGATATACACCCAAAGACTGGCATAACTACTTGTCTCTCGTTTCTCTCACTCGTCATTTTGGCGCGAAACCGATCACAGAATGTGCGTGCAAACAGGCGTCTAGTATACTACTACTGAAACTTCGAACGCGGTGCAGCCACACACACACGTTCAAGTAAACTTGCGCAACCACGAATTTGCACAAGTTTTGGAATTGAAAATAGCAACTATTTGTCAAACTTGTGCAAGTCAAAAATTTGCGCAAGTATCTTCCCATACACGTTACAGTATACTTGTACAAGTCTAAACTTGCGCAAGCATATCGTTAGGTGTATGGCCGGCTTAAGCTGGCACCTGCCAAGGAGTATTTATTTTTTCTATGGTTGGCACTATTCCCTCTAGCCTTGAAGACAGATTATAGTTTTCAGGAAAGACAGACGACGGTAGTGTATTCCACTCCTTAGCAGTTCGCATGAAGCTCTTCTGTTTGTTCTGCTTGTTTTATTGCCATTTTTTTCTTTTTTTTTTAATTTCCATGTGCCAGAATAAACGCCAATATATGTGTTCAGGTTTTAACCGAACACAGCAAATGTGTATTAAGCAACGTCTGCATTTAATACGCATTTGCCAAAACCGAGCCAGTTTGCGATCACCAGCCTTTCAGGCATCGCGTGCTCATATACCAAACCATACCATTAATATACATACCATAAAATCATAGTTATACCATTATTAGTGAGTTAAGTAATATTGTACAGACTTTCCTTAGTACAAACCATTTACCATCTTATACAAGACTTTTAACTACATCAAATACCACAAACTATATACAGCTAGAAAGAGTGTCGTAGGGTCACCATACCACCCTAAAAGGACCCCTCTTTTTACAATATGTATCTTAAACTACATAATTTTTAAACAGTGATTATTCCCTTCTACTTTAATTTCCTTATCTGTGGTATCCACAGTAATGTCTCCCTATAAGCATGTTAAGAGAAGACGGCGTGTTCACAAAAGCCTGTAATTGCGCCAGCACGGTAACATCACTTGTATACTCAAGGGGATTACGTCGGAGAAAATACCTGGGACGAGGGTTTTTGAAAGCAATTCAGTATTTGGTTTGTATTTGTTTTAGAATAAAATTATCGCGTCGTCGTTGTTTGTGCTTTTGTATAGAATGGTATGCATTATCTGAAGTGGGTATTCTTCGTCATATACATACCGGTCTCAGTCTGAGACGCCGTTATATCCTCACATAGATATCGTAAAAGGTGACTAAGGGATTACGCCATGAGATGGGCTGCAGCATCCATCTAATTAATCAACACCAATAATACAGCGATCACAGTAGATGATAGCAATACCCCAATTAATCCATAGGGAAGGCCTCTACGAGCAGTGGGCGTCTGACCGCCAATGCTGAGTATAATTACAAGATTTTATTTAACTGGCAATGTATGTATGTTTGTCTGGGTGGAATCCGTGTGGAATCTTGCAAGCAGTTATCCTCAACGGATTGAGATTAAACTTGGCATACCTGTCAAGTTCTGATGGCAATACAATATGATGGTAACAGCAAGCTGATCTGCTGATGGAGACGGAAGGTGGACAACGGAACTCCTCGATAGATAATAGTAGACTGGCCATGTTTAGGCTCATTTCGATCAGCACACGGTTACGATCACTAATTTTATAAAAGCCTGTATTAAAAAAAAAAACACTAAAAACTTTAAAGATAATAAGATCGAGTTATCAACTAAAATGAATGTAATTGAACTAGCTCTCTGAGTTAACTTTAGGATGAATTAGCGTTTGTATATAGGTACCTATGTATGTTTGTGTGAGGAGAACTTTGAAACCTTGATTCGTTCTTCATGAAGTTGATAAAGGGTGGGGGGAGATATTGGGGTTTACCGGGGGGTAAAAAGTATTAAACAATAAAAAAGTATAGACAATCAGGTAATTTTTTTTTGAAGTCTGTAAAGAAAATTGAGGAAAGTTGTTCTTATTCGCAAAGGCTCCGTTTAGATGAACCACTACTTATGCTCAGTATATTCCCGATACAAAAGAGTGGGACAAAGCTATAAATAGAACCAGCCAATGTAATTTTCATCTAAAAAAACTTCTCTTTTAGTATTTCCTCTGAGTATTCGCAATAGTGACGTAATGAACACTCCGAGTGGTCGTAAGTCGGGAGTAGTTGGGACAGCGCAAACCTTTTTCCACAGATTTACATTAATATGCGACTTCTCATTGCTACAACAGTGAGAAAACAGCTCGTTAAAATTTTTAAAGTCCCAGTCAATAATTTATTGCGAAAATGTTGTTTTATAAGATCTTCTTATAGTATAGGCTTCAACATGAACCCTGCTAAGGTATAATAATTGGACATACATTACATACATAGACACACGCTTTTCCCTTGGGCCTCTTTTCACAGTTGGTTGCACCATCGTGGGAATATATAAACGTGGAGTGGTGAGCTCAGTTGCTCCTGGTAAGGGCAATAAAAACCGCTGCCAACTACCTGGAGAAGGAAGGTAACACTACCCTGCACTGTCCCACTTTGATTAATAAACGCAATAGATAGATAGATAGATAGATAACTCTTAATTGATCACCGCACTGTCACACACATAAATAATACCAAAAAAATACTAAAAAGGCGATAGGTACAATAAGAACCCTCTAAGCTGAGAGCAATCTCCACATTAGGGCCCCCTGCCTTGTGTGTATCAGGAACTACGAGTACCAAGGTACCACACACAGGCATGGACAGAACTACAGGTCTGGCGCTTAACTGAGTCAGTCTCTGAGGTATGGGAACGGTACGGGTGGGATGTTTTGTTCACATAATGTCATATGTCATCTGATAATTTGAGAGACGAAAACACCCCTCACCTACCGCTCTTATACCTACCCCAGGGACTGACTCAGTTAAGCGCTAGACCTGTAATATTAGCAGTTCACGCAAACATTTGTCCAGCGCGGGAATCGAACCTCAGCCGGCTACCCGCCGCGCCACAGAGGTCATAACAACCTACAACTCCCTCCCAATAGTCTATACATCGCTACTAGC
Source organism: Operophtera brumata (assembly GCA_932527175.1). Classification (NCBI taxonomy): domain Eukaryota; kingdom Metazoa; phylum Arthropoda; class Insecta; order Lepidoptera; family Geometridae; genus Operophtera; species Operophtera brumata. Next base: position 47,341,178 of record OW052239.1, on the reverse strand, counting down.
TATATTCTCTTTTCCTGTGTCGCTGCGACCTGTGAATTGTGTTTTTACGACTTTTTATCTGTTTCCCGGAAGAGCATTTGACTTGCTAATGCACGATGTAATATTCATTGTGTTAGTTAGCGATGTACTATGCCATGATTTCGCAGCTCATTATATAGGTACAGCTTACTTTTTTTTTATAAAAATGTATACTTTTGCTGGTTTATTAGTTTGTTGTAATAATGACTAACCTCTGGATAAAAAGCATACCCTCTCCCCTGGGACTCCTGCCCCACTGTCGTACCTCCTGCCCCCTGTCTTACCTCTTCCCCCCCAGAACCCATCCACACTTCAAATATCATCAAAGGCCGCTAAACCGTTATGGAACTACACATAACACGAGCGTAGTCGCGGGGGGATGCTGATAAAACATAACCTTTATCGCGCTTAGCGATATTGTAACATGTTTTGGAATGATCGGATAGGTCGTTCCTCAGATTACAAACAATTCAGCGGCATGATTTCATCCGCCACGTTCAACAATCATTGTCATATTTTAGCCAATTTAAACAAAGCCTTGAATTGTAGTAGTAGTAGTAGAGCTTTTTTGTGAAAGAGTGCGTCCGGGGAAGTACTACCACCATACCTATTTCTGCCGCAAAGCAGTAGTGCTCGCATTGCTGTGTTCCGGTTTGAAGGGTAAGGGTGCCGGTGAAATTACAGGCACATGAGACTTTTCATCTTTATGTCTCAGGGTGGCGGGCGCAGTGCAATGCCACATAGGGTGCGTGCATGAGGTAATGCACTGCTCATAGGCAGAGGTTACCGCTTAACATCAGGTGGGCATCTTGCTTGTCCCGTCACCCAAAAAGTATTAAAAAAAAAGAAAAAAAAAGAAGAAATTACAGTGTCTTGGTATCATTTTTGAAAAATTACGTCTAGGTATGCACCACGTGATTTCCTGTCTCACGGCCTTCGAGCGTGGTCGCGGTCTTTGCTCACGAAGAAGGACCTCCAAATGGTCAGTGAAACGTCAGCAGACGTGGTGTCCCCTCCGTCTCCTCCCGTGTAAGTCGTAATTATTAACCCCCTTCCATGAATGTACTACTTCTTCTGTGCCCCCGACGCAAAAACGATGGGGTGTTATAAGTTTGACGAGTCTGTGCATGTGTGTGTGTCTGTCTGTGGCATCGTAGCTCCCGAACGGATGAACCGATTTCGTATTTTTTTTGTTGGATAGGCGTATTTGTCGGGAGTGTTCTTAGCTATGTTTGAACAAATTAGGTTCAGCCGTTTCATTGCGTTGAGGGGTTTTTAATTTTTACAAAATTAATAACTTCTTATAAAATAAAACCTTGATGAAGTACACCTAAACCTTCTCCATGAACCACTTCGTACATCTGATGATAACCATATGAAAATCCAATTCGTATTTTATGAGTTAATCGCGTTCAGACAGACAGCCAGACGCAGCGGAGGGACTTTGTTTTTGAATATAGTGATTTGATAATCACTCAGAATCACTCAAGTTTCAAAACATATAACTAGCGTAATTATGTTACAAAACAACAGTAAAATCGTATGATATTAACTTCAATTAACACCCTCCACTTGCACATTATAACTCATTCGTAATTCCCCCGTAATTGTAATCCGCCCGCGTATTTCCCACGACATCAAATATTCATTGGCGAGCTGAGCTATTGATTTTATTTTATTGTAAATTATCGTCGCTACGTCCTGCTTCAAATTACATGAATTAGGTTAAACAAGCAATTGAATTCAGATTGTGACCCTGTTTATTCAAATAATTCATAAAATATGTATGTTTTCAATCAGTCTGTTTATTTAAATTTATTTTTTAACTCCCGTCCGAAAAGAGGTTCTGATTTGTAAATTTGGGTCGATAGTGGGTCTGTATTATGTCTCTTTGTATGTGGTCTCGTAGTTTTGGAATGGGTGCTTTGATTTCAAGGTGTTAGTTTTTGTATTATTAGATAGTATATAATTTTAACACATAATAATAGCATCTGTGGTGTGTTCGGCCTAAGAATAGACTTCTCCGTCTCCTCCAGTGTATATGTCTTAAAAGCCAACTAAGGGATTACCCGGACTTGTTGGTATAACATTTGTCCTGGCTGCTAGCTTATTATGGAATACTGTTATTAATGGAAGAAAGCGTTAGCCGAGTCAGTCGTGGGAGGCAATGGTGGCTATGAGCTCACCACTTGTCATATTCCACGATGGTGCAACCCACTGTGAAAAGAGGCACATTGAGGTTCTGGCTAACTTTTCGGGGAAAAAGGCGTGTGTCTACGTATGTATGAATGCATATAGGAGAGTTTTTTGCTATAAATTTGTGCAGTCGTTTCCAGAATCATCAGCTCGCAATAATCTTTTGAAGCTAGAAGCTTCAGTTTGATTTCAAAATGTTAATTTTCGAGTAAATCTGGCTCCATTGGTCTGATGATGACCAGCGTAGGATGAACATCTAGTATATATACTACTGACGCTGAATCTTAGGCCGAGATAAATAGACGCGACTTAGAACGTACCTAATAACGCCACTTATTCACCTCATCAAAGCCACGCAAGCGAAATTTATATTCTTATATTTATATTATTTACTTTCACTTTGTCATATTTTTCCTTTTTTAAAACTAGCATAAGCATATTTGTTAGTATCCATAAACTTTTGTGATATTTGTGTAACCCTTTTTTGGCCTGATTGTTTTTGTATTTTGTTATTTGGACTATAATATTGTAACGCTGTTGGTTTACCTCAATAAAATAAAATAAAAGTATATCTAGCACGTTTTTTCAGCACATAACATTGACTCCTCTATGACGAGAAAACCTGCAAATAAAACCAATCAGCTGCTGTATACGCCTTAATAGATCACTGTGAGAATATTCGGGGTTCTTCAATAAAATGTAATCGTACGTATCGTGTTACATGATGTCAATAACACGATAATACTTAAGATCGGACTCCTACGCGCTGCGAACAGACCTCAGCCTCTCACGTCCAACGATCCGTGAATTTTCACACATTTTTGTGAAAAGAAAATCGAGGGTACCCAACTGGGTACTAGTTTCCAATTTACCCCAAGTTATAAGCCTTCAACTGTTGTAGAGGATAACAAAGGGTACAGCCACAGAGTAGCACACAGTACACGACCTTCAGCGCTTGTGAATATCGGGGTCGATTCCGATAGAATCAATTATCAAAACCACAGCTAGAATAGGTCACTCCATTCAATATGGTTATGACATTATTGAACTATAGCGAAGCGTGTTCTCTGAGTCAACTTGGAAGAATCGGTGTTTGTATGTATGTATGTATGGTAGATAGATAGATAGCTAATCTCTTTATTGAACACCTAAGAAATGTTTGTTGTTTGTTACTTTGTTTTGTTTTATTTTTCTTAGGTGTACAATAAAGAGTGTATCTATTTATCTATCTATCTATTATACATACATACAAAGTATAATTAACAAAGTACAATGGGCAGTCTTGATGCTAAAAGCGATCTCTTCCAGAAAACCTTTGGATGGACAGGATAAAACAAAAACATAAGACGGCGGTGTAAAGGAAACCAATACATAATTAAAATACACACATACTTTAATAAATAATATAAATATAGCCGAACTTATACAACAAGTTTAACAACACAACACATTATAACAATATATAATACATACAATAGTGGCATAACGATAACTAGCAGTTAATAGACAAGGAATGATCAAAAACTTTAGTTTTCAAAATATTTACAGATTCAGATGGCAAAGCGTTCCATATCGTGCAGACTGTACGGAGAAGGATTTACCGTAAAGTTCTGAAGAATGGACAGGAGATTGAGGCAGCAGAGTTTGGGAGGAACGCAGATTACGAAAATGTGCCTCGTACAAAAACTCAAAGTACTTATTTAGGCATGTATGTTTCTCCGATGAAAACTTCCATACCGTTAATCTGATCTTTACGAGTATGAAAGGTAGAGCTTTTTTGTGAAACAGTTCGTCCGTGGAAGTACTATCACCATACCTACTCATTTCTGCCGCAAAGCAGTAGTGCTCGCATTGCTGTGTTCCGGTTTGAAGGGTAAGGGTGCCGGTGAAATCACAGGCACATAAGTCTTTTCATATTTATGTCTCAGGGTGGCGGGCGCAGTGCAATGCCACATAGGGTGCGTCCTAGGTGGACGTAACCTCTGAGGTAAAGCACTGTTCATAGGCAGAGGGTACCACTTAACATCAGGTGGGCCATCAGCTTGACACATAATTACAAGAAGTATAAAAAATAAAAAAATAGAAACTATTGGTACAATTTGTATGTAAGGCTATGAGCTATATCGGTCGGCTCGATTATGCAGTGTGTAAGATCACCACGATTTAGAGTGTTCTAGCTGTTACAAGCTCAAGGTATTTATACTTTAGCACGCTATCTATTTTGTGAGATAATCCTATGCCTATTTCTGAGAAATTATTTCGTTCAGTCGATGAATAACTATGAAGATTGTATATAAATATATGCCTTATTAAATTAATATTATGGATTTTTGTAATAAAATGTCTGACTGATCTGAATGTTTACGGTCTTCACTATGCGGATATGTAAGCTGTAGGTATATCTCTGAAATATGTAGTAAAAAAAAGCAAAGATCTTCAAGAGATCTCAAATAATATAAAACTTTTTTACACCCCTAGACATCTGTCCTAGCTTTTTGCGTTCACGAGATAGACGCCTTACAGAAGTAAGGTTCAACTTGAACTTATATTTCTAAATAATCTAACTGACTAGAGTTCTGTAACATTTCTTAATTTAATTAACTTTTTTCTATCGGTCCAATAACCACAGTAATCGTGAAATGGAATTATATTTTCGTTGCCCTAGCTACCAAACCGAATTTGGAGACGTTTTTATAGTTGGTAAAGTGGGTAGGGGTAAAAGAGTAGGTACTCCATGACCCGTTGACCGTGATCGGTAGCTTTGGAATTGACAGCAAGACGTTCTCTTTGTAAGCAGTTTTCAAAATACTACTGACTGGTGGTGGTACTCGTATTGGTGACCGTCTGCTTAGTGGGGTGTTTTGGGAAACTGCTTTAGGGGATTATGATGGTATTCGGTGTGTGGATAGGTGCGGGGGAGGGGGGAGTGAGAGGGGGGAATGGGAGGGGTTGGAGAGTGACTGCTTTTCATCCCGACAGTACCCGTACGAAGCCGGAACGAGTCGCTAGTCCTCCCAATATTATAAATTCGAAAGTTTGTGAGTGTGTGAGTGTGTGCGTTCGTTTGTTACTTCTTCACACTGAAATGGCTCCACTGATTTGGATGAAATTTGGAATGGATATAGCTTGACTCCCGGAATAACACATAGGCACATTTTTATTCCGATATTCCCACGGGATCGAGACCTATGCGGGTCGCTAGTAATATATATGTACTAAATTGTATTGAAATAGGTTCAGCTGTTTTGGCTTGATTGTATCGACCTAAATTTATTTTACTTTGGTCGAAGCTTGATTGAGTAACAAACATTCAATCATCCAACTTTCCCATTAAGTGTGATACTATGATATGATACTCGATATCTTTCTAAAAGAAGCAGTAGGAGGTATTTTAAAATCAATATTTGGAAAAACAGTCCCTCGAGCTAATTCTCGCTGCAACAGGGTTCTAAATTCAGTGTTTTATTTCCTTAGAAATGCAATAAGAATGAACGCTACTATACATAGTTGACCTACATCTCTCAGATCTAAACACATGTCACTCCGGACCTTTAAGATAACATCGAACCGCTTAGTAAGGGGAGGCTGGGGTGGTCGTGCGTGGAAGTTTAATGCGAAATATATAGGTCAAGCAAAGTCCACATCATTATTTATTGTCTTTAATAGTAGTTTATAAAACTGTTACATAAGGGGTTATTAAAACACGAATGTGAGTTTAAACACCTTGGTAAGATTTATAATAGTTTCACACGGGTGTGAAACATACACGGGGTTACATAGTTTTGTTTGAGCAATAAAGCACATTGAAAATAATAACGTAAATGGCGTCAAATGAATACACGTAAAAAAACAAACTCCATTTTACCGCGCCATGTATCTATAGACCATAGACTATGTCACAAAAATGAGTATTTTATTTATTAAAACCGCCTTGGTCTAGCCTGAGTGTATATCAATGTAAAACAATGCTTTAATATTAATAAGTAGTATAAATTGAGAAGAATTATAATTAGATTCTTAATGGTGGATATCTAAACAAAGCTGTTCCAATTGTATACAAAAGCAAGCAATCATTTAATTTGTTGGTAACTTGAGCTAAGAAAAGCTTACTTTAGCCTCAATAAATCTAGGTAAGTCTAAGTAATAAGATTTTGTTAAGTGAATTGGAGTAGAACAGAATACATAATAGGCCCTAATAATGCAGTTTCACTTTGACGATGCTAAGGAGCTCCACGCACTTTTTCGTTGGAGGTTTTTCTTTCGCGATTTCGTTCACGATTTTTTATCAAAATAAATTCATTAATGTTTTTATTGGCAAATACCTGTAGAGATTTATTATTTTTACGCTGACTGTACTTTACTAACAAAATCTTCAAAGGATCGATCAGGAATTTGAAAGTTTCCTAAAAATTTTAAGGGATCGAACAGCCCCCTTATCAATATATCCAAACGTGACATAACGCGGGCTCGTTACGATATCTGCGTGGAATCAACGTTCAGAATACATAGTGAAGTCACACGCAATTGTCAAGAAATCTCCTATGGTCATAGCAAATAACAACCCAGGATGATCAAAGCCCATAGGGCTTAGCCATAGGGATTGGCCATAGCCAAGGGATCAAACAGAAACTACTCACTGAGCACGGTGCGGTACCCATCACCTCCGGTACGGAGGCCGCGATGCTCTAAGCCGTCAACTGTTAAGATATTTATACATATTTTATGATATAATAGCAATGTCACCATATGAAATTCAACTAGGTTTTTTTATACTACTTGTTATGACGGATCAAGCAGATGGCCCACCTTATGTTAAGCGGTAACCTCACACTCATAGGTCACATAGCACATAGGTCACGTCCACCTAGTACGCGCCCTATTAGGCATTACACTGCGCCCGCCACCCTGAGACATAAAGATGAAAAGTCTCATGTGCCGGTAATTTCACCGGCAACCATACCCTTCAAACTTAAACACAGCAATGCGAGCACTCAAGAATGGTATGGTGGATTATCTGTATGGCGGTAGTACTTCCCCGGACGAACTCTCTAACAAAAAAGCTCACTACTAAAATGTGGTATTTTTAAACCGTTTATCCAAGACTTAATAAGATTGATTAAATTTATGTAACTTTTCAGTGTTGAATATGTCCAGGGACATGGGTCCTAAGTAGACGGGTACTGGTATAACCCTCATATTACTTGAGTAAGTACATGCTTATAAATCTGGAGCACATAGTATTCGCGAGATGTTATCGCCGTATCTTATCCCTACTCAAGATTCTCCTAACGTTCCTTTGGCTCACATAAGAAAATTCCCTTCGAACAAACAACTTTGCGAATTTCAACCTTATTTCTATTGCTGTAAGGAGAGATCTTTGTTATTCTCAGGTCACTTGCTATCAGACATTTGCCAAGCTATTTTGAATCGTAATGCTATAAGAATATGGGGAGATAAACTGTGTTTTTGCGATCGATTGAGCAAAATCAAAAATCTCCTTACGGTTCGCGTGACGGGGTTATTAGAATCTTTACGATGAAGGTTTTATAGAATGTAATTTTACGCGATATATTGTTACTGTGTGTAAATAACGCAAAAAGGTATTGGATATTCTTTATAGGTATATATATATATGTGCGTTGTCAAGTACGTAGGTATTGGTATATAATAGAAAAATAAAGAGAGGCTCGCCCCGAACTGAGACCTCGCGAATACACGCGATGTGAACCTACTATTCCATTCTACCTTTTTAGACTTGAATAAGCATTTAACCAAACTTTTTGTAGTACCTACTTTAAAAAAAACATAACAGGTTTATTTTAGTTTTAAAATTGTACCTAATTGGAACCCCAGTGGCAATTAGGATGAAAAAAAAAAAAGGTTGAAAAAAAAAAAAAACAAACCCTAGAGGTTGCCCATTTTATGAGAATACGAGACATACCAATTTACAAACCAAAACCTAACTATTATTTTCACCTGCAGTTTTCACATTCAATGCTGAAAAAAGTATAAAAAAGTACTTCAAGTCTAAAAAAAATACAAATTCAAAATTAAATACTAAACAATTCATAAAAATACTAGTACATTTTTCGGTGTTATTTTTCCTACCAAAGGTACGTAAATAAAGCAAAAGCACAAACGGGTCATTACCCCTCAGTCCCCTTCCTCCTCTCGTTAGGCTTGAGGCTAGGGTAGGAGAGTATGGCTTCTGGACGCGAAGGCTATTCTTTCAGTTTATTTGTTTCTCTTTTTCATATCTGGTCCATCCAATAATTATCAAACCATCTTATTTGCCTTTTTCGTGTAAAATTGTTTACGTATTATTATAGTGATCAATATAAACCTACAATACAAGTAATTAATTAACTTGCCCAAACTATTGGTACGCCGATTGGCGTAAACCAATTTAGAGCTTCTTGGCGACATCTGTTGATGAGTGGACGCCTTATTGTAAACGTAGAATTTCTAGCGCCATCTAGTGTTGAGTATTATGAACTGCGTTAGACGAAGATGCATGTATCTGAACTTTCTATGGATCATCATTGTCTTGCCCTTTTCCCAATTTATTTGGGATCGGCGCAGTACGACTTTTTCTTCCTCTCTGCCGTCACCTCATCATTCACTCCCTTCTCATTCATATCATCTCTCACGCAATCCTTCCATCTTTTTTTAGGTTTTTCTCTTCCTTTCTTTCTATGAATAGGTCGAGAATATTCTACAAAATAAGCGATAGCTTCAGAGAAGTCTGGCATAATCTACGGCGATGGAAATTACACAAATATATCGAGCCTTCTGGAGTTACTTAATTAACCTTCTGTATAGTAACTACTTCACGTAAATCGTAAACGTTTAGGTGAACTAAAACTAAAACTAGCATTTTGAAAAAACGTCTATCTTAACGACGTAGATTTACAGACCAATTCAGTTCAAACTTCTGTGTGGCACTTGCGACCATGGCACAGCGCCTGATTTCAGATCTTTCTTGGTTTTAATATTTATTTTACTCCCAAGTAACAAAAATTTAAATGTGGCACCTTGATTTACTATGTAAGTGCCAATTATATTATTTTGGGTATATTATTCGCATTAGTAGATATTATTCAAATATCATCTTAACCCACAAAATGGCCAATGTATAAGTTTTTTTTTGATCGTGCGAATTAATACGAATTGTATTACATTTATCAGCCTTAGATAAATTCTATGTTATTATTCTGTCCAGCATTATTTATTTGTTATTTATTTATTATATTTTTTTTGTTATTTTTTGGGAGTTTCACTTTAAAACACTAATCATTGATTACAAGTTATTTATTTTCTACAAGATGTGACCAATCAAAAGGTCAGGTAAGTTAAACGATAAATTGCGTCCGCAGAGGGTATGAATGGTTTAAGGATAAACGCCATAGAATTATTTAACCTCTTCAACCGGAATCGTGGAAATCCCTCAACAAAGAACATCTTTCGATTGCCTATTTACTAAAAATTATATAATCTTTGTTCACAGAAAGAATAATACAACTAATACAAGTAATATGTATACAATTATAAAAAAAAAAAAGTTGTGCTACCTGAAGACCGCTACTAACGATGTGAAGGTACCTCAACTGATCCAAATAACTACCAGACGGAAGCATCCCTAAGATGCTGGCTGCATTGCCACACTAAATGGCAATACTAATGCATTGAGCCAGATAAAAGCCAGCTCTCGGGTCAGGCTTCACTTTGACCTGACGCCCTGAAAGAATTTTGAAAACGCAAAGGGCCCCGGTACCCTACGGATCCAGAGTCTCGACCTCGAAATGCTCAAATAAGTAAGCTCTATTGAGACTTGCATATTTACGCCTTTTGAGGTCCTCAGCAGAATCTGTCTGCTATAGATAGATACAAGGTTATGTTGACTGCTATACGCAATAAACTGACAAAAGAGACAATGTCTCTTATTTCACGAATTAAAATCGCCATTGTTATTTGGTAACGGAAAAAAATATTAAGAAAAGTTTTCATATAGCTATTCTACCTTGGCTGAATAAAGTTCACGCTCATTACATCTGGTTTCGTTTTTATAATAATTTAATGAAAAAGCTCCTGAAGGCTTCGACGCTAATTTCGTTCAGTAAAAGAAGAGATAAAATAAACAAAACCCTCTCAAATTTAAATATTTAAATGACTACTAAAACGTTACTAAACTATGAATTTCAATTTGGATCAGTGGAGCTATCTTTAGATCATTTGTAACGGTATTTAGGCAGATCAACTGTTTCATTTGTAATGTAAAATTTTGTAAACACCTACTTGTATTAGTTGTACAATTACTTCTGTAAATAAATATATGTAAATTGAATTCCAACAAATATTTATTTTTTATTTATTTATTCATTAAAAGATACACCAAAAATACACAAGACACTTTTAACAGAATAGCTCAAAGAGTTTATGTTTATGAGTTTATGTCTTAATATGGGGCCGTACAATTTAAGGAAGATTATCTTTATTTGACTACTTTTCACCCAGATACTACCCGTGCGAAGCCGGGCGAGTTCCTAGTTTATTATAAACCAGCGGCCTCCCGCCGTTTTACCCGCGTCTCCTGCGGGAATTGAAGTATGGTATAAATAATATGCTAAGTTGTAACTTAAACCTGGCCAAAGACAAGACACCTGGCCAGACGTGGCGACGGCCGGTGGAGGCCTTGACCGAGTGGGGGCCGAAGTCGGGCCGAAGACATCCGGGTCGTCCCACAGCGAGATGGGTCGACGACATCGTATCAGTCGCAGGCAATACCTGGTTGAGAGACGTACAGGACAGAGGAGGCTGGCAGAAGAGAAAGGAGACCTATACTCAGCAGTGGGTGATTCCGGGCTGAGATGATGATGATGATGATGATGATGAAGTGTTAAACCAGATTTTAATCTAAGTATCACTAAGTGTACCAAAATAAATCGAAATTTGCCCAGCCGTTTAGCGTGAAAGCATGACAAAAATTCAACTACAGGTCTAGCGCTTAACTGAGTCATTCCCTGAGGTATGGCAGCGGTAAACGAGGAGTGTTTTCGTCTCTCAAATTATCAGATGACATGTGACATTATGTAAATGAAAACACCCCTCCCGTACCGCTTCCATACCTCAGGGACTGACTCAGTTAAGCGCTAGACCTGTAGTATCATCATTAATTTCACTTAAAGGTATACGAGTATTAACGGGAGCAATGGTCCCAGATCTAAAACAAATACGTAGCTTCACAAATAACTTGTCCTTTAGTATTCGACTCTTCGATCGGTGTATTCGTCCGGACGAACGGACAGACGGGATTTATGAGTACATTAGTAACTTCAGCATTGCATACGACCCGCTACTCATAGTATTTAACTCATGACTCTCTGAATGTTAAAAACTTTCTAATTTGCAATCTACACTATCTACATCTACACTAATATTATAAACACTAATTTTTTATCCTGAAACTACCCGTGCGAAGCCGGGACGAGTCGCTAGTCATAAATAACATTCTTGTTAAAAAATAGTTTTTTAAACAATCTTCGACTGATGATAAAGTTAGTAACCAGAACTGTGAGCTGATCAAAATGAACCTTAACACGGCCAGTCTACTATATTTACCATCGAGGAGTTCCTGAAATTTTGCATACCTGTATAGTTCCGATGACAATACAATGTTCTGGTGACAGTGAGCTGATCAGATGATGGAGACGGAAGGTAGAAAACAATACTCCTCGATGCTTCGACCAAAGTAAACCTCGATGGATAATTTCCTCGGCAGTGTTTGGGCTCATTTTGACCAGCACACCGTTCCGATCACAAATTTCTTAAAAGCTTGTTTTGACAAAGAATTTTTCAACACGAAACTTGGATAAAGGACTGCAATAAAATTCCGATTAAAAATAAACTCATTATAAAACTTCTTCACTTTATTAATCAATATTTTTCGGTTTCCATAACTTTGCCACTAACTTATAATACAACTCCCAAAGTCGTTAACTGTTTGTTCTTAAATTACTGATAAATTCTTGTTTTGGACTGTTTTCTTTCACCTTGAAGTTTGAGAAAGTTTTAGGGAAGGGGACAGGTGTTGCGAGTGACGAATTTGTTTTGGTAGTCTAGTTTTGACGTGAAAAACTTTTCTTTTTCGGTTTGGTAAAGGTTATAATTTTCGATGTGAAGTTGTTCCGAATTTTGATTGAGCTTATTTAATATATTAACACGAGCCTATCATCTAAGAATAAATAATAACTAACTCGATAATTATCGATACTTATATTTTTTATAATTTCCAATCCCAATTTGTCAACGATCCTACATAGCAGCTAGATTCTGACATATGTTTCAAAATTATAATGTTCATATTTAATTTTAAATCTGTGTTTCGGTTATCCGAATGTTTATCATGTTAGTTGAGTGCCGTGGCTCGATGAATGGCCAGTTGGCTGCGACATATCTATAATAAAATTAGTGTGACATCCCTAATGCTTGTCTGTTTTTCAATAGTTTTAAATAATCAGCCCGTATTTGTGTTTTTTGTTCCTATTGTTTTTAAATTGGTCTGTAGACCTGACCAAGTATTCTGTAAAATCCCAAAAGTGAATAAAGTATAAGTTTAAGTAGATAATTATAGAATTTGAACCTGTTACTCTTTACTAGTACCTACCTACGTTGGTACTTTGGTACAAGATGACTTTAGCTAACTATGCCCACCGCAATACAATCATCAAGCGCAAACAAATACCTAAAATGAATGTTATAACTAACATTCTTCTCTCTTGTTCCAGGTCTTCCCCTCGCCAGCTCAGAATTTAGCAGCTCAGAGCGCGTGCCCTCCCCCCTTTCCCCCCTAGAGGCCGCTGAGATAGTGCGCGACGCACCCTTATACCCACCGCTAAAGCACGACGAACCCTACCACAACGACTTACAGACCAATATAGAACAGACAACGCATCAAGAAACCACTGAGACTGAACACGAAACCAACGTACAAAGGAGTAAAAGGAGTAGCCAAGATTGGGATAAGACGTCTAAGGTGAGAATTTATGACAGCGCCATCTCTTAGCCTTAATCTACAATTCTGCTTTTGTATTACTAGAATTGCCATTCCAGTTCTGCCATCCGCGCTATAAAGGGAGCATCTACAGTTTTTATGCCATTTTTGTTTCCACAAAATCTCGATAAAATACAACAGTCAAAAACAAGTTTTACTCTTATCTAAAGTAACTAGTCTAAGATTATAAAGACCAATCTCAAATTACTTTGAACTTCTACACATCCTAGGTACTCAATCAAGTCATAAATAGAACTAACACAAAACAATATAAAACTGACATCTACCATTGAATCAGATAAGCACATACTACTTCCTTCATACAGACAAGCACACCAAACCGTCGAGTGAAAACTGGCGATACTATCCTCAACATCCGCGGCGCCGTCCGAGACGCTATCGGCGACGCTGGGGCCGCGCCCGGTCCGAGGGCTTCATCGAGATTAGATACCTTTGTCATCCGTCCACATAGGAGGCCTAATCACCCACCACCGCCTACGAATCCGCCTAACAATCAGGTTAGTCAGAAAGTATCGTTGGTCTATGTTTATTTCCTATTGATTGCACCAATTCAGTAACTGGCGCAGTCGGTAGGATCTATCCAGTGAGCCAATGGAAGGCTTCGTGAACAGTTTCCCACCATGTTAATAATATTGAATGAAAATATTGCGCTCTCGTCATACAGGAAGGCAATTTCTTAAATTATGTGTATCCTATTAATTGCCTCAGCTCATTTAATAGCGTAGTCGGTGGCAACTACACAATGAGACAGTTGACGACGTAAGGCTTTGTAAACTCTTTCCCACCATGGTAAAAACTTGGCTCATCAATGCATGAGAATATTATGCTCTCGTCATACAGGGCTTCAACTCCCCGACTGCCTTCTTACATCTTGCAAAGAAAGCTTTTTCTGCCTTTTTCTATTTAATTATTTTCCAAACGCGATAAACACGACAACAAACGTTTGTATCTAATAATATCCTTCTCCAACAGGTGCCCAAATACGACCGCGAACTGCTAGTTGAGGCTCACTCCACGGCGCGCATACCTTGTGACCTCAACAATGCTACTAATGTGCAGTGGTATAAAGATAACGAGGTAACTACTCTTTACCTCCTTCAGGGCCCTTAAGGCGTCCCGTAGATACCAGGTTTTGCTTTCAGTTTTGCCAGTCATTACAATAACTGAAGGATAACCTACAGACCGTTCACCGTAAGATGCCATGGAGTAGCTAATCACTAAGTTTGAGTATATTTTTATCAGTGTCGATATCATTCCAACAGTCATTCATGATGGAAATGATTGAAGCTTGCGTGAGTGTTTACAGAACGCCAAGAGTCAAGAGGTGACTATACAAAGTCATGGACGTATCCTACAATAACCAACGATAGTCAAGTCAAGTTAAACATGAAAAGGGGGTCGAGCTTGTAAGAGTTCGGGTCACGCTGTTTTTTTATATGTTGTTAGGACTTTAACCAATATTAAAAAACCAGATTTGCAATTTTCCAAGTGCTGTGCGATCGGCGGTGTACCCAAAAAACCATGAAATTTTCGGTGTTTTTTCAGTTTTTGCTCAACATCTTAGTGAAGGAAGGGTCTGACCGGTATAGTAACTGCGAATACTTTTACGAATGAAAAAAATCATGTAAATGCAGTCCTCTGCCAGTCATGCGGTGGCAAATTGTGAATTAACGTCCCGGATGTGGAGCTGAAATACTCGGACGATGAAGTTGACCCGACTACAGATTGGGCGCCTCTCCCAGCGTCCATCACGGCCATCGAGACACCATCTTCACGCGAGCCCAAGCCCGGGCCATCTAAGATAGAAGATCCGTTTTTGAGAGTACCGCTATGCCTACAGGTACCAGTTTGGTCTCATATGAAAGCTAATTAAATTTTCTACAACTTTATTTTGTATAATATTTGACGTGGGATGCGTATTTTAGAAGATATTTGTCAAAATAAGTGAACATTTCGAAAAAAAACACTTTTGGGGAAAAATTGCCTATACGAGTATTTTAAGAACTGTGTCTTGGGAACCAATGGCTATATAGAGCTCACGCTGGTGTCAAATTGTAGAAAATTTAGTCTACTTTACAAGTATTTGCAGTGACTATACCGGTCAGAACCTTCCTTCACTAAGATATTGAGAAAAAACTGAAAAAACACCGAAAATTTCATGGTTTTTTGGGCACACTGCCGAACGCACAGCGCTTGGAAAATTGCAAATCTGTTTTTTTAATTTTTCTTAAAGTCCTAACAACATATAAAAAAATCAACGTGATCCGAGCTTTTGCAAGCACGGATGTACATCTTGACTGGACTACGACGAAAGTGAAGCATTATATTGAGTTGAGATGGGAACCTAGATTAACTAAATTTCAAAACCAGAATGATTACTATATCAATTGTAAATGTTTGCCATATTATCAGAGTTTTTTTTTTTTTTTTTATCATTGCGAGCTAAGCTATTCCGAGAAACGATGGTCACGTGGTAAAACACAAGCCAACGTAAGCACCAAGCCCGTCCCTTGGATTACGATTTAAGTGGAACAAATTGTGTTTGCTTCACAACTTTCACTGAAAATTAAAATCCTCGATGGTGACATCTGGACCTCATTCATCATTTTAATTTAATATTCAGAGTCTATCAATTATTTTTTCAATAAACGCTCCGAACCAGAGCTGTGTCAAGAAATTCCCATTTGAATCGTTTAATTGAGAAGTTCAGTGAAGTCTGAACTTGTTCGTTCACTCAAGTTTGTTTGGAAACGGAAAAAGTTGTGCAACGGTTGATGTCTTTGTAAGAATTACAGATGAGTTTTTAATATCGATACGGAAAGCGAATTCTTGATAGATAGAAATAGTATAGCTGCAGCCGGCAATTCAGGCGTTGATGGAGAAACATAAGAACTTGGGCCGCACAATACGTGCACAATTTCTCAAACATGCATCTTCTTTCTCTTGCCACAAGTGAAACTTATTTCATAGTAAAATTCCCTTTGTAATAACATACAACATACAACAATCAATACAATATATCACATCCAACGCCTATAATAGAAAAGCCAGAGTGCCTCTTAGCGGTGACTTTGATATAACCTAGTGATTTTCTTCGAACAAGAATAATGAAATAAGTCAAAGATATAATTGAAGACTTACACGTCTCTGCGTAAATGCTCATTTGGTAGCAAGCCTTAGAACTCTGCGTTCTCAATGTTTTGCGTCATCATCATCATCATCATGAGCCTATTGAAAACTAATCCTGGATATAGATAGATGGACATTATTTATTGCACAAACTAAAGTACGGCAGATACTTAAGTACCATTCTCTTCCAACTACCCTTTGTGTATGTTGGAAAACAATTAAGAAGACATAGGCTTCCTCCCATAGAAAGCTACGATAAGCGGTCTTAAGCCGCCCCCATCCACTGACTTCCTGTGACCTTTAAATGTCCTTGGTTAATTTTTTTGTGAAAAATTTATTTTCCAATACAAGCTTTCATAAAATTAGTGCTGATCAAAATGAGCCTATACACGGCCAGTCTACTATTATCCATCGAGGAGTTCCGTTGCCCACCTTCCGTCTCCATCATCAGATCAGCTCGCTGTCACCATCATATTGTATTGTCATTGGAACTTTGACAGCTAAGCCAAATTTCAGCTCAATTGGTTTAGTATAAATGCTTTAAAATTCAGTTGCAAGATTCCACCCGGATTCCACCCAGACAAACATACCGACATTGCAAGTGAAATAAAAGCTTGTAAAAATTACCAAAACCTTGTTGTTCCCAGCTATTGAACCTGCCTACATCATCGGCGGGCTCAGGCGTTTGGCGCGAGGTGAGCGCCCTGGGCGCGTGGGCTGTTGTAGGGCGCGCTACGCGGGGCGACGCAGCGGCCTGGCGTTGTATCTCAAACGGTGTATCTGGACAGCCGACACAGCTACTTATCTATGGTGCGTATGATCTCCTCACTTTCTTCGGGCACGTATCGTGACGCGGAGAGGTAACCATTGAACGCTTTGTACAGGGTAGAGTTGAGGGCACACGAGCACGGGGCAGATCGCCCATGAGATGGACTGACCTAACCAAAGAGCTTTGGACGGTCATCTGCATGAATGCACCAGGAAGGCTGGGGTGCGAGATGAGTTGCGAAGGATTGCGACCACTCTGACAAGAGTGTAACGACGAAGATGATCTCCTAAACCTGGCAACAAAACCTACCAAGCTTATGCGCTCTTTATTTTATCCTTATAGTCTAACTAGAGACGACCTTCACCGATCTGTTTAATGGATGAAAAGTATTTTATATGAAATTTAATATATTAGAAAATATATCACGAGTTTGTTGTCTAGAAAATTCCTGTCCAGACAATGATTAATTAGTTTTTCTAATAACCGTGAAAGTTAGACTGTTGAAATTTTTACAGATGATGTATTTCTGTTGCCGCTATAACACAGAATAAAATAAATATTTAAGGGGGCTCCCTTACAACAAACGTGTTTTTTTGCCGTTTTTATAGATAATGGTACGGAACCCTTCGTGCTTGAGTCTGACTTGCACTTGGCCGGTTTTTATAGATAATGTTACGGAACCCTTCGTGCGTGAGTCCGACTCGCACTTGGCTGGATTTCAATTTTTTTACGAGTCATAGTCTGGACAGGAATTTTTTAGACAACCCACTCGAGATATATTTTCAAATATATTAAATTTCATATAAAATACTTTTCATCCATTAAACAGAGGGGTGAAGGTTGTCTCTAGTGCGAATCCTCTACTAACTTCTAGCTCCAGTTTTATGTATGGTTCAAAACTGTTTCTCATAGATAAGCATGTTTTTTTTTTTAGCATTAAACATTGATAGACCTTTGATTGACCACGATCTCACCTGTTGGTAGGTGACGATGTGGCCGAAGATGGACTACTACTACTACTTACTGTGGTACTAATAGTATACAAATAATATTTTATACATTTTAAGACTAATAGTGGGAAGTGGGGCGGAGGGGGATTGATTTTTAACCTCCTCACACAATAGGAGGGGTGTTAGAAGTTATGCTCTTTTGTCTGACGCTCAGCATGGATTTAGGCCTGGTCGGAGCACGGACAGTAATCTGCTATGTTTTACGACGTACGCAATTCCTGCTCTCGATGCAGGAGTCCAGGTTGACGCGGCATACTTCGACTTCAGGAAGGCCTTCGACACAGTTGACAATGACATTTTATTAAAAAAGATGGCGTCGATTGGATTCACTGTGGATCTATTGAAGTTCTTTTCGAACTATCTACAAGGAAGAATGCAGTATGTGGAATATGGTGGGTATATTTCTGATCCGTTTTACACAAACTCAGGGGTCAGCCAAGGAAGTAATCTTGGACCCCTTGAGTTTCTGATAATGATCAATGACCTACCGGACATCATTAAAGCCTCTGTTTGTTTGCTATTTGCAGACGATTTAAAACTCTTATTGCAGGTCAATAATATCACAGACTGCGAAAATCTGCAGAAAGACATTGATCATGTTATTCAGTGGAGTTCCGATAACAGACTATGCTTTAATGATGCTAAATGCTGCATTATGACGTACAGCCGAGATTGGAATCCAGTGTTTCATGACTATAGGCTGGGCACAAATGTCATTGCTCGAGTAACATCGGTCCGGGATTTAGGGGTCCACATTGACCTGGAGCTGCGGTTTTGGGATCATGTTATTGACATTTGTAAGAAATCTTTTCGTAATCTAGGCTTTATATTGCGTCAATGCAGTAGTTTCCAAAATATTAGCTCCATCAAGGCATTATACAATGCCTTGGTGAGGAGTAGATTGGAAAGTGGTGCTATGATTTGGAATCCCCATGAGAAAAAGTACATAAGCATGGTGGAAAAACTGCAAAATAAGTTTGCAAGATTTTTATACATGAAATTGTATCGTGTTTATCCTTTCTTCCCCTTAATGTACCCCACCCTCTTCGTGCTGGGAATGGTGGGTTATTTTAAGCTGGAGGTTAGACGGGAAGCAACGCTGGTTTTGTACATATTTAAGTTATTAAGAGGTATGTTGTGCAATCCGCGCGTGCTGATGTGTGTGGGTTTGTATGTACCCGATAACTATATGAGCGCTCGGCCGCACCGACGACGTAGGCTCCTTTCAGTGCCTACTGCAAGAACTAATCTCCTCGGACATGCACCATTCACAAAGGCTCTTCGGATAGTCAACGAATTATGTAAGGAGGACGATGTTGATATATTTACTGTTTCATTGTCGAAATTCACAGTCGAAACTATTAAATATCTTAGCAAGTAGGTTTATCTATAAGTTTTATTTTTATTTTTCTTTGTCGATTTGGTGTTTATTTACTGTAATGACATTGTAAAAAGTTAATAAAAAATAAATAAATAAATAAAAGTTTGACCGCTGTGTGTCTGTCTGTGGCACCGTAGCTCTTAAACGGGTGAACCAATTTGAATGCGGTTTTTTATTTGAAAGTAGGTTTTCTAGCGATGGTTCTTGTAGACATGTTTTAACAAAATGGGTTCAAAGTTGGAGTTTATAATAAAAAAAAAATGCTGGGTTATTTAAGGAATGTGTATTTATCGAATTGTATTACTGGAAGAAAGCGTTAGCCGAGTCAGTCGTGGGAAGCAATGGCGGCGATGAGCTCACCACTTGTCATGTCTATATCCCACGATGGTGCAACCCACGTGAAAAGAGGCCCATTTGAGGCTCTGCCTATCCTTTCGGGTAAAAAGGCATGTATCTATGTATGTATGTATTGTATTATTGTTATTTCGACACTTTGCGTGCAAAGCCGCCAAAGGCCAGTTATAGATAAAGCTTTGTGTCGACAGAGCCTGTCCGGTCGGTGTATCTCGCAATGGACGGCAGAAGACTGGACGCCGGGAACACCTGGGTGCCAGTCCGGGACAAGACTGAGCTGGAGGTGCGCTGTGTCGCTGAAGGTAACAAGGAACTCATCACCATTTTATGATCTCATCTGCTTCTTGAGTTTACTGGTCTTTGGACACTTTACTCTGAAAAGTGTCTGACTTTAATCGATGTTAGAAAAAAACAATTGTTCACCTGATTTGTTCGTAGGCTTATTATTATTATGTATATATTGTAAAATTAGTTATTTGTCTACTTTATGAGGACATATGTATAGTTATATATGTATATATATAGTTGTGTATATTTGTATATATTTGTGTATATCTATGTATATTTGTGTGTATTTTATGCTTATCTATTTTTCAGTAATATTTTTTTTTGTAATAATGTGTAAGTTTATTTGTTGAAAATATTTCGTTTATATTTATATATGGGTACACCCCAACCAATCTAATATATAAAAGGCTTTGTCCTGACTGACTGAACGAGGTCCAACGCACAGCCTAAGCCGCAGGACGTAGAGACTTGAAATTTGGAGGGTGTGTTCGTCTCGATGCGTAGGGTTGTACTAAGAAAGGAATTTTGAAAATTCGCATGCTAAGGGGTTCAAAATGGGGTTCCAAAGTAAAACAAAAATGCTCTGTATTTCGGAAACCATTAGTAGTAGAACCATGAAATTTTACATGGAGATTCCTCAAATAAAATGAACAAATACGTATTTCAGCGATTCCTGAAATTTTCCTGAAAAATGGCAGGGGAACGTTTTCTTTGTAAAAAAAATAAAAAACTTTAGTTTTTACAACGCACAGCCTAAACCGCTGGTCGTAGAGACTTGAAATTTGGAGAGTGTAGTCCTTTTAGGGTGTAAAAGTGTACTTAAAAAGGAATTTGGAAAATTCGCTCCCTTAGGGGTCCATAAAGAGCTTTTAATGTATACACTTTGCGTTTTGCAGCACACAGCCTAAACCGCTGGACCTAGATACATGAAATTTGGAGGATGTATTCATTTTTGGGTGTAAGGGTGTGTTAAGAAAGGATTTTGGAAAATTCACCCTGTAAGGGGTCCAAAACGGCTTTTAATGTATGTTGACGACCTCTGTAGCGCGGCGGGCGTAGGTTCGCCTGCGACGCAGGAGGTTGCGGGTTCGATTCCCGCCTCGGAACAAATATTTGTGCGATCTGCAGATATTTGTTCAGGGTGTTCTGGGTATTTTCTATGTATAATAAAAAATATCTATCTATGTAATGTATTATATTAAGTATATCAGTTATCTAGTACCCATAACACAAGCTCTGGCTTAGCTTGGGGCTAGATAATGTTGTTTGAACTTGTCCAGCGTTATTTATTTATTATTTAACTATAATGCTTCGTATTTCGGAAACCGTTGGTAGTAGATACATGAAAGTTCACAGGTAGATTCCTCATATAAAAATAGAAAAAATATGTTTCAGCAGTACCTGAAATTTTGCTGAAAAAAGCCACGGGAACGTTTGGTTTGTAAATAAATACACTTTACGTTTTAGCCAGATTTCAGCGTATTTTGACGATTTAAAAGTTAGTTTCACAGTATAGTCATTGAGATCAAAATATTTTCAGAACCTCAAGGTTCAAATGGGACACCTAAATTGAAAAACTTGAGTATGATGTCGTTTCAAAAGTCGTTTCACGGTGGCGTTGTTGAAATCAAAATACTTTCAGGACCTCAAAGTTCAAATGGGACCCCTAAATTGAAAAACTTGAGTATGGTGTCGTTTCAAAGGTCGTTTCACGGTGTCGTTGTTGAAATCAAAATACTTTCATGACCTCAAGGTTCAAATGAGATCCCTAAATTGAAAAACTTGAGTATGGTGTCGTTTCAAAGGTCGTTTCACGGTGTCGTTGTTGAAATCAAAATATTTTTAGGACCTCAGCGATTAAATGGGACCCCTAAATTGAAAAACTTGAGTATGGTTTCAAGGGTCGTTTCACGGAGTCGTTGTTGAGATCGAAATATTTTAAGGACCTCAGGGATAAAATGGGACCCCTAAATTTAAAAACTTGAGTTCGGTGTCGTTTCAAAGATCGTTTGACAGTGTCGTTGTTAAGATTAAAATATTTTTAGAAAATAAAGGGTAAAGTGTGACCCCTAAATTGAAAAACTTGAGTGTGGTGTTGTTTCAAAAGTCATTTCACGGGGTGGTTGTTGATGTTTAAGTTGTTGTCGGCACGCCGTGCCAGAGATGTTCTAAAACTACGCGCGAACGAAGTCGCGCGCGGGTCATATATGTTTCAGGAGTACCTGAAATTTTGCTGAAAAAAGGCACGGGAACGTTTTCTTTGTAAATAAAAACACTTTACGTTTTAGCCAGCTTTCAGCGTATTTTGACGATTTAAAAGTTAGTTTCACAGTGTAGTCATTGAGAACAAAATATTTTCAGGACCTCAAGGATTAAATGGGACCCCTAAATTGAAAAACTTTAGTGTATGGTGTCGTTTCAAAGGTCGTTTCACGGTGTCGTTGTTGAAATCAAAATATTTTCAGGACCTCAGGGTTAAAATAGGACCCCTAAATTGAAAAACTTGAGTATGGTGTCGTTTCAAAGGTCGTTTCGAGGTGTCATTGTTGAGATAACAATATTTTAAGGACGTCCGGGTAAAATGAAACCCCTAAATTGAAAAAATTGAGTATGGTGTTGTTTCAAAGGTCATTTCACGGTGTTGTTTTTAAGATTAAAATATTTTCAGTACCTCAAGGTTAAAATGGGACTCCTAAATTTAATAACTTGAGTATGTTGTCGTTTCAAAGGTCGTTTCACGGAGTCGTTGTTGAGATTCAAATATTTTCAGGACCTCAAGGTTAAATGGGACCCCTAAATTTAAAACTTGAGTTCGGTGTCGTTTCAAAGATCGTTTGACAGTGTCGTTGTTAAGATTAAAATATTTTCAGGAAATAAAGGGTACAATGTGACCCCTAAATTAAAAAACTTGAGTGTAGTGTTGTTTCAAAAGTCGTTTCACGGGGTGGTTTTTGATGTTTAAGTTGTTGTCTGCACGCCGCTACGGGGATGTTTTCAAACTACGCGCGGACGAAGTCGCGCGCGTGTCATCTAGTCTTCCATATAACTATAAAATTGAAACATAGAATTGGAAGACACGTTTGCGCTTCCTCCCAACCCAGAGACCACTCCTCTCACTGGTGTCCTTTTTAGACCCAAATACTGAGCGGTTGCCTCGGTAACGAAAGATGCTTGTGACCCTTGGTCAAGCAACGCTCTTATGATACGAGTGTCTCCGGTGCTAGATTGTGCTCTGACGAGAGCCGTTGCTAATAAGACTGGCTGCTAGGCACCATTCCTCCCGATGCAACACAAACTACAGGTGCAGCTGTTTCTTCTGATACATTCTCCGTGCTTGAACTCTCACTTTCCGTCTGATGTGTTCCATATGTGTTCCTCTCCATCCAAAGGTTGTCTGGAAGAGAT
Source organism: Operophtera brumata (assembly GCA_932527175.1). Classification (NCBI taxonomy): domain Eukaryota; kingdom Metazoa; phylum Arthropoda; class Insecta; order Lepidoptera; family Geometridae; genus Operophtera; species Operophtera brumata. Next base: position 47,317,557 of record OW052239.1, on the reverse strand, counting down.
CGCTTTTTAGCGATAAGACCGCCCATTGTACATTTAGTTATTTGTTTAATTGTTATGTGTTGATTTTAACTAGTTTGTAAGGTGTGCAATAAAGTATTTTCATTCATTCATTCATTCATGTTTGTGTCCTGTAGGAGGGGTCCCGCCTCCTGAGCTGACGTGGAAACTATCAGCCCTGGAACCATCGCTGGACCATCGTCCTTACCTGAGGATACATTCTACTAACTACTCCATCGGTAAGTAATATATTTTCTAATTAATACATCCAGTAGGTATACAAACATACATAGATACACGCCTTTTTCCCCGAAAGAGGCAGAGCCTCAAATGGGTCTCTTTTCACCGTGGGTTGCACCATCGTGGGATAAAGAAGTGACAAGTGGTGAGCTCATCGTCACCATTGCTTTCCACGACAGAGTTTGCTAATGCTATCTTCCAGTAATAACATTCCAAAAATATAATAACACCCACGGTGAAAAGAGGCCCATTTGAGGCTCTGCCTACCCTTTCTGGGAAAAAGGCGTGTGTCTATGTATGTATGTATATGTTTTTTTTTTATTTAGACCATCCGTTAAGGTTAAGTAGGCTTTCCAAGATAGATCCTTATTGCAGTTTTGGGTCTATTATCGCCCTATTTTCTCTGTCTCTCGTAGAAGGCATATCTTCATCCCATGCGGCCGTGACAGCAGCCAGGGAGCTCCACAATGCGTCGCTACAATGCGAAGCCCGGCAGCGGAGACCTGACGCGTCCCAGCTGACTCTTGCCGCCAAGCTAGAGATACACGTCACATGTGAGTATATCTTCATCCCACGCGGCCGTGTCAGCGGCCAGGGAGCTCCACAATGCGTCGCTACAGTGCGAAGCCCGGCAGCAGAGACCTGATGCGTCCCTGCTGGCTCTCACCGCCAAGCTAGAGATACACGTCACATGTGAGTATATCTTCATCCCACGCGGCTGAAACAGCGGCCAGGGAGCTCCACAATGCGTCCCTACAGTGCGAAGCCCGGCAGCGGAGACCTGGCGCGTCCCAGCTGACTTTCGCCGCCAAGCTAGAGATACACGTCACATGTGAGTATATCTTTATCCCACGCGGCTGTAACAGCGGCCAGGGAGCTCCACAATGCGTCGCTACAATGCGAAGCCCGGCAGCGGAGACCTGACGCGTCCCAGCTGACTCTCGCCGCCAAGCTAGAGATACACGTCACATGTGAGTATGTCTTCATCCCACGCAGCTGTAACAGCGGCTAGGGAGCTCCACAATGCGTCGCTACAGTGCGAAGCCCGGCAGCGGAGACCTGACGCGTCCCAGCTGACTCTCGCCGCCAAGCTAGAGATACACGTCACATGTGAGTATGTCTTCATCCCACGTGGATGTAACAGCGGCCAGGGAGCTCCACAATGCGTCGCTACAGTGCGAAGCCCGGCAGCGGAGACCTGACGCGTCCCTGCTGGCTCTAACCGCCAAACTAGAGATACACGTCACATGTGAGTATATCTTCATCCCACGCGGATGTAACAGCGGCTAGGGAGCTCCACAATGCGTCGCTACAGTGCGAAGCCCGGCAGCGGAGACCTGACGCGTCCCTGCTGGCTCTAACCGCCAAACTAGAGATACACGTCACATGTGAGTAACCACTGAGTAACCACTCACTCGCCGCAAAATTCCTAATCGTAGATTTGTTTTTTTTGTGACTAAATCTAGTACATTATTCAAATTATAAATATGCATAGATACTACGTTATAATTAAAAGGGGTCACTGTACCATAAACAAGATAGGACAATATTTTCTCGATAGAAATAAAACCTTAAAGTTACCTCTAACTTATACTTTTCCGGGCCAGTATAAACCAAAGTGTAGTTTTTTGTCCTTTGGGATAAATTGACCTTGCCGGTATAGAGCCGCATTGTTGGTAAGAAAATCCATATCATTCGTATTAAGTATCACAAAGGGAATTTCACTATAAAAATCATCAAATGAAGAAGTTGCAATAGTGGCAGAAAGAAAACACGAAATGTTTGGAAAAAAAAAAACAATCCTTTGCCGCAACTAGGCGATGATATACCTACTCACGTACGTAGGCTGACACATAGGCGTGCGTTGATGCCTCAAATCTCCTCAAATTAACTGATCATAGGTATCACTCCAGTACCCAGGGAACTCAATACCCATCATAAATAATTTCTCCGAAAAGTCCACGTGTTGTAGCAGAAACATACCTACGGCGGCGTACCACAACGCGGTCTCCTGGGGCCCATTTTATATCATACCTACATCAAACGCTGCAACATAGAAGAAATCATAGTACCCATAGTACAGAAACTTCACCTCGAATATTACTACCACTACTTCGTATCATCGTTTCATCTTGCTGACCACGATGAAATACGGTGGCCGTGAAAAGGGCGTTGTGACCAATAATGACACAACCAGTGTGGTGAAAGAATTCAATGCGCCTTACAGAGACTCCTTTCGTACACATGTCTCATGTCTTCGAACCTTTGGTTCGGTTTCCTCTCGATGTGTTCCTTCACCGTTTGAGAGCACGTTATATTGTGTCATCATTTTTTTTAAGAAAGGAAGATGAAAGAATAAACGTTTGTTCGTGACAACACAACAATGATACACATCAACAAAAAAAACAAGATAACTAAGTAAATAAAACCTATAACAAAAAAAAATACACAGAAACAAAAAATTTATGACAATTTGTGCGTGTGTCTGAAAAAGTGGAAAATTGGTGCACGGCCGGTATTTGAACCCACGATCCTAGGATCGGAAGTCGGGGTCCTTTCCACTAGACCACGTTTTTACAATCTGAGGCACGCATATACATAGACACACGCCTTTTTCCCCGAAAGGGAAGGTATAACCTCAATGGACCTTTTTCATCATGCTTTGCACCATCTTTGGAGTAAAGACGTGACAGGTGGTGAGCTCATTGCCGCCATGCTGCCTACGACTGACTGACTGACTTGGTTGACGTGGTTTTCTTCCAGTAATAACACATTCCATAATAAGCTAGCAGCCAATGAGCAGCCAGGACAAATATTATGCAAACAAATCTTACCAATAAGTCCCGGTAAATTTTGAGAACAATTGGAACTCGGCCCAAACAGCAAGGCTGTTATCTAATAGATGTCGATTACCATTTTAAGTTCATTGCGATGCGTGTTATACTTTTTTCACAAGAGCGAAAATATTTGAAGCCCGCAGCGCAATGAACAGCAAAATGGTATTCAATATCGAACTTCAGTCTGGTTCAGGTACCCAATTTTTTCACCGGCGGGTTTTAGCTCGCATCCAAGCCATTATGAATCAAAAATTAACGCCATAAAGCTAATTTTTTATTGAGTTCTGACATGAGTGATATAAACAATGCGCGTCTCGTGAATGCAAATGCTCCCCAAACAAGTTGACATGATTTACATGTATGTGAATACGTTAAATATGACGGGGTAATTCATGAGGTTGATATAACTTTGTATTGACGTTCGAATGTGGTAATTTCGTGTTTGAAGTTGGTTGATGTTCGCAATCTGTTGGTGGTTAATGAAGTTGTTATTTAGTTTCAAAGCGTATTAACTTGTAATTCCTGTGGAATGTTAATAAACGTGATTAGGGTATGTATAATAATATGCAAACTACCTGAATTAAATTGTTGTTTTATCGTGATTTCGGGAACTCGGGTCACCATGACGACCAATCCAATGACGACCTCTGTGGTGCGGCGGGCGAAGCTTGGCCTGCGGCGAAGCAGGTTGCGAGTTCGATTCCCGCCTCGGAAAAATATTCGTGCTATCTGCATGCTGATATTTTACCAGGGTGTTTTGGGTATTTTCTATGTATAATAAAAAATATCTATCCATATTATGTATTGTATTAAGTATACAAGTTATCTAGTACCCATAACACAAGCTCTGCTTAGATTGGGGCTAGATAATATTGTGTGAACTTTCCATTTATTTTTAATCATCACCCTTATAAAGCGAACTGCTAAGGAGTGGAGATCGCTTCCATCGTTTGACTTTCCTGAAAACTCTAATCTGGGTAGCTTTAAGGCAAGAGTGAGTAGGTGCCTTCTAGTCCTTCGAGATCCATCGTTGGCCACATTACTAACCAGCAGGGGAGATTGTGGTTAAATGAAGGTCAACTATGAAATTGTACAACCTGTATACAAAGTTTTGTCAAGATTCGTTAAAAAATACGACCTGGCTGCGTTTCCACCAGAGATGAGCGAGGAAGTGTAGCGAGGGATGTGTTTTATAAGAACCAATAGAATCACTTAATTTACCTAGCCTCGCTCAGCATAGCTCTGGTGGAAACGGTTTAGCAGACCAAGGATTTTATACGTACAAAAAAAGCGAGGGATGTGAGCGAGGGATGTGTGCGAGGGATGTGTGCGAGGGAAGTGTGCGAGGGATGTGTGCGAGAGATGTGCGTGAGGGATGTGCGCGAGAGATGTGAGCGACGGATGTGCGCGAGGGATGTGTGCGAGGAATGTGTGCGAGGGATGTGTCTGAGAGATGTGCGCGAGAGATGTGTACAAAGGATGGGCGTGTGCGAGAAACTACTAGCTCGCAACTGGAAAAAGCCCGCTACACATCCTCGCACCGCTCATCTGCGCACCGTTTCACAGCGTCGCTAATACGCATCTTCGTACCGCACATCCTGCACAACCTGCCTAGCACATCTTTGGTGGAAACACTCACATCGTTCCAAAGCCTCGCTACGTATCCTCGCACTGCTCATCTACCTCGCACATCTTTGGTGGAAACGCAGCCTTATGCGAGTACCAACATACAGACAGATGAGAGCAAATTTTGCCAGTTGTTGCAGACTTCGCTCGCTCAATCAATAAAGGAGGTAGGGTATGTGTGTGTGTGACACGTAATGACACGTATTTCTCAACACAGATCCACCTTCTTTCGTGATCTCCCGCTGGCCTGGCTTCGGCGTGTCTCTCTCGGCTGGCGTGGCGGCCGCCTTACGGTGTGATGTGGACGCCAATCCACCAGCTCGCGCCTGGTGGCTCAGAGATGACGATGATCCCACAAGGTGAGCACAGATCCTTCAGGATGTATGAACTCTTGCAGGGTGACCATCAATTAGGCAGAGATAACAGTATAACCTTTGAGACTATCATGGTTATGTACATACTTTTCACTAGAAACGGGATATTTACCATGATTTTTGAGTCTTGATTGTTCCTGATATTTCGGCAAAAAATCATGGTAAATATCCTGTTTCTGGTGAAAAGCCTGAAGACAGTGTAGGTTAGCCAATTGACAAAGCCGGGCTGATGACGCAACTTCTTGTGTGTGTGTCACTTGTTCTTTCTTGTTTCTTTCACTAAGGCTGATATGATAACTTTGGTTAAGCCATAGTGAAACTCTTTAGCACAATGGATTCTTCCAAAACATGCTATGTGAAAATTCTTAAAATTATGCTAAGTAGGAACCATCGAATTACCATCAATCAACCATTACACCAGGGCAGCAGCATATCCACCTGAAGTACTCAACACCAGTACTGCGATCACCAATCCGCCTGCCAAGCGTGGTGATTGCGGAAAATCCCATCATTGCATTGGAAAGGTCCCGTCGTCCTGCAGCAGTGCACATCTAACTTGATGATGGCTAGCGTAGGTTCGCCTGCGATGCAGGAGGTTGCGGGTTCGATTCCCGCCTCGGAACAAATTTTTGTGCGATCTGCAGATATTTGTTCAGGGTGTTCTGGGTATTTTCTATGTATAAATTTAAATAATTTGTATAAAATAAATGTATAATTTTAAATATCTATCTATGTATTATATTGTATTAAGTATATCAGTTATCTAGTACCCATAACACAAGCTCTGCTTAGCTTGGGGCTAGATAATGTTGTGTGAGCTGTGTGTCCGGCATTATTGTGTCCAGCAGCATTATGATGATGACGATAAAGAGACTATGAAAGACTCCATTATTAAAATTGTAAATATGATACTTATATTAAAATTTTGGAGTCGTTGCGTTACCCGCTCAGTTGGTAACAGTAAGGTTACAAACTTGATGTGAATACAATAATTGTTTGAGTATGTAATCTAAATAAATGATAACCGAGAAACACGATTGGTGAAACTTTATTGCTAGCTTTATTTTTTAAATTGGCCCTCCTGAACCTAAAACCCGTTTTAGGTCCCTCCTTCGATTAGAGAAAATGTTAAGCCTCAATTTTTATTCTATTCAGTAGGTAATCACACTACTTAGATTAATATAAGAGATTTTTTTATTTGCTACTTTAAAAGCAAAACGATGTTTTATAATTTGTCGCTTACGTCAGTAACTTCCGAGCTGAATAAATCTATACCTCATCTCTTCCCATGTTCGAGGGAATAATAGCGCTGAAACTTTCTTGCAGCTTTGGAACAAATATTTGTGCGATCTCAGATATTTTTTCAGGGTGTTCTCGGTATTTTCTATGTATAATAAAAAATATCTATCTATGTTATATATATTGTATTAAGTATATCAGTTATCTATTACCCATAACACAAGCTCTGCTTAGCTTGGGGTTAGGTAATTTTGTGTGAACTGTCCAGCATTATTTATTTATTTATTTATTATTTTGTTTTCTTGTTAGACTCCGCCCATTCGGTATTTTAACAGTTCGCCTTAATGTAAATACCTGACTCTATTAGAGCCTTCATCCGTTCAGCTTGGATCCAGACACATTTCAGAGAATAAATAAACAAGCATTTTTATTGTCTACCAACTCGAATAATAATAGCAACATCTAATATTTCAGCTATAAAAACGTCTTCACCGAAATCATATTATTTGCCAACAATATTGATATCGGGAAACTTGTGCCGTTCCAATAGTTTCCCACATAGATTGCTATCCACAATCTTAATCCAAGTTGGTACATCCCTCACAATCTCTTTTTACGTCCAACAAGGAATTATGTGACACAAAAGTTGGGGGAACTTAATGGGTAGTACACGACGTTGCAAGTAACATGGCATGCCGTGTGACATATAAAATGAAAAATGAAAATGAAAAATATATTGTACAAACACATTAGAATACTAAATAAAACTAGGTATGTATGACAAAAAAATTGTGTGAATACAGAGGTTTTAGTAGTCCAATTAAATCTATTTCTAGAAAGAATAAGACAGGTTGTAATAATTTACAGCTTAAAGACGGTACATTTTAAACGTTTTAGCCATCAGTTTCATCAGATGTAACAGTCACATACTAGTCTGGATCCCACAAATAGATTCCCTTATCGAAGGTATCAGAAATATTAGCAGGTTTTGCAAAAATGTGACCCACCCCTCTCGCATCTCAGCCAGGTTCTCGCCCACCAGAGGTCGTCGACATTGAGAATCAAATAAAATCAGACAAATGAATTAACCTAATACACATAAATGAACCAATTAAACGTAAGTAACATCAACTTATATGATTATGGCCGTTATGGCTCTTATGTAGCCCGTACCGGGCTCGCAATTGTTATGTATAAGGCCATAAGTAAAACACTTATTTAATCAGCATTTATTTTGTTTGTTCAAGTAGATAGTATGTTGTGCTTCTTTCGTTGGTGATCCAAATAAATATAACATAAAATATAAAACCAAATACAAGTAATTAATTTTGTAAAAATTAGAAAACGCTTTACGCAATGAAACGGCTGAACCGATTTTGATCAAACATAGCTAAGAAAACTCCCGACTAATTCACCTTTCAAACAAAAAAAAAACCAAAATCATTTCATCTATTCAGGAGCTACGGTGCCACAGATGTTGTGTGTGTGTGTGCCTACACACACCCACACACACACACACACACAGACACGTCAAACTTGTAACACCCTGTCGTTTATGCGTCGGGGGTTAAATTTTTATTACGCCTAAAAATATACCCCTCCATCTCCTCCCGTGGATATCGTAAAAGCTGACTAAGGGATTACACTAGTGGATGGGCAGCAGTGTTCACCTGAGTAATCAACATGAATACTGCGATCACCAACCTGTCAAGAGTGGTGACATAAATTCCTCGTCCAGCAGTGGAAGTGTAAACAAATAAGTAGAACCTAGTCTGACGACCTCTGTAGCGCGTGGGCGAGTAGCTGGCTGAGATGCGAGAGATTGCGGGTTCACTACTTGGTGCGGTACAAATGTTTGTATGATCTATAAATATTTGTTTCTGGTCTGGCTGTTATGGTACTGTAGGTACTCGTATTTCTTCATACCCATGACAAAGAAAATCCTAGTTTGAGGTCAGCGACTATTAGGTGTTGTGTATGTAGTATATTTATTCTGTGGTATTAGTTAAAATAAAGTATAGGGAAATGTTGCTAAATTTGCGCCATTATGCGTTCGTGAACAAGAGCCTCGGCGGAGGAAATTACTAACTGGACATAAACAAGTTACGTGAAGTTGGGAATTTTATTGTGCACTAGTTTTGGCCCGTGACTTTCCTTGCTACTTCTCTCTTACGAATTGGCGCGGAAATGCGTAACCTGCGGTAAACGTGGTAACGAAAAACAGTTTTTTAAACTTTTTTAAGGCCTTACACATAAACATAATATACCAAATCTTGGTATACAGTGTGTTTTTTCTTGCATTGACAGGCAGTTAGAAAGAGACAAAACACATATCAAAAGCACACAGATGAAAAATTAATGCAGAAGATAAACGACCTCAGATATTATCATCATCATCATCATCATCATCATCTGATGACGACCTCTGTGGCGCGGCTGGCGATGGTTTGCCTGCGACGCAGGAGGTTGCGGGTTCGATTCCCGCTTCGGAACAAATATTTGTGCGATCTGCAGATATTTGTTCAGGGTGTTCTGGGTGTTTTCTATGTATAATAAAAAATATCTACCTATGTAATGTATTGTATTAAGTATATCAGTTAACAAGTACCCATAACACAAACTCTGGCTTAGCTTGGGGCTAGATAATGTTGTGTGAACTTGTCCAGCATTATTTAGTTATTTATTTATTTATTTATTTCTTTATCAGCGTTTACACTTCCACTGCTGGACGAGAAATTTTCCATAATCACCACTCTTGACAGGTTGGTGATAGCAGGGGGCATCCGTATTGATCCCAGAAATTCATCCTACGAGCTTAAAGTAATAATAAGTAGTCCGGATTCATACCATTCATATTCATTTCATTTTTAGAGTCCGCAGTTTTCATGTTGATTACAGTATTCATGTTGATTACAGTATTCATGTTGATTACAGTATTCATGTTGATTACAGTATGCATGTTGATTACAGTATTCATGTTGATTACAGCATTGATGTTGATTACAGCATTCATGTTGATTACAGTATTCATGTTGATTACAGTATTCATGTTGATTACAGTATTCATGATATAAACATATATAAACAATGTATTAATATTTGACAATTATACGTCACATTATAAATATTATTAGATTATTTTTCATGTTGATTACAGTATTCATATTGATTACTCAAGTGAACGCTGGTGCCGATCCACATGTGTAATCCTTTAGCTTTTACGACATCCACGGGAGGAGATGGAGGGGTTTATTCTTAGGCCGGATACACCACGGACTCCACACAGACACAACTTTTGTAAACTTAACAGAGAGGATAATCTAAGGACTGTTTTGATATTTGAAAGATTCAGACGTTTTGTACAGCTGTTTTTGTACAGCTGTTTTTGTACAGCTGTTTTTCTAGATATGCATGGCCGATATCCTTATATCCTACGCTATTTGTTGTAAAAAAAACACTTTGCTAGAATTAAATAAGTTTTTGTGAAAAATATATTTTTCAATACAAGCTTTTATAAAATTAGTTATTGTAACTGTGTGCTGATCAAAATGAACCTAAACACGACCAGTCTACTAAAATCCATCGAGAAGTTCCGTTGTCCACCTTCCGTCTCCATCATCAGATCAGATCATATTGTATTGTCATCTGAACTTGACAGGTATGCTAAATTTCAGCTCAATCCGTTGAGGATAACTGCTTTAAAATTCAGTTGCAAGATTCCACCCAGACAAACACACAGACATTGCAACTTAAATAAAAGCTTGTAAACATAGCTATGGAAGGCGTATAGCTACTATTGTACTGGCACCGTCCACCGTGTTTCGCGAACAGCAATCAACACTGGTTTGTGCAATCAGTGTCTGATTTCACACTGTATTGATTAAATTGTAGGATGTTCTAGGAACTCTAGAATACCAACACAGCGTACGTTAAATTAAACGCGGAAGGAAAACCTATATAGAGTGCATTATAGAAAACAGATAAAACCTGTGTATTCAAAAATGTATCAGATGAAACAGCATGTAAGAGAATCGCAGTTGTAGCACCTCTACGAGAGCACTCGTAGGGGTGCTACGGCTACGCGCAGGGACGCGTTAAATTCTATCATTGATAATTGAGCTCTTCCATAAGTTGATGGGTAGTCGCGGCTCAAGACTGCATTCATGATATTCTGAGGAGTGTTTTTGACATATATAAATACAATAAATAATTCTGGCCAGTTCACATAACATTATATAGCCCCAAGCTAAGCAGAGCTTGTATACTATGTGTACTAGATAACTGATATGCTTTATACAATACATTACATAGATAGACATTTTTAATATACATATAAAATACCTAGAACACATATCTTCAGATTGTACAAATATTTGTTCCGAGGCGGGAATCGAACCCGCAACCTCCTGCGTTGCAAGCGAACCTCACCTGCAGAGCAAAAGAGGTCATAAAAGCATCAAAAAAATAAAAAATAGTTATATACATCAGTCAGTGTGACTATAGATCAAGAAGAAGCAGCACTTGTATTTTTATTCGTCATCGTCATATAAATGGACTAATTATATGTATATGAGTTTATTTTAATGACTGATTTTGCCAATCGAAAACTGTAGTCGATTACCTACTCTCAAGTGAAGTTGCTCAGTGTTCTTGCGGGTTGCTAATTACCGAAACTCGAGAGCATAAAGTTCCTACCTACTGTGCGCAGCGCCTAACTCACCTATACAGAGTGTCCCAAAGCCATGCTCCATTTTTTTTGTTCTTGTATACCTATATCCGCGATCACTTGGTGGACTATAGGCGGATGAGTGGATTGGCGTTTGGGATCCGGACTATCAGTCCTTTTTCCCTCATTATAGCAGGTTGTCCAGAATATGGCTTTTCTTCAACCTCTTTGTGTCGCTTGGGTTTACAACTAACGCTCTTGCCAGCAGATTAATGTGTTTTTAGGCCGTCTAAATACCTGTTTCCTCGGAGTTTAATTTCCTGGTCCACTGTGGGGACTTCTAGGTACTCGTGGATTTCATTGTTGGTTGTGAACCATGGTGCATTTACTAGGGCACGTAATATTTTATTTTGAGCACGTTGGATGATTGCGCGTTTGGGTTTGCTGGATATGCTCCATATATGTACCCCATAAGTTCATACTGGTTTGAGGATGCTGGTATGGACATTGCGTGGGATATTTTTTTTTTCAAATAGAAAACTTTTTTTTTTTTTTTAATTTTTGAATGTATTTTATTTGTAACTTTAGTGTCTAAATTATGTTTTTGTATCTGTTTTTTTATGTTTTTGTTGGAATTTTTTATTTATTATTCTGCTTTTGTCCTACTGTATTCCTAGTATTCTGTTTGTTTTTTGTTGTGTGCCAAATAAACGTTTTTCATGTCATTTTTTTTTTTTTTTTTTTTCATATCATTTTTATAGATATACTAGCCTCTTTTTAAATAGGGACAGCCAGGACTGTGGGCCAAGCAACCAGAATAAGCTCTTGAACCGAGTATCTAGTTCCGTTCTTTTTCCTTTAATGTGACCTTTCCAACCCACGGCCATGCTACAAGGAGAACAAATTACTTGAGTTATTGAAGTTAGGAAGTTTTACATAATCCAGACTTGCTTTTATAACGGGTGTCTCAGTAAGAGTTCACTTTTTAAATTTGGTGTATTTTTTTGAAGCAAGTATCATCTCTGAAATTTGTCAGATGTCGCCTATATTTATTCCGATTATTAAAAATGGAGCGTTTTACGAAAGAACACCGCGTTATAAATGTGAAAACTTATTTCAAAAATTTTGAAAATTTTGCTGAGACTGCTCGCATACTTCGCGGAATTTTGATAACGCAATGATAACGGAGTTCTTGTGGCCTCAGCTGGACGGCATGTATCTGGACGACATGTGGTTTCAGCAAGATGGCGCCACCTGTCACACCACGCATGAAACAATCGATTTATTACATCAACGATTTCCAAAACAAATTATCACAAGAAATTCTGATATCAACTGGCCACCAAGATCATGCAATTTAACGCCGAGCGATTTTTTTCTTTGGGGTTTTGTGAATTCTCGGGTTCAAGAGAATAAACCAGAAAAAAATCCTCGAATCCCAGATCCAGCGCGTCATCTGTGAGATACAGCCACATCTCTCTGAAAAAAACATGGAAAACTTAATGAAAAGAGTAAAGGGCAGTCATCAGCCGTGGTATACGGGGCCGCGTAAAGCCTCACGTGAATATTCACGATTTGCGCAGTAAGAAATCTGCACTCGGTAAAGTTTGGCTGTAACGCGTATCGCGACACGCGTGAATTAGATGACACAAAATATGAAGTGAATTGGCTCAACTCACGGTACCCCGAATACCATAGCAGAGCCCTGGGGGCCGTTTGACGGATATTTTGTTCCATACTTAATTAGAACATAACATGTCTTCTTTACAATCCAATAAAAATATCACAACTTTCTTTCAAAATACGTGTTTTTATTATAAAATTAAAAAGTGCACTCTTACTGAGACACCATTTTATTTTAAAGTCACTATACTGCATTCAAGGTTACAAAAAGTCACTTGTCTAAGCCGGCACTAAACACCACTAAATTCCAAAAATTACTTTTTTTATAATATCATAGAAAGAGTAAATTATAAAAACAATTCCTTTACAATAGTATCTTAAATAAAAACAAACCATGAAATTATGAGATAAGGAAAGACTAAGAATTAGTTTTTGTTCAGTTTCTGTGTTATATATATATATATCATTACTTCATGGTGTTCCTTTAATTTGAGATACTATATTATTGAGTAGCAATTGATCCTTGTAATTTTACCCTTCCGATCGGAATCATATTTTTTTAAATAATTTTTTTCTGGTTTGTGTCCCGGCTTAGGCAAGTGACTTTTTGATGTGTCTTTGACCTTTCCTCTCGCTATCCAGCAATCCGTGGGAGTGATTTCGTGAAAAGGGACGGAAGTTTGTAACAGGAAGCGCCCATTTTTCCAACAAGTTGATACTATCAGCCATGTTGCTTATTGCCAAGGAGGTGAGACGTCAGATGTTACTTATGACATGCGACCTTAGAGCATTGCAGCCCAACTCTCTCATTTTTTTAATATACTTGAATACGAGTTTACGGACAATAAAAAATAAAGGAAAGTTACCATTAAGTAAAACTTCCTAACTTAATTTGTCCTCCATGTAGCATAGCCGTGGAACACACTGTATATCCTGCATATTTAATTTCAACTCACATACAAGGACGTATAATCTAAATTCGGTTCGAAAAGTTTCAAAATAGTTGCTCTAATAAAGTTAAAATAGTCGGAACTAATCGTGAACTAACATTATTTATTGAGCGAGAGTAGATAGGAGGGACCTACTGCTGTATACTCTGTGAGAAGGGTTCGCAGTAATTCGTTTAAAACTAGAGAAACGTGTTACTGTACATTTGTTCATTTAATTTGTTAAGTCGTGTGTTGCTTCCGTTTTAGAATGATTGTGTACATCTTCATCATCACCGGTATATAGACGTCCACAGCTGGACGAGCCCTCCCCTATATAATGCAATGGGGGTGCCATAAACAGCAAGCTTGGCAGGCGGATGTAAAGTAATGTGTCTGGCTATTCTTAAGACTGCGCTCCCGCCAGGTAGAAATCTTCATGCAATAAAAACGCCTAATATCTCAAAAAAAACGCGTGAAATATAGATGATTAAAAAAAAAGCCGTGGGTGAACCTTTGGCATTATTATATTTATTTTATTTATTCAATTTTTGACCCGAATAATCTGTACCATGTTGACAAACAATCGAATCTAGCCAAAAGTTATAGGTAACTTTGTGTTTTTTTTATCGTGTTTCTGTCTGGGTGATCCCTCGGTATTAGAATGTAGTATCCATGCATATTTTTAATTTTAATATTGTTTTTGATTTAGTCAGTTAAAAATCTAATATAAGATTGGTAATTTTGCGTTATACCCACCTTGAGGGATTATACTAAGATGGGCCATGTTTAATATTGGGATGATCATCTCAATAATGATAACCGACTTGTGGTTTTATAAACAAGGTTTATTGGCATTTTTTCCTTTTATGATTTATTTTAAAGCATACTTATGCAAAGTTTTAAATTTGCACGTTCAAGGAATACGATTTTCTATACAATGGTTTTCAACCCTTTTCACCTGTTTAGGGGTTAAATTTACAAAAATCACTTCTTGGTGGGTAGTTTTGCTATAAAAAAACCTACCCTCTGAATTTCAGCTTTATAGGTCCAGCGGTTTCGGCTCGGCGATGATGAATAAATAAGTCAGTCAGTCAGGTTAGCTCTTACATAGATATCTAGATAAAGCTTAGCATTGAATTTGCTCAAACATAGTCCAAGCAAATGTAAATCTATTATTAAAAAGGTAAACGATATTTTAATTTAAAAAAAAACTATATTTTAATAATAATATTGATTAAATAAATTTTAATCTGATTTTGGTGATCAAGGCAACTCATTACGTACGAGGCGAGGCCTCATCCAACAATGTTGCTTTCGCTTGTGGCGCGAAATTCAAAAATGTGAAATTCCAAACTAATTATATATATGTGATACTTGGCAATAAATTAAAACTTGTCAACATAGTTTTCGCTATCTGAAGAAGTGTTGATGAGCTGTGATGTGATGAGCAAAAAACACGAATAAAAAAGAATTTCGCTCCAATAGCGAAAGCAACCATCTACAGCTGATGATGATGAATGTGTCGTGTCCTAGCTCGCCACCTCCCTTGGAAGCTGGCTCTGGAGCCGGCTCGGCCACGCTGCGCTGGGGCGCCCTGCGCGGAGCTCATGCAGGCTGGTACCGATGTAGAGCTTCATGGTTGGATGCCGAGTACTCCAGTATTGGGTACTACCTCAACGTCATTCGTAAGTACCTAACATAGCATGGTAGCATAGCAATAACACCAACCAAAACTATTAAGGTCATGCGAAACAGGTTCTATCATCGCACTTCTCGACAACGCAAGGGTTAAGGTGCTTATCCACACTTAATTATTTAAAAAACTACACTAAGTTACCTTTGGCTTGCATGAATCAGATGTAGCTGTAATGAATGTTTAGCCTAGAAATCCATTTAAACTTTATTTACCCAAACTGCAGATTTATAAGATAAATGTATATGTAAATGCCATACGTGTCTATAATAAATTACCAAATTCATTTAAGGATTTGCCATTTACTATGTTTAAAAGCAAGCTGACGAAATGGCTAGCCGATCATTGTTTTTATGATACTAATGAATTTATGAACTTTTCCAATAATTTGTGACATGACATTTCGTATTTTAATGAGTAAATAATTACATTTGCACAGCGCCATCTAGATGGTAGAATATAAGGGACATAATTTGTATTGTAACACCTCTTACAAATAAGTTACCTTTATTCGAGCAAATAAAATATTCTTATTCTTAAATCATCGACACATGGGTATCTCGTACAACTCGCTTTACGAGATCTTTCCTCTCCCATACGTGCAAGTTGTGGAATGAGCTCCCTCGTGAGGTGTTTCCGCCAAACTTTAAATGAGACGCTTCAAAAATTACGACAGTCTTTCAGGGCAGGCAACGCATTGGCAATGCCTTAGAGCATTGCAATGTTATAGCATCCTATAACGTATAATCCTTGGAGCATAATACGTTGCAGATGTCAATAGGCGATGGTAACCACTTACCATCAGGCGTACCGTATGCCAGTTTGTCGAGCCATTACATAAAAAAAGATCAGACTCAAAATGATTACTTTAATTTCAATGAACACATTGCCTTCGTCTGTTTTCCCCGATAAATACAGTCTAGGTGCTTTTGATGAAATAATATAATTTTGTTTCAATCTATGTTTGTGAACTGGTTACTACCACAAATTAAAAAGCTGGTAGATAATCAATTCACTGATTTCCACAGTACAGCCAATACCTAACCAATGAAATTAATCTAATTGAGCGTTGAGCTCGCTTAATAATTATCAGAGGTAATAATTAATAGCTGGATTAAATTGGCTAGATTCGTCTAGTCAATGATGGATTTGTTGTGAAGGGTGCAGATTAATTCGAGACTTGCTGTGAATAATTACTGTAGATATTTCGGAGAAATATAGACGGTGAGGTTCTCCATCCGTCACGTCTTAGGTTCAACAAAGGTCTGGATCGGCCAGGCGTCTCCTATCAAGAGTGTATGGTTCCAAAATCAAGTCACAGTAGGGACTGAGGATGAAGGATGATGTCGATGATGATGATGATGATCATTCAGCATTATTAGGTTGTGGAATAATCTCCCTGCTGAGGTTTTCCCAAGTGACTACAGTATGGGGTTCTTCAAAAGGGGTGTTGGAAATTTTGAAAGGGTTGGCAACGCGCGTGTGATGCCTTTGGTATTGCAGGCGTTCACAGGCTACGGTAACCGCTTACCAATAGGTGGACTGTATTGTTTACTACTATTGGTAGTATAAAAAAAAAGAAGTGTAACATGGATTCAAAAAACATATATTTTTGGTCTAATATTGATAATAACATGATTTTAATTGTTAAAGCTGCTCCAGAAGAGAATACTGAAGCGGTGACAGAGTCAACGACGGACGAGGACGAGCCTGCTGATCATCAGAAGGTGGAAGTACCTGTGGGAGGCAACGTGCAACTGCACTGCCCTAAAGGTAACATACTATATAGCCGTCCATGAAATCATAGTGTACATAAGGGGGCACCGAGAAAAAAAGACTTCACGCATGCCAATACCCAATGACTTACGTAATAT
This sequence comes from Operophtera brumata, assembly GCA_932527175.1. NCBI lineage: Eukaryota > Metazoa > Arthropoda > Insecta > Lepidoptera > Geometridae > Operophtera > Operophtera brumata. The sequence goes on along the minus strand of OW052239.1, from coordinate 47,300,459 downwards.
CATAGGACTCAAACACATTTTAGACAAAAAATCATTTTTCAGACATTATAATTATTATCTCAATCATAAACATCATATTTAGTTGTAACGGTGTATACTTTGTTGGTGACTCTAATAAATAAATAATAAATGAACAGTTACTTGTATGGAAAAAATGCATCTAACATTAATTGATGCTAAGAAAATAGCTACAAAAAAGGCTAAAAAAATATTTTTTGTAATTTGTTTTTGTCTTTTTCCTCAGTGCCTCCTTAGCTACACACCAACCCCTAGTGTGGGTTCAGGACTATGTATGTGACTGTTGGGTTATGCTATTCATGTTAGCATTTAATGGAGTTTGTGTAAATGGTTTGATAAATTGTAGGAAGTGTTGGTTGCTGGTGGAGACGAGTGGTGGGGAACGCGAGTGATAACTGGGCACCAGCCGGCTCGCATCACGCTCATGGAGTCTTAGGTAAGCTTGTCTTATATCTGTATTTATAGAACCTTATAATTCGTCCTAGATAGTGATATTGTTACCTAGGTATATATGTTTTGAAACTATCATGGTCATGTACATACTTTTCACTAGAAACGGGATATTTACCATGATTTTTGAGTTTTTATTGTTCCCGATATTGCGGCACAGTTGCATGCGCCATGATCACGGGAGAACTAACTAAAGTCTGCGAGTAGATGCTATTGGCAGATATATCGATCTTGTCGATGGAAACAACATCCAATAAATGTTAGAAAGTTTACAAAAGTTAGAAAAAAAACAAGGGTACTTATAATTTTTTTTGAAATGTTTTTTTTAACTATGCCTCAGATAAAATGAGACACACTAACAATGTTAAAAAAAACATTAAAAAAAAAACTTTAAAAATTTCTTTCTTTTTCATGTTACATCACTACACACTACGGCAATGAATCAATTATGTTCAATAATTCCAATATGGTCTTATCATACTTTCTCCTCGTTCAGGTATAAAAGACGCGCTGTATCAAGAAGGCGGGGAATACCGGTGTGTCGGCGCACGAGGACCAGATCTGATGCGTCTGAGGGAGCTGAAGAGAGTCACTCTCAAAGTCACGGGTGAGTGAGAGAGCTTACAATTAAGTCTCGAGTATTGAATACCATCATGAATCCAGATCAATTTAATAATAAAACTGACTTGGATGAATCTATACCACAGAATAAATAGTCTATACATTTAAAATTCTAATGGTTTTAATTAATAAGACTTATTAATAATTAATAATTCTACCTGAAGACTAAATCTGATCATAATTACTATCAGACAGAAACGTTCCTATGAAGCAACTGTTTCATATGTATTTAAAAAAAACATACCTTCTTGAATTAGTTGTATTATTCTTTCTGTAAATAAAAGTTTTTTTTTGCTAAGCGATCCAAATCCTAGTTGAGGTCAAGTCCTTGACCTACGTGAAGGACAAAAAAGTTTATTTTTCGTGGTCTGTCTGTCTGGATCTCTGAAAAAACTCAAACTGCATACCATATGAATTAACATTATATATATTTGTTATTCCGAAAACCGAAAAGGTTTCTGTGGGATAGGCGGTTTTATCTGTGGGGGGCAAATAACGTCAGATTCGAAAAAATCTTTCATTACACTCAGAGGAAGCTACATTATAGCTGAGTGCTTAAGGCTATGTTTTATTGGCTCGCTCTCATCATGGTAGTTCCACACAACTCCGGAACGGTTGAGCGGGTTTTGATGGTATTTGGAAAGATGCTGAAAGGAGGGGGGGCAGGATACTGAGTGACTGTGTTTCATCCCGACACCATGCGTGCGAAGCCACTAGCAAAAGGCTTCCGGCCGTCAGCTTAACTTATCACTAAGAGTCATTAAGTGTAAAGATCACCTTGTTTAGGGCTTACTGCCAATCTTTAAACTAGCAGCCTATGGATCAACTTTACTCAAACAGCGTACAACGCCCTTCGCATTCAGTATAACAATGCGTTCAGGATGCTGTTGGGGCTGCCGCGTGTCTGTAGCGCATCAGGTATGTTCGCAGAGGCACATACTGACGGCTTTCACGCCATCATGCGTAAGAGAGTGGCCTCCCCGATGCGGCGGGTGCGCGGCCGCCAAGAGCTTGCTGAGCACAGTGGCCGAGCGGGTGGATGGTCCGCTCCTCAGTCACTGGACCAAAACGCGTGTGCTGCCATATCACTGCGGTGTGCCAAATAATTTAATTTAAACTTAATAATTTAATTCAAGAATTGTAATTTTTTATATTAGAGGTACTATGTGATAATTCTTTACTAACATAATATGGTGTAAAAAATAGAAATAAATGGTATAATAATAATAATTAATTAATAAATAAATAAATAATGCTGGACAAGCACACAACATTATCTAGCCCCAAGCTAAGCCAGAGCTTGTGTTATGGGTACTAGTTAACTGATATACAATACATTACAAAAATAGATATTTTTTATTATACATAGAAAACACCCAGAACACCCTGAACAAATATCTGCAGATCGGACAAATATTTGTTCCGAGGCGGGAATCGAACCCGCAACCTCCTGCTTCGCAGGCGAACCATCGCCAGCCGCGCCACAGAGGTCGTCAAATATAATAGATATATATATGTCAGAGGTTCATAATCTTATGAATCCCGGTTCCACGAAATCGTAACCCTCGGTAATTGACTTTTGTCCTTGAGCAGGTGGAGCGACAGCGACGGCGCTGAGTGCCGAGCCGGCCGCTGGTGGCTGGCGCCTGGAGTGCGGCGCGTGCGGGCGCGGCGTGCGCGTGGTGTGGATGCGCGCGCGCGGGGGGGAGGGCGACCTCGGCGTGGGGGAGGAGGTGTTGCCGGCCGCGCTGAGACCCGACCTGGCGCATCACTGCTGGCGTGCCGTCTTGCACGTGTCCGACCCGAGCGAGGTCAGTTAACAGATACAAAAACCACGCCAAATGCGTGTCAGGCCACGCGCAATGTAGGGCTCCGTAGATACCCATCACATTGTTTTTTAACTACTTGATTGCAGGAACAATCGTATGACCCACCTGATTCACCTGACCACGTCCACCTAGGACGCGCCCTATGTGGCATTGCACTGCGCCCGCCACCCTGAGACATTAAGATCATGTGCCTGTCATTTCACCGGCTACCCTTCAAACAGGAACTCAGCAATGCGAGCACTGCTGCTTTTCGGCTGAATCCGGTATGGAGGAACTTCCCCGGACGAACTCGTTCACAAAAAAGCTCTACTACTACTACTAACTTCCTGAAGTCGTACTTAAACGAACTTGTTATGTTTGTTCTATTTCTCTGGGCAGTCTTTCTCCAACTTTTAGTACTCTATAAGACCAGTAAGGACACACGAACAGTATTAGACCATCTACCTGTATGGACACATGACCGGTATTAGACCACCTACCTCAATGGGACCCTCAACCAGGATTACACCACCTGCCGAAGTCGGGCCATTTGCTGGAGCCTTCCACCTCATAGATTTTACTTTCCGCTTCTTAAATTTTATACCTATAACACCTTATGATAACTTGCGGTTCATCTTGACTTGCCGGGTGAGCCGTAACGCTTTTTTTTTTTCATATTACCATGTTTTTCTTCGTAGATCTGGTGCATAGCAGCGTCTCCCACTGGTGGGGCTGTAGCCGTGTTTCCCCGCCGCGCCCCGCACCCCTCCCCCGCCCCAGCGCGGCATACTGTGAGGGCACTACACAACTCTGCTAACGCGTCAGTGATATATCAAGTGATGTCCTTTGTTTTGTGTTTGGTGTTAGTTGTGTGGTGTTGAAGACACTGATAGGAAGGTTCTGCAGATTGAAAAGAGAGGAAAGATCCTCTGATTTGACTAAAATCAGAGGAATAGAGAAGGCATAACAAGGCAAGCTGACGTAATCATGGTCTTGTGGATATGGCTTAAGTACTTGGTGATGTAAATACAGTAGTACAGGATGAAGGAATAACATTGGAAATATTATAAAATAATCTACTCAATGACAAAGTAGGCCACTACGAAAATAAACACGATGAAATTAGTATATGCTATCACCTAAATTGGTTCCTCAAACTCTGGACCATCCACCATAGGAGGTAGCTTTCGCTTGTGGCGCGAAATTATTATTATTTTGTGTTATAGCGAAAACTGATATGCCGGTAATTATATGACGTAACAACCAGTTTTAATTTATAATATCACATAAATATCATTAGTTTTGCTAGGATTGTGCTTCATTAGTTTTTACAGTGTTTTTTTGGTTTAAGCAAATTCATAGCCAAACTAATGATATTTATGTGATACAATAAATTAAAACTTGTGTGTTAGGTCATACAATTACCGGAAAATCAGTTTTCGCTATTTGAAGAAGTGTTGATGAGCTGTGATGAGCAAAAACACGAAAAAAAATAGAATTTCGCGCCACAAGCGAAAGCAACCACTTTAATGTATTTGTGGTTGATAAGTGGGTAGTGTTGAATGACGGTATAAGGTTGAGTGCTATTCAATTAAGCTAAGTGCAGTGGTAATAAGAGATGAAAATGAAGAAATTGAATCTGTTGAAATGTTTCCAAACTTTATTAAACGAAAATCAGTTCATCTGAATCTTTTACAATTTAAATAATAATATAATAGTCAACAATATAAACATTTCAACAGATTCAGTTCTAAAAGCAACGATAGATTATAAACAAACTCTTATTAATATACGTCCAAACGGATACATACTTGCCGTTCTATTATAGTAACTGCATATGATACAAAACTTCTAATTCTAGTCTTTGTAGTGTCTATTCTATCTCTATAATCATAATTTGTTACCCCTATCTCGTACTGGCTCGCTGCGATCCAACTTCAGTTCTATTATTTGTTACCCCTATCTCGTACTGGCTCGCTGCGATCCAACTTCAGTTCTATTATTTGTTACCCCTATCTCGTACTGGCTCGCTGCGATCCAACTTCAGTTCTATTATTTGTTACCCCTATCTCGTACTGGCTCGCTGCGATCCAACTTCAGTTCTATTATTTGTTACCCCTATCTCGTACTGGCTCGCTGCGATCCAACTTCAGTTCTATTATTTGTTACCCCTATCTCGTACTGGCTCGCTGCGATCCAACTTCAGTTCTATTATTTGTTACCCCTATCTCGTACTGGCTCGCTGCGATCCAACTTCAGTTCTATTATTTTTGAAACAATCATGATTACAACATATTTTTTACTAAGAACGGAATATTTACCATGACTTTTGAGTTTTATTGGTTTCCGCTATACATAATATGCAATACCACTATATTATGCCATATACCACATATTGTGGTATTGCAATACCACAATATGTAAGTTAGAAAGTACGATAGAAGCACATCCAAGCGGTCAAAAACACACACACAGAAATCAGCTATACCAGAACACCTCATAGAGCAATAGCGCACTAGTAATATAATAGATACATTAGTATGAAATCGCCATAGAGCACGCGCACCTGGCCGCGCTGGCCGCGTGCGGCCAGCGCGGACAGGTGCGCATACTAATGTATCTATCTATCTCGATGGCCGCCGCGACCTGGCCGCTAGTGCGCTATTAGTCTTAGAATCTAGTTCAAACCATTGGGTCCAGCTACACAATCCGCAGGTAATCGCAACAGAGTGCCATTATGTTATACCAAAACGAATGCAAGAGGCTATTGAGATTACCAAACACAGAAATTTCAAAAGGAAAGATTCTATTGTCTGGGGTCTGGAATTCTGTAATAAGATTTTGTAGGAATCGAATAAGTGTGGTACCGATTGCGAATCCTGATTCCGTCAGTTTGGTGTGTTGAGATGGAGTTAATTGTGATAGTGAAACCGATATATTGTTTGTAATAAAAGAGCCAGAAAGAGTGTGCCTACATCGATAATTACTACTCTCATAAATCATGATTCTCCTATGGTCATGAACCTTGCAACTGTTCCGAAATATCGGGGACCAATACATCTCAAAATCATGGTAAATCTCCTGAATTTGGAGAAAACTACGTTAAATTATATTGTTATATTAAGATTCAAAATCATGGCGAGTTATGAATAATCTACATTGAGTTTCTGCTAAACAGATGCAGCGAGTTTTTTAATTAGTTTATCTTTCTTGTTATTTTTAATTTCGTCTTTCCCTTCCAAATTCCTCTTACTTTGACGTAATTTATAAACAGGAAACAAATGTGCCAAATTGTTGATATTTTGAATGAATAAATAGATTTTTCTTATATTAATCGAGGATTAGTTTCTTTATCTATGTTTAAGGATGTGAATTTTAGTGCAATGTGAACACCAAAGGAAATGAAAATATGATAATGATATAAATATGGATGTCAGCTAGTGTGAAAGGGAAAGTTCATAAAATTATTGTTAATAGAGGAACTTCAGCATTGTTTATTACGCACGGTGAAATTTATATCACTGTTATTTTGTAAAAAAAAACTTTGTTCAGACCATTAACAATTTTTTTTTTTGTAAAATATATATTTTAATATAAAATATATAAAATTGATGATCGGAACCGTGTAATAACCAAAATTATGAAAGCTTTTATTAAAAATTATACAATATAATATTGTGTAGTCATCGCAACTTCCAGAATTTCAAACTTGCGGAACTTGCAAAATTCCAATTTAATCAATCAAGATTAACTGGCTCAAAATTCATTTTCAAGATTTGTCCCACGAAAACATACAGGTCAAGATAAATAAAAGCCTGTAAAAAAAGATGCTTTAGACATTGGTCTGAAAAAAGTTGTTTCTAGAAAAATGGTGATTAAAATTTCACCGTGTATAATAAACACTTCGTCTTCAATTAGCGTAACTTTACTATTCCACGCTTACTTGTAAGATGTTAGCCTCGGCAATAAGATATGTGAACTCTATATTAGTCTATTCGCTAGCATAATCTTATATATTTTATATAGATGTCAAATTCTCATATAAAATACGATGTATCATAGCTTAAACGAATCATGTAAATTGGATGTCAATTTTAGATGCTCGTTAGACCGAGTTTTTGTATGAACGCAAAATGTTTGCTACCACAATTTTTGCAACTATCTTAGTACGTGTAAGTGTGATTTTTTATCTGATGTTTAAATGTTAATGTTATCGATGGTTAGTTTTGAATTAGATTAAGTTCCGTAGCTCTTTCCATCTCTGTAGTTCTATGATCTGTTGTTACGGGGGAAATCCGCACTTGGACAGAAAATACTAAAGGCTGCCGCCGTATACAAGCTGCCCAGTCATTTTTTTTTTGTTATTTTTTTCTTCTTGGAAGCTTTAAAAACATTGATACATAGATAGACACATGCCTTTTTCCCCGAATGGGTAGGCAAAGCCTCAAATGGGCCTCTTTTACTGTGAGTTGGACCATCGTGGGAAACAGACGTGACAAGTGAGAGAACTCTTATCAAAATCTTACAAATACTAGAGCTCATTATTATACATTTTGTGAACCTATAGCGACTACAAGGCCTCGATACCTTTGTGGTTATTAAGGGCCTGCAACTGCCCTTAATGTTTTCTAGTATCATAAAAAAACATCGTAGTGATGGTATATTATCATATTAGCCTGTGTTTAGACTTCAAGTGCGGATTAATCTTAGAGAAATAGCAATACATAAATGTTATTGTTGTAAAGAATTGTGATATCATTGAGAGGCGCGGGTGCGTCGCGGTCCGCATTAACTTAATTAAAAAGAATTTAATCATTAATTAGTTTAGTTAGATAGTAGCGAGATGTATTTTTGTACAGTCTGAATTTGTCAATTGGATGTTTTATGGAATACAGAGTTCTGTTCGTACCTGGAAGCGTGTCGATCCGTCCATTGCGGCATTCGTAGATTAAGGAGCTACTTAGAACCTTTCTTCCTCCTAACTTTCCCTCTATCGCTCTCCTCAAGTGTACTAAATACCAAGTTACGTTGTCCGCGTATACTAATAATTATAGAAATCTGTAGTACAAAGAAGGCGTGCCACCTGTCGCCTTTCACTTCATGCGGTCTAATGGATTTGATATCATTAATTTAAATACAGAAATTTATGAAACAAAGTCAAAGATACGTGGTGATTCTTCAATGTTTGCCACGTCCTTTCCTTCACGAGGAGGAAGCAGCGGTTAGCGGCTTAATGCCGTCTTGTGCCGTGATACCTGAAAATCTAAGACAAAAGTATAATACAAGTCTAATACATGAAATATTGAATCACATAACACACATGTCAGTAAAATAATTCAAGTGTTTAAGTTCGCAAGTGTGAAAAATAGTTGGACAATAACGGCAACATCTGATTTAATACATGCAACCCGGATAACACTTCCCCTTCCTTTAGAATTCTATGCAAAAATTGTACTTCAAATGTATTCGCCTGAACAGATTAGATTATTAGAATCGTTTTGGATTGTAAAGCGCCCTTAGCACTATTTTCCCTTCTTAGATGTGTCCTAGCACCGCGGCCCCCGCCCCTCTAGTCGTGTTTACATGGATGACGTAGTTGCGTCCTGTTGCGTCCAATCTACTCGAGATATCAACTAGTTTACTGTTTATCTCGATAGTTTATCGGAATAGCTTCCGAATCGATATCCGACAACCATAGGGTACAGTTTTACCCAAAATATAAGTCCGATCGACTGTTTTCATTTGCACAGAAAAGCGCAGGCTGATATCCAACAGTAGTCGGACGTACAGTATAGTTCTGCCGCTCTGTTCCGCTCACATTTAAGAGTAAACGAACGAGTTGATGAACAAGATGGCGCACGACCGGCCGCGATTTTGCCGCGAAATCGATTAACCAATAACAGCGCAAGATTTTAGCGCATGATTGCTATTGGTAGAAAGAAGGTTCCCCGCGCTGTAGAAATTGGTCTACGGCGCAGGTACATTGGGGCAACTTATATTTTGGGTAAAACTGTATAGAAATACCCTTACGGACGCAGCTAGCATCATCTCTATCACATGTAACTTTTCTTAGCGTCCACTTTCGATACAATTTGTGTGTCGCGTTAAGGTGCCAATAATTTAATAGAATATATATTTACATTTATATTATACATTAATTGTTTACTTTGATTATTGTACAGAATCCATAAATTAATATATCCATCGCAATGTGTTTATGGAAACTCGTATACCGGAAAATAAACAACAAAAATATATATCGGCTGTTTTTATTCTCATTCCCAGAAACACAAAGTCTAATTTATGCTGTGGATTTCAATACAATTTTATACTATCCAAATAAACCTCTATCCTTGTTACTTTATGGTTTATTTTAGCTTGGGAATTCAGTATTCTAATAAAATTAATTTCACTAAGAGTGCGTAAAGAATCGCCGATGCGTGGAATCGAAGCGGGCGCTCGCAAAGTTTGCGCAGAATTGGGAAGCTTTATATCCTATACCTAGTTATCTGAAGTATTACGTACCAGTACTAGCACAATGTACGACTCTGATAAATCGGCGAAGTTTTATCGTGGGACATTAGTGAAGTTACGGTGATATATTAACGAAATTAAATGAACACAATGAAGGTTTGTATTGATTTCGTAAGATTGGTAATTTTGTATTTTAGGTATGTTTTTGTAAATAGGTATAGTAGCTGTCTTAGTAGCAATTAGGGATCTTTCCTACACTGCGTCGTCTGATTCGAAGTCACCACTCGAAAATCTTTATGCCTCAACTGCCTTTATGCCTTGCTGTTGTTAGTTCTCTGAACGGTATGACCACTCCAATGCCACTTCTACGAACGGTATGTCCTGCCCTTTGCCACTTCTGCAAACGGTGTGACCTGTCCAATGCCACTTCTACGAACGGTATGACCTGCCCTTTGCCACATTTTTTTTTTTACTACTTGTAATGACGGAGCATGCGGATGGCCCACCTGATGTTAAGTGTTACCCTCTGCCTATGAACAGTGCATTACCTTATAGGTCACATCCACCAAGGACGCACCCTATGTGGAATTGCACTGCGCCCGCCACCCTGAGACATAAAGATGAAAAGTCTCATGTGCCTGTACTTTCACCGGCACCCTTACCCTTCAAACCGGAACACAGGAATGCGAGCACTACTGCTTTGCGGCAGAAATAGGTAAGGTGGTAGTACTTCCCCGGACGAACTCTTTTACAAAAAATCTCTACTACCACTTCTGCGAACGGTATGATCTGCCCATTGCCACTTCTGCGAACGGTATGACCTGCCCATTGCCACTTCTGCTAACGGTATGACCGGCCCAGGGCCACTTGTGCAAACGGTATGACCTGCCCATTGCCACTTCTGCGAACGGTATGGCCTGACCATTTACACTTCTGCGAACGGTATGACCTGCCCATTGCCACTTCTGCAAACGGTATGACCTGTCCATTGCCACTTCAGAAAAAGGTATGGCCTGCCCATTGCCACTTTTACGAACGGTATGACCTGCCCATTGGCACTTTTGCCAACCGTATGACCTGCCCATTGCCACTTCTGCTAACGGTATGAGCTGCCCATTGCTACTTCTCCGAACGATATGACCTGCCCATTGCCACTTCAACTGCTTCAACTTGCTAATTTTACGGGCTACGTCGGTGATCTTGGTTCTTCTAATGATTTACTCATTCCGGAATCTATCACGTAGCTTAGCTACATAGTTTTTTCTAGCTCGCTTATCTATTAATACCATGTTTTTTAGAACAGTTTATTAAATAAAATCCTAATGAACTTTTATTGTGAAAAAGTCAAAAGTACTTTATTCATTGAAATCACAAGGATCATTTTAACTCGCCATATAAAAATAAATTACGCTAAGGAGTGGAATACGCTACCGTCGTCTATCTTTCCTGAAGACTATAATCTGAATCTCTTCAAGGCTTGAGTGAATAGGTGCCTTCTAGACCTTTGTGCTCCATCTTCGGCCACATCGCCAAACAGGTGAGATCGTGGTCAAACAAAGGTACATACAAGGTACGTAAACTCCTGTTCCAGCGCGACCTAACCTCGAAGAATCAGGCAACTAACACGGCTTAGCTTTATTTGATGATCCTTCTTACTACTAGATGGGGAGCGCCTGTGTGGTGCCTCGAGAACAAGTGGAAGCTGATTCAAAGAAAATGGAAACAAGTTTCAAAGAAATGTGTAAATGTGACAGCGTAATGATTATCGCTCACCCGTTTTAGGTGTCTGGCTCTAGTCTGCAAAATCTAGAATACTCGGGAAAATGCAATAAAGCCCGCTGCGCAGATATTTGTTTCAATTTCACCAGACACGTGTCGCCTGTCATGCTAAACCACATTAAGTAGGTACCTACATACATCGACGTAAAATGAACCTACATATCTACGACAAAAATCGCCCTCATTTCATTTAAAAAAAACAGATTTCACAACATTATCTAGCCCCAAGCTACGCAGAGCTTGTGTTATGAGTACTAGATAACTGATATACTTAACACAATACATTACATAGATAGATATTTTTATTATACATAAAAAATACCCAGAACACCCTGAACAAATATCCGCAGATTGCACAAATATTTGTTCCGAGGCGGGAATCGAACCCGCAACCTCCTGCGTCGCAGGTGAACCTTCGGCCGCAGCGCCACAGAGGTCGTCAAAAGACGAAACTACGATGTTTGCATAATTCCAGCAGTCGACTTAGACTGATGCTGATGATGATATTACAAAGTAAATACAAGTAGGTATGTAAAAATGAAACAGCTGTGATACGAATAAATAAATAATGCTGGACACAGTTCACACAACATTATCTAGCCCATTGCCACGCTGAAAGGCAATACTAATGATTTGAGCTAGGTAAGAGCCAGCTCTCGTTCACGCGTCGCTTCGACCAGACTCCCTGAAAGAATTTTGAAAATGCGAAGGGTTCCGTTACCCTACGTATTATTATTATTTAGCTACGTATATTTGTCAATATGCGTCTTAACAAAAAGTTTGTTGGATTTCAATAGAAATATAATTATATCACTTGACATTGACGAAATTGTTTGGAGCACTCCTCAGAAGCCAATATAATGTAAAAGAAGTCGAAGAAAAAGTTTGTCAAAAATATGTAAAATTATTATGTAAGTAATTTTAATATGAATTGCCTGTGTGCGACGACACATTCGTCGCCATTGTAATGCGGATGTGTAGGAAGCAGATCTCATAAATCCACGTCAGCACGTTGCCACTAGGTAACACGTTGGTTGGCACAAGAGGCTCATATATACGACCTAGATTATCGCTATAAGCTGTTGTGTAAAATATGCCTACAGCATCATAGCAGTCTTACGTACAAACGAGGCAAATGGGCCAAAGAGTGGGAATTTAGAGAGTTTTTTTTTCTGTACAACTTTTGATCACGGAACAAGCAGATGTCCCTCCTGATGTTAAGCGGTACCCTCTGCCTATGAACAGTGCATTATCTCATAGGTCACGTCAACTAGAACGCACCCTATGTGGCATTGCACTGCGCCCGCCACCCTGAGACATAAAGATGAAAAGTCTCATGTGTCTGTAATTTTACCCGCACCCTTACCCTTCGAACCGAAACACAACAATGCGAGCACTATTGCTTTGCGGCAGAAGTGGGTATGGTGGTAGTACTTCCCCAGACGAACTGTTTCACAAAAAAGCTCTACTACTAAGTTGTTGTGTGTGTGACTTGGGTAGATAATTTTAAACTGATGAACCTCAGCCCACAAATGACATAGTACAGAAGGTCAGTTCTGGCCGAATTTGATTTTTACAAGCTTTTATTTAATTTGCAATGTATGTATGTTTGTCTGCGTGGAATCCGAGTGGAATCTTGCAACTGAATTTTAAAGCAGTTATCTTCAACCGATTGAGCTGAAATTTGGCATAGGTACCTGTCAAGTTCCGATGGCAATACAGGCCGTGTTTAGGCTCATTTTGATCAGCAGACGGCATCAGTTCACTTATTTTATAAAAGCTTGTATTCAAAATATATTTTTCACAAAACACGCATATTTACCTACTCTCGGCCGTAGCGCTAGGGCTGGCAAAGGCTAAAGTTTAGATTTCGGAACGTCAGCTCAGGCCGATTATGATTTTAATTACTTACGGTCTCACTATAAGCTGACTAAAAAAAGATAATTATTTTGTATTAAGTGTTGTGTTTAGACAACCAAACACAGAGCAATGAATGTACGATCGTTTATGCATTGCACAATTCACAGTCACAAAACAACAACAAGACCGTCGTGTATACGTGTATATAGGTAGGTGCGCCTGTTATATATATATAGCCACTATCGCCCTAAGCTCCATCTAGCTGGGATATGCTCTAAGTGACATTGCGCTACCTACGCCAGCGTGATAGTATAAATGTTGGATAATCCTTGAAATACCTTAACGGTGTTTTATCTTTTGCATTGACAAGCAGTTTTAAATTCGTTCAAAAGAGATAAAATACGGTGTAACTTCGAGGAATATCCACGTTTATCTTTAGCACGGGAAGAACATAAGTCTCACGTACCGTCATGTGTTTTTTGTGATGTGCTTGTAATGTTATGTGATTGAAGTTAAGTAGTTTTTCATAATAGGCTTTTCTTTATTTCTTAAAGTCATTAATAGTGCATTCAAGAATATTAAAAGTGACTTGTCTAAGCCAGGACTTTCAGGACATTTGATTCGGTATCATAAAAATACAGTTTTTTTTTATTTAGCGGGTTCGAGTCCTAGCTTAGGCTAGTGACAATATTTGTATGTGCAGTATTACTGAAATTTAAAGAGAAAAAGATATTCTTCATTATGTAAAACTTCCAAACTTCAACATGTAAAGTAGGTACTTGCTCTACATGTAGTTATCATGACCGTATTTTTTTTTTCAGATTTCTTAAATGCACCAATAAAATAATATTTAAAAGTTTACCTCCGTTGGTATTATGAGGTAGCGAATCGTATTGCCAAATAGTCTAATAAACCAATAATATGTAATTGTAATAACGTTTTTATTAATGTCGACATAGTGTGTATTTTTCCATGTGTGGAGTGGTACCTACTTCTTACCTACTTTATTTCATTCGCTTTCCTCAAACGAATCCCACACCCAATTATTTATAAGTGCTTCCAATACCGCCTCACTTGAACCACTTATGAACAATATCGATGATCGTATTCACTGCAGTACTCGGCTATTGCTGTGGCACATCGTGAATAAGTGAGCAGAATTAGTGTTTTTAGTGTGTGACGACCTCTGTGGCGCGGCGGGCGAAGCTTGGCCTGCGAGGCAGGAGGTTGCGGGTTTGATTGCCGCCTCGGAACAAATATTTGTGCGATCGCAGATATTTGTTCAGGGTGTTCTGGGTATTTTCTAAGTATAATAAAAAATATCTATCTATGTTATATATTGTATTAAGTATATCAGTTATCTAGTACCCATAACACAAGCTCTGCTTAGCTTGGGGCTAGATAATGTTGTGTGAACTGTCCAGCATTATTTATTTATTTTATGTACCGCCACCATTTTGTACCATAGAAGCATCGTGCTTGGAACCTGTCACATTACTAAGATACTAGTGGAACTGTACCAGACTAGTGGAATGCCCGCGAATTCGTCCTCGTTGCGTTTGAGACTGCACCAAACCCAGGCAGAAATCTTCATACAAAAAAAAACGCCTCTTGCCGCTTGAAAAAGCTGGGTTTACTGAATATTTTGTAAAATATAGATAATTTTACAAAAACCTACAGTTAACCCTCGGCATCGTTGTATTGATTTTATTTATTAATTTTTTACCCTATAATATGCACTATTTGAATAAACAATCGAATTTAGGCTAAAACTAGACGTAACTTTGTTTTTTTTTCTATAAAAACATTGTCCTATCGTGTTTTTGGTGCAGTTATTATAATATAGCATATTTTTAATTTAAATATTGTACTTGATTTATTCTGTTAAAAATTAAATCTAAAATAAGAAATTTTGCGGTATACCCCACACTTTAATCATACAAACTTCAATGGGGTGAATTTTGAAAATTCCTTGCACCCTTGAATTTTGCACCAGTCAATTTTGCAGTCAGTCACACAACGAGTTTACATAAATTAATAACTTGTGTCCGCCCACGGCTTCACTCGCGTTTTATCGGGATAAAAAGTAGCTCAATCCAGGTCATAATCTATATGTATACCAAATTTAATCTATTTCGGTTTGATTGAGTAACAAACAAAAAAAGATTCAAATATCTAAACCGAGAAATATGATATTAATGGGATTAAGACCACTAATATCTATATATACAGGGTGTAACATAATATCCCTATAAGCCCTGAGAGGGGGTATTTTACACATCAAGGTGAATAACTTTAGTTCTACGACCTCATGAAATATCACGTAAACATCCTGAAATTCCTTAAGAAATGTTCCTAACACAGCATGAGGATGTTACGGTACGTTATGATACCTTACGTAGGGCTGCCTCACGTTGTGCTAGGTACATTTCTGGAGGAGTTTCAGGAATTTATCGTGGAATTTCAGGATTTTTACAAGGTATTTCATGAATTAAAAACTTCGAATATTAAAAAGTCCTAGAACTAAAGTTATTCGCCATGATGTGTAGAATACCCCCTCCCCGGGCTTAAGTATATGGATATTATGTTACACCCTGTATATTTGTCTACTTAGTACATCTTAGCAATTTGTGACGTCACTGCGTGGATGGCACTGAGAGACGCTCAATTAATTGTAATTAAGTTAAATATTCTTTATATTACTGATAAGTTTTATCCTTTTTATTTTTATTTGTTGAGTGTCTATTCTCTGTCAAAGTGTGCCGTTCTAAAAAAAAAATTTCTTTCTTTCTTTCAACTAGAATACACTCAAGGATCTGAAGTAGATCTGAGGTACAACGGTATAGTGAGAACTAGTCGACCCGAATTGAGGTTCTTCGTCAGGGTGAGTTCCAGGCTTGTGTAGTTCACGTACGAAGCGAGCACGCATGCCGTACGACCGATCCGACCGATCACACGATGCGTCTCCAACGAAGACCAAGTACAAACGAATGAATGAAAACGAACCATGACTCTCTTTTACTACTGAACTCAGCTCGTTCACCGTAAGATGTCACCTTCCTTGGTTGGCTGACATCTTACGGTGAACGAGCTGTAAAAGTACTAATAGAACTATAGGACTGAACTAGTACATTTGATTCATTGTACTAGTACAGATCGCTCCGCTCAGTAAACGATTAAGACTGCGCCACCGCCAAGCAGAAATTTTCATACAAAAAAAACGCCACGTGCCGTTCGTAAAAGCGGTTTTTATTGAATATCTCGTGAAATAAAGATAATTTAAAAAAAACCCCTTGAACCCTCCGTTTTATTGTAATTATTTTATTTATTCAATTTATGATCCAAACAGCAGTCGATAGGCCATGTCAGAGGCCCTCGGGAAGCTTGACAAACTCCGACACCAGAGGCCAGCACTACCTCATACGAAACGAAACGAAACGAAACGATGACCCAAAAATCTGTACCGTATTGACAAACAATCGAATCTAGCCAAAAGTTAGAGGTAACTTTGTGTTTTTTTTTATCGAGACAATTTTGTCCTTTCGTATTTATGTCTAGATGATCCCTGGGTATTATAATGTGGAATTAAATTCATGTTTTTAATTTCAATATTGTACTTGATTCAGTCAGTTAAAAATCTAATCTAAGATTGGTAATTTTGCGTATACCCCGCCTTAAGCACAAGCATAGTGAGTTCACGCTGAATCGTACTCACCGTTTGCAACGTCATTTGCAACGTCATTTGGATAGCTCAACAGTTTTAATGTATTTTTTAAATTTTTGAACACCTATTTTTTATACTACTTGGTTTGACGGATCAATCAGATGTTAAGTGATGTTAACATGTTAAGTGGCACCTTCTGCCTATGAACAGTGCATTACCACATAGGTCA
The DNA here is from genome assembly GCA_932527175.1 of Operophtera brumata. Taxonomy (NCBI): domain Eukaryota; kingdom Metazoa; phylum Arthropoda; class Insecta; order Lepidoptera; family Geometridae; genus Operophtera; species Operophtera brumata. Next base: position 47,283,556 of record OW052239.1, on the reverse strand, counting down.
CGTCCACCCAGGACACACCCTAAGTGGCATTGCACTGCGCGCGCTACCCTGAGACATAAAGATGAAAAGTATCATGTGCCTTTAATTTCATCGGCACCCTCAAACTGGAACACAGCAATGCTGCTCGCATGCTACTGCTTTGCGGCAGAAATAGATATGGTGGTAGTACTTCTCCGGACGAACTCTTTCACAAAAAAGCTCTACTACTACTACTAAAATATTGTTAAATAAAATATTGTAATATATTGTTAATAGTTCTATTTATTTCTCTTTCTATAAACTTGTTTAATTTAACTAATTAGGCAAAATGTTTGCAAAGCAAGTCGCAAAAATGAAATCGTCCAAGTTCACAAACTGCTGAGTAAGGAAACGTTTCACGGAGTCGCCAGTTTTTCAGCGTTATCATCTGCCAAATGATTTATCTGCGTCCGACGCAAAAACTTAACTCCCTTCCGAGCGCCAGCCTTGAGTAGGGATGGCGAGATTTGAATTCACAGAATAAGATAGGCTCGATTTGTATAGTCGACAAAAATTGAATTAGATCAATCTAGCTAAAATTCAGATCCATTTTATCCATGGAAGTTCTGAAGTCAGGAGTCAAGGTGCGTGTCGCGAGCTTTTGAGCAAATTGTACGAGTACACGTTATTTTACTCACGGTCAATTGTCAAGTATTTATGACGTTAAATCAATTATACAAACAAGGAATTTGATGACAATATTTCAAAGATATGTGGTGAATTTTTAGACAATCAGAGAATCCACTAAAAAATTTGCGGTCTCTGTGGCGCGGCGAGCGAACGTTCACCTGCGACGCAGGAGGCTGCGGGTTCGATTCCCGCCTCGGAACAAATATTTGTGCGATCCGCAGATATGTTTTCAGGGTGAACGAGCCTTACTGGGTATTTTCTGTATAATATAATACAAAATATCTATCTATGTTATTGTATTAAGTATATCAGTTGTCTAGTACCCATAACACAAGCTCTGCTTAGCTTGAGGCTAGATAATGTTGTGTGAATGGTGAACCTTTATGAGAAAGTAAGCCGAAGCGGCAAAAAAACAGCATGGCGCCGCGATTTGCGTAGCGGCTTAATGCCGTCTTGTGCTTGAGCAAACTGTACACACTCTCACTCGACCAGTAGCTTTATTGGCAAGTATTTACGACGTTAAATCAATTTAGCATTAGCATTTAGCAAGCACAGAATTTGATGACAATATTTTAAAGATATTGTAATAGTACTTTTCAGTAAGTTTCACTTCCTTTAGTTACCGAGGAGAAAGCATCTTAAAACGGGAAAAAACAGCTTGACGATGCTGTTTACTGAAGGTAGCAACTTAGTGCCGTCTTGTGTTTTTAACACGCTTTTATTAGCTTGGGTTGTATCTATGTATGTATGTAACTGAATCTTTGAGCATAATTTTCACCAATTTCCAGAAGTCTGATTAATTTGAAACTTTGCATAGAGAGAGAGAGAGAGAGAGAGAGAGAGAGAGAGAGAGAGAGAGAGAGAGAGAGAGAGAGAGAGAGAGAGAGTTAGAGTTAGAGAGAGAGAGAGAGAGAGACAGAGATAAATGGAACTAAAAAATGGAAAATAAATAATATTTTAAAAAAATTAAAAAAACACGCTTTTATAGCTAACCGAACTAAAAAATAGAAAATAATTTTCAATTTCAAAGAGTTTATATTGCAGTAGAAGAAGATCAAACAATCAATCAGATGTGTTTTTTTTTTTTTAAAAGCCCCACGCTTTTTTTGCATTTTACTACTTTTCATAACTCTCCTCTCATAGATAGTTGCCAACAGAATGATTGTTACATTTACTTTATCAAGCAACACACGCTTTTAAAAAAAAAAAGAAACAAATTTATTGATTGTTCGATCTTCTTCTACTGTAATATAAACTCTTTGAAATTGTTTTTTTTATTTTTTTTTAAATATTATTTATTATACCTTGCAATGACCGAAGTCAAAAATAAAACACAGGTCACATGAAATCACATACAAAGCGTTTTTTTGTTTATTCTACAAGGAATGATGGATCAAGCAGATGGCTCACCTGATGTGAAGTGGTTCCCTCAAGTATAGTATTATTTTATCTGTGCTCTGGATAAGAACAGTGCATTATGACATAGTCCGCCTAGGACGCACCCTATGTGGCATTGCACTGCGCCCGCCGTCTCAGTGTTGAGACATAAAGATGAAAAGTCTCATGAGTGCCTGTAATTTCAACGGCAACCATACCCTTCAAACTGGAACACAGCAATGCGAGCACTACTGCTTTGCTGCAGAAATAGGTATGATGGTAGTACTTCCCCGGACGAACTCACACAAAAAAGCTATACTACTAATAAAAGAATTCAAGATTTCTGTGATTATAAACGCAAGTCTTCGGATTTAATTTTAACTCCAGGTTAAGTTTGTTTGTTCATCGTCAAGACGCTGGTTTTTTCTTGGTTGTTCGTCGGTCACATTCAATGCTTTTCAACTGCAATATTATCGGTATAACTAGGAGTTTTGATAAAATGTTCGGTACGCAGCCCTACCAATGGTCCACCCCTGTCTAAACTGACGAATCTCCACACACGATTAGGTACCTACACATATAATATACCTACATATATCACATGCATGTGTGCGTGTGTCTTATAAGACACACATCTCAAACACCGCCGTAAAGTCGCATGCCTTTCGATCTTCTAATAGGTTACCTACATTTCGGGGAATAACCCCAGGAACTTCACGATCTGATCCCACCATCTCCTTTTCATTATAAGACGAGCAAACGCACAGCTCGGTACCATCCTTACCTCATTAGTATACCCTCTATTCGTACTAAACGTTTCAGTTCTACCTTTATAACGCGAACTGCTAAGGAGTGGAATACGCTACCGTCGTCTGTCTTTCCTGAAAACTATAATCTGGGTCTCTTCAAGGCTAGAGTGAATAGGTGCCTTCTAGACTTTTGTGCTCCATCTTCGGCCACATCGTCACTTACCAACAGGTGAGATCGTGGACAAAGGTTACAAAACAAAAAAGTTTCTAACAAAGTTTTAAAAAAAACTAGCTGGCCCGACTTTGCCCATATTTATACTTACCATAAAACCTTTAGCAGAAAAGGCCTCACCCAGCTATGACAAACTGCATAAATCCATTCAATGTTCTCTGCGAATAATGTAACAGACATACAGCCAGACTGACTTTGTTTTATACTTATATCTAGTCAAATATACACACAATAAACCGGTCATGTGTCTCCAAACCACTCAAAGGGTTCCGAAACAAGTCACTGGAGTTCTCATAATATTATAAATGCGTAAGTTTGTGAGTGGGTGAGTGTGTGCGTGTGTTTGTTACTTCTTCACGGTGAAACGGCTGGATGGATTTTGATGTCCTTATATGGTATTATCATTAGAATCATCTTGATCTGGATAGTGCTAATAGAGTACTACAAATGTTGAAAAATCTATTATAGTGACCACAAAAAAAACTGCCAAAAAAAGGTATCCCAGTGATTGATAATGGAGATTTCAAATTATGGTACATTTTAAGTAAAACCACAGATAAAATAATACTATACTAGTAAAACTAAATAATAAGAAAAACTAGGTAATTTTGAAGAAAACAACTATTGTTTCCTGCTCAATATATGACTGATATCAAAGAATATTCCTTGAGGTCGTATACTAATGGTTAACAAAAACAGCATCCAAAACAGATACGTACTTTTAGGGATACGCAGCAAACACAAAATTTACACAAATCATTTTTCAATATGACCCTTAAAAAGGGGTAGAAAGGGGTGATAACGTTTTAGGTTTTTTTGTGACTTGATGCGTTGCAAAGCACGGTTATTCAGTGTTATAATACAGACAGGCAAACGGACAGCGAAGGCTTAGTAACAGGGTCCTTTTGGCACCCTTTGGGCACGGAACCCCAAACAAAGCGGGTATGCGCGAGTTTTATAAATCAAATCGAATGAAATACGGACCCTGGGGGAGACGCAGACAGGCAGGGATAGCTCGTATGATCTATAATATAAATTATAGTTTCTTTGTTTTGGAAGATTTTTCTGAAATAAATGACAAACTGGTGAACGGTCCACCTGGTGCTATAGAAATAAATAAACATAATGGCAAAGTCGGTGAATGCCTGGGGAATTACAAATTATTTATTTATAAAAAACAGAGTTACCAGATAGGTTTTATCTAAACGAAGGCCTATTAAATTTTATGCAGATTGCATCAACGATTCGAAAGTTATGCTCGAAGAAATAAACATAAGTAAATACCTGAAATGTAGTGATGTGTCCGGCCTAAGAACAGAACCCCCCCCCCCCCCCCTGTCTACTCCCGTGGATGTCGTAAAAGCCGACTAAGGGATTACCCGGACAAGCTAGTAAGATTCGTTGGTATAAGATTTGTCCTGGCAGCTAGCTTAAAGGAACGTGATATTACTGGAGGAACACGTTAGCCGAGTCAGTCGTTTGCAGCAATGGTGGCGATGAGCTCACCACTTGTCATGTCTATATTCCCACGATGGTGCAATCCACGCTGAACAGAGTAACATTGAGCCCTGCCTACAGTTTCGGGCAAAAAGGCGTGTGTCTAATGTATGTATGTATGTATGTATGTATGTATGTTTGAGAGATCTTTCACTCGCTACTCGCTTCGTTCGCTCGATGAATTAAGCTAGGTTCATATTGTTGTGTCGGGGTGTGTCGGGGCGCACCAGAACGCAATCGGTTACGTTTATTACCTATGACTATTCACATTAGTAGGTTGTGTTGTGTTGTGGTGCGTTCTATCGCGGTGACAATCGATTGACGCCCGGTTGCGCCAGAGGTGGTGGGGATCTGTCGCGCCCATCGATATATTATACTAGTACTAGATGCCAGGTCAGCGCAAAAAATACGTCTCGGTGAATTACAGCTCACTTGAAAATCGAGCTCTTATTTTATTTAGTTCCCTTGCAGCCCAGCCAATGTAAACACGTGTCAAAATGACGCAATGTGTATTCAAAAGTTGCAAAAATAATGCCCGAAAAAACAATTTAACGGCCGGAGCGTCTTACTTTCGGTAAGTATTATGTAGAATGTTATATTTTAAGCTTTATACTAATATATGATATCAAATTTTGATCAAAATTACCGATTTTAAACCACCGCTACAAATGTTTGGTCAAAGTTGGCGCAAAACTTTGTGTAACAGAACAGTTAGATGCATGGTGTAGATTTGTATTGTAATAATTGATTTGTTACCAGAACTTTAAAATTGGTCAATACTACTTTTGTGTCTGTTTGTTGGACTCTCATAAGATACTTAGCTTTCCTTTTTTATTTTAGCTTTCCGAGCAATCCGTTTACGTGTGCAGAATGGATATCGATTGTCGCCAGAGATGACTTTTATAAGCCAGCTAAGAATTAGGTTATATGTTCGGATCACTTTGATAAATCGGATATATCCAGAAATACTAACCGACGTATTATAAATAAACTATACGTTGCGAAAAACTCATTGGTATGGGCCCTGATTTAATCCCTCGACCTCATGAACGTGAGGCAAGCGTAATACCAAATAGGCTACCATGACTTCACTTCTAAATATACATAAACATACACATAGACATACACACAACAGAACGCTTACAAAATAATAAGTACCTATGTAAATATACTATCAAACATAGATGCCCAAAACATTAGTTATTTGTTATGTAAGAGTGCAAAGTTGCTTTTTAACCGCGTGCTCAATTTTGATGAATGAGCAAGCGAAGGATACTAAAATTGAATGACGAGCGCAGCGAGTGATCAAAAATTAGAATCCTGAGCGTTAGCGAGCTTTTACACACCTAGCTTTTCATCCCAAATCAGCGAGGAAATGACAAATGCAAAAAAAAGTAATACACCATGAAGGTTCCGCGTCTGAATTTTTAACAAATAAAAAAAGGTTGTATGGTAAATTCGGCACAATGGAGGTAGAAGTAGGTAAATAGGTTTAATGATGTTTTGAATTCACAAACATAGTGCACACGATGTTCTAAATTCAATTTTACTTTATCCTCTAGCGAATAAAAACGGCTTTTACACTCTGATATCGAAGAGTAAAAATACTCCTTCCGAGATGGTGGGATGAAAAAATAATTTTAATTAAACTTTTACGTGCATATTATAAATTATTTAAGTGTTCAACGCGACTCCATACCTTCTGTTGTCAAATTTGAAAAACCAAACAGATATGAAACCAAGGAGGTTTGAGTGACAGTTCTTAGTGGACAGGAGTAATTTATTGCTTTGCTCGTTTTTTGTGACGAATGATCGTAAGTATAAGATAATATTTTGAAGATTTGCTACTTTATTGCTAGGTGTCATGGTGGTATTTAGGTTGAATTTAGAACTGTATTAAAGCTTTTGTCTAGGTTCGTTAGAAAACAAATGTAGCTGTATCTTTGTACGCCTTGTACTATTATTTATTCTGTGACGCGGACAGCTTTTAGGTTTGATTTTGTATGTGACAATCAATCTTGTAGTTCTTTTATCGAAGGTCGCGCCACAACACGCCACATCAATGTGAATCGGTCATTAGACGCGTAACCGCGAGGGATGCAGTTCATTCCGTCACCGGATATTGTTTTTTTTTGGTTCGTACTACTTTATAAAAATGACCGATGAATTTATCGAGTTAGTACGGCAATATAGAGTACTCTATGACACTAAATGTAAAGAATATAATGTAATATATTTATACAAGTATTCACACCACAACTCTCACACGATGAATGATCTGAAAATGCGCCATATTGCGCCACAACACAACACATCATTAAGAACATTCCGACATTAACGACACAACAGAGAAGGCGCCCCAATACACCCGACACAGCAATATAAACCTAGCTTTAGATTCATTCGCCCCGAGATATACGTAGGTAGGTACCCGTAATTTAAACATTTCCAAGAGTGGACTCCAAAACACTGCAAACCTCATTAATGGATATTTGGGCCTTAAAATCCGATTACGGCCCAATAAAAACGTCTGGACCACTAATTGCGCGAGTTTATGGTAATGTGATTGGGTCCCGTTTTGAATTACAGGAGTTTCGAGGACTTTGGGGGACTGTATAAGAAGTTAGGCTGCGTGTGGGGGCGTCTGGTCGAATATTCCGGCGTATTATAAAACTAGTTATAACTAAGGTACCGAAAATACGAATAAAGTTAGTTCTGTAATAAGTTTTAAAAAGCATAGTTAATGTGCCTAATTCTGCTCCTTGACCCTATTTATCTTACAGAAGTACCTTATAAAACCATTCAAGGGAGCGCTCTTCACCCATCATTAAAGATACCTATGTTGAGGATATTAAAGATCATTAAAGATACTTTCACCGTACCACTGTAAAAACTTGGATTATCCTTGGATAATGTTTTAATTCTTGCATGGTACAATATAATACTTTGCCATGTATGCTGCTCCGAGATCGATGGTTTCGTGGTAGAACACCAGCCTACGTCATCACCAATGAGAAATGCAACTGTCCGTCTCTGTGCTACCAGTAGAGTGTAATCATTTCCTCGTCCTCCTTATATTGTCTAATTGTCTGTTTGTGAAAAATATATTTTTCAATTCAAGCTTTTATAAAATTAGTGATCGTAACCGTGTGCTGATCAAAATGAGCCTAAACACGGCCAGTCTACTATTATCCATCGAGGAGATCCGTTGTCCACCTTCCGTCCGTCATCGTCAGATCAGCTCGCTGTCACCATCATATTGTATTGTCATCGGAACTTGACAGGTATGCCAAATTTCAGCTCAATAGGTTGAGGATAACTGCTTTAAAATGCAGTTGCAAGATTCTCCCCGGACATACATTGCAAGTTAATATAAAGCTTGTAAAAAAATTACGTTCTACCGCTAACTCGATTGTTTCCTGAAAACTGAATTCGCAGATATTTTATCCTCTGTTATTGTTTTTATTTACGTCGATGGTTGCAATAATAAAGTGAACAACTGAATAGTGACGTTATCTGTTGTGAGTGGCGAGGTAGTCTCGGAGTAGTAGACTTTGTTTTCAAGTATCATGTGATCTTGGAAATGCCAAATACTGTTGATAATTATGTCAATGTAGAATCTACACTGTATTTATTATTTATTTATTAATTCACACAACATTATCTAGCCCCAAGCTAAGCAGAGCTTGTGTTATGGGTACCAGACAACTGATATACTTAACACAATACATTACCTACATAGATAAATATTTTTTTATTTTATATAGAAAATACCCAGAACACCCTGAACAAATATCTGCAGATCGCACAAATATTTGTTCCGAAGCGGGAATCGAACCCGCACTTGCCTGCGTCGCAGGCGAACGTTCGCCCGCCGTGCCACAGATGTCATCAAGAGGTCGAGTTTTAATGATGATCTTGAATCTCATCACTACCCAAAAGTCAAGAAAAGAAGAAAATGCTTTAATTTAATAAAGTAAGCTTAAAACCAAAAAATTTGTTACATCGTAAATAATAAATATAAATAAATAAATAAGCGTAAGCTACTAGCTACAATTAATATCCTCTGTAATCCGACACCCAGAGAGGGCGTTAATCATCGCAGTCGGGTAACTCATAACTCGACCAGATACCAAGTTTTGACCGTTTTCCTAAGAAATCCTACCCGTAAAGAAGGGAATGGCTGTTATGGAAAAGAAATTGCGATTGGTTTGAATTTAGCAATTTATCTCAAGATGAAGTTTCTTGAAGTAAGTGGCATGATGTTGACCGGCCTATTTCACCCGCACTCGAAGATGCCGGAGTAAGTGTTCGGGATTAGAGGCGCGTTTGTCTGTTTTATTGTTTGTCTGTTACTACTTATCTCCAGAGGGTTGTACGGCTAGGGCGCTTGATCCCTTTTGTATGCAAACGAAGTTTATACTACTATTTTAGATATAATCTCGTTAAACCCTATAAAATGTTACATTCTAATATTAATTGTATAAGGATTTTGATCAACCCGGTGTCGCAACCCTGAGCGTAACGAGGGACAGGGATTGATATAGAGTCCTGAGTGAAGCGAGGGGTTCAAGCTGCCCAAGACGAAGACAGGCTTTATTCCAGAGGTGCATACTCTACTTTTCACACCTTCTGTGAAACAATAAAAATTCACTGAAAATCACAGCACCTTTTGTTTCACATAATTTGTAAACGCACCTTTTTTTTGATTCATTCAATCCAATAAGAACTGCTGGTCTAGTGGGGAGACACCGAATTTCGGTTGTGGGTTCAAATCCCGGGCAAATATCAAACATCAATGCACTTTTACATTCAAAACATTTATGCGAGCAATATTCTTCTTCATCGTTGCACTCTTGGCGTATCTTGCAGTATCAATCTTGCAATATTCTTCTTCATCGTTGCACTCTTGGCGTATCTTGCAGTATCAATCTTGCAATATTCTTCTTCATCGTTGCACTATTGGCGTATCTTGCAGTATCAATCTTGCAATATTCTTCTTCATCGTTGCACTCTTGGCGTATCTTGCAGTATCAATCTTGCAATATTCTTCTTCATCGTTGCACTCTTGGCGTATCTTGCAGTATCAATCTTGCAATATTCTTCTTCATCGTTGCACTCTTGGCGTATCTTGCAGTATCAATCTTGCAATATTCTTCTTCATCGTTGCACTCTTGGCGTATCTTGCAGTATCAATCTTGCAATATTCTTCTTCATCGTTGCACTCTTGGCGTATCTTGCAGTATCAATCTTGCAATTCTTGAGTTCGTGGTGGCCAATTCGATTTTCGAACAAACCTCTTTACAATGCCATATGGGCATTTTTTACTTAGAGTTTTGTACGAGTTTCCACACGAATTTGACATTCCAAATTCAAATCACTTTATTCCCTAGCGAGTTTCATGCAACTTTATATCCCTAAAGGGATAATGCTTTACTCTACGTTAAGGTTGCATGATATGTAATTAGACATTGTCGAGCAGGTGGTGTAAAAAGTAGAGCCTGCTCCTCTGGAATCGTCTGAAATATATCTTATATCTTTTTCGCCTGTCTTCGTCTTGGACAGCTTGAACCCCTCGCTAATGTAGAAAGGTTAATAGAATGTTTTTATCGCCATTACCTAGAAGGCACTGCGATGGCAGGAGCAAAGAAAATGTTTTAATGCAACAGACATAGACTGCCAAGCAACTTCTTTTCAAACAATAACCCTAAAAAACCACCCACAATGGGAGGCAGGGTTAATTTTTATCCGATCCTCTCCCCCCTTATTTTACAAGCAACCCTTTTGATGGAGTCATTTGAATTGTTTTTCCTTTCATTACGGTTATTATCCGGATCACAATAAAGATTGTGGGTTCAGGCACGATATCACTCCAGATCTGGATTTAATGTGAATTGAGCTTTATCGCTCTGATTATAAGGATGAATAAGGTGTTTGTTGCGTTTGTGGTGGTTGGTCAGTGTTGGTTTTTACAAGCTTTATATTAACTTGCAATGTATGTCCGGGTGGAATCTTACAACTGAATTTTAAAGCAGTTATCCTCACCCGATTGAAATGATATTTTGCAAACCTTTCAAATTCCGATGACAATGCAATATTATGGTGATAGCGAGCTGATCTGATAATGGAGACTTGCACAACGATAACGGAACTCCTCGAGGGATAATAGTAGACTGGCCATGTTTAGGCTCATTTTGATCAGCACACGGTTACGATCACTAATTTTATAAAAGCTTGTATTGAAAAAAAAAAATTCACAAAAAAATTATTATCGCTCAAATTTAAAAGTTTGCTAAAATGTTTGCGATGCACCTTTCGGTGTAAGTATTTGTCTACGCAGGCGACGATGAAGGACATGATGGGGAAAAAATGATCAAACGAAGACATTTTGGAATGCTACCAAAGAAGACCCTGGATTTGGAACCCGAAAGACTTATTCCAGAAGCAGTTTGCGTTTACGACAAACGGCAAGACCACGTTTGTCGCACTTCTTTTATGCAAACGTACAGTTTACGCAATGTAATGTGTTTACGTAGGTACATGCAAAGGTACAGTACTAAAAGGAAAATAAACGAGCGAGCCTAACAGTAGTCGCATTTGATGTGTAACATCTGACATCTTATCTCGTTGGTATGACTTTTAATATTTTTAAAAGTATATGTTAATGCAAAATTTAAATAAAAATATTAATGAAATTAGAATTTTCACCTCTTTCATTTGATATCCCACTCAATACGACCGCAAAAAGACTGGCGAGCCTTACAGTAGTTGCATATTATAAAATAAATAAATAAATGATGTCTAACATCTGACATCATCTCCTTGCTAATAAGCAACATGGCTGATAGTACCAATCTCTCGGAAAATGCACGCTTCCTGTTACACACTTCCATCCCTTTTCAAGAAATCCGTCCACAGATTGCAGGAAAGCGGGAGGAAAGATATTACACATCAATAATGTGCCTCAGCTACGTTGTTCGTGTCAAACAGTCGCTCTTTGAATCACTTGCAATCACTTATTTCTGTTTTGAAAACCCGACGATTGCCGAGGCCCATTACTTTCGTAGTACCTACCTACTGTAGGGTTATGCGTTTACGACACACCGTAAACATGGGAGGCAGCCGCGGCCGAAGACCCAATGAAGCTCGCCACCATAGAGTATGCAAGAATACAGTAATACCTTGTAATATTGTTTATTCTGTGGTAATACATACAAACGCAAGTTTGTCCAAGTTGACTCCTTATTTTTATTTTATTACATTTTAATGTATTTTTTAGAGTTATTTCTTGTAATTTAGCTGGCATTTTAACCAATGTAACTTGGATAAATAGCACATGTGTGATGTGTTAAATTTAAGTGTATTGCGTGTCTTTTCGAAACGGTGGGTTTTTTGTTTTTTCTGCCACCTCTGATTAGTTCTGATTTAGTTTTGTCAATCTTTGTTTGTGTGTGTGTGTGTGTGCCGTTTTGTATCTACGCTCGTTGATACAAATAATTTGTTTTTTTTATAAATTTTAGTTTCATACAAAACCTTAAAGTCGCAGCGGGCTTTGGAAAGAGTTATGCTCGGAGTTACACTACGTGATAGAATCTAAGAAAAACACAAGATTCCTACCTAGCTGTGTTGTACTGCAATTAAGCGCGTAGGTATCCCAAGAATGTGTAATAAGAGTATCTCAGAAGCGCTAACGTGTTGAGCGAGACAATGAAACCAAGGTAGGTAACTGCGTTATCGCAGAGGTATGAAGGAATATGTATTTTTATTATTTTCTTCTGTTGTTTTTAAGCATGCCTACATACTTACATACATAGACACACACCCTTTTTCCCCGAAAGGGATGACATTTATAGTCATTTATAGTCATTTATTAATAAATTATCAGTACGTCAAAAACATAGTATAAAACAATAAAATGACAATAACATTTGTAGGTAAGTAGGTACCTACGTAAGTACAAACATACAGCAAATAGTTAGAAATAGGTACTAATAATACCAACCACGATTTGAAATAAATTGTTTTATGACTGTATGAAGTCATCATATCAATAAAAAGTGTTGTCGATAAGCCAGCGATTTAGTCTGGTTTTGAACACGGTGCAGTTTGGTGCATCTTTTATGGACTCTGGCTGCTTATTGTACACTGCTGGGCCCATAATATGAGTTAATTTCGATGACTTCACGAGAGTCCGCGGCAACGACACGAGTTTGTGCTGGTTACGAGTCTGATGAGCGAAATCCTCGTGGGCAAATGGGCCTCTTTGCACGTGGATTGCACCATCTTGGGAAACAGACAGGACAAGTGGTGAGCTCATCGCCGCCATTGCTTCCCACGACTGAATATGCTAACGCTCTCTTTCAGTAATAACACTTTCCTTAAATAAGCTAGCAGCCACATGCAAATTAGTTGGAAAATAACTAAGTTTTGCGAGCGAATCATCCACATTTAATTTGATGTACTTTATCCAGTATTCACAATGGAGTTGGCTCAATCACATCCAATTAAAGCCCTATCGATAGAGATTACTGAAAGAGCGAAGCGAGTTCTCTGAGTCAACTTGGACGAATCGGTTTTTGTATGCAATATTATAAATGCGAAAGTTTGTGTGTGAGTATGTTTGTTTCTTTTTCACGCTGAAACGGCTGGACGGATTTGGATGAAATTTAGAATGGAGATAACTGAAGTCCCGGAATAAAACATAGCACATTTTAATCCCAATATTCCAGTGTAATCGAGACTTACGCGAGTGAAACCGCGGGGCGTTGCTAGTAGTTTATAAAAATATTGTACTTACTTATCTAAAGTACCTACGGAGGCCGCATTACTCGAATTACTTACGAGTTAGTACTTAAGTACCTAATGTTGTGGATAACCATAGTCGCACCATGGTGATATAACTTTTTACTTATATTATTACTGCCATCATGCCTAATGCGGTCAGTTTTCAACGCTTTTTACGAAAAATTGTAGGTACCTAACTTCCTGATACCTAAAACAAGCAACTTTGGTATACTAGGTACGTACTAAACTCTACTATTTGAATGGCAACAACCTTGTCTACAATATATATTATGGTCTCTAGGTTAAGGCTGCGTTTCCACCAGAGATGAGCGAGGATGCGTAGCGAGGGATGTGTTTGTTAGGAACCAATAGGATCACTTCATTTACCTAGGCTCAGCGCAGCTCTGGTGGAAACGGCTTAGCAGAGCGAGGTTTTTATACGTATGAAACAAGCGAGGGATGTGTGCGAGGTATGTGTGCGAGGGATGTGTGCGAGGGATGTGTGCGAGGGATTTGTGCAAGAGATGTGTGCGAGGGATGTGTGCGAGGGATGTGCGCGAAGTATGTGTGCAAAGGATGGACGCAAGCTTTCGCGTTTGGAGTTTTCGCTCGCATCTGAAAAGAGCCCGCTATACATCTTCGCACCGCTCACCTTCGCACCGTTTCACAGCGTCGCTACGCATCTTCGCACCGCTCATCTGCCTAGCATATCTCTGTTGGAAACACTCACATCGATCCAAAACATTGCTAAGCATCCTCACACCGCTCATCTGCCTAGCACATCTCTGGTGGATACACTCACATCGTTCCACAGCCTCGCTACGCATCCTCACACCGCTCATCTGCCTAGCACATCTCTGGTGGATACACTCACATCGTTCCACAGCCTCGCTACGCATCCTCACACCGCTCATCTGCCTAGCACATCTCTGGTGGATACACTCACATCGTTCCACAGCCTCGCTACGCATCCTCGCAACGCTCATCTACCTAGCACATCTCTGGTGGATACACTTACATCGTTCCACAGCCTCGCTACGCATCCTCACACCGCTCATCTGCCTAGCACATCTCTGGTGGATACACTCACATCGTTCTACAGCCTCGCTACGCATCCTCGCACCGCTCATCTACCTAACACATCTCTGGTGGATACACTCACATCGTTCCACAGCCTCGCTACGCATCCTCGCAACGCTCATCTACCTAGCACATCTCTGGTGGATACACTTACATCGTTACACAGCCTCGCTACGCATCCTCACACCGCTCATCTGCCTAGCACATCTCTGGTGGATACACTCACATTGTTCCACAGCCTCGCTTCACATCCTCGCATCGCTCTTCTACCTAACACATCTCTGGTGGATACACTCACTTCGTTCCACAGCCTCGCTACGCATCCTAGCACCGCTCATCTACCTCGCACATCTGGTGGAAACACTCACATCGTTCCACAGCCTCGCTACGCATCCTCGCACCGCTCATCTACCTCGCACATCTGGTGGAAACACTCACATCGTTCCACAGCCTCGCTACGCATCCTCGCACCGCTCATCTACCTAGCACATCGCTGGTGGAAACATTCACATCGTTCCACAGCCTCGCTACGCATCCTTGCACCTCTCATCTACTTTGCACATCTCTGGTGGATACACTCACTTCGTTCCACAGCCTCGCTACGCATCCTCGCACCGCTCATCTACCTCGCACATCTGGTGGAAACACTCACATCGTTCCACAGCCTCGCTACGCATCCTCGCACCGCTCATCTACCTCGCACATCTGGTGGAAACACTCACATCGTTCCACAGCCTCGCTACGCATCCTCGCACCGCTCATCTACCTAGCACATCTCTGGTGGAAACATTCACATCGTTCCACAGCCTCGCTACGCATCCTCGCACCGCTCATCTACCTCGCACATCTGGTGGAAACACTCACATCGTTCCACAGCCTCGCTACGCATCCTCGCACCGCTCATCTACCTCGCACATCTGGTGGAAACACTCACATCGTTCCACAGCCTCGCTACGCATCCTCGCACCGCTCATCTACCTAGCACATCGCTGGTGGAAACATTCACATCGTTCCACAGCCTCGCTACGCATCCTCGCACCGCTCATCTACCTAGCACATCTCTGGTGGAAACATTCACATCGTTCCACAGCCTCGCTACGCATCCTCGCACCACTCATCTACCTAGCACATCGCTGGTGGAAACATTCACATCGTTCCACAGCCTCGCTACGCATCCTCGCACCTCTCATCTACTTCGCACATCGCTGGTGGAAACATTCACATCGTTCCACAGCCTCGCTACGCATCCTCGCACCTCTCATCTACTTCGCACATCTCTGGTGGAAACATTCACATCGTTCCACAGCCTCGCTACGCATCCTCGCACCTCTCATCTACTTCGCACATCGCTGGTGGAAACATTCACATCGTTCCACAGCCTCGCTACGCATCCTCGCACCTCTCATCTACCTCGCACATCGCTGGTGGAAACATTCACATCGTTCCACAGCCTCGCTACGCATCCTCGCACCTCTCATCTACTTCGCACATCTCTGGTGGACTCGCAGCCTTATGCTCGTATGCACCAATGGTTGAGCATGTTCAACTCATCCATCACGCCTGACGCAGCCTCGCGGTGACGGATCACGACTGTCGGCGGCCATGTGTTTGTGATTACTGACTTTGTTTTCGCTAATTTGAACTACTAACAAAATTATGTGTTATATTGTATAACATACTGGTCTTATATCCGCGGTTTCATACGCGTGGTGTCGGGATAACGAACAATTAATTATTTTTAACAACAGAAAATTATTAACAAACTAGGTATTAGCCTAGTTTGTTAATAATTTTCTTAAGAGAGATATATAGTAAGACCAATTAATTGTAATCACTCGTCCATTCAAAATATAAAATAAGTTAATATAAAAATAAAATAAGGCCCTCTGATTTTTAACCCCCGACGCAAAAACGACGGGGTGTTATAAGTTTGACGTGTCTGTGTGTCTGTCTGTGGCATCGTAGCTCCCGAACGGATGAACCGATTTTGATTTTGTTTTTTTGTTTGAAAAGTGAAATAGTCGGGAGTGTTCTTAGCTATGTTTGATCAAAATCGGTTCTGCCGTTTCATTGAGTTGAGGGTTTTCTTAATTTTTACAAAATAATTACTTGTATTAAGAACTGCCGCTAGAAAACCTGCTTTCAAATAAAAAAACCGCATTCAAATCGTGTCATTCGTCTTTTTTAGTTAGTTTGTTGAAGTCTTGACATAGTAGCTTAAGATATGCATTAGTTATAGGTAGGAAAATTGTATTGTGTTAAAAAAATCTGGCAAAATTATATTTGAAATGTAATTAATCAATTCTATCCTATTTTAATTATATTGAAAAATTGAGAAATCCGATTAATTGTAATGTATCAAATATACGAATACACTAATAAAAACATAATTTACAAACATGCAGCGCCCTTGCAGGGTTAAAAAAAATGCCTTTTTCGTCATCGCAAAGTTAATTTAATACTTGCAAACTAGTTTAGGTTTTTGAAATATGTTGCATATTATTCCCTGTGTGCCTCTGCTCGTTACACTATCGCACGAAAAGCTCGTAGCTCTAGACACGTCAGGCTAACAAAGTAAACCCAAAAACTTTGTTTGGCAATTTTTACTCTAAAATTATGATGGAATTCATGATTGGAGCCAGTTGGTCCACGCCGCTTTGTGCAATCAAAACTGCAACGCTACCGGATAGGCAGAGGATACAGATACAGCTCGTCAGCTATAGGTAATCGACAATCAATTTTCATATCAGTACTTAAAGCACGGTACGCAAATACATACAAACACATTAGACCTACGCCTTTTTCCCTTAAGGGGTAGGCAGAGCCTCAATGAGCCTCTTTTCACAGTGGGCTGCACCATCGTGGAATATACACGTGACAAACGGTGAGCTCATTGCCGCCATTGCTTCCCATGACTTACTTGGCTAACGCTTTCTTCCAGTAATAACACATTCCATAATAAGCTATACTATAAGATATACAGACAGGACAAATCTTATACCAACAAGTCCGGGTAATCCCTTAGTCGGCTTTTACGACATCTACGGAGGGGTCTATTCTTAGGCCGGATACACCACGGATTAAGATAGATAGGGATTAAAATAATAAAAAGTGAAGTCGTTATTTTTCAACTGTCAGTTACGTCAGGAATGCTCCCAGTCGCGCATCGAAACCAGAGTTTTTTTTTTGTCTGGATATATAAACAAAGGTCGAAACCGACACACAGCTTCTTTTTAGGATCCGTGCCGTAAAAGCTACCTAAGGAACCAACTGTTTTGTCTGTCTGTCTGTCTACCTGTCTGTCTGTCAAAACCGCTGCACCCCGTTTTGGGTTGAATTTCTAAAATTCCTTTCTTAGTGCACCCCTAGAACACAATTTAGGAAAGTACTCTCGAAATTTCAGGTCTCTATGACTTACGGTTTAGTCTATGCGGTGATAGTCAGTCAGTCAGTCAGTCACGCAACAATTTTATATAAATTGATGATATATATTAGTACAAAGGTCTATAAGCTTGTAGTGCCGCCGTAAAAAATCAAGCTTTTAACTCAATGAACTAAAAAGATGGCCATAATTACAAATACAAATACAAATGTTTTATTTACAAATAATAGTGGCTATATAGCCAACATATGATAACATTACAATGGGCTCTGCACTAGGACAAGCCTGTATCGCGGATACCCGGACTGAGATTGTCAAATGTCTAATGTTTGTATGGAAATAGCGAAAATTCAAAACCTTTAGAGTAGGTACCTACTTCCAGTAACTTCATAATTCTGAAATTTGGAAAGCTATGCGGTTTTGTGATACAAATAAAGTTAAAAAATAAAAAAATACCAATATCGACTTACCCCTAAAATGGCTTGGTTAAGTTTTGCAGGAAAACGTGGTTGAAACTCGGAAAGGGCTCTGACAATTTCGAAATAATTTGAACCCTCAGGGTCTGAATCTCACTCACACTTGTCCGTTTAATTTTAAACTGTGTAGTTAATGCTAAAAATACCTACTTTTAAAAGCCTACTTCATTATAGTTACAGTCAATAATATATTACCGTCACTTCCTGCGGCCGCTGGTCAAGAAAAAAGTAATAAATCGTTCGTCGCGTGATAGACGCGGCGTGAAATATGAAGTGTCACACGTCAAACGTCCCATCGACGCGCAATATAGCTAGTGCGTAAATCAGGGTGTAGACCCGTAGGCATAGAGGCGTACGCACTCGGTAGAGGAAACGCCGCATTTATTAGAGCAGCATATGAAGTGTCACACACACGTCACACGTCCCATCGACGGCGACGCGCAATATAGCTAGTGCGTAAATCAGGCTGTAGATCCGTAGGCATAGAGGTTTACCCACACGCGATAAAAAACGCCGCATTTATTAGAAAAAATTATTGCAGGTGTACATTCTCAGAACATAAGCAAAAACAAAAACAAAATATTCATGCCTAAGATATAAATAAATATACCTTTTTTTACCAAATAAAATACATTGTTAGCAGGTAATAATACAAATAAATAAATAATGATGGACAGCTCACACAACATTTTCTAGCCCCAAGCTAAGCAGAGCTTGTGTTATGGGTAGGTACTAGATAACTGATATACATAATACAATACATTACATAGATAGTTTTTTTTATTATACATAAATATACCCAGAACACCCTGAACAAAATGATCTGCAGATCGTACAAATATTTGTTCCGAGGCGGGAATCAAACCCGCAACCTCCTGCGTCGCAGACGAACCTTCGCCCGCCACGCCACAGAGGTCGTTAGGAGATTAGAGCAGCATATGAAGTGTCAAACAAAAAATCCAATTCTTGCCTAATATATAAAATAAACCAATAAATGTAATTTAATATAATACGTACAACACACATACATAGTCACATGTCTTTTTTCCCGGGTAGGCAGAGTCTCAATGGGCCTCTTTTCACAGTGGGTTGCACCATCGTGGGAATATAGACGTGACAAGTGGTGACCTCATCGCCGCCATTGCTTCCCACGACTGACTAGGCTAACGCTTTCTTCCGGTAATAACACATTCCTAAATACAAGATTTATATAAAAAATTCTTAAAGAAATGTATATAACTAAAAAAGCTCATTAATCGATTTTACTGTGGAAATAAATTTGACTCAAAGACTACGTGCATACCTAAGACGTAAACTAATACAAAGAATTCTCCGTTTTGTTTTTCTCAAGTGCGATCTATAAATCGCCTTACCCTCTCCCAGTGCGTAAACTGGACCATTTTCCAATGAAAATAATAAAACGATTCGACAATATAGGACACTCGCTGACACAGAATCCAACTGACACGGCCAGCTGACCACGACCTCTCTAAACCTCATCTGGCTATTAAATTCCCGTGTGATCCGAAACGTGACGGGTCATGTGTGGCTGGTGATAGGATATGAGTTTGGAGATATTGACAACTGACATGGCAAGCTAAACATGACCTTTCTGATCTAGGGATCCTGGGGGAATGGCCCTGAGCGAGTGGGGACTGGCCCATAATACTCCAGAGATGTGATATCATTTGAAAGGACTTTTCAAGTAAAAATTAGAGTTAGGTACTCGTTTCAATGTATGTCTTAAAACCATCGATTTTAGGATACATACATACATATATAGACACACGCCTTTTTCTCAGAAAGGGTAGGCAGAGCCTCAATGGACCTATTTTCACCGTGGGTTACATTACACCATCGTGGAAATATAGACGTGACAAATGGTGAGCTTATCGCCGCGATTGCTTCCCACGAATGACTCGGCTAACGCTTTTTTTCAGTAATAACACATTCCATAATAAGCCAGCAGCCAGCACAAACCTTATTCCAACAAATCTTTCTAACAATATCCATAAGTTTTTCAAAATTTAATGTTACACTGAAAACTGAAGGGGTTTTTTTTACATAAAATTAATTGAGTAAAACTAAACCTAATATTAAGCACGCCAAATTTTTTTAACGGACTTCAGTTTATACTTTTAGTCTACCTACTTTTAGTTTAGTCCAAATTTTAGTTGACTCGATATACTTCCAGATTGGTGCCATTTTCATCCAAATCTGGTTTTGATGATAGGATCCATGAAGAATTGAGGGAACTCCTCAAATATTATTAGTGATTTCGGTATTTTCAGCAACAAGTCAAGCATGTGCGTTCAAAAAGATACATTTGGTGAAGTGGAACTGATGAAGAAGACCAGAGATGGCAGAATCTTGTATTGGGGTTAAATTCCTAGCTTCGTAGTCAGTTTTTACGAAAAGAATTATTCTTACAGTATACTTTATTGTCACACATAACTTTTATTAGCGCAGTTTCCATACAAAGTTGCCCAGCCTCCTCTCCGTATGTTTCTAAAGGGTGGAGGTCAAGCAGGACTGGTGATAGGGTATGAGCTCGGGAGTTATTGACAAGGGTAGCTTGAGAATCATTCAATCTTGACACAGTACGATAATGTTGCCTAACAGTAGATTCTCCGCACTACATGGTTTGTATCCAGGGTTCAATTAGAAAAATATTGGCAACTTCCCCATATATCAAAAGCGGTTTGCCTATGAACAGTGCATTATCCCACATAGGTCACGTCCACCTAGGACGCACACTATGGGGCATTATTACTTTACAAAATGAGAGAAAATGATATACTTACCTATGTATTGTATTATATA
Source organism: Operophtera brumata (assembly GCA_932527175.1). NCBI lineage: Eukaryota > Metazoa > Arthropoda > Insecta > Lepidoptera > Geometridae > Operophtera > Operophtera brumata. The sequence goes on along the minus strand of OW052239.1, from coordinate 47,262,508 downwards.
TTCTGTGGTATTGGCCACCTTATAAATTTACGTTCCGTGATTATACGCAATTGAAATAAAAGTATATCAATTACATTATACAAGTATCCGGCGGCGGTATCGCTCGCGTTTTTTCAGGATAAAAAGTACCCTTTAGGTCAATCCAGGTCATAAGTTATCTGTGTGCCAAATTTCATGGAAATCGGTTAAGCCGTTTCGGCGTGATTGAGTAACAAACTTGCAAACATCCAAACATCCAAATGTTGAAATTTATGATAGTAATGCGATTATAATTTAATGTAATAAACCATTACGAACATACGAATACGTGCACTTTGGCGCGCACTTTAAATATTCATAGTTTGTATGCCTAATAGGTATTAAATCTATCTTGGAGCTTTTTACATGTGTTTTTAAATAACTTCCCTTGATTCGGGTACGTAGTATTTTTTAATTTAATGAAACCAGTAGTTGAACTAGCTTACGGCCCACCTGTTGTACAGTGGTCACCGTCGCTTATAGACACCGGCAACACCGGGGGTATTGTCGATGCGCTGCCTACCCTGTAGGAATTTATAAACATTTTTCTTGAAGCGACACATGTCGTAACCAAGCGGGAAAACCTCAGATGGAAGCTCATTCCATAGTTCGTAGGTAAGGGGAAGAAATGATCTCGAGAAACGAGTCGTACGAGAAACCCAGGGTTCTATGACGTGTGGATGACCTTTGTCACGGTGCCGGGAAGAGCGATGGTAAAATCTCGATGCCAGAATGTGATCGAAAAGCTAGTCGGAGCATTCCCCATTGTAGAGGCGGTAGAACACGCAAAGAGTTGGCTCTGTGTTGGCTACTAAGCAGTTCTAGAGTATCGGAGAGCTTGGGGTCGCCAATGATTCCAATGGCTCTCCTCTATAGGGAGTCAAAGCAAAGCTGGTACCTGGTATGCCTGACTACACAATTAGAATTGTGTCAAGTCAGCGTAGTGTCTTTACTGCATGTAAGATTATATTCTGTGAACTCGGTATCATATGAGTAGACTCATTTCGCGTCGCTAGCCCGACTTCGGGTCCATTTGGTGATTGGTAAAACGTATGATTTTGTGACGTCATGAAGAAAAGCCTCGGGAATTGTTTTCATATTGAAATTAGTTTGTAAAATTACTAGAATTGGGAATCGTCTAAACATTTCTAAGTTTGACCTTGCCTTATTAGAACTTATGCTGATGTGGCATGTCATTTCATTATGTACCTAATCCATATCTACCGCACGTTCACCGTAAGTTGGCACCGGCCTTGGTTGCACGCCAACTAAGGCAAGTGCCATCTTACGCTGAACGAGCTGTAATACTAGTTTCTGCCCGCGGCCTCGTTTGCGTTTTACCAGGACATAAAGTAGCCTATAGCTCAATCCAGGTCAATATATCTCAATGTCATCAAATCTTGGAATCGAATTATCGACCACCTTCCGATATCCGATTGAACATAAATTTGGCATACCTATCAAACTCCGCTGATAACACAATATTATGGTGACAACGAGCTGATCTGATGATGAAGACAGAAGAAGGACAACGGCATTTCTAGATGATTAATAGTAGACTGGCAATGTTTGGGCTTGTTTTGATTAGCTCACGGATCTGAAAACATTATAAAACATGTTTTAAAAAAAAAACAATGTAAAATTATTTTGGTTACAGAACCCATGTACTTAATTCATCCACACACTTGCCATATTCAAATTGATTGTCTGAAAGGGACGGCCTGACCTCTAATCGAGCTGCGGACAATTGCCTCGATCCGACTACCCTTCTTTTAAACGATTTTTTATACCTTAGGGACAGTTCCTAGCTAGTGTTTGGGGAAATGATGTAGGTACTTATAGCATGTAGTGATAGATAATATTATATTTGCTTCATCGACATTAGCCTAAAATGTCCCCAATGCTGAGTTACAGACTATACATAATATATCAAGTCGAGAAATATCGGGAACAATTAAAACTCAAAAATCGTGGTAAATATCCCGTGTCTAGTGAAAATATGTACATAACCATGATAGTTTCAAAACTTTAATTTCAAGTTTAGCCAGGTCTACCATCAGAATTATAATAGAAAATACTTTATTGTGCACCTTATGCAAATACAAAATAAACAAAACTTAACAATTTAGAAAATAGATATTGTTATCGCTTATCGATAAGAACGTTCAGTAGTAGTAGTTGTAGAGCTTTTTTGTGAAAGAGTTCGTCCGGGGAAGTACTGCCACTAGTCCTACTACTACTACTACTACTATTTCTGCCGCAAAGCAGTTACTAGTGCTCGCATTGCTGTGTTCCATTTGAAGGGTATGGGTGCCGGTGAAATTACAGGCACATGAGACTTTTCACCGTTATGTCTCAGGCTGGCGGGCGCGGTGCAATGCCACATAGGGTGCGTCCTAGGTGGATGACCTCTGAGGTAATGCATTGTTAAATGCAGAGATTACCGCTTACCATCAGGTGGGTCTTCAGCTTGTTACGTAATTCACGAAGAAAAACAAAATAAAAACGATTCCGTGCCATAAATCAGCATCGGTAAAATAGTAACTATGTTTTTAGATAGAATTAGATAGTTCAACTTCATACCTTTCCTTGGTTATTATTTAAAATTGGCACACCTTCCTCTCTCCATACACCGGAATATCCTTTGTGCAAACGCTGAACTTTAAAATGTGACATTAGAGAAATTGTGGTCTATTCCTCAAGGGCCACTTGTTCGAGAACTGAACTGAACTGAACTGTAAAACTTCAGTGGCAAACAATAAGGACCTGATTTTGCCGTTGACAAGTCAAAGCCGTTACCAATCTTCGACTTTTTCAGGTGTATGTTGCTAACGAGATCTTAATGACTGTTTTGCTACGACACAGAGATACGGCAGTGAAAAAGAAACCTACCCAAGAGGCTGCCTATCGGATTTCAAAATTATTTAGGGTAAATGAAAGTTGAGTAAACGTTACAAGATATAATTTTCTTTGCAAATGTAGCATCAATATATACCTATAAAATCCTTATGTGACTGACTTGCTAGCTGACTCACTGGCTGAATTCCGTAAGTAAGACCAGTCCAGTGGTAAGACCAAGTATATTTTTATAAAAACGGTAAATTTTCACGTACTTAGTTATACTCCTAGCAAAAAGGATATGTCACTGCATACGTTACGTGTTTTAAATTGGTTGGAACGGGCGACATTTAATAAAAAACACAGGTATTAAGATAGACACCGCAAGTGCACCTATACTTTGCGCGTCACTTTGCCTGTCCGAAAGCTTGCGAAATGTATTAGAAAACCTCAAATCAGTTCGTTCTTTCCTCTATGCAGTTCGCTCTCGGCTGTCTTGGCGATAGCACGTCGGATTTCAATAGATAAATGCCTAATTGCGCCATGGTTAACTGTAAAAATTCTTCAAAATCATCTAACTATGCCATCGAGCAGGAGGCCTGAAATGCTCTAAGAACTATGCGAATGGAGATATTTCGTACCAAAGTAGGCGCAAAATAAAACGGCACGCTTAGTTTCATAAACATTTTCGTGTTTGCGTTGTCTTTCTTGTTATATGGTCTGTGGAAACATCGTCTCATAGTAAATGTATACAAAAGAGCACTTCAAGGGTGCACAGACGAGTCGGGGAGTTGGCACAATGGACGGGGAAAATATCGTGACGATGTTTAGCTCGTCCCGCCCCGCGTGCACCACGCCCCGTCCGTGATTCCGCTGCGTATACGCAGTCGCTCCGGTCACAAAATTTACATTGTGGACCCTTCCTTCACTAAGATATTTAGCAAAAACTGAAAAAAAAAAAGAAAGTTTTTTGCCCACACGCCGCTCGCACAGCACTTTGAAATTTGCAAGTCTGGTTTTTTAGGGTTCCGTACCCAAAGGGTAAAACGGGACCCTATTACTAAGACTCCGCTGTCCGTCCGTCTGTCACCAGGCTGTATCTCATGAACCGTGATAGTTATACAGTTGAAATTTTCACAGATGATGTATTTCTGCTGCCACTATTAAAACAAATACAAAAAAAGAATAAAATAAATATTTAAGGGGGCTCCCATACAACAAACGTGTTTTTTTTGTAGTTTTTATATATAATGGTACGGAACCCTTCGTGCGCGTGTCCGATTAGCACTTGGCCGGTTTATAGCTGATAATGGTACGGAACCTTTCGTGCGTGAGTCTATCTCGCACTTGGCCGGTTTTTGAATAGTGGTTTAGATCCTTTAAAGATATCAAAAATTCAGAATGACCGGACCTTTTGCAAGCACGGATGGTACATCAGGACTGGACTAATATTATAAATGCGAAAGTTTGTGTGTGTGTGTGAGTGTGTTTGTTACTTCTTCACGCTGAAACAGCTTAACGGATTTGCATGATATTTGGAATGGAGATAACTGGACTCCCAGAATAACACATAGGCACATTTTTATCCCGATATTCCCACGGGATCGAGACTTAGGCGGGTGAAACCGCGGGGCGCTGCTAGTGATCAATAAACATTTCTTATTTATTTGATGTTTGTCTTACATTGCATCTTCTCGTTATGTCCACACCTCGAGCACGCCTACATACTCTTCAAAAGTCACAATAACAATATTTTATTACAGATCTCTCGCGAAAGCTCCCACACAAAAAGAGTATGTTGACTTGCATTTCTATTCTTCCCTAAAAGCAGTATATTAAGGCAGGGCTGTCCGCTGGGTCGCCACTAATCCCGTGATAAGCGGGGGAGGACAATGTGCTATTGTTCTGTATCAACCCTGTGTACAGACAGAGAAATGCAGAAGGTATGGTATGGTATTCATTTGACGCCCAACGAGAAGCTGTTATTGATTAAAAAGGAAAACAATTTGCCCCAATATTTCCAAAAATAAATCGTGAAGCATTTCTCATTTCATTTCTCTTCTTCTTCTTTTTTTTGGCGTGTTCAGCGGACCGGTAGTGTTGCCACAAGAGTTTGCCAATGGCAGGTGATTAACTTGACATAAAACCAAAAAAGTGCTGGGAATTTGAGGAAAGATAAAATTTCATTTTACAGCATTTTACAAGCTTCAAGAAAATCTTTTACTTAGTCAAAGTCAAAGTCAAAAGTATTTTTTTCATTGAAATAACAAGGATCATTTTGAATCGTCTCATAAAATAAATTTAATCCTATTCCAACGTGACCAAACCTAGAAGCGATTTCTGCCAGGCAACCTTTACATGGACAGTAATGAGCGAAGTAATAACGAACGGCGGTGCACAGAGTTAAATAAATAAATAATAACAACAATAATAATGATAGATTAATAAAATACAACGTTTACATAATACATAATAAATAATGTTATTCCGTCCAAGATACTAACTAATATGTATTTATGAGTTTTGATGTAAGGAAAATAATCTTAAGAACTACTAATACTATTCCGAAAATTCTTTCACTAACCAGGAAGCTACGTTATCCTCTGGGATATTGTAGCTTCCCGTTAGTGCTATAGGCTGTTACGCTTGCGTTATGTTTAGTTCCACTGAACTCCGTAACGGAGCGCGGATGTTTATGATTTTGGTGTTTATGGATACTTGGCGAGTTAGGGGGAGAATGCTTTTTATCTCCCTACCACGCGTGAGAACTGTGGACAAAAGACTAGTGTGCTTATAAACTTCAAGTTTTGGTGCCAACTGGGTCACATTTTGATCGTTAACTTCCTTTAGGGCGCCACTTGTCGGATGATCGAATGTAGCTTACTGTAGTTGGGAATGTAGTATGTTAGGAAGATGAGTAAATACTACTACTTGTACCCACTTATTTATTTTTATTATTGTGGACACATACTTAGATGCAAATATTAAATGAGCACAAGCTCAAAGCTCCTTTTACATGTTTACTTGATATAACTTCGCTGCAAATGTTAATAAGTCGTATAGTGTTTTGTTGATGTATAATTACTTACCTACTTAATAATTTTACTCACAACGTTCTGCATGCTCATTGTTTATTTTAGCACTTAAGTTTAAATTAGTAATTTCTCATTAAGCGAAATGTAATTTCTTTTGAGAATAAATATCTTTAACCTGAGTAAATGAGCTGGTTGGTTGATTTTTTACATGATAGATATCTCCTAGCACGGACACATTATGACTTAGGTAGTCCTGAAGTAGCTTTCTCTTATACCTATATAAATAAAAATATATATACCTTTTCTAAAAATATAATAAATAAGTAAAAAACAACAATCAGTTAATCAATATCTTTCTTTCAGTTTTAATGAGAAATGTACTAAATCCAAACAATCTACCTTATCAATATACCTTAAAAACTAACATACCTACATATAAAAACACTTTATTTTATTTTAGTGCACACGTGTAGACGGCGGCTTATGACGCAACTGCGCAGCGTCTCGTGTCAGGCGTCCGAAGAACCTCCATGAACTCAATAAACACCTTTCGGCCAGAAAAATCTCCATTCGTGAAGGTTGATAGACGATCAGTTGGCACCGTCACCATTAAATAAATAAAATTGACATCATGGCGAAATTACAACTGCTCGACCTTCATGGTAAGCCCTGTTTTCTGCTTGAGGTACTCCAAGCTCAATACTAGCTGAAATTAGTGATCGGAAACGTGTGCTGATTGAAATGAGTCTAAGCACGGGCAGTCCATCGAGGAGTTCCATTGTCCACCAGTCTCCATCATTAGATCAGCTCGCTGACACCATAATATTGTTATCATCGGAACTTGCCCAATCTCAATTTTATTCAGAGGACGTATTTTTGAATTTGAAAAATTTAAATTTAATTAATTATTAATTAATATGTTGATAATTGTGAATTTAAAGTTTTTTTTTAAATATAATTTGGTTAAGTTATTTTTGTTTGTACAGATACCACAATATTGTAATTAATTAGTTGTATAAATAAATTGATAAGTATTTATTTTATCCAATGTATGTAATAAAGACGTACCTATTTTAAAACATTTTCATGCCTGTGAAGCAAGAACATGTGCTCCTCACTATAACATAATGCCTTCCATGTATTCTAGCATGTTCTAGCAAATGAACAGATTTCATTTCATCTCAATTGGTTGAGGCTTTAAAATTAAGTTGCAAGATTTGACCCGAGCATAGGTACATACAAACAATTTAGGTTAAATAAAGGCCTGTAAAAACAGTGTTTCTGTATTCTTCTCTCTGTGTGAGCCACCTCAAACTCAAATGAACCGACATCTCACTTAAAAACGTGATACTGTTTCTCTTTTTTGTTGGCGCTTTTTATTTTCGCCTATTCATTGCGCTGACATCTTTATAGCAGGGTTATATGGATTGAGGACAGGTGTCGCCTTATTTCTAACATGATAAAGTTCCGAATTCAACCGTTTTCGCACGCTTGAGTGGGGTAAAAATGTGAAAATGAAAATATATCAGGTGTTTTGTTTCGATGCAAATTGTAACATGTGGTGTTATTGTGTTATGTTCCACTTTTCCACCGCCTTCTGAATGCTGCTTGCCTGGTACTTTGGGGATAGAAAGGGTTTTGTTTACGTATTTCGGTATAATATTTCGTAGGTACTTATTTCTGACTGGGTTGTTAGACAAACGATTGTAGAACGAATTGTTTTTTTTTTATACCACTTTGAATGACGGATGAAGCCATCGATATAATAGTACTAGATATCGATGGATGAATCATATGGCCCGCTTCATGTTAAGCGGTACCCTCTGCCTATGAACAGTGCATTATCACATAGGTCACGTCCACCTAGGACGCACCCTATGTGGCATTGCAATGCGCCCGCCACCCTGAGACATAAAGATGAAAAGTCTTATATGCCTGTAATTTCACCGGCACCCTTACCCTTGACACTGGAACATAGCAATTCGAGCACTACTGCTTTGCGGCAGAATTAGGTATGGTGGTAGTACTTACTTGGACGAACTCTTTCACAAAAAAGCTCTACTACTACCAAAAGAGGGAAACTGAAACTTAAACAACTACAGAAAGTTTACCACAAGTACAGTTTTACTCAAAATATAAGTCCGATCGACTATTTCGTTTGCCCAGTCTTCTGCACATACTGATATCCGAGAGAAGCCGAACGTATAGTATAGCTCTGACCCGCTGTATAGTTCTTTCCCGCTCACATCTAAGAGTCGACCAGCCGCGATTTTCTCGCGAAATTAACAGCGCAAGATTATAGAGCGCGATTGCTATTTGGTAGAAAGAAGGTTCCCGCGCTATATAAATAATAATATAATATAATATATAACTTTATTGAGGACACAATATGAGATACAGGTAAACTAAAGATAAAATTACAGTTAATGTCCTACAATCAGCGGTCTTATCGCAGACTGGTTCTACGGCGCAGGTACATCGGGGCGACTTATATATTGGGTAAAACTGTACAGAGATTTTATTTCCTTATTTTAACAGTACCAGACACCAACATTAGCAGAGAGACGTCCTTACTGAAAATAAACCTCATAGAATGATGCAAAGCCACCTGCATCCACCATCATCCAACGACCTTTACAATTACATCGGTCTACCGGGCGGGATCTGCTCTACACAGCATCTTGCGTCTCGCGTAATTTTCTCAATTTTCTGTTTTAAAGTGAATTTTACTAGTAGTAGAGAGTTCTCGCATGCTCTATGTTCTCTAATGCTCGCATTGCTGTGTTCCTGTTTGAAGGGTATGGTTGTCGGTGAAATTACAGGCACATGAGACTTTTCATCTTTATGTCTCAGGGTGGCGGGCCCAGTGCAATGCCACATAGGGTGCGTCCTAGGTGGACATGACCTTTGTGATAATGCACTGTTCATAGGCAGAGGGTACCGCTTAACATCAGGTGGGTCATCTGCTTCTTCCGTCCCAAGTAGTATAATAAAAGAAGAATTTGTCATTTTATGTTCGCATTTTGAAAACAATATTAAAATCTTCTACCCATTACTAAAAAATTGCCAGATTTTTGAAACCAACATAACAATAAAAAATAAATTTCATGGATCCTTCTAAAATAACGAGAAATATCGAAAATCCCCCAACGAGCGATATTATTGAACGATACCATAAAACTATGGCTTACCCATCCTCTGACGGAGATAGTAAACGCATAGTACAGCAAGAATAAATTCCTTAACAAACTTTTAAGACCGCGTTATGCGTTATCAATTTGTTATCATGAATAACAATCTTGATCGTTAATAAGTATCCTGTCATTGACCTTGATCTTCGACCAAAGTAAAATATTTACGTCGATGACCTTGATAGGTCCGTTAGCTGTTAATGAGCAAGACCGTGTTTGTCATCTGTAGGGTTATATGTTGAATTGTTATTTACCTATTAGAGACCTACAAGATCCTCCTCCTCATCGCCTCACCTAGCCAGAGGGCACCCCACGAAACGTTTGCCAAGACGCGGTCTCCACTCAAGAACTCGCTTACCACAACGATTGTCGGTTTTTCGGCATATCTTTGGGTCTTTGATGACGACGTCTGTAGCGCGTCAGGCGAGTAGCCGGCTGAGATGCGAAAGGTTGCGGGTTCGATTCCCGCTGCGTGATAAATGTTTGAATGATCTATAAATCTTTTTTCCGGGTCTGGGTGTTATGGTACTCTTAGTTTCTGATACCCACGTCTCAGGGAATCCTAGTGTCGGATCAGGAGGGCAATTCTCGGATTGTAGAGATTATCTCTAAATTAGAGATAATGTCGAAGCATGAATGTCTACAAAAAACGTCACGAAAATGTCACAATAACCATCAAATCGTATTCGATTTGAATGATTTTGGTCGAATTATGTTTATTTGTGACATCACGAGAATAGCAAATTAAGATTTTATTCGACATTTACCATCTTTTTTCGACATATGTCGAATTCGACTTAATCTCTAAAGCACGAGAATTGCCCTCCAGGGCTATATATGTATGTGACTGTTGGGGAAAAAAAACTTCAGGTTGCTAATCCGGTGGGCTATGTCAATGACTTTAGTTTGTCATAAGGTTTGCCCGAGAGGTCTAAATCTATAATTTTCAATTTTTATAGTAAGTCGCGGATCCCACCATGAAATGAAACACTCGTGTATCACGTTCAACTTGCCGTGTTTAGGTATTGTTCTCGTACAGTTTAAAGTCTAGAGATGAGATACTATAATCTCAGTGATACTCTGTAACTGGTAGTTGGCGCGGGAATATCGCCGGGTGTGTGTAATGGGCGATGTTCAATAAATATTGACGCTCGATATTTTTGAGGCAGTTCCTGGCACGTGATTAGAGTTTAGTGCGTAAAGTGATTTGCAATGTGCTTGGAAAATTTACAACAAACTATGTAAGTAGGTATTTGTAAACTACTACTATTATGTCTTTTTTTAATGAAATTGCTAACATTGTGACATTGTAAAAATGTGTACTTTTGTTATATTTTTAAATCACTTACTTAAAAGAAACAAATAATTGAATTTAATTATCTAATTAAAAGTGAAACATATGTAAAGGTACAACGTTTTGTCGCGTGAAACTCAAAATTTATTGGGTTTTTGCTCATCACAGCTCTTCAACACATCTTGACAAAGCGAATTTCGCTTGTGGCGTGAAACTAAAAATTTATCACTTTTTGCTCATCACAGCTCATCAACACATCTTGCGATATCGAAACCTGATTTTGCGAAAATTAGGTGAACTAACATTCATGTTTTGATTTATAGTGTCTCATAATTATTATTAGTTTAGCTACGAATGTCATTTAATGATTTTTAACCCCCGACGCAAAAACGACGAGTTGTTATAAGTTTAACGTGTCTGTTTGTGTGTGTGTGTATGTGTGTGTGTGTGTTTGTGTGTGTGTCTGTTTGTGGCATTGTAGCTCCCGAACGGATGAACCGATTTAGATTTTTTTTTGTTTGAAAGTTGAATTTGTCGGAAGTGTTCTTAGCTATGTTTGATCAAAATCGGTTCAGCCGTTTCATTACGTTAAGGTTGTTTTTTACTTTTTAAAAAATTAATTACTTGTTACAGTGTTTTATTTTTGTTTTTTGCCATTCATAGATATATATGAGACACTTTCAATCAAATTATGCGTGTTAGGTCTCCTAATATCCGCAAAATAAATTTCGTTACCTCAAAATGTGGTGATGAGTTGTGATTAGCAAAAAACACATAATTTTTTTCATTTCGCTCCTCAATCGAAATTCCTACTTACATATTTTGTTGTTGTACATTGAACAACTTATAAGATGTACTTGGAGAAGAATAAAGGAAAATTTCGTATAAATTCCAATGAAAATTACTTAGATGAAGTGGTTAGTTGGGTAACACAGGAAAGTAACCTTCTAAGTTCGCATTTTGTGACAGAAAACAACGGAACCCTACAATTATCGTAGCCCGACACGCACTTAGCCACTTTTTTTTACTACAACCTAGTAGAGATCTGAAATTCTGACTAAATTTAAATTTAGACGCGAATTTCTGGAACCTGAAACCCGAAAATTAATTGTTTATGCTGTTCATATATTCTGCTTCAGAAAACAAAGTTGTAGTACACATTTAGTGTAAGTACACATGTTAAAATAGGGCAGTATTTTTTAAGCGAGCAGGCTCGCTTTATTTTATTATCACTTACGTTGGTCGGATATTGATATTGCCCATATTTTTGAGGGTTACGAGTTCGGAAAACAATTTACTATTTATAAAACTTTTTAGCATTTTGAAAGACGCTCACTCTTACCAATCATAATTATAGATATAATTCTGTCCTACTCTCCAAATTAAAGTCACCCTGAAATAAAGTTGACGAAATTTTTGTGAGAGCATAATATCAATTTCTAATCAATTCACAATACATATTATTCAACTTTCAGTGTGGATTTAAAATAATTACGATAATTGTGTTTCAGGAAAAAAACAGATCATTCTTCTTTTTTTTAACATTGATAGACCTTCGATTGACCACGACCTCACCTGTTGGTAAGTGACGATGTGGCCGAAGATGGAGCACTAAGCACCTATTCACTCTAGCCTTGAACATACCCCGATTATATTTTTCAGGAAAGACATACGACGGCAGTGTGTTCCACTCGTTAGCAGAGTTCGCATTATGGAGGTAGAACTGAAACGTTTAGTATGAATAGAGGGTATACTAATGAGGTAAGGATGGTACCGAGCCGTACGCCTGCTCGTCCTATGATGAAAAGGAGATGCTGGGATGATCGTGAAGTTCCTGGGAGCATTCCCCGAAATGTAACCTATAGAAGATCGAAAGGCAAGACAACGACGAGACTTACGACTTTACGAGAAGAGACGAGACTTTATGAGAAGAGACTTTACGACGGTGCTCGATACTCTAAGATCTTATTCGAAAGTGTTTGCAAGAATGTGTTTAGAAGACGTCATTTGAGTTTATATGTGAGTCTATATAGGATTGATGAGTGTATAAAATCACTCATGTACTGCATCAACCTCACATAATACATTAAAACACCTGCCTCGAGTTTATGATCACAATCTACACAAAATAATAAGACTATCGTATAGATACGACACTCCATTTTGAACTCTCCACAAACTAAATTGCAACCAGAATTTGCTTCTATATTTTTTTTACAATAATATATCTTCGTTTCGCTGTCATATAACTTGATGGTAAAACACGATGACGCACGTTCTAAAAGTCAACTATTATTACATACCATAAAGAGAGCAACAGTATAACCTACTTACCTTAGCAAAGACAGATGAACACGGTACTGTTTTTTTTTATAGTAGTTAGAAAGAAAGATAGAGTCCGAATGTGCACAGGAATTTGCCAACTATTTTCTTTCGGTTTACGGCACCTCTGCGGCAGTCCTGGACGTGAACGAAGCCGAGGCGTCGAGCCGCGCTGGCAGTGCGCGCGTTCACGTGGCGCGCCTAACGGAGGCAGAGGTACTGATGGCACTCACACGCCTTAAGCCGAAGCAGTCTGCAGGCCCGGACGGGATTCCCGTGTTTGTTGTGCGGGACTGTCGAAGGACATATTTAATCTTTGCCTAGAGGGGTCACATTTCCCTGAACGATGGAGGGTTACCAGAGTAATTCCCATGCCTAAAGGCGGAGGCGGCTCAGAGGTTAGCGAGTTTAGACCCGTTGCAATTTTATCAACACCGGCAAAGGTGTTCGAGTCGACAGTGCAGCGCAGCATTCAGCAGCAGATATCGGCTAGTCTCTCGGATGCGCAGCACGGCTTCAGATCTGCCCGCAGCACGACCAGCAACCTCCTTAATTCGATGTCATGCATACTCCCGAACGTCGACGCGGGGTTTCAAGTCGACGTCGCCTACTTTGTTTTCAAAAAAGCTTTTGATCTGGTCGATAATGACATCCTATTGACTAAGCTGGTGACGATCGGCTGCACCCCCAAACTGCTGCAGTTCTTCGCGAGCTACATGAAGAACAGGCAGCAGTATGTGGAGTATGCGGGTTGCAAATCAGCACCGTATTTCACGAAAACGGGGGTTAGCCAGGACAGCAACTTAGGACCGCTTGAATTTATCGTTATGATCAACGATCTGCCCGAGGTTGTTACCGAGGCCAAATGTCTTATGTTCGCAGACGATCTCAAGTTGATCTTGCCGATCAACGAAGAAAGAGACTGCGTACGTCTTCAACATGACGTAGATAAAGTGGTGGAGTGGAGCCACAGAAACAAGCTGCAGTTCAATGTAAACAAGTGTTCCATTATAACATTTAGTAGGGCAACTGCCCCACTCCACTACAACTACCAAATAGAAGAAGCGCAGTTGAAGCGGGTGGAATCGGTGAGGGATCTTGGTGTTGGTCTGGATACTTAGTTGAGGTTTAGAGCCCATGTTGTGAGCATTTGTAAAAAGGCGTACAGAATCCTAGGATTTATTTTACGCCGAACAACAATTTCTCAAACATTAGGGCTCTAACAGCAATGTATGATTCCCTGGTCAGAAGCCAGATGGAAAGCGCAGCTTCTGTATGGGCTCCTCATGAAGCTAAATATAGTCTCATGATGGAGCGCATACAGAACAAGTTCACCCGATACCTGTATTGGAAGAGGTATGGCGTCTACCCTTTCTATCCCTTGATGTACCAACCTTATTCGTTTTGGGTATGGTTGGATACAACAAGTTGGAAATTAGGAGGGACATGGCGCTTGCGCGGTATGTGGTGCTGGTGTTCCGGGGTACGATATCCAATCCAGCAATCCTGGAGATGATGAGGCTGTCCGTACCGGACGAGTACGTAAGACGGCGCAGACGACCGCCTCTGCTCGTAGTGCCTCGTGGAAGGACTAACCTGATGAGCAAAGCACCGCTAACGCGCACCATACGAACCCTTAATGACATAGCGGCTAGTGTGGATATATTCCACTGCTCACAGAGTGAATTCGCAGGGGCTATACTATTTAATTTGTGCTATTGTAAATAATATGCTACTTATTTTAATTTATTGTACCTGTTGACATGGATATTAGAATCTAATTATTTAATTATTATATTTTATTGAATTGTTTAATTTGTACAAGGAGTAATTATATATATATTTATTTTAGTTTAATGTGTACAATTTGCATAGCTTAGTAATGTATTGCATCTTTTTGACTCATGTTTTTTTTTTTTGCTGACTACTTTGTTGTATTAGGTTATACCTGTAAGAATGGATGTAATGTTTTTAAATAAATACAAATAAATACAAATCAAGCCTATGGCCCACCTGACGTTAAGCGGTACCCTTTGCCTATGAATAGTGCATTATCACATAGGTCACGTCCACCTTCAACGCACCCTATGTGGCATTGCACTGCGCCCGGCACCCTGAGACATAAAGATGAAAAGTCTCATGTGCCTGTAATTTCACCAGCACCCAATACCCTTCAAACCGGAACACAGCAATGCGAGCACTACTGCTTTGCGGCAGAAATAGGTATGGTGGTAGTATCATCCATAATATTATTACGTGTAATGTTTGAGAGTAAATACCTGGTTAGTTGGCACAATTTGGTCAAACAGAATACCCTACTTACCACTAGTTTGTATGACGCGTCATGCTCGGTGTTGCTCCCTACTAGCCTTACTAAGTACTTATCCTAGCTTTATCGTCTCCATACAATTAACTGTCCTAGCTTTGTTTAAGGCGATATGTCAAAATATCGAATGGGCGGAGTCTAGCAAGAACACAATAGCTGCAAGACAGTGACAGCGTATAAAAATAAATTATCTATAATTAATCTAAGTAATGTGTTTACTAACTGAATAGTATAAAAAAATATGCTTAATATTTTGTCTAGTCGAAGGAGAGACCTGAAACGGGCATTAGGAGGGCCAATTTCAAAAAATAAATCTATCTAGAAAAGTTTCATCAATCGTGTTTCTAGTCTATGATTTATTTAAATTACATCCTCAAGTAATTACAGTATTAACATCAAGTTTGTAACCATTACTGTTAGTGAGTGACCTTTGAACGCACAACTCCAAAAATTTAACATAGCGTCTTATATGTATTCGCGGCAAAAAAGTATAGGTAGACCAAAGAAATGATGGATGAAAGGTGGGATAACGAGAGGTGATGATTTCCATCTAGCGTGAGAGGTTCTTACGAATTATAATCCAATTTTATATTTAAAGGCACTTGAACTAACACAAGACGTGTGATTTGTTTCTGTCCAGTTTTGAAGTGTCACTTCTATTTATTATTTATTACCTGTTTGCACCTACCGTGGTTATCTAATACGTGCCTCACATTATAAGTCATAAAACAAGCTAAGCTAAACCTTATCACAACAACTTAGAGTTTATTTTAACGTATCACTTCGACGAGTGTGTATTAGATTTATTTTCAGACTTAAATTTAAAAATGATTTTTAATCATAAGAGTTTTCAGTCCATTTTTGCGTGTGCAGAAAAATTTAAAAGAAGTGAGAATGAAACACGTACCGTTAAAAGTCTCATTTAAATCGTATGTACGAGATTTATTATTCTACTAACGTTTGCGCACGGCTTCGCTCGTGTGAAAGAGCAAAGTGGGATAGAAAGTGCAGAATGTTGATGTTATTTAGTAATGACGAATAAATGAGCTACCCCACTCATCATCACTCATTAGTAATAGTAGAGCTGCAGTAGTGGTAGCATTTTTGTGTTCCGGATTGAAGGGTATGGTTGCCAGTGAAATTACAGACACATGAGACTTTTCGTCTTTATGTCTCACGGTGGCGGATGCTGTGCAATGCCACATAGGGTGCGTCCTAGGTGGACGTGAACTATGTGGTAATGCACTGTTCATAAGCAGAGGGTACCGCTTAACATCAGGTGGGCCATCTGCTTGATCAGTCACACCAAGATGTATAAAAAAAAAAACAGCTGTCTGTACAAAACCACCACCACTGGTGGCTCTCCCTCTCCCATCGCTCTCCCCCCTCTCTCTTCCATAGAATGCCACGACGAACGGTATTGAGCCAACTCCTTCCACCAACTTATAAGACCTTTAAAATATCGCCGATCGAATAAAACAGGGGACGTCCTACCCTGAATCGTCCGGTTCATGTTTGCCACTAGATAACCTTTATTCCCAACAGTTGTCAAGCTATATGGCCTTCTCATTGCCAATTGCTAATTCTGAGGGCTATGTCATGTTTTTCTACGGATCTTTTTCGGATTGTATCTCGTAGTGAAACTCTAAGCGTAGCTGTCTTCGTAGCCCGCTGCGCGACTTTGAGCTTGTGTATGAGGCCAATAGTTAGCGATTACATTCTCATCACTCATCAGCTGCCGGTCAACTATGGCGTAACAAGAGTGAACGGCCTGTAATCCGCTATGACATTTTAATAAGGTTTTTTTTGTGTACCGTACCCTTCGCATTTTTTAAATTCTTACAAAGCGTCTGGTCGAAGCGACGCGTGACCCGAGAGCTGGCTCTTATTTGGCTCAATGCAATGGTATTGTGGCGATGCTTCCGTTTTTTACTGATTTGGATAAGTTGAGTTATCTTTAGGTTGTTTTTAACTGTATTTAGGTAACTAACTTATTCATTTGTATTACAAATAAGTTTTTGGTAAAAAAGATATTATAAAATTAGAGATTGTAACCGTGTGCTGATCAAAATGAGCCTAAACACGACCAGTGTACTACATCGAAAAGTTCCGTTGTCCACCTTCCGTCTCCATCATCAGATCAACTCGCTGTCATCATAATATTTTATTGTCATCGGATCTTGACAGGTATGCCAAATTTCAGCTCAATCGGTAGCGGATAACTGCTTTAAAATTCAGTTGCAAGATTCCCCCCGGATTCCACCCACACAAACATACTAACATTGCATGTTAATGAAAAGCTTGAAAAAAAAAATAACTACTTGTATTACTTGTATTATTTTTTAGTAAATAAAGATTTTAATGCTACGAATTACATTTGGCAAGTAATACGATTTCTGAAACTGTACAGAGAAGTGCCAACGAAATTCCACACTTTTCAATCAATTCGAACCCAAAGGGAAAAAAAGGATTTAACCATCGTGTTGGAATTTGGAGCGTTATATCTACATGCAATTACGTATGTCTGTCTGTCGCACAAAATGCTATCATCACTGCGGGGGACGGGGGGTGGACTCAGGACATTTCAAAGGACTATGTTTAGGGGTCAAAGACTAGAAGAGCATAATATTGCATGTCAATTAATATGAGCGTCATATTGATAAAAAAATTGCCAAGATATGTCCGGCTTAAGAATAGACCCCTCCTCGTCCCTTGGAGGTCGTAAAAGCCGAATAGGGGATAAACAGAGGAGGGTGGGGGCCATGCCACACTCCTGCTAAGGATCGCTATCGTCAGTGTTAAACTTAGAAACTAACATGATTGTGTAAAAATAGTACTGATTCCAAAACTAGAAGTCGCGACTAAATCTGCGCTTTCCTAGATCTCGCTGACGAAAAACAACGGCTATTTCGTGGGTCTGAATGATTTTTTAACAACTATGAACTGTTGAACCAAAAACTACAATATATACTGTGTGGAATAGACATACGTAGTACCTGTAGTATATATTGTAGTTTTTGCGTAGTACAATATACAATAATTCTTCTAGGTTTGGTCGCGTTGGATTTTACAGGAGTCAATTTAGTTTATATGAGGAAGGCCTCGTCCAGCAGTGGACATCTAATGGCAGATGACGATGAGTTTTATTCACTTCATAGAGTCCGCGCCACGACACACGAAGTCCGGTGACAGGAGTGCTAGTTTCTATGCAAAAAAGTGCAAAAGCAAAAATATACCTCTGTTATCCGTTAGCCACTAACGGATAACAGAGGTAGATTTTTGAGGGACTAACGGTTAGTCCCTCAAAAGGCCGTCGGACTTCAGTCATGGCGCGGACTCTACATACAATTATGACGAGTCTGTCAGGCAAAGACTGGTACCAATATTATCCGTAACATCCAGTGAGACAATATATTATAATTTTGGAGTCGTTGCGGCTCAATCAATCAAACTTGATGTTAAAACAGTAATTACTCGAATATGTTATCTAAATAAATCATAGACAAGAAACACGATTGGAGAAACTTTTCTCGTAAGCTTTATTTTTTGAAATTGAACCTCCTAATCCCGTTTTACTTAGGCGTTCAATTATAGCGTTTTGTACACTATTCAGTAGGTAATCAGTAATCACATTACTTAGATTTAATGGTGAATTTATTTTTTAAATTTGTTACTTTGGAAGAAAAACTAATTTTAATCATTTGTCGCTTACGTCAGTTACTTCCGAGCTGAAGAAATCTATACCTCATCTCTTCCCGGGTTCTTGTGAGCAATAGCGCTGTCAATTTCTTGCAGCTAATGTTTTCTTTTTAGACTCCACCCCTTCTGTATTTTAACATATCGCCTTATGATTAGTAGAGACTCGCTTTTTTATGCATTACATCAATATCGACACTAGCCCACCGAAGTCCACGGCTGGACATAGATCTTCCCCAAAGGATGCTAAACGACCGCCATTTTCCTCTAACGTTTATAATGGTTTTGTTTCCATCGAGAGGGGCTTTCCTTTTTTGCGTCATCCAGTTTGTGTTTGCTACATTTATTAGGTGATCAGTTCTGCGAGCTATATGGCCTGCCCATTGCCACTTCAACATGCTTATTCTGAGAGCTATGTCCGTGATCTTGGTTCTTCTACGGATCTCCTTATGCACTTAGAAGTGTCAATCAAATAAATTTTTTATCTATGAATTATTTGGCAAATAAATCATGATAATTAACACCAGTGAGTCGAGTATTTTGGTCTTAGGCAGTGACAACTCAGAGAAGCTGGTTATCACTGGCAAAATTGGGGGAAAGAGGGCACAAGGCCGTAGCCCATTACGTTGGTGAGACCAGATACGCACCACTCTAGACTCGAAATTCCACGAAGCAGTGCAGCTCGCTGGCAACAGATCTCATTGGTGCAACATCGTCCGGCAGAAAGTGATCCATGGAGGGGGTCACGACCCTTAGCATTGAGGAATATGACGCGAGTAGCAATTGACAACCTAATCACGTCAATCAATCATATAAATTCAATGATATTCAATAATTTACATCTTCCTTGGAGGACTCCAAGACATCTTCTTACACAAAATGGTCACTGGAAAATATGGAAATACATGCAAAAATTTCAACAATCAACTAGCACGAGATTTGAAACAAAAAAACTAGACTATTAATTCATGTTCGCAACATGAATAATCGGCAATAGCTTATAACTTCTCCCTTACCCTTTTTAACTTTCCTCAATACGTCCCCTATAGGGGGGGTTTGGGGGTGAGTTTGAGGGGCGCAACGACAGACACAACTTTCATTGACGAAAAATCAGACGGAAAATTGGAACTGAGAGTGATTGAAATGTTTGGAGGTGACAGCAAGGTTTGTGGTAATTTGAATTCTTTCGAAATAATTTGGGAATTTGTATGCAAGGTGTTCCTGGGGGTGACATCAATTAGGGGTACGAATTCCAACGATTCTCCTGCTTATTGTTATTGAAAATTATTCGTGTATGAACAGGAGTTTTATACTTGTTCAAATTGTACTCAGAGTTTATAATATGCTCAAGCAAATTAAGTTTCAGTTGCTTTATTTGAACATTATATTATTTTATAGAAGTGAACTTTTTCCCGGTTTGTGGAAAGCAAGATACAAATTCTAATTCAAAAGTATTTATTCATTGAAAACACATGGATAATGACTTATTACTTAAAATTACTAATGTTCTAAAGCGACCTACGAGCTAATGTTCTAGAAGAATCAGGGTAACAAACACGGCTAGGCTTAATTTGATTATCCTTCTTACTACTTGATGGGAAGGGGCTAACGAGAAGAAAGCAAAAAAAGGCAAAAGAGAGCGATTTTTTTTAAAACTACCTTTTTGATTGATTGAACAAGCTGATTGCCCACCTGATGGTAAGCGGTAGCCTCTGCCTTTAACAATGCAATACCTCATAGGTCACGTCCACCTAGGACGCGCCCTATGTGGCATTGCTCTGCGTCCGCCACCCTGAGACATAAAGATGAAAAGTCTCATGTGCCTGTAAATTCATCGGCACCCATATTCTTCAAACAGGAGCACAGTAATGCAAACACTATTGCTTTGCGGCAGAAATTGGTAGGTTTGGAGGTTACTTCCCCGGACGAACTCTTTTACAAAAAAGCTCTACTACTAGGTACTAAACTTAGGACTTTAGGATTACGTGAGCTCAAATAACGCCGTGCTAATTAGTGCTTACTGTGCTTACAATCATCTTACAATGCTGCGTTAGGAGCGCTCCTATCAAGCAATGCGTTTTTAGGGCAAGCCACGGTTTTCCCTTTAGAGGAAGACGGTTTCATGTTGCTCTATTCTTTTCCCTTCTATTTCAACCATAGCTCTAAAGGCTGGTTTACATTCGTATTAGTTAAGTCGTTACAGGTATAGCGCTCCCTGAGGTACGGGAGCAGTATGGAAGGGGTGTTTTCATTACGTCTAAATGAAGCGTGGCTTCATGTCATCTGATAGTTTGAGAGACGAAAACACCCCTCCCGTACCGCTCCCATACTCAGGAACTGACTTAGTTAAGCGCTAGACCTGTATTTGAGCTGCCAATTAAGTAGAGCTTAATCGACAAATAGTAAGTTCTGTCCAAACGTTCCACCGGCGAGTTTAGTCATCAGTATCAGTCTTTCATCGTGATGACAGACAGGTTGCGCGTGTCAACTTATGCACTGTCCTAAACTGGCTCAGACAGTGCTGTTCACACGCAGTGAGTTTAGCTGGCGGGGAGCGGGTGACGCGCAGGTGGGGTGAACTTGCACTTGACTCGCCGAAAAAATAGAACGCGATTTTCTACTTTGTCAACTTAATCGTCAACTTACTACTTAACTGGTAAATTTGTGTTCAAACGACGATGGTCATAGCGAGATTACTTGTAAATAACGTGTGACGTCACAATGTATTCTGAACGATGATTCCACGCAGATATCGTAACGAAATGAAATAAAATGAAATGGTTTATTCGCTTCAAACATGGTTAAAAAAGTTCTTACAAGTAATTATGTTCAAATGTTTCACCATAAACATGCAAATTTTAAAATTCTTAATACCTAGTTTTTTTTTAATTCTAATTTCATCAATTGAATATTATTTTACGAGCCCGCGTTATGTCACGTTTGGTCACAGCGAATAAGGGGGAAGGACTAAACTCGCCAGACCGGCAAGTTAACTCGCTACTTAACTAATGCGAATGTAAACCAGCCTTAAGATTCAACACTGTCACATCCAATCCGTCGCAAGTTCCGGTTCCGTCACTAATTTGTTCCCCTCTGTCAGCGCAGATCCAATTTAAAGTCTATTATTTGCTCAGATTAAAGAATTCTAATTATTTGCCAATATTGTGTTCAAAGCAAGCGCCTAATTTGAGAACAGTTTTCATACAAAATCCTATCCTACTAATATTATAAATGCGAAAGTTTGTGAGTGTGTGCGTGTGTTTGTTACTTTTTCACGCTGAAACGGCTTGACGGACTTAAATGAAATTTGAAATGGAGATAGCTTGACTTCCGGAATAACACATAGGCATATTTTTATCCCGATATTTCCATGAGATCGAGACCTTGGGTAACACGCAGGGCGCTGCTAGGAGTACTTAAATAAATCTATTAGTCATGCGATTATTTTTTTACTAGGATTGTATATCAAATTATATTTAGAAAATCACATTTACTCTGAATAATTGTGATGTTTCTAATAAACTAATACGACGACCTCTGTGGCGCGGCGGGCGAAGGTTCACCTGCGACGCAGGAGGTTGTGGGTTCTAATATTATAAAATATCAACTAATATTTGTGCGATCTGCAGATATTTGTTCAGGATGTTCTGGGTATTTTCTGTGTACAATAAAAATATCTGTTTATGTGATGTATTGTATTAAGTATATCAGTTATCTAGTAGTCATAACACAAGCCCTGTTTAGCTTGGGTCTAGATAATGTTGTTTGAACTGTCCAGCATTTTATTTTTATTATCAATAAATAATTTAAAAGTTCATAAACAAGTTTATTGTTGAAAAATATCTATTTTAGAAGAAATCTCCTTTTCTTTAATTCGTTTAAAAATACGTCTTTCCTTTACTGGCTATAATCCTGCAAAGTTTCGATGCGCACGGCAACTTCATAACTCAGCCGGGTTGTCACGATAGTGCAGTTTACGAGAAATAAAGTTTACGGTAAAGACCGGTGGAATTTCATTGCGATTCTAAAAGTGTAGAGATTGTGGAAAATACTTCGTATTTTACTGTGAAATAGAATCTTATAGAAAGGAATAGGGAATTTGATATACGGAAGTCTAGGACTTTCTAATACCTCTATAATGTGCATTCGATAATATGGCACCTTTGAAAATTCGACAAATGGCAATTAAGTTCGATACACTGCCGGTTCACACTCTAGTCCTTCAAATATGTTCAACAAGCAAGCAGCAATGGACGATAAAACTTAATGACAAAATTAGGTAGGTATTTATTATTATATGGCCGGCATAAGAATAGACCCCTGAGTCCCGTGGATGTCGTAAAAGCAAACTAAGGAATTACCCGGTTGATAAGATTCGTTGGTATAAGATTTGTCCTAGAGTTAGCCGAATCAGTCGTGGGAGGTAATGGCGGCGATGAGCTCACCACTTGTCACGTCTATATTCCACGATGGTGCAACCCACTGTGAAAAGAGGCCCATTGAGGCTCTGCCTCCCTTTCGGGGAAAAAGCCGTGTGTCTAGTATACTTAATGCAGTTTTTTTTCTCTTTTGGTACGGTCATATTTGAGCACTAACCCGAAGCCTTTGAGGACATAATATGCATTGCTAATTTAAATTAATCACGTAATAAGACAGGATTTTGTTATGTATACCGTCTACCAAAGTAAGACTAACTTATAAGGGTACCGTCTGCCAAAGCAGACCGGATGTGTATGAGCATTGCACTGGGCCCGCCACCCTAAACATATACTAGATGAAAAATCGCATGTGCCTGTTATTTCACCTGCACCCATACCCTTCAAACCGGAACACAGCAATGCCAGGACTACTGCTTTGCGGCAAAAATAGGTATGGAGGTAGTACTTCCCCGGACGAAGTAACTTAAAACTCATACACAAAAAAGCTCTACTACTACTTAAAAGTTCTTAAGTTATTTTTAACCCGCGACGCAAAAACGACGGCGAGTTATAAGTTTGACGTGTCTGTGTGTGTCTAGGTGTGTGTCTGTCTGTGTGTATGTGTGTGTGTCTTATGTGTGTGTCTGTGTGTGTTTATGTGTGTGTGTCTGTGTGTGTATCTGTCTGTCGCATCGTAGCAGCCGAACGGATGAAGGGTTTTGTTTTTTCAAAGGTATATTAGTCGCTAGTGTTCTTAGCTATGGTTCATCGAAATCGGTTTAGCAATTTCATTGAGGTGAGGGTTTTATTAATTTTTACAAAATTAATTACTTGTTCCTAAATAAAAACACCATTTAAGGGGTAGCAAAGTAGAACTTCCTCAATTTCAGACCTTTTCCTGTTATGTCATAAACTCTTTTAGCATTCCAAATTTCATAATAATTCGTTTACTGGTAGTATACCCTGGTTTTTCACGACCACCATAAAAATTATTGCCATATTTGTCTCCATAAATATATATCCCTAAACAACCCTTTTATCTCCTTTAAAGATTGAATTTCGCAAAATCTTTTTAACCCCCGATGCAAAAACGACGGGGGTGTTATAAGTTTGACAAATCTGTGTGTGTGTGTGTGTGTGTATCTCTGTCTGTCGCTTCGTAGCTCCCGAACGGATGAATCGATTTAGTTTGTTTTTTGTTTGAAAGGTGAATTTGTCGGGAGTGTTCTTAGCTATGTTTGATCGAAATCAGTTCAGCCGTTTCATTGCGTTGAGGGTTTTTATATTTTTTACAAAATTAATTACTTGTTTTAAAGTAGCATCTAATAGCTTAAATGAAGATTCATGCCATATCACAAGTTTGTAGCATTGATAGTTTCGAAGATCTAAGGACGAGTCGCCTCTTTTGCTTTTGCTTGTATACTCGTAGATATAGATTTCTTATTATTTTATTCATAGTCTCGCGTCCCATTTGCTCCTATTTACTGCCCCAGTAGCAAAGCATCGAGCAAGGAGTTATGGCGCCATTCTCGATATCAGATCGGAGAATAGCCAGATACATTTTGTTGTCAACACGAATGTAGGACACCAACTAAGTTGGTGTTGTACAGTCAGAAGTAGACGAACAAGTAAAAAAAAAGAAGTCTCTGCTCATTTGCTGCCGCGCTGAGCTGACGCTGGTGCAGAATAGATCCAAGTCTAAGCGGCTTCTTAACCTGTTATAGTTAATAATAATATAATACAATATGCTGGACAGTTCACACAGCATTGTCTAGCCCCAAGCTAAGCAGAGCTTGTGTTATGGGTACTAGATAACTGGTATACCTAGTACAATATATATATTACATTGATTGATATTTTTTATTATACATAGAAAATACTCAGAACACCCTGAACATATATCTGCGATCGCACAAATATTTGTTCCGTGGCGGGAATCAACACGCAACCTCCTGCGTCGCAGGCCAACCTTCGCCCGCCGCGCCACAGAGGTCGTCAAAATAGTTATTTTTTGCTCGCCACAAGTAATAATTCTAACTATAATCACAGAATATATAATACTACTATACATAATTATGGGATAATGCATTGTAAGTACAGCATTGTTTATACATAGGTACACGTATAAATATCATCATGATGGCGTCCTCTGTGGCGCGGCGAGCGACGGTTCGCCTGCGGCGCAGGAGGTTGCGGGTTCAATTCCCGCCTCGGAACAAATATTTGTGCGATCGCAGACATTTGTTCAGGGTGTTCTGGGTATTTTATATGTATAATAAAAAATATCAATCTATGTAATGTAATATATATCAGTTGTCTAGTGCCTATAACACAAGCTCTGCTTAGTTTGGGGCTATATAATGTTGTGTGAACTGTCCAGCAATATTTATTTATATAAATAAATTATTTGTATTAATTCTGCCTATAATTATTGGAGCATGCTTAGAGCGTTGCAGGCCTCCGTATGCTCCGTATGATTATCTTGATTTTTGTAGCTAGTTAGTTACGGCGAATAAAAGGGTCATTTGTAGCTAGTTAGTGACGGCGAATAAAAGGGTCATTTGTAGCTAGTTAGTGACGGCGAATAAAAGGGTCATTTGTAGCTAGTTAGTGACGGCGAATAAAAGGGTCATTTGTAGCTAGTTAGTTACGGCGAATAAAAGGGTCATTTGTAGCTAGTTAGTGACGGCGAATAAAAGGGTCATTTGTAGCTAGTTAGTTACGGCGAATAAAAGGGTCATTTGTAGCTAGTTAGTGACGGCGAATAAAAGGGTCATTTGTAGCTAGTTAGTGACGGCGAATAAAAGGGTCATTTGTAGCTAGTTAGTGACGGCGAATAAAAGGGTCATTTGTAGCTAGTTAGTTACGGCGAATAAAAGGGTCATTTGTAGCTAGTTAGTGACGGCGAATAAAAGGGTCATTTGTAGCTAGTTAGTGACGGCGAATAAAAGGGTCATTTGTAGCTAGTTAGTGACGGCGAATAAAAGGGTCATTTGTAGCTAGTTAGTTACGGCGAATAAAAGGGTCATTTGTAGCTAGTTAGTGACGGCGAATAAAAGGGTCATTTGTAGCTAGTTAGTTACGGCGAATAAAAGGGTCATTTGTAGCTAGTTAGTGACGGCGAATAAAAGGGTCATTTGTAGCTAGTTAGTGACGGCGAATAAAAGGGTCATTTGTAGCTAGTTAGTGACGGCGAATAAAAGGGTCATTTGTAGCTAGTTAGTTACGGCGAATAAAAGGGTCATTTGTAGCTAGTTAGTGACGGCGAATAAAAGGGTCATTTGTAGCTAGTTAGTTACGGCGAATAAAAGGGTCATTTGTAGCTAGTTAGTGACGGAGAATAAAAGGGTCATTTGTAGCTAGTTAGTGACGGCAAATAAAAGGGTCATTTGTAGCTAGTTAGTTACGGCGAATAAAAGGGTCATTTGTAGCTAGTTAGTTACGGCGAATAAAAGGGTAATTTGTAGCTAGTTAGTTACGGCGAATAAAAGGGTAATTTGGCGTAGAGCCTTGTTGGAGGAAGGTCATACATACATACATAAACTCACGCCTGTTTCCCGGAGGGGTAGGCAGAGACCACGGATTTCCACTTGCTACGATCCTGACACACCTCTTTTGCTTCATTCACTCTCATCACATTCTTCATACATGCTCGTCGGTTAAGGGTACTCTTGACCTGGCCTTTTTCCAGAACGTGTCCGATCTGGTCTGAATACGTTTGCCGAGGTCTTCCCCTTCCCACTGTCCCATTCACGCTCGTCTTGTGTACCCGTTTCGTCAATCTACTGTCGTCCATCCTTTCTAAATGCCCAAACCATCTAAGCATACCTTTCTCAATCCTAGTCACTACGTCTTCTTTAATTTCACAACGCTCTCTTATCACACTATTCCTTATTCTATCTCTCAAAGTCACACCACACATACTTCTCAAAGCTCTCATCTCCACTGCATTTATTCTACTTTCATGTTTCTTCTGCCATACCCAACTTTCGCTTCCATACATTAGTGTCGGTACTAACACCCCGTGCCTTTTTGGACACATTCCGACTGCTCATAAAGGCGTGAAGTGCCCCATTCACTTGGTTTCCAGCATTTACTCTCCTTTCAATATCATCTTCATGCTTGCCGTCTCCTGTGAACAAAGTTCCCAAATATACAAACTTTTTTACTTGTTCGACTCTTTCTCCACCAATCAAAACATCACATTTCGTCATTAGTTCATCTCTTTCAAAAACCATTATTTTCGTCTTACTTACGTTTACTTTCATTCCTTTCCTCTCAAAACATTTATGCTCAATTGTTACCATCTCTTGTAACTCATCCGCGGACGGCGCAAGTATTACTTGGTCGTCGGCGTAGAGAAGACATTTGACGAGTAACTCATTCATTCTTAACCCACATTCACTATCTTTCAAATCTCGCAAACAACTGTCCATGAATAGGTTAAACAGCCACGGTGACGCTACACATCCCTGTCTAACACCCTTTTCGATGTTAAACGATTCAGTGTATGACCCGTGTATTC
This sequence comes from Operophtera brumata, assembly GCA_932527175.1. Taxonomy (NCBI): domain Eukaryota; kingdom Metazoa; phylum Arthropoda; class Insecta; order Lepidoptera; family Geometridae; genus Operophtera; species Operophtera brumata. The sequence goes on along the minus strand of OW052239.1, from coordinate 47,234,845 downwards.
TTACGCAAGCACTGGAATCCTCGTAGAGAGATTTCAGAGCTCGAATGAGGTTCCTGTCTACCCCATACATCGACAGTACCGACCATAGTTCATTCCTCATCACTTTATCGTAGGCCTTTTCCAAATCCACGAAAGCGCAATAGACTTTTTGACCCATAGCCAAAAATTTTTCGGTTATGCATCGCAAGGAAAAGACCTGATCCGTACATCCCATACCCTTTCGAAATCCCGCTTGTACGTCCCATATTTTCTCATCGGTTTCTTTTACAACTCTTTCAATCAACACCTTTGCATACAGTTTGCCGACGATGCTGAGTAGGCTAATACCTCTGTAATTCTTACAGTCTTGCTGTGAACCTTTTCCCTTGTAAAGAGGTACGATGACAGCTTTGCTCCAATCCCTTGGTACTTGACCGGTGTTCCAGCACAAATTGAAAAGGCGGTACAGCTGACTCGCTACGATACCATGTCCAGCCTTCAGCATCTCAACTGTTATCCTATCATACCCTGCAGACTTCCCTGATTTCATACTTCGCAATGCTTTCACGATTTCATCCATGCTTATACTACTTTCATTATGGTTATCGCTTACATTCATAACTGAGGTAAGTGCCTGTCGATCCTCTCTTTCAAACAAACTTTCAAAATACTCTTTCCATCTACTTAATACGCATTCTTCTCCTTTCACTATACTTCCATTCTGATCTCTGATCGAGTTCAGCTCAGAGCCTTGAGTTTTACCTCTAACTGAACGAACAGATTTCCAGAAAAACTTTATGTTCGTCCGAAAATCTTCAGATAACCTTTTATCAAACTCATCTTCCTGCGCATTCTTCTTTCTTTTAACCAATTCTTTCACTCTGCCTTTCAGTCTCTTAAACTCTTTCTTAGCTTCATCTACATCCGCATTCGTTGCCTTCTGCATTCTTTCGTTAGCTCTGACAGCTAGCCAATCCATCCACGCTTTCTTCTTCTCACTTACTACCTTCTGTACATCTTTATCCCATCACACATTTTTCACCTTTTTTCCTTTCCTCCTCTTAATCACCCCACATACTTCAATAGCAACACTCACTACTTCTTCTTTAAATGACTTCCACAATTCTTCAATCTCAGAAATGTCAATGAACCTATCAAACCTTTCAATCAACTTATTTTTATACTCATCTATCACTTCTTCCTCTTGCAAGTTTTCTACTTTTATTCTTTCTAAAACACTTGTAGGCTCACGCACCCGATGTCGCCATCCTTGAAACAGACCACTTATTTGGCTCATTACCAGGAAGTGGTCTGTATGAATGCTGGTCCCACGGTACACCCTAGTGTCTAAAACTTTCTTTCTGATTCTTTCATCCACTATAACAAAATCAATCATACTTTTTCTCACATTCTTCGCCTCTCGCGTATACATATGGATCCTTTTGTGGTTAAACATGGTGTTTGTCACACAAAGGTTCCATTCCAAACATAACTCAAGCAAACTTTTACCATTCTCATTTACCCTTTCGTCACCAAACATTCCTAGAACACTATCAAATCCATCCCGCTTTACCCCCACCCAACCATTAAAATCACCTAACATTATTAACCTTTCATTATCCTTGCATATTCTCAGAACATCTCTCAAACTCTCCCAAAACTTTTCTCTTTTTCCCTGTGCACGCTGAGACCCACCTGTACCGTTGTCAACAGGAGCATATACCCCTACGACAAAGATACGAGTGAGGCCGACTTTCATTCTTAACCAAAGCAATCTCGCATTTACACATTCAAACTCATTCACACACTCAGCCATTCGCGCGGAAAGTATAACACCAACTCCCTGGCAAGCTCTGTCAGTACTAGGTACTCCAGAGCAATATGCCGTGTAGGGTCCGTGCTTGGTGGTGTCACAGCCTTTCCGCTTCGTCTCGTTTACACATAGAACATCAATCTTTCTTTCATCCATCATCTGACATTGTACATTTCTGTTATTTTTTTGTTATTGAGTTATGTTTTGTGTTTCTGTTTGTTATTTGTGTACAATAAAGAGTTAATCTATCTATCTATCTATCTATCTGACACACCTCATTCAACTTTTCTTCCATTCCTCCTCCAACATTCAACGTAGCGAAACGGCTCTCCGTAGACCGCTTTTCGCCCCCGCGGGAAACGAGACGTGACGGGTGGCGGACCGCGTCGCCGCCATGCGGATGATTATTATAATTATATATATCTCCATTGCGTTCCCACGAGTAGAAGGGATCTAAAGGTCCACCCCCGCAGAGCCCTTTACGGGGGTAAGGCAGATCTCCGCTGTGCCCTGTGACCGCCAACACAGGCACCCTCCGTTAACAACCAGACTGCCCTCTGGCTACGAATCCCTCGGCACGGGTCGGTTTACACCTTGGATCGGGGTTTTTTTTCGGGTATGCTCCCTGAGTGGTGGTTTGATTTCGGAGTTTTCCTTCTCCTAGACAGGCTGCAGACCAATGCTGACGAGGCTCATCTCCCCGGGTTTGATTTCGGAGTTTTCCTTCTCCTAGACAGGCTGCAGACCAATGCTGACGAGGCCCATCTCCCCGGAGGAAGGTCATAAGATCAGAATCCCCGTACCTACTCGGATGGCTGACAATAGTGAAGAAACTTGATGGAAAGTCTTTCTTGGATATTTAAAAACGTGTATTTGTGGATCGATTGAACGTATCGTACAGAAACTAAGGTGTTTTACTACACGGTATATATATCATCATCATCATCATCATCAGCCCGTAGAAGTCCACTGCTGGACATATCTCACTAAGCCACGACGAACAGACGCATTAAACGTATTTTATTCTCTTTGTTAATTCATACGAGTGCCGTTAATTATCACACTATAATTAGTTTAATATTCTATTAGCACATTTCGTATTCATGAAAACACACGTTTCAAAGGAGGCTATACGACGCGCTTTTATTTATGACAACTGTAAGCAAACACATTTTTATTTTGAGTCCGCGTGGTGTGAGCGAGCTGTTATTGATCAACACACAGCATGGTTGACTTGAGTCTATTCTGAGACTGTAAAGCTAAGGCGAAACCAACGCGTTCAGCCCGCGTCCTCAGTGGCGTGTACGGTGGCGATCCATTGTCTTAACATTGCACGCCACTGTGGATACGGGCTATATAAAAAATAAGTATATATTATAAAACAATATTTTATGGTAGAGTTCGGAACCTTAAGCTGATTAAAATAAGCCCAAACACTGCTAGTCTACAATATTAATCATCGAAGAGTGTCGTTGTCCACCTTCCGTCTCCATCATGAGATCAGCTTGCTGTCACCACTATAGTTATATTGGAATTTGACAAATATGGTAGGTATTTCAGCTCAATCTGATACCAGCAAGTGCTAGAAAGTTATATGAAAGAAACAATTGAAAAAAGCTTTAAAAGTGGGATATGTAATTTTGTAACTAGTGCCGTCTTGAACTGAGTTTTTTTTTGTTCACTTTTTGAATGACAGACCAAGCAGATGTCCCACCTGATGTTAGGCGGTAACCACTGCCTTTAACAATGCTTTAGGACGCGCCCAATGTGGCATTGCACTGCGCCCGCCACTCTGAGGCATAAAGATGAAAAATCTCATGTGCATTGTAATTTCAATGGCACCCATACCCTTCAAAGCGGTACACAGCAATGCGAGAACTTCTGTTTTGCTGAAGAAACAGGTATGGAGGTAGTAATTCCCCGGACAAACAGTATCACAAAAAAGCTCTTCTACTACAAAAATTAATAGAGATTTAATAGTTGAATCGCTCGTCAATCATTTACTATAATCCGATTGAAAATAGTTCGTAAACTCGGATTATAGAGAATTGCCAGCAATTACCGATGTGTGCTGATTTAATTTAAACGGACAGATGGACGGACAATGCACCCTCGAGGGGTGGGGGGTGGCAGTGGGAGGGATGTGAGCGGAATGCTTTATGATATTTGGGATGGTAAATGTTAGATTTAGTTGGGTCTGTATTTAAAGTTGCCAAATGCTTTTCGTTGTAGGCTTGGGTTTCAGACATATTTATGTTATTGATTTTAATAATAATACGAATATAAGTACCTACAGGTACACTTAATTGATTGCTCTATTTAAAATTTGAAGTATAAGCGAAATTAATTTTATTTATTTATACATTTCTAGCACAGGTTGTGTACCTATTTAGCACAAAGCCGCAGTTGTGTGAATGAAAAATATTTAAATTGTCTCCCAATGCGATAGAAAAATCACACATGGGACTTAGTTATTAATCTGTGACGTGGAGGTAACCAATTACATTTGCTAGCAGTTTTCCATTAGGCATTGTCAGTTCATTCATCGTCAAGAGATGGCGCTCACGTAACTTTTGGTATTTACATAACATAGCACCCACCAGTCACACACATAGTCCTAACTCCACACTAGGATTCCCTGTGTCGTGGGTATCCGAAACTAGTACCATGGTACCATAACACCCAGACCAGGAACAAATATTTGCAGTAAATACAAATATTAATCCCGGGAATCTAAACCGCAACCTCTCGCATCTCAGCCGGCTACTCAACCGCCGCGCCACAGAGGTGGTCAATGATGTTATGTCAATTATTTTTATTCACGTGCCATCCGTCCTAGAGAACGGTATCGTACGTGACGACGGCACGAGGCCCGAAGGTATGTCTTTGATTCCCTGGGGTCGTGGAAGGCCGTTTGTGTGGCACGTGACTTTTGTGGATACGCTGGCAGGTTCACGTGTACCGTCCATCTCGAGGATCGCAGCGCGGCGGCAGAAACCCTCGAGAGGAAGACCCTGGGTTTCTCGAGATCATTTCTTCCCCATACCTACAAACTATGGAAAGAGCTTCCATATGAGGTTTTCCGCTTGGTTACGACATGTGTCGCTTCAAGATAAATGTTTATAAATTCCTTCAGGGTAGGCAGCGCATCGACAATACCCCTGGTGTTGCCGGTGTCTATAAGCGACGGTGACCACTTCACATCAGGTATGCTAGCTTGCCTAATTATTTTATAAAAATAAAAAAACATTGCATCCACCTTCAATGGGTACATATATGTGTCTTTTTCAGTAGAAACCTGATCCCAATCAGGGCCCCAATCAAGATGTGGATTTATCTAATAGGCTGATAGATTCGGCCAATGGCCGGCTGGCGTTTTGTTTGGTCAGAAAATAAATATTGCCATCCAACGAGGTCCTTTGGCACCCTGCCTAAGGACGATTACCCCATAGATCACGTCCACCTGAGACGCACCCTATGTGGCATTGCACTGCGCCCGCCACCTTGAGACATTAAGCTGAAAGTCCCATGTGCCTGTAATTTCAGCGGCACCCATACCCTTCAAACCGGAATACAGCAATGCGAGCACTACTGCTTTGCGGCAGAATTAGGGATGGAGGTAGTACTTCCCCGGACAAACTCTTTTACAAAACAGCTATACTAGGTACTAGATAAAATATGTTTTCTTTATATTGGCTTTTTATGAAATTTATTTGGCGACTTACATGTATGGTACTTGATGCTTATTTGCTTTTCAAATCAGTACAAAACAATACCAGTTTTGTTTTTCGCCGAACAATACAAAACAGCTTTCCTTTTGACCCTCCCGAGTGGCACTCCAGGGCCTCGCGCCCTACTCCAGGGTCTCTCGACCCCGGGCCACCGGTCACACAATATTCCCTCTAATTTTAAGGGTCAACAATCCCAGACCCTTGAATATTGTGAGTTGGTCGGCACGATTTTGTGTAAGAATGTCATTGATAAGTGATTTTTGACCTGCATCAAAATAATATAGTGGAATGTTCGCGACTACATCCGCGTAGAGTATTTTTATGTAAACGTCAACATCCCGCTGCCCCCTTTCGGGGTTGAATTCTGGGAATTCCTTTTTTAAAGAACCACAAAAAGACAATCATTAAAGTCAACATACCTTCAAATTTCAGGTCTCTAGGACTTTCGAATTTGCGGTGGGATATGCCGCAAAATTTTTAATCTTAGATTTGATTTTTATCTGGCTAAATCTGCGATCAGAGTTCTGTATCTTAAATCGAAGGACTAAATCAAGTACAATATTCAAATAAAAAATCTGCATGGATACTACAATATAATTCCAAGGGATCACAGTTCTTCACTGTTTTCTCTGTAGAAAAAAAACCCAAACTTTTGCCGAGATTCAATTTTTCATTAAAATGCTGCATAATATAAATAAAATCTATATAAAAATATCGAGGGTTTACATCACAGGGGTTTTGTAAAATCTATATAATGTATAAAACAAACTCGTTAGTTACACCACTTATAACTCAAGATCGGCTGGACCGATGTTAGTTATTTCTTTTTTGGTGGATTTTTCTCCGCTCCGAATAGCAGAATAAGTAATTAGAGTGAAAAGTAAGTGAGATATTCAATAATAACTGATTTTTTGAGCGGTGTATGGCGTTTTTTTGGTGTGAAGATTTATGCCTGGCGTTGGCGCATTCTTACGCTGTTATATTTTAATGTTTTGTCTTAACAAACTGGCATTCGGCCGCCGATGGTTAGCGGTTACCGTCGCCTATTGACATTTGCAACACCAAAAGCATTGCCAATTCGTGGCCAGACCGGAAGGAACCTTTTTTTATTAAAAAAAGCGTTTCATGTTGTAGTTTAGCGGAAACACTTTAGGAGGGAGCTCATTCCACAACTTGCACGTATGGGGGAGAAAATATCTCCTATACTTCAACCTTCATTTGGTCGAAGCTCCTATAGCGAGCTGTACGAGATACCCACGTGTCGATGATGTGTGGATGAGCTCCCTTGCGTTGTCGCGAAGTGCGATGGTAGAACCTGATGCGTTGATTGATAGTCAGTGAGTGAGTGAGTGAGTCAGTTAGTCAGAAACGCAACGATTTTATATACATTGATAAATGTTTTGCGAATTTATGGTCATTACTTTATTTCGTTGAAAAATAGCTGTTATAAAATTTGTAATCGGAACCTTGACCTGATTAAAACGAGACAAAAAATGCCAGAATGCTATTAATTATTGAGGCGTTCTGCTGTCCCTGCATCATCATATCAGCTCACTGTCACCATAATATTGTATTGTCGTCGGAACTTCACAGATTGAAATGCAATGCAATATTACCTACAGCACAATCGATTAGGTGTGAATCATCTTTATGTCTCAGGGTGGCGGGCGCAGTGCAATGCCACATAGGTCACGTCCTAGGTGGACGTGACCTATATGGTAATGCGTTTTTAAAAGCACAGGTTACCGGTTATCTGCTTGTTCCGTCATTTAAGAAGTTAAATAAAAAAAAGGTGTTTTATATTTTTTTTTTTGCAATTCTTTACCTTATTTATGTAAAGTTAAATAAAAGCTTGCAACACTGGCGCGGCGGGCGACCGTTCGCCTGCGACGCAGGAGGTTGCGGGTTCGATTCCCGCCTCGGAACTAATATTTGTGCGATCTGCAGATATTTGTTCAGGGTGTCCTGGGTTTTTTATATGTATAATAAAAAATATCTATCTACGTAATTTATTGTATTAAGTATATCAGTTATCTGGTACCCATAACACAAGCTCTGCTTAGCTTGGGGCTAGATAATGTTGTGTGATTTGTCCAGCATTATTTATTTATTTATTAGTTAGTAGTACTTAACACGTTTCTGATTTAAAGATACTGTTCGCACATTATAGCGTTTATAGGGCAGTGACTACACTAGAGAGACATCTACAGGGCAATGATGAGTGCAGCGGCTGACGTGAGAGTCACTCGACCCGTCGAGCATAGGTTACTCGGGACTTGGCACACTTACGGTTGGTACACTTGCGGTCAATAAAACTATAAGTAAGCATGTTAGTTAGTGGTAAGTTTAGTATTAGTAGAGCTTTTTTGTGAAATAGTTCGTCCGGGGAAGTACTACCACCATATCTATTTCTGCCGCAAAGCAGCAGTGATTGCATTGTATGGTTGCCGGTGAAATTACAGGCACATGAGACTTTTCATTTTATGTCTTATGGCGGACGCAGTACAATGCCATATAGGGTGCGTCCTAGGTGGTCGTGACCTATGAGGTAATGCATTGATTGTTAAGGTAGAGGTTACATTCATGATGTTAAAAAAAAAACAGTACCTATGTCACTAATATTATAAATGTCAAAGTTACGTTGTTTGGATGTTTGTTACTCAATCACGCCTAAACGGCCTAACATTATTCGATGAAAAGTACTACTCGTACACAGATAGATGTGACCTGGATTGTGCTATAGGCTACTTTTTGTACTGATAACGCGAGCAAAGCTAAGGGCTGACACTAGTAAAGTAATTAAACTGTGATAGGAAATGCTAAACATATTGACCAATTTATTTTCTCGTCGACCGTGTGGAACTAACCATATTAGTCTGTTCAAAAATACAGAGTTGAGTGAAAACACATGTGTGAATTGAGTGAGTTTTGACGTCCTCTGTGGCGCGGTGGGCGAAGGTTCGCCTGCGATGAAGGAGGTTGCGGGTTCGATTCCCAGCACATATTTGTACGATCTGCAGATATTTTTTCAGGGTGTTCTGGGTATTTTCTATGTATAATAAAAAAATATCTATCTTTGTTATATATTGTATCAAGTATATCAGTTATCTAGTACCCATAACACAAGCTCTGCTTAGCTTATGACTAGATAATGTTGTGTGAACTTATTAACTGCCCAGCATTATTTGTTTATAAAAGCCTATTTCACTTTCAATAGAAGGCACGGATGAGTTAAAACAACAAAATGCGTAGTTTTATGTTCAAGACGAACTGAAGTCGTAGAGATCGCTTTGCGTTATTTTATCTGTGGCTTTGCGAAAAGAAAACAACAGTTTGTTCCATCAACCACGTAAAAAAACACTCACTATAGTGCCACACTCACAATCATATAAAAGTTATTATTTTGATTGTGTTTTGAGTAGTTATGTACAAAGGTTATCTTAATTGTATGCTATCGGTCTGTACGCTTTAATTAAAGTTGATAGGTACCTAAATCCTGTGCTACTCTACGTTATCAAAGTTACTATGTGGGTATCCTTCTTTAAAATAGCCCAAGATTTTGTCCCGCACTGCACAGTAAGTATTTCTCAGTTAAATGGGTCGGTATAACACCGCAACTCTTTCTGACCCACTTCCATTGTTCCTTGCAAGGCATACAGATTCGTTATGAATTGATTGGGATATTTCACGATAAGACTCAGCTGGAATCCCACTTTGCAAAGTTCTTTGGTTCACACTGAAAAAATAAATTACCATAATGTTTGAATGATGGATAAAAAAACTGGTTAAATTCGGTTCGTTGGAGTTTTATGAAGTTAGTATGGGTTTATAAGTATTATAGGGCTAAGTTGATTCGATATCCTTGAAAGTAATGCAAAATGGGACGCAGTGTCAGTGGCCCACAAACCTTGAGCCACAAAGTCAACATCCTATATGTAGGATGTAATGTTTCTAAAGGTTTTTGACGTGGATGTCTATATTACTACAGTAACTTAAACCAAAGCTGACTTCTGGCCCAAAGGGGTGAAGTTCCAGCGGTTCAAGGGCCGTCTGTCACGTGATCCCCCGGGCCGCGACGCGTCGGCGATCACACGTGTGTTAGATTAGGTTATAAATAAAGTGGTTTTTATATATATGTTAGTTTCTAAGGTATTTATGTTTCTATGGGCTTATTGTTTAGGTTTACAATTTTCAATAAGCCTTTGAATTTGAATTTGAATTTGAAAGCTGTCGCAATAGAATTCAACCTTCATGCCGTACAGTGGCGTACATTACGTTAAACGAAAAACCAGTCATACAAAATTGTTAAATGTGTGGTGAAAGACTGTGATTTTCAATGGCATAAACAATCAAAAAATACCTAGTTAACTTTCACAAATAAGATTCTGGTTTTTACACTTGTATCATCGTAAAAACACAAACAACCTTATATGAATTGATTTACAACTAATTGCTACTAGTAATAGAGTGTTCAGTTTTCCCGGACGCACCCTATGTGGCATTGCACTGCGCCCGTCACCCTGAGAGATAAAGATGAAAAGTCAAATGTGCCTGTAATTTCACCGGCAACCATACCCTTCAAACCGGAACACAGCAATGCGAGCACTACTGGTTTGCGGCAGAAATAGGTATGGAGGTAGTACTTCCCCGCACGAACTTTTTCATAATAAAGTTCTACTACTAAAATCTATCTATGTTTATGTCTGTCTCTATCTGTGTTAAAGGGACTTTTGCGAATAAATGAAAAAAAAAACATGTGTAAGGCAAACTTTGGGAATATTTTTCCAGACACCGACAAATAATATAACTGTCTCTATCAAATCGTCGTCATGCGCTGTGTAAGAGCAGTAGAGAGATAAAAACATGTTTATTTCAAAATGATTGATAGTTTCAAAGCTACACAATTATTGGGCACTCTTTGGGCAAAATCAATGTAGAATAGCAATACAGTCATTGACACGAAATGAATGAATGAATGAATGAATGAATGAGTGAATGAATGAATGAAAGTTACACACGTCGTATATTGTAGAAATTCATATTATAGTATAATTGTAGGTAGATACGAGTAGATAGATAGATAAAACGTTTATTTGTATCTCCAATCACACACGTACATTCATAACAAATAAAAAGACAGTGCACTAAAAACTAGATACTAAAACCATCATAACCACATCTTGACACGTCTAAAGCATGTATCTCTATATTTTTACAAGCTTTATATTAACTTTCAATGTATGTCCGGGTGGAATCTTGCAACTGAATTTAAAACAGTTATCCTCAACCGATTGAGCTGAAATTTGACATACCTGTCAAGTTCCGATGACAATACAATATGATTGTGACAGCGAGTTGATCTGATTCCGTTGTCCACCTTCTGTCTCCAGATTATGGAGACGGAAGGTGGACAACGGAACGCCTCGATGGATAATAGTAGACTGGCCGTGTTTAGTCTCATTTTGATCAGCACACGGTTACGATCACAAATTTTATAAAAGCTTGTATTGAAAAATATATTTTTCACAAAAAACTTATTTGAGTTTTATTTCGTTTGTCCTATAGCTAAAAGTGCGAGGAAATAGACAAGACTCAAATATTTTGTGCAAACAATCTCAACACGACAAAAACAACATAGAGTTTCGACAGCTCGTTACAGCTCAGACAGGAACAAACAAACTGAAGAAAGTTCGGATTGTCGGGAGATGACAAGTTACACCAAGATATTTCAGCTCTGTAGTTTCAGCTATTGTTAAAACTCCAACTATGTATATCTTTTCGGCGTGCATCTACAATAATGTTACGTTTCGGTTCTACCTTTATAATGCGAAATGCTAAAGAGTGGAATACACTACCGTCGTTTGTCTTTCCTGAAAACTCTAATCTGGGTATCTACATGTCTAGAGTGAATAGGTGCCTTCTAGACCTTTGTGCTCCATCTTCGGCCACATCGTCACTTACCAACAGGTGAAATCGTGGTCAAACAAAGGTCTATCAATGTTAAAAAAAAATACAAAAAAAAAAACTTCTTACTTCTTCTTCTCTTCTTATAATGGCTTCTGAGGAGTGCTCCAAACAATTTCGCCAATGTCAAGTGATATAATTATATTTTTATAGTCAAGTCGTCTAGTCTCCTTCAAGTTATAACATAGTGGTAGTAAAACAGAGTTTTTACAGAGAAGACTCCACCATTTCGAAAAGACACGCAATACACTTAAGCCAGGCGTGGCGCACTCCGCACTTTATTTATGAAGCTACAAGTACCCGGCGGACTCGTCTAGACGAGTCAATCTATTCAGGGGGCTGGCAGCCAAATCTCACGTTAGTTTAGTTAGCTCGGTAAACTCACACAAGCGCCGCGTCGCGTCGTCCGTCAACTAAAATCTTGTACTATTATTTATTATGTGCTTAAGCTGAGATTAGACGTAACTTAGCATATACTTACTTAGCATTGTCTCTGTCCTTCTCTAGTATACATGATTTGACATGTGTCTGAAAGTGACAGGGATGATGCTAAGCCCCGCCGCACATGCCAACACTCGCATTGGCCGTCACGAGGCACGTGTGAGTGGCAGTATTTAAAACCTATGGCACGCGCAAGCAGGGCCCATTGGCGGCCTAGTTGCGGAGAAGAGTCTGCACTACAAGTACAGCCTATGGCACGCTCATGTACGTGCCAGCGTCAACACGTGAGAGCAAATGCGGAGTTTAGTACTGCGCCATAGGTTTTAAATAGTGCCACTCGCACGCGGCTCGTGACAGCCAATGCGAGTGTTGGCATGTCCGGCGGGGCTAAGTCAGATCTATTTATCCCGGCCTTAAATTCAACTACATCACACATGTGCTATTTATCCAAATTACACCGGTTAAAATGCCACCAAAACTACACGAAATAACTCTTTCATCAAAATTTGTGCCCATACTTTAAATTTCCTGCAGCAAAATAATTTTATTATCATTTACAGATTGTCCATCTAAATCCAGTTCACACCAAATCAATTTGAGCACCACACAGTTTATTATAAATAGTACAATCACCAGATATTTTGTATCAATCTCCGATTTATGCGCGTAAAGCCAGGTACCTACACTATCGAATAGAGCCAGCACAGGAGCTGAGGCCTAGTTTATTATATTATAACAACAACAAAACATCCGTGAGTGAAATTCATAATTGAAAAATAAAATCGGTATTAACTCACGTAGGTACTGGTTCCGAGTTACACCCGACTCGAGTTTCTGGGATTTAATATCCCCTTCCTCAGTTCCTGAGTTAATATAGGTTTTTCTTTCTATTTTTCATTACACTCAAATGTCCTGATCCTGCACAAGGATGTCTTGCATCATGAGTATCAGAAACTACGGTTACCGTGATACTCCGTGATACCCGTGATACCGTTAGTAGTAGTAGAGCTTTTTTGTGAAATAGTTCGTCCGTGGAAGTACTACCTCCATACCTATTTCCTATTCCACCTACCTATTCCACAGTAGTGCTCGCATTGCTGTGTTCCGGTTTGAAGGGTATGGGTGCCGGTGAAATTACAGGCACATAAGACTTTTCATCTTTATGTCTCAGGGTAGTGACCGCAGTGCAATGCCACATAGGGCTCGTCCTAGGTGAAAAAGAGGCCCATTGAGGCTCTGCCTACCTTTTCAGGGAAAAAGGTCTGTGGAGTTGAGATTTTTAAACTATATAAGCTCCCCTTAGCTCTTTGACTTTAAATAGAGCGAGGAGTCAACGATTTATGTTCAATGGGCTTGCCCTTATTTATCGGTCCAATTTGAATATCTAGTGGGTTTTTGTTTATGTATTATTGGTAGACCATTGCCATTGGGCTTTTGCCTGAAATAAGAGCTTAGTTTATTTATGAAATTTGATTTTCTATTATTATAATGTGCAGTATAGGTTTTCCTAGAAAAAACTAACAAACCTGGTACTGCTAGTGAACATAGGTTTCTCCATAGAATGCCGGAACAGTCTTGAGCCGCCTCCATCCACCGACTTCCTGCTACCTTTAAAAGGATAATAAGAATTAATAAAACATTATGTTATAGAAAGAGTGCATAAATTCAACTGCTTAGACTTAGGTGGGAACCAATCAAAAGATAAACACTCGGCCGAGAACGAACTGATTTTATATTTGCTAACAGGTGCATTGCATCTCTGAAGGGCAAGCATAGTGACACGCAAAGTGACACGCAAAGTGACACGCAAAGTAGGTGACTTACGTTATAATAATAATAATATTGCAGCCCTAGCCCCGACCGTTTGGGCATGGCTCCGCGGTCGGTGGTCGTTTTGATTTATATTTTTTACTATAATGTTTTTAATACTATTTAGTTTTTGTAGATAGTATTCCTTTATAGTGAAAAATATATTTTTAACGAGATTTTGAGTAAATGAGTGTGATAATAATATAATCTTTACTTCTGGCTACCTGGGAAATATACACCAAATTATACCTAAACATTAAGCCCGTAAATATAATATACCTTCGAAGCGAACATGCAGATTTTATACAAAACTATTACTTAACGTCAATAGAGGGATTTGGTTTCGATAACGCTTCTCCCTGTAGCGTCGGTAAACAAAGCCAGCAGGCCAGTAATCCAGATCAAGGAGCACATCTTTATACTTCACCTGGACCTGGAAAAAATATGACTTGAAGTCTGCGGCCCTGTTGGTCTTCAGGCGCTGGATCACCGCCCCCTGAATCCGGCCCTGGCACCTCTCAGTCACGAACCAGAGTAGGTACATCATCTCCTGATGTATTCTCGCTTATTCGGGAGACGAGATCTTTATAGTCAGCTCAACTGACTCACGCCCGAATACTGAAACGCTACTTAAATAATTGAGATCGTCTCAACTGTTTGAGACGCCGTTATCCTAAAAATTCGTATACTGAAACGTCAATTTGATCATCACTTAAAAATTAAACATGACAGATTTGAGTATGATTGTAATCGCCACTTATGTTCAAACGGTATTCTCAAAGGATGATTAGCATTTGACAGCTGCGTAAGTACGCCTCAAATTCTATAAGTAGCCATCAAATATAAGAGTACTCACGACCTATCTTAAAATCCTAACCTAACAACTTTATTTTGCACTAAAAATGTCGGTATCTTGGCTATTCTCGTTGTCTGACGAAGAAGTGGTTTCCACCGGGCGGCGAAACGAAGATAAGCTAGATGCCTTTGCAAAATATGACGACCTGCGGTTTAAAATAAGGATCCGCCTCGATAAACAAACTGTGCTGAATTTGTGTTCTCTGTTTGGGGAACATATTCAGCCCCTGACCAGGCGAAACCGGGCGATACAAGCAGTGGACCAATTATTGATAGCGCTTCGGTTTTTTGCTACCGGCACTACCAGAGGGTCATTGGAGACATTTTACATGTTTTTTTTAAATTCTACTTTGTATGACGGATCAAGCAGATGGCCCACCTGATGTTAAGCGGTACCGTCTGCCTATGAACAGTACATTACCTATCACATAGGTCACGTCCACGTAGGACGAACCCTATGTGGCATTGCACTGCGCCCGCCAACCTGAGACATAAAGATGTAAAGTCTCATGTGCCTGTAATTTCACCGGCAACCATACCCTTCAAACCAGAACACAGCAATGCTGCTCGCATTGCTACTGCTTTGCGGCAGAAATAGGTACGGTGGTAGTACTTCCCCGGACTAACTCTTTCACAAAAAAGCTCTACTACTACTGTAGAACAACCAACAGTTCACCTTATAGTCCATAGAGTGGCAACAGAAATAGCAAAGTTAAAGGGAACCTACATAAAAATGCCTACCACCAGTGAGCAACTCAGTATCGCTCATGAGTTTTATGGAAATGCTGGGATGCCTAGAATAATTGGTGCTGTGGACTGCACTCATATAAAAATCAAGTCACCTGGTAGGTATTATTTATACGTCTATGTAACTAGCGACCAGCCCGGGTGCCCGGGTATCCGAAACACTATAGTAAATACATATTTTACAGCCTATAACTTGGTATTATTTATTCCTAACTAAATGGTAACTGTTCAAATCAAACAACTGTATATTATCAGCTAACATTTATTTTCTTTGAAGCATTCTATTAATTCTAAGTTTTAGTAGCTCTCATTCCAATATTTGTCTTTGCGAATTCTTACCCTTTTACAATACCTACAAGTATTTTTTTTTCTGAGGGTATTAATTACACCCCAATAATCTCTCTTCTTTGTATTAGTTATCTCATTCATATTTTCAGAAAATAATGAAATGAACGTACGAAGCACTACTTTTGTTTGGGATAATTTTCACAACAAAACAAACTTTGCTTTTCTTGACTGACAATGACAAGACACATTTTACGTTTCGTTACCATTTAGTAGATACATTTTATTAAAAATTATCATGTTCACTGCGTAAAACGAAACTCTCAGTCCAAAATAACAAGAAATGTAATAGGGAACAAACTTTTTGAAATAATATTGCCATAAAAGAAAATTTAACGGGCTCTCAGCGAATCATGGTCTCAATGCTACTAAAAGGCAGTTGAGTATGCCACTTATATTTAAGTGTACGTCATAGTTAAATAGCCTTTAGCTAATTTGATCAGATGAGTTGCGTTTCAGTATTCGGGCGTCAGCCTAGATAAGACCGGTGCCGCGTTGATTGTGGCACGATCACGTTAGTTAGTGATATTATAGGTATGTGGTTAAGGGTTTAAATTGTTTACTTTATCTTATTTTTAGGGAAAGAGTATCTTAATGAATTAAGTAAAGCATCTAGATATACTTTGTTCCTAACTTCTTTCGAGTTCAAGATATATGAACTACAAAATGCTAAGTGAGAATTACCCAAAATGTTCAGCATTATGTTTCAATTTGTGAGTAATTCCTCCATTCTGCCTCCTTTGAGAGTTTAATGTTATTAGTGATGTTTTTATTTAAGAATGATCAAAGCCCGGATCCAAGAGACGACGGTAATGCAGGATGTGGGGCGCGAGGCATGAGCGGTCGCTCTACTACTACTGCAATCTATTGTCATTATTTTATAAAAACGTGAAATTTTTACGTACCGTTAAATCGATGTAAGCACCGACATAGTTTCGACCCGTTTCGAGAGTCTTTTTCAAGGTGAGTGAACGGGACGCACTCCCCCCGCGTCTCGCTTAGCACTAATCCGCTCAGTGCGAGCTGCAGCCCGCTCGGTATAGCTTGTGTTCGTTTCGTCATCGTCCCCGTCATAAATTCCCGTTTTTATAAAATAATTGATATGATTCACGAAAGTTTTTATCTATTGTAATAATTGTAATATTGTATAATACATAAACACTAAATAGAAATCATGTACTTACATAACCTAACTCACCTAATCGCCTAATGTAAGGTGTGGTGCGCACTGTTGGGTCTGCGAATTGAACCGATCTATCTTTGGTGCAACTTTTCGCTTGAGGTGCGCAATTTGGTTATTTGCTCTTCCCAGCTCATCAACACATTTTGAGATAACAAAACCTGATTTTGCGAAAACTAGGAAACCTATCACATATTTTGATTGAAAATTTCTCATACTTAGCTATCGTTAGTTTAGCTACAAATGTCATTCAATTATTTTTACAGTGATTTTTTTGTTCATTGACATTCGTAGCTAAACTAATAATTATTATGAGATGCCTTCAATCAATGTTATGCGTTTTCCTCGTAATATATGGTCTCCTAGTTTCCGCTAAGTCAGGTTTCGCTATCTCAAAATGTGTTGATGAGCTGTGACGAGCAAAAAACGCAATACAATTTGAATTTCGCGCCTCGAGCGAAACGTTTCACCTTAAATGTTAGTTGTTAAATGGTACTTAACTAATTTGGGGATTTCTGCTGTCGATAGCTTTAAACTAAGTTACCATAGGTGTTGGTGTGATTGATGATTGATGATCCATGATCGGTGGAGTGATGGATAGTCGATGGTGATATTGTCGATGGATTTGCACCATCGAGGGACATAGACGTGACAAGTGGTGAGCTCATCGCCGCCATTGCGTCCCACGACTGACTTTGCTAACACTTTCTTCCAGTAATAACATATTCCTTAAATAAGCTGGTAGCCAGGACAAATCTTATACCAACGAATCTTACAAACAGGTCCAGGTAAGAATTCAATAATAAATAAATAAAATGTCTTTCAAGGATTCCTTAGTTAAAAACATAGTTTCATAGGATTCCATAGTTTTTGACGACCTCTGTGGCGCGGCGGGCGAAGGTTTGCCTGCGACCCAGGAGGTTGCTTGTTCGATTCCCGCCCCGGAACAAATATTTGTTTGACCTGCAGATATTTGTTCAGGGCTTAGAGAATTTAAAAAAATTGTCTGGCGCCTAATATAATCAAAGGTTCAGGGTGTTCTGGGTTTTTTTTTATATAGGTATAATAAAAAATATATATCTATGTAATGTATTGTATTAAGTGTATATCAGTTATCTAGTACCCATAACACAAGCTCTGCTTTAGCTTGGGGCTTGATAATGTTGTGTGAACTGTCCAGCATTATTTATTATATTTTATTTATTTGTATTGTGTTGCTCTTCGCTTCACACACCGCCCGCCCGAACGCGCACCGCACCTTTACTTTGCCAAGTCTTCAGGTACACAATTTACACCACTCCCCCTCTTTAACAAGGCACTTAGTCCTCCATTACCTAAATAATTGCTATCTTCGAGATTAGCTACCGATACGAGACGGGTTTTGTTTAAGGTTTTTGAACTGGCTGAATCTGTATATATAAAACAAAGTCGTGTTAGTTACACCACTTATAACTCAAGAACGGGTAAACCGATTTGGCTGAAAATTAATGGGGAGGTAGCTTAGAACCAGGAGATTGACATAGGGAGGGAGGATTAGGAAGGGGGGTCACTGGGGGCTACCCGTATGAAGCCGGGGCGAGTCGCTAGTTATATTTAAAGCTAAGATAAATTTTAAAATTTATAAAGGTGTTTGTAGTTGGTTCGTAAGGAATTTTCATTTTCTTGGGTTCAATTACTACTGAATGTGATGTGTTTGTTATAAATTATTTCATCATCATCATCATCATCATCATCATCAGCCCAAAGAAGTCCACTGCTGGACATAGGACATCCACCGCCTTCCCACGATCTTTTAATGTCTTTGGTCTATCAAGAGGCATTAGGTACTCTAATATGTCACACGTCGTCGTGTGGTCGCCATTCGATAACCTTTATCCACAACGGTTGTCAGTTCTGCAAGCTTATATGGCTTGCCCATTGCCATTTCAACTTGCTCATTCTGAGAGCAATGTCGTGATTTTAGTTCTTCTACGGATTTATTCCCATTAAACCTTGAACTAGTATTAATATTCAGTTAAATATTTCAGTATTTTTACGACGACATTTTACATATCGCACGATGACGGTGGATGGGGGTGGCTCAAGACCATTGATAAAAGCATTCTATGGAGGAGGCCTATGTGTAGCAGTGGACTTATGTAGGTTGTTGATATTATACTTGCGTAAAAAAGTTTTGATTGATTTAGGCTAAGATTCAGAGACAAGCGTTCCCGCAACGAAGTAAGACGGGCGAAGACCAGTCATAGCAGAGCATCGGCTAAGTTGATCTTTAAAATTCATATTCAGAAACATAGTTCATCACAAACTTAGGTATATATGTATAAAGGTACATTGATAAGTAATATGTACATACATACATACATACATATGTATGTATGTATGTACATATTACTTATACCAATTACGCAAAAAAACTTCAAAAATTTTCTTCGACAAAACGATTTCCATTTGTTTTAAAAAAACATTTAAATAAAATATATCTTAACCAAGACAACAGCAGAAAGCTACCCATAACCATAAAAATCCTTATCCTAAACCCTCCACTTGAGGCGGTAGGCCATGAGGCCCTATATTGGCCTTAATGGGCCAATTGGCCCGGAAGTGTCGAGTGGGCCCAATGCCCGTTCAACCATAAAACGCAAGACAAGGAGATGGAAACATACGCGCAGCTAATTTGGACGAGAACTCGTCGGGGGAGTCCTAATACAATAACGTAGTCCATTTAGTAGGTACATTGATAATTTGATTTTGAAGACGATTCAATTTTGAAAAGCAAGGTGTCTTTCAATCTCAAAATAGTTTTTTCTAGGTACCAGTAAGTTCAGTAAAGGAGTTATCAGGAGTCATATAAATATCAAAATTTGTGAATGAATGAATGAATGACTGAATGAAATACTTATTTGCCCACCTTACAAACTAGTTAAAATAAACACACAACAATTAAAGAAAAACTAAATGTACAATGGGCGGTCTTATCGCTAAAAAGCGATCTCATCCAGACAACATTTGGATGGAGAGGAAAGGAGAGGAGGTGTGAATGTTTATTGTATGGGATTACCCGGACTTTTTGCTTAGATTCGTTGGTATAAGATCTGCCCTAGGTACTTATTATGGAATCTGTTATAACTGGAAGAAAGCGTTTGCCAAGTCAGTCATGGGAAGCAATGGCGGCGATGAGCTCACCACTTGTCACGTCTAGATTCCACATGGTGCAACCCACTGTGAAAAATGGCCTATTGAGGCTCTGCCTACCCTTCGGGATAAAAGGCGTGTGGTTATGTATGTATGAGTTTATTGTTTGAAGACTTTTGTTTACATTATCAACTTCTATAAAAAACAGTTTTTTGTCTAATGTCGGATCAAGCAGATATCTTCTCATGTGCCTGTGATTACACCCGGCACCCTTTCAAATCGGAACACAGCAATGTTACTGTTTTGCGGGAGAAATAGGTATGGAGGTAAAATTTCCCTGGACAAACGTTTTCACAAAAAAAACTCTACTACCACTACTACTAAAAAGTTAACTAAGTTAAGTGACTAAGTTACGACTGATATTAGTTGCATTATTTTCATTGTAAATAAAGTTTATTGTTATGACGTCAGTAAATCTCCCCGTGTGTCTGTCTGTCTCGTTGTGATGGATGACGCGTCGTGCGCACGTTCCAAGAGTAATCGCTCTAATCCGGGACCTCTTCATTCTGTTATTAACAATTATATTATTCCGACAGACGGAAAAACATTACAGACTCATTATAAAAATACTTCATATGGCGATTTATATCAGGCTAGAGAATTCTTAAGAAAATGATTAACAAACTAGACTAATACCTAGTCTGTTAATCATTTTCTGTTGTTAATAATAATGAATTTTTCGTTATAAATAAATAATGTTGGACAGTTCACACAACATGAATCTAGCCTGGATACTAAATAACTGTTATACTTAATACAATACATTACATAGATAGATATTTTTATTATGCATAGAAAATACCTAGAACACTCTGAACAAATATCTGCAGATCGTACAAATATTTGTTCCAGGCGAGAAACTAACCCGCAACCTTCTGCGTCGCAGGCGAACCTTCACACCGCACCACAGAGATCACAGAGATAGAGTTTAGATAAATAGATAAACACTTTATTTTACATCTAAGAAAAAATAAAAAACAATAAGACTAACAACGAACTAACAACATTTATTAACAGACATAATCGTGCTTCTTTAATTTAATATTCATATTTAGTGGTTTTATGAAGGGTGGCAGAGTGTTCAATAATCGTATAACAAGTTGTAATTGAATTGTAATTGCAAAGTACAATAATGGTTTTTCTTTAAAAATAGTAGAATTGGGCGGCAGTATGTTACTCTCTGGTTTAAAAAACTTCACCGATAGGTACTGACTGCCTTTTAAAATAACCAATTAATTTCCCATACTAGTTCATCCCGTAATTTCCAACAGATACGTTAAATAAAGTGCTACGGACGTGCTACGGATCTCGTAAGTGCTACGAAGTTCGGCTACGAGCTTACGAAAATTTGCTAATAATATGGCGGTTTTTGAAAAATCGATCTAGGATCTAGTCTCATCTCTGGAAAAATTGTTTTTCCGAGGAAAACGCGTTTTTCCAAATGATTTGCGAGGTACACTTTTTGATGGGTAACCACATTCTGCGTAATTTTTTTTTTTCGTCGAAAATCCTTCTGTTATGGAACCCTGAATACAATACACTCAATTTTTTGTGGCAGTCGTGTAAAGCTAAATCCAAACCAACGCGATCAGCCCGCGTCTGCGGTGGCGTGCACGGTGGCGATCCATTTTCTTACCATTGATCGCCACCGTGCAAGCCACTGAGGATGCAGGCTGATCGCGTTAGTTTAACCTTAGCAAAAAAAAGTAGCTTTGGGCCAACTGAAAGTTTCTAGCATTGGGCGTCTTTAGCTGATGAAAATGATGGTGTCACATTTTTGGCATCGAAAAGGTAGTCTCGGTCTTCATTACACAAGCTTCCACAAGCTCTAGAAAAATCCACAAACGAACAGAAACACTACCAAATCTACCATCGTTGCTTAATCACTAATTGTAGATGAGTTTAAGCGACTGGCAGTCTGCCAGCCGGCAGCAGAACGCAGCGTGATTCGCTTGCCACTGTTTCAAAAAGGAAAAAATATTTTTTCCATTTGCGAGTAGTGAAGCAAGAAGGGTTCTGTACCTATGTACTTAAATTCAAAGTCAAAGTCACCGTATTGTCTGTTTTTCTGATAATGACCACCATGCTCTGTTATTACCCAACTACAGCAAAGCCAAAATGAAGGATTATGATTTTAGCAGTTACGTGTATGTTTGTATTTAAGTCTCGGAAGAAGAACTAAAGCATTTAAGTATGTTTCACCATAGTACCTAAACACATATGGTTTTGATGGATATGTTGTCAATCAATTGGTTACTATGGTCGGGGTGACTGGGTTACGTTTTAGACGAACAAAATCTATATGACGGATGTTACAGCCGAAAAACTGAATTTATTGTGGAAAAACGGGGTATTTCTCTTTTGCGTCATCCGGTTTGTTTCGACACTCCAGAACCTTTTTTTCACCTTTATTTTTATATTTTCCTATTTAAACATTGACCTAAAAACAGAAACTAAGAAATTAATTATTTTTTTTTAATCTAGTTTTTCTTTAAAAATAGTAGAATTAGGCCCCAGGTTAATTGCCATTCATTTGGCAGTTATTATCAGTTATTTTCAGCTGCGTCGCTGTCACATAATATGTTAGTCCAAAATTTAAGGCAAAGTTACAGATTAATGCAATGGGGAAGACCACTGTCAATTAGTTCCATGTAGAGGGCGCCAAATATTTGTTACCTGCGAACTATCAATCTACATTGAAATTGTATGGTTTTTAACTTGTTTTCTCGTAATACTTGAAATATTCGTTGTGTAGGGTCGTTGTGTAGGTTTTGCATGTGCAGAAATAGGTGTACCAAATTTCCAAGTGATTTAGCATTAAGGAGAAAGTGGGGAAAGCATTGAGAAGACTTTATTATAAATCAAGTGATTTTTCGAGATTATGTGGAAAACCCTTCAAAGAAACTGACTATGAGACCCCTTCTAAGACAACAGGTATTACTGTGAAACATGTCTCTTACTAAGTAGGTAATCCATTATATGCGCAGTTTCAATGTTACTGAACATTCTCCATTGCTTTTAATCAATTTTATCACTAAATTTAACTAACATTTGACGAATAACTGTATGTTAGAATTGATAAAATCGAATTTAACCAAAATGTTGTCCGAAAAACAGCTTAAACTTAGTAAAATGGTAATTAAAATTTACGTTTCGACTAGTTCGGTTTTCTTTCCTTGGAGCGATGCACCTCTTATTTTCAACTCCTCCTTCAACTGGTCGATACGCCAGGTAGAATACATCACAAAATCTATTAAAAAGCTCGCCAAAAACAAAACCAATGCATAGAAAATCATAAAAGCAATGGATTTTTTTTAACAATATATTTTGTCAAGTAATAAACACACAGCGCCCTCTGGGGGAAAAGTTTTTGATATTCTTCCCCACTGAACTCAGCTTGGGTTTTGATACGCCACCTCGTGTCAGGAAAGACAGTCAAAAAAAACAAATTTTAAATTTTTGGTTTTCCTATTTCTCTGCGGTGTCCTAAAAGAAAAATAAACCACATGCGTTCATTTAAATCCTGAGTTTTGAGAGCTTTGAACAATTACTCTTGAACGCAATTAAAAAAACATCAATTAAAAATGATAAACGCAGTGTTTTTAGGATTTAAAGCCTAATTTAGCAAACTATGAACTCAAAGGCTGATTGAGGCACATTGAGTCAGTTTCTTGGTATTGGTTCTGATATTAGTATGGATAAGTAGTAGTAGAGCTTTTTTGTGAAAGAGTGCGTCCGGGGAAGTACTACCACCACACCTATTTCTGCCGCAAAGCAGTTGTGCTCGCATTGCTGTGTTCCAGTTAGAAGGGTAAGGGTGCCGGTGAAATTACCAGGCACATGAGACTTTTCATCTTTGTCTCAGGGTGGCGGGCGCAGTGCAATGCCACATATGACGCGTCCTAGGTGGACGTGATCTATGAGGTAATGCACTGTTCATAGCCAGAGGTTACCGCTTAACATCAGGTGGGCCATCAGCTTGTTCCGTCATTTAAGTAGAATACAAAAAAAAAACTCAACATTGTTGATGACACAGGTATTCTACTAGTAAAATATACATAACATATGTAAGTACCTACTCTATAAATGAAACTTTCACGCCTGTTACCCGACTAATGATAATGATATTGACGTTTTTATCACACAATAAAATGTCCATTGGACAACCAAATTAAAATTACGTAACACGTTATTTCAGTGGCCGAGAGTAATGGTGCAGAGTACAGTAATAAATGTATAATACGCGCGAATGTATAACGTGAAAATGTTTTTTTCATTAAAGTTCAGAAAGCGATAAAAACGAATGTGTTGCCAACTCGAATCAATTCTGTTACATGATGTGTAATTTGTACGGTTCTGGAATATGACTGCGTTGGAACTTAGGCGGATTACACACACCGCCTTTCGCGACGACAAGCTGATGAAATGAGGTGTTTTTTTATTTTATTTACTAGTGGTTCGCCCCGAACTGAGACCTTGCGAATACACGCGATTTAGGTAGGTTACCATATTTATTTCGTAACATATGTATGTACGTGTGATTCGAAAAGTTAGACCTACAACGTCGTTCAAATTCCTAGAAACGCGATGTTAGACCCACAACGTCGTTCAAATTCCTAGAAAAGGGAGGTCTACAATGGATGTTATACTGGTTATTGTTTTATAGAGTACAAGTTTCGAAATTCCTCAATTTTAGACTTTTCCCAGTATTTGTGTCTTAAAAGCTACAAACATACCAAATTTAAGCGTTGTAGATTTACCCTAATATCTCAAAAACTACATAAGTTAAACAATTATAAAAAATAGTTTTGAAATTTTGAAGCGAAGTGCTTTCATATGACACCCCATTTGGTCTGATATTCACACTTTTTTGTCGCTGAGCGCCAACACCGTTCCAAAAACACAACAAAACAAAATCTAAACATAATGAAAATCAACTCTTAGCTAACGCTAAATCAGCCAGTTTGTACAATATTTTTGCTTCTTCCGATGACGGACAAGCTAAAATACTATTCAGGAGGCCAATGCGTTCAAACTTGTTCCTACCCATACCTGCCTACCTAGTTAATACCTAGGTATATTGTACCTGCTGTTGTTACCTACATGTTGGTAAATAGATAAGAGGAGTAGTTTATGCATAAATACTTACCTATTTATGTATATTTTAAATTAAGTTACTTAATAGTGCGAGTCAAGCGAATGTGGGTAACCTTCACAAACCTACCTAGGTTTACAATTAAACAATGAAATATGTATTGAACCTTTTTATTAATAAACGTATCTATCTATCTATCTATCTATCTATCTATGATCATAGCAAGTTCACGTGACTTTTTTCATACAAACTCGAACGCATCGCAGTCTATGGCCTCAAGTTTACGACAGTACGATGCTTGTCGCGTGTCATTGGTCGCCGCGACAGACGACAACGTGTGTGATCGACCTTACAGTTTCATGTCATTACGATTTGACGATTTATACAAAGATAATGAATGGACGACAGTCAAAGATACATGGGAGTAATTACTTTAAGCTCAAAGATACTAGTAATTCCCCCCAAACGTGACCTTACGTGAACCCAGTAGCGTCGAAAACACCAGAACCGATCTAGTTCAGGTTCAATCTTAATAATTATATTCACATAACTTACCTACAACAACAATTACAATTACAGGTTCAGTGGAGACCTAGTGTGGGGAATAGAACTTAAATTGGTACAACCTTAATTTTTGTTAGTTACTAATTGTATTTGTTTATGTAAACCTTATAATGTACCGTCAACTATTTGAGCAAATAAACATTACTTTACTTTACTTTACTTTACATACACCAAGTATAAAGGTAAAACTGGTGAAATTACAGGCACATGAGGCTTTTTATCTGTATGTGGGCTGGCGGGCGCAGTACAATGCCACAAAGAGTGCGTCCTATGTGGACGTGACCTGTGAGGCAATGCATTGTTAAATGCACTGGTTACCACTTAACATCAGGTGGCTAAAGGTTGTTCCATGATTCACGAAACAAAAACAAGATTGGACCAATGGCTCTGCAGTTATCAAAAACTATAATCTAAATCTACACTAATATTATAATGAGGAAAGATTTGTATTTTTGTGTGTGTGTATGTTGGTAATGAATAAACACAAAAACTACTTTGCCGATTTCAAAAATTCTTTCACCATTGGAAAGCTACATTCACCCTGAGTAACATAGTCTACCAGGGGGGGGGGGGGGGGGGGATAGGAAGGGGGCTGTTTTTCATTTTGAAACTACCCGTGCGAAGCCGGGACGAGTCGCTAGTTAACGATAAAAACACATACAAACAAATATACATACACGATTCCTCCATGTTGACACAGAGAACTGGCTTCGCTCGTTCAATAAAACTAGAACTAAGCACGTCAGTAGTCTTATATTTCGAAGGTTCATACTCCTTCAAACTTATCATATCTGAACTATTTATAAAGATAGTTTTAAAATCTTCCCTAGCACTTCCGCCCTAGCGTAGGGGCTGTCGAAGCCTTAGTTTATGGGCTCGTAAACGCAGCGCTGACTCAGGACCAGGCAGGGAGATAGTTTTGGGATAAAAGAATACGTGAGAGATAAGAGGCATATTAAAAGAAAAGAAAATTCTAACATTAGGTAGCAGTTAGGTATTGTCGCTCCTCGAACTTTGTAGAAAATTATATTTAAAGATAAATAAAGTGAATAGAGATATATAGATAAAGATTTATGTTTTTAGCACACACACGTAATTAATAAAAAATAAAAGAATGTAAACAAAAGAGCGATTTAAGAGCGATATATATGTTTTATGTGCCAACAATGGCTGAAAAAATACTCTTGAAAATATCAAATACTTTTTGAAGGTTAGATCCAGCAGCTTTTAAACAAACCCTTTAAAGCCAACTTTGTGAACTGACTGCACCTGAATACGCGTAGAGCGATTACCATATGATAAGCCCACTAAACATTATTTACAAAAATAATAAGTAGGCAAATACAAAATAAAAAATAAAAACAATGAAACAGTTGAGCTTCCTAAAGACCGTTGCAAACTACTTGTACTTTTATATATTCTGTGCAAACGATCAAAAGCTAGCTCAAATGATCCAATTACTACAAGACGGAAGCGTCCCTGCCAGATGCTGGCTGCACAGGCCTGCAATGCTCTAAGGGCTGCATTAAAACGCTGAATGGCAATACTAATGCGCTGAACCAGATAAGAGCCAGCTCTCGGGTCACGTATGTCTACTTATAGATAGATATGTAGCTTAAAATACACTGATGCTTTAAAACTACTCAGATAAAATGTCGGATCGAGATAATGGGATAGTAGAAGACGCAAAAACAATTAGATACTTAACAATATCCTATCACATTACTTTTATTTTAGATGGCGGTACGAATTAATTGTGTAGGTACATAAGTCTGTACGCTGAGGAAGTTGCTGCTGGTTTGCGAAGGCTACGCTGGTACTCACGGGCTCAAATACAACAGCAAGAAGAACGAGAGTAGGAGAGAATGACAGAATGAATGAAAATAGGTAAGTACTTTTCATTCATTCATTCATACCGCTGATGCGGTAGTGACTCATCCAGTCAAGACGGAGAAACCACTCCACCTATGCACCGACCTCGCCAGCGAGGTCGAAGAACCTTCTAAGTACCTTCTGTACCTTCACCTTACCGGTACAAGCATGTTCCGGGACATTTTGTCGGATCCTCCCCAATCTGGCAACAGCCCAAGCAGAGGTCCATACCTAAGCTTTTTCATTTTGTTATACTACTTGAATGGCGGAACAAGCAGATGGCCCACCTGATATTAAGTGGTAACCTCTGCCTATGAACAGTGCATTCTCACATAAGTCGAGTAATAATGCGAGTACTACTGCTTTGCGGCAGAAATAGGTATGGTGGTAGGACTTCCCCGGACGAACTCTTTCTTAAAAAAGCTCTACTACTACTACTAACTACTACTAAGTGATGCCCTTGTGCTCGTTGCCCCAACCTAACTTAGCAGGTTGAGCGCCATCTGCGCTCAACAAAAGCCCGGTAAACCTGTCATGACGAGGCAGTCAACAGCATACAACTCCAATCGAAAAAAAAACAGAAAATAAGAAGAGAGCTTTTTGCGGATGGCGGTAGTTACATACCTATTTCTAGGAATTTTAAAGACGGCGTTAATTTAGGTTGGACACTAATTTCTTCGATACACTAAACTTTACAATGATGCTTATGGTTTTCGTGATACCATCATGATGCACTTGCTAAATTATTTTGAGATGATAACTGACTTCGCAAAAGGGGGTTATTAATTAATTCGTAATTCAATAACGTATAGGAAATTATTTCGAAGTGGTCCCGGGAAAGGTGTATCTCAGTAAATGTTTTTTAGAAGTCGGTTAGAAAGTAGTTAATTAAGGGGCTAGTCTGTGAAAACCCTTGAAAAGTGGTGTTTTGAAAAGCCTAGAACTTTCCAAATTTAGCTTTATTCTTAACAATATTTAGATCAGAAGAAAGAACACTTCAGGCTGAATAAAAATACGTTGGGGTTTTCTAAAGTTATTTCTAGATTTTGTGTAAATTGAAAAACTACCTACCCATTTTCACGAAATTGATCAAAATAGAGCATCTACATATGAGCCTAAATCTACGGAATTACAGCTATTTCTGAGAAATAAAACACTTTAGTATCATGTCTATACACATAGTTTTAAAAGTATGTTGGGGTTTTTAATCTTTTCATATAAAAGATGTGTAAAAACACGAAAACATTTTCAATTCGCCGTATCTACACGATTTCTACGCCATTTTCTGTCATTCCGTGGTTATCCACGGCGCTGGAAGGAAGGCCCTCGTTCACTTTTTTATTCACAGGTGAAAACGGACAACCGGTTACTTCGATATATCATTACAAAAACTTGTATTATTTTACTGAAAATTGTTGGTTTTCGTTGTTATAATTGTAATTCGGGTAATAAGAAACCAATGCAAGTTCTTATTTATTTGAGGTTTGTGAAAATTTACCGGACTGACATGGTTTGACAGTTTAATCATACAGTCGTGAACACAAACCAATTCTAGAGATCCACCAACTTATCTGCAGAATGAAATGTATGTAGCTGATAGAAAAATGTAGGTAAATGGTTCTAGAGATAAGTTGGTGGATCTATACTTATAACATTGCAGGCCTCCGTAGTCGCTCGATGCAATTCTACGGTAGCATACTCACGAAGGAGTTTATATTGTGACCAAAAGAGAATATGCCTAGCTCTTTATACTAAGTGATTATCGTTTTTTTACAAAAATGTACTTGCTTATTTCCCGACTTACTAGTGAGAAACGGTATGTTTTTTTATTTTTTATTATACTATCATTCAATTTTTATCTATGTTTGACTGTTTGTTACTAATAATAATACTGGTACTTCAAATTTTGATATCGAAACAATAAATAAATAAATAATGCTGGACAGTTCGCACAACATTATCTAGCCCCAAGCTAAGCAGAGCTTGTGTTATGGGTACTAGATAACTGATATACTAAATACAATATATTACATAGATAGATACTTTGCTGATACAATGCTGCTATTCAAAAAATCTCCATTAAAGTCCATGCTTTATTGGAGGCGGAAGATGAATAAACTGATCAAGTGCGAGTCGGACTCGCGTGTAGAGTGCTCCGTACAAGTATGCTACCATATAAATAACTCTGACAACATAGTAACAACTAGACCAATGGAACTTAGTATAGTCCTCGATAAGTCCTCGAGTAGCCACACATTTTGTACATATTTTCTCTTCACGAATATTTTCGTTTCCCGTCGGAATTTAAAAACGTATAGCACAAAGTAATTAATTTTGTAAAAATTTAAATAACCTCCAACGTTGAACGGCTGGACTGATTTTGATCAAACAAAGCTAAGAAAACTCCCCACAAAAACAATTAAAAAAAAAAAAAAAACGGTTGATCCTTTCGGGAGCTACGATGGGACAGACACACAGACACGCCAAACTTATAACACCCTCTTCGTTTTTCGTCAGGGGTTAAAAATAAACGAATTCAGATTTTGGGTACCTACTAATTTTGGTCGAAATTTATAATATAAAATACAAGCTAGGTATAGGTACCTACTGTCACCAGCGACTTAATTTGGACGCGTTATATTATTTGTAGTAGGTACAACTATAATATCTGGGTTATCTGTGACATACTAGTTCCTCATAGATAATCCAGTTGATCAATATTAATTTTATTGTAAGTTAGGTATGAGGTATGAGGTTGACGTGTTTGTATGAGCTTGATCATGTAACAAAAATGTATCCTAAATATAATCACCGTAACATATTATACGGTGGATATCTGAAATTTTTTTTTTATTATGTGGTACTAAATACTACACATATGAATAGTAACATCATACATTACATATACGGTGCTTAAGACTAGTGTTGATATTCTTTATTGCACTTAACTACTTCTGAAAACAAAGGAATCGAATCTTATCATCGTCGCTTCTTATCGTCGTGCTTGTACTATTATTTATTCTGTGTCATCGTCTTGCTTAGTAAACGAAAACTGTACGAAAAAGTAATCGTAGACATTACAATCGCATTATATCGTAGTTTAGTAGTAGTAGAGTTTTTTTTTGTGAAAGAGTTCGTTCGGGAATGTACTACCAACCACAACTACTACCAGTAGTATTTCTGCCGCAAAGCACTAGTGCTTGTATTACTGTGTTTTAGTATGAAAGGTATAGTTGCCGGTAAATGCAGTGCAATGCCACAAAGGGTGGACGTGACATATGAGGTAATGGATTATTAAAGGCAGACGTTACCGCTCAAGATCAGGTGGGCCATCTGATTGTTCCACGTCATTCACGAAGATAAAAAGTGGGGGATTGGTGCCAGTCAGTCAGTGGGAGCTCAACAAACAGTGACTCACCAAAGCTGAAAAGTGGGTAGGTCGTGTGTGGCGAGTTATGCAAAGGCGATACTCGCGACGAAAAGTACGCATGTGAACGCTCTAGAAAATTCAAAATGGCTAATACAAAGTAAATAAGTACCCAAAAGAAAAGTTTCTTCCAACTACTTAGTTATACCTAGTAATTTTGAACAAACTGAGGTGTGTATAACCTTTTTCCTTACAAATATTAGCTGTTAACCTACAAACGACACATAGGCCAGTCATCTTAAACATTCCAGGTCGTAAAAAAATTGCAAAGTTCGCACAGCTCTATCGAAGTTGCAAACTTGGTTTTACACAATTGGTATTTATCCTAACAACATCCCAAAAAAACAGAACCATGCAACTTTTTGCGATCTTACACGATTTTAGTGTCTATGGTGACTGGCCTAACAAGACTGAAGGGGATTCTGAAAAAAAGGACAGGTTGCCTACAAGATAACAAAATCAGCAAATCAAATCTATGATTTTCAGGATTTTATAAATTGTGTCAATTCAAACAATACCTGTGTAAAGGTTCTGGAAACATGGGATTTTTATAATTATCGAGATCACGAATCACACACATGCTCCAGTTTTTTTACATCAAACGTACCTGAGAGAGATTTTGCTGTAAAAGTAGATAGGGAGGATTGAACCCCAAAATATAAACTAGTCACGGTGTTGAGTTAAAATCACAATATATTAACTAGTTTTTTTTAACACATTGTTTTCTAGAAGCCGTACCAAAAGTTATGGCAAGATGTATAACTGCAGAAATAAAAGAAGAAATCATAATTAGTGCTATTTATACCAGAAAGTAGTAGTAGTAGAGCTTTTTTGTGAAAGAGTTCGTCCGGGGAAGTACTACCACCATACCTATTTCTGCCGCAAAGTAGTAGTGCTCGCATTGCTGTGTTCCGGTTTGAAGGTGCCGGTGAAATTACAGGCACATGAGACTTTTCATCTTTATGTCGCAGGGTGGCGGGCGCATTGCAATGCCACATAGGGTGCGTCCTAGGTGAACGTGTCCTATGAGGTAATGCACTGTTCATAGGCAGAGGTTACCGCTTAACATCAGGTGGGCCATCTGCTTGTTCCGTCATTCATTAGTATAAAAAAAAAAAAAAAAAAAAAATAGGAGATACTTGTAGCAATATTTACCAACTTATAACTTCATCGTTAGGATGATTTAACTGACTGGTATAAAATAAGGTATACACCACTATTCCAAATACAACAAAAAAAACATGGATAGTCAGTATTCTATAAAGATTGACTCTATGCAAAAAAAAGGTACAAAATAACAATTTCCAAAAATAACCATAAAAAAAGCGGCCAAGTGTGAATCAGACTCGCCCATGAAGGGTTCCGTAGCAGCAAGTAACATAATATAAAAGTTCTTGGATGGATTACGATTAATGACGTATTAAAAAAAAAACTACTTACTAGATCTCATTCAAACCAATTTTGAGTGAATGTTTACATGGTAATGTACATCATATATTTTCTTTAGTTTTATAATTCTCTTATTTTAGAAGTTATGGGGGGGGGGGCACACTTTTTACCACTTTGGAAGTGTCTCTCGCGCAAACTATTCAGTTTAGAAAAAATATATATTAGAAACCTCAACATCATTTTTGAAGACCTATCCACATATAACCCACATTGATGAAAAAATAAATTTGAGTTTCAGTTCTAAGTATGGTGAACCCCAAAAATAATTGTTTTTTTTAAATTTTTGTGTAAAATTCTAAATGCGGTTCACAGAATACATCTACCTACCAAGTTTCAACAGTATAGCTCTTATAGTTTCGGAAAAAAAAGGCTGTGACATACACGGACAGACAGACAGACAGACAGACATGACGAAAGATTAAAGATAAAGATAAAGATAAAGATCAAGATAATTTATTTGCTTAAACATATGTACAAATTGATGGTATAAATATTAGTAGGACACAATATGAAAATCCAAAGGGAATCCATAAGGGTTCCTTGTCTTTGAGTATGGAACCCTAAAAATGGGAACATTTGGTCAAAACAATTTAATAGTGCATGCGCCATGGAAAGCTACCAAGTTATTATTTCGACGCGTCACGTGTCATCGTACAAAGTCAAAAACAAGTATTATATCCATAAATTTATTCGGATTTTGTCAAGAAAACAAAAGTTTAAATCTTTTTAATTCCATTCGAAAAAAAAACACTACGCAGATTAAATTTGTACCGAATATACTTGGAATAGTCATTTAATTTAAATTTAATTTGTGTTTAAAATTCAAAAATACAAAGAATGTTAAAAGGTATCTTACTAATATTAGGAACGTGAAAGTTTGTAAGTATGGATGGATGGAAGGATGGATGGATGGATGGATGTATCTTTGTTACTCTTTCACGTAAAAATTGCTTGATGGATTTGGATGAATCTTGGAACGGAGATAACTGGACTCCCGGAATAACATATAGGCACATTTTTATCCCGATATTCCCACGGAATCGAGACCTATGCGGAAAACACCGCAGGGCGCAGCAGCAATGCGAATACTTTTCATCCAATGTTTTATTTATCTTTGTTTCTGTGTGTGTGTGTGTGTGTGTGTGTGTGTGTGTGTGTGTATTTTTGTGTGGAATATTGTTTGTTGAATGTTACTACTACATCCATGTTGGTGACACAAATAAATGTTTTTCTTTCTTTCTTTCTTTCTTTTCAATGTACCAGGCGAGCAGCAGAATGCAGGAGTAATTTGGTAACCGAATATCCTATCCTAATTACTCTTTCACGTAAAAACTACGGGATGGATTTGGATGAAATTTGGAATAAAGATAACTAGACTCGCGAAATAACACAGGCACATTTTTATCCCGATATTCCCACGGGATCGAGACTTACGCGGGTGAAACTTACTTCACCAGCGTAAGTCTAATAATACTAGCTTTATAATACTCCGCTACTTAATAATCCTGCGCAGACGAAGTCGCAGGTTACAGCTAGTAAAATTATAAATTGAGTACTAAACAAAAATATAATACACAAATAAAAAGATTCAAACATTTACAAGAGAGCGCCAATGTTTAGGTGAATAAGGGTGGTGGGTGTTTAGGGTGTTAAGGTGGTTTTGGCGCTAGGCACTAAGCACTTATGCGAACTGAAATGCACTTTGTTGCGTCCCAGCAAGGTTCGTTATTTGTTTTTCACGATGTGAACCTTTTGTTCTTGCTATT
This sequence comes from Operophtera brumata, assembly GCA_932527175.1. NCBI lineage: Eukaryota > Metazoa > Arthropoda > Insecta > Lepidoptera > Geometridae > Operophtera > Operophtera brumata. The sequence goes on along the minus strand of OW052239.1, from coordinate 47,200,616 downwards.
ATTTATTCTGTGGTCTTACTTACAGTTTTTTTTTTCTCCCAGCTCAATAAAGTGTATAACTGAGTTAGTAGTTATGTTACCGCACATAAGATTAGTAAATCTTGAGCATATTCCGTTTGTTGAACACCATAACAAAATCCCTAGACATGCGAACAGTAACTATGTTACATACGGCGCACATGCTTAGGTAAAGCACGTTCTAAAATAATGTTACACTAAACAAGTATTATTTACTAAATAATAAAAAACCATTAATGTTATCACGATATAATAAACACAGTTTTAAAGGGAATGATCGTAGCGATCGTACAGATCAAAATCATAACAGATAAATATTTACAAAGACATTGATCACTAATATAAGATAAAAAACTTTAGGCGCGAATATCTCGTAACAATATTTCTTGTAGTTACGGTTGTCGCAGACTACGTATTTGTACACTGATGGTAATAGCATAGCTCTCTCCATGCATAGCCCGCTGTGATACTTTGAGATTTTGTGTGTGTGATAGTTAGCGATCACGTCTCAGTCACGTAAGTCATCTCTGGCAACACGCACTTATTAAGATGACTGAAATAAAGTCCTCGAGTGGCGACCAACAACCGGACGACGCAGTGTGGGAGGGGAACTTCCAATGTACCAAACTTTATAAAGGTCGCGGGAAGTCTGTGGACGGAGGCGGCTCAAGACCAGTCGTCGTGGCATTCTATGGAAATGTTATATTTCCAGCTGGGCGGATGATGATAATTAATAAAAATAAGGCAAGTAAATATAAACATGTTTGTTTTCCCCTAGGTAGGTACATACCTACTTATAACTCACTTTTTTATTTTTTTTTGTGTCTAGCTATTGCGGATCAAGAGATACAGCGTTTGTCAAAATCACTTTTTTTGTATGGGGGCCCGCTTTAATTTTTAATATTAATAGAATAACAAACAATACTTCCAAACTTTATGACCCTAATTAATAATAAATAATAATAATAATGTTGGACATTTCATTATCTAGCCCCAAGCTAAGCAGAGCTTGTGTTATGGGTACTAGATAATTGATATACTTAATACAATATAATACATAGATAGATATTTTTTATTATACACAGAAAATACCCAGAACACCTGAACAAATATCTGCGATCGCACAAATATTTGTTCCGAGGCGGGAATCGAACCCGCAACCTCCTGCGTCGCAGGCCAACCTTCGCCCGCCGCGCTACAGAGGTCTTCAACACAATTGATTTTAGGGTTTGAATTTCCTATAATCCTTTCATAAAGACGCCAAACCAATTCATGGCATGTTTCAAGAAGTAGGTACTATTATTTATTCTGTGGTTGTACATGGAAATTAGAATTTAGAAGCCGATAAATGTTTGAAAATGTCTTACTAGTCATGTCAAATGCAACGTCCTCGCCGCGCCGTTTTTTTATGCCAATTTGTGGTCAGTATGTTTCAATTACGTGAATTTCTTCCAACATAGTTTGTAGGTACCTATATAATTTATTTGTTTCTTTATCCGTCTTTCTGTACAAAATAACTCGAAAAACTTTTACTATTTTGACGAAATAGGATTAAATAATGTTACGAGTATAATATAATAACTTTTTTTTTTTTTTTTAATTAATAAATGGAATTAAAACAAGGTATGTACAAAAATACTTAAATATAGAAAAGAAAAGAAAAAAAGAAGCTAACACAATAAATTTGGTTCATAGGGCAAGGTGGCAAGAGCACTGGCTGCATTCCCACGTTGAATGGCCAAAGAAATTCTTTGCGCCAGGAAGGAGCCAGCCCTCTTGTCACCAGCGGCGTCGATGAGCATCGGTGATATTTTTTTAAAAAAGGTCTTAGTACTAGGGCCCCATGGTCCCAAAGTCTCTACACCAAGCGGCGCAAAAATGTAGTCATCGGAGAGGACTACATATTTGCGCCGCTTAGCATTTTCTGCTGCCTCCGCCGCGGCTCCAGCCTTGGTGATTGTTCCACTGAGATGAGAGGGGGCCAATGTGTCAACGCAAGTGACGTCCCACACTAGGGCTCGCCCCCGCTCCCAGGGAACCAAGGTCATACCGTCGGGCCTTTTGCCATCATTACGAAAATCAAATCACTGTATGAGCGTTTTTTTAAACAGCCCTACACGTGTAGGTTTTTTTTGTTTTTTATTTATTTCATACGCAATATATTTTACACATTTAATTAGGTATAATATTGTACCTTAAAAACCTCCAAAGGTTGACTAGGTACAATCGCCAAAAAGTAGGCGCACATACACATTCAAATTAATATAAACAAACAAGGTAGGTATATTAGTGGATGAAAGTTAATGGAAAAAAAACATCAGCAGGAAGTTTGGCAGAATAGTGAGTTTTGAGGCCGAGAAAATGATCTAATTTGGGCCCTGCTGGGAAAAATCCTGATTCCCAAGTTATTTTTCTGAGCAAGGTCCGTCGTTCAATACCGGTTTAAATTGGGTTGTATGGGTTTGTACGAGGTTTTAATTGATTCTTAAAGTTTAAGACTTGTATGCACTCTAGGGAGGTAGGGTAGGCTAAACCCTCTGTTTTTAGGAGTTGGAAGGGTTTTTTTAAAGGTTTGTAGGGCTTCTTAGGTTGTGAGAGTTTTCAGGGCGTTTTTGATTTAATTTTGTTTTTTTTGGTCCTGTATTTTTTGGTTATTTTTGTGGGTTTGTTCATTTCTTGCCCATGTTCATTTGCGATTCGGTTATGATGGTTTTTATATACTAACTTTGCACCCATATTGGTACAGTTATTGAAGTTGTTGACCACTTTGTCTATTTGGGGTAAAATAAAACGAATAAAACTGTTATAAAATATAACGAAACCTGAAGCACACAGCATAATATGTAAAACACAACATGTGCACAGAGATTTCTCAAGTATCCAGTAGTGGAACGCCTGGGACTTCGCCCGCGTGCAGTTTTTGCTATACAAACTTCAACATCCCGCTGCACCACTTTAGGGTGTGTATTTAGGAAATTCCTTTCTTAGTGCACCGCTATACCACAAAAGAAATGTACCTATGTGAATTTCAGGTCCTATGACCTAGGGTTTAGACTTCGCGTTGATAGTCAGTGACTGAGTCAGTCAGTCACGCAACGATTGTATAGGTGGTATACATTGATTTTATTTTCACATTTATCTGATTACGTACAGAACAAAAATTCAATGAAGTAATTGACAAAACAAGTAATGTGTTTTCTACACAATTGTACGGTTGAGAGGTTTGTTTACCTAATTAGTTCCAAATCCCACCGCAAGGTGGAGGTCACAGGTAATGGAATAGTGTCAAAACTCGATGTGTCATTTTCACAGACCACTCTCTTAAACAACGTACATCGCGTATATTCGCGAACCACTAGTTATTATTATAAATCATCACCTATATCTAAATGATTAAATATGATTGGCTGTGGTGTGCCAGCCTAATAATAGACCCCTCCATCTCCTCCCGTGGATGTTGTAAAAGCTGACTAAGGGATTACGCGGACTTGTTAGTAAGATTCGTTGGTATAAGATTTGTCATGCCTGCTAGCTTAACTAGGGAATGTGTTATTATTGGAAGAAAGCGTTAGCCGAGTTAGTCGTGGGAAACAATGGCGGCGGTGAGCTCACCACTTGTTACGTCTATATTCCCACAGTGGTGCAACTCACTGCGAAAAGAGGCCCAATGAGGCTCTGCCTACCCCCCTTTGGAGAAAAAGGCGTGTGTCTATGTATGTATCACTTATCTAACTAGAAATGTAAGATATCTACCCTTAGGTATGTGTCTATACCTGAGTGGCTATAGGGTGGAAAGGAGTAAAATGAAAGAGGTTTTGAGTCAAAATAGAGTTATAAATCTGAATACTCTGCTGGATGGAGTAAATAACAAATGCAGCGAAAAAACCTGGATGTTTCTGACAGAATGGAAAGTGCACCCTTTTAGCGGGCGCGGGCATAGAGATAGCGATCACGTAAGCGGAATGGCCGTATTCTCAGATAAATCTTGTATACTAAGTATACGAGATGACGTCACATTATCCTGTATGATGCCCATACAAAACTATTGTATTAACACAAAATTACATCATTTACCACAACCGCCCCTTTTTTTAAACTGCAATTTTCTTGTAGCAAGCCATGTCATTCCAAATGTGCGTTATATAAAAGTAGTACTTCTAAAATAAATCGTTCATGACCTATTTATATAGGATATCTCTGCAAATATTGTTAGTAATAAAAAACATGCGAAGTCATTCTAATATCGCCTCATTCTAAAAAAATAACGTAGGTGATATTGATTAAACAAAGCTTATTTTGATTGTAACTTAATATTCAAAAACATTAAAGACTTTGGCTTGATGGGGAATGATGAGATTTTAATAACTTATTTTATACGCTTAACTCATGTTTTATCTGTATAAAAAGTAGCACATAGCTCAATCCAGGTGATAATCTACTTGTGTACCGAATTTCATCTTTTTTTTATACTACTTGGAGTGACGGTTCAAGCAGATGGCTCAGCGATACACTCTACCTATGAACAGTACTTTATCACATAGGTCACGTCCACCTCGGATGCACCCTATGTGGCATTGCACTGCGCCCGGAAAAGTCTCATGTGCTAGTAATTTCACCAGCAACCTACTCTTCAAACCAAAACACAGCATTGCGAGCACCTGGTGGGTTCCCTGGATGAACTCTTTCACAAAAAAGCTCTACATTACTCAATTGTCGGTGTGATCGCGTAACAAACATTCAAGCATCGTATATTTATGATATTAGTGGTGTTTTCGCTATCAATCGGCACGCACCCTGCCCGTCAAAGCCAGGCCTCTCCGTATAACGTATCGACGGAGCACACGTTTTTCCAAGAAATCTGCTTTCATACGAGTTGGCAAGTTGGCCCCCACTTCTCGAGAAGCTTAGAAATTGAACTTTCAGCTTTGATAACTTTGAGAGCTTAATAAGTACCACAGATAAAAGAATACTATATAAGTACCTTATACCTACTACCACTGTCAGGCGTGGCGCACTCCGCACTTTAGGTACTTGTACTATTATTTATTCTGTGCTTTAGGTACGAAGCTACAAGTACCCGGCGGGCTCGACTTGTCGAGTCATTTCAGTGAGTTGGACAAGATAAGAATTACGCGTTAGATAGAGAGGTAACTACTAGGTGGATTTAGCTGTAGGTAATTAGCGCTATGGGACCTGAATTGCACTTTATTGTGTGGGGGCAAGAATCGCTATTTATATAAATGATTTAGCGGAGTCAACCTTCTGTAACTGTACTAATATATATTCTGTGCCACTGTACCTATAAGAATGTTAGAAATGGTTCAAAAATAAAACGGACAAGTGCGAGTAAGACTGACCCTGAGTCTGTCTAGTACCTTTGTTTTGGCATAACTGGTCCAAGCAAGCCAACAAACTCTAAATCCCGAAATGTCAACTTGAACTTTATAAACGTACCTACCGGGCTACTAATAAACACGGCTCATCCTTGGAGTCGTTACACCGTGTTCTGTCTCTTTCGATCGAATTTAAAAACGCCTGTTTATTGTCATTTATTAACATTTTGGGGTAATTAGGTAGAAGCAATTAGTTTGTTTTCGCTGGGTGAAATCCAACGGAAAAAATCGGTAAGTGAAAACTGAAACATTATTTTAAAAACAGCCATTGTTATACTACTGTCTACAGTTCAGAACCCACGACTCGTGAAATTGGAGTCATTGTATTTGATTGCAAAATAAGCCATCATCATCATTAAAGCCCAGTCCCTTCAACTGCTACCAGTTTTGCTCAACGTTTTTTCCTGTACTTGATATCTTGTAACTAAGCACTGTAGCCAAGCTCTGTACAGTTTTACCCAAAATATAAGTCCGATCGACTGTTTTCGTTTGCGCAGAAAAGCGCAGACTGATATCAGACACTAAATGCCGTTTATTTTTATTTTTATTTGATGTCTATCACATACTTTTCTCTTGCCCCAGACTGCGGCTATCTCTTTATGATGTTACTCCCCTTGCGATCCCTCGTCCTTTCTCTTCCAAATTCCTTCTATCCCTTGTTTTTTCCTCCTTCATTGCGCTTTTATGTAAATTTATTAGTGTAAAAAGAATAAAATTGTAAAATTCATGTATGTTTATACCTATATTATATTTATTTATTTATCATATATAAACATGTACTGTGTTGTAATATAATTGTGTTGTCCCTAGGTTTTCAGAATAAATCTTCTTCGTCTTAACTTCTGGTTGAGTCTCCCTTTTACAAAGACCAACCACTTTCGTATCGTCTTACCGTTTTATATCCTGTCGACATTGACGTTGGCAAAATTGTGGAAACTAAAGCCACAGTAGCCACAAATAAAAGAAGAAGAAGAAGAATATAGTTTAGTTTATTTTATATTTTAATTTTTTACATAATTTAAGTATAGTAACCTGTTGTGACTCAATATCGGTGTTATTAGACAATTCAAAGTCCTACCAATTTGAGTTTACGTAATGTGTGTATGTTTGCCTCAACCACATCCGAACTACGAAGTATGTTATTAATCTATGCCACCGCAGCCTTGCAGTCTTCAAAAACCCCAAAGGATTATAACCACAGAGATAAAATATTGTTTAGATAGGGATAGTAACTCACAGGATAGTTACTAACAGCAACTGGGGCTTTAACTTGCTACTCGTAGTATGCTCGGAAGATTGTTGATTTTCCTTTGACACTATTCCGCTATATTTTTATTAGAAGTAGCACTAGCGAGTTGCTACTTGTAGGTAAAGCCTGAAATAAATAAATAAATAATTCTGGACAGTTCACACAGCATTATCTAGCCCCAAGCTAAGCAGAGCTTGTGTTATAGGTACTAGAACTTAAAACAACACTTTACATAGAGAGTTATTTTTTATTATACCTACGTAGAAAACACCCTGAACAAATATCTGCAGATTGTACAAATATTGGTTTCAAGGCGGGAATCGAATCCGCAACCTCCTGCGTCGCAGGCAAACCTTCACCCGCCATGCCACAGAGGTCGTCAAAAATAAACACATGCTAGTTTACAAGTGACAAAAATAGTAACCTATGGATGGATAGAGATCATAGTACCTCGTGGTACTATACTTAATCTTGTGGCATGCTCTCTGAGCGTTTACATTTGCTAATGAAAACACAGACCTTACCTCTGACTTGCTTTTCAGCATACACTCCTCCTACCGCACCTCACACTGTCTACTAGTTTGCATGACAAATAGACCACCTTGCGAGTATGTAGCGTACTTGTTCACTACCATACTCGTTTTGTACACACGTGCTAATTGTATGCTACTAGTAATAGCATTTACTTGAATGTAGTATGTTTTGTGTTTAAGTTTTCCAGCCTTAATAAAATGATTTAATAGATATTAATAGTTATCGAAGTACACACGTAAAGTAGCCTAGTTTACAATAAGATTATAAAGATCGTTGTAAATTAATTCAATAAAAAACCGGCCAAGTGCGAGTCGGGCTCGCGCACCGAGGGTTATGTACAAACCTGTAGGTATATAAGTAAAAGTTATGGTATTTGATACCCCGTGTTAGTTTTACACAGTCCTATCCACCCAAAGGTTGTCTGGTAGAAATCGCTACTAAGCGATAAGACCGCCCATTGTACAACATTGTTAGTTTTAGTTTTATTATTTTTAAATTGTTTTGTATTATGGTGTGCAATAAAGTATTTTCTATCTATCTATTTTTTTTTTGCTAAATGAAATCGTCATGAGGAAAGGGGTAGTAAGTTTAAAATTATTAAAAATATTTTTATAATAAGATGTAAGTAAAAATGTATGCATTTCGCAATTTTTCCTTTATCTGTGCTATAAGAGGTTGCTTCGTTTCGTACCTAATTTCAAGATTCTGAGTTCACGGGAGGTACCTTGTAGGTTTTGATTCCCTTGCGAGTGTCGAAAATTTGCAGCATAAACTGCTGTATCTTTTGATTGCGTTGCCTCAGAAGTTTGTTTTTTTTCACAGCTCTAAGTGACTGTAGACTTGAGTATTTGTTATGAATTTCAGCTTGATACCTCCACGATTTCCTGAGAAAAAGGGTCTTGACAGACCGACAGACAGACGTATAACAAAGTGGTCCTTTAATGGTTCCGTTTTTCCTTTTGAGGTATGGAACCCTTGAAACAGGTATTTTGAATGTCGAAACATTATTAATGTTTAATGATTACTTACCTAGATATGTACTAAAATAATGTAACAGCTGCTGAATTTTTAATAAAAGACGTTAGACAGAGACCGTGTACTTCCACTTGTTTTGCTCCTGACATTCCTATTTAGTTTCCTTATCTAGTTCTTCTAAGTTTTCGGCGGTAGTTTTTTTAGACCATACATTTTTGGAGTCATTCTCGAGAGTTATTTCTAACAGGCTAAAAGTTATACCAGCTACTGATGCCAGTAACTCCTTTACTAAATCTGATATTTTTTTCTATAAAAGGATAGATAGATAGATAGATAAAACGTTTATTTATATCTCCGATTACACACGTACATTCAAAACACAACTGAAAGACAGTGCACTTAACAACTAGATAATTTAACCATCACACACAGATGATGATGAAAAAATGCAGTGCTCTAAAAAAACATTTAATCCATATAAGAACTAAAACTAAAATACGTTTGTATTGCAGCATCACAAATGGGTCAAAGCTCAGCGAATGATATTGCTCAAAGAACAAACACTGATTTTCAGCTAGTACCAGTAAAGGCTACGATACTATACCAGTCACTGGATCCAGTTACTGTCCTTGTCTAAACAAGCTAAAGATAGCTCCGACGTCAGCACACGTACGCTACAAACCAACTTCTTGCTAATAAAGTTTCTTTATCAAACACTGTACGTGCTCCGTGTGTGGGGGCTTACGGAAAAAGAAAATGGCGATCAGAATTTCGTAGACCAGCTTTTTGCTAAAACACTATAAAAACCCAAACATCGAATAAGTTTTCGTATCGTTGTGAACAGTTTTTTTGATAAATTCTACAATTTTCAGCTATTTTAGTTCTATGTTTTGTATGACTCTCTTATAGCAAGAAAATTTTCAATAATAATTAAATTTTTAATAATTATTGTTACGCCGATCGATTGGCAAAAACGTATTCGGCCTCTTAGCGCCATCTATTGAAAATTTAGTATTGCTAGCATCTTCTGGTGTCGAGAAGATGCACTGTGTAAGAGTAGGACGCATATAAGAAGAAGTGAAGAATGAAGAATAGTGAAGTTCCGGCGGTTCAAAGGCCGCATGTGATCCCCCAGGCCGCGACGCGTCGGCGATCATATACGTGTGTTAGATTATGTTATAAATAAAGTGTTTTTATGTGTAGGTATGTTAGTTTCTAAGGTAGTTATGTTGATATGGGCTTATTGTTTAGGTTTAGTGCATTTCTCAATAAGCCTAAAATAAAGATTTTGAATTTGAATTTGAATTACCGGAAGTGGCGTGGATAAAGAAGATGTTTATATTTCCTTAACGACGAAACACTAACTCCATTGAGCGTCTTGTCGTACAAGGATGAGTAGAAGGTACCAGACCGCGCGGAAGGTCGCCCATGCGTTGGACCGACCAGATCAAGTCTGCAGTGGGTGGCAACCTGTATGAATGCACAAGGATGTCCACGAAAAGGCATAAATGGCCAGATATCGTGAGGCGAGCAACATCAGCCCTTAATAAAAGTACAACATGACGACCACGACCGCTCTGTCCAAGAGTGCAACGACTGAGAAGATATACTTCGCTCGCTACTTCCCCCCTTCGTGTCATGATGGAAGTTAGTTCGACATTCTACATGGCCGTATGTCACACAAGATGACCCATACGTCACAGTGCGGCTAATCAAACATATCTGCCGTGATTTATAGTAGCTTGGAACCTACTGATACTAAATCACACTGTGGTAGTTTTTCTTCTAGCCCGGGGCTGGGATCTATTTGAAATGGGCAAGCCATATCAGTTTGCGGATTTTATAGATAGAAGGCGTGTTAGCCTCAAAAATATTAAGGCAAATTGGTATTACTGTGGCCTTAGTGGCCTTGGTTTGATAGTTTTCGACTAGTTACTAGTTTAGTAGTAGTAGAGCTTTTTTGTGAAAGAGTTCGTCCGGGGAAGTACTACCACCATACCTATTTCTGCCGCAAAGCAGTAGTGCTCGCATTGCTGTGTTCCGGTTTGAAGGGTAAGGGTGCCGGTGAAATTACAGGCACATGAGACTTTTCATCTTTATGTCTCAGGGTGGCGGGCGCAGTGCAATGCCACATAGGGCTCGTCCTAGGTGGACGTGACCTATGAGGTAATGCACTGTTCATAGGCAGAGGTTACCGCTTAACATCAGGTGGACCATCTGCTTGTTCCGTCATTCAAGTAGTATAAAAAATAAAAAATAATGTCAGTTGAGATGCGAATGCTTGCGGGTTCGATTCCCACTGCGGGACAAATATTTGAATGTACTCGTAGTTTCTGATACCCACGATACAGGAAATCCTACTGTGGGGTCAGGACTATGTGTGTGACTTTTGGGTGTTATGTTATAAATATTTGCACTAAATAGTAGTTTTAATAATGAGTGAAATAAAAATCTTCCAGAGACGTTGTTCGTTATATTTACGATACGAATACCAGGAAGTGTCTATGTACAAGTTTATACTCTCCGGAACAGTTTTTATGTAACCCCACCTAAGCTAGGGTGACCAGGTATTGTGAAAACTGATGATTTAAATGAATTTCTCCAATTAATGACAAAGTTACGATGTTTTGTTGTTTGTTAGGTACTCAATCACACCGAATCTGTTTATCTGATACTACTATTCAGTAGGTATAATCCCATTACACAGATTAATAATTATAGATCATTTATTTTAAATAAGAAGCAAAACGAAGTTTTATAATTTGTCGCTTACGTCAGTTACTTCCGAGCTGAAGCTATACCTCATCTCTTCCCGGGTTCAAGTGAGCAAAGCGCTGGCACTTTCTTGCAGCTATTTTTTTCTTGCTAGACTCCGCCCGTTCGATATTTTAACATATCGCATCAACTAAATAACTTTTACAAAGTTTACGCGAGCTCATATTCACCCTACTCTCCCCGCAAAAGACGCCTGCCTGCATTTTTCCCTTTTATTGTCGCCGTCTTTTTAATGTTACTAAACCTAACTTTGTACCTAATGTGTGTCCCTAGTCTTAACAATGCATTTTAATACTAGCTACTTGAATTTCAACCTTATAACCACTTGCAGGTAAAGTCTAATTTACAACCTAATTTTGCAAAATAGAATCTGGATACAAATGTATCGTACTGAAAATTTGCTAAACGAATTTAAAATCTATTCCTGAAGCATAGAGGTTTTGCTATTAAGAAAATAGTCCTGTCATGCTATTCAAGAGTTTCGGTCTAATAGTTATTACACTAAAGTTCATATTTGAGTAGCTACAGACTGAAAGAAAAGCCTTTCTTTTGCTTAAAAATGATGTTTCAGCATCGACCATCTTAATAATAAATTTATACCCTATCTGTATGTAATAGGGGCTGTTTTTGCTTGGGATAAAGGATGGAGATTATCGTGTCGTTTCCTTTTGTAATACCGTAATGTATGAAGTTAGAATTTGTGAATGACTGTAATGTTGAGAACAATTGTTGCCAGATAGCGCGAATTTATGAGGTTAATTTGTGAGAAAATTGAGATCTACTTGGAGAGATGGAATAAAGAAGGTGGAATCGGATACTATCGACTAACTAAGGCATTTTTTTTTATAATTCTCACGGCTTTTAGGTACTTTTGGAAATATTCAAGTAATTTTTAATTTTCGCTAATATTTTTTCAATATTGAAAAAATACTACAACGTAAAAATTCTGCCAAGTCGTCAAAGTCACAGTCATGTCTTAGTAAAACGGTGCTCGTATTACTTAAACTTTGGTAAACAATTTCTACCAATTTGAAAAGTCACGCAATTCACTTCCATTTAATTTCACTACACTTGTGCTCATAGACGAGCTACATTGGATAAAGAGCCACCAAAATTACACAAAATAACTCATAAAAAATATGTTCTAGTTTCTAAATGAAATAAACTTATTTAATCTTATTTAAAAACTCTAGGAAATTAAATTAAACAATAGTAGACGACGTCTCTTTCTGAAAATGGCGAAACAGAGCAAACTATGCCATTAATGGAAGGTCCCAAAGTTGAGTCTAGTCACAACTAGATGGCGCGACTGGAAAAGTTGGAACGTGCTATCTCTGTCTCACATCAAATTGTTGGACCTCCTCTTTGGATTCAGATATTATTACTATTTTGCATAAGGTTCGTGTCCAAACAACAATAATCCACTTTAATGCACACCAAACAGATCAAAGAACAAAAACAATAACAGTAATGTACAATGGGCGGTCTTATCGCTAAAAGCGATCTCTTCCAGACATCCTTTGGATGGACAGGATAAAACAAGATCAAAAGGCGGCGGTGCACAAGTAAAACATACGTACAGGTATTAGGTATAAGCACAGAATATATACAGTAAGTAGTATAAGTAGGTATATTCTGCTGTTCTCTGTTACTTTGTTTTTTAAGAGTGAAGACTTATCATTAGCCTTATGATTCTAAATTTATATATAATTATGATGTTTTTTGTGCTGTTAGTCTTCCTAAAATAAAATAAATAAAAAAAAAAAAATTAGTTATTAGTATGTAACCATAGTTAGGTCTAGGTATTTATATACGTAGACCTACGTATATATTATATACCTAGACCTAACTATAGTTATATACTAATAACTAAAGTACAACTAACAAATATACAAACTTATACCTAATACCTAATAACCAAAAAAAATACCAAATTGTAAACTCCATTACTACTATAGATAAATAACAATGACGTTTGTACGTAACAATGACCTAGCAGTTCACGAAAGCACAGTTAGTGATTGTATACCTTGGTTTTATATATAGGAAGAGATTTAGAAGATCTTATTGAGAAAGGTGAGGTATTCCATAAACTAAAACCTAGAACGGTAAAGGAGTTTCCGTAGAATTGTGAAGTATAGTCATGAGTTAGAAGCTGAAGAGTTTCACTAGAGCTTAGGGATAGACTAATGGTACCTAATACAAAACTGAAACGCTCTTTGAGATAAGAGGGACATACCGTCACACATAATATTGACTTAGTACAGGTAGCCACTTTTCCGTCGGTTGAGTTATAAACATGAAGTATTTCCCATGAGAATACTGATTCAGGCTATTACAATAGTTCCCTAGATCAAACTTTTAGATAATTCTGAGCTCTGACCCAAAAACATCAAACCGCACAATCAGATTTTGCTGAACTTATTCCCAAAACTTGTTAAAACTGTATACAGTTGGTGTCAAAAGTAGCTGAGCAAGCCGCGTGACCAATTGCAGCTTCACATTGAAAACATTATACGTCTAACATTCGACCAAAGTAAATATTTGACGAAGCGTCTATCAGTGAAATTTACCATCATCGCCCATTTTTGTACCAACCATGCCAGCCTATTCCTTTACAACACATCGAAGGCTGGCTGGTTTCTTTATTTAAATTAGTTATTTGCTGTTCTATATAGAGCTTTGTTGTTGTATGGTAGCCTTGAATAAACCTTGAAACGAAAATGTGATTTGGATTTAAAAGGAACGCGTGTTTTGGTGTGTATTTCCCTAGTAGGCCTCCTAAGTTTTCTCAACAATATCCACTAATACCAATATTGAAATATGCATCCATAGAACGCTTTATATTTTTATCAAGATTTTCAGTTTCTTCACACAATGAGATTGGAATTTGGACCATATTATGATCCAAATTACAAATTAGCTTATTTTGTGAATAAAATCAGCCGCATCCTGTCTGCCGGTAGTGTAGCGCGCCGTGCCGTGCCGTCTCAGTGCGGATAGCTCCAACCCCAGGCAGAAATCTTGATACAAAAACAAAACGCCTCGCGCCGCTCGAAAAACCTGTTTTTATTGAATATCTTATAAAATATAAATAATTCACAAAACCCCTACAGTAAGCCCTCGGCTTTGTTGTATTGGTTTTATTTATATAATTTTTTATCCAATAATATGCACCACTTTAATAAACAATCGAATTTAGGCAAAAAATAGACGTAACTTTGTTTTTTTTTTCTATCGTGTAAATATTATCCTTTCGTGTTTCTGGTACAACGTTTCCTCAGAATTATAATGTAATATCCATGAATATTTTTAATTTGAATATTATACTTGATTTAGTCAGCTAAACATCAAATCTAAGATTGGTAATTTTGCGTTATAACCTTAAATTAAATCTGAGTGCGAAGATGCTTTTGACACGCTAGGGCCTTTGGTTGGGTAAAATTTGTTAAGACATTTTGAGTGCGTTAATCTATTAATAGGACACCAGTTGCTTAGCTAATTCTGACGGCGACCTTGCATAGTCATTCCGAAACTAGTTATGTTGTCGAGATAAGCGGGACCTACGTTGTAAGAAATCCGCGATCTCGTGCTTGAGCCCCTGAATCAGAGGTGGTCCCATGTCAGTGTCCTAAAGGATTTACGACCCATTTCTGAGGGAACGACCCTACATTTAGTAATAGTAACTGAGAAATCAGAATAGTAATACTTGCTGATAAATCTGGTATCACGCTGAGAAAAGTTGAGAGATCTTTTAGCAACTAAGTAGGTATATTGAAAGAAAATTCAAGAATTAAAGACTTCAAATAAAAGGAGGAGTTTCTCAATTCGTATTTTTTTAATGTTTGTTATATCTAATATCTCTGTTATTAACAGTTTTTTTTTAATTTGAATGAATGATTTATTTCGTAGAAAAAGGGTTTACAAATGTAGATCTTATTCATATTTATCCAGTTCCACTAATTCAACCTATAATAAGCCAAAAGAAGAATTTTTCAAGGTTTTATATTAGTATAATTTAAATTACTGATTATCGATTCAGTTGGTACACACATTGATTAATAGATTAAAATTGAAAGGATATACTTGCACATTGGCCCCATTTTAATGAAAATCAGATTTTGATGATGATATCCATGAGGAATTGAGGGAACTTCTCAAATATTATAGGTATAATAGCGATTTTAATATTTTCAGCAACAAGTCAAGCATGTGCTTTCAGAAAATATCATTTAGTGAAGTGGAACTGATGAAGAAGACTCGAGATGGGCATCAGAACTTTTCAATGATAAGTATTTCATGGGTCCTATATCATATTGAGCTGAAATATGGCATACCTACGTGTCAAGTACCGATGACAATATAATACTATGGTAACAGCGAGCTGATCTGATGATGGAAACAGAAGGTGGACAACGGAACTCCTCGATGGATAATAGTAGACTGGCCGTGTTTATTGCAAATCATGAAAACATTTGTCTCGAAGCGGGAACCTAAGCTGCAACTCTCATGTTTCAACCGGCTGATCGCCCGCTGTGCCACGGAAGAACGAGTAAAATATAAATAACGAGACAATGGCGAAAAATAACCTTTTTCGAACTCCCATCATTGTGAATGAAACCAAAGCAAACCTTGTCTTTTGAACACTGCCTGTATATATTATGTGACACTGCACTGGTTATAGATATTCAAATATTCGTCTGGCTATTTTAAATTTCAGCCTGTTTTTTCTACAAACACCATCCCAAACTTTATTTGACAAAGCCATGTCACATTCCAAATTTCAGAATTTACTGGAAATATCCTTTCATTGACATTTTTATAAAAACTTTAAATATTATATCTATAATTTTGATTTGTGAAAACGCAATCATACTCGTAAAAGAACGCCTGACAAAGCTATCACAGCAATCTCAAAAGTGCTATGCTCTCATTTATACTCCTAAATAATACGAATATAATGTAATGCTGAGTCCGGCCAAAGAATTGACCCCTCCATCTCCTCCCGTGGATGTCGTTAAAGCTGACTAAGGGATTACCCGGACTTGTTAGTAAGATTCGCTGGTATAAGATTTGTCCTTGCTGCTATTACTGCTATTGACATTGCTGCTATTGCTGGACCTGTTATTACTGGAAACTTAGCTGAGTCAATCGTAAGGAGCAATGGCAGCGATGAGCTGACCACTTGTCACATCTATACTATCATTTTAGTGCAACCCGCAGTGAAAAAGGCCCATTGCGACTGTGCCTGCATTTACTAAATTTCGTGAAGATCGGATTAACGGTACGGAAGTTTTCATCGGACAAACAAACATACTTACATACATTTATTTCTTTGGTCGAAGCATACATACATACAACGCCGATTCTTCCAAGTTGACTCAGAGAACTCGCTTCGCTCGCTCAACTAATTGGCAGTATACGCCGTAGTCTAGAGTAGTAGAGTACGCATGTATGTCTAAGGGTGGCGGGCGCAGTGCAATGACACGTAGTGTGCGTCCTAGGTGGGCGTGACCTGTGAGGTAATTGCACTTTTCATAGGCAGAGGGTACCGCTTAACATCAGGTGGCCATCTGCTTAAACCGTCATTCAAAGAACTTATAATAATATGACTGAATATAGTACCACGCACCAATTCTATAACTAGGTACCATTTATACTCTGTCAGTATTACAAACTGCCCCAATATTAGCACAGAGGCGACAAATCTAATATACAGCCTGTGCATGTTGCCTGCGCGTTGCACGCAAAACGCGTTAGTGAGAGATTGCTATAGCATTTCTGAGAGGCGTTAATTATTTGATGACTCAGTGAAATGTAGTTTTTTTCTTGTTATTTTTTTTATACAACTTTAGATGACGGAACAAGCAGATGGCCCACCTGATGTTAAGCGGTACCCTCTGCCTATGAACAGTGCATTACCTCACAGGTCACGTCCACCCAGGACGCGCCCTAAATGGCATTGCACTGCGCCCGTCACCCTGAGACATAAAGATGGAAAGTCTCATGTGCCTGTAATTTCACCGGCACCCATCTGCTTGTTCCGTCATTCAGTATAAAAAAAACAACGAATCTTACAAACAAGTCCGGGTAATCCCTTAGTCGGCTTTTAAGACATGGGGGGAGATGGAGGGGTCTATTCTTGGGCCGGACACACCAAATCAGCTCATAGCATTTCCTACAAGTTATTTTAATACCACAAACCAGATATCATGAAGATCGGATTATCGGTTAGAAAATTATCCTCAAACAAACACACATACAAACAAACGCGGAAACGTCAAGGTAACGCAAAGAGAACTCTCTCGCTCGTTTTTTTTTTAACAATGATTGACTTTTGTTTGACCTCGATCTCACCTGTTGGTAATTGACGATGTGACTGAAGATGGAGCACAAAGGTCTAGAAGGCACCTATTCACTCTAGCCTTGAAGAGAGATTATAGTTTTCAGGAAAGACAGACGACGGTAGTGTATTCCACTCCTTAGCAGTTCGCATTATAAAGGTAGAACTGAAACGTTTAGTACCTACGAATAGAGGGTACCTATACTAATGAGGTAAGGATGGTACCGAGCCGTGCGCCTGCTCTTCCTATGGTGAAAAGGAGATGGTGGGACCAGGTCGTAAAGTTCCTGGGAGGATTCCCCGAAATGATTCTGATTTTGATAATTTGATTAAACGATTCTCGTTTAATTATAAAGAGGTCACTAGCCTTCTATGTGCCTTCATACATAGGTAACACAAAGTAACGATCAAGGTAACTGTAGGGACTTACGTAAACTTGACTGAGTCACTCTGAGTCACAGTAGAAAACTATAGTTACTCATACAAACAGACATGCTTGACATTTTAATGTGCGCAGAAATTATGTGTGCCTACTTATGTTTAAGTACCTTATCTAAATGATTGGTCATCGTTTCATTTTGTTCGAGGAATAATGTTTAATTTACAGCAAATATAAGTAATTAATTTTGTAAAAATTAAAAAAAAAACCCTTAACGCAATGAAACGGATGAACCGATTTTGATCAAACATAGCTAAGAACACTCCCGACTAATTCGCCTTTCAAACAAAAAAAACTAAATCAAAATAGGTTCATCCATTTGGGAGCTATGATGCCACAGACAGACACACACAAACACACACACAGACAGACACGTCAAACATATAACACCCCGTCGTTTTTGTTACATGGTTTGCAGTCTTCAGACGATGTATTTTTATTAATATTTGACTAGCGCAAGCATATAATATAAGAATGTTAATAAATAAACGAAGTGTTAAGTTATTCAGTAGATAGATAGATAGATTAACTCTTTATTGTAAATTTATGTCAAAATAACACACAGAAATACAAAACATAACTAAATAACAAAACCTTAGGATGGAGAGGACTATATGGAAGAATGGGACAGTGGTGGAATCTGTAGGTAATGAACATGTTTTCAAACTTTTGGAAGTATTAGTTAGGCCCTTCTCCCATTACGATACGCACAGGCGATTCAAGTACCTATCCGCCAAGTATCCATACATTTGAATGCAGGCTATTGTGCGAGCTCTATATCAAGTATCTCACATACATATTCAAATGTATGTGAGATACTTGGCGGCGACTAGTCTCCGAGACTTGCAGGATAGGTACTTGAATCGCCTGTGCGTATCGTAATGGGAGAAGGGCTTTAGAGATTAGTCCTAGACGCAATAATTACCTGCAGTTACTGTAATTACGACCTCTGTGGCGCGGCGCGCGAAGGTTCGCCTGCGACGCAGGAGGTTGCACGTTCGATTCCCGCCTCGGAACAAATATTTGTACAATCTGCAGATATTTGTTCAGGGTGTTCTGGGTATTTCCTATGTATAATAAAAAATATCTATATATGTAATTTATTGAATTAAGTAATAGCGACTCGTCCCGGCTTCGCACGGGTAGCCCCCGGTGAACCCACCTATGTGCTTCTCCTGGTTGTAAGCTACCTCCCCTACCTATTGTCAGCCAAATCGGTTTACCCGTTCTTGAGTTATAAGTGGTGTAACTAACAAGACTTTGTTTTATTTATATCAGTTATCTGGGTCAGGCCGTAGATTTAGCCACAAATGAAGCAAAGGTGTCGTAAAAATTTCTACGAGTCCGTCGCGCAGCGTGACGCAAAATGGTAACGCAAAATTGTTAAGGAGCGCATACATTATGTGAAATTTTTAGGTAACGCATAAGTACATACTCACGTCTTTTACCTTAGAACAGTGCTACAAAATAAAAATAAAACTTTTAGTATGTATGACAAATATCAAATGACATTGGGTACTTTTTGCCCCACTTTTCAAAAACGACTTTTGTATGGCGTTTCTCAAAATTCCCTCATGTCACTACATAGCGCTTACAGTAAACATACCTACAGATCTGAAGCTTTAAAATAAGGTACGTTTCATCGTTGTCCGCCGTGGGGCATTTTCCCATAGTAAAGTACCTAATGTCTTTAACTGTTATCTTTAATAATTATCGTTATTAAGCTAGGTTTTGATATGACTTAAGTTGTGTATTTTAGTTTATTTTTAGTCTTTATTCTATTAATTAACAGTACGCGCATTTATTGGCTACTTTTTAAAAAGGGAAATTACACATCAAAGTATACATCTTACTGAAATTTAATTGAAGAACTTAGTATTTACCATCAAGACACAAGGCAACCGAAGGAGCTTTTCATACAAGACATTCATCATCCCAAGCTTCGAAGGCATGCACACTACGAGTTAAGCCACGAAGCCGAATTTGAAGATGCATTACTTTCTTTTTTCGAATTAATATTATTTTCAATTTATTTTTTTCAGTGTTTACCTTAATAGGGAGTGCAAAACTGAAAGAGTTTTTAATCTGGGACGAACGAAAAAACGAGTTTAGTTTATTGCAAAATCATAAATGGTAAGCTAAAAAAACCTGCAAAAATATGTGTGCAAGCTCCTTTATTTGGTAGCGTAAAATTAGTGGCGCAAATTCTACGTCTCTGGTATCGCAAAGTGACATAAAGTCATTTTTGCGCAACTGTCGCGCAAACAAAATCAAGTATTACGTGATAAAAAAGCTATTTTTGAATGTTAATTAAGGCGCTATAGGGCCAACGAAAATTTTTATGTCAGGGTGTGAAGCACGCGGGGTCGCCCCGCCCACTGAGCGGGACGCAGGATGCGCCGAGTTCAATGACCCGAATTCTATCGGCGGGTAAGAGCGTTTTCACACTTTCCGATCCGATATCCTTATCGGAACACGTTTCCATACATTTTGTCGGTATCTGATATTGGAGACCGATAAAATGTATGAAAATTACGGCCGATAACGGTATCGCATCGGATAGTGTGGAAACTCTCTAAGGCGCCTTGCTATTATTTTCGCACATACGGTCATAAAGTAGTACAATATGCGCACAAAAAATAATAAGTTTTAGTGCTAGTAATAAATAAATAATAAAGAATTTTTACGTAAGTTTTTTTATTATTTCTGTTGGATATTTGGATAATCACATTACCTATAAAAATGGATCGTAAGGAAGGTATCTAATTGTGGCAGAAAATCAGATGTTCCATAAACAAAATAAGTACCTCATGATTCGATCCTAAGAAATTACCTCTCCGTCTCCTCCAGTGGATGTGTGCAGTGGTCTGTCCGACCTAAGACTAGGCCCTCCGACTCTTTCTGAGGAAGAGTGCAGAGGTGTGTGTCCGGCCTAAGAAATTACCTCTCCGTCTACTCCAGTGGATGTGTGCAGTGGTCTGTCCGACCTAAGAGTAGGCCCTCCGTCTCTTTCTGAGGAAGAGTGCAGAGGTGTGTGTCCAGCCTAAGAAACTACCTCTCCGTCTCCTCCAGTGGATGTGTGCAGTGGTCTGTCCGACCTAAGAGTAGGCCCTCCGTCTCTTTCTGAGGAAGAGTGCAGAGGTGTGTGTCCGGCCTAAGAAATTACCTCTACGTCTACTCCAGTGGATGTGTGCAGTGGTCTGTCCGACCTAAGAGTAGGCCCTCCGTCTCTTTCTGAAGAAGAGTGCAGAGGTGTGTGTCCAGCCTAAGAAATTACCTCTCCGTCTCCTCCAGTGGATGTGTGCAGTGGTCTGTCCGACCTAACAGTATACCCTCCGTCTCTTCCCGTGGAAGAGTGTCGTGGTGTGTGTCTAGCTTAAAAAATTACCTCTCCGTCTCCTCCAGTGGATGTTTACAGTGGTCTGTCCGAACAAAGAGTAGCCCCTCCGTCTCTTCCCGTGGAAGAGTGTCGTGGTGTGTCTGGCCTAAAAAATTACCTCTCCGTCTCCTCCAGTGGATGTTTACAGTGGTCTGTCCAACCTAACAGTATACCCTCTATCTCTTCCCGTGGAAGAGTGTCGTGGTGTCTGGCCTAAAAAATTACCTCTCCGTCTCCTCCAGTGGATGTTTACAGTGGTCTGTCCGAACAAAGAGTAGCACCTACGTCTCTTCCTGTGAAAGAATGCCGTGATGTGTTTCCGGCCTCAGAAAATACTTCTCCGTCTCCTCACGTGGATGTGTGAAGTGGTATGTCCGGCCTAAGAGTTACCCTCCGGTTTTTCCTATGGAAGAGTGCTGTGGTGTTTGTCCGGCCTAAGAAAATACCTGTGCGTCACCTCACGTGGATGTGTGCAGTGGTCTGTCTGGCCTAAGGGAAGACTCTCCGTGTCTCTCCATGAAAGTGTGCCGAGGTGTGTGTCCGGC
Organism: Operophtera brumata; assembly: GCA_932527175.1. Lineage (NCBI taxonomy): Eukaryota > Metazoa > Arthropoda > Insecta > Lepidoptera > Geometridae > Operophtera > Operophtera brumata. Next base: position 47,178,966 of record OW052239.1, on the reverse strand, counting down.
CTAAGAAAATACCTGTCCCTCACCTCACGTGGATGTGTACAGTGGTCTGTCTGGCCTAAGGGAAGACCCTTCGTGTCTTCCCGTGGAAGAGTGTCGTGGTGTGTGTCCGACCTAAGAAAATACCTGTGCGTCACCTCACGTGGATGTGTGCAGTGGTCTGTCTTGCCTAAGAGTAGACCCTCCGTCTGTTCCCGTGGAATAGTGCCGTGATGTGTGTCCGGCCTAAGAAAATACCTGTCCGTCTCCTTCCGTGGATGCATTGAGCATCACATCAATCTACAAATTCTACCTATATCATTCTACAATTTTCAATGTAATAACTACTCATTTTGATTTCTAGCACAGATAATGTATGGTAGTAAATGTGTTACTACCATACATAACATACATACCATACCACCATCCAAAGGGCGTCGACGATTTTGGCATAGTCGTCAGCCGCCATTTACTTTTATTTTTAAGTTAGAGGCGCACTTTAAAAAAAATACATTTTCTAGAGGGTACGGGTCATTCGCAAAACATCCACTTCTCATAATGTACACCGCACTTTTCAAACTATTTTTTTTCAAAAAAGCTGGATATGGGTTACTGGCTCACTGACTCATTGACATCGTTATTCTCCTAGAAGGAGTCGTTTTAGTGATGGGTCATGTTCTAGGAAAGTGTTTAGTCCGTCTGTAAAATCTGTCATTTCAAAAATCCAAGCTGACCAAAACCTTTCTTCGAAATGGTGACCGATCGGATCCGTTCAAACGACGCATCCTACTGTTTTTTGGGAAAGATAGAAGAAAAAAATAAAAAAAATAAAAAAATAGATTGCTGCTCTAAAATGGGTTTTTCAAACAGACTTGTCCGACTAGACTTTGGTGAATTAAAGTTTTTTACTAAAGTTAACACTCGAAAATTTGGTTTATATAGAAATGTTGTAAGCATCTTGGTGTATATAGGGTGCAAAATCACAACTTTTTTAAAAACCATGATGGCGCATGGCGGATTGTTTGGTGGTCATTTTGTAGAATCGAAATTTATAGAATTTTCAAATTGAAAAAAGAGACTGCGGGCAACACCGGAGCTTGATGACTAGTAAAGGGCTATCGTGTGGGAGAACAAGTGGTGTTGCCTGGTGGAAATTGCAACTTTTTTACTTTTCGTTACATTTTACCTGTATTTATATTTTACTTTTAAAACCAAGAAGTAAAAATGTAATCATATGAAAAAAGTAAAAAGTCTAAAATAAAAAAACTCAAAAAAAATAAAATTGAAGTCATTTTATGAAAAGTCCAGTGTACATATTGCGAATAAAGGAGATGTCCAGAAGTGGTATAATATTCTGAGAAAATTTCAGAAGTTATGAAATATATCTAAAAAAAGCTTATTTATTGGGCTACTCGATCATATAAATTTTATATATTATAAAACCTCCGTTTCCGAGAAAATAATAAAATTGTTCTTGAAGGGAAAACATAATGAAACAAACATGCCAAAACCACACGTGTGTAATAAATAAATAAATAAATAATGCTGGACAGTTCACATAACACATTTCACATTTTTTATCTAGCCCCAAGCTAAGCAGAGCTTGTGTTATGTGTACTAGATAACTGATATACTTAATACAATATATTACATAGATAGATATTTTTTATTATACATAAAAATACCCAGAACACCCTAAACAAATATCTGCGATCGCACATAAAATAAATATGCTATTTCGTCTTCTTCTGCCTGTGCCCAAAGATATGATGACTAAAATATTCTTCTTGAATGGAATACGTGCTAACACACAATTTACAATAAATTTATCTGTGCCCTGAGCTACCTGAAAAATACATATGTTTATAAGGAGGCGAGGAATGTAGGTACCTATGCATATTGCTAAAGGTACTATTATCATTACAGGCAGCTCCTATCTATTAGTGAACTCTACAACAGTGTTGGTAGGTATCTACTTAGAATGTATCCTGAACCTACACAGAACAGATAAACTAATAAGTGAAGTATTAGTAATAACGCGACAACATGGAACGAAGGTAGGATAGTCGTATGAAAAGTTCTTTGTGGTTGTCTGTCTGCGGCCTGTCTCGCTAGCTAGAGAGTATCAAAATTCCTTAGTCTGCCTGCCAAAGAGCGTCAAGTTCACCTTTTGGGAGTGTTACAAGTTCTAACTTTATTTTGAAAAAAAAACAACATTTGAATCAAGTTTAAAAAAACTGAGGTACATTTATTATTTTTCATTAGCTGCAAAATAGCCAAATAATTAATGCCCTTTCTCCGTAAATAACTATTATGTTGCTTAGAATTTCTAGTTATTTTTATACCGGCCTTCATATATTTTTTGGACATCTCCTTTAGTCTATTTGAGCAAAAAAATTGAGTGTATATTTTGCGAAGTGGAGGTTATGCGAAGTGGTCATATTGAGAATAAGTGCGATGTACATTACAAGAAGTGGACGTTTTGCGAATGAGTTGTATCCTCTAGCCATAGCACAATAACTAGTGGGTCGGTGGTGCGTGAGGTGCTGCAGCTGGCGTACAGTTTTCCTTTGCCGCTTACTCGCGTGTATGCACAAACCTCTACAAACCCCTGCAAACCCTACCAACACTACAAACCCCTACAAAATCCTACAAACCCTACAAACTCCTTCCAACGCCTACGAACCTCTATAAATCTACTTTGATTTTGACCCTTAACCTTGACCTTGACCTGTACCTGTACCTGTACCTGTACCTGTACCTGTACCTGTAATTATACCTGTACCTGTACATGCTCCTGCACTAATTAATACGAATGTCGCCTCTTCGTTTATCTCACTCACTCGACCATCGTTCCACTCAGTGGAATCGTTCCACTTCGTGTCACGCTGGTCTCGTTAGCTCGATAAGCTACAGCAAAGTTAATTTGAAGAGAGAAAACTAACGTAATATTCGTAATCAGCACCCACAAATTACTTGAAAACGACACCCATATTAGTTTTTTCTGATCTTACCATTTTATAGGGTTACCAGCTTACCTACTAACTTACCCACGTAACCAAAAAATTTAAGTAATATTCGTAATCAGCAACTACAAATTACTCAAAAACGACACCCATATTAGTTTTTTCTTATATTACCTTTACGCAGGGTTGCCAGGTTACCTTCCTACTCACTTACATACGTACCTGACTGCAAATTTGATGATTTATTCGCAATCGAACGTTACTATCGTTTTTTTCAGTCTCTCGATTATACAAGCACCGTTTCCTCCCAGGGTTACCAACAATATACAAATTTATATAGTCAAAGGTTATTTTTAAGGGCTTCTTTCATAATACCACATACATTTTATTATCAAAAACTTAATTATTTATATATATTTGGAGAAAATCTAAGAAATTGCCCTAAAAACGGGGAAAATATTTCCACCTGGCAACACCACTTGTCCTCCCACACAACAGCCCTATACAAGTCATCAAGCTAAGTGTTGCACACAGTCTCTTTTTTTCAATTTGTAAATTTTATATTCCACCATTTAACAAAATGGCCGCCACACCATCTGCCAACTTGGTTTTGAAAAAAGTTAGGATTTTCGTATATTCACCGAGATGCTGGCAACATTTCTGCATAAACAAAATTTTCGAGTGTTAACTTTGGTAAAAGACTTTAATTAACCAAAGTCTAGTCGGACAAGTCTGTTTAAAAAAGCCATTATAGAGCAGCCTTCTATTTTTTTTGTTTGTAACATTTTTCTTTAATCTTTCCCATAAAACAGTTGGACGCGTCGTTTGAACGGATCCGATCGGTCACCGTTTCAAAGAACTGTTTTGGTCAGGACCAAAAGTGCGGTGTACATTATGAAAAGTGGACGTTTTGCGAATAAGCCGTATCCTCTAGCCATTTATGTACAGTTTTCAAAGTGCGCCACTAACTTGAAAATAAAACTAAATGGTGGCTGACGACTATGCCAAAATCGTCGACGCCCTTTGGATGGTGGTAGCCGGTAACACATTTACTACCATACATTTTCTGTCCTAGTAATCAAAATGTAGTTAACATTGAAAATCGTATCCTAATGCAATAGGTGGAATTAGTACATTGATGTGATGCTCATTGCATCCACGGGAGGAGACGTAGAGGTTTTTTTTTGGCTGGACACACACCACAGCCCTCTTCCATGGGAAAAAACGGAGGGTTAATCTTAGGCTGGACATACCACTTCACACATCCACTTGAGGAGACGGAGAGGTTATTTCTTAGGCCAGACAAACACCACAACACTCTTCCATAGGAAAAAACGGAGGGTTACTCTTAGGCCAGACATACCACTGCACACATCCACTTGAGGAGAAGGAGAGGTATTTTCTTAGGCCGGACACACATCACGGCACTCTTCCACGGGAACAGACGGAGGGTCTACTCCTAGGCCAGATAGACCACTTCACACATCCACGTGAGGTGACGCACAGGTATTTTCTTAGGCTGGACAAACAACACAGCACTCTTCCATAGGAAAAAACGGCGGGTTACTCTTAGGCCGGACATACCACTTCACACATCCACTTGAGGAGACGGAGAGGTATTTTCTTAGGCCAGACAAACACCACAATACTCTTCCATAGGAAAAAACGGAGGGTTACTCTTAGGCCGGACATACCACTTCACACATCCACTTGAGGAGACGGAGAGGTATTTTCTTTGGCCAGACAAACACCACAGCACTCTTCCATAGGAAAAAACGGAGGGTTACTCTTAGGCCAGACATACCACTTCACACATCCACTTGAGGAGACGGAGAGGTATTTTCTTTGGCCAGACAAACACCACAGCACTCTTCCATAGGAAAAAACGGAGGGTTACTCTTAGGCCGGACATACCACTTCACACATCCACTTGAGGAGACGGAGAGGTATTTTCTTTGGCCAGACAAACACCACAGCACTCTTCCATAGGAAAAAACGGAGGGTTACTCTTAGGCCAGACATACCACTTCACACATCCACTTGAGGAGACGGAGAGGTATTTTCTTAGGCCAGACAAACACCACAACACTCTTCCATAGGAAAAAACGGAGGGTTACTCTTAGGCCAGACATACCACTTCACACATCCACTTGAGGAGACGGAGAGGTATTTTCTTAGGCCGGACACACATCACGGCACTCTTCCACGGGAACAGACGGAGGGTCTACTCCTAGGCCAGATAGACCACTGCACACATCCACGTGAGGTGACGCACAGGTATTTTCTTAGGCTGGACAAACAACACAGCACTCTTCCATAGGAAAAAACGGAGGGTTACTCTTAGGCCAGACATACCACTTCACACATCCACTTGAGGAGACGGAGAGGTATTTTCTTTGGCCAGACAAACACCACAGCACTCTTCCATAGGAAAAAACGGAGGGTTACTCTTAGGCCGGACATACCACTTCACACATCCACTTGAGGAGACGGAGAGGTATTTTCTTTGGCCAGACAAACACCACAGCACTCTTCCATAGGAAAAAACGGAGGGTTACTCTTAGGCCAGACATACCACTTCACACATCCACTTGAGGAGACGGAGAGGTATTTTCTTAGGCCAGACAAACACCACAACACTCTTCCATAGGAAAAAACGGAGGGTTACTCTTAGGCCAGACATACCACTTCACACATCCACTTGAGGAGACGGAGAGGTATTTTCTTAGGCCGGACACACATCACGGCACTCTTCCACGGGAACAGACGGAGGGTCTACTCCTAGGCCAGATAGACCACTTCACACATCCACGTGAGGTGACGCACAGGTATTTTCTTGGGCTGGACAAACAACACAGCACTCTTCCATAGGAAAAAACAGAGGGTTACTCTTAGGCCGGACATACCACGTTACATATCCACGTGAGGTGACGGACAGGTATTTTCTTAGGCCGGACAAACACCACAATACTCTTCCATAGGAAAAAACGGAGGGTTACTCTTAGGCCGGACATACCACTTCACACATCCACTTGAGGAGACGGAGAGGTATTTTCTTTGGCCAGACAAACACCACAGCACTCTTCCATAGGAAAAAACGGAGGGTTACTCTTAGGCCGGACATACCACTTCACACATCCACTTGAGGAGACGGAGAGGTAGTTTCTTAGGCCAGACAAACACCACAACACTCTTCCATAGGAAAAAACGGAGGGTTACTCTTAGGCCGGACATACCACTTCTCACATCCACTTGAGGAGACGGAGAGGTATTTTCTTAGGCCGGACACACATCACGGCACTCTTCCACGGGAACAGACGGAGGGTCTACTCCTAGGCCAGATAGACCATTGCACACATCCACGTGAGGTGACGCACAGGTATTTTCTTAGGCCAGACAAACACCACAACACTCTTCCATAGGAAAAAACGGAGGGTTACTCTTAGGCCGGACATACCACTTCTCACATCCACTTGAGGAGACGGAGAGGTATTTTCATAGGCCGGACACACATCACGGCACTCTTCCATTGGAACAGACGGAGGGTCTACTCCTAGGCCAGATAGACCACTGCACACATCCACGTGAGGTGACGCACAGGTATTTTCTTAGGCTGGACAAACAACACAGCACTCTTCCATAGGAAAAAACGGAGGGTTACTCTTAGGCCGGACATACCACTTCACACATCCACTTGAGGAGACGGAGAGGTATTTTCTTAGGCCAGAAAAACACCACAACACTCTTCCATTGGAAAAAACGGAGGGTTACTCTTAGGCCAGACATACCACTTCACACATCCACTTGAGGAGACGGAGAGGTATTTTCTTAGGCCAGACAAACACCACAGCTCTCTTCCACGGGAAGAAACGGAGGGTCAACTCTTTGGTCAGACAGACCACAGCACATCCCACATCCACTAGAGGGGACGGAGAGGTAATTTCTTTGGCCAGATCTCTACTCCTACTAGGTATGTAGCTATCTAAAGTAACAGTATGAAGTCAGAGTTTATTTGCAAAACAAATCGGATAATGTATTTGTTTACCTAGGTTTACTTTTACTTACCTTTGTCACAGAATAAATAATAGTACAAGTACCTATGTTGGCTCTTTTCATAATTATGATTTGCGAGTAGCCTGACTTGATAGTTTTCATTTCATCCGTAGTCACGTGACCGATGGCGGGAAAATTGACACAGATCCTGCCTCGATGCGGTCTGCGACCGGTCTGAGCAAGCCGAGCGCACGCTCTGGTACTTATATTTGTGTTTAAAAAATTATATAAAAAAATCCCTTTTAGTTTTGCTAAATTTTGTTATTGACTTCACTAATTTAAATAAAAATGAACATGACACCAAGTGTTTCGTAAGTTAAAACGTGAAAGAAGTAAGTCAAAAACATGATTTCAATTTTAAAAAGGTGGTATCTTTGTGTTTTTTTTTTATTGAGTGAAGTAATTCAAATAGTGTATTGAATTAATGATTTCACTAGATAAAATGATCAAGAATATCATATATTTTTTTCTTCATAGAAAACTATAAGAATTCTTATCAAAAACTTTAAAATTCTAGACACATTTGAGAACCTATGGCGTCTTAAGCCTTGAAAGACTTCATTCGTTTCACTGTACCGTGCGCAATAACAAGTTTAGGTACAAGTCAAAAACTTACCTTAATATATCAGAAAACACTCTCCGCAAAAAAATTTACACTTCCTACTTTCAAACGATGTTTATGTCGGACTGAAAAAAATATGGCCGCTGACAGCGTTTTGACCAGACAAAGTTTGTTCGGTGTTGCCACTACTCAAACTAGAATACTACTATTTTTTAAACACAACTAAATCGGCAGATATTAGTTGCGCAATAAATAATAGCGCAAAGGAACGGATTTTTACTTTTCTTGAAAATGAGTGAAATATAATGAACTTTCTTAGCATATACGAAACGATATTTAAATTGTGGCTAGCTAACTACTATTTTAAAGCGTCAATTCAAACAGACTATCAAAAAGATTGATCGTTTTGATTTTACTGATGCTCAAAGTGCACCTCTACCGGAACGGATAAGCGTATTTTACGAAAAATTCATCGCTTTTTGTAGCAAAATGTTATATAAATTGTCAGAGCTATGAACTTATCCACATTTATGTTTTGATCGGTATTCACCATTTGTCAGGAAATACGATGCTGTTATTGAAAAAAATATAAGTACAATACTTTTTTTTTAATGTGGCGGAGAGATCTGTTGTAACTAATGTGGCAAAATCTACGGCCCGACCCATCTAGTAACACAAGCTCTGCTTAGCTTGGGGCTAGATAATGTTGAGTGAAATGTCCAGCATTATTTATTTATTTATTTATTTATCTGATCAGTGGTCAGCTGGAATCATAATATTCTACATACATACTATATTTCTTAAAAAAAGCATCGCAAATTCTTGGTTTTACGCACTCAAGAAATCACACTATCCCTGTTCAGATTCATCAATTGCACTCTGAACTTACCACTAAACTCAATTGAACGATACTTACTTCCACGTACAAAACATATTGCTGGTTTTCTATGCATAGATTGGAATAGGTTTCAAACAAAAAAGCAATGGTTCCTAAAACATAAAACGGTAGTGAAAAACTTTCGAGAAAATAGTTTCGCGGTAAAAGTTTGGTTTATCCGCAGACAAAGTTTTATTGGCAAGTTTTTCAAATTTCGAACGGTTCATTCGAATTTAGAATCAGTGATTGGCGTCACGTGTATGGAGTTGCTGCACGAATGAAAAAAGTTTGGGTTTGAATGTGAATCATAGCAAAGTTTACAAAGTATGAAATTTCGTTTCCATAATACAATCTCTCGTGACAATGGTTTTCATTGGGCATCGTATGTGAAGTTTGTGGCCCTAAAATGGAAGATAAAATCCGTTTGCACTCGTGGAACGCCCCGGGGCGGCCAACACACAGCGCACAACTACGTTTTAATGATTGTCGCTATAGGTTCAACCAGTTTCAAACGAACATTTATATATAAGGTGAAGAAGGCGAGCGCACGCTAAGATACCTTGTTTTTGTGCATACATTTTTTTGATAAAAAAGCCCTTTAGATTTTAGTTAAATTTAGTTGATCACTTCACTAACTCAAATAATAATTAATAGGAACCGATTTGGAAATTCTTTTTTTAGTTGTCACGATATACTTCCGGTCCCATTTTCACCAAAATCTGGTTTTGATGATGGGCTCCGAGAGGAAATGAGGGAACTCCTCAAATATTATAGGTACAAATTATAATTTCACGGGTGGCGATAAGGGTGACTTTCCGTTATCCGATTGAGCTGAAATTTGGCATACCTGTAAGTTCCAATGACAATACAATATGATGGTGACAGCTATCTGATCTGATGATGGAGACGGAAGGTGGACAACGGAACTCCTCGATAGTAGATCTGGCTGTATTTAGGCTCATTGTGATCAGCCCCCCTATTCCCTATCTTGAAAGTCACTCAGTGACCAACGTTTGACAAGTAAAATTACCATCAATTGACAATTCTTAATAGTATTTTTTTTTTAATTGATGATCATTCTTCTTGTCAAACGATAGTCACCGAGTGACTTTCATTCAGGGAATAGGGGGGCAGCACATGGTTCCGATCACTAATTAGGTGTTAAAAGTATGACATTGCCTAGTTGTGCTAATTTTTTTTCTAAGATGTAACATATTTATTTAATCATAATATTTACCCTCATTATCCATACATTGCTGCCATTTAAACTGAAGTTCTGTTATGCCTTTACGATATAACTCTGGGGATGTATATTCGACAAACTGTGTGAAAGTATTTTGTAGGTACTGCCTCCTTGGAAGTTTTTTTTTATCACTTAGAAAATTTACCAAATCACGAAAAAAATGGTAGTCCGTTGGAGCAAGTTTTAGGGAGTACGGAGGATGACGTATGGTTTCTAACTGCAGCTCCTGTAGAGTTATAAATAAATAAATAAATAAATAAATAACGCTGGACAGTTCACACAACATTATCTACAACGGTTTCTCGTGCAGTGGCGTTATTCACCTGTGTGGGCGGTCTTCCACGAGGTTCATTCTTCAATTCGATGTTTCTATTACGAAAGAATAGGTTTAAACCAAAAACGAAAGTCAAAGTCAAAGTGCGTACATTTGCAGTCTCCTCTCCAAACGCAGCGTTGATATTGCCGAGCCGTTTCTGCCGCGTTAGTTCCGCGTCGGAAATTTTATTCAAAAATTACTCGGATTTTCGAAGTATACCTACCATCTTTCACGTCTTAAACTGAATAAAAAAAACTATTGAAAGTCGAAAATCGAATGATGCAAATTTTTGAATCTCATTGTGATAATGTGAAAAAAGTTTCACACGAAAATCTCACACCATGAAGGTTTTATATCAATTCAAAGTATCTATACTACATAGATACTTGTATAGATACAAGTATCTATATCTATAAAATTTCATACTTTAACCCGTCGTTTTCTTTTGGAGAAGAATTATATAACATGGTTCAAGTATTGTATTACCGATGTGCACATATTTTGTGAATGGATATGATTATGGGGTCCTAAAACTACTGATATTATTTAGAAAACTGATTAATAAGCTACAAAATTAATGGCCATTTGCGATGTTATCGGCTGAAAACTGCTCACTAAAACATTATAAACAGGTTTTGCGCCGTTTTCCCGCGGGATTTCTATCAACGAAGGCAATAATGCAAATTATTTTGGTAATTTACAGATAAAACCAGCTATAACTGGATATTATTGCTCATTATGGCGTTAAATTAGATTTACTGTACGCGCGTTAGTTGTAGGCTTTCAAACCTACAGGTGGGAGCCGTTTGATTAGCTTTACCTCTAACATACATACTTACATACTTACCGTATGTACGTATGTTCGTCCGCGGAAGTACTACAGCCATACCTATTTCTGCCGCAAAGCAGTAGTGCTTGCATTGCTGTGTTCCGGTTAAAAGGGTATGGTTTCCGGTGAAATTACAGGCACATGAGACTTTTCATCTTTACGACTCAGGGTGGCGAGCGCAATGCAATGCCGCATAGGGCGCGTCCTAGGTGGACGTGACCTATGTGATAATGCACTGTTCATAGGCAGAGGGTAGGTAGGTACCGCTTAACATCAGGTGGGCCATCAGCTTGATGTGTCATTCCAAGTACATAGTATAAAAAAAATGCATAGACACACGCCTTTTTCCCGAAAGAGTAGGCAGAGCCTCAATGGGTCTATTTTCACAGTGGGTTGCACCATCGTGGTATATAGACATGACTAGTGGTGAGCTCATCGCCGCCAGTGCTTCCCACGACTGACTCGGCTAATGCTTTCTTCCAGTAATAACACATTCCATAATAAGCTAGCAGCCTGGACAAATCTTATACTAAAGAATCTTATCAACAAGTCCGTGTATAAATAAACAATTATAGGAAAAAGAATGAAAATTGTGGGATAGTGAAGTTTGTATGAAAAAGCTTTACAAAAACACTAAATATAACACGGCATGGTAGAACTGGTTTTGCCAAAACAGAACCCGAGGGCGCAAGTCCTACTCGCACTTGTCCATATGTTATTCTTGTGACAACATAACAGGCAACATAATTTAAATTAACATCGTACCAAAAAGGCTCAGATTCAACAAATTCACACCCAATTATACAAAAGAGCCATTCCAAAGATAATGTCCCAGTATGTCCCAATGTCCCAGTGTGTCCGATGTTCCAAATCAGGTGTGGTCAGTCTATTGAGGGACATTATACTGATAAAGTGTCCCAGGACAGTGATATAATGGGGACGGTATTCCGGGTGAGACACAGTGCAAATCATACAACAGTAAGGAACAAAGGCTTTGGGAATCTACCACCGCGAATTTTTATGGTAGACGGACAGTAAAATTCATAATGCCAATTTTAATAAACGCACTGCCTCCAGAATTAGTAACAAGTAATTAATTTTGTAAAAATTTAAAAAACCCTCAATGCAATATAACGGCTGTACCGATTTTGATCAAACATAGCTAAGAACACTCCCGACAATCTAAACTTTCAAATAAAAAGAAACTAAATCGGTTCGTGCGTTCGGGAGCTACGATGCCACAGACAGACACACACCCAGACACACACACACAAACACGTCAAACTTATAACACCACGTCGTTTTTACGTCGGGGGTTAAAAAGAATAAACAACTAAAATTAAAAACAATTATACAAAAACTACTTTCGTGCTATATCTATGTAACTATGTTTTTTTTTTAACAATGGTAGACCTTTGTTTGACCACGATCTCTCCTGTTGGTAAGTGACGATGTGGCCGATGTGATGGAGCGCAAAGGTCTAAAAGGCACCTATTCACTCTAGCCTTGAAGAGACCCAGATTAAAGTTTATAGGAAAGACAGACGACGGTAGAGTGCCTATGTTACTACACTAACTACCTACCTACCTTAGTATTCAAATACATATATACCTCGCTTAATTTGTAATCTAAAAGTGTTAACCTTACTCATACCTGCGTACCTAGTAAATACCTATATTGTACCTGCTGTTGTTACCTACATGTTGGTAATAGGTGTAGTTTATGCATAAGTACTTACCTATTAATGTATCTTTTAAATTAAGTTAGTAAATAGTGCGAGTCAAGCGAATGTGAGTAAGTAACCATCACAAACCTACCTTGGTTTACGCGGTTACAACAAAACAATAAAATATGTATTGAAACGTACCTATATATCTATAGCAGGCTTGCGATAGAAATGACATTTGCTCCTTATGTTTTTTAGGGTTCCGTACCTGAAGGGTAAAACGGCACCCTATTACTAAGACTTCGCTGTCCATCCGTCTGTCACCAGGCTGTATGACCTCATGAACCGTGATAGTTAAACAGTTGAAATTTTCACAGATGTATTTCTGTTGCCGCTAGAACTAGTATGGATATTAACTAATTATTCCATATCATCAGGCGTATACTTCCATTGCTGGACGAGGCCTCCCCCACAGCATAGGGGGGATTTGCCAATCACCAAGCCTGCAGGCGGATTCGTAATCGTATTATTGGTCTTGAGGTATCTAGACGCTGCGGCCCATCTCCTGGCGTAATCTCTTAGTCGTCTTTTACGAAATCCACGGAAGGATTTGGAGGAGTCTTATTCATTGGCTCCCCCCCCCCTCTTCACGTCGTATTCCTCAATGCTGGGGATCGTGACCCCTTCCATGGATCACTTTCTGCCGGACGATGTTGCGGCAATAAGATCTGTTGCCAGCGAGCTGCACGGTTTCGTAGAGTTTTGAATAAGGTCTGACCAACGTAACGGGCAACGGCATCGTTGTTGTACTAATATTTATTCTGTGATCGTGGTCTCTTTCTCTCGATTTTGCCAGGATTCGCCTCGTTTTTTTTTTTATTGTTGCTTTTTTATTCACTGGCTATTAGTAAGGAAGTTCCCACCACGGCTCGATATGTATTAACTAAATTAAGTAAACAAAAACAGCATTCATTTATTTACGCATACACGTCTGTGATTGGGTCACCTAACGCTGTACATGTATTAAATTTCAACTTTCTCGTCCATAGTTTTAAAGCAAATAGGCTGTGTGTGAGAGGCATACAGATATATACAGACAGAGACGAGAGTGATCGTGGTTCCATTGGTACCTTTTAAGGTACGGGACCCTAAAAGCTAAGATGTGTCCTGTTTCAATGTGCCTGTGTTAGTTATTCTACTGCGTGGTCTCCTCTGTGGTCACCCAAACACCCCAAAATGTGGGTACTTTGGGTCAAGCTACACATCGTCGTACGCTTCAACACTGCGCGGCTTCAATGCCTTGGAGTGTATTTTGTATGGATTGAATGACGTCTGGATGCGACCGCAAACGCAGTTTCAATGCGTTTCGCTATTTATAACTAGAAAAAGTTATTATCTAGCTATAGATAATATACAGGTTGTAACATAATATCCATATAAGCCCGAGGAGGGAGTATTCTACACACCATGACGAATAACATTAGTTCTACGACTTTTTTAAATTTTAAAGTTTTTCGTTCATGAAATGCCTCGTAAAAATACTGAAATTCCTCCAGAAATTGATGAAATTCCTCCAGAAATGTACATTAAACAACAAGAGGCAGACCCACGTAAGGAACCTTAATGTACCTTAACGTCCTCATGTTGTGTTAGATACATTTTTTTAGGAATTTCAAAATTTTTACGAGGCATTACATGAACGAAAAACTTCGAAAAAAGTCGTAGATCTAAAGTTATTCGACATGATGTGTAGAATACCTCTTCGCCGGGCTTATAGGGATATTATGTTACACCCTGTATATATCATGCATGAATTACATGAAGTATATAGACATCGTATGGAAGTACAACGGGCGGTCTAAGAGCGATCTCTCGACTCGAGAATGTATTGTGAATTAACTGAAAATTTACCCTGCTTCCTCACAGTGTCAATTTAGACTACTTTCGATTCATGTCAAAGTCAAAGTACGAATATTTTTTTCATTGAATTCACAAGGATAATTTTGAATCTTCTTATAAACTAGGTAAATTTACTTCTGTTCCAACGCGACCAAGCCTAGAAGAATCGGGCTACAAACACGGCGCGCGCTTTATTTGATGATCCTTCTTACTACTAGGTGGGGAGAGCCTGTGTGGTGCCTCGAGAACAAGGAGAAGATGGCGACCATAGATTAGAGTAGGATACATACATACATAGACACCCGCTTTTTTCCCGAAGGGATAGGCAGAGCCTCAAATAGGCCCCTTTTCACTGTGGGTTGCACCATCGCGGGAAATAGACGTGATAAGTGGTGAGCTCATCGCCGCCATTTCTTCCCACGCCTGACTCTGCTAACGCTTTCTTCCAGTAATAACACATTCCTTAAATAAGGTAGCAGCCAGGACAAATCTTATACAAACGAATCTTACAAACAATTCCGGATAATCCCTTAGTCGGCTCTTCCGACCTCCATGGGGGGAGACGGGCAGTAGTAGTAGGATATTGCTATGTATAATTGGAAATATTAATTCGAAAAAAAAAATGTCAGTTTGCAGTTTTAAAAAAAGGAGGATTTTCTTTACCTCATAATGTCCGTCATTTAAGAACGGATTTCGAAAATATTTTTTTAGATGACTTGATATGCGTTCAGATTGGTCCCATTTTCATCAAAATCTGGTCCTGATGATGGGATCCTTGAGGAATTGAGGGAACTCTTCAAATATTATAGGCACAATATTTCGGTATTTTCAGCAACAAGTCAAGCATGTGCATTTAGAAAGTTCCATTTGGTGAAGTGGAACTGATGAAGAAGACCAGAGATGGCTATTGGAACTACTCAGTCATAAGTATTACACGGCTGCCGATAGTTATTGATGTAAGAAACCACCTCAATAAATGATCACTAACATTTTGCTGCATCAAAAAAATCGCAAAGATAGGTCTTAATTGCGATTTAATTGGTGTTTTATTTGAGTTTTATTCCGTTTTGGACGATAAAACTTAATATACCAAAATAAATGTTGTAGAAAATGAGAGATATAATTTAAAAAAAAAATATTTTTATGCCCTACGAACTTGCTTGCCGCGGATTCAGTCCCGAGCGGAACGTATTGGAGGCGCAACATGCTAAAGTTCTTGAATGGAGCGCAATGCTGACTCATACGGCGATGTGGAGTTTGACCTTTAATTAGTAGTTTGCTGACGATGAAGAAGAGACACTAATCGCCTACAATCTAGCTTGTACTCTGTTTGAATGGCGTCTGGAAAGAATGGCGCGCGTATATTCAGTGACATCGACCGCACTAGACACAACACGCTATTACACAAATTGCTATAATTAGGAGTGAGGCCACCTGGATCCCCAAACCAAATCACCCAGGGGATCCCAGTGAACTCATCAGTTCACCAGGGAGATACGAGACATCCTATACGTTTTGAATAGCTTCACAGCATGTCTATAATGAGCTCTAGAATTTATGAGTGCTTTTTAAGTTTTTGATAGGAGATTTTACAGTTTTCAGGAAGAAAAAAATATATGGTATTCTTAATCTTTTTATCTAGTAAAATTATTAACTCAATACATATACTATTTGAATTACTTCACTCGATATTTTTTTTAACAAAGATACCTACCAACTTTTTGAAATTGAAATAACATTTTAGACTTAATTCTTACACGTTTTAATTTTTGAAACATTTGGTAGCTTATTAGTTATTATTTGAGTTAGTGAAGTCATCAACAAAATGTAAAGGGCATTTTAATATTATTTTTTTATACACAAAAACACGGTATCAGAGCGTGCGCTCGCCTTCTTCATACAAATATATTCGTTGAAACTGGTTGAACCTATAATAGCGCCTTAAGAAAAAGTTAAGGCGCAAACAACAGCCAAATTCCGTCACTTTTTAAGTAATAAAGTGACAGAATAGCGCTCGTGGATCGAAAAGTAAGTGAAAATACGATAAACTATTATTTGCCACGTGAAAAACCGTCGCATCACAGAAGCATACGTTCAACTTGAAGATAAAGCCTTTGCCGAAGAAAAAGTACAAAATTCTAAGTCGTTTAGAAGTTGAATCAAATTTTCAGTCGAAAACAGCTGCATTTTGCTATTTTTTTCACATGGTTAATGAACAAGTAGAATATTTTTATACGTGCTCTTGCACGTTCGAGTCCTAAGCTGAGCTTCAAGCGGTTAAAATTCAAACTTGATAATACGGATCATAATAGGCTTCAAAATGTAGCAGCAAGATAGCATTTTGCCGCCGTGTCGTCGACACATCCTGAGAGCATTCAGCGCACGCTCGCTCGTGCTGAATCAGCGCTACTTATCTCAATTGCTCCTTGGGGATCTAATCGTTAGTACCTCCACAACACTCAATATCCACTTAACTAGTTTTAGATCGGTACTTACATTCAAAATACTGTCTGCATAAATTATTCGGGAACAAGGTAAAAATCAAATCAATTCTATTAACTATTTATTATATTTTTTTTATTCAATTTGTAACTTCCCTATTTAAAAATTATACGAGAACAGGGTATATAAACATCCAATTAAATCAAATCAAATCAATAATTATTTATAACTTATATGACGAAATACCGCTATAAGTACCTCGGTAATATTAAAAAAACTTATTGGATAAATAATTATAATTCATAATTCATTTATTGTCAGTATTATTTGTTATGTGTCCGGCACAAGCATATACCCCTCCGTGTCCTCCCGTGGATCTTAAAAGCCGACTAAGGGATAACCCGGACTTGTTTGTAAGATTTGTTGGTATAAGATTTGTCCTGACTGCTAAAATTAAAGTAATGTGTAGCTACTGTAAGAAATCGTTAGCAGAGTCAGTCATGGGAAGCAATGGCGGCGATGAGCTCTCACCAATTGTCACGTCTTTATTCCACGATGGCGCAACCCACTGTGAAAAGAGGTCCATTGAGGCTCTGCCTACCCCTTCGGTGAAGGAGGCGTGTGTCAATGTATGTATTGCTTTCGGCCAATATAACCAAAATAAAATTTGCTCGTCTCCATCATCAGATCAGCTCTATGTCACCATCATTTTGTATTGTCATCGGAACTAGACAGGTATGCCAAATTTCAGCTCAATCGGATATCGGAAAGTCACCCTTAACGCCACCCATGAAATACTTATCATTGAGTAGTTCCAATGACCATCTCTGGTCTTTTTTATCAGTTCCACTTCTCTAAATGGCACCTTCTGAATGCACATACTTGTTGCTGAAAATACCGAAATCGCTATATTATGTGTGCCTACAATATTTGAGAAGTTCCCTCAATTTCTCATGGATCAATTTCTCATCAGAACCAGATTTTGATGAAAATGGAACCAATCTGGGAATAAATCGTGTCAACAAAAAATACTATCAGGTTCATAAAAGTTAGCTACATAAAGTTCTTGCATAAAAGCTACTACTAGCGAAGGAAGCGATAAACTACATGTTTTATTTACAAGTTTTTTTTATTTAACTTGTTGTTTGTGTATTTTTGTCTGGGTGGAATCTGGATGGAATCTTGCAACTAAAGGATGGTGGCGAAACGACGAACATTGGTGTACCCAAAATTCGACATAGAGTACACCACTGCTGATCAGGTACTTTGAGATTATCTTAATGGTTGTCCATCACCAGTTTTTGTTCAACACTACGTAAAAAAATCAAATTATTTTTTTATAACTCTCAGGTTTGCAGAATACATATCCGTGTTATGCCACTTTTATAGATTTTTAAAAAGTAATTTTTTTTTTTTATATGTTTGGCTGAATTTATCATGCCAACATAGGCATGATAAATTCATTCATTACATTCATCCTTGTCTACATGTCTACTTGTCTACACCGATTACGGCAGTACCGTGATCTGTGGTCGTAGTCGTATAAGTAGAAAAAATAATACTACGTTTTCGTAGGTGATTTACAGCCTGTGCGGCATCAGAGCAATAAGTGGCGGTAAAACGTAGTGATTATTTTTTCTATTATGCTTAATACAAACTAAAAACATTAATTACGGAGCATTTCATCGTTTATTCTCGGATAATGGCAGGATCTCTGCATTGTATAAATTGTGAAATATGTTTAGACAAGATGTGGGAAGCCTTGTATTCGAAGAAAGTACAAATATAATCTCCCTTAATGCTCAATGGGTTTCTTCTCAAATTAGTACCTACCTACAATTTTCCAATATTATTCAGAAAATCAAGCTGTACCCATGGTCTACCTAGTTATTTGTATCTATGTTGTTATAATGTTTACGCATGGCAGGCGAGTAGCTGGCTGACATCTGAATATTTTGCTACCCAGTAAAATTATTTTGTAGATAACAGAAACTGACTACATTTGCCGGGCATGCTGCGCCCTTGCTGTTTCGCAAATAAGTACAAGTGGGCTAACTCAGACGACAAGTGTAACTCGTCCACTTGGTGACACCCTAGTGTATTGCCTGTGTGTGGACGGTCCATATTGAGGAGACCGAGCTTTGTCGTCCTACGTGATAATCCAACACTAATTCAAGAACAATTACTTAATGTCATACATACGGGATTTTTTAAGACCACGAGAGGTCACTGTCCAAGATAAAGTGTGTCAGCGGTGCTGGTTGCGAGCCCGAAGAATAAGAAAAAAAACAGCCTATCTTTTCTGATACCCACCAGCAAGATGATCAACCTGAACCTATTCTCCGTGACACCCACAAGCAAGATGACCAAGCTGAACCAATTCTCCATGACGCACACCAGCGAGATGACCAACCTGAACCAACTCTCCATGACACACACCAGCAAGATGACCAAGCTGAACCAATTCTCCATGATGCACACCAGCGAGATGACCAACCTGAACCAACTCTCCATGACGCACACCAGCAAGATGACCCACCTGAACCAATTCTCCATGATGCACACCAGCAAGATGACCAACCTTGACCAATTCTCCATGACACCCGGACCTTAATCTCATATTGTTTGAAATGTTTAAATAAATAAATAAATAATGCTGGACAGTTCACACAACATTGGATTAACTACCCTTCAGCAACGTAGAGAGCGTGGAGATCTAATAGAGACCTACAAGATCCTAAACAACCACTACAGTATACCAGATTTATCACAGACACTATATACCATGAACAATAATATAGGACTCAGAGCACACTCGCTGAAGCTGCAACGCGGGCCAAGTACCAGCAATCCGAGGATGCACATATTGCCTAATCGCGTCGTGCGCACTTGGAACCGGCTACCAGACTCAGTGATCAGTGCCACCTCACTGAAATCTTTCAAAAACAGACTTCACAAACATGTAAAGTGCACTGATAAGGACTAAGATATACACGCATCAGCTCCGAGAGCTGCCTGTGTATTATAAATAAATAAAAAAAAAAAAACTAGCCCCAAGCTAAGCAAAGCTTGTGTTATGGGTACTAGACAATTGATATACTCTTCATACAATATATTACATAGATAGATATTTTTTATTATACATAGAAAATACCCAGAACACCCGGAACAAATATCTGCAGATCTGCAGAACAAATATTTGTTCCGAGGCAGGAATCGAACCCGCAACCTCGTGCTTCGCAGGCGAACCGTCCCGCCCGCCGCGCCACAGAGGTTGTCATTTAATAGTTAAAATGTAACTATTAAATGATAGGTACTGAATCATATAACTTTGTGAAACCACTATTTTATTGCTTTCTTTTATTAGGGTTCCGTAGTCAAAGACAAGGAACCCTTATGGATTCGTCATGTCTGCCTGTCTCTCTGTGTATGTCACAGCCTTTTTTTACCGAAACTATAAGATCTATACTGTTGAAACTTGGAAGGTAGATGTATTCTGTGAACCGCATTAAGATTTACACAAAAATTTATAAAAAACAATTATTTTTGGGGTTCCCCATACTTAGAAATGAAACTCAATATTTTTTTTTTCATTAAACCTATACGTGTGGTGTATCTATGGATAGGTCTTCAAAAATGATGTAGAGGTTTCTAATATTTTTTTTTTCTAAACTGAATAGTTTACACGTGAGACACATCCAAAGTGGTAAAAAGTGTGTCCCTCCCCCATAACTTCTAAAATAAGACAATTATAAAACTAAAAAAATATATGATGTACATTACCATGTAACCTTCCAACCAAACTTGGTTTGAACGAGATCTAGTAAGTAGTTTTTTTTTAATACGTCATAAATCGTAATCCATCCAGGAACTTTTATATTATGTTACTTGCTGCTACGGAACCCTTCATGGGCGAGTCCGACTCGCACTTGTCCGCTTTTTAGTAAGTATCTTCCTAACTACCTACCAATCTGCTTAAGACTGCGTTGATTGTTGCACGCGTGCGAGGATGTAAGTATCATACACATTGGTCATTTACTAAAACTTTTTTGGTCAATTTTAATCCGGGTATCCACGATACAAGCTTGTCCTAGTGCGGAGCCCATTGTAATGTTATCATATAGCCTCTATTATTTGTAAATAAAAACATTTGTATATGTATTATTTTGTTTTATTACGTTCTCTATCCATTTGAGCAACTTTTCACGTATTCCAAAGTGATCCAGCTTATACACATGGTTGGTATGAAAAAATACATCATAAGTTTTGCAAGTTATTTTGGTGCCATAATCATGTTTGGTTAACTAATGTTCTCAGCATTGTGTGTTCGGCCAACATCTATGTTTGCTGTCTAGTTACTAGAGTCATAGTACATTTCTTCCATCTGTGACCTGGGGGACATAAAAAGTATGAGTATACATACACTCGGCTACTAGCAATAGCATCAGTGCAAACTGGAGTTGGAGTGTCCAGGGGACCGATTCAGATATTGTAGACATAATAATATAGGTACTCTACATTTTCTGTAAACGAGTAGGCTAATATAATAAAGGTATTATAGTCATGTAATCCTTCAATTTACATCCAAATTACTGTCAAATTATCTTTCAATTATTCTGACTCATTAGAAGGTAGCACGAGCCTGACCCAAACTTATGTTCACATCCTACATAGCCCAAAGTGGAGTTTAAAATATCAGCCCAAACAGAAATTAGCATATAAATAAATAAATAAATAATGCTGGACAAGTTCACACAACATTATCTAGCCCCAAGCTAAGCCAGAGCTTGTGTTATGGGTACTAGATAACTGATATACTTAATATAAACCATTGCATGGTAACAAATCTCAGAAATATATCAGCAGCATGGATAAATGATTCCTACATTAAATACCAATAATAGCCCAGTTTGTAGGGAGATAAAAGATAGTAACCAGGCTGTAGGTAGGTTTTCTAAGGAATTGACTTAGCAGGATAGCTGTAGGTTTTCGGTTAGTGTACCAATATAGGTATTTAAATATAAATAGGTACCTACCACTGTTCGTAAGGAGCTTACCATATCAAGGCACTTATATTGAAAGAGAAGTACAATACTCACATTAGAATCGCAAAGACTTCTCATGGAACTGATTAATTCCAATCCAAAATTGGTTTGTTTTGTTGGAAAATGAGGAGGTCGCACGCATTGAGTTGAGAGTTCTGGCTAAATACTATACAAAACTGTCAAGGCATGCAATTTTTAACAAAAACAATTGTCGATAATCTGAAAATATTTTTAAAACTAATATCACATTTTTTTGTTTACGTTTCTTCACTTATACAGACCTACAAGGATCATTTGGCACGTCTTGTAGCCGCCATTGTGGTGCTGTTTGATATTAGATTTACAAGATGGCGGCGTTAGTTCTGATTTTGGCCTCGTGCCAAACGATCCTTGTAGGTCTGTTCTGTGCGTACACTGCGCTGCGTTGACCGAGCACAGAATAACTATAAAAATGACAGTGACAGCGCAAAGCATAGGATGTCAATTTCAAATGCACCGATCGACAATGCTCTAATCTCTAATGGATGCCGGGCTGTTTTTACTAGATCAGATCAATATTTTCAAAAAATTATTTGATTTTTTCACGTAGTTTTATAAAAAATGTAATGATGGGAATTTCATTGGCTATTCTCATACTATCCAAGGGTATTGTTTTTATGGAATGTCGCAGCGCAGGTACGCGGTCGCCATGACTCTTTAGCAAACTTGTCAAGTTCCGATGACAATACAATACGACGGTGACAGCGAGCTGATCTGATGATGGAGACGGTGGACATTGGAACTCGTCGATGGATAATAGTAGACTGGCCGTGTTTAGGCTCATTTTGATCAGCACACGGTTACGATAACTAATTTTATAATAGCTTGTATTGAAAGATATACATTTCACAAAAAACTTATGTAGATAATCGTATGGCTGATGGTGTCCACGCAGAGAACACAGCTCCATAAAAGAGGCTAAATTAAATAAGGACTAAGATGAAGCTTCAGTAACATTTCCTACAAATCTGTAGCAACCGTTTCATTAACCGGCGTTTATGGCCCGAAATGAGGCTTTAAAAGTGCATTTTTACCCATTATCCGAATCCAATATCGGACGGTCCCCAAAAGAGGCGATTATTTGCCGTCGTGCGTATATTAAACTTTTAATCCGGATCGTCCGGATATAACTGCGGCAGGGACGGATTCAAGACGGTTTTAAATAGGGCGTTATTTTGATTGATTTTAGTTTAAAATATATAAAACTAAATATCTAACATTGTAATTAAAATATTTTTAAGCGAATAAATGAATAACTAACTAACTATAACTAACTAAGAACCTTTGTGCTTCATCATCGGTAACATCGTCCAACAGGTGAGATCGTGGTCAAACAAAGGCCCACAAATGTTAAAAAAAAGATTCTTTCTTTTTTTCATCGTCCTTGTACTGTAACTTTCTCGTCAAAATTTTAGTTATGAATAGTCAAAGTCTAGGTTTAGGCGCTTTATGAGACTGAGTTATTCCCTATGTAATACAGCAATGGATTGACAGCAATATCGCAATATAGTAGGTACAAAATAAAACGGGCTTGGTTTCATACAAATTTACTGTTTGCGGTGTTATATTGCTTACTCTCTCTATCATCTTACTGTTGTCTGCCTAAGGCTTTTAAGTTGGTTTTCCTTTTTTTTTCTTTGAATCATCTGCTCCTTTTTCTCGAGGCACCACACAGGTTCTGACCACCTAGTAGTAAGAAGGATCATCAAATAAAACCGAGCCGTGCTTACTGCCTGATTCTTCTTGGTTTGGTCGCGTTGGAACAGGAATAAATTTATTTATAAGACGATTCAAAATGATCCTTGTGATTTCAATGAATAAAATATTTTTTACTTTGGCTTTAACTTTGACTTTAACTTTGACTCTGTCAGTATTCCATGATTATTTATGTGAACTACGTTTCTGTGCAAGTTGCCCCGTCACCCCCCTCCTCGGACCGCCTAGTCCGGGTATAACTAGTCCCGCACCGCTCCGGAGCGCGACAGTTTAATTGCATTCCATTGTCTGTTGGAAAGAAAGGGAGGTTCATCCCTTAAACCACAGATTGTTAAACAGTTTTTAAGGGTCGGAAAATTGGGTATGAACAAAATAAGCCAATTATTTGTTTGAGATTGTAAGGAGAATTTACAGGGGCAAGTATAATAAAGTCTTATTTAGGTACCAGCGGTGATTATTACTCAAGTTAATTTCTTGCTTATCTGTGAAGGAAAATTATATTCATATAATAATAATAATAAATAATAACAATAAATGTTGCTGGACAGTTCACACAACATTATCTAGCCCCAAGCTAAGCAGAGCTTGTGTTATGGGTACTAGATAACTGGTATACTTTATACAATATATTATATAGATAGATAATTTGATTGTGCATAGAAAATACCCAGAACACCCTGAACAAATATCTACAGATCTTCCAAATATTTGTTCCGAGGCATATTCTATTATATAGGTAGGTACATATTCTAGAAATAAATCTCATAAGTAATAAGAGATAATCAAAATATAGTTTGGATCACGTTTCGATCAACTGTCGATGTCGTAAATGGTACTCCTCAACTGACAATAAAAACCACGCATGTGAATAGATCTTTATGTGACGGAAACTTAAATGGGGCTAAAACGGCATAAAAATAATTATCAATCTATTCAATTTCCGTCCATACCTAATACTGGTTCTATTTCTAGCCCTTTCTGTCCCACTGCTGGGCAAAAGCCACCCCCACTCCTTCCAGACACCACGATCCTGAGCTATGTTTGCCTAGTCAGCCAGAAACTTATCAATGTCGTCTCGCCATCTCCGTGTTGGTGCCGCGTCGCCTTCTCGCTGGGTCAGGACGCCACTCGGTGGCTACGTTCGCCCACAGCTCGCTTGGCATGCGGCAGACATGACCAGCCCAATCACACTTCAGCTTAGCAGCTTTTGAAGCTACATCCACTATTTGGGTTTGTAAGCGCGACGCAGTGTTTCGAATCCTATCCATGAGCCTCACTCTCATGATACTGCGCTCCATCGCACGCTGGCAGACCTTGAGTTTGGACTTCTGAAGCTGCGTCAAGGACCAAGTTTGCGCACCATATTATGCTAAGAAGGGGAGAATGCATGTGTCCATTAATTTTCGCTTTTGCGATAGCGGGAAGGCTGACCTTTCATTAGATATCCCATAGCCCAATAGCTCCTCCAGACATTTACAGTTCACCGTGCGATTTCTGTACTCGAAGGAGACTATTTGGCCAAGGTAGATGTAGTCTTCAACTTATAGCGTCCATAATTCAACTTTAAAATTGAGTTTGAAAGTTGATCAAAACATGATCGAGTAGGCGAAATTGTTATTAAACGTAATACCGATGTTCAGGCAATTTACAAAGTAGTTAATTTTCGTTTGATTCAATCAACTCTCAATATGGTTGTTAGATCTGTATTACGAGAATTAAAAAGAAAGAAAGGAAGAAAAATCATATATTTGTGTCAAAATAACAATAATCCACACAAAATGACACACACACACATATACACACACACACACAGAAACAAAGAAAAATAAAACTAATGTTTTCCTCTTAGCCACGCATCACTGACACTGGCACATAGATCCCTGGGTTTCTCGAACGACTCGTTTCTCGAGATAATTTCTTCCCCATACCCACAAACCATGGAATGAACTTCCATATGAGGTTTTCCCGCTTGGTTACGACTTGTGTTGTTTCAAGAAAAATGTTCAAAAAACCAGTTAAAAAATCCAGCTTGCGCAGCGACTGCTATGTACGCTATAATTATTGACGTTCAAAAAGTTGAGAGTCCCATAAAAACAAACACTTAAGTCAACCAACAAACCAGTTTAAAAATCTAGCTACAGCACTCACAACCAAGCACGCTATAAATATTTAATAAAAAAAAAATAAAAAAAGAAAGAAATACATAAAAACACTTAAGTCAAGCAAAAAACATTTATAAAAATACAACTACCGCAGCGGCTGCTGCTGCTATGCACAAAAAATTACATTCAGAAAAATTCGAGACACACATAAAATCATAGAAAAAACGCTACGTAGATCTACGCTTTGGTAGATCTAGTCCTCAAGTAAAGACCTATACTAAAGACTATAGAATTAGCCTTCTGTATTACGAGCTTGCCTCCAGTCAAAGTTAGATAAACGTAGTTCCGGTGAGCACAACGCTCCAACAACTTTGTAGAGTCCGCACAGAACTAGACGAGTGGAAAGGACTGCATGTGGCGGCTCGCAGTGCACTCATGCATGCGTCCATGTGATGCCTGCCACTCCTCACCGCACCATCTGCCCCAGATATTTTGAGGGCTCAATCAAACTATGACATTTACGTGTAGATTTTTGACGAGCTCTGTGGCGCGGCGGGCGAACGTTCGCCTACGACGCAGGAGGTTGCGGGTTCGATTCCCGCCTCGGAGCAAATATTGGTGCGATCTGCAGATATTTGTTCAGGGTGTTCTGTTTATTTTTTATGTACAATAAAAAATATCGATCTATGAAATATATTGTATTAAGTAGGTATATCAGGTGTCTAGTACTCATAACACAAGCTCTGCTTAGCTTGGGGCTAGATAATATTGTGTGAACTGTCCAGCAATATTTATTGATTTATTTATTTATATACTTTTCACTCGAAATGGGATATTTACCATTATACCATTTCAATAAACATTCGAATCTCGCCAAAAAATAGACGTAACTTTGGATATTATTTCCATCGAGAATATGTTTTCCTATTGACCTATGACCATTCCATAGGCCTATATCCAGCAGTGAGCTTCTACAGGCTGATGATGAAGTGATGATGATGATCAAGTACCTACCTATTAATTGGGCTTTAAAATTTCCAATTGAGCACAAACAATTTTATTTTGGTAAGGTAGTGTTGCCGCTCGACCGGACGTGCGACACAATTGTGTAAAACTCTACTCACTCTTACGAACAATGATGTGAATACGATAATTGTGTGGAACTCCCAAACAGAGGGAGCTAACGAACATCAAATATTTAGCTCCTAAACTAGTGGCTAATTGCTTTGTAAGTACATGGGTAAAATTACTCTAAACATGACTGCTTTACCTATCGTATAATCTACAACTTCGTGAGACCACACACGTCATATTATAATTATGTGCACACAAACACACACACACACACACACACACACACCTCGGTAGAATTTGACAAGTGGAAACGGCTGCATGTGGCGCGACGCAGTGCGTTGGTGCGGCATTTGCACATGGTAAGGGGCTAAAATGGCGCTAAAGTTTACAAAATTCTAAATCTTAGATTTTATAAACTGATCAAATAAATTAGGTACAATATTCACACACACACACATAGACACACGCCTTTTTCTCCGAATGAGTAAGCAGAGCCCCAGATGGGCCTCTTTGTTGCACCATCGTGGGATATAGACGTGACAAATGGTGAGTTCTTCGCCGCCATTGCTTCCCACAACTGACTCTGCTAACGTTTTCTTCCAGTAATAATACTTTCCTTAAGTAAGCCAGCAGTCAGGACAAATCTTATACCATTGAATCTTACAAACAAGTCTGTTACAATTTATAAATATAATTACAGTACAGCAATTTAAACTCATCTTCCTTTTCTATAATTGTAGGTACATGACTCCATCCCGTTATGGGCCTCGCTATTTTTGGTAAAATGTTCAATGTATAACAAAATGGCTCCACTAGACTAAAATTACGCTGTAACAGTTTACATAAGGATTATAAAACTGTGACGCTGTCAAGTGTCAGCTGAACAGAAGTTAGTGGCCTTTAGTCTCTTTATCACGCGTAAATTGGGTAATCTCAAAAACCTCAACTCGGATAGAAACAGCGTTGAAACTAATTACAACAGATATAAAATCCGCAAGCAGTTTATATCACGGCTCGTTATTATGGAGTAAGTAGATTCGAATATGGACGCACACGCAGGAGACTGTGTACATGATGAGAGTTGCACAGAGAGCTATGGAACACGCCATGCTAGGCATCAAGTTTATAGACCGTGTTCCCAACGTCGAGATACGAAGTCGAACGAAGATCAAAGATGTTGAAAATCTTATAACGGAACTAAAATGGAGTTGGGCAGGACACCTGGAAAAGTGAGATGACGATAGGTAAATAAGATTTATAACCAATACAAAAAAAGAAACAATAAATAAGGTGGTACATTGGTGGTGATAGTAAGGCGTTGAATGGCGTCCAAGAACTGAGTACAGAAACGTTGGTCGTCAAGCAGCGAGATGTGCAGACGATATCGCATGCGTCGTGGCCGAACATGGATGAGACTAGCACGGGACCGTAAGGAATGGCACAGACAGATAGGCCTTTTTTTATTTTTTATTCTACTTGAATGACGGAACAAGCCGATGGCCCACCTGATGTTAAGCGGTAACCTCTGCCTTATGAACAGTGCATTCTCACATAGGTCACGTCCACCCAGGACGCGCCTTATGTGGCATTGCACTGTGCCCGCCACCCTGAGACATAAAGATGAAAAGTCTCGTGTGTCACCCATACCCTTCAAACCGGAACTCCGCAATGCAAGCACTACTGCTTTGCGGCAGAAATAGGCATGGTGGTAGTACTTCCCCGGACGAACTCTTTCACAAAAAAGCTCTACTACAACTAATACTACTAGGCCTACCTATTACTCAGCAGTGAGTGAAGTAAGGCTGTGGATGATGATGATGAGATTCGAACTACAAAGCAACATTTTAGTCGCCCAGAACATGCACGTGGCGCGCACGAAGTGGGATAAATTCAAAATGGTTTAGTACTCCTTTTTCTAGGTCCGAATGTGGCTACTACTCACTGTACCTACCTACAATAGTATTTATCCGAATACACGGGCGGAAGTGTTAGAAATGAATAATCCCTAGGAGATGGACTCTCAGCTGTAAAATCAGAAAATAAATGCCAAAAATCTAATTGTTTAAAAGTTTCACAGATAAAAATTCAATATAAAACTTTTTAACGGTAAAAGTATGAAAAATCGTGTCCGGAACCATTAATCTACGAGAAACAAGTGACATTCGCGAAAAACAAAAACATTGGCAAGCGCGGGGATGCCAATACACCCTGATTGGTTGGCATTCGCTCTGTACACCATAAAACCAACATAGTTAACAAATAAAAAACAACATATCATGCAAAAATAGACCTTATCTAACCGCTTCTAGATGTAGGTACAGTTTTAGTAATGAAAAATGTATTTGGTAAAATTAAAAAGAGTAAAAATATTTTTGAGGTTTCAGGTTTTGTTCTGTGGCTTTTCGCACTGTCCAGTTTCAGAGATTAGTTTGTGGATATTTTCACGTTTTCATAGGTATTTCATTTTTATAGACAAGTTTTAATACCTACAACCTACCTAGCCACCCACAACACAAGGTATCCTAGTGTGGCAAAAGTAAACAAATTACTTTTAAAAAAAAAACTTTGTCTTGGATGGTACTTTTTTAGGGTTCCGTAGCGAAATTGCAAAAAACTGAACCCTTATTGATTCGTCATGTCTGTCTGTCTGTCTGTCTGTTCGTTTCGTTTCGTTCGTTCGTTTCAC
Source organism: Operophtera brumata (assembly GCA_932527175.1). NCBI lineage: Eukaryota > Metazoa > Arthropoda > Insecta > Lepidoptera > Geometridae > Operophtera > Operophtera brumata. The sequence goes on along the minus strand of OW052239.1, from coordinate 47,149,475 downwards.
ACACACTATATTTCGTATGTCACAGCCACTTTTTTCCGAAACTATAAGAGCTATGCTGTTGAAACTTGGTAAGTCGATGTATCTGAGAACCGCATTAAGATTTTCACACAAAAATAGAAAAAAAAACAATAAATTTTTGGGGTAATTAATACTTAGAAATGAAACTCAAAAATTTTTTTTTCTTCAATCCCATATTTGTGGGGTTTCCATGGATAGGTCTTCAAAAATGATATTGAGGTTTCTAATATAATATTTTCTAAACTGAATAGTTTGCGCGAGAGACACTTCCAAAGTGGTAAAATGTGTGTCCCCCCCGCCCCCCGTAACTTCTAAAATAAGAGAATGATAAAACTAAAAAAATATATGATGTAAGTACATATTACCATGTAAACTTCCACCGAAAATTGTTTTGACCGAGACCTAGTAAGTAGTTTTTTTTTAATACGTCATAAATCGAAACCATCCAAGAACTTTTATATTATGTTACTTGCTGCTACGGAACCCTCCATGGGCGAGTCCGACTCGCACTTGTACGTTTTTTTTATACAACTTTAGATGACGAAACAAGCTGATAGCCAACCTGATGTTAAGCGGTACCCTCTGCCTATCAACAGTACATTATCTCATAGGTCACGTCCCCCAAGTACGGGCCCTATGTGGCATTGCACTGCGCCCGTCACCCTAAAACATAAAGTTGGAAAGACTCATGTGCCTGTTATTTCACCGGCACCCATACCCTTCAAACCAGAACACAGTAATGCGAGCACTACTGCTTTGCGGCAGAAATAGGTCTGGTGGTAGTTTTCCCCGGACGAAGTCTTTCACAAATAAGCTCTACTACTATCAAAACCTGACAAAGTTGTAGTTTAGTACTTAGTAGTGTAAATGAAATCAGTTTATGAGACATTTCTGTCTCATATATACCTTTTAAACGCACTGCGTTGCTTGAGCTTAAGTAGGTACCTACTTTGGCTGAGGCGTAACTTAGCTTATACTAATGCTTAGCATTGGCTCTGTCCCGCTCTAACACGCGTGATTTGACATTGTGTGTGGAAGAGACAGGGATAATGTTAAGCATTAGTAAGAGCTAAGTAAGATCTATTTATCTCGGCCTTAGTACCTACTTACCGCTATTAAGGCGTGGATATATGTGAAATGTGGTGCATTAAAACCTTTATTCTCCACGTAATTTATAGAAAATCTACAAAAAAGTATATACTTACCTATGTTAATCTACATCATAAAATAATGCAAAAAGAATGGTTTCAAAAACTTAAGGCGCTATAGGTTCAACGAACATTTTTGTATGAGGCGAAGAAGGCGAGCACACGCTCTAATACCGTGTTTTTATGTATAAAAAAATTATATAAAAATGTCGTTCAAAGTTTTGTTTAATTTTGTTGATGAATTCACTAACTCAAATAATAACTAACATGTAACCAAATGTTTCAAAAATTAAAACGTGAGAGAAGTGAGTGAAAAATAGCATTTAAATTTTAAAAAGGAGGTATCATTGTTATTTTTTTTTATCAAGTGAAGTAATTCATATTTTGTATTGAATTATTGATTTCACTAGATAAAAAGCTCAAGAATATCATATATTTTTTTCTTCATAGAAAACTATGAAAATTCTTATCAAAAACTTTAAAATTCTAGAGACATTTGAGAACCTATCGCGCCTTAAGAAAATAACGTAAAATGTAATAAATAAATTTGCAAAGTAGCCTATGTTTTCGTAGTTACAACCATTTTTCTCCTTAACTATCAATCATAAGATGTTTTTATTGCCTTCTGTATATTAAATACCACAACGCCGAAGGAACCTTGTTTTTATTTTTTAATATTAAATTTCTGTTGATTTTTAAATTTAGAAAAACATGATTTTCGCTCTTTTTTCGTTGTGCGAGCGCTATTCTGTCACTTGTTAACTTACCTGAACTTTAAAGAGTTAGGTAGTGACAGAAATTTACATCCATTGACGCCTTAAAAGTACCTACCGCTCGCCATCGGCAGAGGATTCATCCGCACACCTTAGAGCTAGGATGGTCCCGGACAGTGCGCTTTCAGACAAACTTCCTCCCGCGAACGCTCAGGTTGTGGAATGATCTCCCTGCTGAGGTTTTCCCGAGCGACTACAGTATGGGGTTCTTCAAAAGGGGTGTTTGGAAATTTTTAAAGGGTCGGCAACGCGCGTGTGATGCTCCTGGTATTGCAGGCGTTCATAGGCTACGGTAACCGCTTACCAACAGGTGGGGCCGTAAGCTTGTTTGCTACCTTGGTAATATTGAAAAAAAAAAAAAAAAAACGTACCTATATTCTACGATTAGTATTAATCATAAGATAATCATTTGTGGTTTGGCTTTATCTTTAGAACTTTTTTCTGCAATCTTTTACCAAATGCCACGAAAGCAAGTCCGTCAGCCAAATGCTATCTCAAATTACTTTCCCGCCATCACAAAGACTCGCTTATTAAATAAAGTGTCACCCATTTTGTTAGCGATCCGCCATTTTATTTTACGGCCGCCATTTTGTGACGAGTAAATTTTGGCGCGAATAGCACATAAATGTAGCACAATTTTCTCTTTTACTGTTTATTGTTTGTACTTACTAAGTTATAGTTAATAACTAAGTGCATAACTATACTTAGAGTACGTAAGAAATTTGATGTTATTAAATTATAGGCGGTACGGAGGCCTGCAATGCTGTAAGATTATAGGTAATGTTTAAATGACAATTTAACCATAATCTACCACACCTCTGTGGCGCGGCGGCCGAGTAGCCAGCTGAGATAAAAAGGGCTTTGGGTTTGATTCCCGCTGCTTTGTTGGGATTACCCAAATGTTTGTTGATCTGCAAATATTTGTTCCGTGTCTATGTGTTGTGGTACCATGGTACTCGCAGTTCTTGATACCCACGACACAGGGAGTCCTAGTGTGAGATCAGGACTATTTATGTGACTGTTGGTTATTATGTTATTTCAACGTTCGTCTTTCAACATTATCTAAGGACAAAAATATCTTAACAAAAGAACTACATAGGTAGTTAAAACCCAAATAAAGAAGATAATGTTGAACATCTAGAATACCTACTGAATCATCTAAGAAACCAATTTATTAGATAAACAGGCGCTATGAAGGTGACTGAGTGTGCTATATGATACGGGTTACAGGTACACAGTGTAAAAATCTGTAACTTCTAACAAACTTGGTGTGCTTTACCGTGCAAAACAGTATTTCACGCCAACTCAGCGCTTACTATGTACTTTACAAAGCACAAGTTAGGCCACACATGGAATACTGTTCTCACCTATGGCACGGGGCCCCTAAGTACCAGCTGCTTCGCTTTGACTCCCTACAGAGAAGAGCCGTTAGAATCGTCAACGACCCCAAGCTCTCCAGTTCACTAGACCCGCTGGGCCTGCGCCGAGACATCAGCTCGCTCTGTGTGTTCTATCGGCTTTACAATGGGGAGTGCTCTGAGGAGCTGTTCAATCTCATACCCGCTTCCAGGTTCTACCATCGCACTTCTCGACAACGCAAGGGAGCTCATCCACACATCATCGACACGTGGGTATCTCGTACCGCTCGCTTTACGAGATCTTTTCTCCCCCATACGTGCAAGTTGTAGAATGGGATCAATATGCTGAGGTGTTTCCGCTAAATGAAAATATGGAGACGCTTGAAAAAAAATTAAATGAGTCCTTCAGGGCAGGCAACGCATTGGCAATGCCCGTGGTGTTGCAGATGTCAATAGGCGACGGTAACCGATTACCATCAGGCGGGCCGTATGCTACATAGTTTGCCGAGCCATTACATTAAAAAAAAGATGTCAATGGCTTGCCCCCAAGACCTCGACTCGAAGTAAGTGGACTTCGGATCAACACTCAAAAACTGTCCGAACCAAAGGAGAGACAAAACTCATAAAGAGGGATAATTTGGTAAAGTCAGGACTTGTTAGTAAGATTCGTTGGTATAAGATTTGTCCTAGCTAGCTTATTATGGAATGTATTATTTAGCCTCGTCTTTTGAATCAGCCATTATGTATGTCAGTGATCCACTGATTTAGCTATACTGTGTCGAATATCTACGTACATAACATAACTGTGTTCAAGACAGCGAGCACGCGTAGGTTTAATAAGTCTCTTTCGTGACGTCACGGGAGGCTGTCTGCTCTGTCTAGTAAATCACCCACGGACGCTGCTATCAGCTTGTTTCTCCGAGGGATTAATATCTAGAGGGACTGGTCGTGTGTTCTGTACGCCGTTTCAGAAAACTAGGTTTTTGTCAACAATCTTCTTTATTCATATCCCTACAAAAAGAATAATGCAAATACTTATAACACAAAAAACATTTTTTTGAACGCCAATTAATAAATAAATAAATAATGCTGGATAAGTTCACACAACATTATCTAGCCCCAAGCTAAGCCAGAGCTTGTGTTATGGGTAGGTACTAGTTAACTACATACAATACAGTACACACATAGATATTTTTTATTATAGGTACATAGAAAACACCGAGAACACCCTGAACAAATATCTGCAGATCGCACAAATATTTGTTCCGAGGCGGGAATCGAACCCGCAACCTCCTGCGTCGCTAGCGAACCATCGCCAGCCGCGCCACAGAGGTAGTCAATTAAACAGTTGATGCAAAAAAAGACCGTTGCAAACCATCTAAAGATAGCTAAACTGATCCAAATCACTATCAGACGGAAGCGTGCCTAAGATGCTAGCTGCATTGCCACGCTGAATGGAAATACCAAAGCGTTGAACCAGGGGAGGTACCACAACATTCAGACCTGGAATAGTAGATTATGCACTTAGGGGATAGAGCAGTGTCTTACATCTTGGGCGGCATGTTGAACCCTGAGCGTACGAGGGAATCGCCAGGGAGTTATGTAGAGTCACAGAGGAGTATACTCTTATTTTCATACCTTCTCATAACATAACCTTTTCATAACAATACAAAATCACTAAAAATCACAGCACCAAACACCGTCTTTAGTTTCACATTCTTTGAAATTGAGTTCGGTGGCCAGTTCGATTTTCGAACAAACCTCTACAGTGCCATATGGGCATTTTTAGGGTTCCGTAACAAAATTACGGAACCCTTATGGATTCGTCATGTCTATCTATCTGTCTGTCTGTCTGTCCGTGTATGTCACAGCCACTTTTTTCCGAAACTATAAGAGATATGCTGTTGAAACTTGGTAAGTAGATGTATTCTGTGAACCGCATTAAGATTTTCACTCAAAAATAGAAAAAAAAAAAAAAAAAAAAATTGGGGTTACAATACTTACTTACTTAGAATAATACTTACTAGAATACTTAGAACTGAAACACATATTTTTTTTTTCATTGAACCCATCTATGTATAGGTCTTCAAAAATGATAATAAGGTTTCTATATATTTTTTCTAAACTGAATTGTTTGCGCGAGAGACACTTCCAAAGTGGTAAAATGTGTACCCCCCCCCCCCCCCTCATTACTTCTAAAATAAGAGAAAAATACACACCATACAATACCATTTACATGTAAACTTCCAACAAAAATTGGTTTGAACGAGATCTAGTAAGTAGTTTTTTTTAATAGGTCATATATCGTAAACCATCCAAGAACTTTTATAAATTATGTTACTTGCTGCTATGGAACCCTTCATGGGCGAGTCCGACTCGCACTTGCCACATTTTACTCAGAGTTTTTCCAAGAGTTTCATATGAATTTGACATTTCAAATTCAAATCACTTTACTCCCTTGGTAGTATACAACTTTACCTCTTTACTTTACGTTGAGATTGCATCTAACGACTCGCCATTAAAATCATCCAATTCATAAGAATTTCCGGAAAACAACATGGCGTCTTTGAACTCTTTGATAAGAAAGGCTAACAGAAAACGGGTCATCTTCAAGTTCGTCACATTAGTAACAATGTCGGTTCGGATGTTTTTAAATATCTCACAATAACGCTAATGTTTGTCTTATGCTCGCTAATTACTTTAACGTTTACTTTGTGTGATTCAGCTCGTTGTATATGAGTCATACGTACTCGTACCTATAACTTAGATATTAAATGGACTCTCTATGTTATATATGTAAATGCTTTACAAATCAATGGATCACGTGTCGCTACTTTCACTCTGAGTCACTAAAGTTTTGCTCAAAGTAGGACGTACCTATTATATAACAAATTTTCCTGCAAATATCTTAGGTATTTTCTTGCACAATGAAGTAGTACCTACCTAGGTATAGGCACCCAGTTCTTGTAAAGTCATTAAACAATGAATCTTGGCCCAGTTGGACAGTTTTCAATGAAAGAAATGGGTAGGGTAGGAAATCGGGCTACCATCGTATTTTTTCGTAAATTCGATAATTTTATAGTACTTAACAAAAGTTTTTTTTATTTTTATTAAATAAATAGGCAAACTAGCATACCTACGGCCCACCTGATGTGAAGTGGTCACCGTCGCTTATAGACACCGGCAACACCCGGGGTATTGTCGATGCGCTGCCTACCCTGAAGGAATTTATGAACATTTTTCTTGATTATGTTGTAACCAAGCGGGAAAACCTCAGATAGAAGCTCATTCCATAGTTTGTAGGTACGGGGAAGAAATTAGTTTAGTCGTACATACATAAAAATACACATAATTTTCACTAGAAACGGGATATTTACCATGATTTTTGAGTTTTATATGTTCCCGATATTTCATCATTTCCTCATTTCATCTCATCATCATTTCATATTTCATCATTTCCGTGATCATGGCGCATGCAACTGTGCCGAAATATCGGGAACATATAAAACTCAAAAATCATGGTAAATATCCCGTTTCTAGTGAAAATTATGTACATAACCATGATAGTTTCAAAAGTTATATAAAAATACACCTTTTTCCCCGAAGGGGTAGGCAGGGCCTCAATGGGCCTCTTTTCACAGTGGGTTGCACAATCGTGGATTATAGACGTGACGAGTGGTGAGCTCATCGCCGCCATTGCTTCCCACGACAGACTAGCTACCACTTCTTCCATAATAAGCTAGCAGCCAGGATAAATCTTATACCAACGAATCTTACCTATCAACAAGTCCGGGTTAATTTTATAGTACATCATAATAAATAAACCCGACATGCGCAGCAAACCCAAAAAAACGCTAACAAAGTAAATAAAATAAAAGTAAACAACACCTCTTCACGAAAAAATATATGTACATAAAAAATAAAAATAAATACAGCAAAAACAAAGTATCAGGTTTTAAATGGAACATTACATCTTAAGCTAATTATAACTGTTAGCGTTTCTGCAAAAGAACTACTAATGTTTTTGTATCAAGTGTTCTTTGTGTGCGTTAGTTTAGAGTCTAGACTGTATTTCATTCAGGCCCCCCTCAGCAAGAGGTCCAGTGGTCCAGTGTGAGATTGATATTTGTCGCGCAATCACGCATTGAAAACTAGTACTCTCAAATCGTTGTTTGATTTTCATATTAGCTATTATAAGGATACACATTGTTATGCTGAGAACTTAATATCTAGAAAGAGTTATTGTCGGCTTCCTCACTAGGCCAAGCCTGTATCGAGAGAGCCTGACCAGTAAAGAAAAATAAAATTACCTACATTAAATGGCGGAAGGAGTCTCGCTACCTATATTAATAATCTGTGCTAGTGTACCCGCTGTCAGTATTTCGCAATCTGTAATTACCACGGTATTGAGAGCGGAAGGGGAGTGGTCCGTACAACGTCATCCGTGCACAGATCAATGTACCATAACATCTGCGCACGAGTTGACGTCACTGTATTGTTGTCAGTTCATCAGTGATGTGATCACACTCTTTGAATAAAGTATATGATCTAGCTAGGTACTTACATATCCTGGGAATGTGCCTAAGAACACCTACCTGGTATCCATTTTGTACCTACCACAAATATATCTAATTTGTATTTTATATGCTTCAATTCCCAACTTGATGAATGTAGTTAGGTACCTACTTAACTATACAGTGTACAATTTAATAGTTACTACAAATTAAACATTTATTTATAGAAATAATAATACAACTAATACAAGGTATGTACAAAATTAAAGAAAACATAATGAAACAGTTGTGCTACCTGAAGGCCGCTGCTAACAATCTAAAGGTAGCTCAACTGATCAAAATCACTATACCAAGACAGAAGCGTCCCTATGATGCTGGCTGCATTGCCACGCTGAATGGCAATACTAATGCGTTGAGCCAGATAAGAGCAACCTCTCGGGTCACGCGCCGCTTCAAGCATACGCCCTAAAAGAATTTTGAAAACTGATACAGAGTCTCGACCCCGAAAGGCTCAAATAAGTAAGCTCTGTCGAGACTTACTCAGGTTGTGGAATTATCACCCTGCTGAGGTTTTCCCAAGTGACTACAGTACATATTATGGGGTTCTTCAAAAGGGGTGTTAGAATTTTTTTAAAGGATCGGCAACGCGCGTGTGATTCCTCTGGTATTTCAGGCGTCCATAGGCTACGGTAACCGCTTACCAACAGGTGGGAAGTATGCACGTTTGCAACATTGGTAGTATAAAAAAAATTGCTTATTTACGCCTTTTGAGGTCCTCAGCGGAAGCCACCGGCGCCGCACCGCACTGGCGCCGGCGCCCTAACTGATGTCCCGGAACCGGATAGATGAGATGGTGCAAGGGTATCAACGCATGTAGCGTCCCACACACTAGCTGATGTCCCGGATAGATGACATGGTGCAAGGGTATCAACGCATGTAGCGTCCCACACACTAACTGATGTCCCGGATAGATGAGATGGTGCAAGGGTATCAACGCATGTAGCGTCCCACACACAAGTGCATGCTCACTGTTTATTTTAGAACTTAAGTTTAAATTAGTATTTTATCATTAAGTGAAATGTAATTTCTTTTGAGGATAACTATGTTTTACCTGAACACACAAACACATGCACACACTCACAAACTTTCGCTTTTATATTATTAGTGTGATGCGAAAGTTTGTGAGTATGTTCGTTGCTTCTTCACGCTGAAACGGCTTGACGGATTTGGATGAAATTTGGAACAGAAATAGCTGGACTCCTGAAATAACACATAGGAAATTATTTATCCCGATATTTCGGGGCGCAGCTATAGTTCTAAATACTTATCTACGGAGTATAAGGTTATCCATATAAAATTCATTGTTAAGCCACAACTTTACTTCTTATTCAATCGATCAATACAATCTTTTTCGCGCGCTACGTGTGTTCGCGCCAATTTCCGTGCGCCGTGACATTGACAGGTCTGACAGCGTTGTTGTGACACGTACGCAGCGACACTTTTTGTCGGTATTTCTCGAGGCACGTGCTGGCTGAGTATGCAATTATTGTGGGATAGTTTCCTTGTTTTGGACTAAAAATAAACACCGTTGTCATTTAATTTGATAGAAGAATATCTAAAGAATTGATTCAGTAATAAAAAATCAAATTCGTTCGTATATTATTTTAAGAATATGAAATTACAGTTTATTATACTTAAGCCAGGTACCGGGGCATCGCGTTTTCATAATTCTTTTTGGGCGTCTGATCGAAGCGACGCCTGTTCCGAGTGCTGTCTCTTATCTGGCTCAACACATTAGTATTGTCATTCAGCGTGGCAAAGTAGCCAGTATCTTAGGGACGCTTTCGTCTAGTAGTGATTTGGATCAGTTGAGCTATGTTTAGATCGTTAGCAGCGTTATTTAAGTGGCTCAACGGTTTCAATTGCTTTTTTGGAGTGGAGAAAGGTTCGAGTAACGACTAAAAATATGTTTAGTCACATTGTTTGTTCGTTGAATGAATCTTTCAGAGTTTTTTTAGTTATATAGTCATTTTTTAGTAATCAGGATGTCTATATTACTGAAGGACCTGGTGGAAAAAGGTACGACATTTACCTACCTACCCTACAGACGTATGGTGAGATAACTTCCTTACCATCAGTAGGAACCTTCAGTCACATAATTCACTAAGTGCAAGTAAGTGTTGTTGGTAGTAGAGCTTTTTAGTGAAAGAGTTCATCTGGGGTAGTACCTATTTCTGCCGCAAAGCAGTAGTACTCGCATTGCTGTGTTCCTGCAGGCACATGAGACTTTCACCGGCGCAGTGCATTGTCGCATAGGACGCGTCCTAAGTTGACGTGACCTTATGAGGAAATGCACTGTAATAGGCGGAGGTCAGGTAGGCTATAATGCTTGTTCCATCATTCGAATCAAATAACTATATGAAGTAAGTAAGTACAGTAAGTAAAAGTTTATTAAAATTGGTACAGAAAATATGAAACAAGTGTTTTACAAATATTGTCTAAAAGTAAATTAACTATTATGTAAGTACGTACTATATAAGCTGTAACAGTAAGTTGTAGGTAAGTTGACAAACATTTGTAAGTGCACTAGCTCCCACCTTAGGAAAACCTGTGTTGTGGGTAGATATTGCTACAGTTGCGTTTTAAAAAAAAACATTCTATATTTGTGAAAAAAAAATTAGAAGTAAAGAGAATGATAAGTTTGTGAATACACTAACAAACAGTACTATAAGTATGAGCAAGCAAATTGAGTTTAAGATTTTAACAAACACATAATATAATTAATAGAAAAATATACCTACATAAAAGGACACTATAACCAGTAGGTGAAAAAAAATTAGTTTTATTTTATTTCGGCGAGATTGAGTATTAGTTATGATGTGATGATCATGTCATGCGATAGAGTGTGTGTGTGTGTGTGTGTGTGAGTGAGTGAGTAAGAGAAGGTAAAGCGTTAGAAAAAAAAAAACTTAGGGTTACGTGGGTCATTTACGTTTTTAAAGATAAGTAGTTCCTCCAAAATGGATCGATATAAAAATGTACTTACATTGAAACCACTGTAAGTACATTTTTATATCGATCCATTTTGTAGGTACCTACGCAATCCAACGATCTGTATAATAGGTACGACAGCGCAATTTGTAATTGACAGCGGCTGTCAAACGGATGTCATGGCGACTAACGAGCGGGAAAACAATTTGTAGCATCACAATTTATTATTTGACAAAAGACTATGTCGGAAAGAGCGTGTTTTGTGTGTGTAAAGTGAGTATACACTACAGCATTTTCCCGAGCATTTCCATGTAATGTTCCGTTCCTGCGAATGCTCGACGCTGTGTTCGACGTAATGCTCAAGGCAAGTGAGCATTTACCTGCAACATTCCTTTTTATTTTACGTCTCGCTCGCGCACCTCATGCCGCGTAGCACGTTGTCTTTACTCGATGAAATGTTACACAAATTCGCTCTTTGGTTTGTAACATCAAGTTGTAACAAAGCGTCGAAATATTCGTTTCGTGAGGTTTACACATAGAGCGGCTCGATGTTCTGTTAAAAGTAAATACTGTAGTGTATACGCACCTTTAGTGAATTGGACATTTTGGTGTGATTTTGGTAAGACGCGTGACGCGGCAAGAGAGTAGCCGACTGAGATGAGAGAGGTGCGGGTTCGATTCCCGCGGAGACAATGTTTGATAAATAGATAGATAACACTTTATTGCACACCCCATAAAAATTAACACATTAAAAACAATCGAAAAATAAGTATGGAAGTACAATGTGTGGTCATATCGCTGAGAGCGATCTCTTCCAGACAACCTTTGGATGGACTGGAATTGACGAGAACGATAAAGGACGGTGGTGTAGAAAAAAGGTATACGTATACAATACAATCTAACTTTTAATACATAAATACATATTATAACTACAAAAAATATAATAAATAAAAATCTGAACATATGCGACATGAAATAAAAGTGATTGAGCAATTAGCCTTTTGAAGATAGGAAAAGATTTGGCGGCTCTGATAACCAGAGGAAGATCATTCTATAGGCGGATAGCGCACAGTAAAGGAATATTAGTAATGTTTGCATGATCTGCAAATAAACTCGAGTGGTTCCCGTTCGATCCCTTGGCTATGATCCAGTGGACTTTGATCGTCCTGTTCCATCCCTTAACATTTTCAGGCAACTTTCAAATTCCTGATGGATCCCTTTAAGATTTTGTTAGGGAAGTACAGTCAGCGTAAAAATAATAAATCTCTATAGGCACATATAAAATATTACTAATTATACCTAGTAGCTATAGGTATTTGGAAATAAAATTTTGATGAATTTATTTTGACGAAAAATCGCGTGCGAAAAATCACGAAAGAAAAATCTCGAATGAATAATCTCGTTCGATTGAATAATCTCGAAAGAAAAATAACGAAAAAAAATATCTCGATTGAAAAATCTCGAATGAAAATCTCGAACAAAAAATATCGATTGAAAAATCCGTGTCTGTGTGTTGTGTAGTACGGTAGGTACTGATACCCACGCACGGCACGTGGGGATTGTAGAGTTGGATCAGAACTATGTATCTGACTGTTGGGTAACTAATATTATAGGTATGTTATACTGTTATTTGAACTAATCTATACTACGAGCGTAACAAATCGGTAGGTTGGTACAGTTTAACCCAAAATATATGTCCGATCGACTGTTTTCGTTTGCGTAGAAAAGCGCAGACTGTTAGCCGATAGTAGCCGAACGTATAGTATAGCTCTGTCCCGCTGTATAGCTCTGTCCCGCTCACATCTAAGAGTCGACTGGATGAACAAGATGCTGCGATTTTGCCGCGAAATCGATTAACCAATAACAGCGCAAGGTTTTAGCGCGCGTTTGCTATTGGTAGAAAGAAGGTTCCCGCGCTGTAGAAATTGGTCTACGGCACAGGTACATCGGGGCGACTTATATTTTGGGTAAAACTATTCTATTATTTGAACCCACCCACGATACTATTAGTTTTACCCGCCGTACTACATTATTTAAAACCATTCACGATACATCCGAACCAATCCGGACTTTTTGATAAGTTGGTATAAGATTTGTCCTAGCTACTAGCTTATTATGGAATGTGTAGCTGGAAGAAAGCGTTGGCCGAGCCAGTCGTGGGAAGCAATGGCGGCGATGAGCTCACCACTTGTCAGGTCTATATTCCACGATGGTGCAACCCACTGTGAAAAGAGGCCCATTGGGGCTCTGCCTACCCCTTCGGGGAAAGTGGCGTGTGTCTATGTATATAATTATGTATGTATTCACGATACAATTATCTGATGTTGCCCACTATAGGTATTACTATTCTAGTATAAGTAGTAGTAGAGCTTTTTTGTGAAAGAGTTCGTCCGGGGAAGTACTACCACCGTACCTATTTTTGCCGCAAAGCAGTAGTGCTCGCATTGCTGTGTTCCGGTTTGAAGGGAAAATTAAAATTTGGTGCCGGTGAAATTACAGGCACATGAGACTTTTCATCTTGATGTATTAGGGTGGCGGGGGCAGTGCAATGCCACATAGAGTGCGTCCTAGATGGACGTGACCTATGAGGTACCTAATGCACAGTTCATAGGCAGAGGTTACCGCTTAACATCAGGTTGGCCATCTGCTTGTTCGTCATTAACTACACTTGATCGCTTAGACGAATTAAAACCCTCTTTGCTTGATGCAGTCGGGTAAAATTAATGTTCCCCCCCCCCCCCCCTCCCACTGATCAATTCTTGCTTAGTTCTCACGTACCTACCTGGGTTGACGACTTCAATATAACAATCGCACATTTTCAGTATAAAAAACACATTCGTACATAATATTTTGTCATTTTGTGTTCCTAGTTCCCACACTAACATTATTACAGTTCGCGCCTGTTGTTTGTCGCAGTGATTTTATAGAACGTTCTTTGGAAGGATTAGGATCTACTATAATTACTATATTATGTGCCATTCGTTACTTATAGAATGCCACGACGAACAGTCCTGAGCCGCCGTTATCCACCGACTTCCTATGTTATATTAAATTTTAAGAGCCTGTGGTGTCCCACTGCAGGGCAAAGGCCTCACTTTCTTCTCTCCAGTCCTCTCTATTTTGGGCCACTGTGGACCAATCCTTTAAATAGGTACTATTTTTTGTCTCTCCATCTTCGCCGCGGTCTGCCACGAGATCGTTTTCCGTTCAGAAGCGTCCACTCTGTTATGGCTTTAGCACATAACCCGTCTGACATGCGGCAGACGTGGCCCAATCCCACTTCAATTTAGCTGCTTTCTGTCCGACATCCACGATTTGCGTTTTGGAGCCATTAGCATAGGAGTATCTATACTGACTTCTAACGCAGCGACCCCAACGACGCCAAAATTTTACAGACTCTTTATTACAATTTTGGAGTCGTTGCGTTACATGCTCACTCAGAGTGGCGTAACAATAGGGTGGCAGGGCTGGCAAAATGCCACGGGCCCCCGACCCAAGAGGACCCCGGCCCAACAGGCCGCTTTTTTTTTTTTTTTTTTACATTGTAACTGATTATTTTATTTTGGTTGAAAAGTATATTTTTATAAGTTCTGCTTAGAATCCAAAGTGAGACAACATTTTTTTTTATATTTTTGAATTTGCCACGAGCCCACAACTTTTTTTTTTTTAAATTTTCGTATTTGCCACGGGCCCCAGATGGTATAGTTACGCCACTGCTCACTCAGTAACAGTAAAGGTTACTGACTTGATGTTAATACAGTAACTACTTGAGGATGTAATCTAAACAAATCATAGACTAGAAACACGACTGGTGAAACTGTTTCTCGATAATTTATTTTTTATATTTGCTACTTTAGGAGCAAAACGAAGTTTTATCATTTGTCGCTTTTTTCAGTTACTTCCGAGCTGAAGAAATCTATACCTCATCTCTTCCTGGGTTCAGGTGAGCAACAGCGCTGTCACTTTCTTGCAGCTATTGTTTTCTTGCTAGACTCCGCCCATCAGTCAATCTAGCGGCTCTTTATTCTAAGTACCAACGGCTGTCCATTCTGAGAGCTTTATGTGCCATTACAATAGCCAAAACTGTAAAAACTGTGAACATTATTTTGTTTGTACTACACTTAACGTAATGTAGTACATTGCCCTTGGGTTGTAGCTAATTTGTAAGACGACAAACAGACATACTATTGTTGAATAATTATAGTACATTTCTCAGAGATCAAATTATATATAGCGCATATATTATGAATCGTAAGCAGATGAGCATTCGTGAAGATAGCACAAAGATCACAGCAATTCAGTGGGTGGAGGCGGCCCATGGTCATCATGGTACAGTCGTCATGTTAATCTATGAAGAAGGCTTATGTCCAGCAGTGGACTTCTACAGGTTGATGATGATAACTCATCGCTGGCGGAGATAGTTTTTGATAGTAGTAGAGCTTTTTTGTGAAAGAGTTCGTCCGGGGATGTACTACCACCATACCTATTTCTGCCATAAAGCAGTATCGCTCGCATTGCTGTGTTTCGGTTTGAAAGGTATGGTTGCCGGTGAAATTACAGGCACATGAGTCTTTTCATCTTTAAGTCACAGAGTGGCGTGCGTGTGGCGGGCGCAGTGCAATGCCACATAGGGTGCGTCCTATGTGGACGTAACTTATCTGGCACGGCATTAGATAACATTCGTTTACACACACAAACATCCTCTCACCCTAAATGCATATCTAAAGTCAAAGTCAAAAGTATTTTATTCATGAAATCACTAGGATCATTTTGACTCGTCTTATAAACTAAATTGACTGTTCCAACGCGACTAAACCTAGAAGAATCAGGCAACAAACACGGCTCGGCTTTATTTGATGATCCTTCTTACTACTAGGTGAGGAGCGCCTGTGTGGTGCCTCGAGAACAAGTGGAAGCTGATTCAAAGAAAAAAGGAAAACCAACTTAAAAGCCTCAGGCAGTAAAAGTAAGATGCTATAAAAAAAAACGTGAATCATATCAATTATTTTATAAAGACGGGAAATTTTCACATACCGTTAAATTTAAAGGTACGTGAAAATTTACCGTTTTTATAAAATAAGTAAGATGCTAGAGAAAATCAGCAAAAGTTCATAAGTCAGAACACGCTACCCTAGATATACTTGTAAATAACACATCAATAATAAATTATAAGTAGGTACAGACATTACAAATTGACAAATTAGCTGTCGAGGGGCAGAGTGACATCAGGCCACGCGGCTTTATCATGTAGAGTTAATAATCTCTTCTCCGACGGGAGTAAAAATTATACAGCGCGCAATCCGTCGGTTTCAAGGCAAGGGTTACGGGTTCGATTCCTTATTATTTTACGAAGTATCTTGAACTCGTACAGGATAAAAGTTGTCATTAAGATAAAACGCTTTGCAAATACTCAGAAACGCTTTTAGGGTTCCGTACCCAAAGGGTAAACCGGGACCCTATTACTAAAACTCCGCTGTCCGTCCCTCCGTCAGTCTGTCTGTCTGTCCGTCTGTCACCAGGCTGTATCTCATGAATCGTGATAGTTAGAGTTTAAATTTTCACAGATGATGTATTTCTGTTGCCTATAACAACAAATACTTACTAAAAAACAGAATATAATAAATATCTAAGGGGGCTCCGATACAACGAACGTGATTTTTGCTCGTTTTTGCTCGATAATGATAACGGCAACAGATAGACGCTTGAAATATTCTCAGAATATTTAGTTATATATTATCGCGTTAAAAATAAATAATTAAATTAAAATAAAACAAATATTTAAGCTCCCATACAACAAACGTGTTTTTTTGCCGTTTTTATAGATAATGGTACGGAACCCTTCGTGCGCGAGTCGACTTGCACTTGGCCGTTTTTTTTCAATGATCATTAAACAAATGGCCTCTATTCTAAAATGCTCTGATAATTCTCATTTTGGCGCAGTATCTCTATGGCACTCCACTTGAACATGCGATTGTATGATACGCTGAGCGCAAAACGCGTGTGTGTTAGAGACGGTCTTGAATAGTCTTCATGAACAATAGACGTGATTGGTTATATACCGTTGTAGGCATAGATCTAGCGAAAATTCTAAGTCTATGGTTGTAGGCATGTCTTGGATAATTTTGCTGTGTACTTGAAATACCTTAAAACTACATATAATTAACCGATGACGCAGTTTACATATTATTTACTGCTCTATCTTGCTATTCAAAAGAAAATACTGTTATTTTTTTTTACTTTGATAGACCTTTGTTTGACCACGATCTCACCTGTTGGTAAGTGATGATGTGGTCGAAGATGGAGCACAAAGGTCTAGGAGGCACCTATTCACACTAGCCTTTAAGAGACCGAGATTATAGTCTTCAGGAAAGACAGACAACGGTAGTGTATTCCACTCCTTAGCAGTTCACATTATAAAGGTAGAACTGAAACGCTTAGTACGAAGAGGGTATACTAATGAGGTAAGGATGGTATCGAGCCGTGCGTCTGCTCATTCTATGATGAATGATAGGATATGGTGGGATCAGGCCGTGCAGTTCCTGGGAGCATTCCCCGAAATGTAACCTATAGAAGATCGCAAGGCATGCGACTTTATGGTGGTGCTTAGGATATGCTTAGCGTCTTTTATAAGATTTTTAACGGGGAATGCTTTGAGGAGCTGTTTGAACTAATCCCAGCTTTGCACTTTCATAACCGCTCATCCCGCCATAGTACGCGAGCTCACCCGCACATTGTGGATGCGTGAAGGTCTCGCACAGTGCGTTTCACGCGATCGTTTCTCCCGCGCACCTGCAAGGCATGGAATGAGCTCCCGTTGGATGTCTTCCCACAGGGCTACAATATGGGTAAATTCAAGAGGGATCTTAATGGTAGGCAGCGCGTTTGCAATACCGTGGGTGTTGCAGATGTCCATAGGCGGCGGTGAATGCTTTACATCAGGCGGGCCGACTGCTTGTTTGTCACCTTATAGCATATTAAAAAAAATTGGAAAGTTTTTTTTCACGCCCTCTACTTTTAGGAATCCCCTACCCCTCCCGTCTTTAATTATAAATGTTTCTGTTTTTTTATTATTTTTTGTTAGTTATTCAATACAAATACACACTGTCTGACAACTGACTATGTATTATGGTTCATGAGATGCTCGCTGACATATGGACGGACAGCAGAGGATTAGTCATAGGGTCCCGTGAGCACCCTTTGGGTATGTACGGAACTCTAAATACCGTGTTATCATTCAATCGTAAAATACGTAGCTTATTTATTATCCACGCAGTCGGGTAAACCCACAATAAAAGAGTCTGAATACATTCTTATCTGTTTAATACGAGAAGGATCATAATATTTTTATCTAAATCTTAGCTCAAGCGTATTTCATAAAGATGACTCCGCAATGTTACAATAAATAAAAAAAAAAACGGCTTTTTTCAGTGTTCCAACATAAAACCAAATAGTAATTGGAGACCCGTCAGGATCCCGTTGGATCCCTGACCCTCATTATCAGACCCTGGGTCTGCGGGAGGTGACATCCCTGACCCTCATCATCAGGCCGTGGGTCTGCGGGAGGTGACATCCCTGACCCTCATCATCAGACCCTGGGTCTACGGAGGTGACATCCCTGACCCTCATCATCAGGCCGTGGGTCTGCGGGAGGTGACATCCCTGACCCTAATCATCAGACCCTGGGACTGTGGGAGGTGACATCCCTGACCCTCATCATCAGGCCGTGGGTCTGCGGGAGGTGACATCCTTGACCCTAATCATCAGACCCTGGGTCTGCGGGAGGTGACATCCCTTACCCTCATCATTAGACCCTGGGTCTGTGGAGGTGACATCCCTGAACCTCATCATCAGACCCTGGGTCTGCGGGAGGTGACATCTCTGACCCTCAACATCAGGCCGTGGGTCTACGGGAGGTGACATCCCTGACCCTCATCATCATACCCTGGGTCTGCGGAGGTGACATCCCTGACCCTCATCATCAGGCCATGGGTCTGCGGGAGGTGACATCCCTGACCCTCATCATCAGACCCTGGGTCTGCGGAGGTGACATCCCTGACCCTCATCATCAGGCCGTGGGTCTGCGGGAGGTGACATCCCTGACCCTCATCATCATACCCTGGGTCTGCGGAGGTGACATCCCTGACCCTCATCATCAGGCCGTGGGTCTGCGGGAGGTGACATCCCTGACCCTAATCATCAGACCCTGGGTCTGCGGAGGTGACATCCCTGACCCTCATCATCAGGCCGTGGGTCTGCGGCAGGTGACATCCCTGACCCTATTCATCAGACCCTGGGTCTGCGGGAGGAAGACAGTCATGTCAAAATAGTCATTTGTTTATAAAGCAAGTGAAATATATGAACGTAGCACCCGGGATTCTGACAGAATTGTTCTACCTACAGATCGTTCACAAAAGCAAGGCAATTATTTTGTGTATTGGCAGCATTGCCTACGGTGCTGCCAACAATATATGTAGCATTTACCCCACTTCGTGATTGGTGGTCGCCGGCAACATTATCTAAACTTGTATGTACCTACCACCGATTAATATGTTTTACTTGCCTATTTTTAAATAATATACAGTTATAAGACTAGTAAGGTTGTAAATGATAACACTATTTAAATTATAAACTATTTATTTTTTCTGACAGTAATTATGGTCTAATGGAACAATTCCAGATATATCACTGTCACTTGCATAAACGTCATCATCATCTGTCGTATCTGAATCTGTGCTGCTGTCATTTCCTAGTTCAATTATCAGTAATATAATCCATTCAGACATCAAGTTCATAAAATTTGTCTTCTAAATTTTTTACGTGTTCACTGTTTTTGCCAGTCCTGAGGGGTTATAGATGAAATAGCTTCTTCAGTTAACTTCACGATATTCCCAGTTTCTTGGCCGACATTATTGCTAGCTACTCGTCTCTTTAGAATACTCCACATATAAACTCAATTGCATTTAAGTCGCAGTGGTAGGGGGTAGAGTAGAGTGGTAGAGGCAACTTCACCTTCTTTAGATATTCTACTAACGCTTCTCTCCGAAATGCCTGAAATAGGCACAAAATTTGTATCATTTTATAAAATTAAATATTTATAATAACACAAACAAGGACAATATCATAAAGAAATAAATTAAATTCATTTAGATTATTATTTTAATTCGTTATTTCAGTAAATTATAATTACCCATACTAAAGACATTGTTTCGGAAGCTGGTATCCCTATTTTACTAACCTGTCATATGATTGAGTGGAATTAACGGGGCTTAGTTTCCCTTTTCTCTCTTACGAAAGGCACGCACCTTCAACACAATCTCTCTTGCATTGCTTCCAAATGGCTTTGGCATGATTAATGCGAAAAATATTAAATATAATCACAAAAACTATCGGAGCAGTCTATGACAATCTGCCCATTTGACAAACAACAGATTGACAAGCACTAGTGCCAAAATCACGGCGAAAAAGTGCCTTGCTTTTGTGAATGATCAGTACTCTTACCACAAGTTTCTGACGTTATCGAATCGCTAGCGAAACGATTGTCAATGTCAAATATTAACCAATCAAGGCATTAACATTTCTATATAGTCACCCCGATGTCATTGGCCAATATTTGACACTGACTATCGTTTCGCTAGCGATTCGATAACGTCAGAAACTTGTGGTAAGTGGTTCCGCGGACAAAGCACTTATGTCAGACTTTGTTTGATATAAGTGGCCGTCTAATAAGTAGATATAACTTACTCAGAGTTGTGTCAAAAGTTCGACAAACATCTACACTTGCGTAAAATCATACAAATCAATCGGCACACATACCAATTGCAACACCATCTGAGCTGATCTCGCAACCTGTCTACACGTAGCGTAGTGCTCTAAGCTAACACATAGGTATACCTAGCACTGTTTGTTTATGTATTAAACATCTATTGATTTGGGGTGGAAGCTGTCTTCTCAGGGACTCACCCGCATCCCCACCACCATGGCTCTCGCACCTCCTGCCCTTCTGCTAAAAATTTCATGTAAATGCAGCCCTCTGCCAGTCATGCGGTGGCAAATTGTGAATTAACGTCCCGGATGTGGAGTTGAAATGCTCGGACGATGAAATTGACTCGACTACAGACTGGGCGCCTCTCCCAGCGTCCATCACGGCCATCGAGACACCATCTTCGTGCGAGCCCGGACCATGTAAGATAGAAGATCCATTTTTGAGAGAACTGCTATGCCTACAGATACCAATTAGGTCCCAAATTAAACCTAATTAAATTTACTACAACTTCATTGCAAGTAATATTTGACGTGTAATGCGTATTTTACAAGATATTTCACAAAATATGTGAACATTTAAAAAAAAACACTTTTAGGAAAAAATTGCCTATTTTCGAAGAACTGTATATTGGGAACCAATGGCATGTATAGATCTAAAGCTAAAATCAAATTATAGTAAATTTAGTTTACTTTAAAAGTATTCGGAGTGACTATACCGGTCAGGCGCTTCCTTCACTAAGATATTGAGAAAAAACAGATAAAACACCGAAAATTTCATGGTTTTTTGGGCACACCGCCGAACGCACAGCACTTGGAAAATTTCAAATCTGGTTTTTTAATATTGGTTAAGTCCCTAACAATATATAAAAAAATCTGCGTGACCCGAACTTTTGAAAGCACGGATGTACATAATCATCTTGACTGGACTAAAATTAAATTTGAGTTGGTAGCCAGGCCAAAATTATTGATACAACGAATTCACCGCTGCACCACCAGTGCACCACCAGTGCCGTAGCACCACCAGTGCACCACCAGTGCCATAGAAAGAAAGAAAGAAAGAAAGAAAGAAAGAAACATTTATTTATGACTATACAAACAAAGACACACACCAACAAAAAAAAAGCAAACAAGATAGGAACTAAATAAAAACTAAAACAAAAACAAATTACACAGATAAAAAGAATAAGACAATTTGTGTGTGTGCGTCATAGCTCCTTTTATGCGTGGAAATCTATACGATCTCGAGAGGAAGAAAGCAGACTGTCACTCTCTAATGACTGCAAATACGTAGTTAGCAAAAATATGCTAATACAAAAAAAACAGACAACCATTAGAAGTGTTTTCTGAAGTTGGCTAAAAAGTACAATGAAACTAACACAACTTCACTATTCGATTCTTGCCACAGACAGTCGTACCACCTGTCGAAATTTTAACTTCTCAACTATGACTCCCCTGTGAGCAACCCCCTACAATCCGTGCCCATCTATATGCGTCCCACAGCTCCGCAGGGTTCGTACGGTTAGCTAAACGATTGTTTAAGTGTAAGTAGCCCGCGACAGGTGTTCGGTTAAACCGAGGTTAAACCGCGTAAATTGGCTTTATGTAGCTCGTATGCAAAGTTGAAAGTAGTTATGTTCTGGTTATCAATGCAGGTGGCCCGCGGAGACTGGCAGAGCCATCTGAACTAAAAGTCGTGGGCTCCCAAACCACAACGTGAACCAATTAGTACTGTAGGTACAGCTAACAACTATATAGGAGCATTTATGCACTACGGCGGCGGTGTCCCTTATGATATACAAAGATACACCTATAGCCCTTAAGTATTTAGGTTGACATAGGTCTTTAGGTTGACCTAGGTCTTTAGGTTGACCTAGGACTTTAGGTATACAACTTTAAATGCAGAACAAGCAGATGGACATTGAAAGTTGTCTGGAACGAGACTAAAATTGTGAATCATGTTTCGATCTACTTTCAAACTCAATTTTGAGATACCAACATCATCATCGCTAGCTAGCTGGTTTTTTTTAATTAAACAACTTGGAATGTCGGATCAAGCATATGGCCCACCTGATATTAAGCGGTACCCTCTGCCTATGAACAGTGCATTATCTCATAGGTCACGTCCACAAAGAACGCGCCCTATGTGGCACTGGCATTGCATTGCGTCCGTCACTCTAAAACGTAAAGATGGAAAGTCTCATGTGACTGCAATTTCACCGGCACCCATAACCCTTCAAACTGGAACACAGTAATAAGAGCATTAATGCTTTGCGGCAGAAATAGGTATGGAGGTAGAACTTCCCCGGACGATCTCTTTCACAAAAAAGTTCTACTACTACTACTACTAGACTTTCCAATAACTCTACGATAGTTAGCATTCCATAAACTATCAACGCCAAAATATGGCACCTTTGAAAATTCTAACAGGGACAAATGAGTTCGATACATTGTCGGTTCACACTAGTCGTTAAATGTGTTCGATAAACAAACAGAGATGGACGGATAAATCTTGACAGAATTGTTTCTTTTTACGCGTATATTATTTATCTTTTAGTTGAGACACTTTTTGAGCGCTAATCCGAATCACTGTCTCTGCGACGCAGGAGGTTACGGGTTCGATTCTCGCCTCAAAACAAATATTTGTACTATCTGCAGATATTTGTTCTGGGTATTTTCTATGTATTATAAAAAATATCTATATTTGTTATATATTGTATTAATTATATCAGTTATTTAGAACCCATAACGCAAGCTGTATGCTTAGGTTGGGGCTATAATAATGTTGTGTGAACTGTCCAGCATTATTTAATTATTTATTATTAACAGTGCCGTTCATACTTTTAAAGGTAGGTCAGTAACATAAGTATTTAAAATCTACATTCTAACAGGTCCAATTATTGCACCTGATTGGTTAAATTCAATAATAACAAACGGATCCAAATAAAACTTTATTTCCAAGATGCAAGGCTCCAAATAGACAGCGTCCGCAAAATTATGACGTAACCGCATAACTGGGCACAGATCCATAGATTATTTAAAGTTACTACGGGGTTAGAACCTCAGAAAACTTAAGGGCCATTATCTACTGAAGCGTGGCGGTACGGTCTCGTCCCTCTACATACTTAAATGCTTACGTGACATTTAAGCCACTGTTCATTATACCTATTCTATAATAATATCTCGTAAAATATACCTAGATAGTTTTACAAAACCCCTACAGAAAGCCCTTGCCTTTGTTGTATTGATTTCAGTCATCTATTTTTTTACCCAATAATATGCACCATATTGACAAACAATCAAATCTAGCCAAAAGCACAGAATATATAATAGTTGCCAAAAGTTAGAGGAAACTTTGTGTTTTTTTATCTAGGAAATATTGTCCTATCGTGTTTCTGGTAAAGTACTAAATATTGTACTTGAATAAGTTTGTTAAAAATCAAATCTAAGATTATGAATTTTGCGGCATACAACTTTTTACAGAAAAGTCCGATTTTGAAGATTATTTTTTGTTGTATCGAAGGGAGTCTTTTTTCAAATTTTGTTCGTTTTGTCTTGCTTTTATGACTATTATTGTCGCTATTCTTAGCGCTATTCTTAGTCTATATTCCACGATGATGCAACCCACTGTGAAAAGAGGCCTATTGTGGCTCTGCCTACCCCTTCGGGGAAAAAGGCGTGTGTCTATGTATGTATGTATGTATTCTTAGCGCCTTGGGTGTATTTTCTAAGTAGGTTCAAACACAGGTATTTATATACATAGGCACACGTCAGTTTCCCCAAGGGACTAGTGGGAATAAATCAAAGGAGTACGCAGAACCTCAAATGGGTGTTTTTGGGTTGCACCATCGTGGGAAATATACGTGACAAGTGGTGAGCTCATCACCGCCCTTGCTTCCCACGACTGAATCTGCTAACGCTTTCTTCTAGTAATAACACATTCCATAAATTAATAAACTAGCAGCCAGGGTACCAACGAATCCTACAAACAAGTCCAAGTAATCCCTAGTCGGCTTTTACGACATCCACGGGAGGAGATGGAGGGGATCTATTCTTAGGCCGGACACACCACGGCTATTAACTGAGGCAACAGGTCATAGAATAAATATTAGTAACCGGGTATCTATTAAGCGAAAAATTAGGATACTCGTCTGACGGCGCCGCTTTAGTTAATAGCTGCCTTAATAGTTACATAGTAAACAGCCACGGAATATCAAATAGTTTGTAGTTGGGTGCAGAACCGGTCTCCTCAAGGTCTAAAATACGCATTAACAGCTAGTATGAATGTGGGAGTGCAGTTAGCGACGACATGTTGGCACTTTCACTAGATAATATAATCATCATAGAGAGGTCCACTGTGGGTCTAAAGTGCCATTACGAACGGTCTTGAGCCCCCATTCATCCATCACCACCACCGGTCCACCATCCGGGGAATGCTCCCAGGAACTTCATGATCTGATCCCACCATCACCTTTTCATCATAGGACGAGCAGACGTACGGCTCGGTACCATACTTATCTCATTAGTATACCCTCTATTCGTACTAAACGTTTCAGTTCTACCTTTATAATGCGAACTGCTAAGGAGTGGAATACCCTACCGTCGTCTGTCTTTCCTGAAAACTATAATCTGGGTCTCGTCAAGGCTAGAGTGAATAGGTGCCTTTTAGACCTTTGTGCTCCATCTTCGGCCACATCGACACTTACCAACAGGTGAGATCGTGGTCAAACAAAGGTCTATCAATGTTACAAAAAAAACGTCTTCCTGCCACCTAACGTCGTTAGGCCATCCAGAGGGGGACTGGACACTAGGTCACGTCATCCGGTCCGTGGCCTCGAGAACCTTTATTTCCCAACGGTTGTCACTGTCAAGACAGAACCAAACCAGAGACAAAGGAGACCGAATAGTCTAGTCCAAGTGCCACCGCACCAGCTGGGGACTGTAGATGGGTACGTATTGGCATTTAAGCAAATAACTGTAGATCACGTAAGATCGTTTCATCAGACTATTATTCGGCCTCTTGGGCGATATAACGGCCTAGGTTTGGCAAATAATGATTTATAATATATTTTTTAGGGTTCCGTACCCAAAGGGTAAAACGGGACCCTATTACTAAGACTCTGGCGTTCGTCCGTCTGTCTGTTTGTCCGTCGGTCAACAGGCTGTATCATGAACCGCGATAGTTAGACAGTTGAAATTTTAACAGACGGTGTATTTCTGTTGCCGCTATAACAACAAATACTAAAAAACAGAATAAAATAAATATTTAAGGGGGCTCCCACACAACAAAGATGTATTTTTGCCGTTTTTATAGATAATGGTACGGAATGGTGGTTTTGACGACCTCTGTGGCGCGGCGGGCTAAGGTTGGCCTGCGACGAAGGAGGTTGTGGGTTCGATTCCCGGCTCGGAACAAATATTTGTGCGATCGCAGATATTTGTTCAGGGTATTCTGGGTATTTTCTATGAATAATAAAAAATATCTATCTACGTAATAATATTGTATTAAGTATATCAGTTATCTAGTACCCATAACACTAGCTCTGCTTAGCTTGGGGCTAGATTATGTTGTGTGAACTATCCAGCATTATTTATTAATATTTATTTATAACCCTTCGTGCGCGAGTCCGACTCGCACTTGGCCGTTTTATTTTTATTTTTATACCTACTATTTATTTAGCAATACTTTTTACTTTACGATGACGTAGGACGCGCCCTACGTGTAATTGCACTGCACCCGCCACTCTGAGAAATAAAGATGAAAAGTCTAATGTTCCTTCATTTCCGGCAACTATACGGAACTTAACGGAACACAGCATTGCGGCAGAAATAGGTATGGTGGTAGTACTTCCCCGGACGAACGGTTTACAAAGAAGCTCTACTACTACTAAATAATAACGGGGACTTTTTACAATGGAGTGGTTTCCCTGACATGTTTAGCTGTGTGCTGTTGGTCACGCGCAGGAACAGGTAAATAAACAAGCGTGAGACATTATTCCCCCGGTACATACCAGCTCGCTATGCCTTCTGCGTGTAGGTGTATTGTGGTCGGATCTCGGTCGTCCACCATTGGATTTTCCATTCGAAAACTGTACGGGATAATGTTATCTCAAACGGTGAAAGAAAACATCATGACGAGACCTATCTAATCAAATACGGGTGGGAATTGGTGATAATCAAATTGGTGTGGGACGCTACATGCGCTATCTCATCTGTCCGGGACATCAGTTAGGGCCGGTGCGGCGGCAGATTCCACTGAGGACCAAATATGCAAGTCTCGACAGAGCTTACTTATTTGAGCCTTTCGGGGTCGAGACTCTGGGTCCGTGGGGCACGGGAGCCCTTCGCGTTTTCAAAGTTCTTTCAGGGCGTCTGGTCGAAGCGACGCGTGGCCCGAGAGCTGCTTTTATCTTGCTCATCGCATTAGCATAGCCATCCAGCGTGGCAATGCAGCCAGCATCTTAGGGACGCTTCCGTCTGGGAGTGATTTGGATCAGTTGAGCTACCTTTAGATCGTTAGCAGCGGTCTTCAGGTAGCTCAACTGTTTCATATGTATTTATTTAAATTTTGTACATACCTACTTGTATTAGTTGTATTATTCTTTCTGTAAATAAATGAATCTTAATACCATTAAACGAGCAATATTTAAATAACCCATTTACAAAATATAACAGCAATATATAAGTACCTAGGTAGTTTTAATTGATAAGCGACGCAAAAGAAGAAACCCCCTTTCGATGGACTAAAGACATTAAATGGATTAAACGGTGGATGGAGGCGGCTCAAGAGCGTTCGTCGTGGCATTCAATGGGGGAGGCCTATGTCGCTCGGCTAAGTTGGAGCTAACTCTCGATTTGGGGGGGGGGGGGGGGGGGGTTTGTCCAGCAGTGGACTTCTAAAAAATAACGCGTAGTTGTGAGGTAATTTTTTATTATGTTCTATTGTGTTTTTTGGGTTGCTGATCTGAATCCATGGTTTGCTAAAAAAAATTCGTGACAGAACTTTACTTAAAAATTCACAAAAGATATAAAAAAAAATACTGGCGGAGTTTAGCTCACATCACAATACCTTCTTCTTCTCTTCTTCTAACGGCTTCAAACAATTTCGCCAATGTCAAGTGATATCCTAGAGTCTCCTTCAATTCATAACCCAGTTTAAATGGTGGTTTTAATGGTGGCAGAAAAACCCGAGTTTTTACAGAAAAAAGCCCACCATTTCGAAAAGACACGCAATACACTTAAATTTAACTACGTCACACATCTGCTATTTATCCAAGTTACACCGGTTAAAATACCACCAAAATTACACGAAATCACTTTGATGTTTTTTTTATACATACATACATACATAGACACACGCCCTTTTCCCCGAAGAGGTAGGCAGAGCCACAATAGGCCTCTTTTCACAGTGGGTTGCACCATCGTGGAATATAATGGCATTTTTTGTCGTTTACAATACCTATATTATACAACATTACCTATATACATATAAAAGATAAAGGATCATAAAATGTTCAGCAATAGTCACAGAGGCAAAGTAATTTGGCTCGTAGTTACACATATAGTACTAGTATCAGTACACTGGGCAAGTAGTAGTAAGTATTGTTGCATTATTAAAAGCTCGCCCACCTCCATAATGCCAACATTTCGTAATGCCTGCGCCGGGGCTCGAACCTTGACCCCGCGAGTGTAGCTCTTATTGTGTCGTCATAAGGTCCATATTTTAAATTTAAAAAGTTGTAAGGTTGGGACTTGGTTATAGGAGATGGCGATTTTATATAATTTTTAAATCAGTAAACATAAACTTTACTGACGAAACGCCCCTATAGCTGCTGCAATTTCAACAAAGTCCATTGCGTATTTCAAAATCAGCCAGTAAGAATAATTGAACAAGCGAAGCGAGTTCTCTGTGAGTCAACCTGGAAGAATCGGCGTTTGTATGTATGTTTGTCCGAGCATAACTTCCGAACCGTTTATCCGATCTTCATGAAATTTGATTGGGGGGTAGATAGTATTGGTCCAATTTGTTGGTAAGGTTATGAGCTATATTGGTCTGGGGTTTATGAGATATTAGGGGTCCAAGAGGGGGTAAAAAAAAAGGTACGAATATCAGATTAAATGGCATTTCATATGAAAGCCCAACATTGTTTCGACATCTCAATACTATTTTTTTATAATTTTTTAGTCTATGTGGTTTTTGAGATAGGGTAAATCGAAAATGTAAAAAAAAAATCCTCTAGGGAACTTCCACTAATCCTACAACGCTGAAACTTGGTATTTTTGTAGCTTTTATAGCACAAATACTGGGGAAAGTCTGAAATTGAAGAATTTCGGAACTTGTACTCTATAAAACAATAACCAGTATAACGTATCCATTGTTGACCTCCCGTTTCTAGGAACTTAAACGACGTTTTAGGTCTAACTTTTCGAACCGATAAGTTCGTTCATTTTATGTGGATGCATTTACGTACATACCTAGATATTTTATCGACAGAAATAAGGTAACCTACCTAAATTGCGTGTATTCGTGAGGTCTCAGTTCGGGGCGAACCACTAGTATTTTAAAGCTCACTTCTCGTTATATAATGTCCAAATAAGTTTTAAATAAATAGTAATAATATTTTTTATTTTTTTCTGTTTCACTTGCATGTGGCTCCCCTTTTGTTAAATCGCTTCCGCTTCCCACTCCACCCTCTCCTCACAATTTACAACCAATCCAATTAAAGCTGACTGTATAAACGAGTTAACTCGTGCAATTGAGCCGACTGTACATTACCCTGAGTTGACCCCAGATCATATCTCGGGAACTGTGTCCATCCTAATTTGTGACAAAGACCTTACAAACAGTATCTCGAAGCGTACTGTGCTTATGTTTTCAAGTACCAAGCAAGCTTGTTTGCTTACTTGTATAGATTTCAAGTACCAAGCAAGCTTGTTTGCTTACTTGTATAGATTTCAAGTACCAAGCAAGCTTGTTTGCTTACTTATATAGTTTTCAAGAACCAAGCAAGCTTTTTTGCTTACTTGTATTTATCTCTTCTTAAAATGGCTTCTGAGGATATTTTATGGTCAAGTCGTCAATAGTCTCCGTCAAGTCATAACTCACTTTAAATGGTGGCAGAAAAACCAAGTTTTTACAGAGAACAATTAATACACCAATTCGAAAAGAAACGCAATAAACATAATTTTTACTACATGACACGAGTAGCTCCTGTTCGATCCCTTTGGATTTCCTGAGGTATAAGGTGTTTGTCTCTTCAACAAGCATAAACCTCGCCCTTTTGCCAACGACGGAAGTTGCCGCAGGCCACCATGCAGCAAGATGCTACCTCCACGTGCAGAAATGGCGGGAAGTCAACTTGAATCCTACTGATTGGAGGTAGAAGCTGTCTCCGCAGTAACTCACCCCCATCCCCACTACCATGGATCCCGCACCTCCTGCCTTTCCGCGAAAAATTTAATGTAAATGCAATCCTCTGCCTGTCATGCGGTGGCAAATTGTGAATTAACGTCCTGGATGTGGAGTTGAAATGCTCGGACGATGAAGTTGACCCGACTACAGACTGGGCGCCTCTCCCAGCGTCCATCAGGGCCATCGAGACGCCATCTTCGTGCAAGCCCAAGCCTGGGCCATCTAAGTTAGAAGATCCGTTTTTGAGAGAACTACTGTGCCTATTGGTACCAATTTTGTTACGAATGAAAGTTAATTAAATTAACTACAACTTCATATCATATAATATTTGACGTGGGATGCGTATTTTAGAAGATATTTAACAAAATAAGAGAAATTTAAATGTAACCCAAAATTTCCGTCTCAGCGGGACTTGAACCCGCAACCTCGCCTGTGATCGGCGGTGCGTTCTATGGCCGAATTGGTAAAGGCATCACCGATCACAGGCGAGGTTGCGGGTTCGAGTCCCGCTGGGACGGAATTTTTGGGTTACATTTAAATTTAATGTTATCCACAAACTGTGGTTTACACTTGAAAAAAATAATAATTAAACTAAAATAAAAGAACATTTAAAAAAAACCACTGAGAAAAAATTTCCCTATATTCGATGAACTATTGTGTCTTGGGAATGGTTGTATAGAACTTGCTTTAAGGCCAAATTGTAGCAAATTTAGTCAACTTTAAAAGTATGCATAAGGATTATGCCGGTCAGACCCTTCCTTAACTAAGATATTGAGCAACAACTGAAAAAAAAACTAAAATTTCATGGTTTCTTGGGCAAACCGCCGTGCCCCACGCACAGCACTTGGAAAATTGCAAATCTGTTTTTTTTTATATTGGTTAGGGTCTTACCAACATATAAAAAAATCAGCGTGACCGGAACTTTTGCAAGCACTGATGTGTACATCTTGACTGGAGTATAGATTTTGTACTTTCCCCTGCTATACATATAATGGTAGGGTACTCTAGCATTCTGCAAAAAACCAGAGGTAGAAGAATTAGTGTTAGAGTCGAATCCTTTAATAACTGGCCCAGATATGTAAATAAGTAAATAAATATTTCTGAACAGTTCACACAACATTATCTAGCCCCAAACTAAGCAGAGCTTGTGTTATGAGTACTAGACAACTGAATATAATATACTTTATACAATATATTACATAGATAGATATTTTTTATTTTATATAGAAAATCACACACTCTAAACAAATATCTGCGGATCGCACAAATATTTGTTCCGAGGCGGGAATGGAACCCGCAACCTCCTGCGTCGCAGGCTAACGTTCGCCCGCCGCGCCACAGAGGTCGTCATGAGTGTCGGATGTACTTGGTAGCTGTAGAATAGTAGGTACAGCTAGCCACTTTGATTTCCACGGTCACGGTAAACCACAGTATTTGCAGCGCATACAAACATTTGGCTTACGCAGCTCCAAACCGCGACCCCACATTCTCAGCTGACTACTCATTCACAAGATTTTAGCCTTTAGGTATAAACGCAAAAAACAGGCGGCAAGAAAGCCTAAAAACAGGCAGAAAATAGTCAAATTCTGTGACTATATCTTCCTTAATAAATTTTAGGTAAATTGGAAAGTGACTATTTTTATATTTATATAAAAACTATGACATACATATTTGAGTCCTTAGTAATAACCACGTAATAACTAAGGACTCAAATATGTATGAATTAGTATTATGGAATATTTATGAATTACCCGGACTTGTTGATAAGATTTGTTGGTATAAGTTTTGTCCTGGCTCCTAGTTTATTATGAAATGTGTTATTACTGGAAGAAAGCTTTAGCCGAGTCAATCGTGGGAAGCAATGGCGGCGATGAGCTCACCACTTGTCACGTCTATATTCCACGATGGTGCAACCCACTGTGAAAAGAGGCCCATTGAGGGTTTGCCTATACCCCCCTTCGGGGAAAAAGGCGTGTGTCTATGTATACAGCATGAATTATTTTTTCCTATTTTAATTTTTCAATCAGATTTCCCCCTGGTTTTATATTACTATCACCATATTGTAAATCGTATGACTATGGATATCTCAGCTAGATGTTTTCCTGTTTAATTGATGAAATGATAAATACCTATTCGATAATCGTAAGTCGTGATTCATTGCGTTATGTATGGCGGCAAGTCGCTCAGGCGCTACTAGGTACATACCTGCATATAAAAGTCATCTGGGAAAAATCTAGCATAGTATCTAACACAGAGCATTGATAATTGTTCTCATACCTCCTAGAGAAGCCACTTAGGGTATTCAATCAAAATACATACATACATAGATACATAAACTCGCGCCTGTTTCCCGGAGGGGCAGGCAGAGACCATGTATTTACACTTGCTACAATCCCGAAACACCTCAATACTCAATATATTTATTGCTTTCACATGGTTACTAATTAGTTGTTACATATATACTTAGGTAGACTCGCACATGAACCCTGTGTTTAGGGCATAGCAATGGAGAGGTAGACCGAGGTTCTCGGGCCCCTTTCGTAGGTAAGTATTATTATTTTTATCAAGTAGTTTATTAGTATTATTAATGTCAGTTGGTTTATATTTATTTACATATACGTGCCTACTCCTGCCTACCCTAAAAATCTTTAATGTTATAATAGCATTTTTCCAATAAGAAGGGCTTGAGTGTTTTTATAAATAGTTGTTCCCTTTGTATGTCTTTTATTTGTAATGGAAGCTTATTATAATTTTTATTCAAATTGCGTATGGTCCGTTGTTATGCATTTTTAGATGTGATTGTGGTTAAACGATTTTGTTTTTACCCTGTCTCAGTGCATATCTTCTAGGAAGATCATCAAGATTTTTATATAAGTGGGGATATTTACGGACATATTACTCACTTCTAAAATGTATACAGACGTCAATGTGTTTAAAATGTGGTTTGCAACTTTCTTTTATTTTTATGTTTGCTAGGATACGGACGCACTTTTTTTGGAGTATGAACAGGTCTTGTATATCCGTGCTATTGCCGTATAATATAATGCTATATGACAGTTGTGAATATGCGTATCTGCGTAGTAGGCAGATAGCACCGTAGCAAGTTCGGTCGTCTTTTTTAATTCCCGCAGAGCATTATGTAAAGCTCGATAGGTTTGATTTGTTTTTTATAATGTGTTGTTTGAAATTCAAATGCGTGTCCATATCAATTCTCTCTTAATATCAAACCTCTTTTGCTTCATTCACTCTCATCATATTCTTCATACATGCTTTTCGGGTACTCTTGACCTGGCCTTTTCCCAGAACACTACTTACTTGTTGTAGTAAAATTTATCTTGAAATATGAGTATGGGCATAGTATTATTTTATCTGTGGTATGGGTTCCTGAGATCTAAAGGGTTTTTATTCTTACAAAGCCAATGAATAAATATCAAATGTTGATATACCAAAATATTTCACTCGTAATTACTGAGTTTTAGGACGATTTTTGTGGGCAAAATTACATTTTAAGGCCTCTTATAGATTAAACTTCGCAATAAGCTTATCTGTGATCTACGGTCCTCCATTAGTTCCACTAGATAGGTACTACATCTAGCTATGGAATTATAATGATTACATTATTATACATAATGATTGTGACTCAGTTAAGATCTGCATTCTGCAACATTAAAATAGCGATGTGATATCAAGGTGAACCTCACTTAAAGCTCAGACTTCTCGTAATTATATTACAGCAATATTGAAAGTTCTCTGAATCGAGACTAAAATTGTGAATCATGTTTCGATCTACTTTCAAACTCAATTTTGAGATACCATCATCATCATCTAGCTAACTAGTTTTTAGGGTTCCGTACCTCAAAAGGAAAAACGGAACCATTATAGGATCACTTTGTTGTCCGTTTGTCTGTCTGTCAAGACACTTTTTCTCAGGAACGCGTGGAGGTACCACCATACCTATTTCTGCCGCAAAGCAGTAGAGCTCGCATTGCTGTGTTCCGGTTTGAAGGGTAAGGGTGCCGGTGAAATTACAGGCACATGAGACTTTTCATCTATGTCTCAGGGTGGCGGGCGCAGTGCAATGCCACATAGGGTGCGTCCTAGGTGGACGTGACCTATGAGGTAATGCACTGACATAGGCAGAGGTTACCGCTTAACATCAGATGGGCCTCTTGCTTGTTCCGTCATCTAAGTAGTATAAAAAAAAAAAAAAAAAAAAAATGGTATTAAGCTGAAATTCATATCACAAACTCAGGTCTACCGTTTCTTAGAGCTGTGAAAAAATCAACCTTCTAAGCCAACGAAATCAAAAGACACAGGCGTTTATCCTGCAAATGCGAAAAGCATATTTTTTTTGTTACAACATAAAAATCAAAATATTTTTAATAATTTTAAACTTACTACATTGATAATGCTACGGAACCCTTCATGCGCGAGTCTGACTCGCACTTGGCCGTTTTTTATTTTATTTAATACAACTTGGTATGTCGGATCAAGCAGATGTTCAGGGTGTTCTGGGTATTTTCTATGTATAATAAAAAATATCAATCTATGTACTGTATTGTATTATGTATATCAATTATCTAGTACCCATAACCACAGACTAACTAAATACAATAGACTGCCAAGTTAGTCTATGCCATAACACAAGCACTCGCAAGCACTACTTAGCTAATGTTGTGGGAACTGTGTGCAGCATTATTTATTTATTTATTGATCTAATTTGAAACTGCTTGTCAATGCAAAAGACAAAACACTGTGTAACTATTCCAAGGATAAATCTAGTTTTATAGTAACGTGGCTAGATAGTTAACATTTTACATATGTACATAACTTAAGTATTTAATCTTCCTACTATTATTATTATTCTATTTTTTTGACCTATTCATTCAACTGACTGTGACAATGTGACTACATATCGGTTTTCCCCTCCGTGTGATCGATAAGTGCCTCTACATAGTTAGGTAGGTACGTAGTTAGGATAAAATGGCGCCTATGAGCTTGAAGATCCATTATAAATGTGTTATTTACTGGGAGAAGATTTTTGCCGAGCCAGTCATGGTAAGCAATGGCGGCGATGAGCTCACCATTTGTCACGTCTGTATTCCCACGACGGTGCAAAGTGAAAAGAGGCTCATTGAAGCTCTGTTCAACCTTTCGGGGGAAAGGCGTGTGTCTATGTTATGTACGTCTCTTACCCTCAATAACAGATTACTAACCAAACTACTAATTTTACTTTGATTACTAACTTCGCAAGTAATCAAACTAGTAGTAGTTAGAGCTTTTTTGTGAAAGAGTTCGTCCGGGGGAACCGGGAAAGCACTACCACCATACCTATTTCTGCCGCAAAGCAGTAGTGCTCACATTGCTGTGTTCCGGTTTGAAGGGTATGGGTGCCGGTGAAATTACAGGCACATGAGACTTTTCATTTTGATGTCTCAGGATGACGGGCGCAGTGCAATGCCACATAGGGCGCGTCCTAGGTGGACGTGACCTATGTGATAATTCACTGTTCATATAGGCAGAGGGCACCGCTTAACATAAGGTGGGCCATCAGCTTGATACGCCATAATAAGATGTATAAAAAAAAACTGGCCAAATGCAAGATACGAAAAATATTTTGGTAGCCTTAGCATCTGTGTGGATACCTCAAAATATTCCAATATAAAATAGTTACCTAATAAACACGGTTCGACCACAAGTAAACACATTAAAATCAATGATAGGTAATGATGTAGCGACGTCATCGTCCCACAAGGTCGCGCTGCACACGCGTGCAATCACTACCAAAGAGTTTTTATTTAGTTTTTAGCACACAATACAAATCGTTAGTCTTCATGGAAAGGATGTCGAATTTTCGACATGTTTTATGTATTTTTTCATTCATGTTTTCTGGAAATAATAAGCTCAACGCTAATGCCATCCTTATTAACCGTTGTCGAAAAATATATTTTACCTACTCTCGTAACGTAAAATTCGAATTATAAACTTCAAAATAATTTTATCTTTATTTTTTAAAGTTATAAACACAATACCAAAATTCAAAAATAGAAACATATTATAACACTTCTTCTCTAACAAAATAATGTTATAAAATAACCTTTTTCCATTATAATAGAAGTTGGCCAGACCAAGGAGGGTTTTTACTCTTATTCGTTATTTTAAATAGTCTGTGGTTACGCGCTCTACATGGAATGCGCGGTAGAATCGTGTCTTTTCTTTTGAATAATCATTTGACGCCATTTATTTACGTTATTATTTTTGATGTGCTTTGTTAGTCAAATATAAATAAAGTACCTAGTGTATGAATCTACACATAACTAGGTACTAAAACACTCGTGTGATATTATTAAAATCCTTGCCAAGGCTCGGTTTTTAAATTCACACTCGTGTTTTAATAACCCCTGTTAAGTAACAGGTTCATAAACTACTATTACAATACAGTCTTTTATTTGTGCATAATTGCAAAAATCTGAATAAATTCGCATCATTTTCACTTTTCGTCTTTATTCAAATAAAATTTAATAAATTATTTTAACAATTTTTTAGTATATCGAGAAAATCTGAAATATCAATTAATTTTTGATCAATGATGTAGAGATTTTAGTTCCATATACACTAGCTTTATTCCCCAAAAGGGTAGGCCTCTTCACTATGGGTTGCACCATAGTGGGATATAGACGTGACAAGTGGTGAGATCATCGCCACCTTTGTTTCCCACGACTGACACGACGATTTCCTCCAGTAATAACACATTCCCTACTTAACCTAGCAGCCAGGACAAATCTTATACCAGCAAATATTTCTAACAAATTTCATTATTTTTTCAATTATTTATTGAAAAACAAATGATTGTTATCATAATTGTTTTTTATTTTTATTTAATTAACAGATGGAGTTTTTTTTTAATAAAAAACTTTTTTAAAACTAAATAAACTAGCAGCCAGGACAAATCTTATACGAACGAATCTTACAAACAAGTCCGGGTAATCCCGTAGTCGGCTTTTACAACATCCACGGGAGGAGATGGAGGGACCTATTCCTGGGCCGGACACAGCACGGCCAGTTTTAACGTGTGAATAACTACCATATTATAGAGACGAACTGCAGTCATGCCTTTCCCAAGAAGTTTTTACCAAATCTATTCGAATAACTGTCAACCACCGCATAAAAGTAATTAGTTAATAATTAGTTCATAATTAGTTAATAATTAGTTAATTGATAAACCATACTATCAGTCATTAGCTTAACAACCTTCTCCTGGTCAAGGTATTTATGTCATAACACAGATAAATTAATACTATACTGTCATAAGAAAAATGTAAAAAATTACTCACGCACCCTCTTTTTATCTGACTGTGGGAAAACAAGGGGGTAAAAACCATATTTGTGTTACCTCAGATACTTACAGGTCTACTCTCAACTGCGAGAGTGTGAAGACTGGATGGGACTTTACTAATGCTTGGCAGATGAAGATTTTTCGGTCGTTCTCCTTTTTACAAGCTTTTATTTAACTTGCAATGTGTGTATGTTTGTCCGGGTGGAATCCAGTTGCAACTGAATTTTAAAACAGTTATCCTCACCCGATTGAGCTGAAATTTGGCATACCTGTCAAATTTCGATGATAATAAAATATGATTGTGACAGCG
The DNA here is from genome assembly GCA_932527175.1 of Operophtera brumata. Classification (NCBI taxonomy): domain Eukaryota; kingdom Metazoa; phylum Arthropoda; class Insecta; order Lepidoptera; family Geometridae; genus Operophtera; species Operophtera brumata. The sequence continues at coordinate 47,111,856 of OW052239.1, read as the reverse complement.
AGCTGATCTGATGATGGAGACGGAAGGTGGACAATAGGTGGACTCCTCGATGGATAATAGTAGACTGGCCGTGTTTAGGCTCGTTTTGATCAGCACACGGTTACGATCACTAATTTTATAAAACCTTGTATTGAAAAATATATCTTTCACAAAAATATTTATTTTACCTGACTGTGGGAAAACAAGGGGGTGAAAACCATATTTGTGTTACCTCAGATAGTTACAGGTCTACTCTCAACCGCGAGAGTGGGAAGACTGGGTGGGACTTTACTAATGCTTGGTGGATGAAGATTTGTCTGTCCTTCTTCATTTTTAACCCCCGACGCAAATACGACGGTGTGTTATAAGTTTGACGTGTCTGTGTGTGTGTGTGTGTGTGTCTGTCTGTGACATCGTAGCTCCCGAAAGGATGAACCGATTTCGTTTTTTTTTTATAGGTGAATTTGTCGGGAGTGTTCTTAGCTATGTTTGATCAAAATCGGTTCAGCCGTTTAGCGTTGGGGTTTTTTTTTATTTTTACAAAATAATTACTTGTTGTAATTATTTGCTATGTGATGTATACCAGACGTATGTAAAGTGAGAATGTGTTTATTGTCCACCCGCGACGCGAGAACGAGGCTATTATGTGCAATTTAATTGTGTGTGGGTAGGTGGGTAAGTCTAGTGGTTGGCACACTCCTTCATGTAATGGATGGAGCAATTTGAACAAATGAGGTATTCTTAGAATAGTCTTGACCTCAGGCGAAATTACCTAGCTAGAATGTTTAACATACGTACATAGACACACGCCTTTTTCCCCGAAGGGGGCGGGCAGAGCCTCAATGGGCCTCTTTTGACAGTGGGTTACACCATCGTGGAATTAAAGATGTGACAAGTGGTAAGCTCATCGCCGCCATTGCTTCCCACGTCCACGACTAATGAAACTACAGTGTGGCCTGTCTAACAAAGTGCTCTCGGGATCGGCTAGAGTACCTCCTGTAGGTACCTCCCACAGTATAATGCGCGTCAGTTAAAAAGAACGCTGGCGGTCATACTTCTTCATACGTTCCAGCGTTCTGTTTACATGTCGCGTACTATATACATATATCGTGAGAAACTTTTATCAAAGGCTTTCGTTAGCAAAACCTTTGTTTTAAAATGGTAGTAGTTTTTCGCTCGTAAAGTGAAAGGGCCCGAATCTCGATTTGGCGCATTGTAACTCTTGCGCAAGTTAAAACCAGTCAATCAATGTTCAATATTTGGCGCATTGTAACTCTTGCGCAAGTTAAAACCAGTCAATCAATGTTCAATATTTGGCGCATTGTAACTCTTGCGCAAGTTAAAACCAGTCAATCAATGTTCAATATTTGGCGCATTGTAACTCTTGCGCAAGTTAAAACCAGTCAATCAATGTTCAATATTTGGCGCATTGTAACTCTTGCGCAAGTTAAAACCAGTCAATCAATGTTCAATATTTGGCGCATTGTAACTCTTGCGCAAGTTAAAACCAGTCAATCAATGTTCAATATTTGGCAATATGGGTAGCATCAATAGCATTATTTGCCCGACTGCGGCGAAGCAAAAAGGAGGGTTATAATTTTGACCGGTGTGTATGTTTGTTCTTCTGTTGCCACATAACTTCTAAACTACTTATAATAATTTCACAAATGAGGTATCGTTGTAAGCGTCTTGATTGTCCGGTGGTTATAGGCTATGTGACGTCACATTAAATTGAATATGGCGTCCTCTAGAGGACAAAAGGTCATGAATTAAATACCATTGTTTTACAAATGCCTACTTGCATATAAAACTGGCTTTAGTTTGCTAGAGGACACGTCCGTAGCTTGAGGCGCGAAATTCATTTACTTTTTTGTATTTTTTGCCCATTACAGCTCATCAACACTACTTCTTCAGAGAGCGAAAGTTGATTTCGCGAGAACTAGGAGACTTAAAACACATGTTTTAATTGATAGTATCTCATAAATATTATCAGTTAAGCTACGATCCCCCTAAATACATTTTTACAGTGTTTTTTTTTATTTAAGGGGTTCGTAGTGGTGATATTATTATTTATAAGATAATATCAATTAAAACATGTGTAAAGTCTCCTATTATTATAGTTCTCGCGAAATCAACTTTTGCTATCTGAAGAGTTGATGAGCTGAAATGGGCAAAAACACAAAAAAAAATGAATTTCGCGCCAAAAACGAGAGCATCCAACTTAACATCTTTATTTGTGTGAGGTATTGACATAACATTCATAAGAAGCTCAACCAAAATGGTCAGTTTTGTAATCTTACTGGCCGATGACCTCAAAAGCAGGGTAGGTAAGTATGTGGTTCGTGACGATGCTTACGTCATCGAATATCTGCCAAAGAGAAACCACGTTATGGCACACTTTGTTATGGCCCTTTGGCCTACGCAAGTTAGAAGTGAGCGCGGGCGTACAAGCTTAGGAAAACTATCGCGCCGGCCAGTTCTATCCTAAACACAAAACACTCGAATTTTTGCGAAAGTTTGTGAATGTGTGTTACCCCTTCACGCTTAAACGGCTTGACGGATTTGGATGAAATTTGAAATGGAGATAGCTGTACCTCTAGAATAACAGATAGGTTAATTATTATCCCATATTAATATTATCTTATTATTATTATTATCAGGTGGGCCATCTGCTTATTCCGTCATTCAAGTAGTATAAAAAAAAACTATATAAGTACTACAAACATGAGTGTTATTGTTTGTTGTCCTTAACAAATTAAAATAAAATAAAAATCCCGATATTTCCACGGGATTGAGATCTAAGAGGGTTAAACCGAGGATCAGTACATAATAAACTTATATGCAACAAGTTTTTTGTAAAAAAAAAAATTACAATACAAGCTTTTATAAAATTAGTGATCGTAACCGTGTGCTGATCAAAATGAGCCTAAACACGGCCAGTCTCTATTATCCATCGAGGAGTTCCGTTGTCCACCTTCCGTGTCCATCATCAGATCAGCTCGCTGTCACGTCAAGTTAAATATGTGGCATGCATGCCACTTGCCAAAGCTTGTAATAAATAAATAACGGAGTTACCTTCAACTACAATTACCATCATCACCATCATCATCATATATAAGTCCACTGCTCAAAAAAGGCCTTCCCCATACAATGCCACGACGAACAGTCTTGAACCGCCTCCATCCGCTGATTTCCTGCTACCTTTAAAATATCTTTGGTCGATCCAGAGTTGCCTGCGTTCATAGTCGCCATTTGAGAACCATTCCCCAACGGATATCAGTTCTGCGATCTATATGGCATGCCCATTGCCACTTCAACTTGCTAATGGGCTGTAAGTTAAATTCAAAGCTACGATCAAAGAACATGGAGAAACACCGGAACAACATTTTTATGGAAATTGGTTAATATAATTCACCGCTTTCTAACGTCCATCAAATACCTCCTATACCATTGCGCAGCGGGTGAGTAGCCGGCTGAGATGAGAGAGGTGCTGGTTTTATTCCAGCTACGGGATCATCAGTATCTGACAATTGGGTGGTACGTTATATTTGACATAAATAAATAAATAATAAATAAATACTGCTGGACAGTTCACACAACATTATCTACCCTCAAGCTAAGCAGAGCTTGTGTTATGGGTACTAGATAACTGATATACTTTATACAATACATTACATAGATAGATATTTTTTATTAGTCATTTAAAATACCCAGAACATACATAGACACACGCCTTTTTCCCCGAAAGGGTAGGCAGAGCCTCAAATGGGCCTCTTTTCACTGTGGGTTGCACCATCGTGGGAAATAGACGTGACAAGTGGTGAGCTCATCGCCGCCATTACTTCCCACGACTGACTCTACTAACGCTTTCTTTCATTAATAACACACTCTTTTAATAAGCTAGCGGCCAGGACAAATCTTATAACAACGAATCTTACAAATCGGGTAATCCCTTATTCGGCTTTTATGACATCCACGGGAGAAGATGGAGGGGTCTATTCTTGGCCCAGTACCACCCTGAACACCCTGAACAAATATTTGCAGATCGTACAAATATTTGTTGCGAGGCGGGAATCGAACCCGCAACCTCCTGTGTCGCAGGTGAACCTTCGCCCGCCGCGCTGCACTGTTATCAAACAACAACATCCAACATAAAACCTGTACGTAGTACCACTCAACTAGTACCTCCAGGTTGCAGGCTCGTCAACTTGGACCAGCTGAGGTTGTAGGCACCACACAAAGTGGGTCAAACGCCGTCTACATAACAATCTGCGACCTTCCTCAAACTACCTACTGTACTTACTTGAAGTAGCTATTTACATTGACAATTCGCTTCTTTTTGTAGACACGAAAAAAGGAAAAACTCCATTGAATGGATGGCCTCTAGTTTTTTAGTTGATGGTGGCGGCAGCGACTCTGTTCAACTGTGAAAATTAAAAAATGTGTCCTTACTTATGGTGTATGCCGCAAGATTACCAATCTGAGATTTGATTTTCAACTGACTAAATCAAGAACAATATTCAATTTAAAATATGCATGGATACAACATTATAATTCCGAGGGATCACTGTACCGCAAACACGATAGGACAATATTTTCTTTATAGAAAAAAATGCAAAGTTACGTCTACTTTTTGTCTAGATTCGATTGTTTAATAATATTGGGTAAAAAGCTCGATAAATAAAATCAATACAACAAAGCCGATGGTGGAGTATGCTGTTTGATCCATTGAGATTGATCCATTGTGCTGTTCGATCAATTATACCTATAATTTTGTTCCTGATTGATCCATTGTCCAATGGATCATTTTAAAATGATTATTTTAATGAGGGTTTACTGTAGGGGTTTTGTAAAATTATCTATATTTTACTAGATATTTTATTTTTAGCCAATAATCTAGGCCAACAATAGACGTAACTTTGAAAATATTGTACTGGTCGTGTTTCTGGTACAGTGATCCCTCGGAAATATAATGTAGTTATCCATTCATATTTTTGCTATACATATTATAAATAAAATAAGATAAAGTTTTATCTTTTTAATTTGGACATCATGCTCACAATAGTTATTTTTGGGGTTCCGTACCAGAAATGGTACCAATGGAACCATTATAGGATCACTTTGTTGTCCGTCTGTCTGTCTGTCAAGACCCTTTTTCTTAGGAACGCGTGGAGGAGGTATCAAGTTGAAATTGATATCAAATACTCAAGTCTACACAGTCCCTTGGAGCTGTGAAAAAAACAAACTTCTAAGCCAACGCAATCAAAAGATACAGCTGTTTATGCCGCAAATTTTCGACACTCGCAACGGAATCAAAACCTACAGGGTACTTCCCGTGAACTCAGAATCTTGAAATTTGGTACGAAGCAACGTCTTATAGCACAGATAAAGTAAAAATTGCGAAAGGTATACATTTTTGGTTACATCATAATGATAAAAATAATTTTAATAATTTTAAACATACTAGGTACCCCTTTCCTCATGATGATTTTATTTAGCAATAAAAATGCCATAACTTTTACTTATATACCTACAGGTTTGTACGGAACCCTCGGTGCGCGAGTCCGACTCGCACTTGGCCGGTTTTTTTTATGTTCGTCGGGACGTTTAGGGTTTATAATGATACCTCAATAATCTAAATCGGTTAAGGCGTTTAGAAGATATCGTGGAATAAATAAACGTACAATAGGTACTACACTCTTATTTTGGGGCAGTCGTGCAAAAAGAAGCTGGTGTGATAAGACCTAAGATAATTCCTCCTGATACAGCCTACCTAGCACGTAAGAGTGACTTATCTAACCAAGATCGCTACGTGATTATTCACATTCATTGTATGTAAATTCTATCACGTTCCTACCTACCTAGTGGGCGTCGTGTCACTTTATTAAGGTAATTAAAATACTTACCTATAATAATTGAATTCAACTTGCAAGTTGAGCTACCTATAGATAGTTAGCAGCGGTCTTCAGGTAGCACAACTGCTTCATAAGTATTTTTTATATTTTGTACATACCTTGTATTAGTTGTATTTATTTCGGTAAATAAATGTAACTTTGTTTGGTTGTAGTTTGGAGAACAATATTATAATTTTGGAGTAATTAGCCAAGCGGAGCCAGTCTCACCGTGCTACCTACTATTATCCTAGGTGTGCTATCGGTCGTGTGTCCGGCCTAAGAATAGACCCCTCCGTCTCCTCCAGTGGATGTCGTGAAAGCTGACTAAGGGATTACCCGGACTAGTTGATAAGATTCGTTGGTATAAGATTTTTCCTGGCTGCTAGCGTATGGAATGTGCTATTAAAAAACTAGAAAGTTTTTTCCTGTGCTTCACTAGAAAAAACGTTAAGCCGAGTCGTGGGAAGCAATGGCGGCGATGAGCTCACCACTTGTCACGTCTATTATTCCACAATGGTGCAACCCACTGTGAAAAGTGACCCATTGAGGTCAAAGATTTAATGTTTGATTGAGGCCCATACTTGGATCCCCTGTGTCGTATCAGAAACTACAAGAAGGTAGGTACCTACCATACTAGTGCTACACACACACTCGGACAAATATTTGCAGATCCATGCAAACATTTGTCCCGCAGCGGGAATCGAACCCGCATTCTCTCGCATCTCAGCCGGCTACTCGCCCGCCGCGCCAGAGGTCATCAAATAAGAACTCACTACTAGATAAGGTCACTATTTAGAATAGATAATTATTAATGATAATATCTTCTTATTCTAAAAATAGTGACCACATCAGCAAAATCAAACAAAACAAAATTTTATTTTACATATTGTTTATTAAACGAAACGACTTAAGACTAGTCTCGAGAAGTATAATTTTATATAAAAAGTAACTTATAAAATATATCAGTATCTTGTACTTATCTATAACTAACTGAATATAACTTTTGCATGCAAAAATATGTTTTTTTTTCGTATTTTCTGTTTTTGTTTTGTACCCATACATTTCTTTGGCATATGGAAGCACGCGGTAACATAATTTATAAAAATATGGCTTTAATAAAAACGGACGGAAATTCGTACCACCTATTATTATTACGTACCTAATTATTATGTAAATAGCTACTCATGTAATTACATTTAATATTATAAATTTTATAAATAACTCATATATAGTCATATAAAACACATGTGATGTGAAATAGAAAAGGAGTTTACCTCCTTATTGGCACCATTTAACAAGTCAGTTATGAAACACCATGTCGTAATATCGCCAAGCTGCGCTACGCATACCTTATCGACTTAAAATGCTGTTGCGTAAAAATACATGTTTTTGAAGACATGGATGACAAAGGGGGGGGGAGCTTTCCTAACAGCTATTTGTTTTTCTACTTTCGTTTTCTAAGTGGGTTATGTAGTTTTTGTAATAATGGCTTTGTGTATGCTCTTCTTTGTAGATACACATGTAACCCACATGCACCTACAAAGGAGTGTACACAAGCAAATGATACACACTATTTAATGTAGGTGCGTGTGTATCTGTTTTGAGATTCTTTATTCAGACCTTTCAGTTTCATTATTAAGCAAGGCAACCACTACATCTACAATAATAATACTATTTATACAGAATGTTATTTGCTTTCCACTTTATAAAAGCTCCAAAACTTAGAAACAATGAGATTATTCAAACTACCTTACAAAAATAGGTTCATAGTTCTATGTGAAAAGTAAAATGCGTTCCTCCCCCTCCTAAAGCACACAAAGTGAACACAAAAAGGGACATGCTAATCTAACCAACAAACTAACTCTTACATGGCATTACACAATCGGCCTCCCGAATCTGGCACATGAAGGTAGCAAACGAGAATGCATTGAGGTCAAACTTTTCTCATAAGAGACCTTCGAAGCGCCAACTTAACCATCGCTGCCTATTCACACGTTACAACTTACGAAATAGACTACGCTACGAAGCAATGTATACTAATCTAAGGCGTCGGGACGACACTTGGTGGGGGGCGAGGTCAGATGACAAAATGCCTTAGGTACAATTGACTTCATTGTGAGTCAGGTACATGAATCATGAGTTAAGTAGGAAATAATTAAACCTGCGTTTCTCAAATTGCTCTAAGGCTGACCGCGGAATGTATCGAATAAACTTCTAACCTTTCCTTTGCGCAAGGAAATGAGCTTTATTCCTTATCGTTCGTATCGTTAGCACTCTGTCTCACCCTCTTTCCTCTCATGGATGTAATGCTCCACTTCCTCCAGTGACTTGAAGAGTTTCCACGCGAGAATGACTCCAGCGATCTCAACCAACGCGATAAGGAGCGACGCACCGGCAACTGACGAACTGATGATTTTAGTGTAAACCGAAGCCACTTTCGCACATCCTAATCTTTCGTTCGCCTCCTTATCAGTGAACTCACAGGTCGCTCTATAGTAGCTATCAGCGCAGCAAGTCAGAGGCAGATCATTCCTCCAACTTCGGTAATCTCTTGCGTCATTCGCACCACAGCATCTTAACTTCCGTTCGATGCGTCCAAACGATTTGAAGACGTCTGGATTGGATTGCGAGTTGTAGTATCCATCGTAAACTGTGTCCTTTATGAACCGGTCAGTGTCTTCTCCATCGACGTAGACGAAGATCAGGGTGGCTGCGATCGCTTGTCCGATGATGATGAGGATCAGGAAGATGCCGTAGATCCCGAGCATCCCGCGGCTTTCCTTGTTGGTCCCGCACCATCCACAGAAAGACACCATCATGATGAAAAGTCCAAGCATGATGAAGAACCATGGTGCGACTTGAGGCCAGTAGATCCTGTAGTCCAGAAGGTAATGATTACTGTTCCGTAGCCCGACGAATTCAGTCAATTGCACGAAAAACCATATTCCCGTTGCCGCGGAAACCAGTCCAAACACGGCGTATATCACGTTAACCACATATAGCACACCCTTCATGAAATCCTCTTTAGCCATTTTCACTATCGTGCGCACAGAGCGATCGTTGTCAATAAAATGAGAGGCAAGGCTATGATGCAAGTAGTTTTATAAACTTGGTCGCCGCGCCTTACCGTGTGTTTTAAGCGGCCGGTAGACGGTCAGACTTGACTGAATGCTGATTGATGCGTCGACGACACATGCAACAGGTAGAGTTTGATAGTGTATCATCTTGTTTGTGTACCATTTATGAGGGTATTGACTTTAGATTTGATTTACTACTCTGATGCTAACATCATTGCATAATTCAAAATGATAGTGTTAATAGATAAATTAATTATGCTGTTACAAACTTTTGTAAGTTGGTACAGGTAACTTCTCTATGAGTTATCTGATTCTCCAGAGTCTGTGCGAAAAGAGAATAAGCATAGGCGATGAGTATTAAGTAAGTTAATTGTCCTGTCAACAATATTTCTTTTTCCTTTTTGTTATACGTAGCTACAGTTTATTTGTGTTTGTAAATATGGGCTGACATGATATTAAGTTAAAAAGCCAATACTTCAAAAAAAAAATGACGGTGCGGACGTGACAGTGCTTACTGATTTTGTGTTGTAAACAACACATTCTCGTCTTTATAGCTCAATTACAAGATCTTGATTTAGATAATAGGAAATCTAAGCTAACCTACTTTACCTAGCTATCAGATTTTTGTAGCTATTTTTTATATAGATAGGTATATGTGTACTCCTTTGTAGATAAACAAGTTTCAACAAATATCTAAATAGCAATTACTTAAAAAAAACACTGTTCTAACTCATATTTTTGTTACATACTTATTTAAATTACAAGATCTTCTTTTTTAAAAAATTTTAGAAAACAAACCTGTTTATCTATTGAGTTTGCTAATAACTATCAGTAATTAGAGTGAAGCAAGGCCCTGCAAGGTATTTGGTAATTAGCATATACCTGCCAAACTTGATTGAATCATCAAGTTCTGGATTGAGTATGTGTGCGTTTGTGTATATCTAGTTATTGTAACCTTCTACGCAAATGTATCAATATCTGAATCATACATAAGAATGGATACCACTAATTGACCTAAATTTATAATATTAATAAATTGATAAACATCTTCCTCAATTATAGCAGCGAACTTATCAATCATAATTTAGTTTGATGTGAGAGCTTGACCGTCTACTGCCTGCTTTATTTAGCACCTTGCCTAGGGTACCTTTATTTTGCTCAGTTTCCTTTCGTCTTATTTTATCTATGACATAGTTTATGAAATTTCTATAATTCTCTGCTGTTACGGCATTTGTTTTGGCATTTTATACGAATGAGTAATCTTTATAATTAGGTACTTAGTTGGAATTCAACGCTTGACTGTTAATTATTTAGATTCATATTTGATTGGCTGTGACTCATCGTAGGTGGGTACTTTGTACGGTACGCTTGTATGAGTAATCGGATGAATGATGAAGGGAAACATTTTTGCATGATCTCCGTGCCTTTGTCTTTGGGTTATTTCCTTGATTATAAGTGGGTTAGAATGCGATGAAAATGAAGACGACTGATAGTTATTTCATTGTGATGTAATTTCAGAACACATTACTGACAATATACTAAAAACTACTTAAATAATTTAAAATTACATTTATATAGGGTAAGTTTGTATTTTTAACAGTTCAAATATCAATTAATAAGTTAAATAAATCTGTTCCTACAACGCAACAGATATCTTACTTATTTATTGTGATTTATTTATTACAATAAACTTATGAACTTAGATTTGACTAATCAAATATTTGGTTAACTCGTCGAAGGTCAATACTTATTAAACTATTTTACAATATATGGAATTACAATTATTACAATATAGAGCTAATAATCTACTTATAAATTAGTTATTTACATATTTAAAAAAAAAACATTAACATTTATCTACATTTAATTGTTCATAGAGATATTCCTGCGTCAATAGTCCAAGAAAAGTAGGTATGTTACATTATTATAAATAAATGTATTGGTTTTATAACTTGGAATGAATAAATTGCACACTATATTTTCCATTCTTAATTATCTATAAAACACACAAAAACATTGGTTTTCCCATATAGTAGAAAATGAGTTTTATAAATTTATATCGGAGGCACACTGAGATTAGTACTCACTTCTTGATCTCTGACATCATTGTGTGTGTGAGTGAGATCATCTCAACAAAGTCTATTTACCTGTGTACTTGTCCTACACCCGACCTGTCTTATTAATATTGACGAATCACCTTCAAATGAACTGGGGACAAATTCTACTATTTTTTTAAGAAAATCCATTATTGTACTATGCAATTACAATTTGATTACGTTAAAATGGTAATCTGTATAATTTATGATTTTACGAATTTTTACGTAGAAAGATTTTACGATTGTTTCTAAATGGTCACAATTATAATGCAATTGAAAAACCATTGATGTTAGTAGAATACCAAAAGTGTCAAAAGTGACAAGTATGAGACAATTCATTAACAATATTAATGCAATTGGTTTAGTGGAATTGGGCCCATGTATTTTCTAAAAATCAAGTGTTTCCACAATTCTTCCTCATTTTGAAAACTAAGATTTGCTATGAATTGTCAGTTTGAGAAAAAAAATTTGCTGACCACAATTTTAAGAACACATGATCCAATAATAACTGAAATAATATTTATAAGCAATTCTCTTCAATTCTGAGATCTCAGAAATATAGAAAATATAGTCAGCCAAAATAAAAAAAAAATACTGTATAAACTCTTGTGACTAATACAAACACTAGCATATAAATATCTAACTATACGAGAGTTGCAACGAAAGAGCAAAAGGTAGGTATCTCCAAAATGTTAATTATTTTGTCAAACAAACCCAACACAAACAGATCTTACTCACTAAATATATACTTAACTTCATACGTAACCCAACTCAAACATCACTACTGGTAACTTAGAGATTCTTTAAATACGGCCATACCCAGAGGCCCAGACTATCTTCTAGCCATTTAATGGATATAAGCGTGAGACGTCTCTGAGTATGGACGCCACAGCAACATTTTTTTAAACAAGTTAATCCATGTTCTACAAATAGAAAGGGAAAACTTGTCTACATAGTAATACTGTAAAAAAATACACTGCAATCTGTACCTTAATCTTAGTGACATACATTCGAGATTCGACTGGAGACTCCATGGCCTCAATACTTGCGCAAGACCATATTGACTAAGGCCCTTTACATTGTCAACTTTGTAACTACTGCACTTTTTGCGATGAAATTAACACCATTCGATAGCTTACTTCACCTTGATTTTAGATAAACTTAAGAGTTGATATTTGGAACTAAACACACTTTTAGATTCCACAACTTTAAATATACCTACATGAATTGACAAACATCAGTCTCTAATCAAAGCCAAACTTTAACACAACTACATAGAGTTTAATTTACAATAGCACCTTCTTGCTTTCAAACTCGTTTTGCGCAGTAACACTTACATCCATCGGTTTCCGTTTCTTCAAACTCTTGGATAGTAGAAGAGCTACCACCAGATTCACAATTCCAATGAGCGCTGTGAATACTGCTGCTGCGGAGAATACCTTGATAGCCGTGCGTGCGTAGTGCGACGCTACCTCGGCGCAACCCAGCCGTTCATTAGGTAGCTTGTTAGTTATGTCACAGTCGATGATGTACTCGCCAGTACTCCATCCATGGGAGTAGGTATCACAGCAAGATGGCGGGAAGTTTTCCCTCCAGTTCTTGTAATCTCTCGGTCCACCTGCACCACAGCATTGATACCTCTTTTCAACAACTCCAAAGGCAGCTTCCACGCTCCTATCTCCTTTCATGTTGTTGTATGCGTCCCAGATAGTGTCAGCTACGAATTGGTCCGTGTGGGACGAATCAGCGAAGACTAGAGAGATTATAGTAGCGATGATAAGGACGACTAGAGCGATGACTTGGAATATTGCGTACACAAGGACAATGCTACGGCTTTGCTTCTTAGCGCCCACGAATCCACACAGAGATACCATCAGAACGAAGATACCGGAGAAGAGGAAGATCCAGGGTATAGCTTGGGGCCAGTACACTTTGTAGTCTAGTAGGTAATGGTTCTGGTTGCGGAGACTGGTCACATTTTGGAGCTCAATGAAGAACCATATTGATGCCGCGGTCAAAGCTAACCCGAAAACGACGTTTAGGATGTTTAGGATCACGAGAACTGCGGAAGACACGCCCGAGCTACCCATTGTGGTATCGTGAGTTGAATCGTTTTAAATGATCACAAGTTGTATCGTTAAATGCTCACACGAGTGGCCGCGACCACTTGCACGATCGAATGGCGTGTGCCGCGGACTACACGGTTATATAAAGTCGGATTGTGATCAAGGTTGTTGATGTTCCTGGGAATCGGTGATTCATATTGTGGTTTTGGTACTTATGGGGTTGTGCGTAGCACGGATAGATGGTATGGTGTTTTTCTTAGAGACGTACTACTTTATAACAAATACAAAGTAAATTACATACTGATTGATAAAGTTGGTAATTTTTTTTTTTTTTGTGTATAATATATGTTTGAGTCTAATTGAGTTAAATTTCAGGCACATCAGGTGTTCAAGTTCATATTAATGTCCCAAGGTGACTTACAAGCGCAGTGCAATGCCACGCATGTGCATCCTTAGTGACGTGACCTACGGGGAATGGCAGATACCAATTAACATGTTGTTCACGGACATAATAGGACTCTACAATTCTGCTAAAGTGGATTAAAAATGTAGTACTCAACATTATACTCTACATCAGGGGTCGGCAAGTAATTTGAAATGGTGTTCGGGATACTGTTGAAATTGTTTGTCGAGGTCCCAAACAAAAGCTGATAATGCTTACTAGTTGAAAACTTTTATTTTGACTAATATTAGGTAATTATATAAAACACAATAGCGATTCGTATAGGTATTCTTTACTGCGGTCTTGAGCCAGATTTTTAAAGTTTAGTTACCTTTCAGGAAATTTGATTCTACGTGGCAGTTATAATAAAAAAAACTAAAAGTATAAGTTGATAAGTGGTAGCGTGGCAATTCAGCCAGCATCTTAGGGACGCTTCCGTCTGGTAGTGATTTGGATCAGTTGAGCTACCTTTAGATCGCTAGCAGCGGTCTTCAGGTAGCACAACTGTTTCATATGTATTTTGTACATACCTTGTATTATTCTTTCTGTAAATAAATGTATTAGCGTGGTTGGTAAGTCATTTAACAATATTTGGCGGTGCAAGTTTCGACCTTGCGCGGTACGGACACGGACCGCAGTCCGCCTGTTGCCTACCGATGCTCTACATCATCATCATCATCATCATCAGCAAGTACAAGTCTACAGCTGGACAAAGACTCCTACATATAATATAATTCATTTATTAAATCAGACAGTATATTCTTTGTTAGTATATATTCTTAAAAACTATGTTATAAATACATCAGTTACAGCTATAAGTTTAAGTGAAAACTCCCATCCAAACCCTGACCAAACAGACTCCAGCGAGACTACCTATCTGATCAGGACCCGGATAAAAGCCTCAATTACTGGCAGGTCATAGCGATCGGGAATGAGCTGCAGGATGCCGTTGGAACTACTCCGCACTCTGCTGAGCAATGAGGCAGTTTTCTTACGGATGATGGCGTGAAAACCATCAACCCGAGCCTCCGCAAACATCACTGATGCACTGCAGAAGCGAGGAAGTCCCATCAGCATCCTAAAACCATTATTATATTGGACGCGCAGGGCACTAAACGACTTCTGCGTATAGCTGAACCTCAGGCTGCTCGTGTAGAAAGATTGGTAGCAGGCTTTAAAGAGAGTTATTTTCAGTTGCCTACTAATGCAATATATATAATGCAACGACGAAGGATATTGTCTCTCCAACCACCGGCTTCATGCTACCTTGGAAGGAGGAAACTGTTTTAGCAGATTTTGATGGTATTTAGTGTAGGGATAGTTTTTTTTTTGTTTATACTACTTGGATGACGGAACAAGCAAGAGCCTGATGCTGAAGCTCAACCTGATGTTAAGAGGTAACCTCTGCCTATGAACAGTGCATTACCTCATAGGGCACGTCCACCTAGGACGCACATAGATGAAAAGTTTCATGTGCCTGTAATTTCACCGGCACCCTTACCCTTCAAACCGGAACACAGCAATGCGAGCACTACTGCTTTGCGGTAGAAATAGGTATGGTGGTAGTACTTCCCCGGACGAACTCTTTCACAAAAAACCTCTACTACTACTCAAATGGGGGGGGGGGGGGGGTTGGGAAAGTGGGGTTGACTGCTTTTCAACCCAATATACTTACATATTATGTATTGAAGCAGTGTACCAATCGGGTTGTATGTACCGTTGTATGTGGGATTTAAAAAATATTGTTTACTACCTGTGCCTGGCGGTTTTACCCGCATTAATCTCGAACCCGTGGGAATATCGGGATAAAAAATAGCCTATTTGTTATTCCAGGAGTCCAGCTATCTGTATTCTAAATTTCATCCAAATCCGTTCAGCTGTTTCAGCGTGAAGAAGTTAAAACACGCTCACAGTTTCGCATTTATAATATTCGAGTGCGTTTAGTTTGATGATATTTTGATCGAGTGTACCGATTGCTTAACCTAGATATTTAGAGTGTATTTCTACCTACTCTCATTTATGAATGAAAACCCCGCCTTACTCATTTGTTTACAATATATTACAACCACATAGTAGTTGGTTTTCCGCTTACTCAGGTAACCTACCTACCTACCTAGTTTTAAAACAATGAAGGATTTTGTAGGTAATAAGCAAAATATGCCACGAATGTAGGCCTTTAAACCAAACTTAATAAATTGAAACTTTGGTTAATTCGTTTCACGTGGCACTGTTTATTTTCTGGTTACCCTTTCTGAGGTATGTATCTTGTATTGAAAAGAGCTTTCATGACTGACTTTTGGACTTGGTCACAGAAATCTGAATTGAAGATAATTGGTAAGAAGGCATCGCGCGGACTAGTGGCAAGTATTTAAAGCACCCAAGTACCAGCTGCTTCGCTTTGACTCCTTACAGAGAAGAGCCATTAGAATCATCGGCGACCCTAAGCTCTCCGATACTCTAGAACCGCTTTGGATCTCTTTGCGTATTCTACCGCCTCTACAACGGAGAATACTCTGACGGGCTTTTCGATGTCGTCACCGCATCGAGTTTTATCATCGCTCTTCCCGGCACGCGTGAAAAAGCTCATCCACACATCATAGAACCCTGGATTTCTCGTACGACTCGTTTCTCGAGATCATTTCTTCCTCATACCTACAAACTATGGAATGAGCTTCCATCTGAGGTTTCCTTGCTTGGTTACGACATGTGTCGCTTCAAAAAAATGATCATAAATTCCTTCAGGGTAGGCAGCACATCCTCAGTTCCAAGAGGTTCTACTGTTGGTTCTACTAGTAGAGAACCTCGTGGAAGTTTTCTTCCAAGAGGATCTACTTTAAGGTGAAGTTGATCTAATTGGAATAGATTGAAAAACGCACGTCCGAGCAGTTCTACTACTCAAAGATTAACCAAGGACAAGGGTGCCGGTGAAATTACAGGCACATGAGACTTTTAATCTGTATGTCTCAGGGTGGCAGGCGCAGTGAAATGCCACACGGGTGCTTCCTTAGGTGGACGTCACCTATGAGGTAATTGCATTATTAAAGGCAGCTGCTTCGCTTTGACTCCCTACAGAGAAGAGCCATAGGTTTAATGATTTCATAGATGTTACTGGTGTAATCCTCTCCAGCACCGCTAACTTCCATTTGACCTAGGAACTAGAAATACCCCCGGTGTTGCCGGTGTCTATAAGCGACGGTGACCACTTAACCTACATCAGGTGGGCTGTATGCTAGTTTGCATATATTTTCCACCTCTTTTATTGAACGAGGAGAAAGCAGATAAAAACGTGAAAAAACCGTGTGCCATGACACCGCAAAAATAGAAGTCTAACGATAAAATACAGGACATATTGAATCACATAACACATGTAAGTAAAATAATGCAATTGTTTAAGTTTGTAAGGGAAATAGTCTTTCTCCTCCTGCAGATGGCTTGCCTCTGATGGGACTAGGTATATTATTCCATTATTCCATGCTAAGATATCTTACGAATCTGCTTACTGAGTAAATATCTGCAGATCCAAGGAAATTAACCTTTTATTTTATATTACTTTCAGAAGATATATTTGTAAAGTATTAGTCTTGAGGCATTGTATTATAGTGCCTTCGATTTGGTTTAATTATGAAATGTGGCTGTATTGACCCCAGTGTGTTCATGGGTATAACTTGTTTTTTTTTGATGATGCCGGTTTGTTACTGTTTATGTAGGTAACTTTTATCTACGTTTTGGTTGACGTTAGGGGAAATTACTGGCCTAATTTAGATGAACAATTGCGTATTTTCCTTGTTATTAGTGTAACACTCAAAATTCGGTTATTCCGTATACCTACGGCTTATATCATTCGTATCTTGTCAATTTGTGAAACACTGTTTCTACTAAACAGTCGCCTGGTAGCTCAGTTTGGCCTGGAAAGCATCTCGTATGAAACTACAACACAATTTCGTACAAAGAAAGAACTACGAAAATGATTACTTACTTAACTTCGTTCGAAGAATAAAATGTCTGCGTACAAACTGATTACGTAGAATAAGATGATAAATAATGATCATAAATAATTAATGATTTAAAAATTATCTTTGGACGATACAGGTTTCAAGGGAGTTCTTAGGGTTATATGACTAACAAAAGGGCTATGACTATACTGATCTTCCAAGGAATTATACAATGATTCAATGGGGGCGAAAAGTGCCATATAATCCAATCCCAATAGAGGAAAAATGCTTAGATTAACAGGAGTGTACTTTTTTTTTACTTCGCGAATGACGTTAGAAGCAGATGGCCCACCAGCGTTAACCTCTACCTTAAACAATGCAATTACCTCATAGGTCACGTCCACCTAAGGACGCACCCTGTGTGGCATTGCACTGGGCCTGCCACCCTGAGACATACAGATTAAAAGTCTCTCGTGCCTGTAATTTCACCAGCATCCTTATCCTACAAACCGGAATGCAGCAGTGCGAGCAATATTGGTTTGCGGCAGAAATAAGCATGGAGGTAGTACTTTCCCGGACGAACTCTATCACAAAAAAAGCTCTACTACTAACAAAAATCTAGATATTTATGAGTGTTCTGATCTTGCATACCAAATTTGGAATTTCAGGAGTTTATCAAGAGTTTAGTGAGTTACAAATTATTATAAAATAGTAGCTAATTTCATTTGCAAAAAAAAGTGCTCAAGAGCTCTAGCGGAACACTTCTGTACAGTGGCATGTCCGGCCTAACAATAGACCCCTCTGTCTCTTCCCGTGGATGTCGTAAAAGCTGTCTAAGAGATTTATAACAGGGGAATTATTCAATAATCAAAACCAAGACGATCAGCACTAGTCCGCTACGGGGCGTGGTGTTTATAACAAATCCCCCCTCAATGCATTCAGTGGGGGATGCCTCGTCCACTAGTGGACATGCATCTAAAGACAGTTGATGATGATGATCTCTCCAGCTGCTGCAGACCAACAGGGCCACTGACTTCAAGTCATATGCTCTCCAGGTCAAGGCAATATGCTCCTTGATCCGGATTTCTGGCCAGCTTATTGTTTACCGACACTATAGGGAAGCGTTATCGATACCAAATCCCTCTCTTAACGTTAAGTGATAGTTTTCAGTATAAAATATGTATGTTAGCTTATAAGGTATATATTTATATGGGCTTAATGTTTAGGTATAATTTTACTTAATGTCCAGTATGGACCATTCTATATGGGGTGAGAAAGAAGCATTACCTTGCCGCATCGAGCACTCCGGTACGGAGGTTTTGCAATGCTCTAAGCCTTGCCGTAACACAGTATTGCACGGAAGCAAAAGTTATCTTATTTTCATATACTTACGAACATCTTTATGTTTTGTTGTACCTGTTCTAAGTGAAATAAACTTATCTTTATCTTTATCTTTATGTACTGGTGTAAATTTTCCTTTAAGGGAAGGAGCAGGTAGATATTTGACTGAATTGTGTCATCGATCGTATGTTCCAAGAAATATATCTTACTATGAATGACTCATAAAATACTTGTCATTCATGGTAGCGGTTATTTAATCTGACTTCACATACACTTCCGCAGTTCCTTAAGGTCATATTCACTCGTTATTGGTCACTGCTTTTCATATGATGATTCAAGATTAATAATTATTGTAAAAAGTATAGCCATTCATGGTGGCATTGCAGCCAGCATCATGGGGACACTTCCGTCTGGTAGTGATTTGGATCAGCTGAGCTAACTTTAGATCATTTACAGCGGTCTTTAGGTAGCACAACTGTTCCTAAAGTATTTTGAAAAATTAATATGTAACTACTTTTTCATCCCCCCATCTCGGAAACAGTATTTTTGCTATATTACTTTTGTAACTATCATGGTTATGTACATAATTTTCACTAGAAACGGGATATTTGCCATGATTTTTGAGTTTGCAATGTTCCCGATATTTCGGCACAGTTGCATGCAAGTTGCAACAAACATTGCAAACTCAAAAATCATGGTAAATATCCCGTTTATAATGAAAATTAGTATTTTTGCTCTTCTATATCTAAATGATAAAGCAGTTTTTATCCGCTAGAGGATAAAGTAAAATTGAATTTAGAACATCGTGTGCACTAAGTTTGTGAATTCAAAACATCATTAAACTCCTACCTAACCATCATTAACCTATTTACTTCTACCTCCATGGTGCCGAATTTATCGTACAACCTTTTTTAATTTTGCATTTAGTCATTTCCTCGCTGGGGTGGGATGAAAAGTTACGTGTTGCACTCGGGTGCAAAGATTTTTCACCTCTTTTGATTCCCTCGCTCAGGATTCTGATTTTTGAATTAACTTTGCACTCTTATATAACAAATAACTATTGTTAAATAGTTGTATAATTCTTTGTGTAAAGATTGTAATCTTATTAGTATAAAAACAAGGGGTAGTATATAGACAATGCGGGTGCCACTCTAAAAGTGACAGATTAAACAAATGTCGTATTCTACTATCCTAACGACATCTCCACTTCTTCTGGCCTCCACTCAGACAGCCGCAAAGTTATGTGACGAAGTTGCAATTTCGTAGACTTGCTACGGCGTAGAGCTTTCTGTATTTTTAATACTTATAAATCTTATAATGTTGTCTAAGGATTCATTCTACATTCTAGGTAGCACATCTTTTACTCTATGTTTACCTTTAAGTTTCAAATATCAAATACCTATTACCTTCAAGAAAAACAAGCATTTATCACCTAATTATGTGCGCTGACTCACACACAGCACACGTCACGTAAATATACATGTTTGATTGAAACTACTTGTAAAGTGCGTTAACTTTACATTATCCTTTAAAATACAAACTGCGTACGCACATTGAATGTAACTCAATCGGGCCTTCGAGCTTCCAGTATGAGCGAGCGAGCGAAGCGTCTCTGCATCAGCATGGGCAAAAATTATTTCATTCGATTAATTCGTCTGGCTGTTTTCCGCATTTCTCAACCAATCTTGATGAAACTTGGTATAAGTGTTTTAAAACTCAAAGATTATTCACTCATTGAAATGAAATGAAATAAATGAAATGAAATAACAATTTATTCCATGAAATGTGGTACAACAGGATGAAAATAATGGTTTTTAGAATAAATAATCTTAGGACCAGCATATTTCGCCATGATTAGCAATTCTAATAATAACTAGCGACTCGCCCCGGCTTTATTACTTATTCTGCTATTCGGAGCGGAGAAGAATCCACCACAAAAGAGATAACTAACATCGGTCCAGCCGATCTTGAGTTATAAGTGGTGGTTACACGACTTTTTTTTATATATATATAGATGCTAGTCTCTAGCCTACAGTTTAATAGTATTTCTTCTTACAATATAATTCAATAATAATGACAACGAAACATGGTAAAATAAAAATGAATTAAAAAGCAATAATAATAATCCATCATAATATTAAATCACACAAATCTTATAATTACCCACATATTACAATCAAAAAAATCTTTCAAATTATAAAAAACATTGCTTTACTAGCCAACTGTGTAATTTACTTGGAAATTACTCTATGTAAGTACCAGTTTATTTAAATGTTGTGTTACCTACTTTTATATGTGGTATGTGTTATTCGTGTCAACTAAAAGTTTTTATTTTCTATTCTATACGACAAGCGTATTTTAATTATCGACGCCTGTAACATCTCAGAAAGCTAACTTATTAATGCCTACATAATCATGAAGATTTTATACTACAAAGCACATATAAAATAATACTTACAAAGTAAATTATAATAATTGCTAAAACTGGCTGCAAAATACACCAACAATTTACGAAAACGTGACATAACAGCGTTTGTTATGTTACCAACAATGTCTGCAATTTCTAACAAATGCAATTCTACAAGAACCTACCATACCTACTCATTGCTCGTAAAATTTACAAATACCTACGACTTTACCAACGTCGCATAAACTCGTCCGGTCTACACACCTTACTAACAGATATTATATTCTATGTTCAAATCCAGTTTCTGTATTAACTTTATCGTCATCTGTGTACAAGGTAGTGTTTACTACCAACATGAGTCATTTATACCCACATTTTACTACTCTATAAGGTACTGTAGTAGTAGTCATAGTTCTAGGAATAATACGGCGTTTAGTCAGAAATACTCGGGAGATGAATGTAACAATAATTTTATCATAAACGAACTGTTGGTTGATATGACTCATGGTAAAAGGTATTTCTTACTATGGGCAGTATTATTTTATCTGGGGTATAGTAGGAACCTGTTTCTTACATATAACGCAAAATTAATAACAATCTTAGATTTGATTTTGACCTGACTAAGGTAGGTTTCACCAATACATTCACGGACGTTTAAAACGGCTGTTAAGCTTAAACCACTCTTTTTGACAGATGTTTTCATACGTTATCTGTCACTTTGACGATTGGTTACGGTAACCATTGATTTATTTGCTCGTGAACTTGGGCCTAGGTCAAGTACAATATTCAAACTATAAATATGCATGGATTATATACGTTATAATTCCGAGTGATCACTGTACCAGAAACACGATAGGATAATATATTTGACGACCTCTGTGGCGCGGCCGGCGAAGGTTTGCCTACGATGCAGGAGGTTGCGGGTTCGATTCCCGCCTCGGAACAAATATTTTTACGATCTGCAGATATTTTTGTCCAGAATTATTTATTTTTATTTATTTATTTATTTATGGGCAGCAGCATCCTGAGTACTCAACACCAATACTGCAATCACCAATCCGCCTGCCAAGGGTGTGATTATGGAAAATCCCCCCCATTGCATTCTATGGGGGGGGGCCTCGTGCAGTGGTCGTCTGATGATGATGATGATGATGATGATGATGATGATGATGATGATGATGATGATGATGATGATGATGATGATGATGATGATGATTGTATGGGGTATGGGATATGTGTGTGTAATGTGTGTGTGCGTGTGTTAGTGTTTGATAAATGTGAATGATTTAATTTGTAAGTTTCCGTCGTAACCCAGTGCGGTCATAAAAAGATTTAATCGTCGACAAATACATAGTACTTAGTTTAACATGAAAAGTATGATGAGCTTTTTTTACTGCTGCGGGACAAATGTTCATACAATTTGCAAATATTAGTTCCTTGTCTGTGTGTTGTGGTACATGGTACTTAATCTTAGTTCCTGATACACCCGACACAGGGGATCCTAGTGTGGGATCTGAGCCACAATCCCGCGAATTTGGATCGTTTTTACCAAATAAACCAGAACCGCTCACGTAATTTTGCTCGTCTGGATTGAGGGATCCTTGCATGAAGCGGTTGGAAATTACAGCTCAGTTCAAGCACAGATCCTTCAATCCAGACAAGTGAAATAACGTAAAGTAAACGGTTCTGGTTTAGTTTCGGTGATAATGTTCAAAATTAGCATGATTGGGGCACTGCATTAGATTTATTATTGATGTCTATTGGCTCAGGACTATGTGTGACTGTTGGGTGTTATTAAAATTTTCATAAGTATATATTACGATATATATTATTATGAAGACACTTTTTTTCTAAATTTAGTTTTTCCCTCGAATCCCTCTAATCTTTATTGAAACCTCATTTTGAAAGACCCTTGAAGGGCCTTGACATATTTCACGACAAAAAAAATCGTGCACCTTCTAATCGCGCACGGCTGTGTTTTTGAAAATATAAATTCAAAAACTACCTCATGGTAAAGATGAAGCGATTGACACCTCATTTGTCAAAATCGCTATGCCTCACTAAAGTAGACAGGAAACAAGTAATTAATTTTGTAAAAATTAAAAACCCTCAACGCAATGAAATGGCTGAACCGATTTTGATCAAACAGCTAAGAACACTCCCGACAAATTGACCTAACAAACAAACAAAAAACGAAATCAGTTCATCAGTTCGGGAGCTATGAGGCGACAGACAGATACACACACAGACACGTCAAACTTATAACACCACGTCGTTTTTGCGTCGGGGATAAAAAAAAACAGCAAATATTATTTATTTGGTAAAGATGGGTGTGGTCAGGCAGAACAATGTGACTTTTCTAGACTAGGTAGGTATGTGTGTGGTATTTATTTGTTGAGTAAAAATAGGTGTGGTCAGGAGGACTAATGTGACTATTTTACACTAAGCTCCTAGGCGTGTCGTATTTATTTGTTTAGTAAATGTAGGTGTGGTCAGGAAAAAAATGTGACTTTTTTAGACTTGGTACCTAGTTGTGTCGTATTTATTTGTGTAGTAAAGGTAGGTGTGGTCAGGAGGACCAATGTGACTTTTTTAGACTTGGTACCTAGGTGCGCCTTATATATTTGTTTAGTATAGGTAGGTGTGGTCAGGAAAACAATGTGACTTGTTTTTCTCTAGTTTCCTAGGCGTGTCGTATTTATTTTTTTAGTAAAGGTAAGTGTGGTCAGGAGGAACAGTGCTTCTTTCTTACACTAGGTACCTAGGTGTGTGGTATTTATGTGCTTAGTAAAGGTAAGTGTGGTCAGGAGGACCATTGTGTCTCTTTTAGACTTGGTACCTAGGTGTGTCGTATTTATTTGTTTAGTAAAGTTAGGTCTGGTCAGGAGGACCAATGTGACTTTTTTAGACTTGGTACCTAGGTGTGTCGTATTTATTTGTTTAGTAAAGGTAGGTGTAGTCAGGAGGACCTATGTGACTTTTTTACACTAGGTACCTAGGTGAAACATTCTAACGATAGATAATAATGATATCTCTGTTGATATCACCATTTCCGCGCAATCGAAGTGAAAGGCAGGTATCTTGTTCATAAAACCTATTTTATCCTCGAATTCAATATCCTCACCTTCGGCTAGGGCAGATATGTCTTGGATAAATGGTCTTGTTTTATGCACTTGGTTTACAGTCTACTAAAAATCCTATACTTACTATACTAAATATCCTATACTCATAAAACAGTTTTATTTATGACTAGCGACCCGTCCCGGCTTCGCACGGGATGTGAAGTTACTACCCGTGCGAAGCCGGGGCGGGTTGCTAGTTATACATATAAACCTTCCTCTTGAATCACTCTATCTATAAAAACCCGCATCAAAATCAGTTAGATCTAAGCATACATAGGGACAGATAGACAGCGGAAAGCGACTTTGTTTTATACTATGTAGTAAGTAAGTAAGTAAGTAAGTAATTAAGTAAGTAAGTAAGTAAGTAAGTTAGTAAAAAGTTTATTTTGATACACCATACACAAAGTTATTTTTACATACAGTTTACAAACATATTTTAGATATGTTTAGTGATGTAGGTACCACAGATACCTACCTATCACTCCAATAATACTAATAAAGAAGTATATTTTTGTAGGCAACTTAGTTCATAAGTGGGGAAACCAGCGCTACTCCTCTAAAATGAAAATCTAAAATTTATGAATCAAGTTTTGCGACGCGGCGCGACGTGGCCGGCTGCGTTGAGTGAGCGCGGGCCGAGGTCTGCGCGCGTAAATATGTTACGAGGAAATGTGGCTGGTGCGGGGAAAATATCTGAGATCTTCAAAGCCGTTGGCAGGTACCACCACCTTAAGGTGAATCGTTTCGCTTAGGCATGAAATTCAAAGTTTATTATGTTTTTGCTCATCACAGTTAACCATCACATTTTGAGATAGCGAAACCTGATTGTGCGGAAACAACGAAATGAAACACGCATATTTTGATTGAAAGTGTCTCAAAAATATCATTAAGTTTAGCTACGATTGCCATTCAATGATGTTTACAATGATTTTTTTGTTAAACTAATGATATTTTTGAGACACTATCAATCAAAACATGTGTTCTAGGTCTCTTAGTTTTCGCAAAATCAGGTTTTGCTATTTCAACATGTGTTGATGAGGTTTGATGAGCAAAAAACCCAATAAAATTTTAATTTATTTACACAAACGAGAAGTTCTGCTTGATAATACTGCATTTTAGGTTAATTAAGTTGAAAACTATCTAGAAATTCTAATTAAATTTTTATAAACCCTGTTCGGTTTAGCACATAATATTGTATGTTCTGAATATCATTATTAAAGACGCAAATATGCAAGTCTCCACAGAGCTTACCTACTTATTTGAGCCTTTCAGGGTCAAGATTCTGGGTCCGTGGAGAACCAGCCCTTCGCCTTATCAAAAATATTTCCGGACGTCTGGTCGAAGCGACGCGTGAGCAGAGAGCTTTTTTTTTTTCTTTTTTTTTTATACTACTTGGGTGACGGAGCAAGCAAGAGGTCCACCTGAAAGAGCTGGCTCTTATCTGGCTCAACGCATTAGTATTGCCATTCAGCGAGGCAATGCAGCCAGCATCTTAGGGACACTTCCATCTGGTAGTGATTAGGATCAGTTGAGCTACCTTTAGATCGTTAGCAGCGGTCTTCAGGTAGCACAACTGTTTCATATGTATTTTATTATTACCTTGTATTAGTTGTATTATTATTTCTGTAAATAAATGTATTCTAAATATCATATAGCCGCATTCACCTTAGCACATGGCTCTATTCTCCATAACGTCTCTTATCGTTGATGTTTACCGTTGCGTAGCATATTCTGATCCTTATCTACCTCTGTGCACACTGAATCCACTAGTGACTAGGCAGGAGTCGGTACAATCTTTTGTGCCGCAATGACCTAGACCGTGCCATAGAGCTGATTACTCGGAAGTAGTTTCAAGGCCGTATCTATTGAGCACGTTGTGTTCAACTGTTTGTGTGTTAGTCCATTACATCTTCGATTATTTCGGACGGAGATGGAAAATAACGTATGGTGAGATCGTGGCCAAACAACGGACTAACAATGTTAAAAAATAAAAGTTATTTTTGACCGAGCGAAGTAAGATCGAGAGGGTCGTAATGTCAATAAAAGCTTCCATAAAATGTACATCTGACTGATAATGATGATGATGATAAAATTAGTAAGCAGAACCATGTGCTGATCAAAATGAGCATAAACACGGCTAGTCTAATAATAACTATCGAGGAGTTCCGATGTCCACCTTCCGTCTCCATCATCAGATCAGCTCCCTGTCACCGTTGTTATCAGAATTTAACAGGTATGCAAAATTTCAACTGAATCCGATATCGGGAAGTGCTGGAAAAGTATTGTAGGTAAGTTGTTTTGTCATCGGAACTTGACTTGTATGCAAAATTTCAGTGCAAAATATCTTGATGAAGAAGTTGACCTGTCCCATAGAAAGGGGAGAATTATCCTACTTTTTACAATGCAACTTGTTTAACATGAATGCAATCTTGTTTAACATCAGTCAGATAAGGTGCCTTATCTCACTGATTTTTAACAAGATTGCATTTATAATAGAGCACGACGGCCTCTGTATCGGACTCAACTGTCTGTCAGCATGTTCCCCTCCAAGCTGGAACAGAACAGCATAGCAATTTTACAGCAAGTTAATAATAGCATTGGGAATAAAATATCATAAAATACGTGTACCATGTACCACAACACCCAGACCCGGAACAAATATTTGCAGATCATACAAACATTTGTCCCACAGCGGGAATCAAACCCGCAACCTTTCGCATCTCAGCCGGCTACTCGCCCACCGCACCACAGAGGTCACTTATAATGTAGAGATTTCATGGAATTCTTTGATTTTTACTTCATACATACATAGATACACGCCTTTTCCCCCGAAAGGGTAGGCAGAGCTCAAATGGGCCTCTTTTCACGTGGGTTGCACCATCGTGGGAAATAGACGTGACAAGTGATGAGCTCATCGCCACCATTGCTTCCCACGACTGAGGAACGTGTTATTACTGAAAGAAAGTGTTAGCTCGACTAACGCTTTCTTTCAGTAATAACCATAGATTTAGTATATGTACTAGATCTACAATCAGAGATCGAAGATGGAACCAAAAAAAATATGTGCACGTGTTGGTGAAAGTCTATGTCCGAGTTAAAAATAGTGTTGTCCTCGACCAACACTTTTACATTGTCGATAGAATTCATCATCCGTCCGTGATGTGTATGGTAGATAAATTCATCTTAATGCAGATTAAGTCTTTCATGAATAACACAGTTTGGCAGATTTGACGTCATAAAGAGAATTTTGAATACAGTTAATAAATAAACCTTTATTATTTATTGACCCCTAAATATTACAGTTTTATTTATAGGTGGGATTTTAGAGTTTCCCTTTTAAATTTAAACTTAAAATGTTTGCTGCATATACCTAGTGGAGTTCTTATTTGAGTCCATCCCACTCTTCTTATAATCGATAACCATTTTTCTCGTAGCAAAGGATTACTTGGAAATCTGAAAGCACAAAAACATTTTATATCAGCCGTGCTACGCCCATATAATTTTTTACTCTGTTACTTTATCTATAGACAATTTGTTACCCCAAAGTTTATTATTTTTCAAGTGTAAACCACGCTTTATGGATAACATTAAATTTAAATGTAACCCAAAAATTCCGATCCAGTGGGACTCGAACCCGCACCCTCGCCTGTCATCGGCGATGCCATAAACAATATAGCCATAGATCGAGCTATGACGCTGGATATGAAATTTGTGAGCACTATCAACTCGGCTATAGCGCCAAGTTGATAGTGCTTTATCTACAGGTGTTTCATTGGAAACCTTCTGTTCAAAGTTCGAAAGTAAAGGCATCGCTGATCACAGGCGAGGGTGCAGGTTCGAGTCCCGCTGGAACGGAATTTCTGGGGTATATTTAAATTTAATTTGTTACCTATTATTTTATTAAGCAGAAATAAACAATATTTATTTATAAAAAATAAAAAATAAATATACCCTTTCGGGAAAAAGGCGTGTGTACAACAACGTAAATATTTACTCCAAAATATCTACTACACAAACTGCAATAAAAACACCCGTGGTGCTTTAAAGTTACCTTTTCAATAGTCAATACAAAAACACACACCTCAATGTCCACCTGGTCATTATAGATTTTTTTTAAAACGGTAAAATGTTAACAGAGCACACATATTTACTCCAAACAAAGTAAACCTCCATTCTAGGATGGATAAAAATTTAATTTATAGGTAGGTATAGTGCGCGTCATGTAAAAAGTAGTAAACTATGTAGGCACTCATTGAATGCATAGGTATACATCTCTTAAATAAGTAGAAAAGTAAGTAATCTCTTAAAACGAACGCTGGAACGCCTGAAGAAGCTTGACCGCCAGCGTTCTTTTTACATGATGCGCATTATACTACGATATAGACTGCAACAGGACTATCGATATTTCTGACGTCATCACTTGGTCAAGCAACATCGTAATCAAACATTTTTATATTTTACATAAAATATTGTTTATTTCTAGGTGCAGCAACGAAATATTATTAAAAAATATAAGGGAAAGTCCTAATCTACGAATGAAACTGGTTTTTAGGCCATTTACTAAAGCAGTATTGATAAAATAAGCAATACAATCGAACTACCAATAATCTCTTATTTACCTGTGAAACGTGTATTTTCCCGGATAATTACGTCTTGTATATTCACAGTCACAAACTGAACATGACACCATTGTCATACAAAGTAATATTTGTTATTTAATAGTAATATTACTAAAAAAATTACGAAATTAGTTAAACTGCACAAGAGACCGTCCGGTATGGGCATGTACTCAAGCAAAACATGTCACATTCAATACATTGTTGCTGTCACTTTTCTTCTTGCACGGGGTACATTTAAAAATGACTTCTCTCTCCCACGCTTCGTTTGTCTATTTAGCGTAGCGAAAAAATTCTACGTCTATGGTAATAACACGTACCTTAATAAGCTAGCAGCCAGGACAAATCTTATACCAACGAATCTTACAACCAAGTCCGGGTTATCCCTTAGTCGGCTTTTACAACATCCACGGGAGATGGAGGGGTCTACTTTTACTTCAGTCCGTGAATTTTCCGTAAATTGTCGGATCAAGTCGTGTAGCGGACCCGCGCCTGGTTGTTGAGTGCCTTCGGGAATGGTTTATTTTGGGAAATCGCGTCAGGATTAAAGTGTCATTGGAAGATTGAGACAAACAACACTTACTATAACAACTACTTTGGTGCATTTATCAATGAATTCCGTAACTTTTCTATGAAATTGATGTCGGCTTTGACGTTTGAAATAAGGCGGCTGGCAATCTAATTCAAGGGCAGGATTTGAAGAAAAACCTCTCTATAATCTTCACTCTCCCAGTGCTGCTATACAGGGCGTCCCAAGACTATGTGACATGAGGGGAAAGTAGCTTAAATATTGTAGATAGGATATTTAACTGAAAAGACACTTTATTTTATTTTTAAAACTTAGTAATTTTACATTCAAAGATATTCAAAAAATTACTTGCTTCGTCTGGGAATCGAACCGGACATTTAATGGAATCAAACATTTTAGGTTATTCTTTTGCTATAAGGTACTATGTTACCTATTAGGATTTTTTTAATTCTATTCTTTCGATTAACATCATAAAAATACGAGGATCTTTTTTTTCACATTTAAATCGGTTCCAGTCCCAGACGAATATACGCACGAATAATTTAAAATAATAATAATGCAGTTTTAAAAATATAATAAAGTCTCCTGTTATGGGTTATGGGTACTAGATAACTGATATACTTAATACAATACATTACATAGATAGATATTTTATTATACGTAGAAAATACCCAGAACACCCTGAACAAATATCTGCAGATCGCACAAATAATTGTTCTGAGGCGGGAATCGAACCTGCAACCTCCTGCGTCGCAGGCGAACCTCCGCCCGCCGCGCCTAAGAGGTCGACGTAAAGAAGGCCAGAGGTAAAATATCAACCTTACGGAATACCTACGCATAGAAGGTATTATTTCTCTTATTTAAATGCCTAGCTCTCCACGACCAGAATAATTAATTGTGAATTTAATTAACTAAGATACCTCCTTTGTTCTAGCCCTCAAATTAATACATTTTCGAAAACAAAGTTCATAAAGTATCAAAAAGTTAAATGAGCCGCGAAAATTAATTAGGTTATCCAATACTAAGATACCGTCTCTTTGTTAAATAATTTGTTGGCAGACCATTACGAAGTTTTGTTGAATACTGTTTGTCAAAAGGCGTAGAGTTACAGAGAGTAGGTACTTACAGCTCGTACAGCTTACCTGTAAATACTCCATGGCAGGTGCCAACTTACGGTGAACGTTCTGTAAGTTTATTGATATTATTTATAAAAAGCAACGCCAACAGCATATCTATAAGAACACTAGTAATTGAAAGAACACTAGATTTAAGTAACTTTAGAATTATATTTTGCACGATTTTGATTTTTTCGTTGGTGACCCAAATAAATAAAATAAAAAAACACTTAAAAACAAAACATTTGAATTAGATTGGGGCTGATACATGGGACCAATAACAGGCGAACACAACATTCACACAAATATATAAAATGTATGGCATCAAAACAGATATATATAACACAAGATACAAGATTTTATTCGTAACAATATTATTTTTAGAACTAAAGTTTACCCTAAAATTACACACTTTAATAAATCATCTTGGTACCTATTTAAAAATATAAATAATTAATGTAATTGTACGTTGGTAATTATAATGTGTCCCACGGCCATGCTACATGGAGGACAAGTACTTTAAATATTGAAGTTAGGAAGTTTTACATAATGGAGACTTTCCTTTATTTTTTAAATCCCAGTAATACTCAGTTCAATATTTAAAGTACTTATCCTCCATGTAGCATGGCCGTGGAACACACTGTATAGCTAAGAAATAAATATCAATAAAAATTATATATATAAATTTAGTCGAGTATTGAATAACATTTATTTGCTTAAAATAATCTAATATAAAATAGTGAATATTTAAACCAGACCTTTATCTATAATATATGCATTCAGTCGTCGTCGTTGCATTCAGTATAAACAACTTGGAATGAAGAATCACGTAAGTTAAGCGGTACCCTCTGCCTATTAACAGTGCATTATCTCATAGGACACGTCCATCTAGGACGCGCCCTATGTAGCATTGCACTGCACCCGCCACCCAGTATCGTTGTGTTGTTAACGAAAGTGATGTTCCAGCACTTTCTTCAAGTTTTTGGCATGAAAATATCAATATTAAGTATCAATGTTTTGTTTGTTAATGGTTGTACCGACCGGCTATTAGTCGTACAACAGAGCTTGTAACCCAGTATTGGTGAGTAGTTACTAATAGATCCATTGGCTTTGATCCATTGTAGTTATAGATCCCTTATATCTATAATTTTGTTATGGTGCGGCAAAAAGGTGTGTGGAGATTTCTGGTTACAGGTTGTCTTGGATATCTGGTCAGTACTGTAATACTTTCTAAAATATTTAGAGTTTTAGATAATTTATTACCTATTGAGTTTTTTTTGTCCCTGATATTTCAGCGCGGTTGCATGCGCCATGATCACGGGAGTACTAATTCTAATTCTAATTCTAGGTGGGGGTGCTAAGACCTGCACTGACATCCCGCTGTGGGGTGTATTGTGCATTTTCCCCCTGTGCTAACCCTACCCCAGCCAGCCCAGCTCCTTAAAGTAACGGAGCAGGACTTTGGGTTGATGGCAACACTGTTGAAGTGTGTCCGAAGGCGTCGATGATGGAGAGCAGGATCCAAGTAGCTCCTGCAAACCCGTCTTGGCCCTGGCGTCTTTTGTGGCCGCACAATTTAAGATGACGTGCTCCACCGTCTCTTCTTCCTGCAAGCAGCCCCGACACAGCCCGCTGTCAGTGGCTCCAATTTACCAAATCTCCACGGGAGAACTAACTAAAGTCTGCGAGTAGATGTTATTGACAGATGGATCGATCTACCCTCTTTCTCAATCTTTTATTACGAACGATACCGCTACCACTGAATTTATTACGTGTAAGTATGTACTTATTATTTCAACGTAGTGTACCTGTATATGACATATTGTGATTGTTTTAGAGCTACGTGTTATAATAGGTTTTGTATTGGATAGAATCACGTAGGCACTTAGAAATTACAAAATTCACGTAGTTACTAAGATTTCCTGTTCAGGCACTGAGCACATAGGTATACCTACATACAGTGGCGTAACAATAGGGTGGCAGGCAAAATGCCACGGGCTCCCGACCCAAGAGGGCCCCGGCCTAAGAGGCCGCGAGCTCAATTATATTTTTTTACATTGTACCTGAGTGTTTTATTTTGTTTGAAAAGTATATTTTTATAATTTCTGCTTAAAATCCAAAGTGAGACAACTAAATTTTTTTAAATTTACGAATTTGACACTGGCCCACAACTAAATTTTTTAAAATTTTTGAATTTGCCACGGGCCCCTGATGGTTTAGTTACGCCACTGCCTACATACAATACGTATAGCATTATAGTTTCATAATCATTTCAGCCTTTAGACGTCCACTGCTGGGCGAGGCCTCCCCATAGTTTTTTTATTTTTATACAACTTGAATGACGGATCAAGCCGATGGCCCACCTGATGTTAAGCGGTATCCTCTACCTATGAACAGTACATTACCACATAGGTCACGACCACCTAGGGCGCGCCCTATGCGGCATTGCACTGTGCCCGCCAATCTGAGACATAAAGATTAAAAGTCTTATGTGCCTGTAATGTCACCGGCACCCATACCCTTCAAACCGGAACACAGTCATGCAAGCACTACTGCTTTGCGGCAGAAATAGGTATGGTGGTAGTACTTCCCCGGATGAACTCATGCACAAAAAAACTCTACTACTACTAAACTGCAATGGATTATCACCGATCCTCGTATGTGGATTGATAATCGCAATATTGCAGTTGAGTATACTCAGCTGGGTGCTGCCCAGCCTTTATTGTAATAATTTATCTGAGTCAACTTGGAAGAATCGGCGTTTGTATGTGTGTATACATGTATGTATGTATGTATGTATGTATGTTTGTCCTAGCATAACTTCCGAACCGTTAATCCGAGTGTTCTAATACTTTCAACACCAGTTTTCATACAAACAAAACCTCATTGAAATTGGAACACCCGTTGGACCCTAGATCCTGTTGGTCATCATCAGACCCTGAAGCCTATGTGTGTCGTATATGCTTCAAAAATGCCTGAAATCCTTTCAAAAAAAAACTTGCAAGCTGCTGATCCATGAAGAGGCTCACAAATTTCCAAACAAAGCTACCAATCTTGCAAACACCATCTTTTATACAAAAAATCGCATTCAAATCAGAGCACCTGTTTCAGAGCTACGTGGCAACAAAGAAACATGCATATATACATACAGAAAACAGACACACTATGGCCTCAAACTTGCAACACCTCTCTTTTAGTAGGGTGCTAAAAAACAAATATTGCAATAAAAAAAAAGATTTTGTAACCACATAAACAGAACAAATTCGAATATTGTAGGCGTAAAACTCGATTACAAAAAAGGCAACATGCATCAGCATGTGCTATGGCAGACTTAGTGCCATAGCGCTGTTCTTCCGTGGAACGCCGATAATATAACAAAGGTACCTACATAAGTGGGGAGAGCCTGTACCGTAAACTAGTCAACTATTACATACAATTTTTGTTGAGTATAAGGTGGACATCAAGACAAAATATACAATTTTTGTTGAGTATAAGGTGGAAGTCAAGACAAAATATTCAATTTTTTTGAGTATAAGGTGGACATCAAGACAAAATATTCAATTTTTGTTGAGTATAATAAGGTGGAGGTCAAGACAAAATAGGTATACAATTTTTGTTGAGTATAAGGTGGAAATCAAGACAAAATATTCAATTTTTGTTGAGTATAAGGTGGAAGTCAAGACAAAATATACAATTTTTGTTGAGTATAAGGTGGACATCAAGACAAAATATACAATTTTTGTTCAGTATAAGGTGGAAGTCAAGACAATTTTTTTTTTGTTGAGTTAAAGGTGGTAGTCAGGGCTAAATCACTAGGTACCTACTTATCGCTTTGTGCTTATTTCTTCATAATTACAATTTAAGTACAATCAAGGTACAATACGATATAACCGTTGTTCAATGAATGAATCAGAGCCATTAACCTTAATCGTAGTTAATGAATGGGAACAGAATGTAGGTAAAGTACCTACCTAGGTACTTATGCATTCGAATCACTTATCTGTAAACTGTGCATTGTAGCTTGTTACGAGTATGTATCGAAAGGGTAATGTCAGCTTATTGTGTAGGTATGTGAATGAATCATTAAAATGGTAAAATTCTTTAATTTCCATTTTATGCAACAAGTAAAAAGCCAGACAACGGTAAACCACAATATCAGGAACTTATTTATTTTAAAATAAATTTCCTAACGATGTTATATTTTTTTAAAACGTGATTTTCGTTCACTTTTCGTTTCGCGAATGCTATTCTGTCAGTTCCTAACTCACCTGAACTTTAATAAGTTATAGATAGTGACAGACATTGGCGTCCATCGAAGCAAATAAAAAAACTGTCAACTCCATCTCCTCCCGTGGATGTCGTAAAAGCCGACTAAGGGATTATGATAAGATTCGGACTTGTTGATAAGATTCCTTGGTATAAAATTTGTCCTGGATACAAGCTTATTATGGAATGTGTTATTAGGTACTGGAAGAAAGCGTCAGCGAGTCAGTCATGGGAAGCAATGGCGGCGATGAGCTCACCACTTGTCACGTCAATATTCCACGATGGTGTAACCCACTGTGAAAAGTAAAGTAAAGTTAGATATAAGTACTTAGTTTTTGCCTTTTATGTTATGTTATGTTTTTATGTTTTTTTTTCTTTTATATTTTTCATATTTTATTTTATTTGTTGAGTGTCATTTCTTCTATCCATGTGTGCCGTTCCAAATAATCATTTTTTCTTTCTTTCTATCTTTCTTTCAAAAGAGGCCCGGCCCATTGAGGCTCTGCCTACCCCCTGCCTATCCCTTTCAGGGAAAAGGCGTGTGTCTATGTATGTATGTATGTTAAATGCTTTGTTATTCCCTTAGAGCGCATACATTCAACTAACCACAGTAACAGCAGAACGCAATGTCACTAACGCATTATCTAGATTAATTCCCCCGTGATTATATTTAGGGGATGCTGTGCTATGATACAGATCATCATAAATCTGTGTGTTGGGCGCTGGGCAGTGCTTCCGAGATTAGATGACACAGTAGAGCTATTCAATATTTAGGATATATTATATTTATTTAGTCATATAAGTCCCAAAGGCTGACTAGTCTTACACCACAATTTTTTTGTGTATTTTTATTTGGTGAAGAAAATCATCGTGACGAAATCGACTTTACAAGTAGTAGTTCTGCGAACAGTAGACCTTGCGAGCAGTCTACTGTAGTAGTAGTAGAGCTTTTTTGTGAGATAGTTCGTCCGGGGTAGTATACCTATTTCGTTCCGGTTGGAAGGGTATGGTCGCTGGGGAAATTACAGGCACATGAGACTTTCATCTTTATGTCTCAGGGTGGCGGGCGCAGTGCAATGCCACATAGGGCGCGTCCTAGGTGGATGTGACCTATGAGGTAATGCACTGTTCATAGGCAGAGGGTACCGCTTAACATCAGGTGGGCCATCTGCTTGACCCGTCATTCCAAGGAGTATTAAAAAAAAAACTTTTTGCAACAATTATGTTCAGTCTCATCTGTACAATTGTACAAATCTCTTGAGGTTTTTTGAAGTTGGTTTTTGAAATAGATAACTTTTTTCATTAGATAAAAGCTAATGAAAAAATTAAGATGATGTTTGGATGTAATTGTCAAAAGCATCATGTCGAACTATAATCTATATCTTGACAGACTCTTGACCGATTTTGCTTATGTGCTGAATTCTTGTCAAGAATTGAGTACCGAATGTTTTGGCAAATATTATCAAAATCGGGCGGTAAATGGCGCTGCAGCAAACGTCCCTTTTCGGCGGAAATACCCCGCCAATCAAAAATCACCGCTGACTAAAAATTTATGAAATTTTAGAATGTGTAGGTATATTATCAATCGTCAAGATTCGTTGAAAAATACGACCTGTACTCGAGTACCAACATACATACATTCGGACAGATGAAAGCAAATTTTACCAGTTGTAGTAAAGAGTTCCGTTTGGTTCGATCTGTTATTAGAGTCAATTAGAGTTATTAGAGTAGAAATGACTTAAAAAAAAGGTATATATTTAATTTGATGAGTGCCATATTTAGTTAGAAAAACCTGAAAGAACTAGTGTTCATGATCGTAGCCGGCCGCAGACTGGCTTTCCTTATACTAACTGCTAATGTCTAGACATCAAATGTGCTGATATTGCGTTACGTCTAATCATAGACGTAAAATTTTCGCTACGATGAATCTATGCGTCTAATATATCTGTATTCTGTGGTTACGTGTGCCATATTTCCATAGTACCTACTTTAGGGATGAATCGCTCGCTCGGTCAAAGGCGTCAGACATACCGACTTACCTACTGTCATATATTGCTGTCGTCTGAATTTAAACTCAAACGCCTTGATGTTATTGATTTCAATCGCTAGACTATTTCAATCAAATTCTCATTTCACTAAATTGTGGCAAGTAGTGCACTCTAGCAACTAAGGCAACTATTCACCAACACATTAACGGACGTTTACACAGCCGTTTAGCTTAAATAACTCGTTTTTTGACACATGTTTTCATCCATTACTTGCCACTTTGACAATTTCACTTGACAGTTACAGTATAAGCCTCAATAGTTAGTTTTCATCGATTTGAAAAAGCTGTCATAAATACACTAACACAGACTTGCTCGAGTTCTATTAAACTTTTTACATATGTAAAATAAAAAATATCTATCTATGTAATTTATTGTAGGTATATCAGTTACCTAGTACCTACCCATAACACAAGCTCTGCTTAGCTTGGGGCTAAATAATGTTGTGTGTACTGTCTAACATTATTTATTTATTTATTTATCTTTTAGGCACACAGTGAAGCCTGAAAAGAAACACACTGGTTCTATTGAATGTTATGGAAGTTATTTGTTTGTACCATTAACTGTCCATACATACAACAGTATATATCTAGTTCCCCAATGGCAATATTTAGTTCTAATGGAATGCCCGCGACTTCCCATACAAATTTCAACATCCCGCTGCACTCCCTGAGGGGTTGAATTTCTGGAATTCCTTTCTTAGTGCACCCCTAGACCACAAAAAGAACGTACTCTCCAAATTTCAGGTCTCTAGGACTTACAGTTTAGGCTGTGCGTTGATAGTCAGTCACCCAACGATTTTAAATTTATAATGATTTATTTATGCATCAATTGCAATAGATTTATTTACCCCGTCAGGGTGTAGCCATTTTCATAAAATTAATTCTAAAAACTAACATACTTAATAATATATTCTTAACTTACGTATCCTACATGTAGTTAGCATAATATTACAGGAACTATTAATAAATTAACCCATATAACTAATGATGTACTAAGGGCTATCTCTAATTAATTAGCTAATTAGATAAAAACTGTCTTCACATGAACGTTCATTATGGCGTTTAAGTGAAGACAGTTTTTGTAGCGGCGACTTTGCGCTAATAATATTTGGCTCATGTGAATTTACACTATATTTTTCTAATGAGATATTACCCGATGACGAAAAGGTTCTTTCCTCTAAATTCTTAAAAACTTTTACATCATGACACCCTTGTTGATCTTCTGATACATGTTTGCTGTGTCCATTCCGCTCACCGAGCTTAGCATTCCATCGTAAATATCGCAGAATGTTTAATGAAACTCCTACTTTTATGATTACTTTAATTGTTTGTTTACAAAGACTGTGACTTCGTGTTTGTATTACATATTAGTATCCTTTAGAGTGGATTCTGTCGTTTTCGTTAGAAGAGATTTCCTTGTAACCTAAGGAACATTCATCATTGGCAGCTTAAATAATAGCCCACTGCTGGGTACAAGCCTCCTCCCTCAAACGCCACTCCAATCGGTTCTGCGTGCGATTTGCATCAAGGTCTTTCCCTCCACAGCCTCTGTATCATCCGCCCACCTGCCACAGCCTCTAGTGTTCCCTCTCGACCACCACACGGTCAGGGCATTACACCACCTGCCGTCACCAAATCTGGCCAAGTGCCCTGTCCAGCGCAACTTTAGTCTCGCAATACGGCCTCCAATATCTGCCACTTTTATCCTCCTTCAAATTTCCGTGTTGCGGACACGGCCCAGTAAAGATATTCCAAGCATGGCACGCTCGATAGCCCTTTGGGCGACCCCTATTCTAGGCACAGCTTCCTTGGTGGGCGTCTATGCTTCGGCGCCGTACGTCATTGTGGGCAGGACGCATTGGTTATACACTATACAGTTTGGTTATCAGGCATGTTGTAGTATTTTGGGGTCCCCTGAAAATGTACAATGAAAAGCAGCCCATCCCAGTTAGGAATATTAGTTCAGATTAAGTAAGTACCTACTACATAAGGTAGGTATCAGAAATACCATTATTGTATGTACGTGACACAGGACAAATAAAGTAATAATTGATATCAAAATGCAAAAAATGACGCACGGCCACTGTGCCAGGTGTCATGTAGTCACATAATAGTGAAAAGCTACATCATTTTACTAAATTAATAAACACATTTTATTTCATGGCGTGTCTGGTCGAAGAAACACGTGACCTGAGAGGTATGTATGTTTGTCGGGTGGAATCTGGGTGGAATCTTGCAATTGAATTTTAAAGCAGTTATCCTCAACCGATTGAGCTGAAATTTGGCATACCTACCTGTCAAGTTCCGATAACAATAAAATATAATGGTAACAGCGAGCTGATCTGATGATAGAGACAACGGTGATGGTGGACAACGGAACTCCTCGATGGATAATAGTATACTGGCCGTGTTTAGGCACAGAATATATACAGTACATGGTTTAGGCTCATTTTGATCAGCACACGGTTACGAACACTAACTTTATAAAAGCTTGTTTTTTTTAAATGTATATTATGTACTTACCTACTCACTTGTATTAGATAGTGTTATTATTATTCCTGTTAACAAAGGCAAATCTTTCAATTAATGTTGAATATGTTCAATATTATATGTAATGTGGTAGGTAGGTTCATATTTACGTGCAGATTCAGTGTGTGGAAATAAAATACACGATTAGTATAATAGTCTCACGATCTGCTACTGCTTAAGGAAAAACATTGAGATTATAAGAATTATTATGGCTGATTCACATTTTACTAGCTACCAATGGATAAGTGGTCACTTGTGGACGTCTTTCAAAGGGTTGATGCTGTTAACAGGATGAGTAACTTTGGATTACTCAGAACTGTTTACAATGTTCATCCTAAAAATAAACTTACCAGTACCACAGATTAAATAATACTATACAGGTACCAGGGGGGTTACTATGAGCTCTTATATCCATTGAGTTCAAAAACTATTCAGTACAAAATATCGTTTCATCGTTGACATTTTTCATCGTTGAATAACTTTAATCGCAGAAGTCTGTAGACCCTCTGCGATTGTGCCTTTAAATATAGTTGCGGACATCACGGAACCAATATTTTGTACTGAATAGTTTATCAACTGCATGGCAATAAGAGCTCATAGTAACCCACCTGTACCAATGTCGGAAGTTTTTTTTTTCTTTTAATGTTATTGCTCGACAAACTGGCATACGTCCCGCCTGATGGTAAGCGGTTTTCGTCGCCTATTGACACCTGCAACACCTGAGGCATTATTGCCAATGCGTTGCCAGCCCTGAAGGACTATTTTTATTCATTTTTTGCGTCTGGTTAGAGCTGGATCAGTTAGAGTATCCTGAGATCGTTGGTAACGGTCTGAGACGTCCACTGTAGGACGAGGTCTCCCCCCTACAATGCAAGGGAGGGTTTTGGCATAACCACCACCCTTTGCAGGCGGATTGGTGGTTGTAGTACCTATTGGTATAACTTTTGAAACTATCATCATACTATTCACTAGAAACGGGATATTTACCATGATATTTAGTGAAAAGTATGTAGTATTGGTGTTAAATGCTCAGGAGGCTTAGTACGAGTTTGGATAGTTTTCAAAACTATATGAAGTTTCGTTTACTTCCATAAATTTACTTGCAGCGCCCCTAGCGGAAACGAGGAGAAAACTAAGGACGCTGTCAGAAAACGTATTGAAGGAAACGAAACTTCATAATAGCTTAGAATACTATAAAATTGTCGTACTAAGCCCCCATGAAAGTACTGTTGCCCAAATTCTGGTATGATCCCTTAGCCAGCATTTACCACATCCACGGGACGAGACGGAGGGGAATATTCTTATGCCGGACACACATAGGAAAATATATACCTACCTAGCTTATGTTTTTTGAATGGCGCAATATGTCCCACCAGCTACTTACGTCCAGCATTGAACATATATGCCTTCCTTAAAAGTGTCCAATCCATTCTATTTTGGGTTTCACATCTCCAAAAGTGTCCAGCTACAGTTTTTATAGTTATGTTAAGGACGATCTGAAGGCTTAGGTCAGGTTTGTAATTTGGAACCATTCGGAAAAACGAAAACCGAATATCGTTTTTGTATGCAGCAATAGATAAGCGCCCCTGGCGGACTTGTTGAGAAACTCATTAAAACCATAGATAAACAAATATCGTCTCGCAATTCGATAGTCGGGATAACGAATGCAAAACTTAAACAAACCTGTACTAGGCCCTTACCTCTGTCTGTTGTCTTTGGTAGACCGAGAGAAATGAAGAGATCCGCAATACGACGCCGACGACCCCTGTCGCGCTGTGGGCGAAGCTTGGCCTGCGACGCAGGAGGTTGCGGGTTCGATTCCCGCCTCGGAACAAATATTTGTGCGATCGCAGATATTTGTTCAGTGTTCTGGGTATTTTCTAAGTATCATAAAAAAAAAACTATGTAATATATTGTATTAAGTATATTAGTTATCTAGTACCCATAACACAAGCTCTGCTTAGCTTGGGGCTTAGATAATGTTGTGTGAACTGTCAAGCATTATTTATTTATTTATTATTTTATATAGATATAAATAAATATCGACTCGCAATTCAATAGTCAGGATACCGAATGCAAAACTTAGACAAACCTGTACTTGGCCCTTACCTCTGTCTGTTGTCTTTGGGAGATCGAAAGAGAAACGGAGATCCGCAATACAGTAGATTCAAAATCCCGGACATTAGAAAGTGCCAAGCTATTGAAGTGGCAATGGGCAGGACACTTTATGCGATGCTCCGACAACCGATGGAGCTACAGAGAATAGGGTAGAGGCATCGGACAGGAGGCCGGATAAAAACAAGCTGAAGAAATGATGGCCCGTCTATGCACAAAAAGTAGATGGTGCTTTTGTAATTGACTAAAATGTAAAATTACACTATTTAGTCTTAAGGATTTTAAACCAACTAAAGCAAGTACAATGTGCAAATTATAAATATCCATTGAACTACGTACATTATAATTCCGAGAAATCACTGTACCAGAAACACGATAGGGCAATTTATTTTCTCGATAGATTTGAAACCTCCTTCCTTTTGTTTACCTTTTGGCTAGATTCGACTGCTTAACAAGTAATTAATTTTATAAACAAATAAAAAACCCCCAACTCTGAACGGCTGAACCGATTTTGATCAAACAAAGCTAAGAACACTCCCGATAAATACACGTTTCAAACAAAAAAAAACGAAATCGGTTCATGCGTTCGGAAGCTACGATGGGGCAGACAGACACACACACACATAGACACGTCAAACTTATAACACCCCTTCGTTTTTCGTCGGGGGTTAAAAATGAGCATATCATTAGGTAAAAATAAAATAAATAAAATCAATACAACAAAGCGGAGAGTTTACTGTAGGGGTTTTGTAAAATTATCTACCTTTGTTTTATGAGATAGGTACTCAATAAAAACTGCTTTTTCGTGCGGCGTGTGACTTTTTTTATGCATGAAGATATCTGCCTGGGGTTACTAGTGTCCGCGAGCAGCTTCGTTCGCTTTTACCTAAATAAAAGGAAGCCCATAGCTCAGTCCAGGCCATAATCTATCTGTGTATCAAATTCCATTGAAGTTGGTCCAGCCGTTTCGTCGTTATTGAGTAACAAACACACAAACATCGTAACTTTGACATTGTTAGTTGTATTCTTGTACCTACTACGCCTGAACGGAAGTGATTCATTTGACGCAATTAAAGCAATAAAGTTGATGTTGTCTCAGTACCTACCACAAGTACTTATAGCTTCCGGCTGTTGCTGTGGCATGAGTTCAAAATACAGTGATCACTTCCTTCAGCGCTCACTGGTTCTTTCTTGGTCCATATGTGGTCAGTGACTGAGGTTGGTGACCGTACTCATAGGTTTTCAGTAGTAAGCTGTGTGAGCTCTATTACCATGCTATGGGGCATGCTTCTCGCTAATTCGCTGTGGTGGTAGGGTTGCCAGATGGATTCATCTGGATTCTCCCGACATTTCATAAGAATCCCGACACACAGCGTATCGTAAAGTTATATGGTTGGCTCCGATCCTTTAATGTTTTTGTTCTCAATATTCAGAATATGACGCGGCTCGCTGTGCTCGGCGATGAGTTTTATGCAGTGCCCTTTTGAAATTTCCGGTGGCCGATAACTTATATTGCGCTTTTATTAACACTTTTTTTTGAATGTTTAATTATTAGATGTTCTTCTCATTTAAAATTGGTACTAATTTCGAGCGGCATTTTGCGTTCACCGGCAATTTATATCACTCTGATAGTTCAATTAGGTGAGAGTAGTGGTGTCATGCGACTAGATATAATTAAGCTAGTTGAGACTTTGCTACATAAGCTAGATTCAGGTTTGGGAAAATTAATTTTATGTGCATTCCCGTACTCAAAATCTTTGAGTTCCAAAGACAATCAAGCAATTTGGAATCTTAATTTAATATTGTATAATTTGTCTTGTCGTCATAGAGACGTTTTGTTTTTTGATACTAATAATTTTATTAGTAATTTTATTTTGACCAGAGATACTGTGCTTCTTAGTAGACATAGTAAACTGATAATTGCTAAATTGTTAGCATTTAATATTTTTGATCCCGTTATAAGTACTATAACGCAGTTAATCGACGTGCCTGTAGTTAGTAGTATTACTAATGGGGGCACACAAGCAGGAGGGTCAGCTGACAATATTTGTTTAAACTGACGAGTCCGACAATGAGAAAGCCTGGCACATTACATGTAGTACATCAAAATGTGCAAGGCCTTCCCAGCAAAATATTAGAATTAGAATTATTTTTAAACATGTTTAATATAGATATCATGTGTGTTACTGAACACTGGTTATTACAATTTGATTTACTCCCTTATTATGAGAATTATAATATTGTAAGTTCATTCAAACGCAAGAACGCCATACGTGGCGGTTCCTTAATTGTTGCTCAAAATAATTTAAAATGCAAAGAACGTAAAAGATGTTGCAAATCTCACTATTGAGAGGACTATTGAGCTATCGTGTGTTGAGCTTGAGCGGCATATCATTGTGAGTGTTTACCGTCCCCCTGACGCGGACTTCGCGTTATTTGAATCCACTATGGAAGAAGTACTGCTTAAAACTTTTGGACGTAGTAAAATGTTAATAGTCTGCGGAGATTTCAATATAGATATTCCTGTGAATCCTCTATCTGAGAGAATTCTTAACTTATTTAAATGTTTCAATTTACGTCACCTTTTCGAAGAACCTACAAGGGTGACACTTACATCAGCCA
Source organism: Operophtera brumata (assembly GCA_932527175.1). NCBI lineage: Eukaryota > Metazoa > Arthropoda > Insecta > Lepidoptera > Geometridae > Operophtera > Operophtera brumata. Next base: position 47,067,661 of record OW052239.1, on the reverse strand, counting down.
CCTGTTTGGATAATATATATTGCAGTAGTGTTCCAATTGATAAAGCAGTAATTAAACATTTCACCTCGGATCATTACGGTCACAGTGCTATATTTACTTGTAATTTGGTAGATGAACCTAAGGAATTCACTTATCACAGGAAGTCGAATTATGAAGTTTCAGAGCAGTATTGAACTTAAAATACCCCTTTTACCATGCGTAGATGATCCAAATGACCTTTTTACCTCCTTGTCTAATTTGATAAATGAGCAACATACTGAGATATTTCAGTTAAAAACATGTATAGCTAAATCTAATGTCGGGTTAGCTGATTGGGCGACACCCGGTATCTATAGAAGTAGGAATAAATTATATGATCTCTATGCGGCTAGGGAATCAATGTTGCATGACCCAAAGTTTATTTTGTATATAAAGAACTATTCATATACTTTTAAAAAAGTTTGTCGTGCAGCTAAATCATTACATTTGAGAAAAAAAATAGAAAAATCATCGAATAAAATTAAGGCAACTTAAAAATTAATTAATAATGAAACAGGTAAATCTAAGCCACGCAATACGCAGATCAAATTAAACATAAACAATACAATATTGACAAAAAAGATTGATGTCGCGAATGCCTTTGACAATTTTTGCTCTAGTATACCAGTTATTGTAACCCAGTCATTACAATCATCTGCCTCTGGAGCATCTACTTTATTGGAACTAAGTGTTGCTAAATGTGAGATCGCGTTTAGCTTTAGATACGTAAATGCCGATAGTATTGTTAAGACATTTAAGTCACTTAATATTAAAAATACTGAAGATCTTTGGGGAATATCCACAAAGGTGTTAGGTATTATAATTATTGATATTGCTCCATGCTTAGCCTACATTTTTAATAGATGTGTTGACGACGGAATCTTTCCAGATCTTATGAAACATAGTAAATTAATTCCTTTGTCTGGAAATGCAAAAGATCCAGCTAATTATAGGCCGATTTCTATATTGCCCGCGTTAAGTAAAATCTTTGAAAAACTTATTCTTACTCAATTATTGTCACACTTTAACTTCCACAGACTACTTCATAGTCATCAATTTGGATTTACTAAGGGTCGATCAACAGCTGATGCTGGTACCATGCTTTTGGAACACATATTTCAAGCATGGGAAAACTCGCAAGACGCGATCGGAGTATTCTGCGACCTATCCAAAGCATTCGACTGCGTGAGTCATGCTACTCTAATTTTGAAGTTAAAACATTATGGCATCCAAAATCAGGCAATTAACCTTGTAAATTCTTACTTATCCAATAGAGTACAAAAAGTTGACGTTGGTGGTGAAAGGTCTTCAGGATCATCTATTGTTATGGGAGTGCCCCAGGGTTCAATACTAGGCCCATTTCTATTTTTAGTATACATTAACGATCTCCCTTTTTATATAAAAGACATATGTGATATAGTTTTATTTGCTGACGATACGTCTTTAATTTTCAAAGTTGATAGGTCAAAAGCTAATTACGATGATCTAAATAAATCACTATCGCGAGTTCTTGATTGGTTCACAGTAAATAATCTGTTGCTTAATACTAAAAAAACTAAATGCATTAAATTCACTTTGCCAAATGTAAAACATTACCCAACTAATATTAAAGTAAATGGCGAGACACTCAATCTTGTAAACTCTACTGTTTTCTTAGGACTTAATATTGATGCAAGTTTGCAGTGGGGACCACAAATTGAGGCACTTGCGGGTAGACTTAGTTCCGCTGCATATGCAGTTCGTACGATAAGGCAGCTTACTGATGAAGCTACAGCTAGGATAGTTTATTTTGGCTACTTCCATAGTGTTACGTCATATGGCATCATTCTGTGGGGGAAAGCAGCAGACATCCAAGCAATATTTGTTTTACAAAAACGGGCAATACGTGCCATTTATAAAATGAAGCCATGTGACTCCTTGAGGGAGCGTTTTAAGGAAATTAACATTCTCACCGTAATATCGCAATACATCTACGAAACCTTATTATATACACATAAACACTTAGATAGATTTATGAAAAAAAGTGACGTGCATTGTTTTAACACGAGAAATAAAAATAAACTGAGTATTCCCAAATTTAGATTAAAAAAAGTAAGTGGGTCTTTTATGGGGAATTCTGTTCGGTTCTATAATAAACTTCCAGAAAGTGCTTCTAAACTTTCGATTCGAAGATTTAAATCTTACATAAAGAATAATTTAATTAAGAAAGCGTATTACACACTACATGACTATGTTAATGATAAAGCCGCGTGGCCTGATGTCGCTCTGCCCCTCGACACCTAATTTGTCAATTTGCAATGTCTGTACCTGCATATAATTTATTACTGATGTGTTATTTATGTGTATATCAAGCGTAGTGTGTGCTGCCTTATGAACTTTTGCTGATTCTCTCTATCATCTTACTTTTGACTGCCTACCTAAGTAAGGCTTTTAATTTGGTTTTCCTTTTTTCCTTGAATCAGCTTCAACTTGTTCTCGAGGCACCACACAGGCGCTCTCCACCTAGTAGTAAGAAGGATCATCAAAAGAAAAACAGACCGTGTTTGTTGCCTGATTCTTCTAGGTCTGGTTGCGTTGGAACAGGAGTAACTGTAAATTTATTTTTTAAGACGATTTAAAATGATCCTTGTGATTTCAATGAATAAAATACTTTTGACTTTGACTTTGACTTTGACTTTGACTTTGACTCCTAAAGACACTAGTATTTTCGCGGCTTGCTCCGCTCGCCGGTCACTTATGTTGCGCTAAATGCTCATTATCCTAAAAATCACTGAATTTTACATACAATTTTGATTCATAATACTTATTTCTATAAACAACGGCCCTAAAATCGTATTCCTTAAATCCTTGGCCACGATGTACTGCTGCAACAGTCGGACACTGTAGTAACTGCGGGTGCGTTCGAGTTCTTCTGAGAATAATTATATTAATTTGATAGACCACAATAATAATACCTGATTATTCTGGGAACGATTTATTCCTCTTATGTATCATGTCATCCTTTTGTAAATAAACAGGAACTTATGTACTGTTCGTCATTGTTTGTTATTTACGTACTAACTATTAAATAATACTGCCGTGGTGTGTCCGGGAAAAAAAGGAGATGTTTTTTATACAACTTCGAATGACTTATCAATCTGATGGCCCACCTGATGTTAAGCGGTACTCTCTGTGAACAGGGCATTATCGCATAGGTCACGTCCGCCTTGGACGCACCCTATGTGGCATTGCACCGTGCCCGCCACCCTGAAACATAAAGATGGAAAGTCTCATGTGCTTGTAATTTCACCGGCAAACCATACCTACCCTTTAAACCGGAGCACAGCAATGCGAGCACTACTGCTATGCGGCAGAAATAGGTATGGAGGTAGTACTTCCCCGGGCAAACTCTTTCACAAAAAAGCTCTACTAAATGAATGGCAATACTAATGCGTTGAACCAGATATGAGCCAGCTCTCGGGTCACGCGTCGCTTCCCTGAAATAATTTTGAAAACGAAAAGGGCCTCCGTACAACGGACCCAGAGTCTCGACCCCGACTTGTTTACCCTTTCGTTGAAAATTACAATGATACGAACTTAGATCTAATCTCCGTTGGGAAAAGTTGTTTACAAAATATAGCAGGTGGAACTACATTCCTGCATGCTTTCGCATTCTAAACAATACGTACGTTACCCGACACCTTACAGTTAAGATGGTGTGAATCATTTATCCGACTGCAAAGCTAAAGGTGGTATGATTCATTGCGTTACTCAGTAACGTGAACCGCGGTGTTGCGTCCAGCATAACTACCTACAGCTTGACTGAATTAGAGTCAATGAATGTGGCTTGCGCGTGGATGCAGTTTTATTTATTTATAACTAGCGACTCGCCCCGGCTTCGCACGGGTAGCCCCCGGTGAACCCCCCGTCTCTCCCACCCCTTCCCCCTATGTCAATCTCCTGGTTCTAAGCTACCTCCCCACCAATTTCGGTTCAGCCGTTCTTGAGTGAGCCGTGTGGTGTAACTAACACGACTTTGTTTTATATATATATATATAGATATTTTGGAGACACAGCTAGGTTTACAAAATTCAGATAAAAAATATAGAACATGCCTGGATGGACAAGTGCACGTTTGTTGAGGGCTAATTACAAGTTACCGCAGATACATAATATACTTTAAAAAAATGCATTAGTTGTACAAAGTAAGTTGACGACTTACTGGAAATAACATAGACATAATGATTAGAAAAACAATGAATGAGAAAAAAAACAACTAAAATTCAGTTAAGTTAAATAGATATGCAGTAGCTAACACTTCAAAAAATGGATCACTAAGTAAGTGTCTAAGCTTACTGGCTTGTACTGGTGTTAAATAAGTCAACCTCACTGATCCCGCCAGGCAGAAATCGTCATACAAAAGTAAAAGCCACGCACCGCTCGAAAAAGCGGTGTTTATTGAATACCTCGTGAAATATATATAATTTGAAAAAACCCCGTGGTGAACCCCTTTTGCTTTATTGTATTGATTTTATTTATCCATTTTTTGACCCAATAATCTGTACCATATTGACAAACAATATCTAGCCAAAAGTTAGAGGTAACTTTGTGTTATTTTTTAATTCTAGAAAATTGTGTCCTATCGTGTTTCTGTCTGAGCGATCCCTCGGTATTATAATGTTGTATCCATGCATATTTTTTATTTGATTTAGTCAGTTTAAAATCTAATCAAAGATTGGTAATTCTGCGTTGTACCCCACCTCAACTAAAGAATTGAACGAGTAAGAAGGTCTATAAATAAATGCATTCTGCCTATACGTTATTGGTTCTAACTATAGGAACGTAAAGGATGTTCGGTTTCCTCAGTACAACCGTGCATGTGCGTAGTCCTATTTGCTCAAGGATCTCCGGGCAATCAACAGTGCCGTTTGCTATGTCAATTAGGTAAGCCAAATTAGCCATTTCTCTGCGTTTGTGAAGAGGAAGAAAGTGACCACTGCAACTGCACTGTGATTGGAAGTTTCCACTGCTCGAGCTAGGCAGAATGAAGTTCAGGAGCTAAGAGATGAGATGCTGCAGCGTTTGAATTTGACTCTCAAGGCCGTATCCAACTGGGGCGAGGCCAATCTAGTCAAGTTCAACGCCTCTAAAACGCAGGCTTGTCTCTTCTCGGCGAAGTTCCTGTCTTCCAGGATGTACCATCTCATGTACCATGTAGGAGATCATCTCGAGCTCTTGGGTGTTTCATTTACGCCTACCGTCAACCTTGGCTCCTACATTGAGTCTAAGGCAAAACAAGCTGCCATGAAGCTAGGTTGAATAAGGTAAAGCGTTACTTCACGCCAGGACAGCTTCTGAGTCTATATAAAGCTCAAATCCGGGCTGGTATGGAGTACTGCTGCCATGTTTGGGATGGCTCGGTCAAACTCCAGCTTGCTGACTTGGACTCGATTGAACGCAGAGCTTTCATGCAGGCTTATAGGTGATTAACGTATGGCGGAGACTAGGATCCAAAGTCTCGAGCACCGCCGTAAAGCCGCATGCCTTTCGAACTTCCAAAGGTAACATTTCGGGAATGTGCCCAGGAGCTACATTATCTGATCCTACCATCCCCTTTTCGTCACACGACAAGTAGGCGCACGGCTCAGTACCAACCTTAGTTACCTCATCAGTATACCCTCTATTCATTATATTGTTTCGGTTCCACCTTTATAATGCAAACTGCTAAGGAGTGGAACCCGCTGCTGCCGTCTGTCTTTCCTGAAAACTATAACCTGGGTCTCTTCAAGGCTAGAGTGCCTTCTAGACCTTTGTGCTCCATCGTCGGCCACATCATCACTTACCAACAAAAGAGATGGCGTTCAAAAGTAAGACTACCAATGAAAAAAAACTCTCAAGCCACTTCCAGACATTAACACGCGCAACTTTATAGCATTGTTATGAGTCAGCGCTGAATTCGCGCGCAGCGGAACACGTGATCATAATAATAACTTATAGAACAATGGGTCAGACAGCTGTCTCGGGGCTGGACTTGCAATTACCATCAGCTGTCCCACAGCTGGGACCCTGGACATGGTTACACATCCCCTCACGAGCTCATGTACAATCAGGCTGATAGATTGTGATCAATCTCTGACTCAAACTCAGAAAGTGGCTGATTGAGCACTCCATTTATAACTACAATGAATTTATTACGAGGACGACCTCTGTGGCGCGGCGGGCGAAGGTTCGCCAGCGACGCAGGTTGCGTGTTCGATCCCCGCTTCGGAACAAATATTTGCACTCTCTGCAGATAATTGTTCAGGGTGTTCTGGGTATTTTACATGCATAATAAAAAAAAATGTTTTTGTAATGTACTGTATTAAGTATATCATTTATCTAGTACCCATAACACCAGCTCTGCTTAGCTTGGGGCTATAGATAATGTTGTGTGAACTTTCCGGCATTATTTATTCTGAGCTGCCAATTTAGCGGAAAAAACTGGCCAAGTGCGAGTCAGCCTCGCGTGGAAAGAGTTCTGTAAATCAGGCTACCGCTAGAACATTAATTGGACTTTTTAGTCCTCGTTGAAATAAAGCAACATGCATTATCTCTGTTGCGAACATTTTCCGTTTCTCGTGGAAATAACTTATGATTACAGTTTAGGTTTTCCTGTAAACTATAAGTGAGACCATATATTCAATTTTTAGGGTTACGTAGCCAAGACAATGAACCCTTATAGTTTCGCCATGCCCGGCCGTCTTTCTGTCCGCGGCTCAGAGACTCCTACTTTCGTACTGGAAAGCTGTAATTTGAGATGGGGGATAAAATGGTAAAATAAAATAATATTTTTAGGGTACCTCTCGAACACGTAAAGTGGGGATGTTTCTTTCCCCGCCTTTCCCATGGCGTGGGGTTTGGTTAGATAGGTCGAAACGAAACCATTTTTCTATTCAGGTATTCGTTTGCAAATTATTAAGCTAATAGGTTAGTCTTCTGTTAAGTGTAATCTTTTGTTGGAGTCAAAATCCATTAGGTACACTATAAATCTCAAAAAAAACTCATTTTTAATTTCTCAAAAATTACGACGTTTTCTTTTCAGAATGATAAAACAAATGCAAAAAAATAAAATTTTAAGGTGGGTAAAAGAGATCTTCAACCAAGGTACATAATTTACTTACATAGGCCTTTTTCACACACACTTTTTTACACACGCCTTTTTCCCCGAAGGGGTAGGCAGAGCTAAAATGGGTCTCTTTTCACAGTGGGTTGCACCATCGTGGATTATAGACGTGATAAGTGGTTAGCTCGTCGCTCCCATTGCTTTCCACGACTGACTCGGCTAACGCTAACTTCCAGTATTAATACATTCCATAATAAGCTAGCAGCCAGGACAAATCTTATACCAACAAATCTTATCAACAAGTCCGGGTTATACGGGTTGGCTTTTTACGACATCCATGGGAGGAGACGGAGGGGTCTATTCTTTGGCCGGACATATCACAGCTAGGTATATAATTTAACCATCCCTAGATAAGATATAAGTTACTACACTTTGCTTGCCTACTTACACATTTTAGCGTACTTAGCTCATATCTTGAAGTACCTTAGTTTCACGACAAAGTAACTTAATAACCAATCAACACATGAACAGCTTAAAACAATGCACTGCAATCGCAACAGCTATTGAAACAATAGACGGCTGCCGGCAGGCTATGGGCAGCGGATAGGTACTTGCAATGGAATAGAGCTAATATACGTTTTTACCGTACTACAAACAGCTCTGTGTGAAAATAAGTATGTTTTCATGAGAGCCTAGAATGCTACCATTAAACTTTGCGGCACAGAACAGCATTGAACATTGATACAGCGGGCCTTCGACAATACAACGCGGTTTTTTTTTATACTACTTGCATGGCGGAACAGGCAGATCCTAACCTCTGCCTATGAACAGTGCATGCCCACACACATGGTACGATGTGACCATAATCGAAATGTGACTGAACTTAATGTTTCAAAGTTCTCTTTAACTCTTTACAATTACAATTATTATACAGCGCTTTCCTAGTCTAATACAAATCATAGCTCATGTATACCAATAAATATATTTTCTTTCTTTCTTTCTATAATATATGGTCGCAAGATAGATAGATAGATAGATAGATAAACTCTTTATTGTACACCTAAGAAAAATAAAACAAAACAAAGTGACAAACAACAAACTAATTAACAACGTACAATGGGCGGTCTTATCGCTAAAAGCGATCTCTTCCAGACAACCTGTCGAAACAAGAATCGAAAGAAGAATATATTGTTGTTATGAGGGAGCAGAATAGCAATTTTTCAGTCAAATTATAATACAGTCCCGATTCAACATGCATGTGCCTTTAAAATAATTAAGAGAGTTGTGCTTCAGATTGAATATAATTAATTCCCCAATTCATAATCTGTGACAAAGAATTATATCTCGGATAAAATTAATATTAGGTTATCTTATAAATCCTAGGCAAACTAGCATTCAATGATTAGTGAGAAGATTACATCAATAATTATCGGATTAATTCGATTAAAATTCCTGATATCTTCGATAAGGCAACTGGAACGTACCTAGATATCAAACTAATATTATTTAGTGCACAATCGTGTTATTTGGTGAAACCGTGGAACGACGATTGGATAAATTAAATAATATAGGATGAAATATTTTTGTGAGTTTGTTTTTTATTAATATTACTTGCGCCATTTTCTTGTATATATATTTGAATTTATAATTATATATATATAATTTTACCCGGACGTGTTTGTAAGATTCGTTGGTATAAGATTTGTCCTGGCTGTTAGCTTATTTAAGGAATATATAATTGCTGGAAGAAAGCGTAATCAGAGTCAGTCGTGGGAAGCAATGCCGGCGATGAGCTCACCACTTGTCACGTCTATATCGCACGATAGTGCAACGGTGAAAAGAGGCCCATTTGAGGCTCTGCCTACCCTTTCGGGGAAAAAGGCTTGTGTCTATGCATGTTTTTTTTTAAATATATATATATATATATATTATAAGGTGACAAAGAAGCAGACGGCCTGTCTGATGATGTAAAGCAGTCACTGCCGCCTATGGACATCTGCAATACCCACGGTATTGCAAACGCGTGATATTTCTTTTGAATTTACCCATATTGTAGCCCTGTGGGAAGACATCCAACGGGAGCTCATTCCACGCCTTGCAGGTGCTTGTATGTATGCTTCTTAGCATTAAGTTCTATGTAAGTACATTGTTTGTTTTGTGCAATAAAGAATATTCTATTCTATTCTATGTATAATTGAATATAAGGTCAGGTGGAGTAAAGACACCTGGGGTTAGAGAGGTCATGCTGGACTGCGCTGGTTGATAATATAAGGTCAGGTGGAGTAAAGACGCCTGGGGTTAGAGAGGTCATGCTGGACTGCGCTGGTTGATAATAGGCATGATGAGCTGATTACAACTTTCTGACTCTGGTTGATTTCCAAGGACCAGCCCTATACCTAACTGCCACCACCTACTGGTGGTCGTTGCGATATTATATACCTACCTAAATTCAGGCGCAACGATCACTAATGTTGGCAGTTTCGACTGGATGTCGTGATCGAGGAGAGAGTCGCACTCTCTTATCCCAGTGTCTCTTACAAGTCTACCTCAGTCTTTAACATTAATCTCCATTCTAGTGTTACTCCTCCTGCCATCATGCCTGGCCCTGCACACGCGGGAGCCGGTCCCGCCACCCGTCACATCACGAAACAACCCAACGGAACACTGGCTCAACGTGAGAGTCAATCATTTCGACGCTTCTAACACTGACACTTTTCCTATGGTGAGTGTGTTCTAACACTACTTCATTGATTCATTTCATTGATGTAGGTACATAACTAACTATAATTTTTTACATCACGGAATCAGGTTTTTTTTTAACCTTGATTGACCGTTGTTTGGCCGTTGTTGGATTCTAATAATTTATCCATAAAACAGAGCGAGAAATCACAAATTATAAAAATTATTTGCAATTGTGGTTCTGTGGGTTACACGTGCCTACCTACATGTTATGCGCGGTAGAATCTAGTCTTTTCTTTTGCTATAATTACGTTATTGTTTTTCATGTTTTTTGCAGGTCATGTAACAGTTTTATTGCATGAGTGTAGATAAAGTAGTGTATAAAACTGCACACACCCCCTGTTATGTGAGTAGTTCCTGTACGATCCATCCTTCCTTCTCTTCATAAAATGGCTTCTGAGGAATGCTCCAAACAATTTCGCCAATGTCAAGTGATATAATTATATTTTTATAGTCAAGTTGTCGACAGTTTCCGTCAAGTCATCGTGTTCGATCCATTGAAAATCATTAAAAATTGAATTGAATTGATTACAGAATCAATTTCTCTCATGACTTTGATGTGACAGTTTCATAAACTACTTATGTTTTTTTTAAGTGTTAAGTAGTTCTTTTTTTGTTTCAGCGTTTCTACTACAACGATGAGTTTGGTGGTCCCAACGTGGTGATCTTAGTGGGCGGTGAGTGGTCCATATCGGCCGCTTGGACGCAGGCGGGCTTGGCGCACGAGCTGGCGGGACTAGTGGGCGCCGGCGTCTTCTACACGGAGCATCGCTACTATGGACAGACGCGGCCCAGCAAGTGAGTCCAGTGATGACGTGTGACGTGTGACGTTTGACGTGTGACGTGTGACGTGTGACGTGATGACGTGGGACGTGATGACGTGTGACGTGTGACGTGTGACGTGTGACGTGTGACGTGTAACGTGTGACGTGTGACGTGTGGTATGTGACGTGTGACGTGCAACGTGTGATGTGATGATCTTAGTGGGCGGTGAATGGTCCATATCGGTCGCTTGGACGCAGGCGGGCTTGGCGCACGACCTGGCGGGACTAGTGGGCGCCGGCGTCTTCTACACGGAGCATCGCTACTATGGATACACGCGGCCCAGCAAGTGAGTCCAGTGATGACGTGTGACGTGTGACGTGTGACGTGATGACGTGATGACGTGGGACGTTATGACGTGGGACGTGATGACGTGGGACGTTATGACGTGGGACGTGATGACGTATGACGTGTGAAGTGTGACGTGTGACGTGTGACGTGTGACGTGTGACGTGATGACGTGAGACGTGATGACGTGTGTTGTGTGACGTGTGACGTGTGAAGTGTGACGTGTGACGTGTGACGTGTGACGTGTGACGTGTGACGTGATGACGTGATGACGTGGGACGTGATGACGTGTGACGTGTGAAGTGTGGTGTGTGACGTGTGACGTGTGACGTGCAACGTGTGACGTGATGACGTGTGACGGGTGACGTGAAGACGGTCCCAACGTGGTTATCTTAGTGGGCGGTGAATGGTCCATATCGGCCGCTTGGACGCAGGCGGGCTTATCACACGAGCTGGCGGGACTAGTGGGCACCGGCGTCTTCTACACGGAGCATCGCTACTATGGACACACGCGGCCCAGCAAATGAGTCCAGTGATGACGTGTGACGTGTGACGTTTATGACGTGTGACGTGTGTCGTGTGACGTGGAGACGTTGATGACGTGTGACGTGAGACGTGTGACGTGATGACGTGATGACGTGTGACGTGCTGACGTGCGACGTAATGACGTGTGACGTGCTCTAACGGCAACTACGAGTGGTTTCTGAAAAAACACTCATAGTTTTTTCAGAAAACTCAAAGTCACTCTGATTTCTAAGAGTAGATCCTCCATATCCTCCCATGGATGTTGTAAAAGCTGACTAGGCCGGACTTGTTAGTAAGATTCGTTGGCCTAAGATTTGTACTGGCTGATAGCTTAGGAATGTGTTATTACTGGAAGAAAGTGTTCGCCGTGTCAATCGTGGGAAACAATGGTGGCGATGAGCTCACCACTGTCACGTCTATATTCCCACGATGGTGCATCCCACGGTGAAAAGAGGCCCATTGATGCCCAATGCCTACCATAACGGAGAAAAAGGCGTGTGTCTACGTATGTAGGTATACATGAAATACCTAACTTTCTTTCTCCTTTCCTTCCTAATAGGTGTATTTGTAATAGCTACCTATGTATTACATTACATACCTATGTATTACAAACATATACCACATAGTCCTGATCCCACACTAGGATCCCAGCGTTGTAGGTATCAGGAACTACGAGTACCATGGTACCACTACACAGACCCCGAAACAAATATTTGTAGATTATATTGACGACCTCTGTGGCGCGGCGGGTGAAGGTTCGCCCGCGACGCAGGAGGTTGCGGGTTCGATTCCCGCCTCGGAACAAATATTTGTAAGATCTGCAGATATTTGTTCAAGGTGTTCTGGTTATTTACTATGTTATAATAAAAATGGCTATCTATGGAGTATTTATATGTACATATATATCAGTTATCTAGTAACTATAATAAAATCTCTGCTTAGCTTGGGGCTATATAATGTTGTGTGAACTGTCCAGCATTATTCATTTATTTATATAAATATATGTCCGTATCGGGAATTGAAAAAAAAACCTCTCGCGTCTCATTTGACTGCTCAGCCGCTGCGCCGCATAACAATAACAATTATACTGTACAATATACTATAGATGGGCAGGTCGGGAATCGAACCCGCAGTTAGTCTAATGTGTGTGTATCGTTTGTTCCGTTGCCAAATGTTGACTGAGTGTTACACTGATATGTAACGCTGAATTTGAACAAATAAATATATACAGCAAACTTCCCCCCTTCTTGGGGGAAATACTCCTCCAATGAAAAAATCACTGATGACAAAAAACTATGAAATTTTGGAACACAAAATAAGTCTAGTTATCAAGTTTGTCATATTAGTAGAAAAGCATTAGAAAAGTAAAAAACTCGCGTTAAGTAAGTTTTTTTAAGGCGTCAAATTCTTTCACTATCTATCTCTAACTCATTAAAGTTCAGATCAAGAAGCTTGAATTTAGCTATAACTACTGTATTATATTCTGTGCTATAACTTCATGGTTCAGATAGGATACCTAGTAAGTGACAGAATTGCGCTCGCGAAACGAAAAGAGAGCGAATATCACGTTTTTTTCATTTAAAAATCATTAGGAAAGTCATTTTCAATAATAAAGCCCAGGTTTTATATTATTTAATATAATGAACGCATTAAAAACATAATTTTATTGATAGTTTAGAAGAAAAACAGTTAATACGAAAACAGAGGCAATTTGCAAATTTATGAGTTATGATATAATATAATATAATATTATGAGTTATTTTTTCAAATTTTTGAAACCAAGAGGACATGCTTTATATAATGTAGATTAACATTTTTTTTTTTTTTAGATTTTTCTGTAAAAAAACAGAAAAAGGTTTTAATGCACCACATTTCAAATAATTATATCCACGCCTTAGAGCTTGTCCAGACGCGGCGACAATATAAAAATCTGTCCTAACAGACCGGAAAGGATTTACGCACGATGTGACTCGCGCGATCGTGAGATACTAGAACTTCATATATTCCGTCCACAAGCAATCGCGCGTTTTGCCGCTCGCCCGTAAATCGCAAGCAATACGCGTCGACTCGCGCGTCTGGAGCGCGTTCGACGGACCCCATTGATCCGTCCAGTACGCGCGCGATTGTTGCCGCGAGTGGACGTACGCAGAGTCACAGAATAAATAATACAGAGTGTAGACCGCTCGCGCGTAACTCGCGCCAAAAACGCGTCATGAGGGGCTAGTCGGGAAATGTAACAAGCAACTTACACGGGCGAGAGCTGTAACACTACACGGATTTTAGTTTGGAATTTGAGGTTATCAAGGTGGCCGCTAGGGGCGCTATTCGGAATCTCCATACTGAAATTCGTGTAGCGTACACAACATTACACGCCCGTGTAGTTTGCTTGTCAAATTTGCAGACTCGTAGATTCACACGCGCGAGTCGAATTGCGCGTAAATCGCCTCGTCTGGACAAGCTCTTAAGTATTTTTGCTATTAGGTATAGCAATATGAGAAGAGAATTTGAAAGAGGCTTTCAAAGAGAAATCTATATTGCAGTTTAGGGGCTGTTATCGTCATGTTACATGTCGGTGTAAGCCCGTCGGTTACAGCGCTACACTAATTAACCGCTTCGTATTCCGACGCACACTCCAGTATCTGACGCTCGTGTAGATATGGAGAGCTATGGGATTAGATAAGGATTAAAGGCATAATATTACTATCTAAGCACTACCTATTTGAATATGAGGCTCTGAGATTTGTTTACAGGGCATGTTTTAACCCCCGACGCAAAAACGACGGGGTGTTATAAGTTTGACGTGTCTGTGTGTCTGGGTGTGTGTCTCTTTGTGGCATTGTAGCTCCCGAACGGATGAATCAATTTAGTTTTTTTTTGTTTTAAAGTTGAATTTGTCGGGAGTTTTCTTAGCTATGTTTGATCAAAATCGGTTCAGCCGTGTCATTGCGCCGAGATTTTTTTAATTTTTACAAAATTAATTACTTGTTAAATATATACGGACAAGTGCGAGTAGGACTTGCGCCCTGAGGCCTTCATACGTTGTGTTGACAAAACCGTGGTGTGGCCTAAGAATAGACCCCTCCGTCTCCTCCCCTGGATGCCGTAAAAGCCGACTAAGGGATTACCCGGACTTGTTGATAAGATTAATTGGCATAAGATTTGTCCTGGCTGCTACCTTATTATAGAATGTGTTACTAGTGGAAGAAAGCGCTAGCTGCGTCAGTCATGGGAAGCAATGGCGGCGATGAGCTCAGCACTTGTCACGTCTATATTCCACGATGGTGCAACCCACTGTGAAAAGAGGCCCATTGAGGCTCTGCTTACCCCTTCGGGGAATGAGGCGTGTGTCTATGTATGTATGTTATCCTACCATGAATCTATAGACTATCATACCGCAATCTGCCAAAATAAATAAAAAATAAAAAATGCTGGGAAGTTCACCCAACATTATCTAGCCCCAAGCTAAGCAGAGCTTGTGTTATGGGTACTAGACAACTGATATACTTAATACAATATATTACATGGATAGATATTTATTATTATACATAGAAAATACCCAGAACACCCTGAACAAATATCTGCAGATCGCACAAATATTTGTTCCGAGGCGGGAATGGAACCCGCAACCTCCTGCGTCGCAGGCCAAGCTTCGCCCGCGGCGCCACAGAGGTCGTCAGTTATAGTGGTTTGTAGAGTTTTTTCCTTCAAACTGCACCATCCTACTATAGAGGTAAAAAAAGCCTTTTTTTACTACTTTGTCATCCACTTGTGACACAGAGGCTCCTAACATTCCAAATTACTACTTTGTCATCCACTTGTGACACAGAGGCTCCTAACATTCCAAATTACTACTTTGTCATCCACTTGTGACACAGAGGCTCCTAACATTCCAAATTACTACTTTGTCATCCACTTGTGACACAGAGGCTCCTAACATTCCAAATTACTACTTTGTCATCCACTTGTGACACAGAGGCTCCTAACATTCCAAATTACTACTTTGTCATCCACTTGTGACACAGAGGCTCCTAACATTCCAAATTACTACTTTGTCATCCACTTGTGACACAGAGGCTCCTAACATTCCAAATTACTACTTTGTCATCCACTTGTGACACAGAGGCTCCTAACATTCCAAATTACTACTTTGTCATCCACTTGTGACACAGAGGCTCCTAACATTCCAAATTACTACTTTGTCATCCACTTGTGACACAGAGGCTCCTAACATTCCAAATTACTACTTTGTCATCCACTTGTGACACAGAGGCTCCTAACATTCCAAATTACTACTTTGTCATCCACTTGTGACACAGAGGCTCCTAACATTCCAAATTACTACTTTGTCATCCACTTGTGACACAGAGGCTCCTAACATTCCAAATTACTACTTTGTCATCCACTTGTGACACAGAGGCTCCTAACATTCCAAATTACTACTTTGTCATCCACTTGTGACACAGAGGCTCCTAACATTCCAAATTACTACTTTGTCATCCACTTGTGACACAGAGGCTCCTAACATTCCAAATTACTACTTTGTCATCCACTTGTGACACAGAGGCTCCTAACATTCCAAATTACTACTTTGTCATCCACTTGTGACACAGAGGCTCCTAACATTCCAAATTACTACTTTGTCATCCACTTGTGACACAGAGGCTCCTAACATTCCAAATTTTAGAACTGTGAGGTTACTGTGGTAGTTGGTACGCTAAAGGTTTCCATTTTCGCAATTTCCGTAAAAAAATTAAACATTCATTGCCATATCTTTTTAATGCATTTATTGAGCTGAATTTTTTTACGGCTCAATAAACTCACAGGCCTTTTTATCAATCATCATCAATATCCTATTAATATTATAAACGCGAAGTTTGTAAGGATGTATCTTTGTTACTCTTTCACGTAAAAACTACTGGATGGATTTGGATGAAATTTGGAATGGAGATAACTGGACTCCCGGAATAACACATAGGCACATTTTTATCCCGATATTCCCACGGGATCGAGACTTACGCGGGTGAAAACGCGGGGCGCTGCTTGTATTATATAAAATCGTTGCGTGACTGACTGACTAACTGACTGACTGACTATCAACGGACAGCCTAAACCATAAGTCCTAAAGACCTGAAATTTGGAGGATACGTTCCTTTTGTGGTCTAGGGGGGCACTAAGAAAGGAATTCCAGAAATTCAACCCCTAAAGGGGGTGCAGTGGGGTGTTTAAGTTTGCATGGAAAAGTACACGCGGACGAAGACGCGGGCATTCCACTAGTTGGGTATACATTTCAAGTTGAGACCTTCAGTCGTTTCTGAGAAAAAGGGACAGACAGACAGATGGACAACAAAGTGATCCTATATGCTAAGGGTCCTTGTTTTTAACCCGCGACGCAATAACGACGGGGTGTTATAAGTTTGACGTGTCTGTGTGTGTGCGTGTGTGTCTGTGTGTGTGGCTTTGTGTGTGACTGTCTGTGTCATCGTAGCTCCCGAACGGATGAACCTCTTTTTTATACTATGAACTTTCTCCTTTTCCAGCATAAGTTACTTTATCGTTTGACCTTTTCAGAATAATTCTGCATTACAGTCATCATCAAATTAGCATTGTTCCAAATTCATTCTCTGTAATCCTTACTAATTATCTAGTTAACTTGTTAACATCTCACTCCTACGTTTCACCATTCAAAAACCACCCTTAGATCAACCGCGCTAGGTGCTTTTGATGCGCAAGGTTGTAAGTTGCTTAGCTAATTTACTGCCAATTTCTTCATTCACATTCATTATGAGAAAATAATCTCTATTATGAAGTGAATAAGGTATAGTTTATGTGTAGGGCAAAGTTGTAATTTAGAGGTTAGTATGCATGAAGAGTGCTGGAGTCGAATATTTTTCTCGAATTAAGTCGATTTTGCGTGAAATGCTTTGTTGGCGAAGGGAGTTCGGGAGAGGTGAAAGAAAAAACAAGGATTTTAAAGATTTGTAGTCCCGCGCTAGGACTGACCTAGTGTCTAGTAGATCAGTTTGAAGTTAGAGGTGCTTGCTACCTTCACGCGCGCCACAGAGAGGTTTCAGGTTCGATTCCCGGCTCGGAACAAATATGTGTACGTTCTGCAGATATTTGTTTAGATTGTTCTGGGTATTTTCTATGTTTAATAAATAATATGTCATGTATTGTATATTAAGTTTATCAGTTATCTGGTACCTACCCATAACACCAAGCTTTGCTTAGCTTGGGGCTAGATAATGTTGTGTGAACTTTCCAGCATATTTATTCTGTGCTTTGAGGTTAATACATTTGCTTGTTTCGTCAACCATTAAAATTAAAAAACCCTCGGGCAATAAAAAGCAGAAGGCAAAAGTGATTCATGCTACCCACTTTTCTCTACCTTACACTATAATTACAGAACTGGGAGGCAGTACCTAATAAATTATGAAAATCTTTATATATACGAGTAAAACAAAGTCGTGTTAGTTACACCACTTATAACTCAAGAACGGGGGAACCGATTTGGCTGAAAATTGGTGAGGAGGTAGCTTAGAACCAGGAGATTGACATAGGGGGGAGGGTAGGAGGGGGGGTCACCGGGGGCTACCCGTGCGAAGCCGGGGCGAGTCGCTAGTATTATATAAAATTGAATTATCAGGCGACGCTGAGTCACATAACCCAGCACAGGGCAATAGGTAATTGACCCTACACTCTTGCGACGCATGAGGCATGCACTTACCCTACCTACCTACATTGGTACTAAGGTGGCATTTAAATAATGTTCACTAAAACTAGAATCAACGATGGTAGATAGACTCGGACTTAGTCAAATTCTAAAATGTGAACACAAAATTACTCCAAAACATCTTTGGAACTAAAGATGATTACAAACAGAGCAACTCCCACAAACTTGCTTGAACCTATCTAGGTACTTAGTACATAACTTTGGCTCAATATAGTACAAAGTTGCTTAAATCTATCTAGGTACTTAGTTCATAACTTTGGCTCAATATGGTACAAAGTTGCTTAAACCTATCTAGGTACGTAGTACATAACTTTGGCTCAATATGGTACAAGCTTGCTTAAACCTATCTAGGTACTTAGTACATAACTTTGGCTCAATATGGTACAAACTTGCTTAAACCTATCTAGGTACTTAGTACATAACTTTGGCTCAATATGGTACAAGCTTGCTTAAACCTATCTAGGTACTTAGTACATAACTTTGGCTCAATATGGTACAAAGTTGACTAAAACTTACCATAACCGATACGTATAAGAAAATCTGCTTAACTAAACTGTTCCTAGACTCGAAAGAGGTTGAACTTGAAAAGTGAAGCAAAGCCTCTTCAAACTCGACTCAAACTTGACCATAACATTACGTAAAAACAGAACACTCAAACAGCAGTCAGATACTAGTCCTGATCCCACGCTAGGTTCTGTATCGTGAGTATCAGTAACTACAAGTACTAACGACCACGCAACTACAGCACACAGACACGGAACTAATATTTGCAGATCATACAAAAACACATCTCTCATCTCCGCTGGCAACTCACCCACCGCGCCACAGGAGTCGTCAACATTAACGTATTTTTTTTAGAAGCTTTTATTTTAACTTGCAATGTATGTATGTTTGTCTGTGTGGAATCCGGGTGGAATCTTGCAACTGTTTTTTAAAGCAGTTCTGAACCGATAGAGTTGGAATTTGGCATACCTGTCATGCAATACAATATAATGGTGACAGTGCGCTGATCTGATGATGGAGACGGAAGGTGGGCAACGGAACTCGTCGATGGATAATAGTAGACTGGCTGTGTTTAGGCTCATTTTGATCAGCACACGATTACGATCACTAATTCTATAAAAGGTTGTATTGAAAAATATATTTTTCACAAAAAACTTATATCTTTGTAGGTATTCTTATCCAATCTCTTGATGCCTATTTCAGTGAAACAACCGTTGAAGAACTGCGCTATCTGACCGTGGACCAAGCGCTGGGAGATCTGGCGCAGTTCATCCAGTATGTCAAGAGCCCCGAATTTGATCATGGACAGTACCAGTAAGTCACCCCTTTACCCTACCCTTCCTGACCTTTGACTGTAACGAGCTTTGAAAGACCTGGTACAGTTTGTCCAGAAGGTATGCCAAGAAACGGATCAGTCTTTTCGAAAATTTCTATGTATAGGCACGGAAGCCAAAGATTATCTAGTAATGCCTAAAACTAAAATCACCGACGTAGGGGAAGCTGAAGTGGAATTGGGTTGGACATGTCTGTCGCATGCCTGATGAGCTGTGAGTCAAAATAACCACTATGTGGAGCCCTGACACAGCGAGACGGCGTCGCGGCAGACCACGCAGGAGATGGCGCGATGAAATAGATGCCTTTAACACAGATTGGCAAACAATAGCACAGGATCGTAGTAACTGGAGGATATGGGGGGAGGCCTTTGCTCAGCTATGGGATGATTCAGGCTAACAGTAACAGTAACAGTAATGCCTAAAAATCCAGTGGTGTCCAAACGACCACTGGACGTGTTCCCGTGGTTCATGTTCTCAATCCTCCATTTATTTTCTGATTTCAGGAATGCCTCAGTGGTATTGGTGGGATGCTC
The DNA here is from genome assembly GCA_932527175.1 of Operophtera brumata. NCBI lineage: Eukaryota > Metazoa > Arthropoda > Insecta > Lepidoptera > Geometridae > Operophtera > Operophtera brumata. The sequence continues at coordinate 47,047,588 of OW052239.1, read as the reverse complement.
GTACGCCGGCAGTATGGCTACTTGGATGAGATTGGCGTACCCTCATCTGGTGGATGCTGCGTTCTCTGACAGTGGACCCTTACATGCTCAGGAGGACTTTCCAGGTAAGAACCAGACTCGCACAAGTAAAATTGCGCAAAAGCACCAGCACAAATTCAACTACAGCAAGTATATCCCTGGGTAGGAGTGTGATGGTTGGTGCCTCGACTAAAAAGAGAGGTGTTATAGTGGCCATAGTATGTCTGTCTGTATGGCATGTTTATTTGTTCCACGTAGCTCCACAATGGGTGGTCTGATTTCGATGCGGTTTTTCCTGATAGAAAAACGAGAGATGAGAGACTGAGAGATGAGTTTGCGAGATGGTTCTTAGATTTTTGGATTAGTTTATGCTATCATCAGCTGCTAAAAAATTATTCAGGTGCAACAACAACCAACAGAAATAACATATTGAAAATTGCTACCAATTTCTATAGAAAACTATACAGCATGACAGAACAAAGAAATATAAATGATACTCATGATGACCCATCAGCCTTGCAAAGCATCAAACCTGAAGAGATACCTGTGTTGTTAGAAAAGGAAATCAAATACGCCATAACGAACCTTAAAACTATGAAAAGCCCTGGTGACGACCATATAACAAACGACGTGCTGAAAGCATTGGTAGAGCCATTGACACCTATTCTCACCACGCTATTCAATGATATTCTGACACAGGAACAGTTACCCGAACAATGGGAAACTTCAATAATAACGCTGCTCTACAAAAAAGGAGACCCACTAAACATGAATAATTATCGGCCAATCAGCCTATTACAATCAACATATAAATTGTTTACCAATGTCATTCTAAATAGAATCAAGAAAGAGTTAGATTACCAACAACCAAGCGAACAAGCTGGCTTCAGAAGCAAATATTCAACTCTAGATCACATTTTTACTCTGAGACAAATTATTGAAAAATACACAGAATACGGAAAAATATTGTACATAGCCTTCATAGACTACTCTAAAGCCTTCGACACCATTCTACATGAAGAGCTTTGGAAAGCCTTGAGAGAGCAGGGCATACAATTGAAATACATAAAAGTACTTGAAGAAATATATCGGAAAAGTAAAGCTATTGTCAAACTGGAAAAGAAAGGTGATATTATCGAATTGAAAAGAGGAGTGAGACAAGGGGATCCAATTTCTCCAAACCTCTTCAACTCCCTTCTAGAGCATATTTTTAGAAAACTGCAATGGTCTGGACTTGGCATTAATATAAATGGTAAACTTCTGAACCATCTACGTTTTGCCGATGACATTGTCATAATAACAGAGAACCACACAGACCTCCATTATATGTTGCATTCTCTAGATTCAAAAAGTAGAGAATGTGGGCTAGAGATGAATCCTGAAAAAACCTGTATTATGACAAATGGAAACAAAGACACGATGATTGTCAACAACAAAAGTATTCAATATGTTGATCAGTATGTATATTTGGGCCAAAACATTTCTTTTCAGAGTCATTACATAGAAGAGGTTGAAAGAAGAATTAAAAAGGCTTGGAGCTCATACTGGTCACTCAAACATATATTTAAATCTCAGATGAAAACCCATCTTAAGAAAAACGCAATGGACACAGTCGTGACTCCTACCTTACTTTACGGCTGCCAATCTTGGCCCATTACTAAGGAAATTATTAAGAAAATACAAACATTTCAAAGATCTGCCGAAAGAAGCATGCTGGGGCTAAAATTAAGAGATAGAGAGCAATCTAAAGAAATCCGTAAGAAAACAAAGATAATAGACGCAGCCAAAATGGTTTGTCGCCTGAAATGGCGATGGGCCGGACACACGGCCAGAACGACAGACGACAGGTGGAGCGAGAGGGTGCTGCACTGGTACCCGCGCGGCGATCGCCGTCAGCCAGGGCGCCCGCGCCGCCGCTGGGCGGACGATATAGTAGCCAGCGCCGGAGCCACGTGGACGCGCTCAGCCCAGGACAGGCACTACTGGCATATGATGGAGGAGGCCTTTGTCCAAAAATGGACAGTCCAAAATTCTTATCTAATAAATTAAACTTATACATACGTAATCAATTAATATTATAACTTTATATAAATGAATAACTAAAATTTTTTATTGAATTAATTTGCATGTTTTTACTGATTTAAGTTATTCTTAGAAATTATAATTATTTTGTAAATTTTTGGAATTAAATGGCTTTATTATTATTATTATAACACTCATTTATTAAAAATCTCGTAAAAAAATATATTTTTCACTATAAAGGAATACTATCTACAAAAAATAAATAGTAAAAAACATTATAGTAAAAAATATAAAATATAAATATAAATAATAATATAATTATAGTAATAAATATAAAATATAAATATAAATAATAATAATTATTATTATTATTATTATTATCATCAGCTGTATTTTTTTGGAGGGTTTCTCATTTTTGCGCCATGAACCTTCAGTTTCAGCTCAAAATGTTACTAGAAAATAGACTGAAAGGCTCCAGGTTGTGATGATGAATAGGATCTAGGATGCAATGGGTGCACTGATTTCAATGCGGTTAACGATTACTGAAAATAATATGGGGTTCTTCAAAAGGGGTGTTTGGCAACGCTCTTGTGGTGACTCTGGTATTGCAGGCGTCCTTAGGCTACGGTAACCGCTTACCAACAGGTGGGCCGTAAGCTTGTTTGCTACCTTGGTAGCATAAAACAAAATTTTCGGGGGTTTTTAGGGTTCCGTAGCCAAATGGCAAAGAACGGAACCCTTATGGATTCGTCATGTCTGTCTGTCTGTCAGTCCGTACGTCACAGCCAGTTTTTTCCATAAATTTTCGGGGTTGGGCTTATACTTAGAACAGAAACACAAAAACTTTTTTTTCATCAAACCCATACGTGTGGGTTATCAATGGATAGGTCTTCAAGAATTGATTTTGATACTGAGGTTTCTAATATTTTTTTTTTCTAAACTGAATAGTTTGCGCGAGAGACTCTTTCAAAGTGGTAAAATGAGTGTCGTCCCCCCCTATACCTTCTAAAATAAGAGAATGATAAAACTAAAAAAAAAATGATGTACATGTAAACTTCACCGAAAATTGGTTTGAACGAGATCTAGTATGTAGTTTTTTTTAATACACTATTATTAAAACATTGATCAAAATTACAATGAACTACAAGAACTTTTACTTATATTATGTTACCTGCTGCTACGGAACCCTTCATTGCCGAGTCCGACTCACGCATGGCCGCTTTTTTTTAATTATGATAAACTTAACTTGTTAGTCGTGACGGATCTGTTATGTGGCCCGGCTGTTGTTAAGCGATAGCCCCAGCTTCATGGCATTGCACTGTGCCCGTCATTCTGAGACATAAAGATGACAGTCCAATGTGCTTCTCCATTTCAGAATATCTCGAAGTGATAACTGAAGCGCTGCGCGAGCAAGGAGGCGAGTCTTGTGTGTCGTCCGTAGAGGAAAGCATGACCGAACTAGTGGCGCTCTTGTCGACGCCCAGCGGACCTGCCAGCGTCTCGCAAATGTTCAAGTAAGGATTGGTTACGCTTAGACATATAAAATATTACTAGCGTAAGGGATGATGTGATAAAATAACTGCTAAATTTTGGTGTCAAAATCAGATGCGAGACGCACAGGACAACCAGTTGAAAAGTTAAATTCTATGGCAGCCATTACACACTCAGTCCAGATCGCGATCCTTGATCGTGATCAGTGATCTCGATCCAGATTGACTAATAGATTGACGGATCGCGACATCCGATCAGAAAATATCTAGTTTTTTTCACATTGAGCGTATAATGTGAAATATTGTCAATCTACGTCAGTCTGCGTTCGAAACGCGATGGAGTCGGACATTTCCGACAGAAGATCAAAGCATCTCCTATTATCATCTATTTATTTCTTCATCCTGTAGTAATTTGTATAATCTCCCTCCTCCTCAGAGGTAGGTACCTACTATGAATTTCATCAAACAAGTTCAGATGTGTGTAGATGTTCCTCTTTAGCAACCATGGTTTAGTTTCATCTTATCGCGTTTCTTCAGAACTCAAGCAATAATTATTGCTACACAAGCTTTTTTCTTATTCTATCGATTTTGTGGTTATAAACGCGTGTTCATCTGACGGTTGCGAACAGTGAACTGATATGATCTGGATTGAACGTCTAATGTCGCATCCAGCCGCACCAAGATCCGTCGATCTACTGCGATCCGCGACCTTTGTCGGATCACGATCTGGATTGACCGTGTAATGGCTGCCTATGGTAATATGGGTTTACGTTTTACTTTCCATGATCCAGTTCATTTTGACCTTCGTCTTCTTTTCAACCCCTGACGCAAGTCTGTGGCATCGTAGCTCCCAAACGGATGAACCGTTTTTTTTTTTTAAAGGTGAGTTTGTCGGTGTTGTTCTTAGCTATGTTTGATCAAAATCGGTTCAGCCGTTTTATTGCGTTGAGGGTTTTTTGAATTTTTGCAAAATTAATTACTTGTACTATTACTTCTGTCATGTCTCCTCTTGTCTCTCATTTTTTTCTCAATATTGTCTCATTATGTACCTATCTAACATTTGATTTATTTATTTTATTTTTTAAATGAGGTCTATTACAACTGAGCCGAACCATTACCATTCACGCTATTTTGTACGTCTGGATTGAGGGATCCATGCTTGAATTCCTAAACCTCCTGAAATTATAGCTCAATTCTACCTAGGATCAATCGATCCAGACGTACTAAATAACGTGAACAGTTGTGGTTTTGTATTGGTTATAACGTTCAAACTTAGCAAGATTGAGGCCCGTTTACACTCTCTTAGATCTGGTCTCTAACATCTGGTCTCTTACACCTAGTCTCTAACATCTGCTCCCATAAATCATGCTATGTTGTCTTTTGGAAGGGATGTCTACCAACTGACTCGTCACACGTAATTTTTATTGCTCAGCACTTGCACCACGATATCAGCGACGCCGCTCGACCTGGCTACGTTCTTCTGGTTCGGCATCACGGAGTCGTTCGCCTACCTGGTGCAGTACGCCACTCCTGGACAGATCCCGTCCGCCTGCGCAGTGCTCAGCGATACTTCTGTTGGTGAGTTCATTATTGAATATGGTATCTGTGTTAGAATTAGTATGGACTAAGGGACTGGGTCCAAACCCTACCAACGGAACTATTATAGGAACACTTTTTTGTCTGTCTGTCTGTCGGTCTGTCTGTTGCTCTGTCTGTGTATCTCTTTTTCTCATAGGAACGGCTGTTTGTTTTGTTTTAAGGCTTTTGACCGCCTTCTCACCTGCTGGAAGGTACATGGCGATGCGGTCTACGATGGAGGACGCTTGCGTAGAATTAAACTATTCATTCTTATCTTAAAACTTCCAAAACTATAGATACTTTTCCGAAAAGATTGACGCCAGCAATGAGTACTCCTTAGCAGAAAGTAGATTGTAATCGCTTCATGCGCAAGGGGATAGCTATCTTTCGTAAGTGGCAGACCCAATGATATTATAAAACTCGTAGCTGGCTGCCTACCTGTATGTCCATTGAAGGTTGTTTGTGTTAATTCCAGGAGCGGTCCAGCGCCTCGCCAACTGGATCAGCGTTCAGCCATGGACGCAGCCCTGCATTGAGACGAGATACTCGGAAATTGTGTTGGACCACACCAACACCAGCTATAACTCGCCACAGGCTGTCAGTAAGTAACACCAACATCAAAATATCGTGCAGAGAGGAAGCACAAAATCAACTCTCGAAAAGTGTCACCAACTAAACAATTACATGCTGGTTTATGCTAGCCAGAGTCTGCTCCACGTATACCAGACCTACCAGAGTATACCTTGCAGAGTAAATTACCAGACATCAGGATTTGTCCTGAGTTGCCAGGATTTTCAAGCATAGGTATACATAGGCATTCTGGTAGTTTTTTTAACATGTCAGGAATTTTGATGAATTAATGTAAATCCCACTAAATATCATAATGTAAGATGTTTGGAGGTATAGGTAGATGTAGGATATTTTTATGTTTGTTACTCAATTACGCCAAAACGGCTGAGCCGATTTCTATAAAATTTGGTGCAGAGATAGAATAGAACCTGTATTGAGCTATAGGCTATTTTGTATCCTGTTAAAACCCGAGCGAAGCCGCGGGTGGACGCTAGTACTAAATATTCATTCATGTACTGATCTGCCCCGTGCTCGTGTGCCCTCAACTCTACCCTGTACAACAAGGCGTTCAGTGGACACCTCCCGTCGTCGCGATACGTGTCCGAAGAAAGTGAGGATGCGAGATTGCACAGTAGCTGATAGTCGCTGCTTGGTTACGAGTTCTTGGAGTATGGACTGATTCGTACGAAACTCAGTCGACGAAACCCCAAGCATTCTTCTCCAGCATCACATCTCGAGAGCATTTATCATCTTTTTACAAAAGTACGTTTGTCTGGGTGGAATCCGGGTGGAATCTTGCAACTGAAATATAAAGCAGTTTGCCTCAAGCGATTGAGCGGAAATTTGGCATACCTGTCAAGTTCCGATGACAATACAATATGATGGTGACAGCGAGCTGATCTGATGATAGAGACTGAAGGTGGACCACGGAACTCCTCGATGGATAGTAGTAGACTAGCCGTGTTTAACCACATTTTGATCAGCACACGGTTACGATCACTAATTTTATAAAAGCTTGTATTGAGAAATATATTTTTCACTAAAAACTTATTCTATACGTAAATTGGTAAAAAAAAAAACGAAAGTTGGTGTCGGTATAGATTAGATAGTGTCATAAGAGTGTGTAGACTCAGATCTACGCCCTGTGTTCCAGTGCGCCTGTGGACGTACCAGACGTGCGTGGAGTACGGCTGGTACCAGACTACATCCAGCTCTCGGCAGCCGTTCCTGTCCACCGTCCCTCTCGACTACTTCCATCAGATGTGCAAAGACTTCTTCTCGAACTTGTAAGTGAACACAACTAATGTACCTACATAATGGCCTCTTATCAGGCTCAACGCATTCGTTCGTTCGTTTTCGTATGAGGTAGTGCTGGCCACTGGTGTCGGAGTTTGTCAAGCCGCCCGAGGGCCTCTGACATGGCTTATCAACTGCTATTAATCAATAACAGCAGGAACCGACAACTTAACGTGCCCTCGGAAGCACAGAGCGATGGAAATCCGCACATAAATTAGAAAAGTCATTGGTGCGGAGCCTAGGATCAACGCATTAGTATTGCCATTTAGCGTGGCAATGCAGCCAGCATCTCAAAGACGCTTCCGTCTGGTAGTGATTTGGATCAGTTGAGCTACCTTTAGATCGTTTACAACGGTCTTTTGGTATGTCAATTTTGTATATTTTCTACATACCTACCTTTGTGTTAGTATTACATTTATTGACATAAATAATAATACAACTAATACAAGTTGGTATGTACAAAATTTAAAAACTATAAATGAAACAGTTGAGCTACTTAAAGACCGTTGTAAACGATCTAAAGGTAGCTCAACTGATCCAAACCACTTCCAGACGGATTCGTCGTAAGATGCTGGCTGCATTGTAACACTGAAGGGCAATACTAACGCGTTGAGCCAGATAAGAGCCAACTCTCGGGTCATTCGTCGCTTGTTTTAGTTGTATGATTTTTTCCTTATCATAGGTACCTTACCTACCTACTATTTATTTAAGAAACTATCTTATTTTCATTTTTATCTAAGAAACATTTTTGAAATTATAACATAGGTGCCTAAGAACAGATCCCCTCCGTCTCCTCCCGTGGATGTCGTAAAAGCTAAGGGATCACACCAGGGGATGATTAGCAGCATCCATCTGAGTACTCGTCGCATACTGCGATCACCAATCCGCCTGCCAAGTGTGGAGATTTTGTCAAATTCCCCCCATTGCATTCTATGGGGGAAGCTTCGTCCAACAGTGGACGTCTAAAGGTTTCTTTCCTACTAAAAACTATTATAACTAGCATTCGTACCTATATCAGAGCCCGGTCCGGAGCTACGAGTTCACAAACATACATACAAACAGACAGGCATACAGACAGACACCCCTTTTTTAGTCGTGGGTAAAAAACACTTTAGTATTATAATTTGATATATATTGTCGTAAAATATTTAGTCGGGAGCGATTTTCCTTGAAGTGATTTGAAAATCACAAATACGTATGACGTCAAGGACTGTGGTTGAACTTCTGTTATCAGCCGGGTTTTTTTTTTATACAGCTTTAGATGACGGAACAAGCAGATGGTCCACCTGATGTTAAGCGGTACCCTCTGCCTATGAACAGTGCATTACCTTATAGGTCACGTCCACCAAGTACGCGTCCTATGTGGCATTGCACTGCACCCGCCACCCTGAGACATAAAGATGGAAAGTCTCATGTGCCTATAATTTCACCGGCACCCATACCCTTCAAACTGGAACACAGTAATGCGAGCACTACTGCTTTGCGGCAGAAATAGTTTTTTTTTTTTTTTTTATACTCCTGAATGACGGTACAAGCAGATGGCCCACCTGATGATAAGCGGTAACCTCTGCCTATGAACAGTGCATTACCTCATAGGTCACGTTCACCTAGGACGCACCCTATGTGGCATTGCCCTGCGCCCGCCACCCTGAGACATAAAGATGAAAAGTCTCATGTGCCTGTAATTTCACCGGCACCCTTACCCTTCGAACCGGAACACAGCAATGCGAGCACTACTGCTTTGCGGCAGAAATAGGTATGGTAGTAGTACTTCCCCGGACGAACTCTTTCATAAAAAATCTCTACTAATAACAATATAAAAGCGGTTAAGTGGTTTAAAATGATAGGTTTTGAGCTAAGCATTCATCATCATCATCATCAGCCCACACTAGTCCACTGCTGGACATAGGCCTCTCTCAATACGCGCCACTGCGCCCGTTATTCGGCTCTTCTCATCCACTTTCTGCCGCTGCCTTTCGTAGGTCATCGCTCCACCTAGCCAGAGGGTGCCCTACGCTACGTAAAGCAATGCTGCCGCTGTTGGACATCGGGAATGTTTTTTTTTTTTTATTATTATTATTTTATTAAAACGTGGACAACGGGAATGAACCGTATTGCTGAGACATGACATCAAAACCAGATCCAAAGTTTGTAATAATTATCTCTCTCATGATCAAATCCTACCGATAATTTATCTCCCAATATGTTTCCTTGATGTTTAATGTCTAAGTAAGTACCTATAATTATATACTTATGATATTGTATGTATTAGTAATAATTAGTATATTAAATATGACATGTGTGTATGTGTTTATTTATTAATTCTGCATCTATTGTATATTAAGTTATATTTAGTTTATCTTTAACGCTTTAATTTTTCTTTTTTTTTTTTTATCCTTGTATAAAAATTTATGGGCACTACCTCTAAATCGTGTCGACAATACACAAAGGTCGACGTACTTAATGCTATCTAGCATTAAGTTCACCTACAATACTTCTTAAGTTGTGCAATAAATAATTTTCTATCTATCTATCAAATTAATAGAAACTTTTAAAAATGTTGTAACTTCTAAAAATGTTGTTAAAAATACCATAATTTTTTTTCTTCTTGAAAACAGTAAGAACTCTAATCGAAAACTTAAAAATTCTTGAGCTCGTTATAGACATGCTGTGAACCTATTGCGCAAAGTAGTATTTAAAAAAAATGTTGCGAGCACTTTCAAGCTAGATATAGAATACAGCGATCACAAATCCGCCTGCCAAGCGTGGTGATTACCGTAATTCCCCCATTCCATGCCTCTTCCAGCAGCAGACTATCGCTATGATTTGTGTTAAGTCCAGTTTCGATGAGTCATTTCTCGGTTCTGTTTCAGTTTCGAGGAGTCGTTCCTCCGTTCCGGCATAGAACGCACCAACCGGCTGTTCGCGGGCTTGACCCACATGCCCGACCACGTGGTCTCGGTGGCAGGCGGCCACGACCCATGGTCCCCCATGGGGCCGAATGTGACCCACGCGACCCCTAAGGCGCCCGTGTATGTGGTGCCCAACGTGTCACACTGTCGTGCATTCAGGTAAGGAAACAGCCTACTGCTGCTATTTTTTACAAGCTTTTATTTAACTTGCAATGTATGTATGTTTGTCTGGGTGGAATCCGGGTGGAATCTTGCAACTGAATTTAAAAACAGTTATCCTCAACCAAAATTGACACTTGGAACTTGACAATACAATATGATGGTGACAGCGACCTGATCTGATGATAGAGACGGAAGGTGGACAACGGAACTCCTCGATGGATAATAGTAAACAGGCCGTATTTAGGCTCATTTTGATCAGCACACGGTTACGATCACTAATTTGAAAAAACTTGTATTGAAAAATATATTATTCACAAAAAACTTATTGTTAATGTTTATAACATAAAGCATGGGTCCCGTGACTCTGACAGGTGTAATTTTTATCATTTTGCCAGTCTTAACGCTGTCCGGCTGTGCTGTGGTGTATCCCGCCTAAGAATAGATCCCTCCGTCTTCTCCCGTGGATGTCGTAACAGCCGACTCAGGGATTACCCGGACTTGTTGATAAGATTTGTCCTGGCTGCAAGCTTATTATGGAATGTGTTATTACTGGACGAAAGCGTTAGCCGAGTCAGTCGTGGGAAGCAATGGCGATGAGCTCAACACTTGTCACGTCCATATTCCACGAAAAAAAAACGTTCCGTCAATATCATCAATATATATAAAATCGTTGCGTGACTGACTGACTGACTATCACCGCACAGCCTAAACCAGAAGTCCTAAAGGCCTGAAATTTGGAGGGTACATTGCTTTTGTGGTCTAGGGGTGCACTAAGAAAGGAATTCCAGAAATTCAACCCTTAGGGGGTGCAGCGGGGTGTTTAAGTTTGTAGAGAAAAGTACACGCGGACGAAGTCGCGGGCATTCCACTAGTAAATATATGAAACTGATTTTGCAGACCAACGAGTACTAGCGAGACGGAGGAGCTAGCTGCAGTGCAGCAGGAGGTGTTGTCACACCTGTACGAGACGGTGACGGGAAGGCCGCGGCTCGTGTCCGGCGCGAGCCGGAGCCGCGCGCCTCTCATGCTGATCGCTGTGCTGGCAGCGCTGCTCCGCTAGTAACGACCATTGTCTGCAGCCACAACGATTGTAAAGAGGGCTGCTTACTTCACAGTTCACAGCATGTCTAGAATTTTGATAAGATTTCCTACGGTTTTCAAGAAGTTTTTTTTTTGGTATTCTTAAGCTTTTTATCTAGAGAAATCATAAATTCAATGAACTAATAGAATAACATCAATCAATAAAAATAAAAAGTTACCACCTTTTTAAAATTGAAATATGTACCATTTTAGATTTACTTCTTATGCGTTTTAATTTTTAAAACATTTGGTAACTTATTAATTATTATTTGAGTTAGTGAAGTCATCAACAAAATTTAACAAAACTCTAAAGGGCATTTTTATGTTATTATTTTTTTACACAAAAAGGTATCACGGCGTGCGCTCGCCTTCTTCGCCTCATACAAAAGTGTTCGTTGAAACTGGTTGAACCTATAGCGCCTCAACTTGCTTAGACGCTGTCACATTTTGAATGTCACATCACATGACACATCACACATACACACACACACACACAAACACACATCACACACACACATACACACACACACACACACACACATCAAACGACTAATTAATTAATATATAATTTGTGCCTATAGCATGAATTCCCACCCTGTTTGCTTCGAAATTAATGTTTTTTTCCTTTGTCCTAGAATATATAGATAGTCCTAGAAGTTATAGCTTCTAGCACAGAAGCTAGGGCCCTTCCCCACTGCACAAGAAAGAAAGAGCAGTTCATGATCTGATTGATTGTCCAATCTTTTTCTCTAATTGAGTTAGAAACTTGATTCATGTAGATTATTATTAGGTCTCATTAAAGGGGTATTGGCGAACAGAAGGACAACAAATTGATACATTATTGGTTCCGTACGTGTACCTTTGGAGATACGAAACGCTAAATATTATAAGCTACTCAATTTTACTGTTGTTGGTATTGTCTATGATAACTAGTTCACGCGCTATGTAAGTAGGTAGGTCTAAATAAAAGGCTGTATTTAATATCAAAACTTATTTAATTTTCGCTTTTTTGTGTTCCGATGGAATCAAGTTTGGCATTACATATAATAGAATTGAAACATTACAGATAAGTTCTATGTCATAGGTAAAAACATGTAGTACCTACAATGTTATGGTGAGACGAGCTGATCTGATGGTGGACAACGGAACTCCTCGATGGATAATATCTAATAGATCTGCAACTATGCAGAAGCCAATTTTCAGTCCTGGCTTTTTCAAATTTAATTATCTGTGCATAAAGAAATAAATTATAAAACGATGGTTTTGCTGAGAATTCTGATTTTAAATTAATTCTATTTAAAATCCTACTTTGATATTCAGATGTATGTTAGTTTTTTAATTTTTTAACTACGCGGATAACTGAACAAGCAGATGGCCCACCTGGTTAAGTGGTATCCTCTAACTTTAACAACACATTAGCACATAGGTCACGCCCAACTAGGACGCGCCCTATGTGGCATTGCACTGCGCCCGCCATCCTGAGACATAAAGATGAAAAGTATCATGTGCCTGTAATTTTACCAATTTAGTTGATTATCTACTATTTAGTTTTTATCACAGTTAAATCCTTTTCTGCAAGTTAAAAATATGAGATAATTTTGAAAGTGAGTTCGGCCGAGGCTCGAGCGCAGGTGCCACGCAATATCACCATACTCGGAACGAACGATGAACACAATGGTGGAGACTCACAACTCGCCAGCAAGCTTTGGTCGATCGTTCGGCCCCGCTGTTTATGAACGACGCGCGAGCTCGCCGTCACAACAGACGGTCTCCAATTACTAGAGCTAGCTGGAAGCTCTCCGCTACCCACTGTACTCATCAGACTTGGTGCTAGTTCACTTTTACTCTACCCGGAGTTCAGGCAACTCTAGCCGTGACATAATTCAATACTTACCCGAGAGGGAGTAGTTACAGACCGTTCACCGTAAGTTGGCACCTGCCATGGAGTATTTACAGGTGTCATCTTACGGTGAACGAGCCGGACCGTTCACCGTAAGTTGGCACCTGCCATGTAGTATTTACAGGTGCCATCTTACGATGAACGAGCCGGACCATTCACTGTAAGTTGCACTTGCCATGGAGTATTTACAGGTGCCATCTTACGGTGAACGAGCCGGACCATTCACCGTAAGTTGGCACCTGCCATAGAGTATTTACAGGTGTCATCTTACGGTGAACGAGCCGGACCATTCACCGTAAGTTGGCACCTGCCATGGAGTATTTACAGGTGCCATCTTACGATGAACGAGCCGGACCATTCACCGTAAGTTGGCACTTGCCATGGAGTATTTACAGGTGCCATCTTACGGTGAACGAGCCGGACCATTCACCGTAAGTTGGCACCTGCCATAGAGTATTTACAGGTGTCATCTTACGGTGAACGAGCCGGACCATTCACCGTAAGTTGGCACCTGCCATGGAGTATTTACAGTGCCATCTTACGGTTAACGAGCCGGACCATTCACCGTAAGTTGGCACCTGCCATGGAGTATTTACAGGTGTCATCTTACGGTGAACGAGCCGGACCATTCACCGTAAGTTGGCACCTGCCATGGAGTATTTACAGGTGTCATCTTACGGTGAACGAGCCGGACCATTCACCGTAAGTTGGCACCTGCCATGGAGTATTTACAGTGCCATCTTACGGTGAACGAGCCGGACCATTCACCGTAAGTTGGCACCTGCCATGGAGTATTTACAGGTATTTTTTGTATACTACTTTGGATGTCTGAGGAAGCAGATGGCCCTCTGCCTAGGAACAGTGCATTACTTCATAGGTCACGCACCTAGGACGCACCCTAAGTGGCATTGCAATGCGCCCGTCACCCTGAGACATAAAAATGGAAAGTCTCATGTACCTGTAATTTCACCGGCACCCATACCCTTCAAACCGGAACACGTAATGCGAACACTACTGCTTTGCGGCAGAAATAGGTATGATAGATATTTTTAAGGTGCCACAGTGCTTACGGTGCACGAGCTGTACCTACCTACAAAATTGGCGCCAGACTATTTTTTATTAATTCTCTAATCTACAAATGCCTTTTGAAGATTTTGATTGGTTACGATCCGTCCAGCCGACTCTTTGCAAAGGGCGAATACTTTATTAAAGAACATGGGCAACTCCCCATAGATTGTTTGACCCAACTTTTTTGACTAACGTAACGTACATTTGAGATACTAATAATATTGTTAAGATAATGAAAAAGCTAATTTTATTTCTTGCGTAGAAGTTGTGGGAAAGTAATGAAGCTTGTTGCGTTATGTTTCACGCAAATGCAATGAGTTGATTTATATAATTATCTTGAAATTCAAATGTTGCTTCCCAACTTATAAAAATATACAAGTTCTTTAGAAAAATTTGAAAACATACAATATTTAGAACCGTACTAATTACTTCCATGAAGGGTTCATTTATTTTTGACCTGGGTCAGCGGTTTCCCTCCTGCCCACCTCCTTTAAATAAAAAGTCAATGAGAGTTTTTATATATATATTTTAAATCATCAATATAATTTTAACCCTTAATACTTAGTAGACTGGCCGTGTTAGTTGTTTATTTTGATCAGTTCACAGTTCTGACTGCCGGTACTTATGTAATTATACCGTCATCAGAAAGCTCATCAGTGAGCGTATTATTAATCAAACGTATTTTCGTCGATCTCTGCATACCTGAAACAAAAAAAAACCTACTTAACAAAAGTGTCGCGCATTTCAACATAGGTACGCCAGGGTAATCACAAAATGGTGATTTTCCCTTGCGACAAAATAGTCATGGGGTTGAGATTATGGATCGACCATTAACATTCTTATATACTGCTTCGCAAATGAGTTTACAGCCCTAAGCTGGCTGAAGGCCGGGGGTCTGACACGGAGGCAGACCCCCTGTGGTCGACCTTGGTCCCATACACAACCACGCGAGGATCATCCTCCTCTCCGCGTCTCCTTGATTGTGCCCAGATTTTCCAGCCCCACAGGGGCAACCGGACTTTGGGCTTGGTACGTTAATACCAAGTGCTCACGCCTTCCTTCCCCAAGAGCAACCCCTCTTCCTCTCAGTAGGCTCGACCACAGCCCTAAGGGCTATCAAGTGTACTCATCCAGGTATGAGCACACTTCCATTCGGCTATGCCAGGAGCCCTGAGTTACGCTGTACCTCAGACCCCCCATCCCGAGCGTCGCTCGAAGGGTTCTGAACTACATCAGAACCCCCTGCCCCTAGTGCAACGCACTATCCCAGTCGATCGAACTAGTCCGTTGTACATCTGTACACAAGTGGACTTTATAATTAACATCGCGGAGGCAAGATTTTATCGCGAAGGTCATACTTCCAATATCTCATACCCCATCAAAGAAAGATAGTTAATTATCATCTAGCACTTACCACGTGACTGTAAGCCTCTCGATCACGAGGCCAAACCTTTCCTCTCACCGTCCAAGCTCCGTCTAAGGCGACGGCTCAACAACCAATGCCGCGTAACACGCGGCTCGCAGCCAAGTACTTTTTTCTATAGCTTTTCTAGGGTAGGCATATTTAGGGTAGACACAAAAAATATGGTGTCAATGTTTATAGCAGACAACGAATTATCACCGTTAATATTTTACACAGAACACAGCGCAAAACTGACCTACAAAAAAAGGTAGTTCAATAAGACTTACTTATTGTCTATAACCTCGCGCTTTGCGCGACAAAAAGGTAAAGTCATGTAAGTAGGGTGAATTCAATCCGCCATTATCGAAAGAACCGCTTCATTCATCTAATTTCGTTATCAAAGTTTATCGTGTAATTTTGGTGGCATTTTAACCGAGTAACTTAGATAAAGAGTACCTACTTGTGGTGTAGATATATAGAAGTGTATTGCGTGTCTGTTCGGAATTGTCGATTTAGTCCTCAGAAAACTTGGTTTCTCTGCTACCATTTTTAAACCCCGACACAAAAACGACTGGGTGCTATAAGTTTGACGTGTCTGTGTGTGTGTGTGTCTGTCTGTCCCATCGTAGCTCCCGAACGGATGAACAGATTTCCATTTTTTTTTTTGTTTAACGGTCAATTTGTCTGGTGTTTTCTTATATGTTTGATCAAAATCGGTTCATCCGTTTCATTGCGTTGAGGGATTTTGAATTTTTACAATATTAGTTATATCCTGTTTCCATGAATATCAAAAGAAGCAACCAAAAAATTGGGGTGACTTGATTATTAGTTTGATGATTTTTTCACAAAACTGAACTCTACCGATAATAGGTACCTATTACATTTATCTTGTTTTGACAAGTTTAGTTTCTCTTAGTAGCCCATGGCGTTCAATCACAGAGGGTGGAAGAAGGGGAGAATGGGGAGGCTTTGCCCTACAGTGGGATAGGAACGTCTAAATAATATTAAATCAATAAAATAAATTAACAGTGATTCCCATCTTTTGCTCGTTTTTCTCACTAGTTCATCTCTAACAATTTAATTTGGCGGGTTAGCTACTGATACAATACAATTATCTGGTACCTATGCTGTGGTGTGTCCGGCCTAAGAATATACCCCTCCGGCGCCTCCCGTGGATGTCATAAAAGCCGACTAAGGGATTATCCGGACTTGTTGATAAGATTCGTTGGTATAAGATTTGTTCTGGCTGCTAGCTTATATGTTATGAAGTACTGGAAGAAAGCGTTAGCCGAGTCAGTCGTGGGAAGCAATGGCGGCGATGAGCTCACTTCTTGTCACGTCTATATTCCACGATGGTGCAACCCACTGTGAAAAGAGGCCCATTGAGGTTCTGCCTACCCCCCTTTGGGGGAAAAGGCGTGTATCTATGTATCTATGTATTAGACAAAGCAATTTCCCACTACCCACCTACCTAACTGAAGCATGCCGTTGTAAAAGCTATGTGTGTTATTTTTAGATGGCTGGCACTAAGTAAGATAAGATAAGATAAATTTATTACGAAACAAACACAGGTTAATCTTAGTATCAAACAGTGAATATTACAAAAATATTAATAATAATAAAAAAGTAAAAATAACATGTAAATTTGAAACATTATACCGTGGGTCCCAAACTAGGCTAGGCCTGTATCTTGGTGACCCTGAATTTGAAACATTATACAGTGGGTCCCAAACTAGGCTAGGCCTGTATCTTGGTGACCCTGAATTTGAAACATTATACAGTGGATCCCAAACTAGGCTAGGCCTGTATCTTGGTGACCCTGAATTTGAAACATTATACAGTGGGTCCCAAACTAGGCTAGGCCTGTATCTTGGTGACCCTGAATTTGAAACATTATACAGTGGATCCCAAACTAGGCTAGGCCTGTATGTTGGTGACCCTGAATTTGAAGCATTATACAGTGGGTCCCAAACTAGGCTAGGCCTGTATCTTGGTGATCCTGAATTTGAAACATTATACCGTGGGTCCCAAACTAGGCTAGGCCTGTATCTTGGTGACCCTGAATTTGAAACATTATACCGTGGGTCCCAAACTAGGCTAGGCCTGTATCTTGGTGACCCTGAATTTGAAACATTATACCGTGGGTCCCAAACTAGGCTAGGCCTGTATCTTGGTGACCCTGAATTTGAAACATTATACAGTGGATCCCAAACTAGGCTAGGCCTGTATCTTGGTGACCCTGAATTTGAAACATTATACCGTGGGTCCCAAACTAGGCTAGGCCTGTATCTTGGTGACCCTGAATTTGAAACATTATACCGTGGGTCCCAAACTAGGCTAGGCCTGTATCTTGGTGACCCTGAATTTGAAACATTATACCGTGGGTCCCAAACTAGGCTAGGCCTGTATCTTGGTGATCCTGAATTTGAAACATTATACCGTGGGTCCCAAACTAGGCTAGGCCTGTATCTTGGTGACCCTGAATTTGAAACATTATACCGTGGGTCCCAAACTAGGCTAGGCCTGTATCTTGGTGACCCTGAATTTGAAACATTATACCGTGGGTCCCAAACTAGGCTAGGCCTGTATCTTGGTGACCCTGAATTTGAAACATTATACCGTGGGTCCCAAACTAGGCTAGGCCTGTATCTTGGTGACCCTGAATTTGAAACATTATACCGTGGGTCCCAAACTAGGCTAGGCCTGTATCTTGGTGATCCTGAATTTGAAACATTATACCGTGGGTCCCAAACTAGGCTAGGCCTGTATCTTGGTGACCCTGAATTTGAAACATTATACCGTGGGTCCCAAACTAGGCTAGGCCTGTATCTTGGTGACCCTGAATTTGAAACATTATACCGTGGGTCCCAAACTAGGCTAGGCCTGTATCTTGGTGACCCTGAATTTGAAACATTATACCGTGGGTCCCAAACTAGGCTAGGCCTGTATCTTGGTGATCCTGAATTTGAAACATTATACCGTGGGTCCCAAACTAGGCTAGGCCTGTATCTTGGTGACCCTGAATTTGAAACATTATACCGTGGGTCCCAAACTAGGCTAGGCCTGTATCTTGGTGACCCTGAATTTCCTAGGTCAGAGATAATGGTAGCTGCTTGTGTTAGCTTTGCTGCTCGTTCTTTACCAAGTGAGTTAATAGTTTAAGCCTACTTAACCTAATACCTTACCTTACTTACCTTACCTTACTTTACCTATTACCTTGAGTCTTGAGTTAATACTCAGTTGGTAAAAAACGAAAACTAACACTGACAAATTTAAAAAAAACATACAATTAAGTACATAAATAATACTGATCGCACACTAGGATTCCCTGTCGTGGATATGAGGAACTATGAGTACCATGGTACCACAACACAGATCTAGAACAAATATTTATAGATATGTAAGCGGGAATCGAACTCGCAACTCTTATGTCTCAGCCGAGCACTCACCTGCCGCAGCCGGAGGTTTTCAATGGATTGTTTCATGATGATAGACCACACACTGATAGGAGATACACATAATAGATAGATAATATGTAGGTAGGTACTTACTCGAACTTTGGAATACACAAAATCCCATGTATTTCATAACCTTCGGAACAAGTACTACTATGATCACTCAGTGAGTTTCCGTAAAAATAAGTCAATGGTTGTGCCTGGACGCTCAACAGGCAGGTAAAGAGAACGAGCAGGTATATGAACTTCATGGTTGCGACTGCGGTGAACTGTGCGCGGTGATGTCTCCAATCTGGTCGTACACTGACGCCGCGTGGAACCGAACTCGTAATATATAGGAAAACTACTCGTATTCTAGGTACCTATGTTTGTACATTGACGACTCATTTAGTGACACTATAAATTAAAATGCGTCATAATATATTAATTAAATCCTATATGCTGGATTGAATAATTTATTTTAAGGTAGTCGCTTTTTCATACAAACATATTGCATAAATATGGATGAACAGAGTATAATTGTACACTGAAATGACTGTTGTTGGCTTTTATATTGGTAATTATTTGCGGCAAATCATATTTGGTTGAAGAAAACAGTGGATTATAGCGAAAATAGCATCGAAATTTTAGTCCATACAAGTAATTTCGATGTTATTTTCGCTATTAGTCCACTGTTTTCTTCAACTAAATATAATTTGCCGCAAATAATGACCTAAATAAAAGCCAACAACATTCATTTCAGTGTAAAATTATACTCTGTTCGCCCATATTTGTGCAAATACGTTTATATGAAAAAGCAACCACCTTAACTATCTCATCTCTATGTTAGTACCTACTTACCAACTATTTAAAAATAGCCGCCATACATCTAAACTACTAAAGATTAGATATTTTTAGTAGTAGTGAAGATTTTTTGCTTGTTCCGTGATTCAAGAAGTTAAACAAACACAGAAAGAGCGGTATGTGTATGAAACATATATAATTAATTGGATTTGACAGCCGGCAGAGTGTGGTCCTTCGGATCACGCCATAGCTTCGATTCGAATCTGAATAATTTGGCTGTGGGAGCTTTGCTGATAGCGACGTCAATACAAAAACGGAATGATTGGATGAATGAGTTATTTTATTTCACATAAAAAGGGTTTAAGTACAATTGTAGATCAAAATGGAGTTTGGAAATTTTTAAAAGGTCGGCAACGCGCGTGTGATGCCTGTGGTATTGCAGGCGTCCATAGGCTGCGGTAATCGCTTAGGTCAGTGGCGTAACAATAGGGTGGCAGGGCTGGCAAAATGGCCCTGAGGCCGCGAGCTCAAAAATATTTTTTTACATTGTACCTGAGTATTTTATTTTATTTGAAAAGTATATTTTTATAAGTTCTGTTTAAAATCCAAAGAGAGACAACAATTTTTTTAAAAATTTTCGAATTTGTTTGGGCCACACAATTTTTTTTTTTTAAATTTTCGAATTTGCCGCGGGCCCCAGGTGGAATAGTTACGCCACTGGCTTAGGTACCAACAGGTGGGCCGTATGCTTTGTTTGCTACCTAGGTACCTATTAGAACTTAGGTACCAACAGGTGGGCCGTATGCTTTGTTTGCTACCTAGGTACCTATTAGAACAGAATAAATAATAGTACAATTTGGTATTAGTACTAAAAAAACTTATTCATATATATGAATAAGTTTTTTTTTAGTTTTTTTTTTTTTTTTTTTTTTTTTTTAGTTTTTTTCTGGATATATATCCAGTTCCACTAATTCAACCTATAATAATTATGCGAATTTTTCAAGGTAAAAAAAGGTTTTTCATAATGATAATTTAAATTACCTACTGATTATCGATTCAGTTGGTACACACATTGAATCATTGATTAAAATAATGTCAAAATATAATACATGTCAAAGTTAGGACTAATTTTAGTTTTGTAAAAACTCATTTACTTACTGAATAAAAATATTTGAACAAAAGCCATTTATTAAAAGCGGTTTTAAAACCATTAAATGGCTTATCTGTTAGGTCTTTCGGTAGCTTATTGTATACTTTAACCGCCATTATATACACATTAGGTACGTTTATAGAGTTAAAGTTTGCATTTCGTTTTTTTTTTTATACTACTGGAATGACGGAACTAGCAGATGGCCCACCTGATGTTAAGCGGTAACCTCTGCCTATGAACAGTGCATTACCTCATAGGTCACGTCCACCTAGGACGCGCACTTTGTGGCATTGCACTGCGCCCTGGATATAGACTTTGTTAGCATACATACTCCTTTGATCTCTGATGCTGGTTTCGGAGCACGGAATAATTCTTCCATGTTTTGGAGTAACCTAACATACAGTGATGTAGTAGGCAAACATCCATATTAAACTATGTTTCCCTGTATTGGGTCTTATCTGTGGTTTCTCTACCACAGGTTTGGTTGGTTTGACATATAATTATTAATTTTCGTGTTATTTCCTTACTTCATTCCATATTAAATCAATTCCTAATTTTAAAATACGTTGATATTATAAACACAAGTACCCACCTAACAACTCATAATAAATCAAATAAAAAACACATTAGGTATAGTAGGGGAGGCCTGAAGGCTAAATGGGGATTTACTCGAGCGTCGTAGAAACCTATTGGAACCTATAATCAGATTATTGAAATGCACACTATTCAGCATGTTATTAAGCCAACTTACCTTGACGCGCTCGAGTATTTCTAATGATCTTTTTTTTTACAATTTTGATCGGCTGCCCTAGACGCGGGTTCCTATAGGAGTTATTATAGGAGGCACTCAACAGGGGGCAAGGTATCCCCTTATATCTTAATCTGTCGCGCTCGAGTGAATCCCAAAATCTCCTCTTGGGCTACCCTACTATAAGAGTGGTAAAGATCTTCTCTTATTAGTAGTGCGCTCTTGAGAGTGGTCGTGGTGACAGGTCTTGCGTGAGTGGCGCCTCTAGCGATGCGTCTCCTCGCGGCTCTATTAGTAGTAGTATTAGAGCTTTTTTGTGAAAGAGTTCGTCCGGAGATGTACTACCACCATACCTATTTCTGCCGTAAAGCAGTAGTGCTCGCATTGCTGTGTTCCGGTTTGAAGGGTAAGGGTGCCTGTGAAATTACAGGCACATGAGACTTCTCATCTTCATGTCTCAGGTTGGCAGTGCAATGCCACATAGGGTGTGTCCTAGGTGGACGTGACCTATGAGGTAATGCACTGTTCATAGGCAGAGGTTACCGCTTAACATCAGGTGGGCCATCTGCTTGTTCCGCAACTCAAGTAGTATAATAAAATTAAAAAAAACTCTGTTAGCAGTCATGCGAGAACATTCGCTCATGGTACCTTGTGTGATGGACTATGAGGTCCGACTTCTGACCACCGTGTGGGAGAGCGACCCCGTGTTCTCCATCCTGCCTTGTACTACAAGACGCTCCAGTTGTTCTAAGATCTTTCTAAATGTTTGTGAGCTGATGATGTGAATGTTGGAGCCCTACCTAGATGTAGATCTGGACTTCATCGCTGGTAGTTCTCAATGTTCGGTTGGTGTTCCGGTCCACTAACATCATTTGGTCTTTTCTCGAATGATGGAGAGAACAAAACTGTGATTGTAGACGCTGAAGGGACTTTCCATGACTCCTTTAGTAACGGTCTTCTACGATGACTAATTCTCCAACTATTTAAAAGTATAAAGTAAGTTTATTACTACGTACTATTTAAGTTTTAAGTCCCAGTAGTTCGTTCGTCGAGCAGCTCAGTCGAACTACTGGGAACACAGCAAGGGTAATAAAAATGCCCAACATTCTCTTAATTCTTTATTGCGATACAAGAATTAAACTATACATAACCAGTTAATGCATTGTCCTAGAACACGCCAATATGCTTTAAAATAGTTTACAAAAGCTCATATTATATATAAATATACAAATATATGAGTAATGGAAAATGGATGGGTTTATTTTGGTCTAATTCTAGCCTAAGGTATTATCAAATATATAATTTTACAACGTTAGGTATATTATTTTCTACAAAAAGTTGCAATAAACAAGTACATGGAAAGTTCAAAACAAACTGATTCAGAATATCAGCTTAAGAAAGGTGATCTTCAAATATATCTCCTTCTGTCCGAAATATTACATTATATTAACAACGTCTGCCACACTGACTAATCCAATGTAAGGATATCTTTATTGTAAAACAGCTTATTTTACTATTGAATATAAGTGCTGAATATGGCCTTTATCTAAGGTACTCTTTCTGTAATTTATTATGTATATTGTGTTCCAAGAAACGAGACAAAAAAACTTATTTTTTTTCAAATAATACGTAGCAAATTCAAGTATCATGGTCATTATGTACGTGCTCTGGCAATATTTGTCTAGCATTTAATTATTTGTAATTGTATTTGTCTCGTCTCTGAAACTTAATTATAATTAGCATGCAACATACCGCATACACTATCTAATTTGGTTCATAAAACAAAACGGCTCATCTTATGCCCCTTTTTTAACTTAATTTTAATCGAGCCCAGGACACGGATACTTTAAAATATGTTTTAACAATAATGACGTTATATTGTGTTAGTTTCATACTGTATAAAATGTGCCTACAACTAAAGTAATCCCACCAGTTCACCTTGAGTTGAAATGGTGGGAATCTAAAAAATTATTGAAAATGAAAGCTGAAAATTTGTATTGTGTAATTCGCAAATTACTTTTCCATGAACCAAACTAAACAGCAAATATTTTGCGCTGAAAATACTTAGTTACTATAACTTGGTGAACAGGCACTTAAAACGCTAGGTACCTACTTATAAATAGATAAATGTTTTTGTCAAAACTGCTACAGCTTTTATAACTGTTTAAAACCTTCGGTTTGACAGATTGTCATCAAATATAACTGAACTACGCCACAATGTAAACGAGCATGAAAAAAAATGAACCGCATTGAAAACGGTTCATCATCGGAGCCAAGAAAACTGTTGTTATGTTAGATTTGTGCTTTGAGGCGTTTTAATAGATTTGTCATATATGAATAAGTTTTTATTTTTAAAATTACTGATTTAATGATATAATATAAATCCATACAAACACGTCATCCTCCATACATTAGGTATGTATGAATAATTAACTTGATATACCGTCAATAGAATAAGTTACCGTTTTCCTACGAAAAATATATATTGTCGATTTAATACTTCCGAAGCTAATACATAACAACAAGATTTAAAGAAATACAAAAAAACTACAAATTAATGTTTATTTACACCAAACAACGTACAAGTAACCTTTTTGGAAAAATAATTAAGTTAACAACAATATTACTTAGTCTACGGATTTACATCACATAACATTTTTACGTATGGAATAAAAATGTAATTCTACAATTAGTAATATACAAATAAAATCTACGAAAAAAACAATTATTACAAAATATACAGTATTCGATTTCTGGATTAAAACAATACAAAATAAAGTTTTCTGGAAAATACCATCCGTAGGGAAGATGCTCAACCGTTTTTGATAATGCGGATGGGGAGGTAGCGCAGTCGCTGGACCAGCCAGCGTCGCCTGTGGCGTAGTGGTTAGTTGGCGCCATCTTGGTTAGTTATAGTCAATTCGGTACATTCGGAGCTCGTTTGGATATCAACCTCCGTTGCTGGGTTGATCCTAAAACAAATATAAATCAAAAATTATTTTCAGTTTCCAATTTATTCCAAGTCCTAAGTAGACAGTTCTACGATCGAACTACTGAGAAAACTACGGTCAAGTTGAACTACTGGGAATTAAGTAAGTAGTTTTCGCATAGGGAGATTTATCGAGGGCTCATGACATTCTTACGGCCGCAGGAAGTCAGTGGACGGAGGCGGCTCATAACCTGTTGTCGTAGCATGATTAGTGGAGACCTGTATCCAGCACTGGACTCCTACTTGACGATGAAAGGGATTTATAATTAGACGTATGAGACATGACACACAAATGAGTAGTTACAATCGAGGCGGGATGGCAGCCCGAGCCGAAGGCGAGGCGTGTAATGGAGCTGAGAGTGTGACCAATATTATGCGTTTTGCACTGCCGAGGGTTTTATTCTTATTTTGTAAATAAAAAGCTTTATTATTGAAACAATTACTGTAATTTAAAACGATACGAAACCGTTTCTGTTGGCATTTGCCAAAAATAAAACACTTATCAATAATTGTAATCTTAAGATCGTTTGCGGTCTTTAGGCAGATCAACGGTTTGAATTCAATTTTTTTTCGTGTATTATTTTTTCTTTAAAATAGTACTAATGTAAAGTAAAAATCACACGTGTAAATGCTGCATTATGATGACCTTAAAATCGCTGCAATAAAGGCCACTTTCTAGCATCATGTTAATTTCGTGATTTATCATCATTTATATTAATAGCATGAATAATAATTATTTGTGAAGTGAGTTATGAGATAGTAACCTGTATTGTTGCGTCCGCTTTGAGGAAAGAGACCTCCTCTGACGTGTGGTGCTCTGAAATGACACAAACAAATTATGTTATTAATATTTTATGAGTGTTCAATCATCTATCTACCCGCGGGTAAAAAGCACCGCTGAACAAGTAGAGACATGTACATGTGTGTACGTCTCTTCATGTGACGCGTTCCAAAGAACACGGGCAACTGGGTTATGGGAAATGGGTTTGTCCCAACTTAATACAATACATTACATAGATAGATATTTTTAATTATGCATCATAAATACCCAGAACACTCGGAACAAATATCTGCGGATCGTACAAATATTTGTTCCGAGGTGGGAATCTATCCAGCAACCTCCTGCGTTGCAAGCGAACCTTCGCCCGCCACGCCACAGACGTCGCACACAGTAGTTGTGTTCGTACCGTAGGTCCTTAGCCTCGCCCTCAAGGCGTCGTTGGTCTCCCGGAGCGCGGCGAGCTCGGCGCGCGCCGCCGCGCTGCCCGCGCTGCCCGCGCCCGCCAGCAGGCGCGCCAGCGTGCCCTGCAGGCCGCACGTCACGTCCACCAGGCGCGTGGCCAGCACGGCTGCACCCACGCTGCTCGAGGCTGGAGACATCGTCACACTCATTAACATTTTTTTCAATACAAGCTTTTATAAAATTAGTGATCGTAACCGTGTGCTGATCAAAATGAGCCTAAACACGGCCAGTCTACTATTATCCATCGAGGAGTTCTGTTGTCCACCTTCAGTCTTCACCTTCAGATCAACTCGCTGTCACCATCATTTTGTATTGTCATCGGAACTAGACAGGTATGCCAAATTTCGGTTATGCTCAATCGGTTGAGGATAACTACTTTAAAATTCAGTTGCAAGATTCCACCCGGACATACATTGCAAGTTAAATAAAAGCTAGTAAAATATAATTATTAATTTTCATAATATTTCCTACCTAGGGCATGATAGAAACCAAAATACGATATCGAAAAAAACTCCATAAAAAACCGTAATCACAAAAAAAAAGCCTCTTGATTTTTTTCATGGAGATTTTTTTTCACTTTAACGTAAATATCTCTATTATCTATCAACGTAATACATTGATAACATTAATAAGAGTAATAAATAATATTATTATAGATGGCATAGTACATTTATATTTTCGATTACACAGCAAATATTTGTTTTTGTGATTATCGTTCACTTTTTATTGCGTGAACGCTATTCTGTCACTTTCTAACTTGACGAAATTTGTCTGTTGTCTGCCAAGAGCAAGACGAGCAGGCGAGGCGATATAATCACGTTGCACATAAAGTAAGGTACATCTACTACAAGAGGATTCATCAGGAAAACAGTAAACATGACATAATTTTAATTTTAGGCGTTACAGTTGTGATTGTAGTAGGTAAATATACCAATGGAAATAACTAGGTAGTTACATGAATTGTCATTGCTAATTATATCATATTTTTGATACATGATAAATTATCCTTATGTATGTAGGAACATGCTTCTTCCTGTCAAACAAAATCCCGCTGTAATACTATAGCAATAAGGTATATTAATAGGCAATAATAATATCAGCTATGCTGATGATATGATGTTACTGAGCCCATCAATCAGCGCCCTCAGGAGGTTGGTTGGCATAGTAGTAGTAGAGCTTTTTTGTGAAAGAGTTCGTCCAGGGAAGTACTACCACCATACCTATTTCTGCCGCAAAGCAGTAGTGCTCACATTGCTGTGTTCCGGTGAGAAGGGTATTGGTGCCGGTGAAATTAAAGGCACATGAGACTTTTCATCTTTTTATGTCTCAGGGTGCCGGGCGCAGTGCAATGTTACATAGGGCGCGTCCTAGGTGGACGTGACCTATGAGGTAATTCACTGTAGGAAGAGGGTACCACTTAACATCAGGTGGGCCATCTGCTTGATCCGTCATTCCAAGTAGTATAAAAATGGGAACGGTATGCGGTGGCCCACGGCCTCAGGTATAATTCCACCAAAAGCGAAAAGCTAGTTTTTAAGGCGGCAAAATATTATTCTCATGTACCTACAGTGTTGTTGAGTGGCACTGTTCTCAAAATGGTCTCGCATTTTAAATACCTGGGGCACTGGGTCACTGAGAGTCTCATGAACGACATGGAAATTGAGAGGGAGCGAAGGGCGTTGGCAGTGAGAAGTAATACGTTGATCCGTAGGTTTGCAAAGAGCACCAAAAGCGTAGTACAAAAGATCACCTTGTTTAGGGCTTACTGCCAATCTTTTTATACTAGCAGCCTATGGATCAACTTTACTCAAACAGCGTCCAACGCCCTCCGCATTCAGTATAACAGTGCGTTCAGGATGCTGTTGGGGCTGCCGCGCTTCTGTAGCGTATCAGGTATAATCGCGGAGGCACACACTGACGGCTTCCACGCCATCATGCGTGAGAGCCTCTCTGATGCGGCGGGTGAACAGCTTCCTGAGCACAGTGGCCGAGCGGGTGGATGGTCTGATTCACAGCCACTGGACCAAAACGCATGTGCTACCATGCCACACAATGAGTTGTGCCAAATAATTTAATTTAATTTATCTTCACTCAAATCGAAAAATTCGAATTACGAATTCAAAGACGGTTCTAAACAGACGCACTTTATAGACGCATTTACATAAAATTATGAATAAAACTCATTATAGTACCACCAACTGTATCATAAAACTCATTATCTTTTTTTTTATTAATTCATTAAACTAGTCTATGGCTATAGCCTGAATATGAAAAAAAAGGCGCACGCATGCGCAGTTCCAACTGTGAAAAAATGGCGCACGCATGCGTAGAATGAACTTAATTTCCCGCGCTTCCCATACATTTTTTTGCCGATCGTGTTTTTCTTTGTTTAATTTCAATTTTTCCTATGAGTGAAGATAAAGTATTGTATGAAACTGCATATAACTTAGGTATTAAAACACTCGAGTCAATCTATTATCGCATTCGGCTTCGCCTCAGACTCTCGTGTTTTAATACCCCTTCTTATATGACAGTTGCATAAACTACTATTAAAGAGCATGGGCAACTCCCCATACATTGTTTGACCCAACTTTTATGACTGTAACTTTTATAACGTACAGTTGAGATACTTGATAATATATGTTAAGATAATGAAAAAGCTAATTTAATTTCTTGCGTACTAGTTGTGGGAAAGTAAAAAAGCTTGTTGCGTTTTGTTTCACGCAAATGCAATGTGTTGATTTATATAATTATTTAGAAAAACAAGTTATGCGTACCAACTTCTAAAAATACACAAGTTCTTTAGAAAAATTGGACAAGAAACAACATTTAGAACCGTACTAATTACTTACATGAAGGGGCCCATTTATTTATGACCTGGGTCGGTGGTTGCCCACCTCCTTTGTAATTTTACAAATACTATGTGATAATACTAACAATTCTTTACTAACATAATATGGTGTCAAAAAATCAAAATAAGTTATAATAATAATAAGGTATATTTACCGGTGGCATCGTCGTCGTCGCGGTCCCGCGGCGCCTCCAGTTCGGACAGCGTGTCGTACTCCTCGTCCAGGGAGGCGGCGCGCAGCTCTGCACGCGTCATGCCAGAGTCGACGTCCGTGGGTTCCGGCGGCGCGGTCGGCGTCGGCTGGCCCGCCACTGCACAAACATACATACATTTATTTTTAACCCCCGACGAAAAATGAAGCGTGTTATAAGTTTGACGTGTCTGTGTGTGTGTTTGTTGGTTTGTGTGTGTGTGTGTGTGTGTGTGTGTGTCATCGTAGCTCCCGAACGGATGAACAGATTTAGTTTTTTTTTGTTTGAAAGTTGTATTTGTCGGGAGTGTTCTTAGCTTTGTTTGATCAAAATCGGTTTAGCCGTTCAGCGTTGGGTTTTTTTTTAATTTTTACAAAATTAATTACTTGTTATACAACTTTAGATTACGGAACAATGTTTTTCTTTTTAAATTTTCGAAAGTATGTTATTGATAACCTAAGTATCAAAGTTATGTTATGTAATAGGGTCGAGACTCTGGGTCCGCGGGCTACGGGGGCCCATCGCGTTTTCAAATTTTTTCAGGGTTTCTGGTCGAAGCGACTCGTGACCCGAGAGCTGGCTCTTATCTGGCTCAACGCATTAGTATTGCCATTCAGCGTGGCAATGCAGCCAGCATCATAGTGGCTGGTAGTGATTAGTATCAGTTGAGCTAACTTTAGATCGTTAGCAGCGGTCTTCAGGTAGCATAGCTGTTTTATTTGTACACACCTTATTTACTTGTATTAGTTGTATTAATATTTCCGTAAATAAAAATTATTTTCGTATTATGTTATTTGTACCAGTTTGTATGTTGTTGTTTTTTTTCTAACTGTTTCCTATTGTATTCCATGTCTGTTCTGTTCTGTTTGTTTTTTCTTATTGTGTCCTATCTATTGTATTCCATGTCTTCTATTTGTTCTGTTTGTTTTTTTAATTTGCGTGCCACATAAATGTTTTTTATTTCATTTCATTTAGCCCATGAGATGGACTGACCAAATCAAGGCAGCTTTGGACGGTCCATTGCACGAACCACCATGAAGGCTGGGATGCGAGATGAGTGGCGAAGGATTGTGAAGCGAGCCACAGACGCTGAAGTGACGACCACGACCACTCTACCAAGAGTGTATAACGGCTAAGAAGATTCTAGTGACTAGAGAGAGCATCAGTGCTCTGAGTGTTGATGTAGATGTAGATGTACGTACCGTGCGCGTGCGCGTCTCTCGTGCGCCTGCACGCGTCGCAGCGGCCGGCGCGCGCGCGCGCGCTCACCGCGGCACTCTCGTTAACGGAGAGCGCACCGCGGACCAGCAGAGTCAGCTGGTTAGCTGGAACAAATAACACATGTTAGAGAAACACTTTAGGTAACATGTTAGAGAAACACTTTATGAAACATGTTTGAGAAACACTTCATGAAATATGTTTGAGAAACACTTTATGAAACATGTTTGAGAAACAGTTTTTAGCTGTAATAAATGAGACATTTTAGAGTATCATTTTGTAAATGAGATATTTGGGAAATAGTTTGTTATCTGTGAATGACATATATGACGGACATTTCGAAAAATTCTTTTTAGGGACAGTTGTAGGAGCTGGAGCAAATGAGACATGATTGAGGAACAATTGAAATTTGTTAAAAATTTATATAAAAATAATTATAATAATAAAAAATCTATTGACATAATACAATGTTCCATAAGTTATTGAGTTCATAGGCTCCGAAACTAGTTAAAAACTATAATATGTACTATATGTATATGTACACACATCAACACGGTCTAGGGATATTTTTAAAAAAGCGAATTACTATCAATGTGTTAATTATTTATATGATATGTATATATTTAAAAGATACGTTATATTATTCTACCATTTTTTAATAATCGTTCAGGTACTTCGATTAAAATTTCAGGATTATATGGAAAAAAAATGAAGCATAGACGGAAACCGTATATGAATTAACTTTTAATTTATGAGTAAAAACTGAAAAAAATAGAAAAATAATTTAATTTGTGTTTATAAACTTGAAGTTAGTAGTCTGAGAAAGCGCCCATGATGTTCATAACACATCGGCAACGATTCGGCATGCTCAGAACAAGGTTGACAATGTCTTGCTGCGGAATATTGCCCCATGTCCTTCTGAGGTGCGCAAAAAGTTGATCTTCTCTAGCCAGATTTTCAGGAACTTCCTTCAGAGCTCCTCTTTGCAGCATATCCCACGCATGCTCAATGGGATTTTGATCTGGCGATTGAGCAGGCCAGTCTAAGGCCCTAACATTGTGTGTATGTAACCAAGCTGCTACCGTTCTCGCCGTGTGTGCCCGGGCATTGTCGTGCATGAGCAGGAAATCTTGCCCCATTTGTGTTCTGTGGGGCAAGATTACGGGCCCCAGCACCTGTTGGACGTATCGTTCTGCCGTCATATTGCCCCGCACCCAAACGAGATCCGTCCGTCCTCCAAGACGAATTCCTGCCCAAACCATAATTGTTCCTCCTTGGTATGGGTGAACTTCCTGAGGGTTCTGAAGACGGCTCCATCGTCCAGGAACTCGCCAAACACGCGTCCTTCGTGAATCTGGATGGAAGCCAAACCTGGATTCATCCGTGAACAGCACATTGGACCATTGCTCACGGCCCCAGTCCACGTGGTTCCGAACCCATTCTAATCGTCATCCACGATTGCCTCTCCGTAAAGGTGGGACCCGGAGTGGTCTACGAGAGCGTAGATTGCTTTCATGCAGTCGCCTTCTTACAGTTTGGCCACTCACAAGCACTTGGTGTTCCACTCGCAGCCTTTGGACCAATTGAGTAGCCGTTGCATTTGGTTGAGCTCGCGCAGTAATTTGCAAAAATCGGTCTTGTCTGGGGGTAGTGATGCGACTTGGCCCCCGGTGCCTCTCCGCTACTTCACCTGTGGCACGATAGCGTGTCCACAATCTTGAAATTACATTTTGGTGGGTCCCTATGGCCTCAGCAACATTACGCTGAACAGACCCAGCTTCCAGCATTCCCACAGCTCGTAACATCTCCGCCCTCGTCAAATGTTGGCGTTGCATGGCTACAGTACCTCAATTTTAACTTTATCTTTTGTTTAAAAATGAAAAAAAACTGTAACTAAACGTAATTCGTATTGTTTTCTAAATTTCGCACAAATGAAAATTCCCTCTCCTACACATCAAGACATTTTTATGGCACCGAAACAAAAGAATTTTCAAAAATTTGAATTTGGAATTAGTCTGAGATAAATTACAAACAAATCGGTGTATAAAAGATTCCAATGCGGCCAATACTTTTCGAGTTATTTAATTGAGTATGAAATATCCCTAGACCGTATTGATGAGTGTATAATGAGTTAGTTGTTACCCTGCGTGCAGGCCGCGAGCAGTAGTTGTTGCACGTCGGGCACGTCCTCCCCCTCCGCCTCCTCCGCGAGGTCCCCGCGCGCGCGCAGCTCGCCCGACACGTCTGTCAACACAATCGTTCAATCATTCAATGGCTCGCCGGATTCACAAACCTCATAAACCTCTTTACTAAAAATAAAATATTATATTCTATAAGATGGATAGATTGACGAGAGATGAAAATAGATTGTTGTGTAATAAAGAGTTATTGCACACCAAATACAACATTAAAAATACATAACATACAATCGGCGGTCATATCACTAAAATAATATATGGTATTCTTAAGCTTTTTATCTAGTGAAATCACAAATTCAATACATTATTTGTAGTAGGTACTTTTAAAGTTATCTCCCAAATTACGTACAGGTCGATCCGAAATGACTTTAAAATTTTCCACAAAATTATCTAACGCAAACTAATTTTATCTCCAAATAGGGCACTAAATATGTCGTTGCTGCCAACAACCCAACAATATAAATTTTGTGGCAATAGGTAGTTGCACAGAGAGCCATGGAACGTGCCATGCTCGGCATCAAGCTTATATAACGTGTTCCCAACGTCGACGTACGAAGTCGATCAAAGCTCAAAGAAACATCTTTGAGCTTCGTTCAACTTCGTATCTCGACGTTAACGATTCCCAACATGGAATCATATAAAGGAACTAAAATGGAGTTGGGCAGGACGCCTGGCAAGACGAGGTGACGATAAGTGGAGTAAGGCGCTGTATGGCGCTCAAGAACTGGGTACAGAAACGTTGGTCGTCCAGCAGCGAGATAGGCAGACGATATTGCATGCGTCGCGGCCGAGCCTGAATGAGACTGGCACGGGACCGTGAGGAACGGCACTGGCAAAGAGAGGCCTATACTCACCAGTGCGTGAAGTCAGGCTGTGGATTATGATGATACCAGCACTTACCAACTTGTCCGAGCGCCTCCGCGACGGCGAGGTCCGCGACCTGCGTGTAGTGCGCGCGCGGCACGCCCAGCATGTCGGCCACGACCAGCGCCTTGGCGCGCAGGCAGCGCGACACGCCCGCGTCCAGCCGACGGAGCCGCTCTACAGAACAACACATACTGTTACACCACGTGTTGCGATAACATGTAACTAAACTAATACATACCAACTAAACTAACCCTGAGCCGTGGTTTATCCGGCCTAAGAATGGGCCCCTCCGTATTTTCCCGTGGATGTCATAAAAGCCGACTAAGGGATTACCCGGACCTGTTGATATTTGTTCTGGTTGCTAGCTTATTATAGAACTGCAAGAAAGCGTTAGCCGAGTCAGTCATGGGAAGCAATGGCGGCGATGAGCTCATCACTTGACACGTCTATATTCCACGATGGTGTAACCCACCGTGAAAAGAGGCCCATTGAAGCTCTGCCTACCTCCTTTCGGGGAAAGAGGCGTGTGCCTATGTATGTAAACTAACTCTTTAAACTAATATACATGGCTTCGTGGAATGCCCTGAAATCTTAGCACACATCAAATTAGAGGTGTCTTGACAAAGCAGCCGGCTAAATAATAGAAAATGGTTACCACATTGTCGAACGAATGTCATGCAACATTCTACATTGTACAGAATGTTTTCTATTACAATGGAATCTGATCATCATTGATATATTTTCTGGTTCTTCGGCCTCAGCAAAAGTGAGAATGTCTAAATTGCTTACTGAATAATGTAAGTAATTAATCATTTTAGTTTAGCTTTTATATATTTTATTTTATTTTTATGTTGTTTTCAAAATTATTGTTTTTGTTTCCTTTTTTTGTTGGGGCGCAGAGATACAACTCTCGTCACTTTGTCTGCCCCTGGATGTTTGACAACCATACGACCATCTTGCTTGTCGAAGATATGCTTACCCAAAGATGCTCCTTATGCTTAAGATTTGCTTTAGGTCCCCAATGTTACGTTCGCAAGTTTGAACAGACCATTTACAACGGTGTACTAAAGTAGTTAAATATTCTTGCGACCAGCGCAATGTCACCAAACAACACGTCTGCAATATAATACGTTACGTAAGTTGCCACCTACGTGAGCTGCTTATATTTGAGGCTTCAAAACTGTTATAGGGGACAGTTCGTGGACAAAATAACGTGGACATCGGGAATAGACGTTAATAACGCTTATGCCACTAGGAATTTTCCAGGAGTTTTTAAATGGGACTTCACCGAGTTCACCCCCGCTTCCCACAGCCCTCCGAAGTTAGGTGAAAGAGGAGGTATGAAGTGCCATTTCTTTATACTATTTCTTTTGACTTGGATGATTTCTCAGCATAGAACAGATAAGCTAACTCTTCTGAAGCGCCTACGAAGTTAGTTACGTTATCGCACCAGATATCCGTGCAATGTCACCCGCAAGACACAAACCTGATAAACGCTGCTAGGAACCAATAGTGGTTAGGTCACTAGCCAATTCGATATGTACAAATCAACATTTGGATAGGTTAACCGAGACATGTGTTAAGATGGCAGAATCGTCAACAGATTCAAAATAGCCCCTATGTCACTTTGGTGTTTTGAGCTACCAAACGATCCACCAGAGAGGCACCATAGCATAAGCCAGAATCGTCATTTTCAAGATAATGCGAATACCATCGTCTTGAGGAAAGAAAGAGAAGCATGCGGGGTTAGGGGGCAACATCCGAGTGAGTTAGACGCCATACAGCGTTATACACTTGGTCAAGCGTTGCTCTGTGTATGTATCGCACGTACCTTGGTTGGAGAGCGCGGTGTGTGCGGTGTGCGCAGCGCGCTCTGTGACGGTGAGCGCGGCTCGCGGCTCCAGCGCGGGCGGCGGCTCCGCATCGTGCGTGCTGATCCTGCCCACCGTCGGTCTGCGGACCCTGGGACAATGTCAACCATATCAGAATGTATCTGTACTAAATGCTGTCGATATCAATATCATGCTGCATTCTCTAACAGTACAAGAGCCTTGTCAAGGCAATGGAATGCATCGTATGCTGCAGAGTGTATTCGAACGCGCACCATCACAGCTAATCACAAGCCTTTAAAATGGCGCGATTATAGGAGGCGTCCAATTGCAAGACTGCTAAAGTCACGTCACACCGGTTCTGGAATGCGGCCTAAAAGCACAGACGCCGTACAACCATAATCCCCAAAAATATACAAAAGTGAAATGAATCACGATGTTTGCGTGTGTCGTGCTTTCACGCCAAAACAGCTGGGCTAATTTTGATGAAATTTGGTACATAGTTAGATTAAAACCTGGATTAGATCATAGGCTATTGTTTATTTCACAATACCGCGAATGAAACCGTGCGAGACCACTAGTACAAAATAAAACGAAACACTCACCTATGCTTCTCGTCCTCGTCTCGCCCCTCCTCCTTCTCCAGCGACCTCCCCTCCTCCCTCTCCACGGAGCACCTCTCCTTCTCCCGCTCGCAGTCGGCTCTCTCGGTGGACGCTCTGTCTCGCTCGCTCTCGGCAGATGCTCTGTCCCGCTCGCTCTCGGCGCGCTCGGCGGACAGGCGCTCTCGCTCGTTCTCGTCTTCAACTGTCGAGTTGGATTTCTCTGATGCGTCCGATGGATTGCGAGATACGTTTATTCCTGTAAATATGCATAGATAGATCGATTATCACACATAAATAACAATACATTATCACTCTTACGTCATCGTGTCATAACCATGATAATAGATGTGTGTGGGTGTGTGTGTTTGTGTGTTTGTACAGTGTAGTAAGTTACCCGAGTCATCCGTGGAGCGGCTCGCCTGGTGAGAGGGCGTTATGATCGGCTTCAGTTCAGTCAGCTTGGCAAGGGACGCCTCCTGTATGTGTTTCACCCATCTGCAAAACAAGATTGCAGTCATTACATCTTTTCGTCCGTTTGTAACGCCACTGGTTGTTTCTAGGTCTCCCTGCGTCGAGTCACGGACCATCATCAGCCGTTAGATTCCACTGCTAGAATACTTGCGCGTCCTAGGTGGACGTGACCTTTAGATAATGCACTGTTCATAGGTAGTGGGTACAGCTTAACATCAGTTGGGCCATCTGCTTGATCCGTCATTCCCAGTAGTATAAAAAACCTGCTAGAATTCTATAGAATACCTACCTGCCTACGTTACTAACTAAACTTACCTTTGTGTTTCCATATTATTGAATGTACTTGTACCTATTAATATGAGTCTTAGGGCCTCGTTCACGACCTTCAAGTAAAGTCTTGAGTAGGCTAACTGCCAGTTAAACTCCCCAGTAACTGTGCATACAGGTTTCACCACCGCTGAATAGCACTAACCAGGAATTAAAGTAGCCTGTAACTTACTTGTCACTTCATCTGCCGATTAGCACGTTTATTTGACGAGTAAAGTAAAATTTCGTCTGGTGTTCTGTATAATTATTAAACGGTTTCAATTATCCAAATAGATTAATAGTTAAAAATAGTTATATTTCATTTGATTTATCAGTCGTATTTTATTGGTAATAAAAGTTACGTATTTATATTTTGTTATATCGCATAAATAAATGTTTAATGTAATAAATGACGTTAGAGCAATAACATTAATTTTAGATAACATAGTAAATTAACAAAATAAATTTTCAAAGCAAATAAGTAATAATTACTTTATGTATTCAACAGGATGATGATGAGTATGAGGTATGCCTCAATAAATTCTTCGAGGCTGTACAAAGTCTGATCGACTGGCCATGATTTGAAACAAAGTAAATTGAAGGCAGATGTTTATGACAGTCTCAGGTAGATTTTCGTACACAGTGGGCCCATGGCCCATATGAAGCTTTGACTTCGCCCACAAGTTTGTCTCTGTTGCGGCGATAGTGGCATTACATGCTTCAGTACAAAGAATTTCAAGAGTTTGTGTTTTCAGTAGGTATATTTATGTAGGTATGGTATAAGTACTGTTCATGTTGATTATTATGCTGAACTTTATGAATAGCAATGATATTTTAGCCAACTTCCACCTATCTAAAAATGCATTCAATTATTTACAAAAAATATAACATATTATAACTTGAAAAGAAAATTACCACCAGCTTTTTAGTAGGTAAACAGTAGCTATGCTTAGCTAAATACTCACAGATGACGCAAAACTGACAACTAGTAACTTGTAACGTGATATTTGACTTTGTGAACCGCGACTATTGAACGATTATATTGAATGATTTCTAAATCATTCATTTAACCAGCGAGTTGCTAATCGGAACTTCGTTTTCTTTTGTGAAACTGATAAAAGTTAATCGTTACTTTTACTTGTTGAGTAGCGTTATCTAGAAAGTAACTAATCAACACTTTACTTGAAGATTGTGAAAGAGGCCCTTAGTTACTTGAAATAAATAAATTATAGAATGCCGCAACGAACGGTCTTAAGCCACCTCCATCCACCGCCTTCCTGCGACCATTATGTTTTTCCATGTGATCGAAGAATTATATTAATAAATCGAGCTCAATTCAAGAGCGATCTAAAATGATCTCGAGTCAAAGATGATTTGCAATTATCAAATATAGTCACTATTAACATAGTATAGGTCATACACTTACGTGGCATATTCCGGTGCAGAATTGGCTGAAAGTTCGTACATTTGTGTTCCGTTGATGTTCACCAGGAAGAAGGTGTTGCGCACCGCCGCGTTCGGGCGAAAAATGACCTTGTCCCTGATGAGGCAGAAATTTATTTTAGATGCTGCCAATCACAGATATTGACAATCTAACTGAATGTTGGGAGCTTATGAGCTTTCTAGGCTAAAATATTTACAGAGTTTTGCTCGAGGATTAGGCACATAATCAAGTTGATTTTTCCGAGCTATGAGACCAGCGTTTTGTCGTCCCAAAAACCAACAATCATGCAAATTTCATCCAAATTCAAGCATGGTATACTATACACTACGCCAAATATGCTACTCCGTGCCAATGGTCACACCAGCCTACGTCATCACCAATGAGAATTAAGTCTCTCTGCTACCAGTAGAGTGTAATCTAACTCTCCAACCCAATTACATCACCAATCCGTTAAAACCACGAGGTTTTTACTATAAAATTACGTCCAATGACTAACTTGATAGCTTCATTTCATTATAGAAACAAAATGACAACTGAAATATTGTCTAACAGATTGATCACATAGGTTATATTTCGGGGAATGCTCCCAGGAACTTCACGAGCTGATCCCACCCCTCTATTCGTACTAAACGTTTCAGTTCTACCTTTATAATGCGAATTGCTAAGGAATGGATGACACTACGTCTGTCTTCCCTGAAAACTATAATCTGGGTCTCTTCAAGGCTAGTGTGAATAGGTGCCTTCTAGACCTTTGTGCGCCATCTTCAGTCAGTGACGATCACTTACCAACAGGTGAGATCGTGGTCAAACAAAGGTCTATCAAGTAGGTAAGTAATTCCGTTATAAAGTGGTAACTGGATAGTGACGTCACCTGGTGTTAGTCTCGAAGTAGCAGAGCTTGTTATCTTGGAGCATGTGCTCAGGAAGCGCGTGCAATCAGCACTTACCATCTGATGAGCGGCGAGAGGTTCTGCTGCGCGATGGGCTTCAGTATGAACTTGTCTCCTTCGCGCTGAATCAACACGAGCGAGTCTTCTAACATCAGCGCCTGCAAACAACGTTTACAACCTTATATATAGTCTTTTAATACGCGACGTGTCCGGCGCAAGAATAGACCCCTCCATCTCCTCAAACTATCCGCCTATAGAATGATCTTCCTCTGGTTATCAGAACCGCCAAATCTCTTCATACCTTCAACAAGTTTTTTGAAAAAAAAAACAATTCAAGCTTTTATAAAATAAGTGATCGTAACCGAGTGCTGATCAAAAAAACCTAAACGCGGCTAGTCTACTTTTATCAGCTCATCAGGCATGCGACAGACATGTCCAGCCCAATTCCGGATTTTTCTCCTACGTAGGCGATTTTAGTTTTGAACCGCAGTATGGTGTTTCGAATCCGGTCGGTCAATTTAACTCCCAGAATACTGCGCTCCGTTGCCCGTTTGCAAACCCTGAGTTTGGATTTCTGAATATTTGTAAAAGACCAAGTTTGCGAGCCATGAGTGAGAACGGGAAGGATGCACATGTCCATACGTTTACGCTTTAGTATTATCGGAAGGTTTCCCTTCATCATATAAAATATGTTGTTAAAAATGAGTTCTATTGATATGAGTATTGTTATCTCACCAGCACGTGTATCTTCTTGTTGGACTCGTTCCTGATGGCGAGCTCGCCCTCCATGCGCAGCGCGTGCGCGTGCGCGGCGAGGTCGAGCCGGCGCAGCTCCTCCCACTCGGCGCCGGCGCTGGCGGGCGGGCGCACCTCCAGCTTGCACTTGATGCTGCGCAACCTGAGACCGCAACGAGTCATGTTCAATTTATGACATCAAATACTTTATCTACATACATATCGTAAAATCCTGATTAGGAACTCAAATATACTATTTCAATGACATAGTTTCCGACGTTTCGTCTGTATAAGAACAGACAGACATTATAATATGTTTGATATATTCAAATTCAAAATCTTTATTTCAGGCTTATTGAGAAATGCACAAAACCTAAACAATAAGCCCATAGCAACATAAATATCTTAGAAACTAACATACATGTAAAACTCTTTATTTATAACTTAATCTAAGACACGAGTGATCGCCGACGCGTCGCGGCCCGGGGGATCACGTGACAGGCGGCTCTTGAACCGCCGGCAATTCACTCCTTTCGGCCAGAAGTCAGGGCTCAAGTAGGTCTTCACACTTTCCGAAGGGACGCTCACCATAAATGAGCTAATTCTAATTATAACGAGAGTCCAACTTCATGACCCTCAATCCCACTCCGGCTTTCTTCCTGATGTACTCCACCACCTCTGTGGCCTTCACGTCCAAGTAGACGCGGGACACGTAGACCTGCGTAGATATATACCTGTGTTCGTTCTCTGCAGTGCGTATCGCGGTGTCCACGCTGTGCAGCACGTCCTTGGCGACGCGCAGCGCGCTCTGCACGCGCTCCGCCTCGCTCGCGTCCTCCGTCTCCACGGTCTTCAGCACGCTCTCCAGCAGCAGCTGGTACTTCGTCAATCTGTAACCACATAACACGTCTAGTGAACAAATAAACACAGTTGCAGTCTCAACCTCCGTCATACAGCGGGCGAGGAGCCCGCTGAGATGCGAGGGTGCGGGCTCGCTTGCCGCTGCGGAACAAATATTTGTATGATCTACAATTAGTTCCAGAT
Source organism: Operophtera brumata (assembly GCA_932527175.1). Classification (NCBI taxonomy): domain Eukaryota; kingdom Metazoa; phylum Arthropoda; class Insecta; order Lepidoptera; family Geometridae; genus Operophtera; species Operophtera brumata. Next base: position 47,007,073 of record OW052239.1, on the reverse strand, counting down.
CTGTGTATCCAGATCTGGTAGCATGGTACTCATAGTTCCTGATATCCACTGTACAAGGATCCTAGGAAAAAGTAATAGTGCTAGGAGGCCAATATGCTTATAGCATTATTTACCAATCAGCCAACCTGGGTATTGCTGGTTGTGTTGATAGGTTTTAATTTGTAAACTCTATAAACTGCGTAGTTTGTACAAACCACTCACACTCACTACAAATGGCGCTACAAAGCACCGTGCCGCATAGGTTCACCACTCAGCCCTCGCTTCAGCAAGTATATAAATAACTTGGCTTCATTGAACCCTTCCACCAGAGCTAAGAAAGCTTTGCAAAGGTCGCCTTAGAGTACCTCTTATCTTGTTCCGATTGCACCTCTGCCAGGCACCAGTTAGCGAGTGACGTACCTCTGCCAGGCACCAGTTAGCGAGTGACGTACCTCTACCAGGCACCAGTTAGCGAGTGACGTACCTCTGCCAGGCACCAGTTTGCGAGTGACGTACCTCTGCCAGGCACACCAGTTAGCGAGTGACGTACCTCTGCCAGGCACACCAGTTAGCGAGTGACGTACCTCTGCCAGGCACCAGTTAGCGAGTGACGAACCTCTGCCAGGCACCAGTTAGCGAGTGACGTACCTCTGACAGGCACCAGTTAGCGAGTGACGTACCTCTGCCAGGCACCAGTTAGCGAGTGACGTACCTCTGCCAGGCACCAGTGCCAGGCACCAGTTAGCGAGTGATGTGCCTCTGCCAGGCACCAGTTAGCGAGTGACGTACCTCTGCCAGACGCACGCCAGCAAGTCTCTGAGCTGCAGCCGGCCGCAGAGCGGCAGCTGCTCCCTCGCGGCAAGGAACTGGTGCAGCTCCTTGTTCTTGCGGCGGCGCTCGCGCAGCGCCTCGAGCGCCATGCGCTGCCCGCTGCAGAAGTGCGCGAGACTCGACGCGTAGCTCGCTTCGCCCAGCTGTGGGAGCACATACACGTCTTAACAACACAGCATAGCAACCATAGACGCACGCCTTTCTCCCCAAGGGGTGAGCAAAACTCATTGTAATCTGAAGTTAGGAGAACTGGTGTTTACGCAAATAAATACGAGAATCCTCGCCCCCCGCGTCTCTGCGCCGAGGGAGAGAATGGTGAGTTTTCACACGAATTTGAAGTTCCAAATTCAAATCACTTTATTCACTAAGGAGTTTGATACAACTTTATATCCCTTGAAATAATGCTTTACTTTACGTTGAGGTTGCATGATATGTAATTGGACATTGTCGAGCTGATGGTATGAAAAAAAACAAATTTGTTGGCATACTCACAGTTTTGAGCATAGCATCGGCCACAGCGCGAATGTCGACTAAAGGCGCGTCGACATTCTTCCTCAACTTCCTCAGCTCAGAGTAGAGCGTCACGTGCTTCTCCTTCACCGAGGGGAGGTTGGGGAACAGAGCCTTCAGGTCCTCGGGGGAGAGGAGGGTGGGCTGGCTCTCGAGGGGACGCAGGAACACGCGGCCGAGCACCTTCAGCCAGCGCACGTGCGAGCCTTCCGACACGATCAGCTCTGGAACGACAAACGATATCATTACTTCATCATCAGCCGGGACATGCGACACTGCTGGATACTGCTGCAATAAGGGATATCCCATAATCACCAAATTTATTTTTACAAGCTTTTATTTAACTTTCAATGTCTTTCAGGTGGAATCTTGCAACTGAACTTTAAAGCAGTTATCCTCAACCGATTGAGATGATATTTTGCATACATGCTAAGTTCCGATGACAATGCAATATTATGGTGACAGCGAGCTGATCTGATGATGGAGACGGAAGGTGGACAACGTAACTTCTCGAGGGATAATAGTAGACTGGCCGTGTAGATGAGCCTAATCATTTTTATCAGCACACGGTTACGATCACTAATTTCCTGAAAGCTTGTATTGAAAAATATATTTTTCACAAAAAACTTATTCATTGTTTGACTCCCAACAACCCCTGCTGGTGTAATCACTTATTACAAAATCACCGTAAGGAGACGGAGGGGTATGTTCTCAGGCCGGATACACCACGGCTATTATTGAGGTAAAACGACTAAAACTTAGTTGTAATTGGTTTGCTGAAAGGGTGGTTTTACTACCCAAGATGAATTAATATCTATAAAGACTTATCATCATCCGATGGACGACCACTGCTGGTCTGCCCATTGGACTACCTCCCACATAGAACTCCACGGTTCATGGTCTCAAGCCGCATCCATCCACAGAGCTCCTGCAACCGTTACATGATCATCGAGTGCGGAAGTCTTACACTGCGTCGTCTGGCCCGTGATCGACACTTCAGAACCTTTACTCCGCAGCGATGCTCGGTTCTGTGAGCAATATGGCCTGCTGATTGCTATCATCTTCCCAGCCCAGAATCACCCACTGCTGGGTATAGGCCTCCTTTCTCTTCTGCAACGCTCCTCTCTCCTGTGCGTCTATTTGCGAGGTATTGCCCGCGACGGATAAGATGTCGTCGACCCATCTCGCTTTTGGACGACCCGGATTTGGACCCGAATTTGGCCCCCACTCCGTTGAGGCTTTCCTCAACCGGCCGTCACCACACCTGGCCAGTTGTCCTGCCTAGCTCCACTTGAGGCTTATCGCTCTGTCCTCGACGTCATAGACTTTCGTCCGACCACTGTCATTTGCCCATTGCCACTAGTTTCTAATTACTAGTAAGGTGTACGTACCATGTATGACTTCCTGCCGTTTCCTCAGCCTGGCGGTAAGTGTGATGGAGCTGAGCACGTGTGGTGAGATGCTGTCCGCCCACTGGGCTGCGAGAGGTTCATCTTCATCGGACAAGTCTGACTGGGAGGCTGAAACACAAGTATTTTAAAGCTATTTAATCATCGAAATAAAATTACCGCAGGTTGATACATTCTACAAATATGTATACACCCATAATTAATAAAATAGTTCTTCTGCTGATGTTTTGCTATACAGCATTTTTTTGGTGATTTCGAAGTTTATTTCGATTTATCATCGTCATAATTTATCATAAGCCTGCTCCAGTCCACTGCTGGACATAGGCATTCCCTTAATGAGGGTCTTGTTCCGCCTCCATCCACCGACTTCCTGACTTGATATTAAAATGTAATTGGTCCATCGAGAGGGTGGGCCTCCCTAGACTGCGTGGCCTGGTTCGTGGTCGCCACTCGCGAACCTGTATTCCCAACGGTTATCTGCAAGTTATATGGCCTGCCTAACTGCCCATACAAACTTCAACACCCGGCGTTAATCCCCACCCTTAGGGCTTGAATTTCGGAAATTCATTTACACAAATCCTTCCGAAATTCAAGCCCTCCAAATTTCAGGGCTCCAGGGCTAGATAAGGGATGGTTTATAGTGCGTTGATAATAAAGTCAGTCAGACAGCCACGCAACGGCACGTTTTATTTACATTGATTTGTTGCTATGAGGTGAGGCAATGGCGATGACACACTGCATGTCTCTATTGGTTCGTCAGATGTCTGAGCCGTCCCGCTATTGGTTGGTCAGATGTCTGAGCAGTCACGCTATTGGTTCGTCAGATGTCTGAGCAGTCACGCTATTGGTCGGTCAGATCAGATGTCTGTGTTGTCATTCTATTGGTTCATCGTTCTCATGCGCAGAAATCCCGTCGAGGATCGTCCGGCGGTCTCTTTACGTGACGGGTGCTGTACATTAACACGGTCTCTAATATCCTCACCTTGCTGCTCGGCGGGGACCGTGTTGCTCTCGTTACTTCTGGAGGACAGGCTAGAGCTGCTGGAACTGCCCGAGGGGGCGGTCGCTGAGCCCGGCTCCAGGTCACTGACAAACACAGACAAATATGAATATGGTTGTTTGTTTAATATTAAATATAACATTTAATTGTAATGAATAGTTTATAATCATAATGGCAAATGAATGAATTAAATGAAGGGAGTCTCGACGAGGTACTGAATCTTTTCACCGAAATCGGTTCTTTTATCATCGGTCACAAAGCTCTGTCCAGGGCCACAATATACACTGACAGAATGTAGGGTGACCGAGAGAGAACTAGTGATACGACGAACTAACGATGACAAAACGTGAAATTTGTCTCAACAACTCTATCTAGAAACCATAGTGATATTGATAACATAAATGTGAAAGTTTGGATGTTCGTTTATTTATTAAAGACCGTAACGGCGGAACCGATTGTGATGTGAAACTGGATACAGAACATTGTCATTCTTAGCAAAGCCGTGGACAGACGCTAGTGTTTAGGGTAAACATGCTAGTTCCGTTTCTCGAAGCACCAATTCTGTTTTCGCTTACCTTTAAGTTATCAACTTTCATAAGACTTTTAGACAAATACGAAGGTTTTATTTTAGTGAATGACGGAACAAGCAGATGGCCCACCTGATGTTAAGCGGTAGCCTCTGCCTTTAACAATGCATTGCCTCATAGATCACGTCCACTTAGGACGCACCCTATGTGGCATTGCACTGCGCCCGCCACCCTGAGACATAAGATAAAAAGTCTCATGTGCCTGTAATTTCACCGGCTACCATACCTTTCAAACCGGAACACAGCAATGCGAGCACTACTGCTTTGCGGTTGAAATAGGAGTGGTAGTAGTACTTAAAAAAAAAGTTATATCTTTTGAACCGTAAAGAGGTACTAACTAATTTCTAAACAAACAAACAAACAAACCATCAAGAAATTCATATTAATAATGCGTCTAAGCTTCGCTTCGCACCTCAATGCGCAATAACACTTCATTTCACATTACGCAGTACCTACGAGCAGTTGCAGGAATCAGACGGCAGGAAACGTGAGTCCAAACATCGCGGGATGTTGTAGAAGCGAGCTAAATCCGTACCTAATGCCTGTTATGAAAGTATTGACAGTGCCAACACGAAGGCAATGAAGACCACGCGCGGATCATAACAGTTTTTTTTTACATTTCGTCATACCTAATTGAAAGCAGAAAGCTGTTGTTTGGACTTGCCTTTGACAACCCACTAAGGCCGTGGTCCGCGAAGCCGCGAATGAGACGGCTAGTGTAAATAAATCACTAAAATGTAATCTTATTCTTAGCCTTCCTCTTTCTAAGTATATTTACGGACGAAAAGGTTATTTAGCCAAAATTACAATTTATATTCAAAGATTGCTTGAAGTTTTCTACAACGCGTCTGAAAACGTGCCACAAATATGAATAACAGACGCTTCAGAATTTCAAAAACATGTGCCAGTGGAATGTGTTTCAGATATTATGTTATGAGAACATACTATTAGGGTTCCGTATTTACTTTAGAAATTAAAAGCTGTAACTTTATTTTGTTAGGATTACTGGTTACCAACAGATTCAAATTTAGATAAGTTATTTGTGAATATGTACATAGGTAGGTACTCAAAAATGCCAACGCAACTTTATAAGTAGGTGACTAACTTTATATATTTTTTATAGTGGCAATGCTTTATCTACAAAAGTTTAGTAGTTTATTAGAAACCTTATTTTATTTCAATTCAATTCAACTCAAATTATTTATTTCAGACATTGTCCATAGTTACGCTTTTAGTTACGCTTATATAAATGTTAGTTACGCTTATAAAAATGTTAGTAGGGAGGCTTATTTACATATATTTTTCTAAATACATGTTTTACATTACATTATTATAAATGCCCCAGAATATTAAAATTTTCATCAAAATGATTTTTTACAAGACTGCCTCAACAAAACGAATGTATTGTTTTTAGGGTTCATGTATGGGTATATGTATATAATATTAAGGGTTCATGTATGGGTATATGTATATAATATTAAGGGTTCATGAATGGGTATATATATAATTATTGTTTCTTTATTCCCCCATATCTTCTAAACGCCTTCACCGCTTAAGATGATTGAGGTATCATTAGAATCTGCACGTTGTCCCAACACGCACTGGATATGTGAAATTAAAAAAAAACTAGGGTGACCATGATGCCCAAATTAAAAAGTCCCAACTTTAAGAAATTGTATCTAAAGCCGATCGTGTTTGTAATCAATGTGTAGGACTTGGGGAGTAGGTTCTAAAAATATATAAAATATAGGTCATGGATCTCACTTTTTTTTAAATTGTTAGTTTACTTTAAAATTATAGCAGTCATGTTTCTAATACTTTTAATAACTGTACTTGTTAGAACTTTTAATGAAGTAAATTTTAAACAAAGCTAAACCCACTTCTAGCAATAATATTTCTAAGTACTGAGAACATGATTATAAAAGTAAAATAGACTTGGAAAAGTTTCACCTTGAACTTTATTAATTGAATTCATGCAAATAGGAAAATTCCATTCACCCACACCAGTATTCCGAGTACCCAGTGTTCAGTGAACTGTGTTAATTATTTGAGGTGCTCGGTGGAGTGTAATCAAACCACACCTGAAGGGATTTCAATTAATAGTTACATGGAAGCCTCCAATGTTATTTCAATCAGAAATGTAGGCTATTGACAAAGGCCCCGATGTTACAAGAGAGTAGAACATTATTAGGAGTGCTGGTACCTACGGAATTCGGTAAATGAGATTGGATTTAAAACACCTATTTCTATGGTAAATCTCCCCCCTCCGCTGTCGGGGGGAGGGAAAATAATTGAGGGATATGAGGTAGCTTTTTAAGAAAAAAAACAGACCGTGTTTGTTGCCTGATTCTTCTAGGTCTGGTTGCGTTGGAACAGGAGTAAATGTAAATTTATTTTTTAAGACGATTCAAAATGATCCTTGTGATTTCAATGAATAAAATACTTTTTGACTTTGACTTTGAATAAGGTAGAATTCCGTTTCGAAGGATACAACCAAATTAATCGGGTTTGCTTTTTAGTGAAAATGTCTTTATACTACGTACTACTACGTACTATGCCCCAAATACTTTGCGATGTAAATTGTTATTTATTATCAGCAACGTCTTGGAAAAGCAACATCGCGGGAAAGCAACGTCGCGGGAAAGCAACGTCGCGGAAAAGTAACGTCGCGGGAAAGCAACGTCGCGGGAAAGCAACGTCGTGGGAAAGCAACGTCTTGGAAAAGCAACGTCGCGGGAAAGCAACGACGCGGGATAGCTACATCGCGGGAAAGCAACGTCGCGGGAAAGCAACGTCGCGGGAAAGCAAAGTCTTGCAAGCAACGTCGTGATTTTGTTCCGAAAAGTTATTATTTTTGATACGTTTGACAGTATAAAGATATTCCGGTTCAAGCGTAGGTTTTAGTCACCGAAAGAAAATTGACGCTAAGTATTGCCTTTCTGGTAGGATTTCACTTAGTTGAACCCTAGAACCAAAACTTGCACCAAACGATCAGGCCATGCGGCGGCAACCTGTCTGATGGCTGCATGTCGACACGGCAGTAATGTAGTTTGTCGTACAAACACAGTTATCGCATACCACGCTCTGATAAAACATTATCTCTTGTCCTTTTAGGATGGTGTCTGACAACAGTAGGTTTATTTTTTAACCTTAAATGTTTTGAACTGGATGCATCCGTTTTCATAACAAACACGTTTGGACGGTTGGTCCCCGTCAGTCCAAGTCAATAGTATGACATTTATTGAAATCTGCTAGCGGATTACGTAACTCTGTTTCTATCAGTTTGTGTTATATTGAATGAATTTAATTAATTACTATGTTACTACCTGACCTACTCATAATGTTTTTTTTTTTTTTTTTTTTTTTTTTAATTTGTATGCCTTGACAAGGCGAAACATGGTGATACTTTCTTTTTTATAACATCTGCATGTAAACCTGTGTTTCGGACAAATAAATGATTCTTATTCTTATTCTTAATCAGTTTCAATGCTGTTTCCATCACTGACACTCTGTGATTACCCAATTTACGCAGTTTAACAACAAAGCTTAATTGCAACTAGACTATAAAAATTAGGTAATCGCAAGAACTTCATTTCAAATAGAAATAACATTGAAACCGATAGCAACAGAGTTACGTAATCGCGTTACAGGACCTTTTTCAGTCTTATAATCAAAGTCATTATAATATAATGCCGATCCACACAATCAAGCCTAAATCAATCAGGCATATTTATTTTTAAATCTCGTCTCATCGGTAGATTTGATTGAAAAGAATGCTAGATGCTAGGCTAGATGTAAAAAAAACAGTGTTGGTGTTCCAGCCAGTGTTCCTGTAGTTGATTGAAGACCTTTGTGGCGCGGCGGGCGAAGGTTCGCCTGCGACGCAGGAGGTTACGGAATCGATTCCCGCCTCGGAACAATTATTTGTACGATCTGCAAATATTTTTATATTTGTTCAGGGGTATTTTCTATCACACTAATATCATAAATGCGAAAGTTTGTGTGTGTGTTTGTTACTTCTTCACGCTGAAACGGCTGGCCGGATTTGGATGAAATTTGGAATGGAGATAACTGGACTCCCGGAATAACACATAGGCACATACTTATCCCGATATTCCCAAGGGATGGAGACTTACGCGGGTGAAACCACGGGGCGCAGCTAGTGTATAATAAAAAAAACTCTATCTATGTTATGTAGGTATTGTAATAAGTAAATCAGTTATGTAACACCCATAACACAAGCTCTGATTAGCTTAGGGCTAGATAATGTTGTATGAACTGTCCAACATTATTTATTTATTTATTTAGTTGGCTATTTACAACGTTTTGGATAGTCAAAAAAATGCAGTACGCCAGTTCTGTTCCTCGCGAGGTTGGTCGCGAAGATTCAAGGACTCAGCGACCTTTATTTGTTGGTGACCTTTCTTATAGATGAGGCTGTTGATACCTTTCCGACAGCGCCCTCCTAGAAAGCATCGCGACAGGTGGCGGCTGGCGGCCCGCCGGCAGCGAGATGTTGCGAGAGACGCGAGGGGGCGCTTGCGTCGCCATACTGCAGCCGGTTTTATTGTAGGCACAGATTAGATCGATTGTACACTTGTCTTGTGTCCACTCTGCACAAATTCACATCTTTGTCACTTCACTTGTAGTACTACTCTTCATTTAAGTAGAGATGATTGATTAAAGACTGGCTCGAAATGGTCCACAGTCACAGATTTTAAATTAAACAATGATCAATACTTTTTTAATTGTTGTACCGAAGCAACATGACTATTATTTTGATGAAAATACTGAATTTAAAAGCCCAAAGCAAACAATTTTTGAACCTTATCCTTTGCTTCAAAGGTGTTGCTAGGATAAAGAAGTCGCCATTTTAGTTACGGTTAAATGAGTAAGGATCTAAATATGATGCTAACCTGTGGGGTTATTGCGTAGTAGACTGGCGTTTGATTTCGATGTCCAGTTTGCTATTCATTGCGCAGCGTGTTTTAAATATTTATGTTCTTGTAAAAAAGCTAAAACACGCTGCGCAATGAACAGCAAACTGGTAATCGACATCAAACGTCATCTACTACGCAATCCCCCGACTGGTCCTAGACACACTATATAGAGATAGTAGTTCGGTCGAAGGATATATTGAATCAAATATCTATAGTTATTGACGAAAAGCAATCAGCTGTTTTCAGTTTCGTAGGTATTTTTATAAAAGAAAAAAATTAGCGCAGTATTGTTAAGGTAATTATGTGAAAAATGTACTCTATTACGAGTAACCTAGCTATTAATAACAAGCTGTCACCTAAGTCCTTGCTCTGAGTAATAATATCTCATTGTCCTGACAGGATATTGAAATGCAGTTATTTACTTGTAAGGATATCAGGAAATCTTGTGCTTTGTAACGTAGTAGGAAGTGTGCGAATGAAGACATAAATCCATCGGTATTGTAAACAGCGCGGCATCCGAGCTGCATGCAGCATGCATACAACACAATGAGTGTTGTGACAACAGCACAGCGCGCGGCGCACAATCACACTAATATTATAAATGCGAAAGTTTGTGTGTGTGTTAGTGTAATTGTTACGTCTTCACGCTGACACGGCTTGACGGATTTGGATTAAATTTGGAATGGAGATAACTGGACACCCGGAATAACACACAGGCACATATTTATCCCGATATTCCCGATCGAGACTTACGCGGGTAACACCGCGGGGCGTAGCTAGTATTACATATTATTTTACCAAGAACACAGGTAATTAAAACAATAATCTGTCAAGTTATGCACACTCATATAAAAGTACTAAGATTTTAACAATATCCCAAAACTTACAACCAAGCGGGATTCAAACCCGCGACCGTCTCCTTGATACGGAGATGCGTTAACGTGCGTTGGTTTGAAATCCGTCTGGTTGGTACTTTTTGAGATAAGTAAAAATCTGTATTTTTCCAAAAGTGTGAGTTACTGAAGAGTAACACAGAGAGTTACACAGAGTTGTGTTTGTGTGTGTTTAAAGAAAAACACGTAACTATAATGTGGAGTAGTTCCTGTATGATCCATTGAGATTGATCCATTGGAGCTTTAATTTTAATTGTATCCTATGAATCAGTTTTTTTTCAGCTTTTGTGTTTTAATTTTGGTAATAATGCAATTTGCAACGTTACACTATTGCGTCATCTGCGATTTAATTTTTTTACGCGTTTAAACTATAACTTTCTATTACATGATATAAATAGCGAGTGTAACTCATTAAAAGTCATTACTTTCCATAATTTAACAGCAAATTATCATTTTATTCTTACAGTTTACGGATTTAATTACCTGTGACATATGGATTACCTCAGATTATAGACTAGTACTTATTCATAGTCATATTATGACATTGTTCTCTGTGTGCTGAAATCAACACTATACAAGTGACTAGATATCATAGTACTTGTTCCAAATAGGGAGCATTTAATTTACAGAGTTTTTTTAAGAGTTCCCACATGGTGTCCGATGCTTTAAGTAATTTACTAATTAGAATTGCATAAAAAAAATACGAATATTGCGAAGGTTTTTTTTTAAGGTGACCAATTTTCTCTATTCTTTTTTGGAGTGAACCATTTTTTGAGCTAAGTATGTTAAACAATGCAAAAAAATACCGAGATTTCGCTAAGCCATTACCTACATTTACTCAGGTATTCTAATTTTATTTTCAACTAAGAATATATTAACACCACGGTTTCAACCTAGATAAGAGTTAAAAAAAAAGGTTACAACAAAAAGTCAACCACAATTTCAACAAAAAACAACATCAAAACCACGAATTCAAAACTTTTCACAAAACATAATATACCGACTGTACCACAGATAACCAAACACAGAACAGTTCTAAATTCAAACGCGTCCGCCGGCGGATCCAGCGCGCTCTAACTGGCGGCCTGGTATGAACTTCCTCCGCTATATTGAGATCGCTAACTTCTGTTAAGTCTACTCGTGCTTCAGTGAGCATGCGTATTCTAACCCGACTATGGCAGACACAAAGGGTAATGTTTTTTACAGGTATGGAAGTTTCCTCAATAGAAGCATATTTAATCAATTTTAACTGTCATGAGGGAGAAAATAATGGATCAATGTTGATAAATTTGGTGTCGCGATGGACGAAAGTAATGGATCAATTTTGATTAATCAGGTGATATATAAGTTGAACAAAAATCATAAAATATGTCATGATTTTTGGAGCCCCGTGTTTGTCACAGGTGGTCATATTTGTTCAATCCCCCACCCCTGGTGTGACGTCACCTATTTTGCAATGATTCAATTAAAACGACACTTCCATAATTACTTAAATATTTATCGTAAAAACAAACATCGTAAAAAAATTAAAAACCATGAAAATGAAATAAACTATAAATTAAAATAAATAAATCAGTGGTGCTTGATTTACCTATGGATACCTAGTAGTTTTTCCTAGTAGTTTTTCCTTTTCATAACAGATCAGTTAGGTATTTGAAAAAAAACTTTGCTCGGCGCCAATTTAAAGCTCATAAATAAATGATGAAGAACGTACGATCACAGTCGGAAGACATTTATCAAATTACGATGTCCGTATATTATACTTTGCAATAAATGTTTTATAATAAGAGTTACCGTACAAAACATGATGAAAAGTCCTGTCATATTTTTCTTGGCGCCTAATTCTCACATTTTACGTCACATCTGACAAATTTTTAGCAACATTTTCGAATTTGACTTTCGCAAAACATTCTTTACTAATAGTTGGACATTGCTCTTTTAATAGTAGATTGTATCATAAGGGAGCAACATTAGTAGATTGTATCATAAGGGAGCAACATAATATTTTTAAAAATATATGTTGCGCCCGTGTGATACACTCTGCTTTTCATCACCCACTATGAGAAAATAAAAGGCGCCTCATATGTTATTGTAATATTATTATTTAATAAAACAAATGGTTGTTTTTTTGTGTTTTTGTGTTTTTTTTGTTGTGTTTGTTTTTGTTTTTTTTTGGGTGGTTTTTTTGTGTTTTGTGCTTTTTTGTGTTTTTTTTGTGTTTTTTTTTGTTATGTGTTTTTGTGTGTATTGTGTTTTTTTGTGTTTTTTTTGTACTGTTTTTTTTGGTTTGTTTTTTTTTGTGTTTTTTTTTGTTTTTTTTTTTTTTTGTGTTTTGTGTGTTTTGTGTGTTTTGTTTTTTTGTGTTTTTTTTGTGTTTTTGTGTTTTTTTTGTGTTTTGTATTTTTTGTGTGTTTTGTGTTTTTTGTGTGTATTGTGTTTTTTTTTGTGTTTTTGTGTTTTGTGTTTTTTTATGTTTTTTTTTGTGTTTTGTGTTTTTTGTGTGTTTTGGGTTTTTCTGTTTTGGGTTTTGGGCCGTCGTACCAGCCAGTATTTATTCAAACAATATTTGCATTCGAATTATTTGTCGCTGGTTCCAAATTCAATGAGTGCGCCGCAATTATCTTTGCCGCGCACTTTTTGAATTAGGAACTTAATAAGTGCGCCGGAAAACTCATTACTGCCCGCTAAAAGTTTCTCATAGAAAACACCACCGTTGGGTGCACTTAAAGGCGAACCCAGTCGTCCTTTTCGAATAGATGGGATGAAAAATATTTTTACGGCGAGGGCGCTTTTTTGAATCCAGAGCGAAGTGAGCGATTCTAGAGTAGAATGCCGAGCGTAGCGAGGGATTCTTTAGTAGAATCCTGAACGTAGCGAGGGATTCAAAGTACGTCGCCCGAGCCAAAAATATATGTTGAGTGTGATACACTCTGCTTTTCATCACCCACTATGAGAAAATAAAAGGCGCCTCATAAGTTATTGTAATATTATTATTTAATAAAACAAATGGTTGTTTTTTTGTGTGTTTGTGTTTTTTTGTTGTGTTTGTGTTTTTGTGTTTTTTTTGGGTGTTTTTTTTTTGTTTTGTGTTTTTTGTGCTTTTTTGTGTTTTTTTTCGTGTTTTTTTTGTGTTTTTTGTGTGTATTGTGCTTTTTTTGTGTTTTTTTGTATTGCGTTTTTTGTGTTGTGTTTTTTTGTGTTTTATGTTTTTTGTGATTTTTTTTGTGTTTTTGCGTTTTTTTTTGTGTTTTTTGTTTTTTGTGTGTTTTGTGTTTTTTGTGTTTTTTTTTGTTTTTGTGTTTTTTTTAGTGTTTTGTGTTTTTTGTGTGTATTGTGTTTTTTGTATGTATTGTGTTTTTTGTGTGTATTGTGTTTTTTTAATTTTGTGTTTTTGTGTTTTGTGTTTTTTTGTGTTTTTGTGTTTTTTTTTGTGTTTTGTGTTTTTTTTGTGTTTTGTGTTTTTTGTGTGTTTTGGGTTTTTTTGTTTTGGGTTTTGGGCCGTCGTACCAGCCAGTATTTATTCAAACAATATTTGCGTTCGAATTATTTGGCGCTGGTTCCAAATTCAATAAGTGCGCCGCAATTATCTTTGCCGCGCACTTTTTGAATTAGGAACTTAATAAGTGCGCCGCAAAACTCATTACTGCCCGCTAAAAGTTTCTCATAGAAAACACCACTTAAAGGCGAACCCAGTCGTCCTTTTCGAATAGATGGGATGAAAACAACTTTATTGTATAATAAAGTGTAATTTAATAGTTTGTGGAAATTTTTAGCGGTAATTAACAAAAGTGTGAGCTAAATTAAATTAAATTGCGATCGTAAACTGAAGTCTTGACCCGAATGCAGGTGAGTGCTGGAAAATACCGCTAGGCGTCGTCTTACGTTACATTAGGGATGTAGGGGTGCCACTTGCCAATTTGCAATTTAATGACAGGGCAAACTTAGTAATATTAAAATAAAACTAACGTTGCTCAGTGTGTCCTAGGCGTAGATTATTGATGTGTAACATCTTTCTTCTCGCTTTCCTGCAATCTGGAGTAGTTCCTGTTTGTCCCCGAAGTAATTGAAAATTCTTGTCTGTCCCCGAATTGTGGGAGTAATTTCGTGAAAAGGGAGGGAAGTGTGCAACAGGAAGCGCGCATTTCTCCGAGATGTTGGTAATATCATGTTGCTTATTACCAAGGAGGTGAGAAGTCAGATGTTACACATCATACGGCCTCTGTAGCGCGGCGGGCGTAGGTTCGCCTGCGACGCAGGAGGTTGCGGGTTCGATTCCCGCCTCGGAACAAATATTTTTGCGAATATTTTTGCACAATGAGGTCAGAATGATACTATAATTAATTTGTTTTTATTTGTACCTTTTTTATTTTTATAATAGGTAGGTACTAGTTATTATAATGATGTTTTTTGAAAATTAATCTAATAATATTTATAATGTGACGTATAATTGACAAATTATTAATAAATTGTTTATATCTGTTTATATCTGTTTTGCGATCTGCAGATATTTGTTCAGGGTGTTCTGGGTATTTTCTATGTAAAATAAAAATATCTATCTATGTAATGTATTGTATTAAGTATATCAGTTATCTAGTACCTACCCATAACACAAGCTCTGCTTAGCTTGGGGCTAGTTAATGTTGTGTGAACTTTCCAGCATTATTTATTGTTTATTTATTTATTTATTATAGGCTACTACTGTAAGGATCGCTCGTTTTTTGTTAAAAAACGTAATTTCCTACGTCAGCTTCTTGCGTCAGTTGCATCACAAAGGCTGCCAACACGAACTTACGGGCAATTAAACATGAAAAAATAAAAAAGACAAAGAAAGATGAAGATGTCAAGAAAGACTGAAGTGAACAGCGTCGATAAAATTGCTGTGTCTATTGTTTGGAGAAGTGGTTACAGCTCTGTCGATGGACCTTAGCCGACCTGAAGCTCTCCTTCACGGTGCGTTCATAAAAAATATTTCCTAAATATGTATTGAGAAGCTAAGCTGATAAGGAAGCCTAGTACATAAGTTCGTAAGTTCGTATATATGACACGTAAATATATGCCTGGGGTGTGTTCAGGTGGCACTCCTAAGAAGCACACAAGGCGCTGACGTCATAGGGTGTGGCGGAATAGCCCCATGCCAGCCCCATACAGCGTTATGGTGTTTGAGCTGCCCGTTATAGGTTTTACGGTATTGGAGAGCATTGGGCGTGAGGAACGTCATGCATGTGTGACTTGCGAAAACACCATCAATTCGTACCGTGCTATGAAATGGACTAGTAAACCAGGCATCGAGCTTATTGCGGGTGAAAAGTATCTATCCAAAGGAAGAAACTGCGTTTAAATCCATACAGTGTTTTATCAAGATTTTACCTACCTATACCACACACAAATATCATTCGTTAGCGACATAATTAACCTTGAATAAGTTTTTTGCGAAATAGTTATTTATGATACTAGGGTGAAAAGTTGGTTATTACAAAAGAGTAGACGAAGTCACGAGTTTGTAGAAACCAATTTTCACACGTGTATCATACAATGTTTTTCAACACATTTGCGACAAAACAGTACAATAAGTAATGATTGAATATTTCTGCGATTCTTCCATGAATCAAATTGTTGTAAATAATTAAATAACGCTCCCCCAATTTTGGCGGCCACATACCTTTTTCTGCAATTTGCGCCTCATTCAAGTAGATTCCATATTAATATCGGATTCCTCGCTTGAACTCATATTATTATTTTGGTTATAAATATCAGTCGGAAAGTATCAACAATCTTTGACGTTTCTAATATGAAAACGGCGTGAAATAAAGCTACTTTGTTGGCGTGAATTTGCAAAAGGAGCCACGCACTAAATCTTTTGTCTCATTTTCTCTAGTGAGACAACCTCCTTGGAAGCGCTTTTGCTAAATCAATACGTATTGAGCAAAAGCGCTTCCCAGGAGGTTCGATTATTCAGCTTGAGAAATAATCGAACGTCGAATCAAATTGAGGAGATTTGAAACTCCTTGGTGCAATTCTTACCTATATCTATATTTTTATACGTAATGGATACGCACGGCGCTTTACAACGGAGCGTGCGGTAAATAGGTACTCTCACCTAAGTACCTATTTTACTGCACGTTCCGTTGTGTGCTTCGTAATTTTTAACTTTCGAACATTGTATACATGCTTCGTAATTGCAGTTTTTGAGCAAATGTGTTGAAAAATATTTTTTTCAATACAAGCTTTTATAAAATTAGTGACCGTAACAGTGTGCTGATCCAAATGAGCCTAAACACGGCCAGTCTACTATCCTGTTTTACAGGATTTAGGAGAGACAGTTTAAAAAAATAAAGTTATCGAGAAAAGTTTCACCAGTCACGTTTCTCTATGATTTATTTAATCTTAAAGTAATTACTGTATTAACATAAAGTTTGTAACCTACTGTTTCTGAGTGAGCAAATAACGCAACGACTTCAAAAATTTAACAATTTGTCTTAATACCTAGCTATGTATTGTTACGGTCTTACTGCAAAGGAAACTCTTCAAGACTGTTAAACTATTTATTAAATCTTCACAACCATATTTTTTTTCAAACAGATTCAGTGGTTATTAAAACAAGATCTTTTAGTTTTTTACATAAATTGGATTCACATCTGGAAAAAGTCTATTGAAAGAATCCTTCGAAATTACATTTCCTTTTTCTATTTCGTAATAAAACGGCTGGTGACTAATGAGGTTCGCTTAGATAAATAGATTATCTAAGGAGGTTCGTTACCAATCATATATATTTTATTTCCTTACAATGTTTACAATATATTTCAGTTATATGAACTTACAGACAAACCGGTGTGTTGCACAGTGTGGTCATTAGCGTGGTTAGACGCATGTTGCCGTACGGCTTCAGGCATTAGCTGGACACATCGAGCAACGCAGGCCTCCGTATTGCCAAGATTTTATGTCAAAGTTGTCGCTGTTTTGCAATACTTTTTAGGGTTCCGTAGCCAAATGGCAAAAAACGAAACCCTTATGGATTCGTCATGTTTGTGACTATCTGTCTGTCCGTCCGTATGTCAGAGCCACTTTTTTCCGAAACTATAAGAGCTATGCTGTTGAAACATGGTAAGTAGATGTATTCTGTGAACCGCATTAAGATTTTCACACAAATATAGAAAAACCACAATACTTTTTTGGGGTTCCCTATACTTAGAACTGTTATTTTTTTCAACAAACCCATACGTGTGGGTTATCTATGGATAGGTCTTCAAAAATGATATTGAGGTTTCTAATACATATTTTTTCTAAACTGAATAGTTTGCGCGTGAGACACTTCCAAAGTGGTAAAATGTGTGTGTGTGTGTGTGTGTGTCCGCCCACGTAACTTCCAACATAAGAGAATGATAAAATTAAAAAAAAAATGATGTATTACCATGTAAACTTCTACCGAAAATTGGTTTGAACGAGATGTAGTAAGTAGTTTTTTTAATACGTCATAAATCGTAAACCATCCGAGAACTTTTATATGATGTAACTTGCTGCTACGGAACCCTTCATGGGCGAGTCCGACTCGCACTTGGCCGCTTTTTTTATTGAAAAACAAACCGTTGAATTACTGTAATAGGTACGTATTTCGTTAATACGATCTATAAAATCTATACGTTCCAACACTTTTCACTGGAAACAGTTTAAAGTAAACACAGATAAAGAAAACAATTGATGTAATTTTAGATTATCTGCGAAATATTAAATAAATATTGACTTAAAACTGGCAATGTAAAACACTTTCATTCAAAGTTCAGATGTCTGGAGATTTCAATCTCGATAACTAAACGAAAAATATATGCCGAAATACTGAGCCGCGTTTGTTGCCTGATCTTAAAGTGGTAGTTCATAAGAAACCATACATATAGGGTTGCCACCTGCCGCTAGTTGATTAAAGGGTTACCCTTATAAAAAATAAGGGTTTTAGATATTTTTACGGGAGACAATTAAAACAGCAATGTTTAATGAAGATAGAAGAAACAGCTTTTAAAAGCTCTTCATTTTGAGAGGCAAATATATAAAAGTCTTTGCAAGATAACTTAAAAAAACATTTACCTAGTAACTCCGCCTTGACAGTCTCAATATTGATAGCTAGTCTGATCCGGTTTCGTTTGTAAAAAATACGGGAGCTTTATTTACCCCGTATTTTATTTTCGAAATTATGGGTTTTTGCATTATCTTAGCCTGAAAAACGGGGTAACCCGTAAAATACGGGGCATCTGGCAACCCTACATACATAACATAACACCCAACAGTCACTCCTGATCCCACACTAGGACCCCTGTGTCGTGGGTATTACCTATGAATCAAATCGGCGTAAATATACCAGAAGGTAAGATATTACTGAAAGATATTTAACTATTTTCAATGTTATTTGCTAAGAATTAATACCAACGCCGATGAAAAAATATTGACATTCAGATATTCAGAATGAAGGTTGAACAAATATCAGTTTCTGATATCCTGTGACGCATTCGATAGTCAAAGAAAACTCAAAACAAGTCTATACTTCTAAGTAAAAGTAAAGTTTTTTGTGAAAATAATATTTTTTTCAGCTCAAGCTTTTATAAAATTAGTGATCGTAATCGTGTGCTGATCAAAATGAGCCTAAACACGGCCAGTCTACTTTTATCAATCGAGGAGTTCCGTTGTCCACCTTCCTTCATCTTCAGATCAGCTCGCTGTTACCATCATATTGCATTGTCATCGGAACTAGACAGGTATGCCAAATTTCAGCTCAATCGGTTGAGGATAACTGCTTTAAAATTCAGTTGCAAGATTCCACCCAGATTCCACCCAGACAAACATAATACTCGTACATTGCAAGTTAAATAAAAGCTAGTATAAATATGAAACTCTGGACAGACCCGTGTTTCACGACCCCTCTTTTTATATTGATGGATCTTTTTCAATTAGAGGATCATTCATAATTTGGAGCAATCTATCTCTGCGCATTCAGAGTTGCCTAATCAATTTAAAAAATAAAAGATCTTGCTCTATGATCGATGCCCAATTTTATTGCAATAAATCCAAAGGTCTTATTAGTTCCCTGAAATCAATTTATTTATATCGTAACTAAGTCAATCGCTGAGGACGCATAAATCAACGCCATGGGTCGGTGTTATGGCGGGTGATCCAGTTTCTGGGTATAATACGAGCGCGCGCACGTCCAACTGACAGCTGTCAAACATGGCCGCGAAACCGAATTTAAAAAAGTTTTTGCTTTTTATTTATTGCTTCACATTCCTAGTAGTTCCACCAACATTATCATCATTAGACCAATTTTTACCCATTTCTACACGTAGGGTTTTGTTTTATGTTTAAGTTTAAAATCCTATGGGTATTTTGCGTTTTTTTTTTACATTCTATTATTTTTTATTTGTTGTGTGTGTGTGTGCTAAAAAAATCTCTTTTATACTTTTAGTCTGTGGAAGCCCAGTGCTGGACATAGGTGCCCAATGCCACGACGACCGGTGTAGAGTCGCCTCCATCCACTGACTTCAATCGGAAGCGTTGCCTTCCCACACCTCGCCGTCCAGTTCGTGGTCGCCACTCGAGAACCCTTTATTCCCCAATGGTTGTGGTTTCTGCGAGCTATAGCCGAGTAGCAATGGGCAGGCCCATTGCTACTTCAATTTACTAGTTCTGAGAGCTGTGTCTGTGTTTTTGTTTCTTCTACGGTTAGTGTCGTAGAGGGCAGCTTCTGTTATCTTATCTAGAATATTTTATATTTACGATTTATGTTTCGTAGGTATGTTTAGGGTGTATAGTTTGGCCTCCCTATCAAAAGGCCGCCTATTTTTTACAAGCCTTTAACTTGCAATGTATGTCCGATTTGAATATGTTTGTCCGGATGGAATCTTGCAACTGAATATTAAAGCAGTTATCCTCAACCGATTGAGCTGAAATTTGGCATACCTGTCAAGTTCCGATGACAATACAATATGATGGTGACAGCGAGCTGATCTGATGATGGAGACGATGGACAATGGAACTCCACGATGGGTAATAGTAGACTGGCCGTGTTTAGGCTCATATGGATCAGCACATGGTTACGATCACTAATTTTATAAAAGCTTGTATTGTAAAGTATATTTTTCACAAAAAACTTATTTATAAAATAGTTTTGTGTAAAACACATTACCTATATTTTTTATAGTTTTAAAAACAAGAGGATAATTAAATCTTATCGTTCTTCGTAAAATCGCAAATCGCTGATCGTCTTTGATCGTCTGCCAATCATAATCCACCGAATTTAAATGTTAATACTTAATCCTCGGTTCGCGAAGTAGTGCCATTCAGCTGCAAATAGCCTGCTTCCCAAATACCGCCAGAAGGTGGCATTCGTATAAGTTTAGCGAAGGTGAGAGTGTCTGTAAAAATTCCTGGTTAAAATAATATTGCGAGAATGCGAATTGAATTTTTAGGAATATAACACAATATATAAAAATAAAAAGTTAGGTATTTAAAATTTGGCAAAAATATTACTGTTGTTGTTTTTACTATTTTAATATTTAAAACATCTTTTATAAATATTTACACATATTGGCATGTTTTAAAATTTAAAAACATGTCATGTGTATCATCATGGTTATGCCTCGGTCTTATTTATCTATGGCTAGTGTCCGCCCGCGCCTACGCTCGCGTTTTACCAGGTTAAAAAGTAGCCTACAGCTCAATCTAGATCATAATCTATCTGTTTCGGCGTGATGGAGTAACAAACATACCATCTAAACATCGTAACTTCGACCTTTATTATATTCGTGGGATTCAGAACAAATTGGACAGACCTTGTTAATTTTGTCGTTCTTTGAAAGCTGTTACACAACTCTCAATATATGTATGTAGTTGGTAACATTCCACCAGCTGTCCTTCATATTCCATCAAAACCCATATCTCTATTATCAGAGTGCCATTTGCCGGGCAGATAGTAAATGAGTTCTGTTAGTACGTGTCGATAGCACTGACGTTAGCGAGAGCCTCGAAACACGGGTTGAAACAGCGGGGTCTGTCATCGACGCCTTCTGACACACTTCAACAGTGTTGCCATCAACACAAAGTCTTGTTCAGTTGCCTGAAGTAGCGCAAGGAGACAATTTAATTATTTTTTATGTGTGTGATTTACGGAACAATCATTTGGCCCACTTGATTTTAACCTCTAAATTCACGTCCACCTAGGACGCACCCTATGTGGCATTGCATTATTTTGATTGCAAAATTATATAGTGATTTATCTTAAGTGAATATAAAATACTTTGTTTAAAACGGAAGCAAGAAAGTACTCAATGTTCCAAGGCATCTTAGAAAGAAAATGTTAGAATTGCATTGTAACATCACAGTAAGGTGATGTTACAATCTCTCAAGTTGTCTCACGATATCTTTTCTCTATGTTGTGCAAACGAGTAATATTACACTTCCCTCGATCTAGTACATCGCATTTTAACACTCCATCCCATTTTTAGTAGAACATCCACAAAAATCATCATATAAACTCGTAAATATTAGTTACAGCCCCAACATAAACAAGACGCGTATGATGATAGTTTACGCAGAGCGGAATGAAATCATCAAATAAACTCGTAAATATTAGTTACAGCCCCAACATAAACAAGACGCGTATGATGATAGTTTACGCAGAGCGGAATGAAATCATCAAATAAACTCGTAAATATTAGTTACAGCCCCAACATAAACAAGACGCGTATGATGATAGTTTACGCAGAGCGGAATGAAATCATCAAATAAACTCGTAAATATTAGTTACAGCCCCAACATAAACAAGACGCGTATGATGATAGTTTACGCAGAGCGGAATGGAAACTTACTGCGTTTACTCCGTTTTGTGGATAAAATTAGGCCCAAGATTAGTGCAAAACAAAGTTCGCAATTTAGGTTTGTTCTTTCATATTTTTCTAGAGCAAGTCGTTACATTTTCGAGTATCTCTTTGGATTAGTCTTGATTTTGTTGGAATTAAACTCAGGTGGTCTGATAATGAAACAAACAGTTAAGTTTTTATTAGTCTTTAAATTTTGCTTTCAGTATCAATAGTTTTCAAAGGAATACCAGATTAATGAGATTTTGAATTGAGATACCAAACTGACGATCAAAAGACGAAGGTTCTGAATTACTGTAAGGCAGTTTGACGAGACGATATGTGTTAACGTAATTGACAGGTCAAAAACAAGCATTTTATAAAATAAAAAGTAGTTGGTGTTATCAACTACTATAAAGTGTGTCGATTGTATAGTAGTTACTAGTGGAACGCCCGTGACTTCGTCTGCGTCAAGTTTATTCCATACAAACTGAAACAACCCGCTGCATTTAAGAAATTCCTTCGTTTCGTTTCGTTTCGTATGAGGTAGTGCTGGCCTCTGGTGTCAGAGTTTGTCAAGCCGCCCGAGGGCCTCTGACGGATCAAGCAGATGGCCCACCTGATGTTAAGCGGTACCCTCTGCCTATGAACAGCGCATTATCACATAGGTCACGTCCACCTAGGACGCAGACTATGTGGCATTGCACTGCGCCCGCCACCCTGAGTCATAAAGATGAAGTCCTTTCTTAGTGCATCCCTAGACTACAAAAGGAATGTACCTCCTGAGGTCTCTACGACTGACGGTTTAGGCTGTCAGTCAGACAGTCACAGAACGATTGTATGTATATTGATTACTAGCAGCGCCCCGCAGTTTCATCCGCGTAAGTCTCGATCCCGTGGGAATATCGGGATAAAAAATAACCTATGCCTATGTGTTATTCCGGGAGTCCAGTTATCTCCATTCCAAATTTCATGCAAATCTGTCCAGCCGTTTCAGCGTGAAGAAGTAACAAACAAACACAAACTTTCGCATTTATAATATTAGTGGGATTACTACAAAGTGTGTCAACTTTATAGTACCTATAATAACTAAATATGTGGTAGCACGTGGTAGAGTTTATAGGCAGAAGTCTCGGTTAATTCTTTGAACGCGCGGGCGAGCTGCCAAGATATGCGGCGAAGTTACTTTAGTAAGGTTCTTCTAACAGCAGGCAGCGGGAATTAAAATTAATAGTTTTGGTTAAATATACGAGTAATGTGTAAGTAATCTTTACAATAAGTTGTCCATTCGGAAAGATACGTATTGATTTTTGAGGATTTATTGTTCCCGATTGCTACGCGCCCGGATACCGTTAGTGTTGTGTGTCGAGGTGGAGTGAAGTGTGACAATGAAACCGATGGTAGTGGTATCTTTCGTAATAAGAGACTGAGAAGGAGTAGATCGATCTATCTAATCTGAGCAGTAATCCATATCTTATAGAGGTTGCGGGTTCGATACCCGCCTCGTAACAAATATTTGTACGATCTGCAAATCGGTTTTCTGGGTGGGTCAGGAGGGTGTTCTGGGTATTTTCTATGTATAATAAAAAATATCTATCTATGTAATGTATTGTATTAAATATATCTGTTATTTAGTACCCATAACAGAAGCTCTGCTTAGCTTGGGGCTAGATAATGTTGTGTGAACTTTCCAGCATTATTTATTTTTATTTATTTTTATTTTAATAGACCCAAAACTGCAATATAGACCTATCTTAGAAAGCCTATAATTCTTCTAAACAGATGGTCTAAATAATTTTAAAAAAAAACATATAATAGTTATAATATAGTCAATAATAGAAACAAAAGTTTAAATTTTTATATGCTTTTACTTTTGACAGGAAAAAATCCAAAGTTTCCTATGGTTTACACAAAAAAGCCTAATGCTTCCAAACGCCTGAAGCGATTTGAATGATTCCTTTACAATATTAAAGGCAACGTATAGGTTTACTTAACTGTAATTATAATAAACTGAGTAAAATATATTTTGTATGAAATAAATAAATAGAAGAGATTTTTGGAAATAATAATTTACTTCAGACAATTGCGGTTTTTAGTGATTTTCGCTCACTGTTTGTTTCGCGTGCTCTGTTCTGCCCCGTTCTAACTTACCTGAACTTTACTGAGTTAGATAGTGACAGAATTTGGGGTGATGCCTTAAACGCAACGGTTCCTGTTCTAGACCACAACATGTTATTTTATTGAGACATAATAATGTTACTTGTGCGTGAACTATTACTTTTACGAGTTTCTTGTGGACGTACGTTGACTAGGTTACCGAAATACCAGTCCGCTGGCGCACCAGCGCCGCTAATGTGGAGTGAACTAGCCCATTTAATATTTCATTTATTTCAATATTTCAATGTTTTAGACTTTGCAAGTCTAAAACAAGTAGTAGTAGAGCGTTTTTGTGAAAGAGTTCGTCCGGGGAAGTACTACCGCCATACCTATTTCTGCCGCAAAGCAGTAGTGCTCGCATTGCTGTGTTCCGGTTTGAAGGGTAAGGGTGCCGGTGAAATTACAGGCACATGAGACTTTTCATCTTTATGTCTCAGGGTGGCGGGCGCAGTACAATGCCACATAGGGCTCGTCCTAGGTGTACGTGACCTATGAGGTAATGCACTGTTCATAGGCAGAGGGTACCACTTAACATCAGGAAAATATAAATCTACTATGCCCTCTAAAATAACATTATTTGATACTCTTATAAAATAGATAATAGATTAATGATGGATTAATATTTACGTTATAAACGCATTGTAGAGGCTAGTTAATGTTTTTTTTAAATCGATTGTTGGTAGAAGAGAGATCTATGCTCAGATTTTCACTACATGATAGAATCCGAATCTGTCAATGAACCAAGATCACCGACACAGCTCTCAGAATAAGCAAGTTGAAGTGGCAATGGATATGCCACAAATTGGGGAATAAAAGATTATCTACCGGCGATCACAAACCGGACGGCGGAGTATAGGAAGGTACACCATTTAAGGGCCGCAGGAAGGCGGTGGATGGAGGCGGTTCAAGAGCGTTCGTCGTGGCATTCTATCGCAGAGGCCTATGTCCAGGCCCTACTAGAGGCTACTGATGATGAAGCCTTGGGGTTCTTACAACGTAATTCCATTGTATTGCTAGCGCGTAATAAAAGCGATCCATCACGCGTCAAACGCATTAAACTCTGACACATATCTCAAAATATATTTTTTCATGTTCTGAATGTCGAATAGATCATAACATAAATGTTAGACACCTATTTATTTTTATACCTTGTCAGATGAGAGCGGAATTCAGATTTCATTTTATTTCATGATGATTTATTGTTTTGTATAAGAATTTACCAATTTACAAGCTTTTATTTAACTTGCAATGTATGTATGTTTGTGTGGGTAGAATCCGGGTGGAATCTTGCAACTGGATTTTAAAGCAGTTATCCTCAACCGATTGAGCTGAAATTTGGCATACCTGTCTAGTTCAGATGACAATACAATATGATGGTGACAGCGAGCTGATCTGATGATGGAGACGGAAGGTGGACAACAGAACTCCTCGATGAATAATAGTAGACTGGCCGTGTTTAGGCTCATTTTGATCAGCACACGGTTACGATCACTAATTTTATAAGAGCTTGTACTGAAAAATATATTTTTTACAAAAAAACTTATTGTTACTCTTCGTTGGTTGCTACAGTTGTTATATTCAAGTATTTAAAATAACATAACACCGAACAGTCATATACAGTTGTGGTCATATAATTAAGAACGATTAGAAGTTCTAGAAGTTTTTTATTTAAATCGTATCATACACAGAGATGTGTACCTTCTGAGAAGCAATTAGTTATGTTATTTATTAGTCACATTAATAGAGCAACCTGACTTAAGAATAAAGTATGAAATCGCTAACTATTTTTTGCACATTTTATTGATTTTATCAAAGTAACACATTCAAATAGTACTGAAACTGGACATATTAAGAATGATTTATTTAACTGCTCGGGAATTGTTTTGTATGACACTGAGATTTAAAAAATCACAATATTATGTAGCACAGGAAACATAAAAAGAAATTTAATAAATATTTAGCTAAAATTAAGAGTTAATAGCATATCCACAGCTTTTAATTACAGCTTTACACCGGCGAGGCATTGACTCTATTAATTTTTGACATTTCGCAAGAGAAATAGAGTTCCATTCTTCTAAAAAAACGTCATACAGCTCTCTTAAATTTCCACACTTTGTATTTGAAACCTTTTTCTTTACTTCAAACCACAGATTCTTTATTGGGTTTAGATCTGGACTGTTAGCAGGCCAGTCTAAGACAGAAACTAATTGCGCTGTAAGAAATTCCTTTACGGTGCGTGCAGTGTGCTTTGGATCATTGTCATGCTGGAATGTCCAAATGACCGGTAGAACGTCTTCAGCGTATGGTAACATTGTTTCTTCCAGTATATTTTTGTATTGGAACTGATCCACGTTACCTTCTATCAAATTTACAGGTCCTACACCATGTCCAGAAAAGCAACCCCAAATTTTCACATTTCCACCACCGTGCTTTAATGTAACTTTCGTGTACTTTGGGTCGAATGCTGTATTCGGGGGACGTCGTACATATCGATTTCCATCAGAACATACTCTGTTTATTTTCGTCTCGTCAAAAAAAAGTACATTTTTCCACTGTTGCACAGTCCAGTTTTCATACTTTCTCGCAAATGCAAGCCGGGCTTGCCTGTGGCAAAGTTTTAACATGGGTACCTTTCTTGCTATCCTACCGTGCAATTTTTCTTCTACCAAAAGTCTTCGAATAGTGCGTGCTGAGATTGCTGAAGGGTTGTTTTCACCAAAGGTTG
Organism: Operophtera brumata; assembly: GCA_932527175.1. NCBI lineage: Eukaryota > Metazoa > Arthropoda > Insecta > Lepidoptera > Geometridae > Operophtera > Operophtera brumata. The sequence goes on along the minus strand of OW052239.1, from coordinate 46,980,208 downwards.
TTTTCTAAGCTCATTGGACCCTTTAAAAGGATTTTGTTTTGCCATACGAACGATGTTTCGGTCATCTCGAGGAGTTGTTTTTCTCTGTTTAGGTACACGTGGAACATTCGAAGTAGTTTGATACGTAGCAAAATGCTTTACAGCGTGGAAAACCATCGTTTATGAACATTGCAGATGGTCGGCTATCTTTTTATAAGACCAATTCTTCCGGCGAAGTTTTATTATTACTTCCCTTGTAGATTTATCACAACTTTTATTTTTTCCCATTGTTTTTTCTAAAGAAGCAATCACCTTTAATCTTTTACAGCACGTAATGGCGCCAAAATTATACAAACAGTAACAAATCGACTGAGTGTTCTCTATTTAAATTTGAATAAAGGTATAAACTACTTAGCGTTCTTAATTACGTGACCAGCCAGTAATAAGGAATACTTTGTTTAAAAATAGTGTAAAAAGTTTGCCTATTGATTTTTAGCCAATCATGTGTATCAATGAATACAGTGGTAATATGGAAATGGTTTTACGATACCGAGAGAAATAAAAACAAATGCATACAATTAGTTTTGCATCTTAGTTGGAAAAAATCTTCCCTTTATATCAGCGTTCTTAATTATATGGCCACCACTGTACATGTCCTGATCCTACACTAGGATCCCCTATGTCGTGGGTATCTGGAACTACGAGTACCATGGTACCATAACACAGTCACGGAACATATATTTGCAGAACATGTAAACAATTGTCCCGCAGCAGGAATCGAACCCGCAGCTGCTCGCATTCGGCTACCACACTGCGCCACAGAAGTTAATGGACATGTAGGTACCGAGGTACAGAAATTGAACAAAATTGAATACATAAACCGCTATAGAGTAGATCAAATGGCGGAATAACTTATAAAATAAACTAATAGTGAGAAATCTCTCTCCAGGGCTCGTATTCTTGGATATATCTCGTCTACGTGATGTATTCTTGGATATATCTCGTCTACGTGATGTATTCTTGGAGATATCTCGTCTACGTGATGTATTCTTAGATGTATCTCGTCTACGTTATGTATTCTTGGATATATATCTCGTCTACGTGATGATGTCACATCTCGTATCAGACTGAGATCTGGTACTGAAAGGAATTCAACATTCAGCTTCTTTTTTTCCAATTCAACATTGAGGAATTCAACATTTTGCGCCGGAAGGAGAATCTATAACATATTTACTATCTAATGCTAGTCTCAAAGTGTTTTTTTATAAATTTTTAAATGTGACTCTTATTTTTTTTTTTCATTTTTAATCTTTGCTTTCCTAATCTTCTTTAATAGACATGATCATATGCTTTTTCTTTCGTATGAAGCTCATACAAAGATATGGTTTTCATTCGAGATTATATGTCATCTCGTGCTCGAGATTATTCCGCGAATCACCCGCTAATAAATAAAGTGGTCGCGGTCGAAATCGGCTCACATTTCATCATTATTGTTCAGTAGATTAGCAACCAACATTAATTTGGTCTCATTTTGGTTAGGTGGTTGTTTTTTGTCTAATTTAAGTAAGGTTTTAGGGTTCCGTAACTTAAAAGGTACCAACGGAACCATTATATGATCACTCTGGTGTCTGTCTGTCTGTTTGTCATAGCCTATTTTCTCCGAATGGAATGGACGAAAAGTTGATATTTAGAACATTACAGAATAAGTATAGTGTTTAACTACAAAAAGAGAAAAGAAATTGAAGATAAGGATATTTACAACTGGCACTATCAACCCCCCTATTTAATAAAATCCTATTATTTCGCTTATCGTCATAAATCATATTTATTTAGATATTCCTGTGCAATGTGATCCAAAACCACTTTTACCAAAACAATCAAACAAGTGCTCATGAACTGACAGTACTGACACTGACACGCTAATTGAGCCAATCAACCAATAATTGACCCCCAATATTTGTGGCTCGTTCAACGTGCACTCTAGTTCGCGAGGAGAGTCCGCAATGCGACTTCGCGCGCGGCGCGGATACAACTGAATACTGAAATACTGTAACCTGCCTGCAATGTAACAACCAACCCGAAAAGACCTCCCGAAACATTCACATTACTCTCTACGACGGACCAAGCTATACCAGCTCTATGTAAGTTCAGTAAATTGAACGTTAACATCCACAGAATTAGGAGTATTTTTATCTGTATTACAACTGAATGCTTTATACTGTAACCAGCCTGCAACGTAACAACCAACCTGAGGAGACCTCCTGAAACATGCACATTACTCTCTACCACGGACCAAGCTATACCAGATGTATATCAGTTCAGTAAATTGAACGTTAACATCTACAGAATTAGGAGTATTTTTATCTGTATCAGTCAATTATTTATATTATTTCTAAAACAAAGTTGGTAGCGTCGATATTAATTACGAAATTCGAATGTCTGTTTCCAAATCTATAACGTTTGTTTATATTGTATAAAACTAGGGAGACTGAGCCTTATATTGGTTATATACGGATGATTTTTGCTTGTTGGCAATGGTGGTTGTATCTTTTTTAAGTCGTTGCTAGCATGGTAATAAGAGAAACGGAATATCTTCGACTATTTCCATCTATTTCGGACTAGAATGTAAGGAATCCCTTATTTTGGAGCGAACAATGGGGAAGTGATAGTGTTTACGGTTTAAACAATGGAGGTGGCTCAAACAATGTTTAAGTTGTTGTTGTAACATCTCCCATGAACTGCACGACATATCGTGCCTACTACTACTAACTAGTAGTATTAGTATTAGTAGTAGTAGTTTTAGTAGTAGTAGAGCTTTTCTGTGATAGAGTTCGTCCGGGGAAGTACAACCACCATACCTATTTCTGCCGCAAAGCAGTAATGCTCGTATTTTTGTGTTCCGGTTGTGTCTCATATGCCTGTAATTTCACCCACACCCATACCCTTTAAACCGGAACACAGCAATGCGAGCACTACTGCTTTGCGGCAAAAATGCTACTTAGTATGTTTGGTAGCACTTCCCCGGACGACCTCTTTCACGAATACTAATAATTAGTTCATTCGTCGTATCACTGGCTTTTTTTTGGTAATGTACCGTTTTATCAGGCCCTCGAAAAGGGGTACAGATCAAACTTTTTTGTCCTAACTGTCACCCTAGGGGGACAGAGCAGGGTGACAAATGAGAATAATTCGTCCGCAGTGGCCCCAAAAGGGTCTTGGGTGCTGAAAAACCTGTGGTGAAAGAATTCAATGTGCCTCTTCATACGTCTACTACTGATGATCATCATAGAGCCCTGGGTTTCTCGTATAGTACGCGTCATGTAAAAAGAACGCTGGAACGTATGAAGTAGTATGACCGCCAGCGTTCTTTTTACATGACGCGCATTATACGACTCGTTTCTCGAGATTTCTTCCCCATACCTAAAAACTATGGAATGAGCCGCTATCTGAAGTTTTTCAGCTTGGTTACGACATGTGTCGCTTCAAGAAAAATGATCATAAATCCCTTCAGGGTAGGCAGCGCTCAGCACTACTTACTTGAACTAATATTTATTCTGTGGCTCAGCGCATCGACAACACCCCCGGTGTTGCCGGTGTCTATAAGCGACGGTGGACACTTTACAGATGGGCCGTATGTTAGTTTTCCTATTGATGATGATGACGACGATGATGGTCATGATGATGAGGGTTGTACTGACTTGTTGTGGTGCGCGGTGAGACGGTTGGGGTCGCTCGCGTTGCGGTGCTTGCCGCGGCGCGGCGCGTCGCGCTCGCGACAACTCTCCGCGCGGTGCACGCCGCGCGCTCCGGACGCGGGGGCGCGCCATCTGACACACACAACAAAATATGTAATGAAAAAATAAAAAATAAAAATGTCTATTTCCAGCAAAAACAATAGTGGTAGAATCATAAACTTATAGGTAGTCCACTCATACAACCAAAAACCTTTTTTTTTTTTTTTTTTTTTTTTTTAACATTGATATACCTTTGTTTGACCACGATCTCACCTGTTGGTAAGTGACGATGTGGCCGAAGATGAAGCACAAAGGTCTAGAAGGCACCTATTCACTCTTGACTTGAAGAGACCCAGATTATAGTTTTCAGGAAAGACAGACGACGGTAGTGTATTCCACTCCTTAGCAGTTCGCATTATAAAGGTAGAACTGAAACGTTTTGTGCGAATAGAAGGTATACCAATGAGGTAAGGATGGTACTGAGCCGTACGCCTGCTCGTCCTATGATGAAAAGGAGATGGTGGGATCAGATCGTGCAGTTCCTGGGAGCATTCACCGAAATGTAACCTATAGAAGATCGCAAGGCATGCAACCTTACGGCGGTGCTCGAGACTCTGGATCTTAGTCTCCGCCATATGTTGCTCACCTATAAGCCTGAAAGCTCTACGTTCGATCGAGTCCAAGGCAGCAAGCTGGTGTTTGGCCGAGCCATCCCAAACATGGCAGCAGTACTCCATACCAGCCCGGACTTGTGCTTTATATAAACTGAGAAGCTGTCCTGGTGTGAAGTAACGCTTTACCTTATTCAGGATGCCTAGCTTCATGGCAGCTGTTTTTGCCTTAGACTCGATGTAGGAGCCAAAGTTGAGAGTAGGCGTGAGCGAAACACCTAAGAGCTCGAGGTGATCTCCTATAGCCACAGGTACATCTCGGAATACAGGAACTTGGAGAAACGGACTTTTTTTCGCCGAGAAGAGACAAGCCTGCGTTTTAGAGGCGTTGAACTTGACTAGATTGGCATCGCCCCAGTCGGATACAGCCTTGAGAGTCAAATTCAGACGCTGCAGCATCTCATCTCTTAACTCCTGAATTTCATTCTGCCTAGCTCGCGCAGTGGAAACATATCTCTCCACAACTGTGCTGTCGTCTGCATACCCAATGATACCGGGCATTAGCAGATCATTAATGTGCAGCAGAAACAGTGTGGCAGATAGCACTGACCCCTGAGGTACCCCGGCATTAATAGCCAATTGATCCGACGAGCAGCCGTCAATAACTACTCGAATGGATCTTTCCCTCAGAAAGTCTGCGAGCCAGGAGCAGAATTGAACTGGCAGTCCATAGGCAGGAAGCTTGCCAATAAGGCTAGCGTGCCAAACCCTATCAAAAGCCTTCGAGACGTCTAATGAAACAGCCAGTGCTTCACCATATTTCTCGATGGCCTCGCTCCAAATGTGCGTAGCATACACAAGAAGGTCCCCAGTAGACCGGTTTTGGCGAAACCCGTATTGGCGATCACTGAGGAGGTCGTTACCTTCGAGGTATGCAAGGAGCTTCCTATTCAGTACACGCTCCATACATTTACAAAGTAGGGAGGTGACTGAAATAGGGCGATAGTTAGAAGGGTCAGCACAACTGCCTTTCTTGGGTACAGGCTGCACGTTAGCGAGCTTCCAAGATTTAGGGACTTCACCAGTTTTCAAAGAAAGGCGGAAAAGTCGCGTTAATACTGGAGACAACTCAGGGGCACAGGTTTTCAACACTATGGCCGAGATACCATCCGGACCGCTAGCTTTATTCACGTCGAGACTACGTAGCGTTCTGAGCACTTCCTTTTGCTGGATGCGAATTTCCTGCATTGAAGCTTCGCACCGAGGAAGGCTGGGTGGAGTTTCGCCAGAGGTGTCAAGACGCGAAGCCTCTGCAAATTGAGTGGCAAATAAATTTGCTTTCTCAACCGCAGCGTGAGCTAGGGACCCATCCGGTTTCAGTAGTGGAGGGAGTGAAGGGCGGCTGAAGTTCGCTTCCACCGACTTAGCCAGAGACCAGAAAGCTTTACTTCCCGCAGGGTACGCGGCAAGTTTAGCCCCCAGACGGCCAATCCGATCAAAGCGAGCCTTCCGTATCACCTTCTTGCAAGACTTGGCGGCTTTGTTAAAGGCTTTCTTCTTAATCCGTGCATCCGAGGTTTTACCGTTTCTTGCTTCGACCCAGGCTAGGTAAGCCGCATGTTTAAGCGCTTCTGCGCTAGCACACGCGGGACTAAACCATGGGCGAGCATTGCCTGAAGGTGAAGCATCGGAGAATGGAATAAAATACTCCATTGCTCTTTTGATCACCTCCGAAACAGCAGACCTTTTAAATAAATGCTAGCTGTAGGTATAGCCGTGTTGTGTCCGGCCCAAGAATAGACCCTTCCATCTCCTCCCGTGGATGTCGTAAAAACCGACTAAAGGGTTAGCCGGACCTGTTTGTAAGATTCGATGTTATAAGATTTGTCCTGGGTGCTAGCGTTTATTACTGGAAGAAAGCGTTAGCAGAGTCAGTCGTGGGAAGCATTGGCGGCGATGAGCTCACCACTTGTCACGTCTATATCCCACGATGGTGCAACGGTGAAAAGTGGGCCATTTGAGGCTCTGCCTCAGGGAAAAAGGCGTGTGTCTATGTAGGTATACCTACTTATTAGCGTTATATATACATAATATTATATAGCTTTGATGCCCAGGGTTGTGAGTAGGTACGTTCAAAAGATTTTTGTTGAAAATATTAAATTTAAAGAAGTGTACATCCGACTGATGACGGTGATATATCAAGGGAACTCTGACCTAAAAGCATATTACTGTATCAGGGCCTATATTACACACAGCGAAGCGTGCAATGAACAGATAAGCCACTGCGGTAGTTTGTAGTCTCCACAAAGCCTCTTACAAAACATACCTAGATTATAATGTGACAAGGCCTTTTACAGCCGACTACTTTCTTATTTTTACATCTAGGCTTACTTATATGACAAAGCCCCTTAAGCTAAGGCCAAACCAACGCGTTCAGCCCACGCTCGTGCACGGTGGCGATCAATGGTAAGACTATGGTTCGCCACCACGCATGCCACCGGGGACGCGGGCTGAACGCGTTAGTTTGGCCTTAGCTTTACGGCTGCATCAAAGATTGTACCTATCAAAAATTATTTGTAACTTGACGTAACTAAGAGTTCTCTTTGTGCTCATAAAGTTTGAATAAATATATGAATATAAGCAGAAACATGAGCTAATCAAAATAAGTCTAAACACGGCCAGTCTACTATTATCCACCGTGGAGTTCCGTTGTCCACCTTCCGTCTCCATCATCAGACCAGCGCACTGTCACCATCATATTGTATTGTTATGAACATATATGTACATATGTTCATAACACTACAAGTTAAATAAAAAAAAAAAAAAAAAAAATTGCTGAATGTCGGGAATACAAAAAAGTACTTACATAATGAAAAAAAATATTCGCTCTGTGCTTCGGAGGGCACGTTAAGCTGTCGGTCCCGGCTGTTATTGATTAATAGCAGTCGATAAGCCATGTCAGAGGCCCTCGGGCGGCTTGACAAACTCCGACACCAGAGGCCAGCACTACCTCATACGAAACGAAACGAAACGAATTAAAAAAAAATGTTTTGTGGTTAAGTAGATCGAACAATGAAAACCCATGTTGGGTGCCGGCATACCCGTCCCGGGACCCTTGTACCACAGATAAAATAAAACTATGCCTTGCACGATCAAAAACTGTTCAGTAATAATATAAATTATTTATTGACATGACTGACAGACAGACATGGCGAAATTGTATTCCCAACGAATAAACAACTTAAAAACAGTTTGGCAACGCCATCTACCGTCGAGTAGCGGAACTACATACCATCAACAATCAAGAACCTTTCCAAGCATGGATGGGTTCTCGTAACAAAATAGCTTGAACTATATTAGGGCCAAACACACTAGCTACTTTTAGATGCATCGCGTTTTGGCGACTTGCCGTTTTTGATTGTGACGTCAAAAAGATACTTTGGACGCAGCATCGAGCGAAACGATACTAAATCGCCAATCAGATATGCAAGTATCTATTACTTATTGAATTTGGACCCTATACCTATATAAATAAGGTTAAACTCACGTGTTGTCTTTATCGGAGTCCTTAGTGGCTGCGTCGCTCGTGTCGACGTCTGCATCGGGCGCGGTCGGCTCCTCGTTAGAGCCCTCGCGTCTCGTCTCACCTGAAAATAAACATTACTATATTACAAGAGGAACAATTCAATTTTGATTCCAGTTACTAGAAACTCAATATTACAACCGTTGCAAAGAAAGAGCTTGCATTCAACAGCGCCATCTGTTATCGAGTAGCAGAACTATAGGTTCTTACCTTTTTACACCAAGAAAGACGCATATTTTCTTGAAGAATAAAACAACACAATGCATATTTATAATTCTAAATTAAAATAGACAAACATAGAGGAGAAATCAAATGTCAAATTTAAAAAATACATGGTATATGGCAGCGCTCTGACGCAGGCTGACCAAGAATGAACCAGTGAGAGGACAAAATGAGATCAAATCTTACAAATACCAATAGGAACTAAAACATACTCCAGATGAAGCTAAAACTCGAACCACGCTCTCACAACTAACTAATAGAGAGACAGACCACACAAATGAGTGCAAGTGATAATTAGTCGTACTATAATTTAAGTTCAATGCCACTTCGATAAGGCGGGATGTTGCTGTTTAAATACCAGTGAGTCTTCCAGAACATACAATTAAAAAAAACGTATAAATTTTCAAAACATTAACATATAAATGAACGAGTTAATCTAGCTAAAGACCGTTGCAAACAATCTAAAGATAGCGGATCCAAATCACTGCCAGACGAATATAGAATACGAGTAGTATTAGTAGAGCTTTTTTGTGAAAGAGTTTGTCCGGGAAAGTACTACCACCATACCTATTTCTGCCGCAAAGCAGTAGTGCTCACATTGATGTGTCCCGTCACTCACGAAACATTCTTAAGGACCCCAGAGCTTGGGGTTTTTCGTGGAAACGAAGTTGCAAACAAGATGAATTGGAAAATAGACACGTTTCAAACACTATAATACAATTTGATTGTGAACACCTATTAAATGTAGTAATACATAACAATGAGCCAAGTAACAGGAAGAGCGATATCGCGGTCGCTTATCGTCATGACATTGAACTGTTTAACCTTTACATAGAGGAGTTACTCACTGTCCAGTGTAGCTTTTAAGGCGTGGATACATGTCAAATGTGGTGCATTCAAACACTTTTTCTCCACGATCTTTAGTGAAAAGTTACATCATATAAAGCATGTCCTTTTGTTTTAAAAATAAATAAAAAACAACTTAAAATGTATGAAATAATTTTTCAAAGTAGCCTCTGTTTTCGCAGTTACAACCATTTTTATCTTAAACTATCAATCATAAGATGTTTTTAATGCCTTGTTATATTATTATTTTGTTGATGTTTATATTAAATAACACAACGCAGAGGGAACCTTGTTTTTTTTTTAATTACTTTCCTAACGATTATTAAATAAAAAAAACACGTGTTTTCTTTTCGTCAGTTTTCTTTTCGTTAACGCTATTCTGTCACTTTGTAAGTTACCTGCACTTGAATGAGTTAGATAGTGACAGAATTTGGCGTCCATCCCTTCCAGTTCACTTCAGGACTCTATAGGACGAACGAGGACACCTTTCTACGGTCGCTTAGGCCTTCCGTGCGTCCCAGTCTGTCACGGAGTCGTTTACATTCCACAGTTTATGTACTAAATGCGTGAAATTTAATGGACTTTAAACAACGCATGTAACTAAGAAAGTTATGAATATGAATGTTAGTGGATGGAAAGGAAGAGGAAGACCTAAGAAAAGATGGATGGATTGCGTGAGAGATGATATGAATGAGAAGGGAGTGAATGATAAGGTGACGGCTGACAGGGGAGAATGGAAGAAAAAGACGTACTGCGCCGACCCCAAATAATTTGGGAAAAGGGCAAGATGAGACAAGGTAGCAAAATTCAGTCATTTATTTAACTCAGTAAAGTTTAAAAAGTTTAAGTTATAAAGTGAGAAAACAGCGCTCGCGCCAGGTAAAGTGAACTAAAATCACGAAAAACTGTATTTAAACAGATATTTGCTGCGTAATCGACAATATACATCGAGCATGCCCTCTAAGATAATATTATTTGTTACTCTTATTAATTTAAACATATATTTGCTGCGTAATCGACAATATACATCGAGCATGCCCTCTAAGATAATATTATTTGTTACTCTTATTAATTTAAACAGATATTTGCTGCGTAATCGACAATATACATCGAGCATGCCCTCTAAGATAATATTATTTGTTACTCTTATTAATTTAAACAGATATTTGCTGCGTAATCGACAATATACATCGAGCATGCCCTCTAAGATAATATTATTTGTTACTCTTATTAATTTAAACAGATATTTGCTGCGTAATCGACAATATACATCGAGCATGCCCTCTAAGATAATATTATTTGTTACTCTTATTAATTTAAACAGATATTTGCTGCGTAATCGACAATATACATCGAGCATGCCCTCTAAGATAATATTATTTGTTACTCTTATTAATTTAAACAGATATTTGCTGCGTAATCGACAATATACATCGAGCATGCCCTCTAAGATAATATTATTTGTTACTCTTATTAATTTAAACAGATATTTGCTGCGTAATCGACAATATACATCGAGCATGCCCTCTAAGATAATATTATTTGTTACTCTTATTAATTTTATCAATGTACGCTGATAAGTAATAGAGATATTTACGTTATAAGCGCACTGTAGAGGTAAGTTCAAGATTTTTTTATCGAAAAAATTATCGAAATCGTATTTTGGGCTCGATCATGCCCTTGGAAATAGATGAAGATTAACATTATATATCTTTTGCTGATTTAAACTGTGTAGGTTTTGCAAAAAATACGTTTAAAAGCCTATTTGACGCTTGACAGCCTCTAAGTAAATAATACGTCTTACATTCTTATTTTTAGAGACAGGTCCCCGTATCGCCCATGTCTCGTCCCACCAAAGTAGTTTAAAATGTACCTGCCCTGTCGTATTACGTCGATACTTATAATTCCCCTTGTGAGTGCATCATTGTGGGAACTTTCATCTAAATTAATCTCGGATATCCTGTGATGTAAGCTGACACGACTTATGCATGATGTGACGATTTATTTATTTATAATAAACTAGCGGCCCGATCGCGACTTCGTTCGCGCGGTCCCGGTGAAAAAAAAAACACTTAATTAGCGAAACCGGTCCAACCGTTCACGCGTGATGCCGCGACCAAGGGAAACAGGGATTAAATTTTATATAATACAGATAAATATTATTTAATTGCCCGATGACAGCGGACATCGAAATTTCGATGTTATTTCCAGTGTTTTCTTCAACCAAATATGGATTTGTCGCAAATAATGACCAATATCATAGCCAGCAACAGTCATTTCAGTGTAAAGTTATACTCTGCACGCCCATTTTTAGGGTTCCGTAGTCAAAGACAAGGAACCCTTAGATTCGTCATGTCTGTCTGTCCGTGTATGTCACAGCCTTTTTTTCCGAAACTATAAGAGCTATACTGTTGAAACTTGGTAGGTAGATGTATTCTGTGAACCGCATTAAGATTTTTACACAAAAATTTACTTGGAACTGAAACTCAAAAAAAAAAATCATTAAACCTATACGTGTGGGGTATCTATGGATAGGTCTTCAAAAATGATGTTGAGGTTTCTAATATCATTTTTTTCTAAACTGAATAGTTTGCGCGAGAGACACTTCCAAAGTGGTAAAAAGTGTCCCCCCCCCCCCATAACTTCTAAAATAAGAGAATGAAAAAACTAAAAAAAAATATATGATGTACAATACCATGTAAACTTTCACACAATATTGGTTTGAACGAGATCTAGTAAGTAGTTTTTTATTTTTGGGGTTTCCCATACTTAGAACTGAAACTAAAAAAACTTTTTTTCATCATACCCATACGTGTAGGGTATCTATGGATAGGTCTTCAAAAATGATTTTGAGGTTCCTTATGAATTTTTTTTCTAAACTGAATAGTTTGCACGAGAGACACTTCCAAAGTGGTAAAAAGTCCCCCCCCCCCCCCCCCCCCCATAAGTTCTAAAATAAGAGAATGATAAAACTAAAAAAAATACATGATGTAAACTTGTAAACATGTAAACTTTCACTCAAAATTGGTTTGAACGAGATCTAGTAAGTAGTTTTTTTTAATACGTCATTAATCGTAATCCATCCAAGAACTTTTATATTATGTTACTTGCTGCTACGGAACCCTTCATGGGCGAGTCCGACTCGCACTTGGCCGCTTTTTGGTAACATACGTTAGTATGAAAAAGCAACCACTTTATTTACGGTAAGTGCTTTCTGTAAAATTATTCACATTTAAGAACCCAATAAAGTAATCATTATATGTTCATAAAAGCAGTTTGCGAGACACATCGTGACAATGTGCTTTTCAAACTCAAACTTTCACCTTCAGTGGTCCCAGAGCCTGCTCATCCTGTGCCGGTCATCATCAGACCCTGGGGTCTGCGAGCGGAAGATGTGTCATGTCGTAAACAGACGAACAGATAGACAAACAAACACACTGACCTCAAACTTATAACTGATGATATTTATGAGATACTATCAATTAAAACATCTGTGTTAAGTCTCCTAGTTCTCGCTAAATCAACTTTCACTATCTGAAGAACTTTTCATAAGCTGTAATGAGGAAAAAACACAAAAAAAAAATATTTCGCGCCTCATGCGATATCATCCACCAAGTATTCATACAAGTCCTAGGAACAACGGTCTAACTTAACTTAGCAGTATTTTACCCAGATGTTTTATCGAAGGTTTTATCATTTGTGATAAAAATAAATAAATAAAATCTTGTAAGCATATAAGAAAAGGGCATTACCAACATGGTATGAGGAAGGATAGTACTGACTATTTATGTGGCCGTATAATGCGTTTATATTTATGTGGCCGTATAATGCGTTTATATTCAGGTTTATGTGGCCGTATAATGCGTTTATATTCAGTTTTATGTGGCCGTATAATGCGTTTATATTCAGGTTTATGTGGCCGTATAATGCGTTTATATTCAGGTTTATGTGGCCGTATAATGCGTTTATATTTATGTGGCCGTATAATGCGTTTATATTTATGTGGCCGTATAATGCGTTTATATTTATGTGGCCGTATAATGCGTTTATATTTATGTGGCCGTATAATGCGTTTATATTTATGTGGCCGTATAATGCGTTTATATTCAGTTTATGTGGCCGTATAATGCGTTTATATTTTTGTGGCCGTATAATGCGTTTATATTTATGTGGCCGTATAATGCGTTTATATTTATGTGGCCGTATAATGCGTTTATATTCAGTTTATGTGGCCGTATAATGCGTTTATATTTATGTGGCCGTATAATGCGTTTATATTTATGTGGCCGTATAATGCGTTTATATTTATGTGGCCGTATAATGCGTTTATATTCAGTTTATGTGGCCGTATAATGCGTTTATATTCAGGTTTCTAATAAAACCTCTTGTCTTGAGGAAGCATATTTGTAAGAAAACTTAAATGCTTTATATTATTTATTCCTTGCCAATAACGTGTGACATCACAATGTATTGAGAACGAAGATTCCACGCAGGTATCGTAACGAGCCCGCGCTATGTCACGTTTAGTCATAGCGAATAAGGGGACTGGACGAGACCTCCCCCTGGAAGGGGGATTTGCAGGCTTGTCAGGTTTGGTGATGACAGTGTTGATGTTGACAACTCAGGTGGATACTGTTGCCATCCCCTGTTGTCATCCTGTGTATAAGCCTTAGTCGGCTTTTACGATATCCACGACAAGAGACGGAGGGGTATATTCTGAGAAATCTCTATTCCTATAGATAGGCGAAAGATTGCGGGTTCTATCCCGCTGTAGGACAAATGTTCGGCTACTGTCGGATATCAATCTGCGCTTTTCTGCGCAAACGAAAACAGTCGATCGGACTTATATTTTGGGTAAAACTGTACTCGTAGTTACTGATACCCACGACACAGGGAATCCTAGTGTGGGGTCAGGACTATGTGTGACTGTTGGGTGTTATGTTATATTTATGTTATGGTATATAATATAGAAGGTCTAATCACTAACTGGTGTCCTAGAGATCAAAAGCGTAAACGAGGAGGACCACTTAAACGATGGAGTGACGATGTTGTAGCTGTGGCTGGGAATCTCTGGCCAAGATTAGCAAGATAATGAGATGAATGGAAGCAGTTGGAGGAGGCTTTCACCGCCACGGGCGGTCCGTACACATTAAGTACCTAATAATATTGTAGTTTTAAATTAGTGTTTCCTTTTTTAGGGTTCCGTAACCAAAAATTACGGAACCCTTATAGATTCGTCATGTCTGTCTGTCTGTCTGTCCGTGTATGTCACAGCCACTTTTTTCCGAAACTATAAGAGCTAGGCTGTTGAAACTTGGTAAGTAGATGTATTCTGTGAACCGCATTAAGAATTTCACACAAAAATAGAAAAAAAACAGTAAATTTTTGGGGTTCCCCATACTTAGAACTGAAACTCAATTTTTTTTTTCTTCAAGCCCATACGTTTGTGGTATCTATGGATAGGTCTCCAAAAATGATATTGAGGTTTCTAATATAATTTTTTTCTAAACTGAATAGTTTGCGCGAGAGACACATCCAAAGTGGTAAATTGTGTGTGTGTGTGTGTGTGTGTCCCGTAACTTCTAAAATAAGAGAACAATAAAACTAAAAAAAATATATGATGTACATTACCATGTAAACTTCCAACGAAAATTGGTTTGAACGAGATCAAGTAAGTAGTTTTTTTTTTAATACGTCAATTCGTAATCCATCCAAGAACTTTTATATTATGTTACTTGCTGCTACGGAACCCTTCATGGGCGAGTCCGACTCGCACTTGGCCGCTTTTTTTGTAAGGTTATTGTATCTCATTTACTTTTAACTTTTTTATGAGTACTTATAGGAATAATAAAACTATTTTTTATTTTATTTATTTTATAGATTGAAGGAATAATAGGTACGAAATCCAGCTGGTCAGCTAACAGCCCTAGTCTATTTTAAAGCCTCGTGCATTACAAATTGCAGATGTTGGTTGAACTCCACATTATAATGTTGGTATTACGTCGTGCGTGGCCTAAATATCGGCGGAACTAGCTTCTGGGAATTCCGGCCGTGATTGCAATACGCTGATAATGTGTTGGCAACATTACACAAACAATACTATGCATTAGTAAGGAAATTATATTTGAAACAAGGACCTCAGCTTATTCAGAAGCACCAGCGGAGTGATGTCGAGGCAAGGAGCGAGTGGATGAGACAGTAGGTAGGTATATGAAAGAGAACACACAACATAGCGTTAGTTTTTTTTTTAACAACATACATGAATGACGGATCAAGCAGATGGGCCCACCTGATGTTAAGCGGTAAACCAACGCATTACCACATAGGTCACGTCCACCTAGGACGCAACCTATGTGGCATTGCACAGCGCCCGCCACCCTGAGACACAAATATGAAAAGTCTCATGAGCCTGTAATTTCACCGGCACCCATACCTTTCAAACCGGAACACAGCAATGCGAGCACTACTGCTTTGCGGCAGAAATAGTACTTCCCCTAACGAACTCTTTCACAAAAAAACTCTGCTACTACTAAATTGATAATATTGGTATTATTAATTGTTATTATTGACACAGATACGAACCAAAACCTTGACGATCTATTCCAGCTAACATACCAGTCTTAACACAAACAGTAGGAGCTTCCAAAACCAACAGAGGCACAACCAGGGACATTCAATAACAAATAGAAGAATAGCAGAAAATGCTGCAAAAAACTCGAAACAAATCAATGACAAATCAAAATCCACCGTGAGGTATCATGTTTAGGTTCAGTTTCGAAAAAGCGTGCGAAGTTTTTGCGAATGACGTCACGGTAAGGTTGTTGACCTCTCATCGGATGCAGTGCAGTTAATGTTGATAAATGTTCCGCTGATTGGTATCTGGAGTGATGGAGAGGGAGAAATACATGTCATCTATTCCTATATAGAGCCTGACTGACTGACTTAATGATTCATCGTCGCCGAGCCGAAACCGCTGGACCTAGAAACCAGTTTGGAGCGTAGCAAAACCACCCACTAAGAAGGTATTTTTTGTAAATTCACCCCCTGCGGGAGTGAAAAGGGGTGAAAATCATTGTATGAAAAACCGTATTTCTTGAACTTACAAACTTGAAACTTTGCATAGGTATGCTTCAATACAAATCATAAAAGGGTGTTTGGTGCTTTTTGCTTGAAACTTGGGTATTTAAGATACAGATTAATTGAACATATATTTCAGGATTTTTCAAAATAACCCATAAAAAGGGGTAAAACAGGCTGACAAAGTTGTTTTGTGTGATGTGATGCTTAGCAAAGCAAGGGTATTCAGCTAGTCTTCTATACGAATAATATAAAGCTTTTAATGTTTGTTTGTTTGTTTGTTTGCATTGAATAGGCTACGAAACAAGAGAACCGATTTGAAAAATTATTTCACTGTTGGGAAGCTACACTATCATCCCCGGGTGACATAGGCTATAAGTATTATATTTAAAAAAAAAATAGGGATCTTACTAAATCACAAATAATGTAACCCACGGTGTAAAAAAAATTAACATAGGGGGAATAACTTTAGCAGGTTTTTGTATCTGGTGTGTGGATAGATGGGGGGTTGGGAAGGGGGGAGGGCTAGGGGGGAGTGGGATCCCGACACTACCCGTGCGAAGTTCTAGTATTTCTATATGAGTTTGAAGACAGCTGTTTGTACTAGAACAAGTTATAATATGGATTGTGCACTGATTATAGATTTGTTTATAAAACTAACATCAACACTTCGATTCAATCACAGCTAATTTAAAACAGACTAAACAATACAACACAAACAATTGGCTTTTCAAAATAGCTACGTCAAGTCTACCGGCATCCAGAGCCAGGGACATGACTCAGTAATCAGTATCAAGCAAGCTTCGCTGGTGGCTAGCAGCCATCGAGCAAGGAGGCTGCAATGCTCTATGCTGGTAGCTAGTAATGTGACGTGAATAGAAGCCTTTTTTTTTCACTAGTTGAAATATAACATGGAAAAATACTTAGCATTCAGCTATTTTTTTCTAAAGTTTTTTTTTTCATGAAATCAATATTTTCGAAAATACAAATAATAACATGTTCCAGAAAAAACCTGATTTTGTTTAATGTTATTTTAACGTTTTTTACACTAAAGAAAAAACTGTTGCTTGTACACCAGTGGTAGCCTGGTTATTGTTTTATTTTATTTATTTTCATGGAAAACAAACAGCTTATTAAACTAGGAAGGATACATAATGGAAGTGTAGAACAATTAAGCCTTAAACAGTTTTAACTTGTAGATCGAGAAAGATATTTATAAAAGTTATATATAAGATATTTATATAACATAAAAAGTACAACAGATACATAACAGATACATTAGGCAAAAAGATAAAAACAAAATCAAAATGCCAAAAAGAAAAGATAAACGATGAACAGTGAACCATAAGAATCATCAGATAAAATTTACGAAACAGTAAATAAAAAAAAAGTTAAAAATAAATAAATAACTACACAATAATATATATACAGGTATAGGAAGATCAGGAAATAGGAAAAAATCAGGAAGCAAAAAAGTCCCTACTAATAAGTGTACTAAATAAATTAAATAAATTCCCCCTCGTGTCGAATAGGTCAAAGTTTTTCGAGTAGGCAGTGTTAAACACATGCATAGCGCGCAAAAAATATAAATTCTTATTTGTATGGTATTAGTTATATGGTAGTTAGTTGAACAAAATGGAACGTACAATTTAAGGTAATTTCTACGCGTAGTGCTACTTGTTGGGACTATAAGGTTGATTTGAGAAAGAAGTGAAGAGGAATCAATTAGGTTTAAAAAGATTTTGTGTGAGACTAATAAGTCTCTTTTTATCCTAATACATCACACTGTCACATCCCTTCGAATGTTTTGTGTTTGCCTATTTTCTCATGATGTTTCCTTTCTTCGTTTAAAAGCAGTCCATTAGTGCACGACCGGGATTTTAATACAGTCACAGAAAACAACAAATACCGTAAACAGTGTACCGTATTGGCCCCCTATCATTAAGAGGCTTATCTTCCAGAATTGAAGCAATATTGTTATAACAGCTAAAAAAACTATGTACAATTTTTAACCAGGCGTCCCATGATCGGTGATCGTTATCCACAAATGTAGAAATACATGTTATTATAGTTTTATTATACCGCTCGACAGTATTTACCTGAGGGGTATATTTTGGTGTATAAAATATATTAGGGATACTATATATTTTGAAAAGGGCATTTGTATGACTGCTAATAAACTGAGAACCATTGTCTAGAAAAATACTCTGTGAAACACCATGAACTACTAGTATAGTATTCTTTTATCTGTGCCATGAACTAAGAAAATTTGTTCTTTTGATCAGAAGTCAGGGTACCCCAAATTAGCCCCACGGCAAACGGCTAGCCGGCTGCAGATACTTCTCCTCTTCGAATTGAGGCTAGAGGACTAATTGGAGGAATGCCCATTATGCGGTCTTTTCATCATCATTTACACATCACCACAACCAATCCATCTTACTCTACTGATTGTCATTCAACCCGTAGCGTCCGGAAGTCTATATATAAAAGAGCATCCTTCTGTACATGAGTCACGACGCCAAATAATGAACGGTTCCCGGTCGCGGCTATTTTAGACGACTAATTGTGTGTATTGTCATCGAGAACTGTCTGATTAAAAGGTTTATAGCGATGATCAGCTGGTGTTTGTAGGAGACGCTCGTGACGAATAAGACGCGCGTCTTAGTTCACCAGTGGAGATGTCACATGGTTCGATGCGCCAGGAGTCAAACAAAGACTACGGTCACACCTTCACAAGGCCCCCTGGAGGACTGCCCTAACTAACCTAACTATTCCCCTTCACAAAGGGAATAGTAGATTATGCACTGAGGGGATAAAGCAGTGTCTTATGCTGAGCGTAAGAGTTATGTAGAGTCCTGAGTGAAGCGAGGGCTTCAAACTGCCCAAGACGAAGACAGACTTTATCTCAGAGGAGCATACTCTACTTTTCACACCATCTGGGAGACAATAAAAAATCACTGAAAATCACAGCACCGTCTTTTTTGTTTCACATTCTTTAAAATTGAGTTCGGGCGGTTATGCGTTATGACCATAGGAGATTACTTGACAATTACGAATTAGCGAATAAGGGGGCTGTTTATGGTGGCCAGTTCGATTTTCGAACAAACCCCTACAATGCCAATGGGCATTTTTTTATTTCGAGGTTTCCTCACGAATTTAACGATTGCTTTACTTTACGTTGAGGTTGCATGCTATGTAATTGGACATTGTCGAGCAGGTGGTGTGAGAAATGTATTGGCAGATATGCTTACCCTTGAATTGCTACACCTTGATAAAAGAATGTACCTATTATACCGGCATGTATTCGCGTGTATTTTGGACTACGATAAAACTCGACATTTCTAGTTTTATAGTTCGTTTTACGAGTTACGTGATTCGGCGCAGTAAACCAGCTTTTGGTAACATGCTTTATTAAATTATTAGTGATCAAAACTGGTTCAGGCTTTTAAAGATTCTGATGTCATGCTAAAAATGATGTCAAGAATCTTATTCTCCCGTGTCATTGGCTATTTCTTAGACAACCTTGTCGAGGTCAAAAAGAATCAATGGAGATGGAGATGGGAAATTATTAATTTTAATTAAAGAATATTGTTGAACTTATTAACATTTTTTTTATATTTATTAGTGAAGCGTTTGAGCGCTATTTCGCGTGATGGTAAGAGACGACATGCTTGAAGATGTAGCACGCTTGTCTAGAAGATACCTATTTACCTTCGACTTGGAGACTCCTAGATTGTTTTGGAAGATAAACAACAACTAATAAATTCTTAAATAAAATTCTATTGATCGCTTATTTTGTAATGGCAAACCTCAGACAAAGAAATCGTCCGAGTCTATTTATTTAATTTGATTATGTCACCTCATTACAAATATGAAAATAGTGATCTAACTACAATTATGCATTCAAAACATGCGACACTTTCCATCTTATGACATCAATCGCTGATCGTCAATATAAATGAGTTCTTGGTGGCAATGCAATGAGGGCTTTTCATTTTCGAATAAAAAAATAAAAAGTAGTTCAATTTGGCTCGATAGATGGCGCTGACTCAAGTATGCTTATCAAAAATGACAAATGCATAGTCTGTGCTTTTGTATGATAGTAACAAAATACCACGAAAATATATCAATACGTTGTTGACTTTGACATTTCACTTTATTTTGAAAGCTAGGTTCAAAGCAGCGCCATCTATTAGCGTATGATTTGAAACGTCCGTGAAAACCCATAATTGTAAATGACTTACAAATACATACTTACTTATATATAATATTGAATCTATGAACTCTTCTCTCCGTCTATTGACGTTCATGAATGGAGAGTTCTGGTTGAGAGGTGTCAAGTTCAGGAGGTTCTTCGGACGCGTGACACGAGACACCGCGCATTCACGTCATACGTCGCCGTCTACTCGTGTGCATTACAGTATAATAAAGTGTTTTTTATATGTATGTTAGTTTTAAGGTATTTATGTTGCTATGGGCTTATTGTTTAGGTTTTGTACAGTTCCCAATAAGCCTGAAATAAATGTATTGATTGATTGATTGATTGATTAACGGTAATTAGTCAAATAAAGTGGCCGACAGCCCGTCTTATTGATTACTCAGTGTACCTACGTCATTGATCGTTGAACATGCACAGACTGATTTTGAGAACAAAACAAGGTCAGACAGTGAATAACCCAAATCTCAATTAGACGAGCTAATAAACAATAAAAGATTGAAACCAGATAAAAACTAATAAAAACCAGAGACAAAAGCTATAAATTACAGAAGAATCGACAATAACATCATCAGTACATCTGAAAATATGATTTAAAAACTTACCTCTAGAACTGAACAGCCAAGAGTTCTGCTTCATAGATTGAGAATGCTTCTTCTTCACGATCGGCGTCTGTTCCACTATACTGGTCTGCCTGCTTCTTCCCATAGATGGCGTTTTTAACCCCTTCTTTGACTTCTTCAAAGTCCCACTATGACTCTTTCTGAGTGTATTGACTTTCAAAGATTGACTCTTCCCTCTGACTTTACTTTTACTTCTAGAAGTTTGTCGGCTCAGTCTCCTTCTGTGCTGTTCCAACTGTTTGGGAGTAGGACCTTCATCTTCAGAATCTGTCTCTACTGGAGTTTTAACTGGTGGTCTGTTTTCTATAGACGCGAACCTTTTTTCACATTCTAAGAAATGTCTTGTATGGTTTAGGATTTCGTCAATTGTTAGAACCTTTGTAGGATCTTCAGGGACCACTTCCACTGGTTTGGCAGATGTTGGAGTCTTTTTTCGTCTTAAGAAATTGAGAGCACTGACAGAGGAGCCTTTGCTAGTCTTTCTAGTTTTAGGAGCGTCGGTAGTGCTAATTTTACGGTTGTTAATTTGAGTTTTGTCTTCTTTCCGGCTGTTTTTCCTTATCTGGTCCAGTATAGTCGAAGAACCATTGATGGAGTCTCTGTCTTCTTCACTCCAAAGACTCTCCTTAGACTTCTTTTTGTCTGAATTTTTTTCTAAATCTTTTTTATGGGCTACCAACCATTCGTCTCCTAGATTTTTGACCATTTCTATAGGGTTCGAAAGAGACATAGCTTTGCGATGTCCCTTCTTGAATCTGATTTCGACTTCTTCATCAGTGACAGCTAGCTTTAGAGATTCCTTGCTCATGGTAGGTGTTTTGCTCAGTCTTGGGAGAGTGTCATCACTGGCTGATATGGCATCACTGTGCCCATCTGCTGACTCGTAAAGTGATTCATCACTTTCATCTCGTCGCTCTATAAAATTAATTATATTGTTTATTTTTTGTGTAAAACTCCAAGTTAGAGAACTCCTTGCCATCTTCGATTACTTAATATTACTACATATATCTGTTAATTTTTTATTTTAATTAAAATTCCTTCTGTGTAATGTTAATTTTGAAAGATCATTTTAACGTATTATACCATCCAATGTATATGTTTTTGCTTGTATGCCTCAGTTGCATGCACAAATAATGTCGTTAAGTGAGTGCACAAATAATTCAGTAAAAAAAATATTATCGTCATTTCAATAAATCATCGTCGACAATGGTCCGATTGATTCAAAAACACAATTGATTGTTTAAATCTAGAATGTTTACAATAACATTTTAGCTGTTGGGTCTCAGATATAAATTCGTGGGTGCGCACTACTTAAGTACCTACACTAGTTTTTTTTATTTTTGTTTTTATACGACGTAGGATATTAATTAGGGGTGGTGGTCTGTGTGTGACTTTTGGCATTCATTCAAGGTAAAAAATATAACAAAACCTATGGAAAAATTGAGTGTGTTTTCACTGAAATGTGTAAAAAAAAACTAGACTAAAGAAAAATTATTAAATTTACACTTAAGTGTATTTCAAGGTACCTATGAATCTTGTTTTATACTTTGTTTTTCAAGTTAACCGACATATAACTCAAATCAAATCAAAACTTTATAACGCTGATCTTCTTTTATGCATTTTTTCAACTTTTAGAAATATTTTTGACAATCCTATAAACCCAAGAACCCGCAAAAAGATAAGATAATTAACACACAATAAGAGTTAACATGAGGTTAAGTAAGACTCACTTTCACATAACATTTATTTTCTTTCTGTAGATGGACAGACTTGTGTACTTGTATTGTGCAAGTAGCTTTCTTAACTTTTTGTTTGTTTGCGTAATATTAAAATCATTTAATTTAATAAGGTGGTAACTATTGTTTTATATTTACAATATTGCAAGTGTAAGATATAATGTTTTGATTACGGCGACCACTAGTTTTGTCATAGGTATTTCCAGAACCATAAAAAACTTTAATCAGTTTCCCTTCAGCTTTTATTCTCGTGTTAAACATAAACAACCTTATCTAAGTTACGCAAAAGTTAAGCTTATCATAGAGTAATCACAAGACTTTTATTTGGGCTATAAAATAATATATCAATTCAGAAACCGTAACTTTAATATTTTGTGAATATTTTAACATGGTTTTTGGACAAAGGTTTATTATATTTTATGTTACGATCTTAACTTTGATATTTTTGTGTGATGATTAAACCAATATCAAAAAGAATGAAAAGATATTCAAAAAACTAATAGAAAGTCTCATTGAGGAAGAACTTCAAGTCAATAAGATAGATTACAAGGCATTTGTTGAAACTGCACAAGGATAATAACTGACCCTTCTGCTTTTGGGTATTATTATGTATGACATCGAATCATCGAAATTTTTAGAACATGGTTCTGGAAATACCACATGTTACCGACTGCAGCGAATATACATATCCTGTCTCACAATCATGTAATTTTAAATAAAGAGACTCCGTTTTTTTAACCCCTGTTAGCTTAATTATTTTTAAACAGTTATTTTAATCGACATAAGCGTTAAAATGACGTAACGTGCATAACGGTCACATCACAACGAACGCGCCCGTTTTTGAACCTCATTTGAATACAACCTTCATAGCATAAGGAAGCTATTTGATAGATGGTAAAATGATACCATTCAAAGATTTGAATGAGATTTTGAATGAAAACTGGTCTAATCTAAAGACAGAATAGTAGGATCCAGTAGACTATTGGGGCTTTAGCGGGTTAGATTAGAAATAGGTACGGAATATATAAGATTCTAAAGTTAATGTGTTTGTAACTCAATCACTCCGTAACGTCTCGACAGATTAAGATGCAATTCAGTACAGATATAGCCTAGTCTTGATTACTTTGCATAAACAAGGCAATTTCAACCAGTCTACTTTTTTTTTGCCTTTACAATTTATTCTGAAGTATATCATCCCCTGCTTAAACATAATTAGTCACCCCAAATACATAATTCACTAGGTAGTTGCGTTTCTGGTATCATATACATGCAATTCACATTTACTAAGTAGAACTGGGGTGATAGGTCCTTGACCCGAATTTTATATTTCCACCTTTACACCCTTGTTTTAAGGTTTTTTTAATAAATGTAATGGAAAACGTACTATGTAGGTTTACATTTTTCGTTTAATTGAAAATAATGTTAAATTAGAATATCTTCTTATTAGCATATTGTACACGGAACTCTCTTGTAATTAATAATCCCAAATAACAGAATAACATTAAAGAAATGTGTTATCGGTAACGAACGACCCAACAGCTACTTCGTATGACACATTATTGTTTGTGAACAAAAATTCTATTTTTTTTTTTTAATTTGTAATGCTGTTAGGTTTTCTGTTTACTACGATTTTGTATGTCTTCCTTTTTGTAAAGTTACTGACTAAGGCAATGACGAACATGGCAAGGATTCTCAAAACTTTCAACAAATTCTATAAAAACAATACATACCAAGAGACACTTTCATATCAAGTATATCTGAATACCGTCTCCTATCCTTGTCACTCTCTGTGGAAGTCTCCCTCTCACTTGACTCTCTAGTCGGTTTGAGAAGAGACGGCTTCTTCTTCCTCAGTTTACTGACTACACCATTCTCCTTCTCCGCAGCTTTTTCCGAAACTGGTTTCGGATCTCTCTTGAACCACATCATCTGGACCATAACACTTTTTAAACGTACACAAAAAACGGTTTTCGTAACGTTATTTCGTTATACACTTTTAACAGTTATTGCACGTCAATCACCGATAAGAGCTGTTTTTTTAAATCAAGCTTGTATTATTTTCACTGCAATCCTCTTACGTGGGCACTTTTCTTGGTTTATTACACTTTGTTCTCACTTGTGATTTTTGGCACTAATTCTGTAACGTTATCAAATTTAGTGAAGTGACGCTTTTGGCAACGTATATAACCGACACGTTTATTTATAAATATGGATTGTCGTCGCTAATTGCAGTTTATAATAAATTCATTCTCATGGCAGATATACAAATATTTATATATGAACAGCTGATGGAGAGACATCATTTTGGGTGGTTTCATATGGTATGATTTGATATACCTATAATCACTCAAATACCTAGAGCATAATAAAACTAAAATTATATATTAGAGTAGCATCAGGAAATTGTGGCGCCACTAGCTTATGTCCCAACCTTTGATTGACATATCCAGCCAAAAATTGGCGCCCAACCTATTCCCAACCTATTCCCAACCTATTCTTATATGGCGCTTTAGTTGACCAATCAAAGTACCTATTTCGGACCTTGTGGGCGGTTATTTCTTAGGTTCTTTTATCTGCAGTCATACTCTAACATCAAGCACTCCGGTACGGAGGCCTGCGTTGCTCTATGTACTCTAATAATGATTAGTGAGTAATATCACAGGTAATATGAACAGAACGTGACGCGTTAACGATAACGGGTTACAGCTGGTGCATTGTTTTGCGATAAGCGATTAACCTATTATTTACTAGGTTTATCTATTTAATTGCTTAGCTGTGACAAAGTATTTTTTATGAAGTACTAGAATTTCGCCCCGGCTTCGCACGGGTAGAGTCGGGATCCCCCCTCCCGCCCGTCCCCCCTAACCCTCCCCCCTTCCCAACCGCCCTCTATCCACACAGCAGATACAAAAACCTGCTAAAGTTATTCCCTGATATTACTCGCTGATAATTTTGATGAAATATTTGTTAAAGTCGGATTAGTAGTTTTGAGCTACCATTACAAACAAACAATCAATCAAACAAACAAAGTTGACCTCTTTATAATATATTTTATTCTATCTTCAATACTTTTCGCAGCGCACGCGATGATATTTAAGGTATTTATTTACTCCTTGGATTACATTTTTGGAGTTTTAGTAAGGATCCCTAATTTTTTTGAAAATATAATGTTGCCTTTGTCGTGGGGATAGTGTAACTTCCCAACAGATAAATATTTTTTTCAAATCGGTTCAATAGTTTCGGAGCCTATTCAATGCAAACAAACAAACAATCAAATCTTTCCTCTTTACAATTAGTTAGATATAGATAAACCCGCTAAATGCGTATGCGGAACGCATAGTGTAAGGTATCGTTTTAAAGTTTACAAATAACAGTTTTCATCACAGGATATATTTATTATTATTGACGACCTCTGTGGCGCGGCGGGCAGCGGTTGGCCTGCGACGCAGTAGGGTGCGGGTTCGATTCCCGCCTCGGAACAAATATTTGTGCGATCTGCAGATATTTGTTCAGGGTGTTCTGGGTATTTTATATGCATAATAAAAAAAACTATCTATGTAGTGTATTGTATTAATGTATATCATTTATCTAGTACCCATAACACAAGCTCTGCTTAGCTTGGGGCTAGATAATGTTGTGTGAACTGTCCAGCATTATTTATTTATTATGATTTATTTATTATTTACTTGGGATTTCAACAACACATACTCTGTGAACGTTTCAACTGGTTGCCTGGGACGGCTGCCGAGATATAACCCCATTATAGAAATACAGACAGGCAGACGGACGGACGCGGCGTAGACTAAATAATAGGGTCCCTTTGGGTACGGAACACCTTTATATTTGGTTGAATGACGGAACAAGCAGATGACAGTGGTACCTCACAGGTCACGTCAACTTAGGACGCGCCCTACGTGGCATTGCACTGCGCCCGTCAACCTGGGACATACAGGTGAAAAGTCCAGTATCTGTAATTTCGGCACCCACAGATTAAATAATAGTCACTACGCCCATACCCTTCAACCAGGATCACAGCAATGCGAGTACTACTGTTTTGCGGCAGAAATATGTATGGTAGTACTACCCCGGACAACCCTTTCACAAAATAACTCTACTAATAAAACAAATACTTTTGATCAAGCGAACTGCTACCAAGTGAATTTGCAGTTCGTCCAGATTTTAGGACTAACTGCGTATTGGACCAAACGCTTACTGGACAAACCGCGACTTGGACTAACTGCATGTAGGACGTACAGCTAACAAATCAAACCAAATGGCTTGTTCCATCAAGTCATACATGTAAAGGCTTAGGGTGGATCTTATAGATTTTTTTAGCTTGTAAATATTTGTCATTATGCATAGAAAATACCCAGAATAATAAGCTTTATTCGAGTCATGGTGAACCTTAAACATTATTTAAAGAACTTCTCTCCTAATCTCTTCTCTTTCTTCTACATTCTGTTTAAAGAACTATTCTGGTAAGGCAGAGACTAGCTACCTACAATGTCTATGGAAGGCCTCAAAGCGAAACTGGAAAGCCTTCTCACTGCATATATCAAGATATCACCTTCGTATTACATAGATGCCAGACATGGTCATTTCACTATTCACAATTATATATTAATGTTAGAACTGACAGACAGACCGTTTGATATTTATTATCTGACACGTCAATGCTAGCTGATTTATAGACGCTACATACATAATGTATAAGCGCTATAAGAAAACACCAGTCCACAACCGAGTTTCGCTTGAGAACCAACCCCCAAAAACCCGCATACTCCTACATCCTCTCCAAGTTTCAACCACCCCGAAAACTCGTACAATCCCTATAACCCATAAAAATGCGAAAAACCCATATAAATAAACCCATTCTAGACCGGTGTTGGACGACGGACTTTGTTTTAGAACTGGGATTTTAGTTATATAGAGTCCTGAGTCACAGAATAAATATTAGTACAAGCCTGAGTGAAGCGAGGAGTCAAGCTGCCCAAGACGAAGACAGGCTTTATTCCAAAGGAGCATACTCTACTTTTCACACCTTTTGCGAGACAATAAAATTAACTGAAAATCACAGCAACAAACACTGTCTTTTGTTTCACATTTCAAACGTAACCGCGGGGCTAGGTCAACACATCACTAGGGTCACTTACTCGGTGGTACCGTTTAACTTTAAAAGACCTACGGTACCGCCAGGGGTATGGCCAGGGGTACCGTGGGTCTGAAATGTTTGTAAACGCACCTTTTTTTTGAGTTGACTGGCCACCATTAGCATTCACCTTCTCTGAGTGCATAATCTACTGTTATTCATTGAAATCACAAGGATCATTCTGAATCGTTGAATTTTAGGTGTATCTAGGTCTCGAGAGATTCCCCCTCATCCCACTGGTGGGCTGAACTGGTGGGTCGTGCTTTCGTCTTCTTGGCCCTAAAATATAATTCAATAAATAAATTAAGGTCAATAAAATTCACATGACGTGGTCATGTTAATTTTATCAATATTTACGAGCCGATCCTCAAAACAGCAAAATGTATACATATCGTAAGAGAACGTCTTGTTGTCCGGCTTTCTGTGTGTCACACAATGAAATAGGAATTCAAAGTTACAATGTTCCTTAAATTTTTCTTTAAAAAAACCCCGATTAGGTAATCTAGGAGTCGCGCTGTATCCTTTCACCATCACAAGTCCCTTCTCAGGGCTGCCATAAAGGAACTCAGGTGACCAAGAAAGAACCAGTGACACGACATACGAACTAAATGCAAAATTGTACAAGTTTGTTCATAAAGTAGGTATAATATGATGTAGGAGGCACTAAACAGCTCACCGGAAGGCGGCCATGACTTCCGCACGATATAATCTGTGGCGACCTTCGACGGACACTTTGAAATGATAATTCATTGATTTAAACTTTGCATTTAACATTGATTAAACCATTAAGATTTGGAGTTCATAATGTACACCACGAGATTGACAGTTAGGTGTATAGTATTATTTTATCTGTGGTTAGGTGCAGTAATCTTGCAAAACTCGTAAATACCCGCGTATCTTTATTACAGTGAAGATGTAGGTACCTACGTACTGAAGTGGAGAAGGGATGTAAATTTAACTTAAAATCATGAAACAATTTAATTATCAAAAAAAAAACTCCGTTTTATTCCAGTGTTCGCTTCATACCATAGATCTAGTATGAACCGAAAATTCTACATCTATGCTTCATACAAACCAGCTTCTTTTCATACAAATAAAATTCCGTCTGATCTCAGTGTTCTAACACCAGCTTCGTTTCATACAAATAAACCGCATTGAAATCGGAGCACCCATTCAACAAAGAAACATGCATACAAATACATACATACAGACACACTATGGCTTCAAACTTACAACACCCCACTTTTTAGCCGGGTTAAAAATAACATCAAGTTAACATTTTCAATATTCCACAATAATTTTGTCATTAAGGAAACTACATTTTATAGCCGTTTCCAGACTTTTCAGAACTTTTCAGATTTGTACAGCAGCTAAAAGAGAAATTGCATTTCCAAAAGCAGCGCGCGCCGCACAGTGCCATGTTGATGACGTTATGTTCATTTCATCCCTCAGTAGGGCTGACAGATTGCCACAGATAAACCGGACAAAATCACCTTTTCTTGCACTCAAAGGCTTGTTTACCAAAGGCAACTGGTGTGATTGTACATGAAAGCAGTGACGTTGAAACACTCTGGTTTTTTTTAACACTCGAAAGCTCTTTACGGAGCCTTATATTTCAAGTTGACCGACTGAGACGACGAACGAACGATTTAACTCAAAGCCGGAAACATCCACCACCCCTAGCAGACAGCGGGGGATGGGGCGAGGTCAGTGAACTCCCATCCGGAACCACCCTGTACAGTAGAGCTTTTAATAGAAACGTTTTAATTGGTTTTGGAAATGTTTAAAGTCTGAAGTGACTGAAATTAACGTAGGTAGTTGTTTGAAAAATCTTAATTTTAGGTTTTTTATATTAAAGTGCTGTCCGCCCGCGACTTAGCTCGCGTTTTACCAGACCAAAAAGTAACTTCAATCCAGGTCATAATCAATTTGTGTACCTACCAAATTTCACCGAAATCGGTTCAGCCGTTTCGGCATGATTCAGCAACAAACATCCAAAAACATTGTTAGTTTGACATTTATGATATTAGTGGGACGTGTAAGCACTTTGAGTACCTCCTAGATATTCACGTCTTTTGATCTGCGAGTGTTCCTGTGACTGCTAGACAAGAGGCCGCCGAAGCGTTGGCGAAGATCGCTGACTCTCAGGAAATGGAGATGATATGACAGATGCGATCAATACCCCTTCGACAGCTAGGGTGTGCTCATAATCTACACATGCCTAAGATACTCCAGCTTCTACCACGAGATTTATAGCTTTTCCCCAAGCTAGTGTGCTGCGTGCTCATAATCTACACGTGCCTAAGATCCTCCAGCTTCTACCAAGAGATTTATAACTTTTCCCTAAGCTAGTGCGCTGCGTGCTCATAATCAACACATACTTAAGATACTCTAGCTTTTACCATGAGATTTATAGCTTTTCCCTAAGCTAGTATGCTGCGTGCTCATAATCTACACATACTTAAGATACTCTAGCTTCTACCATGAGATTTATAGCTTTTCCCTAAGCTAGTGTGCTGCATGCTCATTATCTAAACATGTCTAAGATCCTCCAGCTTCTACCACGAGATTTATAGCTTTTCCCCAAGCTAGTGTACTGCGAGCTCATAATCTACACGTGCCTGAGAATCTGAGATCCTAAAGCTACTACCACGAGATTTATAGCTTTTCCCCAAGCTAGTGTGCTGCGTGCTCATA
Source organism: Operophtera brumata (assembly GCA_932527175.1). Classification (NCBI taxonomy): domain Eukaryota; kingdom Metazoa; phylum Arthropoda; class Insecta; order Lepidoptera; family Geometridae; genus Operophtera; species Operophtera brumata. The sequence goes on along the minus strand of OW052239.1, from coordinate 46,949,735 downwards.
ATCTACACATACCTTAAGATACTCCAGCTTCTACCACGAGATTTATAGCTTTTCCCCAAGCTAAGTGTGTTGGTTGTTGAAATAGACATCATGTTTTACTTGCAAATAAAAACAGGAGATTCTCGACATTCAATCTTATAAAAGCTGGCTGTAAAGTTAATACAAGCCAATTATCATTACTTAGTCAACATATTTCAACGGACTTGTGGTTTTTCCACTCATAATATGTACGTCATTACGTGTGATTTGTTATATTTCTTAGAGATCCGTAACAATATGGAAAAACGTACAAATAAGACACTGAAATGTGCAAATATTGAGAAAGGCCTTTGTACAACAGTAGACAACAGGGTGATGATGCTGAATTCTGCAGAACTACACAGTTCAATGGCTGTGGTGTGTCCGGCCTAAGAATAGACCCCTCCGTCTCCTACCGTAGATGTCGTAAAAGCCAACTAAGGGATTATCCGGACTTGTTGATAAGATTTAGTGATTTGTCCTGGCTGCTAGCTTATTATAGAATGTGTGTGTAAGAAAGCATTAGCCGAGTAGTCGTGGGAAGCAATGGCAGCGATGAGCTCACCACTCGTCACGTCTATATTCCACCAAGTTGCAACCCACTGTGAAAAGAGGCCCATTGAGGCTCTGCCTACCAGTTCGGGGAAAAAAGCGTGTGTCTATGTATGTATGTATGTATGTATGTATGTATGTACATGGTTCAATAGAATCTGTATGAACGAAAACTTAATAGAGATTAATATGTTTTTTGGTCGAAAAGTACAGTAAGTCTTAATAGCTTATGAGAAGCTCTCGCACATTTACGTGATTACGCGACAAATATCAAGCTTACACTGCAAGCGAACTACGTAACTCTGTTGCTATCAATTTTAATCAGTTTGATTGCTGTTTCTATCCGAAAGGACGCGCTTGCAATTACCCAATATACGCAGACTGCGTAAATTAGGTACAGGTCTAGCGCTTAACTAAGTCAGTCCCTGAGGTATGGGAGCGGTACGGGAGGGGTGTTTTCGTTACGTCAAAATGAAGCGTGGCTTCATGTCAGCTGATAACTTGGGAGACGAAAACACCCCACAACCGCTCCCATACCTCAGGGACTCAGTTAGGCGCTAGACCTGTAGTTGCAAAAATGACCTTTCAAATAGAAACAGCATTGAAATCGATTGAAAACGATATCAACAGAGATACGAAATCGCACCCCTGATCGTCTTACTGATGTAGGCCTGCACCTGCCTACGAACAAGACAACTAAGCAGAACCGTGAGCTGATCACAATGATCCTAAGCACGGCCAGTCTATTATTATCTATCGAGGAGTTGTCCACCATCATCAGATCAGCTCGCTGTCACCATAATATTGTATTGTCGTGGAACTTGACAGGTATGCAAAATTTCAGCTCAATAGGATCTCAAGAAGTGGTTCTAATTCAGCTTGCAAGTTTTGACCCAAACATTCATACATTGCAAAAAAATATTTTCCTTTTTATGTAGGTACGGAACGCTCTCTTGAAGGTTCGACCCGCACTTGCCCGATTTTTATTATGTTTTCTCGCCAGTTAATTACAAATCTGTGATTTATGAGTAATGCTACCTACTAGTGTAGTATTATTTTATCTGTGGTAATGCCTAGATAAATTATAATGGTATTTAATGAACGCGTATGCCCTTCCTCAACAACAATATAACAAACATGTTTCCGAGACACTGATCAGCTTAGTTCGTTGTGATAGTGACTTCTGCCTTATACCTAGCTGCTAGAATTATATTCATCTAGTTTTAAAATGTGTCGGTTTACACAGAGCGTAGTTATTGGTTCCAGAACCCGGTGAAAACCGGCACTACCTTCTCGCCTCTTACCTGATCCTATCCTATGTAACCCGCGCTAGCTTCCTGGGTCGCCTCTCGCAGTACGCTAAATATGACCTGAATTCCGTGTACAAACTAATCAGCAGCATCCCGCCAGCTATATAAACGGATACTCTTCCTGTCATCTAAATACGTTCCCTTCCCGGTTGACACACGTTAAATAAATATTACATCTATTTATAGAGAACTGTCTTTGGTTTTGGGGACAATTGTAGTTAAAACAGTGTAATTTTCTGAACTTCTTACTAAGCGATATAATTGAGAGCTATCCAAAAAGTAAGTGCATATACAAATGGAGCTCTATGTATAAAAAAACGTTATTGTATAGGTACCAAAAGCTTGTTATTTCGACATCAACCTTTGAATTGTGTATGCATCCTTGTCCAATAAGCACCACACAGGCGCTCCCCATCTAGTAGTAAGATGGATCATCAAATAAAGCCATGCTGTGTTTATTGCCCTGATTAATCTGCTACCAAGGTAGCAACCAAGCATACGGTCCACCTGTTGGTAAGTGGTTACCGTAGCCTATGGACGCCTGCAATACCAGAGGCACCACAAACGCGTTGCCGATATTTTTGGTGGAATCTTGCAACTGAATTTTAAAGCAGTTTTACTCAACCGATTGAGCTGAAAATTGGCATACCTGTCAAGTTTCGATGACAATACAATATGATGGTGACAACGGCCTGATCTGATGATGGAGACGGAAGGTGGACAACGGAACTCCTCGATGGATAATAGTAAACTGGCCGTGTTTTGGCTCATTTTGATCAGCACACGGTAACGATCACTAATTTTATAAAAGCTTGTAATGTTTTTTTTTTTTACATATAACTTATTATGACCTAGTCAGTTCAAAGCTTTTATTTGTATTGTTTTTGTGTAATATGTTGTTTTATCTGCACCGCTGTTACGATAAAAGGATAACTGACCGTCGCCAATAGGTTCTCGGAACCATTCGCAACGCCCCGCATCGTATCACGTACGAGCCTTATTGGTTGTTACTACTTACTGTGAGCCTATTTTAGAATGGGACTCGGGAGATGACACGTCAACAAGGTGAAATGCCTACTGTTTTGTGTTGTACAGTTTAGCTGTTAGTGAAAGAGACCGGGGAGGTACAACACACGACTATACCATGCCTATTTCTGCCTCCAAGCAGCCAGTGACGCTTGCATTGAGGAATATATACAAGTACATTTTAAAATAATAAAAAAATAAAATGCTGGATAGTTCACACAACATTATCCAGCCCCAAGCTAAGCAGAGCTTGTGTTATGGGTACAAGATAACTGATATACCTAATACAATATATTACATAGATAGATATTTTGTATTATAATATATAGAAAATACCCAGAACAACCTGAACAAATATCTGCAGATCGCACAAATATTTGTTTCGAGGCGGGAATCGAACCCGCAACCTCCTGCGTCGCAGACGAACCTTCTCCCGCCGCGCCACAGAGGTCGTCCCCTCGAGAGGTCGAGAAAAACCCCCGAGTATTATCAGTTTTCCAGCACCAGTTTTCATACAAATAAAACCGCATTGAAATCGGAGCACCCGTCTCACCTTAGGTCCTGTACCGTCGTCGGAAATGAAACACCCGGCAATTTTGCTTTCATCTATCCAGATGTATGCTCGTACTCGCGTTCAGGTCGTATTTTTCAACTAATCTTGTCGAAACTTGGTTATCCTGTATACAATTTCATAGTTTTTAGGGTTCCGTACCTCAAAAGGTAAAACGGAACCATTATAGGATCACTTTGTTGTCCGTCTGTCTGTCTGTCAAGACCCCTTCCTCAGGAACGCGTGGAGGTATCAAGCTGAAATTCATATCAAATACTCAGGTCTACTGTCCCCCCTTGGAGCTGTGAAAAAATCAAACTTCTAAGCCAACGCAACGCTTCTAAGTCAAGATACAGCCGTTTAATGCTTCAAATTTCCGACACTCGCAAGGGAATCAAAACCTACAGGGTACTTCCCGTGAACTCAGAATCTTGAAATTTGGTACAAAGCAACGTCTCATTTTTAACGACGGCGATTTTTGGTTGGAGCATTAGTTCCCCCAAAAAGGGGGAAGTTTGCTGAGGTGCCATTTACTGGCCAATTTTGATAACATTTGGAAGAAACATTCGGTAGTCAATTCTAAACTAGAATTTCGAATACGAGCAAAATCGGTCAAAAGACGTTGTCAAGATATAGATTATGGATCGACTTTGATGCATTGAGTACTGATGGGGAGACACACTGCTTATTTATCACGCTAGGTGGCGCATAATCGCTGGTGTTGTTTCGTAGCACAACAAAGGTCTATCAATGTTAAAAAAAAACTGTCAAAAGTGGCCAGTATTATTTATGTCAAAAATGGATAATTTTAGTATGAGAAATAGACAAGACCACTAAATGTCAAGCACCAGCGACGGTGGGGCCATCTGAGATTAGTTTTGCCTGTGGCTCCCCATTGTGCACATCCAAACATCATCTTGAGTTTCTCAGTAGTTTTAAACATAGTAATCAAATATATTGGGTACTTAATAATATATCAAATATATACCCATAACACAAGCTCTGCTAGCTTGGGGCTAGACAATGTTGTGTGAACTGTACAGCATTATTTATATTTTTTATTTTATTATTTATATGATGCACAGACTGAAGTAGTAGTAGAGCTTTTTTGTGAAAGAGTTCGTCCGGGGAAGTACTACCACCATACCTATCTCTGCCGCAAAGCAGTAGTGCTCGCATTGCTGTGTTCCGGTTTGAAGGGTAAGGGTGCCGGTGAAATTACAGGCACATGAGACTTTTCATCTTTATGTCTCAGGGTGGCGGGCGCAGTGCAATGCCACATAGGTTGCGTCGCAGGTGGACGTGATCTATGAGGTAATGCACTGTTCATAGGCAGAGGTTACCGCTTAACATCAGGTGGGCCTCTTGCTTGATCCGTCATCCAAGTAGTATAAAAAAATAAAAAAAATAAAATAAAAAACACAATTGTTGCTCACGAGGTCTAGTGTTCGCAGAACTATACTAGTTTATTTTATTTAAACAATAGATTACCAAAACAAATATCTTCCTCTATTTTGAATCCATTGCTCGGCACATCAAAGACACGGCTCGTCTCGTCTTATCGGCACTCGGAGTGATACAACACAGATGTTCGCAGCGCGACCTTGCGTGCTCTACGAATGTTTCTATGGTTTCAGAGTTCCGCTGATAACTGGGTTTTGTAAAGATTAGCCGCCCCATTTCACTCCCGTAGCATTGATTCAAGGACTCTGTATTTTGTTCGGTGGGCCTTGACGCCGCGTCTCAACCAAAGATGTGCGAGGTAGATGTGTGAGGTAGATGTGCGGTGCGAGGATGCGTAGCGAGGCCGTGGAAAGATGTTTGAGCGGTGCGAGGATGCGTAGCGACGCTGTGGAACGGTGCGCAGGTGAGCGGTGCGAGGATGTAGAGCCGGCTCTTTTCAGATGCGAGCGAAAACTCCAAACGTGAAAACTCGCGTCCATCCTTTGCACACATTCCTCGCACACATCCCTCGCTTGTTTTGTACATATCAAAACCTCGCTCTGCTAAGCCGTTTCCACCAAAGCTGCGCTGAGCGAGGCTAGGTAAATGAAGTGATTCTATCGGTTCTTAACAAACACATACCTCGGTACGCATCCTCGCTCATCTCTGGTGGAAACGCAGCCTTAATCGCCGCCTGCCAATGCCAGGTACCAATAATAGTTCTGGTAAAACCTAGTTATTGTAAGCAGCACGCGACTACCAAGAAAGTTTATACATTTTACCCTACTGCGTATACCATCATGTTGTTTCTTTGAACAGTGTATTATGGCTGCTACTCTTTGGCATTCTTTTGATATTCACCTATCATTTTTTTCGGCGACTGATGGTTACGCCAAAATATTCAAACCCCTTCGGTTCTACATTGAGAATCTACAAGCATCGGCAGATAAATTGGTTGATAGCACACCAGCAACTATGTCGATGGTGGTAGAATGCATCAGCATCCTCGTAGTCTGTGGTGGTAAAGGAATGTACAGAGAAGAGAAAGAGATAAATTTACTGAAGATATATGGCGATCATATATCCAAAAAAACGAAGGCCACATCCAGAATAAAACACGATCAATCATTTTCATTACAAATCTCATAATCAATTTTAGAGTTCATTTCTGGAACACGGGCCTAAAGCTAAGGCCAAACCAACGCGTTCAGCCCGCGTCCGCGGTGGCGATCCATTGCCTTACCATTGATCACCACCGTGCACGCATCTGAGGACGCGCGTGAAAGCGTTGGTTTGGCCTTAGCTTACCTCGCATGCACTTCGCGCCGAGACTATCGACCACATCGAATGGCTCCATTTAGTACGATTTACTAAACGAGTGACGAATCAGCCAGCGCTCTGCCAAGCCACCAATCATCAGAATGTTCCGAACAACCCACTTTACCTAGAACCTATAAATAATCTAATCACTTCTAAAACGTTCCTACAAACGAAACAATGTTATGCACCTATTCCCAAACTAGCACGGTTCTTACCCAGAACAAAAGATGTAGGTATGTAATTTTCACTTCAAAATATTTCCCCAAGTATTCTGTGTGTAGCTGTTCAGGCTAGGCTATGACGAATCAGTCGAACCAAAGCCGCAATTTATCATAATTGTCGCAAAACGTCCACTTCTCATAATGTACACCGCCCTTTTTCTCAATATGACCACTTCGCAAAATGTACACTCGATTTTTTCGCACATGTACAGTGTGCGTTTTCTCAAAATGACCACTTCGCAAAATGAACACTGTTTTTTTTCTCAAAATGTATACACTAAATTTACTGTTCTACTTCTTTTCTATTTGTTACTTTTTTTTGTTATTAGGCCTTCACAAAACTATTAACCCATTTAATCTCCAACACTCTTTACAAATATCGTTAACTAATATGTTCCCTACTACCATTGCCAAAGCACCCAGAAAGGCTAATAAACTATATTTATATGTAGGAACACCAACGCTCCCATACTCGGCGCCCGCGCCGAAATTAGCACGCATGCGCAAATCTACGGGACACAGGGCTGCCACTCACTGATATACAAATAAACGGGCTCAGTGTGTCGGAGCCATACATTTGACGTTCTGCGCGTCATTTACTGCGTCATCTGCTTGCATCCGTTGGTTGTGATTTCAAAATAAATGTTAAAATTATTCAGATTAAAACTGCTATTTGCACGATGACTAACCAAACATAAATTACCATTTTTAGAATTTAAACTTTGTCTCGAATAGCGGCACAATGAATTTCAATGAAAATGTTAGGTATTAAAACAGGAATTTTAACTCAAATTTTCAGAATGTTCAGAAGATATGAATGTAGTATGTACGCACAAACGAAGTCGCGGGCACAGCTAGTTGAAAATAATTAAGTTATTGTAATGTCGGTTTGACTGCATATCGAGAAAAGTGGAAGAAAATGGCGGAGGGCTTTGCGCCCGGTCTATTATTTACTCTGTGGCCCGGTTAGTGTTGATAAACTTTAGCCTAAGATATAAAGAATATGATATTCGTGTAGATATAATTAACCTTGTGAGCTTTGAGTTAATGACATTATGCTCAAGGAAGCGACACTAACAAAGTCAGTCACGCCCAAATGCACACAAACAGACAAGCTGAACAATTTTTTTAGCAGTACTTATAGTTTAAAAATGCTACACTATAGATAATGTTTCCAGTCAAGTCGTGGGAATTACCGCTTCAGTAACTAGCAATAGGACGACAGCGCGCGAATGCAAATAAATTAATTAGAGCAGCTTTTTCCAAAAACTTGAATATATGACTAATGTTCTAAGTAATGCACGTCAGTCTCCGGTTACATACTTTTTTAATCATATTTAAATGGAAGAACTTTATCTACCTACCTTTTAAAACTTTTAGTATTGTGAAGCTGAGAGGGCTAGTCAGAAAGCGAGATATGTAGACGACATTTTTGCGGTCGCAGGAAGGAAACGCTTGGGCGAGAGACGCACAGGAGACTGGGAGAATGATGACGAAAGCTGTGCTGTGAAAGTGCTGTGGCCTAAGGATAAACCCCTTCGTTTCCTCCCATGGATGGCGTAATAGCCGACTAAGGAACTAGATAGATACAAAAGGATTTATTGCACATGACAAAAAGCAGTACATAGGTAAACTTAATGCTAATTAGCATTTTCTTCCAGATAACCTTTGTGTGATGTAGAGTGGATGTAGTGCTTTTTACGGGTTGGGTTTAGAATCGTGCCGCACGAATTAAGGGGGGAGAGTGGGAGGGAGGGGTGGAGTGGGGTAGGGGACGCCCCCCCCTAGAGTGGGGATGTGCGGAAACTTATAGTTTTGGAGAAAAAAAATAAAGAAGTTTTGAGGTTAAGTATGAATTTTTTGTGAGGTTAAGTATGAAGTTTTATAATTGGAAGTGTCGAACTCCGGTATGAGACTCAGAATCGACTCAGGGCATTCCGACATGAGTAGGTTAGGTTCAAAATAAGTGACAGAACCGACACGGAGCACCACGACTCCACGTGGTCTTGTGCGTCACGCCCCTAGAGTGTATATAAAAACGCGGAGCCAGTAGCTCGCGTGGGAGGTCCTGAGCGGAGCAAGCCCGTGAGGCCGAGCGGAGCGAAGTGCAGCGAAGGTCGAATGGGTGAAGCGACACTCAGGGGCAACCTCGCGAGAGTACTGGCGAGAGCCCATACCGGAGTCCGACACTTCCAATTATATAACTTCATACTTAACCTCACAAAAAAAAACATACTTAGCCTCAAAACTTCTATATTTGTTTTCTCCAAAACTATAAGTTTCCGCACATCCCCACTCTAGGGGGAGGCGTCCCCTAAGACCTTCCCCCTCCCCCCCACCCACCCTCCCCCCTTAATTCGTGCGGCACGATTCTAAACAATACCAAAAAACATACTTAACCTCAAAACTTCTTTATTTTTTTTCTCCAAAACTATAAGTTTCCGCACATCCCCACTCTAGGGGGGGGCGTCCCCTAAGACCCTTCCCCCTTCCCCCCCACCCTCCCCCCTTAATTCGTGCGGCACGATTCTAAACAATACCCCTTTTTACCACGAGACCAGCGATCACAAATCTGCAAATCGGCGATTATGGCAATTTCACTTCGTCCAGCAGTGGACGTCTAAGGGCCGGCGCTCACTGACAGCGTGGCACGGCATGGCACGGCAAAGGATTTTATTTCAAATCAAGTTATTTTGAATCTTATATTAATGAGTTTAGTATTTATGTTACTTTATTTCAATGCCACGATGCCGCGAAACGACGCGACGCGCCGCGGGATGCTGCGGCATGACGTGTCATGCCGTTTCATTCCACGGGTTGCCACGGCGCACCATTGCATCCGAGACGTATGGGTAACTTTATGTCGAGGAATTATGATTGCTAAGCTAGTTAAAATAAGGTTGAAACTTTTGTTGAGTGGCTGGGCTTTTAGCAGGATGCCACGGCATGACCTGCCATGCCGTGCCGAGCCGGCACTGGCGCCGTCCCTTAGTTGCTGCTGATGATGATGATGATTGCAAGTTGAGCGACAGCCCTAGCACACATGTGCGCTGCGGGAGTGACCTCACCCCGTGACACACCACAGCGGAATAGACGCGACGTGTCCCGTACGAGATGATCATTTGACAACGATGCATAGATTGAAATACATATACACACATACATACATATACACATGCCTTTTTCCCCGAAGGGGTAGGCAGAGCCTCATGTGTGAAAAGAGGCTATTTCCCATCGTGGGAAATAGACTTGACAAGTGGTGAGCTCATCGCCGTCATTGCTTTCCACGATTGACTCGGCTTACTCTTTCATTCAGTACACGGCCAGTCTACTATTATCCCTCGAGGAGTCCCGTTTTCCACCTTCCGTATCCATCATCAGATCAGCTCGCTGTCACCATCATATTGTATTGTCATCGGAACTTGACAGGTATGCAAAATATCATCTCAATCGGTTGAGTACAACTGCTTTAAAATTCAGTCGCAAGATTCCACCCAGCCAAGCATACTTATACATTGCAAGTTAACTAAAAGCTTCTAAAAAGGTAAAACACTTGTGAACCTATAAAGTGTGCATACACGAAACTGTGTTCGGAACAGACGTCTGTGCAGTTACTACGACGGACGATAAAAAAGTATCGTTTATAAAAAATATCACTTAAATGCTTGAACTTGAATTGAAACCTTTTAAAAGGAAACAATTCGAGTGATAACACAAGGAAGAACTCATAGTAAAACAGCCGGCCCCAGGCCACAGAATAAATATTAGTACAAGTACCCAGGCGCCTTTAATCTATTCTAATAAATCACTGGTACGTACGGGTACTAACAAAAACTAATTTCAATTTAATTCGCAATTTAAGTTTACTACCTGCATCGTAAAGAATTTACCTAAATCAAAAACTTAAATTCATTTAAATAAAGGATTCATATACATATAATCAAAAAGTTAATAAGCTTTTGAATTCTGCTTCAAAAAGGGGTAAACTAAGTTTTAAGATGAGAAATTATTTAGCATGATAAATTCATCACAAACTATTAGAATAACAGATATGTTACAATTTTGGCGCCGTTGCGTTACATGCTCACTCAGTAACAGTAAAGGTTACAAACTTGATGTTAATGCAGTAATTACTTGAGGATGTAATCTAAATAAATCATAGACTAGAAACACGATTGGTGAAACTTTTCTCAATAGCTTTATTTTTTGAAATAAGCCCTCCTAAAACCCGTTTTAGGTCCCTCCTTCGATTAGAGAAAATGTTAAGCGTAAATTTTATTCATTCAGTAGATAATCACTTTACTTTGATTAATAGTAGATAGTTTATTTTTTATATTTGCTACTCTAGAAGTAAAACGAAGTTTTATCATTTGTCGCTTACGTCAGTTACTTCTGAGCGGCAGAAATGTATACCTCATCTCTTCCCGGGTTCAAGTGAGCAATATCGTTGTCACGTTCTTGCAGCTATTGTTTTCTTAATAGACTCCGCCCATTCGATATTTTAACATATCGCCTTGATTATTAAAATTTGCTAAAATAATTATTAGAATTCGGTAACCGTATAGCGCTGCGTTGCCTGACAGATATGGTATCTACAGGTACTTAATTTGCGCTTTTCAGTATCGTACTTATTTATCGTTAAGTTGAGTCTACTAATATAGAAATATAAAATTAAACTGTATTCAGAATATGACAAATGACGCACTAAAAACAAACAACGAGTTGGTTCCTAATAATTCTGTGATCAACCAGTTCGCGAGGCCCCTCGCTGTGTTACTATTTGTTTATTTTTGTTTGATGGTAACAAAGCTTAGAGGTCAACCTACGATGGTTTTATTGGTCAGTGTATGATCTCATAGTTATTTGTGTTCTTGACTTGTTGTCACGTTTTACTCGACAAAATCACTGCTAATACGAAAAACTACTATTGCTATAAATACTCAAATTAAACCTGTAAATAGATTGATTGAAGTACATTGATTCAATGTTAATACGAAACACTGATAATTAATTACTATAAATACTCAATACTCAATACTCTGAAACCTATAAATGGAAAATTAGGAAGTAGAAGCAAAGAAATGGACGGAGAACGTGACGTTAGGCAGATGCATCTCAAATCTCAACTCAAGGGGTGGGCTACTCTGAAAATGCGACATCCTGAGTGCCATTAGGAAGACGCGGTCAGAACGTTAGCAGCGATCACAATACCTTTGGCAGGAACTGCGAAGATATTAGTAATGCAAACTTTGACAGACGTTTATTATAGAACAATAAATGACACCAAGTTTTTTCAACCCTCAGGCCCCAAACTGGCGTAATTGTGGGCTACTCCGCAAAGGCCACTTGTTCAAGAACTGAACTGAACTATACAGTTGTCTAAAACACATTAGAAAACCGTACACTGTTAATTGGAAACCTTTTCTTGTTAGACTGTACTGTCGCTGAATTTAGTTCAAACATTTTACTTCAACCATCTGGCAAAGTCAAACTAACAGATGGCAGATTAGAAGATACAACAAAAAGCGAGGGTTTTTCTGCAAGAGACAGTGATTTGTGGGGTTTCTTACAGTACAGAAACAGATGATATTACTCAAACATCGACTATAGCTGTGAATGGTGACCAACAGATAGACAATGACCAAAGGGAAGACCAAGGAGCTCAAATAACATATGATGTCCAAGTATTCGATAAGGCTTGCATAAGAAATAATTATTTATAAGTAATTTTTTATTTTTTATTTTATTTATTAAACAAAATCCACAGCCCTTAATATAAAAACAGTAACTTTTACTAATCTAATCTTAAGGCCAATAACGGATTTACATTTTATATAATCAAATTTTGAAGAAACAGACAAAGTGTGAAAAGTAATATTGACCTAACATAGTATTAACCTACAATTAAATACGTATTCTAAGTACATATCATAATTAATAAGAATATATAAAAAATAAATATAACATTTAAAATTAACACCAAATTATTAAAATGAAAAATTAAAGGGGGTTTAAAAGTGTTTCATTCACAAAGAATGATCATCCTCCAGTATTTTTAAAATTTCTCTTTTAAAAGTTCCCTTGCTATTATGAAATATATCACATAAGTTGAATTCCTCGTTATAAACTTTATGTAGTCTATTAACTATCGAATACTGTGCATAGTTTGTTGAAGAGTGCGAGATAGCAAACAGCTTCGTATTTCTAGTACGACATTTTGGTGTACAAAAACATAATGCTCTACTAGTAAGTTCAGGACAATCCATATATCCATTACATAGACCATGAAGGAATGCCATATCCATGAGCTTACGTCTATTTTGAAGACTAGTAAGATTATGATAACTGCAAGACTCGCTATAGCTTTGAGAGTAATAATGTTTCCTATAGTTTAAATGCTTAACAAATTTGCGTTGAATGCGTTCCAAATCGCTGATATATGTTATATAATGTGGGTTCCATACAGTACAACAATATTCCAGAATACTTCTGACATATGAAAAATACAGCAATTTTATACAATTAACATCAGAAAAAGGTTTACTAATGAATTACTAATGAATGGATGCACATAAAGAACTGGAACACATTGTACTTAGTGATAACCTTATTGAAGTAAGAGTAAAATGATAAATTGAATTTCAAGAATCCGTAGGCCTAGTGTGGGCATCGCAGTTAAAACGCGTTTTCGCAACCACCGCGTTGGTTGAGTAAACGGCGAAATTAAGGTAGGTATACAACAAGTATACTTTACAACAATACGTGACGTGACCTGTCAAAAATGTCACTTACACTCGCAAAACTGGGGAAACCCCAGATAAACGCGCGACTTGCAATAAGCGCGTTCAATTTACGCGAAGCCAAAATTGACGTTAGAAACTGACACTCACACAAAATGATAAATTAACTCTCCGCTAGGGGCTCTGTACATTTCCTCATACAAACTGCGCGTAAAACGCGGTCTTGGTAGAGCGCGTAAACTTGTAGCAAAAAGTCGCACTACGGCTACTGATGTATTTCAAGAGAAACGTTGGATCTCTACGAACTGTCAGTCGAGATAAAAGATCATTCGCTAATTATACATCAAACACTACGAAACGATGTACAATGTCCGCAGTTTCCTCAATTTCAAGGTCTCGAATAATTTTCCCCGAACTCATTATCCTTTTTCAAAACTGGTTTTGATTATTTTGATATTGAACATCCTAGTACAGAGTAATATGAATTATGCCATTTTAAAATTATGTCAAGACTTTAGTTTTACCCAAAATATAAGTCCGATCGGCTGTTTTCGTTTGCGCAGAACATCGCAGACTGCCACAGAAGCCGAACGTATAGTATAGCTCTGACCCGCTGTATAGCTCTGTCTCGCTCACATATAAGAGTGAGACCACGCACCGGATGACGCAAAATAGGAAGACCCTGCTCTAAAGACATTATAAAGGACGCAGGAAAACGGTGGATGGGGGCGGTTTAAGACTGTTTATCGTGGTATTCTGTGGGGGAGGCTTATGTCCATCAGTAGACTTCTGTGGTTGCATGATGATGATAAATAAATACATAAATAAATAATGCTGGAAGGTTCACACAACATCATCGAGCCCCAAGCTAAGCAGAGCTTGTGTTATGGATATAATATGATGGAGTAGGTGGTGGATTTAATTGTTTTGAAAATATACCTGACTATTTCTAGTATTAACTTCCTTCCTTATTTCCATTTCTAACTTATCGTGCTACTAACGCGGGTTCTCTCTTCGACAACAGCTAAATTCCGTCACTATCTAACTCAGTAAAGTTCAGGTAAGTTAGAAAGTGACAAAACAGCGCTCGCGCTACTTAAATTGAACGGTATTTAAACAAATATTTGCTGCGTAATCGACAATATAAATCGAGCATGCGCTCTAAAATAATGTTATTTGTTACTCTTTTTAATTTTATCAATTTACGCTGATAGGTAATAGAGATATTTACGTTATAAGCGCATTGTAGAGCTAAGTTCACGATTTTTTTTCGAGTTTTTTTTTCGATAATATTGTTTTGGGCTCGTTCATGCCCTAGGAAATATGATGAAGTTAAACATATATTTATGTGTTGTCTTAAACTGTGTAGATTTTGCTAGAAATACGTTAAAAAACTCCTATTTGACTCTTGACAGCCTCTTAATTAGGACGAGTAGTTCCTGATGGATCCCTTGGCTATGATCCAGTGGACTTTGATCCCCCTATTAGATCCCTTAAAATTTTCAGGCAACTTTCAAATTCCTGACAGATCCCTTGAAGATTTTGTTAGTGAAGTACAGTCAGCGTAAAAATAATAAATTTCTATAGGTACCTATTTGCCAATAAAAACTTAGATAGGCTGTCTAGCTTTTCATAATGTGCGACCTTACAATGTAATGATTACCTTGACATTAATATTATCATCGATATATCACAGAACATGTTCCAAAGGACAACCTTATAGGCATTACCATTGAATAGAAGTGTAATATTATTATGTTTACTGAGAACATTACGTCAGTTTCGTAAATAACTTGTCTTATTGAAGGCTTTCAATAAATCACATTTTCCTCATGTTTAACTAAACTGACAGTTTTTATATTTGCTGCGTTAGGACCTTCTTCCCCCAGTACTTACCCATATAATAATATATTCCTGTTTTACATGTTTTCATACGGTATATATCTGTTCCTTAAGTACTAATACTAAAGGTATAGGTCTATTCGGCGCTTGGTCAGCTTGGTGGGAAAAATATACAAAAGCTAAGCAGTATTTTTTGCATATTTAATGGCATGGCATACAGGAAATATTAAAATTCCTCTCAAACGGTTAGGTATTGAACAAACTATTGTTGTTATACCATATGTGTCCTCACATTATTGTTGCCAGTGACATTGTACTGTGTGTATACACAATATCATTTACTTATATACTAGCCGTGCACAAAACACGAATTATCCTTGGAAAAGCTACACCGTGTTTTGTCTCTTTCGTTCTAATTGGAAAATGCATCGCAATGCAAAAACACTGTAATAATAACCCAACAATAATTCGTGTTTTATAGTAGCATGGTAAGCTCATATTTTTTTAAAAGTGTATATTTTTAAGCAAAATGTGATACTCGTACACAGAAAAGCGAGGGGCGACAATCCATAACGCAATAAAACGAATAAAAAAACCCATAAAAATCGTACCCCGCTAACGAACCGAGCGGTCCTGAATCCGAACAAAAGGGCATCCAAAACAGAACATTATGCCAAAAACGTCACATCACATCACCATCACAATAAAGCACAATGTCATTGCCACTGGCAATTAAAAATCACACACAATTCATACGCACTTTCTAAAAAAACTTATTCCAAATTTGAACGCGCGTCAGACGAGCGCGGCAAAGCCCCGGCGACTGACCCGCGAAACAAACAGTATAAACAATGCGAGTGAGCGAGACGCCGATACCGTGCACCTGTGCACTTACAATTGAATGATCGTTGAAGCGAAACAGATATAAAACATTCCTCTTACTAAAACGAGACAGAGAACCCGCGAGCCTTTTTGCTGTTTCGGAATAAAATGCTGTAAGTGCAGTTTTGAACAATTAAAAATTATCTTTAAATTGTAGTAATAAAGTTGTTTTTCCGGTTGTGTGGAAGGGTATGGCTTGTGAGTCAGCCGGTTGATTGTCAGGGTCAACATTATGGCGAAAAGGAACGTCTGCAGCCAAATTCCGCAAGCCATGGATCAGCATCGCGTTTTCATTTAGATTTATCGATTGTTTTAAACTACAGCTGTTATTTTACGAGAACTTATCGAATAAATCACCGAGTATAGAGGCTAGTTTGGTTTATCGATTATCATAACGCATAATTTAAGACTAAGATCTATATATTATGACGTCATTTCATTCAGTAAAGAGGCAGGCGCATTCATAAAATGTATTCAGCAAGGTATCTCAAATCATATTATGATGATAAACACATTTCCCGACAAATAATTATTAGGTAATGTACTTTAAGTTAATAATACAAAATAATTATTAGGTAATGTACTTTAATTTAATAATACAAAATAATTCAGCAACTTCAAGTTTAGTAAGTACAAACCTAAAAAGTAGCTGAAAAATAGGTTTCTTTACATAAAATCGCAGTTTTAAAAAACCGGCTAAGTGCGAGTCGGACTCGCGCACGTAGGGTTTCGTACCATTAAAACGGCAAAAAATCAAGTTAGCTGCATATAAAAAAAAAAAAAAAAGTTTTGGGGTTATATTTAATTTTATTTGAGGGGGAGCCCCCTTTAATATTTATTTTATTCTGTTTTTTATTATTTGTTGTTATAGCAGCTAGTGCGGTAACATAAATACATCATCTGTCAACTGTCTAACTATCACGGTTTATGATATACAGCCTGGTGACAGACGGACGGACAGCGAAGTCTTAGTAATAGGGTCCCGTTTTACCCTTTGGGTACGGAACCGTAAAAAACTGAAGGCCTTGTTGTACAAAAGTTGTTCTCTATTTTTGTATGGAGTTCTTTCTAGATACATGGCGGTTTTTTGTATGAAGATTTCTGCCTGGCGGTGGCGCAGTCTCAAAGGACATGCCTTCAACATTCAGAGAACAGTTCCCACGCGTTCCACGAACGGTTAGAATCAACTTCCTTCAATTGAACATGTTGAGATGAAAACTGTAAATACTGAGAATGGATACCTTTAATACGATTTTGGTGGAAGTTGTTTATAATTTGGTTATTTCAGCGCCGGAGTGCTCAGCACGCTTCTGTGAATGAGCGTGTTTCCAATCAAAAATGTGCACGTACATTATTTCCCGTTAGATCAGGTCAATACGCAACTTCAATCGAGAATGGACTATTTTTAAGACGATATGTTAAAATTTTGGAGTCGTTGCGTTACATGCTCACTCAGTACCAAACAGTAAATTACTAGAGGATGATAAATAAATCATAGACAAGAAACACGATTGGTGAAACTTTTCTCGATAGCTTTATTTTTGGAAAATGGCCCCTCCTATAACCCATTTTAGATCCCTACTTCGATTAGATAAAATATGAAACGTAATTTTTATACTATTCAGTTGGTAGGTAATCACATTACTTCGAATTTGTTTTTTATATTTGCTAATTTAGAAGCAAAACGAAGTTTTAATCATTTTTCGCTTACGTCAGTTACTTCCGAGCTGAAGAAATCTAAACCTCATCTCTTCCCGGGTTCAAGTGAGCAATAGCGCTGTCACTTTCTTGTAGCTACTGTTTACTTGGTAGACTCCGCCCATTCGATTATAACATATCGTATACCAAAATTGCTTCGTGAAGTCTCCCTTTGGAGACACTCTAGTTCTTCAACCACTCTGGTTCTTCAACCAAGCTACAACTAGGCTCTTTCGTTGCACAGGCAGGGCGACCAACAAAAAACCAGTGACACAAGAAGAGAAGATAAAAATCATACTGGAACAAAGGGTGTTATTACTTTGAGACATGTTATGAATGACCGAGCCCAGTATTTCCGTGATTGTATTCGGACACATCCCATAGTCAGAGAGACAGAGAGTCAGTGAATTTAAATACCTGGGACATTTCCTGACCTCTGACTTGAAGGGCGATGTTGACATTGAGAGGGAACGGAGGGCGCTGGCTGTAAGAGCGAACATGATAGCCCGCCGGTCCGCACGCTGCTCTAAGGAGGTAAAAACAACGCTTTTTAAGGCTTACTGTTCGAGTTTTTACACATGCAGCCTGTGGGCGAATCATACGCAAAAACAGTACAGCGCCCTTCGTGTGCAGTACAATAATGCGTTCAGAGTGCTGATGGGGCTGCCTCGGTTCTGTAGCGCTTCGGGGATGTTTGCTGAGGGGCGCGTGGACTGATTTTACAGCATCATGCGCAAGCGGGGAACATCTCTGGTGCGCAGGGTCCGGGCCAGCTCCAATGGTATTCTGAGCATATTCGCAAATAGGTTTGACTGCGTATACATGTATCACTGCACTATGATGCATGCTCTCACTAATGACAATCACTTTAAATATGACTTATAAATAATTTTAATAATTTTGTGACATGACAAGTGTTGACATTTTTAATTTATTTTTTTGTATTTTGTTTTTATTAAATTTAACCTGTGTTGTTGCTTAAATAACTAAATGATTTTGTATGTCCAGCAGTGGACTTCCACAGGTGGATGATGATGATGTCATATTTTCAATGTTAGTTTGTAGTATTCAATTGTAATTATTCTTACTAATCGTAGTGTAGATAGAAAATGTATTTTACTAACCCAATGATCCTTGTTGATTTTGAATAAATAAATTAAATATATATTTTATAGTTTGATTTTGTAATGCATAGTGTTTCACATTACCAGTGTGGTACTCTTATATCCAGTGAACAGCACTTCCGAGCGGAAACCCACTACGCATATCTACGTGTCCCGCGTCTACTTCGACGTGAAGGCCGCAGAGGTGGTGGAGTACATCAGGAAGAAAGCCGGAGTGGGATTGAGTCATGAAGTTGTACTCTCGTCATAGTGTGAGCTTTAGCTCATTTATGGTGAGGGTCCCTACGGAAAGTGTGAAGACCTACTTGAGCCCTGACTTCTGGCCGAAAGCGGTGAAGTTCCGGCGGTTCAAGGGCCGCCTGTAACGTGATCCCCCGGCCCGCGACGCGTCGGCGATCACACGTGTGTAAGATTAGGTTATAAATAAAGTGTTTGTATAAGTTTTTTAATTACCTTTGTTTGAGCACGATCTCTCCTGTTTGTAAGTGACGATGTGGCTAAAGATGGAGCACAAAGTTCTAGAAGGCACCTATTTAATTACCTTTGTTTGAGCACGATCTCTCCTGTTTGTAAGTGACGATGTGGCTAAAGATGGAGCACAAAGTTCTAGAAGGCACCTATTTAATTACCTTTGTTTGAGCACGATCTCTCCTGTTTGTAAGTGACGATGTGGCTAAAGATGGAGCACAAAGTTCTAGAAGGCACCTATTTAATTACCTTTGTTTGAGCACGATCTCTCCTGTTTGTAAGTGACGATGTGGCTAAAGATGGAGCACAAAGGTCTAGAAGGCACCTATTTAATTACCTTTGTTTGAGCACGATCTCTCCTGTTTGTAAGTGACGATGTGGCTAAAGATGGAGCACAAAGAATAGAATAGAATAGAATAGAATAGAAATAATTTATTTTAACAGCAGCATACACACAGTCAAAAAAATAAAATATTTGTTGCTGTGTGTATAGTGCGGCCAAAAAAGGTCCGTGCTCAGCATAATGCTGCAGTGAACTGCAACGCTGATTTTCAGCACGGACCTCGGTTGACGCACGGACACGGCACACACACACACCTTGCTATGATAGATTATAAATTAAACAATGCAAGTCGCGTAGGCAAAGCAGGATATAAAATAAAAAAATCAAGTATTTGATGTAATAGGTAACGGATGAGGGAGCCATATCATAATGTGAACAATAAGTAGGTAGGTACCACCCAAGGGAGAAGTTTGCTCGTAACTAATCCTACCTACACGTTTTAAACAATTATTTGGATATTCCAACGACTCGCTGGTTAGGTTACTATTTGTACAAAAAATAAATAAGTAAATAAAACCGAAACATACGAAAGTTTACATTTACAAATAGGTAGTATACTTACAGAAACAAAGTTAAATAGTTATATTTTATCCAAAGAGATTAAGTACTTATCGTCGAAGTAATATATATGATTAGGTAGGTACCTATGAGCAAATAAAAAACAGATTTCTTAACATTAGAAATTACAAGCTTTCCTAAGTAGGTATTATCTACAGACAGATTAACTGGCACTTTGTAGCACTATTCACGTAGAAGAAAAAAAAAAAAAAAAAAAAAAGGTCTAGAAGGCACCTATTTCACTCTAGCCTTGAAGAGATTCCAATCCTATGTATTATGTATCGGTAATGTATGTTAGTTTCCAGGGTATTTATGTTGATATGGGCTTATTGTTCAGGTTTAGTGCATTTTTCAATAAGCCTGAAATAAAGATTTTGAATTTGAATATTATTACATACATTATCACAATGACATCTATATCTTCGGTCCATCGAGACCTTACACCGCATCGTCCGGTTCAAGGCCGCCATGTTGTTTGTTACCGCGACGTGTAGGTAACTGTTTATTACAAATCAAAATGCCTACAGGACAATATTCAATAACACACAGATTCATACCGACACTTCCTCAAACTCAAGGGAGACCGTGTGATACCACTAGTGGGAGATGACATAGCTGGTGATGTCATGGCCGAAACGAACAAACACGGGTTTACAAACAGTGTCAGGTGAGATTCAATAGAAGATAATACGGATACGTATCATATTTACAGAAATAATAATACTAGTATGTACAAAACTTAAAAATACAAATGAAACAGTTGAGCTAGCTAAAGACCGTTGCAAACTATCTAAAGGTAGCTCAATTTATCCAAATCACTACCAGAAAGATGCGGGCTGCAATACATATTATTATACGACCTCTGTGGCACGGCGGGCGAAGGTTGGCTTGCAACGCAGGAGGTTGCGGGTTCGATTCCCGCCTCGGAACAAATATTTGTGCGATCTCAGATATTTCTTCAGGGTGTTCTGGATGGATTTTTTTCAAATCGGTTTATTAGTTTCGGAGCCTATTCAATGCAAACAAACAAACAATCAAATCTTTCCTCTTTACAATTAGTTAGATATAGATAAACCCGCTAAATGCATATGCGGAACGCATAGTGTAAGGTATCGTTTTAAAGTTTACAAATAATAACAGTTTTCATCACAGGATATATTTATTATTATTGACGACCTCTGTGGCGCGGCGGGCAGCGGTTGGCCTGCGACGCAGTAGGTTGCGGGTTCGATTCCCGCCTCGGAACAAATATTTGTTCGATCTGCAGATATTTGTTCAGGGTGTTCTGGGTATTTTATATGTATAATAAAAAATATCAATCTATGTAATGAATTGTATTAAGTATATCAGTTATCTAGTACCCCTAACACAAACTCTGCTTAGCTTGGGGCTAGATAATGTTGTGTGACCTGTCCAGCATTATTTATTTATTTATTATTATATTGTCCTTGCGAGACTAATTGAATCCTCTCACAATGGCTCCTACTAACGGTCACATTCGTCTCGCTTCCCGGCTAGGTACTGACACTGAGGATTATAGAAGACATCGAAAGCAGCGGACATTGAGAGGTACAGAAGGACCACGCGAGGTCACGGTCAGGGCGAACGTAGTAGGATATTGCTTCGGTTTTTTAAAAGTCGCACCCATTTGGATGACTTTTTTTTGTATACTACTTGAATGACGGAACAAGCCGATGGCCCATCTGATGTTAAGCGGTAACCTCTGCCTATGAAAAGTGCATTACCTCATAGGTCACGTCCACCTTGGACGCGCACTATGTGGCATTGCACTGCGCCCGCCACCCTGAGACATAAAGATGAAAAGTCTCATGTGCCTGTAGTTTCACCGGCACCCTTACCTTTCAAACCGGAACACAGCAATGCGAGCACTACTGCTTTGCGGCTTAAATAGGTATGGTGGTAGTACTTCCCCGGACGAAGTCTTTCACAAAAAAGCTCTACTACTACTACAAAAATAACTTGATATAAAAGAGCTTCACAAACCCTAATGAACGTCCCCGTCTAGAGAACGTAAGTACTTTATAAAAATAATTATTTGTTTACTTTCAGTCCTTATAAAATGAACACAACAACTGTGTATCAAGAATATATTAATTTATAATTAATTTGTAGTATTCTTGTAATGAATAGAATATAAATTATTGGTGTTTACAATAAATAAGATTAAATGTAAGTGGGCCAAGATTAGACCCTTGGGAACACCTTTTCAATTTTAAGTACAGTTAACTTAGTTAGTAAATAATTTCAAATTTGACCTTAACTACTTGTACTATTATTTATTCTGTGCCAAAACCAACTTGATTTTGGTGATTTGTCAAAAATGTTTCACCATTTTAGGAACAAAATGGAGAATACCGAATCAGAAGCTTTAATATTGTCCAAAAAACTATCTGTTCTACCATATCTCAATTAAAACAATCTCAATAAAAACCGTGCACAATGAAGGATAATTCATTGATAAAGCAAATTCAAGTCTTATTACTGGTGGTTAGAGATGTGAATCTGAATGCAGATGGTGATGTCATTTTCGGTGTGCGGGAGGGTCTAGGTCGGACTGATAATACGAAGTGTCTAGAATATATTGAATCTGAATAAATTAAGCAACCGTTCCAGTTCTTGCAGACGTGAGTATTTCGTCATCAAACCAACGGCTATAGCAAGTTAATACCTAACTTCCCCTATCGTATCCATGATACTTCCCTGCTCAGTGCTCACCCTTCTTGAATATCGTGGCTTTGAGGAGATTGCGACTGTTGGTACAAAGAACTAATGTTTTCCATGTCTTCGACTTTTCGAATAAAGAGGGGTTTTCACGGCCGTTTCACATCATGCTTATAGTCTTGAAAATAGATGGCACCAGCTCTGTACTTAACTGTCAATATAAAGCGAAATGTCAACCTCAATAACGTAGTGATATATTTTAATGGTATTTGATTACTATCACACAAAAGCACAGACAACGCATTTGTTAATTTTGACAACCACAGTTGAGTCAGCTCCATCTATCGAAGTAAATCGAACTACTTTTTTTCCGAAAATGAAAAGCCCTCATTGAGAAGAAACAATCAAACATTCTGACTGAACCATTGGCAGTTTAACCCACTTATACTACTATCTTTTAGCACTAAATATTCTCTTGCCTTGAAATTGACGTTCTCGACAGAAACCAGATACGTATCAGATTTGTTTACATCATAAATTTGTTTTGTCACTGGCAAGAACTTTTATCTGTTTGCGAATGAGCTAAGCGATGATGTCATTCGTATGCATTTGGAGTAGCCAATTAGATACCTACCTAGCACTAGTTTCATTTCATCTCCCAAGTGATCTGAAGACCTGCTTTAGATTTCGTCTTCCAGGGGAAAAATTTGCCCAAAAACAGTAGTTTCATACATTAGGGATTATGGACAGATTTTCAAGTTTTTTTTTTATATTAGCAGTTTCTTTAATTTTATTAGTAGCTTTTAATGTGGTTTGGGTGTTCTGGGTATTTAATATGTATAATAAAAAATATCTCTCTATGTAATGTATTGCATTAAGTATATCAGTTATCTAGTACTCATAACACAAGCTCTGCTTAGCTTGGGGCTAGATAAATTTGCGTGAAATGTCAAGCATTAAAAAAAAATTATGTTTCAAATATCAAATCAAAATCAAACAACATATGAAACATATGAACCAGATGATATCTAGGGTGCAACGCATGAGATTTCAAGTTTTACATGTATCTGCCTACCCTTTCGGGGATAAGGGCGTTTGTTTTTATTGTTGTTGTTGAAAAGTGATGTTGGAACACTGATAAAAGTCGGGGGTTCTGTTTTATTTATAATATCTCTCTTAGTGGTATAGATCCACCAAATTATCCGTAGAACCATTTACCTACATTTTTCTATCATCTACATACATTTCATTCTACAGATAAGTTGGTGGATCTCTAGGTACACTCTTGACCACAGATATATATTGTATATCTCTATACAAGATCTGTGACAGAGGGGTCGTGGTGACAGGTCTTGTTGCGTGAGTGAAGCCTCAAGCGATGCGTCTCCACGCGGCTCTGTTACCAGCATGCGAGAACATTCGCTCATAGCACCATGTGTGATGGGACTTTTTTTTTCTTTTTTTGTATACTAATCCCTTACTAGTTTTTATCAGAATTTTAACAAATTGTGTTCCAGCTTTTATATAACATCTTAATTACCTCTTCAACTTATCATCCGAGTGTCTGATCAGCCGCGGTCCCGTAGCAACTATGCACGTAACTGTGACTAAGGTCAGTACTATCAGGTAGGTATCTGTTTCTGTGTAAACAGTGCTATTTTTGAACAGTGTCTTGTTTTCTTTCTTTCTGATAGTCTGATGTATTTATTGGTAGCGGGATATTATACATTTAAAACCCTGAAGTTCCGCCAGAAATTCCTGAAATACCTGATATTCCCCCAGAAATGGATCTAACACAACATGACGCAGCCCCACGTAAGATACTTTGACGTCCTCATGTTGTGTGACGTAAAT
Source organism: Operophtera brumata (assembly GCA_932527175.1). NCBI lineage: Eukaryota > Metazoa > Arthropoda > Insecta > Lepidoptera > Geometridae > Operophtera > Operophtera brumata. The sequence goes on along the minus strand of OW052239.1, from coordinate 46,925,104 downwards.
TTTTGGAGGAATTTCAGGATTTTTAAGAGGCATTTCATGCCTTCTTCGAAATTTAAAAAGTTATTCACCATGATGTGTAGAATACCCTCTCCCTGGGCTTATAGGGATATTATGTTACACCCTGTATATACATCTAAGATAAGATCTATTCCAATCAGACTATTAGTTCAACAAGTTGAACCTATTGGACAAAAATATTCCAACCAGTTGAACTTTCGCCAACTTTTTGGACGGAATTGATTGCATTAATTTAACTTTTTAATTATTTCAATACCTCTTTACCGTCTTTCCTTTAAAAACCGGCCAAGTGAGAGCCAGACTCGCGCACGAAGGGTTCCATACCATTATCTCATGTACCAAAAATCATATCTGTTGTATGGGAGCACCCTTAAATATTTATTTTATTCTGTTTTTTAGTATTTGTTGTTATAGCGGCAACAGAATTACATCAGCTGTGAAAATTTCAACTGCCTAACTATCACGGTTCATGAGATACATTCTGGTGACAGACGGACGGACGGACAGTGGAGGTTTAGTAATAGGGTCCCGTTGGCACCCTTTGGGTACGGAACCCTAAAAAAGGTTATACATATAGGTAATTATTATGAACTGGCCAATCTCATAAAAAATATCAACAAATGAGACTGCCGATTGTCATTCCTAACAATTTAGTTTTAAATCCTCTTTGTTAGAGTGACGATGGAATAATTCCAATAGGCTGGTACTTAGTCTTGGAAACTTTCCGCATCTATTTATTTTCTAGTTCGTATAACTTCTGGCTCCAACACTTCTTTTTTTCAGAAAAAACACTTTTTCCTTATGTTCAATCTAGTTTTGCACTTGAAGACTACTTCAAAATAAATTAATTTAAATTGCTGAGGTCTATAGATTCTTTACAACAGTGGTCTTAGCTATTTCATTTCCCCACTGGTCGGGGTTTACTGCTGGTTTTTTTTGGAATGCTCATGTAATTTGTAGTTGTTGAGTACCACATTCAATCGTTTTTATGTAAGGCTTTGTTTCGCAAACAATAGGTAAAGGTTTAAGTAGTTACTCAGCGAGTTAACTACTCAGAGGTTAAATCCTTTCGTTAACTTTTACTTACTGAGCAGATAAAGTGGTGATTAACACTACTGAGGGATTGTGAAACGCAAATAACAAACGCAACCGAAACGCAATTGTTTAGTTTTAGTTTTAGTTACAAATAAAATATTTTATTTTATTTCTTTCTTTCTTCTTTCTTTTCTTTCAAATACTTGTTTACTGAGCAGTTATATTTCAAGTAGCTTACTTAGAACTTTACTTATTGATTGTGAAACAAAGCCTAAGACTACGCAGTTTAGTTATATAATATTCTTTCAGTAACTATATGTTCCGATGTTTCGTGAAATCTTTGATTCTGTTCGTTTAATTTAATCTTTTAATGGGTACATATTTGTGCCTATTAGGATGACTTTAGAATTAAGTGACATTGGACCTGCTTGTCTGTTTGCTCTCGATAAACCGGAGTAGGGCCCAGCGTGCTTCACTTTCACATGATATAAGTAGGTCACGGACCATACTATACAACAAATCTATAAATAAATAATAATAAATAAATATAATCGGACAGTTCACACAACATTATCTAGCCCCAAGCTAAGCAGAGCTTGTGTTATGGGTACTAGACAACTCATATATTTTCTATAGATATATATTTTATGCATAGAAAATAACCCAGAACACCCTGAACAAATATCTGCGGATCGCACAAATATTTGTTCCTAGGCGGGAATCGAACTCGCAACCTCCTGCGTCGCAGGCGAACGTTCGCTCGCCGCGCCACAGAGGTCGTCAAAGTAACTCACTATCATTCAGAAAAACTCAGATAAATGCTACGGGGACGAGAGACGATGCTGAAGCATATTTTTACAAGCTTTTAAGTACCTATTTAACTTCGCACAATAGTATGTAGAAAAAAAAAACTTGCAACGGAGTTATAAACCATCCCTCATAAACTATGCCTCATTTCCATCCAACCGATTGAGCTGTGTTGCATACCTGTCCAGTTCCGATGACAATACAATATTATGGTGACAGTGAGCTGATCTGATGATGGATGGAAGGTGGATACCGGGTTTCCTCGATGGATAAGTAGACTGACCGTGTTTAGGCTCATTTTGATCAGCACACGGTACCGATCACAAATTTTATAAAACCTTGTTTTGTAAAATATATCTACAAAAAAGATGATAGTTCAACTGGTTGAACATATAGTTGAACATATTGGAGTAGAGGGTTGCATACCTGTCCAGTTCCGATAACAATACAATATTATGGTGACAGCTAGTAGATCTGATGATGGAGACGGAAGGTGGACACCGGGTTTCCTCGATGGCTAAAAGTAGACTGGCCGTGTTTAGGCTCATTTTGATCAGCACACGGTTCCGATCACTAATTTTATAAAACCTTGTTTTGTAAAATATTTACAAAAAAGCTGATATGTTGCATACCTGTCAAGTTCCGATAACAATACAATATTATGGTGACAGCTAGTAGATCTGATGATGGAGACGGAAGGTGGACACCGGGTTTCCTCGATGACTAAAAGTAGACTGGCCGTGTTTAGGCTCATTTTGATCAGCACACGGTTCCGATCACTAATTTTATAAAACCTTGTTTTGTAAAATATTTACAAAAAAGCTGATATGTTGCATACCTGTCAAGTTCCGATAACAATACAATATTATGGTGACAGCTAGTAGATCTGATGATGGAGACGGAAGGTGGACACCGGGTTTCCTCGATGGCTAAAAGTAGACTGGCCGTGTTTAGGCTCATTTTGATCAGCACACGGTTCCGATCACTAATTTTATAAAACCTTGTTTTGTAAAATATTTACAAAAAAGCTGATATGTTGCATACCTGTCAAGTTCCGATAACAATACAATATTATGGTGACAGCTAGTAGATCTGATGATGGAGACGGAAGGTGGACACCGGGTTTCCTCGATGGCTAAAAGTAGACTGGCCGTGTTTAGGCTCATTTTGATCAGCACACGGTTCTGATCACAAATTTTATAAAAGCTTATATCGAAACATACATTTACAACAAAAAAAAATGTTGTCTGAAGGTCTGTGGTTGGCGCAGTCTTACGTTAGTATCGGATGGTGAGATCAAGGGTTCTAGACCCAAGAGCCTCCGCCATTCATCTTTCCCCGTTAATAAAACTGACTACCAACTAAACTAACTCTGAGCCGTGGTGTGTCCAGCCTAAGAATAGACCCCTCCGTCTCATCCCGTGGATGTCGTAAAAACCGACTAAGGGATTACCCGGACTGATAGTTGGATTCGTTGGTATAAGATTTGTCCTAGCTGCCAGCTTATTATGGAATGTGTTGTTACTGGAAGAAAGTGTTAGCTGAGTCAGTCGTGGGAAGCAATGGCGGCGATGAGCTCACCCTTGCCACGTCAATTTCCCACGATGGTGCAACCCACAGTGAAAAGAGGCCCGCAGTGAGGCTCTGCCTACCCTTTCGGGGAAAAAGTCGTGCTTTTATGTATGTATGTATAAAACTGAATCCCGCATTATATCGTTGAATTCCCGTACAATGAGAAATGGCTCAGCCCTACTCTTGAACTAATTGTCCGGAAAAAAACACATATTTTTAGCCGCGCACCGCCGCGCCGCGTTGGCTTTGTGTATATTTTCGCGTTTATGTACCTTTTACGATTGCTATCCATCATGTGGTCTGGCAAAATAGTTTGGTTCAATTACTGGGAATCTGCAACAGTTAGGAACAACAGCTGACCGCCAGATCAGAGACACTCATTAATAAATGTAAGTACTGTAATAGATGAAGGACAGCTTCTAGGGTATCAGAAGAAAGAAAGATCACTTACATTTTACTACAAATAAAAACATTTGAAGGGAATACTGAAAATAGCTTATGTTAAATTATGTTATCTTCATCATAATCATCATCAGCCCACGCTAGTCCACTGCTGGACATAGGCCTCTGCCAATACGCGCCACTGAGCCCAGTGTTCGGCTCTTTTCATCCACTTTCTGCCCACTTTTCACTTTTCGTCTTTTTTTATTAATTATGTTATGATTATGTTTAATTTTAGTTATCCATTAAAATTTAAAACGGCTGTATCTATTGTGTGAAATCAGAGCAGCCGTTCCGGCTATGAGGCCACAGACAAACACATAAACACATCCGTGGCCTCAAACTTATACCAGCCTTCTTTTTAGTGGGAGGGTTACAAAACTGACCGGTTTACAGAATTTCACGCTAAATAAATGAGTACCAAGATTCTAGCACAATAGAATAGAGGATGAACTAAAGATATCAGATGATTCAACTACTGAGAATCAAGCGTCAATTTTGATGAAAAACATCACTGTTGTTGGTCTAGTCGGCATGCTAGTGGTAATGATTTGGGAGCCAGCCAGGATTGTATACACGTAACGCACATAGGCACGTGTGTAACACTTCTACAGAGAAACACGGATTTGTGGCGTTGTGTCACGAGTGGGGGACAACGGCATTGCCCCCCAGTGGGGCCGAACAGGTGGGGGACAGAGGGAATTCACGAAAAATATCATAATTTACCTATTTGTTTTAAAATGATCGTCTCATCCTAAAATTAGCAGGTCAGTGCGTTTTGAAAGAAACATCGATCTAATCACGTAGAACTAAAGAACAATTCAGTTCGAACTTCAGTATGGCGCTTGCGTGCGACAAAGGCACAGCGGATTTTTGATTGGTTTTTAATTTAAAAAAACCACTTCCATTTTTAAAAAAAATTGCACGGCACCTTGGTTTGCTATAAGATGTCATTTACAATATTTTAGGTATTTTTTTGATATCGCATTAGCAGGAGTTATTCAAATAAAATCAATGTTTACCCACAATATTACCCACCAACATACTAGCATTAGATAATATCCTGAACTTCTCTGCAATTAATTCAGAATTTAAAACATTTTATTTACGAAATAAAACTTCTATATAAAATTAACGTTTGCGTTACTAATCAGCAGGTTGTGTTTCAATACTTATATTATTGTTATTATTTTCTTGTTGGTCGCAGCCGTCGATACAGCTTGCCTACATTTTATCCTCTATGGGCCAGGATGACAAACGCGTGACCTCACCTAATTTTAAATGAATACCACTTATTAAGTCACTCGTTAAGTTATTAACACGTATTGTGGCTTATTGCCACTGTTTTAAGCATAGATCTGCGTAGCGAAAATTACAAGTGTATGGGTTTTAAGTAGTTTTGCTGACGTTTCGAGACTGAGTTCAGAAGCCTCTCCATCATGAGCACCGCAAGCGACCGCGTTCGACGGTACACCGATTTAATTATTTTAATTTTATTAATTTGTTCCTTTTTAGGATTCCGTACCCAAAGGGTAAAACGGGACCCTATTACTAAGACTCCGCTGTCCGTCTGTCCGTCTGTCACCAAGCTGTATCTCATAAACCATGATTGATAGTGTAAATTTTCACAGATGATGTATTTCTGTTGCCGCTATAACAACAAATACTAAATATATAACTGAATTAAATAAATATTTAAGGGGGCTCCCATACAAGAAACGTGTATTTTTTTGCCGTTTTTGTAGATAATGATACGGAACCCTTCGTGCGCGAGTCCGACTCGCACTTGGCCGTTTTTTTTTATTTGTTTTCTTTATAATTTTGTTGTTAGTTTGTTTGTTTCATTTCAATAATGTTTTTATTAAACGAAACGCATTTTTTCTTTTTTTTTTTTTGCTTTTTTTTTTAATTTAATTAATTTTAGTGTCTTAATTGATTTTATTGATTTTACTCAGCGCTAACCTCACCAAGTCCCGCTAGGAACAGGTAATGATGAAACCAGTCACCAGTTGAACGACCTGCCTTCAACTAATCCACAATAACTCCTCGCGAAGGCTGCAATCTGTATAGGAAGCAGCTGCGACCGAAATAGGCAGATGCATTGAGCAGATGCGTCCGATTCTTTATTTTGGAACCTTGGTGAATATTTTTTGCTGTGTCACGTTCTAGGGTTACATATCTCAAAACCGCAAAATGAATACTTTTCTTTAAGATCACTTTTGCTGTTTATCTCTTCAATCAATCATTTTGATCAAAATAGTCAACTTATCAAATATTTTGTTATTAAGCTGCATATAAATTGGGACCCGAAGCCACAGATTACTTAATAGTTACTACGTAACCGAAGCATACCATCACGTAACTGAACACGGGGGTTTTGTACATACTACTACTATAGCACTGCAAGTCAGCCAGTTTTAGTAGTAGTAGAGCTTTTTTATGAGAGTTCTCCGGCGAAGCACTAACGCCATACCTATTTCTGCCACAAAACAGTAGTGCTCGCATTGCTGTGTTCCGGTTACGGGTGCCGGTGAGATTACAGGCACATGAGACTTTGATCTTATGTCTCAGGGTGGTGTGCGCAATGCAATGCCACATAGGCCGCGTCCTAGGTGGACGTGACCTGTGAGGTATTGCATTGTTGTAGGCAGAGGTTACCGCATAACATAAAATGGGTAATCTGCTTGTATCGTCATTAAAAAACACGTATTATTCAGGTCTTCTATAAGTACCTGAGTAGTTGTTTCTGGTTTCGCTTCTTACTTCATTACTTTTTAATATGGCGCCAACTTTTTACCGTAACAAAGAAAGATAGAGAGAAAATTTCTTTATTTTTCCCCAAGAGGACACAACACACACGCACATAAACATAACACAAGAAAGCAAAAATCTAGTACTAAGGACAATTAGGTAGGTAGTATACAAACATAAAATTAAATAATAATAAAAACTGGCAGTAGAAAGTAGATTGTTAAGTTGGAAGGCATCGATGTGTGTTGTGTGGGGTCAAATACGTCCCTGTCTCAGCAAACACCAAACCCTAGGTTTAGTGAAGCGCTGGTTTTCAGACAGGGCCTAGGTAAATGATGCCACGAACATCAATAAACTACGGAGGGGAGGGGGGAATAGCAATAAACACCTATTAGTTTGTAAAAATAAATACTTAAATACAAAAACATTATCAGGAAAGTGCAAAATGATGAGGCTGGTCGGTACGTTAATTTCAATTAAAACGAACGGATTTAATGTAAGAAGGTATTCAAGATGTTTTTTTTATTGATTGATGTATTCTTAGTTCAATGGACGTGATTTTTCTGGGAATAATCATAAATACGTTACTGTATAAACAAATTAAGTAATTTAAGTATTTTTTTGTTTTTTCATATAAGGTTGTCGCATCTGTTTTAAAACCTGACAGATTTTATGATCACATTGACAAGCTCATTTAAAATTAATAACTTTAATGTTTATTTAAAATATTGACCTCCTTCAAAACGATCAAACGATTTATACTAAAAACTTCAGCTTATTGTATCAACAAATATTTTTCCTTCTATGGATTTTATGGTTCCTTCTAGATCTTTGTGCTCCATCGTCGGCCACATCGTCACTTACCAACATGTGAGGTCGTGGTCAAACAAAGGTCTATCAAAGTTAATAATAAATGTACCCAGGTTTCATTCAAACGAAACATGCTCTTATCAAAATATATATATAACTATAGTAACTAGCAGCGCCCCGCGGTTTCACTGGGATAAAAATGTGCCTATGTGTTATTCCGGGAGTCCAGTTATCTTCATTCCAAATTTCATGCAAATCCGTCCAGCCGTTTTAGCATGAAGAAGTAACAAACACACACACAAACTTTCGCATTTATAATATTAGTGGGAAATCGTTGCGTGACTGACTGACTGACTGACTATCAACGCACAGCCTAAACCGTAAGTCCTAGAGACCTGAAATTTGGAGGGTACGTTCCACTTGTGTTGTCAAGATTACCCGGTCTTGTTGATAAGATTTGTTGGTATAAGATTTGTCCTGGCTGCTGGCTTATTATGGAATGTGTTATTACTGAAAGAAAGCGTTAGCTGAGTCAATCGTGGGTAGCAATGGCGGCGATGAGCTCACCACTCGTCACGTCTATATTCCACGATGGTGCAACCCACTGTGAAAAGAGGCCCATTGAGGCTCTGCCTACCCCTTCGGGGAAACAGGCATGTGTCTATGTATGTATTTAATATGCAGATGAGGAGAAAACTTTCATTTGCATGGAGCTGACTAGTAGTACAGTGTCATCAAGGCTCAAGGTAATTCGACGGCCTCTGTGGCGCGGCGGGCGACGATTCGCCTGTGACGCAGGAGGTTGCGGGTTCGATTCCCGCCTCGGAACAAATATTTGTGCGATCTGCAGATATTTGTTCAGGGTGTTCTGGGTATTTTATATGTATAATAAAAAATATCTATCTATGTAATGTATTAAGTATATCAGTTATCTAGTACCCATAACACAAGCTCTGCTTAGCTTGGGGTTAGATAATGTTGTGTGAACTGTCCAGCATTATTTATTATTATTTAATTAGGGAAGTCGTTAGTAGTAATTTTTCAAATATTTCCACTTCGGTATAACACTACAGAAAACATGAATGAATAAGCTTACGTCACAAACGTTTAATTTTAGTCAGTTGCACATCACAGTGATCTCAGAGCGTAGTACCTATGTGCTGACATAAGTAGCACTGTTGATGAGTGTTCGGAAACACGTCGCCACAATAACCCTCCGATGAATAATCATTATGCTTAATATTAATACTGAAAACAGTACAACGCATCTATTACAAGAGTAAACACAATTACATGAGGCTGAAAATATCAGTAGTGCCATCTAGCAGCGAGTAGCGGAAACAAAACAACAATGACAAGGCAACACTAGTTCATTAGTAATAGGCGAAAATTGTAACACTTGTCAATGCAAAATATAGCAAAAATTCTTCGAACTATAATGGGTTTAAAAACCATTCAAAATAATATCAAAAGAAATGCACGTCCGAACAGTACCATCTAGTGACGAGTAGTAGAACCAACCTATGAAATAACATCCCTTCGCCTGGAAATACTACATATGAATAATAACAGATGGCGCTGAAAGCAATATTCTTACCTTGCATGGTGGTGCCACTTCAAGAGTGCATTTACAGTAGTTTTTTTCTTTTACGTTACCAGTATAAATGCTTTAAAGCGATTCTATTTGTCAGCACACAGAAAGCGCTTACCTGAAAGAAAAAAAACTTAAATTACTTCAATATTACATAAACAAATCAGCAAAATAATACTCTGGATTTTATACGTGAATTGTAATTTTCTCACAGTCTTCTAAGGTCCTAAGATCTACATAATTCTAATTTTCACGCAACGAGACTAACATATACTTTGTTAGTTTTACACATAAACCGACGAATTGAGATGCGATAGTTTTTCCTATTGGTTCGTGCAAATAATCACAAAACCAATCAATTCGCAAATGGCTTCTTTTCCGATTCTTACAGGGGAGTGAGAATCGGAAAAGAAGCCATTTTCGAATTACACAAAATATTTGCCGAGACCGGAGTAGCTTTTACACATAACCTTTATATTATAACAATATGAAGGTATTTAAACAAATTATTTTTATTATTTTATTGCTTTTTAAAACAAAACTGAGGCTAATATATTACTATTTCCGGTAAAAAAAACAATGCACAAACTTTTTCCTAAATAACTCGCTTGAAAAATGAAATAATCTTAAAATCTAATTAATTTAAATCTTCGAATATAACGAAAGTAATCTAGAGGTATTTGGTTTTTATTAGCAAATAAGGACATGAATATAATTAGTTCTCAATTCCTATTTCCGATGGTATAATAATGTTCAGAGAAGTATAAATGGATTCCAATCAGGCGAGTGTCGCTCGGGCGGGTTTTAATTAAGAGCGCCGTCCTTGCGGCATAGAAGCCGGCCTTGTAGTCTCACCTGCTCACTGCAGGTTAGTAGTAGAGTTTTTTTGTGAAAGAGTTCGTCCGGGAACGTACAATCACCATACATATGATTGAAAATATATAAAAATTTAAAAACTTGAAATTTGTACTGTAATCTAACCGGAAATTCCGACGCCATTTTTCTCAAATAAATAATATATTATATTATATTATATTATGAGCCTGTGGTGTCCCGCTGCAGGGCAAAGGCCTCCCTTCCCTCCTTCCATTTGTCTCTATTGTTGGCTATTTGGCACCAATCCTTCAAGTAGGAGTCTAGCTCATCCCGCCTTCTCCGTCTGGGCCTTCCACGTGGCCGTCGTCTGGGATCCAATCTGTCGTGCTCTTTGCCCATAGAAAGTAATAATAAAAAATAAAAATAAAATTGTAACTTCAAAAACTTCCTCAAGTCACGGACTACCTACTGTGCAAATTTTGTTGCGCTAATTCTACAACTTCATCATAAAAACATGATTCTACGTGAACCCTTTTCCCCGTGGTCCCCAGGACCCAGTGGTCCTTTTGACTAAAATATAAATTACTACTAAACTATCCAGAATCGTAGAACATACGTGGGGGGTTATTCAGATGTGCCATAAGTTCCCCCCCCCCCTACCTAGATGCCACCGATGATCCACCCCCTTGTTACACCGTGTATATCCGTCGGCAAAGTTTATAAAAATATAGTCTCGAAACTTATTACGACTTAGCATAATATTTACATAAAATTATTCGTACAACTGAAATTTATAAGTTTGCTTGGCGGCCCACGCACCTTACAATAACTAGCTATCTGTTGTTCTAACATTATTGTCCCTAACTTCCATTTAGGTGTAACTTTGATTCTAGCAATCCAGAATATATCAGAGAGTTTGTCTTTAACGAATAAATTCAAATTCAAAATCTTTATTTCATGCTTACTGAGAAATCCACTAAACCTAAACAGTAAGCCCATATCAACATAAATACCCTGGAAACATACATAGCATACATATAAAACACTTTATTTATCTAACACACTGAAGATCTAAAGATGGCGGCACTTTATGGACCCTTTTTAGGGTTCCGTAGCCAAATGGTAAAAAACTAAACCTTTATGGATTCGTCAAGTCTGTCTGTCCGTGTATGTCACAGCCACTTTATTCCGAAACTATAAGAGCTATGCTGTTGAAACTTGGCAAAAACAGAAAAAAAACAATAAATTTTTGGGGTTCCCCTTACTTAGAACTAAAACTCAAATTTGATTTTTTCATCAAGCCCATGCGTCATCCCTAGGGACGACAATAAAAAAAAACACAGGAAACCTAGGGATAGGTCTTCAAAAATGATATTGAGGTTTCTAATCCCCCCCGCCGTAACTTCTAAAATAAGAGAATGAATAAACTAAAAAAATATGATGTACATTACCACGTAAACTTCCACCGAAAATTGGTTTGAACGAGATCTAGTAAGTAGTTTTTTTTTAATACGTCATTAATCGTAAACCATCCAAGAAACTTTTATATTATGTTACTTGCTGCTACGGAACCCTTCATGAGCGAGTCCAACTCGCACTTAGCCGCTTTTGTAAAAGTGCTATGAATGTTCATTTCACCTTCTCATCACGCTTTTCAAACGTACGTCATACAGTCACCAAGAAAGAACCAGTGAAACACGAGGAGCTTGTTCATCATGTATTTATAGTTGCGTAGCACTCATTATAATAAATAGTCTATATTAATAACAATAAATAATGCTGAAAAGTTCACACAACATTATCTAGCCCCAAACTAAGCAGAGCTTGTGTTATGGGTATTAAATAATATGTGATATGCTGAGTTAAGAGACCTTTTAGTAACAGCAATCTAACAGTAATTTTGTGTATTTTCATGTTTTATTTTGTTTATATTGTTTTGTTACAAATAAAAATATTTGTATTCTATTCTATATACTTAGTACAACACATTACATAGATAGATATTTTTATTATACATAGAAAATACCCAGAACACCCTGAACAAATATCTGCAGATCGTACAAATATTTGTTACGAGGCGGGAATCGAAACCGCAACCTCCTGCGTCGCAGGCGAATCTTCGCCCGCCGCGCCACAGAGGTCTATGGTTGATAATGTTTTTTTTTTTTTTTATGTTTTTACTAATTTTTAGCTTTATTTTTAGTTTTTATTTTCTTTTACCTTAATTTTTCTATTTCTAAGTTTTGAGTACCTACAACGTGGCAAATGTAATATTTGTTGTTGAACTCAGTTATTGTTGTACATTACTTATCACAACTTATTTTCATTATAGTACTTTTTTATGTGTAATGTATATGATGTGTTTTAAATAAATAAATTAAACTCATGTTTATAAAAATAACTTCGATAAATTAAAGGAAAATGGAAAAGTTTGGACTATTCGTCACTTGTCTAGCTCTTCTCTAAACTAGCTAAATATACCTACTAATTACAGACTGATCCATCAACTATTCCTACCAAATTAACTTATTTATATTCAAAGAGATTCTAGCCAATTTGCTGCCACTTAATATTAGTGGGAGATCGCAGGACATTCTACGAATATCTTTGTAGAATGGAGTCGCGTTGTACCGGAGATAAAAAACCGGCCAAGTGCGAGTAAGACTCACGCACGAAGGTTTCCGTACTACTATCTATAAAAACGGCAAAATACACGTTTGTTGTATGGGAGCCCCCTTAAATATTTATTTTATTCTGTTTTTTAGTATTTGTTGTTATAGTGTCAACAGAAATACATCATCTTTGAAAATTTCAACTGTCTAACGGTTCATGCGATACAGCCTGGTGGCAGACGGACAGCGGAGTCTTAATAATAGGAGTAATAGGATTCCGTTTTACCCTTTAGGTACGGAACCCTAAAAACAGACTTAATCAACTGTGTACCAAATATCATCAAAATCGGTTCAGTTGTTAAGGCATAATAACCAAACCATTTATTGTCCATGTCGTAAAGCTGTAAATTCTAGTAATATGTTCAGATATTTTTATTTATTTATTTAGTATATTTGGTGTAGTTATATTATATATTTATGTTATTATAAGTTAGATTGTATGTATACGTATACTTTTATTTATTTATTTATTTGATCTACACCACCGTCCTTTATCGTTCTCGTCAATTCCAGTCCATCCCAAGGTTGTCTGGAAGAGATCGCTCTCAGCGATAAGACCGCCCATTGTACTTCCATAGGTACTTATTTTTCTGATTGTTTTTAATGTTATTTTTATTTTTGTGGTGTGCAATAAAGTGTTATCTATCTATCTATCTATCTTGCATATTTTTAATATTGGTAGGTACAATACAAACTTCATCATCATCCTGTAGACGTCCACAGCTGGAGGGGGGCCTTCCCCTTAGAATGCAAGGGGGGATTTGCCATAATCACCACGCTTGGCAGGCGGAATGGTGATCGCGGTATCGATTTTAGAAAGTCACGAGAATGCTGTTACCCACCACTGTTTTTTTTTTCAAAAGTTTCTCATTTATTGTCGGAGACTTTTTTTAGGTTTCTAATATTAAAACTTTCTGTGTTGCCTTTTCAGTAATTTCATAATTTCGAATATACAATGAGAATCTAAATTATATTTACCAAAAAAAACCTATATTTTTTGGATTTTGTTTAATCTCTGGTTAAATCCCTTAGTCGTCTTTCACGACATCCACGGGAGGAGACGAAACGAGTACATTTTTAGTCTGGACATTCGACGACCTTGGCATTTAATATCGAACTCGATCCTCCCAATAGAACTGAACCAGCGCTCCTATTTCTAGAGGAATGCTCTTGAACCCATTTGTTTACGGCCATTGAGTAGGATTCCACCACAGACGGAACACCAAACAGCTGATTCAGTTGAGGATTTGCAAGCCCGGCAAATAGTATCTTTATCTGAATATGTTGTTACTAAAATGACGTGCCTACTGGCAGGTGGTCCAAACTGACAAACCCTCCCCTGCCCACTTCAACAGAAAATTCAAATTCAATAATCACTAGGGTAATTTTGTGTAAATTTAGTTTGTCAATACGTATAAAATCATTGCGTGACTGACTGACTGACTATCAACGCACAGCCTAAACCGTAAGTCCTAGAGACCTGAAATTTGGAGGGTATGTTCCTCTTGTGGTCTAGGGGTGCAATAAGAAAGGAATTCCAGAAATACCATCCCTAAGGGGGTGCAGCAGGGTGTTGAAATTTGTATGGAAAGTACACACGGACAAAGTCACGGGCATTCCACTAGTGAGGCATAAACTAAATTGACTCCTGTTGCAACGTGACCAAACCTAGAAGGATCAGACAACAAACGCGACGCGCGGCTATTATGGCAATACCTTGTAGGTTTCGTCGACGTAACAGGTACCCAACGTGACGTAAAACGCCCGCCACACTGAGACGTAAGGATAAAGCCTCATGTGGCTGAAATTACCCTTCAAAACGGAACGCAGCAATGCGAACACTACTGCTTGGCGGCAGAAATAGGTATGGTGGTAGTACTTCCCCGGACGAACACTTTCACAGTGAGCTCTCAGCTAATGAAAGGTTGCGAGATCAGTCTAAAAGAAACTGTAAACCCAGAGGGGGCGGATGACACCAGAATTTTGATAGCAATCACAGATTTGTACGAGAATACAGCGCGCACTCGCACTCTTGACTAATTACGAGACCATCTCCGTTTTTAAAATCCGGAGACGGGTTGAGCCTAGTGTGTTTGTCTGTGATAGCTCCAGAACGGATGCTCTGATCAGAATACGGTTGTTGTTGTATGGAAAGTTGACGCAGTCCTTAGCTATATCTTTTGTAGAAACTCGTGTAACCGTTTCTAGGAGCATCAGCTCGCAACAGGATCTAAGGTACTGCTAAAGCTGAATCGTCAAGTACATAACATTGTAGATAACAAGGAGTTTCCATGTGTTCCGTTTTTAAAATTTTTTTGCAACACTGAAAATAGCAGCCTCCCACACTCATCCAACAGTGGCGCCAACCCTAGGCATTCATCTTCATACAAAAAGCAGTTTGAATTGGATATCTCGTAAAATAAAGACAGTTTTACAAAACCCCTGAAGTAAACCCTCGGCTTTGACTATTGATTTTATTTATCGAATTTCTTACCCAATAATACGCTCCATTTTCCATTTTCGATCTTCCAACAATCGAATCTAGCCAAAAGTTAGAGGTAACTTTGGGTTTTTATTTCTATCGAGAAAATATTGTCCTATCGTGTTTCTGGTACAGTGATCCCTCGGAATTATAATGTAGTATCCATGCATATTTATAATTTGAATATTGTACTTGATTGAACAAGAAGATTGATTGATTGTACAAGATTTCCAGTTAAAAATCAAATCTTAAGATTGGTAATTTTGCGTTATACGAATGATGATGATTCTGAGTTTCTCAATAAATCCGCTAGGGGCGCTAATCATTTTTACTATGCAGAGTCCACATTTCGCCTCGCAATTCGGAAATCTAAATAAAAAGTGCTAAACTTGTCCGTCATCAAAAGATGTATACAAAAAATACGCAAAGCGGTATAGTAACAAAAATTCCGAGCGAATGTTTTGACACAAAGTCTGTAAAAAAACCATAGGTAGGTACCTAATTATAGTGAACCACAATACGTTCATTACACCATCTTCATGCAAACAGGTATTATGTTAATTTTATAAATTTCAAATTCCCGTAAATTTTCAGTGCTCCATTGAAATAATTGTTAAAACGGAACACTCATGGAAGCACATCGGTGTCTAGCACGCATAATGTAAAAAAAGATAAAAAACCCCCGAAGCTAAAAACATACATACATGAACACTTAAAACAATACACTCTTTTTTTGGGGCAGTCGTGTAATAAAATGGTTACCTTAACCCCAGGCAGAAATCTTCATACAAAGAAAACGCTTCTCGCCGCAGGAAAAAGCAGTTATTATTGAATATCTCTTAAAACATAGATAATTTTACAAAACCCCTACAGTAAACCCTCGGCTTTTTTGCATTGATTATATTTACCTAATCTTTTACCCAATAAATGCACCATTTTAATAAACATTCTAATCTAGCCAAAAGTTAGAGGTAACTTTGTGTTTTTTTTATATCGTGTTTTTTTTTGTCTTATCGTTTTTCTGATACAGTGATCCCTCGGAATTATAATGTAGTATCCATGCATATTTATAATTTGAATATTGTACTTGATTGAACAAGAAGATTGATTGATTGTACAAGATTTCCAGTTAAAAATCAAATCTTAAGATTGGTAATTTTGCGTTATACGAATGATGATGATTCTGAGTTTCTCAATAAATCCGCTAGGGGCGCTAATCATTTTTACTATGCAGAGTCCACATTTCGCCTCGCAATTCGGAAATCTAAATAAAAAGTGCTAAACGCAGATTATGGGCCCTCTGAAGCTATAGGGATTGCAATTCCTATCTGAAGCGCATAGCTTTGGCATTGAGGGCATTTGAGACATGTTGTTTTCGAAACGGACAGTAGCCGTTCTCATGAAACTGTGGATCTCCTCCGATATTTGCGCAAACCTAATGTTTTGTTTAGAGTCGATAGGAAGTAGATATCGGTAAGTATTACCGCGCGTGGGTTTCAACAGTTTGTACGTAAATATTTACACCAATAACTGTCGAACTTATAACTAGGAGGTCTGCTCATGATCATCTATTCGATAAGTATATCATTTATCGAAGATCGTCGTCGTATCACTGGTTGTGTCGTGGTCCCTGCTTTGGGTCAGGGACCAGATTAAGGTTGCGCCTAAAGCAAAAAGCCCAATCGTGTAGATTTGTCTTTTCCCTGAGTAAATCAAGTACAATATTCAGATTAAAAATATGCATTATACTTACTGCATTACAATTCCGAGAACTGACTCTAACCAGAACACAATAGAACAATATTTTCAAGATATAAAAAATTAAAAAGTTACCTCTTGGCTAGATTCGATTGTTTCTTAATATTATGCAGATTATTTTATATTTATATTTATATTTATTTATGAGGGTTACGTAAAATTGTCTATACTTTACTAGATATTTAAATAAAATGCAATTTTCAAGCGGCGCGGACCGTTTTTTTGGTGTGAAGATTACTGGTTAACCTGAGAGATTGTGGACAGGCTCTAAGACGGTTCACTGTTGCCACAAAATACATAGTACAGAAGGTCAGCTCAGTAACAACGAGCGATAACAGGCGCACCTACTATACACGACGATCTCGGTGAAACTCGGTCAAAGGTTTTGTGACTTTGAATTACATGAATTGCTCTGTGTTTGGTTGTCTAAACCCAACACAGAACACAATAGAATTGTCTTTATTTAGCCATCCCTGGTTTTTTTTAATACTAAGAATGTCGGAACATGCAGGTTGCCCACCTGATGATAAGCGGTAACCTCTGCCTATGAACAGTGCATTATCACATAGATCACGTCCACCTAGGACGCATCCTATGTGGTATTGCACTGCGCCCGCCACCCTGAGACATAAAGATGAAAAGTCTCGTGTGCCTGTAATTTCACCGGCAACCATACCCTTCCAACCGGAACACAGCAAAGCGAGCACTACTGCTTTGGGGCAGAAATAGGTATGGTGGTAGTACTTCCCCAGACGAACTCTTTCACAAAAAAGCTCTTCTACGACTAATTAATTAAAATCGTAATCGGCCGGAGCTGAAATGTCTTTATTTCACGTCAGAAATGTAAACTTGTCTTTGCCAGCCCTAGAACTACGGCCGAGCGTAGGTTATTAAAATCAAATTCGCCCGGAACTGACCTTCTGTACTTTGTGTTACAACAGGTGGGCAGTTTGATAAACATTTCATTCAAAAACAAAAAAAAAGTATAAATAAGCAGTAGGTATATATAAGTACAAACCCGGAGTCTGCAGTTTATCTGAGGTGAGGCTCCTCAGAAGCCGCTTGATGCTGCGGCGCCGCCTCACGCCGCACGACTCCTCACTCATGACTCACTCACACACTCATAACGAGCGCTCACTGAACTCTCCTTCAATGAGGCTTGTAGATCAAGGGGATGTTTCTTCAGGATAAAACGGTACACTGTTTCATGGTTTCCAAAACGAAAACACACTGTGGACTACATTTAAAGGCTCACATATTATTCGCTTCAGAATGTCGCCAGTCATATTTGGAAAACGTACCTAGTTTTATTGTTGTTAGATTAGCCAAAGCTACACTGTCAGCAATGTCTTCTAATCAATATTCAATACTTTGTGTACAAACAAGCGAGAAAGCCCCACGGTTCGCAGTTTAAAGAGCCCCACGGTTCCCAGTTTAAAAAGCCCCACGGTTCCCAGTTTAAAGAGCCCCACAGTTCCCAGTTTACAGAACCCACGGTTCCCAGTTTAAAGGACCTCACGGTTCCCAATTTAAAGAGTTCACGGTTCCCAGTTTAAAGAGCCCCACAGTTCACAGTTTAAATAGCCCCACGGTTTCCAGTTTACAGAAACCCACGGTTCCCAGTTTAAAGGACCTCACGGTTCCCAGTTTAAAGAGTTCACGGTTCCCAGTTTACAGAACCCCACGATTCCCAGTTTAAAGGACCCCACGGTTGTGAGTTTAAAGGACCTCACGGTTCCCAGTTTAAAGAGTTCACGGTTCCTAGTTTAAAGAGCCCCACGGTTCTTAGTTTAAAGAGCCTCACGGTTCCTAGTTTAAAGAGCCTCACGGTACCTAGTTTAAAGAGACACACGGTTCCTAGTTTAAAGAGCCTCTCGGTTCCTAGTTTAAAGAGCCTCACGGTTCCTAGTTTAAAGAGCCTCACGGTTCCTAGTTTAAAGAGACCCACAGTTCCTAGTTTAAAGACCCTCTCGGTTCCTAGTTTAAAGAGCCTCACTGTTCCTAGTTTAAAGAGACCCATGGTTCCTAGTTTAAAGAGCCTCTCGGTTCCTAGTTTAAAGAGCCTCACAGTTCCTAGTTTAAAGACCCTCTCGGTTCCTAGTTTAAAGAGCCTCACGGTTCCTAATTTAAAGAGACTCACGGTTCCCAGTTTAAATCGTTTTAATGCATTTAGGTTAATCCATCATATTTGCAGTTTGTCTAATTTTTAGTTGGTTAACTCCGTAGCTGATGGAACTCGCGATTGGCCCAATTCGTAGTTGTTCAAATTAGATGATAGTCAATAATATCTTTAGTCCAATGTGTTGATCAACATTTATTTGCAGGGGTGCTTCTCCACAAGTTCTCCGAATATCTTGCCTAGCTCTCTGCTTCTCGGCTGACGAATTCGCATGCCCAGTGTGGCATCGATCCGCACACGCCCAAGAAGTGGACGTAGCACTAAACGAAACGTGCAGAATAATAACTGGCGGTCTGAAACCTACTCCACTAGCCACACTATACCCACTTGCAGGTATAGTAGCCCCTCCGGAGATCCGTAGAGCTATCGCCTGTTCAGTTGACAAATCCAAACAGGAAAACGAAAGTAGACACTCACTTTATGGCACCAAGAAGTGCAGAAGTAGACTTAAGAGCCATAATAGCTTCCTTAAGTCGACCGAACCACTCACAGTGGACAGCTAGCGAGGCGCGAATAAAACTTTGGTCGGAAAAACACCCTCCCCTTGTTGACCACGTTGTACCTGCAGAGAAGTTCCCTTCAGGACATGAACTGCCATGGTCCACCTGGAAATCTCTGAACCGACTCCGCAGTCAGGTGGGCCCCTGCAGGTATAACTTGGTTAAATGGGGGTATTCCGACGAGGCACAATGTGACTGTGGGTTCACTCCACAGACGATGCCTCACTTGCTGTCCTGTCCACTGTGCATCAACACCTGCACCCTAAATAAACTGTGCGAAGCCACTGAAAATGCTGTCGACGTGGCTAAATTTTGGTCTAAAACAATTTAATGATCTATGGGAACCAACGACACGATGAAGAAGAACATGTATTTCACTTTCCCTCAGATTTCTTCTTTACTACGATGATATAATCTCAAATTTCTTCCAATGAAGGTGCGACCTAAACTTCACAAACGAATACGAGCGTTATCCAGCACGTGCGATATTGCAGCCGCATATATCAATCATGGAGGATTATGCAGACCCCGCGCGCTCGGCGGAGGGTGAGCCTTTGGAATTGCTGATTTAGATTTTATATGCATAAGGAATAGGAAGCAGGTAGATACGGGTTAGGGGTCTTTCGTCATCGGGTAAATTCGTCACCGAAAAAATGTAGGGTAAATTCGTCATCGCTTGCTTTTATACTACGCGATTATTAAAAAATTATGATACGCGGACATCAGAACGAATGGAAAATCTCTCGATTATTTACGACATGGTACCCACGAGATTTCAATGATGTACTCTGACACACTTCAAAGCCACATTTAAGTTTGGCGATTACTGGCTGGTATACAGTGTGCATCATAATATCCCTATAAGCCCGAGGAGGGGATATTCTACACATCGTGGTGAATAACATTAGTTCTACGACTTTTTAAATTTTCGAAGTTTTACAAGTGTTTACATAAAATGAGGACTGAGGACTGAGGACGTTACGGTACGTTAAGGTACCTTACGTGGGACTGCCTCATGTTGTGTTAGCTACATTTCTAGATTAATTTCAGGTATTTATCGAGGAATTTCAGGATTTTTACGAGGCATTTCATGAATTAAAATCTTCAAAATTTTAAAAGTCGTAGAATTAAAGTTATTCACTACTATGTGTAGAATACCTTCTCCCCGAGCTTATAGGGATATTATGATACACCCTGTATAATAAGTATTCTAATAAGTATTACTTACCTAGGTATTCCTCTTAAATACTTATAACATCAAAGTTGTACAGATAGTTTGGCTTTTATAGTTTAATCTTAAGCTGGGAACTGACCAACGTTACGAGGTGTAACGTAACCTTCGCATCGAGCATGTTACGCATTGAGCATGTTCGATTTGTTCTAAAAAGCGTTGCTCGTTGCTCGCTGGTCTCCCCGTAACACTACGTACTGACTTCATGAATGCTCGCTGTGTAACATGTTACATTACACCTCGTAACGTTGGTCAGTACCCAGCTTTACATTTTGGACACTTGAGAGAAGTAACGAAAGTCATTTATCTAATTGGATACCTAAATGATTTGTGCCACAAATCTGAAATGTCAGCAAAAGGTTAAACCGAGTCGCCGCCATTTTTAGAAGTAGGTTGGGACACATTTTTCCCCTATTTTCCAGACTACGGGTTTTATAGAATATCATAAAATATGACGT
Organism: Operophtera brumata; assembly: GCA_932527175.1. Classification (NCBI taxonomy): domain Eukaryota; kingdom Metazoa; phylum Arthropoda; class Insecta; order Lepidoptera; family Geometridae; genus Operophtera; species Operophtera brumata. The sequence goes on along the minus strand of OW052239.1, from coordinate 46,903,983 downwards.
CATTCACAGTTTATACATACCACACGGCTTTTTTCCTCGGAAGGGTAGGCAGAACTTCAATGGAAGTGACGACACACGCCTTTTTCCCCGAAAGGGTAGGCAGAACCGCAGTGGAAGTGACATATACACACGCCTTTTTCCCCGAAAGGGTAGGCAGAACTTCAATGGAAGTGACGACATACACACACCTTTTTCCCCGAAAGAGTAGGCAGAACCTCAGTGGAAGTGACGACATACACACGCCTTTTTCTCCGAAAGGGTAGGCAGAACTTCAATGGAAGTGACGACCACGACCACTCTGTCACGATTAGGAAACGACGACAAAGAAGAATACGAAAACCCATCACGTTGAAAATGTATGCGTATATGCGGCCATTTAGAATTGAGAGTCAATTGTTAAATTTAAAGAATTATAACAATAGTGTAGGTAAAATTCGAATCGCATTTATTTGTTCAGGGTGTTCTGGGTATTTTCTATGTATAATAAAAAATATCTATCTATGTAATGTATTGCATTAATTATATCAGTTATCTAGTACCCATAACACAAGCTCTGCTTAGCTTGGGGCTAGATAATGTTGTGTGAACTGTCCAGCATTATTTATTTATTTTATTAAGTAAGTCAACTCATACAATGCAATGCGGGGATTTGTCATAGTCACCACGCTTGGCAGCCGAATTGGGATCCCAGTATTGATGTTGATTACTCAGGTGAATGCCGCTGCCCATATCCTGGTGTAACCCTTTTTAACCCCCGACGCAAAAACGACGGGGTATTATAAGTTTGAAGTGTCTGTGAGTGTGCGTCTGTCTGTGGCATCGTAGCTCCCGTACGGATAAACCGATTTTGATATTTTTTAAGGTGAATTAGTCGAGAGTATTCTTTGCTATGTTTTAAACAAAAACGGTTCAGATGTTTCATTGGGTTGAGGTTTTTTGAATTTTAACAAATCTAATTACTTGTTTTATCATTGATGGACCGGACCTTTGTTTGACCACGATCTCGCCTGATAGATAGATAGAAAGATGATGAACAATTTATTGTACACAACGAAAATGTAACAAGTGACTCTCAAGTCTTATAAGTGACGATGTGGCCGAAGATGAAGCACAAAGGTCTAGAAGGCACCTATTCACTCTAGCCTTGAAGGTACCCAGATTATAGTTTTAAGGAAAGAAAGACGACGGTAGTGTGTTCCACTCTTTAGCAGTTCGCATTATAAAGCTAGAACAGAAACGTTTACGACATCCACGGGAAGAGACGGAGTCTATTCCCAGGCACGCCACGCCAGTAGATCATTAATTGGTGTGATAGTAGATGAGTGTTTCTAGGTTGAAAAAAGAACAAAACAATGTTTTTAATATGCAAACTAGTGCAAACACAACCATTTCTATCTTTTTTTTTTAAGTTTTTTAAACATTTGCAATTTAATTCATGCTTTTTTTAACACGCTTATAATAGATTGGTCTGTATGTTTGTAGATATCAAACGCAATCTTTGATCGTGATTTTCCCCGTACTTCAAAACGTCGGAAGAACAAACAATATTTTATCGAATAAAATTTGATATGAAATACGTAGGTTTTTTATATTTTGAAACATGTTTTAAACAAGTATGCATTTTCCCTAGTGTTTTAAACTCTTGTTTTAAACAAATTTTTTAAACATAGCCAACCCTACTGTTTCATCTCATAATAAAATGTTATACTCTGACGTACAAAACGGATGTAGTTTGCGTGTAAAATTGATTTCCAATGATATCCAATAATAGCTAATATTAGTTTATTGAATACTAACAGGATCCGCTAGTTTACTCTATCTTTGATACGCGAGTTTATGTTGGCGCACAACGTGGTACTAACCAGCAGTCAACTTGCTTACTTTGCCAATTCATTTCAGGAACTGCAGAGTAGAGCGAGGATACCAAACAGGTAGTTCCCTTGGGTTTTCGGTGAATTTACAGTTACGTAAAATAGTCCAGTCATTAAAGCGCTGGTATGGACCCCAACATTAATTCCTCCGTCTCTGTGTTTTTGCACAGTGCTAGAGTATCCTGTCCAGAATAGGAATGTCCAAACATTCCGCAATTTTATTTTATGGAAGTTGGGTAAAATAGATACAAGTAATTAATTTTGTATAAATTTAAAAAAACTCTCAACGCAATGAAACGGCTGAACCGATTTTGATCAACCATAGCTAAGAACACTCCCGACAAATTCACCTTTCAAACAAAAACAAAAAACTAAATCGGTTCATCCGTTCGGGAGCTACGATGCCACAGACAGACACACACACAGAAACACACACACACACACACACACACACACACACACAAAGACATGTTAAACTTATAAAACCCCGTCGTTTTTGCGTCGGGGGTTAAAAATAGGTAGAAGGTATTGTAAAATGTTTCATGTCCTATCGAATCTGCACCTGAAAAATTGTTCAGTACTTACCTATTTTATTAAAAATCCATGCAAATTTATTGTTGGTTTTTTTTACGGTAGAGTACTCTAGTATTGTGCAAAAAAACAGAGACGGAGGAAGTTGTGTCGGGGTCGAACTCTTTAATAACCGGATTAAGAAGCAAAGTTATTTTAATACATTTCTTTTATTTAGTAGTTGTAGTGCTTTTTTGTGAAAGATTTCGTCCGGGGGAGTACCACCACCATACCTATTTCTGCCGCAAAGCAGTAGTGCTCGCATTGCTGTGTTTCGGTGCGGAGGGTATGGTTGCCGATGAAATTACAGGCACATGAGACTTTTCATCTTTATCTCTCAGGTGGGCGCAGTGCAATGTCACGTAGGGTGCGTTCTAGGTGGACGTGACCTATGTGAAACTGTTCATAGGCAGAGGGTTCCGCTTAACATCAACCGCTTCATCCGTCATACCAAGTTTAATGGTCACAATGCGAGTAATCAACATACAATCACTACAAAGGATGATCTAGGTGCATTTTTAACCCCCGACGCAAAAACGACGGGTGTTATTATTTTGACGTGTCTCTGTGTGTGTGTGTGTGTGTGTGTGTGTGAATATGTGTATGTGTGTGAATATGTGTATGTGTGTGTTTATGTGTATGTGTGTGTGTATGTGTGTGTTTATGTGTGTGTGTGTGTGTATGTGTGTGTGTGTGTGTGTGTGTGTGTGTGTGTCTGGCTGTGGCATCGTAGCTCCCGAACGGATGAACAGATTTCGTTTTTTTTTTGTTTGAAAGGTGAATTTGTCGGGATTGTTCTTAGCTATGTTTGATCAAAATCGGTTCAGCCGTTTCATTGCGTTGAGGATTTTTAATGTTTTACTAAATTAATTACTTGCACTGTTATTTCTTGAATACTCAAAGCATAAGAGTCCGGCCGGTGTTGTAGTTTTTGTTGTTTTGCTATTGATTGGAGTTAGTATTAAAGTACTTGTAGGGTCTAACCATGAATACCATCTTGTGCATTTGTGCAGTTACCAGTATGAACTTCTGTGAGCATTAACTGTACCTAAATAATGACTCCTTCATCTATAAAAGTGTTTGCTAAGATGCCTTGGACGAAATATGTGTGAAGGTAAGCGGCAAGCTATTTGGAACATCGTTGGACCTCGCAATGAGGTATACCATCGTAGGTTAGCACGGCTCATTACCCTGACATGCTAAATCGCTATAAACACTTTTTTCTCATCGTCTCGTCACAATAAACCTTTTGATGTCACGGCAGATTGCCTCCATCCCCTGCGCGAGGGGGCACTGACCCCAGGTACCTGTGAACTTAACCGATTGTACGAAAGAGGGTTGTAGTTTTAGGTTTAGCTATTGTTTTAAGGTGGAGTATAACGCAAAATTATCAATCTTAGATTAGATTTTTAACGGACTAAATCAAGTACAATATTCAAATTAAAAATATGTATGAAAAAACACAAAGTTACCTCTAACTTTTGGCTAGATTCGATTGTTTGTCAATATGGTATAGATTATTGAGTCTAAAATTGGATAAATAAGATCAATATAATAAAAAGAAGATTCAACCACGGGGTTTTTTAAAATTATCTATATTTCACGAGATATTCAATAAAAACCGCTTTTTGGCTTTTTTTGTATAAAGATTTCTGTCTGGCGGGAGGTTTAAGGTTGAATAAAACTCGTACTGATTCGATAGAATTGGTTTGTGATGGTTCTTTCCAAAGCCACATAACAAACCTACCTCGGCCACAAGTTGTTTTGTACCCGTCGATAGAAACCGTTCCTGTTTTTAATTAAGATGCCATAAAATTATCGGTTCACATTTCAATAATTGGTTTGAAAGGTAACTTACACCAAAGTATTGTTCGTTGAATGATTTCTAAAATTAAACATTTACGCCACCAACCGAACATCTTAAATTTATTATTTCACATCTGCTAAACGAAATTAATTCGTCACCAAGAAAACCAGTGAAGATAAACAAAATACGGCTTAGGTATGGCTTAATTTGACTAGGTAGGTAGGTATATATTAGCAATTTACATTTATAAACTGCATTTACGAAGCTGGAATACGAGTACATTGTTCAAAAATCAAAAATTACGCACTATGCCTGTGTATATTCTGTGACTATACTACGAAACGTGCAGTAAAACAGGTACTTAGGTGAGAGTACCTATTTTACCGCACGTTCCGTTGTATAGCGCCGTGCTTTTATTCCTTTACTTTTTTTTTTAATTTCCATAAAATATATTTAAGAGTTCCACCAAGGAGTTTCACATTACGAGAGTAAATAAGCTGAATAATTGAACCTCCTTGGAAGCGCTTTTGCTCAATACATTTGTCTCACTTTAATACTAAAGAGAAAATGAGACAAAAGATGTAGTTCTACATTTCATCACGCGCACGTGGCTCCATTTACAAATTCACGCCATTTTCATATTAGAAACGTCAAAGGTTGTAGCTACTTTCCGACTGATATTTATAAACAATAAAATAATGAGATCAAGCCAGGAATCCGAAATCTGCTTGAATGAGGCACAAATTGCGGGAAATTGTCCCTGGCCGCCAAAATAGGGGGAGCGCTATTTAATGATTTACAACAATTTTATATCATGAAAGACTCGCAGAAATACTCAATATAATTACCTATTGTACTGTTTTCTCGCAAATATGTTGAAAACTTTGAATGGCGTACGTGCGGAAATTGGTTTTTACAAACTCGTGACTATGGTAAGCCCTCGACTTCAACCAACTTACTGTACTAGAATCATTAGCTATTACCTAGTGTAGGATCAGGACTATAATTATGTATGTGTCTGTTGAGTGTTATGTTATATTTTCGACACTTCGAAATATTTCTTGGTGGATCGTGGTGGATGGAACAAACTTCAGTGAGTGTAATCGTGCTGTGATGATGATGATGATATGATGATGTAAATTTTCTACATAACATCATATTCACGAAAACAATGCAAGAATCATACAACGTAAGATGTTTATTTTACACGGTCGTAAAGTGTTTTTATATGACTACATACCAACGTATTTCATAAAGATTATTATAGAACATTGTTGTGCTCTGACTTCTGACAGATCTATCGGCATAATGTTCATATTTCAGTGCGTGAGCGAAAATAAGGAAAATATTACTCGAGATTGGATAAAGGAGTTTGTATAGATCGGTATTGCGTCTCCTAATCGACGGATCTGTATATTGCGGCTCCTTTTCGGCGTCGGAGGACGATTCTATTAATTTTTGTTCTCCCTTGAATTGCAGATGTCCGGCGCGGCGCTTTCTCACAACTAGTAGTGCAGCTTTATTGTGAAAGAGTTCATCGGGGAAGTACTACCACCATAACCATTTCTGCCGCAAAGCAGTAGTGCTCGCATTTCTGTGTTCCGGTTTGAAGGGTATGGTTGCCGGTGAAATTACAGGCACATGAGACTTATGTACCCCTTTATGTATTATATTCCCCGAAGGGGTAGACAGAGCCTCTTTTCACAGTAGGTTACACAATCGTGGAATATAGACGTGACAAGTGGTGAGCTTATCGTCGCCATTGCTTTCCAGAACTGACTCGGCTAACGCTTTCTTCCAGTAATAACACATTCCATAATAGGACAACCAGCCACAACTCTTATACCTTCGAATCTTATCAACAAGTCCGGGTAATCCCTTAGTCGGCTTTTACGACATCCACGGGAGGAGACGGAGGAGTCTATACTTCGGCTGGACACACCACAGTAAAGGTAAACATAACCAGTAGTGGTGCCTAGCGTGGATATAACGGCAAATCCTCCAATTGCAGCCCTAGGGGGAGGTTTCGTCCAGCAGTGTACGACTAATGACTGATGATGATGATGATGATGATGATGATGATGAGGTTATTTCAGTCAACTCACTGAAATGCGTCGTAATATTTCTAACTGACATGCCTAAAATCTTGTACAATCACGAGGACATAGTGTTGTGTTCCACACCGCCAGCGTGTGATAGCATGTTGTTTGTTTGTTACCCCTCTCTCCCGTACCCATAGAGAATGTTACATTATCTGTGGGGTTTACTATAGGAGGTACCTGCTTTGTTATCTATGGGGGTGTCTAGACATGCCTCGGGTGTTTATGGGGTACGTGTGAGGAGGCAATTCACAATACGTTTTTGAGCATTATTTCAATATAAAATGTAAATTATTGTTAAAAACACCTGAACATGTATCTACAGCTCGTTCACCGTAGGATGGTACTTGCCTTGGTGGGCACGCCAACCAAGGCAGGGGCCATCTACGGTGGAAGAGCTGTAGGTAGCGTTTTAGCGGATGACGTCAGAATACATGACTTTGACAGCCGTGATGCCTTTGTAATTATCAAACCCACACATTTAAACAATATAGAACTTTTTAGTTATAGAAGCGCGGGTAAAGGCTTTTGCAGGCCTCCGGGTAAAGGGCGCCAGGTTACCACCCGTTTACTAGTTTTTTAGGAGGCCCGTACCATTGCATAATGCAGGCGCTTGCAAAGATTTCCGCCGTCGTCTACATTTATTTATTTCATTCCTATCTTTTATATTTAGTTTTTTTTTTTTTATCTGTGATTATTCTTTGTAATTTTGGTACAATTTTAACCAATGTAGCTCGTCTATGGAGCACAAGTCTAGTGAAATGAAATGGAAGTGAATTGCGTGACTTTTCAAATTGGTGGAAATTGTCTACCAAAGTTTTTGAAAAACGGCCACTGTTTTACTAAAACATGACTTGACTTTGACGGCTTGGAAGGAGAGTAACGAAAATAAAATTGAAAAAACACAAATGAAAATGAAAGTTAACTTGAAAATGGGAAATGAACAAGCCCTAAGTCGCCAAACATAAAAAAAAATTACCCCTAACGTATTACGCACGAAAATTTACGCAACGTTGTCTCGCCACAGTGTCGGCGAACTTGAACCAATTCCACGTGGATGAGTGCCAACTGAGTCACAGGGAACCCTCGGTGACTCAGCACAGGATCTCGTAACATGCGATGCGACTTACACACATACAAGCGAGATGCACCAGCTTGAAGAGACACCAGGGCCCGACCATAGGAGATTCCTTGCCAATAACGTGTCACGTCATAATATACTCTAAAAAGTGATTCCACGCAGATATCTTAACGAACCCGCGTTATGTTACGTTTGGTCATAGCGAATAAGGGGGCAGCCCGAAAACACTGGCAACGGCTAAATTCTGTCACTAGCAGCTCGTAGGTAGAGATCCACCAACTTATCTGTAGAATGAAATGTATGTAGATGATAGAAAAATGTAGGTAAATGGTTCTACGGATAAGTTGGTGGATCTATAAGTTAAAAAATGACAGAATAGAGCTCGCGAAATATAATATATTTTACGGAAAATCACGACATGAAATTTTTTACAAAAAATTACAACGTTATCTAAAATCTGAATAAACTTATGTAATATTTTTCGTTACTCTACGTACGTTACTAAGTAATAGAGATGTGCTACGTTAGAAGCGCATTTTAAAGGTTATTTCACGTTTTTTTTTTATGGACATGGTTCATAGATTTATTGTTTGAACTCTTGGAACCTTTAAAAATATATGATGAAGACTAAATTTATTAGAAGATTTGCCAAAAAAGACGATTTAGTGAAGTGTCAAGTGCCTATTGTCAGCGTGGTAGCGTCGTTTTTTTTGTTTTTATAATGGCAACTTGTTCCGCTTTTTTTTATGAACTTCACGTAACTTATTCACGGTACAGACAAAAAGAATACCACAAGATTTAAAAATATGTAAATTGTACAGATATCTGTGTTATTATGAGACCTATCAATCTTGTCGTGGTTAGAGAATTAGGTTATAATGTCATCATGTATCTGTCATTTAAGTGTACCTACAAGCCGAACCTCTGGGGAATAATAGCCTTAGTTTTGTTTAATTATGATTTAATTCGTTATCAATTTCATCTAAAAAACATTATTTAACTGTACAAGCCGAAAGTGTATCTCTGGGGAATAATAGCGTAGTTTTATAAAAACTGTATCTCTTGGGAAAAAATCGTCAGGCCGGTATAAACCCACCGGTCCGTCGTCAATCCCCCTTAGCTCTTGTGCCGACAATCCGACTAACATTCAACTATGACTGCACTTAAAGCTAACAGCTCGTAGATTCACCTACATTTAAGACGATTAGTTTTGCCGAAACTCAAAATAGACCTTTTTGGAAAGCCTACTCCTCCTACAATAATGGCCCAAATAATTTAAAAAAAATCATTTAATAGGTATAATATAGGCAAGAAGAGAACAATATGTTTTTATTTTTTAAATTGCTGTTGCTTTTGACAGGAAAAAATAAAACATTGTTCCCTATAATTTACGCAAGAATTCCTACTCCTTCCAAACGCCTGCAGCTATTTTAATGATTCTTTCACAATATTATAGACAATTTACAGACTTTACACATGATATGTTTACAATTTCAAAAATAATTATCATTTTTAAACAATAAAACAAAAACTGTAAAACGAGCTGCCACGGGCGGTTCGACCGCGGAAGTCAGTCCGGCCCAAGCGTTCGCACGGGGTACCCGCGTCACTTTTTTGCTCCGCTCCTATGAGTGCCACCGACTGGTTCGGGCACAATAAGACACGATAGCAGTTAGTGTACTCATCGTAGTTTTTTATTTGTGCTTTGTGTTCCTTGAACAAAACATTGTAAATATTGATCGTTATCGTTTAGATATCTTGTTTGCGCGAGGACGCTTGTTGGTTTCTTATCTTTGACGACCTCTGTAGCGCGTCGGCGAGTAGCCGGCTGAGATGCGAATGGTTGCGGGTTCGATTCCCGCTGCGGGACAAATGTTTGTATGATCTGCAAATATTTGTTCCGGGTCTGGGTGTTATGGTACCATGGTACTCGTAGTTTCTGATACCTACAACACAGGGATGCCTTGTGTGGGATCAGGACTATGTATGTGACTGTTGGGTGTAATGTTATGTTATCTACTATAAGAATTAGTACGTATAAAAAAAATCACGAATGAAAAATCTCGGAAGAAAAACCTTGGATGAAAAATCTCGAATGAAAAATCTCGAACGAAAAATCTCGACTGAAAAACCTCGAATGAAGAATTTCGAACGAAAAATCTCCAATAATAAATCTCGGATGAAAAATCGCGAATAAAAATCATAAATGAAAAATTTTGAATGAAAAATCTCGAACGAAAAATCTCGAACGAAAAATCTCGGATGAAAAATCCAATAAAAAAAACCCAATAAAGAAAATCCAATAGTAGATAGATAGATAGATATAAAATACTTTATTGTACACCTTAGAAAATAATAATACGAACAAAAAGAAACAAAACTTAACAATATAATTATTATAGTAGGTAACAGTTACTGTATGTAACGCAAGAAAAAAACGCAAGCTGGCCACAGTTCTAAGGTTCAAATTAGGTTAGTAGGAAGGTTTTTTATGTAAACAACGAGTGCTCATTACGATGGTATGATTGCAAAATAGCGACTAACTCTTTTAACATCACTGAAAAAAAAAATATCTAACTGTGTGCAAAAAGTGCACAGTTAAAATTAACACAGTTGCTACAACATATTTTTCATTGAGATCTAATTAATTTACACCGTTGGGGCAACTGCAAAAAACAGTTAGGAAGCAAACAGTAAATAAATATGTATAAACAGTTACAGGAACTTTTTGGTCAATAATAACAACGTATCCTGGCAGTAATTTAAATTTCAACGGTTAAACATCAGTCCGGATAAGACAGTAAAATGAACTGTTTTACTTTAACTGTTTTTTTTTTCAGTTATGCTAACGTGTTTAATGTGTTGGCTCCATTTTAACCTCGCAGTACGGTAACTTTTATCGGTTTTCGGGTTACTCGAACTGTATTTTTTTTTCAGTGATGCATCAAAATAACTGGAAATACCACCAGCCAAAAACGATTGATTTCAAACTAATTAAAATGATCAACTAAGGTATTCAAAATGTGTGTTTACATTTTATGAAACCGGAAAACAAATTTCAACATAAAAAAACGGTAGGTATATGAAATCACAATTACACTTCATAAAAGGTAAATTAAGTACCTAGGTAGGTATAGAAACACAATCACCATGGTAATTATTTCACACATACTTCGCTGCATAATTTGTGTAAAGTCGCTAACTTAACGGCCTTACTTGTGGCATACTATGACAACACTGCTTCGTTGCTGAGGTACGGAGTTATATTTTGGGGCAATTCTACCAATAAAACTGAGGTTTTTTAAGGCACAGATGAGATGCATTCGATCATGTTTGGTCTAAGACAGACAGACACGTGTAAGGGTGTTTTCAGGCAATGGAGAATTCTCACTCTTGCCTCATTGTACATGTACGAAGTAGCAATCATTGTCCGGACGAATCATCAATGGTTTGCCCAGTACCCGGTTGGCAGTCGCCTAGAGGGTCGCCTGCGTAATCATTAAGGTAAAACAGCCTTATTACGGCACAGTGTGTTCGGCATGGCATGTCAGAGGCCCTCGGGCAGCTTGACAAACTCTGACACCAGAGGCCAGCACTACCTCATACGAAACGACGACGATGGCGCCTATCCTTTACAACAAGATTCCTTTGTCAATACGCACCGAAAACAGTATGGTGCTTTTAAAAATAATCTAACGAAGCTTTTAGAAGAAAAGATTTATTACTCGATTAATGAATATCTAATTGTCAAATTTTATTGTATTACAATCTAATTTATATCTGCTAATTTCAATGTCATTTATGTTTCATATTATTTGTTTGTACTTTTTATTATTATTGTTTGATATTTATTAATTAATTTTGTTTTTACTTGTATAAAATGTTGTAGGCCAGACATGGCAGACTATAGATGCACATTAAGACCTTAACTCCAACAAATGTTACCACCTAGATCTAACAGCAACAAATCATTTATCATTATCAGTATTTCACCCGCAGTAACTTATTTATCCGTGTCTTTAGGTAGCACTTCACTTCACTTTAGCCAAAACGGCTGGACTTGAAACTTGAAACTTGCAGTGTGTATTATTTTTAGGGCGAGATTTTTCTTTCGAGATTTTTCGTTTGAGATTTTTAATTCGAGATTTTTCAGTCAAGATTTTTTATTCGAGATTTTTCCTTCGATATATTTAATATTCGAGATTTTTCATTCGAGATTTATTATTCGAGATTTTTCATTCAGGGTTTTTCATTCTAGATTTTCCATTCGAGATTTTTCATTCGAGAATTTTCATTTGAGGTTTTTCGTTCGAGATTTAATATTCGAGATTTTTCATTCGATCATTATTTATCATTTCGCCCGCAGTAACTTATTCATCCGTGTCTTTCAAATTCAAATTCAAATTCAAAATCTTTATTTCAGGCTTACTGAGAAATGCACAAAACCTATACAGTAAGCCCATATCAACATAAATACCTTAGAAACTAACATACACATAAAAACACTATATTACTTAATCTAACGCGCATCTTTAGGTAGCAATATCACTTTAGCCAAAACCGCTGGACTTAGACTTGAAACGTGCAGTGTGTATTATTTTAAGGGCGAGATTTTTCGTTCGAGATTATTCATTCGAGATTTTTCAGTCGAGATTTTTCATACTAGATTTTCCGTTCAAGATTTTTTATTCGACATTTTAATTCGAGATTTTTAGTCGAGATTTTTCGTTCGAGATTTTTCATTCGAGATTTTTCATTTGAGAATTTTCATCCGAGTTTTTTCGTTCGAGATTTTTCATATACGTACTTATTCTAATAGTAGATAACATAACATAACATAACACCCAACAGTCGCATACGTAGTCCTAATCCCACACAAGGCATCCCTGTGATGTGGGTATCAGAAACTACGAGTACCATAACACCCAGACCCGGAACAAATATTTGGTCCATTGGTGTTTACCTGGTTGGGTATTCAGGAATAAACCGTTATGAACCAATAAAACTACTTGGTATGTAAAAAATAGGTACTATTATTTATATTTATATTTATGGGCTCTGTCTACACTTTCGGGAAAAAGGCGTGTGGCGTCTATGTATGTATGTATGTATGTATATTTATTAGTTCATTAGTCCATAATGGTTTTGCCTGACCTAAAGTAAATATATTTTATTGTACATAATTTGATTTTTCTTCCAAAAACCTGTTGTCTTACTTCTTAATCCAAGGGACAGTGTACATTTTTCATTATCTACTATACTAGGTCTAGACAGGACTAACAAACAAAGCTAAGGAAAATCAACAATGCCGCCAGGCATATACTATACAATAGCGCATAATTTCCGATGCTCAAAATCAAAAGTGCGCGAGTTCTCACACACAACAAACTAGACAACTGATATGACTGCATGACTAGAGCATCTCGTGCCAAACCGCGGCTGCCGCCTGCCGCGCGCCGCGGTCTGCATGACTAGCGCGACGCGCTCCACGCCGCGGCCGGCGCCCGCTGCCGCGCGCGCCGCTCGCCGCGATTATTCATTGTTTCTGAATATTGTGCCAATGTTTATGCATAGCGTGTGGTGCGGGCTCGGGATGCAACATTTCCTAGGCTCCGCCCAGATGTCCAAGGTCGTTCGAGGCTATAATCACCTTAACTGACGCTGCTCGCAACCCATATAGGTATTTATAAATCCATTGCCTCATAATATGTCTTAATTCGGCTATATTGTAAATAAATATGGACACGTGCTTTCTACAGACTCGCCTGTAGCGGCAGCAACAAAAGATAGTCTCTATCTAACTCAGTAAACTTCAGGTAAGTTACAAAGTGACAGAATAGAATCGAAAATATAAATCTACTATGTCCCTCTCAAGATAAAGATGTGACGTGTGTAAGATTAAGTTATAAATAATGTGTTTTTATATGTATATTAGTTTCTGAGGTAATTATGTTGCTATGGGCTTATTGTTTAGGTTTAGTCACAGATAAAATAATACTATACTGTTTAATGCAATTCTCAATAAGCCTGAAATAAAGATTTTGAATTTGAATATTAAATAATATTAATATTAGTAACTCTTGTTAATTTTATCAATATACGTTGATAGGTAATAAAGATGGAGAGATAGTTTCTAAGCGTATTGTAGAGCAGTTCACGATTTTTTTATCGAGATTTATCTGAATCGTGTTTTTGGCTCTATCACGCTTCACGCCCTTGCAAATATTATGACGACCAACATATTTATCTGAATCGTGTTTTTGGCTCTATCACGCTTCACGCCCTTGCAAATATTATGCCGACCAACATATTTATCTGAATCGTGTTTTTGGCTCTATCACGCTTCACGCCCTTGTAAATATTATGACGACCAACATATTTATCTGAATCGTGTTTTTGGCTCTATCACGCTTCACGCCCTTGCAAATATTATGACGACCAACATATTTATCAGAATCGTGTTTTTGGCTCTATCACGCTTCACGCCCTTGCAAATATTATGACGACCAACATATTTATCTGAATCGTGTTTTTGGCTCTATCACGCTTCACGCCCTTGCAAATATTATGACGACCAACATATTTTTGTTGTTGTCATAAAATGTATAGATTTTGCTAAAAATACGTTTAGGAATACGTGTTATTTGACTCTTATCGGCCTCTTAAATAATTGCCAATATACCTACTCGGTATTTCAAATTATTAATATGAAAAATCAATCATTAGATGTTAGTTCGTTATACTACTAGTACTACGTCGTGTGTCTGGTTCTGTGTTGGTCACTCCACGTTATGTCAGTGACCTAGGCTTGAGATATGGTGGCCCTGGAAAGGTCTAGTGACAAATGGAGAAAGCGTGATGAAAGGATTCAGGTGGTTCTACTCACTGCAGATTAATTTATTTAAAAGAATATTGAATACCTACTTATTTAAAACTAACGATAAAAAATTTTTTTTTACTCAGGCAAGTAGTATAAATTAAATTGACACCAGTTTTGAACACAAGGAAATCTACAAGGAATAAAATAGGTAGCCGATTAGTGTATGGTGAACCTACCTATTCTCCCTACTTTTTTTTTTTAAATCTTTTATTTGACATCTGTCCCATAGCGTGTGATGTCAATGTTTAATAACTCTCTAGACTTTATTTGGGTTGAAATCTGCCATTTTTGAAAGAAACGTCGTCATTTTTATTTTATTACATTTTAATGTGTTTTTTCGAGTTATTTCGTGTAATTTTAGTGGCATTTTAACCGGTGTAACTTGGATAAATGGCACATGTGTGATGTAGTGAAATTTGAGTGTATTGCGAGTCTTTTCGAAATGGTGGATTTTTTCCTGTAAAAACTCAGTTTTTCTGCCACAATTTAAACTGGGTTAGGACTAGACGGAGACTCTTGACGACTTGACTATAAAACTATAATAATTATATCACTTGACATTGGCTAAATTGTTGCAAATAATGCACAGAAGCCATTACCTAAGATAGAAGAAGAAGACTTTATTTGCTATTGCTACTGCAAGCATCACCGACTGTTCCACAAATGGCCCGTACATCCGGGTCGGGTGGCGATTATCAACATCACTATTTTCGGTCCAGCTTTCGGCATTCCTGATCAATCAACAATACGGGTACTTCATCGCCTGGTGATAATTTAAAACGACAGTTTAGTGATAAGTTATGCGACTGGTATTGATTGACGTTACCGTAAAACTATGAATTCCTCGAAATACCGACGTCTGATTATGCACAGTCCTATGCGTAAGTGAACACTAAGATTTACGAGTTGATAGACATTTATAATTCGGTTTAAGGCGGATACTCTCGATTGAGGCACGGTTTTTTTTTTTGTGTTTTATGCCAATTACATCTCATGAACACTCTTTCAGATAGCGAAAGTTGATTTCGCGAGAACTAGAAGAATTAACACACATGTTTCAATTGATAGTATTTCATAAATATCATCAGTTTAGCTACGATATAGTAACACATTTTTACAGTGTTTTTGTTTTTGTTTAGGGGGATGGTAGTTAAACTGATGATATTTATGAGATAGGTATACTATCAATTAAAACATGTGTGTTAAGTATCCTAGTTCTCGCGAAATCAACTTTCGCTATCTGAAGGAGTGTTCATGAGCTGTAATGGGCAAATAACACCAAGAAAATATAATTTCGCGCATCAAGCGAGAGCCTTAATAGCTACCCATATCTTACAGTCAAATCAACCACCGATAACAAAGAGAAAAAAAAACTCTATTCAGAGCTAAGTGCAGTCCAGTCAATACAGGATTTGGCCCCAACATTAATTCCTCCGTCTCTGTGTTTGCACAGTACTAGAGAACCCTAATTAGAACAGAATTACAAAAAAAACAACATAAAAGTTGTATGAAAGTTGGGTCAAAAAGGTATTGAAAAATGTTTTAGTCCCTATTTTATCACACATTTGCGGAACCCTAAAATAGTGGGTAGAAAATGTTTAGAATGCAAGTAATACAATGCAAGTAGAATTCCCTACAGTTTGAATTTTTGAAAAGTATTAAAATTTGTACACTGGTGTTTTGAACTACTGCAAATTTTCGACGTTTACGACTTTCTTCTGGACAAAACACGAAAATTAAAAAGAAAATATTTGGTTGTTTTTCATTATTTAAAATCAAACTGTAGATGAATCTACTGGGGTTCCGCACATGTGTGACGAAATAGGTACCTGAAACATTTTTGAAAAGCTATTTTACCCAACCCATATAAAAAAAAAGTTCTTTGACATTCCTCTTCTAGGTACTAACCTACTCTACTAAACTGTGCAAACACTCAGAGGCAGAGGAATCAATAACCAGATAGTTTCAAAAGTTATAGAGGAATTAATGTCGGGGTCTCCATACAAATAGGCGCTTTATTGACTGGACCAGTGACATAAGAAAGAAGCAAAACAAGTACCTACATCGTTACCTGGAGGGCAATTCTCGTGCTTTAGAGATTAAGTCGAATTCGACATATTATTATGTCGAAAAAAGATGGCGAATGTCGAATAAAATCTTAATTTGCTATTCTCGTGATTTCACAAATAGACATAAGTCGACCAAAATCATTCAAATCGAATACGATTTGATGGTTATTGTGACTTTTTCGTTACATTTTTTGTAGACATTCATGCTTCGACATAATCTCTAATTTAGAGATAATCTCTACAATCCAAGTATTGGCCTCCAGAAGTGACTTGAGACAGCATCCTTTGGTACGAGCACTGTTTGAATCGCTTCTGCCCAAAAGATTCCTCACAAACGCAGATTCCCAATTCCATTTGATTTAGGTCAGGGTGTCCATAAAGCTGTGTTTACGGTCATGGAATAAAATGCTCATTGCTGTCCATTCAATCAATGCAACCTGGGCCCGCCTGGGACTCGTCATTTAGACTTTTATCGGCGGCCTGGCTAGTGCCAATGAATTTGTTTCTTTTACTTATTAAAAAACTTGTTTTACACATAATTAAAAGCGTTTTTGGGCTATTTTCTATGTATTGCGACAGAAGAAGCAACAGGATAGGTAGTTATATTAAGAACGTCAGTAGGTATTATCATTGTTTTGTTGTGTTTTGTTTTCATATGTTTTTTGTTTTTCTACTCTTTCTTCTGTCTGTTCTGTGTATGTGTGTGTTGACAAATAAATATATTTCACAGCCTCTTCAGCATTTGCGAACCTAGCATTGTAGGTAACGTATTTTAAAATTGTGTACAGTTTTACCCGAAATATAAGTCAAATAGACTGTTTTCGTTCGAAAGAAGTTTGCGCAGAAAAGCGCAGACAGATATCCGACAGTAGCCGAACGTATAGTACCTATAGCTCTGTCCCGCTCACATCTAAAACACGACCGGCCGCGATTTTGCCGCGAAATCGATTATCCAATAACAGCGCAAGATTTAAGCGCATGATTGCTATTGGTAGAAAGAAGGTTCCCGCGCTATAGAAATTGGTCTACGGCACAGGTACATCGGGGCGACTTATATTTTGGGTAAAACTGTAGCTCGAATGTAGAGCGTCATATGTTTTTGTTCTTGCACCATTTAATTCGCACTGCTCCAGCCAGCTCAAAGGCGTTTAACAAAAACACATGCCCTACAACTACATGCCGACATACGGCTATTTTTACGACGTTACCTTATTTTAGTGCCTGTTTGTTAGGTATTTACTGTCGTGACGCGAACTGGACCTGTCTGGAATATTTTATTGGATGTAATGGAAAATTACGTTAACAATGAAATTTGAGATGCTTGTATCTTAGTACAAAACTGAGTAGTACGTAATAGACGCTGAGTAGACGCTTTTGGAAACATAAGAATCAAGAAAGTGTTCTTCTCCTAGTTTACTGATGTAAAGTGGTCACCGTCACTTGGAGACATTGTCGATGCGTTCTCTAACCTACACTGATCTTGAAGCGGCCCATGTTTTACGAAGCGATGTAACTTCAGATGGTAGTTTAATTTAGGGAGCGCCCCTTTTCAGATGAGGACTGATTTAATAATAATCTGGCAAATTACTATCGTTATCAACATTTGTTACGCCTGCCCCGTCGACAGTTACCGTGACAAAGTTGTTATCTGTTTCTAATACAACATAACATCATCGCCATGGTAACTATCGTCGAATCACAGATTTGAATACTACCTATGCTAATGAAACTGTTTCAAAAGAATACATTAACAAATATAGACCTTGCCGTCGATTTAACATGAATCTCTGAAGGTTTATTCCATTACAAGAATGAATTTGATACGCCTTGGAGTGCCCTGCCTGACGCGACGGAGAGGCTTCACACTGACACCTAAAAACTGTACTGAGCACATCGCTGCCGTCATTGCGGAGACGTCACTAGCTGGCGCGTCCGTGCTGGCTCACCCCTACGACGATATGCTATGACATAATCACGAAAAGACGAAAAGCCACGAAGTTTCCACAAGCCCTGCGTCGTATGTCCTACACAGAGAGACTCCGCGCATTACGCCTCACTACCCTACCCTACCTTACCCTACCCTAGAGGAAAGACGTCTGCATGGCGACCTCATTGAGACCTTCAAGATCCTCTCTGGCACTTACAATTTGCTTGAATTTCAAAAGCTCAATGAAGAAAGCTCAATTTCGTTGAGAGGGCATAGTTGTAAAATATCCCGTGGATGTGTTGGTTTGTGTTGGATGTCCAATACAAACACTGCACAGCACTTCCTTAATAACAGAGTGGTCCATAATTGGAAGATGTTGTTACCGCCTTCGACCAAAGTAACTTTGGTAAACTTTTCCATGATGAATGCCTGCTAATATCTGTGACGAACAGCCCTATCAACAACATGAGATCAGAAATGAATCTGGAGCAGGCAGACATTCTTTATACATACTAAAGAAGAGCAGATAGGTACATAATGTACGTAGGTATTTGTTAAGAGTGTTTTACAGTGACGAATCTCTACGACAAAGCGTTAGCAATGCCTGCTCCATGACCCTCGAGCTATAAGCAGACATCATAAAAACTGTAACGTCTATTTCAAAACTCGTGTTTTCATGAAATTGACTCCGTAAAATATGAGGCTGTAAATATGTATATTGTTTGCACGAATCATTGTTATTGAATGTTTTATGAAACGATGACTGTCTTCAATTTATGAGCCTTTATTCCTAATTTTCATCTACAAGTTGTGTCGGTGCGCGACATTACTATAATATTTCTGCCTAAGATGAAACGCTGTTAGTTATAAGTTATAAGTACATATTTTAAATTCTCCATACAATTTTTAAGATTGTATTCCCCTGTTTTCTCCTCCGAACAAAGACCAACTTTAACATTTTTTAAAGTATGAAGGACTTTTTTTTTTTTAACAATGATATCTATGCCTTTATCTTTGCCTGATGTCTTCCTTTTATTTACTATGTTAAGTATTTATTGTTATCTATTATTATTTGTATTTTTTTTAGTAAAACGTATGATCATGGCGTTAAATTGACAACCTCTGTGGCGCGGCGGGCGATAGGTTGCCTGCGATTCTGAAGGTTGCGGGTTCGATTCCCGCCTAGGAACAGATAGTTGTACGATCTGCAGATATTTGTTCAGGTTGTTCTGGGTATTTTCTATGCATAATAATAAATATCGACGTATGAAATGTATTGTATTAAGTATATCAGTTATCTAGTACCCATAACACAAGCTCTGCTTAGCTTGGGGCTAGATAATGTTGTGTGAACTGTTAGTTTTATATAGATTGTATGGTAAAAAATATTGGTCTAGTGTCATTATCCAGGAAGGAAAAAGGGGAATTAGTTTGTATGCAATGAACACCGCCCGCATTTCCTCCTAAATACATGTTCGCGTTAAAACTTTCAACTGAATTCGAGTGAAAGCTTATGTATTTGAACTTTCATGGTGCCTGGTGGGCGGTTCTCGCATGACGAAGCGCTTCTTAGATAGTCTTTAAACGTCAGCAGACAAACAAAAAAACGTGATAATAAGCCTTATTTTCATTTTAACAAGATTAATTTTGACGTTTTTCAAAAGATTTCAAAGCTTATATAGCCATGCTGTTCGTGCGTGTGACACAATCCTAATATTAGTTAGTGCGTGTGCACTGTGCATGGAGACAGGCTCGCGGAAGTTCACAAATAGCGGCGTTGTAGGAAACTACTCGCGTTTCAGTTTAACGGCTACTGTTACTGCACAAGTGGTGCATAGTTCATTTTATTCAATAACCGATCTAGTATTGTTCCCAGTTTGTCCCCTATAGAAAGAATCACATATCATTGTATCATATTCTTTTATTACCTAACTATTGTAGGCGTTTTTTTCCTGATAAATCAAATGTTTTCATTATTTTGAGGGTTCCATTAATTAAATGGTCACATAATTCGTGGCATTTGTGAGCTGTCAACTAAAACAAAAAGCTCCCAAATTAACTACGTAGCTCGAAAAAGCTTTGATTCGTAAATGGAGGCAAAAAACTCAAGTCATAGCACATAAATAAATTAGGTAAGTACCTACTTAATCTAAATCATTAAATAGTTCGGTTTAAAGTACCAAAACACATCATAATCAATGTAAATTGCTTGAAAACTTATGGGGTACTTACATAGTTCAAAGTCACTTGGGTCCTCTTACGGTCAATACTAATTGCCCCATTTCGCTGCACCCAACTAGGTACCCCTATGCGACGGGGTGGCTATTGAAAAGCGCTCGAGTCCCGCCCTTGCTATCTAAATGAGATTCCCGAGGGCGGAATGCAGTGCTCATTTATAGATATTTGATTAGGCAGCCGTTTTCACCTAATAATACATTATGAATCATTTATTACGTGTCCGAAGGTCCATCGGGTCGTAATCACGTTCTCATAAATCATGGTTTAGCTTGAGACCATGACTATTTAATAGTTTTCGCAGTGGCCCGAGACTGGAACAAACGATCCTTAACCCACATGGTTCTTTCCAACAATAACGTTCACATTCAAAGGCTCTTCACAGAACCACATTCTTTACGAATACACACCACATTTCTTATCAAAATAGAACCAATGCCACGAGGGAAGAAGCCAGTTCTCATCAGCTCGAGGGGTTCAGGGATCGGAAAATACCATAATATCTAAAACCAAAGGCGTTTGAGCAATGTTTCCTGACAACCTTTAGAGACGGAGCAGATAAAAACCTGCCAGCCTAGACGGTATTTGCTTCGACATTAGAGTAGTTATGTTTCTTGTTACGGACAAAACAACACAGGAACAAAAACGTCTAGGGCGCGAGGCCTGCTACCTCAACCGTCAAGGACATGACGACACCCCTACGTATTGTTTGGTTACCCTCAGATGTAAGATAGAGGCGTGCGCCTGAAGCTTCATTCTGTTTAACTCAAACAGCTGATTATGAAACATGCACAAAGACCGCTAAATGCGACAGTCAAATGTCCGCAAAAGTATCGCATCCTGCGATACTAGCCGCGCTGTCTGATAACGTTACTCATTATGATTCAGACCAATACTCACATAAAGGTTACAGTGTGTGGTCTTGCCAGTTGCAGCCATCCAGAGCTTTTTACTTGCACCATAGTTGTATACAATACCCTCAGATTAGACATCGACCCTAACATAACCAAGACACCTCCCGTGACCTTGGTCCGCGTTGAATGTTTGCCAACACCCCGCTGCACCCTGTTAGCCGGTGAATTTCGGGGATTCCTTAGTACACCCGTAGAACACAAAAGGAATGTACCTACCCTCCATATTGCAGGTCTGTAGGACTTACAGTTTAGTGCGTTGATAGTCAGTCAGTCTTCATTTGTGTCAAAGTTATTTTTTTTAGATGATTTTTGAATATAATGTGTCCACTTTAATTGCGTTTTATGTGCCTTTATTGAGGTCGTCCCTTGTGCAGGTGGTAGACACAAAGAACAGGTGATCAAAATATGGGGCATTCACTGAATGGGAGCTCCGCAGTTGTATTCAGTCAGGGAGGGTCCCTCAGTCCCCATTTACAGATATTGTCTACAGTGGCCAACTTGAGTTCCGAGTCTATTGATGGAATTCCAGACTGGCCACGGGAGATTATGTGTTAGGGCAAATGTTCTTCGGGAGATATAAATTATGAAATGGTGGATGCTCAGTCAGTCAGTGAGACCGTCAGTCAGTCACGCAACGATTTTATATTTTCATTTTATTTTCATATTGATTACAGGCAGAAAAGGTAAGTAGGAACTAAGTTAGTAGAGCACCTATGGGTCAATTTCGGCTCTTGTTCTGTATATACTAGGAGTATACCGCTAATCCACTTGGAACGATCTTCATACAAACTAAATTTGCTCCTATTTTGGATATAATCTAACCATAAAATGTTGTATACGACATGATCTGGACCCTGATTTCTGGTCCTGTGGTTTGTCAGTTGCCCATTAAACTAGTTTCCAAATCACACGGTTCATAGCTTTGTATGGAAATGTAGCCCATGCTATTCTACTAACTATTCTCTAGATTGTATTATCAATATGTTTATACCCAAATTAGGAGCAAACTTCGGTTTGTACGGAGCGCACTAGTGGTACATTCCCAAGCCGAAAACTTTTCCGTGCCGACTAAAACGCTTCGTAAAATATCTTTTTCACAGTATAAATAGTTACCTAAACTCCAAATATTTGCAACACTTTGCGAAACAAACAACTCTACAACAATGTTGTTTGCTCCAACTTTTATACAATTTTACTCTTTGACATTGAACTGGACTGGAAGCCATGTTATATCGTAAACATGGTGAAATAGGCTTTGACATGGAAATTGGTATCTTTTTCTGTCTGTCTGCTCAGAATCCCTTGCCTGTTTATATTGAGTTAGCTTCTTATTGTGCTGCGTGTTGGTGTAAGCCCTGGATTTCGAATGAGACTAGTGAATTACCAGGTTGGTACCTATACGTCGGTACTAGATCAAACCAATACAACAATAGTTGCATGATACTGCTTATGTTTTTCATTTTTTAAACGTCCAAGTTCGTGTTGGTAGCCAGGACAATATTTCTGATGCAACGGTTCTATTATATATTCTGTGGCAACGGATGCAAGGAGATGGCGTAGGAAATTACGTTTGAAACGAAAAATGTACGGCTCGGACACACTGAGCATTTATTTTTTGCTCTCTTTGAAGATCTGTTGAAAGCTGTCACACACAAAAAGTTTTGATAAATTAATATTTAACTTTCTTTTCAGGAAAATTTTCATAATTTTGTTTGGATTGTTGATTATAAGTGTTTGTATCCTTCAAGCATTAGATAGTCAACGCCGTCAGGGCCTAGTGAAAATACTTATTGAAGTATAACTTCATCATCAATCTTCCGCTTTGTTTTTATTCCTCGTCAACTCATTAGTGCAGTGTGTTGGCATTCGACTGAATTACTCCTAGAGATATGGATATATAATATGTTCATACATACGGCCAATTAAAATCCCATTTGGCCACACTCTGGTTTTATTCCGCCCTTCTGCTCCAGACTTTTAGGAATAGGACTAGGGGGGCCATACGGTACACAGTCCACAGATCTTAGATTATGTTTAGTAAAATGCCTTTTTCCCCGAATAAGAAGGCAGTACTTCAAAGGGCCTCTTTTCACTGTAGGTCGCACAATTGTAGTGATATTAAAAAAGCGGCCAAGTGCGAGTCGGATTCGCTCATGAACGGTTCCGTAGCAGCAAGTAACATAATATAAAAAGTCTTGTAGTTCGTTGTAACTTTAATCGATGTTTTATTAATAGTGTATTAAAAATATCTACTTGCAAGATCTCGTTCAAACCAATTTTCGTTGGAAGTTTACATGGTAATGTTTCTTAGTTTTATCATTCTCTTATTTTAGAAGTTATGGGGGGGGGACACATTTTAACACTTTGGAATTGTCTCTCGCGCAAACTATTCAGTTTAGAAAAAAATTATATTAGAAACCTCAATATAATTTTTGAAGACCTGCTCTTAGATACCCTACACGAAAGGGATCGATGTTTTTTTTTAGTTTCATTTCTAAGTATGGGGAACCCCAAAAATTTGTTGTTTTTTTTTCTATTTTTGTGTGAAAATCTTAATGCGGTTCACAGAATACATCTACTTACCAAGTTTCAACAGCATAGCTCTCATAGTTTCGGAATAAAGTGGCTGTGATATACACGGACAGACAGACAGACAGTCAGACAGACAGACATGACGAATCTATAAGGGTTCCTTGTCTTGTTGACTACGGAACCCTGAAAAAAACATTGAAATCACAAGGATCATTTTGAATCGTCTTATAAAATAAATTTACTCCTGTTCCAACGCGACCAAACCTAGAAGATTAGACTTGAATAGTGGTGATCTCATCGCTGTCATTGCTTTCTCACGACCAACTCGTCTTACACCCGTTTGCACTAAACATAAGAATCGCCTAAGTTCTTTCCTAACTTGTTCAGACTACTCCTAACGATAAATTTGCTTGCACTAACCCTAAGCCATTCCTTAGTCCACTTAGGCTAGGCTGTTCTTAGGCTTAGGTGTATCTTAACTAGGACAAGCCTAACTTATGTTTAGCGCAAACGGGCGTTAGGCTGTCTTCCAGTAATCACACATTCATAAATAAGCCAGCAGCCAGGACAGATCTTATACCAAACAGAGACTGAATCAAATCCAGGTTTCTGTACTATGTGGCAAGCTGCGTGTTGCTATTAAACCAAAAGTGGCGCTCAAGGGCTTGTTTTCCTGCTCAGCTGTTTTCTTTGAAATGTCATCAGTGTTGTTATATCGTTACCGTAATGTAGGGAGCGGGCAGTGACGCCACGAGATTGGAGGGGTGCGACAAGGCCGCTGTGCGAGGGTAGCGCACTCACTGGAGGGATGGGACTATGTGTGACGTGTTATGATTGATGTAGGTTAGGTACCAGGAGAAACCTGCACTCAGTGTATCACGGATTTTCTGTTGTGATTTTCAATGTTTTGTTTTTTTCCGAATGTTTTTTTTTAATGGGACATGTTTTGTTTTTCGGTCCTCTAATTATTTGGAATAGTACCTATGGTAGGTAGGTAGCTAGTCATTATTCGAAGTTGATGAGGTCAGCCGTTTGATACAATTTATGTATTTCCCCCAGATATGGTAATGTAAAATCGGAAACTTACCGAGGATTTCTTTTTTCAAAATGTTATAGGAAAGGTTTTTTTTTCCTTTTTTTTCTTCTTGATTGACGGAACAAGCAGATAGCTCACCTGATGTTAAGCGGTAACCTCTGCCTTTAACCACAGAATAAATAATAGTACAACTTTAACAATGCATTACCTCATAGGTCACGTCCACATAGGACGCGCCCTATGTGGCATTGCACTGCACCCGCTACCCTGAGACAAAGATGAAAAGTCTCATGTGCCTGTAATTTCACCGGCACCCCATACCCTTCAAACCAGAACACAACAATGCGAGCACTACTGCTTTGCGGCAGAAATAGGTATGGTGGTAGTACTTCCCCGGATAAACTCTTTCGCAAAAAAGCTCTGCTACTAAAACTACTTATGAAGGTTTTTTTTTCTTTTCAGTTTGTATATTTATAGTGGACTCTAAATTGCATTGTATTCTACCGGAGCCCGCTGTATGTATGGCTTCACGAATAATATGCGTCTCGAGGATTCTTTCCTTAACGTCTGTTTGTTGTTACAGCATAAAAGTTATTTATGACGCAACGCGCTAATAAATTGGCTTGGTTTTATATCAACCTGCAATATTTTAGGTGATACTAAAAATTCATGTCTGTTTTTCAACAAGATATAAAATCACATTTCTTTCATGAAAATGTACAAAACTCCATCAAAATCATTGTTGTAATTTCAATGAAAATTATACAACCAGTCCTTGTATTGTTTTCTGCTCTTTACTAATCCTTCTTATCAGGGCTTATTCCACTATACCCCATGAAAATCCCCCTAAAAAGTGGAATCTAACAAAAAAATGTATTCCACTAGAATCCCCCTCGTCGGGGACACGAGCTCATTCAAAAACTAAAAGTAAAGTTTGTTAGTGGTATAGAGTTTATTTTGCGGGTGTTTGTCCGGGGAAGTACTAGGAGTAATACCACCATAGCTATTTCTGCTAAAGGCGTTATGTGGACGCTAACTATTGGCCGCGTAAAACAGTACAAAGTTGCGCAGCGGGCTATGGAGAGAGCTATGCTACGTGATAGAATCCGGAATGAGAAAATTCGTAGAGGAACCAAGATCACCGACATAGCTCACAGATTTGGGAAGATGAAGAGGCAATGGGCATGCCATATAGCTCACAGAACTGATGACCGTTGGGGAAGAAATGTTCTCGAGTGGCGACCACAAACTGGACTACGCAGAAGAGGAATGCCCCCCTCTCGATGGACCAAAGACTCGCAGGAAGGCGGTAGATGGAGGCGGCTCAAGAACGTTCGTTGCATTCTGTGGGGAGGCCTGTGTTCTAGTAGTGTTTTTTTTATTTTTTTTATACTTCTTGAATGACGGAACAAGCTAATGGCCCATCTGATGTTAAGCGGTAACCTCTGCCTATGAACAGTGCGTTACCTCATAGGTCACGTCCACCTAGGACGCCGCCACCACTGAGACATAAAGATGAAAAGTCTCATGTGCCTGTAATTTCACCGGCACCCTTTACCCTTCAAACCGGAACACAGCATTGCGAGCACTACTTAACTGCTTTGCGGCAGAAATAGGTATGGTGGTAGTACTTCCCCGGACGAACTCTTTCACAAAAAAGCTCTACTACTACTATGACGATGATTTCTGCCGCAAAGTAAAGCTTAAAAGTTATCTTTTATCAGGTCACACGGGAGGACAAATTGTTATTTTTACTAAACAAAAACTATTTTATTTTGACTCTCCTTGTTTAGTCTCCCGAGATAGAATAGCTAAAGGACATGCTAGATGTCCCGGCACAACTAGCCAGCTTGTGTCGCTCCAGTTGACCTTGACATTGTTTCTGTACCCACCTAACGATAAAAGCAGAAATTCTCTTTGTGATGGAAATGCTTGTGAAATTCACGGAATAAATACATGAGGGAAGATTAAAGGGCATATCGGGAAACCAAATACCTACTTTGAGAGGGAACATTACAAGTTCTAACTAATGCTTACATGATTTTATATGCCATAGTATAACAAGAAATTAATATTGTAAAAATTACAAAAACCCTCTACGCAATCAAACGGCTGAACCGATTTTGATCAAACATAGCTAAGAACACTCCTGACTAATTAAACTATCAAACAAAAAAACAGAATCAAAATCGGTTCATCCGTTCGGGAGCTACGATGCTACAGACAGACACACACACACAGACATATCAAACTTGTAACACCCCGTCGCTTATGCGTCGGGGGTTAATAAAATCATAAAAAATAAATAAATAAATAATGCTGGACAGTTTACACAACATTATCTAGCCCCAAGCTAAGCAGAGCTTGTGTTATGGTACTAGATAGCTGTTATACTTAATACAATACTAACATAGATACTTAGATATTTTTTTATTGTACATAGAAAATACCCAGAACATCCTGAACAAATATCTGCAGATCGTACAAATACTAGTTCAGAGGCGACAATCGAACCCGCAACCCCCTGCGTCGCACGCGAACCTTCACCCGCCGCGCCACAGAGGTCGTCAAATGGAAAATGCATATTTTAATACCGTTTCGACTAGATCAAAAATAGTTAATAGATTTAAAAATATATGGCTATAAGTAGGTGTAGCAATAAGTAGTTTAAATTTATGAAAATATTGTTATAGTTATTTTTATTTTATTTTTTAAAATATTGAGAGGTTGTATGTTACTTATCCAGATAATAAGCCACCGTTCTATGTCATACAAATAATTCCAGTCCATCCCAAGGTTGTCTGGCAGAGATCGCTTATAGCGATAAGACCGCCCATTGTACTTCCGTGTTTAGTTTATGTATTAATTTTTAAACTAGCTTATTTTCTGTGTTGTACAATAAAGTGTTTTCTATCTATCTTCTATCTATGTCTGCGAGGTATTTTGCTTACTACATTAAGCTGACGTTTAAATATAATTTCACGTGACAAAATATCGAAATAATAACATTATAATTAAGAGAGTGGTCTGTGAAAATGACACATCGAGTTTTGACACTATTCCATTACCTGTGACCTCCACCTTGCGGTGGGATTTGGAACTAATTAGGTAAACAAACCTCTCAACCGTACAATTGTGTAGAAAACACATTACTTGTTTTGTCAATTACTTCATTGAATTTTTGTTCTGTACGTAATCAGATAAATGTGAAAATAAAATCAATGTATACCACCTATACAATCGTTGCGTGGCTGACTGACTCAGTCACTGACTATCAACGCGAAGTCTAAACCCTAGGTCATAGGACCTGAAATTCACATAGGTACATTTCTTTTGTGGTATAGCGGTGCACTAAGAAAGGAATTTCCTAAATACACACCCTAAAGTGGTGCAGCGGGATGTTGAAAATTGTATAGCAAAAACTGCACGCGGGCGAAGTCCCAGGCGTTCCACTACTGGATACTTGAGAAATCTCTGTGCACATGTTGTGTTTTACATATTATGCTGTGTGCTTCAGGTTTCGTTATATTTTATAACAGTTTTATTCGTTTTATTTTACCCCAAATAGACAAAGTGGTCAACAACTTCAATAACTGTACCAATATGGGTGCAAAGTTAGTATATAAAAACCATCATAACCGAATCGCAAATTAACATGGGCAAGAAATGAACAAACCCACAAAAATAACCAAAAAATACAGGACCAAAAAAAACAAAATTAAATCAAAAACGCCCTAAAAACTCTCACAACCTAAGAAGCCCTACAAACCTTTAAAAAAACCCTTCCTACTCCTAAAAACAGAGGGTTTAGCCTACCCTACCTCCCTAGAGTTCATACAAGTCTTAAACTTTAAGAATCAATTAATTAAAACCTCGTACAAACCCATACAACCCAATTTAAACCGGTACTGAACGACGGACCTTGCTCAGAAAAATATCTTGGGAATCAGGATTTTTCCCAGCAGGGCCCAAATTAGATCATTTTCTCCGCCTCAAAACTCACTATTCTGCCAAACTTCCTGCTGATGTTTTTTTTTCCATTAACTTTCATCCACTAATATACCTACCTTGTTTGTTTATATTAATTTGAATGTGTATGTGCGCCTACTTTTTGGCGATTGTACCTAGTCAACCTTTGGAGGTTTTTAAGGTACAATATTATACCTAATTAAATGTGTAAAATATATTGTGTATGAAATAAATAAAAAACAAAAAAAACCTACTCGTGTAGGGCTGTTTAAAAAAACGCTCATACAGTGATTTTATTATTTAAAACTATTAATTTAATCCTATTTCGTCAAAATAGTAACAGTTTTTCGAGTTATTTTGTACAGAAAGACGGATAAAGAAACAAATAAATTATATAGGTACCTACAAACTATGTTGGAAGAAATTCACGTAATTGAAACATACTGACCACAAATTGGCATAAAAAAACGGCGCGGCGAGGACGTTGCATTTGACATGACTAGTAAGACATTTTCAAACATTTATCGGCTTCTAAATTCTAATTTCCATGTACAACCACAGAATAAATAATAGTACCTACTTCTTGAAACATGCCATGAATTGGTTTGGCGTCTTTATGAAAGGATTATAGGAAATTCAAACCCTAAAATCAATTGTGTTGAAGACCTCTGTAGCGCAGCGGGCGAAGGTTGGCCTGCGACGCAGGAGGTTGCAGGTTCGATTCCCGCCTCGGAACAAATATTTGTGCGATCGCAGATATTTGTTCAGGTGTTCTGGGTATTTTCTGTGTATAAAAATATCTATCTATGTATTATATTGTATTAAGTATATCAATTATCTAGTACCCATAACAAAAGCTCTGCTTAGCTTGGGGCTAGATAATGAAATGTCCAACATTATTATTATTATTTATTATTAATTAGGGTCATAAAGTTTGGAAGTATTGTTTGTTATTCTATTAATATTAAAAATTAAAGCGGGCCCCCATACAAAAAAAGTGATTTTGACAAACGCTGTATCTCTTGATCCGCAATAGCTAGACACAACAAAAAATTTAAAAAGTGAGTTATAAGTAGGTATGTACCTACCTAGGGGAAAACAAACATGTTTATATTTACTTGCCTTATTTTTATTAATTATCATCATCCGCCCAGCTGGAAATATAACATTTCCATAGAATGCCACGACGACTGGTCTTGAGCCGCCTCCGTCCACAGACTTCCCGCGACCTTTATAAAGTTTGGTACATTGGAAGTTCCCCTCCCACACTGCGTCGTCCGGTTGTTGGTCGCCACTCGAGGACTTTATTTCAGTCATCTTAATAAGTGCGTGTTGCCAGAGATGACTTACGTGACTGAGACGTGATCGCTAACTATCACACACACAAAAGCTCAAAGTATCACAGCGGGCTATGCATGGAGAGAGCTATGCTATTACCATCAGTGTACAAATACGTAGTCTGCGAAAAATATTTATCTGTTATGATTTTGATCTGTACGATCGCTACGATCATTCCCTTTAAAACTGTGTTTATTATATCGTGAAAACATTAATGCTTTTTTATTATTTAGTAAATAATACTTGTTTAGTGTAACATTATTTTAGAACGTGCTTTACCTAAGCATGTGCGCCGTATGTAACATAGTTACTGTTCGCATGTCTAGGGATTTTGTTATGGTGTTCAACAAACGGAATATGCTCAAGATTTACTAATCTTATGTGCGGTAACATAACTACTAACTCAGTCATACACTTTATTGAGCTGGGAGAAAAAAAAAACTGTAAGTAAGACCACAGAATAAATAATAGCAAGAACAAAAGGCTCACATCGTGAAAAAAAAATAACGAACCTTGCTGGGACGCAACAAAGTGCATTTCAGTTCGCATAAGTGCTTAGTGCCTAGCGCCAAAACCACCTTAACACCCTAAACACCCACCACCCTTATTCACCTAAACATTGGCGCTCTCTTGTAAATGTTTGAATCTTTTTATTTGTGTATTATATTTTTGTTTAGTACTCAATTTATAATTTTACTAGCTGTAACCTGCGACTTCGTCTGCGCAGGATTATTAAGTAGCGGAGTATTATAAAGCTAGTATTATTAGACTTACGCTGGTGAAGTAAGTTTCAACCGCGTAAGTCTCGATCCCGTGGGAATATCGGGATAAAAATGTGCCTGTGTTATTCCGCGAGTCTAGTTGTCTTTATTCCAAATTTCATCCAAATCCATCCCGTAGTTTTTACGTGAAAGAGTAATTAGGATAGGATATTCGGTTACCAAATTACTCCTGCATTCTGCTGCTCGCCTGGTACATTGAAAAGAAAGAAAGAAAGAAAGAAAAACATTTATTTGTGTCACCAACATGGATGTAGTAGTAACAGTCAACAAACAATATTCCACACAAAAATACACACACACACACACACACACACACACACACACACACACAGAAACAAAGATAAATAAAACATTGGATGAAAAGTATTCGCATTGCTGCTGCGCCCTGCGGTGTTTTCCGCATAGGTCTCGATTCCGTGGGAATATCGGGATAAAAATGTGCCTATATGTTATTCCGGGAGTCCAGTTATCTCCGTTCCAAGATTCATCCAAATCCATCAAGCAATTTTTACGTGAAAGAGTAACAAAGATACATCCATCCATCCATCCATCCATCCTTCCATCCATCCATACTTACAAACTTTCACGTTTATAATATTAGTAAGATACCTTTTAACATTCTTTGTATTTTTGAATTTTAAACACAAATTAAATTTAAATTAAATGACTATTCCAAGTATATTCGGTACAAATTTAATCTGCGTAGTGTTTTTTTTTCGAATGGAATTAAAAAGATTTAAACTTTTGTTTTCTTGACAAAATCCGAATAAATTTATGGATATAATACTTGTTTTTGACTTTGTACGATAACACGTGACGCGTCGAAATAATAACTTGGTAGCTTTCCATGGCGCATGCACTATTAAATTGTTTTGACCAAATGTTCCCATTTTTAGGGTTCCATACTCAAAGACAAGGGACCCTTATGGATTCCCTTTGGATTTTCATATTGTGTCCTACTAATATTTATACCATCAATTTGTACATATGTTTAAGCAAATAAATTATCTTTATCTTTATCTTTATCTTTATCTTTATCTTTTATCTTTCGTCATGTCTGTCTGTCTGTCTGTCTGTCCGTGTATGTCACAGCCTTTTTTTTCCGAAACTATAAGAGCTATACTGTTGAAACTTGGTAGGTAGATGTATTCTGTGAACCGCATTTAGAATTTTACACAAAAATTTAAAAAAAACAATTATTTTTGGGGTTCCCTATACTTAGAACTGAAACTCAAATTTATTTTTTCATCAATGTGGGTTATCTGTGGATAGGTCTTCAAAAATGATGTTGAGGTTTCTAATATAATTTTTTTCTAAACTGAATAGTTTGCGCGAGAGACTTCCAAAGTGGTAAAAATTGTGCTCCCCCCCCCATAACTTCTAAATAAGAGAATTATAAAACTAAAGAAAATATATGATGTACATTACCATGTAAACATTCACTCAAAATTGGTTTGAATGAGATCTAGTAAGTAGTTTTTTTTTAATACGTCATTAATCGTAATCCATCCAAGAACTTTTATATTATGTTACTTGCTGCTACGGAACCCTTCATGGGCGAGTCCGACTCGCACTTGGCCGCTTTTTTTATGGTTATTTTTGGAAATTGTTATTTTTTTCCTTTTTTTTGCATAGAGTCAATCTTTATAGAATACTGACTATCCATGTTTTTTTTGTTGTATTTGGAATAGTGGTGTATACCTTATTTTATACCAGTCAGTTAAATCATCCTAACGATGAAGTTATAAGTTGGTAAATATTGCTACAAGTATCTCCTATTTTTTTTTTTTTTTTTTTTTTATACTAATGAATGACGGAACAAGCAGATGGCCCACCTGATGTTAAGCGGTAACCTCTGCCTATGAACAGTGCATTACCTCATAGGACACGTTCACCTAGGACGCACCCTATGTGGCATTGCAATGCGCCCGACATAAAGATGAAAAGTCTCATGTGCCTGTAATTTCACCGGCACCTTCAAACCGGAACACAGCAATGCGAGCACTACTACTTTGCGGCAGAAATAGGTATGGTGGTAGTACTTCCCCGGACGAACTCTTTCACAAAAAAGCTCTACTACTACTACTTTCTGGTATAAATAGCACTAATTATGATTTCTTCTTTTATTTCTGCAGTTATACATATTGCCATAACTTTTGGTACGGCTTCTAGAAAACACAGTGACACAGTGAAAACAGTGACGGGTTTGAGCAGTTCGTGCACTGGATTCAGCATGTGCGTTTTAGAGACCGCAGCGGTGCAAGTGTGCCGGGTGGCTAGGCTTGGAGGGTAGCGGGATCCGAAGCACGGTTCTCCGCTGGCCGACCGCAGGTTGTAGGGGGCCCAACTAGTGAGTTAGCCACTCATGAAAGGCTGCCCCGCCGCCTCGCGAAAAATCCCAGAATGCTCCATCGTGCCGGTTGGCGACCGGATGAGAGGACCCGATGGCCATTCCTGGGGGGGTTCGGGCGTCCCCGCAGTCTCCAGTCTAGTCTCCCACTGGCGCAGGAGCCTGCTGTTTGTCTCTTGTATTTCGCTGACCAGTGCCTCGCTCAACAGCCGTTTTTCCCACTAACCTAAACACTCATAACAACCATGAAAAAGTTCAAAAATAATAAGTCGTTTCTACAGCGGAAGCACTTCCTCTCGCTTCAAGTGCACCTCTCGAATATTCGAGGGCTGCACTCCAATCTCGATCCGGTCCACCACCACCTAGAGACCGCTAAGCCTCACTTATTATTCCTCACGGAGACGCAGATTCTATGTCCTGCCGATACAGCATACCTCACATACCCAGGCTATGCTCTGGAGCACAACTTTAAACCCAAAGCTGGTATCTGTCTATTTGTCCGGGAAGACATTTGCTGTCTGCGTCTTCGTGACCTTGAAGAACCCAATTTTTCAGTTTTATGGACTTTGGTGGACACCGGCTTAGATAAAATTATCTATGCTGGCTTATATCGGTCTCACTCTGGAGACTACGAGACAACCAGGTTGTTCAACTACATATGTGAAGCGGCGGATGTGGCCCAACAACGTTATCCTGATGCCCAACTGGTGATTCTGGGGGACTTTAATGCCCACCATCAACAGTGGCTGTTCCCATACCAGCTCACCGACCATGCTGGGAGAGAGGCGTGCAAACTTGCACTCACGCTAAATCTCACTCAGCTGGTCCATGAGGCAACCAGAATTCCAGACGTTGAGGACCACACAGCCAACTGCTTGGACCTTCTGCTGACGAACGAGCCGGATCACCACTCAGTATCAGTTTTGCCTCCTTTGGGTACATCAGATCACTGTGTGGTGAGGTCTGTATCGTCATACTCGCCACCCGATCCCTCGCCCAGAGGAAGTAGGCGAGTGTGGCGTTACAAGTCAGCAGATTGGGATGAGATGCGACATTTCTTCGCTTCTTATCCTTGGCGGCAAACCTGCTTTTCTTCTTGTGACCCGACGGTCTGTGCTGATGCCGTTTCGGAGGTGATCAAAAGAGCAATGGAGTATTTTATTCCATTCTCCGATGCTTCACCTTCAGGCAATGCTCGCCCATGGTTCAGTCCCGCGTGTGCTAGTGCAGAAGCGCTAAAACATGTGGCTTACCTAGCCTGGGTTGACGCAAGAAACGGTAAAACCTCGGATGCACGGCTTAAGAAGAAAGCCTTTAACAAAGCCGCCAAGTCTTGCAAGAAGGTGATACGGAAGGCTCGCTTCGATCGGATTGGCCGTCTGGGTGCTAAGCTTGCCGCATACCCTGCGGGAAGTAAAGCTTTCTGGTCTCTGGCTAAGTCCGTGGAAGCGAACTTCAGCCGCCCTTCACTCCCTCCACTACTGAAACCGGACGGGTCCCTAGCTCACGCTGCGGTTGAGAAAGCAAATTTATTTGCTACTCAATTTGCGGAGGCTTCACGTCTTGAAACTTCTGGCGAAATTCCACCCAGCCTTCCTCGGTGCGAAGCTTCAATGCAGGAAATTCGCATCCAGCAAAAGGAAGTGCTCAGAACGCTACGTGGTCTCGACGTGAATAAAGCTAGCGGTCCGGATGGTATCTCGGCTATAGTGTTGAAAACCTGTGCCCCTGAGTTGTCTCCAGTATTAACGCGACTTTTCCGCCTCTCTTTTAAAACTGGTGAAGTCCCTAAATCTTGGAAGCTCGCAAACGTGCAGCCTGTACCCAAGAAAGGCAGTCGTGCTGACCCTTCAAACTACCGCCCTATTTCGGTCACCTCCCTACTATGTAAATGTATGGAGCGTGTACTGAATAGGAAGCTCCTTGCATACCTCGAAGGTAACGACCTCCTCAGTGATCGCCAATACGGATTTCGCCGAAACCGGTCTACTGGGGACCTTCTTGTGTATGCCACGCACATTTGGAGCGAGGCCATCGAGAAATACGGTGAAGCACTAGCTGTTTCATTAGACGTCTCGAAGGCCTTTGATAGGGTTTGGCACGCTAGCCTTATTGGCAAGCTTCCTGCCTACGGACTGCCAGTTCAACTCTGCTCCTGGCTCGCAGACTTTCTGAGGGAAAGATCCATTCGAGTAGTTATTGACGGCTGCTCGTCGGATCAATTGGCTATTAACGCCGGGGTACCTCAGGGGTCAGTGCTATCTGCCACACTGTTTCTGTTGCACATTAACGATCTGCTAATGCCCGGTATCATTGGGTATGCAGACGACAGCACAGTTGTGGAGAGATATGTTTCTACTGCGCGAGCTAGGAAGAATGAAATTCAGGAGTTAAGAGATGAGATGCTGCAGCGTCTGAATTTGACTCTCAAGGCTGTATCCGACTGGGGTGATGCCAATCTAGTCAAGTTCAATGCCTCTAAAACGCAGGCTTGTCTCTTCTCGGCGAAAAAAAGTCCGTTTCTCCAAGTTCCTGTATTCCGCGATGTACCTGTAGCTATAGGAGATCACCTCGAGCTCTTAGGTGTTTCGCTCACGCCTACTCTCAACTTTGGCTCTTACATCGAGTCTAAGGCAAAAACAGCTGCCATGAAGCTAGGCATCCTGAATAAGGTAAAGCGTTACTTCACACCAGGACAGCTTCTCAGTTTGTATAAAGCACAAGTCCGGGCTGGTATGGAGTACTGCTGCCATGTTTGGGATGGTTCGGCCAAATACCAGCTTGCTGCCTTGGACTCGATCGAACGTAGAGCTTTCAGGCTTATAGGTGAGCAACATATGGCGGAGACTAAGATCCAGAGTCTCGAGCACCGCCGTAAGGTTGCATGCCTTTCAATCTTCTATAGGTTACATTTCGGGGAATGCTCCCAGGAACTGCACGATCTGATCCCACCATCTCCTTTTCATCATAGGATGAGCAGGCGTACGGCTCAGTACCATCCTTACCTCATTAGTATACCTTCTATTCGCACAAAACGTTTCGGTTCTACCTTTATAATGCGAACTGCTAAGGAGTGGAATACACTGCCGTCGTCTGTCTTTCCTGAAAACTATAATCTGGGTCTCTTCAAGTCTAGAGTGAATAGGTGCCTTCTAGACCTTTGTGCTCCATCTTCGGCCACATCGTCACTTACCAACAGGTGAGATCGTGGTCAAACAAAGGTCTATCAATGTTAAAAAAAAAAAAAAAAAAAAAAAAAAACAATGTGTTAAAAAAAACTAGTTAATATATTGTGATTTTAACTCAACACCGTGACTAGTTTATATTTTGGGGTTCAATCCTCCCTATCTACTTTTACAGCAAAATCTCTCTCAGGTACGTTTGATGTAAAAAAACTGGAGCATGTGTGTGATTCGTGATCTCGATAATTATAAAAATCCCATGTTTCCAGAACCTTTACACAGGTATTGTTTGAATTGACACAATTTATAAAATCCTGAAAATCATAGATTTGATTTGCTGATTTTGTTATCTTGTAGGCAACCAGTCCTTTTTTTCAGAATCCCCTTCAGTCTTGTTAGGCCAGTCACCGTAGACACTAAAATCGTGTAAGATCGCAAAAAGTTGCAAACTTCTGTTTTTTTGGGATGTTGTTAGGATAAATACCAATTGTGTAAAACCAAGTTTGCAACTTCGATAGAGCTGTGCGAACTTTGCAATTTTTTTACGACCTGGAATGTTTAAGATGACTGGCCTATGTGTCGTTTGTAGGTTAACAGCTAATATTTGTAAGGAAAAAGGTTATACACACCTCAGTTTGTTCAAAATTACTAGGTATAACTAAGTAGTTGGAAGAAACTTTTCTTTTGGGTACTTATTTACTTTGTATTAGCCATTTTGCATTTTCTAGAGCGTTCACATGCGTACTTTTCGTCGCGAGTATCGCCTTTGCATAACTCGCCACACACGACCTACCCACTTTTCAGCTTTGGTGAGTCACTGTTTGTTGAGCTCCCACTGACTGACTGGCACCAATCCCCCACTTTTTATCTTCGTGAATGACGTGGAACAATCAGATGGCCCACCTGATCTTGAGCGGTAACGTCTGCCTTTAATAATCCATTACCTCATATGTCACGTCCACCCCTTGTGGCATTGCACTGCATTCACCGGCAACTATACCTTTCATACTAAAACACAGTAATACAAGCACTAGTGCTTTGCGGCAGAAATACTACTGGTAGTAGTTGTGGTTGGTAGTACATTCCCGAACGAACTCTTTCACAAAAAAAAACTCTACTACTACTAAACTACGATATAATGCGATTGTAATGTCTACGATTACTTTTTCGTACAGTTTTCGTTTACTAAGCAAGACGATGACACAGAATAAATAATAGTACAAGCACGACGATAAGAAGCGACGATGATAAGATTCGATTCCTCTGTTTTCAGAAGTAGTTAAGTGCAATAAAGAATATCAACACTAGTCTTAAGCACCGTATATGTAATGTATGATGTTACTATTCATATGTGTAGTATTTAGTACCACATAATAAAAAAAAATTGTTCAGATATCCACCGTATAATATGTTACGGTGATTATATTTAGGATACATTTTTGTTACATGATCAAGCTCATACAAACACGTCAACCTCATACCTCATACCTAACTTACAATAAAATTAATATTGATCAACTGGATTATCTATGAGGAACTAGTATGTCACAGATAACCCAGTTATTATAGTTGTACCTACTACAAATAATATAACGCGTCCAAATTAAGTCGCGGGTGACAGTAGGTACCTATACCTAGCTTGTATTTTATATTATAAATTTCGTCCAAAATTAGTAGGTACCCAAAATCTGAATTCGTTTATTTTTAACCCCTGACGAAAAACGAAGAGGGTGTTATAAGTTTGGCGTGTCTGTGTGTCTGTCCCATCGTAGCTCCCGAAAGGATCAACCGTTTTTTTTTTTTTTTATTGTTTTTGTGGGGAGTTTTCTTAGCTTTGTTTGATCAAAATCAGTCCAGCCGTTCAACGTTGGAGGTTATTTAAATTTTTACAAAATTAATTACTTTGTGCTATACGTTTTTAAATTCCGACGGGAAACGAAAATATTCGTGAAGAGAAAATATGTACAAAATGTGTGGCTACGTTTCACCGAGGACTTATCGAGGACTATACTAAGTTCCATTGGTCTAGTTGTTACTATGTTGACAGAGTTATTTATATGGTAGCATACTTGTACGGAGCACTCTACACGCGAGTCCGACTCGCACTTGACCAGTTTATTCATCTTCCGCCTCCAATAAAGCATGGACTTTAATGGAGATTTTTTGAATAGCAGCATTGTATCAGCGAAGTATCTATCTATGTAATATATTGTATTTAGTATATCAGTTATCTAGTACCCATAACACAAGCTCTGCTTAGCTTGGGGCTAGATAATGTTGTGCGAACTGTCCAGCATTATTTATTTATTTATTGTTTCGATATCAAAATTTGAAGTACCAGTATTATTATTAGTAACAAACAGTCAAACATAGATAAAAATTGAATGATAGTATAAATAAAAATAAAAAAAACATACCGTTTCTCACAAGTAAGTCGGGAAATAAGCAAGTAAATTTTTGTAAAAAAACGATAATCACTTAGTATAAAGAGCTAGGAAAATCGCTAAGCGAAACTCTTTTGGTCACAATATAAACTCTTTCGTGAGTATGCTACCGTAGAATTGCATCGAGCGACTACGGAGGCCTGCAATGTTATAAGTATAGATCCACCAACTTATCTCTAGAACCATTTACCTACATTTTTCTATCAGCTACATACATTTCATTCTGCAGATAAGTTGGTGGATCTCTAGAATTGGTTTGTGTTCACGACTGTATGATTAAACTGTCAAACCATGTCAGTCCGGTAAATTTTCACAACCCTCAAATAAATAAGAATTTGCATTGGTTTCTTATTACCCGAATTACAATTATAACAACGAAAACCAACAATTTTCAGTAAAATAATACAAGTTTTTGTAATGATATATCGAAGTAACCGGTTGTCCGTTTTCACCTGTGAATAAAAAAGTGAACGAGGGCCTTCCTTCCAGCGCCGTGGATAACCACGGAATGACAGAAAATGGCGTAGAAATCGTGTAGATACGGCGAATTGAAAATGTTTTCGTGTTTTTACACATCTTTTATATGAAAAGATTAAAAACCCCAACATACTTTTAAAACTATGTGTATAGACATGATACTAAAGTGTTTTATTTCTCAGAAATAGCTGTAATTCCGTAGATTTAGGCTCATAT
Organism: Operophtera brumata; assembly: GCA_932527175.1. Classification (NCBI taxonomy): domain Eukaryota; kingdom Metazoa; phylum Arthropoda; class Insecta; order Lepidoptera; family Geometridae; genus Operophtera; species Operophtera brumata. The sequence goes on along the minus strand of OW052239.1, from coordinate 46,864,204 downwards.
GTAGATGCTCTATTTTGATCAATTTCGTGAAAATGGGTAGGTAGTTTTTCAATTTACACAAAATCTAGAAATAACTTTAGAAAACCCCAACGTATTTTTATTCAGCCTGAAGTGTTCTTTCTTCTGATCTAAATATTGTTAAGAATAAAGCTAAATTTGGAAAGTTCTAGGCTTTTCAAAACACCACTTTTCAAGGGTTTTCACAGACTAGCCCCTTAATGTCACAACATACATCAAATTCCCATCATCCGGAAAAGGCGTTTAACCTGTCGTTATCTTACCGATAACCGTTTTCCAAATATGACCGCAAAGCTTTTTAGCAAGTAACAACAATACTTCACTTCACTATTCCGTAAACAATTTACAATTGATTCCAAAAACATCAAAAAACCTAATTTTGAAATTGGAACAGAGAAAGAGCACTGAAAGCTTTTCTAAATTCAAACACTTGAAAAAATAAACAAACACAAGACCACCGAAGATAAAGTCTGGTCAATTTAAAATTCGAACATAGTGATGCTATAATGAAACGTAAAATCGATAGTTTTTCAAACAAAAACCATCGTTTTATCGTATTTTATCGGTTTGTACAAGCGCGCGCGATACGTCCGCCGGCGGCGGCAACTCCGCCTACACTTCAGAGCTTTCTTTCAGTTTCAGGGGTGCTACACTGAAATCACTAGTTTATTCAGAGATATTTCAGCTAGGTTATTGTGCGAGGATCATTTTCACCGTGTTCCGCTGAGATAGTGTCGGAGTGGTGAGCGCGCGCTCCGGTCTGCCCCCCTATTCCCTATCTTGAAAGTGACCAACGTTTGACAAGTAAAATTACAATCAATTCTTAATGTTTTTTTTTTTTTAATTTTGGTCATTCTACTTTTCATACGTTAGTCACAGAGTGACTTTCAGTTAGAGAATAGGGGGGCTGGTACCTTTCATGTATAGTATTTGTGGCGGATTGGAACGCTGCAAGCAGGTTCTAATTAGGGTTAGTTCTAGTTATTCACATCTTACGAGGATTTACCTACATATTTTCAGGTCTCAATTAGATTATCATCACCACCATCATCTACCGTTGAATTTCACTGCTGGATAAGGCACGGTAGAATGCAATGGGGGGAGATATGCCATGATCACGCCATGAACGGTTGACGGAATGGTGATCGAATTGTCGGTGTTAAGTACTCCGGTAGATGCTGCTGCCCTTCCCCTGGTGTAATCTCATAGTCAGCCTTACGACATCCACGGGAGATGCATAAATCTATCACCACGGCAAGACCTAGTAGATCAACATAATTCTCAACTATCTACAACAGTTTTTTTAGTTTTGTACGTGTGTCGTAAACAGCACATAATGTTCTCACTGGAGGGACTCGTGACGTAGGTACCCTCGACGAGACGAGGGTATGTGCTTTGATCCAGCGGGCTAGCCTTTCCCCCCCAGGCTACACGGAAAGCTAGTCTGTTTTACACTATGCGATATATGGGTTGTTTTTTTTTTTAACATTGATAGACTTTTGTTTGACCACGATCTCACCTGTTGGTAAGTGACGATGTGGCCGAAGATGGAGCACAAAGGTCTAGAAGGCACCTATTCACTCTAGACTTGAAGAGACCCAGATTATAGTTTTCAGGAAAGACAGACGACGGTAGTGTATTCCACTCCTTAGCAGTTCGCATTATAAAGGTAAAACCGAAACGTTTTGTGCGAATAGAAGGTATACCAAAGGATGGTACTGAGCCGTACGCCGTGTTTATATGTTTATGTGACACCTAATGTCAAACAAATAAATGATAAACAGCGCTTTTCCAAAAATACAAAAAAAAACTGGATAGTCAGTATTCGATAAAGATTCAATAATAATGGAATAAATAATAATAATAATATAGATTATAATAGTGGTGTATAAAGTTTTGGACAGTAAACTCGCCCTTCGGAGTAGCCTCCCCCCAGCGCGCGGGGGGGGATGAGAGCGGCATTCCGCCGAGGTCCAATTTAGTGCTCAATTCGCTGCTAATTCCGCGTGAAACCGCTTTATTTTCTGTTTACTCAGTTCCAGTCAATAATGTCATTATTATAACCTGAGGACAGTCAGAGCTCGTGTGAGAATAACTAACATACATAATATACATACACAGACAAGTCTTTTTCCCCGAAAGGGTAGGCAAAGCCTCAATGCCTCAAAGTCAAAGCCTCACCGCGTGGGAATATAGACGTGACAAGGGGTGAGCTCATCGCCGCCATTGCTTCACACGAATGACTTGGTTTAATACGTAAGTACAAAATTCAATTTTCGCTATCGTAGGTATCTACTGAGAGTCGACTGGCCTTCGTCTGTCGTTCTGTCCGTGTCGTCATTCAAACTTTTTTTACGACGACCTATTCCGTGGTGTGTCCGGCCCAAGAACGCCTCCGTCTCCTCCCGTGGATGATTAAGGGATAACCCGGACTTGTTTTTAAGATTCGTTGGTATAAGATTTGTCCTGGCTGCTAGCTTATTAAGGAATGTATTATTACTGGAAGAAAGCGTTAGCAGAGTCAGTCGTGGGAAGCAATGGCGGCGATGAGCTCACCACTTGTCACGTCTATATTCCACGATGGTGCAACCCACGTTGCAGAGGCCCATTAGAGGCTCTGTCTACTCTTTCGGGGGCAAAAGGCGTGTGTCTATGTATGTATGTAACGTAAACCTATACAAAACAATAATAAGGGATAACATATGTATTTATTACCGTAAACCCACAACCATTACAGACTAATGCTCAGTAAAAAAACGCTTTCGTGATAATGCCATATATTTCTGTATATATTAAATTTAACATGAATGAATGAATTAAAGTACTTTATTGCACACCTTACAAACGAGTCAAAATAAACACACGGATGATACGGGAGCGGGGGCGTATTCTCGAATACATCTCGTCCACGAGATGACATGTCGTCTGTCGTCCATTCAACACTATGCTTTACATCAGATAATAAACCATAGGGCGGTGAGATCAGGGTAACGGGAGCAGGAACACAGGAAACGGGACCAAGGAATAGGGCTCTGCAAAAAGGTGAGGTTTAATAGCTTAATGTGTTTTTTTTTATGTGATGGCTCGACAATCTGGCATACGGCCCTCCTGATGGTAAGCGGTTACCGTCGCCTGTTGACATCTGCAACACCAGAGGTATCTTGACCGATTTAACTCATATCCGAAATTCTTGTTTAGAATTGAGTACCGAATGTTTCTGACAAATATTATCAAAATCAGCCTGTGAATGGCTCCGCAGCAAACCTCCCCCCTTTTTGGGGGAAATACTACTCCATTCAAAAATAGTCGACAACAAAAAAAAAGCGGCCAAGTGCGAGTCGGACTCGCCCATGAAGGGTTCCGTAGCAGCAAGTAACTTATTATAAAAGTTCTTGGAAGGAATACGATTTATGACGTATTAAAAAAAACTCCTTACTAGATCTCGTTCAAACCAGTTCTCGTTGGAAGTTTACATGGTAATGTACATCATATTTTTTTTTAGTTTTATCATTCTCTTATTTCAGAAGTTATGGGGACACACTTTTTACCACTTTGGAAGTGTCTCTCGCGCAAACTAATTAGTTTAGAAAAAAAATATATTAGAAACCTCAATATTATTTTTAAAGACCTATCCATAGATACCCTTTTATCATTCTCTTATTTCAGAAGTTATGGGGACACACTTTTTACCACTTTGGAAGTGTCTCTCGCGCAAACTAATTAGTTTAGAAAAAAAATATATTAGAAACCTCAATATTATTTTTAAAGACCTATCCATAGATACCCCCCCACACGTATGGGTTTGATGTCTTTTTTTTTTGAGTTTCAGTTCTAAGTTTGGGGAACCCCAAAAATAAAAAACCTACTTGCTAGATCTCGTTCAAACCAATTTTCAGTGGAAGTTTACTTGGTACATCATATATTTTTTTAGTTTTATCATTCTCTTATTTTAGAAGTTACGGGGGGGGGGGGGGGGGGGACTTTTTACCACTTTGGAAGTGTCCCTCGCGCAAACTATTCAGTTTAGAAAAAAATGATATTAGAAACCTCAACATCATTTTTGAAGACCTATCCATAGATACCCCACACGTATGGGTACGATGTAAAAAATTTTTTAGAGTTTCAGTTCTAAGTATGGGGAACCTCAAAAATTTATTGTTTTTTTTTCTATTTTTGTTTGAAAATCTTATTGCGGTTCACAGAATACATCTACTTACTAAGTTAATAAATATAAATAAATAAATAATAAATAATGCTGGACAAGTTCACACAACATTATCTAGCCCCAAGCTAAGCCAGAGCTTGTGTTATGGGTACTAGGTAACTGATATACATGATACAATACATTACATAGATAGATATTTTTTATTATACATAGAAAACACCCAGAACACCCGGAACAAATATCTGCAGATCGAACAAATTATTTGTTCAGAGGCGGGAATCGAACCCACAACCTCCTGCGACGCAGGCGAACCATCGCCAGCCGCGCCACAGAGGTCGTCACGGAGGAGGAAGTTTCAACAGCATAGCTCTTATAGTTTCGGAAAAAAGTGGCTGTGACATACACGGACAGACAGACAGACAGACATGACGAATCCATAAGGGTTCCGTAATTTTTGTTACGGAACACTAAAAACCTGTATGAAGAATGCATGAAGATTCCTCAAGATTAGTTAAAAAAAATACGGTCAGTACGCGAGTATCAACACACTACATCCGGACATATAAAAGCAAATTTTGCCAGTTGTTGCAAGGACGCTTCGATCGCTCGGTCAATAATGTACTATAAGCTGCTACTCCAAGAAACAGTGGTCACGTGGGAAACACCAGCCCTACGTCAACACCATCACTAAAATAAAATGTTATGCAATCCTAACAAAAAGCTGTGAGAAAATTACAATAACTGTATAATTACTTGACCTAGCCGGCTGGGCTGCGAGAGGTAGCGGGTTCGATTCCCGTCGCGGAGATGCCTGCAGCTTGCAGATATACCAGCTACTAAGACGCGGAACGCGTTTACGTCAAAAGACATGTCTGTAAACAGCATGTAAGTGAATGGCACTGGCGCCAGTAGCTGGCTGCACGTAGCGTGCCGCGTGCCTGTAAAAGCCCGCCCCCCCTCGCACTGTGGGGTACGAGGCTCCGTCGCTCGGTACTCACCCGTGGTCGCCGCGGCTGCACTCTCCCAGGGCGCGTCGTCCTCTGCTTTCCGGAAGCTGCGCTCCACTGCACACACACAACATATTCATCATCAACATCGTCATCAACATCATCATCATCATCAACAACATCGTCGTCAACATCATCATCATCACCAACAACATCAACATCAACATCATCATCAGCATCAACATCGTCATCATCATCATTATCATCATCATCGTCATCATCATCAGCTGGTAGACGTCCCCTGCTGGACACAGTAGAATGTCGCGACGCCTGGCCCTGAGCCGCCTCCCCCCACAGCCTGCCTGCGACCGTCACCATGCCGTCAATCCATTGAGCGAGTCTCTGCGTCGCCCGGGTCGAGAACCTTTATTAACCCCAACTGTAGGCCATATGGCATACCCATTGCCACTTCAACGATGACCTAGCATGCTAACATCAGCTGGACTGTTTCATCACTATGTACTCGGCGTCACTAGTTCTTTCTTTGTCACCCTGCGTAATGCCAGTGATCAGCTTGAGGTATGGTGATTGGTGACCCTGAAGAGGGCCTCGATACCGATTGTGAAGGTACCAGTGTGGTGACAGGACTCAGGGCGCCTTTCACACACACACACACACACACACACACACACACACACACACACACACACATAGACACACACATATACATTTAACAATAGGTAATAATAATAAATAATACTGGACAGTCCACACAACATTATTTTTGTGTGTATCTATGACACACACAGATAGATATTTTTTTATTATAAGAGTACACGGATAAAAAATTACAGTTCGAGTAACCCGAGAACCGATAAAAGTTACCGTTCTGCGAGGTTAAAATGGAGCCAACACATTAAACACGTTAGCATAACTGAAAAAAAAACAGTTAAAGTAAAACAGTTCATTTTACTGTCTTATCCGGACTGATGTTCAACCGTTGAAATTTAAATTACTGCCAGGATACGTTGTTATTATTGACCAAAAAGTTCCTGTAACTGTTTATACATATTTATTTACAGTTTGCTTCCTAACTGTTTTTTTGCTGTTGCCCCAACGGTGTAAATTAATTAGATCTCAATGAAAAATATGTTGTAGCAACTGTGTAAATTTTAACTGTGCACTTTTTGCACACAGATAGATATTTTTTTTTTTCAGTGTAGGTATCGAAAGATGTACAATAGGGAGCCACAGGCAAAACTAATCTCAGATGGCACCACCATCGCTGGGGCTTGTCATTTAGTGATCTTGTCTTTTTCTCATCAGAAGGTGTTGACTGCAGCGCCATCTCTGCATCAACAGTCAAACCACGAAGACAAATCCATGTCCACCTGACTACACAAGCAAATGGTACCGATGATCGCCGTTGTGCGGCGCTATTTTTGTTCCTATATAAGCTAAGCATCGCACTGTTGCGAGGCTCTTTTTACGATATTGCGGTCACTTGTACGCACCGCTATTTAATTATATTCTTTTATTCCAAAGCTTGCTGTTTCCTCTGGCTCCCAATTTTACAGAAGGGAAACGGTGTGTACCTCTATTTGTACACTGAAATGCACTACCATGCGTATAGATGCGTATGCGTAGCGTATGCGTACCATAGGCATGTTTTATACCAGACTATTATTTAATGTTTATTTACTAAAATTATCTTTTGATATTTGTCAATTTTGACAGTTTTTTTTTTTTACTTTGATAGACCTTTGTTTGTTACGAAACAACACCAGCGATTATGCGCCACCTAGCGAGATAAATAAGCATTGTGTCTCCCCATTGAAAACTAATAGATAGCAATGTAAACTGAATAGAACTTACTATTGAGGAAGTTGCCGGACGCCTTCCGAGACTTCTTGTCCGATAGCTCTTGAGCTGCAACGAAACATGATCATTGAGCACTGGACGTATACTATCAAACATTGTGCTAAACACGGGTGCATAAGACTAGGTATTGGAGACAAGGGCAGGCTATCATCAGCTAACAGCATGCAAAGTTAAAATACATTTATTTTTAATGAAAACTAGCGACTCGCCCCTGCTTCGCACGGGTAGCCCCCGTGAACCCCCCCCTACTACTACTACCCCCCCCCCCCCCCCCCCCCTCCCCTTTGTCAATATCCTGGCTCTAAGCTACCTCCCCACCAGTTTTCAGTCAAATCGGTTCATCCGTTCTTGAGTTATAAGTGGTCTAACTAACACAACTTTGTTTTTTATATATAGATAGATATAGCTATCATACGGCCCACCTTTTTTTATACTTCTTGGAACACCTAATGTTAAGCGGTTCCCTCAGCCTATGAACAGTGCATTACCTCACATCTCACGTCTGCCTAGAACGCACCCTATGTGGCATTCCACTGCGCCCGCCACTCTGAGATATAAAGATGAAAAGTCTCATGTGCCAGTAATAACACCGGCAACCATACCCTTCAAACCCGAACACAGCAATGCGAGCACCAGTGCTTTGCGGCAGAAATAGGTATGGTGGTAGTACTTTCCCGGACGAAATCTTTCACAAAAAAGCTCTACTACTACTAAAACAAGGTGTACAATCATACAATGAGCACTAGCCGTGTACTCATTTAGTGAAACATGGTGCATAAGACGAGGTAGCAGAGACAACGTGCAAGCCACCATCAGCTAACAGCATGCAATTTTTAGAATGCGTCAAATACCATTTAGAGGTTATCTCATTACAAGTTACAAGATAGGTCACAAATTTACAATAATTATAATGTCACAAAAAACAACCACATTATATACACACGCCGGCACAATTACAGGAACACAGGCAAAATGTTAAATTTTCAAGAGTTTTATGAGTTTTATTATTAATTAGAGGTTAATAAAAAATAAGATAACGGTTTTGAAAACTGTAATTTGATGTGTCTTTGTGTTTGACTCACCGTTGAGCTGGTTGTTGTGGTGTATGCGCTCCATGAACCTGGATATCCTGTTGTTGTGGTGGTCTCCGTCGATGCAGCACGGCTCCTCCACCTGCTTGGCGCAGGCGCGGTGCACGCGCAGCTTGCAGTCTGAACACACGACACACGCTGTTACCATGCGCACAGGGGCGGCTCTACCTATAGTGCAGGGTGTACACGGGCGCACAATCTCAGGGCGCCTCTAAAGACTCTGGGCCTGCGTTAAGGCCAGCGCCAGCGGTATCAAGGCGCGAGGTCATTTTTGCTTCACCCACTGAGTTACAGCTTTTTTGACGACGCAAAATCGACGGGGTGTTATAAGTTTGACGTGTCTGTGTGTTTGTGTGTGTGTGTCTGTCTCTGGCATCGTAGCTCCCGAACGGATGAACCGATTTTGATTGTTTTTTTGTTTGAAAGGTGAATTAGTCGGGAGTGTTCTTAGCTATGTTTGACCAAAATCGGTTCAGCCGTTTCATTGCGTTGAGGGTTTTTTAATTTTTTCAAAATTAATTGTTTTTACATTTTGTAAATCTAAATGTAAATTGATCTAGTAAAGTAAATAAGTGATTTCTTTAATTATAATTAAGACGCTATGTTAAAATTTTGGAGTCGTTTCGTTACATGCTCACTCACTATCAGTAAAGGTTACAAACTTGATGTTAATACAGTAATTACTTGAGGATGTAATCTAAATAAATTATAGACTAGAAACACGATTCGCGAAACTTTTCTCGATAGCTTTATTTTTTGAAATTGGCTCTTCTGTAGCCCTTTTTAGGTCCCTTCTTCGACCAGAGAAAGTATTATGCATATTTTTTATACTATTCAGTAGGTAATCACATTACTTACATTAATTATAGATAATTTATTTTTATATTTGCTACTTTAGAATCTATCCGAAGTTTTATCACTTGTCGCTTACGTCAGTTACTTCCGAGTGGCAAAACTCTACCTCACCTTTTCCCGGGTTCAAGTGAGCAAAAGCGCCTTCACTGTCTTACAGCTATTGTTTTCTTGCTAGACTCCGCCCATTCGGTATTTTGACAATCGCCTTAATGCTATTATGGTATGGGGGGGGGGTATTAGGGGGCACCAGAGCTGGGTTCGCATCCGGGAGCAAGATAAGCTAGAGACAGCTCTGATGCGCACGCGGAAAGCGACCTTGTATTATACTGCGTAAGGATGTAGTTCGGCTGACCTGTGCAGTAGTAGGCCTGCGGCGCCAGGCCGGCTATGGCGTGGTCGCAGAGGTGGCAGTGCGCCACCGACGTCAGCGCCTGCAGCTGCAAGTGGTGTCCGCGCACCACTAACTGAGACAACAACAACAGGTCATTATACAACTCTCACCATTTACTCAGGTACAGACATATCCCCGTAAGATGTTCCCTTGTTCCTAGTGCCAACCACGGCACTACAACATCATACGGTGAACGGTCTGTACATTGTTCTAAACAAGCTTTTATGAAGTTACTGATCGGGACTGTACATTGATCTAAACAAGCTTTTATGAAGTTACTGATCGGGACGGTGCGCTGTGATCACAATGAGCCCAAACACGGCCAGTCTACTGTTTTTTTTTATCTATGATAGAACCTATTTTGACCGCGATCTCCCCTGTTGGTAAGTGACGATGCGGCCGATGATAGAGCACCAAGGTCTAGAAGGCACCTCTTCACTCTTGCCTTAATGAGACCCATACTATAGTTTTCAGGAAAGACAGACGGTGGCAACTTGTTCCATACCTTAGCAGTTCGCATTACAAAGGTGGAACCGAAACGCTTATTGCGAATTGAGGGTCTACTGATGATAAGGTAAGGATGGTACCGAGCCGTGTGCCTGCTTGTCGTGTGAAGAAAAGGAGATGGTGGGATCAGATCATGTCCATCGAGAAGTGCCTTTGCCCACCTTCTATCCATCGTCAGATCAGCTCGCCGTCACCATAATATTGTATTATCATCGGAACTTGACAGGTATGCCTTTCAGCTCAATCGTACACCGGGAAGTGGGTCTGGTAACATTTAATTACAGACACCAGGACAGGTGAAACTAAATAAAAGCTTGTATCAAAACATATGTAGTTGCATGTAGTTAACGTATGGCACTTCACATCGCTGCTCGTGTTCGTACAGCATACTCGCCGTGCTTGATCAATATCCGTGTGTCGCGCGATACCACGAGCACGCCGTCACTCGCACGCGATTACAGACCGTTCACAGTAAGATAGTAATAACAGGGAATAGTAGGAATAGTACCATCCACGGCATCTTACGGTGAACGGTCTGTACTACATAATGCGAAACACTTGCAGTATGTTTGTGCATCTAGTCGTGTCGTGTCGTGTCTTGTCTTGTCGCGCACAGCGCGCGAGCGAAGCGTGGACGGAAGACGAACATATTTGAATCACAAGCGACAAGCGAGCGGCTCCGTGTATTTGCCTCTACACATTCAAATAAGTCCTCCACACATCGTAGTTTTTGAGCGAATATAGCATATATACAATCGATATATTATACTAGTACTAGATTGATTGTCACATACAAAATCGAAGCTAAAAGCTGTCCGCGTTACAGAATAAATAATAGTACAAGGATATATACGTAGACAGCTACATTTGTTTTCTAACGAACCGAGACAAAAGCTTTAAAACAGTTCTAAATTCAACCTAATTACCACCATGACACCTAGCAATAAAGTAGCAAATCTTCAAAATATTATCTTATTCTTACGATCATTCGTCACAAAAACGAGCAAAGCAATAAATTACTCCTGTCCATTAAGAACTGTCACTCAAACCTCCTTGGTTTCATATCTGTTTGGTTTTTCAAATTTGACTACAGAAGGTATGGAGTCGCATTGAACACTTAAATAATTTATAATATGCAAAGTTTAGTCAAAATATTTTTTTCATCCCCCCCATCTCGGAAGGAGTATTTTTGCTTTTCGATATCTGAGTGTAAAAGCCGTTTTGATTCGCTAGAGAATAAAGTAAAATTGAATTTAGAACATCGTGTGCACTAAGTTTGTGAATTCAAAACATCATTAAACCTATTTACTTCTACCTCCATGGTGACGAGTTCATCATACAACCTTATTTAATTTGTTAAAAACTCAGACTCGGAACCTTCATGATGTATTACTTTTTTTTGCATTTAGACATTATCTCGCTGATTTGGAAGGAAAAGATACGTGTTGCACTCGAGTGCAAAGATTTTTCACCTTGTGCTCTTTTGATTAGGATTCTAATTTTTGATCACTCGCTCCGCTCGTCATTCAATTTTAGTATCCTTCGCTTGCTCGGTCATCAAAATTGAGCACGCGGTTAAAAAGCAACTTTGTACTCTTACATAACAAATAACTAATGTTTTGGGCATCTATGTTTGATAGTATATATACATAGGTACTTGTTATTTTGTTAGCGTTCTGTTGTGTGTATGTTTATGTGTATGTTTATGTATATTTAGAAGTGAAGTCGTGGTAGCCTAGTTGGAAGTACGCTCGCCTCACGTTCATGAGGTCGAGGGTTTAAATCCGGGCCCATACCAATGAGTTTTTCGCAACATATAATTTATTTATAATACGTCGGTTAGTATTTCCGGATATATCCGATTTATCAAATTGATCCGAACATATAACCGAATTCTTAGCTGGCTTATAAAAGTCATCTCTTCTTTCTCTGGCGACAATCGAGATCCATTCTGCACACGTAAGCGGATTGCTCGGAAAGCTAAAATAAAAAAAGGAAAGCTAACTATCTTATGAGAGTCCAACAAACAGACACAAAAGTAGTATTGACCAATTTTAAAGTTCTGGTAACAAATAAATTATTACAATACAAATCTACTCCATGCATCTAACTGTTCTGTTACACAAAGTTTTGCGCCAACTTTGACCAAACATTTGTAGCGGTGGTTTAAAATCGGTAATTTTGATCAAAATTTGATATTATTTATTAGTGTAAAGCTTAAAATATAACTTATTCTACATATACTTACCGAAAGTAAGACACTCCGGCCGTTAAATTGTTTTTTTGGGCATTATTTTTGCAACTTTTGAATACACATTGCGTCATTTTGACACGTGCGTACATTGGCTGGGCTGCAAGCGAACTAAATAAAATAAGAGCTCAATTTTCAAGTGAGCTCATAATCAGAGAGACGTTTTTTTTGCGCTGACCTGACATCTAGTACTAGTATAATATATCGATGATATATACGAATATCGATGTCAAACCCCCCCCCCCCCCCCCCCCCCCCCCCCCAACAGACGGGGGCAACGTCAACTGAACTCACAGGCTGTTGGTGCTGTTTGGTGATTTGTTTGACTCGTTGTTTGTACAGCTTGTCTCTCTGCAGGAAGGCAGCGCGCTGCGAGCCCATGGCCGAGGCGACCGCCGCCGGCCTGAGGACAAACCAACATATTAATCTATATACATACATACTTATATTATAACTAGCGACTCGCCCCTGCTTCGAACGGGTAGTGTCGCGATGAAAGGCAGTCCGCTCCATGTGTTACTCGCTGATAAAGTAGCTATCCAGAGGTGAAACCATTTTTAAAATCAGTTGCGTAGTTTTAGATTTTATCCATAGCTAAAAAATAATATTAGTATAGAAGTGGAAATGTTTGTTTTATGACTTTGATAGGCGGTAACATGTTGCTGTATTATTTATTAGCCGCCGCCCGCGAATACGCTCGCGCTATATGTGTAGTTCCACTAATGTCGGTAACGGTCGAGCGTATTTGATGTTGTTTTGTAGATGAATACTGGGGGGCAGTACGGGGAGGGGGACTGCTTTTTATCTCGATACCACGCGTGCGGAGCTGCGAGCAAAGGCTAGTCAACAATAGCTATTTTGCTGGCTTCAATCAACATAAATATATCTTACATGACTCGCACATCCCATGACTTTGCATTGTAAATATATAAAAACAACACCTCATTTAACATTTTCACATTCCTCGAATGTGTCGTCTGTAGAACGAGTTGGCCCTCTGTTGATGACTTAGATGTATTTGACCCCAAAAACCTCATAAAACCTCATAAAAAATCTTTTTTTTTTTTAATTATGCGGTTTTGTGTCCCGTCTTTTTTAATATCCTTGAATGTAGGATCATTATTGCATATATTATCCTCATTATGTCTTACTAATGTCTGCCCGCGACTGCGCTCGCGTTTCACCGGGATCAAAATGCGGAGGCTACAATGCTCTAAGGTACTTGGCAAAGTTCAAATCAAATCAAATCATGTTTTTTGCAATCGCATCGAGTGGGATGTCAATTGAAAGGAGAATATTACGAGTTCTTATTTACATTTTGCATTAAGATATACCTACTTTATAAAAATATTGTACGTACATAAGTAGGTACCTGGTGTTGTGTTCCCTGTAGTCGGGCTACTCTACAGTTCTTGTATCGTATACTTGTTATACGGAGAAAAGGATTTAGCTAAGTGCTAGTGGAGTGGACTCACTTATTTTTCTTCTTTTTGGCGGATCGAGGTGACTGCCACCACTTCCTCCTGACCTCTAGAGCTTCCTTCTCCGTTATATCCTCTAGCACCACCATTTTATTTTCCAACTTCATTACATTAGGATCTCAGACACCACGGTACAAAAACAGTTCCAGCGAACTAAGAAAAAAACCCACGAAGCACTCAAATAAGAAGTAACACCTATTTTTTTCTAATAACAGATGAAAACATCTCATCTCATAGAGACTATGAATTTAAGTTATAATATGAATTGACATTATATATGAAGTACAACAAGTGTACTGTGAAGAGTCGATTGTACAATTATTTTCCTCGTGTTGTTGACAGCTGTAAGGCCGTACAGCGCGGTGAATAAATTTAGGCTGAGATAGATAGACGTAACTTAGGACGTACTAATGCTTAGCATTGTCTCTGTCTGTCTCTAGCACGCGTGATTTGACATGTGAGTGTAAGTGACAGGGATAATGCTAAGCATTAGATAGATAGATAGATAGATAAACTCTTTATTGAGAATTTTTATCTGACGACCTCTGTGGCGTGGATGGCGATGGTTGGCCTGCAACGCAGTAGGTTGCGGGTTCGATTCCCGCCTCGGAACAAATATTTGTACGATCTGCAGATATTTGTTCAGGGTGTTCTGGGTGTTCTATGTATAATAAAAAATATCTATCTATGTAATGCATTGTATTAAGTATATCAGTTAACTAGTACCCATAACACAAGCTCTGGCTTAGCTTGGGGCTAGATAATGTTGTGTGAACTTGTCCAGCATTATTTATTTATTGTACACCTAAGAAAAATAAAAAAAAAACAAAGTGAGAAACAACAAACTACTTAACAACGTACAATGAGCGGTCTTATCGCTAAAAGCGATCTCTTCCAGACGAACGTGCTAAGGAAGATCTATTTATCTCGGCCTAAGAATATTGCTGCATTTACTCTCATCACATTCTTCATACTAACATCTACAATTATGAAAAACTAGTATCCGCGCACGGCTTCCCTCGCGTAATACCGGGATGAAAAGTAGCCTACACCTCAATCCGGGTCATAATCTATCTCTATACTGAGTTTCATTCAAATCGGTTCAGTCGTTACGATTTAGTAGCAAACATCCTAACTTTCGTATTCTATACATAAATAGAAACACGCTTGTTTCACAGGTAGGCAGAGCCTCAACGGGCCTCTTCACTAAGGGTCGCACAATTGTAGGAATGTAGACGTGTTAGTGGTGAGCTCATCGCCGCCATTGCTTTCCCACGACCCAGTTCGGATAAAGTTTTCTCCCAGTAGCTACACTCCTAAGTAAATGTAGGTTTGAGAACAGAGGGGCTAGTCTGCAAATGTAACAAGCAACTTACACGGGCATGAGGTGTAACACTACACGGATTTTAGTATGGAATTTGAGGGTCTCAAGGTGCCCGCTAGGGGCGCTATTCGGATTCTCCATACTAAAATCCGTGTAGTGTACACAACACGCCCGTGTAGTTTGCTTGTCAAATTTGCAGACTCGAGGGTCAGGTATTGATCGTGTAATGGCAGCCTAACGTTACGTCACGGCGCGCGGCGCGCTGCTATCGCGCGCCCGACGACTATATATAACTATTTAGGTATGTGCAGGAAACGCGAAGGATAATATCGTATTTACTGAGTTCGTACAGCATTTACCTCCAGTTCAATGTACATTGATAACAATAGTAATTAGAGAATTTAAAAAAAAATTGTTTAAATTAATGTAGTAGTAGTAGAACTTTTTCGTGACAGTTCGTCGGGGGAAGTCCTACCTCCATACCTATTTCTGCCGCAAAGCAGTAGTGCTCGCATTGCTGTGTTCTGGTTTGAAGGGTATGGGTGCCGTAAAAACTACAGGCACATGAGACTTTTATATTTATGTTTCAGGGTGGCGGGCGCAGTGCAATGCCACATAGGGCGCGTTCTAGGTGGACGTGACCTATGAGGTAATGTATTGTTGAAGGCAGAGGTTATCGCTTAACATCAGCTGGGGCATATGCTTGTTCCGTCATTCAAGTAGATAAAATAAATAATATTTTAAAAAAATTAAAAAAACACGCTTTTATAGCTAACCGAACTAAAAAATAGAAAATAATTTTAAATTTCAAAGAGTTTATATTACAGTAGTAGAAGATCGAACAAACAATCAGTTTTTTTTTTCTTTTTTAAAAAGCGTGGGGTGCTTGATAAAGTAAATGTAACAATCATTCTGTTGGCAACTATCTATGAGAGGAGAGTTATGCAAAGCAGTTAAATGAAAACCACGCTTTTAAAAAAAAAAAACTGATTGATTGTTCGATCTTCTACTACTGTAATATAAACTCTTTGAAATTGAAAATTATTTTCTATTTTATAGTTCGGTTAGCTATAAAAGCGTGTTTTTTTTTAATCAAAGATTCAGTTACATACATACATACATACATACAACCCAAGCTAATAAAAGCGTTTTAAAAAACGGAAGTTTTGTTATACTATACAAAGGTAAGTAAGTGATTTTAGTAACAGCTGTAATGATTTAGTTTCTCAATTCGGTTGTCTGAAAGAGAGCGCCGTAGATAAGACCGCACATTGTACGAGTACAGTACCACATATTCTTTTATTTGAATATGTAACGGAACGGGCTAGTTGCCCTTTACAAAAGCAATACCCCCTAGGTCACGTCCACCTAGGGCGCTTCCTGCTTAGAGTAGTAAAAAAACATGCTTAAACCGAACCCCGGTGGCAAATATAGGGTCTCGAGTAGCAACCAACTGCTCGGCCCTGAGCCCTCGATGACCTATTCTAACGGTTGCAGCAAGACAGTGGATGGAGGCGGCTCCAGTACGTCGTGTTCGAGGAGGCCTAGTCCAGAGCTTGTCTAGATCTAGACCATGGATTTAGAATACAAACAGGACTGAGCGCTCTAAAAAATTATAATACCGAAACAAGACCTTATTCAATTGGGTTAAGACTCAATTTAGATTACCGTCATAGATAGAGGAAAAACGAGCCAAGAGAGATAGGTAAAATAGAGTTAGTTTGTCCCTTTCTAACAATTGAAATGATAGCTTTATGACAGCAAGGGTGACCATGACTATTGTATAGGTAAATACTAAGAGGTCATCGATACTACAAATCTAAAAGTTGGCCGTCGCGGGACGCCTGGCAGACGAGAAACATCACGGCATGGCTGCGTCACGAGTCACGCCGTTTGCCGACACTGAACACTCGGTAAGTACCTAATCAGTAACAAGGTTCGATAACACTTTTTGTGATATTAGAAAAAAAAACGTGTTTCCTACAAACGCAAGCCTAGTCCCGAGTCAATGGGAGGTCAACATTTTATTTTACGAAATTAACAAAAAGTGTTATTGATTCGTGATACTGATCACTTACCAAGCCTCCAGTATGAATCTGGATGCATAAATAACTGTGATAAATAATTTGATTTAAATAATGTTTGTTCCACTCCACGTTCATAAGTGTCTATGGAAAAAGTCTTCTGGACATGACTTTATTTTATGGTCACCGTATTAGAAGTAGACACACTAACTCTGTAGTTCATATCTTGCTCGACTCGTTTTTCAGCTGCGAGCGCTCAGTCCTGTTTGTTTACTAAGTCCATGATCTAGACACTACAAACTAGTAGACAGTCAAATAACGGTAGCCCAACTACAGTACGATAAATACCAATATACAAGTCCATTTTTATGAAAAATGTTAATGGAAAACTCATTTTACAATGTTGAAAATAGTGGACACTTAATTTTAATAAAAATTTGTCAATTCATGACAGATTCATGGACGGTGTTTTAGCACACCTCCGTTGCGGAACCGTTATAGCGGAACCGCAGTAATTTCGTCATGTCTTGTCCCGTGTAGGAGAAGCGGAAAACTAGCGGACTTGCCTGTTCTAACGCATAGATTTGACTATATTCCATCTCTTTCTCGACGCGGTTTCGTCGATCTGCTGCGACGCCAGCCACGTTTCCGCGCTCCGTCCGCCATTTTGTTGCGATTGCCTCTCCGCGCGAGGTACCGATGCCCATTCCGCTACTCAAACTACACTTGATCGCAGCGGAATTCATCTAGCGGTTTCGCTTTTATGGTTCCGCGGCGGAGGTAAGGTATAGAAAGATTTTCAAAGCAATCAGCCCAATAACAAAAAAGTTAAAAATGGCTTTACTAAATTTTGACAACAGATTGTGTTCTGTGATTGGCCCTGACCCTCGGATATCGGTATTAAAGGCAATCGGTCCCGAACTCACTACTCTCACGCGACTTTTTAACCCCCGACGCAAAAACGTCGGGTTGTTATAAGTTTGACGTGTCTGTGTGTATGTCTGTGGGTGTGTCTGTCTGTGGCATCGTAGCTTGCGAACAAAAGAACAGTTTTTTTGTTTTGTTTGAAGGGTGAATTAGTCGGGTGTTTTCTTAGCTATGTTTGATCAAAATCGGTTCAGCCGTTTCATTGCGTTGCGGGTCTTTTTAATTTTTACAAAATTAATTACTTGTAATTGTAAAATCAGCAATGAAATCTCATTTTGATTTACGATGTGGTAAGGTACGTGTAAAAGATTACAGTCACCTTTTACATCTTGGCCGCCATTTTTAGGGTACCAAAGGGTACCTGCGTACCCAAAGGGTAAAATACCTTCGTGCGCGAGTCCGACTCGCACTTAGCCAGTTTTTTTATTTAATCGAGGAACCACCCCGGCGACGACAAATCGATTGTCATCTCATTTATCAAAAGTGGTAAAGGTTCATCTATAAAAACACAAGACTCATTACCCTTCCTGAGGCATAGAATATACGTGGTACTACCTAGAGAGCGTCCAATCCCCGCCCCCGCAGCCCGCCCGCAGGTAGCGGGTCGAATCGCGGGCTCCTCACAGTCTAGCCGCGCACAGTTTATGTAACAGTTTGCTTTTCGACGCGTTGTGGCTGGAGTGAGACGGCTCGCTGTCTCACCAGTCTGCCAGAAAGAGATAGCACCCACCTGCACTGCAAGCAGAGCGCCGCGGCTGCCAGCGCGGCCATGAGCGTGTTCTGCGCGTCGTGCGCGCCGGCCGCGTGCACGCGCGCGCAGGCCCCAGCGCCGCCCGCACCGCCGCTCGCCAGCTGACTCAGGCGCGCCACC
Source organism: Operophtera brumata (assembly GCA_932527175.1). Classification (NCBI taxonomy): domain Eukaryota; kingdom Metazoa; phylum Arthropoda; class Insecta; order Lepidoptera; family Geometridae; genus Operophtera; species Operophtera brumata. The sequence goes on along the minus strand of OW052239.1, from coordinate 46,845,471 downwards.
ATCAGCCTCTCCACCACCGCTTGCTCCTAAGCAGAGTGGTACAACTTGTCAATCAGTATGTAAGGATATTGGAGACTCGTAAGATGGTTGAAGCGCCCTTCACCAGCTAGATGTCGCTAGTAAAAGATGTTGATTTCTGGATCGCGCTATCGTTGCTTTTTAGCTTTAGTATAGATACTTATACTATTATTTATTCTGTGGTTTAGGTGAGCTAAATGTATTTTTATAGAATCGTTGAATACAGCTTGTCCGGGTAATGGATACTTCCGATTTGTAATCGTTGGATTCGTTCGTGTGAACGAGGAAGAACCAGGTTGGACGGTGCCGGTCAAATTAAAAGCACATTAGACAAATTAATGGGGTGTACGTTCTAAGTGACGTGACTTAAGAGATATTGCATTTGTAATGAGCTGGGATCAGGAGGGGCACATGACAGTTCCGTTTACTCAAAAATGCCCATTTATAAATACTGCAGCCCGAGTACAGAGAACCATAAAAGTCCATCCTCATGCAATGGAAAACTTATTTTATAACAGAAAGTTCAAAATGATAGCCACTTTTATCAATTCTGATTCGTGTTCTCTGATAACAGGGATCCTGAGTAGCGCCGCTAGTTCTCTGATCACAGGGACCCTCAGTTGCGCCGCTAGTTCATCTTTGTTATAGACTACGTGTACTTTGTCGACGTCGGACTTGCCGATGACGCTGCCGTCCGGCCCGTAGAGCGACGCCAGCCCCACCTGTCGCTTCACCTGGGACTCGCTCAGTTGGGCCGCTAGTTCATCTTTGTTATCGACTACCTGTACTTTGTCGACGTCGCACTTGTCGATGACGCTATCGTCCGGCCCGTAGAGCGACGCCAGCCCCACCTGTCGCTTCACCTGGAACTCGCTCAGTAGCGCCGCTAGTTCATCTTTGTTATCGACTACTTGTACTTTGTCGACGTCGCACTTGTCGATGACGCTGTCGTCCGGCCCGTAGAGCGACGCCAGCCCCACCTGTCGCTTCACCTGGAACTCGCTCAGTTGCGCCGCTAGTTCATCTTTGTTATCGACTACCTGTACTTTGTCGACGTCGCACTTGTCGATGACGCTGTCGTCCGGCCCGTAGAGCGACGCCAGCCCCACCTGTCGCTTCACCTGGAACTCGCTCAGTTGCGCCGCTAGTTCATCTTTCGCCTTTTGGCGCGCCTTGCGGAACACGTTACGGAGTAACTCCTCTTTTTCGAATTCTGTGAAAAACATTAAATACGCATCAGCCTCCCAACTGTGATATAAATGGCAATAGGGATCATTTCGACACCCCAAGCACCCTCCAAAACTTGTTAAAAATACTTTTGCAGCTGCACATGTTACTTCTTGCGACGCCATAATGTCATCGATCCGTCGTGCGAGGCCTCCCTGCACTGGGTCGTCCGGCTCGCGGTCGCTAATTGACAACCTTTATTCATGCAAGCTATATAGGTTGCATCACCGACAATCAATGAAGAATAAAGGTTGTCAATTAGCGACAAATTAACAATTATAAACCCCATAACCAAACCCATAACCCATTGGGTTTAGGCCATATGGCCTGTATATTGCCATTGAGTAATGTCTTACCGTTAACTAAAACATGTTCAATTTCGTTGGCCATGTTTTCATCAACACCGCTCAGTTGTAAGATCTGCAAACACAAACAAAATGCTATTACTTCGTGAAATAATAGTCGTAGATTTGATTTTCAACTGAAGTATATTATTCAAATTATAAACATGCATGGATACTACATTATAATTCCGAGGAATCACTGTACCAGAAACACGATAGGACAATATTTACAAGATAGAAAACAAATCCAAAGTTACCTCATATTTTTGGCTAGATTCAATTGTTTATTTAAATGGTGCATATCATTGGTTAAAATTAGATAAATAAAATCAATACAACAAAGCTGCGGCTTTACTGTAGGGGTTTGTAAAATTTTTTATATTTTAGGTTATATTCAATAAAAACGGCTTTTTTTATCTCCTACGGCGCGAGGTGTTTTCTTTTCTATGAAGATTTATGCCTGGTGTTGACGTAGTCTTAAGGGATTACGCCAAGGGATTGGCAGCAGCATCCACCTGAGTACCCGCGTGCCAAGCGTGGTGAGGCCCCGCGCAGCATTGGTCGTCCATCAGATGATGACTCTCACATCACTCACCGCGTGCGGCATCAGGAACGCCGAGTGTATCTCGTAGGCCCAGCGGCGCAGCGTGCTGAGCGGCACCGCGGCGCCGCGGTAGCTGTCCGTCAGCACGAGCAGCAGGCACGCGCATGCGCATCTGAAACGATAACAACAACATATATCAACCATCCTTGTCCCGCAGCTGTACAAAGGCCGCCCTGTAGCTGTCTCTCTCTCTCTCTCTCCACGGTCGCTGCGCTGGCGCTGTTCTCGCGTCTCACAATCGGGGGTGTATTTACCCTGAGGGTCGCGAGGCGCGGCGCGCGCCATCTTTGGGCGCCTTTTATAATTTTTAAGACGCTACGTTAAAATGTTGTAGTCCTTGCGTTATATGCTCACTCAGTAACAGTAAAGGTTAGACGTTAACACAGTAACTACTTGAGGATGTAATCTAAATAAATCATAGACTAGAAACACGAGTGGTGAAAATTTTCAAGAAAGCTTGATTTTTTTAAATTGGCCCTCCTAAAACCCGTTTTAGGTCCCTCCTTAGACTATACAAAATATTAAGCTTACATTTTTATACTATTTTGTAGATAATCTAATTTCTTAGATTAATTAGATGCAAAACGAAGTTTTATTATTTGTCGCTTACGTCAGTTACTTCCGAGCGGCAGAAATCTATACCTCATCGGTTCCCGAGTTCAAGTGAGTAATAACGCTGTCACTTTCTTGCAGCTATTGTTTTCTTACTAGACTCTACTCATTCGATATTTTAACATATCTCCTTAATGTTGTGTATCCCTAGTGGCTGTCGGGCTGCACCAGAGACAGTGTACATCCATTGGTGCAAGCTTATCTTCTACGAACGATAAAGATAGTTCACCTCCTCTCTCCGAGCAGCCAGTTGAGTAAGACGGCCGTCCTCGCCTTGGAGTCACGCACGGAGCGCAGGTTCGAGAACGGGCCGGGGTACGTAGAGTTATCCTGGAACAATCACCAGTTACAATCGGGTTAGCTCCCCTTTCTAGCTGCAAGTTCTCGCTGAACGAGATTTCAGCACTAAAACTCCCAAATCCCCTTAGAGGCGGAAATTATTAAACAATTTAGAAAAATCACTCATCATCATCATCATCCACAGCCTGACTTCACCCACTGCTGAGTATATGCCTCTCTTTGCCTGTGCCATTCCTTCCGGTCCCGTGCCAGTCTCATCCAGGTTCGCCCCCGACGCATGCGATATCGTCTGCCCATCTCGCTGCTGGACGACCAACGTTTCTGTATCCAGTTCTTGGGCGCCATTCCAAAGTCCAGTTCCCGAAAAATCATTCAATTAAATAATTTTCTTCTGTATTAGAGTGAGGCCACGCGATGCGGTGCCGGTGTGTTGCGACGCCTGAGCGACGGCACGCGACGCCGCGGTCTCGCAGTAAGCGGCGACGCATTGCGCGTGCGGCACTCGGTGCGTCGAGACCACAACGGTGCGACGGCGTAATGCACCGGCCACGCCCGCGAGGACTCACTATGAGCCGTACATAAAGCATTTTTTTTTTATACTACCAAGTTAACAAACAAGCATACGGCCCCACCTGTTGGTAAGCGGTTACCGTAGCCAATGGACGCCTGCAATACCAGAGGCATCACACGCACGTTGCCGACCCTTTAAACATTTTCAAACACCCCTTTTGAAGAACCCCGTACTGTAGTCACTAGGGAAAACCTCTACAGGGAGATCATTCCACAACCTGAGTATTAAAGCATTATTATTGAGCAACACCCCGTGGTGTGTCCGGCCCAAGAATAGACCCCTCCATCTCCTCCCGTGGATGTTGTAAAAGCCGACTAAGGGATTACCCGGACTTGTTTGTATGATTTGATGGTATAAGATTTGTCCTGGCTGCTAGCTTGCTTAAGGAATGTATTATTACTGGAAGAAAGCGTTAGCAGAGTCAGTCGTGGGAAGCATTTGAGGCTCTGCTTACCCTTTCGGGGAAAAAGGCGTGTGTCTATGTATGTATGTACAGTTGTGGTCATATAATTAAGAACGATTTGAAGTTCTAGAAGTTTTTTATTTAAATCGTATCATACACAGAGATGTGTACCTTCTGAGAAGCAACTAGTTATGTTATTTATTAGTCACATTAATAGAGCAACCTGACTTAAGAATAAAGTATGAAATCGCTAACTATTTTTTGCACATTTTATTGATTTTATCAAAGTAACACATTCAAATAGTACTGAAACTGGACAAATAATTAAGAACGATTTATTTAACTGCTCGGGAATTGTTTTGTATGACACTTAGATTTAAAAAATCACAATATTATGTAGCACAGGAAACATAAAAAGAAATTTAATAAATATTTAACTAAAATTAATAGTTAATAGCATATCCACGGCTTTTAATTACAGTTTTACACCGGCGAGGCATTGACTCTATTAATTTTTGACATTTCGCAAGAGAAATAGAGTTCCATTCTTCTAAAAAAACGTCATACAGCTCTCTTAAATTTCCACACTTTGTATTTGAAACCTTTTTCTTTACTTCAAACCACAGATTCTCTATTGGGTTTAGATCTGGACTGTTAGCAGGCCAGTCTAAGACAGAAACTAATTGCGCTGTAAGAATAGTAGATTGTATCATAAGGGAGCAACATAATATTTTTACGGCGAGGGCGCTTTTTTGAATCCAGAGCGAAGTGAGAGATTCTAGAGTAGAATCCCTAGCGTAGCCAGGGATTCTTTAGTAGAATCCTGAACGTAGCGAGGGATTCAAAGTACGTCGCCCGAGCCAAAAATATATGTTGCGCCCGTGTGATACACTCTGCTTTTCATCACCCACTATGAGAAAATAAAAGGCGCCTCATATGTTATTGTAATATTATTATTTAATAAAACAAATGGTTGATTTTTGTGTTTTTGTGTTTTTTTTGTTGTAGTTTTGTGTTTTTTTGGGTGGTTTTTTGTGTTTTGTGCTTTTTTGTGTTTTTTTTGTGTTTTTTTTTGTATTGTGTTTTTTGTGTGTATTGTGCTTTTTTGTGTTTTTTTTGTATTTTTTTTGTGTTTTTGTGTTTTTTTTGTGTTTTGTGTTTTTTTGTGTTTTTTTTTTGTGTTTTTGTGTTTTTTTTTGTGTTTTTGTGTTTTGTTTATTTTGTGTTTTTTTTTGTGTTTTGTGTTTTTTGTGTGTATTGTGTTTTTTTGTGTTTTTTGTGTTTTGTGCTTTTTTGTGTTTTTTTATATATTTTTTTGTTTTGTGTTTTTGTGTTTTTTTTTGTGTTTTGTGTTTTTTTGTTTTTTGTGTTTTTTTTGTGTTTTGTGATTTTTTGTGTTTTGTGTTTTTGTGTTTTTTTGTTTTTTTTGTGTTTTTGTGTTTTTTTGTGTTTTTTGTGTGTTTTGGTTTTTTTGTTTTTTTTCTGTTTTTGTGTTTTTTTTTGTTTTTTGTTTTGTGTTTTTTGTGTGTATTGTGTTTTTTTGTGTTTTGTGTTTTTTTGTGTTTTTTTTTTGTGTTTTGTGTTTTTTGTGTGTTTTGGGTTTTTTTGTTTTGGGTTTTAGGCCGTCGTACCAGCCAGTATTTATTCAAACAATATTTGCATTCGAATTATTTGGCGCTGGTTCCAAATTCAATAAGTGCGCCGCAATTATCTTTGCCGCGCACTTTTTGAATTAGGAACTTAATAAGTGCGCCGGAAAACTCATTACTGCCCGCTAAAAGTTTCTCATAGAAAACATCACCGTTGGGTGCACTTAAAGGCGAACCCAGTCGTCCTTTTCGAATAGATGGGATGAAAATTCCTTTACGGTGCGTGCAGTGTGCTTTGGATCATTGTCATGCTGGAATGTCCAAATGACCGGTAGAACGTCTTCAGCGTATGGTAACATTGTTTCTTCCAGTATATTTTTGTATTGGAACTGATCCATGTTACCTTCTATCAACTTTACAGGTCCTACACCATGTCCAGAAAAGCAACCCCAAATTTTCACATTTCCACCACCGTGCTTTAATGTAACTTTCGTGTACTTTGGGTCGAATGCTGTATTCGGGGGACGTCGTACATATCGTTTTCCATCAGAACATACTCTGTTTATTTTCGTCTCGTCAGAAAAAAGTACATTTTTCCACTGTTGCACAGTCCAGTTTTCATACTTTCTCGCAAATGCAAGCCGGGCTTGCCTGAGGCAAAGTTTTAACATGGGTAACTTTCTTGCTATCCTACCGTGCAATTTTTCTTCTACCAAACGTCTTCGAATAGTGCGTGCTGAGATTGCTGAAGGGTTGTTTTCACCAAAATATTATTTTCTAAGCTCATTGGACCCTTTAAAAGGATTTTGTTTTGCCATACGAACGATGTTTCGGTCATCTCGAGGAGTTGTTTTTCTCTGTTTAGGTACACGTGGAACATTCGAAGTAGTTTGATACGTAGCAAAATGCTTTACAGCGTGGAAAACCATCGTTTTTGAACATTGCAGATGGTCGGCTATCTTTTTATAAGACCAATTCTTCCGGCGAAGTTTTATTATTACTTCCCTTGTAGATTTATCACAACTTTTATTTTTTCCCATTGTTTTTTCTAAAGAAGCAATCACCTTTAATCTTTTACAGCACGTAATGGCGCCAAAATTATACAAACAGTAACAAATCGACTAAGTGTTCTCTATTTAAATTTGAATAAAGGTATAAACTACTTAGCGTTCTTAATTATGTGACCAGCCAGTAATAAGGAATACTTTGTTTAAAAGTAGTGTAAAAAGTTTGCCTATTGATTTTTAGCCAATCATGTGTATCAATGAATACAGTGGTAATATGGAAATGTTTTACGATACCGAGAGAAATAAAAACAAATGCATACAATTAGTTTTGCATCTTAGTTGGAAAAAATCTTCCCTTTATATCAGCGTTCTTAATTATATGGCCGCCACTGTATGTATGTATTGAGCATTAGAGACGAGATGCATTATAGAGAATTGAAGAGTTGTAAATACTTACGGAGGCAGGCGAGTCATCTTCTTCCATGGAGATGATGGCTCTCTGCGGGTCGGCGCACGGCTGCAACGGACACACTACTCGTTAGCGACTGTCTGCAGGCAGGCGGCTACAGGCGACTACAGGCGGCTAAAGGCGACTACAGGCGGCTAAAGGCGGCTACAGGCGACTACAGGCGACTGTATAGCTAGCTGCTCTACCAGTACATCATTCACCTCAGTGTAAATGGACTTAGATGGTGTAATGGCGCTCGAAAAGTATCCCAACCGTTCGGTTGATATGAGAGACAACCAATAAGAGGAACTATTCTAAAAAATTGTATCCGTGAATTGCTGCTTGATTATTGAACACACTTGAAGGACTAGAGTGTGAAGCGGCAGTGTATCAAACTCATTTGTCATCGTTAGAATTTTCAAAGTTGACATATTTTAGTGTTCATAGTGTATGGAATGCCAAGTCCATCGTAGAGATATTGGAAAGTCTGGATGATACATAATAAAAAAATATTTATCAGCTCCGACACGCGACTGTTTTTTTAACTGTGTAAATGACGGAACAAGCGCCTGATGTAAGGGGTAATCTCTACCTTAAACAATGCATTAGCAAATAGGTCACGCCCACCTAGGACGCGCCCTATGCGGCATTACACTGCGCCCGCTAGCCTGAGACATAAAGATTTGTGCCTGTAAACTCACTGGAACCCATAAACCAGAACATAGCAATGCGAGCACTACTGCTTTGTGGCAGAAATTGTTGTGGTGGTTACCCCGGACAAAATCTTTCACAAAAAAGCTCTACTTCTACTAAAACTTCAGTTTACTCCTGTCCAGTTCAGAAAACACATACTTAACTCTTTTTTTAGCGCTTAGTTTTACAATAAAATTGTAGTCCCCAAGTATTTGCGTACCGAAGGCTTTATATGAAAATCCTGAAGAGTAAACTCCAAACAGATGTTTTATCTTAAGCTAAGGTCAAACCAACGCGTTCAGTCCGCGTCCTCAGTGGCGTGCACGGTGGCAATCAATGGTAAGACAATGGATCGCCACCGTCCACGCCAGCGCGGACGCGGGCTGATTGGTCTGGCCTTAGCTTTACGCCTGATTTGAATAGACTTGATTGTGCGTGTACCTGTGTGTTGGTATGGTACGGCGGGGGCGGGGTGCCGGGCGGGGGTGTGTCCCTCGCACCCCACTCACCGGGGGGGCACGCGGCGCAGGGGGGAGGAGACATGCCCATCGAAGCTACAAACAGAAATTAAACATTATATACACTTCAAGATCACCTCTTGATCATAATACAATTTACAATTTTTGGCCTGCAGCAGCTTCTCTTGCGTGGGACACCTTCTTGTGTGTTCAGGTCGATGCTGCTGCCTATCCCATCGCATCCCTGTATTCCTTAGTAGGCTTATACGGGAGCAGACGAAGGGATCTATGCTTAAGCCGGACCATAGAACACATAGAGCACTCTAAAAAGTCACACTCAAAGCCTCTCTCTTCTTCGTCGTATTCTTGATTACTGAAGGTCGTGCCCGTCTTGAAAGGATTTAGTAGAGATGCAGACGAGCTTCTTCCACGCTGTTCTATCCTCGGCTTGTCTCAGGGCAGCGGTGATGGAGGCCAGTGAGTGCCTTGACTTGATAAGACCAGCGACTAGGTGATCGGCCGCGCGGCCTTTTTCCATCGACTTTTCCCACTACGAGTCTTTCAAGTTTATCTGTCTGTCTTCGGGCTATGTGTCCAAAATAACTCAGAACTCGCTAGTAGTAGATAGAGAGTCTGGTATTGATGGCCAGCTGGTCAAGTATGGACTTATTGGTTCTTTTTGCCGTCCACGGGATGCGCAACATTCTCCTGCAGCACCACATCTCAAAAGCGTCTATCTTTTTCCTGAGCGCACTCACCGAATGCATGCAGTACAAGATAGACAAGCACGCACCCTTGCGACGATGTTCTCAGCTCTGCAGCCACTTCGTTATAAGTTTTTTGGCGCGACGCTCTATAGAGTCTCCATTAATGTATGATTCCTATTTAGTTAAGTACGAATCTAAACTGCAAAGCCATCGTAAATCTCTGTGAATCGCTCCCGGACAGCGCACAAGTCCCGAGACAGCCTGTAAGGAGTACTCACACTTAGACAGGTCGTGGTCCAGTTGTTCAGGCGAGGATCTGCTCCGCACGTGCAGAACGGGCACGCTGTTTCTGTTGTCCATCTGTACCATAAATTGCTATTCAAATATATACTCTAAAGTCAAAATAAATGTTTCAATTTTGAGTAGCGAATCCTATCAACATCCGTATTATCTAGATCTATTTTACGTAGGTCTATTTATTAACCTAGATCCGTTTTACACCGGTGTATCCCATGCGGTGATGCAGTGTGAACGCAGAGGTTAGGCAGAGGTTACTGCTTAAATTCCCCTAGTTCCGTTAGACATCAAATAAAAAAAATGTTTTACCTAAATCTGTTTCAGCTCAAGACAAAACTCAAAACAAATAATCGTTTAAAATTCAGTGTCAAATCAGTCCGAGTGTTTCGGTAATCATAAAATGTTGCAAATGTTGCATTCCACAGATAGTTACATTAATTATTGTTAGTTACGTTGGAAATGTTAACCACATGTTAACAGATGTTAACAGGCTGCTGTTAAGCTTAGGATGATGTAACGCAACACGAAGCATTCCATTTAAGTTTAATTCAAGCACAAATAGTTATTTCACCAATTTATCTTACATCCGTAATGTAGGTCGTCACTTGGCATTTACTTGAGTACTTATCAAGACACCGTCAATTGATGAGAGCACAGATAGTCTAGTAGGAGGGACCCAGACTTCAGATTCTAAGGTCGTGGGTTCAATTCCCCGTCGTGCACCAATGGATTTTTCCAATCATAAAATGTTATTACGCATTATTGCGTACTCTCATACGGTGAAGGGAAACATCGTGAGGAGGCTGGCATGCTCTAAGCAACAATGTGAAGTGTTCATGAGAGCCTCTCCATCAAGTTTTTCTGTTTTTTTATACTGCCAAGGTAGCAAACAAGCGTACGGCCCACCTGTTGGTAAGCGGTTACCGTAGCCTATGGACGCCTGCAATACCAGAGGCATCACACGCGCGTTGGCGACTGTTTAAACATTTCCAAACACCCCTTTGAACAACCCCAGACTATAGTCACTTGGGAAAACCTCAGCAGGGAGATCATTCCACAACCTGAGTGTTCGCGGAAGGTAGTTCCTCTGAAACCGCACAGTTAGGGACCACCCTGGCTGCAAGGTGTGCGAAAAGTAGTAGTAGCAATTGAACGGCGGTTCCTGTCATACAATTCTTACATGACACAGTTTCTACTATAACTTGACAGTTGGCAAGAAAGACACAAGCAAAAGCCAAGTGAGGTCCTAGAATAGTAGTACAGTCAAAATTCTAAACAAAATTCTGAAATATTAGTAACGGTCAACCTTTATTTAGCTGTCACCGAATGGCCTATCAATGTTCATGATTTATTTCCAAATTCTCCTCAGTATTTAAAGAAATCAAATACAATACTTACATTGGGGAAACTATTAAAATAACCAATAATAAATAAACAACAAGTATTCTAGGAACTAACACATCAAAGCTTACACCGAGAATGACGTTGGACTGCATCAACTAAACTAGAACAAGAAGCGTTAGGCGAATCAGGTGGTTGATGTATGTGCTATGTAATGAATATCAACACCAACAACATATTGTAACGCAATTTTGATGAAGCTTTATAAACACTTGTATTGATTGAGTTTTTATAACATTTGATCTGAAACAATCGTCAGCTCACAATCGTTCGCCCCCAGCGCGCGACGACACAGACATGGCGCGCACCAATCTGTCATTTGTTTAGCCTCTTAGAGCATTGCAGGCCTCCGTACCGCAGTGCTCGATGGTTTAGTTAGCCTGCATCAAAGGGCTCACACAGCGTGTTAGGACACAAGGGCTCGCTTCGCTTGCTTGCTGAGCCATTACACAATGCTCATGGAGGCTTTTACAAGACGGACAAATGGAACCGTCATATACATACATACAAACATAAACTCACGCCTGTTTCCCGGAAGGGTAGGCAGAGACCACGGATTCCCACTTGCTACAATCCCGACACCTCTCTTTTGCCTTATTCACTTCTTCATACATGCTCGTCGGTTAAGGGTACTCTTGACCTGGCCTTTTTCCAGCACGTCTCCGATCTGGTCTGAATACGTTCGCCGAGATCTTCCCCTTCCCACTGTCCCAGTCACGCTCGTCTTATGTACCCGTTTCGTCAATCTACTATCGTCCATCCTTTCTAAATGCCCAAACCATCTAAGCATACCTTTCTCAATCCTAGTCACTACGTCTTCTTTAATTTCACAACGCTCTCATCACACTATTCCTCATACTATCTCTGAAAGACACACCACACATTGTTCTCAAAGGTCTCATCTCCAGTGCTGCTAACCGTGACGTCAAAGCTATAACAACTCAACCAATAATTGATACCTGTAGCGGCGGCGGCGGCGCGTTCACGAGCGGGTAGCTCATCTGCAGCGCGATCGAGTTGGGCTGCGGCCCGTCCAGCGCGCCGTCCAGCGAGCGGGAGGAGCGCCTACGCGCGCTGCCGTCGCACGCCCCCATCGACTGAGCCATCCGCGGCGTCTCCGGCAGCGGCTTATAGTACCTCTTAGCTAACGGATTGACGGGAGGTGACACGGGTGAGATAGGGGAGGTGGGGTTTCGCTTCGGGCGTTCGATGGATCTAGGGGGGAGAGGAGGGGGAGAGTTGTCCAAGCAGGTGGTCGGGACCATGGGCACGGTGTTGTTGTGACGTCGCTTGTTGTTGGACTCGTCAGAGTTCTGTCGCACGAGCGGCGGTTGGCTCTCCTGCTGGTTCTTCTGCCGCACTTGTCGCAAGTTCCTCAGGCTCTGGCCGGTGAGGTTGCTCAGAGAGCGCGGCAGGCCGCTAAGGAAGCCCGAGTTCGGCGAAGGGATATTGCCGGCGGGCTTGTCGCTCTTCGTGCGGGCGGCTCGCGGCGTGCTCGGCCGACAGACGAGCTACATCGGACGGGTCGGTTAGGAAGCGGTTCGAGGCGCTAGTTACGGGTGATTTTGTTTTGTGGGGTGAGTTTTTGACTTATGTCTGATTCTATGCATTACTTTTTGTGATTTGATCGATACATACTAATGAGTTTTCTAGACACAATGACGTACTAATGACACTATCAATAGTATAAAATCAGCTACATAACATACTAACATCTACAGCACAACATACTAATTTCTTATAATATTGAACAATTTAAACATTTATATTGAGTGCAAATAAATAACATACACAAATTAAACAGAACAGGAATCAATAGCATTTCTCGGTTGCAAAATAAAGAGCATTGAGCCCGTAAAGTGACGTCACATAAAGGAGAGCATGCAAAGAAGCAGACACAGTACAAAAAGCGAATAATTGAAATGTTATACCCACGACTGGTCCCGATCTAGGCTGGTTAGTGCGACAAATTAATAATTGATTACTGTACGGACACGGTGTACGGTCAGACACGACGACGTGTGCGCTGTCGCCGCCATATTGTACGCTTGCGGCGCCGAGAATTAATTAACTTATGCTAGCACAGCACTTCACTTGGTATATTTGCGCAAACATGTGATTTATTTTGTCAAGCTAAATAGTACCATGTGTTTTAGGACATATCGTTGATTTTGCCTTGGAAAAATAACGCGAACATTTGCGCCAATACACCAAGTGAAGTGCCGCCATTACAAGTTGCAGACAAATAATGGAACAACATAACCATGTTCTCAGCATCGGCATTTGGCGTTCATAGAAGCAAAATCAATATGTTTCTGTTATTTTTACATTGAGTACTAAAGGACTGTATATACTCGGATACACATACTGTATGTATGTGTGTGTTTGTTCAGGGTGTTCTGGGTATTTTCTATGTATAATAAAAAATATCTATCTATGTAATGTATTGTATTAAGTGTAGCGCCACATCTGCGGAACGTACGGCGCCGATCGTTGGGTTCAATACGCTCGCAGTGTTTTTTCAAATTCCCTATGACACATCAGTCGAAATTACGTCGCGTTCAGCGTAGCGCCGACCCTTCCTTCGAGCTATTATTTCAGCCAAAACGCATTTAAGGTATTTTGAAACACTGCGAGCGTATTGGACCGAACGATCGGCGCCGTACGTTCCGCAGATGTGGCGCTACACTTAGTATATCAGTTATCTAGTACCCATAAACCAAGCTCTGCTTAGCTTGGGGTTATATAATGTTGTGTGAACTGTCCAGGATTATTTATTATTTATTTTATTTATATAGGATATCCTTCGAAATTAATCACTAAAAATAAGAGTTTGATGGTTTGTTTAACATTGAACCGCACAATTTAGGTTAATAACAATCACATAACACAAAAGGCAGGCATTTAGGACAGTAGTTTTATATTCTGTGCACTTTGCATACTGATCAGCTGATAAACTGTGTGTGAGCCAAAGATGGATAAGATAATTTATGTCTCGGAACGATATAGCTTTTTCGTGTCATGAATTTGAATAAGTTTTTTTTTTAATACTAGCTTTTAAAATTAGTGATCGTAACCGTGTGCTGATCACAATGAGCCTAAACACGGCCAGTCTACTATTATCCATCGAGGAGTTCCGTTGTCCACCTTCTGTCTCCATCATCAGATCAGCTCGCTTTCACCATTGTATTGTATTGTCATCGGAACTTGACAGCTATGCCAAATTTCAGCTCGATCGGTTGAGGATAACTGCTTTAAAATTCAGTTGCAAGATTCCACCCGGACAAACATACATACATTGCAAGTTAAATAAAAGCTTGTAAAAAGTCGTTTGCATATTACTTGTGTCCAGTAGCCAGAACATTATTGCACTATGAATGTTATATCTAGATGCGCCAAAATATTCATTTTACGAAGTTAAACCATTTTCGGCGCCGCAAGAATAAACTCAAAAGTACATATATCAAAATTGTAGTACATGTGAAAATATTAGGGACTTAAACTCTAGGGATGCAACGTAGTAAAACCTTGCAAACGATACTATGTGCGACGGTTGCGTAATGTGCTCCTAGTTTGCTGCTAGTAGTGTACACACGCATCGGTGTGCAGTCAGCGACATAAGTTGCTCAAAATTTTGAAACAAAAAACTAATTTTTCGTTGTGTTTAACTTTACATAATAATTGTAACATTGACAAGATTTCGGTAAATATTAGATAGAGGTAGATAGATCTTCCACGTAGGGTTATTTACAAAACTTTTAGTTTTTCAAAAACTTATGCTGCTGACTGTACATTGGGAAACTTCTACAGTACCCGGCTGTTGATATGGCACACTTCGAAGATGGATATTATCCATTTTCGGTTTATACGGCCGACTTTAATTGATCCGAGGAACGTTATACCATAGACTAACTAAACACAATAGACTGCTAATCTCATACAAGAAAACGTGCATCGATGAATGGTTGCCTACAATGACGCTAGATGTCGCTGTTTTGAATCTGCTATAAACGATTGAAATCATTTTTACATCTATTTCGAATAGATCGATAAAACATGTTTTGCGACCAAAGTTTCATAATATAAAATATATAAAAAATTTCAATGTTTTTTTTTTTTAATTGGTTTAAAATGCTGATTGAATGAATTTGCCAGCGCCACCTAGAAATAGCCTGGAATTTTGCCAGCGCCATCTAGAAATAGTGTGGAATTTTGCCAGCGCCATCTAGAAGTAGCCTGTAATTGACCTTTTTTGAGTCACGTTTTCTTGTATGAGATTAGCCTACGACGAGTCAAAGTAATGGTTCACATCTACTGATCGGCAGCGGATACATTGAACGCAATGCCAGCAGGATGCATAAATGGACTGATCGCGTCATATTCTAAAACGTTTTTTTTTTCTCTCTTTCTATTTAAGCTTTTATTTGGCGCGGCCGGCACAGGTTTGCCTGCGACGCAGGAGGGTTGAGGGTTTGATTCCCGCCTCGGAACAAATATTTATACGATCTGCAGATATTTGTTCAGGGTGTTCTGGGTATTTTCTATGTATAATAATAAATATCTATCTATGTAATGTACTGTATTAAGTATTTTATTTTATTTATTTATTCATTTATCAGTTATCTAGTACCCATAACGCAATCTCTGCTTAGCTAGGGGCTAGATAATGTTGTTTGAACTGTCCAGCATTTTTTATTTATTATTTTATTTATTAAAAACCCTGTAAGTAGACGCAAAGTAACGTATCGCTTTGACTCACCCCGGATGACTAAAATGAGTAACTTCACACAACATTTTCTAGCCCCAAGCCAAGCAAAGCTTGGGTTATGGGTACTAAATAACAGATATACTTAATACAATACATTACATAGATAGATATTTTTTATTATACATAGAAAATACCCAGAACACCCTGAACAATTATCTGCAGATCGCACAAATATTATGCGGCAATCGAACCCGCAACCTCCTGCGTCACAGGCGAACCTTCGCCCGCCGCGCCACAGAGGTCATCATTATTAAGTTGACAAATGAAACGAAGTGCCCTAGTATCAACCGTAAGGTGCTGTAGACTAGGTAGGTTAGGACTATAGCCCGTAGTTGGTGAGCAGTAAGGTATATAGTCACCTGCGCCGCGCCCGTCATCACGTCGATCTCGCGCTGCAGCGTGGAACACCTCTGCTCGGCCGACTCCAGCTCCGCAGACTTCCTCACGTCGGGCACTTTCAGCAGCTCGTCTGCAACGCACACGGCACTACGCATGAGCAGGGGGACCGAGAAACAACCACTCACACTAACAACAACAACGTAAAGTTTAACCCAAATATAATAAATAATAATAAACAATACATTTATTTTTTTCTCAACAAAAGGTAACGTAGTCGTAACGTAGTCGTAAGGTAACGGTATCGTAGGTATAAGTAGTCTTATGTAGTAAACTCATTAAAACCATACATAAAAAAAACGACTCGGAATTTGATAGTCGGGATACCTGTATAGGCCCTCTGATGTTGTGTGAGAACTTGCCGTCGGTGTGCACACGTTGCTACAAACTCGCACATAACATCTGATCGCCACCGCGCACGCGGCCTGGACGCGTCAGATTGAGTCATACATTGATCGGCAACAATTGAGCATTACATAGAGCATGAGATGCTGGACTGTGCCGCCTGTATTGCTCACTGCACCACGCCGTGAAGTGGTGCTCCTCTTGTGGTATGTGGAGGTCAAATCCCGATAGTCGATGTTGGCACGATTCCCGTATTCCCTTCTCTGCATGTGGAACCAGGAACTACTAGCACCGTGGCACCATAACATACCACCATGGGCCTTATAGCATCTACGAAAGATGATTTAAGCAGTGTCAGCTAAGCATCTGCCCTCTTCACTGACGCCACATCGCCTGGGACACATTTTTGATACCGTAGGCCTTCCCGGGAACCTACGCCACCCTCTCAACTTGCCGACAGGATCCACAGGAATGACGAGTCAATACGTGTGGTGGCGGTTCAGTTGCAGGTGCTTTACGACAGACCTAGCCGGGTTTGTGTCAAGTTCTCTGAACCACCAATACAGTAAAACCACTCCTAACAAAACCAACAGCCAGGACATACCTTCTTCCAACAAGATACGCCTAAAAGTCCGGGCTACCACAACACAGACTCGGAACTAATAATTGCAGATCATGAAGGGCACTAGTGCGTCTCAGCCGGTCTGCTATCGAGATATACAAGTAAATAATTTTGTAAAAAATAAAAAACCTTCAATACAATGAAACGGCGGATTTATTTTGATCAATCATAGCTAAGAACACTCCCGACAAATTCACGTTTCAAACAAAAACAAAACGAAATCGGTTCATCCGTTCGGGACCTACGATGCGACAGACAGACACACACACAAACACACACACACACACACACACACACAGACACGTCAATCTTATAACACCCTGTCGTTTTTGCGTCGGGGGTTAAAAATGGCACGTACTTCTCAAATCCCTGATGTATTTCTGTTCCTTGTCGAGCATGAGTCGCACCGTCTTCACCTTGGACGCCTCGAACTGGCGTTGCTTCTCAAGCTGAAACACAAACAGTGCATTATGTTAGTCCAGTTAGCATATTGTGTAGCGGCTCTGTCTCTACGGGTCTCTCTATGCGCGGCTCGTCAGTGTCGATGAACGAGCTCACAGTATCGCACTCCTAGGTGGGCGACAGAGCCTCGACTCAGCATATGTAACATGTAACCCACACGGGCGTGTGGTTTACACTACACGGATTCTTGTTAGAGAAAACTGAAAAGTGCCCCTAACGGACACATTAAGAACCTCAGTTTCCACACAAAACGCCGTGTAGTGTACAGCAATCACCCGTGTAGTTTCTTGGTACATATCTGAGGGGCTAGTCTGCAAATGTAACAAGCAACTTACACGGGCGTGCGTGAGGTGTACACTACACGGATTTTAGTATGCAAGTTGCCCGCTAGAGACGCTATTCGGATTCTCCATACTAAAATACGTGTAGTGTACACAACACGCCCGTGTAGTTTGCATGTCAAATTTGCAGACTCGAGGCTCTGGACTAGGCCTAGGTTTTAGTAGTAGTAGAGCTTTTTTGTGAAAGAGTTCGTTCGGGGAAGTACTACCACCATACCTATTTCTGTCGCAAATCAGTATTGCTCGAATTGCTGTGTTCCGGTTTGAAGGGTATTGTTATCGGTGAGATTACAGGCACATGAACTTTCATCTTTGTCTCACGGTCGCGGGCGCAGTGCCATGCCACATAGTGTGCGTCCTAGATGGACGTGACCTATAAGGTAATGCATTCTTAAAGGCAGCGGTTACCGCAGAACATCAGATGGGCCATCAGATTGCTCCGCCACTGAAGAAGTTTAAAAAACAAAAACGTTACAGCCGATAGTCCCTTATGTCGTGTGTTTTGGTACAGAACTCCAAAACGTAGACGAATAGCAAACACCGACGCCCCTCATGCATTGTCCAAAACTACAACAATTTCGCATCATCACTTACTACCACCACACTTGTGTAAGCACGGCCGCTATGTCAAGGTCACGTGACACTCTCGGAACTACCGCCTCACTTGACGCGTACTATAAAAACGTGGACCGTATTTTGTGAGAGGCAGATGGAGTATTCGGCTTTGTGGGAAAACGTTTTAACTATTGTGTTGTATAAAAATGTTGTTTGCGTTCGAGCGGGGAGTCACCTCCATACCTATTCCTGCCGCCATGCAGTATGTTGAGTATCGTCACACTACATCCATAGTAGTTGCTGTGTTCGTTTGAACGTTGATGTTACAGAAACATGACATTTTGCAACGTTGCGTAGGGCGGCGGGTGCAGTGCAGTGCCGCGGTTGTGCGTCGATGCCAGGACGGGTCCTTTTTTTGTAACCATGGTAGACCTTCGATTTACCGCGGTCTCATCTGTTGGTAAGTGACGATGCGGCCGACGTTGGAGCACGAAGGTCTAGAAGGCACCTATTCACTCTTCCCTAAAAGAGACCCATCGTATTATTGTTTTCAGGAAAGACAGACTACGGCAACTTGTTCCATTCCTTAGCAGTTGGCATTACAAAGGTGGAACCGAAACGATTAGTGCGAATTGCGGGTATACTGATGAGATAAGGATGGTTGAGCCGTGCGCCTGCTTGTCGTGTGATGAAAAGGAGATGGTGGGATCAGATCATGAAGCTCGTTGGCCCTATGAAGTTAGTTGCAATAGTGAGCACATAGGAACCACTGACAGTATGTGTCTAGCTACATATAGGACGACATTCGTACGCGATCATACACGCAGTTCTGCTGACATCTTTACAACACAAGTTTTGAGTACAGGTCTAGCGCTTAACTGAGGCAGTCCCTGAGGTATGGGAGCGGTACGGGATTGGTGTTTTCGTCGTCGTCGTTGTCACTATGTGACATGTTATCTGAGAGACGAAAACACCGCTCCCGTACTGCTCCCATACCTGAGGGACTGCCTCGGTTAAGCGCTAGACCTGTAGTTCCCGTTTGTCCCCGAATCTTTGCGCGTCGTTGCGCCATGTCACATGGTATGGCCCGATGCTTAAAAGATGAAAGTTTTATTCGTTTTCTATGAAATATGAATATTACCCGTTACTGAGTCACATCTCACCCTATTTATTGTAGATGCCTCGTCAAACCACAACAGTACAGTGCTACTACGAAAGTAATGCACGTCGGCAATCTTCGTTCTTGACTGAGTGACGCTTTTACACTCACTTGCAATGCAATCATACAGGTGCGGCAAGATACTGGGACTCTCAGGGTAAGTACCTTTTCTGTTGAAGTTAGAGAGGTGTACTCTTAGGAAACATGAGATGAAATTTGAAGAAAATAATAAGTAAATCAATGTCCAAAGTATTTTCGAAATACAAAGGTAAAAAAATACAACACACAATAATAAAATGTAAGGTTTTTTTTTCAAGTTTTCTCAAATTCTTACGATTTGAAGTTGTGGTTTACTTCTGGTAAATAAGAAATAAAACCGAATGAGACCCACGTGTTTATTTAAATGTATCTGTAATGTATGTTTCAGGCTGACTTTACACTTTTCAAAAAACTAAATGAGTATTGGTTTTCTTCAAACTTTACCTAATGTTTCCTAAAAACAAACCTCTCCGACTACAACAGAAATGGTACTTTTACCCTGCTGAGATACCCATTATCTTGCCACATCCTGTGTATCTGTTTCAAAAAGACGAAGATTGCCGAGACGCATTTTCGAAGTAGTACTGCAGCAGTCGCCGTGTACAGGGTGTTGATGATGACGAAGACTGTGCTAATGTGTCGTGTGAACGTGAATGCGTGTCCACTTGTTAAGGCAGAGAGCACCGCGCCTGCATCCAATGGCTCGAGTGACCCCGACGGAGGGATGCACTAGTTCAGGGACGATTTCAACCCCACGGCTTTATGGATGATTAGTTTTATGAACTGATTACTGAGGCATTTAAAACATATTGCGCCCCCAAGTGAATCGAATAAGGGTGCCTACCTCGAGTACGCTCAATAGAGATAATAATTCTGCCCTAAAGGACCGCTTGTGGTGGTGTTAGTAACTCTCCAGAGGAGTTACGCGAAAGCATGAAACTATGTGTTGTCAAAGGACTAAAAGCCATCTCATTTTGTGGTCCTCTTCCAACTAGAGGTCAAGTAGCCACTACCACTTAAGCTGAAAGATGAAGTGTCTCGTTTCATTTAATAAGACACTTACGTTTGCAGGTACGGGAGCTGTGATTGGTGTTTTCAGTCTTGAAGCATGCTGTTGCACGGTGAGCAATGTCGTCGGATTGGCTGAAATGACAAAAAATAAAATGTATAGACATTGTTTGGTTGCTACTGTCTGTCTTCGAATGAGGACAGATTCGGGGACAAACAGGAACTACTCAAACTTTAATTGATCATATACAATCGGATACGGTTCATCGTGAGCTAGATTTTTGAAAACATCATAATAATTTAGTATCAACCAGGTGTACAGGGAACCTTAAGGCACTGCAAATCCCTTCCGGGAAAAAGGAGTGTCTATGTTTTTTTTTGCAAGGCATGGCACAGGAACACTGAACTGACATGTGTTCAACATAGCTCCCAAGGCTCGTTAGCTACAAGGTCATTTTGCAAAAGAGCAGACGTCATAATAAAATATGTAGAGTTCTAGAGCTAATGGTACACGTCGCTTTCACTAGCAGTGTCTAAAGTTCACAGTGCGTAAGAACTAACAGAACAGCACTAATTGACCATAAACAAAGAACCTCAGCTTACTCTCCAAGTCTCCGGCTGAAAAAAATTCATTCATCGTTTCACTAGTTCAGTGTTTGTCGGCTGGCGTTAGGACAGTAGCCAGCCTTGTGGTCCTGGTAATGGCCTTGTGCTTACTGCATGCAGCGCGTTCAGACGGTAGGAGCTAGCATCGTACAGACAGCCGTCGGACGCAACGCGCCACTCACCGCGTATCATCTGCACCACCTCCTGGTGTGAGCGGTGCGCGACCAGCTGGCTGTCGACGCGCAGGATGCGGTCGCCCGCGCGCAGGCCGGCGCGCCACGCCGCGCCGTGCTCCTTCACGGACTGCACGTACACCGGGTTGTCACCTGCAATTGACAAACGTCCTCAATAAAATGTGTTCTATTCGAGTAAGGATTTCTTACGCGGACACTTTAGTAGGGACAAAGCCTCCGTCTGCAATTTTAACAAGAAATTACACGGGTGCGTTGTACATAACACAGATTTTAGCATAAAAAAGCACCCCTAGCGAAAACCTTGAGAAACTCAATTTCCATCCGTCAATCCGTGTAGTCTACTCGTACACCAACATGCTGCGTGGTTGCTTCATACAGTTCTAGACTTGGCCCTCAATAAAGTTTTTGTCATCGTCTGAACTGAACTTATCGGCGGATGAGTAGCCGGCTGAGATGCGAGAGGTTGCGGTTTCGATTCCCGTCGCGGGACAAATATTTGTACGATCTGCAAACATACATTAGCTCTGGGTCTGGGTGTTGTCTGTCAACATACATTCTATGAATACCGTGAGTATATCCAGGGTCAGCAATCGAAACAAGCGGTCACGACTTAAATTTTCATGAAATATTTTTTTTAATATTTCAGATCTCCTTCAAGTCTGGGAGAAAATTCCACGAGGAGGATAAGAAGTAAGTCCAAATTATTTAATTCGCACATTCTCCCTTTTTCTAATAACTAGCATTCCATACATGACAGTTTGCAAGCTCATCACCTCCTATTGGAATACTAACCGTAAACCCATTTGTCTAGCCAAAACCATTTGAAGAAAAACCAGCAGACAGGTATCTTTTACAAACCAAACAATAAAATAATGTACCTAGCTATATGGTTCAATAATACAATGGACCAGCCAATCAGCGCGAACAGATATCTCTTGTTTGCAGAGGATCTATTTACAAAGCTCGGCTTGTGTTCCGTTCCAACGCCTCAAAGTACAACATTTATGATGTTACGTACCTGAGACCTTCATCCCATAGCCGTGCTCGTCGCGCGCCACAGTCACCGTGAGCAGCTCCGCGCCGCCGCCGCCGGGCGCCTCCGCCCCGCCCAGCATCACCTGCAACCGACAAACATTACACGTTCATTACTACTATTACTATTAGCCCATACTGTCCCATTGTTGGGCAAAGGCCTCCCCCCATTTCCGCCAGTCACTACGGTTTTGTGAAACCGTTCCCATTCCCTCTCATAGGCGTCCAGTTCATCCCGCCACCTCATACGTGGTCTGCCGCGACGCCGCTGTATCAGGGCTTCAAGCCGTGGTAATTTCGGCCCAAAGTTCGTCGGGCATGCGGCAAATGTGACCGGACCAATCCCACTTCAGCCTCGCGGCCTTCTCTCCCACATCGGCGAGTATGGTTTTGGAGCGCAGTATGGTGTTTCGAATGCGGTCAGTTAGTTTAACCCTCAAAATACTGCACTCCTTTGGCAAACCTTGAGTTTGGATTTCTGGATGTTGGTCAAAGACCAAGATTGTGATACGTAAGTCAAGACGGGAAGTATGCACATGTCCATAAGTTTGCGTTTTAGTACCATTGGAAGGTACTTAGACCAGCCGACTTGACCTTGCCGACTTCATCAGCTTTTTCATAGTTCATTCTAAATGCAAATAAAAGGGGACAATATTGGGGTCTCTGACGGATGAAGGTGGTCTACTGTGATAATGGAGGTTCAATGGAGCCATGGAGGTACCAAGCTGTAGTCGAAATATTTATAAATCCGAGACGATCATTACGGCATGTTCACTTTTTTTACCAAAACGAATACAAACAAGCAACACGAAGAAAGGGTTTTTCTGACCATGACATCAAATAAAAACCGACGATGGGAAGGAAGCAATAAACTGGACAAATGTCGTGATGAGATCATAGTACGAGCTCGTGCAGATGAACGAGATATAACGGTGACCGCATAGAGCTACACCTCGTACGCATCAAGGTTTCAAACATACACACAATACATTAGGTACAATAGTGTGTTATTATTTATTCTACAGCTGTTTGTCGTTCTATTAAAGCAAAAATTGCGAAGTCTTCCTCTCCTTCACCTCCCTTTCCTCAATGATGCTCTTTATGAAACTGCAACATCTCGTTTACGGGTGTCATGCATCCTTCCTACGTCATCATAGCCCCTAAGGAAATTGACCACAAAATAACCTCGCCCAAGAAAAGTTGAAAATAAAACACTATGAGCAAAGCGAATCATAAGCGAATAACAAAAAAAGCAAAAGCGTAAGAATAATAAGCGATCATGTGAGATCAAATAGATGAATGAATGCAGCGATCAGTGAATCAAAACGTACGCGAGATACAATATACGTAAACAGATACAAACCAACGGGCGTTTTTATTTCGTAAACAGGAAACGTACGATCTTACTGAACTACTGAACGGTATAAAAGTGCAAAAATAAACCTTATTACCCTGTTCTGTAGGGATGGAGATATTATAAATAAATACTTCTGGTTGTCGAATAAATTCGATAAAACATTAGTTTTATTACTGTTTGGTAGTTTATCATTTATCTAAGCAACGTATGGAATTTACATTATCGTAAAACCATGTTTTGGTCCTACGGGTTTTAGTGTTTTGATTGGAAATCTTTATGGAGTTAAAGATTTGCAATAAAAGTATATTTGGCTCAATTCAACAATGATGCACCTACATTACAACATCGTGTACTTCCGATATGTATACCCTCTCGCAGACAAAGCGGGCTCATGTCCAGGGACTACGATTAGTCTCTATGATTTTTGGATCACATCTCATATTGCTTGTTTTCTCAGAACTTATGCTTAATAGGCTTAGATTTTAGAAGGGAAAATGAAATTCTAAAAATAAATAAGTTTTTTGTGAAAAATATATTTTTCAATACAAGCTTTTATAAAATTAGTGATCGTAACCGTGTGCTGATCCAAATGAGCCTAAACACGGCCCGTCTACTATTGTCCATCGAGGAGGTCCGTTGTCCACCTTCCGTCTCCATCATCAGCTCAGCTCGCTGTCACCATCATATTGTATTGTCATCGGAACTTGACAGGTATGCCAAATTTCAGCTCAATCGGTTGGGGATAACTGCTTTAAAATTCAGTTGCAAGATTCCACCCGGATTCCGCCCAGACAAACATACATATTCGTACATTGCAAGTTAAATAAAAGATTGTAAAAAGGGAACTTTTAGTAATATCTAGTAAAAGCAGCAAAATTGTAGACTAAGAAGCACTCCTTAGTGTACTGTACAGTTTTTCAATTTTCCTTAGGACCAAATCAAGGTTTGATCCTTTCACCTAGACGAGCGCGCGCGCGTGTCCAGCAGTGAGCCATGGGTATAACGACGTTCCACGTGGAGTGATGTCGCAGGTCTCTACACTCTAGAACATTCTATTCATCCAACAAACAGAACAGTAATTCCAAACCCATATTATTTTCATAGGCCACATTAAATTTAACGCAAACGTATCGTTTACATAACAAGCGCGATTCCTGGAACGGCACAGAGTATAAACTAACTAAATGCCATAGAATACCAAGTAGTAGTTTGGCAACGAGACGGCGTCGCGGGACCGCAGCTCGTATCAGGGAGCTTATTGATTTCAATTTAGTACTGCACACTATTACAATTAATTATAAAAGTAAAATCGTATTAACTCATTAATGTATTTGATTGTACCTAGTTAATAATTTGTTCCTTGAAATCGGCTCTAACGATTTCGATGAAGGATAAGAGATTTCATCTTCACGAAAATCCCAGTAACAGAGCAAAGCACGTCCCTGCTGTATCTCTGTTCTCAGAAATTTCAGAGTTTTTTGCCAGAGGCCCAAGTCGGAGTTTTGCAAATACCATCGTGTTTGCCCGATGATCGTAACGACGATCATCCGTGTATAACGTAATAACTAGCTATTGCAGTGTGGAGTGTTTGTAAAACTCCCGACTTGGGCGTCGATCGCGGAAGGATTTCGTTCCCGTGGTCTGGCAAATATGGCGCCTGGAGGAACACCGGAGTAATTTTAGTCTGGTATTCTGCCCTTTTCAGAGCGGTGAGTCCGACATAATTTTGGTCCTCCCCGGACCGGTTTATTCGTAAATGAATTTTGTAATATGAAGACAACAAAAAAAGAAAAAAAAAAGGTGTATTATAGAGTTAACCTGAAAACGCGTGGTGCCGTTAGTCCCACGTAAACATATTCTAAGATACTCTAGATTTTAGGCACCTGATTTGAGATTATCGCATAGTAATGGATTATGATCAGCCAAAATGGTGAGTAGTTCCTATTCGATCTCTTGAGATCGATCTATTGTCCATGGTTGCAATACATTACCATGTTCGACAATCCTAGCTTCCTTGCAATCCTACTCATGTGAGGCAAGCCTCTTATCAGATGCCGAAGTATCGTTCGTCATCATATTATTTCCATTTCAAGACTCATCCCGCAGAGGGTGGATCTGGTCGGATAGCTCGGACAGATACAGTCATCTCATTCAGACACTATATCGCCACAATCAAATGGATTCGAAAGTAAACTAAGGACTACACATTTATACAGGCTGGATTGTTGAGACGGGACAGTAACGGCAGGTACCTTAACCGTTATAGTTACAGGAAAATGATCCTAGGGGACCATCCATAACTTTTTGAGATACACTTCTGGACACATCTATTGGCCCACCTTAGAGTTTAGGTTTCTATGGCCCCTACTTTAATATGATTGCTAGATTGAACAAAAACTATTGATGCAGTTTTAAACCTGATACATTTTACCATCTTTTTCGATCGTATTGTTTTAAATTTTGAATTCAGAATACGAAACAACATGGAGCTACGCCTAACAAGTCGGGTATGCGCCTTGATGAAGGCAGTTGATTTTTGATTAAAAAACATGTTTTATCAAATAAAGGATTAATTTAATAACGCGTGTTGCCTCCATGGGCATCTACGACAGCTCTCATACGATTAGGCATAGAGTTTATCAACCGCTCTATGAAATTTTGAGGGATCATCTCCCATTCCTCTTCTATGGCAGTTTTCAACTCCTGCATCGTCTGGGCAACTGGCTGACGAGCCCTAACACGTATTTTTAGCTCGTCCCACATGTGCTCAATCGGGTTCATGTCTGGGCTTCTGGCTGGCCAGTCCATAACTGTGATGTTCACATCCCGAAGATATTCCGTGACGATGCCGGCCGTATGGGCTCTTGCATTATCATGCATAAAAAGGAAATTTGGGCCCACATGGTCCACGTATGGCATCACGTGAAGTTCTAAGCACTCACGAATGTACCTTTCAGCATTTAATGTTGGCAGCCGTGGTCCCGTAATAACCTCAAGTTGAGTTTTGCCGCTCGCGGATATACCGCCCCAGACAGTCCATGAGCCACCGCCATAAGCAACCCTCTCTTCAAAGCAGCATTGTGCAAAACGCTATCCCTTACGTCGGTAGACCTTCTTCCTTCCATCATTGCCATGTAACGCAATTTTAGACTCATCAGAAAAGAGAACACGGCTCCAATGCTGCAGAGTCCAATTTAAATGAGTGCGCGCGAAATGAAGACGCGCTGTTCGGTGGGCTCGCGTTAGTTTGGGGCCATTAGCTGGCTTGTGTGGTACCATATCGCGTTCTTTTAACCTTCTCCGAACAGTTCGAGCGCTCACAGATACTCCGTGGAAGTCGCGAAGTTGGTTTTGTATCTCAATGGAGGTAAGGTGACGATTTCTCAAGCTGGTCGTCACGATGAATCGATCCTGCCTTTCAGTTGTGACCCGAGATCGTGGCCTTCCTTGGCGACGAACAAAGCCGCCAGTCTCTAGGTGCCTCCGATAAACATTTCGGACCGCAGATCGACTTAAATTAAGTTGAGCACTCACATTTATTTGGCTGTGTCCGGCCTGGATAAGTGCCACAGCTTGGGCGGCGACTTCAGGCGAAGTATCCATAGATTATTGATAGAACCTCACCTTAATGTTAAGAATAAGTAATGTTTGTTGCAAAACCAAAGAAAAAAATCACACTTTCAATAATTAAATCCAAGTAAACCAATAATAGTAGATTGTATCATAAGGGAGCAACATAATATTTTTACGGCGAGGGCGCTTTTTTTAATCCAGAGCGAAGTGAGGGATCTAGAGTAGAATCCCGAGCGTAGCGAGGGATTCTTTAGTAGAATCCTGAACGTAGCGAGGGATTCAAAGTACGTCGCCCGAGCCAAAAATATATGTTGCGCCCGTGTGATACACTCTGCTTTTCATCACCCACTATGAGAAAATAAAAGGCGCCTCATATGTTATTGTAATATTATTATTTAATAAAACAAAATAAATGGTTATTTTTTTGTGTTTTTTTTTGTGTTTGTGTTTTTTTGGGTGTTTTTTTGTGTTTTGTGTTTTTTGTTTTGTGCTTTTTTGTGTTTTTTTTTTTTTTTGTGTTTTGTGTTTTTTGTGTGTATTGTGCTTTTTTGTGTTTTTTTTGTATTGAGTTTTTTGTGTTGTGTTTTTGTGTTTTTTATGTTTTTTGTGTTTTTTTTGTGTTTTGTGTTTGTGTTTTTTTGGGTGTTTTTTTGTTTTTTTGTGTTTTTTTTGTGTTTTATGTTTTTTTGTGTGTATTGTGCTTTTTTGTGTTTTATTTGTATTGTGTTTTTTGTGTTGTGTTTTTGTGTGTGTTTTATGTTTTTTGTGTTTTGTTTGTGTTTTTTGTGTTTTGTGTTTTTTGTGTTTTGTATTTTTTGTTTTTTTTTGTGTTTTTGTGTTTTTTTTTTGTCTTTTGTGTTTTGTGTTTTTTGTGTGTTTTATGTTTTTTTTTCTGTTTTTGTGTTTTTTTTTGTGTTTTGTGTTTTTTGTGTGTATTGTGTTTTTTTTTGTTTTTTTGTGTTTTGTGTTTTTTTGTGATTTTGTGTTTTATTTGTGTTTTGTGTTTTTTTTTGTGTTTTGTGTTTTTTGTGTGTTTTGGGTTTTTTGTTTTGGGTTTTGGGCCGTCGTACTAGCCAGTATTTATTCAAACAATATTTGCGTTCGAATTATTTGGCGCTGGTTCCAAATTCAATAAGTGCGCCGCAATTATCTTTGCCGCGCACTTTTTGAATTAGGAACTTAATAAGTGCGCCGCAAAACTCATTACTGCCCGCTAAAAGTTTCTCATAGAAAACACCACCGTTGGGTGCACTTAAAGGCGAACCCAGTCGTCCTTTTCGAATAGATGGGATGAAAAATCAAGTTTTCTTAGTATTCGATTGTTTGATATCAACGAACAGGCTCCAAATTGTCTATTGTTACTTTAAATTCTGAGTTCGAAATTTAAAAAAAGACCATTGAATAAAATTATGAATGTGCCTGGTTCAAAACTGTATAAAAACTTTTTGCTCGACCTAATATAAATTTATAGCTAGGACTAAACGAAACTGAAAATGCAAGGTGGGCCAATAGATGTGTCCAGAAGTGTATTCTGATCTGCATTCACAGATTTTGGAAAAAATATACAGTCAGCAAGAAAATAGTAATTTTACACAAAAACTATTTTTGATGCCAATCGATCCTGTTTCTTATATGGATTAAAAGTTTCTAATGGACCGACTGATGTTTAAGTACTAGAAATGCCAGAAATCACCAAAAACTTTTTCCATACACTATAAAAGGAAAAACGATTAATCAACTCTAAATATTCTTTGTTGCCAAACGATTCTATTTCTTACTGTGATCAAAAGACTTTGAGGCCAACTGAAGTTTGAGAACAGAAACTACACACAGTCACAAGACCGGGTTTACACGCAGGTAACTTATGCAGGGGGCATAAGATAAAATGTAGTTTCTGCTAAGCCGGCATAGTGGCATACTGTACCTAGAAGCAAAAGTGCCTACCTAAGTGGAATATTATAGTAGCATCGATAATATACTACAACATTCGATCTAAAAAAAAACATTTAAACACGTGTTTATAAAATACGATTCAATTAAGTCCAAACGCGTCTAAAGTAATTTTTAAACAAGAAGTTCATAAATTACAACTTAGAATCTAAAATTTTCTCAGTGCTTACTTTCTCAATGATTTTCTCAGCGCAAACATAAGAATGACCTGAAGATATTCGAATCGAATTCGAAGTTTGAATGTAAAAACTTTTTTTCTTACTTTTTTTCAGCTAGTCTTCTTTGTAGAATAGAGCGGATTTACCGAGAACAAAAATTTTAGGCAATGTAGAAGTTTGACTCTCTTACCGAAATGTATGGAAAAACTTTCGCGATTTCTGACTTTTCTTGTACTCAAACCTCAGTCGGTCCAATAGAGACTTTTGATCCTTGTAAGAAACAGGATCGATTGGCATTCAAAAAAGTTTTTGTGAAATCATATTTTGCTTCTACTTTTTGCTAAGGTGTGTCCGGCCTAAGAATAGACCCCTCCGTCTCCTCTCGTAGATGTCGTAATAGCCCGATTAAGGGATTACCCGGACTTGTTGATAACATTGGTTCGTAGGTATGATTTGTCCTGGCTGCTAGCTTATTATAGAATGTGTTATTACTGGATGAAAGCGTTAGCAGAGTAAGTCATGGGAAGCAATGGCGGCGATGAGCTCACCACTTGTCACGTCTATATTTCATGATGGTGCAACCCACTGTAAAAAGAGGCCCATTGAGGCTATGTATGTATATATGCATAACTTTCCGACCGAAGCCGGGATCGCTAGTCGATTATAAAATGTTCACAATCTTGTTACTTATAATTAGCAGATGTCAACACCGTAAGTATAATTGAAAACATATTCTTACGAAAAACAATAAATTACAGAACGTAATTTCTATCGGTGCGG
This sequence comes from Operophtera brumata, assembly GCA_932527175.1. NCBI lineage: Eukaryota > Metazoa > Arthropoda > Insecta > Lepidoptera > Geometridae > Operophtera > Operophtera brumata. Next base: position 46,815,447 of record OW052239.1, on the reverse strand, counting down.
AGGCCACCATGTATCGAGCGGCGTTCATTTTATTGCGTAAGTTATCCCTTTCCCACTTGTGGGACTCGAGCGTACCTACTTTCGAATACCTTGTGCCGTCTAGTTCGAAGGGTCAATCCCTAGACTGTACCTACCTACTGAAGGCCTTGTCAAAGTAGTGCATTCGTTATCCCGACTCTCGAAACGAGAGTCGAAATAACGTTTGCGTGAGGTGAAAACATAGAATTTGTGCTGCTGAATTGTAGATCTGTGGGTGAAGATGACGAGCACCCTAGCGGACTTGGTGAGAAACTCAGTAACACCTTTAGGCCCTGAGGCGTAGAGTCCGCGCCACGACAGAAGTCTGACGGCCTTTTGAGGAACTAACGGATAACAGAGGTAGATTTACGCATAGAAACTAGCGCTGCAGTCACCGGACTTCAGTCGTGGCCCGGACTCTATGTCCGAGTTTTGCAGCAACCATCGTTACGATCACCGTGATGACGATCACCCGTTACCAACTACGTTAATACACAGACGATTGTCGTCACGTTATTGAGGCCTAGAAGTCCTCCTAAGCTGAGGGCCTACCACAGGTTTGTATTTTGTTAGAACTCTCAATAATCTGTATTTTGTTGTATGCTTGTTCCGTCCTTCAAGTAACATTAAAAAAAACTAGCATTTTCTCATTTTGTACATTAACAGCATTGGTAGTGTTTTATGAATCGTCTAAATTGGATAGGGAACCGAAATAACCTATAGGTTATTTCGGTAAAAAAAAAAAATAGCATTTGATGTTTTCGCTATAGATAGCGAAAACATCAAATGCAATTTTTTTTTTTTAAACATATAGGCAAACTAGCTTACGGTCCACCTGATGTAAAGTGGTCATCGTCGCTTATAGACACCGGTAACACCGCGGGTATTGTCGATGCGCTGCCTACCCTGAAGGAATTTATGAACATTTTTCTTGAAGCGACACATGTCGTTACCAAGCGGGTAAACCTCAGATGGAAGCTCATTCCATAGTTTATAGGTATGGGCAAGAAATGATCTCGAGACACGAGTCGTACGAGAAACCCATAGGGATCTATGATGTGTGGATGTGCATTGTCACGGTGCCGCGAAGAGCGATGGTAAAATCTAGAAAAGCTCGTCTGAGCATTCCCCGTTGTAGAGGCGGTAGAACACGCAAAGCGAAGATCAGCATATGATCAGCGCTGAAGCTACGCGCGTACGATCAGCACTGAAGCTATGCGCGACGTACCTACGGTACGCGCCGCGCTTATGAGAACCGACAGTTTGCGATGTATACGCGCGTAGTGCGACGCTGAGCAAGCTACGCGCGTACGATCAGCGCAGAAGCTACGCGCGACGTACCTACGGTACGCGCCGCGCTGATGAGAACCGACAGTTTGCGATGTATACGCGCGTAGTGCGACGCTGAGCAAGCTACGCGCGTACGATCAGCGTTGAAGCTACGCGCGACGTACCTACGGAACGCGCCGCGCTGATGAGAACCGACAGTTTGCGATGTATACGCGCGTAGTGCGACGCTGAGCAAGCTACGCGCGTACGATCAGCGTTGAAGCTACGCGCGACGTACCTACGGAACGCGCCGCGCTGATGAGAACCGACAGTTTGCGATGTATACGCTCGTAGTGCGACGCTGAGCAAGCTACGCGCGTACGTTCAGCGCTGAAGCTACTTGCTCACCGTCGGCCAAGCACTAAATCAAGCCAAAACAAACAAATATCGTAACGCAATCCGGTAGACGAGAGACAAATAACTTACCTATACTAGGCCCTCTGTAGACACCATTTTAAATCCTTTGACGTAGGTACGCATGACACGAGTAGCCGGCTGAGGCGCAAGAGGTGCAAGTTCGATTCCCGCTGCGGCACAAATGTTTGTATGATCTGCAGATATTTGTGTTGGGTATGTGTGTCGTGCTAGCAGGTACCACGACACACAGACCGTATGTAGTGTAGGGAGGGAATCATAGTATGAACTAAGAACTGTGTAGGTATGAGACTGTTTGCGTTACGTTAAATAAAAGGGATTGACTAACTGACTATAGTCTGTAGTGTACCTACATATCCTTTGATACACGTGGTCCTATTGATAGGACTACGGAGACTATCGAGTCGCTGTGGTTCGATTGATCATACTACCAAGTCTATAATGTGTCTTTTCTGTACTGCTTTCTCTTAACAAAACTATCATGAAACCATGAAATTAACTTTAAAACAAGTGTTTTGTTGAAATACATATTTTTAAATAAAATAAAATAAAATGAAAAACATTTATTTGGCACGCAAATACAAAAAACAAACAGAATACAAGGAATACAGTAGGAAAGAAGCAGAAAAATAATTAAAGAAATAACAACAAAAACATAAAAACTCATACAAAAACATAATTTAGACACTTAGGTTATAAATAAAATACATTCAACATTTTTTTAAAAGAAAAACAATGTTACTAAATGAAAAAAAAAGTCCGACGCATCCATAAGCACATAAGTACAAGTTTTTATAAAATGAGTGATAGGACCCGTGTGCTGATCACAATGAGCCTAAACACGGCCAGCCCACTATTATCCATCGAGGAATTCCGTTGTCCTCCTTCCGTCTCCATCATCAGATCAGCTTGCTGTCACCATCATATTGTATTGTCATCGGAACTTGACAGGTACCTATGCCAAATTTCAGCTCAATCGAACACCGGGAAGTGGGTCAAATTTAACTAGTAAGATTACACCGGGACAGGTGAAACTAAATATAAATGCTTGTAACAGAAGCTTCTAAAAAGAAAGCGACAATGTAAGCTCAGACAGAAACTCTATCTCTACCTACTTTATACCTAATTCAATTATTGATTTCAGCACTACTTACTGATAATATAGTTGGTACTGTTGCTAAAAGCAATATTTTAAAGAGAATCAGTCCACTGCTTTTACCCAATGAACATTTGGATAGTACTTCGCCCACATACGAGCAATATGGAGCGGAGAAAGAAGGCACACTCTCTGTTCTACACGGTACGGGCAAAGATGGCAATCAAAATACCCTCAATAATATAAATCTAAGAAATACCGAAAACTATTTCAACAATGGTAAAATACATGAACGAAACTTTTACGAAGATCAAATTGAAGGTAATCCCAAAAATATTGATCAAGTTAAAGAAGAAAAGGAAGTAGTAAGTGATGAGATTCCAAATGTAAGAACTAGAAGATCAGGTCCAGCTCTTATGAAAATGCTTAAGTTCTTATTCGTTAAAACTTCTACGAAAGCACCCAGTGATCGAGATAGGACAAGAGCCAGCGAAGGAGACAGGACAGGAGGCAGCGATCTAGACAGGACAGGGGGCAGCGATCGAGACAGCACAGGAACCAGCTTTAGAGTGATGACAGAACCCAGCGAAGGAGTCATGACAGAACCCAGCGATAGAGTGATGACAGAACCCAGCGATGGAGTCATTACAGAACCCAGCGATGGAGACATGACAGAACCCAGCCATGGACTCATGACAGAACCCAGCGATGGAGACATGACAGAACCCAGCGATGGAGTCATGACAGAACCCAGCGATAGAGTGATGACAGAACCCAGCGATGGAGTCATTACAGAACCCAGCGATGGAGACATGACAGAACCCAGCGATGGACTCATGACAGAACCCAGCGATGGATACATGACAGAACCCAGCGATGGAGTCATGACAGAACCCAGCGATGGACTTATGACAGAACCCAGCGACACAACGCCGTCTTCGATACCTCGACATAAATTTACGCAAAAAGAGATTGACATAGAAAGAGATGAAATGCAAAAACAAAGAGAGTATATCAATGAGCTCGAATGTAAGCTGGATAACACACTTAAAAAAATTTATGAAATATTATCAGCCGATATATCAAACTCTGAAAATGATCAAAGTTTTATAATAGTTAAAATTCCTTTAACTTTCAATGACGTTTTTCGAAAAGATCACAGATCAAAACGAGAAGTTACAGAGCAGCAAGATCTTAGCGATCCATTGAAACTAGACAATGATACCGTGTCACTGAATATTACCGATGTGAGCAACAATATTATACTTTTCAGAAAATCCATTTAAAATAAAATGACCGAAAACGTGGTACAGTAAATAGATTCAGCTTTTAAAGACATATAGAACGAAATAGCACCAATCAAAATAATGAAAGTCAACTTTAACCCCGACAACGCTTTTAAAATCGGATACATAATTGCGAATTAGGAATCCTTACAACTAACTTTGAAGAAATTGATCAATAAAAATAACGCAAGGAAAAATAGGAGCGATTTAAGAGCGCAGATGATAATGAATCAGTTTGAATTATCAAAAACTGTTGTATCAACCTTGATGAAACATCTAAGAATATATACAGAATTGCCAGCTACTAATAAAAGTTAGGTTTGTCAATTTTCCATCCTGGGGTTACCAGTTATAGGTGCTGCTCTGTGTACGTAGCTTGTACTAAGTTTTGAATAAATCTATGCCTTGCTACACCCAGTGCAGCGACACACAATGCCAATCTTACGACTGCATTTTTATTTACCTACAACATCTGAATAAAGGCTGAAATTAAAATGAATACTTTAACTTCATGTAAAGACACGAGTGACGCGACAAATAAATAATATTTTTAAAAAAATAAAAAAACACGCTTTTATAGCTTACCGAACTAAAAAAATATAAATAATTTTCAATTTCAAAGAGTTTATTTTACAGTAGTAGAAGATAGAACAATCAATCAGTTTTTTTTTTTTTTTTTTTTTAAAGCGTGGTGTGCTTGATAAAGTAAATGTAACAATCATTCTGTTGGCAACTATCTATGAGAGGAGAGTTATGAAAAGTAGAAAAATGAACCCCACAGTTTAAAAAAAAAAAAACTGATTGATTGTTCGATCTTCTACTACTGTAATATAAACTCTTTGAAATTGAAAATTATTTTCTATTTTTTAGTTCGGTTAGCTATAAAAGCGTGTTTTTTTTTATGTTTTTAAAATATTATTTATTATTAATTTTTTAGTTCGATTTATCTCTGTCTCTCTCTCTCTCTCTCTCTCTCTCTCTATGCAAAGTTTCAAATTAATCAGACTTCTGGAAATTGGTGAAAATTATGCTCAAAGATTCGGTTACATACGAGGGGGGATCAAAAAGTAGTGAGAACGACATACTCCTTGGTAAGAAAAAAAATTAATACTGGCAGGCATAGCTCAGATACATATATGTAATATTATTATTTTTTAAAAACATCGATTCTCTTTTGTTTTTTTCTGAATGTAGTCATTTGTTTGCTTCGTGTCGGAACGTGTTCTCGAAAGAATGTTAACTGACAGTCAGAAACAAAATCGACTTGACATTTCGAAGATATTGTTGGACAAGTTTCAAGAAGATTCTGAAAACTTTTTGTCTCGTTTCGTAACAATGGACGAAACATGGGTCCATCATTTTGATCCCCACACAAAACAGCAATTTTTGCAATGGAAACGGCCAGCATCACCGACCCAGAAGAAGTTTCGTGACGCGGCCATCGGCTGGCAAGGTTATGGCCTCGATATTTTGGGGACTAAGAAGGGATATTGTTGATTGATTACCTGGAACATGGAACCACTATTACAGGCCAATATTATGCAGCTTTAATTCCCAAGTTGAGGAATACCATCAAAGAGAAAAGGAGAGGCAAACTTCGAAGAGGCGTGCTGTTTCATCACGACAACGCACCCCCACGCACAGGTCTGCAGTTGCGATGGCTGCCATTCAGCAAGCTGACTTCGAATTGGTTGACCACCCCCCTTATTCACCAGATCTGGCGCCTAGCTATTTTTATCTGTTCCCCAAATTGAAAGAATACTTAAGGGGAAACAGGTACGAAGACGATAACGAGGTGATGGATGCCGTGGAGTGCTTTTTGCAGGACCAAGACAAATCTTTTTTTTTTAAAGGGATTGAAGCCTCGGAAATACGCTGGAGTCGGTGTGGAGAGAGAATCTGAGAGTATGTAGAAAAATAAATTATTAAGTTATCAATAGTCATTCTATTCTATCTCATTCTCACTACTTTTTGATCCCTCCTCGTACATACAAACATACATAGATACAACCCAAGCATTAGCTTTTATTAAAAAGCGTGTTAAAAACACCTAGCCCATGAGCTAACATCATATTAATGCATTATAATAACTAGTGGTTCGTCCCGAACTGAGACCTCGCGAATACACACGGTGTAGGTTACCTACTTTATAGACCTTTATAACAGACTTCTAAAAACATTTACTGAGATCAACATTTCAAGGGTCCACCTCGAGATACTTTCCTAAATACCTGCACATCATGGAAATAACCTTTAAATAATAACTAACCAATGGGAAGTAATAGTACATTATTGCAAAGGCCGCGAAATAGGCAATTGCATAGGCGAGGCCTTATATACGAGTAGTGCTTTTCTCAAAAGAATGCAGGGAAATAAAACATACTATTTATATACATTTAATTTAATTAATATTCAAAGTTACATTTACCTTTGTCGCTAAATATATATCATCAGGGGAATTTTATGGGCTGAGCCACAGAATAAATAATAGTACAAGTACAGAAGGCTCACTTCACAAACAAATTTATTTGAATAGCGACTCTTGTTGGCACGTAACTAAGTGCAATTCAGCTCGCATTAGCGCTTAGTGTCTATCGCGATATTCACCTAAACATTTCTCTCTCTCTCTCTAACGCGTAACTCTGTCGCTGTCTGGCGCGGAGTGACGCACCTCGTAAGGGTTGACAACTAGTCGCTTACATGATTATCTAATAGCATAGGTAGGTATGTCAGACTGTACCTTGTCAATGAAACTATTAATTGTAGGTAGGTACCGATCAAATATGGAATGACATACGACGCTAACAAAATAGTCCAAGACCAACACCCAAAAATCATAATGTTGGTTTTCAACTAAGTACCTACTACCTATCTTGATTAACACTAACTATACCTATTATATAGTATAACTATTTTCACTAAATTATTATGGTATTATAGTGTAGAAGCTGGCTGGGTGATTTGTACGTACCTAACTTAAAAACAGTAATGTAATAATTTACTTGGTTGTAGCCATGGTTGGTAAGGTAACTATTGGCGAATATTTATGCATTTATAAATGTATATAAATTTATAAATATTCCAAGCCCTGGCTCTTGGTATATTATGTAATATGTAATGTGTTTCATTTAGTTCCCTTTTTTATTATTTTAAGTATGTAGTTGGGAAAAAATAACCTATCAGCTCTCAGTCTACCTATAATACCTACAAACAAACAAACAATCAAACAACACAACTGTTTAGCTTTATATAACGTAGGTAGGTTAGGTGCCTTACAGGATGGATTGTTGAGACGGGACAGTAAGGGCAGGTACCGTAACCGTTATAATTACAGGAAAACGTTCCTAGGAGACCATCCATAACTTTTTGAGATATTCTGATCTGCATTCACAAATTTTGGAAAAATTGTACAGTCAGCAAGAAAATGGTAAATTCACACAAAAAAATTTATTTATGCCAATCGATCCTGTTTCTTATATGGATCAAAAGACTCTATTGGACCGACTGAGATTTGAGTACTAGAAATGTCAGAAATCACCAAAAACTTTTCCCATACATTTTTTAACCCGTTGAGAGCCTTATGAGCGGCATATGCTCATAAGAAAAATTCACACTGCGTGCCTTATGAGCAAGGTTTGCTCATAACAGATTTGTGTGATTGGTCAATATTTTTGGCTATGTTCGAATTCTTTGAGCTTTCCTATTGGCTGTACACAATATTGTTCATTCAGTGGAAGTTCACTCGTGCCTTTTGATTGGTAGAAAACCGAAGCAAACATACAGAAAAAAATATTTGAAGCCACCGATGTGACTCGCGAGCGAGTGACCAGTAATTTCGCGCGTGTCGACAGAGCCGGTCCGGTCCGGCCGGTCATGAAAAATGTCTTTCTGGAGGAATCAGTGACTGTTTTGGATATATTTTTGGATAAATTTACCAGAAAAACATTGTAGATTTAGTGTGTGTTCGTATTATTTTAAAAAGAGGTATAAATCAACGCGATAAATGGAACTAAGTTTTGACGACATGGAATTTCATGTCTTGTGGTCGCTCGGTGCAAATTGTATGGCGCGGCCGCGGGATGGTACCAAAATGGCGGTGCTTTTTTTTTCGAAGTTGTAAATTATCTTTTTCTTGTGTTTTATTTATTTTCAAAGTGATAAAGTTTTGTGAAATGATTACGTAAATATGTATGCTACATACTTACATGTGTAATTTTGGTGAAAGCTATTGTGAATGAGTGCAAAGAGATAAAATATGTGTGTGAAATCACAATGTGTGTGCGTCTTCGAAAATAATAATTTACTACGAGGTCATGTAAGTTTTTCAAATATATTACTATTTATTATTAGGTAGGAAAATTAAATGCCATAACAATGATGTATAACACTTGTCATATAATTATGCGTAAACACTTGAAAATATTTTTTTCCGATAACATAAACAAAAAAAGAATTGCTAGAAAAAGTGCTGTCGCTTGGGGGCCATTTTTTTTTTGGGGTATCTTCGCTTGACGGGTTAAGAAAAAACTACTAATCAACTCGAAATATTATTTTTTATATTTGTTGCCAAACGATTCTATTTCTTACTGTGATCAAAAGACTCCAAGGCCAACTGAAGTTTGAGAACAGAAACTACGGTAAGTCACAAGACTGGGTTTACAAGCATGTAACTTATGCAGGGGGCATAAGATAAGTTTCACCTAGTTTTTGCTAAGTCGGCATAGTGGCATACTGTACTTAAAAGCAATATGGCCTACCTTAGTGCAAAATCATAGTTGCATCGATAATCTTCTACAACATTAGATCTAAAACAAATAAAAATAAAATAAAATCATTTTAACACGTATTTACAAAATACGCTTCTATTCTGTCCAAACGTTCGTGATTTGAAGTATTTTTTTTACAAGAAGATCTTAAATTCCAACTTACAATTTAGAATTTTGTTAGCGCTAACAAGATATTCGAATCGAATTCGAAGTTTGAAAGTTAAAACCTTTTTACTTACTTTTTTTCAGCCATTCTTCTTGATAGCGGATTATGGGTAATTCTCATTTTTGAAAAAAACCACTGTGACTTTCAGTTTTCTTACATTTAGTAACTAAATATAGTAATCTTGCTTTGTGTTAATAAAGTATAGATAAAATACTATAACTTTAGTATATAAATGGATAAATTTAATGCATAGTTTATTATTTATTAATTTTTAAAACATCAAAAATGTCCCATCCGTGTGTGTGATCACACTGCTTTTATAAAGAAAAAAAATTAGTGTGGTTGATCTGTCTGAATAAATGTGTAAAAAAGAATGCCAATATTAAATTGGATATATTTACTCCGTAAATATAAAAACAAATGTATCTAAAGATACTAGAACATTCTTCAACTGTTCACATAAAGTTTGTGATCAATTTTTTTGTCCCTTCCATGGATGAGTGTCACACCAGTCGTAAATTATAAAAATATCGTCCGTGTATCCAAACGTTACTGGGCATAGACAAGGGTAGATCCACCATCTTTTGACTCAGTTGTTAGTTTCTGCCTGCGACGTAACACCTGCGAGATAATACGTGTTGTTTTTCTATTCTCAAAACTTGTCAAGCATAAGTGGTCACAACTGTGGTGATCGTCAAAGGTATGTAAATTTCAATTATGCACTTTGGTTTTGTGGTTTTAATGCGCTTTTGCACCAAAAACACTTAGCTAAATTTGCTTGTTCATTCCTGATTCAGAGGTTAGGTTTTTAATATTATAACAGCAAAAATTCTCTTCCGTGGACGTCACTTCTATGGATCCGTGGGTAAAAATATACACATGGATGTGACTTTTGATCCATGGACGTGATTATTGTATATGATATGGGGCTTTTTGTGGTTTGTAGATTGATGTTATGTGTTTGCGGATGCACGGCTTTATCTTTATCTTCTTTATCAGCCTGTTTACGTCTACTGCTGGACGAAGCCTCCCCCATTAAATACAATGGAGGGATTTGCCATTACTACGCTTGGCGGGCGGATCGCAGTATTACTGTTAAGTACTCATATGGATGCTGCTGCCCATTCCATGATGTAATCCTTTAGTCGGCTTTTACGACATTCAAAGGCGGATAAGGAGGGGTCTATTCTTAGGCTGGATACACATAGTACAGAGCTTTTGAGTTCCAAAAATGAAAAAGATGTTTCAGGGCCTGGTATAAATGAAGAAGATATTCTGGGGTCTATAGCAGATGAAAACAGTGTTCTGAGTTCAGAAGCAGATGCAAAGGGTATTCCAGTGACTGAATCATATGAAAATGAACCACACCTGAAGTTTTAAAAGAAGGGTTGTGGATTATTAAAAGATTATTTTAAAAAATATATGAAAAAACATATTCTTGGTCAAATAATTGGATTTGATGGCGAAGAACCAAAAGTTACGTTCACAAAAAAGAAAAGATCTATCAAGAATCACATTATTTTTGTTTAGATTGGCCCTGACTACATATTCCCTGTTCCACGTGATGATGTAATGGCTGTTTAAATTGAGCCTACACTGGTCGGTTCTGGTCTGGTTCTACGATTAATGTTTAACAAAATTGATGTTTAAATATACAAAAAAAAAACAATAAGTAGCCTATCCTTATGCGTGCCATAAAAACTCGTAATTTGAAGGTAATTGGTAGGCAATTGATGACAGAGATTTAATTAATAAGTTAGATGAAAAATATTTTCTAAGCGTATAAGTTTTAAAATGTATAGTAAAGAAGGTAGATAACATAAATGTGAAAATATTTTATCTAACACATTAAATGATGTTAATTTGATAGATAAAATGTATGAGGATGTCCTACCTACTCGCATAAATAAAAAAAAAGTTTAGGGCTGACTAAGACTGCATTTGTTAATTAAAATTAGAAAAATACCTGCGTGTGTTACAGATAAATAAAGATTTTGATAATGTAACGGTATATTATTATTATGTTTGGAAAAAGTTTCACTTCTTTGTAATATTTAATTTCCATGTATTACGATAATGTAGGGAATGTCACATCCATGGCACTGAGGTCACTCCCATGGAGAGCATTTTTTTTAAATCCCCTATATTTCAGTCCTGAAAGGGCTGTAAGCTCGGCGAGTATTTTTCCCATAACGAGCAAGACCAAAACTAATAAAATCAATCATCAATTAAACCTAAAAGATGTTTTCACTAGTTTATTATTTTTTTAAATCAAAAATGAGAAGTACCCTTATAGCGGATCTACCGAGGGCAAAAAGTTTGGCCAATGTAGAAGTTTGACTCTCTTACCGAAATGTATGGAAAAACTTTTTCGCGATTTCTGACTTTTCTAGTACTCAAACCTAAGTCGGTCTAGTAGAGACTTTTGATCCTTATAAGAAACTAGATCGATTGGCATAAAAAAAGTTTTTGTGTAAAATTACCATTATATTGCTGACTGTACATTTTTACCAAAATCTGTGAATGCAGATTAGAATATCTTAAAAAGTTATGGATGGTCTCTTAGGAACGTTTTGCTGTAACTATAGCGGTTAAGGTACTGTCCCGTCTCAACAATCCACCTGTATAAGGAACTTGAAGATGATTACGGGTTTAGATGTATGTGGAGCAAATTTTTGATTTTTTAAGCTGGAGGTTAGGCCTCCCGGCGACGCTGCTGGTTTTATATATATATATATATATACTTAAGGTATTAAGAATTTAAGAGGTATGTTGTACAATCCGCGAGTGCTTATGTGTGTGGGTCTGTATGTACCGAATAACTACGAGTACATGAGCGCTCGGCCGCACAGACGTAGGCTCCTTTCAGTGCCTACTGTAAGAAGGATCTTCGGATATAATAGTCAAGTTAGTTTTTATTTTTTTACTGGATATATAACCAATGATAGTCAAGGAATTATGTAAGGAGGACGATGTTGATTTATTTACGACTAGATGACCCGCGCGCGACTTCGTCCGCGCGTAGTTTGAAAACATCCCCGAAGCGGCGTGCAGACAGCAACTTAAACATCAACAACCAACCCGTGAAACGACTTTTGAAACAACACCACACTCAAGTTTTTCAATTTAGGGGTCACATTTAATTTCCTGAAAATATTTTAATCTTAACAACGACACTGTGAAACGACCTTTAAAACGACACCGAACTCAAGTCTTTCAATTTAGGGGTCCCATTTAACCTTGAGGTCCTGTAAATTTAGAATTTCAACAACGACACCGTGAAACGACCTTTGAAACGACACCATACTCAAGTTTTTCAATTTAGGGGTCCCATTTTAACCCAGAGGTCCTGAAATTATTTTGGTTTCAACAACGACACCGTGAAACGACCTCTGAAACGACATCATACTCAAGTTTTTCAATTTAGGGGTCTCATTTGAACCTTGAGGTCCTGAAAATATTTTGATTTCAACAACGACACCGTGAAACGACCTTTGAAACGACACCATACTCAAGTTTTTCAATTTAGGGGTCCCATTTTATCTCTGAGGTCCTGAAAATATTTTGATTTCAACAGCGACACCGTGAAACGATCTTTGAAATGACACCGTACTCAAGTTTTTCTATTTAGGGGTCCCATTTTAACCCTGAGGTCCTTAAAATATTTCGATCTCAACAATGACACCGTGTAACGACCTTTGAAACGACACCATACTCAAGTTTTTCAATTTAGGGGTCCCATTTCAACCATGAGGTCCTGAAATTATTTTGATTTCAATAACGACACCGTGAAACGACCTCTGAAACGACACCATACTCAAGTTTTTCAATTTAGGGGTCCCATTTGAACCTTGAGGTCCTGAAAATATTTTTATCTCAATAACTACACCGTGAAACTAACTTTTAAATCGTCAAAATACGCTGAAATCTGGCTAAAACGTAAAGTGTATTTATTTACAAACAAAACGTTTCAGTGGCTTTTTTCAGCAAAATTTCAGGTACTGCTGAAAAATATTTTAACAATTTTTATATAAGGAATCTACCTGTGAATTTTCAAGTATCTACTATCAACGGTTTCCGAAATACGCAGCATTATAGTTTTACATTAAAAGCCGTTTTGGACCCCTTACAGGATGATTTTTCCAAAATCCTTTCTTAGTACACCCCTACACCCAAAAATGAATACATCCTCCAAATTTCATGTATTTAGGTCCAGCGGTTTAGGCTGTGCGCTGCAAAACGCAAAGTGTATACATTAAAAGCCCTTTATGGACCCCTAAGGGAGCGAATTTTCCAAATTCCTTTATAAGTACACTTTTACACCCTAAAAGGACTACACTCTCAAAATTTCAAGTCTCTACGACCAGCGGTTTAGGCTGTGCGTTGTAAAAACTAAAGTATTTTATTTTTTTGACAAAGAAAACGTTCCCCTGCCATTTTTCAGGAAAATTTTAGGAATCGCTGATATACGTGTTTGTTCATTTTATTTTAGGAATCTCCGTGTAAAATTTTATGGTTCTACTACTAACGGTTTCCGAAATACAGAGCATTTTTGTTTTACGTTGGAACCCCATTTTGAACCCCTTAGCATGCGAATTTTCAAAATTCCTTTCTTAGTACAACCCTACGCATCGAGACAAACACACCCTCCAAATTTCAAGTCTCTACGACCAGCGGTTTAGGCTGTGCGTTGGACCTCGGTCAGTCAGTCCGTCAGTCAGTCAGGACAAAGCCTTTTATATATTAGACTAGATGACCCGCGCGCGACTTCGTCCGCGCGTAGTTTTAGAACATCTCTGGCGCGGCGTGCAGACAACAACTTAAACATCAACAACCACCCCGTGAAATGACTTTTGAAACAACACCACACTCAAGTTTTTCGATTTAGGGGTCACACTTTACCCTTTATTTTCTGAAAATATTTTAATCTTAACAACGACACTGTGAAACGACCTTTGAAACGACACTAAAACTTACGTTTTTCAATTTAGGGGTCCCATTTAACCCTGAGATACTTAAAATATTTCGATCTCAACAATGACACCGTGAAACTACCTTTGAAACCATACTCAAGTTTTTCAATTTAGGGGTCACATTTTATCCCTGAGGTCCTTAAAATATTTCGATCTCAAAAATGACACCGTGAAACAACCTTTGAAACCATACTCAAGTTTTTCAATTTAGGAGTCCCATGTTATCCCTGAGGTCCTTAAAATATTTCGATTTCAACAATGACACCGAGAAACAACCTTTGAAACCATACTCAAGTTTTTCAATTTAGGGGTCCCATTTTATCCCTGAGGTCCTTAAAATATTTCGTTCTCAACAATGACACCGTGAAACAACCTTTGAAACCATACTCAAGTTTTTCAATTTAGGGGTCCCATTTTATCCCTGGGGTCCTGAAAATATTTTGATTTCAACAACGAAACCGTGAAACGACCTTTGAAACGACACCATACTCAAGTTTTTCAATTTAGGGGTCCCATTTGAACCTTGAGGTCCTGAAAGTATTTTGATTTCAACAACGACACCGTGAAACGACCTTTGAAATGACACCATACTCAAGTTTTTCAATTTAGGGGTCCCATTTGAACCTTGTGGTCCTGAAAATATTTTGATCTCAATGACTGTACTGTGAAACTAACTTTTAAATCGTCAAAATACGCTGAAATCTGGCTAAAACGTAAAGTGTATTTATTTACAAACAAAACGTTCCCGTGGCTTTTTTCCGTGAATTTTCAGGTACTGCCTAAACATATTTTTTTCTGTTTTTATATAAGGAATCTACCTGTGAATTTTCAAGTATCTACTATCAACGGTTTCCAAAATACGAAGCATTTTAGTTTTATATTAAAAGCCGTTTTGGACCCCTTACATGGTGAATTTTCAAAAATCCTTTCTTAGTACACCCCTAAACCCAAAAATGAATACATCCTCCAAATTTCATGTATCTAGGTCCAGCGGTTTAGGCTGTGCGCTGCAAAACGCAAAGTGTATACATTAAAAACCCTTTATGGACCCCTAAGGGAGCGAATTTTCCAAATTCCTTTTTAAGTACACTTTTTGACCCTAAAAGGACTACACTCACCAAATTTCAAGTCTCTACGACCAGCGGTTTAGCCTGTGCGTTGTAAAAACTAAAGTTTTTTTATTTTTCTACAAAGGAAACGTTCCCCAGCCATTTTTCAGGAAAATTTCAGGAATCGCTGAAATACGTGTTTGTTAATTTTATTAGAGGAATCTCTAAGTAAAATTTCATGGTTCTACTACTAACGGTTTCCGAAATACAGAGCATTTTTGTTTTAAGTTAGAACCGCATTTTGAACCCCTTAGCAAGCGAATTTTCAAAATTCCTTTCTTAGTACAACCCTACGCATCGAGACAAACACACCCTCCAAATTTCAAGTCTCTACGTCTTGCGGTTTTGGCTGTGCGTTGGACCTCGTTGAGTCAGTCAGTCAGGACAAAGCCTTTTATATGTTAGATTTAATTGTCGAAATTCACAATAGAAACTGTAAAACATCTTAGCAAGTAGGTTTATCTTGAAGTTCTGTTTTTCTTTGTCGATTTGGTGTTTATTTCCATCTTCGGCCACATCGTCACTTACCAACAGGTGAGATCGTGGCCAAACAAAGGTCTATCAATGTTAAAAAAAAAAAAAAAAAAAAAAAAAATTTAAAAAAGTTAATAAAAAAAAAACAGGAATAATCCTCATAGGCATTAGCGCTTAGATTATTGCTTTCCGATTCGCTCGATTGTGACTTATGGGCGCCGTACACGCTGGCCAAACTAACTTGGCCTGCTATTGGACCACCTGCAAGGATCGACGCACACCCACGAACTGAGCGCTTGGCCAACGTGTGAACGCCCTCGGCACATTGCCGCTGAGATCCTCTACGTGTGCGCGGCCGGTGCACCAACGCCCGCGCCGGCCGACGCCGAGGACCCCTGCACACGCTGGGCCAGCTAGCTGGCGTGTGCAGGCCCTAAACGTACGACGAAGGCGCACCTAAGACTTGTCTATGTTATTACTAGGGTACCACTAGAGTAAGTTGAGTATAAGGTCATTCCAGTTGGAACAGGAGTAAAACCAAGTTTACTAGCAAAAAGCAAAGCTTTGTAAGGGTTCGCAAGTTTTTTTAAAAATATTTGTTCTCATCTAATCATAAATTTAAATAATAATGTTTAAATTACAAATCTATGGGTGTCTTAGTTTCTTCGTAAAGTGTACCACAAAATTCAAAAGTTGTGAGGATAGTAGAGGACTCGCTTCGCTCGCCCTGATGATTCAAACTGATGATTGGTTTCCTTGGCGTGGAATACCACCGCGTCGCGAATGAAAATCTATTGTTATACGATAGACTGGCTATGATGATGATGATGATGATGATCGGACCACAGATGGTAATGGAATTCAAGTACGGGCACTATGTGATCTGCAGTTCGCTGGGTTGAAGTTCACGTATGTGTGGTAGAAAGGGGGCTCAGTAAGAGAATTTTATAGTAATTCTAAACTATATGAAGTTTCGTTTCCTTCAATACATTTTCCATCCTTAGTTTTCTCCTCGTTTCCGCTAGGGGCGCTGCAAGTAAATGTATGGATGGAAACGAAACTTCATATATTTTCGAAAACTATTAAAACTAGTACTAGTTTGGATAGTTTTTGAAGCCCCCAGGGGTGCGCAGACGGGCACTATGAGATTTGTGGTTCGCTGCGGGCTGCGTTCTTTGAGCATATACTCGTACACAGCCATGTAAATCAATTTGAACGGAGATACTTACATTCAACTTTTTATATAGGACCATCCCCATCATCCGGCACAAACAACAATCAATTATCTTCGTCTTACGTCGCTGAAGACCACACTATTAACAGAGAACGCTTATCCCGATAAACCGATGACAGCCCTCGCGAGGAGACAGCGGAAGGCGCGGCGCCGTGGCTACACATGACCTTCATACAAAGTCAGCAATGTCCGAACTTGGCTGATGATGATATAACTACGATAGATTACGGTTGGTGGAGGATCCCATCATAAAGATAGTGTTTACCCTTCCCGTCCGACGGCTCACTAATGAGTAGTCAAGTTACCCTAGCTTATAATTTGTACCCCTTTCATAATGCATGACCTATATCACATTTATCGAAGTTCAGGTCGAGCGAATCCAATTATGACTGGAGGGGTGGGTACCTATTCGATTATTGGAGCTTGAAGTTTCCAACACATAGCACCCTAACAACTGGGATAGAAGAAAAGTTTTTTTTTTATGCTTCTTGCAATGAATAGAATAGAATAGAATAGAATAGAATAGAAAAGAATATTTTTTTAATTGTAACTACACAGATATTAACAAAATAAAACATGAAAATACACAAAATTATAGTTACATTTGCTGTTACAAAAAGGTCTCTAACTCAGCATATGCAGGCTGTAAACAACCTGCGCTGGTCTTCCGTTAGAGCCTTTTTCTAACCAAGAGAAACATAAAAAATAGCAGACGTGTACATGATACGATGAATGATACAAACAATAACAATTAACAATTAACAATAACAATATATAAATTTAGCAGAAGTTTAAACAAAAATAAAAAAAAATATACAATATAAAAATAGTACTTATTGGCAAAAAATGGTAAT
This sequence comes from Operophtera brumata, assembly GCA_932527175.1. Classification (NCBI taxonomy): domain Eukaryota; kingdom Metazoa; phylum Arthropoda; class Insecta; order Lepidoptera; family Geometridae; genus Operophtera; species Operophtera brumata. The sequence goes on along the minus strand of OW052239.1, from coordinate 46,797,767 downwards.
GAAGAAAAACAAGACTAATAGGATAAGAATTACAAGAAAATAATTAACAATTAACGTAGGTGTTATAATAAAATAATAATTATATAAATAGGTGACGTATGACGTATCAAGCAGATGGCCCAACTGATGTTAAGCGGTACCCTCTGCCTATGAACAGTACATTATTACATTGGTCCCGTCCACCTCTAGGACGCACCCTATGTGGCATTGCACCGCGCCCGGCACCCTGAGACATAAAGATGAAAAGTCTCATGTGCCTGTAATTTCACCGGCAACCATATACCCTTCAATCCGGAACACAGCAATGCGAGCACTACTACTTTGCGGCAGAAATGGGTATGGTGGTAGTACTTTCCCGGTCGAACTCTTTCACAAAAAAGCTCTACTACTACTGAACACTACTACTGAACTAGATAAAATACCTACCATGTGCTAGATGTACCCACCTAACGAATTCATTATCTAGAGCAGCTTTGATACTTGAAATCTAGAACAAATCAGGATGTGCCAACAAACTCAAGCTGCCAGCTAATGCTAGCTTTATTAGAGCCTCAAGGCAGAAGAGCTTGAATAGGCTTTTGGTTTACTCTTGCCTCCCAGGGGATCATTGATAGACCTTTGTTTGACCACGATCTCACCTGTTGGCAAGTGACGATGTGGCCGAAGATGGAGCACAAAGGTCTAGAAGGCACCTATTCACTCTAGCCTTGGAACAGACCCAGATAATAGTTTTCAGAAAAGACAGACGACGGTAGTGTATTCAACTCCTTAAAAGTTCGCATTATAAAGGTAGAACTGAAACGTTTAGTACGAATAGAGGGTATACTAATGAGGTAAGGATGGTACTGGTACCGAGCCGTGCGTCTGCTCGTCCTATGATGAAAAGGATTCTTCTTTGTTTGGTGTCCTGTCTAACTTTCGTAAACAAGTTTATGTCTTTACGATGCTAGTCCACCCGACTCTAAATCAGCAATTCACCAGCGAAGTAGCATTACCACACCCAAAAGTCCATTGCTATTCCTAGCAACGCAACGTGCAAGCCACGCCAGAGTACAACTTTTCAATTTATTCAAGTATTCCACTCTGATAGTAGTTCCACGTGTCGGGTGGTGAATGCAGACAACTGCATCAATTCCCCGCAATGCACCAGACAGGGCGACGCCGCCGGTCGAGGCTCGCAATAAAGATCTCTTATCTGAAACAACACCGAACTAGGGATGGACTCGACACGACGCGATGCACTCTTTATCGGAAACAACAATTTCGACGTGTCTACTCTCTCTCTATATAGGTTACCAGCGACTCGTCCCGGCTTCGCACAGGTAGTTTCAGGATGAAAACACCCCCCTCCCCCTCCTCCTAACCTGGAAGCCTATGTCACTCAGGGTGAATGCAGCTATCTAATGGTGAAATAATTTTTGAAATCGGCACTGTAGTTTTTGAGTTTATTCATTACAAACATACAAAAATACAAATCTTTCCTCTTTATAATATTAGTGTAGATATAGTGTAGATTAAGGTGGGGTAGGTATAACGCAAAATTACCAATCCTAGATTAGATTTTTAACTAACTAAATCAAGTAAAATATTCAAATTAAAAATATGCATGGTTACTACATTATAATACCGAGGAATCACAAAGACAGAAAAAGGAAAGGAAAAAAATTCTCGATAAAAAACAACATAAAGTTACATCTAACTTTGGGCTAGATTCGATTGTTTTTCAATATGGTACAGATTATTGGGTCAAAAATTGGATAAATGAGATCAAAACAATAATACGGAGGGTTCACCCACGGGGTTTTTTAAAATTCAAATAAAATTATTTCAAGAAATATTCAATAAAAACCGCTTTTCCGAGCGGCGCGTGGCGTTTTTTTTGTATGAAGGCAATTTTTTTGCGTGGCTGTGGTGCGGTCTTAATACGAACCGAAAGACCAAAAACACTAAGAACGAAAATTTACACATCCCGACCATTTATTTCTTACCCAGCAATTAATCAGCTCAACCACCGACACGGCACACCATGGAGGTCATCTTTATGCTTAGAGCATTGCGGCCTCCATGACTTTATGTTATCCTATCTCCCTGTTTCGAGCTTCCGGACCCCGACCATACCACGATTATGTTGCGTCGGTGTAGAGCTACGGACTAGTACTACTGGGAACTTCATATTTTTCGGAGTGGAAGCGTCGTCACTACTCGTCACATCTCTATTCCGAACAGCCCATAGTGGCGACACAGCTGGAAATATCCAACATTTTTTGCAATATCTGGTGCCAAAAATATTTGGCTTTCAGCGCGGCGGCGGTTCGCGTTGATATCAATCATATTATAATTATATATTTTGGGCGCGACATCGTCCTCTGTTCCGCAGTTGTGATTTCTTTAGGAATACTGAGTAACTTATCTAGGTTGCTCACATTAGCTTGTTCCTCGCCTGCTGACTAGCAATCACGCGATAGAGAACAGACAAGAATTACTGGGAACTCATCATCATCATTAGCCTTTAGAAGTCCACCACTGAACATAAACCTCTCCCAAAAAATTCCACGACGAACAGTCTTGAGCAGTCCCCGACTTTCTCCGACCTTTATTAAAATGTCACTGGATTATATCAGAGAACTCTCATGTCACCTTGTGAGAGATAGCAGACCAGATGACCTGCTGTTCGGTCCGTATAGGACATAGGTCAAATATTGTTCGTATGATTTGATAATGTGACACTTCAGATCAATCTCTCTGTTTCAGTGCTTTATTAATGTGATAAGTACCAAATAGCAGTGGTGTGTCCGGCCCAAGAATATACCCCTCCATCTCCTCCCGTGGATGTCGTTAAAGCCGACTAAGGGATTACCCGGACTTCTTTGTAAGATTCGTTGGTATAAGATTTGTCCTGGCTGCTAGCTTATTATGGAATGTGTTATTACTGGAAGAGACCGTTAGCAGAGTCAGTCGTGGGAAGCAATGGCGGCGATGAGCTCACCACTTGTCACGTCTATTTCCCACGATGGTGCAACCCACAGTGAAAAGAGGCCCATTTGATGTTCTGTCTAACCTTTCAGGGAAAAAGGCGTGTGTCTATGATGTATGTAAGTACCAAATAGCCCGCAACTATGAGAATAGGTTCGAGAGATCTTACACGTTGGATTATACACTCGCCCTTGTAAACATTTCCAGAAGTAATTTACCCCAGCAAGAAACCCTATCTACCTATCAAAGCATAAAACAGACACAGCATTACAACATAACTGTACCATATTATATTTGGTATTACGCAGGGAAATTATTTAGAATTGTTTCACGTACCGTACTGGCCGACGTGACTTGACCCGTTTACGTTACAGTTCGCCGATTGGAACTATTAATACAGCGCTGATACATTTATAATGTGCCTTTCAATTATAACTTGGAAGGCAAAGCTTTTTGGTAAATCCTGTAGGAGAACGCTCTGAAACTAACGTTCCCCGAAGCTCGAGCGATATTTGTAGAGGCAGTCGGAGGACAACAAGAGTGCACATTTTTTTTTGTTAGTAATGGAGCTTTTTTGTGAAAGAGTACGTTCGGGGAAGTACTACCACCATTATGATTATTTTTGCCGCAAAGTAGTACCTAGTGCTCGCATTGCTGTGTTCCGGTTTGAAAGGTAAGTGCCGGTGAAATTACAGGCAATTGAGACTTTTCATCTTTATGTCTCAGGGTGGCGGGCACAGTGCAATGCCACATAGGGTGTGTCTTAGGTGGACGTGAACTATGAGGAAATGCATTGGCTACCGCTTAATATCAGGTGGGCCATCTGCTTGTTCCGTCATTCACAAAGTTAAAAAAGGGACTCGCTCAACCACTTCATACGCGTATAATAAATAGGAACTCGATTTCTTCTTTTCGTATTTTGTTTGATGCAGTTTCCACCTGTCGTGAAGAGGGAATTCACCGAGTAAGGTTTTAGTGTCCGTACATAGGTTCCACAAAGACGGAGCCGCAGTATAATGCTAGTGGGGCATGCCGCAAAATTCAAAATTCCGTAAATTTGATTTTTAACTGACTAAATCAAATACAAAATTTAGATTAAAAATATGCAAGGATACCAAATTATAACTTCCGAGAAATCATTGTACGAAAAACACGATATTTTATCTATAGAAAAAATCACAAACTTACCTCTAACTAAAGCTTTTGAAACTATCATGGTTATGTAATACTTTTCACTAAAAACGGGATATTTACCATGATTATTGAGTTTTGTTTCTTCCCGATATTTCGGCACAGTTGCATGCGCCATCATCACGGAAGAACCTATTACCATGATTATTGAGTTTTGTTTCTTCCCGATATTTCGGCACAGTTGCATGCGCCATCATCACGGAAGAACCTAACTCCTCTAACTTTTCGCTAGATTCGATTGTTTCTCAATATGGTGCATATTATTAGGCCAACAATTAGATCATTCAAATCAATACCTACAATAACGCCAAGCGCTTACTGTAGGGGTTTTGTAAAATTATCTATATTTTAAGAGATATTGAATTAAACTGGCTTTTTCGAGAGGCGAGACTACGCGAGGCGTTTTTTGTTCATATGATCCGATTTCTGCCTTGGTATCGGCGCAGCCAGAAGTAAAGTTTCCAATCAGAGTAGTTGTCTTCTTGCCCAAATGAATGGTGGCGTGAGTCTCGCGAGGTTGTAATGCAGCAACGGCGAAGAGTTGGCGAGTTCCAAATGAATGATACATTCGCAGATCCTTCAGCGACACCCAACGATACAAAGAGCCTGCTCTAAATGCTTCTTCACGGATTGCGCGTCTGTTTCACATTATACACTCCCATAAAAAGTAAAAGCCGCAGTATACGATGAGTTATGTATGACAAAAAACGTGCGTAGGCGATCACTTTTATTAGCACCAAGAATATAATCTAAAACTTTCATCGGTAGAGCACTACGAGTAGTAGACACAAATGAATTTTCCACGCGAAAAAGTTGTGTACTGTCTAAACCCGGTATGTCATCTACACTAGTGTAGATCATACAGTGTGTTCCACGGCCATGCTACATGGAGGACAAGTACTTTAAATATTGAAGTTAGGAAGTTTTACATAATAGAGACATCATTCATAATTTCATGATGTTCCTTTAATTTGGATATTATTAATCTGTATCATAAAAATACAGTTTCATTTTATCCTTGAATGCAGTATGCTAGCTTACGCAGGGTATTGGGCCCTTAAGTCTGAGGAGAGACTTTGCCTCACTCTGCGTATTCTACCGTTTGTATAACGGGTTTTGTTCCGAGGAATTGTTTGACATGATGCCTACAGCAACCTTTTTTCACCGCACCGCTCACCATCGGCAGGGGATTCATCCGCACACCTTACAGCCAGGGTGGTCCCGGATTGTGCGGTTTCAGAGGAACTTCCTCCCGCGAGCACTCAAGCGAGGTTGTGGAATGAGGTTTTCTCAAGTGACTACAGTATGGAGTTCTTCAAAAGAGGTGTCTGGAACTTTTTAAAGGGTCGGCAACGCGCGTTTGATGCCTCTGGTATTGCAGGCGTCCATAGGCTACGGTAACCGCTTACCAACAGCAGGGCCGTATGCTTGTTTCCTACAAAGGCAAATTTAAAAAAAAAGTATAAAACAAATAATCATGTAAAACTTCCTAAACCTCAATTCAATATTTCAGTACTTGTCCTCCATGTAGCATGGCCGTGGGACACACTGTATATTAATAATTTCGTCGGGGGGTACGTTAGACCCCAAAAAGATCAAGCGAAAAATATATTGATTTTTTGAGTCGACAACATGTATCAAGAAAATTCTTATAGCGTGTTTTACTGTTCGCGTAGGTAATATTTAAATTACTAATTGTAAAAAAAGCGTAAAGAAGTGACAGCAGTTAATATCGAATTTTCATGAGCAACACGGAGGATAGATCAACACGGAACTCCGGTATGGAGGCTGCAATACTCTGAGTTTGATCAAAGGTACTATAGTATTATTTTATCTGTGTCAAAGGTCATTTAAAACCGTAGAGGGAGGTGTTTATTACGCTGTAGTCGTTCTAAGTTTAAAACATATATGCTTTTGAAAAAATATTTTGTAGTACCTACTTCATTATAATTCCGAGGGATCACTGTAAACAGAAACACATTTTCTTAACATAGAAAATAAAACCAAAGTTTCGTCTATATTTTGCCTAGTTTTGATTGTTTATTAAAATGGTGCATTCTATTGGGTAAAAAATAAGATAAATACAATCAATACAACAAAGCAGAGGGTTTACTGTAGGGGTTTTGAAAAATTATCTATGTTTTAAGAGATATTCAATAAAAACCGCTTTAAAGTGCGGAGCGAGGCGTTTTTTTTTGTATGAAGATTTCTGCCTAGGGTTGGTGCATTCTTAACAGTGGTATAGTACGCGTCATCACAAAGAACGCTGGAACGACTGTGTTATTTTTGCATAACCAGCAATATAACAGTGTTGTTTAGGCGCCCTAGACGAAAACTGGAAGAAAGCGAAACTAGCAAAATGATAAAGTTTGGAAAACTATTCTTATATTGCCATCAGCTTCTATCCTCATCCCATAAAACAGATTACCCTAGTAAAGGACATTATAGTAGCTGCTTGAAAATTAACGAAGTGCTTCCTCGTATTTGGTCATATTTCGTCTAGAAATCGCTCCAGAAAGCTTTACCTTTCATCGCCAAAATAGTCTCATATACCATACCTTTTGCAAAGGCGAAAATATTATCTAGGCGAGTCTAGAAGAGGCATCCCTATAATATGCTAATAAGCACACCGCAGAACCTGAGCAGAGTTATTCCAAAACAACGTCAAAATGTAATTATGAGTCACGGGCTATACTTTACACGAAACATATCATCATCATCAATCATCAAAGATTCTTAACATTCTTTAGCTTTCACAAATTATTACACGAGATTTTTTACCGCAAATCTTGTAACGGTACCACTCCGGTCGGTGCCACCAACTACAATGTCACAATCGCACTTACTACAGTTGTACAATCCATATACCTACTGTGAGACAATCAGCAGTAATATTTGGCTTATCAACTGTCGGCGCCAACAAAGCTGTCAGGAATAAAGTCAAGTCATTATCACTATAAACTCGTCCAGCTGGAACATCAACGTTAGTGTATGGAGCCAGAGACCCACCGTCCGCGGCCGATGACTCATCTAGTGGAAATGACATCGGACGCGTCAACTATCATTTTATATTATTATTTTTCGCTACCGCGTCGGACAACAAGGTCATTCTGCCAACACGTAAGTTTTGACGTAACTATTGGTGTACAAACGGAGCGATGTTATCATTGTAGCCTCCGTGGGGTAGGGGGGGGGGTTACGCAAACAACGTTTGTTGTGAGATAGTTTAATGCGTTTTTGTAAAGGGTAATTGATTTAATTACAAGGTTCGGAGTATCACTTCGTTGCATTTAAATTTCTACGCTTCGATGCACATTCGCCGCCTGGAACGCATCATCTTTATCATCTATCTGAAGTGTTTTTGCAATACGTGTAAACGATAGATGGGCACACAAGGTCGGTTTTCGTTATCGCAACAACTACTTATTTACTTGAAAGTGAAACTTAATCACCTTACAAACCACGCTAGATTACGTAGACGTGAATCATTGTAATTATAAATATGTAAGACACAGAAGTGGTTGAATTCGGTTTGCTTAAGGAACTAGAATAATATAGGTCAAACAATTAATACGCGATATGAATATTAATGAAACAAACAACACCATACATTTTTTGTGTTTGCTTTATTCAAGGCAACCAATCAAACGATTAGAATGTCAATATTCCGAATTAGAGACAAGTATTATGTCATCCATGTAAACAAATTGAAACTTTATAACACTATAGAGATAATAGACCTTATTTCCTCGAAGATAAGACGTTTGTGGATTTATTAATGCCGTTTCTTATCTCGTGAACGGCCACTCCCCAATAGAATATGTTGTCTACATTACTACTAGTACTTGCATTTACTTAGCGCAATGCTATATGAAAGTGGGTTACGCACGATACATTTTCAATAGCACAGAAGACGAATAGTGTGAAATTTATGTAGCTTTAGTTGCCTACTAGTGAACCTATGAAAATAGAATGCGTCGAAATTAAACGATTTCAAAGAAACTCTTAAAAAAAACTGTAAAAGCCAGACAATATGGCACCGGCGGCGGCAATTAATAAGCAAAATTCTGCTTGAGAATTGAAGTCATCGCTGGAAATACGCTTTTCAATTGAATAAGCTGACGAGTGTCTTAGCAAAATATAAATATGAAATCGACTTATGGACTCTTGGCGATAAACCAACCAACCGGACCGTACTGGTCTGGGAAACCCACTGGCCCACCAATTAGACCAAATCCATACACTTGAACACAGCTTATTTCAATGTCAACGTCCGAAGTTCTGCAGGATTATATTTTAACACGAGCTTATACTACAAGCAGCAACATTTGTTAGAAAACATCAGGAACAGCTTAAAGAGGACTGACTCCCATAATTACCAGACCAGAGGGTCAGCCAGCACCAACTTCGGTTGCATAAGAAAAGGCTAAAGAAATCCCAATGCAGTATTGACTTCTTATGGGTTCAAATCTACAACGCACTTACAGACCAATACAAAAAAATCTTTTATTTTATTTTAATATTAGCCATTATATCCTTCCCAGTTTTATGGGATAGTTGAAACCAACAAATTCCATGATGAGGCTGCTAATTTGACGGACACTATTAATAACACCGTTTGGTAGATAATATTTATTAATTAGAATTAACACATAAAAGTACCTAGTTTTAAGTAACTATGTACTTAACTAAGTTTGTATTTACTTAAGAATGTTATCGTACGCTATAACTGTACTAACTGTTTGACTTGTAAGAATTTTCTTATGACTGTTTTTATAACTGAATTATGAAATGTGTTATTACTGGAAGAAAGCGTTAGCCAAGTCAGTCGTGAGAAGCAATGGCGGCGATGAGCTCACCACTTGTCACGTCTATATCCCACGATGGTGCAACTCACTGTGAAAAGAGGCCTATATTTGAGGCTCTGCTTACGCTTTCGGGGAAAAGGGAGTGTGTCTATGTATGCATGTGTGTAAATAACTGAACTGAACTGTCTTTTTACATGCAGTGAGTTTTGGCCAAGATTTTAACTAGTGGATCGCCCCGAACTGGGACTTCGCGAATGCACGCGATGTAAGTGGGTTACCTACTTTATATAAACTTCTAACAGACTTCTAAAAACATTTACTGAGATACAATTTTCACAGGACCACCTTTAGATAATTAAGAATCTTTGAATAGGACTAAGCAACGGGCGTAAATACTACATACCTCTTAGTATAAATAAGAAGCGGTTATTATGAGTAGTTCATGTTTGTCCCCGAATCTGTCCCCATTCGGGGACAGACAGGAATTATGTCAATATACTTACAAGCTATTATGCAAGTGTATCATGATGGCACTATTGCAAGAAAAGCATAGGCATCATTGTAAAGTTTAGTGTATAGAAGAAATTAGAACTAGGTGCAAGGGTGCAACGTCATTCAAATTCCTAGAAAGGGGTGATCAACAAATAGATGTTATATTGGTTAACTTATTATAGACTACAATACAAGTTTCTAATATCTTAAATTTTAGGCTTTCCCTGTATTTATTTGTCTGAACAAAGCCACAGAAATACCATATTTCAGCATTGTGGGATTGCAGGAAGCAACTTGCAGTTTTTTTTGTTTTTTTACATTTAGAATTTTTCTTATGATCTGAAAAACCATGATGATAGATGATAGATAGAGCGATAGATAGATAGAGCGATGGTAGCCTAACGGTTCAATAGTGCAACTCAGAATCCAACGATACCGGGTTCGATCTTAGGCTCCGCACCAATGACTTTTCTAAGTTATGTGTGGATTTCCATCGCTCTGTGCTTCGGAGGGCACGTTAAGCTGTCGGTCCCGACTGTTATTGATTAATAGCAGTCAGAGGCCTGCTCTCAGGCCGCTGAGGCCTGTGACGAGGCTGCTGTCAGAGGCGCTGGCCAGCGCTTACCTGTTGACTAACAAATTGAGCAATTATTGAATTGTGATATTCTTAGCAGGGAAGCACTTATACCTCATACGAAAAGAAGAAGAAAAACCATAATAGTCTAAAAAAGAATTAAAAATAGTTTTTAAATGTCCAAGAAAAGCGCTTTCATATAAGACCCCACTTGATTTGTCTCACTTTTTTTTTACCACCTTTTGGACCTCAATATCTCACTCCCCCACGGCCAATATACCTAGTTTATAACCTTACCTACAAATTGTACCAATACTATCCAGCTCCCTACCAAACTTCATGAACATCTGATTAACGGTTCGGAAGGTATCATCGGACAAACATGCATACAAACATACAAGCGGCGATTCTTTAAAGTAGATTCAGAGAACACGCTTCGCTCTTTCAATCAGTACAAATGTCACGCAGTTATTGTCTACCTTGCTCGACGAAGGAATATAATATGACTGTACCCATATAGATTTGGTATATATTGTGTGAACGGCACAACGCACAACCTATCCCGCACGTTACCTTGTAGTTTTACGCCTTGTTCTATCAGACTTGTTGGCTAAATCAATCGTTTTCATTCGAGCTTGCGAAAACAAGCATCTTTAAGTTTCCAAATCAACACGCTATTATCTTTCAATATCATACTACATTATATACCTATATGACATAGACACACGCCTTTTTCCCCGAAAGGGTAGGCTGAGCCTCAAATGGGCCTCTTTTCACTGGGTTGCACCATCGTGGGAAATAGACGTGACAAGTGGTGAGCTCATTAGCGCCATTGCTTCCCACGACTGACTCACTTACGCTTTCTTCCAGTAATAACACACTCTTACACAATAAGCTAGCAGCCAGGAAAAATCTTATACCAACGATTCTTACAAACAAGTCCGGGTAATTAATCTTCTTTAGTCGGGGTCTCGGGGAGAAGAGTATATAGAAAGGATGCAGTGTGAACTTATCCCATTCGCAATTCAACAACAAAACTTAGCTGACATTTAGAAGTTTATTTGTGTTTGTTAATACGGGCTGACAAGAACATAATGTTCAAAAGACAAAAATAAAAAATAAAAAAATTTGCTGACGAAGCCGCTTACAGTTCATAGCATACAATTCAATTTCATCAAGTTATCAGTCGCGGACGCCATTATCTGGTTCACACAATCATACAACCGCATGTGAAATCTGACAATGAACCGCGCACGATCGCCCTCAATACCGACTGGTGTGAAGACTCCCCGTCTTCTCGCTTTCAGGGCCTTGTGTGTGGTATTCGGGTCAATTGTCTTGACCTCAGGTCGTGTCCTTGCAGGGATTAGGCGAGAGGCGGAGCGTCAAGCGGACTACACTTTTACCCAAAATATGAGTCGCCCCGATGTACCTGTGCCGTAGACCAATTTCTATAGCGCGGGAACCATCTTTCTACCAATAGCAATCGCGCGCTAAAAACTTGCGCTGTTATTGTTTAATCGATTTCGCAGCAAAATCACGGCCGGTCGACTTTTAGATATGAGCGGGACAGAGTTACGGGTCAGAGCTATACTATACGTGCGGTTACTATCGGATATAAGTTTGCGCTTTTCTGCGCAAGCGAAAACAGTCGATCGAACTTATATTTTGGATAAAACTGTACCATGTTTTTGAATAGCCTGTGAAAGGGCCCATTCAAGACGCTGCCCAGTTTGAGTAGCTCAGCATAGCTAGCAGCTTCACGAATACGAAGTTCGAAGTTACAACTTAGATGTTGTTATCGTTTGTATTTTAGCTCATTCAAATCAGCGAAGCTAGGGAATGAAGGGGACTTGATTCGCTTCGCTGATCGCTTATCCTGTTCCAGGTAGAGGCTTTACCCGGACCGGCCGCGGTACGTCATTTGCAAGCGATCCTTTGCAGTTTTTAACTCGTATAATTGGTCGAGCGGGAGGTGCAATTAACGGAGCAATTTTTACGTTTGAACGTTTAGGATCTAGTAGAAATATACCAATTAGACTGCGTTGCCATAATTGAGCTTTCACAGACAGTATAACACTCTAACAAAAAAAGGTTGAACATTTCAACCTCGTACCGAAACAACGACAAAGATCCAGTGCTGGGGAAAGGAAATCCAAAACAAAGTATGCAATTTACAGGACTATACACGGCTCTTTAGAAAAGTGTGAATACCTTGGGAGGACTCAACGATTTTCTGCATGTATTTTATTATTAACAAGGTGACCGACCTGTGAAATGCGTACAGCAACTTATAGACGTGGGCAGGTCAATTTATATGCAAATCACAGACAAAGTACGACTGCCCCAAGATCTAAGCTTATTCACCAGAAAAGTTAGGATAATAAACAGATCTCACCCAAGCGCAACCAGTTGGCCTGACTGATGGGCTCAGCGTCTCAACATAAAATGTGGTTTGATTTGCGCATGGGCCGGTCCGAATTTAGGCATTTTAGCTTACTCCAATGTACTATTATTTATTCTGTGCTTCAACTGTGTGTTATTCTTGAAACCATCCGGTTAGTTCGCTGAACACAACAGCAATGTGTGGTTTGATTTGAGCATGATACGAATAGCCAACCAACGACATTGCTCTCAGGATCAGCAAACAGTATAGTAGCAGAACCAACAACCGCTGGGGAACAGGTTCTCAAGTGGCGATCACGAACCAGAACTAGTGGCGTAGGTATGCTAGATTCCTTGTCTTTTGAACCTTCAATCGATCATTGAGAGAATAATGTCAATGTTTATGGAAAGCATTCAGCCATAATGATTGAAAATACTTATTTTATCGATTCTATAATTAAAGTCTACAGCAGGCCCACTGTTTGTCCAAGGTGAGTCACGTGACCAGATAGCGATTTTAACAGTTTTATTATTATATGTGATAAAGAATGCATTCAAATTACAACAAGAAGTGTTCTTCAGTGCATACAGCTCAACACAGGGCATCCCCCATTGAACAAATGGATTGATTGATTAACAACGGGTGAAGGCATTGTTACTTAAATATAAAAAACATAAGTTTAAAATGACAATGTTTCTCTAAACAGAAGGTAAACAGAACAAGTGCGTAATGGGTGAGCACTTGAGCATGACAAAAGCGATATCCTTGCAACAGAATAAAGTACCTAGCACCTACCTAGTGTAGTGTCTACTCCTCGCCGCGCCCTGCACAATAGGCAAACCCCTTCAACAAGCGTCGGATTACATTCATCACGTACTACGCACAGCAGCACACACACTCATGTAGTACCCACAGCAACAATAGTGTGTGTGAACATGTGGTTGGTTAAGATACGTACAGCTCCTTTCATATCAGCGTTTACACACACACACACACACACACACACACACACAACACAAATCATCATCCTCAATCGTAGACGTCCACCGCTGGACGAGGTCCCCCATAGAATGCAATGGGGGGATTTGCCATAATCACCAAGCTTGGCAGGCGGATTGGTGATCGCAGTATTCGCGTTAAGCTAAGGCCAAACCAACGCGTTCAGCCCGCGTCCGCGGTGACGTGCACGGTGGCGATCCATTCTCTCATCATTGATCGCCACCGTCCACGCCGGCTGAACGCGTTGGTTTGGCCTTAGCTTTACTCAGTTGGATCTGCTGCCCATCCATCCTCAGGTATAATCTTATACCTAGTCGATTATTTGACGAAGAAGCTGGCCAGGTATATTCTTAGGTAAATGAGGAATGCTGCTGATCAGATCTGATGTGGACGAATCATTCATTTGTAAGAGTAAATAAGGGATGCTGCTGATCAGATCTGATGTGGACCAATCATTCATTTGTAAGAGTAAATGAGGAATGCTGCTGATCAGATCTGAAGTGGACCAATCATTCATTTGTAAGAGTGAATGAGGAATGCTGCTGATCAGATCTGATGTGGACCAATCATTCATTTATAAGAGTAAATGAGGAATGCTGCTGATCAGATCTGAAGTGGACCAATCATTCGTTTGTAAGAGTGGATGAGGAATGCTGCTGATCAGATCTGAAGTGGACCAATCATTCATTTGTAAGAGTGGATGAGGAATGCTGCTGATCAGATCTGAAGTGGACCAATCATTCATTTGTAAGAGTGGATGAGGAATGCTGCTGATCAGATCTGAAGTGGACCAATCATTCATTTGTAAGAGTGGATGAGGAATGCTGCTGATCAGATCTGAAGTGGACCAATCATTCATTTGTAAGAGTGGATGAGGAATGCTGCTGATCAGATCTGAAGTGGACCAATCATTCATTTGTAAGAGTGGATGAGGAATGCTGCTGATCAGATCAGAATTGGACCAATCATTCATTTGTAAGAGTGGATGAGGAATGCTGCTGATCAGATCTGAAGTGGACCAATCATTCATTTGTGAGAGTGAATGAGGAATGCTGCTGATCAGATCTGAAGTGGACCAATCATTCATTTGTAAGAGTGGATGAGGAATGCTGCTGATCAGATCTGAAGTGGACCAATCATTCATTTGTGAGAGTGAATGAGGAATGCTGCTGATCAGATCTGAAGTGGACCAATCATTCATTTGTAAGAGTGGATGAGGAATGCTGCTGATCAGATCTGAAGTGGACCAATCATTCATTTGTAAGAGTGGATGAGGAATGCTGCTGATCAGATCTGAAGTGGACCAATCATTCATTTGTAAGAGTGGATGAGGAATGCTGCTGATCAGATCTGAAGTGGACCAATCATTCATTTGTAACAGTAAATGATTAGAGGTGGTGCTTCGTAGTTCAAGCAATCGACCTCTGTGGCGTGGCAGGCGAAGGTTCGCCTGCGACGCAGGAGGTTGCGGGTTAGATTCCCGCCTCGGAACAAATATTTGTGCAATCTGCAGATATTTGTTCAGGGTGTTCTGGGTGTTTTCTATGTATAATAAAAAATATCTATCTATGTAATGTATTGTATTAAATATATCAGTTATCTTATCTAGTACACATAACACAAGCTCTCACAGCATTGTTTATTATTATTTATAATCCTAATTTCCAAATTTCTTCGAAAATGGTTCAGCTGTTACGCCACGGCAGCGACGTGCTTGAGTAACAACAAACACACAAACTTTCTCGGCCCTCGGGCCCTACCTCTCCTGGGACACTATCGCAATAATTTTTCTTTTTTGTAAGAACCACAAAGTTATTTAACACTAAATATTATATGCATGTTGATCTATTTCAGGCAAGTGTCAGAACCTTTTTTAGAAACTTTTATTTTCAAACATCTTACATTAACTTCTGGGTTGATATGGTTTAGTATTTGGTTAGTTAGTTACATATTATGTGTTTGTATTTATTTTTAAATGTATTTAACCTTATCTATAATCGTGTTTTTGTTTTCGAGGCAAGGCAGAAATTGATTTGTTTAATTTGACTAGAAGGTAGTAACACTTGTACCTATTTCAATAATTTATGTTTTGATATGGTTTAGTTATTTACTATTTATATTTATATATATGTGTGTGTTTGAACTTATTTATTATTAAGTATTTAGTTTACATCTAATTAGGACAACTTAACTTTTATTTTGTATCCTTATAAGTGATAACTGTTCAAGGCCAATATGTTTCTATATTCCCATTATCTTATATAAGTGCTGTTTGTTTTCCAAATAATGTAAAATAAAATAAAATAAATTAAATTAAATTAAACTACAACCGGCAACGTTACGTGTGTTGTGCCACATACATATATAATAACTAGCATAAGGACAGGGCGGAAGACGTGATAAATGACGGTTAGTTTTCGGTGCTAAAGTCGGGTTTTAGATCCGAACGAACGACAGCCAGTCTATATAGACTTAGTTCGCACGCGAGCCGTCGTATTTGAAACTAATGCTAATTAAGTTTTTTTTTTATAGTTACTACTGTATGACGTATCAAGCAGATGGCCCACCTGATGTTAAGCGGTAACCTCTGCCTATGAACAGAGCATTACCTCATAGGTCACCAGGACGCACCCTATGTGGCATTGCACTGCGCCCGCCACCCTGAGACATAAAGATGAAAAGTCTCATGTGCCTGTAATTTCACCGGCACCCTTACCCTTCAAACCGGAACACAGCATGCGAGCACTACTGCTTTGCGGCAGAAATAGGTAGGGTGGTAGTACTTCCCCGGACGAACTCTTTCACAAAAAAGCTCTACTACTACTAAAGAGCGACTGCATCTTGATATTTAAATCTATGCGTTATACAAATTCTGTACGAAAACGTTTTAGCTTTAGTTTGGAACATATGTTGATGTAACTTATCAGTATATAGAAACGACAGCGCGATACCATTTCTTGCATCAAAAGTAAACCAAAAACGTTACGTTCGAACAATGTAAACGTGCAAAATAGCGCGATTGGTGCTTATTGGTTTGTGCAATGCAATTCTGCAATGTTTGAGAGAAAGAAAGAGAGAGAGAGGGGGGGGGGCACTGTGAAAAATGAGCTATAGCGGCGAGGGCCCTCGCCATATAGAGATCCATATTTGATGAAAAAATATACAAAAAAAAAAGTTACAACAGCATAATAACGTACGAACTACGTAAGAGCGTTTGTAGGGAAAGTATTCTGACCGGGTTGGCCACTCTTACTAGATAGGATATGTATGTCACGTGAAAACAAATGTACCTTAAATACCCACCTATAAACAATAGGTCAAATAAACAACGTTGCTGGAACAGCTACCTGCCGCAGACAGCCAGCGCACTGGTTCAGTAAAGGTCGGCACTCACGTGCGAGCACACACCTAGCTACATCACTCCTAACTTCATCATCAGCCACAAGGAGCCGATAGCTGCAAGACCTAGGTCATTAAAGAATGCCACAAAAAGGTCCGTGAGATTGGAGATCGGATCTCATCACACATTGGCTTACGTGGTAATGAGTTGGCAGATACAATGGCCAAAGAGGCAACATTAAATGGTATGGAAGTGTTTATAAAACCTGAATATTCAGAAATGTTACATAAATACATAAGAGATGTATAAGATCTAAGTGGAAGGAAACACATAGGAATACTTTGATATTGCCTATCGGGAGAAAGGCATTTGGTACCGAACTATGCAAAGTGAGCCGCCTCATATACCTTGCTAACATTCGATTGAATATGAAATTTATGATAGTCGCCCATAGACTGCGCTTCGGACATATGTCATTAAATACTTTCAAATATTTGATGAGGAAAGTGGACAGCCTGATTGTGAAGTATGTTGAGTAAAAT
This sequence comes from Operophtera brumata, assembly GCA_932527175.1. NCBI lineage: Eukaryota > Metazoa > Arthropoda > Insecta > Lepidoptera > Geometridae > Operophtera > Operophtera brumata. The sequence goes on along the minus strand of OW052239.1, from coordinate 46,780,462 downwards.
AAGATGTATGTGTACCAACTTCTAATGGACTGTCTTCGGAGTGCAGCTATGTGAGCGCAAATTCACCAGATAAAAAAGTTTAACAGCTCATGTGGGTCTGTTTCCGAGCATGTTGTCTGCACACACATCATACGCAGCCATCATGCTCTACTGGTCCATATATAAATAAATAATCCTGGACATTCATCATCAATCATGATCTGTCAACCACATTGCCACCTAGATTGCCAATGGTGTCAACCATTCAACGAGACATGCATCAAAGTCAATCAATGTCAAACTAATGGAGAAACAATCTCATCAAAACAAATAAACCAAAGCCTTTGAAAAGGATAGTGAGCCCCTTTAATACATCTAGTACTAACTGTACTGAAGAAGAACCATGGATATTATGCCACAGCCCCACAGGGCTACACAATACATCTTCAATACCAAACTCTTGCTCAATGTCCAGACAAATAACTGGAGATAAGAAACTGGAGACTTAATAAAATAAAAATGTTTTAATATTATTTATATTTATATACTTGGTTAAGTCACAGAATATTGTTTTATTAATCTTGATTGCAACTGTTTATTAACAACGTAAAAGGACCACATTCTAATAATCATAACTACTGTTTTATAGACAACTTCTTACCAACAAAGAAATAACTTGGTTAAGGCAAATAGCAAGCTCGCTATGTGTTAGTCATGTCCCCGATATAAGTGGTCTAATCTACTAGGTAGTTCATATCTAAACAAGATCACACACTGGAGACATGGTGATAATAAAAATAAATAAATACTAACATGATGTCACAGTTGCAACCTAGGTTTGTAGTCTGTGTGTGCAACCTACGCTATGTGCATTCCGTATTTTTTTTAGACAAATCAGCAATTTCGTAACAGTAATAGGTCACCACCATCTACCACCAAAACATACGGCACACTTTCGAAGGGCTAGACTTGCTAACTCTTTCACTCTAAACATAAAACACGGGCATTGAGCGGGATGGACCATGTTTCCAAACTTCTTGAAGATTTTATTTACACGCTGCTGAAGTTACAAACTAAGTTCCTATGATTAAACAAACATGGATTGTGTATAGACTTACCGTAGTCAAGTGTGCATAAATCCAAAACAAATGTCAGGCTGCAGTTTTTTGGGAAAACAAGACACAAACACACACAATACACTTTTTTTTTCGTTATCGTGTAGTCGTGACTTTAGCACTGCGTAGAATATCACAAGCAATAGCAGAACACTACAAGGGGCACAACGCAAACTATCAGTTGTTTGTTTACAGAATCAAGCGCGCGAATTATACATAAAATAAATATGCAAGACGTCTACCGCACCACAATGAAATTCGGCCATTTTGGTTGCTGTCGAAAAAAAAACTGAAGATAGAAAGAGATGAACTCTTACTTCTTGGCCAATGAGAGCAGAGGTCAGCGACAGTAGCGCTATCTAGATGGGAAAACGTGCACTACATTTGATAACGTTCCCTTTCACTTACTACCCTACAATTAGACGCTTTCCGCCATTTTCGAAAATACCGTCGTCTACTATGGCATTATGTTATTTCATTTCCTAGTGTTAAATGAGTTATTTTGTGTAATTTTGGTGGGATTATAACCAATGTAGTTCGTCTAAAGAGCACAAATGTTGAGAAATGAAATGGAAGTGTATTGCGTGACTTTTCAATTTGGTGGAAATTGTTCCACTTTAAAGGATGGTGGCGAAACGACGAACATGGGTGTACCCAAAATTCGACATAGAGTACACCACTGCTGATCAGGTACTTTGAGATTATCTTAATGGTTGTCCATCACCAGTTTCTGTTCAACACTACGTAAAAAAATCAAATTATTTTTTTAAAACTCTCAGGTTTGCAGAATACATATCCGTGTTATGCCACTTTTATAGATTTTTAAGAAGTTTTTTTTTTTTTATATGTTTGGCTGAATTTATCATGCCAACATAAATTGATAAATTCTTCATCCTTGTCTGCACCATGGACTTGTATACCAAGTCCATGGTCTACACCGATTACGGCAGTACCGTGATCTGTGGTCGTAGTCGTATAAGTAGAAAAAATAATACTACGTTTTCGTAGGTGATTTACAGCCTGTGCGGCATCAGAGCAATAAGTGGCGGTAAAACGTAGTGATTATTTTTTCTATAATGCTTAATACCAACTAAAAACATTAATTACGGAGCATTTCATCGTTTATTCTCGGATAATGGCAGGATCTCTGCATTGTATAAATTGTGAAATATGTTTAGACAAGATGTGGGAAGCCTTGTATTCGAAGAAAGTACAAATATAATCTCACTTAATGCTCAATGGGTTTCTTCTCAAATTGTAAGTACCTACCTACAATTTTCCAATATTATTCAGAAAATCAAGCTGTACCCATGGTCTACCTAGTTATTTGTATCTATGTTGTTATAATGTTTACGCATGGCTGGCGAGTAGCTGGCTGACATCTGAATATTTTGCTAACCAGTAAAATTATTTTGTAGATAACAGAAACTGACTACATTTGCCGGACATGCTGCGCCCTTGCTGTTTCGCAAATAAGTACAAGTGGGCTAACTCAGACGACAAGTGTAACTTGTCCACTTGGTTACACCCTAGTGTATTGCCTGTGTGTGGACGGTCCATATTGAGGAGACCGAGCTTTGTCGTCCTACGTGATAATCCAACACTAATTCAAGAGCAATTACTTAATGTCATACATACGGGATTTTTTAAGACCACGAGAGGTCACTGTCAAGATAAAGTGTGTCAGCAGTGCTGGTTGCGAGCCCGAAGAATAAGAAAAAAAACAGCCTATCTTTTCTGATACCCACCAGCAAGATGATCAACCTGAACCTATTCTCCGTGACACTCACAAGCAAGATGACCAAGCTGAACCAATTCTCCATGACGCACACCAGCAAGATGACCAACCTGAACCAACTCTCCATGACGCACACCAGCAAGATGACCAACCAGAACCAATTCTCCATGATGCACACCAGCAAGATGACCAACCTTGACCAATTCTCCATGACACCCGGACCTAATCTCATATTGTTTGAAATGTTTAAATAAATAAATAAATAATGCTGGACAGTTCACACAACATTGGATTAACTACCCTTCAGCAACGTAGAGAGCGTGGAGACCTAATAGAGACTTACAAGATCCTAAACAACCACTATAGTATACCAGATTTATCACAGACACTATATACCATGAACAATAATATAGGACTCAGAGGACACTCGCTGAAGCTGCAACGCGGGCCAAGTACCAGCAATCCGAGGATGCAAATATTGCCTAATCGCGTCGTGCGCACTTGGAACCGGCTACCAGACTCAGTGATCAGTGCCCCCTCACTGAAATCTTTCAAAAATAGACTTGACAAACATTTAAAGTGCACTGATAAGGACTAAGATATACACGCATCAGCTCCGAGAGCTACCTGTGTATTATAAATAAATAAAAAAAAAAAACTAGCCCCAAGCTAAGCAAAGCTTGTGTTATGGGTACTAGACAATTGATATACTCTTCATACAATATATTACATAGATAGATATTTTTTATTATGCATAGAAAATACCCAGAACACCCGGAACAAATATCTGCAGATCTGCAGAACAAATATTTGTTCCGAGGCGGGAATCGAACCCGCAACCTCGTGCTTCGCAGGCGAACCGTCGCCCGCCGCGCCACAGAGGTTGTCATTTAATAGTTAAAATGTAACTGTTAAATGATAGGTACTGAATCATATAACTTTGTGAAACCACTATTTTATTGCTTTCTTTTATTAGGGTTCCGTAGTCAAAGACAAGGAACCCTTATGGATTCGTCATGTCTGTCTGTCTGTCTGTCTGTCCGTGTATGTCACAGCCTTTTTTTACCGAAACTATAAGATCTATACTGTTGAAACTTGGAAGGTAGATGTATTCTGTGAACCGCATTAAGATTTACACAATTTTTTTAAAAAAACAATTATTTTTGGGGTTCCCCATACTTAGAAATGAAACTCAATTTTTTTTTTCATTAAACCTATACGTGTGGTGTATCTATGGATAGGTCTTCAAAAATGATGTTGAGGTTTCTAATATTTTTTTTTTCTAAACTAATTTTCTAACTAAGTTTGCGCGAGAGTCATTTCCAAAGTTGTAAAAAGAGTGTCGTCGTCCCCCCCCCCCCCCCCCCCCCTCCGTAACTTCTAAAATAACAGAATGATAAAACTAAAAAAATATATGATGTACATTACCATGTAAACTTTCACTCAAAATTGGTTTGAACGAGATCTAGTAAGTAGTTTTTTATTTTTGATGAGGTTCCCCATAATTAGAACTGAAACTAAAAAAAAAAAAACCTACACGTGTGGTGTATCTATGGATAGGTCCTCAAAAATGATGGTGAGGTTTCTAATATCATTTTTTTCTAAACTGGATAGTTTACAATAAAGACACTGCGCGATCCGGCCGACCGAGCGTGGAAGACAGTAGGGTTCCCCTGCCAAAATTCTCTAAAGAGCTCACGACCATGGAAGTACTTAGTACCTAGTACTTCTTCTGTAGGCACGACCCGATCGTGCTACTGCCCATTTTTAGGGTTCCGTACCCAAAGGGTAAAACGGGACCCTAAGGCTCAGCTGTCCGTTTGTCCGTCCGTCTGTCACCAGGCTGTATCTCATATACCGTGATAGTTAGACAGTTTAAATTTTTAGAAATGATGTAGGTATTTCTGTTGCCGCTATAACAACAAATACTAAAAAAATAGAATTCAATAAATATTTAAGGGGGCTCCCATACAACAAACGTGATTTCTCCAAATGTAGGTTATGCTATGCTCTGCAGGGTCAGTTTTGGACGGGTGACCACATATTGCGTTCAATTTTTATTAAAAAAAATCCAAACCTGTTTTTTTGCCGTTTTTGTAGTTAATGGTACGGAACCCTTCGTGCGCGAGTCCGACTCGCACTTGGCCGGGTTTTTTCGCGTTAGGTTTTATCTATGGGTTTATTTAAAGGGCGCAGACACGAAGTTCTTCTTCTTATCTTAGGTAATGGCTTCTGTGCATTATTTGCAACAATTTAGCCAATGTCAAGTCATATAATTATTATAGTTTTATAGTCAAGTCGTCAAGAGTCTCCGTCTAGTCCTGACCCAGTTTAAATTGTGGCAGAAAAACTGAGTTTTTACAGGAAAAAATCCACCATTTCGAAAAGACTCGCAATACACTCAAATTTCACTACATCACACATGTGCCATTTATCCAAGTTACACCGGTTAAAATGCCACTAAAATTACACGAAATAACTCGAAAAAACACATTAAAATGTAATAAAATAAAAATGACGACGTTTCTTTCAAAAATGGCAGATTTCAACCCCCAATGAATTTCAACCGACATGAAGTTATAGACTACCCAAATTCAAGTTCCTTGGGCGCAGAGATGAGAACAAAAACTACAATACAGTAGTATGTATGTCTTACGTAGTATTTAAATCCTCTTTGCTACAATATATGCAGAGAACTCTGGGCGGTTGTTTTTTCTTTTTTTTTTTCTTTATAATTGGCGCCGCACAGCTTGTGCATTTGCCATTTTCAAGTAAGTATCTGTATTTTCACTATATTGTATTTTCAATATATTTTGCAACGTTACATTCCTTCCAAGTCGTCAAAGTCACAGTCGAGTCATGTGTTAGTAAAACAGTGGCCAATTTTACTAAAACTTTGGTAGACAATTTCCACCAATTTCAAAAGTCACGCAATTCACTTCCATTTCATTTCACTACACTTGTGTTTTTTAAACGAGCTACATTAGTTAAAATGCCACAAAATAACTCAAGAAAACACTAGGAAAAGAAATAAAATAAAAGTAGACATCGTCTCTTTTCGAAAATGGCGGGAAGAGTCCCGGGCGGTTGGTTATTGTCTTTTCTAAATCTGCTCTGTTATTTTTTTTGGTCTTATATAGAGGTATTTTTTAGTATTTTTCAACAACACTAATCACATATAAAATACTTATTTCATAGGACAATGAATTATCAAGCAAAATTTACAATGATATCAATAGTTACATTGTTGTTAAGTAAACTTGCAACCATCAAATAACATACCTATGAGTATGAGCCATGGACTTGAGCATATGAGCATTCCTACGTATCTGGACGTAGAAAGTCAGTACTCCGTTATTTTTGAAAGAAACATCGTCATTTTTATTTAATTACATTAAGTACCTAAGTGTAATTTAGGTGTCATTTTAACCGGTGTAACTTGGATAAATAGCACATGTGTGGTGTAGTTAAATGTATTGCATGTCTTTTCGAAATGGTGTTTTTTTCCTGGTTTTTCTGCCACCTTTTAAATTGGTTTATGACTTGACGAAGACTCTCGACTTGACTATTTATTATAACCTGTTAATCATGAAAAAATAAATATTAGGTAGGTAGGTACTTGACATTGGCTAAATTAGTTCAGTTCAGTTCTTGAACAAGTGGCATTGGCTAAATTGAAACAGCCTATATTCTGATCAAAAATTGACAATGATATTGACATTACGTGTCAATCCAAGTCGTTCTGAGCCTCAGCCTCGGACCGTGCGGCCATGGTTAGAAAAAAACAACTACACCCAAGCCCATTGAACACAACCCCGCCCCGCTGCTGTGTTTGCCTGTCTGTCTCAACTCCAAGTGGATTGGATTATTGAACGAAATTTTTTAGAGCGCGTATTTTAGTTTCAGTCATTATAATTTAATTTCAGAGAGAAAAAAAGGCGGGAACCGTTAAAACGACAAGGCGCGTTTTTCAGATTATTTCTAAAAAATACCCAAACTCCCTTTTTTAGAAGCTTGGGACTTGTCGTAAACACTTATAAATACCATTGGTTAGCGGTGTAGCAAGATGGGAGGAAAGAAAAGACGGCGGAAGGAGGAACCGCCTCCCCCGGATGAATCCAATTTTATGACTCCGACGGCGACGGCTTCGCATTCCGAGATTTCGTCGGACTCAGAATCTATGAAGTCAGAGTTATCGAAAGGCAATAGCGTAACACCGGAAAGGTCTGATAAGTATGCTATATTTAAAGTTCCAGGGTATTCACGTAGATACCCCGAAAACTCAAACAAAAATGACTATATTGTCTTTTTAAATCATAATAAGGAAAACACGGCATTCACTGATAAAGATCGTATGGCCCTCTCGAAGGGACTGAGAGAGCATGGCGTCTCGGGCGTAATGCACCTGCGATCATTAAACAAGTTTAAGGTGGGGATTACCTTTGATCTCCCCAACAACGCCAACATGTTCCTCCAAAACAAAAAACTCTTGGACCAGCTCTCCCTTAGGGCCAGCATTCCAGCTGGAGATACAGAGGTGACTGGGGTGCTTACCTCGGTTCCAGTTGACATGTCTAATAAGCAGATCTTCTCTTTGATCGGAAGTTCCAGCAAGGTGATCTCAGTAAGGCGCTTCATGCGCAGGATGAGAGGCGATGGCGGTGCAGCTGTTCAATTCCAACCCACGCAGGCAGTTGCAGTGACATTCGCTTCAACCAACCTCCCAGAACATGTATACCTAGACTCATGGAGGCATGAGGTGAATGTGTACATACCTCCTGTGAAACAATGTTTAAAGTGTATGAGGTATGGACATATAGCTAAATTTTGTCGAAATTCAGAGGTGTGCTCTATCTGTACTGAAGGCCACAATTTCCGTCAATGCAATGTTGACCCAAAAAATGCTAAATGTCTGAATTGTAATGGTAATCACATAGCCATTTCATCATCATGTCCCATGAAAAAACAAAAAGTTGAAGAAAACAAAATTAAGTCCCGCACAGCAACTTTTTCTGACTTATTCGACTCTAAATCATTCCCACAGCTCACAGCAAGAACACTCGATGTACAAGTAAACAACTTAATGAAATCTGAAGTTTTTATTAACATTTTAATAGAAACAATCACCAAAATTATCAGTAACAAAGATGTCCCCATTAATTCAGGGTCCATAAGAGAGACCTTAAAAAAAACTCTCAGCAATAAACTCCCTCCTTCCTCATAATGGATTTTTTAAAAATAATACAATGGAATGCACAAAGTTTGAATAGTAATAAGCACTTATTTACAAATTTTCTTTACACACATAAAGTTCATATCGCAATCATATCAGAAACATGGTTTAAAGTTAATCAAACATTTAAAATTAAAAATTACAACATTGAGCGCAATGATTGCGGAAACAATCATAACGGAGTAGCCATATTCATTCATAATAGTATTACATATTCAAAAATTAACACTTATTTTGACAATTCATTACAAAACATCTGTGTCAGAATTACCATTAACAAAAAAGACATGAGTATTGTCAGTTTTTACAGTCCCTCAAATAGTGACCCAGCTTTTAATAAGAGTAAATTTGATGCATTGGTAAAGTCAATTCCTGGTCCAATTATATTTGCAGGGGACTTTAATGCCCACCACACTTCCTGGGGTTGTGGGTCTGACTCCCCTCGTGGTAGGGATGTTTTAGATGTAATTGATGATAATAATTTGGTTTTACTTAATGATGGTCAAGCCACGACAATTGGTTCGTTGACATGGCGTCCAAACGCACTAGATTTGTCTTTGGTTTCGCCATCGTTGGCACTTCATTGTGAATGGTCTGTTCATGATAGCCCTCTTGGTACTAGTTATCATCTTCCTGTAATCATAGAAGTCTTGGTTAGTAATAATAATATTGATTCAGATAGTAGTTGTCTTAATAAGAAACATTTGCCCATCTACCCAAATTATAAACATGTCGATTGGAAAATGTTTCGGAGTTGCATGGATGCATCGCTAGTTGATTTTCAAATCGATATTTTATGTCCTCAGGATACATATTCACATTTTTGTGACATTTTGCGCACAGCCACTGCGAAATCTGTTCCTAATTTGAATAATTCAAGTTGCTCTACCATCAGTCATCAATCTTGTCCTAAGAATCCTAGTAAAAAACCTTACCTTCCATGGTGGAATCAAAAGTGCTCAGAGGCTGTTTTGAATTTCAAAGAAGCCTATTTAAAGTTCAAATATAACCCAACTGAGGAAAGCTATCTAGAATTCAAGAGACTTCGGGCTCTTAAAAAACTCACTATTAAAATTGAAAGACAAAATAGTTGGGTCTTGCTTTGTGAAACTTTCAATCGCTGTACTCCGTTATCTGTTATATGGAAATTTATGCGTAAATTTAATAAAACATATACTCCTAATAATAATGAAGATGACACATGGATTTTAGATTTTTTAATGAAATATACTCCTGATTTTGTAATAAACACACCTAACGCAGTTGATACTAGTAGCTTAAATCCCAGCAATAGTTTTTTGCTTAATCCATTCTCAATTAATGAACTAAATTCCGCCGTTTTCTCTAGAAGAGATACAGCCTTTGGTCTTGACGGAATACCCTATATTCTTTTTAAAAAAATGAGTAGTAATAGTTTAGAATTTTTTCTGAAGGTTTTAAATTTATTATGGGATTATAATGATATACCTCCAGACTGGAAAATAGATTGTTTGGTACCAATTTTAAAACCTAATAAACCCAAATTATCTCCTGATTCCTATCGTCCTATCACACTTACTTCATGTGTTGGTAAGATATTTGAACAATTGCTGAAACATCGCTTAGAATTTTATGTGGAACAAAACAATATCTTACCTTCCAATCAGTTTGGTTTTCGTAGAAATCGTTCAGCTCGTGAAAGTATTTGTCAATTACAGCTTGATATTCATAATTCTTTGGCATCAAATAGTCTTTTGGTAGCTGTTTTTTTTGACATTGCGGGCGCTTTTAATAGTGTCAACATTGAAGTCCTTTGTCGAGAGTTGTTAACAATAGGAATTCCTGGAAAAATTATAAATTGGATTCAAACCTTTTTAAACAATAGAGAAGTTTTCGTCAAATACAATAGGCACCTTTATGGACCTAGACTCTCTTCTGTGGGTGTTTGTCAGGGTGGCATCTTGTCACCTTTAATTTTCATATTGTATATACGTCGCTTAAATCTAATATTAAGTTCGCATGTAAAAAATTTACAGTTTGCAGATGATTTAGTTGTTTATGCGTCAGGAACTGATTTAGCTCAAGTTGTTGAAATTGTTAATGATGCTTTAGCAAAGCTTAACAAATATTTTTCTTACCTAGACCTTAATGTTAATCCTTCGAAGACGAAGGTTGTTGTTTTTGGAAAAAGATATAATAATATGCCCATTATTTACTACAATAATTCTCCTTTACCTGTATCACTCGAGGTTAAATTCTTGGGGATATTATTCTCCAATAATTTATCCTGGAATAATTATATTAAACATATCTTCAATAAAGCTAACAAAGCTTACAACATATTAAAGTCTTTGGCTGGCTCTTACTGGGGAGCAGACCCAAAGATTTTATTAACATTGTACAAATCATTAGTTCGTAGTCATTTTGAATATGGTTTCTATTGTTTTGCGTCTGATGTTAAAATTGTAAATAAGATTGATGTTTTTCAAAACAAGTGTCTTCGCTTGATTACTGGGGCATTTAGAAGTACTCCTATAAATTCTATGCAGATTGAATGTAATCTTCCACCAATAATCATCCGTTTTAACTATTTAAGAGAAAGATTTATCCTCAAACTTTATAGTGTTTATGGCAATAGTCTTTTAGTCAATCTGGCTAGCGCTCAACCTGTTTTAAAACCAATTTTTATGCTACAAGATTTCCAAAGTTTCTTCTACTCTCTTCAAAATTTAAACATATATCAATCAAGTCATATTTTACCTTGCTATGAAGGATCTTTCATTAGCAAATTCCCAGCAATGAAAATTATTATCAACAATAATCTGTCTACTAAAGAAGAAGTATATGTGATGTTGTCAGAGTGGATAGATCATAAATTTATTTACACGGATGGATCAAAAAATGATAATGCTGTGTCTTTTGCTATATTTGAACCATCTTTGAATATTGGTGTTGGTCATAAAATAGATAAACATGCTAGCATTTTTACAGCTGAGGCTGTCGCTATCTTGAGTGCTTTGAAACATATTAGAAATCGTAACTTAGGGCACAAAAAATGGGTTGTAGTAAGTGATAGCATGAGTGTTTTACAAAACTTAACAAATAACAAATTACATGCTAGCACTAACTACTTAATTTATTCTATAAAACAGTTATGGGTTGAGTTAGCGGATATAGATATTCATGTTAGTTTTGTTTGGGTGCCTTCACATAAAGGCGTAGAAGGAAATGAAAAAGCAGATTATCTTGCCAATACTATAGTTAAATTTGCAGATACTCTCTCTAACCTTGAGAGCAACGATGCAGATGTTTCTTTACCATACACAGATGTTATAAGCCTTTTAAAACAACGGATGTGTCAAACATGGGGGAGACATTCATATCATTGTACACAAATCGAGAACAAAGGTAGTTGGTATGCTGCTTTGGATATTCAGATTAATGCTACACCATGGTTCTGCAAAAGTAAATTTTTCATAAATAGAAAGTTTTACTCAACTATTTGCCGACTACGTTTTGGTCATTGCCGCTTGAATTTTCATCTTCATCGTTTAAAAATGGTTGGTTCTTCTTCTTGTAATCATTGTCAATCACAGGAGGTTCAATCATTGAGCCATATTTTCTTCGAGTGTCCATCTTTCAGTATCCAGCGCCTTATGCTGATAGATGGGCTTCTTCAAATATATGGTGAGCCCAATCTGGTCCCGCGGTGCATTCAGGAGTTACTTATGAATGCCTCAACTTTTAATTATTTGTACAAATTTATAATTAGTACTGTAATTGAGATTTAGATATATAATTAATAATTTAATAATTGTAATTATTTGTTGTGTTGTATTTATCGTCAAATTTCTCTATGTTATCGTCTTATCGAAAACAAAAAAGGAATCTTCCTTCCTCTTCTTTATTTGTATGAACTATGAATGTCAGTGACTTGCCTGACAGATATTTCGTTGCTTTTTTTACTTTGAAATAAAAAGAAGAAGACATCTTACCTAACTACGAAGAAGACATCATTGAAGATTAAATCAAATGATATTTAACCTGGATTTGACTATTTTAAGAATTTGAATAACAATTTATACGAAAGACATAAACATAAACAACTTACGGAAGAAAAAATACGTTACGTATGACTAGGCGGTATGGTCTTAGACTATAGCCTGCTCAAAAGGGCGAAAAAAAAAAAAAAAAAAAAAAAAAAATTAATTTCAGAGAAACTTTCAAAGTTGTTCACACTTCACAATGGCAGAGGAGTCTGAAATAAATGTGCTTATATCGAATATTGTAGACGAAAAGCATTACAGCCATTGCAGGTTATGCCTGAAAAGTATACACAGTGATAATTACGCCAAGTTTGAAGATAGAATAGACTATACCGGCTCCTATGAGTTCATGGTGCTTGCGGTCGTTCTTGAGAAGCTATTAGGACCACAGGTGAGATTTTCATAACACAGACTACGTACCTACATATTACATCCGTTGTATTGTAATTTATGCACAAATAAATAAATACTAAATACCTATCATAAGAAACGAAGCCAGGTTTCAGCTCTCGCTAACTCAACTGCTTACACTTTCAGATCTCCGAAGCAATCGCAGGAATAGACGCTGTGTGCACCGGGTGCCTGGACAAGGCTATTGATGCCCTGAAATTTATAGAAAGCTGCAAAAGCACCAACCGAAGACTGAATAGGATACTTGATAGCCTGACTTCAACATTGAGCCCTGAACTAGACACTTCTAATAAAAAGATGATGTATATTGTGTGTGAGGAATACAGCTCTCAGTTGATTTTTGTTGAGGAAGAGAAAAAACCTAAAAAAGTCCCTAAAGTGAAATGTTCTATCTGTAAAGATATCTTTGACAGCACTGAGGAGGTTAGAGAACATACATACAATGAACACGGCTTGTATACCTGCGCTAAGTGTCAATACACCAGCAACTATGAAACTGTAATGGTGACACATGAAATGAGTCCAGTATTGTATAAATGTGCCTCCTGTTCCACTATAAGATGTACGGACGTAAGCCTGAAGGAACATGAAGATGGATCACATGGAATGCATGTTTGCAAGGAATGTGGAAAGTCTTTCCGGGGTTTAGACAAATTGCTCATACATGAGGAAAAACATTCAACTAAAAACCAATGCCCCAAGTGCGGAAAAGCTTACACAACAAAAGAATTCTACCAGAAACATGTCAAGTTGTGTCTGGCAGGGCTAGTGAGACCTCACCCATTGAGAAGTGAAATCCATAAGGCATATTTTTGCCAAGAATGTGGGAAAGGGTACTCCACTCCGGGAGGATTGCGAGTCCATGACAAGTTTGTCCATGGAAATGCACAGCCCCATATTTGTAAACAATGTGGCAAGAAATTTACCGCTCCAAGCTACCTGAAAGCTCATCTGATCACACACACCGGAGCCAAGAACTTCAAATGTCATATCTGTAATGGTAAATTTGTCACCAAGGAAGCTCTGTTGTACCACACAAGAAGACACACTGGTGAAAAACCATATTCTTGTAACTTGTGTGGAGAAAAATTTGTGAACTCCTCATCTAGAGCTGATCACATTAAGCACAAACACATCGGCCCGACTCTGAACTGTGAGTTGTGCGAGAGGAAATTTGTCACTAAAAACTTTTTGAAGCTTCATATGAAGAAGCACTATGATCCAACTAATAAATTGTACATCGGAAGGAGCACGATACCTCCGAATGTACCGGGACATCAAAACATGAGGTGTTAAAATTTTTTGGGATTAAAAATAAAAACAAAAAATAAATTATATTACTAAGTTAAAATTATATTTTTGCAAATAATTCACTTATCATCGATATTTCAGCTGGTTGATGTCCACTTCTGGACAATCAATAGGCCTCTTCATAGAATGCCACAAAGAGCTTGTGCCGCCTGCATCCACAGACCTTACAATGTTGTCAGTCCAATAGCAGGTTTTCCTACACTGCATCAATCAAGTCATGGTTGCCCCTTGGGTACTTTAAATCCAGCTTTTATTTTGTGTTCTGGTTTTGTATTAGCGTCGCCTAAGAATAGTTTGCTCTGTGGATTCTTGTGTCGAGCTATGTGAATCTTCAAACAATGTCCAGTAATGAACTTGCTGTCACACAAAGGACACTGTCTTTGAGGACCAAAATGCTTCCTTCTTTTGTGTTCCATTCTCCTGGAAGCTGACAGGAAGCTCTCTTCACACAAATCGCACTTGAATGGCTTCTCCCCGGTGTGCAGCCGTGTATGATAGACGAGTGCGGCCTGAGTCACAAACAGCCCTCCACATTTTTCACAATGAAAGTTTTTCTCCTTGGTATGTTTGACAATGTGATACTTCAATCTACTAGCGGCATCAAACTTTTTATTGCACCAATTACAGCTGTAAACTACCTTCCCGAAGCCATGCTGTATTAGCAAATGGCTTCTGAGAGCATTCTTCCAATTATAGCCCTGCTTACAAATGTCACAGAAAACTCTTTGTTTGGTGTCCTGTTTGCCGCATGCTTTCGAGTGAACTTGGAAGGATTGCTTGTTCGTAAACAGTTTCTGACAGATTGTACATATGAACTCACCATGCTTATTCATGTGGTTCTTGAGAGCTTTCTTTGAGGGGAACTGTACGAAGCAGACTTTGCAGGTTGTGGCTTTGTGCTCTCTTTCATCATGCAACCTGAGTAGTCGATCCGTGCTCAGCATTTTAGCACATTTGGAGCATTGAATCTTTTTTGGGGAATGCTGCCTTTCTTTGTGATCTTTCAATGACCAAAGTGTTTTAAACACTTTGGGACATTCGCGACACGGATAGGGTTTGTCAGTAATGTGGGTTAGCATGTGCTTGGACAGATTGGAACTTTCGTCATCACATTCTTCCCAGATGATATGAGATTGTGGTTTTGGTTTTGCTTTCCTTTTACACTTTTGCTGCATGACAAAGTTTTTTACCTTGGACAGTACGCCATCCTTAGTTATTGAAGATGTCCTACTTGTGAACATGTTACTTTCACTACCTCCCACTACGAGATACACAGTTTTTACATTGCTCCGGAGTTGGTTAGAGAGATCTAAAGTGTTGTTAATCTTTTTCAGAACTTGTTCCCATTTCTCATGTGAATATTGAGTCAGCCTCTGGAATAAGTAAGCTTCTATGATGTGGTTGGCACATTTCGAACAAAGTAGGAAAGGCATTGATAGTTCCTCCCTGATCTGCAAAATAAAAGGCTCATTAAAAGATTGGCTCAGGTTAGAAACCCCTTCCGCTGCTGTACTAGTTACCCTGTATCTGTATTAGGGTTTGGTTTGGAGTTTGCCTTCTAGATGGACCTGAGGAATAGGAGGACCATCGCCCCGGGGTTGATTTCCAAGTTGTCTTCGCCTAGCTAGATAAGGCAAATAAAGTTCAGAAGACTATGCGCTACTTACGCCAAGATTCCTCAGCATATCCTCGTAAGTAATTTCACCTTCGAAGTAAGGGCTCGCTAGTTTCGCGGCGTCATCTAGCGCTACTGCAGAAGAGCTGGTTGCATCCAAGCATAACCTGCAAACCTCTTCAGATTCGCCTGTGATGAATTTCAACACGGACTTGGTGATATCACATTCAGTTTCCATGGCGTTAATTTATTATTTTAGAACGATCGAAACAAAGGTAAATGCATTCCTGGAAATCAAAATAAGTAAATAATATATTCGTTTGAACCATGGACGTAGTACGGTAGTATACAAAAGGACTATCAGCGCTCGCAGCTGAAAAACGAGCCGAGCAAGATATGTACCATAGAGAGAGCGTGCCTCTTTCTAATGCAGTGACCATAAAAAAAAACATGTCCAGGAAACTTTTTCCAGAGACACTTAGTGTAGGTAGGTATACGGAGTGTAACAAACAATATTTTTTTCATCGCATCTATTCGAAAAGGACGACTGGGTTCGCCTTTAAGTGCACCCAACGGTGGTGTTTTCTATGAGAAACTTTTAGCGGGCAGTAATGAGTTTTGCGGCGCACTTATTAAGTTCCTAATTCAAAAAGTGCGCGGCAAAGATAATTGCGGCGCACTTATTGAATTTGGAACCAGCGTCAAATAATTCGAACGCAAATATTGTTTGAATAAATACTGGCTGGTAAGACGGCCCAAAACCCAAAACAAAAAACCCAAAACACACAAAAAACACAAGACACAAAAAAAAACAAAAAAAACACAAAAAAAAAGCACAATACACACAAAAAACACAAAACACAAAAAAAACAAAAATACAAAACACACAAAAAACACAAAACACCAAAAAAAAAACACAAAAACCATAAAACACAAAAAAACACAACACAAAAAACACAATACAAAAAAAACACAAAAAAGCACAATACACACAAAACACAAAACACAAAAAAAACACAAAAAAGCACAAAACATAAAAAACACAAAGCACAAAAAAACACCCAAAAAAAAACACAAAAACACAAACAACAAAAAACAAAAAAAAAACAAAAAAAACACAAAAACACAAAAAAAGCACAATACACACAAAAAACACAAAACACAAAAATACAAAAAAAAAAAAAACACAAGACCCAAAAAACCAAAAAAATCACATAACCCCAAAAAAAAGCACAATACACACAAAAAACACAAAACAAAAAAAAACAAAAATACAAAACACACAAAAAAAAAAACACAAAAACCACAAAACACAAAAAAACACAATACAAAAAAAACACAAAAAAGCACAATACACACAAAACACAAAAAAAACACATAAAAGCACAAAACACAAAAAACACCCAAAAAAATACACAAAAACACAAACAACAAAAAAAACAAAAAAACAACCATTTGTTTTATTAAATAATAATATTACAATAACATATGAGGCGCCTTTTATTTTCTCATAGTGGGTGATGAAAAGCAGAGTGTATCACACGGGCGCAACATATATTTTTGGCTCGGGCGACGTACTTTGAATCCCTCGCTACGTTCAGGATTCTACTAAAGAATCCCTCGCTACGCTCGGGATTCTACTCTAGAATCCCTCACTTCGCTCTGGATTCAAAAAAGCGCCCTCGCCGTAAAAATATTATGTTGCTTCCTTATGATACAATCTACTATTTTTTGTTTTTATCACGGATCGATAACACTTTTTGGTAATTTCGTAAAACAAAATGTTGACCTCCCCTAAAATATGACTCGGGACTGGGCTTGCGTTTGTAGGAAACACGATTTTTTCCAATATCACAGAAAGTGTTATCGAACCTTGTTACTGATTACTTACCGAGTGTTCAGTGTCGGCAAACGTCGTGACTCGTAACGCAGCCATGCCGTGATGTTTCTCGTCGGCCGGGCGTCCCGCAACGGACAACTTTTAAACTTGTAGTATCGATGACCTCTTAGTATTTACCTATACAATGGTCATGGTCACCCTTGCTATCATAAAGCCATTTCAAGTGTTAGAAAGGGACAAACTGCCTCTGTTCTAACTATCTCTCTTGGCTCGTTTTTCCTCTATCTATGATGGTAATCTAAATTGAGTCTTAACTTTATGGAATAAGGTCTTGTTTCGGTATTATAATTTTTTAGAGCGCTCAGTCCTTTTGTATAGCAGTGTCACAGAATAAATATTAGTAGAGGTAGAAGCATGAAGTTATAGGTAAATCCTATAACATCATGGGTATAAGTATCCAGTGTCTCCATCCAGGTCTCCATCCATAGCACAGACAACAAGGATGCTACGCATATCCATAGGTAAAATAAATCGAGAGCACAGACACTTATTATGAATCTGTGGAGCACAGATTTATAAGTATAGATCATGGACTTAGTACACAAACAGGACTGAGCGCTCGCAGCTGATATATGAGCCGAACAAGAGTTAGTGTGTCTACTTCTGTCTAATACGGTGACCATAAAATAAAGTCATGTCCAGGAGACTTTTTCCATAGACACTTATGAACGTGGAGCAAACATTATTTAAATCAAATTATTTATCACAGTTATTTATGCAGGCAGATTCATACTGGAGGCTTGGTAAGTGATCAGTATCACGAATCGATAACACTTTTTGTTAATTTCGTAAAATAAAATGTTGACCTCCCATAGTAGATGACCCGGGCGGGACTGGGCTTGCGTTTGTAGGAAACCCTTTTTTTTTCTAATATCACAAAGAGTATTATCGAACCTTGTTACTGATTACTTACCGAGTGTTCAGTGTCGGTTAACGGCGTGACTCGTGACGCAGCCATGTCGTGATGTTTCTCGTCTGCCGGGCGTCCTGCGACGGCCAACTTTTAGATATGTAGTATCGATAACCTCTTAGTATTTACCTATACAATGGTCATGGTCACCCTTGCTATCATAAAGCTATCATTTCAAGTGCTAAAAAGGGACAAACTAACTCTATTCTACCTATCTCTCTTGGCTCGTTTTTCCTCTATCTATGTCGGTAATCTAAATTGATTCTTAACCTAGGAAGATGGACTAAGGCCTTAACGGAATAAGGTCTTGTTTCGGTATTATAATTTTTTAGAGCGCTCAGTTCTGTTTGTATACTAATTCCATGCTCTCACTAGAGAGTATTAGTGTTCTGTGCCGCGGGCCGAGAACCGAGCTCGGTTCAAGAACTAAAGCATACATTCATGGAACCGAGCCAGATGTGTCTATCGCTAGAGGAAAGTTGCACAATCACACAAAGACTAATTGAGTTTAATTACATAATCACGTACGATTCTCCCTTTAAACCGTACCTTTATCTTTCTTCTTCTTCTTCTTCTTTCTTTTGGCGTGTTCAGCGGACCGGTCTTTCCTCAAACTCCCAGCACTTTTTTGGTTTTATGTCAATTTAATCATCTGTCATTGGCAAACTCTTGTGGCACCACTACCGGTCCACTGAACACGCCAAAAAAAAAGAAGAAGAAAAATCGTTCCTGAACTTTGGAAACTATCGTTGAAGTTTCGCTAATAGCCATGGCGCGCCTAAAATCGAAGAAGAAAAATCAAATCCATCAAAAATCTGACCAAATAAAGTAAAAACAGAGAACAGGTTAAGATTGCAATCGGCTTACGGGAACCCATCCAACCAGACCTCCGAATCACGAATCCGAATCCGTTCATCGAATTCACGTCACTATGATAGAAAGGTTCCTTGTTTAAAAAAAATTGATACCCTATCGTGCTTCCGCCTGTTTTTTTAACAACAAAAATAAACTAAATCAAAATGGTCAATCCGCTTAGGGCAGGGGTTCCCAAACTTATTTTGTCTATTGCCCACTTTCAGAATAAAATATTTTTTATAGCGCCCCCATTTTTTCACCTCCTCAAAAACCACTATAACTTCAAATTAAATTAATTACTGTAAGCTATATTAGCGGAGGTTAAACATGCATAAATCGGGTTATTTAACAAAAAATTGGTAAAAACAAGATTGCCCGCGGTCTATTATCTACGAAAATTACCTATCTAGGAATACTAATAACTACGCCCCTATTTTTTTTCTGGGTCGCTTACCGCCCCCTTTAAGCCTGCAGCGCCCACAAGGGGGCGTTATCGGCTACTTTGGGAACCCCTGGTTTAGGAGCTACGACGCCACAGACAGACACACAACACTCCTCTTTTTCTCGGGGTCCGTGCTATTTTTGTTTTTTAAAAAATGTACCGCGTCTAATCCTGCTCTAGGAGATTGAGCTTCACTAGCCAATGTCTAGAGTACTAAATGCTTTGTTATGGGCCTCGGGCCTCGGCCACATAGCTGAGCTCGGGGTGGAGCGAGGCAGATATTATAATCTAGGTTGTTCCGAGCTGCGGGAGCTACAACTAGGTACATCGTTTTTTCGTTCCAAGAACCTAAGAGAATTATAAAAAATATGTCCGCAAGAACCATCATGTACACCAAAATCGTTGAATCCGATTTCCGAGCTGTAACTAGGTACAGGCAATTATGCTGTTATGTACAGACAAACAATAGTGAGATAGCAAGTTGATTAGGACCTATTAATATAAAATGCGATTATTAATCTTTAACTCTTTATTACAAGATAACTTAAGCCAAGCAGTTACATTAATAACAAATAAATACAACGTAGGACCACTGTCGCCATTACAGCCGCGCCATACAATGGCACAGAGCGCGCGGTAACCGTGCCACATGCTGCGCAGGAGTGCGGTACGTACAGGCTGTGCGCAGAGACTGGCAGGCGGCCAACAACGCAACTCACATAATACATTACATTGACAACCAGTCTTGGAGATTAACATTTTGTTATTAAAGTTTAATTACAAGTTCGTCTAGACAGGCTGTGACAAGACGCGGGTGCCGATAACACACTCTCATCCCCCAAGACCCATCTCTTTGCGCATAGACTAGCTCTCACTATGGTAACACGGATTACACAAATGCATTCTTGATAACAACAAAAATTGTGTACTTGATGACGCTCAGGCGCGAAATTATTATTTTTTTGGTGTTTTTTTTGTCTATTACAGCTCATGAACACTTCTTCTGATAGCGAAAGTTGACTTCGCGAGAACTTGTTTTAATTGATAGTATTTCATAAATATCATCAGTTTAACTACGATAACACATTTTTACAGTGTTTTATTTTGTTCAGGGGGATCGTAGCTAAACTGATGATATTTAAGAGATACTATCAATTAAAACGTGTGTTAAGTCTCCTAGTTCTCGCGAAATAAACTTTCGCTATCTGAAGAAGTGTTCATGAGCTGTAATAGACAAAAACCACCAAAAAAAAATGAATTTCCCGCCTCGAGCGAGAGCTTCCACCTAAACAATTTTAATGAAAATTCATCTACAAGGTCAGTTTAGTAATTTTATGCTGAATTCGAAATTAGATTAACTAGAGTAAGGCCCTGTTTCGCAAAGCGGCTATTCCAATCAGACATAGTTGACTAGACAAACTGGCATACGGCCCGCCTGATGGTAAGCGGTTACCGTCGCCTATTGACATCTGCAACACCAGGGGCATAGCCAATGCGTTGCCTGCCCTGAAGGACTCTTACCACAACAAGGCATAATTGTAGCCATTGCTTGGTGGGAAAGGACCTAATATTTGTATACTTTAATATGTATTTACCATGTTACATGGCGCATGTAAAGTAAGCTTTAAATACTGATAGAGTGAGAGAGCGATAGGCCACTAGACAGAGAAACGACGTTTGATCACTGTCGTCAGGCGCGTAGTAGCGTGACGCATTCTGCACACATTCGTAATCTTCGACCAAAATAAAAAAGTGTGGACGGCCCTTACGCATACAAAACGTGCGTGAAAAATAAAACACAATTAGAACACACATACGTTACGTCACTCGTTGCCGTCACAAAGACCAACTGAAGCGAATTGAGTTAGCTCACTCACTTTATAAGCTTCAAAACTATCGTTCCCTAAGACCCGTCCATACTTTTTGTTGGACGAAGTTCGTAATTATATAAGACTGTAAAGTACTGTGTAAATAAAGTTGTATTCTTTGGCACAAAACTAAATACATTATGAAAAATAAAATGTAAAATATAAATAAACGAAACATTTCTAAACAATCAGAATTTTATAAACACCAGTGCATGTTGATGGAATATCAACTTCATTTGGATAGAGTAGCTCCCGGCAGACGCAGCCGTATTCACAAACAACACTCGAACCCATACTGATGCTGTACCCTTACCACATGCAGGTATAATAGTATGGATTGAGTGCTAAAATAGCATAGAGTGTTCCTTCTTACTCCTATCCTAGAAGATAGCTTGCTATCCTATGTTAGAGAGAAACAAATATATTGTCACACGACAGTCGTTTTTCCGTTCCGTACCCTGAATATTAGCACCATGCATATACATCTTCCTAGATTGTTATCATGAATGTAGTAGTAATTTGACATTTGGCCTGGTACGACGACCCGCGACCCGTGCACCCACTGGCTTCACCCACCGGTGGGTGTAGTGGTAATTCCTGTTTACCCGTGTACCCACTGCGATATGGTTGGAATTAATTATCGATGAAAAAAATAAAATAATAATACGATAAGTTCGATGTTAAAGAGAAAAAGAATACAAAAAGTTTTAAACTAAAACCCTATATACTATTAGACCTATTTATCCAATGTACCAGGCTAGCATAAAAATGCAGGAGTAATCGAGACTTATGGTGGATAACACCGCGAGGCGCAGCAGCAATGCGAAGACTTTTCATCAAATGTACCAGGCGAGCAGCAGAATGCAGGATAATTAGGTAACCGAATATCTAGAATACCGGTGAAATGGGGGCGAAAGTTTATCCAATGTACCAGGCTAGCAGAAAAATGCAGGAGTAATCGAGACTTATGTGGATAACAACGCGAGGCGCAGCAGCAATGCAAAGAATTTTTATCGAATGTACCAGGGGAGCAGCAGAATGCAGGAGTAATTTGATAAACGATTATATTCCCACGGGATTTAGACCTATGCGCGGCAACGCGGGCGCATCAGTTAATGAGAAGATGTCATGCTCTGTCATGCTCTGTCATTCTCTGTCATTATCTGTCATTTTCTTTAATGCTCTGTCATTCTCGTCATTCTCTGTCATGCTCTGTCATATTCTGTCATTTTCATTCATTTCTCTTCATTTATTTTTTTATTTTTTTCATCGATAATTAATTCCAACCATATCGCAGTGGGTACACGGGTAAACAGGAATTACCACTACACCCACCGGTGGGTGAAGCCAGTGGGTGCACGGGTCGCGGGTCGTACGACTTACACAAATAAGAACAGATAGATATATGCTTTTCTCATTCCAACACATGAATACATTCATATAAAAGAATGCGACTGGTATAATCGATACCGTTTCGTTTTTAGCCTTAGTTCCATGCTTTAGTTCTTCTTCCGAGCCCTACCACAAGTTTCTGACGTTATCGAATCGCTAGCGATAGTCATGTCAATAGTCGAAGACGATAGTCAATGTCAATTACCAATCAAGTTATTAAGATTTCTAGTCACCCCGATGTCATTGGCCAATATTTGACACTGACTATCGTTTCGCTAGGGATTCGATAACGTCAGAAACTTGTGGTAAGGGTTCTGCTAAACGTTGTCAGTCTGTTTCGTATCGTTGTTTGTGAATATGGACGTGACCGGCCTGTACACGCAATCAGATAGGTCTACATATATCTAATTGCCTAATTGATTACTTGCTGCATTGTGACTGACAGATCTAATTATCAATAGTTAAAATGTATGTCATAAAGCTTCAGATAGCTATTTGTAAGCACTCGGTGAGAGGCCCTGAGCACAGCCACAGCCGAGCAGAGACAGCAGACAGCCTCACTGCTGAGCATCCTGAGCGCGAGCAGAGACAGCATCCTGAGCGCCATCTCAGATCAACTCTGATGTCCTCTGGCTTGGAACCTCGTTCAGAGAACATTGTTACATAATATGGACTAAATTATTTTTCAGTTTTTACTAACAAAATAGACTCAGTAGTCTGAATAAATCAATAAATAATTATGGTTTTTGTTTCCTGACCACCAATGTAGACCTCAGAATAAGCATGTTGAAGTGGCAACGGGCGGGCCATATAGCCCGCAGAATAACTAGTGGCGACAACGAACCGAACGACGCAGGGCAGGGCGGCCCTCGACGGAGCGACGACTTGTACCGGTCAGACGGCGGTGGAAGGCGGCTCTTGACCGCGGCCTGCGCCCAGCAGCGGACGGTAACCAGCCGATGATGATGATACTACAATTGTCCTTCTCTCCCGCGCCAGTGCTGGCGCCAGTACTTCACCAGTGCTGGCGCCAGTACTTCACCAGTGCTGGCGCCAGTACTTCCGTCAATACTTCACCAGTGCTGGCGTCAGTACTTCACCAGTGCTGGCGCCAGTACCCCGCCAGTGCTGTCGACAGTACCCCGCCAGTGCTGGCGACAATACCCCGCCAGTTCTGGCGCCAGTACCCCGCCAGTTCTGGCGCCAGTACCTCGCCTATAACATCACGAGATAGTACGCTATACTATACTATACAACTACATTATTTCTCCTTGTTTAACGCTTCTATGAACTCCTCCAGTTTCTCCTGCACTTGCCGCACCCTCTCTGCGGACACAACGGAACACTATGTTATCAAAGTTGATGGAAGTAGAGATATACCAGCCCCTCCGCCGCTTTTACTTGGCACTCGACACAAGCTTCACGTTCCAATATGATCCTTGTGTACACGCAATAAGGAATATTTTATTTTGACGAATATATATAGTGGCGTGTTCAGTTTAAGATTGCTTTATATCATCTTTTAAATCTTTGACTTTCATTGAAATCAGAGAACTCGATCAGAAGCTATGTGATAAGAAAGAAACATGTATATACATACATACATACATACAGACACTACGGCATTAAAAAAAAATCACCCCTTTTTTTAAACGGGAGAGAATATTATCAAGATAGAAGATACCTTTATCATAGATCATTATCTTTATTTTTCAAAATGTTATTGATATTTTGGTGTAATATTTATTCTATTTTATTTTATTCTATTCTAGGAGGAACAGGAGTGGGCTTGAGTCCCAGCTGTGGGAACACGTGCGTGCGCTTCGCTCAGTGTAATAAATAGAGAATCATGAATATGTACTGGTTATTATTAATAACAAATAAGGTTGAAGGTCCTGCGTCTATTAGATGCTGCAACAATGACATAACGTCCCAACAGCGCGTCCCAAGACCATGCGACATGAAGGGAAAGTACCTTAAATATTGTAGATGGGATATTTTGTGGAAAGGAGACTTTATTTTATTTTTAAAAGTTAGTAATACTGCATTTAAAGATTTTCTAAAAATATCTTGCTTCATCTGGGAATCGAACCAACTTAAATGTGAACATTCCGTATTTATATGATGCCAACCGAATGGATAAAAAACCTCTTAAGTAACATAGTATCTTATAACAAAACAATAACGTAAATGTTTGATGCCATTAAATGCTCGGTTCGATTCCCAAACGAAGCAAGTAATTTTTCGAAAATCTTTGTATGCGGTATTACTAAGTTTTAACAAGTAATTAATTAAGAAAAAATTAAAAAATCCCCAACGCAATGAAACGGCTGAACCGATTTTAATCAAACAAAGCTAAGAACACTCCCGACAAATACAACTTTCAAACAAAAAAACCAAAACGAAAATGGTTCATCCGTTCTGGAGCTACGATGACACACACACACACACACTACACCCACACACACACACACAGACACGTCATACACACAGACACACCTTCGTTTTTCGTCGGGGGTTAAAAATAAAATAAAGTCTCCTTTCAGCAATATATCCTATCTACAATAGTTAAGGTACTTTCCCTTCATGTCGCATAATCTTGGGACGGCCCGTATACTCACTCAGCTCTTCAGCGAGCTCGATCCTGCGGCCCGAGAGCAGCTGCTTCTTGAGATCAGCGTCCGCGGCCATCTGCAAAAACACACGCGCGTCTCAATACACGTCATCGCACACGAGGGGGGGGGTAGAGGGGGGGGTGGAGGGTGCGTCACCTCGTCCAGCACCTCCCGCAGGTCGCGGTCCAGGCGCGCCGCCTCGCGGTTGCTGATCTGCTGGCGCAGCGCGTTGGCCGTCGTGCGCAGCGTCTGCTGCACGCGCCAGAACATCACCACCTCGCAGCACTCCTGCAACACACATCACCATGATGATGATGACGATTTCGGCCAAGGCGACTGTTTTTATACTTTATACGGAAGAGCTTCGCTGGTGTGCTCTTATATGGCATAAGTACCCTATTTTGTCTGTAAACGGTATAGCACATAAACACATACACTCATACTCTCTGTACACCACTGTACACCACCCATGGACTTAGTATACAAAAGGACTGAGCGCTCTAAAAAATTACAATACCGAAACGCCATTACCTTATTCCATTAGATTATGACTCAATTTAGATTACCGTCATAGATAGAGGAAAAACGAGTCAAGAGAGATAGGTAGAATAGAGTTCGTTTGTCGCTTTCTAACACTTGAAATGATAGCTTTATGATAGCAAGGGTGCCATGAGCATGACCATTGTATAGGTAAACACTAAGAGGTCATCGATACTACACATCTAATAGTTGGCCGTCGTGCGACGCCCGGCAGACGAGAAACATCACGGCATGGCTGCGTCACGCCGTTTGCCGACACTGAACACTCGGTAAGTAATCAGTAACAAGGTTCGATAACCCTTTTTGTTATATTAGAAAAAAAACGTGTTTCCTACAAACGCAAGCCCAGTCCCGAGTCATCTATTAGGGGAGGTCAACATTTTATTTTACGAAATTAACAAAGAGTGTTATTGATTCGTGATACTGATCACTTACCAAGCCTCCAGTATGAATCTGGCTGCATAAATAACTGTGATAAATAATTAGATTTAAATAATGTTTGTTCCACTCCACGTTCATGACTTTATTTTATGGTCACCGTATTAGAAGTAGACACACTAACTCTGTAGTTCAAATCTTGCTTGGCTCGTTTTTCAGCTGCGAGCGCTCAGTCCTTTTGTATATCAGTCTTTTTGTCCATGACACCACCATATAGCAGCTACGAGTCTGTAGAACTACCTCGCATTGCTTAGCGCGGCCCTCGGCTAAATCGACAATACTGCGGCATTCACTTTGTACTACAGGTCTAGCGCTTAACTGAGTCAGTCCCTGAGGTATGGGAGCGGTACGGGAGGGATGTTTTCGTCTCTCAAATTATCAGATGCATGTGATATAATATACCAACGACGAAACGAAACCCCCTCCCCGTATCGCTCCCATACCTCAGGGATTGCCTCAGTTAAGCGCTAGACCTGTAAAATATTGTAAAGTTTAGGATTTAGGATTAACGCGGAGCTGTATGTGAGGCGGAAAAACGAAGCCATAACATTTTCTCGATAGAAGAAACTACAAAGTTGCCTCTAAATTGTAGAATAAACTAGCTAGCTAGTATTCAATATATACTCAAATTCATTAACCGCTGCGCGTTAAATCTGTTGAAAGATTGTTTAGTTTACAATGTTTAATTACACTCAAAACTGTTACTGAACTGTTGCCCAAAATTATATAATTTCCTCTTCAAAATACCAAAAACACTTCACCCAAAAAATGCATTAAAAACATTATATAACGGTGTGTTGATCAAAATGAGCCCAAACACTGCCAGTCTACTATTATCCATAGAGGAGTTCCGTTGTCCACCTTCCGTCTCCATCATCAGATAAGCTCGCTGTCACCACAATATTGTATTGTCATCCTAAGGTCCAAGGTCTGTGCAGTTTCAGAGTTGTCCAAAAAGCAAACAGAAGACAAGTGTGTAAAAAGTAATGCAAGGTTTGCTTCATTGAATGTGGCTATTGTCTGGCTTGATTATGATTACAATACAGGTTCGAGCTGACTTTAAGACTCGTTAATATTTTAGTAAATACTAGCGACTCGCCCCGGCTTCGCACAGGTAGCCCCCGGTGAACCCCCCCTCCTACGTCAATCTCCTGGTTCCATGTCAATCTACCTGCCCACCAATTTTCAGCCAAATCGATTCACCCGTTCTTGAGTTATAAGTGGTGTAACTAACACGACTTTGTTTTATATATAGGTATATAGATGTTCCCGATGGAGCGATGACATTGGCTTGCTGCGGGGGTGGCCCGTGTTCAGCAGTGATGATGATGATGATGATGTGATGATGATGATGATGATGATGATGATGATATGATGATGATGATCACTAGGCAGGCGAGCTCACCCCGGTGCCGTTCTGTTGGCTGTACAGGTAGAAGCTCTTCCTGCAGTCGCGTGCGCGGGTCAGCGCCCTCTGCAGGAAGTTTCTGAAAACATACACAGTGTGTGAACACAATATGGATTTTAGAAGTGAGAAAATTAGTTGAGGTGGGTGCTCTCGCTTGTGGCGCGAAATGCATACATACAGATATGTACAGAACTCACCTAATATTGTCTGTAGCATAGTACAAATAAGCGGTAATGGAACGTCAGACATTAAAGTAGGAAGGGAACGCTGCAGGGTCCGTAGCAACACTGCAAGATGGCGTCCCGTGACCAGATAGAGCTGTAACGATTTGTAATATATAAAAATAATATAAGTAATGTATTCCCCCCACTGGTGTTTTGAATAATTACTAACAATACAGTCAGGTTTTAAAGGTCAAGCAGCTGTCGCTTGAAGCGCGAATGTTTTTTTTTTTTGGTGTTTTTTAACCATTACATATTACAGCATTATGTACTAGACTAAGCAATTAATATTTAAGAGTTGTGGATTTTGTGTAATAAATAAAATAAAATAAAATTACAGCTCATTGACACTTCTTCAGATAGCGAAAGTTGATTTCGCTAGAACTAGGAGCATCCACCTGAAACACCTGACTGTATTGTTAGTAATTATTTAAACACCAGTGTGGGGAACACATTACTTATATTATTTGTATATATTACGAATCTCTAACAGCTCTATCTGGTCACGGGACAACATCTTGCAGTAGTGCCAATGGACCCTGCACCGTTCCGTTCCTACCTTAATGTATGGACGTTCCATTACCACTTATTCGTACTATGCTAGAGACAATATTAGATGAGTTCTGTTCGTCGTGACACTGTTTGTGTCTCGGTCGCGTGTGTAACTGACGGCTCGAGGCGTGGTGGCCCTGAGAGCGCATGCAGACGGGTGCTGACAGGCTCGTTATAATGAAGCCAGTAAAATGACTCACTTGAGATAAACCGGCTTCCAGGTCTCCCTGATGTACTCGTTGTCCACGTCGATGCCTTTCCTTCTGAGGTTGTCTCTGACGGCTACCACCTTCAAACAATGACATGGGGTATGAAACGAATACTTTACAAACAGGCAGAACAACACTTGTAGCTCCTTGCTCAAGAATGTTCAATTTATGACGTTTGTACTATATGGGGGCCTGCTGAATAAACTACAAACCAATCAAAATTTCAGTTTTTTTTTATAAATGCCAACTTTTCAAAGTTTCACACATTTTACCCAAGTCTCATCATACATGAGCCCCGGTCAGAGTGACCCGAAGTCTTACCTCATCGTACATGAGGCCCGGTCGCGTGACACCGAGTCGCTCTAGTTCTGAGCGCACCTCCCAGCGCCTGTTCTGCTCGTCCGAGCTCGATTGCCAGTACAGCCAGCGTTCTCGGAAGCTTGGACCTGCACACCAAAGTAACAATTTTGTACAACCAGTGCAGTCCTAAGATGTCTGCAGTCATCTGGATTTATACTGAACTAATGTCTGCCCGTGGCTTTGCTCACGTTATATCGGGATAAAAATCAGGTCATAATCTAGCTGTCTACATAATCTATCTGAGACTCACCGGTGAGCTCCTTGAGCTGGCTCTGCGTGGCACCGAGCTTCTCGCCAAGCGCCGCCTCCATGAGCGACACGGCGGCATCCCAGTCCGCGCGCGAGCCCACCATGCGGTCCTGCAGCGCGACACTCACCGGTGAGCTCCTTGAGCTGGCTCTGCGTGGCGCCGAGCTTCTCGCCGAGCGCCGCCTCCATGAGCGACACGGCGGCGTCCCAGTCCGCGCGCGAGCCCACCATGCGGTCCTGCAGCGCGACACTCACCGGTGAGCTCCTTGAGCTGGCTCTGCGTGGCGCCGAGCTTCTCGCCGAGCGCCGCCTCCATGAGCGACACGGCGGCGTCCCAGTCCGCGCGCGAGCCCACCATGCGGTCCTGCAGCGCGACACTCACCGGTGAGCTCCTTGAGCTGGCTCTGCGTGGCGCCGAGCTTCTCGCCGAGCGCCGCCTCCATGAGCGACACGGCGGCGTCCCAGTCCGCGCGCGAGCCCACCATGCGGTCCTGCAGCGCGACACTCACCGGTGAGCTCCTTGAGCTGGCTCTGCGTGGCGCCGAGCTTCTCGCCGAGCGCCGCCTCCATGAGCGACACGGCGGCGTCCCAGTCCGCGCGCGAGCCCACCATGCGGTCCTGCAGCGCGACACTCACCGGTGAGCTCCTTGAGCTGGCTCTGCGTGGCACCGAGCTTCTCGCCGAGCGCCGCCTCCATGAGCGACACGGCGGCGTCCCAGTCCGCGCGCGAGCCCACCATGCGGTCCTGCAGCGCGACACTCACCGGTGAGCTCCTTGAGCTGGCTCTGCGTGGCGCCGAGCTTCTCGCCGAGCGCCGCCTCCATGAGCGACACGGCGGCGTCCCAGTCCGCGCGCGAGCCCACCATGCGGTCCTGCAGCGCGACACTCACCGGTGAGCTCCTTGAGCTGGCTCTGCGTGGCGCCGAGCTTCTCGCCGAGCGCCGCCTCCATGAGCGACACGGCGGCGTCCCAGTCCGCGCGCGAGCCCACCATGCGGTCCTGCAGCGCGACACTCACCGGTGAGCTCCTTGAGCTGGCTCTGCGTGGCGCCGAGCTTCTCGCCGAGCGCCGCCTCCATGAGCGACACGGCGGCGTCCCAGTTCGCGCGCGAGCCCACCATGCGGTCCTGCAGCGCGACACTCACCGGTGAGCTCCTTGAGCTGGCTCTGCGTGGCGCCGAGCTTCTCGCCGAGCGCCGCCTCCATGAGCGACACGGCGGCGTCCCAGTCCGCGCGCGAGCCCACCATGCGGTCCTGCAGCGCGACACTCACCGGTGAGCTCCTTGAGCTGGCTCTGCGTGGCGCCGAGCTTCTCGCCAAGCGCCGCCTCCATGAGCGACACGGCGGCGTCCCAGTCCGCGCGCGAGCCCACCATGCGGTCCTGCAGCGCGTTCAGCTGCAGCACGCGCAGTACCTACAAACATGTTAACTAGTTAATACAAGAAAATAACATCACATTTGTAATCTTACCCGTGAGCTGTTCCGTGATCATTCACTCGGAGCACCAGCTACTCTTTCTGGAGCCGCGGGGAACGGCATCTACCTGATGTTATGTACCCCAGCTTCAACTGATGGCATGTACCCTAGGCCCTGGCTTCTTTACCGAAAGCTAAGAATTACAGGTCTTAGAATATTGGCCAGACGCCTTGTTAGCTGCAGGTGGTCCATGAGTAGGGAGTCCAGTTGCGTCGGACTCGTGATGGCGCCGCTCCATCACCGCTCGTATTGTTCGTCGAGTGCGCTTGACAGGTGCATGTGCACACCGACGCAGACACTAGTACAGTGGGTGGCCCACGTCCTGCGCGCGCTCCTCCCACTGGTGCCGGCCGAGCGCCTCCTACGGGTCGTCGAGTGCGCCTGACAGGTGCATGTGCACACCGACGCAGACATATAGTATAGTGGGTGGCTCACGTCCTGCGCGCGCTCCTCCCACTGGTGCCGGCCGAGCGCCTCCTCCACGGCGCGCCGCTTGACGGGCTCGTAGAGCGCGTCGGCGCCGGGCGCTCCGCCGCGCAGCAGCGCCGCGAACTCGGCCGCCAGTGCGTCGCCGCCCGCGCGCACGGCCGCGCCCGGCAGCGCAGAGTCCGCCCACTGCCGCAGCTTGATGTCCACTTGCGTGTTGAACTTGTCTGCAGCCAATACAACATCAACTTAGGCTGCGTCCCCAGTAGGCAAACTGTTCGCCCCCGACTGAATTAGCGGCGTATCGATTTACTGTGAACACTCCATTTCAAATATGGAAGGGCGTACTAAACCGATACGCCGCCACAGCTCGTTCACCATAAGATGGCACCCGTAAATACTCCATGGCAGGTGCCAACTTACGGTGAACGGTATGTAACTCAGTCGCCGGCGAACAGTTAGCCTACTGAGGACGCAGCCTTATACTAACTAATCACAATTTAAGCTGAGAACAAACTATCGGACGCGTCTGTCAGCCGGCTTAGCGGTGTGCACGGTAGTCAAGACGGCACCTTCGGACGCCTCGCTTTAGTCATTCCAATCGAGAAACATGACGAGCAGCGACAGCGAGGACGAATGTATAGAGTTAGCGGCAGCTGCCTGATGTCACCGCTTGTGACGCTCTTATGGTAAGCGTCCACAGGCCCGCATCGCACGTATCGGACGCTTCGCACGTAACGGATTTTAGTTTGCCTTGTATAAAATTCATACAACAGCGTCCACTGATCCGCACCGTGCGGACCGATGATGCAATGCAACCATTTGATGCTATGCGTCCGATACGTGCGATGCGGGCCTGTGGACACTTACCATTAACGTCCGCGGCCGCGTCCCGTGTCCCGTTCACGCCGTCCGCGGACGACAAACATCCAGCCGGTTAGATTCGGACGTCTGGACACTCAAAAGATTACATTTACGGTACAAATGAATTTACGTAAATAGGTGTAAGTGTACACCTTATACGTGTCCTTTTCAGCTTCTGGGAATAAGTGAAATGTAACCAACATTCAGTCAGAGACTGAGGCGTTCTATTGAATACACGTACGATATCATTGAAGATATCAAGGAGGCCCGCGGCCGGCAGTGAACTACAGGTATTTCAATGATATCTAATCTATTGTTATATATTCTATTGTTGAAACAATATCTCAGTTAAAATAGTAGCTGAATCTGCGTACAAGGCATAAGCTACACTACACCGTATGCTTCAGCATCGCGCCTCCCGTCTTGTATAGTGTCATCAGCACGCGACTGCACCGGTCGGATTCATGGGATGACAACCGCGCAGTGCTGAAGCATGCACACATGTGTATCTCAGTTCTCAACCATAACTGATTAATGAATAGTAGTGAACTAAGACATTACTTAAATATTACAAAAAATAATCTACTCTCGTTTGATACGCAATTAAATAAGACTATTACAAACATGGTACATGATGAGTGTATCAACAAGAAGTGAGAGTTCTTACTGAAATCTATATCATAGGGGTCGATCCATATCGTAGCATTTTTTCTGCCACTGTCGGGATGTTTGTACGTTATCTGGCGCGGGATGCGGCGCGCTACGAGCAACATTGTAAAAGTTTCATTAGGATATGGCGACGGGTTCTACTGTACAGGAGATACGTGAAGAGTAGCCGTGGAAGCACCTATGCTTCACGTCAGAAGATCCTAACTCTTGTAGGTACAACCGCAGTCACAGAGACCATCCTGCCAGGTATGGATTGTTTCATTCCTAACCTAATGATGACTGCGGGAGTAAAGAGGCGACCGTGGTTTAATCGGGCTTGCAGAGAAGCTAGACTTCTCAAGCAAGCTGCATGTGAGACTTGGACCACGGCGCGATCTAAAACTGCCACTACTAGGGCGAAATTTGATTTCGTCGGCAGATTCTGACCCTACCCTTCTGGGAGTCGTGCATTCTGGTCGCTCGGTAAAGCTGCCGAAGGAAACTTTTTTAAGTCGTCCCTACCACCACTTCAAAAAGCTGACGGAAATCTGGCCCATAGCGCTAAAGAGAAAGCTGACTTTTTGGGGAATCTCTTTGCCTCAAACTCGACTTTGGACGACGGAGGTGCCGTACCACCTACCATATCCATGGTGCGGTATTTATATGCCGGAAATTACTACCCACGTCATCGTGCGCGGCCGCCGCAGCAGGCAGGTATATGCTGTCGCAGACGATGTCACTGCGCCTCCACAGAGCGTGCTGTACTCTACTCACCCACGTCATCATGGGCGGCCGCCGCAGCAGGCAGGTATATGCTGTCGCAGACGACGTCGTTGCGCCTCCACAGAGCGTGCTGTACTCTACTCACCCACGTCATCGTGGGCGGCCGCCGCAGCAGGCAGGTATATGCTGTCGCAGACGACGTCGTTGCGCCTCCACAGAGCGTGCTGTACTCTACTCACCCACGTCATCGTGGGCGGCCGCCGCAGCAGGCAGGTATATGCTGTCGCAGACGACGTCGTTGCGCCTCCACAGAGCGTGCTGTACTCTACTCACCCACGTCATCGTGGGCGGCCGCCGCAGCAGGCAGGTATATGCTGTCGCAGACGACGTCGCTGCGCCTCCACAGAGCGTGCTGTACTCGAACTCACCCACGTCATCGTGCGCGGCCGCCGCAGCAGGCAGGTATATGCTGTCGAAGACGACGTCGCTGGCGGCCCTC
This sequence comes from Operophtera brumata, assembly GCA_932527175.1. Lineage (NCBI taxonomy): Eukaryota > Metazoa > Arthropoda > Insecta > Lepidoptera > Geometridae > Operophtera > Operophtera brumata. The sequence continues at coordinate 46,746,441 of OW052239.1, read as the reverse complement.
CACAGAGCGTGCTGTAATCGCTGCTCCCACGCCGCGGCCGCCACGGCAGACAGCTCGGCTGATTGGTCCAGTAACTCGGCTCTCGCTCGCTCGAATACTTCGTCTCTGTCTAACTCGCGCTGTCTGACGAACAGAAATACTATTTTACTATCCGTATTACGCGTTATTTGTAAGTACACTTACAAATTACGATAACTGGTTTCAATTAGAATCCTGTGTTTAGTTGTAGGTTTGCAAGATTGCAAACAGCCTCTGCGGGTATTCTCAATATCATCAACTGGTTGCACTCCCCCTGGGCCTGACGGCCAGTCACCCCGCGCACGACGTCGCTCCACCTAGCCAGGAGCCCCGCGCCCGGCCGCCACGAGCGACAGGGTTTACCACGCGTCATGCGGTCGTACCTACTCACAATCATTCTTAGCATCTACCTTGATAATGCACTGTTCATAGACAGGTTAAACTTATCTTTGTTATCGCCTTTATCAGCTTGGATATTGTAAGGAGTATATCTTGATGGCGTGTACCTCGGGAAGGAGTTCTTCCACTCGGTCTCGAGGTTGAAGCGCATGGCCTTGAACGCGTCGGCTTGCTGCTCCACGGAGGCGCGCACCATGCGCCAGAAGCATTCGGCCACAGCCATCGACAGGTTGCGCGTCGTCACCTGCGACGGCGTCACCAGACCGTCCCTGAACAACACAAATTATCACATGCAAATATATAGAAATAACTTCGTTTTATCACAAAAAAAAACATGATGATCTGATATTGTACCTTTCGTGAAATGGATGACTATAATTTCGCTATTATTTATTCAGGGTTTGTAACATTAAAACGCAAAAAATTCACATAATATTAATCGCCTTTTTCACTCCCAACAAATTACACACACGCTACTAAATTAAGACATAACACCTCATTACTCGATTGTACGGAATCAAAACGCGCGCCGGCTGCGCCAACGGGAGGCCCCTACCCACCAGTGGACGTGTAGCGGCTGATGATGATGACGATAATGCTTTAAACAACTTACTTGAATAACTTAGAAGATCTGAAGAACCGTTCCTCGTACTCCCTGATGGACTGTATGGAGTCATCCCGCCGGCTGCGCCCGGTCACCACGGCGTAGTATCCTAACGCTCGCATCGGGAACAGTTTCCCTTCGAGGATACGGCGAATCTGTAATTTAATACGTAAACATAATAGAAAAATAAATATTTTATAAACATGACGTTATAATATATTAAATTATGTGCCCAGGAAACAGTTCTCTCCCGAATGACATGACTTGATGGCGTGACCTGTAGCCCAGGAAACAGTTCTCTCCCGAATTACATGACTTGATGGCGTGAGCTGTAGCTCAGGAAACAGTTCTCTCCCAAATGACATGACTTGATGGCGTGACCTGTAGCCCAGGAAACAGTTCTCTCCCAAATTACATGACTTGATGGCGTGAGCTGTAGCTCAGGAAACAGTTCTCTCCCGAATGACATGACTTGATGGCGTGAGCTGTAGCCCAGGAAACAGTTCTCTCCCGAATTACATGACTTGATTACGTGAGCTGTAGCCCAGGAAACAGTTCTCTCCCGAATGACAAGACTTGATGGCGTGAGCTGTAGCCCAGGAAACAGTTCTCTCCCGAATTACATGACTTGATGGCGTGAGCTGTAGCCCAGGAAACAGTTATCTCCCGAATGACATGACTTGATGGCGTGAACTGTAGCCCAGGTAACAGTTCTCTCCCAAATGACATGACTTTATGGCGTGAGCTGTAGTCCAGGAAACAGTTCTCTCCCGAATGACATGACTTTATGGCGTGAGCTGTAGCCCAGGAAACAGTTCTCTCCCGAATTACATGACTTGATGGCGTGAGCTGTGACTTTATGGCGTGAGCTGTAGCCCAGGAAACAGTTCTCTCCCGAATTACATGACTTGATGGCGTGAGCTGTAGCCCAGGAAACAGTTCTCTCCCGAATGACATGACTTGATGGCGTAAGCTGTGGTCCAGGAAACAGTTACAGTTGTGGTCATATAATTAAGAACGATTTGAAGTTCTAGAAGTTTTTTATTTTATATCGTATCATACACAGAGATGTGTACCTTCTGAGAAGCAACTAGTTATGTTATATAATAGTCACATTAATAGAGCAACCTGACTTAAGAATAAAGTATGAAATCGCTAACTATTTTTTGCACATTTTATTGATTTTATAAAGTAACACATTCAAATAGTACTGAAACTGGACAAATAATTAAGAACGATTTATTTAACTGCTCGGGAATTGTTTTGTATGACACCTAGATTTAAAAAATCACAATATTAGCACAGGAAACATAAAAATAAATTTAATAAATATTTAACTAAAATTAACAGTTAATAGCATATCCACGGCTTTTAATTACAGCTTTACACCGGCGAGGCTTTGACTCTATTAATTTTTGACATTTCGCAAGAGAAATAGAGTTCCATTCTTCTAAAAAAACGTCATACAGCTCTCTTAAATTTCCACACTTTGTATTTGAAACCTTTTTCTTTACTTCAAACCACAGATTCTCTATTGGGTTTAGATCTGGACTGTTAGCAGGCCAGTCTAAGACAGAAACTAATTAAAAAAAAAAAAAAAAAAAAAAAAAAATGTTTATTTCATTAACTTAAAGTCTACAATTTAACAGGGTTTGGACACTCCTTTTAAGCAAAAAATATGCTTGTGTTAGGAGATACCGCTCTTCTATATCCATCGTTTTTTTTTTTTTTTTTAAGTATTATTTTTATATTAACATAACATTAAACATTAAACTAATTGCGCTGTAAGAAATTCTTTTACGGTGCGTGCAGTGTGCTTTGGATCATTGTCATGCTGGAATGTCCAAATGACCGGTAGAACGTCTTCAGCGTATGGTAACATTGTTTCTTCCAGTATATTTTTGTATTGGAACTGATCCATGTTACCTTCTATCAACTTTACAGATCCTATACCATGTCCAGAAAAGCAACCCCAAATTTTCACATTTCCACCACCGTGCTTTAATGTAACTTTCGTGTACTTTGGGTCGAATGCTGTATTCGGGGGACGTCGTACATATCGTTTTCCATCAGAACATACTCAAAAAGTAAATTTTTCCACTGTTGCACAGTCCAGTTTTCATACTTTCTCGCAAATGCAAGCCGGGCTTGCCAGTGGCAAAGTTTTAACATGGGTACCTTTCTTGCTATCCTACCGTGCAATTTTTCTTCTACCAAACGTCTTTGAATAGTGCGTGCTGAGATTGCTGAAGGGTTGTTTTCACCAAAATATTCTTTTCTAAGCTCATTGGACCCTTTAAAAGGATTTTGTTTTGCCATACGAACGATGTTTCGGTCATCTCGAGGAGTTGTTTTTCTCTGTTTAGGTACACGTGGAACATTCGAAGTAGTTTGACACGTAGCAAAATGCTTTACAGCGTGGAAAACCATCGTTTTTGAACATTGCAGACGGTCGGCTATCTTTTTATAAGACCAATTCTTCCGGCGAAGTTTTATTATTACTTCCCTTGTAGATTTATCACAACTTTTATTTTTTCCCATTGTTTTTTCTAAAGAAGCAATCACCTTTAATATTTTACAGCACGTAATGGCGCCAAATTTAGGTATAAACTACTTAGCGTTCTTAATTACGTGACCAGCCAGTAATAAGGAATACTTTGTTTAAAAGTAGTGTAAAAAGTTTGCCTATTGATTTTTAGCCAATCATGTGTATCAATGAATACAGTGGTAATATGGAAATGTTTTACGATACCGAGAGAAATAAAAACAAATGCATACAATTAGTTTTGCATCTTAGTTGGAAAAAATCTTCCCTTTATATCAGCGTTCTTAATTATATGGCCACCACTGTATATACTCAAACTTATGGTGAACATAATAACATGCCATTGTCTTCAGCAGAAACACATCGCATCGTGAGGGACTTGGAGCTCGTGAGGAGGAGAGTGGGAAGAGAATTCACGCACAAGACACATCGAATTTTGGCTCTAAGACATCGGGTTGAGCGCACTCTTGCTGATGAATTAAAGCCCAGAGACTACAATATATGGAGTAACAAGAAATTATTTTTGTAAAAATTAAAAAACCCTCAACGCAATGAAATGGCTGAACCGATTTTGATCAAACATAGCTAAGAAAACACAAGACAAATTCACCACTCAACAAAAAAAGAAAAACTAAATTGGTACGTCAACGATCAACGATGCCACATATAGACACACACACACACACACATACACACAGACACGTCAAACTTATAACACCCCGCCGTTTTAGCGTCGGGACTCGGGGTAAAAAAGACTACTCCCAAAAACAACCGCTTTGTGGACTTACCCTGTTAGGGTTGGCCAGGTTCTCCTCCGCCAAGTCGACCTTAGTGAGCACGAAAATGGTCCGCTTGCCGGACGGGTCGCACGACGACACTAGGTCCGTCACGTTGCTCCGCTCGGCGTCCACTGAGCCGTCCTACGACAGGCGGACATATTATTACATACCTACGCACTCTCCACTAGGCTATGTACGAGGAGTGTTCAATCATTTATCTAGCCGAGGGTAAAACCTCTACTCCAGTATGTTCAACTATCCGTTCAACCAGTTGAACAAATTGGATGAGTTTTCTCCAATTTTTTCAACTTCAAAATGTAGTTGAACTCTTTGGACTAAAAATTACAATAAGTTCAATTTCTATGTTTTTATTAATAAAACAGGGTACTCCTGCAGCTTGATTTTTGACATTGTATAGAGTGCTTTTGATAGAGTCAAATGCTGGAACTTCTGAGATTTTATCGAGGCCGATATCTTTTATAGATTTAACTACTTTTTTATAAATTTTGGGAACCGTTTCTGTTCCATCTGATAATTTGATTTTCTGTTTACATTCTTCCATCTTTTTCTCAATTTCAATTTTTCCAGTATCTGATTTGCAATGATCACTATGTTTTTTAGTTTTCAAAATTTTTTCATTCTGTAAACATATATAAAATATTTAAATAAACAAAAACTTGCATGAAAAACAAATTTTGCCTATAGGTAGGTATATGGATAGTTAGGGCAATTAGCGCACTAGCGGCTAGGCCGCAGCGGCCAGGTCGCGGCGACCATCGAGATAGATACATTAGTATGAAATCGCCATAGAGCACGCGCACCTGGCCGCACGCGGCCAGCGCCCACACCAAGCCGCAGCGGCCAGCGAGATCGAAGCGACGCATTTGCGGCCCGTGTTCAGTCGCTGATCGCTGCGGCCACTGAGATCAATTGCATTGTAGTTAAATCACCAGTGTGCGCGCACTAGCCGCGGCGGCCGCACGTATTGTGGAACTACAGCGTGATTTGGATGACAGCTGTCATAATTGAAACAGTCATATTTCGGAAACTACTCGTGCTAGAATTTCGTTGTTTGGCTCAAATGAAAGGTGATGACAAAATCTACATTTTGGATGACAGCTGTCAAAATTGAAACAGACATATTTCGGAAACTACTCCTGGGGTGCGTTCAGTGGGTACACTCAGTGGTACTTAGTGTTGGTTGTCACCAGAGTGTACGGTTGTTCCGTTCACAGGCTCGGTTAGAGCGTTCGGTTAGCGTCACGTGACCCTAACCGGACAACCACCTCTGACAATTCTGACGTCTGTCAAAGTCAAATCATGTGCTTGTCACCAAAGCGTATGGGTTGTTCCGTTCGGAGGCTCGGTTAGAGCGTTCGGTTAGCGTCACGTGACCCTAACTGAACAACCACCGTTTTGGGTGGGTGTTCAGTTGTTACGATTTTGACGTTAGATTGCTGTCAAAGTCAAGTCGATCCCACCCTTCCTCCCCATAAATCCTGTTCCATCCATAGATGGAGAAATATTTTATGTAAGCCCAACAAGTAATATAGTAACTGCGAAAGTTCCAGATTCCACGAGAGGATTTTTTTATAAAGTGAAACAGGACTTGTTATCAGCTCCTGAATTACTTTGCTATTAAATGCTCTAAGACTTTGTTAATCAATCACGCTGTACCGATATTAATGAAATTACATCCACAGATATGTTCAGATGTCCAGTAGCGGTTTATGTTGGCTGATTGATGATGATGTTGCAAACATCGCCAATATTTTTTCTGTGAAATATCAAGACTAGCTTTTGTCAAATTTGTCAGTACCCATCAAGGCTGCAAGGATCTTTGTTGTCAAGTGCACGTCGGATCACACGCATTCAGGGTTCCGTACCAAATGTACCAGAAAATTCTTGAAATGTTTCGAAAGTTTTTTGTATATATTGGTAAAATATAAATACACACTTAAATATGCTTTCAGCGATAATGCCGCACATTTTCCTGTTTTTTTATTTTATATTACGTTTAATTCTTGGTTTAGGTACAATAGGGTGTTAGTAGTTATATCGATCTAAATACATAACAAGTACCATATTTACAAAACAAGTTCCTAGGTCAAATGCAAAATAAAAAAACTTGGTAACAAAATTTTGGAAAAAAACTGACTTTGGCTGCTTTATTTTCTATAACTATTGAAAATAAAAATAAACTCTACTTCATGAGATCTAAAAATGATAAACCACATGAAAAAAAAAATTAAAAGCCAATGGGAAAAAAAGAGTTCAAATAAGGCTAATTGTTTCAGTAAAGAGGAGCTAAATAAACAATGCAGGTAATAAGATTCAACAAATCATTCTAATTCACTACACAGATACAATATTAATAAGGCTTTGGTTTTGTCGTTCATTCACTCATACTATCTACTAACTTCTTTGAAAAAAAGTGGAGCTGACAATGTTGACATAGAGTTGAATTTAGCTCTAAAAGAGCTAAATTGGCAACACCGGGTGAAAAAGCGTTTGTTTACATCAAAAATTTACAGTGGCATTGACATTCCGTGTCAATCCAAGTCGTTCAGAGCCTCAGAGCGTGGTTAAAAAAACAACTACACCCTTGGAGTGTGCCCATTGAACGCACCCCTGCTAGAGTTGCGTTATTTGGCTCAAATGAAAGGTGATGACATAATCTACATTTTGGATGACAGCTGTCAAAATTGAAAGTCATATTTCGGAAACTACTCCTGCTAGAGTTTCGTTATTTGGCTCAAATGAAAGGTGATGACAAAATCTACATTTTGGATGACAGCTGTCAAAATTGAAACAGTCATATTTCGGAAACTACTCGTGCTAGAATTTCGTTGTATGGCTCAAATAAAAGGTGATGACAAAATCTTCATTTTGGATGACAGCTGTCGGAAACTACTCGTGCCAGAATTTCGTTGTATGGCTCAAATAAAAGGTGATGACAAAATCTTCATTTTGGATGACAGCTGTCAAAATTGAAACAGTCATATTTCGGAAACTACTCGTGCTAGAATTTCGTTGTATGGCTCAAATAAAAGGTGATGACAAAATCTTCATTTTGGATGACAGCTGTCAAAATTGAAACAGTCATATTTCGGAAACTACCCGTGCTAGAGTTTCGTTGTACGGCTCAAATGAAAGGTGATGACAAAATCTACATTTTGGATGACAGCTCTAGCAGGAGTAGTAAATATGACTGTTTCAATTTTGACAGCTGTCATCCAAAATGTAGATTTTGTCATCACCTTTCATTTGAGCCAAACAACGAAACTCTAGCAGGAGTAGTTTCCGAAATATGACTGTTTTAATTTTGACAGCTGTCATCCAAATCACGATGTAGTTCCACAATACGTGCGGCCGCCGCGGCTAGTGCGCGCACACTGGTGATTTAACAACAATGCAATTGATCTCAGTGGCCGCAGCGATCAGCGACTGAACACGGGCCGCAAATGCGTCGCTTCGATCTCGCTGGCCGCTGCGGCTTGGTGTGGGCGCTGGCCGCGTGCGGCCAGGTGCGCGTGCTCTATGGCGATTTCATACTAATGTATCTATCTCGATGGTCGCCGCGACCTGGCCGCTGCGGCCTAGCCGCTAGTGCGCTAATTGCCCTAACTATCCATATACCTACCTATAGGCAAAATTTGTTTTTCATCCAAGTTTTTGTTTATTTAAATATTTTATATATGTTTACAGAATGAAAAATTTTTGAAAACTAAATAACATAGTGATCATTGCAAATTAGATACTGGAAAAATTGAAATTGAGAAAAAGATTGAAGAATGTAAACAGAAAATCAAATTATCAGATGGAACAGAAACGGTTCCCAAAATTTATAAAAAAGTAGTTAAATCTATAAAAGATATCGGCCTCGATAAAATCTCAGAAGTTCCAGCATTTGACTCTATCAAAAGCACTCTATACATTGTCAAAAATCAAGCTGCAGGAGTACCCTGTTTTATTAATAAAAACATAGAAATTGAACTTATTGTAATTTTTAATCCAAAGAGTTCAACTACATTTTGCAGTTGAAAAAATTGGAGAAAACTCATCCAATTTGTTCAACTGGTTGAACAGATAGTTGAACATATTGGAGTAGAGGAGGGTAAAAAGCACCGCTGAACAAGTCAAGACATGTTAATCCGTGTAGCTATGTCTCTTCATGTGACGCGTTCCAAATTTGAATTCAGTGCGATTAATACACTCCGAGAGAGAGCATGACAAATTCAAATTTAAATTCAAAAACTTTATTTCAGGTTTACTGAGAAATGCACTAAACCTAAACAGTAAGCCCATATCAACATAGATGTACCTAAGAAACTAACATACACATAAAAACAATTTATTTATAACTTAATCTAACACACGTGTGATCGCCGACGTGATCGAGTCGCAGGCGACCCTTGAACCGCCGGAACTTCACCCCTTTCGGCCAGAAGTCAGGGCTCAAGTAAGTCATAAGTAAGTCAAGTAAATGCATTGAAGTCTGACTCTACTAAAAAAACCTACTAGGGCAACGATTTTATAATGATGAAGAGGTCAGAAAGCTGTGGCCACATGGTTTGACAAGCAAACAAAGCGATTTTTTTGTAAGAGTTTAAGGCGCTATAGGTTCAACGAACATTTTTGTATGAGGCGAAGAAGGCGAGCGCACGCTCTGATACCGTGTTTTTATGTATAAAAAAATTATATAAAAATGTCGTTCAAAGTTTTGTTTAATTTTGTTAATGAATTCACTAGCTTAAATAATAACTAAAATGTAACCAAATGTTTCAAAAATTAAAACGTGAGAGAAGTGAGTGAAAAATAGCATTTCAATTTTAAAAAGGAGGTATCTTTGTTATTTTTTTTATCGAGTGAAGTAATTCAAATATTGTATTGAATTATTGATTTCACTAGATAAAAAGCTCAAGAATATCATATATTTTTTTCTTCGTAGAAAACTATAAAAATTCTTATCAAAAACTTTAAAATTCTAGAGACATTTGAGAACCTATCGCGCCTTAAGCTCTTTGTCAGGGAAGTGGATCAAGTGCATTGAACTTATCGGAGATTACATTGAAAAATATATATAGAAAAATACTCTGATGTCTTTTTCTTGTCTAGGTAGATCAATTAATGAACGCTCGTATGCATATGTGTGGAACTACGAGTACCATGGTGCCGGAACATGTGTGTGGAATTACGAGTACCATGGTGCCGGAACATGTATGTGGAACTACGAGTACCATGGTGCCGGAACATGTATGTGGAACTACGAGTACCATGGTGCCGGAACATGAGTTTGGAACTACAAGTACCATGGTGCCGGAACATGTGTGTGGAATTACGAGTACCATGGTGCCGGAACATGTGTTTGGAACTACGAGTACCATGGTGCCGGAACATGTGTGTGGAATTACGAGTACCATGGTGCCGGAACATGTATGTGGAACTACAAGTACCATGGTGCCGGAACATGTGTGTGGAACTACGAGTACCATGGTGCCGGAACATGTATGTGGAAATACGAGTATCATGGTGCCCGAACATGTATATGGAACTACGAGTACCATGGTGCCGGAACATGTGTGTGGAACTACGAGTACCACGGTGCCGGAACATGTATGTGGAACTACGAGTACCATGGTGCCGGAACATGTGTGTGGCACTATGAGTACCATGGTGCCGGAACATGTGTGTGGAACTACGAGTACCATGGTGCCGGAACATGTGTGTGGAACTACGAGTACCATGGTGCCGGAACATGTATGTGGAACTACGAGTACCATGGTGCCGGAACATGTGTGTGAAACTACGAGTACCAAGGTGCCGGAACATGTGTGTGGAACTACGAGTACCACGGTGCCGGAACATGTGTGTGGAACTATGAGTACCATGGTGCAGGAACATGTGTGTGGAACTACGAGTACCATGTTGCCGGAACATGTGTGTGGAACTACGAGTACCACGGTGCCGGAACATGTGTGTGGAACTACGAGTACCATGGTGACGGAACATGTGTGTGGAACTACGAGTACCACGGTGCCGGAACATGTGTGTGGAACTATGAGTACCGTGGTGCAGGAACATGTGTGTGGAACTACGAGTACAACGGTGCCGGAACATGTGTGTGGAACTACGAGTACCATGGTGCCGGAACATGTGTGTGGAACTACGAGTACCATGGTGCCGGAACATGTGTGTGGAACTACGAGTACCACGGTGCCGGAACATGTGTGTGGAACTACGAGTACCACGGTGCCGGAACATGTGTGTGGAACTATGAGTACCATGGTGCAGGAACATGTGTGTGGAACTACGAGTACCACGGTGCCGGAACATGTGCAATTAAATATGGGAATGTCATTTAAATGAATACCTAATTGTGTGTATCTACCTAAGTAGTTTTGAGCACGTGTCAGATCTCTCCCCCGCAGTCTGTCTACAGCGATGGTGACAAACAAACATACTAACTTGAATACAAAGAATGATGGCGTTGGGATTCTCCATGTATGTTTTAGACATCTGCTTGATGGCGTCTCTCGTGTCCGCCGCCATGTCCACTGTTTGTGTCTGCAAACAACACGACCATTCAAAGTCAAAGTCAAAAGTATTTTATTCATTGAAATCACAAGGATCATTTTGAATCGTCATTACATTGCACAGTGTCCCACAGTGCGAGATACTGATAACTGTAACCACACGGCCATTACATTACATAGTGCCCACGGATGGACACCGTGCGCCCGCCTCGGACGCTGTTCTTCATACGGAGTTGTACCGTGCAACTAGTATAGATACAGAGATGACTCCGGGCAGGTCCACCAGCACCATGCGGTGCAGGCCGGGCCCCTTCATGGACATGGAGATCACCTCCGTGGACACCGTGCGCCCGCCTCGGACGCTGTTCTTCATACGGAGTTATACCGTGCAACTAGTGTACATACAGAGATGACTCCGGGCAGGTCCACCAGCACCATGCGTGCAGACCGGGCCCCTTCATGGACATGGAGATCACCTCCGTGGACACCGTGCGCCCGCCTCGGACGCTGTTCTTCATACGGAGTTGTATCGTGCAACTAGTGTACATACAGAGATGACTCCGGGCAGGTCCACCAGCACCATGCGGTGCAGGCCGGGCCCCTTCATGGACATGGAGATCACCTCCATGGACACCGTGCGCCCGCCTCGTTCGCTCTTCTTCATACGGAGTTGTACCGTGCAACTAGTATAGATACAGAGATGACTCCGGGCAGGTCCACCAGCACCATGCGGTGCAGGCCGGGCCCCTTCATGGACATGGAGATCACCTCCGTGGACACCGTGCGCCCGCCTCGGACGCTCTTCTTCATACGGAGTTGTACCGTGCAACTAGTGTACATACAGAGATGACTCCGGGCAGGTCCACCAGCACCATGCGGTGCAGGCCGGGCCCCTTCATGGACATGGAGATCACCTCCGTGGACACCGTGCGCCCGCCTCGGACGCTGTTCTTCATACGGAGTTGTACCATGCAACTAGTATACATACAGAGATGACTCCGGGCAGGTCCACCAGCACCATGCGGTGCAGGCCGGCCCCTTCACCTTCACGGACATGGAGATCACCTCCGTGGACACCGTGCGCCCGCCTCGGACGCTGTTCTTCATACAGAGTTGTACCGTGCAACTAGTGTACATACAGAGATGACTCCGGGCAGGTCCACCAGCACCATGCGGTGCAGGCCGGGCCCCTTCACGGACATGGAGATCACCTCCGTGGACACCGTGCGCCCGCCTCGGACGCTGTTCCGCATTCGCAGCTCTACTTCTCTATAACACAGATAAATAACAAACATAATTAAATAACATCGCTAGAGGTGTTTTAACAACTTTAGACACTCAAAAAACCCATGTTTTTTTTTTTTTAAAACTTACTTTTTATGGAATACTAAAAATACATTTAAATTTTTGAATGCAGAACTTATTATTTTCGATATCGAGCCCGTAACTCCTTACATCACTTTTTCATAACTCTTATGGCTACAGACATCCAAAAAAAAGCCAAAAAAATCCAAACAAAAAAAAAATACATCGCTACAAAATATCGCGGAACATACATGGGGCCAATCGATAGGTATTGGTGTCCCCAGACCACAGACATTCGCTGGTACAGGTTTCCTGGGACAACCTGTATATAAAAGGGGTTAAAGTATGAAATTAAAATAAATAAATAATAATGAACGCACTTTGACTTTGACTTTCGTTTTTGGTTTCAACGCTTTCGTAATGGAAACTTCGACTTGAAGAACGAACCAGTGGAAGACCGCCCACACAGGTGAATAACGCCACTGCACGAGAAACCGTTGTAACTCTACAGGAGCTGCAGTTAGAAACCATACGTCAACCTCCGTACTAGCCAGACCTTGCTCAAACGGACTACTATATTTTTTTGTGAATCAGTTTGTCGAATCTAGATCTCCAGAGTTCTATCGCAAAGGCATTAATTAACTTCCGTTTAGATGGCAGCAATGTATAGATAATGAGGGTAAATATATTGATTAAATAAATATGTTACATCTTAGAAAAAAAACATCGGTCGTAAGACGCGGCCGTGACCTTGAGTCGCTCTAGAGCGTTCAGACGTCCGAACAGAATCTAGCCGGCTGGATGTTTGAGCGTCTGCGGACGGAGTGAACGAGGCACGCGACGCGCCCGCGGACGTTTTGAGTGTCACAAGCGAACTAACCGCGCTCGCGTTAACAGGGCTCATGAAGAAACATTTATACTTTTAATATATTATAATAATATTATTTTTAACTAGCGGCTCACCCCGGCTTTTCACAGATAGCCCCCGGTGAACCCCCCTCTCCTATGTCCTATGTCAATCTCCTGGTTCTAAGCTACCTCCCCACCAATTTTCAGCCAAATCGGTTCACCCGTTATTGAGTTATAAGTGGTGTAACTAACACGACTTTGTTTTATATATATATATAGATTTACTGCATGGAGCCGGAGAAGTACAAGCAAGAAGATGGAGCCGGTGAGTAGAGGCGGCTCCGTGCGGGCGAGAGACGTGTGGTGAGTCTACATACTTCCTCAAGTCAGCGAGATCGGACTCCTTGTTGAGGTCGAACTCCCGCGCGGAGTCTCTGAACTGCGCCACGTGGTACGGGCCCTCCGACAGCGTCACCTTCACCGGCGCCCTGGCGACACACACACAATACTTATAATTATTTGCGACAAAAATAACACAAAAGAAAATAAATACCCAAGGAAAATACTATTTAGTGTTACCTAAGTAACACTAAAAAGTAAAAAAGTTAATGAATTCTAATTCATATATCGTGGTAAAATTAATAAGTTCAATTAATTTATTAATATCATTATATACTTAACTAGCATATAGCCTAAAACCTTGCCGAAGAACCAACCTGTCCAACAGTGGACATTCAGTCACTGATTTTGAAAAAAATGACGACACCTGTGGCGCGTCGGGCGGGTAGCCGGCTGGGATGCGAGAGGTTGCGGATTGCACTCCCGCTGCGGAACAATTGTTTGTAAGATTTGTAAATATTTGATCCTGCGTGTCGTGCCGTGGCACTCGTAGCTCCCGATACACACGACACAGGGTGCTATGTGCCGCCCGACGACATTAAGTAAGGTCGCAGTAAGTCGGTGGATGGAGTCAGCTCGAGCCCGGTCTTCGTGGCATGATGAACGAGGCCTACGTACAGCGGTGGGTGACGATGAACAGACCTGGTGCACATCTCGCCGGCGCCGCGCGGGAAGATCCTTGCCTGGGCTATCATCTCCAGCACGGAGGTCTTCCCCGCGGACTGGTCTCCGACCACCACCACCCTCGGCAGGCGGTCGGTCTCGCCCGCGTCCCAGCCCGCCAGCTCGTCCAGCACGGACGAGTACATGTCGATGAGGGATCGCTGAAACAGTATACACACGTCTATAAGAGAATGCTGAGAGGAGTACCTAGCTGCTACTTCGTGTCACCCTGCCTCAGGTGAGACCAGCTCGAGGTGTGCTGAACCAGGCGTGGAGGACCCAGTGTGGTGAAAGGGTTCAGGACGCCTCGCAGAAGCTCTTTTCATGCACATATCAACTATCCTTACATTTTGAATCCTAGGACATGGCAGTTTCCTCCCCTTTTGATCGAGTTACCATAAACTCGAGATGTCGGCCCTGCTTCAGCAGCATGTTCTCCTGCTCCAGGCGCTGCAGCTCGCGCTGGTAGCGAGCTGCAGCGCGCGCACTGCACGCCACACGTTACCTTCATCTTGCGCACCGGCGGCTGCCGGCCCTGCTTCAGCAGCATGTTCTCCTGCTCCAGGCGCGAGCTGCAGCGCGCGTACTGCACGCCGCACGTTACCTTCATCTTGCGCACCGGCGGCTGCCGGCCCTGCTTCAGCAGCATGTTCTGCTGGCGCAGCTCTCTGTTCTCCTGCTCCAGGCGCTGCAGCTCGCGCTGGTAGCGAGCTTGCAACGCGAGCACTTCCTCCTGCAACGCGTGGACTCGTTTCTCTGAAAGATGATGATGTTTATTAAGGACCCTTCTTCGTCACGTCACTGGTTCTGACTTGGTTATCCTGCCGCAGGTCAATGGGCAACTAGAGGGAGTGACCCATGCCTTGGATTTAGTGTGGCTTACAGCCAGGGCCGTCTTTAACCTATTGGAGGCCCCAGATATTAGGGCCCCTATTATTATGATAATCATGAGACGCAAACAGCTGGCATGGGCTGCGTTCGGAAAACTTGAGGACATTTACAGGAACCCCAAAATGCCACAATGCCAGAAAACCAAACTGTATAACCAATGTGTCCTGCCCACAATGACGTACGGCGCCGAAGCACAGACGCGCAATAAGGAAGCTGTGCATAGAATGAGAGTTACCCAAAGGGCTATGGAGCGTGCTATGCTTTGAATATCGTTACTGGACCGTGTCCGCAACACGGAAATCCGAAGGACAAAAGTGGCAGATATTGGAGACCGTATTGTGAGACTAAAGTGGCGCTGGGCAGGCCACATGGCCAGATTTGGTTACGGCAGGTGGGTGTAAGGCCCTGACCGAGTGGTGGCCGAGAAGGAGCACTAGAGGCCGTGGCAGAACATCAGCCAGGTGGGCGGATGATATAGAGGCCGTAGTGGGAAAGACCTGGATGCAAATCGCACAGAATCGTTTGGAGTGGCGTTTGAGGGAGGAGGCTTATACCCAGCAGTAGGCTATTATTTGAGCTGCCAATGATGATGATGATGTATATGATATGCATTGGCGTAGACAGAGTATTAGGGAATCATCTTGCAGGTAGGTAGCCAGACATAATTTTTAGTGTTTGTTTGTTAGGTTCATTAGAATATCAAGAAAGCTGATATGTATTATTTAGGTAAGGTCACTAGGTAGTTATCGTTTTATTCTTGGAAAATTTATTGGTTATCGGTTGGTGATATGGCAGGAACTAGGGTACCCTATGGAATGCGGGGCCCTGGGCAGTTGCCCAGGGTACCCTAAGGATCGCGGGACCCTGGGCAATTGCCCAGGGTACCCTTTGGATCGCGGGGCCCTGGCCCAGTGGAAAGGAGGCCTGCTTGAAGAAGTTTTTTTCATGCTCATGTCTGCGAAATGTTAGTTCAAGAACGGAGTTTTCCACCACCATTTGTAAGAAACGCAGTAATTTTATCAAGTGGAAGGATCAATTCACGATTAAAAATGTATGCACTACCGACATTCAAACCCACGATGTTGGGATAGAAAGTCAACCAGTTTATAAACAACCCGATTGAATCAGACAAAGTCTTAAACAAGTTTAAAAGTTAAACAAGTTTAAATCAAGTTTTAAACAAGTTGACAATAACTGCTACACTAGCGGCAGCACAGTGCTGACTGTCGACGTGAGGGCGCGGTGCTTACCGTAACTGCTAGTGTCTTCAGCGGCGGGCTGCGGCTGCGGCTGCGGCCTGCTCTTCAAGTTATTAACTATGTACACTAGCGGCAGCACAGTGCTGACTCACGACGTGAGGGCGCTTACCGTAGCTGCTAGTGTCTTCAGCGGCGGGCTGCGGCTGCGGCTGCGGCCTGCTCTTCAAGTTGTTAACTATCTACACTAGCGGCAGCACAGTGCTGACTGTCGACGTGAGGGCGCTTACCGTAGCTGCTAGTGTCATCAGCGGCGGGCTGCGGCTGCGGCTGCGGCCTGCTCTTCAAGTTATTAACTATCTACACTAGCGGCAGCACAGTGCTGACTCACGACGTGAGGGCGCTTACCGTAGCTGTTAGTGTCTTCAGCGGCGGGCTGCGGCTGCGGCTGCGGCCTGCTCTTCAAGTTATTAACTATCTTGGGCGACGACTCTGCTGAATAAACACGAGGCGTTAACTCACCACCACAAATACTCACTCGGAATTTCATATACTTATAAACGCAAACGGGCCATTTACTGGATCGCCATTACAATCGAGCCGCACGAGTTCATTTCGAAGGCAAACATGACATGCACATGGGCGGCTCCGGCGCTGCGGTGTTCGTGATTATTATATTTATAACACAACAATACCAAATAAATTAGTGCAAGTAGGTATTATTTTGAGGTAGCATTATAACAAATTTCAAATTCGAATTTCACAAAATTTAAAATTTATGTTTGAAGCCGCCGACAGGCTCCCAGGCTTCGACCAAAATAAAAAAGTATGAACGAGCCTTATCCATACAAAACGTCCGTGAAAAATAAGTCACAATTACAACATACGTACGTACGTATAGCATTCGCCTATGTACATTGTTTGTTTTGTGCAATAAAGAATATTCTATTCTATTCTATACGTACGTTACGTCACTCGTTGGTGCTTAACGAGGTATACCACCATACCTATTTCTGCTGCAAAGCAGTAGTGCTCACATTGCTGTGTTCCGGTTTGAAGGGTATGGTTGCCGGTGAAATTACAGGCACATGAGACTTTTCATTTTTATGTCACAGGTTGGCGGGCGCAGTGCAATGCCACATAGAGCGCGACCTAGGTGGACGTGACCTATGTGATAATGCACTGTTCATAGGCAGAGGGTACCGGTTATCATCAGATGGGCCATCTGCTTGTTCCGCCATTTTTAGTATACAAAATAAAAATAAAAAGTAATGTTCAACTCACCAAGCTGTGCGTTGTTTGCGGCGGCCGCGGCGACCGCGTCCTCGTACCTCTGCGCCAGCCATTCTTTGAGCTCGAGCGCGCGCGCCGCCCCCGCCGCGCGCAGCCGCGGATCTGCGCCCAGGCGGAGCGTGTCAACCACACCTACCACACACTACAGTGACAAGCTATCCTACCACGGGCTGAGCCTAGCTATAGTACTCCCCGAGAGGGTGTTCCGACTGGATAATACGAGCCGGCGCTGAGGAACGAACAACTAACAGGAGGGTTATTCGCTATGACCATAGGAGATTACTTGACAATAACGTGTGACGTCACAATGTATTCTAAACGATGATTTCATGCAGATATCGTAACGAGCCCGCGTTATGTCACGTTTGGTAATAGCGAATAAGTGTGGCTGATTGAAAAATGGATATTTGCATTACTTACACGGACAAGAGCAGAGCTTTAAGTTTAATAATAAAGGACAACGGCTCTTCATTTACCTTTCTCACACATGCTTGGATATTTATTTATTTAATTATAATACACAGCGGCAGCTCTCAGAGCTGATGCATGTATATCTAAGTCATTATCAGTGCATATTAAATATTAGTCAACTCAATTTTTGAAAGAATTGACTGAGATCACTGAGTCTGGAAGCCGGTTCCAAGTGCGCACAACGCTATTGGGCAATATGTGCCTCCACAGATTGCTGGTACTTGGCCCGCGATGCAGCTTCAGCGAGTGTCCTCCAAGCCCTATATTATTGTTCATGGTATAAATCGATTGTTTGCTGTGATAAATCTGGTATACTGTAGTGGTTGTTTTGGATATTGTAGGTCTCTATTGGGTCTCCATTCGAAAATTTCGAGAACCTTCTTTGAGATAAATCTACTTTACCTTATTTTAATATCAAAATCCACAGCTGTTGTGCCATCACATAGGCAAAGACGCTATGAAAATCTATCATGTGAATATCAAAGGCTGAACGGACCAAGTTTCCTTGTTTAAATATCCGGACATTATTTGACAGAAATCGTATAGAAGCATTGGGCGCTCACGCATGCGTACGGCCCGCAATATCACGTTCGTCCAGCAACGCCGGCTGCGGCAGGTACTATAATTTGTGAGTGAAAATTCTTGTGACGTCAATGAATAGTAGATTGTTATACAAGGAGCCATTATATACGAGGTAGTGGCGGGGGAGCAAATAGAAACCGAGTTTTATGTCTTTTAATGTATCTAATTTGTTTTTGAAAGCATAAATAAATTTATTTTATAAGACGATTTAAAATGATCCTTGTGATTTCAATGAATAAAATACTTTTTGACTTTGACTTTGACTGTGGTTCTTCTATGGATCTCCCCCTTTCGGATTCCATCATGTAGTGAAAATACGAGCATAGCTTTCTCCATAGCCCGCTGCGCGATTTTAAGCTTGTATATGAGGGCAATAATTTGCGAACATGAGTTACCAATCCATGAGTTGGATAAATGGAGCAAAATAATCAACATACCCATTTCCAGCTTATCACTAATCCTGTCCTTAGCGTCGATGAGAGTAGTCGTGAACCGGCTCCATTGCTCGCTATCAGGCAGCAGCTCGTTCACCCAGCCCATGTCGGGCAGGCCGTCTTTCCACTCTGTGTATTTCTGGAAGGACAGGTAGAAACAACTTTCAATTATTTGCGCACCGCTAAGGAGTTTTTGCCATCCATCTACAATAACTTTACCTTCAGACATCCTGGTAGTCTGTTCTAAAAGAGAAGCGTCGTGGGATTTGAGGGCGCAGCTGTGCTTATTTACCCTTTTTTGTTTAGCGGACAATACAATAGCGCGTCTCTTCCGTTTTGATCCTTTACAACTGTATTATAACTATTTAATTAGTTTATGATTAAAAATGCCGACAGGTTGAATCATAAACTAAAGAAATGGTTATTTTAAACTAAATAAAACGTTAGATCACAATTTGGCCACGACGCTTCTCTTTTTGAACTTTTTGAATTGTATAATAGAGTAGCTTTTAGGGCTTCGTACCCAAAGGGTAAAACGGGACACTATTACTAAGGCTCGGCTGCTCGTCTGTCACCAGGCTTTATTTCATGAACCGTGATAGTTAGACAGTTTAAATTATCACAGATGATGTATTTCTATTGCCGCTATAACAACAAATACTAAAACACAGAATACAATAAATATTTCATGGGTCTCCCACACAACAAACGTAATTTTATTGCCATTTTTATAGATAATGTTATGGAACTCTTTGTGCGCGAGACCGACTTGCACTTGGCCAGTTTTAACAAATGTTCTCTTAATCATGTAAACTATATGTACAGTGTTTTTTTTTAACTTGGACAGTAGAGCATATCCGAATCCTTAAGAGATACAGGAAAACTGTCTTTGGAACCATTTTGATACTCATTTTGGATGTAAACGATTTTGGCGTAATTATTTTTTTGGTTAAGCATGAGTTCTCCCTAAAATGAGTCGTTTTGATCAAGGTTTTTTTTTTATGCTTAGTAGCTCAGTTTCATGTAAGAAAAAAAACGGAGCAGTTATCAGCAGTTGAAGTTAGTCAAATTTAATAAAATGTTTGCTCTTACAATTTGTAGGTACATACGTTAATAAAACTGTCGCAATAAATGTTCAATATGGCCTCCCTCTTGCTGTATATAGTTAAGCAGCAGTGCTCGCATTGCTGTGTTCCAGTTTGAAGGTTAAGGGTGGCGGTGAAATTACAGACACGTGAAAACCTTCAATAAGATTTCTGATATGTATTAATTTGTAAGTCTGTTAATTTTAAGCCTTCGGTTTTCCTTCAAATAAATATAAATATCTCAGGGTGGCAGGCGCAGTGCAATGCCACATAGGGTGCGTCCTAGGTGGACATGACCTATGAGGTAATTCACTGTTCATAGGCAGAGGGTACCACTTAAGACCAGGTGAGCCATATGCTAGACCCGTCATACCAAGTAGTATAAAAAAAAATTGTGCTTGATAATTTTCGGAATCCCATTATTGCTTGTGTATGTACACTCCTACCGAATTTAGTGAACTATGCTGTGGCTCCTTTCGCTCACCTTATTCAGAGTCATGCCTCCACCCACAGCTCCGCCCAGCACTAGATATCTGATCTTCAGCACTCCTCTTATAGCACGGGCAACCAGCATGCCATATTGTCTCCGAGGCATGTGTACCGGAGCGGGACGGTGGAGTAACATACTCCGCCCAGTCCACACTGAGAATGCAACTGCTCGAGAGTCTACCACTTTCCATGATGATCTTTTGAATTGTGATCTGTGAAGAGTCATATTACTATGTAAATGGAAGAGGGTTATGTAGTTTATACTTCCTATTATGATAATTGGCGAATATTATGGATATTTGATGGCATCAGCTACAAATGATATCTTAACATGAAGCTAAGCATTGTTTAAACAAAAGTTGCAATATTTTATAAGCAGTTACCATTGTGCATTTCATTGAATAGGAGATAAATGCTGAATTTGATGCTTTGTAGTAATAAGTGTAACTACTATAACAGGGGTTTTGTCATAACCAGCTAATGTTCTAGATTTTCTATGCTCAAGGTCAAATTGATAGGACGCGGAAATGAAGTCTAGTATCTCACAAACTCGTAGGAAATGGTCACACCAAGACTTAACATGGGTATAAAGGCATAGGAGCGCAGAACTATGGTCACACTGAGACAACATGGGTAGGTATAAAGGCATAGGAGTGCAGAACTATGGTCACACCGAGACTTAACATGGGTATAAAGGCATAGGAGCGCAGAACTATGGACCAGAAAGTACAAAGATGTTCAGTGAAATGAAAACATTTTGAATTGGGTTTTTCGGTAATATGATTCTAGGAATGGATGCACTACGACTTACCTCATACGATTGTGCAGTATCCTCGACATTGTTTACGTAATTTCTTCAGTTTAGCATGTATTTCATAACCATACAACCCGACTTCAGCGTACTATAAAATCGTGAAAAATATATGTCATAACCTCTACCGGTTGTCACAAATAATCACGGAACACCTCTATTCGTGTATCATTCAATCTTTTCTGGTTAACGCTTACACAATCAACTTGTAAATAAATAAAAATCAATTCATTTTTTCAAATTTTTGTCAAAATATTCTGGGCTGGACATTGCATGCAATGGTATGTCTGTCAGTTTTTTTTCACGGTTATCTGTCATTGTCAGCTTGTTGTTTGACAGTGGAAAATCGCTCCGACCTCCGACCATGAATGAAGCATCTTCCTAGCCTCCGTTCTAGAGAGATGTACTGCCCCCCTATTCCCTATCTTGAAAGTCACTCAGTGACCAACGTTTGACAAGTAAAATTACCATCAATTGACAATTCTTAGTAGTATTTTTTTTTAATTGATGATCATTCTTCTTGTCAAACGTTAGTCACCGAGTGACTTTCAGTTAGGGAATAGGGGGGCAGATGTGAGACTGATGTACTACATTCATCTGTGCCTCCGACCCAAGGAACCACTCTATAGTGAGAGCCTGTAACCCTAAAGAATAAAAAAATCCTCTCTCTACCAGTGCCGGCTGTTCTGGCGCTATTTGATTACAAGATAAATGGCGGTGTGTGCCAAATAATCCCTGTAGCACTGTGTCAGAACAGAGCAAGCCCGAAAGGGCGAAAGAAAAAAAAGAAAAAAGTAGACCTTCTGTCAATCAATCAAACAAATAAACGTCAAAAATGGTAAATTTTCCTTGAAATTCTTTAGAATAACTTCGAAAAGAAAATTCTATATCAAATCTGAGTACAATCTGAAAATAAAAACATCAGTTGTGTTCTGTGCCGTGATAATTATCAAGTGGACAGCGGCAATGACCTAGAACCCGCAGTGGAACAGTCACTTCGCAAAATAATTTTCGAGTGAGTTTTGGTTTTTTGTAAAAGTCAATTTTGGCCCTCGAATAATTATTTATTCGACAAGGAAGTGGTGATATCACAGTCGGCTATTTGTTATGGAGTGATGTAATGCCGGGTACTGTCCGTGGAGCATGAACTATAAACTAATTTGTGTTACTTAGTTTGTGTACACAATTAGCTAGTGTTATATATAGAAGATAAGTGCTTGTCTGCTTTGCCTCTGTTTATTTGTCTGGTTAAGGTATGTAGTATAATTATAATTCAAGTGGCGTGGTTCAAGGTCGCTTGAAGTCTGACATTTATAATTTATTCTGTTGTTTTCTTTACAAAGACTGAAAAAAATCAGAATTTACCTGTACATGTCTTTGAAAAGCACCGCTGTTTCTGCCATTTGCATGATGGAAGCATGTTTATTAACATGTCCTGCAAGCTGTTGTCCTGTGAAGTCCTCGCTTGCATTAATCTCTATTTTGAAGAAAAAATACATTATATGTTTTATATCATAACCACACTCTCTGATTCACTTCATTGACTCATTGTCTTAATACCTAGGTATAAACACAAATAATAATAAATACATTACAACAGACCTGACATAACACTAATAGATAAACTCTAAGATTATGAATAAAATAGTTCACATAGTAGCTAGCTCAGGCCTAAATGCACACAATATTCAAACAAAATACTCAAAATGTTGTGAACTGTGTGTGCTCTATAATAATACTTTATTATTGTACTATAATACACTTTGCTTATGCAGGCCCGGATTTCCCCTATAGGCCTACAAGGCCCAGGCCTAGGGGCCCAGCTAGCCTAGGGGCCCAGCTAGCCTAGGGGCCCCAACCTTCTAACCACCCAGCTACCCCGACCAGATAGCTTACACTTTCACTCTCACACGTGGTTACAGAATAGGGATGGATGTTTTTGTGCACACAACGCTTATGTGGCATTTTTAACCAACTTTTTTTAAATGTCATGTGTTTTTTGGGGACAAAAAAAAGAATTTTGTTTCTTTATTTATTGAGATATGTTTAATAATTTTTGGGGGGCCTAAATGTCTAGTGCCTAGGGGCCCTGGGGCCCTGGGTCTCTAAGTCCGGCCCTGTGCTCATGTCTGTCTGAACTGTGAACTGTGTGTGCTCTATAATAATACTCTATTATTGCATTATTATACACTTTGCTCATGTCTGTCTGAACTGTGAACTGTGTGTGCTCTATAATGATACTCTATTATTGCATTATTATACACTTTGCTCATGTCTGTCTGAACTGTGAATTGTGTGTGCTCTATAATAATACTCTATTATTGCATTATTATACACTTTGCTCATGTCTGTCTGAACTGTGTACTGTGAACTGTGTGTGCTCTATAATAATACTCTATTATTGCATTATTATATACTTTGCTCATGTCTGTCTGAACTGTGAACTGTGTGTGCTCTATAATAATACTCTATTATTGCATTATTATACACTTTGCTCATGTCTGTCTGAACTGTGAACTGTGAACTGTGTGTGCTCTATAATAATACTCTATTATTGCATTATTATATACTTTGCTCATGTCTGTCTGAACTGTGTATGCTCTATAATAGTACTCTATTATTGCATTATTATATACTTTGCTCATGTCTGTCTGAACTGTGAACTGTGTGTGCTCTATAATAATACTCTATTATTGCATTATTATAGACTTTGCTCATGTCTGTCTGAACTGTGAACTGTGTGTACTCTATAATAATACTCTATTATTGTATTATTATACACTTTGCTCATGTCTGTCTGAACTGTGAACTGTGTGTGCTCTATAATAATACTCTATTATTGCATTATTATACACTTTGTTCATGTCTGTCTGCACTGTGAACTGTGTGTACTCTATAATAATACTCTAATATTTGCATTATTATACACTTTGCTCATGTCTGTCTGAACTGTGAACTGTGTGTACTCTATAGTAATACTCTATTATTGCATTATTATACACATTGCTCATGTCTGTCTGAACTGTGAACTGTGTGTGCTCTATAATAATACTCTATTATTGCATTATTATACACTTTGTTCATGTCTGTCTGAACTGTGAACTGTGTGTACTCTATAATAATACTCTAATATTTGCATTATTATACACTTTGCTCATGTCTGTCTGAACTGTGAACTGTGTGTACTCCATAGTAATACTCTATTATTGCATTATTATACACTTTGTTCATGTCTGTCTGAACTGTGAACTGTGTGTACTCTATAATAATACTCTAATATTTGCATTATTATACACTTTGCTCATGTCTGTCTGAACTGTGAACTGTGTGTACTCCATAGTAATACTCTATTATTGCGTTATTATACACTTTGTTCATGTCTGTCTGAACTGTGAACTGTGTGTACTCTATAATAATACTCTAATATTTGCATTATTATACACTTTGTTCATGTCTGTCTGAACTGTGAACTGTGTGTGCTCTATAATAATACTCTATTATTGCATTATTATACACTTTGCTCATGTCTGTCTGAACTGTGAACTGTGTGTACTCTATAGTAATACTCTATTATTGCATTATTATACACTTTGCACATGTCTGTCTGAACTGTGAACTGTGTGTACTCCATAGTAATATTCTATTATTGCATTATTATACACTTTGTTCATGTATGTCTGAACTGTGAACTGTGTGTACTCTATAATAATACTCTAATATTTGCATTATTATACACTTTGTTCATGTCTGTCTGAACTGTGAACTGTGTGTACTCTATAGTAATACTCTATTATTTGCATGATTTATTATAATTTTTGCTCTTGTCTGTCTGAACTGTCAGACTACTTAGGCACAGTAAATGGTGTCGATTCTGTGCAGCATTCTCTAATTTTAAACCGCATTAAAATTATCGCGGTCTCTTTTATTTCAGTCTATTAGAAAGGGCGCGCGACAACTTTAACGCGGCTTAAAATTAGAGAATACTGCACAGAATCAACACCAATATGTAGTTATATATCTTCTGTGACTTAGGCACAGAATAAATATTAGTACAAGTACAGAAGACGCACTTAGCGAAAAAAATTATATAAATAGCGACTCTTGCTGGGACGCAACAAAGTGCAATTCAGCTCGCATTAGCGCTCAATGCCTATCGCGATATTAACCTAAACATTTAACATATCTAATAAAAAATTAAATGAACCTTCCGTTATGTAGGTAGGTAGTCAACATTGTAGCACAGTTTTTTTTTTTTTTTTTTAAATAAATAATGCTGGACAAATTCACCCAACATTATCTAGCCCCAAGCTAAGCCAGAGCTTGTATTATGGGTACTAGATAACTGATATACTTAATATAATACATTACATAGATAGATATTTTTTATTATGCATAGAAAACACCCAGAACACCCTGAACAAATATCTGCAGAACGCACAAATATTTGTTCCGAGGCGGGAATCGAACCCGCAACCTCCTGCGTCGCAGGCGAACCATCGCCAGCCGCGCCACAGAGGTCGTCCGCCACAGATTATGTATTAGTTACTTCGTAACGCGCAAGACAGCTAGAAGAGGCCGTAACATAGGGTCGGAGTTTTATGTCTCAGGGTGGCGGGCACAGTGCAATGCCACATAGGGCGCGTCCTAGGTGGACGTGACCTATGAGGTAATGCACTGTTCATAGGCAGAGGTTACCGCTTTACATCAGGTGGGGCCACCCGCTTGTTCCGTCATTCAAGTAGTATAAAAAAAAAGATCGAAAGCACGTAGGTATTAGGGAATCCAATCCCGCAAACGCGGGATCCCGCACCTTTTTTGTGGGATCAAAAATGCGGGATTACTCATGCGGGATCCCGCACGTTCGCGGGATTGAAAAAAAGTAAGAAAAATAGGCTCAGACGATGATCGGAACTATTATTGGACGGAACGGAACGTAATCAATGTCAGTTCCAGTACTCTATGACTGGGGATTTCCCCTACGGCGCACGGGGATTTACCTTTGCGCGCGGTCAAGTGTCAAAGAATGTTATTGCGTCATTTGCGTCTTACTTGTGATGTGAAAAGGTTACGTAACGTACGACAGGACTATTATTTTTTATTATCAAGTTATCAAAGTGCTAAGAGCACGTTACGAGTGAAAAAATACAATTTATTATTAAAAATGAGTGTCAATTTAGTTTATAAAGAGTATAAAAGCTCGAGTGAAGTATGGAAACATTTTTTAAGAGCGGAAAATGGATCAACCGCTAAATGTAAGTTATGTCCAGCTATTATAAAAATCTCTGCTCGCTCTACTAAAGGCCTTCACACCCACTTGCGAACAAAGCATAACATGAATTTGAACTTGGTTGATAGCGTCAGCGTCAGCAGTAGCGTTGAAAATCCAGCACCGGGAATGGAAACGAGCAGCGCAAGCCAAATTGGCTCGTTTAGTTCATCTACTTCACGTTTAGACGAATGTGCTTCAACTTCGGCAGTGTCAGTCCCACCGAAAAGAAAGAAATTAACAGATTATTTCCCACTCGAAAAAAAAGTTTCTATGGAAGAAAGTGTGTGCAGAATGGTAGCAAAAGATGGATTCCCATTCTCAAAATTCATCACGTCAATTGATTTGCGCGAATTATTTGAATCGGAAGGCCACAAATTGCCTTCTTCTGCCAGCACGATACAAACTATGGTGATGGCCGACGGAGCATCCATTCGAAAGAAAACTATCGGCGAACTTGAAACACTGAAAAAATTGCAGAAGCGTTTCACACTACCTTTTGATGAGTGGACATCTTTAAGAAATCGCCGCTATTTGAATTTAAATCTTCACTTATTTACCGGTGGAGCTGCGACTGCGAACATTTGGAACCTGGGGCTAGTAAGAATTGAAGGACGTTTTCCTGCAGAAGCCTGTGTAACCGCGCTTGAAAAAAACTCCAGGATTTTAAAATTGACCTAAATCTAGATGTGATCGCAGCGACAACCGATGGTGCAGCCGTCATGAAGAAAGTTGGCAGATTATTATCAGCGCACCACCAATTATGCTTCGCACATGGATTGCAACTCGCTGTACTTGAAGTTCTGTACAATAAGAGACAAGAACAACAAGAAGAGGAAATGCAAGCTGAAGTACTCGGAAACAGACCAGATAATGAGAGTGATAATGAAAGTGAAGATGATAACGACGAGCAAGGTAATTTTTCGGTAGAGGAAGAAATCCAAGCAGAAGAGTTGCTACTACCACAATACAGAGAACTTATTCAAAAAGTGAGAAAAATTGTCAAGGTTTTTAGTTCAAAATCTCCTGTAAAAAATGATCTGCTGCAACAATACATCAAAGCAGAATTTGGCAAAGAATTGCAGCTTATTTTAGATTGCCGAACGCGCTGGAGCAGTCTCGCATCAATGTTGTCGAGGTTCAACGAAGTCAAACATTGCATATCTAAAGCACTTATTGACCTTAAACTGACATACATCATCTTCATTTTCATTCACAGACGAAGAATATATGACTTTGACTCATATTGAACAAGCTTTAGAGCCAGTGAAGCTCGCTGTAAACGTCTTATGCCGCGAGGATGCAACATTAATTACCGCAGAAACCACATTGCGTTTCATGATTAATAAACTGAATCTACAAAACACCAGGTTAAGCCAGGAACTTGTTGTGTCACTGTCTCGCCGGATAAAAGAACGCCGCACATCAATAACTGCTGTGTTGCTTTACTTGGAAAATCCAAATAAATATCTAGAAAAAGATTCAAGGTCTGCAACTGCAAGTGTAGAGGACAATCCATTCTTTTATCCAAGTAAAGCTACGCTAAGAACTGAAATGAAGTGTTTAATTGAGAGACTGATGTCAGACGTGCAACCTGAAACTGAAAACCAGCAAGATGATGACAGTGAAGAAGACATGCCTTTATCGAATCTGCCTTCACATACACTAGAAGAAGAATTAGAGCGCAGTCTCCGTACTGAATGGGTGGCAGTGGCAGAGTCTAGAGCTGCTGTGCGTGTACCCACTCAAGATAATTCAACTGATTTGATATTGAAACGTGAGATGACACTTTTTGAATGTGGAGGGAATAGGGGGAAGTATTTGGAAGCTGTTTATACTTATGTAAAGTCAATTCCACCTACAAGTGTGGAAGCCGAGCGTGCTTTTTCCGCCGCTGGCTATTTATGCAACAAGATAAGATCAAATCTAAAAGATGAAACGTTAGATACTTTATCATTTCTTCGAAAGTATTTTCAAAAAAAATAAGCTGATTTTAAATGCCTCTAAAACCAATGAATATGTTCTATTTCAAATAAAAATCTAAATATGAAACGTGAAATATTGTGAATATTGTATTGTCTTAAACATCATTATATTTAATTTATAATATAAGTGATAACTTTGCTTCATGTTGATAAGAATAATTAAAAATATTTGTGTGTATTTTCTTTCTTTAAATTACATGAAACAAAAACAATAATAATTAAAATCAATCCCGCAAATCCCGCGGGATCCGCGGGATTGATGATCTTAATCCCGCAGGCTTGCGGGATCGCGATTTTGATGCGGGATTGGATTCTCTAGTAGGTATATTTAACCCCCGCCCGATAAACGACGGGGTGAGGTGTCTGTGCGCGCGCGCGCGTGTTTGTGTGTGTTTGTGTGGTTGTGTGTTTGTATGTTTATGTGTGTGTGTCTGTCTGTGGCATCGTAGCTCCCGAACGGATGAAACGAATTAGTTTTTTTTTTGTTTGAAAGGTGAATTTGTCGGGAGTGTTCTTAGCTATGTTTGATCAAAATCGGTTCAGCCGTTTCATTGCGTTGAGGGTTTTTTTTTTTAATTTTTACAAAATGAATTAGGTACTTGTAGGTAAATTAAATAGTTACAAAGTTATATGGATATTATAACGATGAGATATTAAGTTGGTAGGTAAGTATAGTTTTTCTCTGCTTTTGAAGTTAACAAGCTACGATTTAATTTAAAAACATCAGTAGGTTTACCAAAACCATCGATGACCAAAACATATTATTATTATAAACTGAACTAACTCTAAATTAACTAACCTACAAAAAAAAAGCCTTAAAGTACCTCGCGAGTACCTATTTTCAATTTCAAATAGGTACTTATTAGGTACATATTATGTACCTACGAATTACGTAAGTACCACATGTTATTATCAATATTGTTATTATGTGGAAATAAAGACTTATTTATATGTTTATTTTTATTTTTAAAAGTACTAAGAATGACGGCAACATGCAGGTAGCCCACCTGATGATAAGCGGTAACCTCTGCCTATGAACAGTGCATTATCACATAGGTCACGTCCACCTAGGACGCGCCCTATGTGGCATTGCACTGCACCCACCACCCTGAGACATAAAGATGAAAAGTCTATGTGCCTGTAATTTCACCGGCAACCATGCACTTCCAACCGAAACACAGCAATGCGAGCACTACTGCTTTGCGGCAGAAATAGGTATGGTGGTAGTAGGTACTTTCCCGGACGAACTCTTTCACAAAAAAGCTCTTCTACTGCTAATTTAGAGCGATTCAGAAGTAAAGTCTAATTAAGCACGTAAGTAGATCGGTAAGTAGGTAGGTAGGTACCTAAATTCAAGTGATTACTACTTATATATTCCAACCAAGATCTTTGAAATCTATGCTGTATGCACATGAAATCACACCTATAAAAGGCATTACTTCGATGTACCTACAGAAAAATACTAATGTACCTATATCAATCATATAACTTATCTTTGTTCGTCCTTCGGCAATGCAAAAAATTATAATTCTTTATTTGTTTTTTGACTACTGCATCCATATACAACACAATATGCAGGCGACGGAATATTTGCGCGGGAAACGTGTTGCGCGAGCGCTCAGGCGTGCGTCCGACAACCGACAGTCACTTGTCCCGAATGAGGGACGGCCGGGCTGTAGGTATATATCGCGCGACCTTCAGCGAGTGGTGATGCCCTGACTTAGGTCCCTAGGTAGATACTAGGTAGATTGGTACTACTCCTTATAAGTATAGGCAGCTCCTATGGCTAGTAGTGGACGTTTACCGGCTGATGATGATGGCCCCTAGCTACGACTCCACACTACACAGTACAGGTAGTACAGTGGCGGCTTCTGGGCTGGGACTGGGAGATAAGGACCACACCCTGCCCCGCGCCCGCCCCGCGCCCCGGTCTCACTGATAACGATTATTATGACTTCTGATTTATTATTAGCTGTAATCATTTATTTGTTGCGGACTGAACCACAAACTCGTATTGGACTATTTATAACTTTGTTTTGAACACAAACGTCACAAAACAATGTCCATTATAACCGTTCCTCTGTCGTCAGTTCATCGAGCGGGCGAGCATCCCGCTGCATCGTCCGGTTCGTGGTTGCCACTCGTGAACCTACTATCCCGCAGCGGTTGTCAGTATTGTGAACTAAATAGCCTGTCCACTTGCACTTGAATGCCCGAGGTCTCTCCGCCAAGCCTGCGAAGACCCCAGGAAACTTCTGTGCTTCTGGACGGAGTTAGGCTAACTACCTGGTCAGACAACTCTCACGCATAATGACCCGCCCATAGAGTTCGAATGCGGAAAAGGGAGTTCTTTAACATTAACATTTGCACTTGAATGTGCTAGTTGTAAGAGCTCTGTGCTGGTCGGTGGTTAGTGTTGGTTCTCTGAATGTGCTAGTTGTAAGAGCTCTGTGCTGGTCGGTGGTTAGTGTTGGTTCTCTGAATGTGCTAGTTGTAAGAGCTCTGTGCAGGTCGGTGGTTAGTGTTGGTTCTCTGAATGTGCTAGTTGTAAGAGCTCTGTGCTGGTCGGTGGTTAGTGTTGGTTCTTTGAATGTGCTAGTTGTAAGAGCTCTGTGCTGGTCGGTGGTTAGTGTTGGTTCTCTGAATGTGCTAGTTGTAAGAGCTCTGTGCTGGTCGGTGGTTAGTGTTGGTTCCCTGAATGTGCTAGTTATAAGAGCTCTGTGCTGGTCGGTGGTTAGTGTTGGTTCTCTGAATGTGCTAGTTGTAAGAGCTCTGTGCTGGTCGGTGGTTAGTGTTGGTTCTCTGAATGTGCTAGTTCTAAGAGCTCTGTGCTGGTCGGTGGTTAGTGTTGGTTCTCTGAATGTGCTAGTTGTAAGAGCTCTGTGCTGGTCGGTGGTTAGTGTTGGTTGTTGTACTTGTTTCTCATAGTTGTTGAATGATTTCCAGAGTGAGCCATGGCTTCAGTGTGGAAACGTCTGCAGCGCGTGAACAAGCGCGCGGCTAAGTTCCAGTACACGGCTTCGTACCACCGAGTCGACTTGGAGACTTCGCCTAAATGGTAAGTTCCCCCATTTCAGTTGTCATCATAGTGACGGATGCAGTTACCTGGTCATATCAGTCGGTGGCGGCACCGGCTGGTTCTGCAGGCGCTTCGCAGAGTTTGGAGGCTGATTTAAATAAGAAGGAGGTTATCACGTCGATCGATATGTATTTCATGAGTGTTGAGACATTTATTCATCCACCACATAACATAATATACCTACCTATACGTACACAGATTACTCCGATTTTACCGATTTTAGTAATAGTAGAGCTTTTTTGTGAAAGAGTTCGTCCAGGGAAGTACTACCACCATACCTATTTCTGCCGCATATCAGTAGTGCTCGCATTGCTGTGTTCCGGTTTGAAGGGTAAGGGTGCCGGTGAAATTACAGGCACATGAGACTTTTCATCTTTATGTCTCAGGATGGTGGGCGCAGTGCAATGCCCCATAGGGCACGTCCTAGGTGGACGTGACCTATGTGGTAATGCACTGTTAATAGGCAGAGGTTACCGCTTAACATCAGGTGGGCCATCAGCTTGTTCCGTCATTCAAGCAGTATAAAAAAAAAAACTCCAATGTTGATGCTCTTCATTGCTGTGCGGGGCCGGTCCCATGAAAATATTTACGAAATTGTTGAAAACAACTTATTTTCTTTGCCTTAAGAATTTGTTGATGTTTTAGATCCTTATTTCATTTCATTTCATTTCATTTATTCATGTCCTTTGACATATTGCATGTGCTTGGACAAGTCAAATTAACAAAGTAAGTAGGTAAGTAGGTACCTCAGTTTATACACAAAAAATAGAAAAAACTAATAATTACTTATTAAAAATACCCAGATATAAAACAAGCGATAAGTTATCTGCAAAAGCATCGTCAATTTTAATATTAAATATAAACCATTAAACCATTAAAATATTTCATTAATCACATTTCCAAAAACAATGTTTTGTCAGCAAAAGCTTCGTTCAACTTATAATAACTTTTATTAATTAAATGTCCTTTTATAAATAATTTAAATGAGTTATCTGACATATTTTGTACATTGTCCGGTATTTTATTATACAATTTTATTGAGGTGCAGTAATAACTTTTGCTTACCTTAGCTAATCTAATTTTGGGTAAGACGAGGCGATTTCTATGTCTAGTATTATAATTATGTACATCTGTATGTTTAGTCATCTCATTTATATTTTCTCTTACATGAAGAACATTCTGTAGTATAAATTCCCCAGTCATTGTCATTATGCCTAATTCCCTAAATTTATCCCGACAAGAATCAATGTAGCCCATTCCTAAAATGTAACGTATTGCTCGTTTCTGCAGTAAAAATACTCTGTTGGCATCTACGGCAGTCCCCCAGAACAAAATGCCATAAATCATTAAAGAGTGGAAATAAGCAAAATAGACGTCACGAGCAGCTTTTATCCCTCCTAGCTCCTTGATTTTTTTTTATGGCATAAGTAGCTGAACACAACTTTTTGAGCAGAAAAGCTCTGGAGGAACCAGTGTTTCGTCACAAAGGTTTCGTCAAAGACTTACATTTTGGTTTTGCCCATTTGCTTTTAGCCTGTATTCTTCATTGAATCAGATTGACCTTAAACAAAAGGGAGGCAAAAAAAATATCTCGTTGAATCATGTTCCGGTTACGAGTATAGACAGCTTTAAGAAGGTAAACAGGACTACACTATATTATTGTTTTTTTTTTTTCAGGAAACCCAATAAATTGAGTGTAGTCTGGACGCGGCGCTCGAGACGCGTCGTCACAGAGCCTCTGGAATGGGAGCCCTCGCTCAAAGACCCTCTCAAGTGAGTCACTCAAACAATCAGACCACTCCACTCCACTCACATTCGTGCTAATATAGTCAGGGCTGTATGGCACTACCTGGATGGGAGTTTGCATAATAAAACAGAAGGCGTTAGGATTTTGTCTGTAGAATATGTGTTAGAAGTATGTGCCGTGAATATACCCCGGACTTGTTTGTAAGATTCGTTGGTATAAGATTTGTACTGGCTGCTAACTTATTTAAGGAATGTTATTACTGGATGAAAGCATTTGCAAAGTCAGCCGTGGGAAGCAATGGTGGCGATGCGTTCACCACTTGTCACGTCTATATCCCAGGATGGTGCAGCCCACGGTGAAAAGAGGCCCATTTGAGGCTCTGCCTACCCTTTCGGGGAAAAAGGCGTGAGTCTATGTATGTATGTATGTAAATACTTTAATAGTGTATCTATACTAGAATGGAAGAGAGACCGACGTTTTCTATATACAGATGAGATTAATCCTTGAATATATCTATATATATAAAACAAAGTTGTGTTAGTTACACCACTTATAACTCAAGATCGGCTGGACCGATGTTAGGTATCTCTTTTTTGGTGGATTCTTCTCCGGTTTTTCACCGGGGGCTAGCCGTGCGAAGCCGGGGCGAGTCGCTAGTTACAAATAAAACAAAAAACTACAAAAATGGAACACTGTAAAAATGTGTTATACTAACACTGTAAAATCCACTGTGTATCGTAGCCAAACTGATGATATTTATGAGATACTATCAATTAAAACATGTTTGTTAAGTCTCCTAGTTTTCGTGAAATCAACTTTCGCTATCTGAAGAAGTATTGATGAGGTGTAATGGGCAAAACGCACCGAAAATTTTGAATTTCGCGCCGCAAGCGTGAGCATCCACGTTAACAATTTTTTTAATTTCACTTCAACCCAGTGCCATGTGATTCGCAATATTGATATATCATGCGACATATTGCATCGGTATCGCTAGATTCCTAATATCTACCTGTCGCCAGGGGCTCCGTGATATTCGCGGCGCCCGAGAACCAGACCGTCACCGTGACGCTGTTCAAGGACTCCAGAACGAACGAGCTTGAAGATAAGGACTGGACTTTCGTGTTGGAAGACGTGAGTATAATGCATCCATCCATCCATTCAGGACACCGCACCGCGAGCGGCTCACTGGAACAGAGCCACCAGCAAAAAAACCAACGATTAGAATGTCGACGACTATGGCAGCGATTCATTGCAGTATACTCTAAAAAACCGCACTAATATTATCGAACGCCATTTCTAGACGCAAATGGAAGAGACCGCGATCATTGTACCGCGGTTTCGTTTGAGAGAATACCATAGCGGAGCTGAAAACTCGTCGCACATTCAATACAAGGCGAAGCATCGAGTCACAGTTTTTTTACGGCACTATAAGATCTTAGACCTTAAAATTAGGTATACAACTTCAGGTTTATATATTTAAAAAATACCTTGAGCCGTTTTTGAGAAAACAGATCAGGCAGACAGACAACAAAGTGATGCTATAAGGGTCCCGTTTGATGTAGTGTATGTTGTGCAGGTCTCTGTGACGGGCAAGAGGCGGCGCCTCGGCGTCGCGTCCATCAACATGCGGCGTTACGCGAGCCTGGAGCCCTCGCAGCACAGCGTGCTGGTGCCGCTGGCGCCCGCCACGCACAAGGTGCTCGGCGCCGCGCTCCACCTCACGCTGCACTGCGTGCTGCTGCGCGAGGGGCCAGCCACGTCAGTGTACCATGCACCCTCCCACACCCACCTAGCGCTCACTACTACCCACATGAAGTGAAAATGTGTCTCGCAGAACTGGACCGTGGACGGTCCCACTCGACGTACCGACGACATTGTAATGGGTGCCCAAGGAGGAGACTCCATAGAATGGCACGACACTCAGTCGCGAGCCGCCCCCATCCACCGGCTTCCAGCGAACGCCACAGTGTCATCGAGACGGAGCCGGCCTACACTGCGTCTTCTGGTTTATGGTCGCTACTCGACAACCTTTATTTCTCAACAATTATCAATTATGCGAGCTATGTAGGTGATCGGTTCTACTACGGAACTCTGGTTTCAGATTGTATCACGTGACGAATCTCGGAGCATATCTGTGTCCCTCTATATCTGTCTCTCTATATCTGTGATTGTCCCGTGACAGAGATGAAGACATGCAGTCGCTGGCGTCGCTGCTCTCCGTCAACAACAACTCGGACATCGCTGTGCTCGAGGACCTCGACGAGGACTGGCTCTCTGACAGCTCCACGCGGCAGGTCAGTGTGTAGCGTGTTACACGCTCATTGAGAACACGGCTACTACCGCTCATCGAAGACACGATTCCTTACATAGTTGTTACGGCTCGGATAAGCCTTGACGTCAGCTATCAAAGGCGACGGCGCCGGCGCAAGCGCGTGTCACTGCTGAGGTCGCGGCCTAGGTCTTAGCGCACAGTAACTACGTGGTTCCTCACCGTGTTACAATAAGTGGTTACTCCGTATTTTCCTCCTCCTTTCCTGTGTGTTAACGACCTCTGCGGCGCGGCGGGCGAGTAGCCGGCTGAGATGCGAGACGTTGCGGGTTCGATTCCAGCTGCGGGAAAAATGTTTGCATAATCTGCTAATATTTGTTCCGGGTCTGTTCGATTGTGTATTGTGCCATGGTACGCGTAGTTTTGATACACACGACACAGGGGATCCCAGTGTGGGATCAGGACTATGTATGTTACTGTTAAGTGTTATGTTAGGTTTCTTTATGTAAGGACTGATAACATTTTATAAAACATGAAAAAACTAGGTAAATATATCAAAATATTAATGAGTAATAAATAAATAAATAAATAATGCTGGACAGTTGACACAACATTATCTAGCCCCAAGCTAAGCAGAGCTTGTGTTATGAGTACTAGATAACTGATATACTTAATACAATATGTGTGTGTTATTGTGTTGTAGATGTCGGACCTCCGCCAGCAGATGGAGGACATGACGCACAGCCTCACCGCCAGCGACGTGGCGGCCACCCCCGACAGCGTGCAGAGCCTGCGCTTCGACGAGTCGCGCACCCCCACCGCGCCCGTCTCGCCTGCCACCCCCACGCCGCAGCACTCCCCCGCGGACAGCGAGTACAAGGTGCGTCCCGTAACAACAGTGTTTCATGGTGTTTTTCCATGGTGCGGTATTTCTATGCCGGAAATTACTTTCACACAACGGGAAGTCCGGCGTGAATTAATTCTCTTTAGATGTTCATAAGTCAAACGGGCCAGACGTTATGCCGGCCGTGGTGCTGAAGCGATGTGCTCCTGAACTATGTCCTGTTTGACGCGCCTCTTCAAGCTTTCTTACTCTACCAGACAGGTTCCATCTTCGTGGAAGACTACCCATGTCCACCCGATGCCCAAAAGGGCGATAGGTCAGACCCATCCATTTACAGGCCAATTGCTATAACCGTCTCTCTAAGGTTATGGAGCGTGTAATAAATACCCAACTCCTTAGATACCTAGAAGGAAACGACTTGATCAGCGGCTGTCAATACGGCTTCCGCCAGTGTCGCTCGACCTTCTAGCGTATCTCACACATCGGTGGGCCCTTGCCATTGCGAGTCAAGGTGAGGCATTGGCTGTGAGCCTGGATATAGCTAAGGCCTTTGATCGGGTCTGGCACCAGGGTCTTCTACCGAAGTTGCAATCTTACGGACTGCCCGAGGGTTTGTGCAACTGGGTCTCTTACTTTTTGTCCAGCAGAAGCATAGAGCTTTATTTAATTTAATTAATGTAAACATTTTCAGGTGGATTATCAATTTGAGCCCAACAAGTTGGAACTAACGTCGACTCCTATAGACAACACCTTAAAAGAAGTGGTGTTCAGAGCCAAGACCTTCGCGAAGAGGGACCTCAAGCCGCTTGAGCTGAAGGGCAACTTGAACAGCATCGGACTGGACACGAACGACAATGAGAAAGAGGACGGCGACAAGACGCCTACAGCTGACATGCAGAAACTGTTCCCAGGGAAGTTCCACAAGGATAAGACTCCAGTGAGTACACTATGTCTAGTACAAAATTACTTTTAAATTAAAAAAACTTTATTTACGCTCACTTTTCATTTCGCGAGCACTATTCTGTCACTTTCTGAAGTTTCATAAGTTAGATAGTGACATAATTTCGCGTCCATCTACATTAAATAAAACTAAATAAAAGCTTGTAATAAGGAAAAGACAATAAAAATAACCTGAATGGAAGTCCTTATCGCTCAAAGCGATCTCTTGCAGACAAGCCGACCTGCAGTTCATTGATGAGAGCCTCGTGTTAATGTTAGCGGTGTTGTAACTGATTTGCAGGTGCAAGATCTCCTGGAGTGGTGTCAGTTCGTGACGCGCGAGTACAAGTCCTGCAAGGTCACAAACCTGACGACCAGCTTCCGCTCCGGGCTGGCGTTCTGCGCCATCATTCACCACTACAGGCCGGATCTCATGTGAGTGTATCCGAGTGTAGCTCGAGCCGCAGGGCTCCTGAAGAGGGCCTCGTGCAAGAAGCACGCACCTCGCGCCTCGTTCACAGTCACTGATCGAGTGGAGTTCACGCACGCGTGCGTAGTTCGTAGTTGCGTATGATCGCAGTCGCCATTGGCCCGCGGTCCTGCACTGCTGGACGACAAACAAGCC
The DNA here is from genome assembly GCA_932527175.1 of Operophtera brumata. Classification (NCBI taxonomy): domain Eukaryota; kingdom Metazoa; phylum Arthropoda; class Insecta; order Lepidoptera; family Geometridae; genus Operophtera; species Operophtera brumata. Next base: position 46,708,338 of record OW052239.1, on the reverse strand, counting down.
ACGCTTGACAGGTGGATTGGCGATCGCACTACTATTCTTGAGTACTCAGGTGGATGCCGCTGCCTATCCCTGATGTAGTTGCTTAGTCGGCTCTTACGATATCGACGGGAGACGGAGGGGTCTACCTCGCCCCGCGCCGTCCCCGCGCCCCTTTCTGACTGTCTGTTCGCAGTAGATGTTGTGTTGGCCTCGACTCGTGTTTATTGTATTGTGATTATTAAAGTATATAATTGAACACTCTGCAGTGACTTCTCTGGGCTGCAGCCGGACGATGCGGAGAGGAACGTGCGCTGCGCGCTGGACGCGAGTGGCGCGCTAGGCATCTCGCCCGTGCTAACGGCGGCCGAGGTGTGCCGGCACGCGCCCGACAGACTAGCGGTTAGTGTACAACATGTATTACAACTGGCGTTCTTTGCTGCTTGATTATTGACCACATTGGAAGAACTAAAGTGTGAACCGGCAGTGAATCGAACCCATTTGTCATCGATAAAAATTTCAAAGGTGCTTTAGTTTGGCATGCTGAAATATCGATGCATTTTTTTAAAAAGATAACGGGCATCTTTCCTTTGAACGCGTTCTAGCATAATGCTATACTTTTGTTCGTGTGGGTCCCATACGAGAGAGCTACACTCTAATTTACTCCTCAAGAACGTGTAGTAGAGAGTTATAATGGCATTCCTATCATGGAATCTAGATGTCTGTCGCGTAACGAATCCCAAGGATTTAAAAACTCTGTTACATACATCCAGGATATGCGGATTAAAAAGGGATTAAAGGTTAGTTTTACATCCAAGATCAGCCCCAAGTTCCCCGTTCGAAATTCGTTCCTCTTGAGGTACGCCCGATATGTGGTAATTGTACTGGAGAGGAGCGCGTGACCGGGTGAATGAGATAGTTTTACACTTCGTACTGTTAAATTGTAGGTGTTAACATTCTCCCCAGTGTAGCACACTGTCGATGTCCCTCTGTAGCGCTTCACAGTCGATCACGCTACTTCCAGGAATAGCTTCAGATCATCGGCAAACATAAGACACTCCGCTGTTATGACGACCTTCGGCAGGTCGTTACTCCGCTACACCGGAACAAGTCGCATAGGGTTTAGAATGGAAGCCAGCGAGCTGCTCATACTGAACGCGGTCAGAAAAGTACGAAAACTAATAACTGAAGGAGCTTGGGAGTAAACCCAATAGCAGAGAACTTCCTCAAAGGGACATCATTTTGGACGCGATCCATCTCCACCACCGCGTAGTCCACAAAGTTTACGTGGTTCGTGGTTGTGGACTTGCCGGCTCTAAAGCCATGCTGGCTCTCGGCTAGCTGGGTTTGCACTTGCCTGTTGATATATCGGTTGAGTATGGATTTAAAAACCTTGCCGTAGGCAGACAGAACGGCTATTGGCCTATAATTTTCAACCTCTGACGAAGAGCCACCATTCGGTATAGGGGTGACACGATAAACTTTTCATAGGGTAAGTAGCTGATGATAATGCTAAATTGTAAATAAAAAGAAGCGGTTCCTCAAGAATCATCTTACAATACTTCAAAATAAATGGCGGGACCCCGTCTGGCCCAGCGGATGAGTGACCCTTAAGGCGACAGGCGACGTATTGCTACTGATAGGTCTGCCGAAGTGACATTGTCTAGCGCGATTCGCGAGGAGCACAGCGAGCCTGCTGACTCGCTTTCAGCGTCAGCTGCAGACAGAACAGGGTCATGGGGCAGAAAAACAGAACTAAAATAAGTTGCAAACGCGTTCGCTGCTTCAAGACCTGTCACAGTTTGTTTGTCATATTCGAATTCAGTGCACGCGAACCAAGACACCTGCTGATCTATCACAAATTACCAAAAGCTCTTAGGGTCCTTCTTTATATTCTTTATTTTGGTATGCTAAATCCAAAGTAAAAAAAAGCGGCCAAGTGCGAGTCGGACTCGCCCATGAAGGGTTCCGTAGCAGCAAGTAACATAATATAAAAGTTCTTGGATGGATTACGATTAATGACTTATTAAAAAAAAACAACTTACTAGATCTCGTTCAAATCAATTTTGAGTGAAAGTTTACATGGTAATGTCCATCATATATTTTTTTTAGTTTTATCATTCTCTTATTTTAGAAGTTACGGGGGGGGGGGGGACGACACTTTTTACCACTTTGGAAGTGTCTCTAGCGCAAACCATTAAGTTTAGAAAAAAAATATTTTAGAAACCTCAACATAATTTTTGAAGACCGATCCATCGTATAGGTTTAATGAAAAAAAAAAAAATTGAGTTTCAGTTCTATATATGGGGAAACCCAAAATAATTGTTTTTTTTTCAATTTTTGTGTAAAAATCTTAATGCGGTTCACAGAATACATCTACCTACCAAGTTTCAACAGTATAGCTCTTACTAGTTTCGGAAAAAAAAAGGCTGTGACATACACGGACAGACAGACAGACAGACAGACAGACAGACATGACGAATCTATAAGGGTTCCTTGTCTTTGACTACGGAACCCTAAAAAGCATATTAAACAAATCAAATTGTAAGATTTTGAGAAAACTATAAAAAAACGCCCATACTTTTTTGTATTTAGCCGAAGCCGCGGGCGGGTGTTAGTGAGAGTATTTGATTGTGTGATGTGATACTGTTGCAGATAATGACGTACCTGTTCCAACTGCGCGCGCACTTCACGGGCAGCGAGCTACAAGTCGAACAACTCGGTATGATATCCGCCATTCTCGTTACTACTGTCCTGACCTACTCCTCGCCAAGCCGCTTGGTGCCGCCGAGATAAATACAATATCAAAGATAATTTATTCACTCACATTGCAGTAACAGGTGGGTAGTGTAAGTGGAAATATCGCAGTCCGTTTGTCCGTCCGTCTGTATTCCGTCACATGCCTACACCTCGACAGCCAAATAGCCAGTTAGAGAGGTAGCCAGTTGATATGGTCACAGACGATGTGTTGTTTGAGCACGAACCCTGTGCAAATAATCTAAACAAAAACCCGTACAAGGAGTGAAAACCGATAAGGATAAGGAATGACTTCAAAACTTAGCTCTCCATGATGCATGGCGCGCTCGCGTGTCGTCCGTACACGGCCCCGGCGCACAGGGCTGACGCGCGAGGCCGAGAGCGCGCACACTTCACCAACACATGTGGCGGGTACTGAAACCATACGGCAGAATGTATGGGACATCGGTCAGAAAGAATTAGTTACTGCCTTTTTGAGTTAGTGAACGCGATCTCCACTTCTACTCGTAGAATTATTGCTTACTGTTGTGTTATTGTGAGGTGCATGTCGTTGTGTTCAGGTAACGACGAGAGCGAGTCGTCGTACCTGGTGGGTCGGCACGACACGGACGGGTCGATGCCGCGCGAGCTGTTCAGCCGAGAGATCAGCACGCGGCGCTCGCGCAACGTGCTCGAGAGACCTCGCCCCGCGTGAGTACACACACGCGCACACAACTATGCACAGGTGACACACGACAAGGACGGGTCGATGCCGCGCGAGCTGTTCAGCCGAGAGATCAGTACGCGGCGCTCGCGCAATGTGCTCGAGAGACCGCGCCCCGCGTGAGTACACACACACGCACACAACTATGCACAGGTGACACACGACAAGGACGGGTCGATGCCGCGCGAGCTGTTCAGCCGAGAGATCAGTACGCGGCGCTCGCGCAATGTGCTCGAGAGACCGCGCCCCGAGTGAGTACACACACACGCACGCAACTATGCACAGGTGACACACGACAAGGACGGGTCGATGCCGCGCGAGCTGTTCAGCCGAGAGATCAGTACGCGGCGCTCGCGTAACGTGCTCGAGAGACCGCGCCCCGCGTGAGTACACACACACGCTCACAACTATGGACAGGCGGTTCTATTCTAAGCCGGATACACCTGGCAATGGACATTCTCTAGGTGCATAGAACAGGGAGCCTAACTCGCCGTCCTTCAGGAATTATGGTATTACTAATGGAAACCGTGAGCTGATCACAATGAGCCCAGACTAGCGGTCTATGTTATCCATCGAGGAGTTCCGTTCTCCACCTTCCTCACCACCATGATCAGCTCGCTGTCACCATAATATTGTATCAGAAACTCATCATCAGTACTTGACAGGTTTGCAACATTTCAACTCTATCGAATGACAGAAAATAGGTTTAAATTGGATCGCAAGATGACACTACACATGACAAGTTAAATAGATAGTCGTACATACACTCTCGCTCAGTTCCCGGAGAGGTAGGCAGAGAGCACGGGTTCACACATGCTCGTGCGTGTAGGGAGGTCACGTGATCTGCCCTCTCCAGAACCTCTTTGGTTTGGAAGAGTACGTTCCCACCGCTTCCTCCTCGTGCTCCTACTAAATACTCCTACTGATAGGAGCACCGGGACACCCATGTCCTCATGCTCCTACTGAACATAAAAACTACACGTAACGGTGGAACGTTAGGTAAATGGCGCGAAATTTAAATTTTGTTGTGTTTTTGTTCATCACCACTTTTTGAGATAGTGAAACCCTTCGACCAAAATAAAAAAGTATGGACGGGCCTTACGCATACAAAACGTCCGTGAAAAATAAGTCATAATTAGAACACACGTACGTTACGTCACTCGTTGCCGTCACAAAGACCGACTGAAGCGAAGTGAGTTAGCTCACTCACTTTATAAGCTTCAAAACTATCGTTCCCTAAGGCCCGTCCATACTTATATATTTTTTTGGTGGTCAAAGGTGAAACCTGTTTTTGCGGACTAGGAGACCTGACACACATGCTTTGATTGATAAAACATCATCAATAGCTACAAATGCCCTTCAATGATTCCTTGCAGTGTTTTCTGTTCAGTGTCATACATACTAATGATATTATGAGATATTTACTATCATTTAAAGCACGTGTTAGGTCTCTTAGGCCGAGATAAATAGATCGTACGTAGAACGTACTAATGCTCAGCATTATCCCTGTCACTTTCACACACATGTCAAATGACGCGTGCTAGAGAGGGACAGAGACAATGCTAAGCATTAGTATGTGCTAAGTTACGTCTATTTATCTCAGCCTTAGTTTCCGTAAAATGATGTTTCGTTATGTCGATGAGTGTCGACGAGCTGTGCTGAGCACGAGGCGCGAGGCTACAGCGCCGTGTTGTCGCGTGCAGGTCGCAGCAGTCGCCAGAGCGCGCCGGGTCCCCGGACGCGCGCGGGCGCGTGCAGCCCTCGCGCGGCCTGCTGGCGCGCGTGCTGCCGGCGCCGGCGCACGAGCGGCCGCCGCGCCCGCCGGGCGGCGCCAAGCCCACGGCCAAGTGGTTCGAGGTCTGTATGAGTCGCCTGTTCATGTAGCTAGCTAATTAACCAACTCATGCTGAGGCAGAGCCATTTTGTTACTTGAGTTACACCTCGTACCTTCATATCTGTTTCTTCTTAGTCTAAATTTATTATGTGTTTCTGTGTAGCTCATGTATACAAATAAATATTTATTCGTTCTTTCTTTCTTTCTTTATTTAATTATGTATACAAATAAATATTTATTCGTTCTTTCTTTCTTTCTTTATTTAATTATGTATACAAATAAATATTTATTCGTTCTTTCTTTCTTTCTTTATTTAATTATGTATACAAATAAATATTTATTCGTTCTTTCTTTCTTTCTTTATTTAATTATGTATACAAATAAATATTTATTCGTTCTTTCTTTCTTTCTTTATTTAATTATGTATACAAATAAATATTTATTCGTTCTTTCTTTCTTTCTTTATTTAATTATGCATACAAATAAATATTTATTCGTTCTTTCTTTCTTTCTTTATTTAATTATGTATACAAATAAATATTTATTCGTTCTTTCTTTCTTTCTTTCTTTATTTAATTATTTATTTTTACATACTAACAAGGTTATTTATTGCTATTCCTCCCTGTTGTTTATTGATGTTCGTGGCATCACCTCGCTAGGCCCAGTCTGAAAACCAACGCGGCACCAAACCTAGGTTGGTGCAGCTTATCCTGAGACAGGGACCTATTTGACCCCACACAACATACATCGATGCCTTCTAATGCCTGCCTAACAACATACTTTCTACTACCAGTTTTTATTACTATTGAATTTTATGTTTGTATGCTACCTAATTGTCCTTAGTACAATTTTGTTTTGTTTTAATGCGTTATGTGTATTTTGTGTCCACGTGGGGGAAAATAAACTAATTTTGTTTCTTTCTTTTCATGTCTCACATCTAAAAATGGGTGCGATCTCTCAAGCGCTGAATTCAGTGACACATTATAATTTTTAAACATATGAGTGGATAGAAGGTGTTGCCCATTTTGACCAACTAACTAGGGGCCACGTGACTAGAAACCTGTATATTTGTGATGCGCTGTTCTATGCTCGTAACATCACAATATTATAAGCACTATTCTGAGAACAGGCTCGTGTGCTCTGCCCTCCACAGGGATCCAGCCGCAGATATTTTTGGCAATTTTATTTATTTTTGAAATTTATGAAAGAACATGGGCGATTCCCGATACATTGTTAGACCCAAGTTTTTTGACTAACGTAACGTACAGTTGATTTACTTCTGGTATTATATGTGAAGATAATGAAAAAGCTAATTTAATTTCTTGCGTAGAAGTTGTGTGAAAGTAATGAAGCTTGTTGCGTTTTATTTCACGCACATGCAACAAGTTGATTTATCTAATTATTTAGAAACACAACTATTACTCCCGAACTTCTAAAAATATACAAGTTTTTTAGAAAAATTGAACAAAAAACAACAAGAGTTCGTCCGGGGAAGTACTACCATCATACCTATTTCTGCCGCAAAGCAGTTGTGCTCGCATTGCTGTGTTCCGGTTTGAAGGGTAAGGGTGCCGGTGAAATTACAGGCACATGAGACTTTTCATCTTTATGTCTCAGGGTGGCGGGCGCAGTGCAATGCCACATAGGGTGCGTCCTAGGTGGACGTAACCTATGAGGTAATGCACTGTTCATAGGCAGAGGTTACCGCTTATCATCAGGTGGGCCATCTGCTTGTACCGTCATTCATTTAGAACCGTACTAATTACTTTCTTGAAGGGTTCATTTACTTTGGTTGCCCACCTCCTTTATATATATTTTAGATTTTAAATTTTCGTGATTTGTATGATTTGAGAGCTTCCTTGGTATCGGCGCGTGCCCCTTGAGGCTGTGCTACTGTCTTGTAAAGTACATCGCTTGTCGGCAGCCGCTCCCGGCGCCGCCTCAGAAGCTGATGACTCGCAAGGAGCTGACAGACCCGTTCGGCTCTGATGAAGAAGATGAGGAAAAGAGTCCTCCGCAGAGTGTGCCGAGCGCGCCGACGGAGCCAGGTAACCGAAGCACATGTACAGGACACCTACAGTCACAAAGTGACCTGCCGCGTACGCGACCTGCCGCACACGCGACTTGCCGTGCACGCGACCTGCCGCACACGCGACTTCGTCCACGAGTCATTTTCGAAAGCCCGTTACATCTTCTAATAGAGCTTTCAGGCTTATAGGTGAGCAACATATGGCGTATACTAAGCGACCTCTGTGGCGCGGCGGACGAAGGTTCGCCTGCGACCCAGGAGGTTGCGGGTTCGATTCCCGCCTCGGAACAAACATTTGTACGATATGCAGATATTTGTTCAGGGTGTTCTGGGTATTTTATATGTATAATAAAAAAAATATGTCCATGTAATGTATTGTATTATGAAGTATATCAGGTATCTAGTACCCATAACACAAGCTCTGCTTAGTTTGGGGCTAGATAATGTTGTGTGAACTGTCCAGCATTATTTTTTATTTAACTATTTTATTGATTAAGATCCAGAGTCTCGAGCACCGCTGTAAAATTGCATGCCTTTCGATCTTCTATAGGTTACATTTCGGGGAATGCTCCCAGGAACTTCACGATCTGATCCCACCATCTCTTTTTCATCACAGGACGCAGGCGCGGTCTCAGTAGATTTTTTCTTTAGCGAGCACAGCACCAGCTCCATCTCCCACTCTACATCACACAAAGGTTAGCTGAAAGAAAATGCTAATTGGCATTAAGTTCGCCTATGTACTTCTTTTTTGTCTTGTGCAATAAAAAATATGCTATCGATCTATCTATCTATTTTGTCGCGATCTTTATATGTGACAACCGGTCTATTTTTGTTCAGGACATCACGCTGAACACAATGATACTGTTACTCGTCGGTCCAATGGGAATTAAGTTCCGAAGGTTGCCTCTGTACTATAAGTGAAGTTCTATCATCACGTGCGATCATGATCTCTTATAGGTACTACTACCGCTCGAGGACGAAGTATCAACTTCAGTTGTGTGTTTGAATGTTTCCAGCCGCTCGAGACCGTTCAGCGACGAACATCGAACCGACACTCTCAGACCCGCTGACGTCACTCCTAAAGAACGACTCGCAGGCGAACCTGCCTGCCGACCTACTCCTCACAGAGACCGCTGAACAAGCTATGACGCCAGATCTGCTGAAGCCGATGACAGATCTGCCGAAGCCGACGCCAGATCTGCCGAAGCCGACGCCGGTAAGTTTTAAATTGTTTATTTCGGAGTTAGTGTAGTGGCTGTTGATTTTTAATGCTAAGTGTGCAAGTTTCATCCGATTTGGTGTAGCATTTTTAGTAATCCTCCGTAGTTACTGGTAGCCGTTGAATGAAAGTCTTTGAAATGTGTGTGACATAAGCCGCACTGCGCCGCTCGCCTACAGACCGTTCACCGTAAGTTGGCACCTGCCATGGAGTATTTACAGGGGCCATCTTACGGTGGACGAGCCGGACCCTTCACCGTAAGTTGGCACCTGTCATGGAGTATTAACAGGGGCTATCTTACGGTGGACGAGCCGGCCCCTTCACCGTAAGTTGGAACCTGTCATGGAGTATTTACAGGTGCCATCTTACGGTAAACGAGACTACAAACATGCGTTTGTATTTCCGTTACAAACGTACGCGCGCAGCTCGTGCGTGATGATGGCGTCGGCACAAATTATTGATTTTGATGTTTTATACAGTGTGTTCCACGGCCATGCTACATGGAGGACAAGTGATTTAAATAATAGGGGTTAAAGTATGAAATTGCCGTTGTATAGTAATAGATACTTTGAGTTGACATAAAACCTTCATGCTGTGAGATTATCGTGTTAAACACGTGGAAGATGGCTACTTAGAAAATCCGAGTCATTAGACTAGGTCTATAGACCTTTGTTTGACCACGATCTATTCTGTTGGTAAGTGACGATGTGGCCGAAGATGAAGCACAAAAGTTTAGAAGGCACCAATTCACTCTAGCCTTAAAGAGACCCAGATTATAGTGGTATGAATTGGAAACTCCTTGCATACCTCGAAGGTAACGACCACCTCAGTGATTGCTAATACGGATTTCGCCGAAATCGGTCTACTGGGGACCTTCTTGTGTATGCCACGTACATTTGAAGTGAGGCCATCGAGAAACATGGTGAAGCACTGGCTGTTTCATTAGACATCTCGAAGGCCTTTGACAGGGTTTGGCACGCTAGCCTTATTGGCAAGCTTCCTGCTTACGGACTGCCAGTTCAATTCTGCTCCTGGCTCGCAGACTTTCTGAGGGAAAGATCCATGCGAGTGGTTGTTGATGGCTGCTCGTCGGATCAAATGGCTATAAATGCCAGGGTACCTCAGGGGTCAGTGCTATCTGCCACACTGTTTCTGCTGCATATTAATTATCTGCTAATGCCAGGTATGCAGACGACAGCACAGTTGTGGAGAGATAAGTTTCCACTGCGCGTGCTAGGCAGAATTAAATTCTTGAGTTAAGAGATGAGATGCCGCAGCGTCTGAATTTGACTCTCAAGGCTGTATCCGATTGGGGCGATGCCAACCTAGTCAAGTTCAACGCCTCTAAAACGCAGGCTTGTCTCTTCTCGGCGAAAAAAAGACTCTTCAAGTTCCTGTCTTCCGAGATATACCTGTAGCTATAGGAGATCACCTCGAGCTCTTAGGTGTTTCACTCACGCCTACTTTCAACTTTGGCTCCTACATCGAGTCTAAGGCAAAAACTGCTTCCATGAAGCTGGGTATCCTGAATAACGTAAAGCGTTACTTCACACCAGGACAGCTTCTAAGTCTGTACAAAGCACAAGTCCGGGCTGGTATGGAGTACTGCTGCCACGTTTGGGATGACTCGGCCAAACACTAGCTTGCTGCCTTTGACTCGATCGAACGCAGAGCTTTCTGGCTTATAGATGAGCAGCATATGGCGGAGACTAAGATCCAGAGTCTCGAGCACCGCCGTAAGGTCGCGTGCCTTTCGATCTTCTATAGGTTTCGTTTCGGGGAATGTTCCCAGGAACTTTAGGATCTGATCCCACCATCTCCTTTTCATCATGGCAGGCGCACGGCTCGGTACCACCCTTACCTCATTAGTATACCCTCTATTCGTACTTAACGTTTCAGTTCTACCTTTATAATGAGAACTGCTAAGGAGTGGAATACACTACCGTCGTCTGTCTTTCCTGAAAACTATAATCTGGGTCTCTTCAAGGCTAAAGTAAAGGTAGTGGTAGTAGTTGCCTTCTAGACCTTTGTGCTTCATCTTCGGCCACATGATCACTTACTAACAGGTGAGATCGTGGTCAAACAAAGGTCTATAAAAAAAAAACATGAATGTTCCATGTCAATTCATAATGTCTATTCCTATACGGCAATTTCATTCTTTAACCCCTATTACATTGTATGGAATAGCGAGTCTACTGTATTTGGTGTGAAGATCATAATTATACATTATTTATGGAATGTGTCCCGTAATTTTTGCCTCACTTTCCATAACTGCTCAAATAGTAGTAATATTCTAAGATAAATCATCTTAGAATAATTGAACCTACCTGAATGACTATCTGGATAAGAGCCCCGCAAACTGCATACCTTCTATCTGCAGATAGCTCGCCAAAAGATATTGTGCAGTAGACTGACGTTTGATTTCGATGTCCAGTTTGATATTCATTGCGCAGCGTGTTTTACATATTTATGTTCTTGTTAAACAGCTAAAACACGCTGCGCAATGAACAGCAAACTGGTAATCGACATCAAACAACAGTCTACTACGCAATTCCCCCGCAGTTAGAAGGCATTATCGGCCGACATCGAATCTCTATAAAGTGTGCACTTGCATACATCTTCATTCTGATTGAAAGCCCCAATAAACAATCGGCCGATAGAATGTCTGCTGTCTGTCGGGTGCCGAAATTATATCAGCATTATTACAACATTATATTATTTCCTTTCCATTATCGCCGCGAAAAACATGGCTTTGTGTGACGTCATCGCTTCTCATTGGACCGTCGGTCGCCACGCTATAACACACGCTTACTCCTTGGCCCTGATTGGTCGAACATCGTGCCACAACCGCTTGGTTGAACCCTGCTACATCCCTACTACATCGGTCGACACCCTGACGCGTCATATTACCGCCACCCTATTGGTCGAATAGCAACTGCTATCGCGTCACGACGAGCTGAAGGAGCGAGCGAGACAGCTGCTCGAGGCGACGAAACGGGAGGCAAAAGAGAAGGAGAGAAATAGAAGACAGAGAGAGGAAGTTGAGAAAGAAAGGAATGGGGATGTAAGTCCTAAGAAGGTACGTTTTTGGAAACTATATAATTTGTGCGGTAAGAGAAAAGGCGTCGCAATCATTTTGTTTTGTGAGCTCACAAGTTTGTGAAACACTGTCTCATCCTGTTTTGTTAGTAGTAGAGCTTTTTTGTGAAAGAGTTCGTCCGGGGAAGTACTACCATCATACCTATTTCTGCCGCAAAGCAGTAGTGCTCGTATTGCTGTGTTTCGGTTTGAAGGGTATGGGTGCCGGTGAAATTACAGGCACATGATACTTTTCATCTTTATGTCTCAGGGTGGCGGGCGCGATGCAATGCCACATAGGATGCGTCCTAGGTGGACGTGACCTATGAGGTAATGTACTGTGCATAGGCAGAGGGTACCGCTTAACATCAGGTGGAACATCTGCATGAACCGTCATACCAAGTTGTATAAAAAAAAACCTTACAGCTCGCCTGCAGTATTAATCGATCACTTGAAACGTGGATTTAAAAAGTAAATAAAAGTAGCTTATGAAACTATTACATAACAGCGGTTATTAAAACACGAGTGAGTTTAAAATCCGAGCCTTGGCGAAGGCTATAATACTGGTATCACACTAGTGTTTTAATATCTAGTTCTGTGCAATTTCATACACTACTTTATCTAAACTCATGCAATAAGACTTTTGTTTAAATAACAAAGCACATAAAAAAAAATTACGTAAATGGCGTCAAATAAATAATCGTAAAAAGAACACCATTATAAAATAAATAAATAAATAATGCTGGAGACTTCACACAACATTATCTAGCCCAGAGCTTGTGTTATGGGTATTAGATAACTGAAATATTTAAGACTGCGCCAACCCCAGGCAGAAATCTTCATACAAAAAAAACGCCACGCGCCGCTCGATAAAGCGGCTCTTATTGAATATCTCGTGAATTATAGATAATTTTAAAAAAACCCCTAGGATAAATAGGATTAATATTGGATCTTATTTATTGAATTTTTAGATTATTCCAAATATTAGCCAAAAGTTAGAGGTAACTTTGTGTTTCTTTTATCGAGTAAATTTTGTCCTATCGTTTTTCTGTCTGGGTGATCCCTTGGTATTATAATGTAGTACCCATGCATATTTTTAATTAAAATATTGTACTTGATTAAGTCAGTTAGAAATCTAATCTAAGATTGGTAATTTTGCGTTATGTACAACACATTACATAGATAGATATTACATTATACCGCGCATGCCATGTAGGCGCGTAGCCATATACCGTAGAGTAGACTATGTATTTTATAAAACCTCCTTGGTCCATAGTGTATTTTAAAGGAAAAAAAAGTAATTTAAAGCCTTTTTTTCTTATTACAGGCGAAGGTAAAAAAACTAAATTTCTTAAATTAAAAAAAAATGCTGGACAGTTCACCCAACATTATCTAGCCCCAAGCTAAGCAGGATTTTACCAAATGAGTGAAGATAAAATCATCAAAAAATATTTTTATGATTATTGAGCTCAGTTCGCTACCGCTGTTTGACGCCTAGCGCCTGTGCAAACTGCATCACAATCAGTAGTGTAAAGACGAACGCGAACAGACAGACAGAAAGACTTGTGTTCTATTACTCTTCTTTAGTCACCCCCCTTTCTATTTCGATTACTTTTGTTCAATGCGCAGGCACACCGGGTTCTACTGTTTTATTGTCTGATCTGCAGATATTTGTTCAGGGTGTTCTGGGTGTTTTCAATATATAATAAAACATATCTATCTATGTAATGTAATGTAATGTATTGTATTAAGTATATCAGTTATCTAGTATTACCCATAACACAAGTTCTGCTTAGCTTGGGGCTAGATAATGTTGTGTGAACTGCCGAGCATTATTTATTTATTATTTATTTTTTGTATGTATAGAATTAAGAATACTAGATTCTATAATGATCGACTATTTATAAAAGTTCGGTCGGATGTGTTAGTTGTCGTCGGAAGAGTCACCGACATCAACAAGTTGTAAATTTACAATTCTGAAGTCAAAGTTTTCGAAACTGGAACTTTCAAAATAGCGTCTTTCGGAAAGTTCTGACTCCGCTGTTGGAAAGCTTTTGGAACGTAGAGTAGTAGAGTTTTTTTGTGAAAGACTTTGTCCGGGGTAGAGCTACCACCATACCTATTTCTGCCGCAAAGCAATAGTGCTCGCATTGCTGTGTTCCGGTTTGAAGGGTATGGGTGCCAGTGAAATTACAGGCACATGAGACTTTTCATCTTTATGTCTCAGGGTGGCGGGCGCAGTGGAATGCCACGTAGGGCATCCTAGGGTGCGTCCTAGGCGGACGTGACCTGTGAGTTAATGCACTGTTAATAGGCAGAGGGTACTACTTAACATCAGGTGGGCTATCTGCTTGACCCGCCATTCCTAGTTGTATAAAAAATACATAAAATAAAAAACGTTTTAAAATAGCCCTGCAGGCGGAGATACGTCTGTAACGGTCAGCGCAGTGGATGAGTTCACTGAGCGACATCGCTACGCGTCCATATAGTACAGAGTTTGTGTCAATTTACAGCCGATGACAGAGGAAGAGAGACAGACGATGCTGCGGGAGCGAGCGAGGAAACTGATCGCCGACGCGCGGGCCGGGATAGTCAGGCACGTGCACATTACCCTAGCTGCCTAAAGGAGACGCTGTCTAATGTCATCACTCGAGTTCTAACCACTATCACGCTCAAAACATTATTATCATACATAATAACACCCATCGATCACATTAGTCCTGACCCCACACGAGGGACAGGAACCACGAGTAGTAGAGCTTTTTTGTGAAAGAGTTCGTGCGGGGAAGTACTACCACCATACCTATTTCTGCCGCAAAGCAGTAGTGCTCGCATTGCTGTGTTCCAGTTTGAAGGGTAAGGGTGCCGGTGAAATTACAGGCACATGAGACTTTTCATCTTTATGTCTCAGGAAGGCGTGCGCAGTGCAGTGCCACATAGGGCGCGTCCTAGATGGACGTGACCTAATTGTCATAACAATAGTCAATATTTATTTATTGATAGTGTAAATTATTATAAGTCAAGGTACAAGGCCTATGGGGTAATGCACTGTTCATAGGCAGAGGTTACCGCATAACATCAGGTGGGCCATCTGCTTGTTCCGTCATTCAAGTAGTATAAAAAAATAAAAATAAAATCCTTAACACACGGACCAGCAACTAATATTTCCAGATAATACAAACATTTATCCCGCAGGGGGATCGAACCCGCAACCACTCGCATCTCGGCCGGCTACTTGCCCGCCGCGCCGCGAGCAAGTTACACGTCACACAGCTTAATTAGGTTTACACAAGACATTTTCTTGGGATTTGTAACATCCTTTCTCATCTATGCTAACAGTGGACGGTACAAAGCAAATACATACATACATAGACACACGCCCCCCTCCCCGAAAGGGGCCTCAAATGGGCCTCATTTCACCGTGTGTTGCAAATATTGACAACAAAGTGTTCTCTGACAACGGAGATCGTGACCCATGGTGGCTGTAGCAAAGGCTCTGTGACCTCTGCTTTAAATAATAAAATACAAAAAAGATAATGCAAGATGATAGTAAAGTAATAAGTATTTTTTGTTTTCTCGTGAACAGCCCGACGTCCCCGCTGTCTCCGTCCCGCGCCGCGCGCCCCACGCTCGAGATCATCAGCAAGCATTCCGTCATGGAGGAGTTCGCAGCAGGTACGTCTGTCAAACACCCCCGAGCCGCGCAGCGTGCCCCGCGCTCGGAAGGTGCAACTGCAATCTAAAGTACTGTACAATTTACACTCACGAAATTGTTTTATACTTAACACAATTGTCATATTATACTTCACCAGACAAAATACAATCCAACATCTCATAAACATTCACATAACTTCAACATACACTGTTCAAAATATCACTTTTATTTATTAGACAATGTCCTTATCGCTCAGGAATGCAGCAAGCCTATTGTTTCCGAGCTCGCCGGCCGAGTCCGCCAGCCGTCCCTCTAATCGATCCGGCTCGATTTGATCATTATGTTCACTGTACTCGGGTTCAATTTGATTTTGTGAGAAGGTTTGTATTTAAAGAAGGAGTGCTCTTTACGATGGTATAATAGCGAATTAGCGACTAACTATTGTGACATGCCAGGATATCCTGACTGGACAGGAAGGCCTGACAGGAGTGGTACCGCTTTTCATCTCGACACTACCCGTGCGAAGCCGGGGCTAGCTTACACAATATTATGATAAATTACAAAACGATCCATGATTTCAATGGTTATGTATATAGTTCTTATATAAGTTGACTTGTCTTGATAGGATATCCTATTTGAGATCCCACAGCTAAGGGAACCTCATTTCCCGTACAGTGCTCTCGGCGAAACGCCAGTGCCCGAATAGAACAGAAACTAGATGCCAGCACAAATCTGTTCTCCGATAATATTTATTTTATTTTGAATGCAGAATAAATTGTGTATTTGGACGTTAAGGTGGATGCGCACGCTTGCGGCGCGAAATTCAAATTTTTTGGTGTTTTTTGCCCATTACAGCTCATCAACACTTCTTCAGTTAGCGAAAGTTGAGTTCGCGAGAACTAGGAGACTTAACACACATGTTTTAATTGATAATATCTCATAAATATCATCAGTTTAGCTATGATACCCCTAAACACATTTTTACAGTGTTTTTGTTTGTTTAGGGGTATCGTAGCTAAACTGATGATATTTATGAGATACCATCAATTAAAACATGTGTGTTAAATCTCCTAGTTGTCGCGAACTCAACTTTCGTTATCTGAAGATGTGTTGATGACCTGTAATGGGCAAAAAACACCAAAAAATTTGAATCTCGCGCCGCAAACGTGAGCATTCACCTTAACGGCTTACTTGAGAGCGGCCCGGTAATATCGTCCGTACCTGTAATTGTAATGTGATTATTGTCGTGTCTCGCAGCCGGCGGCGCGGAGCGGCTGGACGCGCTGCTGTCACGTGACGGCTCCACTCCCCCCTCCCCCTCGAGGAAGTCACTCAGCCCTGAGCGCTCTGGTGAGTTGCACTGCTACACGCGGACCTCTATCTCGCCTATTATCACTACTCACCACCCCTGTCACCTCAGATCAGGTGCTATCCGAACTTGACAGGTACACAAACAATATAAGGTCAACACAATCGGATGAGGGGAACTGGTTCAAGTCTCGCAAGATTTGATTAACATGCAAGCCATCCCCATCCTACTAATATTGTAAATCCAAGAGTTCGGATGTAGATGTTCGTCTATCGATATCGTTTACAATTATTGTCATTGCAATTAAAGATTTATAAAATTTGTTGAAAATATGAATTGCGTCCTTCCCCTCGACGCACCCGATTCTCACAGGCAGCGAAGTGTCTTCAATGAGATGGTAGTACACGCGTAGATTATGGTGACCCAAATTGAGCTATAGCTTACCGCGTACAACGCGAGCGGAGCCGCGTTATAATAACGAGCGTTGTTCGTTGCAGAGAGCCGCAACAGTGAGGACACCGTCAAGAGCGCGGGCAGTCACGACGACGGCCGCTTCACGTTACAGTCGTTCTGCGCGCTCGTCGACCGCCTCACGCCCGACAAGGAGAACGTGGACGACAACGAGGTACGACTACTATACTTTACTATACTCACGCACTGAGCGGTCACGACGACGATGCTGCTATACCTTAATGGTATACCTATCCAGCCACGCACGAACTTGGCCTGCTTCGCCGACGACACAGCTTCGATTACTTCTTTAGAGGCATGAAACCCTAAAAATGTTAGTTAGTTTAAGATGGCTACTTGACGGTATTGATATGTGTAACTGATGTTCCCGCAGAAGATGGAATCTGGCTCGTACATCGCCAGCGAAGTGGCAGCCCTGGAGCGTGAGCAGCGCGCCGTGGACCAGCGAGCAGCCGCGCTGGAGAGGCAGCTCCGCGCCGTCATGGACGCCAAGGACAACTCTGAGGTACAACCTGCACCACGAGCCGTGGACCAGCGAGCAGCCGCGCTGGAGAGGCAGCTCCGCGCCGTCATGGACGCCAAGGACAACTCTGAGGTACAACCTGCACCACGCGCCGTGGACCAGCGAGCAGCTGCGCTGGAGAGGCAGCTCCGCGCTGTCATGGACGCCAAGGACTACTCTGAGGTACAACCTGCACCACGCGCCGTGGACCAGCGAGCAGCTGCGCTGGAGAGGCAGCTCCGCGCTGTCATGGACGCCAAGGACAACTCTGAGGTACAACCTGCACCACGCGCCGTTATGCGCCGCGAGTTATGTACATAATAACTTTATGTTACTCCATTATTTTGCGTACAGTGGGTCTTATATGTAAATATAATCTTAAAAAAGGTGACAAAAAATAAAAATAAACATCTGAGCAGCGAACAAGATCGGCAGCGGGCCGAGTTGACCACGGGTAGAGCGGACCACGAACAAAAATGAATGTGGTGCGGGCTGAACGGACAGTGGGCTCAGTTGACCATGTGGCCATTGATGATATTAATAACGAACTTAATTTAAAAGCGATATGCTAAATTCAATTCTTTCAATTGTAGAAAAAATGGCGAAGAACATTATTTTCCTGTATCCGAACACCACGCTGCCCGGTAAATGAATGAGTAAACCTACCAGTAAACACACCAGTACTAGTAGTAAATGAACGAGTACGCCTACCAGTAAACACACCATTACTAGTAGTAATTGAACAAGTACACCTACCAGTAAACACATCAGTACTAACCTAACCTAACCAACCATTAAACACACCAGTACTAGTAGTAAATGAACCAGTACACCTAACAGTAAACCAACCAGTACTATTAGTAAATGAACGAGTACGCCTACCAGTAAACACACTAGTACTAGTAGTAAATGAACGAGTACACCTAACAGTAAACACACCAGTACTAGTAGTAAATGAACGAGTACACCTACCAGTAAACACACCAGTACTAGTAGTAAATGAACCAGTACACCTACCAGTAAACACACCAGTACTAGTAGTAAATGAACGAGTACGCCTACCAGTAAACACACCAGTACTAGTAGTAAATGAACGAGTACGCCTACCAGTAAACACACCAGTACTAGTAGTAATTGAACAAGTACACCTACCAGTAAACACATCAGTACTAACCTAACCTAACCTAACCTACTTTTAAACACACCAGTACTAGTAGTAAATTAACCAGTACACCTAACAGTAAACCAACCAGTACTATTAGTAAATGAACGAGTACGCCTACCAGTAAACACACCAGTACTAGTAGTAAATGAAAGAGTACACCTAACAGTAAACACACCAGTACTAGTAGTAAATGAACGAGTACACCTACCAGTAAACACACCAGTACTAGTAGTAAATTAACCAGTACACCTACAAGTAAACACACCAGTACTAGTAGTAAATGAACGAGTACGCCTACCAGTAAACACACCAGTACTAGTAGTAATTGAACAAGTACACCTACCAGTAAACACATCAGTACTAACCTAACCTAACCTACCATTAAACACACCAATACTAGTAGTAAATGAACCAGTACACCTAACAGTAAACCAACCAGTACTATTAGTAAATGAACGAGTACGCCTACCAGTAAACACACCAGTACTAGAAGTAAATGAACGAGTACACCTAACAGTAAACACACCAGTACTAGTAGTAAATGAACGAGTACACCTACCAGTAAACACACCAGTACTAGTAGTAAATGAACCAGTACACCTACCAGTAAACACACCAGTACTAGTAGTTAATGAACGAGTACACCTACCAGTAAACACACCAGTTCTAGTAGTAAATGAACGAGTACACCTACCAGTAAACACACCAGTACTAGTAGTAAATGAACGAGTACACCTACCAGTAAACACACCAGTACTAGTAGTAAATGAACGAGTACACCTACCAGTAAACACACCAGTACTAGTAGTAAATGAACGAGTACACCTACCAGTATACACACCAGTACTAGTAGTAAATGAACGAGTACACCTACCAGTAAACACACCAGTACTAGTAGTAAATGAACGAGGACGCCTACTAGTAAACACACCAGTTCTAGTAGTAAATGAACGAGTACACCTACCAGTAAACACACCAGTACTAGTAGTAAATGAACGAGTACACCTACCAGTAAACACACCAGTACTAGTAGTAAATGAACGAGTACGCCTACCAGTAAACACACAAGTACTAGTTGTAAATGAACGAGTACACCTACCAGTAAATACACCAGTACTAGTAGTAAATGAACGAGACAACCACCAGTAAACACACCAGTACTAGTAGTAGTCGAGTATTATACCTATCTCGCTCGTACAAAGTTGATATACATTTAGTTGATTACACTCAGTTTAGGAAGTAGCGTTGTTTTATACAGGGTATGGCAAGAATGGGACTCTCAGGGCTAGTACATTTTCTGTTGTAGTTACAGAGGTTTGTTCTTAGGAAACATTAGGTAAAATTTTATGACAATAAAAACTGTATTTAACGTTTTTTTTTTGTAGTTGTACAGTATGTAATTTATTTAAAAATTTTAAAGCTTGTAGCATAGTAATATCACGAGTTCACGACAAATACGACCAAATAAAAGTTAAGCACTTTCATTTGTCAGTACAGTCAGTCAGTCTTCTTATAATAATCCGTTAAAATATTGTCATTTCTTACTATTGGATAGTGTGAAAAGCGTGTGAAACAGAGATAGCGCTCTAACTGAAGCAATGCTTCAACTGAAATAGCGCATATCAGTAAATGTGTAATGTACTCGGCAGGAGGAGGCGCACCTGATGTCGCAGTGGTTCAACCTCGTCAACAAGAAGAACGCGCTGCTTCGGCGGCAGATGCAGCTCAACATACTGTGAGTAGAGGGCACTGGGACATGTGTGATGTACGCGGCAGGAGAAGGCGCACCTGATGTCGCAGTGGTTCAACCTCGTCAACAAGAAGAACGCGCTGCTTCGGCGGCAGATGCAGCTCAACATACTGTGAGTAGAGGGCACTGGGACATGTGTAATGTACTCGGCAGGAGGAGGCGCACCTGATGTCGCAGTGGTTCAACCTCGTCAACAAGAAGAACGCGCTGCTTCGGCGGCAGATGCAGCTCAACATACTGTGAGTAGAGGGCACTGGAACATGTGTGATGTACGCGGCAGGAGACGCACCTGATGTCGCAGTGGTTCAACCTCGTCAACAAGAAGAACGCGCTGCTTCGGCGGCAGATGCAGCTCAACATACTGTGAGTAGAGGGCACTGGGACATGTGTGATGTACGCGGCAGGAGACGCACCTGATGTCGCAGTGGTTCAACCTCGTCAACAAGAACAACGCGCTGCTTCGGCGGCAGATGCAGCTCAACATACTGTGAGTAGAGGGCACTGGGACATGTGTGATGTACGCGGCAGGAGACGCACCTGATGTCGCAGTGGTTCAACCTCGTCAACAAGAAGAACGCGCTGCTTCGGCGGCAGATGCAGCTCAACATACTGTGAGTAGAGGGCACTGGGACATGTGTAATGTGCTCGGCAGGAGGATGCGCACCTGATGTCGCAGTGGTTCAACCTCGTCAACAAGAAGAACGCGCTGCTTCGGCGGCAGATGCAGCTCAACATACTGTGAGTAGAGGCACACGCGAACAGCGAGACCCGGAGGGGTCGCAGAGCTTATCGGAACATTCAAGCTTCACGTTAGTTCACTGTTTCAATAATCGTCAATTAGAAACAATACTACTTTAATATTTACTGGGGATCGATTTTACGAGCTGAAATTGGCTATTTTTGAACAAGCATTAGTTAGACCGTTATGCTTAATTTGAGTTAAATATATTTGTATCTGTGCGGCCGTAACACCTACAGCTTGAATTACTTGTATGATTCCAGCGAGCAAGAGGAGGACCTGAGCCGCAGATGCGAGCTACTGGCGCGTGAGCTGCGCCTGTCGCTGGGCGTGGACGAGTGGAGGAAGACGCCCGGACAGAAGCGCAGGGAGAGACTACTGCTGCAGGTTAGTCACAGCACACATCCGCTGCTAGACGAGCGCTCCCCCGCAGGTAGATGCGAGCTGCTGGCGCGTGAGCTGCGCCTATCGCTGGGCGTGGACGAGTGGAGGAAGACGCCCGGACAAAAGCGCAGGGAGATACTACTGCTGCAGGTCAGTCACAGCACACGTCCGCTGCTAGACGAGCGCTCCTCCGCAGGTAGATGCGAGCTACTGGCGCGTGAGCTGCGCCTGTCGCTGGGCGTGGATGAGTGGAGGAAGACGCCCGGACAGAAGCGCAGGGAGAGACTACTGCTGCAGGTTAGTCACAGCACACGTCCGTTGCTAGACGAGCGCTCCCCCGCAGGTAGATGCGAGCTGCTGGCGCGTGAGCTGCGCCTGTCGCTGGGCGTGGACGAGTGGAGGAAGACGCCCGAACAGAAGCGCAGGGAGAGACTACTGCTGCAGCTCAGTCACAGCACACGTCCGCTGCTAGACGAGCGCTCCCCCGCAGGTAGATGCGAATTACTGGCGCGTGAGCTGCGCCTGTCGCGGGGCGTGGACGAGTGGAGGAAGACGCCCGGACAGAAGCGCAGGGAGAGACTACTGCTGCAGGTTAGTCACAGCACACGTCCGCTGCTAGACGAGCGCTCCCCCGCAGGTAGATGCGAGCTGCTGGCGCGTGAGCTGCGCCTGTCGCTGGGCGTGGACGAGTGGAGGAAGACGCCCGAACAGAAGTGCAGAGAGAGACTACTGCTGCAGCTCAGTCACAGCACACGTCCGCTGCTAGACGAGCGCTCCCCCGCAGGTAGATGCGAGCTGCTGGCGCGTGAGCTGCGCCTGTCGTTGGGCGTGGACGAGTGGAGGAAGACGCCCGGACAGAAGCGCAGGGAGAGACTACTGCTGCTGGTCAGTCACAGAACAGTTGACTAGGTAACACATTTTTCGAAACTCATAGATCTGAAGAGGTTAGTTCTACGACACAATAAACATTCAATACAACTTAGATATATATAGATAGAAACCTCTAAGCAATAACTAAAAAAATCATCTTTAGAGAACCTCCCTTCTCCCTGAGCCTGGGCTCCTGCCACCAGGTAAATTTATTTTGTTCAATCTTTTGTACAAAAGGACCGCTAAACAAAGTTTCAACACTCCGGGATTAATTTCACCCGCGCTTTGGCCCCAGTTTGACCGGGCTGTGGACGAGTGGAGGACGACGCAGGTCAGTTACAGGTGGATGCTGCTGCCTATCCCCGGGTGTAATCCCTTACTCGGCTGTTACGACGTCCACGAGAGGAGACGGATGGGTCTATTCGTTTACGGAAACACAGGGAGTAGTCGGTGGGTCTATTCGTTTGTTGGCCGGACACGCAGCACTGGTGACGATGATATATTCTTACATTTGCAGGAACTGCTCTCAGCCGTTAACGAAAGGGATAGACTTGTGCAAGAAATGGACGAACAGGAGAGAGCGTAAGTATTGTTATACACTTGTATGTAGTATCATAGTTGTGCCTTGGGGCCGGAAGGTATTGAGATGCCAACTCCCGCTTAGCCCATTGAGAAATCAGTTCCCTTTTACCCCATGACAAGGGAGCTGCCTCTTCCCGCTTAGCCCGTAGTAAGTGAGAAAGCCGTCTCCTTTTACCCCGTAATAAGTGAGGAAACTGTTCTCAGCTATCCCGTTAACAGTGAGAAGACTAAAAGTCTCAAAATCCTCTCTCATAATTTAGACGGGATGTGCGTCGAAAGGAGATTTTGACTCTAATCCTAAAAAACCGTTCCTAGTTAGCCTGTAATAAGTCAGAAAACCGGTCCTAGTTAGCCTGTACTAAGTGAGAAAACCGTTCCTAGTTAGCCTGTAATAAGTGAGAAAACCGTTCCTAGTTAGCCTGTAATAAGTGAGAAAACCGTTCCTAATTAGCCTGTAATAAGTGAGAAAACCGTTCCTAGTTAGCCTGTAATAAGTGAGAAAACCGTTCCTAGTTAGCCTGTAATAAGTGAAAAAACCGTTCCTAGTTAGCCTGTAATAAGTGAGAAAACCGTTCCTAGTTAGCCTGTAATAAGTGAGAAAACCGTTCCTAGTTAGCTTGTAATAAGTGAGAAACCCAGTTCTCAGCCGCCCTTTACTATGTGGGAAACCAGATTCAACAACTTAGCGCCTCCTTATACAAGGAGGCGCTAAGTTGTTGAACGACTATACAGTCGTGGTTGTATCTGAATCTGAAAACAACGTATGAACTGGGATCATCCGCCGAGCCAAGCTACACAAAGAGTGCCGATGGAGCTCACTTCTGCGCCAGCGCCAGAGATAGACGGACGTTGCACATTAGCATATACCAGCAGTAGTGTCAATTTTGATAATTATTTTCTTGTAATAGTACATTATGATAATAGTGTGTAATGTTGGTGATTACCGCTGAGGCACCATTGAGACCCGAGCCGTTAGGTGAGGGTCTTAAGAGAGCCGAGGACGGTAATCATCAATACACACGTGTAACATACGACGTTTTTCAACACACTTGTGAAGAAAATAATAATAAAACAGAAATACACACTCTGTGTTAATGTTCAACTGTCACTATAACTCACTTGTGAATAATAGCAATGATAAAGCCACAGTTTGATTACAGGTGTCATTATGTGCCTAATTGCGGTGAAATTAGAGCCACTTTATGAGCAAGCGTGTTGAAAAATTATTTTGTTAAGAAATTCCTTTCGATTTGATTTGTGTTTGATTTTTAAGTAAATTATTCTCGTAGTTTAAGCGAGCTGCGCGGCGCGGCCAGCACTGGGGACATCATGGCTGCTATAATGATAACTACTGTCGTTCACAGGATAGCGGATGATGCCGAAATCGAGCACAATCTGTCGCAAGTGGAGATGGATAGCAACAAGAAACCAAACTGTATCATACAGTGAACGACTAGTGTACAATCGCCACGCGGTGATCGGTTCATTCTCGCGTCCGCTGAGAGCCCGCTGTCGGTGCAGTTGACGTATCATCCTCGCCGACTCGCTGCCCGACTCCGGTTCACGATGACTCCATTCACAAATGTTGTACACATTAGATCCATTTAAAAAAGACAGTTGAAAGGGATCTATTGAGAACAAAGTAGTTTTTTCCTTAGAGCAACGCAAAATGTAACCTAAAGTTAATCATTTATTTACAGAAAGAATAATACAACTAATACAAGGTATGTACAAAATACATATGAAACAGTTGTGCTACCCGAAGACCGCTGCTAGAGATCTAAAGGTAGCTCAACTGATCCAAATCACTACCAGCCGGAAGCGTCTCTAAGATGCTGGCTGCAGGAGAGTTACTAGGTACAGTTGTTAGTTTTTATTAAATACATAATGGATCTAGGCCGAAATTAAGTTTTCAGTACATCCCCATTCTCAAAACTGGTTCTTATGAGAAATACAATTGTCATTAAACCATAATTGAACTGTTCTATGGTTCTAAAGAGAATGATACAATTCACGGGTATAAATAAGTCCACTAGGTTATTTCAATAATACGAATCTGCGTTTGTTTTATTACTTTTGGTGATGTATTTCTGAAAGCCTATTTTTATATGAGTTTATTCTGTAGTCAAATTGTGTGTACTGGTCGCGTCCTGGTCACCCTGCAACGGGTCAGGCTGAGGTGAGGTGTCCTTGAAGAGGCCTCGTGGTCGACGCTGCAAGAAACAGTGTGGTGAAAGAACTCATCGCAGTGGGTCCTTTCGCGCACAATGCTAGAGGTTTAGTTGTAAGTGGGAAATGAATTAATTTGACCTCATTACGAAAGATTGTTTAAACTAGGTTTAGACCAGGCCTACCTAGACTAGGCTTAAATATCGACTTTTGGTAAATACCACTTTAACACAATAGCAGACGGTTGGTTTTGCAAAATCAATCCTCGTGCTACTACACACATTTCCAACGTGTCAAACTGACGGACCTTCTATGAAAGTGTTACATCACAATCGAAATTATAATCTCCATACAAGTTATCAAACAATTATTCATGTCAACTATCAATTTGTACAATATCGCTAAGCTAGGGGGCTGCCTGGGTTCAGAGAAACCAGAGATTTTCTATGACGTAACAGTCCTATTGAACCTCGGAAGAAGAACTAAAGCATGGAACTAAGGCTAAAATCGAAACGGTATCGATTATACCAGTCTCATTCTTTTATATGAATGTATTCATGTGTTGGAATGAGACACGCATATATCTATCTGTTTTTATTTGTTTAACTCGTACCAGGCCCAATGTCAAATTACTACTACATTCATGGTAACAATCTAGGAAGATGTATATGCATGGTGCCAATATTCAGGGTACGGAACGGAAAAACGACTGTCGTGTGACAATATATTTGTTTCCCTCTAACATAGGATAGCAAGCTATCTTCTAGGATAGGAGTAAGAAGGAACACTCTATGCTATTTTAGCACTCACTCCATACTATTATACCTCCATGTATAGAACAAATGGGAGTTATATACTGATAATTTCGAGGTTCTGTCATTTTGGACATCAAAATTACAAAACCTCGGAATTCCGAAGACACTTCGGTCTATCTAGCTCGAGAATTGGTTTCGAAAAACAAACCATCTCCTTTTCTATTAAAGTCGTATTAACTCGTTTAAAAGCCGATATGTAAGCCATTAGGCGTGGTCTAAACCCAGGGCCCTTATTCGCTATGACCATAGGAGATTCCTTGCCAATAACGTGTGACGTCATAATGTATTCTATACGATGATTCCACGCAGATGTAACGAGCCCGCGTTATGTCACCGTTCGGTCATAGCGAATAAGGGGGCCGGTTTAAAACGTCTTTCGTAATGAGAGCCATTGAATTTGAAGGGTTTCAACGGAGACCTCGGAACTTATAATACTCATTGTTATGTGTCCTATAGATCAATTATGATTTTAGTTTGAAAATTATCGAATGGGTTCAGAATATGAACATGTTTAGACGTACGTTTTTTACGTATTTTGTATAGTATTTGGCTTATTAATTTAATATCTCGACAAAGTTATAATAAACTGCAATCTTGACAAACAATTGCTCGTATTGAATAAAACAGTAGTAGTGGTGTGTCGACGTACTGTTCGAAGTATATTGGTATTTTAAGCTTACCAAAGAGTTTATTTAAATTTTATATTATTTTAGCGTTACTAAACCATTTTATGTAAAGTGATATTTAAGTACAATTATTTTATGATTGTTTACGCTGCATTGTCTAGAATTATTTTAACAGATTTGGAAATGACAAGTTAGAGATTTTGACACGAAACTCTTATTGTAATGTAAATAGTTTTATTATTTTAATTAATTTGTTTTAAAAAATCGTCTTGCCTTCGATATCACACATAAACTAATCAATTCATCATACAAATCAAACAATAATGTTATGATCAAAACCTCAATACATAGCTAATAAATAAAGATGAAATAGGAAAACACATTTTATTATTCAACAACTACCAATTTAACTAGCTTGATCATTAGGTTTATAATACCAAAGCAATAAGATCACAGAATCGTTAACGCTTCAATTACCTACTTACCACTTGGATAACAACTTAAACATCGTCCATAGTTCAGTACAAAGGTAGGTCTAATAAATACAAATGTAATCTTAATGATCATGAAGAATTGTCGGTTTTTGACGTTGATGTGACATTATATATATATATATATATATTTATATTGCACATGTCGTATCGAACATAAAATCATGCTGAAATCACTGTAAACTATGCTGTTTTATTTAAGATTTCAAGAAGTATGTAATTGGTAGATCGCACAGTGTGTCGTCAGTGAACAGTACATTTTGGGTCTAACCGTGTCGGCCACCCCTGATATTATACCATACTAGCAGCGCCCCGCGGTTTCACCCGCGTATCTATTAAGAACATTGTAATTACCATATTTTTAAGCGAATAAATGAATTACTAACTAACTAACTAAGACTCGATCCCGTGGGAATATCGAGATAAAAATGTGCCTATGTGTTATTCCGGGAGTCCAGTTATCTTCATTCCAAATTTCATGCAAATCCGTCCAGCCGTTTCAGCAGCGTGAGGAAGTAACAAACACACACACACACACACAAACTTTCGCATTTATAATATTAGTAGGATGCCGTATCGAACATAAAATCATAAATCATTTATTGCTTATGAATCTATCTATGTATTATAATTTATCTAGGTAAAATATAATTGCATTAGATGTTAGGTTGTTAAGGAATAAGATCGCTAGATTCTGCTTTTGAGCGTACAAACATTAGACTGGTAAGTCAGAGTCTAGGAAGAAGGCGGTCTCGAGCCGGCGCTATAATGCTAAGTCGTATGCTTAGAGCATTGCAGGTCTCCGTACCGGAGTGCTCGATGGCCGTACGTGCTACGATTGATTACAATTGTAATGTATACCTACGTATAGCTAGCGACCCCCGATTGTTTAGCTTCTAACGTATTGAGGCACTAATTATTTAACTAAAGGCACTATTAATTGGACCAGTAGAAACCCCCTAAATTCGTTAGGAGGTCGCTATTTTGAGTATTACGGAGGAATAACTAATAGGATAGTTAGCATATTGGTGTAAACTGTTAGCGTAAGTTCTGAAAATAAATAAATCTAAATAAGTAAATAATTTACTTATTTGTCCAAGATAAGTTTCGATATTCTATTATCGTGCCTCCATGGCAATTTGACCATACCATAGACGTAGAATTTTTTCGCATGGACCATACCAGAGTTATAGCTATAACTTCATGGACCATACACTCTGCTCGATGCTTGGAGGAATTAGCTGAATGAAGTAAATGGAAAGAGAAAGGGACTCTTGCCGCCATTTCGGAAGAGAGTAGAGTCTAGATTTCAGTTTCCATGCGTCTCGTTATCGCTTTACTTTAGTTATTGTTCAGAGTTTTCGTTGGTATTATTATTTTTAAGAACTACAGCGAAAAAAACACCTACGGATGTTTTGATAGATGTTCAGGCACGTGTTCAGGGGCCTACCATAGGTTTGTAATTTGTTACAACTCGGACTCGGAATAACGAAAACCGAATTGCGACTCGAAATGTGGTAATTTATTAAGTAAGTTTATTAAGTTCAAGCACAAATTACAGGGCACAAAAAATATTAACATTAGAGAATTAATTTTATTTAACAGAATGGCAGAATTTATATGGTGTCATCGATGAGCGCCCCTAGCGGATAAGTTGCGGAACTTATTAGCAAATATACCAATGAAACCTATACTAGCAAGTTTATCTAGGTTTCTTTGGATATACAGACTACCGTAAAACGGAAAACGACTCACTGCAATCGTTTCGTGATACAAACTCACGGTTACAACGGTTTTTCTGCAAAACGCGATGACGAGTGCCCAAATTGATAGTACTAGGTACTATAGCGCCTTAACCCCCGACGCAAAAATACAAGTTTGACCGCACCGTAGCTCTTAAAACGGGTGAACCGATTTGAATGCGGTTTTTTTTATTTGAAAGCATGTTATCGTACGGTGGCTCCTAGTGATGTTTTATCAAAATCGGATCAGCCGTTTCATTGCGTTGAATGAAAAAATATTACTTACCTACGGAAATACCTCTGGCAATAAAGGATCAGCAGAACAAGCTAAAGCTTTTGAAAATAAAAAAGTTTAGGTGATTATTTATTTACGAAAGTGCACGGTAATATTAGCAGTTCATTATATTGTGGGGCTGCGTGGCGTATCCTAGGGTGTCCGGGCCATTCGTGGCGTATCCTCGGGAGGACGGTTCATTCGTGGCGTATCGCAGGGAGCCCGGTTCAGTCGTCGTGGCGGATTGTAGAGAGCCCGGTTCTTTCGCCGTGACGTATTGTAGGGAGTACGCGTCATTAGTTCTTTCCAACTGGTTATCCTCTTGAAACATTTTATCTAGAACATAGACAAAGAGTGTACCTATTTCAATAAAAAAAACCTTACTGACGGAATAGATAACGCGCAAATAATTACAAATCGTTACTTTTAGGGTTCCTCGCCTCAAATCTACCAACGGATCATCTCATATGGATTTTACAACTGCGTTTCTGAATGTAGATTTAAAATAAGAAGTTTACATGGAAGTTCCTGAAGGTTTTGAACAAAATTGAGGGAAAGACTATACAGAGTGTATCGGCTACATAAAGCTGTTTATGGACTTAAACAAGCGCCGAAGTTTTGGAACGAGAAGATAAACTCTGTTCTTGTGGAAAAACTTATATTCAAAAGAATCTGTTCTGAGAAGTTATGGATTTGTGAGGTCTCTAATTGGTACTTATAAAAAGATTATCATCCCTACGCAAGGTTTGTGTCATATTTAGATAACAGCGCAATGAGACAACAGGGCTTAATTGCAGGTCGTTCGGGGTCGAAAATTGTCAAAAACTGTATTGTATGGTGAATGGTCTAATAAACTGTAAAACCGGCCAAAACTGTAGGAAGGAACTGTATAGGTGAACGTAAGTATAACGATAGCGCCACGGAGAAGCGAACAAGCGAGATGCAGTATAAACTACAAATAAGAGAAGGATTCAAGAGCTAACGAATGAAGGGAAGAATCATCACATCGGACCATCATAACACAAGCAATGGGGGTCCGAATATCGGCACGCGCTACAGCAGGCGAGTAGGTACGAGTGGTGTGCCGTCCGATTGAGCGAGGCCTAACTGAAGTTCCGACGGCAACAAAATAAGGTATTAGGTAAGTTATATGCAAAGTTTACATGGACTCAGGCATACAACATACCTACACTGTACATCATATATTCTTTCTAGTTATATCATTCTCTTATTTTAGAAGTTACGGGGGGTGACACACATTTTACCACTTTGGAAGAGTCGCTTGCGCAAACTATTCAGTATAGAAAAAAAAAAACGAAACATCAATATCATTTTTGAAGACATATCCATAGATAAACCACACGTAAGGTTTTGATGAAAAATAATTTTGAGATTAATTTTCAGTCATGGAAGTATGGGGAACCCCAAAAATTAGTATTTTTTTTCTATTACTGTGTGAAAATCTTAATGCGATTTATAGAATACATCTACTTACCAAGTTTCAACAGCAATAGCTCTTATAGTTTCGGAAAAAAGTGGTTGTGTCATACACGGACAGACAGACAGACAGACATGACGAAACCATAAGGGTTCCGTAATTTTGTTACGGAACCCTAAAAACGGCTTATTACCACTGTATTTCGTCGCTTTGCCGTATTTATAAGCCGTTATTTATTTATTTAATATGTTTCCCAACCACGATAGTTTCAATTCTATATTATCGGATTGCGTTAATGTCTAAATTTCAGTTATGACGTGCTTAGAGCGCCTAAGATCTCGAAAATAAATTTCTTAAATAAAGTCTTTCAATGTATTAACTATATTTCATTCGACTGTACTC
Source organism: Operophtera brumata (assembly GCA_932527175.1). Lineage (NCBI taxonomy): Eukaryota > Metazoa > Arthropoda > Insecta > Lepidoptera > Geometridae > Operophtera > Operophtera brumata. The sequence goes on along the minus strand of OW052239.1, from coordinate 46,677,358 downwards.
TGTCCAGTTGCTAATCCGTCCACCTGAGAATCTGTCCAGTTGAGAATCTGTCCAGTTGCGAATCTGTCCACTTGCTACGGAGGCACTAATATGACAGCGAGTTGATCTGATTATGAAAACGGAACTCTTCGATGATGCTTGGACTCATTTTCATCAGCACACGGTTCCGATCACTAACTGAATCAAAGCTTGTTCAGAAGAATAAATCTTTCAACAAAAAAACTTATTACTACGGAAAATGTGTTTTATTCGTACTAATAGAAGGTACGAGTATGTTACACGGGGATGAAGAGATTTAATGACTGCCAGTTTTTCGGTGTCAAAATCGGTTGCGAGACACCAACGACATCCAGTCTGACTTAGTTCGCACGCGATCTGTCGGTGGTGTAGTGCTATGACGAAATGCTAATTTTTATCTTATGGTAACTATAACAAGATACCTATATTGAGTCACTGTGTGTAGACATTACACAGGTAGACATTGGGTCTAACTGTGTTATTTACAGTTACAGGGTTCCCTGTAGAAGGTGAGACACGATCTAAGTCGTGCTGCGGTGTTTTTTACCAGTTCTTGGACCCCTATCTTAACAACCCCCGCCCGGCTAGACTTGTACCTTGTACCTACTACTGTCCGACCCACCTGCCATGTTTCGTAAAGATTAACGCTATGAAACTTATCCTCAGACAAACATACATACCAAACACCGATTCGTTGACGTAAGGGTCGCGACACATCTGCGGAACGTACGGCGCCGATCGTTCGGTTCAATACGCTCGCAGTGTTTTTCAAGTTCCCTATGACGACACATCAGCCGAAATTACGTCGCGTTCAGCGTAGCGCCGAACCTCCCTTCGAGCGATTATTTCATCCAAAACGCATTCAATGTATTTTGCATAGCAAGCGACACATCATGCGACGCGTTACGCGACTGAAAGTTCGAACTAGACGCCGCGTAATTCCGACTGTTCGGCGCGTTTGTGTGTCATGCCAACCGAGTACTACGACCGATAATTCAGTAGCCGAAGTGTCGGCACCGTACTTCGGCAGGTGTGGCACATACTTGCGAGAACTCACTCGACTCGTTCAATAATTGTAGTTCCTTACCAAACACTAGATCGCCAGTGAATAACACATAGAACAGCAACCCCCCGGTGGCGAGGAGTCTGCAACAAAAGGTATTATTAGCGAGCTTGTGCCACCATCGCGCCTCCCTCCGCCCTCCTGCTGGGACTCCCCCCTATGCTAGAAGAGAGACTGGGTCCAGGCCCAGTTCTCCACCTGTGTGGAGCATGCCGGACCTCCTACAGGTCACAAGGTCCTCAGCACGTCAAGAGGCCCTCGCTCAATTATTGTAATCGTGTTAGCGCATTGTGCAGACAGTCTCATTCACTGTGCCGTCGTGTTCGATGTGTAGGTAGGTACACAATAAGGTCTAATTTCTTTTATACAATATCTTCAATGTGCGTGCATGCTTGTTGCGAGAGGGAGACGGCGCACGCGAGGCTGTCGCTCGCAGACAGAGATAGGTAAAAACCGGGCTACGATAAAAAAAAACGCAAATCGATGTACAGAGGGGCTAGTCTGCAAATTTGACAAGCAACTTACACGGGCGTGAGGTGCACACTACACGGATTTTTGTATGGAATTTGAGGTTCTCAAGGTCCGCTAGGGGCGCTCTTCGATTTCTCCATACTAAAATCTGTGTAGTGTACACCACACGGCCGTGTTAGTTGCTTGTCAAATTTGCAGACTAGCCCCTCAGACAGGACAGCCATTTAGTACACGGGTGCTTTAGGATAACCCATAGTGAAAATGAGCACCTTTTGAGACTCTGCCTACCCTTTTGGGGAAAAAGACGTGTGTAATGCCTGTAACTGTGGTGTTAGTAACTGAGGCTAAATAATATTGCTACAGTTGCGAAGTAAAAAATAAAAGAAACATATTCCAGATTTGTGAAACAAAATAAGATGTAAATAAAGCGGCCAAGTGCGAGTCGGACTCGCCCATGAAGGGTTCCGTAGCAGCAAGTAACATAATATAAAAGTTCTTGGATGGATTACGATTAATGACGTATTAAAAAAAAACTAGTTACTAGATCTCGTTCAAACCAATTTTGAGTGAAAGTTTACATGGTAATGTACATCATATATTTTTTTTTACATGGACTTAGGCATACAATATACACTGTACATCATATATTTTTTTTAGTTTTATCATTCTTTTATTTTAGAAGTTATGGGGGGGGGGGCGGGGGGGACACTTTTTACCACTTTGGAAGTGTCTCTCGCGCAAACTATTCAGTTTAGAAAAAAATTATATTAGAAACCTCAATATCATTTTTGAAGACCTATCCATAGATACCCCATCATCACGTATGGGTATGATGATAAAAAGTTTTTTGAGTTTCAGTACTGAGTATGGGGAACCCAAAAATAAAAAACTACTTACTAGATCTCGTTCAAACCAATTTTGAGTGAAAGTTTACATGGTAATGTACATCATATATTTTTTTTAGTTTTATCTTTCTCTTCTTTTAGAAGTTATGGGGGGGGGGGACACATATTTTACCACTTTGGAAGTGTCTCTCGCGCAAACTATTCAGTTTAGAAAAAAATTATATTAGAAACCTCAACATCATTTTTGAAGACCTATCCATAGATACCCCACAAGTATAGGTTTGATGAAAAAAATAATTTTTGAGTTTCAGTTCTAAGTATGGGGAACCCCAAATATAATTGTTTTTTTTTCAATTTTTGTGTAAAAATCTTAATGCGGTTCACAGAATACATCTACCTACCAAGTTTCAACAGTATAGCTCTTATAGTTTCGGAAAAAAAAGGCTGTGACATACACGGACAGACAGACAGACAGACAGACAGACAGACATGACGAATCCATAAGGGTTCCTTTTCTTTGACTACGGAACCCTGAAAATATGGTAAGTTTGTGAATACACTAACAAACAGTACTATAAGTAAGTATGTAAGCAAATTAGGTTTAAAATTTTAACAAAAACATAAACTAAACAATTAAAATCAAATAATAATTTTAAAAAAATAGATAATATAACACTATAACCAGTAGGTGCAAAAACAATAGTTATAAAGTATTTCGGCGAGATTGAGTACCTACCCCTGCCTATTAGATAAGATGCGACAATCATGTCATGCGACAGCGTGTGTGTGTACTAATAGATCCCGTATACCTATAATTTTGTTACTAATAAATCCTGTCTCCACCAGGATCAGTTTATAATATTTTAATTATTTAGTAGTCTGCAGTGTTTCCTTTTCACGGGATTAGTGAAGATGGTGGTACAGTTCCAACTTACAAGCACGATAATATAATATTACACGTGACGCAGCAGCAGAGTCGTCTGCGGAGTTTCCTCGTCGCGGGATTAGTGAAGATGGCGCATGGCGGTACAGTTACAACTTACAAGCACGATAATATGATATTACACGTGATGCAGCAGCAGAGTCGTCTGCGGAGTTTCCTCGTCGCGGGATTAGTGAAGATGGCGGTACAGTTACAACTTACAAGCACGATAATATGATATTACACGTGACGCAGTAGCAGAGTCGTCTGCGGAGTTTCCTCGTCACGGGATTTGTGAAGATGCGGTACAGTTACAACTTACAAGCACGATAATATGATATTACACGTGACGCAGTAGCAGAGTCGTCTGCGGAGTTTCCTCGTCACGGGATTAGTGAAGATGGCGGTACAGTTACAACTTACAAGCACGATAATATGATATTACACGTGACGCAGTAGCAGAGTCGTCTGCGGAGTTTCCTCGACACGGGATTTGTGAAGATGCGGTACAGTTACAACTTACAAGCACGATAATATGATATTACACGTGACGCAGTAGCAGAGTCGTCTGCGGAGTTTCCTCGTCACGGGATTAGTGAAGATGGCGGTACAGTTACAACTTACAAGCACGATAATATGATATTACACGTGACGCAGTAGCAGAGTCGTCTGCGGAGTTTCCTCGACACGGGATTTGTGAAGATGCGGTACAGTTACAACTTACAAGCACGATAATATGATATTACACGTGACGCAGTAGCAGAGTCGTCTGCGGAGTTTCCTCGACACGGGATTTGTGAAGATGCGGTACAGTTACAACTTACAAGCACGATAATATGATATTACACGTGACGCAGTAGCAGAGTCGTCTGCGGAGTTTCCTCGACACGGGATTTGTGAAGATGCGGTACAGTTACAACTTACAAGCACGATAATATGATATTACACGTGACGCAGTAGCAGAGTCGTCTGCGGAGTTTCCTCGTCACGGGATTAGTGAAGATGGCGGTACAGTTACAACGTTGGGCCTGCGTTGGTGCGTTGCGCTGCTGAAAAATTGCCATCTTAAATTGTGAACCTGAGCTGAAACAGATAGAACATTTAGCTGATGTTAGTCAAATGGTATGCGCGCAGCCAAATGCTCAAAACGTTGGAGGAAAACATTGAGAGGGAACTGGCATGCCTAGAAGCAAAAACACGTAAGCGTTTAAAGGTAAGGTATAGGTAGCCCCGGACTCTCTTCGACAGGTATACTCGCCATCCTGCCGCGAACTACGAGTACCCTTGTACCTACCACAGCACAGATACAGCACTCTTCATGCAATTTGGTAGGTGAGTAGGTAGTATTCGGGTAAAAACAAATGAGACCGTCAGATCAAGTGGGGTGTCTTATGGAAGCGCTTTGCTTGGACATTTCAAAACTATTTTTAATTATTTTTTAGGCTAAGTATGTAGTTTTGGAGATACTAGGAAAAATCGAAAATCTATAAAATCTATAAGTACCTCTAGGGTACTTCCAGCAATCCCACAATGCTGAAAGGTGCGCTTGTAGGAAATGATCACGAGGTGTTCCCGAGAAATAATTACCTAGGTATCTCATTAAATGTTTTTAGAAGTCAGTAAGGAAGGTAATGAATGTAGGTGAACTACCTACATCGCGTGTATTCTGCGAGGTGTCAGTGCGGGCGGGCCACTAGGCGTTACCCTGGAGTCGATGGTGAAGCTACTAGAGAAGGTGCTTCACAGAAAGGTGAACTTCACTTCATTACATTCTGCGCCTTGCAAACCTATACGGAGCAACATTACTCCTCAGTGGCAGCGCCCTTCGCTCCCTCTCAATGTCCGGTCGTGATAGTTTAGATTGTTATGCTATTACAGACCTTGAACAGGTTCCAATGCAGGAACGATCACATCAAATTTCACATAAAAATTTTGCTCGACTACAATAAACAAAGTAGGTACCATAGAGAAATTTGTATGGTAGGTATGTACAAGGACAAGTAGATCATAGATCAAATCTAATATCTTTATTGAAGTACCTACACAAGTCGTAGAACGAGAATATTATACTCTGTTCGGTATCTACAAAGAGAATAATTGACACTTCGAGCGTAGAGTTACATAAGTACAGATCTACCAACTTATCTGTAGAATGAAATGTATGTAGTTTCATTCTCCAGATAAGTTGGTGGATCTGTAGTACTTATTTTAACGTAGATTGATTGATTCCTCTATGGTAAGTACGGTAGTTCTTTGCACTGACGACGTGTAGGTACCTATGTGTAGTGGTCTTTGAGGAATAAGTAGGTAAATGGAGCTACATACCTTTATCCTCCAAGTTAGTGTTGAGGTATATACCTACCTAATACAGCTTAGAGCCTTGCAGGTCTCCGTTATCATAGAAACTTAGAGCATTGCAGGCATTGCAGGCCTCCGTACATCGAACAGTATGTAGCTATGGAGATGCCTAAGAGCCGTGTTTCTCATTGAATATTATCCCAAAAATCAGTTAGGGATGGACCTACGTAAGGTCCATCGGGTCTTCTCATACATTATCCAGTCCAAAGTCCTTTATTTCAGAGAATGTTGCATAAAGACTGCTGGAATACAGGGACATCGACTGTAATTTTTTTTTTCTTACATTCTTCCATCTAACATTCGAGGAGGTATCGATTTACCTACATTTTGTATATAAATGATTCGGTCTATCAATGCTTAGATAATCTAGATTATCTAAGTATCAATGTTATCATAATATGATAACGTAGACATCGGGAACGTTTTTAAATTATTTTATTCATTTCCGTTGTACACGTTGACGTGGACGAAGCCAACGTGGACCCCGGTTTTTTTTAAATTATTTTATTAGGTATATTCATGGTATATTCCCGTTGTCAACAAGCTCAACGTGGACAACGGGAATGATGTTCGACATGAGAAATTGAGTGCCTACTTTACACTAGTAGGTAAAGTAGGCACTTTACATACCTAATCATAGTTTTATTATTTTTGTTACGGATTTATTTTCGACTTTGAGCATTATTGACCTGTAAGGTGTACCTACCTTATAGGTCAATAATGTTCAAAGTAGTTCTTTGCATTTTTATCAGGCTATACTGTATTTTTATTTTTATCTTAGCGTTACTAAAATTAAAATTCAATAAAAATACTAGGATCGTGAAATATTATTGTACCTACCTACCTATTTTTATTATTGTGTACAAGTAAATTGAATTGAATTGTGTTAGTTAATTAATTGAATTGAATTAAGGTAATTCAAGTTGATTGCGTTTTCTGTCATTTTTTGCTGTCTCGGTATTAACTGTTTGGAATGGATAAATGTGTACCTTCGGCCTGTATTGGTAGAATTGTAGTGTTACCTACGCCTATACTTAACATAAGACCTCTAATGTACTTACTTAAAATTCAAACGAAATAAATATATTTAAATAATTATATAAATTATTTGTAATCTCCTACCGCTAGAGCCCTACGTTCCCTGCCAACGTCAATATTGTCTTGTATTTGTTACCTCTTACCGCTAGAGCCTACGCTACCTTTCAACGTCAACATCGTCTTGTATTTGTTACCTTTTACCGCTAGAGCCCTATGTTCCCTTTCAACGTCAACATCGTCTTGTATTTGTTACCTCTTACCGCTAGAGCCCTACGTTCCCTTTCATCGTCAACATCGTCTTGTATTTGTTACCTCTTACTGCTAGAGCCCTATGTTCCCTTTCAACGTCAACATCGTCTTGTATTTTTAACTCTTACCACTAGAGCCCTATGTTCCCTTTTAACGTCAACATCGTATTGTATTTGTTACCTGTTACCGCTAGAGCCCTATGTTACCTTTCAACGTCAACATCGTCTTGTATTTGTTACCTCTTACCGCTGGAGCCCTACGTTCCCTTTCATCGTCAACATCGTCTTGTATTTGTTACCTTATACCGCTAGAGCCCTACGTTCCCTTTCATCGTCAACATCGTCTTGTATTTGTTACCTCTTACCGCTAGAGCCCTACGTTCCCTTTCATCGTCAACATCGTCTTGTATTTGTTACCTCTTACCGCTAGAGCCCTACGTTCCCTTTCATCGTCAACATCGTCTTGTATTTGTTACCTCTTACAGCTAGAGCCCTACGTTCCCTTTCAACGTCAACATCGTCTTTAATGTTATCGGAAAGAAATGACCCAGATATTAGTACTTCGAAACACGCGATGAATGTTCACGGGGTTCACTCCCCTTATTCGCTATGTATGACCAAACGCATCGAGCAACGCAGGCCTCCGTACCGGAGGGGAGACGCCTTAGAGCTGTCAACCGATACATATTTATTCAGTTTTTGGGGTTGACTTCACGCACTCACTTACACTTCAATGCACACTTTTGTAACCAGTCGTTCTATCGCTATAAACGCACACATCTGTAAACAGCAACACATCAAAAATCTTTATACACACATAGATGCTTTCTGTGTACAAACATTATGTTATGTCACAAAATTGACAGTAACACCCGTTCTAGGGACTTCCAGCACTCAAGTCGATAAATTAATAGTATCGATAACTTTTTGGTAGGAACTTACTTAGCCTACCATCAATGGTCATTTAAGGGATTTAAGGGCGGCTAGGGATGGGGGGAAGGGTTGAACGCTCTCTGTGACGGAGGAGTTGCGGAACCGCCCCACTTATCGAGGATAACATAGAGATCATTTTGTGGATCACTATGAAATTTTAGATTAGTAAAAGGTAGTAGTAGGCTGGAGATACAGGGGGGTAAACGCGGAAACTTAGAGTATAGAGAAAAAATCAAGAAAATTTTGAGTAGGTACCCCAGGTACATACTTACATACTTTATTTCTTGGGAAAATTTAATTAGAATTTTGTTCAAAGCATACAATAATTTCATAAAACTATGGGCTGGCAAGTCAAAAGACGAAAGGAAAGGAAAGGAAAAAACGCTTTACTTAGCTCCCGTCTTCGTTCTAACCTACATAATCCATGTCGGTTCTGGCCTCGAAATATACAATGTATTATATCTGTCAGGCACTGTTATTGTCAAAAACCAAAAATCATGATTCTAAGTGCCAAAAAACTACATTAGTCATTAAAATGTAAAAATAGTTTTTTTTTAAAATTTCAGGCATAATTATCCCACGACACATGGGATCCTAGTGTGGGATCAGAACTATGTAGGTATGTGTTGGGTGTGTTAAGTTATGTTAATGTTAAACAATTGTAGGTAAAGTAATACTTAGCGCTTTATAGTGAACAGAATATCGCGTTGAAAAAATTATACCTATACCCTGGTTCAGAATTCGAGATATTTTTTGTAAACAAAGGGGCTACCATAGCAAAAAAATAGGTACTAATAAGTTAGTTTATTAAATTAGGCCAATAAACAGGCTTGGCGTGTTATTCTAACTCAGATCTGATAAACTATAATGTAATCAATATTTTGTCGTATATATTTTTGAGTTATTTTGGTTATTAACAAAGTTATCAAGAAAAAATATATTTTTTAGTATAAAATATTTCATGTCACTTGGAACACTGCAGAGATTCTAAACAATTGGCTTTGTTTTGAAAGCCGTGTTAGAATAAAAAGAGTTTATGCTTTTGATATTGATCTTTTTGTTCGGTGTAAATTCATTTTTCATCCCATCTATTCGAAAAGGACGACTGGGTTCGCCTTTAAGTGCACCCAACGGTGGTGTTTTCTATGAGAAACTTTTAGCGGGCAGTAATGAGTTTTCCGGCGCACTTATTAAGTTCCTAATTCAAAAAGTGCGCGGCAAAGATAATTGCGGCGCACTTATTGAATTTAGAACCAGCGCCAAATAATTCGAATGCAAATATTGTTTGAATAAATACTGGCTGGTACGACGGCCCAAAACCCAAAACAAAAAAACCCAAAACACACAAAAAACACAAAACACAAAAAAAACACAAAACACAAAAAAACACAATACACACAAAAAACACAAAACACAAAACAAAAAAAAAAACACAAAAACACAAAAAAAACACAAAAAACCAAAACACACAAAAAACACAAAACACAAAAAAAACACAAAAAAACACAAAAAAAACACAAAACACAAAAACACAAAAACACAAAACACAAAACACAAAAAATCACAAAACACAAAAAAAAACACAAAAAACACAAAAAAACACAAAACAAAAAAAACACAAAAAAACAAAAAAAATACAAAAAAAACACAAAAAAACACAAAAAAACACAAAAAAACACAAAAAACACAAAACACAAAAAAAACACAAAAACACTAAAAAACAAAAAAACACAAAACACAAAAACACAAAAAAAACACAAAAAACACAAAACACAAAAAAAACACAAAAACACTAAAAAACAAAAAAACACAAAACACAAAAACACAAAACTCAAAACTCAAAACACAAAAAATCGTAAAACACAAAAAAAACACAAAAAACACGAAAAAACACAAAACAGAAAAAAAACACAAAAACACAAAAAAAAACACAAAAAACACAACACAAAAAAAAATACAAAAAAAACACAAAAAAGCACAATACACACAAAAAACACAAAACAAAAAAAAACACAAAAAAAACACAAAAAAGCACAAAACACAAAAAAACACCCAAAAAAACACAAAAGCACAACAAAAAAAACACAAAAACACAAAAAAACAACCATTTGTTTTATTAAATAATAATATTACAATAACATATGAGGCGCCTTTTATTTTCTCATAGTGGGTGATGAAAAGCAGAGTGTATCACACGGGCGCAACATATATTTTTGGCTCGGGCGACGTTCTTTGAATCCCTCGCTACGTTCAGGATTCTACTAAAGAATCCCTCGCTACGCTCGGGATTCTACTCTAGAATCTCTCACTTCGCTCTGGATTCAAAAAAGCGCCCTCGCCGTAAAAATATTATGTTGCTCCCTTATGATACAATCTACTATTTATGTTTTTTGAGCGTGTGACAACTGTCATTGTGTGAATAAAAACTAAATACAAGCTCAAGCTTAGCTTTTATTTATATCTACGTTTTTTCCTACCTACCAACTTGTTTTCTTCATATTACTGCATTCCACATTGTAAATAGATGAATTCAGCGTGCTTTGAAGAATGGTTGACAAAAATTCTGCCTGATTTAAAACCAAATTCAATTTTGGTTATGGATAATGCCCCTTACCACAGCTGCAAGTGTCTTCGGAGTGCAGCTATGAGAGTGCAAATGTACCAGTGTAAAGATGTTGTACAGCTCGATGTGGGTCTGTTTCAGAGCATGTTGTCTGCGCAAACATCAGACGCAGCCGCAGCCATCATGCTCTATCAGTCCATATATGGGCTGGTTCAATAAATTTGATGAGTGATTTAGGAGAGAGACCAATGGAACTGGCATAGTCGTCAAACGACAAAAGTTCCGAAAAAAATAGATAAAAAAAAAAAAAAAAAAAAAAGTGGAGCGTATTCCAAACACCTCATGGAAAAAGCCTCCATCCAAGAATGGCTTCATGCAAAAAAACATTGCTTACAACATAAATATGATAAAAGCAGAGTTATTAATAAACGTAAAAGAAAATAAGACCCGATTTAATAAGAATGTGGTGGATGAGTTGGCTGCCCAGAACGGCGTCACCATCTTGCGACTGCCCCCTTACCATTGTGAGCTAAACCCAATTGAGCTTGTGTGGGCTCAAGTAAAGGGGCATGTCACAATAAATAACAAAACCTTTAAAATGAATGAGGTAAAGCTGTTATTAGAAGAAGGTTTAAGAAAGGTGACGCCGGAGAAATGGGCAGACTGTGTACGTCATGCGATAAAAATAGAAGATGAAATGGTTAAATGAAATAACATAATTGATGGTGTTTCTGATATATTTATTAGTAACATCAATGATCATCTTGGAGGAATCTCTGCGAGGAAATTAAAAGCTTGCCACAAGGAGCTAGACTTCATAAACTGCTCTCCAAGGCCAAAACTAATCAGATTGGTCTTCTCAAAAAAGAAGATGGCTCCTTTACAGCTAACGAGAAGGAAACTTTAGAGTTGCTGGCCACGACCCACTTTCCTGGTTCACAGAATATGGTCCTGCATCAACAGCATCTAGTTGATCACTATAGGCCTCGTAACGAGGACTGGTGTAGGGCGGCTAGAGTAATAAGACCAAACCAGGTACGGTGGGCCGTCAACTCTTTCAAACCACATAAAGCGTGTGGAGAGGATGGTGTGCTCCCTGTTCTTTTACAGCAGGGCGTAGACATCCTCTGTCCTTACCTGGTAAAAATCTTCAGGGCGAGCTTCGCCTGGGGGTTGGTACCAGAAGAATGGTCTTGTGTCAAAGTCATCTTCATACCTAAGGCTGGGAAAAAGGACTATAGCCAGCCAAAGTCCTTTAGACCAATTAGCCTATCTTCATTTATTTTGAAGACTATGGAGAAGGTAGTTGACAGACATATAAGAGATGTTGCGCTAGTCGCATCTCCCGTCCACCATAGCCAACATGCATACTGCAAGGGTAAGTCTACCGAGACAGCTCTGAGCAGACTCATTGATAGAGTGGAAAAGGCTATGGAGGACAAGGAAATTGCACTATGTGCATTCCTTGACATTGAAGGTGCTTTCGATAACTCCCCTACCTCGCTGCTGGTAAACGGGCTGATAGACAAAAATGTCGACCCAACGACCATCAGATGGATAGAGGCAATGCTCACTCATAGAGGTACAAAACTGGCCCTTCACCATACAACCATTGAGATATCCACGGCTAGGGTCTGTCCACAAGGCGGAGTTCTATCGCCTGTTTTATGGACTCTGGCAGTGGATCAGCTCTTATACAGACTGGCAGAACTCCGCATAGATGCGCAGGGTTATGCAGATGACCTTGTAATCGTTGTGAGGGGTTTCTGCCAATCTACCATCTCTAGCATAATGCAGAGAGGTCTTAATACTGTCAGTGACTGGTGCGGTAATAGTGGCCTCTCAGTCAATGCTGACAAAACAGTGATTGTGCCATTTACTAACAAGCGAAGGTTGGACATGCTTGTAAAGCCTAGGCTTAATGGTAAGGTAATCACCTTTTTCACAGAAGTAAAGTATTTGGGCGTGACAATCGACCAAAAACTGACGTGGAATTCACACTTAGCCAATGTCTTACTAAAGGCTAAGATGGCTCTGGGGGCTAGTGGTCGGCTGATGGGTAAGAACTGGGGTGTTAACCCTAGGATTGCCCTATGGCTGTATGCTACCATTGTGAGGCCGATGATTGCATACACCGCCATGGTTTGGTACGACAAAGCCTTTCAGTCGACTGCTATCAACAGGCTAGGCAGTCTACAGAGGACTGCATGCCTTATGGCCTCAGGTGCTATGTCTACCTCTCCTGGACTGGCCCTGAATGCATTGCTAGGACTACCGCCTCTCCATGTATTTATACAGAAAGACGCGAAAGCCAGCATGTACAGGGCTTATATCCAAGGTAGGAGGAATTGGCTTTCCCAGAAGTTGAGATCTTTGCAAGACTCAATTCTGGAATCACCTACATTGAGCATGACATCAGATGTTATGCTTACAAAGCATGTATTTGAAAAACAATACACCGTGGAAATGCCCTCTAGAGAAGACTGGTTGTGTGCACGACGGCGAACCCCGCAGACCAACCACGCAGCTAATAGTGTTATTTAATGAGGCAAATAAAGACATAAGCATTAGCATAAGTTAGAATAACAAGAAAAATTGTAGTAGGTAGTTAGGGCGTTCATTATTTTACCTAAACACAACAAGTCTAGATAGGAGCGTCTTAAAAATATGCAGCAAAAATAAATAGAACTATAGGTAGTATAACAGATAAGAGCCGCTTTCCCAACGGTAACGCTGCCACATAGAGAAATTGAGGCCCTGTGATTGGTTAAAAGTCCGGCCTTGCCATTGGTTGACCAATGACAAGCGGTTTTTAATCCTAGCAATTTTAGTATATATATTTGGCGAATCTGCGCATTCGATCAGTCAGCAAATTCCTTCGTATAAATCAAGAAAGAATAAACAGAAGAAGTCTGCAAGAAATTGTGTTTTCCTCTTCCCAGTAATTCCCAGTGGTAGGCAAGTACCCCTCCCGACACCCCTCCCCGCGCCCCGCAACGCTCCCCGCGCTCCGCACCGCGCCCCGCTCAGCACGCCGCGCCGCAGCACGTCGAGACGTCGGAGCAACCAGCAGCAGGCAGCAGCGCGTGCCCCCGAGCAGCACCTGCGACGCACCGAGCAGCCAGGCCAGCAAGCCGCACCCTACCACGTCCCAGCCCGTAGCACCATCAGCGACCGCAGCACGACCAGCAACAGCACGGCGCCATCGTACCTACTCATTCCTACCCATACCTACTTCCTAGCAGCATCGTCGCTGAGTATCCACCCTGAACACCCCATCCTATCTACAGTCCACTTCATCAGCATCCTGAACATTGGTCCTCCGCAAGCCGGATCTCTGAACCAGGAACCAGGAACAGGATACATCAGCACAGTGAAGAATGCCGGTTACTAGGAGTAAGCAGGGCAAGGATGAAGCAAGAGGTGCGGCTGCTACCTCGACGGAAGAGAGCAGCTCGGACCCGTCTGCCACCACGTCATCGGGTACCGTTACGACGGGAACGGACACCGCTACCGACGCGACGGAGGTAGAGAAGGCAAAGTCTACGCGAGCGCCATCAAGGAAATCTGGAGCTGCGAAGAAGAGGACGGTGCTGGCGGCGCGGGAGAAGCTTGCTGCGCTGCGTGTCGCCGAAGCGGAGGCGCTGGCAGCAGCGGCCAAGGCGGCTTCAGAACTCGCGGAGGCAAGACTGAAGAGCATAGAAGAGGACTCATCCGACGAAGAGGATGAAGACGAACAGAAGGAACAAGATGACCTGGCTTCAGTACGAATCACGAAGTGGCTGCATCGACACCCAGAAGAACCACCACAACCTGGTACTAGCAAGGAGACCCTCGAGGAAGCGTTTCCCAAGGAAGTCCATGAAGCACGGCAGGACCGGATCGAGAACCGACCCGGGCGGGCGACGGAGCAGCCCACCGCGCAAGGACCCATCGTTGACCTGTCGGCGTTAACGATGGCGCTATCGCAGATCGCGACAAGGAGGGAATCACCGAAGTACCTACTGGATCTACCGATCTTCAATGGACAGGTCAGTGGATGGTTGGCGTACAGAGCAGCATTCAGAGACAGTGAATCGTCGTTTTCGAAGCCAGAGAACATCGCAAGACTCAGAAAAAGCCTGAAGGGTACTGCGTACGAAGCCGTCAGCAGTCTCCTGGTCAGCCAACCCGAACCCGGAGCCGTGATCGAGGCTCTTGAGAGGCGGTTCGGGCGGCCGGAGGCGCTGGTGCTGGCTGAGATGGAGAAGCTACGGCACCTAACCAAAGTGACCGACAGTGCACGCGATCTGTGCATTTTTGCGGGACGAGTGGCCCTAGCCGTAGCTACAGTGGAAACCCTAGGAAGAGAAGCGTACCTACACAGCCCAGAGATGGTCAGGAGTATACTGGAGAAACTCACACCCATACTGCGCAGCAAGTGGTACGACTACGCGTCTATGAAGAAAGAAGACGCACCGGAAATGAAGAAAATCGCCGCATTCCTGAACGAAGAAGCGGACAAGTGCGGGGCGTACACCCTGCCCGAAATAATCGCCGAAGAAGGGCAACGATTCAAGAAGCGAGGAGTGGAGAAGTCCTACGCTGCAGTCGCATCCAAACCAGAAGGATGTCCACACTGCAAGAAGACACACAAACTCGTCGATTGCTACGAATTTGCCAAGGCGGACGTATCTACTAGATGGGAGATAGCAAGAAAGAATCGCATCTGCTTCCTGTGCCTGCGAGAAACGCATCGCCGCAACAAATGTCAAGCGAAGCCATGCGCTAAAGACGGCTGCGAGAAAAGTCACCACAGACTGCTACACAGTGACCCGCCCGTGACACAGCTGGAACCTGCGAAACGCCAGACCGAAGTCGCCGCATGCGCCACGGAGCCGGAAGAGTCGCACCGCAGCGGACCCCGCCACGCCTACCTCAAGATAGTGCCAATAGAACTGATGGGGCCTAAAGCGACGATAAGCACCTACGCCCTGCTCGATGACGGAAGCACGTGCACCTTCGTAGAAGAGGCCATCGCGGAATTGTTAGGCGTGGACGGGCCAAAGGACACGCTGTGGATAAGAGATGCGAACGGCGGTGAAGTCAAACACAGGGACAGCAAGTTAGTAAATCTGCGCGTGAGAGGCCGCAACGAAAAAGATGTACATATCCTCAGAGACACGCAGACTGTCAAGACATTGAACTTCACTTCACAGGCGGTCTCGAGAAAAGAGATAGAAGACTGTGCGCATCTCTACGCCATAGAAGAATGCCTCATCTACGATCGAGCCTATCCGAAAGTGATCATTGGACAAAATAACTGGGACTTCATAATATCGCGAGAAGTGCGAGAGGGACGGAGCGATCAACCGGTCGCCTCACTCACGCTATTAGGATGGGTGCTCCACGGCTGTCGCTATGGGAAAAAGGACTCTGAAGGAGACTTTTGCGGCTATATAAACTCAACGAGACGATCCGATGACTTGGAAGAAATGATGAAGAACTTCTTCAAGTACTGGGTATTGAAGAAAAAAAGCCTGCGAGCGATCCCGAACAGCGAGCCCTCCGGATACTGGAAGAAAAGAGCAAACGCTTACCGGACGGGAGATTTGAAACGGCGCTTCTATGGCGCGACGATACGGCGTTATTGAACAACAACTACAACGGAGCGCTCAAGCGGCTTGAGAACTTGGAACGGAAGCTCGACCGCGACGCTGACTTGAAAACGAAGTACACAGAACGGATCGAACACCTGCTCGCCTCAAACTACGCCGAACGAGCAGTGGCGCCACCTATCGACGGGAAGACGTGGTACCTACCACATTTCGCTGTTATCAACCCAGCTAAGCCGAAGATAAGACTAGTTCATGACGCCGCCGCGATGACAAATGGCAAGAGTTTGAACGACATGTTGCTAGCAGGTCCGGATCTACTTCGGTCACTACCAGGAGTGGTCATGCGGTTCAGACAGCATCCGTACGCCGTATCAGCTGATGTCAAAGAAATGTTCATGCAAGTGAGGATCCGCCCGGAAGACAGAGACGCACTGAGATTTCTCTGGAGGGGTAACACGCGGAGGGGGGAAGTCGCCTGCGCGGGGGGAAATGCACCGGTCGAGTACAGAATGACTTCGGTTATCTTCGGAGCGTCATCATCACCGTGCACAGCTCTCTATATCAAGAATAGAAACGCGCAGGACTTCGCAGAAGAGTACACAGCAGCCGCCGCTGCTATTATAAAAAATCACTATATGGACGATTATCTTTGCAGTTTTCCCACGGTCGAAGAAGCAGAGAGAGTGAACAGAGAAGTAGACTTCGTGCAGCGGCAGGCCTGCTTCGAGCTGAGGGGGTGGACCTCGAACGACGAGAGGACGATCCACACACTCACCGCGCGCTCTGAAGACCCTACAGTCTCCATCGGCGGGAGCAGCGTCGAGAAGGCGCTAGGCCTCCTATGGAATGTGCAAGAAGACTACATCGGTTTCGAAGTGAACACTCGGAAGACATCACCAACTCTTCTCAAAGAAGGCAAGACACCGACCAAGAGGGAAGCCCTGAGCGTCATCATGTCACTCTTCGACCCGCTCGGGCTCATCTCACCTGTCACCACGCCGGCCAAGAGACTGATGCAAGACACATGGCGCTACGGGACCGGCTGGGACGAACTGCTCCCGGACAAACTTCAGTCAAGATGGCAACAGTGGGCGGAGTCTCTGAGCAACCTAGAGAGCTTGAAGATACCTAGGTGCTACGACTACGAGCCAGCGAGCACTCGACAGCTTCACACGTTCGTGGACGCCAGCGAGGAAGCCTACGCCGCCGCTGTGTACTGGCGGACGACGCGCGCCGACGGCAGCGTGCACCTCGCCCTGGCGGCCGCTAAGAGCAGAGTGACCCCGCTCAAACCGATCTCCATTCCCCGACTGGAACTTCAAGCGGCGCTATTGGGAGCGCGCCTAGCAGAAACGGTCGTAAACGAACACGACTTCGAGATAGAAAAAAGGGTTTTCTGGAGCGACTCACGGACGGCCCTAGCTTGGATAAGGGCGGAGCCACGCAGCTTCAAAACCTTCGTAGCTCACCGGTTGGCCGAGATCGAAGACACCACGAAGAAGAAGGAATGGCGGTGGATACCATCTAGCGAGAACGTGGCAGACGACGCCACTCGCGCCACTCCCGAGGGCTTCAATCAACACCACCGATGGTTCAAGGGACCGGAGTTCCTAAAGGCCGCAGAAGAGGCGTGGTCAACGGAGTCGCATATACGCCCACCGAAGTCACTGGTGAAGAAAAATAAAAATGCTTCGCGATGACAGAAGTGAAACTCGTCGACGCGGATCACCTGCCCGACATAAGACGCTTCTCGAAATGGTTGCGTCTCATCAGAGCGACGGCACGAGTCCTACAGTTCATCGAGCGATGCAGTGCGAAGAGGCACGAGACAGTGGCCGCACTGCGAAAACGATCAAAGAAAAACAGCTCACGCGATCCCGACTGGCGAGCGACGAAAAAACCGCAAGTGAACCGGACGGCCACCTCCCGGACCTCCGTGCAGCCTAAGACGAAGATCATCGGTCTCGAAGCCCACTTCCTTATTCGGGCTGAACAGCTGTGGGTGCTGAGCAGTCAACGGGAAAGCTTCAACACGGAGATCGAACAACTTCTACAAAAGAAGACGCCGACAAGCGGAGGCCGCCTAGACGCTCTGAGCGTTGCCATGGGAACGGACGGCACGCTACGACTACGGGGCCGAATCGGAAGAACACCGGAAATCGCCGAAGAAACCGCGAGCCCGGTTATACTCGACGGGAAACACGCCTATACGAAGCTATACATTCAACACGTGCACGAGCGACTACACCATGGAGGCACGGAGGCGGTTGTCAACGAACTTAGACAACGAGCGTGGATTGTCAAAATAAGACCCGCAGTGAAAAGCGCCATCAAGAGCTGCCTGTACTGCCGACTAAGAAAAGCCAAGCCGGGGAGTCCTGCCACAGGAGACCTACCTGCGGCTCGCCTAGCTCACCACACACGAGCGTTTTCATACACCGGACTCGACTATTTTGGCCCACTACAAGTAACCGTCGGTCGTCATCATGAAAAAAGATATGTGGCACTTTTCACTTGTCTTACTTCCAGGGCCATTCACCTCGAGGTCGTCGGCTCACTCAGTGCGGACTCTGCCATCTCCGCACTGCGACGCTTCATCGCGCGGCGCGGATGTCCGCGCGAGATACACTGCGACAACGCTACCTGCCTCAAGGCCGCGGACCGCGAGCTCCACGCGGCCGTCATGGAGGCCGTCGCGGCGAGGCCTCCAACCACCTAGTCCGCTGGATCTACATACCTGCGGCAGCCCCCTTCATGGGCGGCGCCTGGGAACGCATGGTGCGCTCCGTGAAGGAGGCCCTCCACACCAGCCTCCGTGAGAAGAGTCCCAGTGAAGAGACCTTGGCCACCCTACTAGCCGAGGTCGAGTCCACAGTCAACTCACGACCGCTCACTCACGTAGCTGTGACGCCAGAGGCGCCAGAGGCGCTCACACCGAACCATCTGCTGTTGGGGACCAACAGCCATGTCCCCGCCCCGGGGGCATTCGCCGAAGACGACGAGCATGCGCGCCAACACTGGCGGCGCGCGCAGTACCTGGCCGACGAGTTCTGGCGCCGCTGGCTGCATGAGTACCTACCTCTACTCCAGCAGCGGCGGGAGCCCCACACGACCGGCGAGCCTCCGAGGATCGGAGACCTCGTACTCATCTGCGACAACAACTTACCCCGGAACACATGGCCCCGGGGAAAGGTCAGCGCCCTACATCCCGGAGCAGACGGCACGGTACGAGTCGTCGACATCACTACGAGCAGCGGGAACGTGCTACGACGGCCTACCAAGAAGATCGTCGTGCTTCCGGTGGAGTCGCGCGACGGCGGCGACGGCGGGAGAATGTGCACGACGGCGAACCCCGCAGACCAACCACGCAGCTAATAGTGTTATTTAATGAGGCAAATAAAGACATAAGCATTAGCATAAGTTAGAATAACAAGAAAAATTGTAGTAGGTAGTTAGGGCGTTCATTATTTTACCTAAACACAACAAGTCTAGATAGGAGCGTCTTAAAAATATGCAGCAAAAATAAATAGAACTATAGGTAGTATAACAGATAAGAGCCGCTTTCCCAACGGTAACGCTGCCACATAGTTAAGAAAATGTATAGAGAAATTGAGGCCCTGTGATTGGTTAAAAGTCCGGCCTTGCCATTGGTTGACCAATGACAAGCGGTTTTTAATCCTAGCAATTTTAATATATATATTTGGCGAATCTGCGCATTCGATCAGTCAGCAAATTCCTTCGTATAAATCAAGAAAGAATAAACAGAAGAAGTCTGCAAGAAATGGTGTTTTCCTCTTCCCAGTAATTCCCAGTGGTAGGCAAGTACCCCTCCCGACACCCCTCCCCGCGCCCCGCAACGCTCCCCGCGCTCCGCACCGCGCCCCGCTCGGCACGCCGCGCCGCAGCACGTCGAGACGTCGAAGCAGCCAGCACCGCGTGCCCCCGAGCAGCCAGGCCAGCAAGCCGCGCCCCACCACGTCCCAGCCCGTAGCACCACCAGCGACCGCAGCACGACCAGCAACAGCACGGCGCCATCGTACCTACTCATACCTACCCATACCTACTTCCTAGCAGCATCGTCGCTGAGTATCCACCCTGAACACCCCATCCTATCTACAGTCCACTTCATCAGCATCCTGAACAGGTTGAACGGGTTGAACAGCCAGTTAATCTGCGAGGCCGGATGCCTAATATGGTACACGGATGGTTCCAAAATGGGACTGGATGTAGGCTGTGGAGTTTATGGAGAGCGACCAAGTTCAATAGGAGTATAAACTTAGGAAATCACGCCTCCATCTTCCAGGCTGAGGTTTACGCCATTCTCGAATGTGCGGCAGTTAACCTTCAAAAGCGCTACATCAATCACACAATATATATCAACTCCGACAGTCAGGCAGCACTTCTTGCTCTGGATTCGAAGGTTATCACGTCCAGACTAGTTGAGGACTGTCTGTCACGTTTGAACTATCTGGGACTAAGGAACAGAGTTGTTCTAAGATGGGTTCCGGGACAAGCAGGCGTTGACGGTAATGAATGTGCTGACGAGCTTGCGCGAGCTGGGGCTAGTGGTATACAGGTGGGGCCTGAGCCGTTCTGTGGTATACCAAAAAGCCTGGCTCAAAGAACCCTGATGAACTCCTGTTTCGAAGAATCGGTCAAGCTGTGGTTTGAGTCCACTGGCTTGACCCATTCCAAAGCTCTTATTAAAGCCTTCGATAAGCGGAACACCAACCGTATCTTAGCGCTGAGTAGGAGCAACCTTCGCATTATGGTCAGAGCCTTAACTGGACACTGTCGCCTTAACAAGCACATGTTCAAGTTAAGGTTATGCGAAACGCAATCCTGCAGATTCTGTGATGAGGCGGATGAAACGCCTCTTCATCTGCTAGGTGAGTGTGGACCACTAATGCACAAACGCAGCATTCATCTGGGCAAACACATCCTCTGCCCGGATGAACTGAAAGAAATTACCCCTAAGAAAATCCTACAGTTCCTAGCAGCTGTAGGGCTTAGCGGTGAACTGTAAACGCCCTTTCCAGGGGCGGTATGTAACAAGTGGCGATCACAATAGGCCTAACTGGTCGCAGTGATATCAAAGACACAATCAGCTAATAAAAAAATAAAAAAAAACATCAATGATGAATCTGATTCTGATACTGAATCTAACAGCTCAGATATGACAGAGTAGTAGTGATCTTTGATTGTTTATAGACTTGATTGGGCTTCACGTCACAAATGCGTCGAAAAATATACCGGCCAACTGTTGGCCGGTAAGTCGCTCGCCGCCTCTCAGTGTCAATTGTCTCGTCAAGGTGAACGGTCGCATCGTTGATTCTAATTTGTGTCTGCAATGACGAGGTGTGCCATAAAAGTGTGCAGAAACTACAAAGGACGTCTAAAAACGACTGGTAAAGTCACCTACCATCAGTACGTATCCAGAATTCATAGTATTTTTGAAAGTATTTCATAAAAACAATCAACTTATTAGCCCCGATTTTTCAACTCAAGCTTGGCTCTTTTGTCTGTATTGCCAGTTTTTAAATGCTAAATTCCACATGATCTATGAATAAATGATTATGAAGTGAGAACGTCGATCGAGTTCTGAACTTTTTTGTTAACCAACCTCAAAAAAAGAAGGAGGTGCTCAATTCGTGTTTTTTTTAATGTTTGGTATCTCCTTCATTTAATTTCTAACTAGGAACATTATTTTTTTATTTGACACTATACAGGGCGTCCCACGGATATGCCACATGGAGGGAAAGTACCTTGAATATTGTAGATGGAACATTTTACTGAAAGAAGACATTATCTGATTTTTAAAAACAATTTAAACTGCATTCATCGATATTTAAATAACTACATGGTTGAACCGGGAATCGAACCCGTTACACGAGAAAAATATTCACCCTGTAGCTTTATCATACCGATCAAAAGGCTTCATCATAAGTATTATTTTTTGCTAAGTAACATAGTGTCAGAAATAAAAGGAAGAACATAAAATTTAACATTTTTAATACAAAATTAATCAATTTATCAAAATGCTCAAAATGAGTCCTGTTGAATACAAAGTCACTTTCTTTTGATTATTTCGCTCCCTGTCGATTTTTTGATCTTGTTGTGGTGGACATTTAGAATAATACGTTTAACTTCTGTCGTGGACACTTTGATACTGGTTCTTGTAAACTAATTTTTTTACATTAATGTCGAGTTCATCGTCAGGTTTTATCATTTGGTGCCGCGGTTGTAGTAAGCGATGATCGAAACGTCCAAAATTTGACAGATTATCCACCAACCGTTTCATAATAAATCGAGATGGTGTATCTCTATCAGGATATCTTTCGCGGTGCCATTGAAGGCTAACGTTATGTTTTTGTGGTTCAAAAAGTATGCTTCCATTAAATCAAAATTATTTTGATACGCCATGGTTATGTAAAAAAATCACAATACAATGCAAAAATCCTACAATGAAAATCACAGATACAAAAGAATAAAAGTTTGAAAATGGAACACATTTTTGAATTATTTCTTTATAATCAGCCAGCCGCATTGCGATGGACAAAATAATTTACACGACTTTCGGCTCACGATATGGCTCTATTTGTTGCATACAACCAGGTACCTACTAATTACGTATCTCTTTATCATTTTATCATGAACTTAAATTATTAATAGCGAAATGATGCGTACTTCTCAAGTGGGTACATTTATTAGTAATAGGTACTTATGACAATGTCAGTTGTATGTCCTTACGGCAATGTCAGCTTTTCATTTTTCTGAACAAAATTTCACAGCAAATGTTAAAATTCTTGGTCTTTCTTTTATTTCTGACACTATGTTATTTAGCAAAAAATAATCCTTATGATGAAGCCTTTCAATCGGTATGATAAAGCTACAGGATGATTTTTTTTTCTCGTGTAACGGGTTCGATTCCCGATTCAACCATGTAATTATTTAAATATCTATGAATGCAGTTTAAATTGTTTTTTGATTTCAAATAATGTCTTCTTTCAGTAAAATGTTCCATCTACAATATTCAAGGTACTTTCCCTCCATGTGGCATATCCGTGGGACGTCCTGTATACTTCCCGATTGGTCCCATTTTTATAAAAATCTGATTCTAACGTGCGGCCGTGACGTTATCTAAAAGGGCCACAACTTGAACTTTTGATGTGAAACATCGTATTGCCATATGAATTAAGAATTCTAATACTAACATAGATGTTTCACATTAGCCGGGCGTCCCGTAACGATCACCATGATGATGATGATGATACATTGCCGCAAATTGAAGGTACATACCGCGCGAGCGAACCTGCTTGGCGGATATTACAAAAATTTAATACAATTGTTAAGACGTAGGAGAAACCGCGGGTCACTACTAGTAAAACATGATCCACGCAAAAAAATGTTTTTACCACTGGGTTGTCTATTTAACAGTGACATTTGTTTGTTTACAAAAAATATCTCGAATTCTGAACCAGGGTATAGCTATATTATTTTTTTCATTCTTTGGTCAATCAAAGAATAGGATTTGAATAGGAAAATCCCACGACACAGTAAGGACACTCATGACACGACTTTTCTTGAAAATGAGTTAACGAGTTCAAACTGGGAAATGCTTTTGTTAATTTATCGTGATCACGTATCCCACAACCTAGGTAGGCATGCAACTTTTTACGAAAAACTATCACACCTCTAGATTTGTAATATCACATAGTAATTTAAATTCATGTCAAGATAAGTTCACACATAAAAAAACTAGTAAAAATAACTTAGAAGCCCTTGCAAGCCTAGCTAGTAATATCTTGGAGCAACACGGCCGCCGCTGGAGTCCACACGAGAGAGACACGAGGAGGTCGCGGCGGGGGGCGACATCAAGTAAAGGCGTTCCCCTCTGGCTATGCACAATTTCATTTGGGCATACGCGTTAGTAAAACTGTTTTCGCCCGATCATTAGGGCGAGCAAAGCGAGTCCTCTACTATCCCATGCAATTCTGTGGTACACTTAACGAAAAAACTATCCGTTGTTATTTAGCATAGTAATTTAAATTCTTGTCTGTGTTTAAATATAAATAATCAAGGAAAAAAGCTTGCTAGCCCTCACCAAGCATGTTTTGCTTTTGCTAGTAATAAAATTGTATCATGATGGGCCGATTGCTCTGTCAGACTGAACCGATCGTGTGAGGCATAGAGTAAAACAGTGTGACAGTGCTACAAATACTGAAATGCCGAATCGTTTCATTTTCTGCTAAAAATCAAGGTCTGGAACATCGAATTTACGAAAAGATGGTGTTTACTTTCACATTGTACCTAAGTGAATTTCATTATATATATATATTTATTTATTTTATTTTTTTATGCTGGACACAGTTCACACAAGATTATCCAGCCCCAAGCCAAGCACAGCTTGTGTTATGGACTAGATAACTGATATCCCTAATACAGTACATTACATAGATATTTATTTTGTATTAACATAGAAAATACCCAGAACACCCTGCACAAATATCTGCAGATCGTACAAATATTTGTTCTGAGGCGGGAATCAAACCCGTAACCTCCTGCGTCACAGGCGAACCTTCATCCACCGCGCCACAGAGGTCGTCAATTTATGGCATAAAATGAATAATTTCAAATTAAAATCATAACAGTTACCTACCTTGTTACATACCAATACCTTCATGGTGATTGGATTAACGGTTAGAAAGTTAGGTTAGGCTAGGCTATGGCTCCCGAATAATATAAATCAAATTTCAATAGTTGGTAAAACATATTAAATGAGCATTTATTTTATCGATAAAAAATCTACTTTATTATTGAGGCACATCACTAATTTAGTAGTATAAAAGAAAACACGGGCAACTCACTTTCAGGAATTTTTGAGAAATAAAAAAAACTGTTAAATGAGCACAAAGCTATTTCAGTGTGCATTGAGGCTGTTATAGTTAGCAGTTGCTTATTTAATAAAAAAAATATTAGGTTTACCAACAGTCTACACATGTATGTCGGAGAGAGAAGTCATTTGATGAATCTGGAGAATAGATCTACTGAGACTTAAGGCTTATAAACACCAGGAGTACGGCTGCGAACAATCGTATTCTGGCGTGTCGCGCCACCCAAATGAATGCACCCGAGTCTTGTTTACGCAAAGACGCAAAGCGATCGACGCTCGGATATAAAAGGATCGTACGAAAGCGACAGAGCTCATTATTACATCGGCGTTGGCCGAGCGCAAACGATTTAATCAACAAAATACAAAGTCAAGTTCAAAGTCAGTTTGAATAAAATCTTAGTGAAACCTCTTTTGTATTTTCCTCATTTGCACGAGACCCACTGGAAAGCCCCTTAGTTGCCTTTTGCCGCTCGGAGGGATCTTGAGGATCCGACATGTATATATGAAGAGGTTCAAACTATATACCTATCTTTAGCTACAGGAGAAACCAATGAGGGCTTTTCATTTTCGAACAAAAAAAAATGTAGTTCCCATTTGGCTCAATTGATGGCCCTGACTCAACTGTGGTTGTCAAAATTAACAAATGCATCGTCTGTTATTTTGTGTGATAGTAACAAAATACCACGAAAATATATCACTACCTTGTTGACTTTTACATTTCACTTTATTTTTACAGTTAAGTACACAGCAGTGACATCTATTTTCAAGGGTTTATAAATGATTTGGTATGGCCGTGAAAACCCCTCATTATAGGCAAACACAACGTGCAAAGATTGTACAGTAACCTAACAATTGGCGATCAACTATTTTTTTAAAGCATCTTTATTTACTTTTAACTGAAAAGAGTAAAGTTATTTACGTATGATCAATATAGCCGATTTTGATCAAATTAACCACGTAGTTTTATTCTTATTATAAACTAGAAGCAACCCGCGATTTCACTCGCATAAGTCTTGATCCTGTGGGAACATTTAAATAAAATTTAAAACTATCCCAGTGGTCCAGCTATCGCCGTTCTAAAATTCATCCAACCCTTAGAAAATTTAGCATTTATAATATTACAAACATACACACATACGTCAACTCACGCCTGTTTCCCAGAGAAGTAGACAGAGACCAAGAATTTCCACTTGCTACGATCCTGGCATACCTGTTTTGCTTCATTCACTCACATCACATTCTTCATATATGCTCATTGGTTAAGGGTGCTCTTAGCCTGGCCATTCTCCAGATCGACCCTGATCTAGTCTGAATACCTTCACCGAGGTCTCCCCCTTCCAACTGTCCCATTCATGCTCATCTTAGTAACTAGTTTCGTCAATCTACTATCATTCATCCTTTATAAATACCCAAACCATCCAAGCATACCTTTCTCAATCCTTGTCACTATACACGTGCTCTTTCATTTTACAATACTCTCTTAACACACAGTTTCTTATTCTCTCTCAAAGTCCACCATACATACTTCTCAAACCTCTCATCTTCACTGCATTTATTCTACTTTAATGTTTATTCTGCCTTAGCAACTTTTGCTACCAGATACATTAGTGTTGGCACTAACACCCCTCTATGCACATCCAGTCGTGCCTTTTTGGATACGTTTCGGCTGATAATAAGGCGCTAAGTTCATTTGGTTTACCTTACCTAGGCCCAACGCACAGCCTAAACCGCTGGTCGTAGAGACTTGAAATTTGGAGGGTGTGTTCGTCTCGATGCGTAGGGTTGTACTAAGAAAGGAATTTTGAAAATTCGCATTCGCAAGGGGTTCAAAATCGGGTACTAACGTAAAAAAAAATGCTCTGTATTTCGGAAACCGTTAGTAGTAGAAACATGAAATTTTTCAAGGAGATTCCTCAAATAAAATTAACAAAGACGTGTTTCAGCGATACCTGAAATTTTCCTGAAAAAAGCCAGAAGAACGTTTTCTTTGTAAAAAAATAAAAAAACTTTAGATTTTACAACGCACAGCCCTGGTCGTAGAAACTTGAAATTTGGAAAGTGTTGTCCTTTTAGGGTCTAAAGGTGTACTTAAAAAGGAATTTGGTAAATTCGCTCCCTTAGGGGTCCAAAAAGGGCTTTTAATGTATACACTTTGCGTTTTGCAACGCACAGCTTGAACCGCTGGACCTAGATACATGAAATTTGGAGGATGTATTCCTTTTTGGGTGTAGTAAGGAAGGATTTTGGAAAATTCACCCTGTAAGGGGTCCAAAACGGCTTTTAATGTAAGACTAAAATGCTTCGTATTTCGGAAACCGTTGGTAGTAGATACTTGAAAATTCTCAGGTAGATTCCCTATATAAAAATAGCAAAAATATGTTTCAGCAGTACCTGAAATTTTGCTGAAAAATAGCACGGGAACGTTTTCTTTGTAAATAAAAACACTTTAAATTTTAGCCAGCTTTCAGCGTATTTTGACGATTTCAAAGTTAGTTTCACAGTGTAGTCATTGAGATCAAAATATTTTCAGGACCTCAAAGGTTCAAATGGGACCCCTAAATTGAAAAACTTGAGTATGGTGTCGTTTCAAAGGTCGTTTCACGGTGTCGTTGTTGAAATCAAAATATTTTCAGGACCTCAGGGTTAAAATGGGACCCCTAAATTGAAAAACTTGAGTATGGTGTCGTTTCAAAGGTCGTTTCACGGTGTCATTGTTGAGATCAAAATATTTTAAGGACCTCAGGGTTAAAATGGGACCCCTAAATTGAAAAACTTGAGTGTGGTGTTATTTCAAAAGTCGTTTCACGGGGTGGTTGTTGATGTTTAAGTTGTTGTTTGTACGCCGTTTCGGGGATGTTTTCAAACTACGCGCGGACGATTTCGCGCGTGGGTCATCTAGTCATGAATAAAGTACTACATGGATTGAGTGCTAAAATAGCATAGAGTGTTCCTTCTTACTCCTATCCTAGAAGATAGCTTGCTATCCTATGTTAGAGAGAAACAAATATATTGTCACACGACAGTCTTTTTTTCCGTTCCGTACCCTGAATATTGGTAACATGAATGTACATCTCCCTATATTGGTACCATGAATGTAGTAGTAAGTGGTACCTAGTTTGACATTTGGCCTGGTACGAGCTACACAAATAAAAACAGATAAATGCTTGTCTCATTCCAACACATGAATACATTCATATAAAAGAATGAGACTGGTATAATCGATACCGGTTCGTTTTTAGCCTTAGTTCCATGCTTTAGTTCTTCTTCTGAGTTCAGAATACATAGTGACGTCACATGTTATTGTTAAGTAGGTAATCTACTATGGTCATAGCGAATAACAGGCAAGTTCCTTAACGGGACATTTACCGGCGCCCTTAAAAAACATGTTAACGAGTAAATGAGTCCATGCTTAACAGCGTACAAGCCTCACAGACCCTTAGCAATTCTCTTATGTAAGCCTCACAGATCCTTAGCAATTCTCTGCAATTCTCAGAGACCCCTCACCGTTGGGCTCAACAGCACAACCCATGTTATCTAGCTATTGTCACCATCCATATGACATCCGACACGCATGCTGCTCAGCTAAACGATGAGGCCGTGCATATTGATGAGTACAGATTGAAGAGCATGGGAGACATTAGACCCCCTGCCTCACCCCGCTAACGAACCTGTATGTTCCCGATAGTGAATTAGCCCACCTCACATTGTTTGTCATAATGATGATGAAGGTAAAGCTGATAGCGAAGTAGATAGGAAGGTTATTCAGTAAAATACAAGTGATAATAGTATCAAGCTATAATTGATTCAATCGCGTGCGTGTCTATACGCGCGCCTCGATCCAGGACATGAAGGAGGTGACGCGTGCGTAGCCGCCCGGAAAGCCGATGGTGCAGCCGCCGCCCGCGTGGAATGACGTCACGCCGACCTGCGCACAACGATCATGTAGCTTATACACTTACAAGACGCGACAGAGGAGAGCTTTTACCGAGCAGTACCTAACCTACTAGGCACAAATAAATAAATAAAATAAATAATGCTGGACAGTTCACACAACATTATCTAGCCCCAAGCTAAGCAGAGCTTGTGTTATGGCCAGAAAATATACAGTAGTTATGGGTACTTGATAACTGATACATACCTAATACAACACATTACATAGATAATGTGTAAACTATTAACAAAACCCCTAATATTTGGTAATAGCAAGCCAGTGTTTATGACACCATCGCACCGGATAGAATTTGTATATAAAAGTTATAAAACAAAGGACTTTCTTAGACAATGGACATCATGTCTCATTGGTCAAAAACAAACAACAAAAACGGGGCCGAGTTAGTTTATGGTCATCGCTGTAAGCGAAAATGTTTGGAACTGGGCAGGGACTTTTGTTGCTGATTGTACGTTGAAGTTACTAGGTAGTGAATTCCACTGAAGGTGATGGTGAGTGGGCCCCCGGAGTCCCCGCCGCAGGGCCCCACGTGGCCCTGTCCGCTGGTGCAGATCGTGGACCCGATCACGTTGAACTTACTAGGTAGGTAATTCCGCTGAAGATGATGGTGAGCGGGCCCCAGGAGTCCCCGCCGCAGGGCCCCACGCGGCCCTATCCGCTGGTGCAGATCGTGGACCCGATCACGTTGAACTTACTAGGTAGGTAATCCCGCTGAAGGTGATGGTGAAAGGGCCCCCGGAGCCCCCGCCGCAGGGCCCCATGCGGCCCTGTCCGCTGGTGCTGATCGTGGGCCCGATCACGTTGAACTTACTAGGTAGGTAATTCCGCTGAAGATGATGGTGAGCGGGCCCCCGGAGTCCCCGCCGCAGGGACACAGCCCTGTCCGCTGGTGCAGATCGTGGACCCGATCACGTTGAACTTACTAGGTAGTGAATTCCGCTGAAGTTGATGGTGAGCGGGCCCCCGGAGTCCCCGCCGCAGGGCCCCACGCGGCCTTGCCCGCTGGTGCAGATCGTGGACCCGATCACGTTGAACCCGTACACGGTCTGACAGTCCAAGTTGTTGACCACCATAACGTTCACTTTGCGTAGGCTTTGGTTGCTGGTAATATTGTCATCTACAAGAAATTTAAAAGTTTAATAAATCTCCATCGCATTGAGACGGCTGAACCGATTTTGATAAGTCAAATAAAAGTCAACAGTAAACATGTCTAATAAAAAAACATAGAAATAAGCCAACGGGTTACCGCAGGACTTTTTTTTTTCTTGTCCTATCTTCTATTGTTTTATTTTGTTTGTATTATTTTTATGGATAAATGCTTTTTTGGAAAGGGCTATTTGTACCTTCGACCAAAGTAAAATGAATGGACGGGCCTTAGGGAACGATAGTTTTGAAGCTTCTAAAGAGACCTAGCTATTAGCGCACTATGCTTCAGTCAGTTTTTGTCACGGCAACGAGTGACAGCTATGCTGAAAAATACCAAATTAGACAATTGGTGATACAATGCCTTCCTGTGCTTTTCTTAAGTGTGCAAACAACACAAGAAATACAAATAAAGCTTCAGGCATCGCATTTCATTCGCAAGAAAACGTTTTTTATATAATTTTCATCAATTGATAAAAAACTTATAATATTTGACAAGACTTTTGTATACTTCACGCATGACGGATGGCCCGGTACAGACTGCAAAAAACTCTGATGCCTAAGGGTACGTATTGATGCCTAACGTATTGATTTAGAATTTTAGTTTGCATTATTTACGTCAAAACATTGCTAAGCATGTCGCTCAAGGTAATTGCATATAATATGTAATGTCATGTTAATTAACCTTTTAGCTTTCCAAGAGAAATCGAAGATAAACAAAAATCTATACAAGTCATAAGACGAGCAAGACGAGACGACTTTTGGATGTGGAATACATTTTCCCGTATTTGCTCTGATCATTTTCTACACAATGAATTTTATACGCCAAAAAACGGTTAGTAGTAGTAGAGCTTTTTTGTGAAAGAGTTCGTCCGGGGAAGTACTACCACCATACCTGTTTCTACCGCAAAGCAGTAGTGCTCGCATTGCTGTGTTCCGGTTTGAAGGGTAAGGGTGCCGGTGAAATTACGGGCACATGACACTTTTCATCTTTATGTCTCAGGGTGGCGGGCGCAGTGGAATGCCACAAAGGTAGGTGGGCGTGACCTGAGGTAATGCACTGTTCATAGGCGGAGGGTACCACACCACTTAACATCAGGTGGGCCATCTGCTTGATCTGTCATTCCAAGTAGTATAAAAAAAATGCATTGTGCAAAATTCTTAAAACTGCACTCTGCAGTTTCTAAAATACTGGAATTTTTATACATTTATGTTTACGCACGATTTTTATGATATTTTCTTAGTTTATTGAGTGATGAAAAATATATTTTTCACAAATTGATTGAGCTGAAGACCTAAGTTGGACTTGGTTTTCTATCGAAGGATTTATATTGTGTATGTTTGAGAGCTGAAAAATAGATACGTAACTACATAAAACAGAAGGGAACCGTGTATTTATGTAAAAGTTTCATTCGATATTTGCATTTTTTTCAGCGATTTTTTGTACTATAAACCTAGTGAAATCACTTTTGAAATAAACATTGCATTTGTATTTTTTTAAAAAAAGTTAAATATATTAATTTCACCTAGTTTATTTACAAAACCGCCAGGAGTGGCGCTATAGAGAAGAGGCCTTTACTCAGCAGTGGGTGTTACCGGCTGGATAGATAGATACCTAGTTTATTTGTTGACCGTACCTTAAATCCGAATTGTCTTATCTTTCACGGACGTTTTGTATGGGTGAGGCCCGTCCATTTATTTTACTTTGGTCGAAGATTTACACGTACCTATTGGTACGAACCAAACATCTGTGACCATGATTTAACAGCACGTAAATCTTCAGGCAGCATGTATACCGCATCTAGAATGTCACCAGGTCTGAAGAAAAGGTATAATTGTACGTCATCAGCATACAAGTGAAAGGAAGCAAAACGTAGGCAGAGTATTTATGAAGATAGAGAATAGAAGAGGCGAGAGTACTGCGCCCTGCGGAACGCCGGCAATTACCTCACACCAATCAGTGAGCATCATTGACTTGCATGCACCCGCTGTTGGCGTCCACAGAGGTAGGATCGAAACACTTCACAGGTGGATTGGCAAATAGCTCGCAGTATGGATAGGAGTAAGAGTCGAAAGCGTTACTGAAGTCGAGAAGACTTATAAGGGTGAGCTGTCTATCGTCCATAGCAACTCTGTTCTCATCAGTGATTGTGATGAGAGCTGTGCTAGTACTATAAAGCCCGACTGGAACGGATTATATTGCGGTATTGCGCAGTGCAATACCACATAGGGCGCTCAATAATCATCATACAAACAAACTCAAAAAAGCATCATAAAAGCTCAATACTCAATAATCATAGTAAATAACCCGTTTTTAGTGAAAATTATGCACACGCATTACGCGTGCATAATTACGTTACGCAACATTACGCGTCCTAGGTGGACGTGACCTAATGAGGTACACCTAATGGTTACCGCTTAACATCAGGTGGGCCTCTGCTTGTTCCGTTATTCAAGCAGTTACAAAAAAAAAACCCGCGTGCTCCAACAACCAATACCTACCTACATTATTCAACCACTTTGGGTCGAAGACTTTACCATAGTTCGATTGTAACGGAGTCACGTATCACACAGTCACGAGTCACTGCGCGTGGAGACGATGGGTCGTCTACCCCTGCAGGTGCTCTAATATGTACTATATGTAAGATGGACGCCCAGTATAAGACCGTACCGTCATGAGTGACCCCGAATCCGGCGAGCTGCGCCCAGTTCCCCTCGAAGGTCATCCACAGCAGGAAGCTGCTGGGCAGCGTCACGTGGTTGATGGTGTCTAGGACTACCCCTGCAGGTGCTCTAGTATGATGGACGCCCAGTATAAGACCGTTCCGTCGTGAGTGACCCCGAAGCCGGCGAGTTGCACCCAGTTCCCCTCGAAGGTCATCCACAACAGGAAGCTGATGGGCAGCTTCACGTGGTTGATGGTGTCTAGGTCTACCCCTGCAGGTGCTCTAGTATGATGGACGCCCATTCTAAGACCGTACCGTCGTGAGTGACCCCGAAGCCGGCGAGCTGCGCCCAGTTCCCTTCGAAGGTCATCCACAGCAGGAAGCTGCTGGGCAGCGTCACGTGGTTGATGGTGTCTGCAACACAAACTCAGTCAAAAAAACCGACGTACAAAGTAAAGTTCTTAGAAGGCTCCAAACGATTACAAAATACAGCATTATCTGCATACCTACAAATACAAACAACCTCTACCCAAAATAAATTATGTCGGCTAGCTCCGAAAGGTCCATCCAAATAAATTATGCTGACTAGTTGCGAAAGGTCCAAGCAAATACATTATGCCGGCTAGTTCCGGAGTGTGGGGAGGGTTAAATTGTAGCTGTGTACAGTGGTAGAGAGGGTTGTAGCTGTGTACAGTGGTGAACCGATCACTTTCCAATTATGGTTGACATTAACCTTTCCAAACTAAAATCTTTTCGTACTGATCGTTTCGTTGCACTCAACGAAGGTAAAGTTAAGCATATCGCAATTCAATTTAAAGCCCTGGATAACTCCAGGACTGATGAAATGTATGAGAAATCGCGATCAGTTGCACTTAAGTGCTAGAAGAAATCCAGAAAATCTAATAATAAAAAAACTTATTCCAGATACCACAATTTCATCGTTGACTTATTGCGTAAACTGAAATCAGAGTATGAAAATAATGAGCTGAAAGCTAATATAGATAACCCAAAAAAACTTTGGCAATCTATTAAATATATGTCATTTTTCACTTTTTAACAAAGAACCCACGTAACTTCTATCACTACAGGGCTGTGTGTCCGCACAAGAATCTATTGACTTGACTAACTGTCACTTTTCCTCAATTGGTCAACGGCTTGCTGATAAGATCCTCTCCAGGTTAAATAAAACTGAAATGGATCTTGCCAAAGCAGTTCGAATAAGGTAGAGAGGGTTGTAGCTGTGTACAGTGGTAGAGAAGGTATTAGTAGCTGTGTACAGTGGTAGAGAGGGTTCTGGCTGTGTACAGTGGTAGAGAGGGTTCTGGCTGTGTAAGCGTGTGGTAGCTCACTCGAGTACGCGACGAAGGGTATGGTGACGATGGCAATGTCGTTGTTCAGGTTGTTGGGGTTGTAGTTCTGGTGCATCTCTATCTGCGAGGACTGCACGCGCACGCCGCCCGAGAACAGCGTGGTGGAGCCCAGCACTGCGGTCACGCGCTCGCCCTGGAGTGGTGTTTAATTAGTGCTGCATGTATCCATGCTTTCAAGCTGATATTCGAAAAAGAGTAAAAATGACTTAAAAAGTGAATGAAAGTTAAACAGACCAAAACAAGTAAAATGTAAAAAAAAAAGTACTAAGTTAAGTATTGTGTTGAATTGAGTGTTGTGTAAGGTAGATAATACTGTTTTTATACAGACCTGATACCTGCCGTCGAACCAGCAGTGAGCCGCCGTTACCAGCTTGGTGTTGCTGAGCAGCGTAGCGCCGCACACGGAGGTGGCGCCCACGGTGAGGTCGATCAGCAGACCGGCCTGAGACACACACATGCACCTAGGTATTAGTTACTGAGCAGCGTAGCGCCGCACACGGAGGTACGCCCACGCTGAGGTCGATCAGCAGACCGGCCTGAGACACACACATGCACCTAGGTATTAGTTACTGAGCAGCGTAGCGCCGCACACGGAGGTGCGCCCACGCTGAGGTCGATCCGCAGACCGGCCTGGAGACACACACATGCACCTAGGTATTAGTTACTGAGCAGCGTAGCGCCGCACACGGAGGTGCGCCCACGCTGAGGTCAAACAGCAGACCGACCTGAGACACACACATGCACCTAGGTATTAGTTACTGAGCAGCGTAGCGCCGCACACGGAGGTCGATCAGCAGACCGGCCTGAGACACACACATGCACCTAGGTATTAGTTACTGAGCAGCGTAGCGCCGCACACGGAGGTGCATCCACACTGAGGTCGATCAGCAGACCGGCCTGAGACACACACATGCACCTAGGTATTAGTTACTGAGCAGCGTAGCGCCGCACACGGAGGTGCATCCACACTGAGGTCGATCAGCAGACCGGCCTGAGACACACACATGCACCTAGGTATTAGTTACTGAGCAGCGTAGCGCCGCACACGGAGGTGCGCCCACGCTGAGGTCGATCAGCAGACCGGCCTGAGACACACACATGCACCTAGGTATTAGTTACTGAGCAGCGTAGCGCCGCACACGGAGGTGCACCCACACTAAGGTCGATCAGCAGACCGGCCTGAGACACACACATGCACCTAGGTATTAGTTACTGAGCAGCGTAGGGCCGCACACGGAGGTGCGCCCACGCTGTGGTCGATCAGCAGACCAGCCTGAGACAAAAACATGCACCTAGGTTTTAGTTCCTGAGCAGCGTAGCGCTGCACATGGAGGTCGATCAGCAGACCAGCCTGAGACATGCACCTAGCTGCCTCGTAGACTTAGACTCACCAAGTAAGGGAACTCGCCGAGCGTGGCGGGGCTGCCTCCCGCAACGCGGGAGCCTTGCGCTTCCGCCGCGCGGTTGCTTTCCGCCGCACGGATGCTCTCGGCCGCGCGGATGCCGACGTGCTCGTGGTAGTGCAACTGGATGGGCTGCACGGCTAGCGCCGCGCACGCCTGCAACACAATTATCAAAATATGTTGTATGAATGTTTCTTTCTGGTTTACGGTGTGCTATCGGGATAGTTGACAGTGACAGGTAAAACCTATAACATTGTTCATACAAAGGGTAAGTTCTGATATCTGCCTAGCACCTACACACACGATAATGAATTGCATTTATGTCTACGTATTACCTACACACGTCGATAATGAACTGCAGTTATGTGTACGTAGCACCTACACACGTCGATAATGAACTGCAGTTATGTGTACGTAGCACCTACACACGTCGATAATGAACTGCAGTTATGTGTACGTAGCACCTACACACGTCGATAATGAACTGCAGTTATGTGTACGTAGCACCTACACACGTCGATAATGAACTGCAGTTATGTCTACGTAGCACCTACACACGTCGATAATGAACTGCAGTTATGTGTACGTAGCACCTACACACGTCGATAATGAACTGCAGTTATGTCTACGTAGCACCTACACACGTCGATAATGAACTGCAGTCATGTCTACGTAGCACCTACACACGTCAATAATGAACTGCAGTTATG
Source organism: Operophtera brumata (assembly GCA_932527175.1). Classification (NCBI taxonomy): domain Eukaryota; kingdom Metazoa; phylum Arthropoda; class Insecta; order Lepidoptera; family Geometridae; genus Operophtera; species Operophtera brumata. Next base: position 46,641,168 of record OW052239.1, on the reverse strand, counting down.
TCTACGTATTACCTACACACGTCGATAATGAACTGCAGTTATGTCTACGTAGCACCTACACACGCCGATAATGAACTGCAGTTATATCTACGTAGCACCTACACACGTCGATAATGAACTGCAGTTATGTCTACGTAGCACCTACACACGTCGATAATGAACTGCAGTTATGTCTACGTAGCACCTACACACGTCGATAATGAACTGCAGTTATGTCTACGTAGCACCTACACACGTCGATAATGAACTGCAGTTATGTCTACGTAGCACCTACACACGCCGATAATGAACTGCAGTTATATCTACGAAGCACCTACACACGTCGATAATGAACTGCAGTTATGTCTACGTAGCACCTACACACGTCGATAATGAACTGCAGTTATGTCTACGTAGCACCTACACACGTCGATAATGAACTGCAGTTATATCTACGTAGCACCTACACACGTCGATAATGAACTGCAGTTATGTCTACGTAGCACCTACACACGTCGATAATGAACTGCAGTTATGTCTACGTAGCACCTACACACGCCGATAATGAACTGCAGTTATATCTACGTAGCACCTACACACGTCGATAATGAACTGCAGTCATGTCTACGTAGCACCTACACACGTCAATAATGAACTGCAGTTATGTCTACGTATTACCTACACACGTCGATAATGAACTGCAGTTATGTCTACGTAGCACCTACACACGCCGATAATGAACTGCAGTTATATCTACGTAGCACCTACACACGTCGATAATGAACTGCAGTTATGTCTACGTAGCACCTACACACGTCGATAATGAACTGCAGTTATGTCTACGTAGCACCTACACACGTCGATAATGAACTGCAGTTATGTCTACGTAGCACCTACACACGTCGATAATGAACTGCAGTTATGTATACGTAGCACCTTCACACGTCGATAATGAACTGCAGTTATGTCTACGTAGCACCTACACACGCCGATAATGAACTGCAGTTATATCTACGTAGCACCTACACACGTCGATAATGAACTGCAGTTATTTCTACGTAGCACCTACACACGTCGATAATGAACTGCAGTTATGTCTACGTAGCACCTACACACGTCGATAATGAACTGCAGTTATATCTACGTAGCACCGACACACGTCGATAATGAACTGCAGTTATGTCTACGTAGCACCTACACACGTCGATAATGAACTGCAGTTATGTCTACGTAGCACCTACACACGCCGATAATGAACTGCAGTTATATCTACGTAGCACCTACACACGTCGATAATGAACTGCAGTTATGTCTACGTAGCACCTACACACGTCGATAATGAACTGCAGTTATGTCTACGTAGCACCTGCACTCGCCGATAATGAACTGCAGTTATATCTACGAAGCACCTACAAAAAGCACCTCTATAAAATTTTCTATAACATGGTGCATAAACTTTTTTAATAGAGCTTATGGTTTGTGAGCAATATCTTCCGGAACTTCATGTTTTTTTTTATAATTTTCATAAACAAAAATATTTTCAAGTTCAACGGCATTTTGTGGGCTATTTTGGCAACGTGAATTTTCCGAAGTAAAAAAGCCTGCTGAATTCGATTCTGAACGTTGCTTTGAGCATTGCAGGCCTCCGTACCGGAGGTTGATAATCCCAATTTTGGCTCATTTGTTCATAATTCAAGATGGCGGCCAAAATGGAACCTTAATTTAAAAGCCATATTATAACTCGATTCTAGTCGTGTGATGTGTCCTGGCATAGGCTTTGGGGGTAGCTGAACTAAGTCCATGAGCTGAACTCAATTTTGATCTCCGGAAGTCCGCCCGGGTACAGGAAATGGACAAAAACAAGATGGCGGCAATTTAGGAAATTTAAATAATTTTCTTTAACGACTGAATTCCATGGAGTCGCGTCAACTCCAATCGACACCGGAAGTACCTCCGGCTCGGTAGCTTCACTTACAGTTAAAGTGAAGTCTGTAACGTATATGGTTTGTGAGCAATATCTTCCCGAGCTTAATATTTTTTTATAATTTTGAATTGTTAGCGTTTAAAAACTTTGAGTTGCCTATTTACCGTAAATATAAAATAGTTTAGTGGGTTAGACATGATTTTACGGGTTATATTTAGGACATTATTTTGAAATTGCTTTGTGTTCTATAAACTTACCTTCTAGTTGACATATTACTATTTCACTATTATTATGTGGGCGTGATCACAAAAATTACAGCGCCCTAGCGGGGCTCATTTACCTACTTACTTATCTAACAGTAGAAATAAGACCTTATCGTAGTAACTATTAATTAATCTGTGCTTATACTAACAATATTGTAAGAACATGTAATCAATAAATAAAAACTATACAATACATTACAATCTACGTAGCACCTACACACGTCGATAATGAACGATGACGTACCGACACAAGAAGCAGCAGGACGATCTTCATTCTAACAGGTACCTGGTACGCGCCTCACTCAACTGAACCGCTGAAGAACACTCCATCATTTATATACATGTACCCATCAGCTCGTCACTAGCAGTGGAGCTGGCTTTGCTTGCGTGGTTTACGTCACAGGTGATCCACTATTCCACTACTACTACTACTACTACTACTACTACTACTACTACTACTACTACTACTACTACTACTACTACTACTACTACTACTACTACTACTAATACCACCACCGCATACTACCACCCCCCCCCCCTAGGCCCGGTCCCCAGGTGCCCATAGTCTGTTTTGGCGTTGGTTATAGTTTTTAATCAGTGTTCCGTTTCGTACACACTAGGAGCACTTTTTTGTGAAAGAGATCGTCCAGGGAAGTACTACCACCATAACCTATTTCTGCCGCTAAGTAGTAGTGCTCGCATTACGTGTTCCGGTTTGAAAGGTATGGCTTCCGGTGAAATTACAGGCAAATGAGACTTTACAACTTTATGTCTCAGGGTGGCGGGCACAGTGAAATGTGGCATAGTGTGCGTCCTATAAGTGGACGTGACCTGCTGGGATAGATAATACACTGTTCATAGGCAGAGGGTACCGCTTAACATCAGGTGGGCCATATGCTAGTTCCGTCATCCTAAATAGTATTAAAAAAAATACTATCTACCTACCAACAATATATTTTTAAATGATAACTAAAATATTGTAATAATAATAATTCCTAGTTCCAGTTCTAAGCCGAGGCTGGCGTGGTGGTGTTCCTGGAGGCTGCACTGCGCAGTCTATAGGGAGGTTACTAATGTATGAATTACAATTTTACAAACATACAACATTGATATTATAATAATGATGTAGGTAGTACCCACCTACCTAATTTAACAATTAATTAGATAAGTAGATATAATTAATTAATCTACTAATCAGTTTGATACCAAAATGTACGTAATGCCTTTCTATTAATCTTAGGCACTACACTATATACCTACCTACATTACTAAAGAGAGAGTTTGGATGTTTGTGGTCCACGTCGCGCCCGCACCACGCCGCCCCACTTCGCGCCCGTCCCACGCCGCCCCACGCCGTGCCCGCCCCACGCCTCCCCACGACGCGCCCGCCCCACGCCGCCCCACGACGTGCCCGCCCCACGCGCCGCCACACGTTGCTCACTATCTACTAACCATTAAGATGTTACCGCATATTGCGTCTAAGGAAATTTGCTTATTGCGGAAATAAAAACATAAACAAAATAAGGAAAACTTGATCAAAAAACAAACAGCTATGGAAACGCTTCGAACCAACTCAGCGGTCTGCTAACATTTTTATGGCACGCTATTGGCTGTCATTCGTTGTATTTCCTCACTTGGTACAGGACCCTCCCAGCCCCTGCCTGGGACCCACTACCAGGGCCCACTAACTCATATTTATTCTGTGCCACTACTCATGAGGCCGCAATGCTCTAAGGTGTTACCCCACTATCAGTGTTGGTACCTTCCTACCTACATGTCAACTGTGTATTTTCTGTCTTCTCAGGATCATCCTCGTCCATTGGATCCAACCTACCACATTCGAGTCGCTCGGAAGTGTCTGATCGGTAGCAGCAATCCCTCTCGGCACCCTGGAGTGGTTTTGATCAGTTTCAAACTCGGTACGGAGGCCGTAACGTAGTAGGTACCATACTGTTGTAGGTAGTAGTGGCCGTAGTGGTACTTAGCGCTATTTTTATGGAATGCCCGTTGGGACCACGTATTCACGTCAAAACTCGAATGAAAAATATCGAAAGTCAAATCACGCATGCAAAATATCGAATGACACGCGAACAAACCCTCAGGCGGATGCCAGTTAACAATCAATTAGGTACCTACCTACCTACTAGATAAGATAATAAAAGGTAGGTAAGCACCAGGTGCGTTAGCCCCGGTACTTGGTACTGTAATCTCCACTTTGATAAGTAGGTTCATAGATACCTACTTACCCTAATTAGGTACCTACGTATTGTAAATCCCGTAGTTGAGTGATAGGTACAAGGCGAACCCAAGGAAGACTGAATAGATAAATAGCATCTACTTATTCATATCATTGATAAATAGAGTAATAAATCAATGCTCTAGAGTCACTATCAATTTCGCGGTCTAACTATAGAAATAATAGTACATAGGAAGTAGGTACATATGTAGGTACCAAGCTAGGTACGTCTTTTAGCGAAAATTAGTAGATAGGAAGTACATATGTAGGTACAGTACTACCCAAGTAATATGGCTTACCGATGTACCTGCGCAGAAGATGATATTCGGGAAATGCTATGTACCTCTATTGGTCGGCTTGGTCGGCAGCTGTTAGTCAGCCGCCATACTTCTGATTGAGGGGCGTGACTTGCGAGTGAGACGGAACTAACAGCTGCAGTGTATTATGAACTTTATAACAGTGATCTAAGGTTGATTGTAAGTTTTGAGCATTCTTTCGTTAATCTTCGGAGCCATACTTTCTTTTCTGCGTGAACGAAGATTCACGACGCGCCGTATCAGTTGGGTACTACTGTACCTACCTACTTCTTTTAGCGCAAATTAGTAGATAGATAGTACTTAGTTACAGGTACTTGTACTATTGTGGTACTGTGGTACAGGCTGGCAGAAACGACATGCGTGGGTGCTCGGTTTGTTAAAGATCCATTCTACAGATAAGTCATAGTCATAAGTCCTCCTGCTAATATTATAAATGCGAATGTTTGTGTGTGTGTTTGTTACTTCTTCACGCTGAAACGGCTGGACGGATTTGCATGAAATTTGGAATGGAGATAACTGGGTTCCCGGAATAACACATAGGCACATTTTTATCCCGATATTCCCACGGGATCGAAACTAACGCGGGTGAAACCGCGGGGCGCTGCTAATTAGTCATAAAATTGTATTGCTTCATGTGGTGTAGGTACAAGATGTATAAGTTGGTGGATCTGTATTTTCCACCCTTTCGAAGACAAAGGCATTGGTTTTTTGTCACCAACTTGTACAAATATAAATCAACATTTGTAAGTTGAATTAAAGATTAACAGTTACATCAAGCTTATTGATACCTATAAGTAGTTATTATCTTGTTATTATAACATCAGGATGTAGGTATTTAAATATCATGACGATAGATATACAGGTGGATTGTTGAGACGGGACAGTAAGGGCAGGTACCAGGAAAACGTTCCTAGGAGACCATCCATAACTTTTTGAGATATTCTGAACAGCATTCTCAGCTTTTGTAAAATAAACTACTGACAGCAAGAAAATGGTAATTTTACATAAAACTTTTTTTGATGCCAGTCGATCCTGTTTCTTATATAGGGATCAAAAGTCTCAACTGGACCGACTAAGGTTTGAGTACTAGAAATATAATAGGTACACACCACACACCACACACCCTACACACACCCCACACACACCCAAACATACTTCCTCGCACTTGGTTTTAATAATTAACAATTTTTTCTCTGCGCTGTCTGTTTGTTGCTGTTTTCTGTTTTCTTCCTAAAAATGTTTAAGTATGCTGTTTAGGTAGGTAGGTATGTACCTACTCAAAATTTCAAATCATGCCTGTAGAAGAGCGGTATCTAACACGAGCATATAGACTCCAAACCCTGAATGTAAAATTGTAGACCTTAAGTTAATGAAATAATCATTTTTTATTTTTATTTTATTTTATATTAGCTACCGATGCGTGTTACTTTTTGCAGCACTCTTAGCTAGTAAACATTGCATGCTAAGCTTAAGCGGAATGTGTCGGATATAATAATATTTAATGAATATCTTTAATATTAATACATTTTTGCATTAAATAAATTTCATTTCATTTTCATTACCTATAGGTAGGTACCTACAGTAGGTTATTAGTGAGTCATCAAAATTACTTTTCTGGTCTAGGGTTGCACTGCGCAATGAATAGTAGATTGTTAACCGAGGTTCGAAAGAATCAATTCCCGAGCGGCTATAGTCCGAGTAGGAATTGATTATTTTACCCGTGTTAAACACTCTACTTTTCATTTCGAATATGAGGAAAATAAAACTAGTTGTTTATCTAAACTATTTATTGATAATATATAATAATATTAGTAGTGAGGTACCTGATACAAATAAGGCATATGCTCAAATGGCCTACAGTGCCGAAAAGTCCTTTAATAGTAGATTAGTAGCCAAGGGCTGTAAGGCATCAATTGCAGCCCGAGATATTTAGGCGCACGAGCGCAGCGAGGGCGCCTATAGTTCAAGGGTGCCATTGATGCTTACACCCGAGCTAACTACTCTGCTTTACATCTCGATTGTGAGGTAAGTAGAAAAAAACCGGCATTACAAGAATAAAACATTTAACGTACCTTAACAGCTAAATATATGTCATCAGGGGCTTCATTTATAAATGTTTTCACGTCTTGCGCTGTAAAAACCTTTGACTTTTTGCTTTTGTGCCCAGCTGATTGTCTTTTTAAAAAAGATGATAATTTTGAAAAGTTCTTGATATTGATGTCGTGTTTAGTACTCATAGTTGCTTTTAACATTGAATAAATGCACCACAAACTAGATGGCTGCAGCTTTTTTGATAGCTCACTAAAGTATGTTAAGAATACAGTCTCAGATAAAGACTTTACTCGTTTTTCTTTTCGCCACTTCATGAACTCGTCGTAAGTTTTCAAATATCTCTCTTTAGAACTTTCAGGCAAAATATTGTTAATTGCTACTCCAGCTTCCATTTTCATTGAATCGGGAGTGCAGCTTATATCTTCATCACTTGCAGAACTCATGTTTTTTTCCTAATTAGCACGTAATTATAAAAAAATACCAAAAACAAACAATATTTAAAGTAAAAGTTTTCTATTCCCGCCTTTTTTCATCTTTTTTAAAATTATTTTTTTCAAAAAGAAATTGAGCTTCGCCGTTCGATATTTAAAATTGATGACTATTATACTCAGACGAAGACAAGGCTGAATAGCGAAGCGACCTCTTTTGTCATTGGGCTGAATCATCGAGCAACGCAGGCCTCCGTCCCGGAGGGGAGGCGCCATAGAGCTGTCAACCGATACATATTTATTCAGAAATTTTTGGGGGGGGCTTCACGCACTCACTTACACTTTAATGCACACTTTTGTAACCAGTCGTTCTATCGCTATAAACGCAAACATCTATAAACAGCAACACATCAAAAATCTTTATACACACATAGATGCTTTCTGTGTACAAACATCATGTTATGTCACAAAATTGACAGTAACACCCGTTCTAGGGACTTCCAGCACTCAAGTCGATAAATGAATAGTATCGATAACTTTTTGGTAGGAACTTACTTTGCCTACCATCAAGGGTCATTTAAGGGATTTAAGGGTGGCTAGGGATGAGGGGAGGGGTTGAACGCTCTCTGTGAAGGGGGAGTTGCGGAACCGCCCCACTTTTCGAGGATAGCATAGAGATAATTTTGTGGATAACTATGATATTTTAGATTAGTAAAAGTTAGTAGTATAGGCTGGAGAGAGAGGGGGTAAACGCGGAAACTTAGAGTATAGAGAAAAAATCAAGAAAATTTTGAGTACCCCAGGTACAACCACTAGCTCATGAGATGATTAGTTCTTGGGAAAATTGAATTAGAATTTTGTTCAAAGCTTACAATAATTTCATAAAACTATGGGCTGGCAAGTCAAAAGAGACGAGAGGAAAGAAAAGGAAAAAACGCTTTACTTAGCTCCCGTCTTCCTACTAACCTACATAATCCATGTCGGTTCTGGCCTCGAAATATACAATGTATTATATCTGTCAGTCACTGTTATTGTCAAAAACCAAAAATCATGATCCTAAGTGCCAAAAAACTAGATTAGTCATTAAAATGTATAAATAGTTTTTTTTTATTTCAGGCATAATTATCCCACGACACAGGTGATCCTAGTGTGGGATCAGAACTATGTAGGTATGTGTTGGGTGTGTTAAGTTATGTTGATGCTAAACGATGGTAGGTAAAGTAATACTAAGTAATATATAGTGAACAGAATATCGCGTTGAAAAAATAATACCTGGATATATTTTTTTTTCATTCTTTTGTCAATCAAATAGGATTTGAATAGGAAAATCCCACGACACAGGACGGACACTCATGACACGACTTTTCTTGAAAATGAGTAAACGAGTTCAAACTGGGAAATGCTTTTTTTAATTCATCGTGATCACGTATCCCACAACCTAGGTAGGCATGCAACTTTTTACGAAAAACTATCACACCTCTAGATTTGTAATATCACATAGTAATTTAAATTCATGTCTAGATAAGTTCACACATAAAAAACTAGTAAAAATAACTTGGAAGCCTTTGCAAGCCTAGCTAGTAATATCTTGGAGCAACAAGGCCGCCGCTGGAGGTCACACGAGAGAGACACGAGGAGGTCGCGGCGGGGGGCGACATCAAGTAAAGGCGTTCCCCTCTGGCTATGCACAATTTCATTTGGGCATACGCGTTAGTAAAACTGTTTTACTAACTGTTTTAAAAACTATCCGTTGTAATTTAACATAGTAATTTAAATTCATCTCTGTGTTTAAATATAAAAAATCAAGGAAAAGAAGCTTGCTAGCCCTCACCAAGCATGTTTTGTTTTTGGTAGTAATAAAATTGTATCATGATGGGCCAATTGCTCTGTCAGACTGAATCGATCGTGTGACGCATAGAGTAAAAAGTGTAACAGTGCTACAAATACTAAAATGCTGAATCGTTACATTTTCTGCTGTAAATCAAGGTCTGGAACATCGAATTTACGTAAAGATGGTGCTTTCTTTCACATTGTACCTAAGTGAATTTCATTATATATATATATTTACATACATACATACCATAGACACACGCCTTTTACCCCGAAAGGGTAGACAGAGCCTTAAATGGGCCTCTTTTCACCTTGGTTTTCACCAGTTCTCAATAATATATATTTATTTTTATTTTATTTTTTCATGTTGGACACAGTTTACACATTATTATCTAGCCCCAAGCCAAGCAGAGCTTGTGTTATGGACTAGATAACTGATATCCCTAATACAGTACAACAACATTAGTACAATACATAGTACATAGTATAACAGTACAATACATAGATATTTATTTTGTATTAGCATAGAAAATATCCAGAACACCATGATTAAATATCTGCAGATCGAACAAATATTTGTTCTGAGGCGGGAATCAAACCCGCAACCTCCTGCGTTACAGGCGAACCTTCGTCCACTGCGCCACAGAGGTCGTCAATTTATGGCATAAAATGAATAATTTCAAATTAAAATCATAACAGTTACCTACCTTGTTACATACCAATACCTTCATGGTGATTGGATTAACGGTTAGAAAGTTAGGTTAGGTTAGGCTATGGCGTCTCCCGAATAATATAAATCAAATTTCAATAGTTTTAAAACATAATAAACGAGCATTTATTTTATCGATAAAAAAATCTACTTTATTATTGAGTCACATCACTAATTTAGTAGTACATAAGAAAAAACGGGCAACTTACTTTCAGGAATTTTTGAGAAATAAAAAAAACTGTTAAATGAGCACAAAGCTATTTCAGTGTGCCTTGAGGCTGTTATTGTTACATACATACATACAGAGACACACGCCTCTTTCCCCGAAGGGGTAGGCAGAGCCTTAATGGGCCTCTTTTCACAGTGGGTTGCACCATCGTGGGAGATAGACGTGACAAGTAGTGAGCTCATCCCTGCCATTGCTTCCCACGACTGACTCAGCTAACGTTATTGTTATTGTTAGCAGTTGCTTATTTAATTATTTTTTATTATGGTTACCAACAGTCTACACATGTATATATGAAGACGTACAAACTATATACCTATCTTTAGCTACAGGAGAAACCAATAAGGGCCTTTCATTTTCAAATAAAAAAAATGTAGTTTGATTTGGGTCAATTGATGGCCCTGACTCAACTGTGGTTGTCAAATTAACAAATGCATCGTCTGTTATTTTGTGTGATAGTAACAAAATACCACGAAAATATATTGACTTTTACATGTCACTTTATTTATACAGTTAAGTACACAGCAGCGACATCTATTTTCAAGGGTTTATAGATGATTTGATATGGCCGTGAAAACCCCTCATTATAGGCAAACACAACGTGCGAAGATTATACAGTAACCTAACAATTGGCGATCAACGATTTTTTTAAAGCTTCTTTATTTACTTTTAACTGAAAAGAGTAAAGTTATTTAAGTATGATCAATATAACCGATTTTGATCAATATAACCACGCAGTTTTATTCTTATTATAAACTAGAAGCAACCCGCGGTTTCACTCGTATAAGTCTTGATCCTGTGGGAACATCTAAATAAAATTTAAAACTTTTCCAGTGGTCCAGCTATCGCCATTCTAAATTTCATCCAACCCTTACAAAATTTTGCATTTATAATATTACATACATACACACATACGTAAACTCATGCCTGTTTCCCAGAGAAGTAGGCAGAGACCATGAATTTCCACTTGCTACGATCCTGGCATACCTGTTTTGCTTGCTTCACTCACATCACATTCTTCATATATGCTCATTGGTTAAGGGCAATCTTGGCCTGGCCATTCTCCAGATCGACCCTGATCTAGTCTGAATACCTTCACCAGGTTCTCCCCCTTCCAACTGTTCCATTCATGCTCATCTTATGAACTAGTTTCGTCAATCTACTATCATTCATCCTTTAACCAATAAATAACCCAAACCATCCAAGCATATCTTTCTCAATCCTTGTCACTATACACGTGCTCTTTCATTTTACAATGCTTTCTTAACACACAGTTTCTTATTCTATCTCTCAAAGTCCACCATACATACTTCTCAAACCTCTCATCTTCAGTGCATTTATTCTACTTTCATGTTTATTCTGCCTTAGCAACTTTCGCTACCACCATACATTAGTTTTGGCACTAACACTCCTCTATGCACATCCAGTCGTGCCTTTTTGGATACGTTCCAGCTGATAATAAGGCGTTAAGTTCACCTGGTTTCCAGAATTTACTCTCATTTAAATATCATCTTCATGCTTGCCATCTCTTGTAATCAAAGTTCCCAAATGTACAAACTTTTTCATGTTACACTTGTTGTTAATAGTAGAGTGATTTAATTATATTTCTTTAAATATAGTTGCACATGACATTTACGTTGACATATCATCATACACCTCTGCGAGGCACAATTAATCCTTTTACCATACTGGTTCTTTCACCATTGGTCACTAGGCCCCTTTCAGGGACACTATATCTCAAGCTGGTCACTGAACCAAGAAAGAGCCCGTGACACGAAGTAGTAGTAGTAAGTAGTTACCGGTTAGTTAGTGGTTACATAGCCATCAAATACAAATACACGTTATTCCACATGTCACATGATGTCGAACGTGTTTAACGAATGGTATTTAATAATCAAGGATATTAAGTAAACATCCACATCTTGGCTTACTGACATTACACGTTATATACATGTTTACGTCAGCAGAATAAATCCTGACATGCACATTGATGTATTATACACATTTATATCTACGCTTTTGGTCACTTTTATGTCACCCATGTGTCACACGATTAAGTGGAGCTCGATTGAAGAGCGAGCAGGGCAGTCGTAAGGGAATTGGCTTTCATTGCGAATAAATCACGTAACTTGGCAGTGATTTTAGAGTAATGAATGACCAGTGTACTGAAGTGCAGTCGCAGTGAAGAGTGAACCAGTGTTATTGAATAAAACATTCACGGTTTGTTTTGTTAAACCGTTCAGTTTTATTATTTTACTCCGAACACTAACTCAAAAATTACAAAATCTGAGATGGCCACTTTTATTTTTATACGGCTTAATTTTACTTGGTCAATGTTTATGCAATAAGTTATAATAATTTAATTGAAATTCAGGTACATGTGAAAGGAAACACCTTCTTTTTGTAAATTTGATGATCCAATCATTTTTTTACAGCATAAAACTGAACAATTCGGCATTTTTCTCGGAGCACTATCTCCCACGCGAGTCGATTCAGTCTGACAGAGCGATCGGCGGCAGCTAGTTTTTTATAAGCTGTATGCCCTCGAGGGCATTAAATTCAGAGGGGACTACAGCGGGGAATGCCTTTGATGGCGTCTCCATTCCGTGTTGCTCGATGGGCTGAATGCATGATGTCTATTGCCAGTATGATGGTTAGATGTATACGCGAACTTTTTTAAAGAGTGAAGTTTTTTTTTAATTACTTACCGCCCTAGGGCTTTTCTAGCTACATTATTACCCTAGAGCGCTAATTGGTCACCTACAAGCCCCATTTGGGGGTAATAAGGACCTACTTACCGAATTTGAGAGATGTAAAATACATTAACATCAAAAAATACTTCACACACCCATAGACGATAGCTCTACACATCGGCACGCAGTGCGCGAGCGGCTCGGTCGCGTACACAGCGACAGTAGTAGAGCGTTTTCATGCCGCGTTATTAATTTGTCATAACATCTAACAAGTTTTAATACGTTGTATTTTTTAGTTGTGTTTCAAGCAATGAATACGGATCACAATATAGCTCATTAAAAAGGTAACTATGACTCTAAATTGAATTTTTTAGACTGAGTGAATTAAATACAGCTTATAACATGCATGAAGTATGGTGTACTAAATAAGGCCTAGCTTTTTGATTAGGCTTTATTTGACCCTAGGCCTTAATAGGAGTCTGTTGAATTTTAACTTTATTATATTTATTTACAGGTCGATTTATCTTAGCATGACTCCTCGAAGACCAAAACGGGCCACTGACACACACACAGACTGATTATTGTTCTCAAGCAAATTATGCTATTATGATCCAAGGCCTTATTTAGTTACCTACCTTGTTGAAATAAGGCCTATCGAAGTACATTTAATTTTTTTAAATATTTCTTAATATCTTTGAGAAAATATGTTAATTAGTTAATTTTTGAAATTTTGGATAGGTTTATTTTTATTTAGTTTTGTATTTCTTATTAATATGCAACTTCAAGTCTGACTTGCAATTTAAGCAAAATATTTACTAAAATAGCTTAGAAAGCTATGCAAGGATCTCATAGAAACACTTATTATAAGGCTCAGAAATACATATTTTAATATAATTCATACTCTTATAACTACTTTCATATAATTTAAGTATGTAGGCTTTTTTAAATCACTATGATTTAAAAAGGCCAAAAGCTAAGGCTCTGGAATTACCTCTGTTTTAGTGATTTTTGATACTAGATTATATTATTTTTTCATAATTATTTAAAATATATAAACCAAAGAACCTTGCTTTTATTTATCACCTTCTTCGAATATTTATCAAGAAAATTACGGGTTGAAATTAGGTAGGCCTTATTTGTATCACTTACCAATTAATTTTCAAATTACGACAATTGTGTCAACGGCAACACCCTCGGTTAACAATCTTCTATTCTTTTGAGATTTCTGGCAAAGGATTTTCAATAACACAATTTGCCTCGTCTTTAATTGAATCTGGTGTCGACATTTCAGAATCGATTGAACTCATTTTTAATATTCTAATCTTAGCATAATAGTAGATTAGTAGCCAAGGGCTGTAAGGCATCAATTGCAGCCCGAGATATTTAGGCGCACGAGCGCAGCGAGGGCGCCTATAGTTCGAGGGTGCCATTGATGCTTACACCCGAGCTAACTACTCTGCTTTACATCTCGATTGTGAGGTAAGTAGAAAAAAACTAGCATTACAAGAATAAAACATTTTATTAGTTAAAACCATAGACGTAGAATTTTTTCGCTACGCTAAATAGACAAACGAAGCGTGGGAGAGAGAAGTCATTTTTAAATGTATCCCGTGCAAGAAGAAAAGTGACAGCAACAATGTATTGAATGTGACATGTTTTGCTTGAGTACATGCGCATACCGGACGGTCTCTTGTGCAGTTTAACTAATTTTGTAATTATTTTAGTAATCTTACTATTAAATAACAAATATTACTTTGTATGACAATGGTGTCGTGTTCAGTTTGTGACTGTGAAGATACAAGACGTAATTATCCGGGAAAATACACGTTTCACAGGTAAATAAGAGATTATTGGTAGTTCGATTGTATTGCTTATTTTATCAATTCTGCTTTAGTAAATGGCCTAAAAACCTGTTTAATTCGTAGATTAGGACTTTCCCTTATGTTTTTTAATAATATTTCGTTGCTGCACCTAGAAATAAACAATATTTTATGTAATATAATGTTTGATTACGATAGGGCTTGACCAAGTGATGACGTCAGAAATATCGATAGTCCTGTTGCAGTCTATATCGTTGTATAATGCGCATCATGTAAAAAGAACGCTGGCGGTCAAGCTTCTTCAGGCGTTCCAGCGTTCTTTTTAAGAGATTACTTACTTTTCTACTTATTTGAGAGATGTATACCTATGCATTGAATGAGGGCCTATCTAGTTTACTACAAATAATGTACAATTATAGTACGCGTCATGTAAAAAGAACGCTGGAACGCCTGTAGAAGCTTGACCACCAGCGTTCTTTTTACATGACGCGCACTATACCTACATATAAATTAAATTTTTGTCCATCCTAGAATGGAGGTTTACTTTGTTTGGAGTAAATTTGTGTGCTCTGTTAACATTTTACCGTTTTTTTTAAATCTATAATAACCAGGTGGACATTGAGGTGTGTGTTTTTGTATTAACTATTGAAAAGGTAACTTTAAAGCACCACGGGTGTTTTTATTGCAGTTTGTGTAGTAGATATTTTGGAGTAAATATTTACGTTGTTGATTATTACACACGCCTTTTTCCCCGAAAGGGTATATTTTTTTTTTATTTTTTTTAAATAAATATTGTTTATTTCTGCTTAATAAAATAATAGGTAACAAATTAAATTTAAATATACCCCAAAAATTCCATTCCAGCGGGACTCGAACCTGCACCCTCGCCTGTGATCAGCGATGCCTTTACTTTCGAACTTTGAATAGAAGGTTTCCAATGAAACACCTGTAGATACAGCACTATCAACTTGGCGCTATAGCCGAGTTGATAGTGCCCACGAATTTCGTCTCCAGCGTCATAGCTCGATCTATGGCTAAATTGTTTAAGGCATCGCCGATGACAGGCGAGGGTGCGGGTTCGAGTCCCGCTAGAACGGAATTTTTGGGTTACATTTAAATTTAATGTTATCCATAAAGCGTGGTTTACACTTGAAAAATAATAAACTTTGGGGTAACAAATTGTCTATAGATAAAGTAACAGAGTGAAAAATTATATGGGCGTAGCACGGCTGATATAAAATGTTTTTGTGCTTTCAGATTTCCAAGTAATCCTTTACTACGAGAAAAATGGTTATCGGTTATAAGAAGAGTGGGATGGACTCAAATAAGAACTCCACTAGGTATATGCAGCAAACATTTTAAGTTAAAATTTAAAAGGGAAACTCTAAGATCCCACCTATAAATAAAACCGTAATATTTAGGGGTCAATAAATAATAAAGGTTTATTTATTTACTGTATTCAAAATTGGAATAAGAACCTTATTCTCTTTATGACGTCAAATCTGCCAAACTGTGTTCTTCATGAAAGACTTAATCTGCATTAAGATGTATTTATCTACCATACACATCACGGACGGATGATGAATTCTATCGACAATGTAAAAGTGTTGGTCGAGGACAACACTATTTTTAACTCAGACATAGACTTTCACCAACACGTGCACATATTTTTTTTGGTTCCATTTTCGATCTCTGATTGTAGATCTAGTACATATACTAAATCTATGGTTAAAACGGAGCTTCGCCGTTCGATATTTAAAATTGATGACTATTATACCTACTCATACGAAGACAAGGCTGAATAGCGAAGCGACCTCTTTTATCATTGGGCTGAATGCATGATGTCTATTGTCAGTATGATGGTTAGATGTACGCGAACTTTTTTAAAGAGTGAAGTTTACTTTCTTAATTACTTACCGCCCTAGGACTTTTCTAGCTACATTATTACCCTAGAGCGCTAATTGGTCACCTACAAGCCCCATTTGGGGGTAATAAGGACCTACTTACCGAATATGAGAGATGTAAAAGATTATTACCCTACCTATTTTTTTTTTAATTCCTTCACAGATACTTAACAGATTAGTATCCCGCCAATTTATGTCGACTTTTTAAATTTGGAACTCACCGCTTAATTGTTGCGGCTTATTCCGCTCAAAGAAGTTAGCGCTAAGTTCACACTGGCTGTTTAGAAAGTCACATGGCTCAGCATTTTTTTTAATTAGTTTTTTTTACATAAAACTCTTCACAGCTGACAGCAGTTCTATTTTTAAAGTTCATTCCGGCCCTTAGGTGGGAAGTAATTTGTATGAGTTTTTCCCTTTCTATGGAGGGAAGCAGCGTTTTCCACCCAATAATCAGATCAAAACAACACTACTTTCCGAGTATGAGAAATGAAATAGTAGCGATTACGTGTTCGGATTGGCTTACCTTTACGAACTGAGAGGTTTACGGCCCGAGCCGAAGGCGAGGGACGTAACGAGGTTTGTAAAGAAGCCTTTCCGAACGAGTTTTGTATATTATTTTTCCGCCTGAGAACCCGAAATCAAGCGGCGAAGGTGCTATTTTGAGGTTAGAAGGCGGAAAAGGAATTATCGATATTACCCCCTGACGGAGCCCCTCCCAAACTGAAATCCTGGATCCGCCACGTTTTTATATATATATATATATATATATATATATATATATATATCCAGTTAGACACTAATTTCCGTTTAAGGTGAATGCGAACGCTTGCGGTGCGAGATTCAATTCGTTTAGTGTTTTTTGCCCATTACTGCTCATCAACACTTCTTCAGATAGCGAAAGTTGAGTTCGCGAGAACTAGGAGACTTAACACACATGTTTTAATTGATAGTAGGTATCTCATAAATATCATAAGTTTAGCTACGATACCCCTAAACAAAAAAAAACACTGTAGAAATGTGTGGTATCGTAGCAAACTGATAATATTCCTATATGAGATAATATCTATTAAAATATGTGTGTTAAGTCTCCTAGTAGTCCTAGTTCTCGCGAACTCAACTTTTGCTATCTGAAGATCTGTTTATGATCTGTAATGGGCAAAAAACATTAAAAAAAACCGCACCGCAAGCGTGAGCTTCCACCTTAATTAAAAAAACCGGGGTGGAGCGAATCGGACTCGCGCAGGAACACGTACCATTATCTATAAAAACGGCAAAAAAAATTACGTTTGTAAAAAAATACAAACAAAAATTGGACTCAAAAACTGGTCACCCATCCAAAAACTGAAATCGCAGATCATTGCAAATCATCATCATCCTACATTTGGAAAAATCTCATTTGTTGTATGAGAGCCCCCTTAAATTTTTATTTTATTCTGTTTTTTTGTATTTGTTGTTAAAGCGGCAACAGAAATACATCATTTGTGAAAATTTCAACTGTCTTACTATCACGGTTCATGAGATACAGCCTGGTGACAGACGGACAAACAGACAGACATACAGACGGACAGTCGAGCCTTAGGAATAGGGTCTCGTTTTACCCTTTGGGTACGGAACCCTAAAAACGGACACGGTAGTGGTACAATCTAAAAATTACTACTGGCAACCCTGGTCATAATGATCAGCCCCCCTATTCCCTACAGTCCGGCAAGTATAACTTGGCGCGGCTGTGCGCCACTGTGTACAAAATGAATGTACTTTTATAACTGCTTCTCTTGTACCACTTTTTATCACTTTAGGCATGATGATAGCACAGTAGTTAGCAAAATATATACTTTATATGTTATACTTGACGGACTGTAACTGAAAGTCACTCGGTGACTAACGTTTGACAGAAAGAATGATCATCAATTAAAAAAAAATACTATTAAGAATTGTCAATTGATGGTAATTTTACTTGTCAAACGTTGGTCACTGAGTGACTTTCAAGATAGGGAATAGGGGGGCTGTCATCTGCGTATTCTGCGTAGCAGGGAGTCAACATCCATCCAGGGTGTTTTTTAGGTATTTTGAGGAAAATTTAAAACAATTGGGGACTTTGAGGAAACGAAAAGCTTGGTGAACATTTCGTAACCGAGGAAATTGGGAAAAGGTTTTTTATCCCAACAATGGAATCACGTTAATTCATCAGCACAGTGCAGAGTTATTTTGGGGGGAAGAGTCGGCCTTCAAAGATGCTACTGGAAAGCGTGAGTTTTCATCAATGACCAAGTTAGTGACGATAATTGTAAGTCTAAAAGCTGCTGTAGAGAGGACGATCTGCGATATGGTACATTTACCAAAAAAACAAGTTATTAAATAAAATACATGCATAGCAAGCAAATCCCTAAAGTGCTGTATAGTCCAATAAGTGAAAGCCGTACTAGATTCGAGCCAACTCCAAAAATGCTCAATAATTTAAGTCTGAGGAAGTTTATAGAGCCAATGACCAACATGATTATGTTGTGGTGAATAAAATATGTGCTAAAATTGTTACTGATTTATAAGGTTACTGAGGCTTCAAAGGCACAGAGGTTCAAGAATTACTCAGCTCAGAACAGTTTTTACACCTCAGACAGAACAAACCAAACATTTTAAAATGTCGAAAATCTCAAAAGCAATGCAAACAAACAACATAGGAAAAAAACACAGAAAAGCAATTTGATCCCAAAAATATTTCTGTATAGTAGGTACAAAGTGTCGAGTGCGTGCTTGCCACTCGCACTGCTCAAGCCACTTAACTTGTATTTGTGCCCGTGTTGTAGGTAATCATCTAACAATAGATATAATTTATGCTGCACTCTCCTCGACATGAATTTTTCGTTGCTCGCTCCACTCACCGTTATTATTTTACAAATCTATATTCCTACCTAATTAATAATAAATAGGATTTTTGGATTTTTAGAAGTCTCGTAATCAGTATTGCAATAGATAAGTAACAATATGGATATAGTACATGCAAATTAGCAAAAAGTGTGGCCCTAAGTCGAGTAGTCGTGGATTCTTATGGAATCGATAGATGACACGAATAGAAGCTTATCCCAGGTTTGCACCGTTTCTGGCGCATACGGAAGGCTTTTAAATATTAGGTACAAACTTTGAAAAATTGTTACTTTTGAAAAAACAAAAAAGTGATAAGTGCAAGTTCAATTACTTATAGAGACAGTCTTAGTGCGTTATGGATTTTAATTAAAACTACGTGCATAGTGGGAAACACTGTGAATTTGTTTTTTTTATTTTGCGGCTCGGGGGCAATTTATGTACTCGGTGCAAACTTACATAAGGTTTCTATAAGTATTATAAACACTATATTACCTCTGCGAATTACGGAACATAGATTTTTTTCTTTTTTTGTAAATTGTACTTCGGGGGAAACTTATGTAGTCGTGCAAATTTTATTATGGTATATACTATCAGTTTACTACAATCGCACGTAAAAAAAACCACAAATTTCGTAAATAAGAAATCAACGGCGTGGGTGGGGTGAAGATTCATACCAAAATGTAGGCCGTATTCATCCCACGAATAATAAAATTGTATATTTGTCCATATTAATCGCAAAATGTAGTCCGGATTCATACCGCGCCACGGCCTTTAACAATGGATATTAGTACGGTCAGACAGAAAAATGCCTTACTATCATTTTCATATATTTTTGTTGGATGCAAATTATTAATAATTGGCGTTCGTATGTTTGTATGTTTGTCTGAAGATAACATGCGAACTGTTGATATATTCTTTATAAAACTAGTATTCTTTATACAATTTGGTAGATGGGTATATAGTATTAGTACAATTTGTGTAAGGTTATGAGCTAAATTGGTTCGGGGGTTGTAGAAGATATTGCGGCCCAAGAAAGGGTAAAAAAGTTAAACAATCATAGACGTTTCAAAACTAGTTTTAATTTTATTTTAGACTGTGTAACTTTTGGGATATAAGCAAAGATGTAAAAATAAATAACCTCTACAGTTTTTCCAGTAATCTACTATCATCCATCGAGGAGTTCCGTTGTCCACCTTCCGTCTCCATCATCAGATCAGCTCGCTGTCACCATCATAAATAAATATTTAATAAATAAATAATGCTGGACAGTTCACACAACATTATCTAGCCCCAAGCTAAGCAGAGCTTGTGTTATAGGTTCTAGATAACTGATATACTTTAATACAATACATTACATAGATAGATATTTTTTATTATACATAGAAAATACCCAACGAAAACATATAACATAACATTAATAACGTCCTGAACAGATATCTGCAGATAGTACAAATATTTATAAATTATACAATATCGGTAAATTCAAGAGAAATATCAATAGGGCTCTTAATGGTAGGCAGCGCGTTTGCAATACCGTGGGTGTTGTCCATAGGCGGAGGTGACTGCTTTACATCAGGCGGGCCGTCTGCTTGTTTGTCACGTTTAGGGCATGTAATATCGGAAGGTTATCAATTTCTATACTGATTTCCGATATTAAATCTCAATATTGGCATTCCGATATTAATATCGGAATTTCGTTATTTATTTAGTAATTGCACATTTTATTTATAAATTGCACAAATTCGGTATTAGGTTGGATTAAGTGCAATAAAAAATATTTTTAAATCGTATTCTAATCGTATCTGATCACGGGAGAACTAACTAATGTCTTTGCGAGTAGATGTTACTGGCAGATATATCAATCTACCCTCTTTCTCACTCATTTATTATGAACGATACCACTACCATCGGTTTCACTGTCACACTTCACCCCAACTGAACACACAACACTATCGGTATCTGGTCGCGTAGCAGGTACCACACTTTTTAGATGTTAACATATTCTCACCACAGGCTTCCTCCATACTCCAGATAATAGAAAACCATCTTCTCTATTGAAATTTCTGTATTTAGTAATCTCAATTGCCTCTTGTGCCATTACAAATATTTATATAATATACGAATCTTTGCTCGTTGTATAGGATATTGATATTATCTAAAAGCTTATCAATCAATCAATTAATCAATCAATCAAATTGTTTATTTGCTACAAATAGTGTTACAAAGATGTTATAATTTTTTTTAAAAGTACAAACTATTTCTACCACTATAGGCATGCTAAAATTACATTTTAAAATATATTATGAAATTCCCAATACATTACTTATTTAGTTATTTTACGAATTATTACTAAAATCTAAAGACAATATATTAACAAATTAATTAGTATACAAATATTATTAAACAATATGTCAAATGGATAATACAAGTCAAAATAAACTTACGCCTAATTAAAATTATCTGTCAAATATTCAGCTACGGAGTAATACGCTCTTTCAACCAAAAAGTAACACAATTTTCTTTTAAATATATGGTAACATTCAATCCCTTTTATGGACGCGGGCATTTTATTATAAATTCTTGGTGCCATAGCTAGAATACTTTTATCAAATAGAGCTGTTTTATGCAATGGCATCGCAATTCTATTCCGTAACCTTGAACTCCCTAGTTTTGAGAACTGATTCTTGTTTTGTCTGACAAACAATATAGTTTCAAAAATATACAAGCAAGGGAACGGCAATATGCAAAGACTTTCAAAATGTGGCTTACAGGTATCAGTTTGGTACAGCCTGCATACAGCTCTCAAGCACTTTTTCTGTGCTTTAAATACTCTTTCCCACTCTCTTTTCTTTTTATTTATGTTATAAATAATTGTAAAATTCTGATTCTCTGGACCGATTTCTACACTAGTCCGTGATTTTCCTGAAAAAATATGTTAAAAATGGCTTCCACTTTTTTTTAAATGTTTTATACTTATTTTTGTTTGTAGTGACAGTAAACCTCAGATATCGGTTTTTAAAGTAATCGAAACAGTAACAAAAAAAAGCATTTACATCCACAGTACGAACCATTGCATTTAAATAAAATTAAAAAAATTGAAAAATTAAAAATTCTGTTTAGTCCTTACATTCTAAGGACATTTTAAAAACGTATTAATGAATTTTGGCCATTTTTGTTGCTTTAAGCTGGCAACCCTTTGTGCAGGCAAAGTTTAAATTTTTGGGTTAGACTCAACTTTGTCGAACGACTTTCTTCCACCAAAGTAGACAGAGTGAAAATCTGTTTTCACACATTTGTAGCGAGTATCCTCAAGTATTGCATGTGATATAAAATTTCTCCATTATTAGGGTAGTTCTCCCAATTTTTAGGGTAATTTCAAAAAACAACCTAAAACCCTTTTCAACGTATAACCTACAGCAACGACACCGTTACGCGAGCTGCATGCAGCTCGCGCACCACCGACCCACTACTTTTAAAAATAAAGTCACATAAACTTTTTCATCCAAACCTATCTTAAAAACTTGGTCATTATGTCAGCTATTTATCATGTAAATTTGATTGAGATTCTTTTACGGGATCATTCATGATATTCAATTTAAACAGTTGAATGCGAAATTCTGGTTTTTAAGATTAAGTGAAATCTTAAATAAAACTAAATAATAACTTTCAGCATTGCATGTATTCAGTGAATCATCACAATAAATTTTCGAAATGGCGACCTTCTTGCTCAATACATAATCAGCATCGTCTAAAAAAAATATCTTTAAAGCGTAGAAAAGCGATTCTGTTGCTTTTGAATTGTTGCTTCTGCCTGGGTCAACCTTTTTCGCAATTCTTCCACATTTCGGCACTCTCGAGAGTAAACAATCTCTTTATAATATCCCCAAACAAAAAAGTCAATGGGGTTTAAGTCGAGAGATCGTGGGGGCCATGCGATAGGCCCACCTCGGCCAATCCATTTATCACCAAGTATCGCATTTTGTTAGTAGTAGTAGAGCTTTTTTGTGAAATACTTCGTCCGGGAAAGTACTACCACCATACCTATTTCTGCCGCAAAGCAGTAGTGCTCGCATTGCTGTGTTCCGGTTTGGTGCCGGTGAAATTACAGTCACGTGAGACTTTTCATCTTTATGTCTCAGGGTGGCGGGCGCAGTGCAATGTCACATAGGGCGCGTCCTAGGAGGGCGTGACCTATGTGATAATGCACTGTTCATAGGAAGAGAGTACCGCTTATCATCAGGTGGACCATCTGCTTGTTCAGTCATTCTAAGTAGTATTAAAAAAAACCTGTCATTAAGATATTGTCTAAATTTTGACGCAAAGTGACATGGTGAGCCGTTGTTTTAAAAAGTCATGTTGCGGCGTGTTAGTAAAATGATGTCTGTGGATTATCCATTTAAATCTTCTCTTAAAAAGTTCAAGTATGACTCGCCATTTAGGCGATCTGGCAGTTGGAATGGGCCCACCATCTGTCGTAGGTTTCTGCCTCGTATGTAGAAAATAATGTCCTTGAACAACAAAGATGGGTTGTTTTACTATTGCTTATGTGCAATACAATCTTCAGACTGTCACATTTATTTTTAATTCCGACTTGCAGAACATTTTCAAAAACTCTTTTTTGAACTAACTTTTATTAAATTGAGTGTTTTTATGATCCTGTGCAAGAATCTGGAACAAGGTTACATGACTAATAGCTGTCACATCAGCCATGTTTTTAAGATAGGTTTAGTAGAAAAAGATTATGTGACTTTTTTTTTTAAACGTTCATTGAAAGTAAGAGTTTAGGCAAAAAAAAAAATATATCTTCATATTATTATTTTTATTTCAATGCAATAGTAGGTGCTATTGATGTTAATGCTATCAGACAAGGTAGCCCTAGTATATTTAGCTTATTTACAACAAAAAAAACAGGCCTCTACCTCAACGAATCGAGTCACAATGGCCAAAAAAGTGTAAGAGCTCCGATTGTCTTAAAAACACATAACTCGAAAAGTACTAAAAATCGCGAAATGGGGGTGATTCGGGTATCTCTGGGGGTAACCTTTCTTTGGACTTCGGTTTGACACTACTTTTTGGGACACACTGTATATATTATTACTTTGTTGATTATTTTATACCAACATACATACATACATACATAGACACACGCCTTTTTCCCCGAAGGGGTAGGCAGAGCCACAATAGGCCTCTTTTCTCAGTGGGTTGCACCATCGTGGAATATAGACGTGACAAGTGGTGAGCTCATCGCCGCCATTGCTTCCCACGACTGACTCAGCTAACGCTTCCTTTCAGTAATAACACATTCCATAATAAGCTACCAGCCAGGACAAATCTTATACCAACGAATCTTATCAACAAGTCCGGGTAAATTTTATGAAATAAATAGATTTTCCATAATAACATATTTTTTTGCTCTTTGACTCTAAAAATGAAATGAATATTAATTGTATGAATCCAGAATAATTATTATTAATTTCAGCTCGTGGGATGATTTTCTGGGATCAATACGGATGCACCCCGCGGTCGGGGGACAGTGTTAGCAGTGTAGCGCACAGTATATATATTAGTTTCTTAGCACCGCACTGAACTTACATAAAAAAACACATGTACACACATGTATATACTTAAAAAATGCATGTTCCGTATATAAATTCCAGTATTAAATGGCTGGCGAATGTAGTACTAATCAAATGAATAAGTTTAAGTGAAATTCCAGAATTGCCTGAAATTTCCCCGAGTAGAGCGACAATAAAATATGGAAAAAGTGACTTCCGTGTGAGGTACCCAGGTGCAAACCTGGTAATTTATTTGGCCCATTTTTATGGTAATTCTGTCAATTTGCACCGACTACTTCAATTTCCCCCGAGCAGCAATACAGAAAAAAAGATTTTTTTAGAAATGTTTTTTTTTTCGTATGTTCCGTAAGTCGGATTAACAAAATACTTGGTGCAAATGTAGATCATAACGGTCTTAAGTGTATGCCAAATTGCACCGACTACATCTATTTTCCCCATTAAGTTACGGGTATTATAAGGTTTTCACCCTATTTCACCCTGTTCCGGCGGGGTGAATTTGCTGAAAGTTATATTAGAGGTGATTTTCAAGCCAAACAAAACAATTAGAAAAGGTTTTGTGACTACATCTAATTACTTCCACACTTTTGCTAAAAATCACCTAATTGGCCTGTACTAATATACACCTTCCCTAAAACAATGAAGCTCGCTACTTTTGCTGATACTTTTTTTTTATACTAAGTACTTGAATGACGGAACAAGCAGATGGCCCACCTGATGTTAAGCGGTAACCTTTTCCTATGAACAGTTTATTCTCACATATGTCATGTCCACCTAAGACGCACCCTATGTGGCATTGCACTGCGCCCGCCACCCTGAGTGAGACATAAAGATGAAAAGTCTCATGTGCCTGTAATTTCAACGGCACCTTACCTTTCAAACCGGAACACAGCAATGCGAAAACTACTGCTTTGCGGCAGAAATAGGTATGGTGGTAGTACTTCCCCGGACGAACTCTTTCACAAAAAATTATAATTATAGACAGAACTCCTTTTTTGTAAGAACTACAAAGTTATTTAACACTAATTATTCTATGAATGTTGATCTATTTCAGGCAAGTCAGAACCTATTTAAGAAAATTGTATTTACTAATTTCTTTCACGAACTTCTGGGTTGATATGGTTTAGTATTTAGTATTTGGTTAGTTAGTTATTATTAAGTGTTTGTATTTACCTTTAAATGTATCTATCTCTATCTATTTTAGTGTTTTTATTTTCGAGGCAAGGCAATAATTGATTTGTTTAATTTGATAAGTAGCAACAAATGTACCTATTTCATTAATTTATGTTTTGATATGGTTTAGTTTATATCTAATTAGGACAACTTTGCTTTTCTTTTAAATATGTAAAAATAAAATAAAATAAAATAAAATAAAAAAGCTCTACTAATACATAATATATTTGGGCGATAGAGAATCATGTTTCACTCTTCGAGACAAAATACACTTTTTTTCGAGGCTCTCTGCTCTCTCGTTATACAATACTGTTCAATCCCTGACAAGTGACAATTCATTACAAAGTACTCTCCTCAAGCTCACTTTGTTTGCAGCAGGTGCAGAATGTATCCTATAGTAGTCTGTGGTCACTGAACACGGCAATTCGAGATTTGGGTCTGGCAACATCGGACAGTGGCTGTCAGTCTGTCACTAGTGTCAGTTGTCACTGTCAGTCACAGGCAGGATCCAATATTTTTGCCATTCTGATCTGAACATTTAATAATATCCAAATCCAAATAAAAAGTCGTAAAAACGTATTCTTGTGCAAGTGGAATACATAGAGAGATACTACAGAAGTTGTCGTGCTTCTGTAGGAGTCATTCTCGCGGCCCAAGAACGGTAAAGTGCTTCTGTTATGTGGTACCTATTTGTAATCATTTCTGTTTTGTGATATTTGCTGAGTAATTTCGGTTCGGAAGGCAGCGGCTGGCTCGCGTGTTATTCTTCTACTCTTGACACCGCGCCAAATGAACAGCGCCGCCAAAACATTGTGAACATTGTTAATAGGTACTTGCAAATATTTTGTTTTGAAATTGTTTATCCATTGAGCGATAGAGAGTTTGGTGCGGTGTTACTGGCGGTGGTATTAGACGAGAGTATGCCGTGACCTTCCTGCTGGCAGTCTCAAACAAAGGAACTGTGTTAATGAGTTGCAGGAATTATCCGACACAATTTGATCAACAAATTTGAATGTGGTTAGATTGTAGGTGAAACCATTATCACAATGTGCATCGAGTGATAACTGGCACCTGCTATTGTTTTGTTGGTTTTTGAGACATTCAAAAGGTCTTAATCAAAATGTTCATAGAGCACCATGACTCAGCATTCTTGTGTATCAGGCACACCGCACACTGGAGGCGGGACTGGCAACAAATAGTACTGGATGATCTCTTTGCTCACTGAAGGTGGTACCAGATAGTTTATTTGGGAGAATGTGCATTTGAGTGACTGTAAAATTTTTAATTCATCCTGTGTTCACATAAGATTGGACTCACAATAAAATGAAAGTTAATCTGCACAATGACGGGGCAAGATTAAATAAGGGAGATAAATTTCAATCTGTATTTATTTCATTTTTGCTGATGCTGATTGAAAATATCCAATATTGCATGATCAGTTGACTGATGAATACATTTACCACTTAGGATGTATTATGTGTTAAGATTGTATTATGTGCACACTCAGTCACAGAGGCAAAATGAATTTGAGCTCATAAGAACAAAGTGTCCTACCCTTAAATAGAGACACTTTAGAAAAGTGTTAAATGCTACATTCATAGACATAATTTATTCCCCCAACCTTCCTTGACTCCACTCAATCTCAAGGAAATGTTATATTTTAAAACAGCATAATTTCCTCCACTCCAGATTTGCCCAAACAAATCACTCACTGGAGTCACCTGTCGACTCCGGGTAGCTCACAACCTGCCCTGGTTTATCCTCAAGGCAGCAAGAAAGCATTCAAATTGGCTATGACCATAGAACCTTCCTGTAAGTAAAATATAAAATATTTTAGGGAAGAATTTTCAATATCCAATCCACTAAGAAATACTGAAATGTGTATATCTTAGTCCTTATCAGTGAACTTTAAATGTTTGTCAAGTCTATTTTTGAAAGAATTCACTGAGGGGGCACTAATCACTGAGTCTGGTAGCCGGTTCCAAGTGCGCACGATGCGATAGGCAATATGTGCATCCTTTTGCTGGAAGATTTCCTTGAGATGAGCATGAGTAGAGTATTAGCGGAGTATTAGGAGGAACAACTAACATAAACCATGGTTAGACTCCACATTGTAATGTGATGGTTTGTTGCAGGTCTATGCAAGTAGTTCTCGATGATGTCTCTCAAGCCGAGGAATGTGGACTTCCAGGAGACGTGGGCTAACCTCAAGGAGACGGTTTGTTCTTTGTTACTAGATCATGACAATATGCCTTACCAGGTCTGGCATTCACAATGAACCTTCCATTCGTAGTATGCTGTACTGCTGGGTGGTATGTGTGTAATGAGCAAATGTTGCGCGCAGGTGGCCGGCGTGGTGGGGCTGCGCGCGGTGGACCGCACGGTGTGGAACCTGCGCTTCTCGGACGTGTACGCGCTGTGTGTGGCGCACCCCGAGCCGCTCGCCAACAAGCTCTACGACGAGACCAAGTACGTACAACTACACCACTCTCATCATCTCAGTTTAAGAAGGCCTTTCCCTTACCGGTTTGGCGCAGCCTTAATGAGTAGGTAAAATTTGTGCAAAAATGCTGATTTACAGCGGCTTTTACTGAATTTGTTTCCTAATTTGTTTATTTGCTATTTGAGAAACCTACGTCACAAGATATATATATTTGTATAAAACTTTATAAAGAACAGCTCGTTACAACTCTATGATCACGTTCGAGCTGCTTACGAGTGTTCGTATGTAGGGGAGTATTGCGGGTTGACCGCTCTTAATGACAGCTTGTTTGTGCGATTTGCAGGAAATTCCTGGAAGACCACGTGGCGGGACTTCTGCAACGCGTGCGCGGCGCCACGCTGCTCGACCGCGCCGAGCCGGCCGACGGGCTGCTGGCCAGGTACCACTCGCCTTTACCGACATGCACGGGAGCAGACGGAAGAGTATTATCCGGCCGGACTAAACAAGGACGAGGCCGGCGCGGGGCGGGGTGAATCGCACTAAAACATTTAAACAATGGTGTTGGGCAACCGCTGACCCAGGTCAAAAAGAAATGAACCAGGGCACTTGCATGGAAGTAATTAGTACGGTTCTAAATGTTGTTTTTTATAAATTTTTTCTAAAGAACTTGTATAATTTAGAAGTTGGGAAGCAAAAATTGTATTTCTAAATAATTAGATAAATCTACCAATTGCATTTGCGTGAAACAAAACGCAACAAGCTTTAATACTTTTCCACAACTTCCACGCGATAAATTAAATCAGCTTTTTCATTATCTTAGCATATTAATATCAATAACTAAAAGTATATCCACTGTACGTTACGTTAGTCAAAAAAGTTGGGTCAAACAATATATGGGGAATTGCCCATGTTCTTTATTGTTATTTTATTATATTTTTAAACAAATATTTAAAGCGTTCGAACGTATTAGTCCAGTCGTCAGGTCTCAGAAAATGGGGCTAGGTGGAAAAAGGTCAAAAGTTAATGAAACTGAGATGTTTTTCAGGGATGGTTAATTATCATTTTTTCAAGTTTTGGACCTCGAGGACCCTGTGCGAAAAGTGGAGGGGGGGGGGGGGGGGTACTGCACCTTCCGCCGGTTTTTTCTCAATAACTTTTTTCCCTTACATCCTACGGCAAAAGTACTTTTTTGTGCAACGTCAAATTTACTATAATTTTGATTATTCAAACTTGATTGTATGTTGATAAGTTACCGAGATATGGCGCTTCGAAACAAAACTTTTTTAACATTTGCTAATATATGCTTAAAAATGCTAAATTCCACCTTATTTCTTCTGTTATACCCGAATAATGATGAAATGTTGTTATAATTATGGTTCCTGGTTACAATCACCTACTTTGGAAACCCCCACACCCCTCCACCCAAACCAGTTCTCAAAAGCTGATTTACTTCTCTGATGAAAACCAATTCACATCATGTTGGTATTCATATTATAGTCCAGTCAAGTTAAACATGAAAAAGGGGTCATGCTAGCAAAAGTTCTGGTCATGCTGATTTTTTTTATATGTTGTTAGGACCTTAACCAATATTAAAAAAACAGATATTCAAAGTGCTGTGCGAGCGGCTCAAAAAACCATGAAATTTTAGTTTTTTTTCAGTTTTTGCTCAATATCTTAGTGAAGTAAGGGTCTGATCGGTATAGTCACCGTGCATACTTTTAAAGTAGACTAAATTTTCTACAATTTGACACTAGGCCAAGCTCTATACAGCCATTGGTTCCCAAGATAAAGTTCTTCAAAAATAGGCAATTTTTCTCCTAAGTGTTTTTTTTAGATTTTTTTTCTTATTTTGTGAAATATCTAAAATATGCATCCCACGTCAAATATTATTTGAAATGAAGTTGTAGTAAATTAAATAAGCTTTCATTTGAAACAAAACTTGTAACTATAGGCCCGGCGGTTCTCTCAAAAACGACAGATAATCAAAACCAGTCATAAGTGGATTTTACCGCGTGATCGAGTGCGATACCACCTCAGCACCGTTTGGCCAAGGAACTACCATAATCACTACACTCCTGAGCAAGAGTGAACCACTTGCTGAGCAAGTGGAGGTCTTCACAAGCCGTGAGAGAAGCAGGTATCAAGTGCTTTGTGGCTCTATAGGGAGGTAACATCGCGAGGGATACTTTGGATTTTCTCAAGTGTAAGTCGTTTGTCACTTCAACTAGCATAAACCTCGCCCGTTTGCCACCGACGGAAGATGCCACAGGCCACCATGCAGCAAGATGCTAGCTCCAAGTAATTGCAGAACTGGCGGGACGTCAACTTGTATCCCACTAATTGGGGGTGGAAGCAGTCTTCTCAGGGACGCAGTCTTCTCTTCTCAACCCCATCCCCACCACCATGGATCAACCATGATCACGGCGTCCTCATATGCCTGCTTCACTTCGATGCTAGCATCCACAATTTGTTTCATCAACATCGAAATGAATGCGCTCTTATAGTGATCTTTTGCTAAGAACTTTTCTTGTGCTTTTGTCACCATAGTAGATGAGCAGAACACGACTTTGATTGGTGCTTGTAATGCAGACCGGCGAGCTCGTTCTGCTGCTTTGGAGCTTTGATACCCGGCGTTAGTGGGGTATCCATCAAAGACAACAATCACATTGCTACCAAAGTGTCTCTGCACGTAGTTGATGTACTTAGAAAAAAAAAACGCCATATCTCGATAACCTATCGACATAAAAACATGTTTGAATAATCAAAATTATAGTAAATTTAACGCTCTACAAAAAAGTAGTTGGTACTTTTGCCGTAGGATGTAAGGGAAAAAAGTTATTGAGAAAAAACCGGAGGAAGGTGCAGTTCCCCCCCCTCTTTTCGCACAGGGTTCTCGATGTCCAAAACTTGGGAAAATGTTAATTAACTATCCCTGAACAACCTCCCAAAGTTTCATTAACTTTTGACCTTTTTCCACCTGAAACCACCTGCCGACTGGACTATATCAGTTCGTCGGCGGTTTTGGTTTAGCTGGTGTCCTAAATGGTATCACTCTATTTTCTGAACGTCTGAATTGTTGACGTGACTAAGACAAACTACTCATTCACGAAGATGTGGCTTCATTTATTTCATCATCTAACATCTCAGGACAATTCAAGCAAGGATCCCTCACTCCAAACGTGGTTAATAATCTATCGATCGCTACACCAACGTCACCAGCTAATACGTTTACGTTCAATTGATTAGCGCGACATCAAATGTGCATGAGGAAATTGTGCCACCACGTGTGCGCGACGGCGCGAGCACAGTGCGTGACGCGACTACAATGTATGTGTGTCTGTAGGTACGTTACGCGACTACAGTGAATGTGCGTTTGTAGGGACGTGACGCGACTACAAGGTATGTGTGTCTGTAGGTATTTGACTCGACTACAATGTATGTTTGTTTGTAGGTACGTGACAGCGTGGCAGGAGTACAGCCAGGGCGTGGCCTATCTCAACTGCCTCTACTCGTACCTCAATCTGCAGCATGTTAAAAGGCAAAAGGTAAATACAATGAATGTTTTTATTGTTTGTAAAAGGTGGCTATGAACGATGCGGATCACATCGAATACAAGTGTTGCATCTACTGAACGGGGTGCGTTGCATACAAATAGCACCCCTCCCAAGTGGAAGGGGTGCTATTTGTCTTCCACTGGCGGGCGGTCTTCCACGTGGTTCGTTCTTCAAGTCGAAGTTTCCATTACGAAAGCGTTTAAACCAAAAACGCAAGGTGCGTTCATTAGCAGTCTCTCCAAACGCAGCGTTGATATTGCGAGCCGTTTCTGCCGTGTTAGTTCCGTTTCGGAACTCGTATTCAAAAATTACTCTGATTTTTGAAATAGAGTCCGTGCCACGACTGAAGTCCGGTGACTGGAGCGCTAGTTTCTATGCGAAAAAATGCAAAAGCGAAAATCTACCTCTGTTATCCGTTAGTTCCTCAAAAGGCCGTCGGATTTCAGTCGTGGCGCGGACTCTATCCATATTAAAAATAATAATTGAAAGTTGAAAATCAAATGATGCACATTTTTTTAAAGAAGAACCTCATATGAAAAATTCTTTTACAGACAATGATTAATAAAAAATAAAAAAAACTTTTTACTTTTTTTATTAACCTTGATAGAATGTTGAAATTTTCACAGATGATGTATTTCTGCCGCTATAACAACAAATACACGGAATAAAATAAATATTTAAGGGGTCTCCCATACAACAAACGTGATTTTTTGCCGTTTTTATAAATAATGGTACGGGACCCTTCGTGCGCGAGTCCGCCTCGCACTTGGCTGGTTTTTATAGATAATGGTAAGGAACTCTTCGTGTGTGAGTCCGACACGCACTTGGCTGGTTTTTAAATTTTTAACGAATCATAGTCTGGACAGGAATTTTTTAGACAACTCGAGATATATTTTGTTATATATTAAATTTCATATAAAATACTTTTCATCCATTAAACAGATCCGTGAAGGTCGTCTCTAGTGCGGATCCTCTACTATGAGCGGAGACAGAGTCTTGCCAAACGTAGTGTAGGGCACCCTCTGGCCAGGTGGAGCGACGACTTGCGCGGGGTGGCTGGTAGAAACTGGATGAGGAGAGCCAAAAACTGGGCTCAGTGGCGTGCCATTGGAGAGACCTTTGTCCAGCAGTGGACTGCAGTAGGTTGATGATGATGATGATGATGATGATGCAATGATGCTATACAACGGCAATTTCATACTTTAACCCCTATTAATACTAGCATCGTCACCAGGTTCCAGACGCAGAAATATTGTACGGGTCTGCAGCGACCGTGACCTGTCCCGAGCACGACTCCAGACAACTCGAGGTGAGTCGTTGAGTGCGAGCGCGCGCCGAGTGCTCGTGGCAGTATAACTAGCTGCATGTGATGTCCCGCAGGTGGGCGAGCTGGGGCTGGAGATCTGGGAGCGCGTGCTGCTCGGCGGCGTGGGCGCGGCGCTGTCCGCGCGCGTCGTGGCCGCCATAGCGCGCGCGCGCGACCAGCCGCTCGACCCGCCGCTCGCGGACATCGTGCGCCGCGCCGTGCTCAGCACTGTGGAAGTGAGGACCCTACACAGCACATCCTCTCAGTAACGCCTTCATATTCTCTCACGTGCGCGTGTGTCCGCAGGTGCGCGGGTTCCGCGTGCGCTTGCCGCTCGCGCTATACCAGCAGCTCGTGCTGGAGCCCTACCTGGAGGCGGCCGCGACGCACCACGCGTGCCACGCCGCCGCGCTGCTGCACCAGACCAGCGTCTCCAACTACATGCAGCGCGTGCTCGAAGGTACGTGCGCGCGCTTCACGAGCGGCACGCGCGCGTGACCTCACTGATCCCCTCCCTCCGTCCGCAGGGCTCGAGCGCGAGGAGGCCCTCGTGTCGCGCTTCCTGCACGCGTCGTCGCGCGGTTCGGCGCGCGCGTGCTTCGAGCGCGCCGCGCTGGCCGCGCACCTGGCGCCGCTGCACGCGCACGTGCCCGCGCTGCTGGCGCGCGCCGCGCCGCCCGGCGCCGAGCGCGCGCACACGGACGACGAGGCGGACGCGAGGTGAGTGGGCCCCGAGGCATGCGCTCGAATCACGAACGAAGATCCTGCGAAACGAACTCACGCCTGAACGAATTTTCGAAACCCTGAGTTGAACGAACTCACGAGTGAACGAACCCCTGAGTGGAACGAACTTACAAATGTTCAACCCCTGAGTGGAACGAACTCACGAGTGAACGAACCCCTGAGTGGAACGATACTTGAGTGAGTGAGAGTGGCGAACGGGCGAAAGTTACAATAAACGGCTTTGAATTTGCCCTTTTACTATCAAAATCTCGTCTCTTGTGGACAGAAAATACAAATTTGTAAAAAGGCCGCCATTTTGAATTTGTTTGTTACTGGACAGATTGCTTTCTAAATCGATAACAGGAGTCCGAATTGAAATAAGTGGCCGCCATTTAATCAGTGTTTGGCCGTTATGTTGTGTTGTGTCGTGAGTAACGTGACGCTCCGCCCCGCTCCAGGCAGGACCTGCGGCGCATGTACATCCTGCTGAAGCCGCTGGGCACGAGCGCGCTGCGGCCGCTCGTCGACGCGGCGCATGCGCGCGCCGCCGCCGAGGGGCACGCGCTGCTCAAGCAGGACCACAACAAGGAGGAGGTACACGCCCACACACACACCTACACACTCGTGCAATGACTGGCACTCACAGTACACACACTGTAATAATACATCTCGTAACGCAGGCTCACATACACTTCGTGGTGTCGATGCTGTCTCTGCACGGCAAGTACCAGCGGCTCTTCATAGAGGTGTTCAACGGCGCGCAGGCTTTCATGGGCGCACTCGATAAGGTAAGTTATCTACAAGTCTTAAAGTAGGGAAAAGGTACATACTACTAGTGATGTTACTAATATTCGCTAATACCTAATTGTGTGTATCACTCACTATTATTATGGATGCAAACATTATGTTCTGTATAATAATGCGTATCCTACCTGAATGTCATAAAACAACTCTAATCTTAATATCGGTTAAGATACATGCGATGCTTTCTCCGAGTTTTCCAACTCTTCTTTTCTCTCTCCGATCCCCCCAGCTAGTAATGTTTCCTCATCACCATCCTATCTTGAGCTTGGCTTCACCATCGCTGATATTAGTTCAATTGAAATAGTTGGTATTAAGATTATCGCTCGATTGCAACAAATCAGCGGGCCCCGACGAGCTTCACCCAACCCTGATCAAATCTTGCTCAGCATACTCAACCTATCCCTTAACCCTACTCTTTAAGCGATCTATCAGTGAAGAGGCGGTACCCAAAATCTGTAAGACTGCTACTGTAACACCTGTTTACAAGAAAGTGTCTAAACGTGAGGTATCTAATTATCGACCTATCTCTAAACTATGTATATTAGCTAGTGTTTGAGAAGATCATTCATGGGCAATTTCATTCGGCTATCAATCAAACCTTCCTGCTTCAACAGCACGGGTTCCTCAGGGGTAGTAATTTGGTTGCATTTATCGATGCAGTTTCGGCTGATATGGATGGAGGAGGTCAAGTAGACGCGATATAAAGTTTAAAGTTTTTAAAAATTTAAGTTTAAAGTTTATTTATTGGGAGTAAAAAACATATTAACATAAACAATGGGAAACGATGATGCCTGCAGAAGTAATAAATACTGTGTCGCAGACAAAATTATATACACAAGATATACTGACTTTAGTAAGGCTTTTGATCGAATTGATCATTCTATCCTGTTTTGCTTGTTTTTTTGCTTTGCTCTTTTTTAATTCTATCTGATTACCTAGAATTCCGGCACCAAGAAGCTTAGAGCTTCTTGGTGCCGGAATTCGAGGTAATCTGTACAGATGGTTCACCTCTTACGTCAGTCATCGTTGCTAGACTGTTGTCTGAAATGGTTATGCAACTTACTTGTCTCCAATACCATCTGGAGTACCGCAAGGCTCCATAATGAGGCCGCTTTTATTCGCCATCTTTATAAATTACACAGATATTTGTTTTCGGCACTCTAACTTTATGCTCTTCGCAGACGGCAGTAATCTCCACAGTAACTGCCCACGTAATAAGCTAGACTTAAATGTTCTTATATGTAACTGTACTACTTTTGGTCGTGCGCGTAATCTTATAACCTATGGCTATAAAATAAACAACCAGGTACTTGCCAGAACTAACCATGTGAGATATTTGGGTGTAATATTGATTCACAGCTTCTTTTGATATGCATATTGATAACATAGCCTCCAAAGCCATGAAGACCTTAGGTTTTATGTACCGAATTACTAGGGATTTTACTTTCGTCAAGGCATTGAAAATTGTATATTGCTCCCTTGTGCAAAGTTAGTTGGAACCCTCAGTATGCGGTGTACACAGGCACAGATATCATTGAAAGACTTCAGCGTAAATATAATTTGTATAAACTCTGCTGGGTCTGGGTCGATTCTTTGTGCCGAATAATTGTTGTGCAGCTCGGAAGCATAGATTGTTTGCTGTACCGTTTTGTCGTACTGTGGCTTGAGCTTTATCGGGTGCCCTCGCTACTCTCAACGCTCTCATGGACGCTAGTCCTGAGTGTGTTCTGTTTGCGGATGGCTGGACGAGGATTTTGTCGGAATGTTTAAGATTCTGTGAGCGTGATGTATAGCTAAGTGTTTGATTTCTATTATTTAGTTATTATTTGTTAAATAAAACAAGTATATGGTTACGAGTAGTGTATTGTTATTGTTATTGCAGGCGTGCAGTGAGGTGGTGAACGCGCGCGCGGGCGCCGAACAGCCGGCGCGCGCGCCCGAGCTGCTAGCGCGCTACTGCGACACGCTGCTCAGGAAGAAGGTACGGAACTAACCCCCAAAACCCCCCAGCGACCTCCCCACCCCCCAGCGACCCAGCCTGCTCACGTGCCCGGCGCCTGTTACAGAGCAGCGGCGAGTCCGACACGGAGGAGCGCTTGGCCGCGGCCATCGTGGTGTTCAAGTACGTTGACGACAAGGATGTGTTCCAGAAGTTCTACGCGCGCGCACTCGCGAGGCGCCTCATCCACCAGCTCTCCGTCTCCATGGAACAGGTATACCGTTGTTACTGCTAAATTAAAGACAAGCGTCCGGCTAATCGTGTATTCGAGACATACAGATATACATAAAGGCCACCATTCACAGGCGCGCCCATCCGCCGGACTTGACTAGCGACAAGCCCGCAGACAACGTGCGGTGCGAGTCAGGGGTGCGGCGCGGCGCTTGTGTAGTGGGGGGGCCGATGAGGTATTTGTCCACGAATGGGTACGGCTCGGGGCTCGGCTCGCGGTGCGTGTAGTGAATGGTGGGCTTTACAGTTACGAGCTGAGTTACGTTGATGCTGATATGCCGCGCACTTGTCCATACAACTGTTTAAGGCTTAATTGTTTTACATTTCCATTATGTATCCTTCCTAGTTTAATAAGCTGTTTGTTTTCCATGAAAAAAAATAAAAATAAAATAAATAAAAAGTGATAATTTTTTGTGCCCTTAAATATTAGGTATGAAATTGCCAAATTTACTGAAAAATTTAAACTCGATTTTTCTCTAAGATATATCATATTAATTTAATCAAAACGGAAGTTAATACATAATACACACACACTCAGCAACATTGTCTGGGGATTTTTCATTTCAAAAGCAAGAAAAAATAACAACGCAATAAACAAAAGGTGGTGCGAAACTGATAGTAGACAGTTGGATGGTCATAAAGCAGGACGCGCTGTGCGTAGCGCACGGTGCGCACCGTGCGGGGAATGTAGCGCACGGTGCGCACTGTGCGGGGAATGTAGCGCACTGAGCGGGGAATGTAGTGCACGGTGCGCACTGTGCGGGGAATTTAAATGTGCGTCCGCAGGAGGAGGCGATGATCAATCGGCTGAAGGCGGCGTGCGGCTACGAGTTCACGAACAAGCTGCACCGCATGTTCACGGACGTGGCCGTCTCCGCCGACCTCAACGCCAAGTTCCAGCAGCATCTCCGCGACAACAACCTCACCACCAGCGCGGGCTTCCAAGTGCAGGTACTGTCAGTAGCGTGCGCTTCAAGCGCAGGTACTGTCCCAGCGTGTGCTTCAAGCGCAGGTACTGTCACCAGCGTGCGCTTCAGGCGCAGGTACTGTCGCGCGGTCTTTCCGAAATTCTTCTACTTGTTCCTGTCCTTGGCAATGTCTTACGTAGTCCTGGAATGTGTGGGAGTAGCAGCTCAACGTAAACAAATCCTCAATAACACGAGGTCACTCCGCCAAGGCTGCGAAGACCCCGCGAAACTTCTGTGCTTCTGGATGGAGTTAGGCTAACTACCTAGTCAGACAACTCGCATGCATAATGGACCGCCCATAGAGTTCGAATGCGGAAAAGGGAGTTCTTTAACATTAACACTAACAATAAGCGGTTACGTCAGCCTATTATAACTGCAATACCACGTAGGTCGCAACCACTCAGGAGGCATTGAGTCCGTCCCCTGAGACAATAACGCGTAGGTCGCGCCCACTTTTTTGTTGGAAAATATCTGTTTCAAAACACGCTATTCTTAATTAGTGATCGAAACCGTGGGCGATCAGAATCAGTCAAAAAACGGCCAGTCTACTATTATTCATCGAGGTTGGCCGTTGGTGGACGTTGTCCACCTTCGGTCAAATTTCAGTTCAATCGGATATTGGGAAGTGGTAGAAAATTCAATTCCAAGATTTGATTTTGATTTAGTTACAATAGTTACATTTTAGTTAAATGAAAAATAAATGAGCAGCCAATAAAAGCGTCTTAATTCAAAAGAAGATTTGTTTATATCGTGCACAGATGCGCGGTCCAGAGGGCTGTAGTGTAGGGTGCATGCGACAACCGTGCACGTGTCGTGTACTGAGCGAGCGTGTGTCGCAGGTGCTGCAGGCGGGCGCGTGGCCGCTGGGCGGGGCCATGGCGCCGCTCGCGCCGCCGCTGCAGCTCGAGCAGCCGGCGCGCCTGTTCGAGGCGTTCTACCGGCGCGCCTTCAGCGGGCGCCGCCTGGCGTGGCTGCACCACCTGTGCACCGGCGACCTGCGCACGCGCTACACGCAGAGACTGTACCACGTCAGCGCCACCACGCACCAGGTATGTCTGTTCTACCGGCGCGCCTTCAGCGTGCGCCGCCTGGCGTGGCTGCACCACCTGTGCACCGGCGACCTGCGGACGCGCTACACGCAGAGACTGTACCACGTCAGCGCCACCACGCACCAGGTATGTCTATTCTACCGGCGCGCCTTCAGCGGGCGCCGCCTGGCGTGGCTGCACCACCTGTGCACCAGCGACCTGCGCACGCGCTACACGCAGAGACTGTACCACGTCAGCGCCACCACGCACCAGGTATGTCTGTTCTACCGGCGCGCCTTCAGCGGGCGCCGCCTGGTGTGGCTGCACCACCTGTGCACCGGCGACCTGCGCACGCGCTACACGCAGAGACTGTACCACGTCAGCGCCACCACGCACCAGGTATATCTGTTCTACCGGCGCGCCTTCAGCGGGCGCCGCCTGGCGTGGCTGCACCACCTGTGCACCGGTGACCTGCGGACGCGCTACACGCAGAGACTGTACCACGTCAGCGCCACCACGCACCAGGTATGTCTTTTCTACCGGCGTGGCTGTACCACCTGTGCACCGGCGACCTGCGGACGCGCTACACGCAGAGACTGTACCACGTCAGCGCCACCACGCACCAAGTATGTCTGTTCTACCGGCGCGCCATCAGCGGGCGCCGCCTGGCGTGGCTGCACCACCTGTGCACCGGCGACCTGCGCACGCGCTACACGCAGAGACTGTACCACGTCAGCGCCACCACGCACCAGGTATGTCTGTTCTACCGGCGCGACTTCAGCGGGCGCCGCCTGGCGTGGCTGCACCACCTGTGCACCGGCGACCTGCGCACGCGCTACACGCAGAGACTACCACGTCACTACGTACCAGGTATGTCTGCAGGACGATGCGTCGTACCTGTGACTGAAGCACTACGCATTACTGTGTGTATAACATGTACATGTATAATGTCCCCAGTGCGCCCTCCTGCTGTACTTCGAGACGGTGGACTCGGCGCCCGCGCGTGAGGTGCGTGACACGCTGCAGTTGAGCGGCGAGGCGTGGGCGCGCCACCTGCGCCCGCTGCTGGACGCGGGGCTGCTGACGGCGACGGGCGACGTGGGCGGGGACGTGGCCGCCTCGCCCGCGCAAGACGCACAGGGTAACTCGCACACTTGTAATCCTCGTACCCGCATCTACTAAGTACAGTACGGTTGACGTACAAGACTCGACATTGTACTGGACATTATGTTTGTTAGCCTATAAGGTATATATTTATATGGGCTTAATGTTCAGGTATAATTTTATTGTACATGTCCCAGGTAGCCTAGATATGGTAGACAGTTAGATAGAGACGTGCAAACTTGCACTCACGCTAAATCTAACTCAGCTGGTCAATGAGGCAACCTGAATTCCAGAAGATGAGGACCACACAGCCAAGTGCCTGGATCTTCTGCTGACGAACGAGCCGGATCACCACTCAGTATCAGTGATGCCTCTTTTGGGAACATCAGATCACTGTGTGGTGAGGTCTTTATCTTCATACTCGCCAACCGATTCCTTCCCTAGAGGTAGTAGGCGAGTGTGGCGTTACAAGTCGGCAGATTGGGATAAGATGCGACATTTCTTCGCTTACTGGTCGAAACCGGTCTACTGGGGACCTTGTAGTGTATGTCACGCACAGTTGGAGTGAGGCCATCGAGAAATATTCACTGGCTGTTTCACTAGTCGTCTCGAAAGCCTTTGACAGGGTTTGGCACGCTAGCCTTATTGGCAGGCTTCCTGCCTACGTACTGCCAGTTCGATTCTGCTCCTGGCTCGCAGACTTTCTGAGGGAAAGATCCATTCGAGTTGTTATTTATGGCTGTTTGTCCGATCAATTGGCTATAAACGCCGGGGTACCTCAGGGGTCAGTGCTATCTGCCACCCTATTTCTGCTGCATATTAATGATCTGCTAATGCCCGGTATCATTGGTTATGCAAACGACAGCACAGTTGTGGAGAGATACGTTTACACTGCGCGTGCTAGGCAGAATGAAATTCAGGAGTTAAGAGATGAGATGCTCCAGCGTCTGAATTTGACTCTCAAAGCAGTATCCGACTGGGTCGAAGCCAATCTAGTCAAGTTCAACGCCTTTAAAACGCTGGCTTGTCTCTTCTCGGCGAAAAAAAGACAGTTTGTCCTAGTTCCTGTCTTCCGAGATGTACCGGTAGCTATAGGAGATCACCTCGAGCTCTTAGGTGTTTCACTCACGCCTACTCTCAACTTTGGCTCCAACATCGAGTCTAAGGCAAAAACAGCTGCCATAAAGCTAGGCATCCTGAATAAGATAAAGCGTTACTTCACACCAGGTCAGCTTCTGAGTCTATATAAAGCACAAGTCCGGGCTGGCATGGAGTACTGCTGCCACGTTTGGGATGGCTCAGCCAAACACCAGCTTGCTGCCTTGGACTCGATCGAACGCAGAGCTTTCAGGCTTATATGTGAGCAACATATGTCGGAGACACTATGGGGTTTTCGACGTAAAATAGTCGACGTAACATCGCGGTCGACGTAATAGAGCTCGCTACTATGGGAAGTCGACGCAGTCGCGTGGAATCTGCATGCCGGGAACCATTCATTCGACGCAACTAGATTCTGATTAATGACATTCGATGTTGAATCACAACATTCGATTACCAGAGAGCGTGACATTTGATGTGCTCGATCGAGTACGGCCTTTGATAATAATATGTGTGTGTACTTAATATATATCAGATTAAAAAGCTTTTCTTTTAACTATTTATTTCCATGTAATATATTAAATCAGAACAGTCACTGAGTAACAGCCAAACCGTTGCCACGCAACCACCACAGACAAAACCAATAACCACTGTCCTAACTATTTTTAACACTCCCACTTAGGTAGGACATCGGTTATTATAATTTTAAAGCAATAAGCTTCGTGCACAAAAAAAAACTTACCCTTCCTCTGGGCAAACAACATAAAAAAACAAACAAAAGAAAATCACTTCAGTATAAGTTTTCTAAGTGTTACAAACTTGTCTCTTGCAAGAGCTTTTGTAAAAATATCTGCTACTTGTGTTACTGTGCTTACATATGAGATAGTAATATCTCCATTTTCATAAATAAATAAATAAATAAATAAATAAAGCTCTCTGATATAATGATGACGCACGTCAATATGCTTTGTTCGTTTATGATATTCCGCATTTTTTATCAATCTTATAGCACTTTGATTATCTGTATTAATATTTATAGGAGTAATGTCTATTTTTTCAACTTCCTTTATAAACTGTTTGATCCACATTGCTTCTTTTGCAGCTTCGCATACAGCCATATATTCAGCTTCTGTTGTAGAAAGTGCTACAGAACACTGTCGCTTACTGCACCAAGTTATTGGAGAACCACCCATCATGAAAATGTACCCCGTGGTGGATCGTCTAGATTCTACATCCATTGCATAATCGGCGTCTGAAAATCCAATGACTTCGGTAGTCTCATTAGAGTATTCAAGACCAAGTCCAACTGTGCCAGATAAATATTTAATTATTCGTTTAACATTATACCAGTCTTCCGACGAATAATTATTTAGTTTTCTGCTGGCCACTCCCACTGCATGTGTAAAATCTGGTCTTGTTGTAATTGCTAAGTAAATCAAGCAACCAACTGCTTCTCTGTAGGGTATATTGCTTTGATTAATATCTTCGTCATCACAGGATATTTTTGTCAACGCAGGAACACAAACTGGTTTAGCATCAGTCAGATTTAATCTTTTTATCATATTTTTTATATAATTACTTTGATGAATAAATATTTTCTTACCATCATCATATCTGTGTATTTCTAATCCAATGAAACATTTTGGATCATCAGTTATTGTAATTTCAAATTTATTTTTGAAGATATTCAAGAACGCTGATAATGTGTCTTGATTTTTGGCAAACAATATTCCGTCATCGACAAAAATTGCCAAAATTACAAGTTCACTTTCAATTGTTCCAGTATACACACATGTATCAGCTTTTATGTTTTGAAAGTTTATTTTTTTTAGAAAATCATTCAGTTTCTTTTTCCAACATCTTGGAGCTTGCTCCAAACCATATATTGAGCGTTTTAATTTGCAAACTTTTCCACTGCTAATTGAAAGACCTTGTGGTGGTAGCATATAAATTTCTTCTTCTATGTCTCCATGTAAAAAAGCTGTTTTCACATCAAATTGTTTCATCTCAAATGCATATTTAGCACTCAGTGCCATTAAAATTCTTATAGAGTCGTACCTTGTTGTAGGTGAGAAAGTTTCGAAGTAATCAATGCCTTGCTTTTGATCATACCCTCTGGCTACCAATCGGGCTTTATATTTCGAAATAGTACCATCAGGGTTTCGTTTGATCTTAAATATCCATTTAGAAGTTATAGGAATTTTATTTGGAGGTAATTCTGCCTCTTCCCAAGTATCATTTTCTTTTAGAGAGTTGAGTTCAGATTTTATTGCTTCTTCCCATTTTATTTTGTTATTATTACCCATCGCTTCTTCATAACATGTAGGTTCTTCTGTTTCAGATAGATTAGCAGTGTACCGATCTGGTGGTTTTAGCAAATTCCTCGGTCTGAGCTTTCTCCTCTGTTCAGTATTGATATTTTCGTTGTTTACCAATTCTTCACAATCATAAAAAGGTTCTGTCTCTTCATTTTCACCCATTGTTTCCTGATTCAC
Source organism: Operophtera brumata (assembly GCA_932527175.1). Lineage (NCBI taxonomy): Eukaryota > Metazoa > Arthropoda > Insecta > Lepidoptera > Geometridae > Operophtera > Operophtera brumata. Next base: position 46,597,429 of record OW052239.1, on the reverse strand, counting down.
GTGATGTATATCATCAACTAGTTCAACTACAGCTTCTTCATCAAAATTTCTTGACATGTTTGATTGAGAGGTATCATTTATGTTAAATAAAACTTTAACATCGTCGGTTCCTGAGCAATTACTAGTTTCTGGTAAATTGCTGAATGACGATTCATTAAACTGCACATTTCTGGAAATTTTGATTCGTTTTGTTACAGGATCCAATAATCTAAAATTTGTTGAATTGCCGTCATATCCAACGAAGATCAGTTTCTTGCTTTTGGCCTCTAATTTACTGCGTAGTTGATCAGGTACATGCATGTAAGCATCACAGCCAAAAACTTTTACATGTTCTAATTTTGGTTTTTCCCCACACCATTTCTCGTATGGCGTAGTAGATGGCGTCTGAACAGTTGGAGTCCTATTCAATATATAGACAGCGCAATTTACTGCTTCTGCCCATAAATATAGAGGAGCTTTAGCTCTGTATATCATACTTCGTGCGCTCTCCATAATGGTTCTAAAATCTCTTTCTGCCTGTGCATTTTGCTCTGGTGTGTAGGGCGCGGTGGTCTCTTATGTTATTCCAAAGTTAGACAGGAAGTCTTTAAATTCAGTATTGCAGTATTCTCCACCATTATCGCAATGTAAAATCTTAATTGAGTGGCCAAATTTGTTACGGCACATTCTTAAATATTCTTTAAAACACTCGAAGGTCTCATTTTTGCGTTTCATGAAAAATATGACTCTGTAGCCTGTGCAAGCATCCTTAAATAACACAAAATACTTGTAGCCAGAAATAGACTCAGTTGAAATAGGACCACATACATCAGAATAGATGATTTCACCGGGTAGACATTCTCTGTGATTATCTTTTCTTTGGAATGGCAACTTGTGTTGTTTTCCATATGTGCAGGCTTCACAGAAGAAATCATCAAAATTGGTAATTGATACACCATTTGCTAAATTTTTGTTTATAATTTGGTTCAAATACTGTTTGTTTATGTGTCCCAATCTTTCATGCCACAATTGAAAACCTTTGTTTTGTATTGTCGCGTTTGCATTTATAGCCATTGTCGTCTTGAACATGAGCTTATACAATTTATTGTATTGTTTTTGTGCATATGCTGCCAGTTTCCCTGTACTGTCAATGATAAAGGCCTTACAACCTTGCTTGTCAACTCTGAAGCCTTTTTCAGTTAAGACTCCTTCACTGATTAGATTCCTTTGTAGCGTGGGTATATAGAGAACATCTCTTAACTCTGAATCATACCATTTACTATTGAGTAACTTTTTGATTTTTATATTTCCAATGCCTTTTACACAAAGTTGTGTGTTATCTCCAAGACGCACGTTATTAGTTTGACACTCATAAAAATCATAAAATACTTCTCTCCGGAAGGTCATGTGGGCTGAAGCTCCACTGTCTAGCAGCCAAACATCTCTATCATCAATGTTATCGACGCTGTATGAATTTGTCATAAACGCCGAATGATTACTGTCGTAACTTTGCTTTTTCTTCTCATTTCTTTTGCGAGAGTAACAATCTCTTGCGATATGTCCTTTCTGTTTGCAATAAAAACTTATAGGAGGTTCTTTTCTCAGGGGTTTTACATCTGTAGCTAGTGCCACTGTATGTGCTGGCTCTTCATTATATTTCAAGTTATCCTCCTCATCAAGCAGACGAGCTGTTAAGTTATCTATATTTTGTTTCGATTCCTCTAGCGACAGCCACGCCTGTCTGAACCCTTTGAACCGAGATGGAAGGGTTCCTATAATTTTGGTCATTATTAACATTTCACTCATTTTATCTCCACTTTCAGTGATTTGACGGGCTATTGATTGTACCTTTGAAATATGTTCTGACATACTGTCTTTCTCATTTATATGATATTTATGGAACTTTTCATGTAGCATCATTTTATTGTACTCTGATTTCTTGGCATAAATGGAGTCCAACTTCTGTATGACTTCTCTAGCAGTTTTGCAAATTTCAATTAAAACAATTTGACTAAAAGTCAACGCTGATGTTATTAAAAACATAGCTGCTGCGTCTTCTTTTTCCGCAAGCACAAGAGCCTCCGCAGATAGTGAGGATGCACTGCTACCGGATGCCTGTGAACCATTCGCCTCGTCGATATATTTGATAAGGCCCTTCGCCTTCAATGCGCATTTTTACCTGGAACCTCCATTGTTGGTAATTCAATTGGTTATCGAATTTAAAAATGGATCCAATACCCACACTCAATTCCTTTTCCATTATCTTCAAACGTGGGTGCCCATAACCCTTAATATATATCAGATTAAAAAGCTTTTCTTTTAACTATTTATTTCCATGTAATATATTAAATCAGAACAGTCACTGAGTAACAGCCAAACCGTTGCCACGCAACCACCACAGACAAAAACAATAACCACTGTCCTAACTATTTTTAACATGTGTGTGTGTGTGTTGTATAGCGGAGGGGGAGGACGGCTGCGACGGGACGCTGCATCTCAACCTCGCCTTCTCGTGCAAGCGGACCAAGGTGCGGCTCACGTGCGCCACCGCGCCCACGCCGCCGGGTGAGTGCGCCCCTCTAGTACGCGCCTAGTGTGCTCTAGTGTCTACTGCCTGTGCGTACAATAACATGTGTTGCGACGTGCAGGGGGCGTGGCGAGCGCGCCGGGCGCCGACGGCAGCGAGGCCACGCACTGCGACGACGACCGCAAGATGTACCTGCAGGCGGCCATCGTGCGCATCATGAAGCAGAGGAAGGTACGTACGCGCCTCGGAGCACGCGCAGGAGTGTCGGCAGGGTATGGATGCCGGTGAAATTACAGGGCTCTACCTGTGCTGTAATGCACTGTTAAAGGCAGAGGTAACCGCTTGACATCAGGTGGGCCATCTGCTTTTTCCGTCATTATAATGTAATAGCATGTTGTATATAGGGCGTCCCAAGACTATGCGACATGAAGGGAAAGTACCTAAAATATTTTAGATAGGATATTTTGCTGAAAGGAGACTTTAGTTTATTTTTAAAACTAAGTATGTAATCCTGCTTTCAAAGATTTTTTTAAAATTACTTGCTTCGTCTGGGAATCGAACCGAACATTTAATGGAATCAAACATTTTCCGTTATTCTTTTGTCATAAGACGCTATGTTACTTAAGAGGAATTATTATTTATTATCCATTAATTAAATTTTATCCAAAAATAAAACAAAGTCTCGTATCAGCAAAATAACCTATGTACAATATTGAAGGTATAATTTTCACTAGAAACGGGATATTTACCATGATTTTTGAGTTTGAAATGTTCCCGATATTTCGGCACAGTTGCATGCGCCATGATCACGGGAGAACTAACTAAAGTCTTTGCGAGTAGATGTTATTGGCAGATATATCGATCTACCCTCTTTCTCACTCTTTTATTACGAACGATACCACTACCATCGGTTTCATTGTCACAATTCACATCAACTCGACACAACACTAACGGTGTCCGGACGCGTAGCAGGTACCACACTTTTTTGATTCTTACACATTCTCACCACAGGCTTCCATACATCAGGTTTTCAACATCTACTCGCAAAGACTTTAGTTAGTTCTCCCGTGATCATGGCGCATGCAGCTGTGCCGAAATAACGGGAAGATTTAAAACTCAAAAATCATGGTACATATCCCGTTTCTAGTGAAAATTATGCACAATACCTTGATAGTTTCAAAAGTAATATTGAATGTAGTTTCCGTTGATGTCGCATAGTCTTGGGACGGCCTGTATACACGTGGAGTGGTCGGCAGATCCTGCGGCACACGGAGCTGGTGCACGAGGTGGTCGCGCAGGCGCGCAGCGCGTTCGCGCCCTCCGTCGCCATGATCAAGAAGTGCATCGAGGCGCTCATCGACAAACAGTACCTCGAGCGAGCCCCGCATGCCCTAGACACGTACTCCTATCTCGCTTAGAATCAACAACACCTATTACAATCACTAACTCCTACTATCATCGAGCAACACGGAAGCGGATAGGCTGCTATGCTCTAAGCCAGGTCAGGTATACAACGGTCAGTAAAGAGTTTAACTTGAGCATTAAATAACTGATCTCTGGATTGTTAAACTACTACTGGTTCTGCTTGTTTAGAATCGCTTACTCCTACTGCGTGTTTAAAATCACTAACTCCTACTGATTCTGCTTGTTTAGAATTACTAACTCCTTCTGGAAATGCGTGTTTAGAATCAAAAACTGCACTCCTACTGAGCCAGACTTATCAACATGATATGAGATGTCTCCCTCTAGATGTCTAGAACGCCTCGGTCGCTGCTCGAACGCTCGTGTTCCAACTAGGTAAACTAACTTAAGGTGAAGTGGGTACCTTTCATTTTAAAAACCAGTTTTTTAATTGAATTGTATAAAAAAATACATAGGTTAGAATATTATCCAAGGCGTTACGGAGTCCGATACACGATACAACGTATTATTTCGTTCGATCGAAAAAATCTTAAACATGTCTCTTTATGCGGCATTTTATTTTTATTTTTTCGGTCAGAGCGAAACGTCATCGACTTGTGCTACTGATACTGAACTGCTAATAATACAAATGTAATATACTTGCGCAAAACTTCTGATAACCATTAATTTCATTTTAATACCAAATAAATATTATGTTTTTTAAATTCTAAATAATGGATTTTTAAACATAAAATGAAATGAAGAGGTTTTTATAATATTTCAAGGAACCAAAAATATTTAAACTTTCCAAAGATATCTTTTTAAATATTTTTGATTCCTTTAAATATTATAATAAATGGTAGAGTAGAAGATTTAACAGTTGAATTTGTGTGAACAAAAAAAAGGTTCGTTAAGGTGTTTCTAATGTAAATAAAGTTTTTAGAATTGCCTAATCTACGCATTTCAGTACAATCAAGTTGTCTACAACAGGCAAACTGCGTGCATTGTTTAACCGCAGCGTCATTCTACAATAGGCAAACTGCGTGCATTGTGTAACCGCAGCGTCATTCTACAATAGGCAAGCTGCGTGCATTGTGTAACCGCAGCGTCATTCTACAATAGGCAAGCTGCGTGCATTGTGTAACCGCAGCGTCATTCTACAATAGGCAAACTGCGTGCATTGTGTATTCGCAGCGTCATTCTACAATAGGCAAGCTGCGTGCATTGTGTAACCGCAGCGTCATTCTACAATAGGCAAGCTGCGTGCATTGTGTAACCGCAGCGTCATTCTACAACAGGCAATCTGCGTGCATTGTGTAACCTCAGTTTCATTCTACAATAGGCAAACTGCGTGCATTGTGTAACCGCAGCGTCATTCTACAATAGGCAAACTGCGTGCATTGTGTAACCGCAGCGTCATTCTACAATAGGCAAACTGCGGGCATTGTGTAACCGCAGCGTCATTCTACAATAGGCAAGCTGCGGGCATTGTGTAACCGCAGCGTCATTCTACAATAGGCAAACTGCGTGCATTGTGTAACCGCAGCGTCATTCTACAATAGGCAAGCTGCGGGCATTGTGTAACCGCAGCGTCATTCTACAATAGGCAAACTGCGTGCATTGTGTAACCGCAGCGTCATTCTACAATAGGCAAACTGCGTGCATTGTTTAACCGCAGCGTCATTCTACAATAGGCAAACTGCGTGCATTGTGTAACCGCAGCGTCATTCTACAATAGGCAAGCTGCGTGCATTGTGTAACCGCAGTGTCATTCTACAATAGGCAAGCTGCGTGCATTGTGTAACCGCAGCGTCATTCTACAATAGGCAAACTGCGTGCATTGTGTATTCGCAGCGTCATTCTACAATAGGCAAGCTGCGTGCATTGTGTAACCGCAGCGTCATTCTACAATAGGCAAGCTGCGTGCATTGTGTAACCGCAGCGTCATTCTACAACAGGCAATCTGCGTGCATTGTGTAACCTCAGTTTCATTCTACAATAGGCAAACTGCGTGCATTGTGTAACCGCAGCGTCATTCTACAATAGGCAAACTGCGTGCATTGTGTAACCGCAGCGTCATTCTACAATAGGCAAACTGCGTGCATTGTGTAACCGCAGCGTCATTCTACAATAGGCAAGCTGCGGGCATTGTGTAACCGCAGCGTCATTCTACAATAGGCAAACTGCGTGCATTGTGTAACCGCAGCGTCATTCTACAATAGGCAAGCTGCGGGCATTGTGTAACCGCAGCGTCATTCTACAATAGGCAAACTGCGTGCATTGTGTAACCGCAGCGTCATTCTACAATAGGCAAGCTGCGGGCATTGTGTAACCGCAGCGTCATTCGAATAAAACAGCTTTGAAACTGATAGCCATAAAGTTACGTTATACGCAAGCTGATACATATTTTTGTTTGTATATACAGGGTGTAACATAATATCCCTATAAGCCCGGGGAGGGGGTATTCTACACATCATGGTGAATAACTTTAGTTCTACGACTTTTTAAATTTCGAAGTTTTTCATTCATGAAGTGCCTCGTAAAAATGATGAAATTCCCCTAGAACTTCTTGAAATTCCTCAAAAAATTAAACAGACAGAGCATGAGGCAGCCCCACGCAAGGTACCCGTACAAGGTACAAGCGTGCCGTAACGTCCTCATGTTGTTGTTGATGATAAAATATAAATAGGAACATAAAAAAATAAGGCAATTGTACCTAACTACTTTAGGGTATAATTTAACTGTTTATAATGTATAGTTAAATGTATTTTAATTATAAAAGATGTCACTTTACAGGGCTTGAAGCCGCGCGCGGGACCACTAATATCCGCACTAATATCTAAATTATATCATCGGACGCGAATTATAGTCGTGTGGCAGAAATCGGTCGCACGTCCGAGCGCTCCAGGTAGCTCGAAGGCACATCCGCGATTTACTGATGACAGTGTGCACGCGTCTAATGTTATTGACCAGAAACGGTATAACTGGGTTATGACTTGACCGGACTCTTGACGACTTCACTATAAAAATATAGTATTATTTGATCTGTGATAAAAATATAATTAATGAGGAGTTGTCACGGCCGTTTCACATCATGTTTATAGCCTTGAAAATAGATGGTGCCAGATCTGTACAAGCTAAAGTGAAATGTCAACGTCAACAACGTAGTGATATATTTTCGTGATATTCACACTAGTAAGATGTACTACATGGAAATAAGGCTATAAACAAACCGGATTCCTTTATACCAGTCTCAGTCTCATTCATTTGACGACCTCTGTGGCGCAGCTGGCGATGGTTCGCCTGCGACGCAGGAGGTTGCGGGTTCGATTCCCGCCTCGGAACAAATATTTGTGCGATCGCAGATATTTGTTCAGGGTGTTCTGGGTGTTTTCTATGTATAATCAAAATATCTATCTATGTAATATATTGTATTAAGTATATCAGTTATCTAGTACCCATAACACAAGCTCTGCTTAGCTTGGGGCTAGATAATGTTGTGTAAACTTGTCCAGCATTATTTATTTATTTATTTATTTATTTATTCTTTTATATAAATGTATTCGTGTGTTGGACTGAGACAAGCATATATCTATCTGTTCTTATTTGTGTAACTTGTACCAGGCCAAATGTCACACTTGGTACCAATTACTACTACATTCATGGTACCAATCTAGGAAGATGTACATTCATGGTATGGTACCAAATGTACCAATATTCAGTGGTACGGAAAGGAAAAACGACTGTCATGTAACAATATATTTGTTTCTCTCTAACATAGGATAGCAAGCTAACTTCTAGGATAGGAGTAAGAAAGAACACTTTAAAATTAGTTGCTATTTTAGCACTCAATCCATGTACTACTACATTCATGTATTCACACAAAAGCACAGACAATGCATTTGTTATTTTGACAAGTATACTTGAGTCAGCGCCATCTATCGAGCCAAATCGAACTACTTTTTTTTTATTCGTTAGTGAAAAGCCCTCATTATATCACTTGACATTGACTAAATTGTTGCAAATAATGCACAGAAGCCATTACCTAAGATAAGAAGTCGCGACTGTCCGACGCGCCCATAGACATACTACTGGCTTAAGAGAAGCCATTACCTAAGATAAGAAGTCGCGACTGTCCGACGCGCCCATAGACATACTACTGGCTTAAGGACAGCGCAGATAACGTGTAAAATTACTGCCAATTTATTCCGTCTTATAATGTGATGCGAGACACCAACGACACCCAGTCTATGACTAGCTGGTTCGCGAGCGGTCGTAATGCGACTAAATGCAAGTTTTGTAGAACGTCCGCACCTTGATATTTAAATCTGTGGACGCGTCTGATATGTTTGAAAGTATGTGCATGCCGAGCTGACCTGACTCTGCACTATACAAATAGCCGATGCACGCGATACATGAGTGAGACGTCGCCTTCCTATCACAATGAGCTGTATTATTATTATTATCGTCGTAGGCCCGGCCTCTACCTTTAGTATCGAAATCTCTATTAAAATTTAGAGAAAACGACTTTATTACATACCTTCTATTAAAAATTTCCATTTTTTTTTTATACTACTTGAAAGACTGGAAGAAGCAGATGGCCCACCTGGTGCTAAGCGGTAACCTCTGCCTATGAACAGTGCATTATCACATAGGTCACGTCCACCTAGGACGCACCCTATGTGGCATTGCACTGCGCCCGCCACCCTGAGACATAAAGATGAAAAGTCTCATGTGCCTATAATTTCACCGGCACCCTTACCCTTCAAACCGGAACACAGCAATGCGAGTACTACTGCTTTGCGGCAGAAATAGGTATGGTGGTAGTACTTCCCCGGACGAACTCTTTCACAAAAAGCTCTACAACTACTATACAAGTACAGTGGCCCAAATTAAATTATAAACAGTTATTTTCAATGTGACATCTATTGCCATTATCGACTGCAGCACACATGACCACTCACACACGACGGGTTCGATGCATAGTTGAACCCTACGAGTCGGGGTCATGCCTATGCAGTTGCAGGTGATAATACTTGACCCATATTGTTTTCTATAAGCTTATCGCTCGTACGTTGAAGAATGTACCTCACTCTTAGATCACGTACAGAAGATAAACAGACTTGCCGACGTACAAGATAAGTAAGACAGCTAGGTAGGTAGGTACCTATGGTTTGACGACCTCTGTGGCGCGGCGCGGCGGGTGAGTAGACACCTGAGATACGAGAGGTTGCTGGTTTGATTCCCGCTGCGGGACAAATTTTTGTATGACCTGTTAATATTAGTTCCTTGTCTGTGTTGTGGTACTCGTAGTTCGTGATACACGACACGGAATCCTAACGTGGGATCTGTATGTGACTGTTATGTTATGCGTACATTACACGTAGGTACCTATAATTTAACACAGTTGCCTAAAAAGAGTTAGTATTTTGCAGGTACTTGGGTAGGTACTGATATCACCTGCGTTGTAGACAATCGCACATCCAAGCCATAGCGACAAGCTTACAATAGAAACACGACATGTCCAGCTGCTCTCAAACTACGCATTATGCAGGCTTCCGAAGTTTGAAGTCACAAATAAAGGTCGCGAATTAAAATTCTTTGGTTGGAGAAATCTGTACGTGACTCGTCCAGGGCTTCGCGTTCTTTATGGCAGGGTGCAGCCCAAGCAACACAATCTGTGACAATACGTTACCTCCACGGCGGCCGAGCTATCTCTGTGACCTTAGAGCATTGCAGGCCTCCATACTGCTCGATGTCTGTGACAGAATGCAGATGGACCGACGGACGGGGCGCCCTGGCGTAGGTACCTACGTAGTAATAGGGTCCTTCATGGCACACTGTGGGTATGGGACCCTAACTTCTTAGGGTTCCATAAGTTCCTAGGTGAACCCGAAACCCTTCCTTCCCTTTGGATGGCTTCGGCTAGGAAACGTAACTTAGTAAATGTTGTAAGATAAGTCCTAGATACAGTTGTGTCGGCTCACTTCAGACCACCAGCTTGCCGCAGTCGTAAGCGCAGTAAGCAGTTGAACTTGTGTAGGTACATACTACCCGTACGAATTAACTTGAGACTCCGCTGGAATGCACTCCCTCCCCCCTCCCGTCCACTGCTGGACAAAGGCCTCCCCTTTCTTATTAATAAACTCGTGCACAAGTAATTAATTTTGTAAAAATTAAAAAAAAACCTCAACGCAATGAAACGGCTGAACCGATTTTGATCAAACATAGCTAAGAAAACTCCCAACTAATTCGCCTTCCAAACAAAAAAGAAAAAACGGTTCATCCGTTAGGGAGCTACGATGCCACAGACAGACACACACACACAGACACGTCAAACTTATAACACGGAACAGTGAAAATGACGTCATCGTTTCAGGTGTCAAGTTACGGAGGCCTGCAATGCTCTAATGTACGGAGGCCTGCACTGCAATGCTCTAAGTCTCAAGTTAATTCGTATGGGTAGTACATAAATGATCGTAGATAATTCCGAAAAAGGGGGCGAAAATCTACAATTTGTATGAAATTAAGAATTTGTAGACAAAATCAGAAAGGGGGCAAATAGCGAACAGACCAAATGAAAGGCACGGCGCGGCTGCACTGGCATTAGGCGTAGGCAGTCTTATAATAAGTTAGCGGTATAGGTAACATACCTACTTATACCCTGCTTCCAATTTCAATTTCAATATCTTTATTTGTGAAACACAGGTAGGTATAAAAGTTCTTACAATATTTTTAAGTGCACTGTGATCTGCGCTAGGCATGAGAACTTTGTGGTAGGTAATTAATTAAACATTATTAAGGAATAATATAATAGTAATATATTATTATTCCATAGAGTACCTAAGATACCTAAGCAGAAAACCCTGATACCTATCTGGATGTTTGCTTTCACAAGCGTGACGTGGGGGCTACCTGGGTTCCAGCTTGTGTCGCATTTCATGATACCTAGTACATGTTGATTATTAGTTAGGACACAACATTTATTGAGAAATAACGCAACATTCTAGTAATAACTTTCATTCAAATTCCGTCGAAATAGGCGCGTGGTGTGTAATGGCGATAAGGGGCTGAATAAAGGGCGACGGTGACCTGCTCAGGGCACACTCGCAGAGCGACGCTGAACCTAGAGATGAACACTGCTTTGTTTATTTGTGCTGTGGCGGTGCTCTGGCAGGTAAGACATTACTTTTTGTGAACATTCCAAGACCTTTGGTTTTTAATCCTCCTTTTCGCGTGTTACTGTCTCGGCCACTGTTTTTTTTTATTTATTTTTTGTTAAAATCTGCTACCAGATACCCTACCACATTGAGGGTGTGGTAGGGTTATGTGAGGTTCACGGACTCGTGGACTCACTAAAAACACTCCGGTGGCCGGCCGCGATGCATGTCAAAGGGCTCCGGGATCTCCATACGGAACGCACCGGTGCCCCTCTCGCATTTGCCTGTGGAGCACAGTCCCGGGAATGACACCCATAGTCACGCCCGGCACCTACATAGGTGCTCACAGCAACAACTTGCCACAAGTTGCCGCCGCCTTCCTGGGATCCGCATACAGGCAGCCAGAGCCCTCACTCCAACCACCCGCGGACCCGAAAAGGCCCCTGCTCGGCAGGGGCTTCCGCTCACTCCCTCACGAGGGAGGGAGAGGCGGCGTGGGGTGGCCGTTGCCAACACCCCGCCGCCGCCTCCTCCGAGCGGGATCGGCGGAGGTAGGTACTTATGGTGGCACTGAAGAGGGCCTCGTGACCGGCGGTACCTATGTTAGTGTAAGGACTCAGCAGGGGCTTCTTCCCTGCACGTGTCACATGCTCCTACAAACATGACAGTAGAGACGCGGACTAACTACACGCTATCCGTTTCACGGAACGAGTCTGTAGGTATATGTGTGTAGGTTAAGAGGTTTGTATGTGTGTTTGTTTAGTATTGTTTCCAAAAGGGCACGGTTAAATATTTTGGCGAACTTGAGCTTTATGTCTGAATAAAAATATGTTCTACCCTCGTTTTAACCTTCATCCTTCTCTTCCAGAGTACCAGCGCCCAATACCCCTACAATATGGCCTCCGCCCCCGCTCCTTATGCCCCCCTAGCATACCCCGCTCCTTATGCCCCCCCAGCATGCCCCGCTCCTTGTGCCCCCCTAGCGTACCCCGCTCCTTGTGCCGCCCCAGCATACCCCGCTCCTTGTGCCGCCCCAGCATACCCCGCTCCTTGTGCCGCCCCAGCATACCCCGCTCCTTGCGCTCCCCTAGCGTACCCCGCTCCGCTCATTCTGCCCGCACCCCCCGCGCCGTGCGCGTGCGGGCTGGGCCCGGCTCTGGGCGCCATCGCGCCGGCGCTGCCCGCGCTGGCCCCCGTGCTGGCTCTGAGCCTGTCCGAGTCCATCGCCGCGACCCTCCCTCCGCTGCTGCAAGCGGCCCTGCCCACAGTGCTGACGTCAGCACTGTCAGCGGCGGGCCCGCTGCTCGAGGCGACGCTGCCGTGCGGATGCGCACTGCCCCCCCTGTCCCCCTATGCGCTGCCGCCGGTGGGCCTCCCGTGCGGCCTGCCCCCTCCGTGTGGGCCTACCTGCTATTACCTCTAAGTTTTTAAAATTATAGAACATTAATAAAAACTTTTTGTAGTCATTTGAATATTGGTTTTGATTTTCTAAAGTACCTACCTATTGTACCTAGTTAACTATCAAAATGCTGAGTGATTACAGGTACCTAGTGTGTACTATGTATGTAACTACACAAATCAGTAAAATGAAAAAACAAGTATTCAATAACAAACATCATTTAATAATTCCTTTGGTTACAGAACTTAAAAACATTTAAATTCGAAACAGACTCCGAGCGACGCGCGGACATAAACATACTTTGACAAATTGCATCAAAGAGGTAATATCCGCGCGGTCGCACCCACAACCGCTACATGCTAGCGGCTCTACCGCTACATGCTAGCAGCTCTACCGCTGCATGCTAGCGGCTCTACCGCTACATGCTAGCAGCTCTTCCACTACATGCTAAAGCTCTACCGCTACATGCTAGTGCCTCTACCGCAATATGCTAGCAGCTCTACCGCTTGCCAAATTTAATTTTGGATTATAGTAAGAAAATAAAACTATACAGATGACAAATTACTCCCAAATACATTATTTAGGTTTTATATAAAGCTTTCTTCGTTATTCCAAACATGCAGTAGAGCCTTCAACCACTACTCGCTAACGATATGCATAATCAAAAGATAACTTCAAATAAAACTCAAACGTGGCTGCACATACATTTTCATACACAAATGCTAAACTAATTTGACGCAACTTATGCACATTGCAGTGCTACTGCGTGAACTTAAGTGAAACTCATCTTACAGTGCGTCACCTGACATCTTAGCTAGGCCCGAGTCCGTCCGGTGGCGCCCTCACAACAATTTGACAACAAAATGGATGCACATAATATATGCAACCACAAATAGCACAGCATGAGACGCGGCACACAGCGGCACTCATTCTGACTAGAACGTAGTATCAATAACTGTAACGGCTGGTCAGTTGAACCGTACGAGATTCTAGTAACATCTCAGATCAATTTATATCTGTAACGTTTTCGTAACTTTGGTAATTTATTTGGTTTTAACACAACTGCTTAAGTTTTAGTAAAATTATAGAAAATGTTTTAACATGATCTGAGACTCTGAGAATCTTGTAAAAGATCAGGAGCGATTTTGTAACTATTCAATAAATAAACCATCAGTCTTTGTAACTACTCACTAACACGATCAAAGAGGTAAAAATATTAATATAATGTAAGTAATGTTACCAACTTCGAGAAAAACAACAAGAACACTTCAACTTGTTTTTTTTTGACAGTGTTTGATACTTTTATATTTCATATAACATCATTAGGTAATATATTAATAATACCTTTTATTTGATCGGAGATAATTCATATTTTTTCAATAGATTTTATATTCTAAACATACTGCATACTAGTGATATCAAAAACATAGACCAAAATATAATCAAAATTAGCAGATGAATGCATTTTGAAAGAAATATCGATCTTGGAGACGCAGATTTAAAGAGCATTTCAGTTTGAACTTCAGTATGGCGCTCGCGATAAAGGCACAGCGCCTGATTTTAATGGTTTTTAATATTTAGACGGTTCCAAGTAACAAAAATTCAAATGTGGCACCTTGATTCACTAGTAGGTGCCAATTATATTATTTTGGAAATTTTTTATATCACATTTGTAGAAAATAAAATAAAAAAAAACTAAGTAAACCCACAAAATGTTTAAAAAACATGATCGAGCGAAATAATACGAATTGTATTTTAGGCAACGAAAAGAATTAGATAATATAGATAATACATGAACTTCTACGTTTTTTTCTCCTAATTTAAATCTCTTTATTTCAAAATAAAACTGGTTTTTAAAATGAACATTTGGGTGACCAATCACCGTACTACAAACTCCATATGAGTCAAATTAACATTTGGGTGACCAATCACCGTACTACAAACTCCATATGAGTACAAATTAACATTTGGGTGACCAATCACCGTACTACAAACTCCATATGAGTACAAATTAACATTTGGGTGACCAATCACCGTACTACAAACTCCATATGAGTACAAATGAACATTTGGGTGACCAATCACCGTAAATACAAATATATTGTCAAGATATACCTACTACCCGTGTACGCACAAAATTTCATTTGTTAAACACATATTTTTCTACTTTTTAGTAATGAAAAAACTGCGGAATATTAAAACAACAGCACACAAAATCGCCCCCTCTACTCTTAAACATGACACAAGCAAAGTTTTAGTAACATTTTACCAAAAGATTGCGTTTTCAGTGTCCATCAGAATGACGCCCAACTGTGGCATTGAGTTTGAGTGTCCATCAGAATGACGCCCAACTGTGGCATTGCGTTTGAGTGTCCATCAGAATGACGCCCAACTGTGGCATTGAGTTTGAGTGTCCATCAGAATGACGCCCAACTGTGGCATTGCGTTTGAGTGTCCATCAGAATGACGCCCAACTGTGGCATTGCGTTTGAGTGTCCTTCAGAATGACGCCCAACTGTGGCATTGAGTTTGAGTGTCCATCAGAATGACGCCCAACTGTGGCATTGCGTTTGAGTGTCCATCAGAATGACGCCCAACTGTAGCATTGAGTTTGAGTGCCCATCAGAATGACGCCCAACTGTAGCATTGAGTTTGAGTGCCCATCAGAATGACGCCCAACTGTTGCATTGCGTTTGAGTGTCCATCAGAATGACGTCCAACTGTAGCATTGAGTTTGAGTGCCCATCAGAATGACGCCCAACTGTGGCATTGCATTTGAGACTTCCACGAAATAGTAAAATTATAAAGTCCTTATTTATAATTTGGCCGAATTATTGCACTAACTATAATTAAATCTACCAATGGCTTCGTTATGACACCTCTTTTAATATAATCTTACATAATTTGACACTAAAATAAATATTTTGTTACTATGATACTAGACTGCTGCAGTATATGCGTTTAGAAAAATATTTGTGACGGTAAATAAACTGGAATATTATTATTGTGCAAATGTTTAACAATTTTTTGAATTTGTTGTGTCAAATTTTCCCTCTGTCCACTTGGATCCACTCGGGAAATGGGCTTAATTTAATCTTGTTCTGTCACTAGCAAAAAACAATAGTCCAGGCAAGATTACAAAATCAATCAGCTAAAGAAGGTACAAAGTAGAAATAATTTTTAACATAAAACAAAAATTATATACTTGATAACAGTTTTATAGTAAATCTGGGTGTAAATTCAAAACCTCGCGAATAACGTTCCATTAACTATTATAATCTGGTATCCCAGATTTTACTCCAAAACCAGTCCCTCCTACCAACCCCACTCCCACCCCTCTGAGTACCCCCCTACCCCCATGTATACGGCCGTTACAACTAGGCCGCAGTGAAGTTGCAGCAAACAATTCAGTTCATAATAAGGCTAGCTTCAGGGCGGCCTAGTTACACCGGTCCCTTCTAATGGTATCCACAGACCTCACGATATATAGCGACAATTTTAGACTTGCACAGGGTTGCAGTGTGTTGGACGATTTTTCTCAAACTAAGCTTACACAAGACTGAAAATAATTTGAAAAACCCATTTTGAGCGAATGTGTGTGGCGTGAACCAACGCTTGTTCAGACGTGTTCAAAAAGTAATGTAACTATACTTAAGAGTTAAGTAGTTATACCAGAGTAAAATTACGATACCAAAGAGTGAAGTAACTACACCAAAGGGTAAAGTTTATACAACAAAGTAAACACAGAGTGAAGTAACTATACCTTAGGGTAATGTTACTAAACCATAGGGTAAAATTTTACTATGAGAAAGAGTGGTTTTACTATACCAAAGGGTAAAGTTTATATACCAGAGTAAAGTCACTTTACCAGAGTGAAGAAACTATACCATAGGGTTAAGTTACTTTACCAAAGAGCGACGTAACTATACCAAAGGTCGTGTCCTACGTATGCGCGTACGCACCTGTCGATTTTTGCCGACAGGTATACCTGTCGTTAGTTAGATTATAATCTAGCAGTAGTTTGGTGCCTTTGCAAGTCTATCTTCGCAAGATATCGTCATGCCTGTGGCTGCGCGCCGCTCGGCCCTCAGCCCGGCGGCTCAGCCCGGCGGCCAGCCCAGCTGGCGGCCGCCGAGCACGTGCAGATGCAGGTGGTACACGGACTGCGCACCGTCGCGCCCGTTGTTCACGACGAGGCGCCAGCCCGCGGGCGCGCGCGCTGCGCCCAGCGACCGCGCTACCAGCATCAGGTGCCCGAGGAGCTGAGAGAGTACACTCTATTACTTCACTCATACATTTTGGTGAAATTAATATATCTAGTGTTTTATAACAGTTGCAGTAAGCTGCTTGCTCAAGAGACAATAATTTTATATGATATAATTTGCGTTTTGGCAGAAATCAAATTCACTACACTACACTATAGTGTAAAATCAAATGAGTTTAGAGTCAATCTCTTTAGCAAATTATGATACAGGCTAATAGGTTTCGCTTTTTTAATAGGTATTCTATTGTTTTTGCAATTGCTACAAACAACTGTTGTGAAAGCCAACTAAGGAATTACACCAGGTGATGGGCAGCAACATCCACCTGAGTACTGCCAAGCATGGGGGAATTTTCCATAATCACCACACTCGGCAGACAGATTGTATAGTATAGGGGAGACCTCATACTGCAGTGGCGTCCAATGGGAGACGATGACTCAACTGAAACTGGAGAGTCACAGCTCTGACTTCATTCGTGTCATCATCATCATGATAATCAGCCTGAAAAAGACCGAAGCTCGAAAACATAAAGATTAAAGCAAAAAAAAATGCAAAAAAAGTTATTTTCATCTGGTATTGTATTGTAGTTGATTTCATCATCATCATCATCATCAAAGTCTTTAGACATCCACTGCTGGACGAGGCGCCCCCATAGAATGCAGTTGGGAGATTTGCCATAATCAGCACGCTTGGCAGGTGATTTGGTGATTGCAGTACTGATTTTAAGTACTCAGGTGGATGCTGCTGCTCATACTCTAGTGTAAATCCCTTAGTCTGCTCTTAAGACATCCATGGGAGGAGCTGGAGGGACCTATTCTAAGCTGGATACCCCACAATTGGTACTTGCTTTACTCAGGTAAAAATCATATCTACGATTGTTACCTCTTTGCTATACATATAGCCATATTTGTAAGGGAATCAATTATTATGATTGGCATATTACTTTAGGTGCCTGCTGAAGTAAGTTTTATCAAACAATGCAATGTCCCAGACCACCTTACAAAGAATCCACACAGATAGTGCTATCACTAGCAGTGTACATTGCGCTTTAATTGTTGACTAATCTCCACGGAATGCTGATAACATCACTGATTACCTGATAGCATCCTCACCCCACTCACTACTAAATGGCTTTCAATTAAAATTGTGCTGTATCATGCGGACTTTAGATCTAATATGGCTAGTTCATGATCAACCACGTAGACATCCACTGCTGGTTATGGGCACTAGCATATGATGCCATGGTGAACTATGTTGTTTCACATTATTCTTCTGCCTTTCTTAGTAGGAAGTTGGTTGATTCTAAGTTTTCAAGGTTCCCTAGTGATGACCACAGTTTGTAGTAGGACAGAACTGTACTCAATGGACCATTGATTGAGGTACCTAATAGTGGACCTCAAACCGGAAGATGCACAGTAGGTTGTGCATCTTCCGGTTTGAGGTCCCCACTCGAGAAGGATTCCCTGAAGATTGTAGCTTGGAGCAGTGACTGCACTCAGAGTAAACAAGCTCTGCGCTGCATCTGATGCCACTCAGGATTGTGACTTGACTTGGGAACCTCCACTATGGGTGAATCACTCATCACAATTAAATTATTTTATTATTTTATTTATAAAGATTTTGTTTCTGAAAGTGTTTAAAATATTTGTTTATCTTGTTGTTGGTGGACAGCATCATCGCCTTCTAACTGTTTGTTCTAAGGCAAGCCAGTTTGAATTGATAGTCAGAGAATTCCACTTAAGTGTGGTTGCACACAGGCTAAATAGATAAATAGATCTTTGGGAAAGGACCCATAAGTCAAGTTTAGTGAAACGTCATAGATCACCGCGTAGGTACTGAGTCGTGTCT
Source organism: Operophtera brumata (assembly GCA_932527175.1). Classification (NCBI taxonomy): domain Eukaryota; kingdom Metazoa; phylum Arthropoda; class Insecta; order Lepidoptera; family Geometridae; genus Operophtera; species Operophtera brumata. The sequence continues at coordinate 46,578,853 of OW052239.1, read as the reverse complement.
ACGCAAATAAACCGCATAGCACTTACTTCTGCGTCGTTGGAGTCTGCATCCTGCAGTCTCGCGATCCTGCGCTTGGGGATCACGAGGAAGTGCACGGGCGCCTGCGGAGACACGTCGTTGAAAGCGATGCACAGCTCATCCTCGTAAATAATATCTGCTTTCACTTCTTTTGTTATAATCTTGTCGAATATGGTAGGACCCGGCGAGGCTACGCTCTGCGCCTGCGCCCGCCTGACCTCGTCGGAATAGGGCCGTCTGATCGCGATGGCGGACCCTCGCGATAAGTCGTAGATGTTGGTCGGGTAGTTCTTCTTCAGACGGAACTTCAGGGCGCGTTGGATCACTTTATTAAACATTTTTGTAGATACTAATAGCAAAACTCATTTTTATGTTCGCACACACTTAGCAAACGGCGTCTGACGTTTTAGACTTTTCAATTGACATTTGAGTTTTGACTTTGACTGCTGCACTTGACATTTTCTCTATGCACTTGAATGACCTTAAATGCTGCCACATTAATCTTCTAAAAGCTACTAAAAATTACTGTTATTATTTCTACCAGAAACCCCAGAACGTAATGGGATTGCCTATCTACTGGGAAAGCGATAATAAACCTTTTTTGATTGAATTGTATAAAATTGCTCTATTTATCATATGTCAGAAGTAGGTTTTCTGGAATATTGTTGTTCTGTATTGAACCTACATTATCTAACATTTATTTAGCGATTTGGAACGCATTCAACGCAAAGCTATAGCGAGTCATGCAGTCGTAAGCTCATGGATATGGCATTCCTTCATGGTTTATGTAATGGATTTAAGGATTGTCCTGAACTTCACTAGTAGAGCATTATGTTTCTGTACGCCAAAATGTCGTACTAGAAATACGATAATGATAAGTCGTATGAATAAAGTTCAAGAATACACTGGTGAATTAAACCAGATGAACTTAGTCTAACGCCTCAACATAAAAGCATGGGTTGTTCAATTTGTTCATGCCTGTAATAGACATACCTACCTACAAGTGAAATTCACAAGAGTGTTTTTTTTGGCATGCAATGTCAGGCGGGAGTAGTGCACATATTGTACCTACAGTGGGGCACATGACACATCTGAATGCGTGTCACAGTTAAAGGATGCTATAATACTTGCAAATAAACATTGCCATCTACTGACTTATGTCTTGTTTTGGTACGCTTACCAATTTTACAGTATCTAGGTACAAGTATGTGTGTAGTAGCAGCATAGGATTCATCATCATCATCATCATCATCATCATCATCAGCCTACAGAAATCCACTGCTGGACATAGGGCTCCCCCATAGCATGCCACGACGAAAGGTTTAGAGCCACCTCCATCCACCGCCTTCCTGCGGCCTCTACAATGTCTTTGGTCCATGTAGAGGGGGACATTCCTCTTTTGCATCGTCCAGTATGTAGTCGCCAATCGAGAACCTTTCTTGACCAACGGTTATCAGTTCTGCGAGCTAAATGGCCTGCCCATAGCTATTTCAACTTCCTAATTCTGAGAGCTTGAATTCGTGTTGTTTTGATTGTACCTATAGTTGTGTCAAGTCAAGAACCATACAAATAAAATAAGTATGATCAGACTGAAAAAAAAATATTTTATATGGACAATGTTATTGCTATAGTTTACATTGTAATAATTATGTTCCTTCCAACTACGGTTCTGGCACAGAATATATAATATAATGGTTCTGGGTGGAATTTTAGGAAGAGTCCGATATATGTAGATGCCGAATTCAATCTTCAGGAAAGTACTCGTATGTAGGTAGTTAGGTAGGTAGGTATGAAGGCGCTCAAATAATCAACTCTTACTCAGTCAGTACCCACCTCATTAAAAGTCTACAATAGATTTAATATTTTTTGTAATGTATCACAACTTTATTTCTAAAGTAAATCTGAAATATGTCAACAATACCATCTTATTTAAAAAATGATTAAAGCTTATAAAGTACCTGGCCACATAAATATCTAACATTAAGTTATTCGTTCGCAAACTTATACATAGCATGACATATATCGGTAAAACGTCAATACAATAAAATTACATCATTATCAGCCTTTAGAAGTCCACTGCTGGATATAGGTCTCCCCCATAGAATGCCACGAAGACCGGTCTTATGCCACCTCCATCCACCGGCTTCGTATGACCACCATAATGTCGTGGATCCATCGACGGGGCCTTTCTCTTCTGTCATCCAGCTTGTGGTCACCACTCGAGAACCTTTTTCTCGCAATGGTTATCAGTTCTGCGAGCTATACCTAACTATGGCCTGCCTTTTGTAACTTCTACTTGCTAATTCTGAGAGCTAACTATGTTGGTGATATTAATTACGGATTATATCACGCAGTAAAACCCCAAGCATAGCTCACTCTATAGCGCACTGCGTAACTTTGAGCTTTTCTAAGCGACCAAAAACATTACTATGCATAATTATAAATAGCATCACATGTCATCACTGTAAGGGTGTCGTTACTATTAATAATCTTAGAGATTCTTGGATTCATGATAGGCACTTTGTGTAGTTCGGTTACATTTCAGAATGACTACTTAACTATTTTGAATAGACAGACAAACATAAACCACCAAACCAGCTTTGCAATAACTATAAGCATACATTTTAAATAACAATAACCTATTTAATAATACCTGACAACAGCTTAGACTAATTGAGCAAAAACGTTTTGCAAATTGAAACAGTAAACTTGCAAGTTGATTGTATTACTTATTGGTTTTCCAGGTTTTACTGTTATCCCTATTACCTAAAAATTTTGCACCTTCCCATGTACATTTGATCCAAACTTACAATTTCAAAAACTAAAAACTACAACTACCTAGAGCCCTAAAACTATGAAGTAATTTTCGAGGTAATGGAAGTAACTGCAGTAAAAATCCCAAGCAGCAATCTGAGCGTTCCGTACACGACACTTCGCACGAGTGGGTTGTGGAGAGCGATTCGGCAGAGAAGAACTAAGACAAATAATAATACGGTGTTGTGGACGAATTTCATTCTGAAAAGAAACAAGTATAAGGTTATTTAAAAAAACAGAAGCATCCTAAAACTAGATTCTTAAAATATTACATTTCACATATTTAAGGCAAGAACATAATTAAATAAAGTAGGAACAGTGAGACACTCACTTGCGAAGGTGTCGTTTTGCCTTGTCAATGTCTTGGTCCTTCTCTTTCAACAGATACTTTCTTGTGCCTTTCACGAAATTGACATAATGTTCGTCCCAGCTGCGAACAATGCATAGATTACTGTGAGTAAAAAGTTTCAGGAAATATTCTTATACAAATCTTTATATCTTTTCTGCTCATAGAGTGCTAATGTCATGGTAACTTACTTGATACTGTGTGGATCCAGGTTGTAGATAGCGGCGTCTTGCGGTGATAGCCTGGCATGCAGTTTTTGAACATTATCCGTTTTGAATCGCCACTCGCGAAGGGAGAAGAATCGCAGCACTTCGTTCATTGCTACTAGCCGTTGACTTACTGTTATTAAACTTAATCTGTAAACAAGACAAGGATATACACTATAAATTCAAATTTCAATAAATTTTGACAATTAATTGCTTAGTCTCACCTTTATATTTTTTTTCTGCGTATAGAGACTGCATCATTTAATTCTAAGCTCTTTGCTAGTAAGTTTTTTATGAATAAAATATTGCAAGGAAATCGCACAAGTTCGGTAAAATTAACTTTCAAGCTGGACTCTTCCCGCCATTTTCGAAAAAAGACGTTGTCTACTTTTATTTTATTTCTTTTCCTAGTGTTTTCTTGAGTTATTTTGTGTTATTTTGGTGGCATTTTAACTAATGTAGCTCGTTTAAAAAGCACAAGTGTAGTGAAATGAAACGGAAGTGAATTGCGTGACTTTTTAAATTTGTGGAAATTGTCTAACAAAGTTTTAGTAAAATTGGCCACCGTTTTACTAAAACATGACTCGACTGTGACTTTAACGATTTGGAAGGAGTGTAACGTTGCAAAATATATTGAAAATACAATATAGTGAAAATACAGATACTTACTTGAAAATGGCAAATGCACAAGCCGTGCGGCGCCAATTATAAAGAAAAAAAAAACTTTCAAGCTAAGATTACTGGCCTCGAAAGTACACTTTTCAAGCAACTCTTTTGAAAAATATAAATAGTAAGTAGGTATCTCCGAACCCTATGTTTGGAGTACCGTTGCTATTGATTAGATATCAGGAGGATATTCTACAAGGAAATGATGTCTACCAATTAGTAGAAATTTAAATAGAGCTAGAAACCCTATTTTCTTTACGTTCCGTTCTACACAAGAAAATTAGGATGTTCTGTTTGTAATAATTTTTTGTTAAGGATTTGAGAGTTCCGTGCCTAGAATAGTTGTTCTTCCGGGGGTGTTGTTTAGGGTGACTAAGGGATTACGTCAGAGGATGAACAGCAGCGTCCACCTGAGTAGGTAGTTAGGTACTTAGGTATATAGGAACTACGTAATACTTGTACTATTATTTTATTCTGTGGTAATAGGTAGGTACCTACTCAACATCAATAATGCGATCCATGATCTCAACACCACCCAAGCGTGGTGATTTTGGCAACCTCCCCCACCTATTACGGTTAGCGCCCCCCCCCCCCCCCCCCCCCCCCCGATCCACGCTCGTCGTAGTGTTCTATGAGGGAGGCCTATACCTATACCCAGCGGTGCTGATGATGACGATGTTAGGACAGTAATATAGGTACCTAGTCTTGATGCCGAGCAGTCGCGCTGCGTACTCCGCGAGATGGAGCGGCATTGTCTGCACTACAAACTCCAAACATTTCTGAGCGAACCTGAAATTGTTATAATAATAAAGCATTCAACCCATTGAGTACACAGTAATCAATCATTTATGTCAAACCATCCTAGTCTGTGTGTCAAACTGGCTACTATACAATTCGAATTATCCTTGGAATAGGTACCTACACAATGTTTTCAGGCAGTTTCAAATTCATTTGAAATTAGAGCATTGCTGGCATTGCAGGCCTCCGTGCCGGAGTGCTCTATGTTTGAAACAGACAAAACATGGTGTACCTACTTATTCGAAGCATATATGGTTCAGGTTTTTTAGTAGCAATGCAATATAATATACCTAAGTATTACCAATTTAACTCGATGTAGGTATCTATGTATATTATCTATACAAGATGGATTGTTGAGACGGGACAGTAAGGGCAGGTACCTTAACCGTTATAGTTGGGTACAGGAAAACGTTCCTAGGAAACCATCCATAACTTTTTGAGACATTCTGATCCGCATTCACAGATTTTGGAAAAATGTACAGTCTGCAAGAAAATGGTAATTTTACACAAAAACTTTTTTTAATGCCAATCGATCCTGTTTCTTATCAGGATCAAAAGTCTCTACCGGACCTACTGAGGTTTGAGTAGGTCTAGAAAAATCAGAAATCGCGAAAAAAAAACATACATTTCGGAAAGAGAGTCAAACTTCTACATTGGCCAAACTTTTTGTTCTCCGTAGATCCGCTATAATACGCTATAAAGAAGACTGGCTGAAAAAAAGTACCTAAGTAAAAAAAAGTTCAGCTCGATCTTCAGTTCATTCTTATTGCGCTGTGAAAATTCTAGATTGGAATTTATGAACTTCTTGTAAAAAAAGCGGCCAAGTGCGAGTCGGACTCGCCCATGAAGGGTTCCGTAGCAGCAAGTAACATAATATAAAAGTTCTTGGATAGATTACGATTTATGACGTATTAAATAAAACTACTTACTAGATCTCGTTCAAACCAATTTTCGTTGGAAGTTTATATGGTAATGTACATCATATTTTTTTTTTAGTTTTCTCATTCTCTTATTTTAGAAGTTATGGTGGGGGGGGGCACACTTTTTACCACTTTGGAAGTGTCTCTCGCGCAAACTATTCAGTTTAGAAAAAAATTATATTAGAAATCTCAATATCATTTTTGAAGACCTATCCATAGTATGGGTTTGATGTTTTTTTTTGAGTTTCAGTTCTTAGTATGGGTAACCCCAAAAATTTACTGTTTTTTTCTATTTTTTTGTGAAATTCTTAATGCGGTTTACAGAATACATCTACTTACCAAGTTTCAACAGCCTAGTTATTATTAGTTTCGGAAAAAAGTGTCTGTGACATACACGGACAGACAGACAGACAGACAGACAGACAGACATGACGAATCTATAAGGGTTCCGTAATTTTTGGTTACGGAACCCTAAAAATTACTTCAAATCGCGAACGTTTGGACATAATAATGCGTATTTTGTAAATAATAGAAACACGGAAGCTGCATTGGTTTGGTACCTACGTAGTACGTACGCAAAGGTACCTACCATCTAGAAACTATGATTTATTTTTATTATCGAAGCAACTATGAGATTTTTTACTTAGGTAGGCACTTTTATTCATCTTATGCCCCCTGCATAAGTTACCTGCATGTAAACCCGATCTTGTGACTTAGGTACCGTAGTTTCTGAGAAGGTGTCGTCGAGAGGGTGGCTCCGCATAGAGGCGCACATCGTCTGCTCGAACTGGTAACTCCCTTGTTCTCGACACTGGAGCCCCACGGGTACCAGAAGGTGTCGTCGAGAGGGTGGCTCCGCAGAGAGGCGCGCATCGTCTGCTCGAACTGGTAACTCCCTTGTTCTCGACGCTGGAGCCCTGTCGTCGAGAGGGTGGCTCCGCAGAGAGGCACGAATCGTCTGCTCGAACTGGTAACTCCCTTGTTCTCGACGCTGGAGCCCCACAGGTACCAGAAGGTGTCGTCGAGAGGGTGGCTCCGCAGAGAGTCGCGCACGCGCATCGTCTGCTCGAACTGGTAACTCACTTGTTCTCGACGCTGGAGCCCCACGGGTACCAGAAGGTGTCGTCGAGAGGGTGGCTCCGCAGAGAGGCGCTCATCGTCTGCTCGAACTGGTAACTCACTTGTTCTCGACGCTGGAGCCCCACGGGTACCAGAAGGTGTCGTCGAGAGGGTGGCTCCGCAGAGAGGCGCTCATCGTCTGCTCGAACTGGTAACTCACTTGTTCTCGACGCTGGAGCCCCACGGGTACCAGAAGGTGTCGTCGAGAGGGTGGCTCCGCAGAGAGGCACGCAATTTCTGCTCGAACTGGCTCCAGGTGGTCGGGTTCTCGAACGTGCTGCAGTTGTACACCTTCACGTCGGGCGAGCTGCACACAAAGGCATATAATGATACACTATCTTGATCGGCCGCGTCATCTTTTTCAGGTGTTTCATTTTCAATGTCAGAAATTAGTTCGAACCATTGACAAGAGGTCCCGCTGGAACGGAATTTTTGGGTTAAATTTAAAGTTAATACAATGAACAAGTTTATTTGAACAGTAATTTTACCTATTTACCAAGTAATATTCACATATGTGTTGTCTTACGTAATATTTTCAATAACCCAACAGATGCAGTTTGTACTGGCAGCTATTAGGTACACGAAATACAAACTCACAGTAGATAGCCAGGTTCTACCAGGTAGAACACGACCCGCATCAAATATTTACAACATGCAAACATTTGTCCTGCAGCGGGAATCGAACCCGCACCTCTCGCATCCCAGCTAGCTGCGTAGGTAATAGGCGCCAGACATACGAAAATCAAGATAATACGGTTTTACCGAATAAGTGTTGCTATCAACGTACATACCATGTACCTAGCTAATCTATCTACGTACATACCATGTACCTAGCTAATCTATCTACGTACATACCATGTACCTAGCTAATCTATCTACGTACATACCATGTACCTAGCTAATCTATCTACGTACATACCATGTACCTAGCTAATCTATCTACGCATCTACTCACCATCAATAAGTGTTGCTATCAACGTACATACCATGTACCTAGCTAATCTATCTACGCATCTACTCACCATCAATAAGTGTTGCTATCAACGTACATACCATGTACCTAGCTAATCTATCTACGTACATACCATGTACCTAGCTAATCTATCTACGTACATACCATGTACCTAGCTAATCTATCTACGCATCTACTCACCATCAATAAGTGTTGCTATCAACGTACATACCATGTACCTAGCTAATCTATCTACGCATCTACTCACCATCAATAAGTGTTGCTATCAACGTACATACCATGTACCTAGCTAATCTATCTTCGTATCTACTCACCATCAATCATTGAGATCCTGTGGTTCACAGGCGTATAGGTGCGGATATTTGCCGCCACTATCTGGTACCTACTTAGTGGCTTATCATAGGAAATGTAGAACATCTCTCGAGTACTCTAAACTAGATAGTGTAGCCTCGGCCGAGCCAATTTGTGTCACCTTGATTATGTAAGCAGATGGACATCTGTCCATCCATCATACATGTGATCATCATCATCATCATCATCATATATGTGTCTGATACATCTGTATCCTCTGGTACGGAGGCCTGTAAAGGCTGTATCATCCGGTACGGATAATACAGCCTTTGCAGCTCGGCTCTGTGCCACTCACTTGTCGGTGGCGGTCTCCCATGCGACGGCGAGCAGCGTGTCGATGGCCACGTCCACGGGCAGCAGGTCAGCGCGCGCCGCCTCGCGGCAGCAGAACACGTGCAGCAGGCCCTTGCCGGCGCCCACCACCACGCCGCTCGGCCCGTTCAGGTTCTCGATCCAGCCCGGGAATGGGTGCCGCAGCGCCGACACCACTGGAACACATCACGACCTTACTTAGGAGTTTTTTTTTGTTTATACTACATGGTGAAAACGGCCCACCTGTTGGTAAGTGGTTACCGTAGCCTATGGACGCCTGCAAAACCAGAGGCATCACACACGCGTTGTCGACCCTTTAAACAAATTCTAAACACCCTTTTTGAAGAACTCCATACTGTAGTCGTTCGGGAATGACGCGAACACTCAGGTTGTGGAATATATATATATATATTGTATAATATATATTGTCTATAGCAGTGAGATCATTCCACAACCTGAGTGTTCGCGGGAGGAAGTTCCTCTGAAACCGCACATTCCGGGACCACCCTGGCTCTGTGATGGATCAATGTAGCCCCCTTAGCTAACGGCCTCGGCAGTGGCAGCCGACTTAGGGACTTCCGAGGACTCCTCCACGAATGTGTTACTGCCCGAGTCCCCGAGGCAGCACGAGGAGTGTGCTCGGCCTGCGCGCGCCGCACTCACCTATTGTGGGTCTGAAGATGGCCACGGGGTAGGTTCTGCTCGAATGTTCTTCGACCGCGTTCTCAGCCAGAGCCTTCGTGAACGTGTACGTGTTGGGTTTGGGCGAGATGTATCTGAGGGTAAAAACAATATATATAGGTCATTTAATCCGCGATGATGAGCGGTCTGTTGGCGCCCCACGGACTTGATGAGCTAAGAAGATGACTCCCGCTTCAAGGTACCCACTGATCTCGTAGTACCTGACTTAGATTTGATCTGTGATACTGATGATCATCATCATCATTTGCGGTCTTGACACGTCCACTGCTTGACGAGGTCTCCATAGAATGGAATGGGGAGGATTTGCAAGGTTTTTTTTTAATCACCACGCTTCGCAGGCGGATTGGATCTGTATCCAATACCTATCTATCTATTATATATCTGATAGCAGTATTGGTGTTGAGTACTCAGGTGGATGCTGCTGCCCGTTCGCTGGTGGGCCGGTAGTCGTGGGACTTAGAAGGAATTAAGTGTTGACGAGATTTCGTCAATCTTTAAATGGTTGCCATTTTGTATGTTCTCGACCGACTTCTTTTATTTTACGTCGAGGCATTTCAAATTTTAATTATTTTCTGTGAGTACCCAGTATTGGTTTTATTGAAGAGATTTATTTTTGAGGATTACACTACTTCCTGAGGAGGAACTACACTACTTCACTTTTTGAGGAATACACTTTGTGTTTTCGCAATAGGTCTTGTAATTCCCGAGCTTCCCGAGATATTTAGTTTTAGTGAGAGTTTTAGTGAAGCATAAACACCCTCGCGCAGACAAAGCCTAGAGGCGACTGAAGTCCAGTTGTCAAAATTCTCAGTACTATTTGTAGAAGGGAGCCGTGACTCGATCTCCTGACACTTGGTTTGCTGATTGGTTGAGCGATTCGTGAGATAGTGGTAGCCGAAAGTACATTTGAAACATAACCGTCATAAAGAAGTTGTAAGTGTAGGTCATCATCTTCATCATCATGAGCCATTAAATGTCAATTTTTGGACGTAGGCCTCTCCCAGTTCCTTCCACGCAAGTCGGAAAGTTGCTTTCGCCATCCGGTGATAGCCTGCGTGTCCTTTTATGTCATCCACCCATCGTTTCGGTGGATGACCTCTGGGGTCTTCTGTTTGCCCACCGTCTCCATTCAAGGAGATTTAGCGTAGGTACAGGTCACGCAATGAGTTATGAGCACAGTAGTAATTTTTTGGATCTGTAGATATAGCGAATGCGCGAATGGCAACCAACCCCACCACTTTCGCCGAGCACTCATAACTTGTTGCGCGACCTGTATCTATACTGTGAACATGTTATGTACGAAGAATCTTACCCAGGAGTGAAGCTCGCGAGCATCTCCCTTGGAGCGGCGGACGCGAGGGCCAGGGCCCGCTGCAGGGGCGCGTGAGGGGGCGCGGGGTACACGCGCTCCTCCACCACAGACAGCTCCGCGTTGCAGTACCCCGTCGACACGTGCACGAAGGCCTGTGCTGAGACAACGCTCGATCAGCGTCTACCAACCAGTGGAAAAGCAGGAAGGAAGTAGGTGAGGCTGAAGGTGAGGATGCAACACCTGCCTACTAGCGGTGACAGAGGTGAATGGTAATGTAAGTAGAACGATGGAACAATAAGACAGTTTTGAATAGATTACAGGGAGAAATTAAAGCAAGATTTAAGGAAGTACAAGGAAATATTAAAACAACATGGTAAAAAGTGCATGTTCTCATGAACAAAAAAATCTATATGAAGAAAACAAAAGTTATAATGAAGTACAGTTTTAACCAAACTATAAGTCGCCCCGATGTACCTGCGCCGTTTACCAAACTATAAGTCGCCCCGATGTACCTGCGCCGTTTACCAAACTATAAGTCGCCCGATGTACCTGCGCCGTTTACCAAACTATAAGTCGCCCGATGTACCTGCGCCGTTTACCAAACTATAAGTCGCCCCGATGTACCTGCGCCGTTTACCAAACTATAAGTCGCCCCGATGTACCTGCGCCGTTTACCAAACTATAAGTCGCCCCGATGTACCTGCGCCGTTTACCAAACTATAAGTCGCCCGATGTACCTGCGCCGTTTACCAAACTATAAGTCGCCCGATGTACCTGCGCCGTTTACCAAACTATAAGTCGCCCGATGTACCTGCGCCGTTTACCAAACTATAAGTCGCCCGATGTACCTGCGCCGTTTACCAAACTATAAGTCGCCCGATGTACCTGCGCCGTTTACCAAACTATAAGTCGCCCGATGTACCTGCGCCGTTTACCAAACTATAAGTCGCCCGATGTACCTGCGCCGTTTACCAAACTATAAGTCGCCCGATGTACCTGCGCCGTTTACCAAACTATAAGTCGCCCGATGTACCTGCGCCGTTTACCAAACTATAAGTCGCCCCGATGTACCTGCGCCGTTTACCAAACTATAAGTCGCCCGATGTACCTGCGCCGTTTACCAAACTATAAGTCGCCCGATGTACCTGCGCCGTTTACCAAACTATAAGTCGCCCGATGTACCTGCGCCGTAGACCAATTTCTATAGCGCGGGAACCTTCTTTCTACCAATAGCAATCGCGCGCTAAAATCTTGCGCCTGTTATTGGTTAATCGATTTCGCGGCTAAAGCACGGCCGGTCGACTCTTAGATGTTAGCGGGACAAAGCTATACAGCGGGACCTTACGTTCGGCTACTGACGGATATCAGTCTGCGCTTTTCTGCGCAAACTAAAACAGTCGATCGGACTTATATTTCGGGTATACTGTAAAAGTGGTCACAGAAACTGACATCGATATTGGGCAGCTTGTCGCAGATGTCCATGAGCCGCATGACGGAGCGCACGTTCTGGTCCATAGCCACGTCCAAAGCCTCGTCGAACTTCAGCGTCGCGGCGGAGTGGAACACGACCGACACCTGCGCACGCAACAAATATACCAGTGAGCAACGGCACTCGGCATGTGTCATCACTTTCCGAAATACACATAGAAATTTGACAACCCAGGTCTCAAATCTCAAGCCAGGTTCATACGCATCCGGTTCGTCGGTTAATCGGCACAACACAACACAACCTACTAATGTGAATCTAGTCATCTAGATTCACATTACTAGGTTGTGTTGTGTTGTGGCGCGTGAACCTACTAATGTGGATAACCTAGTCATAGGTAATAAACGTAACCGATTGTGTTATAGCGCGCGCGCTACACAGCAATATGAACCTAGCTTTAGGCCCCTATGACTGCGTTATAGCGCGCGCGCTACACAGCAATATGAACCTAGCTTTAGGCCCCTATGACTGCGTTATAGCGCGCGCGCTACACAGCAATATGAACCTAGCTTTAGGCCCCTATGACTGCGTTATAGCGCGCGCGCTACACAGCAATATGAACCTAGCTTTAGGCCCCTATGACTGCGTTATAGCGCGCGCGCTACACAGCAATATGAACCTAGCTTTAGGCCCCTATGACTGCGTTATAGCGCGCGCGCTACACAGCAATATGAACCTAGCTTTAGGCCCCTATGACTGCGTTATAGCGCGCGCGCTACACAGCAATATAAACCTAGCTTTAGGCCCATATGACTGCGTTATAGCGCGCGCGCTACACAGCAATATGAACCTAGCTTTAGGCCCCTATGACTACGTTATAGCGCGCGCGCTACACAGCAATATGAACCTAGCTTTAGGCCCCTATGACTGCGTTATAGCGCGCGCGCTACACAGCAATATGAACCTAGCTTTAGGCCCCTATGACTGCGTTATAGCGCGCGCGCTACACAGCAATATGAACCTAGCTTTAGGCCCCTATGACTGCGTTATAGCGCGCGCGCTACACAGCAATATGAACCTAGCTTTAGGCCCCTATGACTGCGTTATAGCGCGCGCGCTACACAGCAATATGAACCTAGCTTTAGGCCCCTATGACTGCGTTATAGCGCGCGCGCTACACAGCAATATGAACCTAGCTTTAGGCCCCTATGACTGCGTTATAGCGCGCGCGCTACACAGCAATATAAACCTAGCTTTAGGCCCATATGACTGCGTTATAGCGCGCGCGCTACACAGCAATATGAACCTAGCTTTAGGCCCCTATGACTACGTTATAGCGCGCGCGCTACACAGCAATATGAACCTAGCTTTAGGCCCCTATGACTGCGTTATAGCGCGCGCGCTACACAGCAATATGAACCTAGCTTTAGGCCCCTATGACTGCGTTATAGCGCGCGCGCTACACAGCAATATGAACCTAGCTTTAGGCCCCTATGACTGCGTTATAGCGCGCGCGCTACACAGCAATATGAACCTAGCTTTAGGCCCCTATGACTGCGTTATAGCGCGCGCGCTACACAGCAATATGAACCTAGCTTTAGGCCCCTATGACTGCGTTATAGCGCGCGCGCTACACAGCAATATGAACCTAGCTTTAGGCCCCTATGACTGCGTTATAGCGCGCGCGCTACACAGCAATATGAACCTAGCTTTAGGCCCCTATGACTGCGTTATAGCGCGCGCGCTACACAGCAATATGAACCTAGCTTTAGGCCCATATGACTGCGTTATAGCGCGCGCGCTACACAGCAATGTGAACCTAGCTTTAGGCCCCTATGACTGCGTTATAGCGCGCGCGCTACACAGCAATATGAACCTAGCTTTAGGCCCCTATGACTGCGTTATAGCGCGCGCGCTACACAGCAATATGAACCTAGCTTTAGGCCCATATGACTGCGTTATAGCGCGCGCGCTACACAGCAATATGAACCTAGCTTTAGGCCCATATGACTGCGTTATAGCGCGCGCGCTACACAGCAATATGAACCTAGCTTTAGGCCCATATGACTGCGTTATAGCGCGCGCGCTACACAGCAATATGAACCTAGCTTTAGGCCCCTATGACTCGGAGAACGATCGAAAAGCATTAAGTCATGATTTGTTCGGGTTTATTATCGAGTACTTACGACGTTAAATGATTCGTATATTTCAAACTATCGAGAAATGTTACTAACCAATTTGACCTAGGTACTAATCATCATCATCAACCTGTCCAAGTCCACTGCTGGACATTCACCACGCATAGAATACAATACCACGACGACCTCCATCCACCGACTTCAGTGGAGCGCCATCTATTTACGTGTTTACCGTAATGCAACCTCATTACTATTTCGTTTTCATGCTGCCTGCTGCTCATCTTGCTTGCATCGGCTTCGGGCTTCGTAACTCAAGATACGAAATTGCACTTAGTATGATCTCTTATGATCTTTGATCTTTTCTCACCTCTCGAAGCTGGCTGATGGCGTGCGCATCCATGCCGAGGCTCGGCTGTGAAGTGTCGCCGGCCACGATCTGTAGCTTGTCCAACTGGTGCGGGCAGTGTTCACGAATCACGTCGAATACCTGCAGGAAATGACTTAACTTACGTTACTGATCATTTAACTGAAAATCATGAGTCATGAGTTTTTTTTTTTTTTTTTTTTTTTTTAAATATTTATTTATTGCTTTTGTCTTACTGTAACTGTTTGTTCTGTTTGTTTTTTTGTTGTGTGTCAAATAAATGTTTTCAATTTCATTTCATTTCATATGAGCAGGAAAATTAAATGGTCATGAGCTGGCATGAATCCGGCTACCCGCAGCTGCAGGACCTGGGTAGGCACATGTACGTGTGTCGAGAAGTGAGCGCACTTTACAGCTCCGGTACCACTCATGGATAAATGGTAATTAACTTCTCTAACGCCCCTAGCTGGGGTTGAAGCTACCACCTTTTCCGGGTGCGGGTGATGAGCGACCATGACTGCTCTGATACCATTTTGGAAATTGGTAGTGTTCTGCAAAGTTCACGAGCAAGTCGCATGAGTACCCGGATTGTAAGCATGACAGGCGGCAAGACTTACCGCAACTGGTCCTGGCCTCGGCCAGGTAAAGTGCGCTACCGCATATAACCAAAAGGTTGGTCGGGCAGCCACTTTAAACATCTAGACGATGTAGGTATGATCGTTAGCTAAATAAAGACCCTACACTCAGGAGTTCCACATTCAGCATTTTGAGCAGAATCGCCTGCACGTTATTGACAAGCAAGAGAAGTTTTTGCAAACTTTAAAATATGCTTTCATCCTGGTCGAAGCTTTCATCTGTCTGGATATAAGTATGTTGGTACTCGCGTAGGACAGGTCGTATTTTTCAACTAATCTTGATGAAACTTGATAGAGGGATTTTCAGGGGGGAATACTGGAATACCTAAGCCACAGCCTACAGATTCTTCAATAATTATAAAGAAAGTTTTCTGTCAGAAAAATTTGATTGGAGATAAATTTTCCCATAAAAGGGGAGAAAGCTGCGGCACCATTTACCGGCCGATTGTAATAATATTTGGCAGAAACATTCGGGACTCTATTATAAATAAGAATTTAGAATAAGAACGAAATAGATCAAGATATAGATCATGGCACTGAATTATTACATCCAAAGAAGTTTATCATAAGTTTATAACTTAAAAAAAAAGTTAACATTTTTTTATAAAAGTTTGTGCTCGCGAAGTCTGTCGCAGAATAACTAGTGTATATACCTTACTGGCAACAGCGACCGTCGCCGATATCAAACAAAGGCCCTATAATGTGACTCCTTGTAATGCGATGCCTCTAAGCTTACAGTCGCTGCCTCGAAAGCTTCACTAAAATCTCAAGCTGACCTGTGACTCCTTCAGCTTCGCCAGTCTCTTCTCAGGCGGCACGTCTCTCTTCTCCCTCATCAGCAGCATCAAGCGGCCGACATCGGGGCACGTCCATAGCAGCCGCTCAATCAACACCTGCAACATTAGATTAATATACAACACTTTATTATACAACAAAGCAAAATAAGCTATTTAAAACATTAATACAGAAACTATATCACGACATTATTTGAACATTGCGTTCCCAGGAACTTCACGATCTGATCCCACCTTAACCACCATCTCCTTTTCGTCATAGGACGAGCAGACGCACGGCTCGTTAATACCATCCTTACCTCATTAGTAAGTAGGTATACCCTTGGTATACCCTCTATTTGTGCTAAACGTTTCATTTCTACCTTTATATAATGCGAACTGCTAAGGAGTGGACCACACTACCGTCTTCTGTCTTTCCTGAAAACTATAATCTGGGCTAGAGTGAATAGCTTCGAGTCCCTTCTAGACCTTTGTGCTCCATCGTCAGCCACATCGTCACTGAGACAGGTGAGATCGAGGTCAAACAAAGGTCTATCAATGATAAAAAAATAAAAAATAAGATTAGACCCCGCCGTCTCCTCCAGTGGATGTCGTAAAAGCTGACTAAGGGATTGATAAGATTCGTTTGTATAAGATTTCTTATACCTGACCCCACACTAGGGTCCCCCTGTCGTGTGTATCAGGAACTACGAGTACCATGGTACCACAACACAGACACGGAACTAATATATGCAGATCATACAAACATTTATCGAACAGCGGGAATCGAACCCGCCACCTCTCGCATCTCAGCTGGCTACTCGCCTGTCGCGCCACAGAAGTCGGATGAATTCAATTAAAGACTTTCTAATATACTTTGAGGTCAGTTTATAGTCCAATTAAATGTTGATTAATTAATTAATTAGGTAGGTATTTGACACTAACTGTCAATTTATGATAGTTTTCATTACCAGTTAGTAACGGGGGTTTCTCAAAGGCCAATGGCTCTTCATGGCCATAGGGTCTTCATTTATTAAACACATATCTAGCTCATTCTAAATAACTGTTTTTTTTTTCAAGTAATTATAGGCCGGAATTTCACTACCTATCCATAATGAGGAGATCCGTAGAATTACCAAGATCACCGACATAGCTCTCAGCATTAGCAAGTTGAAGTGGCAATGGGCAGGCCATACAGCTCGCAGTACTGATAACCGTTGGGGAAGAAAGGTTCTCGAGTGGCGACCATAAACCGGTCTACGCAAAAGAGGTATGCCCGTTTCGATGGACCAATGACATTATAGAGGTCGCAGGAAGGCGATGGATGGAGGCGGCTCATTACCGTTCTTCGCGGCATTCTGTGGGGGAGGCCTATGACCAGCAGTGGAGTCCTGTAGGCTGATGATGATGATATACTTGACTCTATCTACCAGCTGTCGCAAGCGGATTTCACCTGCTTTATTCTCCTTTTAATGATCTAACTGATAGCTATCCGAATTTCATCAAAATTGTTCCAGTCGTTTTAGCGTGAAACGAACGCTAAAAAACACAAGTACTTTTTTTACAATGTTAGACCCTCGGTGTACCGCTATCTCACCTGTTGGTAAGTGACGATGCGGCCGACGTTGGAGCACGAAGGTCTAGAAGGCATGCCTATTCAGTCTTGCCTTAAAGAATCCTGCAGCCGCTGCTTGCCGGGTGTTGTTGGTGTTAGCAGTATAGATGGATAATATTACGCACACCTTGAAGCCCGTGGCGCCCTTTGATAGATATTACACACACCTTGCCCATGAAGCCCGTGGCGCCCGTTATGAAGATGCTCCTGCCTGCGTAGAACTGCGGGATGAGCGGCGCGTCCGGGGACGGGCACGCTGGCCGGGGCACCATGATGCTGTCTGCTGCTGTCTGCCAACAATAAGAAAGACTGTCTAATAGCAATAAGTTTAAAGTTTCGTACTAGATGGCGCAGCTAAATGTTACCAATTCCTATAGAACGCGCTATCGAAGCGTTTTGATATTTCTACGACACAATCTCTGTTTATGAATAATGTTGGCTTCTTTCTTCACACTTTTACGGAGAATTCGATGGTTTTATACCGGACTAGCAGCGCCCCGCGGTTTCACCCGCGTAAGTCTCGATCCCGTGGGAAAATCGGCATAAAAATGTGCCTATGTTATGTATGTGTTATTCCAGGAGTCCAGTTATCTCCATTCCAAATTACATCCAAATCCGTTCAGCCGTTTCAGCGTGAAGAAGTAACAAACACACACACTCACAAACTTTCGCATTTATAATACTTATTAGTGTGAACTGTGAGTGATGTCTCCTCCTCTGTCTGTCTCGTTTTGTACTCGTATTGGCATGTAGTAAGACTCTGTTTCACAAACGCCAAGAAACCATTCATTCATTCAACCGCCCATAGTCAACCGACTGATAGCGGATATTAAAATTATCAAACAATTTATAAAGATTGAAACTGCATCGATCTTGCCTGACGTCAACCATCTTTGAGAATGAATGAAGGATGGTTTTATTTTGAAGTTTTCCTTCTCCTATTGTAGACGGATGCGGACTAGAAATCCACCAACTTATCTGTAGAATAAAATGTATATAGATGATAGAAAAACGTAGGTAAATGGTTCTATAGAGAAGTTGGTGGATCTCTAATGTTGATGGCGAGACCTGTCTCCGCCCGCCTTTATCTACAAAACATCCAACATTTTGAAAAGAAAATACTGATTATAGAGCTTCATTCATAGTTTACAAGAAAACCAGAATTAAAATCTCTAAATTCCGACGGGAAACTATAAATATTCGTGAAGCCATAATAGGTACACAATGTAGGGATGGATCATACTTGCAAAATCGAAAACCTCCTTCGTCCACCTTAAGAAACCAGCGCCAAAAACCAGGGCTCATAAAACCTTCACGGTATTTTTTTGATCCTTGCAGTAATAAGTGCAATGTCTATTTAGTATAGTCCGTTCACAAGATATTGGCCTCGTCGAGTTTAGTATAGTCCGTTCACAAGATATTGGCCTCGTCGAGTCGTCGACGCGATTCTTACTACTTAGGTATAATTAGTTTTAAAAATAAAAGTTGTAATTATTTAGTCAGTACATTTACCTTGGATCCTTTTGGATCTATTAAATATTATTTTGCCACCAATATCGTCCGGAATCCTACGGGTTCAACGAGACAAATATTTTGGAATATTAGGTATTATGTTTTCATTGGTTCTGTCAGAATGAGAACACGATATGAAAAAAAACCTCGATTATAAAATAAATATGAAAAATCCTTGATTCGCACACGTTTTCAATGAGATATTTATATTTCAATATGTTTACTACAGCAAGTAGGTAATAAATAACTAATTTTTTTAAACAACAATGGCAGTTGTTTGAAAGTTAGCAATTACTTGATTTTGCGTCGAGCGAGCGTTTTTGTGTCACTTTCTAACTTACCTGAACTTTACTGACCTCTGAGACGACCTCTGTGGCGCGGCGGGCGAAGGTTTACCTGCGACGCAGGAGGTTGCGGGTTCGATTCCCGCCTCGGAACAAATATATGTACGATCTGCAGATATTTGATCAGGGTGGTCTGGGTATTTTCTATGTATAATTAAAAAAAAACTATCTATGTAATGTATTATCTATGTAATCGATGTATATCAGTTATCTAGTACCCATAACACAAGCTCTGCTAAGCTTGGGGCTAGATAATGTTGTGTGATCTGTCCAGCATTATTTATTTAGTTTATTTATTTATTCTACAGCTCGTCCGTGCGTTGTTAACTTAGGTACTTGTACTATTATATATTCTGTGACTTGGGTTCTCTGCGGTCGTGCATAGTAATGTTTCAAGTATGTACTTAGTACTAACACTTACACAGGTCTCAATAAGTAGGTACCGACAAGTCAATAAAACAGTAGGTATTTGTTAACTTGGGTTATTCCGTACTTAGCATTCATATAGCTAGGCAAAGTCTAACCTTCTCCTTCTTCTTCTTATATATATAAAAGAATGCTGTACGTTAGTCTCGCTAAAACTCAAAAACGGCTCGAAGTCGTCAAGACTCTCCGTCAAGTCATAACTCATTTTAAATGGTGGCAGAGTTTTTACAGGAAAATATCCACAATTTCGAAAAGACACGCATTAGGTATACATAAATTTCACTACATCACACTGTGCTATTTATCCACGTTAAACCGATTAAAATGCCACCAAATTACACGAAATAACTCGAAAAACCACATTATATATTTAATGTGTTTTTTTCGTCATCATTATTGAACCTTTCAAAAATGGTAGATTGAATCTCTCATCATTTGAATCCATCTATTTGATAATAAATGGCAGCATACGTTTACCTTGATTTGTAAATAAGCAATTTTTTGGCAACATCACACTAACACGTGAACTGTATGTTCCGTGTGAGCAGATACTCAGTACACAACACGTGATCGGGAGACGCTAACTGGACATAAGGTACTGTCCGCCTGGACGCGAGCGTAGCGTATTCCTGGAGTCTCCGAGATCGTCCAACCAAACAACAATAACCACCACCACAGAATACATAATAGTACAGGTACAGAAAGTTAACTCCGCAAAATCATTTAAATAAATAGGTACTCTTGCCCCTACACAATAAAGTGCAATTAAGGTCGCACTCGCACATTATGCTCGTCGTAATATTCCTTGATCGTCAGTATTTGAGCTACGCTACGCAATAGTTTATTGAAATAGTATAAAACAATATACAAGTGAATTAGGTATGTACTAACACAGAATGAATAATAGTACGTACTTACTAAGGAATTAATTATATATACTTTTCACTAGAAACGGAATTTTTGAGTATTGATTTTTCCCGTGTTGTGCACAGCATGTGTTCTCCCGTGATCATGGCGCATGCAACTGTGCCAAAATATTGGGAAAAATCAAAACTAAAAAATCATGGTAAATATCCCGTTTCTAGTGAAAAGTATTATAAGTATAAATTATTTCCTTAGTACATACGTACCTTATGAACTTGTATAAGTTGTATATTGTTTTATAAGTTCAATAAACTATTGCGTAGCGTAGCTCAAATACGGGCGATCAAGGAATATTACGAGCAGTCACATAATAGTCCAATAAACTAATATAAAATAATATACTAATAAAATGTATAGGTATACTGAACATGCAGCGCCCGGGCGATGTACTTTACATTGAGCTACGCAAATTACGCAACCTTGAAACTATGTACATTAAGCTTGAATAAATGAAATAAATGAAATAATAAATATAGGCTGAACTTGAAAAAATCGCAGAGTAAGGTTAACCTTCTAAGCACAAACATAATTAAGGACACAGGGCGGATGACGTCACACGCGATCGCTCGTGCTGGTTTTATGACAAAATGTAAATTTTGCAGATGGACCGCTCTTGATAAATGTAGTCTAACCTTCACATATTATGATCTGGTAGTCCTTGATATTAAACTATGGTAAAATAGTATTTATTTGTACTATAAATAAATTAAAATTAGAACCTGATTTATATTGTTGAAACTGTTAATATGTTACCTAAAGGTTAATATAATACGTTAGTATTTAATTAACGAACGAAGCGTGTTCTTTGAGTCAACTTGGAAGAATCAGCGTTTGTATGTATGTTTGTTCAACGATAACTAACGTGTTGCCAAACTTGCCAAGGTGTGTTTACACCGGCACGATTCTTTGATATGCGGAATGTGCGGATGTAAAATCACACGGCCCGGCTGGTGCTCCAACGATGGCCGCCAACATTGTACCTACACCAAGCTCCCAGTGCACGCTGCCCAACTACTTATAAATGAATTGGAGTGGGTTAGTGTGGGTCATTCCACGTGTGTACTATTTGACTAGTAAGGTAGATACAGATTTACCTAACTATGAAGAGTGTATACTCTTCATAGTATAAGAATTCTTATATATATAATTCTTATAATAATTATTCGTCGAAGACCTAGATACCTAGGTGGAGTCTTCGACGAAAGGTGGAGTAAGATTTTTACACCTAAAAAGGATTGTAGGCACGAGTATACACTCGGAGCGGGGGGCTTTTTGAGTAAGTACCTATGTCAAACAAATAAAGTACTTAAAAGTATTAATTCACAAACTAAAATGTTTTTTTTGTTTGTTAGGGTTCTGTACCCAAAGGGTAAAATGGGACCCTATTACAAAGACTCCGCTGTCCGTTCGTCTGTCTGTCCGTCTGTCACCAGGTTGTATCTCATGAACAGTGATAGTAAGACAGTTGAAATTTTCACAGATGATTTATTTCTGTTGCCGCTATAACAACAAATACTAAAATACAAAATAAAATAAATGTTTAAGTGGGCTCCCATACAACGTACGTGATTTTTTTGCCGTTTTTTATATAATGGTACGGAACCCTTCGTGCGCGAGTCGCACTCGCACTTGGACGTTACTTCAAGGGTATGTGGCTGCCGTTCTACATTATATTTTATGATCGTATTCCCGTATTTCTCTCTAGATTTTGGTTGTACATGTTTTGTGTAGGTTGTTTCTTGTGTTCTGTTCTGTTGTGTTCGATTAAGCACCGCAAATTCTGATTTTTAAATTTAAAAAGCACATACAAAATTACGTAAGTATGTACAAACACAAAAAACAAAATGTATTATTTTTTGTTCGTTGTATGAGATTTCCCCTTAAAACGTGACCGGACAGGACCGGACAGCCCGACAGTGGTGTCAAATTACTGCGAATTCGGCCTGTCAACAGCTGACGCCGAACTCACATGGATTCCCGACGCAAAAACAACGGGGTGTTATAAGTTTGATGTGTATGTGTGTGTGTGTGTGTGCGTGTGTCTGTCTGTGGTATCGTAGCTCCCGAACGGATGAACCGATTTAGTTTTTTTTTTGTTTGAAAGGTGAATTTGTCGGGTTGTTCTTAGCTATGTTTGATCAAAATCGGTTCAGCAGTTTCATTGCGTAGAGGGTTTTTTTAATTTTTACAATTTTAATTACTTGTTTAACCTTCCTCTACCTGTTCAACGAAGTAAGTACTACCTATGTACCTTTCCCCTCTGAATACCTAGGTACATTATTTGATCACACTCGGTGATGTCACCTGTACTTAAAGAAAAACCAATGATGTGCTTTATTTTCATGGTTATTGGTTTTAAAGTGTTAGTTAACACAACTAACGTACGATCTAATATGAAAATGAATAGCCCTGCTTTGTCTCTTTCGATCCAATTGAAACTACTTGTCAATGCAAGAGACAAAACACTGTACCTAAACTATTTCAAAGATAAATTTAAATGTAACCCAAAAATTCCGTTCCAGCGGGACTCGAACCCGCAACCTTGCCTGTGATCGGCAATGCCTTTACCAGTTCGGCCATAGAACACTATGACGCTGAAGACGAAATTTGTGGGCACTGTCAAACTCGGCTATAGCGCCGATGGGAGCCATCTACAGGTTTTTCATTAGAAACCTTCTGTTCAAAGTCCGAAGTTAGTTCGAAACATTGACAAGAGATGACACCACTGCTATATCATCATAGTATATTATTTTATCATTTTTTTTTTACTTTTTTTTTTTCATAGTGTTCTATGGCCGAACTGGTAAAGGCATTGCCGATCACAGGCAAGGTTGCGGGTTCGAGTCCCGCTGGAACGGAATTTTTGAGTTACATTTATTTTTATTGTTATCCATAAAGTGTGGTTTATACTTGAAAAATAATATACTATAATACAATAAATAAACAATAAATAAAATATTTTCACTCCACCTGCTCGACAATGTCCAATTACATAATCAAGCAACCTCAACTACTTGTACTACTATTTATTCTGTGCTTCAACATTTGTATGAAACTCCCTAGGGAATAAAGTGATTAGAATTTGGAACGTCAAATTCGTGTAGAAACTCGTGGAAAACTCTTAGTAAAAAAATGTCCATAAGCGTTGTAAAGAGGTTTGTTCTAAAATCGAACTGGCCACCATAAGCAGAACTCTTTTGTTGTTTTTTCAGAAGTCGTTGCGTTTACAAAGAATGTGAAACAAAAGACGGTGTTTGGTGCTGTGATTTTCAGTGATTTTTTATTGTCTCGCAGGTGTGAAAAGTAGAGTACCTATGCTCCTCTGGAATAAAGCCTGTCTTCGTCTTGGGCAGCTTGAACCCTCGCTTCACTTAGGACTCTATATAACTCCCTCGCTAAGCATCTACTTTATTTCAAAAACTATCGACCGCACCTGTGACCAACTAAAGCTAGGACACAGAATTGGCTAGGATAAGATATTTTGAGCAAGTTCTAAGGCGGTATTGATAATCATTGAACCGGATGTAGGTACCTACTCGTAGGAAACATGGTATTGTGAGTGTCAGTCGCGACCTACAATGTACAGTCGTGCAGACGCGCGTCGTGTGCCGATGTCGGACGTCCGACCGGTCAAGGTCACTCAAGGTCACGTCCGTGACATTGCTGATATTAGTAGGTGAAAACTGCTTAATAGCCTGAAACATAACTATTATCGGACGTGACTTAAAGTCGTGACTTACAGTATGCATTGCACCATAGCAATCAGAACTGATTTCTAGGACTGGGATAGTGGGAAGTGGGAAGTGGGAAGTGGGATAGTGGGAAGTGGGAAGTGGGATAGTGGGAAGTGGGACAAGTGGGATGGGATAGTGTGCATGCGCTGGTTGGATACGGCATCATAAGTAACGACTGAGTCGCGACTCGCGGACTCGTCCGATACGATAATATTTCAGGCTTTACTGGGTCATAGTAACTATTATTTAGTCTGTGACTCGGCTGATGTAGGTAGGTGTACAGTGCTACAAGAATAATTTGGCAAGTGGCCGAATTCAGAACTAACACCGCCATCTTGTAATCTAATATCAAACAGCGCCACAACGGCGCGGCGGCCACGAGACGTGCCGAATGATCCTTGTAGCACTTTAGGTAGTTACATATTGTGCCTAGAGTCACGTCTGTCCGTGTGTTTGCCCTCTCAGCGTTGTTTGCTTGCATTATTATAGCTTTACTCGTGCGGTCGGTATATGTGAGTAAACAATACTTGTGCAATTAGCATCTGTAATGTATCAGGCGATATCCTAGTCTCCATTAGACACGTAGGTACCGCCATGACACGAGGTCTCTCTGTGAGGTTAGTTAGCATGTTTCATTCTTCATCACCTCCATCATCGAAAAATGAAGATGGATTTGCCATATAGGTAACACTTTTAGCAGTTGAGTACTCAGGTGGATGCTACTGCCCACCCATTCCCTGGTGTAATCCCTTACAGACATAGACACACGCTTTTTTCCCCGAAGGCGGGCAGGCAAAGCCTCAATGGGCCTCTTTTCACTGTGGGTTGCACCATCGTTGGAATACAGACAAGTGGACAACAACAAGTGACAAGTGGTGAGCTCATCGCCGTCATTGCTTCCCACGACTGACTCGGCTAACGCTTTCTTCCAGTAATAACACATTCGTAATAAGCTAGCAGCCAGGACAAAAGCAAAAAAAAGCAGCAGTCTGAAAGCAGACTATACCCGGACTTGTTAATCTTATCAACAAGTCCGGGTATAGTCTGCTTTTAGACATCCACTGGAGGAGACGGAGGGGTTTAGGTTAGACACATATGACAGCGGCGAGCTCACGGCGCGCGGGCGCGGATGGTGAGTTGGATGCGACAGGTTGCGGGTTCGATTCCCGCCGCGGGACAAATGTTTGTATGATCTGCTAACTAATACATCTCTATAGATCTGATAGATCGGTTCGTTCGTCAATGTAAATGTTTATTAAAGCATTTAATCTGAATTGTTTTTTTTTTGTTAATTTGCATGATGTTTGATTTTAAATTGGTGATATATCTGTAAGTTATGAAGGATTGTTTTAATTACTTAGTAGTTTTTATTGTTAATTTATTATTTCATTATAATTCCTAACTGACGTGTATAATTTTTTTTATCAATAAATTAATTATTCTGATTATTCTAAATGATGTCGCTCGTGTATAAATGTTCAACATCGTGATTTTAAAATATGTGACATGTTTTCCGGATGAGAGTGACCTTGTTTCATCTTCATACGTCGACTGATTGATTAGCGATTTAGTGCAATATACCACAAGTCGCTCTCTTCTTTACATTTAGTGCAATATACCACAAGTCGCTCTCTTCTTTACATTTAGTGCAATATACCACAAGTCGCTCTCTTCTTTACATTTAGTGCAATATACCACAAGTCGCTCTCTTCTTTACATTTAGTGCAATATACCACAAGTCGCTCTCTTCTTTACATTTAGTGCAATATACCACAAGTCGCTCTCTTCTTTACATTTAGTGCAATATACCACAAGTCGCTCTCTTCTTTACATTTAGTGCAATATACCACAAGTCGCTCTCTTCTTTCCATTTTAATCGGAGACTGCCATTTTGTGATGGTTTCTAAAACCGCACAAGTGATCTAACAGTTGGGTCTTTCATTGATTCTAAGAAGATCGTCTTCTTCTTCGTCGTATTCTTCATTACTGAAGGTCGTGCCCGTCTTCAAAGGATTTAGTAGATATAGATAGATATATAGATAAAGTCTTTATTTGGAACTTCAGACACACACATACAAATTACAACAAATTGTACAGTACACAAGTAAAAATAAACAATAAAATACAGTATACTAATAAAAATAAACAATAATATATACGTCAAAAAGGCCATGGCTCAACGAGATATTATGCTCAAGAAGCAAAAACACTGATTTTCAGCCATAACCCATCGATAGCAAGCAGAACGAGTTTCAAAACAATGTGTAATGTGTAGGTAGGTACCTAGGCTACAAAATGTTCGTGCTTGTGCAGTAATAAAGGAGTCCTTATAATATTGGAGTTTGCTACCTCCTTAGTAGAGATGCTGACGAACTTCGTCAGCATCTCCACGCTGTTCTATCCTCGGCTTGTCTCAGGACAGCGGTGATAAAGCAAGCGGTGGTAAGAAGATCTAACACCTCCTAAAGCTTATAACAATTCAAAATGTTTACTCGACCAACTCGACCAACAAAAGATAATATTACCTACATTAAAATAGGCAAGTACTCGAATTTGATGATTTACAACAAAAAGTGAATAAATTACGAGATTTTAATTAAATTAGTATCATAATAGTAATTAAAAGTAAGTAACTATTTATTTTGAATAGAAGTTATTGTAGAAGTAGGCATATAATATATACCTACTTCTACAATAACTTATTATTGCTATTATTATAATCTATTGTTGACCGAATTTTAAGGGTATAGACCGGACTTCGCCGGGATTTCATTCGAGACTGGATTTTTTGTCATGGATTGGATTTAGAGCATGGATACCGAATTTTCGATAGTATCGAAATACCGGAATATCGGACAAATAAGAATGAATTTTAATGAAGTTAAAGTTTAATTTTACATTTCTTGTTTCAATTATGCTGCAGAAACATAAATATAGTATCACAAGGTGACTTATTTACCTTTGCCTACTATTACTTACTATTAATAAGTTTTATTTAGGTAGCTCACCTACCTAATTGACCTACCTAACTCCCGAAAGACGTCTTAGCATTGCATCCATTTTACAAAACCTTCATAATCATGAAACATATTTCAGTGAAGTTGCTACCCATGAGTTCCCAAAATTAACCAACCAAGAAATGGTTGAGGAAATTGACTATACGTTTTGACCACTGCTGCAATTGATGACAATTTGGTCGCAGATAGCGTTAGTGGCAAAAGTGTTGATTTTGCAACGGAACTAAATAAATAAATAATTAAAGAATGACAGAAGACGTACAATAAATGAAAGAGAAGATGAGGCTGACTGTGGCAATGATGGTGATAAGAATCAAAACTCATACGGATTGAGCCGTCGTCATCACCGTCGAAGCCATAAGTTTAGCATGCCGTTGCTTTGCCGCCATGACAAACCCACCCAGTGTACTTAAATTTTGTTTGGATTTCAGTTTTTTATTTTAATTATTTAAGTCATTTATTCATACTAATACATATAATTTTAGTCATTCACAAAATAAAATTTAAGTACTTTTTTTTTTAATACTTCTTTAATTACGGATCAAGCAAATGGCCCACCTGATGTTAAGCGGTAACCTCTGCCTATGAACAGTGCATTACCTCATAGGTCACGTCCACCTAGGACGCGCCCTATGTGGCATTGCACTGCGCCCGCCACCCTGAGACATAAAGATGAAAAGTCTCATGTGCCTGTAATTTCACCGGCACCCGTACCCTTCAAACCGCAACACAGCAATGTGACATAAGTTGATCAGTCTATAATTTTCTTTTTGTTAGTTGTAATTAGATACCTACACATAATTTAAAACTCTATCAATCATGCTTAGTAAAAGAATGGCGGCAAAGACTGGAGAGTGTTGGCCTGAAAGTCAGCAGAACCAAAACCGAGTACATATTCTGCAATTTCGGCGGTCTCTCCAATACTGTGATATTAATATTTGCCGAAATGTTCACACCGGTCTCCTCCAATTTTCGTTAGCTGTCACTCTTACAGGGGGGATAGTGGGATTGACCGGCATCGCACGCATCGGATCAACTCAGGGTGGATGAAATGGCGACAGGTCACAGCAACAACATGTGACCCACGGATGCCACTCAAGTTGAAGGGTCAAATTTACAAATCCGTTATAAGAATTGTCGTTATGTATGGATCGGAATGCTGTGCCATGAAGAAGAAGGATGAAAGAAGATTGCATGCAGCAGAGATGAGAATGTTGAGATGGATGTGTGGAGTGACAAGAATGGATAAAATAAGGAATGAGTATATAAGAGGAAGTTTGAAAATCGCAAAGTACGGAAAAGTTGAAAGGAAATCGTTTAGCTTGGTATGGGCATGTTACGAGGAGGGATAAAACACATGTAACTAAGAAAGTTATGAATATAAATGTAAGTGAATGGAAGGGAAGAGGAAGACCTAAGAAAAGATGGATGGATTGCACGAGAGATGATATGAATGAGAAGGGAGAAGAAGAAGAAGAAGAAGAAGAAGATTTGAAGATTTGTCAGTAGGTAGGTACTTTTTTAGTATCATGCCCCATAACGCAAATGTGGAAAGGGTTTTTTCACTTATGTCTTCATAGTGGACGAAGGAGAGGAACAGATTGTCTGTTGATTCAATAAGAGCTATACTACTCACACAATATAATTTCAAACATCTGACATGTGAAGAATTTTACAATAAAAGGATCTTGACGACCTCTGGGGCGCGGCGGGCGAAGGTTGGCCTGCGACGCAGGAGGTTGCGGGTTCGATTCTCACCTCGGAACAAATATTTGTGCGATTGCAGATATTTGTTCAGGGTGTTCTGGGTATTTTCTATGTATAATAAAAAATATCTATCTGTTTAATGTATTGTATTAAGTATATCAGTTATCTAATACCCATAACACAAGCTCTGCTTAGCTTGGGGCTAGATAATGTTGTGTGAACTGTGTCCGGCATTATTTATTTATTTATTTATTTATTTATAACTAGCTGAGCCCCGCGGTTTCACCCGCGGTTAAACAGTGATTTATAGAAAAAATACAATTCTTAAATTCACTATCCACGCGTATTAGCGTATTGCCAGCCACATGCCATCCAGACAACCACGCTACATCGAACAAAAACGCACCAAGTTTTAAGACGATGAGAATGAGTTGTTCCTGATGGATCCTACCTGACAGAACTTGTCACTCACAACTCTCTTTTTAAAATATGGAAAAAAATATTGGAAAAGGTCATTAGAATAAGCTGTTTGCGACATGCTTGGCACGGATAAGAACAAAATTGTCTCGGGGTGTAAGGATAATCAGAAATCTACTGCAATCATCAGGGCATCTACGTCAGGGCTGCCCAGATGAATACCTGCCACTTTTGAGGTTTGTCCTTGACTCTTATTTATAGTGATTGAGAAAGCCACTTTCAAGGGGATTTTTTTAAACTGGGTTTTTGCTGACTTAATTGTGTGTGTTTCTATAAGTCTCTTATTTAACTTTGTGTCAATATTTTTAGCGTGCATAGCAGTTGATGCGGTAGCTTGATTTTTTAACTGGTTTTTTGCTAGACTTAATTGTGTGTGTTTCTATGTATCTCTAATGTTTTTTAATGACAATAATTCTAGCGTGCATAGCAGTCGCTGCGGTAGCTGGATTTTTTGACTGGTTTTTTGTTTGACTTAAGTGTGTGTGTTTGTATGTGTCTCTAACTTAACTTTATGTGTCAATATTCATAGCGTGCATAGCAGTCACTGCGGTAGCTGGATTTTTTTAACTGGTTTTTTGCTTGACATTACTGTGTGTTTTTAGGTATCTCTAATTTAACTTTATGTGTCAATGTTTATAGCGTGCAAAGCAGTCGCTGCGGTAGCTGGATTTTATTAACTGATTTTTTAGTTGACTTAAGTGTGTGTTTTTAGGTATCTCTAATTGAACTGTATGTGTCAATATTTATGGCCAACATAGCGGTCGCTACGGTAGCTGGATATTTTAAACTCTTTTCTTGGCTTGACATAAGTGGGTGTGTTTTTATGTGTCTCTAATGTGTTGACTGTCAATATTTATGGTGTGCATAGCAGTCGCTGCGGTAGCTGGATTATTTTAACTGGATTTTTTCTTGACTTAAGTGTGTGTTTTTAGGGGTCTCCAATTTAACTTTATGTGTCAATGTTTAAAGCGTGCAAAGCAGTCGCTGCGGTAGCTGGATTTTTTTAACTGGTTTTTTGCTTGACATTACTGTGTGTTTTTAGGTATCTCTAATTGAACTGTATGTGTCAATATTTATGGCGAACATAGCAGTCACTACGGTAGGTGGATATTTTAAACTGGTTTCTTGGCTTCACGTAAGTGTGTGTGTTTTTATGTGTCTCTAATGTGTTGAATGTCAATATTTATAGCGTGCATAGCAGTAGCTGCGGTAGCTGGTTTTTTTAAATTGGTATTTTGCTTGACTTAACTGTGTGTTATTAGGTATCTCTAATTGAACTGTATGTTTCAATATTTATATCGTGCATAGCAGTCGCTGCGGTAGCTGGATTTTTTAACTGTTTTTTTTTGCTTGACTTAAGTGTCGGTGTTTCTATGTATCTCTAATGTTTTAATGACAATATTTATAGCGTGCATAGTAGTCGCTGAGGTAGCTGGATTTTTATAACTGGTTTTTGCTTGACTTAACTGCGAGTTTTTATGTATCTCTTATTGAACTGTATGTGTCAATATCTATGGCGAGCATAGCAGTCACTACGGTAGTTGGATATTTTTAACTGGTATCTTGGCTTGACATAGGTGTGTGTTTTTATGTGTCTCTAATGTTTTGTAGCGTGCATAGCAGTCGCTGCGGTAGCTGGATTTTTTAAATTGGATTTTTGCTTGACTTAACTGTGTGTTTTTAAGTATCTCTAATTGAACTGTATGTTTCAATATTTATGGCGTGCATAGCAGTCGTTGCGGTAGCTGGTTTTTTAACTGTTTTTTTGCTTGACTTAAGTTTGGGTGTTTGTATTTGTCTCTTACCTAACTTTATATCTCAATATTTATAGCATGCATAGCAATCACTGCGGTAGCTGGATTTTTTTAACTGGTTTTTTGCTTGACTTAACTGTTTGTTTTTAGGTATCTCTAATTTAACTGTATGTGTCAATATTTATGGCGAACATAGCAGTCGCTACGGTAGCTGGATATTTTAATCTGGTTTCTTGGCTTGACATAAGTGTGTGTGTTTTTACGTGTCTCTAATGTTTTGAATGTCAATATTTATAGCGTGCATAGCGTTCGCTGCGGTAGCTGGTTTTTTTTACTGGTTTTTTCCTTGACCTAAGTGTGTGTGTGTTTCTATGTATATCTAATGTTTTTTAAATGACAATATTTCTAGCGTGCATAGCAGTCGCTGCGGTAGATGGATTTTTTAACTGGATTTTTGCTTGATTTAAGTGTGTGTGTTTGTATGTGTCTCTAACTTAACTTTATGTGTCAATATTTATAGCGTGCATAGCAATCACTGCGGTAGCTGGATTTTTTTAACTAGTTTTTTGCTTTACTTAACTGTGTGTTTTTAGGTGTCTCTAATATTTATTAATATCAAAATTTATAGCTTGCGTAGCAGTTGTTGCAGTAGCTGGTTTTTATACTGTTTTTTTGCTTGATTTTATTGTGTGTGTTTTTATGTGTTTCTAATTTAACTTTGTGTCAATTTGCGTGCATGGCAGTCACTGCGGTAGCAGGATTTTTTGAACTGTTTTTTTTTTTGCTTGACTTTTATATTTTGTACGTCAATACATCGTCACGGCTACACCGTGAAACGATACCATACTCAAGTTTTTAAATTTAGAGGTCCCATTTTAACCATGAGTTCCTGAAAATATTTTAATCCCAACAACTATACCGTGTAACGTCCTTTTAAACCACACTATACTCAAGTTTTTCAATTGGGGGGTCATATTATATCCATGAAAATGTTTTAATCTCAACAACGACACCGTGACACGCCCTTTGAAACGACACCATACTCAAGGTTTTCAATTTAGGGGTTCCATTTTAACCTTGAGGTCCCGAAAATATTTAGATCTCAACCAAAATACTAACTTTTAAATTGTCAAAATACGCTGAAATGTGGCTAAAACGTAAAGTTTATTTATTTACAAAGAAAACGTTCTCATACCTTTTTTTAGTAAAATTTCACGTACTGCTTGACACATTAAGTTTGCATTTTTTTTTTATTTCGTAGTTTCTACTGCCAACTGTCACCGAAATACGAAGCATTTTAGTTTTACATTAAAAGCCGTTTTGGACCCCTTACATTGTGAATTTTCCGGAATCCTTTTTTAGTACAACGTGTAGTATTATTTTAACTGTGGTACAATCCTACACCCAAAAAGATCCTACATCCTCCAAATTTCATGTGTCTAGGACCAGCGGTTTAGGCTGTGCGTTGCAAAACGCTAAGATCATTAGAAGCCCTTTTTTGTTGGAGAGTATTTATTTTAAGGTGTAAAGTTGCAGGTACTAAGAAAGGAATTTGGAAAAAAAACCTCTTTACCCCTAAAGAGGTTTTTTTTCCAAATTCCTTTCTTAGTACCTGCAACTTTACACCTTAAAATAAATACTCTCCAAATTTCAAGTCTGTACGACCAGTGGTTTAGGCTATGCGTTGTAAAAACTAACGTTTTCTTTTACAAAGTAAACGTTTCCCTACCGTTTTTCAGGAAAATTTCAGGTACCGTTGATATACGTATTTGTTTATTTTATTTGAGGAATCTTCTTTTAAATTTTCAAGGTACTACTACCGACGGTTTCCGAAATACAGAGCTTTTTTGTTGTTTATTAAAAGCCCATTTTGGACCCCTTAGGGAGCGAATATCTAAAATTACTTTCTTAGTGCATCCCTAGATCATAAAAGGAACATAGCCTCCAAATTACAGGTCTCTAGGACTTACAGTTTAGGCTGTACGTTGATAATCAGTGATTCTGTCACGCAACGCCCGGTTTCACCGGCATAAGTCTCGATCCCGTGGGAATATAGGGATAAAAAGGTGCCTATGTGTTATTCCGGGATTCCAATTATCTCCATTCCAAATTTCATCCAAATCCGTCTAGCCGTTTCAGCGTGAAGAAGTAACAAACACACTACACACACACACACACACAAACTTTCGCCTTTATAATATTAGTGTGACTATGGAGGCTCGTACCACACCAAAAATAATTGCGTCAAAACAATACCTAGTGTATAAACCAATAATAAACCGTTACTTCTTCACCATCAAATCTGTTTTAGATTCATATCAGTAATTCGTATTTTTTGGGATATAAAGTTTTGAGGCTATTATGTATTTACTTATGTACCTAAAAAATGCATTCTAGGTAAATCAGGGCTTGCATAGTTAGCATACATTAATGGGGACTAATATCAAGCGTTAATGTAGGTAAGCAAATATTTTGTCACTGATATCCGTTCAAGTCGTGAAATGGCCGCAGGAATTCTGTCATGAAATTGAGTATACTTATGCACGTTTTATAAAAAGCCATTGTCGATCACAGAACTGTCAGTCATGTTATGCCGTAAAAAGAGCTTGGAGGAATAAGTAAAGAGTTAACTACAGCGCAAAAAACCTTTCTCTACGGGTTGTAAGCATTTGTGAGCATAAACTACAATAATTTATGTGTGGATCATTGGTTATTGTGTCATTGCAGCATTGCAATGACACAATAACCAATGATCCACACATAAATTGCATTGCAAGGGCATCCTTGCAATGCAATGGCGCCGCCGTGCGGCGGAAATAAAAAGTACGAATTACTTTTTAACATCATTTAAGATTACGGATTTGTGTAAATCTATAGAAAAATATTATGTTATTGAAAAAATATGGGTAATTACATCGACGTAAATAAAATGAATGGACGGGCCTTAGGGAACGATAGTTTTGAAGCTTCTAAACAGACCTAGCTAGTATACTTCGCTTCAGTCAGTCTTTGTCACGGCAACGAGTGACAGCTATGCTGAAAAATACCAAAATTAGATACCTTGGTGATACAATGCCTTCCTGTGCTGTTCTGCAAGTGCAAACAACACAAGAAATACAAATAAAGCTTCAGGCATCGCATTTAATTCGTAAGTAAAGGTTTTGTAATATAATTTTCATCAATTGATAAAAAACTTATAAATCGTCGTGTGGTAGGAAAACTACATAACTAACACATTTTGCGATTTCGACTTTATTGCATGGTTATGATGGCCCATACATGTCGATGGACACGTCTTGCTCTAGAGGACGAGCGACAAGGAGGACTACGCCCCAGGACATTATCTCAATGTTCCCCACTCTGAATGAAAGTTAACAGACACAAGTTTATACTCGTAGATAGTTTTAATTTTAGTCGACATACCTTTTTCTTTTTGATACTTAGAATTATTGTGTTCCACAATTTTTTTTCATTTTGTTGATTTTATAAGCATTAGTCGTATGATAAGTTTGTTATGTCACTTACTTTGAATTTATAAGTCTGCTAAAATAATGTAGGTGTTTCAGTAGTTTTCTAATATTCAGTCTTGATAAAAATAAATGATTATAAGTTGGTTTTATTTTAAAATGTATTTTAATATTATATAAATCTATACCCATGGATAGGATTGTCATATTCAAATAAGTAAATAATAGATCATTTCAATTATTCAAAACTTTGGCGAGGGAAAAATACATAGTCGTTTTTTTATTTTTTTCTCTTAATCAAAAGTACTAAAATGTATTATCATTAAATTCGAAAATAGATACAGTACCAATCTATAACATATCAAAACACGGACTGAAAAATTAGTTACGATAAAAAAGTTATTGCCATTTTTGACGCAATAAAACAGTAAATCGCGTTTTTCTCGCGATGTTGGTTTTGTTGTTGTTATTACTTATTTAGTTTTCCAACTACAGCGACGAAATATTTGACAAGACTTCACGCATGACGGATGGTCCGGTACAGACTGCAAAAAAATCTGATGCCTAAGGGGTATCTTATTGATTTAGAATTGTAATTTGCATTATTTACGCCAAAACATTGCTAAGCACGTCGCTTTAGGTAATTGCATATAATATGTAATGGCATGTTAATTAACCTTATAGCTTTCCAAAAAAAAACTAAAGTAAACAAAAATGGATAGAAGTCATAAGACGAGCAAGAACAGACGACTTTTGGAAGTGGAATACATTTTCCCGTATTAGCTCTGATCATTTTCTACACAATGAATTCTATACGCCAAAAAACGGTTAGTAGTAGTAGAGCTTTTTTGTGAAAGAGTTCGTCCGGGGAGGTACTACCACCAAACCTGTTTCTGCCGCAAAGCAGTAGTGCTCGCATTGCTGTGTTCCGGTTTGAAGGGTAAGGGTGCCGATGAAATTACGGCCACATGGGACTTTTCATCTTTATGTTTCAGGGTGGCGGGCGCAGTGGAATGCCACATAGGGCGCGTCCTAGGTGGACGTGACCTGAGGTAATGCACTGTTCATAGGCAGAGGGTACCAATTAACATCAGGTGGGCCATCTTCTTGATCTGTCATTCCAAGTAGTATAAAAAAACTCATTGTGCAAAATTCTTAAAACTGCACTATGCAGTTTCTTAAATACTGGAATTTTTATACATTTATGTTTCCGTACGACTTTTATGATATTTTCTTAGTTTATTGAGTGATGAAAAATATATTTTTCACAAATTGATTGAGCTGAAGACCTTAGGTGGACTTGCTTTTCTATTGATTTATATTGTGTATGTTTGAGAGCTGAAAAATAGATACGTAACTACATAAAACAGAAGGGAACCATGTATTTTTGTAAAAGTTTCATTCAATAATTGCATTTTTTGCGGCGATTTTTTGTACTATAAACCTACTGAAATAACTTTAGAAAACACATTGCATCTGTTAAAGTATTAAGTATTAAAAAAATACAGTTTTTAAGAAGTTCAATAATTTAATTTCACCTAGTTTATTTACAAGACCGCCAGGAGTGGCGCTATAGAGAAGAGGCCTTTACTCAGCAGTGGCTGGATAGATAGATAGATAGATAGATAGATAGTTTATTTGTTGACCGTACCCTAAATCCGAATTGTCTTATTTTTCACGGACGTTTTGTATGGGTAAGGCCAGTCCATTTATTTTACTTTGGTCGAAGGGTAATTATATGAAATACATTTGGTTTTGACGCAATTGGTACGAGGCCTCGGCAAGATCCTTTACACAAAAAAAGATTTTGCGAAAGCTGTTGCTAGTGGACGGAAATATAAGTACTAACTGTACAAATAATATTACAATAAATGATAATAAAATGTAGTTTATATAATCTACTGAGATTTATTTCCGGCCAAAGACCGTTTTTTTACAGAAATCAGATTGTTTGTAACACTTGCAACCGGCTTTTCCCTCCGCGCGACACATAGGTTCCTACCTATATATTATGATCGGGTTCTATACTTACATAGCAACTAGACAACACACCTACCTAAACTACACACGAAAAATAAAATTAATTACTCTATTGTTATTTAAATAAATATCAGTTTTATTAATTCCTGTTATTTTTTGTGCATGTTACATAATGTGGTTATACCTATATTGGAACCTACCTATGGTGGAATATTGAATGTAGGTACCTACTTGATATACATAGGGTACAAGTACACAGACGCCTATGCGACGCAGGAGGTTGCAGGTTCGATTCCCGCCTCGGAACAAATATTTGTTTTATCTGCAGATAATAGTTCTGGGTGTTCTGGGTATTTTCTATGTATAATACAAAATATATATCTATGTAATGTATTGTATTAAGTATATCAGTTATCTAGTACCCATAACACGATGTTGTGTGAACTGTCCCGCATTTTTTTTTGTATAGGGACCTACTACTTGTAATGACGGATCAAGCAGATGGCCCACCCGATGTGAAGTGGTACACTCTGCCTATGAACAGTGCATTATCACATAGGTCACGTCCACCTAGGACGCGCCCTATGCGGCATTGCACTGCGCCCGCCACCCTGAGACATAAATATGAAAAGTCTCGTTTGCCTGTAATTTCACCGGCCACCCTACCCTTCAAACCGGAACGCAGCAATGCGAGCTCTACTGCTTTGCGGCAGAAATATGTATGGTGGTAGTGGTAGTACTATCCCGGACGAACTCTTTCACAAAAAAGCTATTAAATTTGATATGCTAAATGGTCTGTTCAATGTATTGAGTGATATGACCGGCTCTAGGTCACGGTTTGGTCACGCGATGCGTCTGCGCCATTCTCGTATCGTCACGTACTTAACATAAGCACATAACACATTTAGGAAGTTAATAATAATCGTTATGTACTCTCAACTTGGCTTCCTAAGCGTCTTAGGACGACGCACAATTATTCATAATGAATGAATGTTCAATGACCTCTGTGTAGGTAGTACTATATTCTAATGTTCTTTTTACGTTGGGATGATCTTATTGTACCTATCACTCACTACCCACCCGCCTATTCACAGTATATGTACCTATCACTCACTACCCACCCGCCTATTCACAGTATATGTACCTATCACTCACTACCCACCCGCCTATTCACAGTATATGGTCAATTTGGATTGATGTGGCCTCCTGACTACATCCTGGTCTTCTGACCACATCCTGGTCTCCTGACCACACCCTAGTTTTGAGCTCAGGCTCTAAACTCTGTTTTTTTTCTCATTTTTATATCTCATACTTTAGGAGCTAAAGGAGACTAAGAGTCTCAGACCCCGCACCAGCTCGTGTTTGCGACACTGCGCAGTCTGCAACACCAGCTCGTGTTTGCGACACTGCGGAGTCTGCAACACCAGCTCGTGTTTGCGACAGTGCGCAGTCTGCAACACTAGCTCGTGTTTGCGACACTGCGCAGTCTCCAACACTAGCTCCTGTTTGCGACACTGCGCAGTCTGCAACACTAGCTCGTGTTTGCGACACTGCGCAGTCTGCAACACTAGGCACCATACTCTAACCTTGACTTTTCGCGCTCCATAATCAGAACATAATTAATAATTCATTTATTGCGATACTTTCCTTGAGTGGTCGGTTTCAGAGAGGTCGCCACTGAGGTCAAGAAATGGGTGACTATTTTTGGAGTTGCAAGGTTCGTGGGTTCGATTCCCTTATTTAATAGCACTTACATGATCTCTTAAAATGTCGAAAGCCTTGACCATAGACTGAGATGAACTGATTGCTATGAAGATCATGGTTCTTCAAAAGGTTAAAATAATTCAATTATACAACACCTTAGTAGTTGAGTACCTTTTAGATTTTATTAATAAAAACCTTATAAAAATGGATTTCCCATACAACGCGATGGTCAAGGCAAGGCAGCGTTGCGTGTATGCGGATCCAATATTATGTTTGAGAGTTTATTTGTATATTATGTTATCTTGAGCAATTTAGAGAGCGGTGTGCTTGGGTGTGCTCCAGTAAAAATAAACAGTTTTCGGAAAACCAGCGACAATCATTTCACGGTTATAAACTATTATTTATTGTGTGGTAATCTACTATAGTAGTACTAGTATACCTAGTATTATTTTATCTGTGGTGGTAATAATCAATGATGGTTTCTGTAATACGTTGGAATTGTCATCAATTACCTTTTTTTGACCGCGGTATCAGAAAAATCTAGAAAGCACATAGTTTATAGTTTTAAGGAAAAACAGACAAAGACTGTAGAGTTATTAAAATCTAATTGTTAGGACCTATAAAACTAGGAGACGGAGATGACCCTACCTTTCCATAATCTATGTAGGAACTGATTCAAAAATGAGTAAAATAATATAGTTATGTAATATTTACCGATGCCGATACCAGCATGTGAGGGTAAACTAGTAGGTAGGTACCTACTATTATTTTGTGCTAGTAGTGATTGCTAGAATACCCTGTATGGTCGCACTTGGCTTCGTGCGTAGATATACCGTGTTTGTCATTAGGTATGTATCACGATGGTGACTCACCATTGGTGAGGCTTCAAGAGTTCAGGTTAACAGCCTCACCCTCACCTATATATTACAAGCTTTTATTTAACTTGCAATGTATGTATGTTTGTCTGGGTGGAATCCGGGTGGAATCTTGCAAATGAATTTTAAAGCAGTTATCATCAACCGATTGTGCTGAAATTTGGCATACCTGTCAAGTTCAGATAACAATACAATATGATGGTGATAGCGAGCTGATCTGATGATGGAGACGGAAGGTGGACAGCGGAACTCCTCGATGGATAATAGTAGACTGGCCGTGTTTAGGCTCATTTTGATTAGCACCACGGTTACGATCACTAATTTTATAAAAGCTTGTATTGAGAAATATATTTTTCTCAAAAAACTTATCTTAACTACAGTATGCCTATTTCCCTGCTTTGTGTTACTATTTCGTCACACTTTTTTTGGCACAGAGGAAACCACCAAATTCCATGGTGAGTGTTCCAACTTGACAGACACGATGTACTACAAGTATTTCTCTTGAGATTCACATGGCGATGGATTCAAGCCACAACTTCTACCAGGGGGTACGAGTTTTGATAGTATTCGAAACTATATATGAAGTTTATAATTGAAAAACCGGTAATAACTCACGTAGGTACTCGAAACAAGTACCTACGTGAGTTATTACCGGTTTTTCAATTATGAATATCACTCACAGAAGTTCATATGAAGTTTCGTTTAAATCAATACATTTTCTGACAGCGTGTTAGTTTTCTCCTCGTTGTCGCTAGGGGCGCTGCAAGTAAATGTATGGAAGGAAACGAAACTTCATATAGTTTCGAAAACTAACAAAACACGTACTAAGCCCCCTGTAGGTGGGTGAACTGGTGGAACCACATAGCTGAACCAATTCGTCTCTGATGTATAGTTCACCCTGACACCCTGTTTTTTTTACAACAAACTTTTTAGTAAACTTGTTGTTTTTTTTTTTTTAAACCTGTTGCCATGATATTTTTAGCTTATATACCTATATACCTACTAACCAATTTTATAAGTAATACTTGTCTTTCTAGTTATTTTTAAATTTAGTAGGTAAACATCAGGGTGCAACATAATAAAGTTATTTTTAATTTAGTGTTTTCTGAATATTTATTTTGTCTTTAAAAATTATAATTTTACTTAGAAAGTTACGGTATATTTTTCTGTATTTAGTCAGTAAGAAAAAAAACTTTAGAAAACTTACCTTGCAAAAACAAAATTCTCCAAAATCACAATCCACTTAACTTAAGGTCTTAAAACAATATATTAATGAGTTTAATTATTATTGATATATTTAAGTAGTGATGTATTAAGGATGTGTCTCACGTGCGAGACGGGGCACAATGCGCGGGAGACTGACGCGGACTTTATCTACCGCCTTCGGTAAGTAATCTGCGGATTGTAGAGCCTTCCGCCTAGGGTTACCAGATGACAGGAATTTTCCTGACATATCATGAATTTTGGCCCTCTAACAGGAAAGCAGTGAAAAATTTATATTATCAG
Organism: Operophtera brumata; assembly: GCA_932527175.1. Taxonomy (NCBI): domain Eukaryota; kingdom Metazoa; phylum Arthropoda; class Insecta; order Lepidoptera; family Geometridae; genus Operophtera; species Operophtera brumata. Next base: position 46,537,938 of record OW052239.1, on the reverse strand, counting down.
GAATTTTTGAAAATGAAGAGGAAAATAACTACTAAGAAGTTATTACTAATATTATATTATATTAAATAATATTACAATCGATGCTGATATTTATAGTTTTTTTTAATAAAAAATAATGATTAAATGTTAAGAAGTTGAGTTAATATTGAATAATACTTAGTGAGTTTTATATCCATTATAATTTTTTAAACTATCATGTTTATGAACATAATTTTCCCTATAAACGGGATATTTACCTTGATTTTTGAGTTTTGTGTTTCCCTATTTACTACTCATATTTCGGCACAGCTGCATGCGCCGTGATCACCGGAAGGGGATTATAGTAAGTATCCCGTTCTTAGTGAAAACTATGTTTAAGTAGATATACTTAATGTAAACATATTCAGGAAAAATTACAGGAAATCTAGAGAAAACTCAGGGATTTGTCAGGAAATATGACTTTTGGATGTGGCAACCCTACTTCCGCCAGACACAACACACCGCATCCTCCTCACCAACGTCACACAACATTCGGGGCTGTATCGTTGAGGCCCGAATGTGGCCCGATCTTGATGTGCCCTCATCCGCCCAAGATTCACCTAAGTATACACAGAGTCAAATTCTAATTCTAATTCAAAATTATTTATTCCGCCTTGATACCAATTATTGTACACTAGGAAAAGTCATATTTTACATAATTGTTACCAAATATTCTAAGAATAACAGATACCTAATTGAACAAAAATTCAAACATTCAAACACTTATCGGTATGATTACATACTAAAGTCATCAGCTAGAGTCAATGTCATAGTAAGATTTCAATAGTAAAAAAAACTTATTTGAGCACTAAAATCTTTAAAATTTAAATTTCTAATGTCCTAGGGCAATTTATTAAAAAGGTTTATGCTTATGCATAAAAAGCTATTAGCTAGTTTAGCTAGTCTGTGTTTTGGAACAACTGTATTGTTTTTATTGCGTGTATTGTAATTGTGGATGTCACTTTTTAAATTTAAATCGTCAATAGGTATTATTGTATAAATTAAATTTTGAAAAAGATATTCGGCGGTAAATATCATGATATCTAATTCTTTAAACCTTAGTCTACACGACTCTAGTTTAATTACCCATTTGCAATGTAAACCGTCCCCGCTACTACAACACAAACACTCTATTAGACTGGGATCAGTATTTGTTATTTGTATATTTCGTACTAGCGACGAGGCATTCCATTCCATTCCATTTTTAGCACCGATTTGAACATCACCGATTTGAAAATCACCAATCCTATTCCATTTTGAGCACCGATTTATATCGTCCCGGCTTCGCACGTGTAGTTTCAGGATGAAAAACAGACCCCCCCCCCCCTCTTATCCCCCCCTCCCCTGGTAGCCTATCACTCAGGGTGAATGTAGCTTTCTAATGGTGAAAGAATTTTTGAAATCGGCAAAGTAGTTTTTTAGTTACAAACATACACACACACAAACATACAAATCTTTCCTCTTTATAATATTATTATAAATTATACATATATACATATTTGTTTTATTGCTGTGGCTGGTTGGAATAGTCGCGTTATCGGCGACACAGTGCGTGCTATCTCCACATAACTCCTTGGTTTTAGTATAGTAGTACAGCTTTTTTGTGAAAGAGTTCGTCCGGGGAAGTACGACCTCCATACCTATTTCTGCCGCAAAGCAATAGTGCTCGCATTGCTGTGTTCTGGTTTCAAGGGTGAAATTACAGGCACATGAGACTTTTCATCTTTATGTCTCAGGGTGGCGGGCGCAGTGCAATGCCACATAGGGCGCGTCCTAGGTGGACGTGACCTATAATGATCGGTAATACGTTACGGCAGAGGTTACCGCTTAACATCAGGTGGGCCATCTGCTTGTTCCGTCATTCACGTACCTCTCAATGACCACTAAACACATACCTAGCGTAACTTAGATAACAGCAGTCACATACACAGTCCTAACCCCACGCTAGGATCCCCTGTGTCGTGGGTATCATAGGAACTACGAGTACCATGTACCTACCACAACCACAACACAGACACTGAACGAATATTGTCTAACGAACTGATAACAGCTTAGATTAGAGCATTGCAGGCCTTCCGTGTTGCTCGACGGATAATACTTGCACTATTAATATTTTGTGCTGATAATCGCTTTCGATCACGATTGCGCAATACATTGCGCAGCTTATTTTAGCGTCTTTTAAAGAGCAGTGATATTCAAAACCTACTGCGCAATGTATTGTAAAATCGTAAGGCAATTAGCGCCCAGGAACATGAAATTTTTTCAACTAGCGGGAATCAAACCAGCATCTCACCAGCTGCTCGCCCGCCGCGCCACAGAGGTCGTCAAACTTGACCTACTTGGGGGATCCTTGCTTGAATTGGCCTGAAAATGCTAGAACTCGTAAGTACAACAGTTTTGGCGATATCGCCATAGTTATTTAACCAAAATTTTGATTACTACACTAGGTACCACTCGATACAAGTTTCAGTGACGTCAATGGCTCAAAGGTTCAGAAAAGGTACCATTGTTAACATCAGCTGAACCAATACCTAAAGCAAAATAGAATCATAGCAATAGAAACGCAAAGTAGGTACTAAGTATGTAGGTATTACCAGTTTCAAACCACAGGGTCGGTACCTACTTCATTAGACAAAATGGGTAATTGATTTTCGACATACGTTTCTAGAAGATGGTAGATGGCGTAGAGCGACTGGGGGTTAGATAGTATTGGTACAATTTGTATGATGTCACAGAATTAATGCTATGAGCTATATCGGTCGGGGGGTTATTGAGATATCGGGATCCAAGAGGGGGTAAATTCATACAAATTGACCCTTCCGCCGGTATTTTACCATCAAATTCAAGATATCAATATAATATGTAGTTTATCAACCGGTGCGCACTTGGCTTAGGCCCGTGCACGTCGGTCATATCTCCGGCTCTCCTGAGCCGAGCTGATCAGATCAAACAAATAGATAATAATAATGCTGGACAGCTCACACAACATTATCTAGCCAAAACAACTAAGTATTTCAGTCACTGCTCTCTACATTTACCTACTAAAACACATTTAGAGCTTTTTTGTGAAAGAGATCGTCCGGGGAAGTACTACCATTTTTACCTATCTCTGCCGAAAAGCAGTAGTGCTCGCATTACTGTGTTCGAGTTTGAAGGGTATTATGGAGGCCGGTGAAATTACAGGCACATGAGAATTTCCATCTTTATGTCTCAGGGTGACAGGTGCAATGCAATGCCACATAGGGCGCGTCCTAGGTGGACGTGACCTATGTGATAATGCACTTTTCATAGGCAGAGGAGAGGGTACCGCTTAACATCAGGTGGGCCATCTGCTTGTTCGTCATATAAAGTTGTATAAAAAAATAAAACACGGTGCTATTACCTATTTATTCTGTGCTTTTACAGAAAGCAGTCATTTGAATAGTTGCACAATTGTCCGAAAGTTTGAGTAGTTCCTGTTTGTCCCCGAATCTGTCCCCGTTCGGAGACAGGCATGAATTGTCAATTCCTGTTTGTCCCCGAAGTTGCATTTATGCAAGCCTGCCTTTCAACCGACACGCAGACATGTCGAGTGTTCAAGGAGACCTCTCTATGCGCATGCGCACGTATCTACGATAATGCACTTGCGATATATGATTACTATAATAATAATAATAGTTACGCCACGTCATAGTATCTTCGATATCGCGTCATGAACCCTTGATGTGTTAATATTTCGCAATAACTGCTCGGAACATGTCAATATTGAAAGATGTTTTTGGTATAAATAACACACTTATTTTTGTGCGAAATACTTGAACGTCAATGAGGTCAATGTGAAAAGGATACCTACCTAAACCTAATATTATTTGCTCCTCCAGAAATGTAACCTTAGAGCAGGGGTCACCGAATGGCGGACCGCGGTCCGCATGCGGACCGCCGACCCATCTCGTGCGGACCGCGAGAAAACAGAAACTGCACTCCACTACCACACTACGTAATTTAATAAAAATGTTTACCCTGCTTTATCTTTGTTGATGTCATTTCGAAAACGGCCGGGCGGAGTCGAGCTTACAAGCGAGAGAGAGTTCGCAGATTGGGAATGCGTGGATTGTCGCGATGGTGAAGCGCGTGGGGCGTCGCGAGGGCGGGGGTGGGTAATCACGCCATAAGTATAGTATTATTTTATCTGTGCCATAGTCCAGGATTTAATGTCAATAGCTTGCACCAATTTGACTCCAAATTTCAGACAGATAGTCCGCAACAAGAAATGTCATTTTTCTCATCATTGATTTGTAAAAAAGTACGTTTTTATTGCCGTAATTACATGTTTTTAATAAATATCTGTGCGGACCTCGATGGTCATTTCTGAGCGAAACTAATCGGTGACCCCTGCCTTAGAGCATTGCGGCACCAATATAGATCTATTGTAAATGTAACCTTAGAGCATTGCGGCACCAATATAGATCTATTGTAAATGTAACCTTAGAGCATTGCGGCACCAATATAGATCTATTGTAAATGTAACCTTAGAGCATTGCGGCACCAATATAGATCTATTGTAAATGTAACCTTAGAGCATTGCGGCACCAATATAGACTATTGTAAATGTAACCTTAGAGCATTGCGGCACCAATATAGACTATTGTAAATGTAACCTTAGAGCATTGCGGCACCAATATAGATCTATTGTAAATGTAACCTTAGAGCATTGCGGCACCAATATAGACTATTGTAAATGTAACCTTAGAGCATTGCGGCACCAATATAGACTATTGTAAATGTAACCTTAGAGCATTGCGGCACCAATATAGATCTATTGTAAATGTAACCTTAGAGCATTGCGGCACCAATATAGATCTATTGTAAATGTAACCTTAGAGCATTGCGGCACCAATATAGATATATTGTAAATGTAACCTTAGAGCATTGCGGCACCAATATAGATCTATTGTAAATGTAACCTTAGAGCATTGCGGCACCAATATAGATCTATTGTAAATGTAACCTTAGAGCATTGCGGCACCAATATAGATCTATTGTAAATGTAACCTTAGAGCATTGCGGCACCAATATAGATCTATTGTAAATGTAACCTTAGAGCATTGCGGCACCAATATAGATCTATTGTAAATGTAACCTTAGAGCATTGCGGCACCAATATAGATCTATTGTAAATGTAACCTTAGAGCATTGCGGCACCAATATAGATCTATTGTAAATGTAACCTTAGAGCATTGCGGCACCAATATAGATCTATTGTAAATGTAACCTTAGAGCATTGCGGCACCAATATAGATCTATTGTAAATTTGCTCCTAAAATAATATTTGATCCTCTTTTTCAATTATTGGTATTTTTAACAATAACTAGCGACTCGCCCCGGCTTCGCATGGGTAGTTTCAGGATGAAAAACAGCCCTTTCCCCCCTTCCCCCGCATGTCCATCTCCTGGTTCTAAGCTAGGTACCTCTCCACCAAATCGGTTCAGCCGTTCTTGAGTTATAAATAGTGTAACTACCACGACTTTATTTTATAAATATAGACATAAATTATATAAATCTAATAATAATAAATAATAATCAATATATAATCTTTCTTTTATTAATGATACCTAAGTACTTTCATTATTATTTTTTAATGAATGGCTTGGAGTGGTGTTGCCACTAGTTCGCCAATGTCACGTAGTAAGTAAGGCTTGCAAATGATGGAGAATGATCGGTGATAGTCAGTGAAAGATTAAAATTGGTACGGAAGCCTGCAATGCTCTAAGATTAAAATTAACGATAATCATACGTCAAAATGAGTGACCGACATGGAAGAACATACGTGAGACACGACACGAACCGACACCTTCACGACAATATCCATCAATAGCGTATGTAGTTAATATCGGAGGATTTAAGCAAACTAATATCAATCAAAACATCTCAAACATTTTTAGCGTGGCTCAAAACTAATAAAAATATCGATTTATTTTATGTCTCACAGAAAGAGGATCAATCGATAAAGAAGTTTTTTGTGAAAAATAGATTTTTCAATAAGTACAAGCTTTTATAAAATTAGTGATCGTAACCGTGTGCTGATATCAAAATGAGCCTAAGCAAGGCCAGTTTACTATTATCCATCGAGGAGTTCCATTGTCCACCTTCCGTCTCCATCATCAGATCAGTTCGCTGTCACCATTATATTGCATTGTCATCGGAATTTGACAGGTATGCTCATATTTCAGCTCAATCGGTTGAGGTTGAGGATAACTGCTTTAAAATTCAGTTGCAAGATTCCACCCGGAAAAACATACATAAAAGTTTGTAAAAAAGATGACAGTTTAGTTTTTTTTTATCATTGAAATACTTGACCTTTCTCACCACATATACAAAAAAATAAAAAACAACACCAACACAAAGATGTCTCCATAAACACTATCTGGGGTAGGTAGCAGAGGACAGAGACCACAGCGATCTTGAATAAGTACCAATAAAATAGTTTACGATACTAAACACGACGATATAAAGAATGCAACCCACGTAGGGCGCGTCCGTGACCTAGTGTTGCAGTCGTGTTAGGCAGACGCTAACTAATTACAATTAGGTACGAACCTGTATCTACCTTGCTACAGAATACTCGTACCTACTCTGTGCTCTGTCAGTGTAACATCTAACTAGTTCGTAAACCCTATATACGAGTATAGTCCAGTCACAGAATAAATAATAGTCCAAATAATGGTCCAGTCAAGGTAAACATGAAAAGGGGGTCGTGCTTGCAAAAGTTCGGGTCACGCTGATTTTTTTATATGTTGTTAGGACCTTAACCAATATTAAAAAACCAGATTTGCAATTTTCCAAGTGCTGTATCTTGGGAACCAATGGCTGTATAGAGCTCGCCTTTGTGTCAAATTGTAGAAAATTTTGTCTACTTTAAAAGTATGCATAATGACTAAGCCGATCAGACCCTACGTTCACTAAGATATTAAGCAAAAACTGAAGAAAAAAACATGGTTTTTTGGGCACATCGCCGCTCGCACAGCACTTGGAAAATTGCAAATCTGGTTCCAACATATAAAAAAATCAGCGTGACAGGAACTTTTGCAAGCACGGATGTACATCTTGACTGGACTAATAGGTATATTCGAAATTATGTGGTAATAATACTCTGCTAATGTGCTGCTCGATTTTTCATGGGCTTTCGATACCATTTTCAACCTCCTTCTTTCTAAGTTGGGATATTATGGTTTTGACCGTAATGCCTTACAGTGGTTCGACAGCTGCCTTTGCAATCGTTTCCAGAGTGTAAAGCAATGGCTCCCCACAGACTTCTAGTAAAGTGGCTGTTGATGGAGGAGTACCTCAAGGGTCTATTTTAGGGCCAATTATTTTTACTTTTTATTTATATTTTTTGCCAATTCCACATATATGCAGATGACATACAGGTTCATCTATCATGTAAGCCTTCTGAAATTAATGATGCAATTCATAAAATTAATGCTGATCTTGAGAATATAGCTTTAACCATGATAGTTTCAAAAGTTATAGGTATAGCTTTATGGTCCAAGAATATAACCTTTTACTTAATCCTGTTAAAACCAAATATTTGACCTTCGGCAACCAGCATCAATAAACAAGCGTTAGTCCATTAGCAAGCGTTAGTCCATCAGCGAGCGTTACGCTAACGGGTGAACCCATTGAGCGGGTCTACGAAGCACGCAACCTGGGCCTGCAGATTGATTGTCATCTACGGTTTGAGGAGCATGTTGCTGAGTATGTTAGGAATTGTTTCTCTAAGCTAAAGGTGTAAATGTTTTTAGTTTTTTGGTAAACAACGTAATTTTAGTTTCAATTTTAGTTTTAAATGGTAGTTTATAACGGAGTGCCTGGGGGCAGTCTTGCCACGGCGTTCTGTTGATATTTAATATCGGGTTTACTGGACGGGATAGGGGACTCGCTGGAATGATACTCTCAGTCTAACATAAGTTAAGGTTTATTTGCTTACTGAATACTATACAATGCAATCTCCTTTGATGTCCTAGGGAGTAAAGTCACACTCTTACAGACTACTTAATCTACGGCTTATTCGGTACCGCGGACTTGGGTGCGCGGGCTACCCAGAGACCAACGGTCTGTGACGGGGAAGGTAAGTTACTCCCAACCTGTGTTTGAGGTTGGACGTAACCCCCTTCGGGTTAGTAATCTAGCTACCTAGCAGGCCCGCGACCTCTTGGTTTAGCCAATCGGTGCGGGACGCTGCAATGGGACTGTGAGAACTACTGCGGAGAACACTCTCCACGATCAGGTCCAAACCATGGGACCGCGGAGAATGAACTCGGACGAACGACCCCACGAGTAGGAACACGGTGATCCCACCCGCCGGATCGTCTAAACTATCAGCCAGGGAAACACGACCAGGGTAACCATGAAGCCGCGTCTCCCCTTGCCCTAATACCCTAACCAGATATCCAGCGACCCGGTAAACCAGGCCGCGAACACCCGGGATGAGGGGCAGTGACACCGCGTGGGGTCGCTCGTTTCGCTCTCAAGATTCTCCGCACGACCAGGGTAACCATGAGGCCGCGCCAGAGAACCTCTCAGCTTCGGAGCTAGCCCGCGAGTGCGCAGAGCTACTGACTGCGATGCCTTATATCCTAACGCCCGGCGCGGTAGTGTGTGTGCGCGTCTGGATGCGCGCGGAGGCGGGGCCACGCTGCGTCGATGTCCATGTGTGTGTTAGTCGCTCGGTGGCTGTCGTCGGGTCCGGACGTCTGCGGGGCTCGTTACACTCCTCCCCCCTCTGAAGACTTTTACCTGTAAAAGTCGCCGGTTTAGTACTGCTTGTGGTATCACAAATAAAATTACTACTAATTAATAACACGGGTGATTTTTGATTTATTATCTTATACGGTCCTGAATCCGTATCTCTGAATCGGTTTTCTGGACGAGTCTGAATCGGTCCTGGTCGGTTTGGTGCTAATTTCGCACAGAAATTCTTGCTGTCGGATAGTGGAAAGTCCCTTTTAAGCACCAGATTGCTTATCTTTGGTTTCCATCCTCTTTTTTGTTCATCGTAATGGTGTTTTTGATTGGTGGATGCCTTGTTCTGATCGATTTTTACTAACTCGTATAGTTCCTCGGTTTTTTGTTTCTCTTTTATGGAAGGTGTAGGGAATCTGTTCCGGTCACCAGGAATTCTTAGTTCACGTCCAAATAGTAAGAATGCGGGGGTGTATCTTGTGGATTCTTGTCTTGATGTGTTAATTGCAAAGTTGAGCTCCGATAAATACACGTCCCATTTCTTATGATTGTTTGATACGTAGGTGGCGATCATTGTTTCTAGTGTCCTATTGACATCCTCGAGGCGATGATCTATTCTGTATTCCTGTAATTCGTTCTTGAACTGTTTACTTGTAAAATGTTTGCCATTATCTGTTAATAAGGTCTTTGGGCAGCCATAGCGCATTATGATGCACTCTTTCAGTGCTTTCGAGACAGTCTTTGTCGTTGCTGTTCGAAGTGGTCGTATCTCCGTCCATTTTGAGAACTTGTCCTGGAACACTATTATCCAGTTATAACCTTGCGATGACCGGGATAAAGGTCCAATTAACTCTGTCGAGACTATTTCCCATGGTTCTTCGGCGTTTCGTATGTGCATCAAGCCTTTTCTCCTTTCTTGTGAAGGTTTGTGTTTTTGGCATGTGATGCATTTGTTTACGTATTTTGCCACGTCTCTGAACATTCCTGGCCAGTAATATCTCTGGGCTACTCTGGTCAGGGTTTTCGATGTTCCCAGATGTCCAGCGTTAGGTTCATCATGGTTTTCTCTTAGTATTGTTTCTCTTTCTTGTTTTGGTGCGCACCGCTTCCATTCTGAGTCTGGGTTCTGTTTAACGCCGTATGCTGCATTTTGAATTTTCTTATAAAGTTTATATTCCTTTATCTGGTAGTCTTTATTTTCCTCTGGGTTCCTGTAAACCTCTCTTAATTTCTTTAAATACCAATCTGCTTCTTCTGAGCTGGTTGTGCATACTGGGTTTCTAGACAGTTCATCGTCTACCACATTCTGCTTGCATTCTATTGGGTTGCGTGGGTAACATTTTTGTTTCACTGTTTGTGCTTTGTTTGTGTTCCCTTCCCATTTGATTTCTATTCCCATTTCTCTGAGTATGTCCATACCTATTATTGCTTCTGGTGCTCCTGGTAGTAGGTACATTATACGTTTGCTTTTTGCTTCTTTCATTCTATGTTCAGGTTTAATGCCTTATTGATGCCGGTTATCGAACCGTCGGCCATTGTTATTTCCCTGTTCTCTGTTTTGACCCTTGTTGTCGCATTAACGCAGCGGTAGTAGATATTGCTGGTTATGTACGACCTTGTCGATCCTGTATCCATTAGTGCTTTGTATGGATTTCCTTCGATCTTTATTTCCATGAATATTCTGTTGTCTTTACTTGTTTCTTCATTCGCTGTTGATGCTTTTATTGGTGTTCTGTTTGAGTTCGGTCTGCAGCAATCTCTGCTCATTTTCCCAATTTCTCCACACTTACAGCAAAATATTATTTTGTTGCTTCTGCATTCTTTACTTGAATGTCCTGCTTTTCCGCAGTTCCAGCAGCACTTTTCTGGGTCATAGTTTCTCATGTACTTTGGTTTACTTTCCGGATTTCCTGCTTCCTCATTTGGTTTTTCCTCGTTTCTTTTTGCATGTTGCTGGCTTGATGTTCCCGGTTGAACTTCTCTTGATATCTGTTCATATTCTGCGGCAAGGAGTATAAGTTCCTTTAATGAGGTAAATTCCTGCCTTTTAATGTAAAACTTGTACTTTGGGTTCATGTTTTCGTAAATTCTCTCTAATTTATCGGTTTCTGTAATTTTTCCGTATCTACGGATTAATGTGTGTATTCCAGTCAGATATTCTATGAAGGTTTCTCGAAAGGTTTGTTTCTTCGCTATTATTTTTCCTATTAGATTTTCTTCGTAATTCTTTGGAATGAAGTATAATTTGAAGTCTTCTATGAATTCTTCCCATGTATTCCATGCGTTATTGTTATTTCGATACCATAACAACGCGTTTCCTTTTAAGCAGAATGGTAGCACTTTCACTAGATGGTTAGCGTCCTCATCACATATCTGTGCTACTTCTTTTAGCCTTTCTAAGAACTCTATGGAATCATCTTTGGTATCGAAGCTGATATTTAAGTTTATTACTGCTTGCAAAATTTTCTTCACTTTTTGATCAGTCTTAATGTTAGCCATGTTATCTTCCTTTGGATTCTGGTCTTTTTCATCCAGTGACATCCTGGTCTGGTCAGGCGTTTTCGCCTTTTCTTTTATTTTTACTTCTTTACTTTTTATATAATCGGAGAGGCTTCTTCTTAAGCTCTCTACTGTATGATCTTGAGTTGGTAATCCTCTGTTTCTTGACTCTTCTGTCAATTCTTCTTTACTGAGCTTATAGATCCATGAAGTGGACATTTGTTTATCCCTGTACTTGTAATGCTGAGAGTCCCCTCGGGATGTGAGTTATTTAGTTGGGCGCTAAAATATAACGGAGTGCCTGGGGGCAGTCTTGCCACGGCGTTCTGTTGATATTTAATATCGGGTTTACTGGACGGGATAGGGGACTCGCTGGAATGATACTCTCAGTCTAACATAAGTTAAGGTTTATTTGCTTACTGAATACTATACAATGCAATCTCCTTTGATGTCCTAGGGAGTAAAGTCACACTCTTACAGACTACTTAATCTACGGCTTATTCGGTACCGCGGACTTGGGTGCGCGGGCTACCCAGAGACCAACGGTCTGTGACGGGGAAGGTAAGTTACTCCCAACCTGTGTTTGAGGTTGGACGTAACCCCCTTCGGGTTAGTAATCTAGCTACCTAGCAGGCCCGCGACCTCTTGGTTTAGCCAATCGGTGCGGGACGCTGCAATGGGACTGTGAGAACTACTGCGGAGAACACTCTCCACGATCAGGTCCAAACCATGGGACCGCGGAGAATGAACTCGGACGAACGACCCCACGAGTAGGAACACGGTGATCCCACCCGCCGGATCGTCTAAACTATCAGCCAGGGAAACACGACCAGGGTAACCATGAAGCCGCGTCTCCCCTTGCCCTAATACCCTAACCAGATATCCAGCGACCCGGTAAACCAGGCCGCGAACACCCGGGATGAGGGGCAGTGACACCGCGTGGGGTCGCTCGTTTCGCTCTCAAGATTCTCCGCACGACCAGGGTAACCATGAGGCCGCGCCAGAGAACCTCTCAGCTTCGGAGCTAGCCCGCGAGTGCCCAGAGCTACTGACTGCGATGCCTTATATCCTAACGCCCGGCGCGGTAGTGTGTGTGCGCGTCTGGATGCGCGCGGAGGCGGGGCCACGCTGCGTCGATGTCCATGTGTGTGTTAGTCGCTCGGTGGCTGTCGTCGGGTCCGGACGTCTGCGGGGCTCGTTACAAGTTTGTTAAAAAAAAACTGCCCTATAATAAGGACTTTATCAACACATTTGCTCAAAAACTGCATTTACGAAGCCTGTATACATTGTTCGAAAGTTAAAAATTACGAACCATACAAACGGAACGTGCGGTAAAATAGGTACTTAGGTGAAAGTACCTAATTTACCACACGTTCCGTTGTATAGCGCCGTGCGTATCCTTTACGGTTTTTTTTAATTTCCATGTAAAAAGTATAGGTATAAATTTAAATATAAATGTAACCCAAAAAATTCGTTCCAGCGTGGTTTACACTTGAAAAATAATAAACTAGTATAGGTATAGGTAAGAATTGCACCAAGGAGTTTCAAATCTCCTCAATTCGATTCGAGGTTCGATTATTTCTCAAGCGGGAATGAATAATCGAACATCCTTGGAAGCGCTTTTGCTCAATACGTATTGAGCAAGAGCGCTTCCAAGGAGGTTGTCTCACTAGAGAAAATGAGTCGAAAGATGTAGTTCAAGTTTTCACAACGCGCACGTGGCTCCTTTTGCAAATTCACGCCATTTTCATATTGGAAACGTCAAAGATTGTTGCGACTTTCCGACTTATATTTATAATCAAAATAATAATATGAGTTCAAGCGAGGAATATGGAATCTACTTTATAGGCGCAAATTGCGGAATAAGGTCTCTGGCCGCCAAAATAGGGGGAACGTTATCTTAGATAATCTATAATTTATCAAATGCATTATTTAATTATTTACAATAATTTTATATATCATGGAAGGCTCGCAGAAATACTCAATCATTACTTATTGTACTGTTTTCTCGCAAATGTGTTGAAAAACGTTGTACAAAATACACGCGCGGAATTGGATTTTACATGCTCGTGACTATGGTAAGCCCTCGTCAACTCGTTTGTAAGAACCAACTTTACCACACTAGTAATATAAATAACTATTGTTTAGCATACCTACATATTCTAGAATATGGTAGAAAAAGAGTGTCTTTGTGACGAGTGTTTCTGTTATTGTTTTCCCGACCGTGTCACGTACCTACCTAACCTAACTACATTGTAAAACATGCATTGGTATTATAAATCATTGTAGTTTAACTCAATGAGGACACGCACCAGGAATGCATAAGGCGGCGGGGGGTAACCCAGTAGGTACAGATATTCAGATATTCATCCATATACAGGTGAAGCTACGTGACCTGAGTCTACTTACGGCACCGCAAGTACAGTGCGCCTCGCCTCGTGCAGACATGGTCATCGTCATCCATCAGCATACAGAGGCCCCCTGCCTGGACAGGCAGGTTTAGTAGCAGTAGTGCTTTTTTGTGAAAGAGTTCGTCCGGGGAAGTACTACCACCATACCTATTTCTGCCGCAAAGCAGCAGAGCTCGCATTGCTGGGTTCCTGTTTGAAGGGTATGGTTACCTGTGAAATGACAGGCACATGAGACTTTTCATCTTTATATCTCAGGGTGGCGTGCGCAGTGCAATTCCACATAGGGCGCGTCCTAGGTGGCCGTGACCTATGAGGTAATGCACTGTTCATATTAGGCAGTGGTTACGCTTAACATCAGGTTGGCCATCTGCTTGTTCCGTCATAAAAGTAGTATAAAAAAAGGCCTCCGTCATAGAATGCCACGAGGTGAATGCACCACCAATCCACCTGCCCTTGGAAATTTAGGTACTTAATGAAGATTACAATTAAATTTTTGCTGCCAGTACAGCTAGTTGGTTAGCGGGTAGAGCTTAGAGGCCCGCTCGTTATACAAGAAGGTATGATTTCACACAACGATAATTAATATAATAATTATACTGAATAATTATATTTTAGGTTCTGCAGAAAAACAGATTTAAAAACAGCTAATCTTAGACCAACAAAAGTAATAGACAGAGCATAACCACGCGCTAGTGGTAGTACTTACAGAGCTGTTGGACGAGGCCTCCCTGGGGCTCCCAATTTTGTCCCCCAATGGGGGGCAAAATTCTCCCATTGCATTCTATGGGGGAATTTTCCGTAAATCACCACGTTTTGCAGACGGTTTTTTTTTTGCTACCTTGAAGGGTCAAGCAGATGGACCACCTGATGTAAAGTGGTACCCTCTGCCAGTGCATTAACTCATAGGTCACGTACACCTAGGACGCACCCTATGTGGCATTGCACTGCGCTAATAAGACATAAAGATGAAAAGTCTCATGTGCCTGTAATTTCACCGGCATTCAAACCGGAACACAGCAATGCGAGCACTACTGCTTTGCGGCAGAAATAGGTAGGTGGTAGTACTTCCCCGGACGAACTCCTTCACAAAAAAGCTCTACTACTACTAAAACTACTACGGATTAGTGATTGCAGTTGTTTTGAGTACTCAGGTGGATGCTGCTGCGCATCCCCAGGTGTAACCCCTTAGTGACAATTACGAGAGCAGACGGAAGACTCTATTCTTATAGACTCGAAACGACAGCAGCCGACAGCTGCCAGCAAGCTTAAAACGTTGATAATGGTTTAATTGATTCAAGATGATAAAAAAAACACACGAATTAAGAACCTCCTTTTTTTGAAGTCGGTTAAAAATAGTAAAACAATTGATAGAAGTGCGGTACTTACATACGCCGAAATTGAATGGGACAGCGAGTGTCACCTCTAGATCCTCATACATTTAGAATTACTTATTTTTAGAATGATATAATGATAACAGTTTACTCTAATATGATAGCCATCTTAATTATAACTTAAAAATACTTTGAAGGAGTACTTATCTTATGATCTCAACAGATAAGGCAGGCTTTTGAGAATACCCGAATAAGTGCGTGCTTACATAAAATAAAATAAAATGCTGAACAGTTCACATAACATTATCTAGCCCCAAGCTAAGCAGATCCTATGTTATGGGTACTAGATAACTGATATACTTAATACAATATATTACATAGATAGTTTTTTTTTATTATACATAGAAAATACCCAGAACACCCTGAACAAATATTTGCGACCGTACAAATATTTGTTCTGAGGCGGGAATCGAACCCGCAACCTCCTGCGTCGCAGGCCAAGCTTCGCCCGCCGTGCCCGCCACAGAGTATCTTGTATATATACCTACCTACTTTTGGTACGGTTAGTGCGAAACGGCATCAGTATAGACAATATTATAGAATCCATACACTCCACTGTGGTTTTGGGTATTACCGTGAACTCAAGAATACAGTGGGATCCTCACATCAATGCCTTGAGCGAAAAATTTTGCTCTACCAGCTACCACCTACAACGCAAGGTCAGTACACTGCGGTTACTTCCACAGCCACATTTCTTACGGAGTACTGCTGTGGGGTAAAGCTTGTACTTCAAAAACTAGCAGTAAGAGCAATGTTGCGTTTAATTCTGATACAATTCAAAACTATTATAAGGACTGCATCATACCTAACCTACTATAATTGTCGTGATCATGGAAATGATAAAGATGTTTGGTCAATATCCGTCTCTGCACTCGAGAAACGCGAAAGCAAATAGTAGGTACCTCAACTATGTACCTACCTACTTCGTACCTATTGTTAACCTTGCATACTATGCTTTGATGTATAATTTGTGTTTTGTGTTTGTTTGGTACAAAATTGCCTGTATTATGTTTGTGTAACTAAAATGATTTTAGTTATGTATATACAGAGACATGTAATTTAATATATCGTTGTGTATATACTCAGAATCTACTCAAGGTATAAGTACTGAATAGTTATCTGGCAAGGCCTATGTGCGGTCGGCCGCGGCCCGGCTCACCATGGTCCAACTCGCTCGGCTCGGATTAATTAAAAAAATACCTAACGGAAAAGCCCGACTGGCCCGGCATCCTTTTCTTGGACTGTTATAGCGAAAAGTGCTCGGCTGTTTTGATTTTATTTTACAGTATTATTTTACTTTCACAATACCTGAAATCTTTAGATAATATAGATCAACAATTCCGTATCTGATAATATAGAATACCTACCTGAGAGGGAAGCGACTTCAATACCGGGGTGATACTTCGTCCTTTTCACTCACAGATTGCAAGAAAGTGTTTTATGCTTTCGTGGAGTAATTATTACCAGAATGCCAGTTATCGTAAAACAATAAACTTTTACTGAGGATCATGTTCTGTCCACGTAACGTAATATGAGCTTCATGCATGCTAAATATATGGTTCATTTTATAAAAACAAAATAGGTTGTTTACGTCTTGCAATAAGCTTGAGTAATGCACAAATATGACGTTGCCGCTCTGTGGGAACCAAACGTACACTAAGTACTTACTATACTCCGCTATGTATGTACCTAAACAAAACCAAGTGCTCCCCGTGTTCCAATGGTGAATAAATAATATGATTACTACAGACCGTTCACCGTAAGATGTCCCCTGCCTTGTATGGCGTGCCAACCAAGTATTGTTATTATAATGCGCGTCATGTAAAAAGAACGCGTCAAGCTTCTTCAGGCGTTCCAGCGTTATTTTTACATGACGCTTACTATACCTACTTATTTAAGAGATGTATACCTATGCATTGAATGAGTGCCTACCTAGTTTACTACAAATAATGTACAATTATAGTACGCGTCATGTAAAAAGAACGCTGGAACGCCTGTAGAAGCTTGACCGCCAGCGTGCTTTTTACATGACGCGCACTATACCTACAAGCTTTTATAGGTAGGTACCTACCCTTCGACGAAAGTATTCATTTTACTTTGGTCGAAGTACCTACCTACCTACCTATAACTTGCAATATTTTATATTTTATTATATTAATCTTGCAACTGAATTTTAAAGCAGTTTTTCTCAACCGATTAAGCTATAACTTGGCATACCTGTCAAGTTCCGATGACAATACAATTTGATGGTGACAGCGAGCTGATCTGACGATGGAGACAACGGAACTCCTCGATGGATAATAGATAATAGGCTAGACTGGCCGTGTTTAGGCTGATTTTGATCAGCACACGGTTACGTTCACTAATTTTATAAAGGCTTTGTATCGAAAAATATATAGGTACTTCCCAAAAAACTTATTACATTGAAAATGTTACTATTGGCGACAACGGATTTTTCGTTTGTTTGTTCTCTGAAGTTCCGTGACAGAAGTTCCGTAGCGGAGTTATTGAAACTTTTTCAGAAATGTTAACAACTTATAAGTCTAGAAATAAAATATGATGTTTACCTTTCTATAATACATTGGGATGTAAGCCACGATCTTAGAGTATAGAATATTAGGTACATTCTAAGGCCAGGAAGTAGTGATGACCAGTCTACTTTATTCCGGGTAGTCCCAACTATCGAGTAGGTATACCTAGGTAGGTAGGTTACCTAATTGGAAACGTACAAGGCCATAATTCAGTTTGTCCGTGTGTTTATGCTAAATCGCTAAATCATAATAAGTAGGTAAGTAACCTAGCTATGCGATATTACATATTGTAGATACAAGTGCCTGCCTAGCTGCCTACGTAGGTACCTACGTAGCATTATTTCCGCAAAACGTGTTTTTGTTTGACTACAGCTAAATTATAATTACTAATTCTAGCTGAGCTAATCGAGACTAATACCTATCTCATTAAAGTTCAGATCAAGGTTTCAGCACCTATTATTTATTCTGTGGTTGTAGAAAATGCATGAAAATAGAAGACATTAAGTAGGTACCTACCTACTTAATTTGTTTTGTTTTTAGAGTTTGCTCAACGTCCTGTTAGGTAATAGGTACCTACTTAGGTAATATTTAGGACCTAAAGCCTACTTCAGACTACGCGAGTCGAGTGGCGAGTAGGTAGCAGGTGCTGTACTGATTAGTACTAAGTTGCATTATAGGTACCACTCGCAATACACATTTTGCATGCACGAATCGCTTACTTAGCTATCACTAAATACTCGCACTCGCACTAATCAAAGTGTTTCTTTTTATACTTTAATTATCAAGGTAGCAAACAAGCATACGGCCCACCTGTTGGTAAGCGGCTAAGCGGTTACCGTAGCCTATATGGACGCCTGCAATACCAGAAGCATCACACAAGCGTTGCCGACCCTATAAAAAATTCCAATCACCAATTTTTGGAAGAACCCTATACATGGGAAAACCTCTGCAGGGAGATCATTCACACAACCTGAGTGCTCGCGGGAGAAAGTTCCTCTGAAACCGCACAGTCCGGGACCACCCTGGCAATAAGGTATGAATCGGATTTTAGTAGACGTAAAAATATATACTCTTTCGTGCAAGAGGGGCAGATAAGTTTGACCGCTATTGTCTGTGTCACCGTTGGCTTTAAACGAGTGAATCGATCTGAATGCATTTTATTTTATTTGTAATCCGGTTTTCTAGCGACTTTTCTCAGACCGTAACAGTATTTACAGGTGCCTTCTTACGGTGAACGCGCTGTAGGTAGGTACAGTACACGACCGACTGCGAACGTTTTTGACAAGTAGCGAGTGATTTAGTCGTCAGAACTAATCATTTGAAAACATTCTGATTGTTTTTCCTGCACATTCGATGGCCACTTCGCGATAAACAACGCGTCTGATTGCCGAAATGTTTCTTGGAATCGGATGGACGTCACAAATTGCACTGGTGACGTGTTTCCCGAATTCGCCGACGCGACGCAACGCTTGGCCTTGGACCTGACCACTATAACTAACCCTGTACAGCCTGTTCCTACCTAGAACAATATTGGAAATGTCGCAATACATTGGGCAAATATATTATCTCCATTTGGTACCTATCCTACCTACTAATATTTATTCTGTGCCTATGTCGACTTACGAAAGAACAAAAATTACTTTAGTAGGTGGGCAGACGATATCGCATGCGTCGCGGGCCGAACGGATGAGACTGGCACGGGACCGTGAGGAATGGCACAGGCAAAGAGAGGCCTATACTCAACAGTGGGTGAAGTCAGGCTGTGGATGATGAGGTGGGTACAGATTCGGATTTTCTGAATCAGCAAGAAAATTTATATTATAGGCTTATCGATAGACCTGTAAATTCTGGGCATCCAAAAACAAATAAAAAAATAAATGAAAATTTATTTGCTTGAATACAGGTAGTTTGAGCCGTTTGGGTCACTCTATTTTTAGTACCACTGTTCTCGCCAATACCCCATTGCACTCTATGGAGGAGGCCTCGTCTAATACCCCCATTGCACTCTATGGAGGAGGCCTCGTCCAATACCCCATTGCACTCTATGGAGGAGGCCTCGTCCAATACCCCCTTGCACTCTATGGAGGAGGCCTCGTCCAATACCCCCTTGCACTCTATGGAGGAGGCCTCGTCTAATACCCCCATTGCACTCTATGGAGGAGGCCTCGTCCAATACCCCATTGCACTCTATGGAGGAGGCCTCGTTCAATACCCCCTTGCACTCTATGGAGGAGGCCTTTCCAATACCCCCTTGCACTCTATGGAGGAGGCCTCGTCCAATACCCCCTTGCACTCTATGGAGGAGGCCTCGTCCAATACCCCCTTGCACTCTATGGAGGAGGCCTCGTCCAATACCCCTTTGCACTCTATGGAGGAGGCCTCGTCCAATACCCCCTTGCACTCTATGGAGGAGGCCTCGTCCAATACCCCCTTGCACTCTATGGAGGAGGCCTCGTCCAATACTGGTGATGATGACGATAATGATGATGGTATTTTTGACAGGCAGGAAGACATTACGGAAAAAAAGTTTCTTCCTAATCTTGTTTTACATAACGATACATATTCAATGTATTAAATCTACAATCTACATTAATCTGATTTGAAATGTATTTATTATTGTAATTAGGTGAGTTCATTAGTTATCTACATTAGTTCAAGAGTAGAGTTAGAGCTAGCTGCACTGCACTGGCTACTCTCTGGAACGTATCTACAGCGCTACAGGGTGTCCCTGAATCAGACACATATAGACATAAATTACCACCCAACATCTCTGGCACTCACTCTTGCTAAAACACTGGAAGGAAACACCAACACCCCCAAAAACCTTCACACAAAAAAAAAGATTCGCGCCGCTTATGATAATTTAACAAAACCATTCATTTTTATTTATTAAGCATCATATTAAACAATCAAATCTAATCGAAAGTTAGAGAGGTTTGTGTTTTTTTTTTAATCAAGAAACTTTTGTCATATCTTGTTTTTGGTAGGTACAGTGATCCCTCCGAACGGGGTTATAAATGTAGTAGGTAGGTATCAATGCATATTTTTAAATTTATTATTGTAGGTACTTGTATTTTTATTCAGATAAAAATCTAATGTAAGATTTGGAAAATTGCGGAATACCTTATTTCTTGAAAAAATGGCCGAATCTTTATAACGCACAGTTCGGGTTTAGGCACAGAATAAATAATAGTAGGTACAATGGTTTAGGCCCGGACTTTCTACAGAAAGCGCGATCGTTAGTCTGAAGCACGCTGTCCGGTATTATACAGACCGCAGGACGCCGGTGTACGCCTTGTTTCTTTGATCTCTCTCGTCGAAGGCTTTTGACCTTGTGTCGTATGATGTGCTCTGGAGTGGGCGCATACGGCAGCTGATAGGTCTTATTTAAAAAATATGTCTTTCATTGACCTTTTAATAGGTATGTAAAGTGAACGAACAAACCTAGCATTAACCATGTGAAAAAAAAAAAAAAAGTGCAGCTGTTTTCGTCTTTTTTTTTATGTACCTATTGGCTCTACATATTGTCATATCTACTATACGGCCCGCCTGGTGGTGAGCGATGATTCAACTTCTAAACGACTTTGAATTTTGTACTTTTTCTTTCACCTAAATGTCAGCAGACTTTATCTTCTAGATCTAGATGCTTTTAGTCTAGACTTGTACTATTGTATATTCTGTGCTTCTAGACTAGTTGAACGTATAATTCTGTGATGCGATGGTTTTTCACGTGGCAAATAATTGATTTTCGTGATTTTCACTTACTTTTCCGTTCTGCGAGCGCTTTTCTGTCACTTTCTAACTTACCTGAACATTGATGAGTTAGAAAGTGACGGAATTTAGCTGTTGTATGCGCCATCCCAAATAGACAAACAATGTGAGGTGGGCCAATTCTCTATCGGGAACATACAGGTTGGAGAGCAGGTTGTGGCAGGGGGTCTAATGTTAGGGAGAAACGTGAAGCGTGCGCCTTGGTTAGACGAGAATACACCAGGCAACGACGAAGACGACACCGCGACGAAGAACTAGAAGTTCGATTGTACAATTCATATAAGGAGGCCAAAGAAGTCTTGAAACTTGCAATTAAGCAAGCAAAGAGACAAGCACATGAACAAATGCTGGAAACATTAAACCAGGATCCATGGGGGCGACCCTATAGAATGGTTAGAGGAAAGCTTCGGTCGTGGGCTCCACCGCTGACACAAAGCCTGGAACCTCAGCTTCTTGAGAGAGTGATAACGGCTCTTTTCCCCACCAGTGAAGAATATACGCCACCAACCATGGTCTTACCTGGTGACTCAGACGAATCGGAAGATGTAATACCAGAGGTCAATGAAGTAGAGCTAAGGGTAGCGGTACTGCGTCTCAAGGCTAAGAATGTGGCTCCGGGCCCTGACGGTATACCGGGTCGGGCTTGGGTGCTTGCTTTAAAGGCTCTTGGACCTCGTCTTCGAGTCTTTTTGGACGCATGTCTGGAGCAAGGTCGTTTTCCAGCTCAGTGGAAAACGGGACGACTGGTGTTGCTGAAGAAAGATGGGCGCCCAGCAGACTCTCCATCTGCATACCGACCAATTGTTCTTCTTGACGAGGTCGGTAAGCTGTTTGAACGCATAATTGCCAGTCGCCTAATTGGACACATGAACTGCGTTGGTCCAGACCCGAGCGACAACCAGTACGGTTTCCGAAGAGGGCGATTGACGATTGGTGCGATTCTACAAGTTGAGACAGACGTGGAAGAAGCACTGTTCCAGGGTGAGGTTATTCTGGCGGTGTCTCTTGACATTGCCAATGCCTTCAATAGCTTACCCTGGAGCTGCATAAGGGAAGCCTTGAGATATCACCAAGTGCCCCACTATCTCCGTAACATAATTGCGGACTACTTGAGCAACAGATTTGTGTAATTCGAGGGACAAGATGGAATCCACAGTCAGCACAGGATGACATGTGGTGTTCCACAGGGGTCGGTTCTTGGACCGCTCCTGTGGAACATTGGCTACGATTGGGTGTTGCGGGGTGCAACTCTCCGAGGAATTAAAGTGAGGAGTTATGCGGATGATACACTTGTTACAGCGAGAGCAAAAACCCACCGAGAAGCTGCCATACTTGCCACCGCAGGTGTGGCTCAGATTGTTGACCGTATAAAACGTTTAGGACTTGAGGTGGCTCTGAATAAGTCTGAAGCTATATGCTTTCACGGACCTCATAAAAAGCCCCCTCCCTATGGGGTCTCATATTGTGGTTGGTGGTGTGCGCATCGCTGTCGAGTCGACGATAAAGTACCTGGGACTCGTTCTCGACAGCCGATGGAACTTTAACTCACACTTTGAGCGATTAGCGCCTAAATTGGTGAGAACAGCGGCTGCCCTGGGAGGGCTGCTGCCTGACTTAAAGGGTGCATGAGCTAGCTGCCGTCGGCTGTATATGGGAGTGGTGCGCTCCATGGCTATGTATGGGTCTCCAGTATGGGCTAACAAACTGAATAGGAGAAATGTCGCTGCTCTGTGCAAACCACAAGGAGCGATGTCGATCCGAATAATAAGAGGCTACCGCACGATCTCTTACGAGGCAGCGTGCGTATTAGCTGGATCTCTACCCTGGGATCTTGATGCAATAGGGCTTGCTTCGATCTACTTTTGGCGAGAAACACAGATAGAGCGGGGCCAACGTCCAGCGCTAAGAGAGGTTGAGCATCAAAGGCTTCAGTTCCACGACATTTGGGTAGAGGAGTGGCAGAGTAGGTTGCAGCAACCAAATGCTGGCCTTAGAACGGTTGAGGCGGTTCGTCCAGTACTAAAAGAGTGGCTTACTAGAGAGCATGGCTCTATATCGATCCGATTGACGCAGGTACTTACGGGACACGGCTGTTTCTCGAAGTACTTGTGTAGAATAAAAAGGGAACCGACCAGTGTTTGTCACCACTGTGACAATGCTGAAGACACAGTGGAACATACGTTGAAAGAATGTCCTGCCTGGGCAATCCCACGACAGGAGCTCATAAATAAAGTGGAACATGACCTCTCACTTCCGGCTCTAGTCAAGGCCATGGTCGAAAGTGAAGAGTCCTGGAAGGCCAGTACTTCCTTTTGCAAGTCAGTAATATCACAAAAGGAAGCTGCGGAAAGAGAACGGGAGATCTCGAGTGACAAACCAATCCGACAAAGGAGAGTGGGGCGTCGCAGAAGAAATCTCCAAGCACTGCAACCTCCATAACAATGGCTCAGACGGTGGCACCAGGGGAGGTGCCAACCGCCCACAAGACCTGAGGTGGCGCGTGGAGGTTCCGCGTGCCTCTCGCTCCACCGAGAGAAAGGTGAAGCTTGAATGCTTGAGAGAGCCTGCGCTGTCGTGGTATTGGAAGAATGCGAAAGCGTACCCAAAGCCACGACAAATAGCGTCCAGATGGAACCCCGTGAGGTTTTAGTCAGTAGGAGTCTGACATAACCTTCCGTCCTCACCAGGCGGTAGGTATCAATGAAGGATTTCCTTACGTTAAAAAAAAAGAAGAAAATAAGGGGGTCTAATGTCTCCCAATCTCTTCAATCTGTATCTTAATGTATGCACGACCTCATCGTCGAGTGCTGCACGCGTGTAGGCTGTCGCATGGCGTAGGTACGAGGACCCTTCATTATCATTATTCAGATCATGGCTCGCTAATTGAAAGGCTGAGATGTCACGCCCATCCACATAAGGAAACGAGAAGGTCCAGTTCTGGGAGTATTCAACTAAATAATAAATAATAAATAAATAAATAATGCTGGCCAGTTCACACAACATTATCTAGCCCCAAGCTAAGCAGAGCTTGTGTTATGGGTACTAGATAACTGATATACTTAATACAATATATTACATAGATAGATATTTTTAATCACAAAGTAAGTCGATTAGGATAATGGATTTGAATCTAGTAACTTCTAACTAAGTTGTTCTTAACAACCTCTTTAATCCATTTGAATCTAGTAACTTCTAACTAAGTTGTTCTTAACAACCTCTTTAATCCATTTCGCTCATACCTAGTTGTACTATTATTTATTCTGTGCTCATAGGTACCTAGAAGAGTACCTACTCGAAATTCTTGATTAGAATTGAATACCGAAAATGTAACTGCCAATTTACGGGGGAAATGCCCTTCAATAAAAAATCGCTAATTATAAATAAAAAAAAAACAACTTTTACATCAAGTTTCGTCAAGATTCGTTGAAATATACGACCTGTACCTACCTACATGCGGGTATCAACAAACATACCTACATACATACATACATCCGGAAAGCAAATTTTGCCAGTTGTTACAAGGACGCGCTCGGTAAATATTAGCTGGTAATTAGTGGTTGTCCGTCATTTAGCCATTTTGATGTTAGAGTCGAACTCCTGATACGTATTACCAACCAGTAGGTACTATATAGTATTTTTTTTATCGTTCCCCATATATAAGTTGGCACCTGTCTTGGTTGGCACGCCATATAGGCAGGGAACATCTTACGGTGAACGAGCTGTGTTCCTAAGTCTAACGTGGTCTAACAGAGAGCCGCAATGGGCCTCTTTTCACAGTGGGTTGCACCATCTTGGAATATAGACGTGATAAGTGGTGAGCTCATCGCCGCCATTCTCTACCACGACTGACTCGGCTAACAATTTATTTCAGTAATACCTAACACATTCCAAGCAGCTAGGACAAATCTTATATGTACCAAAATGGGAGTTACTGATCTTATCAACAAGCTAGGTTGGTGCAAATGGGCATTGGCCGTTAGTTTGAACAACAAGTTCGTCAAAGGTACCGCCTGTGCAAATATTAGACATAAACACCGTAAAGTGAATAGATACGTTGTTTAAGTCAACAGCGGTTAAAGTGTTGTTTGACCGACTACGTAGTTTGTGGTTAGTGGTAATTGATTGGTAACGTCGTCGTCGGAGTTGCCGCTACAATATACTATCTACGGATTCCTTTTAGCGATCCGCACCCGAAAAGTGCCCATTGCACGGGATTCAGGCACCAGAATGAGTAAGGTGAGGTTTACGTACCTTGTCTCTGACTGAGCCTATACGCGACATACGGGGCCCGTCCACATTCTTCTTCTTCTTCATATAATGGCTTCTGAGGAGTGCTCCAAACCATGAATGTAGCTCCAAACAAGTTCACCATTGTAATTAATTATATTTTTATAGTCAAGTCGTCAAGAGTCATAACCCAGTTTTTACAGTTCTTACAGCGTAGCGAAAATTCTATGTCTATGGTTCTTACAGTGGCAGAAAAACCCTGTTTTTACAGGGAAAAATCCACTACCTATTTCGAAAAGGCACGCAACACACTTAAATTTCACTACCTACATCTGACATGTGCTATATATCCAAGTTAACCGGTTAAAATGCCACCAAAATTACACGAAATAACTCGAAAAAACACATTAAAATGTAATTAAATAAAAATGACGATGTTTCTTTCAAAAATGGCAGATTTAATCCCCGTCCTCATTCTGTGACGTGGGTGGGTATTCGAGTAGGACCAATCGACCCATTTAGACGCCAAATAGGTTGTCACTTGTCACCTAATCACCTAAGGCTATTGTAGAAACCTATGGGAAAGTGCGTAGGATACCCATTTGAATTCATAATTGTGCATCTTTAAAATATCTAAGTATGTAATACTTGTGGTCGAATTTTTATCACATTTAATGGCATTTATTTTGTGTCCCACCAATTACCTTGTATAATTTTCTGTTTGTCATCGTCATAACAGATTATTCGTCATTGGAACATTTAGTTTTGTAAAATACATACACTTGAGCCGCTGCACACAGGTCTAGCCAGATTATGTTTGAATTAAGTACCTATAAATAATAAGAACTACAATATTTTTCATTATCGGGCTGTGCCAAATTAATGCATTCATTATTAAGTTGTAGGTATTAGTTTTGATTTAAGTAGCACAACTGTTTCTTAAGTTTTTTTTAGTTTTGTTTTTTAACAAATGCCAAACCCATTTGCCCGTAGACAGTTGGCCATATTTAACACGACACATTGATATTTAACATTAATTTGGCATTTGGCATATTTGTCATAATGAATATTATATTAGATTAGACCATGGAAGTATAAATTATTCCGTGATTAGGACTCAATCTGCCATTTTCGAAAGAAACGTCGTCATTTTTATTGAATTACATGTGTTTTTTCGAGTTATTTCGTGTAATTTTGATGGCATTTTAACGGTGTAACTTGGATAAATAGCACGTATGTGTAGTGTAGTTATATATAACCTGAGTAAGTGTATTGCGTATATTTTCGGAATAGTAGATTTTTCCTGCAAAACCTTTATTTTTCTACCACCGTCCACCATTTAAACTGGGTTAACTTAGAGACTCTTCACGACTTGACAGGTCTAGCGCTCCCTAAGGCATGGGAGCGGTACGGGAGGGGTGTTTTCGTTACGTGGAAATGGCGTGGGTTCATGTCATCGGCAAATACCTAAAGAGGTTTATTATTTTTACGCCGACTGTAGGTAGGTACGTCACTAAAATCTTCAAGGGATCTATATAGTAGGTACTTATCAGGAATTTGAAAGTTGCCTGAAAGTTTTAAGGGATTTAACAGGACCATCAAAGTCTACACAGGTTCATAGCCAACGGATCCAGTCCTTTGTTTGATCGTTACGTGGATCGACATGATGAATAGGTACTTTTTTTTAATGACGGATCAAGCAGATGGCCCACCTGATGTTAAGTGCTACCCTCTGCCTATGAACAGTGCGTTACCACATAGGTCACGTCCACCTAGGACGCACCCTATGTGGCATTGCACTGCGCACGCCACCCTGAGACAAAGATGAAAATTCTCATGTGCCTGTAATTTCACCGGCACCCGTACCCTTCAAACCGGAACACAGCGATGCGAACACTACTGCTTTGCAGCAAATAGGTGTGGAGGTAGTACTTCCCCGGATGAACTCTTTCACAATAAAGCTCTACTACTACTAGGTAGTTGTAAGTTTGTGCTCGCGAAGTCTACTGTTCGCAGAACTACTAGTACCTACGTAATACTGTATACCAAGTGATTTTATTAGCAACACATAAGCTGTATAGGTACCTCCTACCTGACAATAGAGTGATCTCGCGATGGGTCATATAGCGGACGTAGCACGAGGGCGCGAGATGAGACGTGCGAAAACAATCATTCACAGAGTAGGTACAACACACTAACTACACAAACAAACAGAGTACATAGGTACATCCTGATGACAAGTAGGTACCTACTTATTTAGAAAATAAATGTAGGTATGTGTGTGCGATCCAGGGTTTCTGAACTGTGCGGCTGTTTTGTACTTACTTTATGAACTCGAGGACAAATTAAATTAAAATAAATAAATAATGCTGGAAAGTTCACACAACATTATCTAGCCCCAAGCTAAGCACAGCTTGTGATATGGGTACTAGATAACTGTTAAACTTAATACAATACATTACATAGATAGATATTTTTTATTATACACAGAAAATACCCAGAACACCCTGAACAAATATGTGCAGATTGCTCAAATATTTGTTCCGAGGCGGGAATCGAACCCGCAACCTCCGGCATCGCAGGCGAACCCTCGACCGCCGCGCCACAAAGGTTGTCAAATTAGTCAAAGTACCTACCTAGAATCTGTTCAGAATGAGACCTATATAGTAGTATAGTACCTAAAGCTTTTTTGTGAAAGAGTTCGGGGAAATACTACCTACCACCATACCTATTTCTGCCGCAAAGCAGTAGTGCTCGCATTGCTGTGTTCCGGTTTGAAGGGTATGGTTGCCGGTGAAATTACAGGCACATGAGACTTATCATCTTAATATTTTAGGGTGGCGGGCGCAGTGCAATGCCACTTAACACTTCTACATGCAGTTTGGTGAGATAATACAAAATAGAAACACTTCTCCATGCAGTTTGGTGAGATAATATCCAAAATAGAAATACTTCTCCATGCAGTTTGGTGAGATAATATCCAGAATATAAACACTTCTCCGTGCAGTTTGGTGAGATAATACCAATGCAAAATAGAAACACGTCGATTGCAGCGAGCGCAACAACTACAACTATCTTTATAACTTAGACTGGGCTAATTGCGCTAACTTTGAATGTTATTACTGAAACAAAACCAGCTGAGGGCTGAGTCGCAGTTTTGCAACGAAAGTCCACACGATGACACCAATCGTCCGTCGTACTTACACTACGCTTACGCCATACACCGGTGTGAGACATCCTGTGTGGGACATAAGTGAGTCTTAGTGGTTCAACACCGTCGTATACCACCCATCGTAGGGACACGATCGTATAACACCGGAAGACGCCAAAATTGGCTATGATATGTTGTCGAAATTAATTTAAAACTGATAAAAAGGTATTTGTCTATGGAATTTGATTGTTGAATGTGTCAGTTGTCACTATAAAGATGTCAAAGTCAAATTGTATTTTGATTTTTGAAGTTGAAGTTGAAGTTGGTTTTCGCCATTATGAAGAAGAAGAAGGTGTAGTAGTCAAATTCAAGTATTTTCATTAATTTCCAAACAAAGAAAGTATTTATAGATTTATAAGTAACAAACCTCTTCGTGCAAACATGGATGCAGCTCCGCAACACTAATAAACACAATGAACGCTGGGCACGGACCACGGGCTGCATACAGTCAAGAGCTGCCCTACCGGCTGGCTTGGCTTACTTACAACAACTGATACGTCGCCTGCTCAACTTTCAAAGAATAACCCTTCGCACCATCGTGGGTTCGTGGGGACACTCATAGGACACAGTCTCAACGCCTCTTCAACATCGGAGCCACATACAGCCCACTCTGCAGAGGGTGTCTGACCGAAGAAGAATCGGCTGCCCACTTAATCCTGGAATGTGTGGAAATAGCAGCTCAACGTAAACAAATCCTCAACAACCCGAGAAGCCTGCGAAGACCCCAGTAAACTTCTGTGCTTGTGGAGTGATTGTACCTTGTGATTTCAATGAATAAAATACTTTTGACTTACTTTGGTGGTAATTTCAATGACTGAATTTTTCGTATTGGGCAGGAGCGCATAACTTTCTAGTATCACTTATGATTTCCCCCCTAGTTTAGGCCATTGGGAGAAGTGTTGTTTTTTAAGAATATTTTTGGTAAACACATTCATATAAGGCCCGAAACCAAAAATCATCTAGATAATCTTATTAAATCTTATTAAACCTAATTGATTCCTCTTCACTTCTTTCTCAAGTCGACCTTATAGTCCCAACAAGTAGCACTTCGCGTAGAAATTACCTTAAATTACACGTTCCATTTTGTTCAACTAACTACCGTAAGAACTCTTATCTTTTGCGCACTATGCATGTGTTTAACACTGCCTACTCGAAAAACATTGACCTATTCGACTCAAGGGAGAATTTATTTAGTACACTTATTAGCAGGGACTTTTTTGCTTCCTGATTATTTCCTATTTCCTATTCTTCCTATACCTGTATATATACTGTGAATTAGTACATATATATGTAGTTATTGTGTATTTACCTATCTATTTATTATTAACTTTTTTTTTTTTTTTTACTGTTTCGTATATTTTATCTGATGATTCATATGGTTCACTGTTCACTGTTCATCGTTTATCTTTTCTTTTTGGCATGTTGATTTTGTTTTTGTCTCTTTGCTTAATGTATCTATCTGTTGTACTTTTTATGTTAAGTATATATAAATATCTTTCTCGATCTATAAGTGAAAACTGTTTAAGGCTTAATTGTTTTACATTTCCATTATGTATCCTTCCTAGTTTAATAAGCTGTTTGTTTTCCATGAAAATAAATAAAAAAAAAAAAAAAAAAAAAAAACTATAAAATATAAATATAGATATATGTATATATATATATATAGATCTAGTAAAGTCATGGTAGCAGCGACCTAACTGACAAGTCCAAGAAATTAGATCTTGTTTATTTACACAGGGTGACAGGACAGGTAAGTTGCCTATATTATTTCACTATGATCATAATCGCAGATACCTTAAACCTTACATTAACCTTACCGAGATCATTAACTTTTTTCATCCGGTTCCTAAGAATAAAAATATTTTACTAGCTCGAATACAGGTAACTTATTTCTAAGAGGTGTTACAATACAATTATAACACCTCTTTCGCTAGCTTGCTTTTAAACATAATAACATAAATAAATAAATAATGCTGGACAGTTCACACAACATTATCTAGCCCCAAGCTAAGCAGAGCTTGTGTTATGGGTACTAGATAACTGATATACTTAATGGCAAATCCATGAATTTGGTATTTTATTATAGACCCGTATGGCATTTACATTTATTATATATATTTCTCTTATAAGTCTGCAGTTTAAGTTTGGGTAAATAAAGTATAAATGGATTTCTAGGCTCAACATTTTTTACAACTAGGTAGGTATATCTGATTGCTATGAAGCAATCAGATAAAGTATTCTGGGTGTTGTTTCACAAGAATACACAATTCTCTTATGTACAGGTACATGCAAGCCAAGGGTAAGATAATTGTAGTCCTATATTCTCTTGATTTAGTTATGTATCTACCTATCCGCAATGAAACCACGTTTTGGACAACCAGATGTTTATTTTTATGCAAAGAATTTAGAATTTGTATGATATCTTATCCTCTACTAGTTGTATCCGTAGGGTTTGATGACTGATGTGAGGCTTACGGCCACCTTTTCTCCGGAGTCCTTCGTGATTTTCTGAAACAAGAAATACATACCTAAGTTATAAACATTGCTAAAGTAAAATTTTCTAGGAATGATTTTTGATTTTTTGATCTAACATGACTCCCAAGTACTTAGTTGAGGAAACTTTGTTAATTATGAGACAGTTACACTGGTCGTCATGTATGTTTTCATAATTATGTATCCGTATGTTGAAATCCCTTCCAGGTTGGGTTCTATTATATATTGTATAGCACATATAGTTAGTTTTTTGAGCATTAAGTACCTAAGTAGGTAATTTTTATCATCAAAGAAGAATCTTTCACCACGCTAGGTCTTTGAAACGAACCAGAGACAGGGGTAAAGAAAGAAACCACAATCTACAAGCAAAATAAGGCCTAGAGCAGGTAAATCGTAGAGCGTACCTCTATACTCTGTCTACGAGGTAAATTATTGACAAAAGTAATATAGGTACTCACTTTTACTTCAAGGCTCACACGCTGCTTAGGCCTTTGGTCGGTCGGTCGGTACGCTGTCGCAGCTCGTCGCATAGGAATACGAAGGCTTCTTTCGACAGCCGGTATTCCTAAATTCGGTCTCCGGGAGATCTTCGACAGGATCAAAGGATGCCCGAAGACTGTCTCGCATTTCCCGTAGCTCACGAGCCCGTTCTTCTTCATCAACATCTATGAAAGAAAATATCTCGCAGACATTCTCAATAACAAAGAACCCCACAAAAGTCCACAATTACACAGAAAAATAAACACTACCGTGTAGCGCTCACCTCTCACCGCCAAAAACACAAGTGTTGAGCGTAACGCTCATCGTCGCCGTCGTGTCATCGTATTCCAAGCGTGAAGCTGTCAAATTTGGCACTCGGACTCAGAAATAAATGAAAAACCGTTAAAAACGGTACGTAAGTGTTTACGATACGACGGCCGTGGCTCGGCTAATACGATCGGTGTTTGGTGTAACGACGATGATCGTAAGCATGGCAGCTGGGACTCAGAATATAAGACTCAGAATATAAGTTTTCAAAGTGTACGCTAGGGGCGCTTATCATATTCCCATACAAAAATGCGTGTTACACTACACCATACACCCGTGCCAAATGGTTGGTAAAAAGCCAGACTCAGCCCTGGACTGTTCAGGTTGTTTCGTATCTACGTCTGGATTGACGGATCATTGGCTTGAATTCAGCTAAAATTACAACACAATTCAGAAATGATCCCTCAATCCAGACGAACCAAATACCTAACCAAAGAATAAATAATAGTACAAGTGAAGGGTTTGGCAGTAACGTTAGACATTAGCGCGGTTAGGTACAAGTTGTTAGTGCTCAAGTTATAATATCATACTTTGTTCACTCCTGTACACTACACCTAGGTACCTACTACATATAAAAATAAGTTATCTCGTGATTTACGTAAAACACAATAGCTGAAGTGTGATAAAAACTACAGAATTCGAATAAATCACAATGTTTTTCGTGTTTTTGACGCGCGGCATTTTTTGTCGCTATTATTATTTTAATTATTACGAACATAATCACCATCTTTATTGCGCTAATCTTTGCGCTGCATCTTTTATTAGACGTACTATTATTTATTCTGTGGCGCTACGAAATACTCCTCAATAATATATTCATACAAGTAGAAGGAATCCGAAATATGTAACATGAATTGTAGCATGTAAATATTTACCAAATAAAAGGTACCTACCTAATTGTACTTCTATGGGAGTCGAGTTTTGTTAGTAGTCGAGCTTTTTTCCCGCCTGACTGACAGGTCAGCCCGGGTAATGTGTTCCCGCCTGACTGACAGGTCAGCCCGGGTAATGTGTTCCCGCCTGACTGAAAGGTCAGCTGATGAGATATGGAGTCGATAGAGCAAAACTTTATTTTTAGAAACATTTATAAAAAAACTGAAATCCAAAAATGCAGTTTTAGTTTTCTTCAAAATTCACCTAATATTTCCTAAGAGCAAACATCTCTAACCACAACATAAAAGGTACTTACCCTAAGAGTTCCATTTTCTTGCCACATCCTGTACCTATAAGGTATATAGGTACCTAAGTAAGGTATTTTCCAGGTTGGTTTCGAATATGTTCAGACAGCAAAGTTATTAATATTATTTCGTCTCTAGTGGCAAATAACATAAACTGTTATCGCATTGGAAGTTTTATTTTTTATTTGTCTCCTTTGTATACCTATACGCATCGACGTAAATAAAATGAATGGACGGGCCTTAGGGAACGATAGTTTTGAAGCTTCTAAACAGACCTAGCTAGTATACTTCGCTTCAGTCAGTCTTTGTCACGGCAACGAGTGACAGCTATGCTGAAAAATACCAAAATTAGATACCTTGGTAATACAATGCCTTCCTGTGCTTTTCTGCAAGTGCAAACAACACAAGAAATACAAATAAAGCTTCAGGCATAGCATTTAATTCGTAAGTAAAGGTTTTGTAATATAATTTTCATCAATTGATAAAAAACTTTTAAATCGTCGTGTGGTAGGAAAACTACATAACTAACACATTTTGCGAAATCGACTTTATTGCATGGTTATGATGGCCCATACATGTCGATGGACACGTCTTGCTCTAGAGGACGAGCGACAAGGAGGACTACGCCCCAGGACATTATCTCAATGTTCCCCACTCTGAATGAAAGTTAACAGACACAAGTTTATACTCGTAGATAGTTTTAATTTTAGTCGACATACCTTTTTCTTTTTGATACTTAGAATTATTGTGTTCCACAATTTTTTTTCATTTTGTTGATTTTATAAGCATTAGTCGTATGATAAGTTTGTTATGTCACTTACTTTGAATTTATAAGTCTGCTAAAATAATGTAGGTGTTTCAGTAGTTTTCTAATATTCAGTCTTGATAAAAAGAAATGATTATAAGTTGGTTTTATTTTAAAATGTATTTTAATATTATATAAATCTATACCCATGGATAGGATTGTCATATTCAAATAAGTAAATAATAATTATATTATAAAAACGGGAAATTTTCACGTACCGTTAAATCGATGTAAGCACCGACATATAATTGATATGATTCACGAAAGTTTTTAAAGTAAATAATAGATCATTTCAATTATTCAAAACTTTGGCGAGGGAAAAATACATAGTCGTTTTTTTATTTTTTTCTCTTAATCAAAAGAACTAAAATGTATTATCATTAAATTCAAAAATAGATACAGTACCAATCTACAACATATCAAAACACGGACTGAAAAATTAGTTACGATAAAAAAGTTATTGCCATTTTTGACGCAATAAAACAGTAAATCGCGTTTTTCTCGCTATGTTGGTTTTGTTGTTGTTATTACTTATTTAGTTTTCCAACTACAGCGACGAAATA
The DNA here is from genome assembly GCA_932527175.1 of Operophtera brumata. Lineage (NCBI taxonomy): Eukaryota > Metazoa > Arthropoda > Insecta > Lepidoptera > Geometridae > Operophtera > Operophtera brumata. The sequence goes on along the minus strand of OW052239.1, from coordinate 46,503,312 downwards.
TTTGACAAGACTTCACGCATGACGGATGGTCCGGTACAGACTGCAAAAAAATCTGATGCCTAAGGGGTATCGTATTGATTTAGAATTGTAATTTGCATTATTTACGTCAAAACATTGCTAAGCACGTCGTTTTAGGTAATTGCATATAATATGTAATGGCATGTTAATTAACCTTATAGCTTTCCAAAAAAAATCTAAGGTAAACAAAAATGGATAGAAGTCATAAGACGAGCAAGAACAGACGACTTTTGGAAGTGGAATACATTTTCCCGTATTAGCTCTGATCATTTTCTACACAATGAATTCTATACGCCAAAAAACGGTTAGTAGTAGTAGAGCTTTTTTGTGAAAGAGTTCGTCCGGGGAGGTACTACCACCAAACCTGTTTCTGCCGCAAAGCAGTAGTGCTCGCATTGCTGTGTTCCGGTTTGAAGGGTAAGGGTGCCGATGAAATTACGGCCACATGGGACTTTTCATCTTTATGTTTCAGGGTGGCGGGCGCAGTGGAATGCCACATAGGGCGCGTCCTAGGTGGACGTGACCTGAGGTAATGCACTGTTCATAGGCAGAGGGTACCACTTAACATCAGGTGGGCCATCTTCTTGATCTGTCATTCCAAGTAGTATAAAAAAACTCATTGTGCAAAATTCTTAAAACTGCACTCTGCAGTTTCTTAAATACTGGAATTTTTATACATTTATGTTTCCGTACGATTTTTATGATATTTTCTTAGTTTATTGAGTGATGAAAAATATATTTTTCACAAATTCATTGAGCTGATGACCTTAGGTGGACTTGCTTTTCTATTGATTTATATTGTGTATGTTTGAGAGCTGAAAAATAGATACGTAACTACATAAAACAGAAGGGAACCATGTATTTTTGTAAAAGTTTCATTCAATAATTGCATTTTTTTCGGCGATTTTTTGTACTATAAACCTACTGAAATAACTTTAGAAAACACATTGCATCTGTTAAAGTATTAAGTATTAAAAAAATACAGTTTTTAAGAAGTTCAATAATTTAATTTCACCTAGTTTATTTACAAGACCGCCAGGAGTGGCGCTATAGAGAAGAGGCCTTTACTCAGAAGTGGCTGGATAGATAGATAGATAGATAGTTTATTTGTTGACCGTACCCTAAATCCGAATTGTCTTATTTTTCACGGACGTTTTGTATGGGTAAGGCCAGTCCATTTATTTTACTTTGGTCGAAGCCTATACGTATAGCTTAGTGCTAAATACACAAATTTGATAAAAAAGTACAGAAAACATGTATTATTTCGTTTAGGGGTAACCATGGCTTTACTGTCTGTACAATAAATGTTTACAGTGTGTCCCACGGCCACTCTACATGGAGGACAAGTAGGTACCTAATTTAAATATTGAAGTTAGGAAGTTTACATAATTAGAGACCGTTCCTTTATTTTGTAATACATGTCAGTAATACTGCATTCAAGGATATCAAGAAAGTCACTGGCCTAAGCCGGGACTCTAACCCGCTAAATTAGGTTTATTCCCGTTGTACACGTTGAGCTAAAGAACAACAAAAACAAAACTGTATTTTATACTAGGTACCGATTGAAATGGTAAACCACAAGGATCAATTCCTTTTTAATGACATGGTATTTAGGAACTTTAGTTTTAATTTTGCACGCCGTTATGTGGCAGAATATACCTAAAGGAGCATTTCTTTTTTTTACATTATATTAACATCTTTTATACCTACATTCTTGCGAATAAATGATTATGATTAGGATTATGATTATGAACACCATGACATTATGAAATAAGACACAGGAATTGTGTCAAAACAAATTGCTCAGTGTCACAGAATAAATATTAGTACAAGCAGGTACTAGGTTTGTGTTGCTTTTTGAACAGCATTTTAAATTGAATGGAATATTGAATGGTGTTCCTTTAATTTGAGTGAGTATTATTGTATTGAGAAGGAATTGTTCCTTGTAATTTACCCTTTCGATGACACCGCTAGATGCTGTCCTCCATTAGTACCTAGTATAGGTAGTATTATTTGATCTGTGCCTCCATGTAGCGAGCCGCGGTACATACCTACTGTATTATATAAGTACTTACCTAATTAATAAAAACAAGATCAGATTAAATTATATAATTTACAAATTATTTTGTGTAGATCACCTTCATGTGACTTTATTTACTCAATAATGTGAGGTCGCGTAATACCTGTTACTAATGAAAGGCCACAATAAGCAGTAAGTACCTACCTGCCTACACTACCAGTGTCAAAAAAGCTTAGATGGGAAAAAAAAGAAAAAAAAAGTTGACCTCTGTGGTGCGGCTGGCGTTCACCTGCGACGCAGAAGGTTGCGAATTCGATTCCCGCCTCGGAACAAATATTTGTGCGATCTGCAGATATTTGTTCAGGGTGTTCTGGGTATTTTCTATGTATAATAAAAAATATCTATCTATGTAATATATTGTATTAAGTATATCAGTTGTCATACCCATACCCAGTCTTACCTTCCCGGCTTAAACCAAGCAGTACTGTGTCGTTTCGCTCTTCGTAATTTTATTCCTAAAAATAGGTATAATACTTTATTTAGTGCTCAAAAAGTCCAAAAAGTTTCTTCATAGATATATCTGTCGTGTGCAACATTTTGTTTTGTGAATAATTAACTGTTTTGAACAATAATCGTGTAAATACTGTGAGATTTGCTGAACTACAAACTTAATTTTTTTTTCCAAAGTGCGGTCAGTTCGATAAGTGTTGTGTGCGATATCATTAGCCTATACAACACCACTACTCTTACCGTAATTACTCAACCCTACATGGTGAACTATTATTTCAAACGTCACATTATAAGCCGAGTTGGCCCTGAGGCTTGGACGGGCGAAATAACGCGCTCTTCAACTGTGGGCGCTTGGTTCGTTCGCACCCGAACTATAGAAACTTTTTGCGTTTTTTTTTTTTTTTTGTTTTTTTTTTTTAAAAAAAATTTGGCGCGAGATCACAGCAATGATTTGTTATGCGTGTAATAAAAAACTGCAGAGCTCAGACCGCGTCTTGGAATGTTGTCCGTGTACCACGAAATACCACATCGAATGCCTGAACATAACACGTGAACAATTCGCAACGCTATGTGTGGAGTCTCGAAGGAATTGGGCTTGCCCATCCTGTAGTAACATTACCAAGCGTTCAAAATCTAACATTAGTACTCCCGTTCGACTAACACAGGTTCCTCCAATCGATTCAGTGGATAATTTATCCCTCGTTAATTGCTTAGATCGCTCTGATTCCCCTCTACCACCTTTGCTACCAACTCCGAAGACAACTGAAGACAGCAATGTGGTAACCATGGATAAAATTAGTAGCCTATTGGACCAAAAGTTGAATAACTCATTGGCTGCCTTCATGGAAAACTTCAGAGCCGTGCTCAAAGAGGATGTTAAAAAACTCGTCCACGCCGAAATCGACGCTACTGTACAAGAGCTGAAAGACGACTTTACAACTACGACGAACTTCATATGTGAGGAACAATCCTCCCTGAAACGAGCTTTTGAAAATAAATCTCAATTGATAAAGGGCCTGGAGGCCGAGAATATGCGAGTGCAAAAAGAGCTTAGCACGCTTGGAAATCGTCTATCGTCTATGGAAAAAATGACCCGAAACCAAAACTTGGAAATTCAGGCTGTTCCTGAGAGTCGCAACGAGAATCCACTGGCTTTATTCCGCAACTTGTGCGATGCAATTAAACTGCCAATCGAAGATAATCAAATTCATTCCTGTCGTAGAGTTGCAAAAATAAATGCCACTTCGGACAGACCGCGGAACATTCTTGTGTCACTCGTCAATCCTCGTCTAAGGGATAATGTTCTTTCAGCGTGCCAGCGCTTCAATAAGACGCACAAGGATGGTGCTCTCAACACTACGCATCTGGGGCTCCCAGTTGAAAGACGAAGGATCTATGTGAACGAGCATCTGTCCCCGGAATGCAAGGCTCTTCACGCTGCAGCGAGAAAGCTGGCTAGCGAAAAGAAATATAAATTCGTCTGGGTGAAGTATGGTCGTGTGTACGTACGTAAAGAAGAAACCTCGGGGTGCATCCTCGTCAAAAATTTGGACACTCTTAACAAGCTTGTGTGATTTGTGCCACTAGGTTCTGCTTATTACTTTTTACTTCCTGGTTTAATTATAATTGGTTTATTTTCTGATTTTTATGATGTTAATGTTCTATCAAAATGTAAATCGTATACGTACTAAACTTAAAGAATTTTTCCTAAGTGTTTTAAATAGCGATTATGATATTATTTGCATAACTGAAACTAACCTAAACACTAGCTTCTTTGACGGCGAGCTGTTTGACGCCCGTTATAATGTAGTAAGGCGAGACAGACATGAATCATGTGCTCGTAAGACGGAGGGTGGAGGCGTCCTGATTGCTCTTAAGAAAAACATTAGCTTTATCCGTCAAACTTCGTGGGATTCTGAGGTCGAAGACCTATGGATTAGTATCATGCTGAATTCCACTAATATTAAAACTCTCAATATTTGCCTTTGTTATCTTCCTCCTGGTTCAACTCACGACTACACTAATAAATTTTACGATAACTGTCAAAATGTTATTTTAAAATCTGCTGATACAGACGAATTTCTTTGTGTTGGTGACTTTAATATTCCTGAACTTCCCTGGTCTTCGTCTTCGGACAACAATGTAATGAAACCTGGAGAGCCACTTGGTTATAAAGCTAACATGCTTTTAGAGACAATGACTCTATGTAACCTATCCCAATTTAATCATATACCTAATGAAAAAGGCAGGTACTTGGACCTCATTCTTTCTACCTCTAACTCTATCCAAGTTTACGGAGCAGACCCTTTGAGCCGGATAGACAAACACCATCCTGCTTTAGCTATTGATATTAAGTTATGTTCCAGTGACTCTAAAATTTTCCTGAGTAAAAAGCACAAGCGCCCCAATTTTCATAAGAGTAATTTCGATGATATAACCATTGACTTGAGTACGGTGAATTGGTCAACGATATTTCCTACCACTGACGTTGATTCTATGATTGCTGCTTTTTACGTAGAGTTTCGAAAGATTATATTCAAGCATACACCATTGACTACAGATGAGACCCATATGTATCCAATTTGGTTTACGCCATCCTTAAAGCGAGCCCTGAAAGAAAAGCTAAAGTATCACCGCAAATTTAAGAAATTTGAGAATCCTCGTGACTACGACACATTTTCCATGCTTCGTCGCAGATGTAAAAAAATGATTGCTGATGATTACAGGACTTTCACATCTTCAGTAGAAGCTTCTCTAGAAAATAGCATAAAACACTTTTGGCGCTTTGTGAATAGTAAGAAGACGTCCAACTCTATCCCCCAAACAATTAAATATGGAAATCTTGTTTCTTCGGAGAGAAGCGGTATTTGTGAATTGTTCTCAAATTATTTTAGCTCAGTATTTGAAAAGGCACGGGACTTTTCTATGGCTAGCGTGGAACCGTGTTGTAGTAACAATGTTCTTAGCAACATAGTTATTACCCAGAGAGAGATACAGCTGAAAATAGCAAGGCTCGATTCTGGCAAAGGAGCTGGACCTGACGGCATACCCCCTTTGCTAATAAAAAAATGTGGGCAGGTATTAAGCGTCCCCCTCTTTCACATATTTAATGCTTCGCTCCAGGCCGGTGTGTTCCCATCAGAATGGAAAACTGCTCACGTCGTACCAATCCTCAAGTCCGGTGATAAATCATGTTGCGAGAATTATAGACCGATAAGTATTCTATCATGTTTTGGTAAGCTGTTCGAGTCCTTGGTTTATGACAGCCTGTATCACCACATATCACCTTATTTATCTCCTAGACAGCATGGTTTTATTAGTAAGCGATCCACCACATCCAACTTATTGGAGTACAAAAACTTTTTATGTAGTGCTTTTGCAAAAAAGGTTCAAGTAGACAGTATTTATACTGACTTTTCAAAAGCCTTCGACAAGGTAAATCACTCTATTTTATGTTCCAAACTTATGTCATATGGTATCCATGGTAATCTTCTGCGGTGGATTGAGTCCTACCTAAATAGGAGAAGTCAACTAGTTGCTATAAAGGGTTTTATATCATCACCAGCATCAATTACTTCTGGTGTACCCCAAGGCTCACATTTAGGCCCCTTGTTCTTTGTTGCCTTTATAAACGATTTGATTGATAAATTATCTTGTCAATGTCTATTATATGCAGATGATCTTAAGGTTTACTGTGCCATCAATGATGTAAATGATGCCATGCTTCTCCAATCTGACCTGGACGTCGTACACAGATGGTGTGACGACAATCATATGTTTTTGAATGTCAGCAAATGCTTCGTCATATCATTTACAAGTAAAATTAATAAAATTATGTATGACTATCGGTTACAGGGGAAATTATTGGATAGAAAACATGTAGCTAAAGACCTTGGAGTGTTATTCGACGAGAAACTTACCTTTCATGCTCACTATGACAGTATTATATCTAGAGGTTCTCAATTACTTGGTTTCATCTCTAGAACAACTAAAGAATTTAAAAACCCGCGAAGTCTAATTTACCTTTTCTTTTCTCTAGTCCGCAGCGTCTTGGAATATAACTCAATCATTTGGTCTCCATACTATCATGTTCATACCGACCGTATCGAACGTATACAAAAAAAAATGTTAACTATCTTGTGTTATAGGCACGGTTGGAATAGAGAACTACCGTCTTACTCGAAGAGGCTCGCGAAATTCCAAATTCATTCCCTTGAGTCAAGACGTAAACTCCACTTACTAGTATACCTCTTTAAAATTATACATTCTCACATTGACTCAGCTACTCTACTCTCTCTTATTAACTTTAATATTAAAATAAGATCTCGTAATCCATTCTCGAATACCTTCGCCCTCAACGTCTGTACGAACAACACATCTTTCTTTAATCCGCTAGTTAGAATGTGTCGCCTATACAACGATTTGTTAATCAACAATAGCAGCTCGATTGATGTTTTAAATAATAATTTATATAAATTTAAAAAAGCTACTTTATCCGCTCTTGAAAAAGAGTGAGTTTTCTACACCTTCTGTTTTAAATGTTAATTTAGTTTTATGTAAATGTTTGTTAAATTATGATCTTCTTTACTGTTTGTTTTTATATAATCGTGAAGTGTACACATGTTTTGGAATATAACCTAGTTAAAAATTTCTGTAATGTACTTTTATAATAATTTTCGGTTGTATTCTGTTTTGTGTGCCATATGTTATAAATAAATATAAATAAATACAAGCTCTGCTTAGCTTGGGGCTAGATAATGTTGTGTGAACTGCCCAGCATTATTTATTTATTTTAGTTCATTTTAATCGGAACAGTTATGTACATAAATACATACATAGACACACGCCTTTTTCCCCGAAGGGGTAGGCAGAGCCTCAATGTGCCTCTTTTCACGTGGGTTGCACCGTCGTGGAATATAGAGGTGACAAGTGGTGAGCTCACAGCGACCATTGCTTCCCACGACTGACTCGGCTAACGCTTTCTTCCAGTAATAACACATTCCATAATAAGCTAGCAGGCAGTCTCATTTCACCACCGAGAGTCCAGGAATGTATTGAGCTAGTTTCAGCTTTGATCGGAGCAGTCGTAATGTATAGAAATGGTCAACAAACGGCGACATCGGTGTCATACTAAACATCCTGGATAACACTTCTTCTTACTCCAGACTCTATGGTTGCATCAATGTCGGCCAGAGGACCTAGTCTATGTATCAAGCAGCTACACGGGCACTGGCGTGTGATGTAGGTACCTACACTAGAACACGTATTAGTATCCGTCCGTTTTTTTTAATGTAACAGTCGAGAAACGTTTTCAACTTTACTGTATATTAGGTACCCCACCAAACTTTTTCTGCTACTTACCTACATAGTGTCAAACATAATTGTACGTAGGTATTGAATTATTGGTTGACACCATGAATTTAGAGATAAATGTGTTGCTCACACGCTATGGTTCAGTGTCAGCCATGGACCTTTGCACCCAAAAGGTCCATGGCTGACACTGAACCATAGGTAGGTAGTTCTTTGCACTGAACTCTCAACTAGGAAGACAATGAGTATTATGATGGGGTCCCATGACCTGTCTACAGACAGGCGTCTCAAGCATAAATTAATTATAATTCGAACTGCTAAGGAGTGGAATACACTACCGTCGTCTGTCTTTCCTGAAAACTATAATCTGGGTCTCTTCAAGTCAAGAGTGAATAGGTGCCTTCTAGACCTTTGTGCTTCATCCTCGGCCACATCGTCACTTACCAACAGGTGAGATCGGGGTCAAACAAAGGTCTATCAATGTTAAAAAAAAAAAAAAATATACAGCGTGAGCGCGCGTCTTCACTCGCGATATATGTAGGTACATACCAGGGAGAACAATAGGGAGACACACTGCTTATTTATCTCGCTAGGTGGCGCATTATCGCCGGTGTTGTTTCGAGGTCTAACAAAGGTCTATAAATGTTTAAAAAAAACTGTCAATACGAGTAGTGTCAAATATCAATGGATAATTTTAGTAAATAACCATTACATAATAGTCTGGTATAAAACATGCCTCTGTGTAGTGCATTTCAGTGTACAAATAAAGGTAGGTACACACCGTTTCCCTTCTTGAGAAAAAGACGAGACCACTAAATGACAAGCACCAGCGATGGTGGCGCCATCTGAGATTAGTTTTGCCTGTGGCTTCCCATTACTAGCAGTGTAGCAGTGTCTTTATCCGTGTCATAATTGGTTCAGCTGGTAGGTAGGTACTTTTAGCTTGTGGGATTAGTTCCTGGGATCAATACGGATGCCCCCGGCTGGGGTGTCGTGACGACGACGCAGCAGCAGAGCAACAAACAAACACTTGACATTTAGGTAGGTAGGTAGGTACTTATATTAGATCTTACCTATAGAATTTTACCAACATCGCAAGGTCATCAACCCTAATTATGTAGGTACCTACACGGAAATAGCGTTATACGTAAAACAAACAAACTCAGTATAAAAACATTAGGTACCTACGCTTTTAATTTTACAAAAGGAAATTGTTTTTACAACAAATATTTATGTTAACGAGTTGGTTTAAAAAAAAGTACTAAAGTTTAGGATTGTATTCGTTAAAATTTAGTACCTAGTTAGTTGTTTTATTATGTAGTACCTACCTATGTAAGAAACTAAGTTGCAGTTTAGTTAACATAAAACAAGCAACCTCAAAAAAATTGCGATGCAGTGGGCATATAAGTCATAAGTCCTGACTAGTTGTTTCCTTGTTTTGTTGTTGTTTGGCTTCCTGTCCTAGTTTGTTTCTTTTAGTTTGTATTATTAGCTATTAAGGTGTACAATAAAGTATTTTCTATCTATCTATCTAAGTCCTCACTAGTTTTTAACACCAAATTGTTACACTTATTTACGCAAATAAATATCATAAATCTACGTTTTTTTTTATTTATTGATCATGTAATACGAGTATTTAAATGATGATGTACACCTTAGGTAGGTACCTAGTACCTATTATTACTTGTACCACAGATAAAATTAATACTATACTAGTAGGTACTTGTAGGGTCAAGGAGGCTACAGTGGCTCGGATTTTTTCAAATGGCTAAAAATGTTGAAAATCATTATTGGATTAATCTGAAACATGCATTGATTGTTGGTTAGGTATTCTAGTTTAATTCTGCATTATTATAATTACACTAAATATTACTAAAATAAAATGAGAGTGCAAAAACTAAACATCGGGAATTGAGCCACTGTATACACCTAGGTGTACACAGTGGCTCAACCCCGTAGTGCACAGTGACTCTAGTAGTACACAGTGACTCAACAGTATTTTAAAAATTATATTTATATTGAAAATCAAAAGACAGTTATATTTATTTTATCAAAATCAAAAACTTAGGATATCTACCCTCTAATCAGTTCACTTTTGGTTCTTACAAAGGTATTTATCATTTATAGAGATCAACAGTTACTACACATTTAATCAACGATGTTAAACTTCAAGGACAGTCTCTTGTTCGGCTGTAAAAATTATGTTGACTGAATAGTTGGGTTGCAGCTGTGAGGGTAACAACTCCTCAAGCGAAGGACTGTCTTTGGTTTTCCAATAATATCTCTTGAGTGTAGCAAAAGGCTCTCTTTGATGCCTTTCGGATAGATTCCCCATTCCTGATTAATTTCAAGCCCTCTTTAATGTTTTCGTGGGTAGTATTTCCAATTTTTCGCGCAGTTTGTGGTCGCGGCATACAACAAACAAAATTAAAAGGTCAAATTATTTAATTTTTAAGTGTTGTCTATATTTGGTTATTCAAAAAAAATTACTAATTAAGAATCAATAACATGTAGTACACAGTGACTCAGAGTCACTGTGTACTTCTTAGATTTGAGCCACTGTGCACGACCACGCCATTTTGAATAAATCTGATCACAGCATTCGATTCAAATAATAATTACGATAAACAACTACATGAATGATAGCACTATAGTATTAACTAATGGGTAAATATAACATGCAATACAAATTGTCACAGCTTAATGTATGAAAAACAAAAGAAACTCACCTCAAAAAGTAATTTTGTGAGCACGAAAACAAAAACACGCCGTCACACCACCGTACGACGCTTGACCCGCCGACCGACTGGTTAGAGCTTGTTTGGGGTCCACATGCTAGTATTGTGTGACAAGGACATAAATATATCGCGCGTCTTTCGGGTAATAACATGAATGAGTCACTGTATCCGACTGAGCCACTGATGCCCCCCTGACCCTACTATTATTTATTCTGTGCTATTATGTTGCAATATCTATGTAGGTATTTATCCCGCCCGCGACTTCGTCTGCGAGTAGTTTTATAAGACCAAAAGACAATTAACAGTTCAATTTAGATTAAAAAATATTCCGTGAACGAACTGCCGACCCGAAACCCGACTGCGTGAATAATTTGGAATGGAGATAACTGGTAATAGTAATAATAGTATAATAACTGGATAATAGTAGTAGTAGAGCTTCTTTGTGAAAGAGTTCGTCCGGGGAAGTACCTACTACCAGCATACCTAGTTCTGCCGCAAAGCAGTAGTACTCGCATTGCTGTGTTCCGGTTTGAAGGGTAAGGGTGCCGGTGAAATTAATAAATAAATAATAAATAATGCTGGACAGTTCACACAACATTATCTAGCCCCAAGCTAAGCAGAGCCAGTGTTATGGGTAACTGAATACAGGCACACGAGACATTTTCATCTTTATGTCTCAGGGTGGCGGGCGCAGTGCAATGCCACGTAGGGTGCGTCCTAGGTGGGCGTGACCTGTGAGGTAACGCACTGTTCATAGGCAGAGGGTACCACTTAACATCAGGTGGGCCTTTTGCTTGACCCGTCATTCCAAGTAGTATTAAAAAACTGGATTCCCAGAATAACATATAGGCACACTTTTATCCCAAAATTCTCACGGGATCGAAACATACGCGGGTGAAACCGCGGGGCGATGCTTTTTTTTAACATTGATAGACCTTTGTTTGACCACGATCTCACCTGTTGGTAAGTGACGATGTGGCCGAAGATGGAGCACAAAGGACTAGAAGGCGCACCTATTCACTCTAGCCTTGAAGAGACCCAGATTATAGTTTTCAGGAAAAACAGACGACGGTAGTGTATTCCACTCCTTAGCAGTTCGCATTATAAAGGTAGAACTGAAACGTTTTGTGCGAATAGAAGGTATACTAATGACGTAAGGATGGTACTGAGCCGTACGCCTACGCTCGTCCTATGAAAAGGAGATGGTGGGATCAGATTGTGCAGTTCCTGGGAACATTCCCCGAAATGTAACCTATAGAAGATCGAAAGGCATTCAACCTTACGGCGATGCTCGAGACTCTGGATCTTAGTCTCCGCCATATATTGCTCACCTATAGCCTGAAAGCTCTACGTTCGATCGAGTCCAAGGCAGCAAGCTGGTGTTTGGCCGAACCATCCCAAACATGGCAACAGTAGGTACCTACTTCATACCTGCCCGGACTTGTGCTTTATATAAACTGAGAAGCTGTCCTGGTGTGAAGTAACGCTTTACCTTATTCAAGATGCCTAGCTTCATGGCAGCTGTTTTTGCCTAAGACTCGATGTAGGAGCCAAAGTTGAGAGTTGGCGTGAGCGAAACACCTAAGAGCTCGAGGTGATCTCCTATAGCTACAGGTACATCTCGGAATACAGGAACTTGGAGAAACGACTTTTTTTCGCCAAGAGACAAGCCTGCGTTTTAGAGGCATTGAACTTGACTAGATTGGCATCACCCCAGTCGGATACAGCCTTGAGAGTCAAATTCAGACGTTGCAGCATCTCATCTCTTAACTCCTTAATTTCATTCTGCCTAGCTCGCGCAGTGGAAACATATCTCTCCACAACTGTGCTGTCGCCTGCATACCCAATGATACGGGGCATTAGCAGATCATTAATGTGCAGCAGAAACAGTGTGGCAGATAGCACTGAGGTACCCCGGCGTTAATAGCCAATTGATCCGACGAGCAGCCTTCAATAACTACACGAATGGATCTTTCCCTCAGAAAGTCTGCGAGCCACAAGCAGAATTGAACTGGCAGTCCGTAGGCAGGAAGCTTGCCAAACCCTATCAAAGGCCTTCGAGACGTCTAATGAAACAGCCAGTGCTTCACCATGTTTCTCGATGGCCTCGCTCCAAATGTGCGTGGCATACACTACAAGGTCCCCAGTAGACCGGTTTCGGCGAAATCCGTATTGGCGATCACTGAGGAGGTCGTTACCTACGAGGTATGCTTCCTATTCAGTACATGCTCCATACATTTACAAAGTAGGGAGGTGACCGAAATAGGGCGGTAGTTTGAAGGGTCAGCACGATCGAATGCCTTTCTTGGGTACAGGTTGCACGTTAGTGAGCTTCCAAGATCGATCGATCGAGCTTCGATGCTAGTGTTTATATAAAATAAACTAAAATTCAATGTTGTACTATAATTTATAATTCACATCATAAAATATATTAAAAACCATGTTACTTGTTACTTTACACACAATAATGTACAAATTTATTTAAATGCTTGACTATACCCTTAACTAGATACTCTCACAACAAAAACAAACAAATTTATTTATTTCTTTTAACACTCAAATAATTTACTTACAATATAAAACTATGCTATAATGTACACTAATCAGCTTACAACTATACAAATAAAACAGCAATTGTGCGGAAAAGGCAAAAATTTCATTTTACTAAATAATATAGCTTCCTATTACAATTACAGCAAATGGCGTATTGCGTATCAGAGAGTTAGGCTGAGATAAATACTAATGCTTAGCATTGTCTCTGTCCCTCTCTAGCACGCGTGATTCGACATGTGTGTGAAAGTGACAGGGATAATGCTAAGCATGAGTACGTGCTAAGTAAGATCTATTTATATCGGCCTGAGTAATACTCAAACGACGAGACAATTTAAACATTTAAAAAAAACCCTAGTTCACTTACAAATAAAACCGCATATAAATCGGAGCACCCGCTGCCCCATAGATCCTGTTCATCCTATGCTGGTCATCATCAGACCCTGGCGCCTGATGTGAAAATGAACATTTAAAGCCCAATTAGAAGGTTGTAGCCGCAAAAATGCAGAGCTTCCTTAAAGTTGGTGCGAGCTGATGATGCTGGAAACGGCTGCACCAATTTGCACAAAACATAGCTCAGACCCATCTCGCAAATACCATCTTTTATACAAAAAAGACAGCATTGAAATCAGAGCAGCCGTTTTGGAGCTACGATGGCACAGACATACACACATAAAATACCCCTCGGATTACGTAGGGGGGTTCAAGACATGGATCCCACCACCTTAGGGGGAGTAGGCAACTGGGTAATACTACCCCCTTAATGTTTTATAGTGCACTGATGGAACGCGCGACTTCATCCGCGTGGGGTTTTTCCATTCATACTTTAAAAGCCCGCATCACCCTTTTAAGGGATGGATTTTGGAAATTCCTTTCTTAGTGCACACCACAAAATAAATTTACTCCCCAAATTTCAGATTTCTAGGACTTACGGTTAAGCTTGCGCGTTGATAGTCAGTCAGTCACGCAATGATGTTTTATGAAGCTTTTATTTAGCTTGCAATGTATGTATGTTTGTCTGGGTGCAACTGAATTTTAAAGCAGTTATCCTCAACCGATTGATCTGATATTTTGCATACCTGTCAAGATCCGATGACAATGCAATATTATGGTGACAGCGAGCTGATCTGATGATGGAGACGGAAGGTGGACAACGGAACTCCTCGAGGGATAATAGTAGACTGGCCGTGTTCAGGCTCATTTTGTTCAGCACACGGTTACGATAACAAATTTTATAAAAGTTTTTTTTTGTGATATATATTGATTTCAATACAAAAAATATATTTTTCACTAAAAAACATATATATATATATATATATATATATATATATATATATATATATATATATATATTTTGTTGAGTAGCTACCCGCCCCGGTTTCTTTCAGATTCTAAGGTGAGATCTACCAGTAAGCCGTTAAAACCTAAATCAGTTGTTTCTTGAACTCATAGACATTGATTAGTTTACGTTGGTCGGTATGACCACCTTCTCCGATTACAATAGTAATTCCGAGACACCTTATACCGAGGCTGCCTTCTGATACGCGATACGCCCCGAGTGAGATAATGTATGGCGAGTGATTGGAGCCTTCACACGGCGACCTAGCGTCCGCTCACACGTTACCCAACTTACCAAATTTTATCAAAATCGGTTAAGCCGATACGGAGTGATTGAGAAACAGCCACTCAGTTACATTAATATTATTAGTTTATTTATCTGTCGCCGTGTGAAGCCACCTTCAGACTATAAACCATTCGCTCTGAGAAATCAATAAATCTGAATCAAAGTATAACCTTAATCCCCCCTCCCCCTAGATAAATTGCAATTCAAGCGTTATACGTAAACGCTGAGCAAATGTACAGGATTGGCGTTGACGTCATCTCCATACGTTTGCTTGGCGATCTCGTATAACGCCAAAGCTTGGATTACATTTTGTATATTGTTCTATTGGCCCCGGTAGGTCTGGCAATGCTTGGATCGTAAGTTGGTGCAGGTTCGATTCCCGCGTCGGATCAATAATGTCTGTCTGATGCTTTGTTTCGATATTTAGATACGCAAGATTAAAGTGTGGGAAGCTGAAGTCGTCTTAGAAGTGGTCAAGCGAAGCTGCAGGCGTTTCTATCACTCAGTCCCCAGTTACAGTAAGGCTGAGATAAATGACGTAACTTAGCACGTGCTGATGGTTAGCATTGTCGCTGTCCCTCTCTAGCACGCGTGATTTGACATGTGTGTGAACGTGACAGGGATAATGCTAAGCATTAGTACGTGCTAAGTAAGATCTATTTATCTCAGCCTTAGAGTTCGTAAAAAGGTTATATTTTTTTTTAAATATATATCACGCCCCGCCAAATATTCAAGGTAAATTAAATAAATTAATTTTCATTCGCGGTGTCTACGATAAAAAACTGGCCAAGTGCGAGTCGGACTCACGCACGAAGTTTTCTACCATAAAAACGTCAAAAAAATAACGTTTGTTGTATGGGAGCCCCTCTTCAATATTTTTTTATTCTGTTTTTTAGTATTTGTTGTTATAGCGGCAACAGAAATACATCATCTGTGAAAATTTCAACTTTCTTACTATCACGGTTCATGAGATACAGCCTGGTGACAGACAGACAGACAGAAGGACAGCCGAGCCTAAGTAATAGGGTCCCGTTTTACCCTTTGGGTACGGAACCCTAAAAATGTAGACGTTATTTCTTTCAAGATGTAGGTATGAGTATATTCAAAATGACACTTTGTTCCTTGTTAATTAGGTCGGACTTGTAATAAGTTTGTTTTAGGCGATGTCCAAAGAGTTGTTTTGAATGTGTTGTTTGTTTATGAGGCGATAATATAGCCTTAGACTCATTTCTCAGAGTCGGCCTGACTCATTAGAAATGCATTTTCAACCTCAATGTGTGAAACCGCTGTACACCAAAAAAGATATTGACGAAGGTTGTAGGTATCCAACTCGTCGTTTTTAAGTATTTACGTATATTTTTCTATTTTATTTTTTTATTAATCAGTTCTCCCTATCATTAAAGGTTTGCTGGAAGAAAACTCTTTTAGGGTTAAGCTCGCCTTTGTACATGTCCTCTATGTAAGTTGTTTTTGTTCTCTGTTTGTGTGTACTATAAAGAATAAAGAAGTTTTTTTATATTACTACCTACTTGCTTGTCATTAAGGCATCTGTTATGATATCTTGCTGACCATTTGATAGCGTTGGCTATCATCGGACAGGCCTATATCACACTTTGATTAGTGATTAGTGCAGTGCTTAGTGATTAGTACGAAACAGTATTGGATATCACTCGCAAATACTCGCAATACATGTTTAATGCACTAACCACTTGAACTACGGTGCATTTTACACTACACTTATTTTCAAGGTAAGAAATGATAGCATCTTCATTTTTAGAGTTCTGTACCCAAAGGGTGCCAACAAACCCTATTACTAAGTCTCCACTGTCCGTCTGTCCGTCTGTCAGCGGGCTGTATCTCATGAACCGTAATAGGTAGACAGTTGATATTTACAGTGTGTATTTTTATTGCCACTAAAACAATAAATAATTAAAATTAAATAACATCAAAAAATTAAGGGGCCCTTATACAAGAAACGTGTTCTTTTCAAGTCCTTAAATCTTGTACGACAGTACGGAACCCTCCGTGTACGGGTCCTACTCGCACTTGGCCGGTTTTTAATTTACAAACATGGAACACGGCTTTCGGTGATAATCTGGTGATTTTAATAAAAGGTATTTTGCGTATATGGTTGTATTAGGAAATCTAGTGTATTGCAAACATAATATTTTGCGATGCGTAAAAAACCATGAAAAATAAACTATTGATTTAACTCATTATTAACACAATTAGCATATATGTTATTGTTTCGGTAACATGTAGTAAGTTTATGTGAGTGTACGGTCAACGCAAACAGCGAGGCGCTAAGTGAAGCTAATTGAATCACCGTAGAACAGGACATTACTTGTTTTTGCGCGTTATTAGCAAATCTGCAAAAACATCTATTACTTAGACAAGTTAAAGTACTTCCGTGGTATCTCTTAGATCACGCCACACTTCATGGCCGGTCGGAACACACGTGTGACGCAGGTGCTGTCACCAGCGTCATGCTCAGTGAGCGATCAGTGTCCCATGGCGTCAATATTCTAGTGATGAGTACCTCACTCGTGAGGTAGGTACCTCGTTTGAGTACCATGAAAGAGTTACTCGTTTTATTTCCTCACTTTTCCGTGCTCAAGTCCGTTCGAGCCAAGTTCTGACTGAGTGACTGATGCAAATTATGCAAAACTGATGAACGGGTGAACTTATGACTGAGAGTTATTGACTCGCAACAACTCCCAACCCGCAATTTGAATCCCTCACTCGCTAGACGGTACTCTGTCACAATCACCACATTACCTCACCTCAAATGAAAATAAATAATTAACCTTAAGAGTAACTGGCAATGCAAAACGAGGTCTCCCTCATCCACATTTGAAATAGACGAGTTACCCAGCACTACAATATTCAACGATAACACCAAAACAAAACCACAGCCAAAAGTTAGATTGGGGGATTCTTGCCTGAACTGGCCTGACAATTTAATAACTCCAGAATTAAAAAAACACCTGTTGCTGTTGAGTCGTTGCGTTACATGCTCACTTAGTAACAGTAAAGGTTAAAAATTTGATGTTAATACAGTAATTACTTGAGGATGTAATCTAAATAAATCATAGACAAATAAACACGATTGGTGGAAACATATATCGACAGCTTTATTTTTTGAAATTGGCCCTCCTAATACCTATTTCAGGTCCCTCTTTCAATTAGAGAAAATATTAAGCGTAATTTTTTATACTATTCAGTCGACAATCACATTACTTAGAATAATAGTAGAGAATTATTTTTTTATATTTACTACTTTAAAAGCAAAACGAAGTTTTATCATTTGTCGCTAACGCCAGTTATTTCCGAGCTGAAGAAATCTATACATCATCTCTTACCGGGTTCAAGTGAGCAATAGCGCTGTCTGTTTCTTGCAGCAATTGTTTTCTTGCTAGACTCCGCCCATTCGGTATTTTATTATAACGCCTTATTTTTTTTTTTTTTTTTTTTTATCGTTATCTCATCTGGGTCGAATTCTTTAATCTGAAAATGTCAGTTCAATTCAAGCAAGGATCCCTCGAGCGATAGTAACGTCAACGGTCCAAACGTTCAGTAAATAGCGCGATACCATTTCTAACATCCGCTGAACCAAAACTAAGACAAAACCAAAAATTCAACCAAAAAAGTAACTAAAAAGTTTAAAATGGAGGCCCGTTTATTTTTAATTTTTTTGACAATCTCACAAAATATTTAATCCGGCGTAATGTTTTAGTTTAACCTCTACCCAAGTAAAGCCAGGGCTACACACTAATGCTTCTTTTTCAGAGTAATATTAAGAAAGGTATAGAGCATTTTATAGGTATGAGCCGTGAGCGCGTACGAACATCCACAAAAGTGTGACAAAGTCATAAAATACAAACATCGAACATGAAATATATGGCAACAAAGCTGTATAGTTTCAGCTCTATATCTTACTTAGTTTACCAAATGAAATATAAATTCCGGAGTAACAATTAACCCTGCAGCTATAACGTAGGCAGACAAGCTTGCTCATACAAACACAAGACCTTATGTATAAGTTCATACTGCTCTGAATTCTGTACCATACCGCCTCGATTCAACCTCATGTTACAGACTATACCTAACACATCTACCTTACTCTCATTGGTTAGTTGCTTAATACCATTTAGGATTGCTATGAGACATCCCGTCCGGCCTATTCCCGCCGAGCAGTGGACTATAGTCGGGGGCGAGAGTGTCTCTACGGTTAGATCGAATGGGGTGGACACACTTACTTCTACTTCACAAGGTACGGGGGTCTCCAGTGGAGGGAACACAAACTTCGACTCGGGTTTTGGACTACCACACTTAAAATACTCCATATCATCCTCCGCTGAACGGTCAAACTGACACTCACTATTTTTTAAAACGTCTAAACTTAGGTTTAAGAGGGCGTTAACGTCTTTCGGGCACTTGTGGTCCGCCCAGTTGTGAAACCAATAGTGATACACTATCACACTATTGTTTTCACTTTCACCGTTAGTAGCATCACTGTTGCCTGTATCTGATACACTTTTACTAGAATCTGATTCACTTTTAGTAGCATCTATTTCACTTTCCCCAGTATCTGTTTCACTTTTGCCGGAATCTGGTTCACTCAGGTCGGTATCTCTAACAGAAACAACACTTTTGGCAGTATCCTGGCTGTGATAATCACCACCACTTGTACTATCACTATATATGACGTCTAACTTCCGGATAGTGTATCCAGGCTTTCTTATTAAACCTAAGTTTTTAATTATAAATGAGTCGTTCTCTTCACTATCTACGTTATTGACGGTCACTTCGTCGCCAACTTCTTGTGGAAAATATTTCTCGCATTTCTGGCGATTATTTTCTATGAAATTGGTAAGCATTACGACTTTTTGGACATCAGAGTTAGTAGTAGTGGTTCCTCGGTCGGCACTAGGGTCTGCGGGTCGGTTGTGCCGGTGATCGGTGCTGTTTTGGTGCACCATCAGCCAGAAGTCATACATGGTGTTTTGAAGAGGGCCCTGTGTTGCGATGTAGCTGTTTTTCGTGTATTCATGCCCCTGAAAACAAAAGAAAGGAATCAAGTTATTTTTAGACGTTTCACCTGCACGCAACTATTTTAGAGTGAGTGCGAATGCTTAGACCAACGCTGCGTATACAATCTACATAGCAGGCTACGGAGAGAGCTATGCTCGCAGTTTCACTACCCGATAGAATCTGAAACGAGAAGATTCATAGAAGAACAACATCACCGACAGCTCTCAGAATTACATACATACATAGACACATGCCTTTCTCCCCGTAAGGGTAGACAGAGGCTCAAACGGGCCTAATTTCACTGTGGGTTGCACCATCGTGGGAAATAGACGTGATAAGTGGTGAACTCATTGCCGCCATTGCTTGGTACGACTGACTTTGCTAACGCTTTCTTCCAGTAATAAAACATTCCTTAAATAAGCTAGCAGCCAGGACAAATCTTATACCAACGGATCCCACAAACAAGTCGAATTAATTGTGAATATAGGCACAAGTCGATTTCATAATAAATACAAATATATATAGTTACCTTAATAAAATTGGCATTGATATAGCCCTCTGTAGTTCCGACATCAGCTCTTAAAATGAACCTCGAGTGTTCATTGGGCAGAATGGTCTTATACCTATTCTTGGTATGAGACCCAGACACTATAGGCTTCTCCTGGAAATTCGTAGGCATATCCCAGAATTCCTGATGCAAGTTTCTTAGTAACATTTTCTGGTATTCCGAACAAGGTTGAGAAGTTATTTCTGGTATTACCATCTGAGGGTTTTCTGAGTTTTGTTCCACTGTACCGTCACAGCAATGTTGGCCTTCTGCGCTACTGTGGCATTTTACTTTTGAGTAGCCATTTTGGAACACGTTATTCAAATCTTTGAGCTGTTGGCGGGTTAGCACGCTAGTCGCGTTTTGCAGGTGTTGCATATTGGCTAGGTACAATCTGAAATCCTCAGAGGTGCTTTGAGGACTCAGAGGCTTCGTGGTGATATTCCGCGTGAAACCTGCTCGGTAGTCGGTGTCTTCTTGTCGACCGAATGCGTATATTATTTCGTTTTCTTGGTCACCACAAACGTAGGTCAGATTTTGAGGGCACTCCGGCTCTGTGTATGAAGACGACCAGAGGTTGTCATGAGAACCGAAACCCTTTTCCGTCGAATGTAACCGTAGTCTGTTTTTGTAAGACTTCGGTATCAAATTCTCCGTGCTTAACGATTTCCGGTGTTTGTCTCTATGCGGCAGATCTTTTAGATTGGCATCTAGTAAATTTTCATCTATGTCGACTTCTCTGGGTTCCTGAGGTATGTTCAAAGTCAAAGAGGTGTTGGAACTGCGTCTTTCAAGAATGCCCTTTCTCGGCTCAGGTTGTGCGTTATCGATGCTGTGATTACTGTTGTACCTGCTCAAGAGGCAAGAGGATCCGTCCAGGTTGTAGTTTGACACGCTCAGGCCCTGATTGACTGATAGCTGTGGGTTTGAATTGTTGATGTTCAAAGTCAGAGATGTGTTGGAGCTCCGTCGTTCGAGCAGGCCTTTCTTGTGTCCGAGTGTCGCGTCTCTGTTTAGAGAACTGTTACTGCAGCTGGCGTGCCTGCTGAGGTTCGTAGAGCGAATGTTCAGCGTCAGACTGTTGTTGGAGCCGCGTCTCTGCAAGAGGCAGTTTTTGGAGCCTTCTCCGGAGAGACTGGCGTTCGACGAACATATGACTCTGGTTGTCGGCGTCAAGTGCTCGGTACTCATGAGAGAAACATTAGAATCTCTGCAATCAAGTGATAGCTTCTTTCGACAGTCGTTGAGACTAAAGTTGGATATGCTCGTTCTGACGGTCGCTATGTTATGACAAGACGCCGCGCTGCTATTGAGTGAGCAATTCGAGCTTTGTAAACTGTGCGTGCTTAGCATTAGACTCTGGTTTGAGTTCCTTCTGTGCAACTTCTTTACGACTTTTTCATCTTCCGCGCTGGGTTCGAAATCGTCTGAAGGCACACCTTCAGGTAGCGTCTTCAAGTTTGTACTAGATACGCTTAGATTCTGCTTGTAGTTAAGCAAATTTGAGCCTAAAGACTGTCCGCACTGTCCAGAATCATAAGTTGTTCTATTATCGGCGCCGCAGATATTGATTTCTGGGGGGCTATCATAGTCTGTAGTGTTCTCATCGAAAGAGCCCATCGTTCGCGAGCCCATTCGAGAAGTCCCCGGCTGATACAGCATTAGGTTAGCATGGTGTTCGCGTAAGTATATCCCGCTGTCTTGTCCCTTCATGAAGAGTCGACGTTGTTCCGCGTTTTGCGTAAAGCCTAGTTTAGCACCGCAGAAATCGTACTTCACATTTTTCTGTTGTAAAATTCTCTTTAACTGTCTCTTAGGCGTGTTCGGTACAGATACTGAGTTTTGTGGTACTTCTAAGGCTTTCTTTTGAGGTAAAGATAGATTGACCGATTCTGATGAGTCTAAAGAAATAGCCTTGACTTTTAGAGTAGGAGTTTTGACTTTTTTCTCTTCTGCATCTGTGTATAGCTTCTCGAACTCTAGCAATTCTTTTTCTAAGTCGCTGTCGCGTTTAGTTAGATCTATGGTGAGGTTTCTTAAGTTTTTAGTCTTTGGCTTTTGAGTTTCAACAGGGACCGTCGCTCCTTCTTCCGTTGTGACGGTTATTTCGAACTCTTTGGGGGAGAATCGTGGCATGTCTATGAAAGCTTGTGTGTCCGAACTTTGCCGTAGACATTTTTTGTTCAAAAGACCAGGCGATTCTGGTTCTTCTTCGTTATGGACTTCACTAGGTTTAGTTTCATCATCAAACTTGAAGCAAGGTCGTTCCTTTGTTGGCGTTTTTTGGTAGTGTTCTATACTTTCGCACGATGTGCTTTCGTTTTTGTAAGCTTCATTCATCTGATCTTTCATCTGCTTAGCAATCGGTAACCCTAGATTCTGCTCTATAATTTTAGCGTTATCAGAATCAAGAGATATAGACTTCAGTCTCTGTCGTCTGGCCTGTGCCGAGTTCGGATTCAATTCGTTTAGCTTCTCCTCCTTATTTTCTATTACGAAAGAGTCTATTTTAGCGCAGCAATCAACAACGTCTTTCTCTTCAGTTGTTTTGTTGTCTTCAACCATCGAAATGTTGAGTTCGACAGTTTTGTATGTATCACAGCTATTATGCCTCCTATACTTTCTGATATCTTTATCGGCAGGCGGAGTGAAGCGTTCCCTTTCGATCGAGTTCCTTCCTCCGTACTTTCTCGGCCTCGGAGACGCTCTATCTTCTTCCAGACACTGCTCGAACGTAAAGTAATTCTCTTTATTATAACTAAGCAACTTCGGACTAGGTCTTGCACTCAAAATTCTCGGCGAACTGGGTTTTTCAATACCGTTTCTATTGACATTATCTCCTAAGGTTCTTGGACTTTGCGGAACATCGTTGTCTCTTGTAGTCTCAGGGAAGAATTTAGGAGACCTTACAGTGTCATAGTACACAGATCGCGGTGAGGGCTCGTCGAAGAACATAGGCGATACTGTTTCTGGAGGCGTAAAGAATCTGGGTGACGCCATCGTGTCTAAGAATTTAGGTGAGAAGTCAAATTTGGGCACCGAAGATTTTTCCTTCGCTGAGCTACATTCTAAAACTCGTGGTGAGCTCTGCATTTCGAGTCTTTCTGTCTGGTTATCATTGACAATACACATGTGCAGCTTCGTGCTGACTGATCGGAATCGCCTT
Source organism: Operophtera brumata (assembly GCA_932527175.1). Lineage (NCBI taxonomy): Eukaryota > Metazoa > Arthropoda > Insecta > Lepidoptera > Geometridae > Operophtera > Operophtera brumata. Next base: position 46,479,795 of record OW052239.1, on the reverse strand, counting down.
AGATTACTGGGAGAGGAATCCTGGCTGTTGTCAGCGGTTTCTTTGGGAGACATCATTGTTTCTTCGTTCTCGCTCAACCTCCTCACTATTTCTGTATCGAACCCGAACACCTCTCTTTCTTTATCAGATTTCGCGCTGTTCAAGAAGGGAGATTTGTCGTCTTTTTCGAGACTTGGAGATCGCGTTGCCGAGTATTTCTTTGCTCTCGACTCCTGTGTCAAATCTGCTCCTAGATTGGTTTTAAGTTGCGCCAAAGGTCTCGGTATGGTCGTGTATTTGTAGTCGATAGGGCGCTTATGAATCCACTGTTCCGGAAGAGGTAGCTTCGGGACGGTTTGGCTCGTACTAGGGTTCAAATCAGAGTCTGTGTTTAGGACGGTGCTAGGGTTATTCGAATCTGAGTTTTGGGAGACTGTATTTAGGGTCGTGTTTCGGACGATGACGATCGTCGGCGGAGGGTCGTCTGCTGGTTTCCCGGACAGCGCAGCCAGGATGAGACGCGGCGTGAGGAAAGACCGCGGGGGCAGGCGTGAGAGACGAGGGGCAGAATGCGGGGTGCGGGGGCCACGCCCTGTAGGACAGTCACGGACTATGTGCACCTGGAATGGGAAAAGGCAAGTTAGAAAATTACTGACCTAAACTTCGAGTGAACCAATATTAAATTCATCTAAAACATTCTAGGTCGCAAAAAATTGCAAGGTTCTGATTTTTGGGATGTTGTTAGGATAGGTAATAGTGTAAGACCAAATTTGCAACTTCGAAAGACCTGTGATAACTTTTTGGTGCTCGCAAAAACAGTTTTGGCTCTCCAACTTCTAAAAAATGCATTCTACGGTAAAGTCATCTATGACAGTTTTTAAAGACAATACAAATTGCGACAATTTGATCGTAACCCCAGCTCTGTATGTCTTATAGATCGCGACATACAACATGTCAGAAATGGGTTATTTTTTTTGGGCTTATTATTTTCGCGGCGACAGAAAAATTAAAGAGCAGCAAACTATTTGCAACTAAAATAATAACTTGTCAGCGATTAAATATTTTGGCAATCATTTATATTAAATGAGCTTTAAACTAAGGATATTTTAAAATTCAAATAATGGCAGCTACTAGCTAGCTTGGCTGGCCAATGATGGTAGCAGAAATAATAAACAAGATTACTGAAATCATAGGCGAGGTACTATAAATAATGACTTGGCGACTAATATTAGCATATAATTGGAAGTGTCAGAGTCCGGTATGAGACTCAGAATCGACTCAGGGCATTCCGACATAAGTAGGTTAGGTTCAAAATAAGTGACAGAACCGACACGGAGCACTCCGACTCCACTTGGTCTTGTGCGTCACGCCCCTAGAGTGTATATAAAAACGCGGAGCCAGTAGCTCGCGTGGGAGGTTGAGCGAAGCGAGCCGGCGACCTCCGTAGTGTAGCGAAGGTCGAATGGGTGAAGCGACACTCAGGGGCAACCTCGCGAGAGTACTGGCGAGAGCCCATACCGGAGTCCGATTTTTTTTATGACCTTGATTTATTTTATATGCAATCTCCATTGAACAATTAGAGTAGGCCATTTTCAACTTTTTATCCGCTGTCATGTTTCCGCTTAATTAGTTAATTCAGTCGCCAAAACAATAACTCGATGCTAGTTTATATTGAAACAAAGCCGAAAATTGATTACTTAGCTGCTACTTTTTACTTTATACTAGTCTCCGCAATTAGTCGCCAACTTATTATATTTGCTACCGCCTTTAATTTTTTATAAATTGACTTTTCATAGATGCATTTTAAATCCGCCCGGTGGTTTTGATTCATGATGCTCTTCATATTTTTGGTGCAAGTGACAAATTACAAGTTATAGTACAAACGAATGTGGCTAGAAATCCAAACAGTCATAACAGAAGAAGGTATGAAATTTTCAGGTAAATCGCAGAACCAATCGCAGCTCGAAGGATTATCTTTGGCATCCCACTGACTGCACCGGCTGTTAATGTTACGACTTACTAGAGCGTGAGTGTGGAGCGACTTCCTGGTTGCGCGGGCGCGGGCGCCGAGCGCGAGCAGCAGCGCGGCCGCGGCCAGCGCGCCGCACCACCACCCCGCCGCGCCCCACATGCCACACCCCTCACATCTGTTAATGTTACGACTTACTAGAGCGTGAGATAGAGCGACTTCCTGGTTGCGCGGGCGCCGAGCGCGAGCAGCAGCGCGGCCGCGGCCAGCGCGCCGCACCACCACCCCGCCGCGCCCCACATGCCACACCCCTCACATCTGTTAATGTTACGACTTACTAGAGCGTGAGTGTGGAGCGACTTCCTGGTTGCGCGGGCGCGGGCGCCGAGCGCGAGCAGCAGCGCGGCCGCGGCCAGCGCGCCGCACCACAACCCGCCGCGCCCCACATGCCACACCCCTCACATCTGTTAATGTTACGACTTACTAGAGCGTGAGTGTGGCGCGACTTCCTGGTTGCGCGGGCGCGTGCGCCGAGCGCGAGCAGCAGCGCGGCCGCGGCCAGCGCGCCGCACCACCACCCCGCCGCGCCCCACATGCCACACCCCTCACATTTGTTAATGTTACGACTTACTAGAGCGTGAGTGTGGAGCGACTTCCTGGTTGCGCGGGCGCGGGCGCGAGCGCGGGCGCCGAGCGCGAGCAGCAGCGCGGCCGCGGCCAGCGCGCCGCACCACCACCCCGCCGCGCCCCACATGCCACACCCCTCACATCTGGAACAAAAACAACACAACTTCATTTTATAACAAAAATCAAAAATAGTGTCTTTTTTCAGTCTTCCAAAACCAGTTTTGATACAAATTAAAACGCAGTGAAATCAGAACACCCGTTGCACCCTAGATCCTGTTCATCCTATGGTTGAACAGCCTTATAGCCTGATGTCGTCGAAAATTTATAATTTAAGCCCAGCCTCAGTTGCCTCCAACCAAATGATTGCGAGCCTATGATTCTGGAAGCGGCTGCACCAATAACCGTAGCTAAGAAAGAACCCTCTCGCAAAAGATTTTTTATTTTGATTATTACCTTTGATTAGAAAATACAATATTATTTAACAGAGTTATCACATAAAAGTGGAATGCCCGCGACTTCGTCCGCGTGAAGTTTTTCCATAAAAACTTCAACACCCGCTGCACCCCCTTAGGGGTTGAATTTCGGGAATTCCTTGCTTAGTGCACCCCTAGAACACAAAAGGAACGTACGCTCCAAATTTCAGATCTCTGGGACTTACAGTTTAGGCTGTGCGTTGATAGTCAGTCAGTTATGCAACGATTTTACATATATTGTTTTTATCCATAATTCTGTTGTTGTTGCAATAAAGTGGCAACGTGATAGTGAAGTCATCTGGTGTTAGTCACGTGATACTGTCAGAGTAGCAGACCCTGTTCTCGTGGACCGTGGGCTGATGTTAACAGACAAACAGCACAAACAGGGTCCACCGATGTAAGTACCGTGATACGGTAAAGTGCCTGCGAGTTGTGTCAAGAGTACAATAGTGACATCACACGCCGCGGTCCGAAGGTCTTTCAATGTTACGAAAACACGCACAGTACAAAACATGAAGTTTTGAAAGAAATATATGAACAGCGATATTATATATCGGCCACATGTACGCCTGCGCAGAACACGGCGCACTTCAAAATACCTATTGTAATAACTTTTATAACCTGTGTTTCACAAATAAAGATATTGATATTGTAATACAAGTTCATTGTACCGCTAGGCCGCTTGCGCCCTTTTAGCACGAGAACGAAGTATGCTCCTATTTTTTTTGTTGTTGTGTCTTGTGTCCCACTGCTGGGCAAAGGTCTCCCCCAAAATTTTCTACTCATCCCGGTTTTTGGCAGTTTTCCACCACTCTTTCTCGTAAGCCTCGATATCGTCCCGCCAACGCCTTCTCGGCCGGCCCCGTCGTCACCGTCAAGTTAGCAAGGTGGAACGCCAGGTAACGACTCATCAGTGACAGACGGTCGGATGACGCATGCCCAACATACAGAGATGTGTCTCACTCAGCGCATCACGTATTGAGGCAGGCCTGTGTCCATCAGCTGAGTTGCGCAGGCGCACGATGACGATGAGATGACGACGCGATACAATGACGTCGCCGCAATAAACAGCCTTGACGAAGTATTGCGCTACAAAGGTTCAACATCCTTTGACACGAACAGTGTTCATTTACAGCTGAACAACATTTACAAAATGAATACGATTACCTCTGTGGCGCGGCGGGCGAACGTTCGCCTGGACGCAAGAGGTTGCTGGTTTGATTCCCACCTCGGAACAAATATTTGTGCGATCTGCAGGTATTTTTTTAGGGTGTTCTGAGTAATTTCTATGTATAATCAAAAATATCTATCTATGTAATGCTAAGTACTACATAGTAAGTATTATTAGTAGTTATTGTATTAAGTACTATATAGTTATCTAATACCCATAACACAAGCTCTGCTTAGCTTGGGGCTAGATAATGTTGAGTGAACTGTGTCCAGCATTATTTATTTATTTATTATTATGATTCCAAAATGGAGTTTATTTGTAGGGTGTCTAAATAATCTGTCAGCTTTATGCCAAAACTAGCTGAATACACAAAGCACGGCGCTTTGCTACGCATCCGTTAACTAGCTGAATACACAAAGCACGGGGCTTTGCTACGCATCCGTTACACATCACAAAACTAGCTGAATACACAAAGCACGGGGCTTTGCTACGCATCCGTTACACATCACAAAACTAGCTGAATACACAAAGCACGGCGCTTTGCTACGCATCCGTTAACTAGCTGAATACACAAAGCACGGGGCTTTGCTACGCATCCGTTACACATCACAAAACTAGCTGAATACACAAAGCACGGGGCTTTGCTACGCATCCGTTACACTTCACAAAACTAGCTGAATACACAAAGCACGGCGCTTTGCTACGCATCCGTAGCTGAATACACAAAGCACGGGGCTTTGCTACGCATCCGTTACACTTCACAAAACTAGCTGAATACACAAAGCACGGCGCTTTGCTACGCATCCGTTAACTAGCTGAATACACAAAGCACGGCGCTTTGCTACGCATCCGTTACACATCAAAAAATTAGCTGAATACACAAAGCACGGGGCTTTGCTACGCATCCGTTACACATCACAAAACTAGCTGAATACCCAAAGCACGGGGCTTTGCTACGCATCCGTTACACATCACAAAAAAACATTGTCACCCCTTTTAAGGGTTATTTTGTAAAATCCTGAAATGTGTTCAATTATTCTGTATTTTAAGTACCCATACCAAGTTTCAAGCAAAAGGCACCACCCCATAAAAAGTTCCAATACAAACTTTAACACCCCCCATTACACCCGATTTTGGTGGTAGTTTGGGGAAAAAATATTTTACCCTTATATGATTTGTATTAAAGCATACTTATGCAAGTTCGTACTTATTCAAGTTTGTAAGTTCAACAAATATGATTTTTCATACAATGGTTTTCACCCCTTTTCAGCCACTTGGGGGTTGAATTTACAAAAATCCTAAGAAATGGGTGTTTTTTCTATAAAAGGAACCTACGCCACAAGTTACAGCGGTTTCGGCTCGGCGATGATGAATCAGTCAGTCAGTCAGGTAAGCTCATATATAGGTACCTATAGATTAGATAGGCCTTTGTTATAAGATACTATGTTACTTAAGAGGTTTTTTTTAGCCATTCTTTCGGTTGGCATCACAAAAATACGCGGCTGTTTTTTTTTTAAATTTAAGTTGGTTTGATTCCCAGATGAACAAGTAATTTTTAGAAAATATTTTAATGTAGTGTTTCTAAGTATAAAAAATAAAATAAAATATATAGCAAAATATCCTATCTACAATATTTAAGGTACTTTCCCTTCATGTCGCATAGTCTTGGGACACCCTGATACGTGGTATCAGGTATAGATTGTGTCACACAAATGTGGATATGTTTGTAATTCTGCACCGATAGCAAAATTCCAACCGTAGATTTGATTTAATCGATTCTTTTTTATATTTTGTCTGGCGTGTGTGTGCGTTGAAAGAGATCATTCACCTGCCCCCCTATTCCCTTACTGAAAGTCACTCGGTGACTACTGACTAACGATTGACAAGTAGAATGACCATGAATTGCTCAAAATTATCATTTAGAATTGTCAAATGTTACTCACCGAGTGACTTTCAGTTCGGGAATAGGGGGCTGTTTATGTACTCTCTACATATACTCGTTTATTCTCTAATAATTAGTTTCTTTACAAACATCCAATAGAGCTGCTCCACTAAGGGCTGATTGCAACCAAAGCAGGGTGAAGCAAAATCATCTATCATACTATCTGATTATCAAACAGTGTGATTTCTTGAGGATGTTATATTTCATTATTTTGATACTTATTATTTATTATTTAAAATAATTAGTGTTAAAATAAGACAGTAAACCAAAACTAAACTAAAAACCTACCTATCTACCTATGCTTAATTGTTGACCAAAATAAAAGCCAGCATTCCGGTCAAGCGTGGACTCAAAACACGCTCCACAAGTTCTTTGAAAATTGAATGTGCCCCTGATACCCACGGGCCTAGAGTTTCCACGCCAAACGGCTCAAATATGTACCTATTCTCTGTCGAGTAATGATGTTGCTGCGGACCCAGCCCGCACTGATGTACCCTGAAGATGGGACGGCGCCAGAGTATCGACACAGGTAGCGTCCCACACCAGAGATCGTCATCTTTTTATTGATTTGTACTCAATAATTATCTCCAGTTCGGTAGATTGTGGACTTTATGTTGAGAGCGAAAGGTATTGATTTCAAGAATAACTACTGCGTTGGTAGTCTCAGACTGACCTAGTTTCTGACCTACAAGACTATAAAGCGCAAATATTGTGCAACCCATGCCATCACCACCCTCTCACAGGAACCTGTGACTAGAAAACAGTGACCGGTGGTACCCACATCGCCGGCATTGCTTTCCAATTCGACTAACGCTTTCTTCCAGTAATAAACTCATTTTTTTAAATGTAGCAGCTAGATCAAATCTTATACCAACGAATAAGTATACCTAGGCCCAGTACGGATGATTTTTCTCTGATTTTTATTCTCAACCAGTTGAATAAACGAACAACAAATAAATCTGTTGTTTCATGCTTACGTGAAAACGTATGTTATGTTTGATTATTATTTTTATTAATTTACGAATTTTAAATTTGATAACATCATTGTTATCAGAATTAAAATTCGTAGACTTACTATGTATATAAATAGCTATATACACAGCTGTGAATTAAAGGGTATATACCAGGCACATTTATATAGCCATTGAGAAATTGGCCTTGAAAATAACTATTTTCCATTTTTACTTAAAGAGGCTCTTAATCTACATTATAATATTGTCTAAAAAAAACTACAACTAGCTGAGCCCCGCAGTTACCCGCCGTTTAACAAAGATTTATGGAAAAAAAAACAATTCTAAAATTCACTATCCATGCTTATGTACCAGCCACATGTGGTGCAGACAACCACGCAACATTGAACAGTCTCAGTAGTAAGTCACCCGATACATCCATGCTGACTCACGTAGATAGTGTTCATGATACCATAGATAATGATTGGTATCTCAACGCACATCCCATTCTGCATGTCATTACATTACACCAGTTTTACTACAGTTGTGTTTCATGGTGAAATTATCACAAGCATTTAATTGCATTATTATCAGACAACATCATTTGAGTAACTATTACGATTAGGACACCGATCTGCGTTTTTTGTTATCTGATCAGCCCCTCTATTCTTTAACTGAAAGTCACTAGGTGAATAAAGAGATCGACCAAACTAAAAAAAAAAAAATGACAATTCATGGTTATATTACTTTTCAAATGTTGGTCACTGAGTGACTTTCCAGATAGGGAATAGGGGGCAGAGCAAGAATGATTCAGTTTCTTGTCAGGCACCATCAGCCACTTTTGATCATACATTACAAGGTATTCAATTTCACCCTTTTAAATCAAATTTTATTTGGATTTATAATTGTATCTGCCTCTAGGAAAATACTCTAACCACTGGCTAAGTTCAACAAAAAGGCACTGAATTTGGCAGTTATTAGTTTCACATTCAACAAGCTTCAGCCAGTAGTAGTTTAATTAATCCACTGTATTTACAAAGCCCCTAAAGCAATAACACCTGCTTATTACAAAATCATGATAATAATTTTTCTGCAGCTATATTTTTGACCGATAACTGAGCAATCACGACATAAAGATAACAGCGAGATAAAATATACAAAACATAATATTTCTATTTTAAGGACTGACACCATATGACTGACACACACGGCCCGACGACCAACCAGCGAACACACGGTTTGACGCGATAGTATATGATCGCGTACGTTTTTGATGTAAAATGTTACTTGTATCGCGTTCATATCGCTACCGACCTCGGTGCAGGCTTTGGCAAGGTTGAGGATGCTTTATGAACAAGGATATCTACAATAATTAAGAACATAGACCTTCAAAATACAGGACAAAATTATTGTGCTAAACATTTGGTATTGAGGAACGACAAAGAAAAAGGGTATATAGCGACGTAACTGGAATGGAAAGCATTAGTAATGTCTATTTAAGGTATATAATTGCTGAATAACCAGTAAATGCAAGCCCAAATTACGTACCTTTCATTTATTTACCAGGGTGATATTCTGTTCGATTTTACCGTTGTAATGTAATCTCACGCCGCAGGATCACCACAAGGCTATTTACAATTAATTATAAAACACAGTCACACATCACCATCACTATAATATCACTGAACTCGTCAATTTCCACGAATTATTACACGTTTTCAGCGTATTTAGTCGACCTGCTAGTTTTGACATTACATGAGTCCGCCATATTTCTTTGCGAAACAACAAAAAAGAAGGGAGTGCTGCCACCTCAGTAACAAAATCTCCCCAAAATAGTGTTTTTTACATCGAGCACTCCGATACGGAGGCCTGCAATGCTCTAAGGTTTTTTATTTAGTCCTATTATCATAATTTTTCACACATTTAATTTCTAAATATTTACCAACCTTTTATTCACAAACAAATCCTTATCAATATGTGTTGCGACTAAATAAACTATGGATTTAGAACACTCAGATCTATATAAACAAAGCATGACTATTTGAATGGAGGTTGGTGCACACGAGTGGCTTCGCGAGAAGGAATGTTACAAATAAAACAAATCACCACAGGCAGGTATTGTAAATAACCACAGTCACTGTATCGATCATGGAATGAATCATTAATGACGATTGCTCACTGTTGCAATTTCTGCCAATTGTGTAGTAGTCTGTGCGTAAAGAAAGAAAGAGAAGGCGTGCGAGATGTGGGCGTGGCAGCAAGTAGGTACCTAATGCTTTACAAATACAAAATGATATTTGGACACACAACCACGTATTTATACTTTCAACAAATTAACCTATTTACGCTTAACGCATTAATAGTCAAATACTTGAAGTTCAAAATGTATAACGGTAAAAAAGCATTGATTTAGCTATAATTATATCCCACTAATATCATACATCATGTCAAAGTTACGATGTTTGGATGTTTGTAACTTATTCACGCCAAAACGGCTAAACGGATCCCCATGAAATTTGGTATAAATAAATATTGCTGGACAGTTCACACAACATTATCCAGCCCCAAGCTAAGCAGAGCTTTTCTTTCTTTCTTTATAATACCTACAATACATTACATAGATATATATTTTGTATTATACATAGAAAATACCCAGAACACCCTGAAAATATCTGCAGATCGTACAAATATTTATTCCGAGGCGGGAATCGTACCCACAACCTCCTATGTCGCAGGCGAACCTTCGCCCGCCGCGCCACAGAGGTCGTCAAATACACTGATAGATTATGATCTGGGTTGAGTAATAAGCTATTATATTGGTATTTTAAACGTATACATTGTAATCATTATGTATTTTGATTTCAGGTATTTCGACCATTACCTATAAATAAAAACAGTAAGGGTTTTCAATTTATTTATTTTCAGTATTAGGTTTTATAAATTTATGAATTTTGAATTTATGTATGTTGATACGTACCCTAACTGTAAAATACATAAATTCATAATTCATAAATTTATAAAACCTAATATTGAAAATGCTACATCAATGCTTTTTTACCGTTATCACAGATATAATAATACTATACTAGTCCGTTATACATTATGAACTTTAAGTATTTAACTACTATGTAGCCATTATTACAGCTTTTATGTGTTGTTGACATTATATTTTTCAAACTTCGGTAATTCGAACTTCGTTATTCTAAACTTACTTATAACAAATGAAATTATAAATTTTAAACCATTAGGTTTTTTAAATTTATGTGTGATGAACCTTCGAACAAAGTAAATTTGGTCGAAGTGTTGAACTTATGAATTCTAAACGTATGTATTTTGAATTTATAAATTTTGGTACGTACCCGTTTGAGATTATGGCTTTAGGCATTTCGACCATTATACATATAGAACTTTATCGATTATAAAACTTATTTATTTTCACCATTAGGTTTTTATATTTATGGATTTTGAACTTATGTATTTTAAACGTATGTATTTTGAATTTATGCATTTTGATATGTACCCAGTATCCATGTATATTTTTAATTTGAATATTATACTTGTTTTAGTCAGTTAAAAATCTAATCTAAGATTGGTAATTTTGCGTTATACACCACCTTAAGAGGCTGTCAAGAGTCAAAAGGGCTTCTCTTAAACGTTATTATCATCATCTACAGCCTGACTTCACCGACTGCTGAGTATAGGTCTCTCTTTGCCTGAGTAATTCCTCACGGTCCCGTGCCAGTATCATCCAGGTTCGGCCCGCGACACATGCGATATCGTCTGCCCATCTTGCTGCTGGACGAGCAACGTGTCTGTACCCAGTCTAGGGCGCCATTCAGTTAGCGCCTTACTCCACCTATCGTCACCTCGTCTGACTAGGTGTCCGGCGGCTAGTTCCGTTATAGGTAGGTACGATTCCCAACATCTTTGAGTTTCGTTCGACTTCGTATCTCGACGTAGGGAATACGCGGTCTGTATAATAGCCTTGGTGCCGAGCATGGCGCGTTCCATGGGTCCCTGCAACTCTCATCCTGAAGGTTGGTACACAGCCTCCTGCGTGAGCGTCCATGACTCGGCACCATAAGTCATGATAGGCAGAACACACTGGCTTTAAAGTCGGGTTTTCCGACATTGTGGAATTTCAGCGGACCATCCAATCGTATTCAAGATGTATCCTTCTTGTGATCTCCTTGTTTTGATGTTCTTTGCCAAAGGATAGAATATGTCCAAGATAAACATACCGGTCAACCATCTCCAACCTCTCATTGACAACCGTTATGTGAGGGTCTGCGATGTTAGCGATGTTTGCCTTAGCCTTCGTCTCAGACATAGGTATTCAACTGAAGTCGCAGAAACTCTGTGGGTGGAGGCGGCACGATATACCTACCGCTTGTCATGGCATTATTTGGGAAGTTATATCCAACAACGGCGTCTTCGAGCTGAGAATGATGAGGACTGTATATTCATTCATGGTTAGCATTAAATTACAGTTTTACCCTAAGTATAAGTCCGATCGACTGTTTTCGTATCTATGCAGACTGATATTCGTGGTGCAGACTGATATCCGACAGTAGCCGAACGTATAATATTGCTCTGTCCCGCTCACATCTAAGAGTCGACTGATAAACGACCGGCCGCGATTTTGCCGCGGAATCGATAAACCAATAACAGCGTAAGCTTTTAGCGCGCGATTGCTATTGGTAGAAAGAAGGTTCCCGCGCTATAGAAATTGGTCTACGGCGCAGGTACCTGTACATCGGGCGACTTATATTTTGGGCAAAACTGTACCTAAGTTTAAAAGTTTCTGTAGTGCGGTGGGTGAGTGAGTATCCGGCTGAGATGCGAGCGGTCGCGGGTTCGTCCAAAGTTATTATTATTATATGCAAATATTTTCTCCGTGCCGTGTGTGGTAGCATGGTGCTCGTAGTTCCTGATACACACGACACAGGAACGTAGTGTGTATTTATGTGTGGACTGTGGACTATGTATTTGACTGCTGGGTGTTAAGTATTTTGTAATACAAAGTAGTTCTCCGCTTTCCCATCTCCCAAAAAGCCAGCAGCGCCCTCGAACCTCCCCTACTACTGGGCCACACTCGTCGGTCCATGACACATGCGCACCCTTCGGCGACCGCCCGCGACCTCGTATCTAGGGCACTGGGGCATCGACCGCATCGACTGAGCTACGCCTAGCCTAGGTCACAATACTAGGGCGCGCGATGCAACTCACTCATTGGATAATATACATGAATGACTTTTTTAGTAGTACATTTTTGATACCTGATTCATGCTAAAAAAGGTAGAATATAATTAGAATACTACTACTACTATACTACTTTTGGTGTACTTTGTTGTACACCATATTCAAGGAAACAAGTAATTAATTTTTTTTAAATTAAAATACCCTTAACGCAATGAAACGGCGGAACCGATTTTGATCAAACAAAGCTAAGAACACTCCAGACAAATTCACCTTTCGAACAAAAAAAAAACTAAATCGGTTCTTCCGTTCGGGAGCTACGATGCCACAGACAGACACACACACAGACACGTCAAACTTATAACACCCCGTCGTTTTTGCGTCGGGGGTTAAAAAGAAACAAAACTAAACTACCTACGTAATTATAGGTACAATGGGCGGTCTTGTCGCTTAGAAGCGATTTCTTCCAGACAACCTTTAGATATAAATTTATAAGTTTGAAAGAATGGCCGCGGCTGTACTAAGTATGTTAGAAAAGAATATGCTAAGGAAGTGTAAAAACAAATATTTAAGAGGCTGTCCAGAGTCAAATTGGCATCTCTTAAACGTATTTTTAGCAACATGTTAAACATGTTACATGTTAGTTTATGACAACAAAAAAAATATGTTAATATTCATCATATTTCCAAGGGCATGATAGAGCCCAAGACACGAATTTCACAAATATTCTCGATATTTTTTTTTTAACTTACCTCTACATATAGTATTCTTTTATCTGTGCCTCTACAATGCGCTTATCACGTAAATATCTATATTCCCTATCAACGTATATGTACATTGATCAAATTAATAGGAGTAACAATTATGCCCGAACCAATTTTTACTATTTTTAACGACCTCTGTGGCGCGGTGGGCTAAGGTTCGCCTGCGCCTGTTCGCCGCCTCGGAACAAATATTTGTTCGATCTCCAGATATTTGTTCAGGGTGTTCTGGGTATTTTCTATGTATAATAAAAAATATCTATCTATGTAATATATTGTATTTCAGTTATCTAGTACCCATAACACAAGCTCTGCTTAGCTTGGGGCTAGATAATGTTGTGTGAACTGTCCAGCATTATTTATTTATTTTTATTTACTATTCTTAGGAACTATTCTTCATGCCTATGTAGGTAGGTGTAGAATATCTAGGTACCTAGCTAGATATTCTACAATAACATGGACCATCTAACACTGACAAAGCAGAGTATGTTATCGGTGAATTACTATTACATCATCATCAGCCTTGAGACGTCCACTACTGAACGAGGCCTGCCCCAAAGATGCAATGAGGGGATTTGTCATAACCACCACGCTGGGGAGGGGATTGTCGATCGCGATGTTGGCGTTGATTAGGTACTCAGGTGGATCATCCCCTAGTGAATCAACGACATCCATGGGAGGAGATGGAGGTTCTATTCTAAAGACATTCACACCACGGCATGCATACTGACCGTTTATCGTAGTTACCTATAAATTCCTGTACCATTATTAATAGGTTAACAGGTAATCAAAGTGATTCGAAACAATGGAGTTTTCTAATTAGGCATTAAAGACTTTTTTGTAACGACTTGTGACCGGAGACCTAGGGGTTATTCTAAGAAAAAAATCGTGCACGAAATGGTTTTATGTTGTTAAATCTCGCATGAAAACCAATAGATGAGATTGTATGCGAATACGGGCCCAGGCTCTTATCTGGCTCAACGCATTGGCATTTCCAATTTGCTTCAGTCTGGATGATCTGGATTGGATGAGCTACCTATAGATCGTTTGCAGCGGTATCTGTATTTTGTAATGTATTTCCCCATACAACTAATAAAACAATTATTATTATAATAAACATTTTATTATGTATAAAAATAACTTTAAACATGTTATAATAGTCATAATACTACTACTATATTACTAATATATGGTCTAAAATACATTGTCAAATCAGCTTAATGAATATAATATGTATTTTAATAAAACTATTCTTTATTAAAGGCCAAAAAACCCTAAAATAAAAAAAAAACAAAATCCAATTCAGCCAAATTCAAATTAAATACGTTTTTTTAAACGCCACATAAACAAATAAAACATAAATGAAGCTAAACTTGTGTAAAAAAATTCAGTCACAATCTTATATACACATTTCGAGTGGACTAGTTCTATCTCATAAGCAAGAAGTGACTTTTAATCTAGTCTTTCCAGCCATTATGGGCGACGGAGACACTTGGCGACTTTACTTATTTCATTACAATTATTATTACTTGACATTGGCGAAATTGTTTGGACTATTCCTCAGAAGCCAATAAAAGAAAAGAAGAAACGCCGAATATCCTTGGAATAGTTACACCATGTTTTGTCTCTTTCGATCGAAATTGAAACTGCTTATCAATGCAGACAACAAAAGACAAAGCAGTGTGATCCAAAGATAATCAGAGTTTTATAATAACACGGGAAAAGTTTAAATTATATATTTGTCTATTCTAGTATCACATCGGATCGAATTTCTAAATAATTAAATTTGAAATTTTACTGAAACATTCGACAATTCAATTACCATGATTTGGTATAAATATCATAAAATCTAGCAGATCAGCACATTCTTATAAATAAACGCACCTACACTAATAAAGTCAATAAATTTTATTAGAAGCCTTTTGTCAAATAGCAGACCAAGTCGCGGGAAAAGATACTTAAAACTAATATATTATAACTACCTCACAGATTTATTGATCTCTGTTGTCCATTACAACTAAACCCTACTTCGCTGGTAGCATCGCAGCCCACAAGGCGAGCGATAATATGAACTGTACTGAGATCTTAAACAGCACAATAATTGGCAAGGGTTATACACCAGTATTCCAAATATAGGTACCAAAAAAAAACTGGAGTTAAGTACCTATTCAGTACAAATTTTTGGTACAAATTCAATCTGCGTAATTTTTGTTTTTTTTCGAACAGAATTAAAAAAGTTATTAACATTTGATTTCTTGACAAAATCCGATAAAATAGACATAATACGTGCTTGAGTTACGCACAGCTCTGACAATCGTGTGTCAGAGCGGTGTAATAATAACTTGGTAGTAACTTGGTTTCAATTGGCGCAATAGGTTTTCATCCCATCTATTCGAAAAGGACGACTGGGTTCGCCTTTAAGTGCACCCAACGGTGGTGTTTTCTATGAGAAACTTTTAGCGGGCAGTAATGAGTTTTCCGGCGCACTTATTAAGTTCCTAATTCAAAAAGTGCGCGGCAATGATAATTGCGGCGCACTTATTGAATTTGGAACCAGCGCCAAATAATTCGAATGCAAATATTGTTTGAATAAATACTGGATGGTACGACGGCCCAAAACCCAAAACAAAAAACCCAAAACACACAAAAAACACACAACACAAAAAAAACACAAAAAAACACAAAATACAAAAACACACAAAAAAACCACAATACACACAAAAAACACAAAACACAAAAAAAAAACACAAAAAAAACACAAAAAAAACAAAACACACAAAAAACACACAACACAAAAAAAACACAAAAACACAAAAAAAAAACAAAACAAAACACAAAAAACCACAAAAACACAAAAAAACACAAAAAAAACAAAACACAAAAAACACAACACAAAAAAAACACAAAAACACAACAAAAAAAAAACACAACACAAAAAAAAAAATACAAAAAAAACAAAAAAGCACAATACACACAAAAAACACAAAACAAAAAAAAAACAAAAAAAACACAAAAAAGCACAAAACACAAAAAAACACCCAAAAAAACAACCATTTGTTTTATTAAATAATAATATTACAATAACATATGAGGCGCCTTTTATTTTCTCATAGTGGGTGATGAAAAGCAGAGTGTATCACACGGGCGCAACATATATTTTTGGCTCGGGCGACGTACTTTGAATCCCTCGCTACGTTCAGGATTCTACTAAAGAATCCCTCGCTACGTTCAGGATTCTACTAAAGAATCCCTCGCTACGCTCGGGATTCTACTCTAGAACCCCTCACTTCGCTCTGGATTCAAAAAAGCACCCTCGCCGTAAAAATATTATGTTGCTCCCTTATGATACAATCTACTATTACAACATGTCTATAATGAGCTCTAGATTTTTTAAGTTTTTGATAACAAATATTTAAGTTATCAATAAGAAAAAACTATATGGGTATCCTTAAGCTTTTTATCTAGTGAAATCATTAATTCAATACACTATTTGAATCTGTGTGTATATCTGTGATATACACACGATAAAAAAATATCAAAGTTACCACCTTTTAAAATTGAAATACCATTTAAGACTTCTTTCTTACACGTTTTAATTTTAAAAACATTTGGTAACTTATTAATTATTATTTGATGAAGTCATGAACTTTAACAAAACTCTAAAGGGCGTTTTTATATAATGTTTTTATACACAAAAGCACGGTTTCAGAGCTTGCGCTCGCCTTCTTCGCCTCATACAAAAATGTTCGTTAAAACTGGTTGAACCTATAGCGCCTTAAACAGTTTTGACCAATTTGTTCCCATTTTTTATGGATATTCCTGGAAATTGTTATTTGGTTACTTTTTTGCGTAGATTGAATCTTTATCAAATACTGATTATCCAGGTTTTTTTTAATGTTATATTTGGAATAGTGGTGTATTATAAAAAATAAAAACTTTATTTCAGACCGAGATCCATACAATTAGTTAGTAACAATTTGAGCTTAGAAACTATGTTAGCACTTATTTGTAATACACGAGAAATTTCTAAACCATTTATCCTGTGACTGAACAAAGATGCACTCGGGTGTAGGTAGTGATACTGTAGGTGCATTAATTATATCTTCTTTTTCTTAACTTACGTATCACTTGTTGCGAGAAAAACCCTATTATTATTGTTATTAAGCATAATAATTGTCATAACAACACATCGTCTTCTCAAGTCTGATATATCCAGATCCGTTACTGTAAATAAAAAGTAATTTACAATGAAATAAATAAAAACAATGCTTCAGTCGAATCATAGGTACTTATTTTTTTTTATTTTTTTTATCGAAATATAAATCATTTTGGGTTATTATTTTTGTGATTTTTCGCTTGTTACAGTGTTATTTCAAATATAAATATTTAATTATTATTATTACACTAATTTATATAAAATCTCGTAAAAAAAACACAAAGGAATACTATCTACGTAACATAAATAGTAAAAAAACATTATAGTAAAATATATAAATCAAAACGGGGAACCACCGACCGCGCAGCGAGGCCCAAACGGTCGGAGGCTAGGTGCGCGTCCTCAGTGCGGATCTAGCGCGGTTGCGACGACGGGCGCGTAATATCAAACTTATGCATCTGCCGTTTGCATCCATACTGTAGTGGCTGGCGGGCGGCGGCGGCCGCCTAGCGCGACGGACATGAGCGGGAGAGCGCGCGCAGTTTTCAAACGTTCCTATCCGCGCGTTATGGACACACTACGGGCCCAGTAAGCAAGCGTAGTAGAGCTTTTTTGTGAAAGAGTTCGTCCGGGGAAGTACTACCACCATACCTATTTCTGCCGCAAAGCAGTAGTGCTCACATTGCTGTGTTCCGGTTTGAAGGGTAAGGGTGCCGGTGAAATTACAGGCACATAAGACTTTTCATCTATGTCTCAGGGTGGCGGGCGCAGTGCAATGACACATAGGGTGCGTCCTAGGTGGACGTGAATGAAGTAATGCACTGTTCATAGGCAGAGGTTACCGCTTAAGATCAGGTGGGGCTCTTGCTTGTTCCGCCATTCAAGTAGTATAAAAAAAAAAGAAAAAAAAAGCGTCTCAATGCGCGGGTAGCGTTGATACCAAACCAGTTCGGTCTTGACGCTCGGCGTTTGGTAATTTTAGGTGATATTTTACTCAAGATATGATCAAAAGTAGACACGGACATTCGAGTGTACTCAAAGAATTTTCTAGGATACAATTGCAATTCTTCAAACAATGTAAAAAATTCACCATGTATTTATTTGTTTTTATTTATTTCGTGCACACTGTCTCTTATGTTCAACACCTCCCATCTCAGGATAGGACTGTCTAGTAAACATATTAAATCCTCGTCGATGGTTTACAACACCTGAAATACCTACGTCCTAAGAACTACAACAGCTCGCACGTCACTGTGGCCACACGCACGCCCCCGCCGTCGCGCCCGCAGAGGCCCCCGTCCCCGCGCATTCAGTGTGGACGCGCACTAAGGCTGCAGAGAGAGGAACCTCCTGACTATGAGTGCCGAGTTCAGAAGTACCGCCTTCTGAATCTGTCCCTTGATCCAACCATTTAGCGAGAGCTTCTTAAGGCATTGGTCGAAGCTCTTCGCTATCAGTCCATTCACTGAAACGACTTGACTTGAGGGAACTTGACACTAGCGACGCAGCACGATCGAGTGGGTATCAGCTAGGTCATTGCTAGCTATTAAATATAGGACTAGCAAAGGGTTAAGGGCCAAACACCAATTTCCGTCTATGAGTGGGGAAGCGAGGTAGACGCGGCTTGTCCTCGAGAGGTGCGGACCGATACGACGAAATCGCATCCTCCAAAGCCCTCCTCATTTGCTCATTCTCCTGGGTACCCACTCTGGTGTTCTCGCAATCGACGTCATCAGCTACGGGGTCCGCCTGTGGTGTCAGCCGGAGGTGGCGTAACTGGTGAAGTGTTGAAGGACAGATACAGG
Source organism: Operophtera brumata (assembly GCA_932527175.1). Classification (NCBI taxonomy): domain Eukaryota; kingdom Metazoa; phylum Arthropoda; class Insecta; order Lepidoptera; family Geometridae; genus Operophtera; species Operophtera brumata. Next base: position 46,460,763 of record OW052239.1, on the reverse strand, counting down.
GCGGCGGCAGACGCCACGTGCCACGTGTCGTGCCGGTCCAGCATGTTCAGCACGGAGCACACCGCGTTGTGGCGCCGCAGTGCAGCACTCACCTCAGAACGGGGGGCACAGCTCGCTCCGTCTGGTGCGCGAGAGCGCGTCATCCATCGTTAGCAGCATGTTGAAGGACAGGTACAGGGCGGCGGCAGACGCCACGTGCCACGTGTCGTGCCGAACCAGCATGTTCAGCACGGAGCACGCCGCGTTGTGGCGCCGCAGTGCAGCACTCACCTCAGAACGGGGGGCACAGCTCGCTCCGTCTGGTGCGCGAGAGCGCGTCATCCATCGTGAGCAGCATGTTGAAGGACAGGTACAGGGCGGCGGCAGACGCCACGTGCCACGTGTCGTGCCGAACCAGCATGTTCAGCACGGAGCACACCGCGTTGTGGCGCCGCAGTGCAGCACTCACCTCAGAACGGGGGGCACAGCTCGCTCCGTCTGGTGCGCGAGAGCGCGTCATCCATCGTTAGCAGCATGTTGAAGGACAGGTACAGGGCGGCGGCAGACGCCACGTGCCACGTGTCGTGCCGAACCAGCATGTTCAGCACGGAGCACGCCGCGTTGTGGCGCCGCAGTGCAGCACTCACCTCAGAACGGGGGGCACAGCTCGCTCCGTCTGGTGCGCGAGAGCGCGTCATCCATCGTGAGCAGCATGTTGAAGGACAGGTACAGGGCGGCGGCAGACGCCACGTGCCACGTGTCGTGCCGAACCAGCATGTTCAGCACGGAGCACGCCGCGTTGTGGCGCTGCAGTGCAGCACTCACCTCAGAACGGGGGGCACAGCTCGCTCCGTCTGGTGCGCGAGAGCGCGTCATCCATCGTGAGCAGCATGTTGAAGGACAGGTACAGGGCGGCGGCAGACGCCACGTGCCACGTGTCGTGCCGAACCAGCATGTTCAGCACGGAGCACACCGCGTTGTGGCGCCGCAGTGCAGCACTCACCTCAGAACGGGGGGCACAGCTCGCTCCGTCTGGTGCGCGAGAGCGCGTCATCCATCGTGAGCAGCATGTTGAAGGACAGGTACAGGGCGGCGGCAGACGCCACGTGCCACGTGTCGTGCCGGTCCAGCATGTTCAGCACGGAGCACACCGCGTTGTGGCGCCGCGAGAGCGCAGGAGTTTCCTGAACACATTATAATCCACTCATCTTCAAACGAGCAATTTGTTTCTCTGCTGTTTGCTCAGATAATCTCGAAAGCGGTTTTGTTTCAATTTATTTGACTTGGGTCTACGCTTAAAGCATGCCAGGCCTACGTACCGGGTCTACGGGACGACAAAACGATCAAGCTTAGTCTCGCACTGGGAAAATCCTACATTTGTGAAACGCCCTGAAGGATTTTAGATACCAGTACCTAGTACCAGCGCCCGGTTGTATACACATGCGCCCAGTTGCCGAGTACATAGGGGTTGTATAGCTTTCTTGTAGGTTTCATAAGTAGGGGTTTGATGGAGTTAAACCATGTTACTATAAAACAATTTTTAACTATACAATATTAGCAGATAATGACTTGAACTCACCGACCAGCGCGTGTTTCCGTGTAGGAACTGATGCAGAGCCACGAACCAGAAAATGTGCGCGAACACGATATACACCTGCGCAGTATTACCACATTATATTCATACATTTATTCAAACTTAATCACAGAAAATAATATGTTTCAATGAAAACAGAAAACAGTACTTTTCCCAGCGCAAACCTCTTAATAGCTATTAGGATGTCTGGTAGTTATCTTAATTTTTACATAACTTCGGTTATACAGGGCGTCCCACGGATATGCCACATGGAGGGAAAGTACCTTGAATATTGTAGATGGAACATTTTACTGAAAGAAGACATTATTTGAAATTAAAAAACAATTTAAACTGCATTCATAGATATTTAAATATTTACATGGTTGAATCGGGAATCGAACCCGTTACACGAGAAAAATAATCACCTCAATCACCTGTAGCTTTATCATACCGATTGAAAGGCTTCATCATAAGGATTATTTTTTGCTAAATAACATAGTGTCAGAAATAAAAGAAAGACCAAGAATTTTAACATTTGCTGTGAAATTTTGTTCAGAAAAATGAAAAGCTGACATTGCCGTAAGGACATACAACTGACATTGTCATAAGTACCTATTACTAATAAATGTACCCACTTGAGAAGTACGCAGCATTTCGCTATTAATAATTTAAGTTCATGATAAAATGATAAAGAGATACGTAATTAGTAGGTACCTGGTTGTATGCAACAAATAAAGGCATATCGTGAGCCGAAAGTCGTGTAAATTATTTTGTCCATCGCAATGCTGATTATAAAGAAATAATTCAAAAATGTGTTCCATTTTCAAACTTTTATTCTTTTGTATCTGTGATTTTCATTGTAGGATTTTTGCATTGTATTGTGAATTTTTTACATAACCATGGCGTATCAAAATAATTTTGATTTAATGGAAGCATACTTTTTGAACCACAAAAACATAACGTTAGCCTTCAATGGCACCGCGAAAGATATCCTGATAGAGATACACCATCTCGATTTATTATGAAACGGTTGGTGGATAATCTGCAAAATGTTGGACGTTTCGATCATCGCTTACTACAACCGCGGCACCAAATGATAAAACCTGACGATGAACTCGACATTTATGTAAAAAAAATAGTTTACAAGAACCAGTATGAAAGTGTCCACGACAGAAGTTAAACGTATTATTCTAAATGTCCACCACAACAAGATCAAAAAATCGACAAGGAGCGAAATAATCAAAAGAGTGCTACTTTGTATTCAACAGGACTCATTTTAAGCATTTTAATAAATTGATTAATTTTGTAGTAAAAATGTTAAATTTCATGTTCTTCCTTTTATTTCTGACACTATGTTACTTAGCAAAAAATAATCCTTATGATGAAGCCTTTTGATCGGTATGATAAAGCTACAGGGTGAATATTTTTCTCGTGTAACGGGTTCGATTCCCGGTTCAACCATGTAGTTATTTAAATATCTATGAATGCAGTTTAAAATGTTTTTAAAAATCAAATAATGTCTTCTTTCAGTAAAATGTTCCATCTACAATATTCAAGGTACTTTCCCTCCATGTGGCATATCCGTGGGACGACCTGTATATCATCATTAATCAGCATCTTTCCGTCCAATATTGGATATACACCTCCCATAATTTCTTCCAGTCGGCTCTGTTCCCAGTATCACGACTCCACTGGCGGCCAGCTACGTTTTTAATGTCATCGGTCCATCGTGCCTTCGGCCTGGCTGGTCTTCGGCCTCTTATCCAAGGTCTCCACTCGGTTATCCTGCGGCTCCATCTGTTATCCGTACAGCGAATGAGGTGTCCTGCCCATTGCCACTTGAACTGTGCGATGCGTTTCCCAATGTCCGTGACTTTGGACCGGCTATACGAAGGCTGTTTGATAAGTTGATTTATAAAGTTTTTTTTTCAATTTACTTTTATTTCTCAACATAGTCTCCTTTGAGGGCCAAACACACTTGTTCCAGCGAGTTTCGAATTATTTTATCCCCTCCAAAAAATACGTTTTGTCGTGGTTTTCAAAATAGCCGTTTACAAATGCGATGCAGTTCTCATTTGTAAAAAAAAATTGCCCTACAAGCCATCTTTTCAGATTTGGGAATAGTTAATAATCGCACGGAGCTAGGTCCGGCGAATACGGAGAATGCGGAACCAGCTCGAAGCCCAACTCGTGGATTTTGGCCATTGCAATATAGCTGACGTGTGCACTGGGGCATTGTCTAAATGAAAGAGGACTTTCTTGGGGGACAATTTTGGTAGTTTTTCAAACAATTCGGCATTAAAACGGTCCAATAATAAACACGCACCTTCACTCGGCGGTGCAACATAGGACTTCTTCAACAACATCCTCAGTAGTGACTTCGATTGGCATGAGATGTGCTAGACCGACCACGTTTAAAATCATTTATCCAATTATAAACAGTCTGCAACGTTAGTGCGTAAGTGTCATGAACAGAATCAAGTTCAGATTTTAATGAGGCAGCACTGCAACCCTTCATAAAAAAATTATCACAGTTAAACAATGGTTTAAGTTAAACTGACAAAAACTTGTTTTTTTTTTTGCAGAATTTTTCACTGTCTTCATTTGAAAGATTGTGCCTGCCAGTGTTAATGCCATTTACCAGAAAAAAGGTTTTTAAATAGTTTTTAAAAGGACTTATCAAACAGCCCTAGTATATATACTCGTAGATATTTTATTATCTACAGTTAAATATGTCCTCGTCATGTTATTAGTACAGTGTGTCTCACCCAGGTGTGCGCCAGGATCCGTTCACGGTGTATGAGCTTCATGCAGATGTAGAATATGGTGTACAGGATGGCGTTGCCCAATAGGATGGCCAGCAGCTGGCGAGCAGTTCCTCGTTACGTTATTAGTACAGTGTGTCTCACCCAGGTGTGCGCCAGGATCCGTTAACGGTGTATGAGCTTCATGCTGATGTAGAATATGGTATACAGGATGGCGTTGCTCATCAGGATGGCCAGCAGCTGGCGAGCAGGTCCTCGTTACGTTATTAGTACAGTGTGTCTCACCCAGGTGTGCGCCAGGATCCGTTCGCGGTGTATGAGCTTCATGCAGATGTAGAATATGGTGTACAGGATGGCGTTGCCCAATAGGATGGCCAGCAGCTGGCGAGCAGGTCCTCGTTACGTTATTAGTACAGTGTGTCTCACACAGGTGTGCGCCAGGATCCGTTCGCGGTGTATGAGCTTCATGCAGATGTAGAATATGGTGTACAGGATGGCGTTGCTCATCAGGATGGCCAGCAGCTGGCGAGCAGGTCCTCGTTACGTTATTAGTACAGTGTGTCTCACCCAGGTGTGCGCCAGGATCCGTTCGCGGTGTATGAGCTTCATGCAGATGTAGAATATGGTGTACAGGATGGCGTTGCCCAATAGGATGGCCAGCAGCTGGCGAGCAGTTCCTCGTTACGTTATTAGTACAGTGTGTCTCACCCAGGTGTGCGCCAGGATCCGTTCGCGGTGTATGAGCTTCATGCAGATGTAGAATATGGTGTACAGGATGGCGTTGCCCAATAGGATGGCCAGCAGCTGGCGAGCCAGGTCCTCGTTACGTTCCATACCACTGCCATCAACATACCATGTATAAGCAAATAACACATTAAAAATATCAAAAAAAAATATTATTGGAATGCTTTCAGTATCGCTCGCAGAGTTGAGTTACATTTACAGTATTTGACGCCTTCTGTGGCGCGGCGGGCGAAGGTTCGCCTGCCACGCACCCACGAACCACAATCTAAAGGTGTATAGTGTTACCAGTAGATGGCGATCGACCAGTTGGCCACATTCGCCAGAGCCAGGAGGACGGCCCTGGCTCTGTGGCGCGGCAACAAGGCGCGCAGGCCGCGCGAGCGACACGCCGCCCACGCACGACACACAATCGCCCACTCTGAAATATACAAAAGGTTTTAATTATTACTTAAGAAGACGATATGTTAAAATACCGAATGGGTGGAGTCTAGCAAGAAAACAATAGCTGCAAGAAAGTGACAGCGCTATTGCTCACTTGAACCCGGGAAGAGTTGAGGTATAGATTTATTCAACTCCGTTAGCGACAAATGATAAAACTTCGTTTTATTTGCTTCTAAAGTAGCAAATATACAAAATAAATTATCTTCTATTAATCTAAGTTAGGTGATTATCCACTGAATAGTATAAAAATGTAAGCTTAATATTTACTCTAATCGAACGAGGGACCTAAAACGGGTTCAAGGAGGGCTAATTTCAAAAAATAAAGCGTTTCTTGTCTATGATTTATTTAGATTACATCCTCAAGTAATTACTGTATTAACATCAAGTTTGTAATCTTTACTGTTACTGAGTGAGCATGTAACGCAACGACTCCAAAATGTTAACATAGCGTCTTAACATCAGGTGGGCCGTCTTAAGATGCATGAAAAAAAACTGCGCTAGGAAAGAGACAGCCCTCTTGTCAATATTACTGTATTAGTACACTATAGTGTTATTAGTATATTAGTGTATATGAGTGGGACACTGACCCAGTACGAAGCTGCCCGCGTAGTATACCTTGAGAGTGAGCACGAAGCACGTGCTGAGGTGCGCCATCGTGAAGTATATTAGTATATTAGTGTACATGAGTGGGACACTGACCCAGTACGAAGCTGCCCGCGTAGTATACCTTGAGAGTGAGCACGAAGCACGTGCTGAGGTGCGCCATCGTGAAGTATATTAGTATATTAGTGTACATGAGTGGGACACTGACCCAGTACGAAGCTGCCCGCGTAGTATACCTTGAGAGTGAGCACGAAGCACGTGCTGAGGTGCGCCATCGTGAAGTATATTAGTATATTAGTGTACATGTGTGGGACACTGACCCAGTACGAAGCTGCCCGCGTAGTATACCTTGAGAGTGAGCACGAAGCACGTGCCGAGGTGCGCCATCGTGAAGTATATTAGTATATTAGTGTACATGAGTGGGATACTGACCCAGTACGAAGCTGCCCGCGTAGTATATCTTGAGAGTGAGCATGAAGCACGTGCCGAGGTGCGCCATCGTAAAGTATATTAGTGTACATGAGTGGGACACTGACCCAGTACGAAGCTGCCCGCGTAGTATACCTTGAGAGTGAGCACGAAGCACGTGCCGAGGTGCGCCATCGTGAAGTATATTAGTATATTAGTGTACATGAGTGGGACACTGACCCAGTACGAAGCTGCCCGCGTAGTATATCTTGAGAGTGAGCATGAAGCACGTGCCGAGGTGCGCCATCGTAAAGTATATTAGTGTACATGAGTGGGACACTGACCCAGTACGAAGCTGCCCGCGTAGTATACCTTGAGAGTGAGCACGAAGCACGTGCCGAGGTGCGCCATCGTGAAGTATATTAGTATATTAGTGTACATGAGTGGGACACTGACCCAGTACGAAGCTGCCCGCGTAGTATATCTTGAGAGTGAGCATGAAGCACGTGCCGAGGTGCGCCATCGTAAAGTATATTAGTGTACATGAGTGGGACACTGACCCAGTACGAAGCTGCCCGCGTAGTATACCTTGAGAGTGAGCACGAAGCACGTGCCGAGGTGCGCCATCGTGAAGTATATTAGTATATTAGTGTACATGAGTGGGACACTGACCCAGTACGAAGCTGCCCGCGTAGTATATCTTGAGAGTGAGCACGAAGCACGTGCCGAGGTGCGCCATCGTGAAGGCTACTGAGAAGTACACGCTCGGGAACAGGATGCCGAACATACCTGCAACGCAACGCAACGCAACATGACACACAAGACCCAGTCACGAGTACCGGACACACACTGCAGCACGCACACCGACACGGAACTTATTTGCAGATCATGCAAAATATTTTTCCCGCGGCGGGAATCGATCACTTTTATTTGTTTTTACTAATTTTTTTCCTTAACCTATATTGTCCCACTGCTGGGTAAACGTCTCCCCAAAATTCTTCCATTTGCCCCTGTCCTAGGCAGTCTCCTACCACTCCTCTTATTTATTTTAGTACCTATGTATATTAGTATATATTTTACATATCTCGTATTGATATACCTGCTTATAGGACTTCTTTTCTTCTCCTTATTACGTTTTTTGTGTACCACCTACATGAATGTATCCACAATACACAAATGTTAGCTGGTAGAGAAAGCTCGCCTATGCACATTGTTTTTTTTGTGCAATAAAGAATAATCTATTCTATTCCTTCTCGAAATTAACAAGATCGTCCCGCCAATGTTTTCTCGGCCGACCCCGAGGTCGCTGTCCTTCAAGTATCCAGGGTGTGCTGATGTTCGCCCACCTGTTGGGAAGCATTCGACTGACGTGCCCCGCCCAGTCCCATTTGAGCCTGGCTGTTGTGTCACCTACGTCGGCAATACCGGTCAGGGAACGCAGCGTGGTGTTCCTTACATGGTCGGTTCTCTAATAACCCAAAATTCTGCGTTCTATTTGCCCTCTGACAAATCTTGAGTCTGGGACTTCTGTAACTCGGTCAGCGACCATGTCACCGTAGGTTAGGACGGGCAGGATACACATGTCGATGAGTTGGCGTTTTAGGGGTAGGTCGCCTTTCATGTGTTCCTTCATGGATCAGTAGCTCTTCCAGGCATTTTTTCAGTTATAACTATTAAAAAGTCTCGAGCACCGCCGTAAAGTCACATGCCTTTCGATTTTTTATAGGCTCCCAGGAACTTCACGATCTGATCCCACTATCTTCTTTTCACCATAGGACGAGCAGACGCACGGCTCGGTACCATCCTTATCTCATTAGTATACCTTCTATTCGTACTAAACGTTTCAGTTCTACCTTTATAATGCGAACTGCTAAGGGGTGGAATACACTACCGTTGTCCGTCTTTCCTGAAAACAATAATCTGGGTCTCTTCAAGGCTAGAGTGAAGGTGCCTTCTAGACCTTTGTGCTTCATCTTTGGCCACATCGTCACTTACCAACAGGTAAGATCGTGGTCAAACAAAGTATATCATAGTTAAATCAATCCTACTAATATTTTAAACGCGAAAGTATGTAAGTATGGATGGATGGATGGATGAATGGATGTTTGTTACTCTTTCACGTAAAAACTACTGGACGTATTTGGATGAAATTTGGAATGGAGATAACTGGATTCCCGGAATAACACAGGCATATTTTTATCCCGATATTCCCACGGGATCGAGACTTACGCGGGTGAAACCGCGAGGCGCTGCTTGTAGTTAAATAAATAATAGAGTAGTAGTTAAAGTAATGCTATTTCCTCACCGATGCTCATGATGAGCGCCAGCAGCATGAAGGTGGAGTGCGCGGTCGGCGTCAGGTCCGAGTGCCGGTTCTGGTACAGCTTGATCATCACCAGCACGGCGATCACGTACATGAACGACGAGTCTGCAGCACACACACACACAACTGAACTAAACAAATTACCGGCAATTATTAGTTTTCGCTATCTGAGGAAGTGTTGATGAGCTGAGCGCGAAAATGAGCGAAAAAAATTGAATTTCGCGCCACAAGCGAAAACAACCGCCTTAAACGATCTTTAACGTGGCACCCAACAATCACGTACATAGTCCTGATCCTTCTGTGTCCTGTGTATCAGGGACTAGGAGTACCATGTACCGTAACACAGAGACGGAACTAATATTAGCAGATCATTCAAACATTAGTCCCGGGGCGGGAATCTAACCCGCCCCTCGAATTGAATCAATTCGTAATAAATTGATTTCACACTGTAGTCCGAAGGAGGAAGCCGGAAGTCGGGATAGAGTATGTCTCGTCCGACTCCTAACGAACCTATAATTAAAAATGTGTGTACCTATGCTAAGGCGAACTTAGTCTTAGTATAGGTAAGGCTAAAGGGTATAGGTAAGTACTGGCACAGTGAGCGGGCCGTTCAACTACAATTGTGTCCATAACTGGTTGACAGGATGGACGTTTGTTACCGAAACCGCCCGTTTGGTGGCTATGTGAACATGGACCTAATTTTAACATGCTTAACTTTATAAGTTAATTTTTACTTTTGTTATGTACCAACACAATCATTGATTATGCAATAAATTTGATTTTATTTTTGTTTTTGGTTTGACTCCCCCGTTTTGCAACAGAGCTGGTCCTCATTCCGGGGCAGCTTGTAGGGCAGTACGCACCGAACTGGAAGTTCATCTTATTGGGGCACAGGTGGTAGCAGGCGGAGAGGAAGCCCTCCATGCAGAGCGCTAGCCCCATCGAGTACAGCAGGCCGTAGTGCTGAGGGATCCCCATATCCTGATACAAACAATTCTATTAACATCAATTTTATAAAAACGGGAATTTTCACTTAATATCGGTGTCAGCACCAACATTGTTTCAACTCATTCCGAGAGTCTTTTTCAAGGTGAGTGAACGCGACGCACTCCCTCCGCGTCCCGTTTAGCATCAATCCTCTCCGTGCGAGCTGCTGCCCGCTCGGCTCGTATAGTGGGACTATTAACATCAACGGAATTATCAAGTCGCACGCGGCCGCCCTCGCGTATTTCCACGGTTAAAAGTAGTATATATGTATCTCAATCTAGGTGTATCTATATGTGTACCAAATTTCATAGAAAATTGCATACATTTTCTATGAAGGCGTATGAGGCGCCCCACGCGGTACACGCCCTTTCGTATTTTGATTACTGACTTGTAAAGTACACTTTCAAGGTATCATTTTGTTCTTAACTCAACCTTATTTTCAACCGACTTCAAAAAAAGGAGGATGTTCTCAATTCGTGTGTTTTGTTAGGAGAAACCTCTTTAACTACATCAGAAAAAGTACTTGTTCTGAGAGTAGTTGTTTATATTGCCACGCCCTGTGTAGGAAAAACCATCATCATCAGCCTCTGGAAGTCCACTGCTGTTCGTAGGCCCACCCATAGAATCCCAAGAAGAATTTGAGCCGCCTCCACAATAATACGACCACAGAGAAAAAATATTTTTTATCAGACTTATTGTAAATTTTAGCAGCGCCATCTTTTTGTGAATTGTTGCCAAAGGTAGCTAGTGTATGTTACCGCTCTGTCGGGCCACTTCCTCTGTCTCGCTTGCACTTGCAGCATGAACACGCCGCCGAGCCCCAGGGAGCCGATGTTGGAGTACACGTGGTTGAAGTGAACCCCAGGTAGCTAGTGTACGTTACCGCTCTGTCAGGCCACCTCCTCCTCGTCTCGCTTTCACTTGCAGCATGAACACGCCGCCGAGCACCAGGTAGCCGATGTTGGAGTACACGTGGTTGAAGTCGGACAGGAACCCCAGGTAGCTAGTGTACGCTACCGCTCTGTCGGGCCACCTCCTCTGTCTCGCTTTCACTTGCAGCATGAACACGCCGCCGAGCACCAGGTAGCCGATGTTGGAGTACACGTGGTTGAAGTCGGACAGGAACCCCAGGTAGCTAGTGTACGCTACCGCTCTGTCGGGCCACCTCCTCTGTCTCGCTTTCACTTGCAGCATGAACACGCCGCCGAGCACCAGGTAGCCGATGTTGGAGTACACGTGGTTGAAGTCGGACAGGAACCCCAGGTAGCTAGTGTACGTTACCGCTCTGTCGGGCCACCTCCTCTGTCTCGCTTTCACTTGCAGCATGAACACGCCGCCGAGCACCAGGTAGCCGATGTTGGAGTACACGTGGTTGAAGTCGGACAGGAACCCCAGGTATCTAGTGTACGTTACCGCTCTGTCGGGCCACCTCCTCTGTCTCACTTTCACTTGCAGCATGAACACGCCGCCGAGCCCCAGGGAGCCGATGTTGGAGTACACGTGGTTGAAGTCGGCCAGGAACCCCAGGTAGCTAGTATACGTTACCGCTCTGTCGGGCCACCTCCTCTGTCTCGCTTTCACTTGAAGCATGAACACGCCGCCGAGCACCAGGTAGCCGATGTTGGAGTACACGTGGTTGAAGTCGGCCAGGAACCCCAGGTAGCTAGTGTACGTTACCGCTCTGTCGGGCCACCTCCTCTGTCTCGCTTGCACTTGCAGCATGAACACGCCGCCGAGCACCAGGTAGCCGATGTTGGAGTACACGTGGTTGAAGTCGGCCAGGAACCCCAGCGGGTGCGCGCACAAGAAATTGTAGTAGCACAGGTCTTGGTCTCCGGTCGCAAACACCATCTATAATCACTTCATGGTTACTTCATGTGTCAGAATCACAGCCCAGATTAATAACATGCAAAGCTCTGTAATAGTAGATTGTATCATAAGGGAGCAACATAATATTTTTAAGGCGAGGGCGCTTTTTTGAATCCAGAGCGAAGTGAGGGATTCTTTAGTAGAATCCTGAACGTAGCGAGGGATTCAAAGTACGTCGCCCGAGCCAAAAATATATGTTGCGCCCGTGTGATACACTCTGCTTTTCATCACCCACTATGAGAAAATAAAAGGCGCCTCATATGTTATTGTAATATTATTATTTAATAAAACAAATGGTTGTTTTTTTGTGTTTTTTTTGTTGTGTTTGTGTTTTTGTGTTTTTTTTGTGTTTTGTGCTTTTTTGTGTTTTTTTTCTTTTTTTTTGTGTTTTGTGTTTTTTGTGTGTATTGAAGTGCTTTGTTTTTTTTTTTTTTTTTTTTTTTTGTTTTTTTTGTTTTTGTGTTTTTTTTGTGTTGTGTTTTTTGTGTTTTGTATTGTTTTTTTTTTTTATTTTTTTTTTTTGTGTTTTGTGTTTTTTGTGTGTATTGTGCTTTTTTGTGTTTTTTTTTGTTTTTGTGTTTTTTTTGTGTTTTTTGTGTGTTTTGGGTTTTTTTGTTTTGGGTTTTGGGCCGTCGTACCAGCCAGTATTTATTCAAAACAATATTTGCGTTCGAATTATTTGGCGCTGGTTCCAAATTCAATAAGTGCGCCGCAATTATCTTTGCCGCGCACTTTTTGAATTAGGAACTTAATAAGTGCGCCGCAAAACTCATTACTGCCCGCTAAAACGTTCTCATAGAAAACACCACCGTTGGGTGCACTTAAAGGCGAACCCAGTCGTCCTTTTCGAATAGATGGGATGAAAACCTTATTTCATAAAATCTTCTGACACTACCTTCAATTTATATTATGGATATTTGCATTTTCGTTTATAATAAGTTTTTTGTGTCAAATATATTTTTCAATACAAGCTTTTATATAGTTAGTGATCGTAACCGAATGCTGATCAAAATGAGCCTAAACACGGCCAGTCTACTATTATCCATCGAGGAGTTCCGTTGTCCACCCACAGTCACCATCATCAGATCAGCTCGCTGTCACTATCATATTGTATTGTCATCGGAACTTGACAGGTATGCCAAATTTCAGCTCAATCGGTTGAGGATAACTGTTATAAAATTCAGTTGCAAGATTCCACCCGGATTCCACCCTGACAAACATACATACATTGCAATAGACTGGTAACTCATATTAAAATTTTCTAGTTCAACGGCATTTTGTGAGCCATTTTAGCAACGTGACTTTTCCGATGTAAATAGATAAGATGTAAATGTGATGTATTCGGTTCTGAATGTTGCCAACCCGAATTTTGGCTCCCCTCCCCCCTATCCCCCTTTTTTCCTCGAAATGTGTCTCTAACCGCGGTTTTTACGATTTTAACCAAAAAGTATTGCTGTTAGAAAAAAAAGTGTCAAGGACAGAAAGGATTTCTATAAAATTTCTATAACATGGCGCATAAACTTTTTTGTTAGGGCTTATGGTTTGTGTGCAATATCTTCCAGAACTTTTTTGTTTAAATAATTTTGATAAAAATCAAGAGAGTTTAAAAAACACATGGAGGGTGTTTTTTATAATATGGTAGTAACTTTGGATGAACAAACTTTGTATTAGTTGAAATTTAGTAGTTTTTTTATATTTGCGATGCCATTCATAAGTGCTCACTAGTTTATAAGATCAAATTGTTACACTTATTTATGCAAATATATATCTTGAATCTTGGTTTATACCTCTTTATAAGAAGAAGCTGAGTGCTGTCCCGTCTGAGTTTGTTGATCTCCGCGCTTACCGGTACCGAAATCAGACCCACGACGTCAGGTGGGGCGCGGAGTTGTCGGATAGTTACCAGCTTTCTTATGGCGTGAGGCAGGGGGGGGGGGGGGGGGGGGCTCACCTCTCCCGATCTTTTTAAGACCTACCTGAACGGGTTGATAGTGGAGCTGAGCAGCACTCCGGTTGGGCTCAGATTGGATGACAGATATGTCAACAACCTGAGCTATGCTGATGACATGGTCCTGCTCAGCCCTTCGATTAAAGGCTTGAGAAAACTTTTGACGATATGTGAGAAGAACGCGAAGGAACATGGCCTTACTTGCAATGCGAAGAAGACGGTGATTTTCAGATCGGGAAAGGGTTCTGAGAACGTACCTGAAGTATGCCTTAACGGACAGCGTGTAAGGATAGTAGAGCATTTCAAGTACCTTGGCCACATCGTAACTTACAAACCCTTAAACACGCCCTAGCATTGTCAAACCAAATATTTGTTTCTTTGTACTTTTTAGATATTGTTATTTAATAATTGACTGTAGTGAACCTTAACTATTTGGTTTTATGTACTTATTAGATATTCTTATATAATAATTTAATGTAGTGAACCTTAATTTTTTGTTTTTATGTACTTATCTATATATGTATTTTATTATAATTATTGTAGGAAATTATCATAGTTTTAGTTTAATATTTAGAGAGACCTATAAATTGGCTGTATAACTTATATAATTAAGTGATTTTGTTTTATTATTGTAGCTGTTGGTCTTTTCAATAAACAAAAATAAAATAAAATAAAAGATGACAACGTAGAGCTCTGTGCGTTGTGGGCAATATGATAGCAAGGATGTTTTACAAGTCATCGCCTGATGTGAGTCATTTTACACGTGTCAACTCTGGACCGATTATACTAAGAAGTCGCACGATGGTATTAGGGTGGCATTTAACAACATCTTTAGGCATCTTATGGGCCTGAAGCGCTATTGTAGCGCTTCACAAATGTACGTAGACGCCCGAGTAGATACGTTTAATGCCATCCAGAGGAAGAGGATAGCCTCCTTTTTTTTCCTTCTTTTTTTGTCCAGAGTTGACGCGTGTCATTATGCTATCATCCAGAGTCTGGCGGATAGACTGATGCAGACGAGTGTGTACCGACGCTGGGTGGAGATTGCCACCTAAGTAGCTTCCAAGCTACGTAAATTTTATCATTTTATTTTATTGTGTTAACCTGTGTTATAGTTATTTTTCTGAATGTACCTACTATGGATAATTGTGTCTGATATAAAGAATATTTTATTTATTTATTTATTAATACACTAGCTTACACTGTCAGTGAATACCACAGTATTTGCTAAATACTGATGAACCACATTATAAACTGAACGTCTAGGGTCCGCCTTAGATCTACATTAAAGGGTCCTTCACCAGAATGGTTCTTCACCATTGCATGACCCATTATGACCGGTTACATACAGGGTTCATTGCATGACCCATTATGACCGGTCTACACACTGGGTCCATTGCATGACCCATTATGACCGGTCTACACACTGGGTCCATTGCATGGCCCATTATGACCGGTCTACACACTGGGTCCATTGCATGACCCATTATGATCGATCTACACACTGGGTCCATTGCATGACCCATTATGACCAGTCTACACACTGGGTCCATTGCATGACCCATTATGACTGGTCTACACACTGGGTCCATTGCATGACCCATTATGACCGGTCTACACACTGGGTCCATTGCATGGCCCATTATGAGTGGTCTAAACACTGGGTCCATTGCATGACCCATTATAACCGGTCTACACACTGGGTCCATTGCATGACCGGTCTACACACTGGGTCCAATTCATGGCCCATTATGACCGGTCTACACACTGGGTCCATTGCATGGCCCATTATGACCGGTCTACACATTGGGTCCATTGCATGACCCATTATGACCGGTCTACACACTGGGTCCATTGCATGGCCCATTATGACCGGTCTACACACTGGGTCCATTGCATGGCCCATTGTGACCGGTCTACACACTGGGTCCATTGCATGACCCATTATTACCGATCTACACACTGGGTCCATTGCATGGCCCATTATGACCGGTCTACACACTGGGTCCATTGCATGACCGGTCTACACACTGGGTCCATTGGTCGCGATGACATTTTCTGGATGAGGCTGTGAAATGTAAGTTTGAGGGGAAGATGATACCTTACCTGTTGATAGGTGAACAGGAGTTGAACCACCGGTAGTGCATAAACCACCGCCAGGGTCAACGCGCCCCAGAAATATCTGAATACAACATTAAGTATTTTAAATTTTTTTTTTTTTCTAATTGACGGAATGCCGGTTTTCCCCCGAATGGGCGGAAACTCTAGCCCATTACAACTGCATGCAATACCTCTTAGGTCACGTCCACCTAGGTCGCGTTCTACAACTGCATGCAATACCTCTTAGGTTACGACCACCTAGGTCACGTTCTACAACTGCATGCAATACCTTTTAGGTCACGTCCACCTAAGACGCGCCACATGTAGCATTGCACTGCGCCCGCCACCCTGAGACGTAAAGATAGAAAGTCTCATGTGCCTGTAATTTCACCGGCACCCATACTCTTCAAACCGGAACACAGCAATGCGAGCACTACTGCTTTGACTAGGTACTAAAATGTACCATCTGATGTTATGCGGTATGCTATGCCTGCCTATGAACAGCGCATTACCTCATAGGTCACGTCCAACTAGGACGCGCCCTATGTAGCATTGCACTGCGCCCGCCACCCTGAGACGTAAAGATGGAAAGTCTCATGTGCCTGTAATTTCACCGGCACCCATACCCTTCAAACCGGAACACAGCAATGCGAGCACTACTGCTTTGGCTAGGTACTAAAATGTACCATCTGATGTTAAGCGGTATGCTATGCCTGCCTATGAACAGCGCATTACCTCATAGGTCACGTCCAACTAGGACGCGCCCTATGTAGCATTGCACTGCGCCCGCCACCCTGAGACGTAAAGATGGAAAGTCTCATGTGCCTGTAATTTCACCGGCACCCATACCCTTCATACCGGAACACAGCAATGCGAGCACTAATGCTATGCGGCAGAAATAGGTATGGACGAACTCTTTCACAAAAAAACTCTACTACTAACAAAATAATAGTTAGTTAATAGGGTAGTTGTACATGAATTCATCATCATCATCAGCAGTATTTAGACGTCCATTGCTGGACGAGGCCTCCATAGAATGCAATGGGGGGTATTTTCCATAGTCACCACGCTTGGCAGGCGGACTGGTGCTCGCCATATTGGTGTTAATAACTCAGGTGGTCGCTGCTGCCAATCCCCTGGTGTGATCTCTGAAGCTAGGTTCATATTGCTGTGTCGGGGTGTGTTGGGCCGCCTTCTGTTGTGTCATTGAGTGTTCATACTGATGTATTGTGTTGTGGCGCAATATGGCGCATTTTCAGATCATACATCGTCATGACGACCTCTATGGCGCGGCGGGCGAAGATTCGCTTGCTACGCAGGAGGTTGCGGGTTCGATTCCCGCCTCGGAACAAATTTTTGTACGATCTGCAGATTTGAGTTCATTTGACCAGGGTGTTCTGGGTATTTTCTATGCATAATAAAAAATATCTATCTATGTAATGTATTGTATTAATTATATCAGTTATCTAGTACCCATAACACAAGCTCTGCTTAGCTTGGGGCTAGATAATGTTGTGTGAACTGTCCAGCATCATTTACTTATTTATTTTATTTATGCATTGTGTCAAACATCATTGCTGATGCCGTGAACCTTATATTCTTTACATTTAGTGTCATAAAGAACTCTATATTGCCGTACTAATTCGATAAGTTCATCGGACATTTTCATAAAGTAGAACGAACCAAAACAATACAATATCTAGTTACGGAATGAACTGCATCCCTCGCGGTAACGCGTCGTAATAGGCCGCAGAAGTGGTGGAGTACGTCAAGAGGAAAGTCGGAGTGGGATTGAGGGTCGTGAAGTTGGACTCTCGTCATAATGTGGGCTTTAGCTCATTTATGGTGAGGGTCCCTACGGAGGATCTGAAGATCTACTTGAGTCCTGACTTCTGGCCGAAAGGGGTGAAGTTCCGGCGGTTCAAAGGCCGTCTGTCACGTGATCCCCCGAGCCGCGACGCATCGGCGATCACACGTGTGTTAGATTAAGTTATAAATATCTTTGTATGTATGTTAGTAGTAAGGTATATATAACTATGGGCCTTTGTCTAGGTACAATGTACATTTTTCACTGTTGCCTGAAATAAATGTATTGAATATTGAATTGAATATGTAATGGCAGATTCACATTGATGTGACGTGTTGTGGCGCGACAGATCTTCTCCATCTCTATGGCGCAACCGAGCGTCGAGCGATTTTACCACGACAGAACGCGCCACAACACAACCTACTAATGTGTATCTAGGCATATAAGTAATAAACGTAACCGATTGCGTACTGGCGCGCCACGACACAGCAATATGAACCTAGCTTAAGAGGGAAGCAGAAATTCTTTTTTTTTGGTGATTTTTGCTCATTACATCTCATGAACACTTCTTCAGATAGCGAAAGTTGATTTCACGAGAACTAGGAGACTTACCACACATGTTGTAATAGATAGTATCTCATAAATATCATCAGTTTAGCTACGATAACCCTATAAAAAACACTGTAAAAATGTATTTAGGGAGATCGAAGCTAACCTGATGATATTTATGAGATACAATCAATTAAAACATGTGTGTTAAGTCTCCTAGTTCTCGTGAAATCAACTTTCGCTATCTGAAGAAGTATACATGAGCTGTAATGAGCAAAAACACCAAAAAAAATGAAATTCGTTCGTATATCGAGAGCATCCACCTTAAGTCGTCGCCCTGTTGTATCCACGCGAGGAGACGGAGGGGTCTGTTCTTAGACCCTTGGGAGCGTAGTCTTACGGTACCTGGCGGACCGTCGCGCCAGCTTGCCGGGCGGCGCGCGCGTCAGTTGGTCCACCGTCAGCGCCGCGGAGCTCGACCCAGACCCTGCAACAACCACCTCTACATCAATACCAGCTTTTATAAAAGTAGTGATCGGAACCGTGTGCTGATCAAAATTGGCCTAAACACGGCCAGTCTACTACTATCCATCGAGAAGTTCCGTTGCCCACCTTCCGTGCCCATCATCAGATCAGCTCGCTGTCACCATATTGTATTGTCATCGGAACTTGACAGGTATGCCAAATTTCAGCTCAATCGGTCGAGGATAACTGCTTTAAAATTCAGTTGCAAAATTCCACCCAGACAGACATACATACATTCAAGTTAAATAAAAGCTTGTAAAAAGGCAACATCTTCTGAACTTTCTTTTTCTAACCTATATTGTCCCACTGCTGGGCAAAGGGCTCCCACATTATTCCACTCTTTGCGATCTTCGGCCAGATCTAACAAAACCCTGTTAAAAAAAAAATTAAGTTCACTCAATATCATCTAGCCCCAAGCTAAGCAGAGCTTGTGTTATGGGTTCTAGATAACTGATATACTTAATTCAAATATAATACCCCAGAACACCCTTAACATATATCTGGAGATCGTACAAATATTTGCTCCAAGGCGGGAATCGAACTCGTAAGCTCCAGCGTCGCAGGCGAACCTTCGCCCGCCGCGTCACAAAGGTGCTGAAGGAATTATAGTTAGGAATTGGTTATAGTTAGGACCGCAAAGTTTCAGAGGAACATCATCCCACGATCACTCAACTTCTGGAATAATCTCCCAGCCGAGGTTTTCTCTAGAGACTACAGTATGGGGTTCATAAAAAAAGGAGTATTAAAATTCTTAAAGCGTCGGTAACGCGCGTGTGGTGCATCAGATGTTACGACGTCTGTGGGTAACTGCTTTCCATCAGGTGAGCCGTACGCTAGTTTGCTTACCCAGTAGTACAGTTTTACACAAATTATAAGTCGTCCCGATGTACCTGCGCCGTAGACCAATTTCTATAGCGCGGGAACCTTCTTTCTACCAATAGCAATCGCGCGCTAAAATCTTGCGCTGTTATTGGTTAATCGATTTCGCGGCAAAATCGCAGCCGGTCGTTCATCAGTCGACTCTTAGCTGTGAGCGGGACAGAGCTATACAGCGGGACAGAGCTATACTATACGTTCGGCTTCTGTAGGATATAAGTCAGCGCTTTTCTGCGCAAACGAAAACAGTCGATCGTACTTATATTTTGGGTAAAACAGTATAAAAAACTTGTGAGTAATCATTTATCTTGGGAGCTATCTTATTTATTTAATGCCCGTTCTACATTATCGGCGATAATCGCTGATCGTGTGATCGTCTATAATAGGCACGATCATCGTGCAAGCATCCACACGATCGTCTGTGATCATTTGTCGAGGGGCAAGCGTACAAGATGGACGTGTAGTGTGTTGCTGCTGCAACCGTTTATTTAAAAGCGGTAAGTATACTTACAACTATTATGTAAAAGTGGTTCATTGAAAACTTGGTCAAACACCATTATCTTCTTTTCCTCAATATTTGAGGAAAAGAAGATAATGGTGTTTGTCCATTTATCGCAATAGAACAAAGTAAGTTCCTAGTTACAATAAATATATACACTAATATATATATCACTGTCCGACGGCGAATGACTGAACGACGATCGTGTGGTCACCTTAACGCAACCACTCGGCGATTCCCTTTGATGCGTGTCCGAAAAACCGTTAAGTCAGGGATCGCACGCGATCATAGACGATGATCGGTGAGTACAGCCGAGTATGCCCTCTAAACGATCGTGCTCGCCCGTAATCGTCTATAATCGCTGATAATGTAGAGGAGCCTTCAGAGGTCGTAGACAAAGTAACATTCTATTAGCGATGTTAATAGTAGAACAGACAACAATGTATGAGATTGACGTTAGCTATCGAAATAATAATAATAATAAAGAGTATTTATTTCTAAAAAGGATTACAATGTTTACATTTTTCACATAAAATTTAAATTTTTAAATCTATATTTAAGACCTTGGCATGTACAGCCAGTGAAAAACTTTGACACCTTGCTCTAACTAAGTAAAACTTGTGTTTAGACGCAAGGGATCTCTGCTTCGGCTTGGTCAGATAGATATTAACTAATCTAGTTTCATATTTTAGAGGTTAAAAAAGCCCATTTATCTTTAATTTAAAGTACTGCGATACTTACATAAGTATAGCAGTGTATTGTGTAGATTAGTGTATTGTGTAAATAGTGTATGTGTGGAAAGTGTGAGTGGTGTGATGTGTATTTATGACTTGTGTGTGTATGTGTGTGTTGTGTATGCGTGTTGGGAAAATATAATAAGGTGTATAATCTTAGAATTTAATCAGGATTGGATTGATAGCAGATCCTCTGTCTGCCGATAGTCTAAGCTCAGTAAGAACAGTTTAAGTTTGTTTTTGCAGTCAACTTGTGTTGTTTTATGAATTGTTGTTATTTTGTTTATTTTGTTGTAAAGGTATGTTGCTAGGAAGTTTAAATGTTTGTGTGCAAATGCGGTTCTACATTTTATTGTGTTGTATATTTTATGCTGTCGTCTTTTGTTGATTATATTTAAGTCTGGCTTTATTTAATGATGTTTTAAAATAATTTGTTGTATGAAAAGTTGTCTAACGGATAGAACTTCACAGTCATTGTAAAGCCGTTTCGTTGGGTACCTGAACGGTCGAGAATAGGCTATTTTTAGGACTGCTCTCTGAGCCCTTTCTAGCGGAAGCAAATGTGTTAAAGCTGCGCCACCCCACGACGTCAAGCAGTACACCAGCAGAGATTGGCATAACGCGTAGTAGATGTTTTTGAGCTGGTCTAGACTTGCTGCGTGTTTTATATTTTTAAATACTGCAATTAGCTTTCGTGTTCTGGCAGTCAGCAAGTCGATGTGGGATTCATAGGTCAAGTGCGGGTCAAGAGTGATACCAAGGTATTTGATCGTGTTACAGCTTCCGACTAACAGACAATCTCATGCCAAACGACTGGTAGATGACTGTAGGCAGTGTAAAGTGTGAGCTTTTATAGAGCATATGGCAGAGTTTGGTAGACCGGGTTTGCGAAGAGAGAAAGCTAAATATTTAGTTTTTGCAGGCTTAAGGGTGAGAATATTTTGATAAAGACACATAGAGACCAAGTCAAAGTTTGTTTGGGCATGTCTATAGACTTCATCCCAGCTCCTTCCCTGGAATAGCAACACTGTGTCGTCCGCAAAAGCAAGAAGCTTGCCATTTTGCAATTTGAGGTCACATATCTGATTCATATAAGCCAGGAAAAGAGTTGGGCCCAAAATAGAACCCAGAGGTATACCATAAGTGACTGATAGTTCGGAACTAACGTATTCACCAATCTTCACGCACTGGATTCTTCCACTTAAGTAACTTTGAAGTAGTTTTAGTTGGTTTCCACGTATACCTAGGCATTCTAGTTTATCCAGAAGTAGGCAAGTAGACACCGTATCGAATGCTTTAGCCAAATCTAGGAAGATAGCCATGCATTTCGATCCTTTTTCTAGACATCCTACAATGTAGTTGTTAAGCTCCGGTACGGCGTCTGCTGTAGATTTGCCTTTTCGAAAATCAAATTGATTTTCAGATATAAGGTTAGAAGTTTCAAGGTATTTGATAAGCCTGTTATTTATTGCTCTTTCTAAAATTTTAGACAGAGATGGCAAGATGGATATGGGCCTGTAGTTATAATGAGTTTATCTCCAGTTTTATGAATGGGTAGTATAATATCTCGTGGTCTATTGTATTGTATTACGAATGTAGAAATGGAATCGCTTATAAGCGAATGCCACTTGGCTGGGCCGGCTGGTGTTGTTATTTATGTTGGGAGTTTACGACTATACACCACTATTGGGTGTTATGTTATGTTGTGTATTGTGTTATAAGGCGTACCGGCACAGAATAAATAATATTACAAGTAGTACCGGTGTCGTTGATGATGGCTGTGACGTCAGTGGTCTCGTCCGCCTGCAACGTCGAAGGACCTGCTTCTCCTTCCACTAAAACTTCGTCTGAAACATACAAATATAATTATAATTTAAATATCATCAGTTACAACAACTCAGGCAGCGATTCATCAGAAGGCCAACCTCTTGGCTTGCCGAGCTAAGATCTTCTAGCACTTCGACTAAAATAAAAAAGTATGGACGGGCCTTACCCATACAAAACGTCCGTGAAATAAGTCATAATTACAACACACATACGTTACCATAATCATAATCATAATCATTTATTTGGTAATAGTAGGTATTACACGTACACATTACTATACTGCAGTATAGAAGACAATATAAATATATTGTATATATAATATACAATAATAGACAATATAACTCTCAAAATAATATTTAAAATAATAATAATAATTGAACAATAAAATAATAATAATATTCAATTATCAGTTATTAAAAATAATAAATAAAAAATTGCGTTATTATAAATTAAATCCAAATATTACGAGAAAACAAAAAATAGAAATTGTATGTCAGAAAGTTATTAAGTTATGTCAATGAACTCCTCATAACTGTAGAAGGTGTTACGTCACTCGTTGCCGTCACAAAGACCGACTGAAGTGAGCTCACTTTATAAGCTTCAAAACTATCGTTCCCTCAGGCCCGTCCATAATTTATTATTTTGGTCGTAGTTGTAGCAAGGTTTGTAGCTGTGGTCCACTAGGAGCGAAAAGAACAATGTCATCAGCGAATCTCAGGTTTCTAAGCATCTCCTTTAGTGGACAACGAGGCGGCAATTCTTTTAAATAACTCTTGAAGTGTTCGCGAATAATTTCGAAGAGTGGTTAAAAAAAAAGTTTAAAAAATTTCGGGGCCTATGTGGTCACGCACCGCGAGGTTTCAGAGGAATTTCGTTTCGCGATCACTCAACTTGTGGAATGATCTCCCTGCCGAGGTGTCCTCTAGAGACCTATGGGGTTCTTCAAAAGGTTTTCTTAGAGGAAATTCTTAGAGTCGGCAACGCGCGTTTGCTGCCTCCAGTGTCACAATTTGAGGACTGGAGGTGGCACGGGTCTTATTCTTAGTTCCCAAAACACCCCCAGGGGTATCTTTCAGGGGTGCCATAGGTCCGAAATGCAAGTGTCCATAGGCTACAGTATCTACATCAGGTGGGCCGTATGCTAGTTTGCTTACCCAGTAGTATAAAAGA
Source organism: Operophtera brumata (assembly GCA_932527175.1). NCBI lineage: Eukaryota > Metazoa > Arthropoda > Insecta > Lepidoptera > Geometridae > Operophtera > Operophtera brumata. The sequence continues at coordinate 46,437,036 of OW052239.1, read as the reverse complement.
ACTTGGAAGTAGTTATTTATCTTGGGAGTTCTGTTATTTATGTTGTGTGCTATGTCATAAAGCAGTACCGGTGTCGTTGATGATGGGTGTGACGTCACTGGTCGCCGCCTCGACCGCCTGCGATGTGGAAGCATCCGCTACTGCTTCCACTGTAATATACAAATATCAATCAGTACAATTTACAGAAAGAATACAATAATACAAGTAAATACAACATTTTATAAATATAAATGAAATATAACTTTTGAAACTATCATGGTTATGTACATAATTTTCACTAGAAACGGGATATTTACCATGATTTTTGAGTTTTATATGTTCCCGATATTTCGGCACAGTTGCATGCGCCATGATCACGGGAGAACTGACTAAAGTCTTTGCGAGTAGATGTTATTGGCAGATATATCGATCTACCCTCTTTCTCACTCTTTTATTACGAACGATACCACTACCAAAAAAAAAAAAAAAAAAAAAAAAAAAAAAAAAAAAAAAAAAAAAAAAAAAAAGTAAATAAAAGTAAAGTAAGTATAGTAAATATCCCGTTTCTAGTGAAAATTATATAAATGAAATATTTGAGTACCGTTACAAACGATCTAAAGATAGCTTATAGGATCCTAATCTGAATACCAATGTGTTGAGCCATTTATAATAAATATATTGCAGTATTATAATTGCCACATCCACTCTGTACACCATCAGCAGCCTTTAGACGTCCATTGCTGGACGAGGCCTCCCCGTGCAATGCAATGGGGGGACGTTCCACCATCACGATTTTTACAATGTTGCTGACGAGGGACTTGTGGACAAGGCACCCGACCCTGTGTTGGGACGATTTATTTCCCTTTTGGCAGTTCCTTTAAAAAGGAACTAATAGGACATTTTTTGTCCCACTGGTTCCTTCGATTGTTTCAAAGGAACTAGTGGGATATCAATTAACGTCATTTTGTTCCTTTAACCCTGGAAACGGACAGCTGATCGCCCTCCCGGTAGTAGAACAAGTGTAATTTTTTATATTGATAGACCCTTGTTTGGCCACCATCTCACCTGTGGGTAAAACGATGTGGCCGAAGATGGAGCACAAACTTCTAGAAGGCACCTATTCACTCTGGCCTTGAAGAGAACCAGATTATAGTTTAAAGGGAAGACAGACGGCGGTAGTGTATTCCACTCCTTAGCAGTTCGCATTATAAAGGTAGAACTGAAACATTTAGTACGAATAGAAGATATACTAATGAGGTAACGATGGATGTTCCCAAGCTGTGTGTATTTGCTGTTCAAAATAAACTATTTCTATTCTATTCTATTCTCCTATGGTACCGAGCCGTACGTCTGCTCGTCCTATGGTGAAAAGGAGCCCTAAGTCCTCTCCCTGTCTTCGGACTTCTGATAATCCTATCACATTCCAATGCACCTTGCTCACTACCTCCAGCTCTATTAACTTGTCGTCGGTCCTCAGCGTGCGTTGTCGGTACCAGGTGCAGTGGTCGCGTCGATTCACATACATACATACATAGATAAAAGGCGTGTACAGATTTACCCAAAACATAAGTCCGATCGACTGTTTTCGTTTGCGCAGAAAAGCGATGAGTGATATCCGACAGTAGCCGAACGTATAGTATAGCTCTGTCCCGCTATATAACTCTGTCCCGCTCACATCTAACAGTCGTCTGATGAACGACCGGCTGCGATTTTGCCGCGAAATCGATTAACCAATAACAGAGCAAGATTTTAGCGCGCGATTAATATTGGTGGAAAGAAGGTTCCCGCGCTATATAAATTGGTCTACGGCGCAGGTACATCGGAGCGACTTATATTTTGGGTATATCTGTATCTATGTATGCATTTACGTTAAGAAAGTCTTATCAAAATCCAGATGAATGCAGACAGACGTCTGTTAAGCGCTCTTGTACTAAGAGGATGAATAGTGTTGAATACATTATACTGACCGTATGTGTACCGGAAGGGGATCGCGACGGCGAGCACGAAGGCCGCCACCAGCGCGAGCACGGCGAGCAGCACGAGCGCGCCTACTGCGTACTCGCTGTACGACACCGTCGCTATTATCTGTAAGCTGAACGCGCGCACACTCTAACACACACATTATACTCACCGTATGTGTACCGGAAGGGGATTGCGACGGCGAGCACGAAGGCCGCCACCAGCGCGAGCACGGCGAGCAGCACGAGCGCGCCTACTGCGTACTCGCGGTACGACACCGTCGCTATTATCTGGAACCTGAACGCGCGCACACTCATCAGTACACCCTCTATTCGTTACTGTTAGCCTGAGTCATCCCGTTGTTGAGCTAAGGCCTCCCTCCCATATCCTCCAGTCACTACGATCCTGTGCTATTGTTTGCCAATTTGTGTTAAAAGTGTCCATTTCATATCGCGCCATCTCCTGCGTGGTCTGCCGCAACGCCGTCTCGCTGTGTCAGGGCTCCACATAGTGGTTATTTTGGCCCACAGCTCATCAGGCATGCGACAGACATGCCAAGAGTTCCTTACACTCTATCCGTACTAAACGTTTCAGTTCTACCTTGCGACTCAAGATTGCGCACTCAAGTCGGCCGCTGCAGGTGCAATCTCAGTAAGTGGGGTATGATTGCAGCCTCCGCGACGCAATGCGACTGTGGTGCCATGTCCCAAACCATGCCACATGTCCTTGTATGCCCATCCTGCCCTGACTCTTGCACGATGGAGGATTTAATGACCTGCTCTGACAATGCCGTGGGTGTGGCAACCTATTGGTCAAAATGGCTTTGAGACATCGACACGAAAGAAGAAGAAGAAGTTCTACCTTTATAATGCGAAAAAACTGGTAAGGAGTGCAATACACTACCGTCGTCATCTTTCCTGAAAACTATAATCTGGGTCTCTTCAAGGCTAGAGTGAATAGGTGCCTTCTAGACCTATGTGCTTCATCTTCGGCCACATCGTCACTTACCAACAGGTGAGATCGCGGTCAAACAAAGGTCTGACTCTAACACAATACTCTTCTGTCTGGCAAAGAATGTTTAATTTGTACACTTTTTTGTACACAGTGCATGTATAAATAAGCACAACAACAATTTAAGGTTTTTACCCACTATCCCGTATCATACCATGACCGTAGTAGGAACGTGTCAGACACGGAAAACAACATGAAACGCTTCACTTTGCCCATTGAAACGGAACGACGGCATTCTGTTCCCGTATGCAGCCCGTATGATGCCCGTATACAACCTGTATGATGCCAAACCAAAAAACACTCGTCGCTTCTGGATTCACTATTCTCTAAAAGATAATTCTCTATACTCACCGTTGTGATGCATGCGCGCAGCGGTTTGGCACCGTCGCGTGCCATGCACGGCGCGTGTTAGTACCTACAAAGTATTCTCGTATTGTTGACGCTCGGATCCGTGCACGGCACGCGACGGTGCTGGTCGGTTACGGGACGGTCTAGTGGGTATGGTCTCATAAATTTCAATACAAATAATATTTTTTTGCCTGACACGTTCCTATTACGGTCATGGTATGATACGGGATAGTGGGCAAAGACCTTTAAGTCTAAATTAAAGCCTGGGTCTTGGAGGTTCAGGGGGAGGGGAAGATGATGAATGATTGATTGAGATGGCGGCTAAGGCCGCTCAGAATGAGAGGGATTAATACCGCCAGTCGGATGATAATGCACTGTTCATAGGCAGAGGGTACCGTTTAACATCAGGTAGGCAATCTGCTTGATACGTCATACTAAGTAGTATAAAAAAAAACATGGGTTTAGTGGAGTCACAGATTGAGCAATGTGAGTCATGGTGAGTCACAAATGACTACATTATTGACAGAGTCAAGTCAAATTCAAAATCGCGTCAAAGTCGAACAGAGTCAAGTTAGAGACTAAATAGAGTTAATAATAATAATATAATAAGACAGATATAAAGTCAGATAAAATGATAAAAAAAAAAGACTTACTTAAACGTCTTCAACCTTGCTTTGCTCTCATAGCCTATCTCCGTCTCGTCCACACCCGTGCACTGTTCGTCGCTCTCTTTCACTATAAACACCACGTAGAAACCGCGCGGGTACATCGATTGCTGGAACAACAAACTGTATAATGCGTGTTATGTAAAAAGAACGCTGGAACGCCTGTAGAAGCTTGACCGCCAGAGTTCTTTTTACATGACGCGCACTATACTATAAATGAGAATAGATGTTTTATTTTTTAAATTATATTTAGTACTAGTGTCCACCCGCGGCGTCGCTCTCATTTTACCACGATAAAAAGTAGCCTATAGCTTAAGACGATATGTTACAATTTTGGAGTCGTTGCGTTACATGCTCACTCAGTAACAGTAAATATTACAAACTTGATGTTAACACAGTAATTATAAGGCTGTTATCTACATAAACCATAGATAAGAAACACGATTGTTGAAACTTTTCTCGATAGGTAACTTTATTTTCTGAAATTGGCCCTTTCCTTCGTTTAGAGAAAATATTAAGCGTATTTTTTTATACTTACTATTCAGTAGATAATCACATTACTTAGATAAATAAAAGATCATTTATATTGTATATTTGCTACTTTAGAAGCAAAACGAAGTTTTATCATTTGTCGCTTACGTCAGTTACTTCCGAGCTTCAGAAATCTATACCTCATCTCTTCAATCGTCTGATAGTGATTTGGATCAGGTAAGCTATCTTTAGATCTTTAGCAGCGGTGTTTAGATGAGGTGCATGCTCAAGATAGTTAGTTATGTCATTCTATGGGGGAGGCTCATGTCCAACAGTAAATAAAATAAATAAATAAATAAATAATGCTGGGCACAGTTCACACAACATTATCTAGCCCCAAGCTAAGCAGAGCTTGTGTTATGGTTACTAGATAACTGATATACTTAATACAATACATTACATAGATAGATATTTTTTATTATACACAGAAAACACCCAGAACACCCTATATCTGCAGATCGTACAAATATTTGTTTCGAGGCGGGAATCGAACCCGCAACCTCCTGCGTCGCAGGCGAACCTACGCCCGCCGCGCCACCGAGGTCGTCTGAGCCGTGGACTGTAGGCTGATGATGATGATGATATCACGTCAGTGCACATACCGTCAGTGTGATGCCTCCTTTACTGGTCATAGTGAGGAAGTACCCTTGATACAGTATTTCTTTCTCACTGTCAAACACCGGACACTGCAATAAATAAAGATTTTATTGTTATTTTTTTTCAAAATCCACTTATCTAAAATTAGTAATCGGAACCGTGAGCTGATCAAAATGAGCCCAATCACTTCCAGTCTACTATTATCCATCGAGGAGTTCCATTGTCCACCTTCCGTCTCCATTGTCAGATCAGCTCGCTATCACCATAATATATACTGTCATCTGAACTTGACAGGTATGCAAAATTTCAGCTCAGTCGGATGTCAAGAAGTGGTTTTAATTCAGCTGTAAGATTTGACCTACGCATACAATCTAACAAAGCATATGGCACGCTAGCAGCGGATTCGAACTAACGACCTTTCAATAACAAAGTGCATAACCCTCCTTTTGCTTTATCATCCGAATAGCGTCAGCTTACTCCGTGCTCAAATTTGGTGTTTAAAAACACCATGTGGTGGAACAGATGTGTGTACACCGACCGGCTCACGTGGACTACGGCCCGTTCACTCTCGACAGTTGAGAGTAGGCGGCAAAATTGTAAGTTGATGTTTTTACTTACCGAATTGTTTTGTATAGAGACCGTAGCGCACACCTCGTTGTCTGAATCTATCAGCAAAATTACGCTTTTTGGTATCGTGTAGTTGAAACTGGAAATAGGAACCACAAGTTACATTAAAGATAAAAAGATAAAATATTTATTTTGTAACCACAAATTCGAAAATTTTGGGTTTTAAAATCAAGGATAATAAAAGGCAACCACTCAGCATGTGCTATGGGAGTTAGTGCCATAGCGCTGGTCTTCCGTGGCCGCACTGCGAGCGCATGGTGGCTACTGCGGTACACAATGTCATTAAATTACTTACTTTACTATACTAGCTATACTGTACTATAATCCTAAGTAATATACAACTTGTCAACTTGAGAATACTCATATTAAAAACACACTTCAATTACAATTGAGGATTAAAACGACTGCCAGCCTTTACTGATCGGTCCATTCTTAGGACGGACATACGTACTGAATACTCACACAGGCAGTCCTTGCAAATTGTGTTTAAAGTCACGTGTCACATTCCAAGGGTTTTGGTCGAACGAGAAATAGTAGTATTTTGGGCTACTCGGAGTCACGTTCAGTGATATTTCCTAAAAAACAAATAAACAAAGTGTTTGACGTGAATACATTTATACAAAACAAACAATTCAATTTAAACTCTTATTTTATTTTTATTTTATTCATATTAAAAGGTTCGATCCAACGAAATTATGCAGAACTAGCTTTTTTCCCGCAGCTTCGCATGTGTGGGTCGCCATAAAAAGCAGGCCCCTGCTCACAAATCGTGAACTAACCTCTACAATGAGCTTAAATGCGAAAATTAAGCGAAAAGTATAACGAAAAGTGACCGAAATTCACGAAAATCATATAATATCTGCTACGTAATCCAAAATATAAATAGACCATGTTCTCTAAATAATATTATATGTTACTCTTATTAATTTTATAAATGTAAAAAATGTTACATTGATATAAATACATTACGTGTATTGTATAATATACATAACAATACATATGATAATAGATAACGTAGCAGATATATGTTTAAATACTGATTTTCGTGCACTTACGTTACGCGAGCGCTATTCTGTGACTTTCTAACTTATCTGAACTTTACTGAGTTAGATAGTGACGTAATTTGACTGTTGTCTGCCTCTTAATAGTATCACATGAATATTATAATTAGTTTAGCTACTAAGGTTTCTAAATTTTAGACTACTGGCCGTGTTTTTTTCTGAATAAAATAGACCATTCAATTCTTCTTCTTCTGCGTTTTGAATGATGTCTGAATATTTGTTGAATAACAAAAATTTAAATTTTATGACAGTTCAAATATTATTGTGCTACGTTTTCACGTAAAATGCTATGGCTAGGACACGTCTGAGCGCTTTTTTTTTTACCAGAAGACTTATTGTTCGCATGAAGGCAGTGGATGGAGGTGGCTCAAGACCGATTATCATAGCGTTCTATGTAGGAGGCCTATGTCCAGCAGTGGGCTTCTGTAGGCTGTTGATGATGTTGTATCTATGAATGAGTGAGTGAGTGAAATGAATGAATGTTACCTTGTTAAGTTCGATGTAGAAGTCGGTAACTCTGCGCAGTTTGATATTGACCGACGTGTTTTTAGGATTTTCAGTCGCTATATGTATGGTCGGTCGCTTCTCGAATTTGATGTCTGTAAAACAAATTTTGAAGGTTATCGCAAACATCTCTAACATCACAGACCCTCACGTAACGGTTGGCCATGATAGATTGGAGATGGTTGACCGGTATGTTTATCTTGGACATATTCTATCCTTTCCTTCTCTGAACCATCCATACAGTAAAACCACTCCACTTGACACAAACCCGGCTGGGTCTAAGTCGTAAAGCACCTGCATCCGAACCGACACCACACGTATTGACTCGTCATTCCTGTGGGTTCTGTCGGCAAGGTCGAGAGGATAGCGTAGGTTCCTGGAAAGGCCTACGATATCAAAACTGTGTCCCAGGCAGTGTGGCATCAGTGGAGAGGACACTCTACCCACTTCAGCTTGCTGAGGAGTGGACAACCGATTACCGGGGCCGGCGTCGTGCGGGCAGAGCGTGCGCCCCATGCTGTTAAACAGGAGCGTCTGTGAGTCCGCTTACCGGGGCCGGCGTCGTGCGGGCAGAGCGTGCGCCCCATGCTGTTGAACAGGAGCGTCTGTGAGTCCGCTTACAGGGGCCGGCGTCGTGCGGGCAGAGCGTGCGGCCCATGCTGTTGAACAGGAGCGTCTGTGAGTCCGCTTACCGGGGCCGGCGTCGTGCGGGCAGAGCGTGCGCCCCATGCTGTTGAACAGGAGCGTCTGTGAGTCCGCTTACCGGGGCCGGCATCGTGCGGGCAGAGCGTGCGCCCCATGCTGTTGAACAGGAGCGCCGTGTTCTTGTGCTGGACCACGAGAGGCAGCTCCCACGCTGATACTCCTGAAACAAGAGCATTCCACGCTCTAGTGAACGACTCTAATTAGTTTAAGAGTCAAATAACAGCGTATGAGTCAAATAATAGAAAGATAGATGGAAGATTATTTATTGCACACATAAAATATACTGTACGTGGGCGAACTTAATGCTTGATAGCATTCACTCCAGTTAAGCTTTGCATATTGCGGAAAACAAATTAAGAGGTAGTGCAGAAAAGTTTAATTACTCATGACCACAGATAAAATAATACTATACTAGTACAGATACCTCATGCCATACAACAAAACGTGACCGCCATAACTCGGGCTATTATGCGGGCTATTTTGGTTGCCTTACCTGGGCGCTAGATGCCGCTAGCAGGGAAATGATAGCTAGAGCCACCTAGCACATTACCGCTGTAATTACCGCGTAAAACGCGCACACACTCAATAGATGGCGTTTGTTAAAAAACTTAGACACGTAGGTACACAGGCTGATTGGAAGATGAGTGCAAAGCTGTAAGGGAAAAGTAGTATTTTCAAGATGTAATACATCAGCCTCGAGTTTGGACTGAAGATCAAACGCAGCAAAACGAAAGTGATGATTGTTGACCGTGTCAATAACAACTTGCCGGAACTGCAAATCGCAAACTGTGATGTGGTCCAATCATACATTTACCGCGGATCTTTGATCACAAACAATGGTGGATGCTTTGACGAAATCAAGCGGCGTATGGCGATTTCTAGGTCCGCCATGGATAAGCTGAGGAAGATATGGAAAAATCGTAGCATAACAAAATCTACTAAGATCCGTCTCGTTAGAGCGTTGGTGTTTCCCTTATTCCTCTATGCTGCAGAAACATGGATTCTTAGGGAGAACGAGAAAAAGAGGATAGATGCTCTTGAGATGTGGTGCTGGAGAAGAATGCTTGAGGTTTCGTGGACTGAGTTTCGTACCAATCAGTCCATACTGTCTGTACTGAAAATGTCTGATGACACAGATGCTTAGACCATGTTTTGTGAGATTGCTTACACATAAGGTACTTAAATTTCAAAATAAAATAAAAGAAAACATTAATCAATAAAACTGGCAATTATTAGCAATTAACTGAAAATTTCTGGGAATTACGAAAAAAAAAAATTGGTGAAAAAGAAATAGTCGGACTTCGTCTTATAACTATATGGCTTAAATAGTTCTAAATGGTCTGAACTAAATTCCCCTTACAGCTTTGCACACATCTTGCAATCACCCTGTATAACGATTATGATTTTTCAAACTCAACAGATGACCCGCTCGCGACTTCGTCCGCGCGTAGTCAGAAATACTTTCACGGAATGCAGACAACAACTTTAACATTAACAACCACACCGTGACACGACCTTTGAAACTTTAAAAAATTAAAAAAACACGCTTTTTAGCTAACCGAACTAAAAAATAGAAAATAATTTTCAATTTCAAAGAGTTTATATTACAGTAGTAGAAGATCGACCTATCAATCAGTTTTTTTTTTATAGCGTGGTGTTTATTTTACTGCTTTTCATAACTCTCCTCTCATAGATAGTTGCCCAACAGAATGATTGTTACATTTACTATATCAAACCCACGCTTTTTTTTAAAAAAAACTGATTGATTGTTCGATCTTCTACTACTGTAATATAAACTCTTTGAAATTGAAAATTATTTTCTATTTTTAGTTCGGTTAGCTATAAAAGCGTGTTTTTTTATTTTAGTTTTAAATATTATTTATTTTGTATTGTACCGTCTTCCTGTAAGAATTTACGGACGATGCGGCAGGTGTTAAGAATGGCAGCTTTTTGCATCATGATGAAAGTATTTGTTGGTAGATCTGATATGCTAAGGCTGTTGAATATATTTTTGGGTACGACACCTGTGCTAGAGAGCACCAGAGGAACAATATTATTATTATTACTTAGATAATAGATTATGAGAGTTTATACCTAATAGAGTTTACGTGTCAAATAAGAGTTTTTTATAAGACGAACAAGTTTGTTAGCCAAATACTAAGCTTTCAAGTCTATCTATGAAAGCTCATAATTATTATAGTTTATGAGTCAAATAGGAGTTTGTGAGTCAAATTAGAGTTAGTTAGCTATATCTACGTTTAACAGGCAAATTCTAGTTTGTGATTGGAATTCTAAGAATTTACTTTGTCGACCTCTGTGGCGCGGTGGGCGTAGGTTCGCCTGCGACGCAGGAGGTTGGGGGTTCGATTCCCGCCTCGGGACGAATATTTGTACGATCTGCAGATATTTGTTCAGGGTGTTCTGGGTATTTTCTATATATGTTTTTTTTTAAAACAATGTAATGTATTTTATTAAGTATATCAGTTATCTAGTAACCATAACACAAGCTCTGATTAGCTTGGGGCTAGATAATGTTGTGTGAACTGTCCAGCATTATTTATTTATTTATTTTTAGAAGTTGGGAAGCAAAAGTTGTATTACTAAATAATTAGATAAATCAACTCATTGCATTTGCGTGAAACAAAACGCAACAAGCTTCATTACTTTCCCACAACTTCTACGTAATAAATTAAATGTGCTTTTTTCATAATCATAACATATATAATCAATAACCAAAAGTATCTCAACTGTACGTTACGTTGGTCAAAAAAGTTGGGTCAAACCTTCGATCAAGATTACAACTAGATTTCGGGTCACGTACAAAACTAAAGCTAAATACCGTCCGCGTGGGTATATATACCTATACAGCTATATTTGTTTACTAACGAACTGAAACAAAAGTTTTAAAACAATTCTATGTTCAACCTCATTACAACCATGACACCTAGCAATAAATTAGCAAATCTCCAAAATATTATCTTATACTTACGATCATTCATCACAAAAAACGAGCACAGCAATATATTACACCTGTCACTTGGAAATGAAAAGACTTAGGTTAAACAACATTTAGTGTTAAATCAACCTTAAAGAGCTACAAATAAAGTTATCCCAAATACAAATAAAAAATAAGAGCTCACTTATCAAGTGAGCTGTTATTCACCGAGACGTATTTTTTGGGCCGACCTTACATTATCTAGTTGTATTCTTGATGGAAGGGTCAAACAAAGTATGGGGAGTTGCCCATGTTCTTTAACTATACGAGTAGTCACGCATCGCTGATCATTTGTCAATGTGTTATTGTATATCCCAAAGGTCCAGCTGTGGGAACTGTGGGAAGCAACCATGGATGGATTGCTAAAATAGCATAGTGTTCCTTCTTACTCCTATCCTAGAAGATAGCTTGCTATGCTATGTTAGAGAGAAACTAATATATTGTCACACGACAGTCGTTTTTCCGTTCCGTACCCTGAATATTGGCACCATGCATATACATCTTCCTAGATTGTTACCATGAATGTAGTAGTAATTTGACATTTGGCCTGGTACGACTTACACAATTAAGAACAGATAGATATATATGCTTGTCTCATTCCAACACATGAATACATTCATATAAAAGAATGAGACTGGTATAATCGAAACCGTTTCGTTTTTAACCTTAGTTCCATGCATTAGTCCATCTTCCTAGGAAGCAACCCACCTTTCTGCTGCGTGGCTGTGATGAAGATGGGATAGTCCACGAACACAGAGTCGTTGGTAGACACGTGCACTCTGGTCGGGCAGCCGGTCGATAGTTCATTCCCCTGAAACATCAATACAACAATACATATCACGATACTATATTTTTTATTTTTATTAATGTACATAATAAATGTACAATATCATTACAATCTAGCCATAAGGCAGGCTAATAAGTAATTTAACATTGACCTAGATTTATAACATAAATTATACCTAAGAATGTGTCCATTGACATTGTCACTTTTCTTACTGTCTCTATTTAAGGGGAGGACACTTCGTTCTTGTGTTCTTATTAGCAAGCACTAGTTTGCACTACATTTCACTATAGTTTACACTACACTTAACTCATAAGGTTTCGTTCTTTTGAGTCTTCTCACTATGTCCGTGTTGTCGAGAAGCTGGATTGCATCGACGTTCACATGATGATGAAGTCTACGTTCGTGAGCTTCTGCATATTTTTGAATGACTTTATTGACGAACTCTATATTAAGGCGATATGTTAAAATATCGAATGGGCGGAGACTATCAAGAAAACAATAGCTGCAAGACAGTGACAGCGTTATTACTCACTTGAACCCGGGAAGAGATGAGGTATACATTTCTTCAGCTCGGAAGTAACTGACTTAAGCGACAAATGATAAACCTTCGTTTTGCTTCTAAAGTAGAAAATATAAAAATAAATTATCTTTTATTAATCTAAGAAATTTGATTACCAACTGAGTAGTTTAAAAATTTACGCTTAATATTTCTCTAGGCAAAGGATAGGGTCGAAAACAGGTTTTAGGAAGGCCAATAAAATAAAGCTATCGAGAAAAGTTTTATCAATCGTGTTTCTAGTCTATGATTTATTTAGATTACATCATCAAGTAATTACTGCATTAACATCAAGTTTGTAATCTTTACCGTTACTGAGTGAGCATGTAACGCAACGACTCCAAATTATATTACTCGTAGGCTTAGAGCAGGGGTTCCCAAAGTGGGCGATAACGCCCCCTTCTGGGCGCTGCAGGCCTAAGGGGGACGGTAAGAGACCCAGAAATAAATGGGGGCGACAAATCAGACACTTTCGCATTTTAATAGTTATTAGTATTCCTAGATAGGTCATTTTCATAAATAATAGACCGCGGGCAATCATGTTTTAACAAGTTTTGTTAACCTTATTATAGATTATACAGGGTGTCTTATATTTAATGGATAATCCAGCAAGTGCATAAAGGTGGGGAAAACGCCGCTCAGAAAAAAAAATAAAAAATAAAAAATCTTTAACAGTCCTGGAAATACGACACTTTAAAAAAAAAAAAAAAATTGCTGCCTATACGCACATTATTGGACACTACAACCACAAATGGAGGATTTTTTTTCTGTGAAATATTCCTGAATGTTTGGCCTTGCTAACGTCCTACCCAATTCATGACCAGCTATTGCTGTTATTTTTACAAAAGGTTTTAAAAAACCAGAATAGCAAATGTCTGTTTTTAATGTCTAAGTTTTTAGCACCTCTGGTGAAAAAAAAACGTATGGTGACCTGGGTGGCCAACAATTTTGAAAACATGCCTACTTTATGCGATTTCTAAAACGGTATTACACGCGATATTTTTATTTGAAAATTATTAAGTTATTGCTAGTTATGTATCAAGAGCCCTTCTTTGCTAGAACATAAAAGTTAAAAATAAAATATAAATGTATTTAAATGTTTCTTTTGGTATGTAATAATTGAAACCAAAATTTGAGCATGATGTAATCTTTATTTTTTTTATTACAATAGGTGTTCGAATTGCCTACCCCCTACTCTAATACAAGCTCTGCACCGTCGGACAAAAGATCTTTTCAGCAGTCGCGTGTACCTGCGCTGTTCAATCTCTTGAGCCGCTTCCTGAACGCGCTGACGCAGTTCTTCGATTGTTGTGATTGCTTTTTTGTACACTTTTTCCTTAAGGCAGCCCCATAAAAAAAGTCCAAGGGGTTTAGGTCAGGCGACTGTCGTGGCCATAAAATTGGTCCCAAACGGCCGATCCACCTGTTGGGGTATGTTTCGTCCAGGTATCTTCTTACAGACACAGCGTAATGTGCTGGACACCCATCATTCTGTAACCATATTATTTGTCGGATGGCTAAAGGCACTTCTTCTAATAATCCGGGCAGAACATTTTGCAAAAAATTTAAATAGCCCGGCCCATTTAAGTTGCCTGGCATTTCGTATGGGCCTATAATTTTGCCATTTAGTATCCCTGTCCAGTAGTTAATTTTGAACTGGTATTGTGATTTATCCTCACGTATCAGATGAGGATTTGTCAACTGCCAGCTATGAAGGTTGTGCAGGTTCAAAAAGCCGTCTCTTTTGGCCGAAGATTCATCGCTCCACAAAATTCTATCAAAAAACTCCGAATCTTCTTCAATTTTGTCTAACATTAGGCGACAAAAAGTTACTCTTGCAGCAAAGTCCCTTGGCTGCAGAGTTTGCACACGGGTGACATGGTATGGGTGAAATTTACGCCGTTTCAATATTCTATGCACTGTCGACTTTGCAATGCCTTCGCGTCTTGCTATATCTCGAACAGAAATTGTAGAGTCTTCTGCGACTTTATTGAGCACAATGTCCTGGGCGTCAATTAACTGGGGTCTTCCTTCACTTGTACCACCTAAGCCACGACCAGGAATCCTTCCTTCTAAATAGCAGCTGTGCACTCTAATAAATACGCGGTAATCAGGGTGGCGTGCATTTGGGTATCTCTCCCGATAAAGTGCTGCGGCTGCACTGGCGTTTCCACCACACTCCCCATAAAGGAAATGCATATTGCAATACTCCTGAGCTGAGTACTGTACACGAGGCATAGCAGTCTCTTGAGTAGCGCCAAACAAGATATAATACTGAAACACCAAAACCAGTCCAGTTGAATGCAGAGTCGTTGTAAACAGCACAGAAAATAGTCCAACCGTAATGCACAAGACAAAGTCCGAAAGAATGCCGAGTAGTCGTGATATCGAAAGTAAGCCGTGAGAACCGAAAATGCACATGTGATGTCGGGAGAATCAAGATACGCACTAAAATCACTTATCTAAATATCAGTCAACCACGTAACAAATCCTAAACACACAAAGGGATAGGGAAGCGTACCTGTTTATCCCTCTTACTCGCATGCGGCCAAATAGTGTTATCTCTCTCACACAAGCACTTGTGTGTGCGTCATGCACCCAGGAAGAATTTTGACCATTATTATTACCACCTGTTATTACCTGTCTCAAGTCAGGTAGCAAGTAATGGTCTATCAGCCAGGTCCGTCTGATCCTCTGCACACGTTTTAAAACGTATTTAGGTAGCTATTATTGATATTATATGCAACTTTTAAAAATATTAAATTTATGAAAAATACGTTTTTAGTGTGTCACATAGCAATATCTTAATAATTTTCAAATAAAAATATCGCGTGTAATACCGTTTTAGAAACCGCATAAAGTAGGCATGTTTTCAAAATTGTTGGCCACCCAGGTCACCATACGTTTTTTTTTCACCAGAGGTGCTCAAACTTAGACATTAAAAACAGACATTTACTATTCTGGTTTTTTAAAACCTTTTGTAAAAAAAACAGCAATAGCTGGTCATTAATTGGGTAGGACGTTAGCAAGGCCCAACATTCAGGAATATTTCACAGAAAAAAAAATAAAAAAAATCCTCCATTTGTGGTTGTAGTGTCCAATAATGTGCGTATAGGGAGCAAATTTTTTTTTTTTTTAAAGTGTCGTATTTCCAGGACTGTTAAAGATTTTTTATTTGTTATTTTTTTTTCTGAGCCGCGTTTTCCCCCTCTTTATGCACTTGCTGGATTATCCATTAAATATGGGACACCCTGTATATAGATTATACATAGTAAATACCCTGAACAAATATCTGCAGATCGTACAAATATTTGTTCCAAGGCGGGAATCGAACCCGCAACCTCGTGCGTCGCAGACGACCCTTCGCCCGCTGCGCCACAGAGGTCGTCAAAATGTTTGATCAGTTGGAGTCCTTACCTCGTAAAAGTCCATTATTTGTTCAGTCTCATTGTTGACAACCACATCAATAATCTTGTCATATGTGTAGCTGAAAAATACATAGAACTGATAGTACAGGCAAATTAGCAAAAAGTGTGGCCCTAAGTCGAGTAGTCGTGGATTCTTATGGAATCGATAGATGACACGAATAGAAGCTTATCCCAGGTTTGCACCGTTTCTGGCGCATACGGAAGGCTTTTAAATATTAGGTACAAACTTTGAAAAATTGTAACTTTTGAAAAAACAAAAAAGTGTTAAGTGCAAGTTCAATTACTTATAGAGAAAGTCTTACGCCCGAATACTGAAACGCTACTCAAATAATTGAGATCGTCTCAACTGTTTGAGACGCCGTTATCCTAAAAATTCGTATACTGAAACGTCAATTTGATCATCACTTAAAAATTAAACATGACAGATTTGAGTATGATTGTAATCGCCACTTATGTTCAAAACGGTATTCTCAAAGGATGATTAGCATTTGACAGCTGCGTAAGTACGCCTCAAATTCTATAAGTAGCCATCAAATATAAGAGTACTCACGACCTATCCTAAAATCCTAACCTAACAACGTAGGTATCTTTATTTTTCACTAAAAATGTCTGTATCTTCGCTATCCTCGTTGTCTGACGAAGAAGTGGTTTCCACCGGGCGGCAAAACGAAGAAAAGCTAGATGCCTTTGCAAAATATGACGACCTGCAGTTTAAAATAAGGTTCCGCCTCGATAAAAAAACTGTGCTGCATTTGTGTTCTCTGTTTGGGGCAAATATTCAGCCCCTGACCAGGCGAAACCGGGCGATACAAGCAGTGGACCAATTATTGATAGCGCTTCGGTTTTTTGCTACCGGCAGTTACCAGAGGGTCATTGGAGACATTTTTCATGTAGAACAACCAACAGTTCACCGTATAGTCCATAGAGTGGCAACAGAAATAGCAAAGTTAAAGGGAACCTACATAAAAATGCCTACCACCAGTGAGCAACTCAGTATCGCTCATGAGTTTTATGGAATTGCTGGGATGCCGAGAATAATTGGTGCTGTGGACTGCACTCATATAAAAATCAAGTCACCTGGTAGGTATTATTTATACGTATACGTAACTAGCGACCCGCCTGGGTGCAATGCTGATTTATATCTATTATATTTTGCATGTATTATATAATAAACCTTCCCTTCTTCCCTTTTTTTTCCTTCTTCACTCTATCTATAAAAAAAACCGCATCAAAATCCGTTGCGCAGTTTTAAAGATCTAAGCATACATAGGGACAGACAGACAGCGGCAAGCGACTTTGTTTTCTATTAGGTAGTAATAATCATACACATAGGTAGTTCTACATATTTTTACAAATAATATGGGTAGGTATTAGTGAAGTAGGTACCTACCTACTGTTTATCAAAACACAATCGAATGCTTTTCTCATTTACAGGAGGACCGCAGGCAGAAACATTTAGAAATAGAAAAGGTTTTTTCTTTAATTATATTTAAGGTATTTTAATTAAAACTACGTTAGTACAGGCAAATTAGGTGATTTTTAGCAAAAGTGTGGAAGTAATTAGATGTAGTCACAAAACCTTTTCTAATTGTTTTGTTTGGCTTGAAAATCACCTCTAATATAACTTTCAGCAAATTCACCCCCCCGGAACAGGGTGAAATAGGGTGAAAACCTTATAATACCCGTAACTTAATGGGGAAAATAGATGTAGTCGGTGCAATTTGGCATACACTTAAGACCGTTATGATCTACATTTGCACTAAGTATTTTTTTAATCCGACTTACGGAACATACGAAAAAAAAAACATTTCTAAAAAAATCTTTTTTTCTGTATTGCGGCTCGGGGGAAATTGAAGTAGTCGGTGCAAATTGACAGAATTACCAGAAAAATGGGCCAAATAAATTACCAGGTTTGCACCTGGGTAACTCACACGGAAGTCACTTTTTCCATATTTTATTGTCGCTCTACTTCGGGGAAATTTCAGGCAATTCTGGAATTTCACTTAAACTTATTCATTTGATTAGTACTACATTCGCCAGCCATTTAATACTGGAATTTATATACGGAACATGCATTTTTTAAGTATTATATATGTAAGTTCAGTGCGGTGCTAAGAAACTAATATATATACTGTGGCGCTACACTGCTAACACTGTCCCCCGACCGCGGGGTGCATCCGTATTGATCCCAGAAAATCATCCCACGAGCTGAAAGTAATAATAATTATTCCGGATTCATACAATTAATATTCATTTCATTTTTAGAGTCCGTATTTATCCCACCTAGAAATACCTACATCTAAAACGAGTGAAAGTAACGTCAGCAAAAAAATATGTTATTATGGAACATCTATTTATTTCATAAAATTGTTGGTATAAAATAATCAACAAATTAATAATAAATACAGTGTGTCCCAAAAAGTAGTGTCAAGCCGAAGTCCAAAGAAAGGTTACCCCCAGAGATACCCGAATCACCCCCATTTCGCGATTTTTAGTAGTTTTCGAGTTATGTGATTTTAAGACAATCGGAGCTCTTAAAATTTTGGCCATTGTGACTCGATTCGTTGAGGTAGAGGCCTGTTTTTTTGTTGTAAATAAGCTAAATACTAGGGCTATGATAGCATTTACATCAATAGAACCTACTATTGCATTAAAATTAAAATAATAATATGAAGATTTATTTATTTTTGCCTAAACTCTTACTTTCAATGAACGTTTAAAAAAAAAAGTCACATAATCTTTTTCATCCAAGCCTATCTTAAAAACATGGCTGATGTGATAGTTATTAGTCATGTAACCTTGTTCCAGATTCTTGCACAGGATCATAAAAACACTCAATTTAATAAAAGTTAGTTCAAAAAAGAGTTTTTGAAAATGTTCTGCAAGTCAGAATTAAAAAGAAATGTGACAGTCTGAATATTGTATTGCACATAAGCAATAGTAAAACAACCCATCTTTGTAGTTCAAGGACATTATTTTCTACATACGAGACAGAAACCTGCGACAGATGGTGGGCCCATTCCAACTGCCAGATCGCCTAAATGGCGAGTCATACTTGAACTTTTTAAGAGAAGATTTAAATGGATAATCCACAGACATCATTTTACGCCAAAACATAACTTTTTAAAACGACGGCGCACCATGTCACTTTTCGTCAAAAGTTAAACAATATCTTAAAGACAGGTTTTTTTTAATACTACTTAGAATGACTGAACAAGCAGATGGTCCACCTGATGATAAGCGGTACTCTCTTCCTATGAATAGTGCATTATCACATAGGTCACGCCCTCCTAGGACGCGCCCTATGTGACATTGCACTGCGCCCGCCACCCTGAGACATAAAGATGAAAAGTCTCATGTGACTGTAATTTCACCGGCACCCTTACCCTTCAAACCGGAACACAGCAATGCGAGCACTACTGCTTTGCGGCAGAAATAGGTATGGTGGTAGTACTTTCCCGGACGAAGTATTTCACAAAAAAGCTCTACTACTACTAACAAAATGCGATACTTGGTGATAAATGGATTGGCCGAGGCGGGCCTATCGCATGGCCCCCACGATCTCTCGACTTAAACCCCATTGACTTTTTTATTTGGGGATATTAAAAAGAGATTGTTTACTCTCGAGAGTGCCGAAATGTGGCAGAATTGCGAAAACGGTTGACCCAGGCAGAAGCAACAATTCAAAAGCAAAAGAATCGCTTTTCTACGCTTTAAAGATATTTTTTTTAGACGATGCTGATTATGTATTGAGCAAGAAGGTCGCCATTTCGAAAATTTATTGTGATGATTAACTGAATACATGCAATGCTGAAAGTTATTATTTAGTTTTATTTAAGATTTCACTTAATCTTAAACACCAGAACTTCGCATTCAACTGTTTAAATTGAATATCATGAATGATCCCGTAAAAGAATCTCAATCAAATTTACATGATAAATAGCTGACATAATGACCAAGTTTTTAAGATAGGTTTGGATGAAAAAGTTTATGTGACTTTATTTTTAAAATGTCCTTAGTATGTAAGGGACTAAACAGAATTTTTAATTTTTCCATATTTTTAATTTTATTTCAATGCAATGGTTCGTGCTGTGGATGTAAATGCTTTTGTTTGTTACTGTTTTGTTACTTTAAAAACCGATATCTGAGGTTTACTGTCATCACAAACAAAAATAAGTATAAAATATTTAAAAAAAAAGTGGAAGCCATTTTTAAAATATTTTTTCAGGAAAATCACGGACTAGTGTAGAAATCGTTTCAGAGAATCAGAATTTTACAATTATTTATAACATAAGCTTTTAGATAACATGTGCAAATAAAATAAATAAATTACACACATAAAATAAAATTATAAATAAAATGTGCAATTTCTAAATAAATAACGAAATTCCGATATTAATATCGGAATGCCAATATTGACATTTAATATCGGAAATCAGTATAGGAATTGAAAACCTTCCGATATTACATGCCCTAAACGTGACAAACAAGCAGATGGCACGCCTGAAGTAAAGCAGTCACCGCCGCCTATGGACAACACCCACGGTATTAAAAACGCGCTGCCTACCATTAAGAGCCCTATTGATATTTCTCTTGAATTTACCCATATTGTATAATTTATAAATATTTGTATTATCTGCAGATATTTGTTCAGGATGTTATTAATGTTATGTTATATGTTTTCGTTGGGTATTTTCTATGTATAATAAAAAATATCTATCTATGTAATGTACTGTATTAAAGTATATCAGTTATCTAGAACCTATAACACAAGCTCTGCTTAGCTTGGGGCTAGATAATGTTGTGTGAACTGTCCAGCATTATTTATCAAATATTTATTTATGATGGTGACAGCGAGCTGATCTGATGATGGAGACGGAAGGTGGACAACGGAACTCCTCGATGGATGATAGTAGATTACTGGAAAAACTGTAGAGGTTATTTATTTTTACTTATTTGCTTATATCCCAAAAGTTACACAGTCTAAAATAAAATTAAAACTAGTTTTGAAACGTCTATGATTGTTTCACTTTTTTACCCTTTCTTTGGCCCCAATATCTTCTACAATCCCCGAACCAATTTAGCTCATAACCTTACACAAATTGTACTAATACTATATACCCATCTACCAAATTGTATAAAGAATACTAGTTTTATAAAGAATATATCAACAGTTCGCAAGTTATCTTCAGACAAACATACAAACATACAAACATACGAACGCCAATTATTAATAATTTGCATCCAACAAAAATATATGAAAATGATAGTAAGGCATTGTTCTGTCTGACCGTACTAATATCCATTGATAAAGACCGTGGCGCGGTATGAATCCAGACTACATTTTGCGATTAATATGGACAAATATACAATTATATTATTCGTGGGATGAATACGGCCTACATTTTGGTATGAATCTGCACCCCGTCCACGCCGTTGATTTCTTATTAAGATCTATTATTAAGAAGTACTTCCGGTACGAAATTTGTGGTTTTTTTTACGTGCGAATGTAGTAAACTGATAGTATATACCATAATAAAATTTGCACGACTACATAAGTTTCCCCCGAAGTACAATTTACAAAAAAAGAAAAAAAAACTATGTTCCGTAATTCGCTGAGGTGTGCAAAACTAATATAGTGTTTATAATACTTATAGAAACCTTATGTAAGTTTGCACCGAGTACATAAATTTCCCCCGAGCCACAAACTTAAAAAAACAAATTCACAGTGTTTCCCACTATGCACGTAGTTTTAATTAAAATCCATAACGCACTAAGACTGTCTCTATAAGTAATTGAACTTGTACTTAACACTTTTTTGTTTTTTCAAAAGTTACGATTTTTCAAAGTTTGTACCTAATATTTAAAAGCCTTCCGTATGCGCCAGAAACGGTGCAAACCTGGGATAAGCTTCTATTCGTGTCATCTATCGATTCCATAGGAATCCACGACTACTCGACTTAGGGCCACACTTTTTGCTAATTTGCCTGTACTACGTGCATAGTGGGAAACACTGTGAATTTGTTTTTTTTAGTTTGCGGCTCGGGGGAAATTTATGTACTCGGTGCAAACTTACATAAGGTTTCTATAAGTATTATAAATACTATATTAGTTTTGCACACCTCAGCGAATTACGGAACATAGTTTTTTTTCGTTTTTTGTAAATTGTACTTCGGGGGAAACTTATGTAGTCGTGCAAATTTTATTATGGTATATACTATCAGTTTACCACATTCGCACTTAAAAAAAAACACAAATTTCGTACCGGAAGTACTTCTTAATAATAGATCTTAATAAGAAATCAACGCCGTGGGTGGGGTGAAGATTCATACCAAAATGTAGGCCGTATTCATCCCACGAATAATAAAATTGTAGATTTGTCCTTATTAATAGCAAAATATAGTCCGGATTCATACCACGCCACGGCCTTTAACAATGGATATTAGTACGGTCAGACAGAAAAATGCCTTACTATCATTTTCATATATTTTTGTTGGATGCAAATTATTAATAATTGGCGTTCGTATGTTTGTATGTTTTTCTGAAGATAACTTGCGAACTGTTGATATATTCTTTATAAAACTAGTATTCTTTATACAATTTGGTAGATGGGTATATAGTATTAGTACAATTTGTGTAAGGTTATGAGCTAAATTGGTTCGGGGGTTGTAGAAGATATTGGGGCCAAAGAAAGGGTAAAAAAGTGAAACAATCATAGACGTTTCAAAACTAGTTTTAATTTTATTTTAGACGTTGTAACTTTTGGTATATAAGCAAAGAAGTAAAAATTAATAACCTTTAGAGTTTTTCCAGTAATCTACTATCATCCATTGAGGAGTTCCATTGTCCACCTTCCGTCTCCACCATCAGATCAGCTCGCTGTCACCATCATAAATAAATATTTAATAAATAAATAATGCTGGACAGTTCACACAACATTATCTAGCCCCAAGCTAAGCAGAGCTTGTGTTAGGTTCTAGATAACTGATATACTTTAATACTGTTGAGGACTGGCTGGAAGACGGACTCCTTGTTTTTGATATTGTCAATGTTTTTAAAAGATATTGTTTTTGGCACTTGTGTGTGTTGTCAGTTGACTGTTTTTTTGTACGTAGACTTGTGCAGTGAATTTATGTGTATTTTTAAATAAACTACCATTTTCTTTTAAACCATTATACAGTCCTATCACTCGTTAACATTTTTGGTCCTTTCGTCGCCTAAATTGTACCATTTTTTATCATTTCACATTTTTTCAATAAACGTCATATAATTTTCGTATCACTAAATATCATTGATAATGGTAGTTACACGTAGTCAAACGCGGTCAATAGTTCGCTCAACCGTCCCAGATCATAGTGCAACACATCGCGAAGAGCATATTATGCCGCCCTCGCTTCGCGATTCCGATCAGACAGGGCCGTCTAGAGACGGGACGAGTCAAGTGACCATCGCGACTGAGAACTCGCAACATACAGGGAGTAAGAACACTGCACAGCAGCTTGATGTAGGAGTGCTCCCGACGTGTTCCAGTCGTCAAACACAGTCAACCTTCAAAAATCAGTCCAAGCATAGCTCCAAACATTCGCGAACGTCAAATTCAACTGTGTTAGCTCAGAAACTGGCCATTGAAGCAGAACTGCAGCAGCGCCGCGTAGTTCGTGAACGCGAGCGAATGGAGCGTGAACGAGAGCGCGAACTTGAACGCGAGCGCGAACGTGAGCGTGAACGTGAGCGCGAGCGCGAACGTGAGCGTGAATTTGCACTTCTTCAACAAGAAGCGGAGGAGATGGAGCTGCGAGCAAAGCTCGCCGCTCTGGAGGCACATTCAGATAAATCTTCCACACGTAGCTCTTCTCATAAATCTCGTAACGAACATGTCGCATCGTGGGTATGTAATCAAAATACACCTAATCTCGTTGCTGTTAACGCCCCTTTGCCGTCTGTCGCACCCACTGTAACCTTGGTTAAGCCCCAAGGCGCTCCTGAACGTTGTGTGCAACTGACGACACCTTACAGCACCGAACCTTGTCACCTACGTCCAGACAAATCAGTTATTCCCGTTTCGAACTGTAAAACTCAAGAAGATCCTATGTCACAACTTGCGAAAGCTATTTCATCATTATCCGATCGCCGCAAAAGACCAGAGCTAGTTTCTTTTTCAGGCAATATTAATGAATGGCTAGCATTTAAATGTACATACGAGCGAACTAAAAGCTTTTTTACACCCGCAGATAATTTAGCACGTTTAATCGCTGCCGTTCGTGGAGCGGCCCAGGTAGCTGTTTCGTCAATCTTGTGGGAAGCTCAAGACCCAGAAGAAGTAATGAGCGCTCTAGAACAGAACTTCGCACGACCTGAGCTGTTGGTAGCACATGAGATTGCCAGCATTCGCAGTTTAAAGATAAGTAACGCAGAACATTTAAATACGTTAGCAAATAAATTGAGAAACTGCGTAGCTACTATAAAACTGCTCAAACAAAACGAGTTTCTGTCCTCAATAGAACTTCTTCGAACAGTACTTCTAAAGCTCAGCGAACACACTAGAGATCGATTCACTGACTACGCCGCTACGAACAAACCTTTCGAACCAACGGTAACTAAGCTTGAACTACTTTCTCGGTTCTTGGTGCTCGAGGCCGAGCGACAACTGAACTACAATTTCCTTGTTGACGTGACACCAAGCACCTCCTCGAGTAAGGTTTCCTTTTATAAATCTACTACTATGTCAAAAGATCTTGTACATGCTACTGTATCTTATGATAAAAGTAGTGATAAAAATGCGGAGTGTTCATACTGCAAACAAGGTCCGCACTCAATCAAACTATGTAAGGTATTCGCGTCCCTTTCCGTAGACGATAGGTGGCGTTGGATCAAAGAGTCAAAGACATGTTATCGGTGCCTGAAATCAAACCCGCACAAGTGGAACGACTGCCGTGCTAAGCGTTGTGGTTTTGATGGCTGTGCCAGGCGCCACCACTCCCTTCTCCATGGCGATGGCACATCGCAATATAAGGGAACAGAACCAACTAATACATTTCTTTCGTCACAGGATACAAGTCATCACACCATCGTACCTCATAAAGACGGTGGCGTTGTAGCCGCTGCGTCTACCACTGAGGCGAATATTTCCGAAACCCAAAACGTTACCAACTTATCGGACGGGTCGGGAACAATCCTAGGAATACCTGCGACTCGTTCTCGAGGTTTGTTAAAGGTGGTACCAGTAGTGTTGGAGGGGCCGCATGGCTCACTCGATACGTTCGCTTTACTAGACGAAGGTAGTACCGCTACGCTTATTGATGGTGAGATAGCCACACGTATCGGAGCAAAAACTAATGAACGACAACGACTACGTATCAACGGAGTAGGTGGTATGTTCCTTGATACAGAGGTAGACTTAGTAAACTTTTTTATACGGGGGCGTGGCTTATCTGAGCGCCACCTTGTTCAAGGCGCTCGCAGCATCACTCCACTTCGCCTCGCACCGCAAAGAACGGACACTTTTGACCTTTCAGGGTTCGCGCACCTGAAAGATCTGGCTGAAGTATTATCATACGAAACAGCAACGCCGACTGTTCTTATTGGGGCAACAGACTGGTACCTATCACTTAGTCGTGAGATGCGAGTAGGTAGAAAAGATGAACCTGTGGCCTCAAGAACTACATTAGGTTGGGTTTTGCACGGCGCCGTATCTTCATCATCTAAGCCGGTGGTATTTGCACATCATTGTACCGACTATGAATCGCGTACGATCCACGACCTAATTAAACATTAATATGAGCTGGATTCTTTAGGTGTTCTGAAGAATGCCCCGCAGCATAACAAAAACGACCAACGAGCAGTAGATCTAGTAGAATCATCGGCCCAGAGATTAGACTCCGGACGTTTTCAGGTTGGATTACCATGGAAACAAAAGGTGACAAATAAGGTTCCAGATAGTTATCATCATGCGCTGTCACGCCTGAAGTCCCTCAAGAGGCAGATGACAAATGACAAATCATTCGCTTCAGATTATAAAAACTTTATTGACGGCATTATCCAAAAAGGTTACGCGGAAGAATGCGATCCGTCCTCATACCATAAAACGTTTTCGAATTTAGAGGTTTCAACTGACGCTCCAATAAGATGGTACCTACCTCATTTTGGCGTGTCCCATCCACAGAAACGGAAACTGAGAGTTGTCCACGACGCTGCGGCTGCCACTAGGGGTGTCAGTTTAAACAGTTTGTTACTGCAGGGCCCTGATCTTTTGCAATCCTTATTAGACATTCTTTTCCGTTTTAGGGAGGGACCGATCGCATTTAATGCAGACATAAGAGAGATGTTTCCTCAGATAAAGATAAGAGAAAGCGATCGAGACGCACTAAGATTTTTATGGCGCGACGGTAACATAGAAAGCGATCGAGACGCACTGAGGCGCGACGGTAACATACAAGTAACGGTAAAAGAATATAGGATGTCATCGTTAGTTTTTGGTGCTGTTTCTAGTCCTTTCATAGCTTTGTATATTAAAAATAAAAATGCTAAAGAACTTGAGCACATATATCCCGCGGCTGCGCACTCCATTATTTACGACCACTATATGGACGACTATATCGGAAGCGAATTTAACCTTCCTGATGCCGCACGTTTAGCGTCCGATATAGTCACGGTTCACAAGTCGTGTGGTTTTGAGATGCGTGCATGGGTATCGAACGTACAAGAGGCGCTTGAGCTAGTTCCAAAGGAATTGCATAGTAACTCCAGTTCTGATGTACATTTTCCACCTAATAATGACGTAGGCGCATTAGGCGTGAAATGGAATCCTTTTGAAGATACTCTAGGTTTCCGTACTGGCTGCAAAACGGTAGGTAAAAATTTGACCAAACGCGGTTTACTTTCTAGTGTTATGTCGATATATGATCCCATAGGTTTGCTCATGCCAGTAGTGATTCAGGGTAGAATTATTATTCAAAAACTATGGAGAGAAGGATCTGCCTGGGATTCACCTATTCCCTCAAAATATGAAGCTGAATGCTATAGCTGGTTTGATCAGCTCGCGTCGGCAGCTAGTCTAAGAATCCCGCGCTGGTACGTAGGCAGACCAGAGCAATGCGACACTCAGCTTCATATTCTAGCCGATGGGGGGGAACAAGCCTATGCTTGCGTTGCATATTGGCGTTATACTTTCATAGACGGCTCAGTCAGACTTGCTTTAATAGGCAGCAAAGCGCGTGTTGCTCCCTTGAAGCCACTTTCTATTCCGCGTTTAGAATTACAAGCGGCCCTAATTGCGACACGTTTTGCACAAAGTATTTTGCGGGCTCATCGTTCACAACCTTCCGCTGTCTACTACTGGACCGATTCCATTACAGTTTTAAAGTGGATCCGCAGTGACGCGCGTAATTTCAAAGCGTTTGTAGCCCATAGATTAGGAGAAATTTTAGAATTTACGAATCCATCCAATTGGAACTGGCTTCCTAGTGAACTCAATATCGCAGACGATGCTACGAAACCAAAACGTTCCAAGCTATCTATATCGCATAGATGGTTTACTGGCCCATCGTTTCTTGCTAAACCCTTCAAAGAATGGCCCCGTGAACCAGAGTGCAACACCGATGAAGCTTCACGAACGTCTGAGCTAAAACCCGAGTTCGTGGGACTTCTTGTGAATAACCCGTTACTTGAGCCGCCGGTTCCTGATGTTACTCGTTTCAGTAGCTGGCTGCGGTTATTAAGAGCTACCGCCCGCGTTTTTCAGAGCGTAAGAATTTTTTGGTCTAAGTCTCGTTCACCGCGTTTAATCTCGAAATCTGTTGACGATACTACGTCCCCCTCGCAACTTTCGGCAGCGGACATGCTTCAAGCAGAGAAGATGCTCTTCCAACGTGTTCAGGCAGACAGTTTTGCAGAAGAACTAAAGTTTCTAAAAAGGTCTCAGCCAATGCCTAGAAGCAGCCGTATAGCAGCGCTCGCCCCGGTCCTCGACAAAGATGGTCTTATAAGATTATATTCGCGCATAAAGTTCGCTCCCGGGGTGGATGAGAGTGTAAGGTCGCCAATTATCCTAGATGGCTGTCATCGAATCGTGCGCTTGTATACTTTACATAAACATGCCGAAGCAGGTCATGGCAACCACGAGCTTGTCCTTAACGAACTCAGACAGAGGTTTTGGATACTTCGAGCAAGAGATACCATTCGCAGTGTAGCTAAAGCTTGTTTACAATGCAGAAAACAAAAGGGCCGACTAGAAACGCCGGCAACAGGTGATCTTCCTTTGGAACGCCTTGATCACCATACAAGGCCGTTCACTCATATAGGCCTAGATTATTTTGGCCCGATAGAAGTGTCAGTAGGAAGACGACGGGAAAAACGATATGTGGCGGTATACACGTGCCTAGTAACAAGAGCCATACATTTGGAGGTTGCTACATCGCTGACATCTGCTTCCGCCATAATGAGTCTTAGACGTCTGATAGCCCGAAGAGGATCTCCTACAACAATATTCTCAGATAACGGCACAAATTTCGTGGGAGCCAGTCGAGAACTTTCCTCGTTTTACGATGGAGCAGTTGAGAATTATGCAACCTGTCACAAGATTTCATGGCGTTTTATCCCACCCGCTTCACCTTTCATGGGCGGCGTATGGGAAAGATTGGTGCGCTCAGTTAAAGCTGCACTGCGTGCCACCCTCAAGAACAGAGCGCCACGAGAAGAAGTTTTTACCACTTTACTTCTTGAAGCAGAGTCCATAATAAACTCAAGACCGCTCACCTACGTTCCAAACTCTCCAGATGCCCCCGAAGCTATAACACCCTTCCACTTCCTCATTGGCTCCTCGTCGGTGGATCCATGGCCTGTCCAACTCTCTGACGCAGATCTTCTACGCAGGTGTGATTGGCGGCGCGTCCTTAGGCTTGCTGATCATTTTTGGGCGAGATGGCTGACCGAGTATCTACCCACACTTATTCCACGAGGACGAAACAGAAGTGAAACGAATTTTTGCGAGGGTGACGTAGTCCTCATTGCCGATAATACTCTACCACGAGGACTTTGGCTTCTAGGTAGGGTGATAAAAACTTTTGTGGGACCTGACGGACTGGTTCGGGTTGTAGATGTGGCTACCAAGGGCGGTATTTTACGCCGACCAGTCCGTAAGCTCGTACCACTTGTAACTGAACCCCAGCCAGTCATCACCAGGGTAACCAGGGTTTAGTGTTCCACTAGGGGCCCGGAATGTTGAGGACTGGCTGGAAGACGGACTCCTTGTTTTTGATATTGTCAATGTTTTTAAAAGATATTGTTTTTGGCACTTGTGTGTGTTGTCAGTTGACTGTTTTTTGTACGTAGACTTGTGCAGTGAATTTATGTGTATTTTTAAATAAACTACCATTTTCTTTTAAACCATTATACAGTCCTATCACTCGTTAACAAATACAATACATTACATAGATAGATATTGTTTATTATACATAGAAAATACCCAACGAAAACATATAACATAACATTAATAACATCCTGAACAAATATCTGCTGATAGTACAAATATTTATAAATTATACAATATGGGTAAATTCAAGAGAAATATCAATAGGGCTCTTAATGGTAGGCAGCGCGTTTGCAATACCGTGGGTGTTGTCCATAGGCGGCGGTGACTGCTTTACATCAGGCGGACCGTCTGCTTGTTTGTCACGTTTAGGGCGTGTAATATCGGAAGGTTTTCAATTCCTATACTGATTTCCGATATTAAATCTCAATATTGGCATTCCGATATTAATAACGGAATTTCGTTATTTATTTAGAAATTGCACATTTTATTTATAAATTGCACAAATTCGGTATTAGGTTGGATTAAGTGCAATAAAAAATATTTTTAAATCGTATTCTAATCGTATCTGATCACGGGAGAACTTACTAATGTCTTTGCGAGTAGATGTTATTGGCAGATATATCAGTCTACCCTCTTTCTCACTCTTTTATTATGAACGATACCACTGCCATCGGTTTCATTGTCAAACTTCACCCCAACTCGACACACAACACTATCGGTATCCGGTCGCGTAGCAGGTACCACACTTTTTTGATTCTTACACATTCTCACCACAGGCTTCCATACTCCAGATAATTGAAAACTATCTTCTCTATGGAAATTTCTGTATTTTGTAATCTCAATTGCCTGAAAATTCTGTTTCTCTGAAACGATTTCTACACTAGTCCGTGATTTTCCGGAAAAAATATTTAAAAAATGGCTTCCACTTTTTTTTAAAAGAGTTTTATACTTATTTTTGTTTGTTATGACAGTAAACCTCAGATATCGGTTTTTAAAGTAATCGAAACAGTAACAAAAAAAAAGCATTTACATCCACAGCACGAACCATTGCATTGAAATAAAATTAAAAATATGGAAAAATTCAAAATTCTGTTTAGTCCCTTACATTCTAAGGACATTTTAAAAATAAAGTCACATAAACTTTTTCATCCAAACCTATCTTAAAACTAGGTTATTATGTCAGCTATTTATCATGTAAATTTGATTGAGATTCTTTTACGGGATCATTCATGATATTCAATTTAAACAGTTGAATGCGAAATTCTGGTTTTTAAGATTAAGTGAAATCGTAAATAAAACTAAATAATAACTTTCAGCATTGCATGTATTCAGTGAATCATCACAATAAATTTTCGAAATGGCGACCTTCTTGCTCAATACATAATCAGCATCGTCTAAAAAAAATATCTTTAAAGCGTAGAAAAGCGATTCTGTTGCTTTTGAACTGTTGCTTCTGCCTGGGTCAACCTTCTTCGCAATTCTTCCACATTTCGGCACTCTCGAGAGTAAACAATCTCTTTATAATATCCCCAAACAAAAAAGTCAATGGGGTTTAAGTCGAGAGACCGTGGGGGCCATGCGATAGGCCCGCCTCGGCCAATCCATTTATCACCAAGTATCACATTTTGTTAGTAGCTTTTTGGTGAAATACTTCGTCCGGGAAAGTACTAACGCCATACCTATTTCTGCCGCAAAGCAGTAGTGCGCGCATTGCTGTGTTCCGGTTTGAAGGGTATGGGTGCCGGTAAAATTACAGTCACATGAGACTTTTCATCTTTATGTCTCAGTGCAATGTCACATAGGGCGCGTCCTAGGAGGTCGTGACCTATGTGATAATGCACTGTTCATAGGAAGAGAGTACCGCTTATCATCAGGTGGACCATCTGATTGTTCAGTCATTCTAAGTACTATTAAAAAAACCTGTCATTAAGATATTGTCTAACTTTTGACGGAAAGAGACATGGTGCGCCGTCGTTTTAAAAAATCATGTTTCGGCGTGTTTGTAAAATTATGTCTGTGGATTATCCATTTACATCTTCTCTTAAAAAGTTCAAGTATGACTCGCCATTTAGGCGATCTGGCAGTTGGAATGGGCCCACCATCTGTCGCAGGTTTCTGCCTCGTAGGTAGAAAATAATGTCCTTGAACAACAAAGATGGGTTGTTTTACTATTGCTTATGTGTAATACAATCTTCAGACTGTCAGATTTCTTTTTAATTCCGACTTGCAGAACATTTTCAAAAACTCTTTTTTGAACTATCTTTTATTAAATTGAGTGTTTTTATGATCCTGTGCAAGAATCTGGAACAAGGTTACATGACTAATAGCTGACACATCAGCCATATTTTTAAGATAGGTTTGGATGAAAAAGATTATGTGACTTTTTTTTTAAACGTTCATTGTAAGTAAGAGTTAAGGCAAAAAAAAATATATCTTCATATTATTATTTTTATTTTAATGCAATAGTAGGTGCTATTGATGTAAATGCTATCAGAAAAGGTAGCCCTAGTATTTAGCTTATTAACAACAACAAAAAAAAGGCTCTACCTCAACGAATCAAGTCACAATGGCCAAAAAAGTGTAAGAGCTCCGATTGTCTTAAAAACACAACTCGAAAACTACTAAAAATCGCGAAATGGGGGTGATTCTGGTATCTCTGGGGGTAACCTTTCTTTGGACTTCGGCTTGACAATACTTTTTGGGACACACTGTATATATTATTACTTTGTTGATTATTACCAACAATTTTATGAAATAAATAGATGTTCCATAATAACATATTTTTTTGCTGACGTTACTTTCACTCGTTTTAGATGTAGGTATTTCTAGGTGGGATAAATACGGACTTTAAAAATGAAATGAATATTAATTGTATGAATCCGGAATAATTATTATTACTTTCAGCTCGTGGGATGATTTTCTGGGATCAATACGGATGCACCCCGCGGTCGGGGGACAGTGTTAGCAGTGTAGCGCCACAGTATATATATTAGTTTCTTAGCACCGCACCGAACTTACATATATAATACTTAAAAAATGCATGTTCCGTATATAAATTCCAGTATTAAATGGCCGGCGAATGTAGTACTAATCAAATGAATAAGTTTAAGTGAAATTCCAGAATTGCCTGAAATTTCCCCGAAGTAGAGCGACAATAAAATATGGAAAAAGTGACTTCCGTGTGAGGTACCCAGGTGCAAACCTGGTAATTTAATTGGCCCATTTTTCTGGTAATTCTGTCAATTTTCACCGACTACTTCAATTTCCCCCGAGCCGCAATACACAAAAAAAGATTTTTTTAGAAATGTTTTTTTTTTCGTATGTTCCGTAAGTCGGATTAAAAAAATACTTGGTGCAAATGTAGATCATAACGGTCTTAACTGTATGCCAAATTGCACCGACTACATCTATTTTCCCCATTAAGTTACGGCTATTATAAGGTTTTCACCCTATTTCACCCTGTTCCGGGGGGGGTGAATTTGCTGAAAGTTATATTAGAGGTGATTTTCAAGCCATACAAAACAATTAGAAAAGGTTTTGTGACTACATCTAATTACTTCCACACTTTTGCTAAAAGTCACCTAATTTGCCTGTACTATGAGTTATGTAGATATTATAAGCACATAATATCCAACACATTTATATAATCACCATTCGACTGTCCCAAAATACAACACTGATTTTGCCACTTCATTGTTTTTGTTTGAGCTAAACGCCACTAAAAGCGGCACGAATTTAGATAACATGAGGAGTGGAACATGTAGCGGGGATATCTTATTCTTATTCAATATTAAACTAATTCTTATTCTTCAATTGTATATTATGCAATTAGTGAATAAAGGACGGATTTAAAGCGAGGGCCATAGATGAATCACGAGCAAGTGAAGGATTCTAGGTCGTGATTCATGATGATTCAAGCGTTAGAATCCTGAGCGTCGCGAGTGATTCATGGCCCTCGATATAAATCCGTTATATTCAAGAGTTGCATACTATACTCGACGACCTCAGTGGCGCGGCGGGCGAAGCTTGGCCTGCGACGCAGGAGGTTGCGTGTTCGATTCCCGCCTCGGAACCAATATTTGTGCGATCGCAGATATTTGTTCAGGGTGTTCTGGGTATTTTCTATGTAAAATTAAAAGTATTATCTATGTAATGTATTGTATTTAGTATATCAGTTATCTAGTACCCATAACACAAGCTCTGCTTAGCTTGGAGCTAGTTAATGTTGAGTGAACTGTCCAGCATTATTTATTTATTTATTTATATAATGTTGTGTGAACTGTGTCCTGCATTATTTATTTTTATATACCTATTTTATTTTATTTATAAAAATAAAAGGTGCATTCGTGTGGGGAACCAGAGTACCATGGTAACACAACACCCAGACCCGGAACAAATAGCAAAACATACAAGCATTTGTCCCGCAGCGGGAATTGAGCCTGTAACTATGCGAGACCTCGCCAGCTGCTTGTCCGCCGCGCCACTAAGGAAAAATACGTTGGTACGGATACGGCCACTGCATAAAAAAATATTTTTTGAGTTTAATCAAAATCTTACGATTTGATTTGGTTGTTTAGTTTATTAAATTATACCTGATGAGAAAAATATAATCGATTGAGCCCAAATTTACTATTAGGTGAAATGTTATTTATCATGGTGCCTGTATAAATTTTCAAAAATCAAAAATGCTATTTTATTTTTCTTTAAAGTTCACCTTATGATTCCTGAGAGCAAACCTCTAACTACCTACAACATAAAAGGCAGGTATTTACCCTGGGAGTCCCATTATCTTGCTACATCCTGTATACTGAGGGAATTACATGACGCAAGCTGTTGTTAGCATCAACGGTGATAGTAAGCCCCGTTATCTTGTCTCGCTGACGGCTTTGTAGGGGTCGAATGTTTTAATTTATTGACCAACTCTATATTGATGGTTTGTAGTTTATTATGCAACGATGCAGTTTATTTTATTATTTTTATTATTTATAATACACAGGCAGCTCTCGGAGCTGATGCGTGTATATCTTAGTCCTTAATATTATTTTATCTGTGGTCCTTATCAGTGCACTTAAATGTTTGTCAAGTCTATTTTTTAAAGAAGTCACTGAGGGGGACACTGATCACTTGAGCCTGGTGGTAATTGCAAAGGAGAGGAGTAAATGATTATGTAGGTAAATACATTTTTGAAGTGGGGGGTAGTAACTCTACCCCCTCCAACCCTCCCCTCTATCAAGGCGACTCGTTTTAAGGTATTACCCTTTTGAATTGCCAGTTTTTTTTTTGGTACTACCTACCTTCTTAGTATTACGGAACAAGCAGATGACTCACTTGGTGATAAGCGGTACCCTCTGCCTATGAACAGTGCATTATCACATAAGTCACGTCTACCTAGGATGCACCCTATGTGGCATTGCACTGCGCTTGCCACCCTGAGACATAAAGATGAAAAGTCTCATGTGCCTGTAATTTAATCGGCAACCATACCCTTCAAACCGGAACACAGCAATGCGAGCACTACTGCTTTGCGGCAGAAATAGGTATGGTGGTAGTACTTCCCCGGACAAACTCTTTCACAAAAAACTCCACTACTACTAAAAGCAGCACTATCTACCTACCAGCAGACCTCAAAAAGCATTTGCTTTTCGATACTGTGGGTGGGGCTGGTCAGTGGTTGCATTTATATGCAGCAGGATTCACAGTTGCCTCCCAATGTGAAACTTGTGATCACCAAAACCCCTATGAAGAGTAGAATTGTATGTGTACCTGTTTATTGTAATTATTGTGGAAAAACTATGATAAACAGACTTAGCTAAGGAAAACCCGTGACTTTTTAATTTTTTATCATAATTATAACTGTCCGTTAGTAGTGAGTGATTGTCTGACCCATTGCCAGTGAGTCACTCATCTCACATATGCATAACTCTATATAGGTACAATACCATCGATATTATAAACAGGTCAACTTAGATAGTCGATGAATTAAAAAATTCAAACCCTACGAAAAAGCTACGTCCGTCAGCGCGACAGGATAACGGGGTATGGTATAGTGATAAGATAAAGCTCGGGAACAGTGCTGCCAACCCGTACGATAATTTTGAGCATTGCACAAAAAAAATGCTCATTAAACGTGGTAGCAAAACGCATTTGCCAATGAAAAAATAAACGCAAAACACCGACATTCAATTCAGGTAAATTTTATAAACACAAATGAATCAATATCTAAATACCTAAGACAGTGGATAGAACGACTGACTCACGTTTGTGGGGTCAGTTAATAGAATAGAATACAATGTCGTTTATTTTCATGAACAAGGTAAGAATCTGTTTTTTTTTGTAAATTATGTACCTAAGTACTTAGCTAGGTACAGTTTTGTTTATATTTGGGTGTAGGTACCTACACAAAATAAAATTGCCCGAATATCATTGCAGCACTCGTCGATATCCCGCCAAAAAGCGTAGTGATGTTTTAATAGTGGTCAGTGTAGTAGTTTTTTTGACTGGCATTATAATATATCAATAAATCCACTATTCCAAACTGTACGATAATTTTGTCGTCAAAACGATAATTTATATGTGGAAATGCGATAATTTGAACTTTTAGAGTTGGCAACAGTGCTCGGGAAATCCCCGTTTTGTCTTTCAGAATTATTCGGAGAAGCGGTTTTATAGGGTCTATGTTTTAGGGTCTACAATTAAATAATAAAACAAAGCCCTGCACTGGTGAATACTAAGTATTGATAGGTATTTGTACATAAATAACAACAAACTGTTTCGGGTTACTCACGAGTCGTAGATGAACTTCTTTTTCAAATTAATAGTGTCACTGGGATTCGCGCAGAGCACTGTTTTGAACAAGAGGAAGCCGATGACTATTCTAATCATATTTATGAAGTGCTAAGCATTTATTCCTCTAGATTTTATTCAAAACAAACACGCACTTTCTTTTAAATCTGAAGAAAGAATTTCACTCACTCACTTCTGAAAAGACAACAAAGGAAAAAGTGACAGACAATAGACATCCTGGCGGGCCAAAGTCAAGACAAGAATACACAAGAATCAAGAATACATTTAAACAAGTCTTCTTCTTCTTTTTTTTTGGCGTGTTCAGCGGACCGGTAGTGGTGTCACAAGAGTTTGCCAATGACAGGAGTCTTCTTCTTCTTATCTTAGGTAATGGCTTCTGTGCATTATTTGCAACAATTTAGCCAATGTCAAGTGATATAATTATTATAGTTTTATAGTCAAGTCGTCAAGAGTCTCCGTCTAGTCCTAACCCAGTTTAAATTGTGGCAGAAAAACAGAGTTTTTACAGGAAAAAATCCACCATTTCGAAAAGACTCGCAATACACTCAAATTTCACTACATCACACATGTGCCATTTATCCAAGTTACACCGGTTAAAATGCCACTAAAATTACACGAAATAACTCGAAAAAACACATTAAAATGTAATAAAATAAAAATGACGACGTTTCTTTCAAAAATGGCAGATTACAAATCCCCATGACAGGAGTCTCGGTAGACGAGTCGGTTATCTAATTGTCTCTGTCATTGTCATACAGAAGATGTGCCGTTCATAAACCACAGAAAATCTCGGCTAAATTCACAAAACTGATTGAAAACTGACCGTTTATCGATACAAGCACGATAGCTGTATGACTCATGTACAGAGGGCCTACCACAGGTTTGTTTAAGTTTTGCATTTAGTATCCGACCATCAAATTCCAAGTCGATATTTGTTTTTATGTATAGTTCAATGAGTTTCTCAACAAATCCGCTCATCATTTTCTCCATACAAAAACGACAATTGAACTCGCAATGAGGGCTTTTAATTTTCAAATATAAAAAAAAAGATTTGGCTTGGTAGATGACTCAACTATGGTTGTCAAAATTAACAAATGCATTGTCTGTGCTTCTGTGTGATAGTAACAAAATACCACGAAAATATATCACTACGTGGTTGACTTTGACATTTCACTTTATTTTGACTATTAAGTACAGAGCTGGCGCCATCTATTTTCAAGGCTCTAAGCATGAAGTGAAACGACCGTGAAAACCCCTCCTTCGTAGTGATCCTATGTAAGTTAATATATTATTTGCTCGTAAACGTTATACGAACGAATTTTACTAGCGATTCGTTTATTTTGTGTGATTCTAACAAAATACCACGAAAATATAACTATGCGTTGTTGACATTGACATTTCACTTTATTTTGAAAGTTATGTACAGAGCTGGCGCCATACAATTTCAAGGCTCTACGCATGATGTGGAAAGGCCGTGAAAACTCCTTATTCGGTTTTCGTTATTCCGAGTTGTAACAATTTTTTTTTTTTTTTTTTTATGAATGGCATGGAGTTGTGCTGCCACTAGTTCGCCAATGTCACGTAGTAAGTAAGGCTTGTAAACGATGGAGAATGATCGGTGATGTAACAAATTACAAACCTGTGGTACATAGGCCCTTCGTTCGGTCCAATGACTAAAAATTCGGTCCAAATAAACTTTAGATTTAGAAATCTGTGGTCCGGTCGGTTTTGACGTTTATACAGTACACTCTCTTAGGTCTGTGCTGTGGTTTGGTTTTGACTTTTGTTGCGCATGCATGCTTATTTTGATTGAATACCATACTATAAAATAAAAATGAAAGTTCCTAAAAAGGGTAAAGATAAAAAGATTAAAGTGAGTAAAAAGGGTACAGTCGCTAAAGTCAAACCTCACTCAAACAGAAAAGAACAAGTGTTGGTTGTAGCTCAAGAGATCAGGTATGCAAGATTGCTATCGGGAAATGAGAAAAACACTCGCGACAGAGTACTGAAGGCCCTAAAGAAGTGGCTTACAAACTGTTTCGAGAAGGGCTATGGTATGTAAAAGTAATTTGTTACCATCATTTGTTAAATATTAATTTTAGCACAAAAAACGTACACCGTTTTCTGTATGACATTATAACCTCAAAAGTTGTGTTATTTTTCTACATTGTGGTTGGGGTGTACATAAGGGGGCACTGAGGAAAAAAAAGTCTTTTTTTAGCCTATGGTGTAGCCATTTTCCAAGGCAATTCAATTAATGTTAAATACATTTTTTCCATAGGACTTACAGTTTTTGAGATATGAAGTCTGAAAAAATTATCTGTAGTTAGTACCATGTTGACAGTCCGACATGGATTTAAAACACTAGAGAACAGTGATCACTCGTGAGCTGCGAGCGAGCCGAAGGCGAGCGTGGCCCGCCAGGGCCTGTAGCGTTACGGTTCGTCTAGAAGGACATTGCAAGGCGAACCGCAAGCTGCATGTTAGAATAAGAAAACAAAGGTATCTAAACCTCCTTAGTCAATGTAGACATGCTACGATCGGCCTAGATATGTTGTAAAACCTAATTTAGTTGCTAGGGAGTATAAATAAATCTTCAAGCCACTAGACTACTACGGGTACTGCTTTTACGAGTGGTGGATTAGAGGCAACCTTATGGCGGAGACATCCAGGTGAAAGGCGGTTCCGACAATGAAAGAGGACGGGAGGTGGCAATGGTCAGGAGCAGTTGATCATCCGAAGAAGCAGGCCAGGCAGTGTGCGTGGCCCTGTCGACGTTGATGGCCACTCAAAGTCGTAGCTCAGGTGACACAGACGACCCCGAGGATGGCGAAGTCCTGCACCTCAGGTGGCCCGAAATGGCCACCGAAGATGGCGATGTCTCGAAGTTCAGGCAGCTCAGACAGCCCCGAGGATGATGATGGCTTTTAACCCCACTGGCACACAGCGTCTACGTCGGCCGAGGGTGAAGACAGACCCTGACGTGGACGTGTCGTGTCTCGTGAGGTATGAGACACAACTCAGGCGTGGACGTGTCATAGGGGACATGCAGCCCTGGTGTCCAGGATAATTTTCACGGCAGGTACACCTTGGTACCACTTTCCAAAGGCATCGATGCCCGCTGTCTCTTGTTAAAATAAAACTTCAAAAATGTAGAGATAAAGTCCAGACTCAGGCTAAACCAGGCTTCTCGACTAGACTCTGGATTAAAAATTGATTTTATTTGAAAAAGGGGCTGGCTCTTATACCAAATTTGACATTCTTAATCTAATAAATCTAAAATTCTCGTTCCAAACTCGTAAGTAACTTATTTATAAAATTTCTAAATTCTAAACCAGGCAGTTAAATTATGCGAAGTTTGAATCGAAAACTATAAAAAAACCTATAACATAGAACAGGTTCAAAAAGGTTTTCACGCCAAAAACTTGAATACAGAAAAAAATATCATGACAGAACAACAGCTTGTTTATCCTAGTAACATCAGAAAAATATAAAATGAATGGCTAGTTTTTAGCCTAAATAAGAGAAATTACATCAAAAGTATACCGAAGCATGGTTTTTGGCATGAATAGACCTAGATACAGGCTACTGGACCAAAAAATATGTCCAAATACATAAATAAAGTAAGCCTAACTAAATCGTAAGTATTAATAGCTAAAAACGTAGCAACCCCCAAACGCAAATGCTACAGGCCCGCAGCGAACCAGAACCGACATATGCACGCCAATACCCAATAGCATATGTAATATCATTTAGGACTCTGACAAACGAAAAATTGTCAGGGTTCATATCTCAGAAACGGTAAGTCGTATGGAAAAAATGCATTTAACAATAATTGATAGATAAGAAAAAAGCTACACAATAGGTTAAAAAAAAAAACAACAATTTTCATACGTCCATTAAATTATCTTTACTAATCCATTGTAAAATTTTTTTCCTCAGTGCCCCCTTATGTACACTGTGACCGTCAAAATAGTGTAGTCACTTACTTCTATTGAAGACGTAGCTTTGGAACTGGCCACCGTTTTGAAGTAAACACATGTTAATTACAGTTGACAGATATTGCTATGGCCAGAATATTATATATTAGTTATTTCCATTTCCTCATGTCATACGGGTTACTACTCTGGTGAAATGCTGCATATTCATACTTCAGAAAAGGGCAGTATATTGTATATTTCATTTATTTATTCAATCAACAAGGATAGTAAAACACATTGTTTATCTACACTACGGTTAGTAAGAATAATTACAATTGAATACTACAAACTAACATTGAAAATATGACAACATCATCATCCACCTGTGGAAGTCCACTGCTGGACATAACAAATCATTTAATTATTTAAGCAACAACACAGGTTAAATTTAATAAAAATAAATTACAAAAAAAACAAATTAAAAATGTCAATACTTGTCATGTCACAAAATTATTTATAAGTCATATTTAAAGTGATTGTCATTAGTGAGAGCATGCATCATAGTGCAGTGATACATGTATACGCAGTCAAACCTATTTGCGAATATGCTCAGAATACCATTGGAGCTGGCCCGGACGCTGCGCACCAGAGAAGAGTTATGACCATATAATATGGTCTTAATGATCCTGGAAGCACCTGTACCGTTTCCTTCAAAAAGAAGAACCATCCTAGTTAACACCATCATCATCATTGGCAGCTTAAATAATAGCCCACTGCTGGGTATAAGTCTCCTCCCTCAAACGCCACTCCAAAGGGATCTGTGTGATTCGCATCCACATCTTTCCCTCTACGGCCTATGTGTCTGATGATGCTTGGCTGATGGTCTGCCACTGCCTCTAGTTTTCCCTCTCGATCAGGGCCTTACACTACCTGCCGTCACCTAATCTGGCCAAGTGTCCTGCCCAGCGCCACTTTAGTCTCGCAGTACGGTCTCCAATAGACCGAAAAAAAAGTCTAAAGTTAAATTAAGTCTGTAGATATTATAAATGTTTTGTTTTCTTTTGTTATGTTTTCATATATTTTTGTTGTATCTACGCTATCGTTTTATATTCTGTCTGTTCTGTGTTTTTTGTGTGATTGTCAAATAAATATATTTTTTCATTTCATTTTTTTTTTCATTTCAATAGCTGTCAAATTGGTCCCC
The DNA here is from genome assembly GCA_932527175.1 of Operophtera brumata. Classification (NCBI taxonomy): domain Eukaryota; kingdom Metazoa; phylum Arthropoda; class Insecta; order Lepidoptera; family Geometridae; genus Operophtera; species Operophtera brumata. Next base: position 46,396,046 of record OW052239.1, on the reverse strand, counting down.
CTTCGTTTTTTTTATTTTTATTTTTATACTTCTTGTTTGACTGAACAAGCAAGAGGCCCACCTGATTTTAAGCAGTAACCTCTGCCTATGAACAGTGCATTACCTCATAGGTCACGTTCACCTAGGACGCACCCTATGTGGCAGTGCACTGCGCCCGCCACCCTGAGACATAGATTTGGATTTCCGTGTTGCGGGCATAAAACATAAACAACATCTCTCATAAAAAAACCCTGCATTGAAATTAGAGCACTATATGGCAGTAACATGCAGACAGACACAATGTGGCCTCAAACTTATAATACGCCTCTTTTTAGTTGCAGGTTAAAAACAGTCATGTTTTTCTAAGAATCCCTATTTTTGTGCAGAGTTCAAAGAAGATGACTTCACACGTGTGTGGAAAGGACTCTTCTATGCCGTCTGGATGTCTGACAAGCCACTGGTTCAGGTAACAATAATTTACATCTACATTTTCACGAGACATGAGCCCATCTGCGTGTTGATTATAGTGCAGTGAGTCAATGATAGAGTTGGGTAGCTCGTACTTTTTTCGCGATGATCGTGCGAAGCCTCTATTACACAAGTGTGTAGCACACCATGCTAGAACACCGTGCTAGCACAATTGAGGCGAGGCTCGCAAGCACAATTGACATCAACCCATGAATTCTTTCACCATTGGTCAATAGGCTCATTTCAGAACCACCATACTGCAAGCTGGTCACTGAGATATCACAGAGTGACCAGGAAAAAACCAGTGTCACAAAGTTTTAGTAGTTGTGATTAATCAGTGTGATGGGCCAAGATTACATCATTGAGTATGCCATTGACACAATGTAATACTTGAATATTGACAAATAACTATGAATCAGTTACATAAACAGTACTAGTGAGAAAGGCTGTATGATTACCAAGTTTTGGGCCTGTGTATTCGAGCAAGGCCGGGATACAACCCATAATCTTTGAATAGGAAGTGGACGGGCCACGGCCAACCACATTCAGGAATTCTCGACAATTCTATCGTGCTTGTAATAACAATGTTTCAGGAAGAGCTGTGCGACAGCATCGCGGGGATGCTGGACCTGTTCCCGGCGGAGCAGCTGGCGCATGCGCTGCTGATGGCGCGCGCCGGCTTCAAGACGCTGGCCAGCGAGTGGTACGGCATCGACCAGCATCGCATGGACAAGTTCCTGATGGTACGTACTGATACACTAGCACCTGTTGTAGATCAGTGTTGCGACAGCGAAACTCTGTCCATATCGGCATCAACGCTGCTTCTATTTCAAATGACGTAATTAACTAATAAGTTAATAAATAGTTAACTTAAAAGTTGGATACTCAAATTATTGCCGTAGGTGTGTCCGGTCCACGAATAGACCCCTCCACCTCCTCCCGTGGATGTCATAAAAGCCAACTGAGGGATTACCCGGACTTGTTTGTAAGATTCGTTGGTATAAGATTTGTCCTGGTTGCTAGCTTATTTAAGGAATGTGTTATTACTGGAAGAAAGCGTTAGCAGAGTCAGTCGTGGGAAGCAATGGCGGCGATGAGTTCACCACTTGTCACGTCTTTTTCCCACGATGGTGCAACCCACAGTGAAAAGAGGACAATTTGGGGCTCTGTCTACCCTTTCGGGGAAAAAGGCGAGTGGCTATGTATGTATGCATTATGCTGAGCACGGTCCTCTTTTGACAGCATTATACACAGCCAAAAGGCGAGTGGCTATGTATGTATGCATTATGCTGAGCACGGTCCTCTTTTGACAGCACTATACACAGCCAAAAGGCGAGTGGCTATGTATGTATGCATTATGCTGAGCACGGTCCTCTTTTGACAGCATTATACACAGCCAAAAGGCGAGTGGCTATGTATGTATGCATTATGCTGAGCACGGTCCTCTTTTGACAGCACTATACACAGCCAAAAGGCGAGTGGCTATGTATGTATGCATTATGCTGAGCACGGTCCTCTTTTGACAGCATTATACACAGCCAAAAGGCGAGTGGCTATGTATGTATGCATTATGCTGAGCACGGTCCTCTTTTGACAGCACTATACACAGCCAAAAGGCGAGTGGCTATGTATGTATGCATTATGCTGAGCACGGTCCTCTTTTGACAGCACTATACACAGCCAAAAGGCGAGTGGCTATGTATGTAAGCATTATGCTGAGCACGGTCCTCTTTTGACAGCACTATACACAGCCAAAAGGCGTGTGGCTATGTATGTATGCATTATGCTGAGCACGGTCCTCTTTTGACAGCACTATACACAGCCAAAAGGCGTGTGGCTATGTATGTATGCATTATGCTGAGCACGGTCCTCTTTTGACAGCACTATACACAGCCAAAAGGCGTGTGGCTATGTATGTATGCATTATGCTGAGCACGGTCCTCTTTTGACAGCACTATACACAGCCAAAAGGCGTGTGGCTATGTATGTAAGCATTATGCTGAGCACGGTCCTCTTTTGACAGCACTATACACAGCCAAAAGGCGTGTGGCTATGTATGTATGCATTATGCTGAGCACGGTCCTCTTTTGACAGCACTATACACAGCCAAAAGGCGTGTGGCTATGTATGTATGCATTATGCTGAGCACGGTCCTCTTTTGACAGCACTATACACAGCCAAAAGGCGTGTGGCTATGTATGTAAGCATTATGCTGAGCACGGTCCTCTTTTGACAGCACTATACACAGCCAAAAGGCGTGTGGCTATGTATGTATGCATTATGCTGAGCACGGTCCTCTTTTGACAGCACTATACACAGCCAAAAGGCGTGTGGCTATGTATGTATGCATTATGCTGAGCACGGTCCTCTTTTGACAGCACTATACACAGCCAAAAGGCGAGTGGCTATGTATGTAAGCATTATGCTGAGCACGGTCCTCTTTTGACAGCACTATACACAGCCAAAAGGCGTGTGGCTATGTATGTATGCATTATGCTGAGCACGGTCCTCTTTTGACAGCACTATACACAGCCAAAACGCTGTCAAAGCCTATCTGTTTTATTTACTTATATGTGTCGTGTATAGTTTTTTGTCAAATTAAAAGTTTTACTTACTTACTTACTTACTATGTATTCACCTAAATTCAACATACTGCACCTAGGCAATAATAAGCTCTTACTCTAGCAAGAGGACCCATTCCTGACAGAGACAGCTTTGAAACTTATAGCAAAATGATACGTAATCGGCTAGATGATTCAATCAAATCCGGTTTCACTTCATCTACAACAGCCTCGGGACACTATACCAGGCTGCTATTAAAGATCCACCAGCTTATCTGTAGCATGAAATGTATGTAGATGATAGAAAAATGTGGGTAAATGGTTCTACAGATAAGTTGGTGGATCTATAACTGGACTCAATAATGGTTTTGTTGATCATCAGTTGTCAATTCTGCGAGGTCTATGGCTTGCCCAGTAGGGGGTAGTATAGCTGATATTCTGTTTCGTTGTCAGCTGGTCCGCCGCTACTTGCGAGGCAGTCTGCGCTGTCTGGCACGCTGCCAGTGGAGTCTGCCCAGCTGTGAGAAGTACGCCAAAATGCTCTCTGGAACTGACGGTAACACAAACTATACTATATAGTAGACTATATTGACGACCTCTGTGGCGCGGTGGGTGAAAGTTCACCTGCAACGCAGGAGGTTGCTGGTTCGATTCCCGCCTCGGAACAAATATTTGTACGATCTGCAGATATTTGTTCAGGGTGTTCTGGGTATTTTCTATGTATAATAAAAATATCTATCTATGTAAAGTATTGTATTCAGTATATCCGTTATCTAGTACCCATAACACAAGCTCTGCTTAGCTTGGGGTTAGATAATGTTGCGTGAACTGTCCAGCATTATTTATTTATTTATTTACTAGCGACAAGCCCCGGCTTCGCACGGGAAGCAAAAACAACTCTGTTGACCCTATACCTTCCCCTAAACTTCACATGATCACCCGCTGGGCTAATCTGAAGATTGTCTGAAATTTTTATCAAAATCGGTTCATCCGTTTTGGAGTCCATACTGAATATACATTATCTTTTAAACATGTCATAAGTTACGGTTATATAGCTATAGCTGCTAGTATGTCAACACAAACTGATTCTCACAGTGAAAACCCTTTTTTGATAACACTACAGATATAGATTTATATTAAATCTACATCGGCCTAGTCCGGCAAGGTATTTATATCAACCATCTATTTTTTTATCAATTTAAAGAAAAGACGTTTACGTTGATCTCTTGTTGTATAAGAACCACTGTTCTAAACCTGTGTTCCTGGGTTGTTTGTTGTAAACCACTGGATGCGCCATGTTTGCGTTTTATTTTTAATTTAATTTTTATTGTAAACGTGTCTCACTACTAAAATTATCATAAGCGCAAAATATGGACAATGTCTGAAATAAATAAATTGAATTGAATTGTATTGAATAAGGCAGTTTTATTACGAGGAAAACAGATTTTGTTGATGTGCTGTTTGCTCTTCCGGTTTACAAAGAGGTCCATATTAGTTTTTACAAAAGTGGCTGTTTCATAAATATAAAAACAAGGTAATGTTAGAATTCTCAGTTCAGTGAAGCTTACAGCTATCAGTTTTATGAAGTTTACTTATGGCTCTGATACATTTCTTCTGACATAAATGTTCGCTCTTTCAGTGTAGAATTAATTACCCCAGAATATTACCCCATATATCAAAACAGACTCGACATATCCGTGACTAACTGACTCGTCGTGGCTAATCGTTGCCTGGCTAACTGGCTGACTTTACTGATTATCAACGCACAGTCTAAATTGGAACTCTGCAGACCTGCTATCATATTGTCTAATCGATGTCAATTACCAGTTTGCTGTTCATTGCGCAGCGTGGTTTAGATTTTTTTCAAGAGAGCAGAAATATTTAAAACTCGCAGCGCAATGAATAGCAAACTGGACATCGAAATCGAACTTCACTCTATTACGCAATACGGCCCCTGAAATTTGAACTGTAAATTCCTTTTATGGCCTAGGGTTCCATTAAGAAATTAATTTCCGAAATTCTACCTTTCCCTTAATGCAAAAATGGTTTATTTGTCAGGTCTGTTTGCGTTGAAGACGCCGCACTACGCGCGCAACGCCGCCTCCATGTTGCTGCACATCGTGGACTGCTTCCTCGAGGAGCTGGCGAAGGTACCACGTACTCACCTTATCGTGATCTACATATATTAGTTCCGTGTCTGTGTTGTGGTACATGGTACTCGTAGTTCCTGATGCACAGGACACAAGGGATCCTAATAGTGCAGGATCAGAGACCACAGTGCTGACTCTAGGTTTATAGACAACCTTTAGGCACGGTTGTATGGTGTAGTGCAGGGGTCACCGAATGGCGGACCGCGGTCCGCATGCGGACCGCCGACCCATCTCGTGCGGACCGCGAGAAAACAGAAACTGCACTCCACTACACACTACGTAATTTAATAAAAATGTTTATACCGCTTTATCTTTGTTGATGTCATTTCAAAACGGCCGGGCGGAGTCGAGCTTACAAGCGAGAGAGAGTTCGCAGATTGGGAATGCGTGGATTGTCGCGATGGTGAAGCGCGCGGCGAGGGCGGGGGTGGGTAATCACGCCATACTTCAGGATTTAATGTCAATAGCTTGCACCAATTTGACTCCTAATTTCAGACAGATAGTCCGCAACAAGAAATGTCATTTTTCTCATCATTGATTTGTAAAAAAGTACCTTTTTATTGCCGAAATTACATGTTTTTAATAAATATTTTTCTATTAAAGCTATGCGGACCTCAATGGTCATTTCATTTCTATAAACGGACCCCGAGCGAAACTAATCGGTGACCCCTGGTGTAGTGTATCACGGATTGTGTATAGAGACATCCCTAGCGGTCAATTTGCATACAAAAATTCTTATACGTACGGTCGTGTCAAACGCTTGTCAAAACTCGGACTAGGGCCCTCTCTATTGCATTATCAAACTATTAATCGCTTTTAAATACGATTTAACAGTACATTGCGCTGCATGTTTTGCATATTTGCATATTTATTCTTGTATAAACTAATACATGGCTTCGTGGACTGTCCTGAAGTCTTAGCACACATCAATTTAGAGGTCCCCGGCAAAGCAGCCGGCTAGCAAATAGAAAGTCTTTTAGGTTACCGCATTGTCGAACGAACGTCATGCAACATTCTCCATTGTACAGGATGTTTTCCTATTATAATGGAATCCGATCCTCCTATGATATTTTTTCTGGTTCTCTGGCCTCCGCAAAAGTGAACATTTATAAATTATTTACTGAATAATGTTTACTTAATAATTTTTAGTTACTTAGTTTTTTTTTATTTTTTTTTTGTAGTAGTTTCCTTTTTCTTTGTAGAGTTATAATTGCCATGTCCACACATGATTGCATGTTGTGTTCACTAGTGTTAGAGTTTACACCGGAAATGCCAGTAAAACGAAGTACTGTAAGTTGTTGTGTATAACTCGAGTTGTGAACCAAATAAAATAAAAAAAAAAAAAAAAAAAAAACCTGCTCTTGCAAATAAGTTACATAGTCTATAGCGCTCAGCGATAGGGCAGCTTCTGTTAGTGAAATAATTATGTAAGTGTTGAATGTGATGATTGATTCGGCAGGTGTCAGAGGGTGACATCTCCGGGGAGAGTCTCACGGCGCTGCTGCGCCCCTTCACGGAGTACACGTGCCACGGTGAGGGCGCCACGCTCTGTGCGGCGAGCCGGCGCCTGCTGACGGCGCTCGTGCGGCAGAGCGCGCTGGGGCTGCAGTACGCAGACAGGACACGGGCCTGGCAGCAGGTACACTAGCACACAGCGCGAGGGCGCCACGCTCTGTGCGGCGAGCCGGCGCCTGCTGACGGCGCTCGTGCGGCAGAGCGTGCCGGGGCTGCAGTACGCAGACAGGACACGGGCCTGGCAGCAGGTACACTAGCACACAGCGCGAGGGCGCTACGCTCTGTGCGGCGAGCCGGCGCCTGCTGACGGCGCTCGTGCGGCAGAGCGTGCTGGGGCTGCAGTACGCAGACAGGACACGGGCCTGGCAGCAGGTACACTAGCACACAGCGCGAGGGCGCCACGCTCTGTGCGGCGCGCCGGCGCCTGCTGACGGCGTTCGTGCGGCAGAGCGTGCCGGGGCTGCAGTACGCAGACAGGACACGGGCCTGGCAGCAGGTACACTAGCACACAGCGCGAGGGCGCCACGCTCTGTGCGGCGAGCCGGCGCCTGCTGACGGCGCTCGTGCGGCAGAGCGCGCTGGGGCTGCAGTACGCAGACAGGACACGGGCCTGGCAGCAGGTACACTAGCACACAGCGCGAGGGCGCCACGCTCTGTGCGGCGAGCCGGCGCCTGCTGACGGCGTTCGTGCGGCAGAGCGTGCCGGGGCTGCAGTACGCAGACAGGACACGGGCCTGGCAGCAGGTACACTAGCACACAGCGCGAGGGCGCCACGCTGTGTGCGGCGAGCCGGCGCCTGCTGACGGCGCTCGTGCGGCAGAGCGTGCCGGGGCTGCAGTACGCAGACAGGACACGGGCCTGGCAGCAGGTACACTAGCACACAGCGCGAGGGCGCCACGCTCTGTGCGGCGAGCCGGCGCCTGCTGACGGCGCTCGTGCGGCAGAGCGCGCCGGGGCTGCAGTACGCAGACAGGACACGGGCCTGGCAGCAGGTACACTAGCACACAGCGCGAGGGCGCCACGCTCTGTGCGGCGAGCCGGCGCCTGCTGACGGCGCTCGTGCGGCAGAGCGCGCCGGGGCTGCAGTACGCAGACAGGACACGGGCCTGGCAGCAGGTACACTAGCACACAGCGCGAGGGCGCCACGCTCTGTGCGGCGAGCCGGCGCCTGCTGACGGCGCTCGTGCGGCAGAGCGCGCCGGGGCTGCAGTACGCAGATAAGACACGGGCCTGGCAGCAGGTACACTAGCACACAGCGCGAGGGCGCCACGCTCTGTGCGGCGAGCCGGCGCCTGCTGACGGCGCTCGTGCGGCAGAGTGCGCCGGGGCTGCAGTACGCAGATAAGACACGGGCCTGGCAGCAGGTACACTAGCACACAGCGCGAGGGCGCCACGCTCTGTGCGGCGAGCCGGCGCCTGCTGACGGCGCTCGTGCGGCAGAGCGCGCCGGGGCTGCAGTACGCAGACAGGACACGGGCCTGGCAGCAGGTACACTAGCACACAGCGCGAGGGCGCCACGCTCTGTGCGGCGAGGCGGCGCCTGCTGACGGCGCTCGTGCGGCAGAGTGCGCCGGGGCTGCAGTACGCAGATAAGACACGGGCCTGGCAGCAGGTACACTAGCACACAGCGCGAGGGCGCCACGCTCTGTGCGGCGAGCCGGCGCCTGCTGACGGCGCTCGTGCGGCAGAGTGCGCCGGGGCTGCAGTACGCAGATAAGACACGGGCCTGGCAGCAGGTACACTAGCACACAGCGCGAGGGCGCCACGATCTGTGCGGCGAGCCGGCGCCTGCTGACGGCGCTCGTGCGGCAGAGCGCGCCGGGGCTGCAGTACGCAGACAGGACACGGGCCTGGCAGCAGGTACACTAGCACACAGCGCGAGGGCGCCACGCTCTGTGCGGCGAGCCGGCGCCTGCTGACGGCGCTCGTGCGGCAGAGTGCGCCGGGGCTGCAGTACGCAGATAAGACACGGGCCTGGCAGCAGGTACACTAGCACACAGCGCGAGGGCGCCACGCTCTGTGCGGCGAGCCGGCGCCTGCTGACGGCGCTCGTGCGGCAGAGCGCGCCGGGGCTGCAGTACGCAGATAAGACACGGGCCTGGCAGCAGGTACACTAGCACACAGCGCGAGGGCGCCACGCTCTGTGCGGCGAGCCGGCGCCTGCTGACGGCGCTCGTGCGGCAGAGCGCGCCGGGGCTGCAGTACGCAGACAGGACACGGGCCTGGCAGCAGGTACACTAGCACACAGCGCGAGGGCGCCACGCTCTGTGCGGCGAGCCGGCGCCTGCTGACGGCGCTCGTGCGGCAGAGCGCGCCGGGGCTGCAGTACGCAGATAAGACACGGGCCTGGCAGCAGGTACACTAGCACACAGCGCGAGGGCGCCACGCTCTGTGCGGCGAGCCGGCGCCTGCTGACGGCGCTCGTGCGGCAGAGCGCGCCGGGGCTGCAGTACGCAGACAGGACACGGGCCTGGCAGCAGGTACACTAGCACACAGCGCGAGGGCGCCACGCTCTGTGCGGCGAGCCGGCGCCTGCTGACGGCGCTCGTGCGGCAGAGCGCGCCGGGGCTGCAGTACGCAGACAGGACACGGGCCTGGCAGCAGGTACACTAGCACACAGCGCGAGGGCGCCACGCTCTGTGCGGCGAGCCGGCGCCTGCTGACGGCGCTCGTGCGGCAGAGCGCGCCGGGGCTGCAGTACGCAGACAGGACACGGGCCTGGCAGCAGGTACACTAGCACACAGCGCGAGGGCGCCACGCTCTGTGCGGCGAGCCGGCGCCTGCTGACGGCGCTCGTGCGGCAGAGTGCGCCGGGGCTGCAGTACGCAGATAAGACACGGGCCTGGCAGCAGGTACACTAGCACACAGCGCGAGGGCGCCACGCTCTGTGCGGCGAGCCGGCGCCTGCTGACGGCGCTCGTGCGGCAGAGCGCGCCGGGGCTGCAGTACGCAGACAGGACACGGGCCTGGCAGCAGGTACACTAGCACACAGCGCGAGGGCGCCACGCTCTGTGCGGCGAGGCGGCGCCTGCTGACGGCGCTCGTGCGGCAGAGTGCGCCGGGGCTGCAGTACGCAGATAAGACACGGGCCTGGCAGCAGGTACACTAACACACAGCGCGAGGGCGCCACGCTCTGTGCGGCGAGCCGGCGCCTGCTGACGGCGCTCGTGCGGCAGAGTGCGCCGGGGCTGCAGTACGCAGATAAGACACGGGCCTGGCAGCAGGTACACTAGCACACAGCGCGAGGGCGCCACGATCTGTGCGGCGAGCCGGCGCCTGCTGACGGCGCTCGTGCGGCAGAGCGCGCCGGGGCTGCAGTACGCAGACAGGACACGGGCCTGGCAGCAGGTACACTAGCACACAGCGCGAGGGCGCCACGCTCTGTGCGGCGAGCCGGCGCCTGCTGACGGCGCTCGTGCGGCAGAGTGCGCCGGGGCTGCAGTACGCAGATAAGACACGGGCCTGGCAGCAGGTACACTAGCACACAGCGCGAGGGCGCCACGCTCTGTGCGGCGAGCCGGCGCCTGCTGACGGCGCTCGTGCGGCAGAGCGCGCCGGGGCTGCAGTACGCAGATAAGACACGGGCCTGGCAGCAGGTACACTAGCACACAGCGCGAGGGCGCCACGCTCTGTGCGGCGAGCCGGCGCCTGCTGACGGCGCTCGTGCGGCAGAGCGCGCCGGGGCTGCAGTACGCAGACAGGACACGGGCCTGGCAGCAGGTACACTAGCACACAGCGCGAGGGCGCCACGCTCTGTGCGGCGAGCCGGCGCCTGCTGACGGCGCTCGTGCGGCAGAGCGCGCCGGGGCTGCAGTACGCAGATAAGACACGGGCCTGGCAGCAGGTACACTAGCACACAGCGCGAGGGCGCCACGCTCTGTGCGGCGAGCCGGCGCCTGCTGACGGCGCTCGTGCGGCAGAGCGCGCCGGGGCTGCAGTACGCAGACAGGACACGGGCCTGGCAGCAGGTACACTAGCACACAGCGCGAGGGCGCCACGCTCTGTGCGGCGAGCCGGCGCCTGCTGACGGCGCTCGTGCGGCAGAGCGCGCCGGGGCTGCAGTACGCAGATAAGACACGGGCCTGGCAGCAGGTACACTAGCACACAGCGCGAGGGCGCCACGCTCTGTGCGGCGAGCCGGCGCCTGCTGACGGCGCTCGTGCGGCAGAGCGCGCCGGGGCTGCAGTACGCAGATAAGACACGGGCCTGGCAGCAGGTACACTAGCACACAGCGCGAGGGCGCCACGCTCTGTGCGGCGAGCCGGCGCCTGCTGACGGCGCTCGTGCGGCAGAGCGCGCCGGGGCTGCAGTACGCAGACAGGACACGGGCCTGGCAGCAGGTACACTAGCACACAGCGCGAGGGCGCCACGCTCTGTGCGGCGAGCCGGCGCCTGCTGACGGCGCTCGTGCGGCAGAGCGCGCCGGGGCTGCAGTACGCAGACAGGACACGGGCCTGGCAGCAGGTACACTAGCACACAGCGCGAGGGCGCCACGCTCTGTGCGGCGAGCCGGCGCCTGCTGACGGCGCTCGTGCGGCAGAGCGCGCCGGAGCTGCAGTACGCAGACAGGACACGGGCCTGGCAGCAGGTACACTAGCACACAGCACAGTTAACGTGGCTAGAACCCTTTGTTCCACTCGTTGTTGGAATGTACAAGAACGTGCCTTATTACAGGAACTGAACGGCTACTAGTGGCCACCCGCAGATTCACTTGCGTCACACCGGCATGAAAAGTAGCAAGTATCTCAACCCAGGACTCATTCTATCTGTGTATTCAATTTCATTGAAATCGGTTCAGCCGTAATAACCCCCTACATATACCCCTTTCTAATATTAGTGTAGAGATAGGATGCGTAAATTTGGATGTTACTAAAAACGCCGTCTTCCAAATTTCATCAAAATTTGACCAATTGGATGACCATCAAATTTGGATGAACCAATTTTGATGAAATTTGGATTTGGATAGATTTAGACCTGGGTTCCTGGGTTAACACATAGGCTACTTTGTATATCGGTACAGTGAGCGGAGCCCTTGGTTATGGTTACTATTAGAAGTTTAAACAAATAATTGTTCTCAACAGATGGGTTGTCCGGCCGGCGGACCCGACGCGCTGGAGCTGGTGTCTGATGATGGAGAGCATCCGGACGAGGATCCAGAAAACGGAGACGGGAGTGACCTTGAATTAGATGACGGGTAAACATTACAACCTGCCTTTCACCACCCTGGATACTACTACAAAGACACACAATCAAACTTTCTCTTCAGAGTAGGGTTTCATAATTCTCGAACTTTTGAACGAATCAAAAATCTTCCCAGGAAATACTGAGAATCAAGAAATAAAAAAAGAATTAAATGTAATAAAAAATGTTCCAGTCAAAAGTGAAGTAAAACACGTAATTTTATTGAATAGCTACAGGTCTGTCATAGTCTTTCTGTATACCAAATTTCACCAAGGCCACCAATTGAATAAAACATACATATACATAGTACATAGAATAAAATTAAAATAAAATAAATAATGCTGGACAGTTCACACAACATTATCTAGCCCCAAGCTAAGCAGAGCTTGTGTTATGGGTACTAGATAACTGATATTGATGGAGCCCAAACAAATAAAACGGCGCTTTGAAAATCACAATGGTACTTTATTGCAAAGTCAAAGACACTTTACCGTTCTAATGAGCTCACAAATAAAAATCACTGAAACTATATGACAAAATCCCGTGCGTTTTCGTCAGCGCGATCTAGCCGTCGGTCACTTTTACTAGCGACATCTAGTTTTGTACCGACGGCACTTAATAGAATAAACAATTACAAAACCGTCTAAACATATCGCCCGCCATGAACATCTGTTTATGTTCATAATAAGAGAGCTGACAACAAGGGGAACTCACAAATTATACATGGCAAAAGGTGACAGTGATAGCTTCGAAAGTCTTAAACTAACACAATGTGGACTGTATACAAATTAAACAATAAATCTCATAACATAACTAAACTCTAAGTATAACACCAAAACATCAATGTCTAACTGACAATAAAGAACTTACTTCTAAAGGTTTAAACAAACAATACATGCTTTATTCTGTTATAGGTAAAATACATAACTTTGAAACAGGACGCTTACATAGTGAACCATTGCACTTGAGGGTTACAACTCGTGTGACTTTGTCCGAACCAGCGTGTTTCTCCACTATTCTTCCCAGCAACCAGCGTGCGGGAGGTAAATAGTCCTCCTTTACCAAAACAACATCTCCAATGTTTGGTTCGGGAAGCCTTTTATTCCACCTGTGTCGTTGAGTCAAAGTCACCAAGTATTCGTTCGACCATCGCCGCCAGAATGCCTGCAACATTTGTTGAGTCAGCTGCCATCGTTTTAGTGAACTGACGTTACTCTCTAAATAGTTTCGATCAGGCACCGCTATCAGAGGCTCGCCTATAAGGAAGTGACCGGGTGTCAAAGGGGTCGGATCATCGGGATTGTCAGGCATCGTTGACAATGGTCGGGAATTCAAGCATGCTTCGACTTGGACTAGCAACGTAGACATCTCTTCAAACGTAAGAGTGGAGTTTCCTATCACCCGCTTTAGGTGAAACTTAGTGGACTTCACTCCTGCCTCCCATAACCCTCCAAAATTAGGCGCATGAGGAGGAATGAAGTGCCACGTAGTGCCGTTGTTACCTAACCACTCCTTGATGTCAACAGACACCGAAGACTTCTCTGCCGCTACAAGATGCCTAAGTTCCTTAGATGCACCAACAAAATTAGTGCCGTTATCACTCCAGATATCAGTAACGGCACCCCGACGTCCCACAAACCTTTTGAAACCAGCGATGAAACCTTGTGCGGATAGGTCACTCACCACTTCTAAGTGTATGGCTTTAGTGACCATACAGACAAACAAACAAATATATCCTTTATACGACTGATGACCACGGCCTTTCGACGTGCGAATATTTATAGGACCAGCAAAGTCAACGCCGCTATGCTTGAACGTTCTTGCCGGTATCACCCTACTAGACGGTAACTGGCCCATTAACTGAGTTTGAGCCGTTGCAGAGTGTCGTTTGCACACAACGCAGTTGCGAACGTACCGTTTAACTAGATGTTTGGCGGAAAGCACCCAATACCTCGTGCGCAACTGGTTCAGAACCAAAGTGGGTCCTCCGTGCAATGTTTTCCTGTGGGATTCTGCGATCACAAGAAGTGTGAAGTGATTGTCCCGTGGTAGAATGATGGGATGAATTGTGTCTGCGTCTAACTTGGCGTTCTGGATCCGACTACTAACGCGCAAGATGCCATCATTATCTACCATGGGGCAAAGAGTTTTCAGCTTGCTTCTGGCTTTAACTCTCCCAGATTTTCGTAAATCTTCCATCTCTTCGCTGAATCCTTGCTTCTGCGCGTGTCTTACACAAACTATCGTTGCTTCTGCTATCTCTTCCTGCGTCAAATACTCTTCATATCTCCTACTACTACCATCTTTTAGTTTTCTCCATCTCAAGACTCTTCGACAATACGCTATTACTCTCACTAATCTCTGCAGTGTTGAATACTTCGTCCAAACAGAATCATCGGGTGCGGTTTCAGTGATAATATGAGCCTTAACTGATTTCTGCTCCATATTTGTGGATATGGCTTTTGGTCTTGTGTATTCAATGACTTCATCACGTAACCAAGGCGCACCCTCAGTCCACAAGACACTGCAGGAAAGCTCATGTGGAGTCGACCCACGTGACGCAATGTCTGCTGGGTTTTGAGAGGTCCGGACGTGTGCCCAGTGTGAGTTGTCGAACAGAGAGAGAATAGCAGACACCCTATTTGCAACAAACGTATTCCAGCGGCTGGGGTGGCTGCTAAGCCACGCCAAAACCACTGACGAATCAGTCCATGCGTGAACATGGATTGAAGGAATCTTCATGACAACAGATACTTCCGACAATAAATCTGCAAGCAATGCGGCACCCATCAACTCGAGCCTAGGTATCGACTGCTGTTTAACAGGGGAAACCTTAGTGCGAGCTGTGACTAAACCTGTTGTTATGGACTGGTCCATGTTAACAACCCTGACGTAAACGACCGCCGCGTATGCAGCGACAGAAGCGTCAGAAAAGCCATGCAACTCGACACAGAAGTTGCTAGCTGACGTATCCAACCATCTTGGAATGCTGAACTTGCACGTTTCTGTAAGATGCTCTCGGTAAGTTTGCCACTCTATCAACAGCTCTTGCGGCAGTTCATCATCCCAGCCTATCCCTGAAAGCCAAAGCTTTTGAATAAATATTTTTGATGGGACAACACAAGGTGCTGCCCATCCCAACGGGTCGAATAGGCGGGAGATGTCTGATATGACACGCCGCTTTGTGATAGGTGGCTCCTGAGAGGAAAGTTTGACTGAGTATCGAAACTCATCACAATCTCGATTCCATGAGATTCCCAAAATCTTTATTACCTCATCCATTTTGATATCCTTTTCCGTCGTTCCCTGATCCTTTCCCATTTCCAGATCTTTATCATTTTCAGAAATTAACTTGTTCAACTCATCGCAGCTACTGACCCACTTCTGCAACTGGAATCCACCTTTGGTAAGTACTTCTGTCATGTCCTTCTTCAACTTTACTCCTTCGTTTACTGTTTGACATCCTGTCATCAGATCGTCTACATAAAATTCATTCATAATTTTTTCAGCGACTTCAGGACAACGTGAGTAGCATTCATCTTCTGCGACCTGCTGCAGTGTCTTCACAGCGAGGTATGGAGCTGACGACGTACCAAAGGTAACTCTCAGCATGCTAAAGTCTTGAATTTCGTCTGTGGGATCGTCGCGCCAAACTACCCTCTGGAAATCTACGTGTTCAGGTATGACTTTCACTTGTCTATACATTTTAATGACATCTGCACAAATGCTTATAGGATGCATTCTCCACTTCATAATGATGTGCCGCAGCGGCGGTTGTATTGTGGGACCAACCAACAGGTCGTCGTTCAGTGAGAACCCGTTCATCCCTTTCATGGAGGCATCGAACACAATTCGAACCTTAGTCGTCGTCTTGTCTTCTCGTACCACAGCGTGGTGAGGTAAGTATACCGCTGTAGGCTTTCTAGAATCATCACCGTGTACGAGTTTCATGTGACCAAGATCGATGTATTCGTGGAAAACCTCGGAATATCTACGCTTTACTTCTGGATACTTCTTAAATTTCGATTCAAGAAGCAGAAATCTCTTGACAGCGCAATCTCTCGTTCTACCATACTGACACTGAGGATCTTCACTACGAAATGGGAGTTGAACAACGTACCTGCCATCATCATCTCTAGATGTGGTTTGCGAGTAGATATATTCGCAACGCTGCTCACTTTCAGAAAGGATCTTCGGAGATCCAGGAATTGTGGATTCAATCTCCCAGAACTGCTTCAGGAGAGCGTTGTCATCTGCCTCTTCTGCCATACTCAAAGTGGCATGATGACAATGAATGTCCGAGTCTACGCTCGATGGGACTCGACCAAACAAAACCCAACCTAATGCTGTATTTTGAGCAACAGGATACCCTGAAGGACCTTGAGTAAGCCCTTCTTTCAAAACTTGACCGTATACTTCAGCGCCCAGTAAAATATCAATCTTGTTCGGGGTGTGATATTCTGGGTCCGCTAAAGTGAGCTGTAGCTCTGGCCAGTCCAACTGTACAATTTCGTCTGAAGGTATGAGCGAAGTGATCGTACCTAACACATATGCTTCTACTTGGACACTAAATCTAGGATCGATGCGCGAGTAAATAGTCGTCGTGACTGTGAACCTGGAAGCAAAGCTGCTTTTCTCGCCACCTACCCCTGAAATGACCGTCTTGGCCGACTTCTTCTTCAGTCCAAGTAGTTGAACCGCAGACTCCGTTATGAACGAAGCCTGAGATCCCTGATCCAATAACACTCTAAGCATTTGTAATGACCCGTGCCTTGTCTGTGCTTCGACAAGAGCTGTAGCCAACAAAACTTGTGTCGGTATTGACCTTTGAGAAAAGTGTGAAGCTAATTTTGGCGAAGATGATTCGCCCTCTGATAACGCTGCCTTAACCGCAGATACTGCTGATTTGACTTCGGCCGTAGTGTTGGACTCAGACACGGCTGAACTAGAGCTAGAGTTATCGGGATGTAACAACGAATTATGTTTACGCTTGCAAAGGCGACAACAAGGATAACTACGGCAATACTTCACGGAGTGGTTAGAACCCAGACAATTAAAACATAAACGCTTGGTTTGGACAAAGTCATGACGAGCTTCGTAACCTTCCTTTGCAAATTTCTTACAGTTTGTTATCTTGTGTGTTTCCTTACAATACGGACACGAAGTATTCTCAATGGTATTGTTGTTGGCAGAGGCTGCTGCTGCGTGGTGAACCTTAGCTTTATTCACATTAACCTTAGCTTTAGTCTTAACATCTAAAAATTCTAATGCCCGAGATCTCGCTTCTAAAAACTCTCTAAACTCAACAAGTGCGGGCAACTGATCATGTGATCTTATTTTTGTTTCCCATAGTTTCCGGGATTCAACATCCAGTTTGGAACTGACGATGTAAATCACTATGAGATCCCATGGCTGAACATCAACACCGAGATTTTTAAGACCATTCAGACATTCCATCGTTGTGTCCAAAAGACCCTTAATCGCACTTGAGCTTTCCGCGACATTATTTAGCGTCATCAATCGCTTCAGCAAACAATTTGATGTAAATCTTTTATTATCAAATCGACCACACAACGCTTTCCAACACTCCGCATAATTGGCGGATGTGATAGCTAGGTTTCTCACCAGCAGCTCCGCTTCACCCGACAACAGCCCTTTTAAATAGTGCATTTTTTGCACATCTTCCAGACCTTCATTGCGGTGAATGACCGACACGAACATATCTTTAAACGTCGGCCATTGAGCGTACTCGCCCGTGAAGGTAGGAATGGAAATTTTAGGTAACTTAAAATAATTATATTTATTGCTACCATTGGCATTTTCAACAAGACTCTCTGTTAAGACTTTGGTGCTAAATGAACTCAAAATTTCCTTTAATTCACTCTTGTGATCAATGTATAGTTCTTCAGTCGTCTCAAAAAAATCATCCGAAAAGTAATTATCTGTGGCATTGGAAACAGTCTTTTTTTGAACAATCGCACCATGGACCTTAATAAGATTGGTCCAAGTGCTTTCCAATGACTCCAACCTTGCCTCAATGTATGATGACGTTATTCTTAGCTTAGGCGATTTTTTAAAGTTATTTATAGCCTTTTCAATACGCGACCTAGCATCATACTGAAGACTATACAAAGATTCCATTTCGCAAGTAAATTTACTAACCAAATTTTCTAAGTCCAAAGAATAAACTGAATTTTTTACAAGTGTTTGACAAACTAAACCAAAAATCAAAATCGGGCATAGGTTCCCCGTCTCAACAGAGTTTGTGACTTAACTAGCATGCACACAAATAAATACAAGTCCTAAACTATGCTAAAAATGTCTATCTTCTTTTTCCAAACACTCACTTCAATGAACAAAATGTACTCACGATTTCACTTCACAAACCACTAGTGGCGCCCTCTAGCGCCTCCACAGAACACCTTGGCTGCAGGCGCAATGACGCGGCTGCGTCGGTGATGGCCCAGCAACCGGCAGGCAGCAACAAATGCCGGCAGGTTCCAGGTACAGTGGCGCCCTCTAGCGCCAGTCCAAAGCACGCGCGCTGACCTCTTGCTGGCAAACAATCCAGCGGCCGCTGCGACGTGTTGACATCCAATCCCACTCTTATCAGTGGGCTCCAGGAGCAAGCGACCCGATTAGCCGAAAGAACTTGCTAAAAACATCCGCTACTCCAAAGGAGGCGGTAAATGCGCTCGTATGGACCAAATGATGTTGCCCAAACAAATAAAACGGCGCTTTGAAAATCACAATGGTACTTTATTGCAAAGTCAAAGACACCTTACCGTTCTAATGAGCTCACAAATAAAAATCACTGAAACTATATGACAAAATCCCGTGCGTTTTCGTCAGCGCGATCTAGCCGTCGGTCACTTTTACTAGCGACATCTAGTTTTGTACCGACGGCACTTAATAGAATAAACAATTACAAAACCGTCTAAACAGATATACTTAATACAATACATTACATAGTTTTTTTTAAAATCATACATAGAAAATACCCAGAACACCCTGAACAAATGTCGGCAGATCGTACAAATATTTGTTCCGAGGTGGGAATAGAACCCGCAACCTCCTGCGTCGCAGGTGAACCTTCGCCCGCGCGCCACAGAGGTTGCCAACGACGAATAATGCCACAAAGAACGGCCTTGAGCCGCCTCCATCCACAGACTCACTGAGACCTTCAATATGATCTCCCTACAGCGCGTGGTCCGGTGCGTCACCTCTCGAGAACCTTTCCCAGCGGTTGTCGGTTCTACGATCTACATGGCCAGCCCATTGCCACTTCTGCTAATTCTGTAATTTGATGCCACTCCAGGTCTGAGAAACCCCTCGACCCTCGCGCTGGCAGAGTAGATGTGGAACTTCCGTTGTTGCCCGTGCCAGCCGCTTTGTTGGCCAACATGTTGAGAGATTTGTTGGGAAAGAGCACATCCAAAGCGCACAAGCGGATCAAGATCTGTTTGCAACGGTAAGTTTTATTTCTAAGGTCAAGTTAGAATTCTAAGGTCAAGTTAGAATTCTAAGGTCAAGTTAGAATTCTAAGGTTAAGTTATAATTCTAAGGTAGTTGGTTTTCTAAGGTCAAGTTAGATTTCTAAGGTCAAGTTAGATTTCTAAGGTCAAGTTAGAATTCTAAGGTCAAGTTAGAATTCTAAGGTCAAGTTGATTTTCTAAGGTCAAGTTAGATTTCTGAGGTCAAGTTGGATTTCATACTTTTATTTAACTTGCAATGTTTGTACGTATGTTCGGGTCAAATCTTCAAACTGAATTTTGAACCAGTTATCCTCAACTGTTTGAGATGAAATTTTGCATACCTGTCAAGTTTAGATGACAATGCAATATAATAGTGTCAGCGAGGGGATCTGATGATGGAGACGGAAGGTGGATAACAGAACTCCTCAATGGATAACAGTAGACTGCCCTGTTTCGGCTCATTTTGATCAGCAAACGGTTCCGATCACACATTTTATAAACCCTTGTATTATAATGTTAAATTGCATTTTTTGTTGTGGACGATACAGGTTCAACCTGGCGTTTAGAGTACAACAGCCTAAAAATTATTGAACGAGCGAAGCAAGTTCTCTGAGTCAACTTGGAAGAATCGACGTTTGTATGTATGCATGTATGTTTGTCCGAGCACTACTTCCGAACCGTTAATCCGATCTTCATGATATTTGATTTGGGGGTAAATAGCATTGGTATAATTTGTTGGTAAGGTTATGATCTGTATCGGTCGGGGGGTTGTTGAGATATTGGTAAAAACAATAAAACGGAGAATATCAGATCAAATGGGTTGTCATATGAAAGTCCCTCGCTTCGACATTTCAAAACAATTTTTTTTTTTATTTATGTTGTTTTTGAGATGTTAGGGTAAATCGAAAATGTAAAAAAACAAAACTTTACTTCCACTAATCATAAAACGCTGAAATTTGGTATGTTTGTAGCTTTTATGACACAAATACTGGGAAAAGTCTAAAATTGAAGAATTTCGTAACTTGTACTCTATAAAACCATAACCAGTATAACACCCATTGTTAACCTCCCGTTTTTAGGAATTTGAACGACGTTCTTGGTCTAACTTTTCGAACCACACGTACGTATACTTTTTCATAAGAAATAATGTAATGTACTGAAATCGCGTGTATTCGCGAGGTTTCAGTTCGGGGCGAACCACTAGTATAATTTAAGCTCTTATATGAAGTTTTTTTTTTAATTGTTGTTATTGTTTTTATTTTTTTTTATACAACTTTAGATGATGCTACAAGCAGATGGCCCACCTGATGTTAAGCGGTACCAGCCTATGAACAGTGCATTACCTTATAGGTCACATCTCCCTAGGAGGCGCCCTATGTGGCATTACACTGCGCCTTTCACCTTGAGACAAAGATGGAAAGTCTCATGTGCCTGTAATTTCACCGGCACCCATACCCTTCAAACCGGAACAGAGCAATGCGAGCTACTGCTTTGCGGCAGAAATAGGTATGGTAGTAGTACTTCCCCGCACGAACTCTTTCACAAAAAAGCTCTGCTACTAACAGGTTTGAGAGTCTGGCGGCGGACGAGTACCCGCTGCGGGTGCAGGCACCGGGCTCCGAGGCGCCGGTGGCGCTGCGCCCCAAGCGCTCCGTGCGCGCGCTGCGGGCGCTCGAGGCCAAGCTGAAGTCGGACACAGACGAACTCAAGCTGAGAGGTGAGATAAATATTATACAGGCCGTCCCAAGACTGCGACATGAACGGAAAGTACCTTAAATATTGTACATAGGATATTTTGCGGAAAAGAGACTATATTTTATATTTAAACCCTGGTAATACTGCATTCAATTTTTTTCTAAAAATTACTTGCTTCGTCTGGGTATCGAACCGACTTAAATGTGAAAAAAACACCCCGTATTTTTATGTTGCCAACCGAAAGAATGGTCAAAAAAAATACCTCTTTAGTAACATGGTATCTTAAATATTTTTATGTTGCCAACCGAAAGAATGGACAAAAAAAATACCTCTTTAGTAACATGGTATCTTAAATATTGTTATGTTGCCAACCGAAAGAATGGACAAAAAAAATACCTCTTTAGTAACATGGTATCTTAAATATTTTTATGGTTGCCAACCGAAAGAATGGACAAAAAAAATACCTCTTTGGTAACATGGTATCGTAAATATTTTTATGTTGCCAACCGAAAGAATGTACAAAAAAAATACCTCTTTAGTAACATGGTATCTTAAATATTTTTATGTTGCCAACCGAAAGAATGCAAAAAAAAAATACCTCTTTAGTAACATGGTATCTTAAATATTTTTATGGTTGCCAACCGAAAGAATGGACAAAAAAAAGCCTCTTTAGTAACATGGTATCTTAAATATTTTTAAGTTGCCAACCGAAAGAATGGACAAAAAAAATACCTCTTTAGTAACATGGTATCTTAAATATTTTTATGTTGCCAACCGAAAGAATGGACAAAAAAAATACCTCTTTAGTAACATGGTATCTTAAATATTTTTATGTTGCCAACAGAAAGAATGGACAAAAAAAATCCTCTTTAGTAACATGGTATCTTAAATATTTTTATGGTTGCCAACCGAAAGAATGGACAAAAAAAATACCTCTTTAGTAACATGGTATCCTAAATATTTTTATGTTGCCAACCGAAAGAATGTACAAAAAAATACCTCTTTAGTAACATGGTATCTTAAATATTGTTATTGTGCCAACCGAAAGAATGGACAAAAAAAATAGCTCTTTAGTAACATGGTATCTTAAATATTTTTGTGTTGCCAACCGAAAGAATGGACAAAAAAAATACCTCTTTAGTAACATGGTATCTTAAAACAAAGGAATAACGTAAAATTAATCATTTTAATTTTAATTTTTATAATTATATATAATTCTGTTCGATTCCCAGACGAAGCAAGTAATTTTTAGAAAATCTTTAAATGCAATATTAATAAGTTTAAAAAATAAAATAAAGTCTCCTTTCCGCAAAATATACTATCTACAATATTTAAGGTACTTTCTCTTCATGTCGCATAGTCTTGGGACGCCCTGTAGATCACTGTAGCTCTACCGGCCTGCCTAACTATTCACATTGTTGTTGTTGGGACAGTCAATGGTTAAAGGGTCAAGTCTGTGACTAAAGGGTAAAATGTATGGCTGAAAGTTTCCTCATATCTTTAATTTTATATCTTTAACCCACTTTTATAAATAACACGAATTATATGAAAAGTTTTTTTCGGTGATTAATATGTCAAGTCGTTGGCTAAAAGGTTAAGTTGATAAACAGGTCTGTGTTGTGTACATAATACTCGTAGTTCGTGATACTCTCGTCACGCGATCCTAGTGTGGGATCAGGATTATGTATGTGACTGTGTATGTATGTATCTTATGTTATTACCAGAAGGTCACATCGATAACTAAAAGGTGTCAGGTCAGTTACTAAATTGTCAAATCGGTGTCCAATAACCTAAAGCCATTTCCATTGTGCTGGAAATTGCGACACAGTTCATACTTTAGCAATTTTCAGCGTTCCTTTTTGTATACTGCTCCTGTGTAAAAACTTTTCCAAATAAATAATTTTCAAATTTAAAATGTTTAACGTGTTCCAGGTCTGAGCAGGAAGCATCGCAAACGGCTGCTGCAGAAAACTCGCCTCGGACAGAGCATCGTGGACGAAGCGGAGACGCTCCACAAAACTCGCCTCGGACAGAGCATCGTGGACGAAGCGGAGACGCTCCACAAAACACATAAGAAGAAACCTAAAGTAAGTCATTTGTCTTTTCTCAGCCGCGTCACCTTCCCGAGGCGACTGCCGGAACTCGCAACAAGAAACTATCTGTTTGTTGCTCAATCACGCCGCAACGGCGCAACCGATCTCGATGAAGTTTGGTATACAGATCGATTCTAAGGTCACTTAATACATATGATACTTTTATCCCGGTACCGCGCGAGCGCAGCCACGTGAGGGCGCTACCACATTATTATTATTATGATCCTGTGGTGTCCCACTGCAGGGCAAAGGCCTCCCATCCCTTGGGAAGGTTGGCCCAACAATTTGGGACCTATCCTTCAAGTAGGAGCTCATCCCGCCATCTCCGTCTGGACCTTCCACGTGGCCGTCGTCTGCTTGGGATCCATTCTGTCGTGGTCTTCGCCCATAGTTCTTCTGACATACGGCACACTTTTCCAGCCCAGTCTCACTTAGTTTAGCAGCTGTTTAATCGACGTCAGCTACCTGTGTTTGGGAGCGTATTCTCGAGTTCCTTATTCGGTCCGTGAATTTCACTCCTTAGGATACTACGCTCCATAGCTCGTTGGCATACCCCGAGAGAGGACTTTTGAATATTCATTAGCGACTAGATTTGCGCACCATATGTGAGGATGGGGGGAGAATGCACATGCGTCCATGAGTTTCCGCTTTAAAGAGAGTGGAAGCGATCCCTTCATTATATATTTCATGGACCAATAGCTCTTTCAGGCGTTTTCCGTGCGTTGAGCAACCTCTTGTTCTTGTCTCGCCTGGTAAGAGACTAATATTGGCCCAAGTATATATACATGGACTTATTCAGTCTCAACACCCTCAACCTCTATCGTCCTCTCTGTGCCATTGGTCATCGCCTTCGTTTTATTCATATTCATTAAAAGTCCCACCTTGCCCTGCTCAGATCTTGGAGCATCGTCTCTAGCTCAGCTGCTGTTGAGGAAAATAAGGCAATAAATGTAATTTATGATATGTTACAGAATAGTGGATGGCTCGTGGAGTCGACGACAACAGACACCAGCGCTGAAACAGACACTTCGAACAAAGAGAATCTAAATAAAAAGAATAATAAAAAATCTAAAGATAAAACTCTAAAACGAAAATTAGATACAAAACAAAAGGATGACTCTCAACAAAATGGTGACGCACAACAAAATGGTGACGCGCCTCGTAAGAAACTTAAAGTTGACGCGAGAAAAGCTAAGAAAGATAAACTAAGAGATAACAAGAAGGAAGATAAACAAGAGAAGAGAATCAAAACAAAAGATACAAACAAACAAACGCACATTGAACAAAAACGAACATCGAAAAGTGCAAAAGTTGATAAAAAACCGGTCACCGAAGAAAAAAACAAAATTAAGAAAATTAAGGCTGAATCACCAAAGCTACTTATAAACAAACT
Source organism: Operophtera brumata (assembly GCA_932527175.1). Lineage (NCBI taxonomy): Eukaryota > Metazoa > Arthropoda > Insecta > Lepidoptera > Geometridae > Operophtera > Operophtera brumata. The sequence goes on along the minus strand of OW052239.1, from coordinate 46,371,536 downwards.
CAAAAACTTTTCAAAGCAGCTACAAAAGGAGAAAAGGGATAAGAAAATACAAAAAGACGTCAAGAACTTCGAAAAAGATAATAACATGTACGATACACCGAAGAAGGTGAAGTTTGCGCTGAAAAACAACTCAATGCAGAAACCACTGGATTACTATAAAAGTGTACGACAAAGCCCCAGCTGCCCCTTCGACGGCACCAAGCAGCCGAGCAAGACCAACCTGAAGCCGTCGACTCCCTCCCCTATCAACCCCTTCTTTAAGAAAAAGCTACGAAAGTGTTAGACTCCTTTATAAACGCTGTTTAAATATAAGCTCCATTTAAAGTACACTACCCACCGAAGCCGCCCGGCGACGTAACCCGGTAGGATGCCGAAATTATAAATTTTCACAAAGTCTTTCACCAAAGTGCTGAGTATATTTTAGTCTTCACCAAGCTTGTTAAAAGCTCAACTTGGTGCAGAGTATATTTTAACATGTTCACCAAGCTATTTGAAAAAGTCTCGAAAACACCAAGCATATTTTAAAATATTCACCAACCTTTTTTAAGACGTTATCATGGTGCCCAGTTTATTTTATAAAAATACCAACCTATTTAAAAGGTTACCAAGGCGCCGAGCATATTTTAAAATGTTCACCAAGCGTTTTTAAAATGGCATCAAGCCGGGCCGTGCCAGCGTGCGGCTTCGATGTGTTGCGTCCTTAAGGTTGGTCCAAAATCGTTTCCAATAAGTTAAAACTTAATACAAAATGGCAATTTCTCAATTTTATTACATTAAATATCATACAATAGTAGTAGAACATGTTCATCCATCATCATCCACAGCCTGACTTCACCCACTGCTGAGTATAGGCCTCTCTTTGCCTGTAACATTCCTCACAACCCGTACCAGTCTCATCCAGGTTCGGCATACATGAAGAAGTTTATAGTATTAAAATGTATTTTTTTGCAATAAAACTGGGTAATTGTCATTTTAAATTAGTTTTTACTTGAAATAAAACAATAGTAAAGAAATTATATCTATTCTATCTCCGACATTGGTTCCCCAAAGCTTGTATGGGAAACAGTTTTGACAGAAGCGGAATGAATCCAATCCCTTCGTCACTATCCAGAGAGTGTATTGTAAGGACGGCTAGTGTAGGAACTACACAAACTAGCGAATACTATGGATTATATCGAGAGCATTTGCCATTTATATAGTACTTTTTAGACATTATTTTAAAACTAATTATAGATAAAAGGTTAACTTTTATCAAATCAAATCAAAAAATTATGTTAATTTATGTACAACATGCAATACAATAACTCATAACCTGGAAAATATCTGCTCAGAATAAATTGTATTTTCAAAATGGTGTGCGTTGAGGTCTTGAGAGAGGAATTGATTTAAGCAATCTATAAATTACATACATATACACGCCTTTTTCCTCGAAAGGGTAGGCAGAGCCTTATTGGGCCTCTTTTCACCGTGGGTGAAAAGTAAGGGTGGGTTAAGTTATAAAAAATGGTGGGTGAACGTCTATTCCCATTCTTCACCACTAGATTTGTCCTCTATTCCCTTACGAGTCCCCATTTGTCACCAATAAGTAGGTAATTATAATTTTGAATAGGTCCCAAGTACAGTCAACAAACATATTTTGTTTATTTTTTATCTAGATTAAAACGTTAAGTTTTACTAGGGTTAGTAAAATAGCGTTTATGTTAAAAGCTGTAGATATATATTCGAGTATGCATGAGTGAGTGTTCATACTTGTAGTGTACTGCTCTATCCTATATTTCGACTCTGGGAATTAAATTAAGTGAGCTACAATTTTCGTTATTTGTTTCTTAGGACAATTTGTTGAAGTTTACTGAAGTATGATTAAATGGACTATGAAAAAATAAAATAATGAATTAAATATTTCTTTTCTTTCTATTTTCTTTTTAATGGCTCCTGGATCTCACGCCTATTTACTATCGACATGCTTCCGACTGGTCCTGACAGGAAGGGCCTCTTCCATCGGCGCCCTAGGGCCAGTGACCTGATGGCCACCGGTGCCCTAGGGCTGGCGACCTGATAGCCACCGGCTCCCTAGGGCTGGTGACCTTTTTTTTTTTTTTTTTTTATACTACTGGAATGGCGGAGCAATCAGATGGCCCACCTGATGTTAAGCGGTAACCTCTGCCTATGAACAGTGCATTACCTCATAGGTCACGTCCACCTAGGACGCGCCCTATGTGGCATTGCACTGCGCCCGCCACCCTGAGACATAAAGATGAAAAGTCTCATGTGCGTGTAATTTCACCGGCACCTTTCACCGGCACCCTTACCCTTCAAACCGGAACACAGCAATGCGAGCACTACTGCTTTGCGGCAGAAATAGGTACGGTGGTAGTACTTCCCCGGACGAACTCTTTCACAAAAAAGCTCTACTACTACTGATGGCCACCGGTGCCCTAGGGCTGCTGACCTGATGGCCACCGGTGCCCTAGGGCTGATGACCTGATAGCCGCCGGCGCCCTAGGGCTGGTGACCTGATAGCCACCGGTGCCCTAGGGCTGGCGACCTGATAGCCACCGGCTCCCTAGGGCTGGTGACCTGATGGCCACCGGTGCCCTAGGGCTGCTGACCTGATGGCCACCGGTGACCTGATAGCACATGGTGGCAGATAAAGATAAATTTATTTTAAAAATACAGTGTCAAAGATATCGCATAAAAATAAACGCTCTAGACTAGGCTAGTGTCATTCAAAGCTACGCTGAATATAAGTAGCTATAATAATAATAAACATTTATTACACTTAAAAAATAGCACAAGTACAGAATATAAGTATATAAGCATAAGTAGATAAGTAATACATTTACTAAGGCTCTCTAAACGCCACACAGGATTCCCTGTGTCGTGGAGTTTAGCTGATTAAGTAATGAAGAATTCCTTTTGTGAAGTCAGATATAATATCAAAATAATCTAGAAGTATGTCATGATGGCAGTATTGCAAGAAAACCATAGGAATCATTGTAAAGTTTCGTGTATCGAAAACATTAGACCTACATCGTCGTTCAAATTCTATGAAATGGGAGGTCAACAATGGACATTATATTGGTTAATGTTTTATAGGGTACAAGTTTCTAAATTCTTAAATTTTATTTTTTTATTTTCCCTGTATTTCCGAAGCATACCAAATTTCAGCATTGTGGGATTGCTGGAAGTACCAAACCAAATAGTTTTTTAAACATTTTCTATTATCCCTAATATCTCAAAAACTATAAAATAATTAAAAATAGCTTTGAAATGTCCAAGCAAAGCGCTTTCACATAACACACACACACACACCACTTAATCTGACTAACTTTTATTTGTTTAACAGCCTCTTGGACCCCGATATCTCAACAACCCATAACCTTATCCACAAATTGTACCGATACTATCTACCCTACCATATATAATGAAGATCGGATTAACGGTACTGAAGTTTTCATCGGACAAACATACAAACGCCGATTCTTCCAAGTTGACTCAGAGTTTAATTTGACTCCATGGTTTAATAATAAATTATCCTACATATAATTTATTATTGGTGTTATTTATGAGATATTTATGTTGTCACATGTTATCAAGCGTAGCGTGTGCTGTCTTATGAACTTTTGCTGATTCTCCTAGCATCTTACTTTTGACTGCCTACCTAACTGAGGCTTTTAGTTGATTTTCCTTTTTTCTTTGAATCAGTTTCCACTTGTTCTCGAGGCACAACACAGGCGCTCCCCACCTAGTAGAAAGAAGGATCATCAATAAAGCCGAGCCGTGTTTGTTGCCCGATTCTTCTAGGTTTGGTCGCGTTGGAACAGGAGGAAATTTATTATTCACGCCACCTGCTTGACCTTGACAATGCCAAATTATATATAATGCAACCTCGGCGATATGTGAAAATACCGAATGGGCGGAGTCTAGCAAGAAAACAATAGCTGTAAGACAGTGACAGCGCTATTGCTCACTTGAACCCGGGAAAAAGTGAGGTATAGATTTTTGCCACTCGGAAGTAACTGACGTAAGCGACAAATGATAAAACTTCGTTTAGCTTCTAAAGTAGAAAATATAAAAATAAATTATCTATAATTAGTGTAAGTAATGTCATAACCTACTGAATAATATAAAAAAATATGTTTAATACTTTCTCTAGTCGAAGGAGGGACCTAAAAAGGGCTTTAGAAGAGCCAATTTCAAAACATAAAGCTATCGAGAAAAGTTTCGCGAATTGTGTTTCTGGTCTATAATTTATTTAGATTATATCCTCAAGTAATTACTGTATTAACATCAAGTTTGTAACCTTTACTGATAGTGAGTGAGCATGTAACGAAACGACTCCAAAATTTTAACATAGCGTCTTAAGGGATATAAAGTTGTATTCATGTGGGATTCGTGTGGAAACTAGTGGAAAAAAAATGTCCATATGGCATTGTAGAGGTTTGTTCGAAAATAGAACTGGCAACCATAACAAAAATTAAAAAAAAAAGTTACCTCCATGCAAAGAACTCAGACCAAGAGTGTATTACTACTAGTATAGTATTCTTAAATCTGTGGTACTACCAAAGAATGTGAAACAAATGACGGTGATTGGTGCTGTGATTTTCAGTGTATTTTAATTTTCTCGTAGGTGTAAAAAGTAGAGTGCTCCTCTGGAATAAAAGCCTGTCTTCGTCTTGGGCAGCTTGAACCCCTCGCTTCACTCAGGACTCTATATAACTCCCTCGCTAGAGTTACTCGTTACTGGGGTTCTTCAAAAGGGGTGTTTGGAAATTTTTAAAGGGTCGGCAACGCGCGTGTGATGCCTCTGGTATTGCAGGCATCCATAGGCTACGGTAATCGCTTACCAACAGGTGGGCCGTAAGCTTGTTTGCTACCTTGGTAGTATAAAAAAAAAAACTCTCAGACGCTCTCGTTACGCTCAGAGTTCAATATGCCGCCCGCGGCGTAAGACACTGCTTTATTCCCATAGTGCATAATCTACTATTGCGGAGTCAACCTTCTGTACCTGTACTATTATGTGACCTAACCTAAGCACCTATATTGAATGTTTCAGTCAGGACAATGCGCAGTCCATCTCCGCAACATAAAGGACACTACAACATAAAGTTTCAGTTTGTTTCTTTTTTGCCCGTTCCTCTATTATGTCCATGAGGGTATTTGAATTGGCAGTTAATCTTCCCTAAACCCATCATATATGTGATAACTGAAACTGTATCTAATGAAACGACACAGTATATAATATGAATATCGTTATATTTGGCGCAATATATTTACAATTACAACTAATATACACAGGTGGTCATGGCTTACAACTACATATTTGCACTACGTCTGTCTGTCTGCCGGACATTTACAATATGGCCGACTTTAACATTACAAATACCCTACATGGACACGGCTGAACCGATTTGTATTGAATTTAGCAACAACTATTTCGCAAATACAAAACACCTCCCTACAAAACATAAAAATCTCATCTAAATCGGTTCGCACGTTCGATCTAAGATAATAGATTAACACGCTATATTATTAACTTATAAACACCTTTTTGGTCGCGGTTTGAACGAAAATATATTTCTCTACAATTTTCTATGAAAAATCTTAAATATCGACAGATTCTTGAAACTTCTTACAACAATTTATACATTCATATAACACGAGCATACATAGCGAGATCACTTTGTACCGTCTATTACTGAGAACGATACTTACAATGCGATTTGAGGATCTTACAGGATCTTACAATCACTTTTATGGGTCTCACCGAACCTTACGGCCTGTCTGAACATAGGCACCCATCGCAAAGGATCAACGGGGTTTAAGAAATGTAACGTAGAAATGGCTACATTCAGGCCGGTCATAGAGTTTGGTACGACGTAAACCCAGGTTCTCAAGTTGTACTTATTACATATATTATTTAATATACATAATTGATCAGAGGAATCCATCAGCACCGGGTATGATGATAAGCGTACTCAAATACGCCAACTGATTTATATTGCTTCACTTACATTCATTATAAATGTTCGCAGGCAAATTGTCCAAAGCGCAAAATGACCAATCACCAGTACGCATAATGGTGAATATTATTGGGTAAAAAATTAGATAAATAAAATCAATACCACAAAGAAAAGGGTTTATTTACTGTCGGGTTTTCTAAAATGAAGTATCTATATTTTAAGAGATATTCAATAAAAACTGCTTTTTCGTGCGGCGTGAGGCGTTTTTTTTGTATGAAGATTTCTGCCTGGGGTTCATCATCATCATTATCATCATCAGCCCACACTAGTCCACTGCTGGACATAGGCCTCTCACAATACGCGCCACTGAGCCCGGTGTTCGGCTCTTCTCATCCACTTTCTGCCGCCGCCTTTCGTAGGTCATCGCTCCACCTAGCCAGAGGGCGCCCCACGCTACGTTTGCCAAGAAGCGGTCTCCACTCAACTCGCTTACCCCAACGGTTGTCGGTTCTTCGGCATATATGACCAGCCCATTGCCACTTCAGCTTGCTAATCCGGTGGGCTATGTCAATGACTTTAGTTCTCTGTCGGATAATCTCATTCCGGATTTTATCTTTCAGAGTGACTCCGAGCATAGCCCTTTCCTTAGCCTGGGGTTGGAGCAGTCTTAATAGCGACGTCTTTATAATATACCAGAACTACTACGAACCAGACGACGCAATGTAGGAAGGACATTTTGAACGTCGCAGCTTGTCGGTGGGTGGAGGCGGCCCAGAATGGTCGTCTTAACACACCAAGGGGAGTCCTATGTCCAGCAGTGGACTTCTACAGGCAGATCTCGATGATTAAAAAACTACTTTTGTAAAATATAATCTTGTACTTTCTACAAGTGCTGCCTTTCTGGAATTGATTAATAGTATATTTCATTCATAATGTATGTTGTAAACTTTAGCGATAATCTTTCTCTGTATATAATATTTGTTCTTGCGATATATTTTTAATTTTTAAACAGTTTTATTTACACTGAAACATTATATACAAATGTTAAAACACCGAATTAATAATATTATACAGCGCGGAGTCATATTGGCGACATTCAATGAACACACGGGTAGAGCTGCTTGTCAGTAATCATTAAAAAAAATGAAGAAAACAATTTTCTATAACACTGTAGGTGAATGCTACTTACCTAGGTACGAGTGAACGCATTCTGAACGTTACGCACTACAGCGCAACAAGGCGCGGGCGATGCTTGTTCCCAGTAGTTCCACGTGGAATTTTCGTACCATTGCTATCCTTTGAGGCGGCCGGACGGTCGACGTACAAGAGGCTCGGGTGGTAGGTAACACGGACTTAATTATTAGCTTACTATATTTTACTAGCTGAATACACGTGCTTTGCTTCGCATCACATCACAAAAAAACTAAAACTTTGTCACCCCTTTTTAAGCGTTATTTTGTTAAATCCTGAAATAGGTGTGCAATTATTCTGTATTTTAGGTACTCGTACCAAGTTTCAAGCAAAAGGCACCACGCGATAAAAAGTTCCCATACAAACTTTAACTTTTTTTCGTTCGGGGAAAAAATATTTTATCCTTTTATGATTTGTTGAACCATACTTATGCAAAGTTTCAAGTTTGTAAGTTCAAGAAATATGGTTTTTCATACAATGGTTTTCACCCCTAATCACCCCTTAGGGGTTGAATTTACAAAAAACCCTTCTTAGTGGGTGGTTTTGCTATATAAGGAACCTCTGCTCCAAATTTCAGCTTTCTAGGTCCAGCGGTTTCGGCTCGGCGATGATGAATCAGTCAGACAGACAGTCAGGTTAAGCTCTGAATATAGGTATAGATAGATAGATGATTACTGACATGACAAGTAACTCTACCCGTGTTCATTTCATGTCCCCATTTTGACTCCTCGCTATATATTGATTGGTGCCGAAGCAGCTCTTACAAAATAATACTTTCTACTGTGGAAGTTCATTTTGTACGTTTGGGATATTTTAACAATTAATCTATATAAACTTAAATTTTTTATATAATTTCAACTACATATTTACATTAAATGCATTTTATTTCTATTAAATATATTTTTAGCGTAATTATATTACAAACATTATTGGCACTGCACATTTATTTACAAAATTATTTTGAATATAACTAATATTTATAAAATCATTGTCAATTTGTACATAAGTGATCTGATCGTGAAGCAATATTCAAATAGACTTATAATATTGGGAGTTTAATTGATCACAGAATTACCCCACATTCCAACAACAATAACATTTATTTACATGTATATAGGTAGTTTATATTCTTATTTAATTGTCGCAGTTTAACATTAAAAAGCCCACATTTACACGAAATCAACATTTGCTGTATAAACAGTATTACGTAATTCTATTGCTATCGGTTTCAAAGCTGTTTTTATTTTAAATTTCGTTTATGTGAATGCCTAATTTACGCAATCTAATTGCAATAAAGTTTCGTAGACAAACTGCGTTAATGAGAACCAGTTTTGAAGCTTAAGCCTCATTCTCTTAACGAAAATGTTAAAATATAGTTGGGATCATGTACCGATCTAGTGTCGATGTCAAAATGTCACAAGTGGTATTCTGCTCAACAGTCAATACAACACAGAAATGTGATTATATCCAAATGTGACCGAATCTTTAACGATTCAAAGTTTTTCTGAGAATTTTAGAATTACGCGTCTCTCTTTCACTCTTTCCCATGATAGATAGCACTATCTTACTCTAATCTATGGTCGTCATGAATCGAAAGTAGACTAAGTTGTCATCATGAGAGAGCAGAATACCAATTTTTAGTCAATTCACAACACAGTCTCGATTCAGTCAATTTTCAGAGCAGTTATACAATGTATAAGAGAATGGCTTCAGATAGCAACAGATTGTTCAGATGGTTATGTAATCTGCAAGCTGAATTTGGAGAGAAATTATCTGAATAAAATAACATCAACATTGGATTTACGTTAAAAACTTGTGATTATAATAAACAGAATTATTCCTGTTAACAGGGAACTAGAAATAGGATAGATTAGATTTTTACAAGTAACAGTAATCCTTCATGGCAGGCAACGCATTGACAATGCCTCTGGTGTTGCTGATGTCAATAGGCGACGGTAACCGCTTACCATCAGGCGGGTTTATCATCAGCCAGTCTGCGTAGTTTACGTACGAAAAATGATTAGGAATTATTTCCCACTATTGAACGAGAACAAACTATTCCCCGAGATCATCCTTATTAGTCCCTTTCACAAGAGTGAGCGCGCGAGCACGCACACCGTCCGACCGATCACTCGATGCGTCTCCGACGGAGACCGAGTACAAATGAACGAACCAACACTTGTACCACTGAACTAACAGTACTAATATAACAATAAGACTGAACTGTTACATTTGATTGGTTGTATATTATATATATATTGTATATTGTTGTTATATTTGTTGTTGTACGGAGCGCTCCGCTCAGTGAACTATTAATCACAATCCTATCAGCCAGTTTGTCGAGCCATAACATCAAACTATTTTTTTGTTGAAAATATCTATTAAAAACAAGCATTTAGTAAATTCCGTCTCCATCATCAGATCAGCCCGCTGTTACCATTATATTATATTGTCATCGGAACTTGACAGGTATGCCTTTCAACTCAATCGAACACCGGGAAGTGTGTAAGATTTAACTTGTAAGATTTGATTACCAACACTGGGACAGGTGATGAAACTAAATAAACACTTGTATGAACAACCTAGCCAACTAAGATTTTTATTTTATTATTCCCTTTTTCTTTCCCTTTCGGACAGGGACAAGTGGAGGAATTTGGGGGAGACCTTAGCCCAGCAGTGGGACAATATAGGTTAAGAAAAAAAAAACCCTTTCTCATTACATTGTCTAGCCGTGAGGACTTTAATTAATTTAATTAAGTTAATTGACTTTTCTGATACCTATTTTTGTATGAATATTTTGTATCTAAATTAAGCTGTTGGTCTTCCTTGAATAAATAATAAAAAACAAATTCCAAGTATCTTGTAATCGAGCTATGTATGTATAGCAACGAGACAGTGTTTCCTAAAATCATGCAGGTAATTAGCACTACAGCGCCCTATCTCCACGCTTATTAGCACTACAGCGCCCTATCTCCACGCTTATTAGCACTACAGCGCCCTATCTCCACGCTTATTAGCACTACAGCGCCCTATCTCCACGCTTATTAGCACTACAGCGCCCTATCTCCACGCTTATTCTCTTTTCGCACAGACTAGCAGTTCAATTACGTGGCCAATTATCACTTCTTTTTTCATCGCACGCACTCCTTCCGCATTTGCCGTTATGAAGTATAATTTATTATTGTATTTTCAATATAATTTGCAACGTTACAATCCTTCCACGTCGTCAAAGTCACAGTCAAGTCATGTTTTAGTAAAACGGTGGTCGTTTTACAAAAACTTTGGTAGTTTTTCGTCAATTTCCACCAATTTGAAGGTCACGCAATACACTTCAATTTAATTTCAGTACATGTGCTCTATAGCCGAGCTACATTGGTTAAAATGGTTTTTTGGTAAACAAAGTAAACGAAGTCTCTTTTCGAAAATGGCGCTTAGAGTCCACAAGTCTGTATTATACAAAAATAACTTATTGAGTTGATGACATTTCAAAGATCGATTTCGTTATATTTTTTTTACAATAAAAGCCTAAATATTTAAAACTCTAACAAAATACATTTCGAACGCGTTGGAATGTCTATTTCATAGTTATTTTCACATTCAATTATATAATCTATTATTTATATTTTATACAGATATATACATGGTTGCGTAGCGCACTGAAGCCTTTTACCACGCTAGTTTTTTAATTATCTGTAGCAAGGCCACAATACCTCGCTGACCTAAAGCAGACCCAGAGAGACGATGAAACTGAGTCTAAAACTAATTCATTCATTATGGCTTTGTTTCACAATCAATAACTAAAAGTTTAAGTAGTTAAATCCTTTCGTTAACTTCTAACTTACTGAGCAGATAAAGTGGTGATTAACATTACTGAGGGATTGTGAAACGCAAATACTTGTTTACTGAGCAGTTATATTTGAAGTAGCTTACTTAGAACTTTACTTATTGATTGTGAAACAAAGCCTTAATATTTGATATTTACTTTATAGTAAATATATATATCCACAGAGGTATTTCGCACGCATAACATGTATTCACAGAGTATCACGCACACATAACATGTATTCACAGAGCATCACGCACGCATAACATGTATTTACAGAGTATCACGCACGCATAACATGTATTCACAGAGTATCACGCACCCATTACGTGTATTCACAGAGTATCACGCACGCATAACATGTATTCACAGAGTATCACGCACGCATAACATGTATTCACAGAGTATCACGCACGCATTACGTGTATTCACAGAGTATCACGCACGCATAACATGTATTCACAGAGTATCACGCATCATAACATGTATTCACAGAGTATCACGCACGCATAACATATATTCACATAGTATCACGCACGCATAACATGTATCCACAGAGTATCACGCACGCATAACATGTATTCACAGAGTATCACGCACGCATAACATGTATTCACAGAGTATCACAAGTGTAGTATATGTCGACGGTGTCGTCATCGATGGGCGTGGCTCGGATGACGCACCGCGGGGCGCGCTAGGGCCGCGGGGACACCGGCGGGGGCTTGGGGGGCAGCCGGGGGGCCACCGACCTGTGGACAGGGGGGGGGGGGGTTACTTTACTAACACACAAATTAAGCTTATTAACCGATTACCTTAACAAATTAACCGATTTCTTCATAAACTTTATCGAAGAAATCTACAAAAAAAAATGTTAATCTACATCAGATGTTTTTATTGCCTTCAGTATATTAAATAACACAACGCCGAGAGAACCTTGTTTTAATTTTTGAAAATATTTTTTTCTAATGATTTTTATATTACGAAAAACGAGATTTTCGCTCAGTTTTCGTTTCGCGGACGCTATTCTGTCACTTTCTAACTTACCTGAACTTAAATGAGTTAGATAGTTAAATAATTTGGCGTTCATCGACGCCTTAAGGTACTCCTTAGGCACATCGCAAATCGTTCTTCAGAAGATATACTTTATTTGGTGATTATCATAATTTGCCACAATCACCACGCTTGGCAGGCGGATTAGTGATCACAGTATTGAAAGAAGAAAGAAAGATTTATTTTATTAGCACGCACACACACACACACTTAAAAGAAATAAAAAATAAAAGAATGTAAACAGAAAAAGAAATATAAAAACACAAAATACCCATAGGGTTTTAAACTTAAACATAAAACAAGACCTTACATGAAGGAATGGGTAAAAATTGGTGTTGCCCCACGTGTGCGGTTAAACAGGTCCAGCCTCAGCTTAATGTCGATACCGACCGAGGACGATATCGACGCTGGTTTTAGCCTGAACCAGACTGGGTGGCGTCGCGTTACGAGTAACAGTCTACAGGTAAACAAATCTGTTCCACGACATCCACGTGAGGAGACGAAGGGTCTACTCTTAGAGCCCCGGCACACAATATGATGGGTTCTGTAACTCACGTATTATTATTAGTGTGCTGCCTCCTCTGCAGGATGGCGGAGTGCGCGGGGCGCAGCAGCGCGGGCGCGGGCGCGGGGCGCGGCGGCAGCGGAGGCGGCGGCGCGCTGACGCCGCTGGCCGCGCTGGCGCCGCTGTGCGCCGGCAGCGGGGTGCTGGCGGTGGACCCGTAGATGGGGGAGACGCCGCTCGTGTTAGGAATACTTGACGATGTCTGCAATAGTTATAACAATATGATTATCACAAACACTTTCTAATAACTCTACTATGCACCATCATACACTATCAACACCAAAATATGACAACTTTGAAAATTTCATGACAAATGTGTTGCCGGTTCACACTCTACTTATTCAAATGTGTTCAATAGTCAAGCAGCAATCGACGGATAAAACTTGACACACATTTTATTTATATGTGTTTTGATTCTCTTTTGGTTCAGATGATAGACACTTTTTGAGTGTTAAAAAAAACACTCATATTTCTGAGCATGGTGAAGAAAATGTATTTGTTGCGTAAAATCTTCGATATTTCTAACTCGTCACCTTAAAAATCTTAGAATACATTTATTTACAGAAATAATAATACAACTAATACAAGGTATGTACAACACATATAAAACAGTTGTGCTACCTGAAGATCGCTGCTAGCGATCTAAACGTAGCTCAACTGATCCAAATCACTACCAGACGGAAGCGTCCCTAAGATGCTGGCTGCATTGCCACGCTGAATGGCAATACTAATTCGTTGAGCCAGATAGGAGCCAGCTCTCGGGTCACGCGAAGAATTAAATGCAATACATTTTGTTAGTGTTGTGTCACGTCAGTTACCGTATCATTAAATGAAGACAGTTTGGTGAGTATTTATATTTATTTAGTAGGAAAAATATCTATAAATACATAAAAAAACAGAGTTAAAAACAAAAATCCAATTACAGATTTTCACGTGTAGTGAGCATAATAAAAACTAGTCAACAGTAACGAAGATACATAAATACATAATTAACTGAGGTACGGTTACACTAAACTACGAAAAAGTATCTGCTGAGCCGCAGACAGGCTGAGCTTACACTCGTGGAGAATAGATGCAAATCCATTGGTTTACGCAGCTTATTGAAATTGATGCTTGCACGTTGTATAAATGCATTTTGCCTATACATAGTTCGTATAAACATAGGAGTATATATAGGATAATAAGATCTTGTACGTATCGTTGGGACGTTGACTATGATTTAACTCAATAACTCGGGACTGCTTATAGTGTTGGAGGTTATTTTCAATAAAAATGATAGGTCAGCGACTTCACGCCGCTTAGCTAGGGGAAGAATATAGAATTTACTACAAAGATTAATATTTTCGGAATAACTATATGGAACGTTTAGGCGGAAACAAAGATATTTAATGAATTTAATTTGTATACGTTCTTTTCTATTGATATATTTATCATAACAAGGGTTCCAAATTTGAGACGAATATTTGAGGATGCTTCTGACGAATTTATAGTAAAGGGTCTTGAATGTCTTGTAGTATTGCAGTAGTAGTATTTTAGTAGTAGTAGAGCTTTTTTGTGAAAGAGTTCGTCCGGGGAAGTACTACTACCATACCTATTTCTGCCGCAAAGCAGTAGTGTTAGCATTGCTGTGTTCCTGTTTGAAGGGTAAGGCTGCCGGTGAAATTACAGGCACATGAGACTTCTCATCTTAATGTCTCCGGGTGGCGGGCGCAGTGCAATGCCACATAGGGTGCGTCCTAGGTGAACGTGACCTATGTGGTAATGCACTGTTCATAGGCAGAGGTTACCGCTTAACATCAGGTGGGCCTCTTGCTTGTTACGTCATCCAAGTAGTATAAATAAAAAAAAAAACAAGGGTTCCAAATTTGAGACGAATATTCGAGGATGCTTCTGACGAATGTATAGTAAAGGGTCTTGAATGTCTTGTAGTATTGCAGTAGTAGTATTTTAGTAGTAGTAGAGCTTTTTTGTGAAAGAGTTCGTCCGGGGAAGTACTACTACCATACCTATTTCTGCCGCAAAGCAGTAGTGTTAGCATTGCTGTGTTCCTGTTTGAAGGGTAAGGCTGCCGGTGAAATTACAGGCACATGAGACTTCTCATCTTTATGTCTCCGGGTGGCGGGCGCAGTGCAATGCCACATAGGGTGCGTCCTAGGTGGACGTGACCTATGAGGTAATGCACTGTTCATAGGTAGAGGTTACCGCTTAACATCAGGTGGGCCATATGCTAGTTACATAATTCAAGTACAAAGAGATAAAAAAAAAAAAAAAAAAAAAATTGGCGGGCTGTACGTACCAGATGTAGGGGCGTGACGGGCGCGGAGGACTCCCGTCTCCGGCGGGGCGGGAGTGGGGGCGGGGTGTCGCACACAGAACTCGCTGCAAATATTATAATATATTTATTATTCAGAGAACTCTGTATATTCTGTTATTACATAGATACAGTTTTACACAAAATATAAGTCGCCCCGATGTACCTGCGCCGTAGACCAATTTCTACAGCCAATAGCTATCGCTCGCTAAAATCTTGCGCTGTTATTGGTTAATCGATTTCGTGGCAATATCGCGCCCGGCCGACTCTTAGATGTGAGCGGGACAGAGCGTTCGGTTACTGTCGAATATCAGTCTACGCTTTTCTGCGCAAACGAAAACAGTCGATCGGACTTATATTTTGTGTAAAACTGTAAAAGTGGGCACAGAAACCGACATGGGGGGGCGCAGTGGGAATAATTCACAATAATAAAGGCCCTTTTTACAAGCTTTTATACAACTTGTAATGTTTGTTTTGGTGAAATGTTCCAAGCTGAATTAGAACCACTTCTCGACATCCGATTGAGGTGAAATTTGTCATACCTGTCAAGTTCCGATGACAATACAATATTATGGTGACAGCGAGCTGATCTGATGATGGAGACGGAAGGACAGCTAGTGTTATGTAATTGTAACTTACGGTGTCCGGGCGTGCTGGGGGGTGCGGGCGGGGAGGGGGTGGGCGCGCCGCGAGATGGGAAACTAAACGCTAATGCCCTGTAATAGAACACAAAGCAAATTAGCATACCAGTTAGATTTTATAAATTGAAAGTTTACTCAACTCAATACTAGATGTCAGTAGTAGATTAGAACGCGCTATTTTATGAATTGGTTGTAAAACTCCTTGGTCGAGAACCTTTAGACCTTCCTTTGACCACGACCTCACCTGCTGGTAGTGACGATGTGGCCGACGATGGAGCACAAAGGTCTAGAAGGCACCTAATTCACTCTATTCTCTTTACGAACATCTTGAGTTTTTTTTTTTCAGTTTTACTAATTGCTTTAGGGTTCAAGCCACAACACATAATCTGTGGAAATGGAGCCAGTGCCAGATATTATACTACTAATAACTACTAATAATTACGGAATATCCTTGGAATAGTTATACCGTGATTGATTCTTTTCGATCCAATTTGAAACTGCCTGTCAATGCAAGAGACAAAACACTGTGTAACTATCCCAAGGATAATTCGAGTTTTGTTGCAAATTAATATTGAACAAACAATAAATATACTTGAAAATGGCATATGCACAAGCCGTGTGACGCCAATTACAAAGAAGATTAAAAAAAAAAAAACGCCCAAGTGCGAGTCGGACTCGCCCATAAAGGGTTCCGTAGCATTATATTTGAGTTGATTGAATGAAAGGTAAATTGCTGTTTACGATTTATGACGTATTAATAAAAACTACTTACTAGATCTCGTTCAAACCAATTTTCGGTGGAAGTTTACATGTGTAAGTGTACATCATATATTTTTTTTAGTTTTCTCATTCTATTATTTTAGAAGTTATGGGGGGGGGGGGGGACTCACGTTTTTCGACTTTGGAAGTGTCTCTCGCGCAAACTATTCAGTTTAGAAAACATATATATTAGAAAACTCAATATCATTTTTGAAGACCTATCTATAGATACACGTATGGGTTAGATGAAAAAAAAGTTGTGAGTTTCAGTTTTAAGTTCAAAGAACCCCCAAAATTTATTGTTTTTTTTCAATTTTTTTGCGAAAATCTTAATGCGTTTCACAGAATACATCTACTTACCAAGTTTCAACAGCATAGTTCTTATAGTTTCGGAAAAAAGTGGCTGTGACATACGGACGGACAGACAGACAGACAGACATGACGAATCCATAAGGGTTCCGTTTTGTGCCATTTGGCTACGGAACCCTAAAAAAGTAACTTAGTTATAGTTATAATAGAATCTAAACAAACAGTTAATATTCAACCCCCCCACAGTTGTTGTCCCTTTGAGTAGGGGGCCCTTCAAACGTTACCTGTCTGAATGCACGGCGGGGCTCGGCGGCTGAGGCGCGGGCGAACGCTTTGGAGAGATCACAGGCATTCTGGTACACACAAACAAACAAACAAACTTATTATACATACAACATTATGTCAAGCACAAACTATAACGACTATACATAGGAGTAAACATTATATTATGAGATACCATCATCTTAAATATGTGTGTTAAGGTGGTTGCTTTCGCTTGTAGCACGTTTTTTTTCCGTGTTTTTGCTCATCACAGCTCGTCAACACTTCTTCAGATAGCGTAAACTATGTTGACGGTAATTATATGACCTAACAGACAAGTTTTAATTTATGGTATCACATAAATATCATTAGTTTAGCTACGATTGTGCTTCAATGGTATTTACAGTGTTTTGTTTGTTTCAAGCAATAGACAAACTAATGATATTTATGTGATACTATAAATTAAAACTTGTGTGTTAGGTCATATAATTGATGGTTAAACAAACTTACCAAGTGACGTTTGTCCATAATTATATGAGTCAGTTCCATCCGAAGAGATTTCATGAACACCTTGTAGTTTCACTTCTCAATGTACCAGGACACACATACTTTAAGAGCTATAAAGATCTTGATAAAAAAAGAAAAAACATTACATCATATCTCCCTCCCGCTCGCTCGGACCTTGTCGGTCCATTCCTTTTTTATAAGCGGGCATCGCAACACCAAAATTTCCAAAAATTAAGTGAACGTTCGTAAAATATGAGTAGGTACTTCGACCAAAGACCGTCAACATAGTTTTCGCTATCTGAAGAAGAGTTGACGAGATGAGACGAGCAAAAAAAAAAAAAACTTGCCACAAGCGAAAGCAACTTCCGCTATCTGAATTGTTGATGAGCTGTATGAATAAAAAAACATTTAAGTATTTAAAAAATACAAATGAAACAGTTGCGCTACCTGGAGACCGCTGTTAACGATCTAAAGGCAGCTCAACTGATCCAAATTACCATTCGGAAGCGTACCTAAGATGCTGTCTGCATTGCCACGCTGAATGGTAATACTAATGCGTTGAGCCAGATAATTAACAAAAATAATTGACGTACCCAAAAAGTAGCAGACCACTCCGAACCACAATCAAAACAGAAAGACAGACAGAAGTGACACTGTTATCTGTTATTTTATTATCTACCCTATCTTATTACAACACATGTTTTAGATAATTTTAATTGTGTAATTTTATACTATAATTTAATTTGCATAAACGCATGTGGCAAACAGATTGTTGTATTTTGTAAATGTATTATCAGTAGAGACGGAATATTCTATAAAGCACGTAGACTTGTATGCCAAACCAAATTATTATATTATAGTCCTCCTCATCGATTTCGACGACGGCGACCCTAACATTTTTTTTATTTTTTATTAAATATTATTTTATTTCCTAGCGTTGGCCCTAATATGGCTCGCTAGACCGAACTTAGTCTTAATCATTAATTAGTAGAAGTCAGGAAAGCCGCTTCCATAGGAGTCTTCAACTCCCAAACTGTACCAATACTTCTTGTCATTGTAAAACAAAATTGAGCTCATTATATTTATTGAATTATTTATATATTATTACTAGCAGCGCCCCGCGGTTTCACCCGTTCAACATGTCGTGCTTATGTATAGCAGTCACCTGAACATGTCGTGCTTATGTATAGCAGTCACCTGAACATGTCGTGCTTATGTATAGCAGTCACCTGATCATGTCGTGTTTATGTATAGCAGTCACCTGAACATGTCGTGCTTATGTATAGCAGTCACCTGAACATGTTGTGCTTATGTATAGCAGTCACCTGAACATGTCGTGATAATGTATAGCTGTCACCTGAACATGTCGTGCTTATGTATAGCAGTCACCTGAACATGTCGTGCTTATGTATAGCAGTCACCTGAACATGTCGTGATAATGTACAGCTGTCATCTGAACATGTCGTGCTTATGTATAGCAGTCACCTGAACATGTCGTGCTTATGTATAGCAGTCACCTGAACATGTCGTGCTTATGTATAGCAGTCACCTGAACATGTCGTGCTTGGGGCTCGGCAGGGGGCGGTCGGGCGGCTCAGGGGGCGGCTCACATATCGACGACGAGGCTGCGGAAAGAGACACAACATTAACCGAGCTACTGATGAACGCGCATCATCCTTGGAACAGTTACTCCGGTTTTTGTCTCTTTCGATCCAATTAGAAACTGCCCTTCAACGCAAGAGACAAAACACTGTGTAACGATTCCAAGAATAATTTGAATATTAAGGAAACATTATTGAAAACAAGAAAATAAGAACATGGTATGTTTGCTCCAACGCGCGAATGGAGTTTATTCCAGTTCAGTATAAGATGCGCGAATATGTTGCGCAGAGGGAAATCATAACGGCGTTCACTTTTAGTTAACGCTCGACTTTCTATTTGCGTACCGTGGGCCTTATATGAAACTACAAAATAGTTAAAACTATAAAATAAAAAATATGTAGTCGACCTCTGTGGCGCGGCGGGCGAAGGTTCGCCTGCGACGCAGGAGGTTGCGGGTTCGATTCCCGCCTCGGAACAAGTATTTGTACGATCTGCAGATATTTGATCAGGGTGTTCTGGGTTATTTATTTCTGGATTTTCTATGCATAATAAAAAATATCTATTTGTAATGTATTGTATTAAGAATATCAGTTATCTAGTACCCATAACACAAGCTCTGCTTAGCTTGGGGCTAGATAATGTTGTGTGAACTGTCCAGCATTATTAATTTATTATATAAATTATTTATTTATTTAACATTAGTAAAATTATGAAAAACTAGCAGCGCCCCGCGGTTTCACCCGCGTAAGTCGCGATCCCGTGGGAATATCGGGATAAAAATGTGCCTATGTGTTATTCCGGGAGTCCAGTTATCTCCATTCCAAATTTCATCCAAATCCATCGAGTGAAAGAGTAACAAAGATACATCCATCCATACAAACTTTCGATTTTATAATATTAGTAGGATAAGTAGTACAATCAAAACTTTTATCAAAATTATGACAGATTTACCAGAGGTAGGCCCCACCATTCCACCATCTACAGAAGCGACCCCTTCAGAGACGTGTGTCGATAAAAACAATCTGAGCTTACTTGAAGTCACACAAAACTATTACAATAAACCGCATTAAAATCGGCTAAGCCGTTTTTACGTACGCATGGTGCGGCGAGGTGGGTCTGCGCGGCAGCGCGGACGGCCTGTCCTCCGCCTGCCTGCTGAGAGTGCAGCTCGTGTCTCTGTGCTCGTGCCTGTGTTGTACTCACACGCATGGTGCGGCGAGCTGGGTCTGCGCGGCAGCGCGGACGGCCTGTCCTCCGCCTGCCTGCTGAGAGTGCAGCTCGTGTCTCTGTGCTCGTGCCTGTGTTGTACTCACACGCATGGTGCGGCGAGCTGGGTCTGCGCGGCAGCGCGGACGGCCTGTCCTCCGCCTGCCTGCTGAGACTGCAGCTCGTGTCTCTGTGCTCGTGCCTGTGTTGTACTCACACGCATGGTGCGGCGAGCTGGGTCTGCGCGGCAGCGCGGACGGCCTGTCCTCCGCCTGCCTGCTGAGAGTGCAGCTCGTGTCTCTGTGCTCGTGCCTGTGTTGTACTCACACGCATGGTGCGGCGAGGTGGGTCTGCGCGGCAGCGCGGACGGCCTGTCCTCCGCCTGCCTGCTGAGAGTGCAGCTCGTGTCTCTGTGCTCGTGCCTGTGTTGTACTCACACGCATGGTGCGGCGAGGTGGGTCTGCGCGGCAGCGCGGGCGGCCTGTCCTCCGCCTGCCTGCTGAGAGTGCAGCTCGTGCTGTTCCGAGGTAGTAACGGAGGCACTCGTTCCTATAAACAGAATAAAACAACTGAAGGTATAGTAGCTACCCCTACAAAGGGCACGGACCCACCGCACCACCAGCTATACCCCTGAGCTACAGTGGATATACAACAACTGAAGGTATAGTAGCTACCCCTACAAAGGGCACGGACCCACCGCACCACCAGCTATACCCCTGAGCTACAGTGGATATACAACAACTGAAGGTATAGTAGCTACCCCTACAAAGGGCACGGACCCACCGCACCACCAGTTATATCCCTGAGGTACAGTGGATATTTTATTTATTTTTATTTATTTTATTTTTACAATTTTGGGAAAACTTACAGCTAAACACAAATATAATGAAACAATGGGTAAGTACTTAAAGGCTAATTACAAGTTTCCACGTATAGCAGTTAAAATTATACAAAACAGTCCCTAAATGTAGACGGATTCCACAAAACAAATAAGTAGGTACATTAATAAGTACCCATTAAAACTATTGCTTTAAAAAATATAAGTCACTCGCCAAGCGTTTCATACGCTTAGCAGTAGTATTATAAAAGTCTAGTTCATCACATTTATCTACCATTATATTAAAACATCTGCTTGCTCTGTTGACAAACGCATTTTTTCTATAATTGGTCCTAGCCACAGGCACGTTTAGGAGTTGCGGCCTACGTAAGGAAGCAGTATTTGTACGCATACCAATCTGTTCCAACAGCTCCGGACAGTCCACAGAGCCATTAGCTATGTTCAATAAAAAGCATAAATCAGCAGTCTCCCTACGTAAATTTAGAGGAAGAAAATGGAACTTACGGCATCTATCAGTATAATTGGATAAGAAAATCTTAGCCCTAAATTGAATATGCCGCAGGAAACGTTTTTGAATACGCTCGATCCTCGATACGTATACGTCGTAACAAGGGTTCCACACCTGTGATGCATATTCCAGGTGGCTTCGAACATATGCACAATAAAGAATTTTGAAGGTCTTAATGCTGGAGAACTCGGACGACATTCTGAGGACAAAGCCCAGTGCTCGAGATGCCTTTTTAACAATGTTATCAATGTGCTGGTCAAAAAGAAGTTTATCATCAAACGTTACACCTAAATCCCGAATAAAATCAACCCTGGTTATGTACATGTCACGAATAACATAGCTAAATTTCAGTGGAAATGGTTTGCGGGTATAGGAACAGACGTAGCACTTTGATACATTTAAGTCTAGCTTGTTTCTCAGACAATATGATTGGAACCTGTACAAGTCACTCTGTAAACAGACCGCATCTTCGGAACTACGTATTGGGCAACAATATATGACACAAGTTGCCCACTTACAGAAATAGAGTTGCATTGAGAAGCGTCTTCTCTGATTTCTACTGGAAGAGCGTTCCACAAGCGGATTGAAGTACCGTAAAAGAGTGGGTGTAATAAGAGGTCTTATGGGCAGGGATAATGAGTAGAAGATGTTGGAAGATTGTGTGGTATATGTCAAAAATAATAAATACCTGTAGATTTTTATTGTTAGCCAAATGATCATTGCTCTTCGAGTAGAACAGCTCTGCGTCCACGATGGCACCTCGCGGGGACAGCGACTTGCGTTCTAACGTCGACGATTGTCTGAACAAATAACAAATATTATATTATTATTTATTTATTTATAGACGTGCAGCTTTCGCTGATATGTCTACATCGTCACAGTGTGGAATGTTTAATTTTGGGTCACTTTTGTAAGTTCTGAATTGTCCTTTCGTAGCCAGTTGTCGAGCTTGTTTTTGAATGCATTTACAGACGTGGCAGAAACAACATCGTCTGGTACTATGTTCCAATTGTGGATCACTCTGTTACTGAAGAAGTGATGTGCAAAAAGTGCGTTGGCAGGATCTCGAGCCAGTTTAAATTGGTGGCCACGAGATGATCTTTCTTTCTTCACAAAGATATCATGTAGGTCTGGCAGGATGTATTGCATTAACTATGAAATAACACACAGATTAACATTAAGTTATTTGTGAAAATATATTTAAAAACTTCTATAAAATTAGAGATTGGAATGGTGTGCTGATCACAATGAGCCTAAACTCTGCCAGTCTAATATTATCCATCGAGGAGTTCCGTTGTCCACCTTCCTTCCGTCCGTTCTCCATCATCAGATCAGCTCGCTGTCACCATAATATTTTATTGTCATCGGAACTTGACAGGTATGCCAAATGTATTACATTGTTTGTCTTAAGTGAATCTATATAGGCCTGTTAATATTAGTGATACACAGTGTGTCCCACAGCCACGCTACATGGACGACAAATACTTCAAATGTATTACATTGTTTGTCTTAAGTGAATCTATATAGGCCTGTTAATATTAGTGATACACAGTGTGTCCCACAGCCACGCTACATGGACGACAAATACTTCAAATGTATTACATTGTTTGTCTTAAGTGAATCTATATAGGCCTGTTAATATTAGTGATACACAGTGTGTCCCACAGCCACGCTACATGGACGACAAATACTTCAAATGTATTACATTGTTTGTCTTAAGTGAATCTATATAGGCCTGTTAATATTAGTGATACACAGTGTGTCCCACAGCCACGCTACATGGACGACAAATACTTCAAATATTGAAGTTAGGAAGTTTTACAAAATGGAGACTTTCCTTTATTCTTTAATAAATAATAAATAATGCTGGACAAGTTAACACAACATTATCTAGTCCCTAGCTAAGCCAGAGCTTGTGTTATGGGTACTAGTTAACTGATATACTTAATACAATACATTACATAGATAGATATCATCAAACACCCAGAACTAATATCTGCAGATCGCACAAATATTTGTTCCGAGGCGAGAATCGAACCAGCAACCTCCTGCGTCGAAGGCGAACCATTAAAAAAAGTCATAAGCCAGTAATACTGCTTTCAAGTTTATTATAAAGCAGGACTCGAACCCGCTTCGTTAAGATAAAACACAGACACGTGTCTTCTTTCATATTTTCATGGTTTTGAAGTACTTGTCCTCCATGTAGCATAGCCGTGGGAAATCCTGTGTATATATTCAAAATTCAAATTCAAAATTCAAATATCAGTCATATAAAAACAACAACAAACCTCGCCTCGGAACAAATATTTGTTCAGGGTGTTCTAGGTATTTTCTATATATAATAAAATATATCTATCTATGTAATATATTGTACTAAGTATATCAGTTGTCTAGTACCCATAACACAACCTCTGCTTAGCTTGGGGCTAGATAATGTTGTGTGAACTGTCCAGCATTATTTATTTTATTATTTATTTATATATGACTGTGGATTAAAAGAAATACCAGACATCTTATGATAATTGAGACAGTTGTGTTCAAAAGAGGTACTATTTAGTATTAACGTACTGAAGCGTAATTAACTATTTAAGAGGGCCAAGGCTTGTAGGCTCTTAGTTGAAGCATTTAGCGCTCACCTGTCGTGTCGCGGGGAGTGCCTGTCGCGGGGAGACGGCGGCTCGTCCTTTGTACAATTTCTGCAAGAACATTCAATCGGCCTCACTCACATTTTTAAATTCAAGTTCACTTAGGACCCACCATAAATGTGGTATGGTTTCGTCCCACCATACCCCAAGGGGTATGGCCAGGGATATGGTGGGTCCGCAGTGATTCAAGTTTAAGGTGCAACGTTTCGCTTATGGCGCGAAATTAAAATGTTATTGTATTTTTTGCTAATCAAAGCCCATGAACACATCTTGAGATAGCGAACCCTGATTTTGCGGAAACTATGAGACTTAAATTCAAATTCAAATTCATTTATTTCAGGCATAATTACACAGAATAATAAAGAAACATTATTAAAATTTAAAAACACAAATTACAAATTATTATTTAAGTACCTATGTCAAATTACAACAAGGCACAAAACAACACAACAAAACAAATACAACAAATAAACACATGTTTTGATTGATAGTGTCTCATAAATATCATTATTTTAGCTACGAATGTCATTCAAAGATTTTTACAGTGATTTTTTTGTTCATTGACATTTGCAGCTAAACAAATGATATTTATGAGATACTATCAATCAAAATATGCGTGTTAGGTCTCTTAGTTTTAGCAAAAACAGGTTTCGCTATCTCAAGATGGGCTTAATTAGCAAAAAAACAATAAAATAAGTTTTTTGACAAAAATATTTTTTTCATTAGGTACAAGCTTTTATAAAATTAGTGATCGTAATGAGTCAAATGAGCTTAAATACGGCCAGTCTCTATTATAAATCGAGGAGTGCCGTTGTCCACCTTCCGTCTCCACCATCAGATCAGCTCGCTGTCACCATCATATTGTATTGTCATCGGAACTTGACAGGTCAAAATTTCAGCTCAAACGGTTGAGGATAACTGCTATAAAATTCAGTTGCAAGATTCCACCCAGACAAACATACATACATTGCAAGTTAATATAAATGTTATAATACGCCAGTCCCTTGTAGAATACACCAAGCTGACAGAGCACACTCTCGCTAGCCAAGAGTAGGCTACAGATAGCGCTAGGTTACTTACTTAGTTAGAGCTGGTTTGTTCTTGTCAAATAGCGCCAGCCCCTTGTCGAATAAGCTGAGCTGACTGGGCGAACAGCGCTCGAGTCGCGGACTGACTACTGAGCCGCGCTCCTCCTGTCTGCTACCTGTCACGGACACGAGAACACTTGTCAATAAGCTGAGCTGACTGGGCGAACAGCGCTCGAGTCGCGGACTGACTACTGAGCCGCGCTCCTCCTGTCTGCTACCTGTCACGGACACGAGAACACTTGTCAATAAGCTGAGCTGACTGGGCGAGCAGCGCTCGAGTCGCGGACTGACTACTGAGCCGCGCTCCTCCTGTCTGCTACCTGTCACGGACACGAGAACACTTGTCAATAAGCTGAGCTGACTGGGCGAACAGCGCTCGAGTCGCGGACTGACTACTGAGCCGCGCTCCTCCTGTCTGCTACCTGTCACGGACACGAGAACACTTGTCAATAAGCTGAGCTGACTGGGCGAACAGCGCTCGAGTCGCGGACTGACTACTGAGCCGCGCTCCTCCTGTCTGCTACCTGTCACGGACACGAGAACACTTGTCAATAAGCTGAGCTGACTGGGCGAGCAGCGCTCGAGTCGCGGACTGACTACTGAGCCGCGCTCCTCCTGTCTGCTACCTGTCACGGACACGAGAACACTTGTCAATAAGCTGAGCTGACTGGGCGAGCAGCGCTCGAGTCGCGGACTGACTACTGAGCCGCGCTCCTCCTGTCTGCTACCTGTCACGGACACGAGAACACTTGTCAATAAGCTGAGCTGACTGGGCGAACAGCGCTCGAGTCGCGGACTGACTACTGAGCCGCGCTCCTCCTGTCTGCTACCTGTCACGGACACGAGAACACTTGTCAATAAGCTGAGCTGACTGGGCGAACAGCGCTCGAGTCGCGGACTGACTACTGAGCCGCGCTCCTCCTGTCTGCTACCTGTCACGGACACGAGAACACTTGTCAATAAGCTGAGCTGACTGGGCGAACAGCGCTCGAGTCGCGGACTGACTACTGAGCCGCGCTCCTCCTGTCTGCTACCTGTCACGGACACGAGAACACTTGTCAATAAGCTGAGCTGACTGGGCGAACAGCGCTCGAGTCGCGGACTGACTACTGAGCCGCGCTCCTCCTGTCTGCTACCTGTCACGGACACGAGAACACTTGTCAATAAGCTGAGCTGACTGGGCGAACAGCGCTCGAGTCGCGGACTGACTACTGAGCCGCGCTCCTCCTGTCTGCTACCTGTCACGGACACGAGAACACTTGTCAATAAGCTGAGCTGACTGGGCGAGCAGCGCTCGAGTCGCGGACTGACTACTGAGCCGCGCTCCTCCTGTCTGCTACCTGTCACGGACACGAGAACACTTGTCAATAAGCTGAGCTGACTGGGCGAACAGCGCTCGAGTCGCGGACTGACTACTGAGCCGCGCTCCTCCTGTCTGCTACCTGTCACGGACACGAGAACACTTGTCAATAAGCTGAGCTGACTGGGCGAGCAGCGCTCGAGTCGCGGACTGACTACTGAGCCGCGCTCCTCCTGTCTGCTACCTGTCACGGACACGAGAACACTTGTCAATAAGCTGAGCTGACTGGGCGAACAGCGCTCGAGTCGCGGACTGACTACTGAGCCGCGCTCCTCCTGTCTGCTACCTGTCACGGACACGAGAACACTTGTCAATAAGCTGAGCTGACTGGGCGAACAGCGCTCGAGTCGCGGACTGACTACTGAGCCGCGCTCCTCCTGTCTGCTACCTGTCACGGACACGAGAACACTTGTCAATAAGCTGAGCTGACTGGGCGAACAGCGCTCGAGTCGCGGACTGACTACTGAGCCGCGCTCCTCCTGTCTGCTACCTGTCACGGACACGAGAACACTTGTCAATAAGCTGAGCTGACTGGGCGAACAGCGCTCGAGTCGCGGACTGACTACTGAGCCGCGCTCCTCCTGTCTGCTACCTGTCACGGACACGAGAACACTTGTCAATAAGCTGAGCTGACTGGGCGAACAGCGCTCGAGTCGCGGACTGACTACTGAGCCGCGCTCCTCCTGTCTGCTACCTGTCACGGACACGAGAACACTTGTCAATAAGCTGAGCTGACTGGGCGAACAGCGCTCGAGTCGCGGACTGACTACTGAGCCGCGCTCCTCCTGTCTGCTACCTGTCACGGACACGAGAACACTTGTCAATAAGCTGAGCTGACTGGGCGAACAGCGCTCGAGTCGCGGACTGACTACTGAGCCGCGCTCCTCCTGTCTGCTACCTGTCACGGACACGAGAACACTTGTCAATAAGCTGAGCTGACTGGGCGAACAGCGCTCGAGTCGCGGACTGACTACTGAGCCGCGCTCCTCCTGTCTGCTACCTGTCACGGACACGAGAACACTTGTCAATAAGCTGAGCTGACTGGGCGAACAGCGCTCGAGTCGCGGACTGACTACTGAGCCGCGCTCCTCCTGTCTGCTACCTGTCACGGACACGAGAACACTTGTCAATAAGCTGAGCTGACTGGGCGAACAGCGCTCGAGTCGCGGACTGACTACTGAGCCGCGCTCCTCCTGTCTGCTACCTGTCACGGACACGAGAACACTTGTCAATAAGCTGAGCTGACTGGGCGAACAGCGCTCGAGTCGCGGACTGACTACTGAGCCGCGCTCCTCCTGTCTGCTACCTGTCACGGACACGAGAACACTTGTCAATAAGCTGAGCCTGACTGGGCGAACAGCGCTCGAGTCGCGGACTGACTACTGAGCCGCGCTCCTCCTGTCTGCTAACCTGTCACGGACACGAGAACACTTGTCAATAAGCTGAGCTGACTGGGCGAACAGCGCTCGAGTCGCGGACTGACTACTGAGCCGCGCTCCTCCTGTCTGCTACCTGTCACGGACACGAGAACACTTGTCAATAAGCTGAGCTGACTGGGCGAACAGCGCTCGAGTCGCGGACTGACTACTGAGCCGCGCTCCTCCTGTCTGCTACCTGTCACGGACACGAGAACACTTGTCAATAAGCCTGAGCTGACTGGGCGAACAGCGCTCGAGTCGCGGACTGACTACTGAGCCGCGCTCCTCCTGTCTGCTACCTGTCACGGACACGAGAACACTTGTCAATAAGCTGAGCTGACTGGGCGAACAGCGCTCGAGTCGCGGACTGACTACTGAAGCCGCGCTCCTCCTG
The DNA here is from genome assembly GCA_932527175.1 of Operophtera brumata. Classification (NCBI taxonomy): domain Eukaryota; kingdom Metazoa; phylum Arthropoda; class Insecta; order Lepidoptera; family Geometridae; genus Operophtera; species Operophtera brumata. Next base: position 46,343,097 of record OW052239.1, on the reverse strand, counting down.
TCTGCTACCTGTCACGGACACGAGAACACTTGTCAATAAGCTGAGCTGACTGGGCGAACAGCGCTCGAGTCGCGGACTGACTACTGAGCCGCGCTCCTCCTGTCTGCTACCTGTCACGGACACGAGAACACTTGTCAATAAGCTGAGCTGACTGGGCGAACAGCGCTCGAGTCGCGGACTGACTACTGAGCCGCGCTCCTCCTGTCTGCTACCTGTCACGGACACGAGAACACTTGTCAATAAGCTGAGCTGACTGGGCGAACAGCGCTCGAGTCGCGGACTGACTACTGAGCCGCGCTCCTCCTGTCTGCTACCTGTCACGGACACGAGAACACTTGTCAATAAGCTGAGCTGACTGGGCGAACAGCGCTCGAGTCGCGGACTGACTACTGAGCCGCGCTCCTCCTGTCTGCTACCTGTCACGGACACGAGAACACTTGTCAATAAGCTGAGCTGACTGGGCGAACAGCGCTCGAGTCGCGGACTGACTACTGAGCCGCGCTCCTCCTGTCTGCTACCTGTCACGGACACGAGAACACTTGTCAATAAGCTGAGCTGACTGGGCGAACAGCGCTCGAGTCGCGGACTGACTACTGAGCCGCGCTCCTCCTGTCTGCTACCTGTCACGGACACGAGAACACTTGTCAATAAGCTGAGCTGACTGGGCGAACAGCGCTCGAGTCGCGGACTGACTACTGAGCCGCGCTCCTCCTGTCTGCTACCTGTCACGGACACGAGAACACTTGTCAATAAGCTGAGCTGACTGGGCGAACAGCGCTCGAGTCGCGGACTGACTACTGAGCCGCGCTCCTCCTGTCTGCTACCTGTCACGGACACGAGAACACTTGTCAATAAGCTGAGCTGACTGGGCGAACAGCGCTCGAGTCGCGGACTGACTACTGAGCCGCGCTCCTCCTGTCTGCTACCTGTCACGGACACGAGAACACTTGTCAATAAGCTGAGCTGACTGGGCGAACAGCGCTCGAGTCGCGGACTGACTACTGAGCCGCGCTCCTCCTGTCTGCTACCTGTCACGGGACACGAGAACACTTGTCAATAAGCTGAGCTGACTGGGCGAACAGCGCTCGAGTCGCGGACTGACTACTGAGCCGCGCTCCTCCTGTCTGCTACCTGTCACGGACACGAGAACACTTGTCAATAAGCTGAGCTGACTGGGCGAACAGCGCTCGAGTCGCGGACCTGACTACTGAGCCGCGCTCCTCCTGTCTGCTACCTGTCACGGACACGAGAACACTTGTCAATAAGCTGAGCTGACTGGGCGAACAGCGCTCGAGTCGCGGACTGACTACTGAGCCGCGCTCTCCTCCTGTCTGCTACCTGTCACGGACACGAGAACACTTGTCAATAAGCTGAGCTGACTGGGCGAACAGCGCTCGAGTCGCGGACTGACTACTGAGCCGCGCTCCTCCTGTCTGCTACCTGTCACGGACACGAGAACACTTGTCAATAAGCTGAGCTGACTGGGCGAACAGCGCTCGAGTCGCGGACTGACTACTGAGCCGCGCTCCTCCTGTCTGCTACCTGTCACGGACACGAGAACACTTGTCAATAAGCTGAGCTGACTGGGCGAACAGCGCTCGAGTCGCGGACTGACTACTGAGCCGCGCTCCTCCTGTCTGCTACCTGTCACGGACACGAGAACACTTGTCAATAAGCTGAGCTGACTGGGCGAACAGCGCTCGAGTCGCGGACTGACTACTGAGCCGCGCTCCTCCTGTCTGCTACCTGTCACGGACACGAGAACACTTGTCAATAAGCTGAGCTGACTGGGCGAACAGCGCTCGAGTCGCGGACTGACTACTGAGCCGCGCTCCTCCTGTCTGCTACCTGTCACGGACACGAGAACACTTGTCAATAAGCTGAGCTGACTGGGCGAACAGCGCTCGAGTCGCGGACTGACTACTGAGCCGCGCTCCTCCTGTCTGCTACCTGTCACGGACACGAGAACACTTGTCAATAAGCTGAGCTGACTGGGCGAAACAGCGCTCGAGTCGCGGACTGACTACTGAGCCGCGCTCCTCCTGTCTGCTACCTGTCACGGACACGAGAACACTTGTCAATAAGCTGAGCTGACTGGGCGAACAGCGCTCGAGTCGCGGACTGACTACTGAGCCGCGCTCCTCCTGTCTGCTACCTGTCACGGACACGAGAACACTTGTCAATAAGCTGAGCTGACTGGGCGAACAGCGCTCGAGTCGCGGACTGACTACTGAGCCGCGCTCCTCCTGTCTGCTACCTGTCACGGACACGAGAACACTTGTCAATAAGCTGAGCTGACTGGGCGAACAGCGCTCGAGTCGCGGACTGACTACTGAGCCGCGCTCCTCCTGTCTGCTACCTGTCACGGACACGAGAACACTTGTCAATAAGCTGAGCTGACTGGGCGAACAGCGCTCGAGTCGCGGACTGACTACTGAGCCGCGCTCCTCCTGTCTGCTACCTGTCACGGACACGAGAACACTTGTCAATAAGCTGAGCTGACTGGGCGAACAGCGCTCGAGTCGCGGACTGACTACTGAGCCGCGCTCCTCCTGTCTGCTACCTGTCACGGACACGAGAACACTTGTCAATAAGCTGAGCTGACTGGGCGAACAGCGCTCGAGTCGCGGACTGACTACTGAGCCGCGCTCCTCCTGTCTGCTACCTGTCACGGACACGAGAACACTTGTCAATAAGCTGAGCTGACTGGGCGAACAGCGCTCGAGTCGCGGACTGACTACTGAGCGCGCTCCTCTGTCTGCTACCTGTCACGGACACGAGAACACTTGTCAATAAGCTGAGCTGACTGGGCGAACAGCGCTCGAGTCGCGGACTGACTACTGAGCCGCGCTCCTCCTGTCTGCTACCTGTCACGGACACGAGAACACTTGTCAATAAGCTGAGCTGACTGGGCGAACAGCGCTCGAGTCGCGGACTGACTACTGAGCCGCGCTCCTCCTGTCTGCTACCTGTCACGGACACGAGAACACTTGTCAATAAGCTGAGCTGACTGGGCGAACAGCGCTCGAGTCGCGGACTGACTACTGAGCCGCGCTCCTCCTGTCTGCTACCTGTCACGGACACGAGAACACTTGTCAATAAGCTGAGCTGACTGGGCGAACAGCGCTCGAGTCGCGGACTGACTACTGAGCCGCGCTCCTCCTGTCTGCTACCTGTCACGGACACGAGAACACTTGTCAATAAGCTGAGCTGACTGGGCGAACAGCGCTCGAGTCGCGGACTGACTACTGAGCCGCGCTCCTCCTGTCTGCTACCTGTCACGGACACGAGAACACTTGTCAATAAGCTGAGCTGACTGGGCGAACAGCGCTCGAGTCGCGGACTGACTACTGAGCCGCGCTCCTCCTGTCTGCTACCTGTCACGGACACGAGAACACTTGTCAATAAGCTGAGCTGACTGGGCGAACAGCGCTCGAGTCGCGGACTGACTACTGAGCCGCGCTCCTCCTGTCTGCTACCTGTCACGGACACGAGAACACTTGTCAATAAGCTGAGCTGACTGGGCGAACAGCGCTCGAGTCGCGGACTGACTACTGAGCCGCGCTCCTCCTGTCTGCTACCTGTCACGGACACGAGAACACTTGTCAATAAGCTGAGCTGACTGGGCGAACAGCGCTCGAGTCGCGGACTGACTACTGAGCCGCGCTCCTCCTGTCTGCTACCTGTCACGGACACGAGAACACTTGTCAATAAGCTGAGCTGACTGGGCGAACAGCGCTCGAGTCGCGGACTGACTACTGAGCCGCGCTCCTCCTGTCTGCTACCTGTCACGGACACGAGAACACTTGTCAATAAGCTGAGCTGACTGGGCGAACAGCGCTCGAGTCGCGGACTGACTACTGAGCCGCGCTCCTCCTGTCTGCTACCTGTCACGGACACGAGAACACTTGTCAATAAGCTGAGCTGACTGGGCGAACAGCGCTCGAGTCGCGGACTGACTACTGAGCCGCGCTCCTCCTGTCTGCTACCTGTCACGGACACGAGAACACTTGTCAATAAGCTGAGCTGACTGGGCGAACAGCGCTCGAGTCGCGGACTGACTACTGAGCCGCGCTCCTCCTGTCTGCTACCTGTCACGGACACGAGAACACTTGTCAATAAGCTGAGCTGACTGGGCGAACAGCGCTCGAGTCGCGGACTGACTACTGAGCCGCGCTCCTCCTGTCTGCTACCTGTCACGGACACGAGAACACTTGTCAATAAGCTGAGCTGACTGGGCGAACAGCGCTCGAGTCGCGGACTGACTACTGAGCCGCGCTCCTCCTGTCTGCTACCTGTCACGGACACGAGAACACTTGTCAATAAGCTGAGCTGACTGGGCGAACAGCACTCGAGTCGCGGACTGACTACTGAGCCGCGCTCCTCCTGTCTGCTACCTGTCACGGACACGAGAACACTTGTCAATAAGCTGAGCTGACTGGGCGAACAGCACTCGAGTCGCGGACTGACTACTGAGCCGCGCTCCTCCTGTCTGCTACCTGTCACGGACACGAGAACACTTGTCAATAAGCTGAGCTGACTGGGCGAACAGCGCTCGAGTCGCGGACTGACTACTGAGCCGCGCTCCTCCTGTCTGCTACCTGTCACGGACACGAGAACACTTGTCAATAAGCTGAGCTGACTGGGCGAACAGCACTCGAGTCGCGGACTGACTACTGAGCCGCGCTCCTCCTGTCTGCTACCTGTCACGGACACGAGAACACTTGTCAATAAGCTGAGCTGACTGGGCGAACAGCACTCGAGTCGCGGACTGACTACTGAGCCGCGCTCCTCCTGTCTGCTACCTGTCACGGACACGAGAACACTTGTCAATAAGCTGAGCTGACTGGGCGAACAGCACTCGAGTCGCGGACTGACTACTGAGCCGCGCTCCTCCTGTCTGCTACCTGTCACGGACACGAGAACACTTGTCAATAAGCTGAGCTGACTGGGCGAACAGCACTCGAGTCGCGGACTGACTACTGAGCCGCGCTCCTCGTGTCTGCTACCTGTCACGGACACGAGAACACTTGTCAATAAGCTGAGCTGACTGGGCGAACAGCGCTCGAGTCGCGGACTGACTACTGAGCCGCGCTCCTCGTGTCTGCTACCTGTCACGGACACGAGAACACTTGTCAATAAGCTGAGCTGACTGGGCGAACAGCGCTCGAGTCGCGGACTGACTACTGAGCCGCGCTCCTCCTGTCTGCTACCTGTCACGGACACGAGAACACTTGTCAATAAGCTGAGCTGACTGGGCGAACAGCGCTCGAGTCGCGGACTGACTACTGAGCCGCGCTCCTCCTGTCTGCTACCTGTCACGGACACGAGAACACTTGTCAATAAGCTGAGCTGACTGGGCGAACAGCACTCGAGTCGCGGACTGACTACTGAGCCGCGCTCCTCCTGTCTGCTACCTGTCACGGACACGAGAACACTTGTCAATAAGCTGAGCTGACTGGGCGAGCAGCGCTCGAGTCGCGGACTGACTACTGAGCCGCGCTCCTCCTGTCTGCTACCTGTCACGGACACGAGAACACTTGTCAATAAGCTGAGCTGACTGGGCGAACAGCGCTCGAGTCGCGGACTGACTACTGAGCCGCGCTCCTCCTGTCTGCTACCTGTCACGGACACGAGAACACTTGTCAATAAGCTGAGCTGACTGGGCGAACAGCGCTCGAGTCGCGGACTGACTACTGAGCCGCGCTCCTCCTGTCTGCTACCTGTCACGGACACGAGAACACTTGTCAATAAGCTGAGCTGACTGGGCGAACAGCGCTCGAGTCGCGGACTGACTACTGAGCCGCGCTCCTCCTGTCTGCTACCTGTCACGGACACGAGAACACTTGTCAATAAGCTGAGCTGACTGGGCGAACAGCGCTCGAGTCGCGGACTGACTACTGAGCCGCGCTCCTCCTGTCTGCTACCTGTCACGGACACGAGAACACTTGTCAATAAGCTGAGCTGACTGGGCGAACAGCGCTCGAGTCGCGGACTGACTACTGAGCCGCGCTCCTCCTGTCTGCTACCTGTCACGGACACGAGAACACTTGTCAATAAGCTGAGCTGACTGGGCGAACAGCGCTCGAGTCGCGGACTGACTACTGAGCCGCGCTCCTCCTGTCTGCTACCTGTCACGGACACGAGAACACTTGTCAATAAGCTGAGCTGACTGGGCGAGCAGCGCTCGAGTCGCGGACTGACTACTGAGCCGCGCTCCTCCTGTCTGCTACCTGTCACGGACACGAGAACACTTGTCAATAAGCTGAGCTGACTGGGCGAGCAGCGCTCGAGTCGCGGACTGACTACTGAGCCGCGCTCCTCCTGTCTGCTACCTGTCACGGACACGAGAACACTTGTCAATAAGCTGAGCTGACTGGGCGAACAGCGCTCGAGTCGCGGACTGACTACTGAGCCGCGCTCCTCCTGTCTGCTACCTGTCACGGACACGAGAACACTTGTCAATAAGCTGAGCTGACTGGGCGAACAGCGCTCGAGTCGCGGACTGACTACTGAGCCGCGCTCCTCCTGTCTGCTACCTGTCACGGACACGAGAACACTTGTCAATAAGCTGAGCTGACTGGGCGAACAGCGCTCGAGTCGCGGACTGACTACTGAGCCGCGCTCCTCCTATCTGCTACCTGTCACGGACACGAGAACACTTTTCAATATGGGAGTTGACAGATTACAAACGTTGTGTCTTTCTGCCGTTGTATGTCACATGTGAAAAACAAAAAGATTTCCAAAATGAAAACGTGCAAATCATTTATCAATAATATAACATAACACCCAACAGTCACATACCCAGTAACGATCCCACACTAGGATCCCCTGTGTCGTGTGACCAATACAGACCGAGGACGTTCGAAATATTCAGTAAATTCTCTCGAAACATCCAAAACGTCCAGATGACACACGCGTCCTGCTCTAACAACAGATAGAGCTAGCAACTCTATGCTACTCGTCAATAGATGGCGCGAACAAATCTACGTTTCCTATTATTTTATTTTATTTTTAGCTATTTGGAAAACAAACAGCACTTATATAAGATATATACATTGAACATTTTTCACATAAGGATACAACATAAAAGTAAAGTTGTCCTACGCCACTAGTCGCCAATAGATGGCGCTAAGAAGCTCTAAATGCGCTTACGCCAATAAGTTGGCGTAACCATCGAGAGAATTGTTCTTCGGCTATGTTGACAGCTATCTTTGTTTTAAGGGTTCCGAATTCTGACAAGAAACCTTCGGAACCTGGTTTTCGACCTACACAAGTCTGGGTTATTTCTATCTCGTGTTGTTTTCGGCGCGTCTAGGGCCCCACGTTGGGCGCCATTTGTGAAACTGGCTTTGAAATATTCGTTAAGTTGTTTTGTCCAATAGGATGTGAGAGTCCAGCTGTACAGACCAAACTTTTCACTAGAAACGTGATATTTACCATGATTTTTGAGTTTAGATTGTTCGCGATATTTCGGCATAGATAACGCACCGAGAACACGAGCACAACACTAGAACAAGAAAACGAAGATAGCTGTCAAAGCTATTAACGCCATTATTATTGTATAGTGTATATTGTATTATTATTATTGTATTTATTGAGCAGTGGAAGGAGCTCCACAGATCATATACCAAGATAGACACATCAAACACGTAAATTTGTATGAAGTTTATTTGCGTGCCGTTTTATTTAGGCCTACTTTGCTACGAAATATCTCCATATCTTCTTCTTAGCTGATTTCGAAGATTTTTACAGTTCACTATGGCGCCATTAGGCATTTTTGATTAATATTCTACGTGCTATCGTGAAGACGGCCGAGAGCGATTTGAGGTTTGTTGGGTACAGTTCCAGCGGTTCAAGGGCCGCTTGTCACGTGATCCCCCGGGCCGCGACGCGTCGGCGATCACACGTGTGCTAGATTAAGTTATAAATAAAGTGCTTTTTATATGTATGTTAGTTTCTAAGGTATTTATGTTGCTTTGGGCTTATTGTTTAGGTTTAATGCAATTTTCAATAAGCCTGAAATAAAGATTTTGAATTGAATTTGCTAATAGGTAAATTGCGCAAACTTTCAGACAGGAAAAAAGGCACGCAAAGTGGGTGCACTTGCGGCGTCTATATTGATCTGTGGCGGCTACGTTACCTCTGTGTTCGTCGTGGTGCATCGACAGCGAGGCGACCGACTGGCCGTCCCACGCAGTGCTGCCCGTCGGAGACAGCTGAGACACACCTGCAATAGTACAATATACATATGATTACTATCTTACTGCGTCAATTTTTTATAGAGACCATTCTTTGACCACGATCTCACCAACAGGTGAAATTAAGGTAAGTGACGATGTGGCCGAAGATGGAGCACAAAGGTCTAGAACAGGGGTTCCCAAAGTGGGCGACAACGCCCCCTTGTGGGCGCTGCAGGCCTAAAGGGAGGCGGTAAGAGACCCAGCAAAAAAATGGGGGCGTCAAATCAGACACACTTTCACATTTTAATAGTTATTAGTATTCCTAGATAGGTAATTTTCGTAGATAATAGACCGCGGGCAATCATGCTTTAACAAGTTTTTGTTAAATAACCCGATTTGTGCATGTTTATAATCTCCGCTAATATAGCTCACAATAATTAATTAAATTTGAAGTTATAGTGGTTTTTAAGTAAATGAAAAAATTAGGGCACTAAAAAATAATTTATTCTCAAAGTGGGCAGTAGACAAAATAAGTTTGGGAACCCCTGGTCTAGAAGGCACCTCACTCTAGCCTTGAAGAGACCCAGATTATAGTTTTCAGGAAAGACAGACGACGGTAGTTTATTCTCACTCCTTAGCAGTTCGCATTATAAAGGTAGAACTGAACGTTAGTACGAATAGAGGGTATACTAGTGAGGTAAGGAAAGGATGGTACCGAGCCGTGCGCCTGCTCTTCCTATGATGAAAAGGAGATGGTGGGATCAGATCGTGAAGTTCCTGGGAGAATTCCCCGAAATGTAAACTATAGAAGATCGAAAGGCACGAGACTTAACGGCGGTGCTCGAGACTCTGGATATACCTTTCTAACTTTTTAAACTATCATGGTTATGTACATTCTTTTCACTAGAAACATTTAAAACAAATCGGGAACAGTATAAAACTCAAAAATCATGGTAAATATCCCGTTTCTAGTGAAAAGTATACACCTTTCTGTTCAATAATAGAAGTTTATAAAACTGTTGCTTAATTAGGCTTCTTAAAATATGAGTGTGAGATGAAAAACCGGCAAAGTGCGAGTCGAACTCGCGCATGAAGAGTTCCGTACCATTATCTATAAAAACCGCAAAAAAATCATGTCTGTTGTATGGGAGCCCCCTTAAATATTTATTTCATTGTTTTTTAGTATTTGTTGTTAAAGCGGCAACAGAAATACACCTAACTATCACTAATCAACTGTCTAACTATCACGGTTCATGAGATACAGCCTGGTGAAAGACGGACGGACAGAGGAGCCTTAGTAATAGGGTCCCGATTTACCCTTTGGGTACGAAACCCTAAAAAAACCTATATTATTATACAGTTGTCCATAGAAGAGCTGTATCATAACGTAATTTAAAAAAAAAGAAAAAAGTTTTGTTTTGAACTATTGAATCTTTATATTTGAGTATGAGAGTCGAGATACGAAGTCGAACGAAGCTCAAAGATGTTGGGAATCGTATAACGGAACTAAAATGGAGTTGGGCAGGACACCTGGCAAGAGGTGACGATAGGTGGAGTATGGCGCTGAATGGCGACTAAGAACTGGGTACAGAAACGTTGGTCGTCCAGCAGCAAGATGGGCAGACGATATCGCATGCGTCGCGGCCGAGCCTGGATGAGACTGGCACGGGACCGTGAGGAATGGCACAGGCAAAGAGAGGCATATACTCAGCAGTGGGTGAAGTCAGGCTGTGCATGATGATGATGATGAAAATAGATGAACGTTATTGTAATACTCACTGTTGTTGTGGTGCCCCGAGTCGTAGTGCCGGCGCGAGGGCTTCACCTGCTTCAGAGACAGGTCGGGGTACTATAATACTCACTGTCGTCGTTGTTGTTGTGGTGCCCCGAGTCGTGGTGCCGGCGCGAGGGCTTCACCTGCTTCAGAGACAGGTCGGGGTACTATAATACTCACTGTCGTCGTTGTTATTATGGTGCCCCGAGTCGTGGTGCCGGCGCGAGGGCTTCACCTGCTTCAGAGACAGGTCGGGGTACTTCCTCGGCTGGAAACACAAATATCTAATATTATAAATGCGAAAGTTTGTGTGTGTGTGTGTTAGTGTGTTTGTTACATCTTCACGCTGAAACGGCTGGACGGATTTGGATGACATTTGGAATGGAGATAATTGGACTCCCAGAATAACACATAGGCACATATTTATCCCGATACTCCCACGGGATCGAGACTTACGCGGGTAGCACCGCGGGGCGCAGCTAGTATCGAATATAGTTTTGTACGTGACATTCATCTAAAAAGGAATTTGCTGTGGTGTGTCCATCCTAAGAATAGATCTTTCCATCTCCTCCCGTGGATGTCATAAAAACCCGTAAAGGATTACCCCTACTTGTAGATAAGATTTGTTAGTATAAGATTTGTCCTGGCTGCTAGCTTATTATGGAATGTGTTATTACTGGAAGAAAGCGTTAGCCGAGTCATTCATGGGAAGCAATGGCGACGATGGGCCCACCACTTGTCACGTCTTTATTCCTACGGTGAAAAGAGGACCATTTAGGCTCTGCCTATTCTTTCGGAGAAAAAGGTGTGTTTCTATGTGTGTATGTATTGTCAGGATTTTTTCAAGCTAGATTAGCCTCCGTAAATATGGCCGCGTGTAGACAAAAACAGCATCTATAGTAACTATACAGAACGATAGAGTACTGAATTAAGGCGATATGTTAAAATACCAAATGGGCGGAGTCTAGCAAGCAAACAATAGCTGCAAGAAAGTGACAGCGCTATTACTCACTTGAACCCGGGAAGAGATGAGGTATAGATTTCTTCAGCTCGGAAGTAACTGTTGTAAGCGACAAATGATAAAACTTCGTTTTGCTTCTAAAGTAGCAAATATACAAAATAAATTCTCTTCTATTAATCTTAGTAATGTGATTACCTACTGAATAGTATAAAATTTTACGCTTAATATTTTCTCTAATCAAAGAAGGGACCTAAAACCGGTTTTAGGGGGCCAATTTTAAAAAATAGAGCTATCGAGAAAAGTTTCACTAATCGTGTTTTTGATCTATGATTTATTTAGAGATTCGGTCCTTCCTCATCCGGTTCGAAGGACCAAAATGTACAGTCAGGAAGGTTTCCCTGGGAACCCCGACTGCACATGCAATATCTCTACGGCAAGGCAATAGACGTACAGCCTGAACCCCAAGTTCCTAGCGTCCAAGTCCCCTAGTGTCTCTAGCGGCCCTAGATCCCTAGCCCTAACCGTAGAGTGATGATACATAAATAGATATAATAAGTGCGGGATGTCCACTATCATGAGACCTAAGGTAGTCGACGGGGTGCTGGTAGGATCCAGGTATATGGATAGATGGTTTCCTCACGCCAGTCAAGCGGGCTCGCAAGACTGATTAAAGGCTGAGGGGTGTCTTCGCCAGGTGGGAGGTGTATGGTGAGGTAGGATGCATCAGCGGTAAGGCAGAGCCTCAGCGCTTCAGCAGGGTATGAGGTCCGGCCGTCAGAGAGTAGCCCTGACCGTGCCGGTGGAATGAGACAACCAATTGCTCGATAACGTCTGATGTATTTTCATAATTAACACTTAACTTATTTATACTCTTAACTATACAGGGTCTAACACACACTAACGCTAGTTCTACTATTACATCTTGTCACGTTCTGCTTAGGTTGAGGGTTTGCTGGTGGACTTGCGGTAACTGCTGATACCACCGACCTCGGTCGCGTGCTGTTAGGAATGCATGTTCAGGCTTGAACATTTTTACTGTATTAACATCAAGTTTGTAACCTTTACTGTTACTGAGTGAGCGTGTAACGCAACGACTCCAACATTTTAACATACCGTATTAACTTCAGAAGTACTTCTGTGAACTATAGAAGTAGTACTCGCGAATAGTAGACATCTGACGGCCATAAGACCGTAGTCAAAGCTAGCGACTGACGCAAGGGGGACCGTGAGAGAACCATTGTGCTGCATCACACATCCACACACCCACGAACATACACATACATATAACTTTTGAAACTATCATGGTTATGTGCATACTTTTCACTAGAAACGGGATATTTACCATGATTTTTGAGTTTTATAATCGTGATCATGGCGCATGCATCTGTGCCGAAATATCGGGAACAATTAAAACTCAAAAATCATGGTAAATATCCCGTTTCTAGTGACAAGGATATACACATACATTCAAACACGCATACACATACACCTACATACACATGCACCCACACACTTTTATGATTGTGATCAATCTGTTTGTAGCCACTAGTAAGTTTTATTTGTTACTAGCGACTCGCCCCGGCTTCGCACGTATAGCCCCCGGTGAAAAACAGCCCCCCCCCCCCCCCCTGATATTTTATTACTTACTCTGCTATTCGGAGCGGAGAAGAATCCACAAAAAAAGAGATAACTAACATCGGTCCAGCCGATCTTGAGTTATAAGTGGTGTAACTAACGACTTTGTTTTATATATATAGATCTGTCGTACTAAGTAGAACCTTTTGTTAATTTTAAGCTGTGTAGACATTTTTTGGCCATAATTTTGTAAATGTTACATATCATTAATTGTATAAATCGCTGTTGGTTTACCGATATAAATAAAATCACTTACGAACTTAGGCATCTGCTTGACGGGCGGGCGCGGCTCGATCTCGAGGCTGCGCGCGTAAACGTAGTTCGTGATCTCGTTGTCGTCCTTCCCCGGGAACGGCTCCAGGGACTCCAGGAACGACTGGAACACAATCATAAATAATAATAAATAAATAATGCTGGACAGTTTACACAACATTATCTAGCCCCGAGCGAAGCAAAGCTTGTGTTATGGGTACCAGATAACTGATATTACTTTGTGAATGTCGGAACAAGCTGATGGCCCACCTGATGTTAGGCCTTTAACAATGCATTACCGCCTAGGTCACGTCCACCTAGGACGCACCCTATGTGGCATTGCCCGCCACCATGAGACCTAAAGATGAAAATTCTCATGTGCCTGTAATTTCACCCGCACCCATACCCTTCAAACCGGAACACAGCAATGCGAGCACTACTACTTTGCGGCAGAAGTAGGTATGGTGGTAGTTCTTCCCCGGACGAACTCGTACACAAAAAAGCTCTACTTCTAACAAACTTAATACAATACGTTACATAGATAAATATTTCTTATTATACATAGAAAATACCCAGAACACCCTAAACATATATCTGCAGATCGTAAAAATATTTGTTCAGAGGCGGGAATCGAACCCGCAACCTCCTGCGTCGCAGGCGAACCATCACCCGCCGCGACACAGATGTCGTCATTATGGATCGACATGATGCACAGTTTGCGCTCGCGAGGTATACTGTCCGCAGAGCTGCTAGTGTTGTGTTGTGTAAGTGTACGCGAGTCCCACGCGTGGGCCACTCACCCTCGTGCGCGGCTCGACGGTGAGGCAGTACGGCTGGTTCTGGTACTGCTGGATCTCGCCCGTGATCTCGGCCACCTTGCGCCGCTTCGACAGATTGATAAGTTCAGTGTTCTGCAGATAGTCTGTCGACAAATAACTTCGATCAAGAATACAACTAGATTTCGGGTCACGAACAAAATCAAAGCTAAATACTGTCCGCGTGGGTATATATACTTATCAGCTATATTTGTTTACTACCGAACTGAAACAAAAGTTTTAAAACAGTTCTAAGTTTAACCTAATTACAACCATGACACCTAGCAATAAAGTAGCAAATCTTCAAAATATTATCTTATACTTACGATCATTCGTCTCAAAAAACGAGCAAAGCAATAAATTACTCCTGTCACTTAGAAATGAAAAGACATACGTTAAACAACATTTAGTGTGAAATCAACCTTAAAGAGCTACAAATAAAGTTCACACAAATACAAATAAAATATAAGAGCTCACTTTTCAAGTGAGTGTCATTAATATCCAAATGAGGAGCAATTACAGTTTAGAACGGAGCGGGCTCTCAGATATACCTCTTTAGTATAAAATCCCCTCAGTTATCAGACTCTCAAGTGACTATAAATGACTGTGTCGTAATCTCTCAATAATGCTGTACTTACCTAGGTTACCTTCCTCTATGTGCAGTATATAATAAATAAATAATAAATAATGCTGGACAGTTCACACAACATTATCTAGCCCCAAGCTAAGCAGAGCTTGTGTTATGGGTACTAGATAACTGATATACTTAATACAATATATTACATAGATAGATATTTTTTATTATACATAGCAAAAACCCAGAACACCCTGAACAAATATCTGCGATCGCACTAATATTTGTTCCGAGGCGAGAATCGAACCCGCAACCTCCTGCGTCACAGGCCAAGCTTCGCCCGCCGCGCCACAGAGGTCGTCAATCGTCATATTGGTGAGGTACATGCCGAAGAAGGGCACGCAGGGCGGGTTGATGCTGCGGAGCCGTTCAATAATGTTGTACGTACCTAGGTTACCTTCCTCTATGTGCAGTATGTTGGTGAGGTACATGCCGAAGAAGGGCACGCAGGGCGGGTTGATGCTGCGCAGCCGTTCAATAATGCTGTACGTACCTAGGTTACCTTCCTCTATGTGCAGTATGTTTGTGAGGTACATGCCGAAGAAGGGCACGCAGGGCGGGTTGATGCTGCGGAGCCGTTCAATAATGCTGTACGTACCTAGGTTACCTTCCTCTATGTGCAGTATGTTGGTGAGGTACATGCCGAAGAAGGGCACGCAGGGCGGGTTGATGCTGCGCAGCCGTTCAATAATGCTGTACGTACCTAGGTTACCTTCCTCTATGTGCAGTATGTTGGTGAGGTACATGCCGAAGAAGGGCACGCAGGGCGGGTTGATGCTGCGGAGCCGTTCAATAATGCTGTACGTACCTAGGTTACCTTCCTCTATGTGCAGTATGTTGGTGAGGTACATGCCGAAGAAGGGCACGCAGGGCGGGTTGATGCTGCGCAGCCGTTCCTGGTACCGTCTAAAATGATCTGAATTGAGTTCTCTAAACTCTTCTAGCGCTCGTATCAGTCGGAGCGGGACCATCTGGAACAAATCAAGAGTTTTCACTGCCGTGCCGACTTCACGTATCTTAAACACCCGTCCAGAAACTTAATAAACCTATCAATTGTCTTGTCACCCATTGTGCCTTAACACCAAAATATCTTACAAGTACAAGTGTCTAAGCGGGAGTGACTTGGGCCCAAAATACGAGTATATTAAACCTAAGCGAATTACACCCCTTAACGCTCCAAATGTATATTAACCCCTCTAATGTCGTAACGACCACCCCCCCCCCCCCCCCCCCCTTTAAGTCTTAACCCCTCAGATAAGTCTTTAACTAAATAAAATAAATAATGCTGGACAGTTCACACAATATTATATTATAGCCCCAAGCTAAGCACAGCTTGTGTTATGGGTACTAGATAATTGATATACTTAATACATTACAATAGATAGATATTTTTTATTATGCATAGAAAATAACCAGAACACCCTGAACAAATATCTGCAGATCGTACAAATATTTGTTCCGAGGCGGGAATTGAACCCGCAACCTCCTGCGTCGCAGGCGAACCTTCGCCCGCCGCACCACAGAGGTCGTCACCTACTAGTACCTTATCTCTAATCTTCATCCCCGGGTCCTAATCCCCCAGCGAGTGAGAGCCTAAATTCCCCAAGCGAGTAAGATAAAAATTACCTGGAAGGTGTTCTTGAGCCTGTGCACGGCGGCGCTGCCGCACGCCGCGGAGACGGCTAGGACGCCGTTGAAGTTGTTGAGGTCGCGCAGCGCCAAGCCCACCTCGAGCAGGCGACACACCACGCCGACGCGCTCCTCCTGGTTGTCGCTCTCCACTATCCACCGCTCCATCCAGCGCGTGAACTGCAACACAACTCAGCATGTTCCTGTCTCACGCTACTGCTTCGGCCTGCGTTAGCTCAGCAACCAGCTAGCGGATTACGTAACTCTGTTGCTATCAGTTTCAATGACACTACATATCATCGAATGTTTGGTTCTAAGAGTGAGGAGTGGAGGTTTCAAGATGTTTTCCTTTCAGAGCCATTAACCTGTTCACCTAACACACGGTGACCAAAAAATAACAAGTGACACAAAGAGCGAACTGTTACACCGCCCGGATATGCGGATATGAGGTTTTAAAAAAGATAAAATTAAAATGACTCGGAGAAATTCTGAGAAAACGAGTGTCGCGGTCGGTGATGAAGACTGAAAGCAGGTGCTCTAGTCCTGTAGGAATCAAAAACTGCTTGAATGCATTTTCGGGAGATAATATCTACCAAAAAGTGATAATAACGCAAAAACGATAAAACGATAAAAATGCATTTTCGGGAGATAATATCTACCAAATCACTTACATTATTATCGGTACTACTGACATTGTAGGGCTATAACAGAACGAAGCTGGTCTGAGGCCAGGATCGAGAAATGTATAAGCTGATAATTGACTGTGATAAATGTACTCACATTAGTGGTATGTTTGATGATCTTCAATAAATTAGGACTAGTCTTCTCCTTGTCTTTCTTGGTCCACACAGCTCCCACCAGCTCCGAAGGTTTAACCTGAAAACATAACATTTTCAAATTGTTAACCCTTGTTACAGACCAGATAACACGTTTGGATGTGTGGAGATAACTAGCGAGCGTAGAGAGTCGAGCAAACTGAAGGTGGAGCTGGCCAGAACTTGAGTAGCGTCAGCTGCCTCGCACACTCACAGCTCATATCCCAGAACTTGATTTTATTTTTCAAAATGGCGTCGATATGTGCATCATGGGTTTCTTTTGACGATTTCATTGAAAGATCACACAAAAAACGACTCTACAAATGAACCAATCACCTGCCCATACAGCTGGAACTATAGTAGCGTCAGCTGCACTGATACCCCAGAATTTGACTCCGTACGTCAGCATGGCGTCTACATATACATCATGGGCTTCTTTTACGATTTCACTGAATATCTAACGACTCTACCTCACCTGTCGATAGAGCTGGAACTCGAGAAGTGTCAGCTGCCTCGCCAGCTCGACGGGGTGCAGCGCGAGGGGGTGCCACGCGTGCTGGTCGGGCGGGTCGGCCACGTGGCGTAGCACGTGCGGAGGCGGGCGGTCGAACACGTGCGCCACGCCCGCACCCGCACCGCTCTCCGCTTCTAGGCTCTGTCAAACAGAGAGAACATCGATCAAGAAAAATTATTTTCGAAAAAAAAACGACTTCTATGTTATAGTTAGGCCTATAGGAATTTATCCCCAATACAAGAATTTTATAATATTAGTGAGCGTAACCATGCGCTGATCAAAATGAGTCTAAACACGGCCAGTCTACTATTATCCATCGAGGAGTTCCGTTGTCCACCATCTCCATCGACCATCGTTGTGATCTCCATCATGAGATCAGCTCGCTGGCACCATCATATTGTATTGTCATCGGAACTTGACAGGTATGCCAAATTTCAGCTCAATCGGTTGAGGATAACTGCATTAAAATTCAGTTGCAAGATTCCACCCGGAAAAACATACATACCTACAGTGCAAGTTAAATAAAAGATGGTAAAATTATGAATATTAAGATCCCCCCGCGGCTTTGCTCGCGTGTATCTGGGACAAACAGTAGGCTGCGTCAATCTAGGTCCAAGAAAACTTCATATAAATCGTATACATTGTTTCAATGATTCAACCCAATTTTTCAAATAGAAACTTAAATATAAATTATTACCTTTCTTTGTAACGTTTTTAATACACTTTGCACCCATTTCCTCATAGGTTTTCCATCAACGGATTCTAAAAATTCCCTCAATCGTTCCAACAGCGCAGGGTCTCGCTCGAAGTCGTAGAAATGTTGGTCGACCCAATGCCGGATTACATTTATTACCCTGGAAAAAGAAGTGCCATTATTTTTCTAATCTGCCAATCGACTATTAGGGATTTTGGTTGCTTCCACTTAACCATACGGATTTTGAACAGTCACGATTTTAACCATACGGTTTCTGAACTGTACCCTTACCACAAGTTTCTGACGTTATCGAATCGCTATCGAAACGGCGCGGTAGTCAGTGTGAAATTTTGGCCAATGACATTGGGGTGACTAGAAATTTTAATAGCATGATTGGTTAATATTTGACATTGACTATCAACTCGCTAGCGATTCGATAGTACGGAATAGAGTCAGAATAGAAAATTAGAATTAGAGTTTTAACTGTAATTCGGGGACAACTCGATTTTTCAAACATATATGGATTTTGAACTGACGAGACTTCGAACATTAATCGAGACATGGTTCTATCAGTATTTTCACAACACTCAGTAATTTGAGACCCGTATTAATACTTGGCTCGCTACCTCACCTAAACTTAACAGGCTGTTGAAACTCTTTCCGATATCTCTTCCAGTCCTCCCTCGCCGTGTTCTTGCTAAGCTTTTCCGCGTCGCTGCTCGCTGCGCTCTCTATGCTCTCCGCTGTCGAACACAAACAAAACATTTATAAATAGCTACACACACTTTGACATACTATGCCGAGCTTGTGGTTACAATTCAAAGTATAAACAATCATCATTTTGAGTCGGCGTATTTATGTGACCTTACATACATAAATTGATTTAAACGAGAGTAGTTTTTTTTTAATACATCATAAATTTTAAACCATCCAAGAACTTTTATATTATGTTTCTTGCTGCTACGGAACCCTTCATGGGCGAGTCCGACTCGCACTTGGCCGCTTTTTTCCCTGAAAGGGTGGGCAGAACCTCAATGGGCCTCTTTTCACTGTGAGTTGCACCATCGTGGGATATAAACGTGACAAGTAGTGAGCTCATCGCCGCCATTGCTTCCCACGACTGACTCTGCTAACACATTCCTTAAATAAGCTAGCAGCCAGGACAAATCTTATACAAACGAATCTTACAAACAAGTCCGGGTATTCCCTTAGTCGGCTTTTACGACATCCATGGGAGGAGGCGGAGGGGTCTATTCTAGGGCCGGACACACCACGGCTACACCTATTAAATTAATCACTAAAACCAAGACATGTTGGTTACATGTTAAAAATGGTAGTAGTAGAGCTCTTTCTGAAAGAGTTTGTTATAATTCTTATAATTCTTTATTGTACATGGAAAACTTTTTTTTTCCCTTAACCTGTTTCGTCCCACTGCTGGGCAAAGGTCTCCCCAAAATTCTTCCACTTGTCCCTGTCTCTGGCAGTTTCCCACCACTCCTTTTCAAAATTCACAAGATCGTCCCGCCAACGCTTTCTCGGCCGACTCGAAAAGAGATTACAAATAAAATATAACAAAGATATGTACAAAGGTGCTTAACCCTAAAGAGAAATTACACACATAACGACATATTTTAAGAGTTTGTTGTGAAAGAGTTTGTTTTAAAAGAGTTTGTTTTAAAAGAGATTGTTGTAAAAGAGTATGTTGTAAAATAGTATGTTGTAAAATAGTATGTTGTAAAATAGTATGTTGTAAAATAGTATGTTGTAAAAGAGTATGTTGTAAAAGAGTATTATGTAAAAGAGTATGTTGTAAAAGAGTATATTGTAAAAGAGTTTGTTGTAAAAGAGTTTGTTGTAAAAGAGTTTGTTGCGAAAGAGTTTGTTCGGGCAAGTACTACCACCGCCGAACCTATTTCTACCGCCAAGCAGTAATGTGAGCATTTCTGTGTTCCGGTCTGAAAGGTGTGCATTCCAGTGAAATTACAGGCACATGAGTGCAATGGCATTTAGGGCGCGTCCTAGGTGGACGTGACCTTAGAGATATTATTTGATGTGGGCTGGAAATACCAGGTGGCCCACATGCCAGTTTCGATACTTACTCAAATAAAAACAAACAATTAAACATAATCTAGCTTTTAATTTACATAATCGTCGAATAATTTTGATACTTTACCAATGTCGATTTCTAGTAACGACGTGTTTGGACTGTGGCCCTTTTTAGGCGTCTTGATCCTTGGTACTGGCGTGCGCAAAAGACATTTACGAATATAAGAAGTAAGCTAAAATGTATAAAAAATATTTTGTAAAACTACTAACTAAATCGAGTCGGCTTGATGTATTCAATTTTTTTCTATGTCTATGAGCGGCAGTCTTCACCCGGTTCGGTTGTATGAAAACTCTCCTAAGCCGGTCTAATCACTCCCGGAGCAAAAGGATCCTTTAAATTTGGTGAGATGCCCTTCAGAAGTAATTTTCGTTTTGAGGGTATAATTCTAAATCTGCTAAACCCTATTCGATCAAACTTTTCCAGCTGGTAAAGATTGAACCCGCGAACAACCCAACCAAATATCATAACGCTAATTCTCATAGAAGCTTATTAGTCTCAGTTCAAAGTTGTAAAATTTTCTTACCATGTCTAGGCGCGTCGTACACTTCACCCGGCTCCGGTATACGAAACCTCTCTATAAGTAGGTCTAACAGTTCACTCGCGGAACAAAACGACCGGTATGTAGTGAGGAACGTTCGTACAAGGTTGAGATCTGCGTATATATGGTAGGTAAGACGTTCGACAAGTTTCAGTAGCGTCGCACCCTGTAGACAAAAATAAATATTAACATCATATAGGAAATGAATATACGTGCATAATAGGAGCCTATGCGATACGCAATTAATCTTACACCACACCTCAACCGGGTCACTGACCTAACGCAGGGTGACCATAAAAGAACCAGTGATAAAACGAACGAAAGAAACGAGGACAGTAATTCTAGACATATCGGGTTTTTGTTCCAGTGCAAAGTAAATTAGAATGTATTAGCGTATCCGGCCTGAGAGTAGAGCCTGTCTCCTCCCGTGGATGTCGTAAAAGCCGACTAGGGTATTACACCCAGGGTATGCAATGAGCAGCGATCTCCAACCTGCCTGCCATGCGTGGGGATTATGGCAAACCCCCCCATTGCATTCTATGGGAAGGCCTCGTCCAGCAATGATGTAATATTACACTGCAAGGGGACGCACAGGACTTTTTTTATCCTAGGGGGACACGTCAAGGAGACAACCAGGAATAATTCCACATTACCTTGATCAGGGGGACATTAAGTGGACTATGTTCTTCTAAAACTATATTATCGGGCGAATCGGGGACCGCAAATCGATACAATTCCGCTGGTGGAAGCTGGAGGGGGTGCCGTTTCTCCAGGTCCAGGAGTATACTGAAATGAAAAACAATACATTTGAAAGAGGAGCATAGTTTGGCAGGTGAGAAAGAAAGGTTGATCAGTGAGGAGGTAAGTTTGACATGTAAGGAGATATGGTAGGTGCCTAGGTGGTGATATGAGTCCATAAGATGGTTGCTTTTCCGTACTAACCTTTTTTATTTTTAAAGTACAGAGTATAATAAAATTTTACACTGATATAATTGTTGTTGGCTTTTATATTGGTAATTATTTGCGGCAAATCATATTTGGTTGAAGAAAACACTGGATTCATAGCAAAAACAACATCGAAATTTTAGTCCATACAAGTCAGTTCGATGTTATTTTCGCTATTAATCCAGTATTTTCTTCAACCAAATATGATTTGCCGATTTTGCTGCAAATAATGACCCGTGTTAAAGGCAACAACAGTCATTTCAGAGTTAAATTATACTCTGTACGCCCATATTTGGTAAAATACGTAAGTATGGAAAAGCAACCACCTTAATGAGTTACTATTAGCACGGGGTCTCATCCCAAAGAAAAAATATATTGTTCTATTGAAGTTTAATAGATGGCGTTACGGGTATAGATTTGTTATTGAAGTATGTGAAAAATGAATATTAGATCCTGAAAAAAAGATTTTCTAATAGCAAGAAATACCCATAACATGGGAAAATTAAATAAATGCCTCTGTAATCAAGTTTAATTATTTTTCAAATGATGTTGTTTCTCTGGCGGTAAATATTTGAACTACGTTGGGGTAGACACAGTTTAATTTAGTACCACAGGTAGTAATGACTTGATAGATGCCGTTATTTAAAAAAACAGATGACACGCCTATATGACGTCATGCCCGAAATGAAAGAGAAAACTAGTATTTCCGTATTTCCTTTCTATTCTAAAATTTTCAAATAAAATGTCAGACTTCAATTTTGATATCATTGTAACCAAAGACGAATATATATATAAAAGACAATGTCCTGCTGACTGACTGACTGACTGACCGAGTGACAACGCACAGCCTAAGCCGCGTAGAGACTTGGAATTTGGAGGGTGTGTTTGTCTTGATGCGAAGGGTTGTAACTAAGAAAAGAATTTCGAAAATTCTTATGCTAAGCGTAAAACAAAAATGCTCTGTATTTCGGAAAGCGTTGGCTACTTGAAATTTCCGCTTCGGCCGTCAGGGAAACCGGCGTTTCGTTACTGGTTCTAAGTAGTTTCCTCAAATAAAATAAAACAAACATAAAAATTAGCAATATATGAAAAATGCCACGGGAACGAAATATGGTAGTGTATTTTTTGAACAAAGACAACTTTGTATAAAAATACACTGCCATATTATAGCGTATTTCGACGTAAAATATAGTTTCACGGTATAGGTAGTTGTTGGGATTCAAATATTTTCAGGAGTGGGACTCCTAAATTGAAATACGAACTGAGTGTTCGTTCGTTTCAAAGGTTGTGTCACGGTGTGGTTGTTAATGTTAAAGGTGTTTTCTACACGCCGGGAAATTATTCTGACTACGCGCGGACGAAGTCGCGAGCGGGTCATCTGTTGAGTTTGAAAAATCATAATCGACATACAGGGTGATTGGAAGATGTGTGCAAAGCTGTAAGGGGAAGGTAGTTTAGACCATTTAGAACTATTTAAGCCATAAAAGTTATAAGACGAAGTCCGACTATTTCTTATTACCGTTTTTTTTTCGTAATACCCTGAAATTTTCAGTTAATTGCTAATAATTGCCAGTTTTATTGATAAATGTTTTCTTTTATTTTATTTTGTAATTCAAGTAATGTGTAAGCAATCTAACAAAACATGGTCTAAAGCATCTGTGTCATCAGACATTTTCAGTACAGACACTTTAGTTCACAAAAAAAATAAAAGATTTAAAGAATCAGGTTTGTGAAAACAATGTTTTTTTTAGCTGATAGTCACTGCATGATGCCGAGTTCTTGGAGTATGGACTGATTGGTACGAAACTCAGTCCCCGAAATCCCAAGCATTCTTCTCCAGCACCACATCTCAAGAGCATCTATCCTCTTTTTCTCGCTCTCTCTAAGAGTGCATGTTTCTGCAGCATAGAGGAATATGGGAAACACCAGCGCTCTAACGAGACGGATCTTAGTAGATTTAGTTATGCTACGACTTTTCCATATCTTGCTCAGTTTATCCATGGCGGACCTAGAAATCGCCATACGTTGCTTGATTTCGTCAACGCATCCACCATTGTTTGTGATCAAAGATCCGAGGTAAATGTATGATTGGACCTCATCACAGTTTGCGATTTGCGTGGCTTCCGGCAAGTTGTTATTGACACGGTCAACAATCATCACTTTCGTTTTGCTGCGGTTGATCTTCAGTCCAAACTCGAGGCTGATGTTTTACATCTTGAAAAGACTAAATTTCCCTTACAGCTTTGCACTCACCTTCCAATCAGCCTGTGTACCTACGTGTCTAAGTTTATTTAATTTTTAATTACAGTTGCAGGAGCTAGGTGGCTCTAGCTTTAATTTTCCTGCTAGCGGCATCTAGCGCCCAGGTCAGGCAACCAAAATAGCCCGCATAATAGCCCGAGTTATGGCGGTCGCGTTTTGTTGTATGGCGTGAGGTATATGTACTAGTATAGTATTATTTTATCTGTGCTATTAGGAAATCATAAAATTATTTGAAAGTTTCATGCATGAGGACCATAATTTGGTAAAGGTTTGTGAATGAGGAGGATCGTTTGATCTGAGATGAGGAAAGTTAGATAAGTGAGAAGTATATCTAATGAGTTAGGAAACTTTTGTTAGTGACAACAAAGAAAAAATGATTAGATAAGATAAAAGTATGAAAAGTGAGATGAAGTGAGGAGCAAAGTACAACAAGTGAGTAGCTAAATTTGGTAAAGTAATGAAATAAGCTAAAGCATAAGTGAGATGCAATTTAAACAAACTACAAAAAAAAACCGTAGAATAAGGCATAAAGGGTTGATGATTAAAAATAAGGAGAAATTGATTAAAGATGTGATAAGTTTGATTAATGATGAGCAAAGTTTGATGTATGAGAAGCAAAGTTTAACGTACCTATCTAAGCTTCTATCCAACATTGGTTTAGTGTTCAACATAACGAGATCGCACATCCAGTTCCGTTTCTCGGCGCACGAGCCGCAAGCCACGGCCACGGGCGCGCCCACGCGTGGGCACAGCTCTACCACGTGTCTCCATTCTGTGGGTAACAATATTTAAACGCTAAGTAATGTTACAATACTTTATTTTAGCCAAGCATGCTGGCGCTGATGTTTTTTTTAATCAATTATACTGACGGACGCATTCGCGAATGTCAACAAAACGACATTCGTAACTTCCCTGGGCTGTTCTTCGCTATGACAATAACGTGTGACTTCACAATGTATTCTGAACGATAATTCCACGCAGATATCGTAACGAGTCCGCGTTATGTCACGTTTGGTCATAGCGAATAAGGGGGCTGGTCTATCAATGCAATATCCCTGCCACTCAATAGCGGCCCAAGCACCATTGTAAAGGAACTAGACTCTTTTTTTTTGTGCAACTTGGTATAACGGATCAAGCAGATGGCCCACCTGATGATAAGCGGTACCCTCTGCCTATGAACAGTGCATTATCACATAGGTCAGGTCCACCTAGGACACACCCTATGCGGCATTGCACTGCGCCCGCCACCCTCAGACATAAATATGAAGTCTCAGGTGCCTGTAATTTCACCGGCTCCCATACCCTTCAAACTGGACCACAGCAATGAGAGCACTACTGCTTTGCGGCAGAAATAGGCATGGTTGTAATTCATCCCCGGACGAACTCTTAAACAAAAAAGCTCTACTAATACTCAACCTTTCCTTTGATCCATTATAACTGTCTGTAATAGTTTTATCTTACTAGCCTTGTATGTCAGGCTTTTGCCATCAGTAGTAGGTCAATCTTACGGCCTGCCGTAAGATTAAACCGTCTCTGTCAGGTCTATCTTAAGACTGCGCTTACACCAGGCAGAAATCTCCATACAAAAAAAAAAGCCTCGCGCCGCCCAAAAACGGGGTTTTTATAGAATATCTCGTAAAATATATAGATAATTTTACAAAACCCCTACAGTAAACCCTCGGCTTTGTTGTATTGATTTTATTAATCAGATTTTTTACCCAATAATATGCACCATTTTAAACAATCGACGCAGGAGGTTGCGGGTTCGTTTCCCGCCTCGGAACAAATATTTGTGCGATCCGCTGATATTTGTTTAGGGTGTTCTGGGTATTTTTTATATATATTAAAAAATATCTATCCATGTAATATATTGTATTAAGTATATCAGTTGTCTAGTACCCATAACACAAGCTCTGCTTAGCTTGGGGCTAGATAATGTTGTGTGAACTGACCAGCAATTTTTTTTTTTGTCTAAGTTATTTACCTTCTGTGTCAGGTCTGTCCACGAGCTCCATTTTCCTGACGTGTAGCTTCTCCTTGAGCTTGAGTTGCTGCATTCCGCTGAGGAAGCTGCCGCCGCCGCCGCTGTTCCCCACGCCCACCTGCGATGCCAACATATCCCGTGAATGGACGCACAGAGTACAAACTTCAAACGTAACCTCATTACATTATGGTGGTTGCTTTCGCTTGTGGCGCGTTTTTTTTTTTTGTGTTTTTGCTCATCACTGCTCATCAACACTTCTTCAGATAGCGAAAACTATGTTGCCGGTAATTATATGACCTCAAAAACACGGAAAATTTAGAATTTCGCACCACAAGCGAAAGCAACCACCTTAAAGGTTTAATGCGCATCACCGTGGCACTTAAGACGTCCACATTCCCTATTGTGGTACTGTTATTTATGATACTTATTTATTCTAAAACTCTTAACAAAATAATTTTTTTACTATAAAGGAATACTACCTACAAAACATATATAGTATAAAAAACATTATAGTAAAAAATATAAATCAAAACGGGGAACCACTGACTGCGGAGCAAAGCCCTAACGGCGGAGGCTAGGGCTGCACAGAGAGGAACCTCCTGACTAAGCGTGCCGAGCTCAGGTGTACCGCCTTCTGAATCTGACCCTTGATCCAACCATTTAGCGAGACCTTCTTAAGGTATTCAAGTCTACTATTATCCATCGAAGATTTCCGTAGTCCACCTTCCGTCTCCATCATCAGATTAGCTCGCTGTCACCATCATATTCTATTGTCATCGGAACTTGACAGGTATGCCAAGTTTAAGTTTAATCGGTTGAGGATAACTGCTTTAAAATTCAGTTACTTGTTACAGTTCCACCCTGACAAAAATTGCAAGTTAAATAAAAACTTGTAAAATTATAGATGAGCAGAGAATTATAGAGTTCTTAAGTGGAACTCACGCTTGACAAAAAAACCAACTACGCCAAAACCGTTTTCATACAAAATGAGTAAATGGTTCCAAAGACAGTTTTCCCGTATCTCTTAAGGATTTGGATATGCCCATACTGTCCAAGTAAAAAAAAGCGGCCAAGTGCGAGCCGGACTCGCCCATGAAGAGTTCCGTAGCAGAAAGTAACATAATATAAAAGTTCTTGTAGTTCGTTGTAACTTAGATCGATGTTTTAACAATATTGTATTAAAAAAAACTACTTACTAGATCTCGTTCAAACCAATTTTCGGTGGAAGTTTACATGTTAATGTGCATCATACATTTTTTTATAAAAAAATGATATTAGTAACCTCAATATGATTTTTGAAGACCTACCCATAGATACACAACACGTAAGGGTCTGATAAAAAAAAAATGAGTTTCAGTTCTAAGTATGGGAACCCCCAAAATTTATTGTTTTTTCTTCTATTTTTGAGTGAAAATCTTAATGCGGTTCACAGAATACATCTACTTACCAAGTTTCAACAGCATAGTTCTCATAGTTTCTGAAATAAGTGGCTGTGACATACGGACGGACTGACAGACAGACATGACAAATGCATAAGGGTTCCGTTCTTTGCCATTTGGCTACATAACCCTAAAAACACTCTGTATAATAGTAGATACTTACCAGACTGGTGACCGGCTTACACAGCAGCAGTAGCCCGTCGAACAAATACGCTCGTCTCTCCGCTATCCGCTTGCCCGGCCCGATCTTGGACAGCGTGTCCTCTGTCGGTCGGAAACACCACTGTTAAATACAACATGACCGTCCACTCCACATAGGCCTCCCCACAACTAAGTTTGTTCTTAACCCCCGAAGCAAAAACGACGGGGTGTTATAAGTTTGACGTGACTGGGTGTGTGTGTGTTTGTGTGTGGGTGTCTCTGTGTGTGTGTGTGTGTGTGTGTGTGTTTCTGGCTGTGGCATCGTAGTTCCTGAACCGATGTTTTTTTTTTTTTTTTGTTTTAAAGGTGAATTTGTTGTTTGATAAAAATCGGTTCCGCCGTTTCATTGCGTTGAGGGTTTTTTAATTTTTACAAAATTAATTACTTGTATTAGTAGTAGAGCTTTTTTGTGAAAGAGTTCGTCGGGGGAAGTACTACCACCATACCTATTTCTGCCGCAAAGCAATAGAGCTCGCATTGCTCTGTTCCGGTTTGAAGGATATGGGGTCTGGTGAAATTACAGGTACATGAGACTTATCATCTTTATGTCTCAGGGTGGCGGGCGCAGTGCAATGCCACATAGGGCGCGTCCTAGGTGGACGTGACCTATGTCATAATGCACTGTTCCAGGTAATCCATCAGGTGGGCCAACTGCTTGATCCGTCATTCACAAAGTTACAAAAAATAGTCTTGTTCCGCCTCCATCCACTGGCTCACTGCTAACGTTACAACAAACATACAAGGCAAGCTAAAAAAGCATGTTACAAACCATCATCACGAAAAAAAAAACACTTGAAAAAAGTGAAAATTCAGATTCCTGATTTTTCCAGGCCTTTACACGTCCACTGCTGGAAGAGGCCTCCTCCATAGAAGGCAATTGGGGGGGATTTTCCATAATCACCACCAGCAGGCGGATTGGTGATTACAGTATTGGCATTGCATACTCTACTCTAGTGTATGTAGTTTGACGACCTCTGTGGCGCGGCGGGCGAAGGTTCGCCTGCGACGCAGGAGGTTGCGGGTTGTATTCCCACCTCGGAACAAATATTTTTACGATCTGCAGATATTTGTTCAGTGTGTTCTGGGTATTTTATATGTATAATAAAAAATATCTATCTATGTAATGTATTGTATTATCTAACAGTTATATAGTACCCATAACACAAGCTCTGATTATCTTGGGGCTAGATAATGTTGTGTGAACTGTACAGCATTATTTATTTATTTATCTCCTCTCGTGGATAAAGTAAAAGCCTGCTAAGGGTTTAACTCCAGGCAACGGCAACATAGCTCAGAGAATTAGCAAGCTGAAATGGCAATGGGCTGGGCATATATGCCGAAGAACCGACAACCGTTGGGGTAAACGTGTTCTAGAGTGGAGACCACGTCTTAGTAAACGTAGTGTGGAGCGCCCTCTGGCTAGGTGAGTGACGATCTGCGTAAGGCGGCTGGTAGAAAGTGGATGGGAAGAGCTGGAAATCTGTCTAAATGGCGCGCATTGGGAGAGGGCTATGTCCAGCAGTGGACTGATGCAGGCTGATGTTAATGATGAACGGGCAGCAGTAAGCATGCGGAGGTACCTCGTATGAACTCGTTGCAGCAGTGCGCGACCAGCCGCGGGTCCCAGTTGTCGACGGTGCGCGCCAGCTCCGAGCACTTCTCCACGGCGAGCGCGCGCCGCGCGCGCATCGCCATCCTCAGGGTATCTCTGAAAACAACAACACCATATCATAATACCAATACCGCTTACTTCTGTTGTGGTGTCCGGAATAAAGTTGCTGTGGTGTGTTCGGCCTAAAACAGCTGTAGTGTGTCCGGTGCTGTGGTGTGTCCAGAGCTGTGGTGTGTTTGGCCTGAGACTGCTGTGGTGTGTCCGGTGCTGTGGTGTGTTCGGAGCTGTGGTGTGTCCGGCCTAAGACTGCTGTGTTGTTTCCGGCGTAAGACTGCTGTGTTGTGTCCGGCCAAAAACTGCTGTGGTGTGTCCAGCCTGACTGCTGTGGAGTGTCCGGTGCGGTGGTATGTCCGGCCTAAGACTACTGTGGTGTGTCGGGACTAAAACAACTGTGCTCCTCCAGCGGATGACGTAAAAACCGACTAAGGGATTACACCAGGGGACGGGCAACCATTGATTACTTAAAGCTGTTTCTATCTGAAGTTAATCTCTTCGTATAACCTAATATACGCAGTTTTCTGAAAATGCTTGATTGTAGAGTGTTTAAATTCGTTAATCGCAATTTTTTTACATAATCGCGCCTCGGAATAAGTCGTGGTACCCTTGAAAAGTTCCTTAAAAGAAGATATAATATTTTTTTAAGCTGTACGTAAATTTGTAAAATACTCACACTTTTGGTCCGTTCCCTAACGCTTTGATAAGTAATTTCTTGATAGGGTGTAGATTACATTCCACCTGGAAACAAACACGAATTTTTTATTTAATGCGTCACACTAATACAGAGTGTGAGCGGGTACTGACTTATACAGTACCCGGGCAGATATTCACGGAAGTAGTACCTACTAGTAGTTACCTGTTTGAAGCTCTCTCGGTCGTCATTGGCGGGTGCTATCTGCAGTAGTGCTAGCACGTAGCTGTGGTACAGGAACACGTGCGTGACGGGCGCCAGTAACAGCCTCGGCAGGTAGTAACCGAGTCAGTAACTATAACAGATAGTAACGGGCATAGACAGTAGTTACCTGTTTGAAGCTCTCTCGGTCGTCATTGGCGGGTGCTATCTGCAGTAGTGCTAGCACGTAGCTGTGGTACAGGAACACGTGCGCGACGGGCGCTAGTAACAGCCTCGGCAGGTAGTACTTCACGGCGAGACGGAACCCGTGCCCGGCCGTGTCGAGTCGCTCCGACAGCTGCAACCATAACAGCTAGATTGTATCACATCTGTCATTACATTTCATTGGAATGTTTGGCAACCGACTGACAGGGGGGCATGGAAGTGCGACTTACGGGTTAATAAGTTATTTCTGAAAAAAATATTTATCAATACAAGCTTTTATAAAATTAGTGATCGGAACCGTGTGCTGATCAAAATGAGCCTAAACACGGACAGTCTACTATTTTCCATAGAGGAGTTTCATTGTCCACCTTCCGTCTTCATCATCAGATCAGCTTGCTGTCACCATCATATTGTATTGTCATCGGAATTTGATTTGACAGGTATGCCAAATTTCAGCTCAACCGGTTGAGGATAACTTCTTTAAATGCTTGGTGCAATGGACTTGCTGATTATCTTCTTCTTCTTAGTCGTTACACTCTTGGCAGAGTGGTCGTGGTCGTCTCTTCAGGGTCTGTGGGTCGTGTGTACATCGATGGATAAACTCATAGTCCTCTTTTGCTTGGTGCAATGTGGAGAGAGCCTCACCACGGGATCGTCGACGATGTTCTGCAAGGCGTCCCTGGACTCTTTGCGCGTCACGATATTTGCGTAGCGCACGTACGCGCGGAACTCTTCCACCTCCGCCAGCTCTGGAACGTACCATAGGCCCAGATAAATAGAACATACTAACAAGTTAAGACGCTATGTTAACATTTTGGAGTGGTCGAGTTACATGCTCACTCAGTGACAGTAAGGGTGCCTTCACATTAGGTCGCCAGTAGTGCGGCAGCAGCGCGACAATAGCAGCGCGACAGACGCACGGTTGTCGCGCTGCTACTTCTATACTAAAAAGAGCAGCGCGACAGCCGCGCGACACGTGATAGCGGACGGCAGCGCGGCAGCCTCGTGCGGTCAGTCGCATAGTCCTCGTTGGAGTCCATTATTGAGATAAACTGGCCACCCTAATCTAAGCAAGTCGCGCGGCCGTATTTGTAATGAGAAGGCATCCGCTGCTGCCGCACTACTGGCGACCTAATGAGAAGGCATCCTAAAGGTTACAAACTTGATGTTAAGGTGGATGCTCACGCTTGCGGCGCGAAATTCAACTTTTTTGGTGTTTTTTGTCCATTACAGCTCATGAACATAGATCACTAATATCTACGATACCCCTAACACATTTTTACAGTATTTTTCTTTGTTTATGGGCATCGTAGCTAAACTGATGATATTTATGAGTTACTATCAATTAAAATATGTAGGTTAAGTCTCCTAGTTCTCGCGAAATCAACTTTCGCTATCTGAAGAACTGTTCATGAGCTGAAATTGGAAAAAAACGCGAAAAAAAAAATGAACTTCGCGCCACAGGCGTGATCATCCACCTTAATACAGTAATTAATTACTTGAGGATCTAATCTAAATAAATCATAGACAAGAAACACGATTGGTGAAACTTTTATCGATAGCTTTATTTTTGAAATTGGCCCTCCTTAAATCCGTTTTAGGTCCCTCCTTCGACTATAGTAAATATTAAGCGTAATTTTTTATACCATTCAGTAGGTATAACACACACACACATCACACACACACTACACACACACATCACACACACACACACACACACACACACACACACACACACACACACAACACAACAACACAGTAATGTGTGGCTTCACATTACTTAGATTAATTAAAGATAATTTATTTAATCTTTTTGTTTACCTTCGAAACAGCTGCCGATGTAGGGAGTGGGTGAGTCTTGGGACATCTCCATGGCGTCTTCCAGGTTGCCCAGCAGAGTGACGGTCAGCTCGTAGATGTCCACTATGTTACCAAATATTAGGGAGATAGCCTGCAATTAATATGATTATTGATTTATTTTATTTGTTAGTATTGCCCACAAATATGCTGTTGCCCGGCCGAGAATATATCATATGTAAGTACAATATATTAAATGTATATGTATATATAATATGAAAAATATAATAAGTACATAGTATATTCTAGTAGGTATTTGTGTATTATTATTAGTATGTATGTATGTCGCTGCACATCAATGTATCTATATTTTAATAACCATTGATACCCCCCTTGTTAATTTTATACAGTCCTATCCATCCAAAGGTTGTCTGGTATAAATCGCGATAAGACCGCCCATTGGACAACATAGTTTAAGTTTTATGAATTGTAAATTGTTTATAATATTATGGTGTGCAATAAAGTATTATCTATCTATCTATCTACCACCGAGTGGGAGAAAGCAACGAAAGTCGATGCTCCCAGCCAAGAAGAAACACATTGTTTGCGATGAAACGCGAAGGCCTACGGATGATGGTGGGCATTATCACAGGACACTGTGACCTCAACCACCAACTGCTAACGAAAGGGGCCGCGGACAGTGGTCTGCGTCGCGGCTGTCTTCAAGACGAGGAGACAGTGGAGCATGTGATACTAGCACAGCCACAAATGAAGCCAGAGAAAAAACCGGACTCCAGGAGTTGTTCAAGTCTTGTCTCACTTCATGTATAGCTCCCTCGGGGATACTGGAACAGTGCTGCCATCAGCCCAGAGTCCTTCTCCGCTAGTTCAAAGAGTTGTGCTGGCTGGGCTAGGATTAGCAGGGGAATAATGCACAATACACCCCGATGCATTACTTGAGGATGTAATCCAAATAAATCATAGACAAGATTGTCTCGATTGGTGAAACTTTTATCGATAGCTTTATTTTTTGAAATTTGTCCTCCTAAGACCCGTTTTAGGTCCCTCCTTTGATTAGAGTAAATATTATGCGTTAATTTGTATACTATTCAGTAGGTAATCACATTACTTAGATTAATGTAGAAGGACTTATTTTTATATTTGCTACTTTAGAAGCAAAACGAAGTTTTATCATTTGTCGCTTACGTCAGTTACTTCCGAGCTGAAGAAATCTTATACCTCATCTCTTCCCGGGTTCCAGTGAGCAATAGCGCTGTCACTTTCTTGCAGATATTGTTTTCTTTAGACTCCGCCCATTCGATGTTTTTACATATCGTCTTAAAGCTTGTAATAAATGTAATATACTCACCCTAGTATCCGATTCTAGAATAGTTTCCAATTCATCCTTAAACACCCTGATAATAAGGTTCAAATCGCGCAGGAAGTGCTTCTCATCGGCTAACAAGTCCCGCACTAGCTCTGCGTAAGAGAGCGAGCCGCGGCGGCCTCTGCGCTCGGAGCCCGAAGTCGAGGCCTCCGCCGGGGCCTCCCACTCTTGGTAGAACATGTCCATTAGAACCTGGAACAATATTATTGTTGTATACATATATGGTAGTACCGGACTTGTTTGTAAGATTCGTTGGTATGAGATTTGTCCTGGCTGCTAGCTTATTATGGAATGTGTTATTACTGGAAAAAAGCGTCAGCAGAGTCAGTCGTGGGAAGCAATGGCGGCGATGAGCTCACCACTTGTCACGTATATTTCCCACGATGGTGCAACCCATTGTGAAAAGAGGCCCATTGAGGTTCTGCCCTTCGGGGAAAAAGGCGTGTGTGTATGTATGTATATAGTAGTAGTAGAATTTTTTTGTGAAAGATTTTGTCGGTAATGAATTGATGTTTGAAGGAATGATGTTTTGAAGGTAATGAGTTCCGGTGATATGTATTGTATTAAGTATATCAGTTATCTAGTACCCATAACACAAGCTCTGCTTAGCTTGGGGCTAGATAATGTTTTGTGAAGTATCCAGCATTATTTATTTATTTATTTATATTACAGGCACATGAGCGCACATATTGCTTGAGAAACCACAATTAAATCAGATCATGGGCAAAAAGGCGGCAAAATTGCTATTTCTGAAATATACTTTGCCACTTTTAAAAGCTTTTACTTGCAGTGTTATATTCCGCGATGGTGCAACCCACTGTGAAAAGAGGCCCATTGAGGCTCTGCCTACCCCCCTTCGGGGAAAAAGGCGTGTGTCTATGTATGTATGTATGTTAATATGTTAGTTAGTGTAGGACAAATTTTAAAACTGAATTTTGAACCAGTTAACCTCGGCCGATTGAGCTGGGCATACCTGTCAAGTTCCGATGACAATACAATATTTTGGTGAACGCGAGCTGATCTGATGATGGAGACAATGAAGGTGGCCAATGGAACTCCTCGATGGATAGTAGACTGGCCGTGTTTAGGCTCATTTCGATCAGCACGCGGGTCCGATCACCAATTTTATAAAAGCTTGTATTACAATATATTTTTAACTAACAAAATATTGAAATTTAACTACTGATTCTACAAATTGATTGAAAATTTAATTTTGATACAGTAATAAAAATATGATTAAAACTAAACTAAGTGTTTTTGAATAGGTACCTATAGGTCTAGCGCTTAACTGAGTCAGTCCCTGAGGTATGGGAGCGGTATACAGGAGTGGGGGTTTTCGTTACGTCGATATGAAGCGTGGCATCAGGTATTTTTTTTTTTTTGTTACATTGATATACCTTTATTTGACCACTTTCTCAACTGTTGGTAAGTGACGATGTGGCCGAAGATGAATAATTTGAGAGACGAAAACACCCCTCCCGTACCGCTCCCATACCTCGGGGACTGACTCAGTTAACCTGTAATTACTGATTTCGTTCGTATATTCGCATCTCAAAACACTCGCATTCGCACATTCGCATCTCAAAACACTCGCATTCGCACATTCGCATCTCAAAACACTCGCATTCTCATCCGCGAATGTCAACTATATTCGTAACATCCCTGGTCTATCAATGCAATATGTCCGCTGCCGTCCAATAGCAGCCTTAGCACCATTGTAACGGAACTAGACTCTTATTCTCGTCAGAACGTCGCGCCACAGATTTTATTTTGTTTGGTAACATAAGCCACCTTAGAGCATTGCAGGCCTCCGTGTTGCTCGATGTAAGTCGCACATAGATCAAAACCATGATTAATCATATGAACGCCCCTATGAGAACAACACGGGCGTAACCGAGGGCGACAGCTAGTTGTACCATAAATCAAATAAGATCTGTCTATTCTCAGTAAATAAGTAAGGTTTTTTTTTTAGCAACTTGAATGACTGAACAGGCAGATAGCCCACGGGATATTAAGCTGCAACCTCTGCTTTTAACAATGCATTACCTCATAGGTCACGTCCACCTAGGACGCGTCCTACTGTACGTGCACTGCGCCGGCACCCTGAGACATAAAGATGAAAGTCTCATGTGCCTGTAATTTCACCGGCACCCATACCCTTCAAACCGGAACACAGCAATGCGAGCACTACTGCTTAGCGGCAGAAATAGATATGGAGGTAGTACTTCCCCGGATGAACTCTTTCACAAAAAAGCTCTACTACTACTACCAAAAGTTAGGTACTACTAAATAGGTATGTTTTTAAAGTCTATATACCTTGTCAGCGCACATAGCAGTCTTGATATCGCGACACGTCACCGTCTCGTAGCCAGATTTCTGTGATATCTTCTTGACGAAGTTCCCTGCCAGCTTGAATATGTCTGAGCTGACGTAATCCAGGATGGCCGTCATGAACACTGACACAGACATGTCGATTTTGTACAGAAGGACCTCCTGCAATTACAATAACACATTTGTAAATGTAAAACAATGGAGAGAGCAGTAGTTGCAATTCAGGCGGTTAGAATTTTGGGTTTAGGAGTAAAAAAACAGCCAATACTTGAGCTGCAGATACGAGGGCGACACTGGAAGTTCTTAGAAATTCAAAAACTGAACAAACTAGCTCGACCACGTATAAACTCATTAATCCAGTTGTAAATAGTGCCACGAGATGGGGCTTCATCGTGAAATGCAAATCGAAGTCTATCATAACTTTCTTGTTGACTTAAATTACATCGAAAGTCATCAGTCATCAAGTCGAAGTCAAGTCATTGCACTAAAAATTTTTCGCCAATTCGTAAAACAAATGACAAATGAATGAAATACATACCATGGACTTAGTATACAAACAGGACTGAGCACTCGGAGCTGAAAAACGAGCCGAGCAAGATATTTACTACAGAGGTAGTGTGACTCATTCTAATAGGGTGACCATAAAATAAAGTCATGTCCAGGAGACTTTTTTCATAGTCCTGTTTGTATATCAGGTCCATGATAAATACACAAGTTACATTTACAAAATTTTAACTTATATTTAATTATATCGTTTACAAGTGGCCAGTTCTAAAAACTTTCAGTGTCGCCCTCGTAGCGAGCTGCTCGAGAATTACAACTTCAGATATGCCGGCGTCCTCATGATGTGCTTATTATTGAACAGAGTCCAGTCCCGGCTCCGATACGTATTGATTTGTGATGCTCGTCTCGCTTATTCTTGGCTCATTATAATGTAGTCTAATGGCAGTATAATACAGAGTGTTCAATGAGGACAGTATGTGGCCTTGTCGTGAACTAGTATTGATATAAAACTTACCTTTTTTCTTTTTCCCTGTTCTTGACCGCTCGTATGTGCTCCTTAACCCGACACGCTATCGTTCGTTTCGTAAGGAGCACATACGAGCGGTCAAGAACAGGGACATACATAAGTCAGCCATAGCAGAACACCTTTTGGAATCTGGCTCAAATCATTGGATCGAGCTACGCAGTCCACAGGTAATCTCAACAGAGTGACATTACATAGGTACCAAGAATGGTACAAGAGGCAATTGAGATTACTAAGTACAGAAATTTCAATAGAGAAGATGGTTTTCAATTATCTGGAGTATGAAAGCCTGTGGTGAGAAAATGTAAGAATCAAAAAAGTGTGGTACCTGCTATGCGTCCGGATACCGTTAGTGTTGTGTGTCGAGTTGGTGTGAAGTATGACAGTGAAACCGATGGTAGTAGTACTGTTCGTAATAAAAGAGTGAGAAAGAGGGTAGATCGATATATCTGCCAATAACATCTACTCGCAAAGACTTTTAGTTAGTTCTCCCGTGATCATGGCGCATGCAACTGTGCCGAAATATCGGGAACATTGCAAACTCAAAAAGCATGGTAAATATCCCGTTTCTAGTGAAAATTATGTACATAACCATGATAGTTTCAAAAGTTTTACCTTTTGTAGCATGCCGTGTATCCTGTCGGCGGGTAGTACTGAGCGCCGGCGCCGCGCGGAGGTGGAGTCCCGCGCGTCTTGCAACGCCCACTTGTCGAGGGGGGTGGGGAATGTACGCGCCACTCTTTCCTCAACATCCTGAAAACGGGGGGGTAGTTAGTTACATATACATTCCTCACACGCCTTCTTCAAATAAGCCTCTTTTCACCGTGGGTTGCACCATCGTGGGATATAGACGTGACAAGTGGTGAGCTCGTCACCGCCATTGCTTCCCATGACTGACCCGGTTAACAGTTTCTTCCAGTAAATAACACATTCCTTAATAAGCTAATAAGCTAGAAACAAACAAGTACGGGTAATCCCTTAGTCGGCTTTTACGAATACTGCTTTTATGAAACCTGTGCCCCTGAGTGGTCTCCAATATTAACGCGACTTTTCCGCCTCTCTTTGAAAACTGGTGAAGTTCCCAAGTCTTGGAAGCTCGCTAACGTGCAACCTGTGCCCAAGAAAGGCAGTCGTGCTGACCCTTCGAACTACCGCCCTATCTCAGTCACCTCCCTGCTATGTAAATGTATGGAGCGTGTGCTGAATAGGAAACTCCTTGCATACCTCGAAGGTAACGACCTCCTCAGTGATCGTCAATACGGATTTCGCCGAAATCGGTCTACTGGGGACCTTCTTGTGTATGCCACGCACATTTGGAGTGAGGCCATCGAGAAGCATGGTGAAGCACTGGCTGTTTCACTTGACGTCTCGAAGGCCTTTGACAGGGTTTGGCACGCTAGCCTATTATTGGCAAGCTTCCTGCTTACGGACTGCCAGTTCAATTCTGCTCCTGGCTCGCAGACTTTCTGAGGGAAAGATCCATTCGAGTAGTTGTTGACGGCTGCTCGTCGGATCAAATGGCTATAAATGCCGGGGTACCTCAGGGGTCAGTGCTATCTGCCACACTGTTTCTGCTGCATATTAATGATCTGCTAATGCCCAGTATCATTGGGTATGCAGACGACAGCACAGTTGTGGAGAGATACGTTTTCACTGCGCGTGCTAGGCAGAATAAAATTCTGGAGTTAAGAGATGAGATGCTGCAGCGTCTGAATTTGACTCTCAAGGCTGTATCCAATTGGGGCGATGCCAATCTAGTCAAGTTCAACGCCTCTAAAACGCAGGCTTGTCTCTTCTCGGCGAAAAAAAGTCAGTTTGTCCAAGTTCCTGTCTTCCGAGATGTACCTGTAGCTATGGGAGATCACCTCGAGCTCTTAGGCGTTTCACTCACGCCTACTCTCAACTTTGGCTCCTACATCGAGTCTAAGGCAAAAACTGCTTCCATGAAGTTGGGTATCCTGAATAAGGTAAAGCGTTACTTCACACCAGGACAGCTTCTAAGTCTGTACAAAGCACAAGTCCGGGTTGGTATTGAGTATTGCTGCCACGTTTGGGATGGCTCGGCCAAACACCAGCTTGCTGCCTTGGACTCGATCGAACGCAGAGCTTTTAGGCTAATAGGTGAGCAACATATGGCGGAGACTAAGATCCAGAGTCTCGAGCACCGCCGTAAGGTCGCATGCCTTTCGATCTTCTATAGGTTACATTTCGGCGAATGCTCCCAGGAACTTCATGATCTGATCCCACCATCTCCTTTTCATCATAGGACGAGCAGGCGCACGGCTCGGTACCACCCTTACCTGATTAGTATACCCGCTATTCGTACTAAACGTTTCAGTTCCACCTTTATAATGCGAACTGCTAAGGAGTGGAATACACTACCGTCGTCTGTATTTTCTGAAAACTATAATCTGGGTCTCTTCAAGGCTAGAGTGAATAGGTGCCTTCTAGACCTTTGTGCTCCATCTTCGGCCACATCGTCACTTTCCGACAGGTGAGATCGTGGTCAAACAAAGGTCTATCAAAGTTAAAAAAAAAAAAAAAAAAATTGCTGGTCTTTAAAAAAATAAATAATCCCTTGGTCAGCTTTTACGACATCCACGGGAGGAGACAGGGGGGTCTATTCTTAGGCCAGACACACTACGGCGGAACATAATAAACATCAAACTCAACTCAGAGTGCAATTTTGACTCCAGAATGAGTTTCAATTTAAAACACAAACCTATATACAGGCCTCGCTTATGCATGGCTCAACGAATGGTCTTGAGCCGCCTCCATCCACCATCGTCCTCTTACCTTTAACATTGTGGTTGGTTCATTAAGCGGTGGACAATGTGTCATCAGGTTCTTGGTCACTTGCCATTGCCACTTTAAGGTGAATGCTCACGCTTGCGGCGCGAAATTCATATTTTTTTGTGGTTTTTTGTCCATTCCAGCTCATCAACACTTTCTTCAGATAGCAAAAGTTGAGTTCGCGAGAACTAGGAGACTTAATACACATGTTTTCAGTTTAGCTATGATACCTCTAAACACATTTTAGTGTATTTTTTTGTTTAGGGGTATCGTAGCTAAACTGAAAACATGTGTATTAAGTCTCCTAGTTCTCGCGAACTCAACTTTTGCTATCTGAAGAAAGTGTTGATGAGCTGGAATGGACAAAAAACCACAAAAAAATATGAATTTCGCGCCGCAAGCGTGAGCATTCACCTTAACTTGCTACTACCGATACTGGATCCTTTTGCTAATGCTAATATTGGAGGCTTTTGCTAATTCTCGAGTGTTTAGCTAGTACTGGAGTCTTTTGCTAATTCTGAAGACTTTTCCTAGTTTTGGAGGCCTTTGTTAATTCTGAAGGCTGCTGATGAATGACGGAACAAGCAGATGGCCCACCTGATGTTAAGCGGTAATCTCTGTCTTTAACAATGCATTACCTCATAGGTCACGTCCACCTAGGACGCGCTGTATGGCATTGCACTGCGCCCGCCATCCTGAGACAAAGATGGAAAGTCTCATGTGCCTGTAATTTCACTGGCACCCATACCCTTCAATCCGGAACACAGCAATGCGAGCACTACTGCTTAGTACCGCCTTAGCTAATACCGGAGGCTATAACTAATTCTAGCAGCTTATATCCTGTACACATTCATACCTGCACGGTGAGTGGAGATGGTGCAGCACACAGCATGGCCAAGAGACGGAGACAGAGGGACTCCACATATTCCAGGGCACTATCTTCTGCATTCAGGGACGGATGGACTTGCTCTAACACCTACAAATGGGAACACATTTAACTCCATGCATAATGGACCACCCATGGTGTTTGAATGCAGAAAATGGAGTTCATTAAAATTATCACATTCAACTTTGGCTAAACCCATTTTAAAGCTTGAAAGAGGGGTGTCATAGTCTGATTGTTAGTTTATCTGTGGCGTCATAGCTTGGTGACGCGTGCTCCATTGCAATGCAGTTTTTGGACACTTTTATTTAACTTGCTTTCATATCTGTCCATCTGTGGGGGACAAAGCTTGCCACCAACAGATTGGCCTGAAATGTTGCAAACCTGTCAAGTTCCGATGGCGATACAATAAATAATATGGTGATAGCAAACTGATCTGATGGAGATGGAAGGTGGACAATAGAACTCCTCGTTGGGTAGTAGTAGCCTGACAGTGTTTGAGCTCATTTTGATCAGCTAACTGTTCATACATACATGCATACATAGAAACACACCTTTTTCCCCCGAGCCTGACATGGGCCTCTTTTCACTATAGGTTACACCATCGTGGGAAATAGACGTGACAAGTGGTGAGCTCAACACCGCCATTGTTTCCCACGACTGGCTAACGGGTAAAAAGAGGTATTTTTGAACAGGAAATTTCATTTTTTATGAAAGGTGGTGTTTCAAACATTGTTCCAAGTCATTTTTGGTGGAAAATAATGTCGCAGATTCCAGGTCACAACCTCCCAACAATTTTTGAAGTGTTCTTGTGCATTACTTATGCAGTTTCTTAATTATTTATCTATGTCTTCAAGACTTTATACATTTATGAAGCAATGTATTGATTTGATATAAACATCAGCTTATAAGCTGCTAGTGTATGTATCACAAATGATAATAGGTATAATGTGAAATCCATCAAGCAGTTTCAGGCCCGCATATCAGTACTTGTCGCCAACTGAATCAAGAGTAAATGTTTGTCAGTTTTTAATGAAAAACTAAAATAACAAAAGAGTTTTGATTCAGATTATTTCTAGAATATGAGCTTTTTTATTGAAAACTCTAAAAAAAACGAGTCTTGATGTTGCTAAGCTCTGAAATACTACAGGTCTCAGATAAAATTGCCATGTTCTCACGTAAACCTAAGCAAAAATCTAACATTAAGACAGACAGAATATTAAATAAATTATTTAGAATTAGTTTAATTGAAAGATAAGCCTATTTATTTACAACTCGCTTTGAAATTTAAAAAAGTATTATTGTAAACAGCTGTTTGTTAAACCTGCTAGCGATGTGGTCTTATCGAAAAGTATTCTTGGAAACAGCTGTTTGTTGAACCTGCTAGCGATGTGGTCTCATCGAAAAGTATTCTTGTAAACAGCTGTTTGTTAAATCTGCTAGAGATGTGGTCTCATCGAAAAGTATTCTTGGAAACAGCTGTTTGTTAAACCTGCTAGCGATGTGGTCTCATCGAAAATAATTCTTGTAAACAGCTGTTTGTTAAACCTGCTAGCGATGTGGTCTCATCGAAAAGTATTCTTGTAAACAGCTGTTTGTTAAACCTGCTAGAGATGTGGTCTCATCGAAAAGTATTCTTGGAAACAGCTGTTTGTTAAACCTGCTAGCGATGTGGTCTCATCGAAAAGTATTCTTGTAAACAGCTGTTTGTTAAACCTGCTAGCGATGTGGTCTCATCGAAAAGTATTCTTGTAAACAGCTGTTTGTTAAACCTGCTAGTGATGTGGTCTCATCGAAAAGTATTCTTGTAAACAGCTGTTTGTTAAACCTGCTAGCGATGTGGTCTCATCGAAAAGTATTCTTGTTAACAGCTGTTTGTTAAACCTGCTAGCGATGTGGTCTCATCGAAAAGCACACAATTTTAAGTTAAAGGTTCAAAAAATCGTAAAGATCAACACAAATACATGCTACATTTAGCTATATCTCTATTATTTAACAATAATGTGTTTGTTGGTAACTTAAATAACGACTAAGATAGGCTTAACTCCTGGGACATTTGTAATTAAATAGAAAAGCTAGGTAACAAGTTAGGGTAAAACTAAATCTGTTGCATTTTGCTGCGAAGTAAACATCTTTTAGTGCATAATAGATATATTTTCAGTGTAATTATAAAAGAAAATATAGAGAAAAACGCGAATGTGTAAATGTACACAAGTTGTAGATTATTGACGTACCTTTTTCAGAGGGTTCACAAAGAGTCCCTTCCATTTTTCCGCATTCTCCGGATCCTGGAAGTCGTACCCTCTCGTTTCCTCCACGGTGGGCAGCATTGTAGCACCGAGAACCTCGTCGAAATCATGTAAACACCTGGATTACAACTTCGACACAACATGTAAAACCATTTCGGATTTTAGACACACACGGAGCACAGCACACGCGTATTTCAATTAAAGAAATCTTGTAATTTACGATTGTATGAATAAATAAGTATAAATGGAAGTAAATGAAGTCACGAGAAGGAATTAGTTGAAGAAGAATGTATTCTTTGATTCATTTGGTCGGCTAAACGACGCCATTTTCAATTTACTTTGTCTTTGGAAATTATTAGGGAATCGGGTGGAAACCATAGATTATTCGAGAAAAGGCGTCAAATCCTGTCAAATCACGTCAAGACTGTACAACGGTCAGTTTCCGATTTTGAGCGAATTTCTGAACGAAACTCTAACTGTTCATTCTATTGTTGACATCACAGAAGTTCTTGTCGCAGATTATTCCGAAATAGAGTTGGGATTCTTAATCGAAAACATAATCAACTTTTAATCGATTCTCACAGTGTAGAATAGTGGAACTGCCCCTCTGAAAGTAACTCGATGACCGTTTGACAAGTAAAATGGCCATCACCTTGGCCAAAGTTATCATCAAGAATACCTTGACATTGCGGCCTCCGTACCGGAGAGACTACCTCATCTTCTGTCGTGCATGTCTGTCCTTACCATGGACTTTTTGTATACTACGTCCATGGTCCTTACACGGTAGAGCTCGTTCACCGTAAAATTGCACCTGTTTTATACTCTTAGTCTTTGTCCGTACCATGGGAATAGTACCAACCATAGAAAAATAAATACTCCTTGGCATGTGCAATTTTACGGTGAAAGTTCTCTACGCGGACACCCTACAATATATGTGCGTGTCTCGATGATAAAAGCACCTCTTATGGCGCTGTTTGTGACTTGGTACCATGCAACGTTAGAGTTTCCGTTTTGCTCGATATGCTTGGATCTTTGGTACAAACGGATACACAACAGGAACCTGACAGTAACCTTGGAGGAATTAAACTACTGATACGCGGTACGTATGCAACTACTCTAGTCCTTATCATAGAGACATTTTTTATATTGGTCCTTATTCCTCGCAACAACCTCTGTGGCACGGCGGGCGAAGGTTCGCCTGCGAGGCAGTAAGTTGCGGGTTCGATTCCCGCCTCGGAATAATATTTGTACGATCTGCAGATAATTGTTCAGTGTGTTCTGGGTATTTTCTATGCATAATAAAAATATCTATCTATTATAACACAAGCTCTGCCGGTACCTATATATTGTAGTTTTTAAGCTCTGCTTAGCTTGGGGCCCGGTATATATTGTAGTTTTTGGCTTGGGGCTAGATAATGTTGTGTGAACTGTCAAGCATTTAATTATTTAATTTTTTTATAATTTAATAACTATGTATAAATACCAGCTAGGGCGCGCTTGGCTCATATGTCGCTAGAAACTTCTACGTTACAATAAAAAACAAAGATTATAAATGATTGTATTTTAATAAATTCTATACAATTATGAAAATATATTATCCAAATATAACAATCTCATTGCTGCTAACTATAAAACGATAGACAATTTTAACAATAACACAAATTATAACGCCCTGTTTTATATTTTACAAATTAAATAATAAATGGAATGCGTATCGAAAAAGCTTAGTAATATTAAGGCATTTTTACACTTACAGTTACTTAACTACACAGTTAGCGCCACCTATTTACACAATTAGAACTACAGTATAATCTCACTAATCCGGCACTTCGATAGATCGGCACGTCCAATAATCCGGCACCCTCCGCTCACCCGTTTTTAAGCAAGGCCTACAAGTTGCACAAAAGCAGACCTCAATTAAGGATTATTTTAAAACTAGTTAGTTACATTATGTACCTACATGTTAATTGAATACATTACATACATACATTTATTCCCTCTATGAAATGACTTTTTATTTTAATAATTACCTATGACTTTTTCACTATAATCCAGTAATCCGAACATTCCAATAATCCGGCACCCTCCGGTTTTTAATAGTGCCGGATTAGTGAGATTGCACTGTAATATGAAATGAAGTTCACATAGAAAATTCTAATCATAATTTTGTAGATTTACATTTATTTGATATTAATAATGTATTTTTATGTGTATTCATAAATAAATGGGCGCTACAAGCTACGCACGGCCTGAAGCAGTGACCAATCTCGAATTTAAGCCATGTTGTACCTGATACTAACAATATAAAATTCATTTTAAAAAAGCTTATTTGTCAG
The DNA here is from genome assembly GCA_932527175.1 of Operophtera brumata. NCBI lineage: Eukaryota > Metazoa > Arthropoda > Insecta > Lepidoptera > Geometridae > Operophtera > Operophtera brumata. The sequence goes on along the minus strand of OW052239.1, from coordinate 46,298,186 downwards.
TTTTGATTTCCTCAGAATACAAACCTAGGCACAGATAAAATAATACTATACTAATACCCTAGGTATACTAGATCGCAGAAAGTCTGTGGATGAAGGCGGCTCAAGACTGTTCTTCGCTGTATTCTATAGGACGGCCTATGTCCTGCAGTGGACTTGTATGGATAGAAAATGCTATCCATAACTTGAGCAATCTTGAAAACGTTTTAATTTCAAAATTCCTATTGAAACTTCGAGGTCCGAACAAAATGCATAAAAAATAAACAATTCTTTCAAGTTTTATCCGTCCATCTGCTTTATTATTGAACACATTTGAAGGACTACAGTGTGAACCGGCAGTGTATCGAACTCATTTGTTAGCGTTCGAATTTTCAAAGGTGCCATATTTTGGCGTTGATAGTGTATGGAATCTTTTCTACCATCTTTATATCACCTCTCCCTAGCCTCAAAGGTTTGCTGGAAGAAAACTCGCTTTTGGTTAAGCTCGCCTTTGTACATATCTTTTGTTATTTTTTAATCTACTGTAGAGTTTTATGAGTCTGCGATTGAGTATATTATTTTTCGCGCCTTTTAAAATGAGAACTTCGTTATTATGTTAAAATGCAGCAATTATTATATTTTACTTGATAAACTAAGACGATAAGACGATTCCTGTATATTCAGATTATGTAAATAATGTTTATATACATAGTTACAGCTAAATTGTATCAGAAAAGCCCGCAAGCCCGTGAGCCTCAATGACCCATAGTGTCACTTTTGGTGCTTTCAAGACTGATCTCAAGAGTGGAGTTACGATTTAATATATGCAGTCTTGAGTGGGCTGGAGTACCAGCCGTGGGCAAGCTGCTTGTCAGTCATCTTCAAGCATCGATAGAGGATCATCAAACACAACTTCAGTAGATTTAGTTGTCTCCTTCGATGTTGAAACTTTCAAAGACTCTGAAATTAAAAAACTTTTATGAATAACATTATTTTAAATTATATGAAATCATGGTCATGGTCGTGGTATGTCCGGCCTAAGAATATATCCCTCCTTCTCCTCCAGTGGATGTCGTTAATGTCAATTAAGAGATTACACCAGAGGATGGGCAGCAACATCCCCCTGAGTACTCAACATGAATACTGCAAGCACCAATCTGCCAAAGCGTGGAAATAATGCTGGACAGTTCACACAACATTATCTAGCACCAAGCTAAGCAGAGCTTGTGTTATGGGTACTAGATAACATTACGTTTTTTTTTTAATTATGCAAGAAAATACCTAGAACACATTGAACAAATATCTGTAGATCGTACAAATATTTGTTCCGAGATAGGAATCGAACCCGCAACCTCCTGTGTCGCAGGCGAACCTTCGCCCGCCGCGCAACAGTGGTCGTCGAGGTAATAATGTTACCATGTCACACTTGTCATTGTAAGTTTTGAGAAATGCGCCCCATTAGAACATCGGTGTCACGAAGTAGTGTTTAAAAAAAAAAAACTACTTGAATTATGGAACAAGCATATGGCCCACCTGATGTTAAGTGGTAACCTCTGCCTATGAACAGTGCATTACCTCATAGGTCGCGTCCACCTAGGACGCGCCCTATGTGGCATTGCACTGCGCCTGTCACCCTGAGACATAAAGGTGAAAAGTCTCATGTGCCTGTAATTTCACCGGCACCCTTACCCTTCAAACCGGAACACAGCAATGCGAGCACTACTACTTTGCGGCACAAATATCTATGGTGGTAGTACTTCCCCGGACGAACTCTTTCACAAAAAAGCTCTACTACTACTAAAAGAAGCTAGCTTTGCTCACCTGTAACTGGGCCTTTCGTTTTAACTCCAAACAAATCGTCATCATCATCATCACCGAATAGAGATCCTTTCTTAACCTCCTTAACTCTCTCTTTTTTAACTTCTTTAACTCTCTCTTCTATAACTATTTTATCTTTGCCTTTCTTTCCACTGAACAAGTCGTCTTCACTGTCTGATTCAAATAATTTACATTTAGTTTCAACTTTTTTGGTTTTAGTTGTTTTTCCAAATAAATCATCATCATCATCACTTAAATCAAATAATGATTTGGCTTTTTTCTTTGTAGGCTGCACCTTTTTCGATGGTTCTTTATCTTTTTCAATTGATTCAGTATTTGTAGTAGCTTGTATATTTTTTGGAGATTTAGAATAACTCTCTGTAGTATCCTTATTTGTAGTAGTAGGTTCTACTGTAGTGTTTACTGTTTTATAAGTGTTTCCAATAGTTTTTATTCCTTTAGTTTTGAATATATCATCGTCTTCATCAACAATTTCTTTGGTATTTGTTAAAAAAACATCTTTAACGGTGTTTTGGTATGGTTTTTCACTGTTGTTAGAAAATATATCTTCGTCGTTCAGTATGTACACCACTTTTGTAGTACTTTGTGGACTTTTTTGTATATTTTCTTCATTATGAGATTCACTCAAATCTAACTTTTGCGTGAAATCTTCATTTAGTATTTTTGCATTTGAAGGGTATAATTTAGAATCAACTTCATCAACAGTACTTTTGATGGATGTATGTTTCGCGATTTCATTATGAATGTTAAAGGTTTCATCTTTCCAGCTTAATTCATCAGATTTCATTGTTCTATCAACAGCACCTTCATTAAATACTTTTTTGAGATTATCAGCTTGATGTTCACTAGCTTTTTCAACTACAGTATTGTGTACAATTGATTTGTCTTTTGATATTTTGTCTGATATAGTTCTAATTTTTTCATTGTTATTTTTATGTTCATTTGATTCCTTTTCGTTTGATATTTGGTTTTCATTGAAAGTACTAGGTTTAGGTTCGTCGAATGAGCTAGAATTATCAGTATCATCGTCTATACCAATCACAGACTTTCTGACTGCTTCATGTCTAGCCCTTCTACTTGAAGGTCGCCTCTTAACTTGAATTCTAGGCCTTTGCTTAGATAGGTTGTTATCTAGAACTCCTGATTCAGGCTTGCTTTCAAAACATATCGATTTCACTGCTATTGGTTCAGCATTCTCCACTTCTGTTGTTGACCGTTCTTCATCTTTGTTAGAAGGTTCCGATTCTACGTTCAGTTTATCTTTATTTTCAAAATTGTGAACAACGTTTGTGGTTTCTTCACCTGCACGTTCTTTAGGTGTTTTCTTAGGTGAAGCGCCAGGTACCAAAGCTTGTACATTTATATTTATATTCTTAGTGTTCAATTTTCCAATTTTCTTCGTATCAGATTCTTTTAGGATTTCATTACGTTTTATAATTTCATCCACTTGGTCCGTACTCTCTTCTTTAACTCTAGATTTTGGCTTTGAAATTGTATTTTCTTTGTGGCTAGATTCAGGTACAGGATCTTCTAGAGGTATGTTACTATATAGTTCACCGTCAAAATCATGGTTTTCTTTGATAGGTGCTTTAGTTTCAAATTTAGTTATTTCTGGGGTTAGGTTGTCATCTGTGAACAGAATTTGTGTAGGTTTTTCAGTAGTTTCTGAAAATGGTGTATTATTTTTAGGGCCACTAGCCCGTTCACCTATTTCTGGAGGTTCATTTAAAATATTACCGGTAGCATTTACTTTATTTTTCGGAGCAGAACTAAACAAATCATCATCATCATCATCATCATCTGAATTATAACTTTTGCTTGCTGTTGGAGTAAAGTCAACATCTAAATCCGGCGGTTCATCATTGAATATACCAAAATCAGCACTAGGAGTGAATATTTCGGGTTTTTCGTCAGATATAACATCATCTTTCTTGAAAAATAGTGCTTCGTCGTCAGAATCATCTTCAAATAAGGCATTTACATTAGTTGCCTTTTTAGTTTCTTTATCTTTTTCAAACGCGGGTGGCTCACTAAATATATCATCAAATGCTGCTGCAAGCGGAATTGTTTGGTTTTGTTCTGGTATTACGTCTTGTTTTTCTTTGAGAGGCATATTGCTATCAAACATGGGATCATTCAATTCTTCTTTATGCAATATTTCGCTATCTTTTTCAAAGAAGATTGATTCTTGTGAATTCGGTAATAGAATATCATTGTCACACTCAACATTTTTCTTCTCATTGTGATCGGAGCTAAATACTTTACTGGCTGGTTCTTTTGGTTTAGGCTTTACAGTGTCATCAGTAGAGATGCTTCTAGTTTGTACTTTCATAGGTTCGTTTGCTTCTTGACTTGATTCTATAAAATCATCTTTTAAATTTATAGGACTTTCTTTTGCTTTCGTTGTATCAGTTTCTTTGGGATTTGTAAATTGGCCAGATTTTGTTTCCGATTTATCGTTTCTGGGAAAAATATAAGGCTTTGTAGTGTCCGATTTTCGAGTTTCAACAGCTTTGTCGATATTTTCATCATACTTGTTGGGAACATTTACTCTTCTCTCATCACTTTTGAAATCGTGTTTTTCTTCAGGTATTTTATGTTTATTTTGAAATCCTGGTACAATTTGTTCTATGTCAGTATTTATAGGTGTAGAACACGCATTTTTTTTAGCTTGATTTGCGTTTATATACAGATCATCAATTTCCTCTTCTTCAAACAAAGATGGACTGTTGAGTAAGTTTGTTTTTTCAGTATTCAATGAATCTGCAGGTATTTTGGGATCTTTTCTTTCCTTAAATAAATCTGTTTCTGCCTCAAAATCTATGTTGCGGCTGTTCATATTTGTATCAAGGTCTTTATTGATTGGTTGTTTGGTAGTTTTGACTGTAACATCAGAAAAAAGGCCATCATCGCTATCAGAATCAAAAATACTTTTCAATTTCGCTTTCGGTTTCACTTGTTTTTTCGGAGAATCATATTTTTTTTTTGTTTTTTCGTCTATTTCTGCGCGTTCTGTAATTTCTATTGTATTGTTATTATTTATTGTAAAATTACTTTTAGATGTAATGCTGGATTCATCAATGTGAGATTCTGTTCTAACTGCTTTTTGAGTCTTTTCATTTTCGCTTGTATTATTTTTAGTAGATAATTCATTTTTAGTAACTTTCACATCACTGAACAGATCATCATCGCTATCAAAAATACTTTTCTTATTACTACTACTACTAATGGCTTTAGTATCTTTAGGTTTCGTTTGAGCAATACCCGAAAACAAATCATCATCATCATCATCAAAAATAGACTTAGCATTCTTATTAGCTTCCTTAGTAGGTATTTTAATATTACTAGTAAATATATCATCTATGTCATCAAAAATACTGTCGCTGAAAAGATCTTTCACTTCTTTTGGTTTAGGCTTCACCTTTTCTTTAACTGATCTATCAAATTTAGCTGGTTTCACTAATTTCTGTTCCGCTTGCTTAGCTTTTGCGAAAAGATTATCAAAAATATCATTAGCGTTGCTCTTATTACTGTCTCTTTCTTCAATATTACTACGTCTAGCTGCGACTGGTTCATTTATGATAGTGTTTTTAGTCTTGGGCGAGTTTTCATCAGTCTCATGTTCAGACGCAGATGATTTTCGTCGATTTCTTTTTAAAATAGCTGCTCCTATGTTCTCTGTGCCTTTATTTGACCCAAATAATGATTTACCACCAACAGGTTTCTGAAAATGAACATTTCAGAGTAAGATTTCAGCATTCAGATACATTCAAATACAAATACAAATATTTATTAATAAAATACAAATTTTACAAGACATTATTAAGATAATTAAGACTTTTCACTAGAAACGGGATATTTACCATGTTTTTCGAGTTATGCCGTTAAGTTACGAGTTGTGCCGAAATATTGGGAACAATTAGAGCTCGAAAATCATGGTAAATATCCCGTTTCTAGTAAAAGTAATTAGTTACTGCCTGGGGATTCGGTCGAGTGGTAGGCCTCGGTGAACTCTCTTGAGCCACCTACATACACCGCCTTCCTGCGACCATTACAATGCCCATCTAATGCTGCACATAGGTAGGCTTCCTTCATAAAATATCACGATGAATGGTCTCATACTGCTTGCATCCACCGACTTAATACAAATCCCGTTACAAGGTCTTAATAGATAATGTTTAATTACTTAAAAGGTGGTTGCTTTTTCATACAAACGTATTTTACCAATATTATTGGATTAATAGCGAAAATATCATCGAAATTACTTCTATAGACAAAAATTTCGATGTTATTTTCGCTAAAATCCACCGTTTTCTTCAACCAAATATGATTTGCCGCAAATAATAACCAATATAAAAGCCAACAACAGTAATTTCAGTGTAAAACTATACGGTGTTCGCCCATATTTGGTAAAATACGGTTTGTATGAAAAAGCAACCACCTTAACACATCATAACATCCAACATTCACATACATAGTCCTCATCCCACACTTGGATCCACTGTGTCGTGGGTATCAGGAATTACGAGTGCCATGTACCACAACACAGACACGGAACTAATTTTGCAGACATTTAATCCGTAGCGGGAATCGAACCCGCAACCACTAGCATCTCGACCTGCTACTCACCCGCCGCGCCACAGAGGTCGTCAGTACTTACTTTTGTAGAAATTTCTTCGACTACTTTACTTTGAATATTTTCCTTCGGGATAGTTGGTGGCTTCTCACCAAACAATTCTGGTTCTGACTCATCATCAAATAAGGTTGCTTTTTGTTTGGCACTTTTTGCCTCAACCTGCAATAGGAAAATAATATTCATCATCATTATCATCATCATCATCAGCCGTTAGACGTCCACTGGACGAAGCCTCCCCCCGGAGAATGCAATGGGGGGGACTTGCCATAATCACCATGCTTGGCAGGTGGATTGGTGATCGCAGTATTCGTGTCGAGTACTCAGGTGGATGCTGCTGCCCATCCCCTGGTATAATCCAGTCAGCTTTTACAACGTCCACGGGAGGAAACGGAGGGGTCTATTCTAAGCTTGTATACGCCATACTTATAATAGTAATTTAGTATTTTTTTCATTCACTTGAGTGTTATCGAGATAGAAAGTATCCTATATCTCAATCCAGGTTATAACACCTGTGTATCAAATTTTACCGAAATTGGTTCAGCCGTTACAAACACACATCTTAATATCCAACATTTAGTTTTTTTTTAACTATGTGATTGACTGATCAAGCCTATGGCCCACCTGATCTTAAGCGGAAACCTCCACCCTTAACAATGCATTGCCTCCTAGGTTACGTCCACCTAGGACGCGCCCTATGTAGCATTGCACTGCGCCCGCCACCCTGAGACATAATGATGAAAAGTCTCATGTGCCTGTAATTTCACCGACACCCATACCCTTCAACCCGGAACCCGAGCACTACTGCTTTGCGGCAAAAATAGGTAGAACTTCCCCGGCCGAACTCTTTCAGAAAAAAGCCCTACTACTAATATCACTACTGTTGACTTGACTAAGTATTCCCTGTGAGCCTATGGTATGAATAAATGAATTGAATGAATATAAAAAATAAAATAAAAGGGCATTTATTCTTTACACTATACTAAAAAATAATATATAACAAAGGACACGACCTAAAAAAATAAAATAAAATTAAAACATAAGGTTGTCGACCTCTGTGGCGCGGCGGGCGAAGCTTGGCCTGCGACGCAGGAGGTTGCGGGTTCGATTCCCGCCTCGGAACAACTATTTGTGCGATCGCAGATATTTGTTCAGGGTGTTCTGAGTATTTTCTATGTATAATAAAAAATATCTATCAATGTAATATATTATATTAAGTACCTATATCAGTTATCTAGTACCCATAACACAAGCTCTGCTTAGCTTGGGGCTAGATAATGTTATGTGAACTTGTCCAGCATTATTTATTTATTTATTTATCATCATCATCATCATTGTCTTGCCCTTTTCCCAAATTATTTGGGGTCGGCGCAGTACGTCTTTTTCTTCCACTCTCCCCTGTCAGCCGTCACCTCATCATTCACTCCCTTCTCATTCATATCATCTCTCACGCAATCCATCCATCTTTTCTTAGGTCTTCCTCTTCCTTTCCATCCACTAACATTCATATTCATAACTTTCTTAGTTACATGCGTTTCATCCCTCCTCATAACATGCCCATACCAAGCTATTTATTTATTTATATAGGTATTAAAATAACATATTTAGTCTAGTGTAAGAGAAAAGGTCGAGGGCTCAGCCACGCTGTTTTTCAGCCTCGCCTTAGAATGCTGCTGTCGTCAGCAGCCATGATACTTGGTAGCTATCCGCTGTTCACAAACAAAAGAGAAACTATGTAACAATCTAGGAAGATGGACTAAAGGCATGCAACTAAGGCTAAAAACGAAACGGTATCGATTATACCAGTCTCATTCTTTTATATGAATGTATTCATTTGTTGGAATGAGACAAGCATATATCTATCTGTTCTTATTTGTGTAAGTCGTACCAGGCCAAATGTCAAACTACTCATGATAACAATCTAGGAAGATGTATAAGCATGGTACCAATATTCAGGGTACGGAACGGAAAAACGACTGTCGTGTAACAATATATAATATAGTTTCTCTCTACCATGGGATAGCTAGCAAGCTATCTCTAGAATAGGAGTAAGAAGGAACACTCTATGCTATTTTAGCACTCAATCCATGTACTACTACATTCATGGTAACAATATACTGCAATATATGTATTGCAGCGTCGGCTCGGTCCATGGCCGAATTGGTCAAGGCATGACGATTGGAGCCGAAGATGCGGTTCGAGTCCCAACGGCTCAGAGTTTTTGGGTAATTAGAGTTACCCAAAAACTCTGAGCCGTTCACTCTCTGATACAACGTCCAACAAGCCAAATTAAAAATAACGTGTCGGAAAAAACCAGCCAAGTGCGAGTCGGACTCGCGCACAAAAGGTTCCGTACCATTATCTATAAAAACGGCTAAAAAATGACGTTTGTTGTATGGGAGAATTAGTATGTTTTTTTTTAGTATTTGTTGTTATAGCGGCAACAGACATAAATCATCTGTGAAAATTGCAACTGTCTAACTATCACGGTTCATGAGATACAGCCTGGTGACAGGCGGACATACAGACAGACAGACGAACAGCCGAGCCTTAGTAATAGGGTCCCGTTTTACCCTTTGCGAACGGAACCCTAAAAACGTAGCCTTAATTCTGGATTTTCAAAGCAATTCCATCGCATTTAGGTACGGGCATGATCCTTTATTTTAATCACTAGAGCTTATAAGTCTGTGCATATAGCGCCAGAAGGAGCCTATTCGATAAGACTTACCTTACTCTCAGTGAAATCGGGCACCGTTCTTCCGAACAGATCATCGTTCAGTTTGCTCTGAGCTGTGTCCTTGTTGGGGAGCCGCCTGTTTATTTCTGCGAAGATGTCCTCATCTTGACTTTCAGAAGAGAAATGCTCGTTTGTGTCGATAGGCGGAGGCTCGTCCCAGAACATTGTACCTAAAACACATAACATAACACAATTATGTTATTAGACGACCTCTGAGGCGCGGCGGGCGAAGGTTCGCCTGCGACGCAAGAGGTTGCGTATTCGATTCCCACCTCGGAACAAATATTTGTTCAGGGTGTTCTGGGTATTTTTATGTATAACAAGTGGAATGCCCGCGACTTCGTCCGCGTGTACTTTTACTAAACACCCCGCTGCACCCCCTAAGGGGTTGAATTTCTGGAATTCCTTTCTTAGTGCACCCCTAGACCACAAAAGGAACGTACCCTCCAAATTTCAGGTCCCTGGGACTTATGATTTAGGCTGTGCGTAGATAGTCAGTCCGTCAGTCAGTCAGTCACGCAACGATTTTATATATATTGATAAAAAATATCACAAGCTCTGCTTAGCTTGGGGCTAGATAATGTTGTGTGAACTGTCCAGCATTATTTATTTATTTATTCTTAGGTTGGACACATCATGGCATCATGAACACATACATACATAACATAACACCCAACAGTCACATACATAGTCCTGACCCCACACTAGGATCTCCTGTGTCGTGGGTATCAGGAACTACGAGTACCATGTACCACACCACAGACACGGAACTAATATTATCAGATAATGCAAATATTTGTCTAAAAGGCACCTATTCACTCTAGCCTTGAAGATACCCAGATTATAGTATTCAGGAAAGACAGACGTCGGCAGTGTGTTCCACTCCTTAGCAGTTCGCATTATAAAGGTAGAACTGAAACGTTTAGTACGAATAGAGGGTATACTAATGAGGTAAGGATGGTACCGAGCCGTGCGTCTGCTCGTCCTATGATGAATGGTTTATTCAGAGGTTCATACCTCGAGCTGGTTACTGGCATAAAGCAGTGTGACCAAGAAAAAACTAGTGTCAAGATAGATACTCACTTGAGACAGGTTTCTGTGGTCGGTAGACAGTCGCGATCGGCTTCGATGGTAAACTTTCTTCTGGCTCTTCAACTACCTTGAAATTTAAAAAGAAATAATATAATTAAGTTTTGCATAAAATCAAACTTCAAATAAAAAATATATTTATCTTCATATCACTACCCAAGGTGTGTCACATCACATCACTATCAAAGGGCTTTCTACAAACCTAATGATTTCTTAGAGTATAAAAAGTACTGGAGGCATTGTTAACGGTTTGACGAGCTAGTCTCTCATTGTTTATTTACTAATTTTATGTTAAAAGTGATATCGTAATGTAAACAAGTATTATTACTACTGTTGTTGTTAGCCTGAATCACCCCATTGTTGGGCAAAGGCCTCCCCCCATATCCTCCAGTCACTACGATCCTGTGCTATTGTTTGCCAATCTGTGTTAAAAGTGTCCATTTCATAACGCGCCATCTCCTGCGTGGTCTGCCGCGACGCCGTCTCGCTGTGTCAGGGCTCCACATAGTGGTTATCTTGGCTCACAACTCATCAGGCATGCGACAGACGTGTCCAGCCCAATTCCACTTCAGCTGGGCGGCTTTTTCACATACGTCGGCGATTTTAGTTTTGGAGCGCAGTATGGTGTTTCGATTCCGGTCGGTTAATTTACCTCCCAGAATACTGCGTTCCATCGCCCGTTGGCAAACCATGAGTTTGCATTTAGTATTATGGGAAGGTTTCCCTTCATCAGCTCCTTCATCAACAAATAGCTCCTCCAGGCGTTCTCAGTGCGTCTTGCAATTTCTCTCAAAGTCAAAGTAAAAAAAATATTTTATTCATTGAAATTACAAGGATCATTTTGAATCGTCTTAAAAAATAAATTTACATTTATTCCTGTTCCAACACAACCAGACCTAGAAGGATCAGGCAACAAACACAGAGGGCAACAAAACTGGTTTTTTTATGATCCTTCTTACTACTAGTTGGGGAACACCTGTGTGGTGCCTCAAGAACAAGTGGAAGTTGATTGAAAGAAAAAGGAAAACCAACTTAAAAACCTTAGGTAGGCAGTCAAAAGTAAGATGCTAGACAGAATCAACAAAAGTTCATAAGGTAGCACACTCTACACTCTATCCTGCCTGCCCGCCTGGAGGGAAACTATCTGGCCGAGATAGATGTAATCTAGGACATAGTGCATCGCACTATTACCCATCGAGGAGTCCGTTGTCCACCTTCCGTCTCCATCATCAGATCAGCTCGCGGTCACCATAATATTGTGTTGTCATCGGAACTTGACAGGTATGCCACATTTTAGTTCAATCTGATATCGGGAAGTTGTCGAAAATTCGATTCCAATATTTGATTACATTGTTAGTTACAAGTGCAGCTTTTTTTATTTTTTTACTTTTTTATACTACTTGAATTACGGAACAAGCTGATGGCCCACCTGATGTTAAGCGGTAACCTCTGCCTATGAACAGTGCATTACCTCATAGGTCACGTCCACCTAGGACGCGCCCTATGTGGCATTGCACTGCGCCCGCCACCCTGAGACATAAAGATAAAAAGTCTCATGTGCCTGTAATTTCACCGGCACCTTTACCCTTCAAACCGGAACACAGCAATGCGAGCACTACTGCTTTGCGGCAGAAATAGGTATGGTGGTAGTACTTCCCCGGACGAACCCTTTCACAAAAAAGGTCTACTACTACTGAAAGCTAATATAAACGTGTAAAAAAACTTATAATTTAACAGTATTGGATAGCTAGAAACTGTTTATAATTTTCACTAGAAACGGGATATTTACCATGATTTTTGAGTTTTATATGTTCCCGATATTTCGGCACAGTTGCATGCGCCATGATCACGGGAGAACTGACTAAAGTCTTTGCGAGTAGATGTTATTGGCAGATATATCGATCTACCCTCTTTCTCACTCTTTTATTACGAACGATACCACTACCATCGGTTTCATTGTCACAATTCACACCAACTCGACACACAACACTAACGGTGTCCGGACGCGTAGCAGGTACCACACTTTTTTGATTCTTACACATTCTTACCACAGGCTTCCATACTCCAGATAATTGAAAACCATCTTCTCTATTGAAGTTTCTGTACTTAGTAATCTCAATTGCCTCTTGTACCATTCTCGGTATGTAATGTCGCTCTGTCGAGATTACCTGCGGACTGTGTAGCTCGATCCAATGATTTGAGCCAGATTCCAAAAGGTGTTCTGCTATGGCTGACTTATGTATGTCCCTGGTCTTGACCGTTCATGGCGCATGCAACTGTGCCGAAATATCGGGAACATATAAAACTCAAAAATCATGGTAAATATCCCGTTTCTAGTGAAAATTATGTACATAACCATGATAGTTTCAAAAAAGTTATATAGAAAATGTTTATTTTTTAATTGAATGCTTGTAAATTGACGTGACCAAGTGTTCCCTGTGATCGGTATTAATAAATATATGAACTATGAACTATAGAGGGAGCTACAGCTGACAAGGCCCGGTGGGGCAGTGGATAGCACAGCCCCGTATTCGGGCAAGGGTCACAAGTTCAATGTCCGCCCAGTCTGATATAATTATACAGTTGAACTTCTGGAGCTTGGAGACTTCAACTAGTCGTGGAATGAGTGTCGCGGGTTCGATTCCCGACCGTGTCTTACCCGTGGCGCCGCGCGGCCCAGTCGAGCGGCCAACTCAGCGGCGACCTCAGCGGGAGTTTGTCTCTTCTCCGGCACCGACGAGATATCTCTTTCTCTCTCTCTCTCAGAGTGGAATGACGAGCTGCTCTCAGATATCTGAAATAAACATATAATAATACAAATAAATAACATAGCAGTTGATAGTCGGATCAAAACAGGCAGACAGTGTATCTGGCATGTGTGTGACGCGGCGAACGACGCAGGAGGTTGCGGGTTCGATTCCCGCCTGGGAACAAATATTTGTGCGATTTGCAGATATTTGTTCAGGGTGTTCTGGGTATTTTCTATGTATCACATAATGATAATGTTGTGTGAACTGTCCAGCATTATTTATTTATTTATTATTATTATTTGTAAACTTACAGTGGTATGCCGCATGTGTTTGTAAACTTATAAGTAGTATCCCGCATGTGTTTGTAAACTTATAATGGTATCCCGCATGTGTTTGTAAGCTTACAGTGGTATCCCGCATGTGTTTGTAAACTTACAGTGGTATCCCGCATGTGTTTGTAAACTTATAAGTGGTATCCCGCATGTGTTTGTAAACTTATAAGTGGTATCCCGCATGTGTTTGTAATCTTACAGTGGTATCCCGCATGTGTTTGTAAACTTACAATGGTATCCTGCATGTGTTTGAAAACTTGTAAGTGGTATCCCGCATGTGTTTGTAAACTTATAGTGGTATCCCGCATGTGTTTGTAAGCTCACAGTGGTATCCCGCATGTGTTTGTAAACTTACAGTGGTATCCCGCATGTGTTTGTAAACTTATAAGTGGTATCCCGCATGTGTTTGTAAACTTATAAGTGGTATCCCGCATGTGTTTGTAAAATTATAGTGGTATCCCGCATGTGTATGTAAACGTATAGTGGTATCCCGCATGTGTTTGTAAACTTATAGTGGTATCCCGCATGTGTATGTAAACGTATAGTGGTATCCCGCATGTGTTTGTAAACTTATAAGTGGTAGTCCGCATGTGTTTGTAAACTTATAAGTGGTATTCCGCATGTGTTTGTAAACTAACAGTGGTATCCCACATATGATGGTAAACTAACAGTGGTATCCCGCATGTGTTTGTAAACTTATAAGTGGTATCCCGCATGTGTTTGTAAACTTATAAGTGGTATGCCGCATATGTTTGTAAACTTATAGTGGTATCCCGCATGTGTTTGTAAACTTACAGTGGTATCCCGAATTTGTTTGTCTGTTCGTATATCCTCTTCTGATTCTGAATATTGTTCCAACTCTCTGACGTCATGCCGGGATGTTGAGCTGTCTGTGTCGCTATCTTCTATGACGAGACCTAAAACAGACAACTGAGTGTTCAGGACATTCTGATAACTTAGCTTATTAACTCGTGACTCACGCACGAAGGGTTCCGTACCACTATCTATATAAACGGCAAAAAAATCACGTTTGTTGTATGGGAGCCCCCTTAAATATTTATTTTATTCTGTTTTTTAGTATTTGATGTTATAGCTGCAACAGAAATACATCATCTGTGAAAATGACAACTTTCTAACTATCACGGTTCATGAGATACAGCCTGGTGACAGGCGGACAGACAGACAGTCTTAGTGATAGGGTCCCGTTTTACCCTTTGGGTACAGAACCCTAAAAAGGGTGACGAAGACAGAACCAGTGGCACGACGTTCGATCGAAAGGCTATAAATGTAGTATCAGCTTACCAGCATGCCATTTGCTCTTCCACGCGTGGGATCCGATGATGTAGGGTAGCGGTCGGGTCGAGTACATGTCTCTGGGCTTTAGGACCACACTACAAATAGGAAAAAAATGTGATAACATCATTTAAGTTACATACACACTGAATTTAAAGTATTAACATCGAAAGACCGTCATTACAATTTACCTGATTTTATGACCTCGAAAGAACATGCTCATTGCTCATTACAGTATACAAAATTTTTAAACTCGAAAGATCGCACTTATTTTAGCTAACTTGAATTTAATCTTCGAAATAAAATACTCATAACAGTTTATCTGTAAATTTGCCCTGGAAAGACTCGGTCGTTAAAATTTACCTGATTTAAATCTTGAAAGCCTCCTTATAATTTACCAAAATTGTAACCCCAAAAGACTTACTTATTACAGATTACCTGTGTTTTAAATTCTAAACGATACTTATTAGTTTACCAAAATTTTAGCCTCGTAAGACCAAAATCATTAAAATTTAAAAATAGAAAGACCTTACTCATTAAAATTTACCTGAATAACCTTGAAAGAGTCCTTACTCATTACTGTATACCAGAACTTTAGCCTCGTAAGACCATAATACTTAAAATTTACCCGAATTTTCAAAATAGGAAGACTTTACTCATTACAATTGACCTGAATAACCATGAAAGAGTCCTTACTCATTACAGTTTATAAGAATTTTAGCCTTGTAAGACCATAATCCTTAAAATTTACCCGAATTTTAAAAATAGGAACACTTTACTCATTACAATTTACTTGAATAACCATGAGAGTCCTTGCTCATTACAGTTTATCAGAGTTTTAGCCTTGTAAGACCATAATCATTATTATTTACCTGAATTTAAAAAATAGAAAGACCTTTCTCTTTACAATTTACCTGAATAACCTTGAAAGAGTCCTTACTCATTACAGTTTATCAGACTTTTAGCCTTGTAAGACCATAATCATTATAATTTACCTGAATTAAAAAAATAGAAAGACCTAACTCATTACAATTTACGTGAATAACTTTGACAGAGTATTTACTTATTACAGTATACCTAATTTGTGCCTCGCTGTCATCAGAGTCATCGCTGTCGTCCAGGATCTGTGCCGTCTCGTGAGCGCCCTCCAGCGTCGCCAGCCCGCGTCTCAGAACAGCCACCTCATCAACTGGCTCGGGTTTCGGAGGCTCCTGGAACAATCGACAAGGTTACCATCACCAACACACCATCAGACCATGGCGGTTAATCCATGATGTTTTTTACCACTGTTCAAAGCATGTAGGTGTTCCAAGATTTGACTTGACATCATTCTCAGAGTTAAGATTGAATAACACTTTTTATAGAAAAAAGTTTTAGGGGACACAATAGTCATTGCACGCAAAAAGTGGTCACCCATCCTAAAACTGACCTTGCAGATCATTGCTTAACCTACTTTTAGAAAAATCACATTTGTTGTATGGGAGCCCCCTTAAATATTTATTTTATTCTATTTTTTTTGTATTCGTATTTGTTTTTTTGTTGTGTTTGTTATAGCGGCAACAGAAATACATCATCAATGAAAATTTCAACTGTCTAACTATCACGGTTCATGAGATACAGCCTGGTGACAGGCGGACAGACAGACAGACGGACAACCGTGCCTTAGTAATAGGGTCCCGTTTTACCCTTTGGGTACGGAACCCTAAAAAAACACATTTAGGATTACCTAGGTACTTAATTTCTGGCTAGTGAACTCATCGAAAGTGTAGAAGGTCTGCTCAATAATCAAAAGGTCGGTCTGCCGATACGACGTGATTGAGTAACAAACATCCAAACATCGTGTCTTTGTCATTTATTATATTAGTGGGATTGCCTAGGAATTGACCCTTCAGTCTCCTCCCACGGAAGTCGTAAAAGGCGGGTATAGGATATCCAGGGGATGGGCAGCAGCATCCACATGTGTACTCAACACCGTACTGCGATCACCAATCCGCCTGCGCGTCGTGATTATGACAAATCCCCCCATTGCATTATATGGGA
This sequence comes from Operophtera brumata, assembly GCA_932527175.1. Taxonomy (NCBI): domain Eukaryota; kingdom Metazoa; phylum Arthropoda; class Insecta; order Lepidoptera; family Geometridae; genus Operophtera; species Operophtera brumata. Next base: position 46,281,497 of record OW052239.1, on the reverse strand, counting down.
GAGGTCTCGTCAAACATGATGATGATGATGATGATGATGATGATGATGATGATGATGATGATGAGTGTGTCCCTCACCTGACAAGGTAGTATATCTGTGGTGACGTCAGCTTCGTCATCGTACACTCTGCTCTCTATGAACTGACTGTTACTCAGCGCCATGAATCTGAAATAAGTTTTTTGTGAAAAGTATATTTTTCAAAACAAGCTTTTATAAAATTAGTGATCGTAAGGCTGCGTTTCCATTGACGCGGAGCTGTGCGGAGATGAGCGGAGAATAGCGGTGAAAAGTGGTAAGTGTTTCCACTGAAGCAGAGAGGAGAGGAGCGGAGCGGAGTGGAGCTAACTTTGGAATTGCGCAATTTTGAGCTCAGTTTGTCTCCATCTTTCAGAAAGAGCATATGTCATGTTGTCGCTTAAAAAGAAAAAAGCAATCCTTTTATATCTTTCCTTACTTGACGACGAAGATAACGAATCACGCACCGCCCCGCTGTCCTCCGCTCCGCATCACCTCGCTACGCACCGCTCCGCTGTCCTCCGCTCCGCATCACCTCGCTACGCACCGCTCCGCTGTCCTCCGCTCCGCATCACCTCGCTACGCACCGCTCCGCTGTCCTCCGCTCGGCATCACCTCGCTACGCACCGCTCCGCTGTCCTCCGCTTGGCATCACCTCGCTTATTTTATATGAATATCCGTTCAGCTCGCCCCGCTCCGCTCGTGCTGTTTCCATTGAAGCGGAGCAGAGATTTCGAGCATAGTGATTGGTCAATTCATGCACCGCTAAGCTCCGCTCCGCCCAGCTCCGCGTCAATGGAAACGCAGCGCTGCGTTTCCATTGACGCGGAGCTGGGCGGAGCGGAGCTTAGCGGTGCATGAATTGACCAATCACTATGGCGAGCGAGCAGCCAGCAGAGATTTCGAGCATAGTGATTGGTCAATTCATGCACCGCTAAGCTCCGCTCCGCTCCGCTCCGCGTCAATGGAAACGCAGCCTAACCGTGTGATGATCAAAAAGAGCCTAAACAAGGCCAGTCTACTATTATCCATCGAGGAGTTCCGTTGTCCACCTTCCGTCTCCATCATCAGATCAGCTCGCTGTCACCATAATATTGTATTGTCATCGGAACTTGATAGGTATGCCAAATTTCAGCTCAATCGGTTGAGGATAACTGCTTTAAAATTCAGTTGCAAGATTCTACCCAGACGAACATTGCAAGTTAAATAAAAGCTTGTAAAATATAATTATCAACCACATCACTGGTATGTAAATTGGAGCATCGTACACGCAAAGAAGTTGAAATCGCGTTATCTAGTGTAAATAGGTGTGAGGGCTAAAAGTTTTTTTTTTTATCTTTTACAGACCTTAGCTTTTTTTGCTTCCGGTCTGTTATCACTCTAGCCGTGAAGAGAGCCAGGTTATAGTTCTCAGGAAAGACAGACGACAGTAGTGTATTCCACTCAGCAGTTTGCATTATAAAGCATGTTGGTTTGTCTAATGCAAAGTATGAAAGAGAGGCACTTTGTAAAATGAGACAGCACCAGAGCCTTCGGTTAGAGTTCGGAAAACTCCGCTGCTTACTTGCAAATTCGCAAACAATTTCATAAAACTTGTTCCAAGAAATGCGCGTTTTTGATAAAAACTTACTTGATTGTGAAATGATGTGATAAGGGAATTTATGAGCACAATAAGAACAGCCAAATTCAGAAATTTGTGCAAAATAGCTGATTTTGATAGGCTTTTACTGAATTTGTGTCTAAATTTTTTACAAAAAAAGAAAAAAAAGAAAAACGCATTGATTACTTCGTTAAAATCCTAGATAATGTCAAAGTGCACAAGGTACCTATTTTTTTACAAAACATACATACATAGGCTCACGCCTGTTTCCCCAAAGGGGAAGGCAGAGCCTCAATGGGCTTCTTTTCACAGTGGGTTGCACCATAGTGTAATATAGACGTGACAAGAAGAGGTGAGCTCATCGCCACCATTGCTTCCCACGACTAACTCAACTAACGCTTTCCTCCAGTACTACACACATAGCATAATAAGCTAGCAGCCAGGACAAATCTTATACCAACGAATCTTGTCAACAAATCCGGGTAATCCCTTAGTCGGCTTTTACTACATCTATGAGAGGAGACGGAGGGGTCTATTCTTAGGCCGGACACACCACAAAACATCTAAAGAAAAGTTTGTTACAACACCATAATCACGTACGAGCTGCGTACGATATTTTGTATGGAAAAGTTGTTCCAATAGTGTAGTGTGTATAGTGAAGAGTGGATGGTGTGTATGCTTACTTATTGTTGACATTCTGCAGGTTGATGCTGGCCTCATCAAGTGCTGAGGCCATCGCCACCAGCTTTGTGTTTACCTCTTGGCATTGTGATACTATTCTCTGTAAAACATACAATAATAAATTTATAATTATTTTCTATAAAACATAATATTTTTAATAAAACATTCAATTTGATACTATTATCTGTGCACTCTATCAAAAATAAACATTTTAATAAAACAGTGGGGTTGGGTTTAGAATCGTTTGGCAGGAGGAGGAGGGTGGGAGTAGGGGGAAAGGAAGGGGAGGGGTACCCCTTTGCCCCTGGTACCAGTCCCATAAAAAGGTAACTTATAGTTTTCGAGAAAAAAAATAAAGAAATTTTTGAGGTTAAGTATGAAATTTTTGAATTGGAAGTGTCAGATGTTACGGGAGTCATCGCCAACTTGCAGGGAGGGTGCAGGAAATTCCAGCCTCGGCCCCCTTGTCCAGGAAACTTGTGCTTTTAAAGAAAAATAATAAAGAAAATTTTACAAAATCGGAACGTAAAATAATAATATTAATGATTTAATTTATGAGTAGGTACCTCTATCTGTAGAGAAGGGATGTTGAAAGAAATAAGAGAGATCCTTTTGAGGAATTAATTAATGTTATAAATTATGGATTTTTTATTGTTGACTGACTGTGTGACTCGACACAGAGCACCCCGACAATAGTTGGTTAGGTCCGAAAAGAGTGGCAGACCCGATACGGAGCACCCCGACTCCACGTGGTACTGTGCGTCACGCCCCTAGAGTGTATATAAAAACGCGGAGCCAGTAGCTCGCGTGGGAGATCTTGAGTGGAGCAAGCCCGCGAGGCCGAGCGGAGTGAAGGGGGGAGCTGGCGAGCGAAGCGAGCCGGTGACCTCCGTAGCATAGCAAAGGTCGAGTGGGTGAAGCGACACTCAAGGGCGACCTCGCGAGAGTACTGGCGGGAGCACATACCGGAGTCCGACATTTAAAATATCCATACTTAAAAAAAAAAAAAAAATATTTTTTTCTCGAAAACCGTAAGTTACCTTTGCATAGGAGTGGTACCAGGGGCGAGGGGGTACAAATCCCCCACTCCCCCCCCCCCCTCTCCCATCCTCCTCCTGCCAAACGATTGTAAAGTTTTACCAAAATCTCATACTTAACCTCAAAATTTTCTTTTTTTTTTTTTCTCGAAAACTATAAGTTACCTTGTTATGGGATTGGTACCAGGGGTGAGGGGGTACCCCTCCCCCTCCACCACCCCCCATCTCCCCCTCCTCCTCCTGCCAAACGATTCTAAACCTTTACCAAACAGTGTACTAATAATAATAGTTCGGATGCTCACGCTTGTCGCGCGAAATTCTTTCTGGTCTCTTCGCGACCAAAAGGTTTTTGGTCATTACTGCTTATGAACACTTCTTCAGATAGCGAAAGGTGATTTCGCGGGAATTGGGAGACTTAACACACATGTTTTAATTGATAGTATATCATAAATATTATCAGTTAGGCTATGATACATATAACAAAAAAAAACACTGTAAAAATGTGTTTAGGGGTATCGTAGCCTAACTGATGATTCCTTACTCACAACTCTGGTGACATCAAACTTTTGTTGCATACATGCAAATCATTCAAGTTACATACAGCGCATAATAATTTTCAATACAGAAATCAGACTAATTATCATGAGCAGACCAGACTTAATCTTTTCACCACACAGATTGTGTCACCAATATTTACAAGGCCCTTTTCAGGGCCACTGTCGTCATAGACAGCCTGGGTGACCAAGAATGAACCATGGTAATCTAACCTGATGTGTGCTCTGCAGCAGGTTTAACAGCTTGTCATCTCCGGCCAGGCTCCATCTCGGAGCCAGCGCTCTTATGGAGTCTGTGGACTCTATGGTGCCTTCCATGGTGGAGCATTACCATCTGAAAATATATAATTGCCTACTTAGCTTAAATTCTCAAGAATTAGCAATCACTATCACTTAGCAGGAATGCAATATTAATATGGAGGTTGTTTACTAATCACAGCTCATCAACCAGTTTGAGATAGCAAAACCGGATTTTGCGATAATTAGGAGAACTAACACACATATTTTGATTGATAGTGTCTCATAAATATTATTAGTTTAGCTACGAATGTCAAACCATGATTTTTACAGTGATTTTTTGTTCATTGCCATTCGTAGCTAAACTCGTATTTATGAAAAACTTTCAATCAAAATATGCGTGTTAGGTCTCCTAGTTTCCGCAAAATCAGTTTTCGCCATCTCTAAATGTGTTGATGAGCTGTGATTAGCAAAAAACACAATGAAATTTAAATTTAGCACCTCAAGCGTAACGTTGCTCCTTAATATTGCATTCTTGCTTGAATCTAACCTTTTGTCAGACATTACGAATAAACAAAAACATTTAGAAAAAGGTGATTTAGAGATTTGATCAATATGAGATCACTACAATCTAAGAATTCATAGAAGTCTGAAGATAGGCTGGTCTGAAGCAATGTGTAGGCCATATAGCACCAACAACTGAATGGGAATGTATGTTTCCAAGAGGGAAACAGAACTGGACAACGCAGAGTAGGACGGCCCTGGACCGATTCATATTATATTTGAGCTCTGCTAAGGTAAAACCAAACAATTAGCATATTTTATTATGTGTAACTCTGCTCAACAGCATTTGATATATAAGCAGAACTTCAAGACAATTTTTTTTTCCTGTAGAATATATCATATGATCTTCCTTGTGTTACACACTGTATCTTTGGCCATGCACGGTCCGTATCAGGCTATAATCAATATTAGCGTGGTCCGATTCAGCAAACACTTATAAATAAAGCTTACGAGCGCGCTAATATCGATTCCTTCCTCATGTTACACATATTATCTTTGCCAAATTCTATCTAGATTGGTTCAGCCATTTGATTGTGAAAAGGTAACAAACAAACAGACACAGAAAGAGTTACTTTAGAATTTATAACATTGGTCTATTAACAAGCATACACTACATAAGATGTTATGTAGGTATATAGTGTTAAAATCGGTAAGTTTAGCTATATTAACATTTGCAACCAACTGATTTGACATCCCTTACTTCGGGGATTCCCAAGAGTTCAGGGATTACATGGTGTCAGATTTGTACAATAACTTCTACTCTTTGTGTATAATCACCCCCCTCTCAAGATACTTAATTTGAAATATTCTGTTTAATTTATATTGAAAATACTTGTGCAATCTTACATCATTGTTTTAATCATAGCTCCGACAACATTTTTATATATCTTTTACATATTTTGCATTAAGTAAAACCGTAGAAAGAATCCGCTAGTAAAGTCGTATTAAACAAGAAACTTTATCCAACTTTACTACAAATAACTACGTATCAAGAAGCGCAGACCTCCGTTGTCCATTATAGATAAATATGCAAACATCCGTACATTACACAGTTCAGATAACTCAACGATTTGAATCCCAATGCTGAGATTATTTACATACAAATTACTCTCAAATGTTTCATCACATTACTCACTTATTAACTGCACTATGAGGACTTCTGCATCGCAATTATGAAGATAATTAAATGTAAATTGTATTGCGAACCGTATTTACATCCACAATGATAGTATTTCCATTATTTCAATTGAAATTGCGTATCGTATTGTCGACAATCGTCGTCTCATCAACAAAAAATATAACAAAGGAGATGTCCAAAAAATATATGGAGGCCGGTATAAAAATAACTCGAAATTCTCATCAACATAATAGCTATTTACGGAGAAAGGGCATATTATTTGGCTATTTTTAAGCTTATGAAAAATAATAAAGGTACCTCTCCGTTTTTTTTAAAACCTAATTAAACTGTTGTGTTGTGCAAACAAAAGTTTAGAACTTGCAACACTCCCAAAAGATGAACTTGATTCTCTTTGGCAGGCAGACTATTGAATTTTAATACTATCTAGCTAGCGAAACAGGCGGCCATGGACTTAGTATTCATCATGAATGTTGCTTTAGTTCTTATTCCGAGGTATTCATACGCCCAGGCGTAGTATGCAGGCGGCATACTACGTCCATGCAGGCGGCAGCAAGAAGCTTGAATTTGGCGGCAGACAGAAGACCACAGATAACTTTTCATACGGCTATCCTACCCCCCATATATTACTTTCCTCTATGATCCTACCTTCGTACCGTGTTGTCGCGTTATTATTAAATATCTTCCCGCGCTTGATTTGAGTGATTTTTCCGTACCTACTTCGTTTTAGTAAAACCTCAAAGTAGGTATGTTGGAAGTATTGCATAGACTACACAATTACACACGTGTGGTTGGGGCATCTTTGTTTCATTATGTTTTCCCTTCAAGATTTTTTTTATTATTTTATCGGAAACGGAGGTTCTATAAAATATAAAATTAATACATTCGAGTAGCCAAATAATTAAGCTTTTTTTTGAGATATATTTCGTACTGATGGTATTTTCTCGGAATATTATACCACTTTTGACTTCTCCTTTCTCTATGAACAAAAACTATTTTGACAAACGGATGTGGTGATTGATGATTGATTGATTTGACATTGCACAGCATGACTGACAGAATGAAAATCGAAAACCAAGAACTCAAAGTCAAGTCTGACAGAATACGAGGAAAACTGATTCTAATGTTGCCATCGATTAACGAATTCTACTGAAATGGTAAATATCCCTATGCATATCGAATGTGATTTTGTGTTATATTTAGGTCCTTCCAGCTAAATTTTAGTCATAATAATAGCAATAAAAAATGTGCAACACAGCATAATTAGTTTACGAAACTCCATCAAAGAAGTGAAAAGATTGTCATATACCTAAACGTAACTACGCAAGACAGTACTTCTTCTGTGGCAAGACCATCATCATTCTTTGTAGCCGAAGAGTCTGACAAAATGAGTGAAGATAGTAGGTACCTACATAGTTCATAGTTATTTATTGGTAAAAAAATATTACATGTCAGTTTTTACATTTAAAATTGGTACAATAGTAAAAAAAACACCAAATGAAGTACTTTTTTTCTTCTCCATTTTACGTTTTTGTGCACCACCTACATAAATGTATCCACAATACACAAAGGTTAGCTGGTAGAGAATGCTTTTGCCCTACACTGTTTGTTTTGTGCATTAAAGAATATTCTATTCTATTCTAATAGTACAGTACATTTTGAGCTATACATTGATTCAAATAAAATAATTGATTAAAATGAATTTGATAACTATAAAAATATTATTGCAAAATATAAAAACACAGTGTTTTGTTTGTTGCATTGACTAGCAGCCCTGGCACAGTCAGGCTACTATTAATCATCGAGGCGTTCCGTTGTCCACTTTCCCCGTCTCCATCATGAGATCAGCTCGCTGTCACCATAATATTGTATTGTCATTTATTTAAAACTTGACAAGTACCTATGCCTTTCAGCTCAATCGGTTGGTTGGAACTGGTTTAAAATCCAATAGCAAGATTTTATCAGTGCTCAATCCCGCTGCCTATGATGTCATCACGGGTAGTAGTGGGGGGATCAAACATTATTTTAGTGTTGTCGTCAGGTGGATCTTTACAACGATATAACTATCACTTTTGTATCATTTAAACTTTAGGAGATCAAAGCTCTCAAATATATGTACAACATTTTCGTAACAATAATTTTCTAAATGCCCGCTTGGATCACGAGGAAGACGTCAACACAAATAGCCCTTGGATTCAATCTGCCATTTTTGAAAGTAAAGTCGTCGTTTTTATTTAATTACATATTTTAATGTGTTTTGTCGAGTTATTTCGTGTAATTTTGGTGGCAGTTTTACCGGTGTAACTTGGATAAATAGCACATGTGTGATGTAGTGAAGTTTAACTGTATTGCGTGTCTTTTCGAAATGGTGGATTTTTCCCTGTAAAAACTCGGTTTTTCTGCCACTGTTTAAACTGGGTTAGGACTTGACGGAGGCTGGATTTGACTCATATTATTACAAATTAATATCTCTTGACATTGGCGAAATTGCTTAGAACACTCCTCAGAAGCAATTATACGAAGAAAAAGAAAATAGCCATAGAAAGTTGCTGAATGTGACAGCGTAAAGCACACTGCATTCTATCAATTTATGAGCACTAAACATAGAGGCCTTGTTGCTCTAAGCCACTAAGGGACCACTAGTAGATAGTGTTGTAAAAGTGCTCAAAACCCAATAATAATAAACACGTTTCACTATTAATCCGAGATGATCACGAAGTATGCATGCTCATCACGACTTCATGTCGATGTTATCCCACGGCCGCGCGGCCGGACTGCTACAATGGTGAATGGTTTGTGCAGTTCTGATGGGCAGTGCAAGTGATGAGAGTCAGCGAGTTTATTGTAGACTTAGAGCATTGCAGGCATCTGTTCGTCCGTACCGGACATCGAGCAACGCAGGCCTCCGTTCCGTGGATGGTACCGGAGATTGTAGAGATAAAGTATAGTCTGTTTTCACTATAGTAACTATTCGGCGCCAGACAATTTTTTTTAATTCTCTAAGGTAACTGATTTATGTTTATTGTGTAACATCTTTTTTCTCGCTTTCCTGCAATGTGTGGGAGTGATTTCGTGGAAAGGGACGGAAGTGTGTAACAGGAAGCGCGCATTTATCCGAGTGGCTGGTACTATCATCAGCCATGTTGCTTATTACCAAGGAGGTGAGATGTCATAAAGGAAGCATTTTCCGAGAGGGTGGTACAAGGGGTACGAGAGACGGCAAGCTTGAAGATGATATTGGAAGGAGATTAAATGCTGGAAACCAAGTGAATTATTTATGACACTTCACGCCTTTATGAGTAGCCGGAACGTCTCCAAAACGGCACGAACTGGCCGTGCTTAGAGGGGTGTTGGTACCGACACTAATGTATTGTAGCGAAAGTTGGGTATGGCAGAAGAAACATGAAAGTAGAATAAATGCAGTCGAGAAGAGATCTTTGATAAGTATGTGTGGTGTGACTTTGAGAGATATAATAAGGAATAGTGTGATAAGAGAGCGTTGTGAAATTAAAGAAGAAGTAGTGACTGGGACTGAGAAAGGTATGCTTAGATGGTTTGGGCATTTAGAAAGGATGGACGATAGTAGATTGACGAAACGGGTAGGTACATAAGACGAGCGTGAATGGGACAGTTGGAAGGGGAAGACCTCGGCGAACGTATTCAGACCAGCCCCCCTATTCCCTATCTTGAAAGTCACTCAGTGACCAACGTTTGACAAGTAAAGTTACCATCAATTGACAATTCTTAATAGTATTTTTTTTTAATTGATGATCATTCCTCTTGTCAAACGTTAGTCACCGAGTGACTTTCAGTTAGGGAATAGGGGGGCAGATCGGAGACGTTCTAGAAAAAGGCCAGGTCAAGAGTACCCTTAACCGACGAGCAGGTATGAAGAATGTGATGAGAGTGAGTGAAGCAAAAGAGGTGTGTCAGGATCGTAGCAAGTGGAAATCTGTGGTCTCTGCCTACCCCTCCATGAAACAGGCATGAGTTTATGTATGTATGTAAATATGAATGCCATACTATTAGCCATGTTGCTTATTACCAAGGAGGTGAGATGACTGTAAGGCTTGCTCGTTTTCAAGGAAAGACCCCCGCCCGAGTTGATAGTTGGTGAGGATTGTGATCGAGCTAGATACTCAGATCAAAAGATAGGTAAATATTAAATCTTTACTTGATTGGTAAAACAGGTATAATAATGCACTGTTCATAGGCAGAGGTTACAGCTTAACATCAGGTGGGCCATCTGCATGTATCGTCAATCAAGTAGTATATAAAAAAAACCCCGCTACCTACCTACGCTATTGGCCTACCGTGTTGAAGTGTGCCCGATCTTTTGCCCTCGCGACTTGCCCGCTACCGCTCGTCCCCTATCCCATACACTTCCTGAATCATCTCGCCGGAGAAAGTTATTTATAACTTGTTATTACCAATAACGTAGTAATCACCTTTTAAATACACTTTTAAGAGAAAGGGTAAAGTTTCTAATTTTGTTTTGTTCGATGAGTTTGTTGTACTTTTTGCAAATCATAATTTGACAAATTGGAATGAGTTGCAATTTTTTGTTGTGTCGTCTTTACGGATTCTCTTGGTTGCAAACTAAGCTGTCACTTTCGTCTACAAGGGTTAGCACATCGAGTAACGCAGGCCTCCGTTCCGTGTTGCTCGATGGGTTAGCATTAGCATACCTAATTCTTAACTCTGGTTTTAATCTACTGTGCAGTTGTTTTGTACTACGCGATCATTTATTCAGATAAAATCCTAAGGTTACAAAATTTACTCCCGAAACCAAACTAACCCAAACTTAAACTTTACGGAGTAACTATTAATTAATCTGTGCCTAAACTCCCTATGACGCAAGTGGCACAATGAGCAAGGCGGCCTCCGTACATGAATGTAATGTATATAGTACATCTTCCTAGCCTCCGTACCAGAGTAGTCTATGGTTTTAGAAGAGCTGCCGTCGTCTGTCTTTCCTGTAAACTATATTAAGGGTCTCTTCAAGGAGAATGAATAGGTGCCTTCTAGACCTTCGTGCTCCATCGTCGGCCGCATCGTCACTTACCAACAGGTGAGATTTGGGTGAGATCTTGGTCTACTAGAGGGTATATCATAGTTAAAAAAAAAGTTTTGTATTGTTGCCAGCTTACTAGTTTATCCCCATTTTGGGGAAAAATGTCGTGCTTCCGGAACACCTCCCAAATATTCCATTTGGCTACATATATGTTGGCAAATTCTTGCAGCTAGTAATAGGTGGTGGATCTCCAGCTAAAGACAGGAAGTAGTCTTCATCAGCTTATAGAAGTCCATTGCGGGACATAGGCCAACCTATTTGAATGCCACAAAGAATGGTCTTGAGCCGCGTCCATCCACCTACTTCCTGACCGGCGACAATGAAGTAGGAAGTGTGTAGATACACATAACACAACATTCCAAAAGCCAAACGTACCTATTACGAAATTGGGTAGTGTAACTGGGTAGGTAGGTACCTACCTACAGTGGAATAGGTCTACGTTACTTCCAGTTGTATAAATACTGCGTTCTCTATGTATGTATGTACCTATATTATACTTATTGTCTGTTCGTTAGAAAACACAAAGAAATAATTATAAATAATGTTTTTTGTTTTAGTGAACTAACAGGTAAATTAAAAACGGGCGCCAACGTTGATCCCTGTGCACATCTTGTTAATTTGAAGTGACCTAACTCGGTCATCGAAATTTATACCTAGATTTTTCATTGAATGTTATTAGAGACCAACAAAATTTCACGCCAATGGAAATCAAACAGTTGAGCTATCTAAAGACTGCCGCAAACTATCTTATGATAGCTCAACTGATCTAAATAACTACCAGCCGGAAGCGTCCCTAAGAAGGTGGCTCCATTGCCACGTTGAATGACACTGCGTTGAGCTAGATATGAGCCATCTCTCGGGTCCGCGTCGCTTCGACCAGATGCCATGAAATAATTTTGAAAACGTGAAGGGCGCCGCGCCGGTTCGTTTCCTTACCTACCCCATGGACAGTGGCGTAACTATACCATCTGGGGCCAGTGGGAAATTAGTTTTTTTTAAAAACTTAGTTGTGGGCCCGTGGAAAATTCGAATTTTTTCACATTTTTTTTTTTTTTTTTTTATACTACTGAATGACGGAACAAGCCGATGGCCCACCTGATGTTAAGCGGTAACCTCTGCCTATGAACAGTGCATTACCTCATAGGTCACGTCTACCTAGGACGCGCCCTATGTCGCATTGCACTGCGCCCGCCACCCTGAGACATAAGGATGAAAAGTCTCATGTGCCTGTAATTTCATATAGCGTCCCACAGGCCAAAGGCCTACCCTTCTCCCACAAAGTAGTAGTAGAGCTTTGTGAATGAGTCCGGGGAAGTACTACCACCGTACCTATTTCTGCCGCAAAGCAGCACTGCTCGCATTGCTGTGTTCTGGTTTGAAGGGTATGGTTGCCGGTGAAATTACCAGGCACATGAGACTTTCATCTTTATGTCTCAGGGTGGCGGGTGCAGTGCAATGCCACTTAGGGTGCGTCTTAGGTGGACGTGACCTATGTGATAATGCACTGTTCATAGGCAGAGGATCTGATCCGTCATTCCAAGTAGTATAAAAAAACACACTCCAAGAGTCATGCCGTCAGGCCGCTTACCATCGTCACGTAGCAGACCATTCGATTCTAGACTAGCAGGTAAGTAGATCCCCAAATATACAAGACGTCCCAAGATTATGCGACATGAAGGGATATTGTAGATAGGATATTTGCAGAAGGGAGACTTTATTTTATTTTTAAAACTTAGTACCTAATGCTGCATTCACAGATTTTCTAAATTTCCAAAATTGGTAGAGTACGCGTCATGTAAAAAGAACGCTGGAACGCCTGAAGTTGTATGGCCGTCAGCGTTCTTTTTACATGACGCGCATTATACGGCCGCATTGCTCTAAGCCAAAGTTTTACTATTATTTATTCTGTGGCCAAAGGCTTAACCAAGGTTCATTACACTTTGAACCAAAATATCTTTAATAAAGTACAGTAGGTACGTAAGTACCTACGTATTGTACAGGTGTGTGATGTGACCTAGATAGTTTTGGTCGCGAACAGTGTCAGCATAGTGGAATGGAATTTGTGATTGGTTACCAAAGGTCACAGGTTCGAGTCCGGGAGTGGATGATGAACACAAATATTACTAGATTTCATACCGATGACGGCATGTCCAAGCTTCAAACGGTTCAGAAAGTATCAATAAGTACCTACCTACTTGCATTCAAATAACGTTAGTTGATTAGAGACTGAGTTGAGTTGAAGTTGAGTGAGTCACGGATTTCACTCACAGAAGTTTTTTTTAACTTGGATAGTCTTTTGTTTGTCCACATCTCGCCTGTTGGTAGGTGACGATGTGTCCGATGGAGCACAAAGGTCTAGAAGGCACCTATTCACTCTAGCCTGGAAGAGACCCAGATTATAGTTTTCGGGAAAGACAGACGACGGTAGCGTATTCCACTCATTAGCAGTTTTTAACATTGATATACCTTTGTTTGACCAATATCTCGCCTGTTTGTAAGCAACGATGTGGCCGAAGATGGAGCACAAAGGTCTAGAAGGCACCTATTCACACTAGCCGTGAAGAGACCCAGATTATGGTTTTGGGGAAAGACAGACGACGGTAGCGTATTCAGCAGCTCATTCTCATTAGCAGTTTTTTTTTTAACATTGATATATACTTTTGTTTGACCACGAACTCACCTGTTGGTAAGTGACGATGTGGCCGAAGATGAAGCACAAAGCTCTAGCTAGAAGGCAGCTCTGCGTTCGATCGAGTTCAAGGCAGCAAGCTGGTGTAACATGGCAGCAGCACTCCATACCAGCCCGGACTTGTGCTTTGTACAGACTTAAAAGCTGTCCTGGTGTGAAGTAACGCTTTACCTTATTCAGGCTGCCTATTAGCTTCATGGCAGCTGTTTTTGCCTTCGAGTCGATGTAGAATGAAGTTGAGAGTAGGCGTGAGCGAAACACCCAAGAGCTCATAGCTACAGGTATATATCTCGGAAGACAGGAACATTGAGACACTGGTTTTATTTCTATAAATATGTTGTCAATTTTTTTTTCTTGATTAGAGTTTATGTTGAGTGAGTCACTGATTTCACTCACAGAAGTTAGATCCAAACCATAATTTTAATTTAGAACACTTTTATCGTTTCACTTTCCATGCTAACTGTAACAATAACGGGTTCGGTTCCCATGTCGATCACTTTCACGTGTCGATGTAAGAAATGTAGATTTTCTTTGTCGTTATTTCATCATCAGTCTATTGTGGACGCGCTGGGAATTAGATACCTACCCAGACTACCTACCACACTTACCACAGAGCGTGTCGGGCCCTGACTCGTGCGTGACGCATTGGTTTTGGTGGCAGGACCTAGAATTTTCTCAATCCTGGTGGAATCTTGCAACTGAATTTTAAAGCAGTTATCCTCAACCGATTGAGCTGAAATTTAGCATACCTGTCAAGTTCCGATGACAGTACAATATTTGTGCGATTCGCAGATATTCGTTCAGGGTGTTCTGGGTATTTTCTATATAAGTATAATAAAAAATATCTATCTATGTAATATATTGTATTAAGTAGGTATATCAGTTGTCTAGTACTCTGCTTAGCTTGGGGCTCGATAATGTTGTGTGAACTGTCCAGCAATATTTATTTATTTATATTTATTTATTATACTATTGGTTAACTTTACTTGTCCTTGTAGAGCAGATCTCCGTAATTAGGCCGCCAGTGGGCCCTTTTTGCGTGACGGGTGGGGGGCTGCTGTCCTCCAGGAAGGCTAGCAGCTCGCCGATGCCGGCGCAGGCCTGCCTAGGTGTCCTCGGTGTCCCCAGGTATGTTTTCCTCCGGGACGCCACGGTTAACTTTTATAACAGAGGACAAATTATCAAAGGTACCTACCTCGTTTAAAACAGAGATTTAGGTACATTTTACAGGCAATTATATTTTCTAGGTACAGCTCGTTCACCGTAAGATGACCGGTGCCATCTTACGGTGAACGTGCTGTACACGGAAAAAAATGACACTCCATATTTACTTCAACCAACAATACCATTATTCTTAAAAATATTGTTTAAAAGTGAGACAATATTATCTTAACTTTAAACATTATTCTTAATCAAAGAAATACACAATTATTACATTAAGTATATTTTTTTCTCATTATATATTCTAAAACCAAGAATCAGATGCTTGATTCAAAACTTTGTAGTATTAGTTCAAGAAACTACAAGAGTATTAATCCAAGAAATTAATGTGTTTTCGTTTTAAAAATAAATACTCTTCCTTTAAGAAAATTAGATACTAGATGAAAAATAATAAAAAAATATAACGAGAGAGACAATATTATTCTTAATTTAAAAATAATTGATAAATGTATACTTACATTAATAATTATATACTTGAAGTGAACAAGATTATAAAGATTCTTTCATGAAGAAAATGTTTCTACATTCAAGAATATATAGATACTCATTCATAGCATAACATTCTTAAAATTAACATAACAAAAACATTCAAGTTAAGCATATTTAAAGTCTTCCGAGAAGAATCAGTATGATCAAAATAAGATGTTTAACGTCTTGCTTTTAAAATCTCAAAATTTCTCATCCTGAAACTATCAAATTATCACATAAAGATGACAATTCTTCGTTGAAGAATTTAATTGAATTTGATATTGATGAAAAAATATTCCCGTTAAGAATGTGAAAGTCTAGTATGGAGAACGATTATTCTCGTGATAAAACAATATTTTACTTGGCTGAACCGCTAAATTCTCTAAAAGGAAGATAATGTGTTTAAATTCGAGAATATTCCTCGTGTTTCAGACTAAGATAATGTTTCTTCAGTCAAGAATATATAGATACTCATTCATAGAATTACATTCTTGAAATGAACATAACAGAAACATTCAAGTTAAGCATATTTAAAGTCTTCCGAGAAGAATCAGTATGATTAAAATAAGATGTTTAACGTCTTGCTTTTAAAATGACAAAATTTCTCATACTGAAACTATCAAATTATCAAGTAAAGATGACAATTCTTCATTGAAGAACTGAATAGAATTTGGTATTGATAAAAAAATATTCCCATTAAGAATGTGAAAGTCTAGTATGGAGAACGATTATTCTCGTTATTAAACAATATTTTACTTGGCTGAACCGCTAAATTCTCTAAAACGAAGATAATGTGTTTTAATTTGAGAATATTCCTCGTGTTTCAGACTAAGATAATGTTTCTTCAGTCAAGAATATATAGATACTCATTCATAGAATTACATTCTTGAAATGAACATAACAGAAACATTCAAGTTAAGCATATTTAAAGTCTTCCGAGAAGAATCAGTATGATTAAAATAAGATGTTTAACGTCTTGCTTTTAAAATGACAAAATTTCTCATACTGAAACTATCAAATTATCAAGTAAAGATGACAATTCTTCATTGAAGAACTGAATAGAATTTGGTATTGATAAAAAAATATTCCCATTAAGAATGTGAAAGTCTAGTATGGAGAACGATTATTCTCGTTATTAAACAATATTTTACTTGGCTGAACCGCTAAATTCTCTAAAACGAAGATAATGTGTTTTAATTTGAGAATATTCCTCGTGTTTCAGATTAAGATAATTTTTCGTTAGTCAAGAATATTTAGAGATTCACTCAAAGCATTACATTCTTGCAATAAAAAGAACACAAAACATTCAAGTTAACAATATTTAAAGTCTATAAAAATTTCACACTAAAATTATCAAAGATTCTTCGTGTACCTATATGCATGCAGGTACCTGTTAACTTATCTACAGTAGAAACGTGGCCTGATCGGCCCATACCTAAGGTTTGGTTTAGATTTGTTTAGTAGCACAACCATTTAAAGATTAGGCATAGGTAGCGCTTATACTCTGAACATAACTAGAATAACCGTATATTTTTTGGACAGAATCATCCGTAGAAAGAGTATACCTTTACCTACTATGTAGATTGGGCTTGTATATAAATAATAAGGTAGCTTGTTAGGTACCTACGCAAAACAAGACAGAAACTGGAAAATCTCGCTGATGCTAGTGATCAGAATCAGAGAAGAAAATAAAGGTTGTTTAAATTTGAGCTGAAATATTTGTCTGTTTCTTTGTTCATTGCCCACCTGATGTTAAGCTGTAACCTATGCCTATGAACAGTGCATTACCTCATAGGTCACGTCCACCTAGGACGCGCCCTATGTGGCATTGCACTGCGCCCGCCACCCTGAGACATAAAGGTGAAAAGTCTCATGTGCCTGTAATTTCACCGGCACCCTTACCCTTCAAACTGGAACACAGCAATGCGAGCACTACTGCTTGTCGGCAGAAATAGGTATGGTGGTAGTACTTCCCCGGATGACCTCTTTCACAAAAAAGCTCTACCACTAGGCACTGATTGTGTTTGCAAGACACAAAGACATCATTGAGGTTGCAGGAAGGCGGTGGATAAAGGCTGCTCAAGAGCGTTCGTAATGTTATTCTAAGAGGGAGGCCTAGGCCTCGGATTTCTGTAGGCTGATGATGATGATGATGATGACGTTAAGTAGCTACGTGTAGTATTTAAGGACGTAATGTACCTACTTACACGTTTCTACAAAACCACCTTATCTGAACTAATTACATTCATAATCTATGCGAGTATTCTAGCGCAGTAGGTATTGGAAATTTCTCTATGATTTATGTTATAACATAAATCACATCATATCATAACATAACATAATCATATTTTTTGCAGCTAACTGTACCTATTCCAGGTCAATGAGTTAACAGCAAAACAAATTTTTAAGGTTCCGTACCTCAAAAGTTATCAGTGAAACCATTGTAGGTAGGTATGATGACTCTCGTGGCTGCATGTCTGTCTCTCTGACAAAAAACTTTATTTTTTTGTAAATTATACAGTTAGGTGATCCTATCACGGAAACATAGCGTAAGTAAATACTAATTGCGTTTAATGGTATAGCTATACCATTAAACGGAATTTGTATTTACTTATTTGTATTATTATTGTTAGGTATAGTTTCGCCATGTCTGTCCGTCTGTCTGTCTGTCCGCGACTTAGTTCAGAGACTCTTAGTACTAAAAACAAGTTGTTTTTGTTTGGATAACGCAAAAGAGGACCAAATACATTAAGTACAGAGGTCGCACGAAGGAGGTGGATGGAGGTGGCTCAAGATCGTTCGTTGTGGCATTCTATAGGGGAAGCCTAATTATGTTCAGCAGTGGACTTCCTTCTGTAGGCTTATGATGATGATGATGAAATTTACTTGATGAAGTTGTTAGTTGTGTCAATCAGGAAAGCACCTTCTTATTCCGCAAAACCATACAATGCGCGTGGCCCAACAGGAACTTTGACATTTTTATTGCATTTAAAAAGCTCTGGTTTATGAGTCCGGCCTGACTGTGATAAATTACTGTAAAGATAATATAGGTATTAACATTCTACTGCACCTAGCCAGGGGGGTTATTGCGTAGTAGACTGACGTTTGATTTCGATGTCCAGTTTGCTATTCATTGCGCAGCGTGTTTTAAATATTTCTGTTCTTGTAAAAAAGCTAAAACACGCTGCGCAATGAACAGCAAACTGGTAATCGACATCAAACGTCAGTCTACTACGCAATTCCCCCGCAGGTATCAACATCATCAGCAGCAGCCTTCCACTGCTGAACGAGTCTTCTTCCATAGAATGCAATGGAGGATTTTTCATAATAAGTAGGTAGGTACCTACCTACCTAACTACAATTGGCAGGCGGATTGGTGATCGCGGTATTATTGCAGTGTAAAAATCTACTTATACTCAGACTGTGGTAAGTATTATAAATGTTGAGAACTCAGGTGGATGTTGCTGTCCAACACCAGGGCTTGGGCAGTGGCGAACCGCTGGTGTAGTTTTAGACAGTGCTTAGGTACAACATCCACGCGACGAGAACGTTTAGGTATTATTTGGCTGGATACATATCTACCTACCACGGCTTATTACTGGTTACCTATAAGTACACACGAAACCAATAATTTAAAATTTGCTGTGGTAGGTATGTCCGGCTAAAAAATAGACCCCTCCCTCCATCTCCTCCCGTGGAGCCATACTGGGCCCGAGTTAAAACTTTCCTCGAACAACTAACAAGTAAAATTATTATTATTTGATTCTGTAAGTATTCAAGAATTGAATTCTTGAATGCCTGTAGTGAGAAAGGCAAAGATAATGTTGCCCCCTTAAAAAATATAGATTTTTAGTTTTGTAACATTTTTGATTGCATTATGAACTCTTCACGTAGGTAACGGTTAATTCCTTGTTATCTAACCTATAGGTACCTATTTTCATTTTCATATACATATTATGTACTACCTACGAATTACGTAATTACCGTATGTTATTATCAATATTGTTACTATGTAGAAATAAAGTAGGTAAGTATTTAGGTAGGTACCTACTATTATTTAGGGTGTAATTTAGAGCTATTCCAAATAAAATATTTATTCTGTGACGTAAGTAGGTAGGATCGGTTCTTGTACGGTATGACCGCTGGCGCCGTGGTGTATCTAACCTAAGAAAAAACCCCTCCATCTCCTCCCGTGGATGTCGAAAAAGCCGACTAAGGGATTACCCGGAGTTGTTGATAAGATTCGTTGATGTAATATTTGTCCTGGCTGCTAGCTTATTATGGAATGTGTTATTACTGGAAGAAAGCGTTAGCCGAGTCAGTCGTGGGAAGCAATGGCGGCGATGAGATCACCACTCGTAACGTCCCTTTTTTTTTTTTTTATACTATTAGAATGACGGAACTAGCAGATGGCCCACCTGATGTTAAGCAGTAACCTCTGCCTATGAACAGTAAATTACCTCATAGGTCACGTCTACCTAGGACGCGCCCTATGTGGCATTGCACTGCGCCCGCCACCCTGAGACATAAAGGTGATATGTCTCATGTACCTGTAATTTCACCGGCACCCTTACCCTTCAAACCGGAACACAGCAATGCCAGCACTACTGCTTTGCGGCAGAAATAGGTATGGTCGTAGTACTTCCCCGGACGAACTCTTACACAAAAAAGCTCTACTACTACTAAAACTACTACTACCATATTCCACGATGGTGCAACCCACTGTGAAAAGAGGCCTTTTCAGGCTCTGCCTACCCCTTCGGGGACAAAGGCATGTGTCTATGTATGCATGTATGTAAGTATGTATGTGGAGCCAATATTTGAAATATGAAATATATTTATGGGCACCTTAACACCCTAACATTTTATACAATCTAAAGGACATAGTACATTTACACAGGGTTAAAGGTAACTACAGTTACAGGGGGATAGAACACTATTTCCCCCCCCCCCTTTATCTTAATTGGAAAGTGGTAATCTGTAATATAGATTACCACTTTCTCATTCTCTCTCTCAGGGTGTGCATTATTTATATTATAATGGTAGGATTTTGTAAACTGAGTCAAGAATCATAATACTTTTGCCTGGATTTTTTTTTCTTTGCAAAGGTACCTTTGAAATCATAACGTTAAATTATTGACATTCGAACGTCAGATATGACGTATCTATTTACAAAAATGTTTAGACAAAAATGTTACTCTTTCATGCGTAACTTTCGTCCAATCTCATTTGGACTGCAGCAAAAAAAGCTCGTAGCTGGCAATGCCTTGGTAGCGAGCGTCGTATTGTAGTTATTGCATCCATCCTCCCTCCCTCATTTGCGAGCGTCGTTGGCGGCTGGCGGACGCAATTCTAGTAGTCTGTGGGCGGACGCTTTTGTGCTAAGCGAATTGCTAATTTTTATTCAATTTGTATGAGATTCTTGTCGTTTGGTGTGTTAAATCATTAAATCAACAATATTCAAATTAAAATAAGTTTACCTACGTGCGTGTAAACTAAAGATTCAAAAGAAATATTTCTTCCAGCCTGTGTGTTTCAAATCAAAATAGATGAACTATTAATGAATTGTGACTTACCATTGGAACTCATACAGAAAAAAACTGGTAAGTAGGTTTATTCCCATGTTGTAATGATTGTGTATAAAGCGAA
This sequence comes from Operophtera brumata, assembly GCA_932527175.1. Lineage (NCBI taxonomy): Eukaryota > Metazoa > Arthropoda > Insecta > Lepidoptera > Geometridae > Operophtera > Operophtera brumata. The sequence continues at coordinate 46,260,573 of OW052239.1, read as the reverse complement.
AGGAACGTTTTCTATGTTCTATGTTATTAAAATAAATTTATACATAGCTGTGTCGGTCGAAGAATTCGATTCTTGGTTTCAGCTCTTCGATCACAGATTTTCAGGTGATCAGTTGTAAGCAGTACCTACCTATAATATGTAGGTATGTTTGTGATGATGTTTGCATTCATCGCTGAGCTCATGATAAGTTAAATAGGTATCTATCAGCACAAGTTTTTGATGCATACGCTAATAAGATTTTTACATCGAATAATTTTTATCTATTACTAGCTGACCCGCTCGCGACTTCATACCGCGCGTAGATTAGGTAGTACCTAACTACTCGTACTATGCATTCTGTAAATAGTTGCTGGTACAAATATCTGCCTGTAGGTAAGTCCACTGCTGGCCATAGGCCATCCCTATGGAATGCCACAATGAACGTTTTGAGCCGCCTCCATGCAACGACTTCCTGCTACTTTTAACATGTCGTCGGCCCATCGAGGAAGCTTTCTACACGTCCGGTTCAAGGTTGCACTCGAGAGCAATTATTCAATTATTAATGTTGGTTTTGTTTCAGATAATTGTATAACAACTGACCAATTAAAAGATGCATACAAGGAGATCTTCTGAAAAAATTATGCATACGCGGTGTACGTATAAGAATTAAGAACAAAATAGATGAAAACCTCACTTACTCACGATCATACCGAATACAATGGTATGTACATTAGTTATTATTTTATTCGCCTCAGGTACTTAGATGTACTGTGCTGTGTCTGGCCTTAGAATAGGTAGACCCCTCCGTCTCTTCCAGTGGATGACGAAAAAGCGGACTAAGGGATTACACCAGCAGTGGTACCTGGTAGGCAGTTGGTACCTGAGTACCCAACATAATACTGCGATCACCAATCTGCCTGCCAAGCGTGGTGATTATGGCCAATCCCCCATTGCATTCTTTCGGGGAGGCCTCGTCCAGTGGTGGATGTCTAAAGGCCACTGATAAAGATGACGACTCAGGTAGCTAAGTGATGTTTTAGCATTCATTGCTGAGCCTATGATACGATCTATATCCTAGAACAGGACAAATATGTTTGTTTATTTTTCATCAATATCAATTCTTCCACGAAGAGTTGACATCTTAATTTGATAATTTGATAGTTTCAGTTTGAGGATTTTTTTAAAGCAAGACGTCTTATTTCTTCCTTAACATCATCCTAAACTTCATCTTTAAACATCTTATTTTAATCATACTGATTAATCTCGGAAGACTTTAAATTCTTAACTTGAATGTTTCCGTTCTTTTTATTTCAAGAATGTAATGTTTTGAGTGAATCTCTAAATATTCTTGACTGACGAAACATTGTCTTAGTCTGACTCAGTGATCAGTGCCCCCTCAGTGAATTCTTTCAAAAATGGACTTGACAAACATTGACTGGACAAACACTGACAAGGACTAAGATATACACGCATCAGCTACGAGAGCGGCCTATAAATAAATAAATAAATTATTAAAATTTATCAAAAATAATGAATGATAGCAACGGTGGACTGATAAAAATGAGACCAAGCACTGCTAGGATACTTAGAAAGAAATCTGTTCACAGATCAGTTTCGGGCAATGCGATATTGAAAAGATACAGACGGTCTCTGTTTTTTTTAATCCATCCATTATAATGGTGCTTTCTTTTTCAGACTGAGACTGTAACCACGTGTGACGAAGTCAGATCAGATGCAATTGACATTGACAGCATAAGCATTACTGAACTATATGTGCCGAAACTATATGAGTGTAATAGAATTAAAAAAGGCCTCTATCAAAGACGAAAGTATATTAAATGATTTGGAAGAACTAAAGCTGGAGATTGAAAATGGTATGTGGAACAAACACCAAGACTAATTTACTTATTTTGTCAATACCTTCTCTGTATAACATTAGATGTCACGTTCATTCCCAGTATCTTTTTGGGACCTATCACAGGACAGAATGAAAAATTATTCTCAATATCCAGTGGAAACCCATCATCATCATCATCATCATCATTATCGGCCTACATCTCTATCCCCTGATGAACTTTTCAAATTGTGTTGTTTATACAATTATCCTGGCTAATATTATTTGCTAGATTTCAGGCCTTGACAGTAATTTTCTATTATGGTTTCAGATAAGAAGGCAATCAAACAAATCATGCTGCTTTGCCGGTTCATAGGCAGTTTAAATAGAAAAATAAAGTTTTCTACCATTGAATGCATAAAAGGCATAGTAGTGAACGTTGCGGTAAGTGTTAAGTTGTATAATAGTAAGTAGTAAGTGCGGCAAGTAGTAGTAGAGCTATTATGTGAATGAGTTCGTCCGGGGAAGTACTACCACCACACCTATTTCTGCTGCAAAGCAGTAGTGCTTGCATAAATGTGTTCCGGTTTGAAGGGTATGGGTGCCGGTGAAATTACAGGCACATGAGACTTCATCCTAATGTCTCAGGGTGGCGGGTGTAGTGCAATGCCACATTGGGCGCGTCCTAGGTGGACGTGACCTATGAGGTAATGCACTGTTCGTAGGCAATGTTCAAGTCTTTGAAAAAAAAAATACGAGCGAAGCAAGTTATCTGAGTCAATTTAAAAGAATCGATCTTCATGATCGGGGGGGAGGGGGTAGATAGTATTGGACTGCGTACAATTGGTAGGTAAGAAGATAAGGTTATGAGCTGGGGGGTTGTTGAGATGTTGAGGTCTAGGACAGGGTAAATTGATTACCTTCTAACTATAGGTTCTAAATTATTAGAACCTTTGAATACGTCTAAACAACGCTGTGTTAATACTAAATGGGACGTCACCAATGGATGTAACACTGGTTAATGTTTTATAGAGAACAAGTTTCGAAGTTCTTAAATTATAGACTTTTCCCAGTATTTGTGTCATAAAAGCTACAAGCATACCAAATTTCAGTTTTTTGGGATAAGTGGAAGTAGCCTAGAGGATTAGTTTTTTTACATTTTCCTTTATTAACCTTATATCCATATTTAACCTAGTATCTCAGAAACTAGATAACACTAACAAAAAATATTAAAAATAATTTTGAAATGTAATGACTAAGGACTAAGGGACTTTCATACGACACTCTACTTTATCTGATTATCTCACTTTTATTTGTTTACTCCCTCTTGGACTCCATTTTCTCAACAAACCACCGACCGATTTTTTTATTTTACAACTCTGTATGACGGCTCTAGCAGATGGCCCACCTGATGTTAAGTGGTAACCTCTGCCTATGAACAATGCATTACCGCGTAGGTCACGTGCACTTAGGACGCGCCCTGTGCGGCATTGTACTGCGCCCGCCACCCTGAGACAAAAAGATGAAAAGTTTCATTTGCCTGTAATTTCACCGGCACCCATACCCTTCAAACCGGAACACAGCAATGCGAGCAATACTGCTTTGCGCTTATAACCTTATCAACAAATTACCCCCAACTAAATTTCATGAAGATCGGATTAACGGTTCGGAAGTTATGCTCGAACAAAAATACACACATACATACATACATTAATACAAACGCCAATTCTTCCAAGTTAACTCAGAGAACTAGCTTCGCTCGTTCAATTAGTTAAGTCAGTGCAGTACAGATAACCAAACAACATTATTATTTTTAAAACAAGTATTCTTTGATACTTCTATGCCTTGTTAAAAAACTGGTTATTATAACATTGAAAATCTTTTCAGAAACCTGGTGATATACAGTCGACTCTATTGAAGATATTGCAAAACAGGCAAAGAAGAATAAAACTACATTCCAGCCGTACATCGTGACGTGAATTAGAGACAGCTGCTGCATCATTTTATCTGGTGATCGACACGATTAAATATAATTTTATATCAGCAACCAAAAGCGCTTGACACTCTATTTAAGTGCTGTCACGCACTACATGCCTCTTACTTCAAGACATTTAATCATATTATTATCTATTTGTTAATACAGAGAGGTGTATATGGTATAAAAACTAAATATGATAACGTTGTGTCATATATAACAGATACATTGGCTTTACTAGGTAGGTATCTTTATAAGAGTTAGTTCCTAAGTCCTCTTCAGATGGTATCCCATTTGAAGCGGAAATAATATTCATGTACTGTGCGAATGAGATATCATTGTTTGCCATATTTAATCCATGGTTTGTTATTCTGTACGGCTCGTACCATAATTGGAAGACAACTATGTATTTGAAAGACTGATCAAATTGTAATTTAGATATAATGGTAATGATTACCGCTTCAAAGGAGATATCCGAAGGGGATTTGGCAACTTACCTATACTTTAAAATGTTACTGTATTACCTAGCCTAGTTTATCTAGTTACATATATTTGTAAGTAGTTTCTATAGTTGGTACTATTTTTGTAACTCTTCACAACGATACAATATTGCAAAGGTGAGTGAGTATAAATAAATCATGACATTTACTTTAAATATGACTTTTATTTATTTAAATTAACCCGGTCAGATGAGAATGTAATTTATTGAATTGTTAACTGTTATTGAATTGTTTTTGTTGTAAATTATTTGTATTATTTTTATTTTCAGACAAGGTATTCTATTAAGAATAGATATTGGGCATATTACTTTGAAACACGTACGTAATAGGTTAAATTGAAAATATTGTTTGTTGAAGGTTTAACTATATTTTTTTACCATTAATTTGTCTTGTTTACACCTTATTTCTAGCTCTTGCAGACAATACTTTGCATAGTTGGCCGTTTCCATAACAGAAAATGTGACACATTTTGCATCGCATTGGCGTCGTTCTTACTGTCAGTTAGTTATCTGTCATAGAAACGCCACAGTATGCAAGAAGTATTCTGCAGGAGCTAGAAATTAGGCCTAAATAGGATAATTTGATGCTCAACTGAAGAAAAAATATTGTATTCAATTCAAGAAACTATATTTTCAATTGAACCTAGTACGTGTTTTAAAGTAATATGCACAATATCTTGCATTGAGAATATTTTGTTTTAAATCGAGCATTTGATACCATCCAATGAAGACACTACGATCTTTAACACAAGAAATTACATTCTCAGTACAAAAACACAAGGTCTTCTAAGAACAATCAATATTGATTCAAATTAAAACTATGTTTTTTGGATGAAGACAAACATTTATTTATTACAAGAAATTGAGTTCTCAAATTAAAACAAATATTTACTACAAATAAGAATAATCCTGATTCACCCAATGTTAAGGTATACTTGGAATGAAACTAAGTTTTATTGAATGAAGACGCAAGTTCTCTTTTAGGAAGAAAATCCGGTTTAATTGAAAAATATGATATACTTAAATCAATAATCAATTCTATTTAACATGAGAATATGATATACTTCAATCAATAATCAATTCTATCTAATCGGCGAATATCATATACTTCACTCAATAATCAATTCTTTTAATCTGAGAATACGATATGCTTCAATCAATAATCAATTCTATTTAATCGGAGAATATCGTATACTTCACTCAATAATCAATTCTTTTAATCTGAGAATACGATATGCTTCAATCAATAATCAATTATATTCAATTGGAGAATATCATAAACTTCACTCAATAATCAATTCTTTTAATCTGAGAGTATGATATGCTTCAATCAATAATCAATTCTATTTAATCTGAGAATATGATTACAACAAATAAAAATTGCTTTTATTGAATAAAGACAGATTTAGTATAATTACAAGAAACTGAAGTATTAAGGCAAAAATTACTTCACTTTGTTTAAGAATAAATTATTTTAATTGAAAAATATGAATTATTTCATTTTAAAATAAGTTTCTTCGATGGAAACATATTGATTCTTAATACAATAACTGTATTCTCAAATTAAAATACTACATGTCTTTAAATAATAATATATTCGAGTTCCTTAAGAATATGATACTTGAAATAAAACTAGCTTTTATTGAATTAAGACAAGTGATCATTAGTACAAGTTAATGCTGTCTTGTTCTAAGAATACCATATGCTTAAATGTTGGTAAATTTATAATTAATGCGACATTGGGTTAGTTTAATACTAAGAATACTGATATTCTTGGGATAGAATCAAAAATCGTATACTCAGATTGAAACAGTACATTTGAAACAATAATATGCTAAAGTGAAGAATACATTGTTTAGGCCATATATAAATCATTATTATTCTTGACCAATAGATATTCTCTTCGTTGAAGAATAGTTTTTTTTCCGTGTAGATTCGTCCAAACACACACTTCAATATTGTAGTACCTATGTATGTTTTTTTTTATTTACCTAATCGTTGTTTTTAATTTAAGGAAGAAAAAACGTTGCTGGCGTCATTCAACCTTATACGAAATCATTTACGAAATAATATCGAATGTTATTTATATATAAAAGTGTAGCCAAGTTACCTACTTACTAAACAACTTGAATATAATCTAAGTAGGTAGGTATGTTTTAAGGGTAACTAAGTAGATCTGATGTCAGGGGTTAGGAGTACCTAGATCCGACATTTTATTCAGCCAATACCTTGTGTGTGCCAGACCGAGGCGGCCAAGTGCATGTCGAGCCACGCGCACTGTAGGGTTCCGTAGTTTCCCGTCACAATAATGTTGACTTAAAAGGTTGCTTTTCTGTTTTACACAACTAACATCTTCATCTAAGTGGGTAGTTTTCATTGTTTTTTTACGAAATTTTCCTTTTTACTTGGAGAAGTAAAAAGGAAAATTACCTACATTTAAATAAACCTACATTTTTTAAATTGTGACACTATTTCTCGTTAACTTGTAATGCCTACGTAGCTGTGAAATACTACTGCCGTGAATTTTACCTGGATACGGATCAAAGCCAACAGATTTTACATAGCTGTAACCCCTGGAATTAGGTAAGTCCCAACAACCAGGAAAAAGTTGTACGCCGCGCCGATCGAAGTCATCGACAGAAGAGTGCATTCATCTCTTGGTACCTATGTAGGTAACAGAGATCTCGTATATCATTCATCTCTTGGTACCTATGTAGGTAACAGAGATCTCGTATATCATTCATCTCTTGGTACCTATGTAGGTAACAGAGATCTCGTATATCATTCATCTCTTGGTACCTATGTAGGTAACAGAGATCTCGTATATCATTCATCTCTTGGTACCTATGTAGGTAACAGAGATCTCGTATATCAGATCTTGTGTTTATTTTCCCCAATCGAATTGCTGTAAGTAGATGAGTAAGTAGGTAGGTACATAAGTACCTACTTGTTTTGTGACGTTAAATCGAGGACATCTTGTAGCATTGTTGAGTCAGCGGCTTAGCGCGGAAGCAAAACGGCGAGATTTGCAAATAAATTGAGCCAGGCCGCAGAATACATCCGTACGTGTAGGTACGTACGTACGTACGTCTGATCTCTTTGTTTCGATCGTCCCTGGTTGAGGTAGAAAGCATTCGTAAAGTTTATGTAAGTATGTGGAAAAACTTGTGAAAGAGTTCGTCCGGCGAACCTCCATACATTTCTGCCGCAAAGAAAATGGCCGCATTGTAAGTGCTCGCATTGCTGTGTTCCGGTTTGAAGGGTATGGGTACCGGTGAAATTACAAGCACATGAGACTTTCATATTTATGTCTCAGGGTGGCGGGCGCAGTGCGATGCTACCTAAATAGGTGCGTCCTAGGCGGACGTGACCTATGAGACAATGCATTTTTAAAGGCAGAGGTTACCGCTTAACATCAGGTGGGCCATCTGTTATGGCCATCTGCTTGTTCTGTCATTCAAGTAGCTAAAGAAAAACAAACTACGTCGGAATTGAAAAGATCTATCAATTTAGACGTAAAAAATAACGTAAACGGTTCCGGTTTTGTTTTACTAATTTATTAGTTACGTTCAAAGTTAGCGCGAATAGGGCCATTGGATATGAAGCCATTGATAGGAAGGATGGTCGCCTCTGCCTCCTCCGGAAAGAAGGGCGCCCTCATGACTCTCCCTCTGGTTACAGACCCATAATTCTGCTAGATGAGGTTGGAAAAATGCTCGAACGGATAGTTGTAGGCCGCATTCAAGAGCATCTGTCATCTGAGGGTCCTGATCTGGCGGAGGAACAGTATGGTTTCAGATCTGGACGCTCCACTATTGATGCACTGCTTCGTTTAAAGCGTATCTCACAAGAGGCTGTTGCGCAGGGGGAACGTGTTTTGGCAGTATCATTAGATATTGCTAACGCATTTAACAGCCTCCCCTATGAGTGCATCGAAGAGGCACTCAGATATCATGGAGTGCCATTCTATCTCCGAAAATTGGTTGAGCACTACCTCAGAGAGCGGGATGTGCTCTATCTGGACGACAACGGCAGGATCTGCACTAGGCGAATGACATCCGGTGTTCCACAGGGCTCAGTGATGGGCCCCCTGCTGTGGAACATCGGATACAACTGGGTGTTACAAGGTGCATTGCTTCCCCGTACGCATGTTATTTGTTATGCAGATGATACCCTGTTTATCGCGCGGGGAAGCAGCTACGAGGAGGTTGCGCACCTGACTTCAGTGGGCTCCACCCTTCTAGTTAGCCGAATAAGATTACTGGGCCTGAAGGTGGCTCTCAACAAAACTGAGGCCATCTCTTTTCATGGTAGAGGTGGTAGGCTGCCAGCTGGTGCCTATGTTCGGGTGGACGGTGAGAGGGTCAAAGTTGGAACCCACATCAAATACTTGGGTCTCACGCTGGATAGTGCCTGGAATTTTTCCGAGCACTTCCAGCTTTTGAGCCCAAAGGTACAGGGGGCAGCTGGGTCTCTCGCACGTCTCCTGCCCAACTTGGGTGGACCTAGTGCGCCCTGTCGCCACTTGTATGCAGGGATCATAAGGTCAATGGCCCTGTATGGTTCACCAGTGTGGGTGGACGCTCTGACAGCCAAGAATAAGGCCCTTCTGCGGAGGCCGCAGAAAATTATGGCAGTCAGGGCAATACGTGGATACCGCACCGTGTCACATGGAGCCGCGTGTGTGATTGCAGGGTCCCCTCCATGGGACAAAGAAGCGGAGGTATTAGCGGAAATGTATTTTCGAAAAAAGGATTGGCAGGCGCAAGGAGATCACCTGGCGCCACAAGAAGTACGCCTCATTAGAAAACAGGCCCACGATGTTGCCCTACAGCATTGGGCTGAAGAATTGGAGTCTGCCCAGTTTGGTCGGTGGACTATTGACGCTGTACTTCCGGTGTTAGATGAGTGGGTACACCGGAAGCACGGCGTCCTAACTTACAGACTTGTGCAGATGCTATCCGGACATGGATGTTTTGGACGGTATCTGCACAAAATAGCTCGCAGGGAGGTAAGCCCAATCTGCCATCACTGCAGTGACGTTGAGGATACGGCGCATCACACACTTGAAGTGTGCAGCGCCTGGGCGTCGCAGCGGCAATTGCTGGAAGCAGTGATAGGCCAGGATCTCTCGCTCTCGAGCGTGGTTAAATCCATGCTTGACAGTGATAGATCCTGGGAGGCTATGGTCTCCTTCTGCGAGGAGGTCATGTCGCTGAAGGAGGCTGCGGAGCGGGTCAGGGAGGAGGACCCTCAATCTGACATACTTCGCCGTAAGAGGACCGGAAGAAGGCGGCGGCAATTCAACCGCCTTCTTCTGCTCGATGGTGGCCAGCCAGTTTCGGGTGCGGGGAGCCCCAATCTGGCATTGCACAGGTCTCCTACACCGGGGAATGTCCTTCGTATTCCAGGATATTCCCCTCCCCCACATGGGGGGGACCGAGGGGTTCGCTTTATGCGAACAATCACCGACAGGGCCGCGGTAGAATCCAACCGGGACCCCGTGACCCTGTCAAGTGTTAGTGCATCTCTAAACCACTCGTCAGATGATGAGTGGTTTGATGATGCACTAGCATTAAGGTGAAGGAAGGAATATCGATGGGTTTTTAGTCGGTATGCCGTTGGGTGCTAGCCAACGGAGAGCCCGACAGACCCCCTCAGCTCTCCCCGAGCTGATGGACATGCGTAATGCATTTTCCCATCGTAAAAAAAAAAAAAAAAAAAAGGGCCATTGGATATGCGATGGGTACCTATGACATGCCGGCCTACAGACACCACCTGCAAATGATACCTACATTCTTTATTGCTGATAGATCAACATGGTAACATTCGTTGGTGTGTGGTAGGTATTTTAAGGTTTAATTTGACATCTATTCGTGTTCTAATTTTAAAAGTATTTAATTTGTGCTAAATTTATTATGTTTTACATCTCTCATATTCGGTAAGTAGGTCCTTATTACCCCCAAATGGGGCTTGTAGGTGACCAATTAGCGCTCCAGGGTAATAATGTAGCTAGAAAAGCCCTAGGGCGGTATGTAATAAAAAAAAAACTTCACTCTTTAAAAAAGTTCGCGTACATCTAACCATCATACTGGCAATAGACATCATGCATTCAGCCCAATGACAAAAGAGGTCGCTTCGCTATTCAGCTTGTCTTCGTATGAGTATAATAGTCATCAATTTTAAATATCGAACGGCGAAGCTCAATTTCGTTATTGAAAAAAATAATTTAAAACAAGATGAAAAAAGGCGGGAATAGAAAACTTTTACTTTAAATATTGTTTGTTTTTGGTTTTTTTTTATAATTACGTGCTAATTAGGAAAAAAACACCTATCCCTAAATTTTGAAAATTGTTCTCATTTCACTTTAAATGTTAACTAATAAAATGTTTTATTCTTGTAATGCCGGTTTTTTTCTACTTACCTCACAATCGAGATGTAAAGCAGAGTAGTTAGCTCGGGTGTAAGCATCAATGGCACCCTCGAACTATAGGCGCCCTCGCTGCGCTCGTGCGCCTAAATATCTCGGGCTGCAATTGATGCCTTACAGCCCTTGGCTACTAATCTACTATTAATGTATCCAAGTTTAACTAAATTTAAATAAAATGTGTAACTATTTTGCATGCCAACATTGGTAAAGCATGGCTGGATCTACCATACTATTTTGTCACCTGTTTGATATGTACCCATGTCTGTAAATGAATAAATGATTATGATTATGATAATCTCTAGTCTGCAATGCCAGGCCTAATATACCTACAACATTGAAAAAAGTAAAACAAAATAAATTAAGATTGTATTAATATGAAACGTAAATAACATTGAACTAGGTAGCAAATAAATAAGATTGTCTACTAAAAGTCAGTTTACTAAAAGGCTTTACAAGATAAACATTTAAAAAAGAAATTTATAAAATCAGAAACTGTTAAAAAATACCTTATAATATAAAAGCGTTATTTATATTATTCATTCGCTTCATTTTGGACTGCTCGGTCTTTTCGACGTATTTTTTTAAGTCTTTACTCCCAATTTCAGAAAAATGTGCGGGCCGTGCGGAGGTTGTTGCGGTGGCTGCTGCGGGGGTGGTTGCGGTGGCTGCTGCTGCCCTTGCATCACCATCTACACTTGCTGTACCAAGTTTTGCTGATCTCCATGCCGCGAGACATGGGGTATTCAGCGCCTGTGCCGTGTCTGATTGCGCCGTTAATTTCAAATAAAAGTAATGAATATGAGTAAAAAAAAAAAAGAAAGAAGATTGTCTGACATTAAAATTAGTCAATTACAATAGTAGATTGTATCATAAGGGAGCAACATAATATTTTTACGGCGAGGACGCTTTTTTGAATCCAGAGCGAAGTGAGCGAGGGATTCTTTAGTAGAATCCTGAACGTAGCGAGGGATTCAAAGTACGTCGGCCGAGCCAAAAATATATGTTGCGCCCGTGTGATACACTCTGCTTTTCATCACCCACTATGAGAAAATAAAAGGCGCCTCATATGTTATTGTAATATTATTATTTAATAAAACAAATGGTTGTTTTTTTGTGTTTTTGTATTTTTTTTGTTGTTTGTGTTTTTTTTTGGGTGTTTTTTTGTGTTTTGTGTTTTTTGTATTTTGTGATTTTTTGTTTTTTTTGTGTTTTTTTTGTGTTTTGTGTTTTTTGTGTGTATTGTGCTTTTTTGTGTTTTTTTTGTATTGTGTTTTTTGTGTTGTGCTTTTTGTGTTTTTTATGTTTTTTGTGTTTTGTGTTTTTTGTGTGTTTTGTACTTTTTGGGTTTTTTTTTGGGTTTTTGTGTTTTGTGTTTTGTGTTTTTTGTGTGTATTGTGTTTTTTTTTGTGTTTTTGAGTTTTGTGTTTTTTTGTGTTTTTGTGTTTTTTTTTGTGTTTTGTGTTTTTTTTGTGTATTGTGTTTTTTGTGTTTTGTGTTTTTTTGTTTTGGGTTTTGGGCCGTCGTACCCTCCAGTATTTATTCAAACAATATTTGCGTTCGAATTATTTGGCGCTGGTTCCAAATTCAATAAGTGCGCCGCAATTATCTTTGCCGCGCACCCGCAAAACTCATTACTGCCCGCTAAAAGTTTCTCATAGAAAACACCACCGTTGGGTGCACTTAAAGGCGAACCCAGTCGTCCTTTTCGAATAGATGGGATGAAAATTCATTCATCTATACTACACTAATAATCATAATGTAAGTAAGTATTATAATTTTAAAAATAAATAGGGATCCTTACTAAAACTCCAATAATGTAACCCAAGGTGTAAAAAATTACCTAATATATTCTTTCTATTACGTGCGCTGTGAAAAGTATTGATGATAGAGTAAAATAAATAATAAAGAGGTCAACTTTGTTTGTTTGATTGATTGTTAAGGTTCCGTACCCAAAGGGTAAAACGAGACCCTATTACTGAGGCTCGGCTGTCCGTCTGTCTGTCTGTCTGTATGTCTGTCTGTCTGTCTGTCCGTCCGTCTGCCACCAGGCTGTATCTCATGAACCGTGATAGTTAGACAGTTGAAATATTCACAGATGATGTATTTCTGTTGCCGCTATAACAAAAAATACTAAAAAACAGAATAAAATAAATATTTAAGGGGGCTCTCATTTAAATAACGTGTTTTTGCCGTTTTTAACCCCCAACGAAAAACGAAGGGGTGTTATAAGTTTGACGTGTCTGTGTGTGTGTGTGTGTGTGTGTGTGTGTGTGTCTGTCTGTCCCATCAGAGCTCCTGAACGGATGAAGCGATTTTTGTTTTTTTTTTTGTTTGAAAGGTGTGTTTGTCGTGATTGTTCTTGGCTTTGTTTGATCAAAATCGGTTCAGCCGTTCAGCGTTGGGAGTTCTTTTAATTTTTACAAAATTAATTACTTGTTATAGATAATGGTGTCGCCAGGCTGTAACTCATGAACCGTAGATAGTTGACATTTTCACAGATGATGTATTTCTGTTGCCGCTATAACAACAAATACTAAAAAACAGAATCAAATAAATATTTAAGGGTGCTCCCATACAACAAACGTGATTTTATTGCTGTTTTTATAGACAATGGTACGGAACCCTTCGTGCGCGAGTCCGACTCGCACTTGGCCGCTTTTTTTTGTCATGGTTCTTATAGAAAAAAAACTACTAAACCGATTTAAAAAAAAAACAGTAAAATTCTCAGTGAGTAACATGGGGGAATAACTTTAGCAGGTTTTTGTATCTGGTGTGTGCATATCATGGACTTAGTGCATATAGATGGGAGGTTTGGAAGGGGGGAGGGTAAGGGGGGGTCGGGAGAGAGGGGGGACCCCGACACTACCCGTGCGAAGCCGGGGCGAGTTTCTAGTCGAGTAATAAACCTGTTCCTCTAAAAGTTTCTTTAGTTTATTTTTAAATGCATCAAAACTGTTTTCGGTATGTATTGAGAAAGGAATCTTGTTTTAAAGGATGGGTGCCGTGCAAAACAACAACAACAACAACAATTACATTTATTTATACAACCTGTACACAGCAACATAAAAACACATAGACTGGTTACAAACAAACACAGAAAATACATTAAGAAAAACAAGCGTATACAAAGTTAAATTTCAATGTAACCCCAAAAAATCGTTCCATCGGGACTCGAACCCGCACGAAAAACTAAATTTTTGGGTTACCTACATTAAATTTTAATGTTATCCATAAAGAGTGGATTACACTTGAAAAATAATAAACCATGTATACAGAGTTGTACAAAAAGTCCTGAGCTCAGCACGCGCTGTGAACGAACTCACAACGCTGTTTTTCAGCACAAGGCTCAGGGTTGACGCACGCACGACCTTAATGAACGAAAAACTTAACTCAAAGGTAGGTTACTCTGTAATTTTTGGGTATTATTGTTAGCATTCTCGAAGATGTCTCCAAGGACACTAACTACGATCTTGAATTGTTCGTGGTTCAAACGTGGTTGTGGTGGCAAAGGTGGTTTTGGTTTTAAAGTTGTTTGTGGTTCCTTTTCGCCCTTGATGTGGACATTGACCTCGAAGAAGTTTTGGTATGGACTTTTTGGTCGCTGGATCTTGACGCTCACATCGCCTTGGACTTTCTTTGCTGAAAGGCAAAAGGCTGTTAAAACTGGCGTCACGTAAAACCAGCGCCAGCGCTTTGCGTTGTTGCAGCATATGCTGAGTGGCGACCTTGATAATAATATATGTATGTGTTTTAATTGTAAGTTTCTATTTAAGTTTGTTTTGGCAAAATAAATATTTTTGTATTGTGTTGTATTGTTAAACACGTTGCTCAGGCATTACGACTAAAGCAGTAGTTATATTATGTTAAGTGGGTACCTATACCTGCCTGTCTAAGTACCTACCCTACCATGTTTCGCTTGTGGCGCAAAATTCATAGAACATGGGCAACTTAACTTAACTTAACTTTTGTAACTTTGCATGCTGTGAAGCCGATCATGATGGCCTTGGATGGATGTAGCTTTTATCTTTATTATCATATTATGTACCCATGTTTCGCAAAAATAAATGTTATATACATAAATGTTATATACATAAATGTTATATACATAAATGTTATATACATAAATGTTATATACATAAATGTTATATGCATAAATTTGTCTAGATAAATGTTTGCCTGCGTTTGATGGGGGAGGCTGTGTAGGCATACTTACAACTGAAAAAAATATATGAGAGCGCAAGTAAATATAGCTACACCGCCACCATAACCTCTACCAGGCCGGTCATTGCGTATCAATGTAAATCCTGGAAGAAAGTACCTATAACGTTGAAGGGAGTAGGGTTTCAGAAAAGATTCGGATATTAGAATTGTATGAAGATTTTTACAAGCAAAAGAAGCCAGCATACTAGGGAAATGAGCCGGAATACTCTGAGCATTTATATGGACAACATTGAAGTTTTTACAAGCAAAAGAAGCCAGCATACTAGGGAAATGAGCCGGAATACTCTGAGCATTTATATGGACAACATTGAAGTTTTTACAAGCAAAAGAAGCCAGCATACTAGGGAAATGAGCCGGAATACTCTGAGCATTTATATGGACAACATTGAAGTTTTTACAAGCAAAAGAAGCCAGCATACTAGGGAAATGAGCCGGAATACTCTGAGCATTTATATGGACAACATTGAAGTTTACCGGTACCTACGTCTGAAAAATTACACAACAGCAAATCAGACAGGGAAGGAATACTCGAAAAAAAGCGGCCAAGTGCGTAGCAGCAAGTAGCATAATATAAAAGTTCTTGTAGTTCGTTGTAACTTTGATCGTTTTTTTAATAATAGTGTATTAAAAAAAAAACTAATTACTAGATCTCGTTCAAACCAATTTTCGGTGGAAGTTTACTACATCATATATTTTTTTAGTTTTATCATTCTCTTATTTTAGAAGTTACAGGGGGGGGGGGGCACATTTTACCACTTTGGAAGTGTCTCTCGCGCAAACAATTCAGTTTAGAAAAAATATATATTGGAAACCTCAATATCATTTTTGAAGACCTATCCACAGACACCAAACACGTATGAGCCAGATGAAAAAAAAAATTGAATTTCAGTTCTAAGTACCTACCCCCAAAATTTATAGTTTATTTTTTATTTTTGTATGAAAATCATAACGCGGTTCACAGAATTTTTACCAAGTTTCAACAGCTTAGTATTTATAGTTTCAGAAAAAATTGGCTGTGACACACGGACGGACAGACAGACAGACAGACAGACATGTCGAATCCATAAGGGTTCCGTTCTTTGCCATTTGGCTACGGAACCCTAAAAACTATCATCACTGCTCACGTTAGAGCCACGAGAGGTGATAGATACAAAATCGGCAATCAGTATCGCCCATAGACATAAATAAATAAAAATAAAATAAAAATACAAATATTACTAGTTTATAAAAAATGTGCAGTAACCCAGTAGGTACCTAACCCCTTCCACATTACAAGTCTGGGTGCAGCGGTTTCGGCTCGGAAGTCAAAATATTCCTGTGTCTTATTGCAGGCTTTCAGAAGATGCTGAAACTTGTTTCGTTTGTTTTATTTGAGGAATCTACATAATATGTCGAATTTCAAGTGTCTACTACCAAAGGGTTTCCGAGATACAGAGCTATTTTGTTTTTCCCTAAAACCCCTTTTTTAACCCCTTAGAGGGCGAATTTTTCAAATTCCTTTCTAAGTGCGTCCCTACGCCCTAAAAAGGATACACCCTGCAAGTTTCAAGTCTCTACGTCCAGCAGATTTGGCTCAGCAATGATGAAACAGTCAGTGAGTCAGGTCAAGTTCTTCTATAGATGTAGATTAAGTTTATTAATTACACAAAAGCATAATAAATAGACTAAAAGTAAACATATCAATAGTCATTAAAAAAAATTGGCTGGATATACACCACTGTTACAAATAGTAGGTAGGTAAACTTATCATAAAAAAAAACCTGGATAATCAGTACTCGATTGACTCGATATAGATTGAATGTACCTACACTAAACAAATTGCCAAATAACAATTTCCAGGAATATCCATAAAAAATGGGAAGAATTGGTCAAAACTCATTGAATAGTGCATTTGCCATAGATTACTACCAAGTTATTATTTCGTCGCGTCACGCACGCGTCACCGTACAAATTCAATATGTATTTATTTCCTTAGATTTATTCAGATTTTGTCAAGAAAACAAATCTTTTTTAATTCCAATCGTAATAAAAAAAAAACATTTTAAATTTGTAATGAATACTTAATATCCAGTTATTTTTTTTATGATAATTGGAATAGTGGTGTACCTATATAATCAAAGTTAGGGCACAGAATATATATGTTAGGGTCACATTCTGGACGCGGCGAGCTTAAGTAGCCGCCTGAGATGTGAGAGGGTGCGGGATGTGGCCAGCTTTTGTTACCTATTTGACTTGCTCTGTGCTTATTTATAGTAGAACAGTCTAGAAAATAAATTAATGATTGTCCGTTTTGAATAATTCTAAAATATTAATACATAATCAAATCAAATAATAAATTCAGATTCTAAGATATAAATAGCATGTTGTTAATATTCTATTGGCAAAATGTATCAAAAGACAACAGTAGGCAAAATTTGTTCTAGGTTTTTTCGGTACTAGTCAATTTGTGTTTTAGTACATTTGAGTGTTCGACCCATTATGCAGTAGTCACTTTAAGCTGGTGCTCTAGGCAAACATCAAATGTAGTCAAATTGCATGTGTTCTAGACGGTCCAAGACCAACCCTTTTTTTATTGCTCATTGCTTACCACTGACTTAGTCAAATAAGAACCATATGGTTTATACCGCTAAATAACGCTATTAAATTTCCGCTCAATAATTAGACCCCGTGTCAAGGAATCTGTAGTACTGGAAACGTGTAAAATTAAACATATACATAGAATTATGGAACTTCTTACGTATGTTCAGTGCATCATCGATACCCTCAAATGAATCCTTCACAGTCGGCAGAGCTATGGCCATCGGCGCCAAGCCAAGCACTGTCAGTAGAACAGCCCTCATCGTGAAGCGCGCTCGGTGTGATGAGTTCCACTGTGCTCGTGCCTGCCACATCTTCTTACAAACAACACCATCTGTTTAGTGATTGTATTGTCACGGGTATTGATCGCGTGTATAGTTACCATAATATTTTATTTGCTGGCGTTTCTAAGGTGACACAACAACTATCAAAACACCTGTGTAATAGTAAAAACATCTGACTATAATGTTTTTTTAAGACAAGTAGTTAATTTAGTAAAAATTAAAAAACGCTCATCGCTATGAAACGGCTGAACCGATATTGATCAAACATAGCTAAGAACACTCCCGACTAATACACATTTCAAACAAAAAAAAAATGATTCATCCGTTCGGGAGCCATGCACAGACCACAGACAGACAGACACACACACAGACACGTCAAACTTATAACACCCCGTCGTTTTTGCGTCGGGGGTTAAAAACATGAGATTCGCCTCCAAGAAGTACATTTTTTTTTTTTTTTTTTTTTTTTTTTGTCTTCTGAGTATAAAATTCGTTTACGAATAAACCGGTCCGGGGAGGACCAGAATTATGTCCGGACTCACCGCCCTGAAAAGGGCAGAATACCAGACTAAAATTACTCCGGTGTTCCTCTCGCGCCATGTTTGCCAGACCACGGGAACAAAATCCTTCCGCGATCCGACTGGCGATATTAGTAATCCCTCTCATTCTGGGCGGCCATCATTTAGCCGCCATCTCAATTAATCATTCATAGTATAAGTATAAATTTAAATATAACCCAAAAATTCCTTCAGGTACCAGGGTGTGCTGCTCTGCGAGGTCAGTTTTTGGATGGGTGACCATGACCACTTTTTGCGAGCAAATTTTTTTTTTATTTTACTACAAACGTGTTTTTTTTTTGCGCCGTTTTTATATATAATTGTCGGGAACACTTCGTGCGCGAGTCCGACTCAATCTTTTTTTTTTTTTTTGTGTTATTTTGTGTAATTTTCCTGGCATTTTTACCAATGTACCTAGTGGGTTGTAGTGAAATGGAAGTGAATTGAGCGACTTTTCAAATTGGTGGAAATTGTCTACCAAAGTTTTAGTAAAACGGTGGCGGTGGCCGTGACATGACTTGACTATGACTTTGACGACTTGGTAGGATTGTAACGTTGCAAACTATATTGAAAATACAATAATTGTAGGTACCTACTTTAAAATGGTAAATGCACAAGACGTGCGATGTCAATTACAAAGAAAAAAAAAAGTTCTATCGTTGGAGGTACCGAAAAATACCGTGGTGATTATGGGTAGGTATGGTCCAGTCAAGACAGAGAAAACACTCCACCTTTGCACCGACCTCGCCGGCGAGGTCGAAGAACCTTCTAAGTACCTTCTGTACCTTCGCCTAAACCGGTACAAGCATGTTCCGGGGCGTTCTGTCCGATCCTCCCAACCTGGCAACATCCCAAGCCGAGGTTCGTACCTAAGTGGTGCCCTTGTGCTCGTTGCCCAAAACCTAACTTTGCAGGTTGAGCGCCATCTGCGCTCACCAAAAGCCCGGTAAAGCAGTCATGGCCCCAGGCGGTCAACTGCATATAAATCCTTCCGAAAAAAATAAAAATAAAATGATAAATAAATACAAATTAGGTAAGTAGGTAGTTTTTAGGTTCTAGGTGCCAACTGTCAAGTAACAAACTCGGACGAAGAACCTTAATTTTCTTGGTCTGAGGTAACAAAGCAAACATCATTCAATATTTTTACGTTCAATAAAACATGGAATTTCGAACCATAAAAGGTCTATGCCACAAAAAAACTGTTTTTCCTTTCTTTTAACCGTTTTTATGAATCTCTGAACCGTGTCCGTTACTACAAACTGTTTAATATTCTGTGGCGGGACGAGAGTTGCCGAGTGCGGGCGAACTCGACCGAATGCGGTTTGAAAGTTGTTTTCTAGGGTTGCCAGGCTAGGAAATTGTACCGATTTCAGGAATGTTACTTCAGTTCAGGGGTCTAAGCGATTACATCTAAAAAAAGTCTCGTGGTAGGTACGTACTAGTCAATCAATAGTCAAATATTTTATTGATTGTAAATAGCAGGTCATTTTGAATCATTGTAGGTATTAAGTAGGGTTAGGACGACCTCTGTGACGCGGCGGGCGAAGGTTCGCCTGCGACACAGGAGCAACCATTGGAACAAATATATGTTCGATCTGCCGAAATTTGTTCAGGGTGCTCTGGGTATATTCTATGCATTATAAAAAATACCTATGTATGATTGTATTAAGTACATCAGTTAGCTAGTACCCATAACACAAGCTCTGCTGAGCTTGGAGCTAGATAATGTTGTGTGAACTGTCCAGCATCTATTCTATTTCTAGCCCATTGTGTCCCATCCCACTGTTGTACAAAGGCCTCCACAGTTCTGTGAATAGGTATTAACTACCTAGGTGATTTTATTCATGTTTCTCTTGACCATATACGTAAACCTAAAGGAGCAAGCAGCAAACACGGTTTGGCTATATTTTGATGATCCTTCCCTGTGTAGTGTCAATCGAACAAGGAGATAGATTAAGAGTAGGTATTAATCTTAGTAAAAAATTATCTACATAAAGAATGAATGTACTATAATATGTACTGTTCGAAAAATCGACTAAATGTTTCTTCCGTAGCTGGCAGCACCGCTATTTTTTTTCCGTCTCCGGCCAGTTCGTTGTTACCGCTCGTAGGGAAGGGCAGTGCCGTTGTCGGTTGAAATTTCCGGTACTTTTACGAGTCCTTTTGAAAACCGGTTCGACTTGGAAAGTGCGCGAGGCGTGGCGTAGGCGGTATTGTGCCGCGGTCAACCGTAAAAATACTCTTGTTACAATTTAAACTCCCTTTACAGTGCAATAAACACTTTGAAAATAGTAAAAGTGCGTGACTCAGTGGATTCGCGAGCAATCTTGGAATCGAGGTAAATGATACGTTTGATAACAAAAACTCTTTTGTTATCTTTTAGTTTATGTTGGAGACTGTTGACGACAGGTGCCGAAAAAGGCAGTCGGTTCGCCTACCTGCTTGTTTCTTTAGTAGGTAATTAAACTACGCCTCCCTCATAAATTTAGACGACAGCAGGCCAACATGGTGTGAATAATTATTTAAAAACTCAAGTCCCATCTTACTTAGTCTTAAAATAAAAATAAACCGTTGCTAAATAGTACGCACTGACTTAAAGCCAATTCTTTAGCTTTGTCTCAATCTGAAAGGATGGATGACAGTTGGATGCGCACGTAGGTAGGTCGTAGGTACGTGCTTTTATGCACTTACACGTAGATATTATGTAGGTAAGTATGTACTACCTACTTGATTTTATCTAGGTTTTTATTATAAAAGAAAAATAAGGCATTCAGCTCGCCTTGAGTTCCTGCAATTACTTTAAACTTAGCATAAAAGAGACCTTAGGAATTTAATATGTAGGTATGACTCAACAGAGGGCGTACCTGTTTTGCATTATAACAAGCCAAGTCGAGCTTAGCCTTAGAAGAAAGTAAGACCCGAAGTTGCAATTATGAGATGAGTGTGATAGCTCGACAGATCTCAGATACCTAATAGTTAGGTGCTTAGTAATAGGAGCCACTTCCCAACGATTAAATGGTAATTGCTTACCGTAACGACCGGCTACGACGACTTCGGGACGGGTTGAGTTGAGCGTGAGAGTTGATTGGACATGCTTTTCTCTAAAGAAATCAGTTACCTACCTACTATGTGTTTAGAAGTTCAATCAACCGATCTTTGAGTAGGTACCTAAACATTTAAACGTATTTGAACTGACCAGAAATTAACGGTGTAGTTATATGCAAAAAACATTATAATGTGTAGGTACCTAGGTACCTACTTAATATAATGTTATAATTATTAGGTATTATACCTTACGTAAATTACCCATACAAAAAATTGTGTTGTGTTGCATAATTAATTGAAAAAAAACTGATATCCTGAAGGGTTTAAAGATAAAAAGTTTGTTGGCAATAATTGTTGTGGGCGCTATTTCTTGACAGCAAACACCGAGGGGTGTTATAAGTTTGACAGCTATGTGTGTCTGTCTGTCTGTCTGTGGCACCGTAGCTCACGGGTGAGCCGATTAGATAGAATGCGTTATTTTTATTTAAAACCCGGTTTTCTAGCAACGGTTAATTCTTACACATGTTTTATCAAAACCGGTTCAGCCGTTTCATTGCGGCTTCGAATTATTATAATTTCTTCTTTTTTTTTTTTGTATCCTATATCACTTGTCATTGTAGGTACCTACATAGGTACCTATTTTTAACCCGTAATTTAGTGAAGGTACAACACTACCTAGGTAGGTACTTCGTTTTATTTTTCAAGTTTCGAATTCGATTAAAACGAACGCCATCTTTATACCCATAGACTTAGAATCTGTTATAGGTACTTACCCATGGAAGTGGTTTAGTTCTTCTTCTGAGGTTATACCCTAGAAAGACTTCATCCGAGGTTATACCCTAGAAAGACTTCATCCGAGGTTATACCCATGGACTTAGTACCTACCTATACAAACCAATACAAACTAAGTCCATGGTTATACCTACCTAGTTTACTGTTTCTTTTGTTCAAAGAATTTACTCTACCCTCCCTCTACCGCTTTTGTTTGAAAACTACAAGATGGCCAAAAGAGGTTACGTTCAATCGCTTGATGAGTCAGTTCTTGCACAACGTGCATTGGCTTTCAAAAGAACCGCATGGAAGTTAGGTAGGTAACTCCAATGCAACGTTTACACACCACATCAAATGTTACAGTAGTATACCTACCTACCTACCCAAGATCAATAAAGTTGTGGCATTTTAATGTGCGGTCTCTTTTTGGAGTTTCATTCTCCATCTAGGTAGGTATAAGAGAGTTGATGCTAGAGTTTCACATGGTTACAATTTAATAGGTATAACCGTATGATTAGATAAATAATATTTAGGTAGTATACCCAGGTTTTCTATGATATAACCTTTTTGCAATGTAGGTAGTAACTAGGTACCTACCTACCTAGTAACGTTTACCCATGGGCATAGTACCTACCTACTAAACATCGAACGGTAACTAGGTACCTACCTTCATGGTAACTTAAGTACCTATTTATGTAGTTATACAATCTTTGGGTTTACAAAATTTTTATGTGACATAAATATTTGCATTACTAATGTAGGTAGGTAGTATAGTAAGGCGTAGGTATCTTAGAGCACAACGGCCTCCGTTGTATCGTGCGTGCCTATAGCACATGCGCTGTGTTACCAACTGTATTTTTTGATTTTTCCTTAGATTTTTATAAAAGGTATTTTCAAACCAGATAGGTACTATTATTTATTTTGTGACCAGATTCAGATTCAACCTGTTGTTTCGGCCGCGAAGTAGGTAGGTACTTACCTACAAACATACCTACCTAGTGACGTAAAAAAGTAGCCAAGAGAGGTCTATCTATTTAGCAAATGTCACTAAAATCTAATAGACAATCAAACCGCCTAACATTCGTATTTTATAACGTACGGAAATAAAATCTGAACCGAACTAAGACCGGTCCCGCAGCCACCACCAGGACTTGTTTTTATTCTTTTATTTTGACTCCTAGAACAGGAAGAACAAGATGTTGCTGTCTCATTATTCTTTAGTGAGATGTCTGTTGCCGTTTCGTTTTGAGATCATCGTAAGATTATTATTCTAAGAGATAGTTTATGATTGAGTATTGTAGACCTTCCGATAGAGAGCTTTACAAAATTTACTAAGAAACCTGTTCGAATAATTGTGATAATGTGTATTTTTTGGCAATGATTTTCCACAAACTTTATAAATAAGTACCTACTTAAGTAGGTACCTACCAAGTATTTGCTACTAAAAGGAAAAACATACGAAAGTTATTTTTTATTCTTCGTGAAGTATTTTATTGTATGTAATCCGGATGATCAAAGTATAATGGATCAATCTCAATGGATCAAACAGGAACTACTCAAAATACAGAGTACCTACTTACAGACCGTTCACCGTAAGTTGGCACCTGCCATGGAGTATTTACAGGTGCCATCTTACGGTGAACGAGCTGTACTTACTTTTGACAATCCAATATACCTACCATATATATAACGTACCTACTATATGACTTACCTATTTAATACCAGTTAGTCCCGCCCGTATTGGGAAATTGTGAAAGCACAGATATGTAGTACCTACCCAGACCTACATAAGTCATAACCCAGTAACTGTTATTTTATTTATTTGTATCTAAAAATCACCATTTGTTATAACAAATGATACTACTATACTACTCGAAATCGATACTATAGTATCGAACTATTCTCACAAAATATCAAGAATGTCATAAATTCGTAATAACATGAACAGAACGCCCAACCGCCTGTGTTTTTTCGCCAAACCTTTTTCGTCGCTAGCAGCTACTGTAAATCACAAAAAGTGTCAAGTGTGTGTACCGCTTCGCAAACGAGTTCTGTTTTGGTTACAAGAAGCTAACACTATAAAGAGCAGCTGTTTTTACCAGTAATAAAGACATCAACGGTTTATAATAAAAATTTGACGTTTAAAGTCTGTAATTTTGGGATAGTAGCAACATTTTTGAAGCAAGGGATGCAAGGAAATTACGTAAAAAAATATGTGTCTCGGACACACTGAGCATTTTTTATACAAACGAGCTTGAAAAACATCTATGGGAACATTGTATTTATTCAAGTACATATGTAAAAAAAAACTATTTAAAGAAAGATTATCTAACAACAGTTGAGTTGAATAAATGATAATGATCTGTATCATATGTAAACGATCTAAAGATAGTTCAATTGAACCGAATCACAATCAGGTGGACACGTCCCTTAGATGCTAGCTGCATTGCCACGCTGAATGGCAATACCAATGCGTTGATTCACTTATACAGCTAGCTTTCGGGTCACGAAATACCAAAAAATAAATAAGCTGCAGTGTGTCTGGGTAGATTTTTCGTTTTAAACGCTAAGATAAGATAAGATCCGTTTCATCGAACATTGGCCTGGCTACCAACCCGAAATTACAGACGTGTCGGTACGTCAAAAAACCGTTGTTTAAATTAAGCTTCGTCACCGTATACTAGGTCGTATGGGAACAATGTGACCTACCTAATGAGTCTTAACTCGTCTAGACTAGACTGTCGTTAATTGAAGGAGTCCTGTCTGACCTAACTGAAGCTAACAAAAACCTTCATGGTAATATTGGAATCTTTGAGTAGGGTATAATATTCTGAAGTAAGTAGTACTAGTACACCATAGCAGATAAGTTAAATATTTTTTGAAAAATAGTTAATTTTTAGGGTTTTGTACCTCAGAAGGTTCCAACGGAACCATTATAGAATCAATCTCGTGTCTGTCTGTCTGATTATAGTTCTTCAAATTCTAATTATAATTATATACATAAATACACGCCTTTTTCCCGGAAGGGGTAAATAAATAATCAAATTTATCGTTTTACTTCTTCTTTCGCATAAGTGAAACCTTGTAAAAATACACTTGTCTCATAGCAACAGGTCGACATAAGCCAGAATCATATCGTAAAAAATACAGGGGTAGAAATAATACAGGCCTGAGACGACAGAAGATTATTTTTACGGTTCAAGGTTGGGCAAATACGTTTTTTGCGACTAAATGAGTCAAAACAAAGATGTTTGTATGATATATATTGCCTTGGGGGTCGTCTAGGAGAAATCCTTTTATTTTTTTGCTTAGCTGCAAGGAATATAAGCAATTGCTTTTCGAAATAATCTATTTACTCAACTAGGCTAGTATTACTGTCTAGTTTTGCTACACCAACTGTTTTTCAAATGCATTGTAAGTTGTAACAACATACATGCATAATTATTTAGAGTGGTCTCAAAAATGATAGATATTGTAAGTCAAGTGATATTGTTGTGATTTCTGTGTGCCTGTTATGTAACAGGCACACCTACTTACTTAAGTTAACTAGGTTAACTTAGGTAGTTAAGTAGTTAACTTAGGTATACCTACTTACTAAAATCACATAGCTACCTACACATAAACAAAACATAAAAATATAGATGAATACTTTGTTACAAAAAAGGTTAGGTTTTCTTTCGTAGGTATTATACAACTTTCGTGTTGTTATGCTTGTAGACCATCGCTTTATACTAACCCCACCTACATAACCCACTGATGATATCAATGCTCCGCTCCTATTTAATAAAACTGTTACGTGTTCCAAAACAACTACCGTAAAGTTATAATTACTAAACCAAATTACATAAAACTACAATAGCGCGGAACGCCCTGTCTGTCTAATCACTTTCCATGCATTATGTATTTTTACCCGCGTTTGTGGGAAGCTCTCATTGTCTGGCAACACTTGACGGTTTGGCGGGAGAATTTATGGTTTTTGTCATTGACATTTTCTATTTTATTGCGTTATTTGTTTTTAATAACGCATTGTTTTGAGGCATGACTCTACGAAATATACAGCCTCGCAGCGAATTAAGTAGCAATAAATATTTTGTTTGTAAAAACATGCTTTACCGAAAACAAAGGAGGGAAAAATAGGTGCCTTGCTAAGTATGAAAACATAGTCATTTAGAAAACTTACACACATGACATCACTCAGGTACATGAAATACTTATGCATTGCTCATCGCAGTTTTTAATTAAAGATAAATAAATAATAAATAACGCTGGAAGGTTCACACAACATTATCTAGTCCCAAGTTAAGCAGAGCTTGTGTTATGGGTACAAGATAACGGATATATTATATACCTACTTAATAGAATATGTATATAGATAGATATTTTTTATTATACATAGAAAATACCCAGAACACCTTGAACAAATATCTGCGATCGCACAAATATTTGTTCCGAGGCGGGAATCGAACCCGCAACCTCCTGCGTCGCAGACGAACCTACGCCCGTCACGCCACAGAGGTCGAATTAAATTGATAATGATGAATGATACAGACAGAGATAAAATTAAGTAAAACGTTTGGGCGTTCTAAATTACCTACATAAAGACTACCTACAGTCTACGTCTTGTAAGTTTTATATGCGAGTAAGTAAAGTAGGTAGGTATCCATTCAGCCACACTTATCGATGCTGAACAGTCTAGCTCCCCAAAAGGCTTCCTCGGAACTTTGGAAGACGAATAGCGGAGGAGTTTAAAAGTAATTAGTGACAGGACGCAGTCCATCCGGCAACCGACTGCTAGGGTTGAACTTAAACAAAGATTGTTGGGTTATCTGTGGTCTAAACTTGTGCACTTGCTTGAAGAGTCTGAGTAAACCAGCCAGTTCTAAATTCACAAAGGCTAAATAGGTCGTTTGAAAAAGGCTCGTTGGCAGAGCTTACATACCTATCTCCGTAGAGAATGTCGTGCACTAATCCTATCTCATAACAGAGTGCAGTGTTACGGCATAGTTTTTATTTAATATTATTTGGTCCTCAGAACAAAAGAGATTTGGTCAACAACTTGAAACATACGCAACAATAGTACCTATAAAGACATTATATTTATAATTATAATTATAATTATAATTCCCGGTGTAACTTATTATATTATGCATGCAATGGGTGGAAAAATTTAATTTCGTGACTAAAATAAAAATAAAACAAAAAACAATAATATTGTAAAAATAAGCTAGATCGAAATGAAATAAAAATAATTTATATAAAAAAAAATTACCTACTATGCCAGGTTTTAAAAACAGGCTTTAATTAAAAACCTTTCGCCTATACACATTTATAAACACTATACATATATTGACCTGAAAATTGTACTACACTACCCAAGTCATTAATTTTAGTTTATCTTACACAATTGTTTGTAAGTAGGTACCTACACTTTTATATAAGGAGTACGTAACTAAAAACAATTTATAGCGTTTTAACAGCAATTAAAACGTATTTAGGTAGACATGTGAAATGTTACGTGAAAGTTACACTATCTACATTTTACTAATAACAGCCTTACCTTCGCTTCGACGGGAAATGCCTACTTAATTAATATTAAATAATATCTAATTATTTTTGTTCCAGGTACTTGCTTGCTTTTACCTACTTTGGTGGATTAATGGAATTAGTTATAATTAGACATCGGATTATATGCATTTGCATGTTTGCATATGCAAATGCATATAATGCTATTTTTATAGCGTTATTGCATATTTTGGTACTTATTCATTGATAGTGCTTATTTCAGTAGTTATGCGAGTACGTTGGCAGAGTAAGGCATGTTGTATTACGCCGTCACATATCCGACTCGCGCACACTCGGCGAGCGCACTGAATCCGACCGACTGGCTCGCATAGTAGTCGGCCTGCACTCGCTGCTTCACTCACGCGCAATTCAATTGTTTTTGTCTCGCTGTGTTTGTTTATTTTTGTTGAAACTATGCCACCAGTGAAAAAAAACCCAGATTTTAATGGAATTCTATAATAACATTATTGCCAGCAAGTTATTATTGTGATAGATAATATAATAAACGTAAGTTCTTATTATAATTGTATTTTTGATGGTGCATATATTTTATGCATATTTCGCCCTTTTTTAGTGCATATTTGCATGCATATATTGGCATTTTGATAGTGCATATTATCCGATGTCTAGTCATAATATACAACAAGGTATGATAAACTGTCTAAATCTACGCTGAACCTGAAGTTTTTTAAGTATTGGCAACCCTGAATTCATTGGGGCGAATATGATAAATGGTTCTTTGTAACTAGAAAACAAAATTACTTAACTTTTGCTGGATAAGAATTAAGAATAAGGTACCATCTACTTCATTTTATACTTTCCTGACGTGTTGACCGAATCACACCGAATTAACAGGAGTGACTGTATTTTTGATAATTATAAACCCAAATTTAATTTTGTTAAAATTGCGTTTCACGTTTTTTGTCACAGAAATAAACTTTTTATACCTTAAATAAATCATAAGCGTATTTTTTTGTGCTTATTCTACTGAAAGACGTTTCTGGCAAAGCAAGTTGGTTTTACAAGCGTATTTATTTTTATAAGTTACTACTTTAAGTTTATAAGTTTAAGCTAAAAAAGTTTTATTGCTACTACACATGTAGTAACATTTTGTGTAGCCTTGCAATACATACAAATGTAGGTACTGCATACGCGCATGTATGTATGAAGTGACAGCCAAACCAACTATATATAACATCTAGTGAATTGATCCATAGCTCAAATCGGATAAAAAAAGGACAAAGATTACAAAAAAAAAACTTTGAACCGACCATGGAGGTATAATAGTAGTCCATCTTCCTAGGAACCGACCTATATTGTATATTTATTTCGGGTAACACTACTCTTCGGTACATATGCGTCAAAATCATTATCATTATCATTATCATTATATATAATAAAACTAAGTTGATAAAATGTGCGGGCCGATAAAACTTAAAAACGAACCAATGCAGCCCAAAAAAGGTTTAACCGTAGGGTAGCCCAAACCCTCCCATCCGTCAAGAGGGTTCGGGTTTTGGGCTGCGCGGTTAAGGTTTAGAGAAAAACGGTTTAGAAGGTTTGGGCGTAGTAACTATTAAGTAATCTGTGGTTTGAGTTTTGGGCTGCGATGTTAAGGTTTAGAGAAAAACGGTTTAGAATGAGGTCAACTTGACCTGAAACTCAACCAAAATTTCTATAAACTTCGTGAAAGTTCCAAAATTTCAAAACCTCTAGAAAAGCTTGAAAAAGACCGAGAACTTTCAAAAAATTCCAGAAAGTTATAGAACTTTTGGGAATTTTTTCGCAAATAATCTAACTCAGCCTGAAAGTCGCCCAAATCTCACCCTCTTATTCATGAAGAAGAATTCGAGAATGTTCGAGAAAGATCTTAAATATCCGGAAAGGTTCAGTTCTTTAAATTTTTCTTAAATGTTCGAATACCGTTGATATTTAAACACCAACTAATATTATAAAAGCGAAAGTTTGTGTGTGTAATAGTGTGTTTGTTACCTCTTCACGCTGAAACGGCTGGACGGATTTGGATGAAAATTGGTGGGGAGGTAGCTTAGAACCAGGAGATTGATATAGAGGGGAAAGGTAGGAGGGGGGGGGGGGGGGGGGGTTCAACGGGGCTACCCGTGCGAAGCCGGGGCGAGTCGCTAGTATATAATAAAACTAAGTTGATAAAATGTGCGGCCCGATAAAACTCAAAAACGAACCAATGCAGCCCAAAAATGGGCCCCTCCCATCCATCAAGAGGGTTCGGGTTTTGGGCTGCGCGGTTAAGGTTTAGGGAAAAACGGTTTAGAAGGTTTGGGGTTAGTAACTATTAAGTAATCTGTGGTTTGGGTTTTGGGCTGCGCGGTTAAGGATTAGAGAAAAACGGTTTAGAATGAGGTCAACTTGACCTGAAACTCAACCAAAACTTCTAGAAGGTTCGAGGAAGTTCGAAAACTTCGGGGAGGTTCTGGAAAGTTCAAGGCAATTCTAGAAGGTTCAAGAATCTCCAGAAAGGTTATAAAAAGTTCGAGAACTTTCGAGAAATTTCCAAAAATTCTAGAACCTTCGAGAAATTTCCAAAATTTCTATAAACTTCGAGAAAGTTCCAAAATTTCAAAACCTCTAGAATAGCTTAAAAAAGACCGAGAACTTTCAAAAAAATCCAGAAGGTTATAGAACTTACGGGATTTTTTACGCAAATAATCTAACTCAGCCTGAAAGTTTTACGGTACGGTAGCCCGCCCCAATCTCACCCTCTTATTCATGAAGAAGAATTCGAGAATGTTCGAGAAAGATCCAAAATATCCGCAAAAGGTTCAATTCTTTAAATTTTTCTAAAATGTTCGAATACCGTTGATATTTAAACACTAACTAATATTATAAAAGCGAAAGTTTGTGTGTGTAATAGTGTATGAGTGTGTTGGTTACCTCTTCACGCTGAAACGGCTGGACGGATTTGGATGAAAATTGGTGGGGAGGTAGCTTAGAACCAGGAGATTGACATAGGGGGAAAGGTAGGAGGGGGAAGGGGGGGTTCAACGGGGCTACCCGTGCGAAGCCGGGGCGAGTCGCTAGTATATAATAAAACTAAGTTGATAAAATTTGCGTGATAAAACTCAATAACGAACCAATGCAGCCCAAAAAAGGTTTAACCGTAGGGTAGCCCCAGCCCTCCCATCGATGAAGAAGGTTCGGGTTTTGGGCTGCGCGGTTAAGGTTTAGAGAAAAATGGTTTAGACGGTTTGGGCGTAGTAACTATTAAGTAATCTGTGGTTGGGGTTTTGGGCTGCGCGGTTAAGGTATAGAGAAAACGGTTTAGAATGAGGTCAACTTGACCTGAAACTCAACCAAAACTTCTAGAAGGTTCGAGGAAGTTCGAAAACTTCGGGGAGGTTCTGGAAAGTTCAAGGCAATTTTAGAAGGTTCGAGAATCTCCAGAAAGGTTAGAAAAAGTTCGAGAACTATCGAGAAATTTCCAAAAGTTCTAGAACCTTCCGGAAATTTCTGAAAGTTCAAAAACCTCTACAAAAGTTTGAAAAAGTTCAAGAAATTTCCTAAAACTCTAGAACCTTCGAGAAATTTCCGAAAACTTCTAGAAAAGTTTGAAAAAGATCGAGAACTTTCAAAAAATTCCAGAAAGTTATAGAACTTTCAGGATTTTTTTTCGAAAATAAACTAACTCGGCCTTCAAGTTTTATGGTACGGTAGCCCCAACCTCACCCTCTTATTCATGAAGAAGAATTCGAGAATGTTCGAGAAAGATCCAAAAAATCCGGAAAGGTTAAATTCTTTAAAATTTTCTAAAATTTTCGAATACCTTTGATATACACACACTAATATTATAAAAGCGAAAGTTTGTGTCTGTGTTAGTGTATGAGTGTGTTTGTTACCTCTTCACGCTGAAACGGCTGGACGGATTTGGATGAAAATTGGTGGGGAGGTAGCTTAGAACCAGGAGATTAACATAGGGGGGAAAGGTTGGAGGGGGGGGGGGGGGGGTTCAACGGGGCTACCCGGGCGAAGCCGGGGCGAGACGCTAGTAACAAAATAAAACTCCTGATCCTTTTTTTTCCCATTTCCGCGTTTTGTAAAATATAATTTTTCCCTAATTTTTACTTAAAAATCAATAAAATAAAAATGGCAAACGCACAAGACGTTCGACGCCAAAAAAAAAAAAAACGAGGCAGAATCTACGCCATTTTCAAAATGAGACGTCGTCTACTTTTATTTTATATCTTTTCCTAGTGTTTTTTTTTGCGTTATTTTGGTGGCATTCTAACCAAAAGAGCAGTGTAGTGAAATTAAACATGACTTGACTGTGACTTTGACGAATAGGAAGTTGTGTAACTTCGCTAATGGCAAATGCACAAGACGCATGGCACCAATTAAAAAGAAAAAAAATCGATGCTATCAATTCCCGCCATCAAAATTTTAATAAATCCAGAAATATATATACCTAATCACTCACATATTATTAGTACATAGTAGCACTACACAGTATATACCTAGATTCCTACGTATATTCTATAGCCATATATGAGATCCAAGACTCAAGACTATTCTATACTAAAAGCTCGCTTGAAGTCTCTTCATTTAAAGTTCCTAAGTTCCTACCGAAGCCAAAGTGCCCGAAGTTATTGAAATGTTGGATTCAACTAAGTAAGTAGTTACCTACCTAGATTCATTATAACGTCACAAAAAGAAAGTCACGTAGGTTAACCGATTTTTTTTTATTGATAGTTAACTTCTTCTAATTCTAAGTAAACCCAATAATTTAATAAATTCTAATTTTTATTCAGCCAGCCAAAGACTTTCTAATAACTCTATGACGGACATCTTTCTAATAACTCTATGACGGACATAGAATCGCATACACTATCAACATGCTATCAACACAAATAATATGGCAACGGATAAAACTTGATAGGGTTGTTTCTTTTTACAAGCTTTATATTAACTTGCAATGTATGTCCGGGTGGAATATGTTTGTCCGGGTGGAATCATGCAACTGAATTTTAAAGCGGTTATCCTCAACCGATCGAGCTGAAATTTGGCATACCTGTCAAGTTCCAATGACAGCACAATATGATGGTGACAGCGAGCTGATCTGACGATGGAGACGGATGGTGGACAACGGAACTCCTCGATGGATAATAGTAGACTGGAAGTGTTTAGGCTAATTTTTTTCAGCACATGGTTACGATCACTAATTCTAAAAAAGCTTGTAATGAAAAATATATTTTTCACAAAAATCTTATTAGGTACCTATGCGTGTTGTTTCTGTTTTGGTTCGGAACTTTTAAAGCTAGGAGCTTGAAAAGTACGTTCATTAGGTATACTGATAGCAAATATTTAATAGAAGTATTTTTGGCTCGCTTTTAGCAAATTCGTATTTACGTACTAGGTTAATTACACGTAATATTACGAGACAAGGCATAGCCACATAGGTAGAGCCCGCCTTGTATTTAGCATTCATTACGTTTAGTTTCTCCTCTACTTCATTTCTTTATTCCTTTTTCCAAGTAATGAGCTTTCTTCAGTGCTGCCAGTGTTTAGAACTGTTAACGCAATTAGACCTCTTTGTTACAGTCCCTTTGTTGCCATTTTACGATTGTTACAATGTTGCGGGCACTTTAATTAGTAGAATGCAGTTGAGGTCTTCGTTGCACTTTGACGCCATTTTGAAAACTGTCCTACTCTTATTTTCATTTGTCCGTCGGTATTATTTAGTGGAAACACCGGTCACCTACGCATGCCATCTGCTACAAAAGTTCACGCATCACAAGGCAAGGGCACTCCAAACCCCGATTAAAAACTGTTCTTCCGTGTAATTCTATCACATTTTCCAAAAGTCCTTCGAACAAAGCTGTTCACACGCGTCGCTGGCAGCTGACGTCACGCCAACCGGAAGGAATTCGAAAAAGGAAACTCTGGAGAAATTTCCCGCCGTCATTGACAGATGTTTCAACATGGCGGCCAATTGAGGTGATGGATATTCTAATATTTTATGTTGGAACGGTGACAAAATTTCGTACGTTAATTTACTTATTGCAGGTGAACCTATGATGGTTCGGGGGTCATGTCTACAATTTTTTTTGATGCGGGCCATTTGTGATTAGTTATTTCCCTAGTTTTGTCAATTTCAAGGTAGATTATTTAGAGTTCGTAGCCAAGGATCTTTTTATAACTACTCTTATAGTCAGTCATGTCCTAGCAATACGGAGGCAGCATTGCTATACTATTATTTATTCTATGGCATTGCCAAGAAGACTGCGGAGGCAGCAAGACTGGTGGACCAATTACACCCATTCAAAAGACACGCCATATTTAATATTTAATTAAACTAGCCAAACCGGTTAAAATACCACCAAAATTACACAATATGACTCAAAAACACTATAAATTTAAATTAAATAAAAATACCCAATGATGTTTATTGAAAATGGCGAAACAAGTCTACTTATTTTTTTTTAATCACTTAATGCAAAGTTTGTCAGAACGGGTGAGTACCTAATACCAACTCAGAAATAAAAAGTCCAGTAACCATCTTCTTCGGTAACTAAGAATAACAACGCTATTCTAAGGGAATAATACTTAATCCTAATCGTTTTAATTTGAAGAACAAAAATTCAAATTATCTAGGGACTTTCAAAGATATAAATAAAAAAGTCACGTATTTTGTTGGTATTCAAGTTGCAAATTGCACAGACAATTCGCAGACTTCAAAAGGACCAAAAAAAGAGCTTCTTTCAGCGCCTCATTAAATTTATGAAACTAGCAACACTGTGCATTCATTCATTCATTCTCCTTCTTTTCTTTTTCTTTTAGGGTTCCTCGAAAAAGGATTTCAAGTCGTCAATCGTGATTACGGTTCTTCTCGTTTGTCATAATGTGTAGTATATATTCTGTGGTCGTGTGACAACTTCGCCTGCAGTCAGAGAAGCCAACTTTTAGTCCAAAACTATTACCATTCGAATATCGAATGGGCGGAGTATAAGTATATATTCTGTGGTCGTGTGACAACTTCGCCTGCAGTCAGAGAAGCCAACTGTTAGTCCAAAACTATTACCATTCGAATATCGAATGGGCGGAGTATAAGTATATATTCTGTGGTCGTGTGACAACTTCGCCTGCAGTCAGAGAAGCCAACTTTTAGTCCAAAACTATTACCATTCGAATATCGAATGGGCGGAGTATAGAAAGAATACAATAGCTTCAAGAAAGTGATAGCGCTATTACTCACTTGAAACCCGTAAAGAGATGAGGCAGAGATTCGTGCCCATCAGAAGTAACTGACGTAAGCGACAGATGATAAAACATGGTTTTGCTTTAAAAGTAGCAAATATAAAATAAATCTTTTTATACTAATCTAAGTACTGTGATTAAACGGTCGTACGGAAGTAATTAAAACTACAATAGACCTACAATGAGTTGTAAGAGGGCCTATTTCAAAAAACTAAATCTATCGAGAACATTTGCACCAATCGTGTTTCTGTTTTTGATTAATTTCGATAACATTTTCAAACAAAAGTTTGTAACGTTTACCGTTACTGAGTGAGCATTTAACGCAGCGAGCCCAAAATTTTAATATATCGCCATTTGAGTTTACATGACGTCTCTGGGTATGGAATGGACATTGAGATTGTTCATCGTTCTCTCTCACCAACGGCAGTGTATGTTCTAATCTACTCGTATAAAGGCTTGCATGTAGGTTATTCATGTTTCGACGAAAAAACCCCTAACCCCTACGGTAAACTTACGGAACCACTGAAATAGTGTTCCGACACGCACTTCCCCACATTTATTGCACAGGGGCCTCGTCTTAAATTAATTGTATATCTTTTTACCCCCGTATTATTTCTGGAAATGGAGTTTCAAAAGTTTTAAGTTCATGCGGAACCGAAGGGAATTGGTTGAATTTTTGCTGAATAAACATTATCCTGCCTGCCGATGCGATGCCTGATGATGATGATAGTGCCCACAAATTTCGTTTCCAGCGTCATAGCTCGTTCTATGGCCAAATTAGGAAAGGCATCGCCGACCACAGACGAGGATGCGGGTTCGAGTCCCTTTGGAACGGAATTTTTGGGTTACATTTAAATTTGATATTGTTTTGTGTTTTATTTGTTCACAATCACAACTAGATTACTAGTTTATTTACCTATTTATAATTCCCAGTTGAATAACAGGCCCCTTGAATACAATAATAATTATTGTCCAATGGCAATTTTTTGTGTCGGCACCTACTATGAAGTTAGCTGCTCTTTGCTATTGGACAATTTGAATGCCAATCCCAATTAGTTCATTAAATATCCGCACAATATTGAATTAATTTTAGCACTAGGTTACACACACATAATATAAGACAAAGTGGGTGCTACCTTGTCATTATAATTTACTGGAAAATAAACAAACCGACCATAATTATATAGAATTTTCTTTAGAGGTTTCGAGTAAACAATCTTAGTTTTTTTTTCTCAAAAATAACAACGATTTTACATTAATTTTAATCAAATATCAATAAATCATCCGCGCTAATAACACGAGTTTTAATTAAGAGAGTTATTGATCGTATCATTAAGAATTATGTCAACGCCGTTGTCCCAATTAATGGGCAGTCACATGGCGCTGGCAACACTGATGTCAAATTGTGGTTTTCGATTTTCAAATTACCTACCTACGTGGATTTTGGATGGACATTGTTTGTGGAAAACACTAACAACATTATTTCAATGTTATTTTAATGTTGCTGGTCAAAATGTGTTCTGATAAATGTTATTACATTTTGTAATACATACAAACATACATACATAGACACACGGCTTTTTCTCCGAAAGGGTAGGCAGAGCCTAAAATGGGCCTTTTTTCACTGTGGGTACCATCGTGAGAAATAGACGTGACAAGTGGTGAGCTCATCGCTACCATTGCTTCCCACGACTGACTGCTAACGCTTTCTTCCGTAAAAAAATCCTTAAATAAGCTAGCAGCCAGGACAGATCTTATACCCATGAATCTTACAAACAAATCCGGGTAATCCCTTAGTCGGCTTTTACGACATCCACGGGAGGAGATGGAGGGGTCTATTCTTGGGACGGTCACACCACGTTGTAATGTGATAAGATAGCACCCGTCAGTCACCCAGACCCCACACTATAGGATCCCCAGTCGTGTGTATCAGGAGGAACTACGAGTACCATGTACCACCACACAGACACAGAACTACTTATATTAGCAGATCATACCAAGTAAACATTTGTCCTGTAATGGGGAATCTACACTCCACCTCACGCATCTCAGCCGGCTACTCGCCCACCCCGCCACGGAGGTCTCTCGGTTCGAGTTGTTGACTAAATATTGTCAAAAAAGTTAACATATGTACTTTATATTATTAAATGTATAGCTTTTTTAGTGAGTGTTTTTCCGGGGAAGTACTACCTCCATTACCTGTTTCTACGGCAAAGCAGTAGTTCCGGTTTGAAGGGTATGGGTGACGGTGAAATTACAGGCACATGAGACTTTCATCTTTATGTCTCAGGGTAGCGGGCGCAGTGCAATGCCACATAGGGCGCGTCCTAGGTGACCTATGAGGTAATGCAATCAGTGAATCTGCTGTTACTCATTCAATTTCTAAACTACATATTGCACTAGTTAGATAGCTTATTTCATGGAATACAAACATACAACATACACGCCTTTTTTACCAAAAGTGTAGACAGAGCCTTAAATGGGCCTCGTTTCACTGTGTAAATTATCCTGAAATGGCTGTACCAATTTTCACCAAACATAGCTAAGAACTATCTTGCAAACACCATCTTTCATATAAAGAAACTGTATCTATATTGGTCAAACCGTTTTGGAGATAAATGGGAACATTCGTTTGCACACACAAACCCACAAACTCTCACCCTTCTCCGTTCAGGGGCCCAATTCTACTATTTTTTAAAGAAAAACCATTCTTATACTATGTAATTACAATTCAATTAAAATTGACATTATAAATGTTAGTCTGCTAAATTTATGATTTTACGAATTTTTACGAAGAAAGATTTTACGATTCTGTCTAAATTGGTCACAATTATAATGCAATTGAAAAACCATTGAAGTTTAGAATACCAAAAGTGTCAAAAGTGACAAGTATGAGACAAATCATTAACAATTTAAATACCATAATAATTTAATTTAAATACTATTTATTAATTTTAGGTTTAGTAGAATTAGGCCCCAGTTGCGAGTAAAAATAGCAAATTTTAATACATTTTTGCTCATAATTTCGAGTTGCCATTTTATTTTAAAACTACCCTCCAAGTAATATTTCAAAGTGTAGCAACTGTCCGAACAAGAAACTTAACAGTTGTAAACTTCTTGTAGCGGCAAATATACAAGTTCTTACACAGATAATTCAAAGCAGTTACAATTTTGTTCAATTTGATATCCCACTAGCCTCTTGCCCGCGGCTTCCCATGCGTGGTGTCGGGAAAACAGCCCTCCCCTCCCTGCCCAAGCACCATCCTCCTCCTCGCGTCGTATTCCTCAATGCTGAGGGTCTCCCTCAGGGATAAGATCCGAAACGAGGTTATCCGGCAGAGAACCAAAGTTCTAGACATAGCCCAGAGGATTAGCAAGCTGAAGAGGCAGTGGGCCGGTCATGTCTGCAGAAAAACCGATAACCGGTGGAGTAAACGAGTTCTTGAGTGGAGATCGCGTCTTGGCAAACGTAGTGTAGGGCACCCTCTGGCTAGGTGGAGCGACGACTTGCGCGGGGTGGCTGGTAGAAACTGGATGAGGAGAGCCTAAAACTGGGCTCAGTGGCGTGCCATGGGATAGACCTATGTCCAGCAGTGGACTGCAGTATGTTGATGATGAGGGTCGAGACCCCCTCCATGGATCACCTTCTGCCGGACGATGTTGCGCTAACATCAGTTGCCAGCGAGCTGCACGGCTTCGTGGAGTTTCGAATCGAGAGTCGAGCGGATCTGGTCTGACCAACGTAACCGGCTGCAGCCTCGTGGCCTCTTTCCCTCAATTTTGCCATAATCAGCTTCTCTAAGTTGTCACTGCCTTTCCGACTATGACCAAAATACTCAAGGACTCGCTGGAGGCAGGTGGAGGAAAGCCCAGTAGTTATCTTGAGTTCCTTGAGTATGGACACGTTCGACCTACGGGCAGTACCTACGGGCTGTCCAGGGGATTCGCAACATCCGTCTCCAACACCACATCTGGAAAGCGTCCCACACGTCTGCGATCCATCCACCATCCACAAAGCAAATGTTATCAAAATCTGAACACGACCATAGCCGCGTGCGGAAGCTAGTAAAAAATTGCCTATTTCCTAGTAGGTTATTTGCGATAACTTTTATTTAGCCTTCAGTTTTAACATGTTTTTATCGTGTTATTTTATAGATAAACTAGTGGAATGTGTGTGTGTGGACTTCGTCCGCGTGTACTTTTCTATACAAACTTAAACACCCCGCTGCACCTCCTAAGGGGTTGAATTACTGGAATTCATTTTTTAGTGCACCCCTAGATCTCAAAAGGAACGTACCCCCCAAATTTCAGATCTCTAGGACTTATGGTGTAGGCTGTGCGTTGATAGTCAGTCAGTCAGTCAGTCAGTCAGTCACGCAACGATTTTATATGTATTTATATATTATAGATTTGTAATGTATGGATGCTGTAATTTTTCCTAAAAATGGAAAAAAAAAGTACTCAGGGATAATGTACCTGCTAATCAAAAACTTCCTGTTAGTAAAAAGAAAATATTGGGATCGGATCAGTACAACACTTTCAATCGTTTTAGAATGGCCGAACAAAATGCTTGATAAGAGACCCCATTTGATCTGACTGTCTTACATTTATTTTTAGCCTTTGAGCCTTTTTTAGCTTTTTTCTCAACTTCGCTTACATAAATAATCTTTATTCACGGAAATAATAATACAACTAATACAAGTAGGTATGTATAAATGAAACAGCTGTGCCACCTAAACACCGCTGCTAACGATCTAAAGGTATAACTTTTGAAACTATCATGGTTAAGTATGTACATAATTTTCACTAGAAACGGGATAAAAAAAAACATTATAATTTAAATCATGGTAAATATCCCGTTTCTCGTGAAATGATCAAAGGTAGCTCAACTGATCCAAATCACTACCAGACGGGAGCGTCCCTAAAGATGCTGGCTGCATTGCCACGCTGAATGGCACGCTAATGCGTTGAGCCAGATAAGAGCCAGCTCTCGGGCCACGCGTCGCTTCGACCAGCCTGAAATAATTTTAAAAACGCGAAGGGCCCGGTACCCCTCGAAGAGTCTCGGCCTCAAAAGGCTCAAATAAGTAAGCTCTGACACAGAATATATAATAGTACAAGTAGCTCTTTTGAGGTTTTTAGCGGAATCTTTAATATTCGCTTAGATTTAATAATAGACAAGCCGAGATACTAAAAATAAGTTTTTTGTGAAAAATATATTTTTCAATACAAGCTTTTATAAAATTAGTGACCGTAACCACAGAATAAATAATAGTACAACCGTACCTAACCGTGTGCTGATCAAAATTAGCCTATAAACACGGCCAGTCTACTATTATCCATCGAGGAGTTCCGTTGTCCACCTTTTGTCTCCATCATCAGATCAGCTCGCTGTCACCATCAATAGGTATTGTATTGTCATCGGAACTTGACAGATATACCAAATTTCAGCTCAGTCGGTTGAAGATAACTGCTTTAAAATTCAGTTGCAAGATTCTACCCAGGCAAACATATTCCCCTGGACATACATTGCAAGTTAATAAAAATAAAGCTTGTAAAAATATATTGAATTTTATTAGCGCTGTATGCAACCACTTTGACCCTTTCTGCGTAGTTTTTGTTGATTTGAGTTTTGTGCCGATCATAGATTATGGCTGAGCATTACCACACTAACCATGAGCCAACATTCAGCCTTCGCACAATGCTTTCCCCTCCTAACGGTACCCTCCGTTACCACTAGGTTAAAGACCTCTGCCGTTTTGCATTCATCGAACACTTATTGCGAAGGACTAAAGGTCATTTTCAATTGTTTCTGACGTTGATTAGTGTTTTTGTAATTATTGAGAACAAAAACTTTTTGTAGGTCAACGTTGGTTGGGAATTGACGGATGCGGAATGGATGGTGGTCTATGGTTTGTCTGTTGATGCTAGCGGTACTTTATGGTGTACTGTGTAGGCACACTGTCATATCGCATATTGACGGATGCGGAATGGATGGTGGTCTATGGTTTGTCTGTTGATGCTAGCGGTATTTTATTGTGTACTGTGTAGGCACACTGTCATATCGCATATTGACGGATGCGGAATGGATGGTGGTCTATGGTTTGTCTGTTGATGCTAGCGGTACTTAATTGTGTACTGTGTAGGCACACTGTCATATCGCATATTGACGGATGCGGAATGGATGGTGGTCTATGGTTTGTCTGTTGATGCTAGCGGTACTTTATTGTGTACTGTGTAGGCACACTGTCATATCGCATATTAAATGGGGAAGTTCCTAATGATTTTCTATAAAACACGTGTCATGAAACCGGGTATACAAATTATTCGTAAAAAATGTGGCTCGTATTCTAGGCATCAAGGTTTATATTCTTGACTTGTAAACAACTAGCAGCGCCCCGCGGTGTTACCCGCATAGGTCTCGATTTCGTGGGAATATCGGGAAAAAATTGTGCCTATGTGTTATTCCGGGAGTCAAGCTATCTCCATTTCAAATTTCTTCCAAACCTGTCAAGCCGTTTCAGCGTGAAGAACACTCACAAACTTTCGCATTTATAATATTAGTAGGTTAGGCTGAATTTTCTATCATTTTCACAGCATGTTGCCAAAGTCACTATGTACATATTATATTATACAGACAACTTGCCATGAGACTTTGAAACTTGCTGCATTTTGATAGGGCATGTTATAGAGGGTTACCCATCAATCATTTTTAAGCTTTGAACATCATTGGTTATCATCAAAAAGAAATGACGGAATACAATTTGAATGACGGAACAAGCAGATAGCCCCTGATGTAAAGTGGTAACCTCTGCCTTTAACAATACATTATCTTATAGGTCACGTCCACCTAGGACGCGCCCTATGTGGCATTGCACTGCGCCCGCCACCCTTCTTCTTCTTCTTCATCGTGTCGTTGGTTCCCATAATAGATAATTATATTGTTTTAGACCAAAATTTAGCCCGCCACCCTGAGACATAAAGATGAAAAGTCTCATGAGCCTGTAATTTCACCGGCACCCATACCCTTCAAACCGGAACACAGCAATGCGAGCACTACTGCTTTGCGGCAAGCAGAAATAGGCAGTATTTCCCTGGACGAACTTTAAAAAAAAAGCTCTACTACTACTAAAATACTACTTACCCCTTACCTACTATGACCCTGGCCAAATATTATAATATTGGCAATTTCGAAAATTTAAGGAATAAAATATTTGAAGCAAGATTTTTAATACTTAATTAATTAAAATAACACTATTTAAACAAATATTAATGTGATAAAAAAACACATATATAATCTTTCATTACTTAGTGTTCATATACATATACATAACATAACACCCAACAGTCACAAACATAGTCCTGATCGCACACTATGATTCCCTGTGTCGTGGGTATCAGGAACTGCGATTACCATGGTACCATAACGCCAGACCCGGCACAAATATTTGCAGATCATAAAAATATATTAATTATTAATTGCTGATTTAATTTGATAGTTGACCAGCGGCAACAAAGTTTTCTACCTGTCACTGAAGATTGAGACTCCAAGAAGAGAAGAGGTGCATGCTCTCGCTTGTGGCGTGAAATTCTTTTTTTTTTGTGTTTTTTGCTCATTACAGATCATGAACACTTCTTCAGATAGCGAAAGTTGATTTCGCGAGAACTAGGAGACTTAACACACATGTTTTAATTGATAGTATCTCATAAATACCACCGGTTTAGCTACGATCCACCTAAACAAAAAAAAAAACAAAAAATATGTTTAGGGGTAGCTAAACTTATGATATTTATGAGATACTATCA
This sequence comes from Operophtera brumata, assembly GCA_932527175.1. Classification (NCBI taxonomy): domain Eukaryota; kingdom Metazoa; phylum Arthropoda; class Insecta; order Lepidoptera; family Geometridae; genus Operophtera; species Operophtera brumata. The sequence continues at coordinate 46,217,806 of OW052239.1, read as the reverse complement.
ATTAAAACTGTGTGTTAAGTCTACTAGTTCTCGCGAAATCAATTTTCGCTATCTGAAGAAGTGTTCATGAGCTGTAATGAGCAAAAAACACCAAAAAAAATGAATTTCACGCCACAAGTGAGAGTATCCACCTTATGCGAAAAATGCTTGATTGAGAAACACAGCCTGCTTTTGCTCATAAATGAAATTTAGCCGAATAATTTATTAGTAGTTCGTAGACAACATAAACAACCCAATTAGCAGTCAACAGAATAGACAAGTAGATATTACTTGCCTACTTAAACACATCGCGTGTTAGGCCTCAGTTCGCAATGCGTGTTGACGAGCAATAAACTGAAAATTCGCGGCACCCGTTTCTGGGAACATGGCAGAATATCGTGGCCTAGCCTTGCCGGGTTTAATTAAAAAGGTTTAATGTCAAAAGTACTGTGATGCTTAAAACTTTTTATGATTATGTGCGGCAAATGTGGGTTTGTTAGGAACAAAATTATAGGCATAGATAGGGGATCTATCAGGACATGGGATCAAAGCAAGAGAACTATCAGGAACTATTCACAAAATCAGTGTTCCTGGCTGTACTACTATCTATTCTATGCTTGAGGTTAGTTTTTAGGGTTCCGTAACCAAACGGCAAAAAACGGAACCATTATGGATTCGTCATGTCAGTCTGTCTGTCTGTCTGTCTGTCTGTGCGTCCGTATGTCACAGCCACTTTTTTCCGAAACTATAAGAGCTATGCTGTTGAAACTTGGTAAGTAGATGTATTCTGTGAACCGCATTAAGAATTTTACAAAAAAATTGAAAAGAACAATAAATTTTTGGGGTTCCCCATAGTTAGAACTGAAACACATTTTATTTTTCATTAAACCCATACTAACAGGTCAAGTTAAATAAAAGCTTGTAAAAAGATCTACTAACTACTCTTAAATTACATCCACTGTATTATTATGTATTCTGTGGTATAACTCCACACTACTAATTTCTGTAACTCTTAAATTACATCCACTCTACTATTATGTATTCTGTGGTATAACTCCACACTACTAATTTCTGTAACTCTTAAATTACATCCACTCTACTATTATCCAAGCTCTGGCTTAGCTTGGGGCTAGATAATGTTGTGTGAACTTGTCCAGCATTATTTATTTATTTATTATGTGTTCTGTGGCATAACTCCACACTACTAATTTCTGTAACTCTTAAATTACATCCACTCTACTATTATGTATTCTGTGGTATAACTCCACACTACTAATTTCTGTAACTCTTAAATTACATCCACTCTACTATTATGTATTCTGTGGTATAACTCCACACTACTAATTTCTGTAACTCTTAAGTTACATCCACTCTACTATTATGTATTCTGTGGTATAACTCCACACTACTAATTTCTGTAACTCTTAAATAACATCCACTCTACTATTATGTATTCTGTGGTATAACTCCACACTACTAATTTCTGTAACTCTTAAATTACATCCACTCTACTATTATGTATTCTGTGGTATAACTCCACACTACTAATTTCTGTAACTCTTAAATTACATCCACTCTACTATTATGTATTCTGTGGTATAACTCCACACTACTAATTTCTGTAACTCTTAAATTACATCCACTCTACTATTATCCAAGCTCTGGCTTAGCTTGGGGCTAGATAATGTTGTGTGAACTTGTCCAGCATTATTTATTTATTTATTATGTGTTCTGTGGCATAACTCCACACTACTAATTTCTGTAACTCTTAAATTACATCCACTCTACTATTATGTATTCTGTGGTATAACTCCACACTACTAATTTCTGTAACTCTTAAATTACATCCACTCTACTATTATCCAAGCTCTGGCTTAGCTTGGGGCTAGATAATGTTGTGTGAACTTGTCCAGCATTATTTATTTATTTATTTATTATGTATTCTGTGGCAAAACTCCACACTACTAATTTCTGTAACTCTTAAATTACATCCACTCTACTATTATGTATTCTGTGGCATAACTCCACACTACTAATTTCTGTAACTCTTAAATTACATCCACTCTACTATTATGTATTCTGTGGTATAACTACACACTACTAATTTCTGTAACTCTTAAATTACATCCACTCTACTATTATCCAAGCTCTGGCTTAGCTTGGGGCTAGATAATGTTGTGTGAACTTGTCCAGCATTATTTATTTATTTATTTATTATGTATTCTGTGGCATAACTCCACACTACTAATTTCTGTAACTCTTAAATTACATCCACTCTACTATTATGTATTCTGTGGCATAACTCCACACTACTAATTTCTATAACTCTTAAATTACATCCACTCTACTATTATGTATTCTGTGGTATAACTACACACTACTAATTTCTGTAACTCTTAAATTACATCCACTCTACTATTATCCAAGCTCTGGCTTAGCTTGGGGCTAGATAATGTTGTGTGAACTTGTCCAGCATTATTTATTTATTTATTTATTATGTATTCTGTGGCATAACTCCACACTACTAATTTCTGTAACTCTTTAATTACATCCACTCTACTATTATGTATTCTGTGGCATAACTCCACACTACTAATTTCTGTAACTCTTAAATTACATCCACTCTACTATTATGTATTCTGTGGCATAACTCCACACTACTAATTTCTGTAACTCTTAAATTACATCCACTCTACTATTATGTATTCTGTGGCATAACTCCACACTTTTAATTTCTGTAACTCTTAAATTACCCCCACTCTACTATTATGTATTCTGTGGCATAACTCCACACTACTAATTTCTGTAACTCTTAAATTACATCCACTCTACTATTTATGTTTTCTGTGGTATAGCTCCAAATTCCTAATTTCTGTAACTCTTAAATTTCATCCACTCTGTATAACTCACATTCCTAATTTCCGTAAAGTAAGCCCAAAAACGTAAACCAATTAAAGCTAATCTGGCCCGATCTCGTTGTGGCCCGAATCGCGTGAACCTAAATTGGTACAAGTAGGTGTCACCATTATTCTTCATAACGCAACGGCTGAGTGGATGACCCGACCTCGTTCTAAGACGACAGTTCAAAAAGTTTATGACAGTGATATTTATTTGCGCGGCAAAACTTTAATTACGATACTATTTTTACTATGAAATCAATCTTCTCTACCATTATTGAAAGAAACGTGGTAATTTTTATTTATTTTTTATTTAATTTTAATGTGTTTTTTCGAGTTATTTTGTGTACTTTTGGTGGCATTTTAACCGGTGTAACTTGGATAAATAAATAGCACATGACATGTGTGATGTTGTGAAATTTTATTGTATTGCGTGTCTTTTCCAAATGGTGGAGTTTTTACTGTAAAATCTCTGTTTTTCTGCCACTATTTAAACTTGACGGAGACTCTTGACGACTTGATGAATTTTATTACAAATTAATATCTCTTAACATTGTCGAAATTGTTTGGAACACTCCTCAGAAGCCATTATATGCAGAAGAAGAAGAAATATTTTACAAATGTTCCATAAAAGCCAAGTTGAAAGTACTTCATCATCATCTGCGGCCTTGTGATATCCACTGCTGGACGAGGCCTCCCCCGTAGAATGCAATGCACCACCCTCATAGATTAATTTCTCAACAAGTCCGCTAGGGGCGCTTATCATTTTCTGCATATAAAAACTACATTTCGACTCGCAATTCGGTTATTATGTTCCAATCTGGTATTAAGCCCTCTGGAATGACCAATGTATGTACCAACCTACCTACCACAAAGTACGAAGATTTTGTGTACCTAGTACCTACCTACCCATTACATTCTTTATTTGCAGGGCTGACTCCTTGTCTGTTAAATTATTTATTTATTAGAAGATAATAAATCTGATACGAAAATAGAGCATTAGACAGCATAATTAGGCAACAAAGTGGCCGAGATCCCTCCATTTACGGGATTATTTTCCCTGTAGGTACAAGTTACATAATTACATTTTAATGTTTTTTTTAATATTTAATGTTCCGTGATGAGACGACGGGCCGTAGGCAGAACTGACTAGGAGTTTGTGATCTTTTGCAGTCTTAGAAAATGTATAATGTTTTATTTTTTTTGGTGCACAGACTTGGTCTTTGACAATTCAGCAGAGGTCCAGACTCGAGGTGTGCCAGCGGGCTACGGAGCGCAGTATTCTAGGTGTCCGACTAACAGACCGAATTAGAAATTCAATTCTGCACTCGCAAACAAAGGTGTCAGCAAAAAATCAGCCCAGCTCAAGTGGGATTGGGCCGGCCACGTCTGCCGCATGTCGGAAGATCTATGGGCAAAATCCACTACCGATTGGGTTTCTAACGCAAGACGCCCGCGCGGCAGATCACCCGGAGATGGTGTGACGAGTTAAATGTGCACCTACCAGACTGGCCCAATGCAGCAAAGGACAGAGATAACTGGAAAAAAGGGAGGATTAAACAACACACGGAAAAAACACGACACCGTGTTTTGTCTCTTTCGATCTAATTTGAAACTGCCCGTCAACGCAAAAGACAAAACACTGAGTACCTAAATTATTTGTTGTTGTTTTTCAAACCAGATTTATCATTCGAGTTTTTTCATTAGATATTTTCCATTTAAGATTTTTAATTCCAGATTTTCATTCGAGTTTTTTCTTTAGAGATTTTCCATTCGTTCTGATGTCCGCGTATCATAATATTACCGAGCTGACTGTATAAAAGCAAGCGATGACGAATTTACACTAAACTTTTTCGGTGACGAATTTACCCGATGACGAAAGAACCCTAACCCGTTCTGGCGCAACGTGCGTGGCACACCCCAACACAATAATATGAACCTAGCTAGTATTATTTTATATGTGACCTAGCTTAAGACTGCGCCAACACCCAGACACCATCTTCATACAAAAAAAACGCCTCGCGCCGCTTGAAAACGCGGTTCTTTATTGAATATCTCGTAAAATATCGATAATTTTACAAAACCCCTAGAGTAAACCCTCGGCTTTGTTGTATTGACTTTATTTCTCTAAGTTTTTACCCAATAATATGGACCTTGTAGTAAACAATACAATAAAGGCAAAAACTAGACAAAACTTTGGTTTTTTTCTATCGAGAAAATATAGTCCTATCGTGTTTGTGTCTGGGTGACCCCTAGTATCCATGCATATTTTAAATTTGAATATTGTTCTTGATTTAGTCGGTTAAAAATCTAATCTAAGATTGGTAATTTTGCGTATACGGCAGCCTCAGTCTGTCTGGCTGTACTATTACTATATAACAAGTCGTTCTGATCTGTGTAACCTTTAGAAAGCGCTGGATAGATTGATTAATAATTAATAATAATTCTGTAATCGTGATCTGATCAGACGTTAGCTAACCTGTTATTGTTGATTCGTGGCTAAATTATCAGAGGCTTATTATTAGCATAAACATAATGGCGGTTTGGTTTGCTATTTCAAATCGTACTTAGTGATAATGGTGATAGTCTAAAAAAGTTTTTTTATATAGGTACAGGTACCTGAAGATGCCTTTCCCTTCTTCGAGTCTGATTTTATTAATTTTCAAATTATAAGACTTGTCGCCTACAGAAATGGATGTGGATGGATCGTGGATGTCGTATAAGCCGACTAAGGAATTACCCGGACTTGTTGATTAGATTCGTTGGTATAAGATTTGTCCTGGCTGCTAGCTTATTATGGAATGTGTTAGTACTGGATGAAAGCGTTAGCCGAGTCAGTCGTGGGGGGCAATGGCGGCGATGAGCTTACCACTCGTCACGTCTATATTCCACGACAAAGGGTGCAACCCACTGTGAAAAGAGGCCCATTGAGGCTCTGCCTTCCCCACTCGGGTAAAAGGTTTATGTATGTATTTATCCTTATGTTTTTCTTCGTATTTTGTTTCTGTCACGCCAGCGATTCTTGCAATTCATTCAGTTTCAGTTATCGCAATAAACTAATTAAAAGGTAACTGTTCTGAGCACGTGACCTTGGCTAGCCGAGAAATTGGGTGAGTGCTGGTCGTTGGACGGTGACCATCGACCGCCAAATCTTCAGTAGCTGCTTCTAATTAGGTGTTTATCGATTAGTCTATCTATCATCAGCATTTCAATATAGCCACTGGTGGAACTGTAAAACAATGGGTTAATCATGATTACATAGAGGCTGTGGCAAGATTGGGACTCTCAGGATAAGTACCTACCTTTTCTGTTGTAGTTGGGGAGATTTGTTTGAATAGAGAGGTGGAATTAGGTGATCTTTGAAAAAATTAAAATGAAATTTTTGAATTTTTGAAAAATGAAAAATTACAGTCTGCCTGATAAATAACATTTGTAAAAAAAACTAGTTGGGCTCAATCGACACTATTCCAAATCAAGAATAAAAAAAAATAAGTATAAATCCCCATTCAGGCCTGCTTATAAAGTAAATATTTTACCCAAAGTAACTACCAACTCAAATCTATTTTGAGATCTAAGAAACTGTTTCCCATACATTATTACCTATAGCTGGTACTTACCTAATAATTGTTTGAAAACATATTTGTATCAGAATGCAAGCGTCTCCTATCAGAAATGATAAGATTACTTTAACCTAGAAAATGGATGTTCATTCATTCGTTATCGCTCGCATTATTAGTATCTCTTTCAATCTATAGGATAAAAAAAAGCTATAATTATATCGCCACCCACCGCTGGGTACCCAAAGGGTTTCCGATCTCTCCAAAATCACAAGCACTTGAACTTAGCTAGGTATTTCAATCACTAAGTCACTAAGTTTTGTTCAGTAAGTAGTCTTAGTTTTGTTCACTAAGTATTTTCTATGCATAGGTAATAAAAATTATCTATCTATGTAATGTAATATCAGTTATCTAGTACCCATAACACAAGCTCTACTTAGCTTGGGGCTAGATAATGTTGTGTGAACTGTCCAGATTTTTTTTTATTTTTATTTATTGCGGCAATAGGTGCCTACAATTATAGTTGTCAAATAAATTAAAATAAAGATCCACCATAATCCGCTTCACAGAATGCAATATAACTATTACCAAACATAGTAACAAACATACAAACATTGTAACTTTGACGTGGGATGAAGATTTCTTGTTTGGTGATCATGCGGCACTACAGGCGCTACATGAGCGAAGCAAGGCCACAGATTAAATAAAAGTTACTAGCAAGGCTTTAATCATAGACAAGAGAGGATGTTATACTTTTTACCAGGTTTCAAGTTTCACCCATAAAAAAGCGGCCAAGTGCGAGTCGGACTCGCCCATGAAGGGTTCCGTAGCAGCAAGTAACATAATATAAAAGTTCTTGGATGGTTTACGATACATGACGTATCAAAAAAAACTACTAATCTCGTTCAAACCAATTTTCGGTGGAAGTGTACATCATATATTTTTTTTAGTTTTGTCATTCTCTTATTTTATAAGTTACGGAGGGGAGGCTTCAACCATTTTACCACGTTGGAAGTGTCCCTCGCGCAAACTATTCAGTTTAGAAAAAAAAAGATATTAGAAACCTCAATATCTGTTTTGAAGACTTAATTCATTTGAGTACCACCCCACAAGTAAGGGTTTGGCGGAAAAAAAAAATTTGAGTTTCAGTTCTAAGTAGGTATGGCATTTTTTTTTTTCTATTTTTGTGTGAAAATCTTAATTCAGTTCTCAGAATACATCTACTTACCAAGTTTCAACAGTTCTTATAGTTTCGGAAAAAAGTGGCTGTGACATACGGACGGACAGGCAGACAGACATGACGAATCCACGAGGGTTCCGTAATTTGGTTACGGAACCCTAAAAACTTGCTCTCGAGCGCAGCCACAGGGAACTACTTGATATTCCGTGTCGGGTAATCGCTGCTATAATAACTAGTGGTCCAGAAAACATTGTTCACTCATTTTCTGGTTCTTAATCCTAAAGAGAAACTGAGTTCAACGTGCTTTGGATTTTTTATTTATTTGGTTCGAGCTTCGAATCATCACTCGGTGTCTGCTTTCTACCCAACCCAAACAGTCATGCTCCTTGGTTTAGAAATAGTACTTACCTACTAACAACATTGTAGGTACCTAATCAAAAATAATATTGTTTATAAAATATTTATACACCAGTATTCCAAATATACCATAAACATATTAACTAGATATTAAGTATTCGATAAAAATTTAATGTGCGTAATGTTTTTTTTTCGAATGGATTTAAAAAAGATACCTAAGTTCTTGACAAAATCCGAATAAATACTCGTACCTATATCACAGATAAAATAATAATATGGTCATAATACGCTTGGCTTGTGTTCGTGTGTCAGAGCGGTGTAATAATAACTTGGTAGTAATCTATGACGCATGCACTATTAAATAGTTTTGACCGATTGTTCCCATTTTTTATGGAAATTCTTGGAAGTTGTTATTTGTTGTCTTTTTTTGCGTAGATATATGTATCTATTACAGTAGTATCGAATACTGATTATCCAGGTTTTATTAGGGTATACTTGGAATATGTATCTAGATTGTGTCTGTATAACATTTCATAATCATTGTCTTGCCCTTTTCCCAATTTATTTGCGGTCGGCCCAGTACGTCTTTTTAACACGCTTTTATTAGCTTGGGTTGTATCTATGTATGTATGTAACTGAATCTTTGAGCATAAATTTCACCAATTTCCAGAAGTCTGATTAGTTTGAAACTTTGCATAGAGAGAGAGAGAGAGAGAGAGAGATAAATCGACCTAAAAAATTAAAAATAAATAATATTTTTTAAAAAAATAAAAAAACACGCTTTTATAACTAACCGAACTAAAAAATAGAAAATAATTTTCAATTTCAAAGAGTTTATATTACAGTAGTAGAAGATCGAACAAACAATCAGTTTTTTTTTTTTTTTTAAATCTTGGTGTGCATTTTGTTCTTTTCATAACACTCCTCTCATAGATAGTTGCCAACAGAATGATTGTTACATTTACATTAACAAGAACCCAACGCTCTTTAAAAAAAAAAAAAAAACGGATTGATTGTTCGATCTTCTACTACTGTAATATAAACTCTTTGAAATTTAAAATTATTTTCTATTTTTTAGTTCGGTTAGCTATAAAAGCGTGTTTTTTTTTTTTTTTTTTATATTATTTATTCTTCCACTCTCCTCTGTCAGCCGTCACCTCACTATTCACTCCCTTCTCATTCATATCATCTCTCACGCAATCCATCAAGATGGGTCTTCTTCTTCTATGATTCTTACGTCTTCCTCTTCTTCCTGATCTCCAGACGTTGGCAGTTTGGAGAGGACCAGAAATATCCATATACTAATCGCTGGCAGCCGATTCCTTGCTAAGTTACAACTTACAAGTAAGTGCTCGGCCTAAATAGATAGCGCGTTACGACTTAGCCTCGCATTGTGTTTTGCATCATAAACTTAATCTAGGTCAGTGGTCGTGCTTGGAAAATATTGAAAGTCTTTTCCGTGTTATTTATAGGTTTGTACGATAACCCTAAGAATAGATCCCTCCGTCCCCTCCGTCTCCTCCCGTGGATGTCGTAAAAGCCGACTAAGGGAGTACCCACACTTGTTGATAAGATTCGTTGGTATAGGATTTATTCTGGGCCTTCGATAAAAAAGTTCTCTGATCGCTGATTCTGGCTGCTAGCTTATTGTGAAATGTGTTATTACTGGAAGAAAGTAGCAGAGTCAGTCGTGGGAAGCAATCGCGGCGATGAGCTCACCACTTGCCAGCTTGTAGTCTTCATGTGTGCAAATAAAGACCTTTAATATAACACCTCACATGATTTCCACAAGTTAAATAGTTCCAATGAAAAAAAAAAAACATCTGTTAATAGATTACAAATGGGTGATTTTATTAAAAGCAGGCAAAGATTAAACACAGGTGAAGTGAGTACTGCATAGCCCAGTAGGTACTACAAACCATGCGTAAGTTACCTACTTAGTTGTAAAATATTATGTAGTCCTTCTAGTGTAGTTGGAATCAGCGCAATCCGATCTGCCCTTCTGTCTGAGTGAAAGGCGGTCGGCGCGCGCGCATCGCTGCTTAGACCAAGAGCTGGGGTCAAATATACATCCAACATTTTTAACCCCCGATGCAAAATCGACGGGGTTTTATAAGTTTGACGTGTCTGTGTGTTTGTGTGTGTGTGTGTGTCTGTCTGTCGCCTCGTAGCTCCCGAACGGATGCACCGATTTAGTTTTTGTTTTTTTGTAAGGTGAATTTGTTGGGAGTGTTCTTAGCTATGTATGTTTGATCAAAATCGGTTCTGCCGTTTCATTGCGTGAGGGTTAATTATTTTTACAAAATTAATTACTTGTAGAAGTTATACATTTTAATGAGTCCCAATAAATGTAACTGCTTAGTGACATCATGTTAATGTCTTAACTGAGCGTTTCTCGCCAAGTCCTTATAATTGGCGGATTATAGTTAGTTATGTTAATTATAGAATAGTTATGTTAACTATCAGTAAAGATGACAGCTGGTGTATCATTTATATATCATTTATAATGTCAAAAACAAAACGAGCAGCGAAATAAAATAAAAACATTAAAATGAAAAAAAAAACCTTAAATTGTCTCATACGCTCCGTATTGATATTTTATCTGTAACTTATCATTTATTGCGAAAATCTCAATAAAATAAATGAAAAGTGCCAGTGTTGGGTGCGGGCCTGATAAATGTGTTATCTTCCTACCTTCCCTGAGACGTATGTAAATAAAATGATTTACACAAATAACTTCGTAGAAAATACATATTTATGAATGGAGTCATGACGCTTCTACGTCATAAAGTGAAAATTACGTCTGTGTCATGAATAGTGTTTCCATATTTATTATGATTTGCACATTTTTCGTCGCATTTGTGTAAGTCGATTATAGATTGCCTCCTTGCTGCTAAGTAACAGAGTTTTATAGGTAAAATTATTTATTTAGCGATGAAATGGAATGCATTAATTAATGATTCTTTATACTTAAATACCTGTATTGATTTTTTTGATTTTATTTGTTTATAATTTTTTCCTACAACCAGACTTACCCTTTAACATTTCACTAAAGAGAAAATAATTAAATTGCTGACACCTAGACTTGTAAAGAAAAAAATAAACGTGAAAAAACTAAACATAAAATACGATGTAACTACCTCATACATAGCCACGAAGTGGTACACAATAATGCAACAAAAGTACCTCCGTCTTCTTCACTACAAGAGTGATCCGGCGGCCATCTTGCCGCGACCACACTGTGCTACAAAAAACACAAAACCTTATTTAGGGCGATGAACCCTTCTCTAGGATTTATGCCTGATTTTCAACCCGTGCACTTGGGTCTCAAAAGATTCCTGGTAATAGGTAATAATTTGATGCGTAAGAAACACGAAATAAACTCCTAGAAGCACCTCACCTATGCGTAAGTGGCCACTTATCCTTAGGAGTGGAATGTTAAGTACCTACCTGAAGAAAACACGGAAGGTGTAATTGCTACCAGAGCATTGCCAGCTTTCGTCTGAACTTCAATTCTAATGAACGGATTTTGATGCGGGTTTTACCAATCTATAGGGAGTTTTAATAAATAAGAAAGAAAGAAAGAAAAGAAGAAAGAAAATTAATTTATTTTACCACACGCACAACACACACATAAAACAAGAAGACAAAAACAAAAATCTACTAAGTATAGGTATTACAAGATCAAGATAAATAAAAACTGTTATAACCTGATCGGTAAGATGATAGGTTGTGTGTGTTATGTGGGGTCAAACAGGTCCCTGTCTCAGAATATGCTGCACCAGACCTAGGTTTAGTGCAGCGCTGGTTTTCAGACAGGGCCTAATTAAATGATGCCACGAACATCAATAAACCACATTGGGGGAAGGATAGGCAATAAATAAATAAATATGTTAGTGCGTAAAAAACAAATAAGTAGGTACAAAAATATTATAAGGTAACTGCAAAATAATGAGGCAGTAATTTAATTCATTGTCTGTGGGGTCCGGTACGGACATGGTAAGGAGGCCTACAATGCTCTACGTCTGTGGCAGAAAGTATCCTCCAAGCCATAGACCCAAGACACAAACACGCAAACAAAAAAGAAGTAAATAAACCACATTAGGGGAAGGATAGGCAATAAATAAATAAATATGTTAGTGCATAAAAACAAATAAGTAGGTAAAAAAATATTATAAGGCAACTGCAAAATAATGAGGCAGTAATTTAATTCATTGTCTGTGGGGTCCGGTACGGACATGGTACGGAGGCCTGCAATGCTCTAAGTCTGTGGCAGAAAGTACCCTCCAAGCCATAGACCCAAGACCCAAGACACAAACACGCAAACAAAAAAAGAAGAAGAAGAAATCAAGTGAAGTCATTGTCATCTGTTACTGTCAGTCTGTGGATATAAATTATTTTATCAAACCGGTTTACAGAAGAGATATAGTGCAACAAACAGGTTATTAAAAGAGTTAGGTTATTTAGTTTAAAGTGAGAAATTGCAAAAAGAAGAAGAAATACTTGCCGAATTCAGATGCACGAGACAGGGAGTCAGGCAGGCCAGACAAGAGTGAACTGGATGGATCACCGAGCGGCCCTCCTAGCCTTGACGTGCGTACTACGAAGGTGAGTAGAGGCGAGAACTGCATGCATTTTAAAATTGGCACAACTGCTCTTTTAGGAGCTGAGATTTCAGCCTTTTTCTGAAAACGTTAACTGTTTTCAGAGCACGTACTGGCGGGGGAAGATCGTTCCAGCACCGAGAGGCGGCGAATTTGAAAGAACCGCGGAATGCCATAGACTTGTGCGTCGGTGTCGCAAACACAAAGGTGCATGCTCTGCTTGGGTACCTGGATCGGGCATGTGCCCACTCAAACTTATCATAAAGGTATTTAGGATATTTCTTGGTGATCACCCCAAACAGAAGTACAGCAAGATGAAGCTTTCTACGCGCTATCATTTTAAGAAGATTGGATGAATTAAGAAAAGGCGAGATATGTGACCGTGGTGGTACATGAAAACAAAAACGAGCGCAAGCATTTTGGATGCGTTGAATAAGTTTTACGGTTCTACTCAGCAAACATGGCCCAAAAACAACGTCACAGTAGTTCAGTTTAGACAGGATAAGGGATTCACAGAGGGTAATTCGCACTGCCTCACTGATATATGGTCGAATCTTATAAAGTAGCTTCAAGCGATAGAAACAGCTGCGCACACTCTCAGCAACATGCTTTTCGAAATGTAAGTGGCTGTCCATGATTAGCCCAAGGTTCCTGGCTTCAGAGACACATTCCACAACCTCACCATCAACTGAAATATGTATTGGAGTGTTTTGGAGTACTTGCACTTTCTGTCTAGTACCTACAAGCAGAAATTTAGACTTTTTGGGGTTGATCACCAATGAGTTTCGTTTAGACCATTCACATATCTGAACCAAGTCTGAGTTAATCTTGCTTACACCATCAGCAAGATCCGAGGGCGGAAAAGAGAGGTACAGCTGTAGATCATCAGCATAGATATGATAACTACAGTGAGTTATGGCCTTAATGATATCTGCACTATACAACACAAATAAGATTGGCCCCAAAATCGAACCTTGGGGGACACCCCGGGGCACTGGCTGAAGAGCGGAGCGGGATTTAGATCCATTTGCCATTGTCAGATCAACAAACTGATGTCTTCGATCCAAGTAACTGTGAAACCAGCTGACAGCCCGCTCATCAAAACCATAGAAAGAGAGCTTCGAAAGCAGAAGGGTAATATTTATGGAATCAAATGCGCGGGAGTAATCAAGAAGCACCAGAATGTTGATCATACCCCGGTCCTGAGCACCAAGTAAATTATCAACTACGTCAAGGAGAGCTGTCGCTGTACTGTGTCCCTTACGGAACCCAGACTGCTTTTGTGGAAGAATGTCATTGTCTTCAAGAAACTTGGTAAGCTGCAAGCTCACTGCCTTCTCCAGAACCTTCGATAAGCAAGGCAGCAGACTAATAGGCCTTAGATCTTGGCATGATGAAGGGTTATTGCTCTTCGGTATTGGTCTTACCATCGCTACCTTCCAGCTCTCCGGGAAAGTCCCAGTCAATATTGAACTATTGATAATAGCGGTGATAGCTTTCAAGGACTCTGGCAAAGTCATGAGAAGCATTTCCAATGAGATACCGTCTACACCTTGTGCGTTCGACTTAAGGCCACGAATAATAGCCATAATCATATCTTCGCTTACAGGACTCAGTGAAAAGATCTCAGAGCTGTACCTACAATGCTCATAAAAGGTGAGCTGCGAGATTGACACATGATCATCACCGGGAATATTCAGAAAATGGGAATTTATAATGTCAGGGTTGTCAAATTGCGGAGGGAGCTCGACACCCTGCTTTTTATCAGGTAAAATTGTGGTTTTTAAGTTTTTCCACAGTTTCTTAGGATTTTTTAAGTTATTATTTATATGTTCTGTGAAGTAGGCTTCTTTCTCACTCACAATGGCTGCAATCACGAGATGCTTCATCTCTTTATAACAGTTTTTGAGAGCCACTGTTCGAAGTGATCTCAGCCTATTGTGATAGTCATCGCGAATTCGCATCATAGTCTTAACCGTGTCAGTAATCCAAGGGTGGGGAGGTTCCTTAAATTTTGTAGTTTTGATAGGTGCATGCAAATCGAACAACGTCATAATAAAAACAGTGAATGTTGCAACCAGCTCATTTACATCTGTAGTGACGGTAAAGAACTCCCAATTCAAGCTATTAAGGTCATTACTGAACAAATCAAACAGTATATTTCTAAAAGGCCTGTAAGTAACTAAACGTGGACATGGCTTCTCCTTTTTTATGTGAAGCTCAACCAAGAGCATAGCATGGTGTCCAAGATCCGGGGAATATTTAACAATGACATTACGGACACGGGCATCAGTACATACTATGTCTATCAGAGTTTGACTATGATCCGTAAAATGCGTTGGCTCAGATATTACTTGATTTAAGTTAAGGCTGTGTAAAAATTGATTTAGGAGCTTAGTTTTCCAGAAATCAGGGGTGAGAATGTCCATGTTCAAATCTCCAACTAAAATCAAATGATCATATTTAGCGAATGATGTGACAGAATCGGTTAATGCCTCAAGAACCTGATTAGGGTCTTGCCAGGGTGGCTTGTATGCCGTACCTATAATGACATCCTGACCATTCACCTTCACGCGAATCCACATTTGCTCAACTGATGGTGCATGAGGGTGCGGGCAGTTTCTTGCAAAAAAACCCTTTTTGAGATAAAACCCAACGCCTCCTCCGCGCCCACGTCGGATATGAAGAGGCCGTGGGGCAAATCGCAGCCGGTACCCTGGTACCCGCGGAGCCTTTTCGTCCTCATCAATTCCCATCCAAGTCTCATTTATGGCCATTATGTCCGGCTTTAACTCCTCCATAGCTACAATAAATTCATCATGCCCTGTGTTTAATGAGCCCGCATTAAAAAGACCAACTTTAAGGTATTTTGTATCAACCATTATTATTTAGTATTAATTTATACAGCAAATACAGAACAACATAGCTAATATAAATCAACTTGCCTAACCAATTCAAAATTGCTTGGATGTCATTAATTATATTATATAGAATATAAGGTATATAATAATATAATACGGAATAGATTGTACTATTAAATTTCAAATAATGAATAATATGTAGTTTTAATTGGATAAATATTATAAATATTGTTTTGTAGGAGTTAATAAGTTGCATGTACATAAATAAGTGAATGATTAGAGATGGATTAAGGAGGTTGACGGCATTAAATAATAAATAAGAATAAATCAAATAATCAAATAAGAATGATTTAACACACCTAGTTATATGTAAAAACTGTAAATACGGCTAAAACCGCAAACAAAAGCTAACTTGTTAGGAAATAACGCTAGAACTAGACTCTTCCCGCTACTTTTGAAAAGAGACGTCTACTTTTATTTTATTTTAATTCCTAGTATTTTTGAGTTATTTTGTGTAATTTTGGTGGCATTTTAACCAATATAGCTCGTCAGAGCACAAGTGTAGTGAAATGAAATGGAAGTGTATTGCGTGACTTTTCAAATTGGTGCAAATTGTCTACCACATGTCGGTATTATAATGTAGTATCCATGCATATTTTTAATTTGAATATTGTACTTGATTAGTCTGTTAAAAATCTAATCTAAGATTAGTAATTTTGCGTTATAATGTGTTATTATACCTACTTACTAACTTACTTACTTCCCCTTCGGGGAAAGAGGCGTGTATGTATGTATGTAGGTCCTACTCCAATGAAGTGTTATTATCGACAGTCTAGTCTTATGATTGCGAGTGGTATTTTTCCACAAGCATTCATGTAACCTACCTGTCTACAACGGTGGTGATGGGGCGGTTATAAGGGTGGGCCTGTAGGGGTAACCACCCGTTGCCACGCGACAGACTGGCAACAATGACCTCATGTTTCTGTGTTTATCAATGTTGTATGGCGGTCGCGATCAATTCTTTCATGACATTACAGACCTATTTATAGTACTCTGGGTATGTGGGGTAACGGGGCCCTTGACGTTTTTAAAATTCATTCAGTCGTCTGGTTCGAAATGACGCGTGACCCGAGAGCTGGCTCTTATCTGGCTCAACGCATTAGTATTGCCATTCAGCTTGGCAATGCAGCCAGCGTCTTAGGGACGCTTCCGTCTGGTAGTTATTTGGATCAGTTGAGCTACCTTTAGATCGTTTGCAACAGTCTTCAGATAGCCCAACTGTTTAATTTCTAATCGTATTTGAAAAAAAAATACAGTATCTGTTTTCACTAGAAACGGGATATTTACCATGATTTTTGAGTTTGAAATGTTCCCGATATTTCGGAACAGTTGCATGCGCCATGATCACGGGAGAACTAACTAAAGTCTTTGCGAGTAGATGTTATTGGCAGATTTATCGATCTACCCTCTTTCTCACTCTTATATTACGAACGATACCACTACCATCGGTTTTATTGTCACACTTCACACCAACTCGACACACAACACTAACGGTATCCGGACGCGTAGCAGGTACCACACTTTTTTGATTCTTACACATTATTCTCACATCAGGCTTCCATACTCCAGATAATTGAAAACCATCTTCTCTATGTACATACCCATGATAGTTTCAAAAGTTATACAGTATCTGTTGTAAAAGAATTTTATTCGAAGTCTGTTGTATTAAATTCATTATTAAAAAATTAAAAAAAACTTTCTTTTTTTTCACTCAATTTGGTGTTTACAGTCGCCGTCTCACGATCTTTGAATTGAATATCAATGGCAGCGGAGTTGCTATAGGAACAGTTACATCTGTAATGTGTTTATTGGTACAGTTTGGGACAAAGCAGGCTATTTGTGGCGCAGGAGCGGATGCGCGGCGCGTCCATCCATTGCATCGCACCGCGTACTGATCGCACGATACTCATAAACGCACTTATTTACAAAACTTCGAAAAAATACTATACCAAACTGAATCAAACAGTAGTTTTCTTTTTAGCTACTTGAATGACGTTACAAGTAGATGGCCCACCTGATACTAAGCGGTAACCTCTGCCTTTAACAACGCATGACCTGTAGTCACGTCCACCTAGGACGCGCCCTATGCGGCATTGCACTGCGCCCGCCACCCTGAGACATACAGATGAAAAGTCTCATGGACCTGTAATTTCACGGGCCCTTCAAACCGGAACCACAGATTACTTAATAGTTACTTCGTAATCGGAACACAGCAATTCGAGCACTACTGCTTTGCGGCAGAAATAGGTATGGAGGTAGTACTTACCCGGACGAACTCTTTTTCACAAAAAAGCTCTACTACTACTAAATTTAGTACCATTATTTAGTACATAGATAGATGACCTGTGACATAGGTTACCATTTTTTGATGTGTAACATCTTTCCTCTCGCCTTTCCTGCAAATCTGTAGGAGTGATATTTCGTGAAAAGAGACGGAAGTATGGAACAGGAAGCGCGCATTTTTCCGAGTTTCGTAGTGCGCCTTATTCCGAGTGGTTGGTACTACTCGTATCAGCCATGTTGCTTATTATATTACCAAGGATAGCAGATGTTACACATCATATGCGACTAATACTGTAAGGCTCGCTCGCAACGGGTGCTATGGTTTCAATGGCGTTTTATTAGCATGAAAACTTGCCTTGAAACACTGAACAGAACCTTGTTTCTCATAAAAGTGACAGCTGACTTTGTTGCAAGCCCTACATGCACATGTGCATGTGAACGCCGCTCGAGACACAAACAAACGCACAAAACAACACACGTACGTATAATAATATTGAGCATTAGCAGGTTACTCATACGGAGTCATTGAGTCCAAGGAGGTATCATTATTTTAGACTCCTTAGGTCAGAGCCAACACCAACCAGAGATCTTCATAATAAAACGCCTCTCGCCGAATATTGTGTTAAATACCATTCACCTCCAGAGTCTCGAGCACCGCCGTAAAGTCGCATGCCTTTTGATCTTCTATAGGTTACATTTCGGGGTATGTGCCCAGGAGCTACATGATCTGATCCCACCATCTCCTTATCATCACACGACAAGCAGGCGCACGGCTCGGTACCATCCTTGCCTCATCAGTATACCCGCAATTCGCGTTGAAAGAAAGAAAGAAAGAAAGAAAATTTATTTATTTTACCACACGCACAACACACACATAAAACAAGAAGACAAAAACAAAAATCTACTAAGTATAGGTATTACAAGATCAAGATAAATAAAAACTGTTATAACCTGATTGGTAAGATGATAGGTTGTGTGTGTTATGTGGGGTCAAACAGGTCCCTGTCTCAGAATATGCTGCACCAGACCTAGGTTTAGTGCAGCGCTGGTTTTCAGACAGGGCCTAATTAAATGATGCCACGAACATCAATAAACCACATTGGGGGAAGGATAGGCAATAAATAAATAAATATGTTAGTGCGTAAAAAACAAATAAGTAGGTACACAAATATTATAAGGTAACTGCAAAATAATGAGGCAGTAATTTAATTCATTGTCTGTGGGGTCCGGTACGGACATGGTAAGGAGGCCTACAATGCTCTAAGTCTGTGGCAGAAAGTATCCTCCAAGCCATAGACCCAAGACACAAACACGCAAACAAAAAAGAAGTAAATAAACCACATTAGGGGAAGGATAGGCAATAAATAAATAAATATGTTAGTGCATAAAAACAAATAAGTAGGTAAAAAAATATTATAAGGCAACTGCAAAATAATGAGGCAGTAATTTAATTCATTGTCTGTGGGGTCCGGTACGGACATGGTACGGAGGCCTGCAATGCTCTAAGTCTGTGGCAGAAAGTACCCTCCAAGCCATAGACCCAAGACCTAAGACACAAACACGCAAACAAAAAAAGAAGAAGAAGAAATCAAGTGAAGTCATTGTCATCTGTTACTGTCAGTCTGTGGATATAAATTATTTTATCAAACCGGTTTTCAGAAGAGATATAGTGCAACAAACAGGTTATTATAAGACTTAGGTTATTTAGTTTAAAGTGAGAAATTGCAAAAAGAAGAAGAAATACTTGCCGAATTCAGATGCACGAGACAGGGAGTCAGGCAGGCCAGACAAGAGTGAACTGGATGGAACACGTTGCGGTTCCACCTTTGTAATGCGACCAACAAATCTTACTAACAAGTCCGGGTTATCCCTTAGTCGGCTTTTACGACATCCATGGGAGGCGAAGCGCGACGGAGGGGTCTATTCTTAGGCCAAATATGTAAACGGGGTGACAAAGTTTTAGTTTTTTAGGGTTTCGTACCCAAAGGGTAAAACGGGACCCTATTACTAAGACTTCGCTTTCCGTCCGCCTGTCACCAGGTTGTATCTCATGAACCGTAATAGTCATCAGACAGTAAAAATTTTCACAAATGATATATTTCTGTTGCCGCTATAACAACAAATAAGTACTACAAAACAGAATAAAATGAATATTTAAGGCGCTCCCATACAACAAACGTGTTTTTTTTTTTTAAATCGTTTTTATAGTTAATGGTATACGCCCTTCGTGCGCGAGTCCGACTCGCACTTGGCCGGTTTTTTGTGAAATGATGCGTCGCAAAGCACGCGGGTATTCAGCTAGTATTTAACAAAGAGCGAAAGAAATCGATAAATGCGAATTTATTAGAAAAACCTTATTAGCTTCTTAAATATTCATAGAAACACCTTCATTAATACATTTTTCTTTATATAAATGAGTCGGTAACTTGTTTAACGAATTTGTGAAGGCTTTTACGAAATTTACTTATGTTTGAATATTGAGTTTTGGTCTCTAAAGAATTTATTACACAAAGGAGCTGATTAGCCTGTTTCTGGTGTCGGCAAAGCGCGTGCAGAAGAGCGGTTACACAAAACATTATTTCTCACAGATAAGATTTTTCTTCACGTCATATTTGGACAACAAAGAGAAATGGCTCAGTCGTGTCCTAGCCGTAGGATTATTACACCGTTGCATCAAAAATTGACCTGTCCGCTAAACTGAATTTACAAACGGTTAACTGAGGCAGTCCCTGAGGTAAGGGAGCGGTACGGGAGGGGTGTTTTCGTCTCTCAAATTATCAGATAACATGTGATAGATGTATGTGATGCTTAATTTTGACGTAACGAAAACACCCCTCCCGTACCGCTCCCTTACCTCAGGGACTGCCTCAGTTAAGCGCTAGACCTGTTGTAGATACTGTAGCCCTTTGAACTTCATTTTCCGCTCAGTATTCTCTAAACGTAGCCAAGTATCTGTTGTTCTTACAAAATTGAATTTTTGACGACCCGCTATCGACTTAGCAAGTTGGGGTAGAGTTGTTAACTGGGTAAGCTTTAACCGACTTGACGATAAAGGAACGAGTATTATGTTCCTGAATAAATTATAACTTTGACAAGACTGAAGTTATAATCTAGCTTTGACACTTCTTTAGAAACTTCATGTCGTGACGGCGTGGATGGACGTCAAATTTTGTAATCTAACTCATTCAAGTTAAGGTGGGGTATGCCGTGAAATTCCTAATCTTAGATTTGCTTATTGACTGACTAAATCAAGTACAATATTCAAATAAAAAATATGCATGGATACTACATTATAATTCCGAGGGATCACTGTACACCAGAAACACGATAGGACAATATTCTCTCGATAGAAAAAAAAAAACAAAGTTTTGTAATTTTTTTGCCTATTCGATTGTTTATTAAAATGGTGCATATTATTGGGTCAGTAAACAATTAGATAAATAAAATCACAACAAAGCCGAGGATTTACTGTACGTGTTTTGTAAAATTAACTATATTTTACGAGATATTCAATAAAAACCGCTTTTCCGAGCGGCGCGAGGTGTTTTTTTTGTATGAAGTTTTCTGCCTAAGCCCTCTTAAGGCTGCGCCAATACCAGTCAGGAATCTTCATACAAAACAAATTTACCTGTTCCGTAACGTAAACTGTACCTGTTTGTAATTTGGAACTACTCGGAATAACGAACACCGAATTGCGAGACGAAATGTAGTTTTTGTGCAGAAAATGATGAGCGCCCCTAGTGGACTTGTTGAGAAACTCATTAAAACCATACATAAAAACAAATATCGACTCTGAGTTCGATAGTCAGAATATCGTGTGCCAAGTAAAAAGCCCTCAGGCAAGTTAGAATGTGATAGAATAGCGCAATGAAACGAAAAGTTAAAATCATAAGATAGAATAGATTTTTATTGCACACGTAATAGAACAATACAAAAAACAATAAAATTATCGTACATTAAGCGGTCTTATCGCTAAAAGCGATCTCTTGATGACTGGATGACACAGCTATTGTTATATCTTCGCCTGCGACGCAGGAGGTTAGGGGTTCGATTCCCGCCTCGGATCAAATATATGTACAATATGCAGATAATTGTTCAGGGTGTTCTGGGTATTTTATATGTAAGTATAATCAAAAATCTCTCTATCTATGCAATGTATTGTATTTTCATTAAGTATATCAGTTATCTAGCACCCATAACACAAGCTCTGCTTAGCTTTGGGTTAGATAATGTTGTGTGAACTGAAAAGCATTATTTATTTTTATGAATATTCTCTAATAAGTCGCTAAAAGTGATATTCTTACCCTTATCTCGAAACTCATTTCTCAGCGTAGTACCTAGGGTAGAAACCTTAACTTATTTATTCTGTGCCTTAACAGGAAAGTTATTTTCCTTCGTCCCTTAAATATTTTCTTTGGTCAGAGGTCTTACAAAGAACTTAATCAACCAATCTTATTATATGCCCTTCACGATAAACAAAAAAAAACATTTTCTGTATACCGCCATCGTTCATAAAGCACCATCTTCGTCAGACCTCTATTCCATAGAGCTACCCTTGTAATTGCCTTATATAAATGAATAATATCAGGCTCGGAACGGGTCAGAAAATACTGGCCGTGTCAAATTACGTAATACCGAAACACCTTGCACCTATAAAATAAAAATAAAACCTAAAATACCTGTGTTTTTGTTGCAGAGTGAAAGAGTCGGCGAAAGGATTCCACGCGAGTGAGTGAGACGCAAACAGTGTCCAGTTCAAACCGGTTAGAGGGTAAAAAGTGCTCCCAAACTTTTGAGGTATCTAGTGTAATGCCAGTCGGAACTTTCAGAGTGCAGTGAATGATATTGAGTTCGGAAACTTCAAGATGGCCGTTTTTCCCGCCGTTTTTGGATTGCTAATGGCCGCTCTAGTGACAGGTGAGTAACAGTTGTAATTTAATTAGTGCTAAGGTGCGGCGTTTCATTCTGCCGGCGCCACCGACGCGCGCTACAGACTATAATATTAATTTCGTGAAAAACGTGATTAATGAATATGCTAATCATTCCCAGTGGGTAGTATCCATTACTACCGTACCTATTGCATATTTTAGACGACAAAACAAAATTGTTTTTAGAACCACTATAGAAAAAAACCGGGAACGAATCGAGTTTCGTTGGGATTTCGAAATTATTTTGGAGTGTAAGTTATAGTTCAAGTTCAAGTTAATTTATTGGTAACATAAAAACAGGTTACACGTCGGTACATTGTAAACACTATTGTAACTTATACACGAATACAATCTTAAAAAATAATAATAAGATAAGTATAAATTACAATACAATCAATTGATTAAATTAAATTTAATAAAATAAAATTGAGACATTAAAATAAAACATGGTATTAGTTCAAACAAATAAATAAAATTCAAATTGAAATCATGTCAGCAGTTGACTGACAATCATTAATCATTGTGTAAATTCTAGTAAACAAATGTCATTAGGTTAAAAAATCGTCAACCCTATAATAGGATTGCTCGATAAGCCAATTTTTTTGTCAATTTTTTAGTGTAAATGGGGATAGCACACCATTTACCTACATTAAACCTTAAAATTTAATACCTTAAATAATTTTATACCATAGATCGTTGAGATTTTTGGTTTGCAACAATGTTTCCCTCCCAAATTGGTTTATTTTGAGCTGGTAACATTGTTTCCCTCCAAAACGATAGTATCTGTCATCGCACGCGTCAATATTGTAAACACGCTCTTCCGCTGATCGGTCACTGCCTTCATTATAAGGGTTCCGTAAATAACATTGGCAACCAAACCACAGATTATATATTAATTATGATTATGACCAAACATTGATGAAAGCCGCTCTTTATAAAAAGCTTCAAAAAATGTGAACATTTTGTTATATTTTTTTAATTAAAATTTTATAAAAAAATTGTTCTACATCTAGGTATACATGATGTGAGCATGCGTTGGCTTAAAGGTGAGCAACATAATGGCGGAGACTAGGATCCAGAGTCTCGAGCACCGCCGTAAAGTCGCATGCCTTTCGATCTTCTTTACGTTACATTTCGGGGAACGTGCCCAGGAACTTCACGATCTGTATCCCACCATCTCCTTTTCATCATAGGACGAGCAGACGCACGGCTCGGTACCACCCTTACCTCATTAGTATAATATACCCTATATTCGTACTAAGCGTTCCGGTTCTATCTTTATAATGCGGACTGCTAAGGAGTGGAATACACTACCATCGTCTGTCTTTCCTGAATATAATAATCTGGGTCTCTTCAAGGCTAATAGAGTGAATAGGTGCCTTTTAGACCTTTGTGTTCCATCGTCGGCCACATCGTCACTTACCAATAACAAGTGAGATAACGGTCAATAGAGGGCCTATCAAAGAAAAAAAAAGAAAAAAAAATAAGCCGTTTAGGTACATGAGTAAGAAGCATCGTTTGTGAAAATAAAATTATTGACGCCTTGTTTGATGAATACAAATGTTTCTGTGCGACCTTTAATAACAATAACGCGTTTTAACTCGAGTCATTACTGTGTCAAGAACTCAGCTCAAGCCTCTTCTAGTAAAGTTGAGAGGTGGACTCGTTATTTTACCCTTTCTTTCTCGTTATATCTTCAGTTCTTGAGTCACACTACAATTGATTTAACATGAGTATCTATCGCGTTTAGTGCTATAGGTACTTATCAGGGGCCTTAGTAAGAGTATTGATAGTTTTCGAAACTATATTTTTGTTTATTTGTAGAGAAATCGTCGAGGAACTAAGGAGGCTTCAAGTAAATGTAAGGAAGGAAACGAAACTTCATACAGTTTTGAAAATTCAAATTCATTTATTTTTTATCATTTATAACCTAAATAACAGTTTTTCTACCAAAGCGTTATAAATATTAGTCACATTATTATTTCAACAAAAACTTAATATTGATTACATCAATTAAAATTAAAAATTAATCATGTCATATAAATTATGTTACATTTTAATCATTACTTTACAAAACTACACTAGACTTGTCAACTCGACGGTACCTACTAGCTGAAAACCAGTGTTTGCTCTTTGAGCAATATCATTCGCTGAGCTGTGCCATTTATGATGTTGCAACACACACGTACTTTTAGTTTTAGCTATGTTTTTTTAGAGCACTAAATTGTTTCTGTGTTTGATGGTTTAATTTTTAAGGTGGATGCTCTCGCTTCCGGCGCGAAATTCAAATTGTTTGGTGTTTTTTGCCCATTTCATCTTGAACACTTCTTCAGATAGCGAAAGTTGATTTCGCGAGAATTAGGAGACTTAACACACATGTTTTAATTGATAGTATTTCATAAATGTCATTAGTTTAGCAACGATACCCCTAAATAAAACAATAAACACTATAAAAATGTGTTTAGGTGTACCGTAGCTAAACTGATGATATTTATGAGATACTATCAATTAAAACATGTGTGTTAAGTCTCCTAGTTCTCGCGAAATCAACTTTCGCTATCTAAGGAAGTGTTGATGAGCTGTAACGGGCAAAAAACACCAAAAAAATGAATTTCGCGCCGCAACGAGAGCGAACCTTTAGTGCACTGTCTTTCAGTTGTGTTTTGAAAGTACGTGTGTGTTCGGAAAAAAAAACGCTTTATCTATCTATATTTGCCTAAAACTATCAAAGCTATTACTAAAACCCTGTGTAACAATTTTACTAATTGGTACCTACTATCGTAATACATTTCCTATAGAATCGAAAAATCTAAAACATGTGTAATGTATAAGTATCCTCCGCCAGGCCCACTGATAGAAAACTGAAGTAGATAAGAAGAATTGATAAGGAGGCGCGGCGCGTGTCGCCAGATTATGAGCAAATTGCTCATACTCTTTCATTCGCGGCCTACTGGATTTATTGTCAAGTAATTACTCCGGTTAATCATTAAAATAAATACAGAATTTGATGATAAATATCAAATATAATAGGTGACTTTTTATTTATTTTCCACTTCCTTTAATTAATGAGGAGAAAGCAGCTTTATACGGGAAAAAAACTTGACGCGGCGATTTCTCCGGCATGTGCCGTGATATCATTCAAAAATTGGATTCATAAAATAAAGTATAGCACACGTTGAATCTCATAACACACATCAGTAAAATAATTCAAGTGCTTAAGTTTGTAAGTGATAGTTTGTTTTAGCGATAAGACCGCCCATTGCACGTTGTTAATTAGTTTGTTGTTTGTCACTTTGTTTTATACTTTTCTTAGGTGTACAATAAAGAGTTTATCTATCTATCTATCTATCTAAGTGTAAAAAGCTGTGGAGCAAAAATGGCGAGCTCGGTTTCAAGACAAAACAACTCTCCTTACTACTTGTACTATTATTTATTCTGTGCCTTACTACAGATTTCTATGGAATCCTTTCACCACACTGGGTCTTCGACCATCAGTCTCAAGGACACCATTATCTTAACCTGATCGATCACTGACCAACTTAGAGCATATATTATCAACCGCAAGGTGACCAGAAAGGTCACGAAGTATGCAGAACCCTTGTCTCGGTTGTATGTCTCACTCACGCGTCTATTTGAACAACTTGTCCAAACGTTTACACAATATAAACAATCAGACAGGTTGTATATCTTCGGAAATTTTGAAGTTCACGGGCATCCGGGAACAGCTTAAAACAACTTTTAAATATCAATGAAGAATTGTGAATTTTACTAAAATTTCATAAAATTCGAAATTAGAGCCGCTGTAGGTAGGTAGGTACTTACATATTCTTAGGCAAATTGGAAGCATAGAGCAATACGGAAGGAGGCCGAATTGCTGTAAGTTTGGAAAACGATTGTGATTGGAGTAACCCCGAGGGGTCGCTACTAATTAAAATAATCATTTTAAATTGATCCATTGGCCAATGGATCAGTCAGGAACAAAATTATAGGCATAATGGATCAAACAGAACAATGGATCAATCTCAATAGATCAAACAGGAACTACTCGCTGCCATTTTTGACGTGAGTTTGATGAACGTCTTCCTCGTGAAGTGATCCCGACGGGCAAGCCAAAACAATTGCGTAACCTGCCTAAGTGCCTATACCTACATACAGTACATATTAAGTGAGGTAGGTAAGTTTAGTTTTTTTTTAATATTATTTCCGCCGCTCGGCTTGGTGCATTTGCCATTTTCAAGTTGTTTTTCATTTTCATTAACTAGTGTATTTTCTATATAATTTGCAACGTTACACGCCTTCCACGTCGTCAAAGTGAAAGTCAAAACCACATTACATCTGGTGGGCCGTAAGCTAGATTGTCAATTCATTTAATAAAAAAAAAGTGAGTAATGTTTTAGTAAAACGGTGGCCGTAAAACACACAACAAAACAAAAACAAACAATTCCACCAAAAATAAAAACAAACAAACAAACAAAACAACAAACAATTTCCACCAATTTGAAAAGTCGCGCAATTCACTTTCATTTCATTTCACTACACTAATTGTGCTAATACTAATACGAGCTGCTTTGGTTAAAATGCCACCAAAATAACACAAAATAACTCAAAAAACTGAAATGAAGACGTCTCTTTTTGAAAATGGCGGGAATAGTCCCTTCTTCTTCCTATCTTAGTTAATGGCTTCTGTGCATTATTTGCAACATTTTAACCAATGTCAAGTGATAAAATATAGTTTGTAAAACATGCCTTGATTCTGACGCTGTCGGAGTGACACACCTAAGGCTGGGATGATGTTAAAAAAGTTTTTTGTGAAACATATATATATTTCAATAAGTACAAGCTTTTATAAAATTAGTGATCGTAACCGTGTGCTGATCAAAATGAGCCTAAACACGGCCAGTCTACTATTATCCATCGAGGAGTTCCGTTGTCTTCATCATCAAATCATCAAACAAGCATATTCCACCCGGACACACATTGCAAGTTAATATAAAGCTTTTAAAATAGATCATAATTATCGGGTGCAGCCGTATTGATCCCATGGATTCATCCCACGAATATGTATTTCCGGATTCATACCAAAATGTAGGCCGTATTCATCCCACGAATAATAAAATTGAATTCTTGTCCGTATTAATCCCAAAATGTAGTCCGGATTCATACCACGGCCTATAACAATGAATATTAATACGGTCAGACAGAAAAATGCAAGATCCTTGCTATCATTTTCATATATTTTTGTTGGATGCAAATTATTAATAATTGGCGTTTGTATGTTTGTCCGAGGATAAATTGCGGACTTTTGATATATTCTTTATACAATTTGGTAGATGGGTAGGTATATAGTATTAGTATAATTTGTGTAAGGTTATGAACTAAATTATTGATATTGAAAATATTGAAGAGATATTAGAAGATATTGAGTTGGGGCCCAAGAAAGGGTAAAAAAGTGAAACAATCGTAGACGTTTCAAAACTAGTTTTAATTTTATTTAAGACAGTGTAACTTTTGGGATATAACAAAAGAAGTAAAAATAAATAACCTCTAGGGTTCTTCCAGTAATCTACTATCATCTATCGAGGAGTTCAGTTGTCCACCGTTCGTCTCCATCATCAGATCAGCTCGATGTAAAATGAAGTTTAAATCATCTTCTATCTATCTACATCTATATAAAAGCTTAACCTGACTGACTGACTGACTGACTGACTGATTCATCAACGACGAGCCTATACAGCTGGGTGTAGAGACTTGTTACTTGCAGAGTGTATTCTGTTTAGGTCGTAGGGACGCACTAACAAAGTAATTTGAAAAATTCGCCTTTAAAAAGGGCTTTTAAAGTAGAACTAAATAACTCTGTATTTCGGAAACCCTTGGTATTAAACACTTCAAATTTTGGTATGTAGATTCCTCAAATAAAGTAAATAAAACAAGACTCAGCATTTTCTGAAATTGTACTGAAAAAAGGCACAGGAAGGTTTTGATTGGGCTTTTAAAGTAAAACAAAATAGTTCTGTATTTCGGAACCGTTAGTAGTAGACACTTGAAATTTTACATAGTGATTCCTCAAATAATATTAACAACATCTGCATTTCCTGAAACTTTCCTGATATAGGGCACAGGAATGTTTTGATTGTAATATAGACATCGGATTATATGCATTTGCATGTTTGCATATGCAAATGCATATAATGCTATTTTATAGCGTTATTGCATATTTTGGTAATTTTTCATTGATAGTGCTTATTTCAGTAGTTATGCGAGTACGTTGGCAGAGTAAGGCATGTTGTATTACGCCGTCAACACATCCGACTCGCGCACACTCGGCGAGCTCACTGAATCCGACCGACTGGCTCGCATAGTGGTCGGCCGGCGCTCGGTATACGTCAGCGGGTTGCGCCGTGCTTGCGGGAGGGGGGCATGCCTACTGCACTCGCTGCTTCACTCACACGCCTAACGCAATTCAATTGTTTTTGTCTCGCTGTTTGTTTATTTTTGTTGAAATTATGCCGCCAGTGAAAAAAATACCCAGATTTTAATGGAATCCTGGCTAAAAAAATACCCAGGTCAATTTACGACAGATGGCAACGTAAGTTCTTATTATAATTGTATTTTTGATTGTGCATATTTTATGCATATTTCGCCCTTTTTAGTGCATATTTGCATGCATATTTTGGCATTTTGATAGTGCATATAATCAGATGTCTAGAATAAACTTCCTAGCCGAAATAGCTGGACCCAGAGACTTTTAATTTGAAAGGTGTATTCTTTTTAGGACGTAGCGGTGTAATCAGAAATAAATTTGGAATATTCGCCCTATAAGGGGTCCAAAAACGGCTTAAAAAAATAGCTCTGTATCTCGTAAACCATTAGTAGTAGATACTTGAAATTGTACATGTAGACTTCTGAAATAAACATAACAAAACACGTTTCAGCATTTCCTGAAATGTTTCTGAAAAAAGGAACAGGATTGTTTTGATTTAAAAAAACTACCGAGCTAAAACTGCCTGACCCAGAGACTTGAAATTTGGAGGAACCGCCGAGGAATAAATAAATAAAAAAAAATAAAAAAAAATATTCTGTATTCTGTGACTGACATAGATAAGTGAATAGCTAATCGTAAAAAAACAATCAATCGCATTTTCCTAGAGATGAGAGCTAACTAGATTTTTCACCCCCAATAACCCCTTATAGCAACTTTCATCAAAATCGTTAGAGCCGTTTTCGAGAAAGTGATTACAAATATTTATATAATATACGAATCTTTGCTCGTTGTATAGGATATTGATGTTATCTAAAAGCTTACGTTATAAATAATTGTAAAATTCTGATTCTCTGAAACGATGGCTACACTAGTCCGTGATTTTACCTTTTTTTTTTAAAATGGCATCTAATTTTTTTTAAGCTTTGTAAACATATTTTTGTTCTGTTATGGCAGTGAACCTCAGATATAAATTTTTAAATTAATCGCTCCAAGAACAAAAATAACTGCTATTATTAAAAATAATTTAATATTTGGTGACCGTTTGTTAGGTAAAAAGCATTTATAAGACTAGAATAACAAAGGTCAATTAATAAGTTTGACATAATGCAAACAATGTGATTTTTCGACTTTAATTACATAGTCTGTGTATTTGATTACTTTGTTGATTATTTTATATCGACAATTTTGTGAAATAAATAGTTGTTCCATAGTAACGTATTTTTTTGCTGACGTTACTTCCACTCGTTTTAGATATAGGTACTTCTAGATGGGATAAATACGGACTCTATAAATGACATGAATATGAATGGTATGAATCCGGAATAATTATTATTACTTTTAGCTCGTGGGATGAATTTCTGGGATCAATACGGATGCACCCTAATTATCGGGTGGAAGCTCTCGCTTAATCGCGTTTTTTTTAATGTGTTTTTTGCTCTTTGCAGCTCATGCTTTGATTATTTTTAGACTATAGTCTATAGATTATCTAAGAGCTCACGAACACTCCTTCAGATAGCGAAAGATGATTACGCGAGAACTAGGATACTTAAAACACTTGTTCTCATAAATATCATCAGTGTAGCTACGATACGATGACCCCTTTGTAACACTGTAAACACATTTTTACAGTGTTTTTTTTTTGTTTAGACGTATCGATAGGTAGGACTGATGATGATATTTATGAGATACTATCAATTAAAACATGTTTGTTAAGTCTCGCAGTTCTCGCGAAATCACCTTTCGCTATCTGAAGGAGTGTTCATGAGCTGTAATGGGCAAAAAACACCATACAAATTTGAATTTCACGCCTCAAGCGAGAGCATCCACCTTAAATACACTATAATATTATAGAGAGGTAAACTTTGTTTGTTTGTTTGTAATTATTCTGAGGCGAGAACTGCGATGACGTCTAATTCTACCAGTCGGTCCAATCACCCTGAGACATTAGTTTAAAGTGCTTGTAATTTCACCGTTATCTCATGTTCAAGCTCAATCGGACTACATGTAAGTACACCGCCCACGTGTCAGTTCAGACCGTTACGACCTACCTCACTGCGCCGCCGTCAAGTGAAGCCAGATGGCGGTATGTTATTGTTTATGTTAACTACTGAACCGAACCTACCTTATACAGTTACCCTATTTCTAACAAAAATAGGTTATTATTTAACGATGCATCCATAAATTACCGTGCGTTTGGTTGCCTCCAAAACTTTGTTGTACCATTATAGGAAAATAATTCGAATGAGTGAGTTCAAATTATTTCAAATTCAAATTCTGATGCCTATGCCATCAAAATAAACACGATAAGGGTAGCGATTAACATAGCAAAACGATTTTTAAAAAAAAAAGTTTAACTGCATGATTGACGGATCAAGCAGATGCCCACCTGATGTTAAGCGGTAACCTCTGCCTTTATCAATGCGTCTCCATCATCAGATCAGCTCGCTGTCACCATCATATTGTATTGTCATCAGAACTTGACAGGTATGCCAAATTTCAGCTCAATCGGTTGAGGATAACTGCTTTAAAATTCAGTTGCAAGATTCCACCCGGATTCCACCCAGACAAACATTATATTATTATTTTTTTATACTTCTTGGAATGACGGGTCAAGCAGATGGCCCATCTGATGTTAAGTGTTACCCTCTGCCTATGAACAGTGCATTACCTCACAGGTCACGTCTACCTAGGACGCACCCTATGTGGCATTGTACTGCGCCCGCCACCCTGAGACATAAAGATAAAAAGTCTCATGTGCCTGTTATTTCACCGGCACCCATACCCTTCAAACCGGAACACAGCAATGCGAGCACTACTGCTTTGCGGCAGAAATAGTTATGTAGTAGTACTTCGCCGGACGAACTCTTTCACATAAAAGCTCTACTAACTACTGATTACTGAATAGGTAGTCGATAAGGTAGTCTGTTCAAAATGAGTTCCGTCGTGGGATTCGAGGGCGCAGCTGTGCTTATTTACCATTTTTGCTAAGCGGGCAATACAATAGCGCCTTCCGTATTGATCCTATTACAACTGTCACTATTTCTTTAGTTTATGTTGAAAATGCAGACAGTTTTAATCATAAACTAAAGAAATAGTTTTTTTAAACCAGGGTTTCCCAATGTGGGTGCTGCTGACATAAAGGGGGGCGGTAATCAGACACACTTTCGTATTTTAATAGTTATTACTATTCCTAGATAGGTCATTTTCATAGATAATAGACCGCGGGCAATTATGCTTTAACAATTAATTTAATTTGAAGTTATAGTGGTTTTTAAGAACGCGAAAAAAAGGGGGCGCTAAAAAATAATTTATTCTTAAAGTAGACAAAATAAGTTTGGGAACCCCTGTTTAAGAAAACGTTAGTTCACAATTCGGCCACGACGGAACTCTTTTTGAACAGACTATAAATAATTGAATTACATCATGTATGCATCATTGCAGTTAGCCGAAGTACATATCAACTCCTGAATGGAGTACTTACCAACATCAGGTGCACTTTGTTCTCAGACATTATCTAGCCTGACTCACCGGTGACCAATCTAGAGACCTCTGACTCAGGGTTACCTATGTATCAATGATTCATGAATGCTGACACAGGCTCTGTGAGCACATACACACACATCATAGATAGCTACCTAGATAAATAAGTAGTTAGGTACCTTTGTATTATTCTTTCTGTAAATAAATGTATTATTAGAAAAAAAAGTACCTAAACTGTACAAATATTACTAATACTTACGCCCTCTGTGTTGCGGCGGGTGAAGTTTCGCCTGCGGCGCAGGAGATTGCGGGTTCGAATCCCGCCTCGGAACAGATATATGTACGATGTGCAGATATTTGTTCTGGGTATTAACTATGTATAATACAAAAATGTCTGTAACTCTAAAAATCTGTGTAACTCTTCGACCAACTTAAAATGAAGTGTAACTTACAACAGATAACTTAACAACTTAATCTGTTAACTTACTTAGATTACTTAGCCAGTTATCTAGCACCCATAACACACACAAGCTCTGCTTAGCTTGGGGCTAGATAATGTTGTGAGTCTAAAACCTAACCCAAATCCAGTCTCTCAAAAATCTCGAAAATCCCCAAAAGTTCAAAATCTACAAATCTCAAAAATACCTAAAATCTAAAATACCTAAAAACAAAATCTTTAAAAAATAAATAAAGTTACGACTATACACCACGTCCTTTACTATTATCCTGCTGATTTTTTCTAAAATTATACCAAAGAATGGTAATTTAAATTCTATAATGTTTAAAAAGTAAAAAGTCTAAAAAAAAAGAAAACGTTATCTGCAGGGTTTGTCCTTATGATCACAGAAAATAAATCGGTTATCAGGTGAGGGACACCGGGTATGAATGAAACCAAAATCAACAATAGAAAACAACAATCAGCTAATAAAAAATCAACATTTAAAAACCAGGTACAGTAATATTTAAAACGCTCATACAACAATAAATATGTGCCAACGCAATATATTATATTAAATTAATTATAAATGCATTAAGTTTTTGCTCTGACTGTACTTAAAATGTACGTTTGTTCCCACAAAATAGAATGGACCATGTAGTCAACTAAAAACGGGATGTTGACACCCTGGCTCATGAATTCTTGTCCCACATTCTTGATACGCCAGCGTGGCCCACATGTAAAACATTCTGTCAACCCGCCCAAACTTATCGCAGACACAGATTAAAACATTATTTATTTTATTTATATTTATAA
Source organism: Operophtera brumata (assembly GCA_932527175.1). Taxonomy (NCBI): domain Eukaryota; kingdom Metazoa; phylum Arthropoda; class Insecta; order Lepidoptera; family Geometridae; genus Operophtera; species Operophtera brumata. The sequence continues at coordinate 46,183,887 of OW052239.1, read as the reverse complement.
AGGAGGTTATTGTCTTGTATTATTGTAGGTGCATGTACTTGCGGTTAAAGCAATGAGTCAACAATGTAATTATAATTAGGCACTGCAACGAACCATAATTATAATAATAGTGACTACGACAAAAGTGCATTACCTACAGCGAAGTAGCTTACATGACGCGATTGCAGTTTATAATAGTGGCTGATTCATTTGGTGACCTTGAAGAACGCAGCGCAATATAGTGTTTTGATGTATTCAGCGTGCCTTTGGCAATGTCATGGTGTGGAAACACAAGCGCACAGAATTAGAGCTAGCAGCACAGACTTTATAATAAATCTACGATGGACTACAACTGTATTTACAGAAAGAATAATACAACTAATACAAGTAGGAATGTACAAAATAAAAATAAAACATATGAAACAGCTGTGCCACCTGAAGACCGCTGCTAACGATCTAAATCGACGCGCCACCCGAGAGCTGGCTCCTATCTGGCTCAACGCATTAGTATTGTCATTCAGCGTGGCAATGCAGCTAGCATCTAGGGACGCTTCCGAAGGACTTAGCATTCCATACAATATCAACGCCAAATCAAATGCCAAAGTATAGCACGTTGAAAATACGAACGATAAATGAATTCGATACACTGCCGGTTCACACTCTACTCCTTCAAATGTGTTCAATAATCAAGCAGAAATGGATGGATAAAACTTGTCAGAACTGTTTATTTTTATGCGTTTTGTTTCTCTTTTGGTTTATTATCTGTACCACCAAGATATTGGTTTTGGCACAGAATAGAACGCGCCGCCTACGTTTCTTCAAAATCAAAAAGCCAATTTAAAATAAACTTCCGTTATACGAGTTTTTTTTAATTTCATTTGTCCCGGTGTCTTTAATCAAATCTTACGCACTTCCCGGTGTTCGATTGAGCTGAATTTTGGCATACCTGTCAATTTCCGATGACAATGCAATAATAGTGACAGCGAGCTGATCTGATGATGGAGACGGAAGGTGGACAACGGCACTCCTCGAAGGATAATAGTAGACTGGCCGTGTTTGGGTTCATTTTGATCAGCACACGGTTCTATTAGCTAATTTAATATTTTTAGTGCATTTCGGGGACAAACAGGAATAGCCAAGTCCTTTCTGTCCCCGAATGGGGGGCAGATTCGGGGACAGAAAGGAACTAAGTACTCATTTTGTTGAACATTTTAAAGAAAAGTGTAGATTACAAAATAGTTTGATTATTATCATCAAGGAGTAGCGTTGTCCACCTTCTGTTTCCATTATCAGATCAGCTCGCTGTCACCATCATATTGTATTGCCATCCAAAACCATGGTCCATAAAAAGTTTCACAATATTTTATCGAAAAAAGTAGCCTACCTCAAATAGAGCTTCTCGGATTTGATAACAGACAAACAAACAAGCGAGCACGCGTGAAAGTGTATTTATAGAAAAGTGTGTTAATAATAAGTTTTTTGTGAAAAATATATTTGTCATTACAAGTTTTTATAAAATTAGTGTGCTGATCAAAATGAGCCTAAACACGACCAAAATCTCATGACAAATTTTGTGTGTAGGCAATTAGTTGTACTCGCGATTTCCTGTAGCTTTCCCCATTTGTGTCGATTTTATAAACAACCTTCCGCGATTTATATTCTGAAGTGAAATCGTTTGGAAACTCAAAATAAATAAAAAACAAGTAAATTACAACACTTGCCGTACAATTCGGTAGTTATTTAAATGGCAACAATTTGTCTACGATGTTCGTTTGGGCGAGTTTCCATTGTAGGACGTAACAGTCGTCCGTCATTTATATACAAACGACACAGGTACTCACGTGCTATGTAAAAGCTGGTGTAAACGATGGTTATGCTAGATTGACCCAGCTATAATATTGTCTGATCGATGTCGATTACCAGTTTACTGTTCATTGCGCTGCGTGTTTTAGATTTATTTCAAGAGCGAAAATATTTAAATCACTCAGCGCAATGAATAGCAAACTGGACATAGAAATATAACTTTAGTCTGGTACGCAATACGAGACCAGGTCCGAGCCGTGCCACGTATGAGGCTATACAGAATAAATAATAGACATAAGTCATGTAACATGTACCGATTCTATGAAAAACGGTCAGTATAAGTTGTAGTCAGATGTGGTTAGCTACTAAGCGATAGGTGTCTGTTTCAGAAATAACTTCGTAAAAATAAGTGATAATCAACAACACTTGGCTGGCCCGTAACTGCTGCCTTATCACAGAACAGAATATAATATAATTAAAAATGATCGAAAATAGCCACAAACAAAATAAAAATAAATACAATATAGAAAGAAAGAAGAAAGAAACGTTTATTCGTGACAAAAAAGACACAAGCAAACAAGATAAGAATTAAATAAAAACTAAAACAAAAACTATGGCCATTTGTGTGCTATGGCATTATGAAATAGTTGTGCTACCTGAAGTCTTATAAACTAAATTTACTCCTGTTCGTGTTGTGAGTCCGTCATTTTCTCGTATCTTCAATCCTGCGGTGTCGATATTTCCGTGTCGTCTCTACGAATGGAACACTCCGGCTACGTGCTGAAACGCGAACTCATTACATCTCGATATTCACGTTCCTCGCGCTCCACTAAATATAAAGGTTTTCAATAAAAACTCCGGGACAAAGATTTATTCATTGCAATTTTGGAGGAAAAATCCTATAGTCCACGTATTTGGCACTGTTTAAATTTATGACATGGCTTTGTGTTATAAAACCTTTTTGCACATAAATTATTTATCTGTGCCACATGTCACTGTCAACATGTCATTTGCTATTTTTGGCGCTATAAAGGGGCATTTTTTTCAAATGCTTATCGAGCATATGTATGTTTAATGCAATCTGAAACAATATCTGTATATTTTCCGGTTTTTTTACTGTTTTCCGTGAAAGGGGATCGAACTTTTTTGTAGGAGGGTGGCTATCAGAGGCCATATTTTTTATTTTTGAATCTGCGTCTCACAATTAAGGTCTTAGGTATTATAATAATTATTATGATGGATTATAATGGATAGACTCTATCCATTATAATACGAGTACTTTTTTGGATACTATCCGACAGAGAACCCATCTACAAACAAAAATATTAAATACTGTACTGCACATTCCTGAGTTATTTGGAGATTTAGATAGATATACATGCACTACGTTTTTTTAAAAAAAAACATCGTAATCAACTACTTACTATAAGTAAACTTGAAACTGACAGAAGAAAGCACTTAATTATTTTACCGAGGACATCGCCACGATGTTACACTGAAATAAAACCCTTTTTATGGTTCCGTACCCAAAGGGTAAAACGGCACCCTATTACTAAGACTCCGGGGATGTTGACAGCCTGGCCCACGGTACGCGGCCCATTGACAGCGCGTCCTATTTTTCATTATTTTCGTTGACGACCTGGCCCATGACTATGGGCCAGGATATTAATAGCCAAAATATGTAGTTTTTACGGGATGTTGACAGCCTGGCCCACGGTACAACTGTCTGTCCGTCTGTGCATCTGTCACCAGGCTGTATCTCAAGAACCGTGATAGTTAGACTGTTTTCACAGATGAGGTATTTCTGTTGCCGCTATAACAACAAAATTATTAAAAAAACAGAATGAAATTAATATTTAAGGGGGCTCCCATACAATAAACGTGTTTTTTTTGCCGTTTTTATAGATAATGGTACGGAACCCTTCGTGCGCGAGTTCGACTCGCACTTGGCCGGTATTTTATTCAGTTACTACTCCGGTTGTCGGCTTGTCCACGAATGTTTCGCTGGAATCAGATATTCAGGGCGATAAGGGTAGGATTTAACATTGTGGTGATATCCTTGGTAAAATAATAATGTTTTTTGTTGTACCAGTTTCAAATTTACTTGTATAAATAGGTATAATTGACCTAGCCCATTTAAAAAAATGGCCGCTGATAGCGATGCCACTATGGTTCGAACCCCTTTGGTTGTATAATTAGGTACCTACTTACCTGCTCTGAGCAGAAACGTTCAATACTTTGTTCACCACTTCAAATGATTAAGATAAAGTTCTAAGCTCCATCATACTTACTACCAGGACCAGCTCGAGGCTAAGTTAGACTAACTGCATAGTCTATGCAACTTGGGAATTTACTAATCCAATTTGTAGAACAATTTACTAGGCGATGGATGTTGTCGACGAAATGTTATCGATAGATTATGTTATTGAAATAAAAAAAAAAGAAATTCGGTGACTGTACAGATTAAAAGGAGTAAGTTTGTATCTAGGCACAGAATAAATAATAATACATTTAGGTAAAATATAGTACCTGCGGTCACCAATCCGCCTGGCAAGCGTGGTGATTATGGAAAAGCCACGTATTGCTATCTCATTGGGGAAGGCCTTGTGCAGCAGTGGATGTCTACAGTGTGATGATGATGATGATGAAAATATTTCTAAAATCTAATAACTAGCAGGCGTTGCTCACTCAGACTTTGCCCTTGATAACCGCGTCCAAAACTGAACTGGACATGCAAAAACTGTATTCAAATTAGTTCAGTAGTTCCCAAATCCCGAGCTATCAGCAAACACATTTAATTAGGACAAAAACGTGCTCATTGTATTACCTAGAAGTCCCCACAGAGGACCAGGAAATTAAACTCCAGGGAAACAGTTATTTGGACCGCCTAAAGACACTCTAATCCGCTGGCAAGAGCGTTAGTTGATAACCCAAGTGACACAAAGAGGTTGAAGAGAAGTCATATTTTGGACAACCTGCTATAATGAGGGAATGACTGATGAGTCCGGATCCCAAAAGCCAAGAAACTATACACTCATCCGCCTATAGTACACCAAATGATCGGGGACAAATAAAAAAGTAAAATAAAAAAGAAGTTGTGATGATATAATTATTTGTCTGTGGTCCATTAAATATGTCATAAAATATAAGTTTAAAAAATTCAGTTTCAATGTTACGACCAACATCATAATCTAAAACGAGTTCGGACATAAAAACCAGACCGAATTAAGTCAGTGTTTTTGCATGTCTCGTCCGTTAAAATATTTAAAAAGAAACCATTTGGCTTCTTATTGTATACTAGCACGTATCTGCGGCTTCGCTTGCGTAGTGCCTGAACTAAAAGCAGCCTATGGGCCGATTTAGAACATAATCTATGTCTTATGGAAATGGTTTCAGCCGTGTCGATGTGGTTGAGTAACAATGAAACATCCGAACTTTCTTGTTTTTATTAGCAGAAAGATTTATCTTCCAGTTCTTAAAGATTTTTTTAAAATACTAATATTATTATGGCTAATTTGCATGTACGCCAGTCACTTGACATACTAATGTTAGCAAATCGGCCTTAGAATAAGTTTTTTGCAAATCAGGTTAATTTATGAGGTTAACAGTGTGTCTCTTCAACAGGATTAGAAGAGTATACCTATTAATTTTATGAGACTGTAAAAAAAGTTCGTCGGCTATTATAAAAAACCGGCTAAGTGCGAGTCAAACTCGCGCACGAAGGTTTCCGTACCATTATCAATAAAAACGGCAAAAAAAAAAAGTTTGTTGTATTGGAGCCCCCTTAAATATTTATTTTACTATGTTTTTAGTATTTGTTGATATAGCGGCAACAGAAATACATCATCTGTGAAATTTTCAACTGTGTAACTATCACGGTTCATGTGATACAGCCTGGTGACAGGCGGACAGACAGACAGACATACAGACAGACAGACGGACAGCCGAGCCTTAGTAATAGGGTCCCGTTTTACCCTTTGGGTACGGAACCCTAAAAATGTAAATTGGTCACAAATAGGAGCAATTTGACATCTAAATGTAATTTCAATGGTCAACAGTTAGAAGAGTTCATTGATCTTGACGAGTCTGAACCACTAAACTGATCTAAATGACCATCCCATTGTTGTGAATGGTTCAAAAAACTAAATTTCCGTGTTTTTTGTGTAATTACAATGTTGTAACGGTTTGGAAACAATGATGTTGTTAAAAACAACATTATATTTTCGTATTTTCGCATGCTCATGTGGGTCATGGTAAAGATTTAAAGGTGGATAAAATTGTATAAATTTTTTCTTTATGTGTACTCAAGTTAGTACTTTAAAATATTACTCGTTCTGAGAGTTGGTCTGTCCAACAGGATGTGAGATTCCAATGCATTAGGAATCAATAGGTTAGAGAAGGTAGGAGAGTTCAATACCTACACATACCTATTTTTTTTTCCTAATTCATATATATATTATTGTTTTTACCTACCAAGGTAGCAAACATGCATACGGCCCACCTGTTGGTAACGGTTACCGTAGCCTATGGACGCCTGCGATACCAGAGACATCACACGCGCGTTGCCGACCCTTTACAATTTTCCAAACACCCCTTTTGAAGAACCCCATACTGTAGCCGCTTAGGAAAACCTCTGCAGCGGGACTACTGTGTATTATATAGGTGTTAGGTACTTACATAAACATGACACTGTTAAATACTCAACTTCTTACCAAATATTAAAACAATTAGTATTTAATAACACTAAAAGTATATAAAATTATTTATTTATGTCATAGATATACATAGCAAAGAATGTTTTGAAAATTATCGATGTAACTCTCCTTCCCGCCTACACACTCTACCTACAACAATGGCGGCTAAGGAAATTCTTACCTTGGATAAATAAAACAGTAGATACCTGTTGTATGTTAGCTGTTATTGTGTTGCATGCAAGCTCTCTGAGCAACACAGTGAATTCAACAAACAACGCTCACAATCGACTCTTCAGAGCCTCCACATCACAAGCATGGTGACCAAGAACGAACCAACGACAAGATAAAACGATGTTTTCAAAATCATCGATATTAACTTTTCCCCGCACTAGTAAAACAACAATGGCGGCTGATGAAAATCTCAGCGCGCCGGATTTATAACACCGCAAAATTGGAGCCAATTTCGAATCGTTTGTTGACTGTCACGTGACATAGTAGAGACTACGAGGCACCAATTCACAGATATTGGAGAAATGTGTGTTGTGCGGACGTGACCACCACGTTACGATTACGTCAAAAAATGCAGCCAATGAGGACCTGCGTATGAGCCTCCTTTCCTTCGCATTGCTAGGTAACCTAACCTACACCAGGCGTGGCGCACTTCGCTCTTTAGGTATGAATCTACAAGAACCCGGCGGGCTCGACTTGTCGAGTCAATTCAGTGAGTCAGCTGTACTATTATGTATTCTGTGCCTACATACGCTAACGAATTTAATTTCCTCGGGAAATATTTCAGATTTCGGTGAACCTACTCGCTGATGTTATGGTGATGTCACGAATGTCGCAGTAATTTTGAAATAAATTGGCCGTAACGATGTTATTTACTGACGCAAAATTGTAATAACAAAGCTATAAAATTACTGGAATGATGAATTGCATTTGTCGAATTTAGAGACGATTAAAACGGCAAAAATCGATAGCGCAGATGGCTTAGCCCATCGGCAGAACTTTATTTGGGTGCAGCCGTATTGATCCCATGGATTCATCCCACGAATATTTATTTCCGGATTCATACCAAATTAAGGCGTGGATATATCATGTGAAATGTGGTGCATTGAAACCTTTTTACTCCACGAAATTTATTGAAAAATCTGCAAAAAAAATATATATGGTAATCTACAACATCTATACCATGATTTATAGAATGTCTTATTGTTTTTTATTTTTTTTAAATATCTTAAAATGTAAGAAATAAAGCAAAGTAGCCTCTGTTTTCGTAGTTACAACTATTTTTCTCCTAAACTATTAAGTTGTTTTTATTGCCTTTAGTATATTAAATAACCTAAAGCCGAGAGAATCTTGTTTTTATTTTTGAAAATTAATTTCCTAATTATTTTTATGTAACAAAAAAAAATGATTTTCTCTCACTTTTCGTTTTGCGAGTGCTATTCCGTCACTTTCTAACGTACCTGAACTTTAATGAGTTAGATAGTATCCATGGTCCGGCTCGAAGGGCCAATCAGTTCCTGCGCTACCATCCCTATCCCTACGTAGTACGGTAGTTATGAATTATTCACTTCGAGTTGCATAAAGTTTGTAATAAACTAAGTGCCTGAGCATAAAATTCACATTTCTGTGAATATTTCTCAGTCACAGTAGCGTCACACTCAGATTTGTGACGTCACTGGCGGTATGTGACGCGCGAGTGAAGCATATGACAGCAGCTAGGGCTGCCACTCACTTGAGCGTTCGATCACAAAATAATTATGTCGCGTGGCTGAATAAAAAACTCAAGGATGCAGTGAATGCGAAATAACTAGAAAGTTTTTTTTCCAATCAGAGTCAGTCGTAGGAAGCAATGGCGGCGATTAGCTCACCAGTTGTCACGTCTATATTCCACGATGGTGCAACCCACTGTGAAAAGAGGCTGTCGCGTTTGGTCCCTTTAGAGAGAGCCAACGGTTCTATTCGGGATTCTGGGTAGACAGAGTCACCGTTCAGATGAGAATTTACCTGCCTAGCGGGTGGTAAAATAAAGTAGACAAGTCAGAATACAATTGTTATTTTATTTAAAGAAGCTCCTATCACAAAGTCAGCTAGATTCCTACCTACAGCTTGAAGAGCCAGAAAAGAAGGTGCCAGATGGGCGTAAAGGCTAGTAACGGCTAATGGGGTGGATTTCAATAGTTATTTCTCTCAATTAGTAACGCAAGCACTGTGGGTCTACAGAAGGTAGCAATGATGGTGAATGTAGTCAATTGGCACTAGTACTGCCCTGTTATTTGAAGTCCGAAGCACGAGGTAGCAGGTGGACACGTGGCAGCTTGGTCAGCCGGCGCGGCCAGGATTGGCGTGGCAGGCTCCGTGGCGTTCGGCGGGTTCGCCGAAGGTGTAGGGCACGCGGCTTGCCTCAAGAAGGCAGCGGCGCGCTAATAAGAGTGCTATGGGCACTAAATGGATGGCGCGGCTCAGGGTAGCGGCGCCCCCGTGATATGGCGTGCAGCCGCACGTGGCTGGTCGTCCCTCGTTGGGTAGGCGACGGGATCCTTGCAGAAGGTCCAGGAGTATTCGTCGGGCGATATGGCCTCGGTGAGCGCGTAGTGAGAGGCCGCTAACTAGCTGCCGTTTGACTTGCTAGGTGGAGACGTGGTCCCTGTAATCAGGTAGGCCGGGTCAGGCGGGCTTCTCGCGAGTACCGTGCGTGTGTCCGGGTAGCTTGGCGATGTCGAGAAGGTTCCAGGTTCCCGATGGGTGAAATTACGGGACAGCACGAGGCCGCAGGTGGGCACGCGGACACACACACATACGTCACAGTTTTTACAGTTTATAATTTCCTAAGGATGCAAGTAATAATGATAGCTTGAGGAACAAACAGACACGCTCACCTGTACACGTCTACACGGCTGTGAGGGTGTCTTCGGCAGCTAGGAGTACAAGTGTAGTAGCCTTGGCGGACTCGATGGAAAAGGGTGGGCGCTTCCTTGTATTCAGTTTTATTGCAAGGTGAACCTTTACGATGGGTTAGTGACCCCATTCATCTCGTACGTTCATTGACTTATACTGCCATTGATTAGTGTCCCTTATGTTTAAGATCTTAAGGTGCATAATGGCGTACGGATTTATTACAGCGCTCCATGCGTCTCGAAAGGGAACTAATATTTCATTAACAGAACATCAATAGGCAATTTTTAATGTCAGTGTCATTCCCCCATGGCTCCGACCGTGTGCCATTAGTAAACGAAGAAGAAGCATTACTTGCCCTTCGTTCTTTTTGCTGTTAAACAGATCAGATAAACACCTAATGTCATTGTCTGTGTGATGTCAACTGTGTTGTTTACATTTTGTTGAATGCTATGTGATAAGTTATTTATTTAGAAATTACGCTACAAGGCCCATTGAGACTCTGCCTACCCCCCTTCGGGGAAAAGTCGTGTGTCTATGTATGTATGTATGATTCGAAAATACATTTATCTATCTTTTCTGGTGTTACCATAATGTACAATTAGCATTGTTGCAAACTTTGCAACAAAGAGTGCGTAATTTCTTTGTATGTATTGACCTGTAAAAAGAATGCTGGGTCGCCTGAAGAAGCTTGACCGCCAGCGTTATTTTTACATGACGCGCATCCATTACAAAATAACAAAGTATCAGCCACGAGCGAAATAAAAAACAAACCGCCAAAAAAATCAAAAATAAGCGGATGTTTAAATTAAGGTGGGGTATAGCGCAAAATTACCAATCATAGATTAGATTTTTTTGGATGACTAAATCAAGTACAATATTAAAATTAAAAATATGCATGGATACAACATTATAATACCGAGGGATCACCCAGACAGAAACACGATAGGATAAAATTTTATTGATAAAAAACAATTACAAAGTTACCTCTAACTTTTGGCTAGATTCGATTGTTTGTCAATATGATATGGTATTGGGTCAAAAATTGGATAAATAAAATCAATACAATAAAAGGGTTCAACCACGGGTTTTTTTTTAAATTATCTTTATTTCACGTGCTATTCAATAAAACCCGCTTTTTCGAGCGGCGCGTGGCGTTTTTTTGTATGAAGGTTTCTGCCTGGCGCAATCATAATGAAAACTGACAGCCCTAGCGTTCTGTATTTGAATTTTCAGTGGCTGTGCTAGTGAATTCCCGCGGCACTGCTCGTCACATAACAGACATGCCTAGCATTTCGTTTTGTATGTGAAATGTACCTGGAAATACCTACATAGGTACTAGGTAGGTAAGTAGTGAACTTTTCGTCATAGTTTTGGTACAAAAACGTGACGACGACGCCATGGTGTGTCCGTCCTAAGAGTAGACCCCTCCGTCTCCTCCCGTGGATGTCGATATATCGAGTAGTTCCTGTTTGATCCATTGAGATTATCTGCCAATAACATCTACTCGCAAAGACTTTAGCACTACTAGTTGTACTATTATATATTCTGTGACATTAGTTCTCCCGTGATCATGGCGCATGCAACTGTGCCGAAATATCGGGAACAAACAAAACTCAATAATCATGGTAAATAGCCAGTGTTTTTTTTTTTAACTTTTTGAATGAAGGAACTTGCAGGTGGCCCGTCTGATGTTAAGCAGTAACCTCTGCATTTAATAATGCATTACCTCATAGATCACGTCCACCTAGGACTCGCCTTATGTGGGCTTGCACTGCGCCCGCCACCCTGAGACATAAAGATGAAAAGTCTCATGTGCCTGTAATTTCCCATACCCTTCAAACCGGAACACAACACTACTGCTTTGCGGCAGTAATAGGTATGGTGGCAGTACTTCCCCGGATGAACTCTTTCACAAAAACGATTTAAATCTTTGAAAGAAGCTCATAAGCTAATAAGCCTGAAAGCGCTGCATTCGATCGAGTAAGGCGTTGTAGGCACACAATAGCAACGCTGACTCTATAAACGAGATAAATGATGTTGTGCTACGACACAGTAGGGAATCTAAAACGTAGTAAGGGTTGCAATGACCTTGTCCGGGCGACAGACGACCTTGCACTGAGGGCGACGGGATGTTCAACTCACCAGACGGAGATACTAAGTCTAGCTACCAGCTAGCTAGCTGTGAGGAGCACAGATTGATACCTAAGCACCTCAAACTAGACGATAAATTTACTGAGTATTTACTAAACAGAGGCCTTTTTGATAGTTTTCGAAACTATGTACCTAAGTATGTGAATACTGACTAGTATTCACATAGGTAACATAATATGGCGGAGACTAAGATCCAGAGTCTCGATCACTGCCGTAGAGTTGCAAGCCTTTTGATCTTTTATTGGTTCTATTGGTTCTGGTTTTACGATCTCATCCCGCCATCTCCTTTTCCATCATAGGACGAGCAGGCGCACGGCTCGGTACCATACTTACCTCAGCAGTATATCCGCAATTTGCACTAAGCGATTCGGTTCCACCTTTGTAATGCGAACTGCTAAGGAATGGAACTCGATGCCGTCGTCTATCTTTCCTGAAAACTATAATATGGGTCTCTTCAATGCTGAGTGAAGGTGAGTTTACCACTTGTCACGTCCATATTCCCACGATGGTGCAACCCATGGTCAAAAGAGGCCTTTTGAGGCTCTGCCTCTTCGGGGGAAAAGGCAAATGTAATATGTATGCTTCGGAAAAAATACAAGTTGGCTACAAATTAATTTAATTTTATTAAAATAGGTACGTCGAAGATAAGATAGTTATTAGGCTGTGGTGTATGTGTATCCGGCCTAAGAACTGAACCCTCCTTCTCCTCCGAAGGATGTCGTAAAAGCTAAGGGATTACATTTGGGGAAGTTATTTTTTTTTTAACTTCGTTATGGCAGAACAATCAGATGTCACTCCTGATGTTAAGCGGTAACCTCTGCCTATAACAATGCATTACCTCATAGATCACGTCCACCTAGGACGCGCCCTATGTGGCATTGCACTGCGCCCACCACAATGAGACATAAAAGTGAAATGTATCATGTGCCTGTAATTTCACCGGCACCATTCAAACCGGAACACAGCAATTGTAATTTCAGCGGCACCCTTCAAACCGGAACACAGCAATTGTAATTTCAGCGGCACCCTTCAAACCGGAACACAGCAATTGTAATTTCAGCGGCACCCTTCAAACCGGAACACAGCAATTGTAATTTCAGCGGCACCCTTCAAACCGGAACACAGCAATTGTAATTTCAGCGGCACCCTTCAAACCGGAACACAGCAATTGTAATTTCAGCGGCACCCTTCAAACCGGAACACAGCAATTGTAATTTCAGCGGCACCCTTCAAACCGGAACACAGCAATTGTAATTTCAGCGGCACCCTTCAAACCGGAACACAGCAATTGTAATTTCAGCGGCACCCTTCAAACCGGAACACAGCAATTGTAATTTCAGCGGCACCCTTCAAACCGGAACACAGCAATTGTAATTTCAGCGGCACCCTTCAAACCGGAACACAGCAATTCGCATTTCTGTGTTCACTACTGCACTACTGCTTTGCGGCAGAAATAGGTGTATGATGGTAGTACTTCCCCGGATGAACTCTTTCACAAAAAAGCTAACGAACGCTATTTTGTCACTTTCTAACTTACCTGAACTTTAATCAGTTAGAAAGTGACGTAATTTTGCTGTTGTATGCGTCTTTTCCCACCGTTCTGCTGAGAAGTTCTATGCGCCTAGTTATCGATAAGGCGTATTCTACGAGTTTTCAGAATGGCTAAAACTTTTCCCAATATGAAAAATGTAAAGCAAACAAATAGATTGTAAATCCAATTGGCTAGAGTTTGAGCCGATGCATCGATATTGCTTGTTCTGGCTGCGTGCCAGCGCACACTTATTTATTACAAACAAAGGGAAAACTTTGCAAAAATATACAGCAGTGTGAACTAAGTATAGAGTTTGTGAAAAAAAAATACCCAGTACGAAAAATAGAGCAAAATACTCGAATCAAATTGACAGCTGGACCCTACTGGAGAAGAGCAGCTAGACAGGCTTTATTGGAAACAGCTAGAGGAAACCTTTGCCGATTATGCATTCTATTTAGTATAGAAGTAAGAAGCATAACTTTAATGTAAACATATTTAATTCAGAAATAAAGCCCTTTGAGGCTAACTGGTAGATTGCGCAGATACTCGTACTCGTCAAATCCCTACGCAAATTTGTCAATTTCGGTCAACAGGAAAGTGGCACATGAAACAAGAAATACTATCTCGTACTAGGAGAGCAAGTTCATAGGAATGTTCGTTATATACTGCTCTGAAAGACCATTTATCCATTGTTTATCTTTCGAAGTACTAGGAGAGCAAGTTCACAGGAATGTTCGTTATATACTGCTCTGAAAGACCATTTTTCCCTTGTTTATCTTTCGAAGTACTAGGAGAGCAAGTTCACAGGAATGTTCGTTATATACTGCTCTGAAAGACCATTTTTCCCTTGTTTATCTTTCGAAGTACTAGGAGAGCAGAAGTTCATAGGCGATGCATACTCTAAAAGTAAATTTTTCCATTTTAACATATATACTCGTATGCATTTGTTTATTTCTAAAATCAACGAAACCCCATGGCCCAATTTATTGTAGGTTTATACCATACAAGATAACAATGAAATATGGTGAAGGTGAACGCATTATACGAAGCTATACCTTGCCTAAGGGAATCTGAATCCTATATCAGTACATAATGACTGGATAGATTCATTTTATTGTAGATGAGTTTAAAAGTCAACACCCCCAGCCTAGACGTAAATAATAAGTCTAGACTTGCGGTGTGGGCGACAAAGATTATGACGAACGAATCTAGCGTAGGAGCCTTTTTATCAGTAAAATTAATAAAAGGTATACTTGGAACTTAAAACATCTTATAGTAAAATGTTCTACCAAGGTGATATGAAATAAAATAGAATAGAATATTCTTTATTGTGTAGTATGTTAACAAAAACTACTAAACAATTTTTCTTATATTATAATTATGTATGTAAAGTTGGTCCTTAAAAATGTCCTTCCTATTTTGGAAGGACATTTTTAAGGACCAACTTTACAAATCTTGAAACAAGAACATGGATGATCCATTCTGTAGCGCTTTTTTTTTGTGTTTTGCTCTTCACACAGCTCATCAACTCTTCAGATAGCAAAAACTGATTTCGCAAAAGCTAAGAGACTACCTCACCTTCATAAATCGAGGATCCCTACGTAAACTATCGAAAGTAAAAAAATAGGTAGGTACTAAAAATAAAAAATAAAAAAACTTGAAAACTTTTATTATAACTTAATAATTTAAAAAAATATTATGTAAATAGGTAATTCATCAAAATTATGTCTTTCGAATAATAAAATAATGGCTTAAAAATATTTAATAGTTATTATTTTAGCTACATAATGTGTGTCTCTTAGTTTTCGCAAAATTCGTTTTTGATACCTGAAAAGTAAACATAGAAAAAGGAACTTCGTGCCACAGAAAGGACTATAAAAAAAATACCATTTATAATCTGCTAAAGCAATACCCCCCCCCCCCCCCCCCCCCCTCTATGTTACTCACTGATAATTTAGCTTTCTATAGGTGAAATTATTTCAATCAATTCAGTAGTTTTTGAGTTAATCCTAATGGACTATTATTTATTCTGTGATAATCAATACAATAAATAATAGTATATCAGTTTTTAATGCATGTTTGGTGGAATAAACAGAGTTTATAGTCTCTGAATGCTGAATGTCACTAGCGTTGTTTCACTCACATACATACTTATTAACAAATTCCCCAGTCAAAGAATAGGTACTGATGTTTTCTAAAGTAAATGTTCGACCAAAATGTAATGTAATGCTATATGTACAAAATTCTACTTTTTGTCGACATACTTAAATTCTCAGTGTTTGAAAGCATGAAGACGAACAAGCGAGTGTACCTAAGTACTGTGAATGAGCGCTTCAAGTGTTAAAGTGCTTTTAGATAGCTTTTTAGTGCATACAGCCTGTGTACGAAACTATATCAACTTGCTTTTAACTTTTTAACTAGCTCAAAGTATTATATCATGTTACTGAGAGTAATGGAATGGGGGTGAAGACAGCGCAGCGTCACGAAACCGCTGTCTTAGAACAAAACATTAAAAAAATACTTTTATACCATTCTCCCTCTAAAAAGCTTATTTTATCCACTGAAAACATGGAATGAGCGACCTATGTGAACAAACATGTGACCTATGAGGTAATGAGGCAGAGGTTACCGCTTAAGATCAGGTGGGTCATCTGCTAGTCCCGTCATTCAAGTACTTAGTTAAAAAAAAAGATGCGAAAAAGGCTATTTGTATGAGTTTAGAAACCCATATTCAGACGCTAACGCGCGTAGTCCCTCTACATCAATTTCATTTTGGTAAATGTTAGACTGAAGCTTGTTTGGATGGGGCAGGAGGGGGCTAGGGGGTAGGGGGTGGGGGGTACGTAAAGCTTTGTTTCAATTTAAACGAAAAATCCTTTAGAAATGCGAGTAATCTGTGTACAGTGGACATTTGGCAAGAGGGCTGTTCAGTATGCGACACGCGCGCTCACATGGCGACGAGGCCACGAACACGAACGGAGAGCGAGCTACGAATTGCAGTTTGAAAACTAATTTTATTTATGTTTTTATTTGAAAGAGACCCAACAGCTTACATTTATTATATTACACACATTATTATTATGCTAGCATTAGTTAGAGAGTCAATTAAAGGTTCTCATGAATAGTAGTATGTTTTAGTAGTAGTAGAGCTTTTTTGTGAAAGAGTTCGTCCGGGGAAGTTCTACCACCATACCTATTTCTGCCGCAAAGCAGTAGTGCTCGTATTGCTGTGTTCCGGTTTGAGGGGTAAGGGTGCCGGTGAAATTACAGGCACATGAGACTTTTCATCTTTTTGCCTCAGGGTGGCGGGCGCAGTGCAATGCCACATAGGGTGCGTCCTAGGTGGACGTGACCTATGAGGTTAATGCACTGTTCATAGGCAGAGGTTACCGCTTAACATCAGGTGACCCATCTGCTTGTTCCGTCATTCAAGTAGTATAAAAAAAAAGAATGGTAACAGTGACGATACACAATTTATCATCATCATTTATAAAAAAAACTATACCACAGAATAAATATTAGTATACGGAAAAAACTAACGAATTTACACTTTAGATAAATATAATAGATATAAAGTAGATATATTATATGGTCGCTAAACATCATCATCATCAGCTACGAAGAATTCTCTGCTCAGCTGCAGTCTCGCCGAGGAGACACTAGTGACAAAGAGGTCAAAGTCCGCTTGCTTACTTAGTTTATTAAAGTAGTCACTTTCTCGCCATTAATATGCATTTTTTCTGTAATTGGTTGATACTATTGGCACGCACAATGGAGCTAAGAAGGTTTTTAAAAGGTTTTTGTAAGTGGAACATTTAGGTTCATCATCAGCCCACACTAGTCCACTGCTGGACATAGGCCTCTACCAATACGCGCCACTGAGCCCGGATTTAGGCTCTTCTCATCCACTTTCCACCCGCCGACTTTCGTAGGTCATCGCTCCACCTAGCCAGAGGCACAGAATAGATAATAGTATCAAGTACAGTCAGAGATGTAACAGGGCAATCAATGACATTTATTATATCTACAATAATATAGGTATTCTTAAAAGGTAAACTTTGTTTGAATGTTTGTTTGTAATGGATAAAACAAAAACTAAAGAACCGATTCAAAAAATTAAATCATCATAAAGCTAAATTATCAGCGAGTAACATTTTGATTGCTTCAGTAGATTTTGAACGTATTTTGTGTGTGGATAGATGGGGGAATGGTGGGGGACCTCCAGTGCGAAGTTAAGGGAGGGGGATATTTATGAGACACTTGCAATCAAAATGTGTTTTAGAAGCTACATTTTCCTCAAAATCAGGTTTCGCTATCTCAAGATGTGTTGATGAGCTGTGATCAGAAAAAAACACTTTAACTGTGGTTCCGGACTGTGCGGTTTCATAGGAACTTCCTCCCGCGAACGCTCAGATTGTGGAATGATCACCCTGCTGAGGTTTTCCCTAGCAGCAACAGGTTCTTCAAAAGGAATGTTTGGAAATTTTTAAAGGGTCGGCAACGCGCGTTTGATGCCTCTGGTATTGCAGGCGTCCATAGGCTACGGTAACCGCTTACCAACAGGTGGGCCGCATGCTTGTTTGCTACCTTTGTAGTATAAACTATAAAATATGAATTTGAGGCACGCTCAAACGAAACGTTCCACCTTAACAAATTTTTATATTTGTTTTATGAAACGCTAGTTGCGTGGCCGCGCGTGTCGTCAGCTACTAACAATTCGTTTTGCATGAGAATCGCTTCAGTATCTGGAGCCCGGCGGAGGATCTCGCTATTTGACAAACATCTTCAACTAGGTACCTATTTACATAATGACGTTATCTACAAATTCTACAATGCACAGAAATGGATTTAAGGTGTTTGCTTTTTCATACAAACGTATATGCACAAATATGGGCGAACAGAGTATAATTTTACACTGAAATGACTGTTGCTGGCTTTTATATTTGTCATTATTTGCGGCAAATCATACTTGGTTGAAGAAAACAGTGGACTAATAGCAAAAATAACATCGAAATTACTTGTATTGACTAAAATTTTGATATTATTTTCGGTATTAATCCACTGTTTTCTTCAACAAAATATGATTTGCCGCAAATAATGACCAATATAAAAGCCAACAACAGTCATTTCAGTGTAAAATTATACTCTGTTCGCCCATATATTTTGTGCAAATACGTTTGTATGAAAAAGCAACCACCGTTCTTTTTAAATTCCATAGTGAATCCTAGATGATCCTATCCGTGTCCATGATGACTTGTCGTCCTATAAAACCGGGCAAGTGCGTGTCGGACCTTGCGCATTCAGGGTACCGTGCGAGAAAATTCACGAAATCTTTAAAGATTTCCAAAATATTATTATATAAAATATATACAATATGAAATGCAGAATGAAATTCAGGAGCTAAGTGATGAGAGATGCTGCAGCATCTGAATTTGACTCTCAAGGCTTTATCCGACTGGGGCGATGCCAATCTAGTCAAGTTCAACGCAGGCTTGTCTCTTCTCGGCGAAAAAAAGACCGTTTCTGCCCGTTCCTGTATTCCGAGATGTACCTGTAGCTATAAGAGATCGCCTCGAGCTCTTAGGTGTTTTGCTCACGCCATGTCTCAACTTTGGCTCCTACATCGAGTCTAAGGCAAAAACAGCTGACATGAAACTAGGCATCCTGAATAAGGTAAAGCGTTAATTCACACCAGGACAGCTTCCCAGTTTATATAAAGCACAAGTCCGGGCTGGTATGGAGTGCTTTCAGGCTTATAGGTGAGCAACATATTATGGCAAAGACTAAGATCCAGAGTCTCGAGCACCGCCATAAGGTTGCATGCCTTGCGATCTTCTATAGGTTACATTTTGTGGAATGCTCCCAGGAACTGCACGATCTGATCCCACCATCTCCTTTTCATCATAGGACGAGCAGGCGTACGGCTCAGTACCAGCCTTACCTCATTAGTATACCTTCTATTCGCACAAAACGTTTTAGTTCTACCTTTATAATGCGAACTGCCAAGGAGTGGAACACACTATACCGTCGTCTGTCTTTCCTGAAAACTATAATCTGGGTCTCTTCAAGGCTAGAGTGAATAGGTGCCTTCTAGACCTTTGTGCTCCATCTTCGGCCACATCGTCACTTACCAACAAAGGTTTATCAATGTAAAAAAAAAAAAAAAACATAATAAGTAGCATACCAAAAATGTCTATATAGATCATAGGACAAAGATAATAAAAAACTGACTTTGTTTTTCTACACAGCAATGCGAGCACTCTGCTTTGCAGCAGAAATAGGTATAATGGTAGTACTTCCCCGGACGAACCCTTTCACAAAAAACTTTACTAAGTAATACTAAAACTACTACGTTTCGTCTTGATTGAATAGCAAACATACAAACATCCATATATCGTAACTTTCGTGGTAAAAAGTTCGCTCGACCGCTACACTAACGTATCAAACAAAATAAAGTTTTTTTTTTTTACTATCAAGGTAGCAAACAACCGTACGGCCCACCTGTTGGTTAGCGGTTACCGTAGCCTATGGACGCCTGCAATACCAGAGGCTTCATACGCGCTTTGCCGACTCATTCAAAAATTCCAAACGCCCCTTTTGAAGAACCCCATACTGTAGTTAATACGGAAAAACCTCTGCGATCATTCCACAACAACAGCTAAAAAGAGGACAAATCTTACTAACAAGTCCGGGTAATCCTTATGTCGGCTTTTATCACATCCACGGGAGGAGACGGAGGGGTCTATTCCTAGGCCGGACCGGACACA
The DNA here is from genome assembly GCA_932527175.1 of Operophtera brumata. Taxonomy (NCBI): domain Eukaryota; kingdom Metazoa; phylum Arthropoda; class Insecta; order Lepidoptera; family Geometridae; genus Operophtera; species Operophtera brumata. The sequence goes on along the minus strand of OW052239.1, from coordinate 46,164,058 downwards.
CCAATTCAACAAACAATTAGTTTGGCATGAGAATCGCGTATTACTTGTAGTACTATTATTTTTACATGCTATTCGACGATGTCTCGCAAAAGACAAAATCTTCGAGTATTTGCATATTTCACTAAAAGATACCTAAAATACCTATTTAAAAAGGACTGAATTTGTAATTCACTTGTTCCGTGCATATCGTTAGCAATAAACAATTCGCTTTGCATGATAATCGCTCTGGAATGGAGCCCGCCAGAGCGATACAGCTTAGTAATTTGACAAAAGGCCTTGAGAGGCAGACAACAGCTAAATTCCGTCACTGTCTGACACAGAAAAGTCCAGGTAAGTTAGAAAGTAAAAGAACAGCGTTCGCGCTACAAAATGTGAACGAAAATCATGAAAAACGGTATATAAGTACCTACAAATATTTGCTGCGTAATCGAAAATATAACATAACATAACACCGAACAGTCACGTATATGGTCCTGAACCCACATTAGATTCCCTGTGTCTCATCAGAAATAGAAGATCAGAAACTACGAGTACCGTGGTACCATCATGCATGGTACCAGCGGCGCGCGACGGTTCGCCTGCGAGGCAGGAGGTTGTGGGTTCGATTCCCGTCTCGGAACTGCTATTACTACTACTGTTTTGAAAATATTTTTCCATACTATAGTATTTTTTATTGTTTTGCAGGTAAGGCCATCCGTTTTGAAAAATCCACAATCCACTTCAAGTTCGACTTCAAGTTCACCATCAAATAAACGGTTTGTGAGTTGATTTGATTTGTAGGTACTATTATTTATTCCGTGGTAATGATGATGATTTTTGTGAACATTTATTTTGTTGACGACTCCATACGACTTGGACGCGAACTTGAGGGTCCAAATCATGACGCGGAAAAAATAAAAAATAAAAAAACTGAACTGGACAGTTCACTCAACATTATCTAGCCCCAAGCTAAGCAGAGCTTGTGTTATGGGTACTGTAATTAAAAATAAAGTAGGAAGACTTATCAATCAATCATCAATCAATTCTTTTATTTCAGGCTTAATGGAAAATGTACTAAACCTAAACAATAAGCCCATAGCAATAAATACCTTAAAACTAACATATACATATATAAAATACTTTATTTTAGTGCACGCACGTGTAGACGGTGACGTATTACGCAACTCCACGATGTCTCGTGTCAGGCGTCCGAAGAACCTCCTGAACTATAATTAACTGGGTAACTTATAATTAGCAGTAAACTGCATCAAAATCGTGCAGTTTTTACGGTCGTCTAGGGTATTAAACGAGGAAGGTTTGTGTCTAACATCCACAGCTCACGCCATTTTGTGACAGGTATAATATCATCCACATTTGCCAACAAGCGGGAAGTTCCCAACTCTCCATCAAACTAATTATACGGAACACGTAAAAATATTCCCGGACATGGGCTCCGAGACTCATGCATATTCCGCGCACTTACCCGACTGTGTGAAGAGAGAGTTATGTGCTAGCTATAGGTTGTCAAAACCGCAAACATCTTCGTATCATTCATCTTCATTTATAGAAATTTAATCATATTTAACCCGCAAAAAAATATATCGTAGATTTGTATAGGAGTACAATATTCAAATTATAAATATGCATGCATGGATACTATATTATAATTCCGAGGGATCATCTGTACCAGAAATACAATAGGACAATATTTTCTCGATGGAAAAAAACCCAAAGTTACATCTAAGTTTCGGCTAGATTCGATTGTTTATTAAAATGGTGGTAAAAAATTAGATAAAGAAAATCAATGCAATAAAGCCGAGGGCTTACTGTATTAGGGGGTTTAGAAAATTATCTATATTTTAATAGTCTATTTATATAAAACAAAGTCGTGTTGGTTACACCAGTTAAACCTCAAGAACGGGTGAACCGGTTTGGCTGAAAATTGGTGGGAAGGTTCACCATCAATTACCACCATCAGTTCACCATTAGGGGGGAGGGGTAGGAGAGAGGGGGGGGGGGGTGTTCACCGGGGGATACCCGTGCGAAGCCGGGGCGAGTCGCTAGTAATCAATAAAAACGGCTTTTTCGTGCGGCGCGGGCTGTTTTTTTTGTATGACGATTTCTGCCTGGCGTTGGCGCAGGCTAAAGCCGCTCCTATCCACTGAGATCCGCGAACTTAAAGTTATATACTTAGGTAGGTACATAGAGTCCAAACAAAGTTGTTAGTATATTGCGTAATCCTCTACTTTCCCACATATTGTTGCATTGTTAGGTCTCGGAGAAATCGTTCATCATAACTAAAGACATTGGGGACAAGGTGATTTACAGACAAACAAAACACAGAAAATACACCCATTCATATTGAAAAGTGTTGTATTGCAATCTCACTTCAATAATTCACAACAATTTCACAATTTGTCAAGTCATATCCCAGTTTATGGTGGCAGAAAAACAGAGTTTTTACAGGGAACATTCACCATTTCGTAAAGACACGCAATACACTTATATTTAACTACACCACACAATATGTGCTATTTATCCAAGTTACACCGGTTAAAATGCCACCAAAATAACACCAAATAACTCGCTTTTTAAAAAAAAAAATTGTTATGGTACTATAGGTACAATAAAGCATTTTCTATTCTATTCTATTCTAAAATGCAAACAGGTAAATCAAAATTACGACGTTTCTTTTAAAAATGGTAGACTGAACTGAGGTGGATTCCCGTTCTAGATAACGAGGATCCACTTCAGTTCAGTTACGTTGCCAAAACGCAATGATTACTAACACTAATGTCAAATGTCAATGTCAGACGTCAACCCTACATACAATACCACAGATCCAACAGCAGAATAGACAGAGCACAATCGATTAAACAGTAATTTGAGAGCATCGAGCAACGCAGGTCTCCGTACCGGAGTTTGAGAGTCCCCACGATGATGTCCACCGGTGCGTATCACCGTCGTCGGCGACCGTTATCCACCGCTTCCGCTATTATATTTTAAAATGGTTTTATAATAGCCCATGTTTGTTTGTTTGTTTATAATTAAATCTGTCGTTTTGTGGGTCACAAAAGCTTACCGAACGCGTTATAATGTTGGTAAAACAATTTTCAATTCCGAGAAGTAGAGACCTACATAATATATGGCAGGAAACCAGATTCACACGGATGAACGCAATGGCGTGTTACCACTCAATGTATAATTGGCATGTGTAATGCCAGCGAAAGTAGGTTTATTATTATCTATGGTCTAACGGTCAGGTACGATCTAGAAGGTGTTTACATTCATGGGTACGATCTAGGTTTGGTCGCGTTGGAACAGGAGTAAAATTTTTATAAGACGTTTCTAAATGATCCTTGTGATTTCAATGAATAAAAACAGCAAAACACTGGGCATTGTGTTAGTCCAAATACAAAAACAAATGAATAAAATACTTCTTGAATGGATAATTCTGAGTCTTATTTCGATGATAATTGAGAATATTTTTTGAACTTTCGTCATTCTAGTATTCATTGTCGACCTCTGTGGCGCGGCGGACGAAGGTTAGCATGCTACGCAGGAGGTTGCGGGTTCGGTTCCCGCCTCGGAACAAATATTTGTGCGATCGCAGATATTTGTTCAGGGTGTTCTGGGTATTTTCTATGTATAATAAAAATATCTATCTATGTAATGTATAACAGTTATCTAGTGCCCATAACACAAGCTCTGCTTAGCTTGGTGCTAGATAACGTTGTGTGAACTGTCCAGCATTATTTATTTATTTATTTATTTATTGTTACAACCTTAAAGTAAATGGACTTCAGGTCCGCGCTCAATAAGTGTCAGAACCATTCGGTCAAGTTTAATCCGTTCATTGCTGCTTGATTATTGAACGCATTTGAAAGACTAGCGTATGAGCCACTAGTGTATCGAACAGAAGCTTGAATTTGCGTAGTCTATAACTTCATGGTATCGAACTCATTTGTCAGCGTTCGAATTTTGAAAGGTGCCTTAATATTTTGGCGTTGATCGTAGTCTTTGTTAACAAATATAAATTACTATTGCACGGACGTTTGAAGCAGATACCACAGTATAACATCTTTCCTCTCGCTTTCCTGCAAGTTGAAGTGATTTCGTGAAAAGGGACGGAAGTTAGAGTTGAAATTTTCACAGATGATTTATTTCTGTTATATCACAGAATAAATAATAGTACAAGGTTATATGTAACAAAAAATACTAAAAAAAAGAATAAAATAAATATTTAAGGGGGCTCCCATACAACAAACGTGATTTCGTGATGAACTGCGAGGTCAGTTTTGAATGAGTAACCACTTTTTGCGTGCAATTTTATTTTTAGTTTTTTATTGAACGTAACGTTTTTTTTGCCGTTTTTATAGATAATGGTAAGGAACCCTTCGTGCGCGAGTCCAAATCGCACTTGGCTGGTTTTATTTTGGCTAGGCAGGCATCGATATAATATACTATATAGGTAGTACTATTATATCGTTGTAGGCAGGCTTGTATTTTACATTCTACTGTCAGTATCAAATTATTGTGCCATTGTTGTCATTGGCTCGGTTATTCGCATGGACTTAGGTTATTCGTCTTCGTTATTGCGCAAAGGCCACTTGTTCCAGAATTGAACTGAACTGAACTGTCTTCGTTATCAAACGAATAAATAATTTCACTACATAAATAAATAACAAATAAATAAATAATGCTGGACAGTTCACACAACATTATCTAGCCCCAAGCTAAGCAGAGCTTGTGTTATGGGTACTAGATAACTGATATAAATACAATATATTACATAGATAGTTTTTTTTTTATTATGCATAGAAAATACCCGGAACACCCTGAACACATATCTGCAGATTGCACAAACATGTGTTCCGAGGCGGGAATCGAACCCGCAACCTCCTGCGTCGCAGACGAATCTTCGCCCGCCGCGCCACATAGGTCGTCATACCAGTATATTACAACTGTTTGTTTGTACGTTAGTAGAAACAGACCACTTAATGTGCGCGCCACGATCATACCTAATTAGTGTAACGAACAGCCAAACAGAATTACAAAGTAAACAAGGACCTCTTCCCTCCTCTGATTAAAAAAAAATCATTTTTATAGTCACGGTCTTTCAGAGGGCCTCCCTAATACGTAGTGATTATTTTTTCTATGCCTAATACGGGACGCATCCTTGCACCACACTGGTTCTATTAGCAACAGAGTCCTGTGTCATATCATAATCTCGTGAAAATAATATTTATTTTAATTATAGCCAAGGCCCTTTTGCACCCGTTTCTAAAAGTTTGATCGCCTTGTTCTTTCTTTGAAACCATCATGTGGGAGAAAAATACCAGTGTGGTGGGAGGATCAAAGTATGTGAAGCAACATATTACTTCTAACACACTACCAACAGTTTAATTTCACGACCTCTGTGGCGCAGCGGGTGAAGGGTCGCCTGCGACGCAGGAGGTTGCGGGTTCGATTTCCGCCTCGGAACACATATTTGTACGATCTGCAGATAATTGTTCAGGGTCTTCTGAGTTTTTCCTATGCATACTAAAAAAAACTATCTATGTAATGTACTGAGTACCTATAACACAAGCTCTGATGCTTAGCTTGGAGCTAGATATTGTTGTATGAACTGTCCAGCATTAGTATTATAAAATAATAAAAGCTTTACTGAAATTATATGCTCAATTACCAACGGCCCTTCGAGTCGTACCTATACCACAGATAAAATAATACTATACTAGTACCTATACTAAAATCACACAGCAAAACAAACTCACGGGCCCTGGGCATAAATTCCTGAGCAAATTATAGAACCGAAGTAATTAATAAGATATGTTCTTGTTTTGTGCATTACGTACAGGAATTTAACTTTTTTGTTATAAACTGGGGAATTAGATCAGCCTCCTGACATTTAATATTAAAACTAATTTAATACCCAGGATAAAAGCATCATGAAACTCAATGAAAGCTTACTCTGTGGGAGAAACTTTACTCATTTGCCTCTGATTAGACCACAGGGTCCGCAGGCCATGCGGGTAGAGGCGATTATTGCTGTGAATAGGACAAGTGGACATTGAAATTACAGGCACATGAGTCTTTTCATCTTTATGTCTCAGGATGGCGGGCGCAGTCCAATGCCACATAGGGCGCGTCCTAGGTGGACGTGACCTATGAGGTAATGCACTGTTCATAGGTACCGCTTAACATCAGGTGGGCCATCTGCTTGTTACGTCACTCAGTCATTGGTTAAGGTTAAGCTAAAAAGAAAGAAAGCTATAAGAACATCACCATCACGCCCAGCCCAGACGACCCGCATGAAAAAACAGTTCGAAATTTGAATTTGATCATGTGTTAGGAATCACAAAGTGAATTGGTATAAAGATTAATTAATCCACTCTTTCCGCCATTTTCGAAAAGAGACGTCGTGTAATTTTATTTCATTTTATTTCCTAGTGTTTTTTTGAGTTATTTTGTGAAATTTTGGTGGCATTTTAATCAATGTAGCTCGTCTATAGAGCACAAGTGTAGTGAAATTAAATGGAAAAGTGTATTGCGTGATTTTTCAAATTGGTGGAATTTGTCTACCAAAGCTTTTTGTAAAACGGCCACTATTTTCCTAAAACATGACTTGACTGTGACTTTGACGACTTGGAAGGAGTGTAACGTTACAAATTATATTAAAAATACACTAATGAAAATTTAAAATAACTTGAAATTGGCAAATGCACAAGCCGCGCGGCGACAAAAATAAAGAAAAAAAGAAAGAAGATTACTTCTTCTTAGCTTAGAAAAGAAGATTAATCCAGAAATAAAACGAAACATTTGACAGTTCTTCTTTTTCTTTTGATTGAGGTTTCTGTGGCACATTTGTCGTAGGTATTCCTTTTTTAACCCCCGATGCAAAAATGACGGGGTGTTATAAGTTAGACGTGTCAGTGTGTGTGTGTCTGTCTGTGTATCGTAGCTTCCGAACGGATGAGCCGATTTAGATATATTTTTTGTTTGAAAGGTGAATTTGTCGGAATTGTTCTGTGTTTGATCAAAATCGGTTCAGCCGTTTCACTGCGCTGAGGTTTTTTTTTAAATATTCACTAAATTAATTACTTGTTTGTTAATGGTTTGTGTGCATTAATTAGCAACAATTTGTCAAGTATTCATAATTAATTAAATTTTTCTTAAATAAAAAGTATAATAAATAGTAAAGTCGTCAAGAGTCTCCAAGTCAAGTCCCAGTTTAAATGGTGGCAGAAAAACCAGGTTTTTGCAAAAGTCCACCATTTCGAAAAGACACACAATAAACTCAAATTTAACTACATCACACATGTGCCATTCATCCAAGTTACACCGGTTAAATGACACCAAAATTAAACGAAATAATTCGAAAAACACATTAAAATGTACTTAATTAGATAAAAATTACGACATTTCTTTCAAAAATGGCAGATTGGATCCCAGTTAAACCCATAGCGAAAATTCCACCTTAGTCAGTCAGTCAGTTCTTAAGGTTACACCTTACAAGAATTGACTATGACAATCGCCCAGAAGAAAGCTAAAGCTATACAAACTTGCCTAACACATTCCACATTCCAGGCTGGGCACATTCACCTTTTGACTGCCTACCTAAGTAAGGCTTTTAATTTGGTTTTCCTTTTTTCCTTGAATCAGCTTCCACTTGTTCTCGAGGCACCACACAGGCGCTCTCCACCTAGTAGTAAGAAGGATCACAAAAGAAAAACAGACCGTGTTTGTTGCCTGATTCTTCTAGGTCTGGTTGCGTTGGAACAGGAGTAACTGTAAATTTATTTTTTAAGACGATTCAAAATGATCCTTGTGATTTCAATGAATAAAATACTTTTGACTTTGACTTTGACTTTGACACCGAAATGCCGCCTCTAGAAGATCGAAAGGCATGCAACTTTACGGCGGGGCTCGATTATCATTGATCTTAGACCAATCATCTAATAATTTCTTCTGTCTTGTTTATTGCCAATTTCCACTGAATTTACTCAGGCCATTCCAAACTAACGCTTCTATTTAGGTACAGTAGGTGGGTACCCCGTCATCAAAACAGTAATTATGGCTCAAAGCGACGACATAATTTCCATATAGAACGAGCACAGTTTGAATATTAGTGCCAACACGTACAGAGTCTCCACTCCGACACGCCACGACAGATACCTATGAAGAGATTGTCTATGGTGATTAAACTTCGGTGCTTATTTAGTTAGGTACCTACTTATGACTTCTGAGATTTATACTTTACCTGCATTTTTACAAGCTTTTATTTAACTTGCAATGTTTTATAGGTATATGTTTGTCTGGGTGGAATCCGGGTGGAATCTTGTACTTAACTGAATTTTAAAGCAGTTATCCTCAACCGATTGAGCAGAAATTTGGCATACCTGTCAAGTTCCGATGACAATACAATATGACGGTGACAGCGAGCCGATCTGATGATGGAGACGGAAGGTGGACAACGAAACTCCTCGATGGATAATAGTAGACTGGCCGTGTTTAGGCTCATTTTGATCAGCACACGGTTACGATCACTAATTTTATAATTTTTTATTGAAAAATATATTATACACAAAAATCTTATCTAAAGCACAGATAAAATAATACTAAGAATACTAATTTTCACTAGAAACGGGATTTTTACCCGGTAATATCGGTTTTTTCATGGTAAATATCCCGTTTCTAGTGAAAATTATGTACATAACCATGATAGTTTCAAAAGTTAATACTAGCTAGCATCTAAAGCTTCATGACATCATCAAAATAGAGGCATCGTTTTCTTAGATTGACGTAAAGGGTTAGAATTCCAGTGCTGTCTTTGTTAGCTTGAGAAGCGTCCTTTTATTGCAATTGTGCTGATTAGTTCCTAGTTTGAGTGACACAGACCGCTGTGCGGCCCAGTCTAATCCCTTTGCGTGTAATGAGCCGCCGCCATTTTGTCGACATGACAGCTGTCATGCGCTTCCCGCGCTTTTGAACGTCATGGTGGGTAATTAGGATGGGAATAAAAACAATTCACTTGCTTGTAAGCTTATAAGCTTACAAGCAATTTATTGAATAATGAATTGTTAGATACCTAACTTATAAATAAGTCATCTAACAATCCATGTAGGTTTTATTTAGTCATATAAACACGAAATAAAACCGGGCTTCGGATTAGTTTTACGACGTAGGTATTTCACAAGGGAGGTAAGCAACTACCTAGATACCTGGTTACTACATAATCTCTAAAACCTTGCTGAAGAACCTAGTTATTAGCAGTAATAACCTCATCAGAGTAAGAAACACATTAGACCAAATCAAACCTAGAGAACAAGCAGGCTTTAGACCAAAATACTCGACTACGGATCACAACTTCACTTTAACCCAGGTAATTGAACGGTACATATAATAAACGACTCTACATTGTCGTCATAGATTATTCTAAAGCTTTTGATACCATCTCACACCAGGCACTATGGACCGCGCTAGAGTCCCAGGGTTATATCCATATCCTAAAGGAAATATACCTACAGCCGTAGTACAGCCACAGTAAGGATGGAAAATGTAGGTAGGAAAACCATTTCACATATTGAGAGGCGGTTTATTATTATTATAACCTCATCAGAATCCATTAATAGTAATATTTATTTTAGTCGAGATCTACGAAGGCTCTTTCTTACTGGTAGCGGTTAACAGGTGCGAATTTATGTCAAATTCTAGAGTGCCTAATTTAGAAGTTAAAGTGGTAAAACAATGTACAAAACAGATTATACGCTTCAAAGCAACAAACAGAGCTGAAATATTTCTGTTTAGCCTCCTAAACTTGTTTCAAACTATGTTCGAGTTTGAAACAGCCGCCATATTGGTTTGACAGGACGCCGGCCGCCATATTGCGTAGAATGGCAGATATTTTGCAAACGATTTCAAAATTTTGAGAAGTGGCGTTTTACTTTTTTGTTAATTTTGCCGCAAACCAGTACACGCCTATAAATGAACAAAAATACCACACAACATTATTTGACAACCTCTGTGGCGCGGCAGGCGAACGTTCGCCTGCGACGCAGGAGGTTGCGGGTTCGATTCCGCCTCGGAACAAATATTTGTGCGATCTGCAGATATTTTTTCGGAGTGTTCTGGGTATTTTCTATATATCAAAAATATCTATCTATGTAATACACTGTATTAAGTATACCAGTTGTCTTGTACCCATAACACAAGCTCTGCTTAGCTTGGGGCTAGATAATGTTGTGTGAACTGTCCAGCATTATTTAATTATTTATTTATAAATGGTGGCATTTATATACTGCAATGATGACTGGGATTAAATAAAGAAAGAAGGACAAATTATTTGTTTGGAACGGCACACATGGATGGAGAAATAACACTAAGACAAATAAAAAATAAAAAAAACGGCCAAGAGCGAGTCGGACTCGCCCATGAAGGGTTCCGTAGCAGCAAGTAACATAATATTATGAAAGTTCTTGGATGGATTATGATATATGACGTATTAAAAAAAACTTCTTACTAGATCTCGTTTCGTTGGAAGTTTACATGGTAAATCATATATTTTTTTTAGTTTTATCATTCTCTTATTTTAGAAGTTATGGACACACTTTTTACCACTTTGGAAGTGTCTCTCGCGCAAACTATTCAGTTTAGAAAAAAAATTATTAGAAACCTCAATATCATTTTTGAAGACCTATATACGGGTATTTTTTTTTTTTTGAGTTTCAGTTCTACGTATGGGGAAACCCCAAAAATTTACTGTTCTTTTCTATTTTTTTGTGAAATTCTTAATGCGGTTCACAGTATACATCTACTTACCAAGTTTCAACAGCCTAGCTCTTATAGTTTCGGAAAAAAGTGGCTGTGACATACACGGACAGACAGACAGACAGACACGACGAATCTATAAGGGTTCCGTAATTTTTAGTTACGGAACCCTAAAAAACAGAAAACATAATTGGTAATAAATATAGAAGGCAAAAACTAAGTGTATCTAATTTAACTAGGTACAATTAATTGAGTGTCTCTCAGTGCCATCCACGCAGTGACGTCACAAATTGGAGTCCGACAAATTGGAATTAGTGCTATATCGTGAGCATGTGACTGCTGTGCTGTGTCCGGCCTACGAATATACTTCGTCTCCTCTCGTGGATGTCGTAATAGCCAACTTAGGGATTACACCAGGGGATGCGCAGCAGCAATCCACCTGATAACTCAAGACCAATACTGCTATATCCATCTTATGACAAATCAATTCAATTCAATTTATTTATTTCATACATTGTCCATATTTTGTTAGTTCGCTCATAATAATGTTAGTAGGCAGGCACATTTACAATCGGTTCAAATCGGTTGTGGCAAATCCCCTCATTGCAGTCTATGGAGAAGGCTTTTCCCAGTAGTGGACGTCTTTAAATGCTGGCACAGGGCTGGTGATGATGATGATATAGATGATGTGAGTGGCCATCGCTTACAAACAGTTACATTATTTGCGCGGCTTACAGAACATTTATTTATTGCCGTGGGATGGAAAACTGACATAGATAAAACGGTAACAGAAAACTAGTTGCCGATAAATTTCCGCACTAGGTAAGTAATGAGGCTTTCCTTTTATAAATGTGTAGGTATACCTAATTATTTTTTATTTACCCAGTAAAAGTCCTTCCTTATAATAAAAGCAATTATCCATGTACTTGGCCCGTATACAATTAATTGTTTAATTAATTACTGTTGTAATTAAAATATATTCAAGGATATTTCCGATAAAAATTGTCGCCGTTGGTTTTGTACTGTAAAAAACCTGTTTTTATCGTTAACTTTTTAGTTCAAAGAAATTATATGTTGAGATCCACCAACTTATCTGTGGAATTAAATGTATGTAGATGATAGAAAATGTAGGTAAATGGTTCTACGGATAAGTTGGTGTATCTTTATAGTTAGAATGACGTTAATTTATTTATTTTATTGGGGTTCTGTCACAGAATAAATATAAAGAGAACACAAGTAGTTCTGTCGCCTTCGGCCGCATACGAAACCGGGAGGTTTGTAACCATTAGAGGTAGAAGAAAATATCTTCTTTTTACGACACTAGTTACTCATGGAAGAACAAATACATCTGTGTGGTCGGACAAGGACGTCTTGGTAAAACTAACCATTATGATGAGAATATACATTCTATAGGCTCTAGTAAAAAAACACGTAAAAAAAGTAAAAAAGTACGTGGGTAGTCTACACCGTCTACATTATGTAGGTACTCGTATCTTGAGGTACCTAGTTACCGCCATGCCATCGCGAAAGTGTTATTTCATTTTATTTTTCGTGGGATGAATACGGCCTACATCGTGGGCAGAATCCGGAAATAAATATTCGTGGGATGAATACGGAAGGGGTTGCAATCACATTATAGGTATACCGTTTTTCTTGGTACCTTACTGCCTATATCTTGCTAGCTTGTGGCCTCACAAGATATATTTACCTAATAGCAACTATTATATATTCTGTGCTAATAATAGGAATCAGTACTTAGCTTAGGGGAAACCTTAAGCATTTGAAACTAAGATGTAAAATCTACTCATCATTTTTTTACAAATTCTTGGGATTAATTTGGCGATTAAATTTTCGACCACTTCTCGGTATCCGATTGAGCTGAGATTTGGCTATTATATATTATTATATTTTTATATTATAGTACTTGTACTATTATTTATTTTGTGATTATAGCATATTTATTCTGTGATTATAGTGACAGCGAGCTGATCCGATGGATGGAGACGGAAGGTGGACAACGGAACTCCTCGATGGATAATAGTAGACTGGCCGTGTTTAGGTTCATTTCGATCACTAATTTCATAAAAGCTGGTTTTGAAATAGATATTTTTAACAAAATACTTACTTATTACAAAAATACAATGTAGATTATATCCGTTAAAAATATTAAAATTAAAATTGATAGCACCTGTCATTACTTAAATGTTTTTAACAGTTCATTCACTATCTAGGTTATATTAAACAACCCTCTTAAAATAATCAAATTAACATTCCATCCCTAATTTTAACGGCAGTTAAAAATAACCAAATAATTTTATGGAGTGTCATAACTACTCTGCCCTAGTGCATAAAATGGTTAATTACATCGTTTTAAATTTACTGCTACTTAAATACCGTCAGTTAATGTCTATGGTTTGATGGATGTTGACAGATTTTAGGGTTTCACTTATTAAAAACAAGAGGGTTACTGAAAGAGAGCCCTTAAAATTAAAAATATTAAAATTAAAATTGATAGCACCTGTCATTACTTAAATGTTTTTAACAGTTCATTCACTATCTAGGTTATATTAAACAACCCTCTTAAAATAATCGAATTAACATTCCATCCCTAATTTTAACGGCAGTTAAAAATAACCAAATAATTTTATGGAGTGTCATAACTACTCTGCCCTAGTGCATAAAATGGTTAATTACATCGTTTTAAATTTACTGCTACTTAAATACCGTCTGTTGATGTCTATGGTTTGATGGATGTTGACAGATTTTAGGGTTTCACTTATTAAAAACAAAAGGGTTACTGAAAGAGAGCCCTTAAAATTATAACTTCAATTTCGGATTGCGTGAATCAAAAAAAGGTTTTTGAAAAAAAAAAACTTCGTGCTCCTTAAATGGCTGATTTGTTGTAAATTTAGTTGGCTTTTAAAGTGACTAAGGGACTGTGGTGACTCTAATATATAAATGGATGAATATTTCTTCGTCGATTCCCATTTGTCACTACTAGATTTGACCCCACTGGTGATAAATGGGAATTTGAATCCCATTTGTCACCAGTAATAACAAATTCCAATTTTTAGGTCCCAAGTACAGTCAAAAAAAAATTTCTTTGATTTTTTTATTCCTGGACTTTTCACACAACATATCTAGCCCCAAGCTAAGCGGAACTTGTGTTATGGGTACTAGATAACAGATATACTTAATACAATAAATAATACATAGATAGATATTTTTTATTATAACATAGAAAATACCCAGAACAGCCTGAACAAATATCTGCGATCGTACAAATATTTGTTCCGAGGCGGGAATCGAACCCGCAACCTCCTGCGTCGCAGGCCAAGTTTCGCCCGCCGCGCCACAAAGGTCGTCTTCTTTTGGACTTCTTTACTCCACCATCAGCTATTCAATAACTGCCGTATAACATTGCGGCTGTAATGAGCCGCAAACATATTATATTATAACAGTTATTTCTACTGCTTTGGCCCTAATACAAATTCTCAGGCTTTCGATGGAGCTGGTTCCAATGGAGCCAGCGAAGGAGCCAGTAGTGAAAGCTGAGGTCGACATTGGCAGCATTGGTTAGGTTAGAGTTGGGACGTGATTGTCTATCAGTTTATCGATAGTTTAGCAGTCTGTGAAGTTAATCAATGTTTCTACAATATCCCAAGTGTACGGCTGAGATAACAGTAAAAACGTAGGTCGAACATTGGTTATATAATGGTTGGTTATATAGGATGAGTCGGCGATATATCGATAGTTTTGAAGTGAGATTTATCGGCGCCAATAAACTTTGCCAAGTTGAGCATATATCGTGATAACGGATGATACTAATTCCAGGAATATATTGCGAACACCCGATCCGTGAACACTTCTGAACACATTTTCTGGAGTAGGACAAGCAAGTTATGGAGGCATGCATACCACACACACCCGATAGCACGGCAGGGCTAGTACGCATGCAAAGCACGCCTCGGCACAGAATAAATAATAGTACATAGCCTCGGTAGAAATTACCTTATTACCTATCGCAGAAAACATTACCACATACGTAGTAACTAATATATAATCTGTGACTACACCTCTAAAAGTCGTCGCTTCGGCTGTTCGCAGTATATATCTTAGCTTAACTTCACTCAGTACCGTGAGGGGTGGCACAAAAGCCTCTCAGTGCCAAAAGCCCAGTATTGGAAGTTGGGCTGATGATGATGATGATGTTTAAACTACAGTTTTCTACTGGGTCAACAGTTATATTACCTGGCTCGTCTTATTTTTAACAAATCTGCAGCTGATTTTATTATTATTATTATTATTATTTAAAATTATAGACGAGCAGCTTTCGCTTTCGCTTTTAGAGCGTGAAAGTAAATTACAAAACCGTAGCTATCAACTGTTGTACCTATATTAGTGTGTTGTTGCTAACACGCGATTGTACACAATAAGATACAAAGAATTGGAGTCCATCACTGAACAATGGGCCATTGATTACTTAATTGGCACAGTCATCGGCCACCTTATTTAACGACGAGGAGGGGTCAGTTATGTTTCTTAAAAAGGTAAAACATGACTGTACTATAAGTACAATACTGTATTATAAGTGATTATTGTTTTTTAAAGTGCTGTCGATGACAGATAAGTATGAACCTATTACGTTTATTTGTATTCCAGTTTTGAAAATGATTTAATTGATTAATTGATGTTGTCTATATTCTCCAATGACAATTACTTAACTAACTATACATAAATATGTAAACTCACGCCTGTTTCGCGGAAGGCTAGGCAGAGACCACGGATTTCCACTTGCTACGATTCTGATACCTCTTTTACTTCATTCACTCTCATCACATTCTTCATACATGCTCGTTGGTTAAGGGCCTTTATCCAGAACGTCTCCGATCTGATCTGAATACGTTTGCCGAGGTGTCCTTCCCACTGTCCTATTCACGCTCGTCTTATGTACCCGTTTCGTCAATCTACTATCGTCCATCCTTTCTACATGCCCAAACCATCTAAGCATACATTTACAACTAAAAAAAAACTATCTTTCAACTTTAACTAACTATAATAAGTAGTTAATTACCTACGAAATAGCTTCAAACATCGCAACAACCGATAGGTTTTAAAACCTTTAAGGTTTTTTAAGCTTTAGCTAACACAAATTTGGATCTATAAATGGGTCGGAGCGGAGACATTGAGCTGATTACAGGATTTGCAGGTAAAAATGCACACAGAAATTTGAAAATACCGGAGCCGAACTATTATTTAATCTGTGCCTATGCCCAGGGAGATGGATTTTGACTTTGTGGCCCACCAATTTGAGGCCCAAATTATTTTGGATAAGGGAGGGCCGATTATGATGATGATGATAATATAAGATTTGTAGTAGTGCAAGACAGGATAGAGGGCAAGAGACCACGCAATGGCCAAATCTTATCGGGGCCATCACACCAATTTACACAATCCTTCATGACATGACTGAATGTTCACGCAATGCCACGAGCTCGACCTCTCTATCAAGAGTATGGGACTAGTCTTTCGCTACAATTTTATCTAAAATATTGTCATAATGGCGTCTTGTATTGACATCATTGGTATAGTATATATCCACGTTTTTAATGTTTTACATACATTTTTTTAAATATTCTGTCAAAAATAATATACTTTCTTATGAAAGATTTTTCGAAAATGTCAAGGGTAAAAAACAGCAGGAGGCCTTAGGAAGAGGATAGATATGAGTTAACAACACGATCGATAACACATCTATCGACAGTGTCCCATCTCTAGCGGGTCACAGCGGCCACGCAGCCAATCGTGACTGTTTCAACTGCTCAATGACATCATAAACCATGCGATGGATTTATACGCACATTCATGCTATGATTAAACTCATAGAAACCAATGGGTTCCGGTTTTGAGGTTGCCGGTGAAATTACAAGCTTAAACATCTCATCATCAGCAGCTTTTAGACGTCCACTGCTGAGGCTTCTCCCATAGAATACAATGGGGGGGATTTGCCGTAATCACCACGCTTGCCAGGCGGATTGGTGATTACAGCATTGGTTACTCAAGTGGATCCTGCCTGCTGCACATCTCCTGGTGTAATATCTCAGTCGGCTTTTACAACATCCATGGGAGGAGATTGAGGGGTCTATTCTTATGGCCACATCACGGTACGGCTTAGATACCTACACATTTAAAACATGCAGACTTTCCCATTTTCACCTATCAATCACGGGTCACCTTACCCTTACGGGACACTTTACGTCAGATTGACTGGTTTCTCTAAAGACTGTCACGTAAGACGCTACCTATGTTAAAATTTTGGAGTCGTTGCGTTACACGCTCATGCAAAGGTAACTTGATACTAACACAGTAGGTAATTACTTGAGGATGTGAGTAGTTCATGTTTGATCCATTGATAATTATCCATTGTCCTGTTCGATCCATTATACCTATAATTTTGTTCCTGTTTGATCCATTCTCCAATGAATCATTTTAAAATGATTATTTTAATTAGTTTTTTAAAGCAATGGTAGCCTAACGGTTCAATAGTGCAACTCAGAATCCAACGATACCGGGTTCGATCCTAGGCTCCGCACCAATGACTTTTCTAAGTTATGTGCGGATTTCCATCGCTCTGTGCTTCGGAGGGCACGTTAAGCTGTCGGTCCCGGCTGTTATTGATTAATAGCAGTCGATAAGCCATGTCAGAGGCCCTCGGGCGGCTTGATAAACTCTGACACCAGAGGCCAGCACTACCTCATACGAAACGAACGAACGAACGAGTTTTTTGTTCCTGTTGAATCTAAATAAATCAAGCATAGAAACACGATTGGTAACACGGTTGGGACCTTTTCTCGATAGTTTTTTTTTTAAATATCCTAGGCATGTGCCAACTGACGGTGAACGGTCGGTACAGACGTCTGTCTGAAGTTTTTCTGTCTTTTGTATACTAAGTCCATGGTCTTTACAGTCAGCAGTTTTATCAAACATGTCAGAGCTTTGCTGCATGCTGCCTAGCAAATGTCATTTTTTCAAAAACCAATTATTATGGAGACAAAATTTCGGAAAATCTGGTGAAAAGTGAGGAAAGTTACCAGGAAATCTCATTTTTAAATCTGGTGACCATAATATAATGACCCACTAGGCAACCTCACCTTCTACCCGGAGAAATGTAACTAAATTAAATTACGTTAGTAAGTGACACTAATAGCACATCCATTGAGTCACACACCCTCGGTAAAGCACACGTTACCGCACTTAAACGATGTAAAATATTATTACAATTTATAAAGGATGACCTTTTGATATGGTTTTATTGACTTAATTGAATTAAATAAGTGTTGTAAATGTACTTAGAGAGAAAAACTTTATATTATCTCTACGATGGACTTAGCATTCCATTCACTATCAAAGTCTAAATATGGCACCTTTGAAACGATGACAAATGAGTTCGATACATTGCCGGTTCACACTCTAGTCCGTCAAATGTCCTTTGACGACCTCTGTGGCGCGGCGGGCGAAGGTTGACTTGAAAATTCAACAAAAAAAGAAAACTTAAAGTTACGGCTTATTTGAAAAGGCATTCAACAAACTGGAGAAATTATATAACAGTTCGATATTCGTTTCACTAGAAACGGGATATTTACCATGATAATATTTGAGATTTGATTGTTCCCGATTAGGGAATGCAAATATTCGATAATTTGTTGTATTCGAATATTCGAATATTTTTCCAGCAGAGGAATGTAGGCCGTTGATTGGTTTATTTAGTATTTATTAATTGTTATGGTAATATTTGAATATTCGAATATTTAAAATTTACTATTCGAATATTAATTTCAAACTGATATTCGAATAATTCGAATAATCGAATATTCGATTGCAATCCCTATTCCCGATATGATTGTTCCGAAACTCAAAAATCATGGTAAATATCCCTTTTCTAGTGAAAAGTAGGCGCTGATAGTTTCAAAAGTTATAAAATAGACTGCCTCATATTTATGTAAAAATTCACATAGGTAGGTACATACTTAAACAAAAGTTACGAAAAGAAAATTAGATGATACGAACTAAGATTTACGAGTATGTGAAGCGAATAAAAAAATTCGGAAAAATAAGAAACACGGAAGTTGCACAATATCTCCACTGAAAACAACTAAATAACTATAAACACGCCGTCGACACGCAAAGCCATACACACATACAACGATAGACCCCATTAACAGTAAATAAATTGCGTGAGCAGACCATTTACAATTGATAGAACTGCTACGGTATCAGCTCCTTATTATTAGTAAAGTTTACGTAGTGACTATTATCTAATCTGCGGTAAAATACATACGTACAAAGTCAAAAGTCAAAAATATTTCAATCAGTCTTAGGCTGCGTTTCCATTGACGCGGAGCTGTGCGGAGATGAGCGGAGAATAGCGGTGAAAAGTGGTAAGTGTTTCCACTGAAGCAGAAAGGAGAGGAGCGGAGCGGAGCGCAATTTTGAGCTCAGTTTGTCTCCATCTTTCAGAAAGAGCATATGTCATGTTGTCGCTTAAAAAGAAAAAAGCAATCCTTTTATATCTTTCCTTACTTGACGACGAAGATAACGAATCAGATGAAGTAGCATTGACTGTTGCAACTTTTTTGGATATGAAGAGAAAACATAGATTCTGGATTCGACAACATATAAAATATCGTTCTGTGCATGGAGAATTTTCAACTTATTTCCAAACGTGTATAAACACGGGAATTGTTTAACACTTTCAATGAACTTCTCATCCATTTTGATACGTATTGCACCTATGACGTAGCGTTGATAACTACTACGACGCACTGCGCGCGAGTCGTGGCGTCACACCCTCCCCCGCACCCCGGTCCGCACCTCGCAGCTTCGCTCTCCTAGCTACCCTCCGCAACGCACCGCCCCGCTGTCCTCCGCTCCGCATCACCTCGCTTATTTTATATGAATATCCGTTCAGCTCTGCCCCGCTCCGCTCGTGCTGTTTCCATTGAAGCGGAGCAGAGATTTCGAGCATAGTGATTGGTCAATTCATGCACCGCTAAGCACCGCTCCGCCCAACTCCGCGTCAATGGAAACGCAGCCTTATTATTGTGTAGTTGAAGCATATGGATACAGCGCTTTACATAACGTGGACAACGGGAAGGGATTTTTTGACTTCCCGTTGTCCATGTTGACGTGGACAAGACAACGTGAACATCGGGAATAAACCGTCTTAATCCCACACTAGGGTATCTAGGCGAGCAACTCGCTCGCCGCACCTCAGAGGTCGTTTAGTGTATCGCGTGTCTTTTAAATGAGTGGATTTTATCAAAAACCATAGTTATTTCTTCCATAAATTATGACTTGACGGAGACTCTGACGACTTATACCCTTGACATTGGCGAAATTGAAGAAAACTTTCCTCAGAAGAAGAAAAGAGAGGAAAAGTGTCAATTTGGTTGAACCGTGTATTGTCAGCATTCTCATCTCATACACTGGTAATTTCTTGGTCATTTAATGTTTGTATGTATGTTCGGGTCAAATCTTGCAACTGAATTTTGAAGCAGTTATCTTCAACCGATTGAGCTGAAATTTGGCAACCTGTCATGTTCCGATGACAATACAATATTATGGTGACAGCGAGCTGATCTGATGATGGAGACAATGGACAATGGAACTCCTCGATGGATAATAGTAGCCTGGCCGTGTTTATGCTCATTTCGATCAGCACACGGTGAATTTAACTGATGATGAAAAAACCAGTGTGTTCAAAGGCCTTGGTGCGGAAGAGCCTTGCGGGTGGCTCTTTTATTGAAAAACATCGATCAGTCACCCCTTTCCAACCCCAATCCACTAAACACCCATATTGTAAATCTATTTGGATACTCCCATATAAACAACTTTCAGACACCACAGTAAAACAATTATTTTAGATTCGCGTGACGGGTGGGGTGATAGGACACGCCGCCTAACACGCAATGCCACTAACATTCCGGTATTCCACGAATTTATTTGAGTAATCCTGTGTCTAGACGAGTTTCATGTTAGGGGGAAGTAGAAATAATTTTTAGGTATTATATTAGACATAATATTTTGTATTTGCGGAACAAATATTTGTACGATCTGCAGATATTTGTTCAGTGTGTTCTGGGTATTATCTATGTGTAATAAAAATATCTATCTATGTAATGTATTGTAGTTATCTAGTACTCATAACACAAGCTCTGCTTAGCTTGGGGCTAGATAATGTTGTGTGAACTGTCCAGCATTAATTATTTATTTATAGTGTTTTATTGGTTCAGGCATGTGGTTCAGGGACCTTCGTAGCAAAGCTGATGATATTTATGTAATACTCTCAATTACATTGGTTCAGGCGCAAAACGTCCATTTCTCTTGAGGATTTTGATCAGATTATCTTCAAAGATATGTGTGATGAAATCCAGATAATTGCAGTCATTTCATGAGCTAGATTTTGAACTACCTAAAAAGTCTTATTTGTACACACATACATACATACATAGACACAGACACACGCCGTTTTCCCCAAAAGGGTGGGCAGGGCAATGGGCCACTTTTCACTGTGAATTACACCATCGTGGGATATAGACGCGACCAGTGGCGAGCTCATCGCCCCCATTGCTTCCCACCACTGACTCAGCTAATGCTTTCTTCCAGTAATAACACATTCCCAGCAGCCAGGACAAATCTTATACCAACAAATCTTACAAACAAGTCCGGGTAATCCCTTAGTCGGCTTTTACTAAATCCTCGGGAGGAGAATGCTGTCAATAAATATATCTCGAAATGTAAGCTTCTTTCTCGTATTATGTTATTAAAGCGATAATCCGTTTGTATAATCTGGTAATAATTATAAAATATAAAATATTGTCTCCATAAAGTTCTGCAAATGGCATCGTAAACCTAAATCAGATTAGCTTACTTTCAAAGTAGAAAGTTGCATACTTTCACGTTTAATAGTTTAGTTAAGTTATTGCTGAAAATATCTTAATCAACAATAAACCGGTTAAATGCGTGTGGGGCAATGCCTAGCGTAGGGTTAAATTCAATTCGCGTTTTCAAAATTCGTTCAGGGCTTCAGAACGAAGCGACGCGTGACCCGAGAGCTGGCTCTTATCTGGCCACACGCATAGGTATTGACATTCAGCGTGGCAATGCAGCCAGCATCTTAGGGACGCTTCCGTCTGATAGTGATTTGGATCAGTTGAGCTATCTTTAGATCGTTAGCAGCGGTCTTCAGGTAGTACAACTGGTACATCAAGAGTCACTGTCTAGTCATAAACACTTTAAAATGGTGGCAGAAAAACCAAGGTTTCGGAGAACAAAATCCACCATTCCACAGAATAAATAATAGTACAAACAATACACTGCTATCTATCTACACCACACATAATATGCTCTTTATATATTTATGTTACACCGGTTCAAATGCCACCAAATTACACGATATAAAGAAAACTTAATAAAGTGAAAATAGATAAAAATCAAGACATTTTTTCACGGTTACTTTTTGTAACTTGTTATTTTTATTCTATTGATATTACTTATATTTATAGGTAGGTACCTCAATTGAGGTTCACAGCGGTATCAGGTACAGCGAGTACCATGCTAGAACCACAGAATAAATAATAGTACAAGTACTAGAACTACACACAGACACGCAGATCACATGCACAAACATTTGTCCCGCAGCGGGATCAATCAGAAGGGATCCAACAGGAATTTAAAAGTTGCCTGAAAATGTTAATCGAACCCGCGACCTCTCCCATCTTAGGGCAAAGATATTACTATAGACACTTACCTTCAGATTGTCGTAACATATTCTACCTGAAATATAGCACGCCGGTCTCGTAGACAGAGGCAATAATACATGTTTCAATATCGTAATGTACCTACAGTCGCGTAGTAAAGTCGTATACTGACATTGACAGCTGTCTAGCCCATTACAATATCGAATTGCTAGTATGTACGCTTCATAGGACGTTGTATGCCATTATTGGAAGTGGGTTTGTACATTATACTGTATGGTTTTTGAGAGCTGTAAATGGGTCTGATATATCGAGTGGTTACTAACAGAGGGCTTAGTAGACGGGTTTTAAATTTGGAACAACTCGGTATAACGTCCTATGAAATCTTCCGGTGGCTTTTTTTCGGCCATTTTCGAAAAGAGACGTCGTCTACTTTTATTTTATTTCATTTCCTAGTGTTTTTGCGAGTTATTTTGTGTAAATTTGGTGGCATTTAACCGATGTAGCTCGTCTATAGAGCACAGGTGTAGTGAAATGAAATGGAAGTGTATTGCGTAACTTTTCAAATAGGTGGAAATTCACAACCAAAGATTTTGTAAAACGGCCACCGTTTTACTAAAACATGACTTGACTGTGACTTTGGCGACTTGAAAGGATTGTGACGTTGCAAAATACAATAATAAAATTATACTTGAAAATGGTTATAAAACGGAATATAACGAAAACCGAATTGCGAGTCGAAATGTTGTTTTTGTGCAGAAAATGATAGCGGACTTGAACAACAATAAATATAGGTTCGCAATTATAGTCCGATATTCGGGATTCCGAATGCAAAACTTAGACAAACCTATACCTACTAGGCGGCCCTCTGATCCGTTGGGTATGATCCGATGGACTTTGATCTTATTTTATTAGTGCTAGATTGTACCTACCGTAACTGTTGTCTCTGAGATCACCTTGAAGTATTGGGAGTTGGGACCTATTGTTCGACTTTCTACGAAACATGATCTAGTTCCCCGACGGCACAGGGGAGGTCTAAGTACGCCGTCCCCCTGAGTAGGTAGGTATCCTAACAGGTTTTGACAAACGTATAAGTATACTTATTTCATGTTATTTTGTTTCAGGTAAGAATGCTTGGATTGGTGACGTCACCTAGATTCAACTGGGAGTTGGGACAGCCGAATACGAAATTCTATTCCTAGACGAAGCAAGTAATTTTTTTTAAATCTTTGAGCGCTTTTTTACTGAATCCCTTCTCCCATTAAGATACGCACAGGTGATTCAAGTATCCTGCAAGTCTCGCGGAGACTAGTCGCCGCCAAGTATGTCACATACATTTGAATGCAAGCTAGTGTTTGAGCCAGCATTCGTATGTGAGATACTTGGCGGCGACTTGTCTCCAAGACTTGCAGGGATACTGGAATCGCCTGTGCGTATCGTAATGGGAGAATAACCTAAGTTTTAAAAATAAAATAAAGTATTCTTTCAGCAAAATATCCTATCTACAATATTTAAGGTACATTCCCTCTTCGACCAAAGTATTTTATTTACGTCGATGCATTCCCTTCATGTCGCATGTCTTGGGACGTCCTGTAGGTATTCTTTGACTGTGGGTTAAATACATTCGGTAACAACACAAAATAAATTTGCTTAGAATTTTTACACGTCTTTGAAACTCTTTATTGTATTGTACAAGAACTATTTTGCATACAAACAGACACCATCACATAGTAGATATGTAGAAATTATAGGACGATGCTCGCATACTAATGTCGCATGTATTGACGAAGCTTGGGTCTTTGACCTACGTCTTATCACCTTCTTGCAATAATATTTTACTACAAGACTGTCCAATTTTACAAGCTTTTATTTAACTTGCAATGTATGTTTATTTGTCTGGGTGGAATCCGGGTGGAATCTTGTAATTGAATTTTAAAGCAGTTATCCTCAATCGATTGAGCTGAAATTTTGCATAAAAGTTCCGATGACAATACAATATGATGGTGACAGCGAGCGGATCTGACGATGGATACGGAAGGTGGACAATGGAACTTCTCGATGTATAATAGTAGACTGCTGGTTGTGTTTAGGCTCATTTTTATCAGCACACGGTTACAATCACTAATTTTGTAAAAGCTTGTATAGAAAAATATATTATTACGAGAACAGCCCTCATATTCGCTATGAACAAACTTGAGATAACGCGGGGTCGTTACGATATCTGCGTGGAATCATCGTATAAAATACTTTATGACGTCACAAGTTATTGGCAAGGAATCTCCTATGGTCATAGCGTATAAGGGCGAAGTTTGGTTGATTCTTAATTTCAGCGTCCTTACAAAAGCAAATCTTTGTACAAAAGTATTTGACAGCCTGCATTCCTTCACACCGTATTAACACAATTAGCGAGAATTAGGTCAGGCCTCGCCTACTCCGTAACAATTAATGGTGCTATCATATTTTTGGTTTACCTGACACTGGCTGCGTTAAAGGGGACGGGAATTGGGTTATGTTTAATGGCCTTTTTTATTATGGCGGTTTTTCTATAACATGCTTTGAGTAAACACGCAAAAGGAGAGTGGTCAACGTTGGCCCTATACAAAGGACACGGCCAGAGATTGTGACATACACAAAAGCGCTCTAGATGGTAACTATTGACTCTTCCTGCTATTTTCGAAAAGAGACATCGTATACTTTTATTTTATTTCATTTCCTAGTGTTCTTGTTTAGTGTGAAAGGAGTCTTTATTTTATTTTTAAAACTTAGTAATACCACAGAATATATACTAAGTAGTACAAGAATACTGCACTCAAATATTTTCCAAAAATTACTTGCTTCGTCTGGGAATCGAACCGAATATTTAATGGAATCAAACATTTTACGTTATTTGTTTTGTTATAAAATACGTGTTTTTTTTATCCATTCATAAAAATATGGGTGTTTTTTTTCACATTTAAGTCGGTTCGATTCCTAGACGAAGCAAGTAATTTTCAGAAAAACCTTGGAATGCAGTATTAATATGTTAAAAAAATAAAATATAGTCTCCTTTAAGCAAAATATCCTATCTACAATATTTAAGGTACTTTCCCTTCAGGTCGCATAGTCTTGGGACGCCCTGTAAATATTATAATTACCTATAGCGGTAAGTAATGTTTCCTGTCCATCATTATGCCCTTGCCCCAGAAGGAATATAGAATAACTGGGAGTAGGGTAAGTCCGTTAAATAAAGGCCAGTAAATAAATTGGCAACCCCAAAGGCGTGGCTGGTGGCGGCACAGCGTGTTCTACTGACGCCTAATGCTAGGTGTGTCCAACTACGTCATGAAATATTGGATGCGGTATTTAAAATTATGTGACCCAAAAAAAACCGTTCCAGAGGGACTCGAACCTGCCAGTAAATCCCATTTGTTTTAGATAGATAGATGTTGTACACCAAAAAATAAAAACAATAGGATTAGGTAACTAAATCAAATTACAGTACAGTGGGCCTTATCGCTGACAGCGATTTCTTCCAGGCAACCTTTGGATGGACAGTAATGAGCGAAGCAATACGGCGGTGCACAGAGTAAAATAAATAATAAGTAATAAAAACAATTAAAATACAACGTTTACATAACTCGAATACATATCTTCAGCTATACATATCCGCATCATTAGCTTAAATCGGCGATGCGATGCTTTGATCAATTCGGCCATGGAACAAGCCAAGGTGACAACATTTGTGGGTACTATCATTGCAATGCGCCTGCAATTTCACCGGAATAGAGCAATGCGAGCACTACTACTTTGCGGCAGAAAAAAGTATCAAGTTGCATAAAAAGAAACTAAAACTTCGTAGGAAAATATTACAAAATATTCTGAAAAGGAACATAAAGTGTTTTTCGTAGATCTCTGTGCCCACGAAGCATTATTAGCGACCGCGTTCGTAGTATTCTGTGGCGCTACATTAGCACTTTAGCAAGCTTTCAATTACCCACGGTGACCACTGACCTCTGCCACACAATAAATAATAGTACCTACCACAGCCACGGAATTAAGTTGGTTGCTTTTTCATACCAACGTATTTTAGCAAATATGGGCGAACAGTGTACCTATAATTTTACACTGAAATGACTGTTGTTGGATTTATATGGGTCATTATTTGCGACAAATCAAATTTGGTTAAAGAAAACAGTGGATTCATAGCGAAAATAACATCAAAATTTTAGTACATACAAGTCATTTCGATGTTGTAGAAAGTTTTGTAAAATTATCTATATTTTACGAGATATTCAATAAAAAGCGCTTTTTTCGCCTTCTAACCTCAAAATAGCACCTTCGCCGCTTGATTTCGGGTTCTCAGGCGGAAAAATAGTATACAAAACTCGTTCGGAAAAGCTTCTTTACAAACCTCTTTACATCCCTCGCCTTCGGCTCGGGCTGTAAACCTCTCGGTTCGTAAATATAAGCCATTCCGAACACGTATGTTATCTACTATTTCGTGCGGGGCGAGGCGTTTTTTTTGTATGAACATTTATGCCTGGTGTTGGCGCAGTTTTGGGTTGTGCTGTGCAATAAATAATTTTGTATCTATAAATAAATAAGTACAAGATACTGTACAATTTTTTTTTTTTTAAAACATTGATAGACCTTTGTTTGACCACGATCTCACCTGTTGGTAAGTGACGATGTGGCCGAAGATGGAGCACAAAGGTCTAGAAGGCACCTTTTCACTCTAGCCCTGAAGAGACCCAGATTATAGTTTTCAGGAAAGACAGACGACGGTATTGTATTCCACTCCTTAGCAGTTCGCATTATAAAGTTAGAACTGAAACGTTTTGTGCGAATAGAAGGTATACTAATGAGGTAAGGATGGTACTGAGCCGTATGCCTGCTCGTCCTATGATGAAAAGGAGATGGTTGAATCAGATCGTGCAGTTCCTGGGAGCATTCCCCGAAATGTAACCTATAGAAGATCGCAAGGCATGCAACCTTACGGCGGTGCTCGAGACTCTGGATCTTAGTCTCCGCCATAAATGTCGCTCACCTATAAGCCTGAAATCTCTACGTTCGATCGAGTCCAAGGCAGCAAGCTGGTGTTTGTGATTGTACTTTAGGCATAGTACCTTAGGCTGATGGTCTCCAGTGGCTCGCAAAGATAAGTTTTTAAAACTTTTATCCATTAGTTTCATTTTTCACGTTCAAAACTAAGTTATACTAGTCTCCCATTCATTCTACGTCCGTATTCCAAAACTTTCAAAGTACCGTCGCGTTTAAAAGCGTTTCCGTGTACGTCGCGCTCGTTAGCGCTAACAAGTGGCGCCCTCTTTGAACGCTCCGGGACACAGTACTTTTGTTTCGTTGATGTGTTTTCAAATGGGCGTTGAAACGAATAAAAATTGTAACTGGTACGGGAATAAAGCATATCGTATGAGTAAATAATAGTAGATTATGCGCTATGGGAATAAAGCCGTGTCTTACGTTGCCGGCGGCATATTGAACCCTGAGCGAAACGAGGGACTCAGGGAGTCATATAGAGTCCCGAGTGAAGCGAGTTCAAGCTGCCCAAGACGATGACAGGCTTTATTCCAGAGGAGCATACTCTACTTTTCACTCATTCTGCGAGACAATAAAAATTCACTGAAAATCACAGCACCTAGAAAGATGTACTACTTCATCCGAGCACAGTACCAACACCGTCTTTTGTTTCACATTCCTTGAAATTGAGTTCTGCTTATGGTGGCTAGTTCGATTTTCGAACAAACCTCTTTACAATGCCATATGGGCATTTTTTTACTTACAGTTTTCCACGAGTTCCCACACGAATTTGATGTTCCAAATTCAAATCTCTTTATTCCCTAGAGTTTCATACAACTTTATATATCCCTTAAGTGATAATGCTTTACTTTACGTTGAGGTTGCATGATATGTAATTGGACATTGTCGAGCAGGTGGTGTGAAAATAAATAAATAATGCTGGACAGTTCACACAACGTTATCTAGCCCCAAGCTAAGCAGAGCTTGTGTTATGGGTTCTAGATAACTGATATACTTGATACAATACATTACATGGATAGATATTTTTTATTATGCATAGAAAATACCCAGAACACCTTGAACAAATATCTGCAGATCGTACAAATATTTGTTCCGAGGCCAGGATCGCACCCGCAACCTCCTGCGTCGCAGGCGAACCTTCTTGAATTTTCAACCACTTGCCGATATACGATTGAGCTTAAATTTAGCATACCTGTCAAATTCCGATGATAGTACAATATTGTGGTGACAGCGAGCTGATCTGATGATGGAGACGGAAGGTGGACAACGGAACTCCTCGGTGGATAATAGTAGCTTTGCAGTGTTTGGGGTCATTTTGATCAGCTCACGGTTCTACTTAAAAAAGTCAGAAAAGCATGATTTGAAAAAAAAAATGGTTTACATGTTAAAATATCAAACGGTTGAAAACCGTAATTACCTTCTCAGAGCTACACACAGTCAGTTAATAGTTTACCCATTTTAAAGCCTTAAAAAGTGCTAAGAGCAAAAAAAACAGTAAAGCTTACAAAGTTACAACCAAGCTCGTTAGACGCCAACTCAACAAAAACGGGTAAAAAAACTTAAATCCGTTTTAACTTAAAAACTTAGACCAGCCCAGCTTAAAAGTAAGAGGCGTTAACTTATTCGAAATAATCCGTTTGAACGGATTACGAGTGCTTAAACTTATTAGTAGAGTTTACGCTTCAACTGAAGCCCAAAGCTTAAAACATTAGAACAATATACAGCTAGCCATGGAACGCACGAGTGTGGGTATGAACACGCAGGGGTGTGTTTGTTCAATGCCATCGTGTGACTATACATCAACAAATTTGAATGTATCTCTTCTGTAGCCTACTTCACTACGTTTTATTTTATTTTATTTTATTGAGTTCAACCAACAGCGTTACAATATTATATAGTCCAAATAACAAAATACACAACAATAAGGCCAAAAAAGGGTTACATAAATATTACCAAAATTATGGATACTAACAAAAATACTTATGCTAATTTAAAAGAAAGGAAAAATATGACTAAGTGAAAGTAAATAATAAAAATATAAGAATATAAATATAAATTTCGCTTGCATTGCTTTGATGAGGTTAATAAGTGGGTGTGCGGGTGTGTGGGTGAGTGAGTGAGTGAGCGGGCACTCCTGCTACCACCAGTTTTATAAACGAACCATTATAATAGAACACATCTGCTCATGGATCTACTTGACCGAGCTGAAGTTAGTCATTTAGCTGTGCATTAGATTTAAGACCGGTTCACACTTTGAAAGAAAAGGAAGGAAAGAAATAAAACTTTATTTATGATCGTAAAAAAATGGCAGTTTCAGACGTGGCAGACCATCAGCCAGGTGGGCGGATGATATAGAGGCCGTAGTGGGAAAGACCTGGATGCTAATCGCACAGAACCGTTTGGAGTGGCGTTTGAGGGAGGAGGCTTATACACAGCAGTGGGCTATTATTTGAGCTGCCAATGATGATGATGGTACAAAAATACCACAGCAAAAAAACAGCAAACAATTCATTCCAAAAAAGAATTACACAGAAACAAAACAATTTGTGAGTGTGCCATTAGGCAGAACTGTATACGGCAATCATTTCAGGCGCAGGTATGAACTGCTACTGAAGTGGATTGCAATGGCGACTGAAAATCTGCTTACGTTATATAGACACTAGACACGTATTCATGCTCTCTTGATATTCTATACTCTAGTCTGGGGTCCCAACTTTACTTACTCGTATGAGAATTTCGTCAAATCGCTTAAATTATAACTACAAAGTTAGAACGGGTGACCACACCACATGTTCAAAGCAGAATAGTCCAATTTCGGTCACTCACATTAAGGCGTTTACAACAGCTGATTGGTCTCATTTGAAGGCTTTCTCCTCATAGACGAGTCAACGTTATGTGCTGGAAAAAATATATGTCATTCATACATACATACATACATACATAGACACACGCCTCTTTCCCGAAGGGGTAGGCAGAGCCTCAATGGGCCTCTTTTCATGTCATTCATTGCCCTTTTATCTGTAAAGTGAACGTACAAAAATGTTCTACCTGTTCATTATAATGTGAAAAAAATAACAAAATGCAGCTGTTTGCGACTGAAAGTTTGATTCAACTTCTAAACGACTTAGAATGTTGTGCTTTTTCTTTCACCATAATGTCGGCAGACATTTTCAAGGTGCTTTTGAAACTATCATGGTTAAGTACATAATTTTCACTAGAAACGGGATATTTACCATGATTTTTGAGTTTTAAATGTTCCCGATGTTTCCGATATTTTTTTAATTTTTTCGGGAACATTTAAAACTTAAAAATCATGGTAAATATCCCGTTTCTAGTGAAAATTATCTTCAAGTTGAACGTACGATTCTGTGATGCGACGGTTTTTCATGTGGCAATTAATTGTTTTTCGTGATTTTCACTTACTTTTCGTTCCGCGAGGGATATTCTGGTCCTTTCTAACTTACCTAAACTTTAATGAGTTATTAAGTGACGTAATTTGGCTGTTGTATGCGTCTTAATAGTTTTTGGTATTACCTAAGTCTCATTTAAAACGGTCTATATACCTAGTAATTTCAACTGTATTTTTTTTTGTATATACCTACTTAATATGTAAATCAATCAGTTTTAAAGAAACAAATGGTACAGTTGAGCTATCTAAAGACCATTGTAAACGATAAAGATATCTAAAGATAGCTCAACTGATCCAAATCACTACCAGATGGAAGCGTCCCTATGATGCTGGCTGCATTGCCACGCTGAATGGCAATACTAAGTCGTTGAGCCAGATAAGAGCCAGCTCTCGGGTCAAGCGTAGCTTCGACCAGACCCGAAAGAATTTTGAAAACGAAACGCCGCTGTACACCCAAAAGTTTAAAATAAGTAAGCTCTGTCGAGGTCGAGACTTGCATATTTGCGCCTTCTGAGATCTTCAGCCTTATCGGCGTCCGCTCCATACATAACGAAGTTAGAACCTCATTTGGAAATTTTGTATTAGACACAATCTGGAGACCAAAATCTAGGTCTGGGTTTGTGTAAGAACCTCATTTGGATATTTTGTTGACAAAATCTGGGTCTGTGGTTTGTGGCAGTTTCTTATTCAATCGTATAGAATAAAACTAGTCTATCTATACCTATGTAAGAGCTTAACCTGATTGACTGACAGACTGACTTATTGATTCATCATCGCCGAGCCAAAACCGCTGGACCTGGTAAGCTGAAACTTGGAGCGTAGGTTCCTTTTATACCAAAACTATCCACTAGGGATTTTTGTAAATCCAACCCCTAAGTGGGTCAAAAGGGGTGAAA